>JALAZF010000199.1:0-10000000 GCA_022829125.1 Lathyrus tuberosus | reverse complement strand
CCAGCTCAGATCCATTTGTTCTTGTAGAGCTGCTTGCACTACGAAACACCCCTAATTATTCTTTGAGCATATATCACACTGGTGATAATTGTGAGACGAAACATGACCGTATTCGCTCTGTCTACAATGTATTTTCACTAGATTGGTTCCCAACAGGAGTACATCGTGAATTTTATAACTGCGGCTAAATTCTTCCTCTATTAAATTTACTACAGTCTTCTCATGTTGCAGAAACGGGTTAGTCTGAATATTCGGATTTGTATCTTTAAAAGAGAAGATCCTGTTCCTGACAAGATTCTGTATGTCAGACTTGAAGCTTAGACAGTTCTCAATGTTGTGCCCCGATCCTCTTTGATGGTAAGGGCAAGTTTGATTCTCTTGGAACAAAAAAGGCAGATTTTCTGGTACTGTAAGAGGAGTCCTAGTTTGGATGTGTCTCTTGGCCAGTAGAAATGGAAATAGTTCTACGTATAACATCAGTATAGGGTCAAAACCTGATGTTCCTGTCGTACGATTGTTATTATTGTACTGTGGACGAGCCTGCTGAAGAGGCTGTTGCGTCCTTTGCTGATACTGTTGTTGTCATGGTTGGCTTTGAGCAACCTGAGGTTGATAAGTCGAAGTTGACATTGGGTTGATAGCGGGAGTTACCGCCGCTACTGGTTGATACCTTCGCCTTTGCTTTCCGAGAGAGATATTACTGATCTCCTGTTCTTTCTTTTTTTGGAAAGCACTACCGTATCTCTTAGTACTGCTAAATGGCTTTGCATCTTTGACCAATCGTCCTTCTCGGACTGCTTCTTCAAGGCGTACTCCTATGTTCACCATTTCAGTGAAGTCATTGGACTCACTGGCGACCATTCGGTCGTAATAGAACGAGCTTAAGGTTTTCAGGAAAATCTTGGTCATCTCCTTTTCCTCGAGAGGGGGACAAATCTAAGCTGCAATTTCACGCCATCTCTAAGCATATTCTTTGAAAGTTTCTTTGTCCTTCTGTGACATTGCTCTGAGCTGATCCCTATCTGGTGCCATGTCCAAATTATATTTATACTGTTGAACGAAGGCAGAACTGAGATCTATGAAAGTGTAGATCTTGGTGCGGTTTAAACCCATGTACCATTTGAGTGCGGCACCGGTTAAACTATTTGTGCTAACGCTAAATCTCTAATGATGATAGTTGCCTTTTTATTTTGTTTTCAGGGTAGGGGATTGTTTTACACAGTTGTACGCAAAAGATATTACACCAGATGATAAGGCTTTGCAAAGAGAGGTGCCTATCTACTACTTTTTCTTGATTATGTATTTATGTGTTTAATATCCAAAATTAAGACCTAATATTCTGATTTTGGGTCACTGCTTCAAGGTTTCTGGGATTGATAGTCCCGGGGGAGGAACTACATCAGTTAAGTAGATCCTTTGATACGGCACCAACGTATGTTTTCACACTTTTGACTCTAGTAATTCTCTCCCCTAATTTATACTGGCTTCGTACTATATGATTAGTTATCATGTTGATTGGTATTCTGTTACTTAGTCATGACTTTACTATGTGAATGTTGTAATTAGTGAGGTTTTAAAATGTTTTCATTTCCAATGTAAATCATAAATTTGGCCATAACTATTCAATAACAATGTATTAAAACATAATTCATAAACTTGACCATCACAATTCAATAACCCGCATTGGTTTTTGAATTAACCAAGCAATTATGACAGCCCACCAAAAACTTTAAGATTTCCAATGTAAAAAGAATATGAAGAATCAAATAAACCATTATAAAATCCTAATTTCTCTTCTTATTATCAAACAACCAGCACCTTAGGATAGGAAAAAACGAAATGAATTCAAATGATGTTGTCCAGGTCGAACCAACATCTGAAGTTCAACAACCATAAAACATCCAACAGGTTCCCCAAGTAATCCCTATGGTTGATGAGGTCCAGCAACTACACCTGGTCCAATAGGATGTACAGGTCCAGGCCGAGGAAGCTGCCGAGACCCAAGATGCGGTCGCATTGCGAAGAAGACAAACCAGGAGACAATTAAGAAGGGCAAGAAGAAGGATAAGAAGGAGACGTATATTGGATTCAGATGATGAAGACGAAGCACCTTTTAGCTGGACTAACTTTATGCGGTCTAGGGCTTTTAGATTTGATATTTAAAATTTTAGATTGTCATCTAGGGCTCGTATTAAATCTATGATAAAATAGTTTATTATTGTCAGTATCTACTTCAACTCATGTGTATTTTGGAATCATGTTGCTATATTATATGCATTTTAATATTTTAATTGAAATCAGTATATTAGCTATTTGTTTGATTTCATTTTGCCGCTACATATTATGTCTTCTCCTGTTCTTTTGTCCATGCTTTATGTTATTTCTTGCTAAAATTTGATAACATTGAGAGTTGTTGGGCTAAAGACTACTTCAAATTCTACGTATCAGGTTAGGATTACTAATGTGCTTCTGCCTGAGACTTTGATTTCCTGCATTTTTGTCTTATTGCTACTAAATTTTAATCCTTTTTTATTTTTTAACTAAAGCTAAACCAATCGGAAACACATCTTAGCCAAGAAAAACAAAAGGAGAAGGAAGGAAGACCTCCAGGTTATATCACTTATTATAACTTATTTTTCCTATGTTTTATTTTATTTTACTCATTATTTTTTTAATTATTAATGTTGTTGCTCTTCCTCAGTGGAATGATAGTCCCGGAAAGATAGCCAGAAGGGTGAGCACAATTCATGGAGATTTTGCGTTTTTAAGTTATATAGCATTTTGGACACCATTAACAAAGTTATGCCTGTAATTAAAAGTAATCTCCCACACCTTTCAACTCGGTGGTTGTGGTAGTTATGACATGCTTGTTCTAATTATTCCACTATGCAGTTAAAATTTATACTTTATTTTGTATTCCTCAATGATGCAGATCTGAATGAAATCCGTCCTATTCTCCCTCAACTTCTATGTGAGCATGAAAGTTTTATCTTCACCTCTGTATTATTATTTTAGGAAATAGAATTCTTCACCCCAGTTTTATCTTCACCTCAACCTATGTCCTTTGTACTGATATCCTGTTTTCATTTGCTTTCATTGAGATGGAATTCTGCTTCTTGAAGCAAACAGGCTTCTGAGGGCCGGTCGCTACTATGTTTGGGCAACACAGCCTGTATACAAACATGAAGTGAGTCTTCAAGAACAATGGAAAGGTGACTATTTTTCTTATTAAATCATTTAATCCTTGATATAATGAGATATCAGCTCGGAACGTGATATTTGGATTTGTTATTACTTAACAGAAATGGAGACCCTTACAGCTAGCATGTGTTGGGAACTTGTACGGAAAGAGGGTTATATTGCTATATGGCGGAAACCTGTGAATAATAGTTGCTACCTTACTCTTACTAATTTTCCCCTAAACTTACCATTTAAGATCACTTCAATATTTGTAGATGCGTGTAAACTGAGTCTTGAGATGACATGTAGGGTTGATTTTGATTTATATCGTTTCATTATTTTTCCTTTTATTAGAATAAAGTAGAATATAATCAATTCTATTAGATATATGAAAAAAAAAATAGAATCAATTTCAGTTTCCAATTATTTATCTAAGTTGACACTTTGAAATTTCTTAATTCATGTGAACTAATTTTAAAGTATAAATATGCCAGCTAGAATTTTTCAGTAAAGCATACTATAATGAATGGTAGTATTTTATTTTGCATGGAATATAAATATAAATTTTGGGAACGTTATTTCGTAGTTATGTATGTTAGACATAGTGACGAAGGCAAAGGAGATATAGATTTTGAGTTAGGTGGATGAAATGGAGATTTTGAGTTAAGTTTTTCTTCTAATGACCATGAGATTGGCAATACTTTATGCTGCTGTACTGAATACTGGGCAATACTTTAGTCAGATATGAAATATTTTATGAAGTGATACGGTACACAACCTGTTAGATCAAGACAACAAAGCATGCATAAATATTGCAATCCATATGCATTTCAGTACAATTGTATGATACAAATTTATTCATATCCCGTGTATTTGTAAAAAGTTTGTATATTCTATGTGAGACTATTGGGTCGAACTCATGCTGTGTCGAGGGAAAGCTTTCATGTGTTTCGACAAGAGACAAGTATGAAGTCGAAGCTGGGTCACATACTGTAGTTTTAGGATACATATTATAGTCGAAGTATGTTCTAATATGTATTGTCGAAATGTTTGTCGAATTGGGCCTTGTGCTAAGGATCTAATTGTTTAGGTAACTTGGGCTGCAAGTTATCTAGTTAGTCTATAAATAGGCTAGTACACTCAGTTTGTTGAGTGTGGCAAATTATGATATTCATTTGTAATCATTTTTAACCCTAAATGAGAAAGTGAATAGTAAACAGAAAATCTTGCCCCAATCCTTGTTGTTTTTCTTCTTGTTTCTCCGTTAACCCTAACCTTTGTGTGTTTCTTGATCATAAAGAAACCGTATATACTTTGTTTAAAGCATCCTTATTCACAACAAATTGGTGCGGTGAGCATGGAGAAGATGTCTTCAACAAAGTATGAGATTGAAAAGTTCACCGGAGTGAACGATTTCGGTCTGTGGTGCTTGAAGATGAAAGCCCTACTGGTTCAGAAGGGTTGTTTGGAAGCGTTGAAGGGACAGGCAGCCATGGACGCTACGTTAAGGGAAATAGAAAAGACGACCATGATCGAGAAAGCCCACAGCGCAATATTTTTGAGCCTTGGTGATAAGGTTCTTCGGCAGGTATTAAAGGAGACTACGGCGTCAGGATTATGGGTGAAACTCGAAAGTTTGTATATGACCAAATCTCTGGTGAATCGTCTCTACCTGAAGCAAGCTTTGAATTCGTTCAAGATGAGTGAAGACAAAGCTTTGACTGAGCAGTTGGATATGTACAACAAGCTGATTCTTGATCTTGAAAATATTGATGTGAAGATCGATGATGAAGATCAAGCATTGTTGTTGTTGTGTGCTTTTCCCAAAATGCATGCTCACTTCAAAGAAACCCTCTTGTATGGAAGAGAGTCCCTGACCTTTGAAGAAGTTCAAGCAGCCTTGTATTCGAAGGATTTGAACGAAAGAAAGGAGCAGAAACCATCATCAGTTGGCGAAGGGTTGTCCGTGAAAGGAAGATCGTCAAAGAAAGATGGTAGGTTTGACAAGAAGAAAGGTAAGGCTCAGCAGAAGTCTTGTGGTGGTGATATGTCTGGTCTTAAATGTTATCACTGTAAGAAGGAGGGTCACATAAGAAAGGTGTGCCCTGAGCGCCTGAATAATCATGGAGGTAAGGACAATGGGAATGCGGCTATTATGCAAGATTATTATGAATCATCTGATGTCCTTGTGGGGTCGAGTAGCAACTCTTGCAAAGAGTGGATTATGGATTCTGGATGTACTTGGCATATGACTCCAAACAAGAATGTGTTTGAAGAATTATGTGATCAAAATGGTGGATCAGTGCTGCCAGGGAATAATAAAGCTTGCAATATTGTAGGTATTGGATCTGTTAGATTCAAGCTCCATGATGAGTCAATAATGTTATTGACTGGGGTTAGGTACGTACCTGGCCTTAAGAGGAATTTAATTTCTCTTGGTGAATTCTACAAGAAAGGATATGTCTTCAAAGGAGAGCAAGGTATCCTGAAAGTCATGAAGGGGTCGAAGGAAGTCTTGAGAGGCATGAAGAAACAAGGCTTGTATACCCTTGAGGCTGAGGTTGTACGTGGTTCGACAAATGTTGTATCCATGAAACCTATGTCAAAGACAAAATTATGGTACATGAGATTGGGCCATGTCAGCGAAAGAGGCCTGGTCGAATTGGGGAAGCAAAACCTGCTAGGTGGTGACAAAGTCGAAAAGTTGGAGTTTTGTGAATCTTGTGTATTTGGTAAATCCTGTAGGGCAAAGTTTAACAAAGCCAAGCAAAGAACACATGGATCCCTGGATTATATTCATGCTGATATTTGGGTGTCTGCAAGGAATCCTTCACACTCAGGTGCAAGGTATTTTCTATCCATCGTTGATGACTATTTCAGAAAGCTATGGGTATTCATTCAGAAGACGAAGGATGAAGCTTTTGAGAATTTCAAAAGTTGGAAGGTTCTGGTCGAAACTCAAACTGGCAGAAATGTCAAGAGGTTGAGAACCGACAATGGCCTTGAGTTCTGCAACAAAGCGTTCGACAGTTACTGTGTTGAGTCTGGGATTGCAAGGCATAAGACTGTAGTAGGTACTCCTCAACAAAATGGCTTAGCTGAGAGATTCAATCAAACAATCCTTGAAAGGGTTAGATGCATGTTGGTTAGTGCTGGATTAAAGAAGGTGTTTTGGGCAAAGACTGTTTCGACAGCAGCTTATCTGATAAATAGATGTCCATCGACTGCCCTGGGAATGAAGACACCTGAAGAAGTTTAGTCGGGTCATCCACCAGATCTCGACAAACTGAGAGTATTTGGCTGTTTAGCCTATGCTCACATTAGACAAGACAAGGTCGAACCTAGAGCTCTAAGATGCATATTCCTTGGATATCCTGAGGGGTTCAAGGGTTATAGGCTGTGGTGCCTAGAACTAGGTCACAGAAGATGTATCACAAGTCATAATGTAGTTTTCAATGAGGTCGATATGGCGTTCAAGAAAACTAGTGATGTTGGTCGAAGTGAAGAAATCTCTGAAGAGGAGCTGGAATAGGTAGAGATGCCTATTAAGGTGGGGCATATTGATGCTGAAGTGCATAGCCCAGATGAAGACGAAGAAGAAGAGCAAGTTGCTGAAGAGGCTGAGGAAATTGTCGATGACTACCTACTGGCAAGAGATAGGTCAAGAAGAGTCATCAAGCCACCTCAGAGACTTGGTTATGCAGATCTTATGGCTTTTGCCTTAATCTCTGCAAGTGAGGTACTTAAGGAAGAACCTAGAGATTACAAGGAAGCTATAAGGAGTCGAAACAAGACTGAATGGCGAAAAGCCATGGACGGCGAGATGAAATCTCTTCATTATATTAACACTTGGGAGCTGATTGAGAAACCTGCAGGAGCAAGGTTAGTCAGTTGTAAGTGGATTTTCAAGGTCAAGGAAGGAATCGAAGGAGTGATGTCGAAGCGCTTTAAGGCGAGGCTGGTTGCTAGGGGGTTCACTCAGAAAGAAGGTGTCGACTTCAATGATGTGTTCTCACCTGTTGTAAAGCATATATCCATTCGAATATTGTTGGCCATAGTGGCAAAGTTCGACTTGGAACTTGAGCAAATGGATGTGAAGACAACATTTCTGTATGGTGATCTAGATGAAACGATCCTGATGCGTCAACCTGAAGGGTATGCAGAAAAGGGTAAAGAAGATTATGTGTCCAAGATAAATAGGTCTTTGTATGGCCTGAAACAATCTCCTCGACAGTGGAACAAGAGATTCGACAAGTTCTTAGCACACATTGGTTTCACTAGGAGTCAGTTCGTTCACTGTGTTTCCTTCAGATTTAGACCTGGAAACTCATTTGATATGTTATTGCTTTATATGGATGACATCCTCATAGCCAGCAACAGTGTTGAGGATGTAATGGAGGTGAAGGCTGAACTCAGTAAGGAGTTCGAAATAAAGGATCTGGGAGCTGCCGCCGGGATTCTTGGGATTGACATCCGGAGAGATAGAAAGCAGTCGAAGTTGTGCTTACCTCAAGAGACATACCTACGAAAGCTTCTCGACAAGTTTGGTATATCGAATTCAAAGCCTGTTGTGACACCTACAAATCTGCAGTTTAAGCTTAGTACTACTCAAAGCCCGAGTACTGAAGCTGAAAGAATCTACATGAATAGCATTCCATATGCTAGTGTAGTGGGTTCTTTGATGTATGCTATGGTCTGTACGAGGCCAGACATAGCATATGGGGTGAGCCTTGTGAGCAGGTATATGGCTAATCCTGGAAAGGCACACTGGTAAGTTGTAAAGTGGATCCTCAAGTACATAAATGGGTCTCTGAAAAGAGTCTTGATTTATGGTGGAGCCTGTGGTGGTGATAGCATAGTCGAAATCGAAGGATTTGTCGACTCTGATTATGCAGGTTGTATGGATTCCAGAAAGTCTATTTCTGGATATGTGTTCACAATGTTTGGCACATCAATCAGTTGGAAAGCAACGCTTCAGAAGGTTGTTGCCTTATCAACTACTGAAGCAGAGTATATTGTCCTCACTAAAGTTGTGAAAGAAGCATTGTGGCTTAAAGGTTTTGCAAAGGAGCTGAAACTTCAAGGTCGAAGTATCACTGTTAAATGTGATAGTCAAAGTGCAATACACATGTCGAAGAATTCAGCCTATCATGAGCGAACTAAGCACATCGATGTGAGGTTGCACTTCGTTAGAGAGATAATCGAGCGTGGTGAAGTCCATGTGCTGAAGGTTTCGACTGAAGACAATACTGCTGATATGATTACCAAGATGTTTTCGGGTTGCAAGTTTTTCCACTGTATGTAGTTGATAAAGCTGCATGATGAAAGCTTGTTAATTCCCTGGTTGTTGAGTTAGATACAAGGTGGAGATTTGTGAGACTATTGGGTCGAACTCATGTTGTGTCGAGGGAAAGCTTTCATGTGTTTCGACAGGAGACAAGCATGAAGTCGAAGCTGGGTCACATGCTGTAGTTGTAGGATACATATTGTAGTCGAAGTATGTTCTAATATGTATTGTCGAAATGTTTGTCGAATTAGGCCTTGTGTTAAGGATCCAAATGTTTAGGTAGCTTGGGTAGCAAGTTATCTAGTTAGTCTATAAATAGGCTAGTACACTCAGTTTGTTGAGTGTGGCAAATTGTGATATTCATTTGTAATCATTTGTAACCCGAAATGAAAAAGTGAATAGTAAATAGAAAATCTTGCCCCAATCCTTGTTGTTTTTCTTCTCGTTTCTCCGTTAACCCTAACCCTTATGTGTTTCTTGATCATAAAGAAACCGTATATACTTTGTTTAAAGCATCCTTATTCACAACATTCTAAAATACTTATTCAAATCCTCACGGGTCACTACCATAACAATACCTATTTGTGATGAAGACCTGGAGAATCAGTTGGATTGCAATGAAAACACTAAGCTACCAACTCTTGTAACTTTTATCACTAAGCTCCTCACGGGACACTAACACCACAATATCTTTTTTTTTTTTTTATGTAAATCAACAAAGTATTTGTAAATATTAATATTATATTAGTGATATTTGTAAATTTTTATAGTTATTAAACTTATTGGATTTATTATGCTAATATTATAAAAAGATGAAAGAAAACACTATGATTATGTTTTTCTACAGTTGTTTTGCTTTTATAATATCTATTTAAAAGATGAAAGAACTATTCTATTAACAATTTATATTTTTAAGTTATGCATATTAAATAATAATTTTCTTTTATTTTTATTTCAAATTTTACATTTTAAATAAAAACTACTTTAACTCGTGCGGACGCACGAGTTTGTTACTAGTTCCCTGGACTAAAAAAAATAAGGCATGACGTGAAAATCGCGTCACAAAGCCAATATAGCGTTATAATTTTTTACGAGGTAGTAACAGTTGTGGCAAGTTTTTTATTACGTGAAAATCACGTCACAATGTTGCGTCGTGATTTTCATGTCACAAACGTTTGCCACGTGATTTTCACGTCACAAAATTCTAGTAATGGTTGTAGGTTTGCCAGGTGATTTTCACGTCACTAATATCATATTTGTGTTTTTTTTTACGCCACTAATTTGAAAATAATTTATGATTAGCCTCGTGTTTCCCATATCACAAATTTATTTTATATTAAAAAAATAATTAATTACAAAATTAATAAAAAATTATTTATAAATTTATTTATTTCGAAATTAATAATTTTAATTTATTAAAATACGAAATTAATAATAAAAAATTTATAAATTTATTTATAATAAAAAAAATTTAGTTTCAATTAATAATTAAAAATACTAATATTTTCAAATAATACTTAAAAATATAAATTTCAATTAAAAATGATTAAATTCAAAATAATTACAAATATATTCAAAAAATTAATAAAAAAATCAATCAACATCATCATCCCCCATATCTCCGTCCACGTCATCATTATCATCCACATCATCGCACATTGAATTATTTGTTTAGTTCTCTTATTGTGAGAGCAATCATCCCATTATTTCCTCCATCTCAATTTGTCTCTTCTTCATTTCCTCCATTTGAACATTTATCGCCGCCTCACGTTCTGCCGCCTAACGTCTCGCCTCAGTTAGCGCCAATTGTCGCACTGTTTCCAACATTTAGGGTGTCAAATGTTGTAGACGTGATGATCTTCCCCATCCGTAACTCTTTCAAATAATGTTATATTCCCTCCTTCTCTATAGTTTCCGGCCAAAGATCCAACAACAAATAAATATCTGTTAGGTCCTTTTCGCCAATTACTAAATTCCAAATATAAAGATCCAAACGATCATCAATCGAGTTTGAACATATTGGAGTATATTGAGGATTGTGAACTAAAAATTTTGCGAGCATTGTCTCATAGTTCTTCTGCACATAAAAAAATTAATCAAATGTAGTTTAAACAATATGTGTGTGTGTGTATTAAAATAATTTAAACAATTTATTCATATACAGAAATTAAGTTAAATAACGTAATACAATATAAACAACTTACCAAAGCCAATCTGGTACGTTCGTCAACAAAATCCTCCGATTTTTTGGTATAGATCTTTGCAACAAGCGCATTCATTTGCGGGTGTCTTCCCAAATCTTTAGACTAATTAATAAAATTAACTTTAACTAAAAATATATATAGTAAATCAAAATATAACTTAAAGAAGTAGTTATAATTACCATGCGTCGAACATGTTCGGTGATACTATGGGTGTTCATGGATACGGACCAACTCGCAAACCCACTCACCCAACCCAACCCATATTTTTATCCAACTGAATCATGTACGTGTCCAACCCAAACCAACTCATTCAAACTCATTGGTATTTGGTTTGGGTTACGGGGTTTAAAGTTTTAAATTCACGAACCCGCGAACCAAACCCATTGATATGTCATTCTATTTTTATTTTATTTTATTTATAAATTATCTAGCATAATTCTTACAATTCATATATATATATATATTATGATAATTATAGTTTTTATTATTTGTTAAAGCTTAAGTCTAAATCAAATTTGAGATATCAACTTTATTTATTCAAAGAGAAATACATTCTACCTTTTAAATTAAACTTTACACCATTTGTATATTCTCCTAACTTTATATGAATCGTAAAAGAGTTTTTAGGTATTAATCAAAAAAAATTATTCAAATTGAATACTGAAGGTTTATGATTTTTTAATTTTTTTGTAATATAAATGTGTTAATTAAGTTGATATATTTTATTTAGAATTTGAAAATTATATTTAGTGGATGACCCACGAACCCAACCCAACCCAACCCATTGATAAACATATTGGTTTGGTTCGGGTTTAGTCTTAAGAACGAGTTGAACACCCAACCCAACCCAAATAATATTGATCGGGTCAGATATTGGATTTAATCAAATTAGACCCAACCCAACTCGTGAACACCCCTTGGCGATACTAATGCTTCCAACTGCATTGGGTGGCCCCCACTTTTCAGATGCTTTCATTTTCTTTGCATTTTCAAATCTTGCCTTAAAACTAGGTGAATCCCAATAGACAAGAAGTTCATCAAAAATTTCTTGCCTATCCAGTTAGGACAAACACCTTGTTCTTCCCAACGACTTCTAACACGCCGTAGCATGTCAGAAAGTCAGACTGCTGTTCTGCCCCGCCTTTTAGAATCCTAGCCTCGTCATTTGTTTCCCAAATACACTTTTCCTGCAATATTTTAAGACATTCAAATATAATTGTTAGATAATTATAATTAAAATAGCAATAACTTAAAATAAATTCATTATACTTAAAATTTTCTAAAGCAAGCATCTTTATCACTCTTGGAAAGTTCTTGAAATCTCTTCCAAGATTTTTTATACATTTGTTGAATAACATAACTTATACATTGGGCAACAATCCGACTCAACTCAAAACTAAACAACAACAAATTGAATAAGTATTCTTAAATCTAAAAAAATGGTAACATGTAAACTTAAATTAAAAATTTATAAATTTGGTACTTATGATTTTCCACTGGGTCAAATATAACATATTTCATCAATAATCTCATACTCATTCGAATGTGCGGCGCGATCCTTCACTTGATAATTATCCTCATCTTGCCCCTCATGATCGTCCTCATCCTCCCCCTCACCATCCTCCTCACGCGCAGGTATGTGTATGGTAGGTGAGGTGTGAGGTCTCCCACGACGCATGGATGGTGAGGGTATGTGTGTGGTAGGTGAGGTGTGTGATCCCCCATGATGCATGGATGATGAAGGTATGTGTGTGGGATGTGGGGTGTAGGATCCCCCAGGCTACGTGGAAGGTGCAGGTATATGTGTGGGATGTGGAGTGCGGGATCCCCCAAGCTGCATGGATGGTGCAGGTATGTGTGAGGGATTTGGTGTGTGAGATCCCCTAATCTGCATGGGTATGTGTGAGGGATGTAGGGTGATCGGTTTTTAATAATTTCCCATTCGGTTGAGGCTTCAACTCCAACTCTTTCCGATTACACTAAATTTCCATGTCTTGTCTAGCCTTCTCATTATCTTTTATTTTTCCTTGAACATCCATCACTGTATTAAATTCATGTTGCACTTCAAAATTTACCCTCCTATTATTAATCTTAATTGGCTTATGCTTCATTCATTAGGTCATATTCATTCATGCATTGCATTGGTTCTAAGACATGGGAGCAAGGTATCTTGGTTTTCCTCAAGAGAAGGACTTGGTTTTCAAAGCAATAAGCAAGGAGATATCCTCAACATTATGTTATTCTCAAGCTACAAAGGTCTTCATACTCTTCAAAGTATCTCAACATTTTCACCCAATCATCTAAGGATTAAGGTTTCAAGGGTTTCAAAGGATTTGCAGTTGATCAAGCTCCTAGAGGCTCTGAGCTAGGGTTTTGGTCAAAGTCAACATGTGGTTGACTTCTTGAGCAAGACAAGATTCTATGGTTTAACATATATCTCAAGGGTTCGATATATGCCTCATGGTTCATCACAAATCTTTTCAAGGGTCTCTTGAGTGATAGAGGAAGAAATTGGATTCACTTGGTCAAAAAGTCAACTAATGCCCTACAAAAGTCAACTCTTGAGTTATTGGGTCATATTTGGGCATTTCAAGTCATCATCTATATTATTATGATATTTGATCAAAAGAAATCAAGAGAAATCATAAAATCAAGAAAAGTTGCTAAATTAGGGATTTTGGAATTTCACTAAGTATGGAAAAATCATGTTCATGGTGTCATCTTGCAAGATTCATATCTCTCTCATCCTTGATCCAAATGATGCAAACCAGTGCTCAAATTGAAGATGATGTCACATACTACAAGTTTGTAGAAGAAATCAACTTTAAAAGATGCATAGATCAAAAGTTATGATGGCAAGATGTTGAGAAAAATTAAGATTCAAGTTTTCAATACTTAGAACTTTTCTAAGTGTTGAAATTCAACTTGGAGGGTGTGTTTTCAAGGCCAAATTTCACAAGGTTCCAAGTTTCATTTCAGTTTTTCTCTAACATGAAAGATGTTAAGCATCTTCCAAGCTTTCTTTTGATACCATGAACTCTTCATTTGGATCATTAGAACTCAAGTTATGATGCTTCAAAGATAGGGTATTCAAGTTGTCAAAATTGGTGAGTCATTAGTCAACTTCATGGAGCCAACTTCAAGTGCATTTTTCACATGTTTCTAAGCCTTGTCTCAATTTTCTTTCAACACAAAAGTTGTTCCCTATCCTTTAAGCTTTCATTTGATCCCAAGAACTACCCAAATGGACCAAAATTCACCAAGTTACACTTGTTCAAAGTTGGCTACATTGACATGTTCTTTATGCTTCATCTTGTTGCTATCTTTGGCACCTTTTGAGTTTGTTTCTTGCAACTCTTTATCATACCATCATGCCACACGTATTACACTTCTTTCTTCTTGCCAAAGCATTGCCCAAACAAGCCAAATATGTATCATGTTTCATGCAACCTCTCATGCCAAGTATTGCCAAAAGAAGAAAATAGAAACTTGCACAACAAACATTGTCTCAACTTGTACCATTTTCATGTGCCACCTCACACTCATTTAATGAATCATTTTGCTCAGAAAAAATCACAACAAAACCACCACTACAATGTACAACTCGTGCCACTCTCCTCCACTCTCAAAATTGCAAACTTACACCACAAGTTTTCTTTAACCACGTTTAACCATTTAACCTCACTTAATCCTCCATATAAAGCCTAAAAACCCTAAACAACACTCACACAACCTCATTTTGGCAAGTTTCAGATCCAAAAGCTTCTCATTCTCTCTCAAAAATTTCACAACACGTGTTACTCATTTTTCTCAAGGTTCCTTCTCATTTCCTACTACTTCATCTCCCTTGAAGTTTGTTGAAGAGCTCAAGACCATTTTCTCTCTAGTTTGATCAAGGTTCAAAGGACAGTGGACTTTGTCCACTAGGTTTTTTTCTTCATTTTGTTTCTCCCATTTAAATGCCATTATAGGTCCATGATAGTTGCATTTGGAGTCTTACATTAGTTTAAACCATGTTTGCATTGTTGTTGTGTTGATTTAAGAAAGTTACAGATCATGTGCTCAATTTTCGTGCTCTAATTTCATGGTGTTAGAGTGGTTTTTAATGACTTTTGATGCCATATTCGTGTTCTACATGAAAAAACAAGTGGGGTGGTGTCTTATTTGTTTTGTTTTAATGATGTTTCATGGCGAGCTCTAGCGAAGACCACCGCAGAAAACGACAGGAGCCCTAGCTTCGGCGTCTCACGTGTACGTGTGTATTTTGAATGTTAAACTGATGATGTGGTGCGTGATATGGCAGTGAGTTGGCTACTACTAGGATTAATGAGCCACGCGTGTTTTTTTATTTTCTAAATCATGTGTGTTTGGATTGGGCTTTATGTGTTTTTAATTTCTGCAGACCTTCATTTTGAGCCCACAACGCGCATATGAACATAACTTAGTCCATTTCATGAATTTTGTTTCACACCCCCTTTTGATTTGTTTGTTTATTTTTATTTCACTTTTCATTTTAATTTTGTTTTAATTAATTCCTTCACTATAAAAATTGTTAAAAATATGTTTTAAAAATTTTTAGTGTCTCTAGATTTTTATCATGATTTTTGTTTTATTTTCCAATTATTTTTATTATTTAATTTGGATTTATTTTGGGAGAGTGTTTTACATTTTTACCCTTGGATTAGGGTTTTTGTTTTGATGCACTTATGAACCACTTCTTGAGCCATTATTTTGGGCATGTTTTGACACATTAATTCTTAATGTTTGAGTGATATTGTGGTGCTTTATTGATGCATTCTTGATCATTTTTCAAATGCTTTTGCTGAGCCCCGATTCATGCTCGATTGTTGAAGTATGCTTTGACTTGTTGAATGGATTTGATGATGCACTTATGCAATCCTCTTTGGGATATTTTCCTTACTTGATCTTGATTGCTTGGACATGAGTTAGAGCCTTGGTTTCATATTTGTTTGATTATTAAGATGCCTTGAGTTGATGTTTCTTTTGATGTTGTTTTGGACATCTAATTTTTGACCTAGTTTCTTGAACTTGTTTCATGTGTGATCTCCTTGATGTTTGAGACTCTTATATGACTTGAATGCCTTGTTTGAGCTTCTTACCTCCATGTTTTAATGCCTATTTGCTTTTTCATGTTTTTCTTTTACTTTCATTGGATGCTTGCTTCTTTTTGAGAATGATCTTGGTTGATGAATGCCTAATTGATTGTGCATGCTTTGAGTATGATACTTGGTGATTATTCTTTCCATCTTGGAGTTTTTTTAATTGAAATCTTTGGATATGCTACTGCCTCATCATGATTCCATACCCTAATTTCATATGTTTTATTATTTGTGGTTTATTTTTCATGAACTTGTTGTTGACAAATGTGTAGCCATTGATGTAGCTCATGTGTGATGCTCTTGTGCTCATTTCTCAATATTTGAAGTGTGTTGAACATGTTATGATGTAGCTACTGACTTGTATGGATTCTCATCTTGATTGATCCATTTTGTTTTGGCATGCTAATTGTTGATGTTTGGTTGTTACTTCAAGTCATGTATGCTTGTGCACTAGTTATTTGTCTTTGCTTAAGTTTTTAAACTTTAATGTTTGATTCCTTTGAGCATGACTTATAGTGATTGAAGTGTGTGCATAAGTGTTTACTTTCATATATCTTGTTTGTCTTGATTCAAGATTGAAGCATGTCTTAACTTAGCATGAATGTTTGCCACTTGTGGATTGATTGTTGAATCCTCTTAATTTATGGATGCTTAAGTTGAATGCTTGTTGGCATGACCTCTTTCATATTTGAATCATAATCTCTTTATATTCACTTGGGTTTTGTTTTATACTTGTGTTTTTTATGATTGAGTTTTGTAATGTTTACTTGTGCTTTGTTCACATGCTCCCTTAAGGCTCCTATTCCAACTTTATTTATGATTAAGTTTGGAGTATGATAGACATTAGGCTCTCAATCCTTTGCATGACAACATTAGGTTAGCTACCTTTCAACCTCAACCTTAGGTCCAACTATTTTATGATAACAATAGGATAGAATTCCCTTCCTCATCCTCAACTAAAGGACCATTTGGCATGACAACATTTAGGGTGGAGATCCCTTAGTCTTTTTCTTTTTCCCTTTGAGTCTCTCTCTTCTCTCTCTCAAATCAACTCAAAATATGTAATAAATACGATGAGTATAGTACGTCACGAGTCTTAATTACATGGAAAATGATGAGTAGGAGTCTCTCCTTACTTATTTTAGAGTGTTTTACATACGTCCCGTCTGGGGGCGATCTTGCAGAGTATTCGCTCCTATGTCATAGACTTTAGCGCAATATGCATCTCAAACAAAGTAAATTAACTTCTTTAAAACACTTGAACAAATGTAAACCATTTTGTCCTTCGGGATTTTCTTTCAAACCTTTGCAGAAAAGGCCTGCTATTTCCGTTCTACCGCAAACAGGCCTCATCCCTAACTGCGAGAATGCGAACTTAGCATCGTTCATAAAAAGACACTAAGCAACTTTCCATAGTCCACGAACTACGAACGCTATGATTTATTCATTCTCATCCGAATGAAGATACGTATGCACAAGATGGCGAAGTCTTGGCGAGCACCCTTCCCTCTTCCACCCGTAGTCCTCCAAACTACGTTGACTTTGACTTTCCCATTGCACGAGGGAATACGTAGGCATAGGACGGCGAAGCCCTATCGAGTCTCCTTTTGTTTTTCTCCTTTTCGTTTCTATTAGCAATTAGGCTTTAGACAAACACACCCTTTGATTAGAACAGCAAGAGTGGATCCTGTTAAGTACAACAAACGTGAAGGGTGCTAACACCTTCCTCTCGCGTAATCGACTCCCGAATCCAGGATTTGGTTGCGAGACCACGTCCTTTCCCTTTTTGAGGTTTCTTCGATCATTTCCTTTCCCCCGTCTGGATAAATAACGTTCGGTGGCAACTCTGTTTTTCCACCGGTTATTTTTCGTAGTTGCGACATATAATAATAATTTAAATAGCATGCAAATGCTTTTAATATCTTACAATATATTACTGAATCCCATTTACATTCAAAATCGACCTAACATATTAATATATGATTTTATATAAGAAAAAAAATAGAATTTGATTTTATAAAATATTAAAAAATATATATTATTGATTATTTCTATGTATTAAGATAGTTTAAATTATTCTATCAAAATAATTAATTTAATTTTTTATATTATGAGATTTAATGTTTTAATTTATAAGTACTTTTTCTACCATTGTTACATGTGTTATGTCTATCAATTTAATAAATTATTTCTTTAAATAATATTCAATTGTGAAAAAATAATTGAAAAATAAAAAGAAATTACAATTTCATTTTAATATCTAAAAAACAAAAGAATTTTTATTTATTAAGTTTTGATAGACCATTTGTTTTCTATAACGGCTTTATATGTTTTATTTGTTATTTCATTAACATTTAACTTTAAAAATTTCCCAGTTGGTTGAGGCTTCAACTCCAACTCTTTTCGATTACACTAAATTTCCATGTCTTGTCTAGCCATCTCATTATCTTTTATTTTGCCTTGAACATCCATCACCGTGTTAAATACATTATCAAAAAATTCTTCTCGATATCCATAACATCAAGATTATGTCACAACAAATTATCTTTCCAATATCCTTGAATTCTGCATGCTTTACCAATATCTTTGAATTTTGGTTATTCACAAACTCGGATCTATACTTCACCTGGTAACAATCGAGGCGGAGGCAAATTTGTTACTCGCTCGCCTTTTTAGAAATTATTCTTGTTTCTTCCAAAGACATGATGTCTTGGTAAGAATCTGCGGTGACAATCAAGCCACAAATTGTTTCTCCTTTTTCCAATGTAAACGCGTTGGTGTATTCCATATAATGCGGACAACTCATTTTGCCCCTTGTACCCCAACCAAACAACATGCCATATGCGGGAAAGTTGTTAATAGTCCACACCAAGGCAACTCACAAAGTAAAGTTTTGTTTACAGGATATATCATAAGTCCATTTTCCAATCCACAACCTCTTCAAATCATCAATTAAAGTTGTAAATACACATCAATTTTGGCTTTTGGACTTGACGACCCTGGAATGAGGCAAGTCAAAAACATGTATGGTTTTGTCATGCACGTCTCAGGAGGAAGGTTTTAAGGGGTTACAATAACTGGCCAACAAGAATATCCACTTCCTGACGCTTGGACATATGGAGTAAAACCATTAGAGCATAATCCAAGCCTCACATTTCTAGGTTCTGCACCAAAATCAGGATGTATTCGATCAAAGTGCTTCCATGCCTCGCCATCAGATTAATCTCACATAGTGCCAGAACTTATTTTGTTTGTATGATGCCATGTCATTTGACTTGCATTGTGCATTGAAGTAAACATTCTTTTCAATCTTGGTATTATCGAAATATAAAACATGGACTTCACGACTACACGTTTTTACTTATGATCAATGGCTTTACTGTGAACTTTGTAGCTTGGGCTCTTACAGAACTTACATTCCCCTAACACTCCATCATTAGTACCTAACTCATTATCATAAAACAACATGCAACCACTAATACAACAATCAATCTTTCTTACTTCTAAACCCAACTTCGACACCAACCTCTTTGCATCATAAAAACTTGTAGGCAGTTTGTCTTTTGTAGGAGTTGCGTCCAGCATCATTTTTTCGAAGAATTCCAAACACGGATCACGAACATTCCAATTTGACTTGGCGGCCAATAATCTCACACACATTGATAATTTTGAGTCTGACGACCCCTCAAACAACAGTGTTTTCATTTCTTTCAAAAACTGATAAAATCTTTGCGCTTCCTCATTCGACAACTCTTCCCCATCAAAATCTTTAGGTTCATCATAGGTTACATTCACCCCAAAAGCATCGCCAACCATTTCATCAATCGATTAAATTTTTCATCATATTACATATGTGCTCGACTACTTGAAGCATGTGTATTAGCTATCTCTGGTACGTTACTCAGCTGTTCTTCTTCATTACATCTCCAAACCAAATAATTTTTAATGAAACCTTTTCTCTTCGAATGATGTTCTAATTCCTCTAGGTCACTTATTATATGTATACATTCACATTTAAGACAATTACATCTTACTCCTCCTTTGCTTCGACAACATTCTTGAGCAAATGCCCACATGATAGTCCCTTTAACTCCTTCCTCAAAATTTGGTTTAAGTGCACGTCTTCCTACATACAGTCTGTCGTACATCCAACTACAATAATACCGATAATATTTTATACTGCACATTTGTACAATCATTATCCTTTTAATTAAAAATTTGATTTTAATATATGCAAAATTATATGATTTTTTCACATTGTTTTAAACATAACTACATTTCATACTATATATACATTTCATAACTATGCTTAATATATGTACTTACTTAAATAAAAATATAACTTCATATATCTTTACTTACTTATAATATATTTCCTTATTAAATAATATATACTTAAAAATAAATATATACTTACTTAATATATATTACTTAATAATATTTTTACCTACTTAATAATAATTTTACTTAATATTATTTACTTTAAAAAATATATAATTTCTCAAATTGTATATTACTTAATAATATTTTTACTTACTTAATCATTATTATTTTAAAAAATACATACTTACTAAAATTTTATTTTCTTACGTATCTAATATATATATATATATATATATATATATATATATATATATATATATATATATATATATATATATATATATATATATATATAAATTACTTAATAAATATATTCTTAAAATTAATTTACTTACTTATATAAAAATAATACTTGATAAATAAAAAAAATTATTTTAATTTATAACTTAATATATTCTTATTAATATGTTTTATATTTTATAAACTATTAAATAGATATAATAATATATTTAATACTATATTAACTTCTAATAAGTAATATATATTACTTAATATAATCTATTTCTTTTTCTATAACTGTTTAATATATATTATGTTTATTCTTTTTCAAATAATACTATTAAATTATATATATATATATATATATATATATATATATATATATATATATATATATATATATATATATATATATATATATATATATATAATTAAAATAATAAATTATAAAATGTAAAAAACAAAGAAAAAAATTTCAAACATATCTATGAATTTAACAAATCTAAAAAAATATATATAAATTTAAACAAATCTAAATCTAATTATCAAAACCCAAACAACAAAACAAATAATATGCATATTTGTTTACTTTACTAAATTGAAAGAGATAAAAGATGAAAAAATTGAGGTTGGAAGAGTAAGGATGAAGATGAGAAAATATGAGAATGAGTTGAAGAGGGAGGAAGAAATCTGAGAATGAGTGTGAAGGAGAAAATGAGATTGAGTGTGAAGGAGTTCGGTGCATGTGAACAAAATTTCTTGATATATATGGTTGCGTGCGTCGTGGAAATCACGTCACGACTCGACAGCATGTAATTCACGTGGCAAACAAAGAGTAATCGTTACCTTGCAACGTGATTTCCACGTCAGTAGCGTTGACCTGACACAACAGTCATAATAGTTTGAATTTTCTGAAAAGTATGTTACCACGTCGTGCATAAAAGATTCTCATGTTAGTTTAAATTTTCTGAAAAAGTATGTTGCCATGTGATTTTCACGTGTTTAACACGACGCAACATTTTTTTTAAAATATTAAAATGTCTCACCATCTAAAATATTATTTAATTATTAAAAAATGCTTGTGACGTGAAATTCACGTCGCAATTGCCTTATTTTGCCACATTAATTCCACGTCTCAACATCATGATACTAGGGAACATTTTTCTTGTAATGCAGCCTTGTTAACAAACTTATTAAACTTTAGCCCCTAGGGGGTAATTCAGTTTTCAAAACAATATTTTAAAATGCACATTCAAATTAAAATATATTCGCATATCCTATATTGAATCCATGTCATGTTAAAACTCTTTCTACATTGTTCTTGACGTTTTTCCTATAAAGTTATACACTAGTGCAGAAAGAGTAATTTACACCCGTTTTTTTTTACATTTTACACCTGTTTTTAGAGGGTGTGAATTCAACGGGTGAGAAATGTCTGACGAATTTACACCCGTTTTAAAATGGGTGTAATAAATGTTATATTACACCCTTTTTTTGTTAAAATCGGGTGTAAATGTTTATATATTTACATTTATAGATGGTATATTACACCCTGTTTTATAGAAATCGGGTGTAAATATTTACATATATACATTTATAGATGGTATATTACACCCTTTTTTGTTTAAAATGGGTGTATAAATATGTAATATTACACCCTATTTTATAAAACAAGTATAAATTTTTTAAATAATTGAATTTAAATTAAACATATTTACTTCCCATTTGATAAAAATTGGGTGTAAAATGACACCTTATTTTTACTCTGGATATTGACAAATTTATACCCTATTTTCTTTAAATAGAGTGTAAAAATATGATATATTACACCCGATTTTATCATGGATGTTTACAAATTTACACCCAATTTTACCATGGATGTTGACAAATTTACGCCCTATTTTCTTTAAATAGAGTGTAAAAATATGATATATTACACCCGATTTTACCATGAATGTTGACAAATTTGTAATAAATAAAAAGCAACAACCATGAACATCAGACGAGTAAAATCAGCACTAGGACAACGAGCAGGCGGTAACCACAAAAGAAACGTATCCTTATAATTACAATCAATGAGAAAATATATCCACAACACATTAGAGTTTCAACCTAAAACACTAAATTCTTCATGTTTCGGAAAGTAATCCATAGAAGAATTTCAGTATGAGATGCAAGGGATAGCTAAACAAGCTAGAACAAATAACAGTGGTGATATAATGGAAAAGAACGACAATGGTGCTGACTCAAGAGTGAACAATGAGAGTAAACAAAACTACAGACAACAAATCTACATGACCTTCACAAACCCTTTTCTTCATATCTGATTCAAACACACTTCAGTTGAAATAGTTACTATGTTGTTCATAAATCTGCACCTTTTGGACCAAAAGTCGCAACAGCATCACCTACTGTTAGAAATATTTTATCTTCTCCAATTAATCCTGATAACGCCGATGCATGAAGCTTCTCAATTACAATTGTTCCCGGGTTCGCCAATAGAAGCTGTCAAAAATATCATCGTAAATATATTTCTTGGCACACAAGCAATCCATTCAACTTTACCAATTATTTTGAATTTTGTACATGAATATCTCTTTTCTTGAGGCTCTTGATTAAATCTTCAAAGGCATGAATGCCACTAGTGTCAATATCAGTAACGGTTACAATAATATGGCTGCTTAATTAGTAAATTCAATAATCAAAATCAATCATGGAAAAAGGATTTCATTGAAAGCCTTACGCGACATTTCAACGATGAGATACTGTATACTCGAAAATTCACTTGATGTTCTTTGAATCTCTTCATCCGCCAGCCACTTCAATATTCTGTCCTTGATGTAGTTTGAGTTTGAGAAATAGATTGCAGAATCAACCCTGACAATGAGCATGCCAAGAATCTGAGATGCTTTGGGATATTGCAGGATGTTCCGATAAATAGTTGTCCCTGGAAGCTTCCCAAGTATCGCCGTTCTTGGCCTCATCACTTGTAAAAGTATTTTCGCAAAAGATATTGCTACCTGCATGAATAAAAACGGTTCTAAATAGAAGTTGCTATAGCATCGCGATACTCAATATTGTAAAAAAACTATAGTCAAATACAGGTAAAGGTATTTTGTTTACCGCGATTAGAAGGCCAATCTCAACACTTTGGAAGA
Source organism: Lathyrus tuberosus (assembly GCA_022829125.1). NCBI lineage: Eukaryota > Viridiplantae > Streptophyta > Magnoliopsida > Fabales > Fabaceae > Lathyrus > Lathyrus tuberosus. The sequence goes on along the minus strand of JALAZF010000199.1, from coordinate 9,976,449 downwards.
TGACACCGAAGAAGGCTCTCATGCAAGCTAGAAAGTCGAATTTGTCGATCTTCCAAAGAAGAATAACTGGCTAACTGCCTTAATATCGACAAGGCTCATCACAGCGGCTATGATAATTGATGCAAGCACTGCATTCGGAGTGTACTTGAATAACGGCGTAATCACCAATAGAGTTAACAACAACACTATGGACATAACTATGTTTGATACAGCAGTTTTACAACCAGCCATATAGTTCACAGCCGACCACGAAAACGATCCTGCAAAATATCATAAACAAACACTCATTAAGATATGATGATTTACAAGATTCTCAATAGAAGCTAAAACATGATTAATTGAACTAGTCCTCTTTTTTGTACCTGTAGCCACATAACAAGATGTCATCGAACCGATAACATTCATTGTTCCCAGTGCCACCATTTCTCGGTTGCCAAGGCATTCTTCTCATCCAACTCTGCAGCAGCTGGAATAGGATCCTCCATATTCTGGTAATCAAATCAAAACGAGAAATTCACTCTACTTTAGATGTAGATTCAAAAGATTTTTCTATCAAACGATAAAATGTTAAACTAAAATATTAGTTTTCCAGTAAGTTGTCGTGAATAAAAACCAAGTTACTTGTTTTAGGGCATAGAGAAGAAGACTGCCAAGTTGCAAGGAAGTTAGAAAGCCATTGTTGCACGACATGAGGCCGGTCATGCTGTAGTTGGTACTGCAGTTGCAAAGCTTCTTGATGGACAACCACGTGTTGAGGTAAACTCATTGAGATTCTCAATTATTAGCACTTCAAAGATGCTACTGCTATTGTAGATATGCGGGTTCAGCTACCAGTTGGTTTTTTCAAATTCATTTTTAATTAACTGAATTGTATGTGTTGACAGAAACTAAGTATATTGTCGAGGTCAGGAGGGGCTTTAGGCCTTACTTATATTCCTCCAACAACTGAGGATAGATATTTGGTACTTTCATCCAAAGTACTCAAGAGACTCTTCTTCCATTGCAAGAGTCTATTATTCCGTTGCAAGAGTCTCTTCTCCCGTTGCAGACAGGTTGTGACAGTTAAAAGAGTTGTTGAATATGGTAGCAGTGTGAACTGTAACTTGGAGTATGACTTTTCACATCACCTAGCTGAAGCAAGTAAAGTTATATCTCAAATACTAATAGCATATGAGTTCACCTTTACAACTTTGTGTATATATGAGTAACAGACAATGACCTTTGGCACTTGAACCTTGGCAAGACTTTCAAGCTGTTCAGCGTTTTTCCTGACACCAAAATAAACCAAAATTAAGCAATCTGCCTCTTTAATTTAGACATGAAAAAAAAGTTTCTGACCATGGATTTTCCAAAGCTTACATATACATTCTTCTTAAACTCAAAAATCTATCCTTCAGATCATTAAATATATCATCACGACCGTCTTTAACTTCAGCTAAAGTCTCTAACTTGTTGTCATTAAGCTGCTGGGTAAGTCTTTAACTTCATCTAAAGTCTCTAACTTGTTGTCATTAAGTTGTTGGGTAAATCCCGGAGACCCCATCGAAGCCTTTAAACTAGAACACTTAATATTTCAGCAAAACATTAAAACTTGGTATAAAACGCAGAAGCAGCAGAAAAAGAACAGAAAAAGATATTCCAATGTATTAATTTATTTTTTCAATAACCCTAATTCAATTAAATATTCTTGTCTCTTAATTTAAAGGAACAACTGCAAAAATATTTTTTTTAAAAATGAAAATTAATCAAATGTTAAAATCATTGCATACACATTTAGATCACAAGGAATGAAAATCACAGCTGCAAACTCTCTGTCACAACATAAAACATCACTCTCATTTATATAATAAATTACAATAACAGTATGCAATTAAGCATAATGAAACCGAAAGCCCTTGATAAGATTCCCTACCCCGGCCCCGACAATGCGTAGAAATTAAACTCTACTATCAAATTCAATTACTCAAAATTTCAAATGTTTCTTAAAGATTCAAACTTTATAACTATTTTCATTTATTAATAAGGGATTAACAAGATTCAAAATTGAGAGAATAGTAATAATATAAGAATTATAACTACAATATAAACTAATCAAGTATTTCTACTTCACAACAGAAAAATCAGGAGTAAACATAGGATGCATAAATTCGAACTACAAAGATCTGGAGTAATCACCAACAACCAACCATCCATTCTTGAATCTTATGCGATCCTGGTGCAAATGCAGCGAAGATTCGATGACAATCGCATGCAAACCTGTACATAGAAAAATGTATTATTTCCTGGTAAAAAAACCACCAATTCCTCAATATTGACCTGTGCCTACACTTTTAACGGTCAGAACTCGCAAGAAATGTTAATATGTACAAGATGTCTATTGATGAGTGTTTATGTAATTTTGGGGCCTCTGTCTATCATGTTCAATGAGGGGAGTAAGATGTACTGTTGTGAACTTATATCTTGTGGGATTGGTTCCACAACAAGTGGAAATACATCTCGGAAAGCTTGAAAACTCGTCAAAATTTTATACTTTTTAGTCTACTTTGCTTTTTTTTTTTCAGTCTTATGTTGAGTTTTGATGTTCTCTTTGTATGTGTTATTTTTCAGTCTTATGTTGCTTTTTGACATGTGTGATCTGTGTGATCGGTGAAGTACAAAAGTAACTTGAATGTATGCAAATTTGTGCATTATTTTTCAACTATTTAAAAAACATTTAGTGATAGCTTTGTTGATGCCATAATATGTACGTGACCCTCATTGCAAATCTGCTACTACATGGGGTTTTGGAATTATTCTCATGATGTCTTTTAAATTTTTCTTTTTATATTTTGTTTGATCTGCTGCTACCGGGGTTATTCTTTTGAGAGAAATCAGTTGAACATGTAAAAGTTTCACCTATAACCAATCTTTGACTAATTATGACAGCTATTATCAACAATAGGAAATAAATTAAAACTTAGATCTCACCGAAGACAAATGTTCATGAACAAAATCTACGAATTGTTGACTTGACAAGCAGTCCCTGAAATAATCAGATGAAATCAATGATTATTTTAAAAATGGATGTATGAAGGGGCATGTGCAACGTACAATATTTCAAAATCAAACCAAGTGTCAACAATATTTTAGCAGATATGAGAACCGGATAGTTCTATTCTGGTTTCTGAAACCAAAGTGTTTACATCAGTGTTTAAACTTAAAAACAGATGAGTGTAATTTCCTCAGATACGGGCATGAAAAACAATGCATTTGTCCACGAGAAAGTATAAACACATAACATTGTAGGTCTAAAAGGTGTGCCTGGAATGAAAATTCCATCTGTTATTAAAAATTAAAAATACCGTCAATTATTACATTTTATTGAGCAAATTATTATTGATATCTCTCAAATAGATCACAATGTTCAGAATCAAATGGGCATATGAAGGCATAAGAAGAGTACCATATGCCATCACAAGCTAGAACCATAAATTCATCTTCATCACAAAGAGATAAAAAGAGATAAATTTTTGGGACATATTGGAGACAATTCAGCAAAAAGAGATAAAAAGATACAGCATACCTTTAACATAGTTTCTATGTTTCCGCTTTTTCCTAAGGAATTCAGGAACAGATTCAAACACCCTGATGAAATTACGGGAAGTGAAGGCTCCATGAACTTGATCACGTCAACAGCTGTCTTCCAATCATGTAATCTTGTAGCAGAAGAGAAAATCAGGTTTGAAAGAAATATAATAGTAAAGTACAGTGACTGTACAAAAATTGACATGCTGTAAAATGTGGTTATGGAACCAAAGTAAATTGAGCAAACCATAGTCATACTATAGTTTCCTGCCTATTCTTCTAATTAAATATTACAAACTTTGGTGTTCAATTTAAAAATCATCAAATGTCATAATATATTTAAGGAAAATGTGTGTTTCATTATTGGACAATGTTATTGTTAGGAACCCAGAGTTCTGCTTCAAGCTCCACCGATACTAGTAATAGAACCTTAACATAATATTATTGCTAATATACAACATTCGAACTCGGCCTTTCTTGAATGATTCATTCATAAGTGGATGTTTTCTAATAACCAATATCACCACCAAATGTGGATAATATCAAATTTTATTGACTTTTGTTTGAAGAATAAAGGCCAACAGCATAAACATCAAAGTGGCAAGTAATAAATTTATGTGTATATGAAATATAAAACTATAAAATGTAGACACTGACAAAAAGATTCCAAACCTCCAAAGATTCTAAAATATAAAATATGAAACTTTAAAGTTGTCCAACAATTTTTCAAAGAAAAAGCAACGAATAACGAATACTTTACCGTAAATGACTATAATTAAGCTTGTAATATTTCAGACCCTCACTTCACAAGTTAAATGAAACCAATGCATGAACAAATTATGAATTGTTTCATTAAAAACAAAATAAGCTCAAAAGATATAAAAGTATGATGTGATGCTAAACAAATTGAATTGCATTCTAATGACAATTAAGAAGAATTTTAAATAGTAAAATATATAGATGGGAAAGAAAATGAAGCTTAAATGAAGAATATTACCCATCTTATGTGACAAGGATTATAGGAAGACACTTTTCGTTAGCACCCAAAGCAGTTATTCTCCATATCAAGCTATCATGATAGACTGGACCAGTGACTGAAAACTCATCATCTACAGTAACATGCTTTATAACTTCAATATTATTAATTATCAGCTTCAGTTGCAAGCAACTCCACTACATAATCAATTGGAAAGTATTTCAAGTTAAATGATATCATGAAAATCACTTCAGTGAATAACCAATTAAAAGTTACAACATCAGGGTGACACTCTGACTTCTTTTCCCTCATGGAATTAAAAATATCAATGGCTTTGTCATATTGTTTAAGTTTCACTAGACAATGGATAACAATATTGTGTGTGGTTGTGTCAGGGCGAATGTGAGTTCCCTTCATTAGTTCAAAATACGACAAAGCTTTTGAATACTGAGCCCCACTTTTAAATGCAGATAACATAATATTATGAGTGACGAGATCTGGTCCGACTCCATTATTTTATCAGTCATTTTCTAGCAAACATCAAGTGCTTCTTTCCAATTTCCAGTAGATCCACAAGCATTCATCAAGTTGTTGTACATTGACCGACTTGGTGGTATCTGCAACAATATGGTAGTGTCACAAGCAGTACTTATATGAACATGGCAATTTTCTAAGCGTTTCGATTGAAATTCACACTTAAGAAGTGAATATCATCTTAAGGAGATTGAATGAAAACATGTTAAGATCACATTGATCACAAACATCTCACCAAGAAGGTTAATTATTCATTTTCAATGTGAACAAAGACCGGATGAATCATGACCAACTAGTGTAGTATGCAGGTAAACAAAGTAAATGGTGCATATTAAAAATTAACACTGATCAGAATGAAACCTATATGGTTCCCAATTCCCAGCATTGGGGGAAAGATAACTTGTCTATCATTAAATTAAACATATTTTATTTCTATGTATCTAATAGTGGAATTTCAAAGTTTACACTGGCATGGAGCACCTGCTAGATCTTAATTAAAGTAATAAGAACATGGATTGCAGGAGGCGTGAATCACCATAAACTGAATTCTGCAAAATAGGACTTATTTGTGCCTAACATAAGCGCGTGTTTTCTCTCCCTTCACCCAACTTACTACTTTGCCTATAGGGTTCACCCGTTAACACTACAGAATATATAACAGGCCAAAGCGAAACAAAAGAAAACAGTCACATCGAAAATATTGACATGAATATGATATTGCATTTCAAAGATCAACTAAAAAAAGAATTACGACTGAAAAAGAAAACCTATAGGGAAAAAGAATGATGGTGATCACATAAAGTTGGAGTCACTATAAGGGAAGAAAAATACAAATTACACACAGCTGCACGCAGCATGTCGTCCATGGTATTTATAGCCCAACGCCATTGTCCAGCTCGACCATGCGCATTAATAAGAGTGTTGTAAGTCTCAGCATCAGGTTTACACCTAGAAACCAAAGCAACACACAATTACTAACAACTAACAAGGATTAAATAACTCAACCTTCACAAAATCTAAACCATTTAGCCAGCCATACATGCATTTCTGCATCTCAAAAAATAACCCTCGTGCCTGGTCCGTTCTATTATGCCTAGCCTGCAACCTAATCATCAGGTTGTATATATCTGGTCTAGCACAATAATTCTTCTAGTTCTTCTTCCAGCTGAAAACTAAGTTACAGTGTTCAATTGAACCTCTCTGAGTCAACTCTTACCAAATTTGAAAATAAATTACACATTGAATTACAAGTTTGATGATATGAAAAACATTCAAAATAATTTCAACACATTATCATTATTTTAAGCTATTGATTTTGATTAATTGTGTTGTTTAAGCTAATATTGAATTAAAAGGTTCTAAAGTTGTAATCTTAGAAGAGTGAAGAGAAAAGAAAAGTGCAATACCCTAATGAGGAAAGGGAAATTCTTGCGAGAAAAGCGCCCTATCCACCAGTTGAGTAGACCTTCAACGTCGTCATCGCGGAGGCTACGGGAGAAAACTGAGTCGGCAACCTTCGACACAGTCCAATCCTTTTGGAAGCGGTCTCCAGCGACTCGGAGGCGGTAGTGTGCGGGGAAATCGTCCTTGCGGAGGCCGTCGATTTTGGTGGATACCTCATGTTGTCCTCAGTTGTAGCCTACGAAACCATCTTTTGTCTCCTTGAATGCCAATTTGGGTTTTGATGTGCGGTGCGATGGAGTTATAGAGTTTCGGATAGAATGGGTTTAGAGAAATGGAAAAGGGTTTTGATCGATTGATTTATGTTGTGTTTTTTTTTTATTATTTATACAATATTAATTTAATAAATTTACACCTATTAATTCATTTACTTACTTAATTAACATTTAATATAATATATTGTGTTTTATTAATGTATCTAAAATTAATAATTACAATCGTTAAAATAAATAATTTTTTTGGCCAATTAAAATTTACACCCGTTTTATCTTTAACGAGAGTAATAAAGAATTGATAATAATAATCATTTTAATTTATTATAATAATATTTTTAATATACACCCTTTTTTTAAAAATAGGATGTCTATTGTCACGTGTTAATAATTAAAATGACATTTTATTTACAAATTTGCCACCAGATTACTTATTTACACCCTTTTTTGTATAATGGATGTAAATTTTTAAATTATATTCGTCACTTTGCACTAGTGTTACTTTGTTTGATGGAGTATATTATCAATGTTCTGGTTTCATATTCAATATTTTATGACTACTATCATCCATTTGTTGACTAAAATACCACAGAGTGTTGTTAATAATTGAATGTGATATGGAATTTTTTCATAGAACTCTTTAGGAATCCACTATTACTCGCTCATATATGGTCTAAATGCATTATATCTTGACTTCCATATGGAACAAGAATATTTGAGACTACATGTTAAATGTAATTCAGTTATGGTGGAGGATTGAAACCTCTACCGTAAGGAGGTTCGATCAATTTTGGGCTTTGAATATGAGGGATTCATATAGTGTTAGATATAATTCAAATTCATTTAAGTTAGAGTTTATTTCATTCGCATTTGATTTAGCTTGCATTTTGAATTTCATTTAGGCTATAATGGTATATAAGCTTCAGTTGTAATAGAATTAAATAAAGAGTAATCATTTTCTGTTTTTGCATTCAAAAGTTAGTTAAAGTTTCTCTCTTTCTCCCATCTTCACCTTCTTCATCTTCAATCATTATGCACCAACAATTGGTATTTAGAGTTTCGGTTCAAATCCACCGGAAACACCAAAGGGAACACGGGTGAATGTGCTTGTGTGGTTGTTGGAAGCGGTAAAACGACAAGCAACAAAAGATTTGGAAGTATTTTTTTGAAAATTTATCGTGTCCACAGAGATAGGTGATATTTAACTGCCGTTCGACAATTTTAATGTTAAAGAGTTTGGGTTAAAATAGGTTTAATGTAAATGCAGAAAAGTAAACATTAACACAAAAAGAATTCATTCTTCAGAGAGAAGAAACTTATCCGGTATGCATACAATTCACTCCTCACAAACTTAAACTTACCGACCAGTTATACTAAACCTACAATACTCCTCAATATCATCCAGCATCGCTCACAACAGTGTCCATCTCTGACACACTGAACTGAGAGAACAACCGTGTTATCCTCGTCGACACTCTCGCACTCGACTCAAGATACGGAGGCATTAAGTTTCGACACCCATAAATATTATTAGCTCTAAATCTATCTCTAGCATCCAGAAACTAACAGATAATCATCCCTAATCAAGGTTTGTGAAATTTATCTCTAACACAACCCAAACCCCGAGCATAAAACAAAAATCAAGGACAATCAACGATAAAGATTTGTAAAGCAGATTTTATACAACGCCATGGGAGACAAATATACATGAGTTCAAAGTAAATACATATACAACAACCCAACAAAGAAGAAATACACAAAGAAGAAAATAACTAAACCAAACATCTCGCGGTTTGTCAGCGCCGGTCGATGAGAAATCCACCCCGGATCATCCGTGTGCAAGCTTCAATGTTGTTTTCTAAGCTAATCTTACTGAAAAATGAGTTTGATGGAGTTGGGAGCAAAAGTCCCCAAAACCATACCTAAAAAATGAATGAAATGACTTATATAGTATGTCAAAATCCGTCAAGTTTGCAGTGCGAACCGTTATTCGCAAAGCGAACTCCAAAAATTGGCACTTAAGTGCCTCAGAATAGTTAAACCGACTCTACTTTTCTGCAGAAGTTCGCAATGCGAACTTTTATTCGCATAGCGAATATTCGCTAGAAAGTTTTCAATGCGAACTTTGTTTCCTTTTTCTACTTCCTCAAGTCTGGGAGCATTCGTTGCGAAGTTCGCAAAGCGAACATTCGCTGTAAAGTTCGTAAAGCGAACTTAACACCAAACCAGCCCTTATTTTGACCACAACTTTTGAATCGTGACTCGGATTGACGCACGGTCGGAAGCGCTGTAAAGCTTATTCAATGCTTTATACAACAATGGAAGAATATCATTGTTTGAATACCTACAAAAATGAGATAAAATCAATTAAACTCAATGATATTTACATGATACGCAAAATATACTCTATAACGTAAACTAAACGTATTTATAAACAAAGCGGGGTTTATTCGTATGATATTAACAAAAAGTATCGATAAGTGAAACAAAACTTATATACAAAAATAGTTACAATTTGCAGTTATCAAACTCTCCCCAACTTTAACTTATTTGTCCCCAAACAAGAATCAAACAACTCAAAGAAATAGAGTGACAACCAAAGAATCACGAATCAACAGGTTTTGAAAAACGGAAGCAAATGTATGGTTCAAATGAAAAACGGTACACACAAAGTAAATACTTACCACTAAACTACGACGATAACATAGTCACGAAACAAATGCAAAATACAAAAATCATGTCAAACATCCTAAAACAACACAAGTTCAAACGTGAATCACACCTAGCAAAAACAATCATCAATAGATGAAAAACACAAAATGAGGTACTTTCCACTCACACAACAATCTTGCAAACAAAAGACTAAATTATGTAATCATCCAAAAATCATATTGAAAACATAAAAAGGCAAGAATCACAAGGGCTTTCAAGGTTGTAGCGTGGTCGGGTAAACAAACAAGGGGCAATTTCTAAAGGTAATTGAAACAAAAACTTGTCTAAACCTAAGGGAGTGATCAACTCACAAAGACTCAAACACAAAATTCTAATCAACTTATTTCAAAATCCCAAGTGTTACACAAAACACAATACTTATTTAGCACAATTATTTGAACTCTTTTTGTTTCCTTTCACAAGGATTTTCTTTTTCTTTCTTTTTCTTTTTTTTTCTTTTTCATATTTTTCTCTTTCATATTTTTCTCTTTTTTCTTTTGTTTTTCAACCTCATAGAAACCAACCAATGAGTAAACAATCATTCTCTCCCCAACTTGAATTCAACCATATCATCTTGTGAATACTCCATACTTTCTAAGGCAAGGTAAAAATTCATACAACAACACAAAGTTGAGGGTTCAAGAAAAAAAAACAATCAATCAAAATCCATACAAAAAGTGAATTCAATACTCATAGACAAGCATTAAGTTCAAACAACATGAATAATGATAGAAAGGCACAAAGGGGTTACGAATGATCACACGCTCACAAGGTGAATGACTATTTGGCTAGGTAGTTGTGCTCAAAATAAAACAAAATGCCTTGATCCTTTTCATGCTTTCATATAATCAATACAAACAAAAGATTAAGCATAATAAAATCCAGTTAGAACAAGAATGTTGGTACTCCGTGCATATATGAACAATGGAAAGCTACCTCACAAAAAGGTTGGGAACTAAAGTGATTCACATCAAAAACAAGTATACAAAAGAATGAATGGCATGGAAGTTTGTAAAATGCCTAAGTATTATGAATATGCTAAAGTCTAGAAAGCGATAAACACATACCTTGGACGTGTACAAAACTTAACAATATTATTACCATACATCCGCAAGTTGAAACGATCAAACTCGGAACATCACCTTAAATTTCCTCAAGCTACTCAAAACAAGATTTTAAACAAACACAAAAACTATTAATATAAACAACTAAAAGACCGGGTGCAAATGGATTAAACAAGTTGTAAAGTGAAGATTTGAGAATTTTAAGAACAATCCGAGTACAACTTGTTTAATGAAAGTTCACCACACTACCTAAGCTAGAATGAAAAAGTAATAACGAAACAAAAAATGATAACACATGCTTGTTTTACGTCGTAAGCTCAACGCCTTTACACTGCTTAGCTAGTAACTTCTTTCCTTCATGCCATGGTGATGCCTCACCGCGCAAACCAAAGCAAGTGTCATAACTAAACACTTGAATAAACGTTACGAGAATAAAATATACAAGTATCAGTATAAACAAGTGAAAATTTACAATATATACGATATCTACAAAACTCAAAAACAAAGAAACTATCGCAATGCAATCCAATAAAAACCAATCCCCGACAACGGCGCCATTTTGTTAGAAGCGGTAAAGCGGCAAGTAACAAAAGATTTGGAAGTATTTTTCCGGGAATTTATCGTGTCCACAAAGATCGGTGATATTGAACTGTCGTTCGACAATTTAAATGTTAAAGAGTTTGGGTTAAAATGGGTTTAAAGTAAATGCAAAAAAAGTAAACATTAACACAAAAAGAATTCATTCTTCAGAGAGAAGAAACTTATCCGGTATGCATACAATCCACTCCTCACAAACTTAAACTTACCGACCAGTTATACTCAACCTACAATACTCCTCAATATCATCCAGCATCGCTCACAACAGTGTCCATCTCTGACACACTGAGCTGAGAGAACAACCGTGTTACCCTCGTCGACACTCTCGCACTCGACTCAAGATACATAGGCATTAAGCTTCGACACCCATAAAGATTGTTAGCTCTAAATCTATCTCTAGCATCCAGAAACTAACAGATAATTATCCCTAATCAAGGTTTGTGAAGTTTATCTCTAACACAACCCAAACCCCGGGCATAAAGCAAAAATCAAGGACAATCACCGATAAAGATTTGTAAAGCAGATTTTATACAACGCCATGGACGACAAATATACATGAGTTCAAAGTATATACATTTACAACAACCCAACAAAGAAGAAATACACAAAGAAGAAAAGAAATAAACCAAACATCTCGCGGTTTTTCAACGTCGGTCGATGAGAAATCCACCCCGGATCATTCGTGTGCAAGCTTTAATGTTGTTTTCTAAGCTAATCCTACTGAAAAATGAGTTTGATGGAGTTGGGAGCAAAAATCCCCAAAACCATACCTAAAAAATGAATGAAATGACTTATATAGTATGTCAAAATTCGTCAAGTTCACAGTGCGAACTGTTATTCGCAAAGCGAACTCCAAAAATTGGCACTTAAGTGCCTCAGAATAGTTAATCCGACTCTGCTTTTCTGCAGAAGTTCGCAATGCGAACTTTTATTCGCAAAGCGAATATTCGCTAGAAAGTTTACAATGCGAAATTTGGTCCCTTTTTCTACTGCCTCAAGTCTGGGAGCATTCGCTGGGAAGTTCGCAAAGTGAACATTCGCTGGAAAGTTCGCAAAGCGAACTTGACAGCAAATCAGCCCTTATTTGACCATAATTTCTGAATCGTAACTCGGATTGACGCACGGCCGAAAGCGCTGAAAAGCTTATTCAATGCTCTATACAACAATGGAAAAATATCATTGCTTGAATACCTACAAAAATGAGAGAAAATTAATTAAACTCAATGATATTTACATGATACGCAAAATATACTCTATAACGCAAACTGAACGTATTTACAAACAAAGCGGGGTTTATTCGTACGATATTAAAAAAAAGTATTGATAAGTGAAACAAAACTTATATACAAAAATAGTTACAATTTGCACTTATCAGTGGTTGATTTTTGGTTCTAAAATTCACAGTGAATTGAAGTTTGAAATCATAACAGAATCACATTTCTTGATTCTATGGGATTGGGAAACACGGGTGTTTAGTGAGATCTGAGTGAATTTTTGCACAAGATCAAAGATGAATGGTGGAAACAGTAGCTTGAACATAAAACTTCCAGTCTTTGATGGAAATAATTAGAATTGATGGATGATCTAGATGTGTGTGTTGTTTGGTGCTCAAAACGTTCTTGATCTTGTTAATGATAGTTACGCAGCGGTTGCAGTAAATGCAACTGAAGCACATTAAAATACGCATATAGAGACGAGGAGGAAGGATCATAAGGCATTATTCTAGATTCATCAATGTGTATATATGAACGTGTTTGAGAAGATCGTTGATTCAACAACAGCGAAGGCTGCGTGGGACACACTAGTATGGTGATACGGGAGTGGTGCATTAGTGAAGAAGCTGAAGCTTCAGTCTCCACATAAGAAGTATGAGAATCTCAACATGAAGAATAATGAGAAGGTACTTGATTACATCTCCACAGTGATTCTGATCACAAATGAGATGAAATCTTATGGAGAGACTCTCTGTGAATAAGTAATCATTGAAAAGGTACTGAGATCACTTAATCCTCAATTTGATTAAATTGTTGTCGCAATTTAACATTTTAAGGACCTTAGCACCATGAGAATGGAAGAGCTGCAAAGCAGTCTCGAGGAACAAGAGTTGCGTCTGATTGAGAGAACCTTTGAAAGAGAGGTAGAGCAGGCTCTAAAGGCGTCTTCTGGTAAGAAGAATCAGAAGCAACCTTGGTCAGAGGCCAAAAAGAGACATGGTGGTGGTTATCAGAAGTCAGAAGGCTTCAACTCTAATGAGAAGAAACATTATAAAGGAAATGAGAAGTTAGACAAGAAGAGGGTTCAGTGCTACTGTTGTAAGGAGTTTGGTCACTTTGCTGCTGACTGTTGGACAAACAAGCAAAGGAAAATAGAAGAAGCAAACATAGCCAGAGGAGAGTCTGGTGATGAGGTTGTGTTATTGATGGCTTCTAAGTGTGATGATGGATATTTGGTAGACTGGTGGTATATGGACTATGGTTGCTCAAATAATTTAATTGGAAACAAACAAGGGCTGGTTCAGTTTGTTTTTAGAAAGAGGACAAATTTCAAATGTGCTGATGATAAGTATTTGAATGTTGAAGGAATAGGAAAAGTCAATGTCAGAGTAAAAAATAGAAAATTGTTCTGGTCAAGGATGTTTGGTATGTTCCTGACATGCAGAGCAATCTGATAAGTATAGGTCAACTAATTGAGAAAGGTTTCTCAGATACTATGAAGGAATATCTCTTGAAGTTGTATGATTTTGATCAGAAGGTGATTATGCAGTATGAACAAGGAAACAACATAACATTCGAGGTGAATGTTGAAACATCTGAACCTAGATGCCTTAGTGCAGAAGGTACTGAAGGTAACATTGAGTTATGGCACAAGAGATTGGATATCTGAACTTCAGAAGCCTATGGCATTTGAGTTCTAAGAAGTTGGTATATGGCATTTCTAAGATTTTGAAGCCTGAGAAGTCGTGTGAGATATGCATGAAAGGCAAGAAACCAAGATTGTCATTTGCATCAGAAGTGGCTCCAAGAGAAAAATATGGTTTAGGAGTAATGCATTGTGATGTATGTGAACCATATGAAGTACCTTCACTTGGAGGAAACAAGTACTTTGTTTCTTTTGTGGATGAGTTCACAAGAATGACATGGGTAGCACTCATCAAGTTTAAGCATGAGGTGTTTGTTGAGTTTTATAAGTTCAAGGTGAAAGCTGAAAAAACAGAGTGGTCATAAGTTGAAAATTCTCAGAACTGATGGTGGAGGTGAGTAAAACTCTACAGAGTTCAGAAGGTTCAATGAGGATAATGGAATTGAGAATGAGGTCACTGCTCCATACACTCCTCAACACAATGATCTTTCTAAAATAAGAAACATAACTTTGCTTTATATGACAAGAAGCATGCTGAAGGAGAAGAAGCTCCCTCACACCTTGTGGGGAGAAGCTATTGCCACTGCAACATATGTGCTCAATAGTTGTCTACATAAGAAGTTGAAAGAAATTATTCCTTTTGAGAAATGGTCTGGGAATAAGCAAAATGTAAGCCACATGAAGGTGTTTGGTTCTTTTTGTTATAAACATATCCCAGATGATAAAAGAAGGAAGCTGGATTATAGAAGCAGAGTCATGTTGCTTGTAGGGTACCACAGTACAAGTGTCTGTCACTAACAAAGTTGAATTCAGCAGGGATATTATTGTGAAAGAATTAGAAGCATGGGATTGGAACAAGTCTCAATCCAACTTCGGTGTTGTGATAACACCTGAGTTAACTTTTGAAAATAATTCATACCCCTAAGGAGAATCTGCCTCTGAAGGAGATTCTGAGTTTGAAGATGAGTCCAAATCTAAAGGTGAATCTGATTCTGATCCAGATTTTGATGATGATAAAGACTCTGGTTGTATTTATGCCTCTGAAGGTAGACCAGCCTCTGACATTGTTCCAGCATCTGAAGAAGATTATGAATAAATTTAGAGACCATAAAGAATCAGACAAATACCAAGAAGATTCAATGTGCCATGTTGGTATACTCTGAACCATTTGGTACTGAAGAAACTCTCTAGAATAAAGTGTGGTTGAAGGCCATGAAAGAAGAACTTGAGGCTATTGAAATAAGCAATACTTGAGAGTTGACTGAGATTCCAAAGGACACGAAATCCATCAGTGTAAGATGGGTTTAAAAAGTGAAACTAAAGCTATATGGATCAATTGGAAAACACAGAGCAATGTTAATATCTAGAGGATTTCTACAAAAATCTGGTTTAGACTACTTTGAAGTGTTTTCACCTGTAGCAAGACATGAAACAATCAAATTAGTGATTGTTATAACTGTTAATTGAAATTGGCCTCTGATGCATTTAGATTTGAAATATGCATTTCTCAATGGTCCTTTACAAGAGAAAGTTTATGTGTCAGAACCTCTTGGTTTTGTGAAAAAGAACCAGGAAGGGATGTTGTACAAGTTGCATAAAACCTTGTATGGACTGAAACAAACGCCAAATGTAACGCCCGGTTATTTAATTAATTATTTAATTAAATAGCTTCGTATTATTTGTGTGATTTGTGTTGGTTGTCGAAAATGTTGTGTTGAGTTGATATGTCGGTTTTAGTTGAATTAATTATAAAGTGTTGATTTAAGTTGTGTTGTTGTTAATTAATTAATTAATTAAGCTAATTTAAGTGGTAATTATAGTATTAGAAATATTACTAGATTATATATTGGGCTTAGGGAGATGGTAGTAATAGTGGGGGTATAGTAATGAGGCCCAATTAGAAAAAATAAGATAATAGGGTTATTATGTTAGGTTTTAGAAATTAAGAGGAATTAGAAGAAGCAGTAAAGTAGAAGTTGCAGAAAAAGAGGAAAGTAGGAGAAGAACGTGGAAGTTACGGAGAAGAGGAAAAGAGGCCAAGCTAGGTCGATCGGAGTTTTAGAGCAACCTTCAATCCAAGGTAAGGGTGGGGTTCTGACTCTATAACAGGGTAGTTGATGAATAATATGGGGGATTTGGGTTGTATAAAATTGTCTCTGTGGGTGAATTGTGTCGATGAATAATACTGAAATCTGTTGTGTTCGCAATTGGTTGTTATACTTGACAAATTATAAGTTCTGTGAAATAGAATTAATGTCGCTAACAAGACTGAGATTATGTGTTGTTTGGGTTTGTAGATTACTTCTGGCTATGTTGTAATGATTATCGTGGATATTGAAAATACGATTGCTGTTGATGAATTGGTTGTAGGAAAATTGGTCTATGCTGCTTTAAGGTGAAACTTCATTGCGTTTCTGTGTACTGGGAGAATGAAATTTGGAACTGTTATGGGAGAGGTTTGTGAAGTGGAGAGAACTGGAAGAAATATGTTGAGAATTAGAAGTTTAGTAATTGTTTTAAAAATAAATAAAAATAATAATAATAAAGGGGGGGGGGGGGGAATGGCGCAAGCCACCCCCATATGTAAGGGAAAGGGTGGTGCAAGCCACCTGGAGCACATAAAGATGGTGGCGCAAGCCACCTTATTCTTCATAAAACATGGTGGCGCAAGCCACCTTTTGGCTGAGGAAAATTATGGTGGCGCAAGCCACCTATTTTCCTTGTGATTCAGTGGCGCAAGCCACTTGTAGGCATTGGTAGCAGAAAAATTATACTTGTTGGGAAAAATAATTATGTGGAAGAAAATAATTATGCTTAGCAGAAAAGTAATATATGTAACAGATAATTATTATGTGTAGTGATGCGTCTGCAAGCGCACAGATTTATCGAAGTAGTATAAAAGATTGTCGAACCCACAGAGACCAATGTCAACCTACCATAATCTATCGTTACTATGTAAAGCTAAGGCTAATGATAATTGATAAAAGGGAAACTAAGACTAAACTAGAATAAAACTTAGAAAAATATGAAAGAAAAGAGAGAGATCGGAATGTGAATTCCGTGTACCTCAGGCACTCAACAATTGGTTGGCGCTAATTTACGTATGTTCTGTAGAAAATATTGGTTTAAAGACTCCGCCTCACACTCTCGCGTTATTGACTAAAGCCACATCTCCTAACCACAGGATTTTGCTCTCACTCGCCCGTTTTAATTAGAAAACGTATTTTGAAAATCAATTAGATCCTAATCGATACCTAAAGCGCTCTCGCTGTTTTTAGGATCAATGCCCCATTCCCACTATCTGGTTCGATCCCCACGCTCTCGCAGTGCCGACTCTAACCTTTATTGCTTCTCACTCTCGTGACGAAACAGTGTTAAATAACCTCTCACTCTCGTGACGAAATTATTTAAATTAAACTTAGAAACAAAGATCAAAACTGAATTTATTATAAGTTAACGCTAATTTAATTACCGAGTCCCGTCGGAACGACGATCCTCACAAACCGGACTCTAAACATTTAGCCGGACATAGAATTAAATGAAAACAACACAGACATGGTAATTAAATTTGAAAGCATTACGATAACTAGTGTGGGAAAACGATAAACAATAATAATAAGCGATGCAATAAAGAACCTGTAAAGACTTGAAGTAGAATGCGGAAATAAAGAACTTGAATTAACTTTAATAATGACGGCAAGCTTTTGATCCAAGCGTTACAAATTAAAGGCCTAAATACTAAGGGTGTGGTAGTTCCTCAATGTGAGATAACTACCACTTTTACAATGGTAATTTACTGCCTAAAACTATGAACAGCGCTTTCGCGCATAGAAACTTGGATGATCCAAAATGACAAGGGAAATCCTATATATAGAGGGGGATTTCGTTTTGCAACATCCATGGAGCATAAATGAGTGGTGGAGAAAGTGGGAGTAGTGGGAAGTTGGAGAAGTAGTGGAGAAAATGTAGGAGAAAATGTTGAACGTGCAATAACTGAAATTCTGAAGCCTCGTGACCACGTCTGAGCTTAACGTCTCAATTCTGTTTTTGAGCGTATGACGATCGTGAAGCATTGTGACGGTCGTGATGGAATTTGTTTCAGCCACGGTCGTGGTGGACCTGCCACGGTCGTCACACCAGCAGAATTTGGATTCTGGTGTTTTCTGCTCTTTTCTGCATCTTTTCTTCCTTGTTTTGCTTCTTTTCTCCACTTTGCATACTTTTAACTTGGAAATAGAAATACCTGCAAAAACACTTAAATATTCTCGAGAAAATCGGATATTAGATGAAAACGATATAATAATTGAATGTAAATCAAGGCCAAAATACGATACATTTTCGTGTTATCAAACACCCCCACACTTAAACCTTTGCTTGTCCTCAAGCAAACCATGACTCGTAAGAAAAATAGTGCATACGGATACTCATCCTAGGCTACCAACTCTACTTCGGTTGAGTTTGTGTCATAGGTACTAGCTTACACACTAAGGATATTGTAACAACAGAATTCCGCTTTTGCGGTCATCAACCTCCCTCCTATACAAACTAATCCGAATCATGTCATTATACCTAAACCTAACTAACTCATCCTTCTTTCATCCCTTTTCATTCTGGCGTAATCACATTAAGCCCGTTATCCTTTCACACTCATGGTAGGATAACCTGTTAGTGACTATGATCTCATCAATTTTTTTTCTTTTCTTTTGCACATTGGCTTAAATATCAATAAAATAAAGAAGTTTGCACCGTTGGGCTAAATGATCGGGGTGAGGATCACCTAACTTAGAAGGAGCATTTCTTTTCATTCATTTTTTTTTTCACTTTACCATTTAAACATGAGATCATACACTTATTTACATCGGCTTCCTACTTAGTGCGTGCTTAGGATGGTGTTGACTACTAAATAAACTAATTAGGGACTACTAAAGGGGTGAGAACTTAAGGCTACGGCATAACAAGTACTCAAATCGATTTCCATAATAGGGAGGCTCACGGTGTTAAGACGATATCGATTTTGCGGAATTTTTCCCACGACTCACAATCTAACCTTAATTTCGTCTGTAACCTAAGATTTTCAAAAGAAACCCTATTTTTAACGCAAAAATTTTCAAAATATTTGGTGTGGCTCAAGGGAGTGGGAAATCGATAAACACAAAAGCGCATAAAATGACTTGACAGCACATGCAAAGACGCAACGAAAGTAGAAAAAAATTTTAAAATCATGCTAGAAAGCAATAAATCTAACTAAAATGCGTTAAAATGAAAGCGATAGAGTTCCTCCCCCATACTTAAACCAAACATTCTCCTCAATGTTTTGATAAAAGGTGGTAAAGGAAAGATAGAACCTGTATGACTGCCAATGCGTGCTACCATAGCCAAATTCACTCTGATTCTTCCCTTGTTGTCCTTGTCTTTGCTGACCACTTCTACTCCGGCGTCTTGTACTACGAGATATCTGAATTTGTTGAAACTTCACTTTCTTGAAGCCGCTCATTATATGGCTTGTTTCCGAAGGAAGTACCTTCTCCTATCATACTCATCATTGGTGTCACCACCAGCAGCGACATTCGTAGGAATGTGCGTGGGCACCAACTCATCTTAAGGGATTGTCATCAAGAGATCGTTCGCCTAAATGTAGCTGAGACGTGACAAGCGATACAATTCTTTATTTTCTGCAAACACAAACAATGAAAGGAAAACATTTAAATTAAAAACTTGTGGGTTTCCTCCCACGCAGAGCTTTGTTTAACGTCGATAGCTCGACGAATGGAAGTGTTAATTTTCGGTTTCCATGGCCATTTATCAAGCCATCTCACATATCCCTCACCTTTTCTTTTCTTCCTTCTCTGGGGTAGTTCATTCTTTTGAACTTGTGGTGGTGGTTCTGGACCTATGCTAAGTATTAGCTTTTCAAGTTTGGGTTTAGTTATTTCATCCATCACCTCAAAGTTTAACCTTACCCTCTTAGTAGTAATGTTTTCCCTAGTTTGGCGGTCCTCTAATTTTCTCTTTTTATGCGGGACCTCAGACAAAGGTGTGTTAGTGTTGATATTTTCCAATATCTCCACATACGTTTTGGAATGGGAGTCTACCTTAGTCTCTACAAACCTTTGCGGGAAAAGAATTTGCGGGGTATACGGATGAAGACCAATCTTAGGGGATACTTTCTCTACCTCTTTGACGACCTCCCTTTCAGGTGGTCCTAGTGAATTTTTCTCAATCTCTACTTCTTCCTCACCAGACCTCTTCTTAACCTCAATATCACTCTCCTCGGCCTCATTATCACTCTCCTCGGGATTCTCGATTTGTTCTTCATTAATGATTGTTACAACATCCACATGCTCCTCAGGGGAGGGTCCTATATGTGTCAGTGCAAGTAGTAAGATTTGGGTCTCCAATGCCTGAGTGTGAGTCACGAGGGACTCGACCATATTGCTCATCTGCCTAAGGGTTTCATAAGTATCGCAATGTTGTTTTCTAAGTTCTTCATTATGGAGAGTCTGTGTCTCCACAAAGTGCTCCATCATAGATTCTAACCTCGAATTAGTTGTTGTTTCAATGAAATCCTCCATTAATGCTTCAAGGTTGGAATTGACGGATTCTTGTGGTTCCTCAAAATATTGGGAGTGGTAATTTGGGTGGAAATGAGTTAGTGTCGCGTTGAAATCCTCCATTAGTATTTCGATATTGGAATTATGTGATTCTTGCGGTTCCTCAAAATTTTTGGAATGGTAATCATAGGAAAAATTTGGTTCCGGTTCCTCAAAATATTGGGAGTATTGCAGTTGATAATTGTAGAGGAAATTTGGGTGCGGCTCCTCAAGATATTGTGAGTGGTTATCGTAGAGAAAATTTGGGTGATAAATTTTTTTTTATTATTATTATTATTTTTTTAATTTTTTTTATTATTATAATTTTTTTATAGGAGTGCCTTAGTCTATACGGTGCAACAACGGAATAACAATATTGATTGTTGGTCCCCGGCAACGGCGCCAAAAACTTGATGCGTCCGCAAGCGCACGAATTTATCGAAGTAGTATAAAAGATTGTCGAACCCACAAAGACCAATGTCAACCTACCGTAATCTATCGTTACTATGTAAAGCTAAGGCTAATGATAATTGATAAAAGGGAAACTAAGACTAAACTAGAATAAAACATAGAAAAATATGAAAGAAAAGAGAGAGATCGGAATGTGAATTCCGTGTACCTCAGGCACTCAGCAATTGGTTGGCGCTAATTTACGTATGTTCCGTAGAAAATATTGGTTTAAAGACTCCGCCTCACACTCTCGCGTTATTGACTAAAGCCACATCTCCTAACCACAGGATTTTGCTCTCGCTCGCCCGTTTTAATTAGAAAACGTATTTTGAAAATCAATTAGATCCTAATCGATACCTAAAGCGCTCTCGCTGTTTTTAGGATCAATGCCCCGTTCCCACTATCTGGTTCGATCCCCACGCTCTCGCAGTGCCGACTCTAACCTTTATTGCTTCTCACTCTCGTGACGAAACAGTGTTAAATAACCTCTCACTCTCGTGACGAAGTTATTTAAATTAAACTTAGAAACAAAGACCAAAACTGAATTTATTATAAGTTAACGCTAATTTAATTACCGAGTCCCGTCGGAACGACGGTCCTAACAAACCGGACTCTAAACATTTAGCCGGACATAGAATTAAATGAAAACAACACAGACATGGTAATTAAATTTGAAAGCATTACGATAACTAGTGTGGGAAAACGATAAACAATAATAATAAGCAATGCAATAAAGAACTTGTAAAGACTTGAAGTAGAATGCGGAAATAAAGAACTTGAATTAACTTTAATAATGACGGCAAGCTTTTCATCCAAGCGTTACAAATTAAAGGCCTAAATACTAAGGGTGTGGTAGTTCCTCAATGTGAGATAACTACCACTTTTACAATGGTAATTTACTGCCTAAAACTATGAACAGCGCTTTCGCGCATAGTAATTTGGATGATCCAAAATGACAAGGGAAATCCTATATATAGAGGGGGATTTCGTTTTGCAACTTCCATGGAGCATAAATGAGTGGTGGAGAAAGTGGGAGTAGTGGGAAGTTGGAGAAGTAGTGGAGAGAATGTAGGAGAAAATGTTGAACGTGCAATAACTGAAATTCTGAAGCCTCGTGACCACGTCTGAGCTTAACGTCTCAATTATGTTTTTGAGCGTATGACGATCGTGAAGCATTGTGACGGTCGTGATGGAATCTGTTTTTGCCACGGTTGTGGTGGACCTGCCACGGTCGTCACACCAACAGAATTCGGATTCTACTGTTTTCTGCTCTTTTCTGCATCTTTTCTTCCTTGTTTTTCTTCTTTTCTCCACTTTGCATACTTTTAACTTGGAAATAGAAATACCTGCAAAAACACTTAAATATTCTCGAGAAAATCGGATATTAGACGAAAACGATATAATAATTGAATGTAAATCAAGGCCAAAATACGATACATTTTCGTGTTATCATGTAGCAGAAAACTATTATGGTTAGGAGAAAATTAATATGTTTAGTAACAACAAATTAATTGGAAACTGAATTAGTGAATTAACATGTAGCCTTGTTAGCTTCAGTGAACAAAACAAAAAGAATGACAGTAAAACATGAGCAGCTGTAACAGTGATGAACAGGTAGGAGGATAATCTAGCAGTATACATAGTAATATAGCAGAACATGTAAAATAACAGTTCCAGAATGGTTGTAATGTTATTAAGGCAGAGTAGAAACTTTAGTAATTATAGCAGAAGATTAATTAACCGTTTAAATCCAAGACTGACGACTGATTTGTGTTTAATTGTAGTATATGTTGGTTGCCTCGTTGTGTTGTGCTTTTGGTTGGAAATTGCGAGTTGCAGGTGATGTTGTGTCATGTCGAAGTGCCTATAAATTATTGGCAAGATAAAGTTGTAGGCCTATGGCCAATGTTGATTTGTTGTTGCTCTTAAGTTGTAGGCCTATGGCCAATGTTGCTTTGTTGTTGCTGTTAAGTTGTAGGCCTATGGCCAATGTTGACTGGCTGTCGTGTGGTTACATACTATTGTTGTTATTATGATATTCATGTTGAGTCGCATTTGCATAGCATATCAATTTGGAGCTAATGCTCGGTACGTTGGCCTGGATTGGCAAATTTTTACGTTGGCCTGGATTGGCGAATTTTTACGTTGGCCTGGATTGAAAATTTTTTACGTTGGCCTGGATTGGCACATTTTACGTTGGGAGTTTTGCTCAGTATTTTATGTTGGGAGTTCTGATCCAAATGGTATCACATGCATGTGCATTTTTTGAGTCGCGTCCCATGTTGCATAAAGTGTTGTTGTAGGTTGATTAATGTTGATGGAAATGTTGTGAAGTGGTGATTTTATATAATCTGATCTAATATATTGTTTATCATATACCCGATTATATTGTTTGATATCTCATCCCTTCTGTTTGAATGTTACCCCTATGTTGGTAACGTGCAGGTTAGCAAGGATGAAGGTCGTTTATCTTCATTAGTTCGAGTCGGTGTCGATGCTCTGATACGTAACACTCGGGGGGATGAACACTTGTTTTCGTTATTGTTGAATTTGATTATGTTGCTGTTGTTTCAAGTTGTTTTGGTTAAAAGACTTGATGTCTTAAGGTTGTTTGAAATTGAACAAGATGTTATACTACATTAAGTTGAAATTTGTGAATCCGCTGCTTATTTATGAAGGTGTTTTGTTTCAAAGAATAAATGCTGTTGTTATGGTTTCATCCGAGTAAATGTGTTATGTATCAATGTTATATGAAATTAAATGAGCATGTTTTAAATCGGAACTGTGGCATCCTATTTGATTATGTTGAATTTCGTAACTCTGATTTTATCGATAATTACCGGGTAGAAATGGGGTGTTACACCAAAAGCCTGTAATCTGAAAATTGATTCATTTTTCAAGGTTCAAGGATTCAGAGAATGGGAGAAGGAGCATGGTGTTTACGTTCAACATACATCTGATTGCTAATAGGGAGCTGCTTAGATGAGTTAACTAAGTTCAAAAAGGTGTTGATGAATGAGTTTGAGATGACTGATATAGGAAATATGACATATTTTCTAGGGATGGAGAATATGTACTCTAATAAGGGTATAATCTTGCATCAGCTAAAGTATGAACTTGAGCTTCTAAAGAGATTTGAGCTAATGAATTGCAAGTCTGCAATCACACCTGCTGAAACAAATCAGAAACTAGATTCTGATGTTGAGGGTGATGATGTAGATGCTACAATTTTTAAACAATTAGTAGGCTCATTGAGATATCTATGGCATACCAGACCTGACATCTGTTACGCAGTTGGAATGGTGAGTAGGTTTATGAATAAACCAAAGTTGTCACATTACCAATCTGCTGTCAGGATATTTAGGTACATTAAGGGGACTTTGAAGTATGGAGTTTTGTTCCCCTCTGATGCTAATTCTGGTTCAGAGCTGGTATGTTATTCAGACTCTAATTCGAGTGGAGACAAAGTTGTCAAAAGAAGTACTTCTGGATATTTCTCCAAGTATATGGGAGGTCTCATTTCTTTGAGCTCCAAGAAGCAACCAGTGGTTGCATTGTCGACATGTGAAGCTGAGTACAGTGCATGTGCTTCGTTTGCTTGTCAAGCTGTGTGGATTCTGAACTTGTTACAGGATCTGAAGGTTAAGGTGAGCAAGCATGTGAAGTTGATGATTGAGAACAAATCAGCTATAAGCCTTGCTAAGAAACTAGTTATGCATGGAATAAACAAGCACATTGACACAAACTTCTATTTTTTGCGCAACCAGGTTCAGAATGGAGTGCTTAAAGTTGTTTACTGTAGCACTCAGAAGCAGCTGGCAGAATGCTGACCAAAGCAATGAAAACTGGACACTTTATTCATTTGAGGGATGAAATTGGTGTTGTTGATTTTGATCAGTTGAATATAACTTAAGGGATGGTGTTAGCTATAATTCAGATTCATTTAAGTAAGAATTTATTTCATTTGCATTTGATTTGGCTTGCATTTTAAATTTCATTTAGGCTCTGATAGTATATAAGCTTTCAGTTGTAGCATAATCAAATAGAGAGTAATCATTTTCTAGTTTGTATCCAAAAGTTATTTAGAGTTTCTCTTTTTTTTTTTCCTATCTTTATCATCTTCATTTTCAACCGTTGTGCACCAACATATAGGACTCGTGTGTGCGTGCATGTGTCTATGTGTGTAGTTGTGCACCAACATATAGGACTCGTGTGTGCGTGCATGTGTCTATGTGTGTATTGTACATTATTTTAATTTTAATCATATTAAACAAACTAGATATCCGTGTATGTAGAGACATGCATCATTTTCAATCACTAAATCAAATGAGATATTTATTCGGTGTGTCGAATGTGTAATACATTTTAGATAGAGTTTTTAATGGAAAATGAAACTCCCCTAATAATCGAAATCATTGTCCTAGTTATAGAAAACTGAAGAGTAACACTCTTTTTTTCATGAGATATCACATACTTTTTCGTTCTTAACCATCATGGTAAAAATTCTTGCACGAGCTTCCTTTTTAGATTTGACATAACTTCTATTTGGATTTAAAACATCGTCAGACCTATGTGGGATGTGGCATGTTTGAATTGCGGTGGAGCAGCATTTCGAGAGCTAACTGTAACTTTCAAAGGATAACTATTTTTTATTGACCTTAACGAGGAAATAATACATCAAATTCGAAGCTATAGATTTTATATATAACAAAATCATATTTTACATTAAAATTTGGACCATTTGATTTCAACCTAACAACTGAAAATGTGAATGCATCAAATTTATAAATGTAAGCAATTTTATTTCATGTCTCACACCTCCCATTGTGTTAGATTGATCCAGCCAATAATCACTAAAAACTTAGGTGGAATATTACCTATACAATATGATTTAAAAAATGAGATTGCTTGTAAGAAATAGTCATCTGCATAATATTGCCTTAAAACATTGCAAATTATTTGCCTTGTAAAAAAAAAATACTGCAAATTATTCCCTTATTCTTCACAACTATTTATTTACAAAAATATATAAGGGTGTGCATGGTTCTTAAACCAAATTAAATTGAACTAAATATATGAATCAATTTGGTTTTTAAAACCACTAAGACAAAATTGATTTATTTTTCTAAAACCGATTTATATTTTAATCGGTTTGGTTAATAACCGGTTTGCACTAAAAAACTAATTTTTATTTGGACCAATTTTAAAACCAGAATTTCCTCAAACTTGTTTAACCATTTGTTAACGGTGAATATTTGAATCCCACAATTACATAGCTCTACAAATTAAATAACAATTATGAAACAAAATTCTTAAGAAATTGTAAAATGATATTTCAACTTTCAATTTGGGCAATCAAAATTGAGTAATTACATAATATATAATTTCTCACAAATATATAATTCTTTCTCATATCTCTCATATATATATATATATATATATATATATATATATATATATATATATATATATATATATATATATATATATATATATATATATATAAAATTCTCTTTTGTTTCACCTATTAAAAAAAAACTCCTCTTAGTATATTACTATTTTACACTTACCATCTTCATAACTCCACCCATCTTCACATTCACTTTACAAAAGTGGACGAGATTTTTAAGAGGCAACACAATAATCATATCATTTCATCCTATAAAAAAACATTTACGTATCGCCACTTTCTTTAAAAAAAATGTAATTAATACATGCTGATTTATCTTATAGAAATCAATATATATGACTTCTTTTTATTAAGTATAGGAAATTGTTACTTATGATCATGAAACAAAGACAAGGTAAATAACACATTATATTTAAAGGGTGGACTAACCATTTAAATATTAGTTTTAAAAAATGGAAACTAGTATTTTGTAATTTTAATACAATGGATTTGGATTAGTTTTAAACAAAATAATATGGACTTTTAAAATAGGTTAACCATATTTTTAAAATTGATTCTTGTAAACCAGTTTTTTTACACACCCTAAGAATATTTTAATTTAACAAAAAGCCTTTACATTGCCAATTCTCTTCCGTTTCACTTACCATGATCACCAATCCTTCCGCAATCAAGAAAAAAAAAGGAATCTCCTTGTGTAAGTTATCTTAGCATGAATTAATGAAGATCATGTATAAGATTACGCAATTATATAGAGAGAAAAATCGAGAAACATATATTTAAAACTTTGGCATATATTATTAGAGAAAGCTTTCCTATAATAAGTAGATAAAAATATTATATCTTCCATCATTTTGTCACGATAAAACCACACAGGTTTCTTCAAGTATAAGAAACATAAAACAAAGAAAACTACGAGTATTTTATTTCAAATTTACCATTTCCTGGTGTAGTGTATATAGTATAACTATATATAGTATATAATATAAATAATAAAACCAACCTTTGAATTTCAGCTTCATGTATATCATATCATATATAGTTTATTGGCATAAAACACTTGAATCAGCAAGATCGATCAACTTTGATAACAATCATTCACCTGTGATTCCTGGAGTTCCCCCAAACGCTTCAATAAGGTTTGAAGATAAATTGAGTCCTTAATGAAATGTTTAAGGAAACTCTAGAAAACACTAGATGTATATATTTCTGATTTTTGATATTTGCCAAATTAGTAACATGACGAAAATTGCCTATAAAAATGATGTAACATATAAAATATCCCAAGTGACTGACATCATATAATCAATTTTTTTATTTCATGGTTGCACTTATTTATTTTAGTTAGTTATTTACATATAATGAACCTGGACTAAAAGGTAGGAAATATATTATGGATGATGGAGAAGATAACGCAAGAGGCCAAAGTCAACACCTTTAATTTATCTTATTTTCCCTACCCATCATCATTTTAAGCTTTGTTTTCAGAATATATAATTTCCTTTATACTATGTTCAAAAAGAAGAAAAAAAAACACCCTTTATAAGTTCCAGGGGTTGCTATAGTTCTTGAAATGGTAATCTGGACCACACTTTCAGGAGCATCTTCCTCAAGGGGTAAACTGCAGAGTTGCTTAATATAGCACTATGGAGGCATATTTCATTTATTTCTATTTTAGGAGAATTTGGAGGCATATTTCAGATACAATACTTCAAAAAAGTACATCATCATTTTGTTTTGAGCACATAGAATTTTATATTATAATACCTCGCTTTTCCAACTCAATGTCCAAATTACTCCATTTTTCTACATTAACTAGTAAAATACCGCTTGGAACTTTGCAAATTTAGATTTCTCTCTAGGGTTTATCCGTACCCTTCGTCTTCCCCACTCCGTCTTTTTTGTTTATTCTTCTTTGAGCTTATCTGTAAGAGATGTATCAAGTTCATTAACCAATGGAACTTCTCGTACCCTTTGATTAATCTCCAGAGCGCGGCCTATCTTGGAATTGAAGACTATTCTGGTAGGTTCTAAGGGTTTGGTTTAAAGTCCTAACCTTAGGGTTAGGGACCTTCCTCCCTTGGGGTCTACTTTACAGTGTGGTCTCTCAGTCCTTGTTTGTAGGGTTGTTCAGGGTGATTGGTACTCTTGGTATTAAAGTGATGGCTTTCCAGAAAAATATGGGGGTTAACTGTGGGACTTGGACGAAGGTGGGTGTGAAGAAGAAGCCCATAGGTCGTAGTAAGTCAATTGGAAGAATGTCGATTTGGAAGAGTAACAAAGGTAAAGTCACTGATTTGGATCTTCAAGAGTCTTCTTCATTTTTCTTTACTCGGTTCCCAGATTCGTACGAAGCCAAGCAGATGTACGATGTCTTTAAGGAATTTGGTACAATTTTGGAAGTGTTCATTCCAGGGAGGCTCGACATTAGGGGCAATCGGTTCGGCTTTGTTAGATTCAAAAGTGTAGAAGACGAACATCTTCTTGCCATTAATTTAGACAGTATTGTTATTAATGGTATTAAGATTTTTGCCAACCTACCAAGATTTAGGAGGGAGTTCAAGAAGGTTGGAGAATTGGGTCTTAAAAATGGAAGGTCGATAGATCAGAAGAGAGTTGAAAGAATCTCAGTCAGGAATGATAATATGACGGGTGCAGAAGACAAGGTAACTTTCGCTCAGGCTGCTAGAGGAAATCGTGGTTGGAATGTTGATAAAAAGAGAACAAATCAAGTCTTACTTGGAGACAAACCTAACTTTGCCCATCTGAGCTTCAATGTAAGCGAGGAAGAACTCGAAAGGTTTGAACAGGTGTTTACTGGGGTGCTGGAGATTCCGGGATCGGCGTTGGAAGTGTCGGAAGCATTTCAAATGGAAGGCTTTTTCAACATCAAGGTCACTCCAATGGGAGCAAACCTTTGCCTTCTAGAGGAAGATAACCCAGGAGACATTAAGAATATGATATCAGTAGAATCCAGTTGGATTTCTAAATGGTTTTCAGAAATCCATCCCTGGTCTCCTAGCGATGTTGATCAAGAGCGTCTTACCTGGGTCAAGATCTTTGGGTTGCCATGCCACGTTTGGGGGGAGAAATTTTTCAAATTTTTAGCTGCAACGACCGGAGAATTCGTGAAAATGGATGAGGCAACAAGGAGGCATACGAGATTCGATGTTGCAAGAATTTTGATAAGGACTAAGTTTGCAATGAATCTAAATGAAGTAGTCAATGTTGAAGTTAATGATCAGGAATATAGAATTAAGATAGTTGAAGATTCATTTGGGCCTTACTTGAGAGAACAAAGCTTGGGCAAAGGTTCTTATTTCGAAGACGATAGTTCTGAGGTAGTGGAGTCTGAGTCAGAACAAGAGGAGGGTGGTGATTTTTGGGCTAATCAATCAAAGGTTACCAGTTCTCAGTCGAAGACTTCGGATTTCTCTTCTCATGAGATGGAAGAGAGTGATTCTGGGAAACAGAGGCAGGCACTAGATTCTGCAGAAAGAGAAGTTTTGGTGGAGCATGGTCATAGGGAGACTTCTAACGAAGTTAACCTTATTAGTTCTGATACTCATTTGATATCTAGTTCTCCAGTTCACAGTAGCAAGTCTTGTGATAAGGTTGGAGAGGAGGTCGGGTTTAGCAGTGGTGCTAGTGACAATATCACTGTAGGATCTAGCTCTGGTTCTGATCATGTTACATGTACCTTGGATAAGCTTGGTAAAGGATATGGGCAGAATCAGGGCAATCTTCTAAATTCTGCTGTGGGAGGCTTGGTCAAGGTCTCGTCTATATGTCTTGAGATTACATCTGAGCCAGGGGGGGTGCTTTGTGTCATGTTGATAGAGGTGGTCACCCATTGAAGAAGAAGAAGAAAAAGAAAATTATAGATGATATATACCAAAGGATTAAGATTCCTTTCTCACCCTCATATTATGCTACCATTCTTCAAGCTGAAGGTTCCCACCCTTGGTATGTTAAGAACCAGACTGCGCAGCCTGTTGGAAACAAGGAGAGCAACCCCTCGGTATAGGTCAGTAAGGAGGCTAAATCTTTGGACAATTCTATTTCTGATTCAGGTTTTTTGCAAAGTAATCTTAGAATCATGAAAAAGCTGGAGAATATTTCTTCTAGAGTGTGGGAGACCATTAAAACTTTAGGTATCGAAGCGGAGGAGGACGACGAAGTGTTTGAAAGTATTTTGAGAAACCTCGAAGAAGAAGATAGAAAGTCAAGGAGAGGCAAGAAGGTGGCAGCTACTAGGCCTAAATGAATATAGTGTCTTACAACATTAGAGGGTGTGGGGGAATTCTAAAGAGAAAGAAGATTAGAGAGACTCTTACTAAAACGGGTGCTGAAATTTGTTTTATTCAGGAATCGAAATGTACTAGTGTCAATGATGATTTGGTGTTTAGTCTTTGTGGGGACAGGAGTTGGCAGTGGACAGCAACTTATTCTGTAGGGTTGTTTGGTGGAATGGTTATCATGTGGAAGGAAGGAGTTCTGACCCCTATCTGCAGTTTCAGGGGAAAAGGGTATTTAGGTTTGCAGGTTCTATGGAAAGATAAGAAGTGCTACTTGGTTAATGTGTATTCCCCGTGTGCCATTTCTGAAAAAAGAGAGATGTGGGCTGATTTGATCAACCTTAAAAATGTAGTTGACCCAGGCGAGTGGATATTAGGAGGTGACTTCAATTCGATTAAGAGTCATGTGGAACAGATAGGCTATACCAGTCTCAATAGAAGGCATATGCTTGAATTTTCAGAGTTTATAAATGCAATTGGTTGTGTGGATCTACCTGTATGTGGCCTTAAATATTCATGGTTCAAAGCTAAAGGAAAGTTATGCAGCCGTCTAGACAGGTTTCTTGTTTCTCCTGGAGTATTTAATGATTGGAATATGGTGACTCAAAGGATTGGAAAACGAGACATTTCCGACCATAGGCCAATCTGGATATCTGCTAAAAATACCAACTGGGGGCCCAAACCGTTTAAGGTGATGTCATGTTGGTTTGAACACATTGGATTTATCCCTTTCATTAAGAAGGAGTGGGAAGAATGTAGGGTGGATGGAAAAGCTTCCTATATTTTAGCAAGGAAGATGCAACATCTTAGAGATAGACTCCGTTGGTGGAACAATAACGTTTACGGCTGGGTGCATCTCAAAATTCAGAAGGCTACCGAGGTTGTTAATGAAATTGAAGATCTGATAGTTCTGAAGAAAGGGGAAATCACATTTAAGGAGTTGATAGATAGAAATGAAGCTGAAGACAATCTCTGGAAATCAATTAGAATTAAAGAGAGTATCCTTAAGCAGAAATCAAGAACGAAGTGGATTGCGGACGGGGATATTAATACCAAGTTTTTTCATACAGCTTTGAGGCATAGACTAAATTTGAACACTATCAGTGAGGTTAGTATTAATGGTAGAGTGGTGGAAGAAGTGAAGAGTATAAAAGAAGCAGTCAGATATCATTTTGCAAAGAGAATTAGTAAGGTCATTCGGCCTTTTCCTTATATTGGGGAGAGTGGCTTCAATCGGCTCTCTAGCCTCGATAGTGCAGAGTTGGAGGCTGAAGTTAATAGGAAAGAGATCAAAGATGCAGTGTTTGAATGCGCAGGGGACCGTAGCCCTGGGCCGGATGGGTTCAGCTTTGAGTTTATTAAAAAATGCTGGGATATAGTAGGCTCAGATTTTACAAACTGTGTGTCTGAATTTTTTGCAGGTGAACATTTACACAAGACATTTGCATTATCTTTTGTGGTTTTGATTCCGAAAAGTGAAAGTCCCAACAACCTGGAAGATTATAGGCCTATCTCTCTCGTCACATCTGTGTACAAAGTCGTGACCAAAATCTTATCTAACAGGCTTAAAACGAAGATTGGTGCCATTATCTCAAGTTCTCAAACAGCTTTTCTAGAAGGAAGGAACATTTTAGATGGTGTGTTGGTGTTGAATGAAATCATAGAGATGGCTAAGAGAACCAAAAAAAAGATTATGTTGCTAAAAGTAGACTTTGCTAAAGCCTATGATTGCGTCGACTGGAACTACCTTCGCGACGTAATGAGACTCATGGGTTTTGGCAAGCGATGGATGAGTTGGATGGAACTAGGAGTATTCAATAGCTTTTCTTCTGTTCTGGTGAATGGGAGCTCGACATTGGACTTTCGTGTATCTAGGGGGCTAAAGCAAGGAGACCCTCTTGCTCCTCTTTTATTTTCTATTGCAGCTGAGGGGTTGGCTGTCCTGATGAAAAGAGCAGTGAATGGTGGATTATATTCTGGATTCAAAGTAAACTCTGATATATCCTTTCATCTTCTGCAATATGCTGATGATTCTATTCTAATTGGAGATGGATCTTGGAAGAATATCACGGCAGTGAAGTCGATTCTGAAGGGTTTCCATTTATCTTCAGGGCTGGACGTTAATTTCAATAAGAGCTCTTTATTTAGTTTAGGATTGGATGAGTACAAGGTTAAGGCTGCTGAACTATTTCTGTCTTGTAAGGTCTCATCATTCCCGTTTTTATTCTTAGGTATTCCTATTGGTGGAAATCATAGATTGATATCATTTTGGAAACCGATAACCGATAAAGTGCGTTCTCGACTGAACTCGTGGCAAAGTCATTTCCTTTCGATGGGTGGGAGAGTAACTTTGATCAATTCGGTAATTGCGAACTTACCAATTCATTATATGGCATTTTACAAGCTACCGGCTAAGGTGATCCATACTCTAATTTCAATTCAGAGGTCATTCTTATGGAACGGGTTGGAGTCCAAAAGACGGGTGGCGTGGATAAGTTGGAACACGGTCTGTAAAAGACGAGAAGATGGTGGTTTAGGAGTGAAGGATCTTAAAATTTTTAACACAACATTATTGTTCAAATGGTTATGGAAATTCTTGGAGAACAAGGAGACTTTGTGGAGGAGCTTTATTAACTTTCGGTATCCTGTTAATTTC
Organism: Lathyrus tuberosus; assembly: GCA_022829125.1. Lineage (NCBI taxonomy): Eukaryota > Viridiplantae > Streptophyta > Magnoliopsida > Fabales > Fabaceae > Lathyrus > Lathyrus tuberosus. The sequence goes on along the minus strand of JALAZF010000199.1, from coordinate 9,943,069 downwards.
TTAAGTTTCTTTAAAGGTGAAGGCCAAGATACTCAGATTCCTTTGTCTAGCTGGTATCGAGACTTGCTACAGGTGGCTACATTTAGTGGTATAGGAATGATCTCAGATCTAATTTCTTATAAACTAGGAAATGGACATAACGTTGCTTTTTGGATCTCAAGATGGGTTGGTGATGTGATATTAGCTAAAGCATTTCCAGAGTTATGTCAATTCGCAGAATCTTTGGGAAGTACAGTATTAGAAAACGGTTCGTGGGTTGATGGAAGGTGGTCTTGGAATATCAAATTTCACGGTTCCAGATTTTCACAGCAGGCACAAGCTGAATTTGTGGAGCTGCAGGCGCTATTGGCTTCGGTCTCTCCGTCTGTTGGGGACCTGGACAAGACATGCTGGCTGCTTAAGGATTATGAAACGTTTTCTGTTTCTTCTGTATATTCTTTTTTGCAGGAACCAACTGAAACACAAGGGATTCAGCTGGGAGCAGAAGGCAAGGCTGCTTTTAAACTTATATGGTTAGCTCAGGCGCCTTTTAAGGTTAAATTCCTTGGTTGGAGAATATTACACAAGAGATTACCGACGAGAGATAACCTTACTCGTAGAGGTATTATTAATAGTAGTCATGACATGTGTTGTCCGTTTTGCTTTTTAGAAGCAGAAACTGTTGAACATATTTTGTTCTTTTGTCATAAGTCTAGGGTGGTATGGAATTTTAGCAGTAATTGGTTGGGTATTCCTATTATTTTAGTTGGAAATATGCTGAACCATTTGTCTTGTTGGGTTCTGGGGTGTGTTGACAGAAACGTTATAGTGAATATCGCGGTTGGTTTGTGGCTGTCAATATGCTGGGTTATATGGACTTCCCGTAACTGTATCCTATTTAGGGATGAATTTTGGGATCTCGACACGATTTCGAATCGAATTTTATTGTATACATGGTGGTGGGTAGGAAAGAATCATGTAGGACCCTATTTTTGTAATTATTTCACTTGGGTAAATGCCCCTAGTGATTTTTGTGGCCGTTGATGTTAGGATCGGCTTTAGATGTATACGGGTTAGGGTACCCCTTTGTACCCTTCATATATATAATCATTAGCATATTAAAAAAAAAAAAACTAGTAAAATACCCGTGCTCCCGCACCGGTACAGGTGTAATATTTTGTAGTTAATAATTATATAAATATACTTATAAAAATTTAATTTTGAATGAGATGCAAGGTTGAAAAGTAACCAATAACAATAATTGAATTAAGGGATTGTAATATGTTTAAACAAAAGGTAATGTATAATTGACAAGTATTGTCAAAGATCATTACAATTGACAAGCATTCCAAGCTTTGTTAGCTGATGTGCCTAGTTGTGCAGAGAAGGTTTGTTCGGCAGATTGGCTCAGCTACATAAAAAAAAATGATATTTAAGTTCATTTTGAATTAAAAATTTTGTTGCAGAAACAAATAGATATATGCTAATAGAAAAGAGCAACTACAATTGGTTGGTCTCGTTTGACATGCTTTATGTAAATAGTGATTTTATATAAAGTAGCATGAAAAATGCCTTTAATATTTAAGTAGTGTATGCTAAAGCCTTAAATATTAAATCAAATTAAAGACCTCAAGGCTAATAAATGATAAAAATAATATCATTGTTTGAAACATGTCTGCACCTAAAAAAAATTAAAATTAAATAAGCATGAGATTTTTACTACGCGTAAACTTTTACTATAAAGAAAAATTTGAAAGTTACTTGCCTTTTAACAGCAACATGTATTAACAACATCATGTTTATGTTGTTGTAACAGCAACGTGATTTTAACAGCTACTTCCATTTTATCAGCAACATATACATATTAGAATAGCATCATATTTTTAATAGTTACTTGCTTTTTAACAATAACATATACATGTTATAACAACTTAATTTTAACAGCTACTTGTTTTTTAACAACAACATTTGACGTTGTAACAGACAACATGAGTTCCAAAAATAGGTGTATAATAAACACACATTTAAACACTATTTTTAAAGAAAGATGAGTAAAGTAGAAATATGAGGGAAAATAAAAAGTAGAAAGATGAATAAAGTAGTTTTTTAATTTTAAAATTCAAATTGAAAAGACAAGAAATGAAAGGAAGATTACCTCTAACTTCCCTAACCTCACAAATAAATATTACCACTCAATAAAGCTTGTCTCCTGTCAAAAGAAGAAACAGAGGAGAGAGAAATCCAGAGTGAAAAACATGTTGAATAACAGAAACTGAATATGGAAGAAGAAACAAAAATTTCTAAAATGAAGTTTCCTAAACATACATGTTGCATCTATGTTGAGATTCCTTAATTTGACTCCAACAACCTTGGTCCAATATATAACTTTCAAACAGACATTTAACTACCAGATACTATATTTAAACTAACTGCTTAAAAAAACTTTGAAAAGCAACAGTCCAAACCAAAACGGATTGATGCTTTTTTGTATCACAAAATAGTGCATCCAACCATACTAATTTGAATGTTCTGGTATCAATACGCGAGCATGTATTTAAGAGATGCAGGGTAAGAGAAACATACCACTCAGTAACACTTTTGGTAAAATGTATTGGTTTATTTGCAGAATTTGATTTTGGATATGCACTTTCTAGTGTAAGTCTGTAAATGTTAGAAAACATGGTTATTTGTGATGATATAACTAACTATAGTAACTTGGTTAGCAAGAAAAATCACAAGTGACTCTTAATAACATAATACCTGCAATGATGTTTAAATTTTATAAACTATAGGATGTTTGGCATATTTATTAAAGTATGTTGTCTTTTCATAGAGAACCACTACAACACATGAAAATCAAAATCAGCTGCATGAAAATCAAAAATTTGTTTTAGAAAAATCAATGAGACCTCTAATTTCCAGTTTTGCAAGTGAGGGAGTCAACAACATATAGTTTACAGACCATAATATCTCTGGGCATATCCAAGTTGTTTGACCTCCTCGAAAATTTGGTTTAGCAAAATCAATGAGACCTTTAATTATCTAAGTTACAACTACAATTACTTCATGTTTCATATGAAAATATTAAGATTAAGAGCAGTAGTATAAAATATACCAAATTCAAAAATTGAGCATCAGTCCAAAGAATCTATTTTAAGATTAAAAAAAGACATTTTCTATCTATCTATGCATTTCTTTATTAATAACATAAAATACACACCTGTTGCATCTATGAACATCAATTGGACCACCTTCCTATACAATTAAAGAAGTCCGTAAAAATATTATTGATTAGCTACATGAAACTAAAGTTTAGATTTTCCTAATTTCCATAGAGTAAATACATACCTGTTGCATCTTTGAACATCAATTGTACCACCTTCCTATACAATTAAAGAAGCCTGTAAAAATATTATTGATTAGCTACATTAAACTAAAGTTTAGATTTTCCTAATTTCCATAGAGTAAATACAGGAACATGGCGCGAAAGAAATAGAAAATAAAAGCACGACAGTCTTAACCTATTCTCCGTGGTGAAGTGTACATCTAATTTCTAATTGAGAACATTAAAAGGAGTGAACTTGTTCATAATTCCAGTAAAAAACCATTATCTTCAACAGTTACAAATCAGTATTGTATAATAAACTCACACGCAGAATAGAATGACAACCTTAAAAAATGTATTCAAGTTGCACTTGGCTGCAATAGAATGCATATTTGTGTCTTCTTTTATTTGTCCAAATATTGGAAAACCCGGCTAAATCAACTCTCTCTTGTTACCCTTCATCTGTTTGTTGAACAGTATAAAATTTTCACCTACAAGTATGCAAGAGAGGTAGCAGTTTAAGAAATATTTGATTCATTATACAACCGCACAAATAAATTGGAGCTACTATAGATGGTATTTCTATTTAATTTGTCTATGTCTAAAAAAGTGAGAACCTAAAAAATCATCATGAATTAAAATTCTTGAAATGAGAATATGTAGACACACACAAAGTTCAACATTGGATTACCAGACAGTTCTCCGTTCTGACCAGCAGTATGGATCTCATCCACAAAATCCGACAGCCTACACAATTCTGAATCAGTGAATATGTCTTTATATAACTTCAACCCTTTCATAACATTCACCTACCAATTGCAGTCAGTTGTTAATCAAAAACATAAGTATTGCATATGTAAATAATGAAGATCAGAGTTGCACACTCTACATGTTGCATTCAAAAATCACAACTTTCACAAAATCAGATCCAATAGTGATGATCATAAAGAATAATGAAAGATTTGGAATCAAAATCAGAATCATATTATTCTTAATTTCCATATAGAAAATTGAATAGAATCATAACCCTAATTACCTTTGCTTTTGATGAGAAGTTCACCGGCTTAGGGGATGAGGAATGTTAAATTCTTCGATGATGAGAGGTTTCTGATTCAATGGTAAGTGTCTTAGTCTCCAAACTTTGGTCAACCTGGCTACCCAGGTTAGTTGAATCTAAACAGGAAAGAAATAAAGAGAAAGAAAACAATAAAGGTGGGTAGATCCTCATCAAAAAGAATGCAAAGGAACTATAATATGCAGATGCTTACAAAACACCATAAATTCTATGACCCACCATTTCCAATTACTGGATTACCAGGATCCCCTGTTTTTATCATAAGTCAAGCCGGACCTATATTTTTCCTGCAATATGTATTGGTTTTTAACATGAAAATGGTCAAAGCAGAAATAAAATTGATTTCTATTAATAACATACCATTTGATATTGTATCTACCCCCTATCAAAATATTATTTCAAATCATCATTGAACCACCCGTACCAAAAATTGTAGTTTTTGCAACGCACACACAGATCTATGAAAAAAGCATCAAACTTCAATAAAATAGATTTGGTACATACATTTTCACAGTGGAAGCAAGAGCGATGGGGTGGAAACATAACGACGGCGGAAGATTTCGTACATCTTTGAGGTGGTGGTGATTGTAGACGGCGGCAGTGTAAGGTTTCAGGGAAAAGAGATGAGAGAAAATGGGAGAGAGAGAGAGAGAGGGATTAGGGTTTATGGGAGGAAAATAGAGAAAATTGAACAGAGAAAAAGGGAGAGAGAAGAAGAGGGTTGCGTGAAATGGTTTTGGTGGGAAGGGGGAAAGGTTACAATGTACATTGGTGTTTGTTAACAAATAATTGATTGACATTTGGCAAGAATATAAAGGTTTGTTAGAATTAATTGTTGGACATTAGTTGATTACAAATTAGTCCATTTGGTAGTGTAATTTTAAAAATATTGAAGGGCAAATTAGGGAAAGCATGCAATCAACTTTTGATATGTTGATAGAAGATTTTTAACTATTCCACTTTCAAACAAATGAAAATGTATATGGGATACCACTAATGTTGGCTCCTTTATTTTAGGGAAATGATATTTTCATCCTTAGAGGTGGTGCACCTAACTGTTTACTAACAAAAATAGTAAACAATCACTGGTCTATCAATTTTATAAGAAAAATGAGTAACTTACCGAATCGATCAAACTAAATCTTAGAACATGTGCTAAAACAATTTAAAAAGATATGAGAATAATGTTGAACATTTCGACTGTGTTCATATTTGAAAACAAAGGCATTTCGACAATACTTAATGGAAAAGTAATACGAGGAAATAATTAAAAGTGCATTGAAAAGTAACTTAACAAAATAAAAGAAATAAGGTAACCTTCTGAGTGAAAATTAATTGGATAACATTGAATAAGAAAAATGGTACATAAAACATACATTTCTTCAGAAACTCTTTTCTCGCTACACACTGATACTCTGAGTAATTTTGAGAAATTTGTACAACTTTAACACACACAATTTCTAATACTAAGACTTGCTATTTATAATGGTAAAAAATAACTACCCAATAACGGCCTACTAATCAGAGCGAAACACATGGCATTATGCATGTCTTCATTCTTTAGATGTTCACCACGTGTCTCTTTCTCTCAAATGGATAAGGACAAAGTTCCCTCCATTATTTAAATTTGAATCCTTGAATCGAACGACACCCATAAACCTTCTGTCGAAGAACATCTCCAAATTGTTAGAAATATTTCTAAGTCCCTAAAATGCTTCCCTCTTGCATGAAGACGTCTTCGACTAAATCGTCTAGAAGTATCATTCCTGTCGAAGTCTCCTAAAACTTCAGAAGACCCATTTCTTAGAATAAAACTCTTAATCCACTATCAGGAGTCGAAATTATGAGCTAACAAATTGCCCCCCCAAAAATGTCATTTTCGACATCATTGAAGAAAAAGACATTTTTTGAGAATGTCATTTAACGCCTCATTCAAACCTTGCATGGCTTCGACGCTTGCTCGTGGTTCCAACTGTTCACTTTCCTTTCAGCAGACCTATGACGTCATATCTATTATTGCTACCTCTAACATGCCTTTTCAAATCACACAAAAATCTCCATCATCATTACCTTTTCCTAGGGTCTAGGAGATCATGGGGAAGTATGTACCTATTACCACCGCTTCATCAAGAATCGTGGGGAAAACACGTGTCCCACTATTAGTCTAAACATTTCACAATATTTTTTCAAACCATTTCCACTTCCCAACTTATAAATACTCTTTCCAACAATTGTTACCACTTTTGCGTTCTCTTACTCTCAAAATTTCCCAGCAACCCTTGCATCTCAACACTTAGTCTTCTTCATTTTTCAACAATGGCTTCCTCCACACGCTCCACCAAAGATGATACCAAGGTCACCAAGGATGCTGGAAAACCTGCGAGAGCTCCAGAAAAGATTTCTCAACTTGCTCCGTTTGATTCCGTTTCTGGACCTACCATGGTGGGAAACCAGCAATATCTACCCGAACCTCTTGATGAAGAGAAAAAAAGAATTTATGCTTCTCAGGTACTTATTCCTTTAACCGTTTCTGACAAGTCATTGTCTTTATTTGGTCCTTTATCTGATTTAACTGTAGATTCTGCTAGGCTTAAGGAATACTTCCCCTCTTACCATAAATATAAACTTGTAGGACAATGTAGGAAATCTAAGGCTAGCATTGAAAACCCTGCTAATCCAAATGATCCTCCAACTGAGGAGGCAATTGACCTTAGATACATGAATAACTTTAGGGTTTTTAGAGCAAGCCCGACCTTTAAGGATCCCTCTGATTATTTAGGGTGGTTGAACAAGTTGGAAAAAACAAAATCTGATGTTTGGAAGAAAATGGGTATTTATGACCTAATTATGTTGTCGAAAGTAGGATCTAATTACTGCTCGAATATGCTTATTTCGTCCTTGTACTTTTGGGACAACACCCACTACACTCTTCATCTCCCATGTGGCATGATGACACCCACTCTTTTCGACATAGCCGCTATCACATGGCTCAACCCTATTGGGAATACTTACGACCCTGACTTTATGGCTGAGGATAGCATAGGTTTTACTACCTCTAAGGCAGCTTATTCGACCCACTTAGCTCATTATCATGATAAGAGCATAGAGGAAGTGTCGGACGTCGAACATATAGCTTTCCTAGCTCTATGGCTGTCACGCTGTGTCTTCTGCTCGAAGCCACTACAAGTTGCTAGAAAGTTTCTGAACATGGCGAACTAATTACACTCTGGCCATGACTTATGTTTGAGCGAATTAATCTTAGCCAGCCTCTATGAGTCCATGAGCGAAGGAGTCACCCAACTCAAAAGCCTGGGTGACAAAGGAAGTCTACTCCTCTCTGGACCCTTCTGGCTGCTTCAGCTGTGGTTGAATGCTTCGTTCGAAGCTTGCCTTCCCCATAAGAATTAGATTAATGAAGATGTTGATGATATGAAGAATCGAAGAGTAGAAGGCCCGCGTTTGGCAAAACTGACACCTGTTGATGATGGTCGACCTGTCCAATAGGCTTTCACCAACTTCATCATGATGTTCGCCAAACGTTATGATTTTACACACAACATGGCTCCTTTTGCGGCAAGGAAGTGTGGTCCTGAGTAGTTTACCAGGCCATTCCCAGCATCGTCGAAGGCTCAAGCAGCAGAATCTATTGCGATTTGGGAAGCCTTCTTAACTCCTAGGGTCTTAACCCTCAGATTTAACCTCTCCAAAAGCTAAGTCACATTAATTACTTACCAACCAAATCTTGTCGCTCGACAATTTGGCTTGGTTCAAGTCTTACCCCGACCGATTTATGACAAGAAAAGTGCCCTCCTTCTTTACAACGCCAATCATAGTGAAGCAATGGCCATTAAGCAGATTGCACGATATGCTGGTCGAACACATCTTCTTCCAGTAACTTTTGAACCAAGCTTCCTTTTTACTCAACAATTCGATGACTGGTGGATTGCTTACTATGCCGAGGAATTTTTTGATGTGGCTGCATTTTCCTCTCTGTGCATGAAAAAGTGAAGAAAGGTACTTCGACGCACATTAAAGAAATCCAAGCCTTCCAAAAATACTTTGAAACTATTTATCGACCAGATGATCTTGGTCGAACCGTCCGCGACGCAACTGTTACTCTAAAGGAAATTTTTTTAAAGAAAATGGAGAACTTAAAGATCCCTTCGTACGTTCCTCCTGAGAAACGATATGAAACGGCTTTCAATATGTTTACTCCCAAATTCCCTCGACTACCAAGTGCTGATTTTGGAGTGGCCCTTGCCCCTCCATTTCCAGACTGGTTCGTCTATGGGGATTCTATCAAAATCATTCGCCAGCGATCAAAACCAAAAGCACAGTGGGTGGTTCCGACCAAACATACACTGGACAGTTTCAAAGGGCATCTTCATATTGGGATTGAAGATGTTCGCATCGAATCTGAAATATATGAAGGTGTGGAACGGGAGGATTCTGACCCAACATTTCCTTGTTTATTTATTTTCACATATAATTACTGTTTTTCTGTTTATTTTAGCCGTGAATATTCCTCCAAAGAAACCACCAGTTAGAAAGCTTGCAGAAGTGAAAGAAGAGGAAGGGAGCAAGACAGCAGCAATAACAAATGTATTTTCACACCCCTTATTAAATTTGTCACTTTATGTTCAATATTTTCTAACATTTTCCTCTTTAGGGCGCTCGAAAGCAACCCCCGACCCCCCAAAAAAGGAAGGCCAAGGACGACGCATTGGTGATAGTCAAATCTGATGATGAAGACTTATCTCCGACTGCTGAACAATCCCTGAAGGAGAAGAAAAGGCAACCAAAGATAAATGAAGCCATTGCTCAATATCAAGCGAAAGGTGTGAAGGTCTTGATAAAAAAACCTACCAAACTAACCATCTTGGAGCCAACTTCTGAAGAGATGTCGAAAAAGGCTGCAGAGCAGCCTGAAAGTGACAACTCAAGCCCTGGGGCAGAAGCTCCTATGGTACCAAAATTATTCACATATATACCTCATTGTCCTTAGTATTTCTCTTCGACTATTAACTTCGATTATATCTTTCAGGATGATTCAGGAGTTTCGACTCAACCATTTGTCGAATCAACCAACCCAACAATCCTTAATAGTGAAGGTGAACCAACATATCACCCTACTTTAGCAAAGGACTTTGAGAAGAGCTCACTGAGCGAAATCAACCAAGTAGTCGAGAAACAACGCGAAACTTCTCCATCCAATACTACCACTCAAGCTTCTCACGCCAGTGAATCCGATCATGACGATGATCAAGATAAAGACACACAGGCTGAAATAGCTGGGGCTGATATGGAGGTGGAAAACCCTGAGGTGCAAGTCGAAGACGAAGCTGATGATAGGTCTCCAAGAGTCGAAACCTTAGACGTCGTCCAACAAGATGATGTTATGGAATAGGGAGGTAAACATTTTATGTTCCCCAACCAATCAATGCCTATTGAGGAGTTTATGGATGATGTTGAAAACGTCGAAGAGGGTAATGACCAAGATGAAGAAGATGAAGAAGACATTCATGAAGAGATAATTGCCGAAACAACTCCTAACGCTAACCTGTAAACTGCGATGGATTCGAGCAAGGCCTCCATGACCCTTTCTGCAGAAGAACTAGAGGCTCTGAAAAAGAACAACCCTCGTGAGTACTTGAAAGTTTTACTTGGTTCCAGGGGAAGTTCGTCTGAGAAAAACCTCAGTTCGCCCTCTGTATCTAGTGGTCAATCCACTGCTGATCCTTCCAGCCAAATATTGTTAAAGATCAAAGAAAAGGTTTTTAAGGGTGACTTGTTTCGACTCATTGAGTCTGACCCCACTTCTCCAATTGCTTTGAAGAATCTTCTCAAGGAGGTTGACATTCTAACTGCTTCTCCAGAGAATGCCAATATCATCTTTGAGCTGACCTCAATGATCGATTGGATTGCTGCTGACTTTACCAAAATCAAACAAATCTCGAAAGATATTTAAAATCAAACTGGCTCAGTCGCGGATGCATGGGATGCTGCTTCAGAATCCACCAATCGACTGTCTGGTTTAGAACAAACTCAAGAGCAGAACAAGACTCAAATCGAAGCCAATAACCAAAATATTAGCTCCTGGGAGGCACAGATTAAAGAGCTGCAAGCAAAAATTTCGAAAGCGAAGAATCAGAACGCTGAGCTCGAAAAGTTTGACAACTCTCAGGTGGCGAAAGAGTTTAACATAGGTCTGGATTTTGCTGACAAAGCTCAAAGACTAGAAGTAGAACTGGAGACTGTCATACCCCAAATTTTGACCATCAAGATTTACCATCATTGTGAAGATCATTACCACAATATAGATGTACCATCATGCCTCAACAATCTCCTAAAAAATGGTTGAGCATTCACCATAATCAAGAATTAGGGTTTTGAGCCCTCTCAGAGCATTTGGACAAAAGATCTATCAAGAAATGATATGATCTTCAATTTGTCTAACCTCTTAAACACCCACAAAGGAACAAGAGGACTCCCACATAAAGAATCAAGCATAAAGTTGCTACATTCCAAGTGGATCAAGCCTCAAGATCGCCAGTGTCATCAAATTAGGGTTTTGGTCGACCAAGGCCTCCAGATGAATATTTTCCTCTGGGCATAAGCCAATGCTTCAAAGCATAACCCAAGATACTCCAAGGGACCTCATGAACCCAATCATCAAGTCAATTTAACCTCAAGGGGAATCATTCATAAAAAATCAGGAATTAGGGTTTCTTGACCTAATTCACCCCTAAGTTGACTTTTGGGGCAAAGCATGAGCCAAGACCTCAAGATATGATTTGAGGGCCTCAAATATACCACATTGATCTATTTATAACAATGGATTGATCCAAGAAGCTTGATTCACAAGTTTCAATTTCATCTGGACCACAATTAGGGTTTTGAAGAAAAAGTCAACTATACCTTTGACTTTTGACCAAGACATGCTCCCAAACCTTGGGACATGATTCAATACACCCTATAACACCTATGAAACCCATTCATTAGGTTTGAATTAGGTCAAGGACTTGATTTCCCAAAGGATCACATAGTTTAGATTTCATCCGATAAAAAGTCAACTGTGCACAAAATCAAGTTTGACTTTCTGGGATTTTTCACAAATATGATTCCCCTAAGTCAAAAATAATGTTAATATATGGTATTGATCATCATTCATTAAGAAAAATCAAGAAAAGTGAGGTTTCTTACAAAAGGGGCAACGATAAGAAACCAAAATTTTTCTAAGTTATGGAACAAAGGTGATTTTGTACCAACTTTGCAAGGTCATAACTCCTAAACCACATGGCCTTTTTATCCCATTCAAAGTTCAAATGAAAGTCCATCTGACATACTTTAAAGTGTCAACTACATAAGATTCCAAATCCTCACGAATTTTGAGTTATGGACTGATTAAAATGACAAAAATGAAGAAAATGGCACTTTTCCAACACTTAGTGAAAATTTGGCTAAGTTACCAGCCTTGGACATCAATGTTCATGAGGATTTTTCAGTTGGATCTAAATAGTTTCAAGACAAACTATGATCACACATGTATTGTATCATATGAGGGCTTTCTAAAAAGCACAAGAGCCTCCCATAACTCAACCTGAGCAAGGAGATATGATTCCCTCAAAATCACCATTTCTAACTGTCTTGTACAAGGCAGAATTTGGCATTTTGCTCGATTTGGAAATTTGGACAACTACAAGCCTTGTCATCCATTTGGACACATTAGAGGATAAAATACAAGGGGAATGATCTGATCCCCAAGCCCCCCAAGTCCAAGAATCTACACATAGCCATAACAAACCTAAAAAGGCTAAAAAGTGCAAAAGACTCCAATTTTGTTTCCAAGCATTTAATGGATGCATCAAAGTGGCATGGACTGAGAGATTTCTAACTGAATGAGTCAAGATTCAGCTCTGAATCAAAGGACCCTAGGCCTGTGCCCTAACCTCAAGTCAATGGCTAGAGGAGACTAAAGATTCCCTTGGATCAACATTGGCCAAAGGCCTGTACCAGCTGTCATTCACTATTGCTTGCAAAACAAACTTGTTGCACTATAAATAGAGCTCATTTGTGCTCAGTTTGAGTACACCAAAGCACTATAATTGATGTTTTCCTCAAAATCTCTCTCTTTAGGCCAAAATACCTTCTTTTCCAAGTCATCTCTAAGTTTTTGAGTTAGAGAGAAATTCCACCACATCTCATGATCCAAACACATCTAATATGTCATATCTAAGCTGTTCAAACACTCACTTGTGATCTGAAACACCAAAATCAGAAAGTCAACCTCCAAAACCTCAAAATTTGACCTTTATGCATTTTTCAAGCCATGTCTTGATTCAGTCACTTTCAAAACCATACCAGGCCTCAAACACACTCCAAATATCAACCTCAAACTGTCCCAATTGGTTTCCCTCATCTGGAACACCATTTGAGAGAGTTACTATCTTTGTCACTTTTGCCCCTTTTGCAAGAAAAGGCCTATACTTGTTCCTGAAGATTCTAGACGGTTTTGATCATCCTAAAAGCTTCTAAGGGATCAATCAAGAGTGTTCAAAGCATTGAATTACTTCTGGCACAAGGAACTTGGCAGATAGCACAGGAAGCTCCAAGAGGTAAGTGCATCATAACTTGAACTCTCTAAATCATACATTTCTTTGAGGTCCTTGATCATACATATCATATGTGTTTGTTTGAACCAATTTATGATGCTATTATTGCTTGTACCATGAGATAGCATAGAACATGCAAAATTTGGCCTATTTTCAAATCACTATCGGATTTTAAAATGGAAACCTTTTTTTAAAATTCCAAGGGCACCATTGGATTCCTCATGAAATTCTAGACAGGTTACACCTAAATTTTGTCCCAATCCACGGAGAAATGAGAAAGTTAGAGCCTTCACGCAAGAGGCCTAAAATCAGGCCTTGCCTTGGGCAAGGGCCAGGCCTAGAAACAAGGCCCCCTCATATACACTTGGGGTGGTTTTGATACACGGATTTATCACCACCCTCGTGGTAGCGGGCATGTGTGTTTGTTGTTGAGGTCGTGGGTTCAACACCCACCCATACCATTTTTATCATTTTACCATATTTTGCGATTTTTCATTTTTTATGGTTTTTGTTTAATTAATTCCAAAATTATTTTCTCTCACAATTTTAATTATTTTTTATTGATTCTTTTTTTGAAAATTCCCAAAAATGTTAAAATATTTTATTCCATAAAAATTTTACAAAAATATTATTTATTTCATATATTTAGTATTTTTGTAAAGAATTATGTTTTATTTGTTTTAAAAGATTTCAAAACATTTCTTTCTTTTGATTTTGCAAGTTCAAATGATTTTCAAATCATTCTATGAATGAAACATAATTTTTCAAACATTTATCCAAGACCACAACTTGTTTTTTCACACATGTTTGATAATTTTGGTTATTTTAATTGAATTTTTATTCAATTAAAATACATTAAAAAATCAAATTAGGGTTTTTGATTATTCTCACCCTCACAAATATTTTTCAAAACACTCATGGGCCTCTAATACAGTGTAAGACCTAACCTTTTTATACATAAATAAATTTGGGCCTCAGTCATTATATAAGTCCCACTGTGTTTTCAAAATCTCGGCGCGATCGTTGCTTTTCAAAACATTTTCATCTAGGCCTACCCTTGTGTTGTAAGTCACATTTCTTTTCTTTTTCAAACCTTTGGGCCTTTCCTTGAGTTGTAAAACCCATCCCTTTGCACAGAAAACCTTTTTGGGCCTCAGTTATTGTATAAGTCCCGATACCATTTTCAGATCAACGGTGCGATTACTGTTTTACATCTGGGCCTCTCCTCGAGTATAAGCCCTAATCTTCTTCTCAAAAACAACTTTCCCTTTGATTTAGGTTCAAACTCATAGTTGTTATCAAAACTTTCTTTAATTTCTTGAACAACTAACCATATAGCTGTTACAATGGAAGTTTGCTCGCCTGTAAGTTTTATCAGCTTTCTTTTAATTACTTGCGCACACACACACACACACACACACATACACACATACACACACACACACACATATATATATATATGTTTGTGTTAGAAGCTTGCTCACTTGTAAGTCCTCCTACCCTCTCTTTTACATACATTATATACATCAACTGTATATATATATACCTGTATATTATCTGCTTAGAGTTTTCCCCGACATTTAGGTCTAGGATTAGATAAAGCCAGTGGCCACTCTTTCAACAGTCAAAACTAGTGCCCCATAGGAATTCCAGGTACAGTCTTGCCTTCTCTTGGGCTTATACAATATGGAACAAAGGGAAAGGAATTATTAGAAATTGACAAAGAAATTCATTTCCCCCTGAGAGGATTAATTCCCGGTGAAACCTCTCTTGAATTTCTTCAAACCCTATAACTTTTCACTAAAGAAAAGATTATTCCCGGTGAAACTTTTCTTGAACTCTTCTTAAGTTTGGACCCGCAGGCTTCCTAAAAGCATCCCCGCCTCTTCTTGGGCTTTGTACAAGGACCCCCCGGCTTCTTAGAAGTTCTCATGCCTTCTCTTGGGCTTAATACAAGGACCCTGAAGACCTTTTAAAGGTATAAGACAAAACTTAGTCATCCTTTGCTAGAGCAGTCTTTCCAAAGTTTCAAAACCTCAGACCAATTTTCGGGTTGATTCTCATCCCTTGAAACATCAGCCTCCTCTTGGGCATCATACAAAGATAAAATCTCCCATACCAGTAGACTTGGATAGTCTAATCTCCTCTTGGATCTCAAAGACATTCTCAAGTTCCCTACAAACACAGGAAAAAACCCTGATCATTTAATCAATCTCCAGTAGAGTTAAAACCCTCATGGGTTCTAAAACTCAGTCTTTCATCCTAAATTTCCCCAGTTAGGGTCAAATCACTATCAATAAACCTTTATCAGAACCTCAAGGCATCTGATATCTCAACTCTTTTGTAACCCCCAGCAAGAATTGATTCCCCATCTTGGACCTGCCTCTGGATCTCAATAATCCTCAGCTGAAACTAGCCTCCCCTTAGGCTTTGTATAAAGATTTTTCCCCACTCTCTTGTTGAGTCAATCACCTAAAAGCACTCTCTTGTTGAGTCACCTCTTTCAGCCTCAATCTTGGGCTTTGTACAAGACAAACAAAGTACTCTCTTGATGAGTCCATTTTCTTTCTTAAAGCACTCTCTAGTTGAGTCAACCTTTTTTCAGCCTCCTCTTAGGCTTTGTATAATGATTTTCCTCAGCAGAGTCAGTCTCAAAAGCACTCTCTTGTTGAGTCAATATCTTTTAGCCTCAATCTTGGGCTTTGTACAAGACATATAAACACTCTCTTGTTGAGTCAATCATCTTTTCAGCCTCCTCTTAGGCTTTGTATAATGATCCTTCTTTTCCTTAGCAAAAGTCAGCCTCAATCTCGGGCTTTGTACAAGACACCATAAAAGCACTCTCTTGTTGAGTCAACCCTTTTTAGCCTCAATCTTGGGCTTTGTACAAGACATATATAAACTTTCTCCAGAAAAGTCAAAATCTTCATAACCTTCTCTTAAGCTCTGGATAAATATCTTCCAAGCGGAGTCAATTCATCCCTTCCTTCTTTTAGGCTTTGGGAGTTAATCTCCCTAACCAGAGTTAATTCTCTTTTTCAGCCTCTTCTTAGGCTTTGTATAATGATTTTCCTCAGTAGAGTTAGCCTCAATCTTGGGCTTTATACAAAACAAATCATACTCTCCAACTGAGTCAAACCCATTTTCAGCCACAATCTTGGGCTTTGTACAAGACAGATAAAACCTCTCACCAATAGAGTCAAAACCCCTATGTTAGCCTCAATCTTGGGTTTTGTACAAGACCGACAAAATATTTCCTCGGAAAGTCAACCTTTAGCCTCCTCTTAGGCTTTGTATAATGATATCCCCCAAAGAGTCAGTCTCTTTTCCGCCACAATCTTGGGCTTTGTATAAGATAGATAAACATTCTCTTGTTGAGTCAGTCTTTTCCAGCCTCCTCCTAGGCTTTGTATAAGGACTTACCTAGTGGAGTCAATCAATCTCTTAGATTTAACCTTGGGCTTTGATCAAGGCACACATATAAAAATCCACATCCCCTCAGAGGAAATAAAAAACTCTCCGTAGTAAGACACTTCTCTGTGTTATCACACATCAAAATAGATAAATCAAAACAAACCTTAATTCCAGATAACTGATGTAAGTGGCACACTTGTTGATCCAAATATCCAAGCTGTAGTCCATCTCTTATCCTGGTAAATCCCCATCTTTCATTTAATTGCTGTAAGTGGCAAGTGTAACGCCCCAGTTTTTGTCAGTTTTATTTAATCGAGTCAATTTGATTATTTTATTGTTATATTATTTTGTTTTGGACTTTTATTTGACAATATATTTTTTTTCATCGTTGTTTATGTTTTATCGCATTTTGAGAGCGTTTGGGAGATATTTGAGCTGAGGGGTATTTTGGTCTTTTAGGGGTTTAGATATTTTATATAAATAGAATTTTGAGAGAAAAAGAGAGAAAAAGATAGTAAAGAAAGAGAAGAGAAGAGAAAAGAGAAGAAAGAAAGAGAGAAGAGGAGAAAGAGGAAAAATCAGGAATTCATCCATTTAAAGCGTGAATAATCGGGTAAGGGTGAGAATTTTCGATTATATCTTGCTTGTATATGTATATGTGTGTGATTGTGTGAATGTTTTACTTGTTTTTCATAATTTTTCAATTCTAGGTTGAAATGAGAAAAATGATTAGAAATCGATGTTTTTACGGACGAAAGTCGGAATAAATCGCGTAGTAGAGTCGTGTGATGTTGGGTCGTGATTTAGTGTGATCGTTTGATTGAATCGAGTCGAATTTGTAACTGTTGAGTTTTTGATATATATTGATGTTTTGGTGCAAATTGATGTTGTGATCGAGTAAAAGTGTTTGGATATGTCTGGTAATATTGGCATAGGTTGATATTTAATCGGGTAGGGATATGAATTAATCGGAAATGGTTATTTGTGTGTTTTCGAGTGGTTTTGAGCGAGTTTGGAGTTGGGATAAATTGATAAAACTATGTTTCAAAATATTTCAAAAATGGAAAATGTGTTAGATGGCTTTTTAATGATGAAAATATTGTAGTAATTCAAATTCTGAGATCACAGCTTTTTACGAAATCGAAATCGGAGTTCCGGAAGTCATTTAACGATCGAAAACTGATTTTTCAGCAAAATCTGCACCTCGTGCGCTAACCCCCGGAATCATGCGCTAACCTCAAGATTCATGCGCTGACCTGGGCGAATTTTCAATGTTCATGCGCTGACCCCAAGCTTCATGCGTCGGCGCATGGTCCTCAATTTTCCAAAATGTCCGATTTTGTTTTCTTCATAACTTTTGAACCGTAAGTCCGTTTTGACCCCCGTTTGAAGCGTTGCAAAGCTAATGAAATGTTATTTCTATTAAAAATGGTTTGGAGGGTAAAATATGATTTAATTAAGTCGTGTTTTTGAAAAATAGTCGGGTTGTCGGGTTTTTATCGCGTTAATTGCGTGCGATTGATGTGTTATCATGCTATATGCTTTTGTTATGTAACATGTAGCTTGTGTGCTGTTATATGATGTGAATATACATGATGAAATGTTGTTATGATGTGTTGTGGGTAGCCTTTGTGGTGTGAATCCCTTGTGGAAGTAATTGTGTTTGTATGATTGTTGTGGTTTGTGGTTTGTGATGAAAAGCATTGTTTATGTGAAATTCAATGGGTGTTAATTGGTGGCCTTATGGCAAGTATATGCATTGTTGGAATTGTTTTCAATGCATGAATATTGATGATGAGGAAATCCATATTGTTGATTTGTGAAGATGCATTTAAATTTCATGAGTCATTGTATGCCAAACATCATGATATGCATTGTTGTGACGTCCTGAGTGACGGTTTGGTTCCAGAGGGAATCTGCTATAACATCGTGAGCCTCGAAAATATGAGGTATGAATCGCCTGAGGACCTAAAGCGATGGTTATAGACGATCGTGTGCCCATGTGGGGACCTAAAGCGATCGGGTTGTGTGCCCATGTGGGGACCTAAAGCAATCCATAAACGTCGTGTGCCCATGTGGGGACCTTAAGCGACGGGGAACATCGTATGCCCGACGGGGAGTTACACTAAGTAACGAGCGATGGTTCCAGCAGAGTTCCTGAGTGAACTAGTGATGAGAAACATTGGAAGTCGGTACCCGCATGGCATTTGCATAGAGTCGTTGTGTCGGTCTCTGTGCATTTGTATAAATCATGGATTCATTATGTGTGAGAATTGTGAATGGATGCATTGTGAATGGATTGGTGAATTGGTGTGCATATGTGATAAATGCATTGGTTGTGGATAATATGTTTATACGTAGACATGTGCTATGTGATGTGTGATGTGTTTCTAAATGTTATGACTTGGTATGCCTTATGTGCAAATACGTGATTATGTTGGATAATTGATATAGGTTACGTATTTACGACGTGCTATAGGTATGGGTGTGTGATAAATGTGGTGAGAATAACTGTGTATATGATTTTTATGTGTATTTGCATATTATTATGCAATCTTGATTTTAGTTGTTATTTCTCACCCTTCTGCTGTTTTATAATGCTCTATGAGGAATTGCAGATTAGAGTTGCTGGAGGTCTTTTTGTGAAGATTAGTCCTCCGTTCTGTTGTCAGTCTTGGTGTCTGCTCTGATACGTAGCACGGGAGTCGGGGAACGATTATGTTATATGTATACTCTTGTTAGATTTATTTTGTATTAACTTTGTAGAAATATTTTGATGTTATAAAACACTTTATGTGGTAAAACAAGTCGGTTATGGATCTTTCCACTTTATTCCATAATTGACCTTTCCTTTTATATGGAAAAAGTTTCCCTTTGAGGGTATTCTATTTTGTGTTATGTATCGAAATATTTGAGCAGGAATTGTATTTTATTTCTTTAAAATGTGGCATCCTTGTTTCTGTCGGAAAAATAAATTTTTAGTTACTCTGATTTATTTATGTATTATTTATTTGCGATGGGAATTGGGGTGTTACAGCAAGCCTCTGGATTATTTACATCCACGCCACTGTCCCTCTCTTAGCATGAAAACTCTTAAGGAAAAATGGCATTGCTCTATTCTGAGTTAAAGTTTTCTACTTCAGGACAAATCCCCTATAAAGGAAATTATGGCATTGCTGGATTCACATATCCCAGTTAAAGTAATTCTCCTTTATAATTAATCACCCAACAGTTGTGATAAACAGACGAGATGTGTCCCTTTATAGATGACAAATTCTCTCTCAGTCAAACCATTTAGCTTCAATCTTGGGCTTTGAACATGACACAAATAACCTTTAGTTTCAATCTTGGGCTTTGAACAAGACACCAAAACATCATATTTTTCCTCCCACAGAATAGGAGGAGCTACGATTGCTCTGATTTCCCTGTTATCTTTAACGGGAATACGTAGGCATAAGATTGCGAAATCTTAGCGAGCATACCAATAAAAAATTATAGGTCCAGTACCTTCGTACCAAATCAAAAACTTTAGGTCCAATACCTTCACTCATAAAAAAACTCGGGAAACCCGAAATCATCAAAAACTCTCTCTCTCTCTCTCCAAAAAACCTCCCAAAGGCGAAACTTTCCCAACCCATAATAGATAAACACCAGTAAGTAGAAAGAAGTAAGGAAAATTTCTAACAACCTGTGGATAACCACATATAAGATGGGTAATTGACAACTCCCCATTGTATAACCTGGCCCCGGACTCCCCGAATCTCTTAAGCATTTGTTCAGTTAAACATTAGCGTGCAAGGTTAGTTTTAGATAGCTTTCCTTTCCTTTCCAGCTTCACAGGATAAATAGGAAATCAGAAAGTAGCACCCCACTCCTACCATTGCTTTGAGGAGAAACCCATGGCGATAAGGTGGTCGCGTCACCGACAAAAATCACACGCTACAGTAAAATGGCGACTCTACTGGGGAAAAATTTTATCTGTCTAGGACTACGATTAGAATTCCTAAGAGGTCTAGGTTGTTAGAAATTTTCTACATACTATATTGTATATATACTGCTTTTCCTACTTGATATCCGTGTTTATTTTTCTGTCAATGGGAATGCGAGTGATGTCGCATGTGGATAGTATGAGAGAACCCTAAGATAGGTGATGGCATAGATGGGTGGTCTTACAAGGAGTGATTCCCGAATAAGCGATCCTGGTAGACCATCAAATTAGGTGAGGGTCCGTATGGATACTATGTTGAACGACTAACGTCGTGAAAATAGACGCTATCCCAGTGCGGCACCCGTGACCCTGAGAATTTAGTAGACATTAACTATGTGTCCATTTGGTAGTGCGGTGACTATCGGAAATAGTTGATATACGATACTACACCCAAATTGAGATTACCCTAGGATGCTATAGCTTGCTCAGGTGAACCAGCTTGCTGTTGTTATCCCTAGGGGGGTCAATGATTTTGGGAACTGTTAACCCATTCTACAGGTACAAAAATTGACCAGAATACAACCTTTGGGGATGGGTAGAGCCATGACTCCATGCTCGAGACGTTGAACCCTTGAACCCATGTTTTTTCAATGTTTTTGTGTGCTGCATTCATACATTCATTTAAAAAGCTCTTAAACAAAGAAAAAAATATTCTCTTTTCTCCTCTCTTTCTTTTTCAAAATAAACTAAAACAATAATTACAAATATCACAGAGAAAGATTGCGTTATGGATTTCGGTAGAAGGAAGACGCACAAGTACACCTTCAAGGCTCCAAAACTAGAGGATTTAAGAAGATTGGCAAGGATGATTACCAACCCTGATGCTTTCAGAGCTAAGCACGGAGGGTTGTTGTCTCTGTTAAGGGTCCATGTTATTGAAGGAATACTGTCTACGCTGATTCAGTTTTACGATCCGGTTTATCACTTCTTCACATTCCCAGATTATCAACTAGCACCGACGGTGGAGGAGTACTCTCACCTGACTGATTTATCTATCACTGACCAAGCTCCCTTTTCTGGACTGGAAGAAATTCCAAAAGAACAAACCATTGCAAGAGCAATCTATTTGGACGAGTCAGAAGTTTGGACTCACATGACCACTAAGGAAGGAATCCGGAGTTTACTAGCTAAATTCCTGACGGAGAAAGCCCTGTACTTTGCCAGTATAGGATTCATAATTGCTTTCGAAGATATCTTTGTTCTGCTCACGGGTTGTTCCCTTTTCCCAACATCGATAACTTCGTCGATACCAATGCCATTAAGATATTTCTGATTGGAAACCCCGTACCAACCTTGCTCGCAGATGCTTATCATTCTGAACACTTAAGGAATCTGTACAGCGAAGGAATGATCACATGTTGTGTACCCTTGCTTTACAAATGATTCACTTCCCATTTACCTAAGTCTGCTGCATTTTAGGACCATAAGAGTACTCTACGTTGGTCACAGAGAATCATGTCTCTTACCAACTCTGACATAGATTGGTACAATAGGATTTATGAGGGGATAAAGATCATCGACCGATGTGGAAATTTCCCTAATGTACCCCTCATAGGAACTAAAGAAGGAATCCACTATCATCCAATTTTAGTTCGCCGTCAACTCGGATACCCAATGAAGCATATCCCGCGTAATGTTCATCTTGAAGGTCTTTTCTTCAAGGAAGGAGAAAATGACAGAGCACTAAAGAAGGAAATAGTGCATGCCTGGCAACATGTTCACAAAAAAGGAAGAGAGTCTTTAGGAAGACCAGACGGTATCTCCGTGGAACCTTATCTCCACTGGGAGCAAACTAGAGCCCTCAAGCTGAAGATGCCTTATCGTTGTCAAGAAGTTCTTCCGTTAAAGGAATATGTCCTTTATTTTATGTTTGATACAGAAAAACTCCAGGTCGCTCTCAACAAAGTTCAACGGGAGAAAAGTTCTTGGAAAAATAAGTACCGAATCCTTAACGTGGAGTGTACCAAAATTCAGCAACTGTTAAAAGAAAAGGATGCTCTGATTAGGATATTAGAGCAACATGTTGTAGAAAGTCAGGAAGACCAAAGAAATTTGCTCGCTCCTTTCACTTGGCAAAGGACTGACAACACGACAACGGCTGAAGAGCCCCGGTCAAAGAAAAGAAAAATACGAGAACCAACATCTGAGTTATCTTCAGAGAGGACTCAAGACCCATAAGCTTAGACATTTCCTTTTACAGCACTTTGTAAAATACTGTATTTTCCATTTCCGCAATCTTTCGATTTCAATAAAACTGGGTCTCCACCCTTTACTGTACGATATTTGCAATCTATTTGTTGAAGTTTCTTTTTGATTAAAGCAAAAAACAAAAAATAATATATATCATTGCATTCATCTTTCTCACATAACGCATTCTTCTTATCTTCGAATCTCACGTATGTGTCACGAATCTAGAGTCAAACTGTCTCACTCGTACAATACTCGGGCCAATCGACAAAAGAAAATGGAAGATCTCAAGGAAGAGAACAGAGAGCTGAGAGAAGAAGTCATCACTCTGAAGGATGATCTGAGAAAACTTCACAATGACATGCAATCTCTGGCAGCAGCTCAGAGGCAACAAAAGGACTGTGATCTCAGAGATCACATCTACGCCCATAGTGGAGACATATGATCCTCGGTACAACATGCCTAAAGATCGCCCCTGGGGCATGCCTATCAACTTTATCCCTGAAGGATATATCCCTCCTGTCACTGAAGACCCAGAAGCTGCAGCAAACTTCGGGAAAGCGAAGATGCAAGAGTAATGACAGCAACGACTGAAGGTTACATACTTCGGGGCATGGAAGCACCAAGTGTCACTGCCGTGATGACTATACCACAACCAGTGATACACATTGTCCTAGAAGTACAGATTCCACAGCTAACTTCTGGTGGACACGAAAACATGTACGAAATAATGAAGGAGTTCCAGGAGCAATTCCTGGAGATGTAGAAGAAACTGCATGCCATTCGCGGTCAGGATTTATTCGGAAAGGACGTCGCATACCTTTGTTTGGTCCCTAATGTGAAAATCCTGCACAAATTCAAGGTGCCTGATTTTGAAAAATACAAGGGTAACCCTTGCCCTCAAAGTCATTTGGTGATGTACGCTCGAAAGATGTCAACTCAGACAGAGAATCAACAGCTACTGATCCATTATTTCCAAGACAGTTTAACCGGTGCCACACTCAAATGGTACATGGGTTTAAACCGCACCAAGATCAACACTTTCAGAGATCTTGGCGCTGCCTTCGTTCAGCGGTATAAGTATAACCTGAACATGGCACCAGACAGAGATCAACTCAGAGCAATATTGCAAAAGGACAAGGAAACTTTTAAGGAATATGCTCAGAGATGGCGCGAAATTGCCGCCTAGATCTGTCCCCCTCTTGAGGAATAAGAGATGACAAAGATCTTTTAGAAAACCTTAATGTAGAGAGCGATTTTGGACGTGGTTCTTAAGCACTGTCGCTCTGGGGTTACTACAGGTCAATTCATTTTTTATCCTATTGAGCTGACTAAGGAAGGGAAATAGATGTCTCTAATTAACCCTGCTTGCATACTGAGTTTAAACATCAGTCTGTTAGGTTACGGATGCTATATGGTAATGGGGCCTCTTTCTTCTTACTTTGTTTAGAACGAAACACCGGGAATGTTCATGGGGAATTTTGTTAGGATGCTAGGACTGATGCTTTTCAATTGATATGTGAAGGTACGGGATTTGGGGCTTTGGATTAGTGTGCTCGCTAAGATTTTTTTTTCAATCTTATGTCTACATATTCCCGTTTACCGAAACAGGGAAATCAGAGCGATCGCAGTTCCTCTTATTCTATGGGAGGAAATGGTGTTTTGGTGTCTTGTTCAAAGCCCAAGACGTGAAGCTGAAGGGTCTATTTGTATCTTATTCGAAGCCCAAGATGTGATGCTAAAAAGGTGTTGTCTTTAGAGAGAATTTGTCATCTCTAAAGGGGGTATGTTTGTCACAACTGTTGGGTGACTGACTATAAATGAGGATTACTTTAACCGGGATATGTGAATCCTAGCAATGCCATAATTTCCTTTATAGGGGGTTTTAATCTGAAGGAGGCGACTTTAACTCAGTGCAGAGCAATGCTAACTTTCCTTAGGAATTTCTCATGCTAAAAGAGGGACAGTGGCTTGGATGTAAATAATCCAGAGGCTGGCCGCTTACAGCAATTAGATGAAAGGAATTGTTGATGTTTGTATCCTGTGAACGAGGCACAGTTTTGATGCTAAAAGGTTGATTGACTCAACCGGGGTTTTTCTTATACAAAGCCTAAGAGGAGGCTATTCACCCAACAAGAGGATGCTTTTGTGTCTCGTACGAAGCCCGAGAGGGAGGCTAAAAGGAGTTGACTCAACAAGAGAGTGCTTTTAGATGTGTCTTGTACGAAGCCCAAGACAGAGGTTAAAGGTTGACTCAATAAGACAGTCTTTTATACTCAATAAGAGAGTGTTTTGTATCTCGTACGAAGCCCGAGATGGAGGCTAAAAGGATAATTGACTCAACAAGAGAGTCTTTTTGTATCTCGTACGAAGCCCAAGATAGAGGCTAAAAGGATTGATGTTTCAATTGAGTGACAGGTCCAGTAGGTTGGTTAAAAGAGAAAATCAGTTCTTATAAAGAGACTGATTAAAGGTAAGGATATGCTTTGGGATTGATCAGAGGATCAGGGTTATTTCCTGTTCTTTAAGGAAATGGGGAATCCAGAGGGTATTGGAGACTGTCCGAGTCTACTGGTGTTTTTCCCTACTTGAGAATGCCTTCGAGACTCAAGGAGATTAGACTGTCCAAGTCTAGAGTTTTATCTTTTGTACTATGCTTAAATAAACAGTAGTAGTACGTTTACGGTAGAAAGATCTAGACTCTTTGAAAGGCTGTATTATTAAGATGACTAATTTCGGTTCCTATACCTCTAGGAGGTCATCGGGACAATTTGTACGAAGCCCAAGAGGAGGCTGGAAACTTTTAAGAAGCCGAGGGGCAATTTGTACGAAGCCCAAGAGGAAGCTCTCTTCCCAAAGGAAGAATCCTTATATGAAGCCTAAGAGGAGGCTGTGAATACTTTTAAGAAGCCGTAGGGTCCTTATACAATGCCCAAGAGGAGGCGGGGATGCTTTTAGGAAGCCTGGGGGTCCCCAAACCCCGAGAAATTCAAGACAGGCTATTCACAGAGAATAGATCAAGCCAGGAAAGTTTGAGAATTTGGAAGAAACTCAAGAGATGCCATTCACGGAGAAAAGATCATCTCTGGGGAGTTAGAGTTTCTTTGACAATGTCTAAGGGTGACAGTCTGAAAAAGGGTTCACCGAGAATGCTGTCTTTCACGTCTCCATATTGTTTAACCCCAAGAGGAGGAAAGACTGTATCTGGATATCCTATGGGGGATCTAGTTTTGTCTATTTAGTAGTGATCAACAGGGCTTAGTGCTAGACGTAGTTGCCGGGGAAACTCTAAATATCTATACTAGTATTACACAGTTGATATGAGTTTATGAAAGAAGACTTACAGTGAAACAGCCCCACAATACAATTATATGTATATGAAAGCAGATAAAGAAAACATATAAACACTTACTCGGTTGTAGAGCTTCCATGCTATTTGGTTAGTTGTTCAACAAAGAAAGATTGAAAACAACAGTATATTCAAAATTAAAGGAGAAAGTATTTTGAAAAGATGTTGGGGCTTACAACTCAAGGAGATGCCCAAGTTTTATCAGTGATCGCACTGTCGTTTTGTACAGAGGGACTTATACAAGTGACTGAGGCCCAAGAAAGATTTTTTGTACAAGGGGATGGGTCTTACACTCTCTCAAGAGGCCCAACTGTTTAAAGAAAAAGAATGGGGCTTACAACACGAGGGTAGGCCCAGATGATTGGTTTTTTTATTGGCGATCGCGCCGAGGTTTTCTTTTAACGCAGGGGGACTTATACAATGTCTGAGGCCCAAAAAGTTTTGGTTAAAAGGGGATTGGGTCTTACACTATAATAGAGGCCCAAGAGATTTATTTTTGTACAAGTGGTGGGGCTTACAACTTAAGGAGAGGCCCAGGGTCATTTGTTTGAAAATGGCGATCGCGCAGAGATTTTTGAAAATGCGGTGGGTCTTATACAATGAATTGAGGCCCAAAATGGTATGTGTTTTCAAAGGGGGTTGGGTCTTACACTCTAATAGAGGCCCATGAATAATTTTGAATGGGTCTTATAGCTCGAGGAGAGGCCCATGGTTTGTTTTTCAACGGACGATGATCGCGTTGAAATTTTTGAAATACAATGGGACTTATACAATAAGTGAGGCCCAAAAATAGGTTTGTATTTACAAAGGATTGGGTCTTACACTCTATTAGAGGCCCAAAAGTGTTTGAAATTGTTTGATGAGGGTGAAAATCAAAGAAACCCTAATTTGTTATTCTTTAAAAGTAAATATTTAAAGAAAATCAAATAAAATACCAAATAAGTTTGAATAAACCATTTGTGATTTTTGTTTAAGGTTTGAGAAATGAGGGATTAATCACAAGGTGAATTAAAACTCACTTGGTTTTGATTTTCAAAGTAAATATTCACTTTTAAAATGTTTAAAAACATTAAAAAGGAATTTATTCACCAAAATACTAATTATATTAAATAAATAACATAAACTTAATTTTTTTGTGGAATAACATATTTCAACATTTTTGTGATTTTTTGCAAAATGAACCAATAAAAAATAATTAAAATTCAAGGAATTATTCATTTTCCAATTAATTAATAAAACATGGAAATAATGGAAAAAATAGCAAAAATGTGAGAAAACACAAAATGGCATGGGTGGGGTTTGAACCCATGACCTCAAGGTTATAGGGCGCACGCCTCACTGGGGTGGTGATACATCCATTGCTTGAAGTGAAACCACAAATATACAAGGCTTGCCTTGTTTTTGGCCTGGCCCAAGGCAAGGCAAGGCAAGTTTTGGGTCAGAAACGTGATGGTCATAACTTTCTCATTTCTCCATGGTTTGAGACAAAATTTATATGCATCTGGCCTAGAATTTCGCAAGGAATCCAATGGTGGTGGTATTTTTTCCAGGTCATACTCCCTCCTCAAAATCCGATAGTGGTTTTGAAAAAGGCCTATAATTGCATTTTCTATGCTACACTTTGATATAGGCATGAATTACATGATGAATTGGTTCAAACACAACATATATAACATGTATGAGGTGTGTATGATCAGTGGACTTCAAAGTAATGCATATTTTGGAAAGTTCAAGTCATAATGCTTACCTCTTTTTGAGCTTTTGGAGTTTTCTGTGCAATCTGCCAAACTTCTTGTTCCAGAAATGGTTTGATGCTTTGGACACTCTCAAATGATCCCTTAGAAGCTTTTAGGATGGTTGGAATCAGCTAGAACCTGCAAAAACACAAACTGCCCTTTCTTGCAAAAGGGGTTAAAATGACCAAAATATCAACTCTCTCAAATGGTGTTCCAGATGGGGGGAACCATTTGGGACAGTTCAAGGATGTTATTTGGAGTGTGTTTGAGGTTTTATCTGGTTTGGAAAGGGACTGAATCAAGACATGGCTTGAAAAATGCACAAAAGACCTATTTTGAGGTTTTGAGATGTGACTTTGTGATTTTGGTGTTACAGGTTACTTTTTATAGTTTGGATCACCTACATATGATGTTTATGAGGTGTTAGGATCATGAGTTGTGATGTAAATGCTCTCTAACTCAAAAACTCAGAGTTACCTTGCTAAAGAAGGCATTTTGGCCTAAAGAGAGGGATTTTGAAGAAAGCATCTGTTTGATGGATTTGGTGTACTCAAACTGAGCACAAATGAGCTTTATTTATAGTAGAGCAAGTCTGTTTTGGGATCAATAGTGAATGGCAACTGCAGCAGAGGTTTGGCCAATGGTTGCACTTTGGAATCCAAGTCTCCTCTAGCCATTGACTAGAGGTTAGGGCACAGGGTTGTGGTTCCCTTGGTCTTGGATAAGTCTTGATTGAATTCAGTTGCAAATGTGTCAGTCCATGCCACCTTGGTGTATTTATTGAATGCTCCAATCCAAAATTGGAGTCTTGTCCCTCTTTTAGGCAATTCTAGGTTTGACATGCTACTTCTTGTTCCAAGGACTTTGGAGGCTTAACTCAGTGTTGTCCCTTTTAAATTTGATCCTCAGATGTGTCCAAAGTGATGACAAGGATTGGAATTATCTGATTTCGCCAAATCGAGCAAAAATACAAAATTCTTCCTAGCCTTGGCAATTTTCAGCAAGGCATATTGCCATTGTCATATCTCATGGCCCAAGTGGAATTTGGGGATGTTCTGGGCCATTTTGGAAAGCCCTCATATGATATAATAACTGTTTGATCATATTTGGTTTTGATACCTTTTGGATCCAAGTGAAAAATCCTTCTACATTTGGAAAAAAGTGAAGGCAGATTCTGATTCTGACTTAGTGAAAATTTCACTAAGTGTTGGAAAAAAATGACATTTTCACTTTTTGTGATTTTGATCATTCCATAACTCAAAATCCATGATGAATTTGGAAGGAGGTCAGTTCTATGCTTTTGTAGAGTGTAATGAGAGCTACAAATCTATCTTTGGATGGGGAAAAATGGCTTTGTGGTTTAGGAGTTATGATCCTCCAAAGTTGGTACCCTTGCCACTTTGTTCATAACTTAGAAAATTTTCTAAGTTTTTATGGTTACCCCTTTTACAAGCTATCCCACTTTTCTTGATTTTTCTTGATGAATCATGATTCAAATCATACATTAACATCATTTTAGGGTTAAAAAACCATTTTTGTGAAAAATCTCAAAAAGTCAAAGTTTACTTTTGTGCACAGTTGACTTTTTGTCAGATGAATTCCAAACTGTGCGATCCTCTATGAAATCAAGTCCTTGACCTAAATCAAACTTGATGGGTTGATTTCATAGGTGTTATAGGGTGTATTGAATCATGTCCTAGGGTTTGGGAACATGTCTTGGTCAACAGTCAAAGCTACAGTTGACTTTTCTCGCGAAACCCTAATTGTGGTACTGATGAAATTGAGACTTGCTGCTCAAGCTTCCTGGATCAATCCATTGTTACAAATGGATCAATGTAGTGTGTTAGAGACCCTAAAATCCTCCCTTGAGGTCTTGGCTCATGATTTGTCCCAAAAGTCAACTTAGGGGTGAATTAGGTCAAGAAACCCCAATTCCTGATTTTTGATGTGTGCATCCCCTGAGGTCAAATTGACTTGATGCTTGGCCCCATGAGGTTCCATGGAGTATTTTAGGATATGCTTTAAAGCATTGGCTCATGCCCAGAGGAAAATTTCCATCTGGAGGCCCTGGTCGACCAAACCCTAATTTGGTGACACTGGCGATCTTGAGGCTTGATCCACCTGGAAGGGAGCAGCCTTGTGCTTAATCCTTAAAGTGGGAGTCCTCTTGATCCATTGTAGATGTTTGGGAGGTTAGAAAAGTTGAAGATCATGTCATTTCTTGATTGATCCTTTGTCTAAGAACTCTGAGAGGGCTTGAAACCCTAATTTTGACTGTAGTAAGTGTTCACCCATCTTTGGGGAGACTGATGAGGCAAGATGGTTCGTCCATAGTGTGATGATGGTTTGCACAATGATGGGAAATCTTTGTGGTCAAAATTTGGGGTATGACATATGCCCTTATTTAATCTCCTTGGACCCAAAGGTGTGAAAGGCGAAGGTATTCGGGCATTCAGGGTGCAAGAAGATTAAATATCGGAATACCCAAAATTTTGATGGTGATTATGAATGGTAGCTTACACATTCATCCTCTTTTGTTAAGCAATGATGCTCAGAAAAGGTAAAAACTTCCCCTCGATCCTGGTTTCCTACCAAGGAACTGGTCTTAGTTTTTGATGTAAACTTCCCCTCGATCCTGGTTTCCTACCAAGGAACTGGTCTTAGTTTCTGAAATAAACTTCCCCTCTATCCTGGTTTCCTACCAAGGAACTGGTCTTAGTTGATCTTCCCATAACTATTGGTCCTCACACTTTCCAAATCACTTTCCAGGTCATGGACATCCGGGCAACATACAGTTGTTTATTAGGAAGACCTTGGATACATCAGGCTGGAGCGGTCACTTCGACCCTCCACCAAAAGCTAAAGTTCGTCAAGAAAGATCAACTTGTCACGGTTTGTGGGGAACAAGCCTTGCTTGTGAGTAACCTATCATCATCTGCTTGTGTAGAACCCGAGGAGGTTATTGGAACTCAGTTCCAAGCACTATCGGTGAGCAAGGACAATCAGTTCGAAGGAGGAACCTCAATTTCCTCATACAACGATGCAATCAAAGCGGTCGAGAGTACCGATACAACCGGATGGGGACGGATTGTCATTCCTATTGACAATAAAACAAAGAAGGGTCTTGGTTTTTCTGCAACCTGTACCCAGACAGCCGCCAACGATGAAAGTCTTCATCCCCTTCAAAACTTCTTCCACAGTGGAGGTTTTCTTCACCCAGTGTCTCAGACAGTTCATGCCATCAATGAGGAAGATCCCTCTGACACAGATGAAGAATGGAAGTCCTACCTTAACAAGGACGGCTATATGTCTCGGGAAGAGGTGCCTATGCCTTTTTGCTTTCCTACAGAAAGTCCGAGATTTATACCAAGATCAGATGTCGAAATGATCTACGGGGATTGTGATCCAGAAGGATGCCGTGCTCCGCCAAATTCATTAGAGGAAGACACTCTGATGAAAGACAACTCTGACCGCAATTACTATGGCCCGATGGATGGCCTGCCAATGTGGCAGCCTTACCCAGGAAACTTGGGGCAAGAAAGTCAGCCGAGTAATGAAACTCAGCTGAGCGTCATTGAATAGAATACCTGTGTCCCCACCATGTCATGGGATCAACACTCAGGTCATTCGGAAATTACTCAACATGAAGATGAATTCGCAACGTTTGCAGGACTTGAATTCATCAACTATGCTTTTCCCGAGGTCAAGGTCATCGAGAGAGATGACTCCTCCAGTTCCAAAGAAGTTTGGGACACCCTGGGACAACCAAGTGGAAAATACGACTTTATGGTCAAGTACACTGCTCCCGAAAGCTCTCGTATCAGGCTCGAAGATATCCAGTCAACTGGGTGGGGAGATACAGCTGAGAGCACCAATGCTATGCAAAATGCAACAGAGGAATCCTCCTACGACAATTCTGCCTGGGAGACAGATTCCAATGATCCTGCTCCACCAGAAATCAGCGTCATTTCTGAAGACAAATCAAGGAAGGTGCCAGACTTTGTGATTCACCGAGGAGTTCGCCGCCAATGGGTTGCCGTCGAGGTTCCGAAGGTCGTTCGTCAGTCAAAGTAATTGCCATCTTTAACCTTTCACCCTGCCCAGGTGAAACGGATGTTTTGATAGGGCTCGCTTTCTGTAAATTTCCCTCTTTGCTTTGCCCAAAGCGACAGAGTTTTGTTTTATAGGGCTGTAGTTTCAAGATTCGACTTGTTCATTAATAAAATAACGTCGTTCTGTAATTTCCGCATTAATTGCTGTTTTCTCTTTTTGCTTTTTCAGAAAATGGTAATCCTAAAAAAAAAACATTCAATCATAAAAACAAGCAGTAAAATCAAAACACTGCACACACTTGCATTTTCTCTATCTTTTCTAAACACGAATCATCACGTCATGCAGATTGCTTGTTTTATACCCCGTTGAAACATACGATCCGATGCCTTCTCCCAACTTTGAGTTCCCGGTATTCGAGGCTGAAGAAGAAAATGACAACGAAATTCCAGAAGAGATCTCCCGACTACTCAGACAAGAGGAAAGGTCCATTGAACCTCACAAAGAGCCGTTGGAAACGGTAAACTTGGGTTCAGAAAAAGAGAGAAAAGAAATCAGGATCGGAGCACTGCTCAGTCCAACTACCAGAGAGGGTTTGATAAAGCTTCTCAAAGAATTCCCCGATGTATTCGCTTGGTCCTATTAGGATATGCCAGGGTTGGATACCAGCATCGTGGAACATCACTTACCGCTAAGATCGGAATGTCCGCCAATAAAGCAAAGGTTGAGACGGACTCACCCGGACATGGCCATCAAAATCAAGGAGGAGGTACAGAAACAGATCGACGCGGGTTTCCTCGCTACATCTGAATATCCTCAATGGCTAGCCAACATCGTACCCGTTCCCAAAAAGGACGGAAGGGTCAGAATGTGTGTTGATTACAGAGATATAAACAAGGCAAGTCCAAAGGAAGACTTTCCTTTACCACACATTGACATGCTGGTTGACAGCACATCAAAGTTCAAAGTATTCTCCTTCATGGATGGATTCTCGGGCTATAATCAGATCAAAATGGCGCCGAAAGACATGGAGAAAACTTCGTTCATTACCCCATGGGGTACCTTTTGTTACAAGGTAATGCCGTTCGGTTTGAAGAATGCCGGGGCAACCTATCAAAGGGCCATGACTACTCTGTTTCATGACATGATACATAAGGAAATCGAGGTGTATGTCGATGATTTGATTGCAAAATCAAGAACAGAGGATGAGCACGTTGAACATCTGTCAAAATTGTTCGAACGTCTAAGAAAATTCAAGCTCCGCTTGAATCCCAACAAGTGCACCTTCGGTGTCCGTTCAGGGAAACTACTAGGGTTCATCGTCAGCCAGAAAGGAATTGAGGTTGATCCTGACAAGGTCAAGGCCATTCAAGAAATGCCTTCTCCGAAAACTGAAAAACAAGTCAGAGGATTCCTGGGACGTTTGAACTACATCTCCAGATTCATATTCCTTATGACCGCCACTTGTGCGCCGATTTTCAAATTACTAAAAAAGAACCAGGATTGCGTTTGGTCAGAAGATTGCCAAACCACCTTCGACAGTATCAAGGAATATCTGTTGAATCCTCCGATCCTATCACCTCCAGTGGAAGGAAGACCACTAATCATTTACCTCACAGTCCTAGAGGACTCAATGGGATGTGTACTTGGCCAACAAGACGAAACTAAAAGGAAAGAGTCTGCCATTTACTATCTAAGCAAGAAATTCACCGACTGCGAGACTCGGTATACGATGCTTGAGAAAACTTGTTGCGCTTTGGCTTGGGCAGCCAAACATCTTCGCCAGTACATGATTCATCATACTACTTGGTTGGTCTCCAAAATGGATCCAATCAAGTACGTTTTCGAAAAACCTGCTCTCACGGGAAGGATTGCTCGTTGGCAGATGTTACTATCAGAATATGACATAGAGTACCATGCTCAGAAAGCCGTTAAAGGAAGTATTTTAGCCGATCATTTGGCTCATCGACCGATTGACGATCAAGAATCAATCGGGTTTGACTTCCCAGACGAAGATGTCATGTATCTAAAAATGAAAGACTGCGATGAACCGCTACCCAGTGAAGGGCCAGAACCAGGTTCCCAGTGGGGACTGATCTTTGACGGAGCAGTCAATCATTATGGAAACGGAATTGGGGCCATCATTGTTACCCCTCAGGGTTCCCACATTCCTTTCACTGCTAGACTTACGTTCAAATGTACGAACAACGACGCCGAATACGAAGCATGTATCATGGGTCTCGAAGAAGCGATTGATTTAAGGATCAAAAACTTGGACGTATACGGCGATTCAACCCTGGTTATCAATCAGATAAAAGGAGATTGGAACACATACCAATCAGGATTGATTCCTTACAAAGACTATGCAAGAAGGTTGTTACCCTTCTTCAACAGAGTCGACTTTCATCACATCCCTCGTGATGAGAATCACATGGCTGATGCATTAGCCACTCTCTCTTCCATGATTAGTGTAGGTCAATGGAATGACATACCTAAGATCGACATCATGCGCCTTGAACGGCCCGCTTACATCTTCGCGATTGAAGCAGTCATAGACGACAGACCTTGGTATCACGATATCAAATGCTTCCTTCAGAAACAAGAGTACCCATCTGGGGCACTCAGAAAGGACAGGAAAACCCTCAGAAGATTGGCTGGAAACTTCTTCCTGAGCGGTGACACTCTTTATAAGAGAAATTTTGACATGGTCTTGCTCCGATGTGTCGACAGACCAGAAGCAGACGTGCTCATGAAAGAAATTCATGAAGGATCCTTTGGCACTCATGCCAACGGACACACAATGGCGAGAAAAATTCTCAGGGCCGGGTATTATTGGTTGACCATGGAATCCGACTGCTACAAGTACATGAGGAGGTGTCACAAGTGTCAGATATACTCCGATAAAATTCATGTACCGCCATCACATCTCAAAGTTCTTTCTTCCCCATGGCCTTTTTCCATATGGGGAATCGACATGATTGGTATGATTGAGCCCAAGGCTTCAAACGGACATCGGTTCATCCTGGTAGCCATTGACTATTTCACCAAGTGGGTCGAAGCAGCGTCATTCGCCAATGTAACCCGACAAGTGGTGGTCCGATTTATCAAAAACAATATCATCTGTCGTTATGGTGTTCCAAGCGAGATCATTACTGATAATGGATCTAACTTGAACAATAAGATGATGAAAGAGTTGTGTGCTGAGTTCAAGATCGAACACCATAACTTATCTCCCTACCGACCCAAGATGAACGGAGCGGTAGAAGCAGCTAACAAGAACATCAAGAAGATCGTTCAAAAAATGGTTGTAACCCATAAAGATTGGCACGGGATGCTACCCTTTGC
Organism: Lathyrus tuberosus; assembly: GCA_022829125.1. Lineage (NCBI taxonomy): Eukaryota > Viridiplantae > Streptophyta > Magnoliopsida > Fabales > Fabaceae > Lathyrus > Lathyrus tuberosus. The sequence continues at coordinate 9,908,009 of JALAZF010000199.1, read as the reverse complement.
TCTTCATGGTTATCGAACATCTATCCGCACTTCAACAGGGGCAACCCCTTTCTCTCTAGTATATGGCATGGAGGCAGTTCTCCCCATAGAAGTATAGATCCCATCAATCCGGGTATTGATGGAAGCTAAGCTCACCGAAGCTGAATGGTGTCAAAGTCGACACGACGAACTGAACCTGATCGAAGAGAAGCGAATCACGACACTATGCCACGGTCAGTTGTATCAACAGAGAATGAAGAGGGCATTCGACAAAAAGGTCCGACCTCGTGTTTTCAGGAAAGGAGACCTCGTGCTCAAGAAGATACAATCATTTCTCACTGACTCTCGGGGAAAATGGACCCCGAATTATGATGGCCCCTATGTGGTCACGAAAGCTTTCTCAGGCGGCGCCTTGAGACTTGCAACCATGGACGGAGAGGAATTTTCCTACCCCACGAATGTTGATGTAGTCAAGAAATACTTCGCCTAAAACTAAAAAAAAACGTCTCGGTGGATTGAAAACCCGAAAGGGCGGTCCAGGCAAAAGTTAGAGACATGAAAAAAAAAGAATCATCCTGATGGATTGGAAATCTCATAGTACAATCCAGGCAAAAGTTAGGGATAATGGCAAGTAACTATGTTCAGCAGAGGCAAGTCCCTCAGCAGCAGTTACAGCATCACCTATCGGAGGAAATCTCCAGTCAAAGGTCATCTTCGATAGAAGCTCAGGATGCCCCGAATTCAAAGTTGGTAGAAGGATAGTGGTCGTTATGTTTCAACGTAGCCCTTTTCCTTGTAAATTACCGTTTTCTAACTTTGTATATACTCTTTGGAATCACGCGTTTGGCTGATCTCCATCTTATCAATAAAATTTGAGCCCTTGTGCTTTTGTTTGTAATTCTTGCTTGTTTTAGCTTTACAGAACGACGTTGTTTAAACTTAATCAGCGATTCTTGAAATAAAACAAAAATGAATTTACTTGTTAAAACTTTTTCTGCTTTTAAAATAAAGATGGCAATTTCTTTTGACTGTTGAACATCAGAAGAACATCGATTGCTTCTCCCGAAGTAAGCGAACTTCAAAGTGCAGAATCAAAGTACTCCTTCTAAGCCAGTATGCCTGAATGAAGGGATCAACTGTGTCAGAGACCTTGTTTCGTCTGACATCCTCGGCCGAGTTCTCATCTCTTAAGCCCGATCAACATAGCTCCCAACGAGACTATCTCTCCTAAGCAAGGTGGAATTTATATTTGTAACCAGCGAAATCTCTACACGCCCCGCGATGGCCGAGTATCCAATTGTGTTCATCCATTAGTCTGTACGTCGCGTCTGTTTTGTCAGCATATACATACATACATCATGCATTTTTTATTTGCATTCACCTTTCATATTGCATCACTATCACTTGAGTCGGTCTTGTCCCCTAGTGGTAGAAGTCCTCTCAATCGAGTTGTCAGTTCTTGCCTCGTTAGGAAATACTGTGACTGAACAACCTCGCTTCCGGTTTAATTCTGGAAAGAAGTTGGTCCTTGACCACTTTGATAACTTGAACCTCTGAAAAGCCAGAGAAAACTTTCGATAAGCATCACTCTTCGCCATTGAAGATGATATCCTTGCTTTCCCGGATTAAGGAAAATCCACAGAGAAAGCCTCGTGATCAGAGATTCGGCAGCACGCCAGTTTTGCTCCGAAAAACCACCGATGAGAAGGTCATTGGCACCTCAAAATTGGACCCCATCATATGGAGTTTCTCCAGGAAGATCCCGAGAAAAGTATGATGAAAGATCCCAAGTGAAAACAGTCTCTCAAGAGACTCGCTTTCCCCAGTAGAATCGACAAATGGCGTCTCCAACAGAGAAGTTTGTACAACTCTACAACTCAGACGACTGGGTTCCCCAGCAAGTCTGACATCAAAACTTTTTCCACTAAAATGGCATCTCCCCAGGAAAATTCGGCGAGAAGTTTGAGGAAAGCCGCTATGAATAGCGTCCCTTGTCAAGAAAGTTTATTGGCAAAAGAAACTAAGACCAGTTCTTGGTAGGAAACCAGGATCGAGGGGAAGTTTAAATCAGAAACTAAGACCAGTTCTTGGTAGGAAACCAGGATCGAGGGGAAGTTTAAATCAGAAACTAAGACCAGTTCTTGGTAGGAAACCAGGATTGAGGGGAAGTTTAAATCAGAAACTAAGACCAGTTCCTTGGTAGGAAACTAGGATCGAGGGGAAGTTTAAATCAGAGACTGAGACCAGTTCCTTGGTAGGAAACCAGGATCGAGGGGAAGTTTACCTTTTCTAAGCATCATTGCTTAGCTAAAGAAGATGAATGCGTAAGCTACCATTCATAACCACCATCAAAATTTCGGATATTCCGATATTTAATCCTCTTGCACCCCGAATGCTCGAATACCTTCGTCATTCACACCTTCGGGACCAAGAAGATTAAATAGGGGCATCTGTAATACCCTAAATTTTGACCACTTAGACTTCCCATCATTGTGCAAATCATCATCACAATATGGATGAACCATCATGCTTCATCAGTCTCCCCAAAGATGGGTGAGCATCCAATACAATCAAAATTAAGGTTTCAAGCCCTCTCTGAGTGCTTAGACAAAGGATCAATCAAGAAATGACATGATCTTCAACTTGTCTAATCTCTCAAACATCCACAATGGATCAAAAAGGACTCCCACTTCAAGGATTAAGCACAAGGCTGCTCCCTTCTAGGTGGATCAAGTCTCAAGATCGACAGTGTCACCAAATTAGGGTTTTGGTCGACCAGGGCCTCCAGATGGAAATTTTCATCTGGGAACAAGGCAATGATCCAAAACATGACCTAATATACTTCATGGAACCTCATGAACCCATGCATCAAGTCAATTTTGCCTCAGGGGATGCATTCATCAAAAATCAGGAATTAGGGTTTCTTGACCTAATTCACCCCTAAGTTGACTTTTGGGACAAACCATGAGCCAAGACCTCAAGAAATGATTTGAGGGTCTCTAATACACCATATTGATCCATTTGGAACAATGGATTGATCCAAGAAGCTTGAGCAACAAGTCTCAATTTCATCTGCACCACAATTAGGGTTTTATGGGAAAAGTCAACTGTAACTTTGACTTTTGACCAAGACATGCTCCCAAACCCTAATACATGATTGAATATACCCTATGACACCCATGGAACATGTCCATAAAGTTTGATTTAGATCAAGGACATGATTTCCTGAAGAATTGCACAGTTTGGAATTCATCTGATAAAAAGTCAACTGTGCACAAAAGTCAACTTTGACTTTTTGAGATTTTTCACCAAAATGGATTTTTAACCCTAAAATGATGTTAATGTATGATTTGAATCATCATTCATCAAGAAAAATCAAGAAAAGTGAGATAACTTGTAAAAGGGGTAACCATAAAACTTAGAAATTTTTCTAAGTTAAAAATAAAGTGGCAAAGGTACCAACTTTGGAGGACCATAACTCCTAAACCACAAGGCCATTTTTTCTCATCCAAAGATGGATTTGTAGCCCTCATTATCACCTACAAAAACTTCAACTACAAGTCATTCCAATTCATTAAGGATTTTGAGTTATGGAATGATCAAAGTGGCTGAAAAGTGAAAAAGTCACTTTTTCCAACACTTAGTGAAATTTTCACTAAGTCAGATTTTGCCTCACTTTTTGCCAAATGTAGGGGGATTTTTCACTTGGAATCAAAAGAGATCAAAACCAAACTTGTTCAAACAGTTGTTGTATCATGTAAGAGCTTTCCAAAATGGCCAAGAACATTGCCAAATTCAACCTACATCATGAGATACAACATTGTCAAGTTACCTTGCTGAAATCTGTCAAAGCAAGGCAGAGTTTGCATTTTGGGTCGATTTGCCAAAATCAGCCAATTTCAATTGCTCCAATCCACTTGGACACCTCAGAGGATTGAATCCAAAGGGGACAATCACTGAGCCAAGCCTCCAAAGTCCATGGAACAAGAAATAGCATGTTGAACCTAGAATGGCCAAAATAGGGACAAGACTTCAAATTTGGAATGAGGCATTCAATGGAACCATCAAGGTGGCATGGACTGAGCCATTCTCATCTGAAATTAGTCAAGACTTATCCAAGACCAAGGGGACCAAAGCTCTGTGCCCTAACCTCTAGTCAATGGCTAGAGGAGACTTTCATTTCCATTGGCCAACATTGAGGAAACCTACTTACCAGCTGCCATGCACTATTCCTTGCAAAACAAACTTGCTCTACTATAAATAGAGCTCAATTGTGATCAGTTTGAGTACACCAAAACCATCTAACAGATGCTTTCCTCAAAATCTCTTTCTCTTGGCAAAAATGCCTTTCTTAGCAAGGTAGCTATCGGGTTTTGAGTTTGAGAGCAATTCTGCACAAACCAATCACTCACACACCTCACATACATCACATATGAGCTGATCAAACACTCACATAACTTCTGAAACATCAATTTCACAAAATCACTTGCCATCCACACAAGTTTGAAGTGAAGTTGCAGCTGAGATGCCATAAACTGATCCAGTCCATTTCAATTCAATCCAAGTGTTCAAACACACTCCATATGGTGTAGGGAAGCTGTCCAGATCATCACAACTTGTCTGTAACACCTTCAACTCAAAATCACATCTGCTCTTGCTGTCACGACTTGGAGGTAAGCACATACTTGGTCATCTCTCAATCTATGCATATTTCCTCGCACAATAATTTGGCCATATGTTCATAATCATGCATGGAATGTTTTCCCTCAATTAATTGCATTGTTTGAATCGTGTATAAAAAATCCTAGCCTTCATGCAGAAATTAGGGTTCTTGAGGTCTCTTCGTGATTTCTTGTTGTATGTTTAATTTAAATGAAATTAAAGTACATAGACATGATCGTGAGGTTGAGACGAGCATAATGATATGTGGATTGCATGATATAATTATGTATTCAGTGAGATTGGATGGAAAATGTAAATCTGGGCAAACTGAAAAACGCGCGTGTTCTTGGCGCCATTTTCATATAATTTGAATATTTGAATTTTGTGATTTTGTTTAATTGATTCAAAAATTAATTTCTCTCTGAGTTTTAATGATTTTGAGTTGATTCTTTTTTTAATAATTCACAAAAATGTTAAAATATTTCATTTTATCAAAAAATCCCAAAAATATTATTTATTTCATATAATTGATATTTTTGTAAAGAATTAATATTTTGATTGTTTTTGGCATTTTAAATATTTTTTCTACATTGATTTTGCAACTTTTAATGCTTTCTAATTATTTTGTAGGTCAATACTTAATTTTTGAAGCATTAATCCAAGATCACAATTTGTTTTCCATGTGTTAAACAATTTTTGATCATTTTAATTGAATTTTTATTCAATTAAATACATTTTTGAAAACAAATTAGGGTTTTGGATTAATTCAACCCTCATAAATCATTTTCAAAACACTTTGGGCCTCTATTAGAGTGTAAGACCCAATCCTTTTTTTGACCAAATTATCTTTGGGCCTCACTTATTGTATAAGTCCCGATACCGTCAAAAAACAAACGGCGCGATCGTCGCCTTTTCAAAAATCATCCGGGCCTACCCTCGTGTTATAAGCCCCACTCTTTTCTTTAAACCTTTTTGGGCCTCTTGAGAGAGTGTAAGACCCATCCCCCCTTGTACAAAAACTTTTTGGGCCTCACTCATTGTATAAGTCCCTCTGTACAAGTAAACGGCGCGATCGTCGCCCGTTTAAAAATAAAAACCATCTGGGCCTACCCTCGAGTAGTAAGACCCATTTCTTTTTCTTTAAAACACTTTGGGCCTCTTGAGAGAGTGTAAGACCCATCCCTTTGTACATAAAACCTTTTTGGGCCCCAGTCACTTGTATAAGTCCCTCTGTACAAATTCAAACAGTGCGCTCACTGATAAAACCCTGGGCCTCTCCTTGAGCTGTAAGCCCCAAATATTTCTTTTTCAAAGCACTTTCTCCTTTGATTTTGAATATACTGTTGTTTTCAATCTTTCTTTGTTGAACAACTAACCAAACAGCATGGAAGCTCTACAACCGAGTAAGTGGTTATCGCTTTCATTTACTGCTTTCATATTATAAACTGTATTGTGGGGCTGCTCACTATAAGTCTCCTTTCATAAACTCATATCTACTGTGTAATAATAGTATAGATATTTCGAGTTTCCCCGACAACTACGTCTAGAACTAGGTGACGCCGTTTCATTTATTCGTAGAAATAGACGCCTAGATCCCCAATAGGAGCACCAGATACAGTCTTCTCTTTGGCTGTCCTCCTTAGGAACTGTCAAGAAACTCTACTCCCAAAGATGAATGTATTCTCCGTGAATGGCATCTTTGAGTTTCTTCCCAATTCTCGAACTTTCCTGACTTGATCTATTCCTTGTGGATAGCTTGCCTTGAATGTCTCGGGGTTTGGGTACCCACTACGGTCATAATCTTGGACCTTAACTAAGGAACCCTCTTTAAAAGTTAAAAGTCGCTGGATAGTAAACCTCGCACGTTTACCAGTGGTTTTTATCTTTAAAAGAGTTATCTCTCCTAATGGAAAGGAGATGATAGACCCACGGGCTTCTTAAAAGCACCGGCCTCCTCTTGGGCATTATTCAAGGACCCTGCGGCTTCTTAGAAGTATTCACAACCTCCTCTTAGGCTTCGTATAATGATCTCTTCCTCCGGGAATGATAGCCTCCTCTTGGGCTTCGTACAAGGACCCGTCGGCTTCTTAAAAGTTTCCAGCCTCCTCTTGGGCTTCGTACAAATTGTCCCGACGACCTCCTAGAGGTATAGGAACATAACCTACTCATCCTCATAGAACAGTCCTTTCATAGAGTCTACTACTGTTTCTCGAAGCATAGTACAAAAGATAAAACTCTAGATTTGGACAGTCTAACTTCCTTGAGTCTCAAAGACATTCTCAAGCACCCTTCGTTAAATAGGAAGGAAACCCGCAGACTCGGACAATCTCAATACCCTTTGGATTTCCCGTTTCCTCAAAGAGAAGGAAATATCCCTGATCCTCAAATTAAATCCCTGAGTACAGTATTGCTCATATAAGAACTGATTTTCTCTTTTTAAATCAGTATATTGGATCTGTCACTCAACTGAAACAGTTACAATAGCCTCCATCTTGGGCTTCATACGAGATACCAAAATTCTCCCCAGTGGAGTCAAAATAACCTTTTCGCCTCTCTCTCGGGCTTTGTACGAGATACAAAAACACTCTATTACTGAGTATAAAAGATTCTCCAACTGAGTCAACTCTTTGCTAGCCTCCTCTTAGGCTTTGTATAACGATATGCCCCACTGGGTCAAAAACTTTTAGCCTCTCTCTCGGGCTTTGTACGAGACACAAAATAGCCTCCTCTTAGGCTTTGTATAAGAAAACCACTGGTTGATCCAATCGACCTTTTAGCATCAAAATTGTGCCTCGTTCACAGTACACAAACATCAACAACTCTTTCCCCCATCTAATCGCTGTAAGCGGCAAGCCTCTGGATCCTCTACATCCATGCCACTGTCCCTCTTTTAGGATGAGAAATTCCTAAGGAAAGATGGCATTGCTCTACACTGAGTTAAAGTCTTCTCCTTCAGGTTAAAACCCTTTCTTCGGAAATTATGGCATTGCTCGGATCCGCGTATCCCAGTTAAAGTAATTCTCCTTCTCCCCTCTTTAGAGATGACAAATTCTCTCTAAAGTCGTGGTCCTTCAGCTTCACGTCTTGGGCTTTGAACAAGACACAAATAGACCTTTCAGCTTCACATCTTGGGCTTTGATCAAGATACAAATCACCTTTCGCTTCATGTCTTGGGCTTTGAACAAGACACCAAAACACCCATTTCCTCCCATAGAATAGGAGGAACTACGAACGCTCTGATTTCCCTGTTTCGGTAAACGGGAATACGTAGGCATAAGATCGAAAGAAAAGATCTTAGCGAGCACAATCAACAAAAAATCCAAATCCCATACCTTCGTCAACCAAAAACAGTAATTCAAAAGCACCAGTCCTAACATCCTAATCCTTATTCCCCACCAGAAACCCTTTGCCTAGAAAAAAGAAAGAGAACCGTATTGGCGAAATACGAATAACCAGTACAAAAGCCCCCCCACATTGATAGCATCCGTAACCTAACAGACCGCTATTTATACTCAGTATGCAAGCAGGGTTAATTGGAGACATCTATTTCCATTCCTTATTCAGCTCACAATAGGATAAAAAATGAATCGACCTGTAGTTTAAAGCTCAAACCGCAGAGAGCGACCAGCGCTTAAGAACCGCGTCCAAAATCGTTCGCTACAGAAAAGTTGCGCCCACCGTGGGGCCGATTCCTTTCTTTCTACTTCTCTTGTGTGAAAATTTACACAAGTGGCGACTCTGCTGGGGAGTCTCCTTTTCTGCCTTAGGGCATCATCCCCGTTTTCTACGGAAAATGGGAACTCTACCGAAGAGAAAGATTGACCTATGCTGGTCCATCTCTTAGGCAGGGAACCACAGATTGGGGCTTCCGCGGGGGAACCCATTTCTGTTAGGAACTTAAGATTCATAGCTTTATAAGTCTAGGATGATTAGGACAAATATATATACTGCTTTTCCTAATTGCTATACGTGTTTATTTTTCTGCTACTGGGAATGCGTGTGATGCCGCATGTGGTGAGATTGAGTATACACTTAAGAAAAGCCAACCTTTTTCGTAGTGCGGAAGCTATCAGAAATAGTTGTTACGCGATACTACCTTCATTTGAGGTTGGTGATCTATTCTCGGTGAATGGCACTTACTCTAAGATTGCACACAACTCGCTGGCGATCCGCTTGTTGTCTGCCTTCCTGGGAGGAGCTGATGATAATGAGTACAGGTACAAAAATCACCCTAGTATAAACCTTTGGGGATGGGTAGAGCCTTGACTTCATGACAACGACCCTTTAACCCCATGTTTTTTCTATGTTTTTGCGTGCTGCATTCATGCATTCATTTAATAAAACATTAAAACATTCAAAAAACTTCTCTTCTAGTCTCTCTGTTTTTCAAATTAAACTAAGACTGTGATTGCAAATATCAGAGAAAAGGATCACGCTAATGGATTTCGGTAGAAGGAGAACTCACCAGTATACCTTCAAGGTTCCAAAACTAGGAGATTTGAGAAAGTTAGCGAGGATGATCGTTAACCCAGAGGCTTTCAGAGCCAAGCACGGTGGTTTGCTACCACTGTTAAGAGTCCATGTGATTAAGGGGATCATGGACGCGCTCATTCAATTCTACGATCCGGTTTATCATTGTTTCACATTCTCGGATTACCAGCTAGCACCAACGCTGGAGGAGTATTCTCATCTGGCTGATTTACATATCACTGGTCGAGCTCCATTTTCTGGACTGGAAGAAATTCCAAAGAATCAGACTATTGCAATAGCAATTCATTTGGACGAGTCTGAGGTCAAGACTCACATGACTACTAAGGGTGGCACCCAAGGTTTGCCAGCCCAGTTCTTGACAAAGAAAGCTCTGTACTTCGCTAGTATAGGGAACGGGACTGCTTTTGAAAGCATCTTTGTCCTGCTCACCTACGGGTTATTTTTGTTTCCCAACATCAATAACTTCGTCGATATCAACGCTATTAAGGTTTTTCTCATTGGAAACCCTGTGCCGACTTTGCTCGCAGATGCGTATCATTCTGTACACTTGGGAAATTTGTACAGCGGAGGGGAGATCACATGCTGTGTACCTTTGCTCTACAAATGGTTTATCTCGCACTTGCCTAAGTCTGCTGCTTTTTGGGATTGCAAGAGTGTCTTACGTTGGTCGCAGAAGATCATGTCTCTCACCAATTCAGATATAGATTGGTGTAATAGGATTTATGAGGGAATCAGAATCATTGATCGTTGTGGAAACTTCCCCAGCGTACCCCTCATAGGAACTAAAGGAGGAATCAACTATCATCCGATATTGGTTCTTCGTCAATTTGGATACCCGATGAGACACATCCCACTGGGTGTTCATCTGGAAGGTCTTTTCTTCAAAGAAGGAGAAACTGACAGAGCACTAAAGATGGAAATAGTGCAAGCTTGGAAACATGTTCATAAGAAAGGACGAGAGTCTCTGGGAAAACCGGACTGTGTCTCGGTGGAGCCTTATCTCCATTGGGTACAAACTAGAGCTCTCAAGCTAAAGATGCCTTATCCTCGTTACGGAATTCTTCTGCCGAGGGAAATTGTCATGTACTTCATGACGGAAACTGAAAGGCTTCAGGTTACTCTCAACAAAGTTCAAAAGGAAAGAAGATCTTGGAAGAACAAGTACCGCACCCTCGACGTAGAGTGTATCCAAATACAGCAATTACTGAAAGAGAAAGATGCTCTGATTGAAATTTTGGAGCAACATGCTGTAGAGAATCAAGATGACGAAAGGAATTTGCTCGCTCCTTTCACCTGGAAAAGGAATGACAACTCGACAACGGCCCAAGCGCCCCGGTCAAAGAAAAGGAAGATACCAGAATCAGCACCCGGTTTCTCTTCAGAGAGGACTCGGGACCCATTAGTTTAGGTTTCTGTTTCTGCACTTTGTAATCTACTGTATTTCCATTTCTGTAATCCTTTGGAATTCAATAAAAAGGGGTTTCCCCACTGTTTGATATTTGCAATCTAATTGTCGAAGTTTATTTTAATTAAACCTAAAAACGATTAATATAATCATTGCATTCATCATTCTCACATCGCGTATTCTCCTTACCTACGAATCTCACGTTTGTGTCTCGATTCTAGAGTCAAACTGTCTCATTCGTATAATACTCGGGCCAATCGTCAGAAAAAGATGGATGATCTTGAGGAAGAAAACAGAGAGTTGAAAGAAGAGATCGACGCTCTGAGAGAGGATATGAGAAAGCTTCGTAACGACATGCAAGCCATGGCAGAAGCTCAGCTGCAAAGAACTGTGATCTCAGAGATCACCTCAACGCCCATCATAGAAAAGTATGATCCTAGGTATCAGATGCTGAAAGATCGTCCTTGGGGCATGCCTGTTAACTATATCCCGGAAGGATATGTTCCGCCGATCACTGAAGATCAGGGAATCGCAACAAAAGCCGCTGGGCCTGAAGGTTACAAACTTCGGGAAAGCGAAGATGCCAGGGGCATACTCAAGACTCCTGAAGGTTACAAACTTCGGGAGGCGCCAAGACTTACTGCCGTAGTCACGGTACCACCCCCTGTGGTGCACACTGTCCCGGAAGGACAGATTCCACCAACACCTTCTGGTAAGAAGGGAACTATGTTTGACAGAATGGATGAATTCTAGGAGCAGTTCTTGGAAATGCAGAAAGAGCTGCAAGCCATTCGCGGTCAGGATCTATTTGGAAAGGACGCCGCAGACCTCTGCTTGGTCCTAAATGTAAAAGTCCCGCACAAGTTCCAAGTGCCTGACTTTGAAAAATACAAGGGTAACTCTTGCCCTCAGAGCCATCTGGTCATGTACGCTCGGCGGATGTCAGCTCAGACGGAGAATCAGGACCTGCTGATTCACTACTTCTAGGATAGTTTAACCGATGCTGCACTCAAATGGTACATGGGTTTAAACCGTACTACGATCAGTACATTCAGAGATCTTGGTACTGCCTTCGTCCAACTTTACAAGTACAATTTGGACATGGCACCCGACAGAGATCAACTCAGATCAATGTCGCAAAAGGAAAAGGAAACCTTTAAGGAGTATGCTCAAAGGTGGCGTGAAATTGCCGCTCAAATTTGTCCACCTCTTGAGGAAAAAGAGATGACAAAGATCTTCTTAAAGAGCTTAAGCTCATTTTACTATGGCCGAATGGTCGCCAGTGCACCCAGTGATTTCACCGAAATGGTCGGCATGGGTGTACGTCTTGAGGAAGCCGTCCGAGAAGGACGTTTGGTAAAATACACTGGATCGACGAGCGGTACTAAAAAATATGGTAGTGCTCTCCCTAAGAAAAAAGAGCAAGATATTGGGAATATCTCTCTCGGAAAGCAAAGGCAACGTTATCAGCCAGTAGCAGCTGTTACTCCTGCTATCGGCCCCGCGCCTGTTCCTACTTATCAACCTCAGGTTGCGCAGAGCCAACCTGACCAACAAAGGACACAAAAGCCTCTTCAGCAGGCTCGTCCTCCATATAACAACAACCGTACAACACGGACACCAGGATTTGATCCTATACCCATAACGTACGCAGAGCTGTTTCCGTTACTGCTGGCTAAGGGGCACATCCAGACTAAGTCTCCCCTTTCAGTTCCGGAAAATCCGCCTTTTTGGTTTAAGGTGGATCAAACATGCCCTTATCATCAAGGAGGTTCAGGGCATAACATTGAGACTTGTCTCAATTTCAAATTCGACGTGCAAAAGCTTGTTATGAGTGGGCTCTTATCTTTCAAAGATACGAATCCCAATGTTCTTACGAACCCGCTGCCTCAACATGAGAAAACTGCAGTCAATCTGATTGAGAAAGAGACTAATAATGTCTATCAAATTCACGATGTACTCTTATTGGGGACCAATCTGGTCAAGATGCATTGTAGACAGAGTGGATATGGCCATGTGCCACCTCATAATTATCACCAGTGTGATATCTGCTCTAAAGACAACCAAGGATGTTCGGTAGTGCAAGCAGCTCTACAGGAACAAATGGATCTTGGATGGATCCAAGAGCACCAAGTTCGTGGAGTTAACATGGTCTCTACGAATTCTAACGTCATTCAAAACCACGACATCCGTGTGATGAATGTCAACTTGGTGGCGATGCACTCAAGGCAAAGCCAGTATCATAATCTGCCACGGCACGATTACAGTTCCTGTCTGATTTGCTCGGTAAACAAACAGGGATGCTCTTTCATACAAGAGGCCCTCCAGTGTCAGATGGATCTTGGATGGATCCAAGACTACCATGATAGGAACTCCTATCAAATCAATATGGTTCAGGTCTTCGATATCTGCATAATGAATACCAACCTGGTAGAGTTACATGCTGAGCAGGTCCGACTTGGATTCTTAATATCACATGACTATCAAAGCTGTAAAGCGGGTTGCGAAAACGACCGAGGTTGTACCCTTGTCCAGGAGGCACTTCAGCACTTGTTAAATCACTGGTGGATGCCAATCTATATGGACGAAGATACTCAGCAGATTAGTATCAATAACAGGAATCCTACTCATCGTCAAAGTCAGGATGTCCGATCAATGGAAGGTAACCTAGTGAGGTTACATTGTATTCAAAGTGGGCGTGGCCAGGTGCCACCACACAACTATGACAGTTGTAGCGTCTGTTCGGAAAGTAACCAAGGGTGTTACCTTGTGAGAGCAACTCTTCAGGGTCAGGTCGATCATGGAGAAATTCGTCCATATCCCGGTTCAGGACCCATCATTTGGTCGCCAAACTACCTTGCCGAGCAAGTTGAGGATGTTGTCACGATCTCTGGTCATCACAGGACCAGGGATGTTTTTGCCATCATCCCTCTACTTGACGAATCTAGAGTTCCCAACCGGGAACGGATCAAGGTTACTTATGTTGGTCATAAGAATCAGAAGGTTCCCATAGTCATCTATCTACCGGGGCCATTACCGTATGAATCAACTAAGGCTATCCCTTACAAATACGGTACAATAATAATTGAGAATGGAAAGGAAATTCCATTACCCTCCGTCGTGAATATTGCAGACATCAGTCGTGTAACACGGAGCGGTCGAATCTTTAACCGAGGGGTTGGAGAATCCAACAAAGAAAAGGAACTTCAGGCAGAAATTCCTGATCCGCCAGTCAGTCAATCTGGTAATCCCGACTTTTCAAAAGACAAAGATGAGATGCTAAAGCTCATCCAAAGGAGTGAATATAACATCGTTGATCAACTGTTACAGACTCCTTCAAAGATCTCAGTATTATCACTGTTACTCAGTTCAGAAGCACACAGAGAGGCTCTACAGAAAGTCTTGGAGCAAGCCTTTGTGGAACAGGATGTAACAATCAGACAATTCGATAGCATTGTCTCTAACATCACTTCCTGCAATAATTTGGGATTTAGTGATGAAGAATTACCTGAAGAGGGTCGTCGTCATAACATGGCGCTCAATATTACAGTTAACTGCCAGGGCGATGCTTTACCCAACGTACTGGTAGACACAGGGTCAGCCCTGAATGTTATGCCGAAGTCCACCTTGATGCAATTATCATTCAAGGGCCCTCCGATGAGAGTTAGCGAGGTCGTCGTCAAAGCATTCGACGGATCCAGAAAAACAGTTATCGGCGAAGTTGATCTTCCCATAACTATTGGTCCTCACACTTTCCAAATCACTTTCCAGGTCATGGACATCCGGGCAACATACAGTTGTTTATTAGGAAGACCTTGGATACATCAGGCTGGAGCGGTCACTTCGACCCTCCACCAAAAGCTAAAGTTCGTCAAGAACGATCAACTTGTCACGGTTTGTGGGGAACAAGCCTTGCTTGTGAGTAACCTATCATCATCTGCTTGTGTAGAACCCGAGGAGGTTATTGGAACTCAGTTCCAAGCACTATCGGTGAGCAAGGACAATCAGTTCGAAGGAGGAACCTCAATTTCCTCATACAACGATGCTATCAAAGCGGTCGAGAGTACCGATACAACCGGATGGGGACGGATTGTCATTCCTATTGACAATAAAACAAAGAAGGGTCTTGGTTTTTCTGCAACCTGTACCCAGACAGCCGCCAACGATGAAAGTCTTCATCCCCTTCAAAACTTCTTCCACAGTGGAGGTTTTCTTCACCCAGTGTCTCAGACAGTTCATGCCATCAATGAGGAAGATCCCTCTGACACAGATGAAGAATGGAAGTCCTACCTTAACAAGGACGGCTATATGTCTCGGGAAGAGGTGCCTATGCCTTTTTGCTTTCCTACAGAAAGTCCTAGATTTATACCAAGATCAGATGTCGAAATGATCTACGGGGATTGTGATCCAGAAGGATGCCGTGCTCCGCCAAATTCATTAGAGGAAGACACTCTGATGAAAGACAACTCTGACCACAATTACTATGGCCCGATGGATGGCCTGCCAATGTGGCAGCCTTACCCAGGAAACTTGGGGCAAGAAAGTCAGCCGAGTAATGAAACTCAGCTGAGCGTCATTGAATAGAATACCTGTGTCCCCACCATTTCATGGGATCAACACTCAGGTCATTCGGAAATTACTCAACATGAAGATGAATTCGCAACGTTTGCAGGACTTGAATTCATCAACTATGCTTTTCCCGAGGTCAAGGTCATCGAGAGAGATGACTCCTCCAGTTCCAAAGAAGTTTGGGACACCCTGGGACAACCAAGTGGAAAATACGACTTTATGGTCAAGTACACTTCTCCCGAAAGCTCTCGTATCAGGCTCGAAGATATCCAGTCAACTGGGTGGGGAGATACAGCTGAGAGCACCAATGCTATGCAAAATGCAACAGAGGAATCCTCCTACGACAATTCTGCCTGGGAGACAGATTCCAATGATCCTGCTCCACCAGAAATCAGCGTCATTTCTGAAGACAAATCAAGGAAGGTGCCAGACTTTGTGATTCACCGAGGAGTTCGCCGCCAATGGGTTGCCGTCGAGGTTCCGAAGGTCGTTCGTCAATCAAAGTAATTGCCATCTTTAACCTTTCACCCTGCCCAGGTGAAACAGATGTTTTGATAGGGCTCACTTTCTGTAAATTTCCCTCTTCGCTTTGCCCAAAGCGACAGAGTTTTGTTTTATAGGGCTGTAGTTTCAAGATTCGACTTGTTCATTAATAAAATAACGTCGTTCTGTAATTTCCGCATTAATTGCTGTTTTCTCTTTTTGCTTTTTCAGAAAATGGTAATCCTAAAAAAAAAACATTCAATCATAAAAACAAGCAGTAAAATCAAAACACTGCACACACTTGCATTTTCTCTATCTTTTCTAAACACGAATCATCACGTCATGCAGATTGCTTGTTTTATACCCCGTTGAAACATACGATCCGATGCCTTCTCCCAACTTTGAGTTCCCGGTATTCGAGGCTGAAGAAGAAAATGACAACGAAATTCCAGAAGAGATCTCCCGACTACTCAGACAAGAGGAAAGGTCCATTGAACCTCACAAAGAGCCGTTGGAAACGGTAAACTTGGGTTCAGAAAAAGAGAGAAAAGAAATCAGGATCGGAGCACTGCTCAGTCCAACTACCAGAGAGGGTTTGATAAAGCTTCTCAAAGAATTCCCCGATGTATTCGCTTGGTCCTATTAGGATATGCCAGGGTTGGATACCAGCATCGTGGAACATCACTTACCGCTAAGATCGGAATGTCCGCCAATAAAGCAAAGGTTGAGACGGACTCACCCGGACATGGCCATCAAAATCAAGGAGGAGGTACAGAAACAGATCGACGCGGGTTTCCTCGCTACATCTGAATATCCTCAATGGCTAGCCAACATCGTACCCGTTCCCAAAAAGGACGGAAGGGTCAGAATGTGTGTTGATTACAGAGATATAAACAAGGCAAGTCCAAAGGACGACTTTCCTTTACCACACATTGACATGCTGGTTGACAGCACAACAAAGTTCAAAGTATTCTCCTTCATGGATGGATTCTCGGGCTATAATCAGATCAAAATGGCGCCGAAAGACATGGAGAAAACTTCGTTCATTACCCCATGGGGTACCTTTTGTTACAAGGTAATGCCGTTCGGTTTGAAGAATGCCGGGGCAACCTATCAAAGGGCCATGACTACTCTGTTTCATGACATGATACATAAGGAAATCGAGGTGTATGTCGATGATTTGATTGCAAAATCAAGAACAGAGGATGAGCACGTCGAACATCTGTCAAAATTGTTCGAACGTCTAAGAAAATTCAAGCTCCGCTTGAATCCCAACAAGTGCACCTTCGGTGTCCGTTCAGGGAAACTACTAGGGTTCATCGTCAGCCAGAAAGGAATTGAGGTTGATCCTGACAAGGTCAAGGCCATTCAAGAAATGCCTTCTCCGAAAACTGAAAAACAAGTCAGAGGATTCCTGGGACGTTTGAACTACATCTCCAGATTCATATTCCTTATGACCGCCACTTGTGCGCCGATTTTCAAATTACTAAAAAAGAACCAGGATTGCGTTTGGTCAGAAGATTGCCAAACCACCTTCGACAGTATCAAGGAATATCTGTTGAATCCTCCGATCCTATCACCTCCAGTGGAAGGAAGACCACTAATCATTTACCTCACAGTCCTAGAGGACTCAATGGGATGTGTACTTGGCCAACAAGACGAAACTAAAAGGAAAGAGTCTGCCATTTACTATCTAAGCAAGAAATTCACCGACTGCGAGACTCGGTATACGATGCTTGAGAAAACTTGTTGCGCTTTGGCTTGGGCAGCCAAACGTCTTCGCCAGTACATGATTCATCATACTACTTGGTTGGTCTCCGAAATGGATCCAATCAAGTACGTTTTCGAAAAACCTGCTCTCACGGGAAGGATTGCCCGTTGGCAGATGTTACTATCAGAATATGACATAGAGTACCATGCTCAGAAAGCCGTTAAAGGAAGTATTTTAGCCGATCATTTGGCTCATCGACCGATTGACGATCAAGAATCAATCGGGTTTGACTTCCCAGACGAAGATGTCATGTATCTAAAAATGAAAGACTGCGATGAACCGCTACCCAGTGAAGGGCCAGAACCAGGTTCCCAGTGGGGACTGATCTTTGACGGAGCAGTCAATCATTATGGAAACGGAATTGGGGCCATCATTGTTACCCCTCAGGGTTCCCACATTCCTTTCACTGCTAGACTTACGTTCAAATGTACGAACAACGAGGCCGAATACGAAGCATGTATCATGGGTCTCGAAGAAGCGATTGATTTAAGGATCAAAAACTTGGACGTATACGGCGATTCAGCCCTGGTTATCAATCAGATAAAAGGAGATTGGAACACATACCAATTAGGATTGATTCCTTACAAAGACTATGCAAGAAGGTTGTTACCCTTCTTCAACAGAGTCGACTTTCATCACATCCCTCGTGATGAGAATCACATGGCTGATGCATTAGCCACTCTCTCTTCCATGATTAGTGTAGGTCAATGGAATGACATACCTAAGATCGACATCATGCGCCTTGAACGACCCGCTTACATCTTCGCGATTGAAGCAGTCATAGACGACAGACCTTGGTATCACGATATCAAATGCTTCCTTCAGAAACAAGAGTACCCATCTGGGGCACTCAGAAAGGATAGGAAAACCCTCAGAAGATTGGCTGGAAACTTCTTCCTGAGCGGTGACACTCTTTATAAGAGAAATTTTGACATGGTCTTGCTCCGATGTGTCGACAGACCAGAAGCAGACGTGCTCATGAAAGAAATTCATGAAGGATCCTTTGGCACTCATGCCAACGGACACACAATGGCGAGAAAAATTCTCAGGGCCGGGTATTATTGGTTGACCATGGAATCCGACTGCTACAAGTACATGAGGAGGTGTCACAAGTGTCAGATATACTCCGATAAAATTCATGTACCGCCATCACATCTCAAAGATCTTTCTTCCCCGTGGCCTTTTTCCATATGGGGAATCGACATGATTGGTATGATTGAGCCCAAGGCTTCAAACGGACATCGGTTCATCCTGGTAGCCATTGACTATTTCACCAAGTGGGTCGAAGCAGCGTCATTCGCCAATGTAACCCGACAAGTGGTGGTCCGATTTATCAAAAACAATATCATCTGTCGTTATGGTGTTCCAAGCGAGATCATTACTGATAATGGATCTAACTTGAACAATAAGATGATGAAAGAGTTGTGTGCTGAGTTCAAGATCGAACACCATAACTCATCTCCCTACCGACCCAAGATGAACGGAGCGGTAGAAGCGGCTAACAAGAACATCAAGAAGATCGTTCAAAAAATGGTTGTAACCCATAAAGATTGGCACGGGATGCTACCCTTTGCTCTTCATGGTTATCGAACATCTATCCGCACTTCAACAGGGGCAACCCATTTCTCTCTAGTATATGGCATGGAGGCAGTTCTCCCCATAGAAGTAGAGATCCCATCAATCCGGGTATTGATGGAAGCTAAGCTCACCGAAGCTGAATGGTGTCAAAGTCGACACGACGAACTGAACCTGATCGAAGAGAAGCGAATCACGACACTATGCCACGGTCAGTTGTATCAACAGAGAATGAAGAGGGCATTCGACAAAAAGGTCCGACCTCGTGTTTTCAGGAAAGGAGACCTCGTGCTCAAGAAGATACAATCATTTCTCACTGACTCTCGGGGAAAATGGACCCCGAATTATGATGGCCCCTATGTGGTCACGAAAGCTTTCTCAGGCGGCGCCTTGAGACTTGCAACCATGGACGGAGAGGAATTTTCCTACCCCACGAATGTTGATGTAGTCAAGAAATACTTCGCCTAAAACTAAAAAAAACGTCTCGGTGGATTGAAAACCCGAAAGGGCGGTCCAGGCAAAAGTTACTGACATGAAAAAAAAAGAATCATCCCGATGGATTGGAAATCTCATAGTACAATCCAGGCAAAAGTTAGGGATAATGGCAAGTAACTATGTTCAACAGAGGAAAGTCCCTCAGCAGCAGTTACAGCATCACCTATCGGAGGAAATCTCCAGTCAAAGGTCATCTTCGATAGAAGCTCAGAATGCCCCGAATTCAAAGTTGGTAGAAGGATAGTGGTCGTTATGTTTCAACGTAGCCCTTTTCCCTGTAAATTACCGTTTTCTAACTTTGTATATACTCTTTGGAATCACGCGTTTGGCTGATCTCCATCTTATCAATAAAATTTGAGCCCTTGTGCTTTTGTTTGTAATTCTTGCTTGTTTTAGCTTTACAGAACGACGTTGTTTAAACTTAATCAGCGATTCTTGAAATAAAACAAAAATGAATTTACTTGTTAAAACTTTTTCTGCTTTTAAAATAAAGATGGCAATTTCTTTTGACTGTTGAACATCAGAAGAACATCGATTGCTTCTCCCGAAGTAAGCGAACTTCAAAGTGCAGAATCAAAGTACTCCTTCTAAGCCAGTATGCCTGAATGAAGGGATCAACTGTGTCAGAGACCTTGTTTCGTCTGACATCCTCGGCCGAGTTCTCATCTCTTAAGCCCGATCAACATAGCTCCCAACGGGACTATCTCTCCTAAGCAAGGTGGAATTTATATTTGTAACCAGCGAAATCTCTACACGCCCCGCGATGGCCGAGTATCCAATTGTGTTCATCCATTAGTCTGTATGTCGCGTCTGTTTTGTCAGCATATACATACATACATCATGCATTTTTTATTTGCATTCACCTTTCATATTGCATCACTATCACTTGAGTCGGTCTTGTCCCCTAGTGGTAGAAGTCCTCTCAATCGAGTTGTCAGTTCTTGCCTCGTTAGGAAATACTGTGACTGAACAACCTCGCTTCCGGTTTAATTCTGGAAAGAAGTTGGTCCTTGACCACTTTGATAACTTGAACCTCTGAAAAGCCAGAGAAAACTTTCGATAAGCATCACTCTTCGCCATTGAAGATGATATCCTTGCTTTCCCGGATTAAGGAAAATCCACAGAGAAAGCCTCGTGATCAGAGATTCGGCAGCACGCTAGTTTTGCTCCGAAAAACCACCGATGAGAAGGTCATTGGCACCTCAAAATTGGACCCCATCATATGGAGTTTCTCCAGGAAGATCCCGAGAAAAGTATGATGAAAGATCCCAAGTGAAAACAATCTCTCAAGAGACTCGCTTTCCCCAGTAGAATCGACAAATGGCGTCTCCAACAGAGAAGTTTGTACAACTCTACAACTCAGACGACTGGGTTCCCCAGCAAGTCTGACATCAAAACTTTTTCCACTCAAATGGCATCTCCCCAGGAAAATTCGGCGAGAAGTTTGAGGAAAGCCGCTATGAATAGCGTCCCTTGTCAAGAAAGTTTATTGGCAAAAGAAACTAAGACCAGTTCTTGGTAGGAAACCAGGATCGAGGGGAAGTTTAAATCAGAAACTAAGACCAGTTCTTGGTAGGAAACCAGGATCGAGGGGAAGTTTAAATCAGAAACTAAGACCAGTTCTTGGTAGGAAACCAGGATTGAGGGGAAGTTTAAATCAGAAACTAAGACCAGTTCCTTGGTAGGAAACTAGGATCGAGGGGAAGTTTAAATCAGAGACTGAGACCAGTTCCTTGGTAGGAAACCAGGATCGAGGGGAAGTTTACCTTTTCTAAGCATCATTGCTTAGCTAAAGAAGATGAATGCGTAAGCTACCATTCATAACCACCATCAAAATTTCGGATATTCCGATATTTAATCCTCTTGCACCCCGAATGCTCGAATACCTTCGTCATTCACACCTTCGGGACCAAGAAGATTAAATAGGGGCATCTGTAATACCCTAAATTTTGACCACTTAGACTTCCCATCATTGTGCAAATCATCATCACAATATGGATGAACCATCATGCTTCATCAGTCTCCCCAAAGATGGGTGAGCATCCAATACAATCAAAATTAAGGTTTCAAGCCCTCTCTGAGTGCTTAGACAAAGGATCAATCAAGAAATGACATGATCTTCAACTTGTCTAATATCTCAAACATCCACAATGGATCAAAAAGGACTCCCACTTCAAGGATTAAGCACAAGGCTGCTCCCTTCTAGGTGGATCAAGTCTCAAGATCGACAATGTCACCAAATTAGGGTTTTGGTCGACCAGGGCCTCCAGATGGAAATTTTCATCTGGGAACAAGGCAATGATCCAAAACATGACCTAATATACTTCATGGAACCTCATGAACCCATGCATCAAGTCAATTTTGCCTCAGGGGATGCATTCATCAAAAATCAGGAATTAGGGTTTCTTGACCTAATTCACCCCTAAGTTGACTTTTGGGACAAACCATGAGCCAAGACCTCAAGAAATGATTTGAGGGTCTCTAATACACCATATTGATCCATTTGGAACAATGGATTGATCCAAGAAGCTTGAGCAACAAGTCTCAATTTCATCTGCACCACAATTAGGGTTTTATGGGAAAAGTCAACTGTAACTTTGACTTTTGACCAAGACATGCTCCCAAACCCTAATACATGATTGAATATACCCTATGACACCCATGGAACATGTCCATAAAGTTTGATTTAGATCAAGGACATGATTTCCTGAAGAATTGCACAGATTGGAATTCATCTGATAAAAAGTCAACTGTGCACAAAAGTCAACTTTGACTTTTTGAGATTTTTCACCAAAATGGATTTTTAACCCTAAAATGATGTTAATGTATGATTTGAATCATCATTCATCAAGAAAAATCAAGAAAAGTGAGATAACTTGTAAAAGGGGTAACCATAAAACTTAGAAATTTTTCTAAGTTAAAAATAAAGTGGCAAAGGTACCAACTTTGGAGGACCATAACTCCTAAACCACAAGGCCATTTTTTCTCATCCAAAGATGGATTTGTAGCCCTCATTATCACCTACAAAAACTTCAACTACAAGTCATTCCAATTCATTAAGGATTTTGAGTTATGGAATGATCAAAGTGGCTGAAAAGTGAAAAAGTCACTTTTTCCAACACTTAGTGAAATTTTCACTAAGTCAGATTTTGCCTCACTTTTTGCCAAATGTAGGGGGATTTTTCACTTGGAATCAAAAGAGATCAAAACCAAACTTGTTCAAACAGTTGTTGTATCATGTAAGAGCTTTCCAAAATGGCCAAGAACATTGCCAAATTCAACCTACATCATGAGATACAACATTGTCAAGTTACCTTGCTGAAATCTGTCAAAGCAAGGCAGAGTTTGCATTTTGGGTCGATTTGCCAAAATCAGCCAATTTCAATTGCTCCAATCCACTTGGACACCTCAGAGGATTGAATCCAAAGGGGACAATCACTGAGCCAAGCCTCCAAAGTCCATGGAACAAGAAATAGCATGTTGAACCTAGAATGGCCAAAATAGGGACAAGACTTCAAATTTGGAATGAGGCATTCAATGGAACCATCAAGGTGGCATGGACTGAGCCATTCTCATCTGAAATTAGTCAAGACTTATCCAAGACCAAGGGGACCAAAGCTCTGTGCCCTAACCTCTAGTCAATGGCTAGAGGAGACTTTCATTTCCATTGGCCAACATTGAGGAAACCTACTTACCAGCTGCCATGCACTATTCCTTGCAAAACAAACTTGCTCTACTATAAATAGAGCTCAATTGTGATCAGTTTGAGTACACCAAAGCCATCTAACAGATGCTTTCCTCAAAATCTCTTTCTCTTGGCAAAAATGCCTTTCTTAGCAAGGTAGCTATCGGGTTTTGAGTTTGAGAGCAATTCTGCACAAACCAATCACTCACACACCTCACATACATCACATATGAGCTGATCAAACACTCACATAACTTCTGAAACATCAATTTCACAAAATCACTTTCCATCCACACAAATTTGAAGTGAAGTTGCAGCTGAGATGCCATAAACTGATCCAGTCCATTTCAATTCAATCCAAGTGTTCAAACACACTCCATATGGTGTAGGGAAGCTGTCCAGATCATCACAACTTGTCTGTAACACCTCCAACTCAAAATCACATCTGCTCTTGCTGTCACGACTTGGAGGTAAGCACATACTTGGTCATCTCTCAATCTATGCATATGTCCTCGCACAATAATTTGGCCATATGTTCATAATCATGCATGGAATGTTTTCCCTCAATTAATTGCATTGTTTGAATCGTGTATCAAAAATCCTAGCCTTCATGCAGAAATTAGGGTTCTTGAGGTCTCTTCGTGATTTCTTGTTGTATGTTTAATTTAAATGAAATTAAAGTACATAGACATGATCGTGAGGTTGAGACGAGCATAATGATATGTGGATTGCATGATATAATTACGTATTCAGTGAGATTGGATGGAAAATGCAAATCTGGGCAAACTGAAAAACGCGCGTGTTCTTGGCGTTGTTCTTGGCGCCATTTTCATATAATTTGAATATTTGAATTTTGTGATTTTGTTTAATTGATTCAAAAATTAATTTCTCTCTGAGTTTTAATGATTTTGAGTTGATTCTTTTTTTAATAATTCACAAAAATGTTAAAATATTTCATTTTATCAAAAAATCCCAAAAATATTATTTATTTCATATAATTGATATTTTTGTAAAGAATTAATATTTTGATTGTTTTTGGCATTTTAAATATTTTTTCTACATTGATTTTGCAACTTTTAATGCTTTCTAATTATTTTGTAGGTCAATACTTAATTTTTGAAGCATTAATCCAAGATCACAATTTGTTTTCCATGTGTTAAACAATTTTTGATCATTTTAATTGAATTTTTATTCAATTAAATACATTTTTGAAAACAAATTAGGGTTTTGGATTAATTCAACCCTCATAAATCATTTTCAAAACACTTTGGGCCTCTATTAGAGTGTAAGACCCAATCCTTTTTTTGACCAAATTATCTTTGGGCCTCACTTATTGTATAAGTCCCGATACCGTCAAAAAACAAACGGCGCGATCGTCGCCTTTTCAAAAATCATCCGGGCCTACCCTCGTGTTATAAGCCCCACTCTTTTCTTTAAACCTTTTTAGGCCGCTTGAGAGAGTGTAAGACCCATCCCCCTTGTACAAAAACTTTTTGGGCCTCACTCATTGTATAAGTCCCTCTGTACAAGTAAACGGCGCGATCGTCGCCCGTTTAAAAATAAAAACCATCTGGGCCTACCCTCGAGTAGTAAGACCCATTTCTTTTTCTTTAAAACACTTTGGGCCTCTTGAGAGAGTGTAAGACCCATCCCTTTGTACAGAAAACCTTTTTGGGCCCCAGTCACTTGTATAAGTCCCTCTGTATAAATTCAAACAATGCGCTCACTGATAAAACCCTGGGCCTCTCCTTGAGCTGTAAGCCCCAAATCTTTCTTTTTCAAAGCACTTTCTCCTTTGATTTTGAATATACTGTTGTTTTCAATCTTTCTTTGTTGAACAACTAACCAAACAGCATGGAAGCTCTACAACCGAGTAAGTGGTTATCGCTTTCGTTTACTGCTTTCATATTATAAACTGTATTGTGGGGCTGCTCACAGTAAGTCTCCTTTCATAAACTCATATCTACTGTGTAATAATAGTATAGATATTTCGAGTTTCCCCGGCAACTACGTCTAGAACTAGGTGACGCCGTTTCATTTATTCGTAGAAATAGACGCCTAGATCCCCAATAGGAGCACCAGATACAGTCTTCTCTTCGGCTGTCCTCCTTAGGAACTGTCAAGAAACTCTACTCCCAAAGATGAATGTATTCTCCGTGAATGGCATCTTTGAGTTTCTTCCCAATTCTCAAACTTTCCTGACTTGATCTATTCCTTGTGGATAGCTTGCCTTGAATGTCTCGGGGTTTGGGTACCCACTACGGTCATAATCTTGGACCTTAACTAAGGAACCCTCTTTAAAAGTTAAAAGTCGTTGGATAGTAAACCTCGCACGTTTACCAGTGGTTTTTATCTTTAAAAGAGTTATCTCTCCTAATGGAAAGGAGATGATAGACCCACGGGCTTCTTAAAAGCATCGGCCTCCTCTTGGGCATTATTCAAGGACCCTGCGGCTTCTTAGAAGTATTCACAGCCTCCTCTTAGGCTTCGTATAATGATCTCTTCCTCTGGGAATGATAGCCTCCTCTTGGGCTTCGTACAAGGACCCGTCAGCTTCTTAAAAGTTTCCAGCCTCCTCTTGGGCTTCGTACAAATTGTCCCGACGACCTCCTAGAGGTATAGGAACATAACCTACTCATCCTTATAGAACAGTCCTTTCATAGAGTCTACTACTATTTCTCGAAGCATAGTACAAAAGATAAAACTCTAGACTTGGACAGTCTAACTTCCTTGAGTCTCAAAGACATTCTCAAGCACCCTTCGTTAAATAGGAAGGAAACCCGCAGACTCGGACAGTCTCAATACCCTTTGGATTTCCCGTTTCCTCAAAGAGAAGGAAATATCCCTGATCCTCAAATTAAATCCCTGAGTACAGTATTGCTCATATAAGAACTGATTTTCTCTTTTTAAATCAGTATATTGGATCTGTCACTCAACTGAAACAGTTACAATAGCCTCCATCTCGGGCTTCATACGAGATACCAAAATTCTCCCCAGTGGAGTCAAAATAACCTTTTCGCCTCTCTCTCGGGCTTTGTACGAGATACAAAAATACTCTATTACTGAGTATAAAAGATTCTCCAACTGAGTCAACTCTTTGCTAGCCTCCTCTTAGGCTTTGTATAACGATATGCCCCACTGGGTCAAAAACTTTTAGCCTCTCTCTCGGGCTTTGTACGAGACACAAAATAGCCTCCTCTTAGGCTTTGTATAATGATTTTCCTATCGGAAATTAGCCTCCTCTTAGGCTTTGTATAAGAAAACCACTGGTTGATCCAATCGACCTTTTAGCATCAAAACTGTGCCTCGTTCACAGTACACAAACATCAACAACTCTTTCCCCCATCTAATCGCTGTAAGCGGCAAGCCTCTGGATCCTCTACATCCATGCCTCTGTCCCTCTTTTAGCATGAGAAATTCCTAAGGAAAGATGGCATTGCTCTACATTGAGTTAAAGTCTTCTCCTTCAGGTTAAAACCCTTTCTTCAGAAATTATGGCATTGCTCGGATCCGCGTATCCCAGTTAAAGTAATTCTCCTTCTCCCCTCTTTAGAGATGACAAATTCTCTCTAAAGTCGTGGTCCTTCAGCTTCACGTCTTGGGCTTTGAACAAGACACAAATAGACCTTTCAGCTTCACATCTTGGGCTTTGATCAAGATACAAATCACCTTTCGCTTCATGTCTTGGGCTTTGAACAAGACACCAAAACACCCATTTCCTCCCATAGAATAGGAGGAACTACGAACGCTCTGATTTCCCTGTTTCAGTAAACGGGAATACGTAGGCATAAGATCGAAAGAAAAGATCTTAGCGAGCGCAATCAACAAAAAACCCAAATCCCATACCTTCGTCAACCAAAAGCAGTAATTCAAAAGCACCAGTCCTAACATCCTAATCCTTATTCCCCACCAGAAACCCTTTGCCTAGAAAAAAGAAAGAGAACCGTATTGGCGAAATACGAATAACCAGTACAAAAGCCCCCCCACATTGATAGCATCCGTAACCTAACAGACCGCTGTTTAAACTCAGTATGCAAGCAGGGTTAATTGGAGACATCTATTTCCCTTCCTTATTCAGCTCACAATAGGATAAAAAATGAATCGACCTGTAGTTTAAAGCTCAAACCGCAGAGAGCGACCAACGCTTAAGAACCGCGTCCAAAATCGCTCGCTACACAAGGGACGTTATTCGTAGCGGTTTTCCTCAAACTTCTCGCCGAATTTTCCTAGGGAGATGCCATTTGATGGAAAAAATTTGATGTCAGACTCGCTGGGGAACCCATTCGCCTGAGTTGTAGAGGTGTACACACTTCTCTGTTTGGAGACGCCATTTGCCGACTCTACTGGGGAAAACGAGTCTCTTGAGAGACTGCTTTCACGCTTGGGGATATTACATCATACTTTTCTCGGGATCTTCTCGGAGAAACGCCATATAATGTGATCCAATTTTGGGGTGCTGATGACCTTTTCATCAGTGGTTTTTTTTGGAGAAAAACTGCTGTATTGCCGAATCTCTGCTTAAGAGGCTTCCTCTAGGGATTTTCCTTAATCCGGGAAAGCGAAAATATCATCTTCAATGGCGAAGAGCGACATCGGTTGAAGGTTCTCTGGTCTTTCAGAGGTTCAAGTTATCAAAGTGGTCAAGGGCCAATTCTGATCCAGAAATAAACTGGAGAGAGATTGCTTAGATGATTCACTTCCCGACAAGGAAAGAACTGACAACTCGATTGAGAAGACTTTTATCACTAGGTGATGAGACCGACTAGAGTGATAGTGATGCAATATGAATGTGAATGCAAATCAATAATGCATGATCTATGTATGTATATGTTGACAAAACTGACGCGACATACAAACTGACGGATGAACACGACTGGATACTCGGCCACAGTGGCGCATGTAGAAATATCACTGGTTCAAGATAGCAATTCCGTCTTGCTTAGGAGAAACGGTCCCTATTGGGAGCGACGCTGGTCGAGCTTAGCAGATGAGAACTCGGCCGAGGATGTCAAATGGAACATTCGCATCTGACATAGTTGATCCTTCATTCAGGCATACTGGTTTAGAAGGAGTACTTTGATTCTGCACTTTGAGGTTCAAACACCTTTGGAGAAGCGATCGATGTTCTTTCGATTTTCAACCGTCAAAAGAAATTGCCATCTTTATTTTTAAAAGCAGAATAATTTTAACAAGTAAATTCATTTTTGTTTCGTTTCAAGAATCGTTGATCATGTTAAAAACATCGTTCTGTAAAGCTAAAATAAATATGAATTGCAAATAAAAGCACAAGGGCTCAACTTTTATTGATAGGATGGAGATCAGCCAAACGCGTGATTCCATAGAGTATTTACAAAGTTTAGCAAATGGTAATTTACATAGAAAAGGGCTATGTTGAAACATAACGACCACTATTCTTCTACCAACTTTGAATTCGGGGCATCCTGAGCTTCTGTCTAAGATGACCTTGACTGGAGTTTTCCTGACGGATGATGTAACTGCTGCCGAGGGACTTGCCCCTTTGTTGAAAGTAGTTACTTGCCATTATCCCTAATTTTTGCATGGATTGTACTTTGAGGTTTCCAATCCACCGGGATGATTTTTGACTTTGTCTCTAATTTTTGCCTAGACCACCCTTTCGGGTTTTCAATCCACCGAAACATTTTTTTTAGTTTAGGCGAAGTATTTCTTGACTACATCAACATTTGTGGGGTAGGCATATTCCTCTCCGTCATGGTTGCAAGTCTCACGGCACCGCCTGAGAAAGCTTTCTTGACCACATAGGGGCCGTCATAATTCGGAGTCCATTTGCACCGAGAATCAGTGAGAAAAGATTGTATCTTTTTGAGCACAAGGTCTCCTTTCCTGAAGACGCGAGGTCGGACCTTTTTGTCAAACGCCCTCTTCATTCTTTGTTGATACAACTGACCGTGGCATTATGCCGTTATTCTCTTTTCCTCAATCAGATTTAGTTCATCGTGCCGACTTTGGCATCATTCAGATTCTGCAAGCTTAGCTTCCATCAATACCCGGATTGATGGGATCTCTACTTCTATGGGAAGCACTGCTTCCATGCCATATACTAGAGAGAAAGGGGTTGCCCCTGTTGAAGTGCAGACAGATGTACGATAACCGTGAAGAGCAAAGGGTAGCATCTCGCGCCAATTTTTGTAGGTTACAAACATCTTTTGAACGATCTTCTTGATGTTCTTGTTAACCGCTTCTACCGCTCCGTTCATCTTTGGTCGGTAGGGAGATGAGTTATGGTGTTCGATCTTGAACTTTGCGCATAACTCTTTCATCATCTTATTGTTCAAGTTAGATCCATTATCAGTAATGATCTGGCTCGGAACACCATAATGAGGGATGTGATGAAACTCGATTCTGTTGAAGAAGGGTAGCAACTTTCTCGCGTAGTCTTTGTAAGGAATCAATCCTGATTGGTATGTGTTCCAATCCCCTTTAATCTGATTGATGACCAGGGCTGAGTCGCCATATACGTCCAAGTTTTTGATCCTCAAATCAATCGCTTCCTCGAGACCCATAATACAATCTTCGTATTCGGCCTCGTTGTTCGTACACTTGAACGTAAGTCGGGTAGTGAAAGGAATGTGGGTACCCTGAGGTGTTATGATGATTGCCCCAATTCCGTTTCCGTAATGATTGACAGCTCCATCAAAGATAAGTCCCCATTGGGAACCTGGTTCTGGCCCTTCACTGGGTAGCGGTTCATCGCAGTCTTTCATTTTCAGATACATGACATCTTCGTCTAGGAAGTCAAACCCGATTGATTCCCGATCGTCAACCGGTTGATGAGCCAAGTGATCAGCTAAAATACTACCCTTAACGGCTTTTTGAGTATGGTACTCTATGTCATATTCTGATAGCAACATCTGCCAACGGGCAATCCTTCCCGTGAGAGCAGGCTTTTCAAAGACATACTTGATTGGATCCATCTCGGAGACCAACCAAGTAGTGTGATGAATCATGTACTGGCAAAGACGTTTGGCTGCCCAAGCCAAAACGCATCAAGTTTTCTCGAGCATAGTGTACTGAGTCTCACAGTCGGTGAATTTCTTGCTCAAATAGTAGATGGCAGACTCCATCCTTTTGGTTTCGTCTTGTTGGCCAAGTACATATCCCATTGAGTCCTCTAGGATGGTGAGGTAGATAATCAGTGGTCTTCCTTCCACTGGAGGTGATAAAATCGAAGGGTTCAACAGGTATTCCTTAATACTATCGAAGGCAGTTTAGCAATCTTCTGTCCAAACGCAGTCCTGGTTCTTTTTAAGTAATTTGAAAATCGGCGCACATGTCACGGTCATGAGGAATATGAATCTGGAGATGTAGTTCAAACGTCCCAGGAATCCTCTGACTTGTTTTTCAATTTTTGGAGAAGGCATTTCTCGAATGGCCTTGACGTTGTCAGGATCAACCTCAATTCCTTTCTGGCTGACGATGAACCCTAAACGTTTTCTCGAACGGATACCGAAGGTGTACTTGTTGGGATTCAAGCAGAGTTTGTACTTTCTCAACCGCTCGAATAGCTTTGATAGATGGGTAACATGCTCCTCTTCTGTCTTAGATTTTGCAATCATATCATCAAGATATACCTCAATTTCTTTGTGTATAATGTCATGAAACAGAGTAGTCATGGCCCTTTGATAGGTTGCCCCGACGTTCTTCAAACCAAACGACATCACCTTGTAACAAAATGTACCCCATGGGGTGATGAACGAAGTTTTCTCCATGTCTTTCGGCACCATTTTGATTTGATTATAGCCCGAGAATCCATCCATGAAGGAGAAAACTTTGAACTTTGTTGTACTATCTACCAGCATGTCGATGTGTGGTAAAGGAAAGTCGTCCTTTGGACTAGCCTTGTTTAGATCTCTGTAATCCGCACACATTCTGACTTTTCCGTCCTTTTTGTGGAACGGGTACGATGTTGGCTAACCATTGAGGATATTCTGATGTGGCGAGGAAACCCGCGTCAATCTGTTTCTGTACCTCCTCTTTGATTTTGATGGCCATGTCCGGGTGAGTCCGTCTCAACCTCTGTTTTACTGGCGGACATTCCGATTTCAATGGTAAATGATGTTCCACGATGCTGGTATCCAACCCTGGCATATCTTGATAGGACCAAGCGAATACATCGGGGAATTCTTTGAGAAGCTTTATCAAACTCTCTTTGGCAGTTGGACTGAGCAGTGCCCCAATCCTGATTTCTTTTCTCTCTTTTTCCGAACCCAAGTTTACCGTTTCCAACGGCTCTTTATGAGGTTCAATCGACCTTTCCTCCTGTCTGAGTAATCGGGAGATCTCTTCTGGAATTCCATTGTCATTTTCTTCTTCAGCCCCAAATACCGGGAACTCAATGTTGGGAGAAGGCATCGAATCGTATGTTTCAACGGGGTTTAAAACAAGCAATCTGCATGACGGTATGATTTGTGTTTAGAAGAGATAGAGGAAATGCAAGAGTGTGTACAGTATATTTCTTTGGAAAACTGCTTGTTTTTTATTATTGATTTGTTCTTTAGGATTACCATTTTCTGAGAAAAGCAAAAAGAGAAAACAACAACAAAATGAGGAAATTACAGAACGACGTTATTTTATTAATGAACAAGTCGATTCTTGAAACTACATCCCTATAAAACAAAGCTCTGTCGCTTTGGGCGAAGCGAAGAGGGAAATTTATAGAAAGTGAGCCCTATCAAAACATTCGTTTCACCTGGGCAGTGTGAAAGGTTAAAGAAGGCAATTACTTTGACTTATGAATAATCCTCGGAACATCGACAACAACCCATTGGCGGCGAACTCCTCGGTGAATCACAAAGTCTGGCACCTTCCTTGATTTGTCTTCAGAAATAACCCTGATTTCTGGTGGAGCAGGATCATTGGAATCTGTCTCCCAGGAAGAGTTGTCGTAGGAGGATTCCTCAGTTTCATTTTGCATAGTATTTGTTCTCTCAAGTAGATCTCTCCATCCAGTTGGCTGGATGTCTTCGAGTCTGATACGAGAGCTTTTGGGAGAAGTGTACTTGACCATATAGTCGTATTTCCCACTTGGTTGTCCCAGGGTGTCCCACACTTCTTTGGAACTGGTTGAGTCATCCTTCTCGATGACGTTGACCTCTGGAAAATTATAGTTGATGAATTCAAGTCCTGCAAATGTTGCAAATTCATCGTCGTACTGGACGTTTTCTGAATGACCTGATTGTTGATCCCATGACATGGTGGGGACGCAGGTATTCTTTTCAATGATGCTCAACTGATTTTCATTGTTCGGCTGATTTCCTTGCCCAAAGTCTCCTAGATACGGCTGCCACATTGGCTGGCCATCCATCGGGCCATAATAGTTGTGGTCAAAGTTGTCCTTCATCAGAGTGTCCTCCTCAAATGAGTTTGGTGGAGCACGTCATCATTCTGGGTCACAATCTCCGTATATCATTTCGACATCTGACTTGGGTATAAATCTCGGACTCTGTGTAGGAAAGGAAAAGGGAGTATGCGTTTCGTCCTGAGACATATAACCGTCCTTGTTAAGATAGGACTCCCATTCTTCCTCCATATTAGAGGAATCATCTTTATTGATGGTATGCACTTCTTGAGGCACTGGGTGAAGGAAACCTCCACTGTGGAAGAAGTCTTGAATGGGATGAAGACTTTCATTGCTGGTAGTATTTGTCTGGGTACAGGTTGCAGAAAAACCAAGACCCTTCTTTGTTTTATTGTTAGTAGGAATGACTAGCTGTCCCCATCCTGTTGTATTGGTACTCTCGACCGCTTTGATAGCATCTTTGTATGAGGAAATGGAAGTTCCCTCTTTGGATTGATTGTCCTTGCTCACCGATAGTGCTTGGAACTGAGTTCGAATAACCTCCTCGGGTTCTACACCAGTAGATGATGATAAGTTACTCACGAGCAAGGCTTGTTCTCCACAGACCGTGACGAGCTGGCTGTTCTGGACGAACTTTAATTTTTGGTGGAGGATTGAGGTGACCGCCCCAGCCTGATGTATCCAAGGTCTTCCTAATAAACAACTGTACGTTGCCCGGATGTCCATGACCTGGAAAGCGACTTGGAAAGTGTGAGGACCAATAGTTATGGGAAGGTCGACTTCGCCGATAACCGTTTTTCTGGACCCGTCAAATGCTTTGACGACGACCTCACTGGTTCTCATCGAGGGTCCTTTGAAGGATAATTGCATCAAAGTGGACTTCGGCATAACATTCAGGGCTGACCCTGTGTCTACCACTACGCTGGATAATGCATCGCCCTGGCAGCTGACCATGATATTGAGCGCCATGTTATGACGACGACCCTCTTCAGGTAATTCCTCATCACTAAATCCCAAGTTATTGCAGGAAATGATGTTAGAGACAATGCTATCGAACTATCTGATTGTTGCATCCTGTTCCACAAAGGCTTGCTCCAAGACTTTCTGTAGAGCCTCCCTTTGCGCTTCTGAATTGAGTAAAAGTGACAGTACAAAGATCTTTGAAGGAGTTTGTAACAGTTGATTAACAATGTTGTATTCACTCCTTTGGATGAGCTTTAGCATCTCATCATCGCTTTTCGAAAGGTCGGGATTACTGGATTGATCGACTGGTGGATTGGGAACTTCTGTCTGAGGTTCCTTTTCTTTGTTAAGTTCTTCAACTCCTTGGTTGAAGATTCGACCACTCTGTGTTACTCAACTGATGTCTGCAATATTCACGACGGAGGGTAATGGAATTTCCTTTCCATTATCGACTGTTGTTGCACCGTATTTGTAAGGGATAGCCTTAGTTGATTCATACGGTAATGGTCCCAGTAGATAGATGACTATGGGAGCCTTCTGATTTTTCCGACCATCGTAAGAAATTTTGATCCGTTCCTGGTTAGGAACTATCGATTCGTCAAGTAGAGGGATGATGGTACAAACATCCCTAGCCCTCTGATGATCAGAGATTACGACAACGTCCTCAATTTGATCAGCGAGGTAGTCTGGCGCCCAGTTGATTGGTCCGGAACCCGGATATGGGCGAATCTCTCTACGATCCACCTGACCCTGAAGAGCTGCTCGCACAAGGTAACATCCTTGGTTACTTTCCGAACAGACTCTACAACGTTCATAGTTGTGTGGTGGCACCTGGCCACGCCCACTTTGAATACAATGTAACCACACTAGGTTAGTTTCCACAGATCGAATGTCCCGACTTTGATGCCGAGTAGGGTTCCCGTGGGTAATACTAATTTACT
This sequence comes from Lathyrus tuberosus, assembly GCA_022829125.1. Lineage (NCBI taxonomy): Eukaryota > Viridiplantae > Streptophyta > Magnoliopsida > Fabales > Fabaceae > Lathyrus > Lathyrus tuberosus. The sequence goes on along the minus strand of JALAZF010000199.1, from coordinate 9,873,653 downwards.
GGGTGTCTTCATCCATATAGATCGGAAGCCACCAGTGATTCAATAAGTGCTGAAGGGTTTCCTGGACAAGGGCACAACCTTGATCTTTTTCGCAACCCGCCCTACAGCTCTGATAATCATGTGATACCAATAACCCGAGCCGGACCTGTTTAGCATGTAACTCCACCAGGCTGGTATTCATCAAGCGAATATCGAAGATTTGAATCATGTTGATCTGATAGGGATTCCTATCATGGTAGTCCTGGATCCATCCAAGATCCATCTGACGCTGGAGGGCCTCTTGAACAAAAGAGAATCCCTGTTTGTTTACCGAGCAAGTTAGACAGGAACTGTAATCGTGCCACGGCAGATTATGATATTGGCTTTGCCTGGAATGCATCGCCACCAAGTTGACATTCATTACACGGATGTCGTGGTTCGGAATGATGTTAGAATTCGTGTAAACCATGTTAACTCCACGAACTCGGTGCTCTTGGATCCATCCAAGATCCATCTGTTCCTGTAGAGCTGATTGCACCACAGAACATCCTCGATTGCTTTTAGAGCAGATATCACACTGGTGATAATTATGAGGTGGCACATGGCCATATCTACTATGTCTACAATGCATCTTGACCAGATTGGTCCTTAACAAGAGTACGTCATGAATTTGATAGACGTTGTTAGTCTCTCCCTCTATCAAATTGACTGTAGCTTTCTCGTGTTGAGGCAGCGAGTTTGTGAGAACATTAGGATTTGTATCCTTGAAAGATAAGAACCTGCTCCTAACAAGCTTTTGCACATCGGACTTGAAATTAAGACAGTTTTCTATGTTATGCCCTGGTCCTCCTTGATGGTAAGGGCAAGTCTGATCCACCTTAAACCAAAAAGGCGGATTTTCCGGTACTGTAAGAGGGGACTTAGTCTGGACATGCCCCTTAGCCAGTAGTAACGGAAATAGTTCTGCGTATAATACGGGTATAGGATCAAATCTTGGTGGCCGCATTGTACGGTTGTTACTGTATGGAGGACGAGCCTGCTGAAGAGGCTGTTGGCTCTACGCAACCTGAGGTTGATACGTAGAAACAGACGCAGGATTGATAGCAGGAGTCACAACCGCTATTGGTTGATAACGTCGCCTTTGCTTTCCGAGAGAGATATTCCCAATATCCTGCTCTTTTTTCTTAGGGAGAGCACTACCGTATCGCTTTGTACTACTTGATGATCCAGTGTCTTTGACTAGACGTCCTTCTCGGACGGCTTCCTCAAGACGAACTCCCATACCGACCATCTCGGTGAAGTCACTGGGCGCACTGGCAACCATTTTGTCGTAATAAAATGAGCTTAAGGTCTTTAAGAAGATCTTTGTAATTTCTTTTTCCTCAAGAGGTGGACAAATTTGAGCGGCAATTTCACGCCATCTCGGAGCGTATTCCTTAAAGGTTTCCTTGTCCTTTTGTGACATTGATCTGAGTTGATCTCTGTCGGGTGCCATGTCCAGATTTTATTTATATTATTGGACGAAGACAGTGCCAAGATCTCTGAAAGTGCTAATCATAGCACGGTTTAAACCCATGTACCATTTTTGTGCGGCACTGGTCAAACTATCCTGAAAGTAGTGAATCAGTAAATCTTTATTCTCTGTCTGAGCTGACATTCGCCGAGCGTACATCACCAAGTGACTCTGAGGGCAAGAGTTACCCTTGTACTTTTCAAAGTCGGGCACCTGGAATTTGTGCGGGACTTTCACATTGGGGACCAAGCAGAGGTCCGAGGCGTCCTTTCCAAATAAATCCTGACCGCGAAGGGCCTGCAGTTCTTTCTTCATTCCCAGGAACTGTTCCTGGAACTCATTCATTCTTTCGAACATGTTGTCGTTTCCACCAGAAGGTATCTGTGGAATCTGTCCTTCTGGGATAGTGTGTACCACGGGCGGTGGTACAGTCATTATGGCCGAGACTCTTGGTGCCTCCCGAAGTTTGTAACCGTCAGGAGTTGCTGTCATGCCCCTGGCATCTTCGCTTTCCTGAAGTTTGTAACCTTCAGGCCCAGCGGTTCCTGCTGCGGTCCCCTGATCCTCATTGATCAACGGGATATATCCTTCTGGGATATAGTTAAGTGGCATGCCCCAGGGACGATCTTTTGACATTTTGTACCTAGGATCGGACTTTTCCACTATGGGTGTTGAGGTGATCTCCGGGATCACAGTCCTTTGTAGCTGAGCTTCTGCCATGGCTTGCATGTCGTTATGAAGCTTTCTCATATCCTCTCTCAGAGCGTCGATCTCTTCTCTCAACTCTCTGTTCTCTTCCTCGAGATCATCCATCTTTTTCTGACGATTGGCCCGAGTATTGTACGAATGAGACAGTTTGACTCTAGAACCGAGATACAAATGTGAGATTCGTAGGTAAGAAGAATACGTGACGTAAGAATGATGAATGCAATGATTATATTAATTGCTTTTTTTGTTTAATCAAAATAAACTTCGACAATTAGATTGCAAATATCAAACAGTGGGGAAACCCCGTTTTATTGAATTCAAAGGATTGCGAAAATAGAAATACAGTAGATTACAAGGTGCGGAAACAGAAACCTAAGCTAAGGGGTCCCGAGTCCTCTCTGGGGAGAAACCGGGTGCTGATTCTGGTACTTTCCTTTTCTTGGACCAGGGCTCTTGGGCCGTTTTCGGGTTGCCATTCCTTTGCCAAGTGAAAGGAACGAGCAAATTCCTTTGGCCATCCTGATTATCCACAGCATGTTGCTCTAAAATCTCGATCAGAGCATCCTTATCTTTTAGCAGTTGTTGTATTTTGGTACACTCTACATTGAGGGTGCGGTATTTGTTCTTCCAAGATCTCCTCTCCTGTTGAACTTTGTTGAGAGTAACCTGAAGTTTTTTCGTTTCAGTCATGAAGTACATGACAGATTCCCTCGGCGGAAGAACTCTGTGATGAGGATAAGGCATCCTTAGCTTGAGAGCTCTAGTTTGGACCCAGTGGAGATAAGGCTCCACCGAGACACAGTCCGGTTTTTCTAGAGACTCTCGTCATTTCTAATGAACATGTTTCCAAGCGTGCACTATTCCCATCTTTAGTGCCCTGTCATTTTCTCCTTCTTTGAAGAAAAGACCCTCTAGATGAGCATTACGCGGGACATGCCTCATCGGGTACCCAAATTGACGACGAACCAATACTGGATGGTAGTTGATTCCTCCCTTAGTTCCTATGAGGGGTACGTTGGGGAAGTTTCCACAACGGTCAATGATCCTGGTCCCGTCATAAATCCTATTGGACCAATCTATATCAGATTTGGTAAGAGACATGATTTTCTGCGACCAACGCAAGACACTCTTATGATCCCAAAACGCAGCAGACTTGGGTAAATGGGAGATAAACCATTTGTATAGCAAGGGTACACAGCATGTGATCATCCCTCCACTGTACAAATTGCTTAAGTGTACAGAATGATACGCGTCCGCGAGCAAAGTTGGCACATGGTTTCCAATGAGAAAAACCTTAATGGTGTTGATATCGACGAAGCTATTAATGTTGGGAAAAAGAAATAACCCGTAGGTGAGTAAGACAAAGATGCTTTCAAAAGCAGTCACGTTCCCTATACTAGCAAAGTACAAAGCCTTCTTTGTCAGGAACTGGGCTGGAAAACCTGGGAGCCCACCCTTGGTGGTCATGTGAGTCTTGATTTCTGACTCATCCAAATAGATTTCTCTTGCAATGGTTTGATCTTTTGGAATTTCTTCCAGTCCAGAAAAAGGAGCTCGATCAGTAATGTGTAAATCGGTTAGGTGAGAATACTCCTCCAGCGTTGGTACGAGCTGGTAATCCGGGAATGTGAAACAGTGATAGACCGGATCGTAAAACTGAATGAGTGTCTCCATGATTCCTTCAATCACATGGACTCTTAACAGAGGTCGCAGACCTCCGTACTTGGCTCTGAAAGCTTCAGGGTTAGTGATCATCCTCGCTAATCCTCTCAAATCCTCTAGTTTTGGAACCCTAAAGGTATACTTATGAGTTCTCCTTCTACCGAAGTCCATGAGCACAATCTTTTTCTCTGACATTTGCAATCATTGTCTTAGGTTAGTTTGAAAAAGAGAGACTAGAAGAGAAGTTTTTCTTTGATGTAATGTTTTTTAGATGAATGCATGAATGCAGAACACAAAAACATAGAAAAAACATGGGATCAAAGGGTCGGTGTCATGAAGTCAAGGCTCTACCCCCCCAAAGGTTTATACTAGTGAGTTTTGTACCTGTCTCTCAAAATCATCAGTTCTTGTCGAGAAAACACCAGCGGGCCGGGAACCGTGCTAGGTGATGTTTTTCGAAGAACCATCAAAAGAGGGTAGTATCGCGTGACAACCATTTCCAATAGTTTCCGCACTACTAAAAGAGGTTTTTCCTAGGTGTATACTCAATCTTTCCACATACGGCATCACACGCATTCCCATTAGCAGAAAAATAAACACATATATCAATTAGGAAAAGCAGTATATATATTTGTCCTAAAGTCCTAGGCTTTAAAGAGCTATGAATCCTATGTTCCTGACAAAAATGGGTCCCCGGCAGAGTCGCCATTTTGTGGTACCTTCCCAACTTTAAAGGTTTTGACCTAAGATCCTAGTGAAGTCAAAAAAAATATCCTATCCCAGTGAAATCCCAAAAAAAAAGAAAGAAAGTAAGAAAAGAGCCCCACGGTGGGCGCAATTTTTATGTAGCGAGCGATTTTGGACGTGGTTCTTAAGCACTGTCGCTCTGGGGTTACTACAGGTCGATCCATTTTTTATCCTATTGAGCTGACTAAGGAAGGGAATAGATGTCTCTAATTAACACTGCTTGCATACTGAGTTTAAACAGCGGTCTGTTAGGTTACAGATGCTATATGGTAATGGGGCCTCTTTCTTCTTACTTTGTTTAGAACGAAACACCGGGAATGTTCATGGGGAATTTTGTTAGGATGTTAGGACTGATGCTTTTCCATTGATATGTGAAGGTACGGGATTTGGGGCTTTGGATTAGTGTGCTCACTAAGATTTTTCTTTCAATCTTATGCCTACGTATTCCCGTTTACCGAAACAGGGAAATTAGAGCGATCGTAGTTCCTCCAATTCTATGGGAGGAAATGGTGTATTGGTGTCTTGTTCAAAGCCCAAGACATGAAGCTAAAGGGTCTATTTGTATCTTGTTCGAACCCTAATATGTGAAGCTAAAAAGGTGTTGTCTTTAGAGAGAATTTGTCATCTCTAAAGGGGGGTCTGTTTGTCACAACTATTGGGTGACTGACTATAAAGGAGGGTTACTTTAACCGGGATATGTGAATCCTAGCAATGCCATAATTTCCTTTATAGGGTGTTTTAATCTGAAGGAGAAGACTTTAACTCAGTGTAGAGCAATGCTATCTTTCCTTAGGAATTTCTCATGCTAAAAGAGGGACAGTGGCGTGGATGTAAATAATCCAGAGGCTTGCCGCTTACAGCAATTAGATGAAAGGAGTTGTTGATGTTTGTATCCTGTGAACGAGGCACAGTTTTGATGCTAAAAGGGTGATTGACTCAACCGGGGTTTTTCTTATACAAAGCCTAAGAGGAGGCTATTGACCCAACAAGAGGATGCTTTTGTGTCTCGTACGAAGCCCGAGAGGGAGGCTAAAAGGAGTTGACTCAACAAGAGAGTGCTTTTAGATGTATCTTGTACGAAGCCCAAGACGGAGGCTAAAGGTTGACTCAACAAGAGAGTCTTTTATACTCAACAAGAGAGTGTTTTTTATCTCGTATGAAGCCCGAGATGGAGGCTAAAATGATCATTGACTTAACAAGAGAGACTTTTTGTATCTCGTACGAAGCCCGAGATAAAGGCTAAAAGGATTGCTGTTTCAGTTGAGTGACGGGTCCAGTAGGTTGGTTAAAAGAGAAAATCAGTTCTTATAAAGAGACTGATTAAAGGTAAGGCTATGAGTTAGGATTGATCAGAGGATCAGGGTTATTTCCTGTTCTTTAAGGAAATGGGGAATCCAGTGGGTATTGGAGACTGTCCGAGTCTACTGGTGTTTTTCCCTACTTGAGAATGCTTTCGAGGCCTAAGGAGATTAGACTGTCCAAGTCTAGAGTTTTATCTTTTGTACTATGCTTAAAGAAACAGTAGTAGTACGTTTACGGTAGAAAGATCTAGACTCTTTGAAAGACTGTATTATTAAGATGACTAATTTCTGTTCCTATACCTCTAGGAGGTCGTCGGGACAATTTGTACGAAGCCCAAGAGGAGGCTAGAAACTTTTAAGAAGCCGAGGGACTATTTGTACGAAGCCCAAGAGGAGGCTCTCTTCCCGAAGGAAGAATCCTTATACGAAGCCTAAGAGGAGGCTATGAATACTTCTAAGAAGCCGTAGGGTCCTTGTACAACGCCCAAGAGGAGGCGGGGATGCTTTTAGGAAGCCTGGGGGTCCCAAAACCCCAAGAAATTCAAGACAGGATATTCACAGAGAATAGATCAAGCCAGGAAAGTCCGAGAATTTGGAAGAAACTCAAGAGATGTCATTCACGGAGAACAGATCATCTATGGGGAGTTAGAGTTTCTTTGACAATGTCTAAGGGTGACAGTCTGAGAAAGGGTTCACCGAGAATGCTTCCTTTCACGTCTCCATATTGTTTAACCCCAAGAGGAGGGAAGACTGTATCTGGTAATCCTATGGGGTATCTGGTAATCCCACAATACAGTTATATGTATATGATAGCGGATAAAGAAAGCATATAAACACTTACTCGGTTGTAGAGCTTCCATGTTGTTTGGTTAGTTGTTCAACAAAGAAAGATTGAAAACAACAGTATATTCAAAATTAAAGGAGAAAGTATTTTGAAAAGATGTTGAGGCTTACAGCTCAAGGAGAGACCCAAGTTTTATCAGTGATCGCACTGTCGTTTTGTACAGAGGGACTTATACAAGTGACTGAGGCCTAAGAAAGGTTTTTTGTACAAGGGGATGGGTCTTACACTCTCTCAAGAGGCCCAAGTGTTTAACGAAAAAGAATGGGGCTTACAACACGAGGGTAGGCCCAGATGATTGGTTTTTTTATTGGCGATCCCGCAGAGGTTTTCTTTTAGCGCAGGGGGACTTATACAATGTCTGAGGCCCAAAAAGTTTTGGTTAAAAGGGGATTGGGTCTTACACTATAATAGAGGCCCAAGAGATTTATTTTTGTACAAGTGGTGGGGCTTATAACTCAAGGAGAGGCCCAGGGTCATTTGTTTGAAAATGGCGATCGCGCCGAGATTTTTGAAAATGCGGTGGGTCTTTTACAATGCATTGAGGCCCAAAATGGTTTGGTTTGCAAAGGGGGTTGGGTCTTACACTCTAATAGAGGCCCATGAATAATTTTGAATGGGTCTTATAGCTCGAGGAGAGGCCCATGGTTTGTTTTTCAATGGACGATGATCGCGTCGAACTTTTTGAAATACAACAGGACTTATACAATAAGTGAGGCCCAAAAATAGGTTTGTATTTACAAAGGATTGGGTCTTACACTCTATTAGAGGCCCAAAAGTGTTTGAAATTGTTTGATGAGGGTGAAAATCAAAGAAACCCTAATTTGTTATTCTTTAAAAGTAAATATTTAAAGAAAATCAAATAAAATAGCAAATAAGTTTGAATAATCCATTTATGAATTTTGTTTAAGGTTTGAGAAATGAGGGATTAATCACAAGGTGAATTAAAACTCACTTGGTTTTGATTTTCAAAGTAAATATTCACTTTTAAAATGTTTAAAAACATTAAAAAGGAATTTATTCACAAAAATAATAATTATATTAAATAAATAATATAAACTTAATTTTTTTGTGGAATAAAACATTTCAACATTTTTGTGATTTTTTGCAAAAATAACCAATAAAAAATAATTAAAATTGAAGGAGTTATTAATTTTCCAATTAATTAATAAAACATGGAAATATTGGAAAAAATAGCAAAAATGTGAGAAAACACAAAATGGCATAGGTGGGGTTTGAACCCACGACCTCAAGGTTATAGGGCGCGTGCCTTACCACTGGGTGGTGATACATCCATTGCTTGAAGTGAAACCACAAATATACAAGGCTTGCCTTGTTTTTGGCCTGGCCCAAGGCAAGGCAAGGCAAGTTTTGGGTCAGAAACGTGAAGGTCATAACTTTCTCATTTCTCCATGGTTTGAGACAAAATTTATATGCATCTGGCCTAGAATTTCACAAGGAATCCAATGGTGGTGGTATTTTTTCCAGATCATACTCCCTCATCAAAATCCGATAGTGGTTTTGAAAAAGGCCTATAATTGCATTTTCTATGCTACACTTTGATATAGGCATGAATTACATGATGAATTGGTTCAAACCCAACATATATAACATGTATGAAGTGTGTATGATCAGTGTACTTCAAAGCAATGCATATTTTGGAAAGTTCAAGTCATGATGCTTACCTCTTTTTGAGATTTTGGAGTTTTCTGTGCAATCTGCGAAACTTCTTGTTCCATAAATGGTTTGATGCTTTGGACACTCTTAAATGATCCCTTAGAAGCTTTTAGGATGGTTGGAATCAGCTAGAACCTGCAAAAACACAAACTGGCCCTTTCTTGCAAAAGGAGTTTAAATGACCAAAATAACAACTCTCTCAAATGGTGTTCCAGATGGGGGGAACCATTTGGGACAGTTCACAGATGTTATTTGGAGTGTGTTTGAGGTTTTATCTGGTTTGGAAAGTGACTGAATCAAGACATGGCTTGAAAAATGCACAAAAGGCCTATTTTGAGGTTTTGAGAGGTGACTTTGTGATTTTGGTGTTACAGGTTACTTTTGATAGTTTGGATCACCTACATATGATGTTTATGAGGTGTTAGAATCATGAGTTGTGATGGAAATGCTCTCTAACTCAAAAACTCAGAGTTACCTTGCTAAAGAAGGCATTTTGGCCTAAACAAAGGGATTTTGAGGAAAGCATCTGTTTGATGGCTTTGGTGTACTCAAACTGAGCACAAATGAGCTCTATTTATAGTAGAGCAAGTTTGTTTTGGGATCAATAGTGAATGGCAACTGCAGCAGAGGTTTGGCCAATGGTTGCACTTTGGAATCCAAGTCTCCTCTAGCCATTGACTAGAGGTTAGGGCACAGGGTTGTGCTTCCCTTGGTCTTGGATAAGTCTTGACTGAATTCAGTTGCAAATGTGTCATTCCATGCCACCTTGGTGTATGTATTGAATGCTCCAATCCAAAATTGGAGTCTTGTCCCTCTTTTAGGCAATTCTAGGTTTGGCATGCTACTTCTTGTTCCAAGGACTTTGGAGGCTTGGCTCAGTGTTTGCCCCCTTTAAATTTGATCCTCAGATGTGTCCAAAGTGATGAAAGGCTTGGAATTATCTGATTTTTCCAAATCTAGCAAAAATGCAAAATTCTGCCTAGCCTTGGCAGTTTTCAGCAAGGCATATTGCCATTGTCATATCTCATGGCCCAGGTGGAATTTGGTGATGTTCTTGGCCATTTTGGAAAGCCCTCATATGATACAACAACTATTTTATCATATTTGGTTTTGATACCTTTTGGATCCAAGTGAAAAATCCCCCTACATTTGGAAAAAAGTGAAGGCAGATTCTAACTTAGTGAAAATTTCACTAAGTGTTGGAAAAAAGTGACATTTTCACTTTTTGTGATTTTGATCATTCCATAACTCAAAATCCATGATGAATTTGGAAGGAGGTCAATTCTAAGCTTTTGTAGAGTGTAATGAAAGCTACAAATCTAGCTTTGGATGGGGAAAAATGGCCTTGTGGTTTAGGAGTTATGATCCTCCAAAGTTGGTACCCTTGCCACTTTGTTCATAACTTAGAAAATTTTGTAAGTTTTTATGGTTACCCCTTTTACAAGCTATCCCTCTTTTCTTGATTTTTCTTGATGAATGATGATTCAAATCATACATTAACATCATTTTAGGGTTAAAAAACCATTTTTGTGAAAAATCTCAAAAAGTCAAAGTTGACTTTTGTGCAAAGTTGACTTTTTGTCAGATGAATTCCAAACTGTGCGATCCTCTATGAAATCAAGTCCTTGACCTAAATCAAACTTGATGGATTGATTTCATAGGTGTTATAGGGTGTACTGAATCATGTCCTAGGGTTTGGGAGCATGTCCTGGTCAAAAGTCAAAGCTACAATTGACTTTTCTCGTGAAACCCTAATTGTGGTACTGATGAAATTAAGACTTGCTGCTCAAGCTTCCTGGATCAATCCATTGTTACAAATGGATCAATGTAGTGTGTTAGAGACCCTCAAATCCTCCCTTGGGGTCTTGGCTCAGGATTTGTCCCAAAAGTCAACTTAGGGGTGAATTAGGTCAAGAAACCCTAATTCCTGATTTTTGATGTGTGCATCCCCTAAGGTCAAATTGACCTGATGCTTGGGCCCTTGAGGTTCCATGGAGTATTTTAGGATATGCTTTGAAGCATTGGCTCATGCCCAGAGGAAAATTTCCATCTGGAGGCCCTGGTCGACCAAACCCTAATTTGGTGACACTGGCGATCTTGAGGCTTGATCTACCTGGAAGGGAGCAGCGTTGTGCTTAATCCTTAAAGTGTGAGTCCTCTTGATCCATTGTATATGTTTGGGAGGTTAGACAAGTTGAAGATCATGTCATTTCTTGATTGATCCTTTGTCTAAGAACTCTGAGAGGGCTTGAAACCCTAATTTTGACTGTAGTAAGTGTTCACCTATCTTTGGGGAGATTGATGAGGCAAGATGGTTCATCCATATTGTGATGAAGGTTTGCACAATGATGGGAAATCTTAGTGGTCAAAATTTAGGGTATGACACTTAAGTTCATTCTATTACGACCGAATGGTCGCCACTGCGGCCAACGACTTCACTGAAATGGTGAACATGGGAGTACGTCTTGAAGAAGCAGTCCGAGAAGGACGTTTGGTCAAATATACAGGACCATCAAGCAGTACCAAAACATACGGTGGTGCTTTACCAAAGAAAAAAGAGCAAGATATCGGTAATATCTCTCTCGGAAAGCAAATGCGAAGGTATCACCCAGTAGCAGCGGTAACTCCCGCTATCAACCCCGCGCCTCTTCCAACATATCAACCTCAGGTTGCTCAGAGCCAACTAAATCAACAACAGTATCAACAAAGGACACAACAGCCTCTTCAGCAGGCTCATCCTCAATACTATAATAATAATCGTATAACACGACCACCAGGGTTTGAACCTATACCAATGTTGTACGTAGAACTGTTTCCACTACTACTAGTAAAGGGGCACGTCCAAACCAGGTCTCCTCTTACAGTACCAGAAAATCTACCTTTTTGATTCAAAGCGGATCAAACTTGCCCTTATCATCATAGAGGACCGGGGCACAACATCGAGAACTGTCTCAGCTTCATGTCTGATGTGCAGAAACGTGTCTGGAACGGGGTCCTATCTTTCAAAGATACTAATCTAAATGTTCAGACGAACCCATTGCCTCAACATGAAAAGATTGCAGTAAATTTGATAGAGGAAGAGGTAAGCCGCAGTTATCAAATTCACGATGTACTCCTATTAGGAACCAACCTGGTCAGGATGCATTGCAGACAGAGCGGGTAAGGTCATGTACCGCCTCACAATTATCACCAATGTGATATCTGCTCAAAGAATAATCAAGGATGTTCCGTAGTGCAATAAGCTCTACAAGAACAAATGAATCTCAGATAGATTCAAGATCACCAAATTCAGGAAGTCAATATGGCTCACGCAAATCCCAACATTGTTCAGAACCACAACATTCTGATGATGAACGTCAACTTGGTGGCAATGCACTCAAGGAAAAGTCAATACCACGATCTGCCACGACACGATTACAATTCCTATCCGATCTGCTCAATAAGAAATCAGGGATGCTCTTTTGTACAAGAGGCCCTCCAGCGTCAGATGGATCTCGGATGGATTTAGGACTATTAGGAGAGAAATAATCATCAAGTCAATATGATTCAGATCTTTGATATTCGCTTGATAAATACCAGTCTGGTAGAATTACACGTTAAGCAAGTCAGGCTCGGCTTTCTGGCTTCACATAATTATCAAGACTGTAAAGTGTGTCGTAAAGACGACCAAGGATGTGCACTTGTCCAAAGAACACTTCAACACTTGTTGGACCACTGGTGGCTTCCAATCTACTTGGACGAAGCTACACAACAGATCAGTATGACTGACGAGAATCCTGATAGGTATCAAAGTCAGGATGTCCGGTCGATGGAAACAGACTTAGTGAAATTGTACTGCATACAAAGCGGACGTGGCCGAGTGCCACCACATAATTATGAGCGCTGTTAAGTTTTCTCAGAGTACACCCAAGTATGCTACCTTGTGCGAGCGGCTCTTCAAAATCAAATGGACCACAAAGAGATCTGACCATGTTCAAGTTCTGGGTCGACCAACGAGATACCCGGCTACCTCCCGGATCAAAGCAATGACGTTGTCTTAATTTCTAAACATGAAATGGCCAAAGACGTATGCGCCATAATCCCTCTACTCCATGAATTAAGAGTTCCTCTTGATAGTAGAAATATTCTCAACCTCGAACAAATTGAGGCCGGCTACGATGGTCAGAAAAATCAAAAGGCTCCAGTGGTTAACTATCTGCCGGGACCAATACCGTACAAATCCGATAAGGCTATCCCTTTCAAGTACGGTGCAACAACAATCGAAAATGGAAAGGAAACTCCATTTCCCTCCTTTGTAAACATCGTTGACATCAGTCGAGTGACACGGTGCAGCCGGATCTTCAACTGAGGAGTTGGAGAACCCACCAAGGAAAAGGAACCTCAAACAGAAGTTCCCAATCAACTAGTTGGTCAGTTCAGTAATCCCGACCTTTCAAAGAATAACGATGAGATGCTGAAGCTCATTCAGAAAAGTGAGTACAACATTATAGACCAACTGCTGCAAACTCCTTCGAGAATCTCTGTGCTATCTCTCTTACTCAGTTCCGAAGCTCACAGGGAAGCTTTGCAGAAAGTCTTAGAGAAAGATTTCGTAGAACAAGATGTGACGATAAGACAATTTGACAGCATCATCTCCAACACCACTTCCTACAACAACTTAGGATTTAGTGATGAAGAACTGCCGGAAGAAGGCAAAAATCACAACATGGCGCTTAACATTTCAGTCGAATGCCAGGACGATGCTTTAGCCAGCCTACTGGTAGATACCGGATCAGCTCTGAATGTTATGCCAAAATCACCTCTGATGGGACTATCATTTCAAGGAGCCTCGATGAGAGGCAGGGAGGTCGTCGTCAAAGCCTTTGACGGATCCAGAAAAACAGTTATCGGCGAAGTCGACATTCCCATAACTATCGCTCCTCACACTTTCCAAGTCACTTTCCAGGTCATGGACATCCGGGCAGCATACAGTTGTTTATTAGGAAGACCTTGGATACACGAGGCTGGGGCAGTCAAGTCGACACTTCACCAGAAGCTAAAGTTCGTCAAGAATGACAAACTAGTCATAATCTGTGGAGAGCAGGCCTTAATCGTAAGCAACTTACCATCATCCTGTGTAGAACTAGAAGAGGTTATTGGGACTCAATTCCAAGCACTCTCGGTGAGCAATGAGAATCGATTAGAAAGAGGGACATTGATTTCCTCATACAAAGACGCTCTCGAAGTGATCAAGGGTAACAACGTAAAAGGATGGGGACAGCTCGTAATTCCTACGGATAACAAGACAAAGAAAGGTCTTGGGTTTTCCTTAGCCTGTACCCAGACTGCTACTAAAGATGAAAGTTTTCATCCCATTAAGGACTTCTTCCACAGTGGAGGCTTCCTCCACCCGGTATCTTATGAAGTACACACCATCAATGAGGGTGACTCCTCCGATATAGATAAAGAGTAGAAGTCCTATCTCAACGAGGACGGTTATATGTCTCAGGAAGAAACACATACGCCATTTTACTATCTCACGCAGAGTCTAAGATATATACCAATATCAGACGTCAAGATGATGTACGGAGATTGTGATCCGGAAGGATGCGTGCACCTTCAAACTCATTAGAGGAGGACACTCCGATGAATGAAAACTTTGACTATGACTATTTTGATCCCCTGGATGACTTGCCTATCTGGAAGCCGTACCCAGAAGACTTGGGGAAAAAGAGTCAGCCAAATGATGCATATCAGCTGAGTATCGTTGAAAAGAATACCTGCGTCCCCACCAAATCATGGGATCATTACTTAGGACATTTTGAAGATATCCAGCACAACGATGAATATGTAAAGATTGCAAGATAAGAGTTAATCAACTATGCTTTTCCTGAGGTCAACGTCATCAAGAAAGATGACTCCTCCAGTCCCACCGAAGTATGGGACACCTTAGGACAGCCGAGTGGCAAGTACGAATTCTTAGTCAAGTACACCTCTCCTGAAAGCTCTCGCATCAGATACGAGGACATCCGACCAACTGGATGGGGAGGTCCGCCTGAGAGTGAAAAAACTATGCAATATAAAATATAGGAGTTCGTCTACGACAAATCTGCCTGGGAGGAAGACTCCAACGATCTTGCTCCGCCAGAATAAGTGTCATTTCTGAGGACAAACCAAGAAAGGAGGTACCAGACTTTGTGATTCACCGAGGAGTTCGTCGTCAATGGGTTGTTGTCGATGTCCCGAACGTCGTCCATAAGTCTAAGTAATTGCTTTCTTTGTTTTATCCTTTCACCCTGCCCAGTTGAAACATATGTTTTTATAGGGCTCACTTTTCTGTAAATGTTCCTCTTCGCTTTGCCCAAAGCGACAGAGTTTTGTTTTATGGGGTTGTAGTTTCAAGAATCGACAAATCATAAATTAATAATGTCATTCTATAATTTCGCATTTATTGCTGTTTTCACTTTTCGCTTTTTTAGAAAATGGTAATCCTAAAAACAACTCAAAGTAAAAACAAGCACTTTTCAGAATATACACTGCACACACTCTTGCATTTTCCTCTATCTCTTCTAAAAAACAATCATCACATCATGCAGATTGCTTATTTTAAACAGCGTTGAAACATACGATCAAATGCCTTCTCCCAACTTTGAATTCCCGGTATTTGAAGCAGAAGAAGAAGATGAAGAAATTCCAGAAGAGATCTCAAGATTACTCAGACAAGAGGAAAGGTCCATTGAACCTCACAAAGAGCCGTTGGAAATGGAAAACTTGGGTTCAGGAGAAGAATGGAAAGAAGTCAAGATTGGGGCACTGCTCAGTCCGAATGTCAAAGAAAGCTTGATAGAACTTCTCAAAGAGTTTCCAGATGTGTTTGCTTGGTCTTATAAGGACATGCCAGGTTTAGATACCAGCATCGTGGAGAATCATCTATCGTTAAGACCAGAATTTCTGCCGGTATAACAAAGACTGAGAAGAACTCACCCGGATATGGCTATCAAAATCAAAGAGGAAGTGCAGAAACAGATTGACGCAGGTTTCCTCGCCACCTCATAATATCCTCAATGGTTGGCCAACATAGTGCCAGTTTCGAAAAAGGACGGAAAAGTCAGAATGTGTGTAGACTACAAGGATCTGAACAAGGCCAGTCCAAAGGACGACTTTCCCTTACCGCACATAGACATGCTGGTTGACAGTACATCTAAATTCAAAGTCTTCTCCTTCATGGATGGATTCTCGGGCTATAATCAAATCAAAATGGTGCCAAAAGACATGGAGAAAACTTCGTTCATCACCCTATGGGGAACCTTTTGTTACAAGGTAATGTTGCCTGGCTTGAAGAACGCCGGGGTAACCTATCAAAGGGCCATGACTACTCTGTTTCATGACATGTTGCACAAAGAAATAGAAGTGTATGTCGATGATATGATTGGCAAATCTAAAACATAGGAGGAGCATGTTACCCACCTGTCAAAGTTATTTGAGCGTATGAGAAAATACAAACTCCGCTTGAATCCTAACAAGTGCACGTTCGGTGTCCGCTCAGGAAAACTGCTAGGATTCATCGTCAGCCAGAAAGGAATTGAGGTTGATCCTGACAAGGTCAAGGCCATTCAAGAAATGCCTTCTCCAAAGACTGAAAAAGAAGTCAGAGGATTCCTGGGACGTCTGAATTATATTTCCATATTCATATCCCTCATGACCGTAACATGCGCGCCAATCTTCAAACTACTAAAAAAGAATCAAAGTTGTGAATGGACATAAGACTGCCAAATAGCCTTCGACAGTATCAAGAAATATCTGTTGAATCCACCGATTCTATCACCTCCAGTGGAGGGAAGACCACTGATTATCTACCTAACAGTCTTGGAAGACTCAATGGGTTGTGTACTTGGCCAACAAGACGAAACAAAAAGAAAAGAGTCTGCCATCTACTACTTAAGCAAGAAATTCACAGACTGTGAAACTCGGTACACTATGCTTGAGAAAACTTGCTGTTCTCTGGCTTAGGCAGTTAAAATTCTTTGCTAGTATATGGTTTGTCATACTACTTGGTTAATCTCCAAAATGGATCCGATCAAGTATGTCTTTGAAAAGCCTGCTCTCACAGGAAGGATTGCTCGTTGGCAGATGTTGTTATCAGAATATGACATCGAGTACCATGCTCAGAAAGCCATCAAAGGAAGTATTTTAGCCGATCATTTGGCTCATCAACTGAGTGACAATCAAGAATCAGTCGGATTTGACTTCCCAGACGAAGATGTCATGTATTTGAAAATGAAAGATTGCGATGAACCGTTACCCAGTGAAGGGCCAGAACTAGGTTCCCAATGGGGACTAATCTTTGACGGAGCTGTCAACGTTTACGGAAATGGAATTGGGGCAATCATTGTAACACCTCAGGGTACCCACATTCCTTTCACTGCCTGACTGACTTTCAAATGCACAAACAACGAGGCCGAATACGAAGCTTGTATTATGGGTCTCGAAGAAGCTATCGACTTAAGGATCAAGAACTTGGATGTGTATGGAAACTCAACCCTGGTTATCAATCAGATCAAAGGATATTGGAACACATACCAATCAGGACAGATTCCTTACAAAGATTACGCGAGATGGTTGTTACCATTCTTTAACAGAATCGAGTTTCATCACATCCCTCGTGAAGAAAATCACATGGCTGATGCACTAGCCACTTTCTCTTCCATGATTAGTGTAGGTCAATGGAACGATGTACCTAAGATTGACATAATGCGCCTTGAGAGGTCCGCTTACATCTTCGCGATCGAAACAGTCATAGATGACAAACCTTGGTATCAAGATATTAAATGCTTCCTTCAGAAACAAGAGTACCCACCTGGGTCATCAAGAAAAGACAGGAAGACTCTCAGAAGATTGGCTGGTAGTTTCTTCCTAAGCGGTGATACACTCTATAAGAGAAACTTTGACATGATCTTGCTCCGATGCGTAGACAGACCAGAATCAAACATGTTGATGAAAGAAATTCACGAAGGATCCTTCGGCACTCATGCCAACGGATACACAATGGCGAGAAAATTTCTGAGAGCAGAGTACTATTGGTTGACAATGGAATCCGATTGCTACAAGTACATGAGGAGATGTCACAAGTGTCAGATATACTCAGACAAAATCCATGTACCGCCAACGCATCTCAAAGTTATCTCTTCCCCATGGCCTTTTTCTATATAGGGAATCAACATGATTGGCATGATTGAACCCAAAGCTTCTAACGGACATCGGTTCATCCTGGTAGCCATTGACTACTTCACCAAGTGGGTCGAAGCAACGTCATACACCAATGTAACCCGACAAGTTGTGGTCCGATTTGTCAAAAACAATATCATCTGCCGTTATGATGTTCTAAGCCAGATCATTACTGACAATATATAACTTGAACAACAAAATGATGAAAGAGTTGTGCGCTGAGTTCAAAATCGAACACCATAACTCATCTCCCTACCGATCTAAGATGAACGGAGCGGTAGAAGCGGCTAACAAGAACATCAAGAAGATTGTTCAAAAGATGGTTGTAACCTACAAAGACTGGCACGAAAAGCTGCCCTTTGCTCTTCATGGTTATCGCATATCCGTCCGCACTTCAATAGGGGCAACCCCTTTCTCTCTAGTATATGGCATGGAGGCAGTGCTCCCCATAGAAGTAGAGATCCCATCAATCCGGGTATTGATGGAAGCTAAGCTAACACAGGCTAAGTGGTACTAAAGCAGGCACGATGAACTGAAGCTAATCGAAGAAAAGTGAATAACGGCTCTATGCCTCGGTCAGTTGTATCAGCAAAGAATGAAGAAAGTGTTTGACAAAAAGGTTCGACCTTGTGTCTTCAGGAAAGGAGACCTTGTGCTCAAAAAGATACAATCATTTCTCACTGATTCCCGGGGCAAATGGACTCCTAATTATGACGGCCCCTATGTGGTCAAGAAAGCCTTCTCAGGCGGCGCCTTGAGACTCGCAACCATTGATGGAGAGGAATTCACCTACCCCACAAATGTTGACGTAGTCAAGAAATACTTCGCCTAAAAAAATCCCGGTGGATTGGAAATATCAAAGTACAATCCAGGCAAAAGATAGGGATTAATGCCAAGTAACTACGTCGGACAAGGTTAAATCCCCAACAGTAATGCCATCCATCAAGAAAACTTCAGTCAAGGTCATATTCGATAGAAGCTCAGGATGTCCAGAAATCAAAATTGGTAGAAGGATAATGGTTGTTATGTTTCAATGTAGCCCTTTTCCCTTAAAATTACAATTTTCTAAACTTTGTAATGATCTATGGGATCACGCGCTTGCCTGATTTCCATCCTATCAATAAAATTTGAGCCCTAGTGCTTTTTTTTTGCAATTCTCATTTGTTTTAGCTTTACAGAATGACATTTTAACATGATCAACGATTCTTGAAATAAAAAAAAAAAGAATTTAATTGTCAAAAATTTTCTGCTTTTAAAATAAAGATGGCAATTCTTTTGATTGTGAACTTCAAAAAAACACATCAATAGCTTCTCCAAAGATGATTGAACCTCAAAGTGCAGAATCAAAGTACTCCTTCTAAACCAGTACACCTGAATGAAGGATCAACTGTGTCGGATACCATGTTTCATCTAGATCCCCGACAGAATTCTTAAATCTTAAGACCGATTGAAAATTCATCCTCCCCACAGGGTATACCTCTCCCAAGCAGGGCAGGATTACTATTTTGTACCAGTGATACTTTTCATCCCCCGCCGTGACCGAGTATCCAGTCGTGTTCATTCACTAGTTTGTATGTCGCGTCAGTTTTGTCAGCATAAACATACATACATCATGCATAATTGGTTCACATTCATAATCATATTGCATTACTATCACTCTGGTCAGTCCTACCCCCAAGTGGTAAAGTCATCTTAATCAATCGAGTTGTCAGTTCTTTCCTCGTCAAGAAATGTTTTGTCTGAACACTCTCTCTCTCTCCCAACTTATTTCAGGATTGGAGAAGGTACTCGACCACTTTGATAACTTGAACCTCTGGAACGCAAGAAGATATTCGACAAATGTCACTCTTCACCATTGAAGATGATATCTTCGCTTTCCCGAATTAAGGAAAATCCCCAGCGAAAGCCGCTTGACTGAAGTCTCTCAGCAACACATTGGTTTTTCTCTCCAGAAAGTCAATGTTAACGAAGTCATCAGCACCTCAAAATTGGATCACATCACATTGCGTTTCTCTGAGAAGATCTCGAAGAAAATTATGATGTAGTATCCCCAAGAAGAAAGCAGTCTCTCAAGAGACTCGTTTTTCCTAGTAGAGTCAACAAATGGCATCTCCAACAGAGAAGTTTTCCCACCTCTACAGCTCAGACAAATGGGTTTCCCTAGCAAGTCTGACATCAAATTTTTCCATCAAATGGCGTCTCCCCAGTAAAACTCGGCGAGAAGTTTGATGAAGACTGCTACAAATAGCATTCCTTGTCAAGAAAGAAACCCGGCAAGAAGAAACTGAGACCAGTTCCTTGGCTGAAGACCAGGACCGAGGGGAAGTTTATATCAGAAACTGAGACCAATTCCATGGCTGAAGACCAGGATCGAGGGGAAGTTTATATCAGAAACTGAGACCAATTCCATGGCTGAAGACCAAGATCGAGGGGAAGTTTATATCAGAAACTGAGACCAGTTCCTTGGATGAAGACTAGGATTGAGGGGAATTTTTTACCCTTTCACCCTGAATGCCCAAATACCTTCGCCATTCACACCTTCAGGTCCAAGAAGATTAAATAGGGGCATCTTTCATACGCCAAATTTTGACCGCCAAGATTTCCCATCATTGTGAAGATCATTACCACAATATGGATGTACCGTCATGCTTCATCAATCTCCTCAAAGATGGTTGAGCATTCACCATAATCAAGAATTAGGGTTTTGAGCCCTCTCAGAGCATTTGGACAAAAGAGCTATCAAGAAATGACATGATCTCAACTTGTCTAACCTCTTAAACACCCACAAAGGATTGATCCAAGAAGCTTGATTCACAAGTTTTAATTTCATCTGGACCACAATTAGGTTTTTGAAGAATAAGTCAACTGTACCTTTGACTTTTGACCAAGACATGCTCCCAAACCTTAGGGCCTGATTCAATACACCCTATAATACCTATGAACCCCATTCATTAGGTTTGAATTAGGTCAAGGACTTGATTTCCCAAAATCAAGTTTGACTTTTTGGGATTTTTCACAGATATGGTTCCCCTAAGTTAAAAATAATGTTAATGTATGGTATTGATCATCATTCATTAAGAAAATTCAAGAAAAGTGAGGTTTCTTGCAAAAGGGGCAACCTAAGAAACCAAAAATTTTCTAAGTTATGGAACAAAACTGATTTTGTACCAACTTTGCAAGGTCATAACTCCTAAACCACAAGGCCTTTTTCTCCCATTCGAAGCTCAAACGAAAGTCCATCTGACATAATTTAAAAGTGTCAACTACAAGAGATTCCAAATACTCATGGATTTTGAGTTATAGACTGATCAAAATGACAAAAATGAAGAAAATGGCACTTTTCCAACACTTAGTTAAAATCTGCCTAAGTTACCAGCCTTGGACATCAATGTTCATGAGGATTTTTCAGTTGGATCTAAATAGTTACAAGACAAACTATGATCACACGTGTATTGTATCATATGAGGGCTTTCTAAAAAGCACAAGAGCCTCCCATAAGTCAACCTGAGCAAGGAGATATGATTCCCTCAAAATCACCATTTCCAACTGTCTTGTACAAGGCAGAATTTGGCATTTTGCTCGATTTGGAAAATTTGGACAACTCCAAGCCTTGTCATCCATTTGGACACATCAGAGGATAAAATCCAAGGGGAATGATCTGATTCCCAAGCCTCCCCAGTCCAAGAATCTACACATAGCCATAACAAACCTAAAAAGGCTAAAAAGTGCAAAAGACTCCAATTTTGTTTCCAAGCATTTAATGGATGCATCAAGGTGGCATGGACTAAGACATTTCTAGCTGAATGAGTCAAGATTCAACTCTGAATCAAAGGACCATAGGCCTGTGCCCTAACCTCAAGTCAATGGCTAGAGGAGACTAAAGATTCCCTTGGATCAACTTTGGCCAAAGGCCTGTAGCAGCTGCCATTCACTATTGCTTGCAAAACAAACTTGTTGCACTATAAATAGAGCTCATTTGTGCTCAGTTTGAGTACACCAAAGCACTACAACTGATGCTTTCCTCAAAATCTCTCTCTTTAGGCCAAAATGCCTTCTTTTGCAAGTCATCTCTGAGTTTTTGAGTTAGAGAGCAATTCCACCACAGCTCATGATCCAAACATATCTAATATGTCATATCTAAGCTGTTCAAACACTCACTTGTGATCTGAAACACCAAAATCAAAAAGTCAACCTCCAAAACCTCAAAATTTGACTTTTCTGCATTTTTCAAGTCATGTCTTGATTCAGTCACTTCCAAAACCAAACCAGGCCTCAAACACACTCCAAATATCATCCTCAAACTGTCCCAATTGGTTTCCCTCATCTGGAACACCATTTGAGAGAGTTACTATCTTGTTCACTTTTGCCCCTTTTGCAAGAAAATGCCTATACTTGTTCCTGAGGATTCCAGCTAGTTTTGATCATCCTAAAAGCTTCTAAGGGATCAATCAAGAGTGTTCAAAGCATTGAATTACTTCTGGCACAAGGAACTTGGCAGATAGCACAAGAAGCTCCAATAGGTAAATGCATTATAACTTGAACTCTCCAAATCATGCATTGCTTTGAGGTACAATGATCATGGACCTCTCATACATATCATATATGTTGTGTTTAAACCAATTTATCATGCTATTATTGCATGTACCATGAGATAGCATAGAACATGCAAAATTTGGCCTATTTTTAAATCACTATTGGATTTTAAAATGGAAACATTTTCTGAAAATTCCAAGGGCACCATTGGATTCCTCATGAAATTCTAGGCAGGTTACACCTAAATTTTGTCCCAATCAATGGAGAAATGAGAAAGTTAGAGCCTTCACGCAAGAGGCCTAAAATCAGGCCTTGCCTTGGGCAATGGCTAGGCATGGCGCCTTGGCCAGGCCTAGAAACAAGCCCCCCTCAAATGCACATGGGGTGATTTTGATACACGAATGTATCACCACCCCAGTGGTAACACGCATGTGTGTTTGTTGTTGAGGTCGTGGGTTCAACACCCACCCAGACCATTTTTATCATTTTGCCATATTTTGCTATTTTTCATTTTTTAGGGTTTTTGTTTAATTAATTCCAAAATTAATTTCTCTCTCAATTTTAATTATTTTTTATTGATTCTTTTTTTGAAAATTCCCAAAAATGTTAAAATATTTTATTGCATAAAAATTTCACAAAAATATTATTTATTTCATATATTTAGTATTTTTGTAAAGAATTATATTTTATTTGTTTTTAAAACATTTCAAAACATTTCTTTCTTTTGATTTTGCAAGTTCAAATGATTTTCAAATCATTCTATGAATGAAACATAATTTTTCAAACATTTATCCAAGATCACAACTTGTTTTTTCACACATGTTTGATAATTTTGGTCATTTTAATTGAATTTTTATTCAATTAAAATACATTTAAAAAATCAAATTAGGGTTTTTGATTATTCTCACCCTCACAAATCTTTTTCAAAACACTCATGGGCCTCTAATAGAGTGTAATACCCAGCCTTTTTGTACATAAATAAATTTGGGCCTTAGTCATTGTATAAGTCCCACTGTGTTTTCAAAATCTAGGCGCAATCGTTGGTTTTCAAAACATTTTCATTTGGGCCTACCCTTGTGTTGTAAGTCCTATTTCTTTTCTTTTTCAAACCTTTGGGCCTCTCCTTGAGTTGTAAGACCCATCCCTTTGCACAAAAAACCTTTTTGGGCCTCAGTTATTGTATAAGTCCCGATATCATTTTCAGATCAACGGTACGATTACTATTTTTCATCTAGGCCTCTCCTTGAGTATAAGCCCCAATCTTCTTTTCGAAAACAACTTTCCCTTTTGATTTAGGTTCAAATTCATAGTTGTTATCAAAACTTTCTTTAATTTCTTGAACAACTAACCATACAGCTGTTACAATGGAAGCTTGCTCGCTTGTAAGTTTTATCTGCTTTCTTTTATATACTTGCGCGCACACACACACACATAAATATATATATATATATATATATATATATATATATATATATATATATATATATATATATATATATATATATATGTTTGTACTGGAAGCATGCTCACCTGTAAGTCCTCCTACCCTCTCTTTTACATACAGTATATACTTCATCTGTATATATATACCTGTATATTATCTGCTTATAGTTTTCCCCGAAAATTAGGTCTAGGATTAGATAAAGCCAATGGTCACTCTTTCAATAGTCAAAACTAGTTCCCCATAGGAATTCCAAATACAGTCTTGCCTTCTCTTGGACTTATACAATATGGAACAAAGAGAAAGGCATTATTCCCGATGAAACTTTTCTTAGACTGTCACTATTTGAAATTCTCAAAGAAATTCATTTCCCCCAGAGAGGATTAATTCTCGGTGAAAACTATCTTGAATTTCTTCAAACCCTAGAACTGTTCACTAAAGAAAAGATTATTCCCGGTGAAACTTTTCTTGAACTCTTCTTAAGTTTGGACCCGCAGGCTTCCTAAAAGCATCCCCGCCTCCTCTTGGGCTTTGTACAAGGACCCTCCCGCTTCTTAGAAGTTCTCATGCCTTCTCTTGGGCTTAATACAAGGACCCTAAAAACCTCTTAAAGGTATAAGACATAACTTAGTCATCCTTTGCTAGAGCAGTCTTTCCAAAGTTTCAAAAACTCAGACCAATTTTAGGGTTGATTCTCATCCCTAGAAACATCAGCCTCCTCTTGGGAATCATACAAAGATAAACTCTCCCATACCAGTAAACTTGGATAGTCTAATCTCCTCATGGATCTCAAAGACATTCTTAAGTTCCCTAAAAACACAGGAAAAAACCCTGATCATTTAATCAATCTCCAGTAGAGTTAAAACCCTCATGGGTTCTAAAACTTAGTCTTTCATCCTAAATTTCCCCAGCTAGGGTCAAATTACTATAGTAAACCTTTATCAAAACCTCAAGGCATCTGATATCTCAACTCTTCTATAACCCCCAGCAAGAATTGATTCCTCATCTTTGACCTGTCTCTGGATCTCAATAATCCTCAGCAGAAAGTAGCCTCCTCTTAGGCTTTGTATAAAGATTTTTCCCCACTCTCTTGTTGATTCAATCACCTAAAAACACTCTCTTGTTGAGTCACATCTTTCAGCCTCAATCTTGGGCTTTATACAAGACAAACAAAGTACTCTCTTGCTGAGTCCATTTTCTTTCTTAAAGCTCTCTCTTGTTGAGTCAAGCTTTTTTCTGCCTCCTCTAAGGCTTTGTATAATGATTTTCCTCAGCAGAGTTAGTCTCAAAAGCACTCTCTTATTGAGTCAATATCTTTTAGCCTCAATCTTGGGCTTTGTACAAGACATATAAACACTCTCTTGTATAGTCAATCATTTCTTCAGCCTCCTCTGAGGCTTTGTATAATGATCATTCTTTTCCTCAGCAGAAGTCAGCCTCAATCTTGGGCTTTGTACAAGACACCATAATAGCACTCTCTTGTTGAGTCAACCCTTTTTAGCCTCAATCTTGGGATTTGTACAAGACATATATAAACTTTCTCCAGAAAAGTCAAAATCTTCATAACCTTCTCTTAAGCTCTGGATAAATATCTTCCCGGCGAAGTCAATTCCTCCCAGCCTTCTTTTAAGCTTTGGGAGTTAATCTCCCTAAGAAGAGTTAATTCTCTTTTTCAGCCTCCTCTTAGGCTTTGTATAATGATTTTCCTCAGTAGAGTTAGCCTCAATCTTGGGCTTTGTACAAAATAAATCATACTCTCCAGCTGAGTCAAACCCATTTTCAGCCACAATCTTGGGCTTTGTACAAGACAGATAAAACCTCTCACCAGTAGAGTCAAAACCCCTCTGTTAGCTTCAATCTTGGGCTTTGTACAAGGCATACAAAATATTTCCCCGGAAAGTCAACCTTTAGCCTCCTCTTAGGCTTTGTATAATGATATCCCCCAAAGAGTCAGTCTCTTTTCAGCCACAATCTTGGGCTTTGTACAAGACAGATAAACACTCTCTTGTTGAGTCAGTCTTTTCCAGCCTCCTCTTAGGCTTTGTATAAGGACTTCCCCAGTGGAGTCAATCAATCTCTTAGCTTAAACCTTGGGCTTTAATCAAGGCACACATATAAAAATCCACATCCCCTAAGAGGAAATCAAAAACTCTCTGTAGGAAGACACTTCTCTGTGTTATCACACATCAAAAAAGATAAATCAAAACAAACCTTAATTCCAGATAACTGTTGTAAGTGGCACACTTGTTGATCCAAATATCCAAGCTGTAGTCCATCTCTTATCCTGGTAAATCCCCATCTTTCATATAATTGTTGTAAATGGCAAGCCTCGGGATTATTTCCATCCACGCCACTGTTCCCCTCTTAGCATGAAAACTCCTAAGGAAAAATGGTATTGCTCTATTCTGAGTTAAAGTTTTCTCCTTCAGGACAAATCCCCTATAAAGGAAATTATGGCATTGCTAGATTCACATATCCCAGTTAAAGTAATTCTCCTTTATAATCAGTCACCCAACAATTGTGATAAACAGACGAGATGTCTCCCTTTAGAGATGACAAATTCTCTCTCAGTCAAACCTTTTAGCTTCAATCTCGAGCTTTGAACAAGACACAAATAACCTTTAGCTTCAATCTTGGGCTTTGAACAAGACACCAAAACATAATATTTTTCCTATCATAGAATAGGAGGAACTACGACTGCTCTGATTTCCCTGTTATCTTTAACGGGAATACGTAGGCATAAGATTTAGAAATCTTAGCGAGCATACCAATTAAAAACTTTAGGTCTAGTACCTTCACTCATAAAAAACCTCGGAAAACCCGAAATGATAAAAAACTCTCTCTCTCTCTCCAAAAAACCTCCAAAAGGCGAAACTTTCCCAACCCACAACAAATAAACACCAGTAAGTAGAAAGCAGTAAGGAAAATTGCTAACAACCTATAGATAACCACATATAGGATGGGTATTTGACAACTCCCCATTGTATAACCTGATCCCGGACTCCCTGAATCTTTTAAGCATTTGTTCAGTTAAACATTTACGTGCAAGGTTAGTTTTAGATAGCTTCCCTTTCCTTTCCAACTTCACAGGATAAATAAGAAATTAGAAAGTAGCACCCCACTCCTACCATTGCGGTGAGGAGAAACCCGTGGCGAGAAGGTGGTCGCGTCACCGACAAAAATCGCACGCTACATAGATTATGAGGTCGAACCAATCCCTCTGTGAGAGGCGGCTAGAACTCTTGAAGGCAAAGTATTCCATTATGAAAGCCAACTTGCCGTTCTAATTCCACTCTTTTATGCGAACTTCATCATTATCCCTTGGGTTATGCAATAATTATCTTTACTTTTTTGAATGTAACGAATCTATCCATCTTGGCAATATATTTTATTTCGCCATATTAGCTTCAATTGTTTTGCATGCGTGATTATTCTCTGGCTATTTTTACTTCTCGAAGTGCAGGTTTGTATTTCTTTAACCATTCGAGAAAACTTGTATGATTTGAAAAGGGCCTTCCCACTTAGGAGACCATTTCCCCAAATATCTATCCTTTCGATCCATAGGCAAAACTATTTTCCAAACCAACACTTCAGGCGAAAAAGTCTTAACTTTAACTTTCTTATTATAAGACTGTTCCACTCCCTTCTACTGCCTATTCAACAACTCTAAAGCATTAAGCCTTTCCTCATATAAGTCCACCAATTCGTCTAACATCATATTCCAATATGACTCGAATGGGATCTCATGATGCCTCTAGATTCTCGTCGACTGAAGATAGATTTCAACTGGTAATACTGCATCATGACCAAAGGTCAATCGAAAAGGCGTGGAATTAGTCGCCTCTTTGGGGGAGGTTCGACATGCCCAAAGGACTTGGTCCTTAGTTTTGTGCCAATTTCTAGGCTTCTTTCCCACATGCTTCTTAATTAGGCTAATCACCACTTTATTTGCTGCTTCGACCTGACCATTAGCCTGAACGTAATAAGGTGTAGAGGTTAAGAGTTTGAACCCCATTTTTTTAGCAAATTCTTGCATTTTTCGACCAGTAAACACTGATCCTTGATCTGTTGTAATGGTTTCTGGGATTCCAAACCTATAGATAATGTGTTTTTTAATGAACTCCATCACGTCTTCTTGGTCAACATTTGGCAATGGCGCGGCTTCGACCCATTTCGTAAAATAGTCAATACCTACCAAAATGTACCTTTGATTTTTTGATGACGCTGGTCAAATTTCACCAACCTGATCCTGAGCCCAACCTCTAAAGGGCCATGGTTTGACTATAGAGTGCAATTCGCTCGCAGGGACATGCTATATACCTGCATGCACTTGGCACTCTTGGTATCCTTTAGCGAATTTGATGCAATCCTTTAACGTAGTAGGCCAATACATCCCTTGTCGGAATAAAAGCCATTTCATCTTGTGGCCTACCTAATGAGCCCCACATGCCCCACTATGAACAGTCGAAAGGGCTAAGTATGCCTTTGACTCACTAAGGCACTTAAGCAATACTCCCTCAGGAGGCTTTTTAAAAAACTCATTACCCAAAAGAACGTAACTTAAAGCTCGATACCTGATTTTTCGACCAGCGGACGCCGTTGGGTTCTACAAATATTCAACTATTAGTTTTCTCCAGTCTTCGTCCGTCAGGCTATCTACCGCTAAAATTTTGAAATATTCTTTATCAGCGTATCCAAGCTTCGTCGCTTCCAAATCTGATGGGGACAATCTGGCTGATACAACTCTTCCTCTGACTTCGATTGCATCCTCTAATTTTTCCCTCGAAACCTTATATCCAAAAGCAATCTGAGCCCGATCATATGCCACTTGATTTTCCAATCGAGGTATGTGTCAAATATTCACTACTTCGAACTTTTTCAGTAATCGATTAGCTATTACGAAGTACATAATGAAATTTTCTTTAACACATTTGTACTCCCTTGTAATTTGTTTTATGACTAACTCTGTGTCTCCCATTATTTCGACTCGAGTTGCCCCCAATTCCAACAATATTTCAAGTCCGGCTATTAAGGCTTCATATTCAGCATCATTATTCGAACAAATACCTTCGACTTTATACTTGAATTTTGTTAGAATTCTATTAGGAGAAATGATCAGGACTCCTACACCTGTACCATCTTTATGATTAGAACCGTCGAAATACAATTTCCAAGGTTCAAGCTGAAGATAATTCAACACATTTTCGTTTATAGAGTGGTCGACAATGAAGTCAGCTACCACTTGTCCCTTAACATCCTTTAAAGGCATGTACGTTAGAGAATACTCAGTTAAAGCCAATACCCATTTACCAATTCGACTGTGCAAAATAGGTTTAGACAACATATGTTTAATAATGTCAAAATGAGAAAAAACATACACGTCAACTGGTTTTATATAATGCTTTAACTTTGTACAGGAAAAATACAAGCATAAACATAATTTTTCAACTATGCTATACCTAGTTTCAGCATCGTTCAAAACCCTCCTAAGGTAGTAAATGGCTCTTTTGACACCATTTTCATCCTTTCGAGCCAACATGCTCCCTAAAGTTTTGTCCGACGCAGATATGTATTGTCTCATGCTCCTATTTCTACAAGGTGGTGCTAGAATTGGAGGATGACTCAAATACTCTTTGATTTTGTCGAAAGCTTCCTGTTGAGCTTGCCCCCATTCGAATCCCTCCTTATTTAGTCGAAGTAGAGGTGGGAAGGCTTAAGTTTTCCCGCTGAGGTTCGAGATAAATCTCCTTAAGAAATTGATCTTTCCCAACAGTGACTGCAGTTCCTTCTTTGTTGATGGCGCTTTCGCCTCCATAATGGCCTTGGTCTTATTTTGATTTATTTCGATTCCTTTCTTATGGACCACAAAGCTTAAGAAATCTCTCGCCTGCACACAAAAATCACATTTAAGAGGATTCATTTTGAGACCATGTCTTCGCATCCTTTCGAATGATTGTCAAAGATGGTCAATGTGATTCTTCCTTGAAACAGACTTTACAACAATATCATCAATGTAAATTTGCATAAAAGTCTCTATGTAACCATAGAAGATTGTATTCATTTCTCTTTGATATGTTGCCCCAGCATTTTTTAGGCCAAAAGGCATAACTACCCATTTGTAAGTGCCTAAGGCCCCAGGGCATCGCAACGCCATTTTAGGGACATCCTCTTCAGCAATGAATATTTGGTTATACCCAGAATACCCGTCGAGCATGCGAAGGTATTCATGGCCAGCGGCAGAGTCGACTAATATTTTTGCCATAGGCATTGAGTATTCGTCCTTTGGGGTCGCAGCATTTAGATCTCTAAAGTCTATGCAAACCCTCAAAGTACCATTATTTTTTATAATAGGCACAATGTTTGCTAGCCATTCGACATACCTGGCTGTTCAAATAAATCTGCAATGGAGAAGCCTTTCGACTTCCTCCTTGATCTTCGAGAGAATTGATGGTGCAAACCGCCTTGGATTTTGCTTAATTGGCTTCTTTCCAGATTTAATTGGCAGCTTCAATTCGACTAGCTCTCTGCTCAAACCAGACATCTCGTCATAATCCCCTGCAAAGTAGTCTTTAAACTCCTTTAACAACTAGATCACTTCGACCTTGAGTTGTGGGCTGATATTTGCACTGATATATGTTGGTCTTTTTGTTGCCCCTTCTTCCAATTCGATTTCTTCCAAAGGATATTGTGCTAGTGTAGCGTGCAATTTTTGTCGATGACGCGACCACCTTATCGCCATGGTTTGAATTGGGTGCTACTTTTTAATTTCTTATTTATCCCATGAAGCTGGAAACGAAAGGGAAGCTATCTAAAACTAACCTTGCATGCAAATGTTTTCTTTAACAAATGCTTAAGAGATTGGGGAGTTCGGGGTCAGGTTATACAATTGGGAGTTGTCAATTACCCATCCTATATATGGTTATCCATAGATCGTTAGCAATTTCTACTATTTTCTATTTACTGGTGTTTATCTGTCGAGGTTGGGAAAGTTTCTCCTTTGGGAGTTTTTGAGAGAGAGAGTTTTTGTTGATTTTGGGTTTTCCGATGTTTTACGTAAGGTACTGGACTTAAGGTTTTGATTAGTGTGCTCGCTAAGATTTCGCAATCTTATGCCTACGTATTCCTGTTA
This sequence comes from Lathyrus tuberosus, assembly GCA_022829125.1. Taxonomy (NCBI): domain Eukaryota; kingdom Viridiplantae; phylum Streptophyta; class Magnoliopsida; order Fabales; family Fabaceae; genus Lathyrus; species Lathyrus tuberosus. Next base: position 9,842,918 of record JALAZF010000199.1, on the reverse strand, counting down.
AAGAAAACAGCGAAATCAGAGCAATCGTAGTTCCTCCTATTTCTATGGGAGGAAAAAGATGTTTGGTGTCTTGTTCAAAGCCCAAGATTGAACCTAAAGGGTATTTGTGTCTTGTTCAAAGCCCAAGATTGAAGCTAGAAGGTTTTGACTGAGAGAGAAATTGTCATCTCTAAAGAGAGATATCTCATCTGTTCATCACAGTTCTTGGGTAACAGATTATAAAGAAGGAGGATTACTTTAACTGGGAGCAATGCCATAATTTCCTTTATAAGGGATTTGTCCTGAAGGAGAAAACTTTAACTCAGTGTTGAGCAATGCCATTTTTCCTTAGGAATCTTTCATACTAAGAGAGGGACACGGGCTTGGATGTAAATAATCCAGAGGCTTGCCACTTATAGCTGAAGGTGCGAGAAAGACACAAGAAAGGGGGGGTTTGAATTGTGTTTTCACTCTTAAAAACTTTCTGCCTCTTTTCGTTAAAGCAATAAGAGAGCATCAGAGTTCATTGAGAGACTCTGACATGGGAAGTAGCAATCAGACTTGTCAATGTGTAAAGCATATATGACAAGGAGAGTCTGAATAAGATATGCATCATTCAGAACTTGCAATACGGAAACTTATCAGGGTTAAGATGCAAGGCTCTGATTTGTTTATGTAAGGTTCTGATAATTAAGAGTAAGACATAACAATAAATCAAAGCATAAGCAAGAGTAAAGAACACACGATATATCCTGGTTCACTTGAGTCATTCCCAAGCTAGTCCAGTCCACCCTCCTCAGGTGATTTCGCCTTGAACACAAGGACTTAATCCACTATAACCAAATCCGATTACAGATGCATGGGCAACAGCCGGTGACTAACATCATGCACAACCGCAGCTGTGACTGACCCACAATGAACCGTTCAGGGATTCAACTTAATGAAGATAACGAACATTGACCTGCAGGTTCCAATCTCGCAAGATCTAGTGTCAGGATTTCACAGCTAAACGTTCAGGGATTTAACTTAATGAATATAATGTTTACTGACCATTTTTCCAGGATTTTCCACAATGACACCAAGCCATTGTCTTCTCGAGTCTCCGGTCACACTGACCACTCAAGGAATCCTAATTCACATAGAATTAGTTAAACTGGAGATTACAAAGATGTTTCTTAACAAGCAGATAACTCCTAAGTTTAAGTACATAAGAACACACAAGTGTTCCAGCAAGTTTTGAACGGAAACTCATTGCTTTCTTCAGATACTACAAAGATGTATGTTAAATTGTCAGTTGATGACATCTTGTAGATCTTCTTCTTCTTCTTCGTATTCTTTGTTGAGCAAGCTTTGAGCAAAAACTTCTTGCTTCAGATCTTCAATATAGCTCAGATGAGAAGGTGGTTGATGACTTGACTGATTTGCAATGTTGTCTTCTTCATCAACAGCTTCTGTATCAATTAATTGTTGTTGTGTTGAATAATTATCTTTGGGCTTCAACAACAATGGTTGTGTGTAAATGGTGATTGCTTTGGATATTAAGTGTTACAACGAGAACTGATCGTTGTGGGTATCTTCACACATCAACTTGATTCATTCACCGCCGATTTTTAGAAGCGGTTTCTCCTTTCTTTAAATAGTCCAGTAAAATATAGCCGTTCGAGAACTTTTGGCCGTTTGAAAAGAGTCATTATGCAATGATTAAAGTTGTACTGCCATATCTTCCTTTTTACTGTAGAAGTGATGGAATTGGTCTTTTAGAACGGTGTATAGTCATTGCTAATGGTAACATTTGTCTTTAAATCTTCAGAGGCTTCTGATGGTAATTAATTAAAGCATGAGTAGATATTTTATAACAGGGTCTTCAGATCTTTCAAGTCCTATGTCTTCAGAGCTTGTCCATTAGGAATCTATCTTCAGAACTTCAGCACTTGTCTTTTAGAACCATATTCTTCATAACACATAAGTCTTTAGTGCCTTTCTGCACTTGGTCTTCAGATCTTTCAAGTCTTCAGAACTTCAAGTCATTTGAATCTTCAGCACTTCGGTTCTCTATAACATTATCTCTTCAGAAGCTTCAATATCTATAGAATCATAACCATTCTCAGAGAGCATCCACAAGAGCATTGCAACAGCAATATCGGCATCCTTGGATCTGACTGATCATGATTAGATACAGAAGCATACTTGCTTCTTGCGACTTGTGTCACACATAGTAACTTCTCATATGATCAATTACGCACATCTGGCTGGTGCTTGTTGGATCTGATATCTTCTATGATTATGATCTGCACACAACACACGTTAGAACATAAAATGGTTCTTTCACAAATACTATTGTTATCATCAAAACATAGAGACGACTTGTAGAGGCAACTCTTGCTCTAACAATATCCCCCTTTTTGATGATGAAAAAACCATGTATTTTGATTGAACATTTTATACAAGGTAATCACCAAAACTAAACATAGTCAGAGTCCGGAACAACAGCTCCCCCTGAATGTGTTAACCTCAAAATTTTATCTGTGATCATCTAGAATCTCATATGATCCAAGGACTCGCAAAATAACAATTTGAGTTGCCAGAACATAGAATAGAAAAGGAATACTTATCTATCCTGTCTTTAAGGAGACAAAAGTCTTCAGCATCTGGACTTAATTCATCAGAACTTCCGTCTTCAGACCTTTAGAACTTAGTTCCTTTGTACGTCATATCAGAGCTCATAATCTTCAGAGTTATCTGAAGCATTTTCTACTTTTCAGTAGAATCATTTTAGCACAGAAACAGAACAGTTCTTATCTAATAATCATAGCCTCGCTATTTATCAGAAACAGACACTGTCTTAAGAAACTCCCCCTGGGTTTCAGGCTTGATGAAGATTATAGATTTCAACATTTGAATCTTCTGGGTAGTCTCCTCTTGATTTCCATAAGTCAGATATTGGGATCTTCAAAATCATAATTCAGATATATTAATTTAAAATCACCAATAAGATCATGACTTTTCAGAGCTTGACTTTGAACACAGGCCTTTATCTCAGAACCTTGTTACTGTCATAACTCAGTGGTTTATCAAAGCTTGATTTTTGATCAGATACCATTAGAAGGTCTCATGTGGTTCATTGAGACTTTGATAGAGTGTCTCACGTGGTTAAAGATGGTCTTGGGAAGGTCTATTGTAACGTGATGAGTTATGAGGAAGACGAAGATTTTGTCATCATGAGTCAAAGTGCCTTTCGCAGATGCTCGTGGATGAAGGTTTGTCAAGGAAAATTTGAACCATGTTTTGGGAGTAGGAAGGAGTTTCTCAGGATTATTCGGTTCGTAAGGAACTGAATCATCAAATAAGATTCTTCACCTCTCCACCATGCTTAAATCAGATTGAAATTTATCAATAGTGGCTCCGAAGGAGACGTATCCAGTGATTTTCTCCATCGAGGCGACAAAGATAGCGATGGGGTGAAAGTGGACCTCAGACCAGATGGTATTTCAATCATTGCTTACCCTAGAAAAATTCCAGAATTCCTTAACAAGGTCTGGAAAGATGGGACCATTCAGTAGTCCGTAATAGCACTGCCAAGACTGAGCTTGCATGCTCCTTATTATTTCCAAACCATTATCTCTGAGACGAGATAGGTTACGTCTTTTCTCAGAAATAACTTCTAGGTTTTCTTTTCTTCCTCGAAAGGTTGGGCTAGTTCTTTGAGAAGTCATCATCTTTGTTAAAAAAAAGGTTTTTAGGAGGATGATATTTTAGGTTTGTGGATGAATAAATGGTGAGGCAAGATCTTACTATTTATAGGTGAGTAAGAGTGGAGAGTAATGACTAAATCAGTTTCAAAAGATTTGGGTTAACTATTTCCTAGGTAAGTCATGATTGCTTAGGGTATGCTTAAGGGGTGTAAATGTGTGGGAAAAGAAAACGGAGCAGTTACTAATTTATTTGGGAAGGATTAATTGGTTATGGATAATAATTACTCTACAGTGAGTGGCAGATGGGGCTGATGTATTAATGATGACAGTTTCTTGAGCCCAAAAAAAATCTACCAAAAATATTTCGAAGAATAAAATCACCCTACTATTAAAGCTTGTTATTGATTTGCTTGGTTTCATATTTTTAGGATTATGAATAAAGTTATTTCATTAATTAAGACGATTCACAAACCTAGTCTTTGACAATTCATTGATCTTAAATAACTTAAAATGAACTAACACGATTACAATGGCCTAGAGCAAATACGATTTAAATTAAGGACATGCACTCTGCAGACATAGTTAAAACATGGATGGGTCTAGTTTTCTTAGTTACTAAAGATTTCGCAATTCCTCTTCAACAAGCAGTTCTATGGAAGACTTTCAGGACCGGCTTCTTCAGTTTTCTCTTTGATCATATCCATAATTCCCTCTCTGAAGAAAATCTTGGATAAAACTCTTGCATAAGGAATGTAAGATTTTGTGAGGTTTCTGGATTCAGAGATGGATTTCCAGAGACAGTTGAAGATAGTGTGTGGTAGGTTAATATGAAATTTATTCATTAGTAAATGAATGAATTGGTGGTCATGAAATCTGAGTATGTCATGGCATTCCCCTCTGGGAAGGAAATTTGACAAAACTAGTTTGTACCATGCTTTGGGAATGGGTAGGAGATTTTTAGGATTTGAGGGTTCATATCAGGATGAGAGCTTATGAAGGAAGGCAATTCTTCTAGCAACAAAGAACTTATTTAGATCACAGTCAACAGAGATTCCCACATTTTCACATCCAGTGGCTAGAGTGACTAAGAAGGGTGTGATAGTGATGGGTACTTCAAGAACAAAGGAGGTGATATGTCTAGTTTCATGAACAAGGAAAGCATGCTTCCAAAAGTCTTTCATTAGATTTACGTAAATGGGTTTTGCTAACATAGTGGAGTATCTAGTCCATTGTTGAGTATAAAACACATCAGCTAGACTGCTAGCAACGTTACTTGAAAGAGAAGGAACATTGATTTTAAATTTTTTTTAAGGAATGATTTCAAGAAGGTCTTGGTCCCCAAGGAAGGTTAGTGGAGGCATGATGGATATGAACAACAGAATTTTTGACACTAAAGGTTTTATGATAGAAAGACTTGAGTGTAAAATCGTTCGATAGGAAGAAGTGATTTATATATACATATAACTGGGTAATATGAGTTATGCCTAGCCTAGGGGTGACGTAGATCAAGTACATATTACTTGACTGGAGGTTTGATTTAATGACGTGAACAGTCTTTATTTAGATTATGGATAAGATTTTCGAAGTGTTATTACGGCAAAAACTGTCATAAGAATGGAGTTACTTATGTCATACGAAAAATCTTTAGTATGTTTTCAATAGGACTTATGTTCTCAGGGATATATCATGATTACTCAAGATATGCAATTTTGACAGATGTTATAATGAGTGAACACATTGTCTAGAGATTTGATCAAAATATTTTTCTTGGAAAGAGAGAATATCATTAATGTTTTTACTTATCACTCAATTTTCAGTTTGAATTTTTAGTAATATTTAATCAGTTATTGATAAGAAGAGTCATACATTAGAGAGTCTGAGATCTTTTATCGCAAAGCTTTAAGTGAGTACTTTCCAATCTGGGTCTGAGCTTCTGATCATCATTTTTAGCTTCTGCTTCCTTCAGAGTAATCTGATGTTTGAAGAATATAGATATCTACTGAACTTGGATTTCTAGTCTAGAACTAGAGTCAACTTTCTCTTCAGATGACCACTACGTTCTATTGTTCAGGAGTATTCATCTGGTTCTGAAGGTAATCCTCAGAGTGTGGAGGTACTGATTTTTCAGAGGGTCACTAAAACATAAACTTCTGAAAAGTTATGTACTATAGAGAATTAGTTGGTATTTCAATAACATCTTCTGACTTTATTTTTTCGAACAGATGCAGAGCTTGCTCAAAAGTGAGTATCATCAAACACGTGTGTACCATATGACATAGTTTGCATGACAATCTTTGTTCTTGAAAGGCTGATCTAACTTGTTTAGAATTAGTCTATCAAAGGATTATCAGCACATCTGCTTCTGAAAAGAAGGTCAACTGATCATCATTCTGAAGGATATCAACAACTTAAATCCTTTTTAGCTTAGAGTAGATGACTTCAGTTTCTTCATCTAGTCGAGCATCAGATTTCCTCTTTCTGAAAATTCTTTAGTTTTCTGACTCCTTCTGCAGACTTCGTTCTGAGGTTAAAAACCATAGAACAACAACCTTTCGTCTTTACATGAAGAAGTTCTTAATGAGTTTCAAACGAGAAAGTCAAGGGTGGACCTAATCTGTTTCTTGAAAACATCTCAAAAACTCAAAGAAATATTCTTCAGCAAACAAGATTTCTTGTTTTCTGATCATTTATCCTTGGGCAAATACGTTGTTTATCCAACGTATCTTCTACGATAAACATTCAATAGATATTACAACTTCTCTGATGAATCTATCTTATCAGCTGATTCTTCAATCTTTTTCAAAGCTTTGGTAAGGAGTAAGATTCAGTTGTTGACAACTGTAAAAGTTTCCAGAATCAGTGACTTGCTCAAGTAATCCAATTGATCACAATTTTGTACACAATCATATTATGAGCTGTTACAGAAATTGTAAGTGGATTAAAATCTCACCTAGAATATTTCTACGCACTACATCTGGATCTTTTTCTGACACTGTTAAGTGTTTGATATCCATCAATAACAGAACCGGAGCTCTGATACCAATTGAAGGTGTGAGAAAGACACAAGAAAGGGGGGTTTGAATTGTGTTTTCACTCTTAAAAACTTTCCGCCTCTTATTGTTAAAGCACTAAGAGAGCATCAGAGTTCATTGAGAGACTCTGACATGGGAAGTAGCAATCAGACTTGTCAATGTGAAAAGCATATATGACAGGGAGTGTCTGAATAAGATATGCATCATTCAGAACTTGCGGTGCAGAAGCTTATCAAGGTTAAGATGCAAGGCTCTGATTTGTTTATGTAAGGTTCTGATAATTTAAAGTAAGACATAACAATAAATCAAAGCATAAGCAAGAGTAAAGAACACATGATATATCCTGGTTCACTTGAGCCATTCCCAAGCTAGTCCAGTCCACCCTCCTTAGGTGATTTCGCCTTGAACACAAGGACTTAATCCACTATAACCAAATCCGATTATAGATGCACAGGCAACAGCCGGTGACTAACATCATACACAACCGCAACTGTGACTAACCCGCAATGAACCATTTAGGGATTCAACTTAATGAATATAATGAACATTGACCTGCAGGTTCCAATCTCGCAAGATCTACTGTCAGAATTTCACAGCTAAACGTTCAGGGATTCAACTTAATGAATATAACATTTACTGACCATTCTTCCAGGATTTTCCACAATGACACCAAGCCATTGTCTTCTTGAGTCTTCGGTCACACTGACCACTCAAGACATCCTAATTCACATAGAATTAGTTAAAGTGGAGATTACAAAGATGCTTCTTAACAAGCAAATAACTCCTAAGTTTAAGTACATAAGAACACATAAGTGTTCCAGCAAGTTTTGAGCGTTAGCTCCTTGCTTTCTTCAGATACTACAAAGATGTATGTTGAATGGTCAGTTGATGACATCTTGTAGATCTTCTTCTTCTTCTTCGTCTTCTTTGTTGAGTAAGCTTCGAGCAACAACTCCTTTCTTCAGATCTTCAATGTAGCTCAAACAAGAAGGTGGTTTATGACTTGACTGATTTGCAATGTTGTCTTCTTCATCAACAGCTTCTGTATCAATTGATTGTTGTTGTGTTGAATAATTATCTTTGAGCTTCGACAATAATGGTTGTGTGTAAATGGTGATAGCTTTGGATATTAAGTGTTACAACGAGAACTCATCATTGTGGCTATCGTCAAACATCAACTTGATTGATTCACCGCCGATTTTTAGAAGCGATTTCTAGTTTCTTTAAATAGTCCAGTAAAATATAGCCGTTGGAGAAATTTTGGCCGTTTGAAAAGTGTCGTTATGCAATGATTAAAGTTGTACTGCCATATCTTCCTTTTTACTGTAGAAGTGATGGGATTGGTCTTTTAGAACGGTGTACAGTCATTGCTAACAGTAACATTTGTCTTCAAATCTTCTGAGGCTTCTGATGGTAATTAAGTGAAGCATGAGTAGAGATTTTATAACAGGGTCTTCAGATCTTTCAAGTCTTCCTGCTTCAGAGCATGTCCATTAGGAATCTGTCTTCAGAACTTCAGCACTTGTCTTTTATATCTATATTCTTCAGAACACATAAGTCTTTAGAGCCTTTCTGCACATGGTCTTCAGATCTTTCAAGTATTCAGAACTTCAAGTCATTGGAATCTTCAGCACTTCGGTTCTCTATAACATTATATCTTCAAGAGCTTCAATATCTTCATAATCATAACCATTCTTAGAGAGCATCCACAAGAGCATTGCAACAGCAATATCGGCATCCTTGGATCTGACTGATCATGATCAGATACCGAAGCATACTTGCTTCTTGCGACTTGTGTCACACATAGTAACTTCGCATATAATCAATTACACACATCTGGCTGGTGCTTGTTGGATCTGATATCTTCTATGATTATGATCTGCACACAACACACGTTAGAACATAAAATGGTTCTTGCACAAATACCATTGTTATCATCAAAACATAGAGACGACTTGTAGAGATAACTCTTGCTCTAACAATAGCTGTTAGATAAAAGGAGGTTTACCAGGATAAGAGATGGACTACAGCTTGGATATTTGAATCAACAAGTGTGCCACTTATAGCAGTTATCTGGGATTAAGTTTGTTTTGATTTATGATTGTACAGAGAAATTTCTTCCTACAGAGAGTTTTTGATTTCCTCTGAGGGGATTTTGGTTTTATGTGTGTGTGCCTTGATTAAAGCCCAAGGTTGAAGCTAAAAGGTTGACTCTATTTAGGGAATTATATATCTGTCTTGTACAAAGCCCAAGATTGAGGCTGAAAAGAGACTGACTCTTTTGGGGAGATCATTATACAAAGCCTAAGAGGAGGCTAAAAGTTGACGTTTCCGAGGAAATATTTTGTCTGTCTTGTAAAAAGCCCAAGATTGATGCTAAATAGGGGTTTTTGACTCCACTGGGGAATATTTGTATGTGTTTTGTACAAAGCCCAAAATTGAGGCTAAAATGGGAAACTGACTCTACTGGTGAGAGGTTTTATCTGTCTTGTACAAAGCCCAAGATTAAGGCTAGAAGAAGATTAACTCTACTAGAGAGTATGATTTGTCTTGTACAAAGCCCAAGATTGAGGCTGAATAGACGATTGACTCTACTTAGGGAGATTATATATGTGTCTTGTACAAAGCCCAAGATTGAGGCTAAAAGATATTTGACTGACTCAGCTGAAGATATTTATGGGTGTCTTGTACAAAACCGAAGATTGGGGCTGAAAAGAGACTGACTCAATAAGAGAGTGTTTTTATCTGTCTTGTACAAAGCCCAAGATTGAGGCTGAAAAGAGACTGACTCAAGAAGAGAGTGTTTTTATCTGTCTTGTACAAAGCCTAAGATTGAGGCTGAAAAGTGATTGACTCAACAAGAGAGTGAGGGAAGATCTTTATACAAAGCCTAAGAGGAGGCTAATCTTCTACTGAGGATTATTGAGATCCAGAGACAGGTCCAAAATGGGGAATCAACTCTTACTGAGGATTACCGAGGAGTTTAGATATCAGATGCCTTGAAGTTCTGATAGTGTTGTATTGATAGCAAGCTGACCCTAGATGGGGAAATTTAGGAATAAAGAGTTTAAACTCTATTGGTGATTGATGAAATGATTAAGGTTTCTCTTTTTTACTAGAGGAGATGAGACTGTCCAAGTCTACTGGTATGAAAGGGTTTATCTTTGTATGATGCCCAAGAGGAGACAGGTGTTTTAAGGGATGAGAATCAACCCTAAATTGGTCTGAGGTTTTGACTCTTTGGAAAGACTGCTCTAACAAAGGACGGCTAAGTTCTGTCCTATACCTGTAAGAGGTCTTTGGGTCCTTAAACTAAGCCCAAGAGAAGGCATGAGAACTTTTAAGAAGCATGAGGGTCCTTGTACAAAGCCCAAGAGGAGGTTGGGGATGCTTTTCGGAAGCCTGTGGGTCCAAATCTAAGAAAATTTCAAGAAAGGTTTCACCGGAAATAATCCTTTCTCTAATGAACAATTCTAGGGTTTGAAGAAATTCAAGAGAGGTTTCACTGGGAATTAATCCTCTCTGGGGAAAATGAATTTCTTAGACAAATTTCTAGTAGTGATAGTCTTGAGAAAAGTTTCACCGGGAATAATGCCTTTCTCTGTTCCATATTGTATAAGCCCAAGAGGAGGCAAGACTGTATCTGGAAATTCCTATGGGGACCTAGTTTTGACTGTGTTGAAAGAGTGACCACTGGTTTGATCTAATCGCAGACCTAATTGCCGGAGAAAACTCTAAGCAGATAATGTATAGGCATATATATATATATATATATATATATATATATATATATATATATATATATATATATATATATATATATATACATATGAAATATATACAAGTATGTAAAAGAGGGAAGGAGGACTTACAGGTGAGCAAGCTTCCAGCATTACAAATAAATAAATAAATATATATAAATATATATATATATATATATATATATATATATATACAAGTATGTAAAAGAAAGCTGTTTTAAAACTTACAGGTGAGCAAGCTTCCATTGTAACAGCTGTATGGTTAGTTGTTCAAGAAATTAAAGAAAGTTTTGATAACAACTATTAATTTGAATCTAAATCAAAGGGGAAAGTTGTTTTGAAAGGAAGTTTGGGGCGTATACTCGAGGAGAGGCCCGGATGAAAAACAGTAATCGTACCGTTGATCTGAAAATTGTATCAGGACTTATACAATGACTGAGGCCCAAATTATTGTATTTACAAAGAGGTTGGGTCTTACAATCTATTAGAGACCCAAAAGTGTTTGAAAAAAGAGAAGAAAAATGGGACTTACAACCAAAGGGAGGCCCAGATGAAAATTGTTTTGAAAACGGCGATCGCGCCGAGAATTTTTAAAATCGTATCAGGACTTATACAACGACTGAGGCCCAAATTTATTTTATTTACAAAAGGATGGGACTTACACTCTACAAAGAGTCCCAAAACTGTATTTTAAGAAAAGAGAACGGGACTTATAACTCAGGGAGAGACCCAATGAAAGACAGTGATCGCACCGTCGATTTAAGAATCGCAAAGGGACTTATACAATCACTGAGACCTAAAAAGGTTTTCTATACAAAGGGATGGGACTTACACTCTATTAGAGGCCCAAAAGTGTATTTGTGAAGTTTGAAAAATCAAAATTTAGAGAAAACCTTAATTTTGAATTTAAAATATAATTTTCAAAGGGAATTAAATAATAAATGATATAAAATACCAAATATATTAAAAAACAAGTTGTATACTTTGAAAAATATTTTGAAAAATCATGTTTAATCACATGAAAGCTTGAAATTCATTTGGAATGAAAAATCAAGGTGGGAATTTCATTTATAAATGTTTAAAAAACAAATAAATGAAATTAATTACAAAAATTCTAAATATATTAAAAAAATAATATAAATTGGATTTTTTGGAAAATAAAATAATTCAAAATTTTCATGAATTTTGAAAAAAAGAATCAATTCAAAAACATAAAAATTTAGAGAGAAATTAATTTTTGAATCAATTAAATAAAATAAAAATATTCAAATATTCAAATATTTGAAAAAATTGAAAAAACGCGCGAAGAACATCATCTTCTTCGGTTTGCCACCAGATACGAAATCAATCCAATCTCTTTTGTTTCTCAATGGAATTGGATGAAGTAAACATCAAACTTGCTCGCTTTTGAACAAGGAACAAGACGATATTACTCAATTTCATTTAAATTAAGCGTGGAAAGAATTATCATGCACGAACCAGATGAACCATAATTTGCACAAACCAATATGAAATTCCATACACGATTGATTCATGGCAATTGATTGAGGGAAAATGATCTATGAGCATCCAAAAACATAATGGTAACTTGAAAACATGTTTATGATGCATGCATTAATGAGTTTGAAAGTTCAAGGCTTACCTCTTCAAGCTGGTGATCGAGCTTGATGATGGAGGTGTTACAGATGTGTAATGATGATTTGGACAGCTTCCTTATACCTCAAGGAATGTGTTTGAATGCTTAGAGTGGTTAGAAGCCTTTTGGTTTGATCAGCTCGAACCCTTCTGTAGCAGATGGTGGATTTTGTACAAATGGGGTACCACTTTGTGATTCTGATGTTACAGATGTTGTTTTAGTGTTTGAATCACTTACACATGATGTATGTGAGGTGTTTACATCATTGGTTTGGACAGAAATGCTCTGGTTTTGAAATTCATGATTCTCACTTTTGAAAATGTGAAAATTTGGAGCAAGAGCAAGAGCAAGAAGAGAGTGAAAACAAGTGTGGTATTGTTTTGGTGTTATCTAAATGAGGCTATGTAACCTCTATTTATAGGTGATCAAGTTTTGTCTTGGAGAAATAGTGAATGACTGCAAGATCAGATCACATTCAATGGCTTTGGCTTGGTGGCATTTCTTCTTAAGCAAGGCAAATTGGCCCCTCCAAGCAACAAGGATATGCTTTGACCAATTCCACATTCCTCGGATGTTTTTAATGTTGTTTAAGCATGAATCTTGACTAGGAAGATCAACTTTGTTGAATATGCACTATTGCACATAAATGCACTTTGAATTCCAAGTATTTGTTCAAAGACTCATCATGCCAAAGGATGCACTTTGAAGCATCTTGGCCTAATTTTGCAGGTTTGATATGATTCAATCTGATCCTCATTGATTTGGGAAGATGACAAAGTTGGCAAGATGACAAACTTGTAAGTGGAAATCGTGTGGTGCAAGAAAAGGTCTCAAATCTGTCTTGAAGACAGTTGCAGCAGGGCAACTTGGGAGGATCATATCTCCCTGCTCACATGGAATCTTTTAGTGTTCTTGTACTCTTTGGGAAGCTGGGATAACATACTTCAACTTTGATGTTTACATATGATTATGAATCCCTTGGATCATTGTGAAAAATGCCTCTACATTTTGGATTTTGGATTGTTTTTAACTTAGGCAGATTTTCACTAAGTGTTGGAAAATGTGGTATTTTCATGTTTTAGTGATTTTACTCCATCCATAACTCAAAATCCATGGAGATTTGGAATTTCTTGTAGTTGACATATTTGAAGTATGTCAGATGGACTTTCATTTGAGCTTTGAATAGGAGAAAAAAGCCTTGTGGTTTAGGAGTTATGACCTTGCAAAGTTGGTAAAAAACCAATATTATTCCATAACTTAGAAAAATTTTGGTTTCTCATGGTTGCCTCTTTTGCAAGAAACATCACTTTTCTTGATTTTTCTTGATGGATGATGATCAATATCATACATTAACATTGTTTTTGACTTAGGGGAACCATATTTGTGAAAAATTCCAAAAGGTCAAACTTGATTTTGTGCACAGTTGACTTTTTGTCAGATGAACTCCAAAATGTGTGATTCTTTGTGCAATCAAGTTCTTGATCTAATTAAAACCTAATGTATTGGTTTCATAGGTGTTATAGGGTGTATTGAATCATGTCCCAAGGTTTGGGAGCATGCCTTGGTCAAAAGTTAAAGATACAGTTGACTTTTCCTTCAAAACCCTAATTGTTGTCCAGATGAAATTGAAACTTGTGAATCAAGCTTCTTAGATCAATCCATTGTTGCAAATGGATCAAAGTGGTGTATTTGAGGTCCTCAAATCATGTCTTGAGGTCTTGGCTCATGCTTTGCTCCAAAAGTCAACTTAGGGGTGAATTAGGTCAAGAAACCCTAATTCCTGATTTTTGGTAACTGCATCCCCTGAGGTTAAATTGACTTGATGATTGGGTCCATGAGGTCCCTTGGAGTATCTTGGGTTGTGCTTTGAAGTATTGGCTCATGTACAGAAGAAATTTTCATCTGGAGGCCCTGGTCGACCAAAACCCTAATTTGGTGACACTGGCGATCTCGAGGCTTGATCCACTTGGAATGTTGCACTCTTGTGCCTGGTTCTTGATGTGGGAGTCCTCTTGGTCCTTTATGCGTGTTTGAGAGGTTAGACAAATTGAAGATCATGTAATTTCTTGATTGATATTTTTTCTAAGTGCTCTGAGAGGGCTCAAAACCCTAATTCTTGGTTATAGTGAAAGCTCAACAATCCTTGAGGAAATTGATGAGGCGTGATGGCACATCTATATTGTGGTAATGATCCTCACAATGATGGGAAATATTGGTGGTCAAAATTTGGGGTATGACAGATGCCCCTAATTAATCTTCTTGGACCGGAAGGTGTGAATGGCGAAGATATTCAGACATTCAGGGTGCAAGAGGATTAAATATCGGAATACCCAAAATTTTGACGGTGGTTATGAATGGCTGTTTGCCCGTCCATATTCTTTTGCTAAGCAATGATACTTAGAAAAGGGTAAAACTTCCCCTCGATCCTGGTCTTCATCCAAGGAACTGGTCTTAGTTTCTGAAATAAACTTCCCCTTGATCCTGGTATTCAGCCAAGGAACTGGTCTCAGTTTATGAAATAAACTTCCCCTCGATCCTGGTCTTCAGCCAAGGAACTGGTCTCAGTTTCTAAAATAAACTTCCCCTCGATCCTAGTCTTCAGCCAAGGAACTGGTCTCAGTTTCTTCTTGTCGAGTTTCTCCCTTGACAAGGGGTGCTATTTGCAGCGGTTTTTATCAAACTTCTCGCCGAGTTTTACTGGGGAGACGCCATTTGATGGAAAAAGTTTTGATGTTAGAATTACTGGGGGTACCCATCTGTCTGACATGTAGAGGTGTGCAAACTTCTCTGTTGGAGACGCCATTTGTTGACTTTACTAGGAAAAATGAGTCTCTTGAGAGACTGCTTTTCACTTGGGGATATTACATCATACTTTTCTTCGAGATCATTTTGGAGAAATGCCATGTGATGTGATCCAAATTTGAGGTGTTGATGATTTCATTAACATCAAATTTCTTGGGAGAAAAACCAATGTATTGCAGATAGTCTTTTAGTGGAGAGGCTTTCTCTGGGGATTTTCCTTAATCTGGGAAAGCGAAAATATCATCTTCAATGGTGAAGAGTGACATTTTTCGAATCTCTTCTTGCCTTTCAGAGGTGCAAGTTATCAAAGTGGTTGAGGACCATCTCCAATCTAGAAATAAACTGGGGAGAGAGATTGTTTTAGACGATACATTTCCTGACGAGGAAAGAACTTAAACCAGTATTTTGTCTTATCCGACACGGAAAAGACAACTGACAACTTGATTGACAAAAGGGTTTTATAACTTGGGAAATGAGTATGACCAGATCGATATTAATGCAATATGAATATGAATGTGAATCAATTATGCATAATGTATGTATGTTTATGCTGACAAAACTGACGCGACATATAGACTAGTGGATGAACACGACTGGATACTCGGCCACTGCGGGGGATGAAAAGTACCATTGGTTCATGATAGCAATCATGCCTTGCTTTGGAGAGGTAGACCCTGTGGGGAAGAAACAATCATCAATCGGTCTTAAGAGGTAAGAATTCTGTCGGGGATATTAGAGAGGATATTACATCTGACACAGTTGATCCCTCATTCAGGTGTACTGGTTTAGAAGGAGTACTTTGATTCTGCACTTTGAGGTTCAATCATCTTCGGAGAAACCCTCAATGTTTCCTTCGATGTTCATCAGTAAAAAAGAATTGCCATCTTTATTTTAAAGGCAGAAAATTTTTTTTGATAATTAAATTCATTTTTGTTTTATTTAAAGAATTGTTGATCATGTTAAAAATGTCACTCGGTAAAGCTAAAACAAATGAAAATTGCAAACAAAAGCACTAGGGCTCAAATTTTATTGATAGGATGGAAATCAGCCAAGTGCGTGATTCCATAGATCATTTACAAAGTTTAGAAAATGGTAATTTAAAGGGAAAGGGGCTACATTGAAACATAATGACCGTTTTCCTTCTACCAACTCCGAATTCTGGACATCCTGAGCTTCTGTCGAAGATGACCTTGACTTGAAGTTTTTCGACGGATGGTACTACCGCTGGGTATTTAAACTTGTCGGACGTAGTTACTTGCCATGAATACCTAATTTTTGCCTGGATTGTCTTTTGAGGTTTCCAATGCATCGGGATAATTTTTGCTTATGTCTCTAATTTTTTCCTGGACCTCCCTTTCGGGTTTTTAATCCACCGAGACATTTTGTTTTTATTTATTTTTATTTAGGTGAAGTATTTCTTGACTACGTCAACATTCGTTGGGTAGGTAACCTCCTCTCCATCCATGGTTGCGAGTCTCAAGGCGCCGCCTGAGAAAGCTTTCTAGACGACATAGGGGCCGTCATAATTCGGAGTCCATTTGTCCCTGAAATCAGTGAGGAATGATTGTATCTTCTTGAGCACAAGGTCTCCTTTTCTGAATACGCTAGGTCAGACCTTTTTGTCAAACGCTTTCTTCATCCTTTGCTGATACAACTGACCATGGCATAGAGTTGTTATTCGCTTTTCTTCGATTAGGTTCAGTTCGTCGTGTCGACTTTGACACCATTCTGCTTCTGTTAGCTTAGCTTCCATCAATACCCAGATTGACGGGATCTTTAATTCTATGGGAAGCACTGCTTCCATGCCATATACTAGAGAGAATGGGGCTGCCCCTGTTAAAGTGCAGACAGATGTGCGATAACCGTGAAGAGCAAAGGGTAACATCTCGTGCCAATCTTTGTAGGTTACAACCATCTTCTGAACAATCTTCTTGATGATCTTGTTAGCCATTTCTACCTCTCCATTCATCTTAGGCCGGTAGGGAGATGAATTATGGTGTTCGATCTTGAACTCAGCACACAATTATTTTATCATCTTGTTGTTCAAGTTGGATCCATTGTCAGTAATGATCTGGCTTGGAACACCATAACGGCATATGAGGTTATTCTTGATAAATCGGACCACCACTTGTCGGGTTACATTGGTGTATGACGCTGCTTCAACCCACTTGGTGAAGTAATCAATAGCTACCAGGATGAACCGATGTTCGTTCGAAGCCTTAGGTACAATCATGCCAATCATGTCGATTCCCCATATAGAAAAAGGCCATGGAGAATAAAGAACTTTGAGATGCGTAGGCGGTACATGGATTTTGTCAGCGTATATCTGAAACTTATGGCATTTCCTCATGTACTTGTAACAATCGGATTCCATGGTCAACCAATAGTATCCTACTCTCAGAATTTTTCTCACAATTGTGTGTCCGTTGGCATGAGTGCCAAAAGATCCTTCGTGAATTTCTTTCATCAGCATGTTTGCTTCTGGTCTGTCTACGCTTCGGAGCAAGACCATGTCAAAGTTTCTCTTAAAGAGTGTATCACCGCTCAAGAAAAAATTTCCTGCCAGCCTTCTGAGGGTCTTCCTGTCTTTTCTTGATGCCCCAGGTGGGTACTCTTGTTTCTGAAGGAAGCATTTGATATCGTGATACCAAGGTTTGTCGTCAATGACTGCTTCAATCGTGAAGATGTAAGCGGGCCGTTCTAGGCGCATTATGGCAATCTTAGGTATGTCGTTCCATTGACCTACACTAATCATGGAAAAGAGATTGGCTAGTGCATCATCCATCTGATTCTCTTCACGAGAGATATAGTGAAACTCGATTCTGTTGAAGAATGGTAACAACCTTCTCGCGTAATCTTTGTAAGGAATCAGTCCTAATTGGTATGTGTTCCATTCTCCTTTGATCTGATTGATAACTAGGGCTGACTCTCCATACACATCCAAGTTCTTAATCCTCAAGTCAATTGCTTTTTTGAGACCCATGATACAAGCTTCGTATTCGGCCTCGTTGTTTGTGCATTTGAAAGTTTGTCTGGCAGTGAAAGGAACATGGGTACCCTGAAGAAAGGATTAGGTTAAAAATTTTAAGGAGAGAATTGCTGTAATTTTGGAAGCCCAAGTCCAACTGTGGTTTGCAATATAAATAGGTTGGAATTAACTTAGTTTGTTGGTTGATTATTGCGGCTGTTTTTAGAAGTACTAGGGTTTGTACTTTTGTGAGCCTCTCGTGTATTGTGTGAATACTTGAGAAGGACTATTTATTGAGTTGTAATATTTTCAGTCACTGTTGTGATTGGAAGGGAATTGAGAATGGTCTCATACCTAGGAGTGTCTTAGGTAGAAATCTAGGAAGGGTAGTTTCTAGGTGCTAAGTTGTAAACGTTGGAGTTTAGCTTAGAACCAATTCTACTTAGTGATTTCATTCTTGGCTTGGTAGCCCCCAGACGTAGGTTTTGTTGATCACCGAACTGGGTTAACAATTTCTGTGTGTTGTTTACATTCTGTTGTTTACTTTTGTTCTTCCTTAGATCCTTGTGAGAAGCAGAGATCAAGTGTCACGACATCCTGTCTGACATCTTCGTGATCTGCTTAACCAGAATTTCAATTGGTGTCAGAGCAGGCATCCTGCTCTGTATCTGGGTGAGATTCAGGTATGATGGATAAAGAAGGAGGAATTATGAATAGACCACCAATACTCGATGGTTCCAATTATGATTATTGGAAAGTTCGCATGGTGGCGTTTATCAAGTCTATGGATGGAAAGGCTTGGAAGTCTGTGGTCAAGGGGTGGGATCCACCAAAGATCAAAGACAAAGATAGGAAGCTCACTAAGGAGCTGAAACCTGAAGAAGATTGGGACGATGAAGATGATAAGCTTGCTCAAGGAAACTCTAAAGCCTTGAATGCCTTGTTCAATGGGGTGGACAAGAACATCTTCAGACTCATAAAAAATTGCACTGTTGCAAAGGATGCGTGGGAAATCCTGAAGACTGCACATGAAGGCAACACATGTTTGAGAACCTGAGGATGTGTGGAAAATTCTCAAGACTTCAGCTTCTCACTACTAAGTTTGAGAACCTGAGGATGAGAGAAGATGAAAGTATACATGACTTTCATATGAATATTGTTGATATTTCCAACACATCCAGTGACCTTGGAGAAAAAATCCCTGAGGTCAAGTTGGTTCGGAAAATTCTTAGGTCTCTCCCCAAGAGGTTGGATATGAAAGTGACAGCCATTGAAGAAGCTCAGGACATAAATACCATGAAAGTAGATGAGCTTATGGGATCTCTTCAAACCTTTGAGATGGCTATTAGCCAAAAGGATGAAAAGAAGAAAAACCTTGCTCTTGTGACCAACCAAGAAGAGGGTGACACTAAAGAGGATTTGTCCAAAGCTGTAGGGTTCCTTGAAAAACAATTTCAACAACTGGCAAAGCAATTGGACGAGAAGTCGAATTCAAATGTCAAGGCTCAGACTTTTGACATCCATAGATCAAGAAATTTTGGAAGAATACCCAGCTATGATAGAAAACCCAATCGAGGAAAGGGAGTTCAGTGCTTTGAGGGTGGAGGTTTTGGACACACAAGAGGTGAGTGTCCCACATACCACAAGAAGGAGAAAAAGGGTCTATCCACCTCGTGGTCTGAGGATGACTCCTCAAGCGATGGAGAGACCACTAAAAAGGTGTCTGCAATGACTGGAGTGTATGATTCTGACAAGGAGTCAGAGAATGGATCACTCAACCCCAAGGACGTTACTGAATTGTTTCAACTAGGACAAGATCAGTAGAATCTTATCTCACAACTGTGTGATGAAAGATTGTACCACCTGGAAACAATCTCGGATTTAGAGGATAAAGTGGAGTGGTTAAACTCCAAGATAAACAACATGACCAAGTATATAAGGATGATGAACAATGGCTCAGATATGCTAGATGAAATCCTTATGTCAGGAAGAAATGCCGGAAATGGAAAGGGTATTGGCAATAATGATCAAGTTGAGATCAAAAGACATAGGACTGGAGGAAACTCAGCCCAGGTGATGTCAAGAAAGATGTCTCAACATCACCAAAGGCCTCAAAACCACTCTCCAGGAAAACAAAAACATGACAAACAGTGCTATTACTGTGGGAAGTTTGGACATATAAGAGCTCACTGTTACAAGTTGAATGGATATCCCAAATCTTCAAAACAATCCAGAAGAAGAAGGAAGACTCCCAAAGGGAAGAAGAAATGGATTCCTAAGGATCAAATTGTAGCTTTCATTTCCCATACCTCCCTGAGAGCCTCTGCCAAAGAAGAGTGGTACTTTGATAACGGTTGCTCCTGACACATGTCTGGTGTGAAGAAGTTATTGGCTGACATAAAACCCCATCCCACTGGCCATGCCACTTTTGGAGACGGCTCAAAAGGAGTAATCAAAGGTGTTGGCAAGCTGAAGTATGAAGGTCATCCTTGTCTTGATAGAGTTTTGTATTTCAAAGGACTGACTGCAAATCTAATAAGTATCAGCCAACTGTGTGATCAAGGTCTTAAGGTAAATTTCTCTGAATCTGAGTGTCTGGTTACAAATGATAAAGAAGAACTCATTATGAAAGGTGCCAGATCCAAGGATAACTGCTACTTGTGGGCTCCTCATGAAACTCAGAGTCCCTCCACCTACTTGGTGTCAAGGGAGGATGAAGTAAAGTTGTGGCATCAGAAACTGGGGCATTTACACTTAAAAGGAATGAAAGAAGTCATATCCAAGGAAACTGTCAGAGGAATTCCAAATCTTAAGATAGATGAAGGGAAGATATGTGGGGAATGCCAGATTGGTAAACAAATGAGAATGTCACACAAAAGGCTTCAACAACAAACCTCCTCAAGGAACTTAGAGGTTCTTCATATGGATTTAATGGGACCTATGCAAGTCAAAAGTCTTGGAGGAAAAAGGTATGCATATGTGGTTGTTGATGATTTTTCTAGATACACTTGGGTACACTTTATCAAGGAAAAATCAGAGGTGTTTGAAGTTTTTAAGGGATTGTACCAGAGACTTCGACGAGAAAATGACTGTGGTATAATCAAAATCAGAAGTGATCATGGGAGGGAATTTGAAAATAGTAAGTTTGATGAGTTCTACTCCTCAGACGGAATAAGTCAAGAGTTCTCTTCACCAATCACTCATCAACAGAATGGTGTGGTTGAGAGGAAAAATGGAACTATTCAAGAGTGTGCAAGGGTCATGCTCCATACAAAGAAGCTCCCGTATCACTTTTGGGCTGAAGCAATGAACACAGCTTGCTACATTCTAAATAGGGTAACCATCAGGTCTGGAACTTCTGCTACCGTGTATGAATTATGGAAGGGTAGAAAACAACGGTGAAATACTTCCATGTCTTTGGAAGAAAATACTACATTCTGGCAGACCGTGAGCAGAGGAAAAAGATGGATCCCAAGAGTGAGGAAGGAATCTTCCTAGGTTACTCCACAAACAGCAGAGCATACTGTGTCTACAATCCAAGAACTCAAGTAGTATTGGAATCCATAAATGTTGTGGTTGATGATTCACCTATGGAGGATGAAGCTACAAAATATATCGGAGCATTCTTTCCAATGGAAGAGGAAGATGTCACAGAAGATGTTGAAACACCTCAAAACAACTTTGAAGATATTGAAGTACCCAATGATGACAATCATGAATCTATTGTGACCGAGAGAGTTGACAAGGGACCTTCCATCAGAATACAAAAAGATAATCCTAAGGAACTTATAATAGGGGATCCAAATGGAGGAAGGATGACTAGATCAAGGGATGTGGTGGCGAGTGCCTATTTTGTGTCTAAGATGGAACCAAAAAATGTCAAGGAAGCCTTGACAGATGAATTTTGGATTAATGCGATTCAAGAAGAGCTTGGACAGTTCAAGAGACATGATGTTTGGGATCTTGTACCCAGACCAGAAAGATCAAATGCGATCGACACTAAGTGGGTATTTAAGAACAAGTCTGATGAACATGGAGTTGTCATAAGAAACAAGGCCAGACTCGATGCACAGGGATACACCCAGATAGAAGGAATGGATTTTGATGAGACTTTTGCTCACGTGGCTAGACTGGAATCTGTATGACTACTCCTTGGAATAGTCTGCCTTCTGAAGTTCAAACTCTTCCAAATGGATGTTAAAAGTGCCTTTTTGAATGGATATCTTAATGAAGAGGTCTATGTAGAACAACCCAAAGGCTTTGTTGATACAACATTTCCAGATCATGTCTACAAGCTGAAGAAACCCTTATATGGGTTGAAACAAGCTCAAAGGGCCTGGTATGAAAGGCTGCTAAGTTCCTTGTTACAAATGGCTACAGAAAGGGGGGAATTGATAAAACTCTCTTCGTCAGAGAAAGGGAAGGTAACCTCATGATAGCACAAATGTACATTGATGACATTGTTTTTGGAGGTATGTCTGAAGAGATGGTCCAGCATTTTGTTAATCAAATGCAGTCTGAATTTGAAATGAGTTTAGTCGAAGAATTAACCAACTTCCTTGGTCTCCTAGTCAAACAAATGGAAGATTCCATCTTTCCCTGTCAAAGGAAATATGCCAAGAATATTGTTAAGAAGTTTGGCTTGGAAAATGCAAAGCACAAGAGGACTCCTGCCCCCACGCACCTAAAATTGACAAGAGATGAAAATGGTATAAGTGTTGATCAGAGTCTCTATAGAAGCATGATTGGAAGTCTCCTATACCTTACAACTAGTAGATCTGGTATAACATTCTCATTAGGAGTCTGTGCAAGGTATCAGGGTGAACCCAAAGCCAACCATATTAATCAAGTCAAGAGGATTCTGAAGTATGTGAATGGAACATGTAACTATGGTCTACTCTACACACACAGCTCTGACTCTGTATTAATAGGATATTGTGATGTTGATTGGGATGGAAATGCAGATGATAGAAAAAGTACCTCTGGTGGATGCTTTTTCTTAGGAAACAATTTAATTTCCTGGTTCAGCAAAAAGCAAAACTGTGTCTCTTTGTCTACTGCTGAAGCCGAATACATTGCAGCAGGGAGTAGTTGCTCTCAAATGATGTGGATGAAACAAATACTGACTGAATACAATGTTCCACAAGATGTTATAACACTCTTTTGTGACAACTTGAGTGCAATGTATATCTCTAAGAATCCTATCCAGCACAACCGAACTAAACACATTGACATCAGGCATCACTTCATTCGATACCTTGTGGAAGACAAAGTCATCACTCTGGAGCATGTGGCCACTGAAAATCAACTTGCGGAAATTTTCACTAAAGCTTTGGATGCAAATCAGTTTGAGACATTAAGAGGCAAGCTTGGAGTTTGCCTATCTGATGAGGCATAATTGTCCACTGGTTGTGGGAATGGTATTCTGATCTCTGAATATGTATTCCCACCACATTGGGAGAGTTTTTTAGTACTCTCTCTTACTTTGTGTTGTTTTTTGCTTTTGGTTGTGTAAGGGCTAAATGCCTAGGATATTTCTTTAATTCTGTTGGGTGTGTAATTTAAACTACTTTGATCTGTTTTATTGGTTTTTCAGTTAGTTCATCTACCTTTGTCATATTGTGGCTAAAAAGGGGGAGAATTACTAACATCACTAACCACTGCTGGTTTTCTACTAACCACTGAGGGGGAGTAGATCTGAACTGATTGAGGGGGAGACATGTCCATGTTATGATTCTGCTGCTGCTCTGATGGTGGTCTCCCTGATATATTTCTGCAGGACAATGAAAGTTAGTTTTAGCCAAAATCTGCCAAAGGGGGAGATTGTTGAGTCCCTGCTTTTGAGGTTGGCATTAATTTTGGTAAAACTAACTTAGCAGAAAGATGTTGGACAAGATGTGCTAACATGTTGAACTATCTGCAGGATAAGATGTTTGACAAGATGTCCTATCAAGTGGATTCGACATCTTTGTCTGTTACTGTTTTTTTATATAATAGGTGTGCTAGGTGTGTTTGGAATATAACTAAATTCCAGGTGGCATCCGAGATTGTGGAATCAGAGATTCTGATTCTAAATAGAATATGCGGTTTCCTTGTAAGGAGATATATTTGGAAACATGGGATTGAAGAAAGGATTAGGTCGCAAATTCTGAGGAGAGAATTGCTGCGATTTTGGAAGCCCAAGTCCAGCAGTGGTTTGCAATATAAATAGGTTGGAATTAACCTAGTTTGTTGGTTGATTATTGCAGTTGTTTTTAGAAGTACTAGGGTTTGTGCTTTTGTGAGCCTCTCGTGTATTGTGTGAATACTTGAGAAGGATTATTTATTGAGTTGTAATATCTTCAGTCACTGCTGTGATTGGAAAGGAATTGAGAAGGGACTCATACCTAGTGTAACACCTCAAAATTTGCCATTTTTGTTTATATACTGATTGGCTTATGTTTCTTTTCATTTCTTGCATTTTGCATTGTGCATAGCATTGGTTCTTAGAATGTGATCAAGGTACTTGGTCCATATTCTCAAGTCTCAAGCTTCAAGGTGGCTCACGGGGCTCATCATAGCTTCATAAGGTCAAGCATGGCAAAGGATTTCAGTGGAGCTTTCCCTCCTAATTAGAGGGAGCAATTAAGGTTTGTGAATCAAAAGGACTTCTTGAAAGGCTTTGTGGATTCAAGCATGTTCTTGTGGTATTCCATATGCTCACAAATGTTCATGGATAGAGACTTGGCTGGTGGTTCATTGTGGAGGATTTTCAGTGGATCAGTTGTTTGTGAACCAAGAAAAGTCAACTGTAAAGGAGAAAGTCAACTGTGGAATTTTGAGGTTCTTTTCATGGTTTTCAAGGTCTCACATCCTTGTATGGTCTTCAATTGTCAAGATTCATGCCATTCATCAAGAATCAAGAGTTTGTGTAAAAGTTACTAAATTTGGAAAATGACCTATAATGAGAACTTTCCATTTATGGCAATTTTTTCACCACATTCAACTTGACTTTTCATCATCAAGGAAGCTCCAAATGAATTTTCCTCCAACATGAAAGTTGAAGATCTTTCTTTCCCATTTCCAAAAGTACTAGAACATCTCCATATCATTTGTGGTTCTCAAGTTATGGTCAAAAGATGGCAAGGTGTTTTTAAGGGTTCTCATATGTATCACTTTTACACCATTTGCATTTTGATTCAAAAAGACTTGTAATCACTTCTAATGGTTCATGACACATTACAACATCCAAGTACACTTCATGAGGACCACTTTTGACCTTTATTTCACTCCATTTCATGACTTGTACCTCACTTATTTCATAATGTGCAATTTTGCAAATGGATCAAAAACTCACAAACCAAGCAAGTGCAAGGCCCAAGTACAATTCATTTGTGATCAGCAGAAGATTTGTGAATGATTCATGCTCTCCTCATGACCTGAACACGTGTGGAGGAAGGTGTATAACTCAAAATGCATTTTGGCAAAACCACTCCAATCTCATTAATCAAGGGTTTAACCAATTGCTAATTGTGATCAAAGGACTAATGGAGAGTATATAAGCTAACTCATACCCTCATTGCTAGGTCATGCATTCTATTTTGGTCAGAATTCATTTTTCACCTCAAATCTTCTCCTCTTCGATTCTCTCTCACCTTAAGAGCTTTTGGAGAAATTCTTTCACATTCTGAATCATTGAACTCCATAGAACACAAATCTACCATCATCTGAAGCTCATATCAAGGATATCATAGGGTTCGAATTTGGAAACCTCTTCTTCAAAACTCAAGATCTAGGTCAGATTCAAGCTCTCATTGCATTTATTTTGCAATTAGAGACTTCTGAGGTGTGATCTGGAGCTTACAGACAGTTTTCTAGGAGTATTTTAAGCTCTTCAAGACCTCAGGTTAGTGGAAATTTCATTCCCTTAGAACTTAATTTTTTGATGTGCATAATGATCTATGAAGTTCACTGAGCATGATGATCTATTTTATTTTGATTTTGGACACGTGGATTGTGTGAATTCTGAGTTTGATGTTTTGGATCTAAACTTTCTTTCGTTCGATTTGCTTTATGTGTTGATTGTTTGATGAAATGGTTTGTATATTCTTGTTCCTAGTGAAAATATGGTTCGAATGGTATACTCGTATGCAATTTCTGGAAAAGTTATTGTTGCAGCTCATCGGAGAAGGTGACCGGAGCTAGGGCTCCGGCACCTGGTTTGGATTCCGTCCGGCAAGGGTTTGAGGGAAGAAGATGAAGTCTTGGCCGTTGATGTGTTTGATCCAATGGTCCTTGTGTCGCCACATTGATTTAAATTCTGATTTTATTTTATTGGTTGTGTGTTTGTTACCCCATGCTTGTTATCATATGCCATTCAATCCTGATCACTCATCTTGATTACTATTTGTTTTGTTAACTGATTCATGTGCGTAGGATGAATCTTGTGGATGAGATGGTGCCAACGAATTAAAATTTGCATGTGCCTGTCACGTGGGTTTCTATAGTGTCCTAAGTGTTTAAGTGTGCGCGCGTGTATGTTGGTTATGGTGTGCTTGGTGATCTGTGCCTTCCATCTTGTTGACTTGCTGATTGTGTTGACGGTTGTTATGCGTTGGATTGATTGTGTGCTCTTGATTAAAGCTGATGTTTGACTAAATTCCATCTGCTCCATGTTTGACTTTGCTTGTGGACTTTTTAGACTGGGCTTGATAATTGCACCCCTCCTTTGGGCCATTTGTTCATTTTCAACGTGATGAACTTGCTTGTTGCACCCCCTGAGTTTATTTGATTTCTTTTCATTTTCTTAATTGTTGCATTTCATTTTTTATTTCTAAAAATAGTTTAATGCATCCAAAAATCATAAAAAAATTCATGAAGCATGTTTAGGGTTTTATAAGATTTTGTCAAATTTTATTTTTTTATTTTATTTTATTTTTGGTATCTGAATTAATTGTGTGATTATTTTTTTTGTGAATTGTTTCATATATGCACACTTCAACTTGCTGATTTTGTTTCTCATCCTCTATAACACATTTTCAACCCATTATTTTTGTATTATTTCACCAACATATTGAAGTACATAAAAAAATTTTTGTTTCATTTTTAAAACTTTTTCATATTGCATTTTAGTCCCTCTCTTTTGCATATTAATTCATAATTCCTATGTGACTTTGCATGATTGATTGAAGGATTTATCTTGTGAATTTTTGCATGCGTTTTTAATATGATGTTTGCTTCTGGTTGAGGTGTTTTGATAATTAATTTGATAATTTCTGAAGATGATTTGATAATTGTTTGATTTCTCTTTGTTTGAGGTCTCTTTTATGCACATCTTTGGATCATGATTGGTTACTTGTTTGAGAAGGCACTTGTGCCATTGTTTGGGATTGTGTCTTTGACTTCATGAGCCTTGTTTGAATCATTATAAGTAATTTGAATACAATTATATTTCATTGGTATGAAGTTGTTGCATATTTTGTGCACATGTTCAATGTTTGACTTACATGCCTCTTTTGACTTATATTTTCACTTCTTCTCATCTATGCCTCTTCTTGGCTTGTGTTTGGTATGTGTATGCCATGCCATATCACTTCTTTGTATCTCATCTGATGTTTGTTTCTGACCTTGGAGCTTTGTATTCATGTCATATGTTATTCATGTTCTATGTTGCATCCTTTAACATGTTTCATTTGCATGATTCTTTCTTCTTCTCCTAATGGTTCTAAATGTTGAATACTTGCTTGTGTACCTTGTGTGACACTTGTATAGCATGTTTAGGCACATGTTTAGGACATCCACATTCTAACTTCTCCTTCCTCTTTTAAGTTTTCATACTTTGTGTTTGCTTTGGCATTTAAGATGCTCCTTTCTTCTCTCACTCTTTCTCATCCCATGAATCTCAAGACTTGATTAAGTCTTGGATTCTTTTTCCCTTAGAGCTACCTAGTCCAACTTAATCTTTGATTAAGCTTGGAGTAGGATAAGCATTAGGTTTTAGGTAGTCGTCTCTCGTAAACCTCACTAACCATAGGACATCCATGCATGATAACATTAGGACTTTTAGTTTCCCTTTAGAGTTTCCTTTGTGTCGTCTCTCTTCTCATCTCAAAACTTCTTGAAAACACGTAATTAAAGTTAACGTGTATTGCGCTCGAGCCTTAAGCATGGGAAGTGAGGAATGAGGGGTTTCCCTTCACTCTTCTAGGATACCTAGTGTACGTCCTGTTGGGGACGATACGCGAAGTATTCGTTCCTATGTCATAGACTTTGGTGCAATGCAAGTTATGAACTAACTTAAAACACTTCTGTCTAAAAAACTCCAAACAAACAATAACGTCTCTCCTTCGGGAATTCTTTTTCTCATCTCACTCACTCTCAACGTACGAATGTGCTCCTATTCGTTCTCTTACAAGACGGTAACGCACTCGATTCAGCGAGCCTGCAACACCTGAGCTAGAACGTAAGTCGTTCCCTAAAAAACACAATCCATCCCTAGTGAGGGGAACTACGTCGCTCCGATTCTCATGCTCCCGATGAGATACGTAGGCAGTGGGGTAGGGCCCATGCGAGCACCTCTTTTATTTTCCCTACATTTTTTTCTTGTTTTTTCCTTTTCTTCTTCGTTTCTCCGTCCTTTCCGTTCTCGTTTCTTCTCCGGTCCAGTAGCAGTGGAGCTCCAGATGACGACACCCTTTGATGCAGACAACAAGCGTGGATCCCATCGAGTACGATGGACGTGTTGGGTGCTAACACCTTCCCTTCGCGTAACCGACTCCCGTACCCGTTTCTCTTGGTCGTGAGACCATGCTCTTTCCCTTCCCCCAGGTTTACGCAGTGTTTCCTTTCCCTCTCTCGGGATAAATACACATTACTGGCGACTTTGTGTCTTCCGCGCCACTCTCGCGTTTGTACCGTTGGATGCGAATCTTTCGGGAGCGACAGCTGGCGACTCTGCTGGGGACTCTGGTTGACCTCTTGCTGGTCCACCCCCTTTAGCGAGTCAATCCTAGGGCTTGTCTGTTTCTTTTCATTGGGTGTTTTTGTGGTGCTTTGTTTTGTTGTATATTACTGTATTTGCTGTTTTATTTTGTTTTACTGTATTTACAGTTTTTATTGCATTACATTGCATTTTATTACTGTCATACTGGATATTACTGTCCTGTGCTGGCTATTTTTTTGTTTGGCGGGTTGGGATGTTCTGAGAGATGAGCCCACTACCCAGGCTCGAGCATACACCTAGGTTTTAGCGTGGGCAGGCGTGACGCTCCCGTGGTGTTGGCCACGTGCGGGTGATCACGATCCCCACAATCAGACGAGGTTCTATCAGGAGCTTTCTGCTACTGTATGTTGATACAGGCTAGTAGTTATTCTCTTAAGAAATTGTCGACTCTGATGACCATTCCCGAGGACTCAGTAACGGCACTCCTCCCGGGATGTGACAGTGGCAGACCATGTTCTGTGGCAAACCCATTGCACATTCTCGATCCGAGGACCCAATGCTGGGAACTTGCTATAGGTTTTCTTTTTGGGGTGAATCAGCGGACGACCTCTTTGATTGGCGGTGGCATTGTGTCCTTCGGGCTGAATGTGCTATTGCTTCTCAAACTTCTGAAGCTGAGGATCTTTCATTTTTGTGAATCAGTTGAGGCCTCCTCGATTGGTGATGATGCCAAACCAGAAGTGGTGAACGTATCATCATTTCTCGACCTTAGAGCCCGGGATACTGAGGATCTTAGTACCCACATGTGAGAGGGGCGGGTTGTTTGCAGGTTTGCAGGTGACCGTGACCTTCAACCTACCTGGTTTTCTGGTTTTTATCACTGTGGTTGTTTTTGTTCTGGGTTTTGGTACAGAGCCTTGATTTGTTCAGTCAGCGCAGTGCAGCCAGTTTGTGTGGATACCTTGATCCCATGCTTCGCATTGCATTCCATTTTTCTAACATTCATGTTTGTGCATTTTTAGGTAGTATCTAGTCTTTGATTCCAGTCAGAGGGCATTCATAGGGATGGACATTAAGAGGGGTAAGAAGCACATCATCGTCTATAAGTTCCCGAATATCACTCTTGGTCCGTTGAACAGTTTGTAGAGTATAGCTAGTCCAGAAGTTTTAGGAGCCTTTGAAGAGAAGTACGATTGGATATTGTCCCTGGTTCGGAGCCTCAGTGAATATGAATACAATGGGCTCAACACCTTGATGGAGTTTTATGATCCTTCCTTGAGGTGCTTTGTGATGCCAGATTATGTGTTGGTTCCTACCCTAGAAGAGTACTCCAACATTTTGAGGATTCCTGTCAAAGAAGGTGTTCATTTTTGTGGTTCCCAAGGAGATTGTGATTTCCAAGCAGTGGCAGAAGCTCTTTATTTGAGCAGATCTACAGTGGAGGCTGACTTTTCTAAGAAGGGAAAATCCCGAGGATATCACTTAGAGTACTTGGTGAAGAGGGCTCGAGAAGAAGCTAAGGAAAAGAGGTGGATGGCTTTCAATGCAATATTGGCTCTGTGTATATATGTACTCTTGATCGGAAGAAAAGGAGGTATTAACTACAACCCGTCTTTGGCTGTCAGGCAGTTTTCATACGCCCTAAAAGATCCTACAGCTGGAAAAGATTTGGAAGAATCTTTGTATTTTCATATGACTGATGGTGTGGCTATTGCACAAGAAGCTTCTCAAGCCTGGCTCAGAAGATAGAAGATAGGTAAAACTATTTTGGGGAAACCCAATAATCAAGCTTTCGCTCCGTATGTTGAATAGGTGAAAAAGAGGGTATAAGAGTTCTATTTTCCTTTTGATCGGGCGCCTCCCTTGTATCCAGAGATTGTGGAGGAGAGACTCACTGTACCATTCAAAGAATTCGACAAGCAACGTAAGTTGGTATCTGATCTGAGGGTGGAAAACTCTGATATGAGTAGTCAGCTACAGAAGGCTCTACATGACAACCTGGAGTTGAAATGGAAAGTTCAAGACATGACTGCGCATCTAGAGAAAAAAAAGAAGGATTTTGCCGACAGGGCTCAGCACTTCAAAAAGGTCAGTATGGCTGCTGAATCGTCAGGAAAAGCTAAAAGAAAAAACAAGAAGCTTTTTACTAAGGCAGAAGACAAGCTTGCCACGTATCAGGATATGTGGAAGGAGGCCAAGATTGAGAATGAAGAACTAAAAGAGGAACTTCAGGTAGTGAAAGCAAGGAAAGATCGTTACTTTACCAAGTGGAAAGAAGCACAGAAGGAAATTGAAGAGCTCAAGCTGCAATCCGAGGTCAAGAAGTCGAGGCGCGAGGACAACAACGCTGAAGAGCAGATTGTTAAATCGAACCAAGAGATTGCAAAGAGGAACAAGTTGATCAAAAGGCTGATAAAGCAACCTGCACATCCTGACACTGTGGATCTTCTTGAAGAAGTTGAAGCTAGTTTGTTCGAAATTGATTTGTAGTTGATTTTATTGTTTATCTTTTTGGGATTACCATCAGGTTTGTTGATGGAGTCACCTTTGATTATGCTTGAATTTGTATGTAAGAACTACTTTGTTTTCAGTAATGGAATATTTGGTTTAACCATCTGTGCTCTGGCAGTTCTGGTTTTCAGAGAGGTTTCGTTCCTGTGGTTTGATCTGGTGGTATTTCTGGGTTCGGATTTATTTTCCGATAATGTGTCTAATCCCTTGCCCAGTTTCAGGGAATGGAATCAAAGCGGATGTGTCCTGGAAATGTCCAAATATGTTTGTTCGCATTTCTGCATTCGCATTTACATAATCATAATCATTTTTGCATTGCAGGTTATCTTGGTTTCTCTGGTTTTCTTATGCTCTCTTTTTCTCAGTCAGGATTGATCAACCAGCTCATCGGTATTCTACCAGGTTTAATCAAAGCAGAGTGATGGAGAAAATTCAAGCTGAATTGAGGGAAATGCGAGGCCAGATGGGGAAATTTATGGGGAATATGCAAACTCTCATGCAAGAACAGAGGATGCTGAGGGAGGAGGCCAACCGGATGAAGACTCAGATGGGCTTGGTCATGGAAATCTTGAATGCGGCGCTAAAGAAGGAAAACAGTCATGTACACGCTTCCGCAACAGAAGTCCTTAATCCTCCCATCTCTTTGGGGTCTTCGCTAGATCATGGATTTCCTCGTGAATCCCCTCCACAACCCAAGGTTCCAGAACCTTCCCAACAGCAACCAGGTCTTGTCTCCCAAGATAAGTCTAAGAATAAAAAGTGTGCACAGAGACCGAAGCAGTCTGAAAGAGTTTTTCATCCGCTCTCTATGCCATATTCTCATCTATTGCAACATCTCCTTCAGTTGCAACTGGTACGGAAAAGGACTTTGGCTCCTCTTACAGGTAATCCCCCACCAGGCTACAATGCAAGAGCCCATTGTGATTTCCATTCTGGGGCACCAGGGCATACTGTGGAGAAATGTAGGGCCTTTCAGCACCAAGTCTAGGATTTGATTGATGCAGGGGCAATTGAATTCACGTCGGGCGGCGTGAGCATACAAGGTGATTTTACCCCAATTATTGCAAAGGAAGTAGAGACTCCTTCCCTGTCTACAGGATCCACCTCAGGTCTTGGATCTCTTCCACAGCCTTATGCTTCAGAAGCTCTACGTCAGCAACCTTTGTTTGTGCCTCAGCCGAATATGGAAAGGAAAGTACAGGGGCAGTTTGGGCGCCCAAATCAGCAGCAGCAGCAGAATTATCAGCAGCAGGGGCAGCCGAGACCAAGAAGGCCCAAGAGGATATTTGATCCTATTCCTATCCCTTATAGTCAGTTGTATGCTCGTCTGCTCAAGAACTCTCTGATTCAAATGAGGAATGCCATGCCAGTGCCATACCCTATTCCTCCGGACTATGACATGAATGCTAGCTGTGAGTTCCATTCAGGAACGTTTGGGTATACGCTCGATAATTGTAATGCATTCCAGCACAAGGTGCAAGACTTGATCGACTCAAAGGTCATCATGCCAGATGGTACTCCTTAGGATTGAAGCTTCTTTGTCAGAGTAAGCACCAGATTGCAAGAGCGTCATCAGAAGCAATAACTCCAGACGAAGTCAAGTCTCCTCAACAATGGCAATCATTAGTTTCTTTACTGCATTTTCATATGTAGCTTTCCTTTGTTTGTTTAAACATTGTCTGCATGTAAAAAACTTGTTTGTGTTTGAATGTGGATTTTAATGCAATGATGTGTTGTTCCTGAAGTATCTTACTTTTATGCACTCATGTCATGTTTATATGCACTGCAATACTATCTTGGAGGGAGGATGAGGAAATAAGAACGCAGATTTCTAATGGTACGCTTTCGGATAAAACCCTGTTAAGGATGTACAGGCATTGTTTCCAATTCACAAACACTTGAGAGATAAGGAGATAGACCTTTGTCAACCCCTTTGAGCCTAGTAGTAGGAGTTCTTTCTGAAAACGAAAAACCCTCAATTTTAACCCAGGGGCAGGGTAGGCGTCAGTTAGTTTGACCAAGTGTTCAACTTTCAGAAGGAGTGTACATCTGAGGATCCATTACCTTCCATTCCACTATCAAGAGGTTAAGAGGTGTAGAACCACAATGGTTACTCCTCACCAACCGAAGAGTGAAACAGTCACATCCCTTTCAAACAAGTCAGGCAAAACGGTGTCACACGACTTGTTCAAAAAAAAAAAAGAAAGAAAAAAAAAAGAGAAAAAGAAAAAGCCTGCTAAGTCAAAAAACTTGGAAGCAAGTGACTTAGGCAAAAGTTAAGGCATCCCGCTGGACTTCAAAATTGAAAACTCAAAAGAGTCAGTCCAGGCAAAAATTAGGGAACATAAAGCAAAAGAATGAAAAGGCGAAAAGCCAAAAGGATTACAAAGAAAATCCTCGATAAGGACAAAGTCGTGTGACTATAGACACAAAAGACAAAAGGGGTGACTGTTAGTCCAAAACCTCGTCAGGTGTCGAATCACCAGTTGCGTGGATTCCCTAGAAATTGGGAAACCTTCTGAGAGACGAGCGCTTGTGTCAATTTAGCTGAACATAGTACTGGAGAATATCATGAAGAGTGGGTGGGTACCAATAAACTTTGAGCCGTAAATCCTTTTTCTCAAACCGCGAACCAGGCCACATTACAACCCTTAAAAAGTCGTAATGAAGCAGGGTTAGTCCGAAGGCGTACTTCAGCGAGGTAACGTTCCTGACTCCTATGAGTTATGCCAGTAATATTTTTGTTGGTATTGCATGTGCGTATTGCTTCCCTTCAAAAATCAATGTCGCATCCTAGCTAGTGATTCGCTCACGAGGCTTGGCGACGCATTTTCAATAAAACTTCAAGGATAACATAACTGTTGCATTAGATTTGTTGTTCTCATAATAAACATTTTCTGCTTGCATGTGTTTGACATCAAAGAAGCTTACACGATGAACATCAGTCGAGAAGCTTAAACTGGCCAAGTTGAGGTGCCTGAGACTCCAAAGGACATGCTGTTGAAAGATTATGTGGGAAAAAGGCGTTCCTAGCCATTTGTGTTGAGATGTAACCAATCTGGGACAATCACTCCGGGAAATCTCTTTAAAATGTAGCCAAGATGGGGCATTCATGTTGAGAAAATTTCTTCAAACTGGGGCAATTATGTCGAGATCTGATAAATCTCTCCACAAGTGTGTAAACTGGGGCAATCACGTCGAGATTCGGTAAATCTCTCGAAGACTAGTCGGTCAGAGACAAATGTACTACAAGGCATGTACTGGGGCAGGTCACTTCAAGGGCACGAGAAGTTTTTCCCTTCAGAACACAGTCAATCAATAGCACCTCTGCAAGGTTCAGAATACTGTGGCAGAACATTTCAGGTCATTACGAACCCTCTCGAGGTGGTTTACTTCATGAATCATGAAGTATGGGACAGTTATGTCCAGACCAGATACATCTCTAAGAGTTTGAAAACCCTGGGGCATTGTTGAACGCCAGGTTTTTTGTAAAATCCTCTTAAGATGATTGATTCAAGTAGACCTTGTGGTCTGGGGCAAGGTGAGGGTGGGACTTTTGGAGTCTTTTCCCCCAGCAAAGAGTCAGAGGGTATCTTTTTCCAGCAAGGTGTGGGAATTGTTATTCTTCCTCAAGCATAGAATTGTCCTATGTTCGAAAAGCACTTTTATGAAGGTTTCTTATCGCTAGCAGTACAGATGGAATCCTCACTCTCAGCAAGGTAAGACGATAGAATATCGTCAAGAAGACGATGAGGAGTCAGAGTGTTTTCTTCCTCAACGGTCAGATCTAGTCATCTCAAGTAATTCAAAGTCCAATCTTCATTGGTACCTCCCCAATAGAGCTCTCCCCAACTTTGAAGTCTGATCGTCCTCAGCAGTTTGTTATTCTTCCCCATCAGAGTATCAAGGATCATTTTCCTCTACAAGAGTATAAAGAGGTAATTCCCCGAGCGGAGTCATTGAAGACCGTCCCCCTCAGTAGGATAAGAGGGTCACCCCAGCCAGAGTTATGATATGGCTCACCTTTCCTCGGCAGGTAGCCAGAAACTGTCATTTCTGCAGCCTCTCCAGCAAGAGATTGATGGAGCATCTTCTTTGATCAAAGATGTTGTTATCCCCACAGGGTATGGGGCATTCGTTTTCCCCAGCTAGTCAGGAAATAGTGGGTTTATCCCCTAGCAGGACGGATGTTGACAACTCCTTTTCTCCCAAGCGGAGTCATTGAGGATTGCCCCCCTCAGTAGAGTACAGAAGATTGTATGCCCAGCCGAAGTTGTGTTTGGATTACTATTCCCCAGCCAGCGTTCAGAAGTTGATTGCTCTAAGGTGGATGTCGTGGTATCTCTAGCAGGAAGTTCGTGGACAAAGATGTCATTATCCCCACAGAGTCCTGGTATCTACTTTCCTCAGTTGGTCAGAAAGTATATTCTCAACGACAACGACTTGATCTAATCCCCAGCAGGGTGAGGGTAAAGTTATTTCCCTAACAGCAGATTAAGCTCACCAACATCCCCAAGCAGAGTCTGGTGGTGAGTGGTATTCCCAGCAACTCTTAAGTCCAATCGTTTTTGGCAGGCGTCAAATCCAAGTTCTGAAACAGTTGGTCATCCCCAGCGGAGGAGTTTCCATCTTCAGTATTCATCTCCCTCCCTAGCTGAATGGGTATCCTCTCGGAGTTCCGTCCATCTCCAGCAGAGTTGTTGATCCTAACATTCCCCAACAGAGTGGGTATTCTCTCGGAGTTTCGTCCGTCTCCGACAGAATTGGCGGTCTTGTTTCTTCCCAACAGGGTGAAGTATACCTCATCAGGATCTCTTGGTTAAGAATGACATGTCAGTTTACCATACCCAGGAGCTGCCTTTGTCCTTAGCGTTTATTTCGCTAGGATCCCCTTTTTGCATTGCATAAGCATCTTTTGCATGGCATCCTCCCAAATGCGTAGCATTCCATTTCGTATGGAGCATTACGGAAAAATTCAAACATATGCATTTGAAGCATAGGCCAGGTTTGGTATTTTGTTACAGGATTTCTTTTGCCAGCAGAAAAGGATACGATTCAAGGGATGTTGTTTAACATCGCAACCGCGTCTGAAGATTTCTTATTGCACTTCCCCCGCAGAGGTTGATGTTCAGGTCTCTCTCATGTGAAGTCATATTGAAGATTTATTATTGCACTTCCCCCACAGAGGTTGATGTTCAGGTCTCTCTCATGTGAAGTCATGTTGAAGATTTCTTATTACACTTCCCCCGCAGAGGTTGATGTTCAGGTCTCTCTCATGTGAAGTCATGTTGAAGATTTCTTATTGTACTTCCCCCGCAGAGGTTGATGTTCAGGTCTCTCTCATGTGAAGTCATGTTGAAGATTTCTTATTGTTCTTCCCCCACAGATGTTGATGTTCAGGTCTCTCTCATGTGAAGTCATGTTGAAGATTTCTTATTGTACTTTCCCCGCAGAGGTTGATGTTCAGGTCTCTCTCATGTGAAGTCATGTTAAAGATTTCTTATTGTACTTCCCCCGCAGAGGTTGACGTTCAGGTCTCTCTCATGTGAAGTCGTGTTGAAGATTTCTTATTGTACTTCCCCCGCAGAGGTTGACGTTCAGGTCTCTCTCATGTGAAGTCATGTTGAAGATTTCTTATTGTACTTCCCCCGCAGAGGTTGATGTTCAGGTCTCTCTCATGTGAAGTCATGTTGAAGATTTCTTATTGCACTTCCCCCGCAGAGGTTGACGTTCAGGTCTCCCTCATGTGAAGTCATGTTGAAGATTTCTTATTGTACTTCCCCCGCAGAGGTTGACGTTTAGGTCTCTCTCATGTGAAGTCATGTTGAAGATTTCTTATTGCACTTCCCCTGCAGAGGTTGATGTTCAGGTCTCTCTCATGTGAAGTCATGTTGAAGATTTTCTTCGCCAATTCTCTCTATCAGCAGGGATGGTGTTCTTTATGCAAATTTCAGGTTTCTTTTGGTATTCAATCTCCATGAATCCTTTGAACGCATGACAATCGTTGCTATCATACCTTCAGGACCAAGTTGATTGAATAGAGGCAGCTGTAACACCGCAAAATTTGCCCTTTTGTTTATATACTGATTGCCTTATGTTTCTTTTCATTTCTTGCATTTTGCATTGTGCATAGCATTGGTTCTTAGCATGGGATCAAGGTACTTGGTCCATATTCTCAAGTCTCAAGCTTCAAGGTGGCTCATGGGGCTCATCATAGCTTCATAAGGTCAAGCATGGCAAAGGATTTCAGTGGATCTTTCCCTCCTGATCAGAGGGACCAATTAGGGTTTGTGAATCAAAAGGACTTCTTGAAAGGCTTTGTGGATTCAAGCATGTTCTTGTGGTATTCCATATGCTCATAAATGTTCATGGATAGAGACTTGGCTGGTGGTTCATTGTGGAGGATTTTCAGTGGATCAGTTGTTTGTGAACCAAGAAAAGTCAACTGTAAAGGAGAAAGTCAACTGTGGAATTTTGAGGTTCTTTTCATGGTTTTCAAGGTCTCACATCCTTATATGGTCTTCAATTGTCAATATTCATGCCATTCATCAAGAATCAAGAGTTTGTGCAAAAGTTACTAAATTTGGAAAATGACCTATAATGAGAACATTCCATTTTTGGCAGTTTTTTCACCACATTCAACTTGACTTTTCATCATCAAGGAAGCTCCAAATGAATTTTCATCCAACATGAAAGTTGAAGATCTTTCTTTCCCATTTCCAAAAAGTACTAGAATATCTCCATATCATTTGTGGTTCTCAAGTTATGGTCAAAAGATGGCAAGGTGTTTTTAAGGGTTCTCATATGTATCACTTTTACACCATTTGCATTTTGATTCAAAAAGACTTGTAATCACTTCTAATGGTTCATGACACATTACAACATCCAAGTACACTTCATGAGGATCATTTTTGACCTTTATTTCACTCCATTTCATGACTTGTACCTCACTTATTTCATAATGTGCAATTTTGCAAATGGATCAAAAACTCACAAACCAAGCAAGTGCAAGGTCCAAGTACAATTCATTTGTGATCAGCAGAAGATTTGTGAATGATTCATGCTCTCCTTATCACCTGAACACGTGTGGAGGAGGGTGTATAACTCAAAATGCATTTTGGCAAAACCACTCCAATCTCATTAATTAAGGGTTTAACCAATTGCTAATTGTGATCAGAGGACTAATGGAGAGTATATAAGCTAACTCATACCCTTATTGCTAGGTCATGCACTCTATTTTGGTCAGAATTCATTTTTCACCTCAAATCTTCTCCTCTTCGATTCTCTCTCACCTTAAGAGCTTTTGGAGAAATTCTTTCACATTCTGAATCATTGAACTCCATAGAACACAGATCTACCATCATCTGAAGCTCATATCAAGGATATCATAGGGTTCGAATTTGGAAACCTCTTCTTCAAAACTCAAGATCTAGGTCAGATTCAAGCTCTCATTGCATTTATTTTGCAATTAGAGACTTCTGAGGTGTGATCTGGAGCTTACAGACGGTTTTCTAGGAGTATTTTAAGCTCTTCAAGACCTCAGGTTAGTGGAAATTGCATGCCCTTAGAACTTAATTTTTTGATGTGCATAATGATCTATGAAGTTCACTGAGCATGATGATCTATTTTATTTTTATTTTGGACGTGTGGATTGTGTGTATTCTGAGTTTGAAGTTTTGGATCTAAACTTTCTTTCGTTCGATTTTCTTTATGTGTTGATTGTTTGATGAAATGGTTTACATATTCTTGCTCCTGGTGAAAATCTGGTTCGAATGGTATACTCGTATGCAATTTCTGGAAAAGTTTTTGTTGGAGCTCACCGGAGAAGGTGACCGGAGCTAGGGCTCCGGCACCTGGTTTGGATTCCGTCCGGCAAGGGTTTGAGGGAAGAAGATGAAGTCTTGGCCGTTGATGTGTTTGATCCAATGGTCCTTATGTCGCCACGATGATTTAAATTCTGATTTTATTTTATTGGTTGTGCGTTTGTTACCCCATGCTTGTTATCATGTGCCATTCAATCCTGATCACTCATCTTGATTACTATTTGTTTTGTTAACTGATTCGTGTGCGTAGGATGAATCTTGTGGATGAGATGGTGCCAACGAATTAAAATTTGCATGTCCCTGTCACGTGGGTTTCTATTGTGTCCTGAGTGTTTAAGTGTGCACGCGTGTATGTTGGTTATGGTGTGCTTGGTGATCTGTGCCTTCCATCTTGTTGACTTGCTGATTGTGTTGACGGTTGTTATGCGTTGGATTGATTGTGTGGTCTTGATTAAAGCTGATGTTTGACTGAATTCCATGTGCTCCATGTTTGACTTCGCTGGTGGACTTTTTAGACTGGGCTTGATAATTGCACCCCTCCTTTGGGCCATTTGTTCATTTTCAACGTGATGAACTTGCTTGTTGCACCCCCTGAGTTTATTAGATTTCTTTTCATTTTCTTAATTGTTGCATTTCATTTTTTATTTCTAAAAATATTTTAATGCATACAAAAATCATAAAAAATTTCATGAAGCATGTTTAGGGTTTTATAAAATTTTGTCAAATTTTATTTTCTTATTTTATTTTATTTTTGGTATCTGAATTAATTGTGTGATTATTTTCTTTGTGAAT
The DNA here is from genome assembly GCA_022829125.1 of Lathyrus tuberosus. Classification (NCBI taxonomy): domain Eukaryota; kingdom Viridiplantae; phylum Streptophyta; class Magnoliopsida; order Fabales; family Fabaceae; genus Lathyrus; species Lathyrus tuberosus. The sequence goes on along the minus strand of JALAZF010000199.1, from coordinate 9,803,001 downwards.
TGTTTCATATATGCACACTTCAACTTGCTGATTTTGTTTCTCATCCTCTATAACACATTTTTTACCCATTCTTTTTGCATTATTTCACCAACATATTGAAGCGCATAAAAACATTTTTTTTTTATTTTTTAAAATTTTTCATATTGCATTTTAGTCCCTCTCTTTTACATATTAGTTCATAATTCCTATGTGACTTTACATGATTGATTGAAGGACTTATCTTATGAATTTTTGCATGAGTTTTTAATATGATGTTTGCTTATGGTTGAGGTGTTTTTAGAATTAATTTGGTAATTTCTGAAGATGATTTGCTAATTGTTTGTCTTTGTTTGAGGTCTCTTTTATGCACATCTTTGGATCATGATTGGTTACTTGTTTGAGAAGGCACTTGTGCCATTGTTTGGGATTGCTTCTTTGACTTCATGAGCCATGTTTGAATCAGTATAAGTCATTTGATTACAATTATAGGTCATTGGTATGAAGTTGTTGCATATTTTGTGCACATGTTCAATGTTTGACTTACATGCCTCTTTTGACTTATCTTTTCACTTCTTCTCATCTATGCCTCTTCTTGGCTTGTGTTTGGTTTGTGTATGCCATGCCATATCACTTCTTTGCATCTCATTTGATGTTTTTTTCTGACCTTGGAGCTTTGTATTCATGTCATATGTTATTCATGTTCTATGTTGCATCCTTTAACATGTTTCATTTGCATGATTCTTTCTTCTTCTCCTAATGGTTCTAAATGTTGAATACTTGCTTGTGTGCCTTATGTGACACTTGTATAGCATGTTTAGGCACATGTTTAGGACATCCACATTCTAACTTCTCCTTCCTCTTTTAAGTTTTCATACTTTGTGTTTGCTTTAGCATTTAAGATGCTCCATTCTTCTCTCTCTCTTTCTCATCCCATGAATCTCAAGACTTGATTAAGTCTTGGATTCTTTTTCCCTTAGAGCTACCTAGTCCAACTTAATCTTTGATTAATCTTGGAGTAGGATTAGCATTAGGTTTTAGGTAGTCGTCTCTCGTAAACCTCACTAACCATAGGACATCCATGCATGATAACATTAGGACTCTTAGTTTCCCTTTAGAGTTTCCTTTGTGTCGTCTCTCTTCTCTTCTCAAAACTTCTTAAAAACACGTAATAAAAGTTAACGTGTATTGCGCTCGAGCCTTAAGCGTGGGAAGTGAGGAATGAGGGGTTTCCCTTCACTCTTCTAGGATACCTAGTGTACGTCCTGTTGGGGACGATACGCAAAGTATTCATTCCTATGTCATAGACTTTGGTGCAATGCAAGTTATGAACTAACTTAAAACACTTCTGTCTAAAAAACTCCAAACAAACAATAACGTCTTTCCTTCGGGAATTCTTTTTCTCATCTCACTCACTCTCAACGTACGAACGTGCTCCTACTCGTTCTCTTGCAAGACGGTAACGCACTCGATTCAGCGAGCCTGCAACACCTGAGCTAGAACGTAAGTCGTTCCCTAAAAAACACATTCCATCCCTAGTGAGGGGAACTACGTCGCTCTGATTTTCATACTCCCGATGAGATACGTAGGCAGTGGGGTAGGGCCCATGCGAGCACCTCTTTTATTTTCCCTACATTTGTTTCTTGTTCTTTCCTTTTCTTCTTCGTTTCTCCATCCTTTCCGTTCTCGTTTCTTCTCCGGTCCAGTAGCAGTGGTGCTCCAGACGATGACTCCCTTTGATGCAGACAACAAGTGTGGATCCCATCGAGTACGATGGAAGTGTTGGGTGCTAACATCTTCCCTTCGCGTAACCGACTCTCGTACCCGTTTCTCTTGGTTGTGAGACCATGCTATTTCCCTTCCCCCAGGTTTACGCAGTGTTTCCTTTCCCTCTCTCGGGATAAATACACATTGCTGGCGACTCTGTGTCTTCCACGCCACTCTCGCGTTTGTACCGTTGGATGCGAATCTTTCGGGAGCGACACCTAGGAGTGTCTTCGGTAGAAATCTATGAAGGGTAGTTTCTAGGTTCTAAGTTGTAAACGTTGGAGTTTAGCTTAGAACCCATTCTACTTAGTGATTTCATTCCTGGCTTGGTAGCCCCCATATGTAGGTGTTGTTGATCACCGAACTGGGTTAACAATTTCGGTGTGTTGTTTACATTCTGCTGTTTACTTTTGTTCTTCCTTAGATCCTTGTGAGAAGCAGAGATCAAGTGTCACGACATCCTGTCTGACATCTTCGTCATCTGCTTAACCAGAATTTCATTTTCAAAAAGATCTTTGTCATCTCTTTTTCCTCAAGAGGGGGACAGATCTGGGCGGAAATTTCACGCCATCTCTGAGCATATTCCTTAAAAGTTTCCTTGTCCTTTTGTAACATTGCCCTGAGTTGATCTCTGTCTGGTGCCATGTCCAGGTTATACTTATACTGCTGAACGAAGGCAGCGCCAAGATCTCTGAAAGTGTTGATCTTGGTGCAGTTTAAACCCATGTACCATTTGAGTGCGGCACCGGTTAAACTGTCTTGGAATTAATGGATTAGTAGCTGTTGATTTTCTGTCTGTGTTGACATCTTTCGAGCGTACATCACCAAATGACTTTGAGGGCAAGAGTTGCCCTTGTATTTTTCAAAATCAAGCACCTTGAATTTGTGCAGGATTTTCACATTGGGGACCAAACAAAGGTCTGCGACGTCCTTTCCAAATAAATCCTAATCGCGAATGGCATACAGTTCCTTCTGCATCTCCAGGAATTGCTCCTGGAACTCATTCATTCTTTCGTACATGTTTTCGTTTCCACCAGAAATTACTTGTGGAATCTGTCCTTCCGGGACAGTGTGTACCACTGGTTGTGGTATAGTCATTACGGCAGTGACTCTTGGTGCTTCCGTGCCCCGAAGTTTGTAACCTTCAAGAGTTGCTGTCATCACTCTTGCATCTTCGCTTTCCCGAAGTTTGTAACCTTCAGGCCCAGCGGTTCCTGCTGCAGTTTTTGGGTCTTCAGTGACCGGCAGGATGTATCCTTCAGGGCGATCTTTAGGCATGTTGTACCGAGGATCATATGTCTCCACTATGGGTGTAGATGCGATCTCTGAGATCATAGTCCTTTGTTGTTGCCTCTAAGATGCTGCCAGAGATTGCATGTCATTGTGAAGTTTTCTCAGATCTTCCTTCAGAGCGTCGACTTCTTCTCTCAGCTCTCTGTTGTCTTCCTCGAGATCGTCCATTTTCTTTTGTCAATTGTCCCGAGTATTATACGAGTGAGACAGTTTGACTCTAGAATCGTGACACATATGTGAGATTCGAAGATAAGAAGAACGCGTTATGTGAGAATGATGAATGCAATGATATATTTATATATTTTTTGCTTTAATCAAAAAGAAACTTCAACAAATAGATTGTAAATATCATACAGTAAAGGGTGGAGACCCTGTATTATTGAATTCGAAAAATTGCAAAAATGGAAAATACAGTATTTTACAAAGTGCTGTAAAAGGAAATGTATGAGTTTATGGATCCTGAGTCCTCTCTGAGGAGATCTCAGATGTTGGTTCTGGTATTTTCCTTTTCTTTGACCGGGGCTCTTCGGCCGTTGTCGGGTCATCATTCCTTTGCCAGGGGAAAGGAGTAAACATATTTCTTCGGTCTTCTTGACTTTCTACAACATGTTGCTCTAATATCCTAATCAGAGCATCCTTTTCTTTTAACAGTTGCTGAATTTTGGTACACTCCACATTGAGGATTCGGTACTTGTTTTTCCAAGAGCTTTTCTCCCGTTGAACCTTGTTGAGAGCGACCTGGAGTTTTTCCGTATCAGACAAAAAATAAGGCATCCTCAGCTTGAGAGCTCTAGTTTGCACCTAGCGGAGATAAGGTTCCACGGAGATATAGTCTGGTTTTCCTAGAGACTCTCTTCCTTTCTTGTGAACATGTGGCCAGGCATGCACTATTTCCTTCTTTAGTGCTCTGTCATTTTCTCCTTCCTTGAAGAAAAGACATTCCAGATGAGCATTACGCGAAATATTCTTCATCGGGTATCAGAGTTGATGGAGAACTAAAATTAGATGATAGTTGATTCCTCCTTTAGTTCCTATGAGGGGTACGTTTGGGAAATTTCCACATCCGTCGATGATCTTTATCCCCTAATAAATCCTATTATACCAATGTATGTCAGAGTTGGTAAGAGACATGATTCTCTGTGACCAACGTAGAGTACTCCTATGGTCCCAAAAAGCAGCAGACTTGGGTAAATGGGAAGTGAACCATTTGTAAAGCAAGGGTACGCAGCATGTGATCATTCCTCCACTATATAGATTCCTTAAGTGTACAGAATGATAAGCATCTACGAGCAGAGTTGGTACGAGGTTTCCAATCAGAAATATCTTGATTGCATTGGTATCGACGAAGTTATCGATCTTGGGAAAAAGGAATAACCCATATGTGACCAGAGTAAAGATATCTTCGAAAGCAATATGTTTCCTATACTAGCAAAGTACAGGGCTTTCTCCGTCAGGAATTTAGTTGGTAAACCCTGGATTCCTTCCTTAGTGGTCATGTGAGTCCTGACTTCTGACTCGTCCAAATAGATTGCTCTTGCAATGGTTTGCTCCTTGGGAATTTCTTCCAGTCTAGAAAACAGAGCTTGGTCAGTGATGGGTAAATCAGTCAGGTGAGAGTACTCCTCCAGTGTTGGTGCAAGTTGATAATCCGGGAATGTGAAACAGTGATAAACTGGATCATAAAACTGAATTAACGTAGACAGGATTCCTTCAACTACGTGGACCCTTAACAGAGAGAACAGTCCTCCATGCTTAGATCTGAAAGCATCAGGGTTGGTAATCATCCTTGCCAACCTTCTTAAATCCTCTAGTTTCGGAGCCTTGAAGGTGTACTTGTGTGTCTTTCTAATACCGAAATCCATAACGCAATCTTTCTCTCATATGTTTGCAATTATTTTTTTAGTTTATTTTGAAAAAGAAAGATAAAGAAGAAGAAGATTTTTTTCTTTGTTTAAGTGTTTTTTAAATAAATGCATGAATGCAGCACACAAAAACATTGAAAAAACATGGGTTCAAGGGTTCAACGTCACGAGCATGGAGTCATGGCTCTACCCATCCTCAAAGGTTGTATTCTGGTGAATTTTTTACCTGTAGAACGGGTTAAAGGTTACTAAAATCATTGATGCCCCTAGGGATAACAACAGCAAGCTGGTTCATCCGAGCGAGCTGTACCATTCTAGGGTAATCTCAATTTGGGTGTAGTATCGCGTATCAACTATTTCTGATAGTCACCGCACTACCAAATGGTCACATGGTTACTGTCTACTAAATCCTCAGGGTCACGGGTGCCGCACTGGGATATCGTCTATTTTCACGACGTTAGTCGTTCAACATAGTATCCACACGGGCTCTCACCTGATTTGATGGTCTACCAGGATCGCTTATTCGGGAATCACTCCCTGTAAGACCACCCGTCTATGCCATCACATATCTTAGGGTTCTCTCAAACTTTCCACATGCGACATCACTCGCATTCCCATTGACAGAAAAATAAACACGGATATCAAGTAGGAATTGCAGTATATATATATATAGTATGTAAATAATTTCTAACAACCTAGACCCCTTAGGAACTATAATCCTACTGTGGCTCCCCAGCAGAGTCGCCATTTTTCTGTAGCGTGCAATTTTTTTTGGTGACGCGACCACCTTATCGCCATGGGTTTCTCCTCACCGCAATGGTAGGAGTGGGGTGCTACTTTCTGATTTCTTATTTATCCTATGAAGCTGGAAAGGAAAGGCAAGCTATCTAAAACTAACCTTGCACGCAGATGTTTAACTGAACAAATGCTTAAAGAGATTCGGGGAGTTCGGGGTAAGGTTATACAATGGGGAGTTGTCAATTACCCATCCTATATGTGGTTATCCACAGGTTGTTAGCAATTTTCCTTACTGCTTTCTACTTACTGGTGTTTGTCTGTTGTGGGTTGGGAGTGTTTGAGAGAGAGAGTTTTGTTGATTTCGGGCTTGTCGATGTTTTTGATGAGTGAAGGTATTGGACCTAAAGTTTTTGATTGGTGCGAAGGTACTGGACCTAAAGTTTTTGATTGGTTTTCTCGCTAAGATTTCGCAATCTTATACCTACGTATTCCCGTAAGAGATAAACAGGGAAATCAGAGAAATCGTAGTTCCTCCTATTCTATGGGAGGAAAAGATGATGTTTTGGTGTCTTGTTCAAAGCCCAAGATTGAAGCTACAGGGTATTTTGTGTCTTGTTCGAAGCCCAAGATTGAAGCTAAAGTGTTTGACTAAGAGAGAATTTGTTATCTCTAAAGGGAGACATCTCGTTTGTTTATCACAACTATTAGGTGACTGATTATAAAGGAGGATTACTTTAACTGGGATATGTGAATCCATTAATGCCATAATTTCCTTTATGAGGGATTTTTTCCTAAAGGAGAAAACTTTAACTCAGTGTTGAGCAATGCCATTTTTCCTTAGGAATCTTTCATGCTAAGAGAGGGACAGTGGCGTGGATGTAAATAATCCAGAGGCTTGCCACTTATAGCAATTAGATGAAAGAGGAAGTTTACCAAGATAAGAGATGGACGACTGCTTGGATATTTGAATCAACAAGTGTGCCACTTATAGCAGTTATCTGGGGTTTAGGGTTTGTTTTGAATGTCTGTTTTGATATGTGATATACAGAGAAGTATCTTCCTACAGAGAGATTTTGATTTCCTCTGAAGCGAATGTTATTTTTGTGTGCCTTGATCAAAGCCCAAGGTTGAAGCTAAGAGATTGATTGACTCCACTAGGGAAGTCCTTATACAAAGCCTAAGAGGAGGCTGAAAGGAATGACTCAACAAGAGAGTGTTTATTTGTCTTGTACAAAGCCCAAGATTGAGGCTAAATAGATACTGACTCTTTGGGAGGGGGTATCATTATACAAAGCCTAAGAGGAGGCTAAAAGGAATTGACTTTTCTGGGGAAATATTTTGTCTGTCTTGTACAAAGCACAAGATTGAGGCTAAAAGGGGAAACTGACTCTACTGGTGAGAGGTTTTATCTATCTTCCACAAAGCCTAAGATTGTGGCTGAAAGAAGATTGACTCCGATGGAGAGTATGATTTATCTTGTACAAAGCCCAAGATTGAGGTTGAAAAGAGGATGGACTCTACTTAGGTAAATTTTATATGTGTCTTGTACAAAGCCCAAGATTGAGGCTGAAAAGATATTGACTGACTTGGCTGAAGATATTTATGGGTGTCTTGTACAAAGCCCAAGATTGAGGTTGACTTTTTATGAGGAAAAGAAGGATCATTATACAAATCCTAAGAGGAGGCTGAAAAGATGATTGACTCAACAAGAGAGTGTTTTAAAAGGTGATTGACTCAACAAGAGAATGCTTTAAAAGGTGATTGACTCAACAAGATAGTACTTTAAAAGGTGATTGACTCAACAAGAGAGTACTTTGTTTGTCTTGTACAAAGCCCAAGATTGAGGCTGAAAGGGGTGACTCAACAAGAGAGTGCTGGACTTAACAAGAGAGTGCTGAAAAAGTGATGGTCTCAACAAGAGAGTGCTTTTGAGGCTAACTCCGCCGAGGAACGTCATTATACAAAGCCTAAGAGGAGGCTGGGTTCTGCTGAGGATTATTGAGATCCAGAGGCAGGTCCACAATGAGGAATCAACTCTTGCTGAGGGTTACAGAAGAGTTAAGGTATCAGATTCCTTGAGGTTCTGATGATAAGCTGACCCTAGCTGGGGAAATTTAGGATGAAAGATTGAGTTTTAGATCCTGTGAGGGTTTTAACTCTACCGGAAATTGGTTAAATGACCAGGGTTTTTCCCTGTGTTTGTAGGGAACTTACAAATCTCTTTGAGATCCAAGAGGAGATTAGACTGTCCAAGTCTACTGGTATGGAAGAGTTTATCTTTGTATGATGCCCTAGAGGTGGCTGGTGTTTTAAGGGATGAAAATCAACCCTAAATTGGTCTGAGTTTTCGACTCTTCGGAAAGACTGCTCTAGCAAAGGATGACTAAGTTTTGTCCTATACCTTTAAGAGGCCTTCAGGGTCCTTGTATTAAGCCCAAGAGAAGGCATGAGAACTTCTAAGAAGCCGGAGGGTCCTTGTACAAAGCCCAAGAGGGGGCGGGGATGCTTTTAGGAAGTCTGTGGGTCCAAACTTAAGAAGAGTTCAAGAAAATTTTCACCGGGAATAATCTTTTCTTTAGTGAACAGTTCTAGGGTTTGAAGAAATTCAAGAGAGGTTTCACCGGGAATGAATCCTCTCTGGGGAAAATGAATTCCTTTGACAATTTCTAATAGTGACAGTCTGAGAAAAGTTTCACCGAGAATAATGCCTTTCCCTTTTGATAACAACTATGAATTTGAACCTAAATCAAAAGGGAAAGTTATTTTCGAAACGAAGATTGGGGCTTATACTCAAGGAGAGGCCCATGGAAAGACAGTGATTGCACCGCCGTTTTGAAGACTATAGTGAGACTTATACAATGACTAAGGCCCAAAAAAGGTTTTCTATATAAATGGATAGGTCTTACAACTCAGGGAGAGGCCCAAAGGTTTGAAAAAGAGAAGAAATGGGACTTACAACACAAGGGTAGGTCGAGATGAAAATGTTTTGAAATAGCAACGATCGCGCCGAGATTTTGAAAACGCAGTGGGACTTATACAATGACTAAGGCCCAAATTATTTTGGTTTTAAAAAAGGGGTTGGGTCTTACACTTTATTAGAGGCCCAAAAGTTTATTTTTTGTACAAGAGGTGGGGCTTACAACTCAAGGAGAGTCCCAGATGAAAAACAATGATCGCACCGTTATTTTGAAAATCGTGTCGGGACTTATACAATTACTGAGGCCCAAAAAGGTTTTATATTTACAAGGGATGGGTCTTACACTCTATTAGAGGCCCATGAGTGATTTTAAAAAGATTTGTGAGGGTGAAAATAATCGAAACCCGAATTTGATTTTTAAATGTATTTTAATTGAATAAAAATTCAATTATAATGATCAAAATTATCAAACATGTGTGAAAAAACAAGTTGTGATCTTGGATTATTGTTTGAAAAATCATGTTTCATTCATAGAATGATTTGAAAATTATTTGAATTTTCAAAATCAAGAGAAAGGAATATTTTTAAATGTTTAAAAAACAAATAAACCGTAATTCTTTGCAAAATTACTAAATATATGAAATAAATAATATTTTTGTGAAATTTTTATTGAATAAAATATTTTAACATTTATGGGAATTTTCAAAAAAAGAATCAATAAAAAATAATTAAAATTGAGAGAGAAATTAATTTTGGAATTAATTAAACAAAAAACATAAGAAATGAAAAATAGCAAAACATGGCAAAATGATAAAATGGTCTGGGTGGGTATTGAACCCACGACCTCAACAACAAACACACATGCACGCTACCACTGGGGTGGTGATACATCTGTGTATCAAAACCACCCCATGAACATATATGGGGTGCCAAGTTCTAGGCCTGGCCAAGGCGCCATGGCCTGGCCCTTGCTCAAGGCAAGGCCTAGTTTTGGCAATTTGCATGAAGGCTCTAACTTTCTCGTTTCTCTATAGATTGGGACAAAATTTAGGTGCATCTAACCTAGAATTTCATGAGGAATCCAATGGTGCCCTTGGAATTTTCATAAAATGTTTCCATTTTAAAATCTGATAGTGATTTCAAAATAGGCCAAATTTTGCATGTTCTATGCTATCTCATGGTACGGGCAATAATAGCATGATAAATTGGTTCAAGCACAACACATATGATATGTATGAGAGGTGTGAGAGCAAGAAATGTGTCTACAAGTCAATCTATGTTTTGATGATAACAATAAGTATTTGTGAAAGAACCATTTTATGGTCTAACATGTGTTGTGTGCAGATCATAAGAACTGAAGATATCAGAACCAACATACACCAGCTAGATGTACTATGAGTGAATATATACATATGCGAAGTTACTGTGTGTGACAAATGTCGCGAGAAGCAAGAACGCTTCTTTATCTAGTCATGATCATCCAGATCCAAGGATGCCAAGATTGCTGTTACAATGCTCTTGTGGATGCTCTCTGAAAGTGATTGAGATTCTGAAGATAGCGAAGCTTCTGAAGAAGTACACTCTAAAATGAACCAAATTGCGGAAGACTCCTATGACTTAAAGTTCTGATGGCTGGAGGCGCTGAAGACCAAGTGCAGAAAGAATCTGAAGACTGATGAGTTCTGAAGATCAAGGTTTCAAATAAGAAGTTCTGAAGACTCTGAAGACAGGCTCTGAAGATTCGGAAGACTTGAAGCAGAAAAGAATAACGTTCTTAAAGACCAAGTGCTGAAGTTTTGTAGACTGATTCCTAATGGACTTCTTCAATCGACGGAAGACTTGAAGCATCAGATGTTCTGCTAAGAAGACTCTACTCATGCTTCATCAAATTAACATCAGAAGCCACTGAAGTTTTAAAGTCTAAATATTACCATTGTGAGTTAAATGTACACACTGCCCAAGAAAAGATGTCCGGTCACTTCTTCCTCTACAAAAATAAGATGTGTCAGTACAACTCGTTATATCACAACGTCTCTTTTCCAAACTACCAACAGTATTCTCTAACGGCTATATTTCTACGGGAAATTTAATGGAAAAAGTTTTTGCTTCTGATGTGTCGATCACTTGTAGAATCATGAACTGAATGTTCATCTACAAAATTGACTAAGTCATTGTGAAGATAGCAACAACGATGAGTTCTCGTTGTAACACTTAACATATTCAGAGCTATCATCATTTCACTAATGGCGATTGTTGTTAAAACTCAAGAAGACAAATCAATACAACAACAATAATCAAACATAAGTTGTTGATGAAGAAGACAACATTGAAGATCCGTCAAGTCATCAACCTACCTTCTCGTCAAGACTACACTGAAGATCTGAAGAAAGGAGTTGCTGCTCAAAGCTTGCTGAACCAGAAGACGAAGAAGAAGAAGATCTACAAGATGTCAACAATTGTAATATCTAAATACATCTTTGTAGTTTCTTAGGAAAGCAAGGAGCTGATTGCTCATAACTTGCTTGAACACGTGTGTGTGTTCTTTGTACTTAAACTTAGGAGAAACTTGCTTATTAAGAAGCACAATCTGTAATCTCCAGTTTGCCAATTCGACTAAATGAATTGAGACTCCTCAAGTGAATGTTATATCCTGAAGGGATCCCTGAATGCTCCAGCTATGAGTTGAGGCCCTTGAGTAGATCACGAGGTGATCAGATGCTTGAGTTGACAATGGCTGAGGGTCATTGTGGAAAATCCTGAAATATGGTCAATAGCATTATATTCATTGTGATGAATCCTTGAACGGCTGGCTGTGAAATCCCAGCAGTGGGTCTGCTCGGTCAATGAACGTTATATCCTATTGGATCCCTGAATGATTCATTGGATTGTTAGTCACAGTGCGGCTGTGCAAATTGTTAGTCACCGGTGTGGCCCGTGCAAGTGTAATCCTGATATGATTATAGTGGATTAAGTCCTTGTGTTCAAGGCAAAATCACCTGAGGAGGGTGGAATGGATTAACCCGCATTGTGAACTAGGATATATCGTGTGTCCTTTACTCTCTTGCTTAGTATCTCTATTTATGTTTATGCATTGAATATCAGAACCTCATATTAAGCAAAGTCAGAACCTTGCAGCATATCCCTTATAAGCTTCCGCACTGCAAGTTTTGAGTATCGTATCTTATGATCAGAACCTATATGGTTCTCATGCTCCATAGTTAAGAGATCAGAATCTCTCAACGAACATTTAAGGTTCTTGAGTATCTCTTTAACAAGATGCAAAAAGTTACAAAAAGAGTAAATACACAATTCAAACCCCCCCTTTCTTGTGCCTTTCTCGCACCTTCAATTGGTATCAGAGCTCCGGTTCTGTTATTGATTTGCATCAAACACTTAACAGTGTCAGAAAAAGATCCAGATGTGGTGCGTAGAAGTACTCTTGGTGAGATTGAAATCCACTTAAAATTTCTGTAACAGTTCAGCAGTTGACTGTGTACAAAATTGTAATCAATCTTATTACTTCATAAGCAATTCACTGATTCTAGATGAAGCCTCACTAAAATTGAAGAATCAGCTGATAAGATAAATTCATCAGATAAGAAATCATATCTGTTGAATGCTGAACCTGGAAAATACGTATGGATAAAACCACATATATGATTAATAGTTGAATCATCAGAAAGCAAGAAATCTTGTTTGCTGAAGATTAATTCTTTATGAGTTTCTGAGATGTTTTCAAGAAAATGATTAGGTCCACCCTTGACTTTCTCGTTTGAAACTCATTCAGAACCTCTTCATGTAAAGAAGAAAAGATTGATGTTCTAAGACTTTGAATTTCAGAAAGGAATCTGTTAAAATCAAATTCTGAAAAATTCAAATTATTAGAAATGATTCAATGTCAGAATCTGAAATGATCAAAGATTCAATGAAGAAATGAATCCCAAAGATTCAGTAAATACTTGATTCTGAATAAACTCTTAAGCGATTAACTGGTTCAGTAACCAAGCTTCAACAACTTGAGATTATCCTTGTATAACAAAATGTCGATAATCTGATTTTCTCCAGATCAAGTGTTCTCATAACCACTTGAGCTATGAAATTAGAAGCTATCAATCCAGACATCTAGGTTCTCTAACTGATGTTTTAAAAGATGACGTTAATGATGTTCTTTTGAAGAAATCAGTTAACTCATAGATATGTGTAAACAACCCCAAATAAGTTGATCAGCATTATGAGAATAAGAAGGTTCATACAAACCATGTCTAGTGATGTACACATGGGGCGTGATGATGTTTTGGTTCTGAACAAGTTCTAAAACAACCTTGAGGAACAAAGTCAGATGTTGATATGTCAATTCCTCCTTGAATAACCTTTCAAAGGATCTCACTAATCTTGTGAAATCAATCATCTTTCAAAGACAAGAAACTCTCACAAACGCAAACTGAATTCGGGCTATGAAAGGAGAACTCAACTAATTCTCAAAGTTTGTCGTTTAAGATTCAGATCCATATCTTAAGAACTGTATCGGAACTAAACAGGTTCTATGGATCAAGGAAATGAGAAGTGAGAAGCAATCAAAAACAGATGTAATCTGTTGCTTATGAATGGGGTCATCAAATGGAACTTACTATTCACTCAGTACTGCTCCCACGCATATGAGTGTTAATTTTTCTTTCAGAACATTCGCTACATCGCCTTACCAAAAGGATTGCATGTAATTGGCTAAGTTCAGATGGAGCGGTTACTCTGATCTTGTTAAGTCCTAATCTCGGTTATTAGAGAACTAACGAACAAGGTTGACCAAGAAAAGAGAGAAAGCTGTAATTCAACCAGGATCACTTTCCAATAAAATATTCTTTTTCATCAGAAGTCAGAAGACAAGCGTATCCTGAAGAACCCAAGAAACATCTGCAGCTTACTCGGAAATAGGCAGAATCAGAAAGATACTCAAAGATTCAGAAAGTCAGAAAGGAATGCCTTCACGAAAAGGTCTGGCTAAAAGATTCTCTTCAAAAGTTCAGCATCCCTAAGGTACATTTTTTTTAACCCATTAAATAATTTTTTTACTAGTTAAAAGTTTAGGATTCATTAGGAAAATTATTTGAATATCTTAGCTAGAAGAAATAAAAGAAATTCCTTTAACGAAATCTACACGCAAAGGGAACACCATAATAAATGTGAATCTTTTGAAAACATAACATATTTATGACAACTTAATAAAACCTGAGATCTTTTGTGTAAGACTTCTCCCATCAGCGTCTAGTCATATCCTATCACCCATAGGTATGGTTCAACCAACATCTCTCTAGAACTTAATCTCTCATCTCTCTCTCTCTCTCTCTCTTATAGAGTCTCTTATACAATCCACTAAGATTTAAAATTTTGAATTATATAAACAGCAAAATCCTTGCACTACAATATGTGCCTAGTCAAACTATTTATATATATATATCTAAGGTCTAGGACAAACCTCACACTTCTCTAACTCCTGGTTTAATCTCCTCAAAAGACTTCCTCACCATTTTCATGGCAAACCTATCCTTGACTCCAAGAACATTCTTTGGCGACGACAACTCTCTTAAAATCATTAGTGAAAAACAACCTAAGCTAATGGATGTTGATCATAATTTTCATCTGGGCATTTATTCACAAAATTGGAATGGGTACATTCATATACTTAGAGGTCCCATTTATCCAAACACTGTAAAAACCTTTTGGATCAACATTGCTGTCAGCCATGATGGTCTGACCATCTCTTCAGACATCTATGATATCCCTCTCTCCTTTAACGCTTCAAAAATCGCTGAAGCCATTGAATGTCCACTGGAAGGAATCACTCCCAGTCATGCATCCATTCAATGCACTCCTAATGCAAAATTACACTACTTGTTTGATAAAGGTTTTGCCTTCGAACCAACTAATCCTGAGAAACTCCTGCCCCATGCCAGAGGCTGGTTTAAATTCATTCTGACAAACATCAAACCTCGAAGCACATACAAAAACCTTATGTATCATGATGACAAGCTCCTAAACATGTGTCTTTTTAAGCAAGCTCGTATAAATCTGCCCCAAATTATATTTGACCATCTCAAGGACACCATTCTCGTGTCAAGAACTACAATTGAAACGACGATCCCTTACGGAAGAGACTTAACTGAAGTGTTTTTCAAAACAGGAGTTATGCAGTCAATTAGCAGGATTAGATGCGGTCCTGATAATGCCTTTGCTGAAAGTTGTTGTGAAACTTTTGACAGTACCTGGCTCTCAGAAAACAAATTGGTTAACAATCTGAAATAGATTAGGATTCTAGATATTTAAGTGCATGCCTGTACCATCTATGTTATTAGATAATAGGATATATATATATATATATATATATATATATATATATATATATATATATATATATATATATATGTATATGTTATCTTCTGATATTTATGTTGTCTGGCAACCACTAATAAAAATCTTAATAAACCATTAAAATATTGCATAAAATGTCAAGTCATCACTTTTAAAATAAGTTTTTTTTTAGGCTCAAAAATCTTCATTAATATCATGAATGCAAAGCAGTTACTAACCTCTTACACTTCCCACACGATCACGTCTTTTAGGATATCCTAATTAATCATGACCACCTAAGAAATAGTAAACCTAAATCCTTGTGTACCAATTTAGTCATCACACTCCTCACTATCATTCGCCTATAAATAATAGGATTCTGCTTCATCCTCGCTCATCCTCACTAATCTTCATTTAAAATCTTCTGTGTGTTAACAAATGGCTTCTCCAACATTTAGAGGAAATGTAGAAACTCTAGAAGTTATCCCAGAGAAAAGACCAAATCTAGCTAGACTTCAAAATAATGGTCTGGAAATTGTAAGAAGCATGCAGATTCAATCATGGAATGGTTATTATTCACTGCTAAACGGCCCTGTCTTTCCAGTTCTTGTGAAAGAATTCTGGAAATACGCCAGAATCAGTAATGATGGCAACACTATCTGGTCTGAAGTATATAACTTTCCAATCACTATCTCCATTCCCTCATTAGAAAAGATCATAAATTGTGTCGCCTCTGGAGTCATTGTTGAAGAATTTCAATCTGACCTGAGCTTAGTATAGAGATGCAAGGTTTTACTTGATGATTCGGTTCCTTATGAACCAAACAACCCTAAGAAACTTCTTCCTTCACCCAGAACATGGTTCAGATTCTCTCTAACCAATCTTCGACCTCGTGGAACTGCAAGGAGCACGCTGTCCCAAGATGACAGAGTATTCGTCTTCCTCCTAACACACCACTTTAGGATCATTCTTCCCAAAACCATTGTCAATCACCTGAAACATTCTATCAGAGTTTCAAGAACTCAGTTGAAATCTTACGTTCCTTACGGGAGAATAATATCTGAAATTATGCTAAAAGAGAAATTCTGGGGGTTAGTAAGCAGACTTGGACCAGAACCTTCAGTAACTGAGACAAGATGTGATAGGGTAGACAACGTTGAAGATTTTGATGACTAAAATTTCAAATCCTGATGTAGTGTAAAAAAAATACTATGTCTTGTTGCTTATCGTTCTATTTTGTGCTGATGTTTTTATCCTTTTTCAGTCAATTAAAATATGATGACTTCTGTGTTCTATACCTATACCAACATCAAATTCATAATAATCTAATACAAATGATTAAAATACCTAAAACATCATACTAACATATAGAATCAAACAGTAATGCATTAGCATCCCTCAAGGATAATGCAATCTAAAAGATTCAAAGCTTAGTAGAAGCTTTCAATTACTGTGTGGACTCCATGGAAATAAGAACTATCTAGACTAAGTTCCACGAATGGATCTCAGAATAAATTGTGAAGAGAAAGTGGTTGGGAATGACTCAAGTAGAAGAGAGGTTGCATGTCTCAAGAAATGATGATTCTAAAAATCTTCTCTCATCTTCTTCATCATCCTTAGGATCGCTCTAGTATAACTCATAAAGACCCATGAAAACTCAGTTTCATTAAGTCTACGATTACTAAAAATGTTTCTCATTAGGAATCTGTGTTTGAATTATCTATGTTCTGGTTTTCTTGAACTTTTCAAGATTAAGCTCAACCCATGCTATGCATCTTAAAACTACTTTATGCTGATGCCTCTATCTGATTGTTCTTAAATGAAATGATGTTATCAATCTTTACAGATGATCTAAAACCTTCAATTATTAATCATATGATTCCATCTAAAAATCCTTCAAATGAATTTATTATGGTTAAAGATGGTTATCACTAAATGACTTGGATTTCTTTTAACTGCTCAAATGCTGGCTCTATGGTTCTATGTTGGTTAACATATCCAGTATATGTATGATGATGTTAAGATGCTTAAATGCTTAAATGCTCAAATGAGGAAGAAATATATGATGTTATATGCCCTTATGCTCTAGCACTTTTTGATGATGTCAAAAAGGGGGAGAAAATATAATTGATTTTGATTGAAAGAAGGAAATCTGAAAGAATGCAGAACTCAAACAAAGTACTCTTATAAAATGCGTTACTACTAAAGTTTGTTGTTTGATGTTATCCGAGGAACTCTAAACAAGTTCACTAGGCATTCTAAGAAACAGGTTAAGCTAGAAGTATCAGATTTATCGTAATCCTTATCTTACTTAGCTCAGAAAAGAAGTAAGAAAACTCTAAAAGCAGTCAAGACAAAGTCTACATCTCAAGATGCTCACTCAGAAGATCTGTGCAAATTAGAAGTCAAGAACTGTCTTAAGATCCGGATTAAAGATCCAAGAAAGAAACCGTTCAGATGTTTACCAAGAACCATTGGAAATGAAAATGATCTAGTATCAGACTAATTCAACAATTAGTAATCAGACTCAGTACACAAAGATCAGTATCAGACTCATCAATCAGACCAAAAGCTGTGGATTACTGTCAAAATACCTTCATTGGTATCAATATCAGCACTCTAATGAATTACCTCTTAAGCATATGAGAAGAAATTCTTCACTTAGTATCAGACTCAACATACTCTGGTATAAGACTCAGCACATCACATGGTAACAGATCAAAATTAAATCACGAGTATCAGATTCAGAATCAAGCGTTGATTGATCACTTTAATATTTTCCTTCAATTGGTATGTGATAAAAAATTAAGCTTTGATAGATTACTAAGTATGACTTTAACAAGGTTCTGAGATGGAGACCTGTGTTCAAAAGTCAAAACAGTCATGATCTACACTGGTGTTTAAAATATTATCATCCAGAATCATAATTCTGAATATCTCAATATCTGACGTATAGGAATTAGGGGGAGACTGCCCTGAAGATCAAATTCCAAAATCTCAAATCTTCACAAAGTCTGAAACTCAGGGGGAGTTTCCTTTAAAGACAATGTTTGTCTCTAATAGATAGCAAGGCTACGACTATCACCCAAGAACTGTTTTGATCTTGTGCTTAATGGAATCTGCTGAAAAGTAGAAATGCTTCAGACGTCTCTGAAGATAAACAAGCTCTGATACGACAACAAAGAAAACTGAGTTCTGAAGATCTGAAGATGGAAGTTCTTATGAACTAGTCCAGATGCTAAAGACTCCTCGTTTTCCTAAAAGACATGATAGAGAAGTAACTCTTTTCTATTCCTGTTCTGACAACTCAAGTTGTTATTCTGTATATCTTTGGATTAAATAAAATCCTAGATGATCTCAGATAAAGCTTTGAGGATAACTCATTCAGGGGGAGCTGCTGTTCCAAACTCTGAATTTGTTTGTTTTGGTGATTACCTTGTATAAAATGTTCAATCAAAATACTTGGTTTTGCCATCATCAAAAAGGGGGAGATTGTGAGAACAAGAAATGTCTCTACAAGTCAATCTATGTTTTGATGATAACAATAAGTATTTGTGAAAGAACCATTTTATGGTTTAACGTATGTTGTGTGCAGATCATAAGAACTGAAGATATCAGAACCAACATACACCATCTAGATTTACAATGAGTGAATATATATATATGCGAAGTTACTATGTGTGACTAAAGTCGCGAGAAGCAAGAACGCTTCTTTATCTAGTCATGATCAGCCAGATCCAAATATGCCAAGATTGCTGTTGCAATGCTCTTGTGAATGGTCTCTGAAAGTGATTGAGATTCTGAAGATAGCGAAGCTTCTGAAGAAGTACACTCTAAAAAGAACCAAAGTGCGGAAGACTCCTATGACTTGAAGTTCTGATGGCTGAAGGCGCTGAAGACCAAGTGCAGAAAGAATCTGAAGACTGATGAGTTTTGAAGATCAAGGTTTCAAATAAGAAGTTCTGAAGACTCTGAAGACAGGCTCTGAAGATTCGGAAGACTTGAAGCAGAAAAGAATAACGTTCTTAAAGACCAAGTGCTGAAGTTCTGAAGACTGATTCCTAATGGAATTCTTCAATCGACGGAAGACTTGAAGCATCAGATGTTCTGCTAAGAAGACTCTACTCATGCTTCATCAAATTAACATCAGAAGCCACTGAAGTTTTGAAGTCTAAATATTACCGTTGTGAGTTTAATGTACACACTGCCCAAGAAAAGATGTTTGGTCACTTCTTCCTCTACAAAGAGAAGATGTGTCAGTACAACTCATTATATCACAACGTCTCTTTTCCAAATTGCCAACAGTATTCTCTAACGACTATATTTCTACGGGCTATTTAATGGAAAGAGTTTTTGCTTCTGATGTGTCGATCACTTGTAGAATCAAGAACTGATTTTTCGTCTACAAAATTGACCAAGTCATTGTGAAGATAGCAACAACGATGAGTTCTCGTTGTAACACTTAACATATTCAGAGCTATCATCATTTCACTAATGGTGATTGTTGTTAAAACTCAAGAAGACAAATCAATACAACAACAACAATCAAACAGAAGTTGTTGATGAAGAAGACAACATTGAAGATCTGTCAAGTCATCAACCTACCTTCTCGTCAAGACTACATCGAAAATCTGAAGAAAGGAGTTGCTGCTCAAAGCTTGCTGAACCAGAAGACGAAGAAGAAGAAGATCTACAAGATGTCAACAATTGTAATATCTAAATACATCTTTGTAGTTTCTTAGGAAAGCAAGGAGCTGATTGCTCATAACTTGCTTAAACACATGTATGTGTTCTTTGGACTTAAACTTAGGAGAAACTTGCTTATTAAGAAGCACAATCTGTAATCTCCAGTTTTCCAATTCGACTAAATGAATTGAGACTCCTCAAATGAACGTTATATCCTGAAGGGATCCCTGAACGGTTTAGCTGTGATTTGAGGCCCTTGAGTAGATCACATGGTGATCAAATACTTGAGATGACAATGGCTGAGGGTCATTGTGGAAAATCCTGAAATATGGTCAGTAGCGTTATATTCATTGTGATGAATCCCTGAACGGCTAGCTGTGAAATCCCAGCAGTGGGTCTGCTCGGTCAACGAACGTTATATCCTGTTGGATCCCTGAACGGTTCATTGGATTGTTAGTCAAAGTGCAGCTGTGCAAGTTGTTAGTCGCCGGCGTGGCCCGTGCAAGTGTAATCCTGATTTGATTATAGTGGATTAATTCCATGTGTTCAAGGCGAAATCACCTGAGGAGGGTGGACTGGATTAGTCCGCGTGGTGAGCCAGGATATATCGTGTGTCCTTTATTCTCTTGCTTAGTATCTCTATTTATGTTTATGCATTGAATATCAGAACCTCATATTAAGCAAAGTCAGAACCTTGCAGCCTATCTCTGATAAGCTTCCGCATTTCAAGTTCTGAGTATCGTATCTTATGATCAGAACCTATATGGTTCTCATGCTCTATAGTTAAGAGATCAGAATCTCTCAACAAACATTTAAGGTTCTTGAGTATCTCTTTAACAAGATGCGAAAAGTTACAAAAAGTGTAAATACACAATTCAAACCCCCCTTTCTTGTATCTTTCTCGCACCTTCAATTAGTATCAGAGCTCCGGTTCTGTTATTGATTCGCATCAAACACTTAACAGTGTCAGAAAAAGATCCAGATGTGGTGCGTAGAAGTACTCTTGGTGAGATTGAAATCCACTTACAATTTCTGTAACAATTCAGCAGTTGACTGTGTACAAAATTGTAATCAATCTGATTACTTCATGAGCAATTCACTGATTCTAGATGAAGCCTCACTAAAATTGAAGAATCAGCTGATAAGATAAATTCATCAGATAAGAAACTGTATTTGTTGAATGTTGAACCTGGAAAATACGTATGGATAAAACCACGTATATGATTAAAAGATGAATCATCAGAAAGCAAGAAATCTTGTTTGTTGAAGATTAATTCTTTATGAGTTTCTGAGATGTTTTCAAGAAACGGATTAGGTCCACCCTTGACTTTCTCGTTTGAAACTCATTCATAACCTCTTCATGTAAAGAAGAAAAGATTGTTGTTCTAAGACTTTGAATTTCAGAAAGGAATCTGTTAAAATCAAATTCTGCAATATTCAAATTATTAGAAATGATTCAATGTCAGAATCTGAAATGATTAAAGATTCAATGAAGAACTGAATCCCAAAGATTCAGTAAATACTTGATTCTGAACAAACTCTTAAGCAATTAACTGGTTCAGTAACCAAGCTTCAACAAATTGAGATTATTCTTGTAGAACAAAATGTCGATAATCTGATTTTCACCAGATCAAGTGTTCTCAGAACCACTTGAGCTATGAAATTAGAAGCTATCAATCCAGACGTCTAGGTTCTCTAACTGATGTTTTAAAAGATGACGTTAATGATGTTCTTTTGAAGAAATCAGTTAACTCATAGATATGTGTAAACAACCCCAAATAAGTTGATCAGCATTATGAGAACAAGAAGGTTCATACAAACCATGTCTAGTGATGTACACATGGGGCGTGATGATGTTTTGGTTCTGAACAAGTTCTAAAACAACCTTGAGGAACAAAGTCAGATGTTGATATGTCAATTCCTCCTTGAATAACCTTTCAAAGGTTCTCACTAATCTTGTGAAATAAATCATCTTTCAAAGACAAGAAACTATCACAAACGCAAACTGAATTCGAGCTATGAAAGGAGAACTCAACCAATTCTCAAAGTTTGTCGTTTAAGATTCAGATCCATATCTTAAGAACTGTATCGAAACTAAACAGGTTCTATGGATCAAGAAAATGAGAAGTGAGAAGCAATCAAAAACAGATGTAATATGTTGCTTATGAATGGGGTCATCAAATGGTACTTACTATTCACTCAGTACTTCTCCCACGCACATGAGTGTTAATTTTTCTTTCAGAACATTCGTTACATCGCCTTACCAAAAGGATTGCATGTAATTGGCTAAGTTCAGATGGAGCGGTTACTCTGATCTTGTTAAGTCCTAATCTCGGTTATTAGAGAACTAACGAACAAGGTTGACCAAGAAAAGAGAGAAAGCTGTAATTCAACCAGGATCACTTTCCAAGAAAATATTCTTTTCATCAGAAGTCAGAAGACAAGCGTATCCTGAAGAACCCAAGAAACATCTGTAGCTTACTCGAAAATAGGCAGAATCAGAAAGATACTCAAAGATTCAGAAAGTCAGAAAGGAATGGCTTCACGAAAAGGTTTAGCTAAAAGATTCTCTTCAAAAGTTCAGGATCCCTAAGGTACATTTTTTTTAACCCACAAAATACTTATTTTTACTAGTTAAAAGTTTAGGATTCACTAGGAAAATTATTTGAATATCTTAGCTAGAAGAAATAAAAGAAAATCCTTTAACGAAATCTACACGCAAAGGGAACACCATAATAAATGCGAATCTTTTGAAAACATAACATATCCCTGACAACTTAATAAAACCTGAGATCTTTTGTGTAAGACTTCTCCCATCAGCGTCTAGTCATATCCTATCACCCATAGATATGGTTCAACCAACATCTCCCTAGAACTTAATCTCTCCTCTCTCTCTCTCTCTCTCTCTTATAGAGTCTCTTATACAATCCACTAAGAAGATTTAAAATTTTGAATTATATAAACAGCAAAATCCTTGCACTACAATCTGTGCCTAGTCAAACTTGTTATATATATATCTAAGGTCTAGGATAAAACTCACACTTCTCTAACTCCTGGTTTAATCTCCTCAAAAGACTTCCTCACCATTTTCATGGCAAACCTATCCTTGACTCCAAGAACATTCTTTGGCGACGACAACTCTCTTGAAATCATTATTGAAAAACAACCTAAGCTAATGGATGTTGATCATAATTTTCATCTGGGAATTCATTCACAAAATTGGAATGGGTACATTCATATACTTAGAGGTCCCATTTATCCAAACATCGTAAAAACCTTTTAGATCAACGCTGCTGTCAGCCATGATGGTCTGACCATCTTTTCAGACATCTATGGTATCCCTCTCTCCTTCAACGCTTCAAAACTCGCTAAAGCCATTGAATGTCCACTGGAAGGCATCACTCCCAGTCATGCATCCATTCGATGCACTCCTGATGCAAAATTACACTACTTGTTTGATAAAGGTTCTGCCTTCGAACCAACTAATACTGAGAAACTCCTGCCCCATGCCAGAGGCTGGTTTAAATTTATTCTGACAAACATCAAACCTCGAAGCACATACAAAAACCTTTTGTATCATGATGACAAGCTCCTAAACATGTGTCTTTTTAAGCAAGCTCGTATAAATCTTCCCCAAATAATATTTGACCATTTCAAGGACACCATTCTCGTGTCAAGAACTACACTTGAAACGACGATCCCTTCCGGAAGAGTCTTAACTGAAGTGTTTTTCAAAATAGGAGTTCTGCAGTCAATTAGCAGGATTAGATGCGGTCCTGATAATGCCTTTGCTGAAAGTTTTTGTGAAACTTATGACAGTACCTGGCTCTCAGAAAACAAATTGGTTAACAATCTGAAATAGATTAGGATTCTATATATTTAAGTATATGCCTGTACCATCTATGTTATTAGATAATAGGATATATATATATATATATATATATGTTATCTTCTAATATTTATGTTATCTGGCAACCACTAATAAAAATCTTAATAAACCATTAAAATATTGCATAAAATGTCATGTCATCACTTTTAAAATAAGTTTTTTTAGGCTCAAGAAATCTTCATTAATATCATGAATGAAAAGCAGTTACTAACCTCTTACACTTCCCACACAATCACGTCTTTTAGGATATCCTAATTAATCACGACCACCTAAGAAATAGTAAACCTAAATCCTTGTGTACCAATTTAGTCATCACACTCCTCACTATCATTCGCCTATAAATAATAGGATTCTGCTTCATCCTTGCTCATCCTCACTAATCTTCATTTAAAATCTTCTGTGTGTTAACAAATGGCTTCTCCAACATTTAGAGGAAATGTAGAAACTCTAGAAGTTATCCCAGAGAAAAGACCAAATCTAGCTAGACTTCACAATAATGGTCTGGAAATTGTAAGAAGCATGCAGATTCAATCTTGGAATGGTTATTATTCACTGCTAAACGACCCTGTCTTTCCAGTTCTTGTGAAAGAATTCTGGAAATACGCCAGAATCAGTAATGATGGCAACACTATCTGGTCTGAAGTATATAACTTTCCAATCACTATATCCATTCCCTCATTAGAAAATATCATAAATTGTGTCACCTCTGGAGTCACTGTTGAAGACTTTCAATCTGACCTGAGCTTAGTATAGAGATGCAAGGTTTTATTTGATGATTCGGTTCCTTATGAACCAAACAACCCTAAGAAACTTCTTCCTTCACCCAGAACATGGTTCAGATTCTCTCTAACCAATCTTCGACCTCGTGCAACTGCAAGGAGCACGCTGTCCCAAGATGACAGAGTATTCGTCTTCCTCCTAACACACCACTTTAGGATCATTCTTCCCAAAACCATTGTCAATCACCTGAAACATTCTATCAGAGTTTCAAGAACTCAGTTGAACTCTTACGTTCCTTACGGGAGAATAATATCTGAAATTATGCTGAAAGAGAAATTCTGGGGGTTAGTAAGCAGACTCGGACCAGAACCTTCAGTAACTGAGACAAGATGTGATTGGGTAGACAACGTTGAAGATTTTGATGACTAAAATTTCAAATCCTGATGTACTGTAATAAAAAATACTATTTCTTGTTGCTTATCGTTCTATTTTGTGCTGATGTTTTTATCCTTTTTCAGTCAATTAAAATATGATGACTTCTGTGTTCTATGCCTATACCAACATCAAATTCATAATAATCTGAGACAAATGATTAAAATACCTAAAACATCATAATAACTGATAGAATCAAACAGTAATGCATTAGCATCCCTCAAGGATAATGCAATCTAAAAGATTCAAAGCTTAGTAGAAGCTTTCAATTACTGTGTGGACTCCATGGAAATAAGAACTATCTAGACTGAGTTCCACGAATGGATCTTAGAAGAAATTGTGAAGAGCAAGTGGTTGGGAATGACTCAAGTAGAAGAGAGGTTGCATGTCTCAAGAAATGATGATTCTAAAAATCTTCTCTCATCTTCTTCATCATCCTTAGGATCGCTCTAGTATAACTCATAAAGAATCATGAAAACTCAGTTTCATTAAGTCTACGATTACTAAAAATGTTTCTCATTAGGAATCTATGTTTGAATTATCTATGTTTTGGTTATCTTGAACTTTTCAAGATTAAGCTCAACCCAAGCTATGCATCTTAAAACTACTTTATGCTGATGCCTCTATCTGATTGTTCATAAATGAAATTCTGTTATCAATCTTTACAGATGATCTAAAACCTTCAATTAGCAATCAGATGATTCCATCTAAAAATCCTTCAAATGAATTTATTATGGTTAAAGATGGTTATCACTAAATGACTTGGATTGCTTTTAACTGCTCAAATGCTGGCTCTATGGTTCTATGTTGGTTAACATATCCATTATATGTATGATGATGTTAAGATGCTTAAATGCTTAAATGCTCAAATGAGGAAGAAATATATGATGTTATATGCCCTTATGCTCTAGCACTTTTTGATGATGTCAAAAAAGGGGAGAAAATATAATTGATTTTGATTGAAAGAAGGAAATTTTAAAGAATGCAGAACTCAAACAAAGTACTCTTATAAAATGCGTTACTACTAACGTTTGCTGTTTGATGTTATCCGAGGAACTCTAAACAAGTTCACTAGGCATTCTAAGAAACAGGTTAAGCTGGAAGAATCAGATTTATCGTAATCCTTATCTTACTTAGCTCAGAAAAGAAGTAAGAAAACTCTGAAAGCAGTCAAGACAAAGTCTACATCTCAAGATGCTCACTCAGAAGATCTGTGCAAATCAGAAGTCAAGAACTTTGTTAAGATCTGGATTGAAGATCCAAGAAAGAAACCGTTCTGATGTTTACCAAGAACCATTGGAAATGAAAACGATCTAGTATCAGACTAAATCAACAATTGGTAATCAGACTCAGTACACAAGGATCAGTATTAGACTCATCAATTAGAGCAAAAGCTGTGGATTACTGTCAAAATACCTTCATTGGTATCAATATCAGCACTCTAATGAATTACCTCTTAAGCGTATGAGAAGAAATTCTTCACTTAGTATCAGACTCAACATACTCTGGTATAAGACTCATCACATCACATGGTAATAGATCAAAATTAAATCATGAGTATCAGATTCAGAATCAAGAGTTGATTGATCACTTTAATATTAACCTTCAATTGGTATCTGATCAAAAATCAAGCTTTGATAGATTACTAAGTATGACTTTAACAAGGTTCAGAGATGGAGACCTGTGTTCAAAAGTCAAAACAGTCATGATCTACACTGGTGTTTAAAATATTATCATCCAGAATCATAATTTTGAAGATCCCAATATCTGATGTATAGGAATTAGGGGGATACTACCCTGAAGATCAAATTGCAAAATCTCAAATCTTCACAAAGTCTGAAACTCAGGGGGAGTTTCCTCTAAAGACAGTGTTTGTCTCTAATAGATAGCAAGGCTACGACTATCAGTCAAGAACTGTTCTGATCTTGTGCTTAATGGAATCTGCTGAAAAGTAGAAATGCTTCAGACGTCTCTGAAGATAAACAAGCTCTGATACGACAACAAAGAAAACTGAGTTCTAAAGATCTGAAGATGGAAGTTCTGATGAACTAGTCCAGATGTTAAAGACTCCTCGTTTTCCTAAAAGACATGATAGAGAAGTAACTCTTTTCTATTCCTGTTTTGACAACTCAAGTTGTTATTTTGAATATCTTTGGATTACATAAAATCCTAGATGATCTCAGATAAAGCTTTGAGGATAACTCATTCAGGGGGAGCTGCTGTTCCAAACTCTGAATTTGTTTGTTTTGGTGATTACCTTGTAAAAAATGTTCAATAAAAATACTTGGTTTTGCCATCTTAAAAAAGGGGGAGATTGTGAGAGCAAGAAATGTCTCTACAAGTCAATCTATGTTTTGATGATAACAATAAGTATGTGTAAAAGAACCATTTTATGGTCTAACGTGTGTTGTGTGCAGATCATAAGAACTGAAGATATCAGAACCAACATACACCAGCTAGATGTACTATGAGTGAATATATACATATACGAAGTAACTGTGTGTGGCTAAAGTTGCGAGAAGTAAGAACGCTTCTTTATCTAGTCATGATCAGCCAGATCCAAGGATGCCATGATTGCTGTTGCAATACTCTTATGGATGCTCTCTGAAAGTGATTGAGATTCTGAAGATAGCGAAGCTTCTGAAGAAGTACACTCTAAAAAGAACCAAAGTACGGAAGAATCCTATGACTTGAAGTTCTGATGGCTGAAGGCGCTGAAGACCAAGTGCAGAAAGAATCTGAAGACTGATGAGTTATGAAGATCAAGGTTTCAAATTAGAAGTTCTGAAGACTCTGAAGACAGGCTCTGAAGATTCGAAAGACTTGAAGCCGAAAAGAATAACGTTCTTAAAGACCAAGTGCTAAAGTTCTGAAGACTGATTCCTAATGGACTTCTTCAATCGACGTAAGACTTGAAGCATCAGATGTTCTGCTAAGAATACTCTATTCATGCTTCATCAAATTAACATCAGAAGCCACTGAAGTTTTGAAGTCTAAATATTAACGTTGTGAGTTTAATGTACACACTGCCCAAGAAAAGATGTTTGGTCACTTCTTCCTCTGCAAAGAGAAGATGTGTCAGTACAACTCATTATATCACAACGTCTCTTTTCCAAACTGCCAACAATATTCTCTAACGACTATATTTCTACGGGCTATTTAATGGAAAGAGTTTTTGCTTCTGATGTGTCGATCACTTGTAGAATCACAAACTGATTGTTCATCTACAAAATTGACCAAGTCATTGTGAAGATAGCAACAACGATGAGTTCTCGTTGTAGCACTTAACATATTCAGAGCTATCATCATTTCACTAATGACGATTGTTGTTAAAACTCAAGAAGACAAATCAATATAACAACAACAATCAAACAGAAGTTGTTGATGAAGAAGACAACATTGAAGATCTGTCAAGTCATTAACCTACCTTCTCTTCAAGACTACATTGAAGATCTGAAGAAAGGAGTTGCTGCTCAAAGCTTGCTGAACCAGAAGACGAAGAAGAAGAAGATCTACAAGATGTCAACAATTGTAATATCTAAATACATCTTTGTAGTTTCTTAGGAAAGCAAGGAGCTGATTGCTCATAACTTGCTTAAACACATGTATGTGTTCTTTGTACTTAAACTTAGGAGAAACTTGCTTATTGAGAATCACAATCTGTAAACTCCAGTTTGCCAATTCGACTAAGTGAATTAAGACTCCTCAAGTGAACATTATATCTTGAAGGGATCCCTGAACGGTTCAGCTGTGAGTTGAGGCCCTTGAGTAGATCACGTGGTGATCAGATACTTGAGATGAAAATGGCTAAGGGTCATTGTGGAAAATCCTGAAATATGGTCAGTAGCGTTATATTCATTGTTATGAATCCCTAAACGGCTAGCTGTGAAATCCCAGCAGTGGGTCTGCTCGGTCAATGAACATTATATCCTGTTGGATCCCTAAACAGTTCATTGGATTGTTAGTCACAGTACGGCTGTGCAAGTTGTTAGTCACCGGTGTGGCCCGTGCAAGTGTAATCATGATTTGATTATAGTGGATTAAGTCCTTGTGTTCAAGGCGAAATCACCTGAGGAGGGTGGACTGGATTAGCCCGCGTGGTGAACCAGGATATATCATGTGTCCTTTACTCTCTTGCTTAGTATCTCTATTTATGTTTGTGCATTGAATATCAGAACCTCATATTAAGCAAAGTCAGAACCTTGCAGCCTATCTCTGATAAGCTTCCGCACTGCAAGTTCTGA
Source organism: Lathyrus tuberosus (assembly GCA_022829125.1). NCBI lineage: Eukaryota > Viridiplantae > Streptophyta > Magnoliopsida > Fabales > Fabaceae > Lathyrus > Lathyrus tuberosus. The sequence continues at coordinate 9,774,135 of JALAZF010000199.1, read as the reverse complement.
GTATCGTATCTTATGATCAGAACCTATATGGTTCTCATGCTCCATAGTTAAGAGATCAGAATCTCTCAACGAACATTGAAGGTTCTTGAGTATCTCTTTAACAAGATGCGAAAAGTTACAAAAAGGGTAAATACACAATTCAAACCCCCCTTTCTTGTGTCTTTCTCGCACCTTCAAGAGGTCCATGATCAATAGACCTCAAAGCAATGCATGATTTAGAGAGTTCAAGTTATGATGCACTTACCTCTTGGAGCTTCTTGTGCTATCTGCCAAATTCCTTGTGCCATAATTAATTTAATGCTTTGAACACTCTGAAATGATCCCTTAGAAGCTTTTAGGATGATCAGAACCAGCCGGAATCCTCAGGAACAAGTATAGGCCTTTTCTTGCAAAAGGGGCAAAAATGACCAAGATAGTAACTCTCTCAAATGGTGTTCCAGATAAGGGAAACCAATTGGGACAATTTGAGGATGATATTTGGAGTGTGTTTGAGGCCTGGTTTGGTTTTGGAAGTGACTGAATCAAGACATGGCTTGAAAAATGCAGAAAAGTCAAATTTTGAGGTTTTGGAGGTTGACTTTCTGATTTTGGTGTTTCAGATCACAAGTGTGTGTTTGAACAGCTTAGATATGAAATATTAGATGTGTTTGGATCATGAGTTGCAGTGGAATTGCTCTCTAACTCAAAAAGTCAGAGATGACTTACAAAAGAAGGCATTTTGGCCTAAAGAGAGAGATTTTGAGGAAAGCATCAATTGTAGTGCTTTGGTGTACTCAAACTGAGCACAAATGAGCTCTATTTTAGTGCAACAAGTTTGTTTTTCAAGCAATAGTGAATGGAAGCTGGTACAGGCCTTTGGCCAATGTTGATCCAAGGGAATCTTTAGTCTCCTCTAGCCATTGACTTGAGGTTAGGGCACAGGCCTATGGTTCTTTGATTCAGAGCTGAATCTGGACTCATTCAGTTAGGAATGTGTCAGTCCATGCCACCTTGATGCATCCATTAAATTCTTGGAAACAAAATTGGAGTCTTTTGCACTTTTTAGCCTATTTAGGTTTGTTATGGCTATGTGTAGATTCTTGGACTTGGAAGGCTTGGGGATCAGATCATTCCCCTTGGATTTTATCCTCTAATGTGTCCAAATGGATGACAAGGTTTGGAGTTGTCCAATTTTGCCAAATCGAGCAAAATGCCAAAATCTTCCTTGTACAAGACAGTTGGAAATGGTGATTTTGAGGGAATCATATCTCCTTGCTCAGGTTGAGTTATGGGAGGTTTTTGTGCTTTTTAGAAAGCCCTCATATGATACAATACATGTGTGATCATAGTTTGTCCTAAAACTATTTGAATCCAACTGAAAAATCCTCATGAACATTGATGTCCAAGGTTGGTAACTTAGGTTGATTTTCACTAAGTGTTGGAAAATTGCCATTTTCTTCATTTTTGTCATTTTGATCAGTCCATAACTCAAAATCCATGAAGAATTGGAGTTTGAGGTAGTTGGATATTTTGTAGAGTGTAGGAACATCTACAAATCAGGCCTTGGATCACTCAAAATGGTTGCTTGGATCAGAAGTTATGGTCCTTGGAAGTTGGTACCAAAACCATTTTTGTTCCATAACTTAGAAAAATTTTGGTTTCTCATAGTTGCCCCTTTTGCAAGAAACCTCACTTTTCTTGATTTTTCTTAATGAATGATGATCAATACCATACATTAACATTATTTTTGACTTAGGGGAACCGTATTTGTGAAATAATCCAAAAAGTCAAACTTGATTTTGTGCACAATTGACTTTTTACCGGATGAAATCCAAAATGTACGATCATTTGTGAAATTAAGTCCTTGACCTAAATTAAACCTAATGGATGGATTCCATAGGTGTTATAGGGTGTATTGAATCATGTCCCAAGGTTTGACAGCATGTCCTGGTCAAAAGTCAAAGGTACAGTTGACTTTTTTCTTCAAAACCCTAATTGTGGTCCAGATGAAATTGAAACTTGTGAATCAAGCTTCTTGGATCAATCCATTGTTGTAAATGGTTTAATGTGTTGTATTTGAGGCCCTCAAATCATGTCTTGAGGTCTTGGCTCATGTATTGCACCAAAAGTCAACTTAGGGGTGAATTAGGTCAAGAAACCCTAATTCCTGATTTTTGGTAAATGCATCCCTTGAGGTTAAATTGACTTGATGATTGGGTCCATGTGGTCCCTTGGAGTATCTTAGGTTGTGATTTGAAGCATTGGCTCATGCCCAGATGAAAATTCCCATCTGTAGGCCTTGGTCGACCAAAACCCTAATTTGGTGACACTGGCGATCTTGAGGCTTGATGCACTTGGAATGTTGTAACTTTGTGCTTGATTCTTGATGTGGGAGTCCTCTTGATCTCTGATGGTGTTTAAGAGGTTTATACAAGTTTAAGATCATGTCATTTCTTGATTGATCCTTTGTCTAAGTGCTCTGAGAGGGATGGAAACCCTAATTCTTGATTGTAGTGAATGCTCAACCATCTTTGTGGAGATTGATGAAGCATGAAGGTACATCCATATTGTGGTAATGATCTTCACAATGAAATGAAATCTTGATGGTTAAAATTTGGGGTATAACAGTTTGGTGTCTTGTTCAAAGCCCAAGATTGAAGCTAAAGGTTATTTGTGTCTTGTTCAAAGCCCAAGATTGAAGCTAAAAGGTTTGACTGGTAGAGAATTTGTCATCTCTAAAGGGAGACATCTTATCTGTTTATCACAACTGTTGGGTGACTGATTATAAAGGAGGGTTACTTTAACTGGGATATGTGAACCCATCAATGCCATAATTTCCTTTATAGGGGATTTATCCTGAAGGAAAAAACTTTAACTCAGTGTTGAGCAACGCCATTTTTCCTTAGGATTCTTTCATGCTAAGGGAGGGACAGTGGCGTGGATGTAAATAATCAACAGGCTTGCCACTTATAGCAATTAGGTGAAAGAGGAAGTTTACCAGGATAAGAGATGGACTACATCTTGGATTTTTGAATCAACAAGTGTGCCACTTATAGCAGTTATCTGGAATTAAGGTTTGTTTTGATTTTCTGTTTTGATGTGTGATATACAGAGAAATGTCTTCCTACAGAGAGATTTTGATTTCCTCTAAGGGGATGTTAATTTTTGTATGTGCCTTGATCAAAGCCCAAGGTTGAAGCTAAGAGATTGATTGACTCCACTGGGGAAGTCCTTATACAAAGCCAAAGAGGAGGCTGGAAAAGGCTGACTCAACAAGAGAGTGTTTATCTGTCTTGTACAAAGCCCAAGATTAAGGCTAAAAGAGATTTGACTCTTTTCCGGGGAAATATTTTGTCTGTCTTGTACAAAGCCCAAGATTGAGGCTAAAAGGGATTTTTTTGACTCCACTAGGGAATATTTGTAGGTATCTTGTACAAAGCCCAAGATTGAAGCTAAAATTAGACTGACTCAACAAGAGAGTGTTTAGGGGGATTTTATATGTGTCTTGTACAAAGCCCAAAATTGAGGCTGAAAAGAGACTGACTCAACAAGAGAGTGTTTTTATCTGTCTTGTACAAAGCCCAATATTGAGGCTGAAAAAGAAGATTAACTCTTCTGGAGAGTATGATTTGTCTTGTATAAAGCCCAAGATTGAGCCTGAAAAGAGGATTGACTCTACTTAGGAAGATTTATAGAAAGCCTAAGAGGAGTCTGAAAAGAGAATGACTCTGCTTGGATATTTATACGGTGTCTTGTATAAAGCCCAAGATTGAGGCTGAAAAGAGATGACTCAGCTAAGGATATTTCAGGTGTCTTGTACAAAGCCCAAGATTGAGGCTGAAAATAACTGATTGAATCAACAAAAGAGTGTTTTTGAGGCTAACTCTGTTGAGGAAAATCATTATACAAAGCCTAAGAGGAGGTTGTTTTTTACTGAGGATTATTGAGATCCAGAGGCAGGTCCAAGATGGGGAATCAACTCTTGCTGAGGATTATAGGAGAGGTAAGGTATCAGATGCCTTGAGGTTCTGATTTGGGATAATGTTATCCTGATTATAGGCTGACCCTAGATGGGGGGATTTAGGATGAAAGACTGAGTCTTAGAACCCTTGAGGGTTTTAACTCTACTGGATATTGATTAAATGACCAGGGTTTTTTCCTGTGTTTGTAGGGAACTTGAGAATGTCTTTGAGATCCAAGAGGAGATGAGACTGTCCAAGTCTATTGGTATGAAAGAGTTTATCTTTGTATAATTCCCAAGAGGAGGCTGGTGCTTTAAGGGATGAGAATCAACCCTTAAATTGGTCTGACATTTTGACTCTTTCAAAAGACTGCTCTAACAAAGGATGACTAAGTTATGTCCTATACCTTTAAGAGGTCTTCAGGGTCTTTGTATTAAGCCCAAGAGAAGGCATGAGAACTTCTAAGAAGCCTGGGGGTCCTTGTACACAGCCCAAGAGGAGGTGGTGATGCTTTTAGGAAGCCTGTGAGTCCAAACTTAAGAAAATTTTAAGAAAAGTTTCACCGGGAATAATCTTTTCTTTAGTGAACAGTTCTAGGGTTTGAAGAAATTCAAGAGAGGTTTCACCGGGAATTAATCCTCTCTGGGGAAGTGAATTTCCTTGACAATTTTCTAATAGTGACAGTCTGAGAAAAGTTTCACCGGGAATAACTCCTTTCTCTTTGTTCCATATTGCATAAGCCCAAGAGGAGGCAAGACTGTATCTGGAATTCCTATGGGGAACTAGTTTTGACTGTGTTGAAAGAGTGACCACTGGCTTTATCTAGTTCTAGACCTAATTGCCGTGGAAAACGCTAAGCAGATATTTACAAGCATATATATACAGATGAAATATATATTGTATGTAAAATGTGGGTAGGAGGACTTACAGGTGAGCAAGCTTCCAGCACAAACAAATATATATATGTGCAAGTATGTAAAAGAAAGTTGTTTTAAACTTACAGGCGAGCAGGCTTCCAGTGTAATAGTTTTATGGTTAGTTGTTAAAGAAATTAAATAAATTTTTTATAACAACTATGAATTTGAACCTAAATCAAAAGGGAAAGGTGTTTTAGAAAAGAAGATTGGGGCTTATACTCAAGGAGAGGCCCAGATGAAAAACAATAATCGTATCGTTATTTTGAAGACTGTACTGGGACTTATACAATGACTGAGGCCCAAAAAGGTTTTATTTACAAAGGGACGGGACTTACACTCTATCAAAAGGCCCAAAGTTTATTTTTGTACAAAAATTGTGGGGCTTACAACTCAAGGAGGGGCCCAGATGAAAATGTTTTGAAAACGACGATCACGCCGAGATTTTTGAAACCGTAGTGGGACTTATACAATGACTGAGGCCTAAATTGTGGGGCTTACAACTCTATTAGAGGCCCAAAAGTGTTTTGAAAAAGATTTGTGAGGGTGAAAATAATAAAAACCCTAATTTGATTTTTAAATGTATTTTAAATGAATAAAAATTCAATTAAAATGATCAAAATTATCAAACATGTGTGAAAAACAAGTTTTGATCTTGTATTAATGTTTGAAAAATCATGTTTCATTCATAGAATGATTTGAAAATTATTTATATTTGCAAAATCAAGAGAAAGGAATATTTTTAAGGGTTAAATACACAACCCCCTGCAAGGTTAGCGAGTTTTCATTTTAGCCCCTGTCAAAGTTTTTTTTTTAAGAACCCCTCATCTTAGTTAGATTCCCTCGGAAAACCCCCCAGAGGCCAAGTGGCAATGAAGCTTCCGTTTTGACCATAAGAATCTGTCCATGTTGGCCTTTTGGATTAAATTTTAATGGTTGACTGGGTATACATTTATGCATTTACAAATACCCCCTTGAAATTGTTAGGGTTTGCCTCCCTTTTTTCTATCTTCTTCGTCCGTCGTCGTCGTGTACATGGGTGGAAGCAGGTCATCATCGTCTGCGGGAAATTTTGGAAAGAGTTTGCCAAGATGTGGTTGTAACGCCCGGTTATTTAATTAATTGATTAATTAAATATCTTCGTATTATTTGTTTGATTGTGTTGGTTGTCGAAAATGTCGTGTTGAGTTGTTATGTTGGTTTTAGTCGAATTAATTTAATTAAGTCGATTTAAGAGGTAGAAATAATATAATGTTGGTAGATTAGAATTATAAAATTATTAGTGGGCTTACCTATGGTTAGAAGTAGTAAATAGTGGGGTGTAAGAATTAGGCCCAAGGGAATTATTAAAATTAATAGAATTATAAGATTATTGAGAAAAATAAGAAAAATTAGGTTATCAGTACAATAGAAAAGAGGCTTTTGGGAGAAGTACGGGAAGTTGCAGAGAAAAAGGAACGAGGGCTTTGGAAGAGAATACGTAGAGGCTGCTAGAGCGAGAATTCGATCGGAGTTTTAGAGCGACCTTCAATCCAAGGTAAGGGTGGGGTTCTGACTCTATAATAAGGTAATTGATGAATGATATGTGGGGTTGGGTTTATAGAAATACCTCTGTCTGTGTTGTAATTGTTGTCGTAGATATTGAAATACGTTGTTGTTGATGAATTGGTTGTAGGAAAATTGGCCTATGTTGCTTTAAGATATAATTTTCATTGCGTTTCTGTTTGTACTAGGATGGTTGAATTTGAAACTGTGAGGAGAGGTTTGTGATATGGGAAGAACTGGAATGAGATTAAGTAAGTAAGTAATGTTGTTTTTTAAAAAATACAAAAATAAACAAAATAAAAATAAAGGGGGGGGGGGGGGGGGGGGATGGCGCAAGCCACCCCCATGTGTAAGAGCATGGTGGCGCAAGCCACCTGGGACATGTAGTGAGTATGGCGCAAGCCATCTCTGTTGGACTTAAGGGTGGCGCAAGCCACCTCATAATGGGGTTAATGGTGGCGCAAGCCACCTTGCCTGTGGGATTAAGGGTGGCGCAAGCCACCTGTACCTGGGTGTGGGAGTGGTTAATTGGTTAGTGTGTGTAGGTGTTTAGTTGATTTGAATATTAATATTTATTTGATTAAAATATTATTTGGTTAGAATATTAATACTGACAAGGGATATTTTAATGGTTTGAAATATGATAATGGCATAATTATGTAGTAACAGCAAATTAACAGGATTAATACAGAAAAACCGAACTAGTGAATTAGCAGGAAATAATCTATTATTAGTTTCAGTTAGTAGGAAAATAAAAACAGTAATGTCGTGAACTAGCAGGTAGCATTTTAGTAACAGTAGTAGTGATAATTAGTAGAAGAATAATTTGGCGGTAGTGAGTAAACATAGCAAGAGTTATATAGTATCAATACCAGGATAATGTTAATAACATTAAAGCAGAGCAGAAACATTGTAATTTAGCAAAAGATTAATTAAACGGTTTTAGTAACAATGTCCAGATAATTTCGAGTAAATCTTGTAACATAATTTAGATGGTATAAAGTATGGTAAATTGACAGTAGTATTGTTGTGGTTAATTGTGAAGTTGCTGGTATGAATGTTGTTGCATTGTCTTATTAGTGGCAAGAATTAAGTTGTAGGCCTATGGCCAATGTGGATTTGTTGTTGTTGTTAAGTTGTAGGCCTATGGCCAATGTTGATTTGTTGTTGTGTGGTTACATAACTATTATTGTTGTTATTATGATATTCATGTTGAGTTGCATACATCGCATATCAAGTTGGAGCTGTGGCTCGGTAAGCTGGTCTGGATTGGCAAAATTTAAGTTGAAGGCTTATGCCTTGTTGACGTCAATATTAATTGGCAAGTTTCTAAGTTGGGAGTTTTGCTCCAATGCTACCACATGCATGTGCATTTGATGAGTCGCATTCCATGTTGCATAAAGTGTTATTGTATGTTGATTAATGTTGATGGTAATGTTGTGAAGTGGTGATTTTTATATAATCTGATCTAATATATTATTTACATATACCCGATTATATTGTTTGATATCTCACCCCTTCTGTGTATGGTGACGGTTTATACGCCATCCTGCAGGTAATCCAGAGTGAAGGCTATCTACCTTCATTAGTTTGATTCGGTGTCGTCCCTCTGATACGTAACACTCGGGGGGATGAACACATGTTTCTTTTATTGTTGATTTCATCATTGTTGCTGAACTTTTAAGTTGTTTTCATAAAGACCTTGTGCTTTGAAGTTGTTTGATGTGAACAAAGATGTTATGTCATTAAAGTTAAATTTTTGTGAATCCGCTGCGTAGTAATGAAAGTTGTTTTATTTTAAAGAGTGAGCAGGTTGTTATCGGTTCATCCGAAATTATGTGTTATGTATCTGTTTTCCCAAGTGATTAATTGTCGTTGTTTTATGTAGAAAATCTAGCATTCCTTATGCACGTTGAAAATTTGTAACTCTGATTTTATATTATTCGATGGGTAGAAATGGGGGGTTACATTAGTGGTATCAGAGCAGGTCAGTCCGTCTGGCCAGGTTGTCTAATGTTGTTTGTTTCCCCAGTGTGCGACATGTGTGTAAAAACACTATCGATGCTTGTTTTGTTTTCCATTTGTAGGTTGGGAATGAAACAAGTGGGGGAGAAGGTGGTGCTTCTCCAAGATGCTTCGAGTGTGGAGTGTTGGCTAAGGTAGTGTTGGACGCTGCGATAGTTGGTGAAGATAGTTTGTACCGCCTCATGATATCGGCTGTTATTCACAAATTGAGGAACTGATCACCCTTAATCTCTTGTTGATAATGGACGGGATCATGTTGGATGGGATAGACGTGTCTTGCGAGCTTGAGTAGTGTGCACAGTGAATTGTCGAGGTTAAGACGAGTGCTTGCGGATTATTTTGATGAGTCGATGCAGAATATTAGATTTGAAGATGGGACAAATTAGAGTTTCTTGCCTGTCGGTCAAGTTAGAATATCCCGAGGAGAACGATCAGGTATTGTTGATGTCTGCTTTTAAAGGATAGAGAATAGTGTGATGGCTAGTGATATGCCAGTGGCGTGTAATTCCTGATGTTCACCTGAATCTAATTTTGACGAGGGTGAAGAGTTGTTTGTTCTGTTAAGCAAGTGAATGAATCTGTGGAAGATGGTGCAAAGGTGTCTATGATGTTGGATTCCTTGAAGCTTAAGAGGATGCGGTGGCATGTGAGATACCTTTGGTGGGTGATTATTTGGAGGTGCTCCCATGAGATATCAGTGAGGTACCACTGTAGTGTGGAGTGTAACTTGCTATCGACTGGTACTCGATGCAAGCTTGATGTCGATGGTTGCATACAGAATGTATTTTTCTGAATGAGTGAATTGGAGAAACAGTTGGAAGAGTTGTTTGAGAAAAGGTTTGTTCGACCAAGTGTTTCTCCGTGGGGTGCTCCTGTACTGTTAGTGAGGAAGAAAGATGGAAGTTTGAGGTTGTGTGTTGACTATCGGCAGCTGAATAAAGTGACGATCTGGAATAAGTGTCTGGTTCCAAGGATTGAGAATTTGCTGGATCAGTTAATAGATGCCTGTGTGCTTAACAAGATTGATTTAAGGTCTGGATTATCGTCATATATGTGTTAAGTCGGATGATATTCCGAAGACAGTAAGGACGAGGGAAGGTATTGATGAGTATACTGTGATGTCGTTTGGTGTGTCTAATGCACCTAGTATTCATGGAGTCTATGAATCAGATTTTCTTGAGTATTTGGATAAGTTTGTAGTAGGTTTTATTGACGATCTTTTAATAGACTTTAAATTTGAAGAAGAGCATGCTGAGCATTTAAGAACCGTGTTGCAAGAACCGAAAGAGAAGAAGTTATATGCAAAGCTGTCTAAATGTGGATTTTGGTTAAAGGAGGTTAGTTTTCTTGGTCATGTCATTTCAGGTAGTGGCATTGCTAAAGTAGATGCTGTGTTGCAATCGGAAACTCCGAAGTCGGCTACCAAGATTAGAAGCTTTTTGGGACTAGCTGGTTATTACCGAAGGTTTATCGAAGGATTTTCTAAGTTAGCACTTCCGTTGACTAAGTTGACTTGTAAAATTTGAGCTTTTGTGTGGAACATTTAATGTGAAGAAAGTTTTACGGAATTGAAGAAGAGATTGATGTCGGCTCCGGTTTTGACATTACCTGATCCAGGAGAACCTTTTGTGGTGTATTGTGATGCTTTTAAGATGGGTTTGGGAGGTGTGCTTATGCAGAATGCTAAGGTGGTTGCTTATGCGTCGAGGCAGTTGAGGACTCATGAAAAGAACGATCCTACGCATGATTTAGAACTTGTTCCAGTTGTTTTTGTGCTGAAGATTTGGAGGCATTATCTTTATGGTTCTAGATTTGAAGTGCTTAGTGACCATAAGAGTTTAAAGTATTTGTTTGATCAGAAGGAATTGAATATGAGACAACGAAGATGGTTGGAATTATTGAAAGATTATGATTTCGGTTTGAACTATCATCCAGGTAAAGCTAATGTTGTGGCTGACACCCTAAGTCGGAAAACTTTGCATATGTCGGCGATGATGGTTAAAGAATTGGAATTAATTGAGCAATTTAGAGATATGAGCTTAGTTTGCGAAGTGACACCGCAGAGTGGGATGTTGGGGATGCTAAAGATTAACAATGATTTTCTGGACAGTATCAAGGAAGCTCAGCAGTTAGACGTTAAACTGGTAGATTCAATGGTTGGGATCGATCAGTCTGAGAATGATGATTTCCAGTTAGATGCGCAAGGTGTGTTGAGATTCTGAAATAGAATTGGTATTCTTGATGATGCAGAGATGAAGAGAGTAATTCTCGAGGAAAGTCATAAGGGTAATTTGAGTATTCATCCGGGAGCTACAAAGATGTATTAGGACTTGAAGAAATTATTTTGGTGGCCGGGAATGAAGCGTGATGTAGCTCGTTTTGGGCCGCGTGTTTAACTTGTCAAAAGTAGAAAGTCGAACATCAGAAGCCTGCGGGGTTGATGCAACCGTTAGAAGTTCCAGAGTGGAAATGGGATAGCATTTCAATGGATTTCGTGACGGGATTACCTAATACTTCAAGAGGACACGATTCGATTTTGGTGATTGTTGATAGGCTTACGAAGTCGGATCATTTTATTCCTATTAACATCAGTTTTCCAGTTTCGAAGTTGGCGGAGATTTATACTAGCGTAATTGTAAAGCTGCATGGTGTTCCTCTGTGTATTGTGTCTGATAGGGATCCGAGGTTTACTTCTGATTTTTAGAAGAGTTTGCAAGAGGCGTTGTGTTCTAAGTTGAGGTTAAGTTCGGCGTATCACCCTCAGACGGATGGTCAAACTGAGAGGACTATTCAGTCGTTGGAGGATTTGGTGAGAGCATGTGTTCTTGAGCAGGGAGGTTCGTGGGATACTTATCTTCCATTGATCGAGTTCAGTTATAATAACTGCTACCATTCCAATATTGGAATGGCACCTTTTAAAGCATTATATGGTCGGAGATGTAGGACTCCTTTATGTTGGCATGAATCTGGAGAAAGTGTAGTGCTTGGACCTGAAATTGTTTGAGAGACTACTGAGAAGGTGAAGTTAATCCGAGAAAAGATGAAATCTTCCCAAATTAGGCAGAAGAGTTATCATGACAAGCGAAGGAAAAATTTATAATTTCAAGCAGGTGACCATGTGTTTTTAAGAGTTACGCCGGTGACAGGTGTTGGGCGTGCATTGAAGTCTAAGAAGCTCACTCCTCGTTTTATTGGTCCGTATCAGATTTCGGACAAAGTTGGAAATGTTGTTTATAGAGTGGCCTTACCGCCTAATCTTTCAAATTTACATGATGTGTTTCATGTGTCACAACTCCGGAAGTATGTTCCAGATCCATCTCATGTAGTTCATATGGATGATGTGCAAGTACGGGATAATCTTACTATAGAAACGATGCCTGTACAGATCGCGGATCGTGAAATGAAGACTCTAAGAGAAAAGGAGATTGCGTTGGTAAAAGTAGTTTGGTTAGGAGATGCCGGAGAAAGTATGACGTGGGAGTTGGAAAGCAAGATGCGGGAATCCTATCCCGAGTTGATTGAGCAAGGTAAATTTTCGAGGACGAAAATATTCTAAGTGGGGGAGAGTTGTAACGCCCGGTTATTTAATTAATTGTTTAATTAAATATCTTCGTATTATTTGTTTGATTGTGTTGGTTGTCGAAAATGTCGTGTCGAGTTGTTATGTTGGTTTTAGTTGAATTAATTTAATTAAGTTGATTTAAGTGATAGAAATAATATAATGTTGGTAGATTAGAATTATAAAATCATTAGTGGGCTTACTTATGGTTAGAAGTAGTAAATAGTGGGGTGTAAGAATTAGGCCCAAGGGAATTATTAAAATTAATAGAATTATAAGATTATTGAGAAAAATAAGAAAAATTAGGTTATTAGTAAAATAGAAAAGACGCTTTTGGGAGAAGTACGGGAAGTTGCAGAGAAAAAGGAACGAGGGCTTTGGAAGAGAATACGTAGAGGCTGCTAGAGCGAGAATTCGATCGGAGTTTTAGAGCGACCTTCAATCCAAGATAAGGGTTGGGTTCTTACTCTATAATAGGGTAATTGATGAATGATATGTGGGGTTGGGTTTATAGAAATACCTCTGTCTGTGTTGTAATGGTTGTCGTGGATATTGAAATATGTTGCTGTTGATGAATTGGTTGTAGGAAAATTGGCCTATGTTGCTTTAAGATATAATTTTCATTGCGTTTCTGTTTGTTCTGGGATGGTTGAATTTGAAACTGTGAGGAGAGGTTTGTGATATGGGAAGAACTGGAACGAGTTTAAGTAAGTAAGTAATGTTGTTTTAAAAAATAAAAAATAAATAAATAAAGGGGGGGATGGCACAAGCCACCCCCATGTGTAAGAGCATGGTGGCGCAAGCCACCTGGGACATGTAGTGAGGATGGCGCAAGCCACATCTGTTGGATTTAAGGGTGGTGCAATCCACCTCATAATGGGGTTAATGGTGGCGCAAGCCACCTTGCCTGTGGGATTAAGGGTGGCGCAAGCCACCTGTACCTGGGTGTGGGAGTGGTTAATTGCTTAGTGTGTGTAGGTGTTTAGTTGATTTGAATATTATTATTTATTTGATTAGAATATTATTTTGTTAGAATATTAATAATGACAAGGGATATTTTAATGGTTTGAAATATGATAATGGCATAATTATGTAGTAAGAGCAAATTAACAGGATTAATACAGAAAAACCGAACTAGTGAATTAGCAGGAAATAATCTATTATTAGTTTCAGTTAGTAGGAAAATAAAAACAGTAATGTCGTGAACTAGCAGGTAGCATTTTAGTAACAGTAGCAGTGATAATTAATAGAAGAATAATTTGGTGGTAGTGAGGAAACATAGCAGGAGTTATATAGTATCAGTACCAGAATAATGTTAATAACATTAAAGCAGAGCATAAACATTGTAATTTAGCAAAAGATTAATTAACCGGTTTTAGTAACAATGTCCGGACAATTTCGAGTAAATCTTGTAACATAATTTAGATGGTATGAAGTATGGTAAATTGACAGTAGTATTGTTGTGGTTAATTGTGAAGTTGCTGGTATGAATGTTGTTGCATTGTCTTATTAGTGGCAAGAATTAAGTTGTAGGCCTATGGCCAATGTGGATTTGTTGTTGTTGGTAAGTTGTAGGCCTATGGCCAATGTTGATTTGTTGTTGTGTGGTTACATAACTATTATTGTTGTTAATATGATATTCATGTTGAGTTGCATACATCGCATATCAAGTTGGAGCTGTGGCTCGGTAAGCTTGTCTGGATTGGCAAAATTTAAGTTGAAGGCTTATGCCTTGTTGACGTTAATATTAATTGGCAAGTTTCTAAGTTGGGAGTTTTGCTCCAATGGTACCACATGCATGTGCATTTGATGAGTCGCATTCCATGTTGCATAAAGTGTTATTGTATGTTGATTAATGTTGATGGTAATGTTGTGAAGTGGTGATTTTTATATAATCTGGTCTAATATATTGTTTATCATATACCCGATTATATTGTTTGATATCTCACCCCTTCTGTGTATGGTGACGGTTTATACGCCATCCTGCAGGTAATCCAGAGTGAAGACTATCTACCTTCATTAGTTCGAGTCGATGTCGTCGCTCTGATACGTAACACTCGGGGGGATGAACACATGTTTCATTTATTGTTGATTTCATCATTGTTGCTGAATTTTTAAGTTGTTTTCGTAAAGACCTTGTGCTTTGAAGTTGTTTGATGTGAACAAAGATGTTATGTCATTAAAGTTGAATTTTTGTGAATCTGCTGCGTAGTAATGAAAGTTGTTTTATTTTAAAGACTGAGTAGGTTGTTATCGGTTCATCCGAAATTATGTGTTATGTATCTGTTTTCCCAAGTGATTAATTGTCGTTGTTTTATGTAGAAAGTGTAGCATTCCTTATGCACGTTGAAAATTTTTAACTCTGATTTTATATTATTCAATGGTTAGAAATGGGGTGTTACAGTGGTTGCAATGATACGATGAAGATGTTTGTATCAAACACAGTTGAAAATCCTAGCAGAAAATTCTGGAAATGTTGAAATTCTTTGGTTAGTTGATATTCATCTTGTTAAATCCATGTGTTAATTCGATTTGTTAATCTCTGTGTATGTCTTAATCATCGGTTTGATTTAATTTTCATAATGGTTGCGGTTTGTTTGTGAGGGACGATTTTGTTAACGATTTTGCAAGATGTTGTGATTGTGAAGGCACAAAGGGTTATTTGAGAGAATTTGCAAAGGAGGTTGCTCAGGAAATTAAAGGCAGAGTTTTGAAGAAGTATGGTGCAGATGGAAGCATTATCAAGAAAGAAAAATTGAAAAGAAAGATTCTAATGGAGAAGAGGAAAAATTTATGGATGTCGATTGTACTTGGTCTATCATGGTTGATCTTTGCAGTATTGTTTATGTCCATGTAACAAAGTCTGTTTTGATTTAGTTGTTTAGGTTGGTTGTAATTGATACATAGTACTTGGTCTGTCATAGTACTTGTTTAGGTTGGTCTGTCATAGAAGTTGTTTAGGTTGGTCTGTTATAGTAGTAGTTTAGGTTGGACTGGCATAGTAGTTGTTTAAGTTGGTCTGTTAGATGAATGTTTGTCATGGTTGTAATAAACTCAGTTTAGATTTAGGTGTTTAATGTTACAGTTTGATGTAAGTTGAGTTGTGGTTATAAATGAAAGCTTTTGTTATGTAGAAATGTAAATTGAGTTGTTCTTATCAATGAAAACATTTGTTATGTATCACTGTTAATGTTTGATTTAAGTTGAATTGTTTGTTATCAATGTAAGTTGTCTGTTACAAAAATTACTTCCAATGTATAACAAAACAGTTACACAAAATTCTGCAATTCTTGTTGTACACTTAGAAAATCTTCAAAAGTAATATGTTTCATACATAAAGAAAGCACACTTGGTGCATGTGTCTGGTACTTCATTGTTACATAGTACAAAATGAGACAATTCTACAAAATGACACATACTACTTAGGACTTCATTGGCAAAGTCAACAAAATGACAACAAATTAAAATTGGGAATACAAGACATAACACTCAGTCTCTCTTTTCTTGGACTTCCATGTCTTCATAGACCTAGTCTGCAATCCAAGGGAAGACTCTTTTGAACTTGCTTTGGCCTCACTGTCTGGTAGTGTGATTGGTTGTTCACTAGATCCTTCTCCCACAATTGGTTTTTTGAACCAAGACAGTTTGATCCTTTCAATTTTCCTTCTCCTTATAATGACTGGTTTCTTTCCTTTCTTGTTTTTAATGGAATCGACAACACAAGATTCAGTTTGACTCATACTAGTTGGTGGTTGGGTCTGATTCATAGAATTAGTTGGGGCAGCATCAGAAACTGCAGCACTAGGGGCAACATCAGAAACAACATTAGTTGGGTTAGCAGTTTGAGTCATATCAGTAGCAGATCCTTGTGCATTATCAGCAGCACTTCCTTGCCCACTATCATTGGCATCTGCATTAGCAGGTTGTACATTGGCTCCTTGTGCATTAGCTGCAGCAGGTTGCTCCTTTTTAACTTTCCTCTACACATCAAGGATAACACACAAGTCAATGAGCTATTATTGAATTATAAATCAAACAAATGCCAAAGTAATACAGAATAAGTACCTTTCTTTTAAGTGCATTGGGGTCCTGTGAGGAGGCCTTGCAAGTCAATGCATTGTGACCAAACTTGTCACATTTGGTGCACTTATATGCCACACCTGTTATTCTCTTCCTTGCACCCTCCTCTCTAACTTCTCTTATCCTTACCTTCCTAGGTCTACCTGGGCCAGTTTTATAGGATGGTGGTAGGGGTTCCTCCATTTCAACTTCTGGCCACATATCCTGACAATTGATTGGACTAACAGAAAAACCATAGCATAGGGAAAACCTTTGTCTTGTATAACATTCGTCCACAAATTCTTCAGGGTTTTGCTTCCTATAGCTCAAGGCAGCTACAGCATGCCTACATGGTATTCCCACTAATTCCCAAAAGTTACAACTACAAGATTTTTTGGCAATATCAACAATAAACTCTTGATTATTGAAACTGTGTGTGACTTGAAATTGTTCACCAATTGACCATGTTGGCAACCAATGTCACTATTGAAATCTTCATTGTCCAACCTCTTTCTAGGTATATGCATCACTCTATGTGGCCACTTATCAAGTTTAGTAGCAGATGTGGCTAACCTATTCATGAGGTATTTTCTTATCCACTCACACATAGTCAGTATTGGTTTGTCCCTAGCAACTAGGATAGTAGCATTAAAAGACTCTGAGATATTATTCATCAAAACATCACATTTAGGGTAAAAAGTGAAGGCATGCTTACACCAACTTTTGGTTGGGACTGCCATCAACCATTCCCAAGCATTTTGATCTACTTTCTTCAACTCATTCATTTTTAGGACCCAGGCCTGATAATATGTTGCCTTACCAACTCCCATCATCAAGTCTCTAATCAATGATCCACCACCAAACCTTTTCTTGAAATTGGCATAAAGATGCCTAAGACACAACCTGTCTACAGGATCCACCTCAGGTCTTGGATCTCTTCCACAACCTTATGCTTCAGAAGCTCTACGTCAGCAACCTTTGTCTGTGCCTCAGCCGAATGTGGAAAGGAAAGTACAGGGGCAGTTTGGGCGCCCAAATCAGCAGCAGCAGTAGAATTATCAGCAGCAGGGGCAGCCAAGACCAAGAAGGCCAAAGAGGATATTTGATCCTATTCCTATCCCTTATAGTCAGTTGTATGCTCGTCTGCTCAAGAACTCTCTGATTCAAACGAGGAAGGCCATGCCAGTGCCATACCCTATTCCTCCGGACTATGACATAAATGCTAGCTGTGAGTTCCATTCAGGAACATTTGGGCATACGCTTAATAATTGTAATGCATTCCAACACAAGGTGCAAGACTTGATCTACTCAAAGGTCATCACGCCAGATGGTACTCCTTAGGATTGAAGCTTCTTTGTCAGAGTAAGCACCAGATTGCAAGAGCGTCATCAGAAGCAATAAGTCCAGATGGAGTCAAGTTTCCTGAACAATGGCAATCATTAGTTTCTTTACTGCATTTTCATATGTAGCTTTCCTTTGTTTGTTTAAACATTGTCTGCATGTAAAAAACTTGTTTGGGTTTGAATGTGGATTTTAATGCAATGATGTGTTGTTCCTGAAGTATCTTACTTTTATGCACTCATGTCATGTTTATATGCACTGCAATACTATTTTGGAGGGAGGATGACGAAATAAGAACGCAGATTTCTAATGGTACGCTTTCGGATAAAACCCTGTTAACGATGTATAGGCATTGTTTCTAATTCACAAACACTGGAGAGATAAGGAGATAGACCTTTGTCAACCCCTTTGAGCCTAGTAGTAGGAGTTCTTTCTGAAAACGAAAAACCCTCAATTTTAACCCAGGGGCAGGGTAGGCGTCAGTTAGTTTGACCAAGTGTTCAACTTTCAGAAGGAGTGTACATCTGAGGATCCATTACCTTCCATTCCACTATCAAGAGGTTAAGAGGTGTAGAACCACAATGGTTACTCCTCACCAACCGAAGAGTGAAACAGTCACAGCCCTTTCAAACAAGTCAGGCAAAACGGTGTCACACGACTTGTTCAAAAAAAAAGAAAGAAAAAAAAAGAGAAAAAGAAAAAGCTTGCTAAGTCGAAAAACTTGGAAGCAAGTGACTTAGGCAAAAGTTAAGGCATCCCGCTAGACTTCAAAATTGAAAACTCAAAAGAGTCAGTCCAGGCAAAAATTAGGGAACAAAAAGCAAAAGAATGAGAAGGCGAAAAGCCAAAAGGATTACAAAGAAAATCCTCGATAAGAACAAAGTCGTGTGACTATAGACACAAAAGACAAAAGGGGTGACTGTTAGTCCAAAACCTCCTCAGGTGTCAAATCACCAGTTGCGTGGATTCCCTAGAAATCGGGAAACCTTCTAAGAGACGAGCGCTTGTGTCAATTTAGCTGAACATAGGACTGGAGAATATCATGAAGAGTGGGTGGGTACTAATAAACTTTGAGCCGTAAATCCTTTTTCTCAAACCGCGAACCAGGCCACATTACAACCCTTAAAAAGTCCTAATTGAAGCAGCGTTAGTCCGAAGGCGTACTTCAGCGAGGTAGCGTTCCTGACTCCTATGAGTTATGCCAGTAATATTTTTGTTGGTATTGCATATGCGTATTGCTTCCCTTCAAAAATCAATGTCGCATCCTAGCTAGTGATTCGTTCACGAGGCTTGGCGACGCATTTTCAATAAAACTTCAAGGATAACATAAGTGTTGCATTAGATTTGTTATTCTCATAATAAACATTTTCTGCTTGCATGTGTTTGACATCAAAGAAGCTTACACGATGAACATCAGTCGAGAAGCTTAAACTGGCCAAGTTGAGGTGCCTGAGACTCCAGAGGACATGTTGTTGAAAGATTATGTGGGAAAAAGGCGTTCCCAGCCATTTGTGTTGAGATGTAACCAATCTGGGACAATCACTCCGAGAAATCTCTTCAAAATGTAGCCCAGATGGGGCATTCATGTTGAGAAAATTTCTTCAAACTGGGGCAATTATGTCGAGATCTGATAAATCTCTCCACAAATGTGTAAACTGGGGCAATCACGTCGAGATTCGGTAAATCTCTCGAAGACTAGTCGGTCAGAGACAAATGTACTACAAGGCTTGTACTGGGGCAGGTCACTTCAAGGGCGCGAGAAGTTTTTCCCTTTAGAACACAGTCAATCAATAGCACCTTTGCAAGGTTCAGAATACTGTGGCAGAACATTTCAGGTCATTACGAACCCTCTCGAGGTGGTTTACTACATGAATCATAAAGTATGGGACAGTTATGTCCAGACCAGATACATCTCTAAGAGTTTGAAAACCCTGGGGCATTGTTGAACGCCAGGTTTTCTGTAAAATCCTCTTAAGATGATTGCTTCAAGTAGACCCTGTGGTCTGGGGCAAGGTGAGGGTGGGACTTTTGGAGTCTTTTCCCCCAGCAAAGAGCCAGAGGGTATCTTTTTCCAGCAAGGTGTGGGAATTGTTATTCTTCCTCAAGCAGAGAATTGTCCTATGTTCGAAAAGGACTTTTATGAAGGTTTTTTATCGCTAGCAGTACAGATGGAATCCTCACTCTCAGCAAGGTAAGAAGATAGAATATCGTCAAGAAGAGGATGAGGAGTCAGAGTGTTCTCTTCCTCAACGGTCAGATCTAGTCATCTCAAGTAATTCAAAGTCCAATCTTCATTGGTACCTCACCAGTAGAGCTCTCCCCAACTTTGAAGTCTGATCATCCTCAGCAGTTTGTTATTCTTCCCCATCAGAGTATCAAGGATCGTCTTCCTCTACAAGAGTATAAAGAGGTAATTCCCCGAGCGGAGTCGTTGAGGACCGTCCCCCTCAGCAGGATAAGAGGGTCACCCCAGCCAGAGTTATGATTTGGCTCACCTTTCCTCGGCAGGTAGCCAGAAACTGTCATTTTTGCAGCCTCTCTAGCAAGAGATTGATGGAGCATCTTCTTTGATCAAAGATGTTGTTATCCCCACAGGGTATGGGGCATTCGTTTTCCCCAGCTAGTCAGGAAACAGTGGGTTTATCCCCTAGCAGGACGGATGTTGACAACTCCTTTTCTCCCAAGCGGAGTCATTGAGGATTGCCCCCCTCAGCAGAGTATAGAAGATTGTATGCTCAGCCGAAGTTGTATTTGGATTACTATTCCCCAGCCAGCGTTCAGAAGTTGATTGCTCTAAGGTGGATGTCGCGGTATCTCCAGCAGGAAGTTCGTGGACAAAGATGTCATTATCCCCACAGAGTCCTGGTATCTACTTTCCTTAGTTGGTCAGAAAGTATATTCTCAACGACAACGACTTGATCTAATCCCCAGCAGGGTGAGGGTAAAATTATTTCCCTAACAGCAGATTAAGCTCACCAACATCCCCAAGCAGAGTCTGGTGGTGAGTGGTATTCCCAGCAACTCTTAAATCCAATCTTTTTTGGCAGGCGTCAAATCCAAGTTATGAAACAGTTGGTCATCCCCAGCAGAGGAGTTTCCATCTTCAGTATTCATCTCCCTCCCCAGCTGAATGGGTATACTCTCGGAGTTTCGTCCATCTCCAGCAGAGTTGTTGATCCTGACATTCCCCAACAGAGTGGGTATTCTCCCGGAGTTTCGTCTCTCTCTGACAGAATTGGCGGTCTTGTTTCTTCCCAGCAGGGTAAAGTATACCTCATTAGGATCTCTTGGTTAAGAATGACATGTCAGTTTAACATACCCAGGAGTTGCCTTTTTCCTTAGCGTTTATGTCGCTAGGACGCCCTTTTTGCATTGCATAAGCATCTTTTGCATGGCATCCTCCCAAATGCGTAGCATTCCATTTCGTATGGAGCATTACGGCAAAATTCAAACATATGCATTTGAAGCATAGGCCAGGTTTGGTATTTTGTTACAGGATTTCTTTTTCCAGCAGAAAAGGATACGATTCAAGGGATGTTGTTTAACATCGCAACCGCGTCTAAAGATTTCTTATTACACTTCCCCCGCAGAGGTTGATGTTCAGGTCTCTCTCATGTGAAGTCATGTTGAAGATTTATTATTGCACTTCCCCCGCAGAGGTTGATGTTCAGGTCTCTCTCATGTGAAGTCATGTTGAAGATTTCTTATTGTATTTCCCCCGCAGAGGTTGATGTTCAGGTCTCTCTCATGTGAAGTCATGTTGAAGATTTCTTATTATTCTTCCCCTGCAGAGGTTGATGTTCAGGTCTCTCTCATGTGAAGTCATGTTGAAGATTTCTTATTGTACTTCCCCCGCAGAGGTTGATGTTCAGGTCTCTCTCATGTGAAGTCATGTTGAAGATTTCTTATTGTACTTTCCCCGCAGAGGTTGACGTTCAGGTCTCTCTCATGTGAAGTCGTGTTGAAGATTTCTTATTGTACTTCCCCTACAGAGGTTGATGTTCAGGTCTCTCTCATGTGAAGTCATGTTGAAGATTTCTTATTGCACTTCCCTCGCAGAGGTTGATGTTCAAGTCTCTCTCATGTGAAGTCATGTTGAAGATTTCTTATTGCACTTCCCTCGCAGAGGTTGACGTTCAGGTCTCCCTCATGTGAAGTCATGTTGAAGATTTCTTATTGTACTTCCCCCGCAGAGGTTGACGTTCAGGTCTCTCTCATGTGAAGTCATATTGAAGATTTCTTATTGCACTTCCCCTGCAGAGGTTGATGTTCAGGTCTCTCTCATGTGAAGTCGTGTTGAAGATTTTCTTCACCAATTCTCTCTATCAGCAGGGATGGTGTTCTTTATGCAAATTTCAGGTTTCTTTTGGTATTCAATCTCCATGAATCCTTTGAACGCATGACAGCCATTGCTATCATACCTTCAGGACCAAGTTGATTGAATAGGGGCAGCTGTAACACCTCAAAATAAACCCTTTTGTTTATATACTGATTGGCTTATGTTTCTTTTCATTTCTTGAATTTTGCATTGTGCATAGCATTGGTTCTTAGCATGGGATCAAGGTACTTGGTCCATATTCTCAAGTCTCAAGCTTCAAGGTGGCTCATGGGGCTCATCATAGCTTCATAAGGTCAAGCATGGCAAAGGATTTCAGTGGATCTTTCCCTCCTAATCAGAGGGACCAATTAGGGTTTCTGAATCAAAAGGACTTCTTGAAAGGCTTTGTGGATTCAAGAATGTTCTTGTGGTATTCAATATGCTCACAAATGTTCATGGATAGAGACTTGGCTGGTGGTTCATTGTGGAGGATTTTCAGTGGATTAGTTGTTTGTGAACCAAGAAAAGTCAACTATAAAGGAGAAAGTCAACTGTGGAATTTTGAGGTTCTTTTCATGGTTTTCAAGGTCTCACATCCTCATATGGTCTTCAATTATCAAGATTCATGCCATTCATCAAGAATCAAGAGTTTGTGCAAAAGTTACTAAATTTGAAAAATGACCTATAATGAGAACATTCCATTTTTGGCAGTTTTTTCACCACATTCAACTTGACTTTTCATCATCAAGGAAGCTCCAAATGAATTTTCATCCAACATGAAAGTTGAAGATCTTTCTTTCCCATTTCCAAAAAGTACTAGAACATCTCCATATCATTTGTGGTTCTCAAGTTATGGTCAAAAGATGGCAAGGTGTTTTTAAGGGTTCTCATATGTATCACTTTTACACCATTTTTATTTTGATTCAAAAGACTTGTAATCACTTCTAATGGTTCATGACACATTACAACATCCAAGTACACTTCATGAGGACCATTTTTTACCTTTATTTCACTACATTTCATGACTTTTACCTCACTTATTTCATAATGTGTAATTTTGCAAATGGATAAAAAACTCACATACCAAGCAAGTGCAAGGCCCAAGTACAATTCATTTGGGATCAGCAGAAGATTTGTGAATGATTCATGCTCTCCTTATGACCTGAACACATGTGGAGGAGGGTGTATAACTCAAAATGCATTTTGGTAAAACCACTCCAATGTCATTAATCAAGGGTTTAACCAATTGCTAATTGTGATCAGAGGACTAATGGAGAGTATATAAGCTAACTCATACCCTCATTGCTAGGTCATGCATTCTATTTTGGTCATAATTCATTTTTCACCTCAAATCTTCTCCTCTTCGATTCTCTCTCACCTTAAGAGCTTTTGGAGAAATTCTTTCACATTCTGAATCATTGAACTCCATAGAACACAAATCTACCATCATCTGAAGCTCATATCAAGGATATCATAGGGTTCGAATTTGGAAACCTCTTCTTCAAAACTCAAGATCTAGGTCAGATTCAAGGTCTCATTGCATTTATTTTGCAATTAGAGACTTCTGAGGTGTGATCTGGAGCTTATAGACGGTTTTCTAGGAGTATTTTAAGCTCTTCAAGACCTCAGATTAGTGGAAATTTCATGCCCTTAGAACTTAATTTTTTGATGTGCATAATGATCTATGAAGTTCACTGAGCATGATGATCTATTTTATTTTGATTTTGGACGTGTGGATTGTGTGTATTCTGAGTTTGAAGTTTTGGATCTAAACTTTCTTTCGTTCGATTTGCTTTATGTGTTGATTGTTTGATGAAATGGTTTGCATATTCTTGCTCCTGGTGAAAATCTGGTTCGAATGGTATACTCGTATGCAATTTCTGGAAAAGTTTTTGTTGGAGCTCACCGGAGAAGGTGACCGGAGCTAGGGTTCCGGTACCTGGTTTGGATTCCGTCCGGCAAGGGTTTGAGGGAAGACGATGAAGTCTTGGCCGTTGATGTGTTTGATCCAATGGTCCTTGTGTCGCCACGTTGATTTAAATTCTGATTTTATTTTATTGGTTGTGTGTTTGTTACCCCATGCTTGTTATCATGTGCCATTCAATCCTGATCACTCATCTTGATTACTATTTGTTTTGTTAACTGATTCGTGTGCGTAGGATGAATCTTGTGAATGAGATGGTGCCAACGAATTAAAATTTGCATGTGCCTGTCACGTGGGTTTCTATTATGTCCTGAGTGTTTAAGTGTGCGCGCGTGTATGTTGGTTATGGTGTGCTTGGTGATCTGTGCCTTCCATCTTGTTGACTTGCTGATTGTGTTGACGGTTGTTATGCGTTGGATTGATTGTGTGGTCATGATTAAAGCTGATGTTTGACTGAATTCCATGTGTTCCATGTTTGACTTCGCTGGTGGACTTTTTAGACTGGGCTTGATAATTGCACCCCTCCTTTGGGCCATTTGTTCATTTTCAACGTGATGAACTTGCTTGTTGCACCCCCTGAGTTTATTTGATTTCTTTTCATTTTCTTAATTGTTGCATTTCATTTTTTATTTCTAAAAATATTTTAATGCATACAAAAATCATAAAAAATTTCATGAAGCATGTTTAGGGTTTTATAAAATTTTTTCAAATTTTATTTTCTTATTTTATTTTATTTTTGGTATCTGAATTAATTGTGTGATTATTTTCTTTGTGAATTGTTTCATATATGCACACTTCAACTTGCTTATTTTGTTTCTCATCCTCTATAACACATTTTCAACCCATTCTTTTTGCATTATTTCACCAACATATTGAAGTGCATAAAAAAAATTTTGTTTCATTTTTAAAACTTTTTCATATTGTATTTTTGTCCCTCTCTTTTGCATATTAGTTCATAATTCCTATGTGACTTTGCATGATTGATTGAAGGACTTATCTTGTGAATTTTTGCATGAGTTTTTAATATGATGTTTGCTTCTGGTTGAGGTGTTTTCAGAATTAATTTGGTAATTTCTGAAGATGATTTGCTAATTGTTTGATTGCTCTTTGTTTGAGGTCTCTTTTATGCACATCTTTGGATCATGATTGGTTACTTGTTTGAGAAGGCACTTGTGCCATTGTTTGGGATTGCTTATTTGACTTCATGAGCCATGTTTGAATCATTATAAGTCATTTGATTACAATTATAGGTCATTGTTATGAAGTTGTTGCATAGTTTGTGCACATGTTTAATGTTTGACTTACATGCCTCTTTTGACTTAT
Organism: Lathyrus tuberosus; assembly: GCA_022829125.1. NCBI lineage: Eukaryota > Viridiplantae > Streptophyta > Magnoliopsida > Fabales > Fabaceae > Lathyrus > Lathyrus tuberosus. Next base: position 9,749,186 of record JALAZF010000199.1, on the reverse strand, counting down.
CTTTTCACTTCTTCTCATCTATGCCTCTTCTTGGCTTGTGTTTGGTTTGTGTATGACATTCCATATCACTTCTTTGCATCTAATTTGATGTTTGTTTCTGACCTTGGAGCTTTGTATTCATGTCATATGTTATTCATGTTCTATGTTGCATCCTTTAACATGTTTCATTTGCATGATTCTTTCTTCTTCTCCTAATGGTTCTAAATGTTGAATACTTGCTTGTGTGCCTTGTGTGACACTTTTATAGCATGTTTAGGCACATGTTTAGGACATCCACATTCTAACTTCTCCTTCCTCTTTTAAGTTTTCATACTTTGTGTTTGCTTTAGCATTTAAGATGCTCCTTTCTTCTCTCACTCTTTCTCATCCCATGAATCTCAAGACTTGATTAAGTCTTGGATTCTTTTTCCCTTAGAGCTACCTAGTCCAACTTAATCTTTGATTAATCTTGGAGTAGGATTAGCATTAGGTTTTAGGTAGTCGTCTCTCGTAAACCTCACTAACCATAGGACATCCATGCATGATAACATTAGGACTCTTAGTTTCCCTTTAGAGTTTCCTTTGTGTCGTCTCTCTTCTCATCTCAAAACTTCTTGAAAACACGTAATAAAAGTTAACGTGTATTGCGCTCGAGCCTTAAGCGTGGGAAGTGAGGAATGAGGGGTTTCCCTTCACTCTTCTAGGATACCTAGTGTACGTCCTGTTGGGGACGATACGCAAAGTATTCGTTCCTATGTCATAGACTTTGGTGCAATGCAAGTTATGAACTAACTTAAAACACTTCTGTCTAAAAAACTCCAAACAAATAATAATGTCTTTCCTTCGGGAATTCTTTTTCTCATCTCACTCACTCTCAACGTACGGACGTGCTCCTACTCGTTCTCTTGCAAGACGGTAACGCACTCGATTCAGCGAGCTTGCAACACCTGAGCTAGAACGTAAGCCGTTCCCTAAAAAACACAATCCATCCCTAGTGAGGGGAACTACATCGCTCTGATTCTCATGCTCCCGATGAGATACGTAGCCAGTGGGGTAGGGCCCATGCGAGCACCTCTTTTATTTTCCCTACATTTGTTTCTTGTTCTTTCCTTTTCTTCTTCATTTCTCCGTCCTTTCCGTTCTCATTTCTTCTCCGGTCCAATAGCAGTGGAGCTCCAAACGACGACACCCTTTGATGCAGACAACAAGCGTGGATCCCATCGAGTACGATGGACGTGTTGGGTGCTAACACCTTCCCTTCGCGTAACCGACTCCCGTACCCATTTCTCTTGGTCGTGAGACCATGCTATTTCCCTTCCCCCAGGTTTACGCAGTGTTTCCTTTCCCTCTCTCGGGATAAGTACACATTGCTGGCAACTCTGTGTCTTCCGCGTCACTCTCGCGTTTGTACCGTTGGATGCGAATCTTTCGGGAGCGACACCTAGGAGTGTCTTCGGTAGAAATCTATGAAGGGTAGTTTCTAGGTTCTAAGTTGTAAACGTTGGAGTTTAGCTTAGAACCCATTCTACTTAGTGATTTCATTCCTGGCTTGGTAGCCCCCAGACGTAGGTGTTGTTGATCACCGAACTGGGTTAACAATTTCGGTGTGTTGTTTACATTCTGCTGTTTACTTTTGTTCTTCCTTAGATCCTTGTGAGAAGCAGAGATCAAGTGTCACGACATCCTGTCTGACATCTTCGTCATCTGCTTAACCAGAATTTCATTTTCAAAAAGATCTTTGTCATCTCTTTTTCCTCAAGAGGGGGACAGATCTGGGCGGAAATTTCACGCCATCTCTGAGCATATTCCTTAAAAGTTTCCTTGTCCTTTTGTGACATTGCCCTGAGTTGATCTCTGTCTGGTGCCATGTCCAGGTTATACTTATACTGCTGAACGAAGGCAGCGCCAAGATCTCTGAAGTGTTGATCTTGGTGCGGTTTAAACCCATGTACCATTTGAGTGCGGCACCGGTTAAATTGTCTTGGAAATAATGGATTAGTAGCTGTTGATTTTCTGTCTGTGTTGACATCTTTCGAGCGTACATCACCAAATGACTTTGAGGGCAAGAGTTGCCCTTGTATTTTTCAAAATCAGGCACCTTGTATTTGTGCGGGATTTTCACATTGGGGACCAAACAAAGGTCTGCGACATCCTTTCCGAATAAATCCTGATCGCGAATGGCATACAGTTCCTTCTGCATCTCCAGGAATTGCTCCTGGAACTCATTCATTCTTTCGTACATGTTTTCATTTCCACCAGAAATTACTTGTGGAATCTGTCCTTCCGAGACAGTGTGTACCACTGGTTGTGGTATAGTCATTACGGCAGTGACCCTTGGTGCTTCCGTGCCCCGAAGTTTGTAACCTTCAAGAGTTACTGTCATCACTCTTGCATCTTCGCTTTCCCGAAGTTTGTAACCTTCAGGACCAGCGGTTCCTGCTGCAGTTTTTGGGTCTTCAGTGACCGGCAGGATGTATCCTTCAGGGCGATCTTTAGGCATGTTGTACCGAGGATCATATGTCTCCACTATGGGTGTAGATGTGATCTCTGAGATCATAGTCCTTTGTTGTTGCCTCTAAGATGCTGCCAGAGATTGCATGTCATTGTGAAGTTTTCTCAGATCTTCCTTCAGAGCGTCGACTTCTTCTCTCAGCTCTCTGTTGTCTTCTTCGAGGTCGTCCATTTTCTTTTGTCAATTGTCCCGAGTATTATACGAGTGAGACAGTTTGACTCTAGAATCGTGACACATATGTGAGATTCGAAGATAAGAAGAACGCGTTATGTGAGAATGATGAATGCAATGATATATTTATATATTTTTTGCTTTAATCAAAAAGAAACTTCAACAAATAGATTGTAAATATCATACAGTAAAGGGTGGAGACCCTGTTTTATTGAATTCGAAAGATTGCAAAAATGGAAAATACAGTATTTTACAAAGTGCTGTAAAAGGAAATGTCTGAGTTTATGGATCCTGAGTCCTCTCTAAGGAGATCTCAGATGTTGGTTCTGGTATTTTCCTTTTCTTTGACTGGGGCTCTTCGGCCGTTGTTGGGTCGTCATTCCTTTGCCAGGGGAAAGGAGTAAACATATTTCTTCGGTCTTCTTGACTTTCTACAACATGTTGCTCTAATATCCTAATCAGAGCATCCTTTTCTTTTAACAGTTGCTGAATTTTGGTACACTCCACATTCAGGATTCGGTACTTGTTTTTCCAAGAGCTTTTCTCCCGTTGAACCTTGTTGAGAGCGACCTGGAGTTTTTCCGTATCAGACAAAAAATAAGGCATCCTCAGCTTGAGAGCTCTAGTTTGCACCTAGCGGAGATAAGGTTCCACGGAGATATAGTCTGGTTTTCCTAGAGACTCTCTTCCTTTCTTGTGAACATGTGGCCAGGCATGCACTATTTCCTTCTTTAGTGCTCTGTCATTTTCTCCTTCCTTGAAGAAAAGACATTCCAGATGAACATTACGCGGAATATTCTTCATCGGGTATCCGAGTTGACGGCGAACTAAAATTGGATGATAGTTGATTCCTCCTTTAGTTCCTATGAGGGGTACGTTTGGGAAATTTCCACATCTGTCGATGATCTTTATCCCCTAATAAATCCTATTGTACCAATGTATGTCAGAGTTGGTAAGAGACATGATTCTCTGTGACCAACGTAGAGTACTCCTATGGTCCAAAAAAGCAGCAGACTTGGGTAAATAGGAAGTGAACCATTTGTAAAGCAAGGGTAGGCAGCATGTGATCATTCCTCCACTATATAGATCCCTTAAGTGTACAGAATGATAAGCATCTACGAGCAGAGTTGGTACGAGGTTTCCAATCAGAATATCTTGATGGCATTGGTATCGACGAAGTTATCGATCTTGGGAAAAAGGAATAACCCATATGTGACCAGAGTAAAGATATCTTCAAAAGCAATTATGTTTCCTATACTAGCAAAGTACAGGGCTTTCTCCGTCAGGAATTTAGTTGGTAAACCCTGGATTCCTTCCTTAGTGGTCATGTGATTCCTGACTTCTGACTCGTCCAAATAAATTGCTCTTGCAATGGTTTGCTCCTTGGGAATTTCTTCTAGTCTAGAAAATAGAGCTTGGTCAGTGATGGGTAAATCAGTCAGGTGAAAGTACTCCTCCAGTGTTGGTGCAAGTTGATAATCCGGGAATTTGAAACAATGATAAACTGGATCATAAAACTGAATTAACGTAGACATGATTCCTTCAACTATGTGGACCCTTAACAGAGAGAACAGTCCTCCATGCTTAGATCTGAAAGCATCAGGGTTGGTAATCATCCTTGCCAACCTTCTTAAATCCTCTAGTTTCGGAGCCTTGAAGGTGTACTTGTGCGTCTTTCTTCTACCGAAATCCATAACACAATCTTTCTCTCTGATGTTTGCAATTATTTTTTTAGTTTATTTTGAAAAAGAAAGATAAAGAAGAAGAAGATTTTTTTCTTTGTTTAAGAGTTTTTTAAATAAATGCATGAATGCAGCACACAAAAACATTGAAAAAACATGGGTTCAAGGGTTCAACGTCACGAGCATGGAGTCATGGCTCTACCCATCCTCAAAGGTTGTATTCTGGTGAACTTTTTACCTGTAGAACGGGTTAAAGGTTACTAAAATCACTGATGCCCCTAGGGATAACAACAGTAAGCTGGTTCATCCGAGCGAGCTGTACCATTCTAGGGTAATCTCAATTTGGGTGTAGTATCGCGTATCAACTATTTACGATAGTCACCGCACTACCAAATGGTCACATGGTTACTGTCTACTAAATCCTCAGGGTCACGGGTGCCGCACTGGGATAACGTCTATTTTCACGACGTTAGTCGTTCAACATAGTATCCACACGGGCTCTCACCTGATTTGATGGTCTACCAGGATCGCTCATTCGGGAATCACTCCCTGTAAGACCACCCGTCTATGCCATCACATATCTTAGGGTTCTCTCAAACTTTCCACATGCGACATCACTCGCATTCCCATTGACAGAAAAATAAACACGGATATCAAGTAGGAATTGCAGTATATATATATATATATATATATAGTATGTAAATAATTTCTAACAACCTAGACCTCTTAGGAACTATAATCCTACTGTGGCTCCCCAGCAGAGTCGCCATTTTTCTGTAGTGTGCAATTTTTTTCGGTGACGCGACCACCTTATCTCCATGGGTTTCTCCTCACCGCAATGGTAGGAGAGTGGTGCTACTTTCTGATTTCTTATTTATCCTATGAAGCTGGAAAGGAAAGGCAAGCTATCTAAAACTAACCTTGCACGCAGATGTTTAACTGAACAAATGCTTAAAGAGATTAGGGGAGTTTGGGGTCAGGTTATACAATTGGGAGTTGTCAATTACCCATCCTATATGTGGTTATCCACAGGTTGTTAGCAATTTTCCTTACTGCTTTCTACTTACTGGTGTTTGTCTGTTGTGGTTTGGGAGTGTTTGAGAGAGAGAGTTTTGTTGATTTCGGGCTTGCCGATGTTTTTGATGAGTGAAGGTACTGGACCTAAAGTTTTTGATTGGTACGAAGGTACTGGACCTAAAGTTTTTGATTGGTGTGCTCGCTAAGATTTCGCAATCTTATGCCTACGTATTCCCGTAAGAGATAAACAGGGAAATCAGAGAAATCGTAGTTCCTCCTATTCTATGGGAGGAAAAGATGATGTTTTGGTGTCTTATTCAAAGCCCAAGATTGAAGCTACAGGGTATTTTGTGTCTTGTTCGAAGCCCAAGATTGAAGCTAAAAGGTTTGACTGAGAGAGAATTTGTTATCTCTAAAGGGAGACATCTCGTTTGTTTATCACAACTATTAGGTGACTGATTATAAAGGAGGATTACTTTAACTGGGATATGTGAATCCATTAATGCCATAATTTCCTTTATGAGGGATTTCTCCTAAAGGAGAAAACTTTAACTCAGTGTTGAGCAATGCCATTTTTCCTTAGGAATCTTTCATGCTAAGAGAGGGACAGTGGCGTGGATGTAAATAATCCAGAGGCTTGCCACTTAAAGCAATTAGATGAAAGAGGAAGTTTACCAAGATAAGAGATGGACGACAGCTTGGATATTTGAATCAACAAGTGTGCCACTTATAGCAGTTATCTGGGGTTTAAGGTTTGTTTTGAATGTCTGTTTTGATATGTGATATACAGAGAAGTATCTTCCTACAGAGAGATTTTGATTTCCTCTGAAGGGAATGTTATTTTTGTGTGCCTTGATCAAAGCCCAAGGTTGAAGCTAAGAGATTGATTGACTCCACTAGGGAAGTCCTTATACAAAGCATAAGAGGAGGCTGAAAGGAATGACTCAACAAGAGAGTGTTTATTTGTCTTGTACAAAGCCCAAGATTGAGGCTAAATAGACACCGACTCTTTGGGAGGGGGTATCATTATACAAAGCCTAAGAGGAGGCTAAAAGGAATTGACTTTTCTGGGGAAATATTTTGTCTGTCTTGTACAAAGCACAAGATTGAGGCTAAAAGGGGAAACTGACTCTACTGGTGAGAGGTTTTATCTGTCTTGTACAAAGCCTAAGATTGTGGCTGAAAGAAGATTGACTCTGATGGAGAGTATGATTTATTTTGTACAAAGCCCAAGATTGAGGTTGAAAAGAGGATGGACTCTACTTAGGTAAATTTTATACGTGTCTTGTACACAGCCCAAGATTGAGGCTGAAAAGATATTGACTGACTTGGCTGAAGATATTTATGGGTGTCTTGTACAAAGCCCAAGATTGAGGTTGACTTTTTCTGAGGAAAAGAAGGATCATTATACAAAGCCAAAGAGGAGGCTGAAAAGATGATTGACTCAACAAGAGAGTGTTTTAAAAGGTGATTGACTCAACAAGAGAATGTTTTAAAAGGTGATTGACTCAACAAGATAGTACTTTAAAAGGTGATTGACTCAACAAGAGAGTACTTTATTTGTCTTGTACAAAGCCCAAGATTGAGGCTGAAAGGGGTGACTCAACAAGAGAGTGCTGGACTCAACATGAGAGTGCTGAAAAAGTGATGGTCTCAACAAGAGAGTGCTTTTGAAGCTGACTCCGCCGAGGAACGTCATTATACAAAGCCTAAGAGGAGGCTGGGTTCTGCTGAGGATTATTGAGATCCAGAGGCAGGTCCAAAATGAGGAATCAACTCTTGCTGAGGGTTACAGAAGAGTTAAGGTATCAGATTCCTTGAGGTTCTGATGATAAGCTGACCCTAGCTGGGGAAATTTAGGATGAAAGACTAAGTTTTAGATCCTGTGAGGGTTTTAACTCTACCAAAAATTGGTTAAATGACTAGGGTTTTTCCCTGTGTTTGTAGGGAACTTACAAATGTCTTTGAGATCCAAGAGGAGATTAGACTGTCCAAGTCTACTGGTATGGAAGAGTTTATCTTTGTATGATGCCCTAGAGGTGGCTGGTGTTTTAAGGGATGAAAATCAACCCTAAATTGGTCTGAGTTTTCGACTCTTCGGAAAGACTGCTCTAGCAAAGGATGACTAAGTTTTGTCATATACCTTTAAGAGGTCTTCAGGGTCCTTGTATTAAGCCCAAGAGAAGGCATGAGAACCTCTAAGCCAGAGGGTCCTTGTACAAAGCCCAAGAGGGGGCGGGGATGCTTTTAGGAAGTCTGTGGGTCCAAACTTAAGAAGAGTTCAAGAAAAGTTTCACCGGGAATAATCTTTTCTTTAGTGAACAGTTCTAGGGTTTGAAGAAATTCAAGAGAGGTTTCACTGGGAATGAATCCTCTCTGGGGAAAATGAATTCCTTTGACAATTTCTAATAGTGACAGTCTGAGAAAAGTTTCACCGGGAATAATGCCTTTCCCTTTTGATAACAACTATGAATTTGAACCTAAATCAAAAGGGAAAGTTATTTTCGAAACGAAGATTGGGGCTTATACTCAAGGAGAGGCCCATGGAAAGACAGTGATTGCACCGTCATTTTGAAGACTGTAGTGAGACTTATACAATGACTGAGGCCCAAAAAAGGTTTTCTGTATAAAGTGATAGGTCTTACAACTCAGGGAGAGGCCCAAAGGTTTGAAAAAGAGAAGAAATGGGACTTACAACACAAGGGTAGGCCGAGATGAAAATGTTTTGAAAAAGCAACGATCGCGCCGAGATTTTGAAAACACAGTGGGACTTATACAATGACTAAGGCCCAAATTATTTTGGTTTTAAAAAAGGGGTTGGGTCTTACACTTTATTAGAGGCCCAAAAGTTTATTTTTTGTACAAGAGGTGGGGCTTACAACTCAAGGAGAGCCCCAGATGAAAAACAATGATCGTACCGTTATTTTGAAAATCGTGTCGGGACTTATACAATTACTGAGGCCCAAAAAGGTTTTATATTTACAAGGGATGGGTCTTACACTCTATTAGAGGCCCAAAAGTGTTTTGAAAAAGATTTGTGAGGGTGAAAATAATTAAAACCCTAATTTGATTTTAGAAAAGTATTTTAATTGAATAAAAATTCAATTAAAATGATCAAAAGTATCAAATATGTGTGAAAAACAAGTTGTGATCTTGGATTAATGTTTTAAAAACCATGTTTCATTCATAGAATGATTTGAAAATTATTTGAATTTTCAAAATCAAGAGAAAGGAATATTTTTAAATGTTTAAAAAACAAATAAACCGTAATTCTTTGCAAAATTACTAAATATATGAAATAAATAATATTTTTGTGAAATTTTTATTGAATAAAATATTTTAACATTTATGGGAATTTTCAAAAAAAGAATCAATAAAAAATAATTAAAATTGAGAGAGAAATTAATTTTGGAATTAATTAAACAAAAAACATAAGAAATGAAAAATAACAAAACATGGCAAAATGATAAAATGGTCTGGGTGGGTATTGAACCCACGACCTCAACAACAAACATACATGCACGCTACCACTGGGGTGGTGATACATCTGTGTATCAAAACCACCCCATGAACATATATGGGGTGCCAAGTTCTAGGCCTGGCCAAGGCGCCATGGCCTGGCCCTTGCCCAAGGCAAGGCCTAGTTTTGGCAATTTGCATGAAGGCTCTAACTTTCTCGTTTCTCTATAGATTGGGACAAAATTTAGGTGCATCTGACCTAGAATTTCATGAGGAATCCAATGGTGCCCCTGGAATTTTCAGAAAATGTTTCCATTTTAAAATCTGATAGTGATTTCAAAATAGGCCAAATTTTGCATGTTCTATGCTATCTCATGGTACGGGCAATAATAGCATGATAAATTGGTTCAAGCACAACACATATGATATGTATGAGAGGTGTGAGAGTAAGAAATGTCTCTACAAGTCAATATATGTTTTGATGATAACAATAAGTATTTGTGAAAGAACCATTTTATGGTCTAACGTGTGTTGTGTGCAGATCATAAGAACTGAAGATATCAGAACCAACATACACCAGCTAGATGTACTATGAGTGAATATATACATATGCGAAGTTACTGTGTGTGACTAATGTCGCGAGAAGCAAGAATGCTTCTTTATCTAGTCATGAGGATGCCAACATTGCTGTTACAATGCTCTTGTGGATGCTCTCTGAAAGTGATTGAGATTCTGAAGATAGCGAAGCTTCTGAAGAAGTACACTCTAAAATGAACCAAATTGCGGAAGACTCCTATGACCTGAAGTTCTGATGGCTGAAGGCGCTGAAGACCAAGTGCAGAAAGAATCTGAAGACTGATGAGTTCTGATGATCAAGGTTTCAAATAAGAAGTTCTGAAGACAGGCTCTGAAGATTCGGAAGACTTGAAGCAGAAAAGAATAACGTTCTTAAAGACCAAGTACTGAAGTTTTGTAGACTGATTCCTAATGGACTTCTTCAATCGACGGAAGACTTGAAGCATCAGATGTTCTGCTAAGAAGACTCTACTCATGCTTCATCAACTTAACATCAGAAGCCACTGATGTTTTGAAGTCTAAATATTACCGTTGTGAGTTAAATGTACACACTGCCCAAGAAAAGATGTTCGGTCACTTCTTCCTCTGCAAAAATAAGATGTGTCAGTACAACTCATTATATCACAACGTCTCTTTTCCAAACTGCCAACAGTATTCTCTAACGGCTATATTTCTACGGACTATTTAATGGAAAAAGTTTTTCCTTCTGATGTGTCGATCACTTGTAGAATCATGAACTGAATGTTCATCTACAAAATTGACCAAGTCATTGTGAAGATAGCAACAACGATGAGTTCTCGTTGTAACACTTAACATATTCAGAGCTATCATCATTTCACTAATGGAGATTGTTGTTAAAACTCAAGAAGACAAATCAATACAATAACAACAATCAAACAGAAGTTGTTGATGAAGAAGACAACATTGAAGATCTGTCAAGTCATTAACCTACCTTCTCGTCAAGACTATATTGAAGATCTGAAGAAAGGAGTTGCTGCTCAAAGCTTGCTAAACCAGAAGACGAAGAAGAATAAGATCTACAAGATGTCAACAATTGTAATATCTAAATACATCTTTGTAGTTTCTTAGGAAAGCAAGGAGCTGATTTCTCATAACTTGCTTGAACATGTGTGTCAGTTCTTTGTACTTAAACTTAGGAGAAACTTGCTTATTAAGAAGCACAATCTGTAATCTCCAGTTTGCCAATTCGACTAAATGAATTGAGACTCCTCAAGTGAATGTTATATCCTGATGGGATCCCTGAATGGTCCAGCTGTGAGTTGAGGCCCTTGAGTAGATCACGAGGTGATCAGATGCTTGAGTTGACAATGGCTGAGGGTCATTGTGGAAAATCCTGAAATATGGCCAATAGCGTTATATTCATTGTGATGAATCCCTGAACGGCTGGCTGTGAAATCCCAGTAGTGGGTCTGCTCGGTCAATGAAAGTTATATCCTATTGGATCCCTGAACGATTCATTGGATTGTTAATCACAGTGCGGCTGTGTAAGTTGTTAGTCACCGGTGTGGCCCGTGCAAGTGTAATCCTGATATGATTATAGTGGATTAAGTCCTTGTGTTCAAGGCGAAATCACCTGAGGGGGGTGGAATGGATTAGCCCGCGTGGTGAACTAGGATATATCGTGTGTCCTTTACTCTCTTGCTTAGTATCTCTATTTATGTTTATGCATTGAATATCAGAACCTCATATTAAGCAAAGTCAGAACCTTGCACCCTATCCCTAATAAACTTCCGCACTGCAAGTTTTGAGTATCGTATCTTATGATCAGAACCTATATGGTTCTCATGCTCCATAGTTAAGAGATCAGAATCTCTCAACGAACATTTAAGGTTCTTGAGTATCTCTTTAACAAGATGCAAAAAGTTACAAAAAGAGTAAATACACAATTCAAACCCCCCCTTTCTTGTGTATTTCTCGCACCTTCAATTGGTATCGGAGCTCCGGTTCTGTTATTGATTTGCATCAAACACTTAACAGTGTCAGAATAAGATCCAGATGTGGTGCGTAGAAGTACTCTTGGTGAGATTGAAATCCACTTATAATTTCTGTAACAGTTCAGCAGTTGACTATGTACAAAATTGTAATCAATCTGATTACTTCATAAGTAATTCACTGATTCTAGATGAAGCCTCACTAAAATTGAAGAATCAGCTGATAAGATAAATTCATCAGATAAGAAATTGTATCTGTTGAATGCTGAACCCGGAAAATACGTATGGATAAAACCACGTATATGATTAAAAGATGAATCATCAGAAAGCAAGAAATCTTGTTTGCTGAAGATTAATTCTTTATGAGTTTCTGAGATGTTTTCAAGAAACAGATTAGGTCCACCCTTGACTTTCTCGTTTGAAACTCATTCAGAACCTCTTCATGTAAAGAAGAAAAGATTGTTGTTCTAAGACTTTAAATTTCAGAAAGGAATCTGTTAAAATCAAATTCTGAAAAATTCAAATTATTAGAAATGATTCAATGTCAGAATCTGAAATGATCAAAGATTCAATGAAGAACTGAATCCCAAAGATTCAGTAAATACTTGATTCTGAACAAACTCTTAAGCGATTAACTGGTTCAGTAACCAAGCTTCAACAAATTGAGATTATTCTTGTAGAACAAAATGTCGATAATCTGATTTTTGCCAGATCAAGTGTTCTCAGAACCACTTGAGCTATGAAATTAGAAGCTATCAATCCAGACATCTAGGTTCTCTAACTGATGTTTTAAAAGATGACGTTAATGATGTTCTTTTGAAGAAATCAGTTAACTCATAGATATGTGTAAACAACCCCAAATAAGTTGATCAGCATTATGAGAACAAGAAGGTTCATACAAACCATGTCTAGTGATGTACACATGGGGCGTGATGATGTTTTAGTTCTGAACAAGTTCTAAAACAACCTTGAGGAACAAATTCAGATGTTGATATGTCAATTCCTCCTTGAATAACCTTTCAAAGGTTCTCACTAATCTTGTGAAATAAATCATCTTTCACAGACAAGAAACTCTCACAAACGCAAACTGAATTCGGGCTATGAAAGGAGAACTCAACCAATTCTCAAAGATTTTTGTTTAAGATTCAGATCCATATCTTAAGAACTGTATCGAAACTAAACAGGTTCTATGGATCAAGAAAATGAGAAGTGAGAAGCAATCAAAAACAGATGTAATATGTTGCTTATGAATGCGGTCATCAAATGGAACTTAGTATTCACTCAGTACTTCTCCCACACACATGAGTGTTAATTTTTCTTTCAGAACATTCGTTACATCGCCTTACCAAAAGTATTGCATGTAATTGGCTAAGTTCAGATTGAGCGGTTACTCTAATCTTGTTAAGTCCTAATCTCGGTTATTAGAGAACTAACGAACAAGGTTGAACAAGAAAAGAGAGAAAGTTGTAATTCAACCAGGATCACTTTCCAAGAAAATATTCTTTTTCATCAGAAGTCAGAAGACAAGCGTATCCTGAAGAACCCAAGAAACATCTGCAGCTTACTCGGAAATAGGCAGAATCAGAAAGATACTCAAAGATTCAGAAAGTCAGAAAGGAATGCCTTCACGAAAAGGTTTAGCTAAAAGATTCTCTCCAAAAGTTCAGCATCCCTAAGGTACATTTTTTTTAACCCACAAAATAATTTTTTTTACTAGTTAAAAGTTTAGGATTCACTAGGAAAATTATTTGAATATCTTAGCTAGAAGAAATAAAAGAAAATCCTTTAACGAAATCTACACGCAAAGGGAACACCATAATAAATGCGAATCTTTTGAAAACATAACATATCCCTGACAACTTAATAAAACCTGAGATCTTTTGTGTAAGACTTCTCCCATCAGCGTCTAGTCATATCCTATCACCCATAGATATGGTTCAACCAACATCTCCCTATAACTTAATCTCTCCTCTCTCTCTCTCTCTTATAAAGTCTCTTATACAATCCACTAAGAAGATTTAAAATTTTGAATTATATAAACAGCAAAATCCTTGCAGTACAATTTGTGCCTAGTCAAACTTGTTATATATATATCTAAGGTCTAGGATAAAACTCACACTTCTCTAACTCCTGGTTTAATCTCCTCAAAAGACTTCCTCTCCATTTTCATGGCAAACCTATCCTTGACTCCAAGAACATTCTTTGGCGACGACAACTCTCTTGAAATCATTAGTGAAAAACAACCTAAGCTAATGGATGTTGATCATAATTTTCATCTGGGAATTCATTCACAAAATTGGAATGGGTACATTCATATACTTAGAGGTCCCATTTATCCAAACATCGTAAAAACCTTTTAGATCAACGCTGCTGTCAGCCATGATGGTCTGACCATCTCTTAAGACATCTATGGTATCCCTCTCTCCTTCAACGCTTCAAAAATTGCTGAACCATTGAATGTCCACTGGAAGGCATCACTCCTAGTCATGCATCCATTCGATGCACTCCTGATGCAAAATTACACTACTTGTTTGATAAAGGTTCTGCCTTCGAACCAACTAATCCTGAGAAACTCCTGCCCCATGCCAGAGGCTGGTTTAAATTCATTCTGACAAACATCAAACCTCGAAGCACATACAAAAACCTTCTGTATCATGATGACAAGCTCCTAAACATGTGTCTTTTTAAGCAAGCTCGTATAAATCTTCCCCAAATAATATTTGACCATCTCAAGGACACCATTCTCGTGTCAAGAACTACACTTGAAACGACGATCCCTTACGGAAGAGTCTTAACTGAAGTGTTTTTCAAAATAGGAGTTCTGCAGTCAATTAGCAGGATTAGATGCGGTCCTGATAATGCCTTTGCTGAAAGTTCTTGTGAAACTTTTGACAGTACCTGGCTCTCAGAAAACAAATTGGTTAACAATCTGAAATAGATTAGGATTCTATATATTTAAGTGCATGACTGTACCATCTATGTTATTAGATAATAGGATATATATATATGTATATGTTATCTTCTGATATTTATGTTATCTGGCAACCACTAATAAAAATCTAAATAAACCATTAAAATATTGCATAAAATGTCAAGTCATCACTTTTAAAATAAGTTTTTTTTAGGCTCAAGAAATCTTCATTAATATCATGAATGAAAAGCAGTTACTAACCTCTTACACTTCCCACACAATCACGTCTTTTAGGATATCCTAATTAATCACGACCACCTAAGATATAGTAAACCTAAATCCTTGTGTACCAATTTAGTCATCACACTCCTCACTATCATTCGCCTATAAATAATAGGATTCTGCTTCATCCTTGCTCATCCTCACTAATCTTCATTTAAAATCTTCTGTGTGTTAACAAATGGCTTCTCCAACATTTAGAGGAAATGTAGAAACTCTAGAAGTTATCCCAGAGAAAAGACCAAATCTAGCTAGACTTCAAAATAATGGTCTAGAAATTGTAAGAAGCATGCAGATTCAATCTTGGAATGGTTATTATTCACTGCTAAACGGCCCTGTCTTTCCAGTTCTTGTGAAAGAATTATGGAAATACGCCAGAATCAGTAATGATGGTAACACTATCTGGTCTGAAGTATATAACTTTCCAATCACTATATCCATTCCCTCATTAGAAAATATCATAAATTGTGTCGCCTCTGGAGTCACTGTTGAAGACTTTCAATCTGACCTGAGCTTAGTATAGAGATGCAAGGTTTTATTTGATGATTCGGTTCCTTATGAACCAAACAACCCTTAGAAACTTCTTCCTTCACCCAGAACATGGTTCAGATTCTCTCTAACCAATCTTCGACCTCGTGCAACTGCAAGGAGCACGCTGTCCCAAGATGACAGAGTATTCATCTTCCTCCTAACACACCACTTTAGGATCAATCTTCCCAAAACCATTGTCAATCACCTGAAACATTCTATCAGAGTTTCAAGAACTCAGTTTAACTCTTACGTTCCTTACGGGAGAATAATATCTGAAATTATGCTGAAAGAGAAATTCTGGGGGTTAGTAAGCAGACTCGGACCAGAACCTTCAGTAACAGAGACAAGATGTGATTGGGTAGACAACGTTGAAGATTTTGATGACTAAAATTTCAAATCCTGATGTAGTGTCAAAAATAAATACTATGTCTTGTTACTTATCGTTCTATTTTGTGCTGATGTTTTTATCCTTTTTCAGTTAATTAAAATATGATGACTTCTGTGTTCTATGCCTATACCAACATCAAATTCATAATAATCTGAGACAAATGATTAAAATACCTAAAACATCATAATAACTGATAGAATCAAACAGTAATGCATTAACATCCCTCAAGGATAATGCAATCTAAAAGATTCAAAGCTTAGTAGAAGCTTTCAATTACTGTGTGGACTCCATGGAAATAAGAACTATCTAGACTGAGTTCCACGAATGGATCTCAGAAGAAATTGTGAAGAGCAAGTGGTTGGGAATGACTCAAGTAGAAGAGAGGTTGCATGTCTCAAGAAATGATGATTCTAAAAATCTTCTCTCATCTTCTTCATCATCCTTAGGATCGCTCTAGTATAACTCATAAAGACCCATGAAAACTCAGTTTCATTAAGTCTACAATTACTAAAAACGTTTCTCATTAGGAATCTGTGTCTGAATTATCTATGTTTTGGTTATCTTGAACTTTTCAAGATTAAGCTCAACCCAAGCTATGCATCTTAAAACTACTTTATGCTGATGCCTCTATCTGATTGTTCATAAATGAAATGCTGTTATCAATCTTTACAGATGATCTAAAACCTTCAATTAGCAATCAGATGATTCCATCTAAAAATCCTTCAAATGAATTTATTATGGTTAAAGATGGTTATCACTAAATGACTTGGATTGCTTTTAACTGCTCAAATGCTTGCTCTATGGTTCTATGTTGGTTAACATATCCATTATATGTATGATGATGTTAAGATGCTTAAATGCTCAAATGAGGAAGAAATATATGATGTTATATGCCCTTATGCTCTAGCACTTTTTGATGATGTCAAAAAGGGGGAGAAAATATAATTGATTTTGATTGAAAGAAGGAAATCTGAAAGAATGCAGAACTCAAACAAAGTACTCTTATAAAATGCGTTACTACTAACGTTTGTTGTTTGATGTTATCCGAGGAACCCTAAACAAGTTCACTCGGCATTCTAAGAAACAGGTTAAGCTGGAAGAATCAGATTTATCGTAATCCTTATCTTACTTAGCTCAGAAAAGAAGTAAGAAAACTCTGAAAGCTGTCAAGACAAAGTCTACATCTCAAGATGCTCACTCAGAAGATCTGTGCAAATAAGAAGTCAAGACCTATGTTAAGATATGGATTGAAGATCCAAGAAAGAAACCGTTCTGATGTTTACCAAGAACCATTGGAAATGAAAACGATCTAGTATCAGACTAAATCAACAATTGGTAATCAGACTCAGTACACAAAGATCAGTATCAGATTCATCAATTAGAGCAAAAGTTGTGGATTACTGTCAAAAACCTTCATTGGTATCAATATCAGCACTCTAATGAATTACCTCTTAAGCGTATGAGAAGAAATTCTTCACTTAGTATCAGACTCAACATACTCTGGTATCAGACTCAGAACATCACATGGTAACAGATCAAAATTAAATCATGAGTATCAGATTCAGAATCAAGTGTTGATTGATCACTTTAATATTAACCTTCAATTGGTATCTGATCAAAAATCAAGCTTTGATAGATTACTAAGTATGACTTTAACAAGGTTCTGAGATGGAGACTTGTGTTCAAAAGTCAAAATAGTCATGATCTACACTCGTGTTTAAAATATTATCATCCAGAATCATAATTCTGAAGATCCCAATATCTGACGTATAGGAATTAGGGGGATACTACCCTGAAGATCAAATTGCAAAATCTCAAATCTGCACAAAGTCTGAAACTCAAGGGGAGTTTCCTTTAAAGACAGTGTTTGTCTCTGATAGATAGCAAGGCTACGACTATTAGTCAAGAACTGTTCTGATCTTGTGCTTAATGGAATCTGCTGAAAAGTAGAAATGCTTTAGACGTCTCTGAAGACAAACAAGCTCTGATACGACAACAAAGAAAACTGAGTTCTAAAGATCTGAAGATGGAAGTTCTGATGAACTAGTCCAGATGTTAAAGACTCCTCGTTTTCCTAAAAGACATGATAGAGAAGTAACACTTTTCTATTCCTGTTCTGACAACTCAAGTTGTTATTCTGTATATCTTTGGGTTTCATAAAATCCTAGATGATCTCAGATAAAGCTTTGAGGATAACTCATTCAGGGGGAGCTGCTGTTTCAAACTCTGAATTTGTTTGTTTTGGTGATTACCTTGTAAAAAATGTTTAATAAAAATACTTGGTTTTGCCATCTTAAAAAAAGAGGGAGATTGTGAGAGCAAGAAATGTCTCTACAAGTCAATCTATGTTTTGATGATAACAATAAGTATGTGTAAAAGAACCATTTTATGGTCTAACGTGTGTTGTGTGCAGATCATAAGAACTGAAGATATCAGAACCAACATACACCAGCTATATGTACTATGAGTAAATATATACATATACGAAGTTACTGTGTGTGACTAAAGTCGCGAGAAGTAAGAACGCTTCTTTATCTAGTCATGATCAACTAGATCCAAGGATGCCAAGATTGTTGTTGCAATGCTCTTGTGGATGCTCTCTGAAAGTGATTGAGATTCTGAAGATAGCGAAGCTTCTGAAGAAGTACACTCTAAAAAGAACCAAAGTACGGAAGAATCCTATGACTTGAAGTTCTGATGGCTGAAGGCGCTGAAGACCAAGTGCAGAAAGAATCTGAAGACTGATGAGTTATGAAGATCAAGGTTTCAAATTAGAAGTTCTGAAGACTCTGAAGACAGGCTCTCAAGATTCAAAAGACTTGAAGCCGAAAAGAATAACGTTCTTAAAGACCAAGTGCTAAAGTTCTGAAGACTGATTCCTAATGGACCTCTTCAATCGACGTAAGACTTGAAGCATCAGATGTTCTGCTAAGAAGAGTCTATTCATGCTTCATCAAATTAACATCAGAAGCCATTGAAGTTTTGAAGTCTAAATATTACCATTGTGAGTTTAATGTACACACTGCCCAAGAAAAGATGTTTGGTCACTTCTTCCTCTGCAAAGAGAAGATGTGTCAGTACAACTCATTATATCACAACGTCTCTTTTCCAAACTGCCAACAATATTCTCTAACGACTATATTTCTACGGGTTATTTAATGGAAAGAGTATTTGCTTCTGATGTGTCGATCACTTGTAGAATCACAAACTGATTGTTCATCTACAAAATTGACCAAGTCATTGTGAAGATAGCAACAACGATGAGTTCTCGTTGTAACACTTAACATATTCAGAGCTATCATCATTTCACTAATGGCGATTGTTGTTAAAACTCAAGAAGACAAATCAATATAACAACAACAATCAAACAGAAGTTGTTGATGAAGAAGACAACATTGAAGATCTGTCAAGTCATTAACCTACCTTCTCGTCAAGACTACATTGAAGATCTGCAGAAAGGAGTTGCTGCTCAAAGCTTGCTGAACCAGAAGACGAAGAAGAAGAAGATCTACAAGATGTCAACAATTGTAATATCTAAATACATCTTTGTAGTTTCTTAGGAAAGCAAGGAGCTGATTGCTCATAACTTGCTTAAACACATGTATGTGTTCTTTGTACTTAAACTTAGGAGATACTTGCTTATTAAGAATCACAGTCTGTAATCTCCAGTTTGCCAATTCGACTAAGTGAATTGAGACTCCTCAAGTGAACATTATATCTTGAAGGGATCCCTGAACAGCTCAGCTGTGAGTTGAGGCCCTTGAGTAGATCACGTGGTGATCAGATACTTGAGATGAAAATGGCTAAGGGTCATTGTGGAAAATCCTGAAATATGGTCACTAATGTTATATTCATTGTGATGAATCCCTGAATGGCTAGCTGTGAAATCCCAGCAGTGGGTCTGCTCGGTCAATGAACATTATATCCAGTTGGATCCCTAAATAGTTCATTGGATTGTTAGTCACAGTGCGGCTGTGCAAGTTGTTAGTCACCGGCGTGGCCCGTGCAAGTGTAATCATGATTTGATTATAGTGGATTAAGTCCTTGTGTTCAAGGCGAAATCACCAGAGGAGGGTGGACTGGATTAGCCCGCGTGGTGAACCAGGATATATCATGTGTCCTTTACTCTCTTGCATAGTATCTCTATTTATGTTTGTGCATTGAATATCAGAACCTCATATTAAGCAAAGTCAGAACCTTGCAGCCTATCTCTGATAAGCTTTCGCACTGCAAGTTCTGAGTATCGTATCTTATGATCAGAACCTATATGGTTCTCATGCTCCATAGTTAAGAGATCTGAATCTCTCAACGAACATTGAAGGTTCTTGAGTGTCTCTTTAAAAAGATGCGAAATGCTACAAAAAGGGTAAATACACAATTCAAACCCCCCTTTCTTGTGTCTTTCTCGCACCTTCAAGAGGTCCATGATCAATGGACCTCAAAGCAATGCATGATTTAGAGAGTTCAAGTTATGATACACTTACCTCTTGGAGCTTCTTGTGCTATCTGCCAAATTCCTTGTGCCATAATTAATTCAATGCTTTGAACACTCTGAAATGATCCCTTAGAAGCTTTTAGGATGATCAGAACCAGCTGGAATCCTCAGGAACAAGTATAGGCCTTTTCTTGCAAAAGGGGCAAAAGTGACCAAGATAATAACTCTCTCAAATGGTGTTCCAGATAAGGGAAACCAATTGGGACAATTTGAGGATGATATTTGGAGTGTGTTTGAGGCCTAGTTTGGTTTTGGAAGTGACTGAATCAAGACATGGCTTGAAAAATGCAGAAAAGTCAAATTTTGAGGTTTTGGAGGGTGACTTTCTGATTTTGGTGTTTCAGATCACAAGTGTGTGTTTGAACATCTTAGATATGACATATTAGATGTGTTTGGATCATGATTTGCGGTGGAATTTCTCTCTAACTCAAAAACTCAGAGATGACTCGCAAAAGAAGGCATTTTGGCCTAAAGAGAGAGATTTTGAGGAAAGCATCAGTTGTAGTGCTTTGGTGTACTCAAACTGAGCACAAATGAGCTCTATTTTAGTGCAACAAGTTTGTTTTGCAAGCAATAGTGAATGGCAGCTGGTACAGGCCTTTGGCCAATGTTGATCCAAGGGAATCTTTAGTCTCCTCTAGCCATTGACTTGAGGTTAGGGCACAGGCCTATGGTTCTTTGATTCAGAGCTGAATCTGGATTCATTCAGTTAGGAATGTGTCAGTCCATGCCACCTTGATGCATCCATTAAATTCTTGGAAACAAAATTGGAGTCTTTTGCACTTTTTAGCCTATTTAGGTTTGTTATGGCTATGTGTAGATTCTTGGACTTGGAAGGCTTGGGGATCAGATCATTCCCCTTGGATTTTATCCTTTAATGTGTCCAAATGGATGACAAGGTTTGGAGTTGTCCAATTTTGCCAAATCGAGCAAAATGCCAAAATCTTCCTTGTACAAGACAGTTGGAAATGGTGATTTTTAGGGAATCATATCTCCTTGCTCAGGTTGAGTTATGGGAGGTTTTTGTGCTTTTTAGAAAGCCCTCATATGATACAATACATGTGTGATCATAGTTTGTCCTAAAACTATTTGAATCCAACTGAAAAATCCTCATGAACATTGATGTCCAAGGCTGGTAACTTAGGATGATTTTCACTAAGTGTTGGAAAAATGCCATTTTCTTCATTTTTGTCATTTTGATCAGTCCATAACTCAAAATCCATGAGGAATTGGAGTTTGAGGTAGTTGGATCTTTTGTAGAGTGTAGGAACATCTACAAATCAGGCTTTGGATCACTCAAAATGGTTGCTTGGATCAGAAGTTATGGTCCTTGGAAGTTGGTACCAAAACCATTTTTGTTCCATAACTTAGAAATATTTTGGTTTCTCATGGTTGCCCCTTTTGCAAGAAACCTCACTTTTCTTGATTTTTCTTAATGAATGATGATTAATACCATACATTAACATTATTTTTGACTTAGAGGAACCGTATTTGTGAAATAATCCAAAAAGTCAAATTTGATTTTGTGCACAATTGACTTTTTACCGGATGAAATCCAAAATGTACGATCGTTTGTGAAATTCAGTCCTTGACCTAAATTAAACCTAATGGATGGATTCCATAGGTGTTATAGGGTGTATTGAATCATGTCCCAAGGTTTGACAGCATGTCCTGGTCAAAAGTCAAAGGTACAGTTGACTTTTTTCTTCAAAACCCTAATTGTGGTCCAGATGAAATTGAAACTTGTGAATCAACCTTCTTGGATCAATCCATTGTTGTAAATGGATCAATGTGTTGTATTTGAGGCCCTTAAATCATGTCTTGAGGTCTTGGCTCATGTATTGCACCAAAAGTCAACTTAGGGGTGAATTAGGTCAAGAAACCCTAATTCCTGATTTTTGGTAAATGCATCCCTTGTGGTTAAATTGACTTGATGATTGGGTCCATGTGGTCCCTTGGAGTATCTTGGGTTGTGATTTGAAGCATTGGCTCATGCCCAGATGAAAATTCCCATCTGTAGGCCTTGGTCGACCAAAACCCTAATTTGGTGACACTGGCGATCTTGAGGCTTGATGCACTTGGAATGTTGTAACTTTGTGCTTGATTCTTGATGTGGGAGTCCTCTTGATCTCTGATGGGTGTTTAAGAGGTTTAGACAAGTTTAAGATCATGTCATTTCTTGATTGATCCTTTGTCTAAGTGTTCTGAGAGGGATGGAAACCCTAATTATTGATTGTAGTGAATGCTCAACCATCTTTGTGGAGATTGATGAGGCATGAAGGTACATCCATATTGTGGTAATGATCTTCACAATGATATGAAATCTTGATGGTCAAAATTTGGGGTATGACAGTTTGGTGTCTTGTTCAAAGCCCAAGATTGAAGCTAAAGGTTATTTGTGTCTTGTTCAAAGCCCAAGATTGAAGCTAAAAGGTTTGACTGGGAGAGAATTTGTTATCTCTAAAGGGAGACATCTTATCTGTTTATCACAACTGTTGGGTGACTGATTATAAAAGAGGGTTACTTTAACTGGGATATGTGAATCCATCAATGCCATAATTTCCTTTATAGGGGATTTATCCTGAAGGAAAAAACTTTAACTCAGTGTTGAGCAACACCATTTTTCCTTAGGATTCTTTCATGCTAAGGGAGGGACAGTGGCGTGGTTGTAAATAATCAACAGGCTTGCCACTTATAGCAATTAGGTGAAAGAGGAAGTTTACCAGGATAAGAGATGGACTACATCTTGGATTTTTTAATCAACAAGTGTGCCACTTATAGCAGTTATCTGGAATTAAGGTTTGTTTTGATTTTCTGTTTTGATGTGTGATATACAGAGAAATGTCTTCCTACAGAGAGATTTTGATTTCCTCTAAGGGGATGTTAATTTTTGTATGTGCCTTGATCGAAGCCCAAGGTTGAAGCTAAGAGATTGATTGACTCCACTTGGGAAGTCCTTATACAAAGCCAAAGAGGAGGCTGGAAAAGGATGACTCAACAAGAGAGTGTTTATCTGTCTTGTACAAAGCCCAAGATTAAGGCTAAAAGAGATTTGACTCTTTTCCAGGGAAATATTTTGTCTGTCTTGTACAAAGCCCAAGATTGAGGCTAAAAGGGATTTTTTTGACTCCACTAGGGAATATTTGTAGGTGTCTTGTACAAAGCCCAAGATTGAAGCTAAAATTAGACTGACTCAAGAAGAGAGTGTTTAGGGGGATTTTATATGTGTCTTGTACAAAGCCCAAGATTGAGGCTGAAAAGAGACTGACTCAACAAGAGAGTGTTTTTATCTGTCTTGTACAAAGCCCAATATTGAGGCTGAAAAAGAAGATTAACTCTTCTGGAGAGTATGATTTGTCTTGTATAAAGCCCAAGATTGAGGCTGAAAAGAGGATTGACTCTACTTAGGAAGATTTATAGAAAGCCTAAGAGGAGGCTGAAAAGAGAATGACTCTGCTTGGATATTTATGTGGTGTCTTGTATAAAGCCCAAGATTGAGGCTGAAAGGAGATGACTCAGCTGAGGATATTTCAGGTGTCTTGTACAAAGCCCAAGATTGAGGCTGAAAAAAACTAATTGAATCAATAAAAGAGTGTTTTTGAGGCTAACTCTGTTGAGGAAAATCATTATACAAAGCCTAAGAGGAGGTTGTTTTTTGCTGAGGATTATTGAGATCTAGAGGCAGGTCCAAGATGGGGAATCAACTCTTGCTGAGGATTATAGGAGAGTTAAGGTATCAGATGCCTTGAGGTTCTGATTTGGGATAATGTTATCCTGATTATAGGCTGACCTTAGATGGGGGAATTTAGGATGAAAGACTGAGTCTTAGAACCCATGAGGGTTTTAACTCTACTGGATATTGATTAAATGACCAGGGCTTTTTCCTGTGTTTGTAGGGAACTTGAGAATGTCTTTGAGATCCAAGAAGAGATGAGATTGTCCAAGTCTATTGGTATGAAAGAGTTTATCTTTGTATAATTCCCAAGTGGAGGCTGGTGCTTTAAGGGATGAGAATCAACCCTTAAATTGGTCTGACGTTTTGACTCTTTCGAAAGACTGCTCTAACAAAGGATGACTAAGTTATGTCCTATACCTTTAAGAGGTCTTCAGGGTCTTTGTATTAAGCCCAAGAGAAGGCATGAGAACTTCTAAGAAGCCTGGGGGTCCTTGTACAAAGCCCAAGAGGAGGTGGTGATGCTTTTAGGAAGCATGTGAGTCCAAACTTAAGAAAATTTCAAGAAAAGTTTCACCGGGAATAATCTTTTCTTTAGTGAACAGTTCTAGGGTTTGAAGAAATTCAAGAGAGGTTTCACCGGGAATTAATCCTCTCTGGGGAAGTGAATTTCCTTGACAATTTTCTAATAGTGACAGTCTGAGAAAAGTTTCACCGGGAATAACTCCTTTCTCTTTGTTCCATATTGCATAAGCCCAAGAGGAGGCAAGACTGTATCCGGAATTCCTATGGGGAACTAGTTTTGACTGTGTTGAAAGAGTGACCACTGGCTTTATCTAGTTCTAGACCTAATTGCCGTGGAAAACTCTAAGCAGATATTTACAAGCATATATATATACAGATGAAATATATATTGTATGTAAAATGTGGGTAGGAGGACTTACAGGTGAGCAAGCTTCCAGCACAAACAAATATATATATATGTGCAAGTATGTAAAAGAAAGTTGTTTTAAACTTACAGGCGAGCAGGCTTCCAGTGTAATAGTTGTATGGTTAGTTGTTCAAGAAATTAAATAAATTTTTGATAACAACTATGAATTTGAACCTAAATCAAAAGGGAAAGGTGTTTTTGAAAAGAAGATTGGGGCTTATACTCCAGGAGAAGCCCAGATGAAAAACAATAATCGTATCGTTATTTTGAAGACTGTACTGGGACTTATACAATGACTAAGGCCCAAAAAGGTTTTATTTACAAAGGGACGGGACTTACACTCAATCAAAAGGCCCAAAGTTTATTTTTGTACAAAAATTATGGGGCTTACAACTCAAGGAGGGGCCCAGATGAAAATGTTTTGAAAACGACAATCACGCCGAGATTTTTGAAACCGTAGTGGGACTTATACAATGACTGAGGCCTAAAATGGTTTTCATGTACAAGGAATGGGTCTTACACTCTATTAGAGGCCCAAAAGTGTTTTGAAAAAGATTTGTGAGGGTGAAAATAATCAAAACCCTAATTTGATTTTTAAATGTATTTTAAATGAATAAAAATTCAATTAAAATGATCAAAATTATCAAACATGTGTGAAAAACATGTTTTGATCTTGGATTAATGTTTGAAAAATCATGTTTCATTCATAGAATGATTTGAAAATTAGTTATATTTGCAAAATCAAGAGAAAGGAATATTTTAAAGGGTTAAATACACAACCCCCCTGCAATGTTAGCGAGTTTTCATTTTAGCCCCTGTCAAAGTTTTTTTTTTAAAAACCCCTCATCTTAGTTAGATTCCCTCAGAAAACCCCCAGAGGCCAAGTGGCAATGGAGATTCCGTTTTGACCATAAGAATCTGTCCATGTTGGCATTTTGGATTAAATTTTAATGGTTGACTGGGTATACATTTATGCATTTACAAATACCCCATTGAAATTGTTAGGGTTTGCCTCCCTTTTTTCTATCTTCTTCGTCCGTCGTCATCGTGTACAAGGGTGGAAGCAGGTCATCATCGTCTGCGGGAAATTTTGGAAAGAGTTTGCCAAGATGTGGTTGTAACGCCCGGTTATTTAATTAATTTATTAATTAAATATCTTCGTATTATTTGTTTGATTGTGTTGGTTGTCAAAAATGTCGTGTTGAGTTGTTATGTTGGTTTTAGTCGAATTAATTTAATTAAGTTGATTTAAGAGGTAGAAATAATATAATGTTGGTAGATTAGAATTATAAAATCATTAGTGGGCTTACCTGTGGTTAGAAGTAGTAAATAGTGGGGTGTAAGAATTAGGCCCAAGGGAATTATTAAAATTAATAGAATTATAAGATTATTGAGAAAAATAAGAAAAATTAGGTTATCAGTAAAATAGAAAAGACGCTTTTGGGAGAAGTACGGGAAGTTGCAGAGAAAAAGGAACGAGGGCTTTGGAAGAGAATACGTAGAGGCTGCTAGAGCGAGAATTCGATCGGAGTTTTAGAGCGACCTTCAATCCAAGGTAAGGGTGGGGTTCTGACTCTATAATAGGGTAATTGATGAATGATATGTGGGGTTGGGTTTATAGAAATACCTCTGTCTGTGTTGTAATGGTTGTCGTAGATATTGAAATACGTTGTTGTTGATGAATTGGTTGTTGGAAAATTGGCCTATGTTTCTTTAAGATATAATTTTCATTGCGTTTCTGTTTATACTAGGATGGTTGAATTTGAAACTGTGAGGAGAGGTTTGTGATATGGGAAGAACTGGAACGAGATTAAGTAAGTAAGTAATGTTGTTTTTAAAAAAATAAAAAAATAAACAAAATAAAAATAAAGGGGGGGGGGGATGGCGCAAACCACCCCCATGTGTAAGAGCATGGTGGCGCAAGCCACTTGGGACATGTAGTGAGTATGGCGCAAGCCACCTCTGTTAGACTTAAGGGGGGCACATGCCACCTCATAATGGGGTTAATGGTGGCGCAAGCCACCTTGCCTGTGGGATTAAGGGTGGCGCAAGCCACCTGTACCTGGGTGTGGAAGTGGTTAATTGGTTAGTGTGTGTAGGTGTTTAGTTGATTTGAATATTAATATTTATTTGATTAGAATATTATTTGGTTAGAATATTAATACTGACAAGGGATATTTTAATGGTTTGAAATATGATAATGGCATAATTATGTAGTAACAACAAATTAACAGGATTAATACAGAAAAACCGAACTAGTGAATTAGCAGGAAATAATCTATTATTAGTTTCAGTTAGTAGGAAAATAAAAACAGTAATGTCGTGAACTAGCAGGTAGCATTTTAGTAACAGTAGCAGTGATAATTAATAGAAGAATAATGTGGCGGTAGTGAGTAAACATAGCAAGAGTTATATAGTATCAATACCAGAATAATGTTAATAACATTAAAGCAGAGCAGAAACATTGTAATTTAGCAAAAGATTAATTAACCGGTTTTAGTAACAATGTCCAGATAATTTCGAGTAAATCTTGTAACATAATTTAGATGGTATGAAGTATGGTAAATTGACAGTAGTATTGTTGTGGTTAATTGTGAAGTTGCTGGTATGAATGTTGTTGCATTGTCTTATTAGTGGCAAGAATTAAGTTGTAGGCTTATGGCCAATGTGGATTTGTTGTTGTTGTTAAGTTGTAGGCCTATGGCCAATGTTGATTTGTTGTTGTGTGGTTACATAACTATTATTGTTGTTATTATGATATTCATGTTGAGTTGCATACATCGCATATCAAGTTGGAGCTGTGGCTCGGTAAGCTGGTCTGGATTGGCAAAATTTAAGTTGAAGGCTTATGCCTTGTTGACGTCAATATTAATTGGCAAGTTTCTAAGTTGGGAGTTTTGCTCCAATGGTACCACATGCATGTGTATTTGATGAGTCGCATTCCATGTTGCATAAAGTGTTATTGTATGTTGATTAATGTTGATGGTAATGTTGTGAAGTGGTGATTTTTATATAATCTGATCTAATATATTGTTTATCATATACCCGATTATATTGTTTGATATCTCACCCCTTCTGTGTATGGTGACGGTTTATACGCCATCCTGCAGGTAATCCAGAGTGAAGGCTATCTACCTTCATTAGTTCGATTCGGTGTCGTCGCTCTGATACGTAACACTCGGGGGGATGAACACATGTTTCTTTTATTGTTGATTTCCTCATTGTTGCTGAACTTTTAAGTTGTTTTCGTAAAGACCTGTGCTTTGAAGTTGTTTGATGTGAACAAAGATGTTATGTCATTAACGTTGAATTTTTGTGAATCCGCTGCGTAGTAATGAAAGTTGTTTTATTTTAAAGACTGAGCAGGTTGTTATCGCTTCATCCGAAATTATGTGTTATGTATCTGTTTTCCCAAGTGATTAATTGTCGTTGTTTTATGTAGAAAGTGTAGCATTCCTTATGCACGTTGAAAATTTGTAACTCTGATTTTATATTATTCGATGGGTAGAAATGGGGGGTTACATTAGTGGTATCAGAGCAGGTCAGTCCGTCCGGCCAGGTTGTCTAATGTTGTTTGTTTCCCCAGTGTGCGACATGTGTGTAAAAACACCATCGATGCTTGTTTTGTTTTCCATTTGTAGGTTGGGAATGAAACAAGTGGGGGAGAAGGTGGTGCTTCTCCAAGATGCTTCGAGTGTGGAGCGTTGGCTAAGGTAGTGTTGGACGCTGCGATAGTTGGTGAAGATAGTTTGTACCGCCTCATGATATCGGCTGTTATTCACAAATTGAAGAACTGATCATCCTTAATCTCTTGTTGATAATGGACGGGATCATGTTGGATGGGATAGACGTGTCTTGCGAGCTTGAGTAGTGTGCACAGTGAATTGCCGAGGTTAAGACGAGTGCTTGCGGATTATTTTGATGAGTCGATGCAGAATATTAGATTTGAAGATGGGACGAATTAGAGTTTCTTGCCTGTCGGTCAAGTTAGAATATCCCGAGGAGAACAATTAGGTATTGTTGATGTCTCCTTTTAAAGGATATAGAACAGTGTGATGGCTAGTGATATGCCAGTGGCGTGTAATTCTTGATGTTCACCTGAATCTAATTTCGACGAGGGTGAAGAGTTGTTTGTTCTGTTAAGCAAGTGAATGAATTTGTGGAAGATGGTGCAAAGGTGTCTATGATGTTGGATTCCTTGAAGCTTAAGAGGATGCGGTGGCATGTGAGCTACCTTTGGTGGGTTATTATTTGGAGGTGCTCCCATGAGATATCAGTGAGGTACCACTGTAGTGTGGAGTGTAACTTGCTATCGACTGGTACTCGATGCAAGCTTGATGTCGATGGTTGCATACAGAATGTATTTTTCTGAATGAGTGAATTGGAGAAACAGTTGGAAGAGTTGTTTGAGAAAAGGTTTGTTCGACCAAGTGTTTCTCCGTGGGGTGCTCCTGTACTATTAGTGAGGAAGAAAGATGGAAGTATGAGGTTGTGTGTTGACTATCGGCAGCTGAATAAAGTGATGATCTGGAATAAGTGTCTGGTTCCGAGGATTGAGAATTTGCTGGATCAGTTAATAGATGCCTGTGTGCTTAACAAGATTGATTTAAGGTGTGGATTATCATCATATATGTGTTAAGCCGGATGATATTCCGAAGACAGTCAGGACGAGGGAATGTATTGATGAGTATACTGTGATGTCGTTTGGTGTGTCTAATGCACCTAGTATTCATGGAGTCTATGAATCGGATTTTCTTGAGTATTTGGATAAGTTTGTAGTAGGTTTTATTGACGATCTTTTAATAGACTTTAAATCTAAAGAAGAGCATGTTGAGCATTTAAGAACCGTGTTGCAAGAACCGAAAGAGAAGAAGTTATATGCAAAGCTGTCTAAATGCGGATTTTGGTTAAAGGAGGTTAGTTTTCTTGGTCATGTCATTTCAGGTAGTGGCATTGCTGTGGATCCATCTAAAGTAAATGCTGTGTTACAATGGGAAACTCCGAAGTCGGCTACCGAGATTAGAAGCTTTTTGGGACTAGCTGGTTATTACCGAAGGTTTATCGAAGGATTTTCTAAGTTAGCAATTCCGTTGACTAAGTTGACTTGTAAAATTTGAGCTTTTGTGTGGAACATTCAATGTGAAGAAAGTTTTACGGAATTGAAGAAGAGATTGATGTCGGCTCCGATTTTGACATTACCTGATCCAGGAGAACCTTTTGTGGTGTATTGTGATGCTTCTAAGATGGGTTTGGGAGGTGTGCTTATGCAGAATGCTAAGGTGGTTGCTTATGCGTCGAGGCAGTTGAGGACTCATGAAAAGAACTATCCTACGCATGATTTAGAACTTGTTGCAGTTGTTTTTGTGCTGAAGATTTGGAGGCATTATCTTTATGGTTCTAGATTTGAAGTGCTTAGTGACCATAAGAGTTTAAAGTATTTGTTTGATTAGAAGGAATTGAATATGAGACAACGAAGATGGTTGGAATTATTGAAAGATTATGATTTCGGTTTAAACTATCATCCAGGTAAAGCTAATGTTGTGGCTGACGCCCTAAGTCGGAAAACTTTACATATGTCGGCGATGATGGTTAAAGAATTGGAATTAATTGAGCAATTCAGAGATATGAGCTTAGTTTGCGAAGTGACACCGCAGAGTGTGATGTTGGGGATGCTGAAGATTAACAATGATTTTCTGGACAGTATCAAGGAAGCTCAGCAGTTAGACGTTAAACTGGTAGATTCAATGGTTGGGATTGATTAGTCTGAGAATGATGATTTCCAGTTAGATGCGCAAGGTGTGTTGAGATTCCAAAATCGAATTGGTATTCCTGATGATGTAGAGATGAAGAGAGTAATTCTCGAGGAAAGTCATAAGGGCAATTTGAGTATTCATCCGGGAGCTACAAATATGTATCAGGACTTGAAGAAATTATTTTGGTGGCCGGGAATGAAGCGTGATGTAGCTCATTTTGGGTACGCGTGTTTAACTTGTCAAAAGTAGAAAATCGAACATCAGAAGCCTGCGGGGTTGATGCAACCGTTAGAAGTTCCAGAGTGGAAATGGGATAGCATTTCAATGGATTTCGTGACGGGATTACCTAATACTTCAAGAGGACACGATTCGATTTTGGTGATTGTTGATAGGCTTACGAAGTAGGATCATTTTATTCCTATTAACATCAGTTTTCCAGTATCGAAGTTGGCAGAGATTTATACTAGCGTAATTGTAAAGCTGCATGGTGTTCCTCTGTGTATTGTGTCTGATAGGGATCCGAGGTTTACTTCTGATTTTTAGAAGAGTTTACAAGAGGCGTTGGGTTCTAAGTTGAGGTTAAGTTCGGCGTATCACCCTCAGACGGATGGTCAAACTGAGAGGACTATTCAGTCGTTGGAGGATTTGGTGAGAGCATGTGTTCTTGAGCAGGGAGGTTCGTGGGATACTTATCTTCCATTGATCGAGTTCAGTTATAATAACAGCTACCATTCCAGTATTGGAATGGCACCTTTTAAAGCATTATATGGTCGGAGATGTAGGACTCCTTTATGTTGGCATGAATCTGGAGAAAGTGTAGTGCTTGGACCTGAAATTGTTTGAGAGACTACTGAGAAGGTGAAGTTAATCCGAGAAAAGATGAAATCTTCCCAAAGTAGGCAGAAGAGTTATCATGACAAGCGAAGGAAAGATTTAGAATTTCAAGCAGGTGACCATGTGTTTTTATGAGTTACGCCGGTGACAGGTGTTGGGCGTGCATTGAAGTCTAAGAAGCTCACTCCTCGTTTTATTGGTCCGTATCAGATTTCGGACAAAGTTGGAAATGTTGTTTATAGAGTGGCCTTACCGCCTAATCTTTCGAATTTACATGATGTGTTTCATGTGTCACAACTCCGGAAGTATGTTCCAGATCCATCTCATGTAATTCATATGGATGATGTGCAAGTACGGGATAATCTTACTATGGAAACGATGCCTGTACGGATCGCGGATCGTGAAATGAAGACTCTAAGAGACAAGGAGATTGCGTTGGTAAAAGTAGTTTGGTTAGGAGATGCCGGAGAAAGTATGACGTGGGAGTTGGAAAGCAAGATGCGGGAATCCTATCCCGAGTTGATTGAGCAAGGTAAATTTTTTAGGACGAAAATATTCTAAGTGGGGGAGAGTTGTAACGCCCGGTTATTTAATTAATTGTTTTATTAAATATCTTCGTATTATTTGTTTGATTGTGTTGGTTGTCGAAAATGTCGTGTTGAGTTGTTATGTTGGTTTTAGTCGAATTAATTTAATTAAGTTGATTTAAGTGGTAGAAATAATATAATGTTGGTAGATTAGAATTATAAAATTATTAGTGGGCTTACTTGTGGTTAGAACTAGTAAATAGTGGGGTGTAAGAATTAGGCCCAAGGGAATTATTAAAATTAATAGAATTATAAGATTATTGAGAAAAATAAGAAAAATTAGGTTATCAGTAAAATAGAAAAGACGCTTTTGGGAGAAGTACGGGAAGTTGCAGAGAAAAGGAACGAGGGCTTTGGAAGAGAATACGTAGAGGCTGCTAGAGCGAGAATTCGATCGGAGTTTAGAGCGACCTTCAATCCAAGGTAAGGGTGGGGTTCTTAATCTATAATAGGGTAATTGATGAATGATATGTGGGGTTGGGTTTATAGAAATACCTCTGTCTGTGTTGTAATGGCTGTCGTGGATATTGAAATATGTTGTTGTTGATGAATTGGTTGTAGGAAAATTGGCCTATGTTGCTTTAAGATATAATTTTCATTGCGTTTCTGTTTGTTCTGGGATGGTTGAATTTGAAACTGTGAGGAGAGGTTTGTGATATGGGAAGAACTGGAACGAGATTAAGTAAGTAAGTAATGTTGTTTTTAAAAATAAAAAATAAATAAATAAATAAATAAAGGGGGGGGATGGCGCAAGCCACCCCCATGTGTAAGAGCATGGTGGCGCAAGCCACCTGGGACATGTAGTGAGGATGGCGCTAGCCACCTCTGTTGGACTTAAGGGTGGCGCAATCCACCTCATAATGGGGTTAATGGTGGCTCAAGCCACCTTGCCTGTGGAATTAAGGGTGGCGCAAGCCACCTGTACCTGGGTGTGGGAGTGGTTAATTGCTTAGTGTGTGTAGGTGTTTAGTTGATTTGAATATTATTATTTATTTTATTAGAATATTATTTGGTTAGAATATTAATACTGACAAGGGATATTTTAATGGTTTGAAATATGATAATGGCATAATTATGTAGTAACAGCAAATTAACAGGATTAATACAGAAAAACCGAACTAGTGAATTAGCAGGAAATAATCTATTATTAGTTTCAGTTAGTAGGAAAATAAAAACAGTAATGTCGTGAACTAGCAGGTAGCATTTTAGTAACAGTAGCAGTGATAATTAATAGAAGAATAATGTGGCGGTAGTGAGTAAACATAGCAAGAGTTATATAGTATCAATACCAGAATAATGTTAATAACATTAAAGCAGAGCAGAAACATTTTAATTTAGCAAAAGATTAATTAACTGGTTTTAGTAACAATGTCCGGATAATTTCGAGTAAATCTTGTAACATAATTTAGATGGTATGAAGTATGGTAAATTGACAGTAGTATTGTTGTGGTTAATTGTGAAGTTGCTGGTATGAATGTTGTTGCATTGTCTTATTAGTTGCAAGAATTAAGTTGTAGGCCTATGGCCAATGTGGATTTGTTGTTGTTGTTAAGTTGTAGTCCTATGGCCAATGTTGATTTGTTGTTGTGTGGTTACATAACTATTATTGTAGTTATTATGATATTCATGTTGAGTTGCATACATCTCATATCAAGTTGGAGCTGTGGCTCGGTAAGCTGATCTGGATTGGCAAAATTTAAGTTGAAGGCTTATGCCTTGTTGACGTTAATATTAATTGGCAAGTTTCTAAGTTGGGAGTTTTGCTCCAATGGTACCACATGCATGTGCATTTGATGAGTCGCATTCCATGTTGCATAAAGTGTTGTTGTATGTTGATTAATGTTGATGGTAATGTTGTGAAGTGGTGGTTTTTATATAATCTGATCTAATATATTGTTTATCATATACCCGATTATATTGTTTGATATCTCACCCCTTCTGTGTATGGTGACGGTTTATATGCCATCCTGCAGGTAATCCAGAGTGAAGGCTATCTACCTTCATTAGTTCGAGTCGGTGTCGTCGCTCTGATACGTAACACTCGGGGGGATGAACACATGTTTCTTTTATTGTTGATTTCATCATTGTTACTGAATTTTTAAGTTGTTTTCGTAAAGACCTTGTACTTTGAAGTTGTTTGATGTGAACAAAGATGTTATGTCATTAAAGTTGAATTTTTGTGAATCCGCTGCGTAGTAATGAAAGTTGTTTTATTTTAAAGACTGAGCAGGTTGTTATCGGTTCATCAGAAATTATGTGTTATGTATCTGTTTTCCCAAGTGATTAATTGTCGTTGTTTTATGTAGAAAGTGTAGCATTCCTTATGCATGTTGAAAATTTGTAACTCTGATTTTATATTATTCAATGGTTAGAAATGGGGTGTTACAGTGGTTGCAATGATACGATGAAGATGTCATAGAAGTTGTTTAGGTTGGTCTGTCATAGTAGTAGTTTAGGTTGGACTAGCATAGTAGTTGTTTAAGTTGGTCTGTTAGAGGAATGTCTGTCATGGTTGTAATAAACTCAGTTTAGATTTAGGTGTTTAATGTTACAGTTTGATGTAAGTTGAGTTGTGGTTATAAATGAAAGCTTTTGTTATGTAGAAATGTAAATTGAGTTGTTATTATCAATGAAAACATTTGTTATGTATCACTGTTAATGTTTGATTTAAGTTGAATTGTTTGTTATCAATGTAAGTTGTCTGTTACAAAAATTACTTCCAATGTAAAACAAAACAGTTACACAAAATTCTGCAATTCTTGTTGCACACTTGGAAATTCTTCAAAAGTAATATGTTTGATACATAAAGAAAGCACACTTGGTGCATGTGTCTGGTACTTCATTGTTACATAGTACAAAATGAGACAATTCTACAAAATGACACATACTACTTAGGACTTCATTGGCAAAGTCAACAAAATGACAACAAATTAAAATTGGGAATACAAGACATAACACTCAGTCTCTCTTTTTCTTGGACTTCCATGTCTTCATAGACCTAGTCTGCAATCCAAGGGAAGACTCTTTTGAACTTGCTTTGGCCTCACTGTCTGGTAGTGTGATTGGTTGTTCACTAGATCCTTCTCCCACAATTGGTTTTTTGAACCAAGACAGTTTGATCCTTTCAATTTCCCTTCTCTTTATAATGACCGGTTTCTTTCCTTTCTTGTTTTTAATTGAATCAACAACACAAGATTCAGTTTGACTCATACCAGTTGGTGGTTGGGTCTGATTCATAGAATTAGTTGGGGCAGCATCAGAAACTGCAGCACTAGGGGCAACATCAGAAACAACATTAGTTGGGTTAGCAGTTTGAGTCATATCAGTAGCAGATCCTTGTGCATTATCAGCAGCACTTCCTTGCCCACTATCATTGGCATCTGCATTAGCAGGTTGTGCATTGGCTCCTTGTGCATTAGCAGCAGCAGGTTTCTCTTTTTTAACTTTCCTCTACACATCAAGGATAACACACAAGTCAATGAGCTATTATTGAATTATAAATCAAACAAATGCCAAAGTAATACAAAATAAGTACCTTTCTTTTAAGTGCATTGGGGTCCTGTGAGGAGGCCTTGCAAGTCAATGCATTGTGACCAAACTTGTCACATTTGGTGCACTTATATGCCACACCTGTTATTCTCTTCCTTGCACCCTCCTCTCTAACTTCTCTTATCCTTACCTTCCTAGGTCTACCTGGGCCAGTTTTATAGGATGGTGGTAGGGGTTCCTCCATTTCAACTTCTGGCCACATATCCTGACAATTGATTAGACTAACAGAAAAACCATAGCATAGGGCAAACCTTTGTCTTGTATAACATTCGTCCACAAATTCTTCAGGGTTTTGCTTCCTATAGCTCAAGGCAGCTACAGCATGCCTACATGGTATTCCCACTAATTCCCAAAAGTTACGACTACAAGATTTTTTGGCAATATCAACAATAAACTCTTGATTATTGAAACTGTGTGTGACTTGAAATTGTTCACAAATTGACCATGTTGGCAACCAATGTCACTATTGAAAACTTCATTGTCCAACCTTTTTCTAGGTATAGGCATCACTCTATGTGGCCACTTATCAAGTTTAGTAGCCGATGTGGCTAACCTATTCATGAGGTATTTTCTTATCCACTCACACATAGTCAGTATTGGTTTGTCCCTAGCAACTAGGATAGTAGCATTAATAGACTCTGAGATATTATTCATCAAAGCATCACATTTAGGGTAAAAAGTGAAGGCATGCTTACTCCAACTTTTGGTTGGGACTGCCATCAACCATTCCCAAGCATTTTGATCTACTTTCTTCAACTCATTCATTTTTAGGACCCAGGCCTGATAATATGTTGCCTTACCAGTTCCCATCATCAAGTCTCTGATCAATGATCCACCACCAAACCTTTTCTTGAAATTGGCATAAAGATGCCTAAGACACAACCTATGCTCAATCCTATCAAGCATTTCCTCAAATACAGCCACAAGTCCCTGAAACACAACACCAATTGTGTACACATTAATTACATAAACAACTTTAAATACATAAGAACAAGGAAGTAAATACAGCCACATGTACCTTTTGTTGATCAGATATAAACACATATCTTCTATCCTGGCCAATATCTTCCTCTTTCTGACAGACTCTTCTTCCTTCCTCCTGAGACTCTTCTGAAGTTCATTCATCTTAAAGTCAAGAATCTGATACTTGTTCATCCATGCATTCCTTTCTCGTTCTGCTTGAGCCAGCCGGATCTTCAATTCGTTCTCATTGCTTATGAAGAAAAGAACAGGATCTCTGGGAGCTAGTGGAATAGGATCATGACGATCACACGGCATCTTCAATTCAACAGATCTCTTTTGCACCCACTGAGTGTAGGATTCTAAAGCCAAACACTCAGGGTTTCCCAAAGCAGGGATACCTCTTGTGTGAACATGACGCCAAGCGTGAGCCATCTTTTCCCTAAGCACGGGGTCCTTATCCTCTTCAAAGAACAAACCTTCCAAGTAAATGTTGTTAGGCTTAGCTTCCATAGAATAACCATGTTGACGACAAGCCAAAGCTGGATTGTAGCTTATGCCTCCTTTTGTGCCAAGAAGAGGTACATTAGCAAATCCTCTGTAGCTAACAATCATATCTTTACCTTTGAGCGTTGGATAGTACCACTCCAGATCAGTGTTGATGAGAGACATGATCTTTTCTGACCAAAGAAGTCCATCTTGGAGATCCCAAAAGGTCTTAGAGCGGGGTAAGTGTGAAATTAACCACTTATACAACAATGTGGCACAACAGGTTACCATTCCTCCCTTATGAGTAGTCCTCAAATGCACTGAATGGTAGGCGTCAGCAAGTAGGGTTGGAACTGGATTTCCAATGATAAAGATCTTGATTGCATTCATATCAACAAAGTTCTCAATGTTGGGAAACAGAAATAACCCATAGATGAGAAGGGCCATAATAGCTTCATAATCCACCATATTCTTCATGTTAACATAATAACTGGCTTTCTCCATTAGAAACTTGGCAGGAAACCCAAAAAGTCCTCCCTTGACAACCAAGTTAGCCTTGACTTCTGACAGCTTGAGATGAGCCGCTTCTGCAATTTCCTTCTCCTTAGGCGTCCTTTCCAAACCAGAGTAAGGAGGGTTTGGAGTGATGGGAATACCAACTAGACTAGCATACTCCTCGAGCGTAGGCATTAACTGATAATCCAGAAAAGTGAAACAATGGTACATGGGATCATAAAACTGCATGAGAGTATAGAGCATCCCATCTACCATCTTTGACTTCATCAGAGAGAAAATCTTCTCATACTTGTCTCGGAACGTTGATGATTCATTGATTGGCTTACCCAGATTCTTTAAATCTTCCAATTTTGGACTGATGAAGGTGTACTTCTTTGTTTTCCTTTTTTCAAAATCCATCCTATAAAGTTTACAAAACAAGTTGAATTCCTTGAATATACAAAATGCATATGATGCAAGGATGAATGCAACAAACACACATAAACAGATAAGCACAAAGCACACAGAGAAACCTAAGTTAAGAGTCACGAGCATGGAGTCAAAGTTCTACCCATCCCAAAGGTATGTACTATGGTTTTCACCTGCCAGACAAGGTTCTAAAAAGTTCCTAGAGTCGACAACCCATCTTTCGGATTTTATCGACTTTCCAATTGCTCGGTGATCGATAAAATTCTCAAGAGAGTCTCATCTGAGTGTAGTATCGCGTAGCAACCATTTCAGATTGCTCCCTCACAGTCATCGCACTACGTCCTAAATAGGCCAAGTAGGGTTAAAGGGATAACTAAAGGTCCTCAGTATCTCTGGCACCAAATTGAAAGTAGTAACGCATTCACGATTGCTCGCGTAACATTCTACTACATTCAAGAGGGCCTCAACTGAGTGTGGACTTCAAGTTCCCTCCTTTGGGATTTCTCCCTCGAAGTTCCCTTGACTATGTCCACGGTTCCTAAACATATGTGTTCTCTCAAGTCCGGGTTAGGACTTATCTCACTCATAGATACCATGTCAACCCATGGAACAGATATACAAATATATAGGCAAATATGACAGGTATATAAGCAGATATAAGTAAAACAAGCAAACATAAATAACATGAATACAAGATAGGCTTAACCCTCTAAAATGATCGTCCCTAGTGAAGTCGCCATTTCTGTTACGGTGAAAATCGGATAACAAGCTATTAATTAACTTGCATCGCATTTCTTTTACAACCGACTTTGATTTATCCAAAGGAAAGGTTCAAGATCGAAAAAAACCTAAAGGGGGGAGATCTAAGGTTCGGGGGTTGGTTACGCCTAGGGAAGGTATTAGCATCCTAAACGTCCGTAGTACTTTACGGGAACCTCTTGTTTAATGTTATCTTATATTTTCTAAAGGTTCTATGCTAAAGGTTTGAAACCCTAGAGGTTAGTATCTAAGTATACTCGACAAAGCATCGCACTTTGCGCCTACGTATCCTTGGGTATAAAATCAGAGTATGCGTAGTTCTACTTCTACTGAATGATTGACTGTGGTCAATATTCAGAGGGGAAATGAGTGTGACCTCATTGTAGAGTATAAGAACTCTCTAAGTCTAGTTATAATGGTCCTATGTTATGTTTTAAAGTTAAAGAGGGAAAGTGAGTACTCATTAGGATGAATATCACACAGAGTGTAAAACTCTTTCATAAGGCTAGTTATGATTCCATGGCTCTGATGAGGCCAAGAAATAAGGTTTGGCTCTTATGAGGCTACTAGGTTAAGGTGGGGGTTATGACTTTAAGAGTCAACATTTATCACCTTCATTTGGAATGGGGATAATAACGGTCGGAAGATTAAGAGATAGATGATATAAGATGATTAAAATAGCAACAATAGCATAAGTATGACATGTGATATTTCATAAAGCATGGATAAGATGGACATGAACATCATAGAGGTGCAAAGACAAATCAATATGTATTAATCTTAAGGAAGACAATCATAAGAAACAATCACAAGATAAAGAGACATGATATTAATCAAAGATGATATTTAAAGAAGAACAAAGTTCACATCAAAGTCAAACCTACGATAAATCAGACATGGGATAAATTTGTTTAAGACTTAAACAATAATTAGTGAATAAACACTCAAATGATCAATAAAGATGACTCATAAATAAAGTTGACAATTAATCCAAAGATGGGTGAAAAATTCACACATTAATAATTAAGCTTAAATAAACAATTAAGAAATAAATTGATAATTAAAACCACACGCGTGTTACATGAATCCGAGTGTATAACATTAATGTATCAATTGTTCAAGGTCACTTAAACAAGCTACACGATAACACCACATAGATAGCCAGTCAGAATACAAGCATGAAGATTGAAACATGCAAAAACAACATAACCATCGTGTTTTCATTTTTGAAACCCCAAAATAACATCAAATTCAATCCAACATTACAGCCTCAATACTCAATCAAATTGCAAGCCATAATGACCAAAACTAAAGCAGT
This sequence comes from Lathyrus tuberosus, assembly GCA_022829125.1. NCBI lineage: Eukaryota > Viridiplantae > Streptophyta > Magnoliopsida > Fabales > Fabaceae > Lathyrus > Lathyrus tuberosus. Next base: position 9,709,457 of record JALAZF010000199.1, on the reverse strand, counting down.
TTTTATGAAGAACATGATTAACTTAATAACTAGCATAGATAGTGTCCATGTTATGAGTAAAAATCAGGAGAAAAGCACAAGTTCAAAGCTGTCATTTAGTTGGGACAAAGAAGAAAATAACCAATCTGTTCCAAATCCAAATACGCATAAGCCTTAGTTGCCTATAAAACTGAACAGCAACCTGGTAATAGGGCAAGTTACACCTCCCTGAACCTCATTCACATGATAACATGAACAACTATCAAGATTTAAAGCTCAGACAAGTTGGAAATAGCATCAAACAGCCAGCATACATCCATGCACAAATTATAACCACTCACGCACATGGTGAACATCATCTAGAAAAACAACTACACCTCTATACCTCAACCATGTTTATTCATGCAGAGATGCAAAACAAACTTTAACAGCCTATGAGTACTATGATTCACACATGATAAATATTCAGAGTTGGTATGTTCAGCATGCATATGATCAAAGCAAGTCTATCTTCAAGTAGTATTCATTTTAACACAGGTTAACAAGTGTTATATCATGGAAGCAGTTTTATTTATTCATTATGGCAGTCATGAAGAGGTATGAAACCTCTAAAACAATCTCAACAGAGGTTTATAACAACATACATACCATGCATATACGCCATGAACACACAACATTAAAACAGCATATGATTTCTAACATTAAGTTAAAATGTATTTAGCATAGCATATGATTCAAGCATGATAAGTGGAGAGTTGAGGAACTTACCTGGTTCCCAAGTAAACAACAACAACTCCCTCCTTTGCAGCTAGCTCGCGTTTTCCCAAAGAGCAAGTTTTGTTTTCAAAGTTGTTTGTGATATTGTTTGTGTTGGTGGTTGATGATTTTGAAATGAAGATGTGGCTGCCTTTTATAGAGGGTTCAGCTGGATAATGATGAGTGAATGTCCAAGGAATAAATGCTTTGTTCAGAAGAAAGAGATCAAGAGAAAGATTTGGAGGTAGGGGTTGTTCGGAACAACAGTTTATGGAGCCAAGTGAAGCTTCTTTGGCTACACATCTACGTCAGAATGTAGTGTGTTTTTTATCACAAACTGAGGAACTTCTCATGTACACGAGGGATTGGCCTTAGTTGCTTGCAAAAGTTCTCAAAAAAGTACAAAAGGGAGTACTTTGCAGCTGACCTTTGGTATGTTTGGTGGCAAAGTAAAAAGTGTAGACATGATGTGCTAGGGTCTGCAGATGTACTTGTGGAGAGAGAGTGAAAATCAAATTTAAAAAAAAAAAGAAGCATTTGGTTGATGCAAATCAGAGTCGAGCATGCCTCTTGAGCTCATGATATCTCTCAATTCTATGGTTCAAATTTTATGCTCTTTGGTGCTATAGAAAGTTGATGCATCATACTACAATGTTTATGTTGAAATGTACTTGAAATGATGCTTTGAATTAGCAAAAAAATGGCCACTAAATCGTGTCCCTTAAGCTGCATGAAAAGAGACTTAGAAAAATTTCTAAGTTAGAATTTCACAACTTGAAGTACCCTTCTTTGAGAGCCCATAACTTGAGAATGGCTTATTCAAATGAGATGTTCCACATATGGTTGGAAAGCTCTCATCATGCTCTAAAACTTTCATTTAGGACCCAAGTCTTGAATCCAAGTGGAAATGGGTGAAAAAAATGAGGTCAAAGTTAGAGAAAATTGTGAAGAAAAGTGTTGAAATTTCTCTAAGTGTTGGGTCAGATTATCTTGCAAGCTTCATAACTCAAAAACTAAGCATTTTTGGATGAAAAGTCATACGGAACAAATTGAATATCTTGCAAAGAGCTTTCCAATGAGCTTTGAGTCACTCAATTTGAGTGTATGGTTTAGGAGTTATGGTCATTTCAAATTGTGCTATTAGAGGGAAAATCTCACATATGAAATCTTTCATGATCAAAACCCTACTTCTCTTGCAAGAAACCTCATGAAACTTGATCTTGATGTTTTGAATACCTCATGAGACATTCTATGATGATTAGAACCATTGACACTTCATTTGAACCAAAATTCCCAAGGATTAGGGTTTCAGTCAAACCCTAATTTTGACTGTGAATGCACTGAGGTCAAATCTTGTAAACTTGCCTTTTCCTTCTCATCTAAAGGTCTTAGGAGACTCTTGAGGATGTTGATAAACTAATAGAATCAAGAATTAGGGTTTGGGAGTTCATCTTGATGAAAATCAAAGTCATTGACTGATAGGTGTCACAGAAACCCTAATTTTGAGGTATAGTGAGGCTGAGGCTCAAACTTCTCTTGTTGAGGACCAATAGATCTTGGATTCCTATTGAATGATGTCTCTTGGATGTAGATGACCTTAAGTGGTAAGTGAACCACACTAATCTTGACTTGATAGAGCCAATTTCTCAGTGATTTCTTCAGAGCAAAACCCTAATTCCAAAGTTCTTGCACTGGAGATCTTTTGTTGACTCGACTTGCTTCAAAATAACTTGTGGAGTTTCATGGTGATATGCAAACCTAATTTGAACATAAAGAAACAAACTGCAAGATATGGGTTAGTTCAAACAATGCAGAGATGATTGACCTAAGATGCACAAATGAGGATGACATCTAAGGGTAAAAATTAGGGTACAACAACCGGCCTCATTGTAGGGTAATTACTCCGTAAATTACTTGGCGATTGCTTAACATAGCGCAATATTTGTCCCGCATCGAAAAAAATATCAAGAATAGTTGATTATTTGTCTTATGGTTCACAACTCATGAAACTTGTTGCTAGGAGGCTTTGGTCTTATCAATCCTCTAATGAGTTTCATCAACTTTGACCTAAGTGCAATTATTCAATTGTTATTGATCACTAACACTAATAACTAATCACTAACTTACTAACAATATTATTATATTAATTTTGTTTATGTTTCCTTCTCGCTCCCTATCTCTTTTATTTTTTTTATGCTCCATTATTATAATTTCATATCATGTTTATGTTTACGCAATTTTTCCTTTGTCTGTTGGACACATGTTTATGCTTATGCTTTTTTTCTTTGTCAACTTGGACCAAAACATTAATAAAGGCTTAAACCATAAAAAACTTAATTCTCCTCATCTTGGACTATTGGTTACTATCCTATGCTTTGGAGTGATCTCTTTATGGACCTCTTTTAAAGTAATATTGGACTTATGGACCTGGAATTAGGACTTCTTATCCCTTTGCTTGGAGTATTGATTGAAGACTTGCCTTTATGTGGACAATTTGCTTAAGGATGAAATTCTTTTAATAATGCTTTGAAGTGGCTCCATTTTGGTTAGATCCTTCTTTTCCCTAACTTTTACTTTATGCACTAGGATAGTCACTTCTTCTCCTCCCCATTCTTAAATTTTCAAAATCCTCTCCCTTTTTCAAAACCTTCTTGTTTTCAAACTTAAAACCGCTTTCATAATGAAACCTTGACTTTTTTCAAGTGACTTTTAAAACTTGTTTTTCTTTAATAAATGTCAATCTATCTTAATCATATTTTGACCATTTCAAAAAGACATAAAAAATTATAAAACTCATCCAAATTTTTTGTGCTTTGTGCACCCTTTTTTTTTTACTTTTAATAAAGAATTAGACATGAGTCATTTTTTTGATGAGATGTAAAACTCCTAACTATGGTATTTTGTTGAAAGTATGGTCGTTTTCCACTTAGATGTTGAAGTGATTAGTCTTGTTGATGTTAATCCAAGCAAATCCTCCATCTTAATGTGATGCAAATGCCTCTTTCCCATACCTTTGGGTAATTAGTTGAGTATTCTCTCTTGAGAATGACGGGTTGTCTTTTTCAAGATAAAATAAACCATAACCAATATTTTTCATTCTTTGTACCACAAACTACGGGGTTTTGATCCTGCATTGCACATCGTGGGTACGTAGGCATGAGGCGACAAGTCTCTCCAAACACAAAAATATAAAAAACATTTCTCCTCTCATCTCCTCAACCTCTTTATAAGCAAACCATTTTCAGACCAAAAAGCATGAATACATCAAAGGGCTCCTATAGAGTACTATAGATGTATTGGGTGCGTAAAACCTTCCCTTTACATAACTAACCCCCTTACCCATTCTCTGTTTGTTCTTTTTTTTAGAAATCTTTAGGTTTTGTTCGCTCTTTTTCCTTTCCCTTTGTGGATAAAATAAAAGTGCGGTGGCGACTCTTGCTTATTTTTTAGTTAAGTTAATCAATAGCTTACACTCACAAATTTCCCCGCTACACCGTTAACTTGAGGTTAAGGCACAAGCCTATGGTCCTTTGATTCAGAGCTGAATCTTGACTCATTCAGTTAGGAATGTCTCAGTCCATGCCACCTTGATGCATCCATTGAATGCTTGGAAACAAAATTGGAGTCTTTGAGCTTTTTAGCCTTTTTAGGTCACTCATGGCTACATGTAGTTCCTTGGACTTGGGAGGCTTGTGGATCAGATATTTTCACTTGGATGTTATCCTTTGATGTGTCCAAATGGATAACAAGGCTTAGAGTTGTTCAAATTAGCTAACTCGAGGAAAATGTACAAAATCTGCCTTGGAAAAATCAGTCCATGATGCCATGTTCCAAGGGTTGTATCTCCCTACTCAAATTGAATTTGGAGATGATCTGGTACTTGTTGGAAAGCCCTCATGGCATACTTCAACTTTGATGTTCACCAATGGACCTAGTTTAACTTGGATCAAGGTGAAAAATGTCCCTACATTTTGGAAAAAGTAAGGCAGATTCTGACTTTTTGAAAATTTCACTAAGTGTTGGAAAAAGTGTCATTTTCATGTTTTTGTGATTTTGATCAATCCATAAATCAAAATCCATGAGGATTTGGAATCTCTTGTAGTTGACACTTTTAAAGTATGTCAGATGGACATTCATTTGAGCTTTGAATGGGAGAAAAAGGCCTAGTGGTTTAGGAGTTATGACCTTGCAAAGTTGGTACAAAATCACTTTTGGTCCATAACTTAGAGAAATTTTGGTTTCTCATGGTTGCTCCTTTTGTAAGAAACCTCACTTTTCTTGATTTTTCTTAATGAATGATGATCAATACCATACATTAACATTATTTTTGACTTAGGGGAACCATATTTGTGAAAAATTCCAAAAAGTCAAACTTTATTTTGTGCACAGTTGACTTTTTATCGGATGAAATCCAAACTGTGCGATCCTTTGTGAAATTAAGTCCTTGACCTAATTCAAACCTAATGAATGGATTTCATAGGTGTTATAGGTTGTCTTGAATCATGTCCCAAGGTTTGGGAGCATGTCTTGGTCAAAAGTCAAAGATACAGTTGACTTTTTCTTCAAAACCCTAATTGTGGTCCAGGTGAAATTGAAACTTGTGGGTCAAGCTTCTTGGATCAAATCCATTGTTACAAATGGATCAATGTAGTGTATTTGAGGCCCTCAAATCATGTCTTGAGGTCTTGGCTCATGTATTGCTCCAAATGTCAACTTAGGGGTGAATTAGATCAAGAAACCCTAATTCCTGATTTTTTATGAATGCATCCCCTGAGGCTAATTTGACTTGATGATTAGGTCCATGAGGTCCCTTGGAGTATCTTGGGTTGTCCTTTGAAGCATTGGCTCATGCCCATATGAAAATTTTCATCTGGAGGCCTTGGTCGACCAAAACCCTAATTTGGTGACACTGGCGATCTTGAGACTTGATCCACTTGGAATGTTGCAACTTTGTGCTTGATTCTTGATGTGGGAGTCCTCTTGATCTTTTATGCATTTAAGAGGTTAGACAAGTTGAAGATCATATCATTTCTTGATTGATCCTTTGTCTAAGTGCTCTGAGAGGGCTTAAAACCCTAATTCTTGATTATGGTGAATGCTCACCCATCTTTGAGGAGATTGATGAGGCATGATGGTACATCCATATTGTGGTGATGATACTCACAATGATGGGAAATCTTGGTGGTCAAAATTTAGGGTATGACACCTGCGATACTTATCTAGTACGACTCTCGATATCCTAAAGTATCACATCAAGGTCTCTACGACGGATGGTAGGAGGAGCGTACTCTAAGCGGGGGTCTAGGAATAATCTACAAATATCCAAATTAGCTAATCACTCGCTTAGGAAGATAAAGATACATCAAAATTGACGCACATGTCAACCATCTAGAGTATAAATAATTGAGGTCAAGTTTACGCGTCTGGCGGTGACCATTGTATATGTAGAAGGAAATGTCATCTGCTACATGACAGTCAAGATACACCCATAATAGTTCGATTGCTTTATTCTCTCTGTACGGCACAAAGGTGGTAGCATCCGGTCAATCGTCGGTGTAGTTAGGCACAACTTCCCACCCGATGATGTGAGGAAAATGGGAGATGATACATCTCTGAAATATGGTTAAGATAAAATATTAATAACAAGTGTAACAAAATAATTATGAAAATATTAGTAAGAGTAAATTATCATAAGCAGCGTGCAAGTCACTGTCATCTAGTTTGTCTTCCAAAGACAACCCTCTCCCGTTTTACTCATGAATTACACAGGTATACCAAATAGGTGCCCCCCCCCCCCCCCCCGTTTTACTCATGAATTGCCTTCAAAATAATGAAGTACTTAAGGTAGAACACATCGACAAATGTTACACTTTTTCCACAAAAATAGACGTGATAACTTGGAACAAGAGGTAACACTTCAATGCACACTACCGGTGGTACTCAACCTGCATCTCATCACCAACGACATGCTCAGCCCACTGCAACAGTCTTTATAATGTTCTTCAAAGAATTTAAATATAGCATGGACACCTCTTGTGTCATCAACCTTATTAGCGGAATTTGTTTGGTTACCACTCAAATATGTAACCAACCACTTCTTGGCTTCCTCTCGACCAAGCCTTTCATGGTCTAGTAATTTTCCCCTAATATGAAGATGCAGGTGTAACACCTCAAAATTTGCCCTAATGTTTTAGTTAACTGGCTTATGTTTCATTGCATGCTTTGCATTATCATCTTTGCATATCATTGGCCTTAGCATGGGATAAAGGAATCTAAACCCAATCCAAGGAATCTTGAGCCTCAAGAGATCTTAATTGACCCGTCATCTCATCATATGCTCAAGCTTGGCAAGAGATTTCAGGGGAATTACACTCTCCTAACATGATTGTTCAAATTAGGGTTTTGGATTTCTTGAGTTTAACCCCCAATGGGCAAGATCTTTGAGTTTTTATCATCTCCAAATGGCACATCTCATCATTGTTTGAGAGGATACACATCATACTCAGAGGAATTTGGATTTGGAGGATGTGTTGATTCTTCCTAGACTGAGGGTACAAAACTAAGGTTTGCCATAAAATCAGTTAATTTCTGATTTTTTGGGCAAGACTTGATTTCATGGTATTCCTCATGTCCTTAAGTGTCTAAGGATGAAGTATTGGCCATTGGTTTAGAAGGGTTTCCATTGATCAATTTATTGAAAATCCGGAGAATTGGGGAAAAGTCAACTGTGCAGAGGAAAAAGTCAACTCTTGACTTTTTTAGGTCAATTTCATGTCCCTCATCTCAAATATGACCATTGATGAAGATTGAATTAAGAAATATCAAGGGATTCACCAAAAATTAAGATATGTGCAAAGTTACCAAAATAGAAATTAGGGTTTCCTAATTTGGTAAGTTTTGGCAAGGTGAGAGGTCACTTTTGAAGCATTCTTTCTCTATGGTCCAAGCTCCAAATTGAAAGGTTATAGAGGCCTATCAAAAGTTCACATTCCAAGCTTCAAAACCATACCAATAACATGGCCATTGGATCAAAATTGAGAGAGATATGATCAATTAAAGTTGAGACAAATCAAGGCAAATTGGCAAGTCATGACCAGTCAGCACGCAGTCATTTCCACAAACACTTGGTATGCATGACATGTCAATATTCCATGGCAAATTTCTCCATGATGGAGACTCCAAATGAAAAATTGTCCAACATGGTTTTTGTTCCTCTTGATCTCCTCTCCAACTTTGATGTTGGAGGATTTTTCATTTGATCAATAATTGGGGAGATATAATGAGGAAAAGTGTGTGACCTCCAACTGATCCGTTCACACGCATGTAGTAGGGCATGACCAGGTCAGGCTGACCTGCCAACACAGTTATGTACCAACACTTTCATGAATGTTTTTGAGCATCTTAATGGATTCAATTGTGTTTTCTTTGAACACCAACATTACTCTACTCCATGTCCTCTTTTCAAAGGCCCTAAAATCAACAATTTTCATCCATGGGTTCATGAGATATTTCTTGCCAAAGTCACTATCCTACCGACTGTTTTCTTCCACCCCAAGTAAACACAATTCAGTTAAAAGAAGAGCCTTGTGGCATTGCTATTGTCATCATGCGCATGCTAACATCATGTACCTCACACATTACATTGCCTTTTCAAGACAAACATGCTCTTACATCCATACCATGCATATGTACCACCCTTTTCCTTTTATGTTCAAACAACAAAAAGAAAGGAAAGCTTACATGACAAGATTACTTAGTGCTGCTGCAATTCAGTGCATCATCACCACCATGATATCATGCTCCTCACTATAACGAAACAGCCACACACGAGTTAACTTCACTCACTCTCAAATTTCTCACTCCACCCTCTCTATTTCTCACTACACCTTGCATTAACCAGAGTTCTAACTGTTAACCAAGGTGGTTAACAGTTAACTCAAGGTATAAAATTAATCTCTAACAGAATTTGGAGAAGTTTTTACTCATTCTTCACATTTCACTAAACTTCACATTCTCTCTCTCTGAAACCTCTTTCTCTCGAGTTTGATTTTGCAGCAACTTCATCATTCTTCTTCAACACTCATCATCTTCATCAAGAGTTCAGTGGTATTGAGGCATTGAAGGTTCCATTGCATCTCTCTTTTCTCAAGTTTTCAACAACCACAAGCCTTTCATAGCCTTTATTTGGCTAGTTTGAAGCACGAGGAAGCTTGAGGAACCTCCTCCTTGGTATTCTTTTAATTGAAAGAGGCTTCAAAGTACAGGTTTCAGTACAAACTTCTTGCTCTCGTTTTTCTTTGATTTTTCCTATTTTTGTTGGTTTTGGAGCTCAATAGGAGCCATGTAAACATCCGGCTAGTTGATAGGCACCTTAGGTGCTTTGTTGAAATTTCTAGGTCAAAATGTTTCCCTTCGATTTGATCTATATGTGTGTTGTTTGTGAATTTTGATGATGGATTCATGATCTACTAAGTGTGAGGATCATTTTGGTATATGATTTGTTAATTTCTGGTCACCTGTAAGTTTTGGCACGGTGGAGAATGACCGGAGAAGATGACCGGAGTCTTCTCCGGCCGGTGGTGTTCATCAACCATAAGAACCCTAGCTTGATTCTCAGATTAAAACATAGCCGTGGATTGTTTTTGATCCAACGCTTCTAAGCATGCCATCGAATAAATGAGGATGGTGTAAGGCACGTGCTCTCTTTTTCTGAATTATTTGGAATTAATTGTTCACATGTGCTTGCATTGTGATTCGTTTGATTAGCTTACCTTTCCTGATTATAATGCTTGACCTGATCCAATGGCTCTCATTGAGTCAATGATTTTGACTGAACCACACCATATGCACTGCAGTCCCCTCGCGCCTTGGGCCTGACAATTTTTTATATGTGCACCCCCTTGTGTCAAGCCCAATGCTATTTTAACTGAATGTTTGCTATCTGTGCACCTCCTGGCCTATTTCTATTGGATTTTTATTTTTCTTTTCATACTTGTTTCATTTTTAATTTTTTAAAATACTTTTATGCATGAGAAAATCCTAAATAAATTCATGGAGCATTCCAACACATTTAAATAATTTTTACATATTTTTATTTCTGATTTTAGCATATTTTGCTATTTTACCATGAATTTCCATTTAATGTCTTTTGTATGAACCTCCATTCATGATATTTGTTTCATTTTGGAATTGTTTGACATAGTTTTGAACTGAATTTTCACATGATAATTGATACATGCATCTATGATATATTGATGCATCTCATACAATTTTTCATAGATTTTTTAGGTCATTTTTCATTGACTTTTGGATGTTGTCTTTGAGCACTTTGTTTGTGTGACTTGTATGAAATTATGAAGCATCTTTGAACATGTTTGGTAATTGAATTTGATCCAACCTTTTGATACATGTTTGCACACTGTTTTCTCTTCAAGTGACTTGCATATTACAATTTTCTCATCCTTCTAACATGTATTTATGGATTGCATAAATGCACCTTTGCATTTGTGTTTGTTAGAGGAATTATGCTAGGGTTTTGGTATGCTTTGAACATGTTTCATTGGGATGATTGTTGAGATGATTTGACATCATTTGCTAGGCACATTATAGGTCATTTTTCTCATGTTATAGGTCATTGCTTATCCATCTTGAATTGACTTATGTGCACTTGTTTAAACTTGAAATGTTTTGTGCACTTGTGTTTCTTTTCTTGCATGATTTTGTTGACTTGTTTTCACCAATGCTTGCATGAACTTAAACATCCATGAAAACATGATTTCACTTCTGTTTGTGATCATTCTTAACCGTATGACATGACCTCTAATTGCACCTTGCATGTTTCTAAGTCCATAAACCTTTGCATGCTTGTTTGAATTTGTTTGAGCCAAGTTTGTTCCTCATCTTCAATGTGCTTTAACATGAGACTTGTATGAACTTTGCATGTCCATTATTGCATCTCAAATGTCATCTTGAATGTCATGTGCTACTGACTTGCATTCATTTACAATCATGTTCATCTTGCATCTTCTTTTCTTACTTGCATTACAAGTATGCTTCATTGTTAAACTTAAATGATGATTGTTTTCACTTCTTCTTGCTTAATCATTCTTAATGCTTGAATTCATGGATTACATTCTATCTTAATGACATCCTTATGCATTTATTAATGTCATTCAATTCTGACTTGGATGTTTATATGTGCATGTATTCATGTTCATGATTCATTTGCATTCATCTTGCATAGTTTGTGCACAACTTACATTTGTGTGAATATTTGATGCATAGTTTGACATTGTTTGTTTTCATTTGGCATGTTAACCTTAGTAGGACACATTGATATGTAGCTACTGACATTGGATGTTCATTAACCCCTAGGACTCTTTCCTTTTAGTTTGAACCTTGCTTGCCTCTCAAGTTGTCTTCTTTAAGCAACTAGCATTGTTTGGTTCACTTTCTTTCACTTGTATTCAATACTTGTGATTATTTTGTGCTAACCTTTTATGTAGGGGCAGAGGTAAAACATATGAACATGTAGATGGTTATCCATGTTCATTCCTACTTTCATCTCTTATCTCTTTCATTTATTTTTATGTGTGGATTACATGATATAATGCTTTGTGTACAACTCTTCACACCCCTTTGGGATCCTAGCTCATCCTTAATTTTTTATTAAGGTGAGGTAGGATAAGCATTAGGTAGTGTTATCCCTCTCTCTTATTTAGACTAGGTTGTTCTTAAACCTCCCCTTAGGGCCATCTTTTGCATGATAACATTAGAAACAATTAGAATTCCCCTTAGTGTTTTCTTTTCAACTTGAGTCTTCTCTTCTCATCTCATAACCTTTCTAAAACACTTAATAAAGGTTAACGTGTATTGCGCATGAGCCTTATATGTGGGAAGTAAGGTATGGGGGGTCTCCTTTCATTCTTCTAGGGTACTTAGTGTACGTCTTGTTGGGGACGATACGCGACGTATTCGTTCCTATGTTGTAGACTTGGATGCAATGCAAGTTACAAACTAACTTCAATCCATTTCTGTCTAAAAAACACAAAAAAACTTCAAAAACTTTTTTCATCCTTCTGGATCGTAAAGTTTCAAACCTTTTTTCAGAAAAGAGCACGTTATTTTCCGTTTTGTCGCAAATAGGCATCGACCCTAACTACCAGACCCGAACTTAACGTCGCTCATAAAAAACACTAAGACTTCGTCAGGTCGAACTACGACTGCTCTGATTTCCTCTCTCTGGTTAAATTGAGGATACGTAGGCACAAGATGGCGATGTCTTGGTGAGCAACCTCCCCCCTTAGTTCGTGTCCGAACTACGTTGACTCTGACTTTCCCATTGCACGAGGGAATACATAGGCCTAGGACGAGCGAAGTCCTATCGAGTCATTTCTTTTTCTTTTCTCCCCCGTTTCTTCGCTCTTCTCCGTTCTCATTCCTTTTCCTTTCCAGTAGCAGTGGAGCTCCAGATGACGACACCCTTTGATTGAGACAACAAGCGTGGATCCCATCGAGTACTATTGACGCGTGGGGGTGCTAATACATTCCCCTCGCGTAACCGACTCCCTTACCCATTTCTCTTGGTCGCGAGACCATGCTTTTCCCTTCCCTCAAGTTTATGCAGTGTTTCCTTTGCCTCTCTCGGGATAAATACGCATTGCTGGCGACTCTATTTTCGCGTTTGTACCTGGATGAAAATCCCAGGAGCGACAGCTGGCAACTCTGCTGGGGACAAGTTAAACTTTTGCTGGTCCATCTCCTTGCGAGGCAATCCTAGCGCTTGGTTGTTTATTTTCATTGGGTGTTTATTGTGGTGCTTTATTTTGTTGTGGATTACTGTATTACTGTATTACTGTTTTACTATTTTTACTGTATTTACCGCATTTATGGCATTACATTTCATTATTATGCTGGACTATGCTGTGCTGTACTGGATTTTCTGTTTGGTAGGTTGGGATTTCTGAGATATAAGCCCACTACCCAGGCTTGGGAACACACACAGGTATTAGCGTGGGCAGGCGTGACGCTCCCATGGTGTTGGCCACGTGTGGGTGTTCACGAGACCCACAACCAGACGAGGTTCTATCGGGAGATATCTGCTACTGTATGTTGATACATGCCAGTAGTTATTCTCTTGAGGAACTGTCGACTCTGGTGACCATTCCCGAGGACTCAGTAACGGCACTCCTCCTGAGATGTGATAATGGCAGACCAGAAATGGCAAACCCATTACACATCTCGATCCGAGGACCCAATGCTGGGAACTTGCTATAGGATATCCTTTTTGAGGGGAATCAGTTGAGGCCTCCTCGATTGATGATGATGCCAAACCAGAAATGGTGAACATATCATCATTTCTCGACCTGAGAGTCCGTGATATTGAGGATCCTCGCCTTTCTAGTACCCACATGTGAGAGGGTTGGGTGTTTGCAGGTTTGCAGGTAACCTTGACCTTCAGCATACCTAATACTTTGGATTTCTTATCAGGAGTTCTTATTAGTATGAACTTATCAGTGTGGTTACTCCGGTGATCTGGGTATTTGGTCAGAAGCCTTGAAATTGTGCAGTCAGTACAGTTTGTACAGTGCAACCAGCTTGTGTGGATACCTTGATCCCATGCTTTGCATTGCATTTTATTTTTCTGACATTCATATTTTTGCATTTCCAGGTAGTATCTGATCTTTTGATTCTAGTCAACGGGCAGTCATCAGGATAGACACTTAGAAGAGTAAGAAGAATATCATTGTTTACAAGTTCCTGAAGCTCACTCTTGGTCAGATTGGCAGTTTACAGGAAATGGCCGGTCCGGAAGTGTTGGGAATGTTCAAAGAGAAATATGGTTGGATCTTGTCTCTCGTTCGTAACCTCAGTGAGTATGAATACAATGGCTTGCACACCTTGATGCAGTTCTATGATCCTTCCCTGAGATGCTTCGTGTTGTCAGACTATGTATTGGTCCCTACTCTAGAGGAGTACTCAAACATCCTGGGGATTTCCATTAAAGAAGGTGCGTCATTTTGTGCTTCCAAGGCAGACCTTGACTTCAAAGCTGTGGCTGCTGCTCTTTATTTGAGCAAATCAACTTTGGAGGCTGACATCAGCAACAAGGGAAAGTTTCGTGGCTATCACTTGGCGTACTTGGTGAAGAAGGCTCAAGAAGCGGCTAAGGAGAAGAGGTGAACAACTTTCAATGCAATACTGGCTCTCTGTGTATATGGCATTGTCCTTTTTCCTAATGAATCTGATTTTGTTGATACGGATGCTATCCGGATCTTTACAACTCAGAATCCATTACCGACCTTGTTAGGAGATCTTCACTATGCCTTGTACAACAGGAATGAGAAGAGACGAGGCGAGATAGTTCATTGTTGTGCATCTCTTTTCTATAAGTGGTTTGCAAACCGTCTACCCTGGTCAGGCGCTTTTGTGGATACTAGGACTTCTCTAGGTTGGAGTTAACGTCTGATGGGTCTAGCTGCTAAGGATATTATTTGGGTGGATTAAGGATTGCTTGGCAAAGACATTTTGCACAGCTGTGGTGAGTACCCTAACGTACCATTGATAGGGAGAAAAGGGGGTATTAATTACAATCCTTCTTTAGCTATCAGGCAGTTTGGATATACTCTGAAAGATCCTCCGGTTGGAAAAGATTTGGAAGAGTCATTGTATTTTCATGCAGCTGATGGATTAGCTGTGGCGCAGAAAGCTTCCGAAGCATGGCTCAGTAGACAGAAGAAAGGAAAAGCCGCTTTGGGCAAACCCAACAATCATGCTTTCTCTCAGTATATAGACTGGGTAAAAAGAAGAGTGGAAGAGTTCTACTTGCCTTTTGACTGGGCGCCTCCCTTGTATCCTGAGGTTGTAGAAGAGAGGCTTACTGTACCCCTTGATGAGTTTAATAAGCAACGGGACTTGGTGTATGAGTTGAGGGTTGAGAATGCTGGTATGAGTAGTCAGCTGCAAGGTGCTTTACATGACAACCGGGAATTGAAATGGAAAGTTTAAGATGTGACAGAGCATCTGGAAGAGAAGGAGAAGGATCTCACTGACAGAGCTCAACACTTCAGAAAAGTCAGTATGGCTGCTGAATCCTCTGGCAAGGCCTACAGGAAAAACAAGAAGCTCTTGACCGAGACTGAAGCCAAGCTTGCCACGTATTAGGAGATGTGGGAAAAGGCCAGGATTGAAAATGGGGATTTGAAAGAAGAACTTCAAAGGATGAAAGCAGAAAAGAAGCACTTCTCTGGTAAGTGGAAAGAAGCTCAGAAGGAAATTGAAGAGCTCAGGTTGCAAGCCGAAGTCAAGAAGTCAAGGCGCGAAGGCAACAATGTTGAAGAATAAATTGCTAGGCTGAATCAAGATATTGAAAAGAGAAACAGACTGATCAAAGGGCTGATAGAGCGACCTACACATCCAGACACTGTGGATCTTCTGGAGGAAGTTGAAACTAGCTTGTTTGGAATTAATTTGTAGTGATCCTGTTGTTGTATTTTGTTGTGATTACCATCAGGATTGTTGATGGAATTGCCTTTGATTGTATCAGACCCATCTGTATGAATTCTTATGGTATGATATTAAAATGTTTGGTTTCATCATGTATGTATCAACAACTCTCAGTTTAAAGGGTGTGCTCCCTCTGTGTTGATACTACAATATTTCAGGGTTCGGATTTATTTTCCGATATTGTGTTCAATCCCTTGCCCGGTTTCAAAGACTGGAATCAAAGCGGATACGCCCAGGGAATGTTTAAATATAATGTTTGCATTTTCATTTGCATAATCATAATCATTTTGCATTTTGCATAGCAGGTTTATCTATGGTTTTCTTATTGTGTTCTTCTACAGACAGGATTACTGACCAGCAGATTCATCAGTATTCTACCAGACTCAATCGAAAGAGATCTATGGAATATATGCAGGCTGAGATGGCTGCCACGTAGACTCGGATGGCCCAGTTCATGGAATTAATGCAAGGCGTTGCACAAGGGCAAAAGCAGCTGAGGACCCTTGTCCAACCCTTGGTGGCAAGAGTTGACGAGGATGACGCTCTTCATGGCGGCCTTCATAATGATGTCATTCCTCCGGGTGGAGGTGTTGGGGGTAATGGTATTCTTATTGGTCCTCCGGGCGGGGGTGTTCATGTCCCTTCTGTTGTGATCCCTCTGGGCGGAGGAGAATAGGTTGTGATTCCTTCTATTGTAGAAGGAGGAAATAATGTATGTATTGTTCATGGTCGGCGATATGATGACCAACATGATGCATATTCTCTATACCAGGCGGGGATGCTGGTGTTCCTCCTATTGTTGATGATCAGAGAATCAGGTTGATTGAAGAACAGCTGAAAGGGGTTGTGAATCAGGACTCTGTGGGTATGGATTTGGATGATCTTGGACTGGTCCCCGGTGTCGTAATTCCGCATAAGTTTTAGGTTCCTACCTTTGAGAAATACAGTGGTACCACTTGCCCAAAGACTCACGTCCGGGCATACGCATGGAAAATGGCTGCATACTTTAGGGATGAGAAATTACAGATGCATTTCTTCCAGGATAGCTTATCTGGGGCATCCTTGGAGTGGTACATGTAATTGGAGAGATGCCACATCCGCAACTGGAGAGAGCTGGTAGAGGCTTTTATCAAACACTATCAGTATAACACTGATATGACTCCCAATAGGACTCAGCTGCATAGTATGTTTCAGAAGAACAATGAAAGCTTCAAGGAATACGTTCAGAGGTGGCGTGAACTAGCAACGAGGGTACAGCCTCCCATGTTGGAGAAGGAGATGCTGAATATGTTCATGGCTACCTTGCCAGGTCATTATTACGAGAAACCGCTGCCTTGCATGTCAGGAAAGTTTGCTGATCTGAACTTGGTTGGGGAAATGTTGGAAAGTAGAATTAAAACTGGAAAGGTGTCAGGCAGTGATGGGTCTTCTTCTAGTGGAGGGAAGAAACCTTATGTGAACTATAAGAAGAAGGAGGAAACAAATTCTGTCTCTTCATACCGAGGTATGAGAAAGCAGCGTCAGAATTATAATCAGCAGGTGGTCTCGGTAACTATTCCAGCAACACTTCCGTCACAAGCAGCACAACAACAAAATACTGCTCCCTATTAGTACCCAGCTAGACAGAGAATGGCTGATAGGCATTTTGCAACACCACCCATGCCTTACTCTCAATTGTTCCAACATTTGCTACAATTACAGTTGGTCTAGAAGAGGACTCTGGCCCCTCTTACCGGTAATCCACCTCCCGGTTATGACGCCAATGCTCATTGCAAATTCCATGCTGGAGCGCCGGGGCATCACATTGATAACTGTAAAGCATTTAAACACAAGGTTCAGGATCTATTAGACTCAAAAGCCATTAACTTTTCCAACGACGCGCCAAATGTCATTCAAAACCCAATGTCGGACCACGGTGGGCCGAGGGTTAATGCTGTTATAGAAGATGACGAATCTTTGAATTTGGTTCTAGACATGAATGAACTGAAGACTCTGTTGTTGGTAGTGAAAGAGAGACTACTGAAGCGTGGAGTATCCCCTGGTTGTGACGACAGTTGTTTAGAATATATATTGCATAGGAATGGGTGTGATCTGTTAAAATCTGGTATTCAAAAGCTGATAAATGGGTCGGTTACAGTTCGATAGGTGCGATCAGAAGAAGGAAGCTCCTGGCAGAAGGAATGATGTTGCCACTATTACAATTCCCTTTAAAACAATAACTATTTCAGCGCCGATCGTTATCACCACTCCCGGACCTATTTCGTATGAGAGCACCAAAGTTATTCCTTGGAATTATGGTGTTGAAGTGTTTGTTAACGGGCATAAGCAAGAACTGATGGGAACGTCAGTGATGAACTCCAGTGTTGAAAGTAATGGTGAAGCAGGAGCTATCACGAGGAGTGGTAGAGTCTTTATCCCATCTGATGATCAGGCTGGTGGTTCTAGGCCAGACAAAGGAAAGCAAGTTATGGATAATTCTGTGCAGACGCCGGAGGTGAATGATTCCATAGCAAAGCCAGTTGATAATTCTTTCTCAGAGAATGTGGAAGAGTTTATGAGGCTGATTCGGAAAAGTGACTACAAAATCGTTGACCAACTACACCAAACACCGTCTAAGATATCCATTTTATCTCTGCTATTGTGCTCTGAGGCGCATCGAAACGCACTGTTGAAGGTATTGAATGCTGCGTATGTACCCCAGGAGATCTCAGTTAATTAGCTGGAGGAGGTAGTGGCTCATGTTAATGCAGGAAATGGCTTGGGATTTACTGATGTAGATTTGACCCTAGCTGGGAGAAATCATAATAATGCTTTGCACATTTCAGTTGAGTGCCAAGGATCATTAATGTCGCATGTGCTTGTTGACACTGGGTCATCTTTGAATGTTTTACCAAAGAAAGCACTGATGAAGTTGGACACTCGTGGGTTAATCTGCACGCCAAGTGAGTTGGTGGTGCGTGTATTCGATGGTTCCAAGAGATCTGTCTTCGGGGAAATTATGCTGCTAATTAAGGTTGGTCCAGAGGTTTTTGAAGCCACTTTCTATATTATGGACATCCAACCTACTTACAGCTGTCTATTGGGCCATCCATGGATTCATAGTATTGGGGAAGTAACGTCCACACTGCATCAGAAGCTGAAGCACATGGTAGACGGACATGTAGTGACGGTTTGCGGTGAAGAGGATATCATGATAAGTCACTTGTCTACTTTCAAATATATGGAGGTAGATGGCGAAATACATGAAACCTTATGTCAAGCTTTTGAAGCAGTGAAGATCCATGAGGAATCTCTCAAGGAAGTCAGCCAATCTGAAGTGGTAAAGCAGCCTACAGTGGTAGATCAGCCAGAGGTCTCCATGTCTTCCTTCAAAGATACACGGGCTGTGGTTGAAGCCGGTAGTTCACAGAAATGGGGTCAGGTTATTAAGGTCCAGAAAAAGCATAATACTTACGGACTGGGATATAAACCACCCAGGCAACCTGAGGATCCTCCCAAGTTTTATGGTCCGGTGCGTTTCACCAGTGGGGGTGAGTTCTTTGACAGAGTCAATGCTATTGATGAGGAAGGGAATAGCGATTGCGATATGGATAATTGGATCCACCCCTGCATTAACGGTCAAATTCTTTGCAACTGGTCATCAAAGAAAGCCATTCAAGTGACCAGCCCAGTGTAATTGCCTTTGTTTACCTATTATGATAATCCTACGTTCTGCCCAAGACGTAGTGATTTTTGTTTGTAGGGCTTGAATATTTTGTGTGTTTTCTTTATCATTAATAAAGGACGTTTTTAACATTCAAATATTTTGATCCCTGTCTTTTCTGTTTTTACTTTTTTGCATTAAATCACATCAAAATGGCAATGTGTTTTTTGTTTGTTGCATACATAATAAACATAAATCATCAATCATTGCAGGTTTCCTTGTTCAGATACTACCAATCATGATTCAGCTATGGCTCGGTATAATTTCGACAATCCCATTTATCAGGCTGAAGAAGAGACTGATGAAGATTGTGACCTACCTGAGGAATTGGCCAGACTATTGAAACAGGAGGAAATGGTCATTGTGCCTCATCGGGAGGAAATCGAGATTGTTAATCTGGGAACCGAGGACGCAAAGAAAGAAGTAAATATTGGGGCTGCTTTGGAAGACAGTGTAAAGGGAAGATTGATTGAAATGCTTCGAAAGTATGTTGATATCTTCGCTTGGTCTTAACAAGACATGCCCGGGCTTGACACTGACATCGTGGTACACCGGTTGCCGCTCAAAGAAGGATGTATTCCGGTTAAACAGAAGTTGAGAAGGACGAAACCGGATATTTCTGTCAAGATTAAAGAAGAGGTTCAGAAATAGATACATGTTGGATTTCTGGCTGTGACAAGTTATCCTCTGTGGGTTGCTAACATTGTGCCTGTACATAAGAAGGATGGAAAGGTCAGGATGTGTGTTGACTACAGAGATCTGAATAGAGAAAGCCCGAAAGATGATTTCCTGCTTCCTCACATTAACGTGTTAGTGGACAACACTGCTCAATACTCTGTGTTTTCCTTCATGGATGGCTTCTCTGGGTATAACCAAATCAAAATGGCCCCAGAGGACATGGAGAAGATTACGTTCATAACACCGTGGGGAACATTCTGTTACAAGGTAATGCCCTTTGGATTGAATAATGTTGGGGCAACCTATCAGTGGGCAATGGTGACTCTCTTTCATGATATGATTCACAAAGAGATCGAGGTCTATGTTGATAACATGATTGCGAAGTCACAAACGGAGGAAGAACATCTGGTGAATCTTCAGAAACTGTTTGAAAGATTGATAAAGTTCAGACTGAGGTTGAATCCGAACAAGTGCACCTTCGGGGTGAGATCTGGATAATTACTGGGGTTTATTATCAGTGAAAAAGGTATCGAGGTTGATCCTGCTAAAGTAAAAGCCATACAAGAAATGCCTGAACCGAGAACAGAAAAAGAGGTTCGTGGTTTCTTAGGGAGGTTAAACTACATTGCTAGATTCATCTCTCATCTTATAGCCACATGTGAACCAATATTCAAATTGTTAAGAAAAGATCAAGCGATCAGGTGGAACGAAAATTGTCAAAAGGCGTTTGAAAAAATAAAGAATATTTCCAGGAACCTCTGGTCCTTATGCCTCCAGTGCCAGGAAGGCCATTGATTATGTATCTTACGGTTCTTGAGAATTTAATGGGGTGTGTGCTCGGTTAACACGACGAGTCAGGTAGAAAAGAGCACGCCATCTACTACCTGAGTAAAAAGTTCACTGATTGTGAGTCAAGGTACTCAATGCTGGAAAAAACATGTTCTGCACTCACTTGGGCCGCTAAGCGTTTGAGGCAGTATATGTTGAACCACACAACCCTCTTGATTTTGAAGATGGATCCGATCAAGTATGTGTTTGAAAAGCAGGCGCTTTCTGGAAGAATAACCCGTTGGCAGATGGTTATGACAGAATACAATATTCAATATGTTTCCCAAAAGGCCATTAAGGGAAGTGTTTTGTCAGAATATCTTGCTGAACAACCAATTGAGGATTATCAACCGATGAAGTTTGAATTTCCTGATGAACATATCATGTTTCTGAAGATGAAAGACTGTGAAGAGCCGCTACCTGATGAAGGACCTGAATTGGATCTCAATGGAAGCTGGTTTTTTATTGAGTTGTTAATTTATACGGTAACAGAATTGGGGCAATCATTACGACTCCAAAGGGTTCTCATATACTCTTCACTTCCCGGTTAGCTTTCGTATGCACCAACAATGAGGCAGAGTATGAAGCATGCATCATGGGGTTAGAAGAAGCGATTGATTTGAGAATCAAGAACCTCGATGTTTATGGTGATTCTGCGTTGGTGGTTAATAAGATTACAGGTGAATGGAAAACTCGTCAAGCGAATATGGTAACTTATAACAACTATGCCAGAAGGTTGTTACCTTTCTTTGACAGAGTCGATTTCCATCATATAACCCGGTTGGAGAATCAGATGGCAGATACATTGGTAACGTTATCTTCGATGTATTAGGTGAATCGTTGGAATGAAACTCCCTCAATCAGAATCATGCGCCTGGATAGACCCGCTTTTGTGTTTGCAGCTGAAGGGGTATCAGATGGAAAACCTTGGTATCATGATATTAAGGTTTTTCTGAAGAGTCAAGAGTATCCAGAGGGTGCGTCTGCCAAGGATAAGAAAACTCTGAGGAGGTTGGCCGGGAGTTTCTTTTTGAATAAAGACGATGTGTTATACAAGAGGAACTTTGACATGGTCTTGCTACGTTGTGTTGATGAACACGAGGCAAGCCTGTTAATGGAAGAAGTTCATGAGGGATCTTTTGGTACCCATGCCAATAGGCATGCTATGGCTCGAAAATTGTTGAGAGCGGGTTATTACTGGATGACTATGGAGTCTGATTGTTTTAAATACGCCCGAAAATGTCACAAATGCCAGATTTATGTGGATAAGGTGCATGTGCCGCCTACTCCTCTGAATGTGTTGTCATCACCTTGGCCCTTTGCCATGTGGGGCATTGATATGATTGGAAAGATTGAGCCAACTACTTCCAATGGGCATCATTTCATTTTGGTTTCCATTGATTACTTCACGAAGTGGGTGGAAGCAGCCTCGTATGCCAACGTCACCAGACAGGTGGTAGCCCGGTTTATTAAGAAGGACATCGTCTGCCGATATGGAGTCCCGGAGAGAATCATTACTGATAATGGTTTGAATTTGAATAACAAGATGATGAAAGAGCTATGTCAGAGCTTTAAGATTGAACATCACAATTCTTCTCCCTATCGTCCAAAGATGAATGAGGTTGTTGAAGCAGTAAATAAGAATATCAAGAAGATTGTGCAGAAGATGGTGGTAATGTATAAAGACTGACATGAGATGTTACCTTATGCTTTACATGGTTATCGTACTTCAGTACGCACATCAACTGGGGCAACTCCTTTCTCATTGGTATATGGTATGGAAGCAGTTCTACCAGTAGAGGTTGAGATTCCTTCTTTGAGAATTTTGGCAGATGTGAAGCTTGATGAAGCTGAATGGGTGCATTCCCAGTTGAATCAGCTGAACCTTATTGAGGAAAAGAGATTGGCAGCCATTGCACATGGTCGGTTGTATCAGAGCAGGATGAAGAAAGCCTTTGATCAGAAGGTACATCCTTGGTGTTTTTAGGCTGGTGAATTGGTTTTGAAAAGGATCCTTCCTCCTCAAACAGATCACAGGGGCAAATGGACTCCAAACTACGAAGGGCCATATGTAGTAAGACAGGTTTTCTCTAATGGAGCCTTATTACTCTCAACTATGGATGGCTAAGATTTTACGTCCCCTGTGAACGCAGATGTAGTCAAAAAATACTTTGCATAAAAGAGACCCGCTGGACATAAAAAGAAAGTCCAGACAAAAAGGGGCATCCCGGCGAACCATAAAAAAGAAAAGGTTCGGGCAAAAATTAGGGATAAAAAGAAAAGAAAGGAATAAACCCGCAAAGTTGAAAACCTGGAAAGGCAACTTTGGCAAAAATGGGTATCCCGGTGGATTGAAAACCCGAAAAGGGCAATCCAGACAAAGGTTAGGGATTTGAAAGCAAGAGGATATAATCTGCGTTCGATCTGTGAACAATTTTGATACATGGAAATTTTGAAAGAAAGGAATCAGTCCAGTCAGTCTCTTCGAAGGTCAAAGCATTTATGGATAAGAGAGACATATCAGTCATAGCTTAATTGAATCATGATGGATATTTGTTCCCCACATTGCTGACATGTGTATTTTCTTTTACTTCTTTTTGTACAATTACCTCTTTTCAGGAATTACTTCCGGATGTAAATGCCTACTTACAGGCCAATTCATTCAATAAAATTTTCATTTCATTCAAAGAGCTTTCCCTTTGTGTTTTTACTTTTATTGTTTTGTTTGTGAAAACGTCCGATATTTTTGATAAACATTGCATGCGAAAATGTTAAGCTTTGCGAAGCATACCGGAAAACAGTGGAAATTGCTCTGACAACAGTCATTAGGATGGTAATCTAGATGGCCATTTTGCATATATTGTTGATTTTATTTGCAGGGCAGCAGAATTTCTCCCCAGTAGAATTATTCTCCTCAGCATTGAAACTTCATCCTCCTCAGCAGGTTGTTACTCTCCCCAGCCAGAGTACAAAGGATTATTTCCCCAGCTTGAGTTGTGGTTGATTCATTATTCTCTCAACGAGCAGTCAGAAGTTGATGTTGTTGCATCCCTAGAAGGAGACTTGTGGAATATCTTCTTTGGACAAAGATGTTTTTTCCCCACAGAGTCTGAACACCTGTTTTCCTCAGCTAGTCAGGAAATGGTTTCTCACCAGCAACGGTATGGTCTGATCCCCAACAGATGAGTAAGCTTGATGGTATCCCCTAGCAGAGTTGATGTCGTCAATCACCAAGCAAGTTTGCTAATAGTGGGTGATATTCCCCAGCAGGGTGAATAAAAGGACATCTCCCAACAGCAGGTCAAGTTCAGTAATATCCCCAAGAAGGTTTGGTATTATTGACTTGTCTCCCCAAGCAGAGTTTGGTGGTGACCTTCACAGTGGTTTGTTCAATAGCGGTTGACATCCCCAGCAAGTTTAAGTCCAATTATTATTGGCATCTTTCAGATCCGTATTTTGAGTTCTGTCGTCAGTAGAAGCCATGGGTAATCTCCAACGGAGAGAAATTTCTTGGGTTCCACCTTCAATATTCGTTTTTATCCATCTCCAACAGAGTGGAATTTCTTTCGGAGTCTTCATCTCCAGCAGAGTTTGTGATCGGGAAGTTGTTCAGTGAAATCTTCCTCAGCAGGGTCTTTTAATTCATATGACAATTTAGTTTGTCATCCCCGTGGAGTTGCCTTCGTCTTCAGCATTTATTTTGCTGAGACTCTTCTTTTGCATTGCATAAGCATTCTTGCATGGCATCCTCCTAAACGTGTAGCATTTACATTTTGTATGGAGCATTACGCCATAGAAAAATTCAAACATATGCATTCGAAGCATAAAGCCAGGTTTGATATCTGTGACCAGTTTCTGTCCCCAGTAGAACGAGATGTAATTCAGGAGATGTTGTTTGACATTACACTGCAACCAATGGATTTGTCCTTCTTACTGTTGTTCCTTCCTATACTCCCCTATAGAGTTGTCTGTGCAGATTTCTCTTCCCCCAGCGGAGTCATCTTCTTTTTAGGTCGTAAGTCCGTTGAATCTACTTCCTGTGCATTTTCGGTTGTCATCTTAACTTTTGGTTGGTCTCTTTTGTTGTGAGTACGCCTTTGGTCGGCGTCCTCTTTATCCCAACTATTGGTTGGTCTCCTTTGTCTTATCCTGACTTTTCGTTAGTATCTGTTATTCCAACTCTTGGTTGGTATTCTTCGTTGTGAGTACGCCTTTGGTCGTCGTCCTCGTTATCCTAACTTTTGGTTAGTGTATTTCATCCCAACTTTTGGTTGGTCTCTCTTTTGTTATGAGTACGCCTTAGATCGGCATCCTCGTTATCCTAACTTTTGGTTAGTATCGTTTATCCCAACTATTGGTTGGTAACCTTTGTTGAGTTCGCCTTTGGTTGGCGTTCTCGTTTTTCCTAACTTTTGGTTAGTATCTTTTGTCCCAACTCTTGGTTGGTATCTTTTGTGGTGAGCACACCTTTGGTCGGTGTCCTTGGGTATCCCAACTCTCGGTTGGTATCTTTCGCTGCAAGTTTGCTTTCGATTAGTCCTTCTTTCCCAACTGTTGGTTGGTAATCTCTGTCTTGGTATTCCTCATCCCAACTCTTGGTTGGTAATCCTTGTTATCCTAACTTTTGGTCAGTATCTTTCATCCCAACTTTTGGTTGGTCTCTCCTTCGTTGTGAGCATGCCTTTGATCGCCGTCCTCGTTATCCTAATTTTTGGTTAGTATCTGTTATTCCAACTCTTGGTTGGTATTCTTCGTTGTGAGTACGCCTTTAGTCGGCGTCCTCGTTATCCTAACTTTTGGTTAGCGTATTTCATCCCAACTTTTGGTTGGTCTCTTTTGTTGTGAGTACGCCTTAGATCGGCGTCCTCATTATCCTAACTTTTGGTTAGTATCCTTTATCCCAACTATTGGTTGGTAACCTTTGTTGAGCTCGCCTTTGGTCGGCGTCCCCGTTATCCTAACTTTTGGTTAGTGTATTTCATCCCAACTCTTGGTTGGTATTCTTCATTGTGAGCACGCCTTTGGTCGGCATCCTCGTTATCCTAACTTTTGGTTAGTATCTGTTATCCCAACTATTGGTTGGTCTCTGTTGTTTGTCCCAACTATTGGTTGGTCCCCTTCGTTTGTCCCAACTATTGGTTGACACCTTTTATCCCCACTTTTGGTTGGTATTCTCGTCATTATTCCAACTATTGGTTGGTATCCTCCCTTTTACCCTAAATTTTGGTAGGTCTCTTTTGTTATAAGCACGCCTTTGGTCGGCGTCCTCATTATCCCAACTTGTGGTTGGTATCCTTTTCTGTCCCAACTATTGGTCGGTATCCACTGTTTCTAAGTCCACCTTCGGTTAGCAAACACTTTATTTTGCATCTCTACACAGGTTGCAAATTTCCAGGTTATTTTGGTATTTAAACCCCGTGTATCCTAATTGTCTGAAAGTCGTTGCTATCATACCCTCAGATCCAAGAAGTTTGAATAGGGGCAGCTGTAACACCTCAAAATTTGCCCTCATGTTTTAGTTAACTGGCTTATGTTTCATTGCATGCTTTGCATTATCATCTTTGCATATCATTGGCCTTAGCATGGGATCAAGGTATCTAAACCCAATCCAAAGAGTCTTGAGCCTCAAGAGATCTTAATTGACCCATCATCTCATCATATGCTCAAGCTTGGCAAGAGATTTCAAGGGAATCACACTCTCTTAACATGATTGTTCAAATTAGGGTTTTAGATTTCTTGAGTTTAACCCCCAATGGGCAAGATCTTTGAGTTTTTATCATCTTAAAATGGCACATCTCATCATTGTTTGAGAGGATACACATCATACTCAGAGGAATTTGGATTTGGAGGATGTACTGATTCTTCCTAGACTGAGGGTACAAAACTAGGGTTTGCCATAAAATCAATTTATTTCTGATTTTTTGGGCAAGACTTGATTTCATGGTATTCCTCATGTCCTTAAGTGTCTAAGGATGAAGTATTGGCCATTGGTTTAGAAGGGTTTCCATTGATCAATTGATTAAAAATCAGGAGAATTGGAGAAAAGTCAACTGTGCAGAGGAAAAAGTCAACTCTTGACTCTTTGAGGTCAAATTCATGTCCCTCATCTCAAATATGACCATTGATGAAGATTGGATCAAGAAATATCAAGGGATTCACCAAAAATCAAGATATGTGCAAAGTTGCCAAAAATAGAAATTAGGGTTTCCTAATTTGGTAAGTTTTGGCAAGGTGAGAGGTCACTTTTGAAGCATTCTTTCTCTATGGTCCAAGCTCCAAATTGAAAGGTTATGGAGGCTTATCAAAAGTTCACATTCCAAGCTTCAAAACCATACCAAGAACATGTCCATTGGATCATAATTGAGAGAGATATGATCAATTAATGTTGAGACAAATCAAGGCAAATTGGCAAGTCATGACCAATCAGCACGCAGTCATTTCCACAAACACTTGGTATGCATGACATGTCAATGTTCCAAGGCAAATTTCTCCATGATGGAGACTCCAAATGAAAAATTGTCCAACACGGTTTTTGTTCCTCTTGATCTCCTCTCCAACTTTGATGTTGGAGGATTTTTCATTTGATCAATCATTGGGGAGATATAATGAGGCAAAGTGTGTGACCTCTAACTGATCCATTCACACGTATGTAGTAGGGCACGACCAGGTCAGGCTGACCTGCCAACACAGTTATGTACCAACACTTTCAGAAATGTTTTTTAGCATCTTAATGGATTCAATTGTGTTTGCTTTGAACACCAACATTACTCTACTCCATGTCCTCTTTTAAAAGGCCCTAAAATCAACCATTTTCATCCATGGGTTCATGAGATATTTCTTGCCAAAGTCACTGTCCTACCAAATGTTTTCTTCCACCCCAAGTAAACACAATTCAGTCAAAAGAAGAGCCTTGTAGCATTGCTATTGTCATCATGCACATGCTAACATCATGTACCTCACACATTACATTGCCTTTTCAAGATAAACATGCTCTTACATCCATACCATGCACATGTACCACCCTTTACCTTTTATGTTCAAACAACAAAAATAAAGGAAAGCTTACATGACAACATTACTTAGTGCTGCTACAATTCAGTGCATCATCACCACCATGATATCATGCTCCACACTATAACAAAATAGCCACACACGAGTTAACTTCACTCACTCTCAAATTTCTCCCTCCACCCTCTCTATTTCTCACTACACCTTGCATTAACCAGAGTTCTAACTGTTAACCAAGGTGGTTAACAGTTAACTCAAGGTATAAAATCAATCTCTAACAGAATTTGGAGAAGTTTTTACTCATTCTTCACATTTCACCAAACTTCACATTCTCTCTCTCTGAAACCTCTCTCTCTCTCGAGTTTGATTTTGCTGCAACTTCTTCATTCTTCTTCAACACTCATCATCTTCATCAAGAGTTCAGTGGTATTGAGGCATTGAAGGTTCCATTGCATCTCTCTTTTCTCAAGTTTTCAGCAACCACAAGCCTTTCATAACCTTTATTTGGCTAGTTTGAAGCACGAGGAAGCTTGAGGAACCTCCTCTCTGGTATTCTTTTGATTGAAAGAGGCTTCAAAGTATAGGTTTCAGTACAAACTTCTTGCTCTTATTTTGCTTTGATTTTGTCTGTTTTTGTTGGTTTTGGAGCTCAATAGGAGCCATGTAAACATCCGGCTAGTTGATAGGCACCTTAGGTGCTTAGTTGAAATTTATAGGGCAAAATGTTTCCCTTTGATTTGATCTGTATGCGTGTTGTTTGTGAATTTTGATGATGGATTCATGATCTACTAAGTGTGAGGATCATTTTGGTATATGATTTGTTAATTTCTGGTCACCTGTAAGTTTTGGCACGGTGGAGAGTGGCCGGAGAAGATGACCGGTGTCTTCTCCGGACGATGGTGTTCATCAACCACAAGAACCGTAGCTTGATTCTCATATAAAAACATAGCCATGCATTGTTTTTGATCCAACGCTTCTAAGCGGGCCAGTGAATAAATGGGGATGGCGTGAGGCACGTGCTCTCTTTTTCTGAATTATTTGGAATTAATTGTTCACGTGTGGTGGGTTCATCTTAGTGTATCATGTGCTTGCATTGTGATTCGTTTGATTAGCTTACCTTTCCTGATTATCATGCTTGACCTGATCCAATGGCTCTCATTGAGTCAATGATTTTGACTGAACCACACCATATGCACTGCAGTCCCCACGTGCCTTGGGCATGGCAATTTTTGATATGCGCACCCCCTTGTGTCAAGCCCAATGCTATTTTAACTGAATGTTTGCTATCTGTGCACCCCCTGGCCTATTTCTCTTGGATTTTTATTTTTCTTTTCATACTGGTTTCATTTTTAATTTTTAAAAATACTTTTATGCATGAGAAAATCCTAAATAAATTCATGGAGCATTCTAACACATTTAAATAATTTTTTCATATTTTTATTTCTGATTTTAGCATATTTTGCTATTTTTCCATGAATTTCCATTTAATGTCTTTTGTATGAACCTCCATTCATGATATTTGTTTCATTTTGGAATTGTTTGACATAGTTTTGAACTGAATTTTCACATGATAATTGATACATGCCTCTATGATATATTGATGCATCTCATACCATTTTTCATAGATTTTTTAGGTCATTTTTCATTGACTTTTGGATGTTGTCTTTGAGCACTTTGTTTGTGTGACTTGTATGAAATTATGAACCATCTTTGAACATGTTTGGTAATTTATTTTGATCCATACTTTTGATACATGTTTGCACACTGTTTTCTCTTCAAGTGACTTGCATATTCCAATTTTCTCATCCTTCTAACATGACTTTATGGATTGCATAAATGCACCTTTGCATGTGTGTTTGTTGGAGGAATTATGCTAGGGTTTTGGTATGCTTTGAACATGTTTCCTTGGGATGATTGTTGAGATGCTTTGACATCATTTACTAGGCACATTATAGGTCATTTTTCTCATGTTATAGGTCATTGCTTATCCATCTTGAATTGACTTATGTGAACTTGTTTAAACTTGAAATGTTTTGTGCACTTGTGTTTCTTTTCTTACATGATTTTGTTGACTTGTTTTCACCAATGCTTGCATGAACTTAAAAATCAATGAAAACATGATTTCACTTCTGTTTGTGATCATTCTTAACCATATGACATGACCTCTAATTGCACCTTGCATGTTTCTAAGTCCATAAACCTTTGCATGCTTATTCAATTTGTTTGAACCAAGTTTGTTCCTCATCTTCAATGTGCTTTAACATGAGACTTGTATGAACTTTGCATGTCCATTCTTGCATCTTAAATGTCATCTTGAATGTCATGTGCTAATGACTTGCATTCATTTACAATCATGTTCATCTTGCATCTTCTTTTCTTACTTGCATTACACGTATGCTTCATTGTTGAACTTAAATGATGATTGTTTTCACTTCTTCTTGCTTAATCATTCTTAATGCTTGCATTCATGGATTACATGCTATCTTAATGACATACTTATGCATTTATAAATGTCATTCAATTCTGACTTGGATGTTTATATGTGCATTTATTCATGTTCATGATTCATTTGCATTCATCTTGCATAGTTTGTGCACAACTTACATTTGTGTGAATATTTGATGCATAGTTTGACATTGTTTGTTTTCATTTGGCATGTTAATCTTAGTAGGACACATTCACATGTACCTACTGACCTTGGATGTTCCTTAACCCCTAGGACTCTTTCCTTTTAGTTTGAACCTTGCTTGCCTCTCAAGTTGTCTTCTTTAAGCAACTAGCATTGTTTGGTTCACTTTCTCTCACTTGTATTCAATACTTGTGCTTATTTTGTGCTAACCTTTTATGTATGGGCAGAGGTAAGACATATGAACATGTGGATGGTTATCCATGTTCATTCCTACTTTCATCTCTTATCTCTTTCATTTATTTTTATGTGTGGATTACATGATATAATGCTTTGTGTACAACTCTTCACACCCCTTTAGGATCCTAGCTCATCCTTAATTTTTGATTAAGGTGAAGTAGGATAAGCATTAGGTAGTGCTATACCTCTCTCTTCTTTAGACTAGGTTGTTCTTAAACCTCCCCTTAGGGCCATCTTTTGCATGATAACATTAGGAACAATTAGAATTCCCCTTAGTGTTTTAGTTTCAACTTGAGTCTTCTCTTCTCATATCATAACCTTTCTAAAACACTTAATAAAGGTTAAAGTGTATTGCGCATGAGCCTTATATGTGGGAAGTGAGGTATGGGGGGTCTCTCTTCATTCTTCTAGGGTACTTAGTGTACGTCCTGTTTGGGATGATACGCGACGTATTCGTTCCTATGTTGTAGACTTGGGTGCAATGCAAGTTACAAACTAACTTCAATCGATTTCTGTCTAAAAAACACAAAACAAATTCAAAAACCTTTTTCATCCTTCGGGATCGTTAAGTTTCAAACCTTTTTTCAGAAAAGAGCACGTCATTTTCCGTTTTGTCGCATATAGGCATCGGCCCTAACTGCCGGACACGAACTTAACGTTGCTCATAAAAAACACTAAGACCTCGTCAGGTCGAACTAAGACTGCTCTGATTTCCTCTCTCTGGTTAGATTGAGGATATGTAGGCACAAGACGGCGATGTCTTCGCGAGCAACCTCCCCCCTTAGTTCGTTCTGAACTACGTTGACCCTGACTTTCCAATTGCACGAGGCAATACGTAGGCCTAGGACGAGCGATGTCCTATCGAGTCATTTCTTTTTCTTTTCTCCCCAGTTTCTTTGCTCTTCTCCGTTCTCGTTCCTTTTCCTTTCCAGTAACAGTGGAGCTCCAGATGACGACACCCTTTGATCGAGACAACAAGCGTGGATCCCATCGAGTACAATGGACGCGTGAGGGTGCTAATACCTTCCCCTCGCGTAACCGGCTCCCTTACTTGTTTCTCTTGGTCTCGAGACCATGCTTTTCCCTTCCCTCAGGTTTATGCAGTGTTTCCTTTCCCTCTCTTGGGATAAATACACATTGTTGGCGACTCTGTTTTCGTGCCACTTTCGTGTTTGTACCTGGATGAAAATCCCGGGAGCGATAGCAGGATGCATGAGACTCTAGGGAAATGGTCATCTCGCCAATAAGAAGGTAGAAAGATGATGTCTCTGAATGCCATCTCTCTGCAAATGTCGCTTGAATGCCATGGTTTATAGTCATGTATGCAGTAAAACATAGACCGAAAAAACCAGAATAGTTGATGGAATTACTTAACCAATCAGTGTCGGGATGTTCCAAATCTAATATCTTTCTGCCTTGATTTATCGATTTTAAACACAGACGCTTCTGAAAAAAATATCACCATCAGTTACAATTTAATTAGTTTAGAACATAGGTAATGGGAAAGTAAATAAATATACCTCTCTTTCACAGACATGCCTAGAATCGTGATCAATAATACCCACTTTACTCTCAAAAGTGAGTTAATCAATTTGAAGTTGTTTAGGAAAATGATGAGCCACTCAAACTTATTTGGAAAATTGTTTGGCTAGTTAGGAAAACTTATTTGAGTTAACAATTGTTAATGGCACATCTAAGGAATAAAGTAATCTGTTTATAAGCATTATTACAAGCTAGATAGTTAATATCATGTACAGTATATGTTTTTAAAACAACGTTAATACTATCTCTAAATCCAACTAAATTAGGGCATAGTTTGTGCTAGTGTGTCTGGCTGGTTTTTATGGTTGTATTACATGTACTTATGGATCATAGTTATCAAATTTAGATTTTATTTTCATAAAATAGTTATGGATAATAATTGGATGAAAGATAATATTTATAGTGTGAAGTATACAAATGGAGTGGTTTAATTTTTACAATTCTGTGACAGAAATCTTCCTGACATTAATGGATTTTTACTGTCCTTGTGTTTATTGTGAGAATACAGAAAGACGTGGAAAAGAAGATATATTGAATCATCTACTCTGTGACGGGGTTTATCAGTATTATATAAGATGTATATGGCATGGTGAAGTAAAAGAAAAACAATTTGTTTCACTCATTTGCTTGAATTTTTTACGAACATGCTTCTAGAAGGTAACACATTGTCGAACTGTAATTATGAAGCCAGGAAGATATTGAATCCAATGTGCATCGACTATATCAAAATACATGTATGTCGTAATTATTGTATATTATATAGGAAAGAGTGTGAAAAAATGAATCACTGGCTGAAGTGTGGGGAGCCACGGTACAAGTTGTAGGACAATGATGCTAATGATGGTGGCGTAAGCACAAAAGGTCCTCTGCCCAAGGTGATGTGGTATCTACCAATAATTTCAAGGATCAATATATTGTTTTATAATTTAAATGACACAAATAATATTAGATGGCATATTGATAAAATAAAATGTGATGGAAAATTTTGTCATGTAGTTGATTATTTGCAATGAAGGCATATTGATTCATTGTTTCCGGATTTATGTCATGAGCCAAGAAACCTTAAGCTTGGACTCAACACTAATGAAATGAATCCATTGGAAGATCTTAGTACTAACCATACTTCATGACATGTTATTCTCATAATTTATAATATATATTTAGGGTCCAAGACAACCGGGAAATGTCATAGATGTATAACTACATTGATTGAATATTTAAGGGTTTTGTGCGAGGAAAGAATTGATGTTGATGATGCGTATTCAGGTTAAAGTTTTCAATGTGTGACATGTTTTTGTACATTTAGCGACTTTCCTGGATACACTAATTTGTTTGGGTACAACTTTAAGGGACATAAAGTGTGTCCTATATATGAAGCTAATATATGCTACTGTAGCGAGCGATTTTGGACGTGGTTCTTAAGCACTGTCGCACTTTGGGGTGACTACAGGTCGATTCATTTTTAGTCCTATTGTGAGCTGATTAAGGAAGGGAAATATATGTCTCCAACTAACCCTGCTTTGCAAACTAAGGTCAAACAGTCAAAACTGTTGGTTTACAGATGCGATCAATGTGGGGGGCCTCTCTCAGGTTATTTTGGTGGAATTTAGACTTTTGGTGGGGAATTCGGACTTGGATGTTTTGATTGATATATGAGGGTTTGTGACCTGAGGTTTTTTTTTGATGTGGTGTGCTCGCTAAGATTTTTCTTTCAATCTTATGCATACGTATTCCCATTTACCGAAACAGGGAAATCAGAGTGATCGTAGTTCCTCCTATTCTATGGGAGGAAAAAGATGTTTTGGTGTCTTGTTCAAAGCCCAAGACGTGAAGCTAAAGGGTAGTTTGTATCTTGTTCAAAGCCCAAGATGTGAAGCTAAAGGGTCTATTTGTATCTTGTTTGAAGCCCAAGATGTGAAGCTAAAAGGTGTTGCCTTTAGAGAGAATTTGCCATCTCTAAAGAGGGATTTGTTTGTCACAACTGTTGGGTGACTGATTATAAAGGAGAATTACTTTAACCGGGATATGCGAATCCTAGTAATGCCATAATTTCCTTTATAGGGGGTTTTAACCTGAAAGAGAAGACTTTAACTCAGTGTAGAGCAATGCCATCTTTCCTTAGGAATTTCTCATGCTAAAAGAGGGACAGTGGCATGGATGTAAATAATCCAGAGCCTTGCCGCTTATAGCAATTAGATGAAGGGGAAAGGAGTTGTTGATGTTTGTGTATTGTGAACGAGGCACAGTTTTGATGCTAAAAGGTTGATTGACTCAACCAGGGTTTTCTTATACAAAGCCTAAGAGGAGGCTATTGGCCCAACAAGAGGGTGTTTTTACGTGTCTCGTACGAAGCCCGAGAGAGAGGCTAAACGGGTTGACTCTACAGGAGAATCTTTTGTATGTGTCTTGTACGAAGACCAAGACGGAGGCTAAAGGTTGACTCAACAAGAGAGTCTTTTATACTCAACAAGAGAGTGATTTTGTATCTCGTACGAAGCCCAAGATGGAGGCTGAAGGTTTTTGACTCAACAAGAGAGTCTTTTTTGTATCTCGTACGAAGCCCGAGATGGAGGCTAAAAGTTTTTGACTCCACAAGAGAGTCTTTGTATCTCGTACGAAGCCCGAGATAGAGGCTAAAGGTTTGACTCAACAAGAGAGTCTTTGTATCTCGTACGAAGCCCGAGATAGAGGCTAAAGGTTTCCTGTTTCAGTTGAGTGGCAGGTCCAGTAGGTTGGTTAAAAGAGAAAATCAGTTCTTATAAAGAGACTGATTAAAGGTAAGGTTATGCTTCGGGATTGATCAGAGGATCAGGGTTATTTCCTGTTATTTAAGGAAATGGGGAATCCAGAGGGTATTGGAGACTGTCCAAATTTACTGGTGTTTTTCCCTACTTGAAAGGTGCTTGAGAACGTCTTTGGGACTCAAGGGTCTTAGACTATCCAAGTCTAGAGTTTCATCTTTTGTACTATGCTTAAAGAAACAGTAGTAGCAAGATCTAGACTATTCAAAAGACTGTTCTATTAAGATGACTAATTTCTGTTCCTATACCTCTGGGAGGTTTTCGGGACAATTTGTACGAAGCCCAAGAGGAGGCTAGAAACTTTTAAGAGGCCGAAGGACAATTTGTACGAAGCCCAAGAGGAGGCTATCATTCCCGGAGGAAGAATCCTTATACCAAGCCTAAGAGGAGGCTGTGAATACTTCTAAGAAGCCGACGGGTCCTTGTACAACGCCCAAGAGGAGGCGGGGATGCTTTTAGGAAGCCTGTGGGTCCCCAAACCCCGAGAAATTCAAGACAGGCTATTCACAGAGAATAGATCAAGCCAGGAAAGTTCGAGAATTTGGAAGAAACTCAAGAGATGCCATTCACAGAGAAAAGATCATCTCTGGGGAATAGAGTTTCTTTGACGATTTCTAAAGGTGACAGTCTGTGAAAGGGTTCACTGAGAATGCTGCCTTTCACGTCTCCATATTGTTTAACCCCAACAGAAGGGAAGACTGTGTCTGGTAATCCTATGGGGATCTAGTTTTGTCTATTTTAAGTGTAATCAACAGGCTTAATGCTAGAAGTAGTTGCCGAGGAAACTCTAAATATCTATACTATTATTACACAGTCGATATGAGTTTATGAAAGAAGACTTACAGTGAAACAGCCCCACAATACAGTTATATGTATATGAAAGCGGTAAATGAAAGCATATAAACACTTACTCGGTTGTAGAGCTTCCATGTTGTTTGGTTAGCTGTTCAACAAAGAAAACTTTGATAACAATATTATATACAAAATCAAAGGAGAAAGTGCGTTGAAAAGAAATATTGGGGCTTACAGCTCAAGGAGAGGCCCATGGTTTTGTCAGTGATTGCACTGTTGTTTGAATTTGTACAGGGACTAATACAAGTGACTGAGGCCCAAAAGGTTTTCTGTACAAAGGGATTGGTCTTACACTCTCTTAAGAGGTTCAAAGAGTTTAAAAAGAATGGGGCTTATAACATGAGGGTAGGCCCAGATGATTTTTGTTTTGAAATGGCGATCGCGCCGAGATTTTCTTTTAACACAGAGGGACTTATACAATGTCTGAGGCCCAAATTTGTTTTGGTTAAAAGGGGATTGGGTCTTATACTCTAATAGAGGTCCAAAGTTGTTTTGAATCGGTCTTATAGCTCTAAGAGAGGCCCAAGGTTTATTTTTCAACGGACTATGATCGCGTCGAACTTTTTGAAATACAACGGGACTTATACCATAAGTGAGGCCCAAAATAGGTTGTATTTAAAAAAAGGGTTGGGTCTTACACTCTATTAGAGGCCCAAAGAGTAAAAAAAAGGGAATGGGTCTTACTACTCGAGGGTAGGCCCAAAGTTTATTTGTGTACAAAACGACGATCGCGCCGAGGTTTTTTTGAAAATACCCGGAGGGACATATACAATAAGTGAGGCCCACAATAGATTTATGTACGAAAAGGTTTAGGTCTTACACTCTATTAGAGGCCCAAAGGAGTTTGAAAAGTTTGATGAGGGTTGAATTAATCAAAACCCTAATTTGTTTTCAAAATGTATTTTAATTGAATAAAAATTCAATTAAAATGATCAAAATTGTTTAACATGTGGAAAACAAATTGTGATTTTGGAATAATGTTTCTAAAATCAAGTTTTGACCTACAAAATGATTAGAAGTCATTAAAATTTGCAAATTCAAGAAGGAAAAAATATTTTAAATGTCAAAAACAATTAAAATATTAATTCTTTACAAAAATATTAATTATATGAAATAACTAATATTTTTGGGATTTTTTGGTAAAATAAAATATTTTAACATTTTTGTCAATTATTAAAAAAAGAATCAACTCAAAATCATTAAAACTCGGAGAGAAATTAATTTTTGAATCAATTAAATAAAATCACAAAATTCAAATATTTGAATTTTCAAAAAAGGGCGCCAAGAACACGCGCGTGTTCTGGGTTTGCCCAGATTTGCATTTTCTCTCCAATCTCACTGAATACTTGATTATATCATGCAAACCACCTATCAATCTACTCGTTTCAACCTCACGATCATGTCTATGGTCTTGAATTTCATTTATTTTTAACATGGAATAAGAAATCAAGACAAAACCTCAAGAACCCTAAAATTTGCATGATGGCTGACAATTTTGATACACGATTCAAACAAAGCAATTAATTGAGGGGAAACATTCTATGCATGATTATGAACATTTGGCAAAAGTATTGTGCGAGGAAATATGCATAGATTAAGAGATGACCAAGTTTAGGCTTACTTGAAGGTCGTGACAGCAAGTGCAATGTGATTTTTGAGTTGGAGGTGTTACAAAAGAGTTGTGATGATCTGAGCAGCTTCCCTACACCCTATGGAGTGTGTTTGAATGCTTGAACTTGAATGGAAATGGCTGGATCACTTCATGGCATCTCAGCTGCAACTTGGTTAAAACCTTGAGCAACTGGCTAGTGATTCTGAGAAATCAGTGTTCCAGATGTTGTTTAAGTGTTTGGATCACTTCTATATGATGTTTATGAGGTGTGTGTGTGATTGGTTTGATTGGAAAAGCTCTCAAACTCAAAACCCGATAGTGACTTGCCTTAGAAGGCAAAATTGCAGTGAAAGAAGAGATTTTGAGGAAAGCATCTGTTTGATGGCTTTGGTGTACTCAAACTGATCACAAATGAGCTCTATTTATAGTAGAGCAAGTTTGTTTTGCAAGCAATAGTGAATGGCAACTGCAGCAGAGGTTTGGCCAATGGTTGCACTTTGGAATCCAAGTCTCCTCTACCCATTGACTAGAGGTTAGGGCACAGGGTTGTGGTTCCCTTGGTCTTGGATAAGGTTTGACTGAATTCAGTTGCAAATGGCTCAGTCCATGCCACCTTGTTGTATGCATTGAATGCTCCAATCCAAAATTGGAGTCTTGTCCCTATTTTAGGCAATTCTAGGTTTGGCATGCTACTTCTTGTTCCAAGGACTTTGGAGGCTTGGCTCAGTGTTTGTCCCATTTAGATTTGATCCTCAGATGTGTCCAAAGTGATGACAAGGCTTGGAATCATCTGATTTTGCCAAATCGAGCAAAAGTGCAAAATTCTGCCTAGCCTTTGACAGTTTTCAGCAAGGCATATTGCCCTTGTCATATCTCATGGCTCAAGTGGAATTCAGTGATGTTCTTGGCCATTGTGGAAAGCCCTCATATGATACAACAACTGTCTGATCATATTTGGTTTTGATACCTTTTGGATCTAAGTGAAAAATGCCCCTACATTTGGAAAAAAGTGAAGGCAGATTCTGACTTAGTGAAAATTTCACTAAGTGTTGGAAAAAAGTGACATTTCCACTTTTTGTGATTTTGATCATTCCATAACTCAAAATCCATAATGAATTTGTAGGGGGGGTCAGTTTTTAGCTTTTGTAGAGGGCCATGAGATCTACAAATTAAGCTTTGGATGGGGAAAAATGGCTTTGTGGTTTAGGAGTTATGATCCTCCAAAGTTGGTACCCTTGCCACTTTATTTCTTAACTTAGAAAATTTTATAAGTTATTATGGTTACCCCTCTTACAAGTTATCCAAATTTTCTTGATTTTTCTTGATTAATGATGATTCAAATCACACATTAACATCATTTTAGGGTTAACAAACCATAAAAGTGAAAAATCTCAAAAAGTCAAAGTTTGACATTTGTGCACAGTTGACTTTTTATCAGGTGAATTCCAAACTGTGCGATCCTCTAGGAAATCATGTCCTTGACCTAAATCAAACTTGATGGACATGTTCCATGAGTGTTATAGGGTATATTGATTCATGTCATAGGGCTTGGGAGCATGTCCTGGTCAAAAGTCAAAGTTACAGTTGACTTTTCTCGTGAAACCCTAATTGTGGTACTGATGAAATTGAGACTTGTTGCTCAAGCTTCTTGGGTCAATCCATTGTTACAAGTGGATCAATGTAGTATGTTGGAGACCCTCAAATCATGTCTTGAGGTCTTGGCTCATGATTTGTCCCAAAAGTCAACTTAGGGGTGAATTAGGTCAAGAAACCCTAATTCCTGATTTTTGATGTATGCATCCCCTGAGGCAAAATTGACTTGATTCTTGGGCCCATGAGGTTCCATGGAGTATATTAGGATATACTTTGAAGCATTGGCTCATGCCCATAGGAAAATTCCCATCTGGAGGCCCTGGTCGACCAAACCCTAATTTGGTGACACTGGCGATCTTGAGGCTTGACCCACCTAGAAGGGAGCAGCCTTGTGCTTAATCCTTGAAGTGGGAGTCCTTTTGATTTATTGTAGATATTTGAGAGGCTAGAAAAGTTGAATATCATGTCATTTCTTGATTGATCCTTTGTCTAAGAACTCTGAGAGGGCTTGAAACCCTAATTTTGATTGTAGTAAGTGTTCACCCATCTTTGGGGAGACTACTAAGGTATTATGGTTCATCCATATTGTGATGATGATTTGCACAATGATGGGAAATATTAGTGGTCAAAATTTGGGGTATGACAGATGCCCCTATTTAATCTTCTTGGACCCGAAGGTGTGAATGGCGAAGGTATTCGGGCATTCGGGGTGCAAGAGGATTAAATATCGGAATACCCGAAATTTTGATGGTGACTATGAATGGTAGCTTACATATTCATCCTCGTTTGCTTAAGCAATGATGCTTAGAAAAGGTAAAAACTTCCCCTCGATTCTGGTTTCCTACCAAGGAACTGGTCTTAGTTTCTGATGTAAACTTCCCCTCGATCATGGTTTCCTACCAAGGAACTGGTCTTAGTTTCTGAAATAAACTTCCCCTCGATCCTGGTTTCCTACCAAGAACTGGTCTTAGTTTCTGAAGTAAACTTCCCCTCGATCCTGGTTTCCTACCAAGGAGCTGGTCTAAGTTTCTTTTGTTAATAAAATTTCTTGACAAGGGACGTTAGTCGTAGCGGTTTTCCTTAAACTTCTAGCCGAATTTTCCTGGGGAGATGTCATTTGATAGAAAAACTTTTGATGTCAGACTTGCTGGGGAACCCAGTTGTTTGAGTTGTAGAGGTGCACAAACTTCTCTGTTTGGAGACGCCATTTGTCGACTCTATCTGGGGAAAACGAGTCTCTTGAGAGTCTGCTTTCATTTGGGGATATTATATCATACTTTTCTCGAGATCTTCTCGGAGAAATGCCATATGATGTGATCCAATTTTGAGGTGCCGATGACCTTTTCATCAGTGGTTTTTCAGAGAAAAACTGCCGTACCGCCGAATCTCTGATTAAGAGGCTTTCTCTGGGGATTTTCCTTAATCCGGGAAAGCAAGGATATCATCTTGAATGGTGAAGAGTGATGTTTGTTGAACGTTTTCTCTGGTCTTTCAGAGGTTCAAGTTATCAAAGTGGTCGAGGAGCCAACTTCATTCCAGAAATAAACTGGAGGAGAGAGATTGTTCAGACGCAACATTTCCTGACGAGGAAAGAACTGACAACTCGATTGAGAGGACTGTTATCACTAGGGGATAAGACCGACTAGAGTGATAGTGATGTAATATGAAATGTGATGCAAATCAATAATGCATGATGTATGTATGTTTATGCTGACAAAACTGACGCGACATACAAACTAAAAGATGAACATGACTGGATACTCGGCCATCGCGGGGCGAAAAAGTACCGCTGGTTCAAGATAGCGATGCTGCCTTGCTTAGGAGAGATAGTCCCCGCGGGGAATATCGTTGGTCGGGCTTAGGAGATGAGAACTCGGCCGAAGAGGTCAGATGGAGCATTCGCATCTAACATAGCTGATCCTTCATTCAGGCATTCTGGTTTGGAAGGATTACTTTAATTATGCACTTTGAGGCTCGAACACCTTTGGAGAAGCGACCGATGTTCTTCTAATGTTCAACAGTCAAAAGAAATTGCCGACTTTATTTTAAAAGCAGAAAAAGTTTTAACAAGTAAATTCATTTTTGTTTTATTTCAAGAATCGTCGATCATGTTAAAAACATTATTCTGTAAAGCTAAAACAAATATGAATTGCAAATAAAAGCACAAGGGCTCAAATTTTATTGATAGGATGGAAATCAGTCAAGCGCGTGATTCCATAGAGTATTTACAAAGTTTAGAAAATGGTAATTTACAGGGAAAAGGGCTACGTTGACACATAACGACCACTATCCTTCTACCAACTTTGAATTCGGGACATCCTGAGCTTCTGTCGAAGATGACCTTGACTGGAATTTTCATGACGGATGATGTAACTGCTGCTGAGGGATTTGCCCCTTTGTTGAACATAGTTACTTGCCATTATCCCTAATTTTTGCCTGGATTGTACTTTGAGATTTCCAATCCAACGGGATGATTTTTGATCATGTCTCTAATTTTTGCCAGGACCGCCCTTTCGGGTTTTCAATCCACTGAGACTTGTTTTTTTTAGTTTAGGCGAAGTATTTCTTGACTACATCAACATTCGTGGGGTAGGAAAATTCCTCTCCGTCCATGGTTGCAAGTCTCAAGGCGCCGCCTGAGAAAGCCTTCGTGACCACATAGGGGCCATCATAATTCATGGTCCATTTGCCCCAAGAGTCAGTGAGAAAAGATTGTATCTTTTTTAGCACAAGGTCTCCTTTCCTGAAGATGCGAGGTCGAACTTTTTTGTCTAATGCCTTCTTCATTCTATGTTGATACAACTGACCGTGGGATAGAGCCGTCATTCGCTTCTCTTCGATCAAATTCAGCTCATCGTGTCGACTTTGACACCATTCAGCTTCTGTAAGCTTAGCTTCCATCAATACCCTGATTGATGGGATCTCTATTTCAATGGGGAGCAATGCTTCCATGCCATATACTAGAGAGAAAGGGGTTACCCCTGTTGAAGTGCGGACAGATGTACGATAACCGTGAAGAGCAAAAGGTAGCATCTCGTGCCAGTCTTTGTAGGTTACAACCATCTTCTGAACAATCTTCTTGATGTTCTTGTTAGCCGCTTCTACCGCTCCGTTCATCTTGGGTAGGTAGGGAGATGAGTTATGGTGTTCGATCTAGAACTCAGTGCACAACTCTTTCATCATCTTATTATTCAAGTTAGACCCATTATCGGTAATGATCTGGCTTGGAACACCATAACGGCATATGATATTGTTTTTGATAAATCAGACCACCACTTGTCGAGTTATATTGGCGTATGACGCTGCTTCGACCCATTTGGTGAAATAGTCAATGGCTACCAGGATGAACCAATGTCCGTTCGAAGCCTTGGGCTCAATTAAGCCAATCATGTCGAGTCCCCATATGGAAAAAGGCCATGGGGAAGAAAGAACTTTGAGATGCGTTGGCGGTACATGAATTTTGTCGGAGCATATCTGACACTTGTGACACCTCCTCATGTACTTGTAGCAGTCAGATTCCATGGTCAACCAGTAGTACCCTGCTCTTAGAATTTTTCTCGCCATCGTGTGTCCGTTGGCATGAGTGCCAAAGAATCCTTCGTGAATTTCTTTTATCAGCATGTCTGCTGCTGGTCTGTCGACGCATCGGAGCAAGGCCATGTCAAAATTTCTCTTATAGAGTGTATCACCGCTTAGG
The DNA here is from genome assembly GCA_022829125.1 of Lathyrus tuberosus. Lineage (NCBI taxonomy): Eukaryota > Viridiplantae > Streptophyta > Magnoliopsida > Fabales > Fabaceae > Lathyrus > Lathyrus tuberosus. The sequence continues at coordinate 9,667,037 of JALAZF010000199.1, read as the reverse complement.
AAGAAGCTGCTTGCTAGTCTTCTGAGGGTTTTCCTGTCCTTCCTTAGTGCCCCAGGTGGGTACTCTTGTTTCTGAAGGAAGCATTTGATATCTTGATACCATGGTTTATCGTATATGAGTGCTTCGATCGTGAAGATGTAAGCAGGCCGTTCAAGGCGCATTATGTCGATCTTAGGTAGGTCGTTCCATTGACCTACACTAATCATGGAAGAGAGGGTGGCTAAGGCATCAGCCATGTGATTCTCTTCACGAGGAATGTGATGAAACTCGATTCTGTTGAAGAAGGGTAACAACCTTCTCGCGTAATCTTTGTAAGGAATCATTCCTAATTGGTATGTGTTCCAATCTCCTTTAATCTGATTGATAACCAGAGCTGGGTCGCCATATACGTCCAAGTTTTTGATCCTCAAATCAATCGCTTCCTCGAGACCCATAATACAAGCTTCGTATTCGGCCTCGTTGTTCGTACACTTGAACGTAAGTTGGGAAGTGAAAGGAATGTGGGTACCCTGAGGGGTAACAATGATTGCCCTAATTCCATTTCCATAATGATTAACTGCTCCGTCAAAGATAAGTCCCCACTGGGAACCTGGTTCTGGCCCTTCACTGGGTAGCAGTTCATCGCAATCTTTCATTTTTAAATACATGACATCTTCGCCTGGGAAGTCAAACCCGATAGATTCTTGATCGTCAATGGGTTGACGAGCCAAATGATCGACTAAAACACTTCCTTTAACGGCTTTCTGAGCGTGGTACTCTATGTCATACTCTGATAACAACATCTGCCAACGGGCAATCCTTCCCGTGAGAGCAGGCTTTTCAAAGACATGCTTGATTGGATCCATCTCGGAGATTAACCAAGTAGTATGACGAATCATGTACTGGCGAAGACGTTTAGCTGCCCAAGCCAAAGCGCAGCAAGTTTTCTCGAGCATCGTGTACCGAGTTTCACAGTCGGTGAATTTCTTGCTCAGATAGTAGATGGCAGACTCTTTCCTTTTGGTTTCGTCTTATTGGCCAAGTACATAACCCATTGAGTCCTCTAGGACTGTTAGGTAGATGATCAGTGGTCTTCCTTCCACTGGAGGTGATAGAATCGGTGGATTCAACAGGTATTCCTTAATACTGTCGAAGGCGGTTTGGCAGTCTTCTGTCCAAACGCAGCCCTGATTTTTTCTGAGTAATTTGAAAATCGGCGCACAAGTCGCGGTCATGAGGAATATGAATCTGGAGATGTAGTTCAAACGTCCCAGGAATCCTCTGACTTATTTTTCAGTTTTCGGAGAAGACATTTCTTGAATGGCCTTGACCTTGTCAGGATCAACCTCAATTCCTTTTTGGCTGACAATGAACCCTAGTAGTTTCCCTGAACGGACACCAAAGGTGCATTTGTTGGGATTCAAGCGGAGTTTGTACTTTCTCAACCGCTTGAATAACTTTGACAGATGGGTCACATGCTCCTCTTCTGTCTTAGATTTTGCAATCATGTCATCGACATATACCTCGATTTCTTTGTGTATCATGTCATGAAAGAGAGTAGTCATGGCCCTTTGATAGGTTGCCCCGGCGTTCTTCAAACCGAACGGCATTACCTTGTAACAAAAGGTACCCCATGGGGTAATGAATGAAGTTTTCTCCATGTTCCTCGGCGCCATTTTGATTTGGTTATAGCCCGAGAATCCATCCATGAAGGAGAAAACTTTGAACTTTGTTGTACTGTCCACCAGCATGTCAATGTGTGGTAAAGGAAAGTCGTCCTTTGGACTAGCCTTGTTTAAATCTCTGTAATCGACACATTCTGACTTTTCCGTCCTTTTTCGGAACGGGTACGATGTTGGCTAACCATTGAGGATATTCAGATGTAGCGAGGAAACCCGCGTCAATCTGTATCTGTACCTCCTCTTTGATTTTGATGGCCATGTCCGGGTGAGTCCGTCTCAACCTCTATTTTACTGGCGGACATTCCGATCTCTATGGTAAATGGTGTTCCACGATGCTGGTATCCAACCCTGGTAGGACCAAGCAAACACATCGTGGAATTCTCTGAGAAGCTTTGTCAGACTCTCTTTAGCAGTTGGACTGAGTAGTGCCCCAATCTTTATTTATTTTTTCTCTTCTTCTGAACCCAAGTTGGTCGTTTCCAACGGCTCTTTGTGAGGTTCAATGGACCTTTCCTCTTGTCTGAGTAGTCGAGAGATCTCCTCTGGAATATCGTCATCATTGTCTTCTTCAGCCTCAAATACCGGGAACTCAAAGTTGGGAGAAGGCATTGGATCGTATATTTCAACTGGGTTTAAAACAAGCAATCTGCATGACGTTATGATTTGTGTTTAGAAGAGATAGAGAGAACGCAAGTGTGTGCAGTGTATTTCTTTTACTACTTGTTTCTATTATTTGAGATGTTTTTTAGGATTACCATTTTCTGAGAAAAGCAAAAAGAGAAAACAGCAATTAATGCGAAAATTACAGAATGACGTTATTTTATTAATGAACAAGTCGATTCTTGAAACTACAGCCCTATAAAACAAAACTCTGTCGCTTTGGCATATGAACAATCTTCGGAACATCGACAGCAACCCATTGGCGGCGAACTCCTCGGTGAATCACAAATTCTGGTACTTTCCTTGATTTGTCTTCAGAAATGACGTTGATTTCTGGTGGAGCAGGATCATTGGAATCTGTCTCCCAGGCAGAGTTTTCGTAGGAGGATTCCTCCGTTGTATTTCGCAGAGTATTTGTGCTCTCGGTAGTATCTCCCCATCCAGTTGGCTGGATATCTTCGAGCCTGATACGAGTGCTCTCAGGAGCGGTGTACTTGATCATATAGTCGTATTTTCCACTCGGTTGTCCTAGGGTGTCCCACACTTCTTTGGAACTGGAGGAGTCATCTCTCTCGATGACATTGACCTCGTGAAAAGCATAGTTGATGAACTCTAGTCCTGCGAACGTTGCGAATTCATCGTCATGTTGAGTAGTTTCTAAATGACCTGAGTGTTGATCCCATGACATGGTGGGGATGCAAGTATTCTTTTCGATGATGCTCAGCTGATTTTCGTTGTTCGACTGACTCTCTTACCCCAAGTCTCCTGGATAGGGCTGCCACATGGGCAAACCATCCATCGGGCCGTAGTAGTTGTGGTCAAAGTTGTCCTTCATCAAAGTTTCCTCCTCTAATGAGTTTGGTGGAGCACGACATCCTTCCGGATCACAATCTCCGTATATCATTTCGACATCTGACCTGGGTATAAATCTCGGACTCTGTGTAGGAAAGCAAAAGGGAGTCTGCGTTTCGTCCTAAGACATATAACCGTCCTTGTTAAGATAGGACTCCCATTCTCCCTCCATATCAGAGGAATCATCTTTATTGATGGTATGCACTTCTTGAGGCACTGGGTGAAGGAAACCTCCACTGTGGAAGAAGTCTTGAATGAGATGAAGACTTTCATGGTTGGCAGTTGTCTGGGTACAGGTTGCAGAAAAACCAAGACCCTTCTTTGCTTTATTGTCAGTAGGAATGACTAGCTGTCCCCATCCTGTTGTATTGGTACTCTCGACCACTTTGATAGCGTCTTTGTATGAGGAAATCGAGGTTCCTCCTTTGGGTTGATCACCTCTGCGTAACGAAAGCATTTGGAACTGAGTCCCAATTATCCCTTCTGGTTCCACATAAGTGGCTGATGATAACTTGCTTACGAGCAAAGCCTGTTCCCCACAGACCGTGACGAGTTGACCGTTCTGAAAAAACTTTAGCTTTTGGTGGAGGGTCGAGGTGACCGCCCCAGCCTGATGTATCCAAGGTCTTCCTAATAAACAATTGTACATTGCCCGAATGTCCATGACCTGGAAAATGACTTGAAAAGTGTGAGGACCAATAGTTATGGGAAGATCAACTTCGCCGATAACCGTTTTTCTGGACCCGTTGAAAGCTTTGACGACGACCTCACTGGTTCTCATCGGGGATCCTTTAAAGGATAAGTGCGTCAAGGTAGACTTTGGCATAACATTCAGGGCTGACCCTGTGTCTACCAGTACGCTGGCCAAAGCATCGTCCTGGCAGTTGACTGTGATATTGAGCGCCATGTTATGACGGCAACCCTCCTCAGGTAACTCCTCATCACTAAATCCTAAATTATTCCAGGAAGTGATGTTACAGACAATGCTATCGAACTGTCTGATTGTTACATCCTGTTCCATAAAGGCTTGCTCCAAGACTTTCTGTAGAGCCTCCCTGTGCGTTTCTGAACTGAGTAAAAGTGATAACACAGAGATCTTTGAAGGAGTTTGTAATAGCTGATCAACAATGTTGTATTCACTCCTTTGGATGAGCTTCATCATCTCATCGTCGTTTTTCGAAAGGTCGGGATTACTGGACTGACCGACTGGTGGATTGGGAACTTCTGTCGGAGGTTCCTTTTCTTTGATAGGTTCTCCAACTTCTCTGTTGAAGATTCTACCACTCCGTGTTACTCGACTGATGTCTGCAATATTCACGACGGAGGGTAATGGAATTTCCTTTCCATTCTAGACTGTTGTTGCACCGTATTTGTAAGGGATAGGCTTAGTTGATTCATACGGTAATGGTCCTGGTAGATAGATGACTATGGGAGCCTTTTGATTTTTCTGACCATCGTAAGTAATCTCAATCCATTCCTGGTTAGGAACTATTGATTCGTCAAGTAGAGGGATGATGGCGAAAACATCCCTAGTCCTCTGATGATCAGAGATTACGTCAACATCCTCGATTTGATTGGCAAGGTAGTCCGGCGCCCAGTTGATTGGTCCGGAACCCGGATATGGACGAATTTCTCTACGATCCACCTGACCCTGAAGAGTTGCTCGCACAAGGTTGCATCCTTGGTTACTTTCTGAACAGACTCCACAACGTTCATAGTTGTGTGGTGGCACCTGGCCACGCCCGCTTTGAATGCAATGTAACCTCACTAGGTTAGTTTCTACAGATCGGACATCCTGACTTTGACGCCGAGTAGGGTTCTTGTTATTGATACTAATCTGCTGAGTGTCTTCATCCATATAGATGGGAAGCCACCAATGATTTAACAAGTGCTTAAGTGCTTCCTGGACGAGGGCACAACCTTGATCGTTTTTGCTACCCGCCGTACAGCTTAGATAATTATGTGATATCAGGAACCCGAGTCGGACCTGCTCAGCATGTAACTCTACCAGGTTGGTATTCATTAAGCGAATATCAAAGATCTGAACCATGTTGATCTGATAGGGATTCCTATCATAGTAGTCCTGGATCCATCCAAGATCCATCTGACGCTGGAGGGCTTTTTGTACAAAAGAACATACCTGTTTGTTTACTGAGCAAGTCAGACAAGAACTATAATCGTGCCGCGACAGATTATGATACTGGCTTTTCCTTGAGTGCATTGCCACCAAGTTGACATTCATCACACGGATGTCGTGGTTTTGAATGACGTTGGAATTCGTATAGATCGTGTTGACCCCACGAACTCGATGTTCTTGGATCCATCCGAGATCCATTTGTTCCTATAGAGCTGATTGCACCACAGAACATCCTTGATTGCTTTTAGAGCAGACATCACATTGATGATAGTTATGAGGTGGCACATGGCCATACTCGCTCTGTCTATAATGCATCTTGACTAGATTGGTCTTCAACAAGAGTACATCATGAATTTGATAGACATTTTTAGACTCTCCTTTTATCAGGTTGACTGCAGCTTTCTCATGTTGAGGCAACGGTTTTGTGAGAACATTCGGATTCGTATCTTTGAAAGATAAGACCCCGCTCCTAACAAACTTTTGCATGTCAGATTTGAAATTGAGACAGTTCTCTATGTTATGCCCTGGTCTTCCTTGATGGTAAGGGCACGTCTGATCCACCTTAAACCAAAAAGGTGGATTTTCTGCTACTGTAAGAGGGGACTTAGTCTGGATGTTCCCCTTGGCTAGTAGTAACAGAAACAGTTCTGCATACGATACGGGTATAGGATCAAATCCTGGTGGCCGCGTTGTACGGTTGTTGTTGTATTGAGGACGAGCCTGCGGAAGAGGCTGTTGTGTCCTTTACTGATTAGGTTGACTTTGCGCAACCTGAGGCTGATACGTAGCAGCAGGCGTAGGGTTGATAGCAGGAGTCACAGCTGCTACTGGTTGATAACGTCGCGTTTGCTTTCCGAGAGAGATATTCCCAATATCTTGCTTTTTTTTCTTAGGGAGAGCACTACCGTATCGTTTTGCACTACTCGATAATCTAGCGTCTTTTACTAAATGTCCTTCATGGACGGCTTCCTCAAGACGAACTCCTATACCGACCATCTCGGTGAAATCACTGGGCGCACTGGCAACCATTCTATTATAGTAAAATGAGCTTAAGGTCTTTAATAAGATCTTTGTCATCTCTTTTTCCTCAAGAGGTGGAAAAATTTGAGCGGCAATTTCACGCCATCTCTGAGCGTACTCCTTAAAGGTTTCCTTGTCCTTTTGTGACATTGATCTGAGTTGATCTCTATCTGGCGCCATGTCCAAATTGTATTTGTATTGCTGGACAAAGGCAGTGCCAAGATCTCTGAAAGTGCTGATCATGGCGCGGTTTAAACCCATGTACCATTTTAATGCGGCACCGGTTAAACTATCCTGAAATTAGTGAATCAATAGGTCCTGATTCTCTGTCTGACCTGACATTCGCCGAGCGTACATCACCAGGTGACTCTGAGGGCAAGAGTTACCCTTGTATTTTTCAAAGTCGGGCACTTGGAACTTGTGCGGAACTTTCACATTGGGGACCAAGCAGAGGTCTGCGGCGTCCTTTCCAAATAAATCCTGACCGCGAATGGCTTGCAGTTCCTTCTGCATTTCCAAGAACTGTTCTTGGAATTCATTCATTCTATCGAACATAGTTTCCTTTCTACCAGGAGGTATCTGAGGAATCTGTCCTTCCAGGACAATGTGCACCACACGGGGTGGTACCGTGACTACGGCAGCAAATCTTGGCGTTTCCCGAAGTTTATAACCTTCAGGAGTCCTCAGTATGCCTCTGGCATCCTCGCTTTCCCGAAGTTTGTAACCTTCAGGCCCAACGGCTTCTGTTGTGATTCCCTGATCTTCAGCGATCGGCGGAACATATCCTTCTGGGATATAGTTAACAGGCATGCCCCAAGGACGATCTTTCGGTATTTGATACCTAGGATCATACTTTTCCACTATGGGCGTTGAGGTGATCTCTGAGATCACAATTCTTTGTTGTTGAGCTTCTTCCATGGCTAGCATGTCGTTACGAAGCTTTCTCATATCCTCTCTCAGAGCGTCAATCTCTTCTTTCAACTCTCTGTTCTCTTCCTCGAGATCATCCATCTTTTTCTGACGATTGGCCCGAGTATTGTACGAATGAGACAATTTGACTCTAGACCCGAGAAACAAACGTGAGATTTGTTGGTAAGAAGAATACGTGACGTGAGAATGATGAATGCAATGATTATATTAATTGTTTTTTAGTTTAATCAAAATAAACTTCGATAATTAGATTGCAAATATTAAACAGTGGGGAAACCCCGTTTTATTGAATTCAAAAGATTACGAAAATAGAAATACAGTAGATTACAAGGTGCGGAAACAGAAACCTAAGCTAAGGGGTCCCGAGTCCTCTCTGAGGAGAATTCGGGTGCTGATTCTGGTACTTTCCTTTTCTTGGACCGGGGCTCTTGGGCCGTTGTCGGGTTGTCATTCCTTTGCCAAGTGAAAGGAGCAAGCAAATTCCTTTGGTCATCTTGATTATCCACATCATGTTGCTCTAAAATCTCGATCAGAGCATCCTTATCTTTCAGTAATTGTTGTATTTTGATGCACTCTACATTGAGGTGCGGTATTTGTTCTTCCAAGACCTCATCTCCCGTTGAACTTTGATGAGAGTAACCTGAAGTTTTTCCACTTCAGTCATGAAGTACATGACAGATTCCTTCGGTGGAAGAACTTCATGACGAGGATAAGGCATCTTTAGCTTGAGAGCTCTAGTTTGTACCCAGTGGAGATAAGGCTCCACCGAGACACAACCCGGTTTCCCTAGAGACTCTCGTCCTTTCTTATGAACGTGTTTCCAAGCGTGCACTGTTTTCATCTTTAGTGCTCTGTCATTTTCTCCTTCTTTAAAGAAAATACCTTCCAGATGAGCATTACGTGGGACATGCTTCATCGGGTATCCGAATTGACGACGAACCAATACCGGATGGTAGTTGATTCCTCCTTTAGTTCCTATGAGGGGTACGTTGGGGAAGTTTCCACAATGGTCAATGATCCTGATCCCATCATAAATCCTATTGCACCAATCTATATCAGAGTTGGTAAGAGATATGATCTTCTACGACCAACGTAAGGCACTCTTATGATCCCAAAATTCAGCAGACTTGGGCAAGTGAGAGATAAACCATTTGTATAGTAGGGCTACACAGCACGTGATCATTCCTCCGCTGTATAAATTTCCTAAGTGTACAGAATGATACACATCCACGAGCAAAGTTGGCACAGGGTTTCCAATGAGAAAAACCTTAATGGCGTTGATATCGACGAAGTTATTAATGTTGGGAAACAAAAATAACCCGTAGGTGAGTAAGACAAAGATGCTTTCAAAAGCAATCACGTTCCCTATACTCGAAAAGTACATGGCCTTCTTTATCAAGAATTGGACTGGCAAACCTTGGATGCCACCCTTAGTGGTCAGGTGAGTCTTGACTTCTGACTCATCCAAATAAATTGCTCTTGTAATGGTCTGATCATTTGGAATTTCTTCCAGTCCAGAAAATGGAGCTCGATCAATGATGTGTCGATCGGTCAAGTGAGAATACTCCTCCAGCGTTGGTGCGAGCTGGTAATCCGGAAATGTGAAGCAGTGATAAACTGGATCGTAAAACTGAATGAGTGCTTCCATGATTCCTTCAATTACATGGACTCTTAATAGAGGTAGCAGACCTCCGTATTTGGCTCTGAAAGCTTCAGGGTTAGTGATCATCCTTGCTAAACCTCTCAAATCCTCTAGTTTTGGAACCTTGAAGGTATACTTGTTAGTTCTTCTTTTACCGAAATCCATTAGCACAATCTTTTTCTCTCTGACATTTGCAATCATTGTCTTAGTTTAATTTGAAAAAGAGAGACTAGAAGAGAAGTTTTTTTGTTTAATGTTTTTTAGATGAATGCATGAATGCAGCACACAAAAACATAGAAAAAACATGGGGTCAAAGGGTCGGTGTCATGAAGTCAAGGCTCTACCCCCCCCCCCCCAAAGGTTTTCTACGGGTGATTTTTTGTGCCTGTCACTCAAAATCATTGATTCCTGAGAACACCAGCGGGCCGGGAACCGTGCTAGGTGATGTCCATCAAAGAAATATCAGAAGAGGGTAGTTTATCGCGTAACAGCTATTTCTGATAGCTTCCGCACTACAAAAAAATGTGATTTTCCTATGTGTATACTCAATCTTTCCACATGCGGCATCAAAAGCATTCCCATTAGCAAAAAAATAAACACGTATAGCAATTAGGAAAAGCAGTATATATATTTGTCCTAAAGTCCTAGACTTTAAAGGGCTATGAATCTTATGTTCCTGACGAAAATGGTTCCCCGGTGGAGTCGCCTTTCTGTGGTACCTTCCCAACTTTAATGGTTTTTGACCTAAGATCCTAGTGAAGTCAACATTCTTTGGTTTCTACCCAAAAGACGAAAAGAGAACAAGATCTCGAGAATGCCTAGTGAAGTCCTCACTCCTTGGTTTCTACCTCAGAGATTAAATGTGAAAGAGCCCCACGGTGGGCGCCATTTTTCTGTAGCGAGCGATTTTGGACGTGGTTCTTAAGCACTGTCGCTTTTAGGGGTGACTACAGGTCGATTCATTTTTTGTCCTATTGTGAGCTAATTAAGGAAGGGAAATAGATCTCTCCAACTAAACCTGCTTTGCAAACTGAGGTCAAATAGTCAAAACTGTTGGTTTACAGATGCGATCAATGTGGGGGGCCTCTCTCAGGTTATTTTGGTGGAATTTAGACTTTTGGTGGGGAATACGGACTTGGATGTTTTGATTGATATATGAGGGTTTGTGACCTGAGGTTTTTTTTTTATGTGGTGTGCTCGCTAAGATTTTTCTTTCATTCTTATGCCTACGTATTCCCGTTTACCGAAATAGGGAAATCAGAGCGATCGTAGTTCCTCCCAAAAAGATGTTTTGGTGTCTTGTTCAAAGCCCAAGACGTGAAGCTAAAGGGTAGTTTGTATCTTGTTCAAAGCCCAAGATGTGAAGCTAAAGGGTCTATTTGTATCTTGTTTGAAGCCCAAGATGTGAAGCTAAAAGGTGTTGCCTTTAGAGAGAATTTGTCATCTCTAAAGAGGGATTTGTTTGTCACAGCTGTTGGGTGACTGATTATAAAGGAGAATTACTTTAACCGGGATATGCGAATCCTAGTAATGCCATAATTTCCTTTATAAGGGGTTTTAACCTGAAGGAGAAGACTTTAACTCAGTGTAGAGCAATGCCATCTTTCCTTAGGAATTTCTCATGCTAAAAGAGGGACAGTGGCATGGATGTAAATAATCCAGAGGCTTGCCGCTTACAGCAATTAGATGAAGGGGAAAGGAGTTGTTGATGTTTGTGTACTGTGAACGAGGCACAGTTTTGATGATAAAAGGTTGATTGACTCAACCGGGGTTTTCTTATACAAAGCCTACGAGGAGCCTATTGGCCCAACAAGAGGGTGTTTTTATGTGTCTCGTACGAAGCCCGAGAGAGAGGCTAAAAGGGTTGACTCTACAGGAGAATCTTTTGTATGTGTCTTGTACGAAGCCCAAGACGGAGGCTAAAGGTTGACTCAACAAGAGAGTCTTTTATACTCAACAAGAGAGTGATTTTGTATCTCGTACGAAGCCCGAGATGAAGGCTGAAGGTTTTTGACTCAACAAGAGAGTCTTTTTTGTATCTCGTACGAAGCCCGAGATGGAGGCTAAAAGTTTTTGTCTCCACAAGAGAGTCTTTGTATCTCGTACAAAGCTCGAGATAGAGGCTAAAAGTTTTTGACTCAACAAGAGAGTCTTTGTATCTCGTACGAAGCCCGAGATAAAGGCTAAAGGTTTGACTCAACAAGAGAGTCTTTGTATCTTGTACGAAGCCCGAGATAGAGGCTAAAGGCTCGCTATTTCAGTTGAGTGACAGGTCTAGTAGGTTGGTTTAAAGAGAAAATCAGTTCTTATAAAGAGACTGATTAAAGGTAAGGCTATGCTTCGAGATTGATCATAGGATCAAGGTTATTTCCTGTTCTTTAAGGAAATGGGGAATCTAGAGGGTATTGGAGACTGTCCGAATTATCGCTCCCAGGATTTTCATCCAAGAGAGGGAAAGGAAACACCGCATAAACTCGAGGAAGAGGGAAAGGAATGGTCATCACAACCATGACCTGGGTTCGGGAGTCGGTTACACGAGGGGAAGGTATTAGCACCCCACGCGTCCATCGTACTCGATGGGATCCACGCTTGTTATTTAATCTAAGGGTGAGTTATCCTAAAATCTATGGCTGTACTGAAACGGGGGAGGGGAAAACAAAGAAAGACTCGGTAGGACATCGTCATCATAGGCCTACCTACTCCCTTTGTGCAATGGGAAAGTCAGAGTCAACGTAGTTCGGACCAAAGGTTTTTGTGTTTTTTATGAGCGACGTTAAGTTCGCGTCTGGCAGTTAGGATCGATGCATGTTTGCGACATAACGGAAAGTGACGTGCCCCTTTTGAAAATAGTTTAGGACTTAAGTTTAACAATCCCGAAGGACAAAAATGATTTGAAATTTGTTTTGTATTTTTTAAGACAGAAGTGAGTTGAGTTAGTTCATAACTTACATTGTACCAAAGTCTATGACATGGGAACGAATGCATCGCATGGTCGCCCCCAATGGAACGTATGCTCAACATCCTAGAAGAATGAAGGGAGACCCCTCAATCTTCACTTCCTATGCTTAAGGCTCGTGTGCAAGGAAATTTGACCTTATTAAGTATCTTAGAAGTGTTATGAGATAAGAAGAGGGACTCAAAAGAAAAGAAAAACTACGGGAATCCTATCCTAATGTTATCATGCAAAGATGGCCCTAAGGGGAGGTTTAAGAACAACCTATGTCTAAAGAAAAGGAGAGATGAGAGAAATGAAGAGTGAGGATGAGCATGGATGACTATCCACACACTCAAGTATCTTACCTCTGCCCCTGCACAAAAGGTTAGTACAAAACAATAACAATGGTTGAAAGTAAGTACTGAAAAGTAAATCAAACAAGCTAGTTGCCTTAAGAAGACCACTAAAGAAGCAAACAAGACTTAAACCAAAAGGGAAAGGTCCTAAGGGCTAAGGAACCTCCTAGGGTAGCAGGTATATGTCAATGTACCATACCAAGGCTACGGTAGTAGACAAAGGTCAACCTAAATTGGAGCAAAAGACTATGCAAATGTAAGTTATGGGTTAACTATGAGAAATGAAAACAAATGGATCATGCAATAATGCATATGCAAACACTAAACCCAGAAGAAAATGACATGTGATATGATATTTAGGGTGCAAGAATGATCATGGAGATGGCATGTGAATCATGTATGCAAACACATAGAAGAAAGGAAGTAAAACTAAATCATGCAAGTTCATATGCATTTAAGATGGATTAAAAAATCATGTTAGAAGGATGATAAAATTAGGCAATGCAAGTCTTATGAAGTTCAGCCAGTGTACAAACATGTGCCAAAATAGTGTGCAAAAATTCATCACTAAACATGATCAAAGATGCCTCAACATTTCATGCAAATCATACAAGCAAATTGTCCAAATATGGAACTCAAAAGTCAACAAGAAATGTCCTAAAAAATATATAAAAAATGCATGGAATGCCTCTATGTATCATGTCAACATGGATAAATAATCATGAGAAAATTCAATTTAGAACTATGCCAAACAAAATAAGGAATATGCAAGTATCATGACTAAATGCACATATAAAAGAAATTAAAAGAAAATTCAAGATAAAACACTAAAATATGTAAAAATCAGAAAATAAAATATGCAAAAATTATTTAAATGAGTGATGATGCTTAATGAATTTTTTTATAATTTTATGATGCTTGGATGTATTTTTAAAAAGTAATTTTTGAATGTATATGAAAAGAAATAAAAAAAACAAAATAAAAGGTCAGGGGGTGCAACGAAAGTAAAAACATAGTTATAACAACCAATGGGCCAAAAAGGAGGGGTGCAAATAGTAGTTAAGGAAAGGCCCAACGTGCGTTGGCCTGGGGGTTCATGTTATAGGGGTCAGTCAAACTCTTGACTCAATCATGACCATTGGATGAGGTCAACTAAGATGATCAGGTAAGGTAACATGATCAAACGGATCCCAATGCAATCACATGTTATCTAATGATGCTACAGATGCACACAATCATTAAATAAATTAGAAAATAAAAAAAGGGAAGCACGTGATGGGGAGGGTGCGTCATTAATGCGCTGGCACCCTCATAACCATTAGATCAAAACCCATCGTGTGGTTGTGCTTTAAACTGGGGGCAATTAGGGTTCAGGCAGGGTTTGGACTTTTCAGGTGACCGGAGAAGACTCCGGTCGTCTTCTCCGGCGAGACTCCACCGTGGGAAATTTTACAGGTGCCCAGAAATCAATAAAAAGCATACCATTCCCTTCGCCTCTCGACGTAGATCACAAATTCAACATCCACTCTCAAAAATAACATACACACAGAGAGATTCGAAGAGGATAAGTTTGCCCTAGAAAATGAAACTGCACACCTAGGCTGTCTATCAACTAGCCAGAATGCACACCATCCCTAGTGGACTTCAAAATAAGTAACCACGCAAAAAATAATCATGAAATGCAGTGGAGTTTGGAAAATATACCTGCGGTTTGTTGATGCTTATTTTCCAAGAAACAAAGTAATGAGATCCCTGGATATTGATGGTTATGAGTGGCCAAATAAAGGCAATAAAATGCTCGTAGCTTGCTCAGAATTTCAGCCGCAAAAACCTACTTTTTTCTCCAATCCGACCAACCTCCTTTAGGGTTCACTTCCTCTCCTTTTTATAGCATGATGAGGTGCATTAGGGTTGATATTTTGGGCCTGAAGCGTCCTAAGTAACCCAGCTTACAAGAATGGAAAGTTCTGATTCGCTTTGATGTGTCATGCCATGTAAATTCAGCTTTGGACCCAACACTTTAGGTGTCCATAACTTGAGGATCACGTCTCCATTTGGTGCACTCTTGAGCTCTTTGGATAGGGTGCCATGTGAACAACAACTTTGGTGTTAGAAGTGATTGAAATTGAGTCCTCTAAGGGACCTAAATAAAACCCCAAAGTTGCTTGGTTGGACTTAGTTTGCATGTCATCTTGACCTGGTCACGACCTAGCCATGTGCGTGTGAAATTTTTAGTATGAGGTCCCCCACTTTAGCTCCTTATATCTCTCCATGAGTTGATCAGATAAAAAAACTTTCAAGATAGAAGTTGTAGAGGAGATGGAGAGGAACAAAAGTCATGTTGAACATTTTTCCATTTGAAGCCTCCATCAATAAGATATTTGCCCTTGAAGTTGGACAAAACATGCACACCAAGTGCATGTGAAATTGAGGGTGTGCTGGCTCGCCCATGACTTGCCTGGCTGGTCATTTTGCCTTAGAAACCTCAAACTTTAAACCACTATATCTCACTCAATTTTGATCCAATGGAGATGTTCTTGGTATGGTTTTGAAGCTTGGAATGTGAACTTTTGAAAGGCCTTCATAACCCTTAAGTTTAGAGCTTGGATCACAGAGAAAGAATGCTCCAAAGATGGGTACTCAACTTGCCAAAACTTGCCATAAATGGAAACCCTAGTTTCTATTTTTGGAAATTTTTCACATCTTTGATTTTTGGTGAATTCCTTGATATTTCTTTATCAAATCTTCATCAATGGACATATTTGAGATGAGGAACATGAATTTGACCTCAAAAAGTCAGGAGTTGACTTTTTCCTCTGCACAGTTGACTTTTCCCCAATTCTCCTGATTTTCATTCAATTGATCAATTGAACCTCTTATGAATCAATTGATGGACAATTTTCCATTCTTAGACACTTGGGGACCCAAGAAATACCATAGAATCAAGTCTTGCCCAAAAAATCAGAAATAAACTAATTTTATAGCAAACCCTAATTTTGGTACCCTCAGTCTAGGAGGAATCAGCACATCCTCCAAATCCAAATTCCTTTGAGTATGATGTGTATCCTCTCCAACAAAGATGAGATATGCCATTTGGTGATGATAAAAACTCAAAGAGCTTGCCCATTGGAGCAATGAACTCAAGAATCTCGAAACCCTAATTTCTGCACTGGTTAGGAGAGAGTGATTCACTTGAGATCCCTTGCCAATTGTGATCTTCTGATGAGGTGATGGACAACTTAGGATCCCTTGAGGCTCAGGACTCTTTGTGACTCAAATAATGGTGGCATCAATAACCATCTCTCCTCTTGATCTCTTGGACAATATACATGGACTTTTGCTTGACCCTTTGGAGAACATCTTCTCATCTTGAACTGCCTCAGACACCTTGACCCCATGCTAAGAACCAATGATATGCATACATGATAATGCAAAAATGAAATGAAACATAAGCCAGTTAGTGCTAAAAGTAAGAGGTCAAATTTTGGGGTGCTACACGAATCTACTGGTGTTTTTCCATACTTGAAAGGTGCTTGAGAACGTCTTTGGGACTCAAGGGTCTTAGACTATCCAAGTCTAGAGTTTCATCTTTTGTAATATGCTTAAAGAAACAGTAGTAGCAAGATCTAGACTCTTTGAAAGACTGTTCTATTAAGATGACTAATTTCTGTTCCTATACCTCTAGGAGGTCGTCGGGACAATTTGTACGAAGCCCAAGAGGAGGCTGGAAACTTTTAAGATGTCGAGGGACAATTTGTACGAAGCCCAAGAGGAGGCTATCATTCCCGGAGGAAGAATCCTTATACGAAGCCTAAGAGGAGGCTGTGAATACTTATAAGAAGCCGACGAGTCCTTGTACAACACCCAAGAGGAGAAGGGGATGCTTTTAGGAAGCTTGTGGGTCCCTAAACCCCGTGAAATTCAAGACAGGCTATTCACAGAGAATAGATCAAGCCAGGAAAGTTTGAGAATTTGGAAGAAACTCAAGAGATGCCATTCACGGAGAAAAGATCATCTCTGGGGAATAGAGTTTCTTTGACGATTTCTAAAGGTGACAGTCTGTGAAAGGGTTCACCGAGAATGCTGCCTTTCACGTCTCCATATTGTTTAACCCCAAGAGGAGGAAAGATTGTGTCTGGTAATCCTATGGGGATCTAGTTTTGTCTATTTTAAGAGTAATCAACAGGCTTAATGCTAGACGTAGTTGTCGGGGAAACTCTAAATATCTATACTATTATTACGCAGTCGATATGAGTTTATGAAAGAAGACTTACAGTGAAACAGCCCCACAATACAGTTATATGTATATGAAAGCGGTAAATGAAAGCATATAAACACTTACTCGGTTGTAGAGCTTCCATGCTGTTTGGTTAGTTGTTCAACAAAGAAAACTTTGATAACAATATTATATACAAAATCAAAGGAGAAAGTGCTTTGAAAAGAAATATTGGGGCTTACAGCTCAAGGAGAGGCCCATGGTTTTGTCAGTGATTGCACTGTTGTTTGAATTTGTACAGGGACTTATACAAGTGACTGAGGCCCAAAAGGTTTTCTGTACAAAGGGATGGGTCTTACACTCTCTTAAGAGGCCCAAAAAGTTTAAAAAGAATGGGGCTTATAACATGAGGGTAGGCCCAGATGATTTTTGTTTTGAAATGGCGATCGCGCCGAGATTTTCTTTTAACACAGAGGGACTTATACAATGTCTGAGGCCCAAATTTGTTTTGGTTAAAAGGGGATTGGGTCTTATACTCTAATAGAGGCCCAAAGTTGTTTTGAATGGGTCTTATAGCTCTAAGAGAGGCCCAAGGTTTGTTTTTCAATGGACTATGATCGCGTCGAACTTTTTGAAATACAACGGGACTTATACCATAAGTGAGGCCCAAAATAGGTTGCAATTAAAAAAAAGGGTTGGGTTTTACACTCTATTAGAGGCCCAAAGAGTAAAAAAAGGGAATGGGTCTTACTACTCGAGGGTAGGCCCAAAGTTTATTTGTGTACAAAACGACGATTGCGCCGAAGTTTTTTTGAAAATACTCGGAGGGACTTATATAATAAGTGAGGCTCACAATAGGTTTTGGTACAAAAAGGCTTGGGTCTTACACTCTATTAGAGGCCCAAAGGTGTTTGAAAAGTTTCATGAGGGATGAATTAATCAAAACCCTAATTTGTTTTCAAAATGTATTTTAATTGAATAAAAATTTAATTTAAATGATCAAAATTGTTTAACATTTGGAAAACAAATTGTGATTTTGAATTAATGTTTCTAAAATCAAGTTTTGACCTACAAAATGATTATAAGTCATTAAAATTTGCAAAATCAAGAAGGAAAAAATATTTTAAACGTAAAAAACAATTAAAATATTAATTCTTTGCAAAAATATCAATTATATGAAATAAATAATATATTTGGGATTTTTTAGTAAAATAAAATATTTTGACATTTTTGTGAATTATTAAAAAAAGAATCAACTCAAAATCATTAAAACTCAGAGAGAAATTAATTTTTGAATCAATTAAATAAAATCACAAAATTCAAATATTTGACTTTTCAAAAATGGGCGCCAAGAACACTCAAGAACACGTGTGTGTTCTGGGTTTGCCCAGATTTGCATTTTCTCTCCAATCTCACTGAATACTTGATTATATCATGCAAACCACTTATCAATCTGCTCGTTTCAACCTCACGGTCATGTCTATGGTGTTTAATTTCATTTATTTTTAACATGGAATAAGAAATCAAGACAAAACCTCAAGAACCCTAAAATTTGCATGAAGGCTGAGAATTTTGATACACGATTCAAACAAAGCAATTAATTGAGGGGAAACATTCTATACATGATTATGAACATTTGGCAAAAGTATTGTGCGAGGAAATATGCATAAATTAAGAGATTACCAAGTTTACGCTTACTTGAAGGTCGTGACAACAAGTGCAATGTGATTTTTGAGTTGGATGTGTTACAGATGAGTTGTGATGATCTGAACAGCTTCCCTACACCCTATGGAGTGTGTTTGAATGCTTGAACTTGACTGGAAATGGCTGGATCACTTCATGGCATCTCAGCTGCAACTCTGTTAAAACCTTGAGCAACTGGCTGGTGATTTTGAGAAATCAGTGTTCCAGATGTTGTTTAAGTGTTTGGATCACTTCTATATGATGTTTATGAGGTGTGTGTGTGATTGGTTTGATTGGAAAAGCTCTCAAACTCAAAACCCGATAGTGACTTGCCTTAGAAGGCAAAATTGAAGTAAAAGAAGAGATTTTGAGGAAAGCATCTGTTTTATGGCTTTGGTGTACTCAAACTGATCACAAATGAGCTCTATTTATAGTAGAGAAAGTTTGTTTTGCAAGCAATAGTGAATGGCAACTGCAGCAGAGGTTTGGCCAATGGTTGCACTTTGGAATCCAAGTCTCCTCTAGCCATTGACTAGAGGTTAGGGCACAGGGTTATGGTTCCCTTGGTCTTGGATAAGTTTTGACTGAATTCAGTTGCAAATGGCTCAGTCCATGCCACCTTGGTGTATGCATTGAATGCTCCAATCCAAAATTGGAGTCTTGTCCCTATTTTAGGCAACTCTAGGTTTGGCATGCTACTTCTTGTTCCAAGGATTTTGGAGGCTTGGCTCAGTGTTTGTCCCCTTTAGATTTAATCCTCAGATGTGTCCAAAGTGATGACAAGGCTTGGAATTATCTAATTTTGCCAAATCGAGCAAAAGTGCAAAATTATGCCTAGCCTTGGCAGTTTTTAGCAAGGCATATTGCCCTTGTCATATCTCATGGCTCAAGTGGAATTTGGTGATGTTCTTGGCCATTTTGTAAGCCCTCATATGATACAACAACTGTCTGTTCATATTTGGTTTTGATACCTTTTGGATACAAGTGAAAAATGTCCCTACATGTGGAAAAAAGTGAAGGCAGATTCTGACTTAGTGAAAATTTCACTAAGTGTTGGAAAAAAGTGACATTTCCACTTTTTGTGATTTTGATCATTCCATAACTCATAATCCATAATGAATTTGGAGGGGGTCAGTTTTTAGCTTTTGTAGAGGGCCATGAGATCTACAAATCAAGCTTTGGATGGGGAAAAATGGCTTTGTGGTTTAGGAGTTATGATCCTCCAAAGTTGGTACCCTTGCCACTTATTTCTTAACTTAGAAAATTTTCTAAGTTTTTATGGTTACCCCTTTTACAAGTTATCCAACTTTTCTTGATTTTTCTTGATGAATGATGATTCAAATCACACATTAACATCATTTTAGGGTTAAAAAACCATAAAAGTGAAAAATCTCAAATAGTCAAAGTTTGACTTTTGTGCACAGTTGACATTTTATCAGATGAATTCCAAACTGTACGATCCTCTAGGAAATCATGTTCTTGACCTAAATAAAACTTGATGGATATGTTCCATGGGTGTTATAGGGTATATTGATTCATGTCCTAGGGCTTGGGAGCATGTTCTAGTCAAAAGTCAAAGTTACAGTTGACTTTTCTCGCGAAACCCTAATTGTGGTACTGATGAAATTGAGACTTGTTGCTTAAGCTTCTTGGGTCAATCCATTGTTACAAATGGATCAATGTAGTATGTTGGAGACCCTCAAATCATGTCTTGTGGTCTTGGCTCATGATTTGTCCCAAAAGTCAACTTAGGGGTGAATTAAGTCAAGAAACCCTAATCCTGATTTTTGATGTATGCATCCCCTGAGGCTAAATTGACTTGATGCTTGGGCCCATGAGGTTCCATGGAGTATATTAGGATATGCTTTGAAGCATTGGCTCATGTCCATAGTAAAGTTCCCATCTGGAGGCCCTGGTCGACCAAACCCTAATTTGGTGACACTGGCGATCTTGAGGCTTGATCCACCTGGAAGGGAGCAGCCTTGTGCTTAATCCTTGAAGTGGGAGTCCTTTTGATTCATTGTAGATATTTGAGAGGCTAGACAAGTTGAAGATCATGGCATTTCTTGATTGATCCTTTGTCTAAGAACTCTGAGAGGGCTTGAAACCCTAATTTTGATTGTAGTAAGTGTTCACCCATCTTTGGGGAGACTACTGAGGTATGATGGTTCCTCCATATTGTGATGGTGATTTGCACAATGATGGGAAATCTTAGTGGTCAAAATTTGGGGTATGACAGCTACCACCAACTAAAGAATGGAAAAACCATTATTTACCTTGAGTGTCAAAATTTTCTAAGACCTAATCATCCATATCATAGATTACGGAAGGCTTTTAATGGGCATCATGAGTTTGATATATCTACAAACTCTTAATCGGGAAGAAAATTTATCAAAGACAAAAACACATTAATATTTTATTTGACAAAAAACCAAAAAGAGTTTGCAATGAAAATTTTATGGAAAAAGAGTTCGGTATTTGTCGCAGTGAGAATCGGAGACCATAGCTATTGAGTTAGCTAGGCTTCACAAAACTTAAGATATCACCACCGATCTTTAATTTATCCAAGGGAAGGGGTAAAGAAAGAATAACTCATAAATATGCAATGTGAAACAATGCAAATAAAAGATCTAAAGTCCAGGGGTTGGTTATACTAAGGGAAGGTACTAGCACCCTAAGTATCTATAGTATCCTATAGGAACCTCTTGTTGTATTTGTGTTATGTTAAAGTTGTTTGCTATTTGGATTGATTGGGGAGATGAGAAAAGAAATGTTTTTGTGTATGGTAAGACACAAAGTCTTGTTCCTACGTACCAATGAACGATGAAAACCTCGTAGTTCGGGGTATAAATAGAAAAGGTTTGTTATGGTGGATTTTAATGAAGAAGAGACAAGTTGTCACCTTAAGGAGAATGCTTAACTTATCCACCACAAACATGTGGAAGAGGGATCTTTGCTTCACATTAAGAGAAAGGCTCCAACTTGGATATATTTAACAAGTATGCCACATACCTCTCTCAAGTGGAAAAGAATCAACATCTTTCTCAACAATGTCATGGGGTAGGATAATTATATCTCAACTAAGGATGGCTAATGTCTAAAGTAGTTGAAAAGGTTTTAAATTGAAAAGCCAAAGTGGAAAAAGGTTTGAATTGAAGTTTGTGTCTTTTAGTCTTTGTGAAAGAGTTTTGAATATACTTAAGATGTCTTAAAGCATTTATTTAAGAAAGGTTTTGAAAAATTCAATGACCTAAGGTCAAGGTTTCCATTGAAAGAGGTTTTAGTTTGAGAAAAGGGGAACCTAATTGAACTATCTAAATTTGAATTTGACCTAAGGGAATCTTCCTAAGAGATAGCAAGTCAAGGATAATAACATGTAAAATATGTATAAGAATGATGTAAAGATGCACATGCAAAATGACAATGGTTTCAACAATAAGTCCTCTCCTTGGATCAGGCAACATGAATACACAAGTGTAAATAAATATTCAACAAGAAGTTAAACGTGAGAGACATGGCACAAGCAAGGTAAGTATAGACCAACAAACATGTGCATGGTTACATTTGATCAAAGCATACTTGGATACAAGTTAGCATTCTCAATATGAACAAAATATGGATACTTAAATCATTAGACAAGTTTCAACAAGATGCTCATCAAGATATGAAGAGAAACACACATAGGACATGATTTACAAGAACAAATTTCAACATGAATTATATTGGGTGAACATGGTACATCATAGTTATTTATAACATGTATATAAAGACAAATATCAACACAAGAGCAAGAGATCAAGACATGGTTTCATCATGGATTCATAGGTCAAGAAAACAAGTTTAAAACACATGGATAACCTTTGAAACATGAACAAATATTCACCATCTAAAGTATTCAAGATAATAGAAATCAAGATGTCATCAAGGATAAGTACATTTACACATTAGCAAAAGGCATGGATCAAAGATCAAACAAAACCCTAAACCAAGTATGAACATCATATTTTAATAACAAATTGAAATCATTTTAAAAAATTAAGTAAAATACAGGGAAAAATATGTGATCATGGAATTTAATAAATAAATAACAGGCAATATTTTTAGGTATAAAAGGTGAGATGATTAAAATAAGAAAAAGGGAGAATAAAATATTTTTGTGATTTTTAAAGATTTTAATTAAAATAAGAGAAAAATTAATACTAAATAATATTTATTAAATAAATTATTATAAATAAAATAAGTTAAATAAACTTAATGAAAATATTTTTTGGATATTTTGGTTTTAAATAGAAAAGAAATATTAAATAAAATAAAAGAAATAATTAATAAAAAAGTAAAAAGAAAAAGAAAAAGGAAAGAAAGTAAGGACACCAAGTGATAAAAAGAAAGGAATGAGGGCTATCAGGTTCGAACCCACGCCCTCATCCATGTAGCAAAACCCATGTGCCACTGGGTCAGACCATTTGGCCTTGTCATGTGTTGGTTTTGATAAAATATATAAAACATAATTATCTGAAAATGGAAACACACGCAAACATCATCTTCAACCTCAAGAACATTCAAAAATTTGAATTTGTGAAATCTTTGTTTCTGAACCAAATCAAGCAAGTGAATATACCATCTTCATCAGAATTTCACAAGGAACTCAAAAATGTATTCAAAACTCATTTATTTTTCCTCTAACTCAAGAATTTTAGCCTGTACCTGTTGGCAGGAGATTTCGACCAAGGGTAGAAGGATAAGAGGAAATTCAACAAGTCGACATCAGGGGATTCTCAAAGCCTCGATCCGACACAGGCCAAGTAGGTGCGTCAGAGAGAAGGCGACAAGCCATGATGTCGGAGGAAAGTCAGGCGAAGGACAAGTCCCAAATTCAAGGATAAGTACTTAGGCGGGATAAGTTGAAAATTGAAAAGAAATTGGGGTGACACGTGTCAGTACCAAAGGAAATATGGGCAGACGAACAGTTATTCTTTAGGCCTATATAAGGCATTGTATTTTCCATTTTTAGGGGTCGCATTTTGTAACATTGTAAAGGGAAAACACTCAAAGTACCAAGCTTAGAGAGAAACGAGTTCAATCCCAAAAGTATAACTGCGTCCACCTTTACTTAATGCAATTTATTTTCAGAGTTTAAGTTATTGTTTCTTTTGCTGTCTGTTTGTCCTCTTTTTCCTTTATCTTTTTCGCTTGGTTCCAAACTTGGTTGATCATTTAAACCTTACAACTTTTCCAAAAGACAAGACACTGCCATATCACATAAGCATACGTTTCCAATTCCTTGTTATGGGATTTGTGTGGCCGATCCCGCGAGTAAACCTCTGACGGAAGGACCGCGGTTGTTCGCACTAGCGAACAAATTGGCACGCCCGGTGGGACCCGCGTGTATTGAGTGTGAGTTTTTGCGTAGTGGTAAGTGTAGCACCCCAAAATTTGCCCTGCCTTTTATCTGGCTTTTGTTTCGCATTCATTTGCATCCATTAGGTCATAATTCATTCTTTCATTTGCATTGGGTTCCTAAGACGTGTGATCAAGGCATCTTCCTTTGCTTTGAGCTTTCCGTATTCAGAAGATTATCAGTGTGTCTTCAAAGTGGTTATTTCTCAGGTGGTGTATATTCAAGGTCAAATTGTTGTGGATGGAACTCATCAGGTCAACAAACAGTGATCCATGTGCGGTGTAGGTCCAGAAGGCCAGGGTTCTATGGATCAGAAATGCAAAGGAGGTTTGATTCAAATGATTGTTCAATGGTAGATGTGACTATGTTATCAGAGGCCTGTGAAAAGTTGGTGATGAGTTTTGAATTCATTTTCTATCCATGGTTCATATCCACTTCCATTTTTGTTACCCATTATTTTAATAACCCATTTTTATATTCATTTTGACCAAAGCCATTCTAGATCCAATTCATATCCATTCTTGTCATTTTTCATTAAACCACATTCTAACTTCTCCATTTAGTTTAAAACCACTGTTCAATCCAAATCGTTTTTATCTTAGCCAATTTCATTATTTTTATCCACTTTTAACAGCAATTCATATCCATTTCTCTAACTCAATTTCCAAATCATAATTCAAGTTTTAAATATCCATTCTTGATATCCATTTGCCAAATCCATAAACCATTTCTGTAAATATCCGTTTTATGACCAAGAAACCCAATTCTTAAACCAATTTTGAAGATTCATACTCATTGACCATATTCACTCTATTAATCCAGTTAAGTCCATTTTTCTTAACTATTTTAAATCCACGAACCCATGGCACATTTCATCCTTTGAAAGATCAAGGTTCACTAGACAATTTCTCTCAACAAATCTGAACAATTTTGATTAGAATGACAAAAAAGATGTCAAGCATCTTATCAAATACACAATTTATGGCAACAATTGTACAAGAGAAAATCACTATATTGTGATTACAAAAGTTACAAGGGATATGTGCTTGTTGTAGAACTCTTGCAACGTAATGTGGTGTGACACAACCCTCAAGGGTCGTCCCGTTGTTCGAAAAGCTTGCTGACCTTGGGACAACTCCTGATGCACTAGCCCGCATATTCTCAATAGAATGGTACATAAACCGTATCAATGGGAAAACATCTTTCCATCCAATAGTATGCAAAAAAGGGAGTTCATAGCAGGGTTCAAAAAAAGGAAAAACATGATAGATTTATTGGTTAACAAAATACACAGCGGGAATCCACATCAGTTTCATAATCTAACTGTCAACAGCAACAATTCCTAACTTCTAACTGAAAAACTAACAAACTCCTAACCGAATTTCAATTGTAAATACCAAACTACCCTCACCCCATTCCTGTATATAAGCAGTTGCAGCTGAGTTGAGAGGGGCTTCTTCATGTTTTTCACGATTCATCTTCAACTCTTCCAAAAAATCTCTCTGCTTTGGTTCATCTTCAAGAGTTCTTCATCAACTCAAAAACTCTCATCAAGCTTCACCTTCTTCAATACTCTTCAACAATTCTTCATTCTCTACAGAATTTTTCATCATCTTCAACGTCAAACCTCACGATCTTCAATCTCAAAAATCTGCAGAAATCAACATCAACAAATCAACTCAGCATAATTCAGATCGAAGAAGAGTTCACAATTCAAAACAACGATTCACATAGCAATTCACGGAACACAAGAATTTGTAAACTCAAGAACGAGAGCAACAATCGGAATCAACGCGATAATTCTCTCAGAAGCGATTTAGCAGAAAAAGGAACGGAATCGAGCAAAGTTACGTATACCTGAAAGTCACCTCCGGTTTTCTCTTCATATGCTCCGATTTGAAGACGCATCGGACGGACTCCGATAGGTATTTCGAACCTCTTCCTCCTTACTATTGCTTTTGAATTTGAGCGAGTTGCGTCGTTAATATTGAATGTGCTACGAATATTGTGCGCTTATGTTTCTTCTGCGTTTTCATTTGCGTGAATGTTGAGCGAGAGATGTGAGCGGAAGCGAGAGAATAGTAGATATGATTGGAGTTCGTTGTTGTTGAGGTGTTGAGAGAAGAGAGGTGATCGCGGAGGTGAGGTGTGGAGACGGCGAAGTTGGAACAGACGGAGAGGAAAGAGTCGTTGATGGTTGATTTGCGAGCAGAACGGTGACGGAACGACGACGCTGACGGAGGTGTTAAGAGGCGACGACGTGGAGCTAAAGGAGGAGACGAGCGAGAAGTCACCGGCGATTTGAACGGAGAAGAAGACGATGAGTGAGGATGTTGACGGCACGACGGAGGTTTTATTTTACGGCGAAGCATGGAGAGTGGAGGAGCTGAGTTATTTTGGTTGTAGAGAGAATGAAGATGATGGTGGAGGCGGTGAACACTGCGGCGCCGTGAAGAGAAAGAAGGAGAGGTTTAATTTTAACAATCCCTAATCCCTCTTCAGGTTAGCGAGGTGGACTGGGTCTTGAGGACCTTTGAAAAATTCATTTCCACACTCCCCATGTTATTTGTACACCCCTTTGTTACTGATCTTACTAACTATTGGGCTTAGGTTGAGTAGTTTAGATGATTAACCTTAGTTTAGGATAATTAGCAAGAGCAATTAAAAATTAATTAGAGTCGATTTAGATTTCTTTTAGGTTAATCTGTAGAGTTGACTTTAGGATTAATATTAGTCTTAATTTTAGAATTAGTTTAGATTTTAGAATTAGATTTTTAATTAGAAATTAATTAGGAATTAATTTTAGGATTAACATTAATTTTAATTCTAGAAGTAACTTTAGGATATGTTTTCTCTAGATTTAGTTTAGAATTAACTTGAACTAATTTTAGAATTAATTTTCTAATTTTAGATTGACTTTTCTTCTTGTTAGATTTTAATCTTGATTTTGTTACTTAGCATTTTAATTCCAGCTTGGTTGTTGACTTTAATTTTCATTGCTCATTGTTGATTAATTCCTGATTAATTGTTTCTTTGCTCACTTAATTTTCTTCATCCCTCTTTAAGATCAACTTAACTTCTATCTTGGAAGTAAGTTGCTTCTTATGTTCTTTCTCGTTTAGGATAGTGTTCTCATACCACACAAACCATTAGGATCACTCCCTTAACTAATCAATTAGGATTGAGTCTTAGTTCACATAGATTTTTACCTTTTTCCTCCCTTGAGTCTTTCATCTTCTCATATCAAAGAAAATTCAAAATATCTAATAAAGGTAGGCATTTATTGCATTTAGGCCTTTCATATAAAGAAGGGATTATAAGGGGTCTTCTCTTATAATCTTAGAATGTGTAGCATATGCCCCATCTTGGGTCAATGTGTTAAACATTTGATCTTGTATGAGGGACTTAAATGCAATACTTGTTGAAGGCATAAATAATAAAACACTTCTTCATTTCTTAATCAACAAAAACACTTAATAAACACAAGTATGCTAGTGTGTTTGAACCTTGACAATTGAAACTAAGTGTGGGGGTCTTCTTCACATTTAGTGTACTTTCTTACTCATTCCATCTTGGAATGTGAGAAGGTACACATTCCAAGGACTAAGATTTGGATACACTATCATATGCAAACAAATAACAAAATCTCTTAAAAGACAAACACAAAACAATAACGTCTTTCCTTCGGGAATTCTTTTTTCAACTCGTTCACTCTCAGCGTACGAACGTGCTCCTTCTCGTTCTCTTGCAAGATGGTAACGCACTCGGACCAGCGAGCCTGCAACACCTGAGCTAGAACGCCAGTCATTCCCTAAAAAACACAAACAATCCATCCCTAGTTAGGGGAACTACGTCGCTCTGATTCTCATGTTCCCGATGAGATACGTAGGCAGTGGGGTAGGGCCCATGCGAGCACTTCTTTTATTTTCCCTACATTTGTTCCTTTTTCTCTCTCTTTTTCCTTTTCCTTTTCCAGTTCCTTTTTTCCAGTATTCTTTCCTTACACCCTTTGATCGAGACAAGCAAGCGTGGATCCCATCGGGTACGATGGACGCGAGGGGGTGCTAATACCTTCCTCTCGCGTAACCGACTCCCTTACCCTTTCTCTTGGTCGTAAGACCACGTTCTTTCCTTCTCTCAGGTTTATGCGGTGTTTCCTTTCCCTCTCTTGGGATAAATACACATTGCTGGCGACTCTGTTTCGGTGCCACTTTCGCGTTTGTACTAGGATGAAAATCCCGGGAGCGACAGCTGGCGACTCTGCTGGGGACAGGTTGACCTATTGCTGGTCCATCCTAAGCGAGTCAATCCTAGCGCTTGTCTGTTTTTCTTTCATTGGGTGTTTACTGTACTTTGTGTTCTATTTACTATTTTACTGTATAGTTGTTTACTGTATATTACTGCATTTACTGCATTTTAGCATTTTTATTCCATATGATATATTATGCTATGCTGGACTGTGCTGTTTTCTTTTTGGCGGGATGGGATTTCTGAGAGATAAGCCCATTACACAGGCTTGAGCATACACTTAGGATTAGAGTGGAGAGTAGTGGGACCTACGTGCCGTTTGGAGTGCGTTGGGTATTCACGAAATTCACAGTCAGACGAGGCTATCTTGGGACGCATTCTGACGTGTGCGTCTTGCACATGTTAGGGTGTTGATCTAGAGAGCTGTCGACTCTGGTGACCATTCCCGAGGACTCAGTTGCGGTACTCCTCCCGAGATGTGACAGTGGCAGACCACATTCTGTGGCAAACCCATTGCACATTCTCGATTCGAGGACCCAATGCTAGGAATTTTCCATAGGATTTCCTTTTTGAAAGAGAATCAGCGGAGGCACTCCTCGATTGGCGATATTACTGTACCCCGAGGGATGAATGTACTATTGCTTCTCGACCTCAGTGCCAGAAGCTGAGGACCTTTCATTTTGGAGAATCAGTTGAGCCCTCCTCGATTGATGATGATGCCAAACCAGAAATGGTGAACGTATCATCATTTCTCGACCTGAGAGCCCGGGATACTGAACATCCTAGTACCCACATGTGAGAGGGACAGGTTGTTTACAGGTTTGCAGGTAACCTTGACCTTCAACATACCCGAAATTCTGGATTTCCTATCAGTGTGGACTTATCAGCCGGGTATTCTGGGTATTTCGGTATTCCGGTATTCTCTTCAGAACAGACTCATGAACCTATTCAGTCATCAGCACAGCACAGTGATTATTTGGAATATGTGGAACCTTTGATCCCATGTCTTTGTTGCATTCATCTTTGCATTGCATTTGCATCTTGCATCATTTTTGCATATCCTTTCTCCAGGCCAGACCAGTGAGCTCATCCATCCTTTATCGGAACTGCAGTTTGATTTCCCGACTTTTGTATTGGACTTGAATCAACCTTGGGAAGGATCATGAACTCTGGGGAACAGAATCAGTTTGTGACTAGGGCTGATGTTGAATTGATGAAAACTCAGTTGGATCAACTCATGGAAGCTATGGCCACCATGACAAGGGGAGGGGCCAATGTTCAAAGAAATGAGAATGTTATTCCACCTCCGGTGAACAATGTTGTTCAAGCTCAACCTGTACGAATTCCTGTTAAGAATCATGCTATACACGAGCGTACCATCATCCGAGACGGACATTCTTCTTCTCTTGATGCCACAGACTATCAGAGCTTTGCCTTCTCTATGCCAGATGTCCAAGGGGTAGTTCCGAAGATGGTACCTAATGACCCACGATCTGTTGATGATGAAAGATACCGTGTGCTGGATGAGAAGATTACAGCCCTGGAGAGGCGTGATACTCTTGATTTGAATGCTTCAAGCATGTGTTTGGTGCCCGGCCTGGTAATGCCTCCAAAGTTTAAAATGCCGAAGTTTGAGTAATATAAAGGAGATAGTTGTCTGAAGCTACATTTGGTGATGTTCTGTAGAAGAATGACCTCACATGTTGACAATGACAAGCTCATGATCCACTGTTTCCAAGACAGTCTGAGTGGGGCATCTTTGTATTGGTATATGCAGTTGCAGAGTGGTAGCATCCGATCATGGTCAGATCTAGCCAACGCCTTTGTGAAGCAGTACAATTATAATCTTGATATGGCTCTCAGTCGAATGCATTTGCAAGACTTGTCTCAAGCAGATAATGAGACATTCCGAGAGTATGCTCAGAGATGGAGAGAGTTAGCCGCTCGTGTTCAACCACCACTTTCGGATAGAGAATTTGTTGATTTGTTCATGGATACCTTGCAAGGGCCGCACTTGGAAAAGATGATTGTCAATGGGGCAGCAAAATTTTCTGACCTGGTAATGGTGGGAGAACGTATTGAGAGATTGCTCAATTATGGAAAGCTCCAAGGCATCTCGAACTTCCAAGCTAATGAAAATGAATCAGTTGTTAGTTCTCAGCAAGAATTCGAGGAAGAAAATAGTTCCGTTCAGGAATCTCTACCCCCTCGTTCTCAGTGTTCAGACATATCAACTATTCAGAGTCAACAATCTTATGGGTCTTCATATCAAGGGCAATATTCTTCTATAAATCAGAGACCTCCTCAGAGTCAACGATCATATCGCCGTCAGCCGCGTCAACACACCCGACAAAGGCCAAGGAAGCCAGAGAGGCATTTCACTCATTTGCCAATGTCGTATAGTCAGATGTTGCCGGATTTGATCAGAGGTGGATTGATAGTGCCGAAGGAGTTGAAGCAAGTGCCTTTTCCGTACCCACCAGGTTTTGATGTCAACGCCCGTTGTGACTACCATGCTGGGGCACAGGGGCATTCAACTGAAGAATGTAAGGTGCTCAGGAGCAAAGTTCAGACACTTCTTGACTCCAATATGTTCTCGTTCACACCTCATGGTATTCAGATCAACAATTCTCTGTCATCCAGTCATGTGGGTTCATCAGTTTAGGTTATGGAAGAAGTCACTGAGAGCTGTTGTGCAGATGATTATCAGACTGATTTTGATGAGCAATTCTGAAGATGGCCAGCTCATTAGCAAATCAAGCTTGGAAGGCCCAGTTCCTCGAAGCTGGCGACCATTTAGATCATGTCATTTCTTTGCATTTGTAGTTTCTTTTCTGTTAAAATGTACAAACTCATTTGTAAAACTTGTCTGTTTTTAATTGATAATGATAATGAAATGAATATGCATGTTTTGATTAAATCCAATCGTGTTCACTCATACTTTTTATCGATATCATATGCTTGTTTAAGCAGGATCCTAGGGAGGATGATGACATTCAAAGACGCAGAACTTCCAATTGTATGCTTTGGAACAAAACCCTGCTGATGATGTACAGGTATTGTTTCAAATTCCTAAACACCGGAGATATAAGGAAGATAATCCCTTGTAAACCCCTTTGAGCCTAGAAGTAGGAGTTTATTTCTGAAAATAAAAAACCCTCTATCTTAACCCGGGGCAGGGTAGGTGTCAGCTAATTTGACCGTGCGTTCAAATTTCAAAAGGAGTGTCCTATTCGAGGATCAATTACATCCATGGTTATCCCTCACCAACCGGAGAGTGAGACGGTCACAACCCTTTACAAGTCAAGACTAACCTGTGTCACACGATTTGTTCAAAAAAAAAATCAAAAGAAAAAAAGAAAAAAAAGCCCGCTAAGTCAAAACTTGAAAGCAAATGACTTAGGCAAAAGTTAGGGCATCCCGCTGGACTTCGAAATCGAAAAAAATTCAAAAAAAATAATCAGTCCAGGCAAAATCAGGGATATCAAAAGCAAACAGAATGAAAAGCGAAAAGGATTACAAAAGAAAAACCCTCGAATAAAGAACAAATCGTGTGAATACAGGCACCAAGGACAAAAGGGGTGACCGTCACTCTGAAAATCGTGCGGGTTCCTTCCATCCTCATACCATTCACTAACCTTTTTGAAAGGTGAGCGCCTGTGTCAAGTTAACTGAACGTAGGACTGGAGAACATCAAGGAGAATGGGTGGGTTAAAATAAAACTTTGAGCCTTATATCCTCTCTTTCTTAAACCGCGAACCAGGCCACGTTACAACCTTTAAAAAGACCTAATTGAAGCAGGGTTGTTTCGAAAGTATACTTCGGTTAAGATCGCGTCAGTTCTGACTCCCAAAAGGACTTTCTTACCATTCATGTTGGTATCAGTGACATTCTGATAAGTGATTCGTTCACTATATGTTATAACACTTTTCCAGTGAACAAACTTGGATTTCAAAACTGTCATATGCATTGCATCAAAATTATCTTTTCAAAACGAATTGTTTTACTTGCGAGTCAGTACTTGACATCAGGAAAGTTTCTACAATGGAAAGATTGATTAATCTAAGGTGCAAAGTGCCCGAGTACTCCGTGGAGCCGGGGCAAGTCATACCAAACGGGCGATCCATTCAAAGATTCAGTTAATCTGGGGCAATATATGTCGAACCTTCACGAGACATCCTGAAGACATGTCCATTCACAGGTTCATTTGCGGGTTATGCTACATCAAGGCACCTCTCTTTGGTCATGTCACATCTCCAGGGTTCACGTTGATAGTTAACACGTGACGTTCCCAGTAGAGTTTCTCTCCTCGGCAGAGATGGCAGAAGTTTTATCACTCAGCAGAGCACATAAAGATTGTGAATCACTCCCCCCAGCAAGAGTTCAGGGGTTCGATCTTGTAAGTTCCTGGATTGGCTGGAATTTTGGTAAAACAACAAGGTGTTCAATGCTGATGTCATGGTGTTGATGTTGCAGCATTGAGTCTTAGTACTGGGCTGTACTAAGTTGTGAAGTTTAACTATGTTTGATGTCATGGGCTTGATGTCATAACATTGCACTTAACACTGGGCTGTGTTAAGGTTGCTAGTTGCTGAAGTGGATGTCTGATGTCACATAGGTGATGTTGTAACATCAGACCTGCAGAACTGAAGCTGATGACAACATAGGCTTGTTGTTATTAGGGTCGCGTATTAGCTGGTATTGTGGAGAGTGTTGACTCGTTGGATGAGAATATCTTGGGCTAGATATTTTCTGTTACATGGGAGATTTGATTGCAGGTTGTTGGAGAATTAAAAGGTGGAAGATTTAAAAAGATTTTGGGGATAAAATCTGTTTTAAAAGATTCAGTTTTTAATTAACAAATCTGATCAAATATTGTGACAAATCCAATCCAAATTCAAGGAGCTATATAAAGCGCACAAGACCAAGGAAGAAGGTACAGAAAACAGATTGAAGATCAAGAGCTGGAGGCTTAGAGTCTAGGGTTTGTTTAGAGTACTTGTAATCACACTATTCTATGTTTGAATAGGTGTTGAATTTTCTGTCCTCTCTAGAAGCTGTGAAGCAATAGAGAGCTGTTGATTGATCGAAGCTAGGAAGCAAGATCAAGGGATCTCAAAGAGGTTGTTCTTTGAGTGTTTTAGGGGATTGAGTAGTGTTCTCATATCTAAGTGGTTTCTTAGGTAGAAAGTCACTAGTAGAGTATAAGTTTAGGAGATTGTCAACTGGTGTGTTGAGTCTGTAAATTATATCTACAAGTAGTGAATTTCATCCCTGGCTTGGTAGCCCCCAGACGTAGGTAGTTAGATCGAACTGGGTGAACAATTCCTTGTGTTTTTCCTGTTGCTTATTCTGTCCATTATTGCAGAGTGTGTTGTTGTGACATCGCACCTTAACATCACATGTCTGGTACCAGAATTTCAATTGGTATCAGAGCAGGCATCTTGTCTGTCTCTGGGTGAGATCTAGGGAAGTTACTTTCTGGTGAAAGATGGACAAAGAGGTTGGAGGATTTGTCAACAGACCCCCTATATTGGATGGCTCAAACTATGAGTATTGGAAGCCTAGAATGACTACTTTTTTAAAGTCATTAGACAGCAGAGCTTGGAAGGCTGTCATTAAAGAGTGGAAAGCTCCAGAGGTATGTGAGAAAGATGAGGCTGGCAAGGATAAAGAAGACACCTCAAAGCCAAAACCTGAAGAAGAGTGGACCAAGGAGGAAGATGAGCTTGCCCTTGGAAATTCCAAAGCTCTAAATGCCATATTCAATGGAGTGGATAAAAATATCTTCAGGTTGATCAATACCTGTGAAGTTGCTAAGGAAGCTTGGGGTATTTTGCAGGCAACACATGAAGGAACATCGAGAGTCAAGATGTCAAGACTTCAGATTTTAACATCAAAATTTGAAAGTCTGAAGATGAAGGATGAGGAGACCATTCATGACTTCCACATGAATGTTCTAGAGCTGGCAAATGCTTCCAGTGCTCTAGGTGAGAAAATGTCTGA
Organism: Lathyrus tuberosus; assembly: GCA_022829125.1. Taxonomy (NCBI): domain Eukaryota; kingdom Viridiplantae; phylum Streptophyta; class Magnoliopsida; order Fabales; family Fabaceae; genus Lathyrus; species Lathyrus tuberosus. The sequence continues at coordinate 9,633,293 of JALAZF010000199.1, read as the reverse complement.
TGAAAAGCTGGTGAGGAAGATTCTTAGATCCCTCCCCAAAAAATACAAGATGAAGGTTACTGCTATTGAAGAGTCACAAGACATCAGCAAGATGAGAGTAGATGAGCTCATTGGATCTCTTCAAACCTTTGAGCTTGGGTTGAATGAGGAAGAACCAGAAAAGAAGCCAAAGAATATAGCTCTGGTGTCAAATGATCAAGAGGAAGAAGGGAAGAGTTCTGAATCCCAGGATGACTTATCTCAGGCCATAGCAATGCTGGGAAGACAATTCAACAAAGTGTTAAAAAGGTGGAACAATAACTACAAGCCTAGGGTCAAGAACAGTTCTTCTGACATCAGTAAGCCTAAAGAGAAAGTTGAAAAGAAGCCTGCCCAGGATAAAGGTGTTCAATGCGTGGAATGTGAAGGGTATGGACATATTAAGAAAGAATGTCCCACATTCTTGAAGAAACTGAAGAAGGGGATGTCAGTCTCCTGGTCTGAATCTGATAGTGAAAATGAAGATGGGTCAGCAAGGCATGCTAGAGCCTTAACAGGAACAGTTGTGTCAGACAGTGATGAAGAAATAACCTATGAGGAACTAGCATCTACTTATCGAGAGCTGTGTTTGAAAAGTGCTAAAATTTGTCAAGAAAACAAGTGTCACAAACAACAGATTGCTCAGCTTGAAAGTGAAAAAGCTGATCGAGAGAACGAAGTTGTACTTGTTAAGTCTCAATTGGAGCAGATGACAAAATTTGTTAGGATGATGAACAGTGGTACTACTAATCTGGATAAAATTCTTCAGTCTGAGAAAGCAGCTGGAGATAAATCAGGAATAGGATATGTGGCCAGCACCTCAGGAACAACAAGAGAGATGTCTCAACCTGTGTCTCAACATCAACCCAAGAGACAGAATCCTACCTCAAAGAAGAATAGTCCTCAGTCTCAAGGAGTTAGTCAGCATACGAACTTGGAGACTGCTGGGTGCAATCAGAACAGGGTTCATCATCATAAGAACAGGAATGGAAACAAATTCAACAAAGCTGTTCCTCATTGCTATGGAAGAAGGAAGCCACATCACCATAGTAGACAGCCTAAGAGACAGCATCATCAGTACATGAAAAGACAACTCAACTATGGTATAAGAAGACAAAAGTATGAGTGGCAGTCACAGCCCTATCAAAGCAGAAGAAGATGCTTCTACTGTGGTAGGATCGGGCATATCCAGTCCTCATGCTTCAAGCTACATGGTTATCCTAATCCTGCTCCTCAACCCAAAGAGGTAAGAACTAAAGTGGTGAAGAAATGGATACCTAAAGTTATCAGCTTGATAGCTCACACCTCCTTAAGGGTTTCTACCAAAGATGACTGGTATTTTGACAGTGGGTGTTCAAGACACATGACTGGAGTAAAGAATTTTCTCGTTGATGTGAAACCTCAGACTTCTGGCTACGTGACATTCGATGATGGAGTCAAAGGGGAGATAAAGGGGATTGGCAAACTAAATTGTGCCAATGCTCCCAGACTGGAGAATGTCCTACTTGTTAAAGGACTAGCAGCAAATTTGATTAGTATCAGTCAACTATGTGATCAAGGATTCAAAGTAGACTTCACTAAGTCTGAATGTGTGGTCAAAGATGACAAAGGAGAAGTAATCATGAAGGGAGACAAGTCAAAGGACAATTGCTATCTGTGGGCACCTCAAAACTCTGAGTCATCCACGTGTGTGCTTGCTAAAGAAGATGAAGTCAAAATCTGGCATCAGAAGTTGGGACATCTTCACCTAAAGGGAATGAAAAGAATTATCTCCTCAGAGGCAGTCAGAGGGATTCCCAAACTGAGCATTGAGGAAGGAAACGTGTGTGGAGACTGTCAAAAAGGAAAGCAGACAAAGATGTCTCATCCGAAGCTTCAACATGACACCACCTCCAAGGTGTTGGAGCTTCTTCATATGGATCTGATGGGACCCATACAGGTTGAAAGTCTAGGTGGAAAGAGATATGCTTATGTTGTCGTGGATGACTACTCAAGATACACTTGGGTAAATTTCACCAAAGACAAATCTGAAGTGTTTGATGTCTTCAAAGAGCTCTGCCAAAGACTCCAAAGGGAAAAGGAGAGTAAGGTCATCAGAATAAGAAGTGATCATGGAAGAGAGTTTGAGAATAGCAAGTTTGAAGAATTTTGCTCAACTGAAGGAATAAGTCATGAGTTTTCATCACCTATCACACCTCAGCAAAATGGAGTTGTTGAAAGGAAGAACAGAACTATACAAGAATCGGCAAGAGAAATGATTCATGCCAAGAAACTTCCTTATCACTTCTGGGCAGAAGCCATGAACACTGCCTGCTATATTCACAACAGAGTTACCCTAAGAAGAGGGACTTCATCTACTCTGTATGAGCTGTGGAAGGGGAGGAAACCAAATGTCAAATACTTTCATGTATTTGGAAGTAAATGTTATATTCTGACTGATAGGGAGCAAAGAAGAAAACTAGATTCCAAGAGTGATGAAGGAATCTTTTTGGGATACTCTACCAATAGCAGAGCTTATAGAGTCTTCAACTCCAGAACCAAAGTTATGATGGAGTCTATCAATGTTGTGATAGATGATGAAGATAAGCAGGAAGTTGAGGATGTTATAGAAGATGTTGAAACACCTGCTGGTGAAGCATCTCTTGATGTTGAAGAAAGAAATACCTCTCCTGGTACCACTAATGCTGAGCCTGAACAACCTCAGAAAGATCCTTCAATCAGAATCCAGAAGGACCATCCCAAGGAACTAATTATAGGCGATCCAAATTCTGGAGTAAGAACTAGATCTAGAGAAGTCATTGCTAGCTCATGCTTTGTTTCCAAAATTGAGCCAAAGAATGTCAAGGAAGCTTTGACAGATGAATTTTGGATAAGTGCCATGCAAGAAGAACTGGAGCAGTTCAGAAGAAATGATGTCTGGGATCTAGTGCCAAGACCAGAAGGGGTGAATGTTATTGGAACAAAATGGATCTTCAAAAACAAGTCAGACGAGCTTGGAGTAGTTACAAGAAACAAAGCCAGACTTGTTGCACAGGGCTATACTCAAGTAGAGGGAGTTGATTTTGATGAGACTTTTGCTCCAGTGGCTAGATTAGAATCCATCAGGCTTCTCTTAGGTGTGGCCTGTAACCTAAGATTCAAGCTGTTCCAAATGGATGTGAAGAGTGCCTTTCTGAATGGCTATCTGAATGAAGAAGTCTATGTTGATCAACCGAAAGGATTCACTGATCCAAACTTCCCCAATCATGTGTTCAAACTGAGGAAAGCTCTATATGGCTTAAAACAAGCTCCAAGGGCATGGTATGAAAGGATAACAGAATTCTTAACAGCTAGTGGATATAGAAAGGGAGGGGTAGACAAAACCCTGTTTGTCAAAGAAGAAGGCGGAAAGTTGATGGTAGCCCAAATCTATGTGGATGACATAGTATTTGGGGGAATGTCAGAAGCTATGGTCAAACAGTTTGTTCAACAAATACAATCTGAATTTGAAATGAGTTTGGTGGGAGAACTCAGCTACTTTCTTGGACTACAAGTCAGACAAATGGAGGACTCTATCTTTATTTCTCAGAGTAAGTATGCTAAGAGTACAGTAAAGAAATTTGGCCTGGATAAAGCAAATCACAAAAGAACTCCTGCTCCTACACATTTGAAGTTATCCAAAGATGAGAATGGAGTGAGTGTGGACCAAATCTTGTACAGAAGTATGATTGGGAGTTTGCTATACCTCACAGCAATCAGACCTGACATTTCATTTGCTGTTGGAGTGTGTGCAAGATATCAGTCTGATCCTAAGGTAAGTCACTTAAACCAAGTAAAGAGGATTATGAAATATGTGAATGGGACAAGTGACTATGGGATGCTGTACAGTCATAATACTGGAACTGAGTTAAAAGGATACTGTGATGCTGATTGGGCTGGAAGTGCAGATGATAGGAAAAGCACTTCAGGAGGCTGTTTCTTTCTAGGGAATAATCTGATTTCCTGGTTCAGCAAGAAACAGAACTGTGTGTCTCTCTCAACTGCAGAAGCTGAGTATATAGCAGCAGGAAGTAGTTGCTCTCAGCTGGTGTGGATGAAGCAGATGTTGAGTGAATACAATGTCAAGCAAGATGTTATGACTTTATACTGTGATAATTTGAGTGCCATTAACATCTCTAAAAATCCTATACATCACAGTAGGACTAAGCACATAGATATAAGACATCACTTCATAAGAGATCTGGTTGAAGATAAAATCGTTACCTTAGAACATGTAGCCACAGAGAATCAACTGGCTGACATATTCACTAAAGCCTTAGATGCAAACCAATTTGAAAGAATAAGAAGCAAATTGGGGATCTGCATTTATGAAGACTAAATTTGCAAAAGGGGTTGTGAGCAGTTGGAGGTTCTGGGCTTGTGTGTAGCCAACTGCCAGGAGATAATTGTCTAATTATGGCTAAAAAGGGGGAGAGTTAAAAATTGCCATGAGGAGAAGAGTAGTTGCTGCTAAAAGAATAAAAATAAAAGGTGTTTAGTTGAAAAGTAATGATGCAGCTGTGGAGGGGGAGTATAGACAGCATAGTTGTAGAGCTGCTAGTGAAGAATTCATAGCAATTAGAGAGTGCAGCAAAGCAGACATCAAGGGGGAGATGTTCTGGACATTGTGAGCTACTGAACAGCTGTGATGCTGGTTCAAGTTTTTGAGGGGGAGCACCAATTGGCTGTTGTCAATAATGAAGATGGTGCTGCAGCAGATCAAGTAATGAAGCCTATATGAAGATTGTCAAACTGCTGCAAGTTAAAGTTTCAAAATATTGAAGATATTCCACTGCTGAAGTCTCTGAAGATGCAGAGATTGTTTTAGCCAAAATTAGCCAAAGGGGGAGATTGTAAGTTCCTGGATTGGCTGGAATTTTGGTAAAACAACAAGGTGTTCAATGCTGATGTCATGGTGTGTATGTTGCAGCATTGAGTCTTAGTACTGGGCTGTACTAAGTTGTGAAGTTTAACTATGTTTGATGTCATTGGCTTGATGTCATAACATTGCACTTAACACTGGGCTGTGTTAAGGTTGCTAGTTGCTGAAGTGGATGTCTGATGTCACATAGGTGATGTTGTAACATCAGACCTGCAGAACTGAAGCTAATGACAGCATGGGCTTGTTGTTATTAGGGTCACGTATTAGCTGGAATTGTGGAGAGTGCTGACTCGTTGGATGAGAATATCTTGGGCTAGATATTTTCTGTTACATGGGAGATTTGATTGCAGGTTGTTGGAGAATTAAAAGGTGGAAGATTTAAAAAGATTTTGGGGATAAAATCTGTTTTAAAAGATTCAGTTTTTAATTAAAAAATCTGATCAAATATTGTGACAAATCTAATCCAAATTCAAGGAGCTATATAAAGCGCACAAGACCAAGGAAGAAGGTACAGAAAACAGATTGAAGATCAAGAGCTGGAGGCTTAGAGTCTAGGGTTTGTTTAGAGTACTTGTAATCACACTATTCTAGGTTTGAATAGGTGTTGAATTTTCTGTCCTCTCTAGATGCTGTGAAGCAATAGAGAGCTGTTGATTGATCGAAGCTAGGAAGCAAGATCAAGGGATCTCAAAGAGGTTGTTCTTTGAGTGTTTTAGGGGATTGAGTAGTGTTCTCATATCTAAGTGATTTCTTAGGTAGAAAGTCACTAGTATAGTATAAGTTTAGGAGATTGTCAACTGGTGTGTTGAGTTTGTAAATTATATCTACAAGTAGTGAATTTCATCCCTGGCTTGGTAGCCCCCAGACGTAGGTAGTTAGACCGAACTGGGTGAACAATTCCTTGTGTTTTTCCTGTTGCTTATTCTGTCCATTATTGCAGAGTGTGTTGTTGTGACATCGCACCTTAACATCACACGTCTGGTACCAGAATTTCAGATCTCCCCTAGCCAGGTTGGTGAAGTTTATTGCTCTTCAGCAAGAGTTCATATTCCTGTACAGAGTGTTGGGTTTGTGCTTCCCTGGTGCGGTAAAGTTGTTTCCGTCCCCCCAACAGAGTAAGGGTAGAAGGTAGATTCCCAACAGAGGACCAAGTCTGATTTTGTCCCCTAGCAGAGCTGATATCATCAACCATTGTCCCCCAAGCATACTTTCGGGTGGTGGTCAGCTTTCCCCAGCAAGTCAAAGGTCGATTGTCATTGGCACTTTTCTCCAACAGATTCCTGGAATGTTTCTCCAACAGACATTTGTTGTTCATGCTTTCCTGCCGAATGAAGGTTCAGTCGGGATCTCGAGCAGTTATGACACTGAAGACGGTTCAGGTTGTTATCCCCAGCGGAGTTAGCCTCGTCTCTTTAGCATTTATTTTGCTGGAGTGCTCTTGTTGCATATCATAAATATTGTAGCATAATCATCATCGCATATCATTAGCATAGCATTGCATAAATCCTTGTAAAACCGAACAGAAATCTATAGCCCAACCTTGCTCGGCATCCTTCCGCAACCCACTTTGCTGGTATATTGCAAAAACCTGAAATCCTATCCCTATTGGCGTTTCCTTCAAACCTGAAGTCCAATCCCTATTGGCACTTCATTCAAAATCCAATCCCCATTGGTACCCAAAAAGGTTTCTCCTTTGGAAAAAAGATCACCATCAGGTTTCACCTGTCCTAGCCAGTAAAGTTCGATTGTACTTGGCACATCCTTCTTTTCCTGGTAGCCGGAGCATGCGTCAGCATTTGGCATATAGTGATCATTGCATCCTCAAATCGCGTAGCATTCCCATTTCGTATGGAGCATTACGCCATAGAAAGAAAATTCAAACATATGCATGCGAAGCATAAGCCAGATTTGGTATCTTGCGCGAAAGCCCGAATCAAATTTTTAATCAAGACGGTGACATATCCCCAGCAGACATTATAATTACCCCTCTGCTTACCTTTCTTTTGGGGCGTAGATCATACGTCGATCTTACCCTCGACCAGTCATTGTCCATCAACCCCTTGATGACGACATTTCGGTCAGGTTTCCTTTCTGTCATCCCCATGACAATGTGTTTCCTGTGGTCGAGTCTTCTTTCTGTCATCCCCATAACAATGTATTGCTTTCGGCCAGGTCTCCTTTCTGTCATCCCTATGACAATGTGGTCCTTTGGTCGAGTCTGCTTCCCGTCAACCCTTTGACGATGTGTTCCGAGCTCAAGTTTCGTACCTTCGAATGTTTTCAGTTTCTTCCCGTCAACCCTTTGACGATGTGTTCCGAGCTCAAGTTTCGTACCTTCGGATGTTTCAGTTTCTTCCCGTCAACCCTTTGATGATGTGTTCCGAGCTCAGGTTTCGTACCTTTGGATGTTTTCAGCTTCTTCCCGTCAACCCTTTGACGATGTGTTCCGAGCTCAGGTTTCGTACCTTCGAATGTTTTCGGTTTCCTTTCTGTCATCCCTATGACAATGTATTGCATTCGATCGAGTCTTCTTTCCGTCATCCCTATGACGATGTGTTCCTACGGTGGAATTTTCTTTCCGTCATCCCTATGACGATGTGTCTCTTTCGGTCAAGTTCTCTTTCCGTCATCCCTATGACGATGTGTTCCTTTGGTCGAGTTTTTCTTTCTGTCATCCCTATGACAGTGTTTTATCTTCGTTCAGATTTCTTTCCATCATCCCCATGACGATGTGTCCCTATTGTGGAATTTTCTTTCTGTCATCCCTATGACAATGTGTTCCCTCAGTTGAGTCATCTTTCTGTCATCCCTATGACAATGTGTTTCTTTGGGTTCAGTCTTCTTGCCATCAATTCTTTGACGATGTGGGTCGGTGCATATCTTTTCTTTCCGTCAACCCCTTGATGATGTTAGATTGTCTCCCCTACAGAGTTGTCTGCTTGGATTTCTCTTTTCCCCAGTAGAGTTGCCTCGCAGAGCTACCTTGCAGTTAGTGGTCAAGACTCAGTGAATGTCCAAGAGTTTGAAGATGCCAAGTCTTCTGTAAAATCCTTTTGGGATGATTTTTTTTTTCAGATCTACTGTGTAATTTGGGGCAAAAGGCAAGTAGTTGACCTTCCCACACATGGGGCATGTTGAATTTCCCCGGCAGAAGATGTTCCATATCTATAATTCCCAGTAGAGTTGGAGGACATTTGGTCTTCTGTAAAATCCTCTCAAAAGGCATTCCCCAGCATGAGACGCTTTAACGCAGTTCTCCCCACAGAGTTCAACATTTTGACAGTAATTTCCCCAGCAGGGTCTAAATAGATCGACGGAATCTCTTCTTCAACAAAGTGTCAGCATATGATATTACCCAGCCGGTGGTGTAATTCTCAGCCTTACTCATTTACAACTCAAAGTCTAATTCATTTTGGCAATATAGACAGTTTGTTCATATTATTCCAGCCGGTGGGATAGTATGGCAGATGGTTGTTCCAGCCAGTGGGATAATCATTATATACATTTTGTTCATATTATTCCAGCCGGTGGGATAGTATGGCAGATGGTTGTTCCAGCCAGTGGGATGATCGTTATATACAGTTTGTTCATATTATTCCAGCCGGTGGGATAGTATGGCAGATGGTTGTTCCAGCCAGTGGGATGATCGTTATATACAGTTTGTTCATATTATTCCAGCAGGTGGGATAGTATGGTAGATGGTTGTTCCAGCTAGTGGGATGATCGTCATATACAGTTTGTTCACATTATTCCAGCATGTGGGATAATATTGCAGGTGATTGTTCCAGCAGGTGGGATGATCATTTGGCAAAGCTTCCAAAGCCGGTTTGGTAAGCATCAAAGTCCAAGTTTAATTTGGCAAAGCTGCAAAAGTCCATCTGAGGATGGCAATTTTGAGATTCCAAAGCCTGTTTGGTAATCATTGAAGTCCAACGACAGATTGGCAAAAATCCAGCACGAACTGGTAAAAGTCCATTCTTTAGAATGGCAGAGCAGCTAAAGTCCATCAACAGTATGGCAAGCCAGTAGTCGCCTGGCGTCATTCAAAAAGACATTCTTAAAGTCCACCCGTAGTGTGGCAAGCCAGTAGTCGCCTGGTGTCGTACAAAAGACATTGTTAAAGTCCACCCGCAGTGTGGCAAGCCAGTAGTCATCTGGCGTCGTACAAAAGACATCTCTCCAGTGTTATAGTTATCATCAGAGTTTTATCCAATCAGAGTTTATTTGGTTGGGTTTATATCCCTTTTTCTTATTCTCCACAGAGTGCAAATTTTGAGGTTCTTTTTGTATTCAATCACCTTGTACATTGAATGTCTGAAAGCAGTTGCTATCATCCCTTCAGTTCCAAGTCGATTGAATAGGGGCAGCTGTAGCACCCCAAAATTTGCCCTGCCTTTTATCTGGCTTTTGTTTCACATTCATTTGCATCCATTAGGTCATAATTCATTCTTTCATTTGCATTGGGTTCCTAAGACGTGTGATCAAGGCATCTTCCTTTGGTTTGAGCTTTCCGTATTCAGAAGATTATCAGTGTGTCTTCAAAGTGGTTATTTCTCAGGTGGTGTATATTCAAGGTCAAATTGTTGTGGATGGAACTCATCAGGTCAACAAACAGTGATCCATGTGCGGTGTAGGTCCAGAAGGCCAGGGTTCTATGGATCAGAAATGCAAAGGAGGTTTGATTCAAATGATTGTTCAATGGTAGATGTGACTATGTTATCAAAGGCCTGTGAAAAGTTGGTGATGAGTTTTGAATTCATTTTCTATCCATGGTTCATATCCACTTCCATTTTTGTTACCCATTATTTTAATAACCCATTTTTATATTCATTTTGACCAAAGCCATTCTAGATCCAATTCATACCCATTCTTGTCATTTTTCATTAAACCACATTCTAACTTCTCCATTTAGTTTAAAACCACTGTTCAATCCAAATCGTTTTTATCTTAGCCAATTTCATTATTTTTATCCACTTTTAACATCAATTCATATCCATTTCTCTAACTCAATTTCCAAATCATAATTCAAGTTTTAAATATCCATTCTTGATATCCATTTGCCAAATCCATAAACCATTTCTGTAAATATCCGTTTTATGACCAAGAAACCCAATTCTTAAACCAATTTTGAAGATTCATACTCATTGACCATATTCACTCTATTAATCCAGTTAAGTCCATTTTTCTTAACTATTTTAAATCCACGAACCCATGGCACATTTCATCCTATGAAAGATCAAGGTTCACTAGACAATTTCTCTCAACAAATCTGAACAATTTTGATTAGAATGAAAAAAAAGATGTCAAGCATCTTATCAAATACACAATTTATGGCAACAATTGTACAAGAGAAAATCACTATATTGTGATTACAAAAGTTACAAGGGATATGTGCTTGTTGTAGAACTCTTGCAACGTAATGTGGTGTGACACAGCCCTCAAGGGTCGTCCCGTTGTTCGAAAAGCTTGCTGACCTTGGGACAACTCCAGATGCACTAGCCCGCATATTCTCAATAGAATGGTACATAAACCGTATCAATGGGAAAACATCTTTCCATCCAATAGTATGCAAAAAAGGGAGTTCATAGCAGGGTTCAAAAAAAGGAAAAGCATGATAGATTTATTGGTTAACAGAATACACAGCGGGATACAGTCTTCACATGAATTTTACACAGTGGTTTTAAAATCCAAAAATCTATAACAGAATCCACATCAGTTTCACAATCTAACTATCAACAGCAACAATTCCTAACTTCTAACTGAAAAACTAACAAACTCCTAACAGAATCTCAATTGTAAATACCAAACTACGCTCACCCCATTCTTGTATATAAGCAGTTGCAGCTGAGTTGAGAGGGGCTTCTTCATGTTTTTCACGATTCATCTTCAACTCTTCCAAAAAATCTCTCTACTTTGGTTCATCTTCAAGAGTTCTTCATCAACTCAAAAACTCTCATCAAGCTTCACCTTCTTCAATACTCTTCAACAATTCTTCATTCTCTACAGAATTTTTCATCATCTTCAACGTCAAACCTCACGATCTTCAATCTCAAAAATCTGCAGAAATCAACATCAACAAATCAACTCAGCATAATTCAGATCGAAGAAGAGTTCACAATTCAAAACAACGATTCACATAGCGATTCACGCAACACAAGAATTTGTAAACTCAAGAACGAGAGCAACAATCAGAATCAACGCGATAATTCTCTCAGAAGCGATTTAGCAGAAAAAGGAACGGAATCGAGCGAAGTTACGCATACCTGAAATTCACCTCCGGTTTTCTCTTCATATGCTCCGATTTGAAGACGCATCGGACGGACTCCGATAGGTATTTCGAACCTCTTCCTCCTTACTATTGCTTTTGAATTTGAGCGAGTTGCGTCATTAATATTGAATGTGCTATGAATATTGTGCGCTTCTGTTTCTTCTGCGTTTTCATTTGCGTGAATGTTGAGCGAGAGATGTGAGCGGAAGCGAGAGAATAGTAGAAACGATTGGAGTTCGTTGTTGTTGAGGTGTTGAGAGAAGAGAGGTGATCGCGGAGGCGAGGTGTGGAGACGGCGAAGTTGGAATGGACGGAGAGGAAAGAGTCATTGATGGTTGATTTGCGAGCAGAACGGTGACGGAACGACGACACTGACGGAGGTGTTAAGAGGCGACGACGTGGAGCTAAAGGAGGAGACGAGCGAGAAGTCACCGGCGATTTGAACGGAGAAGAAGACGATGAGTGAGGATGTTGACGGCACGACGGAGGTTTTATTTTATGGCGAAGCATGGAAAGTGGAGGAGCTGAGTTATTTTGGTTGTAGAGAGAATGAAGATGATGGTGGAGGCGGTGAACACTGCGGCGCAGTGAAGAGAAAGAAGGAGAGGTTTAATTTTAACAATCCCTAATCCCTCTTCAGGTTAGCGAGGTGGACTGGGTCTTGAGGACCTTTGAAAAATTCATTTCCACACTCCCCATGTTATTCGTACACCCCTTTGTTACTGATCTTACTAACTATTGGGCTTAGGTTGAGTAGTTTAGATGATTAACCTTAGTTTAGGATAATTAGCAAGAGCAATTAAAAATTAATTAGAGTCGATTTAGATTTCTTTTAGGTTAATCTGTAGAGTTGACTTTAGGATTAATATTAGTCTTAATTTTAGAATTAGTTTAGATTTTAGATTTAGATTTTTAATTAGAAATTAATTAGGAATTAATTTTAGGATTAACATTAATTTTAATTCTAGAAGTAACTTTAGGATATGTTTTCTCTAGATTTAGTTTAGAATTAACTTGAACTAATTTTAGAATTAATTTTCTAATTTTAGATTGACTTTTCTTCTTGTTAGATTTTAATTTTGATTTTGTTACTTAGCATTTTAATTCCAACTTGGTTGTTGACTTTAATTTTCATTGCTCATTGTTGATTAATTCCTGATTAATTGTTTATTTGCTCACTTAATTTTCTTCATCCCTCTTTAAGATCAACTTAATTTCTATCTTGGAAGTAAGTTGCTTCTTATGTTCTTTCTCGTTTAGGATAGTGTTCTCATACCACACAAACCATTAGGATCACTCCCTTAACTAATCAATTAGGATTGAGTCTTAGTTCACATAGATTTTTACCTTTTTCCTCCCTTGAGTCTTTCATCTTCTCATCTCAAAGAAAATTCAAAATATCTAATAAAGGTAGGCATTTATTGCATTTAGGCCTTTCATATAAAGAAGGGATTATAAGGGGTCTTCTCTTATAATCTTAGAATGTGTAGCATATGCCCCATCTTGGGTCAATGTGTTAAACATTTGATCTTGTATGAGGGACTTAAATGCAATACTTGTTGAAGGCATAAATAATAAAACACTTCTTCATTTCTTAATCAACAAAAACACTTAATAAACACAAGTATGCTAGTGTGTTTGAACCTTGACAATTGAAACTAAGTGTGGGGGTCTTCTTCACATTTAGTGTACTTTCTTACTCATTCCATCTTGGAATGTGAGAAGGTACACATTCCAAGGACTAAGATTTGGATACACTATCATATGCAAACAAATAACAAAATCTCTTAAAAGACAAAAACAAAACAATAACGTCTTTCCTTCGGGAATTCTTTTTTTAACTCGTTCACTCTCAGCGTACGAACGTGCTCTTTCTCGTTCTCTTGCAAGATGGTAACGCACTCGGACCAGCGAGCCTGCAACACCTGAGCTAGAACGTCAGTCGTTCCCTAAAAAACAAAAACAATCCATCCCTAGTTAGGGGAACTACGTCGCTCTGATTCTCATGTTCCCGATGAGATACGTAGGCAGTGGGGTAGGGCCCATGCAAGCACTTCTTTTATTTTCCCTACATTTGTTCCTTTTTCTCTCTCTTTTTCCTTTTCCTTTTCCAGTTCCTTTTTTCCAGTATTCTTTCCTTACACCCTTTGATCGAGACAAGCAAGCGTGGATCCCATCGGGTACGATGGACGCGAGGGGGTGCTAATACCTTCCTCTCGCGTAACCGACTCCCTTACCCTTTCTCTTGGTCGTAAGACCACGTTCTTTCCTTCTCTCAGGTTTATGCGGTGTTTCCTTTCCCTCTCTTGGGATAAATACACATAGCTGGAGACTCTGTTTCGGTGCCACTTTCGCGTTTGTACTAGGATGAAAATCCCGGGAGCGACAGCAAGATGGTAATACCACGTCCGAACGACGAACCGTCTTCGACGGAAAGTATGGTTGTGACACAAATAACTGATGTTGGCTCCGGTACTGTGTCAGCGGTTTCAACTACCCCTAGTGAAGCAACCGCGACGCCACGTCGACATGACCCGAAATCAAGAATAGCAGGGACTACAGTGGAGTATATGCCCAGTATCACCATGCATATTCCTCGATCTTATGGGATGCCGACAGAGTTCATGTCGAGTTTGCACTCTACCGGCCCTTCGTTTGGGGAAAGTTCGTCCATAGTGTTTTCACCTTATCAGGGGCTAGGGCATCTGTCGAACCAGATGGTTCGACCCCCAGGTTTTAATCTTTTTTCTCAATCCATACCGACATTTACCTCTAGTTCTGTCGCGGTCATGAGGCAACAGATGGATGAGAGTAATCATGAGATGGTTCATAAGTTGACTCAACAGATGGGTACAATATTGAGACCACTAATACAAGAGTCAACACAGAGTTACCAACAACTGGCGACTCAAATGACACGTATAGGTGACTTTCTAGGCGCCCCTAGGGCTCAGGGTCGACAGACCCCTCCGCCTAGACCGAAGACGCCCATTCGTCAGGATGAGGTCTTGGACGAAACAATTGAACAACCCCGTGAATTTGAAGAGATCCCTAGGATGTCCCAGAGGCCTCCTGTGTTAGTCCATAGGAACCAAGATCCGGATTTTGTCATCCGACAAGTTCGACAGGATGCCTTGGCTGGGGAACACAACCTGGAGGCTGTGGTCAAACGTATCATGGTTCATAATGGGGTAAACCCAGGCCTTCGAATGCCGACATACACGTCCCCATTACCAGATTTTGTATTACAAACAGAGTTACCCAGGGGTTGAAAGTTGCCAAAGTTCACCAAATTCGCTGGCAAGACTGAGGAGTCCACCGTTGAACACGTCGCTAGGTATCAAACCGAAACAGGCGACATACCAAACAATGAGGACTTGAAAATGAAATATATCCCAAGTTCCCTAACGAAAAATGCATTTACGTGGTTTATCACATTGCCCCCTCAATCCATCCACACGTGGGCACAATTGGAGAGACTGTTTCACGAACAATTTTACATGGGGCAGTCGAAAATAAGTCTGAAAGAGTTGGCAAGCGTCAAACGCAAGGCCACAGAGTTAGTAGACCAGTACTTGAACATGTTTAGACTTTTAAAAGTGCGGTGCTTTACTCAAGTCCCTGAGCACGAATTAGTCTAAATGGCAGCTGGTGGTCTGGATTATTCGATCAGAAAAAAGCTAGACACGCAGTATCTTAGAGACATGGCTCAGCTGGCAGACCGAGTTCGCCAGGTCGAACGATTAAAAGCCGAGAAAACTCAGTCTAACAAATATCGTCAAAAAGAAAAAGTGTTCTATGTGGCTGCTGATGAGTATTCATCCGACGATGAAGAATTCGTCGATGAAAGTGAGGTCCATGTGGCTGAACTTAAGCCAGGACCTCCCTATACGTGCAAATTGTTGAAACCATCAAACGGGAAAAATCCTGCCGAAACTGGAAAAACGGATAAATACGATGCTAAAATTTATACTTTTGATGTTTCCAAATGTGATGAAATATTTGATTTACTGGTTAAAGATGGTCAAATAATTATTGCTCCTGGTTTGAAAGACCCCCCTCTAGAACAAAATAAAAAGAGGGGATTTTGTAAATTTCATAATTTCCTTGGTCATAAAACAGCTCAATGTGTTCTTTTCAAGGATTTGGTGCAGAAAGCTTTGAAGGAGGGCCGACTCCAATTTGGAGAAAAGCCAAAGATACGGGTTGACACTGACCCACTGAAGGTCGAAGAGGCTTCGTACTCAGAGGTGTACGGATGTATGATGGTCGAGGCTACTGAGGGTCTTGACAAACAACCAATGGCTGAAGCGTTGGAGTGCATGGTGGTTGAAACTACTGAAGGTTCCGACAAGAAAGTTGAGGACAAACTCGAAGCAGTGTATCCCAAGGCTGGCGAAAGTTTGGAAGATTTTCAGGAAAAGTGCAAGATAAGCGGGTCGAAGGCCGCATTATGCCCTAGGTGCAACGTTGTGTTCGATGAGAAAGCTGCTGAAAGGTATGAGGCAAGCAAGAGAGAAGTGCTGCCAGAAAGTAAGGCACCTGTCCCAAGGTTTGTGTTTGACAAGAGTGGTGCCCCTCGATGAAATGAGGAGTACAGAAAGTTATTCCAAGAGGCACGACCGAAAACTTTTGTGCCTCCGTCAGACACCCCACAAGAAAGATGGATGGCACCAGTCATCCAGAAAGGAAGTAAAATACCAAAATGGAAGGTTCTAGATTTAGAAAAGGAAGTGAATGTCTCTGACAAGAGAGTCGAGTCAAGGGGCTATGTGGTGTCCCCCAACTACAAGGGAAAAAACCCCATGACTAGGACTCAGTGGAGGCACCATCAGCGCTATAAGAAGGCTGAGAGAGAGGCTGCAATCAAAGTTGAAGCCTGTCGGAACGTCAGGACAAAAGCGTCAACACCCAAGAGGAAAATGGGTAGAAAAATACAGAGTGGTGACAAAGCAGACCATGGCAGTAACTGTGGACACATCAGGAGAGAAAGGGGTGGTGTCGACCCAAAGCTCAAAATGTACTTCGCTGGTTGAAAGCAAAAAGGAGCCAGAATATACCCCTCAGTCGGATGAAGAGGAGCCAAAATACTCTCCTCAGTCGGATGATGAGTATGATCCTTCACCTGAGGGAGACTTTGACGAAGACATGTACGACGACACCGATGACGACACCTATGGCGAAGATTTTATGCTGAATTGTGGTATCGTGTTGATCCTACCAGTTGAGTGGGATGTGGTGTCTGAAATCTCTGAGGCAGAAGAAGATTTCGTCCCTGACGAAAATGCGGATGACAAGCCGCTATGTTATTATGTGATGAATAGTGGTGTGGTCGAAGAGAAAACGGCTATGTTTGAACGTCCTAGTCCTGGTATGATCTACCACTTGAAGTCGTTGTTCATAAAGGTGAAAGTTGACGGAGTGGTAGTCAACAAGGTGTTCGTGGATGGTGGGGCAACTGTAAATCTGATGCCCCACAATTTATTCAAGAAAATTGGAAAAATGGAGGCTGACCTCCGACAGCACAACACGGTTCTTTCCAACTATGAAGGTAAGACCATTAATATCCTGGGGGTTGTTCAAGTGGATTTGGCAATGGGTACAACCAACAGGCTAACACTCTTCATGGTCATCAATTCAAAGGCAAATTTCAATCTTTTGCTAGGACGGGAGTGGATCCAAGGAATTGGGGCAGTACTGTCGACAATGCACTAGAGATTGACCATTTGGAGAAAAGATGGCATCGTCGAAAATATTGAGGCAGATCAAAGTTACTACAAAGTCAGCGAAGCCAAGGGTAACAAGAAATATTTTGACCAACACTTAGCAAATGTGGCTCCTTGTGATGACGGGTCAGGTTCCTACACCTCCGTCGACATGGGTCGCGTCCTGAACTTAGACCCCGACTATGAGTTCATCTGGGATGCTGCCAATGAAGCCATGGAGCCTATGGAAATGTCACCAACGGGGTGGCCCACAGTCGGTGAAACTGACTGCTGAGTCAGAAAGCATGACTCGAATTTCGGCCTATTTGGCTGAAAACAGAAGAATGTCGGCACTTGAAAAAGATAAACCACCCCAAACGATTAAGGGAGCCGACTGCGATACATAAACAAGTGGCCCACAAGGCCAAGAAGCAGCTTTAGAAAGCTGGAGGATTGATTGTATTTATGACGACGAGCCTTTGGGGTTTGAGAAAGACCCAAACCATTAGCTGCAGAGAATGCAGGCGCAGGACCCAATTGAAGAAGTTGACTTGGGGGATGGGGCAACCAAAAGACCTACCTATGTGAGTGCCAAAGTGGGGCCAAAAATGAAGGCCAAGCTGGTTAAAGTATTAAAAGAGTACAAGGTATGTTTGCAGGGTATCAAAGTGTACAAAGAGTACTCATAAAATTTCAGGAAACTTGTATCTTCAAAGATCTTAAATTACCTGACTTAAAAAATCACAATTATCATGTCTTGATACAACAACTTATACTAGTAGTTATTCGTGGCATCTTTCCAAAAAATATAAGGGAAAGTATAACTATTTTGTGCTTATTCTTCAATGTTATATGTAATAAGTTCATTTATCCGCAAATTTTAGATGATTTGGAATATGAGGTTGAAATTATCTTGTGTAGTTGGAGATATATTTTCGTCTATCATTTTTTTACATTTTGGTTCACTTAATTGTTCATCTAGTCATAGAGATTAGATTTTGTGGCCCAATTTATTTAAGGCGGATGTATTTAATAGAGCAACACATGAATATTTTAAAGTATATATTATTAATCATCACCGTCTGAAAGCTTTTATCATTGAAAGATACATTAGAGAAGAAGTTATTAAGTTTTGCTTAAACTATTTGTGAGAAAAGTCTTGGACAGTCTCATCATGATGAAAGATGTGAAGGAAGGATTACTCAAAGTTTAAATGGTAATCCGATGGCTTGAGACGTAGTTTTTCAAGCACACTTGTGTATATTGTGTAACATCGATGAAGTCCAACCTTACTTATCCACTCACAAAAGACTTATCAAGGAAAAAGTCTCCGAATGAAAGAAAATGGTTATAGAAAGAGCATAACAAAAATATCATATATTGGTTTAATGAAAGATGGTTATTTAAAAATGATTATTAATAAATATTCCTTTTATACTAAAGCAAAGGATTATCGTAGTACAATGCAAAATAGCGGGGTCATGGTTGAGACTGAATAATATACTTCTCTAGTTTCAAAGATATGAATCATGTAATAGCATCTAGATCTTACTTTGGGATCATTGAAGAGATTTGGGAGACTGTGTTATATTTAAAGTGCCATTATTTAAAGGGAAGTGGATTGACAAAACACTAGTGTACAAATCAACGAATTAGGATTTACATTGGTTGACGTTCACAACGCAATATATACCAATGAACCTTTCATCATGGTCTCATACCATAATTTTTACCCCTAAGATGCCACATATCATAATCATCTGCATCTCATTGCAATTACAAACATGGATCCACTTATCTATAATTTAAAGGGTTTTTCCCTGGTGTATGAGGTCACAAAGCACTTTTTTGTTGATTTTTGCTTTTATATTGTTTATGTTCACTAACCATTAATCAAAATACAAGATTACATCATTTTGAGTTCACCTTATCGTTATTGTACCTTGAAAGGCAAGAAAATGTCAAAGGTTGCAAGATCATTCAAAGTACTTTGACCCAAAAAGTCAACATTTTAAATCCAAGTTCAAACTTCATAACTGACTCATTTTTCGATATTTTTAAGTGCTTCCTTGGCCAAATGACTCTTCTTGACATCCTTTACAACTTCTCTTTACACGTCAAGAGCCAATTATACTTGGAAGATCATCAAAAGTTTGGAAACATTAGAGGTCACTTTGTGGGCGTTTCATTTTCCAAACATCCCTTTTGATGTCCTATACAACTTTCATTTAAAGGTAAAACATCAATTCATGCTCCAAGGACCTCAAATCTTGAAAGACATTTGTGCACAAACTAGTTCATGACCTGTTTGACCTAATTCCAGACCTAGTTTTGAATGGTTTTTCCTCAACTTTACAAGCTTGTCATTCTCTCATCAAGCATTCAATTGAGTTGGTTCTTTTTGAACTGTCTTCCTTTTCATGAAAGGAACATTTGGCTCAAGGAAAATTTGAAAATGCACGAGGGAATTTCATTTGGCCTCAGTTGGAACAAGGTGACCTGAACTCTGTTTACACTGTGACCTATAATTTTAGAAAGCATGTTCAAATTTAACTTGGAGCCACAAAATCATGTGTACACTTGTTTTTTATGGTAAAACGAATCTGGTACAACTTGAAACGGACTGAAATGGAAAAGAATCACGCATCTCATGCCCAACTTTTCACACACTTGGATCTAGATTTTTCCAAGTTTGGCTCACATGATTAGGACTCTTTTTCGCACGTATGATGAGCTCACTCATTCTACTATAAATAGAGCTTCATTCTGCTCTCAAAAGTAACCTTGAATAGTCAAAGAAACTTTTCTTCTCTTAAGCTTGAAACCTTCAGAAAACCAGAAGTTCTCTTTTCATTTTAAGCTCTTTTAAACCCAAATTCTCTACCCAGAAACCTTCATCGGCAACATCTGAAGTTGTTTGAAACATCACAGAAGTTATAATACACCTGCAAGCATTAAAATGATTCCACCATTTTCAAGTTTTGAAGCTTAATTGGGAAAGGTAGATACGAGTTTCCTTTTCACTCAAAAAAGTTACCATCCTCTTCATCTTGTTCTACTGAGTGTTTCTCCTTATTTACTTGCAAATTTTTTCTTCATATTTGAAATTTAATTTTAATTGGAAGCAAGCCAGGGTTTATCGCATTTCTGCAAATTCTCTCTTCTCAAAGCAAATAAATTGTTTTGATGAAGAGAGACATGGATGATGACATGAGATGACGCAAAACCATGTGGTTTGATAGCTTAAAACCTCTGAATCCATGACCTGCAAAATCAATTGAATGGAAGTTGAAGATGAAGGTGTTCTCGTGCAAGGGTGGGAAATTTGAATTTCCTAACCAATCAGGTTGCGTCATGCCTTCCCATCCGTTGCATTTTTTTTCTTTTTTATTTTAAATTCTCTTTTATTTCATTTTCTTTTAAACTTCATAAAAAACAGCTTCTAAATGTTTTTTACTCCAACTTTTTTTCATAATTTCAGAAAAATATTTTCTACATCATTTGTTTTTTCTTTTCATATTTTTAAAATCATTTTTAGCATTTTTTGCTAATTTCTTTTTATTTTATATTTAATTAAGTTTCAACATTTTTATTTTAGTTATTTTCAAAAAATTTGAATCCATTCTTTTGAGATCTTGATCCTCGGAGTTTTTCTGACTTTACATAATTTTCTTGAGGATTTATTTGAAGTTTTGATGGTTCATTTGATTTTTTATTTTATTTTCCATTTAAAATCATTTTAAAAATCATTTAATGCTTTACTTTATTTCTTTTTTTCATTTTTAATATTGTTTGACTTCTGTTGACTTGGATTATGACTCTATTAATCAAAATCTTCTTCAATCTCAATGGACTTTGGGTGATACTTAGGTTGTAATAATCTTCATCAATTCAAACTTATTATTAAACGATCATTTGGATCATTTTGAGTACTTTGGGTTGATGATAGATTTTTCCCTTTGATGCACCAATAGAGGTGATTGAAATTGATGATAGGTGAATCTCAAGTCATGGTTCAATTTTGTTTCATTTCTCTTCACCTCTGTAGCGTGCGATTTTTGTCGGTGACGCGACCACCTTATCGCAGGAATTAGGTTTTCTCCTCAATGAAGAGGAGGGGGTGTTACTTTCTGATTTCTTATTTATCCCGTGAAGCTGGAAGGGAAAAGGAAGATATCTAAAACTAACCTTGCACGCGAATGTTTAACTGAACAAACGCTTAAAGAGATTTGGGGAGTTCGGGGTCAGGTTATACAATGGGGAGTTGTCAATTACCCATTGTAACGCCCCGATTTTGATTATTCCATTATTCTTGAGTCTTTTATTTTAATTGGGCAATAATTATTTTAATTGTGAATTTGGTGTGTTAAATGTTATTTTACCATTTTGAGAGTTTTCGGGGATATTAGAATGGAGGGTATTTTAGACTTTTCATAATTAATCATAAGTTAGAAATTTTGTGGAATTAGAATTATGTGAGAAAAAAATGAATTAAATTGATTTAGTGGAAAATGAGAGAAGAAAGAAATAGAATAGAAAGAAAATAGAAAGAAAAGAGAAATAAGAGAGAAATAGAGAAAGATAGAAAGAAAAAGAAGAGAAAGAAAAGAGGAGAGAAAGAAAAGAGGAGAAAGTTGGGAAAACTAGGAAATCATCAAGATCGATCAATTAGCGAGCTTGGAATCCGGGTAAGGGTGTGAAACATTGTTATCTTATCAATGTGTATGATTATGTATGGGTTTGCTTGGATGTTTTCTTGTTTCCATAGCTTTTGAGTTTTAGGTCGAAAACGATAAAATGATTAGGAATCGATGTTTTTACGGTCGGAAATCGGTATAATTTGTGTTGTATGATTACCATGTGTTTATGAATCATTGCTGATAATTGTTTTGTTGTTGGAATTAATTTGGGATGAAAAATGAGGTTTTTGGGGGTTTTGGGTCATGTAACCCGTAACAGCATTTTTCTGGTTCTGGTGTGATTCGCCAGGCGAATTTGGGATTCGCCAGGCGAATTGAGTCTGGCCACTAGCTCGCCAGGCGAAGTGCTGGCGAAGGCAGATTCGCCAGGCGAATTTTCCAGTCGCCAGGTGAATTTGGAATTACAGAAAGGGGGTAGCTTCTGTAACTCTTGGAGTTTTTCAATATTGGTGATTCGCCACTGGCTCGCCAGGCGAAGTGCTGGCGAATGGGATTCGCCAGACGAATTCTCAAGTTGCCAGGCGAATCTGGCTGTTTCTCAATAAATTCTTAACTTTTGAAAATTCATAACTTTTGATCCGTAACTCGGATCGGGACATTCTTTATATCGTTGGAAAGCTTATGAAATGTTCTTTCTTGTAAAAATGGTTTTTGAGATTGTTGGCTGATTAAATTATGTCGGAAATTGGAAAATGTGTTGTTTTGTCGAATTCTACGGATATAATTGTGTGAAATTAGTGTATATCATGCAACGTGTTGCTGGTATGGATATGGTATGACTTCCGTGTTGTTGTGAAGTGAAATTTGCATGAAATACATGTGGTGGTGATGAATTATGGCCGAAAGGCAAGAAATTGCAATATGTGTATTTAATGGTATATGCATGACTATATTGTGAAATATGTGTGCATTGCATGAGTGTATGTGGTCATTTTGTATGAGAAACATCATGACATGCATTCATGTGTCGCGATTCCGTGGAGAATCGGGTGTAATATCACGTCCCTGTTGGGTGTGAGTGATTGATTACACAAATGATCATTGAGGATCCTCTGAACATTGCGTAGTCAATGGGTGTAATGGTTGCGATGAGTTACACTTGATTCCGTGGGAATCTTCAGAATGATTGTGTGCCCTTGTGGGGTTTGAGCAATCGGATTGTGTCTGCGTGAACAATCCAGAAACATCGGATGCCATGATGGTATGAGCGATGGGGAAATATCGTAGGCCCGGCAGGGAGGATATTTCCATTGAGTTCTTCAATTGAGCTCGGGTGATGAGTCGGTACCGCATGCATCTGCATAGAGTCGAGAGTCGGTCTCTATGAGTTGCATTGATCATCTTTGTGTTTGTGCATTGATGAATAAACATTGATATATGTATGTTTATGGGAGATGATATAAACTGTATCTTATAATGATGCATTGTTGGATGAACAAGTATGTGTGTGTTCATGTGGAATGATGATAATGGTGAATGTATGCATAATGAATATGCTTGATGATATATCTATATTGTGATATAGGATGAGTTGTGGTGAGAATATGTGTTATATGTTTATGTTGTAGTACATAATTATATGCATTGTTATTATGATAATATTTCTCACCCTTCTGCTGTTTTATGATGCTCTATGAGGCATTGTAGATTAGGTATTTGGCGGTCTTTTTGTGAAGCGTGTCTTCATTTTCCTTGTTGGTCGGTTGGCTCTGATATGTAGCACCGGGTAGCTAGGACGTTTGATCTTTTTGTGATACATTTGCATATGTATCTTGCTGATGAATTAGTGTATATAAACACGATGTTGCTTGTGATTCATACTGGATGATGTATATATATGTTGGTGTATATATGTGGTTGTTATTCAATATTTTAGATGTTTTCGCTTTTATTCTAAATATTGAGATGTGGGTGTAAGGACAAAGTTCCTCGGTGGCAAGTTACCCCACTGTTGCATATCAATATTTTGAGCAGGTGATGTATGTATTAAATGAGTGTATGATGTGACATGCCTCTTTTATACTATGTTTTAATCGTACTCTGGCGAATTTTTTTATATGTGCCTAAATGATTTATGTGATTATTTGGGGGTATAGAAAGGGGGTGTTACATTAAGTGGTATCAGAGCCAGAGTTGAGTCAGATGTGTCTGTCTTGTTGTTGTGTTGGTTGAACTGTTGTTTAACCTTGTTGTCATTTTTGGGAATGATCAGAATATGGCTGGTAGAAACGACAATGCGATGGCTGCTGCTTTAGAAGCAATGGCTAGGGCGGTGCAAGGTGCGCCGAACGTGAAAGCTAATGACGAGTTCAGGAAGAATCAACCACCGGTCTTCAAAGGAAGATTTGATCCCGATGGAGCTCAACTGTGGTTGAAAGAGATTGAAAGGATCTTTAGAGTTATGGGTTGTGCAGAGGAGAATAAGGTGAGACTTGGATCTCATATGCTGAAAGAAGAAGCCGACGATTGGTGGGTCGGTATGCGTGAAGTTCTTGAGGTGGATGATGAAGAAGTAACTTGGGATTTATTCCGTACTGAATTCTTGAGGAAGTATTACCCTGAGAGTGTGAAGGGAAAGAAGGAGATGGAGTTTCTTGAACTAAAACAAGGTAGTATGTCGGTGGTGGACTATACTGCTAAGTTTGTGGAGTTGGTTCAATTCCATCCTCATTATGCTGCGATTACTGCTGAGTTCTCAAAGTGTATTAAATATGAGAATGGTTTACGTCCTGAGATTAAACAAGCTGTGGGGTATCAAAGGATAAGAAGATTTTCAGATTTGACGGAATGTTGTAGAATCTTCGAGGAAGATAGCAAGGCTCGTTCAACACATTATAAAAGTTTGAATGAGAGGAAGGGAAAGCAACAAGCTAGAAGTGGACCTTATGTGACACCCGTTGATAAGGGCAAGCATAGGGGAAACTTTGATAGGAGGTCTGGAGGAGGAAGTTCTGGTCCCGTAAAGTGTTTCAAGTGTGGAGGTATGGGTCATAAATCATTTGATTGTAGGAAGACTGTGGTGAAATGTTCTAACTGTGGAGGAGTAGGGCATGCTATTACTGAGTGTAGGAGGAATGTAGTGAAGTGCTATAATTGTGGAGAAGTGGGTCACATTAGTACTAAGTGTACTAAGCCGAAACAAGCTCAAGCGGGCGGAAAGGTGTTTGCATTGGCGGGGACTCAAACTACGAATGCAGACCGTTTGATTAAAGGTACATGCTTTATTAATAGTACACCTTTAGTTGCTGTTATTGATACGGGAGCGACTCATTCGTTTATTTCGTCTGAGTGCGCGAAGCGTTTAAATCTTGTGTTGTCTCTGATGGATGGTAAGATGGTTATTGATACTCCAGCAATGGGTTCAGTAACTACTTCGTTGGTTTGTTTAAGTTGTCCTTTGACCATTTATGGTAAAGACTTCGAGATGGATCTAGTGTGTTTGCCGTTGGAAGGATTGGACGTGATCTTGGGTATGAACTGGTTGCGATTTAATCGAGTTCATATAGATTGCTATCACAAGTTAGTAAGGTTTCCTTCTTTGGAAGATGATGAATTTGAGAGTTTCCTATCCACTAAAGAGTTGAAGAAACTTTTAGCGGACGAAGCTCAATTGTTTGGTTTGTTTGCATCATTGTCGGTGGAGAGAAAAGTTGAGCTCAATGTGTTCCCAGTGGTGTGTGATTTTCCAGAAGTGTTTCCGGAAGATATTACGGATGTACCGCCGGAAAGAGAAGTTGAGTTTTCTATTGATCTAGTTCCGGGTACTAGACTGATTTCGATGGCACCGTATCGTATGTCGGCATCGGAATTGGTAGAATTGAAAAAGCAATTGAATGACTTGTTGGACAAGAAATTTGTAAGGCCAAGTGTTTCTCCTTGGGGGGCTCCGGTATTGTTGGTAAAGAAGAAGGATGGGAGTATGCGGTTATGCATAGATTATCGACAATTGAACAAAGTGACAATTAAGAACAAGTATCCGCTTCCAAGGATCGATGATTTGATGGACCAATTGGTTGGTGCGAATGTTTTTAGCAAGATTGATTTGAGATCAGGATACCACCAGATTCGTGTGAAAGGAGAGGATATTCAAAAGACGGCATTTAGGACACGGTATGGTCATTACGAATATTCCGTGATGCCATTCGGGGTTTCTAACGCGCCGGGTGTGTTTATGGAATACATGAATCGTATTTTTCATGAACAGTTGGATCGTTTTGTGGTTGTGTTCATCGATGATATTTTGATTTACTCTAAGTCTCAAGAGGAGCATGAAGAGCATTTGAGGATTGTGTTACGAATTTTGAAAGAGAAGCAATTGTATGCTAAGTTGTCAAAATGTGAATTTTGGTTGTCGGAAGTAAGTTTCCTTGGACATGTTATTTTCGGTAGTGGTATTAGTGTTGATCCATCCAAGATAGATGCGGTGATGCAATGGGAGGCTCCTAGGTCGGTTACGGAGATTCAAAGCTTTTTAGGCTTGGCGGGTTATTATCGGAGGTTTATTGAGGGATTTTCGAAGCCGGCACTTCCTTTAACGCAATTGACTTGTAAAGGAAAGGCTTTCATTTGGGATATTCATTGTGAAGAAAGTTTCAATGAGCTAAAGAGAAGGTTGACAACGACTCCGATCTTGATTTTGCCTAATCCTAATGAACCATTTGTTGTGTATTGTGATGCTTCATTGGTGGGTTTAGGTGGTGTTTTGATGCAAGAAGGAAAAGTTGTGGCTTATGCTTCTAGACAATTGAGAGTGCATGAAAAGAATTATCCTACGCATGACTTGGAGTTGGCGGCCGTGGTGTTTGTTTTGAAAATTTTGAGGTACTATCTTTATGGTGCAAGATTTGAAGTTTTTAGTGATCACAAAAGCTTAAGATATTTATTTGATCAAAAAGAATTGAACATGAGACAAAGGAGGTGGCTAGAACTTTTGAAGGATTATGATTTTGGTTTGAATTACCATCCGGGTAAGGCAAACGTGGTGGCCGATGCCTTAAGTCGGAAGTTGTTACATATGTCCGCATTGATGATGAAAGAATGGGAACTTTTGGAGGATTTCAGAGATTTGAGTTTGGTTTGTGAAATGACGCCGAGAAGTGTGAGACTTGGTATGTTACATGTTACGAATGATTTTCTTGCAACGGTTAGTGAAAAGCAAAAGTTGGATTTGAAGTTCGTTGATTTGATGATGAATGAGAACGAGGATTTTAAGGTTGATAATTTTGGAGTTTTGAGATTCCGTGGTCGTATTAATATTCCCGACGATGTGGAGTTGAAAAAGATGATTCTAGAGGAAGGACACCGAAGTAATTTAAGTATTCATCCGGGTGTGAATAAGATGTATCAAGATTTGAAGAAGATCTTTTGGTGGTCCGGTTTAAAGAGAGATGTTGCTCAATTTGTGTATGCGTGCTTAACTTGTCAAAAGTCTAAGGTGGAACATCAAAAGCCTAGTGGATTAATGCAACCGTTGGATATTCCGGAATGGAAATGGGATAGTATATCGATGGATTTCGTTACGGGATTTCCGAATACGCAAAGAGGTCATAATGCTATTTGGGTAATTGTAGATAGGCTTACTAAATCTGCTAACTTTATTCCAATTGATATTAGTTATCCTTTGGAGAAGTTAGCCGAGATTTATGTTCTTGTGGTTGTGAAGTTACATGGAGTTCCTAAGAGTATTGTATCGGATCGAGATCCGAGATTTACATCGAGATTTTGGGTGAGTTTACAAGAGGCTTTGGGTTCTAAGCTAAGATTGAGTTCGGCTTATCATCTGCAAACGGACGGTCAAACCGAAAGGACGATTCAATCGTTGAAGGATTTATTGCGTGCTTGTGTACTCGAGCAAGGTGGTGCTTGGGATGGTTATTTGGCGTTGATTGAATTCATTTACAATAACAGTTTTCATTCGAGTATAAGTATGGCACCATTTGAGGATTTGTATGGTCGGAGATGTCGAACACCTTTGTGTTGGCATGAAACCGGTGAGAGGACGTTAGTTGGACCGAAAATGGTACAACAAACGACGGAGAAAGTGGAGTTTATTCGTGAGAAGATGAAAGCTTCTCAAAGTAGACAAAAGAGCTATCATGACAAGAGAAGGAAAGATCTTGAGTTTCAAGAAGGCGGCCATGTGTTTTTTAGAGTTACGCCGGTTACGGGTGTAGGTCGTGCTTTGAAGTCGAAGAAGTTGACTTCTCGTTTTATTGGTCCGTATCAGATTACTTCACGAGTTGGTGTTGTGGCTTACCGTGTGGCGTTGCCTCCGAACCTTTCGAATTTGCATGACGTATTCCATGTTTCGCAACTTCGGAAATATGTTCCGGATCCGTCACATGTTATTCCTATGGACGAGGTTGAAGTGAGAGATAACCTTACGGTGGAAGCTTTACCGGTTAGGGTTTTGGACCGCGAAGTTAAGAAACTAAGAGGCAAGGATATTGCGCTTGTGAAAGTATCGTGGGGAGGCGCTGCGGAAGGCAATATGACTTGGGAACTAGAGAGTGGGATGCGAGAGTCGTATCCGGAGTTGTTTGAATCGGGTATTATTTTCGAGGACGAAAATTTCTAAAGTGGGGGAGAGTTGTAACGCCCCGATTTTGATTATTCCATTATTCTTGAGTCTTTTATTTTAATTGGGCAATAATTATTTTAATTGTGAATTTGGTGTGTTAAATGTTATTTTACCATTTTGAGAGTTTTCGGGGAAATTAGAATGGAGGGTATTTTAGACTTTTCATAATTAATCATAAGTTAGAAATTTTGTGGAATTAGAATTATGTGAGAAAAAAATGAATTAAATTGATTTAGTGGAAAATGAGAGAAGAAAGAAATAGAATAGAAAGAAAATAGAAAGAAAAGAGAAATAAGAGAGAAATAGAGAAAGATAGAAAGAAAAAGAAGAGAAAGAAAAGAGGAGAAAGTTGGGAAAACTAGGAAATCATCAAGATCGATCAATTAGCGAGCTTGGAATCCGGGTAAGGGTGTGAAACATTGTTATCTTATCAATGTGTATGATTATGTATGGGTTTGCTTGGATGTTTTCTTGTTTCCATAGCTTTTGAGTTTTAGGTCGAAAACGATAAAATGATTGAGAATCGATGTTTTTACGGTCGGAAATCGGTATAATTTGTGTTGTATGATTACCATGTGTTTATGAATCATTGCTGATAATTGTTTTGTTGTTGGAATTAATTTGGGATGAAAAATGAGGTTTTTGGGGGTTTTGGGTCGTGTAACCCGTAACAGCATTTTTCTGGTTCTGGTGTGATTCGCCAGGCGAATTTGGGATTCGCCAGGCGAATTAAGTCTGGACACTAGCTCGCTAGGCGAAGTGCTGGCGAAGGCAGATTCGCCAGGCGAATTTGCCAGTCGCCAGGCGAATTTGGAATTACAGAAAGGGGGTAGCTTCTGTAACTCTTGGAATTTTTCAATATTGGTGATTCGCCACTGGCTCGCCAGGCGAAGTGCTGGCGAATGGGATTCGCCAGGCGAATTCTCAAGTTGCCAGGCGAATCTGGTTGTTTCTCAATAAATTCTTAACTTTTGAAAATTCATAACTTTTGATCCGTAACTCGGATCGGGACATTCTTTATATCGTTGGAAAGCTTATGAAATGTTCTTTCTTGTAAAAATGGTTTTTGAGATTGTTGGCTGATTAAATTATGTCAGAAATTGGAAAATGTGTTGTTTTGTCGAATTCTACGGATATAATTGTGTGTAATTAGTGTATATCATGCAACGTGTTGCTGGTATGGATATGGTATGACTTCCGTGTTGTTATGAAGTGAAATTTGCATGAAATACATGTGGTGGTGATGAATTATGGCCGAAAGGCAAGAAATTGCAATATGTGTATTTAATGGTATATGCATGACTATATTGTGAAATATGTGTGCATTGCATGAGTGTATGTGGTCATTTTGTATGAGAAACATCATGACATGCATTCATGTGTCGCGATTCCGTGGAGAATCGGGTGTAATATCACGTCCCTGTTGGGTGTGAGTGATTGATTACACAAATGATCATTGAGGATCCTCTGAACATTGCGTAGTCAATGGGTGTAATGGTTGCGATGAGTTACACTTGATTCCGTGGGAATCTTCAGAATGATTGTGTGCCCTTGTGGGGTTTGAGCAATCGGATTGTGTCTGCGTGAACAATCCAGAAACATCGGATGACATGATGGTATGAGCGATGGGGAAATATCGTAGGCCCGGCAGGGAGGATATTTCCATTGAGTTCTTCAATTGAGCTCGGGTGATGAGTCGGTACCGCATGCATCTGCATAGAGTCGAGAGTCGGTCTCTATGAGTTGCATTGATCATCTTTGTGTTTGTGCATTGATGAATAAACATTGATATATGTATGTTTATGGGAGATGATATAAACTGTATCTTATAATGATGCATTGTTGGATGAACAAGTATGTGTGTGTTCATGTGGAATGATGATAATGGTGAATGTATGCATAATGAATATGCTTGATGATATATCTATATTGTGATATAGGATGAGTTGTGGTGAGAAAATGTGTTATATGTTTATGTTGTAGTACATAATTATATGCATTGTTATTATGATAATATTTCTCACCCTTCTGTTGTTTTATGATGCTCTATGAGGCATTGTAGATTAGGTATCTGGTGGTCTTTTTGTGAAGCGTGTCTTCATTTTCCTTGTTGGTCGGTTGGCTCTGATATGTAGCATCGGGTAGCTAGGACGTATGATCTCTTTGTGATACATTTGCATATGTATCTTGCTGATGAATTAGTGTATATAAACACGATGTTGCTTGTGATTCATACTGGATGATGTATATATATGTTGGTGTATATATGTGGTTGTTATTTAATATTTTAGATGTTTCCGCTTTTATTCTAAATATTGAGATGTGGGTGTAAGGACAAAGTTCCTCGGTGGCAAGTTACCTCACTATTGCATATCAATATTTTGAGCAGGTGATGTATGTATTAAATGAGTGTATGATGTGACATGCCTCTTTTATACTATGTTTTAATCGTACTCTGGCGAATTTTTTTATATGTGCCTAAATGATTTATGTGATTATTTGGGGGTATAGAAAGGGGGTGTTACACCCATCCTATATGTGGTTATCCACGGGTTATTAGCTTTAGGTTCTGCTTTGTATTTGATGGTGTTTATCCGTTAATGGGTTGGGAAAGTTTCTTAGGAAATATGAGAGAGAGAGAGAGAGAGGGTTTTTGTTGATTTTTGGGTTTTTCCGATGTTTTTGGTAAGTGTCATACCCCAAATTTTGACCACTAAAATTTCCCATCATTATGCAAATCATCATCACAATATGGAGGAACCTTCATGCCTCATCAGTCTCCCCAAAGATAGGCGAGCATTCACTACAAACAATAATTAGGGTTTCAAGCCCTCTCTGAGCTTTAGACAAAGGATCAATCAAGGAATGACATTATCTTCAACTTGTCTAACCTCTCAAACACCCACAATGGATCAAGAGGACTCCCACATCAAGAATCAAGCACAAGGTTGCAGCATTCTAAGTGGATTAAGCCTCAAGATTGCCAGTGTCACCAAATTAGGGTTTTGGTCGACCAGGCCCTCCAGATGGGAATTTTCCTCTGGGCATGAGCCAATGCTTCAAATCATAACCTAATATACCCCATGGAACCTCATGGACCCAATCATCAAGTCAATTTAACCTCAGGGGATGCATTCACCAAAAACCAAGAATTAGGGTTTCTTGACCTAATTCACCCCTAAGTTGACTTTTGGGACAAAAAATGAGCCAAGACCTCAAGGGAGGATTTAAGGGTCTCTAATACACCACATTGGTCCATTGGCCACAATGGATTGACCTAAGAAGCTTGATCAACAAGTTTCAAGCTCATCAGAACCACAATTAGGGTTTTGAGGAAAAAGTCAACAGTGCCTTTGACTTTTGACCAAGACATGCTCCCAAACCTTGAGACATGATTTAATATACCCCATAACACCTAGGAAATCAATCCATCAAGTTTGATTTAGGTCAAGGAATTGATTTCATAGAGGATCGCACAGTTTGGAATTTATTTGACAAAAAGTCAACTGTGCACAAAAGTCAACTTTGACTTTTTGAGATTTTTCTCAATTATGGTTCCTTAACCCTAAAATGATGTTAATGTGTGATTGGAATCATCATTCATCAAGAAAAATCAAGAAAAGTGGGATAAATTGTAAAAGGGGTAACCATAAAAACTTAGAAATTTATCTAAGTTATGAAACAAAGTGGCTAGGGTACCAACTTTGGAGGATCATAACTCCTAAACCGCAAGGCCATTTTTCCCATTCAAAGCTGGATTTGTAGCTCTCATGGCCCTCTACAAAAGCTTCAAACACAACTCATTCCAATTCCTCATGGATTTTAAGTTATGGAATGATCAAAATAAAAAAAAGTGAAAATGTCACTTTTTCCAACACTTAGTGAAAATTTCACTAAGTCAGAATCTGCCTTCACTTTTTTCCAAATGTAGGGGCATTTTTCACTTGGATCCAAAAAGTATCAAAACCAATTATGATCAAATAGTTGTTGTATCATATGAGGGCTTTCCAAAATGGCCAAGAACTCCATCAAAGTCCACTTAAGCTATAAGACCCATTTCTTTTTCTAAAAAAAACACTTTGGGCCTCTTGGTAGAGTGAAAGACCCAACCCTTTGTAAGTACAAACCTTTTTGGGCCTCAGTGTATTGTATAAGTCCCGATCCCATCAAAAAGTTCGGGGCGATCGTCGCCTTTTTAACAAAAACCCTTGGGCCTCTCCTTGAGCTGTAAGCCCCACCACTTGTACAAAAATAAACCTTTGGGCCTCTAAAAGAGTGTAAAATCCAACCCCCTTTTAACCAAAACTTTTTGGGCCTCAGACATGGTATAAGTCCCTCCGCGTTAAAAAAGAAATCTCGGCACAATCGCCAGTTCAAAAACAAATCATCTGGGCCCACCCTCGTGTTATAAGCCCCTTTCCTTTTCTTTAAACCCTTTGGGCCTCTTGAGAGAGTGTAAGACCCATCCCTTTGTACAGAAAACCTTTTTGGGCCTCAGTCACTTGTATAAGTCCCTGTACAATTTCAAAACAACAGTGCAATCACTGATAAAACCTTGGACCTCTCCTTGAGCTGTAAGCCCCAACAATCTTTTCAAAGCACTTTATCCTTTGATTTTGAATATTATATTTCTTTGTTGAACAAACTAACAAAACAGCATAGAAGCTCTACAACCGAGTAAGTGTTTACCGGCTTTCTTTATCTACCTTCATATATATATATATATATATATATATATATATATATATATATATATATATATATATATATATATATATAACTGTATTATGGGGCTGCTCACTGTAAGTCTTCTTTCACAAACTTTTATATACTCGTCATATATCCACTGTGTAATACTAGTATAGTTATTTAGAGTTTTCCCCCCGCAACTACGTCTAGCACTAGGTAAAGCCCTGTTGGTCACTCTTAAATACAAACAAAACTAGATCCCCATAGGATTACCAGATACAGTCTTCCCTCCTCTTGGGGTTAAACAATATGGAGACGTGAAAGGCAGCATTCTCGGTGAACCCTTTCTCAGACTGTCACTCTTAGAAATCGTCAAAGAAACTCTAACTCCCCAAAGATGATCTTTTCTCCGTGAATGGCATCTCTTGAGTTTCTTCCAAATTCTCAAACTTTCCTGGCTTGATCTATTCTCGGTGAATGGCATGTCTTGAATTTCTCGGGGTTTGGGGACCCATAGGCTCCCTAAAAGCATCCTCGCCTCCTCCTGGGCATTGTAAAAGGACCCTTCGGCTTTTTAAAAGCTCTCATGCCTTCTATTGTTCTTAGTACAAGGAACTAGAGACCTCTACAGGTATAAGAACATAACCTAGTCATCAATTTACTAGAGTTGTCTTTCTGAGTCAAGTGTCAGACCAGTTAATGGGTTGACCTTCATCCCTTAACATACCAGCCTTCTCTTGGGCATCATACAAAGATCATTCACCACCTGAGAATCGATTTCTCAAAACACCAATAGACTTGGACAGTCTCAATACCCTTTGGATATTCAATTTCCTTAAAGAACAAGAAATAACCCTGATCCTCTGATCAATCCCAAAGCACAACAATACTTTTAATCGTTCCCTTTATAAGAACTGATTTTCTCTTTTATCCAACATACTGGACCTGTCACTAAACAGAAACAGTCACCAGCACAATAGCCTCCTCTTGGGCTTTGTACAATGATTCTCCCCAGTGGAGCTAACCTTTTCACACTCTCTTGTTGAGTATAAAAGACTCTCTTATTGAGTCAAACCTGTTTAGCCTCCATCTCGGGCTTCGTACGAGATACCAAATCACTCTCTTGTTGAGTATAAAAGACTCTCTTGTTGAGTTAAACCCCTTTTAGCCTCCATCTCGGGCTTCCTACGAGATAAAAATCACTCTCTGGTTGACCCAAAATCCAAAAAGTCAAACTTGGACTTTTGCACAGTTGACTTTTTTCATCAGATGAAATTTTGACTTTGTGATTCTTTTGTGAAATCAATCCTTGTGTTTAATTAAACTTCATGGATGGCCTCCAAGGGTATTTAGGAATGTCTTAGACCCCTCCCCAAGGTTTGAGATCAAGGGTAGGCCAACAGTCAAGGATAGGGTTGACTTTTTCCATCAGAAACCCTAATTTGTGATCAGATGGTTTTGAGCTCTTGTGGCTTATGACTTGAGCTCTTTGAGTCAATCAAATCTTGTGGACATATCAATATGATGTACTTGTGGTCCTTGAAGTTCATTTTAAAGCTTCAAGCCATGCCTCATTTCACAAGTTAACTCAAGGGTTGAATTAGGTCAAAACCCTAATTCCTGATTTTTTGATAGATGGATCTCCAGGGTGATTTTGCCATTGTGGATGGGGTCTTGAGATCCTTTTGAGTTTATAGGACCACACATTGAGGTATTGGCTCATGCCCAGATGTAAATTTTCATCTGGAGCCCTCAGTCGACCAAAACCCTAATTTGGTGACACAGGCAATCCTGAGGCTTGATCCTCTTCGAATGCTGCAACCTTGTGCTTGATTCTTAATGTGGGAGTCCTCTTGATCCTTTGTGGATGTTTGAGAGGATAGACAAGTTGAATATCATGTAATTTCTTGATTGATCTTTTATCTAAATGCTCTGAGAGGGGTTAAAACCCTAATCTTTGATTGTAGTGAATGCTCAACCATCATTGAGAAGATTCACGAGGCATGATGGTTCATCCATATTGTGTTGATGATTTGCACAATGATGGGAAATCTTGGTGGTCAAAATTTGGGGTATTACAACCTCCTTCTTTTTTTTTCTTTTTTCTTTTTCTCTTGATCAATTAGATGATTTAGTGTCCATCTTGTTCATGAAGTTTGGATTGATGCTTAATGAACTTTCATCATTTCAAATCTACCTTCCAATTGATAATGGATCATTTGAGGTACTTTGGATTGATGCATAAGTTTGTCCGAAGTTATCATGAAGAATGATTAATGTAATGGACCAATCTCTTAGCCTTAGTGCTTGATCCCTACTTGGTTTTTACTTGTGCTACATGTTTTAGGAGTATGGTTTCTATCATATCTCTAACATGTATGGTACATAAATTGTTATTGACCCGCCTTCCATAGTATGATCTTCCTAATAGATTGTGCTAAGATTGATTAACATAGCGCTAAAGTTGTCCCGAATTGATTCATTAACTCTAACATCAATACTAACATTATTATTGTGCTAAATTTACTTTATGTCCTTTCATTTTCTTGCCATTTCATTTTATTGTCATTTAATTTCTTTCTCTTTGCTTTTATGCCTATATTTTTAGCATTACATTTCATATTGTTTATGTTTATGCGTCTTTTTCTTTTTTCCACTTGGGCATTTTCTTTTGCTTTTAAAGATATTAATAAAGGAAAAACCTAAAAAAAAACTTGGTTTTCTAATCTTTGGACTAATGGTTACTATCCTTAGCTTAACTTGGAGTTGACTTTTGGACCTATGGACTTTGGTTACTTTTCCCTATGCTATTGGATTGTTCTAAGACCTTGGTTCATTCATCTGATACTTGAGACTTTTGGTTGACTCTTGAAGACTTAGCTCTGATACATAGCTTTGACCTTATGACTTTAGCTCTTCTTTCATCTAATGCTTGTCTTATTTTGTGGTAACTTGTTGCTTGTGGCTCAATCCAAAGGGAATGGAATGTTTGTTTGACTTATGTCAGATGCTGGCTATATCCTAGTTAGTTCACAATGCACACACAAAGGATTCCTCTTTGGCTACCTTACAATGATACCATTTATTTCTTGCTATTCGCTTTGTGCATTAGGATAGTCTCATCATCTCCTCCCCTTCTTTAATTTTCAAAATCTTCTTCCTTTTTTAAAACCTTCTTGTTTTCAAAATTGAATCACTTTCTCAATAAACCTTGACTTTGTTAAGTAATTTTCAAAACTTTTTTCTTAAATAAATGCCAAGACATCTTAAGCATATCAAAACAATTTCAAAAGACTTAAAAAACACAAAACTCATTCAAATCTTTTGTACTTTTGTGCACTTTTTCCTTTTAAACCTTTTTCTTAAGGATAGTCATTAGTTTTGTTCTTGTAGTGATGTAACTCCTATACTTCCACAATAATATAGAGAAGTGATAACATTTTCCACTTAGATGTTGTGTGATAGACTTCTTGATTTCAATCCAAGCAAAAGCCCTCCATCTCAAGATGATGCAAATGCTCCTTCCTCATTAATTATGGGTAGTAAGTTGAGTTTCCACTTGAATATAATGAAATGTCTATTCATTTAAAATCAATCAAAACATATACTTTTGTTATTTTTAGCACGAACTACGAGGTTTTGATCCTCCATTGCAAATTTTTTGGTACGTAGGCACGAGGCTCAAGAAGTCTGGTCAAATAAAAATGTAAAAAAAAAAAATTCTCATCTCTCCAATCTTTTATAAACAACACCCTTTTTAAGTCAAATGCAGATTTTCAAGAGGTTCTTATATAGTACTATAGATGTGATGTGTGTTAACACCTTCCCTTCACATAACTAACCCAGGTACCCTTATCTCTTTGGAAATAATAAAGAGCGGTGGTGAATCTTACTTTTGTGAGTTAAGTTAATCAATAGCTTAATCTCATATTTTCCCGCCGCAACATATGGCATCCTAAGCAAAATAAGATTTTTATGTCACTGTTCCATCTAGCAATAAGTGGCCAGTGGTTCTCCAAGGAAAACAAATTCTTATTGATAATGAAAATCATGATTTAACTCTTGATATTTTTGAGACCCCTTCTTTCTCAACACATGTGCTTACTGTGAGAGCAAGAGTTGTCTCTACAAATCAATCTATGTTTTGATGATAACAATACGTATTTGTGAAAGAACTATTTTATGTTCTAATGTGTGTTGTGTGCAGATCATAATCATAGAAGATATCAGATCCAACAAGCACCATCCAGATGTGCGTAATTGATAATATGTGAAGTTACTATGTGTGACACAAGTCGCAAGAAGCAAGAACGCTTATGTATCTGATCATGATCAGTCAGATCCAAGGATACCGATATTACTGTTGCAATGCTCTTATGGATGCTCTCTGAAAGTGGTTGAGATTCTGAAGATAACGAAGCTTCTGAAGAAGATAATTTTCTGGAGAACCGAAGTGCTGAAGACTCTCGTGACTTGAAGCTCTGAAGGTGGAAGGCTCTGAAGACCAAGTGCAGAAAGACTCTGAAGACTTATGTGTTCTGAAGATTACGGTTCCAAAGGACAAGTGCTGAAGACTCTGAAGACAGATTCCTAATGGACGAGTTCTGAAGTTTTGGAAGACTTGAAGTAGTAAAGGATAATGTTCTAAAAGATAAGTGCTGAAGTTCTGAAGACTGATTCCTAATGGACTTCTTCAAAAGACTAGAGACTTGACGTATCATGTATCCTGTTAAGAAGGCTCTACTCATGCTTCAATAAATTACCATCAGAAGCCCCTGAAGTTTGGAAGTCAAATGTTACCGTTGTGAACGACTGTACACAGTGACCAAGAAAGATATATCCTGTCACTTCTCCCACAGCAAATAGGAGATGTGTCAGTACAACTAATTATTACACAACGTCTCTTTTCTAACAGCCAACAGTATTTCAATGGCTATATTTTACTGGGCTATTTAAAGAAAGGAGTAAACGCTTCTGAGGGTATCTATTCAGTCCATGAATGGAGAATTGATCAAAGTCATTGTGTGAAGATAGCAACAACGATGAGTTCTCGTTGTAACACTTAAACATTCAAAGTTATCACCATTTACACATGGCCATTGTTGTTGAAGCTTAAATTTCATCATTCAACACAACAACAATGAATTGGTACAGAAGTTGTTGATGAAGAAGACAACATTGCAAATCAGTCAAGTCATCAACCACCTTCTCGTCCGAGCTACATTGAAGATCTGAAGCAAGGAGGTATTGCTTAAACTTGCTCACCCAAGAAGACGAAGAAGAAGAAGAAGAAGATCTACAAGATGTCAACAACTGTCAAATCATTATACATCTTTGTAGTTTCTTAGGATAGCAAGGAGTTGTTGCTCATATCTGGCTTGAACACTTATGTGGATTAATGGTTAGTCACCGGCCGTTGCCCATGCATCTGTAATCGAGATTGATTATAGTGGATTAAGACCTTGTGTTCAAGGCGAAATCACCTTAGGAGGATGGACTGGATTAGCCTTTGTGGTGAACCAGGATATATCGTGTGTTCTTTACTCTTATGCTTAATGTCTTTGTTTATGTTTCTACATTGAGGATCAGAACCTTACATAAGCAAGTCAGAACCTTGCAACTCTGATAAGCTTCCGCTCTGAAAGTTCTGAATGTTGTACATACCGTTCATACTCTTATTGGTTCTCACGCTCTAAGCATTGCCAAGTCTGAATACAACTTCGCAAGTCAGAGTCTCTCAATGAACTCTGATGTAACGTAAAGTGTCTTATTGACAAGAAGCGAAAAGTTGTTAAAAGAGTAAATACACAATTCAAACCCCCCATTTCTTGTGTCTTTCTCGCACCTTCAATTGGTATCCGAGCTCCAGTTCTGTTATTGATGGATATCAAACACTTAACAGTTTCAGAAAAAGATCCAGATGCGGTGCGTAGAAATACTCTGGGTGAGATTGAAATCCACTTACAATTTCTGTAACAATTCAGAAGATGACTGTGTACAAAATTGTAATCAATCTCAGTACTTGAGCAAATCACTGATTCTGGAAGTTTTGCAGTTGTCAAACAACTAAATCTTTCTCACTTAAGTTTTAATGAAGATTGAAGAATCAACTGATAAGATAGATTCATCAGATAAGAAGTATTATATGTTGAATGCTTATCTTGGAAGATACGTGTGGATGAACCACATATTTGCTCAAAGTTGAATCATCAGAAAACAAGAAGTCTTGTTTGCTGAAGATTAATTCTTTATGAGTTTTTGAGATGTTTTCAAGAAACGGATTAGGTCCACCCTTGATTTTCTCGTGTAAAAACTCATTCTGAACTTCTTCATGTAAAGAAGAAAGATAGTTGTTCTATGATTTTGAACTTCAGAGTGAAGTCTGTTGAAGTTAGAAAATCTGAAAAATTCAAACTCTTAGAAATGATTCAACATCTGAATCTTGAATGATCTAGAGGTTAAAAGATTCATGAAGAACTGAATATTGTTTTCTTGGTGACTCATACAGAAAACTGAAAGAATATTCAGGAAGAAGAAATTCAATAATTCATCAAGAATTTAATTGAGAATGAATTCTAAGTCTTGGTTGGATAAACTCTGATGATTAAGTTCTGTTAAACTTGAGATTCTATCTCAGTTGAATCAAATGTTATTGGTCATATTCTATCTGATAAGTTTCTCAGAACCGAATTAATCTGAAATCAGAAGATGTTCAATCTGACGCATTAACAAAAGTTATCCCTTAAAGTCAAAGGGATTTTAGTTGCTAATGTTTTCAGAATGAAGAAATCAGTTGACATTCTTTTAGAAGAAGATATGTTGTTTATCCTCTGATAGACTAACTTTAAACAAGTTAGATCAGCCTTGCAAGAACAAAGATTGTCATGCAAACTATGTCATGTGAAGTTTATGTTTTAGTGACCCTCTGAAAATCAGTCCTCCACACTCTAAGGATTACCTTTAGAAACCAGATGAATACTCCTGAACAATAGAACGTAGTGGTCATCTGAAGAGAAAGTTGACTCCAGTTCTCGACTAGAAATCCAAGTTTAGTGGACATCAGATTACTCTGAAGGAAGCAGAAGCTAAAAGATGATGATCAGAAGCTTAGAGTCAGATTGGAAAACACTCAGAATTGCTGTAAAAAGATTTAATAATCTCTAAGGTATGTTTGTCTTCGTTCATCCTCATTTTTGGAATTAAAAACAGTAAGCAATAATTTGAACTTCGTCACTCACTGACATATTAAGTATATTGAAACTATAATAAGATTCTTACTCATTTATGATTAGAAAATTTTAAGAATTAAATAAATAGTTAGGATTACGTGTGTCAGCTACTACTCTGCTACCCATAGGTTTACGGAGATTTAGTCTATCAATTGACCATCTCAGCTATTCATTGCTTGTCTCGGATATGATGACCTCGCGTGTTCCAGCTTGATAAAAAGCTATCACTCTTAAGTTCCCCCCACATTTCCATCCCTTCTCTAGGAAGAATCACTATTCAACTATCCAGTAGTTTAGAACTTCTCTCCTCAAAACTAAAATTGCTCAAAATGTCTTCCCACGATATTAGAGGAGAAATCTTTGATCTTGAACTCCTAATGGAATACACTCTTGACTTAAACCTTCTAACCCAACTCAACAAAACAAGTCTTCTCTTTGGAATTAAATTTCAGAACTGGGAAAACTACGTCAACATGCTTGTTGGACCTATTTTTCCTTCGCTTGTAAATGGGTTCTGGGCAAATGCGAGAGTACTAGAATATGACTATGGCAAAAATGCTATTTTGTCTGTAGTTGCTGGTTGTCCAGTCTTGATCAACCCTACTATCATAGCTAAATCCATTAGGTGTGTTGAAGATGGTGTGACTGTGGAAAGAAATATCAACAACCATAGCTTTGACAGGCATATGCATGTCATTTTTGAAACCGAAGGTCGTCCCACTCAACCATGCACCCTCACTCCTATTGCTAAAGATTGGTACAAGCTCATGATAACTAATTTAAGACCAAGAGAAAGAGGAGTGGGATGGTTATCTGACAAAGAAAGATTATTTGGTTTCTTCCTAGTGTCTAGGATCCAAATAAACCTACCCCAGTCCATGTATAATCATCTGAAGGATGAAATCCATCTGTCCAGGAATGACACAATCTATCAAATTCCATATTGTAGAATCATCTCCCACATTCTTGACCTCCAGGGAGTAGTTGGTCATTGCAAAAGAAATGGAATGAATGAGAAGATCCTTCCTGAGTTTTGTCAACCTATGACCTTCTTAGTCTAAGATAGGAAGTTAGTCTTTCTAGAATCATAAATTAATTAAGGTTCTCATCTTATGGATATGTATCTTCAAGATTAATTATTGAAGTATACCTAACTATATATTGCTCATCTTCTTGAATGTTTCTCTATTGCTGATTAACTAACTGGAAATTAAATCGAGATAATTAAGCATCTTAAGTGACTATTAAAATTCACACGAAAAAGTCTTGGAAAACCACAAATCCCTCGTAGGTCATAATTAGGTGACGGTTACTATTAACACTCATAAGAATTAAGTCACGACTCTTGATAAGATAATCCTTATTAAAGATGAAAATCATTGAACCTCTTTTCCCACGTTACTTAGTGCGTCTAGGACAAATCAACCGTTATTCACCCAAATCCTCCAAGACCTTACTCTATTCATTCATCTATAAAAAGCGCTAAACCCTAATTCAGTAACACAATTCTTACCAATCTAAATTTTTAGAAAACTCTGCCTAAATACCTTCTACCTTCTTCATTCCGTCATCCTTTATAATGGCTTCCGTCTCCCAAAATGCCTTAACACCCATAACCACACAGATTCCAGTTGACCATCTCATCGTTATGTCAGAAATAATTGTGAACTTCAACAATTTGAAATCAAATGGATGTGATATTACTCCTTCAATGGAAACTCAAGGATGGAGTAATTACTTCAAGAGGTTGGAAGGACCAACTTACAGTCATCTGGTTAAGAATTTCTGGATCCACGACAACACATCCAATACCCTCATTGTCTCCTTCGTTTTTGGAAGAAAAATTTTCATATCTGAGAAGACTATTGCAGATCTTCTGATGCATGACAACAACGGTGTGAAAATCACTAAGAACCAACTAAATGAGGAAAAAGACGCTAAGGTTCTGGCTAGCATTTTCAAAGAAAATGTTGTAACTGATGCAGAGAACTCAATATTCTCTAATCTAAAGGATTCTCTACAAGTATGGTTTAGAATCCTCCAAGGAAGTGTATTTCACCATCTTCC
This sequence comes from Lathyrus tuberosus, assembly GCA_022829125.1. NCBI lineage: Eukaryota > Viridiplantae > Streptophyta > Magnoliopsida > Fabales > Fabaceae > Lathyrus > Lathyrus tuberosus. The sequence goes on along the minus strand of JALAZF010000199.1, from coordinate 9,591,137 downwards.
TTCAAACCAACTCAACGACACTAAAAAATGTGTCCTATTTCTCCTTCTTAAGGGAATCAAGATGCATCTTCCTGCAATTCTCTTCAAACATCTGAAAAAAGCTATAAGAAACTCCATAACAGGTTCTGTCACGGAGGACAGACAAATTCCGTATGGAAGACTTATTTCTGACATCTTAGTGGAATCAGGAGTAGTTGATGATATCCTGATTAATGAGGGGGAATCAAGAAAGTTGCTTAAAAGCGCTGGAAAAATTCTCAGGTTTGAGAATCTTAAAAGAGAAAACTCAACTCTGGATAATACATCATTTAGGAAATTAACATTGACCCCAAAGGTTCCTGTCGAAGGATTTCCAAACTTCTCTGAGCACGATCAAGCAGATGTAGGAAACTATCTGCAGCAATTTAAGGAAGACGACATTAGTAGTTGGATTAATATGGAAAATATTTCTGATGTGCTGCAAGAACTATCAGGATGGAAGAATAGAGAAAAGAAGCAGAAGAGTACTGATGATGGAGAACCTTCATAAAAAATATCAAAAATGGTGAATGATGCATTAACATCCTTTAAGGATAATGCGATCACACAAATCCAAAGCTTAGTAGATGCTTCCAATTCAAGCATAGATCCCTTAGAAATAAGAAATATCTAGACTAAGTTCCATGCATGGATCTCAGAGGAAATTGTGAAGAGCAAGAGGTTGGCAATTACTCAAGCAGAAGAAAAGATGCATACCTTAAGAACAAATGGTTCTGAATGCTCGTTCTCATCTTCCTCATCAGCATTAGGCTCCTTTTAGTCTAATACTTAGGAACCCATCCTCATTAGGTCTGTGTTTTGATTACCTTTAGGATTAAGCTTAACCTATGCATTAATTTTTAAAATCATTTTGTGGTTCTGCGTTAAAATTCCATCTAGGTACCCATTAATGAAAATGCTATGACTGATCTCTAAAAATGATTTATCCATGTTCCTTATCATATCAATCTTCGTATGATTAATGCTTTAATGATAACATCCTTTGAGTCTATTTATGCTCATTATCATATTGATCTACATATGCTTAAATGCTCGATGCTCTAAACTTTTTGATGATGTCAAAAAGGGGGAGAAATATAATATGATTTTGATTGGAAAGAAAGAAATCTTAAAAGAATGCAACTCAAACAAGTAATCAAGAAAGAAATCTTAAAAGAATGCAACTCAAACAAGTAATCAATCATATAAAATGCGTTACTATTAATGTTTGTTGTTTGATGTTTAACTGAGGAACTATAAACAAGTTCACTAGGCATTCTAAGAACAGGTTAAGAAAGAAGAACTCTATTAGAAGTTCTTATGAACTGTTGGTCATATGATAGAAGTTGTACACTTCGTGAACATGTGTTCAGAATCAAATCTAGCCAGTACTGTTCAGAAGTTGAGAACTGTCTGAAAGTCAAAGTTTATCTTGATCTCTGTCTCACTTGGTTCAGAAGCTGTAAGTTGTCTAAGAATATGAGATTCAGAAAGTAAGAATCAGAAGAAGGAAACTCATAAAGCGGTCAAGACAAAGTCTACATCTCAAGATGCTTATTCAGAAGAACTGTGTAAATCAGAAGTCAAGAACTGTCTGAAGATCCGGATTGAAGATCCAAGAACAAGAAGTTCTGATGTCTCCCAAGAACCAATTAAGAAGAAAATGATTTGGTATCAGACTAAATCAACAAATGGTAATCAGACTCAGTATACATAAAGATTGGTATCAGACTCAGTCTGCAGTAATATCAATCCGAGCTAAGCTGTAAAATGTCTTCTAGACCTTCATTGGTATCTATCTCAGCACACTAAGAAAATAACCTTCAAGTGGTATGAAAAGAATTCCTTCAGCTGGAATCAGACACAACATACTCTTGTATAACTCAGTATCAGACTAAGATTAAAACATGTGTACCAGTTTCAGAATCAAGCGTTGATTGATCACAAAAAATTATCCTTCAATTGGTATCTGATCAAAAATCAAGCTTTGATGAACCACTGAGTTGTGACAGTAACAAGGTTCGGAGATGAAGACCTGTGTTCAAAAGTCAAACTCTAAAAAAAAATCATGTTCCATATTGGTGATTAAAAACTCATATTCCTAAATTAGAATTCTGAAGATCCCAATATCTGACTTATGGAAATTAGGGGGAGACTGCCCAGAAGATTCAATTGCTAAATCTAAAATCTTCACAAAGTCTAAAACTCAGGGGGAGTTTCTCAAAAGACAGTGCATGTCTCTTATGAATAGTGATGCTATGTTATTAGATCAGAATTGTTCTGTTTGTGCTTAAATAAAACTGCTGAAAAGTAGAAATGCTTCAGATGTCTCTGAAGATTATAAGCTCTGATACGACTTCTAAGGAATTGAGTTCTGAAGATCTAAAGATGGAAGTTCTGATGAACTAGTCCAGATGCTAAAGACTCTCTATTTTCCTATAGACAAGATAGAGAAGTAATCCTTTTCTATTCTTTGTTCTGGCAACTCAAGTTGTTATTCTGTATATCTTTGGATCATATAAGATTCTAGATGATCACAGATAAAACTTTGAGGATAACACATTCAGGGGGAGCTGTTATTCCAGACTCTGAATATGTTTGTTTGGTGACTACCTTGTATAAAATGTTTAATCAAAATACTTGGTTTTGTTATCATCAAAAAGGGGGAGATTGTGAGAGCAAGACTTGTCTCTACAAGTCAATCTATGTTTTGATGATAACAATACGTATTTGTGAAAGAAATATTTTATGTTCTAACGTGTGTTGTGTGCAGATCATAATCATAGAAGATATCAGATCCAACAAGCACCAGCCAGATCTGCGTAATTGATAATATGCGAAGTTACTATGTGTGACACAAGTCGCAAGAAGCAAGAACGCTTCTGTATCTGATCATGATCAGTCATATCCAAGGATGCCGATATTGCAGTTGCAATGCTCTTGTGGATGCTCTCTGAAAGTGGTTGAGATTCTGAAGATAGTGAAGCTTCTTAAGAAGATAATCTTCTGGAGAACCGAAGTGCTGAAGACTCTCATGACTTGAAGCTCTGAAGGTGGAAGGCGCTGAAGACCAAATACAGAAAGACTCTGAAGACTTATGTGTTCTGAAGATTACGGTTCCAAAGGTCAAGTGCTGAAGACTCTGAAGACAGATTCCTAATGGACGAGTTCTGAAGTTTTGGAAGACTTGAAGTAGTGAAGGATAATGTTCTTAAATACAAGTGCTGAAGTTCTGAAGACTGATTGCTAATGAACTTCTTCAAAAGACTGAAGATTTGAAGTATCAGATATCCTTTTAAGAAGGCTCTACTCGTGCTTCAATAAATTACCATCAGAAGCCTCTGAAGTTTCGAAGTCAAATGTTACCGTTGTGAACGACTGTACACAGTGACCAAGAAAGATATATCCCGTCATTTCTCCCATAGCAAAAAGGAGATGTGTCAATACAGCTAATTATTACACAACGTCTCTTTTCTAACAGCCAACAATATTTCAACGGCTATATTTTACTGGGCTATTTAAAGAAAGGAGTAAACGCTTCTGAGGGTATCGATTCAGTCCATGAATGGAGAATTGATCAAAGTCATTGTGTGAAGATAGCAACAATGATGAGTTCTCGTTGTAACACTTAAACATTCAAAGTTATCACCATTTACACATGGCCATTGTTGTTAAAGCTTAAAGATCATCATTCAACCCAACAACAATGAATTGGTACAGAAGCTGTTGATGAAGAAGACAACATTGCAAATCAGTTAAGTCATCAACCACCTTCTCGTCAGCGCTACATTGAAGATCTGAAGCAAGGAGTTGTTTCTCAATGCTTGCTCACCCAAGAAGACGAAGAAGAAGAAGATCTACAAGATGTCAACAACTGTCGAATCATTATACATCTTTGTAGTTTCTTAGGATAGCAAGGAGCTGTTACTCATATCTTGCTTGAACACTTATGTGTTCTTTGTACTTAAACATTAGGAGTAGTCTGCTTGTTAAGAAACATTATTGTAATCTCTTGTATAACTAATTCTTGGTGAATTAGGATTCCTTGAGTGGTCAGTGTGACCGGAGACTCGAGAAGATAATGGCGAGATGTCATTGTAGGAAATCCTGAAATAGGGTCAGTAGCGTAATATTCATTGCGATGAATCCCTGAACGTCTAGCTCTGAAAGCCTAGCAGTAGATCTTGCGAGATTGGAACCTACAGGTCAATGTTCATTATATTCATTAAGTTGAATCCCTGAACAATTCATTGCATGTTAGTCACAGTGCGGCTGTGCAAATGGTTAGTCATCGGTTGTTGCCCGTGCATCTATAATCGAGATTGATTATAGTGGATTAAGACCTTGTGTTCAAGGCGAAATCACCTGAGGAGGGTGGACTGGATTAGCCTTTGTGGTGAACCAGGATATATCGTATGTTCTTTACTCTTATGCTTAATGTCTTTGTTTATGTTTCTACATTGAGGATCGAAACCTTACATAAGCAATTCAGAACCTTGCAACTCTGATAAGCTTTCGCACAGCAAGTTCTGAATGTTGTACATATCGTTCTGACTCTTATTGGTTCTCACGCTCTAAGCATTGCCAAGTCTGAATATAACTTCGCAAGTCAGAGTCTCTCAACGAACTCTGATGTAACGTAAAGTGTCTTAAAGACAAGAAGCGAAAAGTTGTTAAAAGAGTAAATACACAATTCAAACCCCACATTTCTTGTGTCTTTCTCGCACCTTCACTTACCTCATATAAAAAAATGATGAAGATGTTGTGCATGTTATTCGTTACGATCTTGGAGAAGGAATGTGAAAAAACTAACAAGTAAATTTTTTCATTGTATATCCTTAATTTATTGTTATATTTTATTTTTAATATTTATAGTTAATGCTTTTCTAATGATGGGTGGAAAAAATGATGAAGATGATGGGTTTTTCTAATGCCTTTTATATATAATTCTACGAATTAAATTTTCAATTACTTTTATAACAGACTATGATTCAAAATTGAAAGGAAAGTGTGAGTAAAATATATAGATTGTCTTGTGGAGGATATGAAAAACGTGATGAGATAATGATTAATGAAAAAATAAAACAAGACAACAAAAGTTGTGAGATGCTTCCTTAAGTTTTGATCGCAGTCCATCTCCACAATTACGTACCATGAGAAATGGAAGAGAGTCCAATAAAAACAAAAAGGGGGTTTATATCAGAGGTTAAATACTTTGTTACTGAAAAGATCGTAAGTAGATTCTTTTATCAAGAATATTAACTTCCTCTCTTTTAAAAACATCCATGATCAGAATCTAGAACCTTAAACATCTATGTCATTTATTTGATACATTCGTGTATTTGTTAGTGCGTGAGGCACTTTTAGTGAGGAGAGAAAGAGAGAGAATAAGGAAATAAGGATTTATGGAATGAGTTATTACAAATAATGATACATACTATGACTATTTATATACAACCCTAATTGGGCTTGGGATAACAAAACTTGGATTATATTTAAATATTAAATCTAATCAAATTAAATATAATATTTCAACATACCCCCTATAATCCAAGTTGTCGAACCTATGCTAATCATAGTCGATTTGAGTTATTCCTAATTTCTTTCACAAATTCATGACTCTGTCGATCTTCAATCCTTTGGTTTCAATGTCGGCCAACAGTGCTTCACTTGAGCAATGCCTAACTTCAAGTTCACCTCGATTTACCTTTTCCCTTAAGAAGTGAAATCTAGCTTCGATATGCTTACTTCTTCCATGCAGAACTGGATTCTTTGCCACATTTATGGCATACTTGTTGTCGATTTGCAACACAAGAGGTTGCTTCACTTCGACCTCCATTTCTTCAAGTACCGATTTGAATCAAATTGCGTGACATGCAGCATAGGATCTTTCTATATTTTCCGCTTCACATGACGATAGTGCCACCACAGGTTGCTTTCTCGAGCACCATGAAATTGGGGCACTAAATACTTGAAAGAAATATCTATTAGTGCTTCTTCGATCTTCCTTATGTCCGCATCAATCAACATCTGAATAATAAGTAACCATAGCTTCTTTACTTTCAGAGTCTCGTCGAAATAAAATTCCATAGTTTGTCGATCCTTTTAAGTATCTCTGGATTCTTCTTGCAGCCATCAAGTGTGATACCCTTGGTTCACTCATGTATCTGCTCACTAATCCGACTGAGAAACATATATTAGGTAGAATGTTTCACACATATCTTAGAGATCCGACAATCTGTTTGAACAAAGTTGCATAGACTTTGTCTTCCTCTCCATGCTTCTCCAACTTTAAATTTGGTTCGATAGGCGAAGATGCAGGACTTGAATCATCCATTCTAAATCTCTTGAGTATCTCTTTGACATACTTTCTTTGATGTAGCACCATGCCTTGCTTAGACATTTTAAATTCCATGCCTAGGAAGTATGACAATTTTCCCAGATCCGACATTTCAAATTCCTTCTTCATCATCTCTTTGAACTTCAACAAGTTCTTCATGCTATTTCCAGTTACTAGCAAGTCATCAACATATAAGCAGATTATTGTTATATCTTGTTCCACAACTTAAACATGGACACCATACTTAGATTTGCATTTTACAAATCCCAATTCAACCAAATATGAGTCGATCTTCTTGTTCCATGCCCTAGGTGCCTACTTGTGACCATAGAGCGCTTTGTGCAACTTGTATACTTTACTTGCTTCCTCCTAAATTACAAACTCATGAGGTTGTGTGACATACACCTCTTCTTCTAAAGGTCCATTCAAAAATGCTAATTTTACATCTAAGTGAAATGTTGACCAGCCTTGCTTGGATGCCAAGGCCACCACTAGTCGAACAGTTTCCAATCTTGCGGTAGGTGAAAATACTTCAGATTAGTCGAGTCCTACTCTCTGGATAAATCCTCGAGCTACCAATCTCGCTTTATGCCTTACGATCAATCCATCAGCATTGTGCATCAACTTAAACACCCACTTTACTTCGATAGCTTTTGTATGAGTTGGCAATTCGACCAACTCCCATGTGTTGTTTTTTCAATTGCTTGTAACTCTTCAACCATAGCAGACTTCCATTGTTTATCTTTGAAGGATTCGTTATAGTTTATTGGTTTAGGACCTGCAAGTAAAGCAAAATGGACTAGTTCCCCATCTATTGTGACTTCATCATCACCAACCACTTCATAGTCTTAAAGTCTTGTTGGACGAGCTCTTGTTCTTTGAGGTCTCTGACTAGTGCCAGCCATACCCTCGTCGAATTCGACTGTGTCGAGAGTATCAGCAAATGCTTCTACTTCTTCTTCGATTGGAGTATCAACAATGTCTTCGACTTTGACATCATTACTTGCTTCGTCGAAATCATAGCTCATCAATGGCTTGTCTACTACATTACTAGAATTCCAATCGCATACAAAACTTTCATTAAACACAATGTCTCGACCCATCACAATCTTCTGATTAATTGGATTGAACAGCTCGTATGCTCCAGTCTTATGATATCCTACTAGAATCATAGGTTTACTCTTATCATCAAGCTTCCTTCTCCTAGTATCAGGAACATGCTTATAGCAAATAGAGTCAAACACCTTCAGATGACTGAATGATGGTCGTTTGCCACTCACTGCTTCTTCACAAACCTTGTTCTTCAGCTTCTTGGTAGGGCACCTGTTCAGAATATAAACAGCAGTCAAAACAGCTTCTCCCCATAAGGATTTTGGCAAATTCTTATGCTTCAGCATGCATCTCGCCATGTCCAATATGGTGATGTTTCTTCTTTCTGCTATTCCATTATGTTGAGGAGTATAACGAGCAGTTATCTCATGATTAATACCATGTTATGCACAGAATGCTTCAAATATCTTGGATGTGTATTCGCCACCTCCATTTTTTCGCAGAACTTTAATTTTCTTTTCACCCTGGTTTTTGACAAGTATCATGAATCTCTTAAAGATTTCAAATACTTCATCCTTTTGTTTGATCACACAGATCCAAAGCTTTCGACTGTACTCATCGAAAAATGAGACGAAATACAAGTTTCCACCAATGGTATTCTCTTCAAAAGCACCACATACATCTGAAGGTACAACTTCGAGTATGCAGGATGATATCATTGGCATAGTCGAAACGAAAGACTTCCTGGACTACATTCAGACTAGACAACATTCACAGAGTTTGTCGGGCATCTCAAGACTTGGTATACTAGTTACCACATCTTGACTAAAGTTCAGATGGCCAAACCTCAGATGCCACAACCAACTATTGTTGTGATCGACAACTGTTTTAAGACATTGTACCTCAGTCGAACTGATCATGGTCTTAAATGTTCTATTCTTCGACAGAGGAGATTTCAAGACCAAGTTATTCTGAATGTCGAAAAGTTCTAAGGCTTCATCTTTCATAACCACTGAGAACCCCTTTTCGGCCAGTTATCCAACACTTAGCAGATTGCACTTCATTCCAAGGACATATAGTGCATCTTTGATCAAGGCTTTTTCTCCATTACTCATTTGAATAACTATGTTGCCAATGCCTTCTGCTGGCAATGAGCTGTTATCAACAAGTTTCACCTTACTCTTCTTCGACTCGTAGAAATCTACTAACCATGTTTTTTAACCAGTCATGTGATTCAAACAGCCTAAGTCGAGGAACCAGATCTTGGATTCGACATGGTCATCTGCAACTGCAGCCATAACCACCATATCATTAAAATCATCTGAATCTTGACGTGCAAGGTTCGTTCCTTCATCCTTGCCTTTTGTCGAACCCTTGTCTTTCTTGTACCAATAATGTTTGGCCAAGTGACCATACTATTCACAGTTATAGCACTACACAATTTTTTTCTCTACTTTGTCTTTCTGATAGGAATTTCCTTCTCCCCTTTTCGAGGATTCAGAAGTTCTATCATCGATCTTATTCTTGTGAGGATTCGACCAAGACTTCTTGCCCTGAGTCTTGTCGGTTTTGCCTTTGAACTCTTTGGAACCACCATTCTTCTTCCACGATTGCACTTGTGGTGCTTGTATCGAGTCTTGAACTTATTTCCTTTTGACAATCCTAATATCATGCGTTTCCAACGAACCAACCAAATCTTCCAGATTTAAGGTTTCAAGATTGTTGGATTCTTGAATAGCTACGATAACATGATCAAAGTGAGAGGTCAACGTACGCATTACCTTCTCAACTATCATCTTATCAGTTAGGTTTTCACCACACCCCTTCATGAGATGGACAAGTTTCTACACCTTCGACACATAGCCTGCAATCTTTTCATCTTCTCCCATTGACAACAATTCATATTGTCGTCATAACGTGTGCAACTTAACGACTTTAACTTTCTCGCCTCCTTCATAGTACTTGACAAGAATATCCCACGCCTCCTTCCCTGATTCAGCATGAGCGATTCTGACGAAGTTATCTGCATCAATCGTCAATTGGATGTAGAACGCCGCCTTAGAATCTTTCTTCTTGGCATCCTTGTGAGCGATTCTCTATTGTAATACCCCGTATTTTCTAAATGCTCAATTGGATATCAGATGAATATTTATGTGCTCTATCTTTGATTAATTGGAATAATGGAATATCCTAAGTGCTCTAAGTATAGTCAATTGGGATCAATAGAGCAACAGGTGGACTCTAAAGAGATCAGTTATTTTATTAAAGAGACGGATTAATATTTATTAGTTCAAGAAAGTATTTTAAGGTAACTCTAATAATTGATCAATGGGTGTTAGAAGACAAAATATCAATTGGGGATATTTTGCCTTATTGGATTTATATTATACAATATATGTATTATATATATTTGCAAGAAGAAGAAGGAAAAGAGAGTAACAGAGAAAGAAAAGGAACACGTGGAAGGAGAGAAAGAAGGAAAGGAAGAGTACGAGGAAGAGGAAGCTTGGATTCATCATCTTCATCATCAATTCATCCTCTTCTTGAATCAAAGGTGAGTTCCATTAGATAGAACTTGGGTAGGAAGTTTGGGGAAAAATTCATGTTTGGGGTTTCGGGTTTTATGTGAAATAACATGCCTAAATGTGTTTTTATGATGATAATACATGCCTTGATTGTTGTTACACGTTTGGGGTTGTTATTGTATGAATTGGAAGTGTTTTTGGTGAAAAAATGAGAGATTTTGGCCCCAAATGACCTGTTTTGACACTACTGCGAATTCTGGGTTTCGCAGGTTCGCATTGCGAACCCCAGCGAAGGAAACAGCGAACGTTCGCTAGCCGTTCGCATTGCGAATGTGACAGCTTTTCCCATTTTGTTTCCTTCATAACTTTTGATCCGTAACTCGGATTGGGGCACGGTCGGAAGCGTTGGAAAGCTATTTCAATGCTCTTTGCGATGGTGAGGTAGAAACATGGCTATATGCTATAGATTGATAAGTTAAATATACAAATGTAGTGTATGTACTTTTGTTTCCACCAAAACTTAAGGATCGGGAATCCGATGGATACGAGTCTAAAGCCATTGGAAAGATAATTCCATAGGGTAGTGAATGGTGTGTTAGACCATGAGTTAACCAAGGATGCTTGGTAGAGGGTGTTAGTTGTATGCCTTAAAATGTGTGTGAACTACGATATTGATTATGTTTAACATATTATGCTTATTTGTTGATTGTGGCTTGACTAATGGCTTGATGTGATCACTTGTTATGTCTCCCTTGTATATGTGTGAATATAATGTAATATGTTGATAAATGCTGTGATGTGATCATTGCCTTGCTTGTTCCCATTCGTTCCGGTTGAACGTTCGGATGTGATGAGTCGTGATATGATGTGTTGTGATGTGATTGTGATGTATGCTTGAATCGGAGTAGGCCTAAGCTACTAGGTGGTGTTTCACCTGAGTTCCGGACGTGGTCCGATGGATACCGAACTTGTTCCGAAGAATACCGTTGCGATGAGCTTGTGAGGGTCCACCAGGACGTATTTCCCACTTGCCGTTAACTCATCTGCATGCTCGGTATACACCTTAGCTACCGTTGCGATGTGCTTGTGGGGGTCTTATAGGGCGTTTACCCACTTGCCGTTAACACATCGACATGATCGGTATGGTGGGGTTGTGATGCCATGAAGGCAATATCACTCCGTTACTCACCTCTAGTGGTGTCATGTAGGCAATACCACTAGGCTTTCTCCCGGTGGGCTTGTGCAGTCATGTAGGCGTTCTTGCACTTGCCGTTACACACATGCGTATTGATGATGGATGGATGGGTTCCGCGGACACTTAGGCGTGTATCACTTCGGACTCATCTGACTCATCGTGATATGTGTTTGTGCTAGTCTCTTGACGTAGGCACTTGGTTACTCATCGAGGGTGTGTTATATTGTGGCCTATGTAGACAGGTTGATACTACTTCTGGATTCCTCGTACGTGAGTACGGGTCTGCATGTTTGGTTGGTTGATCTGGTTATTATTGTTTGTGTACTTGTTGTTATTTCATTGGTGAGTCAAGGGACTACCAATGAGGATATTACCCATTGTTGTGTATTTGCCCCAGACCGTGAGTAACCCCCGGATCCACGGTGGATCCGTTTGATTGCATGTACCCTGTAGAGCCGAGGGAACCCATAAGATAGGGGAACTCACTGAGATTATTATCTCACCCCAATATTGTTGTTATTTTTCAGGTGTTATTTGCAGGTTTGATTTACAAGTGGAGCTAAGCGTGGATGTTTCAAGAGAAGCTTAGTTAAGCTTATTTCGCTGTGTATTATTTTTTGTACTATGAGGAATATTGTACATTATTCTTAGATTTTCTTATTTTGGCTAATTTCCATGCCTTGTACCAAAGGTTGTATTTATGCATTAGAAATGGTCAAGTATGTGAATTATGCCATTAGGCACTTATGATTGTGTCAGTACCGAATGAAAACACTTGTATGGTATTATTCTAGTTAAATATTATACAGGGCGTTACAGTTGGTATCAGAGCAGGTCGTGTCCTCGACCTAGCCTTGAAACATCATAAGTAAATCTATTCCTGCCTCTTAAGTGTGTCTTGCCAGCATGACTCTTAATATCATACTATCTAGTGTTGGGCCTAATCAACCTAATACTATGTATGTGATAGGTAGAATCATGGTTGAGCGACCACGAGGACTCCGAGGTGTTGTCGGAACTTGTGTTGTGAGGGTAGGCTCAAGCCAAGAGTTAGTAGTAAGGAGTTTTGGTCAGCTCAGTGAGGTCTTAATAGAGGTTGTGCTTTGAGTAGCATGGAATTTAAGAGTGTTGTACTGTTCAAGAAATCCTTTGGAATTTATGGAGTCTGAAAGTTAAGAATCTCTAGCGGACGATTGGTTTAAGTATTAAGGAATATGTAAAGTCGCTAGTACAGTTGGATTGACTACTGGTATAGATAATAGTTTCAAGTAATCTAATTCCGAGGAAAAGAAAGTTGTTTTGTAGAATGTGTGATGTAAGGTCCGGAAGTGAGATAAGTATTGGTGCTTCAGTTTCTATGGTTGTTATGGTATCTTGGACGGACGAGAGTACCTTAAGGAATGTGTTTGGAACCATATCTTCCAATTGGTTTAAAGTTGAGAGTTAAAGAAGTTCGACTTTTATGGGAACCTAAAGTGGTAGAGAAGTGTGTGAAGGAACACAAGGATAGGTTTACATGCTTTAAGTGAAACAAGTATGTGCCGGACAAAGAGTGGGTAATTTTGCAAAATCAAAGAATCTAACGGTTGAAATGTGTTATAATTGAGTGGTATGGTCAATACATGTGTGGAATCATCCGTTGGTACTGGTTTGTGTGTTTGGATATGTTTTGGTGAAGTTTTGGACCCATGGGAACTCAGTTGTTACGCTGCAGAATTTCTGCATTTTCCCAGATTCGCACTGCGAATCCCCTAGCGAAGGGAAATCATGCACTCGCTGGCTGTTCGCACGGCGAAGGTAAAGGCGAGCATTCGCCAGAGGTTCGCACTGCGAACTTTACCTTGTTTTGGTTCTGACTTGGTTCGCCAGCTGTTCGCACTGTGAATGGTGCAGCGAACAAGTGTTGGCTAGGTGTTCGCTGGGAGCTTCGTACTGCGAATGAGGAAGCGAGCATTCGCTGGCTTCTTCACAATGCGAACATGGCAAGTTTTCCGTTTTTGTTTTCGCCATACCTTTTGACTCGGGTATCCGATTTAAGCGTTCTTTATATCGTTATGAAGCTCTGAAAGTGTTCTATGCTGTGGAAAATGAAAATATTGTTTACGAGGTGGATTTTATTCGATTATGTGGGATGAACGGTATTAACAAAATGTTATGAGAAAGTTACACCTTGGTATTAAGAACGAGCGTAGTGGTAGCACCTTGGTCACAAGAGTATGTGATGGATTCTTACCCTTGAGACATACTTTGTGGAACAACCAGTATTGTATCCTAAGAAGTGGGATTACGGTAGACTAGCGAGAAGTGAATCAGGAATTATTACGGACTAAGTGTAAATCATGGAACAGTTTACACCGGAGAAGTTTTGTAGATAGTTGATGAGAATTGTCGGTTGTGAATCTTCCATTAAGTAATTAGGTGTAAGTGGGATGTGCAATGGATAGTGAAGGGTAAGAAATCCCGATCAATGTGTGCGAAGTGATGGAAAGATCCTTCAAGAGGATGCATTACCCTGATCTACTTTCAAGTATAGAGAAACTTTGATATTTGTGAATAATCGGAATATTTGGAATCTACCTTTGGTTAGACTAAGAACGTTGTGTATTGGTTCTCGCCGAGGAATTCAAGTGAGAGAACAAGGTTGTGTGTTTTGATATGAGATGTCCATTGCTTTGTGGTACCGTATAATGGTTGTGTGTTGGATTTTGCTTATGGACGAATCAAGTGAGTTGTGATGACTTTTGAATTATAATAAATTGGGTTTCAGCTTCTGCAGCAGTGTTAACCGATTAACGTAATGGGGTTAACCGATTAATATGTGTAAGGATGGTATTTGTGCTGAATTTTGAGGAGTTAACCTATTAGCCTCAGACGGTTAATCGATTAATGTATGGGTAAAGTGTGAAATCCCTTAGGAACCATCATCTGCGTTTTGTTACCGTATGTTACTCCGATTGGAGAGTATTGTGTAAATGGAAAACGGGATTGCAAGTAAATGAAAGACAGATTTGTTTTTTGAAATCGGAACTTCTGGCAGGGTGTTGCGTAGTGGACCATTTGTTCAACCGACGAAAGAGTTTGACTTTTGGAAAAGTAATCTTGTGAATTGGTGAATAGTATGGAAACTCACAATTACGTTTTGGATGGTTTAAGCTTTATAATGGTGACTCGCGAATGGTTAAAGTTCCGTAATGGTGCTACATTGTCATTAGTTGAGATTTTATGGTGACAGAACCCTTAAGTAAATTGGAAGACCATAAGAATAATTCATTTGGAATGTGGTAACTAGAACCGGAGGTTGTTAAACTATTTTGGTTATATTGGTTCGAGTTTGGAATAAAATTAGAGTTGTATATGTTGTGGTAGTAACAGTGTAACTCCTGCACCTTTATCGTCTAGAGAGTGTTGGACAGATGTTAATATATTGTGTGTTGGCGAGGGAATTGTTCTACCATAGGACGTCAGTAAATTACGGATGTCGTTGGTTAGTAAGGATCCCAGTGGATAAGTGTGTTTCTCCGTGGTCTGTTGGCTACATGGTAATGCTTCAGAATTGGTGGTATTCCATTATTAGAATTGGAGTTACGCAGTGGAAGTGACCGATGAAAGAGTTAAATCAGAATAATGGGAATTTGGAAGATTGTTACTTATACGTATGGAAATAAGAAGAACTTGTCCTAAGCATGTTATCTTGGTGTAATGAGCACAAGTCAGACTGGTAAGAAGTCGTTCGACTGTTCATGAAGTGGTTTGAAACGTTGAAGGTTTTATAAAGGATAATTGTCGGTAACTACATAAAGGAAAGGAATCGCCAAATTGCCTCATGAGAATTTGATGAGTGTTTGTTATCATTACTGCTGAGAATCTTAAGGAAACGAAGTTTGATAATTCGTGAAAATAAGGATTTTGGTCTGTGAAGTCAAGTTAGAATTGGAATGCGTCAGAATTTTAAACGGAAGTAAAGATTAAGTATGGATCTAAGACAAAGATGCAAGTTATAGTTTTTTCGACTAGAGGAAATTCGGGGGGCGAATTTCAATTTAAGGGGGGGAGAGTGTAATACCCCGTATTTTCTAAATGCTCAATTAGATATCAGATGAATATTTATGTGCTCTATCTTTGATTAATTGGAATAATGGAATATCCTAAGTGCTCTAAGTATAGTCAATTGGGATCAATAGAGCAACTGGTGGACTCTAAAGAGATCAATTATTTTATTAAAGAGACGGATTAATATTTATTAGTTCAAGAAAGTATTTTAAGGTAACTCTAATAATTGATCAATGGGTGTTAGAAGACAAAATATCAATTGGGGATATTTTGCCCTATTGGATTTATATTATATAATATATGTATTATATATATTTGTAAGAAGAAGAAGGAAAAGAGAGTAACAGAGAAAGAAAAGGAAAACGTGGAAGGAGAGAAAGAAGGAAAGGAAGAGTAAGAGGAAGAGGAAGCTTGGATTCATCATCTTCATCAGTAATTCATCCTCTTCTTGAATCAAAGGTGAGTTCCATTAGATAGAACTTGGGTAGGGAGTTTGGGGAAAAATTCATGTTTGGGGTTTTGGGTTTTATGTGAAATAACATGCCTAAATGTGTTTTTATGATGATAATACATGCCTTGATTGTTGTTACACGTTTGGGTTGTTATTGTATGAATTGGAAGTGTTTTGGGTGAAAAAATGAGAGACTTTGGCCCCAAATGAACTGTTTTGACGCTGCTGTGAATTCTGGGTTTCGCAGGTTCGCATTGCGAACCCCAGTGAAGGAAACAGCGAACGTTCGCTGGCCGTTCGCATTGCGAACGTGACAGCTTTTCCCATTTTGTTTCCTTCATAACTTTTGATCCGTAACTCGGATTAGGGCACGGTCGGAAGCGTTGGAAAGGTATTTCAATGCTCTTTGTGATGGTGAGGTAGAAACATGGCTATATGCTATGGATTGATAAGTTAAATATAGAAATGTAGTGTATGTACTTTTGTTTCCACCAAAACTTAAGGATCGGGAATCTGATGGATACGAGTCTAAAGACATTGGAAAGATAATTTCATAGGGTATTGAATGGTGTATTAGACCATGAGTTAACCAAGGATGCTTGGTAGAGGGTGTTAGTTGTATGCCTTAAAATGTGTGTGAACTACGATATTGATTATGTTTAACATATTATGCTTATATGTTGATTGTGGCTTGACTAATGGCTTGATGTGATCACTTGTTATGTCTCCCTTGTATATGTGTGAATATAATGCATTGTGTTGATAAATGTTGTGATGTGATCATTGCCTTGCTTGTTCCCGTTCATTCCGATTGAACGTTTGGATGTGATGAGTCGTGATATGATGTGTTGTGATGTGATTGTGATGTATGCTTGAATCGGAGTAGGCCTAAGCTACTAGGTGGTGTTTCACCTGAGTTCCGGACGTGGTCCGATGGATACCGAACTTGTTCCGAAGAATACCGTTGCGATGAGCTTGTGAGGGTCCACTAGGACGTATTTCCCACTTTCCGTTAACTCATTTGCATGCTCGGTATACACCTTAGCTACCGTTGCGATGTGCTTGTGGGGGTCTTATAGGGCGTTTACCCACTTGCCGTTAACACATCGACATGATCGGTATGGTGGGGTTGTGATGCCATGAAGGCAATATCACTCCGTTACTCACCTCTAGTGGTGTCATGTAGGCAATACCACTAGGCTTTCTCCCGGTGGGCTTGTGCAGTCATGTAGGCGTTCTTGCACTTGCCGTTACACACATGCGTATTGATGATGGATGGATGGGTTTCGCGGCCACTTAGGCGTGTATCACTTCGGACTCATCTGACTCATCGTGATATGTGTTTGTGCTAGTCTCTTGACGTAGGCACTTGGTTACTCATCGAGGGTGTGTTATATTGTGGCCTATGTAGACAGGTTGATACTACTTCTGGATTCCTCGTACGTGAGTACGGGTCTGCATGTTTGGTTGGTTGATCTGGTTATTGTTGTTTGTGTACTTGTTGTTATTTCATTGGTGAGTCAAGGGACTACCAATGAGGATATTACCCATTGTTGTGTATTTGCCCCAGACCGTGAGTAACCCCCGGATCCACGGTGGATCCGTTTGATTGCATGTACCCTGTAGAGCCGAGGGAACCCATAAGATAGGGGAACTCACTGAGATTATTATCTCACCCCAATATTGTTGTTATTTTTCAGGTGTTATTTGCAGGTTTGATTTACAAGTGGAGTTAAGCGTGGATGTTTCAAGAGAAGCTTAGTTAAGCTTATTTCGCTGTGTATTATTTTTTGTACCATGAGGAATATTGTACATTATTCTTAGATTTTCTTATTTTGGCTAATTTCCATGCCTTGTACCAAAGGTTGTATTTATGTATTAGAAATGGTCAAGTATGTGAATTATGCCATTAGGCACTTATGATTGTGTCAGTACCGAATGAAAACGCTTGTATGGTATTATTCTAGATAAATATTATACAGGGCGTTACATCTATGCTTCGGTTGCATCTTCCCCAAGCGCATGAACACCATTAGTAACCACTTCTAGGGTTTCATGAAAGCCAAATAAAGATTGCATCTATTTTCTCCATCGAAGCCAATTCTTGCCTCAAGAGTTGAAAGGGAGTTTGGTAAATTTTTGTTACCATTCATCTTTGCAGCGATTGATAAACAATAACCCACGATCCCGAAAACGCGATCTCTAACGTGTGATTCTTGAAAACACGATCAAGAATCTAACCGGAATGTTGAGTATAGCAAGTGTGAGTAGTATGGATAATAGTCTCACATTGGCTAGAAATGTGGAGACTTGAGCATTTATAAGTGGGAGAATCCATACACCTATCACCTTAAGGTTTTGGATGAATATGTGGTGTATCTCTCACAAAAGTGTTGCTCTAAAAAAAGTCTCACAATGTTCAATGTTCCCTAGTAAAAGTCCCCCCTAACAGTATTCGATACATTAATGGGAGTTTAATCGAGATCAGATAATTCATATTTTAAGTGTGAAGTATCGAATGCGTGAATGCATCATATTAAGGACAACATACAATATGATTTCATGTTTCACACCTTAAACCTAAAAACTAGAATGAAATATTACCTAGGAAATATGATAAAAAGAAATTGGTGTTACTTATAAGAAGTAGTTGTCCGCATATTGCTCCATCAAATTACCTTAAGCATAAATTCACCTAAATTAACTTATGATACCAACTCAAAACTTCATAGTATTGTCTTTAACCCGTTGCAAATTATCCCATGATTCTTCACAAACCGCCGTGATAGGATCCTTTGCAAATTGCAAGCCCCAAGATGCCCTATCTCATCCACCTCACTTCCCAAGACAGACAAACCTTGTGCTGCAATAAAAAAACAAAAACAATACCAAGTACCAACAAATATCCTTGTCTTAACCCCTAAATTCTTTATGCCACTTGCAACATATTCTGTAAGATTACACAATTGTAGAGAAAAAATGGCACGAAACATAATTAAAGATATTGTCACATTTTATTAAGGAAACATTTTCTCAGAACTAAATATAGATCTTCGCAAGTTTCTTCAACTTTAGACAGCATAAAATTAAAAGAAAACAACTATTTTATTTCAAATCATTTTGCGGTGAATACATATTACATAGTATATAGTATAAATTATAAAATCGACCTTTGATTTCAGCAAAATCCATCAACTCTGATAATAATCATTCACCAGTGATTCCTGGAGTTCCTCCAAACGCTTCAACAAGGTTTGAAAATAAATTGAGTCCTTCATGAAATGTTTAAGGGAACTCTAGAAAACATCCGATGCATACATTTCTGATTTTTTGATATTTGCTAGATTGTTAATATGACGAAAGCCTACTATACATAATAATTATAAGTGACTGACTTCATCATATAATCAGTCTTTTTCCTTATGGTTGCATTCAATTATATTATATAGTTATTTTATTTTATTTATAGTTGTAGTGTAGTTGTATGTAATGTACCTAGACAAAAAGGTAGGAAATGTTATGAATGATGAAGAAGATATGCCAAGTAGCCAAAGTCAATATCTTTTTTTTAATTTATCTTCTTTAACTTCCCTTCCAATCATTTTAAGCTTCATTTTAAATTGAATGCGTCCTAAAAAAGTATTTTGGGGAATATTAGTTATCTTTGTTCTAAATTTTCTTTTGAAAAAGTCAAATCAGCATTTGTCTGATAGAGCTTTTAGGAGTGGTGTTTGATGTTGATTGCGACTTTTAATGTGTGTGGTTTAGGTTGTAGGGTCAAGAAGAAGATAGTTAGGGTGTTTATTTCTTTGAACTTCTTAAAGTATGTTGTGATTCAGGAGATTAAGTTTGAGATTTTTGACTCGTTAGTTCACTTGCTTTGGGGTAATGATTTTTGTGGTTGGCGCTTTACTTTTGTGGTTGGCATCTTTCAATTTGGTGTAGTGTCAAAGGAACTTCTTTTTTTCATTTTGGTCTAGGTTACTTTGGTGTTGGTCTTCAAAGGGCACAGAGGATTTCTTCTTTTGTTGTGAATGTTTACTTAAAACTCCCCCTTTCAGATAAAAAAAAAATTACGCCGGAGGATCTTATCAGGCGCAAATATATTCTTGGGGTGAGGTGTGGTGTGTTCTATGTAATTTTAATTTGGTATGATTCAGGTTAGAGAGGAGAGGGTCAGATGGTTTGATTGGTTCAACTGATATTTTTTAATTTGGGGGTTTTAGTAGTTTTTGTTGAACCAGTGACTCCAAGCATAAAAGAGGCGAATTGTGTTATTAAAAAATCATGAATAAATTAAAATTAATTTCTTAAAACATCAATTTTTGTTAGTATAATTAAATAGCAGAGATAAAAACATCAAAAAATGAAAAGATAAAAATGTAAAGGAAATCAAATAACTTGAAGTAAAGAGAAAGAGTTTTGAGAGATTGCACTAGGGTTTATAGAGGTTCGGCCGATCTCTTTGTATACTCTTCTTCTCAAGAAATTTTTCTTGAGAGTTCCACTAAAATTTTATCTTTTAACTTTTGACAAGTTATGCACAAGAACATTCTTACAATCGACTGAGAGATTTTACACAAATTGATCCCTCAAACCAAACAAAAGCCAAGCTCTTGAACCAAGAGAAATAATTTACCTGGTTAATCTCAAAAACCAAATAGATGTTTTAACAGACTAACCTCAAGAATCAAACATAGACTTTTCCAAGTTTATCTCTAGAACCAAACACAGAAATTTTCAAGAGAACCGTACTCTTGAAAAAACAGCTAAGTATGACACTCGTACAAATGCTTTCTCTAAGTATTTTTTACTCCCAAGCCACTAAGGAAATTTATATTGAAAAAAAATAAAGGGGAGAGAGGAAGAGAGTAGAAAATAAGAATAGGATAGTGGAAATCAAAATTTTGATGTATTTTGGAATTAGGGGAAGCCTCCTTCATATAGGAAACGATTTGGCTCAAAAAGAAAATGATTCATGAAGAAGGTGAGCTGAACCTAATGAATTGAACCTAACGAGTTGAACCAAGTTGTTCGTGAACTTAAAATGAGTCAATTTTGAGCTTAATAAATAGTTTGTGTCAAACTCGATTCGAATTTTGAACAGAACCAATTCTTATTGAGTCCAGCTGAACTGAGGTGAGTTTAACTCGACTCATTTCCAGCGCTAATAAGGACCCATTTAAGGGAGACTTGCTTGAAGATGGATTTTCAGTTGACACTGTAGTGCCCCATACTGCTTTCAAGGTTACCAAATCACCCCACAAACCAACACGAGTCTTTTCAGCATGCTTTATCCTCACTCACACACTTCTCGAGAAACTTTCCAGAAGGTCACTCATCCCAAAATTGCTCCAAGTCTAGCACGCTTATGGAACAAGCTACCTATACTAGCAATATGCATCTTCTTTTCGGTAGCCTGTTTCATAAAAACTCTGGAGTTAAGCGTGCTAGACTTAGAGCAATTTTGGGATGGGTGACCTTCTGGGAAGTTTCTCGGAAAATGTGTGAGAGAGGACAAAGCATACTGAAAAGATATGTGTTGGTTTGCAAGGTCGTTCGGTAATCCTAAAAGCAGTTGGGGCGTTACAAAAAGTATCAGAGCTAGACTTTTCCTAGTACGATGTGGTTCGGGGAAGAACCAATCAGGAAGCTGGTAGGCATGTAACACATGAGGCCGAAGAGGGCGCAGAGTTCTTACATCTAACACCCGAGGGCAGGGAAGTGATTGTCGGTGTACGAGGCATGACAATGAGACACTCCTAGCAGCTTCTATGGAAAAAGCAAATTCACATCAGAATGAGAGGGATCCCGAGGTTGTGTACGTATGGGACTGCATGGTTGAAAGAAGGTTTATAAGAATTCATTGGTACTACTTATACCAACAAGATGCATCTTCTTTTCGGTAGCCTATTCCATAAGAACTCCACAGTTAAGCATGTTAGACTTAAAGCAATTTTGAGATGGGTGACCATCTGGGAAGTTTCTCGGAAAGTGTGTGAGTGATGATAAAGCATGCTGAAAAGACCTGTGTTGGTTTGTAGGGTCAGTCGGTAATCCTGAAAGCAGTTTGGGGCGTTAATGACACATCCTTTGATAAATCTATAGAAACATGATAATACTAACAACAAGCAGATACTCACATAACACACATACAAACATACACACACACACGGACGAGACGTGACGAGATTATGCAAAAGGATGGAAATATGAGTACCTATTTTATAGGGATGTCTACGAGTCTTTGAGCGTGATAAAGAAGATTATTTTGAGTGATAATTGATTATCTTAGTTTTAAGTTGGAGATTTAGTGTGTTCTCCATTAATGCTCATATTTGATTTGTTTTAAGGAGAAAATACAATCTGATCTCGCTTGAAATTTGAAACAGAAACCCACTCTAATTGATTATGTGCCTTGTTTTAGCCTTCTTGGTCTTTTGGGCCTTGGGTTGAGATTTGACTTTGGCTTATTAATTTTAGCACCCTCTTTTTACTCAGATTGCATCCCTTTCTAAAAAAATGCTTTAAAAACTCAATCAAAGGGTTAGCAACAATAATTTTAATTAACTAATCAATTAATAAAAAAACTTATTTAGAGCATTAATAAGAGTTTTCCGATGTTGCAACCTCAATAAAATATACTACGTTAAACCTAAATGTAAACTTGAGAAAAAAAATGCCTCTTTTTAGGGAACGACAGACTATCGTCATTAATTATTCTCTTTGAATCATTTGATATGATAGTCACTTCAAACCAAAAGAGTGATAAATATAACACCCCAATTTAATTATTCGTTTATTTAATTATTTATTTAATTTAATAGCGTAATTTATTTAAATAATTATTTTTGTGAATATGTGACATGTTTGGCAGGTGACAGTATTTCTGGTGTTTTGTATTAACTTATTGGTTTAGTGGGAATTAATTAATTAATTAACTAGAAATTGGAGAGAATATGTAGAATTGAGCCAATTTTGAGAATTGAGAGAGTTTAGTGGTGAGTAGAGGAGAGTGAACTTTAGTTGGGCAAAAAGTGTAATTTGGAGAAACTAAATAAAGTAGTATATATTTTAAAAGATAGAATAAAATTATGATTTTAGAGGTTATTTCTTCAGAACATGAAAAACAAGGGAATTGGAGATAAGAACTTGAGAAGGGAATGTTAGGGCTTGAGAGAAGAGATCACTAGAGGCTTGGCTTTGTTGAATTTTCAGGAATCACAGGGTAAGGGGGAGATTCTTCATCTATGGGTGCTTAATTCACGAAAGGGAAGAGAGGTTTCCCTTAACCTCCAATAGGATTTTCTCTCTTTTTGGTGATTGTGTTGTATGATGAATAACATGATTCCAAATCTGTTTTATACCATGTTTTGATTGCAATTTCGTGTATTGTTCTAGTGTTGATTGTGTCATATGCTATTTATTCATAAACATGAGTTTGAATGTGAAATTAGGGTTTTGAAAACATGAATAAATTCTAGATTTTTTGGTTAAATCAATGGAATAACATGTTAGATTTATAGGAATTAATATGCTTTTGTGAGTTAATCGTGTGGGAGATGTTTATGGAGTGTTTTGAGGTGTTTAGAATTGTTTGAGTGAGTTTTTGCAAGTTCTGCCATAGCGGAAAGAAATTTTTCTTTTGTTAGCAGGGTGACGAATGTCACCCGTATGACGCCTTTGGTGTCATGCACTGGGAAGCTCTGACGGGAGTCAGGCTTATGACGGGGAGACCTTCATGGCCTCCAAGCGAGTGTGGTCTTGCCAGGTCGTCACAGTGTGATGTCTTTAGTGATGAGAAGGATGACATCATCCTGGTGACGGGTCACCCGTCATCGAGTCAGAATGCGTGTTATGACCTGCTGAGTTGAGATTTGAAGGTGGTTTTTTCGGGAAGTCGAGGATTGGCTGTTGTTTGGTGTTTTTGATGAACATGAGTTAATTAAATAAATTATATAATTAATTGTGTGTTGTGATGTGAAATTATACATAAATGAGTATTATGTGTAAGTGTGGATATGTGTGATAAAAGTGCAATGTATGACGTGATGTTGATTTTGTGAATACTTGTTGATGAGTTGATGAGACGTGTGATTTGAGATATGAGTTATTATTGATGCAGTAAAAATATATTTATTTACAGTCATAGTGGGGTTGTATTGCATCTGTTGTATTGAGTAATTATGTACTGTCAGAGTGGGCTGTACTGAATTTTGTCTGTAATACATCATATGTGTCGTTGTTATTAAAGAGGCATGTTCGCTAGTTCAGAGTGGGGACTAGTAACTTGTCTGAAGCCTTGAGTGGGGGCTTGGAGATCAGAGTGGGGGCTCGGGGTTCGCTGAGATTGGGACCCAGTTTGTATGAAGAACTAAACGTTGAGTTGGTACCGCGTGCATATAGAGTTGAGTTGTAAGTCCGGTTAAGAGTGGGGACCGTGACAAGCATGAGTAGAGTCATTATTGCATGATTGTGATTGAATGATTATGATGTGGGTGAGATGTGAATATATGATATTGGTGTGCTTTCTAAATTATGTGGATGCTTTTGTAGATGTATGAATCTATCTTGAATGTTTATGCAACGTTTATTATTTGAATGTATTAGAATAGTGCTACTGTCGAGGGTTCGAAGTGCATCAAGTTTGAGAGCAGGCTGCGTCCTGAGATCAAATAGGGTATCGGTTACTTGAAGATCCTCTACTTTTCTATACTGGTCAATAAGTGCATAATCTATGATGAGGATAGCAGATCCTGGTCTTCCCACTACAAGAGTATTAGTGAAAGGAAATGGAAGATTTATATTCATGGGAAGTCGTGTGATGACTCAATATAGGATGTCTGCTTCGGAGCTGAGTGAGATGAAGAAACAGTTTGAGGATTTTCTTAAGAAAAAATTTGTTGGACTGAATGTTTCACCCTGGGAGCGTTGGTGTTATTAGTAAAGAATAATGATGTAGTATGAGGTCGTGTGTGGATTATCGACAACTAAATAAAGTGACGATCAAGAACAAGTATCAGCTTCTAAGGATTGATGATTTAATGGATTAATTAGTTAGTGTCTGCGTGTTTATAAAGATTGATTTGCATTCGGGTTATCATCATATTCGTGTAAACTCTGACTATATTAAAAAGGCTTCTTTTATAACAAGGTATGGTCACTAAGAGTATTCAGTAATGTCGTTTGGTGTATCTAATGTGCCTGCAGTGTTCATAGAGTACATGAATAGAATATTCCATTCGTACTTAGATTAGTTTATGGTTGTATTCATCGATTACATCTTGATATATTCGAACTCTGAAAAAGAGCATGTGGAGTATGAGAATTGTGTTGCAGACCTTGAAGGATATGAAGCTATATGCGAAGTTGTCTAATTGTGAGTTATGGTTGAAAGATGTGAGTTTCCTTTGCCACGTGATTTTTTGTGGTGTTACTATTATTGATCCATCGAAGATCGATGATGTGTTGCAATGGGAGACTCCAAAATTTGTTATTGAGATAAGGAGTTTCCTTGGTTTGGTTGGTTACTATAAAAGATTCATCAAAGGTTTCTCAAAGTTGGGTTTGCTTTTGACTCAGTTGACTCGAAAGGGTCAAGCTTATGTGCGGATTGTTTAGTGTGAAGAGATCTTCCATGAACTCAAGAAGAAATTAACATCAGCTCCAGTTTTGATTTTGTCGAATCTGAATGAGTCCTTTGTGGTGTATGGTGATGCTTCAAGGATGGGTCTGGGTGGTGTGTTGATGCAGAATAGTCAGGTGGTAGCTTATGCTTCTATATAGTTGAAAGTTCATGAGATGAATTATCCTACGCATAACCTAGAATTGGCAACTGTAGTGTTTATGTTGAAGATTTGGAGGCATTATTTGTTTGGTTCTAGAATTGAGGTGTTTAGTGATCCCAAGAGTTTGAAGCATCTTTTCGACCAGAAGGAGTTGAATATGAGAAAGAGGAGATGGCTCAAATTCCTGAAAGATTATGATTTTGGTTTAAGTTATAATCCTAGTAAAGCTAATGTTGTAACGATGCGTTGAGCATGAAGTCGTTGCATATGTCAGAGACATGATTTTAGTGTGTGAAGAGACTCCTAATAGTGCGAAGTTGGGTATGTTGAAGCTGACTGGTAGTATCATTAAAGGTATCATAGAACGTCAAAAATTTGATTTGGGGTAAGAAGCTAAGGATAAGAACGCTCTAACTACACAAGCAAGCTTCAAAAGAGAACTTCAAGTACCCAAAATCCAAGGTTTTCCATCACAAACTTCCAAGCATAGGTTAAGATCCTAGTTCTAAGTCCAAAGTTCCATGTCTAGTGCAAAGGATAGTAGCCATAGTCCACAATTAAGAGAACAAGTTTTTAGGGGTTTAAACCTTTATTAATGTTTTTTGGTCCAAATGAATAAAAGAAAAAGAGCATAAACATAAACAAATGGTCCAAGTGGACAAAAGAAAAATGGAGGAAACATAAACGAATAATATGATATGATATGATAACATAAAGCATAAAAAATAAAGAGAGATAGGGAGCGAGAAAGAAACATAAACAAATCACAATTAATATACAATATAGAGCAAAAGTGATCCAAAATGAGAGAACGAGTTTTGTTGTGTTTTCAGAAATGCTTGACTAGACATCCATGAGAATGAAAATATGGTCTCTAAAATTACCATGGGGAGGGCTCCAACTCGGATAAAATCAACGAGTATGCCAACTAACCCCACGGGTAACAAGAGATATCCAATCTTTTTCAAACTACGCCATTGAAGAATAGGAGACTGATAATTCGCTTACAAATCACAACAGTTTTCCGATTTCAGGACAATTTAGCGCTATGTTAAGCAATCTTAATCAGAATTATGTAGAAGCCACGACTATCTGGGGCCGGTCACTAACAATGTTAGTGCCAATGCATGCTAGAGAAGTGAGATGTAGATCACTCTCTGAAAGCAATATCGCACGAAAAGAAAAGTGGTAATGATCTCATCTTCATCAAGAACTTAAAATAAGTTCCAATGGTGTCGAAGATTTTCATTGATCAAAAGAAAAAGAAGAAGAGGGGAGGGGAAGCCAAATTGAATTATAACTCTAAGATCATTCCATCTTTAAGTTCAAACACTCATCTTGGTGGATTAAAGCACTAAACATATCATTAACTCAAAGCACCTAAAATGAATTGAACAATTCACTTTAAAGATAGATTTGAATTAGTGAATGTTTATCCAACTTCATCTACACCCTAAGTCCATTTAATTTAAAGAGGAATAGGACCTTTAAAAGTGCAAACTAAGGCAAAAATCAAAAGGAAATGAGAGAAGAAGAGAAAGGAACCAAAACAGTCCCAAAACATAACCAAAAACACAAATTTGCTACTAGTTAATCGATTAACCGTTTACATGTGCAAATGTGTTAATCGATTAACACTGCTATGACAGCAAAAAAAAATTGAAAAAAATCAGCATTCATGATCCAATCATTTCTTCAAACACCTCATGATCATGAATGCAAATTAGCCTGAAAATTCAGGTAAAACAACAACAAATAACACCAATGGAACACAATTTGAAAGATCCAAAGATCAAGCAACAAGAATCAACAATAGATCACATTGTGGAAGATGAATCAATGGTGGAACAAGTGAATTACCACTTCAAATATGAAAATACTTCAAATCAACTTCAAGAACCACACTCCAAAGCCTTGATCTACAGAAATTGATGATGAAAAAGTGTTTGAATGGAGGTTTAGCTCAAAGATTAGTAAGCTCCAATGTAGAACTTACTAACTTTCAATGGAAGAAAGAGCTTTGGTGAATTTGGGTAGATAAAGAATTGAGAGAAATTTTTGCAAGGTGAATTTTCCTATCAAAAGCTTGTAGAATGAATGAAATGAGACCTCTATTTATAAATTTAGGCTTGTAAACTTTGGTGGTTTGGAACCAAAATTAGGCTTGAAATTTAAATTTGGAGGCAAAATCAAGATCAAGTGGTGATTAATGAAGGTGTATGGTGGGAATTAATTGTGATGAGGTAGGGGAATTAAAATGAGGTGATCTATAATATTCTCGTGATGAAACAAAGTGAATTTGGTGCCCAAATGTTGCCGAATTTGAATTTAGCTCATTTTCTCAAAAAACGCATTGGTTAATCGATTAACCATTTGCATGTACAAATATGTTAATCGATTAATACAATGAAAAAATGAGAAAAATCAGCTTTTTGATGTGTTGTCTTGGCTCTGGCTCGATTCTTCTTGCTTGTCAAAGAAGACATGGAAATAAACACATGAACCTTGGAGTCTCTTGAATAATAATCAATTAAATCTTGGGAAACTCTTGATCAAATGATTTTGAATTATTTGCAGATCAACTTTGACTTTGTTTAGATGAATTTCATTCGAGCTGAGAACTGGTATTTGATATTCTTGATCCAAATCTCTTCCTGAAAGAGTTAGTAAAGGGAAAACAAACATATTTTTTTATTTTAATTAAAGGTTAGTAAACATAAACATAAACAAACATCAAGCAAACACGGAAACATGGGTGCTCAACGATCTTGATTGTGGTATGAGATGCAAAGGATGTGTGGGATCTTAGGGGTAAAAATTAAGGTATTACTGTCGCTACTCGAAAAATAGACCACGTGGGACAAAAAAAACAGAGAGTCACAATCGAACTTTATTTATCCCAAAAGGGGATGGGAAAACATCGAGAAAACCCCAAGAAGAAAAGGATAAGATGGTCTTGCAACCAAATTATGGGTTCAAAAGCCAGTTATGCGAAGGGAAGGTATTAGCATCCCCCACATCCATCGTACTCGATGGGAACCATTCACTTGTCTATGTGTAAGGATGTTTGCCAAAGGATTGCTTTCTAAAAGTGCACTAAGACGGAAGAAAATGGGTTGAGAAACAAAGATTGTGAAAGAAAGTGATAAAAGAAAAGGTGGAAAAAAGAAAAGGTGAAAACAAAAGGAGGCTCAATAGGACTTCGCAATCCTATGCCTACATATTCCCTCATGCAATGGGAAAGTCAGAGTCAACGTAGTGCGGAGGACTACAGGTGAAGAAAATTGAAGGGTGCTCACCAAGGACTGGGGCCCTTGTGCCTACGTATCTTCACTTAAGAGAAGTGAAGAATCAGAGCAGCCGTAGTTCGTGTGCATTCTAGCAGTTAGGTGTATTGCGGCTCGCTCGTGGAGTCTTATGCGTTACCTGCTTGCGGTAGAACGGACGTAACATGCTCTTTTCGAAAAGGTTGAGTTTTCGCCCTAAAGGTAAGATGCCACATTTGATTGGTTGAGATTGATTTTAAGGGTGAAATAAGTCCTCAGATAGGAACCCCTGCGGGTAGTACCAAATTCTTTATCTTAAAAGATTTATTTTGAAAATTGTGTGGCGAATATAGTCACGTCTTTGTATTGAAAGACGAGTATCGAGACCACACACTCTAAAGTGAGTATCCTAATACTCGGAGAGGAAGAAGTCTTCACTTAATCCTTAAGATGCAATACAGAATGAACATGAGTGCTTTGCCAGCCTCGGGGGAGGGGCGAAGACATCCATGTAGCATCCTGGTGACATATAAAAGGTTACGAGATATTCCTTATACAAAAGGTAGATAGGACTCTAGAAGTTGGTTGGTGAGATACTCCTTCTACAAATGGTAGAGAGGACTCAAGAATAAAGAGTTACGAGAGATATTCCTTCTATGAAAAGTAGAGAAGACTCAAGAATAAAGAGTTACGAGAGATATTCCTTCTACGAAAGGTAGAGAGGACTCAAGAATAAAGAGTGAGATATTCCTTCTACGAAAGGTAGAGAGGACTCTAGAAATAAAGGATTACGAGATAGAACTTGGTTATCCTATTGCAAAAGGCAAGGGGGACTCCTGAACAAAAGGTTAGCAAAAAAAATTTCCATCTACAAAAGGTAGAGAGGACCTCAGAACAAAAGGTTTGGAGAAAAATTCCTTCTTCAACAAGTAGAGGAGACTCCCCAGGGAGGAGACGATCGTACTATATTCTGCAAAAGCATAAAGGACTCCAGAACAAAAGGTTAGGGGAATAATTCCTCCTACAAAAGGTAAAGAGGACCCCAGAACAAAAGGTTTGGAGAAAATTCCTTCTACGAAAGGTAGAGAGGACTCCAAAACATAAGGTTTGGAGACAAATTCCTTCTACGAAAGGTAGATAGGACTCAAGAATAAAGAGTTACGAGAGATATTTCTTCTAAGAAAGGTAGAGAGGACTCAATAATAAAGAGTTACAAGAGATATTCCTTCTACGAAAGGTAGAGAGGACTCAAGAATAAAGAGTTACAAGAGATATTCCTGCTACAAAAGGTAGAGAGGAATCAAGAATAAAGAGCGGGATATTCCTTCTATGAAAGGTAGAGATGACTCAAGAATAAAGAGTGAGATATTCCTTCTACAAAAGGTAGAGAGGACTCTAGAAATAAAGGATTACGAGATAGAACTTGGTTATCCTCTTGCAAAAGGAAAGGGGGACTCCTGAACAAAAGGTTAGCAGAAAAAGTTTCCTTCTACAAAAGGTAGAGAGGACCCCAGAACAAAAGGTTTTGAGAAAAAATCCTTCTATAACAAGTAGAGGAGCCTCCTCAGTGAGAAGATGATCGTACTATATTCTGCAAAAGCAGAAATGACTCTAGAATAAAAGGTTAGGAGAATAATTCCTCCTACAAAAGGTAAAGAAGACCCCAGAACGAAAGGTTTGGAGAAAAATTCCTTCTACGAAAGGTAGAGAGGACTCCAGAACATAAGGTTTGGAGAAAAATTCCTTCTACGAAACGTAGAGAAGACTCCAGAACAAAAGGTTTGGAGACAAATTCCTCCTGCAAAAGGCAGAGAGGATACCTACAAAAGGTAAGCTGAAAAGAAATTGTGCAAAAGGCATGGGAGGACTCTTACTAAAGGTAAGTTGAATCCATTGTGAAAGGCAAGGAGGAGATACTTCGTGAAAAAAACACGGAAAGACTCACAAAAGGTAAGTTGAGGGCAATAACCATCTTCTTGCAAAAGGCATAGGAAACTTGAAAAGGGTATTAAAACACCATTTGACCTCACAGGCACAACGGCGGAGATGACATCCTCTGGGTATGGCGACCATTCAGTTCTTGGCCACACAGGCATCAAACATCCAAATTGATCGAAGAGACCCGATACAAAGTTCTTTCGCATGTAAAAGACAGCGAGAACGCTTACAAAAGGAAAGTGAAAGCATAGGATTTCACGCGAAAGGCAATGAAATCCCTTACGAAAGGTAAGGAGACGGGGAATAGACTTAGAAAAGGTAAGGTGAAAGGGACCTGTGCAAAAAGCATGGAAGGATTTACAACAAGTGAGAGAATGGGTAATAACCATTATCATCCAAAAGGAAAAGGAAACTTGTATAGGGTATTAGAACATCATTTGACCTCACAGGCACAACGGCGGAGATGACATTCTTTGGGCATGGCGACCATTCAGTTCTTGGCCATCAGGCATCAAGCGTCAAAATTGATCGAAAATACCCAATACAAAGTTTTTTCGCGTGTAAAAGACAGCGAGAATGCTTATAAAAGGAAAGCGAAAGAATAGGATTGCACGCGAAAGGCAATGAAATCCCCTACTAAAGGTAAGGTAAGGATGCGAAAGGCATGGGAGAAGTTACAAATAGTAAGCGATGGGGAGACAAAGTCCACAGGAATGCCCTACCCTCTATAGGAATTGGCTAAACAAGCGTGCAAATGATGCAGAAATGTATGCAAAATGTTGGGGATATGAAGATATGAGATTCTGGAGTGATGGTTGCGCTAAGTATGGTTAGGCTTTGGTTTTGGGGTGCCAAGGAAGGTTGGGCTTAAGTTTTGGGGAGCCAAGGAAGGTTGGGCTTTAGTTTAGGGATTGGTTGAAATACCTGTTGGGGAAAAGAAATAGGTAAGGTGAAGGGTACCAACCGAAGGTGGCTTTTAAAAGGGTTACCAGACGAGAACTGCTTTTAAAAGGGGTAGACTACCAGACGAGAACTGGTGGCAAAAGGTTAAGTTGTCAGATGAGAACTGACTTTATGGTTTGCCAGACGAGAACTGGACTTTGAAGCGGTGTTTACCAGACGAGAACTGGTTTTAAGAGGGTTTGATGAATGGGTGACCAGACGGGAACTAGTTTTATGGTTGGTCATATGAGAACTAGACTTTAAAGTTGTGTAAGCAGGGTGGATTTTGTATTTGGTTAAGGGTGTCAAGAATGGGGGAATGAGCTTAACTTCCCGACACTTGAAATCTGACAATGCTACGATCGGACGGCAGATGTGGAGGCTCATGATATTCCAAGTTTATTCCTTTGCAGAAGTTGCGCTTGCTCTTAAGAGAACCTCACTTTTAACTGAGATGTCATGATGGCTTTGCAAACGACAGTATGAGCGTAGTGACGTGACTAATGCATGTTGGTTGTACTTTTTGCTTTGCCCCAAGGCTTTTTGACACTTGTTGTGAATTCAACGTTTGCTAGTTCCTGACAGGGTCTGCTTGACCTGCCCCTTTGCAATTCATCTGCCCTAATTTGTAAGGTTTTCAAATGAATCCTCCTTGAATGGAAACTTTGGGGATGGTTATACCATGACATAAGTCCTTGGATATGAACCTCTGCGGGTAGTACCAAATTCTTTATCTCAAAAGATTTATTGTGAAATTTTTGAGGCGAATATAGTCACGTCTTCGTATTGAAAGACGAGTATCGAGATCACACACTCTAAAGTGAGTATCCTAATACTCGGAGAGGAAGAAGTCTTCACTCAATCCTCTCTGTTTAGTTCAATACAAAGAGAACCTTATTCTCTTATTAAGGATGTTTTAATTTTAGATGGTAAATGCTTTGTGATAGTGAACCCTAAAGGTAATGTCTAGAGCTTGGGATAGGACAAGTCTTTCGCCTAACCACTCCACAATCATCCAAGTTTATTTAAGAAAAAGGTTTGAAAATGCACTTGGTACAAGACCAAGGTTTTTAGACTCAAGGAGACAAAAGAAAAAGAGAAAAGGGTTTTGAAAAGAATGGGTGGTGAATAGAGCAAGGTAGGTTGATGGAGATGCACAAGGCGACCGACTTACAAGGGTAGAATACATACAAGGTTAGTGTGGGGTTTAATGGAAGAGATAAGAGAAGAGATTGAGGAGAGAGGAGAAACCCTAAGGTGTAAACCAAGTTAATGGGTTTTGAGAAAATGACTTGACGTTGGATCAAGCCTTATTTGTCCTTTATTTTGAAATGATGTTCTAACCTAGTTCATTTTATATTTCTTAACAACCAAGCAAGCATAAAAAGCAAAAGGAACTAGACTATTACATTGTAATGGGGAGAGGGATACATGTAAAGTACACGGGATTGCGAAAAATAAAAGGTATCATTGTCAGGTAGCCCAAGAGGAAGCTCTGTGTGTGCGAGGTGTCCTAAACTAAGCAAAGAACAAGAGTTCAGACAAAAATCTCATTGATAGGGTTTCTGTACAAAATCTAAACTCCAAGCCTCAGAATAGTAACCACAGTCCATCAATTAAACGTTTTTTAGGGTTTCGATAATTTTATTGTGTTTTTGTGTTTTTGAATAAGATGAACAAGAAAAAGGTTAGATGAAAAAGATATGAATAATATGAACAATAATATGAGCAAGATAATATCAACAATAATATATGAACAGTATGATATGAACAAGAATATATAGACAGTGATATATTAACAGAAAAGTAAAGCAAGAGTATATTGAGTAGAAATTAAAGTCAGTGGTTAATCGTTAATCGTTAATTGTTATTGATCGGATGAATCGGGTCTACTATAGCGCTAAGCAATCGTAGCACGGTCTATGATGAAGATCAAGCTATATGAGGTCGTTCAATCACGATGTTTGTGCTAAAACACGATAAAGAAACTATATTTAAATCGTTCTCAACGAATCGTGCCACAAGAAAAAGAAAAGCAAACGGTCTCGTCTTAATCACAAACTTTCGTCGATTAATCAAAGGTAACCTATAAGAATCCCAAAGTATAGAAAATGATCTCGATGATCATTTTATACATATTTGAAATAATAAAGGTTAACAACTTCGGTAATCGACATTCGCGATTCAAAAGGCTTCATCGACCAAAGATAAAATTGAAAAGAAAATCGAAGTGAAGCGAAATATAGAAAAGAAGAATAAATCAAGAAATAAATCTAAACAAAGTGATAACCAAAATGTAATTCAAAAAATGAGAAGACAAAATAATATTTAACAAAATATCTACTAAAGATAATTAACAAAATCATTAACAAAAATATTACTTAATAATAAACAAAAATATTTAACAAAACATTACTAACCAAAATAATTAATAAAGATAAAAAATAGAGATAGAACGATAGAAAGGAGGAAAAGAGGCAAAGAGAGAAGTGGAGAAGAGAAAGAGAAAAACCTAAGAGAAAGAGCTCAAGAATCCAAGAAAAATTCAGGTAACGGTGGATTTTTATATGATTATTGGGATTGTATGATAATGTATGATGGGTAGTATCATATTTAGGATCAAAATCCCTAATTTCCATGGTTTTGAAATCGAGATTACATGATGTATGATAGTAGGATCCTTAAATATGTGTTTTGGGCTGTTATAATTGTCATATAATGGTAGTATTTTGAATTCTGGAACCGAAACTTTTTACGGATCGAAATCGGAGGTCCCGAAGGCCTCCGACAATGAAAATGGGATTTCCTGGGCTCTGACACTGCCCGTGTCTCCTGACACAGGTGGCTGTGTCATCCCCCCTGTTTTGGAGAGAAAAAACGTGATTTTCTGACTTTGGAGTGACATGGGTTGTGTCCCTTGACACGGACAGCCATGTCAGCTCGCTGGATTTTATACCCGGGATTGTCTCGATCATAACTTTTGATCTGTAAGTCTGTTTTGGTCCCGTTCGAAGCGTCGGAAAGATAATGAATAGAGCTATAACATAGTATAGATAAGAGAATTGTTTGCCCAATATTTTTACATCTAATATGTTTGGGGACCCAATTGTGTATATGTTCTATTAAAGGATTATTTTGTTGTTTGCTGCCGATTGTGAAATTATTTATGGATAATTTATCGAATACTTGTGTGTGTTCTTGTATAAGTATATTTTGGGTGTGACTGCATGAAATTCATGATATTTATTGCTTGTTGTAATGATAATACAATTGTGATTGTATTGTAAAATTTTTTGTATACCAATGAAAGTGAATCGTGTGTGGATGATTCATAAAAATGTGCAAGTATGTGTAATTTTGGGGTAATTCAAGTGTGATGAATTATTATATGCATGAATGTTAAGATTAGGGAATGGTCTTAATTGAATATGGTTGTTGAACTTGAACATGCATCATTTGTTGTCAAGAGGCAATGCTTGTTAGTTCCGTGGAAACTAGAGACTTGTCCCAAACCTAGAGCGGGGTTTGAAAGCTTAGGGAACAGGCTTTTTGTGTGTTATTGGTCTAGGGAATGGACCCGGTTTAATGTAAAAACCGAAAAATAATAACATGTGATTGGTACCACATGCATGAGTTGCATTAGAGTCTTGTATTGAGTCACATCATGTATATGTTTGCAATATGAGATTATGCGAAATATGTGAAATTGATGAATTGACAAATTATGGAATTGTGAGTATGTACTTGTGAATAGTATGGTCACTTGAGTGATAATATGTTGATGAAGCTTTTGGAGTGTGAGAATAATTATGTTATGTTTGTATGCCATAAATTATATATTATCTTATGATTTCGATAATTATGTGAATTATCACCCTTCTGTTGGAATGATGTTTTGTACGATGTAACGCCCCGATTTGTTTAATTGTATTTATTTATTTCATTTATGTGAATTTTGTGAAATGTGTGAATTTATTGTATTTTACCTGCTAATTGAGTTAACTGGTTAATTTCTCTGATAGGTAAAATATTTGCAATAAATTACAATTTCTTTTCAACTTTTATTTCCCGAAATATATTTCATCGGTATGTTTATGTTTTATCGCATTTTGAGAGCATTTGAGAGATATTTGAGCGTAAGGGCAAAATGGTCATTTTGGGTAGTTAGATATTTGTTATCAAAAGAGAAATAGAGAGAAAAGAGAGGGAAAGGAAAAGAAAAGAAAGAAAATGGAAAGAAGAGAAAGAGAAGAGAAGGAAAAAAAAGAGAGAAGAGGAGAAAGAGGAAAATCGAAGAAACTCCGTCTCAATCGCGATTAATCGGGTAAGGGTGAGAAGTTTCAATTATATTTCGATTGTGTATGTATATGTGTTGTTTGTGTAATTGTTTTGGTTGTTTTCACAACTTTTCTCTAATTGATAAATTGATGAACAATTGATGAAAATTGATGTTTTCGCGGTTAGAATTAGGAATAGATCGTGTAGAATAGTCGAGAAATGTTTGGGTTTAATCGAGAGTACTCGTTGGTATGATTTAGAGAGTTTTGGATTGAATGAGATAGTTTGTGAGAGTTAGGGCAATAATGATAGAAATGAGTGGAAATCGATGTTTTCACGGTTGAAACTCGGAATAAGTTGCGTGGTGTAGTCGGGTAAGGTTTGGGTTTAATCGGGAATGGTTGTATGCGTGTTTTCCCGCGGTTTCGAGCGAGTTCGAATTTAGAATTCAATGATAAAATTATGTTTCAAAATATTTCAAAAATGGAAAATGTGTTGGATGGCTTTTTAATGATGGAAATATTGTAGTACGTCGAATTCTGAGATCGCAGCTTTTTACGGAATCGAAAACGGATGTCCGGAAGTCTAAAAACGGTGTTTTAAGGCTGAAATTCGTAGCAGGTTTCGCGCTCAGCGCGCAGGTCGGGCGCTCAGCGCGCAGGTCTGGGCGAAAGGGAAAATTTCCGAAACTTTGAAAATTCATAACTTTTGATCCGTAAGTCCGTTTTGGTCCCCGTTCGAAGCGTTAGAAAGCTTATGAAATGTTCTTTCTTGTAAAAATGGTTTTGGGATTAGTGGATGATTTATTTAAGTCGTGGTTTTGGAAACGTGTCGTTTTGTCGACTTTTCCCGTCGTATTTGTGTGCGATTGATGTGGTATCATGTTATATGCTTTTGTTATATAACGTATCGCTTGTGTGCTGTTATATGATGTGAATACATGTAATGAGATGTTGTGATAATGTTGTTGTTGTGCGATAAATACATTGTTTGATTGAATAATCAATGTACGTGGTTATGATGTTGTGTTGGTTCGTGGTTTGTTGTTGTGGTTTGTGAAATGCATTGCTTATGTGAAATTCAATGCGTGTTTTGGATGTGAATCATACAATAGTGCATTGGTGTGAATGTATATAGATTGTATGTGATTGTATGAGATAAATGCATGAATACATTGTGAATATGTATGCATTTCAAGAATGTCTTGAGTCATTTTGTATGTGAAGCATAATGATGTGCATTCTTGTGTTGAGGGATTCTAATGAGAATCCGCTACAACGTCGTGAGCCTCTCTTGGTGGAGGTGTGAGCGATCGGGTCGTGAGCCTCTCTCGGTGGAGGTGTGAGCGATGGTTGTAGACGATCGTGAGCCTCTCTTGGTGGAGGTGTGAGCGATCGGGTCGTGAGCCTTTCTCGGTGGAGGTGTGAGCGATCCATAAACATTGTGAGCCTCTCTTGGTGGAGGTGTGAGCGGTGGGTGAACATCGTAGGCCCGACGGGGAGTTACTTTGGTAACGAGCGATGGTTCCAGCAGAAGTTCCTGAGTGAACTTGAGATGATGAAGTCGGTACCGCATTGCATTGCATAGAGTCGTTGTGTCGGTCTCTGTGCATATGCATGAATTATGAATGGATTGATTAGGTGTGAGCTTGTGATAGCTTTGGTGATTTGAGATACATTTGTGATAAATGTATTGAGTATGATTGATATGCTGTGTGATGGATGCATAAATGATTATGTGTTGTAAATTATGATTGAATTGGTGAATTATTATGCATATGTGATAAATGCATTGGTTGTGAGTGATATGTTTTGTGTATAAACATATGATATGTGATGTTTGTGGTGAGAAATATTGTTTATGGGAATTTATTTGTGTTGTGGCATATTATTATGCAATCTTGTTATAGTTGTTATTTCTCACCCTTCTGCTGGAATATGCTTTTTATGGCATAGTGCAGATTGTCAGCTTTAGAGGCGTGGAGGCAAGTGGAAGAGTTAGATCTTCGTTTGCTTAGGTCTTGGTGTCTGCTCTGATACGTAGCACGGGAGTCGGGGAACGATTATGTTGTATATGTATATAATTGTGGAATATATTTTGTATTACCTTGTATATATAATTGGATGTTATCAAACTATTTATTTTGTAAAACAAGTCGGTTATGGATCTTTCCGCTTTATTCCATAATTGACCATTCCTTTTATATGGAAAAAGTTTCCCTTGAGGGTACTCTATTTTATGCTATGTATCAAATTTATGAGCAGGGATGATGTTTTGTTTATTTAAATGTGACATCCTTGTTTCTGTCGGAAAAATAAATTTTTAGTTACTCTGATTTTATTTATGTATTATTTTATTCGCGATGGGAATTGGGGTGTTACATTAAGTGGTATCAGAGCAGGTCGGTCCGTCCGGCCAAGTTGGTGTGACAGTTGAATACTGTCATTGTTGTTTGTCCCTTAGTACGTGATAGGTGTGTGGAACACTGTCAGTACTTTCTGGTTTTTGGTAATCCTTTGTCTTCAGGTGTGAGATTGAGATAAGTGGGGGAGAAGCTGGTACTTCTCCATGTTGCTTTAGGTGTGGAGCGCTGGCTCAGTGTGTTGTGAATTGCAAGATGGTAAGTGTTGTTTGGAGAGTGTTGTTCCCGATTCCGGAGGGAATGCGGAGGTAAGGTATGTGTCGACTGAGGATTTGTGCCTTAGGTAGTTTTGTGCACAGGATGTAAGGAATGCTATTATAGTTTGGTAAAGACGGTTTATGCCCCATCATGATTGTCGGCTGTCTATTGACAAATTGAGGAACTGATCACCCTTAATCTCTTGTTGATAGCAGACGGGAATTATGTTGGATGAAATAGACGTGTCTTTCCGGCGTTGATAGTGAGTACAATGAATTATTTGGAATTGAGAAAATGATTACGGATTGTTTTGTTGACCCGATGAAGATTCTTATATCTGAAGGCGAGGCGGACTAGAGGTTTTAGTATGTTGGTCCAGTTGGGAAGTTTTTGAGAGAGAATGATTGGGCATCGTTAATGGTTGTTCTCAGAGAGTAGAGTGTGAACTCAAATTGGACGAAGGTAAGGATTTGAGGTTTGGATCTGCTAAGTAAGTAGAAGAACTTTTCGGACGTGAAACTAAGATGTTGTTATGTTTGTGATGATAGTTTTCTAGAGATTGGCGGGAAAGTCACAGTGATGGGCTGCCAAGTTGTGCGTGATTTTTAGATGTATTCCCGGATGGAATAGTGGATGTAATATTGAGATTAAGAGTTCCTTTTGTTGGGTTGTTGATACTTGTTTTGCTGTTGGAATTGATTTGAGATGAAAATGGTGAGTTTTGGGAAGGATTGTCGAAGGGTTTATTTTTCTGAAAATCGCAGTGCCCGCTCAGCGCGCAGATGCCCGCTCAGCGCGGTCTGCAGAAATTTGAACCTCTCCAGGCAGTGAGGAGCGCGCTCAGCGCGGGACAGAACCCGCTTAGCGCGACTTGGAAAAAAAAAAAAAAAAAAAAAAAAAACTCGGATTTTTTTCTAAAATCCATAACTTTGGATTCGTAACTCGGATTGAGATGTTCTTTCTTATATAAATGGTGTTGAGATTTAGTGGCCGATTTGATTGTGTCATGAATTTGGATAAGTTCGTAGTGGTTTTAATTGAGGATATTTGGATTTGTTATAAACTTAGAGGAAGAACAAGTTGAGTGTTTGAGAATTGACTTACAAGTGTTGAAAGGAGACAAAGTGTTATGCTAAGTTATTCAAGTGAGAATTTTGGTTGAAAAAGGTTAGTTTTCTTGGATATGTTATTTCAGATGAGAGTATGGTTATAGATCCATTGAAAGTGGATGTAGTTCTACAATGAGAGGCTCTGAAGTTGGTTAAGGTGATTAGAAGCTTTTTGGACTTTTAGTTGGTTATTACCGGAGGATATGGAAGGTTTTTCCAAGTTAGCGTTTTCGTTACTTCGGTTGACTTGCAAAGGGTAAGTTGTTTGCTTTGGATGTTCATTGTGGGGGAAGTTTGAGAGGGTTAAAGTAGAAATTATCTACGGCTTCAGTTTTGATTCTGTGTGATCCTAATAAACCGTTTGTGAGGTATTGTGATGTGTCTTTGATGAGTTTAGTCAGTGTGTTAATGCAAGAGGGTAAAGTCGTAGCTTATGCCTTACAACAATTGAGGATTCATAAGAGGATCTATACTATTCAGGATTTGGAATTGGTTGATGGTGAGTAATTCTTGATGTGAATTGATATGGGTGTAAAGGATGAAATGCTATTTGTTGTGAGTTGTAGTTAGTGATAAATACATTGTTTAAGTAAGTATCAATGTATGTGGTTTCGAGTGTATGATTAATGTATGATATGGCGGCCTCTGTGGCGTAGATCCACAGCAAGATGAATGGTAAGGTATTGATTATCATGGGATTGCTATAATAGTAATATTTGGTGTGTGGAATGGATTCCAATTGTGTTAGAATACTCATTGGGGTAGAATGGCTTATATGTCATTCCTAGTGAGGCATTAATGTTTTGGTCGAACACATTAGGGTAGAATGATTGTATGTTGTTCCTAGTGTTGTTGTTGTACTCATTAGGGTAGAATGACTTTATGTCATTCCTAGTGAAGTGCGAGTGTGTCGTTGGGTCCATTGGGGTAGAACGATTATGTGTCGTTCCTGGTGGAGTACTCATTAGGGTAGAATGACTATATGTCATTCCTAGTGATGTACAATTGAGTTGTCGTGTCCACTAGGGTAGAATGACTATGTTATCGTTCCTAGTGGGATACTCATTGGGGTAGAATGACTATGTTGTCATTCATAATGAGGTGTGCACTGGGGTAGAATGACGTTGATGTCGTTCCTAGTGTGGTGTCCACTAGGGTAGAATGACTATGTTGTCATTCCTAGTGGGATATTCATTGGGGTAGAATGACG
This sequence comes from Lathyrus tuberosus, assembly GCA_022829125.1. Lineage (NCBI taxonomy): Eukaryota > Viridiplantae > Streptophyta > Magnoliopsida > Fabales > Fabaceae > Lathyrus > Lathyrus tuberosus. Next base: position 9,550,357 of record JALAZF010000199.1, on the reverse strand, counting down.
ATGTTGTCATTCCTAATGAGAGGTGCACTAGGGTAGAATGACTATGTTGTCGTTCCTAGTGAGGTATGTATGGGGGTAGAATGACTATGTTGTCATTCCCAGTTATGTGATGCGTGGTATTGTCAGGTCTTGATTGGATTGGTGAATCGTAGCATTGTTGTAGCATGGTTGTGTGACAAGGATGTTGGTGTTCTGGTTTTGTTGATGTTGTTGAGACCTTGTGGTGCCGTGGAAATTTGTGTTCTTGTTTGTGTTGTTGTCTCGTTTCCATTGTGTTGGTTCGAGTGCGTGTAGCTAATCCCTTTGTGGGGAATTAGAGGAGTGTTACCTATGGTAAGGTAACGATCTTGTTGTGTTTCGGTCCTAAGGTGAACCTGTGTGTTGGTATCGTGGTTTTCCTTGAGTTGTGAGTTGGTCGTCAAGTGCATTGTATGGGCTTTGCATCTTGTCGTTGTAGTTGTCGTCATGTCGTGTTGTTGTATCTGCTATTAGCAAGGTGGTTGTCAGTTTTGTTATTTGTGGTGTGCCTTTTGTTGGCATGTTGGTTGTTAGTCGGATGCGAGAGTCGTATCCGGAGTTGTTCGTATCGGTTAGATTTTCGAGGACGAAAATGTCTAAGTGGGGGAGAATTGTAACGCCCCGATTTGTTTAATTGTATTTATTTATTTCATTTATGTGAATTTTGTGAAATGTGTGAATTTATTGTATTTTACCTGCTAATTGAGTTAACTGGTTAATTTCTCTGATAGGTAAAATATTTGCAATAAATTACAATTTCTTTTCAACTTTTATTTCCCGAAATATATTTCATCGGTATGTTTATGTTTTATCGCATTTTGAGAGCGTTTGAGAGATATTTGAGCGTAAGGGCAAAATGGTCATTTTGGGTAGTTAGATATTTGTTATAAAAAGAGAAATAGAGAGAAAAGAGAGAGAAAGGAAAAGAAAAGAAAGAAAAGGGAAAGAAGAGAAAGAGAAGAGAAGGAAAAAAAAAGAGAGAAGAGGAGAAAGAGGAAAATCGAAGAAACTCCGTCTCAATCGCGATTAATCGGGTAAGGGTGAGAAGTTTCAATTCTATTTCGATTGTGTATGTATATGTGTTGTTTGTGTAATTGTTTTGGTTGTTTTCACAACTTTTCTCTAATTGATAACTTGATGAACAATTGATGAAAATTGATGTTTTCGCGGTTAGAATTGGGAATAGATCGTGTAGAATAGTCGAGAAATGTTTGGGTTTAATCGAGAGTACTCGTTGGTATGATTTAGAGAGTTTTGGATTGAATGAGATAGTTTGTGAGAGTTAGGGCAATAATGATAGAAATGAGTGGAAATCGATGTTTTCACGGTTGAAACTCGGAATAAGTTGCGTGGTGTAGTCGGGTAAGGTTTGGGTTTAATCGGGAATGGTTGTATGCGTGTTTTCCCGCGGTTTCGAGCGAGTTCGAATTTAGAATTCAATGATAAAATTATGTTTCAAAATATTTCAAAAATGGAAAATGTGTTGGATGGCTTTTTAATGATGGAAATATTGTAGTACGTCGAATTCTGAGATCGCAGCTTTTTACGGAATCGAAAACGGATGTCCGGAAGTCTAAAAACGGTGTTTTAAGGCTGAAATTCGTAGCAGGTTTCGCGCTCAGCGCGCAGGTCTGGGCGAAAGGGAAAATTTCTGAAACTTTGAAAATTCATAACTTCTGATCCGTAAGTCCGTTTTGGTCCCCGTTCGAAGCGTTAGAAAGCTTATGAAATGTTCTTTCTTGTAAAAATGGTTTTTGGATTAGTGGATGATTTATTTAAGTCGTGGTTTTGGAAACGTGTCATTTTGTCGACTTTTCCCGTCGTATTTGTGTGCAATTGATGTGGTATCATGTTATATGCTTTTGTTATATAACGTATCGCTTGTGTGCTGTTATATGATGTGAATACATGTAATGAGATGTTGTGATAATGTTGTTGTTGTGCGATAAATACATTGTTTGATTGAATAATCAATGTACGTGGTTATGATGTTGTGTTGGTTCGTGGTTTGTTGTTGTGGTTTGTGAAATGCATTGCTTATGTGAAATTCAATGCGTGTTTTGGATGTGAATCATACAATAGTGCATTGGTGTGAATGTATATAGATTGTATGTGATTGTATGAGATAAATGCATGAATACATTGTGAATATGTATGCATTTCAAGAATGTCTTGAGTCATTTTGTATGTGAAGCATAATGATGTGCATTCTTGTGTTGAGGGATTCTAATGAGAATCCGCTACAACGTCGTGAGCCTCTCTTGGTGGAGGTGTGATCGATCGGGTCGTGAGCCTCTCTCGGTGGAGGTGTGAGCGATGGTTGTAGATGATCGTGAGCCTCTCTTGGTGGAGGTGTGAGCGATCGAGTCGTGAGCCTTTCTCGGTGGAGGTGTGAGCGATCCATAAACACTGTGAGCCTCTCTTGGTGGAGGTGTGAGCGGTGGGTGAACATCGTAGGCCCGACGGGGAGTTACTTTGGTAACGAGCGATGGTTCCAGCAGAAGTTCCTGAGTGAACTTGAGATGATGAAGTCGGTACCGCATTGCATTGCATAGAGTCGTTGTGTCGGTCTCTGTGCATATGCATGAATTATGAATGGATTGATTAGGTGTGAGCTTGTGATAGCTTTGGTGATTTGAGATACATTTGTGATAAATGTATTGAGTATGATTGATATGCTGTGTGATGGATGCATAAATGATTATGTGTTGTAAATTATGATTGAATTGGTGAATTATTATGCATATGTGATAAATGCATTGGTTGTGAGTGATATGTTTTGTGTATAAACATATGATATGTGATGTTTGTGGTGAGAAATATTGTTTATGGGAATTTATTTGTGTTGTGGCATATTATTATGCAATCTTGTTATAGTTGTTATTTCTCACCCTTCTGCTGGAATATGCTTTTTATGGCATAGTGCAGATTGTCAGCTTTAGAGGCGTGGAGGCAAGTGGAAGAGTTAGATCTTCGTTTGCTTAGGTCTTGGTGTCTGCTCTGATACGTAGCACGGGAGTCGGGGAACGATTATGTTGTATATGTATATAATTGTGGAATATATTTTGTATTACCTTGTATAAATAATTGGATGTTATCAAACTATTTATTTTGTAAAACAAGTCGGTTATGGGTCTTTCCGCTTTATTCCATAATTGACCATTCCTTTTATATGGAAAAAGTTTCCCTTGAGGGTACTCTATTTTATGCTATGTATCAAATTTATGAGCAGGGATGATGTTTTGTTTATTTAAATGTGACATCCTTGTTTCTATCGGAAAAATAAATTTTTAGTTACTCTGATTTTATTTATGTATTATTTTATTCGCGATGGGAATTGGGGTGTTACATATGACATCGCTCAGGTACCTAGGAGTATAGTTGCTTCTAGCATGAGGTAGCCATTGGAGTAGCTTGTTTAGTGTCCTTATTTATTTTGGGTCGAGTCGTGCTCTGATCATGTAACAGTGGGAATGTTTCGATTCATGTTTTGAGAGATACTTTATGTATTCTACTTTATTTTGTTAATGTTAATTGAATGATGTGGAGTATTGGCTTTTATGCCTAAGTGATGATTATGAATGAGTTGATCATGAGAATTTCATTTTGTTCATTTATGATTGAAGTAATTCCGCTGCTACATGTGTCATACCCCAAATTTTGACCACCAATATTTCCCATCATTGTGAAGATCATTACCACAATATGGATGTACCATTATACCTCATCAATCTCCTCAAGGATTGTCGAGCATAATTAGGGTTTGGGCCCTCTCAGAGTACTTAGACAAAAGATCAACCAAGAAATGACATGATCTTCAACTTGTCTAACCTCTTAAACACCCACAAAGGATCAAGAGGACTCCCACATCAAGAATTAAGCACAAAGTTGCAACATTCCAAGTGGATCAAGTCTCGAGAACGCCAGTGTCAACAAATTAGGGTTTTGGTCGACCAAGGCCTCCAGATGGAAATTTTTCCTCTGGGCATGAGCCAATGCTTCAAAGCACAACCCAAGATACTCCATGGGACCTCATGGACCCAATCATCAAGTCAATTTAACCTCAGGAGATGCAGTTACCAAAAATCATAAATTAGGGTTTCTTGACCTAATTCACCCCTAAGTTGACTTTTGGAGCAAAGCATGCGCCAAGACTTCAAAACATGGCTCAATATGCTCAAAATAACCTAGGAATCCATTTGCAAAGTTAAATTTCCCTAGAGGATGCATTCCTCAAAAGTCGGGAATTAGGGTTTTTACGCGCCGAACCGCTCCGGAGCCAAAAGTCAAAACATGACTTTTTGGCAAAAATGATCCTTATGACTCATATTTTCATAAAATATGATTTATAATGTCACTTGAACAAGAATTGATCAAGAAATCAAGATAACTTGTAAAAGGGGTAACCTTGGAAATCTGAAAAATTTTCTAAGTTACTAAATTTGGATGGTTTTGGTACCAACTTCCAAAGGCCATAACTTCTGATCTAGGCAGCCATTTTGAATGATCCAAAACCTGATTTGTAGGTCTTCCTACATTCTACAAAAGCTTCAACTACATGAAACTCTGATTCTTCATGGATTTTTAGTTGTGAATGGATCAAAATGGTGAAAAATCAAGAACATAACACTTAGTGCAAAACTGTCTAAGTGTCAGCTTTGGGCATCAAAGTTCATGAGGTTTTTTCAATTGGATTCAGATAGTTTCAAGACCAACTATGATCACACATGAATTGTAACATATGAGGGCTTTCTAAAAAGCACAAGAGCTTTTCATAACTTCATTTGAGCAGGGAGATATGACCCTCTCAAAATCACCATTTCCAACTGTCTTGTACAAGACAGAATTTTACATTTTTTGCTCGATTTGGAAAAATCAGACAATTACAAGCCTTGTCATCCATTTGGACACCTCAAGGGATAACATCAAAGAGAAATGATCTGATCCACAAGCCTCCCAAGTCCAAGGATCTACATGTAGCCATAAATGCCCTAAAAAGGCTAAAAAGCTCAAAGACTCCAATTTTGTTTCAATGCATTCAATGGATCCACAAGGTGGCAAGTATCAAGACATTGCTAACTGAATTAAGTCAAGATTCAGCTCTGAACCAAAGGACTCATAGCCTGTGCCCTAACCTCAAGTCAATGGCTAGAGGAGACTTGAGATTCCTTTTGATCATCATTGGCCAAGGGATTGTCCAAGCCTCCATTCACAATTGATGCCAAAACAAACTTGTTGCACTATAAATAGACATCAATTCTGATCAGTTTGAGTACACCAAAGCACAACAACACTTGCTTTCCTCAAAATATCTCTCATTATGCAGAAATGCCTTCTTTTGCAAGTCACCACTGAATTTTTGAGTTAGAGAGCAATTCCACCACAGCTCATGATCCAAACACATCCAATGTATCATATATAAGCTGTTCAAACACTCATCCTTGATCTGAAACACCAAAATCAGAAAGTCAGCCTCCAAAACCTCAAATTTTGACTTTTTGCATTTTTCAAGCCATGTCTTGATTCAGTCACTTTCAAAACCATACAAAGCTACAAACACACTCCAAATATCATCCTGAAACTTTCCCAACGGGTTTCCCTTAACTGTAACACCATTTGAGTGAGTTACCATTTTGGTCACTTTTGCCACTTTTGCAAGAAAGAGCCAATTCTTGTTCCTGAGGATTCCAGCTGGTCTTGACCATTCTAAAAGCTTCTAAGGGATCAATCAAAGGTGTCTAAAGCATTGGATCACTTCTAGCACAAGCATCTTGAAAGATAGCACAAGGAGCTTCAAGAGGTAAGTGCATCACAACTTGAACTCTTTAAATCATGCATTGCTTTGATGTCCATTGATCATGGACATCTCATACATATCATATATGTTGTGTTTGAACCAATTTGCCATGTTATTGTTGCCTGTATGATGAGATAGCATAAAACATGCAAATCTAGGCCTATTTTGAAACCATTATCGGATTTTAAAATAGGGACATCTTTAGAAAAATCTAAATGCACCACTGGATTCCTCATGAAATTCTAGGCAGGATTCATCTTAATTTTGTCAAAATCCATGAAGAATTGAGGGAGCTAGAGCCTTCATGCTAGAAGGCAAAAATCAGGTCATGCCTTGGGCAAGGGCCAAGCCAGGGCGCCTTGGCCAGGCCTAAAATCTTGCCACCCTCATATACACATGGGGTGGTTTTGATACACGGATGTATCACCACCCCAGTGGTAGCGCGCATGTGTGTTTGGTTGGGAGGTCGTAGGTTCGAGACCCACCCAGACCATTTTGCCATTTTCCCCTATTTTGCTATTTTTCACATTTTTCATGGTTTTTATTAATTAATTCCAAAATTAATTTCTCTCTCAATTTTAATTATTTTTTATTGGTTCTTTTTTTGAAAATTCAAAAAAATATTAAAATATTTTATTCTACAAAAAATTCACAAAAATATTATTTATTTCATATATTTGGTATTTTTGTAAAGAATTGTGTTTTTATTTGTTTTTAAACATTTAAAAATATTTCTTTCTCTTGATTTTTAAACTTCAAATGAATTTCAAGCTTTCATGTGATTAAACATGATTTTTTTCAAAATATTTTTCAAAGTATATAACTTGTTTTTGAATATATTTGGTATTTTATATCATTTATTACTTAATTTCCTTTGAAAATTATATTTTAAATTCAAAATTAGGGTTTTCTCTAATTCTTGATTTTTTAAACTTCGCAAAAACACTTTGGGCCTCTAATAGAGTGTAAGACCCACCCCTTGTAAATAAAACCTTTTTTGGGCCTCAATCATTGTATAAGTCCCAGTACGTTAAAAAATCTCTGCGCGATCATCGTTTTCAAAACATTTTCATCTGGGCCTCTCCTTGAGTTGTAAGCCCCATTCTCTTTTCTTTTAAATCACTTTGGACCTCTAATAGAGTGTAAGACCCAACCCCCTTTTGTACATAAATAAATTTTGGGCCTCAGTCATTGTATAAGTCCCAGTACAATCTTCAAAATAACGGTGCGATCACTGTTTTCATCTGGGCCTCTCCTTGAGTATAAGCCCCAATCTTCATTTCAAAACAACTTCCCCTTTTGATTTAGATTCAAATCCATAGTTGTTATCAAAACTTTCTTTAATTTCTCGAACAACTAACCATACAGCTGTTACAATGGAAGTTTACTCACCTGTAAGTTTTAAAACAGCTTTCTTTTACATACTTGTATATATATATATATATATATATATATATATTTGTTTGTAATGCTGGAATCTTGCTCACCTGTAAGTCCTCCTATCCTCTTTTACATACTTGTATATATTTCATATGTATATATATACCTGTATATTATCTTGCTTAGAGTTTTCCCCGGCAATTAGGTCTAGGATTAGATCAAACCAGTGGTCACTCTTTCAACACAGTCAAAACTAGTTCCCCATAGGAATTTCCAGATACAGTCTTGCCTCCTCTTGGGCTTATACAATATGGAACAGAGAAAGGCATTATTCCCGATGAAACTTTTCTCAAGACGGTCACTATTAGAAAATCTTCAAAGAAATTCATTTCCCCCAGAGAGGATTAATTCCCGGTGAAACCTCTCTTGAATTTCTTCAAACCCTAGAACTGTTCACTAAAGAAAAGATTATTCCCGGTGAAACTTTTCTTGAACTTTTCTTAGGTTTGGACCCACAGGCTTCCTAAAAAGCATCCCCAACCTCCTCTTGGGCTTTGTACAAGGACCCTCAGGCTTCTTAAAAGTCCTCATGCCTCCTCTTGGGCTTAGTACAAGGACCCAAAGACCTCTTACAGGTATAGGACAGAACCTAGTCATCCTTTGTTATAGCAGTCTTCCTAAGAGTCAAAATCTCAGACCAATTAAGGGTTTATTTTCATCCCTTAAGACACATGCCTCCTCTTGGGCATTATACAAAGATAAACCTTCCCATACCAGTAGACTTGGACAGTCTCACCTCCTTTTGGATCTCCAGAAACCCTCAAGTTTCCCAAAAGAACACATGAATAACCTTAATCATTCCATAAACACTCAATCTTTCATCCTAAAATTCCCCAACTAGGGTCATCTTACCATCAATACAGCGCTAGCAAAAAATCAGAACCTCAAGGCATCTGATTTTTCAACTCTCCTGTAATCCTCAGCAAGAGTTGATTCCTCAATTTGGACCTGCCTTTGGATCTCAATAATCCTCAGCAGAAGTTAGCCTCCTCTTAGGCTTTGTATAAAGATCTTTCCCCACTCTCTTGTTGAGTCAATCACTTTCCAGCCTCCTCTTAGGGTTTGTATAATGATCATCCCTCAGCACCTTTCTGCCTCAATCTTGGGCTTTGTACAAGACACCCACGTAAATATCTCTCTAGTAGAGTCAGTCATAACTTTCAGCCTCAATCTTGGGCTTTGTACAAGACACCATATAAATATTCTACAGCTAAGTCAGTCATAACTTTTAGCCTCAATCTTGGGCTTTGTGCAAGAAACATATAAAATCTCCCTCTAGCAGAGTTAATCTTCTTTTAGCCTCAATCTTGGGCTTTGTACAAGACAGATAAAACCTCTTACCCGTAGAGTCAGTTTCCCCTTTTAGCCTCAATCTTGGGCTTTGTACAAGACAGACCAAATATTTCCCCAGAAAAGTCAACTTTCAGCCTCCTCTTAGGCTTTGTATAATGATCTCCCCAAAAGAGTCAATCTCTTTTCAGCCTCAATCTTGGGGTTTATACAAGATAGATATAATAATCTCCCCAGTGGAGTCAATCAACCTTTTAGCTTCAACCTAGGGCTTTAATCAAGGCACACAAAAATCAACATCCCCTCAGAGGAAATAAAAAACTCTCTGTAGGAAGACATTTCTCTGTACATCACACGTCAAAACAGACAATCAAAACAAACCTAATTCCAGATAACTGTTGTAAGTGGCACACTTGTTGATTCAAAAATCCAAGTTGTAGTCCATCTCTTATCCTTGTAAACTTCCTCTATCATCTAATTGTTGTAAGTGGCAAGCCTCTGGATTATTTACATCCATGCAAATGTCCCTCTCTTAGCATGAAACACTCCTAAGGAAAAATGGCATTACTCTATACAGAGTTAAAGTTTTCTCCTTTTGGACAAACCCCCTATAAAGGAAATTATGGCATTGTTGGATTCACATATCCCAGTTAAAGTAATTCTCCTTTATAATCAGTCACCCAACAGTTGTGATAAACAGATGAGATATCTCTCTTTAGAGATGACAAATTCTCTCTCAGTCAAACCTTTTAGCTTCAATCTTGGGCTTTGAACAAGACACAAATACCCTTTAGCTTCAATCTTGGGCTTTGAACAAGACACCAAACATCTCTTTCCTCCCATAGAATAGGAGGAACTACGATTGCTCTGATTTCCTTGTTTTCTTTAACGGGAATACGTAGGCATAATATTGTGAAATCTTAGCGAGCACACCAATCAAAAACCTTAGGTCCAGTACCTTACCAAAAACATCGGAAAAACCCGACATCAACAAAAATACTCTCTCTCAAACATTCCCAAAGGAGAAACTTTCCCAATCAACAGACAAACACCACTAAATAGAAAATAGTAGAAATTGCTAATGACCTGTGGATAACCACATATAGGATGGGTAATTGATAACTCCCCATTGTATAACCTGGCCCCGGACCCCCCAATCTCTTAGCATTTGTTAAAGAAAACATTTGTGTGCAAGGTTAGTTTTAGATAGCTTCCCTTTCCTTTCTAGCTTCATAGGATAAATAAGAAATTAGAAAGTAGCACCCCATTCCTACCATTGCGGTGAGGAAAAACCAATGGCGATAAGGTGGTCGCGTCACCGACAAAAATCGCACGCTACAACATGCTATATGAAAGTATATGAAAAACGTGAATTTACTTTAAGTGTTATTAAGCATGACAAGTATATTTGTGATGTTTTTAATTATATGTGACACCCTTATTTGAGATGCATGATAATTTGCTCTGATTATTTATATATATTTCGCGGGGTTTAAAAGGGTGTTACATTAGTGGTATTGGAGTAGGTCGGTCCATCCGGCCAGGTTGTTTAACTATGTTGTTCCCTAGTATGCGACATGTGTGTGAAAACACAATCGATGCTTGTTTTGTTTTCCATTTGCAGGTTGGGAATGAAACAAGTAGGAGAGAAGCGTGTGCTTCTCCAAGATGCTTCAAGTGTGGAGTGGTGGCTCAGTGTGTCATTGAATGCTATTATAGTTTGGTAAAGATGGTTTATGCCCCATCATGATTGTCGGTTGTCTATTGACAAATTGAGGAACTGATCACCCTTAATCTCTTGTTGATAGTAGACGGGATCATATTGGATGGAATAGACGTGTCTTGCGAGCTTAGATGGTGTGTGCAGTGAATTATTTGGAGTTAAGCCAAGTGCTTACAGATTGTTTTAATGAGTCGGTGCATGTGGTGCTGAGATGTTTATGTTGATGGCAACTTTGAGTGTTAGTGAAAGTGATGCAGTTGGTGTTTTCCCAATTGTTTGTGATTTTCCGGAAGTTTTTCCTTATGAGATAAGTTATTTACCACTGGAACGTGAAATGGAGTTTGCGATCGACTTAGTTCCTGGAACTAGTTTGGTATCGATGGCTCCATATCGTATGTCTGCATTAGAATTGAAAGATTTGAAGAGTCAACTTGAAGATCTGCTTGAGAAAATATTCATTCGTCTGAGTGTCTCACCGTGGGGTGCACCAGTTTTGTTGGTTAAGAAGAAAGAAGGTTCGATGAGGCTTTGTGTGGATTATAGACAATTGAACAAGGTGACTATTAAGAATAAGTATCCACTTCCGAGGATTGATGATCTGATGGATCAGTTGGTTGGTGCAACTGTGTTCATAAAGATAGATTTGAGGTCTGGGTATCATCAGGTTTGTGTGAAGGCTGAAGATATTCAGAAGACTGCTTTTAGAACCAAGTATGGTCATTATGAGTATTATGTGATGCCGTTTGGTGTGACTAAAGCACCAGGTGTATTTATGGAGTACATGAACACGATTTTCCATCCGTATTTAGACAAGTTTGTGGTTATGTTCATTGATGATATTTTGGTCTATTGTAAGAGTGAAGAGGATCATACAGAGCATCTGAGGATTGTGTTATCTGTATTGAAAGAGAAGCAGTTGTATGCTAAACGTTCTAAGTGCGAGTTTTGGTTAAAGGAAGTGAGTTTCTTTGGCCATGTGATTTCAAGTAGAGGTATTGCAGTTGATTCGTCGAAGGTTGAAGCTGTATCGCAGTGGGAAGCTCCAAAATCAGTTTTTGAGATTAGAAGTTTTCTTAAGTTGGCATGTTATTATCGGAAATTCATTGAAGTATTTGCCAAGTTATCTTTGTCGTTGAAGCAGTTGACTAGGAAGGGTTAAGCTTTTGTTTGGGATGAAAATTGTGTAGAAAGTTTTCAAGAGCTTAAGAGAAAGTTGACGAAAGCTCCTGTTTTGATTTTTCCGAATCCAGCAGAATTATTTATTGTATATTGTGATGCTTCGTTGATGGGATTGGGAGGTGTGTTGATGCAACATCAGCAAGTTGTAGCTTATGCTTCAAGGCAACTTAAAGTGCATGAGAGGAATTATCCGACGCATGATTTAGAGTTGGCTGATGTTGTGTTTGTATTGAAGCTTTGGAGGCATTACTTGTTTGGATTGAGATTTGAGGTGTTTAGTGATCGTAAGAGTTTGAAGTATCTCTTTGATCAGAAAGAGTTTAATGCGAGACAGAGGAGATGGTTGGAACTTCTGAAGGACTATGATTTTGGTTTGAATTATCATCCGGGTAAAGCAAAAGTAGTAGCTAATGCATTGAGTAGGAAATCTTCGCATATGTCGATGATGATGGTAAGAGAGTTAGAGATGATTGAGAAATTTCGAGATATGAGTTTGGTTTGTGAAGAGAATTCTCATGGAGTTAAGCTTGGTATGCTGAAGCTTACTAGTGGTATTCTTGATGAGATTCGGGGAGGTTAGAAATCTGATTTGAGTTTGGTAGATCGATTTACTTTGATCAATCAAGGTCGAGATGGCGATTTTTGGATTGATGAAAATGGTATCATGAGATGTCGTGATAGAGTTTGTGTTTCGGATATAGCTGGGCTGAAAAAGAGTGTTCTTGAGGAAGGATATCGTAGTGGATTAAGTATTCATCTGGGTGCTACTAAGATGTATCAGGATTTGAGGAAAATATTTTGGTGGCCTAGTATGAAGAAAGAAATTGCAGAGTTTATGTATTCTTGTTTGACTTGTCAAAAGTCAAAAATTGAACATCAGAAACCGTCGGGTTCGATGCAACCGTTATCTATTCCTGAGTGGAAATGGGATAGCATATCGATGGATTTTGTGTCTGGTTTACCTAGAACACCGAGTAATTGTGAAGTTATTTGGGTTATTGTGGATAGATTGACGAAATCTGCTCACTTTATTCCAATGAGAATGGATTACCCATTGGAGAAGTTAGCAAAGTTGTACATTGAGAGGATTGTCAGTTTGCATGGTATTCCGTCTAGCATTGTGTCAGATAGAGATCCGAGGTTTACTTTGAGATTTTGGGAATTTTGTAAAGTGCTTTGGGTACGATGTTGCGGTTAAGTTCTGCTTATCCTCCGAGAGAGTGTAGTGGTTGGACCTGAGATAGTTCAACAGACTACTGATAAGATTAAGATGATTCAAGAGAAGATGAAGATTTCTCAGAGTCGTCAGAAGAGTTATCATGACAAGAAGAGGAAAGCACTTGAATTTCAGGAAGGAGATCATGTGTTTCTTAGAGTTACTCTGATAACTGGTGTTGGTCGAGCATTGAAGTCGCGTAAGTTAACGCCGCGTTTTATCAGTCCATACCAGATTTTGCAGAGAATAAGAAAGGTGGCATATCGGGTTGCTTTACCGCCGTCGCTTGCTAATCTCCATGATGTGTTCCATGTATCTCAGTTGAGGAAATACATTATGGATCCGTCTCATGTAGTCCAAGTAGATGATGTGCAGGTGAGAGATAACCTGACTCTGGAGACATCACCTATGCTGATAGAGGATCGGGAGTTGAAGCAACTTCGAGTTAAAGAGATTGCTTTGGTGAAGGTAGCTTGGGGAGGACCAGCTGATGGAAATATGACTTGGGAACTTGAGAGTCAGATGAGGAAGTTTTATCATGAGTTGTTCGTTTAAGGTCATCTTCGAGGGCGGAAATCTTTTAAGTGGGGGAGGGTTGTAACACCTCAATTTTAGTAATTATTTATTTATATTATTAATCGTGTGATTTTGATGCCTAATTGATTTAATTGATTTAATTGAATTATGTGATTTATTGGAATTAATTGAATTAATTAATTTAGTGGATTTATTTGAATTATTTGATTTAATTAATATATTTGATTTAATTAAATTATTTGATTTATTTGATTTAATTTAACTACTTGATTTATTTAATTTATTTTATTTGGTGGAATAAAATAGAATTGGTAAGAATAATTAATTGGGCCTAGATTGAGAGTGTGAATAATAAGTGTGAGAGTGTATTGAGTAAAGCCCGTTAGAAATTATTAGGTTAATGAAAATTGTGAGGGTTTAACAAAAAGGGAGAAAGAGAAAAAAAATAGAGATAGAAAGATAGAAAGGAGGAAAAGAGGAAAAGAGAGAAGGGGAGAAGAGAAGGAGAAGACTCTAAGAGAAAGAGCTCAACAATCCAAGAAAAATCAAGGTAAGGGTGGGTTTATATGATTATTGGGATTGTATGAAAATGTATGATGGGTAGTATCAAATTTAGGATCAAAATCCCTAATTTCCATGGTTTTGAAATTGATGATTACATGATGTATAATGGTAGGATCCTTAAATGTGTGTTGTGGGCTGTTATAGTTGTCATATAATGGTAGTATTTCGAATTCTGGAACTCGAACTTTTTACGGAATCGAAATCGAAGGTCCAAAAGGCATCTGATATTGAAAATGGGTTTTTCTTGGATCTGACACGGTCCGTGTCACGTGACACGGATGGCAGTGTAAGTCCCCCTGTTTTGGAGTGAAAAAACGTGATTTTCTGACTTCAGAGTGACACGGGTCGTGTCCCTTGACACGGGCGGCCGTGTCAGCTCGTTGGATTTTATACCCGGGATTGTCTCGATCATAACTTTTGATCCGTAAGTCCGTTTTGGTCCCCGTTCGAAGTGTCTGAAAGCTAATGAATAGAGCTATAACATAGTATAGATAAGAGAATTGTTTGCCAAATATGTTTATATCTAATATGTTTGGGAGCCAATTGTGTATATGTTCTATTAATGGATTGTTGTGCTGTTTGCTGCCGGTTGTGAAATTATTTGTGGATAATTTATCGAATATTTGTATGTTTGCTTGTATAATTATATTTTGGGTGTGACAACATGAAATGCATGATAGTTATTGCTTGTTGTAATGATAATACAGTTGTGATTGTATTGTAAAATGTGTTGTATACCATTAAAAGTTAATTGTGTGTGGATGATTCATTAAAATGTGCAAGTATGTGTAATTGTGTGGTATATCAAGTGTGATGAATTATTGAAGATATGCATAAATGTTAAGATTAGGTAATGGTCTTAATTGCATATGGTTGTTCAACTTGCACATGCATCATTTGTTGTCAAGAGGCAATGCTTGTTAGTTCCTTGGGAACTAGTGACTTGTCCCAAACCTAGAGTGGGGTTTGAAAGCTTAGGGAACGGGCTTTTTCTGTGTTATTAGTCTAGGGATAGACCCGGTTTAATGTAAAAAATGAAAAATAATAACAAGTGATTGGTACCACATGCATGAGTTGCATTAGAGTCTTGTATTGAGTCATATCATGTATATGTTTGCAATATGAGATTATGCGAAATATGTGAAATTGATGAATTAAAGAATTATGGAATTGTGAGTTTGTACTTGTGAATAGTATGGTCACTTGAGTGATAATATGTTGATGAAGCTTTTGGAGTGTGAGAATAATTATGTTATGTTTGTATGCCATAAATTATACATTATCTTATGATTTCGATAATTATGTGAATTCTCGCCCTTCTGTTGGAATGATGTTTTGTATGACATCACTCAGGTATCAAGGAGTAGAGTTGCTTCTAGCACAAGGTAGCCGTTGGAGTAGCTTGTTTAGTGTCCTTATTTATTTTGGGTCGAGTCGTGCTCTGATCATGTAACAATGGGAATCTTTCGATTCATGTTTTGAGAGATACTTTATGTACTCTAATTTATTTTGTTATTGTTAATTGAATGATGTGGAGTATTGGCTTTTATGCCTAAGTGATGATTATGAATGAGTTGATCATGAGACTTTCATTTTGTTCATTTATGATTGAAGTAATTCCGCTGCTACATGTTATGTTAAAGTATATGAAAAGCATGAATTTACTTTAAGTGTTATTGAGCATGACAAGTATATGTGTGATGTTTTGAATTATATGTGACACCCTTATTTGAGATGCATAATAATTTACTCTGATTATTTATATATATTCCGCGGGGTTTGGAAGGGTGTTACATTAGTGGTATCAGAGTAGGTCGGTCCATCCGGCCAGGTTGTTTAACTATGTTGTTCCCCAGTATGCGACATGTGTGTGAAAACACTGTCGATGCTTGTTTTGTTTTTCATTTGCAGGTTGGGAATGAAACAAGTAGGGGAGAAGCTTGTGCTTCTCCAAGATGCTTCAAGTGTGGAGTGGTGACTCAGTGTGTCGTTGAACGCTATTATAGTTTGGTAAAGATGGTTTATGCCCCATCATGATTGTCGGCTGTCTATTGACAAATTGAGGAACTGATCACCCTTAATTTCTTGTTGATAGTAGACGGGATCATGTTGGATGGAATATACGTGTCTTGCTAGCTTAGATGGTGTGTGCAGTGAATTATTTGGAGTTAAGCCAAGTGCTTACATATTGTTTTGATGATTCTGTGCAGGATGGTGTGTTTGTCTCGACCTCTTTCTTTCAGGTTTGAACCTTCTTCTCCTTTCTCGTCTCGACCGTGTTCGTTTCAGGTTTGATTTCTGGGTTTCGTTTTCATTTTTTTTTCCTCAATCTCTCCCTCTATTTCGTCTCAAATCTCTGTTATGTTTCTGAATTTGTGGTTGTGGAGATTTGATTTGTGGGTTGTGATTGAGGTAGAAGATGAAGGAAGGGTTGTTGTTGTGTTAGATGAATGAAGGAGGACTGAAGATGGTGTATGAAGGATTTGAGTTGAGGGAACCAGCTATTGAAGGAATTTTCACAACGGTTTATTGGTTCTCCGAGAACTTGGTGAATGAGGGAGAGTTTGTTGATTTTTATAGAGATGATTAGGGGTATTATGGGAAGGAATTGAAGAGAAATTGTTGCTGGTTTTGTGCGCGGTTTTGTGATTTATTCTCTTGTTTTAATTGTGTTTGTATTGTTCCTGCTTCTTGTCGTACAGGTTGTGTGTGGATTGCAAAGTTGATATGTGACCTTGTTGGCTTGGTACGGTTTGTTGCGTATGAAAGTTTGTGGTTGCATATTGTGTTGTTGAAGTTGATTTTTGAAGCATGTTATTGATTTATGGCTGCTGTTTGTATGGCTAGTAATGAATCATGGAAGGTGGGGTCACGATGTTAGTTGTCGTTGCAAGTTGTGGGAAGGTTGCTTGTAGCGTCTTGGCTTTTTGTGCTTGTGCAGAGTTTTGCAAGGTCATGGTTAGCTCATGTTGTAGAAATGGCATGTGAGTTCATGGAGCATGCTTAAAATGGTGGCTGCGTTTTATGACTGCAGAAAGTATTGTGGTGATGTTGGAGAGGCTTGATGCTAAAGGCGTAACGGCGAGCTAAAGGTTGTGGTTCATGATGGTTGTGATTTTGGCTAAGTGATGTGTGTAAGGTGTGGACGTGCTGGTTATTTGACATATTGACAATGTATTGCTACATGTTATTTTTCAATTTTTCTTGTAATATGATGGGCCTTTTTTATAGTAACTATCATGGCCTTTTTGTATCATTTCTTTGTGTCAAAGTTCTCTCTTTTTTTTTTTTTTTGTGTAATGGCTTTTTGTGTAATGGGCTTGAAAAACTTGGTAAATTTGTAACAAAAAAATGTAATGAGCTTAAGAAAAGCAACATGGATAAGAAAAATGACATAGGTCTTAATTTGTGATGGGCCTTGCACATTTCTTGACCCAATTTCTTTTTTAGAATTCTCTTTTGTGATAAAAATGAGCTTTTGATAAAAAGGTTTCCTTCACGACTCGAAATATTCCTGAATAATGCTTTGACTTTTGTTCCTGATTTCGCAATTGCTACTAAATAACATCCTTCATGAATAATGATGATCAAAACACCCATTGAATCCAAACTGCACACAGTCAGCCCTTGAGGAACGAAACCAAATGAGCCAAAATTAAATCTTGACTTGAAATATATTACGCTTGAATTGGATTTTGAAATGAAATCTTGCTGTGAATTTGAACCTGACTTGATATAAGTTCACGATCGAGAATTTAAATTTAAAACTGAAAATTGATGACTTGAGATGAAAGCAAGTATATTGGGATGACAAAATCCACCAAAGTTCAACAATCTTAATTCTGAATCAATCCCTCCTACCCAAATCGAGCAACTCAGCCAACTGTAATATCAAGCCTTGAAGCAATCAACTTTCCTTGAAACTAATTTTCAGCAATTTGAACTCTTCGTTAAAAATCGTACAAAAAATGCATTGAAACCTTGAAACAGTTCCATGAGTCATAACACCACATCCTGATTCCATCTTGAAGTGGTTTTGAATTGAATAGCGTGTTGGAATTCTCCTTTTATACCTAATCAGGACTTTCAAATGACTTGACATATTGCCCAAATGCCTTGACCTTAGATGGCTATGTATCTTGATTTCATTATGAAAGCTCTGCTGATTTTAGCAAATTTTTGGAAGAACAGAATGTCAAAAGATATGTTTAAACATAAAGAAGTCTGATGAAAGAAGACTGGTCAGATATGATGTCCTAACGGATGTCTCGACATCTTGATCTGATACTGCAAGATGTTTCTAAATCTGTTGTAAGATTTAAGGAGCAATCAAAACATGGATCAAGGAAGAAATAAACAGAAGATTCGAAGCCCAAGGAAACTAAAGCCTATAAAAGAAGACTTAGACGTAGGATTTTATATGCCTTCTGTAACCTAGTTCTCTTGTGTAAAAATAAGGGTTTAGGGTTTTGAGAGTCGTTGGCTCTCTAGGTTGTAAGTCTCCCTTTGTATCAGTTGATGCATTGTGGCAAATATAGGTGTCGCACAGATCCATAAGCCTTGAGGTATTAGATTGTGTATTGTTCTTGGATGAAGCTTTTAAGCAAATCCGAGTTAGCTTGTTTGTCAAGTATGCTTGACAGAATTTTGTATTGACAGGGATGATGTAGATATCACAGTTGGTGATTAAGGGAAGTGAGTGGGGTATCTCGTATCAAAGAGGGGTTCTTTGATAAAGTTTTCATTGGGTAGAGATTAGGATATAAAGTTGTAAACTAGGGAGTTTAGCTTTGTAATAATTCTACAGATACTGGAGTCTTCTTCCAGGATTGGTATCCCTCAGATGTAGGTGAATTGCACCGAACTGGGTTAACAATTACTGTGTTCTTTTATCATTCTGCAGATTTACTCTTATGTTAGGGTTCATGATAAACATGGTGGAACAGATGCCGTAACATCTGTGATTCTGCAGTTCTGATATTTAAGGTATCAGTCTGTTGTTTCTGTTCCTTGTCTAAATGTTTATGCAGAACAATGTCTTAACATGTGTTAGGACATCTGATGTCTGCATTGCCAGAATTTCACATTAGTTAACTTGAACTTGAACAAACTCTGATTCTGATCACTTCAGACATGAAGAAAGAAACAATCTCCACTTTCTTAAACAATATCAAGTCACATCCAACTGAGTTGAAACAACACACACTTAACCTGGTATCCTCAAATGAAACTCAATTAAATGCCACTTTCCAATCTTAACACAAAGGGTGAAAAACCTTAATCTTGAAATTTTCTTCTGATTTTATGATTCCACTCCAATTCTCTTGACCAAACTTCATGAGATCATAGATGATGACTTAAGAAGCTCATGTTTGACTTAGAATCCCAAGAGTTGACCTAATAGTTAACTTTTGGCCAGATGAATCCAAAACTTCCTCTATGTACTTAAGGAACTCTTGACATGACTTGTGATGAACCAAGATGCTTGATCCCAAACCTTTAGAACCAAATCAAAGCATGAATGATTATGGGATGCATATATGATGAAAATGATATGATATACAAGGCTAGGGTTAGGGTAAAAATGAGGGTGTGACAATTACATGTACCTTATGTACTAGAACTTAAGAAAAATATTCTTGAGGAAGGTTATAGGAGTGGTGTGAGTATTCATCTTGGTGCCACTAAGATGTATCAAGACTTAAAGAAATTGTTTTGGTGGCCAGGAATGAAGAAGGAAGTATATGACTTTATTTATGCTTGTTTGACTTGCTAGAAATCGAAGATTCAACATCAGAAGTCTTCGGGTCTGATGCAACCGCTGATTATTCCTGAGTGGAAGTGGGACAGAATTTCCATAGATTTTGTAACAAGTTTGTCGAAGATGATGAAAAGATGTGATGTCATCTGGGTCGTTATTGACAAACTGACTAAATTGAATCATTTTATACCGATTAAAATCAGTTATCCTTTAAAAAAGTTGGATGGGTTGTATATTTAGAAGATTTTTATCTTGCATGGTATTTCGTCGAGCATTGTGTCAGATAGAGATCTGAGGTGTACTTCGAGGTTTTGGCATAGTTTGTAGGAAGCGATGGGTACTAAGTTGAACTTGAGTTATGCTTATCATCTGCAGAGAGATGGTCATACAGAGAGGACTACTCATTCTTTGGATGATTTGTTGAGAGCTTGTGTTTTAGAGCAAAGAGGTAGCTGGGACAGTTACTTGTCGTTGGTAGAGTTCACCTACAACAATGGTTTCCATTATAGCATTGGAATGGCACCATTCGAGACGTTGTACGGTATGAGGTGTAGGAAACCTTTGTGTTGGCATAATTCTGGTGAGAGTGTTATGCTTGGACCTGAGATAGTTCAGCAAACTACTAAAAAGATCAAGATGATCCAAGAGAAGATGAAAGTGTCGCAGAGTCGTCGAAAGAGTTTTCATGACGAAAGGAGTAAAATAATTGAGTTCCAAGAGGGAGATCATGTGTTTCTGAGAGTTACTCCAGTAACTGGTGTTGGTCGGGCGTTTAAATCTAAGAAACTTACGCTGTGTTTCATTGGTCTGCTTCAGATTCTTCAGAGAGTAGGAGAGGTGGCTTACCGAGTGGCGTTACCGCCATATATTTTGAATCTTTATGATATGTTTCATGTGTCTCAATTGAGGAAGCCTATTCCTTATCCGTCTCATGTGATGCGTCTTTCAAATATTACTAATTTAACGACTTTCTCGTAGACCAATAATATTCTCAAGATAACCTCGTCTGAGTGTAGTAGTGTATCAACCATTCCAAGCCTACACCAGGAAGGTCACCACACTATGTCCTAAAGGACAAGAGGGGTTAAAAGGTTCTAAAGGTCTCACAGAATCCCATACTCCAATGTCGGAAAATGTTACGCCATTACGACCTGCTCATGTCGACCTAACAACGTATAACGTCCATAAGGTCAACATGACTATACCACCATCCTAACGTAAGTGCACTCAGTTTGGGTAGGGGATTATCCTCATCACACAGAGATCATCAAGCACCCAAAGACAAAAACAGCAACCAAAAGCAATAATAAACAAAAAAACAAACTAGGATTAACCCTCTTAGGGACTACTCCCCAGCAGAGTCGCCAGTTGTCGTGGTGGGAAAATTTTGAGATTAAGCTATTGATTAACTTAACTCAGAAAAGCAACAGTCGCCATAGAATTTTATTGTTTCCAAAGGGAAAATGGAAAAGATCGAACAAAACCCACAAAAAGCAAAAAGCTAAAAAAAAGAGATTTGGATATGGGGTTTGGTTGTGCAAGGCAAAAGGTATTAGCACCCCTCACATATGTGGTACTTCACAGAAACCATTTGCTTATCTGTGTTAAAAGAGTCTGTTATACCCCAAATTTTACCCCTTAGATGTCATGACATCTTGCACTTGCGTTAGGGTTCAATCATCTATGCATTATTAACTAACCACTATATCTTGCTAGTTTGTTCTTCTATTTGAAAAGCTAGGGTTTGCTCAAAAAAATACAAGATCAATAGGCCAAGTTCTCATATGTTTCAAGGTCACCTAAGACATTTTCTGGCTCAATACATCCATCCCAAGTGTTCACTAGTTGATTGAGAAAGGTGCTTGAAGTCATCTGGTCAAGAAAGTCAACTGAGGTTCCAAAAGCTCAATCTTTGACCTTGAGGGTTGGTCATGACGTTTTCAAATAATATTCCATGATCTCATGTGATTGGATCAAGAGGAATCAAAGAGAAACCATAAGATTAGGAGTTGTGAAATTAGGGTTTTGACTTGAGAAAGTACAAAGGATCTTGGTGTGATCAGTCAATGCTTTGACTGGTTCATCAACCAATTGGGCTTAAATACACTAAAGAGGCCTTATTCATCAAGAAATCAAGTGTGTTTGGCTCCCATCACAAGTGCAATAAGCCCCTAGTTCATCAAAAGAGGCTTGGTTTTTAAGTTAGGAAGCTTGGAAGTTCAAGGTAATTTAAGACTTAGTGAAATTTCACTCCTTTTGCTCTAACTTTCCGCAAACTTCACCTCTATTTTTCATCATGATCCTTTTGGATCTAGAACTTGGAGTGAACATGAACATTGTAGAGCATACTCGGGGCTTTCCAAAAAGTACTAGAATATCCCAATCCAATGTGTGAGCTGGGAGAATCAAAGACATGAAGTTAGAGGTTTAAAACTTGGTTTTTGAAGTTTTCCACTTGGTGCACTTGAAGCAAAACCACTTCCATGCTGCAAATCTTAGCATTTCAGAGTAGATTACTTTCATATCTTCATTTGTTCAGTAGATTGCACGAATTTAGGAGCAATATCCAACAAGTTTGAGCACTGTCCACTTGACATTTCCATTTATGGCATAACGAGATGACTTCCATTTTGAAAAAGCATGGCTTTATGCAATGTCAGCTCCTTGAGCCTCTAAATTGTCTCTTCTGCACCAGAGCTTTTTCCTTGTATCATGACAAAGTATCTGAGATCCTAACAACTCTAGAAAGGTTGGTACAATATCTTGGAACTCTTGAAGCATCTTGCCAAAGTCCACTTGCATTCCAACCAAATTTGCAACCAAACCAAAACTGAACCAATTACTTTGCTGCAAGCTGATTACTCTCATCCCTTTGCCTATAAATAGAGGACTTCATCAAGCCTCAAAGGACAGAAGCAACCATTCTGAAAACCCTCATATCTCTCTCCCATAGTTTTTGCAAGAGCTCACCAAACTTGCAAAACCACTGTCCAGTTTCATTTCATTCGTGCAACTCATAAACAAACCTCATAAACCTTCCATAAACACTCCATATAACTTTTATAAACCATCAAACAAGATCTATAACACCTTATTCACCATCTGCCATTTTCCAACTTCCATTTGCATAAAGACACGGGTTTGAAGCTTGACTTTGTTTCCAACCATTTCAAGCACTCCAGTCATCTTTCCTAGTGTCAACAAGCATAAAGGGGAGCTCAGTTCATCTCTGCAGCACCTTTTGAAGAGGCCTTGGACCTGCTCCAAGAGGTAAGATTCTTTGAAACTCTAAGCTCAGATTTTTGCATCTCATTGTCTTATGTTTGTAGCAAGATGTAGTATGCTTTATATACAATGTGTTAGAAGCTTTGCTTCCTTTGTTTGTGGTAAATATGTGTTGTTTGGTTCATGTTTTGTTTGGTGATATTGCACTGTTAGGGTTAGTTTTGTGAAACATGTGGTTAGTTTTAGGACAAGCTAGTGTGACCTCTAGATTCCTTGCAAGAAATGCTCTAACTTTGGTTTTTACAAGATGGAAAATGATTGAGAGATGAGGGAGTTGTGGTGTGTAGAAAACCTAGGTGCAAGTTAGGTTAGGGCACGAGCGAGAGAGGGAGAAAGAAAAAGAAAGGAAGAATAAAGTCTGAGGTGGAGGTGAGTTGGCATGACATGGCGCTGAGGTGGCCATTGTCATGTGTGTATAGGATATGTATTATTAGTGTTGGTATTATTAACGGATGAGGGTGTAGCACCGTTGGTCAATGGAGATTTGTGTGTTTGTTTGCCAAGAGAAAAGACTGGGGTTCGAATCCCCCTCGCCCCAGTCTTTTGTTTTATTTTTCTGAAATGAACTAGTTTTCACATATATTATCCTTGAATCATCCTTTGTCACAGCGCGCGTTCTAGTTGGTTTGGCAAGTCTTTTAAGCTGTAACCCTTAGGGCGTGGGTTCAACTCCCTTTGGGGACCCTCCCTA
This sequence comes from Lathyrus tuberosus, assembly GCA_022829125.1. Lineage (NCBI taxonomy): Eukaryota > Viridiplantae > Streptophyta > Magnoliopsida > Fabales > Fabaceae > Lathyrus > Lathyrus tuberosus. The sequence continues at coordinate 9,526,856 of JALAZF010000199.1, read as the reverse complement.
TTATTTTTAGTGCTTAGTTTTTTTAGTTTATTTCTCAAACTTCTCTATTTCATAACTCACTCATATTTCATGATTTTTGATCCATTCTTTTTGCATTATTTTCCTTTTATTGTGTATTTTATGTTGACATTTTAAAATATCCAAAAATATTTATTTTTAGGGTTTTTAGTCATATGAGAAATGTAGGTTTTCTTTTAAGTTAACTTAGAATAGTTTTGGTTCTTAAGGTCATAACCTTTGATCTCCATTACCTTTTAGGGCTTGTATAGGTTTGTTTTAACATACTAAGATCATTTCCCATTGTCTTAGGACTTATACATAGTTGTAAGGCTCTCTTAAGGTGCACTTGTAATTGTATTTGTTACCTTTAGATGTATAAACTTTTGTCATCCCCATTAAAGTCTTACATAGGTCTTTACCTTCAAGTTAGGACTCCCCCTCATGTATATATGACATCAATGTAGACAAAAACCATTCACTTAGGTTACACCATGTCATTTGTGCATAGATTTCCCTTTCATAAAAGTGAACTTTAGGATAACAAGTGATACTTTCCCCTTGACACAAAGTTTAGGTCAAAGACATTCTCCTTTGTAGGTCATCACCTACTTGTTAAAGATGTTTAGACTTATCTCATGCTCCTTTTAGGTATTTACCTTGTTCATTAATGAATGATTCTTGAGTGTTTACATAATACTTGTATACTTCTTTAAGATGCTTGCCTTGAATGTCATCACATTCATCATCCTTATTCATGTGTTATATTTGTGTGTTTTATTTCCATCTTTAAATTCATGTGAATATCATTGTTAACTTTATTAAGTTATTCCCTTTTAGTGAGGCTAGCTTGTTAGCTCTCTACTTTAACCCTCTTTATTCCCCTCCTTCCAATGGAAAGTCTCTCTATTGACTTTAATGTCATAGATAGCTCATTACCTTCTTTGCCTCATTAGAGCCATCTCTCCCATTGGCCTCATTAGAGCCATTTCTTTCCCCTTGACCTCATTAGGATCAATCCCTTGGCCTCATTAGAGCCACTTATCCCTTGGCCTTATTAAAGCCACTTCCCCTTCTTGTAAGCACTATCATCATAGATGCTCACTTCCCTCCTTGGCCTCATTAGAGCCACTTGCCTTACAACTTAGGATTCACTTAGAGTTCTTCAACTCTATGTGTGCATCATCATAATGAAGTTCCTTTCCCCTTTTGCCTTATTAGAGCCATTCACCCCTTTAAACCTAGAATTAGGATAGAGTTCTTAAACTCTATGTGATTCTCATAATAATGAGTATTCACTTCCCCTTTACAACTTAGACTTAGAGAGTTCTATAACTCTACATTCCCCTTGGAACTTTGACCATAATCAATGGTTCCTCATCCCTAGTTGAGGTGAACTATGAATGCTCTAAATCCATCCTTATTAGGATACGTAGGCATGAGATGTGACGTCTTGGCGAGCATACTTAGTGTACATACCCATAGGTCTTTATCTATACCCTTAGGTCTTTACCCTTAGCACTTTGGTCCTCACCATTGGTTTACCTTTACCCTTAGCAGATTTCCCTTAGAAAACAAACTTTAGCATAACACAAATACAAACATGAGGTTCCTGTAGAGTACTACAAATATCTAGGATGCGAACACCTTCCCTAGGTATAACCAACCCCCGAACCTTATATCTCTTAGTTGTGTCTTCACATAGCGCAATTAGGGTTTTCTTCGATCTTTACCCTTTCCTTTGGATAAATCAAAGCTCGGTGGTGAATTTTAAAGTTTTGTGATTCAAGTTAACTAATAGCTTGATATCAGATTCTCGCCGCAACAGAAATGGCGACTTCACTGGGGACTGAAAGGAGAGGGTTAAGCCCACCTTGCTTGTGTCTGTGTATTTATATGTTTTGCTTGCTTGTTTGTACATATATCTATATATTTGTTTGGGTTCTTCTGTTTGGCAGGGTTGCTACTTTTGAGTGGTAAGATAAGTCCTAATCCGGACTTGAGAGTACATGTATGATAGGATTGTGGTGTAATCAATAGTCGGCTGTTGGGAGTAGTCCTAACATGTTTGGCATATGATGACCATGCTCAGTGGAGGCGCCTTTGGGATTATTGATGTCTGATGTGAGTAGTCGTATTGATGTCACTCTTTCTGACCTGGGAGTCTGTGATACTGAGGACCGTAGTTACCCTTTACCTCCACTTGGCCTTTTTAGGACGTAGTGCAGTGATTATCCAAGTGTAGACCTATGATAGTTGTCGTGCGATACCACACTCAGACGAGTTTATCTTGAGAATATTATTAACCTCATGAGTAGTCGTGTAGGCCGATAATATCCAAAAGATTTATCCATGACTCTGAGAACTTTTTAGAACCATGTTCTACAGTTGATAAACCCCTAGTACACACCTTTTGGGATGGGTAGACCATGGCTCCATGCATGTGACCCCTAAACCTAGGCCTTGTGTGTTTTTTTGTGTGTATATATGTTTGTGTTGATGTGTGTTTGTGTTTTGTGCATTTCATACATCTTATTGCATCCATTGTTGGTTTTAATGAACTCAGTCATCTTTTTGTAAAATCATAGGTATCATGGATCTTAAGAAAAGGAACACTAAGAAGTACAATTTCAAGAAGCCCAATTTGGTAGAGTTGAAAAAGCTGGAAGCTTTGGTGTCTTGCCCTGAAGACTTCAGAAAACGTTATGGAAGGTTGATTGGTATCCTTAGGAAAAAGATGGAAGATGGAGTTCTTGACACGTTGGTGCAGTTTTATGACCCTCTTTACCATTGCTTCACCTTTCCCGACTACCAACTTGTTCCAACATTGGAGGAGTATTCTTATTGGTTCGGTCTACCTGTAAAAGAGCAAGAGCCTTTCAGTGGTTAAGAGAAGATTCCTTCACCAAAGGATATTACTGATGCTATTCACTTGGAGATGTTTGAAATCAAGGCTAACCTTACAACCAAGAATGGAATCAAGGGTCTACCTTCCAAGTTCTTAATGGATAAGGCTTTCTACCTAGCTAAGATGAACAGTGTGGATGCCTTTGAAGCAGTCTTCACTTTACTTGTCTATGGTTTTGTTTTGTTTGCTAATGTTGAAGAGTTTGTTGATATCAACACCATTCGGATCTTCTTAAGTGGAAACCTTGTACCCACACTTCTTGGTGATACTTATCACTCCATCCATCACAGAACTCTCAAGGGAAATGGTACCATCTTGTGTTGCACACCTTTGCTTTACAAGTGGTTTGTTACTCACTTGCCTCGAACATCACGCTTTAAAGATAATCCAGACAAGCTCCGTTGGTCTCAGAGAATCATATCTCTCACCCATACTGATGTGTTTTGGTACAATTCAGCTTATGACAAAGGAATTGTCATTGATAGTTATGGCATATTCCCCAATGTGCCAATCCTTGGTATCAGAGGTGGGATTAGCTACAACCCTATTCTTGCTAGACGCCAGTTTGGATAACCTATGGAAGACAAGCCTAGGAACATCCTTTTGTTCGGTTTCTTTTATCTTAACGAGGAAGCCAGTGCAGAAACTAAGGATAGAGTTTTGCATGCTTGGGGAACGCTCCATAAGAGAACTAAGAATGACTTGGGAAAGAGAAATTGTATGGCCATGGAACCATTCCTTCAATGGGTTTGATCCCAAGCTCGTGATCTTAAGATGCCATATCTCCCTAAAAGACCTCTGCAACCCACTGGTGTATCATCCTCTATCATTCCTATTGAGCGCATGGAAGAATATCAGGAAACTCTGGCAAGGATGAAACTTGAGAGAGACACTTAGGAGGGGAAGTACCGTGCCAGATATGCTGAACAGATGGAGATGAAGAAATAGATGAAAGAGAAGGATGATTTGATTGAGTTACTTGAGAGATGTGTAATAGACAGACATGTGGCGTGAGAGAATTTATTTTTCTCTAGCGTGCAACCAATTTCTAGTACTCACGAGTATTCAAGTATTCCTCCAACATCTGGTGCTTGGAACGGAATTGTTGACAAGCTGATTCTGGAGAACAACAAGCTGAAGAGACAGAAGAGGATGCGTGAAGTGGAGCCTTTCTAGATAGGATTGCTTTTAGGCCTAGCTGTTTTTCTTTCGTTGTATTTTGAGCTTCTTGAAATGTACTTTGAAAGTTGTAACTTTTCTCAATATTAATGAAGTGGAAGCTTATTTTGAAAATGTCTCTTTGAGTTCCTTAAAACCAACTGCATTCGCATTCATTTTGCATTTTTGCTAACCCTATCAAGTAACTAAAATTTGTTTTGCAGACACTATAAGATGGATTTTGGAAAGAAAGGAACTTGGTCGTACACCTTCATGGTTCCCAATGTTGAGAAACTAAAGGAACTAGGAGAATTTATTGAAGACCCATTGGCTTTCTCATAAAGATATGGAAGGATTCTCCCGATGTTGAAGCTTCGAAGGGCTGAAGGACTGCTAGAGACGTTGGTTCAACTCTACCATCCCCTTTATCATTGCTCGTGTTCCCTGATTACCAGTTGATGTCGACCTTGGAAGAATACTCTGCTTTGATGGGGCTCCCTGTCAATGATTTCCCTCCATTCTCTGGATTAGAAGATGAGCTCAGTGAGAAAGACATTGCAAGAGGAATGAGGCTAAGGCTGTCTGATATTCGAGCCCACATGACTATCAAGGGGGGACTTTCTGGATTGCCCGCTCAGTTCTTGTTTGAGAAGGCTCGTTATTTTGCTGATAGGAAGGACAATGTGCTCTTTGAGTCCATTTTCGCTTTGTTGGCGTATGGACTGTTCCTATTCCCCAACAATGAATATTTTGTCGATGTCAATGCTATTCGGATCTTTATGCTCAGGAATCTGGTTCCCACTCTATTGGATGATACTTATCATGCTATCCACTCAAAGAATCAGCAAGATGGAGGACAGATCATCTGTTATGTTGCCCTCCTTTATAGGTGGTTTATTTCGCACCTACCAAGGGCCACAACCTTTTGGGATGTGGAGGACAACACAATTTGGTCCAAGAGACTCATGGAGCTTACCCATTCAGACATAGAGTGGTATAACCCAATTTATGGGGGATCCTTATGATTCACAGCTGTGGGGATTTCCCCAATGTACCTCTTATGGTCAGAAAGGGATGCATCAATTATAACCCCGTTCTCGCTCGCCGACAGCTTGGTCACCCAATGGAGGAAGAACCCGATCTTAGCAATCTGAAGAGACTTTTCCTTGAAGAAGGGGAAAATCCTGAGTTTAGAGTCAAAGTTGCACGTGCTTGGCGTTGCATAAACAGACAAAGATGGACTGTATTGGGAAATCCTGATTGTACTATCACTGAAGCTTGCTTGGATTGGGCTCGTAGGACCACTCTTGTGATGAGGATGCCTTATCCACGTCATAAGCCGCCGGTAGCCCCTACGAATGAAGAGTTGAAGATGAAGAAAGCACTGGAAGAGTTAACCCTCGACAAAGCGAGGATGCAAGAGCAAATCGACAACCTCATGAGGGAGCTCCATGGAGGGGAAGGACCGTCGTCAAATGGATTAGATTTCTAGTTCCTTTTATGTTGTACTTCTATTTTCTTATGTAACTGACTTTGAAGGTGTACCGCCTATGTTGTAATGTTCGCAAATTTGCTAATGAAAGAGCTTATTTTGAGAAGTATTCTCTTGTCTACAATGTTTGCAAGATTTTTTAGTTCCTTGATAGTTTTACTTGCATTTGCATTTACATCCTTTCATGTCATAATATGTGCATTCTCTCTTGTCGTGTCTCATTTTGTCGTGTTATCTTCAGAAACCTTCACACTGAGTCTCCGACGCTGATACAACACTCGAGCCCAAGCTTACCAAAGGATGTCTGAACATGACTTTGAACTGGATAGGGTCAACAACAAGTTGAATGATCTACGGGGAAGCATGGGGCAGATCATGGAAGCCTTACAGGTTATCAAAGCAAAGATGGATACTCAGACCACCGTGTTTCTGAGATTGTCACTCCAACTGTGGAGCCTTCTACAAATGTCAACACCGTTCTCTTGCCACCATATGGGTTGCCCCCTGGTTTTGTACCACCACTAATTGTCGTGACTACTCAACAGGTTGTTCCCGTGGGAAATGAGAATCCCCAAGCTATCCCAACCTTTGCTCCACCAGCTGTGTAGACTCAAGTGCATCCCATTTTCCATAATCCACAACCAGTCTATGATTTCCCCGAAGTGTCTGAGGAGGGGGACGAGGGCCATGAGAGACTGAAAGAAAGTGTGGAAACTATCCAAAGAAAGATGAGAGCGATGGAAGGCAGCAATATCTTTAGTACTGATGCTAGAAATATGTGTTTGGTTTCTGGTTTAGTGATTTCACCAAAGTTCAAGACTCTAAGCTTCGACCAGTATTCAAGCCCGGCATGCCCAAAGTCGCACTTGATTATGTATTATAGAAGAACGGCAGCATATGTGGATAATGACAAGCTGATGATCCACTGTTTTCAGGATAGTTTGAAAGGAGCCTCTGCTAAATGGTATATGAGTTTGGACCAGTCCAGAATTCATAGTTTTCAAGATTTGTCAGATGCTTTTGTGAAACATTACAAGTATAATATGGATTTGGCCCCTGATCGTAGGCAGCTTTTAAGTATGTCTCAGAACAACTCAGAGTCCTTTAAAGAATACGCTTAACACTGGAGGGAGACTGCTTCCCAAGTAGAACCTCCATTGTCTGATAAGGAATTAGCTGATTGGTTCGTAGACACTGTGAAGCCCGAGTTTTATGAAAGAATGATTAGCAGTGTTAGCGCCAACTTTGCTGACATTGTGGTTGTAGGTGTGAAAGTAGAAGCTGGTTTGAAGAGTGGAAAGGTGGTCAGTTCTTTAAACAATTCAAGCAGTAGCAACAACAAGAAACCTCCTAGTAATTTCCATAAGAAGAAAGAAGGGGAGACAAATGCAGTCATGATAGGCAAGAAAAAGAATCAAGTTTGGAAACATCCAGTTTATCAACAGCAATCTAACCCAAGTTTTGTTCAACAACTAGTATACCCTGTGCAGTTTTCCCCACATCCTTATGTTGCAGCTGTGACTCCAACTTTCAATCATCATCCCGCGCAGCAGGCGCCCGTTTATCAACAACAGCCCAACTATCAGCAAGCACCCAATGCTCCAGCTTACCAACAACAACATCAGAGGCCACAAGCTCCTCAATCAAATGCTCCCTACCAAAGACAAGGGGAAAAGCCTTCATTTCCTCATATCCCAATGACTTACACAGAGCTTTATCCCTCTTTGGTCCAACAAGGTTTGATTGTTACTAGACTCTTGGGCCCACCTATAGAAAAGTCCATGCAATTCCATAATCCTAATGTCCACTGTGCATTCCACCAAGGCGCTGCCAGTCATGACCTAGAAGGATACCTTGCATTGAAATACGTTGTGAAGGGTTTGATGGAAAAGAAGATTCTGTCTTTTGCGGATAATCAGCCAAATGTGAAGAATAATCCATTGCCTACACATGGGACTGTAAATGCTATTAAAGATGTAAATGATGAGGTGTTGATAACGGATGCATCTAAGATCAAGACTCCTGGCAGGGTTTTTCATGCAAAATTGTTTGAAGCTGGTTTAGTAAAGGTTTACCATAATGACTGTGAAGATTGTGATGCCAGTGTCTGAGGATGCAAATTGGTTCAATAGGACATTTAAAGTTTGATTGATGAGGGTTTCCTGCAAGTAATCAATAAAGTGAAGAAAGAGGAAGTTGCGGTAATTGAGCCCATATTCAATTTATCAGAATCAAGAGAGAAAGTACCCATTTTCAATGTGCCAAAGCCTGGTTCTGTGGTCCCTATTTTCAATAAACCAAAGCCAATACTCAACACATCAGAATCTGTTTTTGCTTCTGCTGCCAATCAATCTAGGCCAAAAGTCCTCAGAGAGCCTATTCCGTTCCGTTTCAGAAATTCAAAAGTTGTGTCGTGGAAATATGAAGATATTGTGGTTAACAAAGAGTCTGGAAGTGTGGTTCCAAGGAAAGAGGTGGGAACTACTAGTGAAGAAGTAACCAATATAGTTGGGGCTGGAAAGATGACATGAAGTGGTCGAGTTTACACTCCCCTCTTTAAGGGGAATGTGCCCAAAGAAACTGTTGCTCCTGTGCCCGTCAAGGACAAGGAAAAGGAAGTGGTTACAAGTGATGAAGATGTCGAGTTTCTGAGGATCATCAAAAGAAGTGACTACAAAATGGTGGATCAGCTTCACCAAACTCCCTCCAAAATCTCAATCTTGTCTCTGCTGTTGAACTCGTCTACTCATCGAGCTACCTTGCAAAAGATATTGGCCCAGGCCCATGTTGCTCAAGATATTACCGTCGGTCAGTTTGACAGTGTCATTGCAAATATCACTGCTTGCAACACCCTCAGCTTTAGCAAAGAAGAGTTGCCCATGGAGGGTCAAAATCACAATCTTGCTTTACATGTATCCGTAAAATGCCAAGAAGACACTTTGGCAAGAGTCCTTGTGGACACTGGTTCCTCTCTGAATGTTTTGCCTAAGAGGACACTTGAAAACTGGCTTACAAAGGAGCTGAAATGAAACCTACCTCCCTAATTGCCAAAGCTTTTGATGGCTCACGAAGATCTGTAATGGGTGAAGTTGAGCTACCAATCCTTATTGGCCCGCATGTTTTCGACATCATATTCCAAGGGTTGGACATTAATCCTACCTACAGCTGCCTACTTGGAAGGCCATGGATCCATGAAGCTGGTGATGTGACTTCAACATTACACCAAAAGATGAAGTTTGTAGTCGACGAAAAGCTGGTTATTATATATGGTGAAGAGGACTTGATGGTCAGTAATTTGTCTTTCTTCCGCTATATAGAGGCTGATGAGGACGCTTTGGGAACTTCTTTCCAAGCTCTTGAAATAGCCAATGTTGTCATGATGGACATTGAAGAACCGGTGGTCCCGAGTAATCCATCTTTTGTTTCCTTCAAGAGTATGCAGTCGTCCCTGAAAGAAGGTGTTCCCGCAGGCTAGGGCAAGGTTATTGAAGTTCAAGAAAGGAAGAAGTACCAAGGGTTGGGTTACAAACCAACTCATGACAAAGCATCTGCTTCTACAACAATACGACCAAAGACAATCCAGGAAGTGTTTGTCTGCAAAGGATGTCAGGTCAATGCTGTGACAGAAGATGCAGAAGATGAGGATATCATCCACTTGGTATTTCAGTGTGACGCTGCACTAGATAATTGGAAAGCTATTGAGATCCCTGTGTTGTTCCCTGTGCCAGAGTAATATGTTTGTTTTTGTTGGTTGTTTTCAATTCCATAGTCGTGCCCAAGGCTATTGGACTATTTTGTATGGGCAGCCGCTTTCAACTTTTATTAATCAATGAAGATATTTTGTTAAACTCTTTTATTTTCATCTACTATTTTTGCTTTAAAGGGAAAATGGCAATCTTTTTCAAAACTACCAAAAATATTTCTTCTTGCATTTAATTTTGTGCATTTTAATAAAATAAATCCATCCACTATGCAGAAAAATCCACAAACCTTCTGTATTCGATGACCCTACTTTCACCATTGACTTTGACTCACCCATCTATCAAGCTGGGGATGAGGGAGAAGAAGATTATGAGGTCCCAGATGATTTGGCAGAAATGTGTGAGTATGAGTACACGGATCTTCAGCCACATGAGGAACAAGTTGACATCATTAATCTTGGTACCGATGAGGACAAGAAGGAAGTCAAAACTGGGGCAATGCTTGGGACAGAAATCAGACAGCGTTTGGTAAAGCTTCTTGAAGAGTATGTGGATGTATTGGCATGGTCTTATCAGGACATGCCTGGTTTGGATACAGACATAGTAGTTCATAAACTACCACTTAAGCCCGAGTGCCCGCCAGTGAAACAGAAACTCTGAAGAAGTAGACCCGACATGGCTCTCAAGATCACAGATGAGGTCAAGCGACAACTTGATGTAGGGTTTCTAGCAGTCTCGAAGTACCCTGAATGGGTGGCCAACATTGTACCTGTGATAAAGAAGAATAGTAAGGTGCGAATGTGTGTAGATTATAGGGATCTTAATAAAGCAAGTTCAATGAGGATTTCCCTCTGCCGCATATTGACACTCTTGTGGATAACACGGCCCGTTTTGCAGTTTTCTCCTTTATGGATGGTTTCTCCAGTTACAACCAGATTATAATGGATCCTGCCGACATGGACAAAACTATGTTTATCACTCCTTGGGGGACTTATTGCTACAAGGTCATGCCCTTTAGTTTGAAAAATGCAGGGGCAACCTAACAGAGAGCAATGGTGACTCTTTTCCACGACATGATACATAAGGAGATTGAGGTATATGTTGATGATATGATTGCTAAATCCCAGAGTAAGGAGGACCATTTGGATCACCTTCTGAAACTGTTTAAAAGACTCCGGAAATATCAATTAAGGTTGAACCCTGCCAAATGTACCTTCGGTGTTAGATCAGGAAAGTTACTCGTTTTTATCGTTAGTCAACGAGGAATTGAGGTAGACCCTGACAAAATGCGAGCTATCCAAGAGATGCTAGCTCCACAAACTGAGTCTCAAGTAAGAGGTTTTCTTGGTCGTTTGAATTACATCTCTAGGTTTATCTCCAATATGACTCCCACTTGTGAGCCGATCTTTAAGCTGCTTCGCAAAGACCGGACTGTAGAGTGGAATTCCGACTGCCTGCAGACCTTTGACAAAATCAAGATTTATTTGCAAGAACCACCGATCTTGGTCCTGCCTGTTCCAGGGAGACCCCTCTTCATGTATATGACTGTATTGGAAGGATCAATGGGTTGTGTTTTGGGCCAACATGATGAATCTGGGCGTAAAGAGCATGCCATTTACTTCTTGAGCAAGAAGTTTACTGATTGCAAGAGTCGTTATTCACTACTAGAAAAGACTTGTTGTGCTTTAGCATGGGCCATCAGGCGTCTGAGGCAGTATATGATATGTCATACTACTTTATTGATCTCAAAAATGCACCCAATAAAGTATATCTTTGAAAAGTCTGCTCAAACAGGAAAACTTTCCCGCTGGCACATGCTCTTATCAGAATATGGTATCAAGTACGTCACTCAGAAGTCTATCAATGGAAGTGTCTTATCAGATTACCTTGCAGATCAGCCTGTGGAAGACTATGAGCCCCTCAAGTTTGATTTCCCAGGTGAAGACATTATGGTTGTGATGGATTGTGAAGAGTCAGGCCCTGATGAAGGTCCTGAACCTGGTTCCCGATGGAAGATGATGTTTGATGGTTCTTCTAACTATAGTGGACATGGTGTAGGTGTTGTGTTGATGAACCCTGATGGTGGTTATACCCCGTTTATAGCCAGATTATGTTTTGAATGCACGAACAACATTGCTGAGTATGAAGCATGCATTCTGGGGTTTGAAGCAGCTATTGATCTCAGAATCAAGATTTTGGAGGTCAGTGGAGATTCTGCTTTGGTTATTTATCAAGTCAAAGGTGAATGGGAAACTAGAGATGAGAAGTTGGTTTCGTATCGTGCTTATATTGTGGAAATGATCCAATACTTTGATAAGATCACTTTCCGTCATGTTCCGCGATCAGAAAACCACATAGTTGACGCTTTAGCCATGTTAGCTTCAATGTGGAAGGTTAATTTTGTTAATGAAGCGCCACTCATCAGTATCGAGCGCAAGACTGAACCATCCTACTGCCAATGGGTTGAAGAAGAATAGGATGGGAAACCATGGTTTCATGACATCAGAAATTATCTGAAGAACCAAGAATATCCTGCTAATGCTTCCACTCTCGACAAGAAGACTTTGAGAAGGTTGTCATCCAAGTTTTTCCTCAGAAATGATGCACTCTACAAGAGGAATCACGACATGGTTTTGCTAAGATGTGTTGACAAACGAGAAGCAGATCTGTTGATTCACAATATTCACGAAGGAGCATTTGGCACTCACGCCAATGGGCATGCTATGGTTAAAAAGATCTTGAGGGTTGGGTATTATTGGTTGACTATGGAGACCGATTGCATCCAATACGCCATAAAATGTCACAAATGCCAAATCTATGCTGGCAAGGTGCATGTACCTCCAACATTTTTGAATGTGTTGTCATCACCTTGGTCGTTCTCTATGTGGGGCATTGACATGATTGGGGCTATTGAGCCAAAAGCTTCTAACGGTCATCGGTTCATCTTAGTGGCTATTGACTATTTCACAAAGTGGGTTGAAGTTGTCTCCTACACCAATGTAACCAAGCAAGTGGTTGCCCATTTTATCAAGAACCAGATTATTTGTCGTTATGGAATTCCAAACAGGATCATAACAGACAATGGAACAAATTTGAACAACAAGACAATGAAGGAGTTGTGTGATAGCTTCAAGATTGAACATCATAATTCTTCACCGTATCGCCCCAAGATGAATGGAGCTGTCGAAGCTGCCAACAAGAATATCAAGAAGATCCTGCAGAAAATGGTCAAGACTTATAAAGATTGGCATGAGATGTTACCATTTGCCTTGCATGGGTACAGAACTTCGGTTCAAACTTCGACAGGGGCAACTCCCTTTTCTTTAGTGTATGGGATGGATGTTGTTCTTCCCATTGAAGTAGAGATACCATCTTTGAGAATTCTGATGGAGACAAAGCTTGATGAAGCGGAGTGGGTCCAAGAAAGATATGATCAGCTGAACCTCGTTGATGAGAAACGTCTGACTGCGATGTGTCATGGTCATTTGTATCAAAAAAGGATGAAAAGTGAATTTGATAAGAAGGTCCGTGTTCGTGAATTCCGTGAAGGGGAACTCGTACTCAAAAAGATCTTGCCATCTCAAAGGGATGTATGTGGAAAATGGGCGCCTAATTATGAAGGCCCATTTGTGGTAAAGACAGTGTTCTCAAGAGGTTCCCTAATTCTTACAACGATGGATGATGAGTAACTCTCACACCCTGTAAATGCTGACTCAGTAAGAAAATATTACGCCTAAAAAGCCCGCTAAGTCAAAAACCAGAAATGGCGACTTAGGCAAAAAAGGGTATCCTGGTGGGTCATAACCTATGAAGGAGACTCGGGCAAAAGTTAGGGATTAAATAAAATAAGAAGAGCTCGCTAAGTTGAAAACCCGAAAGGGCGACCTAGGTAAAAAAGAACGTCCCGGTGGATTGAAAACCCGAAAGGGCGGTCCAGGCAAAAGTTTGGGAGAAAAGGTGTTTCACTGTGTCAGAAGGGTTGTCACCAATACCAAGGAATTCAAGCATAAGTTCAAGCTCATTTGCTCTCATCAGCAGTGAGGTTTTGAAAGACTCTTAGTCATTAGGGATAGTAGTCGTCATTGAATACGATGTAACTTTTTCCTAATTTCCATTTTTCTAATTGTAATGATCCATGGAACTTTGTCATTAGCGAGTTGCCATTCTAAAGAAATCTTATTTTGGACCATTCTTTGTTTGATATTTATCATTTCTCTACTTTTTCCTTGTTATGCGAAACTTCATTTATTTTTTAATAATGGTTTTGAAAGCGGAAAATTTTGAAATAAAAACAAATCTTTTGAGAAAACACAATGGAAATATAATCCATTTTGGATTTTGGCACGATTTAGTAAAATCACATGCCTCCCCTAGTGACTCTTGTTGTGACGAAAGCACTGTTAAACCATTTGGCGTGTAATTCCCCAATGAAACAAGTTTAGTTGGCAATGTTTCCTGGATTGGACACTTCAGTAATGACTGATTACCATGATACAAAGGATTTCTCCCCAGTATCTTCCACAGATGTTTATTGAATGTGGAGAGTCTTTACCTCCTTAGGTGAAAGAAGAACATTCCCTATTTGACTCCTGAGTGACTGTTCTTTTTAGATTCAGTGTGGCTCTTTGCAGTGGATGTGTTATCCATCTTCCTTTTTTCCAGTCTTTCGTCTCTCGTCAGAGTTGTCTCTTGCATGGCATCGAGCATTCGCATCATACCATATCATGTGAATTTTGGCATTTGGTGTATTTTTCTTGTGGGTCTCTACCTCCTTTACCTTAACCTGCTTAGGTTCGGTGTCTTTTTGAGTTCGTGGATCATCATCCATGTCCTGCTTGCATCCGGTTGTCGCCTGCGTGCGTCAAATTTGATTGCCATCCTTATTCCCCAGGAAGCTTAGTCATCATTAGGCAACCCCGGTGGTATCCCATTTATTGTTCGGATAATCATTATTGGTGTCTCAAAGTCCAGTTTTCACTGGCATTGTTTGAAAAAATCCAATCATAATTGGTCAGTCATAACTGTATGTCTTCGTTTCAAAATCCAATCTTAATTGGTCAGTCTTAATTGCAGGTCTCAAGTCCAGTATTCACTGGCATGTTTTAATATCGATCATCATCGGTATATTGAAGTCCAGTATTCACTGGCGTGTTTATTTAAATCCAATCATTATTGGTATTGAAAGTCCAGTATTTACTGGTATTGTTTAAAAATCCAATCATTATTGGTATTATGGAGTCCAGTATTTACTGGCTTCATCTGAAGACTTTAGTTTCTTTGGTACCCAAAGTCCAGTCATTGCTGGCAACTGTTTAAATCTAATCTTAATTGGTCAGTCTTAACTGTATGTCTTTCTACTTTAAATCCAATCATAATTGGTCAATCATAATAGTATTCTCTCCTTTCAAATCCAATCATTATTGGTATTGTAAGTCCGGTGATTACTGGCATTGTTTAAAATCCAATCATAATTGGTCAGTCATAACTGTATGTCTTTTGTTTCAAAATCCAATCATAATTGGTCAGTCATAATTAGCTTCTCTCTTTCAAATCCAATCATTATTAGTATTTAAGTCCAGTGATTACTAGCGTGTTTTTCTAAGTCCAATCATTATTGGCATCTTACAATTTATCCCCAGCAGAGGTTTTGGTCATCACCAATATCCTTGTAAAAGTCCAGTGTTCACTGGCGTTTGTTGAAAGTCTGATCATTATCAGCATCCTAAGTCCAGTAATCACTGGCATGCTTCCTAAGTCCAATCATTATTGGCATTTTAAGATTGTTCATTACCAACTCCCTTTGAAAGTCCTTGTGATCATCATCATTTCCCCAGTGGAGAACACCTCTCTGATTTCCATCTCCAGTGAAGGTCTGTGAGGTTCCCCTCGTTTCATGTTCTTATCCCCTGTGTTTTCTTAGTCACTCCCCATTGAGTCTTTTTATTGTTTGTTAACCTTCGTCCCCAGTAAGCCTTACCTGTGGGTGTTTGACCTTTGTCCCGTGGTGTCTTATTTTGTCTGCATTTTGCACCAGCATGTCATCATATCATCATATTAGAAGTTCATGGCATGTCAGCATTTGTATGTTTTTTGCCTGTCCTTAGAATATGCATTCCATCTAAGGGAAAAATTTGTGGTTTGCTATATTTAAATACCTTTTCACCTTGATTTCACGAGGATTATCATCGCTCACGCCATCCGGTAAAGCTATTTAAATAGGGGCAACTGTTATACCCCAAATTTTACCCCTTAGATGTCATGACATCTTGCACTTGCATTAGGGTTCAATCATCTATGTATTGTTAACTAACCACTATATCTTTCTAGTTTGTTCTTCTATTTGAAAAGCTACGATTTGTACAAAGAAAAGACAAGATCAATAGGCCAAGTTCTCATATGTTTCAAGGTCACCTAAGACATTTTCTGGCTCAATACATCCATTCCAAGTGTTCACTAGTTGGTTGAGAAAGGTGCTTGAAGTCATCTGGTCAAGAAAGTCAATTGAGGTTCCAAAAGCTCAATATTTGACCTTTAGGGTTGGTCATGAAGTTTTCAAATCATATTCCATGATCTCATGTGATTGGATCAAGAGAAATCAAAGAGAAACCATAAGATCAGGAGTTGTGAAATTAGGGTTTTGACCTGAGAAAGTACAAAGGATCTTGGTGTGATCAGTCAATGCTTTGACTGGTTCATCAACCAATTGGGCTTACATACACTCATGAGGCCTTATTCATCAAGAAATCAAGTGTGTTTGGCTCCCATCACAAGTGTAATAAGCCCCAAGTTCATCTGGCCCCAGATTAGGGTTTTGTCAGGAAAAGTCCACCATGTCTTTGACTTTTGGTCAAGGCATGATCCCAAGCTTAGGGCATGATTCTATGTGTTCATATACATATTTAGAGGCCATCCATTGGTATTTGAAGAGATTGAGAAAGCAATATCATCAAAGATCATCCAGTTGAATTCATGAGGAAATTAGGGTTTTGACTGAAAAGTCAAGCCTTTGACATGTGATGTTTTTTATCCAAGATAAAGTATTCAAGTCATATTCCATCAAGACATTTTTTACTTTTGAGTTAGAGCATGAGAAATAAACATTTTAGAGGTTTCTTGAAAAAAGGGCAAGATTTGGTTCTTGAAATTTTCTAAGTATGGAAGAATTCACTCCTTGTGTGAACTTTGAAGAGTCATAACTTTCAAACCACACATCCAATTTTTGTGACTCAAAGGTCAAATTAAAGCTCTCCTCATGAACTTTAAAATGTATTAGAGTGTCCTTCTTCAAAAGATACTTGGTTTTTAAGTTAGGAAGCTTGGAAGTTCAAGTCAATTTAAGACTTAGTGAAATTTCACTCCTTTTGCCCTAATTTTCAGCCAACTTCACCTCCATTTTTCATCATGATCCTTTTGGATCTAGAACTTGGAGTGAACATGAACATTGTATAGCATACTTGGGGCTTTCTAAAAAGTACTAGAATATCCCAATCCAATGTGTGAGTTGGGAGAATCGAAGACATGAAGTTAGAGGTTTGAAACTTAGTTTTTGAGGTTTTCCACTTGGTGCACTTGAAGAAAAACCACTTCCATGCTGCAAATATTAGTATTTCAGAGTAGATTACTTGCATATCTTCATTTGTTCAGTAGATTGCACGAATTTGGGAGCAATATCCAACAAGTTTGAGCATTGTCCACTTGACATTTCCATTTATGGCATAAAGAGATGACTTCCATTTTGAAAAAGCATGGCTTTATACAAATTCAGCTCCTTGAGCCTCTAAATTGTCTCTTTTGCACCAGAGCTTTTGCCTTGTATCATGACAAATTATCTGAGATCCTAACAACTCTAGAAAGGTTGGTACAATATCTTGGAACTCTTGAAGCATCTTGCCAAAGTCCACTTGCATTCCAACCAAATTGAAACCAAACCAAAACTAAACCAATTACTTTGCTGCAAGCTGATTTCTTTCATCCCTTTGCCTATAAATAGAGGACTTCATCAAGCCTCAAAGGACAGAAGCAACCATTCTGAAAACCCTCCTATCTCTCTCTCCCATAGTTTTTACAAGAGCTCCCCAAACTTGCAAACCCAGTGTCCAGTTTCATTTCATTCATGCAACGCAGAAAAAAACCTCATAAACCTTCCATAAACACTCCATAGATCTTGTTTAAACCATCAAAAAAGATCTGTAACACCTCATTCACCGTCTGCCATTTTCCAACTTCCATTTGCATAAAGACACGGGTTTGAAGCTTGAGTTTGTTCCCAACCATTTCAAGCACTCCAGTCATCTTTCCTAGTGTCAACAAGCATAAAGGGGAGCTCGGTTCATCTCTGCAACACCTTTTGAAGAGGCCTTGGACCTGCTCCAAGAGGTAAGCTTCTTTGAAACTCTAAGCTCAGATTTTTGCATCTCATTGTCTCATGTTTGTAGCAAGATGTAGTCTGCTATATATACAATGTGTTAGAAGCTTTGCTTGCTTTGTTTGTGGTAAATATGTGTTGTTTGGTTCATGTTTTGTTTGGTGGTAGTGCACTATTAGGGTTAGTTTTGTGAAACATGTGGTTAATTTTAGGACAAGCCAGTGTGACCTCTAGATTCCTTGCAAGAAATGCTCTAACTTTGGTTTTTACAAGATGGAAAATGATTGAGAGATGAGGGAGTTATGGTGTGTAGAAAACCAGGGTGCAAGTTAGGTTAGGGCACGAGCGAGCGAGGGAGAAAGAAAAAGAAAGGAAGAATAAAGTATGAGGTGGAGGTGAGTTGGCATGACATGGCGCTGAGGTGGCCATTGTCATGTGTGTATAGGATTGTATTATTAGTGTTTGTATTATTAACGGATGAGGGCATAGCACCGCTGGTCAATGGAGGTTTGTGTGTTTGTTTGCCATGCGAAAAGACTGGGGTTCGAATCCCCCTCGCCCCAGTCTTTTGTTTTATTTTCCTGAAATGAACTAGTTTTCACATATATTATCCTTGAATCATCCTTTGTCACAGCGCGCATTCTGGTTGGTTTGGCAAGTATTTTAAGTTGTAACCCTTAGGGCGTAAGTTCAACTTCCTTTGGGGACCCTCCCTATTATTTTTAGTGCTTAGTTTTTTAGTTTATTTCTCAAACTTCTCCATTTCATAACTCACTCATATTATATGATTTTTTATTCATTCTTTTTGAATTATTTTCCTTTTATTGTGTATTTTATGTTGACATTTTAAAATATCCAAAAATATTTATTTTTAGGGTTTTTAGTCATATGAGAAATGTAGGTTTTCTTTTAAGTTAACTTAGAATAGTTTTGGTTCTTAAGGTCATAACCTTTGATCTCCATTACCTTTTAGGACTTGTATAGGTTTGTTTTAACATACTAAGATCATTTCCCATTGTCTTAGGACTTGTACATAGTTGTAGGGCTCGCTTAAAGTGCACTTGTAATTGTATTTGTTACCTTTAGATGTATAAACTTTTGTCATCCCCATTAAAGTCTTACATAGGTATTTACCTTCAAGTTAGGACTCCCCCAAATGTATATGACATCAATGTAGACACAAACCATTCACTTAGGTTACACCATGTCATTTCCCTTTCATAAAAGTGAACTTTAGGATAACAAGTGATACTTTCCCCTTGACACAAAGTTTAGGTCAAAGACATTCTCCTTTGTAGGTCATCACCTACTTGTTAAAGATGTTTAAACTTATCTCATGCTCCTTTTAGGTATTTACCTTGTTCCTTAATGAATGATTCTTGAGTGTTTACATAATACTTGTATACTTCTTTAAGATGCTTGCCTTGGATGTCATCACATTCACCATCCTTATTCATGTGTTATATTTGTGTGTTTTATTACCATCTTTAAATTCATGTGAATATCATTGTTAACTTCATTAAGTTATTACCTTTTAGTGAGGCTAGCTTGTTAGCTCTCCTCCTTAAGCCTCTTTATTCCCCTCCTTCCAAAGGAAAGTCTCTTTATTGACTTTAATGTCATAGATAGCTCATTACCTTCTTGGCCTCATTAGAGCCATCTCTCCCATAGGCCTCATTAGAGCCATTCCTTTCCCCTTGGCCTCATTAGGATTAATCCCCTGGCCTCATTAGAGCCACTTATCCCTTGGCCTTATTAGAGCCACTTCCCCTTCTTGTAAGCACTATCATCATAGATGCTCACTTCCCTCCTTGGCCTCATTAGAGCCACTTGCCTTACAACTTAGGATTCACTTAGAGTTCTTCAACTCTATGTGAGCATCATCATAATGGTGTTCCTTTCCCTTTTTGCCTTATTAGAGCCTTTCACCCCTTTAAACCTAGAATTAGGATAGAGTTCTTAAACTCTATGTGATTCTCATCATCATGAGTATTCACTTCCCATTTACAACTTAGACTTAGAGAGTTCTTTAACTCTACATTCCCCTTGGAACTTTGACCATAGTCAATGTTTCCTCACCCCTAGTTGTGGTGAACAATGAATGCTTTGATTCCATCCTTATTAGGATACGTAGGCACGAGATGCGACGTCTTGGCGAGCATACTTTGTGTACATACCCATAGGTCTTTATCTATACCCTTAGGTCTTTACCCTTAGCACTTTGGTCCTCACCAGAGGTCATTACCTTTACCCTTAACATATTATCCTTAGCAAACAAACTTTAGACAAACAAGAGGTTCCTGTAGAGTACTACAGATATCTAGGATGCTCACACCTTCGCTAGGTATAACCAACCCTCGTACCGTAGATCTCTTAGTTTTGTCTTCACATAGCGCAATTAGGGTTTTCTTTGATCTTTACCCTTTCCTTTGAATAAATCAAAGCTCGGTGGTGAATTTTAAAGTTTTGTGATTCAAGTTAATTAATAGCTTGATATCTGATTCTCACCGCAACAGAGTCTATGTTGTTTGTTGATTGATTTTAAGTGAGAAGATATTTTGTCATATTCAAGTGGAAAAACTCAACTTACTACCCACAAGTATGCGGAAATGAGCATTTGCATCAATCTTGATATGGAGAACTTTACTTGGAATTTCTCATAAGTACATCTCAACGTTCAAGTGCAAAATGTCAAACATTTCTTAGCATCTTGTAGAAGTATAGTGGTTTGCATCAATGCAAGAATAGACTCATATCTAATCTTTCTGGAAAAAAAAGCTCTTAAAGATAAATGCACTAAGGCACAAAAAGAAGTTGGATGAGGTTTGTTTTTTTTAGAGGTATTAAAAATAGCTTCAATATGCTTAAGTGTTTTAGCATTTATTGAGAAAAGATTTTCTGGATCACTTAACAAAGTCAAGGTTTATTAGGAAAGAGATGAAGTTTGAAAACAGGAAGTTTTTGAAATAGGGAGAAGTTTTGAAAAATTAAGAAGTGGGAAGAAAATGAAGAGACTATCCTAGAGCATAAAGTAAATGGTCTCATTGTCAGGTAGCCTAAGAGAAAGCCTTTGTGTGTGCAAGTGAACTAACCACAAGAAGAAGCAAGCATTTGACACAAGTCAAAACCAGCATTCTTATCCCTTTGGATTGAGCCACGAGATAAAAAAGCACATAAGCAGATGAATATTAAAGAAAACTTGCTTGGTAAAAAGGTCACAGAGCCATAGTAAAAGCATCCAAGTCTTGAATTTAGGGACCAAACGTATCAGGAGAATCCAAAGGTCTCAGATGAATCTCACAACCTCAGATAAACTCCAAAGTCTCAGGTAATATTCCAAGCAAAGGGAAAGAAACCCTAGATCTAAGTCCAATAGTCCAAAGTCTCCAAGCATGGGATAGTGACACAAAGTCCAAAATGATATTAAGTTTTTAGGGTTTTAGCCATTTTATCATGTTTTTGTGTTTTTTAACAAGATAAAGAATAAAAATCAAAAGATAAAGCATAAAGTAAAAAACAAACATAAAGATGCTTGAATGTAAATGCTCAAATGTAAATGACATAAAATAAATTGTATAAAAGTAAAGAGAAATAAAGTAAATGCTTGAAACTAAAGTTAGGAGTTAGTACAATTATGAGGAGTTAATGTTAGTGTTAATGAGAATTAAACCGATTCGGGACAAATTTAGCGCTATGTTAAGCAATCGTAATTGGAGTTATGTAGAAGTCACAACTATATGAGGTATGTCAATAATAATTTATGTGTCATACATGTTAGAGAAATGACACAAAGTGATTCTCCTAAAACAATGTAGCATAAGTCAAAACAAAACAAGCAGAAGAGATGGAGAGAGATGATCGATCACAAAGGCACATGGGATTATCTATCATCAACTTCAATCAATCCTCTTCATGATACCTTGAGATAAACTTATCATCAATCCAAAGTACCAAAAATAATTCAATGATAATTTAATGATAAGTTTGAAATGAAGAAAGTTCAATCCATCAAGACATCAATCCAAAGTCCAATTGAACAAGATGAAGCATCAATCAACCACAAGTGATCAAACTCAACAAAAGGTCAAAGCATAAATTGGACAAAAATAATAAAAAAAAAAACAATTAAATCAAATTTAAAAAGATTTTAAAATGGAAAATAAAGAGAAAAATACCAAAGAGGCATCAAAACATCAAATAAATGTCCCAAAAAATTTGAGAAAATCACAAATACTATAAGTAATGAGATCTCAAAAGTTGGGATTAAAGAAGTTTCAAAATAATTGAAAATAAATGTTTGGAAAGGAAATTAAAAGAAAAATAAAGAGAAAATAACAATAAATGCTCGAAATCATTTTTAAAATCTGGAAGAAAAAAAAACAAATATGATAGAAAATATTTTTAAAAATTTATGAAAAAAATTGGGATGAAAAATCATTTTGGAGCTATTTTTAATGAATTTTGAAAGAAAATGAAATTAAATGAAAATAAAAAGAAAAAAGAAATTTGAATGCAACGGCTAGGACACGCGTTGCTCACTGATTGGATGGGGGATTTAAATTTCGCTCCAACACGCGCGAATAACTTTGTCTTTAACCTCTAGATTTCTGATTTTGCAAGTTCATGAACATGAAGTTTTGAGCTCGAACACCAAACGTGCAAGCTTCTACTTCATTCATCGTTCATGTCTCTCTGCATTGGAACCATTGATTGGCCCCAAGCAGAGAGAATTTTCAAAAATACACAGAGAACCCTAAAGTTTAAAAGTAAAATTAAATGACTAAGACAATAAATAAATGCAAGGTGAGTGGGGGCTTTTGAACAGTGAAGCATGACAAAGCTACTGATAACATGTTTGAAGTGTAATTTTACTCATATCTACCTTGTCCAAATCGAATCAAGTTGAGAAATTTCTAGATCCAACCCGTGTGAAAAATGGAACGAAATGTGTGAGTTTTGGCACTCTTTGGGTCATTTTGCATTGTGGTGAAACGCGTTCTGTGGTAAGGAGCAAGTTTTCACATGGCTTGGGTGGTCCCAAGTTGATTTTGGCATGATCACCAATTATAGGTTACGGTTCAAAACATAGTTCAGGTCACCATGTTCATGCCTAGGCCAAATGAATTCTACTCGTGTGTTTTGTGATTTTTCTTGAGCCAAATGATCCTTTCATGGAGAAGAACACAATGCAAAAAAAACCAACTCAAAAGGATGCTTGAGATGAAAATGGCATGAGTTGAAAATTAAGGTCGTGGCACTGAAAAACAGGTCTGGCATTATGTCAAACATGTCATGGACCTAGTTTTGTGCACATATAGCCTTTGAGAAACTTCAAAAATTGATGGACTTAGAAGTTGAATTGAGTCTTGACCCTTGAAGCAAAGTTGTAGAGGACATCAAATGTGACATTTGGCTCAATGAAAATCCCAAAAAGGTTGAGAAATGAGAAAGTTATGGTGTTTGGACCAAGTGACATGCCATTCTTGGTTTTAGGCTAACCCACCATGTGCTAACTTATGATTTCTTGCATCCTAAGGCTTCATGATGAACGCTTGAATACCACATAAAGGGAACTTGATGGTCATTTGTGAAATCTTGATAATTTCCTTGAGAATTTTAGTGAAGATGGCATGGAAATGAACACATGAGCCATACTTAAATCATCTTCGGAGTCATGCACCAAACTTGAACTTCTCTTGATCAAATGATGTTGAATGAATCTTGACATGAATATGACCTAAGATAGGTCATGCCTTGAGATAAAATCTCTTGTGGATCATTTGTTGGCCATAACTTTGACTTAGGGAACCGAAAACCCTAATTTAGAAACCAGTCTTGCTCCTTTGATCACAAGCCCCTACCTTGCACAATGAGAAAAGGAAACAACACATATTTTTGTATTTTCAATAAGGTTAGTGATGTTAGAATGTAAACAAGCAATAAGATAACAAAGAAACACAAAGGGTGTTTAGTGATCTTCCACAAAAGCAAACCCAAAGAGAGGGGGTTATGAGGACACCATGCTTGTGATTTTGATGAGATGCAAAATGATATGATAGGTGGAATCTTAGGGGTAAAAATTAGTTTATGACAATGTGTTGTTGTGAAAGAGATGTGTTCGCTAATTTAGAGTGGGGACTAGTGCCTTGTCCTAAGCCTTGAGTGGAGGCTTGAAGCTTAGAGTGAGGGCTCTAGATTCACAGAGATTGGTGTAGTACCCTAAATTTTGACCATATATTTTTAATATTTTCATCATTTACTGTATTTTTACTTTGCATCATCTGCATATCATATCATATTTTTCATCACGCATAATACCCGAATTATCAGGCGAAATAAAATTGTTGGATATTTAGGCGTTTTGGTCAAATTAAAAGTCAATTGTGCTTAAAATCAGTGTCCGGACAATTTTTAAATCAAGTTTGTAGACGCCAGTATTTTTTTCCTTTGTTTGACGTAATTTAACCCGGTGTGCGCAATTTTGACTTTTTCAAGTTCTGGTCGCCTTTTCTGACTCGTCTGAGCCTTTTTACCGGGTAAAATTTCACAATTTGATCGCGCAGTGTATTTTTTCAATACTTAATATTTTGTACTGGTCATTTTGGTGTGTACATTTTTATTTTTTTCGGACGCGTCGATATCGGGCGATTTTATCGTTTTTAACCGGTTTTGTGTCATTTTAATTGATAATTTTGTTTTTTACACGGTTTGTTTTATTAGTAGTGCATATGATAAGAATCCTAATTAACCATTATCTCACGTTTTAATTTCATCATCATTTTTTGTTATAATAGAATATTCTAACTAACCATATTTTTATTCCACCATCATTTTAATTTATTAGAATAGTTTATCTAATCATCTTATCTCATATTTTACTACAAGTCTTCATTCTCAATTTTAATTTTAGTTAATATTATTTTAATTAACCATATTTTTATTTAAATTTATTTTATTAGTTATGTTACTATTATTATCTCATTTTTTCTTTTTTATAATATTTTATATTTTTAATTTCATTTTGTTATTATCTTAAACCAAAACTAGTATTTAAGTTTTATTTTGATATTATCTTGTAACTTGATTTAATTATTAAGTATTATTTTGATATTATCTTTAAATTTTATTTTAATATTACTTTATTATTTTAGTTTTAATTTTAGTTTTTGTTATTGTCCTTTTATCTTATAAGATAGAATTTGCTAAGTCGTCATTTGCTTTAAGATAAAATTCTATCTAAACCATTAATACATTCAATATTCAAAAGTCTTTATTCAACATTCAAAGTTCTATCCATCCATAATTCTATCTCTAATCTTAGATATTTTTCTCTTAACTTCACTTTCAAGACAAGTTTTTTTCTATAAATAGGCAACCATTTCATTCATTCATTCTTACACCAAAACAAGCATAGCCTTTGTTTTCTCTCTTCTTACCTCTCTTCAAATTTCGAGATACAAGGGTGGAATTTCAACTCCAAGCAACTTCCACTCCAATCAATCATTATATGGAAGGTAAGGATTCTCACTTTGAAACTTCATGAAATATGCATCATTTACATCCATTTAAATTCATGATATGCTTGTTATAATTACATATTTTAATTTCTCATGAAATTCCCTTCAAAATGTTATATTGGAACATGTGATTTGGTTAAAAAATGAGAGAGTTGTGTTTGGAAGAAGTTGTTGATCATGTAAACATTCAGCTACTGTCGCTGCAATAGACAGCGCTGCTGTGCAACAAGCACTGTTAAAACCTGTTATTTTTGTTCCTCTACGCTGTCATACACACCAGTACTGCCCAGTTAAAACTCTTTCCTTTATATATTATTTATTTTTTTAGTATCTTTTTAATTTATTTATTTATTTTATTTTCTTATTTATTTTTAACCAAATATTTATTTTAACTTCTTTTTTTTAATAATATTTTCTTTTATCTTAGTTATTTTAATTTCTTATTTATTTTCCTTTAAATCATTTACTTTATCTTTTTATTTTCCTAAAAATCCTTTTAATCACTTTATTAAACTTTCTTTTGGTTACTTAAACTTTTGTCATTTAAAATATGATTATACTTTAGTTAAATCTTTCATTTATTATCTTTAATGGAAAAAAAACCTTAAACATATTTATTACCTTTTAATTTATTAATTCTAAGGATTTTCTTCATTTCAAACACACTTTGTTTATTCTCTAAATATTGTACTTCTTTTGTGAATTTTAGTTGACATAATCTTTGTACACAATGGCCGTCCCTTAAGGTGTAAGCCTCAACCCTTTTGAGTATAAATAATTTTTGGGCCACAATTAGAGTGTAAGTTCCTCCACTTTTTTTATTCAATCATGTTTAAATATATTTTGGCCTCCACTTGAGTATAAGTCCCTTTACTTTTGTTTCACCAC
The DNA here is from genome assembly GCA_022829125.1 of Lathyrus tuberosus. Classification (NCBI taxonomy): domain Eukaryota; kingdom Viridiplantae; phylum Streptophyta; class Magnoliopsida; order Fabales; family Fabaceae; genus Lathyrus; species Lathyrus tuberosus. Next base: position 9,500,830 of record JALAZF010000199.1, on the reverse strand, counting down.
ACAATGCTTTCCCGTGTATGTTTATTTATCAACACGATGTTCTTCCGTGTATGTTTTATTTCACATGACGTTCTTCCATGTATAATTGACTCTGATTTTATGGGCCTCTCCTTGAGCTGTAAGCCCTAACAACCTTTTCAAAGCACTTTTTCCTTTGATTTTGAATATAATATTGTTATCAAAGTTTTCTTTGTTGAACAACTAACCAAACAGCATGGAAGCTCTACAACCGAGTAAGTGTTTACCTGCTTTCTTTATCCGCTTTCATATATATAACTGTATTGTGGGGCTGCTCACTGTAAGTCTTCTTTCACAAACTTTTATATACTTGTCAAATATCCACTGTGTAATACTAGTATAGTTATTTAGAGTTTTCCCCGGCAACTACGTCCAGAACTAGGTAAAGCCTTGTTGGTCACTCTTAAAATACTAACAAAACTAGATCCCCCGTAGGATTACCAGACACAGTCTTCCCTCCTCTTGGGGTTAAACAATATGGAACAAAGAGAAAGGTTGTATTCTCAGTGAACCTTTTCTCAGACTGCCACCCTTAGAAATTGTCAAAGAAACTCTACTCCCCAGAGATGATCTTTTCTCTGTGAATGGCATCTCTTGAGTTTCTTCCAAATTCTCGGACTTTCCTGGCTTGATCTATTCTCGGTGAATGGCATGTCTTGAACTTCTCGGGGTTTGGGGACCCACAGGCTTCTTAAAAGCATCCCCGCCTCCTCTTGGGCGTTGTACAATGACCCTCCGGCTTCTTAGAAATTCGCATGCCTTCTCTTGGGCTTAATACAAGGACCCGACGACCTCCTAAAGGTATAGGAACAGAACCTAGGCATCCTTTGCTAGAGTAGTCTTTCTAGAGTCAAAACATCAAACCAATTTAGGGTTGATTCTCGTCCCTTAAAACATCAGCCTTCTCTTGGGCATCACACAAAGATAAACCTCTTCATACCAATAGACTTGGACAGTCTCATTTCCTCTTGGGATTTCAAAGAACCCTTTTTACCTCCTTAAACACAGAAAAAACCCTTTCTTCTTTATTAACATCCGATGTTTTTCCGGATATTGCTTTTCTTTACATCCGACGCTTTCCCGGATATTCCTTCTATTTTCATCCAATGTTTTTCCCGGATATTCATATCTCAATCTTTAATCTCTTCACTCTTTTCAATCAATTCCCACAAATAACCTTTAGCTTCAATCTTGGGCTTTGAACAAGACATAAATATCCCTTTAGCTTTAATCTTGGGCTTTGAACAAGACACAAATACTCAACCTTTTAGCCTCTGTCTTGGGCTTTGAACAAGACACCAAAACATCTTTTTCCTCCCATAGAATAGGAGGAACTACGATTGCTCTGATTTCCCAGTTTTCTTTAACGGGAATACGTAGGCATAAGATTGCGAAATCTTACCGAGCACACTAAACAAAAAAAAACTTAGGTTCAGTATGTTGCACCCCAAAATTTGCTCTCCTATCTTAGTACTAACTGGCTTATGCTTCATTGCATTTTGTATGATCATGTGTACATATCATTGGTTCTTAGCATGGGTTCAAGGTGTCTGAGGCATGATCAAGAGGAGAAGATATTATTCAAAGGGTCAAGCAAGAGAGTTCAAGTGGATCACTCTCTCCTAACCAGTGCATAAATTAGGGTTTTGAAATTCTTGGGTTTATTGTTCCAATGGGCAAGCTCCTTGGGTTTTTATCATCACTAAATGGCATATCTTATCTTTGTTGGAGAAGATACACATCATATTCAGAGGAATTTGGATTTGGAGACTGTGTTATTTCCTCCTAGACTGAGGGTACCAAAACTAGGGTTTGCTATAAAGTCAGTTTATTTCTGATTTTTTGGGCAATACTTGATTCTATGGTATTCCTTGGGTCCCTAAGCATCTAGGAGTGGAAGTCTGCCCATCAGTTTGATTCAGGAGAGATTCAATTGGCCAATGGATTGGAAATCAGGTGAATTGGGTAAAAGTCAACAGTGAGAGGGAAATTCAACTGTGGAATTTTGAGGTTCTCTCCAAGGTTTTCAAGGTCCCACATCCTCATATGGTCATCAAGAGTCAAGTTTCATGCCATTTGTCAAGAATCAGGAGTTGGTGCAAAAGTTACTAAATTTGGAAATGACCTATAATTTGAAAGTTTCCTTTTTGGGCAAGTTCCTACACTGCATTCAACTTGACTTTTCATCATCAAAGGAGCTTCAAATGAATTTTTCTCTAACATGAAAGTTTAATATCTTTTTCTCCTCTTTCCAACAAGTACTAGTGGGTCTCCATATCATTTGTGAAACTCAACTTATGGTCAAAAGAAGGCAAAGTGGTTTTTAGGGTTTCATTTTTACAACTTTTAGATTTTGGGACATATGGACCTATGATTAATTCCATTGCTTCAAGACATGTTCCAACATCCAAGAACAATCCCTGAGGAACATTTTTGGCTTTCTAATCAAGTGGTTTCATGGGTTATTATTCACTTATTTTCCATTAGGCCAAAATGCCAAATTATTAAAAACTCATAAATCAAATCATCTCAAGGCCCAATTCCAATATGGGTGTAATTAGCAATTCAAATGCAAGTGATCTATCATGAAACTTTCAAATATCCATGCATGGAGGAGGTGTACTTGACATTATGCAATTTTCCAAATTTGTCCAAAAACTCTTAAAACAAGGAATTGCCCAAACCCAATTCATATTCAGTGGAAAACCCTAGTCTATATAAGCTCATTCATGCACTGGTTAGGGTTCATTCACGTGCATTTGGAGGAGAACAAGAACTTGAACCCTAAAGCTTTTCTTCAACAAATCTCACAATCCACAAGGTCTTTGCAAGAACTTCTTCCACAAATCTCTTCCTGGGGATCCATAGAGTAAAGACCAACCATCATTCGCAGCTAAAAGCAAGGATTAGGAGTGCACCATCTCAGGTTAGCCATTCTTTTGACCATCATAAAACTTAATTTTTAAGTATGCATAATGTTGTGTGATTGTCACTGATCATCCTGATATGTTTACTTTTAAATTTGGACGTGTGGTTTGCTTGGAATGTTGATTTAAAGTTTTGAACCCTAAGCATGTTTCCTTCGATTCTCTTTATCCATGCGTTGTTTGTGTTTTTTGATTGAATATTTGAGCTCCTCGTGATTTTCTGGGTCGGATAGTGTACCCCCTTGCATTTTCTGGAAAGTTTCTTGTTGCAGGTGGCCGGAGTAGGGGGTCGGAACCCTAACTCCGGCGGTGGCATTTGGTTCAGTCCGGCGGAGGGTTTGAATGGGGAAGACGACTTCCCAGCCGTCCATTCTCCTCATCCAATGGTCCATAGCGCGCCATGTGTTCTTCTTTATTTTTTTTCTGAATTTTAATTTATTAATCAGGTGTTATTAACCCCACAATAATTATCATGTTTCTCCAATTATGTTTTTCTATTTTGTCTACTTTTATTTTCGTTGACTAAACTTGGACCGTCTGATGCATCGTGTGGACTAAACAAAGCCAACACATTAAAATAGGCATGTGCTTGGCACATGGGGACACATAGTATGCAGCTGGCCTTGATACGCGCGCGTGTTTGTTTTCTATGGTGGGCATCTGATCTCAATCACCTATCAAGATTACCTTTTTATTTTGTTGACCATTTATGAACGCAGGATCAATCAGAAGGTAATGGGGCAGTCAACTGGTTGACTAAGGACCACGTGAACCATTTTTTTTATTTTTTCTTTTCGCTGACTGGACTTAAGCCTTGGGTTACTTTTCGCACCCCACCTTGCAGGCCCATTATCATTCCAACACATTCTATCTACTTTTCACACCCCCATGCGCATCTTATTCATTTATTTTATTTAATTCATTACATTTTCATTTTTAATTTTTAAAAATACATAATTGCATCAAGAAATCCCAATAAAATTAATGTATCATTTTTATTATTTTATAAAATTTTCACAAATTTTATTTTTATTTTTATTTTTATTTTATTTTTTATCACCTAAATTAAATATTTATTCATTTTCTTTTTGAAGTATCCACATATCATGCATATCTGAATTTGTTTATTTTATTTCTCTGCATCCATAAAATATTTTCAACCTATTCCTTTTGCATTCATTCACCAACATTCTGAGATGCATTAAAATATTTTTCTATCATTTTTAAAACTATTTCATATTGCATTTTGGTCCTTCCCTTTGGCACACTGAACCCTACTTCTCACCTGAGCTTTGCCTAATTGTTTAAGTGACTAACATCTTATTTTTTGCAGGAGTTTTTGGTTTTTAGTTTGTCTCTGGTTGAGCAACTTTTATATTTAATTTGGTGATTTTAGGATTTGTTTTGCTATTTGTTTAATGGCTCTTTGCATGAGACTTTCTTGTATGCGAATCTTTGATCCTGTCTGATTATCTGTTTGAAAAGGCACTTGTGCCATTTGTTTTGGGGTTGTTTATTTGATTTCTTAATTCATGTTTGGATTGTTATCACTCTTATGTGCCATTGTTTGGTTTTCATTGGCCTTAATATCACTTGTGTCTGTTTCTCACTAACCTTTATACAGGGACTAAGGTAAGTTATTTGAGGGTATGGATAAGTATCCATGTTCACCCTTACCCTTTTCCTTCTCTCATCTTTTTCCTCCCTTTAGGATTAGGTTGTCGTCAAGCCTCACTAACCGTAGGTCATCCATGCATGATAACTTTAGGGCTCATAGTTCCCTTTAGAGTTACCCTTGTGTCTTCTCTCTTCTCATCTCAAATTTCTTTAAAATACTTAATAAGTATCAAGTGTATTGCGCACGAGCCTTAAGCGTGGGGAATGAGAAATGAGGGGCTTCCTTTCATCTTTCTAGAGTGCTTAGCGAGCGTCCTGTCTTGGGACGATGCGTTAAGTATTCGCCCCTGTGCCCTAGACTTTGGTGCAATGCGACTTATGGACTAACTTAAGCCACTTCTGTCCTAAAAAATACAAACCAACTTCAAACCTTTTTGTCCTTCGGGATCGTCAAACTAAAGGCTATTTTCAAAAAGGGCACGTTACCTTCCGTCTGAGTCGCAAACAGGCATCGGCCCTAACTTCCGGACGCAAACTTAACGTCGCTCATAAAAAACACAAAAACACCTTGGTTCGAACTACGTTGACTCTGAATTCCCCATCGCACAAAGGGGGTACGTAGGCCTAGGACGTCGACGTCCTACCGAGTCTGTCTTAGTCTTCCTCTCCCCGCCTTAGTACAGCCCTAGATGATAGGATAACTCACCCTTAGAGTAGACAACAAGCGTGGATCCCATCGAGTACGATGGACGCGTGGGGTGCTAGCACCTTCCCCTCGCGTAACCGACTCCCGAACCGAGGTTATGGTTGCGATGACTATTCCTTTCCCTCTTCCTCAGGTTTATGCGGTGTTCCCTTTCCCTCTCTTGGGATAAATTTACACGGCTGGCGACTCTGTTTTTCCGCGCCACTCTCGCGTATGCACCTGGATGAAAATCCTGGGAGCGACACAGTACCTTACCAAAAACATCAAAAAAACCCGAAAACAACAAAAATATCTTTTCAACATCTCTCAACCTTCCTAAAGGAGAAACTTTCCCATTTACAACAGATAAACACCATCAAGTAGAAAATAGTAGAACAGTAGAAAATTGCTTTCAACCCATGGATAACCATGTATAGGATGGGTAATTGACAACTCCCCATTGTATAACCTGACCCCGAACTCCCCAATCTCTTAGCATTTGTTAAAGAAAACATTTGTGTGCAAGGTTAGTTTGAGATAGCTTCCCTTTCCTTTCCAGCTTCATAGGATAAATAAGAAATCAGAAAGTAGCACCCAATCCCATCCGCAGATGGATGTGGGCGGTCACGAAAACCGCGCTACAGAAAAATGGCGACTCTGCTGGGGAGTCTTTAGGATTAGAATTCCTAAGAGGTCTAGGTTGTTAGAAATTTTTCCAATATACTATATATATATATATATATATATATATATATATATATATATATCGCTTTTCCTACTTGATATCCGTGTTTATTTTCCTACTAATAGGAATGTGTGTGATGCCGCATGTGAAAAGATTGAGTATACACCTAAGATAGGTGATGGCAATGCGGGTAATCTTTCGGGGAGTGAATCCCAGTTAAGAGTCCCCGATCGACCATCAAACTCAGTGGAGACTCCCTTTGCAGATACATTGCCTATACGACTTCGGTTGTTGAAAGTAGTGTGGTCGACTGGGTTATCTGAGAAGCTGAGATTTTTAGCAGACTTAAACCATTTTATAGTGCGGAAGCTATCGGAAATAGTTGTCACGCGATACTACCCTCATTTGAGGCTACTCTAAGATACACGAGCTTGCTCAGGTGATCCGCTTGCAGTTGGTATCTCAAGAGGGGTCAATGATTTTGAGGACAGGTACAAAAATCACTGGTATAAACCTTTAGGGATGGGTAGAGCCTTGACTTCATAACACTGAACCTTTGACCCCATGTTTTTTCTATGTTTTTGTGTGCTGCATCCATGCATTGCATTTGCATCCCTTGCATACATACGTTCGGGTCATCGTCAATTCATTCCAACCTTCTGTCTTTCAGTCACCTGTAAGTCGTCAAACTGATTCCTCATCACAAATACAAAACTAAAACTTCAATCAACTTCAGCTCAGTTACTTCCCAAAGACGGGACAACTCATCCTTGTGTTTGATTAGTCACTGACTTTATTTCTGTCTATTTTGAATTTTCCTTGTTTGTATCATATTTATTTGCTTTCAAACTTGTTTATCTTCAAATGTCAGTTTTAATGAAATGAGCATGCACAATATTTTGATTTAAATCATCTGTTTATTTTCATCTTTATGCTTTCTCTTTCAAAGAACAAAAACATTCAAAAAAATACTTTCAAAAAAATGCACCTCTTTTCAAATTTTTTACTATGCAAATATTTGTGGGAGGATGATAAAAACATAATACCCATAATTGTTGTCGGTATACTTTCAAATAAAAAACTTTGCTGAGGATGTAAGGCATTTTTTTTCAATTCCCAAACACGGGAGATATAAGGAAGATAATCCCTTGTTAACCCCTTTGAGCCTTGAAGTAGGAGTTTCTTTCTTTATAAAAAAAACCCGCAATTTTAACCCGGGGCAGGGTAGTTCTCAGTTTAATTTGGGTTGTGTATTTAAGTTCGAAAGTTTACATACAATAAGCAGATACTGAAAACGTCTTTCAAATCAAAAGCCAGTGATGGTCCGTCGTAATCATCAAATCTTGCCGTCATTTTCTTTCTAAGAAGAAATCAAAAATAAAAAATCTCACTAAGTCAAAAAGCTTAGGCAAAAACTAGGGCGTCCCGCTGACTATAAATTTCAAAAAAAAATAGGTCAGGCAAAAGTTAGGGATAATACAGAGAAAAGGTCCTTAAATCCTCGATCTTTAAAAAAGTCCACAAAGATGAAAAACAACTAAATGTTGCAAAGAAGCAGTAGCTGTTGTCTTAAGACTTCTGGACCATCGTCCTCACTATCATCAGTACAATTCCAAAACCTTTTGGAACCTGAATACACAATTTAAGTTTAACTGAGCATAGGAATAGAGAACATCACGAGGGGGTGGGCACCAAATAAACTTTGAGCCTTTATCTTTCTTTCATAAACCGTGAACCAGGCCACGTTATAACCTCAAAAGACCTAATTGAAGTAAGGTTATTTTGAGAGCATACTACAGCAAGGTGGTGTAAATTGACTCCAAAATCATTTTTTGCAAATCATTTGTTTTGGTATCATACCTCTCTTTTACTTTTCATTTAAAATGTTTTAAACCACCGTGTTACTAACCAGTAATCCATATTACTGTGCTTTTTCTAAAACAATGATTTTGTTTTCAAAATTTTTGCATGAACTTTTCATTAAATTGGCCATGTTTAAATAAACATTTTTTGATTGCAAACTAGCTTTCCTCTCAAGGAATTTTCAAAGCAGTTAAGAAACTTGGTCAGTGATCCTATCAGGGGCAAGTTCTTTCTAGAGCCTGTTAAGAATCAGTTCAAGATTTGTTCAGTGCAAGTCCTTCTCAGAATTGGTTTATTCTAAAAAACTTTCAAGACTCATTACTGGGGCAAGCCTTCCTAGTATACAGTATACAGTCGTTATCATTCAAGTTGAAGCAATGATCAGTTCATCTACAACAGTCAGCAAGTCTGGGGCAATTTATTTGGAAAAATCCCCAGGCAAGCTATACGGCCTTCCTCCAAGGATTATAAACTTGATACAGTTTATCAGTATAACAAAGAAGTGTTTAACAAACAGCATTTTCAGTCCCTAAGCAGTGGCAGTGATCTCTGTGTTGATGGATCAGTTTTGTCTGTCAATCCTCAAAAGAGTATAAACTTGTTGATTTTTACTCCTCAAAGAGTCTAAACTTGTTGTCAGCATTTTCATTTACATTACATACATTTAATCATACATCATGACATTTTCATATACTATGCATTCAAGAGTGTTTTAATCCTCATTTGCATTCACCATAGGTCGTGTTGCTATCAGCATATTACCTTATGTCCAAAATCCAACTTACTTGGCATATCTGATGTTCTTCCAGATATATCTATTGTTCTGATGTTTTTCTAGAACCTCTTCATGTCTATCTGATGCTCTTCCGGATATGACTTAATCCATCTGACGCTCTTCCGGATGTACTTTCATTCTGATGTTTTTCCAGAATCCCTTATGTGCGTATCTGATGCTTTTCCGGATATGTTCATCGTTCTGACGTTCTACTAGAACTTGTTCCCGTACATTCAATGCTTTTCTGGATGTTTCGGATGTACCTTCAAGGTTATTCCAATGCACATTCAATGCTCTTCTGGATGTCATTAATTTATATTTGAGTTTGGTTAATAACTCGGTCCAATGCTTTTCTGGACGCCTTCGAGTTTGTTTCCCTTTCATCCAACGCTTTTCTGGATGTCTTCTCAAAAATCTCTGAATTGGTCTCATTCCACATCTAATGCTTTTCTAGATGTTTTTGGTGTGTTTCCAGAGTGTGATACTTCTTTGACATCTGACGCTTTCCCGGATGTCTGTATCTCTGATCCAGGGTTTATCCCTATCGTTCCAAGTATTGCTGGATATTCTTTGTCACCTTGACAAATTTCCCCAATATCTTATATCCCCAGTATGTGTCTCTTTAAGATCATTACTGTTATTCCCCAGGAATTTTTAAACCTTCTCCCTAGTGGAATTTTGTTTCATTGGTCTGTCTTCTGTGGCATCCTTTCCCACAGAGCCCTCTATCTGGCATTCATATCATTTCATCTGCATTTTTACGGTCAAAATTTTGGTTACTTTTATATTTAATCCTCTTCTACCTTGAATGTCTGAAAGCTTTTGCTCTTCACACCTTCAGGTCCAAGAAGATTAAATAGGGGCAGCTGTAGTACCCTAAATTTTGACCATATATTTTTAATATTTTCATCATTTAACTGTATTTTTACTTTGCATCATCTGCATATCATATCATATTTTTCATCACGCATAATACCCGAATTATCAGGCGAAATAAAATTGTTGGATATTTAGGCGTTTTGGTCAAATTAAAAGTCAATTGTGCTTAAAATCAGTGTCCGGGCAATTTTTAAATCAAGTTCGCAGACGCCAGTGTTTTTTTCCTTTGTTTGACGTAATTTAACTCGGTGTGCGCAATTTTGACTTTTTCAAGTTCTGGTCGCCTTTTTTGACTCGTCTGAGCCTTTTTACCGAGTAAAATTTCACAATTTGATCGCGCAGTGTATTTTTTCAATACTTAATATTTTGTACTGATCATTTTGGTGTGTCCATTTTTATTATTTTTGGACGCGTCGATATCGGGCGGTTTTATCGTTTTTAACCGGTTTTGTGTCATTTTAATTGATAATTTTGTTTTTTACACTGTTTGTTTTATTAGTAGTGCATATGATAAGAATCCTAATTAACCATTATCTCATGTTTTAATTTCATCATCATTTTTTGTTATATTAGAATATTCTAACTAACCATATTTCTATTCCACCATCATTTTAATTTATTAAAATAGTTTAGCTAATCATCTTATCTCATATTTTTCTACAAGTCTTCATTCTCAATTTTAATTTTAGCTAATATTATTTTAATTAACCATATTTTTATTTAAATTTATTTTATTAGTTATGTTACTATTATTATCTCATTTTTTCTTTTTTATAATATTTTATATTTTTAATTTCATTTTGTTATTATCTTAAACCAAAACTAGTATTTAAGTTTTATTTTGATATTATCTTGTAACTTGATTTAATTATTAAGTATTATTTTGATATTATCTTTAAATTTTATTTTAATATTACTTTATTATTTTAGTTTTAATTTTAGTTTTTGTTATTGTCCTTTTATCTTATAAGATAGAATTTGCTAAGTCGTCATTTGCTTTAAGATAAAATTCTATCTAAACCATTAATACATTCAATATTCAAAAGTCTTTATTCAACATTCAAAGTTCTATCCATCCATAATTCTATCTCTAATCTTAGATATTTTTCTCTTAACTTCACTTTCAAGGCAAGTTTTTTTCTATAAATAGGCAACCATTTCATTCATTCATTCTTACACCAAAACAAGCATAGCCTTTGTTTTCTCTCTTCTTACCTCTCTTCAAATTTCGAGATACAAGGGTGGAATTTCAACTCCAAGCAACTTCCACTCCAATCAATCATTATATGGAAGGTAAGGATTCTCACTTTGAAACTTCATGAAATATGCATCATTTACATCCATTTAAATTCATGATATGCTTGTTATAATTACATATTTTAATTTCTCATGAAATTCCCTTCAAAATGTTATATTGGAACATGTGATTTGGTTAAAAAATGAGAGAGTTGTGTTTGGAAGAAGTTGTTGATCATGTAAACATTCAGCTACTGTCGCTGCAATAGACAGCGCTGCTGTGCAACAAGCACTGTTAAAACCTGTTATTTTTGTTCCTCTACGCTGTCATACACACCAGTACTGCCCAGTTAAAACTCTTTCCTTTATATATTATTTATTTTTTTAGTATCTTTTTAATTTATTTATTTATTTTATTTTCTTATTTATTTTTAACCAAATATTTATTTTAACTTCTTTTTTTTAATAATATTTTCTTTTATCTTAGTTATTTTAATTTCTTATTTATTTTCCTTTAAATCATTTACTTTATCTTTTTATTTTCCTAAAAATCCTTTTAATCACTTTATTAAACTTTCTTTTGGTTACTTAAACTTTTGTCATTTAAAATATGATTATACTTTAGTTAAATCTTTCATTTATTATCTTTAATGGAAAAAAAACCTTAAACATATTTATTACCTTTTAATTTATTAATTCTAAGGATTTTCTTCATTTCAAACACACTTTGTTTATTCTCTAAATATTGTACTTCTTTTGTGAATTTTAGTTGACATAATCTTTGTACACAATGGCCGTCCCTTAAGGTGTAAGCCTCAACCCTTTTGAGTATAAATAATTTTTGGGCCACAATTAGAGTGTAAGTTCCTCCACTTTTTTTATTCAATCATGTTTAAATATATTTTGGCCTCCACTTGAGTATAAGTCCCTTTACTTTTGTTTCACCACACAATGCTTTCCCGTGTATGTTTATTTATCAACACGATGTTCTTCCGTGTATGTTTTATTTCACATGACGTTCTTCCATGTATAATTGACTCTGATTTTATGGGCCTCTCCTTGAGCTGTAAGCCCTAACAACCTTTTCAAAGCACTTTTTCCTTTGATTTTGAATATAATATTGTTATCAAAGTTTTCTTTGTTGAACAACTAACCAAACAGCATGGAAGCTCTACAACCGAGTAAGTGTTTACCTGCTTTCTTTATCCGCTTTCATATATATAACTGTATTGTGGGGCTGCTCACTGTAAGTCTTCTTTCACAAACTTTTATATACTTGTCAAATATCCACTGTGTAATACTAGTATAGTTATTTAGAGTTTTCCCCGGCAACTACGTCCAGAACTAGGTAAAGCCTTGTTGGTCACTCTTAAAATACTAACAAAACTAGATCCCCCGTAGGATTACCAGACACAGTCTTCCCTCCTCTTGGGGTTAAACAATATGGAACAAAGAGAAAGGTTGTATTCTCAGTGAACCTTTTCTCAGACTGCCACCCTTAGAAATTGTCAAAGAAACTCTACTCCCCAGAGATGATCTTTTCTCTGTGAATGGCATCTCTTGAGTTTCTTCCAAATTCTCGGACTTTCCTGGCTTGATCTATTCTCGGTGAATGGCATGTCTTGAACTTCTCGGGGTTTGGGGACCCACAGGCTTCTTAAAAGCATCCCCGCCTCCTCTTGGGCGTTGTACAATGACCCTCCGGCTTCTTAGAAATTCGCATGCCTTCTCTTGGGCTTAATACAAGGACCCGACGACCTCCTAAAGGTATAGGAACAGAACCTAGGCATCCTTTGCTAGAGTAGTCTTTCTAGAGTCAAAACATCAAACCAATTTAGGGTTGATTCTCGTCCCTTAAAACATCAGCCTTCTCTTGGGCATCACACAAAGATAAACCTCTTCATACCAATAGACTTGGACAGTCTCATTTCCTCTTGGGATTTCAAAGAACCCTTTTTACCTCCTTAAACACAGAAAAAACCCTTTCTTCTTTATTAACATCCGATGTTTTTCCGGATATTGCTTTTCTTTACATCCGACGCTTTCCCGGATATTCCTTCTATTTTCATCCAATGTTTTTCCCGGATATTCATATCTCAATCTTTAATCTCTTCACTCTTTTCAATCAATTCCCACAAATAACCTTTAGCTTCAATCTTGGGCTTTGAACAAGACATAAATATCCCTTTAGCTTTAATCTTGGGCTTTGAACAAGACACAAATACTCAACCTTTTAGCCTCTGTCTTGGGCTTTGAACAAGACACCAAAACATCTTTTTCCTCCCATAGAATAGGAGGAACTACGATTGCTCTGATTTCCCAGTTTTCTTTAACGGGAATACGTAGGCATAAGATTGCGAAATCTTACCGAGCACACTAAACAAAAAAAAACTTAGGTTCAGTATGTTGCACCCCAAAATTTGCTCTCCTATCTTAGTACTAACTGGCTTATGCTTCATTGCATTTTGTATGATCATGTGTACATATCATTGGTTCTTAGCATGGGTTCAAGGTGTCTGAGGCATGATCAAGAGGAGAAGATATTATTCAAAGGGTCAAGCAAGAGAGTTCAAGTGGATCACTCTCTCCTAACCAGTGCATAAATTAGGGTTTTGAAATTCTTGGGTTTATTGTTCCAATGGGCAAGCTCCTTGGGTTTTTATCATCACTAAATGGCATATCTTATCTTTGTTGGAGAAGATACACATCATATTCAGAGGAATTTGGATTTGGAGACTGTGTTATTTCCTCCTAGACTGAGGGTACCAAAACTAGGGTTTGCTATAAAGTCAGTTTATTTCTGATTTTTTGGGCAATACTTGATTCTATGGTATTCCTTGGGTCCCTAAGCATCTAGGAGTGGAAGTCTGCCCATCAGTTTGATTCAGGAGAGATTCAATTGGCCAATGGATTGGAAATCAGGTGAATTGGGTAAAAGTCAACAGTGAGAGGGAAATTCAACTGTGGAATTTTGAGGTTCTCTCCAAGGTTTTCAAGGTCCCACATCCTCATATGGTCATCAAGAGTCAAGTTTCATGCCATTTGTCAAGAATCAGGAGTTGGTGCAAAAGTTACTAAATTTGGAAATGACCTATAATTTGAAAGTTTCCTTTTTGGGCAAGTTCCTACACTGCATTCAACTTGACTTTTCATCATCAAAGGAGCTTCAAATGAATTTTTATCTAACATGAAAGTTTAATATATTTTTCTCCTCTTTCCAACAAGTACTAGTGGGTCTCCATATCATTTGTGAAACTCAACTTATGGTCAAAAGAAGGCAAAGTGGTTTTTAGGGTTTCATTTTTACAACTTTTAGATTTTGGGACATATGGACCTATGATTAATTCCATTGCTTCAAGACATGTTCCAACATCCAAGAACAATCCCTGAGGAACATTTTTGGCTTTCTAATCAAGTGGTTTCATGGGTTATTATTCACTTATTTTCCATTAGGCCAAAATGCCAAATTATTAAAAACTCATAAATCAAATCATCTCAAGGCCCAATTCCAATATGGGTGTAATTAGCAATTCAAATGCAAGTGATCTATCATGAAACTTTCAAATATCCATGCATGGAGGAGGTGTACTTGACATTATGCAATTTTCCAAATTTGTCCAAAAACTCTTAAAACAAGGAATTGCCCAAACCCAATTCATATTCAGTGGAAAACCCTAGTCTATATAAGCTCATTCATGCACTGGTTAGGGTTCATTCACGTGCATTTGGAGGAGAACAAGAACTTGAACCCTAAAGCTTTTCTTCAACAAATCTCACAATCCACAAGGTCTTTGCAAGAACTTCTTCCACAAATCTCTTCCTGGGGATCCATAGAGTAAAGACCAACCATCATTCGCAGCTAAAAGCAAGGATTAGGAGTGCACCATCTCAGGTTAGCCATTCTTTTGACCATCATAAAACTTAATTTTTAAGTATGCATAATGTTGTGTGATTGTCACTGATCATCCTGATATGTTTACTTTTAAATTTGGACGTGTGGTTTGCTTGGAATGTTGATTTAAAGTTTTGAACCCTAAGCATGTTTCCTTCGATTCTCTTTATCCATGCGTTGTTTGTGTTTTTTGATTGAATATTTGAGCTCCTCGTGATTTTCTGGGTCGGATAGTGTACCCCCTTGCATTTTCTGGAAAGTTTCTTGTTGCAGGTGGCCGGAGTAGGGGGTCGGAACCCTAACTCCGGCGGTGGCATTTGGTTCAGTCCGGCGGAGGGTTTGAATGGGGAAGACGACTTCCCAGCCGTCCATTCTCCTCATCCAATGGTCCATAGCGCGCCATGTGTTCTTCTTTATTTTTTTTCTGAATTTTAATTTATTAATCAGGTGTTATTAACCCCACAATAATTATCATGTTTTAATTTATTTTTTACACTGTTTGTTTTATTAGTAGTGCATATGATAAGAATCCTAATTAACCATTATCTCATGTTTTAATTTCATCATCATTTTTTGTTATATTAGAATATTCTAACTAACCATATTTCTATTCCACCATCATTTTAATTTATTAAAATAGTTTAGCTAATCATCTTATCTCATATTTTTCTACAAGTCTTCATTCTCAATTTTAATTTTAGCTAATATTATTTTAATTAACCATATTTTTATTTAAATTTATTTTATTAGTTATGTTACTATTATTATCTCATTTTTTCTTTTTTATAATATTTTATATTTTTAATTTCATTTTGTTATTATCTTAAACCAAAACTAGTATTTAAGTTTTATTTTGATATTATCTTGTAACTTTATTTAATTATTAAGTATTATTTTGATATTATCTTTAAATTTTATTTTAATATTAATTTATTATTTTAGTTTTAATTTTAATTTTTGTTATTATCCTTTTATCTTATAAGATAGAATTTGCTAAGTCATCATTTGCTTTAAGATAAAATTCTATATAAACCATTAATACATTCAATATTCAAAAGTCTTTATTCAACATTCAAAGTTCTATCCATCCATAATTCTATCTCTAATCTTAGATATTTTTCTCTTAACTTCACTTTCAAGGGAAGTTTGTTTCTATAAATAGGCAACCATTTCAATCATTCATTCTTACACCAAAACAAGCATAGCCTTTGTTTTCTCTCTTCTTTCCTCTCTTCAAATTTCGAGCTCCATAAGGAGTGCAAGGGTGGAATATCAACTCCAAGCAACTTCCACTCCAATCAATCATTATTTGGAAGGTAAGGATTCTCACTTTGAAACTTCATGAAATATGCATCATTTACATTCATTTAAATTTATGATTTGCTTGTTATAATTACATATTTTAATTCCTCATGAAATTCCCTTCAAAATGGTATATTGGAACATGTGATTTGGTTAAAAAATGAGAGAGTTGTGTTTGGAAGAAGTTGTTGATCATGTAAAAATTCTGCTGCAGTCGCTGCAATAGACAGCGCTGCTGTGCAACAAGCGTTGTTAAAACCTGTTGTTTTTGTTACTCTACGCTGTGATACACACCGGTACTGCCCAGGAGCACTGTTAAAACTCTTTCCTTTATATATTATTTATTTTTTTAGTTTCTTTTTTATTTATTTATTTATTTATTTTCTTATTTATTTTTAACCAAATGTTTATTTTAACTTCTTCTTTTTAATAATATTTTCTTTTATCTTAGTTATTTTAATTTCTTATTTATTTTCCTTTAAATCATTTATTTTATCTTTTTATTTTCCTAAAAATCCTTTTAATCACTTTATTAAACTTTCTTTTGGTTACTTAGACTTTTGTCATTTAAAATATGATTATACTTTAGTTAAATCTTTCATTTATTATCTTTAATGAAAAAAAAAACCTTAAACATATTTATTACCTTTTAATTTATTAATTCCAAGGATTTTCTTCATTTCAAACACACTTTGTTTATTCTCTAAATATTGTACTTCTTTTGTGAAATTTAGCTTGACATAATCTTTGTACACAAAGGGCATCCCTTAAGGTGTAAGCCCCAACCCTTTTGAGTAAATAATTTTTGGGCCACTTTTTTTATTCAATCATGTTTAAATATATTTAGGCCTCCACTTGAGTATAAGTCCCTTTACTTTTGTTTCACCACACGATGCTTTCCCGTGTATGTTTATTTATCAACACGATGTTCTTTCGTGTATGTTTTATTTCACATGACGTTCTTCACTGTATAATTGACTCTGATTTTATGGGCCTCTCCTTGAGCTGTAAGCCCCAACAACCTTTTCAAAGCACTTTTTCCTTTGATTTTGAATATAGTATTGTTATCAAAGTTTTCTTTGTTGAACAACTAACCAAACAGCATGGAAGCTCTACAACCGAGTAAGTGTTTACCCGCTTTCATATATATAATTGTATTGTGGGGCTGCTCACTGTAAGTCTTCTTTCACAAACTTTTATATACTTGTCAAATATCCACTGTGTAATACTAGTATAGTTATTTACAATTTTCGCCGGCAACTATGTCAAGCACTAGGTAAAGCCCTGTTGGTCACTCTTAAAATACAAACAAAACTAGATCCCCCATAGGATTACCAGACACAGTCTTCCCTCCTCTTGGGGTTAAACAATATGGAACAAAGAGAAAAGCAGTATTCTTGGTGAACCTTTTCTCAAACTGTCACCCTTAGAAATTGTAAAAGAAACTCTACTCCCCAGAGATGATCTTTTCTCCGTGAATGGCATCTGTTGAGTTTCTTCCAAATTTTTGGACTTTCCTGGCTTGATCTATTCTCGGTGAATGGCATGTCTTGAACTTCTCGGGGTTTAGGGACCCACAGGCTTCTTAAACGCATCCCCGCCTCCTCTTGGGCATTGTACAAGGACCCTCCGGCTTCTTAGAAGTTCTCATGCCTTCTCTTGGGATTAATACAAGGACTCAACGACCTCCTAAAGGTATAGGAACAGAACCTAGTCATCCTTTGCTAGAGCAGTCTTTCTAGAGTCAAAACATCAAACCAATTTAGGGTTGAATCTCATCCCTTAAAACATCAGCCTTCTCTTGGGCATCACACAAAGATAAACCTCTTCATACCAGTAGACTCGGACAGTCTCATTTCCTCTTGGGATTTCAAAGAACCCTTTTTATCTCCTTAAACACAGAAAAAAAAACCCTTTCTTCTTTCTTAACATCCGATGTTTTTCCGGATATTGCTTTTCTTTACATCCGACTCTTTCCCGGATATTCCTTCTACTTTCATCCGATGTTTTTCCCGAATATTCATATCTCAATCTTTAATCTCTTCACTCTTTTCAATCAATTCCCACAAATAACCTTTGGCTTCAATCTTGGGCTTTGAATAAGACACAAATACCCCTTTAGCTTCAATCTTGGGCTTTGAACAAGACACAAATACTCGACCTTTTAGCCTCTGTCTTGGGCTTTGAACGAGACACCAAAACATCTTTTTCCTCCCATAGAATAGGAGGAACTACGATTGCTCTGATTTCCCGATTTTCTTTAACGGGAATACGTAGGCATAAGATTGCGAAATCTTACCGAGCACACTAAACAAAAAAACCTTAGGTCCAGTACCTTACCAAAAACATCAAAAAAAGCCAAAAAACACAAAAATATATTTTGAACATCTCTCAACCTTCCCAAAGGAGAAACTTTCCCATTTACAACAGATAAACACCATCAAGTAGAAAACAGTAGAACAGTAGAAAATTGCTTTCAACCCATGGATAACCATGTATAGGATGGGTAATTGACAACTCCACATTGTATAACCTGACCCCGAACTCCCCAATCTCTTAGCATTTGTTAAAGAAAACATTTGCGTACAAGGTTAGTTTGAGATAGCTTCCCTTTCCTGTCCAGCTTCATAGGATAAATAAGAAATCAGAAACTAGCACCCAATCCCATCGGCGGATGTGGGCGGTCACAAAAACCGCGCTACAATTGGGACCCAGTTCGTATGAAGAACCAAACATTGAGGTGGTACCGCATGCATATAATGCTGAGTTACAAGTCTGGTTCAGAGTGGGAACCGTGACGAGCATGAGTCGGGTCATTGTTGCATTATAATACATGATTGTTATTGAATGACTGAGATGTGGATGAGATGTGAATACATGACGTTGGTGTGCTTTCTAAATTATGTGGATGCTTTTGTATATGTATGAATCTATCTTGAATGTTTATGCATTATTTATTATTTAAATGTATTCTCACCCCTTTTTGTGTTGTTCCATTTGTGCTCCTCTAGAGTACAGATAATCGGGTACCTAAGTAGGAGTTTGAGGTTGAGAACTGTGTGTCTCTCCCGGGATTTTCATCCAAGTACAAACGCGAAAGTGGCACGGAAACAGAGTCGCCAGCAATGTGTATTTATCCCAAGAGAGGGAAAGGAAACACAGCATAAACCCGAGGGAAAGGAAAAGCATGGTCTCACGACCAAGAGAAATGGGTAAGGGAGTCGGTTACGCGAAGGGAAGGTGTTAGCACCCAACACGTCCATCGTACTCGATGGGATCCATGCTTGTTGTCTCGATCAAAGGGTGTCGTCGACTGGAGCTCCACTGCTACTGGACCAGAGAAGGAACGAGAACGGAAAAGAACAGAGAAACGAAGAAGAAAAGAAAAAGAAGTGACTCGATAGGACGTCCTCAGAATCCTAGGCCTACGTATTCCCTCGGGAACAGGAAAATCAGAGTCAACGTAGTTCGGACACGAACTAGGGGGAGGTTGCTCGCCAAGACATCGTCGTCTCGTGCCTACGTATCCTCAATTTAACCAGAGAGAGAAAGTCAGAGCAGTCATAGTTTGACTCAACAAGGGTTACTTTGTTTGTGTTTTTTAGTGGAAACATCAAAATGTGCGTTCCAGCAGTTAGGTGTTGCAGCTCGCTGTATGGAGACTTAGGCGTTACCTGTTTGCGGTAGAACGGACATGACGAGTCCTTAAGGAAGGGAATGAAGGATATGAGAAGATAATTTGTTTGTTTTTGTATTTTTAGAAATAAGTGTTTTGATTATTTTTGTGTTTTGTAACACGCATTGTATTTAAGTCTCCCACGTAGGATCGAATGCCTCGCATATCGACCCAAGACGGGACGTACGCTAAACATTCTAAGAAAATGAGAGAAGACCCCTCATTATCTTATTCTCACATGAAAGGCTCAAATACAATACATGTTATGCCTTTTGTTAAGTGTTTTTTATTTTTGTTTTGAGATGAGAAGAAAAGAGACTCAAAAGGAAGCAAAGGTGAAAACTAAAGAGAACTAAGACTCAAACCCTAAAGTTATCATACATGGATGTTCCTATGTTTAATGTGGTTTAAGTAACCTAATCCTAAGAGAAAGGAGAAGAAGAGTGAATTAAACAACTCACTTCTAAAGTAGAAGATGAGTTATAACTCAAAAGGGAGAAGAAAGAAGTTATGCAAGGAAAGCATATAAATGCTTATCATGATCACAAGTTGAATGATTAAAGGAGACAAAAGAAGATCAAAGAAAGAAGTGTATGTGGAAGCATATCCACACACTTACTTACCATTAGCACCTACATGAAAAGCTTAGTTCAAAACTATTTACAAGTAGTGAAATAAGGAAAGAATAACAAGTAATGATCAAACAAATTAAGAATCAATGGATAAAGATCCTAAGAGATGAAAATCATTCAAGGTCAGAACCTATATCCAAAGGATACTCTCTAAGGTTAAGAGATTAAACACACCCAAACTTTGCACACATAATGCATTAAACATCCAAAAGATGCACCATGAAAGGAATAGATGGAAGATGAAGAAATATGCAATGTGATCATGCAATAATGCTTAATGAAATGCTAAGGTCAGAACCATATACCATTTATAAATGTCTTCTAATGCATATGAATCATCCTACAAATCATGGATGCAATGATACAAGTAGAAGAAATAAGATGAAGTAGAAGTAAGGAGAAGAAACAAGTTTCAATTATATACACAAAGTGTCATACAAATGATGTATATCATGTGGAATGATTATTGAATGCATATGGGCAATGGCATACCATCAATGAAATGCAAATGAAATGGCATACAAAAAATGCACACATGAAACATGTAGAGCTTAAGAAGAGAAGATGCAAGAATTAGGATAAAAATATTCATGTAAGGATGACATTTAGAACAATTATGTACAAATGACAAAGAATGAAAACAAATGACCTATAATCATGGTTCAAGATGACCTATAATATCATACAAATAACCTATAATATCATACAAAGTAAACACGAGAGGTGGCACAAGTGCCTCAACAAAATCATATGAGAATGAAGTAGAAGAATGTGCATACATGTAACTTCAAATGCAAGGCATCAAACAAATATCAAAGCACATGATAAAATTGTAAAAATAGGTCCTAAACAATCCAAGTCATAAGCAAAAACATGTACCAAAACTCATAGCAAAACTCAAAAGAAAACATGACCAAAGAATTTCACAAAATCACATTGAAACAAACCAAAAGGAAGTGCAAAGATGAACCTACAAACAAGTGATAAAATGACTTTAAAAATCAAAAGAAAATTTATTTGGATGCTTCAAGATGTTCTTTAACCAATGCAAAAATAATGGATGAAAAACAGTGTATGAGATAAGAAAAATAAAATGTGCAAATTCAAGTGTTCATGAAGAAACTCACTTGAAAAGAAATTGAAAAGAAATTATGGAATTATGTGTAAAAATTCATGAAATTAGAATTAAAAAAATATGGAAAATTATATAAATGTGTCAATAACACCTATGAATTATTTTGGAATTTTTCAATGTGTTTTGGTATTTTTAATAAAATAAAATCAAAACTATGTGTGAAAAGAAATTAAAAAAAAAAAAACAAAGAGCAAAAAGAGGGGTGCAGAAAAAGTAATTTCCACATTGAAAAGTGTTTGGGCTCAAGCAAGGGGGTGGAAAAAGCAATCTAAGCCCAGTCCAAAACTCACGCGTAGCACATGGTAACTAGGGTAGAATCAGTCAACACATTGACTCTATCACATCCACACGATTTAGTCCACAAGATCAATTCAATCACTGATAAACATCAAAGTAAACAAATCTAATAATCCACAATGCAAACACACCAAAGCAATCATGCACACACACACAAAAGATGAATCAGAGGCCAAAAATGAAGCACGTGAGAGACCACCCCTTTCATTAATGTGTTGGCACCATTAGAACCACACGATGCAAACAATCCAACGGCTGTGATTTAAAACTAGAAACCCTAGCTGATAAATGCCACCGGCTGGAGAAGGACCTCCAGTCATCTTCTCCGGCGAAACGCCACCACCTGCAAATCTCACACTCTCCAGAAATCTATGAACCACATATCAAAATGAAGAGGAAGTCACGTAGATCAAAAATCCAGCAAAATATTTCACAAACAACACACCATCCAAGAGAAACGAACAAGAACAGTTTGCCCTAAAATTCACAACTATACTCCTAATGAGCCTATCACTAGCCGGATATGTTACATTGCTTCTAGCAAGCTTCAATCGCTAAAAACAAGTTAAAATTAATAAGAATCGTGCAAGAAAAGTCATAGAAATTTGCACCTGAAACTATGAAGAAAACTTGAATCCAAAGAAAACCAGAGAGAAGCACTTGTTCTTGAACTTCTAGAACTTCAATTTGAGCAAAATAAATGCTGCTTGATCTTGAGAATCAGAAGAAAAACTGAATCTGAGGTTGGATATGAGTAAGCTATTCAATACTTCAGTGATTTACTCTTGCTTGATGGTGAAGATTGAAGAAGGTTGATGAAGAACAATGGTGAGTTCGTGCAATGAGAGAGAGTTCAGAGAGAAAGCTTGAGAGTGTTTTTGGAGTGAGAGTGAAAAAATGAGAGTCCTCCCTTGAAAATATGTGTGAGTTTGTTTATATAGTTGGGGTTAAGATTTAACTATGGTGGTTGACAGTTTGACATTGGGTTTAGTGAGTGAGTTAAGTGAGTCCAATCTAACTAACTGAGTCAGTTAGTTATGGACGAGTTGGAAGGTTTGGTTCAGGTGAGAATGAGCTCATGATGTGGTATGGTGGGGATTAGAGTGGATGGTGGTGATGTAAGTTATGTGATCAGTGGTGATGTAAGATTTCGCAGCAAGCTTGCTATGCAAGTTTTCACTTTTCTTCTTTCATGTATGTATGGTGTAGCATGGCATACAGTGTAAGGGAATGTTTGTCCAAATGAGGCAATGAATGGATGGTGTAGTGTTCATGCGCATGGCCTGATGTAAACCAATAATAACAATGTTAAGTACTTCATTTTGGACAGCATGATTTCAATGCAAGCAAGGGACTTTGATGATGGAATTCTCCACGTGCATTGCATGAGATGATGAGATTTTGGTGCCATTGGAAAGAGGAGACATAAGAGAACAAGATTGGTATGGCAATCAGATTGAATAGAGGTTGGTAAGATGGTGTAAAATGGCTTAGAACATCAAGGCACCAAACATGTTTAAGGGCGTGGCAAGCTGCATGGCATGCATGGCTATGGCCTTGTGAAAATTCAGCATGAAACCATCAACTTTGGACCATCATAACTCTCTCATAACTTGTTCAAATGGAAAAATGTCCAACATCAAAGTTGAAGAGGTCATTGAGATGAATAACTTTGATGTTCAACATTTTTTTATGTGAAGCTTCCTTCAATGAGAAAAATGGCTTGAAATTTGGCACACCAAGTGTTTGATGAAATTATGGCCTGGAGGCCTGAGCTTGCCTTGCCATGACTTGGTTTTTGCCTTGATTTTACCAAACTTTGGTTGATCATAACTCCCTCAATTTTGATCCAATGGAAGAGTTCTATATATGGATTTGAGGCTTAGAGTGTGAACTTTAATTGACTCAACTTGGGCCTGAAGTTTGGAGCTTTTATCTTGAAGAAAGGAAGCCTCAAAGTGTAGTGCAAAATGGTCCAAACTTGCCATTTTTGGAAACCCTAAGTTTCTAAAAATGGAAACTTTGTACATTTCTTGATTTTTCATGATTCCTCCATCATTTCTTGATAAACTCTTGTCCAATGAACATATGTAACTTGAATTTCATGAATTTGACCTTAAAAAGTCAGGAGTTGACTTTTTTCACTGCACAGTTGACTTTTTCCCCAATTTCTTGATTCTCAAGCAACTGGCCAATTGAACCTCTTCTGAAAGGAACCAATGAGCAATCTTCCACCCTTAGACACTTAATATCATGTAGAAAACATTGAGATCAAGTTTGGACCAAAATTTCATCAGGAGAATGCTTGGATCATAAATCCTAATTTGGACTGTTTGATAGGAGATGATGCATTGTCCAATCTTCATGATCAATTCCCATCTTTCAATGACTTGTGGGACCAATTGAGACTATGTGAGATGTAAGAGGCCCTTGAGACTTGTTGGGAGACCCTTGGCTCTTGTTCCATGGGTTGGGATAGTCAATGCTCTGCAATCCACTGATCACATACCCTTATGCAACATGCATGCTATATGAGATGAAATGTGGTCTAAATGTAATGCAATGAAACATAAGTTAGGCAACAACAAGAGGGCAAATTTTGAGGTGTTACAGCTGCCCCTATTCAAATTTCCCGGATCCGAGGGTATGATAGCGACGGCTTTCAGACAATCGGGATACGCGGGGTTTGAATACCAAAATAACCTGGAAATTTGCAACCTATGGGGAGATGTAAAATAAAGTGCTCGCCAACCGAAGGTGGACTCAAAAGCAATTGATACTAACCAAAAGTTGGGATAACAAGGTTTGGATAAGGGAAAGTGTACCAACCAATAGTTGGGATAACAAACGGAGACCAACCAAAAGTTGGGATAACACACAAAGGGTACCAACCAAAAGTTGGAATAAAGGAAGGATACCAACCAAAAGTGGGATTGAAGCAAAGGATACCAACCAAAAGTTGGAATAACAAAGAATACCAACCAAAAGTTGGAAAACAAGAAGGGAAGACCAACCAAAAGTTGAGATAACGAGGACGCCGACCAAAGGCGCACTCACAGTAAGCAAGACCAACCAAAAGTTGGGATAAACGAGGAATACCAACCAAAAGTTGGAATAACAAGGAATACCAACCAAAAGTTGGAATACAAGAAGGGAAGACCAACCAAAAGTTGGGATAACGAGGACGCCGACCAAAGGCGTACTCACAATAAGCAAGACCAACCAAAAGTTGGGATAAACGAGGAATACCAACCAAAAGTTGGAATAACAAGGAATACCAACCAAAATTTGGAATACAAGAAGGGAAGACCAACCAAAAGTTGGGATAACGAGGACGCCGACCAAAGTCGCACTCACAATAAGCAAGACCAACCAAAAGTTGGGATGAACGAAGGATACCAACCAAAAGTTGGAATAACAAGGAATACCAACCAAAAGTTGGAATACAAGAAGGGAAGACCACCAAAAGTTGGGATAACGAGGACGTCGACCAAAGGCGCACTCACAATAAGCATGACCAGCCAAAAGTTAGGATAAACGAGGAATACCAACCAAAAGTTGGAATAACAAGGAATACCAACCAAAAGTTGGAATACAAGAAGGGAAGACCAACCAAAAGTTGGGATAACGAGGACGCCGACCAAAGGCGCACTCACAATAAGCAAGACCAACCAAAAGTTGGGATGAACGAAGGATACCAACCAAAAGTTGGAATAAGAGATACTAACCAGTAGTTAGGATGGATAAGAACACCGACCAAAGGCGAACTCAACAAAAGAGACCAACTAAGAGTTGGGATAAAGAAAGGATACCAACCAAAAGTTGGAATGAGGGAGGCTAACCAATATTGAGTGAGAGCGGAGAATACCAATCAAAAGTTGGGAAAACAAATGGAATACCAACCAAAAGTTGGGCCTACAGCCGCAAATGCACAGGAAGTAGAATCAACGGACTTACGACCTGAAAAGAAGATGACTCCGTTGGGGGAAGAGAAGTCTACACAGACAATTCTGTAGGGGAGTACCAGAAGGAACAACAGTAAGAAAGACCCACTGGTTGCGGTGTAATGTTAAATAACATTTCCTGAATTACATCTCTTTCTGCTGGGGACAGAAACTGGTAAAAGATATCAAACCTGGCTTATGCTTCAAATGCATATGTTTGAATTTTCTATGGCGTAATGCTCCATACGAAATTGAAATGCTACGCGTTTGGGAGGATGCCATGCAAAAATGCTTATGCCATGCAAAAGAGGCGTCTCAGCAAACTAAATGCTGAAGACCAAGGCAACTTCACTGGGGATGACAAACTAAATTGTCTCCGAGAATAAAACCCTGCTGAGGAAGACTTCCATGAACGACTTCCTGATCACAAGCCCTGCTAGAGATGTAAACCCCGAGAGAAATTCCACTTTGTTGGGGATTATACATACTCTTTGAAAAGGAAACCAGGACCTGAATCAGAAGAGTGCCAAATATCACTTGGACTTAAAACCTGTTGGGAATATCAACCATCGTTGAACAAACCGCTGTGAGGATTACCACCAAACCTCGCTTGGGAGACAAATCACCAATGCTAGACCTGTTGGGGACACCATTGGACTTAACCCGCTGCTGGGAAATGACATCGCCCTTATCCTGTAGGGGAATATCAGCCAACACCAGCAAATCTGCTTGGGGAATATTGATTGATAACATCGGCTTTGCTAGGGGAGAACACCTACCTGCTGTTGGAGGAAAGAATTTACCCTGCTGGGGATTGGATCATGTCGTTACAGACGAAACTACACTTCCTGACCTCCTGAGGAGAGTGATTATCAGCCTCTGTGGAGAAAATAAAGTCTTTTCAAAAGACATCCAACACATCTCCTGCTAGAGATACAACAACATCCACCTTTGAGCAATCCACTTCTGACTGCTTGCCGGGGAGTAATAGATCAACCATGACTTCGGCTGGGGAACACAATCCTCTGTACTCTTGCTGGGGAGAATATGTTCTGTTGAGGATGATGAACTTTCAGTTCTGGGGAGAGAAACTCTACTGGGGAAAAACAACCTTGTTACCCAGCCTGACCTGTCTCTACGGCCCTTTGAACTCTCTACTTGCCCTAGACCACCAGGTCTAAAGGAAGAAATCATCTCAAGAGGATTTTATAGAAGACCGGGCATTCCCACTGCCCCAGGGTCTTCAAACTCTTGGAGAGATTTATCAGATCTCGACGCAACTGCCCCAGACTTCATAATCCATGCAGTAAATTACCTCGAAAGGATTTGTAATTACTTGAAAATACTCTGCCTTAGTATTCTGAACTTTGAAGAGGTGCTTTCAATTAACTGTCTTCAGGCGTGGGCAACTTCTCACACTCTAGAGGTGGCCTGCCCCATATTAAACGCTTGTGGAGAGATTTATTGAATCTCGACATAATTGCCCCAGTTTGGCTGAACTTGGGGAGAGTTTTCAATGTGACTGCTCCAGATTGGCTGCATCTTATCATCATTTATCGGGAACCTTTAGGCTGCACACAGTCTCTTGGCCCCATACCCCTTGACATGACTGTCCTTCGGAATTTTCGCCATCTCAACTTGGCGTGATCGAGCTTCTCAACTGATGTTCATCATGTAAGCTTCTTTGATGTCAAACACATGCAAGCAGAACATGTTTATTATGAGAATGACAATTCTAATGCAACACTCATGTTAGCCTTGAAGTTTTATTGAAAATGAGTCGCAAAACCCTATGAACGAGTCACTAGTTATGACATTGATTTTTGAATGGAAACAATACTCACATGCAATACCAACAAGATCTTATTAGCATAACTCGTGGGAGTCAGGAACGCTATCTCGTTGAAGTACGCCTTCGAACTAACCCTGCTTCAATTAGGACTTTTAAGGGTTGTATCGTGGCCTGGTTTACGGTTTTGAGAAAAAAAGGATTTAAGGCTCAAAATTTATCGGTGCCCACCCACTCTTCGTGATGTCCTCCAATCCTATATTCAGCTAATCTGACACAAGCGCTCATCTCTCAAAAAGATTTCATGATCTTTAAGGAATCCATGCACTGATGGTTTGAGACCCAATGAGGTTTTGGAGCAACAGTCACCCCTTTTGTCTTTCGTGTCTGTAGCCACACGACTTTGTTCTTATTTGAGGATTTTTCTTTTGTAATCCTTTTCCGCTCTTTGCTTTTCATTCTTTTGATCCCTGATTTTGCCTGGACTGACTCTTTTGAGTTTTTCGATTTTGAAGTCCATCGGGATGCCCTAACTTTTGCCTAAGTCGCTTGTTTTCAAGTTTTGACTTAGCGGGCTTTCTTTCTTTTCTTTTTTTTCTTTTTTTTCGGAATAAATCGTGTGACACTGGCTTGTCTTGACTTTATCGAAAGGGTTGTGACTGCCTCACTCCTTGATTGTTGATGGATAACCATTGTGGTTTCACATCTCTTGACCTCTTGGCGGTGTAATAGAAGGTAATGAATCCTCAGATGCACACTCCTTTCGAAATTTGAACGCTCAGTCAAATTAACTGACGCCTACCCTGCCCCTGGGTTAAGTGTGAGGGTTTTTCCGTATGAAAGAAACTCCTACTTCAAGGCTCAAAGGGGTTAACGAGGGTCTATCTCCCTTATATCTCCAGTGTTTGGGGATTTGAAACAATGCCTGTACATCCTCAACAGGGTTTTATCCGAAAGCACACAACCAAAGATTTTGCGTTTTTTCCCTCATCATCCTCCCTCAAGAGTTTAGGCAAGAAAATTGGTATTGCAGTGCATATAAACATGATATGAGTGCATAAAAGTAAATTACTTCAAGAACAACATATTCATTGCGTTAAAATCAACACCCAAAATACAAACCAGTTTTCATGCAAACACTGTTTAAACAAAGAAATGAAAGCTACATATGAAAATGTAGTAAAGAATCTGAAAATTGCCATTGTTGAGAAGACTCGACTCCGTCTGGACTTATTGCATCTGATGACGCTCTTGCAGTTCCCAGTGACCACTTGGGAAGCTTCAGGTGAAATGCATACCCTCTGCAGTGAAGGTAATGACTCCTGAGTCAATCAAATCTTGCACCTCGTGCTGGAACGCATTACAGTTATCAAGTGTATGCCCAAACGTTCCTGAGCAGAACTCACAGCTAGCATTCATGTCATAGTCCAGAGGGATGGGGTATGGCACTGGCATGGCATTCCTCAGCTGAATCAGAGAGATTTTGAGCAAGCGAGCGAACAACTGGCTATAAGGAATAGGAATAGGATCGAATCTCCTCTTGGGCCTTCTTGATCTGAGTTGTTGTTGTTGCTGATAATTCTGCTGCTGATGCTGATTTGAGCGCCCCATCCGCCCCTGCACCTTCTTTTCTGTATTCGGCTGAGGCACCAACAAGGGTTGCTGACGCAGAACCTCTGAAGCACCAGGTTGTGGAAGAGATCTATGACATGAGGTGGATCCTTTGGACAAGGGAAGAGTCCCCAATTATTTTTCAATAGTGGGAGTAAAATCACTTTGTTTACCAGTGCCAACTGACGTAAACTTGATTGCCCCTGAATCAATAAGCTCTTGGACTTTGTGCTTGAACCTTGTACAATTATCAACATTGTGACCAGGTTCCCCAGAGTAGAACTCACATCTAGCATTAGCATTAGGTCCCAGAGGACGCTTTGTGTGAATAAGTCCCAAACTAACACGTTCAACCAATTTGAGCTCGAGCAAATAAGAAAGCAGCTGTGCATACGGCATTGGGATAGGATCGAACTTCCTTTTAGGCCCCTCCAACTTAGGATCCTCTTGTGGGGCATGAAGTGATTGCTGATGAGAGAGCTCTGAAACTTCAGTTTATGGAGGGGATTCACGAGGCAGTCCATGATCTAGAGAAGACTCCAAAGAGATGGGAGGAGTAAGGACTTCCGTTACGGCAGCAAGCACAAGATTGTTTTCTTTCTTTAGCCCCGTATTCAAAATTTCCATGACCAAGACCATCTGAGTTTTCATCTAGTTGACCTCTTCCTTCAGCACTTTCTGGTCTTGAACCAAAGCTTGCATCCTCCCGTTAAACTACCCCATCTGAATCTTCATTTCGGTCATTTCTGCATGGAGTTGTTCCATGGCTATCCTCTGATTATCACAGGTCGAGTAGTGGTGGTAGGTCAAGCTGGCTGTCCTGAAGATAATACCAAGTCAGAATGAGAAATCTGCTCTGGAACACCTGTTATGCATATGAGTATGAGAATGCAATGCAGAATGCCATGTTCGAATATTTCCAAGGAATCATTATGCTTTGATTCAAAATTTGTTTCACAGACGAACTGCAAGAAATAGATGGAAATATTCAGTAGTAAGTCTCAAAGTTAATATCCCTTGGAAATACAAGAACATGTATGCAAAAAGGATGATGCAGATGCAACAGACATGGGATCAGGGTGCCACAATGCTCAATACTGCTGTGCTGCTGAATGGATAAGTTCAAAGGTCTGCTCTGAAGAGAATACCAGAATATACGAATAACCAGAATACCGGAATAACCAGCATATCGGCATAATCAGAATCTCAGAATACCTGGCTGATAAGCTTGCACTGATAAGAGAACCAGAATACCAGGTAGGATGAAGGTTACGGTTACCTGTAAACACGCCCCTCTCACATGTGGGTACTAGAAAGCGAGGATTCTCAAATTTAGATCTCGGAATGAGAGGTAATAGCACATTCAGCCCGAAGGATACAATGCTACCGCCATACAAAAAATCGTCCTCTGATTCACCTCAAAATAAAGAGGGGTCATCCTAAAGGTCATCCAGACTTAACAGCTCTTCCAGATAGCTCTACCATTGTGGCAGACCCACAACGCAGAATTCTCTAGAGAGAACCACATCCAGATTGTGTTTCATATTCCCTCCTCGCACCGAAATGGAGCGTGAGAGGATATGACACACACTAAACATAAGTGCACTCAGGACTGTGTACTGGGCCTATCTCTCAGATTCCCCATCCCACCAAACAGAAACAGCACAGTCCAGTATAATACAGTATATGAAATGAAAATGCTAAAATACGGTAAATACAGTAATACAGTAAAGCAAAAATATAGTAAATAGCAATACAGTAAAACAGTAAAACACCAAAACACAACACCACGGCAAACACCCAATGACAATAAACAACCAAGCGCTAGGATTGACTCGCTTAGGGAGAAGAATCCCCAGCAGAGTCGCCAGCTCTAAATCTTGGGATTTTCATCTAAGTACAAACGCGAAAGTGGCACGGAAACAGAGTCGCCAGCAATGTGTATTTATCCCAAGAGAGGGAAAGGAAACACTGCATAAACCTGAGGGAAAGGAAACGCATGGTCTCACGACCAAGAGAAACGGGTAAGGGAGTCGGTTACGCGAAGGGAAGGTGTTAGCACCCAACACGTCCATCGTACTCGATGGGATCCACGCTTGTTGTCTCGATCAAAGGGTGTCGTCGACTGGAGCTCCACTGCTACTGGACCGGAGAAGGAAAGAGAACGGAAAAGAACGGAGAAACGAAGAATAAAAGAAAAAGAAGTGACTCGATAGGACGTCCTCGGAGTCCTAGGCCTACGTATTCCCTCGGGAACAGGAAAATCAGAGTCAGCATAGTTCGGACACGAACTAGGGGGATGTTGCTCGCCAAGACATCGCCGTCTCGTGCCTACGTATCCTCAATTTAACCAGAGGGAGGAAGTCAGAGCAGTCGTAGTTCGACTCAACAAGGGTTACTTTGTTTGTGTTTTTTAGTGGAAACATCAAAATGCGCGTTCCAGCAGTTAGGTGGTGCAGCTCGCTGTATGGAGACTTAGGCGTTACCTGTTTGCGGTAGAATGGACATGACGAGTCCTTAAGGAAGGGAATGAAGGAGATGAGAAGAGAATTTGTTTGTTTTTGTATTTTTAGAAAGAAGTGTTTTGATTATTTTTGTGTTTTGTAACACGCATTGTATTTAAGTCTGCCACGTAGGATCGAATGCCTCGCATATCGACCCAAGACGGGACGTACGCTAAACATTCTAAAAAAATGAGAGAAGACCCCTCATTATCTTATTCTCACATGAAAGGCTCAAATACAATACATGTTATGCCTTTTGTTAAGTGTTTTTTATTTTTGTTTTGAGATGAGAAGAAAAGAGACTCAAAAGGAAGCAAAGGTGAAAACTAAAGGAAACTAAGACTCAAACCCTAAAGTTATCATACATGGATGTTCCTATGGTTAATGTGGTTTAAGAAACCTAATCCTAAGAGAAAGGAGAAGAAGAGTGAATTAAACAACTCACTTCTAAAGTAGAAGATGAGTTGTAACTCAAAAGGGAGAAGAAAGAAGTTATGCAAGGAAAGCATATAAATGCTTATCATGATCACAAGTTGAATGATTAAAGGAGACAAAAGAAGATCAAAGAAAGAAGTGTATGTGGAAGCATATCCACGCACTTACTTACCATTAGCACCTACATGAAAAGGTTAGTTCAAAACTATTTACAAGTAGTGAAATAAGGAAAGAATAACAAGTAATGATCAAACAAATTAAGAATCAATGGATAAAGATCCTAAGAGATGAAAATCATTCAAGGTCAGAACCTATATCCAAAGGATGCTCTCTAAGGTTAAGAGATCAAACACACCCAAACTTTGCACACATAATGCATTAAACATCCAAAAGATGCACCATGAAAGGGATAGATGGAAGATGAAGGAATATGCAATGTGATCATGCAATAATGCTTAATGAAATGCTAAGGCCAGAACCATATACCATTTATAAATGTCTTCTAATGCATATGAATCATCCTACAAATCATGGATGAAATGATACAAGTAGAAGAAATAAGATGAAGTAGAAGTAAGGAGAAGAAACAAGTTTCGATTATATACACAAAGTGTCATACAAATGATGTATATCATGTGGAATGATTATTGAATGCATATGGGCAGTGGCATACCATCAATGAAATGCAAATGAAATGGCATACAAAAAATGCACACATGAAACATGTAGAGCTTAAGAAGAGAAGATGCAAGAATTAGGATAAAAATATTCATGTAAGGATGACATTTAGAACAATTATGTACAAATGACAAAGAATGAAAACAAATGACCTATAATCATGGTTCAAGATGACCTATAATATCATACAAATTACCTAGAACATCATACAAAGTAAACACAAGAGGTGGCACAAGTGCCTCAACAAAATCATATGAGAATGGAGTAGAAGAATGTGCATACATGTAACTTCAAATGCAAGGCATCAAACAAATATCAAAGCACATGAGAAAATTGTAAAAATAGGTCCTAAACAATCCAAGTCAGAAGCAAAAACATGTACCAAAACTCATAGCAAAACTCAAAAGAAAACATGACCAAAGAATTTCACAAAATCACATTGAAACAAACCAAAAGGAAGTGCAAAGATGAAGATACAAACATGTGATAAAATGACTTTAAAAATAAAAATAAAATTGGTTTAGATGGTTCAAGATGTCCTTTAACCAATGCAAAAAGAATGGATGAAAAACAGTGTATGAGATAAGAAAAATAAAATGTGCAAATTCAAGTGTTCATGAAGAAACTCACTCGAAAAGAAATTGAAAAGAAATTATGGAATTATGTGCAAAAATTCATGAAATCAGAATTAAAAAAATATGGAAAATTATTTAAATGTGTCAAGAACACCTATGAATTATTTTGGAATTTTTCAATGTGTTTTGGTATTTTTAATAAAATAAAATCAAAACTATGTGTGAAAAGAAATTTTAAAAAAACAAAAACAAAGAGCAAAAAAAGGGGTGCAGAAAAAGTAATTTCCACATTGAAAAGTGTTTGGGCTCAAGCAAGGGGGGTGGAAAAAGCAATCTGAGCCCTGTCCAAAACTCACGCGTAGCACATGGTAACTAGGGTGGAATCAGTCAACACATTGACTCCATCACATCCACACGATTCAGTCCACAAGATCAATTCAATCACTGATGAACATCAAAGTAAAAAAATCTAACAATCCACAATGCAAACACACCAAAGCAATCATGCATGCACACACACAAGATGAATCAGAGGCCAAAAATGAAGCACGTGAGATACCACCCCTTTCATTAATGTGTTGGTACCATTAGAACCACACGATGCAAACAATCCAACGGCTGTGATTTAAAACTAGAAACCCTAGCTGATAAATGCCACCGGCCGGAGAAGGACCTCTGGTCATCTTCTCCGGCGAAACGCCACCACCTGCAAATCTCACACTCTCCAGAAATCTATGAGCCACATATCAAAATGAAGAGGAAGTCACGTAGATCAATAATCCAGCAAAATATTTCACAAACAACACATCATCCAAGAGAAACGAACAAGAACAGTTTGCCCTAAAATTCACAACTATGCTCCTAATGAGCCTATCACTAGCCGGATATGTTACATTGCTTCTAGCAAGCTTCAATCACCAAAAACAAGTTAAAATTAATAAGAATCATGTAAGAAAAGTCAGAGAAATTTGCATCTGAAACTGTGAAGAAAACTTGAATCCAAAGAAAACCAGAGAGAAGCACTTGTTCTTGAACTTCTAGAACTTTAATTTGAGCAAAATAAATGCTGCTTGATCTTGAGAATCAGAAGAAAAATTGAATCTGAAGTTGGAGATGAGTAAGCTATTCAATGCTTCAGTGATTTACTCTTGCTTGATGGTGAAGATTGAAAAAGGTTGATGAAGAACAATGGTGAGTTCGTGCAATGAGAGAGAGTTCAGAGAGAAAGCTTGAGAGTGTTTTTGGAGTGAGAGTGAAAAAATGAGAGTCCTCCCTTGAAAATCTGTGTGAGTTTGCTTATATAGGTGGGGTTAAGATTTAACTATGGTGGTTGACAATTAGACATTGGGTTTAGTGAGTGAGTTAAGTGAACTAACTGAGTCAGTTAGTTATGGACGAGTTGGAAGGTTTGGTTCAGGTGAGAATGAGCTCATGATGTGGTATGGTGGGGATTAGAGTGGATGGTGGTGATGTAAGTTATGTGATCATTGGTGATGTAAGATTTCACAGCAAGCTTGCTATGCAAGTTTCACTTTTCTTCTTTCATGTATGTATGGTGTAGCATGGCATACAGTGTAAGGGAATGTTTGTCCAAATGAGGCAATGAATGGATGGTGTAGTGTTCATGCGCATGGCCTGATGTAAACCAATAATAACAATGTTAAGTACTTCATTTTGGACAGCGTGATTTCAATGCAAGCAAGGGACTTTGATGATGGAATTCTCCACGTGCATTGCATGAGATGATGAGATTTTGGTGCCATTAGAAAGAGGAGACATAAGAGAACAAGATTGGTATGGCAATCAGATTGAATGGAGGTTGGTAAGATGGTGTAAAATGGCTTAGAACATCAAGGCACCAAACTGGTTTCAGGGCGTGGCAAGCTGCATGGCATGCATGGCTATGGCCTTGTGAAAATTCAGCATGAAACCATCAACTTTGGACCATCATAACTCTCTCATAACTTGTTCAAATGGAAAAATGTCCAACATCAAAGTTGAAGAGGGAATTGAAATGAACAACTTTGATGTTCAACATTTTTTCATGTGAAGCTTCCTTCAATGAGAAAAATGGCTTGACATTTGGTACACCAAGTGTTTGATGAAATTATGGCCTTGAGGCCTGAGCTTGCCTTGCCATGACTTGGTTTTTGCCTTGATTTTACCAAACTTTGGTTGATCATAACTCCCTCAATTTTGATCCAATGGAAGAGTTCTTTATATGGATTTAAAGCTTAGAGTGTGAACTATAATTGGCTCAAATTGGGCCTGAAGTTTGGAGCTTTTATCTTGGAGAAAGGAAGCCTCAAAGTGTAGTGCAAAATGGTCCAAACTTGCCATTTTTGGAAACCCTAAATTTCTAAAAATGGAAACTTTGTACATTTCTTGATTTTTCATGATTCCTCCATCATTTCTTGATAAAATCTTGTCCAATGAACATATGTAACTTGAATTTCATGAATTTGACCTTAAAAAGTCAGGAGTTGACTTTTTTCACTACACAGTTGACTTTTTCCCCCAATTTCTTGATTCTCAAGCAACTGGCTAATTGAACCTCTTCTGAAAGGAACCAATGAGCAATATTCCACCCTTAGACACTTAATATCATGTAGAAAACATTGAGATCAAGTTTGGACCAAAATTTCATCAGGAGAATGCTTGGATCATAAACCCTAATTTGGACTGTTTGATAGGAGATGATGCACTGTCCAATCTTCTTGATGAATTCCCATCTTTCAATGACTTGTGGGACCAATTGAGACTATGTGAGATGTAAGAGACCCTTGAGACTTGTTGGGAAACCCTTGGCTCTTGTTCCATGGCTTGGGATAGTCAATGCTCTGCAATCCACTGATCACATGCCCTTATGCAACATGCATGTTATATGAGATGAAATGTGGTCTAAATGTAATGCAATGAAACATAAGTTAGGCAACAACAAGAGGGCAAATTTTGAGGTGTTACACTGTGTTATGCCTCTTTAGGTTTTTGTCATTCAGGTCTATAGTTGGAGTCACTCTTATATATAACACAAGGGGAATGGGTTGTCCTATAATTGTTTATGTTGTGTATCTTTTTGCTTGAGTTTGTTTTGCTATGAACCGCCTTCTCAAACTATTAATTCTATTGAGGCTTCTATGCCAATTTTTTTTTTAATTTCGTTTCTTATCAAACGAGTTGTTTTTGTTTTTATGTGGTCCCAATTGTTTAATGGTTATGAGTAGCATCCTGCGCGGTGATTATTCGTGATTTAATCATGATGTATTTATTTAATTATAGAGTCGGGAAGTAAGGTGTTACAATCATTCTATTACAGACTTATCACTGAGGTTACATAATCATCAAGATCATTACAACTGTTGAGAAACACCCTCAACGAGAACACCTTGATCTCCTCCGTTACAACACATCATCAACGAACATACTTTGATCACAAGCATCTGGGTCATCCAACGCCATCAGGAAAGACCTTTTCTTGTATACTCAAGGTACACACCTTGCTTTGCAAATCTTTGTTTAATTTGCAATAAGGCTTCTTCAAAACTGCAAAGAATTCCTGCAAAACAGATCAGATTTTCTTCTTCGGTGCCTAAATATTTTTTGGCTTTGGTGCATTAATAGCTTTAAAATTTCTATAGTTATTCACTTTAGGCCTTCTTAGTTTATCATAGCAAAATTTATCTAATTGGACAAGATTATTATAGAAAAAGAAATTATAGATAGGACGTTTCAATTTCTCCTATTATTAAAGCCTTTACTAAGTGGCTTATTTGATTTAAAACCTAATCCTTTTTTTATAGAATTCCTTTGACTTGATAGAACCAAACCTAGGTTTCTTTCCTCTCAGTAAATTTACTTACAGATTCATGTAAATCTTTCACTTCCATCTTCATTGAAACACAGGTTTCATAAATATTAGCCCAAAAAATTAGAACTAAGCTCATATCTTGGAAATGATTATTGTTATCCATCATGGGGAGAGTTCAACTCATGAATCCAGTCATCCAAGGCATGTTAGTTTACTCTTTCTGTATCTATAGGCAGCCGGATATGGCGTCATCCCAATTAGATACTTGGTTCCATAACTTTATTTGGAGTGGTGACATCCTCATCAAGAAAATTTTCACAATGGATTGGAGAGTAGTTTTCAGACATGTAGAAAAGGGAGGTTTGGATATCCGTTTAGAAAAGCAGCTTAATGACACCTTAACGCTTAAAATTACTTGGGAGTTCATGATTTCTTTTGAGGGTTAGTCAATTAATTGCAAATCCATATATACTTATAATAACTCTCATAGAAGTTATCACATAAAATCCTCGATCTGGCTAGGAGTCCAGTGTCACTATATTCTTTTGATTGAGGAGACCAGATGGGTGATAGGAATAGGTGAGAGCATTAACTACTAGAATGATAATTAGTTAGGGAACCTTCTCATCAATCTCCTTGACATTACATTAATGACATAGAAAGGTTGAATACAAATGTTAATGACCTTATTGAGGGGGAAAGATGGATCATCCCGAGTTTTCTACTAGAGAACTACCCGGACTTAGCATTCACAATAAACCAAATTGAGCTTCCTTGGGAGAAACTTCCGGAACATTTAGTTTAAAAGCACTCAAGAAATAGGGTTTTAACGGAGAAATAAGCGCATATCTACTTGGAGGATAATAGTTGTGAAGAAGATGTTTTCATCCTTCTTAGCTTGGTTTTGATGAAATCAAAAGCTTATCGTAGAAGAAATATCAAAGAAGAAGAAAATTGGAATCAAGATTGCATAAGCTTTGGATTTCAAAAGATTTGATGATTGGTCAAAGGTACTTTAATGGCAATTCATAAATTTATATAATCTTTAGATGCTCAAGAAAATTCATCTCATCTTCTCTAAATATTTCCCAATCATTCATATTGAATGCTCTTTCAAATCATGCATTTTAAAATGCAAATTTCAAAAAATCACATCAGCGCAACAAGTTGCATAAAAAGTGCAACCGGTTGCATTTTGGTTCTGTCCAAAATTATACACTTGATGCAACCGGTTGCATAAAATTTACAATTGGTTACATAGTCTTCAACGCTCATAATTTTAAAGCATTTTTTAAAAGTGCAACAGGTTGCAGTTTTTATGCAACCGGTCATGAATATTTCCAATCATTGCTACTCCTTCAAGAGGCATCTTGCATTGTATTTAAAGGAAGAAAATTCATATTTCAAATTACCTTTTCCACTCAAATTTTTACATCAATTCAAATCTGTTTTTATGAAACTTTTTATGTATATCTTTTATATCAATAAGAAAAGTTTTTTAGCAATATAGATGTATTATATTTAAACTGCTCATTAGAAGGGAAGATCAATCTTTATACAGAAATTGATTCAAGTGCAACAACTCTTATCATATATTTATATTTGTTCAATAGTTGTATTTAATCACCAAGTGTATGGTGACTTGTTTTGTAAACAGCAAGTGGTGTGTTTTCTAATTTTAATGATCATCAAAGTGTTTTGGTGATTATTGTAAAAGGTCCTTTGAATCGGGATGATTCAAAGTCCACCATAGGGTTAGTATTTGTGAAATCAATGAAGTGGTTTGCTTCTTTGTTATAGTTAGAAGATTGTAGAATGAGTCTAAGTGTGAGGCTTGTACAAAGATCTAACAATAGTAAAAATCTCTCACAGTGTGTGAGGAGATTATATGTACCCTTGGTTAATAAAGGACACTAGTATACTTCATTGTGTTATTTATTTTCTGCATTTAAATTTTGCACTTTCATTCAAAGGTCATACACTTATTTTCGAAAAATAAGAACATAAAAACCATCGCTTAAAAAGTCTAAAATACTGGAAAGAGAACATTTTATGCATCTTGGCTTCGATGTGCATTTTATGCAGTGCTCGAAGGAAGAGAACAACTCATATCTTTTTATTATCAGTTTTCTTTGGAGATACTGGGGAAAGTCAGGATCATAACTTTACCTAAATTACCTGAGGAATTCGAATGGCATCCCAAGCTTAAAGATACAAAGATCATAGCCCTGATTCACATTGTCAATCAAATATGGTTTGCAAGAAATTGTAGGAGATTCGGTGAATCTAAATCGTTTGTGAATGTAGTGGTAGGGAGAATTTTAACTACTACTAAGATCATTTCCTCACTTTTAAAGGGTTGGATTGTTAATCATCAATTAGAGCATGACATTTTTGACAAATTGAGAAAAGATACCAAAACGCCCCCCAAAATAATTACGATTTTTTGGAGAAAACCACATACTTTGTGGGTTAAGATCAACATAGATGGTTCAGCTAATTTACTTTAGCTGCAGGGGAGGAAATTGCAAGGGACCACCACAGGGGTTTTAGGGGAGCCTTATGTGCGAACTTGAGCGAAGTGAATATTTTGATAGCAGAACTTCTTGCTATTATGATTACCTTAAAGAAGAAAAGTCTTAGAGGGTAGTCTAATGTCTGAATAGAAAGTGATTATTAGATTTCTCTCCATTCTATCATGATGGATAACCTAATTCGTTAGGATCTCCGAAATAGGTGTTCTAATTGCAAAAAGCTTCCTTTAAATAGGGTTTACACACATTTACAGAGAAGAAAACACGTGTACATATAGAGTAGGTACTCAAGGTCATGAGGTTTTGAATTTTTAGTTGTATAATGCAATACCTATTTCATTAAGGAGGAGTTCTTCAAGGATAAGTTGGATATGTCAACCTATAGATTTACTTGACCTTCTACGGATTGGCGGCTCAAAGTTTGATGGTAGTGGTTTGACCTATTTGCACGATTCTGGTTACAATAGTAATTTTTTATTTCTGTTCTACATATTTTTTTTATATATATTAGCATTTATTTGGTTTTAAAAAAATAAATGATGAGATTAGTTTTCAACTTGACTTTTCACTCGTGCAATGCACAGATATGTTACATTTTGTTATATTATAAAAATAGTTGATTAAATTTTAAAACTAAATATTTTATGAAAAATTATTGTAATTGTATAGAAATTTATATTTATAATAAAAAGTAATATTAAAATATAATGTTTTCATTATTCATGTCATAAATTTCAAAAAACTTTTACATATACATTACTTAAAGTCAAATGAGTCTATTCATTACCTTCATAGGTTATCAATGTGAATCTTCTTAAATTGACTCTTTAAATTGCAACATATAATTAACAATGTGAGAAGCTCGAAGAAAGAATATATATTTCAACATGTTTAAGTGATTGACATTGACTTTTATTAATAGACATTGCAAAAGAAACAGCCGACGAAAATTGTCTCCGCTAAAATTTGAAAATATTGTAGTATAAAACCTTATCCCTGATATTACTCCCTGGAATCACATTTCCTTCAACAATATATTTTTTCATTTTTGTAATTATCACTCGAGTATCATTGCACGATTCTAAAGACGGGTCTATAATTTTTTATAACATTATTGATACTCCAATTTTAAGTTTCAACTTGTAGTTTGAAAATTCGGATATAGTAATTGTGTTAAGAAATTAGAGTATGAAAATCATCAATTAAATCACTTTGAGAATTGTGTGAATACAGGCTATCATAACTTAAATATATTTTCTTTTTTATCGGAAAATAAATTCAACACGTAATTATTAATTATATCAACAATAAAATTCTTTAGAGCTAATATAATCCTATTTTGGAGGGGAAAAAAAGACATATCACTAATATTGTCTAAAATATTTGAATATGTACTATCAACAATCGCTACTAGATGATATTAAGCAAATCATGTGAGATATTAAGTGTGATATCTAGGTCATTGCACTCTCCAATTGAATTGTCATCAATATCCAAAACCCACATGGAACGGAATGTCATTGCACTCAAAAGTCATTAGCGTAGAAATAGAAGAAAAATCTAAATTTATCAAAGTTTGTATGAGTAAATTAACAATGACAGAAATATATATTTGAAAGAAACAGAAATTCATTGAAAGATCAAAGCTTTATAAAAATTTAAAATTTCTAAAGCTATAAAAATGTTTATTCTCAACCGTTCTGTAAAAATTATTATCATAAAAATAGAAGAAAAACTTAAATCTATCAAAGTTTATGAGTAAAATAACAATAAAAGGAGTATATATTTGAAAGAACTATAAATTCATTGAAAGATCAAAAGTTTATAAAAATCTAAAATTTCCAAAGTTGTAAAAATGTTCATTCCAAACAGATATGTAAAAATCGTTGATAAAATCAACCCTACTTACCTCATTGTTAATGACACTCATCTCAAAGTTCTCCACACAACCATCCATTTGTGGTGGATTCTCACCACAATCTTCTAGAGTTCTTTGGATTCGTTATGTCCTTTGTCAGCTCAAAAAGTCTTGCCATGGTGAATGTATGAAGGAGACCGAAATAGAGTAAAATAGAAAACCCTAAAAAAAAGCTTGTTTTTTGACAAAAAATTGGATAAATTTTTAGAGTTTGGTTGTTCAGGGAAGATACTAGGGGTGGACAATCGGTCGGGTTCGGTCGGTTTCGGGCCAAAAACTTAAATCCGATGTAAACTACGGTTTTAATTTTATGGCCCGATTCCGACCGATTAAATTTCGGTTTTCGTCGGATTCGGTTAAGTCGGTTTGTCGGTTAAGTCGAGTCGGTTTAGTCGGTTTAATATTTATTAGAACAATTCTATAAAGATGACTATTTTTTAAATTTATTATAAAAAATATCAAATTTTTAGAATAGAACAATATTTTTTATTATTAAAAGAAAAACTATTATTATGTAATAATATTTTCAATATTATTTGACATTAATTTTAATCATTATCATATTTTAAACCATAAACTAAATAATACTCAAAATTTTATATTGCATGTCTTGTATTTTTTAGAGTACACAATGCCATCATTAAATTATAAAAATGATAATATTCTCAAACAGTATAAATCTCATTTTTATAGTGAGTCGATCATATAGTAATAAAAATAAATAAAATATATATTAATTAAGTTCGGTCGGTTTCGGTTTTCGTCGGGTCCAAAATAAGCATCCGAGCCCGACTGAAGCAACCCTATATTATCCAAATTAAGTAACCGAATCAACCCGACACC
This sequence comes from Lathyrus tuberosus, assembly GCA_022829125.1. Classification (NCBI taxonomy): domain Eukaryota; kingdom Viridiplantae; phylum Streptophyta; class Magnoliopsida; order Fabales; family Fabaceae; genus Lathyrus; species Lathyrus tuberosus. The sequence goes on along the minus strand of JALAZF010000199.1, from coordinate 9,458,572 downwards.
CGACCCGATCCGACCCATTTGCAAAAAAAAGACAATGAGTCGGTCGGTTTCAATCGGTCGGTTCAAATTTGTCCACCCCTAGAAGATACAGAAGAAGCTGAAGACAGAGATGAAAAAGGTGAAAAGATTTTGAAGTGAAAAATGAATAGAGAGATGGGAGAAGGTGAAAAGATTTTAAAATGAAAAAAAGAATGAAGTGATGTGATCAGATATCGATAAAAGAGAAAAGCTAGAAAAATTAAATTTGATTAGTTTGTTTTGAACCAAAGAGTGTAAAAAATGATAAGTTGGTAAATTTAATAGTTAAAATAAAAGAAAGTGGAAGTAGTAGAAACTAATTCAACTAATCATGCTAGTTTGATTGACATTTGAAAGTTTTGGACTAAACTCGCCCCCGTTTTAGGGATGTAGCAAATTTTCAAGGAAGGGCATAATAGAATTTTTCACAAATTGTTCAAATTATATTAACGAAGAATGTTTGTGCATCCAATGTTTGTACATCATTGGCACTTCATCTGATATGATTGGTCTTACTGTTGCTATCAAATATGCTAAAGTTAATCATGTTTTATGTTATTTCAAACTGTGTCTAATAGCAATAGACACTTTACTAGCCAATGTTTAAATATTATACAGATGCATCACATATTTATTGATTGTGTTCTGTTTAAAGTAGTGATTGTGCTGTGTTTAATAAAGTGTCATTAATTATATACAAACCATACGTAGCTAGCCAACAACTTCACTAATAAGCGGCATTAAAGAAGCACTTACGAATAACAATACGATCTGGAAAGCATTCTCAAAATATGACACTCTTTGAAACAATGGTCTGAACAATACATCACAATGACTCGAAACAAGAGAAAACTCGTACCTAAGCTTAATTTCGTAGACATATATACCCAGAAAAGTATTCCCTACTAAAAGAAAGTTAATATCAGACTGATAATGTGTGATCTTCGGTAGATATCAGACTATGACCAAAACACAAATAATAATGACAATGATGATTAAAGAAAAAGGTTGTAATGTAATTCATCATATCTTTTGCTCTATTACTTTGTACCTCCGTGAAGTATCTCAGTTCTGAAAGATTGCATAAAATCACCTTCTCCACTGAGGTTGTGTCAACTTATCTGAAATTGATAAAACATACACATAACACATTGACTAAATAGAAACAGTCAAGCATAAACAACAATAGGAGTAACCTAATATCTTATTTGATGCGTGTAAATGTAAGTATTATGCAAAATTTTCCTTGTCGTATAAAGATCACAGAGCATTAATCAATCGATGAATGAAAAACTTTGAAAAGGTACAGAGAAATTGTGAAAGTTCTAAATGCTTACCAGTCCCATCCCTTGAAGATGACAGAGATTTATCAGTCCTTGCAACTCCTCTGCTGCTCAAACTTACCAGCTTTTCCGCTCTCGGCGAAAATGAACCTGACTTGCTGTTAAACGAGGATGAAAGTGAATGCCTCCGGGTTAAACTGTTTTTGTCTAGAAAATCAGTAGCAAATCTAGGGGAGCCTTGTCCCCTTAGCCTAGCTTTTGCTGATTCAGTAGGAGCCATATAACTCGGCAGTCTTGGAGTGTTATGTAACTCATTTTCTTGATCGTTAAAATTAGCAGGTAGTGAAGCTCTTCTTTGGTAATTGTTGCTGATAATTTTGTCACCACCATTTAGGTCTTCGCTAACTCCTACTTTAACATCTCCTACATTCTTCACACTAGTCTGTAAAACAGAAGTAGGATCATTACGACCTTTCTCTTCTAGTGCTTTCTGTGCAAGACCTTTCTCTTCTAGTGCTTTCTGTGCAAGACCTTTCTCTTCTTTCGCACCACCATTTAAGCTCTTTTTTGGCTTATCATTATTATCTTCTAGTGCTTTCTGTCCATGACCTTTCTCTTCTTTCACACCACCATTTAAGCTCTTTTTTGGCTTATCATTATAATCTTCTAGTGCTTTCTGTCCAAGACCGTTCTCTTCTTCCGCATCACCATTTAAACTCATTTTTGGCATATCATTATTATCTTCTGGTGCTTTCTGTCCAAGACCATTCTGTTCTATGGCACCACCATTTATGCTCTTCTTCGGCTTATCATTATTCTCTTCTAGTGTTTTCTTTCCAAGACCTTTCTCGGGATAAGATTCTTCAGACTTCGGCACTGTTATCACTTTCCTTTTCTCAGAAGAGGAATTTGCCCCCTGCTCTGAAACATCGGCAACAGTGTGATCTGAAATTGACCTAGAGCTGTGTTTTCTTTTCTCGCTAACAATCTCAGATTTGTCTGAAACATTCTGCATGCGATTTTTTTTTATACTGCTTTTCTCAATTTCTTTCTTTGGGTTCTCGTGTTCCTGAGCTGAAACCAATGAGTGATTTGAATCCTTTTTTAGGCCTTGTTTCTGTTTGTTAGAACCTGAAGTTGAGCCATCATTAGCTTTCACAGTAGGAGATTTCCGAGTATTCCTTTTAACTTGTCCTTTTTCAACTGTTTGAGAACTGATATTTTTTTCAACAGATGCCAAATCATGTTTCTTCTTCAATTTAGGACGAGGTGCCCAAAAGTGTGACCTAGTCCATCGGTCAAGCCAGTTTTTAGCCAAGTAAGGCTCTCCAAGATCGCTACTAAGAGATAGAGGAAAAGCACGGGACGATGAAGCCAGTAGCTGAAATGGATAACATAAGTTGAGCTTTTCTCATAGTCAAAATTACACCGACACAATTTAGTTTCAAAACAATAACACTAACTAAACAAAACAACTACAGGAAAAAAATCAGGTGCTCAAAGTCAAAGCTTTGTTGTACCATTAATATCAATAAATAATATCAGTAAAAGTTTGAGTAAGGTAAAATTAGTAATTAAGCAGAAAATACCGAGACTTGTCAACTTAAAATCCTAGCATGAGGCTCCCTGGTTCAGTGACCAGAAAAATTTTTATTCAGCATTAACTGTTAGCTTAAACTATTGAAAATTACATGGAGAAGAAAAATTGGTTGAAGAATGCATTGAATAAAACATTGGTGTAAAGAAAAATAGTGAATGTCAAAAATAGAAGCAAAACAAGTTCAAAGGTTCAAGGTCGTGAGATATAACAAAAGACAAAACCCAAAAATCGAGTCAGGACAATTTTATACTAGAATTTTTACTAGGAGAAACTTCAGTTGAAAATGCATTGAATATAAAATTGGTGTAAAGTGATATTTTGGATGTCAAAATAAAAGCAAAACAACTTCAAAGTCAACACATAAAACAAAAGACAAATCCAGTACTACTAAATTTTACTTAAAGATTAAATGAAGAGCACCAAGCACACACATAATAATTGGAGGAAACCTTCCATGGAGAATAAAATTATCAATTGATAACGATTTCATGAGTTTTAATTAACTTAAATTAGATATGTTTCATATATTACAACCAAAAACAATCTACTATTTATCATTTATATAAGCAATTTGACATTAATTATAAGTTTCTACCTTGTGGACAAAGACATTATCCGGAAGCTTCTCTGCCTCTGTGGATGTAACTGAGCCAATAGATTTTGAACATTCAGTATCCTGACGAAAGTATGTTGAAGTAGTTAGTGAAGCATGACAAGGGTAGGATGCATTTGATGACACTGAGTTTCATCTATGTTTCACCATATGTTCTATAAATCACCAGAACATGCCATTTTATGACAGAAAACACTGTTTGATACTGATTAAAAGAAAACCCTCTAACATTTGATGGAATTAGCCAAAGAACTTTTACCTTACGAATTTTCAGGACTTCAAGCCCAATTTCAGAATGCCTAACATTGTAACCACGAGCCAATGCTTGGAATTTAACAATTCTCTGCACACAATATAAAGCAGAAACAGCTTGTCTTCTAACCAAGTGACCACGAATAAGAGCTTGCAGCTGTGTGATGGCTTTTTGTGTTTGAAATTCTAAGCGAGCCTTCAATGAAGTCATGCAAGAAAGAATCACTTTAAGTATTTGTCAACCATAAATCATACAGAAAGAAACTTTCCAAATTGAGAATCAATGAGTACATGTACAGAAATCTTGACCAAATATCGCATGACAGTATCTTCAAACATTTCTACAGTATTGTACTGATACTTGCAATGTTCGTGAAAATTTTCAAATAATTATAACTTAAACAAATTGGCTAGCATAACATAAATATCCTAACTATAAAGGAGTATTACCCGATAGCCTCTACAAGCAGCCTGAAGTTTAGTAGCTGCATCTGTAATTGTTAGTGTCTCAAGATCAACTTGAGATGCAAAATTAGCAACAGGCAGTGCCTGAGCCTCTTCCCCTCCATTTGAGACAATATCCCTCTCATGTGATGACGACCTATTAACTACTTCCTTTTCCGAAAACAATCCTTTGGCAACATTAGCTCCAGATATCGGCGGTGATATTAGCAAAGAATCCACAGTTGGAATTGGATTAGACACAGTTAACTCAGAAAACCCCAAAGTATCCTTGTTACTCAAAGATTTCTACATTCACAAATCAAAACAACAATTAACACTTGAGTAATTCAAAATTCATACACAAAACATATAGACAGCAATTATGACAATTTCTTCATATCAGAAGCATAAATAACAATGCTTAACAATGGCCGAAATACTTACAAAAACATCATCCTTCTTCGACGAACTAGACTTCGACGATGATTTCTTCCCTGAGAACAAGTTCTTAATCCATTTCCCAGGACTTCTTCCTTTCCCCATCACTTAAACAATTGATGCTTTCCAAAACACAGAACTCCAGCATCAAAAAATACTGTGAAGAAATTGAAAAAATCAAAATCAAAAAGTCAAAAAAAAAATGAAACTGAAACCCTAGAATCTAAATAGCAAACAACAAAAACAAGTAAGAAAAGTGAAACCCTAGATGGGAGTAGTAACAGAGAAGATGAAGTGGATGAAAAATTCGGTACCTGAAAAAGTGAGGTTGATTCGAATCCAATGGTGAAGAAATGAAAAAAGATAGATTTGAGAAGTGATTATAATAATAGTTAGAAGAAAGAAAGAAAGTTTCTGATTTTGGTTTGAGGGGGAAAAGAGTGACAGAGCATGTGGAAGAAAGAGAAAGGCTGAACTTGAAAACTGAAAAACAGCGTCATAGATTCCCTCTTACGAGGTTTCCACAACAACAAAATAGATCCTCTATTTTTCTTCACAATAATAATAATAACAATAATAATTAATAATAATAACTTCCTCAATTATTTACTGATATGTTGTTTGTCTTTTTTAAAATATATTAAGAAATATAGTTAATATGTAAACAAAATTAATTTATTTTACAAAATAAGTACTTCATTAATAATATGGGACGAATAAATTGAAATTTTAAAAGGAAGAAGAAGAATAAATGTTAAGGATATAAAAGATATAGTAGCATTAATGATTTATTATATTGTAAAACAATTTTTTATTTTATTTTAAAAATATCAAAGAGACATATAATTAAAAATTAGAAAGAATATTATTTTACTAGGATAAACTACTTAGAGAAAAATTAATGTATATTAACTGTGAAAATTAATTTTACATTGGCACACTTAATAGAAATTAAATTTTTATATCTTGACTCATGTGGACTAAAGTGAGTATGAGTTTATTCATGAGTTTCTTTATAATAAAGTTACACCCTTTAAAGTCTCTGTTTGCTTAAAATCTTTTCAATCTTAGAGTTCTGACTAAAGATAACTTAAAAAAAAAAAAATATATATATATATATATATATATATGTAATTGATAACTCATAGTTAATGTTTGATAATTGATAAATTAATTTTAATGTTTAGCGAAGTAGGGGTTTTATTAGTTGATAAATATAAAATAGTATAAAAAATGTTACTAATTTAAATAAATTTTATATTAATCAAGTATTTAAGATATTTATATTTATTGATTCAAATTCATTAATTTTATATATCTTTTATGCATTATTATTAAATTACTACTTTTATTATATAAAATTAAAATTAATTATTTGTTTAAAAAATTTGGGACAGAAGGAGCAATGTTTAAAAGATTAAATTAAGGATGTTTAAATTTAAACAAGATCTAAATAAAAATCACAAACTGATCAAAAAAAATCGAATACCGCAAAAAAAAAATGAATATTATTAGATTTGTGTAGAAACTATTTGATTCAAATTGATTTTTTAAAACCGATCAAAACTAAACCGAACCATATATATATATATATATATATATATATATATATATATATATATATATATATATATATATATATATATATATATATATATATAATTTATTATTTGATGATATTTATTTTTTAATATTATTTATTATAATAGTTTAAGAGTTTAATGGCGATGCAATGACCGTGTAAAGAAATTTTACACTGTCATCCAATAAGAGTATATCATTATGTCATATCACATAATTAATTTAAAATTTGCAGTCTGACTTATTGGGATGCATGATCGTCATTAGTTGACTGTGTAAAAAAAATTAGACTGTTATGCAGTATCCATTTTTCCATAGTTTAATTTATTTATTTTAATTATTTCATTTGTTTCACTTTGTAATATTAATTTTTAGTATATAATATGTTATCTATTATATCAAATATATTTTTTATTAAAATTATTATAATCTTAATAAAAAATATAATTTCTAATTTTTATATTTAAAACCGAATTAAATTATAAATAACTTTATTTTTTAATCGGATGAATTTTTTTCTCAAAACCGATTTAATTTATACCGCGAACTTTTTTAGATTAAACAAATCTCAAAGTCTTGATTTAATTTTAATCTATTTATCATAATTGAAATGATAATAATAAATGAGTAAATTAATTAAATAAAACAAAAAAAATAAACAACGTAATTTGATTTTAATCTATTTATCATAATTGAACATGATAATAATAAATGAGTAAATTAATTAAATAAAACAAAAATACACTACTCAACCAACCCCACAATTCAATAAATAAAGAACCCCCACAACCTTCCCACGTTCAATATATTTATTTTTTCTAATACTAGTACTTTAGTAGTAAGAGACAAAACTCCCATGTTCACCATTTTCCACATCAATAAAAATCTACATTTAACTCCAAAGGTTCCAAACATCATTTTAGCTATATTATTGAAACTAAGCAAGACAATAGCAATGTCTGTCCATTTATTATTATACGGCGTTCCATTTATTACTATACGGCGTTCTTATCTTTTCTAGGGAAACGCAAAAGCTTCTTAAGTATGGGTAACAGGCTGTTATCATTCTTCTTTAATATTTTTAGTACTTTAATTATTTATTATATTCTCTTGTTCAAATGTCTTAAAAAATTATATAAACCTAGAGAAAATAATATTTTTATCCAAACTAGTAACTGATTCGTGTATTTGTAGGAATGTGCACTTGCTACTTGAAATTTGGTTTTGAATATTATAATTAAAAGGTAGTAGTAAATTTTGTTACGAAGGTTTTATTTTATAAAACTAGTTGATAGTTGATAAGTTAGTTGATAGTTGATAGTTGATAGTTGATATATTATTAGCTGATTGTTTATAATTGATAATTGATAATTTATAGCTGATGATTTTTAGCTGATAGTTGATAGTTGATATATTATTAGCTGATTGTTTATAGTTGATAATTGATAATTTATAGTTGATGATTTATAGCTGATAAGTTAATTTGAATGTTTTGTAAATTAGCGGTTACATTAACTGATAAATACAAAATAATATAAAAAATATTTTTAATTAAAAAATTAGTAATCCTATTTATTAAATTTATTTTTAATAAAAATAAACATATTAAAAATCAAATGCAAAACATTTTAAATATAAATATAAAATTAAACATAACACAAAAATATATTAAACACTTATATATAAATTTTGTAATGAAATTTAAATATCTAAAATAATAATATCATAATTTAATCTTATATTTCAATAAAATACATACTTCCTTGTTTTTTTCCTCTCAAAATCCATGATATGTCTATTAATAAACAAATATATTTAATCATTCATTATCATATTTATAAAAATAATACATTAATAATAAAAATTCAAGTAATAAATAATTAAAATAATAATTTAAAATTAATAAAAAATAATTCAATGTAATGAATCAAAATATTCTATTAATAACAAAATAGAAAATGGATTGTATCGTGAATTTGTTCGGTAAAAATAATAACTAACTTTTTTATTTTCAACTAAAACACAATTATTTTAATTTAAATCATAATAATATAAAGGGTAAAATGGATTTTTGATAAAATAGTGAAGGTACAAATAGAAGAAAAAATCATAAGTTAAAAGCTATAAGCTCAAAAGCTACTTCAAATAACTTTTGAAGAAAAAAAAAACTACAAGCTAAAAGTTAAAAGACAGTTACCAAACATAATTTTTTCATTAATGTGAGCTGAAAAATTAAAAATTATAAATTAAAAACTCTTTTTATGCATTATCAAACATACTCGAAATAGTTGATTTGTATCTTATTTTTTGTGATGGAATAAAAAAATAATTTAAAAATTAAGATTGATAAATGTTGATAAAGTTAAATACAATGAACATAAGGAATATAAATATAATATTTATATAATTCATTTTATGTACATCCCATTTGTTGTTTGTGAATGTATCATCAAATTTAAATTATATTTTGTCATTAAATTTGAACAAATTTGATTCACATAAGTTGTCATATTCGTATGTTAATTTGGTTTTATATGGATCTTCAATGTTTAATAATGTAAACATATTTCCTTAATAGTGTTGCAAAGTCTAACTGCAATTTTTTTTTAAAATCAATATATTTTAAATTAGTAAAGATAGAATGAATTGAGTTAATAAAATAGGAGAAAAAAAAGTAAAATCATACATTTATTGAAAGTAAATAAGATATTCAATTGTGAAGTCGAGGCCTCTTTCCCAGCTTTCTTATTTCCCTGATAACGTCTCCATTGAGTCATTGTCATAGGATTCTTCCCTTTGTAATTGGGAGATACCACATAGCCCCTAGGTTCGACCCTCTTGTCAGAGACTTTTGCCTCCTTTCCAAATTCAACACCTTCCATTTCGGCCTCTTGGTCCCCTTCTGACTCACGGGTTCCACCCACTTCTCCTGTGGAGTGTCTGACGGTGGCACAAAAGTCTTGGGTCGTGTCTGCTAGAACAGCTTCATGTACTCCTCGTTTCGACGAGGGGCACCATTCCGGTCGAATACAAACCTTGGGACATGTGGCTTACCATCTTGTGGCGTCTCTTTCTTGCCTGCTTCGTATTTCTCATCAGCTTTTTCATCAAAAACAGCGTTGCATCTTGGGCATAACACAGCCTTCGACCCACTCACTCTGCATTTCTCTTGGAAATCCGCCAGGTTTTCGCCAGCTTAAGGGTAAACTGCCTCGAGTTCTTCCTCAGTCTTTTTGTCGGAACCGTCAGTAGTTTCGACCATCATGCATTCAAAGGATTCAGTTGTCAATTGTTTGTTGGGACCTTCAGTAGCCTCAACTATTATGCAGTCATACAGCTCATAGTACAAGGCTTCTTCGACCTTCAGCGGGTCTATGTCAACTTGCATCTTCGGCCTTTCGCCAAATTGAAGTCGGCATTCCTTTAAAGCTTTCTGCACCAGATCCCTAAAAAGAACACATTGAGCCGTTTTATGACCAAAGAAATTATGAAATTTACAAAATCCCTTTTTCTTCTTTTGTTATAATGGGGGATCTTTCAAACCAGGAGGAACAATTATCTGACCATCTTTAACTAATAAATCAAATATTTCGTCACACTTAGACATATCAAAAGTATAAGTTTTAGCAACTGTTAGATGTCAATCATGATATATTTGAGTATGAGTTATTTGGCATTTTTCATGACTTTTCATGTGGAATAGGTTGATTTTAGTGTGAATTGATGTTGTTATGCATTATTTGAAATATACTTGTGGTGCTTGTAATTTGTGTGCTAAATGTGCAGAAATAGGAGTGAAAAGATCAAAGTTTGAAGACCCAAAGAAATAGTGCAAGCTGCCAAAGAATTGAAATCAACAACAGTATTCGCTAGGCGAGTGTTGGCGAAGGTGCCAGCGAAGGTTCGCCTGGCGAACGTCAGCGAGCATGCCAGCGAGATGGTGGCAGAAAGTGTGCAAAACTTACAGTAGGAAAACTGGGTAAATTCGTTGGGCGAGTAGGCTAGCGAATGCTCGCTGATATGCTCGCGGGGCGAATGTGCCAGCGAAGGGTGGCAGAAACTTTCCATTTTGAAAACACCCAAGCTTCGCTGGGCGAAGGTTGCAGCGAATGCTCGCGAAGCGAATGTTTTGGTTCGCCTAGCGAACCCACGATAATTCTGAGGGGCGGTTTAAGTCTGAGGCACTTAAATGTGCCATATTTTTGGGCATTCGCTAGGCGAATGAAAAGCTTCGCTGGGCGAATGGTGCTGTTTGGAAAAGTGTATAAATAGAATTGTTACTTTTTGGACCAGGATCTTGCTCATTTTTACATTAGAATTAAGTGTTTACAGTATTTTGTTCAGAAAAGCTTGTATTTTCATTGGAGAAGCTGATTTTGCATCCATTCTCGATTATTCGTTGTGGATGCTCATTCATCTCCTCTCTTTACTTGTCATCCAAGCTACCATGAGAAGTGGTAGCTAATCACTCAATGTTGAGGTTAGAGGTAGTTGATTCTGTTTTTATGTATTGATATTGATCTCTTGTATATGAACAAAGTCTTTGATCAATATAGATGATGTTGTTTTCTCTTAATGATCCATTTGTGAATTGTTTTGCTCTAGACATAGACTTTACAACTCTTGACCTAACAATTTCATCTCTTAAAAACCAAACTCTAGACATAGATTTGGGATTTGCTATTCGCATTGTATTGATCTTAATGATCGTTGCTTAGATTGTTAGCGTGAGACATCATCTAACGGTCTAAACAACGGTACTCACGATTCCGCTTTAGACATAAACGTAGTCGGGAGGATACGCGGTTATATTGGTTGGAAACCGAGTTCATATGCTTGATTAATTGTTTATACATGAATAGGATTGATGAAACCTAACCTTAACATGCTTTTATAAAAATCTTTGTGACCTAATTAATCTTTGCTACAAGTGAATGATAACAACAAGTGAAACTTTTGAAAACCTTAACTTAGAATATCACAACTATTGAACGGCTAGCATCAAATATCCGACAATCCCTGTGGAGACGATAACAAAAACCCACACTGATACTATATTCTAACAAATTGGCGCCGTTGCCGGGGATTGTTAGTTGATATTGCAAGCATTGCGATAGTTGAGTTATTGTAAGCTGTTACCGCTTTATCTTGAACTTGTTAATCTGTTTGTTTAGTGTGCAGACTTAGTTTATGCCACCGCGGGTGGTTCTTTGTTAAGCAAAACTGCAGCGGAAGCCACTGCTATCATTGATAAAATGGCCTTGAACGATCATCAAGGCAGTCACAATCGTGGACCAGCTCAACGAACGCCGGGTGTGTTGGAATTAGGAACAAGTGACGCTATCCTTGCACAAAACAAATTGTTATCACAACAGGTTGAGCTGTTAACAAAGCAAATGTCTAAGCTGCCTCAACAATTCAAGGAGATGCATGAATCTTCAAGTAAAAAGGTGCAAGTGTTAGTGTGTGAGTTATGCAGAGGTGACCATTTGACCGGTTATTGTCCTCCGGTTGTGGAGGAAGCGAACTATGCGGGAAATCAAAGTTACCAACCCCGTCCTCCGTATCAACAAGGCAACCAAGGTTACCAACAACGTGGTAACCAAGGTTATCAACAACCATGGAGACCGCAAGAAGCCGGGCCATCAAACCGTCAACCTTACCAAAATTACACCCAACCTTCGCAAGCTCCCGTTGGAAATTCAAAGATGGAAGATACTCTAACACAATTTATGCAAATATCCATGTCTAATCAAAAGAATACAGATGCTGCATTAAGGAACCTCGAAACACAAGTCGGGCAATTATCTAAATAATTGGCCGATCAACAAAAAGGTCCATTTACGGCAACTACTCTTCCAAATCCGAAAGATTGTAAAGCGATTATTACAAGAAGTGGACGTGAGATTGACATGAATGTGGGTAAAAGAGTAATGGAGGAGGTTGTGGTTGAAAAAGAACATGTGAGTGAGGAATTAGAAGTAGAAAAGAATGTCGAGGGTGTTGTAGTTGAAAAAGAGATAGAAAAAAATGAGAGAGAAGAAAAAGAGAATGAGAGAAAAATTGATAATGAGGAAAGAGTGAAAAGAACGAAAAAAGGAAAAGAGCCGGTGAGTAATATTCCGATACAACACTTACCTTATCCACATGCTCCTACGAGGAAAGATAGTGCAAGGCATTATACTCGGTTTATGGATATTTTTAAACAGTTACAAATAAATATCCCATTTTCCGAGGCCTTGGAACAAATGCCCAAATACGCTAAATTCATGAAGGACATCCTTACGAAGAAGAAAAGATACACAGATCAAGAAACTATTATGGTGGATGCGAGTTGTAGCGCAATCATTCAACGGACTCTCCCTCGGAAAGAATGTGATCCGGGAAGAGTTACATTGCCGGTTACGATTGGAAACATGTATGTGGGCAATGGGTTGATTGATTTGGGTTCTAGCATCAACTTGATACCATTATCGATTGTGAGACGCTTAGGCCATATGGAATTAAGGTCCACTCAAATGACTTTGCAACTCGCCGATAAATCCACTACCCGTCCTCACGGTGTAGCGGAAGACGTGTTGGTCAAGGTGGACAAATTTTTGTTTCCAATTGATTTTGTTGTCATTGAAATGGATGAGGATGAGGATGCACCTTTGATTCTTGGAAGGCCTTTCATGAAAACTGCCCGTATGGCAATTGACATGGACGATGGTCTCATGAAAGTGAGAGTCCAAGATGAAGAGGTTTGTTTTAATCTTTATGATGCAATGAAGCACAAGAAGGATAAGGGTGATTGTTTTCGAATTGATGTAACGGAAGAGGCAAGTTCGGGGGGTGAAAAATCAAATTCATGTCATTGAACCGTTACAAAGAGCTTTAGATGAGTCCTTGGAAATATTCTCGGTTGAAGAAGAACAAGCTTTAGAAGAGTGTTTATTAGAACTTGAAGCTTTGGATGAAATGCAACCATGGGAATATGAAGAGGAGATTCTAAAAAAATTAGTTAATGATGATGAACCACCCAAAATTGAATTGAAAATGTTACCTTCCAACTTGAAGTATGCTTTCCTTGATGACGGAGGGAATAAACCGGTGATCATAGGTAATATTTTGTCTGAAAGTGAGGAAAACCGATTAATTCAAGTGCTGAAAAAGAATCAAGATGCAATGGGATGGACATTGTCCGATCTCAAAGGCATTAGTCCGTCATATTGCATGCACCGTATTTTTATGGAGGAGGATTTTAAACCGGTTGCTCAACCTCAATGCCGCCTTAATCCAATCATGAAAGAAGTGGTCAGAAAAGAAGTGGTGAAAATGTTGGACGCCGGAATGATTTACCCTATTTCCGACAGCCCATGGGTTAGTCCGGTGCATGTGGATCCAAAAAAAAGTGGAATGACGGTGGTTCGAAATGACAAAAATGAGCTTATTCCAACAAAGACTGTTACCGGGTGGAGGATGTGTATCGAATATCGTAGGTTGAACAAAGCTACGAGAAAAGATCATTTTCCTTTACCTTTTATGGATCAAATGCTCGAACGTCTCTCCGGTCAAGAATTTTATTGTTTTTTGGATGGTTATTCGGGTTATAACCAAATCATTGTTAACCCGGATGATCACGAAAAAACTGCTTTTACATGTCCGTTCAGAATCTTTGCTTATAGGAGGATGCCGTTTGGATTATGTAATGCACCGGCTACTTTTCAGCGGTGTATGCAAGCTATCTTCGCGGACTTGATCGAAAAGACAATCGAGGTCTTTATGGATGATTTCTCAGTTTTTGGGCAATCGTTTGATTTGTGCTTGAAAAATCTGGATACGGTGTTGGAGCGGTGCGTGGAAACTAATCTGGTTCTTAACTGGGAGAAATGCAACTTCATGGTTAAAGAGGGAATTGTGCTCGGTCACAAGGTGTCTTCAAAAGGCCTAGAAGTTGATAAGGCTAAAGTGGACTTAATCGAGAAATTACCACCGCCGATGAATGTCAAAGGAATACGGAGCTTTCTTGGACATGCCGGGTTCTACCGGAGATTCATCAAGGACTTTGCAAAGGTCGCGAAGCCGTTGAGCAACTTGCTTGTCCAAGGTAAGGTTTTTGACTTTGATGAGTCATGTCTTTTTGCTTTTAATTTTCTGAAAAACAGTTTAACAACTTCACCGATAATCGTTGCACCAAACTGGAAAATGGATTTTGAATTAATGTGCGATGCTAGCGATTATGCGGTGGGGGCTATTTTGGGACAAAGAAAAACGAAGGTTTTCCACGCTATACATTATGCGAGCAAGGTGCTAAATGAGGCTCAAATTAATTATGCGACAACTGAAAAAGAGTTGCTCGCCATAGTGTATGCGTTGGAGAAGTTTCGTTCTTATTTGATTGGTGCGAAAGTCATCGTTTACACTGACCATACCGCTATAAGGTATCTGCTTACCAAACCTGATTCTAAGCAGAGGCTTATTAGGTGGATCCTTTTGTTACAGGAATTTGATCTTGAAATTCGTGACAAAAGGGGATCCGAAAATTTGGTAGCAGATCACTTATCTCGTTTGGTAAACGTTGAGGTGACCAAGAATGAATTTGAGGTAAAAGAGGAGTTCCCTGATGAAAAACTTTTTAGAGTGCAAGTTAGACCGTGGTTCGCCGACATGGCTAACCACAAAGCCATCGGATTGATAGCGGACGGTCTAACGCACCACCAAAAATGGAAATTTTTGTCTGATGCCAAGTCATTTGTATGGGATGAACCCCATTTATTTAAACTTGGTGTCGACAACCTCCTCAGAAGGTGTGTGTCAGTGGAGGAAGCCACGAGTATTCTGTGGCACTGTCATAACTCTCCTTACGGAGGACACTTTAATGGGTTGAGAACGGCCACTAAAGTCCTACAATCGGGCTTTTATTGGTCGTCCTTATTCAAAGATGCGCATGCGCATGCCCTTAGTTGTGACAGGTGCCAGAGAAGCGGCGGTATTTCACAGCGGCAAGAAATGCCATTACAAAATATGTTAGAAATCGAAGTTTTTGACTGTTGGGGGATCGACTTTGTCGGTCCATTCCCATCTTCGTTTTCTAATGAATATATTTTGGTCGCTGTGGATTACGTTTCCAAGTGGGTAGAGGCGATAGCTTGCGCTAAAGCCGATGGAAAAACTGTGGTAAAATTTTTGAAGAAAAATATTTTTGCACGTTTTGGTACTCCTCGAGTGTTAATAAGTGATGGAGGATCTCACTTTTGTAACACTCAGCTTGACAAAGCTTTGGAGTAGTATGGTGTGAAGCACAAGGTTGCTACACCATATCATCCACAAGCTAACGGTCAAGCAGAGGTATCTAATCGTGAAATTAAACAGATTTTAGAGAAAACTGTTGCAGCCTCGAGAAAGGATTGGGCGAATAAACTTGATGATGCTTTGTGGGCGTATCGGACCGCTTTTAAGGCTCCGATCGGTCTCACACCGTTTAAAATGGTCTATGGTAAGAATTGTCACTTGTCGGTAGAGTTGGAGCACAAGGCGTTTTGGGCCTTAAAATTTTTGAATTTTGATCCAACTTTAAGCGGGGAAAGAAGAAAAGTACAATTACACGAGTTGGATGAATTGCGCCTTCAGGCGTACGATTCCAATAAATTGTATAAGGATCGTGTCAAGTCTTACCATGACAAAAGAATTGTCATCAAACATTTTGAGGTCGGACAGCAGGTCTTATTGTTCAATTCTCGATTAAAATTGTTTCCCGAAAAATTACGATCTAAATGGTCCGGACCTTTTCGGATTGTGGAAATCAAGCCCTATGGAGCAATTGTAATTGAGGACACAAAGTCAAAGGAAAGTTGGACTGTCAATGGACAGAGGCTGAAAGTTTATCTTGGTGGAGATTTCGAGCGGAATCCCGCCATTTGTCCCTTCCGCGATCCGTGAGATTGCGGTGGGCCGTCGAGCTTAGCCGACGTTAAACAAGCGCTGGTTGGGAGGCACCCCAACATTGTAAGTATTTCTGTTATTTCTGTTTTGAGAATGTTTAGATACCACTATGAAGCTTAAAAAAAAAATTGTGGCAGTTTGGAAATTTTTGAAAATTTTGGTCTTGTTCGCTGGTGTTCGCCTAGCGAGCTGGGGCGAGCATTCGCTGGCCTTCGCTCCGCGAACCCAGCGAGGCAGACCAACCCAAGTTCCTGCCACATCAGAAAAAAATGGATTGTGGGTGGGCCACCAAATTGGGCCCAAGACCCATTTTGAACTCAGAATAGAGGGGGGAAAAACCCTAGCCTCTTGACCTCATCATCATTTCCCTCCGTGTCATTCTTTTCCTTTCATTTCCTCTTGTACACTTCAACACTCATCTCCTTCTACTTTCCAATTGCCCTACTCCACCATTAATAGTGCGAAATTCAGGTTTGTTTACTCTTTACAATTTATTTCTGTAAGCATTGTTTATGTTCTTAAGTGATCAATATGGGTTTGGTGAAAAATTGGTATACTCTGTCATGTTATTTTTGTCTTGCATGTTAGAAACTACATAAGCAATATGACTAGAGTGGTATTTGAAATTAGGAGATGGGAGAGGGACTGTTTGTAACTGTGTTTTTCTGAAAAATCGTGCCTTCGCTGGTTCGTTCGCCTCGCGAGTCTGCGCGAGCATTCGCCAGACTTCGCCTAGCGAGTCTGGCGCGAACAGAGGCAGATTTTTAATTTTTTTACTTGTCAATGCAGAGCTCTGGCTGGTTGTTTTTAGGTGCTAATGCGTTTGTTGCCCTTGTTTGGTTTCATTGTTTGTTATGTGCAGATGGCACCAAAAATGGCGATTCACGCGGCTAAGAAGCGAAAGGCTCAAACCTCCAGACAAGTGCCCGTGCGATTTGACGAAGAACGATTCAGGGGAGCTAAGCAGGCTGCCATGTACGAGACCCTTGAAAGAAAGACCATCCTGCCGGAGAAAAGATTCCTTCTTAGTGATCGAGGAAGTTACCGAACAATTGATGCGCTTTTTGTGGCAAAGAAGTGGTATCGTCTAATGATGCCGCTGGGTGGGTACAACATTGAAATTGTTCGGGAATTTTTTGCGAATGCATTACCGGATGATGGTGAAAGATTCAGTTGGGCCTCTTGGGTTAGAGGTACTATTGTGAGGTTTGATCGTAGGACGATCAGCACTGTTTTGGGAGATCCTTTACCGTTGGTTGGGACTGAGATCGATGCCTATCATCGAGACTTGCATCTTCATCGTGATATTGAGAAGATGACTCGGGATTTGCTTCTGGAAGGTAAAGAAGTTGCGCGAAATTCCTCCGGGGTGCCGGTTAGGTTCAGAAGGGTGGACATGCTGCCCTTGGTTCAGGTTATTTTGTTGTTTGTGCTCACTAACATTTGTCCCAGGTCGCATCATAGTACAGTTCCTATTGCTCTGGCTCATCTTATCCACAGCATTCAGCAGAATGTCCAGATTGACGTGGCCCGCATCATCGCGGATGAAATCAGGGCAGTTGTGTTAAGTGGTTCGGGAGGTACGGCGGCGAGCAAGAATGCCCCGCTTATTTTTCCATGTCTGATCATGTCCTTGTGTGCTCACGCCGGTGTTGATATGCCAGCCCGCAGGCAGGTCACTATTCCATCTGCTATTGATGATCGGTATGTGGATAAGTTCTGTAAGGCTAGAGGGATGGTTGGAGCCTCTTCTAGTGCTGGTGCTGATGATGCTGCTGAAGCTGAGGAGGGTTCTGAGCCGGCAACGCCGGCCTATTATCCATATCAGCAGGAGATCTGCAATTATAACTGGGATTGGATGGCTGCCCAGCAGCGTGCTATGACGGATATTCATGATTCCTTGCAGGCTCTTCAGTTGCAGATCCGTGACCCTTCTTCTGAGCATCTTATGATGACTAGGGAGCAGTTCCTAGTGCATGCTGGTTGGCCTGAGGCCAGGCCAATATTTGGAGGGGGTGAGGACGATGCTGATGACGATGTTGATGATGATGAGGCTACTTCTGCTGGAGGTGAGGAGGAGGACTTGGACGATGATGATGAGGAGGATTGATTTTTTTTGTGATCTTAGACTTGTGTACTTCCTTTGGTCTCCAAAGTGAAGTTTTCTTATATTATGTATTTTTCAGCTTTTACTAGTCAAGTATTAATGTACTCGTACCCGTGTGGTACTTTTTGGAATTATGTAGGTGTTGTATACACCAGGCACTTTATGACATTATTAGTAATAATTATGGTTTGTAGTAAATTTTTTTTTGTTTCGCTTTACTAATAATTGTTGGTTTTTAATTATAGTAGTAAGTGTGTTTTTGTATGTGTTATTTTGATTTTTCTTCTTTAATGGTGAACTTTGGGAAGTAGGTTGGACTCTTGGGATTATAGAGAAATTCCTCCAAGATGTGAGGGCGATGATAGTACCGTAAGCATTGTGTTGCGACAAGGTATATCGTTACCTTGATTCAAGAATTTTTTATGTTTTAGAATTTTGTGTCTTGGGCAAGTGTAAATGTGTTTCATGTTACAACTTCTTTTGAGTACATATGTCATTTTAGGATCTGAAACTAGTACAGTGAGAAGCCTCAAAATTGTATTATATGTCAAGGAGTGTTGATGAATGTTGTCTTTATTTTTTATTCATGCCTTATCTTGTGATCGTGTGATTTTGTGGAAGTAGGAGAAGTGATCAAGGCAATTTTTGTTAGTGAGCACAACTATGCCCAAATATTAATTTACCTGTGAGTAGTGAGCATTCGGTAGCCCCTTTGAGCCTAAACAGTTTAGAACTCAATTGAATGATGAACTTGTTTTATGTACATAATTTGCTAGTTTGGTTCATCATTGAATTTAGTGAGTTTCTAACATTTTCTTCTTGAACCTTTGTAAATTGTTTATTTTGACTTCCTTGCCCTAAAAAGCAAGGAACATTCACTTTAGGTGGAGTTGAAAATGAGTTGGGGAGAGAATAAAAAGGAAGATAGGTGCATTACTCCTAATTATGAAAAGAAAACATTTTTCAAGCAAGCATGTCAAAAGAAAAGTGTGAATATATTGTACAAAAGAGAAAATGCTTGCTTGAACGGAAAAAAAATAATAGAATCAAAGAGTGTGCACGGTAGTTTGTGAAGGTGGAATGACAATTGGGTGAAATGAAGTGTGTTGTGGAAATAAGTACATAGTGAATGTTCTTTTGCGTCGGCATTTTCGTTTCAAAGACCTTTAGAAATGTCCCTTTTTTGTTCACCCGACCAAGCTACAACCCTTGAAGTCCTTAGTGATCTTTTACTTCCATAATTTCTGTTATGATCATTGAGATATGATATGAATTGCTTAGTATTGCATCATTTGTCAAGTGAGTTTAATTGTCCCGTGCTTGTACGCGCATTTTCCTTCAATCCTATTTCGAAGAGGAGTGTAGAATGACATGTGTATGATAAGTTAGTTGTCTCTTGAAGCATGGTTGAAATTGTTTAGGAGTCAAGTTCTTGTACATGATTGGTTCTTGAATTGTGTAATTGATGCATTGTTGTGATTACTGTTTAGCTGAGCCATTTTTGTATCTTGGTTGGATTTAATCCTCGAGCAAATCCTCGTGAGAGGCATACTTTGCTTGAGGACAAGCAATGAGTTAGTTGGGGAGAGTTTGTTAGATGTCAATCATGATATATTTGATTATGAGTTATTTGGTATTTTTCATGACTTTTCATGTGGAATAGGTTGATTTTAGTGTGAATTGATGTTGTTATGCATTATTTGAAATATACTTGTGGTGCTTGTAATTTGTGTGCTAAATGTGCAGAAATAGGAGTAAAAAGATCAAAGTTTGAAGACCCAAAGAAATAGTGCAAGCTGCCAAAGAATTGAAATCAACAACAGTATTCGCTAGGCGAGTGTTGGCGAAGGTGCCAGCGAAGGTTCGCCTAGCGAACGTCAGCGAGCATGCCAGCGAGATGGTGGCAGAAAGTGTGCAAAACTTACAGTAGGAAAACTGGGTAAATTCGCTGGGCGAGTAGGCCAGCGAATGCTCGCTGATATGCTCGCGGGGCGAATGTGCCAGCGAAGGGTGGCAGAAACTTTCCATTTTGAAAACACCCAAGCTTCGCTGGGCGAAGGTTGCAGCGAATGCTCGCGAAGCGAATGTTTTGGTTCGCCTAGCGAACCCACGATAATTCTGAGGGGCGGTTTAAGTCTGAGGCACTTAAATGTGCCATATTTTTGGGCATTCGCTAGGCGAATGAAAAGCTTCGCTGGGCGAACGGTGCTGTTTGGAAAAGTGTATAAATAGAATTGTTACTTTTTGGACCAGGATCTTGCTCATTTTTACATTAGAATTAAGTGTTTACAGTATTTTGTTCAGAAAAGCTTGTATTTTCATTGGAGATGCTGATTTTGCATCCATTCTCGATTATTCGTTGTGGATGCTCATTCATCTCCTCTCTTTACTTGTCATTCAAGCTACCATGAGAAGTGGTAGCTAATCACTCAATGTTGAGGTTAGAGGTAGTTGATTCTGTTTTTATGTATTGATATTGATCTCTTGTATATGAACAAAGTCTTTGATCAATATAGATGATGTTGTTTTCTCTTAATGATCCATTTGTGAATTGTTTTGCTCTAGACATAGACTTTACAACTCTTGACCTAACAATTTCATCTCTTAAAAACCAAACTCTAGACATAGATTTGGGATTTGCTATTCGCATTGTATTGATCTTAATGATCGTTGCTTAGATTGTTAGCGTGAGACATCATCTAACGGTCTAAACAACGGTACTCACGATTCCGCTTTAGACATAAACGTAGTCGGGAGGATACGCGGTTATATTGGTTGGAAACCGAGTTCATATGCTTGATTAATTGTTTATACATGAATAGGATTGATGAAACCTAACCTTAACATGCTTTTATAAAAATATTTGTGACCTAATTAATCTTTGCTACAAGTGAATGATAACAACAAGTGAAACTTTTGAAAACCTTAACTTAGAATATCACAACTATTGAACGGCTAGCATCAAATATCCGACAATCCCTGTGGAGACGATAACAAAAACCCACACTGATACTATATTCTAACAGCAACGTATTTATCTATTTTTCCAGTTTCGACGGGATTTTTCCCGTTTGATGGTTTTAATAATTTGCATGTGTACGGAGGCCCTGGCTTGAGTTCAGCCACGTTAACCTCATTTTTGTCTCGTCGTTAGAAGAATATTCGTCAGCGGCTACGTACGAAACTTTTTCTTTCTTATGGTATCTGTTAGTCTGAGTTTTTCCAGCTTTCAATCGTTCGACCTATCGGACCCTATCTGCTAGTTGTGCCATATCCCTGAGATATTGCGTGTCTAGCTTTTTCCTGATGGAATAGTCTAATCCGCCAGCTGTCATTTCGACTAGCTCATATTTAGGGACTTGAGTAGAGCATCGTACTTTCAAAAGTCTAAACCTATTAAGATATTGGTCCACCGACTCCGTGGCTTTCCGTTTGACACTAGCCAATTCTTTCAGACTAATTTTCGATTGTCCCATGTAAAACTGTTCATGAAACAATCTTTCTAATTGTGCCCAGGTATGGACAGACTGTGGGGGCAACGTGGTAAACCACGTAAACGCATTCTTTGTGAGGGAACTTGGAAAGTACTTCATCTTCAAGTCCTCATTATTTGCTATGTCACCAGCTTCAGTTTGATATCTGGCGACGTGTTCGACGGTAGACTTTTCGGTCTCTCTGGCGAACTTGGTGAACTTTGGCACTTTCCACCCATAGGTATTTCTATCTGCAAGAAAAACCTGGTATTGGGGACGTATACGTTGGCCGTCGAAAGCCTGGATTCGCCCAATTTCGGACCATGATCCGTTCGACCATAGCTTCTAAGTTTGGTTCGCTAGCCATGACATCGTGTCAAACTTGCCTGACCACATAGTCTGGATCTTGTTTCCTATGAACTAACACAACGGGAGGCCTTTGGGTCACCCTAGGGTTTGTTCAACCTCGTGGGGTTGGTCAATTGTCTCGTCGAATACCTCATCCTGACGAACTGGTGTCTCTGATCGAGGCGGAGGAGTCTGTCGACCCGGTGTCCTAGGAGCACCTAGGAAATCACCTATCTGTGTCATCTGAGTTGCCAATTGTTGGTAACTCTGGGTCGAATCTTGTATTAATGGTCTCAATATGGTGCCCATTTGTTGAGTCAACATGTGAATTATTTCGTGATTACTCTCATCCATCTGCTGTCTCATGACCGCGACGGAACTTTAGATGAACGTTGGTATTGATTGGGATAACAAATTAAAATCTGGGGGTCGAGTAACTTGGTTTGCCAAAGGCCCTAATCCTTGGTATTGGTGAGAAAACTGGAGACGAACTTTCCCCAAACACCGGACCACTAGAATGTAGGCTTGACATTAACTCTATTGGCATCCCAAAAGCTCGAGGTATGGGCATGGTGAAACTAGGCACATGCTGCCCTATGGTCCCTGTCATCGTCGGTCTGGGTTCAAATCGACGTGGTGTCTCGGTTGACCCACTATGGGCGGTCGAAACCGCAGACACATTTTCGGAGCCAACATCAGTTGTTTGTGTTACAACCGTGCTTTCCGCCGAAGACGGATCTTCGTTTGGACGTGGTGTCACCATCTTACCACTACGTAAATGCATACACTCAACTCAAAACCTGTCCCACTGGGTGTGCCAATTTGTTCACACGTGATTTTCGCGCGAACAACCGCTGGCCTCCTATCACAGGTTTGCTTGCGGGATTGACCACAGAATTCCAGAACAGATGGTCGAAGTGTAAGTCCTGTTGATAGGATGGTTTTTGACTTGGAGGAAATTGGAAACAACTTACAAAATAAAAAGGTGCGATTAGTAAGTTTCATGCATGCATGCATATTGAAGTTTTTTCCATTACATGCATGTATCAGTAAGTTTGATAACAACTAGGTTTTGTATTTGTATTTTCATTTTTCAGATACTGGAAATCTACTGATTTATTAACTGCGCCCACTTTTTTGTAATTGTAGTTCATCAAATGATGACATCGAAGAGATAATGGCTACCATAGTAGAGATGCATCAATGCATAGGTTAGAGAGCTATCCCTGGTAACTAACAATAGCCAACCGTTAAAGTCGAACCTGGTGTGGAACCTCAACATGTTATGGAACCCCAGCCTGTTGTGGGATCCCAATCTGATGTGGAACCCCAACCTATTGTGGTTCATAACAGGGAGGAATTTTCTTGGAACACAACAATGACATGTTCCAGTAAAAGTGGAAAAATGTGTTGGTATATTCCCAAAGAGTAATATTTGCTAAGTTAATTTTTTTTTTTGTTTTAGAAATTGCTAAGTTATATTTATTTGCTTTGTAGCATTTTCTGCGGATTGTTTCTTACATGACTTTATATATAAATCAGGATGAAACAACTTTTATTGATGATGAAATTGGTAGACATTATAAAAATCTATATTAAATCTTTTCTAAACCTTAAGTATATCCGACAAACATTGTAATTCACAATTGCTTCATTATTTTTAGTTTTTATATCAAAATCTATTTACAATCTATTGATTTTTAATTTAGAGAAAAATCTACTAAATGCTAGCTCTAATTAGATTATTAAGAATCCATCTCTTTATTTATGATCTCTTGCCATGAATCAACATCCAATAAAAATAGAGCTTATTAGATGATTTTTTGAATCCCTTGTAATACATAGACTAATCAGATTCGTAATCTTTATCTACAAAATACATAGAAGCAATAAAATATTAGTTTCTATTTTTATATTAAGTTTATTATTTATCTACTCATAATCTTTATATACTCATGAATAGAAATAATAAAGTATAAAAATTAGAGGGCTCCTACGGTAGAATCCAAAATTTTATTTTGCGATTTTGTGTGGTTTGTATTGTTTTCCAACTGTTTTATTATGAAAATGTCAATAAAACTCTTAAAGAAAAAAGAAAATGGTCGTTGCAACTAAATTTAGATTCGAGAGTCATTTATACGAGAGAAAGATATTAGTATTGCTCACATCTATTGTACTCAATGGAAAGTATTTAGTTAGTTTTGTGAATAAGAGTGTTAGTTTTCGTTTATTTGTTTTGAAAATGCTATGATGATGAAATGCTTTGTTTTGAAAAGTAACTTGACTTGATCAAAGAATTTTGATTTTTTTAGGAAGATTGATTTTTATAGTTTTGATCATTATTTTTTTTGTTTTTTGTTTTTGATTGATATTTATCAAATAACTAAAAACAATAAAAGTGTAAAAAAATAAAATAAAAGGGAGGTGCCAGGAAGCAAGGGCATACTGTAAAAAAGTAAAGGAAAACAAATAATGGACATTGAGCCCAAAAGAAATAAACAAGGAAAAATAAATAAATAAATAAATAAATAAGGAAAAACAAAGGAGGGTGTGGCCTGAAAACTGGGGTGGCACCCAAAAGGTCGCCTGGGCCAAACTCTGGAGGTACAATAGCCTTCCCTCACACCATCAGGGGGTATGGGGATGGAAAACGTGGTAAAAAAAAGTAGAAAAAAAACAAAGGCCCAAGCTGAAAGGCCCACCAGCCAACAAGGGAAATTATAGCGTAATCGTGGCCATCTGATTGTGATCAGACGACCCTTATCTAACAAGATGATCAAACACATTGGTGGCCATCATATTTGTATACCATGCGGTTAAACAAGAATCCAGTGGCCAGGATCCAAAGGCCTAGCGGGCTCCACGTGGTCGAGGTAATAGCGGATGGCTTTGATCAAAAGATGTTCTCATTCGTTTCTCTCTCTAACCAAACACAAAGTCAAATTTCTCTCACTTTTGTCTATAATCAAACGTATGATATTTCCAGAAAATGCAAGAACGTTATGAACAATCTCAAGAACACCAATTTTTCCAGAAACCTTCAAAACCCCTCGAATCTAAACGCAACCAACATTTAGGGCTCATTTGTTTTGTCTTTTTTTAAAAATGATTTTTGTAGTGTAACATAATTTTGTGGAAAAAAAAATTATAAAGAAACTTTTCATAAAAGCTTCAAATGAAAATTTGGTTTGAATAGTTATTTTTAAAATGTTATTTTAGGCATTTCATCATTTTATCGAAACTTTTTTTTGATATCAAAATTTCAAAAAATCACTTAATTTTGAAGCTATTTCAAATAGTTTTTCATAAAAATCATTTTTGAAATACAACTTTTTAAAAAAATTGTGATTTTGACTATATTTTGATCTTCAATAATGTATATTTATGTTATAGAATGTCAAAATTAGTCTTTTAATTTATAAAAAACAAATTTAAAAAAACTTGTAATATTTTGAAAAACGTTTTTGTAAAATTCATTTTCAAAAATACAAAGAAAAAATTTATTTTTTTAAAGTTAAAACAAATTGGCTCTTAAACTCACCTAAATCAGCTTCTAAATATGAATCTATCATATAAGAAAAGAAATGCCTCTGGAAATCCCCAGTTTGCCCCTCTGCTTCCACACGCAACCACGCGGCGCCTTGTATGATCAACATTGCTAAAAGTTTGGTTTCTCAGCCTCTCTCACGCAGTACTGTTGCTGCTCCCGTTTTATAATATTTTTTAACATACCAAATCTTTTGAAAAAGACCCTTTTCCAATGCATATCCCCATATTCAATGTTGCTGCAGCCTTTCTTCTTCTAACTTTTCCAATTAAATATGTCAACTCAGCCTTTCTTCTTCTAACCATTTCCATTTTCACACACCATTGTTCTCTGTATAACCCACTCACCTCCATTTTTCAAACAAAGTTTCTGAAACTCGCCTGGAGAAAACCAACGAACAAAAATGGTTAAACCGTTTGTCAGGCTTCCGGAGCTCAACGACTCCAAGGATCTTTGGAAGGTTGTTGTTCGCATTCACCATAAATGGACGGTCGTCACCAACAACAAAGAACACGTCGAAATGATCGTTGTAGATGCTGAGGTTAGTTAATTAATGGAATCCGTTATATGAAATGAATGTAACTGAGTTTTTTGTGTGGAATGCTTTTGCCCTAAATAATATCCTGATTTATGGTTTGTTGGTTTGACTTTTTTTACTATATATTGAAGATTTAAGGTTTTTAAGATTTTTCTTGACTCCGTTGTGTGAAGATTTAACTGTCTTTATTGAAGATATATGTTTTTGAAGACCTATGTTTATGGAATCTGTTATATGAAATACATGTTGAATATTTTCTTAAGTATTAAAACATGTCTCCTTTAATCTTTATGTTAACAGGGGAATGATATTCACGTTGTTGTCCCAGCACCGTTTATGCCAGTATACAGTGACAAGTTATCCATGGGGAGCTCATACACTTTTTCAAATTTCAAGGTTGTCCCAAATGATATTGTATTCAAACCTTCGACCCACCGTTATATGATAAAGTTCACTGGTGGTACTTCTGTTACTGATGTTTAGGGGTGGGAATAGGCCAGGCCAACTAACAGGGGCCTACGGCCTAACCTACATAGGCCTAGGCCAGGCCAGACTTTTTCTAAAATAGAAAAGGCTTATGCTTTTTTATAAGCCTATTTAGCTAAAGAGGCTAGGCCACAGGCCGTAAGAAAAGCCTTTTAAGCCTATCAGGCTGACCTATTTAAAAAAAAACTCAATAAATTTATTATTATTATATTCTATTTTGTACTTTTAATTAAAATACGAAAATAAAACTTTGTTATCTTGAAGAACTTACGAAAATAAGTTGAAAAAACATTATAAACAATGTCATAAGTTGTTGTCAAAAGTTTTTCTCATAAGTTCTCTCCAACAAATAGTATCACCAAACTTATGCTAATAGGTAAACTTGAATGAGATAATGAAAACAAACATTTAATCTCATTGATCTTTTAATTTGTTAGTCTATTTAACATTAGTTGAATTTCTTATTTATAAATGTTCAAATGAAGTAGGCTTTTAAACAGGCTACTAGGCCAATCAGGCCTTCAAAAAGGCCAGGCTTAGGCCTAAAAATAAGCCTATGATAGGCTACAGGCCAGGCTCAGGCTTTGTAGTTTTTAGCAGGCCAGGCTCAGGTTTGGCATGGCCTAGCTCGGCCCAGCCTATTCCCACCCCTACTGATGTTAACAAGCATGACATTCCACCAAAACCTGCCAACTTCACAAGTTTCTCAGATATTCTTACTGGTCAGTTTAGAAAGGATCAACTCATAGGTGAAAATTTTTACGTGTAATATGCTACTGATCTGCTTATATTGTTGTATAAAATCTCAGCATTACATTTATTTTTTCCTCAGATGTTATTGGAGTTGTTGATAGCATGGGTTACGCCCAAGCACAGTCTGGTGGGAAAAACAACAGGTCAACTTTGTACTAAGGGACCTTGGGTAAATATGTTTTCATCATATACAACTGTAACATTCTCTGTATTCTTTCATATTTCGTTGGTGATTAACATGCTACTTGTATTTTCAGGAACAATACAATCAACTGCTCCATGTGGGAATTGTATGCCTCAGACTTTGTCAAATTCAACCAGGATCCCGTCAACACTCAGGGACCAACGGTGGTTTTGCTTCAGTACGCTAAGGTCAAGGAGGAAGGTGAGGTCGTTTCAGTTTTCTTCATCGATTAATTACTAAATATGTTTTATTCCGTCTTGAATGTTTATCCAACTATTACTTTTGCTACCTAGGTAAATATCCACTTGTTGTTACAAATACTTACAATGTAACAAATATGTACATCAATGGTGATATACCGTTTATTAAGGAATTTATACAAAGGTGTCCTCCAAATTTTGTTTTGTCTGTTTTATCCTTTGTAGCATCTCTTATACATCGTAACTTACAATCACTCTATTGATAAACATGTAGTTTACCCAAGGACTCCTTGGTTAATGTATCCAGACAGATTAGCTCTCAGTCTCAGCTGTATTCGCAAAGTTCCGGCAGCTCTCAACTAACTCCTTTCCAGAAGTTGCTTTCCAAGGCTATTGTTCTTCCCCTTCGTGAAATTGTAAAACTTCGTGAGGTATATAGCAATATGTAGCTTATGAATGGATTTATGTAACTACCATATAAGAGTCCCATTCACATTGTATTTCTAACACCAAGTCTCACACCCTCATATTTGCATATCTGTTTGGCCAGGTTACTTTCTGTGCAACCGTAGCAAAGACCAAGAAACTTATTGCTTCTCCATTTGGCTGGTATTACCAGGCCTGTCACCAATGCCCCAAAGTGGCTCGCGGTGACAAACCTCCTTTCGTTTATGAGGCGGGTCATTCAACGGAAGCAGAAATATTCAGGTATTTCAGTTACTTATTTTTTTGTACATTTTAAATTTGACTCCTATCTTTTTGGAACACTGTCTGACTAGCAAATGATTTCTTTTTACAAGTATAAAATAGAGATTGAGGTGGTTCACGATTCCAAGTGCTATAAGTTTATTTTCTGGGACCGGGAGTGTGTTCAACTATTGGGTCTATCTGCTGCTCAGATGCGTGATACGATGGTTAAGGTTTGTTAATCGGAGCATTCGTTTAAAATGATATGAACATTATATATATTGCTTGACATAATTTATTGGTGTATGCTCCTGTTACCAAATTTGTATTTTTAGGCTGGGAACGCACGAGTATCCCACAGGTTACAAAATAACTAATAACGACGGGTACCCGTGCGAACGCACGGGTATCCCGCTAGTTCAATAACAAAAATGACAACACACAACATTATACATATATTAAACCCCCAATCCTGAAAAAACCCTAAACCCCATTTTTCATTAAAATCAAATGATTATAAGAAATCAATACAAATTGACATGGGGGAATGGAAAGCAAGCCTACATGAGCCAAATTCTATAAAATCGCACTCCAGGTAACTCACTCCTCTTCTCTCCTCTATTCCTTCTTTTTTTCTCCCTACGTCTTCTTCCTCTGACTTCTTCTTCTTTTTCTTCTTCTTCTTTCGCTTGTGCATGCTGTTGAGGTGCTTTTGAGGTGAAGGTTGAGCTCAACTTACTTAGAGCTTCAATGAATATGAACTTTGATGTGAGGATTTATAGAGGTTGTATGGGGAGCTTGAAGAATTCAGAATGCTCAAGAATCAATGTAGTTTTCCAGTGTATTTGCTAGGTTGATGGTGTGTCTTTAATTGCGATGATAGGGAGTTGGTTTTATAGATGAAATTAGGTGAGTGTGTGAAGAATTTCTCAAGTGTGTGAAGGAGAAATCCGTGTTAGTTTTATGAAGATATTTTATGAATTATGTTATGTAAGCATGTGAAGGGGAATTGAGAGAAATTTTGAGAGGGAAAAGTGAAATTCGGTTGCTAATTTTATGGGGGAGTGAAGGTGCAATCCGAGTGAGGTTACTTGTGGTCCCATGTGATTCAATTTCTCACTTGTAACAAATCAAATTCAAGTGAAATGAAAATGAGATTCAACAAAAGTTTTGCTTGTTAATTTTTTTTTGTTAATTCTTGTTATGTAGTGATACTAAAAAATGTGTGTTATATACATGTGATGATGTGGTGAAGATGATGTAATGAACACTTTGTAATTTCATTTTGATGTAATGGTGATGATGATTGTGATGTAATGTACATGTTGAACATGAATTAAAATCCTTTTGTTCCATTTGATTCAAATTCGAATGTAATGAATGAATCTGTTGTGAGATGGATTCATGATGTATACTGTTTGAATAGAATATGACTTAATTTGTTGTGTATGTTAATTATGATGATGAAATCTTAAGTTTATTCATGTATTATTTAGCTTGTGAGCGTATGGTGATGAGCCTCTATTTAGCCCTTTTGTATTTTCAATTTTGTTCATGTGTGATGCTATGGATGTACATGATATATGAATTTCCACTTTAATTTTATGCATTTCAATTTAGACTTATTTGGGTTTGAATTTTGTCTTGACATAATAGGAACCGTGTGATGAATTTTAGGAGATGACAATGGATTTGAACTCTTGTTTATTTGCTTTAAGATGCCAAGTATATATGATTAATGATAAAAAAGAATGAATGGAATTAAGATCAACTCTTGATTCTCAAATGATCATGGTATGATTAATGACCTATGAGATACTGTACATTTAAAATGCAAAAGAAAAAAAAAATAGAATGGCATAATGAATGGTCAAAATGGAAATATGATTAGGGTAAGTTGACTTTAGTTGACTCTTATTAAAAATGACCTAAAATGCAATGTAGATAACACAAAGGATGGTTGGAACAAAGTATGACAACTACTATTATATATTAACTATTATTATTATTATTATTATTATTATTATTATTATTATTATTATGTGAATTCATGGCATAAAATATTAAAATAGAAAAGCCTAAATATTTTACCATAAAATATATATTTATATATATTTTATGATGTCGGTCAATGTTGTTGTGTCAGTGCTACAATTATTGTTTTATGTAGGATTTTTTTATTCTTTTTAATGATTCTCTCTCTCTAAATTAAATGAATTAGAACAATGTAACATATCTATTTTTTTTGGATAAATTTGAACCGATCCACCTGTTAATTTTTTGTGTAAATAGATCGGGTCGGGTTAGATGTCGGATTAATTTGGTTGTTTAATTTAGATATTATAGGGTTGTTTCGGTCGGGTTCGGATGCTAATTTTGGATCCGACGAAGACCAAAACCGACCGAACTTAATTAATATATTTTTTATTTATTTTTATTACTATATGAATGACTCACTATAGAAATGAGATTAATAATATTGCAGGATATTATCATGATTGCATTATATACTCCCAAAAATACAAGATATGTAATATAAAATTTTGTATATTATTTAATTTATCGGTTAAAGTATGATAATGATCAAAATTAATGTCAAATAATATTAAAAATATTATTCCGTAATAATAATTTTTATTAAAAAAATAGTTTTATTCTAAAAATTTAATATTTTTATATACAAAAATTAAAAAAAACCATTTTTATAAATTTTTTCTTATAAATATTAAACCGACTAAACCGATCCGATTTAACCGCCAAACCGACTTAACCGAATCCGACGAAAATCAAAATTTTATCGGTCGAAATTGGGCCATAAAAATGAAACTGTAATTTACGTCGGATTTAAATTTTAAACCTGAAACCGACAGTAACCGACCGATTGTCCACCCCTAGTTTTTTATAATGGCCAATAAAATAAATATAAATGCAACGTACTGTAATATCAGAAGGGAATATCAGTAAAAAGAAAAAAAAAAGGTTTGGAGGCTCAAGGCAGCGACTTAGAGCATCTTCAATCGTGAACCCATTTTTTGGTATTTTGTGGAAGTATTAAGTCACGTCAGCTTGAAGCAACTCAACTAATTTTTCACTCCAATAATGCAACTCTGAAAAACTCATATTGGGTCCCACAACTTTACTTTATATATTAATATTTTATTATATTAAATTTTATATTAATTAAAATAATAATTTTAATTATTTAAATTAAATTTGATATAAAATAAATAAAATTCAAATTAAACTTATAATTTAAAATGATAATTAAAATTAATCTCAAATACATGATATATGATTAAAAACAATAAAAATAAATAACATCACATAATTAATCAAACTTAAATTTCATCATCTTTATGTTCAAAACGTTCTCAAATATATTCGACTAGATCTCCTTGAAGTTTACGATGCATTTGTTTTTCACGAATACTTGCTCTTCTTTGTAGTCTTGTTGAAGTAAAAGGATGAAATTGTAAGACAAAATTTTACAAATGAAGAGTAAAATGATGAAATTGTGAGAGAAAATAAAAGTGTGAGAGAAAATTTGTGTGTACAATTTTTCATATTGGTTTATTTATAATTAACTAAAGTATTAAAAGAAAAAAAGAAAATAGCCGTTCAACAACGGTAACTTGGCATTAAATTTTCAATAGCATTTATTTTCAATTTTCTTATTATTTAATGTGATTAACTTGTTATTATATTATTATGGCTAAAATACAGTTTTGGTCCCCTGTTTTGCAAAATTCACAGTTTTGGTCCCCCTGTTTTTTTTTTTAACAGTTTTGGTCCCCCACCCCAATTTTGGCCCAAAAAAAGTGATGAACAGTACCATGTCCGTACATGAACAGTACACGTCCGTACATGAATAGTGAGGGGTGGGGGACCAAAACTGTTAAAAAAAAAACAGGGGGACCAAAACTGTGAATTTTTAAAAACAGGGGGACCAAAACTGTATTTTAGTCTATTATTATTTTATTCAAGCAACGTTGCATTGCTTTACTAAGTTTGCCAGCATGTCAAACTTCAACCAGTATGAAACTCCCCTTTTTCATTGCCACGCTAGAGCAATAGGTGAAAAACCAACCGTTGGAGTTGGAGTTGGTCTTAGGTGGCCTACCTTTGGATTGGGCCTGACTTCGAGATTATCGGTACACTTGCTGAAATGTTATCAGGAGCCACATTTTCAGAGACATTTAACACAATTAAGTCCTGCTTGAACTTGTCAAGTTGTGCTTCCTACACATAGAGGAGAGCTTCAATATCAAAGAGAGAGAGGCTCAGGATTGTTATACATTTGCATGACAAATGGATTATATTTCTCTAATAAACCATCAAGAATGGAATCAATCTGATATTGCTCTTTGATTGAATCTCCAACAGCCAGAAGCAAATTTGAAATAGCTTTCACTCGAAGCACATGCTCATTGATGGATTTCTTGCCTTTCTTCATGAACTTAAACTCAACATGAAGCTGCATAACTCGCGCTATCATAAGAGCATTAAAGTACATGTGAATCTTGTCCCATACTTCAAATGTATGCTTGCACTATAACACTTGAGGTAACACGAATTCAGAAATGGTAGAAAGGAGCCATATAAACACAGGTTGTTCCTACACAATCAAGCCTCATTTTCTCCAGACACCTTACCTTCAATTCAATCTTGTTCGGACTTTAATTTCTGTGGAATTTGAGAATTCACCATGATCTTGTTCACTCTTTAAGTGAGGATGACTCCTTCAACTTGTTGATTCCACATGAGGTAGTTGTTGTCTTGAAGTTTAATTAAGAGTTTTGGACCCAAAATAAAACCAAGTTGTTGTTTCCTTCAACTGCATTTAGCTTCATCTCTGCAGTATATATCATCCTTTATCCTTTCTGAGACTCACTCAGCACTCTTAATCTCTCTTACAATATGAAGAATTTCTTGTTTTCTTTATACTTCTTGTTCCCTATAATCTTTACAATTATTCTCATGCTCCTCACTCCAATTCCAAGTGCACAATTAACCACAACCGAAACCAAAGTTCTTCTTCAAATTCAAACACTTCTTGAATATCCTCAACTTCTTCACAAATGGAACAAGAATCTCACCAACTTCTGCAACCTCTCTCCATCACCTTCTTTCATCATTGTATGCTCAAAGAACCATGTAACAGAATTAACAATCATTGGAAACAAAACCAAGCCAGTTTCACAAAGATTCTCCACTGGTTCTTTTTTCACTGTTTTAACAAAGCTTTCAAACATGAAGGTTTTGTCATTGGTGTCACTTGGTTTAAGGGGTCCATTGCCTTCAAAAATCACTAGGTTTAAGTCTCTTGAAGTTTTCAACATTACTTCAAATTTCATCTATGGAGAAATTCCATTATCAGTTTCTTCTTTGAAGAACCTCAAGAGTCTTGTTTTGGCTGATAATTTCTTCAATGGAAATGTACCTAATCTCAAAAGATTAGCCTCTCTTCAAGAGATTAATCTTGCTAACAACAGATTAGGACCTGGTTTTCCTTCATCTTTGTTCTCTCTTCCTTCACTACACAACCTAAACTTGGCTTCAAATCGATTAACCGGTTCGATTCCTGCGAATTTATCTTGTAGTCCTTCTTTAAAATTTCTTGATATCTCATACAATTTTCTACAAGGAAAACTGCCATGGTGCATTGATTCGAAGTCGTTAAACCGAACAATATTTTATTCTGGTAACTGTTTGTCAACAAGAAATTTCAGTGATCAACATTCGTCGTCGTACTGCAAGAAATCGACTGTGTTGAATGTTAAGCCGAGATTCAAGAGGCCGAATGGATCAAAGACGCAACTAGGACTAAGAGTTCTAATCGGTATTATCGGAGGTTTTGTAGGAGCTGCAGTGCTTTTGATTCTACTCTTTCTCTTCATTTTGAGAAAGTTCAATGCAACAAAAGTTTCTGTCACTGCATATTCAAGGCCAAATATTTATCCAAGTAAGGCCACAATTTCGCGCGTGCGCGCACACACACACTTCATATATTTCATGTGGTTATATAATACATCTTAGTCTTTTATTTAAACTATGCTTTAATTTGTTTTTCATTTCTGTCGAAAATAGGGAGAAATGTTCCTCAGCTAGTGAGAATAGCTTCAAATGGATTACCACCTTATAGAATTTTCAGAATAAAAGAAATTGAAGATGCAACCGACAACTTCGACTCGTCGAATCTAATAGGAGAAGGATCACAAGGACAGCAATATAAAGGTAGACTCAAAGATGGTTCAATTGTCATGATTAATGAGAAGAGTTTGAGCAAAATCAGTGATCAGAATTTGAAGGTGTTACCTTATTTAAGGCATAGGCATTTGGTGAGTGTTATAGGACACTGTGCTATTAACCATGATGAGGACAATCCCAAAATGAAAAGCACAATATTCATTGTATTTGAACACATCTCAAACATGTCATTGAGAATTCATCTTACAGGTAATATAAACACTCGCATAAAAACCATTTAATTTTGATTCTGTTTGATTGACAGTGTAAAAATTTCCTGAGTTTAACAGACAGGAGAAAAAGTGAGACGCTAAAGTGGCAACAAAGAATGGCGATTTTCATCGGTATTGCAAGAGGAATCAAGTTCTTACACACTGGAGTAACTCCTGGCATATTTGGAAACAACATCAAGATTGAGAATATTTGGTTGGATAATAGTCTCAATCCAAAAGTTAGTGGATATAGCATTCCATTTCCATGCAAGGTTAGAACTTAGAATAATAAACTATATATATTTTGACTCATTCAGTACCTATGGTTGATATCTTTGTTAATTTTCAGAAAGGTTCTGAGAGAAAACATAAACAAAAAAATGGGCACAGTCAAATTAGCAGCATCAATACTGCAGAAAAGGAAGACATATATCAATTTGGATTGATTCTACTTGAACTCATCACTGGAAAACTAGTTACATCTTCTATGGATCTAGAAGCACTGAAGTATGAGGTATATACACAAAACATGACATAACATTCTTATAATATCTAATATTATGGTAATTACATGTTTGATTTTTATCATGTTTAGCTTAAGAGAGGTTTATGTGAATCTGCATCACCGAACGCGTTAAAGAGTGCTATCGATCCTTGGCTCCATGGAACTTATGCACATGAATCATTGAAAACTGCAGTTCTGATCACTATCAACTGTCTCAGCAAGGTTCCCGGTAATCGGCCTTCTATAGAAGATGTTCTCTGGAATCTGCAGTACTCCATGCAAGTTCAAGAAGGAAGGTCAAGCAAAGCCTCAACATGAAAATGTGTACTTTCTGCCTGTAAAATTGTTTGTTGCAGTTTGTAAGGTGTTTGTTCAGAAATAATAAATTTCTTGAAGTATGTATTTTCTTGAGTAAGGCCATCGTTTTCAACATTAAGCACCTCTTTATATAGTGTTATCTTTTGGAGTTTCTGTTTTAGTTCATCATAAAAATAGTATTACCTTTTTGTGTATACATTATGTGATAATGATGAATGAAACAAATGAGAATGGTGAAAAAAGCTTATTCCACACAACATGGAGTCTAAAACAATAATATAAACATACAGTTTTTATATATAATGCTACTGTTGTGAAATTGAATACTTCGACCACACAAAAAAAATTTAATAGTGAAAATTTATATATTTTTTACAGTAATCAATGATAAAAATATGCACTTATAGGCTCTCACTCACATGTTCTAGCATAAAATCATCTAATTATCACATAGAATTGAGTTATGATACATAATTGGTGGTGTCCTTTGATATTTTGGTTATTGCGTAGGAATCAATGCAATCTACTAACA
Organism: Lathyrus tuberosus; assembly: GCA_022829125.1. Classification (NCBI taxonomy): domain Eukaryota; kingdom Viridiplantae; phylum Streptophyta; class Magnoliopsida; order Fabales; family Fabaceae; genus Lathyrus; species Lathyrus tuberosus. Next base: position 9,422,283 of record JALAZF010000199.1, on the reverse strand, counting down.
TAGATACACAAAGCAAAGATGAGTCCATACTTATTCGCTAGGCGAGCATCTAGAGAGGCCAAAAGAGGTTCGCTCAACGAGCCAAAAGAGAAATAGGGCAAAGAATCAAAGTGCAGAAAGGCAGTTTAGCAAAGGCGGTTTGAAAATTCTTCATGGTGAAGTAACGTCAATTCGCTAAGTGAGGCATAGTTCGCTAAGCAAAGACAGCATAACCAAAATCTATAAACAGATATTTTTTGTTTTTGGAAGCATTGTAATAGTTTAGAATTTAACGTAAGAGAATGGAATTGAAGGATATAAGCTGGATACGCATCAATTGTCGGGAAATCACTTTTGATGTTCATTCATCTCAATTCCTCTATTTTTGTATCATGCTACCATCATGATGGATAACTAACTCTCCTCTCTTGTTGGAATTGGGTGTAATCCATTGAACTGTATGTATATTTATTGATCATAATATTATATAATCCAATTATTTATGATTATCAATGTTATCTTTGTTTTTACCGATTAAATGCATGGATTAGAATTGTTGTTGAAAAATACTTTCAAATCTTGGTCTAGGATAACATTTATTAAACTCTAATTGCTAGATATAGAGTTAGAGTTCAATATTCACTCAAGGTATCAAGTTTTAATGCTACTTGATTGCTTAATATATTGAGAGAGCATCGATTAAACAATCTGGTAGAAATCTCGTTAGGAGTTTAGACATAAACACTGTTGTGAGTGACACGTGAAGATAATAATGAATATCAATGTTACATATAAAAAGGGTCAATGAATACATATACATTCGGTGGATGACCAATCCCAACAAGTTCTCTTTTTTGTGAAACTCATTTTATCAATTACCCATTATATATTTCGTTACTTTGGACACGATATTAATAATAATTTTTTATTAATGAACATCAAAATGGCATCGTTGTCGGGGACAAGCGTTTAGATATTACAAGCATTGTGACCATTTTTATTGTTTTAAGCAATTTTGCACTTGTTGATATTGTATATACATATATTCTTTACCCGTCGTGTTGCTCACTTATGTTGGCTAGGTTTTTAAAATATGTTTATGCGAGGTAGAACGCCAAAAGAACAATTGCATTTTAATCCCGAGATCAAAAAGACAGCAAGACGCAACAACAAGAAAACCAGAAAGAGAAAGTTACTAGCCAAACAAAGAAATCAACAAGAGGGAATTTCTATTTTGGTTTCTTTGACATCTTCCTTACCAAAGAACACTATGGCTGAAGTGATCGACACCAACAACAACAATAGAACTTGAGCTCTTGGGATGCCATGTCACAATTGCCCAAGACAGTTAACTCATATTATCAGGCCTCTCAAAAGTAACAGACAGACCGGGATGAAAACTGGATTACTTCAAATCATATATGAAAGTTCATTTGCGGGACTTGATCAAGAAGATCCATATACTCATCTTACCAAGTTTTATGAACTTGCCGGTATACTTGATGCATCTGAAGATGAGGAGGAAGTTGTGTTTATGAGATTATTTCCTCATTCTCTGATTGGAAAAGTCAAATATTGATACTCGACCAACCGGTTCAAGTTATGAACGACTGGAATGCACTGGAGGAAAAATTCTAAACAAGTTTTTTCCACACAATAAGTTCACGGTGGTCAACACCATAATTCCTGTATTTTCTCAAGGTTCTAATGAAACATTATGTGAAGCATGGGGGCGGTACAAGTCCATATTGCAGAAATGCCCCTACCATGGGTTCGACGATCTCACTCAGATTCATATTTTCCGCAACAGACTTCAACCACAACCAAAGCTTTTGTTAGATGCAACTGCATGTGGTTCTTTAATGTCAAAGAGTGGATAAGACGTAATAACCATCATTAATCAAATAACACTCAATGATCATCAGGTGCAGTACAATAGAGGGCCTTCACTGAAAAAACCCGGGATACTTGAATTAGTAACAAATTATGCAATTTTGGCTCAAAACATGTTACTCACTCAATCAGTGGAAGAACTCGCTAAAGAGTTATCAAAACTTCCACACCAACTCAAATAAATGCAAGAGGAACAAAACAAATCCAAACAAATCGCTCTTTGTGAACTATGCACGGGTGACCATCCAACAGGTTTTCGTCCTCCAGTGAATGAGGAGGTAAACTATACGGGAAATCAGCAATAAAAGCAGGCACCGTACCAAGGTAATCAAGGCTATTAATGCAGAAACAACACAAATTATGGCAAGTGGTGGAGGCAAGATGCAAGACCGTCAAATAGGAAAAATCTATATAAGAATTTTAATCACAATCCTCCTCAACCAGACAGGACTTCAAAGTTGGAAGATACATTGAATCAATTCATGAAATTGTCTATTGCAAATCAGAAAAATACCGATGCTTCGACCAAAAATCTTAAAACACAAACAGGGCAGATTTCAAAACAACTGGCTAACTGATGACAGTCTGTCATTGCATCTAATTAGTCAAAAAATTGGGAAAAAACAAGCGAAAGAGGAGCCTGAATGATGAAGAAAAACCCAAGAATGAGTGAAAAATAGCCAAGTATGAAAGAATGGGACTTAGTGGAAATTATGGTGCAAAAGCTACTAGAATAATCACGCGCGCCATCACGCGCTATCGCGTGCACGATAGAGGAAGAAGAATTGCATCGCGTATGCGCGATGCTTATATAATGCGTGCGATGGGTGCTTTTCTGGTACTTTTTCTGACGCGTTCTAACCCGTTTTGAGTACTTTTTAAGGGGATTTTCAGTTGTTTGACAAGGGTTACGAAAATTGGAGACTAGAGCACGATTTTGAGAGCACAAATGGAGATTTTTAGAGCATTTGAAGCCATTGGAGGAAATTTCTTCAAGGGACTTCTTATGTTATTTTCATCTATCGATTGTGGTATTAATTTCTGAATAATACGTAGCTAAATTCTCTTAGGTTAGGTTGTGTTATAATGAACCTATTTCTATATTGTTGGATTCTATGTTGATTTGACCGTTGTATAAACCTATTGATCTATAATTCTATTAAGTTATTTCTTAATCTTAATGCTTTTTATTTGGGATACTTTGTTAGTCTGAATTTGGACACATAAGGATTATTCACCCTTAGCCTATGTGTTGTACCTAGGGCAAGTATTTTACTTACGCTAATCGAATAGGGAGACCTCGAGTAGTGGCCTAGGGAATTAACATTCTATTCATCGCCTAACCCTGCTTATGCTGGAGGACTAGGGATAGAAAGCTTCAAGTAGTGGTTAGTGAGTTAATTCGTGAGGGATCGACTTTAACGGTTTTGTTAATTCACCATGGGGTTATAGTGATTAGATAATTCATTTAGGGTATCAAGCATCAACAATATAGGAATACGGGATTCTACAACATAACCTGACCGTTTTCGTGACATTGTTTTCTCGTTTAACTACTTTTTGCACTGAAAATTGCAAACGCCCCTTCCTTTACTATTTAACTTTAAATTACAAAAATATTGTCTTGTTCGAGCACAGTCTTTGTGGGTTCAATCTTTTTATTACCACGACATTATCAGTACACTTGTCGAGAAGCCATCACTAACCAACAAGGGGGAGCATTCACTGCCAGCACTCAGACTAATCCAAAGGAACACAACAATTCAATCACAATCAGGGATGTGAGAGTGATTAAAATAGGAGTTGATGGGTATTCTAAAAAAGAAAAAATGTTGTTGAATCAAAAGAAGAAAATGAGGAAAGAATAAAATAAAGTGACCAAGTAGAAAAGAAAAATAATGAGGGGGTTTTAGTAAAAAAATGAACAAAAAGAAAATGAGAGAAAAATGAACGAGGGGCAGAATACAAAGAATCATAAAATAAAAGAAAATATGACAATTCTACCAGTACAACAGTTACCGTATCCTCTAATTTTGGGCCGACCATTCATGAAAACGGAAAGAAGGATGAATGATGTGGATGAGGGAGTGATGAAATTAATAGTGTAAAATGAAGAAGACAACTTCAGTTTGTTTCAAGTAATCAAGCATCAAACCAACAACGAAATATGTTGTCAAATGGATGCTCTTGACAAAGCAAGAGAAGAAGAGGATATTGGTGACTGTATAACAGATATTGAAATACCACCGAAAGCTTTCATACTAAAATAGAAAATGGAGATAAACTTGAGGGCATTCGAAAAAATAAAGGAATCAGAAGAATTCATGAGAAAGCCAAAACTTGCATGAAAGCCATTCATGATGGTGTCAAAAGGGCCAGGCCAATAAGAAAGACACATGACAAAACAAAGCCACATTTCGGTGATGGAAATGATTGGATCATATCACAAAGACCACCTTGAATTCACTTAAAAAAGGCATCGAGCTAACAACGTTAAAAAAATGCTTGTTGGAAGGCAACCCAACTTTGTAAGTATTTTATTGCATTTTGCATTATAGGTATCATTTCAAAAGCTTCACATGACATTCATGAAGCACGCATCAAATTCTGTAGAAAACATGATTATGGTATGTTTGCTAAGCGAAATCATTCTCGCTAAGCGAGATTTTTGTTAACAAGTTCACTAAGCGACACATTCCTAGCTAAGCGAACATAGCAGTTTCAATAAAAAATATTCATTAATTCCATTTACTCCACAGTAACTATCCTTTCACCTACTCTTTTTACTCTGCACCGAAACACCTACACAAAACCAGCCTCACTTCTCATTTAGATCCTCAATCTCTCACAATATGAGTGTTTTTGTATTTTGAGTGATGTAAAAACTAGGAAAGTATAGTGTTATGTATATTAGACAGTATCCTCTCATTCTAGATGTGCATCTTGGCTTTAAGACGTATTTAAATGAGTTTGAAAAGAGGTCAACATTATATCTGCAATGAAAAACATATTTTGGGCATTCTAGTCACTTCAGGCTAACCTATGCATGAACAGGCCGACCTATACAGGCCTTAGCTTCAGTATAGGCCAGCATATAGATCCTTCAGGTCGGTTCCCATGAAGCAGTAGTAAAGCATGTATGCTCTGCCCACAGGTCGCCTCACAGGCTGCCTCACAGACCGACTTATGACCTTCACAGGCCGACCTATGACCTTCAAAATCCGACCTAAACAACATACATAGGCCGGCCCATTGCTTTCATAGGCCGACCTATATGTTTTTCCCATCTAAAAATTTCAATTTTGCTCCAACTTTTTGCATTCCTTTTGCCCATTTCTTCACCTACCTATATATACTCATACATGTATCTTCCTCTAGGTAAGGTTTCCTAGTGAATAAAACCTCAACGAAACCAGATTACATATTTGCCCATCATCTTCATTCATTCTTCTATGCATACACACAATTGGACTACACATAATCATTTTTTGATTGGGTGAACATCTAGATTAGGGTTAATAACGTCCAATTAGGTTTGGTGTAACCGAGAAAATTGGGTTGGGAACTTTGTCTGTTTTAAATAAGAAAAACAAGATGGGGTTTTCCTTCAAGATCGGTTTGATTTGAAGGTTTTGGAGAAGATCACGTCAACACATATTCGACTGAGTGAAGGCCTTGGGACAAGGTGGTTTCCTTGTAAGGGAGTAGCGCGAGACGATGAATTGTGTTCAGGAATCTAGGGTTTCAACAAGTTGTGTGCTCGGGATAATCGGAGGATTGTAGCCACATTTGTTGGTTAGTTGATCAAGCTTTTGATCAAGGGTTGGAGGTGGAAGAATTAACCCAAAATAATAGGGTTTTTGGGGCTTGCATTCTTCATCTCTTGTATAAAAGATTTTGCAAAGAAAAGGTTAATCGCACTATCTCAATTCGATTTCGAATTGAGGGCAGACATACCCATAGCGAGGCCGATTAGGGAACTTCCTAAACAAATCTTGGTCTCTCTCTCTCTCTCTCTCTCTCTCTCTACCTCTTTATCTCTTTTATTGTTGATTTCGCAATTTATCAAGTTCATCGTTGTTTGATCAATTCGATTGGAAATTGTTTTCTATTATATTTTAAAAGTGTTGTTGTTGATATAATCACAATCACTTTGATTGTGATTGGCTTTTAACATCAAAAAAATAAACTATATTTCCACTCGCTATCGATTGCACACCAAGTGTTCGATAAATTGTTTGTGTGTATTTTAATTGTGTTTTGGGTCATTAGATATATGAGTTACGATTAGCATTACATTTAACTGATTTGTATCTTGGTCGTTGTTGAATATATACATTCATTATCACTCAGTTTGGTTTGCGATACGTATATTGCTTTTCAGTAGTAGGTTCGGTTAGACGATTCGATATGGGTTATTTTTCTGCTGCACCATATTTTGAAAACATATTTTTGCCAAACGTTTTTTATTGTAAAATTTGTGGTTTATTTACCCCCTAGGTCGAAGCTTATCGTTTAACAAGTGGCATCAACAACTTTGGTTTATTCCGTGCTTGAGATATATTTCTTAGAATAATGACTACCGAACCTAAGGGTGTGTACAATAAAGTATCAATTTTCACTAGCGAAAATTATGGCTATTGGAAAGCTCTTATGCATATACATGTCAGCTCTATTGACAAAGGTATTTGGGATGCTATCTAAAATGGTCCAAATGAAATAACTATAACCAATGAGGAAGGCGTCATAATACCTAAATCGAAATCACGATGAGATGATAATGATAGGAAATTGTGGTCACATGATTGGAAAGCGAAAAACATTCTCACTTCCCCTTTGGGAGTTGATGAGTTTTATCGCGTTTCTCATTATGAGACGGCCAAAGCTATGTGGGACGCATTAAGGATTTCCCATGAGGGTACTAATTATGTTAAACAAGCTAGGATAAACACATTAAATCAAGAGTTTGAGCTGTTCCATATTGAGCATGGTGAAACCATTGCGAATATGCAAAAACGGTTCACTCATCTTATAAATCGATTAAATGTACTAGGTAATTGTTAGAAGAGTATCAGTGTGGGTTTTTGTTATCGTATCCACAGGGATTGTCGGATATTTGATGCTTGCCGTTCAATAGTTGCGATATTCTAAGTTAACGTTTTCAGAAGTTTCACTTGTTGTTATCATTCACTTGTAGCAAAGATTAATTAGGTCACAAAGATTTTTGTAAAAGATTTTATAAAAGCATGTTAAGGTTAGGTTTCATCAATCCTATTCATGTATAAACAATTAATCAAGCATATGAACTCGGTTTCCAATCAATATAACCGCGTACCCTCCCGACGGGGTTTATTTCTAAAGCGACGTCGTGATTACCGTGGTTTAAACCGTTAGATGATGTCTCACGCTAACAGTCTAAACAACGATCTTTACGATCAATACAATGCGAATAGCAAATCCCAAATCTATGTCTAGAGTTTGGTTTTCAAGAGATGAAATTGTTAGGTCAAGAGTTGTAAAGTCTATGTCTAGAGCAAAACAATTCACAAATGGATCATTAAGAGAAAACAACATCATCTACATTGATCAAAGACTTTGTTCATATACAAGAGATCAATATCAATACATAAAAACAGAATCAACTACATCTAACCTCAACATTGAGTGATTAGCTACCACTTCTCATGGTAGCTTGGATGACAAGTAAAGAGAGGAGATGAATGAGCATCCACGACGAATAATCGAGAATGGATGCAAAATCAGCTTCTCCAATGAAAATACAAGCTTTTCTCAACAAAATACTGTAAAAACTTAATTCTAATGTAAAATGAGCAAGATTCTTATTCCAAAAAGTAACAATTCTATTTATACACTTTTCCTAACAGCACCATTCGCCCAGCGAAGGCATTCATTCGCCTAGCAAATGACAAAAAATATGGCACATTTATGTGCCTCAGACTTAAACCGCCCCTCAGAATTATCGCGGGTTCGCTAGGCGAACCAAAACATTCGCTTCGCGAGCATTCGCTGCAACCTTCGCCCCAACGAAGCTTGGGTGTTTTCAAAATGGAAAGTTTCTGCCACCCTTCGCTGGCACATTCGCCCCGCGAGCACATCAGCGAGCATTCGCTGGCCTACTCGCCCAGCGAATTTACCCAGTTTTCCTACTATAAGTTTTGCACACTTTCTGCCACCATCTCGCTGGCATCCTCGCTGACGTTCGCTAGGCGAACCTTCGCTGGCACCTTCGCCAACACTCGCCTAGCGAATACTGTTGCTGATTTCAATTCTTTGGCAGCTTGCACTATTTCTTTGGGTCTTCCAACATTGATCTTTTCACTCCTATTTCTGCACATTTAGCACACAAATTACAAGCACCACAAGTATATTTCAAATAATGCACAACAACATCAATTCACACTAAAATCAACCTATTCCACATGAAAAGTCATGAAAAATGCCAAATAATTCATACTCAAATATATCATGATTGACATCTAACAAACTCTCCCCAACTAACTCATTGCTTGTCCTCAAGCAAAGTATGCCTCTCACGAGGATTTGCTCGAGGATTAAATTCAACCAAGACACGAAAATGGCTCAGCTAAACAGTGATCACAACAATGCATCAATTACACAATTCAAGAACCAATCATGTAAAAGAACTTGACTCTTAAACAATTTCAACAATGCTTCAAGAGACAACTAACTTATCATACACATGTCATTCTACACTCCTCTTCGAAATATGATTGAAGGCAAACGTGCATACAAGCACGGGACAATTAAACTCACTTGACAAATGATGCAATACTAAGCAATTCATATCATATCTCAATGATCATAACAGAAATTATGGAAGTAAAAGATCACTAAGGGCTTAAAGGGTTGTAGCTTGGTCAGGAGAACAAAAAAAAGGACATATATAACGGTCTTTGAAATGAAGTTGCCGGTACAAAGAACATTCACTATATACATATTCACACAACAAACTTCCTTTCACCAATTCTTCATTCCACTTTCACAAACTACCGTGCACACTTATTGATTCTATTATTTTTTTCTTTCAAGCAAGCATTTTCTCTTTTGTACAATATATTCACACTCTTCTTTTTACATGCTTGCTTGAAATTTTTTTTTTTCAAAAATTAGGAGTAATGCACCTATCTTCTTCTTATTCTCTCCCCAACTCATTTTCAACTCCACCTAAAGTGAATGTTCCTTGCTTTTTAGGGCAAGGAAGTCAAAATAAACAATTTACAAAGGTTCAAGAAGAAAATGTTAGAAACTCACCAAATTCAATGATGAACTAAACTAGCAAATTATGTACATAAAACAAGTTCATCATTCAATTGAGTTCTAAACTGTTTAGGCTCAAAGGGGCTACCGAATGCTCACTACTCACAGGTAAATTAATATTTGGGCATAGTTGTGCTCACTAACAAAAATTGCCTTGATCACTTCTCCTACTTCCAAAAAATCACACGGTCACAAGATAAGGCATGAATTAAAAATAAAGACAACATTCATCAACACTCCTTGACATATAATACAATTTTGAGGCTTCTCACTTTACTAGTTTCAGATCCTAAAATGACATATGTATTCAAAAGAAGTTGTAACATGAAACGCATTTACACTTGCCCAAGACACAAAATTCTAAAGCATAAAAAATTCTTGAATCAAGGTAACGATATACCTTGTCGCAACACAATGCTTACGGTACTATCATAGCCCTCACATCTTGGAGGAATTTCTCTTTAATCCCAAGAGTCCAACCTACTTCCACAAAGTTCCACCATTAAAGAAGAAAAATCAAAATAACACATACAAAAACACACTTACTACTATAATTAAAAACCAACAATTATTAGTAAATCGAAACAATTTTTTTTTACTATAAACCATAATGATTACTAATAATATCACAAAGTGCCTGGTGTATAAAACACCTACATAATTCAAAAAGTACCACACGGGTACGAGTACATTAATACTTGACTAGTAAAAGCTAAAAAATACATAATATAAGAAAACTTCACTTTGGAGACCAAAGGAAGTACACAAGTCTAAGATCACAAAAAAAAAATCAATCCTCCTCCTCATCATCGTCCATGTCCTCCTCCTCACCTCCAGCAGAAGTAGCCTCATCATCATCAGCATCGTCCTCACCCCCTCCAAATATTGGCCTGGCCTCAGGCCAACCAGCATGCACTAGGAACTGCTCCCTAGTCATCATAAGATGCTCAGAAGAAGGGTCACGGATCTGCAACTGAAGAGCCTGCAAGGAATCATGAATATCCGTCATAGCACGCTGCTGGGCAGCCATCCAATCCCAGTTATAATTGCAGATCTCCTGCTGATATGGATAGTAGGCCGGCGTTGCCGGCTCAGAACCCTCCTCAGCTTCAGCAGCATCATCACCACCAGCACTAGAAGAGCCTCCAACCATCCCTCTAGCCTTACAGAACTTATCCACATACCGATCATCAATAGCAGATGGAATAGTGACCTGCCTGCGGGCTGGCATATCAACACCAGCGTGAGCACACAAGGACATGATCAGACATGGAAAAATAAGCGGGGCATTCTTGCGCGCCGCCATACCTCCCGAACCACTTAACACAACTGCCCTGATTTCATCCGCAATGATGCGGGCCACGTCAATCTGGACATTCTGCTGAATGCTGTGGATAAGATGAGCCAGAGCAATAGGAACTGTACTATGATGCGACCTGGGACAAATGTTAGTGAGCACAAACAACAAAATAACCTGAACCAAGGGCAGCATGTCCACCCTTCTGAACCTAACCGGCACCCCGAAGGAATTTCGCTCAACTTCCTTACCTTCAAGAAGTAAATCCCGAGTCATCTTCTCAATCTCACGATGAAGATGCAAGTCTCGATGATAGGCATCCAGCTCAGTCCCAACCAACGGTAAAGGATCTCCCAAAACAGTGTTGATCGTCCTACGATCAAACCTCACAACAGTACCTCTAACCCAAGAGGCCCAACTGAATCTTTCACCATCATCCGGTAATGCATTCGCAAAAAATTCCCGAACAATTTCAATGTTGTACCCATCCAGCGGCATCATTAGACGATCCCACTTCTTTGCCACAAAAAGTGCATCAATTGTTCGGTAACTTCCTCGATCACTAAGAAGGAATCTTTTCTCCGGCAGGATGGTCTTTCTTTCAAGGGTCTCGTACCTGGCAGCCTGCTTAGCTCCCCTGAATCGTTCTTCGTCAAATCGCACGGGCACCTGCTTGGAGGTTTGAACCTTTCGCTTCTTAGCTGCGTGAATCGCCATTTTTGGTGCCATCTGCACATAACAAACAATGAAACCAAACAAGAGCAACAAACGCATTAGCAACTAAAAACAACCAGCCAGAGCTCTGCATTGACAAGTAAAAAAAAAATTAAAAATCTGCCTCTGTTCGCGCCAGACTCGCTAGGCGAAGTCTGGCGAATGCTCGCGCAGACTCGCGAGGCGAACGAACCAGCGAAGGCGCGATTCTTCAGAAAAACACAGTTACAAATAGTCCATCTCCCATCTCCTAATTTCAAATACTACTCTAGTCATATTGCTTATGTAGTTTCTAACATGCAAGACAAAAGTAACATGACAGAGTATACCAATTTTTCACAAAACCCATATTGATCACTTAAGAACATAAACAATGCTTACAGAAATAAATTGTAAAGAGTAAACAAACCTGAATTTTGCACTGTTAATGGTGGATTAGGGCAATTGGAAAGTAGAAGGAGATGAGTGTTGAAGTGTACAAGAGGAAATGAAAGGAAAAGAATGACACGGAGGGAAATGATGAAGAGGTCAAGAGGCTAGGGTTTTCCCCCCCTCTAATCTGATTTCAAAATGGGTCTTGGGCCCAATTTGGTGGCCCACCCACAATCCATTTTTTTCTGATGTGGCAGGAACTTGGGTTGGTCTGCCTCGCTGGGTTCGCGGAGCGAAGGCCAGCGAATGCTCGCCCCAGCTCGCTAGGCGAACACCAGCGAACAAGACCAGAATTTTCAAAATTTTTCCAAACTGTGCCACAATTTTTTAAGCATCATAGTGATATCTAAACATTCTCAAAACAGAAATAACAGAAATACTTACAATGTTGGGGTGCCTCCCAACCAGCGCTTGTTTAACGTCGGCTAAGCTCGACGGTCCACCGCAATCTCACGGATCGCGGAAGGGAACAATGGCGGGATTCCGCTCGAAATCTCCTCCAAGATAAACTTTCAGCCTCTGTCCATTGACAGTCCAACTTTCCTTTGACTTTGTGTCCTCAATTACAATTGCTCCATAAGGTTTGATTTCCACAATCCGAAAAGGTCCGGACCATTTAGATTGTAATTTTCCGGGAAACAATTTTAATCGAGAATTGAACAATAAGACCAGCTGTCCGACCTCAAAATGTTTGATGACAATTCTTTTGTCATGGTAAGACTTGACACGATCCTTATACAATTTATTGGAATCGTACGCCTGAAGGCGCAATTCATCCAACTCGTGTAATTGCACTTTTCTACTTTCCCCGCTTAGAGTTGGATCAAAATTAAAAAATTTTAAGGCCCAAAACGCCTTGTGCTCCAACTCTACCGGCAAGTGACAATTCTTACCATAGACCATTTTAAACGGTGTGAGACCGATCGGAGCCTTAAAAGCAGTCCGATACGCCCACAACGCGTCATCAAGTTTGTTCGCCCAATCCTTTCTCGAGGCTGAAACAGTTTTCTCCAAAATACGCTTAATCTCACGATTGGATACCTCTGCTTGACTGTTAGCTTAAGGATGATATGGTGTAGCAACTTTGTGCTTCACACCATATTGCTCAAGAGCTTTGTCAAGCTGAGTGTTACAGAAGTGAGATCCTCCATCACTTATTAACACTCGAGGAGTACCAAAACGTGCAAAAATATTTTTTTTCAAAAATTTTACCACTGTTTTTCCATCGGCTTTAGCGCAAGCTATCGCCTCTACCCACTTGGAAACGTAATCCACAGCGACCAAAATATATTCATTAGAAAATGAAGATGGGAATGGACCGACAAAGTCGATCCCCTAACAGTCAAAAACTTCGATTTCTAACATATTTTGTAATGGCATTTCTTGCCGCTGTGAAATACCGCCGCTTCTCTGGCACTTGTCACAACTAAGGGCATGTGCATGCGCATCTTTGAATAAGGACGGCCAATAAAAGCCCGATTGTAGGACTTTAGTGGCCGTTCTCAACCCATTAAAGTGCCCTCCGTAAGAAGAGTTATGACAGTGCCACAGAATACTCGTGGCTTCCTCCACTGACACACACCTTCTGAGGAGGTTGTCGACACCAAGTTTAAATAAATGGGGTTCATCCCATACAAATGACTTGGCATCAGACAAAAATTTCTGTTTTTGGTGGTGCGTTAGACCATCCGGTATCAATCCGGTGGCTTTGTGGTTAGCCATGTCGGCGAACCACGGTCTAAATTGCACTCTAAAAAGTTTTTCATCAGGGAACTCCTCTTTTACCTCAAATTCATTCTTGGTCACCTCAACGTTTACCAAACGAGATAAGTGATCTGCTACCAAATTTTCGGATCCCTTTTTGTCACGAATTTCAAGATCAAATTCCTGTAACAAAAGGATCCACCTAATAAGCCTCTGCTTAGAATCAGGTTTGGTAAGCAGATACCTTATAGCGGTATGGTCAGTGTAAACGATGACTTTCGCACCAATCAAATAAGAACGAAACTTCTCCAACGCATACACTATGGCGAGCAACTCTTTTTCAGTTGTCGCATAGTTAATTTGAGCCTCATTTAGCACCTTGCTCGCATAATGTATAGCGTGGAAAACCTTAGTTTTTCTTTGTCCCAAAACAGCCCCCACCGCATAATCGCTAGCATCGCACATTAATTCAAAATCCATTTTCCAGTTTGGTGCAACGATTATCGGTGAAGTTGTTAAACTGTTTTTCAAAAAATTAAAAGCAAAAAGACATGACTCGTCAAAGTCAAAAACCTTACCTTGGACAAGTAAGTTGCTCAACGGCTTCGTGACCTTTGCGAAGTCTTTGATGAATCTCCGGTAGAACCCGACATGTCCAAGAAAGCTCCGTATTCCTTTGACATTCATCGGCGGTGGTAATTTCTCGATTAAGTCCACTTTAGCCTTATCAACTTCAAGGCCTTTTGAAGACACTTTGTGCCCGAGCACAATTCCCTCTTTAACCATGAAGTTGCATTTTTCCCAGTTAAGAACCAGATTAGTTTCCACGCACCGCTCCAACACCGTATCCAGATTTTTCAAGCACAAATGAAACGATTGCCCAAAAACTGAGAAATCATCCATAAAGACCTCGATTGTCTTTTCGATCAAGTCTGCGAAGATAGCTTGCATACACCGCTGAAAAGTAGCCGGTGCATTACATAATCCAAACGGCATCCTCCTATAAGCAAAGATTCCGAACGGACATGTAAAAGCAGTTTTTTCGTGATCATCCGGGTTAACAATGATTTGGTTATAACCCGAATAACCATCCAAAAAACAATAAAATTCTTGACCGGAGAGACGTTCGAGCATTTGATCCATAAAAGGTAAAGGAAAATGATCTTTTCTCGTAGCTTTGTTCAACCTACGGTAGTCGATACACATCCTCCACCCGGTAACAGTCTTTGTTGGAATAAGCTCATTTTTGTCATTTCGGACCACCGTCATTCCACTTTTTTTTGGCACTACATGCACCGGACTAACCCATGGGCTGTCGGAAATAGGGTAAATCATTCCGGCGTCCAACATTTTCACCACTTCTTTTCTGACCACTTCTTTCATGATTGGATTAAGGCGGCGTTGAGGTTGAGCAACCGGTTTAAAATCCTCCTCCATAAAAATACGGTGCATGCAATATGACGGACTAATGCCTTTGAGATCGGACAATGTCCATCCCATTGCATCTTGATTCTTTTTCAGCACTTGAATTAATCGGTTTTCCTCATTTTCAGACAAAATATTACTTATGATCACCGGTTTATTCCCTCCGCCATCAAGGAAAGCATACTTCAAGTTGGAAGGTAACATTTTCAATTCAATTTTGGGTGGTTCATCATCATTAACCAATTTTTTTAGAATCTCCTCTTCATATTCCCATGGTTGCATTTCATCCAAAGCTTCAAGTTCTAATAAACACTCTTCTAAAGCTTGTTCTTCTTCAACCGAGAATATTTCCAAGGACTCATCTAAAGCTCTTTGTAACGGTTCAATGACATGAATTTGATTTGTCACCCCCAAACTTGCCTCTTCCATTACATCAATTCGAAAACAATCACCCTTATCCTTCTTGTGCTTCATGGCATCATAAAGATTGAAACAAACCTCTTCATCTTGGACTCTCACTTTCATGAGACCATCGTCCATGTCAATTGCCATACGGGCAGTTTTCATGAAAGGCCTTCCAAGAATCAAAGGTGCATCCTCATCCTCATCCATTTCAATGACAACAAAATCAATTGGAAACAAAAATTTGTCCACTTTGACCAACACATCTTCCGCTACACCGTGAGGACGGGTAGTGGATTTATCTGCGAGTTGCAAAGTCATTTGAGTGGACCTTAATTCCATATGGCCTAACCGTCTCACAATCGATAATGGTATCAAGTTGATGCTAGGACCCAAATCAATCAACCCATTGCCCACATACATGTTTCCTATTGTAACCGGCAATGTAACTCTTCCCGGATCACATTCTTTCCGAGGGAGAGTCCGTTGAATGATTGCGCTACAACTTGCATCCACCATAATAGTTTCTTGATCTGTGTATCTTTTCTTCTTCGTAAGGATGTCCTTCATGAATTTAGCGTATTTGGGCATTTGTTCCAAGGCCTCGGAAAATGGGATATTTATTTGTAACTGTTTAAAAATATCCATAAACCGAGTATAATGCCTTGCACTATCTTTCCTTGTAGGAGCATGCGGATAAGGTAAGTGTTGTATTGGAATATTACTCACCGGCTCTTTTCCTTTTTTCGTTCTTTTCACTCTTTCCTCATTATCAATTTTTCTCTCATTCTCCTTTTTTTCTCTCTCATTTTTTTCTATCTCTTTTTCAACTACAACACCCTCGACATTCTTTTCTACTTCTAATTCCTCACTCACATGTTCTTTTTCAACCACAACCTCCTCCTCCATTACTCTTTCACCCACATTCATGTCAATCTCACGTCCACTTCTTGTAATAATCGCTTTACAATCTTTCGGATTTGGAAGAGTAGTTGCCGTAAAGGGACCTTTTTGTTGATCGGCCAATTGTTTAGATAATTGCCCGACTTGTGTTTCGAGGTTCCTTATCGCAGCATCTGTATTCTTTTGATTAGACATGGATATTTGCATAAATTGTGTTAGAGTATCTTCCATCTTTGAATTTCCAACGGGAGCTTGCGGAGGTTGGGTGTAATTTTGGTAAGGTTGACGGTTTGATGGCCAGGCTTCTTGCGGTCTCCATGGTTGTTGATAACCTTGGTTACCACGTTGTTGGTAACCTTGGTTGCCTTGTTGATACGGAGGACGGGGTTGGTAACCTTGATTTCCCGCATAGTTTGCTTCCTCCACAACCGGAGGACAATAACCGGTCAAATGGTCACCTCTGCATAACTCACACACTAACACTTGCACCTTTTTACTTGAAGATTCATGCATCTCCTTGAATTGTTGAGGCAACTTAGACATTTGCTTTGTTAACAGCTCAACCTGTTGTGATAACAATTTGTTTTGTGCAAGGATAGCGTCACTTGTTCCTAATTCCAACACACCCGGCGTTCGTTGAGCTGGTCCACGATTGTGACTACCTTGATGATCATTCAAGGCCATTTTATCAATGATAGCAGTGGCTTCCGCAGCAGTTTTGCTTAACAAAGAACCACCCGCGGTGGCATCCAACAAGATTTTGTGTACTAGCTGCAACCCATTTCTGAATATATGAATTTGTGACAATTCATCGAAACCATGGCCTTTGCACTTTCGTAACATTGATTTGAACCTCTCCCAAGCTTTGTTGAGAGATTCGTTAGCTCCTTGTGTGAATACCGCTATAGCGGTCTTCGTTTCCATGAACCGAGTGTGCGGAAAGAATTTTTCCAAAAATTTTTCTTCCAAAGCATTCCAATCAGTCATGATGGCAGTTGACTGATCAAGGTACCATTCCTTGGCCTTCCCAATGAGGGAATGCGGGAATAGTCTCTTGAACAGAGACTCCTCTTCTGCTTCCGGTTCACCCGTCGCTCCAGCGATTTCATAAAATTTTGTCAAATGGGTGAAAGGATCTTCATGATCCATACCCGTAAACGGACTTTGGTATAACAGTTGGAGGATTCCGGTCTTCATCTCAGCATGACGACCATTGTTTGCATGACGGGCGAACTGAGCATTATGCCTCAGACTGTTTGTACAAGGCCTTGAAGTAGGTGGTGGTGGTGGTGGTGGATCTCCCTCCATAATTGGAAGTATTTGTGGAAATGGTGGTGGTGTAGATGTACTTTCCTCTTGTTCTCGCCTCTGTTTCGCTAGCTGCCTCCTTCTTCAAGTTCGGCTATTGATTCTACGAGCGGTTCTTTCAATCTCAGGATCGAAAAGAAGTTGGTCCGCCGGTAGTTTCCCTCGCATAAACTAAGTCTGCACACTAAACAAACAGATTAACAAGTTCAAGATAAAGCGGTAACAGCTTACAATAACTCAACTATCGCAATGCTTGCAATATCAACTAACAATCCCCGGCAACGGCGCCAATTTGTTAGAAGAGTATCAGTGTGGGTTTTTGTTATCGTATCCACAGGGATTGTCGGATATTTGATGCTTGCCGTTCAATAGTTGCGATATTCTAAGTTAACGTTTTCAGAAGTTTCACTTGTTGTTATCATTCACTTGTAGCAAAGATTAATTAGGTCACAAAGATTTTTGTAAAAGATTTTATAAAAGCATGTTAAGGTTAGGTTTCATCAATCCTATTCATGTATAAACAATTAATCAAGCATATGAACTCGGTTTCCAATCAATATAACCGCGTATCCTCCCGACGGGGTTTATTTCAAAAGCGACGTCGTGATTACCGTGGTTTAAACCGTTAGATGATGTCTCACGCTAACAGTCTAAACAACGATCTTTACGATCAATACAATGCGAATAGCAAATCCCAAATCTATGTCTAGAGTTTGGTTTTCAAGAGATGAAATTGTTAGGTCAAGAGTTGTAAAGTCTATGTCTAGAGCAAAACAATTCACAAATGGATCATTAAGAGAAAACAACATCATCTACATTGATCAAAGACTTTGTTCATATACAAGAGATCAATATCAATACATAAAAACAGAATCAACTACATCTAACCTCAACATTGAGTGATTAGCTACCACTTCTCATGGTAGCTTGGATGACAAGTAAAGAGAGGAGATGAATGAGCATCCACGACGAATAATCGAGAATGGATGCAAAATCAGCTTCTCCAATGAAAATACAAGCTTTTCTCAACAAAATACTGTAAAACCTTAATTCTAATGTAAAATGAGCAAGATTCTTATTCCAAAAAGTAACAATTCTATTTATACACTTTTCCTAACAGCACCATTCGCCCAGCGAAGGCATTCATTCGCCTAGCGAATGACAAAAAATATGGTACATTTAAGTGCCTCAGACTTAAACCGCCCCTCAGAATTATCTCGGGTTCGCTAGGCGAACCAAAACATTCGCTTCGCGAGCATTCACTGCAACCTTCGCCCCAGCGAAGCTTGGGTGTTTTCAAAATGGAAAGTTTCTGCCACCCTTCGCTGGCACATTCGCCCCGCGAGCACATCAGCGAGCATTCGCTGGCCTACTCGCCCAGCGAATTTACCCAGTTTTCCTACTATAAGTTTTGCACACTTTCTGCCACCATCTCGCTGGCATCCTCGCTGACGTTCGCTAGGCGAACCTTCGCTGGCACCTTCGCCAACACTCGCCTAGCGAATACTGTTGCTGATTTCAATTCTTTGGCAGCTTGCACTATTTCTTTGGGTCTTCCAACATTGATCTTTTCACTCCTATTTTTGCACATTTAGCACACAAATTACAAGCACCACAAGTATATTTCAAATAATGCACAACAACATCAATTCACACTAAAATCAACCTATTCCACATGAAAAGTCATGAAAAATGCCAAATAATTCATACTCAAATATATCATGATTGACATCTAACAGTAATCCCATTTCCAATGAACTTGCTACTAACAAAGTTTTAAGGTGTTTAATTAGGGAAGGGCAACCAAAGGTCACCTATATTAAAGAAGCAAATGATCTTAAGTCGCTTGATCTTACGACTTTGTTTGGTAAGTTGGAAGATCACGAGCAAACAATATCTTGCGATAATAAAGACATGTTTCACAAAAACTTATCTTGTCATTATTATTGCAAAAAGGGGCACATCATTGAAAAATGAAAATTTAGGAAGTTATTTGTTTCTAAAGGAGTTGTTCAATGGTTGCATAAAAGCAACTTTGATCTCACTCACCCTCAAGGACCCAATGAAAATTGGGTACATATTTCCTTTGTGTAAAATTTCAGGTTGAATGTCTTGAATCTACCGAAAAGATATGGTATCTTAATAATGGATGTTCAATGCATATGACGGGTGACATATCTCTTTTCATTGACTTCGTGCCAAAGAGAAAGGGATTCGTCAGATATGGAGATAACAACAAAGGTTCTATACTTGGAAAAGGCAGTGTAGGTAATCCCTCATCTACTACTATCTCTGATGTTATGCTAGTTGATGGCCTTAAATATAATCTTCTAAGCATAAGCCAACTTTGCGACATGGGTTTCAAAGTTACCTTTACAAAATTTTGTTGCTTGTTTGTGCATGATGAAAAGAAGGAATGTATGTTTAAAGGCTTGTGGGTAAATAATACTTATATGCTAAGCCTAGATGATGTATCCATAGGAGGCGCTAAGTGTCTAGCCACCTGAGTGAAAATTCTTGGTTGTGGCATAGACGCCTAGCTTATCTTAACTTTGACCTACTAATAAAGTATTCTCAAAGGATTTAGTAATTAGTCTACCTAAAATAAAGTTCACTAAAGACCACCTATGTGAAGCTTGTCAAATGGGGAAGCAAAAGAGAATCTCTTTTAAATCTAAACACTGTATTTCTACCTCGAGACCTCTTGAGCTCCTTCACACGGACCTTTTTGGTCCTTTTAGGACCAAAAGCATAGGTGGAAATTACTATGGCTTTGTTATTGTAGATTAGTACTCGAGTTTATGTTGGGTCTTGTTCTTGTCAAGTAAAGATGAGACCTATCCGGCTTTTAAGCAATTTGCTAGATTATTTCAAAACAAAATGAATTTGAAAATCATTTCCATTCAAAGAGATCATGGAGGAAAGTTTCAAAACCACCTCTTTGAAAAGTATTGTGACAAACATGGGATTGAGCATAATTTTTCCGCTCCTAGAACTACACAACAAAATGGCATTGTGAAACGTAAAAATAGAATCCTTGAGGAGCTAGCGAGGACTATGCTTAATGAAGGTAATTTGCCTAAGTATTTTTGGGCGGATGCCATTAACACGACTTGCTATGTCATGAATAAGGTACTTATACGTCATATTCTAGATAAGACCCAGAAAACCTATTGTGTCTCACTTACATGTCTTCGGATGTAAATGTTATGTTTTGAACAATAATAGAGATAATCTTGGCAAATTTGAAGCAAAATCCAATGAGGGTATCTTCCTCGGATACTCACAATCTAGTAAGGCATATAGGGTTTATAATAAAAGATTGCTTATAGTTGAGGAGTCCGTACATGTTACCTTTGATGAATCCCTTCCAAAAGATGTTGGGAAAGGTGTTATTTTTCATGATGTAGGTGTGTCTTCTCAAGATATTCTCTATGGAGCCGAACAAGGGATTGATTAACCTAAATCGGTGAATGATGAGAAGAAAGAAGATGACAATGATGAAGAGGAAAAGGAAGAAAGTCCAGCTGCAGTGGAAGTTCTACCTTTTACTTGGAAGACATCAAAGGATCACCCTATCGTCAACATATACTTGGAGACATCACAAAGGGAGTAACTACTCGCTCCAAGATAAGTAATTTATGTTATCACTTTGCGTTTATGTCTCAAGTAGAGCCTAAAAATGCTAAAGATGCATTGCTTGATGAGCATTGGCTTATGGCCATGCAAGATGAACTAAATCAATTTAAAGAAACGACGTTTGGGACCTTGTCCCTCTTCCTAAAGATCATCAAGTAATTAGAACCCGATGGGTTTTTAGGAACAAACTTGACAAAATGGGGTAATAACCCATAATAAGGCCCGGCTAGCGGCTAAAGGCTATAACCAAGAGAAGGGCATCGATTATGAGGAAACTTATGCTCCGGTGGCTCGATTTAAGGCTATACGACTTATGCTAGCCTATGCTTGCGCTAAGAATTTCAAGTTATATCAAATGGATGTGAAAAGTGCATTTCTAAATGGGTTTATTAATGAAGAAGTATATGTAGCTCAACCCCCTAGTTTTGAAAGTCATGAGTATCCAAACCATGTGTACAAGCTCAAAAGAGCTTTATATGGTCTCAAACAAGCCCTTAGGGTTTGGTATGAGCGACTAAGAAAATTTCTAATTGACTAAGGATACTCAAGGATAAAAGTAGATACTACTTTATTCATTAAGCACCAAGGGAAGCACACCTTTCTAGTCCAAGTTTACGTTGATGATATTATATTTAGATCAACTAATATACAACTTGTAGAAGAGTTCTATAAGCTTATACAGGGAGAGTTGGAGATGAGTCTCATGGGGGAGTTGAATTACTTCCTTGGACTTCAAATCAAGCAATTGAAATAGGGTACATTGGTGTGTCAAATAAAGTACTGCAAAGAATTGCTAAAGTGCTTTGTCATGGAAGATGAAAAGTCTATCGATACACCTATGGCCACAAATGGTAATTTGGAAAAGGACTCAAATAGTAAGGATGTAGATGTGAAGAAATATAGAGGTATGATCGGCTCTCTTCTATATCTTACCGCATTTAGGCTAGATATCATGTTTAGCGTATGCATGTTTGCCCATTATCAATCGACTCCAAAGGAATCTCACTTAAAAGCTGTAAAGCGTATTCTTAGGTATCTTCAAGATATTTATCAATATGGGCTTTGGCTTTCTAAAGGACACGATTGTAACTTGGTTGGATACACCGACTTCGATTTTTCCGATTGCAAATAGGATAGGAAAAACACTAGTGGAACTTGCCAAATGTTTTCAAATGCCTTAGTAAGTTGGCATAGCAAGAAATAAGTTTCTGTTGCTTTGTCAACCACCAAGGCAGAATATGTTGAGGCCGGTAGTTGTTGTGCCCAAATCTTGTGGATCAAGCAACAATTACTTAATTTTGATATAAAATTGCAACGTATTCACATTATGTGAGACAACATTAGCGTTATCAATCTAACCCAGAATCCGATGCTACATTCACGCACTAAGCATATTGAGATTCACCATCATTTCCTATGTGATCATGTTGAAAAAGGCGATGTCGTATTCAAGCATGTTGATAGTAAACATCAACTTTCAGATATTTTCACAAAACCACTTCTGACCGAACCATTTTGCAACATCCGAAGGAAATTAGGGATACTCGATATCTCTAATCTTGCCTAGCATATCATTTTATTTCATTCACTTTATATGATCATACTCTAACCTTCATTTGGAGTTTTTTCTCATAAGAGTGCATGGTTCATCAATCTACATGAGAGGTAATATTGTTCCGTTTTCTTTCTCTTGCTTAGTGAGATTTCTTGTTGTTATTAGTATTCCAAATGACTAATATCCTTGATGAATGAAGTAGTTTATAAACTCTCACTTCCAAAAATTACCATTGATCTTTATCAATTATATGGTTATAGTGATGCTGTGTTATTCCTTCTATATACTTGAAACGTTTTCCTTAATGCATTTGGCCTGTTATGTATTATTTCATGAACTTTGGATGAACATGTTATGATGTTCAATGAATTCTTGTTGTGTGTCACCATTATGGTTACATTTCAGTTTTTGGTTTGAGTGGTGATGACTTTGTTTATCGCCTTGCTAGAGCACATGTGTGTGCAGTATTTTGGGAGCACCAAAAGCATATGTCACGTAATCGTGTCGCTTTTGTAGTAACTCGAGGGTTTATTTTTACGTTATATACTTCATTGTTCATGTTCTGTGATCTTATTTGGTACTATGAGTGGCAATTAGGTTCTATTGTCCCTTTGTGTGATTATATTTATGTTTAGGCATTCTAAATCAATGTGCATATCATTATATGTGAATGCTTTCATATTGATGTTCCTCTCTTTGCGAATTGCCTATGTGTAGTATTTTGTGTTTGTTTGTGATTATTGATACTTCTAATTGTTTGCTTGTCCTCTTTTTGATGTTGTCAAAGGGGGAGAAGTATGAACAAGATGAAGGTTGATGCACATATTTAGGGGGAGTCTTCAAAAAGACAACAACGTCACTAAACACATCGTCTCATGTTTTGCCATCATAAAAAAGGAGGATTATGTGAGTGCTTTTGTATTTTGAGTTATGTCAAAACTAAGAAAGTGTAGTGTTATGTACATTGGACGGTATCCTCTCATTCTAGATGTGCATCTTGGCTTTAGGAAGCATTTAAATGAGTTTGAAAAAGAGTTAACATCATATCTTCATTGAAAAACATGTTTTTGGGCATTCAAGTCACTTCAGGCCGACCTATGCATGAACAGGCCGACCTATGCATGAACATGTCGACCTATACGAGCCTCAGATTTAGTATAGGCCAACTAATGAGTCTAAACTTTCGAGTTTAGCATCAATTTTGATCAAACTAACTTGACAGCAAGATGTTGGACAAGATGTCCTAACATGAAGAACTAACTGAAGATCAAGATGTTGGACAAGATGTCCTATCTGTTGATTCGACATCTTTGTCTGTTACTTTTCAGTTTTTAATTCTGCTATATTAATTCCAGATTTTAGATTATTCTGGGATTATTTATTTATCCTATGTGGCGTTCAAGATTGTGGAATCAGAGATTCTGATTGTAATTTGAAGATGCCATTTCCTAAGTGTGGAGACATTTTAGGAAACTTTGGATTGAAGAAATTATTCTTGAGGAGAATCAGTTGCAGATTCTGTGTAACAGAATTGCTGCATTTTTGAAGCCCAAATCCAGTCATGTTTATGGTTATAAATAGGATAGATTTCACCTAAGAAAAGTGTGGAAAACACATTGTTGCTTAGTGAGCTTTAGGGTTTGTATTTGTGAGCCTCTCTTGTGTCGTGTGGATACTAGAGCTGGACTGTTTACATTGAGTTGTAATTTCTGTCACTACTGTGATTGAAAGGGAATTGAGAAGGGTCTCATACATAGGAAGAGTCTTAGGTAGAAATTAAGCACGGGTAGTGATTAAGTGATAAGTTGTAAACCAGAGGTTGTTTAGCTTAGAATTAATATTATCTAGTGGATTTCATTCCTGGCTTGGTAGCCCCCAGACGTAGGTGTTGTTGTTCACCGAAATGGGTTAACAATACTGTGTGTTTGTTTACTTTCTGCAATTTATATTTTGCTCCTTATTGTCATTGTGTTTGAAGCACAAATCAAGTGTCTCGACATCTCTCAGGACATCTGAGATCTGCTACCAGAATTTCACCAACACATAGATCCTTCAGGTCGGCAACCATGAAGCATTATTAAGGCATGTAGGCTCTGCCCACAGGTTGCCTTACAGGCCGACCTATGACCTTCACAGGCCGACCTGAACAATCTACATAGGCCGCATTGCTTTCATAGGTCAACCTATATGTTTTTCCCATCCAAAAATTTCAATTTCTCTCCAACTTTTTGCATTCCTTTTGCACATTTCTTCACATACCTATATATACTCATACATGCATCTTTCTCTAAGTAAGGTTTCCTGATGAATAAAACCTAACCGAAACCAGATTACAAATTTGCCCATCATCTTTATCTCTTCTTCTATGTATACACACAATAGAACTAAACATAATCATTTTTCGATTGAGGGGCCATCTAGATTAGGGTTGATAAGGTCCAATTAAGTTTGGTGTAATTGGGAATATTGGGTTGGGAACTTTGTGTGTTTAAAATAAGAAAACCAAGGCGGGGTTTTCCTTCAAGATCGGGTTGATTTGAAGGTTTTGGACAAGATCATGTCAACACAGATTCGACCGAGTGAAGGCCTTAGAACAAGGTGGTTTCCTTGCAAGGGAGTAGCACGAGACGGTGAATTGTGTTCAGGAATCTTGGGTTTCAACAAGTTGCGTGCTCGGGATAATCGGAGGGTTGTAGCCACATTTTTTGGTCACTGGATCAAGCTTTGATCAAGGGTTAGAGGTGGAAGAATCAACACAAATTAATAGGGTTTTTGGGGTTTTCATTCTTCATCTCTTGTATAAACGATTCTGCAAAGAAAAGGTTAATTGCACTATCTCAATTCGATTTTGAATTGAGGTCAGACATACCCATAACGAGGCCGATTAGGAAACTACCTAAACCAACCTTGGTCTCTCTCTCTCTCTCTCTCTCTCTCTCTATCTCTTTTATTGTTGATTTTGCAATTTATCTGGTTCATCGTTGTTTAATCAATTCGATTGGAAATTGTTTTCTATTATCTTTTAAATGTGTTGTTGTTGATATAATCACAATCACTTCGATTGTGATTGGATTTTAACATCAACAAAATAAATTATATTTCTAATCGCTATCGATAGCACACTAAGTGTTCGATAAATTGTGTGTGTGTGTGTGTGTATTTTGGTTGTGTTTTGGTTCATTGGATATACGAGTTACGATTAGCATTACATTTAATTGATTTGTAGCTTGATCGTTGTTGAACATTTACATTCATTATCACTCTATTTGGTTTGCGATACATATATTACTTTTCGATAGTAGGTTCGGTTAGACGATTCGATTCAGGTCATTTTTCCGCTGCACCATATTTTGAAAACAGATTTTTGCCAAAAGTTTTTTAGTTGTTGATGCGTGTTATCCATAAGTATATGGAGCATGTTAGAGTAATATAAAATATTATCGATCCCACGGAGACAAATATTAATCTATCAGTTTCTATTGTTACGGTGTTCTAATTAAGGCAAAATCAAAAGTTTTGGAAAGTGCATAAAATGTAAATAATAACAATTAAATAAATTCAGAGAAGTAACACTGGAATGTAATTCACATTGATCAAACAATAATCCTATTATTTCTAAATAGAATCACTTACAGGGCAATATTTTCTTCCTTGAAAAAGAGTTAATTAAAAAGGAACCATCGCGTTAGCGTAATCAGAACTGGACTTAATCTCTAATCTATACCAGCCGCTCACGCTGCACCAGCCGCATCTTACGTTAAAGTAGAAAATCCTTTTTTATGTAATCACCTCTTAAGCTTAGTTGAAAAGTGATTTTGATTGGAAACTTTAACTTAAAAGGGTCTCCGGCATATGCTCAGCCAACCGGATCCTAAACCTATAAACGCGTCCGAAAATAGTTTCAAAATCTTCTTCTAATAATATTAAACTTTCCTAATTGAATAACAAAGCGCTTTCGAGGTTTTTCCTAATAAAAAACTAACCAATTTTTATCTTAAGTGTCAGATGGCTTTTGATCTTACCCGACTAAATCACGGTGTTACTTTCGTAGTAACCGATCAAATTAACCACAGAAAAATTGTATTAAAGTCAAAACAACCCCACAAATGTTCCTACAGATACAGTATATGGAGTACCGTCGAATCGACGATCCTCACATTCCAGCACTAAATATTTAGCTGGACATGGTTACGGTAAATAAAATAGCATATGATTGGCAACCAGGATAAGATATTTTTGGGTAATAAAGTGCTAAGTGTGCAATTGGGTTTTTAAAATTAATGACGAGAACGATACGATCAAAGTATGTTTTTGAAAATAACTCTTTTGCGATAACAAAATAAAACGAGTAAATAATCGCGCGATAAAATAAACGAAGTAAGACAGTGCGAGGAAAATAAACGAAATTAAAGCGATGCGAAGAAAATAAACGAAATTAAAGCGATGCAATAAAGTAAATAAAGTTTAACTGTGTTTCGGTGTTATCAAAATCTCCCACACTTAAACCATTGCTTGTCCTCAAGCTAACCTTTATGAGCATAATAAGAAAAATAGCAACACACAAGTACTTAATCTAGGCTAATGACTCTAGTTCGATCAAGGTTGCGTTGATAGGTACTAACTCATGAACCATGGGTATCATAGTGGAACGTTCCGCATTCGTAGTCATAAGTCTCCTTCCTATACAAACCAATCTGCATCATGTTATTATACTTAGGCCTAACTTACTCATCCTATTTTCGCCCTCTTTCATTAAGGCGCAATCACATTAAGCTCGTTATCTGTACCCACATGGTTAAAAACCTGTTAGTGATCATGATCCATACCATGTCAACATTCATTAATTTGGCTTTTTAACACAGACACGTAAGCATAATTTTTAGAAGATTAACTACCGTTAGGCTAAGTAATCGGGTGAGGGTCACCAAACTTAGAAGGCGAATTCTTTTTCAAAATTCTTTT
The DNA here is from genome assembly GCA_022829125.1 of Lathyrus tuberosus. Lineage (NCBI taxonomy): Eukaryota > Viridiplantae > Streptophyta > Magnoliopsida > Fabales > Fabaceae > Lathyrus > Lathyrus tuberosus. The sequence continues at coordinate 9,394,771 of JALAZF010000199.1, read as the reverse complement.
CTTTTTTATCATATATATTTTTCTTTTTCTTTCTTTTTACGGGATCATTCACCTATTCACATCGGTATGCTCACTTAGCGGTAACTCAGATGGTGCTGACTACTAAGATAAACTACTTAAGGACTTAGTAAAGGGTGAGAATTCAAGGCCATGACATAATAAGTATCCGGATCGATCTCTATAATTAGGAAACTTATGGTGTTAGGACGATATCTATTTTTCAAGAGTTTTCCCAAGTCTCTAAAGCCTATCCTTAACTTGTCTAACAACCTAAATTTTTAAAATTTTAACTGTTTTCTTTTTTTCAAAATTTTTGGTATGGCTTAAGAAATAGGGGAAATCAACAAACTACACATACGACTCAGCAAGCACAAGTAATTAACTAAAAATAAACTAAAAGCATAAATGAAACTAACTAGAAAACAATAAAAGCTAGAAAGCATAAAGAAAAACGAAAGCGATAAATATCTACTCCCACACTTAAACCGAACATTGTCCCCAATGTTTCAATAAAAGGTAAGAAAAGATAGGGGGAACCTAGATGATGCTACTGCTGGCCACTTGTGCCATCTCCTCCTTGGTTTGAACGTCTCGGTGACGGCTCCTGCTGCGGTGGCGGGTACTCTGTGAAATCTCGAGTTGCTCAACCCGCGATGCTAGTGAGGTGTTTGACTCTTGTAATCTTTGGAGGTCTCCAAGCATAAAATCTTGATTCATCTCCAAATATTGGTAATGACACGTCAATTATGCTTGTTGGCGTTGTTGTTGGGCCGCCAAGGTGGCTTCGGCTTCTAAGATAGATTGCATGGAACACTCCATTTGTCTTTGAGATTCTCGCATGAAGTCCATCATCCCTTGTTGTTGTTCGTACATGGCATAAAATAAGTCATCACGTTCCTCTTCACGAGCTCTTTGCTCTTTTAGGAAATCCTCATCAAAGTGGTAGCCCGAAGATGTACCTACAAAATGGTGAGTAAAAGAGGGTGCGGTATGTGCAGGTGATGCATGCGGAGGAGGGGAATCATGAACTGGAGACATGTTCCTCGAGTCATACTCATCATCGGTCCCGTCATCCTCATGTTGTAGGATGTTTGGTGGTAACAGGCCGGTAAACAGTGGGGCCTGCAAATCATAGGTCCAATTTTTTCTGTCTCGTACATCTATACGACTAGTGCAAGGTAAAACAACGTTTTGGATTGCTACATTATGAACCATGAGGTAGTACTCTCATTCTTTCCTCACCCAACACAATCGCACATTTCTTAAAAATTTCAAATCAATGGGTAAAGGTTCTAATGTAGCCAGCTCAATACTTAGCCCTAAAGCACGGGCAATGGAGGTAATCAATCCTCCAAAAGATACTGTTCCCTTCTTTTTCACAACAACACTCATGTGTGCAATCATAAAAGGGACCGAATTCAACCTTCGTTGTGTAAGTGCGGCATATAAAAATAGAAATTCCTTGGCATTCAACTTATAAGAATTCTCCTGGCCAAAGATAGTGTCTGCATATAGTTGGCAGAAAACACGGATTGTCGGGTTATGGATATCAGAAGCTAAATTCCCCTTAAAGGAATCTGTAGTGTTACCTGTCAAATCTCTCCATAACTGATAAGCCTCAACTGCCCAATTATATTCTAAGGGCGCCTCACACAACGCACCTTCCCCGTGGGGAAATCCTAACCTACTTGCAAGTTGATCAGTAGTGTATGAATACTCCACATTAAACATGCAAAATCTAACCGTGCCCACGGTACTTACAGTGTTCAGCCTTACCGTGTAAATGAGGGAACTTACAGATTCCCAGGTTAGCCTCTCATAAGTGGGTTCTTTATGAGCAAATATGTCATGCAATCCTAAGTTATCTAACAAGTAAAATACAGTATGATAAATCCCTAAATTGTACAAGCAATTTTCATCAATGTACCTCGTGGGGAAAACCTCGCGTGTCTGCAAGACTTCGTACTTCTCCATCTGTCTGTTCCCATCCCTTCCTTCACGAAAAATGATTTCTCCCTCTCCCATTTCTCCCATTGTTGATGCTGTGAAGAAAAAATGGGGGTTTTGGTGAAGATAGGGAAATATGGATTTTGGGGATTTTTAGTGAAAAATGAGATTTTTAAGGTTGGAATGTTGATGTAGTAGTGAGGAAGTTAGTGGGTTTGTGATTTATTGAGTGTGAATGTGAGTTAGTGGGATTTGATGTGGGTCAAAAATGGAAGAAATTGGGGTTTGAGAGGTTGAAGATGAGTTTTTTTGCGAGAAAAATTAATTTTCTCAATTATGTCCCGAATTTAGCTTCAGACCCTATGGCGGACGCCATAGGGGGATGGCGAACACCATCTTCATAATTTGGGTAGCTGGGCTTTGGCTTCGGGTTGTGGACTTCTGGGGGTGTAGGGATGCATTCCCGGAGGTGTATGGACCTGTTTTGATGATTTTTCTTTAACTAGAATGTTGTAAATGAAAAATAATCGAAACTTGCAATAATTAGAAATAATAATAATAAAAGACACTAAAATTTTTTTGCATCGTAAATGAAAAATTGATATTAAGAGAATTAATCACTAAACTTACGGAATAAATCTGATTTGCGGAAAAAATTAAATGCAGAAGAAAAATGCAAAAAGAAATAAGTCTAATAGCGATGAAAAATAAATGAGTCTAATAGTAGTGAATCAAATAATAAAATCCTCTCCCACACTGAATGTGAGCAGTGTCCTCAATGTGTCCAGTGTCTCCTCTAAAGCGATTTGCGTCATTCATCTTGCTTTTGATGTGGACAGGATGCCTGGGCCTCTCCAAGCTGGCGTCGAAGACTATAAATCTCCTGATAAAGGCTATCTGTCTTCGTGGCATGTGTAGCATCTGACCTCCATCTACAAAGTAAGGTCAGTAAGGTTTTCTCTAAGGGAAGCCATCTCTTGGCGCATGACATTGAGCTCAGAGTCAACGTCGTGCCTCGAAAAATTGACATTAGTAGAAAACACTATGGTCTTATATGAGGGAGGTTTAGGGTGGTATTCTGGAATAAGAGGGGTTTTGGGTCTAGCTGGTGTCTCTCCCTAGGCCTCTAAAGGATAAGACCCGTTTTCTTTCTTGTGGATGTTAGTCCTTCCTTGGTGTGGTAGGCCGAAATAGTGGATTGTTTCATTATTGATCAGGAGTTTGTAATGCTCGATGCTAAATTAACTCTTCTCACTAGGCCATAGTCTAAACAATGGTTCAAATCAATGAGGGTATAACCACAATAAGGGGTTAGGTGAGACAATTGGTTCAGAAGACCTAAGGCATAAGCAATATGGGTTACGGTTCTTCCTACATGGATAGGTCCTTCAGTAGATTTTGCAGTTAGATGTAGGTTTTGGATGAGGAAATTTCCAGATGCAACAGGACGGGACTGGATGACGTAAAAGAGCATAAAGATCTCTTCATCTCTAACAAGCTCATCGGTATCACTCCTTCCAAAAAATATCTGGGCTAATATCTTTTGGAAATACCTAAAAGCTGGGTTATGGATACAGTTATAAAACTGGGTGGATGGGTTAGGGCTACCTCCACCGGTAATGTTACTCCAGAAGGTGTCAATCTTTTCCTGCATGAAATCACAATTAGCAAGTTCAACTACGGTATCAAGGCCACTTTGAAATCCTAATAGGTTATTAAACTCCTTATGGTTAAATTTGTATTCCTGTCCAAATAATTTGAAGGTAATAAGGCCTCTGCTGAATCCTTTACCATGGTAAGGTTCGTAGGTAAGTGAGCTAAGGAACTTTAAAGTGAGGTTCCAGTAGGTAACATTCATGGCTTCAGCATATTCTTCCCATTGAAGTTGGTGATATAAATATCTCACACTGGATTCAAGACCTAATGCTTCTATACAAGAGGGGTCAGGGTATCTGGTAGGGAGCATTTGTCTCTAAGGCAAGACCACATATCGTTTCCTCTGACTATCATCCCTAAGTCGGATATGCATGTCGTCGAAACTCTGCATCCTGAAAATATTGTTAGTGGGAATATAGCTATGGACAACGATGAGATCTAAACCTGAAACATAGACATCACACAAGTCAGTCCTGTTAAGCAAATAATTAATTAAATAATTCACCATTTGTAACAAATGGAAAATAATTCCGAAAAAATAAAAAATAAAAAGGGTCGTGGATTGCCTCCCACGCAACGCTTGTTTAACGTCGGTAGCTCGACGAAGATTCTAATCACATTGTTGAAGTAGAAATCGGCGGCTCTATTAGAGTATGACCCGAATAATAAGTAGGGATGTCTCCTCTGTTATAATGTTTTGACCTTTGTCCATTCACGATGAAAGGACAACACGATTGGTCTCGGATCTTAACTGCCCCAGATTTTAGGACTTTAGTGACCTCATACGAGCCAGCCCATCTTGAATGTAACTTACCAGGGAAAAGTCGCAATCGAGAGTTGAAAAGAAGTACAGGGTCACCTACCCTAAATTCTTTTCTCATAATTCTTTTGTCATGCCATGATTTGGTTCTTTCTTTGTAAATAATGGCATTTTCATATGCGTCGTAACTGAGTTCTTCTAACTTATGGATGTCAAGGATGCGCTTCTTGCCAGCTGTAAGATAATCCATGTTAAGGGCTTTTATAGCCCAATAAGCTTTATGTTCTAACTCAAAGGGTAAGTGACAGGATTTTCCATAAACCAATTTAAATGGGGTTGTTCCTATAGGGGTTTTATAAGCGGTTCGATAAGCCCACAATGCATCTTGTAGTCTGATGGACCAATCCTTTCTAGAGATTGAAACAGTTTTCTCCAGGATTTGTTTGATCTCCCTATTAGACACTTCTACTTGTCCACTAGTTTGCAGATGGTAGGGTGTTGCTACTTTGAGTTTTACTCCATATTTATTTAGGAGATTATCGAATATTCTAGAAATAAAATGGGATCCATCATCGCTTATAACGAGGCGAGGTATTCCAAACCTTGGAAATATGTAATTTTTGAATAATTTTATGACTACTCGAGTGTCGTTGGTGGGTGAGGCTACGACCTCGATCCACTTGGACATGTAGTCGACAACTACTAGGATGTATTTATTTCCAATCGATGATGGAAAATGTCCCATGAAATCTATGTTGGTGTAAGCCCTAGAGGCCATTACTTTTGGTACTTGTATCAAATTATTTATTAAATATGGATCTCGATCCACTAGAAAATCTTCCAACGGGATTTTCCAAATCAAATGGTGAGGGTAATTTGGTTTGAGTAAAATAGTGGGAGCATATTTAATTAAAGGCCTAATTGAATATGTTGGTTTTAATTGACACTTATAATTTAACATTTTTATGTAGATTACCATGACAACAAACACCTCTAACAATATTTTGCGATCAATCCATGATAAGGAAAAATTGTCTGGGACAAATTTTCTGGATTGGCACCGAAACCTGAGGATTGTCCTCGAACATGATAAAAAAGATGTATGTCTTGGAGACACCTGTTCATGAATGTCATACCCCAAATTTTGACCACCAAGATTTCCCATCATTGTGAGAATCATCACCACAATATGGATGTACCATCATTCCTCAATAATCTCCTCAAAGATGGTTGAGCATTCACCACAATCAAGAATTAGGGTTATAAGCCCTCCCAGAGCACTTAGACAAATGATCAATCAAGAAATGACACGATCTTCAACTTGTTTAACCTCTCAAACATCCATAAGGGATCAAGAGGACTCCCACATCAAGAATCAGGCACAAGATTGCAACATTCCAAGTGGATCAAGCCTCAAGATCGCCAGTGTCACCAAATTAGGATTTTGGTCGACCAAGGCCTCCAGATGAAAATTTTCATCTGGGCATAAGCCAATAGTTTAAAGCATGAACCAAGATGCTCAAAGGGACCTCATGGACCTAATCATCAAGTCAAAACAACCTCAAGAGAAGCATTCATCAAAAATCAGGAATTAGGGTTTCTTGACCTAATTCACCCCTAAGTTGACTTTTGGAGCAAAGCAGGAGCCAAGACCTCAAGACATTATTTGAGGGCCTCAAATACACTACATTGATCCATTTACAATAATGGATTGATCCAATAAGCTTGATTCACAAGTTTTAATCTCATCTGGACCACAATTAGGGTTTTGAAGAAAAAAAGTCAACTGTACCTTTGACTTTTGACCAAGACATGCTCCCAAACCTTGGGACATGATTCAATACACCCTAAAACACCTATGGAATCCATCCATTAGGTTTGAATTAGGTCAAGCACTTGATTGCACAAAGGATCACACAGTTTGGATTTCATGTGACAAAAAGTCAACTGTCCCCAAAATCAAGTTTGACTTTTTGAATTTTTTTACAAATATGGGTCCCCTAAGTCAAAAACAATGTTAATGTATGGTATTGATCATCATTCATTAAGAAAAATCAAGAAAAGTGAGGTTTCTTGCAAAAGGGGCAACCTTGAGAAATCAAAATTTTTCTAAGTTATGGAACAAAAGTGATTTTGTACCAACTTTGCAAGGTCATAACTCCTAAACCACAAGGCCTTTTTCTCCCATTCAAAGCTCAAGTGAAATTTCATCTTACATACTTCAAATATGTCAACTACATCTTATTCCAAATCTTCATGGATTTTGAGTTATGAATGGAGCAAAATCACTAAAATATGAAAATATCCTTTTTTCCAACACTTAGACAAAATTCTGTCCAAGACATATTTTAGGTAAAACACCAAACCTTGGAGAACTTTTTCACCTAGTTGCAAGATGAATCAATCTCAAATGTAAACATCAAAGTTATTGTGCATCTTGCTAGCAATTCAAAGAGTCCATCAGCATGGAAAAACTTCATGGAAACCAAGAGATATGGCAGCCCAAAGTCATGCTGCTGCAACTGGTTTGGAAAAACCAGTTTGTATGTTTTCTTGCTCTACACGATTTTGAGTCAGGATCTAATGATCACTATGCCACATTCATTCAATATGATCATGATATATCTGATCCAACCTGCAGAATTAGGCCAAGATGCTTCAAAGTTGATCCTTTGGCATAATGAGTCTTTGTACAAAGACTTAGAATTCAAAGTCCATTTATGTGCAATAGTGCACATTCAACAAAGCTGATCTTCTTAGTCAAGATTCATGCTTAAAAAATAATTAAAACATCTGAGGAATGTGGAATTGGTCAAAACATAGCCTTGCTACTTGGAGGGGCTAGTTTGCCTTGCATAAGAAGAAATGCCACCAAGCCAAAGCCATTGAATGTGATCTGATCTTGCAGCCATTAACTATTCCTCTAAGACAAAACTTGATCACCTATAAATAGAGGTCACATTGCCTCATTCAGATCACCCCAAAACATTACCACACATGTTTTCTTGCATTTCACTCTTCACCTCCAAAATTCAAAATGTTTGAAATGTGAAAACACGATTTTGAGATAGAGAGCATTTCTGTCCAAACCAATGAGGCAAACACCTTAAATACATCACATGTAAGCGATTCAAACACTAAAAAAAACATCTGGAACATCAGAATCACAAAGTGGTATCCTAGTTGCTCAAGTTCAAGAACCTGCTGCAGAAGGATTCGAGCTGGTAAGACCAAGAAGTTTCTAACCACTCCAAGCATTCAAACACATTCCTTGGCGCCTAAGGAAGCAGTCCAGATCACTCAAACACTTCAAAAACACCTACAATTGAGAATTCAAATTTCTCTTGCACAGGTAAGCCTGAACCTATCAAACTCAATGAATCATGCATCATAAACATGTTTTCAAGTTACCATTGTATTTCTGGATGTTCATAGATCATTTTCCCTCAATCAATTGTTACTTATCATACGTGTATAAGATTTCATATAGCTCTTACACTTTTTAGGGTTCATCTGATTTTAACATATTATCTCTTGATTCACTTAATTTAAACAAAATTGAAAAGAACCATCATGTTCCTTGTTAAAAAATGCATAAGTTTCATTTTTACATTTTGCAAAATGTTTGAGAAACGAGGGAGATAACTTGCTTCACGCAAGTCTGATGTTTGCCCAAGGAAGAAGATGGCCATGGCGCCATTCTTCAGAAATCAAACTAGTTTTAGTATATATTATACACTTGCCACTATATATTTGAATTGGCATTGCGCCCTAGTGGTTGATCAGCTGGTTTTGTGTGTGTAGCGAGCAAAGGGTCTGGGGTTCGAATCCCCCTCACCCCAGACCTTTTGGTTTTATATTTTAAACCATTTCAAAAGGATTTTTCATATATTATCTACACTTACCATTCTCTTTCAGCCACACGCAAGTGGCTTAGTTGGTAAAGTTTTAAACCCTCCATCTCAAGGGCGTGGGTTCAAACCTTGGGAGGGTCATCCTATTTTTTTTATCACTTGTTTTCTTTCACTTTTCTTCACCATTTTTTTAATAACTTCCAAAATTAATTTCTCTCTGATTTTTAATGTTTTTGAATTAATTTTTTTTTTCAAAATTCATAAAAATGTTAAAATATTTTATCCTGCAAAAATTTCATAAAAATATTATTTATTTGATATATTTAATATTTTCATAAAGAATTTATTTTTTATTTGTTTTTAACATTTAATATTTCTTTTCTTGATTTTTCAAACTCAATTGATTTTTAAATCATTCTAGGGATAAAACATGATTTTTCAAACATTTATCCAAGATCACAACTTGTTTTTCATACATGTTTTATAATTTTGATCATTTAAAATATTTTTTATTCAAATTAAAATACATTTTTTTATCAAATTAGAATTTTGATTATTTTCACTCTTACAAATCTTTTTAAACACTTTGGGCCTCTAATAGAGTGTAAGACCCATCCCTTGTAAATAAAAACCTTTTTTGGGCCTCAGTCATTGTACAAGTCCCAGTACGTTAAAAAATTTTGGCGCGATCGCCGTTTTCAAAACAAAATCATTTGGGCCTCCCCTTGTGTTCTAAGTCCCACTTTTCTTCTTTTTCAAACACTTTTGGGCCTCTAATAGAGTGTAAGACCCAACCCCCTTTTGTACATAAATAAATTTGGGCCTCAGTCATTGTATAAGTCCTAGTACAGTTTTCAAAACAACGGTGCGATCACTGTTATTTTTGGGCTTCTCCTTGAGTTGTAAGCCCCATCTCTTGTATAAAAATAAACTTTGGGACCCAACCTCTTTTGTAAAACACAATAAATTTGGGCCTCAGTCATTGTATAAGTCCCGGTACAGTTTTCAAATCAACGGTGAGATCACTGTTATTTTTGTGCCTCTCCTTGAGTATAAGCCCCAATCTTCTTTTCAAAACAACTTTCCCCTTTTGATTTAAATTCAAATTCATAATTGTTATAAAAAATTTCTTTAATTTCTTGAATAACTAACCATACAGCTGTAACACTGGAAGCTTGCCCATCTGTCAGTTCTATCAGCTTTCTTATACATACTTGTATATATTTCATCTGTATACATATACCTGTATATTATCTTGCTTAGAGTTTTCCCCGACAACTAGGTCTATGATTAGATCAAATCAGTGGTCACTCTTTCAACACAGTCAAAACTAGTTCCCCATAGGAAATTCTAGATACAGTCTTGCCTCCTCTTGGGCTTATAAAATATGGAACAGAGAAAGACATTATTCCCGGTGAAACTTTCTCAAGACTGTCACTACTAGAAATTTGTCTAAGAAATTTATTTCCTCCAGAGATGATTAATTCTCGGTGAAACCTCTCTTGAATTTCTTCAAACCCTAGAACTGTTCACTAAAGAAAGGATTATTCCCGGTGACACCTTTCTTGAACTTTTCTTAGGTTTGGGCCCACAGTCATCCTAAAAGCATCCCCAGCCCCCTCTTGGGCTTTGTACAAGGACCCTTAGGCTTCTTAGAAGTTCTCATGCCTCCTCTTGGGCTTAGTACAAGGACCCAAAGACCTCCTATAGGTATAGGACTGAACTTAGTCATCCTTTGATAGTTCAATCCTCCAGAGAGTCAGAATCTCAAAACATCAGATCCATTTAGGGTTGATTCTCATCCCTTAAAACATCAGCCTCCTCTTGGGCATCATACAAAGATAAATCTTTTCATACCAGTAGACTTGGACAATTTCACCTCATTTTGGATCTCCAGAAACCCCCAAGTTTCCTAAAAACCCAGGATAAACCCTGATCATTTCATCAATCATCAACAGAGTTAAAACCTCTATAGGTTTTAAAACTCAACCCTAAAATTCTCACTTTAAATTTCCCAAGCTAGGGTCAAATCACTATTAATAAACCTCAATCAGAACCTCAAGGCTTCTGATATTTCAACTCTTCTGCAACCCTCAGCAAGAGTTGATTCCCCACTTTGGACCTGTCTTTGGATTCCCCACATATCCCAGTTAAAGTAATTCTCCTTTATAATCAGTTACCCAACAACTGTGATAAATAGATGAGATATCTCCCTTAGAGATGACAAATTCTCTCTCAGTCAAACCTTTAGCTTCAATCTTGGGCTTTGAACAAGACACAAAAAAAACCCTTTAGCTTCAATCTTGGGCTTTGAACAAGACACCAAACATCTTTTTCCTCCCATAGAATAGGAGGAACTACGATTGCTCTGATTTCCCTGTTTTATTTAACGGGAATTCGTAGGCATAAGATTGCGAAATCTTAGCGAGCACACATAACAAAAACCTTAGGTCCAGTACCTTATCAAAAACATCAAAAAACCAAAAATCCACAAAAACTCTCTCTCAAACATTCCCAAAGGAGAAAATTTCCCAATAAAAAGATAAACACCAGTAAGTAGAAAACAGTAGAAGTTGCTAACAATCTATGGATAACCATATATAGGATGGGTAATTGACAACTTCCCCTTGTATAACCTGACCCCGGACCCCCAAATCTCTTAGCATTTGTTAAAGAAAACATTTGCGTGCAAGGTTAGTTTTAGATAGCTTCCCTTTCCTTTCCAGATTCATAGGAGAAATAAAAAATCAGAAAATAGCACCCAATTCCAACCAATAGCGATAAGGTGGTCGCGTCACCGACAAAAATCGCACGCTACAATGAAGAGGAGCCTCCTAGTTTTGTTTCTAAGGCTGAAAGAGATGCTTATAAGAAGCATGTCGATGATGCCAATGAAACTGCTTGCCTCATGCTGGCTAACATGAATTCTGAATTGCAAAAGCAACATGAAAACATGGCAGCGTTCGATATGATTGAACACCTAAAGATGCTCTATCAAGAGTAGGAAAGGAATGAGAGATTTGAAGTTTCAAAAGCCCCTTTTCAAGGCAAGCTAGCTAAGGGAGCCCCGGTAAGTCCCAATGTACTCAAGATGATTGGGTATGTGGAGAACATTAAAAGAATAGGGTTTCCCCTAAAAAAGGATCTTGCGATTGTTTTGATTCTGTAATAGTTGCCAGAAAGATTCAGTCAATTTGTCTTGAATTTCAACATGAATGATATGGACAAAAGTCTTCCAGAGCTGCTAAGCATTTTAAGAATTGCTGAGCAGAATCTGAAGTCAAAAGGGAGGTCCATTCTGATGGTCAGTAATGCAAAGAAGCAGAAAAAAGGCCCACCAAGCAGGGTGGTAAAGGGAGGGGCAAGGAAGTTGCCAGACCCAAACCTACTGCTCATGCTTTGAAGCCTAAAGGATGCATAGCAAAGGAGGGCACTTACTTCTATTGCAGTAAGACTGGACACTAGAAGAGAAACTTCCCAAAGTACCTGGAAGATAAGAAGAATGGAGTAGAGACTTCAACTTCAGGTATTTATGTTATAGAAATAAATTTATCTACTTCTGTCTCATTTGTAGTCGATACTGGATGTGGTTCTCACATTTGTACTAATGTGTAGGGGCTAAAAAGGAGTACAGATTTGGCAAAAGGTGATGTCGGTCTACGAGTTGGCAATGGAGCAAGGGTTGCCATTTTAGCTGTAGGAACTTATGTATTGACTTTACCTAGTGGTTTAATAATTCAGTTAGAGAACTGTTATTATGTACCTGCAATTAGCAGGAATATTATTTCTGTTTCTTGTTTGGACAAGTTTGGTTTTTCATTCATAATAAAAAAAAATTGTTGCTCCATTTATTTGAATGATATATTATATGCTACTGCACAAATAAAAAATGGATTGTATGTCCTTGATCTTGAAATGCCAATTTATAACTTTAATACTAAAAGGATGAAACCTAACAAGTTAAATCCAAGTTACCTTTGGCATTGTCGCTTAGGCCATATAAATGAGAGGCGCATATCCAAACTCCATAAAGATGGACTCTTGCACTCTTTTGATTACGAATCATATGATACATGCAGATCTTGTTTAATTGGAAAGATGACAAAGTCCCCATTCACGGGAAAAGGTGAAAGGGCTAAAGATCTTTTGGCCCTCATACATACTGATGTATGTGGACCACTGAACATACCATCCAGAGGAGGTTTTCAATACTTCATCACATTTACTGATGATTTTAATAGATACGGTTATGTGTATTTAATGAAACACAAATTTGAATCCTTTGAAAAGTTCAAGGAGTTCAAGAATGAAGTACAAAACCAACTAGGTAAGAATATTAAAACTCTTCGATCAGATCGAGGCGGTGAATATTTAAGCCTAGAGTTTGATGACCATCTCAAAGAGTGTGGGATTCTATCCCAACTCACTCCTCTTGGAACACCACAATGGTATGGTGTATCTGAGAGAAGAAATCGAACCTTGTTAGACATGGTATGTTCCATGATGAGTCACACCAATCTTCCAAACTCCTTTTGAGGACATGCACTTCTGACAGCAGCTTACACACTTAACCGTGTTCCATCCAAAAAGGTTGAGAAGACACCATATGAGATGTGGATTTTACTTGCTATCGCTACATATCATGATTATGAAATATGGCAGATGGATGTCAAGACTGCTTTCCTTAATGGGAATCTTCTTGAGGACGTGTACATGACACAACCTGAAGGATTTGACATACCAAAAGAAGCCCAAAAGATATGCAAGTTACAACGATAAGTCTATGGATCGAAGCAAGCTTCGAGAAGCTGGAATCTTCATTTTGATGAAACTGTAAAAAAATATGGATTCATAAAGAATGAAGATGAGCCTTGTGTCTACAAGAAGGTTAGTGGGAGCATGATCGTATTCCTGGTATTATATGTACATGACATATTACTCATTTGAAACGATGTCCCTACCTTGCATCAAGTGGAAACTTGGTTAGGGAAATTATTTTCTATGAAAGACCTTGGTGAAGCAGCCTATATATTTGGAATCAGGATCTATAGAGATAGATCATAAAAACTGCTTGGCCTAAGTCATAGTATATACATAGACAAAGTGCTGAGACGCTTTAATATGAATGATTCCAAGAAAGGATTCATACCTATGCAACAAGGTCCGCATCTATCAAAAACACAATCCCCTTCAACTAAGGAAGAAAGGGATCACATGAATAAGATTCCATATGCATCCGCAATATAATCTAGCATGTATGCCATGTTATATACTCGACCAAATGTCTTGTATGCTTTAAGTGCAACGAGTAAGTACCAATCTGATCCCAATGATGCTTATTGGGTAGTTGTTAAGAATATCCTTAAGTACATGGGAAGGACTAAGGACTCATTCTTGGTATATGGAGGTCAGGAAGAGCTTGTTGTAATTGGATACAATGGTGCTAGCTTCCAGACAGATAAGGATGACTTTAGATCGCAATCTGGTTATGTGTTTTGCTTAAATGGTGGTGCTGAGAGCTGGAAAAGTTCAAAGCAAGAAACAGTTGCTGATTCTACAACCGAGGCCAAGTACATTGCTGCCTCAAATGCAGCAAAGGAAGCTGTTTGGATCAAGAAGTTCATTAGTGAACTTGGCATAGTCCCTAGCATTTTGGATCTCATTGACCTCTATTATGATAACAATGTTGCCATAGCACAAGCTAAGGAGCCTAGATCTCACCAATGATCCAAACACATACTTAGGCGTTATCACCTCATTCGTGAGATAATAGATCGGGGAGATGTGAAGATATGTATACTACCTACACTTGGCAATATTGCTGACCCACTAACAAAGCCTGTTGCGCAGCAGAAGCATGATGTCCATACTAGATCTATGTGTATTACGGGTATGCCTGATTGGCTCTAGTGTTAGTGGGATATTGTTGGTGTAATCCCTAGAGGCCATTACTTTTGGTACTTGTATCGAATTATTGATTAATAATAAAAGGTATTTCTTTATTATGTTTGTTTCTCCAAGATAATAAAGTCCCTAGAATAGCTAGTCCGTTTAATGAAATATTAAGTGTAACTTAATAATGAGATCCCATTAAACATAAGGAATCTATTATGTAGATAGACTGATGATCACATCTCATGAATCATGGATATGGAGTTATCGAGTCTTAACATATGTATGAATATTAGAAGTAATATTTATACTAGATTGACCCGATATGAGAGTACTACATAGAATGTTATGCAAAGTGTCATAAGTTACTCTCATGGTGATAGTGGTGTATACCACCCTTCGACCTGAAACCACTATGGACCCTAGAAGTAAAGTCGAGTACTTTATTACTGATCTAACATTGTCCGTAACTGGTGACCATAAAGACAGTTGATGGGTACTCCACAAAGCATGTTTAGGGACATGAGTGACCTAGATAGAATTTGCCCATCCTGCATAACAGGATAAATGTATAAGGGCCAAATATTGAACTGGACAAGGATGACATGGTATATGTCTTGTGTTCAATATAGACATAAGGGCAAAAGGGTAATTGTACACACAAGTACTATCACAAAAGGTTTTGTCAGATCACATGACATTTTCGTGACTTGGGTAGAAATGATGTGTTGCTAGATACTGCTCACTGTTTATTATATTAAATATATGATTAAATATAATTGTCAACGTCACGAGAACCTACAGGGTCACATACATAAGGACAGATTAATGAGAGATAAAATAAATAAGGAACACTATAAAGTACGGTGTACTTGAGAGAATTATGGAACACCGTAAGGTACAATGTACTTAAGTGAAATATGGAACATCGTATAATATAATAATAAGAGTTAATAATAATAATAATAATATTATTATTATTATTATTATTATTATAGTTATTAAATATAAAAATAATAAAATATTGTAGCGGTGAGAATCGGATATCAATGTATTTTTATTAACTTGAATCACAAAACATTGAATGTTCACCACCGAACTTTAATTTATCCAAAGGAAAGGGAAAAGATCGAATAAAACCGTAATTGTGCAATGTAACAACAATGCAAAGAGATCTAAGGTTCGGGGGTTGGTTATACTAAAGAAAGGTATTAACACCCTAAGTATCTATAGTACTCTATAGGAGCCTCTTGTTGTATTTGTGTTATGTTATTATTTGTTTTCTATTATTTGGGAGTGTTCTATGGGGAAAGACCTAGAGGTATAACTAAGTATTGTCGCCAAAACTTCGCGGTCTTGTGCCTACGTATCCTAACAATGATGGAATCAGAGCAATCGTAGTTCACCTAAACAAGGGTGAAGAACACTTGATAGCGATCAAGGTTCCAAAGGGGAATGTAAGTGTTTATAACAATAACACTTACATAGAGTTTACAAACTCTAACCTAAAGCTAAGTTGAAAGGGTTAATGACTCTAACAAGGTCATAAAGGAAAATGAGGTAAGGCTAAGCCACCTATGACATAAAGTCGACAAAAAGACCTTTCCTTTGGATTTGGAAACAAAAGAGAATAAAGAAGGATGAAAGCTAACAAGCTAACATCACTTAGGGGGATAACTTGACAAAGTTAAAGTAAGCATGAACAAGATGAGTGTACATGGATGAGATGAACAACAATGATATACAAACATGATATCAATTATAAGTAACAAAGGTTACATTCAAACATGATGTTAATCATAAAATCATACAAGGTATGACAAAGTTCAAATGCACATGGTAACAACCAAATGCATGAAAGTAAGTGTGACAACATCTAAGACTTAATAAAGTCACAAATAATAACAACCAAGGTAAGCACATACCAGCAAGGATGTTACAACACCTAAGCATACTTGAGACATAATTCTAACAAGACTAGAGCATCATGAATGTAAGCAATGATTCAAATCAGTCATGGATATAACCATATCAACATGGTATCATGGATGACAAGCTCAAGTAATCAACTAGGATAAGCATGGATTAGGGTTTACTAACACCACTTAATCATGAATACAAGACAAACATGGGCAAGTTGTAACAACAACTTAATCATGAATACAAATTAAACATTCAAACATGGATAAGTCATAACAATACTTAAACATGGATAAAATTCAAGAGTTCAAACAAGCATGGATAAGTCATAACAATACTTAAACATGGATACAATTCAAAAGTTTAAACAAGCATGGATAAGTAATAATAATACTTAAAATGGATACAATTCAAAAGTTCAAACAAGCATGGATAAGTCATAATAATACTTAAACATGGATACAATTGAAAACCAATCATGAAAAACAAGTTAATGCATGGTTCAAGACATAGGTAACAACCAAAGGTACTTGTTAAGGTTCATGGTAATCACATTCAAAGGTTAAAACATCACAAAGGTTTGAACATGGTAAGCATACAAGTTAGGAATCATGTAAAGACATGTCATCAAAGTTTAAGACATTTATGTACACAAGGTCAAACACAAGGGAATTCATGCACTCAAGAGTTCAATAAGGTATGACAAAATCAACAAGTATCATGGCAAAGGTTAAAAGACAAGTTTCAAAACCAACATGGAAGAACAAGTCATTTATACATGGAAAATAATACATTTAGGTACCTTAAACTTAAGCAAAACTCAAAACAACATGTTATTAACATTGTACAAGGTTCACACATGGTATATAATATTCACAAGAGTCACTATGCACAATTATAAGCAAGGAACAAGTCAAAAACAACATCTAAGGACTCAATAAAACCCTAAAAATGTGTCTACTTTAACCATACAATAGTGTGTGAAAAATAAATATTTTGTGGAATTTTAAAATGGAAACATAAAATAGGCATGGTGAAGAGTAATTGTGGAAAAAATTAAGTCAAAACAATGTGTAGTTTAGGAGTTATGATTGGATAAAGTTGTGAAAAACAAAGAAAATACAAGATGCTAAAAAAATAATGGAAATGGCCTTATAAGGGCCTGAACACGCGCCATAGGGGTTTCAGGTAAAAGGTATTGCCACTGGGCTAGGTGTTTGGCCCAGTCAAATAGCGCGTTGAGGGTATTATATATTAAACTTGCTTCACAAAATGCTAAAAAAACAAAAGGAATTGGGGTGAGGGGATTCGAACCCCAGTTCCAAGGGTCACAAACACACTGAAACGCAGGCACATGCCACTGGGGTGGCGAATACATCCATGAATTAAAGTGAAACCATTTAGTTATATATTAAAGTTACATGATAAAATGGAATTCTGGCCACGTCATCATCTTCTCCAATAACACGCTCTCTCTTCTTTTTCTCTCTCGTGCCCTAGTTTTCTCTTTTTTTCTCCAAACTTTCTCCATTAATGTCTCACTCATTTCTCAATCATTTTACAAACCATAAAAGCCAAAATCACTCCATTTTTTACAAGGATTAACATGGTGCCATTTTTAGAAACTAAAACTCAAAGACCAGGGCACACGAAAGGTGTAAACATAAGCAAAACTTTAGTTTTTTGACATTTAAAGCTCTTCATATGATCAAGATACAAAGCAATCAAACATAGTAATCAACTAAGCACATAAAGGTCTACATTTTTGCTTCCAAAAACATTCAAGAATGATGCATGAAATAAACGGTTCAAAGTGCAAGAATCATAACTATTGGATCAAGGTCCAATGCCCCTTTACAATAGTTACAGAAGCAAGATTAAGACTCTAATGGCATCCTTGATCCTTGGAGAGAAAGCTTGAATGGAAAACTTGGCCAGAAACTCCTTGTATTTCTCCACACGATCCTTTTTGCAAATAAGATGGTGAAGATGGTATATGATGATAGAGGTGATACAACAAGGTTTTGAAGGTTTGAATGAGTTATTTATGATGTGTATGAGAGGTTTGGTTGGTTAGTTGAGAGAGAATTCAACAGAACTGCAAGAGGGAGTCTTTAGGTTTTTGAACATGCAAAAATGGTGTTTTTACAAATTCTAGTAGGGAGGGGAGACACTGAGGTTTTTGGACTAATTTCTTGTGTGTTTTGAGGATTAGCGGATTCCTTTATTTATAGGAGAAGCGGAGTGAAGGAGGGCTGGCCAGAATGCAAAGTTTTTGAGTTTTTGCTTGGTTGGAAATGAATGGTATGGTTTCATGAAAATGTGGAGTTCCAAAGCCAAGTACAAGGGTGTAGGGTGGTTGAGGGGTTACTTCTGATCCCTTGAAAAAGGTTTGTACATAAGCAACAATCACAAAGCTCAAGGAGAGTGAACTTTGTGATTAAAACTTCTTTATGCAAATGGAAGTATGCACGTTCTTGCCAAATCTTCCATAAATGGAATGATCTCTTGGATAATGGCTCAAGACCTTTTGTAATGACTCAAAAGTTTGTGTAATCTTCTGATTAAAGATAGATTTGCAAACCACATGACTTGTAATCAAGGGATTTGCAGCATGGAGTTGGTTTTGATTCAAGGTCATGACATGAAAATGACCTAAAATTCATGTTTGGAAGGCCAACTCTGTGTCTTCGAATCTCCTAGCTCAAGCATGGGAAAAATGAGTTCTTTGACTCTTTGGAAAGCTTGAAACATGCTCTAAAGCTTTCATGTTTTGAGTTTTCCTTGAATCAAAATGGATCATTATGAAAAATGGCTCTCAAGTTGGTTGTTTTTACAAGGCAGATTTGCATTAAAGAATTTCTAAGTGTTGGAATTCACATTTGAATGAAACACCAACTTCATGGCCTCATAACTTTAAATATAAGCACTTTTTGGGAATTTTTCCTCAAGCACAAAGTTGTAGTATGGAATGAGCTCTTCAAATTGGTCTTTGGAGCAAAGAAAATGGATGCTTGGATTGGAAGTTATGGCCTTGGCAAGTTGGACAAAAATCATTGTGCATCCATAACTTAGAAAAATTTCAATTTCACTTTTGTTGCCCTTTTTGCAAGTAACCTCAATTCTCTTAATTTTTCAAGATCAAACTTAATCATTAAACATAATTCCAATGAAACTTGGCTTGAGAAGCTCATATTTGATCAAAAACTCTAAAGTCAAAGGTTTGACTTTCCAGTGAATGGATTGTGTATCAGATGAATCTCTACTCCTTGATCTTCAATGAATTCAATCCCTTGTGCTATTTGAACACCATGGATGGACTCCAAGGGTGTATTTGAATGTCTTGAATCATGTCCCAAGGCTTGAGATTATGCCCTGATCAAAAGTCAAAGACGCAGTTGACCTTGGTTGAAAAACCCTAATTCATGGCCAGATGAATTTGAATCTTGAAGAACTTGTAATGAAGCCATACTGCACTTGATTATTGATGGAGGGAGATATCTTGAGTGTATAAGAACTTATTTGATTGATAATCCATCCAAAACTTTGACTGATTAATCCCTTGAGCCTCTTAGGGCAAACCCTAATTCACAGATGAAACAAAACAAAGCAATGTATTGATAATTAGTTAGCTATGCATGAATGATTGACCTAGACTGTTATGCAAATGATAAACGAATCTAGGGGTAAAATTTGGGGTATGACAGTTGCCCCTATTTAGAAAACTTCATCGGATGGCATGAGTGATGACGATCCTCATGAAATCAGGGTGAAAGGTATTTAAATATAGAAAAGTCAGAAATTTTTCCCCTATAGATGCAATGGCATGCTATGCTATGGACAAAAGAACTACTCAAACAATGTTGGAAAAAATGTTGACATGCAATGAGCTCTAGCATGATGATTCATGATGGAATGATAAATGCAAGATGTAGACAAAGATGAAAGCAAAGGGTAAAAGTCAACAACAATGGGTAACAACTCACTAGGGATGACAAAACACTGGGGAAACAAGAAACCAAACTGGGTACATCTAAAGTGGTTGAGCAACAGGTTCAGACATGACCGGGTGACACTCTAGAATATAACTGACAAGCAGACATATCTTTACTGGGGATAGAACTAGAAAGAAGGGTGATCTCCACCGGGGATCAAGCCAAACAAAGAAGTGATCTTATGACAAGAGATCAAACCAGACCAGAAAGGGATCTTCTGACAAGAGATCAAACACAAACAAGGAATAGATCCTCTGACAAGAGATCAAACAAACAAAGAATTATCTTCTAACAAGAGATCAAACAAATAAATAATGATCTTCTAACAATAGATAAAACAAATAAAGAATGGTCTTCTAACAAAAGATTAGACAAAACATTGGAATTTCTGACTAGAAAACATCAAAGCTGCTGGAAATTCCTTAACACGAAGAAGTCAAACATGCTCTTCAGGAAACATCAGGAAAAGAAAAGGGTATTTAAACTCTCCTGTATATGCCAAAATAATTGGACTTATACCGCAAGCAAAGGTGACAACCAACTTCTAATGGGTCGGGGCCAGTAAAATACTGGACTTCAAAAGGGATGTTGGTGATAACCAAACTTCTAATACCAAACACGGTTGGATAAGGATGCCAGTTACGACCAGACTTCACAAGATGACTGGTGACAACCAGATAAACGATACGAATAACAATTGGATTTGAAAACTTCAATGACAATTGGACTTGCAAACAGTGCCAGTAACAACTGGACTTCACGGGGAGATTGGTGAAAACCAGATAAACAGTACCAATAACAATTGGATTTTGCAACGGGTGCAAATAACAATTGGACTTTCACTGGGGGTGCTAGTAACAACTAGACTTGGAAAAGGGACTGGTGACAACTAGACTACTAATACCAATAACAATTGGGTTTTGCAAGGAGTGCCAATAATGATTGGACTTTAAAATAATGTTGGTAACAACCAGACTTCAAGAAAGGACCGGTGACGACTGGATTGCCAATAACCATTGGATTTTCAAAAAGGATGCTAGTGACAACTAGGCTTTATGGGGATACAAGTGATAGCCGAATTTTAACAAAATGTCAGTGGCAAGTGGACTTGGACATAAAATTGGTGACGACCAAAGATCTTAACAAAGATGCCAATAACAACTGGACTCAGACAGGGAATTGGTGACGACCAAATCTTAATAAAGACGCCGGTAACAATTGGACTTCATGTCAAAAGAGGGCTACAACCAACAACAAAGACATGGGTTAATGCTAAATACAACATGATATGGCATAATGCAGATGATCATGATATGCAAACGTTGACTCTGCGGAGAGACAAAAGGATATAGTGACTCATGGGGAATAGATAAACATATCGACTTCGCTGGGGAAGAAAGGTGTCACAAGAAAACACTGGGGAATAAATGAGTTAAGAGATTCACTAGGTAGCACACATCCACTTCACTTGGGGAAGAAAAGCTAGAGAAGTTTACTGGGAATATAGGGTGACTCCAATGGGGAACAAATCCTCAACATCACTAGACATGCATCACATGATGGACACTAGGGAGATTCATGATCAATGGATCAATCTATGAGTGTTGTCAGTTTATGGTTCAATGGGGATGTTGTTGAAATGGTCCAACAATGCTTCTGCAACCTTAAGACTTCTTGGGGAAACAAAAGATTTCCTAACAAGATGCGAGTAACAACTAGATTCGGACAGGGAATGGTGACAACAATTTTACCAATACTAATAACAAATGGATTTTTAGAAAAGAATGCCAGTGATAAACTGGACTTCAGCAAAGTACTTGTGACAACCAAAGACTTCTGATAACCATTGGATTTTTATCCGAGGCTTCAGTAGGGGTCTCAAAAGGAGATGCAAGTCGGTTGATCTGTAAACATATCTTCTCAAATAAAGAGAAAGATCATCTGAATCTTCACCAAACTTCTCAGAGAGATACCATTTAATGGAAGAAGAATTGATAATCTTGATGACTTGTTGGGGATAAACAATCTGTCTGGGAAAAAGACTGGCATTTGTCATCCAAATAGGAAATATAAGAACAAAACAAGCTGCTCGAATAAAGAGGCTGCTACTTGTTGTTTGAGTATGAATTCCAAGAAGATGTCACAACACTGCTTGAGAAGAGTGGAGTTGTAAAAAATTTACTGATGGATGAAATAAACATCCATTTCACTGAGGAAGTATGAAGCTAAAGAGATTCATTAGGAATTATTAGGTCACCAACTAGGGAGTCTTGCATCAAACCTGTCACAACTGCTTGAAGTGGATACTCACCGGGGGACCACCCAAACATGCCAGAGCTACCTGGGGTAGAGACCCATTGGGAATATGTGTATGGTGAATCACAAGAACACACTTACTTAGGAGAACGCTTAGTTCTGCGCTAAATCTGCATGGTGGACAACAAAAACTCTTGTAATCAAACAAGCTTCAATTCTCAAATGCCACATATCACATGGTTGACGAAAAGAAATCATCTTAAGAGGATTTTACAGAAAACCTGACATAACAATGCTCTTAGAGAGATTTATCGAATCTCGACGCAACTGCCCCGGATTGACTGTATTCTGCACAATAGAGTCTTTGACTTGTCCTTCAGGGATAGTCAGATTGTGAGAGCAGTAACTAGGAAACAACTTGAAAAAGGGAGCCAGTGACAACTGGACTTGGAACCCAATGAGAATTGGATTGTGACAAACAATGCCAGTAACCACTGGGAAACAACTTGCCCCTGCTTAGCAAAGTCTTCAAGCAACATGTCCCCTGAATATGGTCATTCTTTTGAAATGATTGGCCATTTTTTAAGTCTCAAAAGATTAAACTCATCACTTATGTTCATATGCAAGCTTCCATGTCATCAAGCAACGTTAGCAAGCAACAACATGTCGATTCTAAAATTGCTATTGCAATACACATGTTTGTCTTGAAGTTTTTATTGAAAAGATATTGCAAAAACTTGTGACCGAATCACTAGTTAGGATATGTAATTAATTTCTTTTGTAAAGCCAACACAAATTCGAACATAGCTCAATAGGAGTCAAGAAACATTATCTCATCGAGTATGCTTTCAAAATGAATCCAGCTTCAATTAGGGCTTTTGAGGGTTGTAACGTGGCCTGGTTCACGATTTATGAAACAAAGGATAAAAGGCTTAAAGTTTATTTGTACCCACCCCTTCTTCGTGATGTTCTCCAATCCTGCGTTCAGTTAGCTTAATGTGAGCACTCATATTTCAAAAGAAGTTTTGATATGGTTAAGAAAACACTGAGGATTTAGACATGGCAGTTTTGATATGGTTGATAAACCACTGAGGCTTTGGACATGGCAGTCACTCACCTTTTGTTTTCGATGTTTGATCATATAACTTTTTTATTTATTAAGGATTTTTAAACAAGAATTCCAGTGACAACTGGACTTCAAGAAAGGACTTGTGACAACCAGGTACTTTAACAAGATGCCAGTAACAATTGGACTTTGGGTACCAATGACAATTGGATTTTGGATTTGACCTTTGTTTTTGCTTTTCGAGTTTTTTGTTATTCCTAACTTTTTCCTGGACTGAGTCTTTTGGTTTTGACTTTGAAGTCCAGCAGGATGCCCCAATTTTGCCTAAATCTCCTTCATAGGTTTTGATTTAGAGAGCTTTTCTTTTTTTTTCTTCATTTTTTGATTTATGAACAAATCGTGTGACTCTAAGTCATTGTGACTTGTTGAAAGGATTGTGACTGCCTCATTCCTCAGCTAGTAGCAAACGGACTTGGATACCAATGACAATTGGATTTCTGAAACGATACCAGTGACAAATGAATTTTAGGATACCAATAATAATTGTATTTTGAATGACAATAATAATGGGATTTGACTCCTAGCTTCTTAATGTGTGAGGGTATGGTGAAGTGGATCCTCAGATGTTCACTTCTTTTTATGAATGTTTGGGTGCTCGATCAGCTTAACTGGAAACTACCCTGCCCCTAGTTAAAAGTGAGGGCCTTTTATTTGGAAGGGAAACTCCTACTTTAAGGCTCAAAGGGGTTAAAGAGGGATT
This sequence comes from Lathyrus tuberosus, assembly GCA_022829125.1. NCBI lineage: Eukaryota > Viridiplantae > Streptophyta > Magnoliopsida > Fabales > Fabaceae > Lathyrus > Lathyrus tuberosus. The sequence goes on along the minus strand of JALAZF010000199.1, from coordinate 9,370,665 downwards.
ATCTTCCATATTTCTCCTGTGTTTGGGAATTTGAAACAATCCCTTACATCATCAGCAGGGTTTCATTCAAAAGCATACAAGAGAGATCTTGCGTTTACACTTTCATCATCCTCCCTCAAATTATCTGCTTAAGCAAGAGGTTGCGTGGTGTTGGCGTTTATAAAAGTAAGAGAACATTTAAATTATTGAATACAAATGGATTTCTTCAAGACAAACATATTCATTGCATTAATCATTCAAAATAAACAAGTTCTTACATGCCGAAACAAATGCATTAACAAACATAAAAAGTTACACATGAAAAAATGGTAAATAAGCTTAACATCTAACAAGACATAACCTAAAGAAAAATCTTCATGCTCTACAACATCAATCCACCATGTGCACAGAGGAGCTTGTTCCACGTTCAAGCACTAAGCTGACTTGAACCTTGGGCTCACACATCTTGAAGGACAAAATGCCCTTTTGGATTAGCTTCTTTACTTGCTCGTTGAGGACATAACATTCTTCAATGTCATGGTCGGGTGCTGTTCTCTACTTTATATATAATGCTTTTCTTGTAATTGTTTAGAGCAATGGTGTCACATGCAAGTATACATGCTTGATAATGTAGCAAGTGATAAAGTAAAGGTCGAACCCACAAGGAAGTGATAAAGGCTTTGAAATACTAGTATTGATTTCTTTGTTTAAGAGAAAGTATCAGCAAGGTAATATAATAATAATAATAAAGAACAGGAGCAACACACAAATAACTAAGACAAAATTTATAACTAAAAAGGAGTTAAAATATCAGAGAGAGTAGTTGATGAGCTAAATCCATTAGTATAGTTGTAGTTGGAATGCTTTTATGATGTGAAGTGTCGTGCCTCAAAAGGTTAAAACGTGATCTAATGGTGTATCTCTACAACATCAAAAACATGCATAACTAGGGCAAGGGAACAAATCTCAAAGTCTCACTTGTAACCCTAAAATACGTGGTTTTAATTCTGAAAAATTCTTTATGGTCTCAACTTCTTATCTCTAAGCAAGTTGAATTAAGTGAATATCTCTATCCTACTTTATTAACCACTTTTGTTATGAAATCCACTTGCTTGTTGGATCTCTCTCAACAACAAGCTTTTACCTTTTTCCTAGTTGATCACTCTAAGAATCAAGTTTATAGCATAAAAACACATAACAAAATAAGACACTACTCAACACATCATATCAACATAAAAACAACTTTTATACTAACTTCATTAGTCTCATCAAACAAAGGTTTAGCTCATGGTGAGCTGAGTACGAACTACAGAAGTGAAACTACTAGGAAACATTGTCTTACAAAGTGAAGTAAAGAAATGCAACCTAATAGTAACTTGGAAATCTCTTGCGTTGAGTAAACAGCAACATCTCTCTTCAGTCACGACAACTTTTAGCAGAGTGTACAGGACTGGATGAGAATATAATACCCTCTACTAATGCCCTCTACTAATGCTCCAACTCTTGGAATAAAAATAAACTTAAAACTACAACTAAAATAAACTGTTTTGTTCTGTGTAAAATCTCCAACTCTCTTTTTCTCAATGTGCATGTCTTCTTTATATAGAGGTGAGTGGAAGTGAGAGTTGCTACTTTCTTGGATCATGGGTTTCTTGATGAAAATAAAGTTAGGCCCAATTCAAATCCGCATGTGGGTCAGCTGTCCCTCAATCCTTCCATTGCAAGCTATCTGGTACATATGTTGGTGGGAGATAAAGCTGCTTTTTGCAGGCGGCTGTGGCAGAGTGGTGGAGCAGCGCAGACGGCTGGTGGTTTTGGTGTTGGGAGCTCTTTTTGTAGTGTGGTCCCCACCGTACAACCATTTGTCTTCTAGCTTCCTTGATCTTATCCATTCCTTTTTCTCCAATGCTCTTCAAAACAATGCCACGTGAGCCCTAGTAATTCTTTTTCTCCTCCTCTGCTCTTGGTAAAATAATTAATTTATTTATCAACTACTTCCTTTTCTTTAGCTTTCCATTCTGCTCCAGAGTCTGTCTTCCAGGGTCAAGCCCCAACTTGCCATCAACCGACTTCCTTTTAGACAAAAAACACATTGAAAACCATAAAAGAAGCACCTAGTGTGCTCAAAGCTAAAATATACCGAAATAAGCTAAATTCACATTAAATCAATAAATCCTAAACTAAAAATACCACATAAAATGGGTCAAAGTAACACACTAAAATAGTGTTATCAGGTGCCCCTTGATGGAAAGCACAGAAGGAATCAGTCTTGAAGTAGCATCTATGAATCATTGGGATAACATGTGGAGCTTTTGGCTTCATTAGACTTTTCTGTACGAGGACAGGGAACATCTTAGCATAGTACACTGGGATGTCCCTAGACTCATCGCTCTTCTCAGACTACTGATTAATGGAGGAAGAAGGACTAGCTTGACGTTGAGAAATGACTAATTTTTTGACCAAAGTAGTCAGACGCGTTTTAGTAACCTTCAAGTTTTCAACCTCATCTCAGAGCTCTTGATTTTTTCGCTCTTGGTTATCCACCAAAGTCTTCATCGTGGTAGAGAATGTCCCCATGTGGGCTCTTAGAGTGGGGATCTCCTCGCGAAGTGCCTGGTTTTCTTATTCCAAATGATCCGTTCTTTGTCGATAGCTGGCTCAAGTACTGTGGTGATAAACTTAGTATGGAGAGCTGGAGAACAGACAACGGAATGAGCTAAATGCAAGAGGAATGCACATGTGATGACATGAATGCATGAAATGCAGTGCAAAAAGGTTTAAAGGAACTCAAACATTATTTGCAAACATTATAGAAATGGAGAACACATCCTTTGAATAACAAAAAGAGTTTCATTTCATTGATTTAAATTTGAAGCTTACAAAACGAGTTACACACTTTCAAAAGTCATACAAAGTGGAAAAATACAAGAAAAATGAAACTAGGAGTCCTAATCAATCTGAAGAGATGATCCTTCTCCTCCTTGTAATCTTTTCGTATGCTTCTCAATCTGCTCCTTCATCTTGGTCTTCTCGAGGATGAGCTTGTCCATGTACAACTTCCATGCAACTGAAGTAAGAGGAATGTTTGAGCTAGCAATGGAAGCTGATGGCACGCTAGAGGAAAATAAATCCTCCCGCGCCTTCCTCTTCTTAGTATTGTATTCTTCATCCCTTTGCTTTAGAAGATTCTGCCATTCTCCATTCTCATGATTGACAACTTGGTAATTGTTTTTCCAAGCACCCATTTCTCGCTTTGCTTTGGTCAAGGAGATCTTTAGCTTCTCCTACTCACTCATAAAGATCAAGGTGAGATCTCTAACAACCATGGGTAGAGGCTCGTGACGGGGATAAGGCATCTTCATCTTGATAGCCCTATCTTGCACCCATTGGATATAAGGCTCCAAAGCGACACAATCAGGCTTTCCTAATACGGTCATTCGTTTCTTATGCACGTGATGCCAAGCGTGCACGATTGTCTCTTTAAGCACTGGATTCTCACATTCTTTGAAGATAAGTCCTTCCAAGTAGATAGTATTAGGCTTATCCTTCATAGGATAACCAAGTTGTCGATGAGCTAGGATTGGATTATAGCTTATGCATCCCTTTGTACCAAGAAGAGGTACATTGGGAAACTCACCACAACTGTGAATCATTACCACCTCTCCAAAAGTAGGATTATACCACTCAATGTTAGAATAAGTGAGCGACATAATCTTTTGTGACTGAAGCAACCCATCCTTGAGGTCCCAAAAGGTATCTGATCGAGGCAAGTGTGAAATAAACCATTTGTAGAGCAAAGAGGTGCAACAAGTATTCATTCCTCCTCCATGAGAATTCCTCATATGCACGGTGTGATAGGCGTCAGCGAGCAATGTCGGGACTGGATTTCTAAGTAAGAAGATCTTGATAGCATCAATATTAACAAAGTCGTTAATATTGGGAAAAAGGAAGAGTCCATAGATGAGCAAGGCAAGGACGACTTCAAAAGCATCTACACTCTTCATGTCAGCATAGTACTTAACTTTCTCCATCAAAAACTTGGAAGGTAATCCAAAGAGTCCCCATTTAGTGGTCATATGAGCCTTGATATCTTATAACTTGAGGTGAGTAGCCTCTGCAATGTCTTGTCCTCTAGGCATATCCTCCAGACCTGAGAAATGAGCTTTGGAAGTAATAAGAAGTTCAACCAAAGAAGAATACTCCTCCAACATGGGCATCAAATGATGGTCAGGGAAAGTAAAGTAATTCTATAATGGATCATAAAATTGCACAAGTGTTGAGAGAACTCCATCAACCATATTGAGATTCAATAGAGACAAGATCCTTCCATACCTATCCTTGAAAGCCAATGGGTCTTCAGCCAAACCTCCTAATTTCCTTAGGTCTTCCAATTTTAGTCTTTTGAAAGTGTATTTCTGAGTTCTTTTCCTTCTAAAATCCATCTTACAATGTTTACAAAATAACTCTAAGTTCCTAGAAGAGTTAGAAAAAAGGGTGCATGAATGCATGGATGAATGTATGCATAAACACACAAATACACTTATACACAAACATTTGGTTTTGAGATCACGAGCATGGAGCTATGGTCTAACCATCCCAAGGCTGTGTACTATGGGTTTTTTGTACCTGCGGAACAATGTTCTAAGAGTTTCCCAAAGTCATTGACCCATCTTTCGGATATTATTAACACACCAATTACTTTGAAATCAATAATATTCTCAAGAGAATATTGTTTGAGTGTAGTATCGTGTAACACCCCAATTCCCATCGCGAATAAATAATACATAAATAAATCAGAGTAAATAAAAATTTATTTTTCCGATAGAAACAAGGATGCCACATTTAAGGAAAGAAAACACAATCCCTGCTCAAAAATTTGATACATAACACAAAATGGAATAAACCTAAAAGGGAAACCTTTTTCCATATAAAAGGAAAGATCAATTATGGAATAAAGCAGAATATCCATAACTGACTTGTTTTACAAAATAAATTATTTTATAACATCGAAATATACATACAAAAGTAATACAAAATATATTCAACAAATGTATACATATATAACAAAACGTTCCCCGACTCCCGTGTTACGTATCAGAGCAGACAGACCGACAAAGGGATGGAGAACTAATCTTCACAAAAGCCTCCAAGACACAGATCTGCAATTGCCTCATAGAGCAACAAACCACAGTAGAAGGGTGAGAAATAGCAACTAAATCAAGATTGCATAATAATATGCAAACACATATAAATTCATATGCATAGTTATTCTCACCACACGCATCACATGCCAATACATATAGCAAGCCACAGATGCATAACATATTTCTAACAATCCAACAACATAGCATATATCAATTATACCAACATAATAACCTATTCACACATAAGGCATACCACAATTATAACATATGGAAACACACCACCACATCACATAGCATATGTCTATACATAAAACATATCATCCATAACCAATGCATTTATCACATATGCCCATCAATTCACCAATTTAAACATAAATTTCAACACATACTCAATCAATTCATGATTTTCCACACACAATCAATCCATTCATGATTTTCCACACATAATCAATCCATTCATGATTTTCCACACATAATCAATCCATTCATAATTTTCCACACATAATCAATCCATTCATGATTTTCCACACATAATCAATCCATTCATGATTTATGCAAATGCAAAGAGACCGACACAACGACTCTATGCAAATACAATGCGGTACCGTTCCATCCATCATTCTCATCATTAGTTCACTCAGGAACTATTGGAATCATCGCTTGTTACTTAGTGTAACTCCCCGTCGGGAAAACGATGTTCCCCGTCGCTTTAGGTCCTCTTTGTATAAGGCTCGCGACGTTTATGGATCGCTTTAGGTCCTCTTTGTATAAGGCACACGATCTGATCGCTTTAGGTCCTCTTTGTATAAGGCACATGATCGTCTATAATCATCGCTTTAGGTCCTCTTTGTATAAGGCACACGATGTTATAGCGGATTCCCTCTGGAACCGTTTCGTCGCTCACACCCACTAGGGCACACGACATCACAAGATGCATACCATGATGCTTGGCATACAAGGACTCATGACAATCAAATGCATCTTCATAAATCAACAACATGTTTTATCTCATGATCATTATTCATGCATTGGAACTCAATTCAAACAATGCGTTTACTTGCCATAAGGCCACCAAATAACACACATTGAATTTCACATAAACAATGCATTTCATCATAATCCACAAGCCACAACAATCCCACAAAACATCATAACAACATACATTGATATTCAGTCAAAAAATGTATTTTACCACACAACAACCTCATTATCACATGCGTTCACATCATATAACAGCACACAAGCTATACTTTATATATCAAAAGATATCACATGATAACACATCAATCACGTACAGTTAAGATGGTAAAAGTCGACAAAACGACACATTTCCAAATTCTCGACATAATTAAATCGGCCAACAATCCCAAAACCATTTTAATACGAAAGAACATTTCAATAGCTTTCTAACGGTACCAAGAACGCCTCAATCCGAGTTACGGATCAAAAGTTACGGCATCGGACGCAAAATCGGGAAAATTCTACACCCTCTCTGGTCATACGCGTATTGCCTTAGGCCATACGCGTAATGCCCAGCTCGCTCGCCCATCCATACACGTAATGCCAAAGTGTTACACGTATGGGCAGAGACTGAATTCTCCCAAAAACTTCCACTAAAACTCCATACGCGTAGCAACAACCAACCCAAAAGAACTCTCAAATATTACATCCACACCTAGGGTTTTCTCAAGATTTCCATTAATGGTCTAAAACTCCAAAGACTCCAAATCTCACAAGAACCCTAAGTTTTACTTTCCATAGTCTCAATACCTTTACACACATCATGCTTGTCATTCCGTTCAATCATCCATCCTTTTTATTACTAACAATACTGGAGCTCTCTAAGACAACACCCTAATGTTACATCCAAAAACACATCTGAAAACCATGCACAACTGACGGCCGATCACTGTGACTTTACTGCCAATTTCCAAAACATTATCATCACAAACATAACAAACATCTTAGTTCCATCTACTAAGAGTTTTCTACTTACTTAGCAGATATAAACCTCAACTATTCACCTTCGTCCAATTTAAGTTCAATCTCTACTCTCTGAGAAGCAGCCCTTAAATAAAACCCAACCATTCTCTCTAAATGACTTCCCAACTTGACCAACATACAAAAACCTCGAATCCGCCTCATCTTCCGATATAAGAATCTTCGTCGACTCAACAGAATAATCTGTAACCATTTTCTTAAATTCCAAACAATTCATTGCACACACTATCAAAGCCGGAAAGACACGTCTATTCAATCCAACATAATTCCCGTATATTATCAATAAGAGATTAAGGGTGATCAGTTCCTCAATTTGTCAATAGACAACCGACAATCATGATGGGGGCATAAACCATCTTTACCAAACTATAATAGTATTCCTTACATCCTGTGCACAAAACTACCTAAGGCACAAATCCTTAGTTGACACAACCCTTACCTCCGCATTCCCCCCGGAATCGGGAATAACACTGTCCAAACAACACTTACACTCTTGCAATATACAACACACTGAGCCAACGCTCCACACCTGAAGCAACATGGAGAAGCACAAGCTTCTCCCCCACTTATCTCATTCTCAAACCTGAAGACAAAATATTAGAAAACCAGAAAGCACTGACAGTGTTTCAAATAATGCATTTACTTGCCATAAGGCCACCAAATAACACACATTGAATTTCACATAAACAATGCATTTCATCATAATCCACAAGCCACAACAATCCCACAAAACATCATAACAACATACATTGATATTCAGTCAAAAAATGTATTTTACCACACAACAACCTCATTATCACATGCGTTCACATCATATAACAGCACACAAGCTATACTTTATATATCAAAAGCATATCACATGATAACACATCAATCACGTACAGTTAAGATGGTAAAAGTCGACAAAACGACACATTTCCAAATTCCCGACATAATTAAATCGACCAACAACCCCAAAACCATTTTAATACGAAAGAACATTTCAATAGCTTTCTAACGGTACCAAGAACGTCTCGATCCGAGTTACGGATCAAAAGTTACGGCATCGGACGCAAAATCGGGAAAATTCTGCACCCTCTCTGGTCATACGCGTATTGCCTTAGGCCATACGCGTAATGCCCAGCTCGCTCGCCCATCCATACACGTAATGCCAAAGTGTTACACGTATGGGCAGAGACTGAATTCTCCCAAAAACTTCCACTAAAACTCCATACGTGTAATGCCTCACTTGATACGCGTAATGCCTTGCCAAGTATGCGTACCATTACGCAAATCAGCAGAAGGCCGTGAAAAATGAGCTTCCATACGCATATTGCCCTCATTTCCCCCTTGTCATACACGTATTGCCCAAACCAATACGCGTAATGCCAAGCCTGATACGCGTATGGGCAGCACAACCCAGAATTTTTCCTGCATAATTCCTGTTACGAATTTCACCCCAAAACCTCTCCAAATCTCATCTAAACACTTCCAAATCACAATATATCAGCCCAAACATGTTCAAATCCTAACAACAAGTATTCTACGCAGTTTATATCGAGTTTCGACCGTGAAAACATCGATTTCTATCAATTGTTCATCAATTTCAACCAAAGTAAAAACATATATTTAACGACCAAAACATACCACAACACATACATATACATATACAAGCAAGATATAATCGAAACTTCTCACCCTTACCCGATTAACCGTGCTTGAACGGACAATTTCTTCTATCCCAAGTTTTCCTCTCCTTTTCCCTTCTCTTCCTTTCTCTCTTCTCTTTTTCCTTCTTTCTCTTTTCTCTCTTTTTCTCTCCACTTTCTATTTTATGAAAAATAACCCAGCAAAAAGACCAAAATACCCCTACTCTCAAATATCTCGCAAACACTCTCAAAACGCGATAAAACATAATAACGATGAAAAATAATATATTTTCAAATAAAAGTCAAGACTAAAATAATATAAAAACAAAAATAATTAAATCGACTCGATTAAATAAATAAGACAAAATGGGGCGTTACATATCGCGTATCAACTACTTTGGGTTTACACCCTCATAGTCACTGCACTACATCCTAATTTGGCCAAGTGGGGTAAGAGGTAACTAATGTCCTCAGTTTCATAGGCTCCTAGGTCAAAAGTAGTAATGTATTCATGACTACTCGTTCAAAAAATACTACCCTCAAGAGGGCCTCCACTGAGTGGGGGATCTCAAGTCAACTTCTTCGGGATTACTCCCTCAAAGTCTCCTTGACTATACCACCCTTCCTATCTTATTTGTTCTCTCAAGTCTGGGTTAAGACTTATCTCACCACACAAATGTATCCACCCTGCCAAACACAAAACCTAATTAATACAAGAAAACAAATATACAAATATACAAATAACACAAACAAACAAGATAGGATTAACCCTATTAGGGGGATTTATTTTTGTTCCCCAGTGAAGTCGCCATTCCTTAGCGGTGAGAATCGGATATCAAGCTATTGTATTAACTTAAATCACAAAACATTGAATTTTCACCACCGAACTTTAATTTATCCAAAGGAAAGGGAAAAGATCGAATAAAACCCTAATTGTGCAATGTAACAACAATGCAAAGAGATCTAAGGTCTGGGGGTTGGTTATACTAAGAGAAGGTATTAGCACCCTAAGTATCTATAGTACTCTATAGGAACCTCTTGTTGTATTTGTGTTATGTTATTGTTTGTTTGCTATTATTTGGGAATGTTCTAGGGGGAAAGGCATAGAAGTTTTACTAAGTATGCTCGCCAAAACTTTGCAGTCTTGTGCCTACGTATCCTAACAAGGATGGAATCAGGGCAATCATAGATCACCTAAACAAGGGTGAAGAACACTTGATAGTGATCAAGGTTCCAAAGGGGAAGGTAGGTGTTTATAACAATAACACTTACATAGAGTTTACAAACTCTAACCTAAAGCTAAGTTGAAAGGGCTAATGACTCTAACAATGTCATAAAGGAAAATGAGGTAAGGCTAAGCTACCTATGACATAGAGTCAACAAAAAGACATTTCCCTTTGGATTTAGAAACAAAAGAGAATAAAGAAGGATGAAGGCTAACAAGCTAACATCACTTAGGGGGATAACTTGACAAAGTTAAAGTAAGCATGAACAAGATGAGTGAACATGGATGAGATGAACAAAGATGATATTCAAACATGATATCAATAATAAGTAACAAAGGTGACATATAATCATACAAGGTATGACAAAGTTCAAATGCACATGGTAACAACCAAATACATTAAAGTAAGTGTGACAACATCTAAGACTTAATAAAGTCACAAATAAACATGGTAATAACCAAGGTAAGCACATACAAGCAAGGATATTACAACACCTAAGCATACATGAGACATAATTCTAACAAGACTAAAGCATCATGGATGTAAGCAAGGATTCAAATCAATCATGGATATAACCATATCAACATGGTATCATGGATGACAAGTTCAAGTACACAACTAGGGTAAGCATGGATTAGGGTTTACTAACACCACTTAATCATGAATACAAGACAAACATGGGCAAGTTGTAACAACAACTTAATCATGACTACAAATTAAACATTCAAACATGGATAAGTCATAACAATACTTAAACATGGATACAATTCAAGAGTTCAAATATGCATAGATAAGTCATAACAATACTTAAACATGGATATAATTCAAAAGTTCAAACAAGCATGGATAAGTCAAAACAATACTTAAACATGGATACAATTCAAAAGTTCAAACAAGCATGAATAAGTAATAACAATACTTAAACATGGATACAATTGAAAACCAATCATGAAAAACAAGTTAAGACATGGTTCAAGACATAAGTAACAACCAAAGGTACTAGTTAAGGTTTATGGTAATCACATTCAAAGGTTAAAACATCACAAAGGTTTGAACATGGTAACCATACAAGTTAGGAATCATGTAAAGACATGTCATAAAAGTTTAAAACATTTATGTACACAAGGTCAAACACAAGGGCATTCTTGCACTCATGAGTTCAATAAGGTATGACAAAATCAACAAGTATCATGGCAAAGGTTAAAAGACAAGTTTCAAAACAAACATGGAAGAACAAGTCATTTATACATGGAAAGGAATACATTTAAGTACCTTAAACTTAAGAAAAACTCAAAACAACATGTTATTAACGTGTAAAAGGTTCACACATGGTATATGATATTCATAAGAGTCAGTATGCACAATTAGAAGCAAGGAACAAGTCAAAAACAACATCTAAGGACTTAATAAAACCCTAAAAATGTGCCTACTTTAACCATACAAAAGTGTGTGAAAAATAAATATTTTGTTGAGTTTTAAAATGGAAACATAAAATAGGCATGGTGAAGAGTAAGTGTGCAAAAAATCATGTCAAAACAATGTGTAGTTTAGGAGATGATTCGATAAAGTTGTGAAAAACAGAAAAGACAAGATGCTAAAAAATATTGGAAATGGCCTTATAAGGACTTGAACACGCGCCATAGGGGTTTCAGGTAAAAGGTATTTCCACTGGGCCAGGTGCTTGGCCCAGTCAGATAGCGCGTTTAGGGTATTATATATGAAACTTGCTTCAGAAAATGCTAAAAAAAATAAAAGGAACTGGGGCGAGGGGGATTCGAACCCCAGTTCAAAGGGTCACAAACACACTCAAACGCAAGCACATGCCACTAGGGTGGCGAATACATCCATGAATTAAAGTGAAACCATTTAATTATATATTAAAATCACATGATAAAATGGAATTCTGGCATCGTCATCATCTTCTCCAATAACACACTCTCTCTCTTCTCTCTCTCTCTCTCTCTCTCTCTCTCTCTCTCTCGTGCCCTAGTTTTCTCATTTTTCTCCAAAACATTCTCGATTAATATCTCACTCGTTTCTCAATCATTTTACAAACCATAAAAACCAAAATCACTCCATTTTTAATAAGGATTAACATGGTGCCATTTTTAGAAACTAAACCTCAAAGACTAGGGCACACGAAGGGTGTAAACAAAAGTAAAATTTTAGTGTTTGACATTGAAAGCTCTTCATATGATTAAGATACAAAGCAACCAAACATAGTAACCAACTAAGCATAGAAAGGTCTACATTTTTCCTTCCAAAAACATTCAAGAATGATGCATGAAATAAAAGCTTCAAAGTGCAAGAATCATACGTATTGGAGCAAGATCCAACGCCCCTTTACAATAGTTACATAAGCAAGATTAAGACGCTAATGACCTCCTTGATCCTTGTAGAGAAAACTTGAATGGAAAACTTGGCTAGAAACTCCTTGTATTTCTCCACACGATCCTTTTTGCAAATAAGACGGTGAAGATGGTATATGATGATAGAGGTGATACAACAATGGTTTGAGGGTTTTAATGATTTATTTATGATGTGTATGAGAGGTTTGGATGGTTGGTTGAGAGAGAATTTGACAGAATTGCAAGAGGGAGTCTTTAGGTTTATGAACTTGTAAAAATGGTGTTTTTACAAATTCTGGTAGGGAAGGGAGATGCTGAGGTTTTGGGAGTGATTTCTTGTGTGTTTTGAGGCTTAGGGAATGCCTATATTTATAAGGGAAGTGGAGTGAAGGAGGGATGGTCATAATACAAATTTATTGAGTTTTTTATTGGTTGGAAATGAATGGTATAGTTTCATGAAAATGTGGAGTTCCAAAGCCAAGTACAAGGGTGTAGGGTGGTTGATGGGTTACTTCTGATCCCTTGCAAAAGGTTTATGTAGAAGCAACAATCACAAAGCTCAAGGAGAGTCGACTTTGTGATTAAATCTTCTTTATGCAAACGGAAATATGCACTTTCGTGCCAAATATTACATAAATGAAATGATCTCTTGGATAATGGCTTAAGACCTTGTGTAATGACTCAAAAGTTTGTGTAATATTATGATTAAATATATATTTTTTCAAGCCACAGGACCTGTAATCAAGGGATTTACAACATGGAGTTGGTTTTGCTTCAAGGTCATGACATGAAAATGACCTAAAATTCATGTTTGGAAGGCCAACTTTGTCTCTTCGAATATCCTAGCTCAAGTATGGGAAAAATGAGTTCTTGGACTCATTGGAAAGCTTGAAACATGCTTTACAACTTTCATGTTTTGATTTTTCCTTGAATCAAAATGGATCATTATGAAAAATGGCTCTCAAGTTGGTTGCTTTTACAAGGCAGATTTGCATTAAAAAAATTCTAAGTGTTGGAATTCACATTTGAATGAAACACCAACTTCATGTCCTCATAACTTTAAATATAAGCACTTTTTGGGAATTCCTCCTCAAGGACAAAGTTTTAGTATGGAATGAGCTCTTCAAATTGGTCTTTGGAGCAAATAAAATGGATGCTTGGATTGGAAGTTATGGCCTTGGCAAGTTGGACAAAAATCATTGTGCATCCATAACTTAGAAAAAATTCAATTTCTCTTTTGTTGCCCTTTTTGCACGTAACCTCAATTCTCTTGATTTTTCTTGATCAAACTTAATAATTAAACATAATTTCAATTAAACTTGACTTGAGAAGCTCATATTTGATCAAAAACCCTAAAGTCAAAGGTTTGACTTTGTAGTGAATGGCTTGTGCATCAGATGAATCTCTACTTCTTGATCTTCAATGAATTTAATCTCTTGAGCTATTTGAACACCGTGGATGGACTTCAGGGGTGTATTTAAATGTCTTGAATCATGTCCCAAGGCTTGAGATCATGCCCTGATCAAAATTCAAAGATGCAGTTGACCTTAGTTGAAAAACCCTAATTCATGGCCAGATGAATTTGAATCTTGAAGAACTTGTAATGAATCCATATTGCTTGATTATTGATTGAGGGAGATATCTTGAGTGTATAAGAACTTATTTGATTGATGATCCATCCAAAACTTTGAGTGATCAATCCCTTGAGCCTCTTAGGGCAAACCCTAATTCACAGATGAAACAAAATAAAACAATGTATTGATAATTTGTTAGCCATTCATGAATGATTGACCTAGAATGTTATGCAAATGATAAATGAATCTAGGGGTAAATTTTGGGGTATGACAAATATGTTTATTATAATAATGGTTATTATATTATTATTATTATTATTATTATTATTATTATTATATGGTGCACTTAAGTTGGGCTTTTTAGCTTGCAGCCCACACAAGTGGTTCTGTAAATACAACCCTTGTGTAGAAGCTTTCTGAACTTGATGAAATTCAGTTGGTGAAACCCTGGCCATATTTCTATATTTTTCTCTCTCACTCAAAGTCTTCATTCGTAGCAGCTAGTGCTGAGATTGAAGACACTCTATTTGTGTGGACTGAGTAGAGGCATTGTATTTCATTCAACGCTTGTGATCATTCATCTAGATCTGTATCAAAATTGTTAATCACCACATGAGGTAACCATTTCTGTCACTGATCATGCTCATTTGTAAGGATCACTAATGGGAAAATTTTAATTTTCGGTGCATTTTGGATCGCGATTTCCCTTCAATCTATTCCCCAGACATCGAAGATGTCCACTTCTTGAATATTTCTTAAGGGAATTTCATCACGTCTAGAGATATTCCCAGTGCGTTGGCATCGGTCACATCTGACTATGTAAGCATGAACATCGCGCCACAATGTTGGCCAGAAGAGGCCTTCTTGAAGGATTTTAGCGCAAGTGTTAAGTGTGCTCGCATGTCCACCATAAGGTGCAGAGTGACAATGAGCAATTATACTTTCTACCTCCTCAGGTACACAACGATGAAATATGCCGTCCGTGCCTCTCTTGAAGAGAAGGCGTTCGTCCAAATAAAAGTGTTTCACATCGTGAAATAACTTCTCCCTCTGTTGATAGTTTAGGTCAGGGGGTATAATATCGGCAGCTAGATAATTAACGAAATCGATGTACCAAGGTACATTAGTCACAACTAGTGTATCTTTGAGGTTTAGTTCTAATTCATCATCACGATCATCACTGTGATTAGTTCTAACTGATGCTATAAGTATATCATAGATAAAGTCATCATTTATAGGTATAAGATCTGGTTTTAGATATTCGAGCCTTGAAAGGTGGTCAACTACCACATTTCAGTGCCCTTCTTATCACGGATTTCCAAGTCGAATTCTTGTAGCAGGAGGATCCAGCGAAGTAATCTAGTCTTTGCGTACTTTTTACTAAGTAGATAGCAAATGGCAGCGTGATCAGTATATACGATAATTTTAGCTACAACTAAATAGGAGCGGAATTTGTCTATTGCAAAAACTATTGCGAGGAGCTCTTTTTCAGTAGTAGCATAGTTAAGTTGGGCGACATCTAAAGTTCTACTGACATAATAGATTACATGTAATATCATGTCCTTTTGTTGTCCTAAAACAACACCAACAGTGAAATCGCTTGCATCCCACATAATTTTGAAAGGTTGGTTCCAATCTGGAGGTTGCATGATAGGTGTAGAAATTAGTGCTTGCTTTAGGTGATTGAATGCTTCAAGACATTTGTCGTTGAAAAGGAATTCGACTTCTTTCATTAGAAGGCCAGTTAAAGGTTTAGATATTTTAGAGAAATCCTTGATAAAGCGTCGATAGAAACTGACGTGTCTATGAAAACTTCGGACTTCCCTAACTGTTTTTGGTGGTTGGAGGTTTTATATAACCTATCTTAGCTTTTTCAACCTCAATACATCTTTCAGATACGATGTGTCCTAATACTATCCCTTCTGTAACTATGAAGTGGCATTTTTCCCAGTTTAAAACAAGGTTAACTTCCACGCATCTTTCCAGAATTCTTTCAAGCTTAGCTAGGCAATTTTTAAAATTGGATCCACATACCGAGAAATCATCCATAAAAACTTCCATGATCTCGTCGAGGAAATCTACGAATATTGACATCATACATCATTGGAAAGCAGTTAGGGCATTGCATAGTCCGAACGACATTCAGCGATAGGCAAATATTCTGTAAAGGAATGTAAAGGTTGTTTTCTATTGGTCATCGGGGTGAATAGGGATTTGGAAAAATCCAGAGTATCCATCTAAATAAAAAAAATAAGAGTGTCTAGCTAAACGTTTAAGCATTTGATCACTGAAAGAAAGAGGGAAATGGTCATTCCTAGTTACTTTGTTTAACTTTCTATAATTGATGCACATACGCCAACCACTTTCTATACGTTTTGCTACTTGTTCTCCTTTCTCATTTTGTACAACTTTGACACCTCCCTTTTTAGGTACCACGTGTACAGGGCTTACCCACTTACTATCAGAAATTCAATAGATTATTCCAGTCTCAAGTAATTTCAACATTTCTCTCTTGACCACATCACTCATTATAGGGTTTATCCTTCTTTGGTGTTCTCTAGAGGGTTTAGAATCCTCCTCTAGCATAATCTGATGCATGTACACCGATGGACTTATCCCTTTAAGGTCGGAGATGTTATAGCCTAGAGCTGCAGGATATTTTCTCAAGACATCTAAGAGTTGATTAGTTTCGTCATTGTTTAGGGTTACACTGACTATGACCGGACAATTGAGTTCTTCATCTAGGAATTCATATCTCAGATACTTTGTTAGTTATTTAATCTCTATTGGTGATTTCTTAGGACCAGACATATGGTCAGATGTGAGTGCTAAGCATTGGTGAAGACTGTCATCTACATAGGGTATCATTGATTTAATGGTTAATAGCCATTATGCCCCCTGCCATATAGGCGATGTTCGAAAAACCCCCTTGTAAAAAAAACTTGCAAAAAAAACCCTAACATTTGAAGATTCTCTCAATTTTGACCTTCATCACATCCAGTCACCAAAAACCTGCCATTTTGACCCCTGCCATTTTGGCAGTGTTTTTATTTTGACCCCTGCCACATCAGCTTTTTTGGTGACTGGATGTGATGAAGGTCAAAATTGAGAGAATCTTCAAATGTTAGGGTTTTTTTTGCAAGTTTTTTTTACAGGGGGTTTTTCGAACATCGCCTATATGGAAGGAGAAAAAATGGCTATTAACCCTTGATTTAAAGCCATTGTCCTCCATTATGGGGGTTGAGGGTAGTTTAATTGTTTTGGTGGGTTCTTCTTGGTCTAACTCTCTTATACACTCATCAATTATATCGATGGCACAACATGAGTCATCTATGGCTGGTGCCATTAGGAATTTGGATAAGATAAATTCTACCTTCTCATCTCCCACTTTGAAAGTCATTTTTTCTCTTTTGACATCTATTATGGCTCTGGCTGTTGATAAGAATGGTCTACCTAGAAGGATAGGGATTTATTCGTCTTCCTTAATGTCCATAACGACGAAATATGTTGGAGTATAAAGTTGGCCAATCCTAACCGAGATGTCTTCTAATATACCTATTAGGTATTTAACCAATCTATCAGCCAATTAAAGGGACATCTTAGCTGGTTGTATGTCTCCCAGGTTTAATCTATCACAGACAACTAAAGGCATTAAGCTTACACTGGCTCCTAAGTCCAGAAGTGTTTTATTGATAACATGACTTCCTAGAACACAAGGTATAGAAAAACTTCTGGGGTCTTTATCTTTCTTATCTAGTTTGTTCTCATCGATGGAATTGCATTCTAATGGTTTAGGATCGTCAAGTTTACGTTTGTTGGTTAAGATGTCTTTCAGGAATTTAGCATATGATGTTATTTGGTTAATAACTTCGGTGAAGGAAATCTCGAAGTGGAGTTTCTCAATCACTTTTACAAACTTTTTGTAGTGGTTATCTAATTTGGTTTGTTTATGTCTTTGCGGATATAGGATTGGTGGTTTATAAGGAGGGGTGGTATATATACTTGGGTACCTTTCATTCCTTCCTTATTTTTAACTTATTCCTCTCTTTGTTTTCAGGGTTCTACACGTTCCTCTACTTGTTTCTTAGATGCAATCACAACGTTTCTTTTTGGTTGTTCTGGTTTCTTCAACCTAGGATCTACAGGTTCATCATAAGTAGTTCCACTTCGTAGGGCAATAGTGTTATCATCCCCTTCGGGGTTAGGTTGAGGTTGTCCAGGAAATTGTCCTCCTGGCGTAGCCTGAGCAGCTTGTTGTTATGCTACTTGAGAGATCTGGGTTTCAAGCATCTTATTGTGGGTTACCACAGAATTGACTTTTGTGCCTAATTGGGTAATCAACTTGTTTATATGAATGTTTTGGTTCATCTATTCCTTATTTTGTTGAGTTTGGGTCGAAATGAAACTCTCCATGATTTTCTCAAGGTTTGATTTCTGAGGAGCAACTTGCATTGGTTGTGTCAGTCTTTGAGCTTGGAAACCCAACGGTCTCTGAGGTGTAGAGTTTTAAGTAGGGTTATTGTTCTTATAGGAGAAGTCCAGGGGATTTCCCCATCCAGGATTATAAGTGTTTGTATAAGGGTTTCCTTGGCCATGATTGACTTAATCTGGGGTTGCGTCGGCTAAAAGACTACATTCAGCAGTTATGTGTCCTTGGGTTCCACAGATTTCACATCCGGGTTGAACTGCAGCTACTGTAGTTGTAGGGTTAACAGTTAAAATTTCGACTTTTTGTGATAGGTGTCGTACCCTAATTTTTGACCTTAAGATGTCATCTTCATTTGTGCATCTTAGGTCAAGCATCTCTGCATTGCTTGAGCTAACCCATATCTTGTAGTTTGTTTCTTTGTGTTCAAATTAGGTTTACATATCACCACGAAGCTCCACAAGCTGTTTTGAAGCAAGTCAAATCAACAAAAGATCTCCAGTACAAGAACTTTGGAATTAGGATTTTGCTCTGAAGAAATCATTGAGAAATTGACTCTGGCAAGTCAGGATTTGTGTGGTCCACCTACCATATAAAGTCATTTATGTTCAAGGGACTCCACTCAACAAGAATCCATGCTTCATTGATCCTCAACAAGAAGAATTTGAGCCTCAATCCCGCTATACTTCAAAATTAGGGTTCCTGTGACGCTTATCAGCCAACATGTTTGATTCTCCATCAAGACGATCTCCTAAACCCTAATTATTGATTCCCTTAGTTTATCAACATCCTCAAGAGTCTCCTAAGACATTTAGATGGGAAGGAAGAAGCAAACTTACAAGATTTGGCCTCAGTGCATTCACAGTCAGAATTAGGGTTTGGCTGAAACCCTAACCTTGGATATTGGTTCAAATGAGGTGTTAATGGTTCTAATCATCATATATTGTCTCATGAAGTATCCAAAGCATCCATATAAAGTTTCGTGAGTTTTCTTGCAAGATAAGTAGGGTTTTGGTCGCGAAAGACTTCGTATATGACATTTTTCCCCTAATAGCCCGATTTGGAATAACCATAATTCCTAAACCGTGCACTCAAATTAAACGACTCAAAGCTCATTGGAAAGCTCTCATCAAGATCTTTAATTCATTCCATATGACTTTTTGTCTAAAAATGCTTAGATTTGGAGTTATGAAGCTTACAGGACATTTTGGCCAAACACAGAAAATTTTTCAGCACTTTCCTCCACATTTTTCTCCAACTTTGACCTCATTTTTCACCCATTTCTACTGGGATTCAAGACTTGTGTCCCAAATGAAAGTTGTAGAGCTTGTTGAGAGCTTTCCAACAATATGTGGAACATCCCAAGAGGATAAACCATTCTCAAGTTATGAATTATTCAAGAAGGGCACTTGAAATTGTCAAATTTCAATAACTGAGAATTTTTTTAAGTTCTTTTGGCAGTTTTGGGGACACGACTTGTGAGGGATTTTTCTACCAATCCAAGGCATTATTTCAATTACTTTCCAACATCAAACTTGTAGTATTATCCAAGAACTTTCATTTAAACTTGATAGTTCCTGGATTGGCTGGAATTTTGGTAAAACAAAGGTTATTTAATGTTGATGTCAAGGTGCTGATGTTGTAACATTGAAGTCTTAACACTGGGCTGTGTTAAGTAGTTAAGTGCTGAAGTTGGATGTCTGATGTCACACAAGTGATGTTGTAACATCAGACCTGCAAAATTAATAACAACAGCAGGTTGTTAGGGCACGCGTATTAGCTGGAATTGTGGAGAGTGGTTGACTCATTGGATGAGAATATCTTGGGATAGATATTTTCTGTTACATGGGAGATTTGATTGCAGGTCTGTTGGAGAATTAAAAGGTTGAAGATTTAAAAAGATTTTGGGGATAAAATCTGTTTTGAAGATTCAGTTTTAATTAACAAATCTGATCAAATATTGTGACAAGTCCAAGCCCAATTCAAGGAGCTATATAAAGCACACAAGACCAAAGGAAAAGGTACATAAAACATTCAGAAGATCAAGAGCAGGAGGCTTAGTGTTTAGAGTTTGTTTAAAGTGCTTGTATTTACACTATTCTAAGGTTTGAATAGGTGTTGAGTTTCTGTCCTCTCTAAAGCTGTGAAGCAAAGAGAGTTGTGTGATTTGATCGAAACTGTGAAGTAAGATCAAGGGTACTCAAAGTGGTCTCTTTGAGTGTTTGTAAGGGATTGAGTGGTGTTCTCATACCTAAGTGGTTTCTTAGGTAGGAAGTCATTAGTAGAGTATAAGTTTAGGAGATTGTCAACGGGTTGTTGAGTCTGTAAATTATATCTACAAGTAGTGAATTCCATCCCTGGCTTGGTAGCCCCCAGAGTAGGTTGGTTATAACCGAACTGGGTCAACAATTCTTGGTGTTATCTTACTGTTATTGCTGTCCATTGTGCAGAGTGTGTTGTTGTGACATCACACCTTAACATCACACGTCTGATACCAGAATTTCAATTGGTATCAGAGCAGGCATCCTGTCTGTCTCTGGGTGAGATCTAGGGAAGTTACTTTCTGGTGTAAAGATGGACAAAGAAGTTGGAGGATTCGTCAACAGACCCCCTATTTTGGATGGATCCAATTATGACTATTGGAAGCCAAGGATGACCACCTTCTTAAAATCCTTGGACAGTAGGGCTTGGAAAGCTGTTATTAAAGAATGGAAAGCTCCTGTCATATGTGAGAAGGATGATGCTGGCACCTCTAAGCCAAAGCCTGAAGAAGAGTGGACCAAGGAGGAAGATGAGCTTTCCCTTGGAAATTCCAAAGCTCTGAATGCTATCTTCAATGGAGTGGATAAGAATATCTTCAGGTTAATCAATACCTGTGAAGTTGCTAAGGAAGCGTGGGATATCTTGCAGGCTACACATGAAGGAACATCTAGAGTTAAGATGTCGAGACTTCAGATCTTAACATCAAAATTTGAAAGCCAGAAGATGAAGGAAGATGAGACTATTCACGATTTCCACATGAGTGTTCTTGAGCTGGCCAATGCATCTAGTGCCCTTGGAGAGAAGATGTCAGATGAAAAGCTCGTGAGGAAGATCCTTAGGTCCCTACCTAAGAGGTACAAGATGAAAGTGACTGCTATTGAAGAAGCTCAAGACATCAGCAAGATGAGAGTAGATGAGCTCATTGGATCTCTTCAAACCTTTGAGCTTGGGTTGAAGGAGGAAGAACCAGAAAAGAAGCCAAAGAGTATTGCCCTGGTGTCAAATAATGAAGAAGATAAAGGAAAGAGTTCTGAATCCCAGGAGGATTTATCTCAGGCCATAGTGATGTTGGGAAGACAGTTCACCAAAGTATTCAAGCGAATGAATAATAACTCCAGGCCTAATGTCAAGAACATGACCTCTGACACCAGCAAGAAGGATGAAGAGAAAACTGCCCAAGATAAAGGAGTGCAGTGCTTTGAGTGCGAAGGGTATGGACATGTCAAGAAAGAATGTCCCACCTTCTTGAAAAAGCAGAAGAAGGGCATGACAGTTTCCTGGTCTGACTCTGATAGTGAAAGTGAAGGCGAGTCAGCAAAGCATGTGAGAGCTTTAACAGGAGCTGTGATTTCTGATGATGATTCTAGTGATGGAGAAGTAACTTATGAAGAGTTGGCATCCACCTATCAAGAGCTGTGTTTAAAGAGTGCTGAGATTTGTCAAGAAAACAAGTGCCACAAGCAACAGATTGCTCAGCTAGAGAATGAAAAGATTGATCTTGAAAATGAAGTGGTGCTAGTTAGAGCTCATCTTGATCAAATGACCAAGTCTGTTAGGATGCTGAGCTGTGGTACAGACACACTTGACAAGATACTTCAGTCAGAAAAAGCTGCTGGAGATAAAGCTGGGATAGGATATGTGGCTGTGGACAAGGGAACTTCAGAAGGAAGCACTTAAGGTTCAAAGAAGGAAGTGTCCCAACTTTCATCTCAACATCAGGATCCTACCCCTAAGAAAGCTGATGTTTCACAACCTAAGAAGATTGAGAAGAAGACTGGTCCCTATCATAAGAGAAAGCAGCCACTAGGAGCTAGCCAATATATGCCCCCACAATACCATAAGAGCATGCAAGCTGCTCAGTTCAAACAGCACATGTCTCATCAGATGTCTCAACATCAGGACAACTGGTATAGATATGGTTATGGATACACCAATGCTATTCCTTATGTATATGGAAGAAGAAAGCCTCACCATCATGGGAGACAATCCAGGAAATAGCATTCTCAGCCGACTTATGGGAGAAGATATCAACAGAATAGATGGCAGGGCAGTTATGGTAGAAGGAGACCACATCATATGCAATCTCATCATGGCAGAAGATTCAGAGATGAAAGGGTGAGATGCTATTATTGTGGAAGATTTGGACATATGCAGTACTCTTGCTACAAGCTGCATGGATACCCTCAGCCTCAAAACAGATGGAGAGAGCACAGGCCCAAAGTTGTTAAACAATGGGTACCTAAGGAGAAGGTAAAGTGCTTATTGGCTCACTTGGATGACAAAGAGGCTAAAGAAGGAACATGGTACTTTGACAGTGGGTGTTCCAAACACATGTCTGGATGTAGATCTATGTTCCCTGAAGTCAGTCATTGTTCCTCTCATAAGGTTGTGTTTGGCAATGGAGAGAAAGGTATAGTTGCAGGATTTGGGAAAGTGGAAGGTGATGGTAGACCAGATCTTGACAATGTGATGTTTGTCAGTGGATTAAAAGTAAATTTGATCAGCATAAGCCAGTTGTGTGATGAAGGTTACAAGGTAAACTACACTAAGCATGAGTGTGTGGTTTCTGATGAGCATAATCAGATTTTTATGAAGGGTGCCAGAACCAAAGACAACTGCTATCAGTGGATTTCTCATGAAGAAAATTCAACTAATGAGGTTCAAGTTGATGTTATAACATCAGACTATGACATCAGGATGCTGAAAGGTAACTCAGAGTTAGTGAGTCCTGATGTGAATTCTTGTTTAAGAGGAAAGTCCTTATGGAGGGAGAATATTAGTAATTGGTCTTTAAAGAGTATTCAAAATCAGGCGCCTTACTATATTGATACTACATCAAGACTTACCAAAGCATTCTCATCGCAACGCTTCATCTCCCTAAATCTCAACAGAATAGAGAGTTCTTCTCCAAACCTAGTCTGTCACAAAGAAACGATGACTGTCCCTTCCAAGAACTCTGAGCAGGTACGAACTAGGGTTTCTTCCGAAGAACTCATTCCCGAGTCAGGTAACCCTAAACCCTCAACCACGGTAAACAAACCTGAAGCTAGGTCATCATGCTCTCAAGCTGTGGAGGAGAAGTTTGATGTAGACATGCATTTGGAACAGATTGCCACCAAAATCCTTGAAAAGGGGATACGGGTGAAAGGGATTTCCGTCCCTCTAAGGCAAATGCCTGCTGAACAAGTCGACTCTCAAGGAGAGGACAAAAACCTTCAAAGCCAGGCCCTTAGTCAAGAAGCTGAAGGTGAAAATTCTGATGACACTGGTGTCAGTCTTGATGTCAGAACATCATCCCCTAGGAATGAAAGCCACCGGAAGGAGCAGGTTGAGGTTATAGAGATTGAGGACTCATCTGATGATGATAGAATTGGAAGAGGGAAGGATAAGAAAAGGACTTCATCTACAGACTGTCCCAAGTCATGGAGCAAAGGTGCCAGGTCTGGCAAGAAGAGAAGAATAAGGGAGGAGGCAGGTTCTGAGAGTGAGTCTCAAGACATCAACCCGACTACAAATCAAGTGCCTGATAACACCTCATCTCACAGTGCCAGAAGTGCCTCCTTGCGGAAGTGTGTGAGCCTAAGAAAAATAGCTCTGGAAAGAGAGGTTGTAGCAAAGAACTTGGGATCTACTGAAATTATTGACCTAATTAAGCTTGCTGGTCTCATAAGGACTGTGTCAGGGTTGGCTGATTGCTATGATAGACTGGTCAGGGAGTTCATAGTGAATATACCTGAGTCAATAAATGACAGTAAGAGCCGAACTTTCAGAAGAGTTACCCTCAGGGGTAAGTGTGTCTGGTTTTCTCCTGAGATGATCAATGCCTACTTAGGAAGAAATGAGGAAGATTATGGGGAATTAGAAGCCTCCAACAATGTTATATGCAAAGAAATCACTGCTGGTTAGGTAGATGTTTGGCCCGCAGAAGGAAAGCTGTTAGCCAGTGTGTTGAGTGTCAAATATGTTGTTCTGCACAGAATAGGTATTGCCAACTGGGTTCCTACTAGTCACAAGACCACAATTTCTGTTGAATTGGGGAGGATAATTTATGCAGTAGGGACAAAACAAAGAGTTGACTATGGTTCCTACATCTATGATCATACTATTAAGCATGCTGCTACAAATGCTGTAAAGATGCCCATTACTTTTCCCTCTCTCATTTGTGGGATTATCGTGTCTCAACATCCTGGAATTCTATAGCGTTCAGACGTAGTGTGCAAAAAGAAGACTGCCTTGTTACTTCATTACAAGTTGAAACATGTTCCTAACAATGTCAAGACATCTGCTTCAACATCACAACAGTCACCAGCCAAGACTGGGTTGATTACAGAACTAGAGGAGGCTTGCAAGGAGTTAGATGAAGTGATAAGAGTTAGTACTGAAAGGAAACAAAAATTTGAAAGACTTGTCATGGCTCTGAAATTGGTAACAAAGGAAGGTGAAGCTGTTAACACAAGGAAGGATGTTGATCTCAGCTCAGAAGATTCAAGCTTTTAATGATTGCCTTCTATTTTAGTAGGGTTAGCTTTATTTTCTGTATTTGCACTTGATGTGCTTGGTTTGTAATTTGAATATTGTGCTGTTTTATGCACGATTTATGTTTTTAGTTTCCTTCTATGATTTGTTTTGCCTGTTTACTAACTGAGAGGCTAACAATGAGAGCTAGGGTATACTGACTATAGTTAATAGGGCTTCTTATAGAAGCTTGCCTAATTATGGCTAAAAAGGGGGAGAAGATAGCCAAGATAGCCAAGATAGTCAAGAGGATTATTTCCATATGCTGCTGATGTGATGCAGTCATTGAGGGGGAGTATTGAAGATATCATGACATTTGAAGAGTGCAACCAAGCAGACATCAAGGGGGAGAGAAGTGCTGCACATTGTGAGCTACTGAACAGCTGTGATGCTGGTTCATGTTTTAGAGGGGGAGCACGAATTGGCTGTTGTCAAAAATGAAGATGGTGCTGCAGCAGATCAAGTGATGAAGACTTTGAAGATTATCAAACTGCTGCTGATTAATGAGTTTCAAATTGATTGAAGATTATTCTGCTGCTGAAATCTCTGAAGGTGCAGAGTGCAGAAGTTGTTTGCAGAGTGCAGAGATTGTTTTAGCCAAAATTAGCCAAAGGGGGAGATTAATAGTTCCTGGATTGGCTGGAATTTTGGTAAAACAAAGGTTATTTAATGTTGATGTCAAGGTGCTGATGTTGTAACATTGAAGTCTTAACACTAGGCTACGTTAAGTAGTCAAGTGCTGAAGTTGGATGTCTGATGTCACACAGGTGATGTTGTAACATCAGACCTGCAGAATTAATAACAACAGCAGGTTGTTAGGGCACGCGTATTAGCTGGAATTGTGGAGAGTGGTTGACTCATTGGATGAGAATATCTTGGGATAGATATTTTCTGTTACATGGGAGATTTGATTGCAGGTCTGTTGGAGAATTAAAAGGTTGAAGATTTAAAAAGATTTTGGGGATAAAATCTGTTTTGAAGATTCAGTTTTAATTAACAAATCTGATCAAATATTGTGACAAGTCCAAGCCCAATTCAAGGAGCTATATAAAGCGCACAAGACCAAAGGAAAAGGTACATAAAACATTCAGAAGATCAAGAGCAGGAGGCTTAGTGTCTAGAGTTTTTTTTAAAGTGCTTGTATTTACACTATTCTAGGGTTTGAATAGGTGTTGAGTTTCTGTCCTCTCTAAAGCTGTGAAGCAAAGAGAGTTGTGTGATTTGATCGAAACTGTGAAGTAAGATCAAGGGTACTCAAAGTGGTCTCTTTGAGTGTTTGTAAGGGATTGAGTGGTGTTCTCATACCTAAGTGGTTTCTTAGGTAGGAAGTCATTAGTAGAGTATAAGTTTAGGAGATTGTCAACGGGTTGTTGAGTCTGTAAATTATATCTACAAGTAGTGAATTCCATCCCTGGCTTGGTAGCCCCCAGAGTAGGTTGGTTATAACCGAACTGGGTCAACAATTCTTGGTGTTATCTTACTGTTATTGCTGTCCATTGTGCAGAGTGTGTTGTTGTGACATCACACCTTAACATCACACGTCTGATACCAGAATTTCAATTGGTATCAGAGCAGGCATCCTGTCTGTCTCTGGGTGAGATCTAGGGAAGTTACTTTCTGGTGTAAAGATGGACAAAGAAGTTGGAGGATTCGTCAACAGACCCCCTATTTTGGATGGATCCAATTATGACTATTGGAAGCCAAGGATGACCACCTTCTTAAAATCCTTGGACAGTAGGGCTTGGAAAGCTGTTATTAAAGAATGGAAAGCTCCTGTCATATGTGAGAAGGATGATGCTGGCACCTCTAAGCCAAAGCCTGAAGAAGAGTGGACCAAGGAGGAAGATGAGCTTGCCCTTGGAAATTCCAAAGCTCTGAATGCTATCTTCAATGGAGTGGATAAGAATATCTTCAGGTTAATCAATACCTGTGAAGTTGCTAAGGAAGCGTGGGATATCTTGCAGGCTACACATGAAGGAACATCTAGAGTTAAGATGTCGAGACTTCAGATCTTAACATCAAAATTTGAAAGCCTGAAGATGAAGGAAGATGAGACTATTCACGATTTCCACATGAGTGTTCTTGAGCTGGCCAATGCATCTAGTGCCCTTGGAGAGAAGATGTCAGATGAAAAGCTCGTGAGGAAGATCCTTAGGTCCCTACCTAAGAGGTACAAGATGAAAGTGACTGCTATTGAAGAAGCTCAAGACATCAGCAAGATGATAGTAGATGAGCTCATTGGATCTCTTCAAACCTTTGAGATTGGGTTGAAGGAGGAAGAACCAGAAAAGAAGCCAAAGAGTATAGCCCTGGTGTTAAATAATGAAGAAGATAAAGGAAAGAGTTCTGAATCCCAGGAGGATTTATCTCAGGCCATAGTGATGTTGGGAAGACAGTTCACCAAAGTATACAAGCGAATGAATAATAACTCCAGGCCTAATGTCAAGAACATGACCTCTGACACCAGCAAGAATGATGAAGAGAAAACTGCCCAAGATAAAGGAGTGCAGTGCTTTGAGTGCGAAGGGTATGGACATGTCAAGAAAGAATGTCCCACCTTCTTGAAAAAGCAGAAGAAGGGCATGACAGTTTCCTGGTCTGACTCTGATAGTGAAAGTGAAGGTGAGTCAGCAAAGCATGTGAGAGCTTTAACAGGAGCTGTGATTTCTGATGATGATTCTAGTGATGGAGAAGTAACTTATGAAGAGTTGGCATCCACCTATCAAGAGCTGTGTTTAAAGAGTGCTGAGATTTGTCAAGAAAACAAGTGCCACAAGCAACAGATTGCTCAGCTAGAGAATGAAAAGATTGATCTTGAAAATGAAGTGGTGCTAGTTAGAGCTCATCTTGATCAAATGACCAAGTCTGTTAGGATGCTGAGCTGTGGTACAGACACACTTGACAAGATACTTCAGTCAGAAAAAGCTGCTGGAGATAAAGCTGGGATAGGATATGTGGCTGTGGTTAAGGGAACTTCAGAAGGAAGCACTTCAGGTTCAAAGAAGGAAGTGTCCCAACTTTCATCTCAACATCAGGATCCTACCCCTAAGAAAGCTGATGTTTCACAACCTAAGAAGATTGAGAAGAAGACTGGTCCCTATCAGAAGAGAAAGCAGCCACTAGGAGCTAGCCAATATATGCCCCCACAATACCATAAGAGCATGCAAGCTGCTCAGTTCAAACAGCACATGTCTCATCAGATGTCTCAACATCAGGACAACTGGTATAGGTATGGTTATGGATACACCAATGCTGTTCCTTATGTATATGGAAGAAGAAAGCCTCACCATCATGGGAGACAATCCAGGAAATAGCATTCTCAGCCGACTTATGGGAGAATATATCAACAGAATAGATGGCAGGGCAGTTATGGTAGAAGGAGACCACATCATATGCAATCTCATCATGGAAGAAGATTCAGAGATGAAAGGGTGAGATGCTATTATTGTGGAAGATTTGGACATATGCAGTACTCTTGTTACAAGCTGCATGGATACCCTCAGCCTCAAAACAGATGGAGAGAGCACAGGCCCAAAGTTGTTAAACAATGGGTACCTAAGGAGAAGGTAAAGTGCTTATTGGCTCACTTGGATGACAAAGAGGCTAAAGAAGGAACATGGTACTTTGACAGTGGGTGTTCCAAACACATGTCTGGATGTAGATCTATGTTCCCTGAAGTCAGTCATTGTTCCTCTCATAAGGTTGTGTTTGGCAATGGAGAGAAAGGTATAGTTGCAGGATTTGGGAAAGTGGAAGGTGATGGTAGACCAGATCTTGACAATGTGATGTTTGTCAGTGGATTAAAAGTAAATTTGATCAGCATAAGCCAGTTGTGTGATGAAGGTTACAAGGTAAACTACACTAAGCATGAGTATGTGGTTTCTGATGAGCATAATCAGATTTTTATGAAGGGTGCCAGAACCAAAGACAACTGCTATCAGTGGATTTCTCGTGAAGAAAATTCAACTAATGAGGTTCAAGTTGATGTTATAACATCAGACTATGACATCAGGATGCTGAAAGGTAACTCAGAGTTAGTGAGTCCTGATGTGAATTCTTGTTTAAAAGGAAAGTCCTTATGGAGGGAGAATATTAGTAATTGGTCTTTAAAGAGTATTCAAAATCAGGCGCCTTACTATATTGATACTACATCAAGACTTACCAAAGCATTCTCATCGCAACGCTTCATCTCCCTAAATCTCAACAGAATAGAGAGTTCTTCTCCAAACCTAGTATGTCACAAAGAAACGATGACTGTCCCTTCCAAGAACTCTGAGCAGGTACGAACTAGGGTTTCTTCCGAAGAACTCATTCCCGAGTCAGGTAACCCTAAACCCTCAACCACGGTAAACAAACCTGAAGCTAGGTCATCATCCTCTCAAGCTGTGGAGGAGAAGTTTGATGTAGACATGCATTTGGAACAGATTGCCACCAAAATCCTTGAAAAGGGGATACGGGTGAAAGGGATTTCCGTCCCTCTAAGGCAAATGCCTGCTGAACAAGTCGACTCTCAAGGAGAGGACAAAAACCTTCAAAGCCAGGCCCTTAGTCAAGAAGCTGAAGGTGAAAATTCTGATGACACTGGTGTCAGTCTTGATGTCAGAACATCATCCCCTAGGAATGAAAGCCACCGGAAGGAGCAGGTTGAGGTTATAGAGATTGAGGACTCATCTGATGATGATAGAATTGGAAGAGGGAAGGATAAGAAAAGGACTTCATCTACAGACTGTCCCAAGTCATGGAGCAAAGGTGCCAGGTCTGGCAAGAAGAGAAGAATAAGGGAGGAGGCAGGTTCTGAGAGTGAGTCTCAAGACATCAACCCGGCTACAAATCAAGTGCCTGATAACACCTCATCTCACAGTGCCAGAAGTGCCTCCTTGCGGAAGTGTGTGAGCCTAAGAAAAATAGCTCTGGAAAGAGAGGTTGTAGCAAAGAACTTGGGATCTACTGAAATTATTGACCTAATTAAGCTTGCTGGTCTCATAAGGACTGTGTCAGGGTTGGCTGATTGCTATGATAGACTGGTCAGGGAGTTCATAGTGAATATACCTGAGTCAATAAATGACAGTAAGAGCCGAACTTTCAGAAGAGTTACCCTCAGGGGTAAGTGTGTCTGGTTTTCTCCTGAGATGATCAATGCCTACTTAGGAAGAAATGAGGAAGATTATGGGGAATTAGAAGCCTCCAACAATGTTATATGCAAAGAAATCACTGCTGGTCAGGTAGATGTTTGGCCCGCAGAAGGAAAGCTGTTAGCCAGTGTGTTGAGTGTCAAATATGTTGTTCTGCACAGAATAGGTATTGCCAACTGGGTTCCTACTAGTCACAAGACCACAATTTCTGTTGAATTGGGGAGGATAATTTATGCAGTAGGGACAAAACAAAGAGTTGACTATGGTTCCTACATCTATGATCATACTATTAAGCATGCTGCTACAAATGCTGTAAAGATGCCCATTGCTTTTCCCTCTCTCATTTGTGGGATTATCGTGTCTCAACATCCTGGAATTCTATAGCGTTCAGACGTAGTGTGCAAAAAGAAGCCTGCCTTGTTACTTCATTACAAGTTGAAACATGTTCCTAACAATGTCAAGACATCTGCTTCAACATCACAACAGTCACCAGCCAAGACTGGGTTGATTACAGAACTAGAGGAGGCTTGCAAGGAGTTAGATGAAGTGATAAGAGTTAGTACTGAAAGGAAACAAAAATTTGAAAGACTTGTCATGGCTCTGAAATTGGCAACAAAGGAAGGTGAAGCTGTTAACACAAGGAAGGATGTTGATCTCAGCTCAGAAGATTCAAGCTTTTAATGATTGCCTTCTATTTTAGTAGGGTTAGCTTTATTTTCTGTATTTGCACTTGATGTGCTTGGTTTGTAATTTGAATATTGTGCTGTTTTATGCACGGTTTATGTTTTTAGTTTCCTTCTATGATTTGTTTTGCCTGTTTACTAACTGAGAGGCTAACAATGAGAGCTAGGGTATACTGACTATAGTTAATAGGGCTTCTTATAGAAGCTTGCCTAATTATGGCTAAAAAGGGGGAGAAGATAGCCAAGATAGCCAAGATAGTCAAGAGGATTATTTCCATATGCTGCTGATGTGATGCAGTCATTGAGGGGGAGTATTGAAGATATCATGACATTTGAAGAGTGCAACCAAGCAGACATCAAGGGGGAGAGAAGTGCTGCACATTGTGAGCTACTGAACAACTGTGATGCTGGTTCATGTTTTAGAGGGGGAGCACGAATTGGCTGTTGTCAAAAATGAAGATGGTGCTGCAGCAGATCAAGTGATGAAGACTTTGAAGATTATCAAACTGTTGCTGATTAATGAGTTTCAAATTGATTGAAGATTATTCTGCTGCTGAAATCTCTGAAGGTGCAGAGTGCAGAAGTTGTTTGCAGAGTGCAGAGATTGTTTTAGCCAAAATTAGCCAAAGGGGGAGATTAATAGTTCCTGGATTGGCTGGAATTTTGGTAAAACAAAGGTTATTTAATGTTGATGTCAAGGTGCTGATGTTGTAACATTGAAGTCTTAACACTAGGCTACGTTAAGTAGTTAAGTGCTGAAGTTGGATGTCTGATGTCACACAGGTGATGTTGTAACATCAGACCTGCAGAATTAATAACAACAGCAGGTTGTTAGGGCACGCATATTAGCTGGAATTGTGGAGAGTGGTTGACTTATTGGATGAGAATATCTTGGGATAGATATTTTCCGTTACATGGGAGATTTGATTGCAGGTCTGTTGGAGAATTAAAAGGTTGAAGATTTAAAAAGATTTTGGGGATAAAATCTGTTTTGAAGATTCAGTTTTAATTAACAAATCTGATCAAATATTGTGACAAGTCCAAGCCCAATTCAAGGAGCTATATAAAGCGCACAAGACCAAAGGAAAAGGTACAAAAAACATTCAGAAGATCAAGAGCAGGAGGCTTAGTGTCTAGAGTTTGTTTAAAGTGCTTGTATTTACACTATTCTAGGGTTTGAATAGGTGTTGAGTTTCTGTCCTCTCTAAAGCTGTGAAGCAAAGAGAGTTGTGTGATTTGAACGAAACTGTGAAGTAAGATCAAGGGTACTCAAAGTGGTCTCTTTGAGTGTTTGTAAGGGATTGAGTGGTGTTCTCATACCTAAGTGGTTTCTTAGGTAGGAAGTCATTAGTAGAGTATAAGTTTAGGAGATTGTCAACGGGTTGTTGAGTCTGTAAATTATATCTACAAGTAGTGAATTCCATCCCTGGCTTGGTAGCCCCCAGAGTAGGTTGGTTATAACTGAACTGGGTCAACAATTCTTGGTGTTATCTTACTGTTATTGCTGTCCATTGTGCAGAGTGTGTTGTTGTGACATCACACCTTAACATCACACGTCTGATACCAGAATTTCAAAACTCAAGAGCATGAAAATTGGATCATTAAGTTAGGAGATATCATGAGAGGAACATGGCCATACGAATTCTATTTTGTATCAAGAACACATCAATTTTGGATTTCAAATCTTATCCTCTCTGCAGAGCTACCAATCCTTTCCCAACTCCACCTTATCCTAAAAGCACGCTACCTTTGCTCTTGCTTTTGTACTTTCATGATAACCTTTACAAGCTACCACCTAGTCACAAGCCTACACTATAACTGCTGCTTCTGGGACATATTTGCATGGCCAGCTTTCACGTGGCTCAAGAATGATACCATGCATGTAGTATCCTGCAGAAGGCATGCCTTTACTGCATCCAAGACAGCAACACATCAGCTCACCTATAAAATAAGCCTTGCTCCCATTCAAAATCATCACGACTCCATCAAACAACCAAACACAAATACTCTGAAATTTATTTGAAAGGATACGCTAGCTAGCTAGGAAGGGGAAGAAGTTCTTGCAACTTGCTTGGAACAAAGTAAGTATCTCAAACTCTTACCTACCATGCCTGTGTACCATGTTGAATTTACTTTGGTTTAACATGCTGTATCATTGTCATATGTTCTTAATATACATGTGTATGAAACTTTATGCAAAATGCCATAAATGCCTCCTTGGTTAGTTGTTTGATAAACCATGTTAAAATAAATGTTGTTGCAAGGTAAGGTTGTTTTGATTATGTGAACACTGAGCATATCATCTTTGAAAACATAATGTGTGTCAACTTTTTTTTTACATACTGTTGAGGTCTTATGGATGTGTATGGCTGAGTTGTGGAGGTACATGTGTGGTTTGTTGAGTCTTTAAAATGCTTTTGACATTCTGCATGAAGTGGTTGTTTGCTTGTTCTTGGATGCACGTCACTGAATTAATGTTTTTGAGTCTTTGGTAACTTGGTTGAACACATAAGAGAGTTCTATATTGAAGATGATTGTTGTTTTGAATATACGCATGCTGGACATGATAACCTCAATATTGCATCGTATGTAAATCATAGTACGCATGGGCTGGCCAGTTGGAGTTTTATTGGAGTTCTAAATATGGTTGGTATTCATATCATTTTGTATTCATTCTGATGTGTGGTTGGTTCACAATATGCAATTAAGCTGTTGAGGTCGCTACATTTCCATCTTCGTATGTTAGTTTCTCTTGACTTTTGCTCACACATCATGCTCACATTTCAACCATGTTGTTAAACTCTTTGGTGTTTTGTGTTGCTCTTAAAGTTGCTGTTGATTTAAGTGATATGAATGTTTGTGTGGGAAGCATTTTAGTATGTTTTGGTTTGTGTTTGAAAGTATCTTCCTTTTCTCAAACTGTTTTTTTTTTCGCATTTAGAACCTTGGTTTCCACTTTTTTTTTCATGTGTTATTTGTGTGTTGTGTGAGACGTGTTCATGATCATGTGTGTATTTAGTCTGATGTTGTATTAGCATGTTTTTTACTATATTAATATGCTTCATTTATATGATCTGATTAATAGCCGCTCTGCGTATGTATTTATATATTGTCTTTGTGCTTGGTGAGTTTATGCTTTGTGTTTTTTATATGCTCAATAATGTAATTATTTTTGGCATTCTGCGCATGTGTGAGCAAATCCTGTTTGCGTGTAATATAACTGATAATGTTGTGCAGTTGTATGAATGCTACTGATATGGTAGTGCTGCCATTTGTGTATCGTGTTGTCGTGTAATGTGATGCATTTTTTGAATGTTGCATTATGTACTTTTTTATGCGTATGTAATTATGTGCTGTGCTGCTGTTATGTTGTGTAGTATGCTACCATGTTTAGCATGATGTATGTTTCTTTGCATCTTCTAATTTAGGTATAGTCTTGTATGCTTTATTTTGTCTGTTAGTGTATCACATACCACATAATACACCATCACATGCATCACGTTACACCACCAGATCTTGTATGCACGCGTTTTTTATTTAATGCATTTCATGGACATGTTTTAGTTTATATTAATCATGAAGCGTATGATTATTGGATGTAAATGCCGTCCCAACGGTTTGCCTTGCCTTGCCATTTCGCCTTTCACCATCATGACCCGGGTTCGATCCTTGGTGATCAACCTTTTGGCCGTTTTTTTCATTTTTCGCTTTTTTTGCCATGTTATTTTTCCAACCTGGGCCTAGCGCCCCTCACTATCCGCACCCCCCATTACTTAGGCCCAATTTACTTCTTCTTATCTTTCTAACTGAACTAAATCACTAATACACCCCCCTACATTTTTATTTCAATTTTTTTTTTCTACTTCAAAATCTTTTCCTTTTAACCTCTTTTATTTATTTTGCTTAAAAATGTTTTATATATTCAAAAAACTCCAAAATATTTGTTTTTTATAGTTTGTCCCTTGATTATTATTTCATCATTAATTAATATGTGATGTTTCTAACTAATCAATTGTTATGTATGATTGTTAATTATTGTGCTAACATTTAAATTTTTTTTCAAATTGTTAACTTGCATTTTAATTGGTAATTGCTAATCAATTTTTTTTAGTTGTTAATCTTTAAATTATCAATATGTCTTAATTGTATTGTTAATTTTATTGATGTTGTTAATTGTTATTTAATTAATTAACATTTATTTATGAGCATCTTTTGTGGTTTTATGAGTGTTATTCCACTAATGACTTGTTTAATCCTTGAATTAATCCATCCATGTTGACTTGTCATGTCTTTGACCTTTTTGCATGAATATCACTCTTCTTTATTATCATCCTTTAATTATCATTTTGTATGTTTGTCTTCCTAAAGATTGAAGCATATTGATCGTCATCCTTAATATCATTCTACATGTTTGTCTTCCTAAATATTTGAGCATATTGATCGTCATATATATCATTCCACGTGTTTGTCTTCCTAAAGATTGAAGCATGTTGATATCATTTTAATCATTCTATTTGAAGCATACTAATGTGTCCTTAACCATGTTCATCTTACCCACACTTCACCATGAAACATATTGTCATCTTCATGCTTATGTTACTTCCATCGTATTATCTCATATCAATGTTGTAACTTGTATCATGCCTTACCTTGTTATTTTATCATGTGTATATTTATCATATCTTACTTCTATCTATATGTTTATTTATTACTGTTTAAACCTTTTCAAAACAATATAAAATTTCTCGATCCAACGTCGAGCCCATTTTCTACCCATGTAAGTCGAACGCCTTCGTGCATCGCATTCAACCTTTTGGTCACCAGACACAAGTCTAGCATCACTCTGCTAGCACCCTCGCCTAAATAACGTAATTTAATCGCATTAATATCCAAAGGAAAATCTCATGCATAATAACCATGTTATTGTGCATGGTGCATATCATTTGCATTCATAACCGTCACCTTAAGATAAGACAATTAGACAACTTAGGATAGATTTTGTAGGTTAGTCCCCCACAAACTTTGATTTCTTCAATCAAACTTTAGCCTACCAAATTCTCCATACAAGAGAATTAGATGTTAATCATCTCAAAGAAAGGGACATACAATCCCATGCCCCACAACATACACACATTTTCAAAAAAAAACTGTGGTGGTCTTTCTTAAGACGATGGCTCATCTTCTTTTCCTAAACTTTTAAGACATTTAGTATCTTTAATGAAGAACTACAAGTGCTCTGATTCCCTCCCGACAGGATATGTAGGCATAAGATGCGATATCTTGTCGAGCACACTTAGGAATAAAAAATTGTAAATCACATACCCTTTTAACCCTTAGCAAAGCAGGCAACAAATAACATAAATGAATCAAGAGGTTCCTGTAGAGTACTACAGATATCTAGGATGCTAACACGTTCCCTAGGTATAACCAACCCCCGAACTTAGAATCGTAGTGCATTTGCATTGCATTGTGGAAATTCGGTTCTTCTCCCTTCCTTTGGATAAAATCAAAGACCGGTGGTGACATTAAGAATGCGATCCTAGTTAACCAATAACTATGGTATCCAATTTTCACCGCGACAATAGGGCGTCCATTTTTGCTTTCATCAGGTCTAGGCAACTGAATTCATATATGCCTCCTTTAGTTTTTTTCTTCTACACCGATGTTCGTTTCGTCCCCCATTGGTAATGGTTTTGTGCCATATCTTTAATGAGAGTGCAAGCTTCGGGGTATGGTTTATTCATCAGTGCACCATCGGCGGAAGCGTCAATGCTCATCTTAGTATTATTGAGAAGCTCATTATAGAAGGCATGAATAATCAACCATTGTTCTAAACCATGGTATGGGCAAGCCCTTAATAGTTTTTTATATCTTTCCCAAGCGTCAAAAAGAGATTCTCCATCATGCTGAGTAAATCTAGTTATTTGGTTTCGTAGGACAGCAGTTTTACTAGGTGGAAAGTATCTAGCAAGGAATACTTTCTTCAGGTCATTCCAAGTGGTTATTGAATTTGCTAGAAGGGAATCTAACCATGATCGTGCTCTATCTCTAAGGGAAAAAGTGAATAGTCATAGACGTATCGCCTCAGGAGAAGCACCATTGCTTTTTAAGGTATCGGCTAATTGAATGAAAACTTTTAAATGTTGGTTCGGGTTCTCAGTAGGGAGACCATCGAACTGATTTTGTTGCACTATTTGCGACATAGCGGGTTTTAGTGCAAAGTTATTAGATGGGATTGTTGGGTTTACAATACTCGAATGAGGTTCTTCATTAGAAGGTAAGGCAAAGTCATTAAGGGGTTTTTGGTTTTGTTTTTCTGTCGTTGTTCTTCTAATTCATTGGAGCAAAAGACGAGCGCGAGCTTATCTCTCTGGTTCGTCTATTGGATCTACTAAACTTCTGGTACTGCGAGTTCTTCGCATTAACCGGCTAAGGGGTGCCTTAATCTAGACAGTATAACAACAGGGTACGAAATTTGACGTAATTGGTCTCTGGCAACGACGCAAAAAACTTGATGCATGCTATCTGCAAGTGTACGGAGTACGTCAGAGTAATATAAACAATTATTGATCCCATATAGACCGTTGTCAATCTATCAGTTTCTATTGTTATGGTGTTCTACTTAAGGCGAAATTAAAAGTTTTAGAAAGTGCACATAATGTAAATAATAACGATTAAATAAATTCAGAGAAGTAACACTGGAATGTAATTCACATCGATCAAACAGTCTCCTATTATTTCTAAATAGAATCACTTACGGGGCAATATTTTATTCCTTGAAAAAGAGTTCATTAAAAAGGAACTCTCGCGTTAGCGTAATCGTAACCAGACTTAATCTCTAATCTATACCATCCGCTCACGCTGCACCAGTCGCGTCTTGCATTAAAGTAGAAAATTATTTTTTATGTAATCACCTCTTAAGCTTAGTTGAAAAGTGCTTTTGATTGGAAACTTTAACTTAAAAGGGTCTTCGGCATATGCTCGGACAATCGGATCCTAAACCTATAAACGCGTCTAAAAATAGTTTCAAAATCTCCTTCTAATAATCTTAAACTTTTCTAATTGATTAACAAAGCGCTTTCACTGTTTTTCCTAATAAAAAACTAACCAATTTTTACCTTAAGTGTCGGACGACTTTCGATCTTACCCGACTTAATCACGATGCTACTTTCGTAGTAACCGATCAAAATAACCACAGAAAAATTGTATTATAGTTAAAACAACCCCAAAAATGTTCCTACAGATACAACATATGGAGTACCGTCGAATCGACGGTCCTCACATTCTGGCACTAAAGATTTAGCTGGACATGGTTATGGTAAACAAAATAGCATATGAGTGACAACCAGGATAAAACATTTTTGGGTAATAAAGTGCTAAGTGTGCAATTGGGTTTTGAAAATAAATGACAAGAACGATGCGATCAAAATATGGTTTTGAAAATAACTCTTTTGCGATAACAAAATAAAAAGAATACATAATTGTGCGATAAAATAAACAAAGTAAGACAGTGCGAGGAAAATAAACAAAATTAAAGCTATGCGAAGAAAATAAACGAAATTAAAGTGATACGATAAAGTAAATAAAGTAAAAGTGATGCGAGGAAATAAAATAAAGTAAATGCGAATTATATAAAAACATGCTCCAATCGGAGACTTGAATATGGTACAGTTGGAAAGTAAATGGCGGCAAGATTAAAACTCTAAATCAGTAATGCTCCAAACTCGATTACAACCATGTTACGATAACTCTTTGGTGTGAAGAATTACCGTTTTAAGGATGTGAAATATATGCCTAAGCTGCAAATAAGTTTGGATGATGAAAAAGTGAAATAAAGGTCCTATTTATACTAGTGCATTGCCTTGTAAGTCAAGTAGAAGCTGCAGAATTCGTGGGAGAGAAAAGTGGTGGTCATGGGTGAGGTCTCCAACTGCCATTTGACCAAGGTGTCGTTT
Source organism: Lathyrus tuberosus (assembly GCA_022829125.1). NCBI lineage: Eukaryota > Viridiplantae > Streptophyta > Magnoliopsida > Fabales > Fabaceae > Lathyrus > Lathyrus tuberosus. The sequence goes on along the minus strand of JALAZF010000199.1, from coordinate 9,331,792 downwards.
TCAAAGATGGCGACCACCTTGTGAGGATGGCGACCTCCATGTTCCCAAAGTGGCCATGACTTGGTCTTTTGACCGTTAGGGTGTGGGAGAAGCTATCCACCTCATGGTTGTCCCTATGGCCAATGCCATGTTGAACGCCATGTGTACAATTCACTCATTTTCTCTGTTTTCATCTGATTTGTCTTGTTTCTTCATGAACAGCTCTCATTTACCTACTTACCTAAAATCTAGACAAAATACCAACATAATACAAAAAAATTACAATAAAACGATGATAAAACATGTGCAATCCGAGTCAAATACGCAGTGTGTTTTGCTGTTATCAGTTATAAAAATTTTTGATCTATTCACCCCACTAGATCGAAGCCAATCATCTAACATCCTACACCCACTTCTCAAGTTTCACGTATCTCATACTTGCATCTTGCATCTGTACTTGTCTCTCCACCCACAACCAAGTATGTACACACTAACATTTTTCATCTTACATCTTGCATCATTATGGTTATTACAAAGTTCTTGTCATGACAAAACTACCATTGATGTTAATCATATTGAAATAAGAAATCTATTCTGAAGAAAGAACAACCACAGGATCGGGAGATGGATCTGAAGAGTAGGAAATGTCGAAGGATTAGGTTGTAGATGACTGAAAAAGCTCGGCAAAATTTGGTGATATCTTTAAAGCTTTTCAGTCATTTACATTACTTTCACCTTATACTTTCTATTTTATTTCTTGCTTGTAGTAAACCTTTTGAAAGGCATTTTGGGATAACTTTTGTTGGTCTTTACACCACAACTCTTGGATGATGATTGAAATTCTGGTATCAGACGTGTGATGTTAAGGTGTGATGTCACAACAACACACTCTGCACAATGGACAGCAATAACAATAAAATAACACCAAGAATTGTTGACCCAGTTCGGTTACAACCAACCTACTCTGGGGGCTACCAAGCCAGGGATGGAATTCACTACTTGTAGCTATAATTTACAGACTCAACAACCCGTTGAGAATCGCCTAAACTTATACTCTACTAATGACTTCCTACCTAAGAAACCACTTAGGTATGAGAACACCACTCAATCCCTTACAAACACTCAAAGAAACCACTTTGAGTACCCTTGATCTTACTTCACAGCTTCGATCAAATCACACAACTCTCTTTGCTTCACAGCTTTAGAGAGGACAGAAACTCAACACCTATTCAAACCCTAGAATAGTGTAAATACAAGCACTTTAAACAAACTCTAGACACTAAGCCTTCTGCTCTTGATCTTCTGAATGTTTTCTGTACCTTTTCCTTTGGTCTTGTGCGCTTTATATAGCTCCTGAATTGGGCTTGGACTTGTCACAATATTTGATCAGATTTGTTAATTAAAACTGAATCTTCAAAACAAATTTTATCCCCAAAATCTTTTTAAATCTTCAACCTTTTAATTCTCCAACAGACCTGCACTCAAATCTTCCATGTAACAGAAAATATCTATCCCAATATATTCTCATCCAATGAGTCAACCACTCTCCACAATTCCAGCTAATACGCGTACCCTAATAACCTGCTGTTGTTATTAATTCTGCAGGTCTGATGTTACAACATCACCTGTGTGACATCAGACATCCAACTTCAGTAATTAACCACTTAACACGGCCCAGTGTTAAGACTTCAATGTTACAACATCAGCACCTTGACATCAACATTGAATATCCTTTGTTTTACCAAAATTCCAGCCAATCCAGGAACTATCAATCTCCCCCTTTGGCTAATTTTGGCTAAAACAATCTCTGCACTCTGTAAACAACTTCTGCACTCTGCACCTTCAGAGATTTCAGCAGCGGAATAATCTTTAATCATTTGAAACTTTACAATCAGCAGCAGTTTGACAATCTTCATAGTCTTCATTACTTGATCTGCTGCAGCACCATCTTCATTATTGACAACAGCCAATTGGTGCTCCCCTTCTAAAAACATGAACCAGCATCACAGCTGTTCAGTAGCTCACAATGTGCAGCAATTTACTCCCCCTAGATGTCTGCTTGGCTGCACTCTTCAAATGTCAAAACTCCCCTTTTATGCAACTACACGCCTTTTAGCAGCATTAATCTAACTCCCCCTTAATCTCTGCATCACTTCAGTTAGAAGCCTTATTAACTATAGTCAGTATATCATAGCTCTCATTGTTAGCCTCTCAATTAGTAAACAGGCAAAACAAATCATAGAAGGAAACTAAAACCATAACCAGTGCATAAAACAGCACAATATTCAAATTACAAACCCAACATAGCAAAAAAACTACTAAAACTACTGAAGGCAAGAGAAAATAAGCTAGTCTTCTTCTGAGCTTGCTTCATCAGCACTATCTTGTCCTTCACCTTCAGAGTCAGTATGATCATCTTGTTCCAAACTTTGAATCATCTTCTCAATCTTTATTTTCCTGTCAGTGCTAGTCTTGATAACCATATCAAGATCCTTGCAGGTTGCCCTTAATTCTTGAATCAGCTCAGATTTTGAACTGACCTTCTTAATCCCAGAGCTTGATGTTGTAACAATGTCTGGAACATGACTCCCAGTAAACAGTTTGGGATGCAAAGATAAAGCTGATTCCCTCTTACATGCTACCTCTGAGCTGGTTAAGATACCAGGATGTTGATCCAAGATCATTCCACATATAAGGGAAGGGAATGATATAGGAATTTTGATGGCATTGGTGGCACCATGCTTTACTACTTGATCAAATATATAGCTTCCATAGTTGAGCTTGACCTTTTTCCCTACAGCATAGATAAACCTTCCTAATCCCATAGTTATAGTGGTTTTGTGATTAGTAGGTACCCAGTTGGCCGCACCAATTCTGTGCAATATAGCATACTTGATACTGAGTTTGCTGGTTGTTAATTTATTTTTCAGTGGCCACACCTTAACTTGAGTAGCAGTAATCTCTCTACACACTTCATTATCAGTCACCTCCAGCTCACACTCCTCTTGGTCATCTCGTCCCAGATATTTATTGACAGTACTGGGAGAGAAGTCAATACACTGTCCCCTAACAAGCACCTTCATGTAGTTCACACTTCTATTGTCAAAAATGTCTATGGGAATGTTCACAACAAATTCCTTAACAAGTCCACTATAGCACTTGGAGAATCTGGTCACAGTCTTTAGAAGTCCAACTCCATGAATGAGGTCCATAATTTCTTTCATCTACAAGACATCTTTTCCAAGCTCCCTTTCCAGAGCTAACCTTCTTTGGCACACAAACTTCCACAAAGATGCACTGCTCGCATAATGGAAGGATATGTTGTCCACTGGCACTTCAGGCACCTTATCAGAAATTCTCTTTAGAATGGTCTTTCTGACTGGTGTGATGTCATGGACATCTTCCTCAACTTCATCCTCAGACTCAGATTCTTCTCTAACCTTTCTCTTTTTGGAAGGTGTAACAACCTTTCTCCAAGGTTTTGTGGGACCAACAACAGTTCTCTTCTTTCCTTCAGTAGGCTTCTTGGGAGAGGATTCATTGGTCTTCCCTTTCCTTGTCTGTAATCTCTTGGCAATACTTGGAACAACAATTGTAATGACTTCATTGTCAGATAAGTCATCCACATTGATCACCTCCTCACTCTTTTCTTTTTCAAGAGTAGTTCTATCATTAATTTCCTCATGCACATCTTCTTCTTCTCCTCCTCTTTCAGAATCCTCAATGACAGACACGGCAAGTCTATGAAGATCAGATTCTTCTCCTTGCATGTCTACCTTTTCTGCTGGCATCTGATTCAACGGTACATAAATTCCTTTCACAGGTATTCCTTTTTCCAGTATTTTGGTTGCTAGATTACCCATATTCTTATCAACATCAAACTTTTCCACCACAGTTTGAGACGCGGATGACCTAGGTGATGATTTATCACTAAATAGGACACTGGTAACTAGCTTCTTTGTTTCACTATTTTTAAAAGTAGTTGCAGGTCTCTTAGGAGTTAGTTTAGTGGGTCTCGAGGTACCTGATTCTGGGAGCATCATTGAGATAGGTTCTATATTCAAAGCTTCTTCTGCAAATCCCTCTTCTGAGAAAACCCTAGCCTTATCTCACGAAGAGCTTTGAGCGACAGATTTCTTTGATGGAGACGACGTCTGGTTTGACATGGTTCCCTTGAGGCAGTATGAGGTCAGATGATTCTTCTTGTAGAGGACGACGAATGGAAGGAAGAAATACTCTTTGATGAACCGTGATCTTTCTGCACTAGAGAATGATGGTCTGAGGTATGGCGCCAGCTTTTCAGTATTTAAAGACCAATTACTAATTTTCTCCCTCCATAAATACTTTCCTTTTAAAACACTCACATCAAAACTTGTTAACTTTGAGTGACCTTTCAGCATCCTGATGTCATAGTCTGATGTTATAACATCAACATCATTAGTTGAATTCCCTTCAAGAGAAATCCACTGATAGCAATTGTCTTTGGTTCTGGCACCCTTTATAACAACCTGATTATGTTCATCAGAAACCACATAATCATCCTTAGTGTAGTTTACCTTGTAACCTTCATCACACAACTGGCTTATGCTGATCAAATTTGCACTTAAGCCATTGACAAATATAACATTGTCAAGTTCAGGTCTACCATCACCTTGCACTTTCCCAACTCCTGCGACAACACCTTTTTCCCCATTGCCAAATATAACTTCATGAGAGGGGCAATGACTAAGTTCAGCAAACATGGATCTATATCCAGACATGTGTTTGGAACACCCACTGTCAAAATACCATGTTCCTTTTTTAGCCTCTTTGTCATCCAAGTGAGCCAATAAGCACTTCACCTTCTCCTTAGGTACCCATTGTTTAACAACTTTGGGCCTGTGCTCTCTTCATCTGTTTTGAGGCTGAGGGTATCCATGCAGCTTGTAGCAAGAGTACTGCATATGTCCAAATCTTCCACAACAGTAGCATCTCACCCTTTCATCTCTGAATCTTCTGCCATGATGAGATTGCCTATGCTGCCATCCATGATGTGGTCTCCTCCTAACATAACTGCCCTGCCATCTATTATGTTGATGTCTTCTCCCATAAGACGGCTGATAATGTTGTTTCCTGGATAGTCTCCCATGATGGTGTGGCTTTCTTCTTCCATATACATAAGGAACAACATTGGTGTATCCATACCCATAACCATACCAGTTGTCCTGATGTTGAGACATCTGATGAGACATGTGCTGTTTGAACTGAGCAGCTTGCATGCTCTCATGGTATTGTGGGGGCATATACTGACTAGCTCCCTGTGGCTACTTTCTCTTCTAATAGGGACTAATCTTCTTCTCAATCTTCATAGGTTGTGAAACATCAGCTTTCTTAGGGGTAGGATCCTGCTTCTTTAGCTGATGTTGAGATGAAGGTTGTGACACTTCCTTCTTTGAACCTGAAGTGCTTCCTTCTGAAGTTCCCTTGTCCTCAGCCACATAACCTATCCCAGCTTTATCTCCAGCAGCTTTTTCTGACTGAAGTATCTTGTCAAGTGTGTCTGTACCACAGCTCAGCATCCTAACAGACTTGGTCATTTGATCAAGATGAGCTCTAACTAGCACCACTTCATTTTCAAGATCAGTCTTTTCATTCTCTAGCTGAGCAATCTGTTGCTTATGGCACTTGTTTTCTTGACAAATCTCAACACTCTTTAAACACAGCTCTTGATAGGTGGATGCCAACTCCTCATAAGTTACTTCTCCATTACTAGAATCATCATCAGAAACAACAGCTCCTGTTAAAGCTCTCACATGCTTTGCTGACTCGCCTTCACTTTCACTATCAGAGTCAGACCAGGAAACTGTCATGCCCTTCTTATGTTTTTTCAAGAAGGTGGGACATTCTTTCTTGACATGTCCATACCCTTCGCACTCAAAGCACTGCACTCCTTTATCTTGGGCAGTTTTCTCTTCATCCTTCTTGCTGGTGTCAGAAGTCATGTTCTTGACATTAGGCCTGGAGTTATTATTCATTCTCTTGAATACTTTGGTGAACTGTCTTCCCAACATCACTATGGCCTGAGACAGATCCTCCTGGGATTCAGATTTCTTCCCTTTCTCTTCTTCACCATTTTTCACCAGGGCTATACTCTTTGGCTTCTTTTCTGGTTCTTCCTCATTCAACCCAAGCTCAAAGGTTTGAAGAGATCCAATGAGCTCATCTACTCTCATCTTGCTGATGTCTTGTGATTCTTCAATGGCAGTAACCTTTATCTTATACTTCTTAGGTAGGGACCTAAGTATCTTCCTCACAAGCTTTTCATCTGACATCTTCTCTCCAAGAGCACTAGATGCATTGGCCAGCTCAAGAACACTCATGTGGAAATCATGAATAGTCTCATCTTCCTTCATCTTCGGGCTTTCAAATTTTGATGTTAAAATCTGAAGTCGTGACATCTTGACTCTAGATGTTCCTTCATGAGTAGCCTGCAAGATATCCCACGCTTCTTTAGCAACTTCACAGGTATTGATTAACCTGAAGATATTCTTATCCACTGCATTGAAGATGGCATTTAGAGCTTTGGAATTTCCAAGGGCGAGCTCATCTTCCTCCTTGGTCCATTCTTCTTCAGGCTTTAGCTTAGAGGTGCCTTCTTTATCTTTGCCAGCATCATCCTTCTCACACATGACAGGTGCTTTCCACTCTTTAATAACAGCCTTCCAAGCCCTACTGTCCAAGGATTTTAAGAAGGTGGTCATCCTTGGCTTCCAATAGTCATAATTGGATCCATCCAAAATAGGGGGTCTGTTGACGAATCCTCCAACTTCTTTGTCCATCTTTTCACCAGAAAGTAACTTCCCTAGATCTCATTCAGAGACAGACAGGATGCCTGCTCTGATACCAATTGAAATTCTGGTATCATACGTGTTATGTTAAGGTGTGATGTCACAACAACACACTCTGCACAATGGACAGCAATAACAGTAAAATAACACCAAGAATTGTTGACCCAGTTCGGTTATAACCAACCTACTCTGGGGGCTACCAAGCCAGGGATGGAATTCACTACTTGAAGCTATAATTTACAGACTCAACAACCCGTTGACAATCTCCTAAACTTATACTCTACTAATGACTTGCTACCTAAGAAACCACTTAGGTATGAGAACACCTCTCAATCCCTTACAAACACTCAAAGAAACCACTTTGAGTACCCTTGATCTTACTTCACAGCTTTGATCAAATCACACAACTCTCTTTGCTTCACAGCTTTAGAGAGGACAGAAACTCAACACCTATTCAAACCCTAGAATAGTGTAAATACAAGCACTTTAAACAAACTCTAGACACTAAGCCTTCTGCTCTTGATCTTCTGAATGTTTTCTGTACCTTTTCCTTTGGTCTTGTGCGCTTTATATAGCTCCTGAATTGGGCTTGGACTTGTCACAATATTTGATCAGATTTGTTAATTAAAACTGAATCTTCAAAACAGATTTTATAGCCAAAATCTTTTTAAATCTTCAACCTTTTAATTCTCCAACAGACCTGCACTCAAATCTCCCATGTAACAGAAAATATCTATCCCAAGATATTCTCATCCAATGAGTCAACCACTCTCCACAATTCCAGCTAATACGCGTACCCTAATAACCTGCTGTTGTTATTAATTCTGCAGGTCTGATGTTACAACATCACCTGTGTGACATCAGACATCCAACTTCAGCAATTAACCACTTAACACAGCCTAGTGTTAAGACTTCAATGTTACAACATCAGCACCTTGACATCAACATTGAATATCCTTTGTTTTACCAAAATTCCAGCCAATCCAGGAACTATCAATATTATGCTTTATAGTATTTTGGTGTGTTTAGTATGTTTATTTGTTTTAAGTAGTATGTTTTCTCAAATGTTAGTTATTTTGTGTTTGTTCTTAAAGATTGGTCTTCTAAATTGCTTGAAAGAGCAAATAAGACTTACTCAAAATTTCAAAAATAAGTAAACCAAATGCAATGGTGAGGATAAGATTTGTGATGAATTGCACACAACAAAGGTACACATTTATTGATTTTTGGAATGTTAGCATGAATTGGAAATTCGTGCTTTGTGAAAATTCAATTCATACATTTCTTATGTAATAAACATGTCTTAAAACTTGAATCACTTACGTCCAAACTAGAAATTATGAGGAAGTCGCCCATTGTTCACTTATATGCTAAGGATGACTGATAATCCTTATTTTAACTCGTTCGATTCATGTTTAATCTTGCAATTCTTTTGAAAATTTTGAAGCATAGAAAGGATCAAGGCATTTTTTTGATGATTGGGAAAAACCACCAAACCAAAAATGGCCTCATCTTACCTTGTGAGTGAGGGAGCATTTGTGAACCCGTTTGAGCCATAAAAAGTATGAATGAATCAATTTTAAACTTCAACAAATCACTAAGAAAACCACTTGATGAATTTGTTGTGTTTCATCAAACAAATCTAAAAAGTTCATCATTTATTCATTCTAGTTTCCTTGAAAACAAACCCTTAACCAACTTCGATACATCACCAAAGATGAAGAGTACGGTTCTTGAAAATAAAGTGGGAATTATTTGAGTTTGGGAGAGGCTGTTTCTTGATAAAAAAAGAAAAAATATGAAAAAATAAAATATGTAATAGAAGAAAAAGAACAAGATTGAAAAACAAATAAGTACATAAATTGAGAAAGAAAATGAGAACTTGCATCAAAAGATTCTTGACAGGTGAAAAAGAAAATGAGAAAAAAGGAAAAAGGTGGATAGTGTAAAAAAATTGAGGTGCTCTTCATTAACTTAGACCATTTTTTATTCAAAAACTTTAGAAATGTCCTTTTCTTGCGAAGCCCGACCAAGTTACAATCATGAAATGTCCTTAGTGATCTATGTTTCATAATTTTAAAATGGATTGTTCAGATGAATACATGAATTAATCAGGATGTTAGCAGGATTATTAGATGAGAGTTTTATTCCCACGTTTTTAATTGTAAATGTTCACCCATATTATAAAGAAGTGTTAGGTGTGATTCAAGAATAAGGAATGTTATTTTGCCTCTGAAATTATAAAATGAAATTTGCATGAAGAACTTGTTTCATATTCATGATCTGATTCTAACAAGGTGACATGACCTTTGCATGTGGATTCCATATTTGAACCATGCATTTTCATCTGTTCTTTAAAAATGGATTAAAAAAGAGAAATTTTGGTAAGCAAAGAGTGCAATTGAAAAGCTTTAGTAGACTTTGATTTGAACACAAACAAACATTCAAGTTGGGGAGAGTTTGATAAATTCCAAAAGAGACTATAACTCCACATGAAAAATTGGCACTTATAGGCTCTTACTCACATGTTCTAGCATTAAATCATCCAATTATCACATATAATTGAGTTATGATACATAATTGGTGGTGTCCTTTGATATTTTGGTTATTGCGTAGGATTGATGCAATCTACCAACATGGATACACAAAGCAAAGATAAGTTCATACTTGTTCACTAGGCGAGCATCTAGAGCAGCCATGAGAGGCTCGCTCAGCGAGCCAAAAGCTAAATAGGGCAGATGAATCAAAGTGTAAAATTTAGCTCTCTCGCAAAGAATCAACGAGCTTCAAGCGAGATTTGGCAGAGAGTTCAACATTCAAAAATACACACTTTCGCTCAGCGAGCCTTAGCTAAGTTCAAGCGAAGAGAAACAGAAAGTTGGAAAATCAAAACTTCGTCACTTTCGCTAAGTGAGCGATAGCGAGAAATCAGCGAAGAAAAGCATAATCAAAAGTCAGTACTTTCGCTTAGTGAGGAATAATGAGGAGTAGGGAGGAAGAAAAGAGATGGCACGCTTAGTGAGCTATATTTGGCTAAGCAAATAGAGGAGGTTCAGCAAAGGCGTTTTGAAAATTCTTCATGGTAAAGTAACGTCAGTTCGCTAAGTGAGGCATAGTTCGCTAAGTAAAGACAGTAGAATCAAAATCTATAAACAAGGCAGAAACATAACATTTACGGAGATTTTTTGTTTTTGGAAGCATTGTAATAGTTTAGAATTAAAATTAAGAGAAATGGATTGAAGGATACGAGCTGGATACACATCAATTGTCGGGAAATCACTATTGATACTCATTCATCTCAATTCCTCCTTTTTTGTATCATGCTACCATGATATGCTGGATAACTAACTCTCCTTTCTTGTTAGGATTGGATGTAATCCATCAAACTGTATGTATATTTATTGATCATACTATTATATAATCTAGTTATTTATGATTATCAATGTTATCTTTGTTTTTGCCGATTAAATGCATGGATTAGAATTGTTATTGAAAAATACTTTCAAATCTTGGTCTAGGATAACATTTATTAAACTCTAATTGCTAGATATAGAGTTAGAGTTCAATATTCACTCAAGGTATCATGTTTTAATGTTGCTTGATTGTTTAATAGATTGAGAGATCATCGATTAAACAATCCGGTAGAAATCTCGGCAGGAGTTTAAACATAAACACTATTGTGAGTGATATGTGAAGATAATAATGAATATCCATGTTATATATAAGAATGATCAATGAACACATACGCATTCAGTGGATGAAAACAAATCCCAACAAGTTATCTTTTCTGTGAAACTCGTTTTATCAATTATCGTTCTATATTTTGTTACTTTTACAATTAAAACAACTTCTGATTATCGTACTTAAAACATAATAAGTGTTGAATGGAAGTGATATAGCACCAGTCCCTGTGGATACAATATTAATAATACTTACTTTTGATCAATGAACATCACCATTCCGTAGTGTGGATATCCCATTATGTCCCATTTGGAGTGTGAAAGTTACATTATGACCCACTTTAGGAGTGTAACTTCAGGTTATGCCCCTTGGAGTTCGAGTATCACAACACTCACCATATCAACTAAAGAGTTGTGGAAACATACTATGCCCTACTTATGAATTGCATGTGAATGATTTATAGTTGCCTCGCCATATTATGCCCCACTTAAGGAGTGATAGTGGGTTTCACACACATTATGTATCACTGTATTAAATTCATTATGTGATGTGTCGCATTACGCTCTATTTTAGGAGTGCGAATATGATATTACATCTCGTTCGGAGTGTGACGTCAGATTACGCCCCATTTAAGGAGTGTGATCCCATATTATACCTCACATAGGAATCGCGTGTGGATGGGCAAAAGGGTAAAAAATAATTTATGCAACAAAGTACTTCTAATTGAACTTACTAGGGTTTCTCACATATGCAGCATTTATCCGCATTAATTGAGTCCACCGATTATGCAAGGTTTACACCTCTAGGTTCATTGTGTTTTCTTACACAAGGCATCTTAAACGATTCTAATATATGGCATACATCATAATATAATGATAATCCATCATATACATAGTCACAATACATGGAGAGAACCCATAAGTGAAAATATGAAGAAAATGGGAGGAAGAAATCAATTGACTCAGGGGAGCAATCAATTGATTGTGTATTATGTGAAATGAAAACTGGAAAATTTAAGGGTGCCAATAGATTGATCCCATGTAGTAAATGATTGTAGGGACATAATTTTAAAAAAGAAACTGATTGTCCCTATGCAGCTATCGATTGTTTGTGCATTTTGTAAAACAAGTTTGGAAAATTGATGAGTTTCAATTGATTGATCCATGCATGCAATTGATTTCTTCTTAGGAGTTTTCCAAAAATTCATCCATCTTCAAGCACGAAATCGATTGCCTTGAACAAGCAATCGATTGTATTCATGAAGTTCATAAAAAATTCCAATTTTAAACCCATAATTTTCAGTCATCAAGCTTAACCATGTCCAGCACAAATTCACAAAATATCTCTAAACATCAAACCATGCTAAAATAGAACATGCATCAAGATACACAACAAGATTTTTAGCAAGGGTACACATGCATCATTGCATTAGGATTTCTAGAAATCTTTCTCGTGCCATGAATCACTAATTCAAACTCATAATTTCACACACATTCATCTAACAAACATGTTCATGAAGGTAATTCTATGAGCAAGCAACACCAATCACCATTTCACAATAAGTTGTTTAAGCATTTTAATGTTACTTAACATACATAATTAGGAATCATCAAGAACACAATTTGAGTAAACAACATGCATTCATTTCCATCCCCACATGAAAAATCCTAAGTTAATGCTACCCTCTACTTATGAACCTCACCTTTAGGATAAACCTATCAATAATTTGGGATAGAGTTCAGGACAGACCTAACCAAAGTTAAACAGCCAACCTTGTTTAACAATTTATGATGCCAAGATGCTAACTTATGACTGATTTTCTCCTTTAGGAACTCAAAGTCCTTGCGCAGACGACCATGCAACATAGGAAGACCCAAGTATTTCTCTATAGTATGAGTTTTTTTATACATGTGCTGGAGACAATTAAATCCATTTTACTTATCTTAGTGGCAGCGGAGAAGAACACCTTTGATTTAACATAGGGAAACCCAAGTATTTCTCTACAGTAAGAGTTTGCTTGATACATGTGTTCGAGACAATTAAATCCATTTTACTTCTCTTAGTGGTAGCGGAGAAGAACACCTTTTGTTTAACAACATTCACTTTAAGGCCAGAAAACATGGGAAAATGATTCTAGATATAAAAAAAAATATCTCTGCCACGGAGTTAGAAACCTTCATGAAAAGAAAACACCATCTGTAAAAAATAAACACAATGGAGGGGGTCTATTACGAGATACCCTGACAGGTTTCCAATGGCCTTTATTGACTACCCTGATGATTATATGTGACAAGAATTCCATGCAGATAACAAAGAGATGAGGTGAAAAGGGGGTCACCTTGCCGTAATTCTCTAGTCGGAACATTATTTGGTAATCGTCCTCCCATTACAAAAAAAATAGACATGGCGGAGCTAGTTACACAGTACAAGATTAACTTTATAGTAATGGGAGGAAAGTCGTTGTGCTTTAAACAAAATTCTAAGCAATCCCGATTAACATGATCATAGGACTTTTCAAGATCTATTTTGAACATTGTTCTGTGCAGCCCAAAGGCCTAATGAGAGAAAGCCCACTTACTTTACCCGCTCCATTGAGCCTAAGGTGTAAATTCCTTGACAAAGGGTTTTCATGTACACAATCTCTAATCTTCACTTTCACTATAGTTATCTTGAACCCTAACTAACTTGGGCGTTGTAGTGCTAACCATACAGGTACCCCCTAGGTCCATCGTATTGGAGATAAACAACAATGGTTCAAGATTAACCTCACCGATTCGAGAAGCATCGAGATCACAACCCCCGATCCAAGGTGCCGCTTCACTGAATCGCCTAGGAAGCTTCACCCCGTCATAGTTTTCAGAATCTCATCCATTTCTTGTTCCGCAACGGAATAAACACCATGTCAACTTTTTCATTTTATATTTACGCATAGAATGAATTGCTTCTTAGAGGATAATGAAATTATCAATTGTCCCATTACCATGCAAAAAAAATACTCTATAAGGGTCCAACTATCAGACTTAGATAAGGATATAGTCTGTTAACCATATTATTCATAATAAGCTTATAAATAGTGTTGCACAAGCTAATGGATGAAACTCCTTAAAATTGTGGGGGGCAGTATAACTTAGGAAATAATGAAACGATAGTCTTAGAAAGAGAGGAGTGAACGTTACCTATTGTAAAATCATCAAATATAAGTTGAACAACGTCGTCTCCAACTATATACCAAAAATGTTTAAAGAAAATACAATGGAATCCATCTGGGACATGCGCCTTGAAAGGGTGCATTTGATTCAATGCATTAGTAACTATTTTCGTTGTCTTCTATTGAGTCAAAAACTATTGGGCTTTCTTAGTAAGGATCAGAGCCATAGTTGAGTCACCCATACTAGCAGGGAGTATGGGAGATGTAGGACAGAAAAGACCTTTAAAAAAGTTAGTGCTTCTTCCCTGAGAATATTGTTATCAGTGCACCAAACACCATAGGGAAGATGAAGGTCATGAATTTAATTTCTCTTTCGTATGATTACCTTTTTAGTGTGAAAATTTTGGTGTTACGATCTTCCAATTTAATCCAATCATCTTTATCTTTTTGATAACAATGAATTTCCTCTTGCGTAAGGATCTCATCATACTCTTGTTGAAGCTCCTGTTATAGATAAATTGGTCTTCTTGACTCTATTTTCTCCAAAGAGCGTTGGATGCCCATGAGTCTCTTCTCAATGTTGTGTTTATATTTGCTGATATTGCCAAAATTCTCCTTATTAAAAAGCATAGAATTGTGCTACATATTTAGAGACAAGTTACAATGCCATCTCGGGAATTTTCCCAAGTAGTATGGACAAAATTGGAGTATTCCGGATGAGTGATCCAAACTTCCTAAAACCTAAAAGGATGCGACCCATGATATTGGAGTGAAAGGCCACACCTAAGGAGAATAGATTTGTGATAAGAATTAAATTTACACAACACATCAGCATTGCATTAGAGAAGGCCATGCACTAAGCAACGTTAACCAGGGCTATATCCCCCTTGCGACTGTAGTACCCCAAAATTTGCCCTACCTTTTTCTGGCTTTCGCTCCGCATTCCTTCTGCATCTTCATTAAGTCATAACTCATAATCATATCATTGCATTGGTTTTCTGAGACAGGGGATCGAAGGATTTTCTTGCTATAAGTGTTTGCCCTGTTCGGGGAGATTCTGCAAGTCATCTTCTGCAAAGTTCATCTGTGTACATCTGGGTGATTTAGGTTTTTATTCATGGTTGAGCTTGTGGACTATTTATCGGTTGAGATTCTTTAGTGGATCATGTGAGTGGCCAAATTGTTCAGTGGTAGCTGTGACCAGTTTATCAGAGGCTTGTGAATAGTTTGTGATTGGTTTTGAATTCTTTGGGTTATCCATTTTCTATCCATCATGACCATTTTCAACCATTTTAACCAATTTTCTTTCCACATTCAAATTTATTTCAATATCCATTCCTTACCATTTTCAAATCCAATTTTTATCTTTTCTATTATCCATATTTTTCACTATATTCAAATCCATTTTTTCCATAATCTTTTCTTAAACCATTTTCTACAACAAAATATCCAATTAACCATTTTATCCATTTTTCTTTTAATCCATATCCACTTTAATATTTTTTCTAAACTCATCCAAATATTCATTAAGTCAATTCATTCTTGGTCCATATCCATTTGTGATTAACCAATTCCATTTTTAGCCATTAAACTTTCTTCATATCCATTTAAACTGATTTTTATATTTTTAGCCATTAAACTTTCTTATCATATCTATTTTTATCCACATTTTAAAGTCCAATTCAAACCAATTTAAATTCACAATCCAAAGCCATAATCCACTTAAAACCATTTTAAATATCCATCTCTCAAAAACTCATTGCCGACCATGATTCACACTCAGCGTAGCCGAGCCATATGAAGCAACCAAAAAGCATCACACAAGTGCTTTCATTCCCAAGTAACCGCAAGCTGTGTAAAGCCACTCCCAAGCCATCAAGCCACTTACTACCAGCAAATAACATAATTTGGAATTTCATTTGAAAAGTGCAGCAGGAAAATACACCCAGGAAAAAGAAAGTACATGGCATGGGAAGTTTAAATGAATAATTGAAAATTCATGACAGAAAAACTACAAAGAAAATTAATTACAGAAAAATTCATTACACAGAGAAAGTTCACATAACAGAAATCCAACAAACTCTAATAGAATTTCACCTGTAAATACTATTCTACCCTTTCCAATTTCTAGTATAAAAGTGGATCTGCACCAATCTTCATCTTCTTCAACCATCATTCTGCATAATCTCTCTAATTTCTCTTCATTTTCATTCTTCAACCACTTTTCTGCAACTTCATCCATTTCTCTCCATCAACAAACTTCAATCGCTGCAATTTCAAAGGATTCTGCAATAATTCTTCATCATCATCCATACGTTTCAATTCATCACCATTCAACCAAACTTCAATCTTCATCGATCCGTAGAACCTGATGAAATCAAGAACAACATCAACAATTCCTCCATAATTACTCAACATCACACAACACGTACAGAAAAGTAGAAGAAGTAGATTCGGAAAACATAAGGAAAGGAGCAAGGGCTCAAAGATTTTGAACCTGAAGAAGCTCTGGTATTCTCGTTCGCATCGACATCTTCAACTTGATAAACCTTCAACTCAAAGGAATTTCACATAATTGATTTCACACGCAACAACGACAACGGTTTGAACGCAGAAATAATGAAGAGAAAAATTGACATCAACGAAAACGAGATTTATACCTGAATTAAATTTGTGACGTCGTCATCGCACTTGAAGCGCCATCGGAGCGACTCTGATAGGTATTCCGAATCTCTTTCTCCTTACTATTGCTTTTGAATTCGAGCGAGTTGCGTAGTTAATGTTGAATGTGCTGCGAATATTGTTGTGCTTCTGTTTCTTCTGCGTTTTCGTTTGCGTAAATGTTAAGTGAGAGATGTGAGCGGAAACAAGAGGATAGGAGAAACAGACGGAGTTCGTTGTTGTTGAGGCGTTGAGAGAAGAGAGGTGACCAGAGGAGTGAGGTTTGAGAGAGGCAGAGAACTTTTGCGTTGAGGAGAAGTTGAGGACGGCTATGGCGGAGGTTTTGACGCCGAGTAAACCATTGGTATGGATCGTTTTTGATTTGAAAGAGAAAGGCCAGGTGTTGCGCCGCGGAGAAGAAGACGACGAGCGAGGTTCAGACGGAGCCACGTGCGAAGGAGGTTGAGGTCGCGACGGAGAGAGGAATCGCGGCTGGGAGAGCGATTTCTGGCGAAGTGTTATTGTCTCCGATGACGATTTTGAACGGAGAAGGAAGTCGAGATGGAGGGAGTTAATGAACAGAGGTGAAAGAAAAGTGAAGAGAACGAGCATGGTGAGTATGGCGAGGCTGGAGTTGGGTTGCTGGTAGGTTGCGGTGAAGGTGATGAGAACAAGGTGGCGGCACAAGGAGATAGTGAGGGTTTAGCTTTTGATTAAGGTTTCTTTAAACCGTTTTAATGCTGAACCGGATCGGGCTTGGGCCCATGGATTGTTTTAGGTTTCACTTTCCCAACCATACACCCCAATTTCTGACAACAACCCTCAGTATTACTTCTCGTATCCCTTTACTTTTTGTTTGGCATATCTTGGGCCTAGGCTGATTTTCACACCCACCTGGATTACTCTTCACACACCAAGCCGCTGACCGCACTACCCCCTGGCTATGGACTGAAGGCTTGGGCCATAACCTCAGGCCCGCGTTTGTTTTTTCTTTTCCACACCCTTAGTTTGTCTCTGAACCCTCCAGCTTTTGATGGTGAATTCGTTGGGCCTTGTATCTCAACCCATCTGCCTGTCTGAGCTCTGCACCTCTGGAATCTGAATTGCACCCTTTATTTTAATTGTTTAGTTTAAATTTTGGTTTTTAACTATAATTAGTTTTACTAATTATTTTGGTTAATTAACTTAGGATAACCAATTTAGTTAATTAGATTTTAATGTTAGTTTTTCTTTAGAACTAATTTTCTTTAGAATTAGTTTATAGTTTTAATTTTAGAATTAATTTTAGGATTAATTTTCTTTAGATTTAATTTTGGATTTAGTTTAGAATTGCCTTGAACTAATTTTAGGATTAATTTTAGAATTAGTTTTTTATATTAGATTAACTTTTCTTGTTAGAATTTAATCTTGCTTTTTACTTAGCATTTTAATTCTAACTTGGTTTTTGTTGCTCATTGTCGATTAATTTCTGATTTCTCTTTATGAATAGCATGATATAATGCTATGTGTAGAATTTTCTCACATCTCTTTGGGATCCTAGCTCAACTTTAATCTTTGATTAAAGTGAGGTAGGATATGCATTAGGTAGTGCTATCCCTCTTTCTCTTTTTAGTTTAAGAGTTCTCATACCACACTTAACCCTTAGGATCTCCAAGCATGACAACATTAGGGTGAGTCTTAGTCCCCTTTAGTTTTCACCTTTTGCTCCCATTTGAGTCTTCTTCTCATCTTAAAATAAAAAGTAAAAAACACTTAATAAAGCATAACAAATATTGTATTTGAGCCTTTCATGTGAGAATAAGATAGTGAGGGATCTTCTCTCACTTTCTTAGAATGTTTAGCGTACGTCCCGTCTAGGGTCGATATGCCAGGCATTCGATCTTACATGAGGGACTTAAATACAATATGTGTTACTAAACACAAAAATAAACAAGATACTTCTTAAAAGACAAAAACAAACAATAATTCTCTTCTCATCTAATTCACTCCTTCCTTAAGGATTCGTCGCGTCCGTTCCACCACAAACAGGTAACGCCTAAGTCTCCACACAACGAGCTGCAACACCTAAACTGCTGGGACGCGCACTCTGACGTTTCCACTAAAAAACACAAACAAAGCGACCCTCGTTGAGGGGAACTACGTCGCTCTGATTCTCATGTTCCCGATGAGATACGTAGGCAGTGGGGTAGGGCCCATTCGAGCACTTCTTTTATTTTCCCTACATTTGTTTCTCATTCTCACTTCTTTCTCCTTTCCCTTCTCCTTTCTACCTTTCATTTCCAGTTCTCTAGTTAGCAGTTCTTATCCAGTTTCCTACACCCTTTGATCGAAACAGCAAGCGTGGATCCCATCGGGTACGATGGACGCGTGGGGGTGCTAATACCTTCCTCGCGCGTAACCGACTCCCGAACCCAGTTCTCTTGGTCGTGAGACCATGCTCTTTCCTTTCTCTCAGGTTTATCCGGTGTTTCCTTTCCCTCTCTTGGGATAAATACACATTGCTGGCGACTCTGTTTCGGTGCCACTTTCGCGTTTGTACTTGGATGAAAATCCCGGGAGCGACAACTGGCGACTCTACTGGGGAGAGGTTGACCTCTTGCTGGTCCATCCCCTTTTGCGAGTCAATTCTAGCGCTTGTTTGTTTTTCTTTCATTAGGTGTTTACTTTGATGTTGTTTTTGCTGTGTTACTGTTTTACGGCTTTACTGTACATTACTGTATTTACCGCATTTACTGCATCATATTTCATTATTATACTGGACTGTGTTGTTGTCTGTTTGGTGGGATGGGGTATTCTGAGAGATAGGCCCAATACACAGGCCTGAGTGCACTTATGTTTAGTGTGTTTCATGTCCTCTCGCGTTCCATCTCGGTTCGAGGAGGAAATATGAAACACAATCTCGATGTGGTTCTCTCTAGAGAATTCTGCGTCGTGGATCTTCCGCGATGGTAGAGCTATCTGGAAGAGCTGTTAAGTCTGGATAACCTTTTAGGATGACCCCTCTTTATTTTGAGGTGAATCAGAGGACGATCTCTTTGTTTGGCGATATCATTGTATCCTTCGGGCTGAATGTGCTATTACCTCTCATTCCTAGATCTGAATTTGAGAATCCTCACTTTCTAGTACATGCATGTGAGATTGGGGGGATTGTTTACAGGTTTGCAGGTGACCGTAACCTTCAACCTACCTGGTTTTCTGGTCTTCTTATCAGTGTGGACTTATCAGCCTGGTATTCCGATATTCTGATTGTGCGATATTCTTGTATTCTGGTATTCTCTTCAGAGCAGACCTGTGAACCTATTCAGACAGTAGCACAACACTTATCCAGAGCTTTGTGGATACCTTGATCCCGTGTCTTGGCATTTGCATTGCATGACATTTTGCATTCTCATACTCATATGCATAATAGGTATTCAGATAGGGGATTCTTATTCTGACTTGGTATTGTGTCCAAAACTGCAAGCTTGACTTCTCACCACTATGCAACTTGAAGCAATCAGAGGAGGATCACAGATCAAATACGAACAGAGTTGTCGGAATTCCAGACTCGTATGGCCCAGTGCTTTGAGATGATGCAGGGCATGGCTCAACAACAAGAGAAACTAGGGGCAGTTATTCAAAGGACTGCTGTTGTTATCCCAGAGGCTGGTAATGGGAATGTTGTTGGTAATACTCCGGGCGGAGTTGTGAATCCTTCACGTGTTGATCTTCCTCCACCCTCTCCTATGAGTCAATCCAGAGGAAGTGCTGCTAGGATTCATGTTCCTCGTCAGAAGGTGGATAATCAGGAAGAACAATTTTATGATGCTGAGATGAATTTCCCTACTGATGCGGACAAGAGGCTTCGTATGCTCGAAGAAAGATTGAAGGCTATTAAAGGCCATAATGATTTGGGTATGGACATGTATGACTTAGGGTTGGTCCCAGGTGTGAAAATTCCTCCGAAGTTCAGGGCGTCTGTTTTTGAAAAGTACAATGGAACAACTTGCCCCAAGTTTCACATCAGGGCATATTCCAGAAAAATGTTTGCCTATTCGGATGACGAGAAACTGCTGATGCATTTCTTTCAAGACAGCCTAGCTGGGGCATCTTTAGACTGGTATATGAGCTTGGAGAGAACGCATATTAAAAGCTGGAGAGATTTGGCAGAGGCTTTCATCAAGCACTACCAATACAACACGGACACGTCGCCCAATAGAATACAATTGCAGAGTCTTTCTCAGGGACAAAGCGAAAGCTTCAAAGAATACGCCCAGAGGTGGCGTGAATTGGCTTCCCAAGTTCAACCTCCGATGTTGGAAAGAGAGCTCATTGATATGTTCATGGATACGCTTCAGGGGCATTATTATGAGAAATTGGTTGGATGTTTGTCAGCTGGATTTTCAGGTCTTGTATTGGCAGGAGAAAGAGTCGAAAATGGCATCAAGACGGGAAAGATGCGAATTGCTGCTGAAGATGTAAAGAAACCTTATGCTGGGTCCTCCAAGGGAAAGGAAGGAGAAACTAGTGTTGTGTATATTCCTCCTGTTGTTCAACAGCCTGTTCAGTATCAGCGACCTTATGCTCCTCAGCAACAGAGACAACAAAGATCGCGAAGGCCTGCGAGAAGATTCGATCCGCTCCCTATTCCTCACGGTGATGTTCTTGCCCGTCTACTTGAGAGTTCTCTGGTTGAACTAAGGGATGCCAAGCCTGTCCCTGACCCCATTCCTCCTGATTATGATCTGGATGCTAGATGCGAGTATCACTCAGACACACCGGGTCATTCCATTGAAAATTGCAACGTGTTCAAGCACAAGGTGCAAGACCTGGTGGACTCAAAGATCATTGCATTCACTGAAGATGATATGTACATCAATTGAAGCCTCCCGTCCCAAGTGAGCACTCAGTTTGCAAGGACGTCCAGATAGAATCAAGCCTCATCAGCAATGGCAATCTTCAGTTTCTTTACTGCATTTTCATTTGTAGTTTTTTCATTTCTTGTTAAAGCATTGTATGCATGCAAAAACTTGTTTGTGTTCTGAATGATGTTTTAATGCAATGAATATGTTTTTTTCTTGAAGTAATTCATTTTTATTCATTCATATAATTGTTTCTGCACATTGCAATACCAACTTTCTTATTTAAACTCTTGGAGGGAGGATGATGAGGTAAAAACGCAAAATCTTTGGTTGTATGCTTTTGGATAAAACCCTGTTGAGGATGTACAGGCATTGCTTCAAATCACCAAACACCGGAGATATAAGGGAGATAGACCCTTGTCAACCCCTTTGAGCCTTGAAGTAGGAGTTTCTTTTCAGTTAAGAAAAACCCTCACATCTAACCCAGGGGCAGGGTAGGCGTCAGTTAATTTGACCGAACGTTCAAATTTCGAAAGGAGTGTGCATCCGAGGATCCATTACCTTCTATTTCACACATCAGGAGATCAAGGGACGTGAAACCACAATGGTTATCCCTCATCAACTAAGGAATGAGGTAGTCACAACCCTTTAAAACAAGTCAGACAACCAGTGTCACACGATTGGTTCAAAAAAAAAAGAAGAAAAAAGGAAAAAAGCCCGCTAAGTCCAAACTTGAAAATAATCGACTTAGGCAAAAGTTAGGGCATCCCGCTGGACTTCAAGATCGAAAAATTCAGAAAGAATCAGTCCAGGCAAAATCAGGGAAATAAAGAAGTGAAAAACGAAAAAGAAAGGATCAAAAGAAAAATCCTCGATAAAGAACAAGTCGTGTGATCACAACACGGAAGACACAAAAAGGGTGACCGTCATTTCGAAAATCTCATGGGTCCCTTAACCATCGATCCTCACAAAAATCCTTTTGGGAGATGATCACTTGTGCCAAATTAACTGAACATAGGAAAGGAGAACATCAAGGAGAATGGGTAGGTACAAACAAAATGTTGAGCCATAAATCCTATTTTCTGAAACCACGAACCAGGCCACGTTACAACCCTTAAAAGTCCTAATTGAAACAGGGTTTGTTCCGAAGGCGTACTTCAACAAGATAGCGTTCCTGACTCCCATGAGTTGTGATAATAAGATTTTTGTTAGTATTGCATGTGTATTGTTTTCCATTCAAAAATCAACGTCGTAACTAGTGACTCGTTCACAGGGTTTGGCGACATACTTTTAATAAACTTCGAGGTTAACATGTTTGTTGCATTAGAATTATCATTCTCATAATAAACTTGTTCTGCTTGCATACATGTGCCTAAGCATCAATGAAGCTTACACAGTGAATGCCAGTCGAAAAGCTTGATCTTGCCGAGTTGGGATGCTTGAAATTATGAAGGACAGTCATATCAAGGGGCATGTTGCCAAGAGACTCAGTGCCGTGGGCTCTCCCCAGTAAGTCGTGATGATATGTAGCCAGTATGGGGCTGTCAAGTCGAGAAATCTCTCTAAAATCAGATATTCTGGGGCATTCATTTGAAGATCAGGGGCAAAGTCACTTCAAAGCTCATATCGAGGCAGGCCACCTCCGGAGCATGAGAAGTTATCCTCTCCAGAAGACGGTTAATCAGAAACACCTCTTCAAGGTTCAAAATACTGAGGCAGAGTATTTCAAGTCACTACAAGTCCTCTCGGGGAAAATTCCTTCACAGATCATACAGTTTGGGGCAGTTACGTCGAGATCCAATAAATCTCTCCAAGAGTTTGAAGACCCTGGGACAGTGTGAATGCCCGGTCTTCTGTAAAATCCTCTTGAGACAATTTTTTTCCATCGAACCCTGTGGTCTGGGGCAAGTCGAGAGTTAAAGGAACCGTTGTTCACTCCTGACAATCGGTATGCAGTCGATCAGCAGAAACTTGAAGTACTAAGTCTCTTCCCCAGCAAAGAGCCAGAAGGTATCTTTTCCAGCAAGGTGTTGGAATTGATATTCTTCCCCAAGCAGAGAATCATTCTCACATCGAAAGGGGTTCTTTATGAAGATTTCTTATCCCCAGCATTGTAGGTGGATTCCTCATTCTCAGCAGGGTAAGACGGTGGAATATTTTCAAGCTGTTTGAAGATGGTGAGAAGTCAGAGTATTCTTTTCCTCAACAGTCAGGTTTGGTACTTCCCGACAAGTCAAAGTCCAATCTTCATTGGCATCTCCCCAACAGAGTTCGCAATTCAGCTTGCGGTTCCTCGATAGAGTTTGCATCACCAGTGGTTATTGGTGGTACAGTTGGTTATCTCCCCACAGGAGATGAGATATTGGTGATCCCTGCCTCAGTGAAGTTTGCTTATTCTGTTCTGGGCATTCCTCGGTGGAGTGTCCTTTCATTCTTGCATGTAGTTATCATCATTGCATTACATCCTCAAAACGTGTAGCATTTCCATTTCATGTGGAGCATTACGCCATAGAAAGAAAATTCAAATATGCATGCGGAGCATAAGCCAGATTTGGTACCTTGTGCAAAAGCCCAGATCAACCCTCAATCAAAACAGTGGTCTCCAACCTCAGAGTTGACACCTCTTTATACCAACTTCAAAGTTGTCGTGTACCTTTTCTCAACCTCAGAGTTGATGAATAGCCATCTCTTCCCCAACCTTAGGGTTGACGCCTCTTTTCTCCAACCTCAGAGTTGTCGTACATTCCCTCTCCAACCTTAGAGTTGAAGCCTTTTTTTACCAACCTCAGAGTTGTCGTATATCTTCTCTCCAACCTCAGAGTTGTCGTTTATTCCCTTTCCAACCTCAGAGTTGTCGTGTGTATTTCTTCCCCAACCTCAGAGTTGACGCCTTTCTCCAACTTCAAAGTTGACGTATACCTTTTCTCAACCTCAGAGTTGATGAATATCATTTTCTGCCCCAACTTCAAAGTTGTTGTATATCTTCTCTCCAACCTCAGAGTTGAAGCCTTTCGTCCCCAACCTCAGAGTTGTCGTACCTTCTTTTGCTCCCAATCTCAGAATTGACGCCTCCCTTCTCCAACCTCAGAGTTGTCGCACCTCCTTTTCTCAACCTCAGAGTTGATGAATATCCTTTTCTTTACCAACTTCAAAGTTGTCGTGGTTCTTTTCTCGACCTCAGGGTTGACGCCAACCTTACCAACTTCAAAGTTGTCGTGTACCTCTTCTCAACCTCAGAGTTGATGAACGTCCCTTTCTTCCCAAAACTCCTAGTTGACGCCTTTCGTCCTCGACCTCAGAGTAGACGTATTATGGCATGTCTCCAACCTCAGAGTTGACGTATATCCTTCTTCTGACCCCAGAGTTGAAGTTATGGTTTTTCTCAACCTCAGAGTTGATGTCTACCTTTTCCTCAACCTCAGTGTTATTGTTTACTTCAAATTTTCTCAATCTCAGAGCAAATGCCATTTTTTCATCAATCTCAGAGTTGATGGTCTACCCTTTTATCCCCAGCGGAGTCATCTTTGTAGGTCCGTTGATTCTACAAACCTCCGGTCAAAAGTCCATCTTAGGGTGGCAAATCAGTAAAGTCCAACTGCAGATTGGCAAAAGTCCATCTTAGGGTGGCAAGAAGGCAAAGTCCACCCGCAGTGTGGCAAGCCAGTAGTCGTCTGGCATCGTTCTAAAAGACGATGTTAAAGTCCACCCGCAGTGTGGCAAGCCATTAGTCGTCTGACGTCATTCTAAAAGATGATGTTAAAGTCCACCCGCAGTGTGGCAAGCCAGTAGTCGTCTGGCGTCGTTCAAAAAGATGTTTTCCAAGTCCATCCGTAGTATGGCAAGCCAGTAGTCGTCTGGCGTCGTTCTAAAAGACATATATCCAATGCTATTCTTCCCACCAGAGTTTTAGCCAAGCAGTGTTCATTTGGTTGGGTTTATATCCCTTTTCTTCTTCTCCAGAGTGCAAATTTTGCGGTCTTTTTTGTATTCAATCACCTTGTACCTTGAATGTCTGAAAGTCGTTGCTATCACCCTTTTAGGTCCAAGTTGATTGAATAGGGGCAACTGTAGTACCCCAAAATTTGCCCTACCTTTTTCTGGCTTTCGCTCCGCATTCCTTCTGCATCTTCATTAAGTCATAACTCATAATCATATCATTGCATTGGTTTTCTGAGACAGGGGATCGAAGGATTTTCTTGCTATAAGTGTTTGCCCTGTTCGGGGAGATTCTGCAAGTCATCTTCTGCAAAGTTCATCAGTGTACATCTGGGTGATTTAGGTTTTTATTCATGGTTGAGCTTGTGAACTGTTTATCGGTTGAGATTCTTCAGTGGATCATGTGAGTGGCCAGATTGTTCAGTGGTAGCTGTGACCATTTTATCAGAGGCTTGTGAATAGTTTGTGATTGGTTTTGAATTCTTTGGGTTATCCATTTTCTATCCATCATGACCATTTTCAACCATTTTAACCAATTTTCTTTCCACATTCAAATTTATTTCAATATCCATTCCTTACCATTTTCAAATCCAATTTTTATCTTTTCTATTATCCATATTTTTCACTATATTCAAATCCATTTTTTCCATAATCTTTTCTTAAACCATTTTCTACAACAAAATATCCAATTAACCATTTTATCCATTTTTCTTTTAATCCATATCCACTTTAATCTTTTTTATAAACTCATCCAAATATTCATTAAGTCAATTCATTCTTGGTCCATATCCATTTGTGATTAACCAATTCCATTTTAGCCATTAAACTTTCTTCATATCCATTTAAACCCATTTTTATATTTTTAGCCATTAAACTTTCTTATCATATCTATTTTTATCCACATTTTTAAGTCCAATTCAAACCAATTTAAATTCACAATCCAAAGCCATAATCCACTTAAAACCATTTTAAATATCCATCTCTCAAAAACTCATTGCCGACCATGATTCACACTCAGCGCAGCCGAGCCATATGAAACAACCAAAAAGCATCACACAAGTGCTTTCATTCCCAAGTAACCGCAAGCTGTGTAAAGCCACTCCCAAGCCATCAAGCCACTTACTACCAGCAAATAACATAATTTGGAATTTCATTTGAAAAGTGCAGAAGGAAAATACACGCAGGAAAAAGAAAGTACATGGCGTGGGAAGTTTAAATGAATAATTGAAAATTCATGACAGAAAAACTACAAAGAAAATTAATTACAGAAAAATTCATTACACAGAGAAAGTTCACATAACAGAAATCCAACAAACTCTAACAGAATTTCACTTGTAAATACTATTCTACCCTTTCCAATTTCTAGTATAAAAGTGGATCTGCACCAATCTTCATCTTCTTCAACCATCATTCTGCATAATCTCTCCAATTTCTCTTCATTTTCATTCAACCACTTTTCTGCAACTTCATCCATTTCTCTCCATCAACAAACTTCAATCGCAGCAATTTCAAAGGATTCTGCAACAATTCTTCATCATCATCCATACGTTTCAATTCATCACCATTCAACCAAACTTCAATCTTCATCGATCTGTAGAACCTGATGAAATCAAGAACAACATCAACAATTCCTCCATAATTACTCAACATCACACAACACGTACAGAAAAGTAGAAGAAGTAGATTCGGAAAACATAAGGAAATGAGCAAGGGCTCGAAGATTTTGAACCTGAGGAAGCTCTGGTATTCTCGTTCGCATCGATATCTTCAACTCGATAAACCTGCAACTCAAAGGAATTTCACAGAATCGATTTCACACGCAACAACAACAACGGTTTGAACGCAGAAATAAAGAAGAGAAAAATTTACATCAACGAAAACGAGATTTATACCTGAATCGAATTTGTGACGTCGTCATCGCACTTGAAGCGCCATCGGAGCGACTCCGATAGGTATTCCGAATCTCTTTCTCCTTACTATTGCTTTTGAATTCGAGCGAGTTGCGTCGTTAATGTTGAATGTGCTGTGAATATTGTTGTGATTCTGTTTCTTCTGCGTTTTCGTTTGCGTAAATGTTGAGCGAGAGATGTGAGCGAAAACAAGAGGATAGGAGAAACGGACGGAGTTCGTTGTTGTTGAGGCGTTGAGAGAAGAGAGGTGACCAGAGGAGTGAGGTTTGAGAAAGGCAGAGAGCTTTTGCGTTGAGGACGGTTATGGCAGAGGTTTCGACGCCGAGTAAACCATTGGTATGGATCATTTTCGATTTGAAAGAGAAATCCCAGGTGTTGCGCCGCGGAGAAGAAGACGACGAGCGAGGTTCAGACGGAGCCACGTGCGAAGGAGGTTGAGGTCGCGACGGAGAGAGGAATCGCGGCTGGGAGAGCGATTTTCGGCAAAGTGTTATTGTCTCCGATGACGATTTTGAACGGAGAAGGAAGTCGAGATGGAGGGAGTTAATGAACAGAGGTGAAAGAAAAGTGAAGAGAACGAGCATGGTGAATATGGCGAGGCTGGAGTTGGGTTGCTGGTGAGTTGCGGTGAAGGTGATGAGAACAAGGTGGCGGCACAAGGAGATAGTGAGGGTTTAGCTTTTGATTAGGGTTTCTTTAAACCGTTTTAATGCTGAACCGGATCGGGCTTGGGCCCATGGATTGTTTTAGGTTTCACTTTCCCAACCATACACCCCAATTTCTGACCACAACCCTCAGTATTACTTCTCGTACCCCCTTACTTTTTGTTTGGCATATCTTGGGCCTAGGTTGATTTTCACACCCGCCTGGATTGCTCTTCACACACCAAGCCGCTGACCGCACCACCCCCTAGCTATGGACTGAAGGCTTGGGCCATAACCTCAGGCCCGCGTTTGTTTTTTCTTTTCCACACCCTTAGTTTGTCTCTGAACCCTCCAGTTTTTGATGGTGAATTCGTTGGGCCTCGTATCTCAGCCCATCTTCCTGTCTGAGCTCTGCACCTCTGGAATCTAAATTGCACCCTTTATTTTAATTGTTTAGTTTAAATTTTGGTTTTTAACTATAATTAGTTTTACTAATTGTTTTGGTTAATTAACTTAGGATAACCAATTTAGTTAATTAGATTTTAATTTCATTTAGATTTTAATGTTAGTTTTTCTTTAGAACTAATTTTCTTTAGAATTAGTTTATAGTTTTAATTTTAGAATTAATTTTAGGATTAATTTTCTTTAGATTTAATTTTGGATTTAGCTTAGAATTGCCTTGAACTAATTTTAGGATTAATTTTAGAATTAGTTTTTGATCTTAGATTAACTTTTCTTGTTAGAATTTAATCTTGCTTTTTACTTAGCATTTTAATTCTAACTTGGTTTTTGTTGCTCATTGTCGATTAATTTCTGATTCTCTTTATGAATAGCATGATATAATGCTATGTGTAGAATTTTCTCACATCCCTTTGGGATCCTAGTTCAACTTTAATCTTTGATTAAAGTGAGGTAGGATATGCATTAGGTAGTGCTATCCCTCTTTCTCTTTTTAGTTTAAGAGTTCTCATACCACACTTAACCCTTAGGATCTCCAAGCATGACAACATTAGGGTGAGTCTTAGTCCCCTTTAGTTTTCACCTTTTGCTCTCATTTGAGTCTTCTTCTCATCTTAAAACAAAAAGTAAAAAACACTTAATAAAGGCATAACAAATATTGTATTTGAGCCTTTCATGTGAGAATAAGATGGTGAGGGATCTTCTCTCACTTTCTTAGAATGTTTAGTGTACGTCCCGTCTCGGGTCGATATGCGAGGCATTCGATCTTACATGAGGGACTTAAATACAATATGTGTTACTAAACACAAAAATAAACAAGATACTTCTTAAAAGACAAAAACAAACAATAATTCTCTTCTCATCTAATTCACTCATTCCTTAAGGATTCGTCGCGTCCGTTCCACCGCAAACAGGTAACGCCTAAGTCTCCACACAACGAGCTGCAACACCTAAACTGCTGGGACGCGCACTCTGATGTTTCCACTAAAAAACACAAACAAAGCGACCCTCATTGAGGGGAACTACGTCGCTCTGATTCTCATGTTCCCGATGAGATACGTAGGCAGTGGGGTAGGGCCCATTCGAGCACTTCTTTTATTTTCCCTACATTTGTTTCTCGTTCTCACTTCTTTCTCCTTTCCCTTCTCCTTTCTACCTTTCATTTCCAGTTCTCTAGTTAGCAATTCTTATCCAGTTTCCTACACCCTTTGATCGAAACAGTAAGCGTGGATCCCATCGGGTATGATGGACGCGTGGGGGTGCTAATACCTTCCTCGCGCGTAACCGACTCCCGAACCCAGTTCTCTTGGTCGTGAGACCATGCTCTTTCCTTTCTCTCAGGTTTATGTGGTGTTTCCTTTCCCTCTCTTGGGATAAATACACATTGCTAGAGACTCTATTTCGGTGCCACTTTCGCGTTTGTACTTGGATGAAAATCCCGGGAGCGACAGCGACAAACCATTTTATTACACGTACAAGGCATATTCCATGTGAATTTCTCGTCAATCATGTCTAATTAAACTAAATTACATTCATCAATGATATTCAACAAAGCAGCTACCCTAGAATGATTAAAATACCTCTTTTTTGGTTCACTCAAATGAATGATGTCATTAAAGTCTCCAATCAGCATCCAAGGACTATCATTAATGTTCCTTCGAGACAATGAGGTGGAGCCATAAGTCAAGACGATAAATGTACACGGGATTAGCATAAATTTCAGTTACATACCAAGAGGAAGTTCCCAATTATAGCTTGATAGTAATTGTATCCATAAAACCATCATGCACGACCATTACAATATTACTACAATTTTGCTTTTACACCCAAATGCCCTCGGATTGACCACGTACATCCATATAGTAAACACTCTCATATCCAGTTCTATTCCAAAAGGGTTTGGTCTTATAAAAAACAATGTGTGTTTCCATAACGATTAAAAATGTTGGAGAGTGTCTTTTAGTCACATCCATCATGTGTCTTTTTGCCTTATTATTAAAGGCTCCCCAGATATTCCAGGAGAGCAAGATGACTTGTTTGAAAACTAATCTAACTAGTCAAGTTGATGGAGGTGACAAAGCAAGTCCCGAACATGTGAGAATTTACGCATCTAGATCCCATTCAATAGAAGTTTCACAAACAACCCCCTCTTCTTGAGTAGCACCCTCATGCACAGCTCATTGGTTATTTCCATTTGCTGGACTTGCTGTCGATTCAAAATATGAAATGTCTTAACGTTTGATGGTCTCCAAACCCAAATTAACTATGGAAACGATGAAGGTGTATTTAGAAGTACTAAGCACACCCTTTTGTGTTGGACATGAATTAAAACTTGGCTCAGTTTAGTGTGAAGGTCCAGTAATAACAAGATGTGGTTCCAAAATGAAAATTTTGACCTTGGTGAATGGATCTTCTCCACGTAGTGGCTGACGCGTGTCTGGGTGATAGACAGCTTGTCAAACCGAAGGATAACTTTGATAAATTGAAAAACTGCTATGAAAACCAAAGGTTCTCAAGACTAAAAGAAGGAAAGACCAATCAATGGTGTCAAAGGCTTTAGTACCTTGATAACATACTATAATAATTTGTATTGATAAATCTTGTATGAATTGGGAGTATTATAATATTTTATGTTTTGGAGTCAGAAAATATCGTTTCATTTTATAAACGTTTTTTTTTTACTTACAATCTTTAAAAAGAAACATAATATTATTTAGGATCAAATTTATAGATGTGCATGCTCAAATATCACAAATCTCTTTAAAATGTATGAGAAAGTTTTTTATCCATTTATTGTAGTATAATGGTATTTTTCCTTCATTTTTTTGATAAGCCAAGTATAATATCAGAAAAGGAGGTACTAGGGATACCCCAACTACTATACAACCAACATTTATATTATGTTACACCTTCTATTACAAAAAGTTTAAGGGAAACAAATGCCATTCATAAAAGTTACAAAACATTCTACCCTTAGAAAGGTTTAGAACCCACCACTAAGAGAAAAGTTTGATTCTCAACACTATAGACTCCGAATCTCCTACGACGTCGTTAAAGAGAATTTGGTTTCTAACCCACCAAATGACCCAACAAACAACCAACCACAAGCTAGTAGAAGTCTTGTTTGAAACCTTACCTTTGAAATAGTTATTCCATGACATCAAGTGATTTAATAAAGATGTTTCATTAACCTCCCTCATGTCCAACCATTCATATACCTTTTTCCAAACTATCCTAATCTTAGGACAAGAAATTGAGAGAAAACTCGCAGTCTCCAAATGAAGAAAACCGAAAACGCAAACAATTTCGTGTGGATTTAATATAATACCTCTTCAAAATAAGTTTCCTCTTGTAGGAAACCTATGTAGCAAGAGCCTCCATCCGAATACCTTCGCTTTGGAAGGACAAAACAATTTCCAATGACTACACAAAGCCAGTTTGATACTATCTTCCATTACTCCTCCAACAGTAGCTACTAATAATTTAGTATAATATGATTTAACAGAGAACTTATTCAGACTTTCCCACGGCCATATAATCACGTCAGTTTTCCCTTATATTGGTTTAATCTCCTTCAGCAATGCAGACAATTCTTGGTATTCATCAGCTAAAGCTTGAGATAAGACAAGCCCTTGGAATTCCATCGTCCATGTCCAACCATCTTGATCCCACTTTCCCATATCTCAAACATTACACGGTTTGGGTCTGCTATAGAAAACAGGCCATTATATTGTTCCTTTAAAGTGATGTTTCCCATCCACCTCGCACTCCAAAACGCAATTAATTTTTCGTCACCTAACCTTATAGTTAAGAGTACACAAAAAGGAATCATAGCAGCAGTAATATTGATCCTAATTATGTCTTTCCACCATTACGAATCTGATTGTTTTACTACACACACTACTACAAAACGCGCAAACAACAATGCCAGGTTTACAATGGATTCATATACACCGTTGTAATAGGTTAAAATTTTGGCGCCCAATGAGTAGCTGGATTTATAAACAATAATTTAATGACGGTTGTCTTAAAACACCGTAGTAATAAATGATGCGTAGCAAGCTTCGATTCCCAACAACTACATTTTTTCCATTTTTTAGAGTACATTAAGCGTGTGTCACTTAAGTCCATTATTTAAAAAATAAATTGTAAATGATTTTACAACGGTGAAGTAAACCAACCGTTGTTAGAGGACTTACAATTCCACTACAGTTGGGTTGTTCAACCGTGATTAAAGGGTTTACTGATAAATTAAAACAAAACTTATTATGTATTTCTTTCATAAGACGCCCTAGGCGAACAAGCAAGCCAAAGACGACAGTGGTGGAGTAATCATTACTCTCTTCGTATCCATTCATTTGGAGCTCAAATCTTCACCTTCTTCGTTCATTTGATTCTTCAGCTTCGAAGTACGGTACCACAATACAACCAGTTTATAAATAAATAAATAATTGAAAGTATTTAACCAAGTTATTTAACCACGGTTTTATAATACAACCGTTATAAAATTTGAAAATTGCATCACGGTTTTTCTTTATAACCATGATGAGAAGTGATATTTTTTAGTATATAAGCGAAAGTATTTATCGTTCAGTACATAACAGTCATTTCTCTCAAAAGAAAACCCTAACGTATTTCACTCTTTTCTCTGATAACATAACCCTAACATCCATGTCACTCTTTAAACATACTTCAACCTTCAGATTCGTCTTTGTTAGTGCCATGGTTTTATAATTGGCTAAATTTTGGTAAAACATGGTTCTATACTGATCTTGAGCAAGATGTTGTAACATCTTCATCAACTGTCATAACAGTACTACTGTCATGTGTTTCAGACAGATGTCAAAGACAGATGTCATGATATCTTGGTCTGGTACAGCAGGCGCTGCTGTTTTATATCTCATGACAGATTTGATTTGATTTGATGAGATCTTTTTGGATATACCTCATCGTTATGCGCATGTCAAGGAGATTTATTAGGAATAAAGTGCAGATTTAATTGGATTTCATAAAAAGGATCTTTGAGACTTTTTAGGAAACAATAACAGATTTGTTCCTATCTTTGTGGACAAGATTCTGCAAAAGATTTACAACGTGAAGATTGGACCTGATTGAAGAGTCCAAGCCCATACTGGAAGAGTCTATAAATAAGGACTTGCTAGACCTAAAGGAAGAATTCACAACAAGAAAACCGTAGGTGCAACATAAGGGTTTAGGGTTTTGAGAGTCTCTTGTGAGTGACTTTGTAAGTCACCTTTTGTATCTTTTGATGCATCACGGTAGACATATTTAGGTTGTATATTGTTCTCACCCGAAGCTTTGAAGCAAGGGTTGAGTATTGTTCTTGGTTGAAGCTTTTAAGCAAAACCGAGTATTATTGTTAGTTAAGAGTCTTGGCTGAATATTGTTATTGGAAGGAATGTCTTTCAACTGAACAGATTGATGAAATTGCTAGAGATTGTAACTGTTAGATATCACTGAGGTGATTTAGGAATTGAGATGGGCTTCTCTTATCTAGATGGTGATTTCTAGATAGAATTATAGTGGGTAGGGATTAAGTGAGGAGCTGTAAACGGGGGAGTTTAGCTCTAAATTAATACTACTAATAGTGAATTCATTCTTGGCTTGGTAGCCCCCATATTTAGGTGATTTGTACCGAACTGGGTTATCATATTCTGTATTGTTTATCATTCTGCAATTTACAGTTTAGTTTTGATTAACATGTTGTAACAGATGTCGAAACATCTGTCTTACTGGTGTTACTAATATTCTGAATATTAGTTTGCTGTTCTGTTCTTGTTTTAAAGTTGTACAGAGAACAATGTCTTGACATGTGTTATGACATCTGCTATCTGCTATGCCAGAATTTCAAATGGTATCAAAGCAGACATGCTGTCTGTTTGTGGATGAGATCTTGGGATATACTTTTTGGCGCTTTAAACAAGGAGGAGTTTTGGAGATCAGATCATTAACTCAGACATACTTAAGGGTATTAATGGATGAGATAGACGTTCTGGATTGAAGGTAACAACTATTGTTGGTTGTTCATGTTTTCTTAGGAGCTGCTACAACAACTACAGGAGAAGTGGCTAGTTCTCTTGTTGGGGTGTCTTATAATATGTTCTGACATCTTATTAGGGCATTTTGAAGATGTTCCTTACTGGTTCCGCTGCATATGTTTCTGATGGAAGAACTCTGGTATTTGTGGGATTCTGGAGTTGTGACTAAAGAAAAATGGTGGAAGATCTCAACTGATGGTTGCTATATTTGAAGATATCTGCATCTTTTCATTCCAAAGTTGGGAGCGATGGAATAGAGATAGTTGTTGGTAGATGTCTGTCATGGTGACTTGGTACTTGGAAGCTTGGTTCCATTGTGTATCTTGAAGTCAGTGGAAGAGAAGGTGAGTTGAGATTAAGTTTATTAAGTTCTTGCTCTAGAAATTTGATAAATTATTGTTCGGCTAAGTTGTCAAAGATACTTGAGAATTCGCTCAAGTCCACTCATAAAGGCATCTCATTCATGCATCTAGAGTCTGCTAGTTACTCTTCTGACTAGAGGGTGTTTCTGTGAAACACAAATCTGAAGAAAGTGGAGGTGATTTATTTTCACCATCCAAATGTGCAAGGAAGGATTCATCTTTCTTAATCCTAAGTATGAATCCAATCGGAATGGAGATTTCAGAACTGTTGAGGTAAATAGGGTTTGTTCAGAGAGAATCTTAGTTACTTGAGTCAAGGGTGGCAGCCTTGGTATCTCAACACTTTAAAGACACTTACAAAGATTAAATACTTGATAAGTGTTCATGGAGTGATCTATTGGAGTATGGTTTCTACAGTGAAACAGGGTTAGTAAACAAGGATTTAAGATCAATTGCTATTTGTGAAATTCACAAGTATTTAATTGATTATTTTTGAAGTTCAAGATTGATGATGTTCAACAAGATGTTGAAACATCTCTTCATCAGAGTTTGTGCATAATCATGTGAGGGGTACTGCATACGCTTTTGGATCTATTTCTCTTAGGTGCTGACCTAAGAATCTGCTTCAGTCTGGTGTGGTAGAAACATCTGATCTCTAGAGAGTTTCCGGGAAAGAAACTGGTCTAGACAATGGTGATGTTGAAGATGAAGAAGAAGAAGACATCATAATCTTGATGAATATTTCTTGGATCTGTTTATTTCTGATCTAGGAGTATTGGAGTGCAACAGGTGTGTTCTAGTTGTTACTAGAAGCATCTGATGCTTATCTGGAAAGTGTCCTGGAAAGAGATATGCAGAAAGAAGTTCAACCTAAATAAGGAATTGTTAAACCTAAAGCAAGGGCTGAATTCCTCAACTAGATGTCTGATCAGATGTCAAAACATCAAGCAGAAACTTCAGGGTGTTAGTTGATGTTGTGGCGCATCATCGTAAGATAAGTTGATCTTCTCAGAAATAAATGGAATTAACGCTTCAAAAAGGTCTATCTCATGCAGTTTGCACGTGCTGCAAGAAGGAGAAGATGTTACATGTTTAAGGCTTGGTGGATCCAAGATGGCTTGCTATGGAGTAAGTGGACTATGTGATTTGAAGTTTAGGTTTCATTGGTGGATCAGAAGGTTTTCTGAAACTCTGAAGAAAAGCTAAGATTAACCAAACAGTGGCATTTGGTTGATCTTTATTGTGTATTCAAGCAGGATGCTTGGAACTAATTACTCTTGGGCAGAAGGGTAGTTGGTTGAAGACTTAAGGAGGTTCTGGTTCAGTTATATCTTGGAGCTTGTGGTAGAAGTTCTAAGTTTATTATGGAAGATTACCTTCGTTTGGTGGATGAGAGTTTATTTCTCTCTGTGGTGGTCTGGAGTTCTTATTCATTAAGCTGGTGGCACAGTGTTGTCTGAAGATCTTCAGTTGGAATACTATGCAGTAGTAAGTCCAGTGGTGGACATATCAAGAACCATGTTGGTTGGTATCTGTGATATGTGAAGGATGTCATAACTGATGTTAGAACATCATCTGGGTTGGTTATCCTTGGAGTAGGATTCTAAGTTTTGTGTGTGGAACTTGACACTCACATCCTGTCTAAGAAGTATTTATTTTGTCATATGGGAGAATGATGAAGTAGAAGGATTGTCTTGGAAGTCTGATGTGAAGGATTTTAGTAAGACTGAAGTGAATCATGGGTTGGTTGCATGAAGGTCTGGATTCTGATGTGTTCAGAATATGGTAGCTGATATTCACCAGTTGAATCAGAAGTATTCTATCTTATCATATGGGAGAATGATAAATGGAAGACTGTCTTGGATTATGGGGTGTTTATCTAGAAGACTGACTCTTTCTGAAGTCATAATACTTGTGGAGAGGTGGTTTCTTCTACTACAAGTCATGCTAGAGAGAAGTGGATCAGTTTGGTGCTTGTGGAGCGAATAAGCTGAGGATTTCTGGAGCATATGTTTAATGTCCTTTAAGTGTGGAGAACTTCTGGGCGAGCTAGCAAACTAAGGGGCTCTGTATGTCTCTTTGAGGAATATAAAGCATTCCAGATTTAATTGGGTTGTATCTCAGGGAACAAGGATATCTATACATGAGAATTCAGGAGGAAGTCGTATGGTGTATGGATGGTTTCTGGACGAGAGGGGTCAATGGTGTTTTGGTCTCAATCCAAGAGTTTGTTGGTTGTGGTATAAGGATGCATTCCTGGTACTCTCACTATATGATCATGAAGTTGTCATGGGATATCATGTAGTGATTTTGGGTGTTTCTTGCTGAAGAAGCATCTTTTGAGAAAGATAGGGGAGAACTTCTGTCTGTTAAATGTACTAGTGTGGTACATGGATTGCTTAAGGATCATGCATTAGGTTAATACATTCAGCAGGTGTGTGGAACAGAGGGTGCACTCTTGAAGACATGAAGATGTGTCTTATGTTTTCCATTCATTTATGGTGTTCTTCTTGCAAAGGAGTACTGGTTATCTATGACAGGGGGAGTTGGACTTCTGTCTAGGATCTGTTGCTGCAGTAGTACAGTGTTTATCAAGATTGTTTGTGGTTTCAAGCAGTTTATGATAGTGCACCTCTGGTGAGGGTGTAATGTCAGACTAGATGTCGTGACATGGTGTAACTGGTGAAGTTCATGGTGGACTTGACAGTTTAGACCTGGTTCTATCGATTAGGATGTCAATGGATTGAATCAGAAGTGTACATTTACCCTAATTTTTGTCAATTTTTGGCTAAAAAAGGGGAGTAAAGTGTCCTGATGTTATGTCACATGTATTGCATGATGACCAACATTGTGATAGGACTTTGCTACTGCTAAAGAAAGAGTAGTGTTTTGTTGAATGTAACTATTAAGGGGGAGCATGATAGTCTATGAGACAGGATGTACTGGAGGAAACTGCTGTTGTTGCTGCTCTAATAAGTTGTGTGCAAAAGATGTCAAACAAAGTTAATCTAAAATTTTGCATGATGAAGAAAATCTAGATTTTATATCTCCAGGTTTATCGTGCTTTGGTTGTTTTCGCCAAAATTTTCCAAAGGGGGTGATTGTTAGTTTCATGGTTTTATGATTGGCTAAATTTTGGTAAAACATGGTTCTATACTGATCTTGAGCAAGATGTTGTAACATCTTCATCAACTGTCATGACAGTACTACTGTCATGTGTTTCAGACAGATGTCGAAGACAGATGTCATGACAACTTGGTCTGGTACAGCAGGCGCTGCTGTTTTATATCTATTGATAGATTTGATTTGATTTGATGAGATCATTTTGGATATACCTTATCGTTATGCGCAGGTCAAGGAGATTTATTAGGAACAAAGTGCATATTTAATTGGATTTCATAAAAAGGATCTTTGAGACTTTTTAGGAGACAATAAAAGATTTGTTCTTATCTTTATGAAGAAGATTCTGCAGAAGATTTACAACGTGAAGATTCGACCTGTTTGAAGAGTCCAAGCCCATACTGGAAGATTCTATAAATAAGGACTTGTTAAACCTAAAGCAAGCATTCACAACAAGAAAATCGTAGGTGCAACATAAGGGTTTAGGGTTTTGAGAGTCTCTTGTGTGTGACTTTGTAAGTCACCCTTTGTATCTTTCGATGCATCGTGGTAGACATATTTAGGTTGTATATTGTTCTCACCTGAAGCTTTGAAGTAAGGGTTGAGTATTGTTCTTGGTTGAAGCTTTTAAGCAAAACCAAGTATTGTTGTTAATCAAGAATCTTGGCTGAATATTGTTATTGGAAGAAATGTCTTTCAATTGAACAAATTGATGCAATTGTTGGAGATTGTAATTGTTAGATATCACTGAGGTGATTTAGGAATTGAGATGGGCTTCTCTTATCTAGATGATTATTTCTAGATAGAATTGTACTGATTAGGGATTAAGTGAGGAGTTGTAAATGGGGGAGTTAGCTCTAAATTAATACTACTAATAGTGAATTCATTCTTGGCTTGGTAGCCCCCATATGTAGGTGATTTGCACCGAACTGGGTTATCATATTATGTGTTGTTTATCATTCTGCAATTTACAGTTCAGTTTTGATTAACAAGTTGTAACAGATGTCGAAACATCTGTCTTGCTGGTGTTACTAATATTCTGAATATCAGTTTGTTGTTCTGTTCTTGTTTTAAAGTTGTGCAGAGAACAATGTCTTGACATGTGTTAGGACATCTGTTATCTGCTATGCCAGAATTTCAGTCTTCGCCAATCGCTAACTTGAGGTTCGTTCATTAAACTTATGCTTCGATTTCATTTACGTTTCTTGTTAAAAATGGGTTCTTAATTTTTCATTTGGTGAATGTTCTCAATTTTTCAGATTCGTCTTCACCACCTTAACAAAGCGCATACTTTGGCTATGATACATATGGTTTGTGTAGCTACGAAGAAAAATACAAGAAGTGTGAAGCTATTGTGTAAACTTTATTCACCTTGTACTTCTTCTTCATAGCTTCATAAACTAGATGAACTTCATAATTTCCATGTCATGATTTTTAATTGCATATAAATTGGAATATAATTGTTTATAAATTATGAAATATGAAAATAAAATTACATCAGGTTAAAGTTTCCATCAAATCCTTTTGAATTATTTTTCGTCTTTTTTCCCCTAGTCATTGTTCGTCTTCTTCTCACCCAGTTTCTTCAAGTTTCCATCAAATCCTTCCATTAAAATGTCTCAGTAGTCCGGTTATAGCATTGGAAACAGGTCCTCAAGTCGTTCAAGGTACGTATGCAAGTGTGGTCTCGACGCTTCGTTGATGACGGCATGGACCAATTCAAACCCAGACCGTCGTTTCTATGGCTGTGAGATGTATAAGATTCAAGGATACAAAAAATGCTATCACTTTGCTTGGTTGGATGAGGAGATAGATCCTAGGGCAAAACAAATAATTTCTTCACTGGTAAAGAACTTGAATGAGGAGAAGGAGATGGTTAACACCTACAAAGCCAAGGAGGACGAATTGAAGTTGAAGGTGAAGATCCTGAAGAAACTGTTGAAGATTACCTAAATTTTTTTATTTGTAGTATTCATTGCATTTGTTGTAACAACAATGACGAAATAGGTTATAGTTTATTAGGTTTGTATGTTGACTGATGGTGTAATGGTTGATGTATTGGTTACCTTGCACTACTATAAAAAAAAAAACCCATTTAACAACGGTTGGAAATGACATATAATGACGCGGGCGAAGGCGTTGTTATGTAAAGTGTTGTTGTATACGCGGTACGTACAATGACGGCCCAGTAACCGTTGTAATAAAATGGAAAATGCGCTACCTATAATGACGGTTAGTTTAAATACCCGTTGTTGTATGTCTTTTAATAAAATAAAATAAATACAGCATTAGAACTACCTATAATGACGATTATTTAAAAAAAAAACGTTGTTGTATGTCTTTTAATAAAATAAAATAAAAATTGCAGCATTAGAACAAGAACAACAGCAAGAACATCAAGAACAACAATAAGAACAAGAACAACAGTAAGAACATCAAGAACAACAATAAGAACAACAACAACAACAACAAGAAGAAGAACAACAAGAACAAGAATAAGAACAAGAATAAGAAGAAGAAGAAGAAGAACAACAACAACAATAATAACAATAATAACAACAGGAACAACAACATCAACAACATCAATAACAACAACAACAACAGTAATAACAATGATAACAATAATAACAACAAGAACAACAATAATAAAAAAGAACAACAAGAACAACAATAATTAAAAAAGAACACCAACAACTAACATTGCTAACTCGAGTTCTGAAATTTGTTCTGAAATTTGGTTTAGTGGAGAAATAGAGTATCGTAACTGAAAGATGATGTTTGGAGGTAGAAGATGTAGTTCGTCTAAGTTTTAGGTTTCACGCGGATCACTAATAGTAGTGTCTTGGCCGTTGATAATCACTAAATGGACGACCAAGATTTGTTTAAGGATAGTGAATAAACTCAATATGCGCGCCACCTATAATGTTGGTAATGAGAATTGAAAAAATAAGTAAAAAACCAAAAATGCTGGTGCTGGGACTTGAACCCATGACAAGACGCTACCTATAATGACGGTTGGTTTAAATTACCCGTGGTGAAAGGTCTGTCATCATTTTGAAAAAATAAGTAAAAAAAAACTACATATTACAACGGTTGGTTAAATACCCATTGTGAAAGGGTCTGTCCGCATTTTGAAAAAATAGGGAAAAATGATTAAAATAAATTTAGAAAAATCTAAAAACACGAAATTTAATCTAATTAGGTAAAATAAGAATTTTGAGAATTTTTTTAGAATTTTTTGAGACTATGAAAACAGTAAAAAATTTATTAAAAATAGAAAAAAGATGAATTTGGGGTTTTGAGGGTGAAGTCCCGTAACTCTTTTAGAGTAGGGGACTAGTGACCGCACGATTTTTCTGCTTCAAATGCACGAAACAGATCTTAAAAAGGAGACGATTTTCCCTAAAACCGATTTTTTGAAGTGCAAGACCTAAAACTAAATTATTGGCTATAATGACGGTTGAAAAGATACTAGTGGTGAAAGGTTGTGGGTATTTTGAAAAAATATGTAAAAAATCATAAATGTTGGTGCTGGGACTTGAACCCATGACCATGCGCTACCTATAATGACGGTTGAAAACATATCTGTGGTGAAAGGTTGTGGGTATTTTGAAAAAATATGTAAAAAAACCATAAATGTTGGTGCTGGGACTTGAATCCATGACCATGCGCTACCTATAAATCTATTTTTTTCATCTATATATAACAGAAAGTATAGAATAGAAAATTCATTTTCTTTCATGCCATGATTATATCTATGAGCAAGTTCATCGGTGTAGCAGCTAGAGTTGGTACCACTCTCAAACAAACAATCTCACTTTCATCATTAATGATCTTATAAAAAACAACACATTTTCCTATTTGATCCACTGCCTTCAGGTCCGATCGACTAATCCAAAAGTTTTACGTATATTCATATGACCCAAACATTCAATAAGAGATTTTTTTTAATAAGTTGTTTTGGATCATAAATAAGTTGTTTCTTTTGTTGTATTATGATCTAACTTTTTACAAGGTTTTTTTTTTATATATTGATAGTTTCTTAAAGTTGAATTATTACAAGTTATTATTATTAATATTATTATTATTATTATTATTATTATTATTATTATTATTATTATTTTTGGAAATAAAGATTTTATTAACCAAAAGTAAAAAAAGATTACAGGACTATGAAAATTATAAAACACTAGAGCAGACTAATTTAACATTAAATTAACTATATGATTCCTTATTCTATGATTATCCCAACCCCTATTTTATTATTATTATTATTATTATTATTATTATTATTATTATTATTATTATTATTATTATTATTATTATTATTATTTTGGTGTTAAGATTTGTTTCTCAATGTGATGCTGATATATTTTATATTATATTAATTTGATCATAGTTGGTGGGAAAAAGATGGCTGAAGTCCAGGGATCATTAAGTTGAAAATAAAAACACAATTCTAATTCTACCCACAAGGTAATTATGTAAAAATATTTTTTCAAACACTTCATTTAATCACTTTATTAAGATCAAGAACATTGATAATTTATAGTTATTTGATTCAATATTTAGTAGTAAAAAATTTTCTATAACAGATGTACCTTTTAGTTATATTATTTTTTTTAAAGACAAAATAATATTAATAGAGGAAAGAATCCAAACAAAGTGATTTTGAGTTATATTTTTGTTATGATGGTTTAAGTAATTTGGTATTATATGATAAAGTGAGTTCATCTTTTTTACTGTAACCGGAGCCAAAAGAAGAAGAGAATTTTGAAGGAGCGCATACAAGAGAAAATTATAATTATAAAGAAAAATAAGAAAAATTTGATGATAAAGAAGGAATGCACATTATCTCACTGATTTTCAATCTTAGATTTATTTGGAGTTGGTTGTAGTACTTTTGTTAGATGGATTTTGTTGTTGGGTTAGTGAGATCTCTCAAATAAAATAAGTATGGGATTATATTGCGATATTTTTGTTTAAGGTTTCTGCACATCAAAATATATTAAAAATTTAATTTTTGTGATTGTTAATAGTTACTAAACACTAAAATCATGAGTTCTCTTTTATCCACTCTTATAAAAATATAAAAATCACGAGTTCTCTTTTATCCACTTTTATAATAATATAAAAATCATGAGTTCTCTTTTATCCACTTTTATAAAATTATATGTAGATTTTATGTCATTTTATATATTTATAATTAAATTAAAGTTTTTTAAGGTTTTCCTTTTCCGATCTAAAAGTTTCAAGTTTAAAGTCTTAGATTAGGGAAGATGATTGACATAATTTGGGTAGGGTACTATAGTACATTCTTATATTTGTGGTTGGACTAAATTTTCGTACCCGAGTTTATATTCAGTTGAGTACCAACGTTAACACCCGTAGTTGGGCCTTATGGGTATATAAGTATTCATACTTGTACTAATTACCCGTATTTCTAATAAAAATAAATATATCAAATATAAAATATCATTTCATTTTAAATTTTTAACAACATTAAAAAGTTTTTTAAAAATTTATTGTTGAATTATAAAAATAAAAGAACACTTAGATTAAATATGTAATGGTTTAACATTGATGCATTTTAAAATTTGATAGAGATTTTGTTGTTACAAGTGATTGACACATTTTTATAGTCAATATGTTATGCAAGATGTCATGACATAATGTTGAGACGTGTGGTCTCTATGCGCTCAAAACAGGACGCCAAGATGCGGAGCAAGATGTCCGACACATTGTGGAACATTCTGCACAGAAGCTGCTGCACCATTTCAAAATCAAGCACCTGATTTATTTCCTTATTTGTTTATGTGTTTATGAGCCTTTTGGAATTAGGAAATAATTCTTAAAAAGATCACAGATCAAGACTAAATCAGATTGATTGAGATTTTATTTAAGATATATTGCAAATCAAATTAAATCACATCTTGAAATTGCGCTTTTGGGAGTTTTCTTAAGCCGCGAGTTTTCCAAACCCTAATCACAAGTTGCAATTGACTTTGAGTTAGACTTTAGCTTTTGCTATAGTTTGTAATTGTTTAATTTCTTTTGGTCCATTAACATGGATAGGGTTTAACCAAAGGTGTTTACCAACTAAGGCCTTGTTCCTTTGGTTGTTTCATTGTTGCTTTTTCCTTGTGATTTCTAACTCATTTGTTGATTTGTGCAAGGTGCTTCAAGGAAATCTCCAGGAACGATGTAGTTGGCTTACTTTGTAAATGCTCATTTCTAACATGTTTGTTCATTAACATTAACAGGCGCTTACGTTGTTTTTGCTTGCGTTGCTACGGATTGGTATCCGTTCGGTATTACTTTTCTTCTCTTTTACTAATTCCGCATTTTTTCTTTTGATGCCATGAGAAGTAGGATTGGGAGTCTGTGCCACTTGGCCGGCAATGCTAGAA
Organism: Lathyrus tuberosus; assembly: GCA_022829125.1. Taxonomy (NCBI): domain Eukaryota; kingdom Viridiplantae; phylum Streptophyta; class Magnoliopsida; order Fabales; family Fabaceae; genus Lathyrus; species Lathyrus tuberosus. Next base: position 9,287,755 of record JALAZF010000199.1, on the reverse strand, counting down.
GTCCTCAAAGGAGGCTCTGTTTATGATTGTTTACTATCGTGCCTAAGACCTCCAAAGAGGCATCCCATTCCCATATCCCCCTGTAAGACCTCCAAGAAGGCAATTGACGGAAGGTAGGGTTCGCAATTGACCCCCGTTATTCTAGTTGAGTCGTTCTTAGCTCTCATTACATGATTGAAGCTTTGAACATCACCTGCTCCTGTTATCGAGTCAGTCAAGTGGAATGAGGGTTTAGCAATCGAACCCCCACGCCTTGTCTATAGCTCGCATTGACCAATGCTGATGCTTATGTGATCTAATTCACATCTTCCCCTTTCTTACTCTGCTCTCCATGGTCCTCGATACCATTGGATGAGTACCCTTATTTCCCACAGCTAGCTTGTTTGCCTCGGTTGATATGACCCTTGGCTAAAGCTTCCCCCTTTTTACTTTGATTGTGTGACATTGTTGTTGACTAACAATGTTTATTCTTTCGTTTGCTTTCAGTTCATTTTGTGATTGATTTATCCTGTGTTTACTTGTATGATGACATGATCACGTAGGATTCCTCGCTCCACTTAATTTTTTATTAAGTCGGAGGTAGGAGAGACATTAGGATAGCAATCTATGCCTGATAACATTAGGTAGACTTCCCTTGATCCTGACCTTAGGACCATCATTGCATGTTGACTTGTAGGACCGAGTTTCCCCCTTAGACTTTCATAAGTCTCATCTTGTCTCTCGGACCCATGCGATCGAGACTGTTTCCCCGTTCACCCGTAGTAGCGTGAACTACGGATGCTCTGATTCCTCCTTCTTTTCAGATTGCGGATACGTAGGCACGAGATGCGATATCTCGGCGAGCACACTAACAACTAACTTCCCTTTTATCTCGCACCCGTGCGATCGAGATGAATCACCTAGCACACTAACAACTAACTTCCCCTTTCTCTCGCACCCGTGCGATCGAGATGAATCCCCTAGCACACTAACAACTAACTTCCGTTTTCTCTTACACCTTTGAGTCATCTCTTCCCATCTCCCTTAATCCACTCATAAAGGATGTGTCACTTTCGTTCTACCGCAAACAGGTAAATGCCTAAGACTCCGTACAACGAGCTGCGACACCTAACTGCTGGAACGCGAACCTTGGCGTCTTCCGTTAAAAAACACAAACAAAGCAAAGTCATCCCTAGTGAGGGGAACTACGTCGCTCTGATTCTTGATTGGTTAATGGAGATACGTAGGCAGGAGATCGTGCTAGATCTCTGCGAGCACAACCTTATTTATCAAACCTTTCTCTCGCCCGCGTGCGATCGAGACTTTTTCATCAAACAACCGACTCTGTTAAGTCGAACTAGGACTGCTCTGACTTCCTTTCTCTGGTTAGATTGAGGATACGTAGGCACAGGCGTGATGCCTGGCGAGCAAACTTCCCCCACAAAATCGTAGTCCGTCGAAATACGTCGACTCTGATTCTTCGTTCATCCACGAAGATACGTAGGCATAGGATTGCGATGATCCTTGCGAGTCCTCTTTTGGTTTTCACCTTCCCTTTTTCCCGTTCATTTTCCAGTTAGCAGTTGAGTTGCAGATAACCTACACCCTTTGATCGATAACAATAAGCGTGGATCCCATCGAGTACGATCGACACGAGGGGGTGCTAATACCTTCCTCTCGCGTAACCGAATCCCGAACCCAGGCTATGGTTGCGACGACCATTCCTTTCCCTTTGTTGAGGTTTTCTTCGATTGTTTCCTTTCTCGGCGTCAGGATAAATAACGTTCGGTAGCAACTCTTCTGTTCTTTTCCGCCAGTTAATTTTCGCAGATGCGACACTATCAAACACACTCCCCCTCTAGAGATCAGTTGTAGACTTCGTAGTTCTGAGTACATAAAGCATGTAACTCAGGTCACAAGACACAACTTGATCTTTAACTCAAGTCACAAGACACAAGATAAACATAGACAAGATGATAAAGCAAACACCTTGTTCAATGTTCTTGCAAAACAACTGCAAAAACAACGCACACACTCCCTGTACCAGTGACTCACACTCCCCTTTTTTAGACAAAAATTGATAAAAGTAGCCAAGACATTCCCATGCCCAACCAATACTTATCCAAACTTAAACAAAAGACATTTTAAACATACCACAAAGGAAGCACAACTTGAGACAAACTACTCTAAGAGCTCCCTTAAATACCCAAGAAATTTCCTTCGAATGTAACGAACCATTGAAAATAACAATGGTCAATTCAATGAGGTCATTAATTCAAGGATGTAACTTCACCAAAAACCAATGTGCACCTGCCAAGAATGCTTTGACTGTTTCTTCTTTGAAGAAAATCGTCCAAAAATAATTTAAGTTACGATGAACGTGCATGTTCTCCACCGACCACAAGACCAATTACTTTTATCACATGTCCTTAACAATGTTTTGGCATCATGTCGGACATTGTCTACTAAAAACTTCTGTATTGATCAATACCCCCACAACCTGCACCAGCAAACCGATGTCAAGACATCCTTCTTGGCATCTCATCTTCAAAATAATCATAGTTTGCTTGACCTTCAAATAAACTGGATTCAGAACTGCACCCCTGCAATAATACTTCTTTGATCAAGGAGCCACTCCCCCTATCTAGGATAACTAGTGATCCTCCAATGAACACTTATGACGATGAATGGAAAACATAAGACGCATCTTCATGTCTTCAAGAGCGCACCCTCTGTTCAACACACCTGCTGAACGCATTCACCTAATGCTTGACCTTTAAGCAAACCATGTACCACACTAGTAAATTTAACAGACAAATGTTCCCCCTATCTTTCTCAATTGATGCTTCTTCAGCAAGAAACACCTCAAAATCACCATATGATATCCCATGACAACCTCATGATTATACAATGAGAGTACCAAGAACACATCCTTGTACCATAACTAACAAACTCTTGGATTGAGATCAAAGCTCCATTGATCCCTCTCGTCCAGAAACCATCCATACACCACACGAATTCCTCCCGAATTCTCATGTATAGACCTCCTTGTTCTCTGAGATACAACCCAATTGAATCTGAATGCTTCACATTCTTAAGGAGACACACAAGGCCCCTTAGTTTGCTAGCTTGCCCAAATGTTCTTCACACTTGAAGGACATCAAACACATGCTCCAGAAATCCTCAGCCTATTTGCTCCACAAGCACCAAACTGATCCACTTCTAACATGTCATATTCACATCAGACTTCCAAGCAATCCTTTACCTATCATTCTCCCGTACGATAAGATAAATACCTCTTAGACAAGATGTGAACTCATAATCCTACTCCAAGGATAACTAACCCAAAAGATGTTCTAACATTAGTTAGGACATCTTTCACATATCATAGACACCAATCAACATAGTTCTTGATATGCTCCACCACTGGACTTACTATCTGCATAGTAATCCAACTGAAGATCTTCAAACAACACTACGCCACCAGCTTGATCAACAAGAACTCCAGATAACCAACGAGAGAAATAAACTCTCATCCACCAAAAGAAGGTAATATTCCATAAACTGAGAACTTCTGCCACAAGCTCCAAGATAGAAAAAACTTAATACCTCCTCAAGTCTTCAACCAACCACCCTTCTGCCCAAGAGTAATTTGCTCCAAGACACTCCTTAAGAGTAATCAAATGCCACTGTTTGATAATCTTGATTTCTCGAATCCTTGCATGAGAACTACCAAATGTCACTTTTGATTGCCTCATCCTTCTTGAATTCAAATATGAAACCAACCAAATGCCACCTTTTTGACTGATCTCACCCTTCTTCAGAATTCCCATAAGATACATTGATCCACCAATGAAATATGATCTTTAAGTTACATGAACTACTTGCTCCATAACAAGCCATCTTGGTTCCACCAAGCCTTAGACATGTAACATCTTCTCCATCCACCGCTCCCGCAAACTGCATGGGATCGACCTTTTTGAAGTATCCATAACTTCCATTCTCCTGTAGATCAACTTATCTTAAGCTGATGTGCCACATCACCAGCTGAGATCCTGATATTAAGCTTGATGTCAGAACATTCTGATATGACATCTAGCTGCTGAGTTCAGCTCCTCCTTCTGCCACTTAAAAGAACCTCCTCCCTTTAACAGAACAAGAGTTCCATGCTCACATAGACTTGATTCAACAACCAAGTTTAAGTAGATAACCTCCATCCTGCTTAATCTTAACACAGGTATTCCATTCAAGCTCACACCTTGATGAATATATGCTTCACAACTCCAAAGAACTCAACGTGCCAAGTCTGGTTCTTCAGAAGATAAGTAGTCATAGACTACACCATAGCTATACCAAGAAAATGCCACTTTTTCCCTCAGTAGAGCAGTCTTCAAGATGTCACGGATATTGCCACCTATCCTTGAGCTCCATGATGAGCAAGATCACATGCTTCTAAGTACCTAGATCAGAAATAAACTAACCCAAGTTGTGCCATCACTATCACCATATTCTGGACAAGTCTCTTGCCATGACACTTTCCAGATAAACATCAGATGTTTCTAGTAACAACTGGAACACACCTGCTATACTCCAATACTCCTAGATCAGAAATAAACTGATCCAAGAACTACTCATCAAGATTATGATGTCTTCTTCTTCATCTTCCACATCACCACTGTCTAGACCAGCTTCTTGCCAGGAAACTCTCCAGAGATTAGATGCTTCTGCCACACCAAACTGAAGCAGATTCTTAGGTCAACACCCAATAGAAATAGATCCAAAAGCTTATGTAGTACCCCTGCCACGATTCTACACAAACCAGATGAAGAGATGTTTCAACATCTTGTTGAACATCAGCAATCTTGAACTTCACAAACAAGGATAATCAATTAAATACTTGTGAGCATCACAAATAGCAATTGATCTTAAATCCTTGTTCAAGAACCCTGCTTCACTGTTGAAGTCATACTCCAATAGATCACTCTATGAACACTTATCAAGTATTCAATCTTTTGCAAGTATCTTCTTTGATAAACAAAGTGTTGAGATACCAAGGCTGCCACCCTTGACTCAAGTAACTAAGATTCTCTCTGAATGAACCTTATTTACCTCAACAGTTTTGAAATCTCTATTCAAATTAGATCTACCCTTAGGATTAAGAGATATGAATCCTTCCTCGCTGTTTTGGATGGTGAAAATAAATCACCTCCACTTTCTTCAGGTTTATGTTTCACAGAATATGTAATACCCCAGTCAGTTTTGTCAGTTTTGTCTTTTTAATTAATTGAGTCGTTTTGAGTATTTTATTATTATATTATTTTATTTCTGACTTTTATGTGAAATTATGTTATTTTTTATCGTGATTATATTTTATCGCGTTTTGGGAGCGTTTGTGAGATATTTGAGTGTAGGGGTATTTTGGTCATTTTGCTTTATTTTGTTAAGTTAAGAATATAATAGAAATAGAAAGAGAGAAAAATAGAAAGGAAAGAAAAAGAGAAGAATAAAAGTATAGAGACAGAAGAAGAGAAGAAAAAGAGAGAAACTTGGAAAAGAAGAAATCAATCTCCCGACTTTATCAAACACGATTAAATCAGATAAGGGTGCGAAACTCGATTATACTATGTTTGTGTATGATTATGTATGTGTGTGCTTGTATGTTTTCTTGTCTTTACATAGCTTTTGAATTCTAGGTTGGAAATGAGAAATATGTTGAGAAATCGATGTTTTCGCGGTTGGAAATCGACGTAAATGTGGTAGAATGCTTGTTGCCATGATTAGATTAGGTTCTGATTGATATATGTTGATTTGGAAATGTTTTGGTTGAAAAAAAAATCATTTTGGGTTATGTAACAGCGCTGCAGAATTTCTGAGTTTTCGCAGGTTCGCCTAGCAACCAGTTAGCGAAGGTCAGCGAAGGTTTGCTAGCGTTGTTCGCCTAGCGAAGGTGGTAGTGAATGCTCGCTAGAGGGTTTGCCTAGAGAACTTTGTATGTTTTTGGTTCTGGTTGGTTCTGCCTTGGTTCGCCTGGCGAACTTTGTGTCTATTTTTAGCTGATAGTGGGTTCGCTGGACATTCGCCTAACGAAGGTGGTAGTGTGGACGATCGTGTGCCTATGTGGGGTGTGAGCGATCGGGTCGTGTACCCGTGTGGGGTGTGAGCGATCCATAAACGTCGTGTGTCGTGTGGGGTGTGAGCGACGGGGAACATCGTATGCCCGACGGGGAGTTACACTAAGTAACGAGCGATGGTTCCAGCAGAGTTCCTGAGTGAACTAGTGATGAGAAATGTTGGAAGTCGGTACCGCATATGCATTGCATAGAGTCGTTGTGTCGGTCTCTGTGCATTTGCATAAATCATGGATTAATTGTGTATGGAATTGTGAATGTGATTGATGAGATGGAATATGTATAATTGTATTGATGATGAGTGTATTGTGTATGACTGATGTGCATTGGTATTGGATACCTGAGAATTGTACTGTGTTGTGTTGTATTTGATTGTGGTGCATTTGTGGTGAGAATATTTTACTTGTGCATTTCTGTGTTAATATATAATTATATACAACTGTATTATGATAGTGTTTCTCACCCTTCTGCTGGTTTATAATGCTCTATGAGGCATTGCAGATTAGAGTTGCTGGAGGTCTTTTTGTGAAGCTTAGGTCTTCATTCTTTTGTCGGTCGGCTCTGCTATGTAGCACCGGGTAGTTGGGGTGATCGAGTGTGATTATTTTGTATTATGTATATGTATCTTTTGGATTGTACATGTATGATTGTATTTGGCAGACAAACCTTTCATGATATATATATATATATATATATATATATATATATATATATATATATATATATATATATATATATATATGTGTGAGATTTCAGTACAGATTTTCTGCTTTTATTCTGTATTTGAATTGTGGGTAGTAGGAACCAAGTTCCTCTGTTAATTGCTACCTGATTGTTGCATATCTTTATGGGCAGGTTTATGTGTATTTTGTTTCAAACTGATGCGACCCCCTCGGTCTATGCTGTGAATTTGTAAATATACTCTGATGAAATTTTGAATTTTATTTATCGCTTTAATAGCTTGGGGTATAAATTGGGGGTGTTACATTAAGTGGTATCAGAGCCAGTCCGTGTCAGTTCGTGTCTGGTTGTGTCAGTCCTTGTCGGTGTGGAGTTTGGGGTGAGCTGTTTGTTTAACCATAGTTTCTGTTATTGGAAATGAACAGAATATGGCTGGTAGGAATGATGCTGCTTTGGCTGCTGCGATGCAAGCAATGGCTCGGGCTGTGCAGGGTGCACCTAATGCTGCTGGTAATGATGAGTTCAGGAAGAACAAACCGCCTGTCTTTAAAGGGAGACATGATCCTGATGGTGCACAAATTTGGTTGAAAGAGATTGAAAGGAGTTTCTGAGTTATGGATTGTGCTGAGGACAGTAAGGTGAGACTGGGAACTCACATGTTACAGGAAGAAGCGGATGACTGGTGGGTTAGTACTCGTCAGGTGTTGGAAGCTGGGGATGAAGAAGTTACTTGGGAATTGTTTAGCCGGGAGTTTCTGAGGAAGTATTTTCCCGAAGATGTAAGAGGAAAGAAGGAAATTGAGTTCTTAGAATTGAAACAAGGTAATATGTCTGTTGTTGATTATACTGCTAAGTTTGTGGAGCTTGTGCAGTTTTATCCTCATTATGCTGAAGCGACTGCAGAGTTTTCTAAGTGTGTGAAGTATGAGAGAGGATTGCGTCCTGAGATTAAGCAGGCAATCGGTTATCAAAGGATAAGAAAGTTTTTTTATTTGGTGGAATGTTGTAGGATTTATGAAGAGGATAATAAGGCTCGTTCTACTCACTATAAGAGTATGAGTGACAGAAAAGGGAAGCAACAGTTCCGTAGTGGTCCGTATGTAACACCAGCTGATAAGGGTAAACAAAGGGGTACTTTTGATCGAAGGTCAAGTGGTGGAGGTATGTTGGTCCTCTGAGGTGTTATAGGTGTGGTGATTTGGGGCATCGTCAGTTTGAGTGCAGGAAATATATGAGGAAGTGTACCAATTGTGGAGGTGTAGGACATGTAGCGGCTGAGTGAAAAAGGAAGAATGTGGCGAAGTGTTTCAACTGTGGTGACCCTGGTCATATAAGCACGAAGTGTCCGAAACCGAAGCAAGTTCCATCTGGTGGGAAAGTTTTTGCATTGGCGGGGACTTAGACTACTAATGCAGATCATCTGATCAGAGGTACTTGTTTTATTAATAGTACGCCTTTAGTTGCTATTATTGATACCGGAGCGACTCATTCGTTTATTTCGTCTGAGTGCGCTAAGCGTTTGAATCTTGTGTTGTCTTTGATGGATGGTGAGATGGTTATTGATACTCCAGCAATGGGGTCAGTAACTACTTTTTTGGTTTGTTTAAGTTGTCCTTTGACCATTTATGGTAAAGACTTTGAGATGGATTTAGTGTGTTTGCCATTGGAGGGGTTAGATGTGGTTCTGGGAATGAATTGGTTGCAATTCAATCGGGTTCATATTGATTGTTATCATAAGTTAGTAAGATTTCCTTCTCTTGAGGAAGACGAAGACTCGAGTTTCTTATCGACCAAAGAGTTGAAGAAAATTTTGGTGGATGAAGCTCAGTTGTTTGGGTTGTTTGCATCGTTGACTGTGGATAGTCAAGTGTCGCTTGATGTGTTTCCTGTTGTGTGTGAATTTCCGGAAGTGTTTCCTAAGGATATTTCAGATGTACCGCCAGAGAGAGATGTGGAGTTTTCGATAGATCTAGTTCCTGGTACTAGACCTGTTTCTATGGCACCTTATCGTATGTCGGCATCTGAGTTGGTAGAGTTGAAGAAGCAATTGAATGAATTGTTGGAGAAGAGGTTTACGAGGCCAAGTGTTTCTCCTTGGGGTGCTCAAGTTTTATTGGTGAAAAAGAAAGATGGAAGTATGCGATTGTGTATTGATTATCGCCAGTTGAATAAGGTGACGATTAAGAATAAGTATCCTCTTCCAAGAATTGATGATTTGATGGATCAGTTGGTTGGTGCTTGTGTGTTCAGTAAGATTGACTTGAGGTCGGGGTATCATCAGATTAGGGTGAAAGAGGAAGATATTTAGAAGACGGCTTTTAGGACACGTTACAGTCATTATGAATATTCTGTGATGCCGTTCGTGGTTTCTAATGCGCCAGGTGTGTTTATGGAGTACATGAATCGTATTTTCCACGAGCATTTGGATCGATTTGTTGTTGTGTTTATTGATGACATATTGATTTATTCTAAGTCTCGAGAGGAGCACGCGGAGCATTTGCATATTGTTTTGCAGGTTTTGAAGGAAAAGAAGCTTTTTGCCAAATTGTCCAAGTGTGAATTTTGGTTGTCGGAGGTGAGTTTTCTTGGACACGTAATTTCAGGTAATGGTATTGCTGTGGATCCATCTAAAGTAGAAGCAGTTCTACAATGGGAGGCTCCGAGATCTGTTACTGAAACTCGAAGATTTTTGGGTTTGGCCGGATATTATCGAAGGTTCATTGAAGGTTTTTCTAAGCTAGCACTTCCTTTGACCCAGTTGACATGTAAAGGGCAAGAGTTCATTTGGGATATTTGGTGTGAGGAAAGTTTTAATGAGCTGAAGAGAAGATTGACGACAGCTCCAATTTTGATTTTGCCGAATCCTACTGAACCGTTTGTGGTGTATTATGATGCGTCTTTGATTGGTCTAGGTGGTGTGCTAATGCAAGATGGTAAGGTCGTGGCGTATGCTTCGAGGCAGTTGAGAGTGCATGAGAATAATTACCCTACGCATGACTTGGAGTTAGCGGTTGTGGTGTTTGTATTGAAAATTTGGAGGCATTATCTTTTTGGTGCGAGGTTTGAAGTCTTTAGTGATCACAAAAGTTTGAAATATATGTTTGATCAGAAGGAGTTAAATATGAGGCAACGAAGATGGTTGGAATTTTTGAAGGACTACGACTTTGGCTTGAATTACCATCCTGGTAAGGCTAATGTGGTAGCCGATGCGTTGAGTTGGAAATCGTTGCATATGTCTGCTTTAATGGTTAAGGAGTGGTAGCTTTTGGAATCGTTTAGAGATTTGAGTTTGGTATGTGAAGTGACGTCGGATAGTGTGAGGCTGGGTATGTTGAAGGTTACTAATGATTTTCTGATGGCGGTAAGTGAGAAAAAGAAGTTGGATGTGAAATTGGTGGATTTGATGTTGGTTGGCGGAAAAGATGCGAGTGGTGATTTTCAAGTGGATGTTAATGGTGTGTTGAGGTTCCGTGGGCGAATTTGTATTCCGGACGATTCGGATTTGAAACGGATGATTTTGGAAGAAGGACACCGGAGTAATTTGAGTATACATCCAGGAGCGAACAAGATGTACCAAGATTTGAAAAAGATTTTCTGGTGGTCTGGATTGAAAAGAGACGTGGCTCAGTTTGTGTATGCTTGTTTGACGTGCCAAAAGTCGAAAGTGGAACATCAGAGGCCTAGTGGTTTGTTGCAACCGTTGGATATTCCGGAATGGAAATAGGATATCATTTCTATGGATTTTGTAACGGGGTTGCCGAATACTCAGCGAGGGCATAATGCTATTTGGGTGGTTGTGGACAGACTGACTAAATCGACTCATTTCATTCCGATTGCCATCAGTTTTTCTTTGGAGCGGTTAGCTGAGATTTATATCAGTGTGATTGTGAAGTTGCATGGGGTTCCGTTAAGTATTATTTCGGATCAAGATCCAAGGTTTACCTCGAGATTTTGGGAAAGTTTACAGAAGGCGTTGGGTTCTAAATTGAGGTTGAGCTCAGCTTATCATCTGCAGACGGATGGGCAGACGGAGAGAACGATTCAGTCTTTGGAAGATTTGTTGCGAGCGTGTGTTTTGGAACAAGGTGGTGCGTGAGATAGTTATCTTGCGTTGATGGAATTCACGTATAATAACAGTTTCCATTCTAGTATTGGAATGGCACTGTTTGAAGCATTGTATGGACAAAGATGTCGAACACCATTGTGTTGGCACGAATCTGGTGAGAGTTCGATGGTTGGGCCCGAATTGATTCAACAGACTACAGACAAGGTGAAGCTTATTCGTGAGAAATTGAAGGCTTCTCAAAGTAGGAAAAAGAGTTATCATGATCGTAGAAGGAAAGATCTCGAGTTCCAAGAGGGCGATCATGTATTTTTGAGAGTTACGCCGGTAACGGGTGTTGGTCGTGCATTGAAGTCGAAGAAACTTACTTCTCGGTTTATTGGTCCATACCAGATATCTGCGAGAGTGGGTGATGTGGCTTATCGGGTGGCGTTGCTGCCGAATCTGTCGAATTTGCATGATATGTTCCATGTTTCACAGCTTCGGAAGTATATTCTGGATCCGTCGCATGTGATTCTGATGGATGAGGTTGAGGTAAGGGAGAACCTTACGGTCGAGGCTTTACCGTTGAGTATTTTGGATCGCGAGGTGAAGCGGTTAAGGGGCAAGGATATTGCACTTGTGAAGGTAGCGTGGGGAGGCGTTGCTGAGGGCAATTTGACTTGGGAGTTGGAGAGTCGGATGCGGGAGTCGTATCCAGAGTTGTTCGTCTCAGGTAATATTTTCGAGGACGAAAATTTCTAAGTGGGGGAGAGTTGTAACGCCCCAGTCAGTTTTGTCAGTTTTGTCTTTTTAATTAATTGAGTCGTTTTGAGTATTTTATTATTATATTATTTTATTTCTGACTTTTATGTGAAAATATGTTATTTTTCATCGTGATTATATTTTATCGCGTTTTGGGAGCGTTTGCGAGATATTTGAGTGTAGGGGTATTTTGGTCATTTTGCTTTATTTTGTTAAGTTAAGAATATAATAGAAATAGAAAGAGAGAAAAATAGAAAGGAAAGAAAAAGAGAAGAAGAGAAGAAAAAGAGAGAAACTTGGAAAAGAAGAAATCAATCTCCCGACTTTATCAAACACGATTAAATCGGGTAAGGGTGCGAAACTCGATTATACTATGTTTGTGTATGATTATGTATGTATGTGCTTGTATGTTTTCTTGTCTTTACATAGCTTTTGAATTCTAGGTTAGAAATGAGAAATATGTTGAGAAATCGATGTTTTCGCGGTTGGAAATCGACGTAAATGTGGTAGAATGCTTGTTGCCATGATTAGATTAGGTTCTGATTGATATATGTTGATTTGGAAATGTTTTGGTTGAAAAAAATATCATTTTGGGTTATGTAATAGCGCTGCAGAATTTCTGAGTTTTCGCAGGTTCGCCTAGCGAACCAGTTAGCGAAGGTTCGCTAGCGTTGTTCGCCTAGCGAAGGTGGTAGCGAATGCTCGCTAGAGGGTTCGCCTAGCGAACTTTGTATGTTTTTGGTTCTGGTTGGTTCTGCCTTGGTTCGCCAAGGGGTTCGCCTAGCAAACTTTGTGTCTGTTTTTAGCTGATAGTGGGTTCGCTGGACATTATCCTAGCGAAGGTGGTAGCGAATGCTCGCTAGAGGGTACGCCTAGCGAACATGGCTGTTTGTGCAATTTTGTTTTCTTACTAAGTTTTGATCTGCGGTTCGGTTTGAGGCGTAGTTTGATGTATTAGAAAGCTTATAAAGTGTTCTTGCTTATGATGATGGTTTTGAGATTGTTGGCCGATTAAATTAGGTCGGGAATTAGAAAATATGTTGTTTTGTCGACTTTTGTCATTTTAATTGGGTGAACTTGATGTGTATATGCAATATGCTGTTGGTGTGGATATTGTATGACCTGTGTACTGTTGTGTGATGAAATTGCATGAAATACATATTTTGATGATGATTGGTGGCCTTAGGGCAAGAAAATGCAATGTGTGGTAATTGATGATATATGCATGATTATGGATATGTATATGTGTGCATTTTAAATGTCGTGAGTCATTGTATGCCAAGCATCATGATATGCATTCTTGTGACGTCGTGAGCGACGGATTGATTCAAGAGGGAATCCGCTATAACAACGTGCGCCTTAAAAATAAGAGGACTGAAAGCGATCTGATCGGATCGTGGCCTTAAAAATAAGAGGACCGAAAGCGATGATTATAGACGATCGTGTGCCCATGTGGGGTGTGAGCGATCGGGTCGTGTGCCCGTGTGGGGTGTGAGCGATCCATAAACGTCGTGCGCCGTGTGGGGTGTGAGCGACGGGGAACATCGTATGCCCGACGGGGAGTTACACTAAGTAACGAGGGATGGTTCCAGCAGAGTTCCTGAGTGAACTAGTGATGAGAAATGTTGGAAGTCGGTACCGCATATGCATTGCATAGAGTCATTGTGTCGGTCTCTGTGCATTTGCATAAATCATAGATTAATTGTGTATGGAAATGTGAATGTGATTGATGAGATGGAATATGTATAATTGTATTGATGATGAGTGTATTGTGTATGACTGATGTGCATTGGTATTGGATACCTGAGAATTGTACTGTGTTGTGTTGTATTTGATTGTGGTGCATTTGTAGTGAGAATATTTTACTTGTGCATTTCTGTGTTAATATATAATTATATGCAACTGTATTATGATTGTGTTTCTCACCCTTCTGCTGGTTTATAATGCTCTATGAGGCATTGCAGATTAGAGTTGTTGGAGGTCTTTTTGTGAAGCTTAGGTCTTCATTCTTTTGTCGGTCGGCTCTGATATGTAGCATCGGGTAGTCGGGGTGATCGAGTGTGATTATTTTGTATTATGTATATGTATCTTTTGGATTGTACATGTATGATTGTATTTGGCAGACAAACCTTTCATGATATATATATATATATATATATATATATATGTGTGTGTGAGATTTCAGTACAGATTTTCCGCTTTTATTCTGTATTTGAATTGTGGGTAGTAGGAACCAAGTTCCTCTGTTAATTGCTACCTGATTGTTGCATATCTTTATGGGCAGGTTTATGTGTATTTTGTTTCAAATTGATGCGACCCCCTCGGTCTATGCGGTGAATTTGTAAATATACTCTGATGAAATTTTGAATTTTATTTATCGCTTTAATAGCTTGGGGGTATAGATTGGGGGTGTTACAGAATACACCCTCTAGTCATAAGAATAACTAGAAGACTCTAGATGCACGACTGATATGCCTTTATTAGTGGACTTGAGAAAATTCTCAAGTATCTTTGACAACTTAGCCGATCAATAATTTATCAAACTCCTAGAGCATGAACTTGATAAACCTGAACTCAACTCCCCTCCTCTTCAACTGACTTCAAACTGCACCATGGAACCAAGCTTCCAAGTACCAAGTCACCATAACAGATATCTTCCAACAACTCTCTTCACTCCATCGCTCCCGACTTTGGAATAAAAAGATGCAGATATCTTCAAATATAGAGGCTGACGATTGAGATCTTCCACCATCTGTCTTCAGTAACTACTCCAGAACCCCATAAATTCTAGAGCTCTTCCATCCGAAACATATGCAGCAGAACCACCAAGGAAAAAATTCAGCTTGCCCTAATAAGATGTCAGAACATCTTATAAGACACCCCAACAAGAGAACTAGCCACTTCTCCTGCAGTTGTTGCAGAACCTCCTCATCAACATGAATAAACATCGGGTTGTTACCTTCGATCTAGAACATCCATCCCATGCATTAATACCCTTGAGTATGTCTGAGTTTATTGATCTGATCTTCAAAAATCCTCCTTGTTTAAATGCCAGAAAGTATCTCCTAAAGATCTCATCCAGAAACAGACAAGATGCCTGCTCTGATACCAATTGAAATTCTGGCATAGCAGACAGCAGATGTCCTAACACATATCAAGACATTGTTTTGCATAATTATTTAAACAAGAACAGAACAGCAGACTGATAACTTTAGTATCAGTAACTACAGAAACACAGATGTTTCGACATCTGTTCCAACATGTTAATCAATACTAAAATGTAAATTGGAGAATGATAAATTACATAGAATATGATGACCCAGTTCGGTGCAACTCGCCTACATCTGGGGGGTACCAATCTAGGAAGAACACTCCACTATCAGTAGTATAGTTTTATGTAAACAACCTCAGGTTTACAGTATACACCCACGCTTACCTATCACTACCCAATGAAGACTTTATCATTAGAAGTCACATTTAATTGATAAGAGAAACCCATCTCACTCCCTAAATCACGACCTGTGATATCTAAACACTCCCTGTGAATACAGAATTCTGTCAAGCATACTTGACCAACAAGCTAACTCAGATTTGCTTAAAAGCTTCATCCAAGAACAATACACACTCCATTACCTAAAGGCTTCTGGATATGTGTGATACATATGCCTTCCACAATGCATCAAATGATACAAAGGGAGACCTACCAGACATAGAGAGACAACGACTCTCAAAACCCTAAACCCTTATATTACCTACAAGAACTAGGTTACAAAAGGTATATATAAAACCTTAGATCTAAGTCCACTTATATAGGCTTTTGCAGTCTTGGGCTTCATATCTTTGGTCCTTGATCCATTCCTAGAAAGCGCATTAATTCTTGGGCAGATTTGTTACAGATTTAAAACCTGCTAAATCAGTGTATTACGCCAGGATGTCATGTCTACAGGTTGGGACATCTTCTTCGACATCTTTGTTCATGGCTAGATTTCTTCATCTTTATCAATAATATGTTTTACCAAAATTCTGTCAAACCATAGGAGCTTTCAGATATATTAGTCACCCGTTGGGTTTTCTCTCATTCATGATGAGTATTGATATAAAATCCCCCGCAGTTTGACCTTTTATTGTTTTCCCCAGCAAGTCCAGGATGCTTTGCTCAGAATTGGTTAATCATTTGAGAGCTTTCTCGTATCTCCAGCAGATCTGCTTCGTTTTCCGAATGGATTTTTGTGTAAATGCTTACAATCCCCAGCGGGTTCATTTTTTTTCCGCAGCAGATCTCTTCATCCTTTTGAAATGAAGGTTCACGTGAATTTTTTATTATCCCCAGGAAGAGTCAGAAGGATTTGGGTTGTTATGATTCCCCAATAGCTTCCCTTCCATCCTCAAAGCAGAGTTTATGATTCCTCTTTGTGGATCATTGATGTTAGAAGATTGATATTTGGGTTTCTCCCTAAGGAGTATCTTCCTTTTCTCCAGCAAGATTCGAGCCTTGTAGTAGGATTTATTTTCCTTTGATGGCTTTTGTTTATCTCTTGCATGATTTCTTCAGCTAAACCCTTAGCAGAGCTGCTAATGATATCTCCATTTTGTTGAGATTAGCCGAGTGTTCAGCGGTGTTGTGATGTTGATTCACCCTCTGTTTAACCTTATGTTCGTTTTGTCAGCATATCCATACTCATACACATTGCATGCACATTCATTTGTTGTGCATAGCATATTGTTGGTGCATTATGCATTTTACATTTGTGTTGGTGCTTCTTTGCTCTAGGGTTGTTATCTCCACAAAGCATGTGTGTCCTCTCTCCATTAGAGTGTCGACCCGTAAGCAAAAAATGCCTATCTTTGTTAATTCCCCACTGAGTTTATGCCTCGTGGAAGATTTGGTTTCAGTTTTTCTTTCCAGCTAATTATCTAGATGGAATTTTCCCAGTTGAGATATTTCCTCCTTGGGATGAGTCTTGTTTGACCGTTTCTCTCCAGTTTGTTCCTAGATTAAACTTTGGTCCCCGATAGTGACTATTTTGAAATTCTCTAGGCTATGCAACTTAGATGATTGAGAGTGCATTTATTTTGCACCCTTGGGGATTTTGTATTCCTCGGTAGATGGTCTGTTTATGATTACCATCAGAAAATGAAGATTTTGTTTTCCCTGCAGTGTTGTTGCAACACTCTCCTGGAATCTATTGTGTGACTTCAAGTGGCATCTATTTATTTGAGAAGCCTGTTGCGACTCTGTCAATTTATCCCATCAAATGGTTTTTATCTCTAGCAAACCTCGGAAGAAGGTATTTTCTTTCCAAGAATCTCGGCAGTAGATTTCTCGGATAATTTCAACAAAAAAAAAAGGATTACATCAAATTTTGGCAGAAGGTGTTTCCTTTCATTTCCTGGAAAATCTTGGTAGTAGATTTCTCAGATAATTTCAAAAAAAAAAAAATTTTCGATTGACCTCGGCAAAAGGTATCTTCTTTTTAGGATCTCGGCAGTAGAATCCTTGGTTAAATCTCGGCAGAAGATTTTCCAGCAAAAAAAAAAACCTCAGCAACGGGTGTATTCTTAGTTAAACCTCGCCATAAGGTGTTTCATTTGTAAATTAATTTAAAAAAAAAAAAGATTTTCGATTGACCTCGGCAAAAGGTATCTTCTTTTTAGGATCTCGGCAGTAGAATCCTTGGTTAAATCTCGGCAGAAGATTTTCCAGCAAAAAAAAAACCTCAGCAGCGGGTGTGTTCTTAGTTAAACCTCGGCATAAGGTGTTTCATTTGTAAATTTTCTGGTTAATCTCGGCAGCATATTCCCCAGTAAATTTTGATGGTTGACACATTTCTCAATAAAACTTTGGCAAAAGGTATTCCCAAATGAGGTCTTAAGTCTCGGCAGTAGACTCCTCCAGTTGATATCTTCTAAAATCTCCATAGCAAACCTCGACAGTAGGTTCTCCAAGTGGAATTTATTAGAAGATTTCATTCAATCTTTCCTTTTTGAGATTATTACCTTTGTCGTCTTTCCCTTTGTTGGTAGTAGGTAATTTTTCTCATATCCTTTTGGTTGATTACCTTGTTGTAACTACCACTTAGTTGATAGTTGGTAATCCCTCTTTTGAGCTTATTACCTTTGTCGTCCTGCCCTTTAGTTCGTAGTAGGTGATATTTCTTGTACCCCCACTTGAGATTATTACCTTTGTCGTTCTGCCCTTTGTTGGTAGTAGGTAATATTTCTCATATGCTTTGGGTTGATTGCTTTGTTGTAGCTTCCACTTGGTTGGTAGTTGGCAATCTTTCCATTTTGATCATGCTATTACTAGATGTTTGGTAGTAGACGATCTTTTCCCAGCGGACTCTTTTTTCCCTCCCTGTTGAGACGCGTTATCCCTTTTTATTTTTGGTGTTGGTAATTTTCCCTCAGTGGAATCTTACTCTTTTATTCTTCCCTAGCGGAGATTGTTTCCTCCCCTATTGGGATGTGTTTTCCCTCTTTTGTTTTCCCCTGTGGAGTCTTTTCTCTTTGCTCCCCAGCTTTTTTGTTCGTCTCCTATGGCGTTTCTCCCCACAGATGCCTTGTGTCTGCATGTCATTTGCACGATCATATCATTTTGTGGTCTCTTAGGGCCAAAAATTGGGTTGTTGTTATATTTAAGTCTCTTCTATCTCATCGAGACAAAGACGCCCATCTTCGTATCTCCGAATAGAAGAAACTTAAATAGGGGCAGCTGTAATACCCTAATTTTTACCTCTAAGATCCCACGTGTCTTTTTGCATTTCATACCACAAACAAAATCACAAGTTTTGGTTCTCTTACCCTCCTCTGAAGGTTTGTTCTTGAGTGAGATCGCCAAGCACCTATGTTCTCTTGTTTGTTTGACGTTTGTTATTGTTTATATTTACTAACCATATATTAAAATCCAAAATATGTTTATTTTTCCTTTACTAACTTTTTCAAGAAGAATTTGGATAAAGGATATCAAAATCAGTCCCTCAGCTCGAATGGATTTTATCTGAACAAAGTCAAAGTTGATTGGCAAACAATTCAAATTCATCTGATCAAAAGTTTCCCAGATTTAATTGATTATTATTTAAGAGACTCTAAGGTTCATGTGTTTATTTCCATGCCTTCTTTGACAAGCAAGAAGAATCGAGCCAGAGGCAAGACAACACATCAGAAGGCAAATTTTCACAAATTTTTACTATGGTAATCGATTACCAGCATTAGGGTAATCGATTACTCTATGCGTTTTTGGAAAAAATGTGCCAAATTCAAATTCTGCAGCATTTTGACACCAATTTCATCATTTGAGAATATTCTAGATCACCTCATTTTAATTCCCCTACCTAATCATAATTAATTACCACCATACACCCTCATTAATCACCATTTGATCTTGATTTTGCCTCCAAAATTCAAATTCCAATCCTAATTTTGATTCAAAACCAAATTCCAAACCACTAAAATTTCCAAGCCTAAATCCTATAAATAGAGGCCTCATTTCATTCATTTCACAAGCTTTTGATAGCCAAAAAACCTCTTGCAAATTCTCTCCCCACCCACAAAATTCACTCAAAGCTCACTTTCTTCTTTTGAAAGTTAACAAGTTTTCACATTGAATCTTGTTCAACTTTGAGCTACTAAACCTTCATCCAAACTTGTTTTCTTCATCAATTCTTGTATATCAAGGCTTTGGTGTTTGCATCTTGAAGCAATTTGAAGGAATTTTCAGATTTGGAGTGGTAATCTCATTTTCCACCATTGTTGTTCTTGATTCATCTTCCACAATGTGATCCTTTAATAATTCTTGTTGCTTGATCTTTGGATCTTGCAAATTGTGTTTCAATCGGTGTATTTATTGTTGTTTATATTGAAATTTCGTGCACAATCCATTCCATGATCATGCTGAATTTTGAAGGAATGCTGAATTTTAGAGATGCTGATTTTTTTGCTGTTTTTCTGCTATTTTTGTAGTGGTAATCGATTACCCTAATCATGGTAATCGATTACTCTGAGACAAAATGGTGTTTTCACCTATTTTTGGGACTGTTTTGGTTGTTTCTTCATTCCTAACCCCTTCCCTTTGTTCTTAGCCTTAGATCACATAATTTTGTGGTTTAATTTTGCTTTCTCTTCATCTATTTCTCTTTTATTTGGATCGATGAAAGTCTTATGGATCTTAGAATCTCTTTGTTGAATTCTTGATCAAGACTAGGTTGTCACACCCCAAATTTTGACCACCCATTGTTCAAACCTGATTGTGTTTTCACTTCGTGGCATCTGCATATCATATCATCTTTTTCTGTCATGCATATTGTTTGAATTTTCAGTCAAAATATATACGTTGAAATTTCTGTCTTTTTTGGTTAATTATGCGAAAAATCGATGAACAGACGTGTTTTTCAATTAAATTTACAAATGTTCATTATTCATCTATCTTTCGCAATATTTAATCAATTTCTCATTTTTTATTTTATTTTTACATATATAAAATAAAAATGAAAATAAAAATAATAAAAAATATAATATATATATATATATATCCGTATTTTTTTTATATATAGATATATATTTTTGTTTTTTTGTCTTTTTTATTTTTTATATATTTTTTATATATTTTTCATATTTTTTATAATATAAAAAATTCATATATTTTATATATATATATATATATATATATATATATATATATATATATATATATATTGTCTTTTTTATTTTTTATATATATTTTTATATATTTTTTATATATATTTCATATATTTAAATTATTTTTAAAATTCATATATTTTGTTTTTTTATACAAATTTTGTTTTTTATGAATTTTTGTTTTTTATATATTTTGTTTTAAATAACTTTTGTTTTTAATACAATTTTGTTTTTTATATAATTTGTTTTATATGCCAAATTCATCTTTGTTTTATATATATATATATATATATATATATATATATATATATATATATATATATATATATATATATATATATATATATATATATTTTATTTTTTTTTTATTTTTATTTTTTTTTTTAATTTTGTAACAAACTTTGAATTTTGTCACACATTTTGTTTAATATTTATCTTGATAAATAATTATTAAATAAATTAATTAATTATTTAGTTTTACTAATATTAATTAGTTATTTTTACTAAATATATTCCAACTAATTTAATTTGTGTGATTAATCATTTAATTGTTTAATCGATTATTTGATTTCATCTTTGCTAAAAACATGTCTTATTCTTAAGTTTGTTTTTTTTCAAAAAGAATTATTTGTAAATAAGTGTGTTCACATCAAGTTTCTTTTTCTAATAAATACCACTAAATTTCTCATGTCAAATTACACCAAACAATGTAGTAAACGTGTTTCTCTCTTCTCTTTAATCTTTCTATGTTACTTGGAAACATGAAAAAATTGTGAAAAATTCACACATACACCAAGAGGTGGTGCGCCCCCCTAGGCATCTAATAGAGTGTAAGACCCAATCCCCTTTTATACCAAAACCATTTTGGGCCTCAGTCATTGTATAAGTCCCGATACGTTAGAAAATCTCGGTGTCTCACGATGCTTTGCCGTGAACTTTCTGTTTATTTTACACGATGTTTTGCCGTGTATTTTCTCTCTGTTTACCCTCGATGTCTTGCCGTGTATATATTTTATCACATGATGTTTTTCCATGTATTTATTTTACACGATGTTTTGCCGTGTATTTTCTCCCTATTTACCCACAATGTCTTGCCGTGTATATATTTTATCACATGATGTTTTTCCATGTATTTATTTTACACGATGTTTTACCGTGTATATTTCATCTGCCACGATGCTTTGCCATGTATTCATTTATTTCATGATATTTTGTCACGAATGCATGCTCCCTTAGGATCTCTTAGTTCAAATTTAATTTTCTATTAGGTTTGAAATAAGACAGACTTTAGGATATTTAACCAAGCATGATAACATTAGGGTAGATTTTCCCTCTCGCCGTTGGGCGATTTAAACTTTATTTTCTGTAGTTCGTGCCCCTTAAGGGTGAACTACGACTGCTCTGATTTCTCAAGATCCCCGTTGAGAATACGTAGGCATAAGACTGTAAAGTCTTAGCGAGCGACCTTTTTATTTTTATCTCTTTCAATCCGACGTTTTCCCGGATATTCATATCGTTTCTTTTCAAAACAACTTTCCTTGTGATTTAAATTCAAATTCGTATTTGTTATCAAAACTTTCTTCAATTTCTTGAACAACTAACAATACAGCATGGAAGCTCTACAACGGGTAAGTGTTTATCCGCTTTCTTTTATATGCTTTCATATACATAACTATATTGTGGGAAGCTGCGCATGGTTAGTCTTCTTTCATTCTTTTAAATACATGTCATATATATATAATTGTATTGTGGGAAGCTGCGCATGGTTAGTCTTCTTTCATATCCTCTTTAAATACTTGTCATATGTCAAATGTATATATACTAGTATAGTTATTTAGAGTTTTCCCCGGCAACTACGTCTAGAACTAGGTAAAGCCCTGTTGGTCACTCTTAAATACAAACAAAACTAGATCCCCCGTAGGATTCTAGATACAGTCTTCCCTTCTCTTGGGGTTAAACAATATGGAACAAAGAGAAAGGCAGTATTCTCGGTGAACCTTTTCTCAGACTGTCACCCCTAGAAATTGTCAAAGAAACTCTACTCCCCAGAGATGATCTTTTCTCCGTGAATGGCATCTCTTGAGTTTCTTCCAAACCCTCAAACTTTCCTGGAATGATCTCTTCTCTATGAATTGCATTTCTTGAACTTCTCTTGGTTTGGGGACCCACAGGCTTCCTAAAAGCATCCCCGCCTCCTCTTGGCCTTTGTACAAGGACCCTTCGGCTTCTTAGAAGTTCTCATGCCTTCTCTTGGGCTTAATACAAGGACCCTGACGACCTCTTAAAGGTATAGGAATAGAACCTAGTCATCCTTTGCTAGAGCAGTCTTTCTAATGAGTCTAAACCTCAGACCTTTTAAGGGTTGACCCTCATCCCTTAAAACACCTGCCTCCTTTTGGGCATCGTACAAAGATAAACCTTTTCATACCAATAGACTTGGACAGTCTCATCTCCTTTTGGATCTCCAGAAACCCTCAAGTTTTCCTAAAAAAACATAGGAAAAACCCTTTCCTTTTATTTTTCATTCGACGCTTTCCCAGATATTCCTTTTCTTTTCATCCGACGCTTTTTCGGATATTCCTTCTATTTTCATCCGATGTTTTTTTCTGGATATTCATATCTCAATCTTTAATCTTTTCACTCTTTCAATCAATTCCCACAAACACCCTTTAGCTTTAATCTCGGGCTTTGAACAAGACACAAATACAACCTTTTAGCTTCAATCTTGGGCTTTGAACAAGACACCAAAATATCTTTTTCCTCCCATAGAATAGGAGGAACTACAATTGCTCTGATTTCCCTGTTATCATTACGGGAATACGTAGGCATAAGATTGTGAAATCTTAGCGAGCACACTAAACAAAAACCTTAGGTCCAGTACCTTACCAAAAACATCAAAAGACCCGAAAACAACAAAAATATCTTTTTAACATCTCTCAACCTTCCCAAAGGAGGAACTTTCCCATTTAAAACAGATAAACACCAGTAAGTAGAAAGCAGTAAGGAAAATTGCTAACAACCCATGGATATCCATGTATAGGATGGGTAGTTGACAACTCCCCATTGTATAACCTGACCCCGAACTCCCCAATCTCTTAGCATTTGTTAAAGAAAACATCTGCGTGCAAGGTTAGTTTGAGATAGCTTCCCTTTCCTTTCCAGCTTCATAGGATAAATAAGAAATCAGAAAGTAGCACCCAATCCCATCCGCAGGCGGATGTGGGCGGTCACGAAAACCGCGCTACAGAAATATATATATATATATATATATATATATATATATATATCGCTTTTCCTACTTGATATCCGTGTTTATTTTTCTGCTAATGGGACTGCGGGTGATGCCGCATCTGGAAAGTTTGAGTGACACCTAAGATAAGTGATGGCACTAGACGGGTAATCTTACAGGGAGTGACTCCCAAATAAGAGATCCCAGTCGACCATCGAATCAGTGGAGGTACCCTTTGCGGATTCAATGTCTATACGACTTCGAATGTTGAAAGCAGATTGTTCGATTGGGTTATCTGAGAAGCTGAGGATTTTAGTGGACTGAAACCATGTTACTATTTTGTAGTGCGGAAGCTATCGGAAATAGTTGTCACGCGATACTACCCTCATTTGAGATTACACTAAGATACATCAGCTCGCTCGGGTGATTCCAGCATGCTGTTGTTATCCCAAGAGGGGTCAGTGATTTTGAGGACAGGTACAAAAAATCACCAGTATAACCTTTGGGGATGGGTAGAGCCTTGACTTCATGACGCCGAACCTTTGACCCCATGTTTTTTTCTATGTTTTTGTGTGATGCATCCATGCATTGCATTTGCATCCCTTGCATATTTCATACATACGTACGGGTCATCGTCAATTCATTCCAACCTTCTGTCTTTCAGTCAGTTGTAAGTCATCAAACTGATTCCTCATCACCGATACGGGACTAGAGCTAACGCAGGTGCAAAATGTCAGAACAAGAAGTGCACAATGCAGAGATTAGGATGGAAATAGACAATCTGAAGTCAAGCATGACTAATTTAATGGAAATGCTTCAGGTCCTAATTTCCAGAGGAGAGCCACCTCAGAGGACTGTCATCCAAGAAATCACGAGTGCTTCTATTGAGCCTCCGCCTGTTCAGATGCCACCATCTACATGGCTGGAATTTGGATTGCCTTACGACTTCATTCCACAACAGGTCACTACCACTTTGGTCGGTCAAGCTCCAAGACCAGAGTTTTAAATCCCTATTGTCTCAGAACCTAGACCTCTGGTACGGACTGCCAGAATTCCCTTTGAGAATCCTAACTTTGATTACAATGCTAGTGCTCAAAGTGAGGACAATGTGGACATTGACCCTGAAGATGCCAATGAACAATATCAAACTTTGGATAAAACGCTCAGAGCTGTAGAAGGAAATGACTTCTTCAACGTTGATGCAGACAACATGTGTCTTGTTTCTAACCTCGTTATGCCAGCCAAATTTAAGACCCCTGAGTTTATAAAGTACAAAGGCGACTCCTGCCCAAAGGCTCATTTGGTAATGTACTTTCGTAGGATGGCTTCCTACACCAAAAACCAGAAGTTCCTCATCCACTGCTTTCAAGACAGTTTAAGTGGGGCTTCACTCAAGTGGTACATGAACCTTGAACGAAGCAACATTCATTGCTTGCAGGATCTTATCAACGCTTTCATGAATCAGTACAAGTACAACCCGGACATGACTCCAGACCATCGTCAACTCCAGAGCATGACTCAGAACGAGAAAGAATCTTTCAAAGAGTATGCTCAACGGTGGAGAGAATTGGCTTCTCAGGTCGAACCCCCTTTAGCTGAGAAAGAGCTTACCAGAATATTCTTTGACACTTTATCTCCCATCTTTTGGGAAAAGATGATTGGCAGTGTTTCATCAAACTTTACAGATTTGGTCATCATTGGCCAGAGACTTGAAGAAGGTATCAAGAATGGAAAGGTCTCTAAAACCGCTGAATCTTCTAACGCTGTAAAGAAACCCTATGGAAACTTCCAAAAGAAGAGGGAAGATCATACTAATTCTGTCTTGGTTGAGGATAGGAAACCTCATTACAAACCTCAGCAGCCTAATCGAGCTCATATTACTGCTATCACTCCTCTGTTGGCTGCTCGACCAGCTCAAGCTCCTCAACGTCCGGCTGTTGGACAAAACCAGAACTACAATAGGACTCACTTTGATCCTATTCCTATAACGTACACTGAACTGTACCCTATTTTGGTTCAGAAAAGAGCGATTACTACTAAGGCAGCACCTCTTCCTCCAAATCCACTTCCACCTTGTAGCGCAGTTTTTGTGGTTTCGAATCACTATCGCTTTGGTACTACAGTTCGATTCATTTTTTATCCTGTGAAGCTGTTTAAGGAAGGGAAATAGATGTCTCCAATTAACCCTGCTTGCATACTGAGGTTAAACAGTCAAAACTGTTGTTTTACATATGCTGTCAAAAGGGGGGTCTGTCTTAGGTTATTTCGTTTAAGAACGGAGTGTCGTGACTGTATATGAGGATTTTGGCAAGGTACTAGGTCTGATGCTTTTTGATTGATGAATGGAGGTACTGGACTTTGAGTTTTTTATTTGTATGCTCGCTAAGATTTTGCAATCTTATGCCTACGTATTCCCGTTTAACGAAACAGGGAAATCAGAGTGATCGTAGTTCCTCCTATTCTATGGGAGGAAAGAGATGTTTTGGTGTTTTGTTTAAAGCCCAAGACATGAAGCTAAAGGTGGTTTGTATCTTGTTCAAAGCCCAAGATATGAAGCTAAAGGGTTTTGATAGAGAGAGAATTTGTCATCTCTAAAGAGGAATTGTTGATGTTTGTATGCTCTGAGCAAAGCACAAATTTGATGCTAAAAGGTTGATTGACTCAACCGGGGGTTTCTTTATACAAAGCCTAAGAGGAGGCGGGAAGTTTGACTTTTCCGGGGAAAATGTTCTTTCTGTCTTGTACAAAGCCCAAGATTGAGGCTAAAAGGGATTTTGAATCCGTTGGGGAGAATGTATCTTGTATAAAGCCCAAGATGGAGGCTGAAATGGTTTGACTCAACAAGAGAGTACTTTTATCTGTCCTGTATAAAGCCCAAGACAGAAGCCAAAAAAGGGTTGACTCAACAAGAGGGTCTTGAACAGGTGATTGACTCAACAAGAGAGTCTTTTATACTCAATAAGAGAGTGATTTGATGTCTCGTACGAAGCCCGAGATTAAGACTAAAAGGAGATTTGACTCAACAAGAGAGTTGTTTATACTCAACAAGAGAGTGTTTTGCTGTCTCGTACGAAGCCCGAGATTAAAGCTAAAAGGAGATTAACTCAATAAGAAAGTCTTTTATACTCAACAAGAGAGTGTTTTATATGTCTTGTACAAAGCCCAAGACGTAGTCTAAAAGTGGTTGACTCAACAAAAGAGTTTGAAAAGGTTATCTCCGCTAGGGAGAATCATTTGTACAAAGCCCAAGAGGAGGCTGACTTACTGCTGAGGATTATCGAGATCCTAAAGCGGGTCCAAGTGTGGGGAACTCTCATGAGAGAGACCGGTTTTCTGCTAGAGATTCATCCAGGGTGATCTGTGTTTTTTCCTATGTTTGAAAGGAGCTTGAGAATGTCTTTGAGACTCAAGAGTTTTAGACTGTCCAAGTCTAGAGTTTTATCTTTTGTACAATGCCCAAGAGGAGGCGCGGGCATTAAGGGATGAGTATCAACACTACAATGGCCGGAGTTTTGACGCGGGAAAGACTGCTATAGCAAAGGATGACTAAGTTCTGTCTTATACCTTTAAGAGGTCGTCAGGGTCCTTGTATTAAGCCCAAAAGAAGGCATGAGAACTTCTAAGAAGCCGAAGGGTCCTTGTACAATGCCCAAGAGGAGGCGAGGATGCTTTTACGAAGCCCGTGGGTCCCCAAACCAAGAGAAGTTCAAGAAATGCAATTCACAGATAAAAGATCATTCCAGGAAAGTTCGAGAATTTGGAAGAAACTCAAGAGATGCCATTCACGGAGAAAAGATCATCTCTGGGGAGTTAGAGTTTCTTTGACAATTTCTAAGGGTGACAGTCTGAGAAAAGGTTCACCGAGAATACTGCCTTTCTCTTTGTTCCATATTGTTTAACCCCAAGAGAAGGGAATACCGTATCTGGAAATCCTACGGGGGATCTAGTTTTGTTTGTATTTAAGAGTGACCAACAGGGCTTTACCTAGTTCTAGACGTAGTTGTCGGGGGAAACTCTAAATAACTATACTAGTATTACCCAGTGGATATGTGACAAGTATATAAAAGGATGTGAAAGAAGACTTACAGTGAAACAGCCCCATAATACAGTTATATACATATGAAAGCGGTAAATGAAAGCGGATAAACACTTACCCGTTGTAGAGCTTCTATGTTGTTTTGTTAGTTGTTCAACAAATAAATTAAAGAAAGTTTTGATAACAACATATATTTGAATTCAAAATCAAAGGAGAAAGTGCTTTGAAAAGATTGTTGGGGCTTATAGCTCAAGGAGAGGCCCAAGTTTTAACAATGATCGCACCGTTGTCTTGAAAACGGTACAGAGGGACTTATACAATATGTGAGGCCCAAGAGGTTTTTATGTACAAGGGGATGGGTCTTACACTATATTAGAGGCCCAAAGTTTATTTTTATATAAGAGATGGGACTTACAACTCAAGGAGAGGCCCAAGGTTATTTGTTTGAAAACGGCGATCGCGCCGAGGTTTTTGAAAACACAGTGGGTCTTATACAACATCTGAGGCCCAAATCATTTTGGTTTCAAAAAAAGGGTTGGGTCTTACACTCTATTAGAGGCCCAAAGAGTTTGAAAATGAATAAAGATGGGTCTTATAGCTCAAGGAGAAGCCCAGTTAATTTTGTTAAAAAGGCGACGATCGCGCCGAACGTTTGAAAATATACAAAGGGACTTATACAATGTGTGAGGCCCAAAGGTATTATTTACAAAGGGGTTGGGTCTTACACTCTATTAGAGGTCCAAAGAGTTTAAAGAAAATAAATGGGGCTTATAACACGACGGTAGGCCCATTTGATTTTTGAACTGGCGATTGCGCAGAGATTTTTCTTTGAACGCAGAGGGACTTATACAATATCTGAGGCCCAAAATTGTTTTGTTTAAAAGGGGATTGGGTCTTACACTCTTTTAGAGGCCCAAAAGTGTTTAAAAATGAATAAAGGTGGGTCTCATAATGTTGGACTATGTGTAATACCCCATATTTTATAAATGCTCTAGATAATATTAGTTGAGACCAGTTGAGATCCAGTGTGCTCTGAGTATTTATCTGTTAAGATAATTAGAGAAACTGATGAACTCAGAGCTGATCAGATTAATATTATCTAACTATAAGGTTTTATTAATTGGTGCATTTGAGATAATTTGGACATTTAGTAGTGTTACTAACTAATGAGTATTTCCTATATCATTTCATTTTCCCTCTTTTCCAAACATAGTAACATTTGAGAGAGAGAAACTAGAGAGAGGTTGGAGCAAAAAGGAAGAAGAAGAACAAGGAAACCCTAAGAGCTCAAGATCAAGAATCATTCTCTACTCTTCATCAATTCATCTCATCTTCTTCATCATCATCCTCTAATCCAAGTGGCTTCTAGATAGAGACTTTAGTTGTAGAATTTCTTGAGTTCTAGAGCTTGGTTAGATATTGTGAGAAAATGAGTAATTGTGTTAAATCAAAGAATCTAACGGTTGAAATGCGATATAAACTGTGTAGTATGATCAATGTATGTGTGGAATCATCTGTTGATAATTGTTATAGTGTTTGATTATGTTTTGAATGAGTTTGAGATGGAAAGGTATCAATTAAAACAAGCATTTTTTATTATACGCCCAGAGTAACCGGTTACCCTCTGGTGAGTAACCGGTTACCCTTTGAAAAATTGGTGTTTCTGCGCAGAAAATGAACTAAGTAACCGGTTACCCTCTGGTGAGTAACCGGTTACCCAAATGTGTCTCTAACTCTCATTTTGGCTCTGTGTGAACAGTACAACACTGAGTAACCGGTTACCCTATGGTGAGTAACCGGTTACCACTGTTTGTTTTCCAAAAATATTTCTTAAATTCATATCTTTTGATTCAGGTGTCCGATTTAAGCGTTATTTATATCGATGTAAAGCTATGAAAGGGTTCTATGCTATGGAAAGTGAAAATATTGTTTATCATATGGAATTTATTTGATTATGTTAAATAAACAGAATTAAGTGATTTATGTAAATGAACTTTTTGAAATTTAAAAGCTTCAAGATGTGAGTTAGTGAGGAAACCTTAGTACAATAGAATGACTTAGAGAATTGTATGGCAAATGCTTATACATCGATACTAGAAGAGTGTCTTTGTTAAGTAGTTGTTAGTGGAGGATTGTAATTCCTCCGGTTTGTAGTCTATCCCTTAATTAATACCGTAACCCGTGTTGAAGAGCCCCTTGTATGGGATGGTCGGGGAGAAGTATTTATTAAGTAAGTAACCGTGACCCGCGTTGAACTGCTCCTTGAGTGGGCTGGCCGGGGAGAAGTTACTTAGTGGTTAGTACCATGACCCGTGTTGTAGTGCTCCTTGTGTGGGATGGCCGGGGAGAAGTACCATTTGTAGATAACCGTGACCCGTGTTGAAGTGCTCCGTGTGTGGGCTGGCCGGGGAGAAGTTATATACGTTAAGGATCCGTGACCCATGTTGAAGTGCTCCTTGTGTGGGCTGGCCGGGGAGAAGATTCCTTAACTAGTTTGTCGTTTTGTGAATTGTACGATTGTTTCTCTAGTCAGAAATGTTTGAACTCAAGGTCTAGTTCCTTTCTCCCGACTTGAGTTAGGCTAAGATAGAACCTTGTAAAGCCGAGAGAATCCATAAGATAGGTAACTTACTGAGATTTGTTATCTCACCCCATGTTGTTGATTATATTTCAGGTACTTCAGGTTCCGCGAAGGGTAAGGATAAAGCCGTGTGATTATCCTTACTTGTTTGATGGCTAGCTTCCGATGTGGAGTTTATTTTGAGATCATTGTTGATCTAGTTCTTAGTATTTATCTTTTGAACATCTTGTATACATTATGCCATAGTTTGTAGTACCTTTTGTATTTGGGCATGTAATTTATACAATGTGTTTACTAGGAACTTATTGGTATTTCAGTACCAAAACTTAGATTCATGTATAACATATGCTTTGATGTATGTTGTTATACATGGGTGTTACAGTCGGTATCAGAGCAGATCGTATTCTCGACCTAGCCTTGGAATATTATAAGTTTTTCTTTCTGTTCATATGCGTGTTGTCGTCATTGGTCTTAAATGTTATAATTATGGTATTGAGTCTGATCAGCTTAATCCTATCTGTATGACGCTTAGGAACATGACTGATGAACGCAGAACACGTGGTAGACCCGGTGCTACTCCTTCCGTGGGGAATCTGCCAGGCGGCGATGGGAATGGCCCTTTGTATCAGTTTATGCAACAGATGCAGCAGCAACATAACCAATTCATGCAGCAGATGGTACAATAAATGAATGGAGGTCTTCATCCTAATGTGGTTGTTCCAGAAGCTGTAGGTGGGAGTTTCTGAGATTTCTTCCGCATGAATCCTCCAAAATTTCATGGCGGATTGCATCCTGTAAAGGCTTACGAATGGGTGTCTGGTATAGAGAGAATCTTCTTGATAGTTCAGTGTAGTGAGGAGAACAAGGTGGTGTTTGCTTCTTACTCATTGAAAGGTCCTGCTATGAGGTGGTAGGAGAGTGCTTTAACTTTGATGACTATCCAAGATGTGCCAAAGGTCTGGGAGCAGTTTAAGGCTACTTTCATGGAGAAGTACTTTCCTAGCTCTTTGAGGACTCAGAAAGAGTTTGAATTCCAATAGTTAAGACAGGGTAGTATGACTGTGGCCAGTTATGCTGAAAAGTTTGAGGACATGGCTGCTTACTCTAGGCAGGCTGTGTATGCTCTGGATAAAAGGTGAAAAATAGACCAATTTCTTTTTGGACTGAAAGCTGAAATCTCTCATACTGTATCTCAGAGGGAGTTCACTACTTATGCTAAAGTTCTAAGGCAATGCTATGTAGCTGAGCATAGTTTGAAGAAAGTCCAAGATGAAGGTGTTGCAAGTAGGGTGAATCAGGGTGATCGTGGGAGATCAAGTCAACAGTTTGGGCCTAGATCACAAGCTTTCAAAGGGAAGCAGGTGTAGGTTGCTAGACCTAATGCTACTCCTCTATGTAGGGTGTGCAACAAACATCATTTTGGGAAGTGTGTCGATGGGGGTTTTAGGTGTTATAATTATAATGGATTGGGTCATGTGGCTAGAGATTGTACTCAGAATAGAAACCAAGTGCAAGGAAGGAATACCGGAAGGGTTTATACTTTGGATACAAGGAAGACGAAGAATGACAACTCTTTGATTGCGGGTACGTGTTTCGTAAACGGGCATCCTTGTTTTGTTTTATTTGATTGTGCGGCAACACATTCTTTTCTGTCAATGCGATGTATGAAGCGACTTAGGTTGCGAGCTATTCCTTTGTCTCCTCCTATGGTGGTCACTATCACCATGGATGAAATGGTTGAGACACCGTTGATGTGTGAAAACTGTGTTTTGTCTATGGATGGTAGAGTTTTTCGGATTGATCTTATTTGTTTAGCGCTTAAGAAAGTTGATGTCGTTTTGGGGATGGATTGGCTTTCTGCAAATTCGGTGTTTATTAGGTGTGAGGAAAAGCTTATCATCATTCCATCTGTTGAGGCTACCCCGAAGGATGTGTTAACAACTATTTTAGAAGGTACGGTTGGAATGATAAATTTCTTGTTTGAGAAGGAGAAATCTGTTCTACTGGTTCTTACTAAGGAGGGGAGTAGTGACCAGTAAGTGCTGAGTATTCCTATAGTCTGTGAGTTTTCCGAAGTTTTTCCCAAGGACGTCACTTCTCTTCCTCCGGAGAGAGAAGTTGAGTTCTCTGTTGACCTGGTACCCAGAACGGCTCCTATATCCGTTTCTCCTTATTGGATGGTTCCGCTTGAATTAAGAGAATTGAAGGACCAATTGGAGGATTTGATGGCTAAGCATTTTGTTAGACCTAGCGTTTCACCGTGGGGAGCTCCAGTTTTGTTGGTAAAGAAGAAAGATGGTGGAATGCGTTTGTGTATTGATTATCATCAGTTGAATAAAGTCACCATTAAGAACAAGTACCCCTTACCCAGGATAGACGACCTGTTTGATCAATTGAAAGGAGCCTGTGTGTTCTCAAAGATTGACTTGAGGTCGGGTTATCACCAAATTTGAGTGAAGAGTTTCGATGTGCCTAAGACTGCATTTAGAACCTGTTACGGCCATTACGAATTCTTAGTGATTCCTTTCGGTGTGACTAATGCTCCAGATATTTTTATGGATTACATGAACCGTATATTTCAGGCTTACTTGGACCAATTTGTCGTAATCTTTATTGACGACATTCTTATTTATTCTCGTACTCCACAAGAGCACGGAGAACATCTAAGAATTGTCTTATCAGTGTTGCAAGAGAAGCAACTTTTTGCTAAGTTAAGCAAGTGTGAGTTTTGGATGTCGGAAGTTAAATTTCTTGGTCATGTTATATCTCAAGGTGGTGTGGCGGTAGATCCGTCAAAGGTAGAAGCAATGATTAATTGGGAAAGACCGAAGAATGCTTCAGAAGTTAGAAGTTTCTTGAGATTGGCAGGTTACTATAGAAGGTTCATCAAAGGTTTTTCTCAATTGGCCTTACCAATGACAAAACTTACTCGAAAAGATTTTGCTTATGAGTGGGATTCGGGTTGTGAACAAAGTTTTATGAAATTGAAGGAAATATTGACGACTGCTCCTGTGTTAATCATTCCTGATCCTAACAACTCTTACGAAGTATTTTGTGATGCTTCTAAGATGCGATTAGGAGGTGTTTTGATGCAAGGCGGTCAAGTGGTAGCTTATGCTTCCCGACAATTGAAATTTCATGAGAAGAATTATCCAACTCATGATTTGGAACTAGCGGCGGTTGTGTTTACACTGAAGGTGTGGCGTCATTATTTGTATGGTGTACGTTTTGAGATGTTCAGTGACCATAAAAGTTTGAAGTATTTATTTGACCAAAAGGAGTTGAATATGCGACAAAGAAGGTGGATGGAGTACTTAAAGGATTATGAATTAGAATTAAAGTATCATCCAGGAAAAGCAAATAAAGTAGCAGACGCATTAAGTCGGAAAGTGGTTCATAGTGCCGAATTGATGATATTGGAGTATGCTTTGTTGGAAAAGTTTAGAGATCTTAATCTTCAGTTGTGTGGACTCCAAATGGTGTAATTATGGGAAATTTGAATGTCAATTCTACTCTAAGAGATGAGATTAAACAAGAACAAGTTTTAGAGGAGAAATTTCAAGAAATGTTACTTCAACCGGCTTTTACACGAGCAGCGGATGAGATCGTCCTGTTTAACCAAAGGATTTGTGTTCCGAATGATGCAGTATTAAAAAGAAAGATTTTAGATGAAGCTCATAAAGGTACTTTTACGATACATCCTGGTTCTTCGAAGATGTATCAAGACTTAAAGAAGGACTATTGGTGGTCCGGAATGAAAAAGGATATTGCGGTGTATGTGTCAGAATGTGCAGTGTGCCAGCAGGTGAAGATTGAAAACCAAACACCGGGTGGTCTGTTACAACATTTAGAAATCCCAGTTTGGAAGTGGGATAGTATTTCTATGGACTTTGCAGTAGGTTTACCCCGTACGCAAGGTGGTTATGATTCTATTTGGGTGATTGTGGATCGACTAACGAAATCTACGCATTTCTTAGTCGTGAAGACGACTTACAAGGCAAGTCATCTTGCAAAGTTGTTTATTTCTGAAATTGTGAGATTGCATGGTGTTCCCTCTAACATTGTGTCCGATAGAGATCCAAAGTTTACTTCAAGGTTTTGGAAGGCTTTTCAACAAGCTATGGGTACGAGGTTGCGTTTGAGCACGTCTAATCATCCTCAGATGGATGGTCAGACTGAGCGAACAATACAAACGATGGAAGATATGTTGAGAGCTTGTGTGCTAGAAAGTAGAGGAAATTGGAAAGAACTTCTACCGTTGATTGATTTTTCTTATAACAATAGTTACCATGCGAGTATTGGTATGGCTCCTTATGAAGCATTGTATGGGAGAAAATGTAGAACACCTTTGTGTTGGGCGGAAGTTGGTGAAGATAGAATTTTGGGACCTGAAATTATCCAAGAGACTACGGAAAAGATTTGAATGATCAGTGAGAAAGTTAAACAAGCGCAAGATCGTTAAAAGAGTTATGCGGACAATCGTAGGAGACCTTTAGAATTTGAGGAAGGTGACCATGTGTTTTTGAAAGTTACTCCGAGATTGAGATTGAAAGGACCGTTTAAGTCACACAAGTTAAGTCCGAGATACGTGGGACCGTATCAGATCTTGGAAAGGATCGGTGAAGTAGCTTACAGATTAGCCTTACCAACCTCTTTATCAGAGATGCATGACGTCTTTCATGTATCTCAGCTTCGAAAGTTTATTCCTGATCCTCTTCAGCCAGTTCTACCAGACTCAGTTGAAATAGAAGCAGACTTGACTTTTGAACCTCAATCGAGCCGTATTGTGGGAAGAGAAACAAAGGTATTAAGGAACAAAGACATTCCTCTTGTTAAGGTTCAATGGGATGTGACGCATTCGGGTGATGCTACTTGGGAACTAGAATCGGAGATGCAAGATACTTACCCTCATCTGTTCAGGTAATATTTTAAATTCGAGGTCGAATTTCTATTTAAGGAGGGGAGGATGTAATACCCCGTATTTTATAAACGCTCTGGATAATATCAGTTGAGACCAGTTGAGATCCAATGTGCTCTGAGTATTTATCTGTTAAGATAATTAGAGCAACTGATGAACTCAGAGCTGATCAGATTAATATTATCTAACTCTAAGGTTTTATTAATTGGTGTATTTGAGATAATTTGGACATTTAGTAGTGTTACTAACTAATTAGTATTTCCTATATCATTTCATTTTCCCTCTTTTCCAAACATAGTAACTTTTGAGAGAGAGAAACTAGAGAGAGGTTATAGCAAAAAGGAAGAAGAAAAACAAGGAAACCCTAAGAGCTCAAGATCAAGAATCATCCTCTACTCTTCATTAATTCATCTCATCTTCTTCATCATCATCCTCTAATCCAGGTGGGTTCTAGATAGAGACTTTAGTTGTAGAATTTCCTGAGTTCTAGAGCTAGGTTAGATATTGTGAGAAAATGAGTAATTTTGTTAAATCAAAGAATCTAACAGTTGAAATGCGATATAAACTGTGTAGTATGATCAATATATGTATGGAATCATCTGTTGATAATTGTTATAGTGTTTGATTATGTTTTGAATGAGTTTGAGATGGAAAGGTATCAATTAAAATAAGCATTTTTTATTATGCGCCCAGAGTAACCGGTTACCCTCTGGTGAGTAACCGGTTACCCTTTGAAAAATTGGTGTTTCTGCGCAGAAAATGAACTAAGTAACCGGTTACCCACTTGTGAGTAACCGGTTACCCAAATGTGTCTCTAACTCTCATTTTGGCTCTGTGTGAACAGTAGAACACTGAGTAACCGGTTACCCTCTGGTGAGTAACCGGTTACCCTCTGGTGATTAACCGGTTACCACTGTTTGTTTTCCAAAAATATTTCTTAAATTCATATCTTTTGATTCGGGTGTCCGATTTAAGCGTTCTTTATATCGATGTAAAGCTATGAAAGTGTTCTATGTTATGGAAAGTAAAAATATTGTTTATGAGATGGAATTTATTCGATTATGTTAAATAAACGGAATTAAGTGATTTATGTAAATGAGCTTTTGGAAATTTAAAAGCTTCAAGATGTGAGTTAGTGAGGAAACCTTAATACAATAGAATGACTTAGAGAGTTGTACGGTAAATGCTTATACATCGATACTAGAAGAGTGTCTTTGTTAAGTAGTTGTTAGTGGAGGATTGTAATGCCTCCGGTTTGTAGTCCATCCCTTAATAAATACCGTGACCCGTGTTGAAGAGCCCCTTGTGCGGGATGGCCGGGGAGAGGTATTTATTAAGTAAGTAACTGTGACCTGCGTTGAAGTGCTCCTTGTGTGGGCTGGCCGGGGAGAAGTTACTTAGTGGTAGGTACCGTGACCCGTGTTGTAGTGCTCCTTGTGTGGGATGG
The DNA here is from genome assembly GCA_022829125.1 of Lathyrus tuberosus. Taxonomy (NCBI): domain Eukaryota; kingdom Viridiplantae; phylum Streptophyta; class Magnoliopsida; order Fabales; family Fabaceae; genus Lathyrus; species Lathyrus tuberosus. The sequence continues at coordinate 9,251,315 of JALAZF010000199.1, read as the reverse complement.
TCGAGGAGAAGTACCATTTGTAGATAACCGTGACCCGTGTTGAAGTGCTCCGTGTGTGGGCTGGCCGGGGAGAAGTTATCTACGTTAAGGATCCGTGGCCCGTGTTGAAGTGCTCCTTGTGTGGGCTTGCTGGGGAGAAGATTCCTTAACAAGTTTGTCGTTTTGTGAATTGTACGATTGTTTCTCTAGTCAGAAATGTTTGAACTCAAGGTCTAGTTCCTTTCCCCCGACTTAAGTTAGGCTAAGATAGAGCCTTGTAAAGCCGAGAGAATCCATAAGATAGGGAACTCACTGAGATTTGTTATCTCACCCTATGTTGTTGATTATATTTCAGGTACTTCAGGTTCCGCGAAGGGTAAGGATAAAGCTGTGTGATTATCCTTACTTGTTTGATGGCTAGCTTCCGATGTGGAGTTTATTTTGAGATCATTGTTGATCTAGTTCTTAGTATTTATCTTTTGAACATCTTGTATACATTATGCCATAGTTTGTAGTACCTTTTGTATTTGGGCATGTAATTTATACAATGTGTTTACTAGGAACTTATTGGTATTTCAGTACCAAAACTTGGATTCATGTATAACATATGCTTTGATGTATGTTGTTATATATGGGTGTTACACTATGGTTACTATCCTTTGCATTTGGACATGGAACTTTGGACTTAGAATTAGGATCCTAACTTATGCTTGGAAGTTTGTGATGGAAAACCTTGGATTTTTGGTACTTGAAGTTCTCCTTTGAAGACTTATTTTGATCAAGACCAAATCAAAAAGGGAAGAATGTTTATGCTATGAAGCTTGCTTGTGTGGTTAGACCGTTCTTATCCTTAGCTTTTATCTTTATGCAATAGGATAGTCCCTTCTTCTCCACCCCTTCTTAAATTTTTCAAAATCTTCTCCCTTTTTCAAAACCTTCTTGTTTTCAAAACAAAACCGCTTTTATAATAAAACCTTGACTTTTGTCAAGTGATATTCAAACTTTATTTTCTTTAATAAATGTCAATCAATGTTAATCATATTTTGACCATCTCGAAAAGACATAAAAAATACAAAACTCATTCAAACTTTTTGTGCTTTTATCCACTTTTTTCTTTTAAACTTTTAAAAAAGATTAGACATGAGTCATCTTCTTTGATGAGATGTAAATCTCCTAACCATGGTATTTTGTGTAAAGTATGATCATTTTCCACTATGATGTTGAAGTGATAGTCTTGTTGAATTTAATCCAAGCAAATCCTCCATCTTAATGTGATGCAAATGCCTCTTTCCCATACCTTTGGGTAATTAGTTGTGTATTCTCTCTTGAGAATGATAAGTTGTCTTTTCAAGATAAAATGAATCATAACCAATAATTTTTGTTATTTGTACCACGAACTACGAAGTTTTTATCATATATTGCACTTTGTGGGTACGTAGGCATGAGGCGATAAGTCTCTCCAAACACAAAAATCTTAAAAAATACTTCTCTTCTCACCTCCCCAATCTCTTTTCAAACAAACATTTTCAAACCAAAAAACGTAGATATTTCAAAGGGTTCCTATAGAGTACTATATACGTTTTGGGTGCTAACACCTTCCCATTGTGTAACCAACCCCCTTACCCATTCTCTGTTTGTTCTTCTTTTAGAACTCTAGGTTTGGTTCACTCTTTTTCCTTTCCTTTATGGATAAAATAAAAGTGTGGTGACGACTCTTGCTTTATGAGTTAAGTTAATCAATAGATTACACTCACAATTTTTACCGCTACAGAGAGCATGAAGGTTTTACTCCTGGTTGGCAACCACTATCCACCACCATTTTGAGTTCATTAGCTTAATACGAGCTACATTTACACGCCTTCCCTTAACAAGGTAGAAAAAAGGTTTGTCGTATCCAAAGTGAAGGTAGAAGTATGACTTCTAGGTTTGATGTTATGAATGACAATGTGATGGCTATGACATCATCATATACAATAAAATTGACAATGTGTTAATGCTCGCCTATATATAATGCACACAAATGCATTAGGGTTGCAATCAATTGAAATCAATACAAAGTATGACAGTTTGGATCACACATAATTAAAGAAAATTATTAATTAAGAAAAATTCAAAAAAGTGGCAAAAATTAGAATGCAAGTGTAAGACTACATTGAAATCAACAAAGTAAAAACCAACATTCTGTCATGGTCTGCAAATAACATTCGGACAAACCAGAAAGCCGTAAACAAAACTTCAATCGAACCTCCCAAATCTAACACAATCCCAAATCTAACAACAATTTCTAAAAGAAATGCAATGAAGATAAATTCATTGAATCAAAACTAAAAATGAAAGGAATATTACTAAATATAATGTGAGGAAGTAGAAAGTTTGTCATCACTTATTCGTTAAATGCTGCAACATAATGCGGGGAATGTCCGAAATTGATTATAATGTGACGTGAGATTGAATGAGCTAGGGTTGCTATTTAAAAGACTTTAGAGGAAGGTTAAAATGATAAAGAAAATGGATTTGGAGTATGGTATTTTGAAAATTTAAAAAAAGTTACTATTAAACAAGCGAGATAAAGCTAGTGCATGTTTTATTAAGATACACTCTAATATAATTTTATAGAGGGGTGCTATATAGTGCGAAAGTTTTTCTCACGAATTCTCACGAAGACGTGTGTTTAGATTGGTCATAAACAGTGCTTATTTGAAATAGTTTTCTTTTTTCCGATAAATATTGAAATGAAAATATTTGTTATATACAAAATTTTGCCACATAAACTTCATACAAGAAAGTAGATGAAGACAACTTACAAGTAGTATGGTTTAATTGTGTTGGTACAGAATATCTCTTCACTTTTCTCTATACGTGATTTTCACCAACTCCATTATTAGATATCTATTATAAAGTTGTAGAAAATCTAATTGACATGCATATTGTTTTTGAAAATGCTAGTTCCAATTATATTTAGGGCATTTTTTATCACACCACCCTTGTTTCTTAGACACCACCTGAATTTCTGTTTTTGCCCTCAATTTTCGGATGTGCACATCCGGACGCACCATTTCTCTAAAATTTTTCAGTTTTTTCCGGATGTGCACATCCGGAAGAATTCTTGATCTGCAAATCCGAAAAAAATCAAAAGAATTCCATAAAATCATTTATTTCTAAATATAATTAAATCCAATATAATTAAAATCCAACATAATTACACTTAATATGATTTTTTCAATATAATTAAATCCAATATAATTAAAATTAATATGATTAAAATTAATATGATGTTTTCAATATAATTAAATTAATTTTAGAAGTAAATACCATATAATTTTAATTATAATTTAGAAGTAAATACCATATAATTTAGAAGTAAATACCATATAATTTTAAATACCAATATAATTAAATCCAATTTTAGAAGTAAATATCATATAATTTTAAATCCAATATAATTAAATTAATTTTTTCAATATAAAAATATCATTTAAAATTAAATATCATATTAATCATATTAATTATATTGAAAAAAAATTAATCATATTAAATATCATATTAATTTTAATTAATATAGATTTTAATTATATTGGATTTAATTATATTGGATTGAATTATATTGAAAAAATGATATTAATTTTAATTATATTCGATTTTAATTATATTGAATTTAATTATATTTAAAAGTAAATGATTTTATGGAATTCTTTTGATTTTTTCCGGATTTGCAAATCAAGAATTCTTTCGGATGTGCACATCCGGAACATATCAGCGTTTTTTAAAAATTTGGTGCGTCCGGATGTGCAAATCCGAAATCTGGGGGCAAAAATGAAATTTCACATGGTGCCTAAAAAACTTGGATGGTGTATTAAGAAATTCCCTTATATTTATCATATAAAAACATGGTGGGGTATAATAGTAAACGTGATAATACTTTAGAATTAACCTATTAATACATTCGCATGTTTTTCACGAAATTGATTTCGTGCTATTAAGCATTTTTCAATTTTATAAATATGAATTTTTTCTTCATATTTTACCTACTAATAGTTATTCATTTGATTAGCACAACATAACACAAAGAAAGTCGAGTAACTACAAGATAGAGAGGAACGTGACATAACCCAAAAGTGTAGTAGTAAGTTGGTAACCTTCCATGAAGAGTGACATAACATTAACAAAACTAGTAGCAAATGGATTATACAAAGAAGCCCTTCAACTCTATTCTCACCTCCACGCTTCTTCTTCCTCCCACACTCGTAACTCCTTCACCTTCCCCATTCTCCTCAAAGCATGTTCCAATCTATCTCCTCCTTTCCCTTCCCAAACCCAAATCCTCCATGCCCATCTTTTCAAAACCGGTTTCCACTCCCACCCTCACACCTCCACCGCCCTCACCGCCTCCTATGCCGCCAACTCTCACTCTTTTCCCGACGCGCTCAAATTGTTCGACGAAATGCCTCAACCAACTATCACCGCCTTCAACGCTGTACTTTCTGGACTCTCCCGAAATGGGCCTTACGGTCAAGCTTTTGGGCTTTTCCGTGAAATTGGGCTTCGGAATCTTAGGCCCAATTCTGTAACTATAGCGTCTTTAGTTTCTGCACGTGATGTAAAAAATCAAAGTCACGTGCAGCAGGTTCATTGCTTCGCGCTCAAGTTAGGAGTTGAAGCTGATGTATATGTTTCAACTTCGCTGGTCACTGGTTATTCGAAATGTGGGGATTTGATTTCGTTGAATGAGGTTTTTGAAAATTCGCGCGTGAAAAATGTTGTTACTTACAATGCTTTTATGTCCGGGTTGTTGCAGAACGGGTTTCCTCGTCTTGTTTTTGATGTTTTTAAGGATATGATGATGAATTTGGAGGAAAAACCGAATATGGTGAGTTTGATGTCGGTTTTTCAGGCATGTGGTACCCTTTTGAACATTCGTTTGGGGAAGCAGGTTCATGGGCTTAGTATGAAACTAGAAGCTTGTGATCGTGTTATGGTGGTGACTGCACTTGTTGATATGTATTCGAAATGTGGTTGTTGGGGATCTGCTTTTGATGTTTTTAATGGAAGTGAAAAGAGGAACTTGATTACTTGGAACTCTATGATTGCGGGGATGATGATGAATTCAGAGAGTGAGAGGGCTGTTCAAGTGTTTGAGAGGATGGTGGATGATGGGGTTTTGCCTGATTCAGCAACATGGAACTCTTTGATATGTGGGTTTGCACAAAAAGGGGTGTGTGTGGAAGCTTTTAAGTACTTTAGGAAAATGCAATGTGTTGGCGGGGCTCCGTGTTTGAAGATTGTGACTAGTCTTGTGTCTGCATGTGCTGATTCATCTGTGTTGGGAAATGGGAAAGAGATACATGGGTATGCTTTGAGAATATGTGTTGATACAGATGAATTTTTGGCAACTGCTTTGATTGACATGTATATGAAGTGTGGGTGTGTTTCATTGGCACGTTGTGTTTTTGATCAGTTTGATGCAAAACCAGATGATCCTGCATTTTGGAATGCATTGATAGGAGGGTATGGAAGAAATGGAGAGTATGAGTCTGCTTTAGAAGTCTTTTATGAAATGTTAGATGAAATGGTTCAACCAAACAGTGTAACATTTGTTAGTGTTCTATCTGCTTGTAGCCACAGTGGTCAAGTTGAGAGAGGATTACATGTTTTCAGAATGATAAGGGAGTATGGTTTAGATCCAACGCCTGAGCATTTTGGTTGTGTTGTTGATCTTTTGGGTCGATCTGGTCGGTTGGGCGAAGCTCGAGAGCTGGTGCAGGAATTAGCAGAACCTCCTGCATCTGTTTTTGATTCTTTGCTTGGTGCATGTAGGTCCTACCTAGATTCCAATCTTGGGGAAGAAATGGCCAAGAAACTTCTTGATATGGAACCGGAGAATCCAGCTCCGCTTGTGGTTTTGTCTAACATATATGCTGCATTGGGAAGATGGAGAGAAGTAGATAGGATAAGAGGGTTGATCGCTGACAAAGGATTGGACAAACTCACTGGTGTTAGTATGATAGAAGTTGCATGAGAATTGCATTGCTTACATAGAAAAAACTTGAAAGGAAATGTTCTTTTTTCTTTCTGATGATAACATAAAAGTGTACTACATTTGGAGTGATCTTTCTGCTATTTAAACTTCCTTGTAAAAATCAGTGATTCAGCATCTCCTTCACTGCGAATCCGTAGTAGTCGTCAAAATGGTAGTCAGGTTCGTTGATGAAACAAGAGATTACATCTCTCAGTGTGATGACACCAACTACTTGATCTTGTTCATCTACTGTATAAACCCTGTGAATAGACTGCGAAGCAAGAGTATGAATCACACTCTGCAGAGTTGAGTCAGGCTTGCATGTTATTGGCCGAGTGACTTTTCCAGATTCATAGGATGCTGAGACAATTTTCTTCATGTAATCCATGACAGTGAGGTTCCTGAAAGTCAAAACAAAGAGATGGTGAAGGAGAACATTTCAGTTGAGTAATTAGTTCTGTAGTAGCTGCTGTTTGTTTTCCTTAAATAGGAAATATCATCCCACAAACAATCACACACTTTTATATTAAATGAACAATCTTTAATCTTATGAACCCTAGTTGATTAATATTTTCAAACTTTCTCAGTTTAACAATAGAACATTATTATGTCGTCGTTTATTGAATCATATCATTATTTTTTGTTTTACCCAAATATGAACCCAAGTGCGTTTTATTTTCAAAACTGCGAAAACAGTTTCGTTTCTGATTTTGATGTGTTCTCCTAATTATTTTTAGAGATGCATATCATGCAGGTTCCTGATTTGCCTCTTAGTCTCACCTGAAATTGGTGAAGATTTCAGGCTTTAGCAACAAGTATCTGATGTCTCTAATGCTCAAGTTTCCAACAATTGTTTTAGTTGGCCCCTCTACAACAGGAAGACCACCAATTTGATGATCCCTCATAATCTTGAAAGCTTCAAGAATCAATTCATTGCTCTGGACGCTAATAACCTAAACAAGAGGAAATAAGATGTGTTTAAACCTCTGAGCCGAGGGAAGCTATACAAAATTTGAATGAAAATTGTTACCTTATCAGCAAACATAAAAGGAAGTCCAAGATCAGATATAGACCTGGCTGCAATACAGTCGAACCAATCTCTTCCTCTGCATCCTTCTAGACCTTGGACAACTGCAGACTGAGTAATGAAGTTTACAATGTCTGGCTTACCAGGTTCTATCACCGGTACATTCCTCAGCCGATATTTTGAGAGAAGCAGTAAGACAGTCAACATAGCACTGTTTTTTGCAACTGGAACAAAAGGTGCCCATCGGTATGATTTCAGTATTGATCCCACCTGAAGCCAAAAATCAACATAAATGAATCTTTCATCTTAATGTGGAGCTTAAGCAAAATGTTGCTAATCATAAAAAGAGAACCTCCTTTGCATACCGTTGTTGACTTGAAGGGTTCTTCTTGCAATATTACTTTGTAAAAGTCCTCGCCAAGGTTATTTACAGCTTGTGGAGCATCTTTAGCCATGGTTTTATCTGCAGCAACACCACCTGCCACTGCTGCACCTACTGCAGCAGCAGTTAGTCCCGCAATCGCAGCAGGACCCGTAACTCCTAATGCTAATGCTCCCAAAGCACCAACAGTTCCCGCGCCAACTCCAGCAGCTGTTGCTGTACCAGCTGATAGAGCAACTGCAGCAAGCTCTGCACTCTCCATCACCCAGAGAATGATGGCTGAATAATCTATGACGCCAAGGTATCTGCCTCTCCAATCTGAACCAATTCCTGCATCAGGGTCTTTAACTGGAGCAGCTAAAATGTTGCTTTCAGACAGAATCTTAACAGCTTCACCAACAGGTGTGTTTACCAGAATTTCAATCACTGCCAAAGTAGAGAGGTTCACATGAAATGCATAAGAAGGTATATGGCTTTGAAATGCATTTATATATGGTTAATTCTCGTTACCTTTTCCTCCCGGAACTCCTGGAAAAGAAGAAACTGGAATCTTTGCAAATGAATCTGTCAATGTCTCCTGCAATGTCTGTGGTAGTTTCTTTCTGGATTGTATGGTTTCAAAGTAGCTGTCGCATTTTGAAAGCGGAGTCTTTGGTCTGACCTCTTGCGCATGCGCCATATTTTGAACTGAAGTCATTTGTGTTAGTTAATGTTTCAATGGGTTTTAAGAAATTGCAGAATTGTAGCCGTAGAGTTATCTCTACATGGTCTTTTTAGCGCACATTTGGTTTCACTTTGAATAAAATTGATTTTGACATTTTGAGTGTTTTAGAATATAATTGTCTTAAGAATATAATTTTATAGCGCAAATTCTTTTTAGAAATACTTGTCTAACTTTTTGATTGAAAGATTATACTCATGCCACGATTTGTTATTATCAGATTGATTCTCTAAATGAACTAATAATCGAAATTATTTGTTTCAAATATTGTGTATTACATTAATCAAAGACCATAAATAACTATCATTTCCTCCTAGTCTGATGTTTGATTGGCATTACAAAATCATCTGAAAATTATTGAATCAGAATATTTGGTGAAGAAATTGTTTATCATAGGATAATATAAATAATGTTAATCTCAAAAATCAATAAACAAACATAGTGCAATTCTAAACTTGTTTGTATAATGCTTAAAACAAAAATAATGCATGAACATTAGAGAGGTTGACGTACCTATAACTCTGAGAATGGCAATGGATTCAGATACACATTGGAGTTCTATTTCTGTGATCTGTATCAGAGAAGCGGTTATGTTTGTTTTTCTGAATGGTCTTTGTGCCAAGTGTTGATATACAATGCGTGTCAAAGGCTCTTTGAACCACTTGTTGAAAATGCTAGTGCTTACTTGTTTTGTTTTTTTATTAAGTATAAATTAATTTTAGAGTATTTAATTTTAAAAAACGGTTATAAAATAACTTTATGCTGACATTTAGAGTATTTAATTTTACACTGTAATAGAGTATTTAATTTTAAAAAAAACACGGTTATAAAATAATTTTATATGATACAATAAAATGATAAGTTTTTATTGAACATAGGTATAAAAATATTTTACATCTTAAATGCATAATTACTAAACAAACATTATTATTTTTTATTTCTTTTAAAAAACATTGTGCTGATTTTTTTTTCTTAAAGCATTGTTCTTTGTTGTTCCTGTCAAACCTCAGATCTTGACACAGAAAACAAACAAGATTTTTAATGGAACAATTGTAAATGAGGGTTATAATTATTAGAAATTGATGGTTAGGTATTTAACTAAGTTGGTTAGTGGTAAGTGGTATTTATATCGTTTATTGTGTGATTTTAATTAGTATTTTATATCTTTATTTTTTTTGTTATATTCCTTATTTACTGATTTTTGATATGGTTTATGTTTTCAGTTAATAAAGAGTGTCAAGAGTTGAAGCAGTACAAAAAAAGACCGAAAAACGTAAGAAGAAGAATCCCCTAATACACAAAACTTGTGGCCAACACGGTTAGGATGTGTCAGCTGACACGGGTCGTGTTGGCACCAACATCCCCTCTCATACAAGGAAGTCGAGGACAATACGGGCAGACCATGTCCCATGACACGAGCCTTATTGTGCGTAGAATCATCCACATATATTTCATCAAAGGACAACGCGGGCAGGTCGTGTTTTCTAACACTGTCAGTGTTCAGTTCAGCGTCAGTTATGAGCTCTTGATGTTTTAGACCATTTTGTGACTATGGAGTCTCCAAATTGTTCTACTTTAAGTACTTAATGGTCTTAAGTATCATTTACACGAATTTAGGGCCTTGAATGTAATCATTGACTATAAATAAACATAAGATCCTTGGTAGCAAGCACCGTGATTTACCTTTACATTACCCTAAGTTTATTTCCAGCTTTGAGCCCTTGCCTTAAATTCTTGTGAGATTATTTTGCTGCATTTTCTACTTCCTTGTAAAAGCACTCAAGTTTCCTTGGAACTTTTTCTAATTATAGTTCCAGTTATTTTGTCTTCAATCAGGTTTAGTCATTCTATTGCAGCCTTTATCAATTTTTATGATTAATTATGCGTTTTTGCTTTACGTATGTTTATTTTGCAATGTTTCTCACATGGGTGAGTAGTCCATTATGGACAAAAGGTTGTGAGACCTATCTCATGACGAACCCCTATTGAATTATCCATATGCAAATATTGAGAAAATTAAAACAATTGTTATTTTAGAATCCGAGTACTTAAATATATTTGTTTCAGATTCAAAAGCAAAGGCAACTCAGATATCGATTGTGTACTAAAAGGTAATGATCGGTATTCGAGAAAGAATTGTTAAACAACTGAGTTTGAGGCAGTTTAGGTGTTGTCGCTCGTTGTGTGGAGACTCACGCGTTTACCTGTTTGCGGTAGAACGGAAATAACGTATTCTTTACGATTGGAGTGAATGAGGTGAGAAGAGAATCCCGAAGGAAGACGATTGTTTTGTTTATTTTTTTTTTATAAGAAAGTGTTTTGATTTATTGTGTTTGTGGTATGTATCGTGCTAAAGACTATGACATAGGATCGAATGCGTTGCAAATCGACCCAAGACGGGACGTATGTAAAACACCCTAGATAAGGTAAGGAGGGACTCCCGATTATCACTTCCCATGTGCTTAAGGCTCGTGGCGCACTCCACATACAATAGTTATTAAGTTCTTTTGCTTTTCTTTTGGAGAGAGAGACTCAAATGGTTAAAAAAACTCTAAGGGGATCTTCATCCTAAGAGTTGTCATGCATTGTGGCCCTATAGTTGAGGATGAAAGGGAATTGCTACCTATGTTAGCATGCTTGGATTGAAAGCCTAATGTCTCTCCTACCTCCAACTTAATCAAAAATTAAGTGGAGCTAGGAATCCTAAGGGATCATGTGAACAAACACAAGTAAACATTAGATGGTTCGATCACAAAAGAAGGAAGTAAAGAAGAAGTGAGATGAAAGAGAACTCATGCAAGTGTAAACATCAAGTTAAAGTAACACAAGTACTTACCAACTCCAAGCCAAGCTCAACTATTGAATAGTTGAAAGCAAAATATAACACTATGCATCAATACTTATGTAAATGTCCTAATTCTAATCTAGGAGTAAAGTCAAACGATAAGCAAAGAGAAATTAGTCCTAAAGGTGGATGAACCTAAGAGGGGCAGTAGCTAAACCTACTATATCCTATCTATGTTAGTGTCCTAAGAGGTGTCAAAAGAAATCAAGTCATGTAGCATATCCTAACTCAAACAAAAGTCATCACAAAGTTCATGTGATTTGCACCTTAAAAGCTCAAACAAGTTAACTCAAAGGGAGACACCACACGGGGCAGTAGCATTTTATGTCATAATCAATGCAAAGTGATGTTTGAAATGTCAAGGAATGATCACTAAGTCCACATCAAGTCATGTTCACAAGATTTGAAAATTGTACACAAAGATGTCATACTTATAGTGCATCAATCATATGTGAACATACAATGGTTAAGAAAGCATGAGATTGGCACTTGAATGACTTAGGTCAGAAGCTAAAGCATGTTGTGAATGTCCAAAAATGTCTCAATTTGTCATAAGAGTTCATGTCAAACAGTTAAAGCAAATGAGGAGCAAAACAAAGCTTAAACATTAGCATGTAACTTGTCACCCAAACAAGAGAAATGAAAGAACATGGTAAGGCAATGTCAAAGCATACACATCAGAGGTAAAAGACCTATAATATTTCATACTTGAATCCCAAAAGCAATAAGCAAAGATGGCACACAAATGACGTCAAGAAGGTGATCAAAGTTAGTGCACAAATCATGTTCTCATTCACACAAAAGTAGTCATACTTAAAGCATACCAAAGAACTAATGAATGTGATGAGAAAGTTCCACCTCGTGCTACTGTCAATGTACACATTTTATCCACATTCAAAATGAGTATTTAGATTCCACAAGATCATCATGGCAACATATCCTCAAAAGATATCACAAGTAGTGGTCAAAATCCACCTAATCTTCCACTAGAAGCAAAATAAGTTAAAGTATGTAAAAGCAAAGCCAAGGTCAAGTGAATCAAGTGTTCACACATATGAGGCAGTGGTAAATGACATGTTAAATTTCACATTTTAATATCAAAAGCATTGTCCAAATAAGACACCCCAAAGTTCAAGTGCAAGGAAACAAAGTTGAATGTTTATTCATGCTCAAACTTGTGAAAGCATAACACCAATTAGAAGCATGTGAAATGACCTATAAAATAATGTGAATAGGCTCTATTTCATGCTAAACCACATGTGAAATGATGCACAAAAATATCCCAAAGAGGATTGCATAAATGCATCATCAAACCAAAGCACCTAAGCAAGCATCGAGTAAGATCGGGTAAGCAATTTAGGGTTCAAAGAAATCATGTGAGTCATGATCAAAAAACAACATCCAAGGATTACAAAGGCATACAAAATGACATCATGAATATGCTCAAACATATCCTTAAAGTTGGCCTAAAGAGATCACACATAGGCATTAAGTTAACCCTAGTTCTAGCATGCATCAAGATGTTAATCATGAAATGGAATATTCATGAAAAATGGTTAAAAGCGTTGGAAAATTATGGAATTATAGTCATGGTATGGTAAGCTTAGTGAGTGATCATTTCCAAAAATTGGATCTAAAATATGCACCAAAGGTGCTCAAACAATTACAAACATTAGGCAAGTCACAATTAGGGATCCCTCAACACAAGTCACAGAAAAGCATTTAGAAAGTGACTCAAAAATCATGGCCAAAACACCAATTGAACATACAAGGGTCCTATCATGAAGTGGAAAAGTTCATACAAAAATTAGGATCAAAAATATTAAGGGAAGGTCCTTTTTCAAGGCTAGATTCATAGGGTATGTCAATATGAACACATTCCAATCAGAAATTGAGAAAAAATACCAAATATATCCAAAAATGAAAATAAAAATCACCAAAAATTAATTAACAAATTCCAGATCACTCATGAGTTTATTTGGAATTTTTGGACGAAAGAAACTATTTTTAAAATTGATTTTTAGAACTTGTACAAAAAGGAATTAGCAAAAACCTCACAATAAGCTAGGGGGTGCATCCAGAGTAATTTGTATGTTCAAAAATGCCATATGGGCCCAGCATGGGGGTGGGGTTAGTAAGGCGCGTAGGGCCCAAACCATCAAAACCATCCTTTGTTTCAGATTATTATTATTGTTTTTATTTCAGAAAAAAGAAAAGAGTGGAAATGAATTAATCACGTGGGGATAATGGATTCATTAATGCGTTGTTGAATTTCCATTGGCCAATTCAAACTGAAGCCACACGCGGGTAAAACCAAAACACACTGGAAAATAATCAATCACGTGGACCAATCAACTCACAACACACCAGCCTTTGACTGGGATTCACTTGCCAACGGGGACGTCGGAGCTAGGGCTCCGGTCGTCTTCCCCGATCGTCCTCTACCGGAGCTAATCCAAAACTTAACCAAAAAAGAAAAAGTAAAACACCATCTTGTACAAAATTTCATGCTGATCAAGAATATGCCATTAGAATTTTAATATAATCACTCCATGATGAGATACAAGCCAAATAAGTTAGATCTAAAAATCTTGAAACTTCACATCTAGGCCCTAAATCTAACCAAAAACACTGCCTTCATCAGAAGGACTTCAGATGCAAGGGATTTCATGATTCTAACCACCTATCATGCCTTAAAATGATGCAAGAAGGTTCAAGAAAATTCACCTGCTGTGAGCTCCAAATCGCGTGTTAGAAACCCTAAGACTTCCTGCAGGCCTTGAGATCTACCTTGGGAAGCAAAATAAATGCTTAACCACCTTGAAATTTAGCTGAAATTCCACTTTTGATGATGGTGAATAATGAGCTCGTAGATGGTGAGATGACGATTCCAGGTGATATCTCTTGCAAACAGAAGCTTCTATGGAGTATAGTGATGGCAATGGAGAAGAAAGCTCAGAGAAAGCTTTAGAAATGAGTGAGTTTGGAAGCTCTGAACTTGAGAGGAAAAAATGGAGTCTTTGTGATCTATTTCTCAAAAACCGTTGTAACCAATTCAGTTAGGGATGATAATGAGGCATATATACAATTGGTTAATGCATAGTTAATGATTGATCATGGTTAGAAGTTGGTTATGAGCTTGGTTAAGAAATTTGGAAAAATGAAAGGGAGGGTTAGGCACGGGTTAGTCTTATGTATGTAAACTATGGTTGTTGTCATGGTATATAAAGATGATAATGATGTGTGAATGTAATGGTTAGTACAGTCAGAACCAACTCCTTGCACATTAAGTTTTAATTTTCTCTTTCTTTTACATATGAAGTAAGGTTATGTGGTGCATGTATGGTGTAAGGGAGTGCGTGGCTTAATGAGGCAATGTTGTGAGGATATGATACACATGGTTTAGTACAACAATACTGAGGTTTTGTCTTGGCAACTTGAATGAGTTATGTCATGGCTTGCATACTTGAGAAACATACTCATGGTGGTGATTTTGGGATGGCACATCTTGGTGAGTTTAGGACTAAATTGTTCACTCTTGGTATCAAATTGTATAGGGCATTTGATATAACTCTTTTGCTGTTGGAAATAAGTTGAGATGAAGCTTTAAACCTCAAGAATAATGGCCATAAACATGCCTTGACACAAGATGTCATGCCATGCCAAGAAATTGCTAAGTCATTTCACTTTTGAACCATGTGATGATCACAACTTTGAAGTACCATATCTCTTTGGATTTTAACCCAATCTTCATGTTCTTGGTACCAAATTGAAGAGGGCACTTGATACAACAACTTTGATGTGGGATGAAAGTTGAATTGAAGCCTTAAACATCATGAAAAATTGGCAAGAAAGTGGTGTGACACAAACTGCCTAACATGCCAAAAAATTTCTAAGTTATTTCCATTTTTCACAACTTGGATGTCTCAACTTTGATTGATCATAACTTTTGATCTACACCTCCAAATGGAACATTCTTTATATGGATGGAAAGCTTGGAATCCATAATACAACTTTCATGTTTAACAAAAGTTGAAATGAAGCTTCCATCATGATGAAAACTGGCCATGAAGTTGGATGCAAACCATGCAAAACTTTCCTAAAATGGAAAGTTTCTAAAACCCTAATTTACCAAATTGGGTAACTTTCCATAATTCTTGATTTTTCATGATTCCTTTGATATTTCTTGATAAAATCTCACTCATTGACCATATTTGACATGATGAACATGAGTTTGACCTAAAAATGTCAAGAGTTGACTTTTTCCTTGATCAGTTGACTTTATTCCCAATCTGTCTAATTCACAATCATATGTCCAATTGAAACCCTTGTGAATGAAATTGATGGTCCATAATCCACCTCTAGATACTGAAGAACACATAGAGAGTCATGGAATCAAGTCTTGCCCAAAAAATCAGAAATAAACTGATTTTAGGGAAAACCCTAGTTTTGGCCTTGAAGGTTAAGAGATATTGATCAATGTTCAAAACCCTAATTCCTTTGGAGATAATGGAAATCCTCTTAAACCAAGATGTTGTAGGTGATGAGATGGTATCAAGGCTTCAATATTCTTGCTCAATGGAGTTGTCATGTGCTCAGATGACCAAAAACCTAGTTAGAGGATCAAGGGGTAGGAGGAGGTGTTTCTCTTCAAGTTTCTTGCCAGACTCACTCTCTTGATGATATGGTGAACCAAATGTGGTGTATTGAGTCTTGAAGAGCCTTTGTGGCTTGAGTGATTGAGCTTATCCAATTCTCTTTGCTTTGCACAATCAATGATGAAGAACCCTTGATACCATGCCTTGGGAGGACCAATGATGCATGTGTAATGCTTATGACCTAAATTCCTATGAAAGGTGAAGCATAAGCCACTTAATAGGTATAAATATGAGGAAAAATTTTGGGGTGTTACAGTGTGCACGCTACGAAAGTAGGTGTTATACAAATTTGTCTATTTTTCTATAACTTCTATGTTTTCTGATATTCGATTTCAGAGAGTTAGTTGGGTATGTTAGGATAGATAATCACGTACACCGTGTCCTATTTTTGATTCTATTAATTTTACTCATCTGCAATGAATCCCCAATTTTTAGATTGCCTTAGCTACACATTACTAGAGTAAAAATCGGTAATCACACATATTAAAATTCTAGCATATGCAGATAGCAGATGTCCTAACACATGTCAAGACATTGTGCTACATAATCATTTAAACTCAGAGGCGCAACAACAGACTGATACCTTAAATATAAGAACTGCATAATCACAGATGTCACGACATCTGATCCAACATGTTTATCATGAACCCTAACAGAAAACGTAAATCTGCAAAATGATAAAGAACACAGCAATTGTTAACCCAGTTTGGTACAACTCACCTACATCTGGGGGATACCAATCCAGGAAGAAGACTTCACTGTCTGTAGACCTGTTACAAAGCTAAACTCCCATGTTTACAACTTTATCCTAACATCTACCCAATGAACATTTTTACCAAAGCTAAACTCAAACGTTTACAACTCTGATATGAGATACCCCACTCACTTCCCTTAATCACCAACTGTGATTTCTACATCATCCCTATCAATACAGAAATCTGTCAAGCTTTCTTGACAACCAAGCTAACTCAGATTTGTTTAAAAGCTTCATCCAAGAACAATACACAATCCAATACCTCAAGGCTTATGGATCTGTGAGACACCTATATCTGCCACAATGCATCAATTGATACAAAGGGAGACTTACAACCTAAAGAGCCAACGACTCTCAAAACCCTAAACCCTTGTTTCTTACGCAAGAGAACTAGGTTACAAAAGGCATACAAAAGCGTATCAAATCCTAGGTCTAAGTCTTCTATTTATAGGCTTCTGCTTTCTTGGGCTTCAATCTTTGGTCCTTGATCCATGTTCTTATTGCTTCCTTGATTGTTGCAATAGATAAAACAGATTTAAATCAGTCTGTTATAATCAGTCCAGGATGTCGAGTCTTTAAGTTAAGACATCTTCTTCGACATCTTTGTTCTTTGGAAGAGTTCTACAGCTTTGGTCCTTATGTTGAGACATCCCCTTCAGCACTCAGTTTTACCAAAATTTTGTCCAAAATATTTGAGCTTTCAATCTCCCCCTTTTTTTCAAATTTTGGCTAAAACTCTTTGGACAACAAGTCCAGAAATAACCAACTCTTAATTATTAATTTAAGACTCCGGAAATCCTAAGACTCCAGAAGTCCTAAAACTCCTGAGACTGAGACTCCAGAAATCCTAACTTAATTTTTCTTTAAGTTGATGTTCATGTAGAGGAGGATAAAACTCCCACTAACCGCATGACCATGTTCTTAACTCAAGACATATGACACAATCGATACTTAGGACACGAAGAGCCAGACGTGCTGCAGAAACACCTTCTCTCCCCCTTTTTAGTCAAAAATTGACAAAAAAAATGTACCAATCCATCCCAGACGTACCACACCCAAGGAACAATTCTGAATAATGCTATGAGGACACACATCTTGAGCCAAAAGTGACCAAGGCTTTCCTATAAATACCCCATCGACCTTCATAGGAATCAACGAGCCAAGAGAAGATCATTAATAGCAGATGAGACTTCACCAAGACCAAGAGTGCACCGGCCAAGAACACTTTGACTGTTTCTTCTATAAGGAGCATCGTTCAAAGATTTTGCAAAGCCCAAAGAACATGTGTTGCACACGCCCATATTCCACCGTCCATAATGACCCAGTTACCTCAAAAGCATGTTCTTAACAATGTCCTGACATCATGTTAGACAATGTTTATCAAAAACTTTTGTATTGATCAATAACTTCACAGTCTTCAGATCAAAGTCTGCAGAGAAAAATAAATTCCCCCATACTCAACTAATGATTCTTAAGAATCCAATAAGAATCATGAAACTTGCATTGCCAAGTCTCCCCCAACTTGCAACAATACAAATATGTCAAGACATCCTTCTTGACATCTCATCCTCCCAGGATGGACACATAATCACAGCTTGCTTGACGCACAATACAAACTGGAACTCCAACTGCACCCTCGCAGTAAAATAACTTAGATCAGGGAGCAACTCCCCCTACCTAAGATAACCAGTGCTCCTCCACAGAGCACTAAGCTGATGAATGGAGAACATAAGAAGCATCTTCATGTCTTCAAGAGTGCACCCTCAGTCCAACCTACCTGCTGAACACAATCATCAACCCTCTTATTGCTTCTTCTGACAAGAACCAATAATCACTCACACATGATCACCATCATGCTACCCGTGAGGAAATAACAGGATCACCATCCTACCATAACAAACTCTTAGATTAAGATCAAAGTCCCATTAATCCCCGTCTTCCTGCAACCATCTACACACCATACGAACTTCTCTTAAATTCTCATGTATAGACCTCCAGCTGCTTGAGGCACAAACCAATTGAATCAGAATGCTTCACATTCCTCAAAGAGACACACAGGGCCCCTTAGTTTGTTATAACGATGACAGATATCATATGCATGCTCCAAAACATCACAGCTGCCACACTGATCCACTACTAGCATGACTTGCAGCCAGAGGCAGTATCCCCTTCGTAAGATTTTCCACTGACCTTACCAAAGCCAGCAATTGAGATAGACACCCCATAATCCAAGACAGTCATTCCTTATCATTCTCTCGTATGATAACCTAGAATACTTCTGATTTTCTGGTGAATATCTACTTCTGAACGCATCAAAATCCAGACCTTCATGCAATCAACCCGTGATCCACTCCAGTCTTCTCCACACCATCCTCCCAAGGCAGTTCTTCTACTTCATCATTCTCCCGTATGACGAGATAGACACTCCTTAGACATGATGTAGCCAATAAGTTCCTCGAACAAAATTTAAGAATCCTCCACCAAGGATAACCAACCCAAAAAATGTTCTAACATCAGTTAGGACATCATCCACACACCATGGTTCTTGATATGCTCCACCACTGGACTTACTATTAGCATAGTAATCCAAACTGAAGATCTTCACACAACACTGCGCCACCAGCTTGAACAAAGAGAGCTTCAGAAATCTAGAGAGAAATAAACTCTCATCCACCAAAAGAAGGTATACTTTCATCCTTAACCCAAAACTTCTGCCACAAGCTCCAAGAGAACCAGAACCTCCTTACGTTTTCAACTAACTACTCTTCTGCATAAGAGCAATCAGTTTCAAGCATCCTGCTTGAATGCACACTATGAAACCAACCAAATGCCACCTTTTGATTGATCTCAATCTTCTTCAGAACTCCTACAAGATACATTGATCCACCAATGAAATCAAATCTTCAAGTCACATGAACTACTTGCTCCATAGCAAGACATCTTGGATTCACCAAGCCTCTTAGACATGTAACATCTTCCCATCCACAGCTCTCGCAAACTGCACGAAATAGACCTTTTTGAAGTATCCATAACTTCCATTCTCCTGTAGATCACCTTATCTTAAGCTGATGTGTCGCATCACCAGCTGAGACTCTGATGTTAAGCTAGATTTCAGAACATTCTGATACGACATCCAACTGCTGAATTTAGCTCCTCTTTCTGCCACTTAAAAGAACCTCCTCCCTTTGCAGAACAAGAGTTTCATGCTCTCATAGACTTGATTCAACAACCAAGTTTGAGTAGACAACCTCCATCCTGCTTTGAAACTCCAAAGACTTCACACCTGCCACGTCTGAATCTTCAGAAAATAAGTAGTCCTAGACTACACCATAGCCATACCGAAGAATGCCACTTTTCTTAGTAGAACAATCTGTAGAAAGTAAGAGATAACTGCCACTTAACATTGACTTCCAAGAAGAGCAAGATCCTTACTCCGAAGTACCTAGATCAGAAATAAACTAATCCATGTTGTAACCATCAAGATCATGATGTCTTCATCTTCATCTTCAACAGCATCAAAGTCCATACCAGTTTCTTGCCAGGAAACTCTCTAGAAAAGACATGCTTCTGTGACACCCAACTGAAGCCCATTCTTAGGTCACCACCTAAGACTAAAACAGATGCTAAAGCGCATGCAGTACCCCTCCCATGATTATGCACAAACTCTGATGATGAGATGTTCCAACATCTTGTTGAACATCAGCAATCTTGAATTTCAAGGATAATCAATTAAATACTTGTGGACTCCATAAATAGTAATTGATCTTAAATCCTTATCCAATAACCCTTCTTCACTGTTGTAGCAAAGCTCCACCAGATCACTTCATGTTGTCAAGTATTCAATCTTTTACAAGTATCTTCTTTGACAAACAGTGTTGAGATACCAAGGCTGCCACCCTTGACTCAAGTAACTAAGATTCTCTCTGAACGAACCTTATTTACCTCAACAATTCTTCAACCAGATTGGATCCACCCTTAGGGTTAAGAGAGATGAATCCTTCCTTGTTGTTTTGGATGGTGAAAATAAATCACCTCCACTTTCTTCAGATTGTGTTTCAAAGAAACACCTTCTAGTCAGAAGAATAACTATAAGACTCCAGATGCACAACTGAGACACCTTTATGAGTGGACTTGAGAGTAATTCTCAAGTATCTTTGATAACCTAGCCGATCAATAATTTATCAAACTCCCAGAGCAAGAACTTGATAAACTTAAACTCAACGCCTCTCCTCTTCAACTGCACCAAGAAACCAAGCTTCCAAGTACCAAGTCACCATACCAAATATCTACAAACAACTTCCTTTATTCCATCGCTCCCGACTTTGGAATAAAAGAAAACAGATATCTCCACATATAGAGGCCGACTATTGAGATCTTCCACCAACTGTCTTCAGTAACAACTCCAGAATTCTATAATTCTAGAGCTCTTCCATCAGAAACACATGCAGCGGAACCACCAAGGAACAGATCTTGCTTTCCCTAACAAGATGTCAGAACATCTTATAAGACACCCCAACAAGAGAATTAGCCACTTCTCCTATAGTTGTTGTAGAACCTCCTCAGCAACATGAACAACCTTCGGGTTGTTACCTTCGATCAAGAACATCCATCTCATCCATTAATACCCTTAAGTATGTATGAGTTGATTGATATGATCTTCAAAACTCCTCCTTGTTTAAACGCCAGAAAGTATCTCCCAAAGATCTCATCCAGAACCAGATATGATGCTTGCTCTGATACCAATTGAAATTCTGGCATATGCAAACAGTAGATGTCCTAACACATATCAAGACATTGTGCTACATAATCATTTAAACTCAGAGGCGCAACAACAGACTGATACCTTGAATATCAGAACTGCACAATCACAGATGTCACGACATCTGATCCAACATGTTTATCATGAACCCTAACAAAAAACGTAAATCTACAGAATGATAAAGAACGCAACAATTGTTAACCCAGTTCGGTGCAACTCACCTACATCTGGGGGATACCAATCCAGGAAGAAGACTTCACTATCTGTAGACCTGTTGCAAAGCTAAACTCCCTCATTTACAACTTTATCCTAACATATACTTAATGAACATCTTTACCAAAGCTAAACTCAAACATTTACAACTCTGATATGAGATACCCTATTCACTTCCCTTAATCACCAACTGTGATATCTACATCATCCCTATCAATACAGAAACCTGTCAAGCTTTCTTGACAACCAAGCTAACACGAATTTGCTTAAAAGCTTCATCCAAGAATAATACATAATCCAATACCTCAAGGCTTATGGATCTGCGCGACACCTATATTTGCCACAATGCATCAACTGATACAAAGGGAGACTTACAACCTAAAGAGCCAACGACTCTCAAAACCCTAAACCCTTGTTTCTTACGCAAGAGAACTAGGTTACAAAAGGCATACAAAGGCGTATCAAATCCTAGGTCTAAGTCTTCTATTTATAGGCTTCTGCTTCCTTGGGCTTCAATCTTTGGTCCTTGATCCATGTTCTTATTGCTTCCTTAATTGTTGCAACAGATAAAACAGATTTAAATCAATTTGTTATAGTCAGTCCAGGATGTCGAGTCTTTAAGTTAAGACGTCTTCTTTGACATCTTTGTTCTTTGGCAAAGTTCTATAGCTTTGGTCCTTATGTTGAGATATCCCCTTCAGCACTCAGTTTTACCAAAATTTTGTCCAAAATATTTGAGCTTTCACATATATCCCTGTGGTTCCATATCTTTTGTACTACTTCACATAGTTGTGCACTTGTGGTTTGCATCGAGTTTTGTGGCACCTTAAAATCCATCATTGTTGACCAAAATGTCATTCGACTCAAATTATTCCCTTTCTCACCAAGAGACCGAGCCCGAATTGGCTCCAATCTTTGCACGCTAATTCCATAACTACATGGCCACAACTAAAGGTTGTTTTCCTTGGGTGATACTTTTCGCCAAGCAAGACAGCCCAAGTGAGAAGTGAAATCAATAACTTTAAACAAGAGGAAGGAAAGTCTCTCTTTGACGTCCGGGAGCATTTCAAAGATCTATTGAGTCTATACTTGTTCCATGGGTTGGAAAAATGGCTAATAATACACACTTATTACAATGATCTCCTCTACACCATGAGGATGACTCTAGATGCGGTTGTCGGTGGCACGCTCGTGAATAGCCCACAAGATGTGGCTTATAATTTGATAGAGGACAAGGTAAAAAAAAATATAATTCATGGGGAAGCGCCTAAGAAAAAAATTGCTTAGGCCCCTCAAAAGGGTGGGCTTTATGAAGTAAGTATGTTCAATCACATGAATGCCAGAGTAGACGCACACTACCAAAAAATTAAAAACTTGAGCGTAACACCATTTGTGCCCACACATGTAGCTTCTGTAGCTTTTGCCACCTCAGTAGTCTTCTATTGTGAGGTGTGCGGGTTAAATGGAAATTCCATTGGTGATTGTCAAATGATCCTTGTTGGAGGCTCTACTCAAGACAATGTTAATTATGTTAAAAATCAACGAGAGAATCCAATTCTAACACCTATAATCCAGGGTGGAGATATCGCCCAAACTTGTCTTATAAGAATAATCAGCCCCAGAGCATCATGGGATGTTCGGGAAACCCATAACAAGTCTAACTTGGAAACTATGATGGAGAGTTTTGTGGTGACACAAACTAGCCAGAATGAAGAATTCAGAAACCAAAACCTTCACACAAATGAGGTCCTTAGGCAAATGACAACTAAGATTGAATTCATTTCCACTCATATTAAAATGTCAGAGACACAGATCTCCCAAGTTGTACACTAATAATCTTCATTATCAGTCCCTCTAGGATCTTTTTCGGGTCATCCCGAGCAAAATCCCAAGGGGCAGATGAATGTCGTGATAATCAGAAGTGGAAAACAAATTGAGAATTCTGAGGAAAAAGGTAAAAAGGTTGAGAGTTCAGGAGGAAAAAAATTAGAGGATAAGGAGAGTCTGCCGACACCACTAGAAATTCTGGTGGTCGAAGAGGAAGAGAAGGAAGTACCTTATGTTGCACCTCCTTCCTACAAGCCTAAAATTCCATTTCCGCAAAGGCTTGTGAAGGCTAAGGTAAAGGCTCAATTCATAAAGTTCGTAAAGATGATGAAAAAAAATCTAAGTTAATAAGCCTTTTGTAACACCCCAAATTTATTAGAATATTTATTTAATTTATTTAAATATGATATTGGTGAATTTTAGGTGAATTTTGGTGGTTTGTGTTGATGTTGCCAATTTTGTGGAGTTTTGGTTATTTAATTAAATAATAGTATATAATATGAATATATTAGTATTATTATTAATTTAAATAATATTAGAGGAATTAAGGGTAAGATGGACTTTTGAGAAGGATTAGTAAGGGTATTATTGGGAAAGCCCATTTTAGAAGCCCAAGGGTTTGACAAAAAGGAATTGGGAAGAATATGATTCATTTGGTTAGATCGTGAAAATAAGGAGAAAAGTGTAGAGCTCTGAGGAGAAAGGGAAACGCGAGGATTCGAGAAGGGTTTCCAAAGACTCAATAAAGAAAGCTCTAAAATCGACAATCTAAGGTATGGGGAGTATTGCCTTTCATTGTTTTCAATATAGAGATTCGATGTATTTAAGGTGGATTTTGAGGTTTATGAGGGTTGAGGGTTTATGAGTTATTGATGATTTAGGGGTATTTCTGAGGATCGATGATGGATTATTAAGGGTTGAATTGATCGGATAAAAGTAAGCCTTCGGGGCTAAACCTTCCTTGATGATATGTAGGATCTTGTATGAGAAAGGGATTTATGGGGTTTATGGGAATCTTGAGGGTTTGTGAAGGTTTAGGTTTAAGTTAGGATAGTGAAATTAATCGAACTAATAGTCGTAGGTTTTATGCCTTTGATTGCCATGACGCCTTAGGAATGTTTTGGGGATGTTTTGGGATGAATTGAGGTTGAACCCGTAAGACTTTGGTGGTCTGATATGCTACTGACGCGTAGCAGCGATTTCTTAAAATCGCGAGTTCGCAAAGAGAACAATTCCTTCGCAAGGCGAACACTCGCCCCAGACTCACGGCGAATGCGCGATGATTTTTGTTTGATGGTACTGAGATGAAACATTAAGATGACTTAGAGTTTGCAAAGAGAACGTCCCAACGAATGGCTTGGCAAATCGAATGAGGGTGGCGAGGAGAATAGAATGGGAACTCTCTGGTTTTTGTATAGGGTTTACGGGTTCGCTGGAAGCTCGCAAAGCAAACATCCCTGCGAACAGGTTCGCACGGCGAACTCTGTAGCGAACGGCTGCTGTTCGCGAACTGTTTCATGATTTTCGTGTTGTCTTGATGTTTTGATGCTGTGATTTTTCTGATGATTTTCCATGATGTTATTGATGATTATGAGAAGATGATTTCGTGATGTTTTGATGAAAAATTGATGACATGAATAACATGAAATTTTGATGAATGATGATGCACATATTAATTTTATTGATGATGATGATTATGACGTTGTGTATCATGCATTCATAGCATTTCAGTGATGATGTTAGACTTCGGTCTATTATGGCTTCCATCCCTTTGTGTGGATGTGAGGTGGTTTTTGACGTGCTCCGGTTCTTGTGTGGAACCGATCCTAATGACGGGGATCTTTGGAGGGTGATGGCCTAAGTGTCCATCGATTGTGATGATTGGTACCACATGCATGAGTCTTGTTGTGCATTGCATTTATGTGGCATTTGTTGATATTTATGATGTTGTGTTTTTATGTTTGCCTTGTGATGACTCTGATGATGTTGTATATGATGATGACGCCATTTTATGCATATCTTGTTTTTATATTGATTATAATGAATTGTGATTACTCACCCTGCCTGTTTGAATGTTGCCTCCACGTGGGTAACGTGCAGGTGGTCAGGCTTAGCTGTGGATGCCTTCGAGGACTTTTGGAGTTTATTTGCTTTTGGTCGATGTAGAGGGTCTTGCTCTGATAGTGTAACATCGGGTTGGGTCGTTGAGTCGAACCATGTTGAGTCGTTATTTTGTTGTTATTTTGATGGTTATGGTTTAATTTTAAAACCTTTTTATTTTGGATTTATTGTGGTTATGGTGGTTCCGCTACCTATTGATGGTTTTTGATTTATTTTGAGGAAACCCGTTGTTTACGAAGCAATTTGTGTTATTTGAATTTATTGAGAAATGTGCACCCTTTGAGGTGGCTCTAATTTTTACTCTGATATTTATGAATAATCTGTTGTGATATTTGTGGGGTAGAATAGGGTGTTACACCTTTCACTGAAGTTCTTTCGCAAATGTCCACCTATGTTAAGTTTCTAAAGGAAATCCTGTCTAAAAATAGAAAATTAGAGGAAAATGAGGTCGTTCAAATGAATGTTACGAGTAGTATTGTGATCCAAAATATGCCACATAAACTAAAGGGGAGTTTTTCAATCCTCTATTTGTAACGCCCCGATTTTTGTTAGATTTATTTAATCGAGTCGATTTAATTATTTTTGTTTTTATATTATTTTATTCTTGGGTTTTGTTTGGTAAATATGTTATGTTTATCGTTATTATGTTTTATCGCGTTTTGAGGGCGTTTGCAAGAAAATTGAGTGTAGGGGTATTTTGGTCATTTTGCTTGGTTAGATATTATTGTTTTTCTTTTAACATTGAAACATAGAGATTAGAAAGAGAGAAAAGAAAAATTAAGAGAAATAGAGAGAAAGAGAACAAAAGAAGAGAGTGAGAAGAAGAAAAGGAGGAAAACTTGAAGTTTAAGAAACCGATTCAACCGACACTTCAAAGCACGATTAATCGGGTAAGGGTGTGAAATTCGGTTATTCTATGCTTGTGTATGATTATGTATGTATGTGGTTGGATGTTTACTTGTCTTTCCATAGTTTTTATTTCTAGGTTGAAAATGAGAAAAATGAATAGAAGTCGATGTTTTTACGGACGAAAGTCGGAATAAATCGTGTAGTAGAGTCGAGTGATGTTGGGTCGTGATTTAGTACGATCGTTTGATTGAATTGAGTTGAATTTGTAACTTTTGCGTTTTTGATATATATCGATGTTTTTGTGCAAATTGATGTTGTGATCGAGTAAAAGTGTTTGGATATGTTTGGTAACATTGGTATAGGTTGATATTTAATCAGGTAGTATTGTTGGTATGATCCCGAGTGATTCGGTCGGGTTTTGGTTGGATTTTCTGTCGTTAAACCAGAGTTTTTTGTGGTTCTGCAACAGTGCTAACCGATTAACACGTGAAAATTTAGTATTAATTTTGTAATGATGTTGGATGGCCTTTTAAGGGGGAAAATATCGTAGTGTGTTGAATTCTGAGACCAGAGCTTTTTATGGAATCAAAATCGGAGGTCCGGAAGGCATTTAACGGTCAAAAAATGAGTTTTTAGCAGAATCTGCGCATTCATGCGCCGACCCCCAGGTTTATGCGTCGAATCATGATCTCGTGCGCTGACCCGGGCGAAATTTGCAGGTTTATGCGTCGACTCATGATTCTATGCGTCGGCTCAGATCACAGAATTTTCCAAAATGTCCGATTTTGTTTTCTTCATAACTTTCAAACCGTAAGTCCGTTTTGACCCCCGTTCGAAGCGTTGGAAAGCTAATGAAATATTATTTCTATTAAAAATGGTTTGGAGGGTAAAAAATGATTTAATTAATTCGTGATTTGAGAATTAGTCGTGTTGTCGGATGTTTTTATCGCGTTAAGTGCGTGCGGTTGGTGTTTTACCGTGTGTTGTGCTATTGTTATATAACGTGGAGCTTTTATGTGGGTTATATGATGTGAATGCATGTGATACAATATTGTGATGATGGTTTGTGGCCTTATGGCAAATAAATGCATTGTTTTGAGTTTGATTGAAATGCATGATTATTGATGTTGAGATGGTTCATATGGTTATATATATGTATATGCATTTGATTGTCATGAGTCATTTTATGCCAAGCATCATGATATGCATTCTTGTGATGTCGTGTGCCCTAGTGGGTGTGAGCGACGAAACGATTCCAGAGGGAATCTGCTGTAACGGTCGTGAGCCTTATACAAAGAGGACCTAAAGTGACGTTATAGACGATCGTGAGCCTTATACAAAGAGGACCTAAAGCGATCGGATTGTGAGCCTTATACAAAGAGGACCTAAAGCGATCCATAAACGTCGTGAGCCTTATACAAAGAGGACCTAAAGCGACAGGGAACATCATTTGCCCAACGGGGAGTTACACTAGATAACAAGCAATGATTCCAATAATTCCTGAGTGAATTAATGATGAGAATGATGGATGGAATGGTACCGCATTGCATTGTATAGATTTGTTGTGTCGGTCTCTGTGCATTTGCATAAATCATGAATGGATTGATTAGGTGTGAGAATTGTGAATGGGATTGATGAGTTGACATATATATATATATTGGTGATAAATGTATTGAGCATGATTGATATGCCTTAGTGATGGATGCATGAATTATGAATTGTGTTGTTTTGTATTTGAATTATGGTATACGTTGTGGTGAGAATGTTTTTGCATGTGTATTTCGTGTTATTACATAATTGTATGCAATTATATTATAATTGTGTTTCTCACCCTTCTGCTGTTTTGAATGCTTTATGGGGCATTGCAGATTAGATGCTGGAGGTTTTTTGTGAAGCTTATGTCTTCATTCTTTTGTCGGTCGGCTCTGATATGTGGCACCGGGTAGTCGGGGAGATCGTTATGTGATTATGTGTCTATATATGTATATATATCTTTTTTGGATTTTACATGTATGACTCTGTATATGACAGACAAACTTCTATGTTTATATATGAGCTTTCAGCTGCAGATTTTCCGCTTTTATTCTGTATCTGAATTGTGGGTGTTAGGAACTTAGTTCCTCTATTTATGTTGCTACCTGATTGTTACATATCTATATGAGCAGGTTATTGTAATTCATTACTTTGATGTGACGCTCCTGTCTATGCCACGAACGTTTTAATTATACTCTGATTATTTGTTATCGCTTTAATTGCTCGGGGTATAGATTAGGGGTGTTACATTAAGTGGTATCTGAGCTAGTTTGTGTCAGTCCAGTCTGTGTCGGTCACTTTGACCAAGTTGTTTGTTGTGCGTCAGTTGTGTTTGGTCGAGCTGTGTGTTTAACCATAGTTACTGTTATTGGATATAAACAGAA
The DNA here is from genome assembly GCA_022829125.1 of Lathyrus tuberosus. Classification (NCBI taxonomy): domain Eukaryota; kingdom Viridiplantae; phylum Streptophyta; class Magnoliopsida; order Fabales; family Fabaceae; genus Lathyrus; species Lathyrus tuberosus. The sequence goes on along the minus strand of JALAZF010000199.1, from coordinate 9,222,747 downwards.
TATGGCTGGTAGGAATGATGTTGCTCTTGCTGCTGCTATGCAAGCTATGGCTCAGGTTGTGCGGAATGCACCTAATTCTGGTGGGAATGATGAGTTCAGGAAGAACAAACCGCCTGTCTTCAAAGGAAGACATGATCCGGATGGTGCTCAGATTTGGCTTAAGGAGATTGAAAGAATCTTCCGAGTGATGGACTATGCTGAGGAACAGAAGGTGAGACTGGGTACTCACATGTTGCAGGAGGAGGCTGATGATTGGTGGGTTAGTACGCGTCATGTGTGGGAAGCTACAGGTGAAGTTGTCACTTGGGCTTTGTTTAGCAGTGAGTTTTTGAGGAAGTATTTTCCTGAAGATGTTAGAGGAAAGAAAGAAATAGAGTTCTTGGAGTTGAAACAGGGTAACCTGTCTGTTACTGATTACACTGCTAAGTTTTTGGAGCTTGTTCAGTTTTATCCACACTATGCTGAAGCAACTGCGGAGTTTTCCAAATGTGTGAAGTTTGAGAACGGGTTGCGTCCTGAGATCAAGTAGGCAATTGGTTATCAAAGAATTAGGAGGTTTTCAGATTTGGTGGATAGTTGTAGAATTTATAAGGAGGATAGCAAAGCTCGTTCTACTCGTTATAAGAGTGTGAACGAAAGAAAAGGAAAGCAACTGTTTTGTGGTGGTCCTTATGTGTCACCACCTGACAAGGGAAAGCAAAGGGCTAATTTTGATAAAAGGAAAAATGGGGGAGGTATGTATAATCCTCTGAGATGTTTTAGGTGTGGTAACTCAGGACATCGTCAGTTTGAATGTAGGAAGGATATGAGGAAGTGTTCCAATTTTGGAGGTATAGGACATGTAACAGCTAAGTGCAAGAGGAATGTGGTGAAGTGTTTCAACTGTGGTGAATCTGGTCATATTAGTACGAGGTGTCCGAAACCAAAGCAAGCTCAAGCTGGAGGAAAAGTATTTGCATTGGCAGGAACTCAGCCTTCTAGTGCAGATCGTCTGATCAGAGGTACTTGTTTTATTAATAGTACGCCTTTAGTTGCTATTATTGATACCGGAGTGACTCATTCATTTATTTCGTCTGAATGTGCGCGGCGTTTGAATCTTTTGTTGTCGTCGATGGGTGGAGAGATGGTTATCGATACTCCAGCATTGGGGTCGGTAACTACTTCTCTGGTTTGTTTAAGTTGTCCTTTGACCATTTATGGTAAGGATTTTGCTATGGATTTGGTGTGTCTACCGTTGGAGGGTTTAGACGTAGTTCTAGGAATGAATTAGTTGCAGTTCAATCGAGTTCATATCGATTGTTATCATAAGTTAGTAAGATTTCATTCTCTTGAAGAAGACGAGGAATCGAGTTTCTTATCTACCAAAGAGTTGAAGAAACTTTTGGCGGATGAAGCTCAGTTGTTCGGGTTGTTTGCATCGTTGACTGTGGATAGTCAAGTTGCAATTGATGTGTTTCCAGTCGTGTGTGATTTTCCGGAGGTGTTTCCGGAGGATATTTCTGATGTGCCGCCAGAAAGAGAGATGGAGTTTTCTATAGATCTAGTTCCTGGTACTAGACCTGTTTCTATGGCACCATATCGTATGTCGGCATCTGAGTTGGTTGAGTTGAAGAAGCAGTTGAATGAATTGTTAGAAAAGAGGTTTGTGAGGCCGAATGTATCGCCTTGGGGTGCTCCAGTTTTATTGGTGAATAAGAAAGATGGAAGTGTGCGATTGTGTATTGATTATCGCCAGCTGAATAAGGTGACGATTAAGAATAAGTATCCTCTTCCGAGAATTGATGATTTGATGGACCAGTTGGTAGGTGCGTGTGTGTTTAGTAAAATTTATTTGAGGTCATGTTATCATCAAATTAGAGTGAATGAGGAAGATATTCAGAAGACGGCTTTTAGGACACGATACGGACATTACGAATATTCTGTGATGTCGTTCGGCGTTTCTAATGCGCCGGGAGTGTTTATGGAGTATATGAATAGCATTTTCCATGAGCATTTGGATCAATTTGTTGTTGCGTTTATTGATGACATATTGATTTATTCCAAGTCTCGGGAGGAACATGCGGAGCATTTGCGTATTGTATTGCAAATTTTGAAGGAAAAGAAACTTTATGCCAAGTTGTCTAAGTGTGAGTTCTGGTTGTCAGAAGTGAGTTTTCTTGGGCATGTGATTTCAGGCAATGGTATTGTTGTGGATCCATCCAAAGTAGATGCAGTTCTACAATGGGAGGCTCCTAGATCTGTTACTGAAATTAGAAGCTTTTTGGGTTTAGCTGGATATTATCGGAGATTCATTGAAGGCTTTTCCAAGTTAGCACTACCATTGACACAGCTGACTTGTAAAGGCAACGCGTTTATTTGGGATATTCAGTGTGAGGAAAGTTTTAGTGAGCTGAAGCGAAGACATGATCTTGGCTTTCCATGATCTTGGCGCCGTCTGTGGGAAATTCTGTAACCCCCTTCTAACTTCCATCGTAGATTCAAGACCAAAACAACCCTTTTTCCAGGATTCCGATCATGGAAAGCCAAGATCATGTCCACGATGCTCGTAACTCTGCTTTTCCCCCCGTTAGCAAGACTGATACTGATGGAGTTGCATCCTTCCTTGGGGGTGATGCCCATCATCTAAGAGATGGAGCCACCGCGTCTCCCTCCCTTGCTCGTGCTAATCATGTCGAGGACCAGCCCTCTTTGGACCACCAGCTTGTTCTTGTTCCGCCCAACGCCGACTCGGCCATGGCGTCCCTTCTTGAAGCCCTTAACAAAACCAACCTCCTAATCCTCCAACAAAACACGAGGATTGGGTCCCTAGAGGAGTCTAACCGGCTAAGATCCCCCCCGCCGAGGAAAGAGCGCCGAAGATCCCGAAGTCAACCTCCTCGACGTGAAAGAGACTGCCGGGAACCACCTTAGCTAGAGTCCCATGCCATCATGAAGCGTGATCACATCTCCCCACGAAGCTAGTACTCCCCGGGAACCAAGAAGACCAGGAGGGACCAGCGTTCTCCTCTGCCCAGATCCAAGGGCCGGGCACGAACCCCGTCTCCCCGAAGAAATCACCGTCCTATTCTTGAGCGAAGCACCCGCTCCCTGTCATGGTCCAGTAGCAGCAGCGACGACGAGCCTCGCAGCCCATTGTCTTAGGAGATCATGGTCATGCGCCTCCCCAAGGGACTAGAGAAACCACCGTCTCTAGGCACCTACGATGGTACAACGGATCCTGACGAGCACACCGAGAATATTGATGCTTTGCTCGACTATCGTGGCGTTCAGGGTGCCATCAAGTGTAGATTATTTCTTGCCATGCTCATAAAGAGAGCAATGACCTGGTACAAGAAACTCCCCGACGAGTCCATCACCTCGTGGAGACAGTTGGTGAGAATGTTTTTTAGACACTTCACAGCATCCCGCCGTCACCCGAAGACCGAAGCCTCCCTTGAGGCCATAATTCAAGGGAAAGACGAGCCTCTCCGAGCCTACATCGAGAGGTTCAATAAAGAAGCAGTACAGGTCTTAACGACCGATGACATGAAGAAGTTCTTGCTCGAGCGAGGACTTCGTCCCCGGACAGAATTCGCCAAAGCAGTTGGCATTGAAACTCCGCGGACCCTGGACGCCTTCCTCCTCAAGGTGCAAGCATATATTCAGTACGAGGAGAAAGAAGCTGACAGCTCCGCCCAGGACTCACGGCACCAAGAAAGTGCTCGGGCCTCCAAGCATGATGATCCCTCAACATCTCGTCGGGGAGAGAAAAGACGCGAGGACCGGCCCCGGGAGTCCCGAGACAACAAAAGACCTTCTGGCCGTTTCCATGAGTATACTCCCCTGACCATCTCCAAAGAGAAAATCCTCTTCGAATGTGCCAACACAAAGTTCAAACAAGCAGGGGTCCGATTCCCTAAATAGATTCCGGCCAAGCCGAATACTGACAAGTCGAAATATTTCCGCTTCCATAAAAGCCACGGCCATACAACCGACGAGTGCATCTACCTAAAGGATGCCATTGAGATACTAATCAGAGACGGGCACCTGAAACATATTACCAAAAAGAGGGGAGCTCCACGACAGGACGCACAAGAGTCCAAGAAAGTCGAGGAAGAGGTGCCTTCCTCGAAAGAGACGGGCCTTCAGGTCACATCCCCAGGCCACCACCTTTGCACCTCCAGTCATCTTCTCCGGTGAGTTAATCACTAGAGTTTGACACATGGCAAAGTTAGATCATGAAACCTATGCCATTGGGACTGTCTCAATAGTGTGATCTCAACTATATGCTTCATTTTCATTTATTGAAAGCGAGCATGGAGAAGTTTGGAGAAAACTCAATGAAAAACAAAACTCGAAAAGTAAAATTAAATGCCATATACGATCGACAAAAGCAAGATAAGTTAGGGGAAAGAATCAGAGAGTATCAGGCTACATTATGGTAACTTGTTTGAGTAAAAACGAAGCCTCTAACTACCTTTTCCAAATACAATCAGAAGATGATGCAAGGTGGATTTGATTGGCATGATTCAGAGGCTCTCATGGCCTGAGAAATGTTGCATTAGCTTCAAAGGACACCAAAGATGATAATGGAAACAAGAAACGGAGCTGAAAATGCTTAGGATTTGAAAACGATCTCTCAAGATTTCAATGAAAATTCTGAGTTTGAGCAGAGGTTTGAGGGGTTATCCAAGCTTGATTTTGAGTGCAGAAGTTTCCTCTATTTATAGCTGAGGTAAATGAAGCTCATACGTGTGGAAATTAGTTGCAAACCGTGTGAAATTGAGTGTGCCAAAAGTGTGATCATTCTTGGTTGTGAAGTCACCAAAACGCAGCTCAATCCTTCCAATTTTGGGTCGTTTTTTATCCTCACACATCACTTAACAACTCCAGGTGTTAACCACGTGCAAACATTGACTTCAAATTGAGAATTTCGTGATTTTCAATTTATGGTTTCAAGCAAAATTCAGTTCCAAGTAGCCATGTTCAAACCATTGTGAAATTGTGTAGACTTGACCATTGACTTTCATTCTTTTTTCCAAATGATCACATCATAACATATAGTATAATGCAAAAATAAATGTTTCATTTGGATGCTTGAGCAAAACGTTATAAGCTGGTAAAGTTGGCATAATGACTTATGATTAGAGGCCAGAATAATTCTAAGTCCAAAATGACCTATAATGTCTTCAAAATTTTCATGGCTTTCCAAGCATAAATGGCTTTTGATCCTTGAAACAAACTTGTAGGGGGAATCAAATATGATATTTGGAAAAAAGAACCTCCCATAAAAGTTGAAAATTGAGAGAGTTATGATCTTTGGAAGTTAGGCAAATAACACTTGAATTTAGGTCAAATTTCACTAAGTCCATAAAGTGACCTCTAATGTTTCCAAACTTTTGATAATCTTCCAAGCATAATTGGCTCTTAACTTGTAAAGAGAAGTTGAATTGGAGTTCAAGAAGTTGTATTCCCAAATGAGGACTAAAAAATGTTGAAGTATGAAGAAGTTACGATATTTGGAAGTTGGACTTAGAATGTTAACTTTTTAGGTCAAACCTCTTTGAACAAACTTGCAACCTTGGACTTTTCCTTGCATTTCAAGGTACATTGATGATCATATGAACTCAAAATGATGTACTCTTGATTGTCCTTAGATGAAACTTGCAATGGCTTGAGGAAACTTGTTGATGAATGTATGGAAATAAACACATGAACCTTTGAAGTCTTCTTGAGAAACAAGCTATCAAACTTTGAAATATCTTTGATAAAATGAAGTTGAATAATGCTTAATACCCGATTCTTTGAGATTAGAGGTCATGCCTTGATGAGTAGCCTTTGAAAATCAATGGTTGACGACACCTTGACTTGAGGAACTCAAACTCTAGCTAAGGAGGCAATCACTTCATGCTCTTGATTCCAAACCCTACCTTGCAAAAGAAACAAAAGGGACAAGGCATATTTTTGTATTTTTATTAATGGTTAGTGAATTATAAAGCATATAAGTACAAAAAATGAAAGATATACAAAGAGGTGCTTTATGACCTCTGCAAAGGCAAACCCAAAGATGAGAGGGTTATGAGACAACCAAGTTTATGATCTTGATGCATTGTAAAGATGTAAATAAGGTGGGATATTAGGGGTAAAAATTAGGGTATGGTACTTCATAATCCTTTTGGAATGCTTCTTCTTAATGAATACATTCTTCTGATTTTCCATGCCATAGTCCTTGACAGGATCCCTTATCACTTTTTTGTTAGTAAACATCATCCCTAGTTGAAATTTCATTCCCTGACCAGACTTATAGGTAAGGTACTTCATTCCCTCATCATCATCATCACTACCTGGAGGTGTATATAAATGGTATGAATCCTCATTCTCATTATGAACCATCTCAGCCTGGTATTTCTTATTTTGCCAGCTAGGGGTGTTCATTGGTTTGGGCATATTCAAACCAAACCAGAATCCAAACCAAACCAAGGTGTTTGGGTCGGGCATTTTTTTAGTTTGGACAAAAACCAAACCAAACCAATGAAATTCGACGTTAATTAGTCCGGGCATCGGATTTCTAAAATTTTACCCGCCAGCTTGTCTACTCGAACCAATCATAATTAATTCGCATGATTCATATGATCATTATCATGGAAACTAGTACAAAGTATTCAACTTCAAAAAAATGAAACGTCATTTGTGTCATTCACAACATAGATACATAAACGAAAAAATTAAGAATTTTATAATATTATGGAAAATTAATTGATATAAAAGTTTTTTGTTTAAATTACACATTTATTTTTAGTGTATCCAAGTCAAACCAACTCGTTGTTTCTCGGTTTGGTTCGGTTCGGACTTTAACGTAAAAGTGTACAAATCCAATTCAAACCAATCCATATATTTTTAATCGGTTAGGGCATCAGATTCTCTCAAAACCGAACCAAACCGACTCACGAATACCCATATTGGCAGCTAGAAACCTCACCTAAAGTCTCTTGGGGAAGTACCTTAGTGCAGTCCATCCCACTCTCCTCATATTCTTCACTAAATTGAAACTCAATATCCTTAAAACATTGCTCACTTGCAACATAATCATCATCAATACCTTTTTGCCCAATTTCATTGTTAACATCAACATTAGGATCATTAGTCACTTCTTCAACAACATTAGGATTAGTAGTAACATCTTCAATAACACCATTAGGATCATCTTCACCATCATCCTCAATGTTAGCATCTAATTCACCATCATCCTCAATAACATCTGCACTTTTAAACACAGTGGATTGTACATCATCTTCAATATCATCCTCAATGTTAGCATCTAATTCACTGTCATCAACAATCTCAAGAATTCCAACATTATGCTCCACATACACATCTATTACATCATAGCCTACAACATCTTTTGAAAATTGCAGTACATCCTGATCATTGTTCAAGGGTCTAAGACCACGAGAAAAGATATATGCAGGGTTCCAATACCACACACTTTATATTTACGTAACTCTCACTCTTAATCATATCCTTTAATTCCATGTACATATAATCGACATCCTAACTCCAGTTCATTATAGTAATTTCCCCATTTACATACCACTTAATAGGTGTCTCAACCATTTTTTCCTTATGATGTATTCTCAACTTAATCTTATTATTCTTATTTGGCATGAGAAAAAATTTATAAAAAAAAAACAGAATCAAACAAACATAAACCGATACCAGGGCCCACAAGAATACATTAACCTCATTAATCAAACAAACATAAACCGACACCAGGGACAAAAAAAAAATAGAACCAAACAAACATAAACCGACACTAGGGAACAAATAATTTTTCCCTATAAACTTTTTTTTACTTTAAAAAATGTTTTTCATATTTTTCTAAATTAAAATATCCATGTGAAAATTAAAATATTATAAATTATTGACATGGATCCAAATAATATATGCCACCTCATTAATGAAGTTGGCACATAAGCAAAATTGAATAGGGGACCGTACAAATCCAAATGCAATCAAAATTAAGAAATCAAAATAATTGATTTTGTAATAGAGAAATCTGTTTAAAACACCACAATTAAGAGGATCAAAAATGAATTAAAACCTTTTAATTAAAGAGGTGCTAAAGAAAAAGATGAGAACTCCCAATTTAATCGACATCCCTATCTCTAATCACTTGAATTACATGTCAAAACATAATATTAGTAAAAATTGTAAGTAGAGAGCTTTGTTTATGTTTAGGTCTAATTAACAGAAGAAAAAAGGGAGAAAATTTTCCAAACCCCTAAATGATGTCATAAGCCTAATCAAGAATTATTCCCACCAAAAATCAAATTCGATATTCTCTTAATCTTCGTTTTTTTAGCAGAAACTCGTTTATCACTCGAGTCCAAGTCTAAGTGCTTGACTAGACCCCTAAATGATTTTGGTGTACACAAAAAAAAAATTTGCTATTTAAATACATGTTTTAAACTATAGTTAATGCTAACTTGTATCCTAAATACCCTAAATTCACATGATAAGAAACCAAATATAGATATAAGATGTGGGGTCCATTATGTTTATGTATCATTTATCTACAAAAAAAAAGTAGGCAAACTGATGCCCCTTGAAATAATATTTTATATTTTAAAATTTGTATAAATAAACAATGGAATTAAAAATGTGTTCAAATAATGATGCTAACATCACAAAATGCCTTCAACAATTCTAATCTACTAAAATGAAATAATTTAACTTATTTAACTTGACACATAAATTACACAATGCGTGAATTGTAACTTCCTATAGTCTTACAACAAAATATTGCAGAAATGACCCTATCTGATCCATTCAGAGTCTTCTTTTCTTGGGCTTGCAATATTTACTTTGGGCTTTATAGAGCTAGCAAAGGCATTCCAACCTAAAAGGCATGGCAAGATAAACTGTGTGCAAAAGCAACAAAATTACAATATTAATCAAGTTGAATGCATAATTGGCAATATGCATTTACTCAAACAAAAAATTTAATGTCGATTTAAGGCATTGCATGGCTTTGATTAATGAGTTGAATACAATAACTACTAATAAGTACAAAATATAGACCTAATAACTATGATCACATATTTTGCATGAAAAGTTACTGCAGGAAATAGATTTGATTGCTTCTTCTATGGACAATGGTATAATAACAGATAACTTAAAACCAATTCTGCTACAGAAAAAGCTATTCTAAAATAAGCTTGTTTCGAAATAAGTTAAGTGATATCTCCCTTGAACTTAGTTGGATAAATTTACAAAGCACTTGAAAACAAAACAAAAGTAGGGGAGATCAGGGATGGGGAGAGAAAGAGAAAGAGAGAAATCATACACTCAAAAGTGATTTGAAAACTGCAAACTCAGCTTTTGTGACAGGGATAAAGATGTTTTCGTTTATGTTCACGGGCTTGCTTATAACCCCTTCAAAAATTGACATAACAAAGTCAGAATTGAAGTAAATATTGCAACGTTTAGCTAGAAAATCAATCCAAGAGTATATATTAGTTACTACAATTTTTGCAATGGAACGGAGTAAAATCAAATTTATAAAATAACTAACGGAAGTTTATGAAGAAAGAATATTACTTAGGTTAAACATGTGGCCAGAACCATCAGGAAGTGGCTCCACTCTCAAAACTTTTCTCGCCATACCTTCATCACTGCATAACAAGACAGTGCGCCAAATATCTTAAAATATAAAATCACAGCAAAGAGAGTTGAACACGTGAAACGATTCAGTTGATAAGCATGAATCTATATGTATGGTCATATTCAATATAAAATCATAAAATCACGGCAGAGACGTTGATTACGAGAAACAATTCACTTAATATGCATGAATCTATAAAAGGGTCATTCATTACAATAATTAGCAGGGTAGGGAGAGCACAGAACTACCTTGTTCCCAAAAAAGGGTCATGATAAAATTCACAAGTCTCCTTTGCACCAAGGTTGGTTAGAATTCCAATTTCTCCCACTGACAGCGAAAATAACTGTGTACAACCAAAGACGATTTACATAATGTTTTAAACTATAAGAATGCAGCTAAATTCGACTGAATCACAATTTTCAATGAAATCAGAGATTTCAATTTTGTTATTGATGCAAGGGAGGCTCAACACTTATGGGGCTTAAAAGCACACAAAAGATCCAACGTGTAGGAGGAACCGAACGAGACAAGAAGGCAATGTAAGCAACAAAACTAGACTTGTTAATATAGTCTTTGTGGATTGGGAATAATTAAGAATGCTTCCGTAAAAGCAAATTCACGGACAATTCTATCAGTTGCTGCTTGTTAGCAGTAAGATAACTCGATAACAGAAATTATTTTCAAAATGTACTATACAAACTATTTGATAACGCGTTATACCAAAGATAATCCAAGGATCATTCAAAAACAAAAATAGATATTCCTTAACTTCATCATACATAAGCACAAAATAAACTCAGATCTGCACAAATGATATTTCAGGATATTTAACTTGAGAGTCTACTACGTAAACTTGTACAATCTTCCTTAGCTGACTCATAGACTTGTAATAATTAATTTGATACCAAAATAATTTGTGAAACATAATTTAAGTATACGTGCATAATAAATATTAAATATTGGGTTAAATATGTTTGTGGTCCTCCTAAATATCTTTTCGTTTTTAATCTCTCAAAATATTACCTTTAGGATGGTTCTCCTAAAATTTTTCATCCACATTTTTTATCTCTGATACTAAAACCGTCGCTAGAAAAGTTGTTAATTCAGTTGCTAAGTTGCACGAGGGACTAAAAGTGTGGATGAAGAATTTTAGGAGAACCATTTTAAAGGGAAATATTTTGAGGACTAAAAACTAAATTTGAGATATTTAGGAAGACCACATACATATTTATCTCATAAATATTTAACATTTTAACTTACTACAAAAGGAATGACATAGCATCACAATCTAAATGCATTTTATCTTTTGTTATAAATAGAGCTTATTCATAAGCACTTATTTTGTTAAACACTTGTGTTATAAGCAGCAAAAAGTTCTTATTGACATGCCTCCAACACCAAGTTATAATAGAAGAACAATAAGTCACCTGTTTATTTTCCCCATCATATTGGAACGGAAGAGTAGAAGGAACAAATTTGAGCACCACACAACCTTGTCTGGATATCGTGAATGCCCCGGACTACAAAAGCACACAAAAAAAATTCATAATCAAACACTAGAATATTCAAATTCCATAAAACTTTACAGCTATGTAGCACGGACACCTCTGAAAAACGATGTGTCCGTGTTCGCGTCGTGGTCGGGCACCTGCACCGACACTTGATTACATTTAATTTATTCATTTTTTAAATTATTATTGGTGTCAGTGTCTGGGTCGTGTCTGGGGTGACCGTGCTTCATAGATTATAAGTAACTCCATCAATCAACATACATCTAATGAAGTGAATTTGGGAGGTCTGGGAGCCACATTGAGTACCCCTTTCTCATTGTAAACTGTGTGGCCAACATAAACCCTTGCCGGCAATTTTCTAACTGAACAAAAAATCAAAATATAACATTATGAAAGTAAAATAAAGTAGTGTCGTCACGATGATGAAACAACATTCATGATCAATTTCTTAACTAACATATTATGATACAAAAAACGTGAGTACCTGGTGATGGAGAAGGTTGAGGGCGTTGAGGCTGTGGTGAAGGAAATGGTTTCAGTTGCGGTTTCGGTTGTACGAGCTCTAGGTATTGTGGAAGATTGAAGCAAAAAGTGGGATCCACGCGCCTCGAAGAAATGGATTTCTTAAGAGTGATGAAAGAGTGGTTTGAGACTGAGATTGGGTTGGTAACATTGGCTGTACAGGATTGTGCCAACAAGTCCATCTTCTTCTATTACTCTATCTGTTTATGTTCTGTTATGATTTATTTTTGGTCTCAAGTGAAAAGATTTTTTAATATTATGTTAGTTAACACTTATAGAGGAAATTTACATATATCTTAGATCGATTATTTACATTATAATTTTTGTAATATAGTAACATAATTATTTATTTTTTTATTTATAATTTACTCTACTTATAAATATTGTTAAGAGTGTTTTGTTAAATAATTATTGTTGACTTATTCAGTCAAATTATAATTATTTATTTAAAAAATTAAGTTTATTTTCTTTCTCTATTTCCTTATTAAGTTTGGTTTATGTTCTGTCATCCCTCTTGCTAATTATCTAATAGTTTAGAATTAATAAAACATAAATAAATCAAATTAATGTGTTTTGAAAGTAGAGAAAAATAAAAAAGATTGTAATTATATAAGCAACAAGCTCTCTCAAAAATCAAAGAGTTAGTGTAAATATTGAGATATGTTAGCTTGTTGTTTAAATTAGTATGTCGAATTGAATCAGTTTGTTAGGTTAATTGCTTAGTAGGGTTAATACTTTTTTTGTTTCCTGCCATTTGGCCAATTTTCAAAAATTCCTGTAAAAGAAAAGTTTGGATTCCCCTTAACCTTTCAAGATTCCTCTATATTTTCCCTCATTAAACTCAGTCAGCTTAAAAGTCGGTGTGTCATTGACATGTATGCAATTTTCATTTTAAATCACTTCCATGTTTGTAAATCAGTAAGGATAATGATCAAATTACCCCAATGCAAATCTAACACTTTAAAGGTATCTCAAAGAATAGACACCCTAAAAATTAAAATTGTGCATTTCTTATCCATTTCACACCCTAGAAAAAAGAAGACCTTTCACATGTTTCACTCTGATTCAATGTTGCATCTCAGTTTCAAAAAGGATAAGTTCTTCTTACATCTCATTGACATTCGTTGACTGCACTTTTGTATTCTATTGTTGCATTGGTGGTATAGAAAAAGTACAATTCTTTTAACTTTGTGTGATTTTCAGTGGTCCCAAACACAATGTGTCAGTTTGTGGGTAAACTTTGTGGTTAAACTTTGGTTAGTTTCATTTGCAAAGTTATGTTACGTTTTCACTTTGTCGGTAAACTTTGGTTAGTTTCATTAAAATGTGCATGTTAATGTAATTGCAGACATGGGCTTATTAGTGTGATATTTCACCATGGGGGAACTTTATTCACGACAAGCACACGTTTTACAGATGAGGGAGTGAAACCATTGTAGAAGGGCAAGATTCTGACAAGTGGAGTTTTTTCAAGGTTGTTAACTTAGTTAAAGAGTGGGGACATAATGGATTCAGAGTTTGGAGAAAGATACTAGAACTTGATGAAGGGTTTGTTCATTTCATTGATGATATACAAGTTGAATAAATTGATAATTGTAGCCTTGAAAAAATGTTGGTGGTCAAGTATTGGTTGAGCATGGTGTTGAAGACATGTTAAGCTAGGTGTTGAGGCCTAATGTTGATCAATTCAGTGAAGGTAGTTATGATGTTAGAGGCATAAGGTTTGATGATAGTGAAGAGGAAAAAACTTGTGAAGGAGATGAAGGATTTGTGAAAGTTGTAGTGGGGAAGACCAACTCGTGGTAATAGGGTTGAGGTAAATGGGAAGTCACTTAGATTTAAGGAAAAGGGTACCAAAAAACAAAAGAGAAAATCCTCATCCAAACTGAATATGTTTGTTCCTACAAGAATTATAGGTGATTGTTCAAAGAGGAATCTAAATTATGCTGGAAGTCAAGATGTGGAGTATTAAAGTAAAGAATTGGAAAGTTCATACACTGATGATAGTGGCAATGAAGAACATCCTAAGTATGAGAAGTTTAGAGGAGAGATGTTGAGCAAGGACTTCTAATTTAAACTAGGCAGGGAATTTAATTCTTTATCTGAATTCAAAGATGCAACAAAATAATATACCATGTCATGGAGAAATGCAGCTGAGTTAAAGAAGTAGCTCCATGGAAATACTGTGAAAATTAACACTGAGAAACCATTACCAACTCTTCCACCAATATTTGGGAAATCCTATTTTTGCTATGAAGGTTGTAAAAAAGATTTTACTAAATGATGTAGACCTTTCATTGGAGTAGATGGGTGTCTCCTAAAAACACAATATAGTGGGCAATTATTGGTGGTTCTTGCTATGGATCCAAATGACCAGTACTACTCTTTGGCTTTTGGTGTAATGGAGACTGAAACAAGAGATAGTTGGAATTGGTTTTTATAATTACTTATTGAAGATATTGGTGCAGAGAGAAAGTATGTTTTTATCTCATATCAGCAAAAGGTACACTCTTACAATTAGTTTCTTCTTTTTTTGTATGTGGTAAACATGATACATTTGTTGACTAGTTTTGTGTTTATGTAAATGGCACGGACTTATGAGTGTATTTGATGATATGTTTGGACAAATTAAGCATATAATATGTCTAAGAAATTTATGTGTCAATTTCAAGAAGTTTGGTGGTGGTGGTGCTGCTGCAATTAGGGACCTTTTGATGGGGATTGCCAAAGCTACCTATTTTCAAGCTTGGGACAAAAAAATGAATGGGTTTAAGCTACTAGACAATAAACCATGGGATTGGATGATGGGAGTACCTACCAAGCTATGGAGTAAGCATTCTTTTAGCTTTTGCCCAAAGTGTGATGTCTTGATGAACAACTTGAGCGAGTCATTTAATAGTACCATATTACAAGCTAGGGATAAACCAATACTCACAATGTGTGAGTGAATTAGGAACTATCTAACGAATAGGGTTGCTAGCAGTTTAGTTACGCTTGACAAATGGAAACACAAGGTCATGCCCATTCCTAGGAAAAGACTAGATAAATAAATTTTGATTAGTGGTTAGTGGCTGCCAACATGGAGTATGAGTGACATGTGGCAAGTACATCATCCATATAATGGACTTCAGTTTGCTGTGGATCTTGTAAAAAACTTGTACATGTTTCTTTTAGGAACTAGTATAGATACCTTGTAGACATGCTATGTATATTATGCAATATCAAAATTTGAACCCATAACAATATGTTGATTCATGTTATCTGAGGGAGACTTATAAATTATGTTATGAGAACAATGTAAGTTTGATCAATGGTATGGACATGTGGCCAGAAGTCGATGTTAAAGATATGTTACTGTTAGGTGCAGATTTTACCTAAAAATGAACCATTTGTTTTGGCACTTTTTCTACTCAATTCTCATGTTTTCATTAGTTTTACTCATGATTATTGTTGTTCTTCAAACATTGAGAATATAACTTTGGTGCTTGTAATATGTGTGCTATTGTGCAGGAAAAGGCACTAAATGATCAAAGTTGTAAGATACAAGATTGGATCCAAGCTGCCAAAGAACAGAGGAAAACATCAGCAAGTTCGCTTTGCGAACTACCAGCGAAGGTTCGCTTTGCGAACTCTGGCGAGGTCCCAGCGAATGGTCCCAGAATTATGGCAGAAGAAAAAGGCACTAAAGTTTGCTTTGCGAACTTGAAAGCGAGTGTTCGCTTTGCGAACTATCCTTTACATTGCGAACTCATGAAGAAATTATGTGGCGGTTTAACTATTCAGAGGCACCTCAGGTGCCATTTTTTACCATTCGTTGTGCGAGTAAAAGGTTCGCTTTGTGAACTGTGAAATTCCTGAATGTATTATAAATAGAATTTTCACACTTTTGGAGATTATTACTAGAATTTTAGATAGAGATAACTTGTAAATTAAAGATCAGAACTTTGTATCTTTTCATTTCAAGGGAGAGAATGTAAGAGCTTTGATTTCTTGTTGGAAAAGGATGTAATCTTTTGATATCTTATGTATTTCATCTAATCTATGTTTGTGAACTAGTTTTGATTCTCTATTGTTTGTTGTCTTTGATTGCTTATTTGTTGGTCTTGACAAAACCTATTTCAAATCCATGATCTTAGATTCTCATCTATCATTAAGCAAGCTTTTGACATGGGTTTGTGATTTGATATTCATTTGCATCTCAGCTTTTTAGCATTGTGTTGATTATTAGTTTGAATAGCTTCTAGTAATTAATGCAATAAGAGACCGCGATATTGCTTGACGAACGGTATCGTGAGGGTGCGTGAGAATAGTGATGAAGAACGATATTCACATTCATTTGGAAAATTAGTTGAATACATGTAAAAAGGGTTAAACGTGTGTACGTATTTTGATCATTGGCTTTGTATATGAATTACTCATTAGTTTGATATTGATGTTATAATAATATCTGTTGAGTCTTGAGGCCAGAAATGGATGTAGGCTTAACATTCATGTAGGTTTTAAATGCTTTATATTGATTGGTAATGTGCGAGAGCAATTGTTGATCGGTACAAAATCACTTGCAACATGCAGGGACCGAGAGGATATGTATGTCGTGAGTGATACATGATGATATTAGATGAACGGGTGATTTATGTAGAAAATGATTAGAAGAATGCATGTGTTATCAATTGATGAGATCCAATCCCAACAAGGCTCCGTTTATAATTCAGTCTTTACGTTATATTTTCCGTTTTTACATTTTCTGCATTTAATTTTGGTTCCTTAAATCTTTTAAACCAAAACTTTTGAACCATAAGCTTAGAAACATAGAGACCGTCGAACGACATTCTTTCCCTCGCACTGATCCCTGTGGATACGACAAAACTGGGTTACTAAAATTAGTTTTTGCTTACTGTTGTATTATAGTTCCAACAAAATGGCACCGTTGTCGGGGATCGGTGTTTAGATATTGAATCGCATTCCAATAGTTTCTATATTTTTTAGCTTTGTAAATTTTTTTATATTGTATATCTTTGTTTTCTTTTATGTTTTCTCTAGTGTGATCAGGAATGATGAGAACTCCTTCTAGATTGGTTGTTATTTGTATAATAGTATTCAATGAAGCTTCGCCCGAGTCTGGATGCTGAGATTTGAATGTATGCGAGGTAAATTGTACTGCTTTATAGAATGTTAGAATGATTTAAGAATTTTGTGCTTTGTGAAAATGTGTATTTTTGTTTCATTTTGCAACTTGTTTGAATGCTTGTTTCACTTAGGTCCAAAAGCCACAAATTGTGAGAAACCTCCATTGTTTACTATATGCTAGGATGACTGATAACTTTGTTTAATTTTTTTGATTCATGCTTTATCAGTTGATTATTGTGATTTTGTGGAAGCATTAGAAATGATCAAGGCATTTGTTTATATTGAGCACAACCGTATCCGAAAGTACCTTACCCATGAGTAAAGAGAATTCGCTAACCCCTTTGAGCCTAAACAGTTTACATCTTATTTTAGTGATGAACTTGGTTTATGTACATAATTTGAAAGTGTAGTTCATCATTGAATTTTGTGAGGTTCAAAAAATTTCTTCTTGAACCTTTGAACATTGTTTTAATTTGATTTCCTTGCTTTAAAAGCAAGGAGCATTCATTTGAGGTTTGGTTGAATTTAAGTTGGGGAGAATGAAAAAGAAGATTGGTAAGTTGCTAAAACTTTTGAAAGATTTCAAACTAGCACGAAAAGAAAAAGTGTGAATAATAATGTGAAAAACAAAAGAAAAATAATGCTTGTTTGAATAAGAAAAATAGAGAATGAAATAATTGTGCATAAGGAAGTTTGAGAAGGTTTGTGATAAAGGAATGAACATGGTGAATGAAGTTGTGATGTGTAAATACCATGTATAGTGAATGTTTCTTTTTGCATCGGCAATTTCGATTCAATGGCCTTTAGAAATGTCCCTTTGTTGTGAACCTGACCAAGTTACAACCTTTGAAGTCCTTAGTGATCTTTTTGCTTCCATGTTTTCATTTTTGATTGTTAGATGTTGTATGAATTGGATTGTTATTAACATTGTTTGTCAGGTGAGTGAAATTTCCCCGCGGTTGCAAACGCGTTAATTTCTTCATTCTTATTCTGAAAAGGAGTGTTAGAGTGATTCAAGTATGAAAATTAGTTGTTCTTTGAACCATTCCATGATATTTGTTTAAGAACTTAATTCTTTGTCATTGTTCGATTCTATTGAGTGGTGAACGTTGCTTGTGTACATTTTCATGCTTGACTTAGGTTGAATCTTATGCTTGAGCAAATCCTCTTCTTTTCATGAGGAGTATACTTTGCTTGAGGACAAGCAAAAATCTAGTTGGGGAGAGTTGTTAGGTGCAGATTTTACCTAAAAATGAACCATTTGTTTTGGCACTTTTTCTACTCAATTCTCATGTTTTCATTAGTTTTACTCATGATTGTTGTTGTTCTTCAAACATTGAGAATATACCTTTGGTGCTTGTAATATGTGTGCTATTGTGCAGGAAAAGGCACTAAATGATCAAAGTTGTAAGACACAAGATTGGATCCAAGCTGCCAAAGAACAGAGGAAAACATCAGCAAGTTCGCTTTGCGAACTGCCAGCGAAGGTTCGCATTGCGAACTTTGGCGAGGTCCCAGCGAATGGTCCTAGAATTATGGCAGAATAAAAAGGAACTAAAGTTCGCTTTGCAAACTTGAAAGCGAGTGTTCGCTTTGCGAACTATCCTTCGCATAGCGAACTCATGAAGAAATTATGTGGCGGTTTAACTATTCAGAGGCACCTGTCATACCCCAAATTTTGACCACTAAGATGTCCCATCATTGTGTCAATCATCATCACAATATGGATGAACCATCATGCCTCATCAAATGCCTCAAGGGTTGTTGAGCATTCACTACAATCAAAATTAGGGTTTTAAGCCCTCTCTGAGTGCTTAGACAAAGGATCAATCAAGGAATGACATGATCTTCAACTTGTCTAGCCTCTCAAACATCCACAATGGATCAAGAGGACTCCCACTTCAAGGATTAAGCACAAGGCTGCTCCATTCTAGGTGGATCAAGTCTCCAGATCGATGGTGTCACCAAATTAGGGTTTTGGTCGACCAGGGCCTCCAGATGGAAATTTTTCATCTGGGCACAAGCCAATGATCCAAAACATAACCTAATTTACTCCATGGAACCTCATGGACCCAATCATCAAGTCAATTTTGCCTCAGGGGATGCATTCATCAAAAATCAGGAATTAGGGTTTCTTGACCTAATTCACCCCTAAGTAGACTTTTGGGACAAATCATGAACCAAGACCTCAAGAGAGAGTTTGAGGGTCTCTAATGAACTATATTGATCCATTTGGAACAATGGATTAATCCAAGAAGCTTGAGCAACAAGTCTCAATTTCATCTGCACCACAATTAGGGTTTTAAGGAAAAAGTCAACTGTAACTTTGACTTTTGACCAGGACATACTCCCAAGCCCTAGGACATGCCCCAATATACCCTATGACACCCATGGAACATGTCCATCAAGTTTGATTTAGGTCAAGGACATGATTTCCTGAAGAATTGCACAGTTTGGAATTCATCTGATAAAAAGTCAACTGTGCACAAAAGTCAACTTTGACTTTTTGAGATTTTTCACCAAAATGGATTTTTAACCCTAAAATGATGTTAATGTATGGTTTGAATCATCATTCATCAAGAAAAATTAAGAAAAGTTGGATAACTTGTAAAAGGGGTAACCATAAAAACTTAGAAAATTTTCTAAGTTAAAAATAAAGTGACAAGGGTACCAACTTTGGAGGATCATAACTCCTAAACCACAAAGCCATTTTCCCTCATCCAAAGATGGATTTGTAGCCCTCATTACCCTCTACAAAAACTTCAACTAGACCTAAGTCCAATTCATTAAGGATTTTGAGTTATGGAGTGATCAAAATGGCTGAAAAGTGAAAATGTCACTTTTTCCAACACTTAGTGAAATTTTCACTAAGTCAGAATCTGCCTTCACTTTTTGCCAAATGTAGAGGGATTTTTCACTTGGATTCAAAAGAGATCAAAACCAAATATGTTCAAACAGTTGTTATATCATGTAAGGGCTTTCCAAAATGGCCAAGAACATTGCCAAATTCCATTTGGGCTATGAGTTATGACATTGGAAAGTTGCCTTGCTGAAATCTGTCAAAGGCAAGGCAGAATTTGCAACTTTGCTCGATTTACCAAAATCAGCCAAATTCAAATGCTCCTATCCACTTGTACACATCTGAGGATTGAATCTAAAGGGGACAATCACTGAGCCAATCCTCCAAAGTCCATGGAACAAGAAATAGCATGTTGAACCTAGAATGGCCAAAATAGGGACAAGACTCCAAATTTGGATTGAAGCATTCAATGGAAGCATCAAGGTGGCATGGACTGAGCCATTCTCATCTGAAATCAGTCAAGACTTATCCAAGACCAAGGGAACCAAAGCTCTGTGCCCTAACCTCTAGTCAATGGCTAGAGGAGACTTGGATTTTCATTTGCCAAATTGGCCAAACCTACTTACCAGTTGCCATTCACTATTCCTTGTAAAACAAACTTTCTCTACTATAAATAGAGCTCAATTGTGATCAATTTGAGTACACCAGAGCCATCTAACAGATGCTTTCCTCAAAATCTCTTTCTCTTGGCAAAAATGCCTTTCTTAGCAAGGTAGCTATCGGGTTTTGAGTTTGAGAGCTTTTCCAATCAAACCAATCACTCACACACCTCACATACATCATATAGAAGTGATCCAAACACTCACATAACATCTGGAACACTGATTTCACAAAATCACCAGCCAATTGCTCAAGTTCTTGACAGTTTTGCAGTTGAAGTGCCATCTTCAACTCCAAACCATTTCAATCCATTCCAAGCACTCAGACACATCACTTGGTACCTAGGGAAGCTATCCACATCATTGGAACCTAACTGTAACACCTCTAACACAAATTACGATCACCAGCTGCAAGTGGTAAGCATGAGCTCTTCTAACTCTAATCCATGCAATTTTTGCTCCACAATAATTTGGCCATATGTTCATAATCATGCATGGAATGTTTTCCCTCAATTAATTGCATTGTTTGAATCGTGTATCAAAAATCCTAGCCTTCATGCAGAAATTAGGGTCCTTGAGGATTTTTCATGATTTCTTGTTATATGTTTAATTTAAATGAAATTAATGGACATAGACATGATTGTGAGGTTGAGACGAGCATAATGATATGTGGATTGCATGTTATAATCAAGTATTCAGGGAGATTGGATAGAAAATGCAAATAAGCCAAACCCAGAACACGCGCGTGTTCTTCAGCTGTTCTTGGCGCCTTTTTTGAATTTTCAAATATTTGAATTTTGTGATTTTTCTTTAGTTGATTCAAAAATTAATTTCTCTCTGAGTTTTAATGATTTTGAGTTGATTCTTTTTTTAATAATTCACAAAAATGTTAAAATATTTTATTTTCCCAAAAAATCCCAAAAATATTATTTATTTCATATAATTGATATTTTTGCAAAGAATTAATATTTTAATTGTTTTTGACATTTTAAATATTTTTTCCACATTGATTTTGCAACTTTTAATGCTTTCTAATTATTTTGTAGGTCAATACTTAATTTTTGAAGCATTAATCCAAGATCACAATTTGTTTTTCACATGTTAAACAATTTTGATCATTTTAATTGAATTTTTATTCAATTAAATACATTTTTGAAAACAAATTAGGGTTTTTGGATTAATTCAACCCTCATAAATCATTTTCAAAACTCTTGGGCCTCTAATAGAGTGTAAGACCCAATCCTTTTTTGACCAAACCATTTTTTGGGCCTCAGTATATTGTATAAGTCCCGATACCGTCAAAAACAAACGGCGCGATCGTCGCCTTTTGAAAAATAACCTTGGGCCTCTCCTTGAGCTATAAGACCCATTCAAAACTTTTGGGCCTCTAATAGAGTGTAAGACCCAACCCCCTTTTAACCAAAACATTTTGGGGCCTCACTTATTGTATAAGTCCCTCTGCGTTAAAAGGAAACCTCGGCGCGATCGTCATTTTAAACGAAAAAATCATTTGGGCCTACCCTCGTGTTATAAGCCTCACTCTTTTTCTTTAAACTTTTTGGGCCTCTTGAGAGAGTGTAAGACCCATCCCTTTGTACAGAAAAACATTTTGGGCCTCAGTCACTTGTATAAGTCCCTCTGTACAAATTCAAACAGTGCGCTCACTAATAAAACCCTGGGCCTCTCCTTGAGCTGTAAGCCCCAAATCTTTCTTTTCAAAGCAATTTCTCCTTTGATTTTGAATATACTGTTGTTTTCAATCTTTCTTTGTTGAACAACTAACCAAACAACATGGAAGCTCTACAACCGAGTAAGTGGTTATTGCTTTCATTTACTGCTTTCATATACATATAACTGTATTGTGGGGCTGTTTCACTGTAAGTCTTCTTTCATAAACTCATATCAACTGTGTAATAATAGTATAGATATTTCGAGTTTCCCCGGCAAGTACGTCTAGAACTAGGTGACGCCGTTTCGTTTATTCGTAGAAATAGACAACTAGATCCCCAATAGGATCACCAGATACAGTCTTCTCTTTGGCTGTCCTCATTAGGAATTATCAAGAAACTCTATTCCCAGAGATGAATGTATGCTCCGTGAATGGCATCTTTGAGTTTCTTCCAAATTCTCGAACTTTCCTGACTTGATCTATTCCTCGTGAATAGCTTGCCTTGAATTTCTCGGGGTTTGGGGACCCACGGGCTTCTTAAAAGCATCGGCCTCCTCTTGGGCATCGTACAAGGACCTACAGGCTTCCTAAAAGCAACCTAGCCTCCTCTTGGGCTTAGTACAAGGACCCTACGGCTTCTTAGAAGTATTCACAGCCTCCTCTTAGGCTTCGTATAATGATCTCTTCCTCCGGGAATGATAGCCTTCTCTTGGGCTTAGTACAAGGACCGATCGGCTTCTTAAAAGTTTCCAGCCTCCTCTTGGGCTTCGTACAAATTGTCCCGACGGCCTCCTAGAGGTATAGGAATAGAACTTAGTCATCTGCATAGAACAGTCCTTTCAAAGAGTCTACTACTGTTTCTCAAAGCATAGTACAAGAGATGACACTCTAGACTTGGACAGTCTAATTTCCTTGAGTCTCAAAGACATTCTCAAGTGACCCCTTCAAGAATAGGAAGGAAACCTGTAGACTCGGACAGTCTCAATACCCTTCGGATTTCCCGCTTCCTTAAAAAACAGGAATAACCCGGATCCTTTAATCCAATCCTTGAGTACAGTGTTGCTCATATAAGAACTGGTTTTCTCTTTCAAAATCAGTATACCGGACCTGTCACTCAACTGAAATAGTAACCATAGCCTCCTCTTGGGCTTTGTACAATGATCCTCCCCATCGGAGTCAAACAAAGTTTAGCCTCTCTCTCGAGCTTTGTACGAGACACATAAGAGACTCCCTCGTTGAGTCAATCACCCCTTTCGCCTCCATCTCGGGCTTTATACGAGATACAAAAAAGGTTCTTGTTGAACCAAATAAACAATAGCCTCCATCTCGGGCTTTATACAAGATACCAAAAGACTCCATCGTCGGGTCAAAACCTTTTACCCTCTCTCTCGGGCTTTGTACGAGACACATAATAGCCTCCTCTTAGGCTTTGTATAAGAAAACCACTGGTTAATCCAATTAACCTTTTAGCATCAAAACTGTGCCTCGTTCACAGTACACAAACATCAACAACGCCTTCCCCTCCATCTAATCGCTGTAAGCGGCAAGCCTCTGGATCATCTACATCCATGCCACTGTCCCTCTTTTAGTATGAGAAATCCCTAAGGAAAGATAGCATTGCTCTACACTAAGTTAAAGTCTTCTCCTTCAGGTTAAAATCCCCTTTAAAGGAAATTATGGCATTGCCGGATTCACACATCCCGGTTAAAGTAATTCTCCTTTATAAACAGTTGTGACATACAACCCCCTCTTTAGAGATGACAAATTCTCTCTAAAGACAACACCTTTCATCTTCACATCTTGGGCTTTGAACAAGATACAAATATACCCTTTCAGCTTCACATCTTGGGCTTTGAACAAGATATATATCACCTTTCGCTTCACGTCTTGGGCTTTGAACAAGACACCAAAGCACCCATTTCCTCCCATAGAATAGGAGGAACTACGAACGCTCTGATTTCCCTGTTTCGGTAAACGGGAATACGTAGGCATAAGATTGAAAGAAAAGATCTTAGCGAGCACAATCAACAAAAAACCCAAAATCCCATATCTCCATCAATCAAAAGCAGTAATTCAAAAGCATCAGTCCTAACATCCTAATCCTTGTTCCCCGCCAGAAACCTTCTGCCAAGATAAAAAGAAAGAAAACAGTATTGGCAAAAATACAAATAACCAGTACAAAGGCCCCCCCCCCCACATTGATAGCATTCGTAACCTAACAGACCATTGTTTAAACTCAGTATGCAAAGCAGGGTTAATTGGAGACATCTATTTCCCTTCCTTCATCAGCTTTAATAGGATAAAAAATGAATCGACCTGTAGTTAAGCTCAAACCGCAGAGAGCGACCTGCGCTTAAGAACCGCGTCCAAAATCGCTCGCTACAGCACCTCAGGTGCCATTTTTTGCCATTCATTGTGCGAGTAAAAGGTTCGCTTTGCGAACTGTAAAATTCCTGAATGTATTATAAATAGAATTTTCACACTTTTGGAGATTATTATAAGAATTTTAGATAGAGATAACTTGTAAATTAAAGATCAGAACTTTATATCTTTTCATTTCAAGGGAGAGAAAGTAAGAGCTTTGATATCTTGTTGGGAAAAGATGTAATCTTTTGATACCTTATGTATTTCATCTAATCTATGTTTGTGAACTAGTTTTGATTCTCTATTGTTTGTTGTCTTTGATTTCTTATTTGTTGGTCTTGACAAAACCTATTTCAAATCCGTGATCTTAGATTTTCATCTATCATTGAGCAAGCTTTTGACATGGGTTTGTGATTTGATATTCATTTGCATCTCAGCTATTTAGCATTGTGTTGGTTATTAGTTTGAATAGCTTCTAGTAATTAATGCAATAAGAGACCTCGATATTACTTGACAAACGGTATCGTGAGGGTGCATGAGAATAGTGATGAAGAACGATATTCATATTCATTTGGAAAATTAGTTGAATACATGTAAAAAGGGTTAAACGTGTGTACGTATTTTGATCATTGGCTTTGTACATGAATTACTCATTAGTTTGATATTGATGTTATAGTAATATCTGTTGAATCTTGAGGCCAGAAATGGATGTAACATTCATGCAGGTTTTAAATGCTTTGTATTGATTGGTAATGTGCAAGAGCAATTATTGATCGGTACAAAATCACTTACAACATGCGGGGACTGAGAGGATATGTATGTCGTGAGTGATACATGATGATGTTAGACGAACAGGTGATTTATGTATAAAATGATTAGAAGAATGCATGTGTTATCAATTGATGAGATCCAATCCCAACCAGACTCCGTTTATAATTCAGTCTTTACTTTATATTTTCCGTCTTTACATTTTCTGCATTTAATTTTGGTTCCTTAAATATTTTAAACCAAAACTTTTGAACCATAAGCTTAGAAACATAGAGACCGTCGAACGACATTCTTTCCATCACACTGATCTCTGTGGATACGGCAAAACTGGGTTACTAAAATTAGTTTTTGCTTGCTGCTGTATTACAGTTCCAACAGTTACCACCACATTATAAGAAAGGTCCGTGTAGGCCCAGGAAATTGAGGTTTAGAGAGCATGATGAGACAGGGTCAAGGATGAGGAGGCTTGATGTAGCTTATAGATGCACCAAATGTGACAAATTTGGCCACAAATCAAGGAAATTCTAGAGCATTGAACAAGATCCTAATGCATTGAAAAGAAAGGCAATTGTTATTGATTCTTTAGTGTTGTTATTTATTGTTTAGCATTGTTGTTGATTATTTTGTTTCATTCTGAATAGGTGCATCGTAAAACACCAAGGACCAAGGCCTCATCAACTATTGTTGAAGAGGTGTCATCAACTGCTAATGATGATCTAAATTTAGATGAAACGATTGAGGAGATGATGGCAGAATTTGAAGATCAGCCATCCCAAGATCCACAATCTCAAGTGTGTAATCCTACACATGTTGTTGAACAAGTTATTCCCAACCCTAGCACTTCAATTAAGGTGAATAACAAACCAGATGAGAAGAAGAAATAGGCTCATAAAAAGAAAGAACCTGAGCAGAAGAAACAGGCGCGTAAGAAGAAAGAACCTGAGCATAAGAAATAGGCGGAAAAGAACTAAACAGCTGAGAAGAACAAACAAGATGAAAAGAAGAAACCTCAATCACCTAAGAGGAGTAATGATAGGTTGAAAATTGTTTGGAGGTCTAAAAAAAATGTTGGGCATGGATCAACTTCAGGTGCACCATTGCTAATTGATGAAGAAAATGAAGACCCCAAAATTGGTGCTTGTGTGAAGAAAATGAAGTCATGGGATGAAATTTCAAGGAAAATGACTCAGTAGTGATTATTATGAAACAGTTTGTAATGCTTATTAGAAAATTTTAATTTAAAAACATCTCATTTATGCACAATATGTGAACATCTTTGTAATGCACAATATGCGCTCATTTTGGATCATCGTGTAATGCACAATATGTGATCAATTTAGATCAACATGTAATGGAATTTATGTTATGTTATCATGAAAGTGTGTTTACTGTAATGTATTACTGTCGTCAATTTAGTATGTTATCATCAGTTTACTGTAATGTATCAATGTCAACAATTTAGTATGTTTACCGCAACAAAATAAACCAGATAGATGCAACAAAAGTTATGTCCAAACTATGTCAAAACGTTACTGCAACAAAATAAACCAGATAACTGCCACAAAAGTTATGTCCGAACTATGTGAAGGTGAGAAAAGTACACAAGAAAGGGGTTGAGTTGTGTTTTTCGTTTTCTTAAATTGCATCTGATCAGAGTTCAGAATCTAAATAGTGTTCAGATTCTGGTTAATTATTAGCAGCAGAATGTTAACATAAGCAAACAAATAATAACATAAGACACAAAGATTTATACTGGTTCCTCCCCTAACTGATAGTAGTCTAATCCCCTTACTTCACAAGAGATTTTCATTATAATCAAACCATGATTACAATCGCTTATGCATTTTGTATAAGACTTTTACACCTGCTCAGACCCAAGGTCCAAGACTTCTGCTCAAGCTCCTCACTCGAGACTTCCTGCTCAGGTACCACACCTAAGACTTCCTTGCTCAGGCTCCTCACCCAAGACTTCTGCTCCTTGTCACATGAAATAAGCCTCTCTGCTTGCACCCTACTGGCCAAGACTTACTGCTCCAAATTCCTTACACTGAGCGTTCTTGCTCAAGCCCTCAGGCCTAAGACTTCAACTCCAAGTCACATAAAACGAGCCTTTATCTGCTTGCACCCCACTGGCCAAGACTTATTACTCCTAATTTCATGCAGCGAACTTAACTGCTTAAGCCACAGTGGCTCAAGACTTTCCTGCTCAATCAATTTACTTGATTAAGACTTTCACGGCTCAAGCTCCTAGCAAGAGACTTACGTGGCTCAAGCATCTTAGCTCGAGACTTCCTTGCTTGTATCCCAATAACGTAAGACTTTTTCTCAATCAATCCACTTGATAAAGACTTTCATAGCTCAAGCACATAGCAAGAGACTTACGTGGCTCAAGCATCTTGGCTCGAGACTTCCTTGCTTGTATCCCAATGACACAAGACTTTTAATCTAAACTGCTGAACAAGCTCAGCAGAATAGAGAACAAGGTGTACATGATACAAGTATCAAAGGTACTGGAAATCACCATAAAATAGAACTAAAGCTATTAATATTTCTAAGATATTAAATGTGTAAGAAATCTTAAGGCTTTTACAATTACAACTTACATAAGAAAAATCTGCATATACAATGAGTTGATATTGTTGATCTAGTTACTCCTTCTTCTGGTTGATCCTTGTTAAAGATTCAGTTTGAACCTTCAGCCATATTTATAGCCTTTTTAGAAACTAGTCATTGAAGAGGTAACTTGATCAAGAGTCTTTGATTGTTACTCCATAGTACAAGAGACGTTGAAGATAAATACACCAGAAGATCTTGATCCAATGTGTAACATGTTTAACCTTTGAGTCTTCAAGAGATTCTATATTAATAGAGCCATTGAGAGTAGATATCCATAAAGCATCTTAACTTTTCTTGAGCCTTACAATCTGTAGACTCTAGCTGACAAACTGATTTGACAATACAGCTTGCTTTTTGCAGTATGGATAGCTTCAGCTTTATCACCAACTCTGAATAGTACCAGAGGCCAATTTACATTAACTAAGTGTATAGACAATAATGTTGCTTCTTCTAATGTTGAGGCCTTCAGCTTTATAGTCTTCACTAGACATCACTTAGCAAGTGTTCTTTAGATTCTGCCACCAGAAGCTAGCAATTCAGCAACTCTCAAATTGTGCTTAATGTAGAACATATTCTGACCATAATATTTACAAGTATTAGAACCTGCACACATGTAACACACAATTAAACCATTGTTCTTTCAATACTTTGTTATCATTAAAACCCAAGGAAAATATGCCATGAATAAATCTTGTTCTAACAATCTCCCCCTTTTTTATGATGACAAACACAAGTATTTAAAGGACAATTTTGGGCAGTTATATTTTTCTTTGCAACATCAGGGTATGAGGTTTGTAAGCTCCCCCTGAGTCTAATAGTCCAAAGCAGAGTTCTTTAGACATCATACTAAGAACTACTCTCAAGAAAAAGTAATTCAGTCTTCTTAGTAACACCGGAGTCTGAGGTTTGTAAGCTCCCCCCGAGTCAAACAATTCCAAGGTTGAGGTTTGTAAGCTCCCTATTTGTTCCATATTTTAGAAAAGCAAAAATAACATTTTAACTTCCTTTGGCAACATCAGAATATGAGGTTTATAAGCTCCTTCTGAGTCTGATAGGCCTAGGTTGAGGTTTGTAAGCTCTTCCTTAGTTCTATATACAAGAAAGTTAAAATGTGTCGTCCGGGAAAGATAACCATAAAAACATAAATATAAATTACAAAATTATAAATGACCAATATGTACAACTGAATGGGTACTCAATGGGTTCAGTTTCTAATTAAATACTTACCATAATTTCTCCCCCCTTTGTCACATCAAAAAGAAAAATAAAAAAGAGAAGAAGGAAAGAATTACAGTCATAAATGCGTCACAAATCATCATTATAGGACCAGTTTCCAAGAAATTGAAAGACGATCAAGTAACATAGGTCATTAAAGATTGTATAGTGCATGCCTTAAATTTTTAGTGGTCGTTATTGTTCCAAGAATCAAGCAGGATTAAATCAAACGTTTGAGTTCCTCAGAAGTCATTATAAAAGCAGTTCAAACCTAGTTCATTTTCATCAACATCCATCAGAATCATGGAAGTATCGGCTGCGAGTCATAAGACTTTTGTGGTAACAGAAATCTCCCAGAGCTCTACGAGACAAGATGTCCAAGACGTTGAGAAACGAGTTGTTTCTAAAACATCCACTACTGAGCCCTTGCCCTCTGCAAGAATCACTTCTGAAGAAGTATCGTCAACAGCTCCAACACAACCTACCAGAGTAGGTTCATCAAAAGCTATGATGAGGCCCAGAAGAAGGATAATGAAGAGATCAAGGAAGAGAAGGCGGTCTAATAAGTTGTTCTACCGTCCAATCCCAGAGGTAGAGGATGAAGACATTGATGAAGATGAGCAAGACATATGCTATGACAACTGTTTTCATCTTAAGGATCAAAATGACTTAGATAGGGACCTATAATAAGCATTAGCAGTTCCTTATGAGTCAATGTTTTGTAATCCTTTGTTTAAATTAATGAAAGAATATCTTTTTGACCAAATTGTTTATTGCATGCATACACTTTCAATAACTTACTTTAGATTTACTGAAGTACAATAATGATGTAAAATTAACACCAGAAATGACAGTTAAACAAGTCAAGTATAAAATTTCTAGCTGTTAAAATATCTTTATTAGGTTAAACTGTTAGATAACATTTCCAAGATATATCATTTAATATTGTTAGTTTCTTGGATTGGCTGGAATTTTGGTAAAACAAGGTTGTTCAATGTTGATGTCAAGGTGGTGATATTGCAACATTGAGTCTTAACACTGGGCTGTGTTAAGTAGTGAAGCTGTTTAATGTTTGATGTCATATGGGTGATGTCACAACATTGAGTCTTAACACTGGGTTGTGTTAAGTGTTTAAGTTACTGAAGTTTGGATGTCTGATGTCACAAGCGATGTTGTGACATTAGATCTGCAGAATTAATAACATCAGGTTGTGATGTTGTTAGGGTTTGCGTGTTAGCTGGAATTGTGGAAAGCAGGTAGTCTCATTGGATGCGAATATCTTGGGATAGATATTCTCTGTTGCATAGAGATTTGATGCAGATTTGTAGGAGATTTAAAAGGTTGAAGATTTGAAAAGATTTTAGGAGAAAATCAGTTTTGAAGATTCAGTTTTAAATAACAAATCAGGTCAGATATTGTAGCAGGTCCAAGTCCAATTCAAAAACCTATATAAAGTGCACCAGTACTGAAGGAAAAGTAACAAAGAAAGAGAGCTAAAGAATGAGTGTCGATTGTGTCTTCGTGTATGTTTTGTAAACCATTCGAGTGTGAATTGCTATTGTTGTTTTGAGTTGTTCTTGATCAAAGCTGTGAAGCAGAATCAAGAAGTGTTATTCGAAGTGTGTGATCTTTGAATTATATCACTGAAGTGTTTTAGGGATTGAGTAGTGTTCTCATATCTAAGTGGCTTCTTAGGTAGAAAGTCACTAGTAGGAATTAAGATTAGGAGATTGTCAACTGGGTTGTTGAGTCTGTAATTTAATTCTACAAGTAGTGAATTTCATCCCTGGCTTGGTATCCCCCAGACATAGGTAGTTAGACCGAACTGGGTGAACAATTTGGTATGTTATTCTGCTGTTTTATTTGTCCATTGTGCAGAGTGTGTTGTTGTGACATCGCACTTAACATCACACGTCTGATACCAGAATTTCAATTGGTATCAGAGCAGGCATCCTGTCTGTCTCTGGGTGAGATCTAGGGAAGTTACCTTCTGGTGTAAAGATGGACAAGGAAGTTGGAGGATTTGTCAACAGACCCCCTATTTTGGATGGCTCGAATTATAACTATTGGAAGCCAAGGATGATCACCTTTTTGAAATCCTTGGACAGCAGGGCTTGGAAGGCTATTGTTAAAGAATGGAAAACACCTGTTGTGTTTGAAAAAGATGATGTTGGGAAAGACAAAGAGGGTACCGCTAAGCTGAAGCCTGAAGAAGAATGGACCAAGGAAGAAGATGAACTTGCCCTTGGTAACTCTAAAGCCCTAAATGCTATCTTCAATGGAGTTGATAGGAACATCTTCAGATTGATCAACTCATGTGAAGTTGCTAAGGAAGCATGGGATATTTTGAAGGCTACACATGACGGAACATCTAGAGTTAAGATGTCAAGACTTCAGATTCTAACATCAAAGTTTGAAAGCCTGAAGATAAAGGAAGATGAGACTATCCATGACTTCCACATGAGTATTCTTGAGCTATCCAATGCATCCAGTGCTCTTGGTGAAAAGATGTCAGAAGAAAAGCTTGTAAGGAAGATCCTTAGGTCCCTTCCTAAGAGGTACAAGATGAAGGTGACTGCTATTGAAGAAGCTCAAGACATCAGCAAAATGAGGGTTGATGAGCTTATTGGATCTCTTCAACATTTGAACTAGGGTTAAGTAAAGAAGAACCTGAGAAGAAGTCCAAGAGTATAGCTTTAGTTTCCAGTTCTGAAGAAGCCAAGAAAGAGAAAGTAGATGACTCTCAAGAGGAGCTGTCTCAGGCTATTGCTTTGCTGGGTAAACAGTTCAACAAAGTTATGAAGAGGATAAATAGGAGTTATAATCCCAATGTCAAGAACATTACCTCTGACATCAACATATCAGGAGAACAAGGGAAGAAGTCTAAAGATGAAGAAAAATCCAGTAATGACAAAGGGGTACAATGCTTTGAGTGTGAAGGGTATGGACATGTCAAGAATGAATGTCCCACTTTTCTAAAGAAGCAGAAATGGTTATCAGCTTCTTGGTCTGACAGTGAGAGTGAATCTGAAGAAAATTTAGCTAAACTTGCTAGAGCTATGGTTGGGGTTTATGAGTCAGATGATGAGTCTTATGATGATGAGGTCTCTTACGATGAACTTGCTGTCACTTACAAAGATCTTTTCGTGAGAAGTGAGCAAGTGTGTCTTAAAGGAGAAGAGCTGAAGAAAAACATAATACAGTTGAAAGCAGAAAAGACTGAACTTGAAGCTGAAGTCAGTATGCTCAACTATAAGCTGGACTCTATGACCAAAACTATCAGGATGTTAAACAATGGTACTGATGCGTTAGACAACATTCTCAGTATTGGGAAGATGGCTGGAGACAAATGTGGTTTGGGATTCACCAGTGATACAGATTCTATCACCCCAAAACCAGTGATGTTAAAACATCAAGACAGAACTCCATCTAAGAAGAAATACAGACGCGAGAGATGTCACCATTGTGGATGTTTTGGACACATTAAGGCTTATTGTTATAAGCCACATGGGTATCCACAGAAGGCTCATCAGGCTGTTCCCAAACAGATCTGTGATAAAGGAAGGCAGGTTTCCAAGCCTAAGAAGCAATGGGTCCCTAAAGTTAAGGTTACCAGCTTGATAACTCACACTTCCTTAAGGGTTTCTACCAAAGAAGATTGGTACTTTGACAGTGGGTGTTCAAGGCACATGACTGGAGTAAAGAATCTGTTGGTAGATGTGAAACTTCAGTCTTCAGGATATGTTACATTTGGTGATGGGGTCAAAGGAGAGATCAAGGGGATTGGTAAACTAAACTGTGCCGGTGCTCCCAGACTGGAGGATGTTCTTCTTGTTAAAGGACTAACAGCAAATTTGATTAGCATTAGTCAACTTTGTGATCAAGGATTCAAAGTAGACTTTACAAAGTCTGAATGTATTGTCAAAGATGATAAAGGAGAAGTCATTATGAAGGGAGCCAGGTCTAAGGACAATTGTTATCTTTGGGTGCCTCAAAACTCAAATTCTTCCACGTGTGTGCTTGCTAAAGAAGATGATGTCAAAATCTGGCATCAGAAGTTGGGACATCTTCACCTAAAGGGAATGAAGAGAATCATCTCCTCAGAAGCAGCCAGAGGAATTCCCAAACTTAGTATTGAGGAAGGAAAGGTGTGTGGAGACTGTCTAAAAGGGAAGCAGACAAAGATGTCTCATCCGAAGCTTCAACATGACACCACCTCCAAGGTATTGGAACTACTTCATATGGACTTGATGGGACCTATGCAGGTGGAAAGTCTGGGTGGAAAGAAATATGCATATGTAGTTGTGGATGACTATTCAAGATACACCTGGGTGAACTTCATCAAAGACAAATCAGAGGTGTTTGATGTATTTAAAGAGCTTTGTCAAAGACTCCAAAGAGAAAAGGAGAGTAAGGTTATCAGAATAAGAAGTGATCATGGAAGAGAGTTTGAGAATAGCAAGTTTGAAGAATTTTGCTCTGCTGAAGGTATAAGTCATGAGTTTTCATCTCCTATTACTCCTCAGCAAAATGGAGTAGTTGAGAGGAAGAACAGAACTATCCAAGAGTCTGCTAGAGCGATGATCCACGCCAAGAAACTTCCTTATCATTTCTGGGCTGAAGCCATGAATACTGCCTGCTACATTCACAACAGGGTTACCCTGAGAAGAGGCACTTTATCCACTCTGTATGAACTATGGAAGGGAAGAAAACCTAATGTTAAATACTTTCATGTTTTTGGAAGTAGATGTTATATATTGGCTGATAGAGAACAGATGCAGTCTGAATTTGAAATGAGTCTTGTTGGTGAGCTGAACTATTTTCTTGGTCTACAAGTTAGACAAATGGAGGACTCCATATTCATTTCTCAGAGCAAGTACGCAAAGAACATAGTAAAGAAGTTTGGCCTAGAGAATGCTAATCAAAAGAGGGCTCCTGCTCCTACTCATCTAAAATTATCCAAGGATGAACATGGTGTAAGTGTGGATCAAAGTCTATATAGAAGCATGATTGGGAGTCTATTGTATCTCACAGCTAGCAGACCTGACATTGCTTTTGCTGTTGGGGTTTGTGCCAGATATCAATCTGAACCGAAGGCCAGTTACTTGAATCAAGTGAAAAGGATCTTGAAATATGTTAATGGCACTAGTGATTATGGGATGTTGTATAGTCATGGTTCTGGGACTGAGTTAAGGGGATATTGTGATGTTGACTGGGCTGGGAGTGCTAATGATAGGAAAAACACTTTAGGAGGCTGTTTCTTCCTAGGGAATAATCTGATTTCATGGTTTAGTAAAAAGCAGAACTGTGTGTCACTCTTCACCGCTGAAGCTGAGTACATAGCCGCAGGGAGTAGTTGTTCTCAACTCGTGTGGATAAAGCAGATGTTAACTGAATACAATGTCAAGCAAGATGTCATGACATTGTGCTGTGATAATTTGAGTGCTATCAATATCTCTAAGAATCCTATTCAACATAGCAGAACTAAGCATATTGATATTAGGCATCATTTTATAAGAGAATTGGTTGAGGACAAAGTTGTTGCATTGGAGCATGTAGTCACAGAAAAACAGTTAGTTGATATCTTCACTAAAGCATTGGATGCAAACCAACTTGAAAGTTTGAGAAGTAAATTGGGAATTTGCATACATGAAGATTAAATATGCAAGAGAGTGTATTAAGCAGTTGTAGTATTTATTAGAAATTGATTTTGTTCAACTGCTGATAGCATACAAGTTTGAAGTACATCATAAGTTACAGATTATCCCAACCCCCTGCATCTAGAAAAGCTTTCCAGTCTTCATCCCAATCATCATCAGCAGCTTGTTGTTGCACAGAAAGCTTTTTGCTTGGTTTCATGGTTGTTTCTGAGGTTCTGCCTGTCCTTTTGGCTCCTGAAGTAGTTGTAGCTACAGTCATTGTTTTGTTTCCCTGTTGAGGTGGATCTGAAGTCGTGCTCGTTTGCTTGAAGTTCTTTGCTGCATCTTTGCTGGTTAACTGGCTCATTCTTGGTTGCTGAGTGGTGCTACTAGTAGAAAGGCTTGTGTTTATAATGAAAAACAAGGAGCATCATTTGTATCGACTGGACAGTCAAGGTGTTGGAACTTGTGTTTTTGGGAAGCATGTTGTTTGACCAAGTCTTTATGTCAGAACATTGTGTTTGGTGATTGTCAAATTGTGGCTAAAAGGGGGAGAGTTAGTCTAGGTGTGTAGAGTGTACCCTATATCTGGTATGATGCAGAAGTGCAGAAGTTGAGGGGGAGTGTGCATGTTGAACAGTTGTTATGCCGGTTCTTGTTTTGAGGGGGAGCACTAGGGTTTATTGTTGAAGAAGCTGCAACAGAGTTTTGTGAGAAGTGAAGTCTTTATAAATTGAAGATGCTGCTGCTTGAAGTTTCAAAAATATTGAAGTTTTCCGCTGCTGAAGTCTCTGAAGGTGCAGAAATTGTTTTAGCCAAAATTAGCCAAAGGGGGAGATTGTTAGTTTCTTGGATTGGCTGGAATTTTGGTAAAACAAAGGTTGTTCAATGTTGATGTCAAGGTGGTGATATTGCAACATTGAGTCTTAACACTGGGCTGTGTTAAGTAGTGAAGTTGTTCAATGTTTGATGTCATATGGATGATGTCACAACATTGAGTCTTAACACTGGGTTATGTTAAGTGTTTAAGTTACTGAAGTTTGGATGTCTGATGTCACAAGAGATGTTGTGACATTAGATATGCAGAATTAATAACATCAGGTTGTGATGTTGTTAGGGTTTGCATGTTAGCTAGAATTGTGGAGAGTAGGTAGTCTCATTGGATGCGAATATCTTGGGATAGATATTCTCTGTTGCATAGAGATTTGATGCAGATTTGTAGGAGATTTAAAAGGTTGAAGATTTGAAAAGATTTTAGGAGAAAATCTGTTTTGAAGATTCAGTTTTAAATAACAAATCAGGTCAGATATTGTAGCAGGTCCAAGTCCAATTCAAAGAGCTATATAAAGCGCACCAGTACTGAAGGAAAAGTAACGAAGAAAGAGAGCTAAAGAATGAGTGTCGATTTTGTCTTCGTGTATGTTTTGTAAACCATTCGAGTGTGAATTGGTATTGTTGTTTTGAGTTGTTCTTGATCAAAGCTGTGAAGCAGAATCAAGTAGTGTTATTCGAAGTGTGTGATCTTTGAATTATATCACTGAAGTGTTTTAGGGATTGAGTAGTGTTCTCATATCTAAGTGGTTTCTTAGGTAGAAAGTCACTAGTAGGAATTAAGATTAGGAGATTGCCAATTGGGTTGTTGAGTCTGTAATTTAATTCTACAAGTAGTGAATTTCATCCCTGGCTTGGTAGCCCCCAGACGTAGGTAGTTAGACCGAACTGGGTGAACAATTTGGTGTGTTATTCTGCTGTTTTATTTATCCATTGTGCAGAGTGTGTTGTTATGACATCGCACTTAACATCACACGTCTGATACCAGAATTTCAAATATATTGATAAGACTTAATCAATATAAAAGCAACAATCACTTGAAATAATGTATGTAACACGTCTATATAAGAACTCTTAGCAAGCTTACTTTGATAATCACTTAATCTTCAAAACACCAAGATGTACAAGCAGAAGTAAATTTGGGATCCAAAGAGAAATTTCAGAAAGACAGCAATAATAAATGCAGTAACTCAGGCAAGTGAAAGCAAAGCAGCAGCTGAAGGATCTACAAATAAGCAGATGACTTCAGAAGCTCTCACCTCTTCAGCATCCTTTGTGAAGACACACAAAAGAAGAAGATCTTCTGGGTCCAAACGCAGAAATCAACTAAGAAAGAAGGCTTTCAAATTTTCCAAGGAAGAATGGCAAGATTACTTAGATAATCTGGACATGTCAGATGATCCTAGGGAATACCTTAGGTCCAATCCATCAGACTAGAATGTCTAAGTAATTTGTAATCACTTCCTTCTTATTAATGAAAAAGTTGCAAGCATTAAGTTCTTACTCCCATTACTTTTAATTCTCTTGAACAACTATAAATAAATATAATCAACAGTTAACTGAACAACAACACGAATAAACTTTAAATTATTAATAAGATAACTTAATACAAAGGTTCTAACAATTATAAGGCATAATTATGCAGAAATCTAACATCAGAATCTTGCATAGATAGCTTCAAGCTTGTCCCTCTAGATTTTAAACAAATCAGCCTATGAACTTGTGATAAATCCCTGCTGAACAAGTAATTCTGAAAGAACTCATCCAAAAGGAATGAATAAAATCTTTCCCTTGTGAAAGGAAGAAAGAGTCTTCTTCAAATAATCAAACATAACTTGAGGAAGATCAATTTGTAGGTCTGAATTGAAAAGTAGAAGCATATATTTTTTTAATAGGGTCCATTAGGTCAAAATCCTTATCCTAGGAAGTAAATTTGAATTCAGAATCTGACTCCAAACAACAGCATCAGGATGAAGATTTGAGACCACTAATGTATTAGATGGATCTACAAAGATACGCCAAGTAGGAAGATAGTGTTCCCAAACAAGAGTTCTTGGGATTTTTCTAATTTCCTCACAATTGATTACATTAGCAATCACTTTAGAGGTTACTGTTATAAAAACACCAATTACTTTAGAAATAATAGCACACTCAGAATTCAGCTCAACAATAGAAGCATTAATCCAAAACTCTTTGACAAGATTTGGACAAGTGAAACCACAAAGCATCTCAAAGTATCCATTCCATCCTTGTTCACACACAGTCTTCCAGAAGTTAAATTATAACTTAAGCAACTCATCAAAATCCACAAACTTTTCATTGATGATTACCAGTTGATTCAAAGAAGAATTGACTAGGAAACTCATCTCAAGTTTGGCTTGATCAGCACACAACCACGCAGAGAAAATAAAAAGAAAGAGAACTAAACAAGATTCCTAAAGGAATAAGAATCTTGTCAGAAGAAGGACAAAAATGATGTTTCACAAGACAAGGGATATTGACAATAAGTATCCAAAGGAAAACATCATTACTCAAAGGTTCTTATTTAACAGATTTCTCGAATCCACAAGATGAATTTCACCTTTATGAAAATTTAAGCATTATAAAAGTCTTTGAAAACCTTTTACTTAAACTGATTTATCAGAAGTAAAGAATACTCTTCTGAATTCAGAATTTGACAACTTTCAGAAGCTATCATCCATCAGAGTCTAGTAGAACTAGACTGAGAAAGAACAATATCTTCTTTCAGTCATAAATCTCTAAGATTCTATTCAGAACCAACACTTCTTCTTGAAACAAGAGTCATAAGTGATAGACGAATATTGAATTTTTTTCTTTGACAGCTAACAAACAACATTAACATCACAAAAAGTGAGGAAACTATTTCCATAAATATGATCATCATCTGGCTTAATGAAATATATAGAATAGGTAAACACAACAGAGTTTATTCTAAAAAGATGTCTGAAGATAATTTTTAGAAGAGCTTCTATAGACATCTAACATAAACTTTGTGTTTACATCTACTCAAATATCTCATTGAATTAAGAGATAAGTTAGGCAAGAACAAGCATACCTTTTTTTTGTTATTTTCTCGGTCAGACTAGTATCAGCATTCAGACTTGACCATGGAGTCTGATTATCGTTTTGAGTGGATTCTGATTCAATGCCTGTTAAATCAATGACTCTACTTCTCTCACCAAACTCAGTACCTCTAGCACTTAATTCTAGGTTGTGGGCTCTTCTTCCATCAAATGTTGTGAACAACCTTTAATAAATGCCATGGAAGATGCCTCTGCTCATTTCCTTGATATTTGCAGCAATTACATTCAGATCATGACACCTATATTTCTATGAGACTATTCACAAATGTTCAGATAGGCTTTCCTTCACCTTATGCCACGTTCTGATAACAGTAACATGATTCATTCCATAGTAACAAACTAGAATAAACCATAATATGAACAAGATCTTGTTCTTAGCAGAATCATCAATTTCATTGTCTTGATACAAGACTCTGAGATCTTTGATAAGCACATAACCAAATGATGTTAGCTATCAGAGAATGGCATAAAACAAATTAAAGCTCGTCATCTAATTGCCTGCAGAACACAAAGAAAAATTGAAGGTTTCTCATAGACTTTTCATTTAATACAAATTCCATGATGACCCTCAACCAAGGAGCAATGGAGTCTCTTAAGATATCACCTTAAAGAGCGGACTCCTTATTATCAAATATTGAAGCAAGATAGATTTGACATAAACTCTTTCTCTTCAATACTTGATTTTTATTTCAGGACTCAGATGCTTCTTCAGAAGCAATAATGACTAACAGAGCCAGATTACTCTTTTATCTAAATCTTGCATTAATGTCATCTTCAAAAGAATATGCAGTGAAGATTAAATAACATTAGGTTATGGTAGTGTTTCTTCTTGCTTTTAGATCCGAGAGATCAGTTGAAGTACAAGTACTTCAGAAGCTTCTGAAGTTACTCTTACATCAACGAATATTATGACAATCCATCTGATTAAGAAGAACTTCTAATAAGAAATATAAGTTCCTTATCATCAGATACTTCAAGGATTCAAGCTTCAGGAAATGTGATATGTTAGATAGCTTTTCATCATCTAATTTCATTTCTTTTTTTCAAGATTTGCAAGATAAACCAACAGACCACAATAAATTTAAGTTGTATAACTTCTTGAATAACTGTGACCTTAGGTTTGAATCTAAATCAATCTTTTCAAAATTTTCTTGAAAGATTAGATGAAGTGTAACTAGACAAGCTTCAAAATTGATTCCCACAAGTATGAGCACAAGAATTCAGAGATAGTCCGAGCATCAGACATATCAATGATGTTGATATACTCAGAAGTGAGATAGAGCACCTACCAGAATGCAATTACCTCTAAAGATATTCAATAAACTTCTTCTGAGATAGTGATAGAGACTTTCAATAAATTATCTCTACACCATCAACTTCTATAGTGATATCTTTCAAAAGAATATTTTATAGACCTTCAGAACCCCTTTTATCAAGACCAATAAGTTAAAAATATGTTTTGCTTTTTCCATCATTTAAATTCAGTGGAATCACCCTTTGAATATGGTAGGAAAACCAGTATAATATTTTTCATGTGGCACCTGATTCCTTCTTGAAG
Source organism: Lathyrus tuberosus (assembly GCA_022829125.1). Taxonomy (NCBI): domain Eukaryota; kingdom Viridiplantae; phylum Streptophyta; class Magnoliopsida; order Fabales; family Fabaceae; genus Lathyrus; species Lathyrus tuberosus. Next base: position 9,182,721 of record JALAZF010000199.1, on the reverse strand, counting down.
GAAAGTCTTTAACAAACATACTTTTCTTATTGGATCATTATATGTGCCACTATTAAGTGTTAAGCACAGACCATGCTCTGATACCAATTGAAGGTGAGAAAAGTACACAAGAAAGGGGGTTGAATTGTGTTTTTTGTTTTCTTAGTTTGCATCTGCTCAGAGTTCATAATCTAAATAGGTGTTCAGATTCTAGTTAATTCTTAGAAGCAGAATGTTAACAGAAGCAAATAAGTAATAGCAGAAGACACAAAGATTTATACTGGTTCCTCCCCTAACTATGAGTAGTCCAGACCCCTTGCTTCACAAGAGATTTTCACTATAATCAAACTATGATTACAATCACTTATGCATTCTGCATAAGAATTTTACACCTTCTCAGACCTAAGGTCCAAGACTTCTGCTCAAGCTCCTCACTTGAGACTTTCTGCTCAGGTTCCACACCCAAGACTTCCTTGCTCAGGCTCCTCACCCAAGACTTCTGCTCCTAGTCACATGAAACGAGCCTCTCTTCTTGCACCTCACTGGCCAAGACTTACTGCTACAAATTCCATGCACTGAGCATTCCTTCTCAAGCCCTCAGGCTCAAGACTTCAGCTCCAAGTCACATGAAATGAGCTTTTCTTTACTTGCACCCCGCTGGCCAAGACTTACTGCTCCTAATTTCATGCACCGAACTATCTTGCTCAAGCGACACTAGCTCAAGACTTTCCTGCTCAATCAATCTACTTAATTAAGACTTTCACTGCTCAAGCTCTTAGCAGAGACTTACGTGGCTCAAGCATCTTAGCTCGAGACTTTCTTGATTGTATCCCAATGACACAAGACTTTTGCTCAATCAATCCACTTGATTAAAACTTTCACAGCTCAAGCACATAGCAAGAGACTTACGTGGCTCAAGCATCTTGGCTCGAGACATCCTCGCTTGTATCCCAATGATACAAGACTTTTTATCTAAACTACTGAACAAGCTCGGCAGAATAGAGAACAAGGTGTACATGATACAAGTATCAGAGGTATGAGAAATTACCATAATAAAGACCTAAAACTCTTAAGATTTCTAAGATATTCAATGTGTAAGATATCTTAAGGCTTTTACAATTCCAACCTATTGTCGTAACCTAAAATTTGACATCCCCTTTTACCTTTTTGCATAAGCACCTTCACTTGCATTCCTAGCATGCGCACAACCATTTTTATTTTGAATTCATTGCAGGTATATAATCAAATCTCCACAAAATCTCAGGGCTATGGATATGTTCCCCACTAAGTCATCACCACATCAATATGGGCAAAACAAGAGGTTTTTTATGCCTATTTATCAAAGCAAAGGGTCGAAGTTCGGAATCATAACCATAACACCTTATTTCAAGCCAAAATGGCGAAACAATTATGTATTAATCGATTAACACTATATGGTTAATCGATTAACACCTGCAAATTTTGTAGAATTTCAGCATTTCACAGCACTACAGCATCTACACTCTTCTCATTTGGTCTACATCATTCTAGTATCTTGTGGAAGGTTCTAGACATGTGATTACACCAGAAAATATCAACTACATTTGTTACACTGCCTCACTTTCATTAATGTTCACCGTGTACCCTAATTTCTAAGCATGAGAACCACTTGATCAATTGAGTTGCATTGGGATTCTCCTACTGAGTTAACCAATAACTAACTGATTTAAACCTCAACTCAGTGAGATGGGTCTAACTAACTTCAAAGCAAATGCCAAACCTCATTAACTACCTCTAAACCAAACTCCAAACCTCCACTCATTCCAAGCCTATGCTCTATTTAAGCAAACCCTCACATTGTTGCAAGGGACCTTTCACTTTCATTATGAATTTTTCTCTCTTCACTCTCATTTTGCTCTCCATTTTCTGCAGCTCTCTCTCCCAATCATCACTTTCTTCTTCCCAAACCTTCAATAGAGTTCATTCCACCATTAAAGCATAGTAAGATTTGCATTGAAGCTTACTATTCTTTGAGCTATACCTCCATTCCTCTTCATTTCACTACTCAATTCTGCATCAACATTATTATTTACTTCAATTCAAGCTTTGGAAGTTGATCCTTGAAGAAGTTTTGGTGCAAATTCGGATTCAAAGCATTATCGCGTTATTTTCGGTTTTCTTGCTACGAATTGCTAGAGATCTTGGTATTTTCTGGTTTTCTAAGCTTTTCCCCATCACATAGTGATTGCAACAATTACCAAGGCAAACCTCAACCTTGTAGGTTGGTGAATCTCACTTGCTTTATCGTTTTCGATCGGTTTCGTATTTTCACAATGTAGTACTTAATTGATGTTTTGTTGCTTGAATTCTCGCTTTGCATGTTTGATTCTTTTAGATTTCAATTGCTTAGAATTAACATGAATTTTTCTTATGCTTCTATGCTATGATCCATTGTGATTACATGCGATAAGTGATTCTAAAAAGTGCTTTTCGAAATTCTGTTTCTGCTGATTCTACAGCGTTAATCTATTACACCCCGTATGCGCCTCAAAAACAAACTTCTGGCATTGTGTAATCGATTAACACCAGGATGTTAATCGATTACACCCGACACTTTTGCAAAAAATATTTGTTTCTAGGGTTGTTTTGCATAGTTTTCTTGGGTGCCTTCCCGTGCTTACTTGTATTCATGTTAATCCTACTGTGTTAGGTCAGAATCTACTTGAAATAACTCCTGCTTGATTAATTGCATGATTTTCCTTGATTATTTTGCAATTTGATCACATGTTGTAACATTTTCTTACACATTCTTGATTATGTGTTAACATGATTATGATTAGTGATGCATGCTAGCTTGTTCTTGTTAATGCTCTGCAATTTCAACTTGATGCATTAGATTTGGCCTTCCTTGAGCAAATTTAATCTTGTTCAAAATTATTCCTCACTTTTGCTCTGATGATCTTTCGACTCGCTTGAAAGATTATTGGCATGCTCCTTCCTTTTGATTGATTGACTGAAACCATGTTTCGATTGATTAATCCCCCCCCCCCCCCCCCCCCCGCCTTTTTCTTTAGAATCTCCTTAAAGCCTTTTTTTTTATCCTGTTTCGAGTTGGACGTCTGCACAACAAGCTGGAGCACTGTACAAATTGTGTCATTACTTTGTCGGTTTTAATTCCCACACAATGCTTTGAGCGCTAGAGAAGGAATGAGAGTGGATAATTCCTACACTCATTTTGATTATTTTGGGTAGGGGACGAATGACCCTGTGCCTGGAATAGTCGTCTCTATCCTTAGACTATGGTGTCGCTTGAGTCAATCCTTGGTCATTCAGTTCTACCCGATTCTTACTCTCTCTTTTTGGGTTCGCAACCTTATCTTGGTTCAACACCCATTCTTTTGGTTGATCACAGCCCATCTATTAAAACCAATCTCTCTTTTTGGGTTAGTAATCTTCTCCTAGTTCAACATACATTCTTCTGGTTAACCAGCGTCCGCCGATTAAAAACCAATCTCTTCCTTCCCTCAGTTAATCATAGTCTGTGTTATAACACACCGAATCCCCTACAGAGTTGACAACATTCTCTTGGTTTATCCCCCGTTCCTTTGATTAATCACATTCCATCTATTAAAACCAATCGACCCCTTTGGGTTAGCAACCTTCTTTGAGTTCGAAAACCCTATCCTTTGGGTTAGTAACCTTCTCTTGGTTCAAATACCCCTTCCTTGGTCAAGTACTACCAGTCAGTTAATGTATCGAGTCCCTTTTGGGTTAGCAACCTTCTCTTGGTTCAATACCCTTTGCTTCGGTTAACGACAGCCTGTCAGTTAGTACACTGAACCTCTTCGGGTCACAACCTTTGCTTGGTTCCACACCCGTTCTTGTGGTTAATCATAGACCGTCTGTTAGAACCAATATCCCTATTTCTTGACGGGTTAATCACCTTTTAGTTAAAATACCCATTCCTTTGGTTTATCACCATCCGTTGGTTAAACACTAACCTTCTTTTCCCCAACGAGTCAGCGCTTCCCCAGCTTGGTCGTCGGTTGCTCCTTTCCTTGGGTTAATCACCAAGTCTTGGTTAAAGTACCCTTGTTCTTAATCCTTGCCCATTCTTACTCCTTGCTCATTTTTGCTTGTGTTTTCTTCTCTTTTCTCTCTTGGTTTCTACATCATTTCTTTTCTCATCACTCTTGGGTTTGACACAATTTCCCTCTATTTTCCTGTCCCTGTTCTCCGAACTATGGGGCTCTTAATTCCTCATTGCACTATGTGGGTACGTAGGCACGAGGTCACGAGATCTTGGCGAGCCATCATTCTCCTCTTCTTCCTTGGTTCCATGAACTACGGAGCTCTGAATTCCTCATTGCACTCTGAGGATACGTAGGCACGAGGGCCCCAATCCTCCGTGAGCACTCTCTTAGTCCCTTCTTCTTCCCTCTTTGTCGAGTAGCCTTTAGATAGATAACCCATCTGAGCCTAGAAGCAAGCAGAATGGTCCCCGTCGAGTACGACGGATGCATGGGGTGCTAATACCATCCTCTCGCATAACCGACTCCTTTACCCGTTTCTCTTCCCCTTGGGTTTTCTCGATATTTACCCTATCCTTTAGGATTAAATAAAGTTTGGTGGCGACTCTGTTTTATGTTTCAGTGTGTGATTCACTCAGGAATAATCTCGCTAGCTTCAGGTGGCGACTCTGCTGGGGAATCCTTGCTCTTGCAAGTTGGAGTCTCGCCTAGTTTTGTTTGTTTTCTTGTCTGTTTCAGTGTTTATCTTTATGATTTACTTGCTTTATCTTCATGTTATTTATTGCATTATTTCACTGCTTTAAATATTCATATGCTGCATACTTTGGATATCTGCTATATTTTCTGCGTTTGTTGGGATGGGCTGATGTTACTTTAGAGAAAAGCTCTATACCCGGACTTAAGCATACATACAGGATATAATCGTGGATAGTTACATCGCCTACGTTTCCCGCGTTGGGTTGTCACGAGAGCCCCATCCAGACTAGTTTCACTTGAGAATACTTTTATCCTACAATAATTCACTACGGGTGGGCATTTTCTCTTGATTTCATGACTCTGGGAGACCTTCTAGGGACCACCTTTGGAATATTAGAACACACTTGTGAGGGGATATTGGGTTTTTGCAGGAAACCAATACTCTTCATACCTTTTGTTCTCTCGTACACGTCAGACCTTTGCACTGACACGAAATGATATATGCAGATTATCCAGATTATTCAAACTATGTTGGCTTCTTGATTATTGTGTTGCATATCATTTCATCATATCAATTAATTTTTTCATGTGCATTTCTTGGATACTCGAGAGCTTGATCTTTGTTGACGTAATCAAAGAAAATGAGTACTGGTTGCAGAGGTATCTATAGCTATCTATAGCTACAAGTTTGTGGAGCCTAAGTTAAATACTTTGAGAGGTTTAGCATCCCGTTTGACTGAGGATCATAGGGCTGTTTCAAGGATGACTATGGTAATCTTTTTACCATCCTCAACACTAAAGTCAACGTCACTACCATCAATACGCTTGTTCAGTTCTATGACCCGCCGCTAAGGTGTTTCACATTTCAAGATTATTAGTTAGCGCCTACACTTGAGGAGTACTCTCATATCTTGGGGGTTGAGATCAAGAATCAAGTTCCCTTCGTCTACACCAATGGATGTCTGAAACATCACCTCATTGTTGAAGCTTTCTGCATTGATAAGAAGGATATGGAAGCTAATCCCAAGACTAAAGGTGGTACTCGAGGGTTCACTTTGAAGTTTCTGGTAGATAAAACCATTTCTTTTGTTGAGGCTGGAAGTTGGAATGCCTTCAACATTGTGCTTACTTTGCTTGTATATGGGATAATGTTGTTTCTAAACATGGAAGATTTTATGGATCAAGCTATTATCTATATCTTCTTGTCCAAGAATCCTATTCCCATGCTCCTGGCTGATACATATTATTCTATTCATTCAAGGAATGAAACGAAGGAAGGAACTATTGTTTGTTGTGCTCCTATGCTATACTGTTGGTTCATGTCTCACCTTCCGCACAAGGGTCTCTTTTTTGAGAATAAGGGAAATCTCAAGTGGTCTCAAAGGATCATGTCTCTGACTGCCGATGACATCTCTTGGTATTCTCGAGTCTACGACAACACCATAATCATTCTTTATTGTGGTAAATTCTCTAATGTGCCACTCCTAGGCACAAAGGGATGGATTAACTACAACCGATACTAGCATTCATCCAATTGGGGTATCATATGCTTGACAAGCCAGATCATGGGAAAGTGGAGGAGTTCATCTTTCAAGAAGGGATTGATGACTTAGGGTTGCTGAAGAGGTTTAAAGCTGTCTGGATACAGATTCACCATGAAGGAAGAGCTGAGTTGGGTAAGAAAAACTGCATAGCAAAAGAAGCCTACACACAATGGGTTAAGAAAAGAGTCAAAGAGATCTTACTGCTGTTTCCTTATGAGCCTTCCATGAATGTCTAGTTTCCAAAACTTTCCATTATTCCTCCATCCGAAGTTGACCAAATCAAGTGAACTATTGAGATGCTGAAGAAGGAAAATGCTGATCTTCGATTCAACCTTGATAAGGTCACACCTGAGAAGGAAAGCTTACAAATTAATCTCCATCAGAAGAGGGAGCCCATGCTCAAAGCGGTGAAAATTGAACAGAACAAATGGAGGAACGTAGGTGATGCTTTAAAGGGTACCTATGATGGACTCACCTCAAAGAAAAGGCGACTCGCTGATACTTAGTATCAAGCCTACAAAGATGAGTTGAGCTACAAGAAGCAACTGGGAGAACTCCGAGGAAAGTTATCAGAATACAAGACAAAGCTGAAGAGTGAATAAGAGCATGATACCTAGAAGGTGAAAGAACTTTCTCAATGTTAAGCCGACGTCGATAAAGCTTTTAGTGAGATCTAGAAGCTGCAAGATCGAGCGCATCAGAACCTAGAAGAAATCAGTCAGCTCAACTTGGAGAGTACTCAGTGGGAAAGAAAAAGCCGTCATTGCAAGTCCTCTTGGATCAGAAAGAGGCCTTTCTACAAGATCTCCTTCAAGGACCTAATCATTCTTTGCTGCGTAACCTCATGAAGGATGCGAAGTATTGGAGCGAGAGGCATGCTTACTTAGCTAGATTGTTGAAGGATCCATATGCTGATGTGCTACCGCACAAGACTCCTTCAGTCGTTTTTCATTTCTTATCTGTTTGTAGGGTGGTTTTTGATAAGATCCAGACTAATCTTGTTGTAGACCAAAAGGAAAATTTTTTAGTTGTACTGACTTGTGTTTTTCCCTTATTGAATGAATGAGAAGTTCCTTGCCAATTTTATCTTTGCACCTGTACTTATATGCTTTATGATTATTGTTAACAAAGATAAAAGCTTGAGAATTCCTGGAATTAAAATTTTATTTTTTGCATACATTGCATTCATTCATGCACACATATGCACGTCCCTCATCTGAAAAGACAAAATGCTTACACCATTCATCTCCGCTTTGTAGCAAGATGACGATTCAACATCGTTACTTCACTCGATCTAGCAAGACAAAGATCATGGCTGACTATGAACTTGAGTATGTTGCTTACAAGGAAACATTGGCTCAGTTTCAAGGACGGATGGATTAGTTCCAGACCAACATGGATGTTATCATGGAGTTCCTTCGTACTCAGAAGGACATTGTTGCTGCTGCTACTATTGTTGCAACCGCTACTAATGCAACTGTTGTCACTCCTGTTGTTACTTCTGCCATTGTTGAAGCACCGATTGATTGTGATTCAACCTGTTGTCAACCCACCGAGCTCCCAGCCTACTCCAAATAGGCTTCCTACTGCCTATCCATGGGGGATGCCCCCAAACTTCACTCCTCAGATTGCTAATGGTGGTACTTTTGTGCCTTATCAACCTTTTGTTATGCCCGTGCCCAATGGGAATTCTACTGCTTACTCATGGGGCATGCCTACTCTGCTTCCACCTCCTGTGCTGAACAATGATGATCATGAGATTCCTCAAGTACAGACACGCCAGACTCTTGTGCCAACTGATGTTGAGACTCCTGATGAGGATGAACATGTGTATAGGGGGCCCTATTCGTGTTCAGGTTTCATCTCAGTCTTCTTAAACTGTTGTTTAGAATGTCCATTCTAGAATTCCCTATCGTGGGGCATCATCCGCTGTCATGGTACCTCCTCCTGGTTATCTGTATGGTGTTCAGATGGGTCATACTTCTGGTCAGATGGTTAATTCTGGGTTGGTATATCTGTCTTAGTTTACTTCTCCTCAAGTACTTGCTCCAGCTACACAACAGACTGCCCGACAGGCTGGCCTATAACCTCACAGGCCAGCGCATTACCTTCACATGACGACCTGAACGACACGCATAGGCCAACCTATTGCCTTCATAAGCCGACCTCTATGTTTTTCCCATCCAAAATTTTCAATTTTGCTCCAACGTTATGCATTCCTTTTGCTCATTCATTCACATGGCTATATATACTCACACATGCATCTTCTTCTAGGTAAGGTTTCCTAGAGAATAAAACCTAAACGAAACTAGATTAGAAAGTTCCCCATCATTTTCATCCCTTCTTCTATGCATACACACAATTGAACTACACATAATCATTTTTCAATTGGGTGAACATCTAGATTAGGGTTGACAACGTCCAATTAGGTTTGGTGTAACCGAGAATATTGGGTTGGGGGCTTTGTGTGTTTCAAATAAGAAAACCAAGGTGGGGTTTTCCTTCAAGATCAGGTTGATTTGAAGGTTTTGGATGAGATCACGTCAACATAGATTCGACTGAGTGAAAGCCTTGGAACAAGGTGGTTTCCTTTCAAGGGAGTAGCGTGAGATGGTGAATTGTGTTCGGGAATCTCGAGTTTCAACAAGTTGCATGCTCAGGATAATCGGAGGATTGTACCTGCATTGTTGGCCACTTGATCAAGCTTTGATCAAGGGTTAGAGGTGGAAGAATCAACACAAAACAATAGGGTTTTGGGGGTTTGCATTCTTCATCTCTTGTATAAACATTTTTGCAAATAAAAGGTTAATAGCACTATCTCAATTCAATTTTGAATTGAGGGCAGACGTGCCCATAGCGAGGTCGATTAGGGAACTTCCTAAACAAATCTTGCTCTCTCTCTCTCTCTCTCTCTCCCTCTCTCTTCATCTCTTTATTTCTTTTATTATTGATTATGCAATTTATCGATTTCGTCGTTGTTTGATCAATTTGATTGGAAATTGTTTTCTACTATCTTTTAAAGGTATTGTTGTTGATAAAATCACAATCAACTTTGATTGTGATAACTTTTAACATGAACAAAAAATAATATATTTCCAATTGTTATCAATCGCACATCAAGTCTTCGATAAATTGTTTGTGTGTATTTTGTTTGCGTTTTGGTTCATTGGATATATGAGTTACGATTAGATTTGCATTTAATTGATTCGTAACTTGATCATTGTTGAACATTTACGCTCGTTATCACTCTGTTTAGTTTAGGTTACACATATTTCTTTTTGATAGTAGGTTCGCTTAGACGATTCGATCCAGGTCATTTTTCCGCAGCACCTTATTTTGAAAACTTATTTTTCCCAAAAGTTTTTTTGTTGTAAAATTTGTGATCAATTAACCCCTCTAGATCGAAGCCTATCGTCTAACAAGTGGCATCAAAAGCTCTGGTTCATTCCGTGCTTGAGATACATTTCTTAGAAGAATGGCTACCAAACCTAAATCTGCATACAATAGAGCACCAATTTTCACCGGCGAAAATTATGGCTATTGGAAAACACTTATGCGTATTCATGTTAACTCCGTTGATAAATGTATTTGGGATGCTATCCAAAATGGTCCAAATGAAATAACTATGACTAATGAAGATGGTGCCACAATACCTAAACCGGAAGTACAATGGGATGATAACGATAAGAAATTATGGTCACGTGATTGGAAAGCGACGAAAATTCTCACTTCCGCCTTGGTAGTTGATGAGTTTTATCGTGTTTCTCATTGTGAGACCGCAAAATCTATGTGGGACACATTAGAGATTACCCATGAGGGTACTAATGATGTTAAACAAGCTAGGATCAACACATTAAATCAAAATTTTGAGTTGTTCCGTATTTAACATGGTGAAACTATTGCTGATATGCGAAAATGGTTCACTCATCTTATAAATCGATTAAATGCACTAGGTAATCCTATTTCCAATGAACTTGCTACTAACAAAATTTTAAGGTGTTTAAGTAGGGAATGACAACCAAAGGTCACCTATATTAAAGAACCAAATAATCTTAAGTCGCTTGATCTTACAACTTTGTTTGGTAAGTTGGAAGAGCACGAGCAAGAGATTACTTGCTTAGCAAAATACTAGAAGGAATACGAAAAGCGATCGAAGAATGAGAAAGGGAAAGACAAAGATGAAGGGAAGAAGTCTATAACTCTAAAGACTTCTAGATCTAGGCCTTCATATTGTGAGCATTGTGGTAGTGAGAGTGATGATGACAAGAACTTTTGTGAAGAATATTTGGGGTTGTTCGTAAAGAGATACCAAAGGTATATAAGGAAGAATGGTGTTAAACATTCCAACAATAACATATCCAAGTTTAGAAGGTTGGCAAGTTCCTCAAAGGATGATGAAAATAGAAAGAGTAAGCTTAGAAGATCTTGCTATCATTGTAGTGAAGTAGGTCACTATAGACCGGAATGCCTCATGAGAATGAAAGATAAAGAAATGAGCCATCACAAGACTTCTAGCAAGTCAAGGAGAACTTACACCTCTTGGGAGAGTGCTAGTGATTCCTCTAGTGATGAAAGCATAACTTCAAGTGTGGAATCGACTCGAATTTTCCTCAAGGAAAATAGGAAGAAAAAGAAGAATGTAAGTTCCTTTAAACTTGAATCTATTAATGACTTATCCTATTTTCAATTACAAATTGCCTTTGAAAATCTACATAGAGAAGCCTTAAGAGCTTTTAACAAGTTAGATTCTCATGAAAAAGTGATTTTAAATTTGGAAGCTAAAGTGTTAGAATCCGAAAGGAAGTTCAAATCTATTAAGAAATCTATGATAGAAATTCAAGTGACAAGAGAGAGGACATAATACCTCCTAGATTTGGTTGTGAGTATTGTCATAATAGACAAGAGGAAGTCAAATCTCTTCAAGTCAAATTAGATGATGCCTTACAACCTAAGATAGTATTTGCTAAGGTTGAAAAGCCTTTGAATCACTTTAAAAAGAAACATAGACATATTCATTAGGATCCTAATAGCAAGGACATGTCTCATAAAAACCTATATTGTCATTATTGTTGCAAAAAGGGACACACCATTGAAAAGTGAAAATTTAAGAAGTTGCTTGTTCCTAAAGGAGCTATTCAATGGTTGCCTAAGAGTAACTTTGTTTTCACTCACCCCCAAGGACCCAATGAAGGTTGGGTACCTAGCACTTTTCGTTGACCATGCAGGAAAAATGTCTTGACTCTATGAAGAAAGTATGGGATCTCGTCTATGGAAGATCAAGGTACAACATGGTGACATGTCCTTATTGTTTTGATCTTTGTGACTAGCAAGGCGGATTGTGTTACCACGGAGGTTAATGTTTGGTGTTTTTTATTGGTAAAAGCGTGTTGATTACTATTAATGTTTATATCCAAGAAATTTTGGGACGGGTATTCTTTTCATAATATATGTATATCTTCATAAGACATTCTCAAAGAAAACGAAAAAGGAATTGATTAGCCTAAAGTGGTAGAACATGAGAAATAATAAGATAACAATTGTGAAAAGGGGAAGGCTAAAATTCCAACTGCAATGGACAATCTTCTTTTTACTTGGAGAATCTCCAATGATCATCAAATCAATAATCTTCTTAGATACATTATTAATCACACCTTCAAGTACTTTGACACAAAGAAAAGTGGTAAGATCATTGTTGTCTAAAGTGTCTATGGCACGTTTTTGCATTTATTCCAACTTTCGTTCGAGAGTTCTTTGAGAAATGCATGTGCATATTCTGTCAATCATACGGTGAGGTGATATCTTTTCAACTTTAGCTTATGTTCTTTCTTTTACCTAGTTATTTTTCAATGCTTATGTTTCTTCTTGTTTAAGTTTATATCGATGATCTTATATTTGGATTAACTAATATGCAACTTGTAGAAGAGTTCTCTAAGCTTATACAGGGAGAGTTTGAGATGAGCCTCATGGGGGAGTTAAATTACTTTCTTGGGCTTCAAATCAAGTAATTGAAAGCGGGTACGTTGATGTGTCAAATGAACTATTACAAAGAATTGCTAAAGCGCTTTGGCATGGAAGATGCAAATTCTATTGATACACCTATGACCACAAATCGTAATTTAGAAAAGGACTCAAATGGTAAGGATGTAGATGTGAAGAAATATAGAGGTATGATTGACTCTCTTCTATATATTACCGCATCTAGGCTAGATATCATGTTTAGCATATGCATGTGTGCCTGTTATCAATCGGCTCCTAAAGAATCTCACTTAAAAGCTGTCAAGCGTATTCTTAGGTATCTTCACGATACTTCTCAATATGGGCTTTGGTATTCTAAAGGAAGAGATTGTAACCTGGTTGGATACACCGACTCCGGTTTTTTCGTTTTCAAATCGGATAGGAAAAGCATTAGTGGAACTTGCCACGTGTTTTGAAATGCCTTAGTAAGTTGGTATAGCAAGAAACAAGTTTCTGTTTCGTTGTCAACCACCGAGGCAGAATATGTTGTGGCCGGTAGTTGTTGTGCCCAAATCTTTTGGCTCAAGCAACAATTACTTGATTTTTATATAAACTTGCAACGTATTCCCATTATGTGCGACAAAACTAGCGCTATATATCTAACCAAGAATCCGGTGTAACATTCAAGCACTAAGCATATTGAGATTCGCCATCATTTCCTACGTGATCATGTTGAAAAAGGTGATGTAGTATTCGAGCATGTTGATAGTAAACACCAACTTATGGATATTTTCACAAAACCACTTGCGACTGAACCATTTTTCAACATCCAAAGGGAATTGGGGATACTCGATATCTGTAATCTTACCACCATATCTTTTTTATTGCATGCATCTTATATACTATTACTCTAACCTTCATTGAGAGTTTCATCTCATAAGAGTGCATGGTTCATCAATCTACATGAGAGGTAATATTGTTCCTTTTTCTTTCTCTTACTTAGTGTGTTTACTTGTTTTTACTAGTACTCCAAATGAATAATATCCTTGATGAATGAAGTAGTTTATCAACTCTCACTTCCAAAAATTAGCATTGATCTTTATCAATTACATGTTTATAGTGATGTTGTGTTACTCCTTCTACATACTTGAAGCATTTTCGTTAGTGCATTTGACTTGTTATGTATTATGTCATGAACTTTGGTTGAACATGTTATGATGTTAAATGAATTCTTGTTGTATGTCACCATTATGGTTACATCTTTGCTTTTGGTTTGAGTGGTGATGACTTCGTTTATCGCCTTGCTAGAGCACATGCGTGTGTAGCATTTCTAGAGAACCAAAAGCATATGTCACATAATCGTGTCGCTTTTATAGCAGCGCAAGGGTTTATATTAATGTTATATCTTTCATTGCTCATGTTCTTCTATCTTATGTGACACTTTGAGTAGCAGTCATGTTCTACTGTTACTTGGTGTGGTTGTATTTATGATTAGGCATTTTAAATCAATTCGCACATTATTCTATGTGAATTTTTTCATATTGATGATCTTCTCTTTGTAATTGCCTCTGTGTGGTATTTTGTGTTCGTCTATGATTATTGATACTTCTAATTGTCTTCTCTTTGCAAAGGGGGAGAAGTATAGAAAGTGTTGAAGTTGGATGCACATATTTAGGGCGAGTCTTAAAAAAGACAACAATGTCGCTAAATGCATCGTCTCATGTTTTGCCATCATAAAAAAGGGGGAGTATGTGAGGTTCTTTTGTATTTTGAGTGGTGTCAAAACTAGGATAGTGTAGTGTTATGTATATTGGATGGTGTCCTCCCATTCTAGATGTGCATCTTGTCATGAGGAAGCATTCAAATGAATTTGAAAGGAAGTCAACACCATACCTGCATTGAGAAACATGTTTTTTGGGCATACAAGTTAGTACAGGCCGACCTATGCAAGAACAGTCCGACCTATATGAGCCTCTGCTTTAGTATAGGTCGGCACATGGACTTTTCAGGCCGAATACTATGGAGTAGTATTGAAGCTTGTAGGTTCTTCCCACAGGCTGCCAGACAGGTTGGCCTATGACCTTCACAAGCCGACCTATTACCTTCACAGGCCGACCTGAACGACACGCATAGGCCAACCTATTTCCTTCATAGACCAACCTCTATGTTTTTCCCATCTGTAGCGTGGGATTTTTGTCAATGACGCGACCACCTTATCGCCATGGGTTTCTCCTCACCGCAATGGTAGGAGTGGTGTGCTACTTTCTGATTTCTAATTTATCCTGTGAAGCTGGAAAGGAAAGAGAAGCTATCTAAAACTAACCGTGCACACAAATGTTTAACTAAACAAATGCTTAAAAAGATTGGGGAGTTCGGGGTCAGGTTATACAATGAGGAGTTGTCAATTACCTATCCTATATGTGGTTATCCACATGTTGTTAGCAATTTTCCTTACTGCTTTCTACATACTGATGTTTGTCTGTCGTGGGTTGGGAAAGTTTCTCCTTCGGGAGTGTTTGAGAGAGAGTTTTTTGTTTAATTTTGGATTTTCTGAGGTTTTTGATGAGTGAAGGTACTAGACCTAGAGTTTTGTTTTTGATTGGTGTGCTAGCTAAGATTTCGCAATCTTATGCCTACGTATTCCCGTTAAAGAAAAAACAGGGAAATCAGAGTAATTGTAGTTCCTCCTATTCTATGGGAGGAAATAGATGATGTTTTGGTGTCTTGTTCAAATCCCAAGATTGAAGCTAAAAGGTTGAGTATTTGTGTCTTGTTTAAAGCCCAAGATTGAAGCTAAAAGGTTATTGAGAGAGAATTTGTCATCTCTAAAGGGAGACATCTCGTCTGTTTATCACAACTGTTGGGTGACTGATTATAAAGGAGAATTACTTTAACTGGGATATGAGAATCCACCAATGCCATAATTTCCTTTATAGGGGATTTGTCTTGAAGGGTAAAACTTTAACTCAGTGTAGAGCAATGCAATTTTTCCTTAGGGATCTTTCATGCTAAGAGAGGGACATTGGCGTGGATGTAAATAATCCAGAGGCTTGCCACTTACGGCAATTATATGAAAGAAAGGGATTTACCAAGATAAGAGATGGACTACAGCTTGGATATTGAATCAACAAGCGTGCCACTTACAACAGTTATCTAGAATTAGGGTTTGTTTTGATTTATCTGTTTTGATGTGTGATATACAGAGAAGTGTCTTCCTACAAAGAGATTTTGATTTCCTCTGAGGGGATGTTAATTTTTTTGTGTGCCTTGATCAAAGCCCAAGGTTGAATCTAAGAGATTGATTGACTCCACTAGGGAGATTATTATCTGTCTTGTACAAAGCCCAAGATTGAGGCTAAAAAGTGACTGGCTCTTTGGGGGGGTATCGTTATACAAACCCTAAGAGGAGGCTAAAAGTTTGACTTTTCCGGGGAAATATTTTGTCTGTCTTGTACAAAGCCCAAGATTGAGGCTAAAGAAAGATTTTTTTGACTCCACTGGGGAATCTTTGTATGTGTCTTGTACAAAGCCCAAGATTGAGGCTAAAAGGGGAAACTGACTCTACTGGTGAGAGGTTTTATCTGTCTTGTACAAAGCCCAAGATTGAGGCTAAAAGAAAATTTACTTTGTTGGAGAGTATGATTTATCTTGTACAAAGCCCAAGATTGAGGCTAAAAAGAGAATTGACTCTGCTTAAGGAGATTTTATATGTGTCTTGTACGAAGCCCAGGATTGAGGCAAAAAAGAGACAGACTCAACAAGAGAGTGTTTATATGGTGTCTTGTACAAAGCCCAAGATTGAGGCTGAAAAGGGTTGACTCAACAAGAGAGTGCTTTTGAGGCTAACTCTACTGAGGAAAATCATTATACAAAGCCTAAGAGGAGGCTGAAAAAGGTTGACTCAACAAGAGAATGTTTTAAGAAAGAAGATTGACTCAACAAGAGAGTGTTCTGAAGCTAACTCTACTGAGGAAAATCATTTTACAAAGCCTAAGAGGAGGTTGGCTTCTGCTGAGGATTATTGAGATCCAGAGGCAGGTCCAAAATGGGGAATAAACTCTTGCTGAGGATTACAGAAAAGTTGAGGTATCAGATGCCTTAAGGTTCTGATTTGAGATAGTGTTATACTGATGATAAGCTGACCCTAGCTGGGGAAATTTAGGATGAAAGACTGAGTTTTAGATCCTGTGAGGGTTTTAACTCTACTGGAGATTGATTAAATGACCAGGGTTTTTCAAGTGTTTGTAGGGAACTTGAGAATGTCTTTGAGATCCAAGAAGAGATTAGACTATCCAAGTCTACTGGCATGGAAGAGTTTATCTTTGTATGATGCCCAAGAGGAGGCTGGTGCTTTAAGGGATGAGAATCAACCCTTAAATTGGTCTGAGGTTTTGACTCTTTAGAAAGACTGCTCTAATAAAGGATGACTAAGTTCTGTCCTATACCTTTAAGAGGTCTTCAGGGTCCTTGTATTAAGCCCCAGAGAAGGCATGAGAACTTCTAAGAAGCCGGAGGGTCCTTGTACAAAGCCCAAGAGGAGGCTGGGGATGCTTTTAGGAAACCTGTGGGTCCAAACCTAAGAAAAGTTCAAGAAAAGTTTCACTGGGAATAATTTTTTCTTTAGTGAACAGTTCTAGGGTTTGAAGAAATTCAAGAGAGGTTTCACCGGGAATTAATCCTCTTTGGGGAAATGAACTTCTTTGACAATTTTCTAATAGTGATAGTATGAGAAAAGTTTCATCGGGAATAATGCCTTTCTCTTTGTTCCATATTGTATAAGCCCAACAGGAGGCAAGACTGTATCTAGAAATTCCTATGGGGAACTAGTTTTGACTGTGTTAAAAGAGTGACCACTGGCTTTATCTAGTTCTAGACCTAGTTGTCGGGGAAAACTCTAAGCAGATAATATACAGGCATATATATATAGGTGAAATATATATTGTATGTAAAAGAGGGTAGGAGGACTTACAGGTGAGCAAGCTTCCAACACAAATAAATATTTATATGTGTGCAAGTATGTAAAAGAAAAATGTGTTAAAACTTACAGGTGAGCAAGCTTCCATTGTAATAGCTGTATGGTTAGTTGTTCAAGAAATTAAAGAAAGTTTTGATAACAAATATGAACTTGAACCTAAATCAAAAGGGAAAGTTGTTTTTGAAAAGAAGATTGGGGCTTATACTCAAGGAGAGGCCCAGATGAAAAACAGTAATCGTACCGTTGATCTGAAAATTGTATCAGGACTTATACAATGACTGAGGCCCATAAAGGTTTTACTTATAAAGGGATGGGACTTACACTCTATTATGAGGCCCAAAGTGTTTGAAAAAGAAAAGACATGGGACTTACAACACAAGGGTGGGCCCAGATGATTTATTTGTAAACGGCGATCGAGCACAGGTTTTAGAAAACACAGTGGGACTTATACAACGACTGAGGCCCAAAAAGGTTTTTATTTACAACGGATGGGTCTTACACTCTATTAAGAGGCCCAAAGTTTATTTTTGTACAAGGGATGGGGCTTACAACTCAATGAGAGGCCCATGGAAAGACATTGATCGCACCGTCGTTTTGAAAACTGTACTGGGACTTATACAATGAGTGAGGCCCAAAATTATTTATGTACAAAGGGGGTTAGTTCTTAAACTCTATTAGAGGCCCAAAGTGTTTTGAAAAAGGTTTGTGAGGGTGAAAATAATCAAAACCCTAATTTGATTTAAGAAAAGTATTTTAATTGAATAAAATTTAATTAAAATGATCAAAATTACCAAACATGTGTGAAAAACAAGTTTTGATCTTGGATTAATGTTTGGAAAATCATGTTTCATTCATAGAATGATTTGAAAATCATTTGAATTTGCAAAATCAAGAGAAAGAAATATTTTTAAATGTTTAAAAACAAATAAAAACATAATTCTTTACAAAAATACCAAATATATGAAATAAATAATATTTTTGTGAAATTTTTGGGGAATAAAATATTTTAACATTTTTGGGAATTTAAAAAAAAACCAATAAAAAATAATTAAAATTGAGAGAGAAATTAGTTTTGGAATTAATTAATAAAAACCATAAAAATGTGAAAATAGCAAAAAAATATGAGAAATAGAAAAACGGTCTGGGTGGGTGTTGAACCCACGACCTTCCATTCAAACACACATGCGCGCTACCACTGGGGTGGTGATACATCCGTGTATCAAAATCACCCCATGAATATATATGGGATGCCTTGTTTTTAGGCCTGGCCAAGGCGCCATGGCCTATCCCTTGCCCAAGGCAAGGCCTAATTTTAGGCCTCTTGCATGAAGGCTCTAACTTTCTCATTCCTCCATGGATTGGGACAAAATTTAGGTGTATCTTGCCTAGAATTTCATGAGGAATCCAATGGTGTCTTTGGAATTTTCAGAAAATGTTTCCATTTTAAAATCCGATAGTGATTTCAAAATAGGCCTAGATTTGCATGTTCTATGCTATCTCATGGTACAGGCAATAATAGCATGACAAATTGGTTCAAACACAGCATATATGACATGTATGAGATGTCCATGATCAATGGACATCAAAGCAATGCATGATTTAGAAAGTTCAAGTTGTGATGCACTTACCTCTTGAAGCTCCTTGTGCTATCTGTCAAGTTCCTTGTGCCAGAAATAATCCAATGCTTTAGACACTCTTGATTGATCCCAAGCCTTTAGGATGATCAAAACCAGATGGAATCCTCAGGATCAAGTATTGGCTCTTTCTTGCAAAAGAAGGCAAAAGTGACCAAGACAGTAACTCTCTCAAATGGTGTTCCAAATGAGGGAAACCAATTGGGACAGTTTGAGGATGATATTTGGAGTGTGTTTGAGGCCTTGTTTGGTTTTGGAAGTGACTGAATTAAGACATGGCTTGAAAAATGCAGAAAAATCAAAATTTGAGGTTTTGGAGGTTGACTTTCTGATTTTGGTGTTTCAAATAAAGGGTGAGTGTTTGAACAGCATAAATATGATATATTGGATGTGTTTGGATCATGAGTTGTGGTGGAATTGCTCTCTAACTCAAAAACTCATAGATGCCTTGCAAAAGAAGGCATTTTGGCCTAATGAGAGAGATTTTGAGGAAAACATCAGTTGTAGTGCTTTGGTGTACTCAAACTGACCAAAAATGAGCTCTATTTATAGTAGAGCAAGTTTGTTTTGCAACTAATAGTGAATGGCAACTTGGACAACCCCTTGTCCAATAGTAGCAAAAGGAATCTTTAGTCTCCTATAGCCATTGACTTGAGGTTAAGGCACATGCCTATGGTTCTTTGATTCAGAGCTGAATCTTGACTCATTCAGTTAGCAATGTCTCTGTCCATGCCACCTTGATGCATCCATTGAATGCTTGGAAACAAAATTGGAGTCTTTGAGCTTTTTAGCCTTTTTAGGGCACTTATGGCTACATGTAGTTCCTTGGACTTGGGAGGCTTGTGGATCAGATCTTTTCTCTTGGATGTTATCCTCTGATGTGTCCAAATGGATGACAAGGCTTGGAATTGTCCTAATTAGCTAACTCGAGTAAAATGCACAAATCTGCCTTGTAAAAATCAGTCCATGATGCCATGTTCCAAGGGTTGTATCTCCCTATTCAAATTGAATTTGGAGATGATCTGGTACTTGTTGGAAAACCCTCATGGCATACTTCAACTTTGATGTTCACCAATGGACCTGGTTTAACTTGGATAAAGGTGAAAAATGTCCCTACATTTTGGAAAAAGTAAGGCAAATTCTGACTTATTGAAAATTTCACTAAGTGTTGGAAAAAGTGTAATTTTCATGTTTTTGTGATTTTGATCAATCCATAACTCAAAATCCATGAGGATTTGGAATCTCTTTTAGTTGACATATTTGAAGTATGTCAGGTGGACTTTTATTTGAGCTTTGAATGGGAGAAAAAGGCCTTGTGGTTTAGGAGTAATGACCTTGCAAAGTTGGTACAAAATCACTTTTGTTCCATAACTTAGAAAAATTTTGGTTTCTCATGGTTGCCCCTTTTGCAAGAAACCTCATTTTTCTTAATTTTTCTTAATGAATGATGATCAATGCCATATATTAACATTGTTTTTGACTTAGGGGAACCATATTTGTGAAAAATTCCAAAAAGTCAAACTTGATTTTGTGCAAAGTTGACTTTTCGTCAGATGAAATCCAAACTGTGTGATTCTTGGTGCAATCAAGTCCTTGACCTAATTCAAACCTAATGGATGGATTCCATAGGTGTTTTAAGGTGTCTTGAATCATGTCCCAAGGTTTGGGAGCATGTCTTGGTCAAAAGTCAAAGATACAGTTGACTTTTTCTTCAAAACCCTAATTGTGGTCCAGGTGAAATTGAAACTTGTGGATCAAGCTTCTTGGATCAATCCATTATTGTAAATGGATCAATGTGGTGTATTTGAGGTCCTCAAATCATGTCTTGAGGTTTGGGCTCATGCCTTGCCCCAAAAGTCAACTTAGGGGTGAATTAGGTCAAGAAACCCTAATTCCTGATTTTTGATGAATGCTTCCCCTGAGGTTAAATTGACTTGATGATTTGGTTCATGAGGTACCTTGGAGTATCTTGGGTTGTGTTTTGAAGCATTGCATCATGCCCAGATGAAAATTTTCATCTGGAGGCCTTGGTCGACAAAAACCCTAATTTGGTGACACTGTCGATCTTGAGGCTTGATCCACTTGGAATGTTGCAACCTTGTGCTTGATTCTTGATGTGGGAGTCCTCTTGATTGTTTATGGGTGTTGAAGAGGTTAGACAAGTTAAAGATCATGTCATTTCTTGATTGATCCTTTGCCTAAGTGCTCAGAGAGGGCCTAAACCCTAATTCTTGATTATAGTGAATGCTTAATTATCTTTGAGGAGATTGATGAGGCATGATGGTACATCTATATTGTGGCAATGATTTGCACAATGATGGGAAGTCTTGGTGGTAAAAATTTGGGGTATGACAGATGCCCCTATTTAATCTTCTTGGACTCGAAGGTGTGAATGGCAAAGATGTTCAGACATTCAGGGTGCAAGAGGATTAAATATCGGAATACCCGAAATTTTGATGGTGGTTATGAATGTTAGCGGTTTGCTCATCCATATTCTTTTTCTAAGCAATGATACTTAGAAAAGGGTAAAACTTCCCCTCGATCCTAGTCTTCAGCCAAGGAACTGGTCCCAGTTTCTTTTGAAATAAACCTCCCCTCGATCCTGGTCTTCAGCCATGGAACTGGTCTCAGTTTCTTTTGAAATAAACTTCCCCGCGATCCTGGTCTTCAGCCACGGAACTAGTCTCAGTTTCTTTTGAAATAAACTTCCCCTCGATCCTGGTCTTCAGTCTTGGAACTTGTATCAGTTTCTTTTGAAATAAACCTTCCCTCGATCCTGTTCTTCAACTACAGAACTGGTCTTAGTTTCTTCTTGTCGAGTTTCTTCCTTAACAAGGAATGCTATGCGTAGCGGTTTTCATTAAACTTCTCGCCGAGTTTTCTACTAGGGAGACGCCATTTGATGGAAAAATTTTGAGGTCAGACTTGCTGGGGACACCCATTCGTCCGAGCTGTAGAGGTGTGCAAACTTCTCTATTGGAGATGCCATTTGTTGACTTTACTGGGGAAAACGAGTCTCTTGAAAGACCGTTTTCTGCTTGGGGATACTACATCATACTTTTCTTCGAGATCTTCTCAGAGAAATGCCATGTGATGCAATCTAATTTTGAGGTACTGATGACTTCCTTAATATTTCATTTCTTGGGAGAAAAGTCGATGTGTTGCTGAGAGTCTTCGGTTGAGAGGCTTTCTCTGGGGATTTTCCTTAATCCGGGAAAGCAAAAATATCATCTTCAATGGTGAAGAGTGACGTTTGTCAAATGTCTTCTTGCCTTTCAGAGGTTCAAGTTATCATAGTGGTCAAGGACCATCTCCAATCTAGAAATAAACTAGGGAGAGATTTCCCAGACAAAACATTTCCTGACGAGGAAAGAACTGACAATTCGATTGATAAGAGGACTTTTATCACTTGGGGGATGAATATGACCAGAGTGATAGTGATGCAATATGATTATGAATGTGAATCAATAATGCATGATGTATGTATGATTATGCTGACAAAACTGACGCGACATACAGACTAATAGATGAACATGACTAGATACTCGGCCACGGTGGGGGATGAAAAGTATCACTGGCTCAAAATAACAATCCTGCCCTGCTTGGGAGAGGTAGACCCTGTGGGGAGGAAGAATTGTCAATCGGTCTTAAGAGGTAAGAACCCTACCGGGGATATCAGATGAAACATGGCATCTGAAACTATTGATCCTTCATTCAAGCGTACTGGTTTAGAAGGAGTACTTTGATTCTGCACTCTGAGGTTCAATCACCTTCGGAGAAACTATCAATGTTCTTTTTGATGTTCAAAGTAAAAAAGAATGGCCATATTTATTTTAAAAGCAGAAAATTTTGACAAGTAAATTCATTTTTGTTTTGTTTCAAGAATCGTTGATCATGTTAAAATGTCATTCTGTAAAGTAAAAATAAATGAGAATGGCAAACAAAAGCAATAGGGCTCAAATTTTATTGATAGGATGGAAATCAGCCAAACGCGTGATCCCATAGAGCATTTACAAAGTTTAGAAAATGGTAATTTAAGGGAAAAGGGCTACATTGTAACATAACGACCGTTATCCTTCTACCAACTTTGAATTTTGGACATCCTGAGCTTCTGTCAAAGATGACCTTGACTGAAGTTTTCTTGATGGATGGCATGACTGCTGAGGAGTTGAACTGATCAGACATAGTTACTTGTCATTAATCCCTAACTTTTGTCTGGATTGTACTTTGAGATTTCCAATCCATCGGGATGATTTTTTTTTGCTTATGTCTTTAATTTTTGCCCGGACCGCCCTTTCGGGTTTTCAATCCAACGAGACATTTTTTTAGGCGAAGTATTTCTTGACTACATCAACATTTGTGGGGTAGGCAAACTTCTCTCCATCCATGGTTGCGAGTCCCAAGGCGCCGCCTGAGAAGGCTTTCTTGGCCACATAGGGGCCATCGTAATTCGGAGTCCATTTGCCCCGGGAATCAGTGAGGAATGATTGTATCTTCTTGAGCACAAGGTCTCCTTTCTTGAAGACACGTAGTCGAACCTTTTTGTCGAACGTTTTCTTCATTTTTTGCTGATACAACTGACCATGGAATAGAGCCGTCATTCTCTTTTCTTCGATTAGGTTCAGTTCATCGTGTTTGCTTTGACACCACTCAGCTTCTGTTAGCATAGCTTCCATCAATATCCGGATTGATGGGATCTCTACTTCTATGGGGAGCATTGCTTCCATGCCATATACTAGAGAGAAAGAGGTTGCCCCTATTGAAGTGCGGAAAGATGTGCGATAACCATGAAGAGCAAAAGGCAACATTTCATTCCAGTCTTTATAGGTTGTAACCATCTTTTGAACCATCTTTTTGATGTTCTTGTTAGCCGCTTCTACCGTGTAACGCCCCAGTTTTGTCAGTTTTTATTTAATCGAGTCGATTTGATTATTTTATTATTATTTTATTTTATTTTCGACTTTTATTTGGAAATATGTTATTTTTCAATGTTGTGATATTTTATCGGGTTTTGGGAAGGTTTGCGAGACATTTGAGTGTGGGGGTATTTTGGTCATTTCATGATATTTTTCCTTAAGTTAGAAAGAATAGAAAATAGAAAGAGAGAAAAATAGAGAGAAAGAAAAAGAGAAGAAGGAAAAGGGAAAGAAAAGAGAAGAAGAGAAGAAATAGTGAGAAAAACTTGGAAATCAAGAAATCGATCTCCCGACTTTCTAGAACACGATTAAATCGGGTAAGGGTGCGAAACTCGATTATTATATGCTTGTGTATGATTATGTATGTGTGTTTGTCGATTGTTATTGGATTAAAATGGAGATTATAGTAAAAATCATAATGTTTAGAAATTGGTAAAAATTGATCCAAATGTGTCTAAACTCATGTTGATTGTGTTCTTTGTTGTTTATACATGTTGGATATGTATTGTTGTACCTCAAATTGGTGTTTTTCTGAATTTGGATGATGATTTGGAGGGTTTTAGGTGTGAAACCCATAACAGCAAGAAATCTGCAGAATTCTGGTTTTGCCCAGATCATACGCGTACGGGGCATGTTCATACGCGTATGGGCCTTGGCGATACGCGTTTCATTGGCGAGTTTTAGGGCCAATAGGCGTATGAGATATCACTTTTCCCGGACTTCTGGTGAGATGCATATTGTATGCGTATGAGGGTTTTGTCGTACGCGTATGAGAGGGGCCATACGCGTATAGTCAGGAAAATTGTAAAATGGGGGGTTTTTCGCGATGTCTTTTCTTGTTTAGTCCGTAACTTGTGCTCCGTTTATCCGATTTTTACATTCTTGGTATTGTTGGAAAGCTATTGAGCTGTACTTTCTCATTATAATAATTTTGAAATTGTTAGCCGATTTAATTATGTCGGAAATTTGGAATAGTGTCGGTTTGCCGACTTTTGTCGTTGTAATTGATGTGTATCATGTAAGGTGCTGTTGTATAATGTAAATGCACATGTTTAGATGGTGTGGTGATGGTTTGTGGCCGTATGGCAATTAAATGCATTATTTTGGGCTTAAGTGCAAAGTATGATTTTGTTGATGGAGATGAATGCATTTATATGTGTATTTGAATGTCATGAGTCCTTGTATGCCAAGCATCATGATATGCATTGTTGTGACGTCCTGAGTGACGGTTTGGTTCCAGAGGGAATCTGCTATAACTTCGTGAGCCTTAAAAATAAGAGGTATAAATAGCCTTAAAAATAAGGGGACCGAAAGCGATGGTTATAGACGATCGTGTGCCCATGTGGGGTGTGAGCGATCGGGTCGTGTTCCCGTGTGGGGTGTGAGCGATCCATAAACGTCGTGTGCCCATGTGGGGTGTGAACGATGGGGAACATCGTATGCCCGACGGGAAGTTACAGTGATGTAACGAGCGATGATTCCAGCAGAGTTCCTAAGTGAACTAGTGATGAGAAACATTGGAAGTTGGTACCGCATGTGCATATGCATAGAGTCGTTGTGTCGGTCTCTTGCATTTGCATAAATCATTAATGGTTTGTTTATGTGTGGAATTGTGGATGGAATTGATAAATTGATATATGGATATGTGTTGGTGACGAAAATATGAATTAACTTGTGTTTGAATCCTGGTATGAGTTGTGGTGAGAACAGTATATATGTGTATTTTTGTGTTATATATAATTGTATGCAATGATATTATGATTGTTTTTCTCACCCTTCTGCTGTTTTATAATGCTCTATGAGGCATTGCAGATTAGAGTGGCTGGAGGTCTTTTTGTGAAGCTTAGGACTTCATTCTTTTGTCGGTCGGCTCTGATATGTGACACCGGGTAGTTAGGGAGGCCGTTTGTGATTATTGTGTATTATGTATATATATCTTTTGGCTTGTGCATGTATAACTTGATGTATGACAAACTTTTCATGTGATATATATATATATATATATATATATATATATATATATATATATATATATATATTCAGTTTTAGATTTTCCGCTTTTATTCTAAATTCTGAAATGTGGGTGTAAGGAACTGAGTTCCTCTGTTGATTGCTACCCCACTGTTGGATATCTTTATGAGCAGGTGTTGTATGATTTGTTTCTATATAATGTGATTCCCCCTGTCTATGCCATGATAATTTAAATATACTCTGATGAAATTTTGAATTTTCTTTTACCGCTTTATTTAATTAAGGGTATAGATTGGGGGTGTTTCATTAAGTGGTATCAGAGCTAGTTCGTGTCAGTTGTGTCAGTCCTTGTCGGTCTTGGTGTTTAGATGAGTTGTTTGTTTAACCATAGTTGCTGTTATTGGAAATGAACAGAATATGGCTGGTAGGAATGATGTTGCTTTGGCTGCTGCTATGCAAGCTATGGCTCGAGCTGTGCAGGGTGCACCTAATGCTGCAGGTAATGATGAGTTCAAGAAGAACAACGCCTGTCTTCAAAGGAAGATATGATCCTGATGGTGCACAGATTTGGCTGAAAGAGATTGAAAGGATTTTCCGAGTGATGGATTGTGCTGAAGATCAGAAGGTGAGACTGGGTACTCACATGTTACTGGAAGAAGCTGATGATTGGTGGGTTAGTACACATCATATGTTGGAAGCTGCAGAGGAAGAGATTACTTGGGTTGTGTTTAGCATGGAGTTTCTGAGGAGGTATTTTCCTGAAGATGTAAGAGGAAAGAAGGAAATTAAGTTCTTGGAACTGAAACAAGGTAATATGTCTGTTGTTGATTATACTGCTAAGTTTGTGGAGCTTGTGCAGTTTTATCCTCATTATGCTGAAGCGACTGCGGAATTTTCTAAGTATGTTAAGTTTGAGAACAGCTTGCGTCCTGAGATAAAGCAGGCAATTGGTTATCAAAGGATTCAGAGGTTTTTTTATTTGGTGGATTGTTGTAGGATTTATGAAGACGATAGTAAGGCTCGTTCTACTCACTATAAGAGTTTGAGCGAGAGGAAAGGGAAGCAACAGTTTCGTGGTGGTCCGTATGTAACACCAGATGATAAGGGTAAACAAAGGGGAAATTTTGAGAGAAAGTCAAGTGGAGGAGGAATGTCTGGTCCTCTGAGATGTTATAGATGTGGTGAGTTAGGGCATCGTCAGTTTGAGTGCAGGAAAGATTTGAGGAAGTGTTCTAATTGTGGAGGTGTAGGACATGTTGCAGCTGATTGTGCCAGGAAAAATGTGGTGAAATGTTACAACTGTGGTGAACCTAGTCATATTAGTACGAAGTGTCCGAAACCGAAGCAGGCTCAATCTGGTGGGAAAGTTTTTCCATTGGCAGGAACTCAGACTTCAAGTGCAGATTGTCTGATCAAAGGTACTTGTTTTATTAATAGTACTCCTTTAGTTGCTATTATTGATACTGGAGCGACTCATTTGTTTATTTCGTCTGAGTGCGCGAAGCGTTTGAATCTTGTGTTGTCTTTGATGGATGGTGAAATAGTTTTTGATACTCCAGCAATGGGGTCAGTAACTACTTCTTTGGTTTGTCTAAGTTGTCCTTTGACCATTTATGGTAAAGACTTTGAGATGGATTTAGTGTGTTTACCGCTGGAAGGTTTAGATGTGGTTCTGGGTATGAATTGGTTGCAATTCAATAGGGTTCATATTGATTGTTATCATAAGTTGGTAAGGTTTCCTTCTCTTGAGGAAGACGAAGACTCGAGTTTCTTATCTACCAAAGAGTTAAAGAGAATTTTGGCGGATGAAGCGCAGTTGTTTGGGTTATTTGCATCTTTAACTGTGGATAGTCAAGTTTCACTTGATGTGTTTCCTGTTGTGTGTGAATTTCCGGAAGTGTTTCCTGAGGATATTTCAGATTTTCCGCCAGAGAGAGAGGTGGAGTTTTCTATAGATCTAGTTCCTGGTACTAGACCTGTTTCTATGGCACCTTATCGTATGTCGGCATCTGAGTTGGTTGAGTTGAAGAAACAGTTGAGTGTGTTGTTGGAGAAGAAGTTTGTAAGACCAAGCGTTTCTCCTTGGGGTGCTCCAGTTCTCTTGGTGAAAAAGAAAGATGGAAGTATGCGATTGTGTATTGATTATCACCAATTGAATAAGGTGACGATAAAGAATAAGTATCCTCTTCCAAGGATTGATGATCTGATGGATCAGTTGGTTGGTTCCTGTGTGTTCAGTAAGATTGACTTGAGGTTAGGGTATCATCAGATTAGGGTGAAAGAGGAAGATATTCAGAAGACGGCTTTTAGGACACGATACAGTCATTATGAATATTCTGTGATGCCGTTCGGGGTTTCTAATGCGCCAGGTGTGTTCATGGAGTACATGAATTGTATTTTCCACGAGCATTTGGATCGATTTGTTGTTGTGTTTATTGATGACATTTTGATTTATTCTAAGTCTCGGGAGGAGCACGCGGAGCATTTGCGTATTGTTTTGCAGGTTTTGAAAGAAAGAAAGGTTTTTGCCAAGTTGTCCAAGTGTGAGTTCTGGTTGTCGGAGGTGAGTTTTCTTGGGCACGTGATTTCAGGTAATGGTATTTATGTGGATCCATCTAAAGTAGAAGCAGTTCTACAATGGGAGGCTCCGAGATCTGTTACTGAAATTCGAAGCTTTTTGGGTTTGGCTGGATATTATCGAAGGTTTATGGAGGTTTTTCGAAGCTAGCACTTCCTTTGACCCAGTTGACTTGTAAAGGGCAAGCGTTCATTTGGGATATTCGGTGCGAGGAAAGTTTTAATGAGCTGAAGAGAAGATTGACGACAGCTCCGATTTTGATCTTGCCGAATCCTAATGAACCATTTGTGGTTTATTGTGATGCATCTTTGATTGGTCTAGGTGGTGTTCTGATGCAAGAAGGTAAGGTCGTGGCTTATGCTTCAAGGCAATTGAGAGTGCATGAGAAAAATTATCCTACCCATGATCTTGAATTAGCGGCTGTGGTTTTTGTGTTGAAGATTTGGAGGCATTATCTCTACGGTGCAAGGTTTGAAGTCTTTAGTGATAATAAAAGTTTAAAATATTTGTTTGATCAGAAAGAGTTAAATATGAGGCAACGGAGATGGTTGGAGTTCTTGAAAGACTACGACTTTGGCTTGAATTACCATCCTGGTAAAGCTAATGTGGTAGCCGACACATTGAGCCGGAAATCGTTGCATATGTCCGCTTTAATGGTTAAGGAGTGGGAACTTTTTGAATCGTTTAGAGATTTGAGTTTGGTTTGTGAAGTGTCGTCGGATAGCGTGAGGCTTGGAATGCTAACGATTACTAATGATTTTCTGATGACTGTTAGTGAGAAACAGAAGCTGGATGTGAAATTTGTGGATTTGATGTTGGTTGGAGAAAAAGATGCGAATAGTGATTTTCAGGTGGATATTAATGGTGTTTTGAGATTTCGAGGTCGAATTTGTATTCCTGATGATGCGGAGTTGAAAAAGATGATTTTTGAGGAAGGACACCGGAGTAATTTGAGTATACATCCGAGAGCGAATAAGATGTATCAGGATTTGAAGAAGATTTTCTGGTGGTCTGGATTGAAAAGAGATGTGGCTCAGTTTGTTTATGCATGTTTGACTTGTCAGAAATAGAAGGTAGAACATCTGAGGCCTAGTGGTTTGTTGCAACCGTTGGATATTCCTGAGTGGAAGTGGGACAGTATTTCCATGGACTTTGTGACGGGGTTGCCGAATACACAGCGAGGGCATAATGCTATTTGGGTGGTTGTTGATAGGCTGACTAAATCGGCTCATTTCATTCCGATTGACATCCGTTTTTCTTTGGAAAGGTTGGCGGAGATTTACATCAGTGTGATTGTGAAGTTGCATGGGGTTTCATTGAGTATTGTTTCGGATCGAGACCCTAGGTTTACTTCGAGATTTTGGGAAAGTTTACAGAAGGCGTTGGGTTCTAAATTGAGATTGAGTTAGGCTTATCATCCGCAGACGGATGGTCAGATGGAGAGGACGATTCAGTCATTGGAAGATTTGTTGAGAGCTTGTGTTCTTGAACAAGGTGGTGCGTGGGATAATTATCTTGCATTGATTGAATTTACGTATAATAACAGTTTCCATTCAAGTATTAGAATGGCACCGTTTGAAGCGTTATATGGACGGAGATGTCGAACACCGTTGTGTTGGCACGAATCTGGTGAGAGTGTGGTGGTTGGGCCGGAGTTGGTGCAACAGACTACGGAAAGGCTGAAGCTTATTCGTGAGAAAATGAAGGCTTCTCAGAGTAGGCAAAAGAGTTATCATGACCGGAGAAGAAAAGATCTTGAGTTTCAAGAGGGAGATCATGTATTTTTGAGAGTTACACCGGTAACGGGTGTGGGTCGTGCATTGAAATCGAAGAAACTTACTTCTCGGTTTATTGGTTCTTACCAGATATCCGCGAGAGTGGGTGTTGTGGCGTATAGGGTGGCGTTGCCGCCGAATCTGTCGAATTTGCACGATGTGTTCCATGTTTCACAGCTTCGGAAGTATGTTCCGGATCCGTCGCATGTGATTCTGATGGATGAGGTTGAGGTAAGGGTGAATCTTACGGTTGAGGCATTACCGGTTAGGGTTTTGGATCGCGAGGTGAACCGGTTGAGAGGAAAGGATATTGCACTTGTGAAAGTGGCGTGGGGAGGCGCTGCTGAGGGCAATTTAACTTGGGAGTTGGAGAGTCGGATGCGGGAGTCGTATCCAGAGTTGTTCGTCTCAGGTATATTTTCGAGGACGAAAATTTCTAAGTGGGGGAGAGTTGTAACGCCCCAGTTTTGTCAGTTTTTATTTAATCGAGTCGTTTTGATTATTTTATTATTATTTTATTTTATTTTCGACTTTTATTTGGAAATATGTTATTTTTCAATGTTGTCATATTTTATCGGATTTTGGGAACGTTTGCGAGACATTTGAGTGTGGGGGTATTTTGGTCATTTCATGATATTTTTCCTTAAGTTAGAAAGAATAGAAAATAGAAAGAGAGAAAAATAGAGAGAAAGAAAAAGAGAAGAAGGAAAAGGGAAAGAAAAGAGAAGAAGAGAAGAAATAGTGAGAAAAACTTGGAAATCAAGAAATCGATCTCCCGACTTTCTAGAACACGATTAAATCGGGTAAGGGTGCGAAACTCGATTATTATATGCTTGTGTATGATTATGTATGTGTGTTTGTCGATTGTTATTGGATTAAAATGGAGATTATAGTAAAAATCATAATGTTTAGAAATTGGTAAAAATTGATCCAAATGTGTCTAAACTCATGTTGATTGTGTTCTTTGTTGTTTATACATGTTTGATATGTGTTGTTGTACCTCAAATTGGTGTTTTTCTGAATTTGGATGATGATTTGGAGGGTTTTGGGTGTGAAACCCGTAACAGCAAGAAATATGCAGAATTCTGGTTTTGCCCAGATCATACGCGTATGGGGCATGTTCATACGCGTATGGGCCTTGGCGATACGCGTATCATTGGCGAGTTTTGGGGCCAATACGCGTATGAGATGTCACTTTTCCCGGCCTTCTGGTGAGATGCGTATTGTACGCGTATGAGGGTTTTGCCGTACGCGTATGAGAGGGGCCATACGCGTATAGTCAGGAAAATTGTAAAATGGGGGTTTTTCGCGATGTCTTTTCTTGTTTAGTCCGTAACTTGTGTTCCGTTTATCCGATTTTTACATTCTTGGTATCGGTGGAAAGCTATTGAGTTGTACTTTCTCATTATAATAATTTTGAAATGGTTAGCCGATTTAATTATGTCAGAAATTTAGAATAGTGTCGGTTTGCCGACTTTTGTCGTTGTAATTGTGCGTAAATGATGTGTATCATGTAAGGTGCTGTTGTATAATGTAAATGCATGTGTTTAGATGGTGTGGTGATGATTTGTGGCCGTATGGCAATTAAATGCATTATTTTAGGCTTAAGTGCAAAGTGTGATTTTGTTGATGGAGATGAATGCATTTATATGTGTATTTGAATGTCATGAGTCCTTGTATGCCAAGCATCATGATATGCATTGTTATGATGTCCTGAGTGATGGTTTGGTTCCAGAGGGAATCTGCTATAACATCGTGAGCCTTAAAAATAAGAGGTATGAATAGCCTTAAAAATAAGAGGACCGAAAGCGATGGTTATAGACGATCGTGTGCCCATGTAGGGTGTGAGCGATCGGGTCGTGTGCCCATGTGGGGTGTGAGCGATCCATAAACGTTGTGTGCCCATGTGGGGTGTGAACGACGGGGAACATCGTATGCCCGACGGGGAGTTACAGTGATGTAACGAGCGATGATTCCAGTAGAGTTCCTGAGTGAACTAGTGATGAGAAACATTGGAAGTCGGTACCGCATGTGCATATGCATAGAGTCGTTGTATCGGTCTCTTGCATTTGCATAAATCATTAATGGTTTGTTTATGTGTGGAATTGTGGATGGAATTGATAAATTGATATATGGATATGTGTTGGTGACGGAAATATGAATTAACTTGTGTTTGAATCCTGGTATGAGTTGTGGTGAGAACAGTATATATGTGTATTTTTGTGTTATATATAATTGTATGCAATGATATTATGATTGTTTTTCTCACCCTTCTGCTGTTTTATAATGCTCTATGAGGCATTGCAGATTAGAGTGGCTGGAGGTCTTTTTGTGAAGCTTAGGACTTCATTCTTTTGCCGGTCGGCTCTGATATGTGACACCGGGTAGTTAGGGAGGCCGTTTGTGATTATTGTGTATTATGTATATATATCTTTTGGCTTGTGCATGTATAACTTGATGTATGATAAACTTTTCATGTGATATATATATATATATATATATATATATATATATATATATATATATATATATATATATATATATATGATATTCAGTTTTAGATTTTCCGCTTTTATTCTAAATTCTGAAATGTGGGTGTAAGGAACTGAGTTCCTCTGTTGATTGCTACCCCACTGTTGCATATCTTTATGAGCAGGTGTTGTATGATTTGTTTCTATATAATGTGATTCCCCCTGTCTATGCCATGATAATTTAAATATACTCTGATGAAATTTTGAATTTTCTTTTACCGCTTTATTTAATTGGGGGTATAGATTGGGGGTGTTTCATACCGCACCATTCATCTTAGGCCGGTAGGGAGATGAGTTATGGTGTTCGATCTTGAACTCAGCGCACACCTCTTTCATCATCTTATTGTTCAAGTTGGATCCATTATCCGTAATGATCTGGCTTGTAACACCATAACGGTAGATGAGATTGTTTTTTATAAATCGGACCACCACTTGTCGGGTTACATTGGCATATGACACTGCTTCGACCCACTTTGTGAAGTAGTCAATAGCTACCAGGATGAACCGATGTCTGTTCGAAGCCTTGAGTTCAATTATGCTGATCATGTCGATTCCCCATATAGAAAAAGGCCATGGGGAAGAGAGAACTTTGAGATGCGTTGGCTGTAACACCCCAAATTTCGTAAGAATATTCATTTAATTTATTTAAATACAATATTCGTGAATTTTTGAGAATTTTGGTGGTTTGTGGTGATGTTGGTATTTTGTGGAATTTTGGTCATTAATTTAAATAATAGTATATAATATAGAATATATTATAGTATTATTTATTTAAATAATATTAGAAGGATTAAGGGTAAATTGGACTTTTAAGGAGGAGTTAGTGAGGATAATATTAGGAAAGCCCATTTTAGAAGCCCAAAGGTTAGGTTTAACAAAAAGGAGAATTTTGGGAGGAATAGGATTCATTTGGCCAGAACGTGAAAAGAAGGGAAAAGGCCATAGCTCTGAGGAAAGAGGGAAAATATTAGGATTCGAGAAGGTTTCCAAGAAATAAAGAAAGAAAGCTTGGAATCGACAATCTAAGATATGGAGAGTATTTCCTTTCATTGTTTTCGATATAGGAATTCGATGTGTTTAAAGCTGATTTTGAGGTTTATGCGGGTTTGTGGGTTTAGGAGTAAACTGATGATTTAGGGCATTTTTGTGGATCGATTATTAAGGGTTGAATTGAATCGGATAAAAGTAGGCCTTCGAGGCTAATTTCTCTGTTGATGTTGTTTTGACCTTGAATGGAAAAGGGTTTATGGGAGTGGTAAAGGTATTTGAATTTGTGAAGGTTTATGTGAAATTGAAGCTTAGGATAGTGTAATAAATCGACCTAATAGTTGTAGGTTTTGTGTCCTTGTTGCCTTAATACCTTAGGGATGTTTTGGGGATGTGTTTGGCGTAAAGGAGGCCGGAATCATAAGAGTTTTTGGGTCTAATATGCTACTAATGCGTAGCAGCGATTGCAGAAAATCGCGACTTCGCAAAGCGAATGATTCCTTCGTAAAGCGAACGTTCGCTCCAGATTCGCACAGCGAACCTCCTAGCGAATACTTTCCCCAGACTCGCAAAGCGAGCGTTTTAGCGAACGCCTGCTGTTTCCGAAATTGTTTTATGATTCTTGGGCTGTTTTGATGTTTTGAGCTGTGATTTTTCTAATGAATTACTCTGATTATATTGATGATTATGAGATGATGATTTCATGATGTTTTGATGAATAAATGATGATATGTTTAACATGAGATTTTGATGAATGATGATGCACGTAATGACTTTTATTGATGATGATGATAATGATGTTGTGTATCATGCATTCATAGCATTTCAGACTTCGGTATATGGTGGCTTCAATCCCATTGTGTGAATGTGAGGTAATTTTGACGTGTTTCAGTTCTTGTGTAGAATCGATCCTAATGACGGGGATCTTTAGAGGGTGATGGCCTAGTGTCCGTCGACTTTGACGAATTGGTACCACATGCATGAGTCTTGTTGTGCATTGCATTTATTTGGCATTGATGTGATTTATGATATCGTGATCTTGGATATTTTCCTTTGTGATGACCCTGATGATGTTGTATATGATGATGTCGTCATTTTATGCATATCCTGTTTTTATATTGATTATAATGAATTGTGATTACTCACCCCGCCTGTTTGAATGTTGCCTCCAG
This sequence comes from Lathyrus tuberosus, assembly GCA_022829125.1. Classification (NCBI taxonomy): domain Eukaryota; kingdom Viridiplantae; phylum Streptophyta; class Magnoliopsida; order Fabales; family Fabaceae; genus Lathyrus; species Lathyrus tuberosus. The sequence continues at coordinate 9,147,998 of JALAZF010000199.1, read as the reverse complement.
GTGGGTAACGTGCAGGTGATCAGGCTTAGCTGTTGATGCCTTCGAGGACTTTTGGAGTTTATTTGCTTTTGGTCAATGTAGAAGGTCTTGCTCTGATATTGTAACATCGGGTTGGGTCGTTGAGTCGAACCATGTTGAATTGTTATTTTTGTTATTACTTGATTATTATGGCTTTTAATGAAAACCCTTTTGATTTTGGATTATTGTGGTTATGGTGGTTCCGCTGTTATTTGATGGTTTTTTGATTATTTTGAGGAAAACCCGTTGTTTACAGAGCAAATGTTTTATTTTGAGTTTATTGAGAAATGTGCACCCTTCTGAGGTGATTTTTACTCTGATAATTTGTGTATTTTGCCGTGTATATTCGTGGGGTAGAAAAGGGTGTTACATTATTGGTATCAGAGCAGGTCGATTCGTCCGACCAGGTTTTACTTGATGTCAGTCGACGAGTGTGTATACACTGTCGATGTTTTGTTCCTTCTAACCTTGTTAGTGGTGTGCAGGATGGTTGAAAGAAATGATGGTGCTATTGCTGATGCGTTGGAATCGGTTGCTCAAGTAGTGGCTCAGCTAAATCCGAATGGTGGAGCTCCAGATGAGTTTCGTGCTTTAGGGATGTTTCAGAGGAATAATCTACCGACTTTTGTGGGTACTCATGAACCAACAAGTGCACACAAGTGGCTGAAGGCGATCAAGAAGATCTTTCGAGTGATGGGGTGTACTGATAAGCAACAAGTTCAGTTTGGAACGCATATGCTGGAAGAAGAGGCCGAGGATTAGTGGGATAACACCAGTCAGAGACTCGCAAATGTTGGCACTGTGATAACCTGGGTTGTGTTTAAGCAGGAGTTTCTGGGAAAGTATTTTCTAGAGGATGCTCGTGGCAAGAGAGAAGTGGAAATCCTTGAGCTGAAGCAAGGATACATGACTGTGGCGGAGTATGCGCAAAGTTCGAGGCACTGGTAAAGTTCTGTCTGCACTACAACCGTGCTGATGCTGAGATGTCCAAGTGTCTCAAGTTCGAGAATGGGCTGAGACCGGAAATTAAGCAGGGTATTGGGTATCAACAGATCCGCAGGTATGCTGAGTTGGTGGACACGAGCAGAATCTACGATGAGGATAGCCGAGCTTGATCTGCTCACTACAAGCAGTTGAATGAGAAGAAAGGGCAGTATAGGGGGAAGCCTTATACAACTTCAGCTGACAAAGGGAAGCAGAAGGCTTTAGAGGGGAAAAAGACAAGTTGGGGAGCTGCTCCCACTTCTGGGAAGTGTTATAAGTGTGGCGAGCAAGGCCACCTGGCTGATGTGTGCACCAATAGTGTGTTGAGGTGCTACAGATGTGGTAAGAAGGATCATAGAGCTACTGATTGCAAGGATGATGGTCCAACCTATTTCAATTATGGTGAGAAAGGTCATATCAGTACCCAATGTCAAAATTCGAAGAAGACCGCTACTGTCGCTCATACCAGTGGCCGGGTGTTTGCTTTGAGTGATGCAGAAGTGCCAGAGAAGGAAAACATGATTCGAGGTACTTGTTTTATTAATAATATCGAGTTGATTGCTATTATTGATACTGTTGCTACTCATTCTTTTATCTCGCTTGAATTTGCTAATAGATTGGGTTTGAAGGTGTCTGATATGAATGGGAATATGGTAATAGAAACTCCAGCTAATGGTTATGTTACTACTACCCTTGTGTGTTTGAGTTGTCCTTTGACGATTTTTGGGAAGAGTTTTGTGATGGATTTGGTGTGCTTACCCTTGCACCAAGTTGATGTAATCTTTGGAATGAACTGGTTGGAGTTCAACCGTGTTCACATCAACTGTTATAATAAGACTGTGGAGTTTCCTGAGTTTGGCGATAGTGGAGAGTTGATGTTCTTGTCTGCTAGGCAAGTAGACGAACCTATGGAAGACGAAGCCCTGGTGTTTGCAATGTTTGCATTGTTCCAGATTGATCGTGAAGCTGCAAGTGTCGAATTACCTGTTGTGTGTGAATTCCCAGATGTGTTTCCAGATGACATCAGTGATTTGCCTCCAGAACGTGAAGTAGAGTTTGCAGTGGACTTAATACCAGGTACGAGTCCAGTGTCTATGGCTCCTTATCGGATGTCAACTTCTGAGTTAAGTGAATTGAAGAAACAACTGGAAGAGTTGCTTGAGAAGAAGTTTGTTCGACCAAGTGTTTCTCGGTGGGGTGCACCTGTGTTGCTAGTAAAGAAGAAAGATGGTAGCATGAGGTTGTGTGTTGATTATCGACAATTGAATAAGGTGACTATCAAGAATAAGTATCCGCTTCCGAGAATTGACGATTTGATGGATCAGCTGGTAGGCGCTTGTGTGTTCAGTAAGATTGATTTGAGGTCTGGTTATCATCAGATTCGTGTTAAGCCCGATGATATCCCGAAGACGACTTTCAGGACGAGGTATGGTCACTATGAATACACTCTGATGCCATTTGGTATATCCAATGCACCTGGTGAGTTCATGGAGTACATGAATCAGATTTTTCATGAATATTTGGATAAGTTTGTGGTGGTGTTTATCGATGATATTTTGATATATTCTAGATCTAAAGAAGAACATGCTCAACATTTGAGAACTGTGTTGCAAGTATTGAAGGAGAAGAAGTTGTATGCAAAGTTGTCGAAGTGTGAGTTTTGGTTGAAGGAAGAGAGTTTTCTTGGTCATGTGATTTCAAGTGGCGAGTTTGCTGTTGATCCCTCTAAAATTGACGCTTTGTTACAGTGGAGACTCCGAAGTCTGCTACCGAGATACGAAGTTTTCTGGGATTGGCGGGTTATTACCGCAAGTTTATCGAAGGCTTTTCTAAGTTGGCATTACCTTTGACTCAGTTGACTCAAAAGGGTCAAGCTTTTGTGTGGGATGTAGCTTGCGAAGAGAGTTTTGTGGAATTGAAGAAAAGGTTGACGACCGCTCCAGTGTTAATTTTTCCTAATCCGAGCGAACCTTTTGTGGTGTACTGTGATGCGTCGAAGATGGGTCTTGGTGGAGTATTGATGCAGAATGGACAAGTTGTTGCCTATGCTTCGAGACAATTGCGAGTTCATGAGAGGAATTATCCTACACATGACTTAGAGTTGGCCACTGTGGTGTTTGTGTTGAAGATTTGGAGACATTATCTGTTTGGCTCTAAGTTTGAAGTGTTCCCATAAAAGTCTGAAGTAATTATTTAATCAGAAAGAATTGAATATGAGGCAGAGAAGGTGGTTAGAGTTGTTGAAGGATTTCGATTTTGATTTGAGTTATCATCCGGGCATAGCAAATGTAGTGGTTGATGCATTGAGCAGAAAGTCATTGCATATGTCGATGCTTATAGTGAAAGAATTGGAATTAATTGAGCAATTCCGAGATTTGAGCTTGGTGTGTGAAGAGACCTCTGACATTGTAAAGTTAGGAATGTTGAAGTTGACTAGTGGTATTCTGGAAGAAATCAGAGTGGGACAGCAATCTGATCTAAAGTTGGTTGACCGGTTGACTTTGATTAACCAAGATAACGAGGGAGAATTCAAGATTGATGAGAATGGTGTGATGAGGTGTTGAGATAGGGTATGTGTTCCAAATGTTCCAGAAATCAAGAAGAGTATTCTAGAAGAAGGACACCAAAGTAGGTTGAGCATTCATCCCGGTGCTGCGAAGATGTACCAGGATTTGAAAAAGTTGTTTTGGTGGCCAAGTATGAAGAAGGATATTGCAGAGTTTGTTTATGCATGCTTGACTTGTCAGAAGTCGAAGATCGAGCATCAGAAGCCTTTATGTATGATGCAGCCGTTGAATATTCCAGAATGGAAATAGGATAGCATTTCCATGGACTTTGTGTCGGGGTTGCCAAGGACGGCAAAATGGAATGATTCAATTTGGGTGATCATGGATAAATTAACTAAATCGGCTCATTTCTTGCCGATGAAGATTAATCATTCTATGTAGAAGTTAGCCGAGATGTACATCGAAGAGATTGTGAAGTTGCATGGGATACCTTCGAGTATTGTGTCGGATAGAGATCCGATATTTACATCTAGGTTATGGAAGAGTTTGCAAGATGCTTTGGGTACTAAGTTAAGGATGAGTTATGCCTATCATCCGCAGACGGACGGTCAGACAGAAAGAACTATCCAATCCGTAGAGGATTTGCTGAGGGCTTGTGCGTTGGATCACGGAGGAGCTTGGGATAGCCATTTGCCGCTGATTGAGTTCACATACAATAATAGTTTTCATGCTAGTATTGAAATGTCGCCCTATGAAGCTTTGTATGGGAGAAGATGTAGGACTCCTTTGTGTTGGTATGAGTCATGCGAGAGTGTTGTACTCAGACCTAAGACTGTGTAAGAGACGACTGAGAAGATTAAGATGATCCAAGAAAGGATGAGAGCATTGCAGAGTCGCCAGAAGAGCTACCATGATAAGAGAAGGAAGACACTTGAATTCCAAGAGGGAGATCACGTGTTTTTTAGGGTATCGCCAGTGACTGGTGTGGGTCGAGCTTTGAAGTCTAGGAAGCTCACTCCACATTTTGTTGGTCCATATCAAATCTTGCAGAGGATAGGGGAGGTAACCTTTCGAATTGCTTTACCTCATTCACTTGCGAATTCGCATGACGTGTTCCATGTGTCTCAGTTGAGGAAGTACATTCCGGATCCATCGCAAGTGATTCAGATGGATGATGTACAAGTGAAGGATAACCTGACAATGGAAGTATTACCTGTGCGGATTGACGGTTGAGAGATGAAGCAACTGTGGGGTAAAGGCATAGCTTTGGTGAAGGTGTTATGGGGCAGATCAGCTGACAAAAGTTGGACTTGGGAACGTGAAAACTAGATGAGGGAGTCATATCCGACTCTATTTCCTTGAGGTAATTTTCGAGGGAGAAAATTCTTTAAGTGTGGGAGAGTTGTAACACCCCATATTTCATAAGAATATTCATTTAATTTATTTAAATACAATATTCGTGAATTTTTATGAATTTTGGTGGTTTGTGGTGATGTTGGTATTTTGTGGAATTTTGGTCATTTATTTAAATAATAGTATATAATATGAAATATATTGTAGTATTATATATTTAAGGCTTAAATAATGTTTTAGTCCCGGTAAGTTGGCGAGTTTTTGGTTTTGGTCCCTGAATCTTTTTTTTTGGTCCAAGTTCCTATATGTTCAATTCCTTTTGGCGTTAGTCCCTGCTGTTACTCTTCCGTTAAAAAAAAAGGTGACTTGGCAGACGGTGGTGATCTGTAATTTTATTTTTCATTTCTTTTATTTATTTGTTTAACACACCTGGCTTTTAAACTTCCCCCCATAACATGTCATCTAATTCTCATTACCATATTTTGTTTTAAGTCCCTGTAAATTAGGGCTTGACTTTTCCAAGTTTGTCTCTTCCATTCATTGACCGTTCAGGTAAGCTCAACGGTGGTTGTCCGCTGCGTTTGAACTTCCAAGAAAGAATCTTCCAGGTATGTCGTTTACTGTGAACTTACATTATGGGGGAAGTTTGTTAGGGATGGTGTCGTGTACTACCTAGTGGGGATAAAGTTGAAGTAGACATTGACCCAGATAAGTGGAGCTTCTTTGAAGCAACCAATATTGTTAATGATGTTTGCAAACTTGAAATCAATGATTTTTGGCTATGGTGGTATAACATTGTATCGGGTAAGCATGCAAGGGTAGTTAGTGATGTTGATGCTGGTAAGATTTATGAACACTATCTTGAAACTGGTGTTAGTGTAGACATTTTTCTTGAGCACAGAATTACGGGTAAGCATGCAACGGCTGTTAATGATGTGGAAACTAACAATGTTATTGAGGATGGTGCTGATAATGTTGAAGCTGACACAGTTTGTGAGGCAAATGTAAGTAATGTTGAAGGTGATGCAGTTGGTGAGGAAAATGTAACTAATGCGGAAGCTGAGACTGGTATGGATCATGGCGTTTCTGATAATGTAGATGCTGACACAGTTTGTGAGGAAAATGTAATTAATGTTCAAGTTGAGACAGGTATTGATGATGGTCATGAAAGTGATAGTTCTAATAGTGATGATAGTGATTACACTGGTTTGTCATTTGAGGATAGTGAGGATGAAAGGGCCCTTGGTTTGGATGATGGGTTTGATGTGGTAGAAAAAACTCCTGGAAAGGTTAAGCACATAGTGTAACACCTCAAGAATCTAAATTAATTATTTAATCAGTTATTTAATCAATTTTTGTGAGTGTAAGTGATGCTTGATAGTTTTGACGCATGATGATATACTAATGTGATATGGGATGGTGTTGGAGTAAGAATAAATTTCGAGGATAAGTTCTAAGTTATTATTTCATTAAGAATTATTTAGATTTAATAGAGAATTAATCTAAATAATTAGATCAATAATAATATTAGAGATTTTTAAGGATGAAATGGTAAATATGGATGGAATTAGTGAGGATAAAAACGGATTAACATATTGAGGCCCAAGGGGGTAAAAGAGGAAAACATAAAATTGAATTGTTGGAGAGAATTCCTTTATCGATCGTATTTTGTGAGAAGTACTCTGAGGAACGGAGGCAGAAAGGCTAGGGCTCCGAGGTTTCTTGAAGGTCTCAAGGAAAGGGAATTCAGGGTTTAACATCTAAGGTATGGGGAGTATTACCTTTCATTATAATTGATATAGGGTTTAGATTGTATGTGAATGATTTGGGGTTTTGAGGGTTTATGGGAACCTATGATGAATTTGATGAATCCCGTGCTATATAAAAAGTTGATGTTTTACTGATTTTATTAGGTGTAATTGTTGTAATTATATTAGTTTTAATCGATAAGTAACGATAGTTTATCTGAGTTTGAATTGAGGAGTATTCTGTTGAAGCTGATGAGGGGTGGAATTATAATCGTGAAAATATTTGGGCTTGATAGAATCGTATGGAATTACTGAGAAAACTGGGTTGAATCATATTATGCAGGGGTTGGGAAGGAAACCCATTGTCCTGGGGTGGTGAGTGCCACCCCGTTAATTGTTGAATGGGTGGCGGGTGCCACCAAAAATATAGGTGGCGAGTGCCACTGGGTGGATGAGTGGCAACTGCCACACAAATGTGTGTGGCCAGCGCCATGGTGCTTGGTGAATGGGAGTGGCAAGTGCCATGCCTTGATATGGCTGGCGCCACCAAGCTTCAGGATATGTGGCAAGTGCCACTTGATATCTTCAAATGTGGCGAGTGCCACCAACATTCATATGTGGCAAGTGCCACCAACATTCATATGTGGCGAGTGCCACATTCACCTGCACTATTTTCATTTTTGGAATATTTCTAATTCTGAGACCATGAGTCAGTTTTACATATAGTCTGAGATATTGGAAAATGCCATGACAATCTACACTATAGAAAAAAATAGTTAAGGATTATTCAGTAACTGTGACAGGACTAGGTACATATTCCAGAATCAGATATATGTGTGCTAACTGTATGAAAGGCTATGAATATATTCTGAAATGAATTGTTGACTGTCTGCTGTATATACTTGATGATGTGCTGAAAACAATGTGTATGATTTATGTGTATGATATTAGGTGATATACGTGATCCTAACTTTCAAAACGTGAGTCGGTTTCACACGCCGTTTGAAGCGTTGGAGAGATATCGCAACGATCTATATTCTTGTAAAATAATTTGAGGTATAAGATGTGGTTATCCAGTGATTGTGTCATGATTTAAGTGACGAGATTACATGTCGAATTAATTGTGTGTGTGCTTTACTGTATAAATTGTTATGATGATGTCTTGAAGTAAATTGTTAGGTGTTTGTTATAACGAATGATGATGTGATGACTGTGATGTGGGTATATGAGATATGTGAAGAGAATATGATGATTATGATGAATGATGATATGTTTTGACTAGCCGTGGTCGTAAATTAAGTGTTGTTGTGCATCATGCATTCATAGCATTTGTTTAGGACGAATAGTCCAGTGATGTTTTGCAGGATGATAAATCCAATGACGATTTGTAGGACGCTCAGGTCCAGTGATGGCCTTAATCCCATTGTGAGGATTAAGTGCAAGTTATGACGTGCTCTGGTTCCAAGCGGGAACCAATCCTATTGGTGGGGATCTTTGGAGATAATGAAGACTAAGTCATCAGTGATGTTTCGGTACCGCATGCATGAGTCTAATGGTGTTGCATTTGCATTATTTATGGAATTGCACGATGATGTGTTAAGTGAATTATTTGATTGATCTTTGAAGTATGACGTTTCATATGAAGATTTAGAAGTCGTTGTTGTTCCGAGTGTGAAGTATATGATGTTATGTTGTGGTTATTTAATTGTTATACATATGATATCTATTTATTTAAATCTCGTATAAAGAATTGTGATTACTCACCCTGCCTGTTTGAATGTTGCCTCTATGTGGGTAACGTGCAGATAACCAAGATTAGTTCGCGGTGCATGAAGTTCTAGCTTGAAGCTGTTTAGCTTAATCCTATAGAGTGTCTGATGTCTTGCTCTGGTAGATGTAACATCGGGTGGGAAAACGCTTAAGTGATTATTCTGTTGTTTTGTTAGAATGATTTTTATGAGTTATTATATGCCGATTTTAGTTGTTGATGATTGTTGACAATGACCAAAAGGTCTTGATGTTTTTGATGAAATAAAAGAAGATATTTTGAATTATGATTCCGCTGCGATATTTTGAATTTAGTTGTGGATATTACTAGAGAAAGTATTATTATTTTAAAAATGTTTTAAAAACCCGTGTTACGAAGTTTGATATTTTTGTAATGATGTTTTAATGAAGAATTATGACACCTTTTATGAAGTACTCTGACTTATTTAAGCATAATTATCGCGAATATTATGATGGGTTAGAAGGGTGTTACATTAGTGGTATCAGAGCAGGTCAGTCCGTCCGGCCAAGTTGTTTGATGTTGTTTATCCCTTAGTACATGACGTGTGTGTGAAACACTATCGGTACTTGCTTGTTGGTTTTCTAACCGTTTGTCTCCAGGAGTTGGTTTGAAACAAGTGGGGGAGAAGTTTTCTCCCTGGTGACGTTTCTGGTGTGAGGAGTTGGTTCAAGGTGATATTGATTGTAAGAGTGCAAGTGTTGTTGGAGCAGTATTGTCGCGAACCGATGAGAGTACGGATTCACAAATTCTTAGCTGCCGGTTAAGTTTGAGATGCCTCGAGGGAGAACGAGCCGGTATGGTTGATGTTTACTTCTCAGAGAATAGAGGACAATGTGACGAATAATGATATGCCAGTGATGTATAATTCTTGATGTCTCTTGAGGATAATTGCGACTTGCCTCTGGAGTGTAAATTTGAGTTTGGAGACAGTTAAGAAATGGTGTTTCTATCTGATAATCAAGTAAGGTAACTCTTAGAGAATGAAGCTTATATGAGTGCATGTATGTGATAACGGTTATATGAGATGTGCATAGATTAATGACGGCAGATTAAGGAGGTGAGTGAGAATAAGGATCCACTCCAAAGAATTGACGATTTGATGGACCAATTCGTAGGCTAGTATGTCTTCAGTATAATTAGATTGAGGTCGGATTAATTTCAGATTTGGGTGAAGAGCGAGAATAGTTGGAGGATCTTAGAAGCAAGAGAGAGGTAGAACTCATGTTCATAGATTTCAAATTTTCATTTTTACAATTATGGAACAACCTTCATAAAAAGGGGCATAACTTTTCACTCGTAAATCCGATGGAAGCGATTCTGGACTTTTCGGAAAGCTTACAAAATTCCCTACAGTTTGCATATAAATTTTGTCTTCGGCATATTTTTGAAGAGAGAGAAAAATGCGTTTGAATATTTGGGTCTGGTGCTGATTTTTGGTGGAAGTTTGTATACGGGATTTCTCGACCATCCTCCATTGCAAAGACGATAACTTTTTACTCGTGATTCAGATTTTAGTGATTCTAAAATTTATGGAATCTACACGAAATTCCCTTCATTTTAGCATGTAATTTTGTGCAAGGGAGGTCTGAATTGAAGGAGATAATTGTGTTTGAAGTTGAACGATTCTTGCTGGAAATGGGTAAGATGAGGACAAGTGTAAGATGCTCGGTAATATGAAGGAGGTGAGGGTCTCGGAGGAGCACATGGAGGTGAGGCATATCTTTGAGGAAAGGAGAAGGTCACAAAGTAAAGTGGGTTGTGTGTCATTGCGGACATGGTGTCGACATGTGTCGGGAAGATTTTGGAAGTTTTATCTCCAACCAAATGAAGAGATGGTACCGTTGAGTTTGTGATTCAAAATGAGACTCAAATGTGAAGCTATACGGATCATCGAGGTGATGAGATTAATGGAAAGATGAAAGATTGGTTAGTGTTGTTAAAATGCTCTACTTGAATAAATGCTCCATTTGAAACAAATCGATTTGGATTGTACTTAGTATAGTAGCAATTCCGGTATTGGGAGAATAGTTAGTAATTGTGTTGTGCCACGGGCGTGTATAGGAGAATATGTAATGGATTTTGGGCGTTTATGTACCATTGGCGAGGTTGAAAAGAAGGAAAATAAGAAAATGTTTGTAAGCCTTAGAGAGATTGGAATCATACTGGTGTTGGAAAAGTGTCGACGTATGGCAGAGAAAATTAGAGGAATTTCTACCATCAACCGTATGTGGAGATGATATTATCAAGAGTACGATTGGGATGACATTCGAATGTGAAAAATATATGGATCCTCGATGCTGTGAGATTTAAAGGAGATTATTGGACCATGTTGTTTTAGGTGACTTTGAGAACAAGTTCGAGAGAAAACGCTATGATAGTTTAGTAACGATGGTTTATGCTCCATCATGGTTGTCGGCTACCTATTGACAAATTGAGGAACTGATCACCCTTAATCTCTTGTTGATAGTAGACGGGATCATGTTTGATGTGATAGACTTGTCTTGCCAGCTTGATAGTGTGGAAAATAAATTGGTATTCTGTCGAGGAGATAGTCGTTCACCATTCCGTGTGAACCTAATGGAAAGTGACTAGGAAAGAGTTGGGATCTATTGAATAGTTTGAAAAATGAGTTGGTATGCGAGCTAACGCCACAGAGTGGAAGGTTGAGGAGATAGAAAGTGAACAATGATTTTCTGGTGAATATTAAAGAGATTCAGAAGCCAGGTGGGAAACTTGTGGAGCTGATAGATGATGGAAATCATAGCGAGGACGGTGACTTTAAGGTGGAGGATCAGAGTGCCGCATCTAAAGTGTGATGTGGCGCAGTTCATTATGTGTGTGTGACTTGTTAAAGTCCGGGGTTAAGCATTATAAGCTTGCAGGAATGATGCAAACCATTGGATATTCCATAATGGCAATGATATGTGAGAGGTTTATATATTATTCGTGTTACTACTATGTCGATAGATGTATTGAAATATAGGTTCGATTGAGGAACCGCAGCACGGTGATACTATTGTTGGGTGACAATGTCGTCGGTGTTATGGTTATGTTGATGTTCTTATGACGATGTGGTTGCGTGAAAAGATAATAAAGCTGATGTTAATGTCGGGGAACACTATGTTTTTAAAACGGTGTTGCTGCCTCATTTCTGACGGCAAAAATACGAGTGTGAATAACTCTTTACCATGAAAGGAAATTGGAGAAGTGTTACCCATGATGGTGGTAACGACCTCGTTGTACTCCAGTTCAAGAACGAATGAGATCCTAAGGTGATGAGACAAGAAGAGAAGTGAACTGGTGCGTTCATAACTCAGTAGTATTGTATCTTGTTGGATTGTTGTGGTTTACGATGTGGAAGTCGAGGAGAAGGATGCGAGAGCCGTATCCAGAGTTGGTTACGTTAGGTAATTTACGGGGACGAAAATTCTTTAAGTGGGGGAGAGTTGTAACACCCCAAGAATCTAAATTAATTATTTAATCAGTTATTTAATCAATTTTTGTGAGTGTAAGTGATGCTTGATAGTTATGACGCATGATGATATACTAATGTGATATGGGATGGTGTTGGAGTAAGAATAAATTTCGAGGATAAGTTCTAAGTTATTATTTCATTAAGAATTATTTATATTTAATAAAGAATTAATCTAAATAATTAGATAAATAATAATATTAGAGATTTTTAAGGATGAAGTGGTAAATATGGATGGAATTAGTGAGGATAAAAACGGATTAACATATTGAGGCCCAAGGGGGTAAGAGAGGAAAACATAAAATTGAATTGTTGGAGAGAATTCCTTTATCGATCGTATTTTGTGAGAAGTGCTCTGAGGAACAGAGGCAGAAAGGCTAGGGCTCCAAGGTTTCTTGAAGGTCTCAATGAAAGGGAATCCAGGGTTTAACATCTAAGGTATGGGGAGTATTACCTTTCATTATAATTGATATAGGGTTTAGATTGTATGTGAATGATTTGGGGTTTTGAGGGTTTATGGGAACCTATGATGAATTTGATGAATCCCGTGATGTATAAGAAGTTGATGTTTTACTGATTTTATTGGGTGTAATTGTTGTAATTATATTAGATTTAATCGATAGGTAACGATAGTTTATCTGAGTTTGAATTAAGGAGTATTCTGTTGAAGCTGATGAGGGGTGGAATTATAATCATGAAAATATTTGGGCTTGATAGAATCATATGGAATTACTGAGAAAACTGGGTTGAATCGTATTATGCAGGGGTTGGGAAGGAAACCCATTGTCCTGGGGTGGCGAGTGCCACCCCGTTAATTGTTGAATGGGTGGCGGGTGCCACCAAAAATGTAGGTGGAGAGTGCCACTGGGTGGATGAGTGGCGGCAGCCACACAAATGTGTGTGGCCAGCGCCATGGTGCTTGGTGAATGGGAGTGGCAAGTGCCATGCCTTGATATGGCTGGCGCCACCAAGCTTCAGGATATGTGGCAAGTGCCACTTGATATCTTCAAATGTGGCGAGTGCCACCAACATTCATATGTGGCGAGTGCCGCATTCTCCTGCACTATTTTCATTTTTGGAATATTTCTAATTCTGAGACCATGAGTCAGTTTTACATATAGTCTGAGATATTGGAAAATACCATGACAATCTACACTATAGAAAAAATAATTAAGGATTATTCAGTAACTGTGACAGGACTAGGTATATATGCCAGAATCAGATATATGTGTGCTAACTGTATGAAAGGCTATGAATATATTCTGAAATGAATTGTTGACTGTCTGCTGTATATACTTGATGATGTGCTGACAACAATGTGTATGATTTATGTGTATGATATTAGGTGATATACGTGATCCTAACTTTCAAAACGTGAGTCAGTTTTACACGCCGTTTGAAGCGTTGGAGAGATATCGCAACGATCTATATTCTTGTAAAATAATATGAAGTATAAGATATGGTTATCCAGTGATTGTGTCGTGATTTAAGTGACGAGATTACATGCCGAGTTAATTGTGTGTGTGTTTTATTGTATAAATTATTATGATGATGTCTTGAAGTAAATTGTTAGGTGTTTGTTATAACGAATGATGATGTGATGACTGTGATGTGGGTATATGATATATGTGAAGAGAATATGATGATTATGATGAATGATGATGCGTTTTGACTAGTCGTGGTCGTAAATTATGTGTTGTTGTGCATCATGCATTCATAGCATTTGTTTAGGACGAATAGTCCAGTGATGTTTTGCAGGATGATAAATCCAATGACGATTTATAGGACGCTCAGGTCCAGTGATGGCCTTAATCCCATTGTGAGGATTAAGTGCAAGTTATAATGTGCTATGGTTCCAAGCGGGAACCGATCCTATTGGTGGGGATCTTTGGAGATAACGATGACTAAGTCATCAGTGATGTTTCGGTACCGCATGCATGAGTCTAATGGTGTTGCATTTGCATTATTTATGGCATTGTACGATGATGTGTTAAGTGAATTATTTGATTGATCTTTGAAGTATGACGTTTCATATGAAGATTTAGAAGTCGTTGTTGTTCCGAGTGTGAAGTATATAATGTTATGTTGTGGTTATTTAATTGTTATACATGTGATATCTATTTATTTATATCTTGTATAATGAATTGTGATTACTCACCCTGCCTGTTTGAATGTTGCCTCTATGTGGGTAACATGCAGATAACCAAGATTAGTTCGCGGTGCATGAAGTTCTAGCTTGAAGCTGTTTAGCTTAATCCTGTAGAGTGTCTGGTGTCTTGCTCTAGTAGATGTAACATCGGGTGGGAAAACGCTTAAGTGATTATTCTGTTGTTTTGTTAGAATGATTTTTATGAGTTATTATATGCCTATTTTTGTTGTTGATGATTATTGACAATGACCAAAAGGTCTTGATGTTTTTGATGAAATAAAAGAAGATATTTTGAATTATGATTCCGCTGCGATATTTTGAATTTAGTTGTGGATATTACTAGAGAAAGTATTATTATTTTAAAAATGTTTTGAAAACCCGTGTTACGGAGTTTGATATTTTTGTAATGATGTTTTAATGAAGAATTATGACACCTTTTATGAAGTACTCTCACTTATTTAAGTATAATTATCGCGAATATTATGATGGGTTAGAAGGGTGTTACAGATAGCAAGGAAACATAGGAAACTCCAACAAATATAAGAATTGTTGATGCAGCTAGGGGTCCATCTAGTGGAAATAGAGAGTGTTTTTGTATGTTGTGCTTAATTCTTGATGTGGGAGACCTCTTGATCCTTTGTGGGTGTTTGAGGGGCTAGACAAGTTGAAGATCTTGTCATTCCTTGATTGATCCTTTATCTAAGAGCTCTGAGAGGGCCTGAAACCCTAAATTTGATAGTAGTGGATGCTCACCCGTCTTTGGGGAGACTAATGAGGCATAAAGGTACACCCATATTGTGATGATGATTAGTATAATGATGGGAAATCTTAGTGGTCAAAATTTGGGGTATGACAGATGCCCCTATTTAATCTTCTTGGACCCGAAGGTGTGAATGACGAAGGTATTCGGGCATTCGGGGTGCAAGAGGATTAAATGTCGGAATACCCGAAATTTTGATGGCGGTTAGGAATGGCAGCTTACGCATTCATCTCCTTTTGCTAAGCAATGATGCTTAGAAAAGGTAAGAACTTCCCCTCGATCCTGGTTTCCTACCAAGAAACTGGTCTTAGTTTCTAGTTTAAACTTCCCCTCGATCCTGGTTTCCTACTAAGGAACTGGTCTCAGTTTCTGGTGCAAACTTCCCCTCGATCCTGGTTTCATGCCAAGGAACTGGTCTTAGTTTTTGAAATAAACTTCCCCTCAATCCTGGTTTCCTACCAAGGAACTGGTCTTAGTTTCTGAAATAAACTTCCCCTCGATCCTGGTTTCCTACCAAGGAACTGGTCTTAGTTTCTGAAATAAACTTCCCCTCGATCCTGGTTTCCTACCAAGGAACTGGTCTAAGTTTCTTTTGTCAATAAAATTTATTGACAAGGGACGTTATTCGTAGCGGTTTTCCTCAAACTTCTCGCCGAATTTTCCTGGGGAGATGCCATTTGATGGAAAAAGTTTTGATGTCAGACTCGATGGGGAACCCATTCATCTGAGTTATAGAGGTGCACAAACTTCTCTATTGGAGATGCCATTTGTCGATTCTACTGGGGAAAGCGAGTTTCTTGAGAGACTGTTTCCGTTTGGGGGTGTTACATCATAATTTTCTCGGGATCTTCTCGGAGAAATGCCATATGATGGGATCCAATTTTGAGGTGCCGATGACCTTTTCATCAGTGGCTTTTTCAGAGAAAAACTGCCGTACCACCGAATCTCTGATTAATTGGCTTTCTCTGGGGATTTTCCTTAATCCGGGAAAGCGAAAATATCATCTTCAATGGCGAAGAGTGACATCGGTTGAAGGTTCTCTGGTCTTTCAGAGGTTCAAGTTATCAAAGTGGTCAAGGACCCAACTTCAATCCAGAAATAAACTGGAGGAGAGATTATTTAAATGCAACATTTCCTAATCGAGGAAAGAACTGACAACACGACTGAGAAGACAGTTATCACTAGGGACAAGACCGACTAGAGTGATAGTGATGCAATATGAAATGTGAATGCAGATCAATAATGCATGATGTATGTATGTTTATGCTGACAAAACTGACGCAACATACAAACTAAAAGATAAACATGACTGGATACTCGGCCATCGCGGGGCAAAGAAGTACCGCTGGTTCACGATAGCAATTCTGCCTTGCTTAGGAGAGATAGTCCCTGTTGGGAACTATGTTGGTCGGGCTTAGGAGATGAGAACTCGGCCGAGGAGGTCAGATGGAGTATTCGTATCTGACACAGTTGATCCTTCGTTCAGGCGCACTGGTTTAGAAGGAGTACTTTGATTCTGTACTTTGAGGCGTGAACACCTTTGGAGAAGCGACCGATGTTCTTCTGATGTTCAACAGTCAAAAGAAATTGTCGACTTTATTTTAAAAGCAGAAAAAGTTTTACAAGTAAATTCATTTTTTTGTTTTATTTCAAGAACATTGATCATGTTAAAACATCATTCTGTAAAGCTAAAACAAACATGAATTGCCAATAAAAGAACGAGGGCTCAAATTTTATTGATAGGATGGAAATCAGCCAAGCGCGTGATTCCATAGAGCATTTACAAAGTTAGAAAATGGTAATTTACATGGAAAAGGGCTACGTTGAAACATAACGACCACTATCCTTCTACCAACTTTGAATTCGGGACATCCTGAGCTTCTGTCAAAGATGACCTTGACTGGAGTTTTCCTGATAGATGATGTAACTGCTGTTGAGAGACTTGCCCCTTTGTTGAACGTAGTTACTTGCCATTATCACTAAATTTTGCCTGGATTGTACTGTGATGTTTCCAATCCACCAGGATGATTTTTGATCATGTCTCTAATTTTTGCCTGGACCGCCCTTTCGGGTTTTCAATCCACCGAGACGTTTTTTTTTAGGCGAAGTATTTCTTGACTACATCAACATTTATGGTGTAGGAAAATTCCTCTCCGTCCATGGTTGCAAGTCTCAAGGCGCCGCCTGAGAAAGCTTTCGTGACCACATAGCGGCCGTCATAATTCGGAGTCCACTTGCCCCGAGAATCAGTGAGAAATGATTGTATCTTCTTGAGCAATTTGAAGATCGGCGCGCATGTCGCGGTTACGAGGAATATAAATCTGGAGATATAGTTCAAACGTCCCAGGAATCCTCTGACTTGTTTTTCAGTTTTCGGAGAAGGCATTTCTTGAATGGCCTTGACCTTGTCAGGATCAACTTCAATTCCTTTCTGGCTGACGATGAACCCTAGCAGCTTCCCTGAACGAACACCGAACGTGCATTTGTTAGGGTTCAAGCGGAGTTTGTACTTTCTCAAACGCTCGAATAGTTTTGACAGAAGGCATTTGTTAGATTTGGCAATCATATCATCGACATATACCTTGATTTCTTTGTGTATCTTATCATGAAACAGAGTAGTCATGGCCCTTTGATAGGTTGCCCCGACGTTTTTCAAACCGAACGGCATTACCTTGTAACAAAAGGTACCCCATGGGGTAATGAACGAAGTTTTCTCCATGTCTTTCGGCGCCATTTTGATCTGATTATAGCCCGAGAATCCATCCATGAATGAGAAAACTTTGAACTTTGCTGTACTGTCAACCATCATGTCAATGTGCGGTAAAGGAAAGTCGTCCTTTGGACTAGCCTTGCTTAAATCTCTGTAATCCACACACATTCTGACTTTTCCGTCCTTTTTCGGAACGGGTACGATGTTCGCTAACCATTGAGGATATTCAGATGTGACGAGGAAACCTGCGTCAATCTATTTATGTACCTCCTCTTTGATTTTGATGGCCATGTCCGGATGAGTTCGTCTCAACCTTTGTTTTACTGGCGGATATTCCGATCTTAATGGTAAGTGATGTTCCACGATGCTGGTATCCAACCCTGGCATGTCCTGAAAGGACCAAGCAAACACATCGGTAAACTCTTTGAGAAGCTTCGTCAAACTTTCTTTAACAGTTGGACTGAGTAGTGCCCCAATCTTGACTTCTTTCCTCTCTTCTTCTGAACCCACGTTGATCGTTTCCAACGGCTCTTTGTGAGGTTCAATGGACCTTTCCTCCTGTCTGAGTAATTAGGAGATCTCTTATGGAATTTCTGCGTCTTCTTCTTCTTCAGCCTCAAATACCGAGAATTCAAAGTCGGGAGAAGGCATCGGATCGTATGTTTTAATGGGGTTTAAAACAAGCAATCTGCATGACGTGATGATTCGTGTTTAGAAGAGATAGAGAAAATGCAAGAGTGTGTGCAGTGTTTTTCTTTGGAAAACTGCTTGTTTGTTATTATTGTTTTTTAGGATTACCATTTTCTGAAAAAACGAAAAGAGAAAACAACAATTACTGCGGAAATTACAGAACGATGTTATTTTATTAATGAACAAGTCGATTCTTGAAACTACAGACAGCCCTATAAAATAAAACTCTTTCGCTTTGGGCGAAGCGAAGAGGTATAATTACAGAAAGTGAGCCCTATCAAAACATTCGTTTCACATGGGCAGGGTGAAAGGTTAAGATAAAAACGGCAATTACTTTGACTTTTGAACGATCTTCGGAACATCGACAGCAACCCATTGACGGCGAACTCCTCGGTGAATCATAAAGTCTGGCACCTTCCTTGATTTGTCTTTAGAAATAACGCTGATTTCTGGTGGAGTAGGATCATTGGAATCTATCTCCCAGACAGAGTTGCCATAGGAGGATTCCTCTGTTGCATTTTGCAGAGTATTTGTGCTCTCAGGTAAATCTCCCCATCCAGTTGGCTGGATGTCTTCGAGCTTGATACGAGAGCTTTCAGGAGCAGTGTACTTGACCATGAAGTCAAACTTTCCACTTGGTTGTCCCAGGGTGTCCCACACCTCTTTGGAACCGGATGAGTCATCTCTCTCGATGACGTTGACCTCGAGAAAAGCATAGTTAATGAATTCTAGTTCTGCAAACGTTGCGAATTCATCGTCGTACGAGATATTTTCGGAATGACCTGAGTGTTGATCCCATGACATGGTGGAGACGCATGCATTCTTTTCAATGATGCTCAGCTGATTTTCGTTGTTCGGCTGACTCTCTTACCCCAAGTCTCCTGGGTAAGGCTGCCACATTGGCAGACCATCCATCGGTAGTCAAAGTTGTCCTTCATCAGAGTTTCCTCCTCTAATGAGTTTGGCGGAGCACGGCATCCTTCCGGATCACAATCTCCATATATCATTTCGACGTCTGACCTGGGTATAAATCTCGGATTCTGTGCGGGATAGCAAAACGGGGTATGCGCCTCTTCCTAAGACATATAACCGTCCTTGTTAAGATAGGACTCCCATTCTTCCTCCATATCAGATGAATCATCTTTATTGATGGTATGTACCTCTTGAGTCACTGGTTGAAGGAAGCCTCCACTGTGGAAGAAGTTCTGAATGGGATGAAGACTTTCATCGTTAGCAGCTGTCTGGGTACAGGTTGTAGAAAAACCAAGACCCTTCTTTGTTTTATTATCAGTAGGAATGACAAATTGTCCCCATCCTGTTGTATTGGTACTTTCAACCGCTTTGATAGCATCTTTGTATGAGGAAATCAAAGTTCCCCCTTCGGATTGATTGTCATTGTGTAGCGAAAGCGCCTGGAACTGGGTTCCGATTACCCCCTCCGGCTCTACATAAGTGGATGACGATAAGTTGCTTACGAGCAAGGCCTGTTCCCCACAGACTGTGATGAGTTGGCCGTTCTGGACGAATTTTAGCTTTTGGTGGAGGGTTGAAGTGACCGCCCCAACCTGATGTATCCAAGGTCTTCCTAATAAACAACTGTATGTTTCCCAGATGTCCATGACCTGGAAAGTGACTTGGAAAGTGTGAGGACCAATAGTTATGGGAAGATTAACTTCTTCGATAACCGTTTTTTTGGATCCGTCAAATGCTTTGACGACGACCTCGCTGGTTCTCATCGGAGGGCCTTTGAATGATAATTGCATCAAAGTGGACTTCGGCATAACATTCAGGGCTGACCCTGTGTCTACCAGTACGCTGGCTAAAGCATCGTCCTGGCAGTTGACTGTATTATTGAGCGCCATGTTATGACGGCGACCCTCTTCAGGTAATTCCTCATCACTAAGTCCCAAGTTATTGCAGGAAGTGATGTTAGAGACAATGCTATCCAACTGTCTGATTGTTACATCCTGTTCCACAAAGGCTTGCTCCAAGACTTTCTATAGAGCCTCCATGTGCGCTTCTGAACTGAGTAAAAGTGATAGCACTGAGATCTTTGAAGGAGTTTGCAACAGTTGATCAACAATGTTGTATTCACTCCTTTGGATGAGCTTCAGCATCTCATCGTTGTTCTTTGAAAGGTCGGGATCACTGGATTGACCGACTGGTGGATTGGGAACTTCTGTCTGAGGTTCCTTTTCTTTGCTGAGTTCTCCAACTCCTCTGTTGAAGATTCGACCGCTCCGTGTTACTCGACTAATATCTGCAATATTCACGACAGAGGTTAACGGAATTTCCTTTCCATTTTCGACTATTGTTGCACCGTATTTGTAAGGGATAGCCTTAGTTGATTCATACAGTAGTGGTCCTGGCAGATAGATGACTATGGGAGCCTTCTGATTTTTCTGACCATCATAAGTAATTTCGATCCGTTCTTGGTTGGGAACTCTCGATTCTTCAAGTAGAAGGATGATGGCACAAACATCCCTAGTCCTCTGATGATCAGAGATTACGATAACGTCCTCGATTTGATCAGCGAGATAGTTGACTGATCCAGAACTTGACCATGGTTGAATCTCTTTGCGGTCTAACTGACTTTGAAGGGCTGCCCGCATGAGGTAGCATCCTTGATTGTTCACTGAACAAACTCCACACGGCTCATAGTTGTGTAGTGGCACCTGGCCGCGTCCGCTCTGAATATAGTGTAGCCTTACTAGGTCAGTTTCCATTGACCGAACATCCTGACTTTGATATCTAATAGGATTCATGTTAGTGATACTAATTTGCTGGGTGTCTTTATCCATATAGATTGGAAGCCACCAGTGGTTCAACAAGTGTTGAAGCGTTTTCTGGACAAGGGCACAACCCTGATCGTTTTCGCAACCCGCTTTACAGCTCTGATAATCATGTGATACCAGGAATCCGAGACGGACCTGTTTAGCATGTAACTCCACCAGGTTGGTATTCATCAGACGAATATCAAAGATTTGAATCATGTTGATCTGATAGGGATTCCTATCATGGTAGTCCTAGATCCACCCGAGATCCATTTGACGCTGGAGGGCCTCTTGTAGAAAAGAGCATCCCTGTTTGTTTACCAAGCAAGTCAGACAAGAACTGTAATCGTGCCGCGGAAGATTATGATACTGGCTTTGCCTTGAGTGCATTGCCACCAGGTTGACATTCATTGCACGGATATCGTGGTTCTGAATGATGTTGGAATTTGTATAAACCATGTTAACTCTACGAACTCGGTGCTCCTGGATCCATCCGAGATCCATCTGTTCCTGTAGAGCTGATTGCACCACAGAACATCCTTGATTACTTTTAGAGCAGATATCACACTGGTGATAATTATTAGGTGGAATATGGCCATATCCACTCTGTCTACAATGCATCTTGACCAAGTTGGTCCTTAACAAGAGTACATCATGAATTTGATAGATGTTGTTAGACTCCCTCTATCAAATTGACTGTAGCCTTCTCGCGTTGAGGCAGCGAGTTCGTGAGAACATTCGGATTCGTATCTTTGAAAGATAATACCCCGCTCCTAACAAGCTTTTGCACGTCGGATTTGAAACTGAGATAGTTTTCTATGTTATGCCCTGGTCCTCCTTGATGATAAGGGCAAGTCTGATCCACCTTGAACCAAAAAGGCGGATTTTCCGGTACTATAAGAGGGGACTTAGTCTGGATGTGCCCCTTGGCTAGTAGTAACGGAAATAGTTCTGCGTACGATATGGGTATAGGATCAAATCCTGATGGCCGCATTGTATGGTTGTTATTGTATGGAGGACGAGCCTGCTGAAGAGGCTGTTGAGTCCTTTGTTGATTAGGTTGTTAATTAGGTTGGCTCTACGCAACCTGAGGTGGATAGGTAGAAACAGGCGTAGGGTTGATAGCAGGAGTTACAGCTGCTACTGGTTGGTACCGTCGCCTTTTCTTTCCGAGAGAGATATTCCCAATGTCCTGCTCTTTTTTCTTAGGGAGAGCACTACCGTATCGTTTTGCACTACTTGATGATCCAGCATCTTTTACTAAACGTCCTTCCTGGACGGCTTCCTCAAGACGAACCCCCATGCCCACCATCTCGGTGAAGTCACTGGGTGTATTGGAAACCATTCTGTCGTAGTAAAATGAGCTCAAGGTCTTTAAGAAGATCTTTGTCATCTCTTTTTCCTCAAGAGGTGGAGAGATCTGAGCGGCAATTTCACGGCATCTCTGAGCGTACTCCTTAAAGGTTTCCTTGTCCTTTTGTGACATTGATCTGAGTTGATCTCTGTCTGGTGCCATGTCCAAATTATATTTGTATTGCTGGACAAAGGTAGTGCCAAGATCACTGAAAGTTCTAATCGTAGCACGGTTTAAACCCATGTACCATGTAACGCCCCGGTCAGTTTTGCAAGTTTTGCCATTTTATCTATTTGATTCGTTTTGAGTATTTTATTATTATATTATTTTATTTCTGACTTTTATGTGAAAGTATGTTATTTTTCGTCGTGAATATATTTTATTGCGTTTTGGGAACATTTGCGAGATATTTGAGTGTATGGGTAATTTGGGCATTTTGATTTATTTTGTTAAGTTAGAATATATAGAAAAGAAAATAGAAAGAGAGAAAATAGTAAGAGAAAGAAAAGAAGAGAAGAAGAAAAGAAAAGGAGAAGAGAAGAAAAGAGAGAATTTGGAAAACTTGGAAATCAATCAACCGACTTTCTAGAACGCGATTAAATCGGGTAAGGGTGTGAAACTCGATTATACTATGTTTGTGTATGATTATGTATGTGTTTGCTTGGATGTTTTCTTGCTTTTCCATAGCTTTGAGTTCTAGGTTGAAATGAGAGATATGATGAAAAATTGATGGTTTTGTGGTTGAAAATCGGTGTAAACGTAGTAGAATACTTGTTATCATGATTAGAATAGGTTCTGATTATTATATGTTGATATTCAGTTACGGATTTTCCGCTTATATTCTATTTCTAAATTGTGGGTATAATACTACCTGAAGGGTTGCATATCTGTATGAGCAGGTGTTGTATGTTTGTTCCAAATTATTGTGGCGTCTCCGGTCTATGCCGTGCATGTTTTAACTATACTCTGATGAAATTTTGAATTTTTATTTATCGCTTTAATAGCTTTGGGGTATAGATTGGGGGTGTCACAATAAGTGGTATCAGAGTCAGTCCGTGTCAGTCCGTGCTAGTCTGTGTCAGTTCGTGTCTGGTTGAATCAGTCCTGGTCTGTGTGGCGTGTGGAGTGAGTTGTTTGTTTAACCATAGTTTCTGTTATTGGAAATGAACAAAATATGGCTGGTAGGAATGATACTGCTTTGGCTGCTGCTATGCAAGCTATGGCTCGTGCTGTGCAGGGTGCACCTAATGCTGCTGGTAATGATGAGTTCAGGAAGAACAAACCACCTGTCTTCAAAGGAAGATATGATCTTGATGGTGCACAGATTTGGTTGAAAGAGATTGAAAGGATTTTCTGAGTTATGGACTATGGTGAGGACAGTAAGGTGAGACTGGGAACTCACATGTTACAGGAAGAAGCTGATGACTGGTGGGTTAGTACTCGTCAGGTGTTGGAAGCTGGGGATGAAGAAGTTACTTGGGAATTGTTTAGCCAGGAGTTTCTGATGAAGTATTTTCCTGAGGATGTTAGAGGAAAGAAGGAAATTGAGTTCTTGGAACTGAAACAAGGTAGTATGTCTGTTGTTGACTATACTGCTAAGTTTGTGGAGCTGGTGCAATTTTATCCTCATTATGCTGAAGCGACAGCAGAGTTTTCTAAGTGTGTGAAGTATAAGAGCGGATTGCGTCCTGAGATTAAGCAAGCAATCGATTATCAAAGGATAAGAAGGTTTGCTGATTTGGTGGAATTTTGTAGGATTTATGAAGAGGATAGTAAGGCTCGTTCTACTCACTACAAGAGTGTGAGTGACCGGAAAGGGAAGCAACAGTTTCGTAGTGGTCCGTATGTAACACCAGCTGATAAAGGTAAGCAAAGGGGTACTTTTGATCAAAGGTCGGGTGGAGGAGGTATGTCTAATTCTCCGAGATGTTTTAAGTGTGGTGAGTTGGGGCATCGTCAGTTTGAGTGCAGGAAATATGTGAGAAAGTGTTCTAATTGTGGAGGTGTCGGACATGTCGTAGCTGATTGTAAACGGAAGAATGTGGTGAAGTGTTTCAACTGTGGTGAACCTGGACATATTAGTACAAAGTGTCAGAAACCGAAGCAAGCTCCAACTAGTGGGAAGGTATTTTCATTGGCAGGGACTCAGACTTCAAGTCCAGATTGTCTGATCAGAGGTACTTGTTTTATTAATAGTACACCTTTAGTTAATATTATTGACATTGGAGCGACTCGTTCGTTTATTTCGTCTGAGTGCGCTAAGCGTTTGAATCTTGTGTTGTCTTTGATGGATGGTGAGATGGTTATTGATACTCCAGCAATGGGGTCAGTAACTACTTCTTTGGTTTGTTTGAGTTGTCCTTTGACCATTTATGGTAAATACTTTGAAATGGATTTAGTGTGTTTGCCATTGGAAGATTTGGATGTGGTTCTGGGAATGAATTGGTTGCAATTCAATCGGGTTCATATTGATTGCTATCATAAGTTGGTAAGGTTTCCTTCTCTCGAGGAAGACGAAGACTCGAGTTTCTTGTCTACCAAAGAGTTGAAGAGACTTTTGGCGGAGGAAGCTCAGTTGTTTGGGTTGTTTGCATCGTTGACTGTGGATAGTCAAGTTTCACTTAATGTGTTTCTGGTTGTGTGTGATTTTCCTGAAGTGTTTCCTGAGGATATTTCGGACTTGCCGCCAGAGAGAGAGGTGGAGTTTTCTATAGATCTAGTTCCTGGTACTAGACCTGTTTCTATGGCACCTTATCGTATATCAGCATCTGAGTTGGTAGAGTTGAAGAAGCAATTGAATGAATTGTTGGAGAAGAGGTTTGTGAGACCAAGTGTGTCGCCTTGGGGTGCTCCAGTTTTATTGGTGAAAAAGAAAGACGGAAGTATGCGATTTGTATTGATTATCGCCAGTTGAATAAGGTGACGATTAAGAATAAGTATCCTCTTTCGAGAATTGATGATCTGATGGATCAGTTGGTTGGTGCTTGTGTGTTCAGTAAGATTGATTTGAGATCAGGGTATCATCAGATTAGGGTGAAGGACGAAGATATTCAGAAGACGGTTTTTAGGATACGTTACGGTCATTATGAATATTCTGTGATGCCGTTCGGGGTTTCTAATGCGCCAGGTGTGTTTATGGAGTACATGAATCGTATTTTTCACGAGCATTTGGATCGATTTGTTGTTGTGTTTATTGACGACATTCTGATTTATTCTAAGTCTCGGGAGGAGCACGCGGAGCATTTGCGTATTGTTTTGCAGGATTTGAAGGAAAAGAAGCTTTTTGCCAAATTGTCCAAGTGTGAATTTTGGTTGTCGGAAGTGAGTTTTCTTGGACACGTGATTTCAGGTAATGGTATTTCTGTGGATCCATCTAAAGTAGAAGCAGTTCTACAATGGGAGGCTCCGAGATCTGTTACTGAAATTCGAAGCTTTTTGGGTTTGGCCGGTTATTATCGAAGGTTTATTGAAGGGTTTTCTAAACTAGCACTTCCTTTGACCCAGTTGACTTGTAAAGGGTAAGCGTTCATTTGGGATATTCGGTGTGAGGAAAGTTTTAATGAGCTGAAGAGAAGATTGACGACAGCTCCGATTTTGATTTTGCCGAATCCTAATGAACTGTTTGTGGTGTATTGTGATGCGTCTTTGATTGGTCTGGGTGGTGTGCTAATGCAAGACGATAAGGTCGTGGCGTATGCCTCGAGGCAGTTGAGAGTGCATGAGAAGAATTACCCTACGCATGACTTGGAGTTAGCGGCTGTGGTTTTTGTGTTGAAGATTTGGAGGCATTATCTTTTTGGTGCGAGGTTTGAAGTCTTTAGTAATCACAAAAGTTTGAAATATCTGTTTGATCAGAAGGAATTGAATATGAGGCAACGAAGATGGTTGGAATTTCTGAAAGACTACGACTTTGGCTTGAATTACCATCCTGGTAAAGCTAATGTGGTAGCCGATGCATTGAGCCGAAAATCTTTGCATATGTCCTCTTTAATGGTTAAGGAGTGGGAGCTTTTGGAATCGTTTAGAGATTTGAGTTTGGTTTGTGAAGTGTCGTCGGATAGTGTGAGGCTGGGTATGCTGAAGGTTACAAATGAGTTTCTGATGTCGGTAAGTGAGAAGCAGAAGTTGGACGTGAAATTGGTGGATTTGATGTTGGTTGGCGGAAAAGAGGCGAGTAGTGATTTTCAAGTGGATGTTAATGGTGTGTTGAGGTTCCGTGGGCGAATTTGTATTTCGGACGATTCGGAGTTGAAACGGATGATTTTGGAAGAAGGACACCGAAGTAATTTGAGTATACATCTGGGAGCGAACAAGATGTACCAAGATTTAAAGAAGATTTTCTGGTGGTCTGGATTGAAAGGAGATATGGCTCAGTTTGTGTATGCTTGTTTAACGTGCCAGAAGTCGAAAGTGGAACATCAGAGGCCGAGTGGTTTGTTGCAACCGTTGGATATTCTGGAATGGAAATGGGATAACATTTCGATGGATTTTGTAACGGGGTTGCCGAATACTCAGCGAGGGCATAATGCTATTTGGGTGGTTGTTGATAGGCTGACTAAATCGGCTCATTTCATTCCGATTGACATCAGTTTTTCTTTGGAGCGGTTAGCTGAGATTTACATCAGTGTGATTGTGAAGTTGCATGGAGTTCCGTTAAGTATTGTTTCGGATCGAGATCCTAGATTTACCTCGAGATTTTGGGAAAGTTTACAGAAGGCATTAGGTTCTAAATTGAGGTTGAGTTCGGCTTATCATCCACAGACGGATGGGCAGACGGAGAGAACGATTCAGTCTTTGGAAGATTTGTTGAGAGCGTGTGTTTTGGAACAAGGTGGTGCGTGGGATAGTTATCTTGCATTGATTGAATTCACGTATAATAACAGTTTTCATTCGAGTATTAGAATGGCACCGTTCGAAGCATTATATGGACGAAGATGTCGAACACCGTTGTGTTGGCACAAATCTGGTGAGAGAATGATGGTTGGACCAGAGATGGTGCAGCAGACTACGGAAAAAGTGAAGTTTATTCGTGAGAAAATGAAGGCTTCTTAGAGTAGACAAAAGAGTTATCATGATCGGAGACGGAAAGATCTTGAGTTCCAAGAGGGCGATCATGTATTTCTAAGGGTTACGCCGGTAACGGGTGTTGGTCATGCATTGAAATCAAAGAAGCTTACTTCTCGATTTATTGGTCCTTACCAGATATCTGCGAGAGTGGGTGCGGTGGCTTATAGGGTGGCGTTGCCGCCGAGTTTGTCGAATTTGCATGATGTGTTCCATGTTTCGCAGCTTTGGAAGTATATTCTGGATCCGTCGCATGTGATTCTGATGGATGAGGTTGAGGTAAGGGAGAACCTTACGGTTGAGGTTTTGCCGGTGAGTATTTTGGATCGCGAGTTGAAGAGGTTACGGGGCAAGGATATTGCACTTGTGAAGGTGGCGTGGGGAGGCGCTGCTGAGGGCAATTTGACTTGGGAGTTGGAGAGTCGGATGCGAGAGTCGTATCCAGAGTTGTTCGTCTCAGGTAAGACTTTCGAGGACGAAAATTTCTAAGTGGGGGAGAGTTGTAACGCCCTGGTCAGTTTTGCCAGTTTTTCCGTTTTATCTATTTGAGTCGTTTTGAGTATTTTATTATTATATTATTTTATTTCTGACTTTTATGTGAAAGTATGTTATTTTTCGTTGTGAATATATTTTATTGCGTTTTGGGAACATTTGCGAGATATTTGAGTGTAGGGGTAATTTGGGCATTTTGATTTATTTTGCTAAGTTAGAATATATAGAAAAGAAAATAGAAAGAGAGAAAATAGTAAGAGAAAGAAAAGAAGAGAAGAAGAAAAGAAAAGGAGAAGAGAAGAAAAGAGAGAATTTGGAAAACTTGGAAATCAATCAACCGACTTTCTAGAACGCGATTAAATCGGGTAAGGGTGCGAAACTCGATTATACTATGTTTGTGTATGATTATGTATGTGTTTGCTTGGATGTTTTCTTGCTTTTCCATAGCTTTGAGTTCTAGGTTGAAATGAGAGATATGATGAAAAATCGATGGTTTTGCGGTTGAAAATCGGTGTAAACGTAGTAGAATACTTGTTATCATGATTAGAATAGGTTCTGATTGTTATATGTTGATATTCAGTTACGGATTTTCCGCTTATATTCTGTTTCTAAATTGTGGGTATAATACTACCTGAAGGGTTGCATATCTGTATGAGCAGGTGTTGTATGTTTGTTTCAAATTGTTGTGGCGTCTCCGGTCTATGCCGTGCATGTTTTAACTATACTCTGATGAAATTTTGAATTTTTATTTATCGCTTTAATAGCTTTGGGGTATAGATTGGGGGTGTCACATACCATTTTAATGCGGCACCAGTTAAACTATCCTAAAAGTAGTGAATCAGTAGATCCTGATTTTCTGTCTAAGCTGACATTCGCCGAGCGTACATCACCAAGTGAATTTGAGGGCAAGAGTTACCCTTGTACTTTTCAAAGTCGAGCACCTGGAATTTGTGTGGAACTTTCACATTGGGGACCAAGCAGAGGTCCGCGGCGTCCTTTCCAAATAGATCCTGACTGCGAATAGCTTGCAATTCCTTTTGCATTTCCAGGAACTGTTCCTGAAACTCGTTCATTCTTTCAAACATGCTTTCATTTCCACCAGAAGGTATCTGGGGAATCTGTCCTTCCGGGACAGTGTGTACCACGGGTTGTGGTATAGTCATTACGGTCGAGACTCTCGGTGCCTCCCGAAGTTTGTAACCTTCAGGAGTTGATGTCATGCCCCTGGCATCTTCGCTTTCCCGAAGTTTGTAACCTTTAGGACCAGCGGTTCCTACAGTGATTTCCTGATCTTCAGTGATCGGCGGAACATATCCTTCCGGGATATAGTTAATAGGCATGGCCCAGGGACGATCTTTCGGAATTTGATACCTAGGATCATACTTCTCCACTATGGGCATTGAGGTGATCTCTGAGATCACGGTTCTTTGTAGCTGAGCTTCTGCCTTGGCTTGCATGTCGTTACGAAGCTTTCTCATATCCTCTCTTAGAGCGTCGATCTCTTCTTTCAACTCTTTGTTCTCTTCCTCGAGATCATCCATCCTTTTCTGACAATTGGCCCGAGTATTGTACGAATGAGACAGTTTGACTTCAGAACCGAGACACAAACGTGAGACTCGTAGGTAAGAAGAATACGTGTGCAAATGATGAATGCAATGATTATATTAATTGTTTTTTTGTTTAATCAAAATAAACTTTGACAATTAGATTGCAAATATCAAACAGTGGGGAAACCCCGTTTTATTAAATTCAAAGGATTGCGGAAATGAAATACAGTAAATTACAAGGTGCGGAAACAGAAACCTAAGCTAAGGGGTCCCGAGTCCTCTCTGAGGAGAACTCGGGTGCTGATTCTAGTACTTTCCTTTTCTTGGACCGGGGCTCTTGGACCGTTGTCGGGTTGTCATTCCTTTGCCAGGTGAAAGGAGCGAGCAAATTCCTTTGGTCATCTTGATTATCCACAGCATGCTGCTCCAAAATTTCAATCAGGGCATCTTTATCCTTCAGTAATTGCTGTATTTTGATGCACTCCACATTGAGGGTGTGGTACTTGTTCTTCCAAGACCTCCTCTCCCGTTGAACTTTGTTGAGAGTAACCTGAAGTTTTTCCGTTTCAGTCATGAAGTACATGACAGATTCCCTTGGCGGAAGAACTCCGTGACGAGGATAATGCATTTTTAGCTTGAGAGCTCTAGTTTATACCCAGTGGAGATAAGGCTCCACCGAGACACAGTCCAGTTTTCCTAGAGACTCCCGTCCTTTCTTATGAACATATTTCCAAGCGTTCACTATTTCCATATTTAGTGCTCTGTCATTTTCTCCTTCCTTGAAGAAAATACCTTCCAGATGAGCATTCCGCAGGACATGCCTCATCGGGTATCCAAATTGACGACGAACCAATACTGGATGGTAGTTGATTCCTCCTTTAGTTCCTATGAGGGGTACGTTGGGGAAGTTTCCACAACGGTCAATGATCCTGATCCCCTCATAAATCCTATTGCACCAATCTATGTCAAAGTTGGTGAGAGACATGATTTTCTGCGACCAACGTAAGGCACTCTTATGATCCCAAAATGCAGCAGACTTGGGCAAATGGGAGATAAACCATTTATATAGCAAGGGTACACAGCACGTGATCATTCCTCCGCTGTACAAATTCCCTAAGTGTACAGAATGATACGCATCTGCGAGCAAAGTCGGCACAGGGTTTCCAATGAGAAAAACCTTAATGGCATTGATATCTACAAAGTTATTAATGTTGGGAAACAAAAATAACCCGTAGGTGAGCAAAACAAAGATGCTTTCAAAAGCAGTCACGTTCCCTATACTGGAAAAGTACAAGTCCTTCTTTATCAGGAATTGGGCTGGCAAACCTTGGATGCCACCCTTAGTGGTCAGGTGAGTCTTGACTTCCGACTTATCCAAATAAATTGCTCTTGCAATGGTCTGATCCTTTGGAATTTCTTCCAGTCCAAAAAATAGAGCTCGATCGGTAATGTGTAAATCGGTCAAGTGAGAATACTCCTCCAGCGTTGGTGCAAGCTGGTAATCCGGAAATGTGAAACAGTGATAAACTGGATCGTAAAACTGAATGAGTGTTTCCATGATTCCTTCAATCACATGGACTCTTAACAGAGGTAGCAGGCCTCCGTATTTGGCTCTGAAAGCTTCAGGGTTAGTGATCATCCTCGCTAAACTTCTCAAATCCTCTAGTTTTGGAACCTTGAAGGTATACTTATGAGTTCTCCTTCTACCGAAATCCATTAGCGCAATCTTTTTCTCTCTGACATTTGCAATCATTGTCTTAGTTTAATTTGAAAAAGAGAGACTAGAGGAGAAAATTTTTTGTTTTAATGTTTTTTTAGATGAATGCATGAATGCAGCACACAAAAACATAGAAAAAACATGGGGTCTAAGGGTCGATGTCATGAAGTCAAGGCTCTACCCCCCCCCCCCAAAGGTTTTCTACGGGTATTTTTTGTACCTGTCACTCAAAATCATTGATTCCTGAGAACACCAGCGGGCCGATAACCGTGCTAGTTGATGTCCATCAAAGAATCCTCAGAAGAGGGTAGTTTATCGCGCAACAGCTATTCCCGATAGCTTCCGCACTACAAAAAAAAGGTGATTTTCTTATGTGTATACTCAATCTTTCCATATGCGGCATCACACGCATTCCCATTAGCAGAAAAATAAACACGTATATCAATTAGGAAAAATAGTATATATATTTGTCCTAAAGTCCTAGACTTTAAGGAGCTATGAATCCTATGTTCCTGACAAAAATGGCTCCCCGGCGGAGTCACCATTTTGTGGTACCTTCCCAACTTTAAAGGGTTTTGACCTAAGATCCTAGTGAAGTCAACAAAAAGTCCTATCCCAGTGAAATCCCAAAGAAAGTCAAATCGGCCCCACGGTGGGCGTCACCTTTCTGTGGCACTTTTTTAAGGTTTCCACCTAAGAGATGGGAAGAGAACAAGATCTCGTTGTCCCCAATGAAGTCGCCATTTTTCTGTAGCGAGAAATTTTGGACGTGGTTGCGAAGCACTATCGCTTTGGTACTACAGTTCGATTCATTTTTTATCCTATTGAAGCTGATGAAGGAAGGGAAATAGATGTCTCCAATTAACCCTGCTTGCAAACTGAGTTTGAACAGATGACTGTTGGTTTACAGATGCTACAAGGATTGTGGGTCTCTCTTAGGTTATTTTATTAAAATAGTGTCCGAGCGATTGGTGGGAGTTTAGGACTGATGCTTTTCGATTGATATGTGAAGGTACGAGATTTGGGTTTTGGATTAGTGTGCTCGCTAAGATTTTTCTTTTAATCTTATGCCTACGTATTCCCGTTTACCGAAACAGGGAAATCAGAGCGATCGTAGTTCCTCCTATTCTATGGGAGGAAATGGTGTTTTGGTGTCTTGTTCAAAGCCCAAGACATGAAGCTAAAGGTGGTTTGTATCTTGTTCAAAGCCCAAGATGTGAAGCTGAAGGGTCTATTTGTATCTTGTTCGAAGCCCAAGATATGAAGCTAAAAGGTCTTGACTTTAGAGAGAATTTTTCATCTCTAAAGGGGTCTATTTGTCACAATTGTTAGGTGACTGGTTATAAAGGAGAATTACTTTAACTGGGATATGTGAATCCAACAATGCCATAATTTCCTTTATAGGGGATTTTTAACCTGAAGGAGAAGACTTTAACTCAGTTTAGAGCAATGTCATCTTTCCTTAGGAATTTCTCATGCTAAAAGAGGGACAGTGGCGTGGATGTAAATAATCCAGAGGCTTGCCGCTTACAGCCAATAGATGAAGGGGAAAGGAGTTGTTGATGTTTGTATACTGTGAACGAGGCACAACTTTGATGCTAAAAGGTTGATTAACTCAACCGGGGTTTTCTTATACAAAGCCTAAGAGGAAGCTATTGGCCCAACAAGAGGGTGTTTTTATGTGTCCCGTACGAAGCCCGAGAGAGAGGCTAAAAGGGTTGACTCAACAAGAGAGTGCTTTTGTATGTGTCTTGTACGAAGCCTAAGACGGAGGCTAAAGGTTGTTTGACTCAATAAGAGAGTCTTTTATACTCAACAAGAGAGTATTTATGTATCTCGTACGAAGCCCGAGATGGAGGCTAAATGTGTTTGACTCAACAAGAGAGTCTTTTATACTCAATAAGAGAGTGATCTTGTATCTCGTACGAAGCCCGAGAGGGAGGCTGAAGGTGTTTGACTCAACAAGAGACTCTTTTATACTCAACAAGAGAGTGTTTTCGTATCTCATACGAAGCCCGAGATGGAGGCTAAAGGGTTTAACTTAACAAGAGAGTCTTTTATACTCAACAAGAGAGTATTTTTGTGTCTCGTACGAAGCTCGAGATGGAGGCTAAAGGGTTTGCTCTGCTGGGGAGAATCATTTGTTCAAAGCCCAAGAGAAGGCTAGGGTAACTGTTTCAGTTGAGTGACAGGTCCAACATGTTGGTTAAAAGAGAAAATCAATTCTTATATGGGTAATGTTGTACTCATGGATTTGATATGAGGATCGGGATTATTTCCTGTTCTCTAAGGAAACGGGGAATCCAAAGGAGCTTTAGACTGCCCGAGTCTACGGGTTTTATCTTTTGTACTATACTTAAGAAATAGTAGTAGTACGATCTAGACTCTTTGAAATACTGTTCTATTAAGATGACTAATTTCTGTTCCTATACCTCTAGGAGGTCGTCGGGACAATTTGTACGAAGCCCAAGAGGAGGCGAGAAAACTTTTAAGAAGCCGAGGGACAATTTGTACGAAGCCCAAGAGGAGGCTATCTTCCCGGAGGAAGAATCATTATACGAAGCCTAAGAGGAGGTTGTTGGTACTTCTAAGAAGCCGACGGGTCCTTGTACAACGTCCAAGAGGAGGCGAGGATGCTTTTAAGAAGCCTTTGGGCCCCCAAACACCGAGAAATCCAAGACAGACTATTCACAGAGAATAGATCAAGCCAGGAAAGTTTGAGTATTTGGAAGAAACTCAAGAGATGCCATTCACGGAGAAAAGATCATCTCAGGGGAATAGAGTTTCTTTGACGATTTCTAAAGGTGACAGTCTGTGAAAGGGTTCACCGAGAATGCTGCCTTTCACGTCTCCATATTGTTTAACCCCAAGAGGAGGGACGACTGTGTCTGATAATCCTATGGGGATCTAGTTTTGTCTACTTTTAAGAGTGATCAACGGGCTTAATGCTAGACGTAGTTGCCGGGGAAACTCTAAATATCTATACTATTATTACACAGTTGATATGAGTTTATCAAAGAAGACTTACAGTGAAACAACCCCACAATACAGTTATATATATATGAAAGCGGATAAAGAAAGCATATAACCACTTACTCGGTTGTAGAGCTTCCTTGTTGTTTGGTTAGTTGTTCAACAAAGAAAGATTGAAAATAACAGTATATTCAAAATCAAAGGAGAAAGTGCTTTGAAAGAAAAATTGGGGCTTATAGCTCAAGGAGAGGCCCAAAGTTTTATCAGTGATTGCACTGTGAGTTTGAATTTATACAGGGACTTATACAAGTGACTGAGGCCCAAGAAAGGTTTTTTGTACAAAGGGATGGGTCTTACACTCTCTCAAGAGGCCCAAAGAGTTTAAAAAGAATGGGGCTTATAACACGAGGGTAGGCCCAGGTGTTTTTTGTTTTGAAATGGCGATCGCGCCGAGATTTTCTTTTAACACAGAGGGACTTATACAATATCTGTGGCCCAAATTTATTTTGGTTAAAAGGGGATTGGGTCTTACACTCTAATAGAGGCCCAAAAATGATTTTGAATGGGTCTTATAGCTCGAAGAGAGGCCCAGATGGTTTGTTTTAAACGGGCGATGATCGCGCCGAACTTTTGAAATACAACGGGACTTATACAATAAGTGAGGCCCTTAATAGGTTTGTATTTACAAAGGATTGGGTCTTACACTCTATTAGAGGCCCAAAGAGTTTTTGAAAATGATTTGTGAGGGTGAAAATCAAAGAAACCCCAATTTCATTTTTTTAAAGGCATTTTTCAAAGAAAAATCAAGTAAAAAATGATAAAAATATCAAATAAAATCATTAATCATGTTATAAACAGTGATTAAGGTTTATGAAAAAGTATTTTATCCACATGAATATTTAAAATCATTTTGGTTTTAAAAAATCAAGAAAAAGAAATCATTTTAAAAGCATTTAAAACAATATTTTTGAATATATTAAAAATATATCAAATAATAATATTTTTTTGTGATTTTTTGTGGATTAAAATATTATGGAGTATGAATAAGAAGTGTGTAAAACAGAATTGGAAAATGATGATTTTTGCTATGTAAAAGAATTGGTTGAGTTTTGAAGATAAACTAAGAAAAAGAGGAAAGATGTCACAACATCACATTCGACATCTTTCATGAGTTTTGAAGATAAGAGAAAAAGGGAAGATGTCACAACATCACATTCGACATCTTAAAAAACCAGAACTGCACCTTGGTTTTCAACATCTTTTTTTATCAAACTTCAAACATTCATAACTCTCTCAATTTTTAACGGAATTAAAATCCGTAAGAACCTATCTTGACCAATTCTTCGCAAGGAATCCAATGGTATCACTCATACATACTGAAACTTAATGTATAACACACACAAGGCAAAAAACCAGATCTGCACCTTAAGTTTAAAACAACATAAACTCCACAAATGAACATGTTAAAGTGCAAACAGTATGAGGATCATAACATACACATTAAGGACTACAGTTTTGCTTCAAGAATTGTTCAATATGATGCATGTATGTGGACATCAAAGGAAAGCATGATTCAAAGAATTCAAGTTGTGAATTTTACCTCTTTTTTGGAGATTTTGTGCAACCTACCAAGTGCTTTGTTCCAGAAATGATTTGATGCTTTGGATACCCTCAAATGACCTCTTAGAATTAGGATGGTTGGAATCAGCTGGAACCTGCAAAAACAAAAACTGGCCCTTTCTTGCAAAAGGGGTTAAAATGGCCAAAGTGACAACTCTCTCAAATGGTGTTCCAGATGTTGGGAACCATTTGGGATAGTTCAAGGGTGATATTTGGAGTGTGTTTGAGGTTTTATCTGGTTTGGAAAGTGACCGAATCAAGACATGGCTTGAAAAATGCCAAAAAGTCCAATTTTGAGGTTTTGAGAGGTGACTTTGTGATCTTGGTGTTACAGGTCACTTGTGATAGTTTGGATCACCTACATATGATGTTTATGAGGTGTTAGGATCATGAGATGTGATGGAAATGCTCTCTAACTCAAAAACTCAGAATTACCTTACTAAAGAAGGCATTTTGGAGTGAAAGAAGTGATTTTGAGGAAAGCATCTGTTTGATGGCTTTGGTGTACTCAAACTAAGCACAAATGAGCTCTATTTATAGTAGAGCAAGTTTGTTTTGGTAGCAATAGTGAATGGTGGCTGCAGCAGAGGTTTGTTCAATGTTGGCCAATGAAAATCCAAGTCTCCTCTAGCCATTGACTAGAGGTTAGGGCACAGGCTGCTGGTTCCCTAGTTGTTGGAGGAATCTTAACTGATTCAGTTAGAGGAAGCTCAGTTCATGCCACCTCTAAGCATCCATTAAATGCTCCAAACCAAAATTGGAGTCTTGTCCCTCTTTTAGGGTTTTTTAGGTTTGACATGCTACTTGTGGAATCTTGGACTTGGGAGGCTTATGGATCAGATCACCCCCCTTGGATTTGATCCTCAGATGTGTCCAAAATGATGACAAGGCTTGGAAATTCGTGTGACACAAGAAATGTGCAAATCTGTCCTGAAACATATCTTAAAAATCAGCTGCAGCAAGCCTTCTTGTAAAGTCTATAACTTCCTGCTCGAGTGTGATAAATGGATGTTCTACAACTTTCTGGAAAGCTGAGATAACGTACTTCAACTTTGATGTTCAAGGTTTGTGAAGATAAGACTTGTAAAGTTGTCAAAAATGACCTTGAACTTGTGTGGTCAAATCTATCCTAAAAGCTGTCATGAAAATTATGTTTTATCAATGCCTTTTGCAGAGACATTAACTTTCTGCTCGAGAATGATAAATGAGCTTTCTTGGACTTTCTGGAAAGGTGAGATGACGTACTTCAACTTTGATGTTCAAGGTTTGGCTTGAATCAACTTGGATCATGGAGAAAAACATCCTTGAAGTTGGGACATTCTTGCTGGAAAAATATTAATGATGTCCTATGAAATGTTGGAACATCTGACATTAAGAATTCCCAACTTTGATCACCTATATCTTTCAATCCTTATGATATTTTGAGTTGATTCCTTCTACAATATTGAAGTATCAAATACCCTCTTTAAAAGTAGCCCTTACGCAAAACCAATGGATGCTTGGGTCAATAGTTACAACCTTGAAAAGTTGTGCACTTGAACATGATTTTAACTTAGAAAAAATTTCTAAGTTTCTTTCAATTTGATCAATTTTGCAATTTTGCATGATTTCTTGATTTAAATTTGATCAAATTAAATCATCCATCATATTTTCTTGAGTAATGGCTTGTGAAGCTCAAAGTTGACCAAAAGTCAAACTTTGACCTTCTGCGTCAGTTGACTTTGTATTAGATGAACTTGAGGCTTGATCCACTTGAAATGTTGCACTCTTGTGCTTAATTCTTGATGTGGGAGTCCTCTTGATCCTTTGTGGGTGTTTGAGAGGCTAGACAAGTTGAAGATCATGTCATTCCTTGATTGATCCTTTATCTAAGAGCTCTGAGAGGGCTTGAAACCCTAAATTTGATAGTAGTGGATGCTCACCCATCTTTGGGGAGACTAATGAGGCATAAAGGTACACCCATATTGTGATGATGATTAGTACAATGATGGGAAATCTTAGTGGTCAAAATTTGGGGTATGACATGGTGTGCAAGGGCAAATGTGGTTTTTTGGCTCTGGTTAGTAAAATGGGGAATAAACATACGTATAGAATGAAGAAATGGATTGGTACTCAGACGTGTGGAAGGGTTTTGAATAATACAACTGCTAACTCAAAGTGGATTGCCAAAACTGTGGCGGCTAGGATGGCTTCTTCTGATGGTCCCAAGCTTCGTGAGATTGTGTCTGAGATTAGGACATCATATTTTGTAGGTATTAGTATGAACAGGGCATGAAAGGCTAAACAAATAGCAAAGGCTTTTGTTGAAGGTGATGGCACAAAGCAATATACACTCTTATGGAGGTATTCAGCTGAATTAAGGAGGGTGAATGCAAGTAATACTTGCACAATTAATGTCACCAGAATTGCACCCACTATTCAACCAAGATTTGGTAGTTTTTACTTCTGCTTTGATGGAATCAAGAAGGGATTCACCACTTCTTGTAGACCATTCATTGGTGTTGATGGATGTTATCTAAAGCAAAATATGGAGGAACTTTGCTTGTTGCTGTTGGAAGGGATCCTAATGAATTTGGTGTATGTGAGACTGAGACTAAGGAGTCATGGAGGTGGTTCTTGACCTTGCTTTTGGAGGACATTGGGCAAGATAAAAGATGGGTATTCATTTCAGACCAACAAAAGGTACTTGTCACATCTATGTTTTTTTTGCTTTACATCCTTATGTAATGTTTGACTTTTTAAATTCATCCCTGTAGTATTAGATTCATTTTTTATTTGGTCCCTGATTTTATTGTTTATTTTGTTTTCAAGGGGTTGATACCAGTATTTGAGGAGATGTTTGATAGGGTAGAGCATAGGTTATGTCTGAGGCATTTATATGCCAATTTCAAAAAGAAGTTTGGTGGTGGGACCATCATCAGAGACTTGATGTTGTCTGCAGCAAATTCAACATATATACAAACATGGGAGGCAAAGATGAAAGAGCTAAAGGCTTTTAATCCTAAGGCTTGGGAATGGTTGGCCAAGATCCCAACAAAGTCATGGTGTAAGCATGTTTTTTCATTCTATCCCAAATGTGATGTTTTGATGAATAATGTATCTGAGGCTTTCAATAGCACAATACTTGCGGCTAGGGATAAACCAATATTGACAATGTGTGAATGGATAAGGAACTATTTGATGAACAGAAATTCTACATTAAGAGAGAAAGCTGATAGGTGGGAACATAGGATTATGCCAAGACCTAGAATTAGGCTAGATAATGAAGTTCAGCATGCTGGCAACTGGATACCTAATTGGTCTGGTGATAGTATTTGGCAGGTAGAACATATTCATAGCAAACATATGTTCATTGTTGACACATCTAAGAAAACTTGCACTTGTAACTTTTGGGAGTTGGTAGGAATACCATGTAGACATGCGGTTACTGCCCTAGGATATAGGAATCTTAAACTAGAAGACTATGTAGATGATTTCTATTCTAAGGAGACCTATGTGACATGCTATGACTACAACATTAGCCCAATTAATGGCCAAGACATGTGGCCTGAAGTTGACACTGAGGAAATGTTGCCTCCATCTTACAAGAGAGGGCCTGGTAGGCCAAAGAAGTTAAGGAGAAGAGAACCTGATGAGGATCCCAACAAAGGGAGGACACAAACTACTTATTGTTGTACCAAATGTGGAGTGCATGGACATAATTCCAGGAGTTGTTTGGTTCAGGTGCCATGCCCTGAAGCTCAGAAAAGAAAGGTATCATTTAAAATCAGTTATGTTTACAAATTTTGTTATTTTGTCATTGATATTGATTGAGACTTTGTATCTGCAGAAAAAACCTAAGAAAACTGCTACACAAGCATCACAACCTGGGAATGAGAAATCAACTGAACAACAACAGGAACCAAGTAATACTGAGAATGATCAATCAACTGAACAACAACAACAGGAACCAAGTAATACTGAGAATGAGCAACCAAATGAACAACAACAGGGAATACAATGTGATGCGGATCCAGAATTTGAGATGCTTGCAGCTGATCTATATGCAGCTTTTGAATCAACACAAACCCAACCCAACATCAATGACATCACAATAGAAATTCCAGATATTCCCCACGTTCCTATTAATAAGCAACCAACTATTGAGGTTTCTAATGAACAGCCTGCACAGGCTTCACAAGGACTTGGTGGCTCTCGGCCAAATTACATTTTGTCTGCACCTGTCAAAGAAGGTGGTGGCTCACAGTCAAGTGTTGAAGTTGGCATGGTCCCACCTCTGTCATCAACTCCACCAAAACAAAATGTTACTAAGCATCCGTAAACCAGTTGAGTGTAAAACTTAGTTGTTGTCTATGTTGTTTGGTCTGCTAATATTTCTCTGATTGAGTGTGTTTTTTAATGTGACTTTGTAGGCCAAACAACCCAGACAGAAGGTGTCAAGGAAGTTGGAACTGAGGAGAAGTGACAGAACAAAGTTGGAACTGAGGAGAAGTGACAGAACAAGTGTAAGACAATGCAAAAGGCTTAAGGGAGAGGGAAGTAGCAAAGACCAACCATGGAAGTATTAGACAAGCACCTATTTTGAATTATGTTGTACTGCTTTGGCTTACAACTTGATGTTAAAGCCTTATGTATTATGACTTAAGAATGTATTTTATTATGAATTTAAGTATGTATGGGCTTAAGATGGTATTTTGTTAAGACTTTAAGTATTTTGTAATGACTTAAGACATGTACTTTTGTTATGCCTTTAAATATAAAGCTATGGTTTAAGTAATACTGAAAAAGCACTTATCAACTTAATTGAATACTTATACTGAACAATATAATCGCATAAAGTTTTATGAACAAAACAACAACATGTTTTTCATTCAAAATATGGTACAGGGATCAATTCCAAAATACATTAATGTTACAAGGACTTAATTCAAAATTCACCATTTCAGATAACCATAAAGAATCCCCCATGAAACAACCAAAACAATCTTCAATAGAGTCACTTTTCTCTTCTCCTTCTCCAGCTTGTTCTTCATCTTTTTTTTTTCCCCATCTTCAATCGCCTTGACCATGACCACAATATCCTTCAATGCTTCAGAGCAGTTGCAACCACCAAAACATCTAACATCACTAGCTGGATTTCATTCAAGCTCATTGTCCCAAATAAATAACTTGCAACCGGACATTAATTCTGAATTTTGACACTTCCAAAATCGTCTTTTAGGGGTTTCCATTGAATTTGACATAAACATTTTCATGCTTCTATTGCAACCATACACCAGTGCTTGGCCATGATGAGAATTGTAGAAGAAAGGGACGCCATGGATGTTGAAGGAAGTCGGTAGAAGAAGAACAAAACTGATACAAGTGTAGAAGATGGAAGAAGACAACTTCTAAAATTTTTGGTTTTGGTCCCTCTTAATTTAAAGCTGAATTACCATTTCCACGTGTGTTACACAATTAAATAAAGAAATCATTAAACAATATTCCAACTCAGCACTGTTTACCAACTAGGCATTTTTTTAACGTCCCATTGACGTGAGTGACTATTACCAAAAGGAGTTGAACATATAGGGACTTGGACCGAAAAAAAAAGATTCAGGGACCAAAACCAAAAACTCGCCAACTTACAGGGACTAAATCATTATTTAAGCCTATATTTAAATGATATTAGAAGGATTAAGGGTAAATTGGACTTTTAAGGAGGAGTTAGTGAGGATAATATTGGGAAAGCCCATTTTAGAAGCCCAAAGGTTAGGTTTAACAAAAAAAAGAGTGTTGGGAGGAATAGGATTCATTTGGTTAGAATGTGAAAAGAAGGGAAAAAGCCAGAGCTCTGAGGAAAGAGGGAAAAGCTTAGGATTCGAAAAGGTTTCCAAGAACTAAAGAAAGAAAGTTTGGAATCGACAATCTAAGGTATGGAGAGTATTGCCTTTCATTGTTTTCGATATAGGAATTCGATGTGTTTAAAGCTGATTTTCAGGTTTATGTGGGTTTGTGGGTTTAGGAGTAAACTGATAATTTAGGGCATTTTTGTGGATCGATTATTAAGGGTTGAATTAAATCGGATAAAAGTAGGCCTTCGAGGCTAATTTCTCTGTTGATGTTGTTTTGACCTTGAAGGGAAAGGGGTTTATGGGAGTGGTGAAGGTATTTGAATTTGTGAAGGTTTATGTGAAATTGAAGCTTAGGATAGTGTAATAAATCGACCTAATAGTCGTAGGTTTTGTGTCCTTGTTGCCTTAATACCTTAGGGATGTTTTGGGGATGTGTTTGGGGTAAAGGAGGCTGGAATCGTAGGAGTTTTTGGGTCTGATATGCTACTGATGCGTAGCAGCGATTGCAGAAAATTGCGACTTCGCAAAGCGGATGATTCCTTTGCAAAGCGAACGTTCGCTCCAAATTCGCACAGCGAACCTCCCAGCGAATACTTGCCCCAGACTCGCAAAGCGAGCGTTCTAGCGAATGCCTGCTATTTGCGAAATTGTTATATGATTCTTGTGTTGTCTTGATGTTTTGAGCTGTGATTTTTCTGATGAATTACTATGATTATATTGATGATTATGAGATGATGATTTCATGATGTTTTGATGAATAAATGATGATATGTTTAACATGAGATTTTGATGAATGATGATGCATGTAATGACTTTTATTGATGATGATGATAATGATGTTGTGTATCATGTATTCATAGCATTTCAAACTTCGGTCTATGGTGGCTTCAATCCCATTGTGTGGATGTGAGGTAATTTTGACGTGTTTCGATTCTTGTGTAGAATCGATCCTGATGATGGGGATCTTTGGAGGGTGATGGCCTAATGTCCATCGACTTTGACGAATTGGTACCACATGCATGAGTCTTGTTGTGCATTGCATTTATTTGGCATTGATGTGATTTATGATATCGTGATCTTGGATATTTTCCTTTGTGATGACCCTGATGATGTTGTATATGATGATGTCGTCATTTTATGCATATCCTGTTTTTATATTGATTATAATGAATTATGATTACTCACCCCGCCTGTTTGAATGTTGCCTCCACGTGGGTAACGTGTAGGTGATCAGGCTTAGCTGTGGATGCCTTCGAGGACTTTTGGAGTTTATTTGCTTTTGGTCAATGTAGAAGGTCTTGCTCTGATATTGTAACATCGGGTTGGGTCGTTGAGTCGAACCATGTTGAATTGTTATTTTTGTTATTACTTGATTATTATGGCTTTTAATGAAAACCCTTTTGATTTTGGATTATTGTGGTTATGGTGGTTCCGCTGTTATTTGATGGCTTTTTTATTATTTTGAGGAAAACCCGTTGTTTACAGAGCAAATGTTTTATTTTGAGTTTATTGAGAAATGTGCACTCTTCTGAGGTGATTTTTACTCTGATAATTTGTGTATTTTGCCGTGTATATTCGTGGGGTAGAAAAGGGTGTTGTTACATTGGCGGTACATGGATTTTGTCTGAGTATATTTGACACTTATGACACCTCCTTATGTACTTGTAGCAATCATATTCCATTGTCAA
Organism: Lathyrus tuberosus; assembly: GCA_022829125.1. Taxonomy (NCBI): domain Eukaryota; kingdom Viridiplantae; phylum Streptophyta; class Magnoliopsida; order Fabales; family Fabaceae; genus Lathyrus; species Lathyrus tuberosus. The sequence goes on along the minus strand of JALAZF010000199.1, from coordinate 9,104,755 downwards.
CCAATAGTACCCTGCTCTTAGAATTTTCTTGCCATTGTGTGTCCGTTGGCATGAGTGCCGAAGGAACCTTAGTGAATCTCTTTCATTATCATGTTTGCTTCTGGTCTGTCTATGCATCGGAGCAAGACCATGTCAAAATTTCTCTTAGAGAGTGTATCACCGCTTAGGAAGACACTGCCAGCCAGTCTTCTGAGAGTCTTCCTGTCTTTCCTAGATGCCCCGGGTGGGTACACTTGTTTCTGAAGGAAACATTTGATATCGTGATACCAAGGTTTGTCATCTATGACTGCTTCAATCGCGAAGATGTAGGCGGGCCTCTCAAGGCGCATTACGTCAATCTTAGGTACGTCGTTCCATTGACCTACACTAATCATGGAAGAGAGAGTGGCTAGTGCATCAGCCATGTGATTCTCTTCACGAGGGATGTGATGAAACTCGATTCTGTTGAAGAATGGTAACAACCTTCTCACGTAATCTTTGTAAGGAATTAATCCTGATTGGTATATGTCCCAATCTTCTTTGATCTGATTGATAACCAAGGTTGAGTCTCCATACACATCCAAGTTCTTAATCCTTAAGTCAATTACTTCTTCGAGCCCCATGATACAAGCTTCGTATTTGGCCTCGTTGTTTGTGCACTTGAATGTTAGTCTGGCAGTGAAAGGAATGTGGGTACCCTGAGGTGTTACGATGATTGCCCCAATTCCATTTCCATAATTGTTGACAGCCCCATCAAAAATTAGTCCCCATTGGGAACCTGGTTCTGTCCCTTCACTGGGTAGCGGTTCATCGCAATATTTCATTTTCAAATACATGACATCTTCGTCTGGGAAGTCAAATCCGACTGATTCTTGATCGTCAATCGGTTGATGAGCCAAATGATCGGCTAAAATACTTCATTTGACAGCTTTTTGAGCATGGTACTTGATGTCGTATTCTGATAACAACATCTGCCTACGGGCGATCCTTCCCGTGAGAGCAGGCTTTTCAAAGACATACTTGATCGGATCCATTTTGGAGATTAGCCAAGTAGTGTGACAAATCATGTATTGGCGAAGACGTTTGGCTGCCCAAGCCAAATCACAACAAGTTTTCTCAAGCATAGTGTACCGAGTCTCACAGTCGGTAAATTTCTTGCTTAAGTTGTAAATGGCAGACTCCTTCTTTTGGTTTCTTCTTGTTGGCCGAGTACACAACCCATAGAGTCTTCCAAGACTGTTAGGTATATGATCAGTGGTCTTCCTTCCACTGGAGGAGATATAATCGGTGGATTCAACAGATATTCCTTGATACTGTCAAAAGTTGTTTGGCAGTCTTCTGTCCATATGCAGCTTTGATTCTTTTTGAGTAGTTTGAAGATTGGCACGCATTTCGCGGTCATGAGGGATATAATCCTTGAGATGTAATTTAGACGTCCCAAAAATCCTCTGACCAGTTTCTCAGTCTTTGGTGAAGGCATTTCTTAAATGGCCTTGACCTTGTCAGGATCAACCTCAATTCTTTTCTGGCTGACGATGAACCCTAAAAGTTTTCCTGAGCGGACACCGAATGTGCATTTATTGGGATTCAAGCGGAGTTTGTACTTTCTCATACGCTCGAATCATTTTGACAGGTGGGTCACATGCTCCCATTCTGTTTTAGATTTGTCAATCATGTCATCGACATACACTTCGATTTCTTTGTGCATCATGTCGTGAAACAGAGTAGTCATGGCCCTTTGATAGATTTCCCTGGCGTTCTTCAAGCCAAATGGCATTACCTTGTTACAAAAGGTGCCCCATGGGGTGATGAATAAGTTTTCTCCATATCTTCCGGCGCCATTTTGATTTGATTATAGTCCAAGAATCCATCAATGAAGGAGAAGACTTTGAATTTTGTTGTACTGTCTACCAGCATGTCTATGTGTGGTAAGGGAAAGTCATCCTTTAGACTGGATTTGTTCAGATCCCTGTAGTCTACACACATTCTGACTTTTCCGTCCTTTTTCAGAACTGGCACTATGTTAGCTTGTCATTTAGGATATTCTGAGGTGGCGAGGAAACCTGCGTCGATCTATTTCTGCACTTCCTCCTCGATTTTGATAGCCATATCCGGGTGAGTCCGTCTCAGCCTTTGTTTCACTGGCAGACATTTTGACCTTAACGGTAAATGATGCTCCACGATGCTGGTATTCAACCCTGGCATGTCCTGATAGGACCAAGCAAACACAACTGGAAACTCTTTGAGAAGTTTTATCAAGCTTTCTTTGACAGTCGGACTGAGTAGTGCCCCAATCTTAACTTCTTTCTTTTCTTCTTCTGAACCCAAGTTGACCGTTTCCAACGGCTCTTTGTAAGGTTCAATGGACATTTCTTCTTGCCTGAGCAGTCGGGAGATCTCTTCTGGAATTTCTGCATCCTCTTCTTCTTCAGCCTCAAATACCAGGAATTCAAAGTTGGGAGAAGGCATTGGATCGTATGTTTCAATGGGGTTTAAAACAAGCAATTTGCATGATGTGATGATTTGTTTTTTAAGAAGAGATAGAGAGAATGCAAGAGTGTGTGCAGTGTATTTTCTGAAAAATGCTTGTTTTTATTTTGGGTTGTTTTAGGATTACCATTTTCTGAAAAACGAAAAGTGAAAACAGCAATAAAATGTGGAAATTACAGAATGATTATTTATGATTTTTTCGATTCTACAACCCTATTAAACAAAACTCTGTCGCTTTGGACGAGGCGAAGAGGGACATTTACAGAAAAGTGAGCCCTATAAAAACATCTGTTTCACCTGGGTAGGGTGAAAGGTTAAAACAAAGATGGCAATTACTTAGACTTATGAACAACTTTCGGGACATCGACAGCAACCCATTGACGATGAACTCCTCGGTGAATCACAAAGTTTGGTACCTTCTTTCTCAGTTTGTCCTCATAAATGATATTGATTTCTGGCGGAGCAGGATCGTTGGAGTCATCCTCCCAGGCAGAGTTTTCGTTAACAAACTCTTTTGTTGTATCTTCCTTAATCTTTTTACTCTCGAGAGAATCTCCCCATCCAGTTGGCTTGATGTCCTCGTATCTGATGTGAGAGCTTTCAGGAGCGGTGTACTTGACCAAGAAGTCGTACTTGCCACTCGGCTGTCCTAAGGTGTCCCATATTTCTGTGGGACTGGAGGAGTCATCTTTCTCGATGACGTTGACCTCAGGAAAAGCGTAGTTGATGAACTCTTATCCTGCAATCTTTGCAGATTCATCGTGGTGTTGGATATTTTTGAAATGTCCTGAGTAATGATCCCATGACTTGGTGGGGACACATGTATTCTTTTCAATGATGCTCAGCTGATATGCATCGTTGGGCTGACTCTTTTGCCCCAAGTCTTCTGGGTACGGCTGCCAGATAGGCAAGTTATCCAGAGGATCAAAATAATCGTAGTCGAAGTTGTCTTTCATCGGAGTATCCTCCTCTAATGAGTTAGGTGGAGCACGCCATCCCTCAGGATCACAATCTTCGTACATCATCTTGACGTCTGATCTTGGTATATATCTCGGACTCTGCGTGGGATAGCAAAATGGCGTATGCGCCTCTCCCTGAGACATATAACCATCCCCGTTGAGATAGGATTTCCACTCTTCATCTGTATCAGAGGAGTCACCCTTATTGATGGTGTGTACTTCTTGAGTCACTGGGTGGAGGAAGCCTCCACTGTGGAAGAAGTCCTGAATGGGATGAAAAATTTCATCTTTAGTAGTCTGGGTACAGGTTGAAGAGAAACCAAGACCTTTGTTTGTCTTATTATCCGTAGGAATTACAAGTTGTCCCCATCCTTTTATGTCGTTACTCTTGATCACTTCAAGAACGTCTTTGTATGAGGAAATCGATGTCCCTCTCTCTAATCGATTCTCATTGCTCAACGAGAGTGCTTAGAACTGGGTTCCAACAACCTCCTCGGGTTCTACATAGGAAAATGATGATAAGTTACTCACGATTAAGGCCAGCTCTCCGCATACTGTGACTAACTTGTCATTCTTGACGAACTTCAGCTTCTGGTGAAGTGTTGAAGTGACTGCCCCTACTTCGTGTATCCAAGGTCTTCCTAATAAACAGCTGTATGCTACCCGGATGTCCATGACCTGGAAAGTGACTTGGAAAGTGTGAGGACCGATGGTTATGGGAAGATCAACTTTGCCGATAACTATTTTTCTGGATCCGTCAAAGGCTTTGACGATGACCTCACTGCCTCTCATCAGAGATCCTTGAAATGATAGTCGTATCAGAGTGGATTTTGGCATAACATTCAGAGCTGATCCCGTGTCTACCAGTACGCTGGCTAGAGCATCGTCCTGGCAGTTGATTGTAATGTTAAGCGCCATATTGTGATTTTACCTTCTTCCGGCAGTTCTTCATCACTAAATCCTAAGTTGTTATAGAAAGTGATGTTGGAAACGATGCTGTCAAACTGTTTTATCGTCACATCTTGTTCTACGAAAGCTTGCCCCAATACTTTCTGCAGAGCTTCCCTGTGAGCTTCGAAACTGAGTAAGAGAGATAGCACAGAGATTCTCGAAGGAGTTTGCAACAGTTGGTCCACAATGTTGTACTCGCTTTTCTGGATGAGCTTCAGCATCTCATCATTCTTCTTTGAAAGGTCAGGATTACTGGATTACCTGACTGGTTGATTTGGATTTTCTGTTTGAGGTTCCTTTTCTTTGGCAGGTTCTCCAACTCCTCTGTTGAAGATTCGACCACTCTGTGTCACTCGACTGATGTCGGCAATGTTTATGACAGAGGGTAATGGAGTTTCCTTTCCATTTTCGATTGTTGTTGCACCGTACTTGTAAGGGATAGCCTTATCAGATTTGTACGGTATTGGTCTCGGCAGATGGATAACCACATGAGCCTTTTGATTTTTCTAACCATCGTAGTCGGCCTCAATTGGTTCGAGGTTGAGAATCTTTCTACTATCAAGAGGAACTCTTGATTCATTAAGTAGAGGGATTATGGCACAAACTTCTTTGGTTCTTTCGTGATCGGATATTATGACTGCGTCCTTGCCTTGATCAGGAAGATAGTCTTGTATCAGGTTGATCGAACCAGAACTCGAACATGGTCGAATCTCTTTCCGGTCCAACTGATTTTGAAGAGATGATCGTACAAGATAACATCCTTGGTTATTTTCTGAGCAAACTCTACAACACTCATAATTATGTGGTGGCACCCGGCCACGTCCGCTTTGTATGCAGTGCAACTTTACTAGATCTGTTTCCATTGAGTGGACATCCTAACTTTGATGCCTATCAGGATTCTCGTTAGTCATATTGATCTGTTGTGTAGCTTCATCCAAATATATTGGAAGCCACCGGTGGTCTAACAAGTGTTGAAGTGTTCTTTGGACAAGTGCACACCCTTGGTCGTCTTCATGGCATTGTTCACAGTTTTGATAATCGTGTGAAGCCAGAAAGTCGAGCCTGACTTGCTTAGCGTGTAATTCTACCAGACTAGTATTCATCAAGCGTATGTCAAATATCTGAATCATATTGACTTTATAGTTATTCTCTCCCGATAGTCTTGAATACATCCGAGATCCATCTAACTTTGGAGGGCCTCTTGTATGAAAGAGCATCCCTGATTGCTTGTTGAGCAGATCAGACAAGTATTGTAATCATGCCGTGGCAGATTATGGTATTGACTTATCCTTGAGTGCATTGCCATCAAGTTGACGTTCATTACAAGGATGTTGTGGTTCTGAACAATGTTGGGATGCGCATGGGCCATGTTGACCTCACGGATTCGGTGATCTTGGATCCATCCGAGATCCATCTATTCTTGTAGAGCTGATCGCACTACGAAACACCCCTGGTTATTCTTTGAGTAGATATAACACAGGTGATAATTGTGAGGTGGTACATGACTGTACCCACTCTGTCTACAATGCATCCTGACCAGATTGGTTCCTAATAGGAGTACACCATGAATTTAATAATTGCGGCTAGATTCTTCTTCTATTAAATTTACTGCAGTCTTTTCATGTTGAGGCAACGGGTTCGTCTGAACATTCAGATTAGTATCTTTGAAAGATAGGATCCCGTTCCTGACAAGCTTCTGCACATCAGACTTGAAGCTGAGACAGTTCTCAATGTTGTGCCCTGGTCCTCCATGATGGTAAGGGCATGTTTGATCCGCTTTGAACCAAAAAGGCAGATTTTCCGGTATTGTAAGAGGAGACCTGGTTTGGACGTGTCCCTTGACCAGTAGTAGTGGAAATAGTTCTGCGTATGACATCGGTATAGGGTCAAACCCTGATGGTCGTGTCGTACGATTGTTATTGTTGTACTGTGGGCCTGCTGAAGAGGTTGTTGTGTCTTTTGCTGATACTGTTGTTGATTTGGTTGGCTCTGAGCAACCGGAGGTTTATACGTTGGAGTCGACATAGGGTTGATAGTGGGAGTTACCGCTGCTACTGGTTGATACCTTCACCTTTGCTTTCCGAGAGAGATATTACCGATATCTTGCTCCTTTTTCTTTTGGAAAGCTCTACCATATCTTTTGTTACTGCTTGATGGCTCTGCATCTTTGACCAATCGTCTTTCTCAGACTGCTTCTTCAAGACGTACCCCCATGTTCACCATCTCAGTGAAGTCGCTGGGCGCACTGGCGACCATTCGGTCGTAATAGAATGAGCTCAAGGTTTTCAAAAATATCTTAGTCATCTCTTTTTCCTCAAGAGGGGGACATATCTGGGCAGCAATTTCACGCCATCTATGAGCATACTCCTTGAAAGTTTCTTTGTCCTTCTACGACATTGCTCTGAGTTGATCTCTGTCTGGTGCCATGTCCAGGTTATACTTATACTGCTGAACGAAAGTTGCGCCAAGATCTCTGAAAGTATTGATCTTGGTGTGATTTAAACCCGTGTACCATTTGAGTGCGGCACTGGTTAAACTGTCTTGGAAATAATGGATCAGTAGCTGTTGATTTTCTGTCTGAGTTGACATCTTTCGAGCATACATCACCAAATAACTTTGAGGGCAAGAGTTGCCCTTGTATTTTTCAAAGTCAGGCACCTTGAATTTGTGCGGTATTTTCACGTTAGGGACCAGACAAAGGTCTGCGGCGTCCTTTCCGAATAAATCATGACCGCAAATGGCATGCAGTTCCTTCTGTATCTCCAGGAATTGCTCCTGGAACTCATTCATCCTTTCGTACATGTCTTTGTTTCCACCAGAAATTACTTATGGAATCTGTCCTTCCGGGACAGTGTGTACCACTGGTTGTGGTATAGTCATAACGACGGTGACTCTTGGTGCTTCCATGCCCCGAAGTTTGTAACCTTCAGGAGTTGCCACCATAACTCTTGGGTCTTCGCTTTATCGAAGTTTGTAACCTTCAGGCCCAGCGGTTCCTATTGCAGTTTCTGGGTATTCAGTGACCGGCGGGATATATCTCTCAGGAACAAAGTTGAGAGGCATGCCCCAGGGGCGATCCTTAGGCATGTTGTAATGAGGATCATATGTCTCTACGTAGATGTGATCTCCGAGATCATAGTCCTTTGTTGTTGCCTCTGAGCTGCTGCTAGGGATTGCATGTCACTGTGAAGTTTTTTCAGATCTTCCTTCAGAGCGTCGATTTCTTCTCTCAACTCTCTGTTCTCTTCCTCGAGATCATCCATTTTCTTTTGTCGATTGGCCCGAGTATTGTATGAGTGAGACAGTTTGACTCTAGAATCGTGACACATACGTGAGACTCGAAGATAAGAAGAACGTGTTATGTGAGAATGATGAATGATATGCAATGATATATTTTTTTGTTTTTTAATCAAAAAGAAACTTCAACAAATAGATTGCAAATATCATACAGTGGGGAGACCCCCTTTTTTTTATTGAATTTGAAAGATTGCAAAAAGGGAAAATACAGTATTTTACAAATTGTTGTAAAAGGAAATGTCTAAACTTATGGATCCTGAGTCCTCTCTGAAGAGAACTCAGATGTTGGTTCTGGTATTTTCCTTTTCTTTGACCAGGGTTCTTCAGCCGTTGTCGGGTTGTCAGTTCTTTGCCAAGTGAAAGGAGTGAGCAAGTTCATTTGATCTTCCATAGCATGATGTTCTAGAATCTCAATCAGAGCATCCTTTTCTTTTAAAAGTTCCTGAATTTTGGTACACTCCACATTGAGAATTCGGTACTTTTTTTTCCAAGAGCTTTTCTCCCGTTGAACTTTGTTGAGAGCGACTTGGAGTTTTTCCGTATCAGACATGAAATAAAGGACAAATTCTTTTAACGGAAAAACTTCTTGGCGAGGGTAAGGCATCCTCAGCTTGAGGGATCTAGTTTGTACCCAATGGAGATAAGGTTCCATGGAGATACAGTTTGGTCTTCCAAGAGACTCCCTTCCTTTCTTGTGAACATGTTGCCAGGCATGCATTATTTCCTTCTTTAGTGCTCTGTCATTTCCCCTTCCTTGAAGAAAAGACCTTCCAGATGAACATTATGCAGGATATTATTCATCGGGTATCCGAGTTAACGGCGAACTAAAATTGGATGATAGTTGATTCCTCATTTAGTTCCTATGAGGGGTACATTAGCGAAATTTCCACATTTGTCGATGATCCTTATCCCCTTGTAAATCCTATTATACCAATCTATGTCAGAGTTGGTAAGAGACATGATTCTCTGTGACCAACGTATAGTACTCTTACGGCCCCAAAAAGCAGCAGACTTGGGTAAATTGGAAGTGAACCATTTGTAAAGCAGGGGTACACAACATGTGATCATTCCTCCGCTGTACAAATTCCTTAAGTGTACAGAATAATAAGCATCTGCGAGCAAGGTTGGTACGGGGTTCCCAATCAGAAATATCTTAATAGCGTTGGTATCGACGAAGTTATCGATGTTGGGAAAAAGGAATAACCCATATGTGAGCAAAACAAATATATCTTCGAAAGCAATTATGTTTCCTACACTGGCAAAGTATAGAGCTTTCTCCGTCAGAAATTTAGCTGGTAAACCCTAGATTCCTTCCTTAGTGATCATGTGAGTCCTGACTTCTGACTCGTCCAAATAGATTGCTCTTGCAATGGTTTATTCCTTTGGAAATTCTTCCAGTCCAGAAAAGGGAGCTTGGTCAGTGATGGGTAAATCAGTCAGGTGAGAGTACTCCTCCAATGTTGGTGCAAGTTGATAATCCGGGAATGTGAAGCAGTGATAAACCGGATCGTAAAACTGAATTAACATAGACAGGATTCCTTCAACAACGTGGACACTTAACAGAGACAACAGTCCTCCATGCTTAGCTCTGAAAGCATCAGGGTTGATAATCATCCTTGCCAACCTTCTTAAATCCTCTAGTTTCGGAGCCTTGATGGTGTACTTGTGCGTCTTTCTTCTACCAAAATTCATAGCGCAATCTTTCTCTCTGATGTTTGCAATTATTGTTTTAGTTTATTTTGAAAAAGAAGAGAGGAAGAAGAAGGAGATTTTTTCTTTGTTTAAGAGTTTTTTAAATGAATGCATGAATGCAGCACACAAAAACATTGAAAAAACATGGGTTCAAGGGTTCAACGTTACGAGTATGGAGTCATGGCTCTACCCATCCCCAAAGGTTGTATTCTGGTCAATTTTTGTACCTGTAGAATGAGTTAAAGGCTCCCAAAATCATTGACCCCCTAGGGATATCAACAGCAAGCTGGTTCACCCGAGCGAGCTGTAGCATCCTAGGGTAATCTCATTTGAGTGTAGCATCGTGTATCAACTATTCCCGATAGTTACCGCACTACCAAATGGTCATATGGTTAATGTCTACTAAATCCCCAGGGTCACAGGTGTCATACTAGGATATCGTCTATTTTCACGACGATCGGTCGTTCAACATAGTATCCACACGGGCCCTCGCCTGATTTGATGGTCTATCAGGATCGCTTATTCGGGAATCACTCCCTGTAAGTCCACCCATCTATGCCATCACTTATCTTAGGGTTCTCTCAAACTTTCCACATGCGTATCATTCGCATTCCCATTGACAGAGAAAATAAACACGGATATCAAGTAGGAAAAACAGTATATATATAGTATGTAGAAAATTTATAACAACCTAGACCTCTTAGGAATTCTAATCCTAGTCCTAGACAGATAAAATGCCTCCCCAGCAGAGTCGCCATTTTATTGTAGCGTGCGATTTTGTCGGTGACGCAACCACCTTATCGCCATGGGGTTCTCCTCACCGCAATGGTAGGAGTGGGGTGCTACTTTCTGATTTCTTATTTATCCTGTGAAGCTGGAAAGGAAAGGGAAGCTATCTAAAACTAACCTTGCACGCAAATGTTTAACTGGACAAATGCTTAAAGAGATTGGGGAGTTCGGGGTCAGGTTATACAATGGGGAGTTGTCAATTACCCATCCTATATATGGTTATCCATAGGTTGTTAGCAATTTTCCTTACTGCTTTCTACTTAGTGATGTTTGTCTGTCGTGGGTTGGGAAAGTTTCTCCTTCGGGAGTGTTTGAGAGAGAGAGAGTTTTTGTTTGATTTCGGTTTTTCCGAGGTTTTTGATGAGTGAAGGTACTGGACCTAGAGTTTTGTTTTTGATTGGTGTGGTCACTAAGATTTCACAATCTTATGCCTACGTATTCCCGTTAAAGAAAAAACAGGGAAATCAGAGCAATCGTAGTTCCTCCTATTCTATGGGAGGAAATAGATGATGTTTTGGTGTCTTGTTCAAAGCCCAAGATTGAAGCTAAAAGGTTGAGTATTTGTGTCTTGTTCAAAGCCCAAGATTGAAGCTAAAAGGTTATTGAGAGAGAATTTGTCATCTCTAAAGGGAGACATCTCGTCTGTTTATCACAACTGTTGGGTGACTGATTATAAAGGAGAATTACTTAACTGGGATATGAGAATCCAGCAATGCCATAATTTCCTTTATAGGGGATTTGTCCTGAAGGGGAAAACTTTAACTCAGTGTAGAGCAGTGCCATTTTTTTTAGGAAAATTTCATGCTAAGAGAGGGACATTGGCGTGGATGTAAATAATCCAGAGGCTTGCCACTTACAGCAATTATATGAAAGAAAGGGATTTACCAAGATAAGAGATAGACTACAGCTTGAATATTGAATCAACAAGTGTGCCACTTACAACAGTTATCTGGAATTAGGGTTTATTTTGATTTATCTGTTTTGATGTGTGATATACAGAGAAGTGTCTTCCTACAGAGAGATTTTGATTTCCTCTGAGGGGATGTTAATTTTTTTGTGTGCCTTGATCAAAGCCCAAGGTTGACGCTAAGAGATTGATTGACTTCATTGGGGAGATTATTATCTGTCTTGTACAAAGCCCAAGATTGAGGCTAAAAAGAGACTGACTCTTTGGGGGGTATCATTAAGAGGAGGCTGAAAGTTTGACTTTTCCGGGGAAATATTTTGTCTGTCTTGTACAAAGCCCGAGATTGAGGCTAAAGAAGGATTTTTTTGACTCCACTAGGGAATCTTTGTATGTGTCTTGTACAAAGCCCAAGATTGAGGCTAAAAGGGGAAACTGACTCTACTGGTGAGAGGTTTTATCTATCTTGTACAAAACCCAAGATTGAGGCTAAAAGAAAATTGACTTTGTTGGAGAGTATGATTTGTCTTATACAAAGCCCAAGATTGAGGCTAAAAAGAGAATTGACTATGCTTAAGCAGATTTTATATGTGTCTTGTACGATGCCCAAGATTGAGGCAAAAAAGAGACTGACTCAACAAAAGAGTGTTTATATGGTGTCTTATACAAAGCCCGAGATTGAGGCTGAAAAGGGTTGACTCAACAAGAGAGTGCTTTTGAGGCTAACTCTATTGAGGAAAATCATTATACAAAGCCTAAGAGGAGGCTGAAAAAGGTTGGCTCAATAAGAGAGCGTTTTAAGAAACAAGATTGACTCAACAAGAGAGTGTTTTAAAGCTAACTCTGCTGGGGAAAATCATTATACAAAGCCTAAGAGGAGGCTGGCTTCTGCTGAGGATTATTGAGATCCAGAGGCAGGTCCAAAATGGGGAATCGACTCTTGCTGAGGATTACATAAGAGTTGAGGTATCAGATGCCTTGAGGTTCTGATTTGAGATAGTGTTATACTGATGATAAGCTGACCCTAGTTAGGGAAATTTAGGATGAAAGACTGTGTTTTAGATCCTGTGAGGGTTTTAACTCTACTGGAGATTGATTAAATGACCAGGGTTTTTCTTGTGTTTGTAGGGAACTTGAGAATGTCTTTGAGATCCAAGAAGAGATTAGACTATCCAAGTCTACTGGCATGGAAGAGTTTATCTTTGTATGATGCCCAAAAGGAGGCTGATGCTTTAAGGGATGAGAATCAACCCTTAAATTGGTCTGAGGTTTTGACTCTTTAGAAAGACTGCTCTAACAAAGGATGACTAAGTTCTGTCCTATACCTTTAAGAGGTCTTCAGGGTCCTTGTATTAAGCCCAAGAGAAGGCATGAGAACTTTTAAGAAGCAGGAGGGTCCTTGTACAAAGCCCAAGAGGAGGTTGGGGATGCTTTTAGGAAGCCTGTGGGTCCAAACCTAAGAAAAGTTCAAGAAACGTTTCACCAGGAATAATCTTTTCTTTAGTGAACAGTTCTAGGGTTTGAAGAAATTCAAGAGAGGTTTCATCGGGAATTAATCCTCTCTGGGGAAATGAACTTCTTTGACAATTTTCTAATAGTGACAGTCTGAGAAAAGTTTAACGGGGAATAATGCCATTCTTTTTGTTCCATATTGTATAAGCCCAAGAGGAGGCAAGATTGTATCTGGAAATTCCTATGGGGAACTAGTTTTGGTTGTGTTGAAAGAGTGACCACTGACTTTATCTAGTTCTAGACCTAGTTGCCGGGGAAAACTCTAAGCAGATAATATACAGCCATATATATATATATATATATATATATATATATATATATATATATATATACAGATGAAATATATACTGTATGTAAAAGAAAGCTATTTTAAAACTTACAGGTAAGCAAGCTTCCATTGTAACAGCTGTATGGTTAGTTGTTCAAGAAATTAAAGAAACTTTTGATAACAACTATGAACTTGAACCTAAATCAAATGGGAAAGTTGTTTTTGAAAAGAAGATTGGGGCTTATACTCAAGGAGAGGCCCAGATGAAAAACAATAATTGTACCGTTGATCTGAAAATTGTATCGGGACTTATACAATGACTGAGGCCTAGAAAGGTTTTACTTATAAAGGGATGAGACTTAGACTCTATTAAGAGGCCCAAAGTGTTTGAAAAAGAAAAGAAATAGGACTTACAACACAAGGGTAGGCCCAGATGATTTGTTTGTAAACGACGATCGAGCCGAGATTTTAGAAAACACAGTGGGACTTATACAACGACTGAGGCCCAAAAAGGTTTTTATTTACAAGGGATGGGTCTTACACTCTATTAAGAGGCCCAAAGTTTATTTTTGTACAAGGGATGTGGCTTACATCTCAAGGAGAGGCCCATGGAAAGACAATAATCGCACCGTCGTTTTAAAAACTATACTGGGACTTATACAATGACTGAGGCCCAAAATTATTTATGTACAAAGGGGGTTGGGTCTTACACTCTATTAGAGGCGCAAAGTGTTTTGAAAAAGATTTGTGAGGGTGAAAATAATCAAAGTCCTAATTTGATTTAAGAAAAGTATTTTAATTGAATAAAATTCAATTAAAATGATCAAAATTACCAAACATGTGTGAAAAAACAAGTTTTAATCTTGGATTAATGTTTGGAAAATCATGTTTCATTCATAAAATGATTTAAACATCATTTGAATTTGCAAAATCAAGAGAAAGAAATACTTTTAAATGTTTAAAAACAAATAAAAACATAATTCTTTACAAAAATACCAAATATATGAAATAAATAATATTTTTGTGGAATAAAATATTTTAACATTTTTGGGAATTAAAAAAAAATGAATCAATAAAAAATAATTAAAATTGAGAGAGAAATTAATTTTGGAATTAATTAATAAAAACCATAAAAATGTGAAAAATAGCAAAAAATATGAGAAATAGCAAAATGGTCTGGGTGGGTGTTGAACCCACGACCTTCCATTCAAACACACATGCGCGCTACCACTGTGGTGGTGATACATCCGTGTATCAAAACCACCCCATGAATATATATGGGATGCCTCGTTTTTAGGCCTGGCCAAGGCGCCATTACCTGGCCATTGCCCAAGGCAAGGCCTGATTTTAGGCCTCTTGCATGAAGGCTCTAACTTTCTCATTTCTCCATGGATTAGGACAAAATTTAGGTGTATCCTGCCTAGAATTTCATGAGGAATCCAATGGTGTCTTTGGAATTTTCAGAAAATGTCTCCATTTTAAAATCCGATAGTGATTTCAAAATAGGCCTATATTTGCATGTTCTATGCTATCTCATGGTACATGCAATAATAGCATGACAAATTGGTTCAAACACAACATATATGACATGTATGAGATGTCCATGATCAATGGACATCAAAACAATGCATGATTTAGAGAGTTCAAGTTGTGATGCACTTACCTCTTGAAGCTTCTTGTGCTATCTGTCAAGTTCCTTATGCCAGAATTCATCCAATGCTTTAGACACTCTTGATTGATCCCTTAGAAGGTTTTAGGATGATCAAAACCAGCTGGAATCCTCAGGAACAAGTATTGGCTCTTTCTTGCAAAAGGGGCAAAAGTGACCAAGATAGTAACTCTCTCAAATGGTGTTCCAGATAAGGGAAACCAATTGGGACAGTTTGAGGATGATAGTTGGAGTGTGTTTGAGGCCTTGTTTGCTTTTGGAAGTGACTGAATCAAGACATGGCTTGAAAAATGCAGAAAAGTCAAAATTTGAGGTTTTGGAGGTTGACTTTCTGATTTTGGTGTTTCAGATCAAGGGTGCGTGTTTGAACAACTTAGATATGATATATTGGATATGTTTGGATCATGAGTTGTGGTGGAATTTCTCTCTAACTCAAAAACTCAGAGATGACTTGCAAAAGAAGGCATTTTGGCCTAATGAGAGAGATTTTGAGGAAAACATCAGTTGTAGTGCTTTGGTGTACTCAAACTGACCACAAATGAGCTCTATTTATAGTAGAGCAAGTTTGTTTTGCAAGCAATAGTGAATGGCAACTTGGACAATACCTTGGCCAATTGTAGCAAAAGGAATCTTTAGTCTCCTATAGCCATTTACTTGAGGTTAGGGCACAGGCCTATGGTTCTTTGATTCAGAGCTGAATCTCGACTCATTCAGTTAGCAATGTCTCAGTCCATGTGTAATACCCCAAATTTTGACCACTTAGATTTCCCATCATTATGAAAATCATCATCACAATATGGATGTACCTTTATGCTTCATTAGTCTCCCCAAAGATGGGTGAGCATCCACTACAATCAAAGTTAGGGTTTCAAGCCCTCTCTGAGTGCTTAGACAA
The DNA here is from genome assembly GCA_022829125.1 of Lathyrus tuberosus. NCBI lineage: Eukaryota > Viridiplantae > Streptophyta > Magnoliopsida > Fabales > Fabaceae > Lathyrus > Lathyrus tuberosus. Next base: position 9,089,350 of record JALAZF010000199.1, on the reverse strand, counting down.
AGGATCAATCAAGAAATGACATGATCTTCAACTTGTCTAATCTCTTAAACATCCACAATGGATCAAAAAGGACTCATACTTCAAGGATTAAGCACAAGGCTGCTCCCTTCTAGGTGGATCAAGTCTCAAGATCGACAGTGTCACCAAATTAGGGTTTTGGTCGACCAGGGCCTCCAGATGGAAATTTTCATCTGGGCATAAGGCAATGATCCAAAACATAACCTAATATACTTCATGGAACCTCATGAACCCATGCATCAAGTCAATTTTGCCTCAGGGGATGCATTCATAAAAAATCAGGAATTAGGGTTTCTTGACCTAATTCACCCCTAAGTTGACTTTTGGGACAAACCATGAGCCAAGACCTCAAGAGATGATTTGAGGGTCTCTAATATACCATATTGATCCATTTGGAACAATGGATTGATCCAAGAAGCTTGAGCAACAAGTCTCAATTTCATCTGCACCACAATTAGGGTTTTAAGGGAAAAGTCAACTGTAACTTTGACTTTTGACCTGGACATGCTCCCAAACCCTAATACATGATTGAATATACCCTATGACACCCATGGAACATGTCCATCAAGTTTGATTTAGGTCAAGGACATGATTTCCTGAAGAATTGCACAGTTTGGAATTCATCTGATAAAAAGTCAACTGTGCACAAAAGTCAACTTTGACTTTTTGAGATTTTTCACCAAAATGGATTTTTAACCCTAAAATGATGTTAATGTATGATTTGAATCATCATTCATCAAGAAAAATCAAGAAAAGTGAGATAACTTGTAAAAGGGGTAATCATAAAACTTAGAAATTTTTCTAAGTTAAAAATAAAGTGGCAAAGGTACCAACTTTGGAGGACCATAACTCCTAAACCACAAGGCCATTTTTTCTCATCCAAAGATGGATTTGTAGCCCTCATTATCACCTACAAAAACTTCAACTACAAGTCATCCCAATTCATTAAGGATTTTGAGTTATGGAGTGATCAAAGTGGCTGAAAAGTGAAAATGTCACTTTTTCCAACACTTAGTGAAATTTTCACTAAGTCAGATTCTGCTTCACTTTTTGCCAAATGTAGGGGGATTTTTCACTTGGAATCAAAAGATATCAAAACCAAACTTGTTCAAACAGTTGTTGTATCATGTAAGAGCTTTCCAAAATGGCCAAGAACATTGCCAAATTCAACCTACACCATGAGATACAACATTGCCAAGTTGCCTTGCTGAAATCTGTCAAGGCAAGGCAGAATTTGCAACTTTGGTCGATTTGCCAAAATCATCCAAATTCAATTGCTCCAATCCACTTGGACACCTCAGAGGATTGAATCTAAAGGGGACAATCACTGAGCCAAGCCTCCAAGGTCCAAGGAACAAGGAATAACATGTTGAACCTAGAGTTGCCAAAATAGGGACAAGACTTCAAATTTGGAATGAGGCATTCAATGGAACCATCAAGGTGGCATGGACTGAGCGATTCTCATCTGAAATCAGTCAAGACTTATCCAAGACCAAGGGGACCAAAGCTCTGTGCCCTAACCTCTAGTCAATGGCTAGAGGAGACTTGGATTTTCATTTGCCAACATTGGCCAAACCTACTTACCAGCTGCCATGCATTATTCCTTGCAAAACAAACTTGTTCTACTATAAATAGAGCTCAATTGTGGTCAGTTTGAGTACACCAAAGCCATCTAACAGATGCTTTCCTCAAAATCTCTTTCTCTTGGCAAAAATGCCTTTCTTAGCAAGGTAGCTATCGGGTTTTGAGTTTGAGAGCAATTCCAATCAAACCAATCACTCACACACCTCACATACATCACATATGAGTTGATCAAACACTCACATAACATCTGGAACATCAAAATCTCAAAATCTCTTGCCATCCACACAAGTTTGAAGTGAAGTTGCAGCTGGGATGCCATAAACTGATCCAGTCCATTTCAATTTAATCCAAGTGTTCAAACACACTCCATATGGTGTAGGGAAGCTGTCCAGATCATCACAACTTGTCTGTAACACCTCCAACTCAAAATCACATCTGCTCTTGCTGTCACGACTTGGAGGTAAGCACATACTTGGTCATCTCTCAATCTATACATATTTCCTCGCACAATAATTTGGCCATATGTTCATAATCATGCATGGAATGTTTTCCCTCAATTAATTGCATTGTTTGAATCGTGTATCAAAAATCCTAGCCTTCATGCATAAATTAGGGTTCTTGAGGTCTCTTCGTGATTTCTTGTTGTATGTTTAATTTAAATGAAATTAAAGTACATAGACATGATCGTGAGGTTGAGGCGAGCATAATGATATGTGGATTGCATGATATGATTACGTATTCATGGAGATTGGATAGAAAATGCAAATCTGAGAAACCAAGAACACGCGCGTGTTCTTCAGCCTGTTCTTGGCGCCATTTTTCATATATTCAAATATTTGAATTTTGTGATTTTGTTTAATTGATTCAAAAATTAATTTCTCTCTGAGTTTTAATGATTTTGAGTTGATTCTTTTTTTAATAATTCACAAAAATGTTAAAATATTTTGTTTTATCAAAAAATCCCAAAAATATTATTTATTTCATATAATTGATATTTTTGCAAAGAATTAATATTTTAATTGTTTTTGGCATTTTAAATATTTTTTCTACATTGATTTTGCAACTTTTAATGCTTTCTAATTATTTTGTAGGTCAATACTTAATTTTTGAAACATTAATCCAAGGTCACAATTTGTTTTCCATGTGTTAAACAATTTTTGATCATTTTAATTGAATTTTTATTCAATTAAATACATTTTGAAAACAAATTAGGGTTTTGGATTAATTCAACCCTCATAAATCACTTTAAACTTTTTTGGGCCTCTTGAGAGAGTGTAAGACCCATCCCCCCTTGTACAAAAACTTTTTGGGCCTCACTCATTGTATAAGTCCCTCTGTACAAGTAAACGGCGCGATCGTCGCCCGTTTAAAAATAAAAATCATCTGGCCCTCTCCTTGAGCTATAAGACCCATTAAAAACACTTTGGACTTCTATTAGAGTGTAAGACCCAATCCCCCTTTTAACCAAAACATTTTGGGCCTCACTTATTGTATAAGTCCCTCTGCGTTAAAAGAAAACCTCAGCGTGATCGCCATTTTTAAACGAAAAATCATTTGGGCCTACCCTCGTGTTATAAGCCCCACTCTTTTTTCTTTAAACCTTTTTTGGGCCTCTTGAGAGAGTGTAAGACCCATCCCTTTGTATAGAAAACCATTTTTTGGGCCCCAGTCACTTGTATAAGTCCCGCTGTACAAAGTCAAACAGTGCGCTCACTGATAAAACCCTGGGCCTCTCCTTGAGCTGTAAGCCCCAAATCTTTCTTTTTCAAAGCACTTTCTCCTTTGATTTTGAATATACTGTTGTTTTCAATCTTTCTTTGTTGAACAACTAACCAAACAGCATGGAAGCACTACAACAGAGTAAGTGGTTATCGCTTTCATTTACTGCTTTCATATTATAAACTGTATTGTGGGGCTGCTCACTGTAAGTCTCCTTTCATAAACTCATATCTACTGTGTAATAATAGTATAGATATTTCGAGTTTCCCCGGCAACTACGTCTAGAACTAGGTGACGCCGTTTCATTTATTCGTAGAAATAGACGCCTAGATCCCCAATAGGAGCACCAGATACAGTCTTCTCTTCGGCTGTCCTCCTTAGGAATCGTCAAGAAGCTCTACTCCCCAAGATGAATGTATTCTCCGTGAATGGCATCTTTGAGTTTCTTCCAAATTCTCGAACTTTCCTGACTTGATCTATTCCTTGTGGATAGCTTGCCTTGAATGTCTCGGGGTTTGGGTACCCACTACGGTCATAATCTTGGACCGTAACTAAGGAACCCTCTTTAAAAGTTAAAAGTCGCTGGATAGTAAACCTCGCACGTTTACCAGTGGTTTTTATCTTTAAAAGAGTTATCTCTCCTAATGGAAAGGAGGTGATAGACCCACGGGCTTCTTAAAAGCATCGGCCTCCTCTTGGGCATTATTCAAGGACACTACGGCTTCTTAGAAGTATTCACAGCCTCCTCTTAGGCTTCGTATAATGATCTCTTCCTCCGGGAATGATAGCCTCCTCTTGGGCTTCGTACAAGGACCCGTCGGCTTCTTAAAAGTTTCCAGCCTCCTCTTGGGCTTCGTACAAATTGTCCCGATGACCTCCTAGAGGTATAGGAACAGAACCTAGTCATCCTCATAGAACAGTCCTTTCATAGAGTCTACTACTGTTTCTCAAAGCATAGTACAAAAGATAAAACTCTAGACTTGGACAGTCTAACTTCCTTAAGTCTCAAAGACATTCTCAAGCACCCTTCGTTAAATAGAAAGGAAACCCGCAGACTCGGACAGTCTCAATACCCTTTGGATTTCCCGTTTCCTCAAAGAAAAGGAAACCACCCCGATCCTCAGATCTAATCCCTGAGTACAGTGTTGCTCATATAAGAACTGATTTTCTCTTTTAAAATCAGTATATTGGATCTGTCACTCAACTGAAACGAACCTTTAGCCTCCATCTCGGGCTTCGTACGAGATACAAAAACACTCTCTTGTTGAGTATCAAAGACTCTCTTGTTGAGTCAAACTTTTAGCCTCTATCTCGGGCTTCGTACGAGACACAAAGACTCCCTCGTAGAGTCAAACAAACAATCGCCTCCATCTCGGGCTTCATACGAGATACAAAAAACTCCCTTGTTGAGTCAAATAGCCTCCATCTCGGGCTTTATACGAGATACCAAAAGACTCCATCGTCGGGTCAAAAACTTTTAGCCTCTCTCTCAGGCTTTGTACGAGACACAAAATAGCCTCCTCTTAGGCTTTGTATAATGATTTTCCTAGCGGAAATTAGCCTCTTCTTAGACTTTTGTATAAGAAAACCACTGGTTGATCCAATCAACCTTTTAGCATCAAAGCTGTGCCTCGTTCACAGTACACAAACATCAACAACTCCTTTCCTTTCATCTAATCGCTGTAAGCGGCAAGCCTCTGGATCATCTATATCCATGCCACTGTCCCTCTTTTAGCATGAGAAATTCCTAAGGAAAGATGGCATTGCTCTACACTGAGTTAAAGTCTTCTCCTTCAGGTTAAAACCCTTTCTTCGGAAATTATGGCATTGCTCGGTTCCGCGTATCCCAGTTAAAGTAATTCTCCTTCCCCCTCTTTAGAGATGACAAATTCTCTCTAAAGTCGGGGTCTTTCGCTTCACATCTTGGGCTTTGAACAAGATACAAACTACCTTTCGCTTCACGTCTTGGGCTTTGAACATGACACCAAAAACACCATTTCCTCCCATAGAATAGGAGGAACTGCGAACGCTCTGATTTCCCTATTTCGGTAAACGGGAATACGTAGGCATAAGATCGAAAGAAAAGATCTTAGCGAGCGCAATCAACAAAAAACCCAAATCCCATATCTCCATCAATTAAAAGCAGTATTTCAAAAGCACCAGTCCTAACATCCTAATCCTTGTTCCCTGCTAGAAAGTCCTAGAAAGAAAGAAAGCCGTATTGGTGAAAATACAAATAACCAGTACAAAGGCCCCCCACATTGATAGCATCCGTAACCAGTACAAAGGCCCCCCACATTGAAAGCCTTAGGGCATCATCCCCGTTTTCCACGGAAAATGGGAACTCTACCGAAGAGAAAGATTGACCTATGCTGGTCCATCTCTTAGGCAGGGAACCACAGATTGGGGCTTCCGCCGGGGAACCCATTTTCTGTCAGGAACTTAGGATTCTTAGCTTTATAAGTCTAGGATTTTTAAGACAAATATATATACTGCTTTTCCTAAATGAATATGTGTTTATTTTTCTGCTACTGGGAATGCGTGTGATGCCGCATGTGGTGAGATTGAGTATACACTTAAGAAAAGCCAACCTTTTTCGTAGTGCGGAAGCTATCGGAAATAGTTGTTACGCGATACTACCCTCATTTGAGGCTGGTGATCTATTCTCGGTGAATGGCACTTACTCTAAGATTGCACACAACTCGCTGGCGATCCGCTTGTTGTCTGCCTTTCTGGGAGGAGCTGATGATAATGAGTACAGGTACAAAAATCACCCTAGTATAAACCTTTGGGGATGGGTAGAGCCTTGACTTCATGACAACGACCCTCTGACCCCATGTTTTTTCTATGTTTTTGTGTGCTGCATTCATGCATCCATTTAATAAAACATTAAAACATTCAAAAAACTTTCTCTTCTAGTCTCTCTATTTTTCAAATTAAACTAAGACTGTGATTGCAAATATCAGAGAAAAAGATTACGCTAATGGATTTCGGTAGAAGGAGAACTCGCCAGTATACCTTCAAGGTTCCAAAACTAGGGGATTTGAGAAGGTTAGCAAGGACGATCGTTAACCCAGAGGCTTTCAGAGCCAAGCACGACGGTTTGCTACCACTGTTAAGAGTCCATGTGATTAAGGGAATCATGGATGCGCTCATTCAGTTCTACGATCCAGTTTATCACTGTTTCGCATTCCCGGATTACCAGCTAGCACCAACGCTGGAGGAGTATTCTCATCTGACTGATTTACATATCACTGATCGAGCTCCATTTTCTGGACTGGAAGAAATTCCAAAGAATCAGACTATTGCAATAGTAATTCATTTGGACGAGTCTGAGGTCAGGACTCACATGATTATTATGGGTGGCATCCAAGGTTTGCCAGCCCAGTTCTTGACAAAGAAAGGTCTGTACTTCGCTAGTATAGGGAACGGGACTGCTTTTGAAAGCATCTTTGTCTTGCTCACCTACGGGTTATTTTTGTTTCCTAACATCAATAACTTCGTCGATATCAACGCTATTAAGGTTTTTCTCATTGGAAACCCTGTGCTGACTTTGCTCGCAGATGCGTATCATTCTGTACACTTGGGAAATTTGTACAGCGGAGGGGAGATCACATGCTGTGTACCTTTTCTTTACAAATGGTTTATCTCTCACTTGCCCAAGTCTGCTGCTTTTTGGGATTGCAAGAGTGTCTTACGTTGGTCGCAGAAGATCATGTCTCTCACCAATTCTGATATAGATTGGTATAATAGGATTTATGAGGGAATCAGAATCATTGACCGTTGTGGAAACTTCCCCAGCGTACCCCTCATAGGAACTAAAGGAGGAATCAACTATCATTCGATATTGGTTCTTCGTCAATTTGGATACCCGATGAGACACATCCCACTGGGTGTTCATCTGGAAGGTCTTTTCTTCAAAGAAGGAGAAAGTGACAGAGCACTAAAGATGGAAATAGTGCAAGCTTGGAAACATGTTCATAAGAAAGGACGAGAGTCTCTGGGAAAACCGGACTGTGTCTCGGTGGAGCCTTATCTCCATTGGGTACAAACCAGAGCTCTCAAGCTAAAAATGCCTTATCCTCGTTACAGAATTCTTCCACCGAGGGAAACTGTCATGTACTTCATGACTGAGACTGAAAAGCTTCAGGTTACTCTCAACAAGGTTCAAAAGAAAAGAAGGTCTTGGAAGAACAAGTACAGCACCCTCGACGTAGAGTGTATCCAAATACAGCAACTACTAAAAGAGAAAGATGCTCTGATTGAAATTTTGGAGCAGCATGCTGTAGAGAATCAAGATGACCAAAGGAATTTGCTCACTCCTTTCACTTGGCAAAGGAATGACAACCCGACAACGGCCCAAGCGCCCCGGTCAAAGAAGAGGACTCGGGACCCATTAGTCTAGGTTTCTGTTTCTGCACTTTGTAATCTACTGTATTTCCATTTCTGTAATCCTTTGAATTTTAATAAAAAGGGGTTTCCCCACTGTTTGATATTTGCAATCTAATTGTCGAAGTTTATTTTGATTAAACCAAAGAAACAACAATTAATATAATCATTGCATTCATCATTCTCACATCGCGTATTCTTCTTCCCTACGAATCTCACGTTTGTGTCTCGATTCTAGAGTTAAACTGTCTCATTCGTATAATACTCGGGCCAATCGTGAGAAAAAGATGGATGATCTTGAGGAAGAAAACAGAGAGTTGAAAGAAGAGATCGACGCTCTAAGAGAGGATATGAGAAAGCTTCGTAACGACATGCAAGCCATGGCAGAAGCTCAGCTACAAAGAACTGTGATCTCAGAGATCACCTCAACGCCCATCATAGAAAAGTATGATCCTAGGTATCAGATGCCGAAAGATCGTCCTTGGGGCATGCCTGTTAACTATATCCCGGAAGGATATGTTCCGCTGATCACTGAAGATCAGGGAATCGCAACAGAAGCCGCTGGGCCTGAAGGTTACAAACTTCGGGAAAACGAAGATGCCAGGGGCATACTGAAGACTCCTGAAGGTTACAAACTTCGGGAGGCGCCAAGACTTACTGCCGTAGTCACGGTACCACCCCCTGTGGTGCACACTGTCCCGGAAGGACAGATTCCACCAACACCTTCTGGTAAGAAGGAAACTATGTTTGACAGAATGGAGGAATTCCAGGAACAGTTCCTGGAAATGCAGAAGGAACTGCAAACCATTCGCGGTCAGGATCTATTTGGAAAGGACGCCGCAGACCTCTGCTTGGTCCCAAATGTGAAAGTCCCGCACAAGTTCCAAGTGCCTGACTTTGAAAAATACAAGGGTAACTCTTGCCCTCAGAGCCATCTGGTGATGTACGCTCGGCGGATGTTAGCTCAGACGGAGAATCAGGACCTGCTGATTCACTACTTCCAGGATAGTTTAACCGGTGCCGCACTCAAATGGTACATGGGTTTAAACCGTACTACGATCAGTACATTCAGAGATCTTGGTACTGCCTTCATCCAACAATACAAGTACAATTTGGACATGGCACCCGACAGAGATCAACTCAGATTAATGTCGCAAAAGGAAAAGGAAACCTTTAAGGAGTATACTCAAAGGTGGCGTGAAATTGCCGCTCAAATTTGTCCATCTCTTGAGGAAAAAGAGATGACAAAGATCTTCTTAAAGACCTTGAGCTCATTTTACTACGGCCGAATGGTCGCCAGTGCACCCAGTGATTTCACCGAAATGGTCGGCATGGGTGTACGTCTTGAGGAAGCCGTCCGAGAAGGGCGTTTGGTAAAAGACACTGGATCAACGAGCGGTACTAAAAAATATGGTAGTGCTCTCCCTAAGAAAAAAGAGCAAGATATTGGGAATATCTCTCTCGGAAAGTAAAGGCGACGTTACCAGCCAGTAGCAGTTGTTACTCCTGCTATCGGCCCCGCGCCTGTTCCTATGTATCAACCTCAGGTTGCGCAGAGCCAACCTGACCAACAAAGGACACAACAGCCTCTTCAACAGGCTCGTCCTCCATATAACAACAACCGTACAACACAGCCACCAGGATTTGATCCTATACCCGTAACGTACGCATAGCTGTTTCCGTTACTGCTGGCTAAGGGGCACATTCAGACTAAGTCTCCCCTTTCAGTTCCGGAAAATCCGCCTTTTTGGTTTAAAGCGAATCAAACATGTCCTTATCATCAAGGAGGTTCAGGGCATAACATTGAGACTTGCCTCAATTTCAAATCCGACGTGCAAAAGCTTGTTAGGAGCGGGCTCTTATCTTTCAAAGATACGAATCCTAATGTTCTTACGAACCCGCTGCCTCAACACGAGAAAGCTGCAGTCAATCTGATTGAGAAAGAGACTAACAATGTCTATCAAATTCACGATGTACTCTTATTGGGGACCAATCTGGTCAAGATGCATTGTAGACAGAGTGGATATGGCCATGTGCCACCTCATAACTATCACCAGTGTGATATCTGCTCTAAAGATAACCAGGGGTGTTCTGTAGTGCAAGCAGCTCTACAGGAACAAATGGATCTTGGATGGATCCGAGAGCACCGAGTTCGTGGAGTTAACATGGTTTACACGAATTCCAACGTCATTCAAAACCACGACATCCGTGCGATGAATGTCAACTTGGTGGCGATGCACTCAAGGCAAAGCCAGTATCATAATCTGCCGCGGCACGATTACAGTTCCTGTCTGATTTGCTCGGTAAATAAAGAGGGATGCTCTTTCATACAAGAGGCCCTCCAGCGTAAAATGGATCTTGGATGGATCCAAGACTACCATGATAGGAACTCCTATCAAATCAACATGGTTCAAATCTTTGACATTCGAGTGATGAATACCAACCTGGTAGAGTTACATGCTGAGCAGGTCCGACTCAAATTCTTAATATCACATGATTATCAAAGCTGTAAAGCGGGTTGCGAAAACGATCAAGGTTGTACCCTTGTCCAGGAGGCACTTCAGCACTTGTTAAATCACTGGTGGATGCCAATTTATATGGATGAAGATACTCAGCAGATTAGTATCAATAACAGGAATCCTACTCGTCGTCAAAGTCAGGATGTCCGATCAATGGAAGGTAACCTAGTGAGGTTACATTGTATTCAAAGTGGGCGTGGCCAGGTGCCCCCACACAACTATGACAGTTGTAGCGTCTGTTCGGAAAGTAACCAAGGGTGTTACCTTGTGAGAGCAGTTCTTCAGGGTCAGGTCGATCATGGAGAAATTCGTCCATATCCAGGTTCAGGACCCATCATTTGGTCGCCGAACTACCTTGCCGAGCAAGTTGAGGATGTTGTCACGATCTCTGGTCATCACAGGACCAGGGATGTTTTTGCCATCATCCCTCTACTTAACGAATCTAGAGTTCCCAACCGGGAACGGATCAAGGTTACTTATGATGGTCAGAAAAATCAGAAGGTTCCCATAGTCATCTATCTACCGGGGCCACTACCGTATGAATCAGCTAAGGCAATCCCTTACAAATACGGTGCAACAATAATCGAGAATGGAAAGGAAATTCCATTACCCTCCGTCGTGAATATTGCAGACATCAGTCGTGTAACACAGAGCGGTCGAATCTTCAACCGAGGGGTTGGAGAATCCAACAAAGAAAGGGAACTTCAGGCGGGAATTCCTGATCCACCAGTCAGTCAATCTGGTAATCCCGACTTTTCAAAAGACAAAGATGAGATGCTAAAGCTCATCCAAAGGAGTGAATACAACATTGTTGATTAACTGTTACAGACTCCTTCAAAGATCTCAGTATTATCACTTTTACTCAGTTCAGAAGCGCACAGGGAGGCTCTACAAAAAGTCTTGGAGCAAGCATTTGTGGAATAGGATGTAACAATTAGACAGTTCGATAGTATTATCTCTAACATCACTTCCTGCAATAATTTGGGATTTAGTGATGAGGAATTACCTGAAGAGGGTCGTCGTCATAACATGGCGCTCAACATTACAGTTAACTGCCAGGGCGATGCTTTAGCCAACGTACTGGTAGACACAGGGTCAGACCTGAATGTTATGCCGAAGTCCACTTTGACGCAATTATCATTTAAGGGCCCTCCGATGAGAGTCAGCGAGATCGTCGTCAAAGCATTCGACGGATCCAGAAAAACGGTTATCGGCGAAGTTGATCTTCCCATAACTATTGGTCCTCACACTTTCCAAATCATTTTCCAGGTCATGGACATCCGGGCAACATACAGTTGTTTATTAGGAAGACCTCGGATACATCAGGCTGGAGCGGTTACTTCAACCCTCCACCAAAAGCTAAAGTTCGTCAAGAACGATCAACTTGTCACGATTTGTGGGGAACAAGCCTTGCTTGTAAGCAACTTATCATCATCTGCTTGTGTGGAACCCGAGGAGGTTATTGGAACTCAGTTCCATGCACTATCGGTGAGCAAGAATGATCAATCCGAAGAAGGAACTTCAATTTCTTCATACAAAGATGCTATCAAAGCGGTCGAGAGTACCGATACAAAAGGATGGGGACGGCTTGTCATTCCCACTGACAATAAAACAAAGAAGGGTCTTGGTTTTTCTGCAACCTGTACTCAGACAGCTGTCAACGATGAAAGTCTTCATCCCCTTCAAAACTTCTTCCACAGTGGAGGTTTTCTTCACCCAGTGTCTCAGACAGTTCATGTTATCAATGAGGAAGATCCCTCTGACACAGATGAAGAATGGAAGTCTTACCTTAACAAGGACGGCTATATGTCTCAGGAAGAGGTGCCTATGCCTTTTTGCTTTCCTACAGAAAGTCCGAGATTTATACCAAGATCAGATGTCGAAATGATCTACGGAGATTGTGATCCGGAAGGATGCCGTGCTCCGCCAAATTCATTAGAGGAAGACACTCCGATGAAAGACAAATTTGATCACAATTACTATGGCCCGATGGATGGTCTGCCAATGTGGCAGCCTTACCCAGGAAACTTGGGGCAAGAAAGTCAGCCGAGTAATGAAACTCAGCTGAGCGTCATTGAACAGAATACCTGTGTCCCCGCCATGTCATGGGATCAACACTCAGGTCATTCAGAAACTACTCAACATGAAGATGAATTCGCAACGTTTGCAGGACTAGAATTCATCAACTATGCTTTTCCTGAGGTCAACGTCATCGAGAGGGATGACTTCTCCAGTTCCAAAGAAGTTTGGGACACTTTGGGACAACCAAGTGGAAAATACAACTTTATGGTCAAGTACACCGCTCCCGAAAGCTCTCGTATCAGGCTCGAAGATATCCAGTCAACTGGATGGGGAGATACAGCTGAGAGCACCAATGATATGCAAAATGCAACAGAGGAATCCTCCTACGACAACTCTGCTTGGGAGACAGATTCCAATGATCCTACTCCACCAGAAATCAGCGTCATTTCTGAAGACAAATCAAGGAAGGTGCCAGACTTTGTGATTCACCGAGGAGTTCGCCGCCAATGGGTTGCTGTCGAGGTTCCAAAGGTCGTTCATCAGTCAAAGTAATTGCCATCTTTAACCTTTCACCCTGCCCAGGTGAAACGGATGTTTTGATAGGGCTCGCTTTCTGTAAATTTCCCTCTTCGCTTTGCCCAAAGCGACAGAGTTTTGTTTTATAGGGCTGTAGTTTCAAGATTCGACTTGTTCATTAATAAAATAACGTCGTTCTGTAATTTCCGCATTAATTGCTGTTTTCTCTTTTTGCTTTTTCAGAAAATGGTAATCCTAAAAAAAAAAAACATTCAATAATAAAAACAAGCAGTAAAATAAAAACACTGCACACACTTGCATTTTCTCTATCTCTTCTAAACATGAATCATCACGTCATGCAGATTGCTTGTTTTATACCCCGTTGAAACATACGATCCGATGCCTTCTTCCAACTTTGAGTTCCCGGTATTCGAGGCTGAAGAAGAAAATGACGACGAAATTCCAGAAGAGATCTCCCGACTACTCAGACAAGAGGAAAGGTCCATTGAACCTCACAAAGAGCCGTTGGAAACGGTAAACTTGGGTTCAGAAAAAGAGAGAAAAGAAATCAGGATCGGAGCACTGCTCAGTCCAACTACCAAAGAGGGTTTGATAAAGCTTCTCAAAGAATTTCCCGATGTATTCGCTTGGTCTTATCAGGATATGCCAGGGTTGGATACCAACATCGTGGAACATCACTTACCGCTAAGATCGGAATGTCCGCCAGTAAAGCAAAGGTTGAGACGCACTCACCCGGACATGGCCATCAAAATCAAAGAGGAGGTACAGAAACAGATCGACGCGGGTTTCCTCGCTACATCTGAATATCCTCAATGGTTAGCCAACATCGTACCCGTTCCCAAAAAGGATGGAAAGGTCAGAATGTGTGTTGATTACAGAGATCTAAACAAGGCAAGTCCCAAGGACGACTTTCCTTTACCACACATTGACATGCTGGTTGACAGCACAACCAAGTTCAAAGTATTCTCCTTCATGGATGGATTCTCGGGCTATAATCAGATCAAAATGGCGCCGAAAGACATGGAGAAAACTTCGTTCATTACCCCATGGGGTACCTTTTGTTACAAGGTAATTCCGTTCGGTTTGAAGAATGCCGGGGCAACCTATCAAAGGGCCATGACTACTCTATTTCATGACATGATACATAAGGAAATCGAGGTATATGTCGATGATTTGATTGCAAATCAAGAACGGAGGATGAGCACGTTGAACATCTGTCAAAATTGTTCGAACGTCTAAGAAAATTCAAGCTCCGCTTGAATCCCAACAAGTGCACCTTCGGTGTCCGTTCAGGGAAACTACTAGGGTTCATCGTCAGCCAGAAAGGAATTGAAGTTGATCCTGACCAGGTCAAGGCCATTCAAGAAATGCCTTCTCCGAAAACTGAAAAACAAGTCAGAGGATTCCTGGGACGTTTGAACTACATCTCCAGATTCATATTCCTTATGACCGCGACATGTGCGCCGATTTTCAAATTACTCAAAAAGAACCAGGATTGCGTTTGGTCAGAAGATTGCCAAACCGCCTTCGACAGTATCAAGGAATACCTGTTGAATCCGCCGATTCTATCACCTCCAGTGGAAGGAAGACCACTGATCATTTACCTCACAGTCCTAGAGGACTCGATGGGATGTGTACTTGGCCAACAAGACGAAACTAAAAGGAAAGAGTCTGCCATTTACTATCTAAGCAAGAAATTCACCGACTGCGAGACTCAGTACACAATGCTTGAGAAAACTTGTTGCGCTTTGGCTTGGGCAGCCAAACGTCTTCGCCAGTACATGATTCGTCATACTACTTGGTTGGTCTCCGAAATGGATCCAATCAAGTACGTTTTCGAAAAACCTGCTCTCACGGGAAGGATTACCCGTTGGCAGATGTTACTATCAGAATATGACATAGAGTACCATGCTCAGAAAGCCGTTAAAGGAAGTATTTTAGCCGATCATTTGGTTCATCAACCGATTGACGATCAAGAATCAATCAGGTTTGACTTCCCAGACGAAGATGTCATGTATCTAAAGATGAAAGATTGCGATGAACCGCTACCCAGTGAAGGGCCAGAACCAGGTTCCCAGTGGGACTTATCTTTGACGGAGCAGTCAATCATTATGGAAACGGAATTGGGGCAATCATTGTTACCCCTCAGGGTATCCACATTCCTTTCACTGCTAGACTTACGTTCAAATGTACGAACAACGAGGCCGAATACGAAGCATGTATCATGGGTCTCGAAGAAGCGATTGATTTAAGGATCAAAAACTTGGACGTATATGGCGATTCAGCCCTGGTTATTAACCAGATAAAAGGAGATTGGAACACATACCAATCGGGATTGATTCCTTACAAAGACTATGCAAGGAGGTTGTTACCCTTCTTCAACAGAGTCGACTTTCATCACATCCCTCGTGATGAGAATCACATGGCTGATGCATTAGCCACTCTCTCTTCCATGATTAGTGTAGGTCGATGGAATGACATACCTAAGATCGACATAATGCGCCTTAAACGGCCCGCTTACATCTTCGTGATTGAAGCAGTCATAGACGACAGACCTTGGTATCACGATATCAAATGCTTCCTTCAGAAACAAGAGTACCCATCTGGGGCACTCAGAAAAGACAGGAAAACCCTCAGAAGATTGGCTGGAAACTTCTTCCTGAGCGGTGACACTCTTTATAAGAGAAATCTTGACATGGTCTTGCTCCGATGCATCGACAGACCAGAAGCAGACATGCTCATGAAAGAAATTCATGAAGGATCCTTTGGCACTCATGCCAACGGACACACAATGGCGAGAAAAATTCTCAGGGCCGGGTATTATTGGTTGACCATGGAATCCGACTGCTACAAGTACATGAGGAGGTGTCACAAGTGTCAGATATACTCTGACAAAATTCATGTGCCGCCATCACATCTCAAAGTTCTTTCTTCCCCGTGGCCTTTTTCCATATGGGGAATCGACATGATTGGTATGATTGAGCCCAAGGCTTTAAACGGACATCGGTTCATCCTGGTAGCCATTGATTATTTCACCAAGTGGGTCGAAGCAGCGTCATTCGCCAATGTAACCCGACAAGTGGTGGTCCGATTTATCAAAAACAATATCATCTGCCGTTATGGTGTTCCAAGCGAGATCATTACTGATAATGGATCTAACTTGAACAATAAGATGATGAAAGAGTTGTGTGCTGAGTTCAAGATCGAACACCATAACTCATCTCCCTACCGACCCAAGATGAACGGAGCGGTAGAAGCGGCTAACAAGAACATCAAGAAGATTGTTCAAAAGATGGTTGTAACCTACAAAGATTGGCACGAGATGCTACCCTTTGCTCTTCACGGTTATCGTACATCTGTCCGCACTTCAACAGGGGCAACCCCTTTCTCTCTAGTATATGGCATGGAGGCAGTTCTCCCCATAGAAGTAGAGATCCCATCAATCCGGGTATTGATGGAAGGTAAGCTCACCGAAGTTGAATGGTGTCAAAGTCGACACGACGAACTGAACCTGATCGAAGAAAAGAGAATCACGGCACTATGCCACGGTCAGTTATATCAACAGAGAATGAAAAGGGCGTTCGACAAAAAGGTCCGACCTCGTATTTTCAGAAAAAGAGACCTCGTGCTCAAGAAGATACAATCATTTCTCACTGACTCTCGGGGCAAATGGACCCCAAATTATGATGGCCCCTATGTGGTCACGAAAGCTTTCTCAGGCGGCGCCTTGAGACTTGCAACCATGGACGGAGAGGAATTTGCCTACCCCACGAATGTTGATGTAGTCAAGAAATACTTCGCCTAAAACTAAAAAAAAAAAACGTCTCGGTGGATTGAAAACCCGAAAGGGCGATCCAGGCAAAAGTTAGAGACATGAAAAAAAATCATCCCGATGGATTGGAAATCTCACAGTACAATCTAGGCACAAATTAGGGATAATGGCAAGTAACTATGTTCAACAGAGGCAAGTCCCTCAGCAGCAGTTACAGCATCATCTATCGGAGGAAATCTCCAGTCAAAGGTCATCTTCGACGGAAGCCCAGGATGTCCCGAATTCAAAGTTGGTAGAAGGATAGTGGTCGTTATGTTTCAACGTAGCCCTTTTCCCTGTAAATTACCATTTTCTAACTTTGTATATACTCTTTGGAATCACGCGTTTGGCTGATCTCCATCTTATCAATAAAATTTGAGCCCTTGTGCTTTTGTTTGTAACTCTTAACTTGTTTTAGCTTTACAGAACGACGTTGTTTAAACTTAATCAGCGATTCTTGAAATAAAACAAAAATGAATTTACTTGTTAAACTTTTTCTGCCTTTAAATTAAAGATGACATTTCTTTTGACTGTTGAACATTAGAAGAACATCAATCGCTTCTCCCGAAGTAAGCGAACTTCAAAGTGCAGAATCAAAGTACTCCTTCTAAGCCAGTACTCCTGAATGAAGGGATCAACTGTGTCAGAGACCTTGTTTCGTCTGACACGCCTCGGCCGAGTTCTCATCTCCTAAGCCCGATCAACATAGCTCCCAACGGGACTATCTCTCCTAAGCAAGGTGGAATTGCTATTTTGAATCAACGGTACTTCTTCGCCCCGCGATGGCCGAGTATCCAATTGTGTTCATCCATTAGTCTGTATGTCGCGTCTGTTTTTCAGCATATACATACATACATCGTGCATTTTTTATTTGCATTCACATTTCATATTGCATCACTATCACTCTAGTCGGTCTTGTCCCCTAGTGGTAGAAGTCCTCTCAATCGAGTTGTCAGTTCTTGCCTCGTCAGGAAATACTGTGACTGAACAACCTCGCTTCCAGTTTAATTCTGGAAAGAAGTTGGTCCTTGACCACTTTGATAACTTGAACCTCTGAAAAGCCAGAGAAAACTTTCAATAAGCATCACTCTTCGCCATTGAAGATGATATCCTTGCTTTCCCGGATTAAGGAAAATCCACAGAGAAAACCTCGTGATCAGAGATTCGGCAGCACGCCAGTTTTGCTCCGAAAAACCACTGATGAGAAGGTCATTGACACCTCAAAATTGGACCCCATCATATGGCGTTTCTCCGGGAAGATCCCGAGAAAAGTATGATGAAAGATCCCAAACGAAAACAGTCTCTCAAGAGACTCGCTTTCCCTAGTAGAATCGACAAATGGCGTCTCCAAAACAGAGAAGTTTGTGTACCTCTACAATTCAGACGAATGGGTTCCCCAGCAAGTCTGACATCAAAACTTTTTCCACTCAAATGGCATCTCCCCAGGAAAATTCGGCGAGAAGTTTGAAGGAAAGCCGCTACGAATAGCGTCCCTTGTCAGTAAAGTTTATTGACCAAAAGAAACCGAGACCAGTTCCTTGGTAAGAAACCAGGATCGAGGGGAAGTTTAAATAAGAAACCGAGACCAGTTCCTTGGTAAGAAACCAGGATCGAGGGGAAGTTTAAATCATAAACCGAGACCAGTTCCTTGGTAAGAAACCAGGATCGAGGGGAAGTTTAAATCAGAAACCGAGACCAGTTCCTTGGTAAGAAACCAGGATCGAGGGGAAGTTTAAATCAGAAACTAAGACCAGTTCCTTGGTAAGAAACCAGGATTGAGAGGAAGTTTAAATCAGAAACTAAGACCAGTTCCTTGGTAGGAAACCAGGAACGAGGGGAAGTTCATTTCAGAGACTGAGACCAGTTCTTGGTAGGAAACCAAGAACGAGGGGAAGTTCAAAAGAAACCAAGACCAGTTCCTTGGCTGAAGACCAGGATCGAGGGGAAATTTACCTTTTCTAAGCATCATTTCTTAGCTAAAGAAGATGAATGCGTAAGCTACCATTCATAACCACCATCAAAATTTCAGATATTCCGATATTTAATCCTCTTGCACCCCGAATGCTCGAATACCTTCGTCATTCACACCTTCGGGTCCAAGAAGATTAAATAGGGGCATCTGTAATACCCCAAATTTTGACCACTTATATTTCCCATCATTGTGAAAATCATCATCACAATATGGATGTACCTTTATGCTTCATTAGTCTCCCCAAAGATGGGTGAGCATCCACTACAATCAAAATTAGGGTTTCAAGCCCTCTCTGAGTGCTTAGACAAAGGATCAATCAAGAAATGACATGATCTTCAACTTGTCTAATCTCTTAAACATCCACAATGGATCAAAAAGGACTCCCACTTCAAGGATTAAGCACAAGGCTGCTCCCTTCTAGGTGGATCAAGTCTCAAGATCGACAGTGTCACCAAATTAGGGTTTTGGTCGACCAGGGCCTCCAGATGGAAATTTTCATCTGGGCATAAGGCAATGATCTAAAACATAACCTAATATACTTCATGGAACCTCATGAACCCATGCATCAAGTCAATTTTGCCTCAGGGGATGCATTCATCAAAAATCAGGAATTAGGGTTTCTTGACCTAATTCACCCCTAAGTTGACTTTTGGGACAAACCATGAGCCAAAACCTCAAGAGATGATTTGAGGGTCTCTAATATACCATATTGATCCATTTGGAACAATGGATTGATCCAAGAAGCTTGAGCAACAAGTCTCAATTTCATCTGCACCACAATTAGGGTTTTAAGGGAAAAGTCAACTGTAACTTTGACTTTTGACCTGGACATGCTCCCAAACCATAATACATGATTGAATATACCCTATGACACCCATGGAACATGTCCATCAAGTTTGATTTAGGTCAAGGACATGATTTCCTGAAGAATTGCACAATTTGGAATTCATCTGATAAAAAGTCAACTGTGCACAAAAGTCAACTTTGACTTTTTAAGATTTTTCACCAAAATGGATTTTTAACCCTAAAATGATGTTAATGTATGATTTGAATCATCATTCATCAAGAAAAATCAAGAAAAGTGAGATAACTTGTAAAAGGGGTAATCATAAAACTTAGAAATTTTTCTAAGTTAAAAATAAAGTGGCAAAGATACCAACTTTGGAGGACCATAACTCCTAAACCACAAGGCCATTTTTTCTCATCCAAAGATGGATTTGTAGCCCTCATTATCACCTACAAAAACTTCAACTACAAGTCATCCCAATTCATTAAGGATTTTGAGTTATGGAGTGATCAAAGTGGCTGAAAAGTGAAAATGTCACTTTTTCCAACACTTAGTGAAATTTTCACTAAGTCAGATTCTGCTTCACTTTTTGCCAAATGTAGGGGGATTTTTCACTTGGAATCAAAAGAGATCAAAACCAAACTTGTTCAAACAGTTGTTGTATCATGTAAGAGCTTTCCAAAATGGCCAAGAACATTGTCAAATTCAACCTACACCATGAGATACAACATTGCCAAGTTGCCTTGCTGAAATCTGTCAAGGCAAGGCAGAATTTGCAACTTTGGTCGATTTTCCAAAATCAGCCAAATTCAATTGCTCTAATCCACTTGGACACCTCAGAGGATTGAATCTAAAGGGGACAATCACTGAGCCAAGCCTCCAAGGTCCAAGGAACAAGGAATAGCATGTTGAACCTAGAGTTGCCAAAATAGGGACAAGACTTCAAATTTGGAATGAGGCATTCAATGGAACCATCAATGTGGCATGGACTGAGCCATTCTCATCTGAAATCAGTCAAGACTTATCCAAGACCAGGGGGACCAAAGCTCTGTGCCCTAACCTCTAGTCAATGGCTAGAGGAGACTTGGATTTTCATTTGCCAACATTGGCCAAACCTACTTACCAGCTGCCATGCACTATTCCTTGCAAAACAAACTTGCTCTACTATAAATAGAGCTCAATTGTGGTCAGTTTGAGTACACCAAAGCCATCTAACAGATGCTTTCCTCAAAATCTCTTTCTCTTGGCAAAAATGCCTTTCTTAGCAAGGTAGCTATCGGGTTTTGAGTTTGAGAGCAATTCCAATCAAACCAATCACTCACACACCTCACATACATCACATATGAGTTGATCAAACACTCACATAACATCTGGAACATCAAAATCTCAAAATCACTTGCCATCCACACAAGTTTGAAGTGAAGTTGCAGCTGGGATGCCATAAACTGATCCAGTCCATTTCAATTTAATCCAAGTGTTCAAACACACTCCATATGGTGTAGGGAAGCTGTCCAGATCATCACAACTTGTCTGTAACACCTCCAACTCAAAATCACATCTGCTCTTGCTGTCACGACTTGGAGGTAAGCACATACTTGGTCATCTCTCAATCTATGCATATTTCCTCGCACAATAATTTGGCCATATGTTCATAATCATGCATGGAATGTTTTCCCTCAATTAATTGCATTGTTTGAATCGTGTATCAAAAATCCTAGCCTTCATGCAGAAATTAGGGTTCTTGAGGTCTCTTCGTGATTTCTTGTTGTATGTTTAATTTAAATGAAATTAAAGTACATAGACATGATCGTGAGGTTGAGGCGAGCATAATGATACGTGGATTGCATGATATGATTACGTATTCATGGAGATTGGATAGAAAATGCAAATCTGAGAAACCAAGAACACGCGCGTGTTCTTCAGCCTGTTCTTGGCGCCATTTTTCATATATTCAAATATTTGAATTTTGTGATTTTGTTTAATTGATTCAAAAATTAATTTCTCTCTGAGTTTTAATGATTTTGAGTTGATTCTTTTTTTAATAATTCACAAAAATGTTAAAATATTTTGTTTTATCAAAAAATCCCAAAAATATTATTTATTTCATATAATTGATATTTTTGCAAAGAATTAATATTTTAATTGTTTTTGGCATTTTAAATATTTTTTCTACATTGATTTTGCAACTTTTAATGCTTTCTAATTATTTTGTAGGTCAATACTTAATTTTTGAAACATTAATCCAAGGTCACAATTTGTTTTCCATGTGTTAAACAATTTTTGATCATTTTAATTGAATTTTTATTCAATTAAATACATTTTGAAAATAAATTAGGGTTTTGGATTAATTCAACCCTCATAAATCACTTTAAACTTTTTTGGGCCTCTTGAGAGAGTGTAAGACCCATCCCCACTTGTACAAAAACTTTTTGGGCCTCACTCATTGTATAAGTCCCTCTGTACAAGTAAACGGCACGATCGTCGCCCGTTTAAAAATAAAAATCATCTGGGCCTCTCCTTGAGCTATAAGACCCATTAAAAACACTTTGGGCCTCTATTAGAGTGTAAGACCCAATCCCCCTTTTAACCAAAACATTTTGGGCCTCACTTATTGTATAAGTCCCTCTGCGTTAAAAGAAAACCTCGGCGCGATCGCCATTTTTAAACGAAAAATCATTTGGGCCTACCCTCGTGTTATAAGCCCCACTCTTTTTTCTTTAAACCTTTTTTGGGCCTCTTGAGAGAGTGTAAGACCCATCCCTTTGTACAGAAAACCATTTTTTGGGCCCCAGTCACTTGTATAAGTCCCGCTGTACAAAGTCAAACAGTGCGCTCACTGATAAAACCCTGGGCCTCTCCTTGAGCTGTAAGCCCCAAATCTTTCTTTTTCAAAGTACTTTCTCCTTTGATTTTGAATATACTGTTGTTTTCAATCTTTCTTTGTTGAACAACTAACCAAACAGCATGGAAGCACTACAACCGAGTAAGTGGTTATCGCTTTCATTTACTGCTTTCATATTATAAACTGTATTGTGGGGCTGCTCACTGTAAGTCTCCTTTCATAAACTCATATCTACTGTGTAATAATAGTATAGATATTTCGAGTTTCCCCGGCAACTACGTCTAGAACTAGGTGACGCCGTTTCATTTATTCGTAGAAATAGACGCCTAGATCCCCAATAGGAGCACCAGATACAGTCTTCTCTTTGGCTGTCCTCCTTAGGAATCGTCAAGAAGCTCTACTCCCCAAGATGAATGTATTCTCCGTGAATGGCATCTTTGAGTTTCTTCCAAATTCTCGAACTTTCCTGACTTGATCTATTCCTTGTGGATACCTTGCCTTGAATGTCTCGGGGTTTGGGTACCCACTACGGTCATAATCTTGGACCTTAACTAAGGAACCCTCTTTAAAAGTTAAAAGTCGCTGGATAGTAAACCTCGCACGTTTACCAGTGGTTTTTATCTTTAAAAGAGTTATCTCTCCTAATGGAAAGGAGGTGATAGACCCACGGACTTCTTAAAAGCATTGGCCTCCTCTTGGGCATTATTCAAGGACACTACGGCTTCTTAGAAGTATTCACAGCCTCCTCTTAGGCTTCGTATAATGATCACTTCCTCCGGGAATGATAGCCTCCTCTTGGGCTTCGTACAAGGACCCGTCGGCTTCTTAAAAGTTTCCAGCCTCCTCTTGGGCTTCGTACAAATTGTCCCGACGACCTCCTAGAGGTATAGGAACAGAACCTAGTCATCCTCATAGAACAGTCCTTTCATAGAGTCTACTACTGTTTCTCAAAGCATAGTACAAAAGATAAAACTCTAGACTTGGACAGTCTAACTTCCTTGAGTCTCAAAGACATTCTCAAGCACCCTTCGTTAAATAGGAAGGAAACCCGCAGACTCGGACAGTCTCAATACCCTTTGGATTTCCTGTTTCCTCAAAGAAAAGGAAACCACCCCGATCCTCAGATCTAATCCCTGAGTACAGTGTTGCTCATATAAGAACTGATTTTCTCTTTTAAAATCAGTATATTGGATCTGTCACTCAACTGAAACGAACCTTTAGCCTCCATATCGGGCTTCGTACGAGATACAAAAACACTCTCTTGTTGAGTATCAAAGACTCTCTTGTTGAGTCAAACTTTTAGCCTCTATCTCGGGCTTCGTACGAGACACAAAGACTCCCTCGTAGAGTCAAACAAACAATCGCCTCCATCTCGGGCTTCATACGAGATACAAAAAACTCCCTTGTTGAGTCAAATAGCCTCCATCTCGGGCTTTATACGAGATACCAAAAGACTCCATCGTCGGGTCAAAAACTTTTAGCCTCTCTCTCGGGCTTTGTACGAGACACAAAATAGCCTCCTCTTAGGCTTTGTATAATGATTTTCCTAGCGGAAATTAGCCTCCTCTTAGGCTTTTGTATAAGAAAACCACTGGTTGATCCAATCAACCTTTTAGCATCAAAGCTGTGCCTCGTTCACAGTACACAAACATCAACAACTCCTTTCCTTTCATCTAATCGCAGTAAGCGGCAAGCCTCTGGATCATCTATATCCATGCCACTGTCCCTCTTTTAGCATGAGAAATTCCTAAGGAAAGATGGCATTGCTCTACACTGAGTTAAAGTCTTCTCCTTCAGGTTAAAACCCTTTCTTCGGAAATTATGGCATTGCTCAGATCCGCGTATCCCAGTTAAAGTAATTCTCCTTCCCCCTCTTTAGAGATGACAAATTCTCTCTAAAGTCGAGGTCTTTCGCTTCACATCTTGGGCTTTGAACAAGATACAAACTACCTTTCGCTTCACGTCTTGGGCTTTGAACAAGACACCAAAAACACCATTTCCTCCCATAGAATAGGAGGAACTACGAACGCTCTGATTTCCCTGTTTCGGTAAACGGGAATACGTAGGCATAAGATCGAAAGAAAAGATCTTAGCGAGCGCAATCAACAAAAAACCAAAATCCCATATCTCCATCAATTAAAAGCAGTATTTCAAAAGCACCAGTCCTAACATCCTAATCCTTGTTCCCCGCTAGAAACTCCTAGAAAGAAAGAAAGCCGTATTGGCGAAAATACAAATAACCAGTACAAAGGCCCCCCACATTGATAGCATCCGTAACCTAACAGACCGCTGTTTAAAATCAGTATGCAAGCAGGGTTAATTGGAGACATCTATTTCCCTTCCTTATTCAGCTCACAATAGGATAAAAAATGAATCGACCTGTAGTTTAAAGCTCAAACCGTAGAGAGCGACCAACGCTTAAGAACCGCGTCCAAAATCGCTCGCTACACCATGCCACCTTGATGCATCTATTGAATGCTTGGAAACAAAATTGGAGTCTTTGAGCTTTTTAGCCTTTTTAGGGCACTTATGGCTACATGTAGTTCCTTGGACTTGAGAGGCTTGTGGATCAGATCTTTTCTCTTGGATGTTATTCTCTGATGTGTCCAAATGGATGACAAGGCTTGGAATTGTCCAAATTAGCTAACTCTAGCAAAATGCACAAATCTGCCTTGTAAAAATCAGTCCATGATGCCATGTTCCAAGGGTTGTATCTCCCTATTCAAATTGAATTTGGAGATGATCTGGTACTTGTTGGAAAACCCTCATAGCATACTTCAACTTTGATGTTCACCAATGAACCTAGTTTAACTTGGATCAAGGTGAAAAATGTCCCTACATTTTAGAAGAAGTAAGGTAGATTTTGACTTATTGAAAATTTCACTAAGTGTTGGCAAAAGTGTCATTTTCATGTTTTTGTGATTTTGATCAATCCATAACTCAAAATCCATGAGGATTTGGAATCTCTTGTAGTTGACATATTTGAAGTATGTCAGATGGACTTTCATTTGAGCTTTGAATGGGAGAAAAAGGCCTTGTGGTTTAGGAGTTATGACCTTGCAAAGTTGGTACAAAATCACTTTTGTTCCATAACTTAGAAATTTTTTGGTTTCTCATGGTTTCCCCTTTTGCAAGAAACCTCACTTTTCTTGATTTTTCTTAATGAATTATGATCAATACCATACATTAACATTGTTTTTGACTTAGGGGAACCATATTTGTGAAAAATTCCAAAAAGTCAAACTTGATTTTGTACATAGTTGACTTTTCGTCAGATGAAATCCAAACCGTGTGATTCTTGGTGCAATCAAGTCCTTGACCTAATTCAAACCTAATGGATGAATTCCATAGGTGTTTTAGGGTGTCTTGAATCATGTCCCAAGGTTTGGGAGCATGTCTTGGTCAAAAGTCAAAGATACAGCTGACTTTTCTTCAAAACCCTAATTGTGGTCCAGGTGAAATTGAAACTTGTGGATCAAGCTTTTTGGATCAATCCATTATTGTAAATGGATCAATGTGGTGTATTTTAGGTCCTCAAATCATGTCTTGAGGTTTGGGCTCATGCCTTGCCCCAAAAGTCGACTTAGGGGTGAATTAGGTCAAGAAACCCTAATTCCTGATTTTTTATGAATGCTTCCCCTGAGGTTAAATTGACTTGATGATTGGGTTCATGAGGTCCCTTGGAGTTCTTGGGTTGTGTTTTGAAGCATTGGCTCATGCCCAGATGAAGGACACACATTTCTTGCATTCCCACTAGTATTGTAAGACATTAATATAAGCCTAACTCACCATGTGCAATTGTGAAGGAGAAATTACTATATGGTTTAGAATTCCCACCTCAAAGTCGTTAAAGGAGAGGCAAAATTCTATCAAAGAAAACAAGCATTCATGGAGAAGGATGACACACCCATCGCACTTGTTTTAAATCCTTTTATCCACTTCGGAAGAAAGCACTCCCTAGTCTGGTGGAAGGAGATCGACAAAGACAAAGGAGGTTGTAGACGCGTGAGAAGAGCTCTTAAAGATTCACAAATGACAAAAAGAGCGAACATGGTAACTCTGAAACTTCTTATATACCTTCGTAGGAAGATAAACAATGTAATCCTTAGCGTTGGGAAACGTGAACCACACCACTATTGGTCGAGATTTCACCATAAAGTTTTTGAGAGCACTCAAATTCCATATTACTAGAAGGAATCATTACTATTAGACATATGGACACACGTTGATATGTGTCAGTGAGGTGGTGCTAATCATGAGGGAGACATTTAATAGACCTCTTCCCAATGACAACAACGTCTCATTAAGACTTTTCTATTTTATTCTGCCAGAGGTCAGACCAAAGACAGACCTGAAAAATCACTTGTTTTATGATGTGAGAATAAGGGTTCGGGGCAACTGTTCTGGGCCGTCCACAATGCCATGAAGAAGACCCAATAACAAGTGTTGAAGAAGAAAACACACAGAACATGTGAACCCTCGCCACTGTCGAATATACACGATAAAACCCTTCATCACATCTCTCCCCGTTGGATTTAATCTAACAATAACCTACATAAGACGGCGAATCACACGCACACGATTTTAACTACTCATACTATATAAAGATAATTTCGCGCCATTCCAAATATTCAATCCATTCCCACTTTAAATCTATTTTATACTCACTCATTGACTTGGACATTGAATTGTTAATCTTGCAAATCCCCTACCCCCAATCCACCGCATCAAAAGACTAATTCTTCAAATCAGAACTCTATTCCATCACTTCATCACCTACATCTAGTTTTAAATCAAAACACACTTGAAAATGTATTTGTAATATATATATATATATATATATATATATATATATATATATATGGTCCCACACATC
Organism: Lathyrus tuberosus; assembly: GCA_022829125.1. Lineage (NCBI taxonomy): Eukaryota > Viridiplantae > Streptophyta > Magnoliopsida > Fabales > Fabaceae > Lathyrus > Lathyrus tuberosus. The sequence goes on along the minus strand of JALAZF010000199.1, from coordinate 9,062,274 downwards.
ACAAAGAGAAAACCATATTTTCTTTTAATAAATTTAAGTGTAATTTGATGCTTTACTATTTTTGTTTGAATTTTAAGTTTTTAACCCAAGCAATGCTCACATTTTGTGAAAAATAAAAACATCCCATTAATTAATTCAATAATCTTAGAAGCGAATAAAAGAAGCGCCAGTGTTTTTTATGTTATCCGAAAACTATTTGACAGTTAAAGATGGTGCTACAAGCGAAGACTAGTTTCACACTCACATACTCGCCGCATTTTCCATCATCCTCTTCTCTTCTCCCTCCACAAATCTTCAACGTCAAACTCAAACCCTCAACTCTCTCACTCACTCTCACGCGCCGCCGAATACCACCCATAGTGGCATCCGCCGTCGAGGAAAAAAACCAACCTAGCTCCAAACCCGAACCGGAATCCGAACCCGAACCAGACTCCAACGAGTCCGATTTAGCATCGGAATTGAAGAAAGCGATGCAAGAGAGGAAGGAGAAAGAAGGCGACAACTTCTGGAACGGAGTGGTTAACGAGATCGGTGAAATTGAGTGGCCTGAGTTTGGGAAGGTTTTGGGAACAACCGGTGTTGTTCTTAGTGTTATCTTTGGTTCTAGCGTTGTTTTGCTCACTGTTAATGCTGTTTTAGCTGAGCTTTCTGATAAGGTTTTTGCAGGCAAAGGGATTCAGGATTTCTTCACCTGAATTGCTTCACACTTTTTGACTGTAAATTTTTTAATTTATCAAGAAAGCTTATGTATTTGGTAGATTCAACTGTTTATTTGTTGTCTTTTCTATAAATAATTGATTTTTTTTCTTTCATTACTCCTATTGTTCTAAATTTCATTTGGAGTTATATTGTGAAAAATTTATATCGAGGAAAAAATGCAGGTAAATGTGGCTGTAATTGAGATTGTGAAATCAATAGAAAGGAAAAAATTGGGTAAATAAGTTTTTGGCTCTGAAGGGCTTCAGGTTAGTACTAGTACTATATTAGATATTTGGTTTTAGACTTTAGTTGATAAAAATAGATGTTTGAATTGTTTCGATACATGGTATAAATTCGGGTAGGCGGTGCGCATTTCTCAAAAAATAAGATACGTGAGAGCTATATATAGTTGGTACATTATTTAGGTTTCTGGTATGTTCAAATATAATTTAAATTATTATTATTTTTACTTTCTGCAATGGTTTGGGAGTTATTGGGGCATGCCTACCTTAGTTGTTTTAACTCCAAGTGAATAAGTTTAATATTTTTTTTAACTTACTGCAATGGTATGCAACGGTATGATGATACTTATGCTTAAGTGAATTTATGGAGAATTGTCATGAACCAGTTCAGAAAAGTATAGTGAACCGATATCCTCAAACCAATTTGTGGTTCTCAAAGGGATCCAACGAATTATGTGACTATGTGTTGAACACTGGAACAAGAATTTGGTTTCCCTGCAATTAGATAAAGTAAAGCGCACATTCATATTGGGGGTAAGTCAAATTGATGAAGTTGCGTATCTTAGTTGTTCATTGCATATTAGTTGGAATCAGATGACTTGTATTTCAAGTCAAGCTTTAAATTCAATTTGTTGTTTATGTCTGAGTCATCCGACGGTTGAAATCATAAAGGTTATTCCTGTAGTGAAATCTATAGTGAGAAAAACTGGTCTTGGCTTTTTACATGATTATTCCTGTATGTCAATTATAAAGGTTACAAAGCTATTTCATATTTCATATCAGTTTTCTTTCAAAAGCTTTTATTAATTTCCTCATATATGACCGAATAGCAGAAACAAGGCTTTTGTTGTGTTTAAAATGCTGTAGAGAGTGACATAAAGTCTAGCATTCATTCTACTGCCTTAGTGATCACCTTGCAAGCTCAAAATTATCTATGTTAGACAATTTTAAAATATCCATGCACATGGACAATGGATTACCTGCATGCTTATTTTGTGAAATGTTTTCTACGCCAAATTATTTTTCATTTAATTTCCATTTAGAATATTTCTTCTCGTTTTTTGAAGAAAGAATTTCCATATGTAGTTTTTTAAAGAATATGTGAACTGTGGAGAGAAACAATTTTGTAATGATCTTTACATAGTATCAAAGAATGTGTAGATTGTAGAATGACACAGTTTTGAAATGATTATAATATATATTCCATGATTTCTTTCCTTACATGTAAAACTGAGGAAAAACAGACAAGAAAAAGCTATTTCATGTTTCAAATGACACATCTTGCTTGCTCTCCTTTGCCAAAGCCATTTGTGCTTCAATGATGATTGATTTCAGGAAGGGAATTTTGAAGACTAACAAGGCTTCCCCATTATGCATTTAAGGCTGCCAGAATAACGAGTAAGCTTTCCCACGAAAGTTCCAGGCTTAGCTTTGATCATGTCCTCACTTGAGAATGGTCTGTTAGTCAGCTCGGGTCCAGCTTGTCTGAAAAATGCTCCGTTCATGTACACATCGTCGATTGATCTCCATTGCCAGTTTTTCCACTCCGACTCTGGTGAGTACTCCCTCTTTGTTATCTTCAACACCAAAGTAGAAAATAATGTGAGACTTGGTTTTCATTCTAGTTTCATAAATTTCATTTTATTTCTTTGTTTTGTTTAATCATGTCATTTGAAAGTACAATGAAGAAGCACAATAGTATTTTATAGGGAATTGTAAGGATGCAATTAGTAGCTATGACATGACATGTTAACATTAAGAGTTTAACAAATAAACATGTTTACCAAGCCATGACTAGGACTTGTAAGGCATATATTTGTATGCCTAAGCGTGGCTCATGAGTAGATGCATACCTCTTTAGCATAGCCGTTGTCGGGGGCTATGAATCGGTTACCCTCGCTTATAATGGTAGGGTGTTTACTACCACCAATGGCATACATTTCCCAGTGAGTGTAGTCATTGTTAAGTACATGGATAAAACCATATCTACACCTTGGCATCCTTTGGATTAGTCTCTTACCAAAGTGGTTGAATGCAAGTGTGATCTGCATTTTTTGATCACCATCATAGCCATCACTTGCACCAAACAACATCACCTACACCACATATACGCAAACAAACAAAAAACCCAAAATTAGGAAATATTTTTGATTTCAAATCCAGTAATAAAAAAATCTTTACAAGAAAAAACATGTAAAAGAAAACTACCAAATTACTTATTACCTCGTTGTGATCTGTGAAATGGCTATTGGAGATGGTAATAGCGGTGGATCCCATAATGACATCAATGAGTCCATCTCTGCAGTTTCTCATGGAAACATGGTCAATCCAAACATTGCTGGAGCCAAAAATTGAAATTCCATCACCGTCACTCATAGTCCTTAGACCAAAATGTTCTTCACCATCTCTAATAAGACCCCCGCTGCCAATTTGAATGTCAAAAATTTTGATCCCATGGATGATCACATTATTGATGAACTGGATAGTAATACCAGCTCCTTTAGCAATGATAACATCAGCTCCTCGTCCATCAATGGTCTTGTCACTTGTCATGATAAGTTCTTGGCTGAGCCTAATCTTCATGCTACGGGCAAAGGTAATCCACAAAGGTCCATTTCTTGTAACTGCATGCCTAAGGGTACCTGGACGTGGATTAACCATGTCATTATCCGAGGGGTCAGTTACCACATAGATAGGACCAGCTTTTCCACCAGTAGTTCTCCTTCCAAAACCTTGCACACAATCTGCAAGCTTCTGGCGGTTATTTGCCCAGTTAGGATCGCACCTCCAACACATGTCAATGGGGTTTGTAGCCATACATGGACCGGCATTGGCTAGTTTTTTCCCCATTAAATTCCTTCTTCCTTTATTGCCATGAATTATCATTCTGTTTATCAAACCAATAAATATTAAAATATGATATATCACACTAATAACTAATTCTACTGAGAGAAACAAAGAAACATGTAATATATAATAGCCATTGAACCATTTAAGTGTTTGAGTTAATGTTTCCTGTTTCCATTTTTGTTTTTCTATATGAAATTGCAAAATTGTCTTTTTTGCTTCCACTATGTTTCGTGTTTTCAAAGTAAATGCAGGTATATAGTGAAACCCAAGAGGCAGTTTTGCAATTAGAACAAAAAATCAAAATAAAAACAGAAAATAATTTCTGAAACTGAACATGGCTTGAAATTTCTTCCATGAAATTAAACATATTGATAAATATGGTAATTGCCACAAATCTCACTCGCTAACACTTGAAGTCATGTTTCCAGAGACTGCATATGGGTCAGAAGCATAAGCTTTGCTGTTTATCTTTTGAGCCGTTTCTGCTCTTGCCCGCCAATAAGTATTATTTAAAGATGGAAATATATTATCCCAATATGATTCTTGCTCTTTGAGATTAGCATTCACTAATGTCGGTATGATTACCACAAAAATAGTCAGAAGGAAGAGATGGTGCAGTTTTGCCATGATGGTTCTCAGGAAAGAACCCTCTTCCTTCCTGAAAAAATAGGTAATAAAAAAGTCTCAATAGAATTAATAATTATTCTTTATATATATCATGACAGAAACAGATATATATAGAAGCCAAATTAGGGTGACTCTTTTTTAAGAATAACAGTTAATTTCTGTCTATGAATATATTTAGGGGGTGAAAACTTGCAGTTCTCTAGCTTTCTATATATAGAAAACACTACTAATTTCTGTCATAATAGCCATCAAGGAGAAAAAAAGGGATATTGGTATTTTTCACCTCACCAAAATAGTAGTGAATCTTACTACCCAAATTTTACTGTCATTTATATTGCTTGATCCTCCTTAACAAGTGGAAGACGTTTGTTTTTACTAATAGTTTTGCAATGCCATTGCATGATAGGGTGGTGGATGATTACTCATATCTTGAGAACCAACAAATTTTTGTTGATTTTGATTTATAACCAAACCATTTTTGTCATAAAACCATATTACCATTGTGAAATGGTTTCAAGTTAGTTCATATCCCGTTTAAAACTATTTTTTTTTTTTATAAACTTGTATCAATTTTAAATTCTGTCAAAAATAGATGATTGATTTAAATTTCCTAAGCAAGACACTCTTGCATCTTTTTCAGTTATTCAACTTTATTTACCATCTAGAGTAGAATCAAGACGATAAAAAGATGTTATGTACAAAATAAAATAAAATAAAAATCAAAAGAATATATAAACGTTCAATATATTTTTCATTTCAAAGAAATATCGAAAATTAAGGAACTGAAACTCATATTACCGAGTCATCAAAATCAGTATTCTGCACAAATGAAAAAAAGAAAGAAAAGAAAAACCAAAACAAAAATTAGGATGATAAAAAAGGGAGATATATAGTTTAAAAAAATGATTTTATAGTGTTATATATTTTTAATTATTATTTTTTATTTAAAAAACTTTGAACGAAAAATTGATTAAAATAGTTTTTTAACCTGCTATTTTAGCTATTTTTACTTTAAATTTAAAATTATTTTGAATAACCTTTTATAAAATTATTTGTGAGAAACTTCATTTTAAAAATATGTGCATTTTCACGATGTTTTAATTTTTAATAATATATATTTATGTTAATGAAAGTCATAATTAATTATTTAATTCATAAAAAGTATGTTTAGTCTTTTTTTTAGTGTTTTAACTTTTTTATTATTTTTTTTCAAAATATTAAAGAAATTAATTTTGTAAAGTAAAACAAATGACTCATAATTCAAAGCACAAAACAATAATAAAAGGTTATTAAGGGGCACGAAACAATAATATAAACAGGTTGATCTTGTGTAAGTGTAAGCCCTTAACCTTTAAATTTAGTTTTTTTTTTTGATTTTTTTTTTCACTCGTACGGTGTTACTCACATCTTTGAAAATCTAAAATTGTCTCAGGTATTTTCGGAAGTACATCTTTAGATGCACTTTAAATTATCTCATCTTTCATAATTCAAGTAGTCACCTTATTTTGGCCAAAAGTTAGTTGGGAGATGCATCTGCGAAATATTTTGGGATGTGTTCGGAGACGTATCTCCAAAAAAACACCATTGAGTGCATTTTAAGTTATTTAACCATCATTATTTTTGATATGCATCTCCAAAAACTTACTGCATGCATGTTGGACATAATCATTGTCCTAAGTTCGTATTTTTTTTAAGCCAAAGTCATTATAATCCGACTAACAATGCTATAATTTGATTCAAACATTAATAAATATGCACATTATAGAACAAAGTAATGCATTAATTTAAAAAAAACATTCCATAATATTACAAACATTGTTCTTAAAGTATGGAAAATAGTACTAAAACATCTCAAAATGTAAATAATGTAAATAAAAGCATAACCTATGCATATGCTTAATCCTAACCCCCTGACTCTTCCTTGGCCGTTGGTAACTTAAGATATTTCGTGACTCGGTAAGAATGACACGTGTGAGGGCCACCACATCATTGCTAACTCTCTCAATCTGCTTAGAATCTATGCCTTTATACGCAAGCCACATGAAATTTTTACATATCGACGATACATCAATGAAATGGTCATCCTTAGCCTGCTCATTCTCCAAGATCTCCTCATGAGTTGGCCTAGGTGGACGTCCAGAAGCGTCTGATGTCATGTTAGAGTGTGACACACTACATAACCAAGTCATGTAACCGTCCACATAAGATCACTGCCTAATATCCTTCGATACTTCTATGATACCAGATGACTCTAATAATCCGCCAATATGTCAGCAAGATGTCCAGGCCCGGCCCAAGGGACAGGCCACCTAGGCTGCTGCCTTGGGCCTCTAGTTTCATTTGTAATATTACCTTGGGCCAATATTATGTTATAATCAAGAATTGGGAAAAAGTAATGTTTTTATTACTATTGTTTAATCTTTTCCATTTCTTCATCTTGATTTGTGGTGTGCATTTAAGATTTTTTAATGCTATGCAGTTTTTGTTCTTATTTTTAATTCTTATTTTTTTTTACAATTTGATTTCAATTCTTTAATAAGTACATGTGTTTGATTTATCATATGTGGATGATAGAAATAAGGGATAAAATATATTCTTTTATTTTTTCATATACTATTAATTGTATTTTATTTTTTGACTTTTTATATACTATTAATTGTACTTTATTTACAATGAACTATTATTTAGTAAATAAATTTTATTTTGAAATAAATAAATAATTATAATTATAATTTTTAAATTTTATTTTAAAATTCGCCTTGAGCCTCTACATGTGTCGGACCGACTTTGAAGATGTCTGTGGACGATATTGTCATGAGCATACTCAAAGAGGGATCTCATAATGATATGCACATATTCAAACTGACGCATGAATCACTATGGTAGATACTTGCACATCATATTCCTCCGACATGCCAACCATCCAGAGTATAATGAAATGAGGTCGAAGGCAACAATGTTTCAGTGAGCGGTGTATGGTGTCCAATCGATGTCATTATGTGTAGTATGGTATACACACAGAATGGCCGCACAACATAATTCCCTTTCTGTGGGAAATACATGCAAGCATGTCGCTAATCCTTAGTATACCTTACCACGCTATCAAACCCGTGTATGCGGTGAAAGTGGGATATGATCAACACCTAAAAATGAATAAGAAAAAAATATTAGTAACAAAGTGTGAAAACATATTAGGATCAACCTGTCATTTGCTTGTCATCCAAAGACAACCTTCGCTCATCTTGGAGTACAAGTGTACCAAACAAGCAGCCCCCAGTTCCACTCGTGAATGGTGAACAAATCGATGAAGTACTTAAGGTATGCCACATCGACGTAGGTTGCACTTTTGTCCACAATCATGGACGTTCCAACCGAGAATAGGAGGAAACACCTCAAAGAACACTCCTGGTGGTAGGTAACATGTAGATCATCGCCATCAGCATCATCAACCTACTCCAAGTTTTCTTCATATAGCTTATTCAAGTATGAAAATTTGGCATGAGCACCTTTGGTGCTCTCACACTGCATTATGGCATCAATTGGGTCAGCTCACAAATAAACGACCATCATCTCCTGGGCTTTATCACGTTTGATCCAGTAGTGATCAAGTAACTTTCCCCTGATGGGAAGGTCTAGAAGGAAAGCGCCGTCATCTAGTGTAATCGTCATCTTGCCAATGGGAAAGTGGAAAAAAAGACGTTTCTTTATGTCAACTCTCAGCAAAAGCCCCCTGCATGTCATGACTAATGGTCTTGTACCCAGAGTAACACAGGCTTGCAAAACCAAAGTATCGCAGGACACTCTGGAACAAATCAGCCTCAAGCTAATAAAGCTGCAAAATCTTTCTGCTATAGTTAACAAACTTCAAACATTCGCGCTCCTGTTAAAAAATATAAAAATATCAGTCACTGAGAATTTGTATAAAATATATAAATAACAACCATTAACAAATATACCTCTCCAACCTAGACATGCCCAATAACATGATCTCTATAGTATATCAGTAATGAGGTGCCAGAGGGCCCTCCTGGATAACCCTCTGCAGGGACACGATCATGTGCAGCAGGAGCTTCCCGCGCATAAGCCTTGGAAGCTTCAAGTGCATCCCGGTCTCAATGAGTAAGGGAGACGTGCCTTTGGGATGAGGACCCATGAGACATGTGGCTCCTAGAAGTCAATGATTCCATGTGATGAGGCCTAGGGACGGTTCCCCGTCTAGCCCTAGCCTGCTTATTCTCACATCTAGCCCCCTCACGTCGAACATATGCATGTTGAGTTTCACGACCGAGTCTCAATCTGTCAGGGTTGTTTGCATCCATTTTTCCTAAAAATATCATAAAATGACATCAGTTTGCATCCAATATACTTTTCGGATATGCATCTCCGAAAATCAATCAACACATTTTTCGAAGATGCATATCCGAATAAGTTCGTGTTTCTCAATAATGGCATAAACACGCATCAGTCTTTCCCTAACCTACTTAAATGCAACCAAATGAGATTGCATGTCTCTAACAATTATCCATTTCTAATATGATTACTACCTATTGCATTTAAAACAACCTATTTTATCTAATACATTAATCAAAACTCAAAAAAAGTTAAATGAGAAACTTACTAAAAAAAGAGTTGTGGATGGAAAATGTTGAATGTAGTTAGTGGAGTAAGTTGAGATTGGAAAGCTTGAAGTAAAAGTAATGTTGATCCTTGAAAAATGGACGAAAAGGAAATAACTCACGAGCTATAATGTGGATTTTTGAAATGTTTTAGAAAAATGAAGAAGGAGAAGATGAAGGGTCTGTCCGTGTGTTATATATAAATTAAACTCATTCGGAGATGCATTTCTAAAAAACTCCATGAATTTGAAAATAAGGGTTAATCTGGAGATGCATCCGGGGACACACCTTAAAACACTTACGGAGATGCATCTTCGAATTATATTTTGGCAAAATGTGGAATGCTATCCCATTTGTGCTTATTTTGTGGGAAAACGGTGCGTCCGGAGACACATATTCGAAAACTGAGGACATTTTTTACTTTTCGCCAAGGGTTGGGGAAAACCTATAAAGGTGGAAAAGAAATTCCTTTTTTGTCAAATAACTTAGTGGCTTAAATTTATTTTTTTAAAAGTGAAATAGTGGGATGTCGTGAGTTTGAACCCGCACTCCGACATATAATAAATTTGCACAACTACCAACTAAGCTACCTTAACGGAACAAAGAGCCTCATTAAAAAACAAAAATATGTATTTAAATCAATGTTTTAAAAACCGGACCGAAGATTGAATTGGTGAAACTTGCGGTTTAAGGTTCAATTGGTTCAACCGGTTAAACCCACGGTCGAACCGTTTATTAAATAAACTAATAATATAAAACTAGATTTTATAGACATCTCACACATAATTTTATGTTCACAACTTAATAAAATAAATATTTCAAAAATCCATTACAAATTTAATACAATAATATCGATAATACATAACATAATATAGTTCTACACTTCATTTCAACCATCATTTAAGAATATTTTAATAAAACTAAAGAATTACAATAAAATAAATTAAACAAATTCAAACCAAAATTAAAATAATAGAATATAATAACTAAAATAAATTTCAAATAATTAAGAATATCTAAATTAAATAAGATAGAATACTAAAATATAAATAATACAATATACTTCATTAAACAGCAAAAAATTAAATTTGAGTTGAACTACGACAAACAAGTCTTAATTGACAACAACAAACAATGTCAACTTAAATGACAATACCAAATTATATCAAGAGATTAAAAGAGAGCCACGACACGCAGGTCATATTTTAAAATTAAAAAACAAAATAAAGGAAAACTAAGACCATAATTGATCACCACAAGATAATAATGATAAACACATTTTATTATTATTATTATTATTATGAATTTAAATTCTGTTAATTAAATAAATTAAATTAAACTTTAGCGATTGATCATGAGTTAATTGGGGTTTCTACTGTCCGGTTATTAACGTATACCAAATTATTTTAAAATAAATAATAACAACAATTTATTATTATTTAATTAAATAATAACATGATATTTTATCATATTCTTTTGAAAACTTTTCATTCTACATAGACACAGTAACCATGAGGTAACCATGAATAAGCATTTCGGTATAAGAAACCGACATTTTGCATACATAGTAATACATAATACATATTACATACAAATATTGTTAAAATAACTTTATTATAATTATTTTATGATATAGACAACATCTCGTTACTGTTACCGCAACATGTGTATGTACTTTATAATAATAATAACAACACTTGTTATTAAATTATAAAACAAAATAATAATAATAATAATAATAATAATAATAATAATAATAATAATAATAATAACAACAACAACAATTATTATAACAATATAAATTTTGCAAACCTTAAAATAACTCTTGACAACACAACTTTTGTGCTGTCAAAAATTCTAATGCAACTCATTCATACTATCAAAATTGTAACGATCGATTATTCAAATCGATTGATCAAAATGTCATTGCTTCACCTTACAAACGTCGGATTCCGAAGCAAAAGAACATTGACCAATCACATGAATTATAGTCATCACACAAATTGAATCGATGAAATAAAAGGCATATCAAATATACCGTCGCTGCATCCGAATATTCATATCTTATATGAAATTGATCAATCACTTTTGTGTAACTTATGGATGATCGATGTATCGCTGCTTCACCATACAAAAGTCGGATTCCGAAGCATATCAACATCGAGCCATCCAAATCATACACAACATGATGCCAAAAAATTAATTTTCTTTATTATTTAATTTATTATGTGTTTTAATCAAATTAAATCAGAAAATACATAAAATAAACACATACCCTATTCATGATTTCGTAAGTGGCTCTGATACCACTAAAGGGAAATCGCGATCCAAAACGAAATTAAAATTTTCCCTTTAGTGATCCTTACGAATGGACATGATCAGTGATAGAAACAGTTACCTCTTGTGTTGATTAACAATTTTGATGCAGATCCGTATGAATGATCACGAGCGTTGAATGAAGAACAACGCCTCTACTCAGTCCACACGAACAAAGTGCCTTTAATCTCAGTGCTAGCGACTACGAATGAAGACTTTGAGTGAGAGAGAAAGAAAAAAATATGACCAGAGTCTACACAATGGTTGTATTTATAAAACCACTTGTGTGAGCTGCAAGCTATAAAACCCAACTTAATTGCACCATATAATAATAATAATAATAATAATAATACACATATTTTATTATTATTATTATTATTATTATTATTATTATTATTATATTTAATAACTATAATAATAATAATATTAACTATTATTATTATTATATTATACGATGTTCCATATTTCACTTAAGTACGGTGTTCCATAATTCTGTCAAGTACACCGTACCTTACAATGTTTCTTATTTATTCTATCTCTCATCAATCTGTTCTTATGTGTGTGACCATATAGGTTCTCGTGACTTTGACAATTATATTAAATCATATATTTAATATGATAAACAGTAAGTGGTATTTAGCAACACATCACTGTTATCCAAGTCACGGAAATTTCATGTGATATGACAAAACCTTTTCGTGATAATATTATTGTTTACAATTACCCTTTTGCTCTTATGTGTATATTGAACACAAGGCATATACTGTAACAACCCCAATCTATAACCCGAGTAATTAAAGCGGTAACAAATAATCAGAGTAGAGTTAAAACATTCATGGCATAGACGGAGCGTCACATCACGATGATGAAATATAATAAACTGCTCATAAAGATATGCAACAATCAGGTAGCAACATAAACAGAGGAACTCAGTTCCTAACCCCCACAATTCAGATACAGAATAAAAGCGGAAAATCTGCAACTGAAATCTCATATATATATAAACATAAAAGTTTGTCTGTCATATACAGAGTCATACATGTAAAATATATATATATATATATATATATATATATATATACATAATGTCACATAACGATCTCCCCGACTACCCGATGCTACATATCAGAGCCGACCGACAAAAGAATGAAGACAGAATCTTCACAAAAAGACCTTCAGCATCTAATCTGCAATGCCTCATAGAGCATTCAAAACAGCAGAATGGTGAGAAACACAATTATAATATAGTTGCATACAATTATGTAATAACAGGAAATACGCACATAACAACATGCTCACCACAACGTATACCATAATTCAAACACAAAACAACACAATTCGTAATTCATGCATCCATCGCTAAGGCATATCAATCATGCTCAATACATTTATCACCAACATATATATATATATATATCAACTCATCAATTCCATTCACAAATCCCACACATAATCAATCCAATCATGACTTATGAAAATGCACAGAGACTGACACAACGACTCTATGCAATGCAATGCGGTACCGTTCCATCCATCATTATCATCATTAATTCACTCAGGAATTATTGGAATCATCGCTTGTTACTTAGTGTAACTCCCCTTCGGACAAACGATGTTCCCCGTCGCTTTAGGTCCTCTTTGTATAAGGCACACGACGTTTATGGATCGCTTTAGGTCCTCTTTGTATAAGACACACAATTCGATCGCTTTAGGTCCTCTTTGTATAAGGCACACGATCGTCTATAACGCCGCTTTAGGTCCTTTTTGTATAAGGCACACGACCGTTACAGCAGATTCCCTCGGGAATCGTTTTGTCGCTCACACCCACTAGGGCACACGACATCACAAGAATGCATATTATGATGCTTGGCATACAATGACTCATGACAATCAAATGCAGACACATATACAACCATGTGAACCATTTCGACATCCATAATCATGCATATATAATCAAACATAACACAATGCATTTATTTGCCATAAGGCCACAAACCATCACCACAACATTTCATCACATGCATTCACATCATACAACATCACACAAGCTATACGATATATATTAAAAGCATACCACATGATAACACATCAATCGCACACAATTACGACGGTAAAAGTCGACAAAACGACACTATTCCAATTCCTGACACAATTAAATCGGCCACTAGTCTCAAAACCATTTTTTTATAAGAAAGAACATTTCATTAGCTTTTCAACGCATCCAACCGCGCCTCAATCCGACTTACGACCCAAAAGTTATGACAAGAACAAAATGGAAAAATCTGTCATGTTCGCTTTCCTATTCGCAATGCGAACCCCCAGCGAACCATGGCAGAGAAAAAACAGCATAAAGTTCGCAATGCGAACACCCAGCGAACCTTCGCTTTCCCTTTCGCAATGCGAATTCCCTGCGAACTGTGGCAGAGAAAAAACAGCAGAAAGTTCGCAATGCGAACCTCCCGCGAACCTTCGCTTTCCCTTCGCTGCCCTATTTGCAGTGCGAACCTGCGAACCCAGAAAATCTCAGCATCGCTGTTGTTCACTCCAACCCAATATTTCATCCACCAAAACACTTCCAAACCATAATATAACAACCAGAACATATCCCAATCATAGTAACAAGTATTCTACAACATTTATATCGCATTTCAACCGCGAAAACATCGATTTCTATCATTTTCTCTCATTCCGACCTAGAATTGAAAAGCTAGGAAAACCAGCAAACATTCCAACACACACATACACAATCATACACAAGCATAGCATAACCGAGTTTCACACCCTTACCCGATTAACCGCGCTTCGAAGTGTCGGTTGAATCGGTTTCTTACACTCCAAGTTTTCCTCATTTTCTTCTTCTCCTTCTCTATTTCTCTTAACTTCTTTTTCTCTCTCTTTTTCTTTCTATGTTTCTATTTTAATAAAAACAATAATATCTAACCAAGCAAAAGACCAAAATACCTCTACACTCAATTTCTCGCAAACGCTCTCAAAACGCAATAAAAAATAATAACGATAAACATAACACATTTACCACATAAAAACCAAGAATAAAATAATATAAAAACAAAAATAATTAAATCGACTCGATTAAATAAATCTAACAAAAACCGGGGCGTTACATATATCATGTCATCCTAGTCCAGTTCAATATTGGTCCCTTAGACATTTATCCTGTTACGTAGGATGGGCAAATTCCATCTAGGTCGCTCATGTCCCTCAACATGCTTTGTGGAGTACCCATCAACTGTCTTTATGGTCATCCAATTACGGACAATGTTTGATCAACAATAAAGTACTCGACTCTACATCTAGGATCCATAGTGGTTTCAGGTCAAAGGGTGGTATACATCACTATCCCCATGAGAGTAACTTATGACACTTTGTATAACATTCTGATCGTGAAGGCTTGATCAGATCCTGTTGAAGTGGGCCACCAAGTACGTATGAGATGCTAGGCGTATGGAGAGGAGGAGGGGGTGTACCTGCAAGGCACTCCGACGCTCAAGTAAGAAAGGGTCAGAGAAAAGGGGCAAGTACAAAGTATTAGTTTGTAGGGTGAATATTTGATACCTGACCCTCTCAAGTGAGAGGGTTTATATAGTGCCCCTAGCGCGTGGCCAACGGTCCTATTTTTGGGGCGAAATAACCATTTTCCTGAAGAATAGGTAACTGCCCAAAACTAGGCGTTATGTCGGGCATAGGCATAGTGTCGGGCACATGCCCTTAGCTGTTCGGGGAGTGAAGAAGCCGTGCGGAACGAGTAGCATTTCCGGGGAGAAGTGATGCAGTCCTTGCCCAGTTGGAGGGGCAGAAAGGTAACTTTTGCCCCTGTGTGGATTGGACTTAGGCAATTGGGTCGTTCTGGGAGCAGAGGTGGATTGGGCCATGTCTAGCCATTGGTCCAGTCCAGAATAAGAGCCCCCCATGTCGTTGCTCCCGAGCATTGGAGTGATGACTTAAGGACAACTCGTGGCTTCGGGGAGCTAGCGTGGGGTCGTTGTTTGGTGACGAGGAAGGTCGTCTCGTGGTGCCCGTGACCCCTGGTGTCCGTGACATTCATGACCGTGACCGGATTGCCCGTCGTACGGAGAGACTAACGGTCAGTCAGAATTGGAAACGTTAGGGGCGCCACGTGTGCCTAGAGCCCTGTGTAGTAGTTACTAGGCAATGATGGCTAGTTAGTAGCCATCATGACCTACGAGGGCGTGCCACTGCACGTGCCTCTCTGTATAAAAGGGGAAGGTCCGTTTCATTATGAACTTTTCGCTCTTGTTTCTCTTCGTCTTTTTCAGAGCTCTTGCCCGTCACCGTCGTTTGCTATTCCGGCCACCGCATCAACCTCCGGGTAACCGCTTTTCGTCTTCTTAACCAAGTAAGTTCGCAGATTTTGCACTCTTTCGTTCCTTTTATCAGTTGTTTGTAGCTTGCATGCGGTTAGGTTTAGATTTAGGTGATGAAATAGATTAATTTCTGGTGATTATTGGTGGTGGACGGTGGTCGTGCCATTTTCCGCCGTCGATGAGGCCGCTAGGTTTTAGGATATTCTTGTGAATCAGGCGGTTTTCGGCGTCATTGCGATGATGATGCATGCGTAACCGCCGTGATCGTTCAGATTCCGGGGCAATGATGAAGTTTCCGGCGAGACTTCTCAGTTTCCGGTGAAGTTTTGCAGTTTCCGGTGAAGCTTCAAACGGAAACTGGGAAGTGGCTCGAGGAAGTTCATCGTACGGAAGTGGCTTACTCCGGGCATCTCCTTGTGGGAGACTCTTAGAGTTCTTTGTTCGATGTTAGAGCTTAGACCGGGGACGTCGTCCTCAGCCCTTTGCGCGCCCTTTCACTTGACTAGCGGTGGAAGGGTGGATTTGATTCTTTGTCGAATTCACTTTTTTCTCTGCTTTTCAGGTGATCGAGATGGCGATAGGGCCAGACGAGGAGATAATAATAGATTCATCCGAGGAGGAATCGAGTTCCTCGAAAAGCAGTAGCTCAGAATCCTCGAGTGTCCCTAGTAAAGCCGGGGAGGAGGAGGAAATGGAAGAGAATGTTGTCGAAGGTTCCACGGAGGAGTGGATGGTGGAAAAGCCAGCCGGGCATGTGTCCACCTTCGCGACGTACATAGGGAACATCTTTACGGAAGTCGGGCCAGAGGGGGAGTGGAAGGTGCACTTTCCCTCCGAGGATGATATGGTCTGCACAGATTACGGGGATCGCTTCGCCATGTATGAATATGCCTTCAAAGAGCTGGGACTGAGGTTGCCGTTCACGGGTTTCCAGCAGTCAGTGTTTGTGCACTTGAATTTGGCCCCTACGCAGCTGCACCCGAACTCGCTGGCCTTCATCCGGGCATTCGAGCTGACGTGCGAGTATCTGAGAATAGGGGCTACTCTCCCTTTGTTTTTCACTGTATTTCATCTTCAACGGCAGCTGACGGGAATGAGGTATGGTTGGGTCTCGCTGAAACAGCCTCGCAAGCTGTTCAAGCCCTTTTCAAAATCGATACGGACGTTCAAGGAGAGGTACTACATCATCGAGCACGTATCGGAAGCTGTCTAGGATAGTACGTATGCCTGGGAGATTGAGGTTGACGAGGAGGGTAATGACCTGCGCGATGAGTCTGGGAAGTTTATCGGGGAGAGAGTATACAAGTTCCCCACCCACTGGGGACCTGACCATTTCACCAAGGAGCCCAACGAGTACGTTCTCCAGCCGCACGACTTAGACAGGCAGGATGCCGTTGCGTACGCGACGCTGGTGAAGTATTTTAACTCCTTCCTGCTCGCTGAATGCTGGACGAAGAAGGGTGCCCAAATCTTCGAGGATGATGTCAGTCAGAGGGTTGAATACCGCTTTATTAATACCAAGGCGCTTCTGGAGTGCAAGACTCCTGCGGAGGCTCAAAAGCTGCTCGGTAGTCTTAGTTTTTCTAATTTGCCCGAACTATTTATTTTCGTGTCTAACATGTTCGTATTCTGTTTGTGCAGGTGAGATGCCTCAGGCTAATGAATGGATGATGAAGAATGCCCTCGCCAGGAACAAGCCCGGAACGGTTCCCCCCAAGTCTCAATTTTCCAATGCGCGCGTTCCCACTCCTCCTCAGCCCGCTGCAGGGACCTCTTCTCTCACTCCTGCTTCCCGGGGATCTCCCATGTCGTTGGCCTCACGAACCAAGCGGCCGAGGGCCAATGACACCGTGGATCTCGGCCGGGTCTCAGAGAAAGGGAAGTTCGAGCTTCCTCTTTACATACTTGATAGGAGATTCTTCGAGGGGACATCCTTGGTTGTGCCACGGGCAGAATCTCTACGGCTGGAAAACATGGATCGCCCGAGCAAGAGGGCGCTCGTGGCCCAAGATGCCTCCGCACTAGTCAGGGTTTTGGAGTTGGCGGCCATCTACGCTGAAGGGGACTCTGCAACTGAGTCTAACCTCAAGCTGCTCGGGCTGCCGCGGCATCTCTCAAGGAAGAGGTTAAGAGTGTTGACGATGCCCGTAAGAAGGCTGACGAGGAGGTGGCTAGGCTGAAGAGGGAGAATTCTACGCTGGCTGCGGAGAAGAAGGCGGGTGAGGAGCTGGTCCAGCAGTTGATAATGGCCAATGCTCCGGGCGAAGATGAACCCGAGGACGTGAAAGAGTTAAAGACAAGGTCTGAGCTGGTTGCCCGTATGTTGGCGGCCGAGGATGACAATATCCTCATTGCGGACGAATCCTTCAGGAATGCTGTGTCTCAACTGCGGGTGGTGAACCCCAGACTTGATTTTTCCACTGAGGGTACCCACTATCTGACGCACGTGGAAGATGGCCGAATCATTATGCCTGACTCCCTTCTTGAAAAGCATGCTGAGGATCAGCCCATGGAGAACCAGGAGCCTTAGCCCAACTCCGAGCAGGTTGACCAGATGGATGAGTGAATGATTTTCTTCTTGTTGTAATTTTGTCCGGCCTGCGTGCCGTGTAATTTGTTGTAATTTATTTGAATGGGGGCAATGGCCCTCGGTTTATGTAACCAAGTACAATTATGGTCCTTGCGGCCACTTATAATTTCTAATTATGTGCCCGGTCCTTGTGCCCGGTTTTGTCATTTGTATGGCTTTATCTGCTTTAAATTTGGCTAAGTGTTGTTACTCATGCTCGTTCGTGTATGTATGCCCGTGATAGGGATTACTTTGATTTGCTTTAAGTTTCAGGGAACTGCTCGTTGTAGATGTGTTCGACAGTGAGGGGTACTGGTCGAACGGCCGGGGAATATCTGGGCTAGGATGCGGAGCTCAGGTCGCGTTTGAGGCCTGAGTTCGCGGCGTGAACCTCCCATCACGAGTTGGGTGTTCTGCCTGTCGTGGTACTTTGACGACGGTGGTGCTCGATCAAGGACCGTTGTCGAGCAGATACCCGGCTCGTTCCTGAGCGGAGTTCTGCTTCACTTGCATGTGACGCTTGTACCTAGGCGTGCATCATGGTCGGTACGTGATGCTCGTCGTCGTGACGGATCAAATCGATAGTTTAGGTCTTAGTTGTAGTATTGTTTCAGCTTTTCGGCGTTCCATGGTCGAGCAAGTTCTTCCCCGTTGAGACGTTCTAGGTAATAGGCCCCATTTTCCGTTTTTTCCCGGACACGATAGGGTCCTTCCCAGTTGGCGGCTAGTTTTCCTTCGCGAGAGTCTTTATGGTTTCTCCTTAGGACGAGGTTGCCCATGTCGAACTCTCGTCGTTTGACTTTGGCGTTGTGCCTGATGGCAATTTTTTGTTTTAATGAGGCTTCGCGGAGAGTTGCTCCTGTTCAGATTTCCTCGACGAGATCGAGTTCCTCCCTTAGTGCCTCGTCGTTCATTTCCTCGTCCAGGGGTGATTCTGTCCGCCTAGAGGGTATGTGAACTTCGACGGGAATCACGGCCTCGGTCCCGTAGGCTAGACGAAAGGGTGTTTCCTCGGTAGAAGAGTGTGGAGTTGTGCAGTATGCCCACAAGACATTGTGTAGCTCCTCGACCCAAGCTTTCTTTGTTTCGTCCAGCCTTCGTTTGAGGCCCCGAAGGATGACTCAGTTCGCTGCTTCAGCTTGCCCGTTTGTCTGGAGATGTTCGACGGATGCGAAGTGTTACTTCGTGCCCAGCTGGGCGACGAAGTCTTGGAACTTCCTGTCCGTGAACTGTGTCCCATTGTCTGTGACTATCGCTTGTGGGATGCCAAAACGCGCGAGGATGTTTCATTTGTAGAAATGCAGTATGTTAAGGGCAGCTATCTTGGCTAGAGCCTCCGCTTCTATCCATTTTGCGAAGTAGTCCACGCCTACTATTAAGTATTTATTCTGACTTGATCCTACCACGAAGGTCCTAGGATGTCCAGGCCCCACCAGGAAAATGGCCACGGGGAGGACATAGCCTTGAGCTTGTTAGGGGGAGCTAGGTGCATGTCCCCGTGTTGTTGGCACTTGTCACATTTCTTTACGTGCTCTTTAGGATCATGCTGCATGGTTGGCCAGTAGTACCCTGCTCGGAGGGCCTTTTGGGCAAGGGACCTTCCTCCCAGGTGTTGGGCGTTGATTCCTTCGTGAATTTTGCGCAAGATATGGGCGACCATTTCTTCTTCGACACACTTGAGTGGCGGGATGGAGAACCCTCGCCTGTAGAGTTTGTCTTCGACCAGGACGTAGGAGCAGACTCTTCGCTTGACTACGCTGGCTTCTTTGGGGTCGGATGGGAGTTCGTCTCTAGCGAGGTAGTTGTAAACGGGGGTCATCCAGCAATTGCTGTTGCCGATCACTTGTACGTCGAGCATCGGGGAAGCCTTCTCAATGCTGGTTCGAGGAAGTACTTCTTGTATGACGGACTTATTTCCACCTTTCTTCTTCGTGCTGGCTAGTTTGGAGAAAACGTCTGCCCGGACATTGTGTTCGCGGGGGACATGTTTTACCTCTACCGCTGCGAACTTCGTCATCCTCCTCTTGACCAGGGCTAAGTATTCGGCCAGGTTGTCGTTTTTGGCTTGATATTCCCCTCGGACTTGAAGGAACACGAGTTGTGAATCTGTGAAAATAACGACTTCCTCTGTGCCAAGGTCTTTGGCCAAGCGTAACCCGGCAAGGAAGGCCTCGTACTCTGCCTGGTTGTTAGAGGTGGGGAAGGATAGGGTGAGTAAAACTTCAACGATGATTCCCTCGTCACTTTACAGTATGATTCCTACCCCGCTTTCTGCCGAGCTGGACGCCCCGTCTACGAAAATGGTCCATTTGCGTGTTCCGCAAGTGGGGGAGTCTGTGAACGTCATTTCTGCGACGAAGTCGGCCAGGGCCTGGGCTTTGAGGGCTTTCCTGCTCTCATACTGGATGTCGAATTCGGACAGCTCGAGCGACCACTTGAGCATTCTACCGGCCATGTCTGGTCGTCCCAATAGCTGCTTTACGGGTTGATCTGTTCGAACCACAATCGTGTGGGCCAGGAAGTAGTGTCCCAGTCTTCTAGCTGCGTTGATGAGGGCCAGCGCTACTTTTTCAATCTGCAAGTATCTCAACTCTGGTCCCTGCAGTGCTTTGCTCGTAAAATATATGGGCTTCTGCCCGTCAGGCGTCTCGAGAATAAGAGCGGCGCTTACTGCTTCGGTTGCCACAGCGTGGTATAGGTACAAAGTTTCGCCATTGTCCGGGCAAGAGAGAACGGGCGATTCCGAAAGTGCCTGTTTCAGGTGGAGGAGAGCCTTGTCACATTCCCCGGTCCATTCGAATGTTTCCTCCTTGCAGAGGAGTTTGAAGAATCGTAAGGCGTGTTGGGCAGACTTGGCCACGAAACAGGACAATGACGCGAGCATCCCGTTGAGGGACTGAATGGATTTCTTTGACTTGGGCGTCGGAAACTCGGAGAATGCTCGGCATTCATCGAGGTTGGCTTCGATTCCTCGTTCCGTCAAGTAAAATCCGAGGAACTTGCCTGCCCGGACACTGAACGTGCACTTCTCCGGGTTGAAACACATTTTGTATTTTCTGTCCCGTTCGAAGACCTTCCTTAGATGGACGGTGTGATCGGTTTCCTCATGGGATTTTATGATCATGTCGTCCATATAGACTTCGAGCATGTCGCCTATCTCTCCCCGGAAGACCTTGTTCATCATTCTTTGATAGGTCGCGCCGACGTTCTTCAGTCCGAAGGGAATTACGTTGTAGTAATAGTTGCCTGATTCGGTCATGAAGGCCGTGTATTTTTTTATCGCTTATTGGCATTGGAATTTGGTTATAGCCCGAGTAGGCGTCCTTGAATGATAAAATTTTAAAACCGGCAGAATTATCAACAAGTTTATCAATATTGGGGAGGGGGTAGGCATCCTTCGAGTATGCCTTATTAAGATCGGTGTAGTCAATGTACATTCGCCATTTGTCATTAGATTTTTCACAAGTACAACGTTGGACAGCCAAGTGGTGTACTTGGCTTCCGAAATGAATTTGGCCTCGAGGAGGTCCTTTACAGCTTTTTGTACAACCTCCGTTTTCTCTGGAGTCTGCTTTCTCCTACGTTGTGCTACTGCTTTGACGGCCGGGTCAATCGTAAGTTGATGGCAGGCGAGGACGGGTCCAAGCCGGGCATCTCGGCGACGCTCCATGTGTAGAGATCAGCGTTCTCACGGAGGCAGGCTTTGAGTTGCTTCCTTGAGATGTCGGGGAGGTCCGCCCCAATCTTCACTCCCCGCTGGGGGTCGTCGCCGAACAAAACAAGCTTGAAGTTGCCATCCGGGATTGTGTGCATCGGATGGGAGCTTCTGCTGGGCAGGGTAAACGAGCTGGTCAAAGTTGCTTGGTCCTCCTGCTGATCTTCTTTGGGGAAGCAGCTGTCGAGGTCAATGGAGTCAACCTGAGTGTAACACCTCAAAATTTTCCCTTTTGTTTATATACTAATTGGCTTATGTTTCTTTTCATTTCTTGCATTTGCATTGTGCATAGCATTGATTCTTAGCATGGGATCAAGGTACTTGATCCATATTCTCAAGTCTCAAGCTTCAAGGTGGCTCATGGGGTTCATCATATCTTCATAAGGTCAGGCATGGCAAAGGATTTCAAGTGGATCTTTCTCTCCTAATCAGAGGGACCAATTAAGGTTTGTGAATCAAAAGGACTTCTTGAAGGGCTTTGTGGATTCAAGCATGTTCTTATGGCATTCCATATGCTCACAAGTGTTCATGGATAGAGATTTGGTTATTGATTCATTGTGGAGGATTTTCAGTGGATTAGTTGCTTGTGAAGTAAACAAAAGTCAACTGTAAAGGAGAAAGTCAACTGTGAAATTTTGAGGTTCTTTTCATGGTTTTCAAAGGATCAAGTTTCACATCATTCATCAAGAATCAAGAGTTTGTGCAAAAGTTACTAAATTTGGAAAGTGACCTATAATGAGAAGTTTCCATTTTTGGCAAGTTTTTCACTACATTCAATTTAATTTTCCATCATCAAGAAAGCTTCAAATGAATTTTCCTCCAACATGAAAGTTGAAGATCTTTCTCTCCCATTTCCAAAAAGTACTAGAACATCTCCATATCATTTGTGGAACTCTAGTTATGGTCAAAACAATGCAAGGTGCATTTTGATGGTTTTTCATGTACCACTTTTTCCACCTTTTGCATTTTGGCACAAATGGACTTGTAATTGGTTTTATTGGTTCATGTCTCATTACAACATTCAAGTACACATCATAAGGGTTATTTTTGGCCTTTGAACCAAGTCATTCCATGCTATATTTCTCACTTATTTCACATTGTACAAATTTGCAAATGGATCAAAAACTCACAAACCAAGCAAGTGCAAGGCCCAAGTACAATTCATTTGTGATCAGCAGAGGAAATATGAGTGGATCATGCTTATTTTGGGGACTTTGCACGTGTGGATTAGTGGTGGTGACTCAAAGTGAAAATTTGCAAAACCACTCCAATCTCACTAATCAAAGGTTTAATCACTTGCTAATCATAATAAGGGGAATAACCAAGAGTATATAAGCTAACTCATACCCTCACAGCTAGGTCATGCACTCACTTTGGTTGAGAATTCCAATTTTCACTCTCACTTTCTCTTCTTCGATTCTCTCTCTCCACAAGGCTTTCTTGAGTTTTCTTTTCATATTCTTGATCAGTGAAGTCCATAGAGCAAGAATAAACCACTGATTGGAGCTCATACTGAGGTTTTGGCCATATTCAGATTTGGATTCAACTTCTTCAAACTTCAAGATCTAACACGATTTCAAGCTCTAGTTGCATTTATTTTGCAATTAGAGGTTCCAAGGAGTAGATCTGCAGCTTCCAGAGGGTTTTCTTGGTGTATTTCAAGTTCTACAAGGTTCAGGTTAGTGCAAAATTCATCACCCTAGAACTTGTTTTTATGATGTGCATAATGATCTATGAGGTTCACTGAGCATGCTGATCTATTTAGTTTTGAGTTTGGACGTGTATTATGGTTGTAATGTTGATTTGAAGTTTTTGAGTTCACACTTTTCTCCTTCGATTTGCTTTATGTGTTGATTGTTTGATAGAATGGTCTACATATTCGTAATCCTCATGAAAATCTGAGTAGAACTGTGGTAGAATTTTCTATTTCTGGATAATTTGGTGTTGCAGCTCACCGGAGAAGGTGACCGGAGCTAGGGCTCCGGTACCTGGTTCGTTCTCCGTCCGACAAGGGTTTAAGAGGAAGAAGACGTAATCTCAGCCTTCCATTGCTTTGATCCAATGGTCTTCAGTGTGCCACGTTTTATTAATTGTGTTTTATTTTATTTGATTGCATGTGTGTTGATCCATGATAGTTGCCATGTACCACAAATTTGGACCACTGATCTTGTTTAATTTTTGAATTGTTGACTTAATCTTGTGCGTAGGATAGATCTGGTGGTTTGTGATATGGCAGCACATTAAAAAACGCATGCTTCTCACGTGTCCTTTTTTAATTTCCAATTGATTTGATGTATGCTTGCGTATCATTATTACCGTGTGCATGAGATCTGGACCGTTGATCATGAATACTTATTGTTTTATTTGACTGAGTGTGGAGCGTGTGATTGATCTGATGGCTGATATGAGTCCTGAATGTTTGACTGAGTTTGTTTTTTTGTTTGACTCCGCTGATGGACCTTTCTTGTCTTAGGCTTGCTTTCTGAACCCCCCTCTTTTGGGTCTTTATTGTTTCCAACGTGATTAACTTGCTTGTTGCACCCCCTGAGTTTATTTGATTTCTTTTTATTTTCTTAATTGTTCATTGTTTGCATTTTAATTTTTAAAAATATTTTGATGCATTTAAAAATTATGAAAAAAATCATGGAACATCTTTGGCATATTATAGAATTTTTTCAAATTTTATTTTCCATTTTTATTTTATTTCTGGCATCTGAATTAATTGTGTGATTATTTTCTTTGTGAATTGTTTCATATATGCACACTTTAACTTGCTGATTTTATTTCTCTTCATCTACAACACATTTTCAACCCATTCTTTTTGCATTGTTTCACCAACATATTGAAGTGAATAAAAAACATTTTTGTTTCATTTTTAAAACTTGTTCATATTGCATCTTAGTCCCTCTCTTTTGCATATTGGTTCATCATTCCTATGTGACTTTGCATGATTGTTTGAAGGACTTATCTTGTGAATTTTTGTATGAGTTTTTAATATGATGTTTGCTTCTGGTTGAGGAGTGTTGGCAAGTAATTTGGTAATTTCTGAAGATGATTTGCTAATTGTTTGATTGCTCTTTGTTTGAGGTCTCTTTTATGCACATCTTTGGATCATGTTTGGTTACTTGTTTGAGAAGGCACTAGTGCCATTGTTTGGGATTGTTTCTTTGACTTCATGAACCATGTTTGAATCATTATAAGTCATTTGATTATAATTATAGGTCATTGGTATGAGGTTGTTGCATATTTTGTGCACATGTTCAATGTTTGATTTACATGCCTCTTTTGACTTATCTTTTCACTCCTTCTCATCTATGCCTCTTCTTGGTTTGTGTTTGGTTTGTGTATTTCATGCCATGTCATTCCTTTGCTCTTCATTTGATGTATGTTTCTTACCTTGGAGCTTTGTACTCATGTCATATGTTATTCATGTTTCATGTTGCATCCTTTAACATGTTTCATTTTCATGATTCTTTCTTCTTCTTCTAATGGTTCTAAATGCTTGGATACTTGCTTGTATGCCTTGTGTGACACTTGTATAACATGTTTAGGCACATGCTTAGGTCATCCACATTTTGACTTTGGTTTTATTTGAAGCATTCTTGCATGATCACCTTGCATAACCACTCATTCTTCTTCTATTCCTTCTTTGATGACTTTCTTGGATGTTTTGCCACTTGTTTGCATTCTCTTTGCTTGAGTTTGTTTGGTAAACATTATGGGTCACCTCTAAGGTGTGCATTCTGACTTGGGTGAGTTTCATTTAGTTTGTAACCATTTCTCTTTGGGTTGTACCTTGTTTGGGTTTCATTTGTATTATTGTTGCTTATGTGTGTTTTTGCTAACCATGTAGGGACTAATGGTAAGTGAATGGGATGTGGATGGTCATCCACATTCTAACTTCTCCTTCCTCTTTTAAGCTTTCATACTTGTGTTTGCCTTAGCATTTGAGATGCTCCTTTCTTCTCTCACTCTTTCTCATCCCATGAATCTCAAGACTTGGTTAAGTCTTGGATTCTTTTCCCCTTAGAGCTACCTAGTCCAACTTAATTTTTGATTAAGCTTGGAGTAGGATTAGCATTAAGTTTTAGGTAGTCTTCTCTCCTAAACCTCACTAACCATAGGTTACCCATGCATGATAACATTAAGACTCTTAGTTTTCCTTTAGAGTTTCCTTTGTGTCGTCTCTCTTCTCATCTCAAAACCTCTTGAAAACACGTAATAAAAATTAACGCGTATTGCGCTCGAGCCTTCTATGTGGGAAGTGGGGAATGAGGGGCTTCCTCTCATTCTTCTAGGATACTTAGTGTACGTCCTGTTGGGGACGATGCGCGAAGTATTCGTTCCTGTATTTAAGACTTTGGTTCAATGCAAGTTACAAATAACTGTAAAAAATACTTCTTGCTTAAAAAACTTCAAACAAACAATAACGTCTTTCCTTCGGGAATTCTTTTCTCATCTCACTCACTCTCAACGTACGAACGTGCTCCTACTCGTTCTCTTGTAAGACGGTAACATACCCGATTCAGCGAGTCTGCAACACCTGAGCTAGAACGTTTGCCGTTCCCTAAAAAACACAATCCATCCCTAGTGAGGGGAACTACGTCGCTGTGATTCTCATGCTCCCGATGAGATACGTAGGCAGGGGGGTAGGGCCCATGCGAGCCCTTCTTTTATTTTCCCTACATTTGTTTCTTCGTTTCTTTCCGTTC
Organism: Lathyrus tuberosus; assembly: GCA_022829125.1. Classification (NCBI taxonomy): domain Eukaryota; kingdom Viridiplantae; phylum Streptophyta; class Magnoliopsida; order Fabales; family Fabaceae; genus Lathyrus; species Lathyrus tuberosus. The sequence continues at coordinate 9,035,585 of JALAZF010000199.1, read as the reverse complement.
TCGTTCTTTTTCCTTTCCAGTAGCAGCGGAGTTCTAAACGACGACACCCTTTGATGCAGACAACAAGCGTGGATCCCATCGAGTACGATGGACGTGTTGGGTGCTAACACCTTCCCTTCGCGTAACCGACTCCCGTACCCGTTTCTCTTGGTCGTGAGACCATGTTCTTTCCCTTCTCTTCAGGTTTATGCAGTGTTTCCTTTCCCTCTCTCGGGATAAATACACATTACTGGCGACTCTGTGTCTTATGCGCCACTCTCGCGTTTGTACTGTTGGATGCGAATCTTTCGGGAGCGACAGCTGGCGACTCTGCTGTGGACTCTGGTTGACCTCTTGCTGGTCCATCCCCTTTAGCGAGTCGATCCTAGCGCTTGTTTGCTTTTTTCATTGGGTGTTTTTGTGGTGCTTTGCTTTGTTGTATATTACTGTATTTGCTATTTTATTTGTTTTACTGTATTTACAGCTTTTATTGCATTGCATTTCATTTTATTACTGTCATACCAGATATTACTGTGCTGTGCTGGCTGTTTTTCTGTTTGGCAGGTTTTAGCGTGGGAGGTTTGAGAGACGAGCCCAATACCCAGGCTCGAGCATACACCTAGGTTTTAGCGTGGGCAGGCGTGACGCTCCCGTGGTGTTGGCCACGTGCGGGTGATCACGATCCCTACAATCAGACGAGGTTCTATCAGGAGCTTTCTGCTACTGTATGTTGATACAGGCCAGTAGTTATTCTCTTGAGGAATTGTCGACTCTGATGACCATTCCCGAGGACTCAGTAACAGCACTCCTCCCGAGATATGACAGTGGCATACCACATTTTTTTGGCAAATCCATTGCACATTCTCGATCCGAGGACCCAATGCTGGGAACTTGCTATAGGATTTCCTTTTGAGGTGAATTAGCGGACGACCTCTTTGATTTGCGATAGCATTGTATCCTTCGGGTTGAATGTGCTATTGCTTCTCAAACCTCTAAAGCTGAGGATCTTTCATTTTTGTGAATCAGTTGAGGCCTCCTCGATTGGTGATGATGCCAAACCAGAAGTGGTGAACATATCATCATTTCTCGACCTGAGAGCCCGGGATACTGAGGATCTTAGTACCCACATGTGAGAGGGGCGGGTTGTTTACAGGTTTGCAGGTAACCGTGACCTTCAACCTACCTGGCTTTCTAGTGTTATCACTGTGGTTGTTGTTGTTCTGAGTTTTGGTACAGAGCCTTGATTTGTTCAGTCAGCGCAGTGCATCCAGTTTGTGTGGATACCTTGATCCCATGCTTTGCATTGCATTCCATTTTTCTGACATTCATGTTTGTGCATTTTCAGGTAGTATCTAGTCTTTGATTCCAGTCAGAGGGCGTTCATAGGGATGGACACTAAGAGGGGTAAGAAGCACATCATCGTCTACAAGTTCCCGAAGATCACTCTTGGTCCGTTGAACAGTTTGCAGAGTATAGCTGGTCCAGAAATTTTAGGAGCCTTTGAAGAGAAGTATGGTTGGATATTGTCCCTGGTTCGGAGCCTCAGTGAATATGAATATAATGGGCTACACACCTTGATGCAGTTTTATGACCCTTCCTTGAGGTGCTTTGTGATGCCAGATTATGTGTTGGTTCCTACCCTAGAAGAGTACTCCAACATTTTGAGGATTCCTGTTAAAGAAGGTGTTCCTTTCTGTGGTTCCCAAGGAGATTGTGATTTCCAAGCAGTGGCTGAGGTTCTTTATTTGAGCAGATCTACAGTGGTGGCTGACTTTTCTAAGAAGGGAAAATCCAGAGGATATCACTTGGAGTACTTGGTGAAGAGGGCTCGAGAAGAAGCTAAGGAAAAGAGGTGGATGGCTTTCAATGCAATATTGGCTCTGTGTATATATGGCATTGTGTTATTCCCTAATGAGTCTGATTTCGTCGATACGGATGCTATTCAGATATTTACAGCTCAGAATCCGGTGCCGACTTTGTTAGGTGATCTCCACTATGCTCTATACAACAGGAATGAGAAAAGACGAGGTGGGGTGGTTTGTTGTTGCGCATCTCTCTTTTACAAGTGGTTTGCCAAACGTTTACCCCAATCTGGTGCTTTTGTGGATTCAAAGACTTCTTTAGAGTGGAGTAAGCGTCTGATGGGCTTAGCTGCTAAAGATATTCTTTGGGTGGACAAAGGATTAGTGGGGACTGATATTTTGCATAACTGTGGCAGGTATCCTAATGTACCCTTGGTCGGAAGAAAAGGAGGTATTAACTACAACCCGTCTTTGGCTATCAGGCAGTTTGCATACGCCCTAAAAGATCCTCCAGCTGGAAAAGATTTGGAAGAATCTTTGTATTTTCATATGACTGATGGTGTCGCTATTGCACAAGAAGCTTCTCAAGCCTGGCTCAGCAGACAGAAGATAGGTAAAACTATTTTGGGGAAACCCAATAATCAAGCTTTCGCTCCGTATGTTGAATGGGTAAAGAAGAGGGTAGAAGAGTTCTATTTTCCTTTTGATCGGGCGCCTCCCTTGTATCCAGAGATTGTGGAAGAAAGACTCACTGTACCATTCAAAGAATTCGACAAGCAGCGTAAGTTGGTATCTGATCTGAGGGTGGAAAACTCTGATATGAGTAGTCAGCTACAGAGTGCTCTACAGGACAACTTGGAGTTGAAATGGAAAGTTCAAGACATGACTGCGCATCTAGAGAAAAAAGAGAAGGATTTTGCCGACAGGGCTCAGCACTTCAAAAAGGTCAGTATGGCTGCTGAATCATCAGGCAAAGCTAAAAGTAAAAATAAGAAGCTTTTGACTAAAGCAGAAGACAAGCTTGCCACGTATCAGGATATGTGGAAGGAGGCCAAGATTGAGAATGAAGAGCTGAAAGAAGAGCTTCAGGTAGTGAAAGCAAGGAAAGATCGTTACTTTGCCAAGTGGAAAGGAGCACAGAAGGAAATTGAAGAGCTCAAGCTGCAGGCCGAGGTCAAGAAGTCGAAGCGCGAGGACAACAACGCTGAAGAGCAGATTGTTAAATTGAACCAGGAGATTGCAAAGAGGAACAAGTTAATCAAAGGACTGATAAAACCACCTACACATCCTGACACTGTGGACCTTCTTGAGGAAGTTGAAGCTGGTTTGTTTGGAATTGATTCGTAGTTGATTTTGTTGTTTATCTTTTTTGGGATTACCATCAGGATTGTTGATGGAATCACCTTTGATTATGCTTGAATCTGTCTGTAAGAACTACTTTGTTTTCAGTAATGGAATATTTGGTTTAGTTATCTGTGCTCTGGCAGTTCTGGTTTTTAGAGAGTATTTGTTCTTGTGGTTTGATCCGGTGGTATTTCTGGGTTCGGATTTATTTTCTGATAGTGTGTCTAATCCTTTGCCCGGTTTCATGGAATGGAATCAAAGCGGATATGTCCTGGAAATGTTCAAATATGTTTGTTTGCATTTTGCATTCGCATTTGCATAATCATAACCATTTTTGCATTGCAGGTTATCTCAGATTCTCTGGTTTTCTTATACTCTCTCTTTTTGTCATTCAGGATTGATCAACCAACTCATCGGTATTCTACCAGGCTTAATCAAAGCAGAGTGATGGACAAAGTTCAGGAAGACATGGCAGCTATGCAAGCTCGCATCGATCAGTTCATGGAGATGATGCAGGGTGTGGTGCAAAGTCAGAATGAATTCAGAACTCTGGTTCAGCCTTTGGTGTCACAGGTTGATGAAAATGGTATCTTACACGGTGGTTTTTTTAATCGTGTTGTTCCTCCGGGCGGAGGTGGTGCCGGTATCAACATTCCTATCCCTGGTGCTGGTGGACAGGGTGGTATTCCTTCAGTGGTTGGAGAGGGAAACACTGTTCAGGCTATCCATGGCCCCCGTATTGATGATCAACAGGATGATGTCTTTTCAGTCAGAAGCTTGGACGCTGGTCTTCCTGTGGTCAGTGATGAGAGAATCCTCTTAATTGAGTCCCAACTGAAAGGGGTTGTGAAACAGGATGATTTGTGAATAGATTTAGACGACCTAGGGTTGGTCCCTGATATTGTCATTCCACACAAGATTTAGATTCCTACACTAGAGAAGTACAATGGTTCTACCTGCCCGAGAACTCATATAAAGGCTTATACCAGGAAGATGGCTGCTCACGCCAAAGATGAAAAGTTAATGATGCACTTTTTCCAAGACAGCCTATCCGGCGCGTCTTTGGAATGGTACATGGGGCTGGAAAGTAGAGATGTTCGTACTTGGAGAGAGCTAGCTGCAGCCTTTATTAAGCATTACCAGTACAACACATACATGGCTCCCAACAGAACTCAGTTGTTGAGCATGTCCCAGAAAAATAATGAAAGTTTCAAAGAATACGCGCAAAGGTGGCGTGAACTGGCGGCTAGGGTGTAGCCACTAATGCTGGAAAAAGAGATGTTGGAAATGTTTATGGACACGCTGCCTAAGCACTATTATGAGAAGCTTTTGCCTTGTTCTCTAGGCAAGTTTGCAGATGTGATTGCTATCGGACAGAAGGTAGAGGTTGGAATTAAGGCTGGAAAAGTTTCTAGTGGTGATGGATCGTCCTCCGGACATAGAAAGAAACCGTTCGATGGTTATAAGAAGAAAGGAGAGGCCAACGCTGTATCATCTCACAGGGGAAAAGGGAAACAGCGTCAGGGCAATAATCAACAAGTAGCATCGGCAACTATCCCAGCAACGTTACCTCCACCACAGCAACAAAACAACAATGCTAATCAATATCAGAACGGGCTGCAGGGCCAATATCAGAATAGACAGAGAAGAGTAGATAGGCACTTTAATCAGCCACCAATGTCATATGCATAGTTGTTGCAACATTTACTGCAGTTGCGTCTAGTTGAGCTCCGTACCCTGGCTCCACCAAAAGGGGAATTGCCACGAAGTTATGACGCTAACGCACATTGCAACTTTCACTCTGGTGTTCCGGGGCATACTATAGAGAAGTGTAAAGCCTTTATGCACAAGGTGCAGGATCTTGTAGACTCCAAAGCTATCAATTTCTCGAATGCTGGGCCCAATGTTATTCAAAACCCTATGCCTGATCATAATGGGCCGAAGGTGAATGCGATAATTGAGGAATGTGAAGCTCTGAATTTGATCATGGATGTTGAGGAGTTGAAGACTCTGTTAGCTGTGGTTAAGAACAGGTCATTGAAGGGTGGCGTCTATCCGGGTTGTGATGAGAATTGCTCAATTTGTTTGACGAAGGATAATGGTTGTGATTCGTTGAAGATGGGTATTCAGAGTATGATTGATGAGGGCTGTTTACAGTTTGATAGAGGTAATCAGCAAGAAGAGGTTGTTAGTGAGAAGGTTGCTACTATCACCATTCCGTTCAAAACAATTACTATTTCTGGTCCGGCAAGGTCACCTCCAGTCATTATCACAAGGGCTGGACCCATTCCGTATGAAAGTTCTAAGGCTATTCCGTGGAATTATGGTGCAGAGGTGTTTGTCAATGGACAAAAGCAGAAATTAATGAATACTTCACCAGTGAGTTCTAGTTCAGAGGTTAAAGTTGAGACTGATGCTATAACCAGAAGTGGTAGAGTGCTTACTCCTGTTAATGATCAACCCAGTACCTCTAGGCAAGATAGGGGAAAACAGGCAGTGGATGGTTCTGTTCAGACTCCAGTGGTTATTGATTCTACAGTGAAGCCGGTTGGTGATGCTTTTTCTGAAAATGTTGAGGAGTTTATAAGACTCATCCGGAGAAGTGATTACAAGATCGTGGACCAGTTACATCAGACCCCGTCCAAGATCTCTATTCTGTCATTGTTGTTATGCTCTGAAGCCCATAGGAATGCTCTTCTGAAAGTTTTGAATACAACCTATGTTCCTCAAGAGATTTCTGTTAACCAGCTGGAAGGGGTTGTAGCGCACGTGAATGCAGGTAATGGCTTGGGTTTTACAGATCTTGATTTGACTCCTGCTGGGAGGAATCATAACCAGCCCTGCATATTTCGATTGATGTCACATGTACTGGTTGATACCGGATCATTGTTGAATGTATTGCCCAAGAAAGCGTTAATGAAGTTAGATACCAGGGGACTTATTTTTACACCAAGCGACTTGGTGGTGCGAGCTTTTGATGGCTCGAAGAGATCTGTCTTTGGCGAGATTGTGCTTCCGATCAAGGTTGGACCGGAAATCTTTGATGCAACGTTTTACATAATGGATATTCAGCCAGCGTACAGCTGTTTATTGGGTCGTCCTTGGATCCATGGTGCAGGCGCTGTAACCTCCACTTTGCATCAAAAGTTGAAATACATGGTTGATGGTCATGTAGTAACAGTGTGCGGAGAAGAAGACATAATGATCAGTCAGTTGTCAACCTTCAAATACGTGGAAGTGGATGGTGAAATCCATGAGACATTGTGTCAGGGGTTTGAAAAGGTGAAGGTTTCTGAAGAGGTTGTCCAGTCTGAAGCTATAGAGCAACCTGCAGGGGCAAATCAGCCTGAAGTTCCCATGTCTTCGTTTAGAGACGCCAAAGCTGTGGTTGAAGCTGGTAGCTCACAGAGGTGGGTCCAGGTGGTTGAAGTTCAGGAGAAGAGGGATACTTATGGATTGGGATACAAGCCATCCAGGAGAGATGGGGATCCTCCCAAATTCTATGGCCCAGTCCGTTTCACTAGTGCTGGTGTTTTCTTCGACAGAGTTAATGCCATTGAGGAAGAAGGGGACAGTGATTGTGACATGGATAGCTGGATCCGCCCTTGCGTCCCAGGAGAAAGTCTGTGCAACTGGTCTTCCGAGAGAGTCATTCAAGTGACAGGCTTCGAGTAATTGCTTTGTTTTCCTATTATGTTAATCCTGCGTTCTGCCCAAGACGTAGTGATTTTATTTGTAGGGCTTTTAACTGTTGCATGTTTTGCTTTATCATCAATAAAGGACTTTTCACACTCAAATATTTTGATCTCTGTCTTTCTGTATTTATTTTTTATGCATTAAAAACCCACATCAAAATGACAATGTGTTTCTTTGTTACATACATAATAAAACATACCTCATTAATCATGCAGGTCTTTTTGTTCAGATGACACCGATCATGACTCAGCTATAGCTTGGTATGACTTTGACAATCCAATCTATCAGGCTGAAGAAGAGACTGACAAAGATTGTGAACTGCCCGAAGAGTTGGCCAAATTGTTGAAGCAAGAGGAGAGAGTCGTCCTACCTCATCAGGAGGAAATTGAGATTGTGAATCCGGGAACCGAGGACGCCAGAAAGGAAGTAAGAGTAGGGGCTGCATTGGAAGACAGTGTCAAGGGAAGATTGATTGAAATGCTCCGAGAGTATGTGGATATCTTCGCCTGGTCTTACCAAGACATGCCTGGGCTCGATACTGACATTGTTGTACACCGGCTACCACTTAAAGAAGGTTGTGCTTCGGTCAAGCAGAAGTTGAGAAGAACTAAACCGGAGATGTCTGTCAAAATCAAGGAAGAGGTTCAGAAATAGCTAGATGTCGGTTTTCTTGCCGTGACAAATTATCCTCCATGGGTTGCTAACATCGTGCCTGTACCTAAGAAGGATGGGAAGGTCAGGATGTGTGTTGATTACAGGGATTTGAACAGAGTAAGCCCAAAGGATGATTTCCCGCTCCCTCACATTGACGTGTTAGTTGACAATACTGCTCAGTATTCTGTGTTTTCCTTCATGGATGGCTTCTCTGGGTATAACCAAATTAAGATGGCCCCAGAGGACATGGAGAAAACAACATTCATAACACCGTGGGGAACTTTCTGCTACAAAGTGATGCCCTTTGGATTGAAAAATGCAAGGGCAACTTACTAGCGGGCGATGGTGACTCTCTTTCATGATATGATTCACAAAGAGATTGAAGTCTATGTTGATGACATGATTGCGAAGTCACAGACGAAAGAAGAACATTTGGTGAATCTTCAAAAGTTGTTTGAAAGATTGAGAAAATTCAGACTGAGGTTGAATCCTAACAAATGCGCCTTCGGGGTGAGATCAGGAAAATTGCTGGGGTTCGTTGTTAGCGAAAAGGGTATCGAGGTTGATCCTGCAAAAGTAAAAGCCATACAAGAAATGTCTGTGCCGAAAACAGAAAAAGAGGTTCGTGGTTTCTTGGGGAGTTTAAACTACATTGCTAGGTTCATCTCGCATCTCACAGCCACGTGTGAACCAATCTTCAAGTTGCTAAGAAAAGATCAAGCGGTCAGGTGGAATGAAAATTGCCAAAAGGCGTTTGAAAAGATAAAAGAATACTTGCAGGAACCTCCGGTCCTTATGCCACCAGTGCCAGGACGGCCTTTGATTATGTATCTCACAGTTCTTGAGAATTCAATGGGTTGTGTGCTCGGTCAACAAGACGAGTCAGGTAAAAAAGAGCACGCCATCTACTACTTAAGTAAGAAGTTTACTGATTGTGAGTCAAGGTACTCGATGCTGGAGAAAACATGTGGTGCACTCGCTTGGGCCGCTAAGCATTTGAGGCAGTATATGTTAAACCATACAACCCTCTTGATTTCGAAGATGGATCTGATCAAGTATGTGTTTGAGAAGCAAGCACTTTCTGGTAGAATAGCCCGATGGCAGATGGTTTTGACAGAATACGATATTCAGTATGTTTCCCAAAAGGCCATTAAGGGAAGTGTTTTGTCAGAATATCTTGCTGAACAGCCAATTGAGGATTATCAACCGATGAAGTTTGAATTTCCTGACGAGCATATCTTGTATCTGAAGATGAAGGATTGTGAAGAACCTTTGCCTGATGAAGGACCTGAGATTGGGTCTCAGTGGAAGATGGTTTTTGATGGAGCTGTTAATTCATATGGTTACGGAATCGGGGCAATCATTACGACTCCACAGGGTTCTCATATACCCTTTACTGCCCGGTTAGCATTCATATGCACCAACAATGAGGCAGAGTATGAAGCATGCATCATGGGGTTAGACGAAGCAATTGATTTGAGAATCAAGAACCTCGATGTTTATGGTGATTCTGCATTGGTGGTTAATCAGATTACAGGTGAATGGGAGACTCGTCAAGTAAATCTTGTTCCATATAACAACTATGCCAGAAGGTTGTTACCTTTCTTTGACATAGTGGACTTCCATCATATTACCCGGATAGAGAATCAGATGGCTGATGCGTTGGCAACATTGTCATCAATGTATCGAGTGAATCTTTGGAATGAAGCTCCTTCAATTAGAATCATGCGCTTGGACAGGTCTGCTTTTGTATTTGCAGTTGAAGGGGTATCAGATGGAAAACCTTGGTATCATGACATTAAAGTCTTCTTGAAGAGTTAGGAATTCCCAGCTGGGGCATCTTCCAAGGATAAAAATACATTGAGGAGACTATCAGGAAACTTCTTTTTGAACAAGGACGGTGTGTTATACAAGAGAAACTTTGACATGGTCTTACTACGTTGTGTTGATGAACACGAGGCAGGCCTGTTAATGGAAGAAGTTCACGAAGGTTCCTTCGGTAATCATGCCAATGGGCATGCTATGGCAAGAAAATTGTTGAGAGTGGGGTATTATTGGATGACTATGGAGTCTGATTGTTTCAAATACGCTCAGAAATGTCATAAATGCCAGATTTATGCTGACAAGGTGCACATACCGCCTACTCCTCTGAATGTTTTTTCGTCACCTTGGCCTTTTTCTATGTGGCGTATTGACATGATTGGAAAGATCGAGCCGACTGCTTCGAATGGACATCGTTTTATCTTGGTGGCTATTGATTATTTCACGAAGTGGGTGGAGGCAACATCATATGCCAACGTCACCAGACAAGTGGTAGCCCGGTTTATTAAGAAGGACATCATCTGCCGGTATGGAGTCCCAGAGAGAATCATTACTGATAATGGTTCGAATTTGAACAATAAGATGATGAAGGAGTTATGTCAGAGCTTTAAAATCGAACATCACAATTCTTCTCCCTATCGTCCGAAGATGAATGGGGCTGTTGAAGCAGCTAATAAGAACATAAAGAAGATTGTGCAGAAGATGGTAGTGACATACAAAAACTGGCATGAGATGTTGCCTTACGCTTTGCATGGATATCGTACTTCGGTACGCACATCAACTGGGGCAACTCCTTTCTCACTGGTGTATGGTATGGAAGCAGTCCTGCCATTAGAAGTTGAGATTCCTTCTTTGAGAATTCTGACAGACGTGAAGCTTGATGAAGCTGAGTGGGTGCATTCCCGACTGAATGAACTGAACCTCATTGAAGAGAAGAGATTGAAAGCCATTGCGGATGGCCGGTTGTATCAGAGCAGGATGAAGAAAGCCTTTGATCAGAAAGTGCGTCCTCGGTGTTTTCAAGCTGGTGAATTAGTTTTGAAAAGGATCACTCCTCCTCAAATAGATCACAGGGGGAAGTGGACTCCAAATTACGAAGGGCCATATGTAGTAAGACAGGTTTTCTCTGGTGGAGCCTTATTACTTTCAACTATGGACGGCGAAGATTTTACGTCCCCTGTGAACGCGGATGTAGTAAAAAAATACTTTGCATAAAAGAGACCCGCTGAACATAAAAAGAAGGTTCAGGCAAAAATGGGGCACCCTGGCGAACCATAAAAAGAAAAGGTTCGGGCAAAAATTAGGGATAAAAGAAAAAAATGGGTATCCCGGTGGATTGAAAACCCGGAAAGGGCGATTCAGGAAAAAGTTAGGGATTTAAAAGCAAAGACTACGATCCTCGTTTGATCTGTGATCACTGTTCACGCTTGGAGAATTCGAAGGAAAGGAATCAGTCCAGTCAGTCATCATCAAAGGCCAAAGTATCTGTGGATAAACAAGTCATATGGGTTATAGTTGAGTCGAGTCATGGTGGATTTCTGTTCCCCACATTGCCGACATTTGTATTTTCTTTTGTTTTTGCGCAATTACCTCTTTTCAGGAATTGCTTCCAGATGTAAATGCCTATTTACAGGCCGATTCATTCAATAAAGTTTGCATTTCAGTCAAAGAGCTTTTGTTTTTGTTTTACCTATTTTGTTTGTGAAAATGTCCGATATTTTTGATAAAAACATTACATGCTAAAATGTTGAGCTCTGTGAAACAAGTTGGAAAACAGTGGCAATTGCTTAGGCGATAGTCACTATGATGATAATCAAAGTAATCATTTTTGCACATAAACCTTTCTGTTGGTTTTGCAGGATGACAGGTGTACCTCCCCAGAGTTGCTCTCTCCAACTTTGAAGCCTAGTTTTCCTCAGCAGTTTGCTGCTCTCCCCAGTAGAGTTGCTCTCTCCAACTTTGAAGCCTAGTTTTCCTCAGTAGTTTGCTGCTCTCCCCAGTAGAGTTGCTCTCTCCAACTTTGAAGTCTGATCTTCCTCATGCAGTTTATTACTCTTCCCCATCAGAGTATCAAGGACCGTCTTCCTCAACAAGAGTATAAAGAAGTAATTCCCCAAGCGGAGTCGTTGACGATCGTCTCCCTCAGCAGGGTATAAGAGGTTCACCCCAGCCAAAGTTGTGATTTGTCTCATCTTTCCTTAGCAGGTAGTCAGGAGTTGTTATTGCTGCAAGAGATTGATGGAACAGATTCTTTGATTAAAGATGGTGTTTCCCCACAGGGTATGGGGCAGTCATTTTCCCCAGCTAGTCAGGAAACAGTGGGTTTATCCCCTAGCAGGGTGGATGTTGACAACTCCTTTTCTCCCAAGCGGAGTCGTTGAGGATTGTCCCCCTCAGCAGCGTACAGAGGATTATATGCCCAGCCGAAGTTGTGTTTGGATTACTATTCCCCAGCAAGCGTTCAGAAGTTGATTGCTCTAAGGTGGATGTTGTTGTATCTCCAGCAGGAGATTCGTGGACAAAGATGTTATTATCCCCACAGAGTCCTGGCATCTACTTTCCTCAGTTGGTCAGAAAGTGTATTCTCCACGACAACGGCTTGATCTAATAACCAGCAGGGTGAAGGTAAAGTTATTTCCCTAGCAGCAGATTAAGCTCACCAACATCCCCAAGCGGAGTCTGGTGGTGGGTGGTATTCCCAGCAGGTCTTAACTCTAATCGTTTTTGGCAGGCGTCAAATCCAAGTTTTGAAACAGTTGGTCATCCCCAGCGGAGAAGTTTCCATCTTCAGTATTCATCTCCCTCCCCCAGCTGAATGGGTATCCTCTCGGAGTTTCGTCCACCTCCAGCAGAGTTATTGACCCTGACATTCCCCAACAGAGTGGGTATTCTCTCGGAGTTTCGTCCATCTCCGACATAATTGGTGGTTTTGTTTCTTCCCAACAGGGTGAAGTATACCTCATCAGGGTCTCTTGGTTGAGAATGACATGTCAGTTTACCATACCCCAGGAGCTGCCTTTGTCCTTAGCGTTTATTTCGCTAGGACGCCCTTTCTGCATTGCATAAGCATCTTTTGCATGGCATCCTCCCAAATGCGTAGCATTCCATTTCGTATGGAGCATTACGGCAAAATTCAAACATATGCATTCGAAGCATAAGCCAGGTTTGGTATTTTGTTGCAGGATTTCTTTTGCCAGCAGAAAAGGATACGATTCAAGGGATGTTGTTAAACAACGCAACTGCATCTGGTGATTTCTTCACTATTGTACTTCCCCCGCAGAGGTTAACGTTCAGGTCTCTCTCATGTGAAGTCATGTCGAAGATTTCTCATCGTACTTCCCCCGCAGAGGTTGACGTTCAAGTCTCTCTCATGTGAAGTCATGTCGAAGATTTCTCATCATACTTCCCCCGCAGAGGTTGACGTTCAGGTCTCTCTCATGTGAAGTCATGTCGAAGATTTCTCATTGTACTTCCCCCGCAGAGGTTGACGTTCAGGTCTCTCTCATGTGAAGTCATGTTGAAGATTTCTTATTGCACTTCCCCCGCAGAGGTTGATGTTCAGGTCTCTCTCATGTGAAGTCATGTTGAAGATTTTCTTCGCCAATTCCCTCTATCAACAGGGATGGTGTTCTTTATGCAAATTTCAGGTTTCTTTTGGTTCAATCTCCATGAATCCTTTGAATGCATGACAGCCGTTGCCATCATACCTTCAGGACCAAGTTGATTGAATAGGGGCAGCTGTAACACCTCAAAATTTGCCCTTTTGTTTATATACTAATTGACTTATGTTTCTTTTCATTTCTTGCATTTGCATTGTGCATAGCATTGATTCTTAGCATGGGATCAAGGTACTTGGTCTATATTCTCAAGTCTCAATCTTCAAGGTGGCTCATGGGGTTCATCATATCTTCATAAGGTCAGGCATGGCAAAGGATTTTAAGTGGATCTTTCTCTCCTAATCAGAGGGACCAATTAAGGTTTGTGAATCAAAAGGACTTCTTGAAGGGCTCTGTGGATTCAAGCATGTTCTTATGGCATTCCATATGCTCACAAGTGTTCATGGATAGAGATTTGGTTATTGATTCATTGTGGAGGATTTTCAGTGGATTAGTTGCTTGTGAAGTAAGCAAAAGTCAACTGTAAAGGAGAAAGTCAACTGTGGAATTTTGAGGTTCTTTTCATGGTTTTCAAAGGGTCAAGTTTCACATCATTCATCAAGAATCAAGAGTTTGTGCAAAAGTTACTAAATTTGGAAAGTGACCTATAATGAGAAGTTTCCATTTTTGGCAAGTTTTTCACTACATTCAATTTGATTTTCCATCGTCAAGAAAGCTTCAAATGAATTTTCCTCCAACATGAAAGTTGAAGATCTTTCTCTCCCATTTCCAAAAAGTACTAGAACATCTCCATATCATTTGTGGATCTCTAGTTATGGTCAAAACAATGCAAGGTTCATTTTGATGATTTTCCATGTACCACTTTTTCCACCTTTTGCATTTTGGCACAAATGGACTTGTAATTGGTTTTATTGGTTCATGTCTCATTACAACATTCAAGTACACATCATAAGGGTTATTTTTGGCCTTTGAACCAAGTCATTCCATGCTATATTTTTCACTTATTTCACATTGTACAAATTTACAAATGGATCAAAAACTCACAAACCAAGCAAGTGCAAGGCCCAAGTACAATTCATTTGTGATCAGCAGAGGAAATATGAGTGGATCATGCTTATTTTGGGGACTTTGCACGAGTGGATTAGTGGTGGTGACTCAAAGTGCAAATTCGCAAAACCACTCCAATCTCACTAATCAAAGGTTTAATCACTTGCTAATTATAATAAGGGGAATAACCAAGAGTATATAAGCTAACTCATACCCTCACAGCTAGGTCATGCACTCACTTTGGTTGAGAATTCCAATTTTCACTCTCACTTTCTCTTCTTCGATTCTCTCTCTCCACAAGGCTTTCTTGAGTTTTCTTTTCATATTCTTGATCAGTGAAGTCCATAGAGCAAGAATCAACCACTGATTGGAGCTCATACTGAGGTTTTGGCCATATTCAGATTTGGATTCAACTTCTTCAAACTTCAAGATCTAGCACGATTCCAAGCTCTAGTTGCATTTATTTTTCAATTAGAGGTTCAAAGGAGTAGATCTACAGCTTCCAGAGGGTTTTCTTGGTGTATTTCAAGTTCTACAAGGTTCAGGTTGGTGCGAAATTCATCACCCTAGAACTTTTTTTTATGATGTGAATAATGATCTATGAGGTTCACTGAGCATACTGATCTATTTAGTTTTGAGTTTGGACGTGTATTATGGTTGTAATGTTGATTTGAAGTTTTTGAGTTCACACTTTTCTCCTTCGATTTGCTTTATGTGTTGATTGTTTGATAGAATGGTCCGCATATTCGTAATCCTCATGAAAATCTGAGTAGAACTGTGGTAGAATTTTCTATTTCTGGATAATTTGGTGTTGCAGCTCACCGGAGAAGGTGACCGGAGCTAGGGCTCCGGCACCTGGTTCGTTCTCCGTCCGGCAAGGGTTTAAGAGGAAGAAGATATAATCTCATCCTTCCATTGCTTTGATCCAATGGTCTTTAGTGTGCCACGTTTTATTAATTGTGTTTTATTTTATTTGATTGCATGTGTGTTGATCCATGATAGTTGCCATGTACCACAAATTTGGACCACTGATCTTGTTTAATTTTTGAATTGTTGACTTAATCTTGTGCGTAGGATAGATCTGGTGGTTTGTGATATGCCAGCACATTAAAAAATGCATGCTTCTCACGTGTCCTTTTTTAATTTCCAATTGATTTAATGTATGCTTGCGTATCATTATTACCGTGTGCATGAGATCTGGACCGTTGATCATGAATACTTGTTGTTTTATTTGACTGAGTGTGGAGCGTGTGATTGATCTGATGGCTGATATGAGTCCTGAATGTTTGACTGAGTTTGTTTTTTTGTTTGACTTCGCTGATGGACCTTTCTTGTCTTGGGCTTTCTTTCTGAACCCCCCTCTTTTGGGCCTTTATTGTTTCCAATGGGATTAACTTGCTTGTTGCACCCCCTGAGTTTATTTGATTTCTTTTTATTTTCTTAATTGTTGCATTGTTTGCATTTTAATTTTTAAAAATAGTTTGATGCATTTAAAAATTATGAAAAAAATCATGGAACATCTTTGGAATATTATAAAATTTTGGAAAATTTTATTTTCCATTTTTATCTTATTTCTGGCATCTGAATTAATTATGTGATTATTTTCTTTGTGAATTGTTTCATATATGCACACTTCAACTTGCTGATTTTATTTCTCTTCATCTACAACACATTTTCAACCCATTCTTTTTGCATTGTTTCACCAACATATTGAAGTGCATAAAAAACATTTTTGTTTCAATTTTAAAACTTTTTCATATTGCATCTTAGTCCCTCTCTTTTGCATATTGGTTCATCATTCCTATGTGACTTTGCATGATTGTTTGAAGGACTTATATTGTGAATTTTTGTATGAGTTTTTAATATGATGTTTACTTCTGTTGAGGAGTTTTGGGAAGTAATTTGGTAATTTTTGAAGATGATTTGCTAATTGTTTGATTGCTCTTTGTTTGAGGTCTCTTTTATGCACATCTTTGGATCATGTTTGGTTACTTGTTTGAGAAGGCACTAGTGCCATTGTTTGGGATTGTTTATTTGACTTCATGAACCATGTTTGAATCATTATAAGTCATTTGATTACAATTATAGGTCATTGGTATTAGGTTGTTGCATATTTTGTGCACATGTTCAATGTTTGATTTACATGCCTCTTTTGACTTATCTTTTCACTCCTTCTCATCTATGCCTCTTCTTGGTTTGTGTTTGGTTTGTGTATTTCATGCCATGTCATTCCTTTGCTCTTCATTTGATGTATGTTTCTTACCTTGGAGCTTTGTACTCATGTCATATGTTATTCATGTTTCATGTTGCATCCTTTAACATGTTTCATTTTCATGATTCTTTCTTCTTCTTCTAATGGTTCTAAATGCTTGGATACTTGCTTGTATGCCTTGTGTGACACTTGTATAACATGTTTAGGCACATGCTTAGGTCATCCACATTCTGACTTTGATTTTATTTGAAGCATTCTTGCATGATCACCTTGCATAACCACTCATTCTTCTTCTATTCCTTCTTTGATGACTTTCTTGGATGTTTTGCCACTTGTTTGCATTCTCTTTGCTTGAGTTTGTTTGGTAAACATTATGGGTCACCTCTAAGGTGTGCATTCTAACTTGGATGAGTTTCATTTGGTTTGTAACCATTTCTCTTTGGGTTGTACCTTGTTTGGGTTTCATTTGTATTATTGTTGCTTATGTGTGTTTTTGCTAACCATGTAGGGACTAATGATAAGTGAATGGGATGTGGATGGTCATCCACATTCTAACTTCTCCTTCCTCTTTTAAGCTTTCATACTTGTGTTTGCCTTAGCATTTGAGATGCTCCTTTTTTCTCTCACTCTTTCTCATCCCATGAATCTCAAGACTTGGTTAAGTCTTGGATTCTTTTCCCCTTAGAGCTACCTAGTCCCACTTAATTTTTGATTAAGCTTGGAGTAGGATTAGCATTAAGTTTTAGGTAGTCGTCTCTCCTAAACCTCACTAACCATAGGTTACCCATGCATGATAACATTAGGACTCTTAGTTTCCCTTTAGAGTTTCCTTTGTGTCGTCTCTCTTCTCATCTCAAAACCTCTTGAAAACACGTAATAAAAATTAACGCGTATTGCGCTCGAGCCTTCTATGTGGGAAGTGGGGAATGAGGGGCTTCCTTTCATTCTTCTAGGATACTTAGTGTATGTCCTGTTGTGGACGATGCACGAAGTATTCGTTCCTGTATTTAAGACTTCGGTTCAATGCAAGTTACAAATAACTGTAAAAAATACTTCTTGCTTAAAAAACTTCAAACAAACAATAACGTCTTTCCTTCGGGAATTCTTTTCTCATCTCAATCACTCTCAACGTACGAACGTGCTCCTACTCGTTCTCTTGCAAGACGGTAACGCACTCGATTCAGCGAGCCTGCAACACCTGAGCTAGAACGTTAGCCGTTCCCTAAAAAACACAATCCATCCCTAGTGAGGGGAACTACGTTGCTCTGATTCTCATGCTCCCGATGAGATACGTAGGCAGTGGGGTAGGGCCCATGCGAGCACTTCTTTTATTTTCCCTACATTTGTTTCTTCGTTTCTTTCCGTTCTCGTTCTTTTTCCTTTCCAGTAGCAGCGAAGTTCCAGACGACGACACCCTTTGATGCAGACAACAAGCGTGGATCCCATCGAGTACGATGGACGTGTTGGGTTCTAACACCTTCCCTTCGCGTAACCGACTCCCGTACCCGTTTCTCTTGGTCGTGAGACCATGTTCTTTCCCTTCTCTTCAGGTTTATGCAGTGTTTCCTTTCTCTCTCTCGGGATAAATACACATTGTTGGCGACTCTGTGTCTTATGCGCCACTCTCGCGTTTGTACCGTTGGATGCGAATCTTTCGGGAGCGACACTGAGGCAGAGGCTTGGCTTCCTCAAAACTGCTGGGCAGAGTTGGCTTGCTCGATACCTTTGGCTTGGAGGCGATGGCGTTGAGTCCCTTCTTGGCTGCTTCGAAACATCGTCGTGCGGCTTCGATGTCGCCATGGAGGGTGGCGACCATCCCCTTTGAAGTGTAGTACTTCATCTTCAGGTGGACGTTTGAGGGCGCAACTACCAACTCAGCCAATGTTGGTATTCCAAAAATACACTGGTACAGTGACAGGTAATCGATCACCAAAAACTGCACTTTGACGGATATGGCCGTCTCTGCTGATCCAAAAGTGACGATCAGTTCGACGTACCCCCAGGGTTTGGTCACCGATCCATTGAATCCTTGTAAATTGGACCCCAGATAGGGGGTGAGGTGTGATTCGTCCAGCTGAAATGTTGAAAACAGCTGGGAGTACATAATGTCGACCGAGCTGCCTTGGTCAACGAGGATTCTGCGAACGTCGAAATTCGTCATCTGGGCTCTGACGAGCAGAGGTATGATCGAGTTCGGAGATCCCCCAAGGAGCTCTTCCCGATAAAAGGAGATGGGGATAGAGCCCTTCTGGGCTTGGTCGAGCGTGGTCACCTTGTTGGAGCTCGTCCTGATAAGGTCCTCGAATTTCCTTTTCACGGAGCCCACCGTGACTTTATTGAAGCCTCCGCCTGAGATGACCATGGCAGATGGGAACGTCTCCCATGGGCTGTGGGCCGCGAAGTAGGTAGGAGCGCTGAGCTCATCTGGGACGTAGAAGTCCTCCGATCGCGATATGGACATGGCGACCTGGATGTTGGCTTCTTCCGAGGAAGGCACCTCTTCCTCTACCTTCTTGGACTCCTGGGCGTCTTGCCGAGGAGCGTCTTTCTTCTTAGTGAACTGTTTCAGGTGTCCATCCCTGATCAGTATCTCGATAGCATCCTTCAAATGGATGCAGTCTTCAGTAGTGTGGCCGTGACTCTTATGGAAACGGCAGTAATTCGATTTGTCGGCGTTGGGTTTGGCCGGTATTTGTTTGGGGAAGCGGACCCCTGCTTGCTTGAACTCCGAATTTGCGCACTCGGACAATATCTTCTCCCTGGAGACGGTCAGGGGGTATAGTCGTGGAATTGTCCGGAGGGTCCCTTGCTGTCGCAGGAGTCCTGAGGACGGTCTTCGCGTTTTCTTTCTCCTCGACGGGATGTCGAGGCTTCTTCGCCTCTGGTGGCCCGAGCGTTCTCTTGGTGGCGAGAAGCTCGGACGGAGTTGGCCGCTTCCTTCTCCTCGTACTGGATGTCCGATTGTGCCTTGAGGAGGAGGGCATCCAGATTCCTCGGAGGTGCTAGGCCGACGGATTTAGAAAATTCTGAGCCCGGGCAGAGTCCTTGCTCGAGCAGAAATTTTTTCATCTCGTCCGTTGTAGGGACCTGTACCGCTTCTTTGTTGAACCTCTCGATGTATGCCCGAAGAGGTTCGTCCTTTCCTTGGATTATGGCCCCAAGGGAGGCTTCGGTCTTGGGGTCGGCGTGACACTGTGAAATTCCGGCAAAACATCCTGCCCAGTTGTTTCCACGACGTAATAGACTCTTCGGGCAACTATTTGTACCACGTCATCGCTCTCTTCCGGAGCGTGGTCGGAAATAATCGGCATTTGATGGCACCCCGGACGCCGCAGTAGTCCAATAGCGCATCGATGTTCTCGATGTACTCGTCGGGGTCAGTAGTCCCGTCGTACGTGCCCAGTGCAAGGGGCTTCTCCAGGCCCTTGGGGAGACGCGTTGCCAAGATTTCTTAGGATAATGGGCCGTGAGGCTCATCATCGCTGCTGGAACTGGGTGGTGACGGGGACCGAATGACTCGCTCGTGTCGGCGACTTCTTCGAGGAGAAGATGACTGGGCCCGACCCTTTGACCTGACCGGTGGTGACTGCTTGTCTCTTCGGGTCCTCTTGTGACCGGGAGAGTGCTGGTTCCGTGGAGAAACCTGGTCGCATTTCCAGACAGCGTGAGATTCTGGTTCTTGGCGCAGCCTTCGGTCGACTTCTCGCCGAGGTTGCAGGCTCTTGGATCGTCGATGGTTCTTCCTCGGAGGAGGGATCTTGGACGAGCAGATTCCTCTAAAGCCTCGATCCTTTCGTTCTGCTGCAGGATCAGGATGTTGGTTTTGTTGATCGCCTCCAGAAGGGCCACCACGGCCGGGTCGGCGTTGGGTGGGGTAGGAACTGGCTGGACGTCCAGCGAAGGCTGGTCATTGTTGCGATCAGCAGGAGTAGGGGAAAGAGAAGTCGTGGCCCCATCCCTCAGAAAACGGGCATCTCCGAGGAGAGATGATGGACCGTCAACGTCAATCTTATTGATGGGGAGGACAACGAACTGGAGAGCACCTTTGGTGTGATCTTGAGAGGCCATGATGATGATCTTGAAAGTTTGTTTTGATCTTAAGAAAGATGGGGAGAACCAAATTTCCCACAGACGGTGCCACTGATCGTGAAGGCTGGATCAGATCCTGTTGAAGTGGGCCACCAAGTACGTCTGAGATGCTAGGCGTATGGAGAGGAGGAGGGGGTGTACCTGCAAGGCACTCCGACGCTCAAGTAAGAAAGGGTTAGAGAAAAGGGGCAAGTACAAAGTATAAGTTCGTAGGGTGAATATTTGATACCTGACCCCTCTCAAGTGAGAGGGTTTATATAGTGCCCCCAGCGCGTGGGTAACGATCCTATTTTCGGGGCGAAATAACCGTTTTCCCGAAGAATAAGTAACTGCCCAAAACTAGCCGTTATGTCGGGCAGGGTGCCCAAAACTAGCCGTTATGTCGGGCATATGCATAGTGTCGGGCACATGCCCTTAGCTGTTCGGGGAGTGAAGAAGCCGTGTGGAACGGGCAGCATTTCCGGGGAGGAGTGATGCAGTCCTTGCCCGGTTGGAAGGGCAAAAAGGTAACTTTTGCCCCTTTGTGGATTGGACTTAGGCAATTGAGCCGTTCTGGGAGCAGAGGTGGATTGGGTCATGTCTAGCCATTGGTCCAGTCCAGAACACATTCTATGTAGTACTCTCATAGCGGGTCAATCCAGTATAAATATTACTCATACTATTCATACTTATGTTAAGACTTGATAACTCCTTATCCATGATCCATGAGATGTGATCATCAGTCTATCTACATAACAGTCTTAATGCTTTAAGGTTATCTTACTTCATAGTAAAGCTCGATTATAGATACTTTAAGAATAATGTCCTTATGTTTAATGAGATCTCATGATTAAGTCACACTTAATATTTCATTAAACGAACTAGCTATTCTAGGGACTTTATTATTTTAGAAAAGCAAACATAATAAAGAAATGCCTTTTATTATTAATAAATAATTCGATACAAGTACCAAAAGTATTGGTCTCTAAGGCTTACACCAATACGGACAATCGGCCCATCTAACCCAATGTTTCAATCACATCCTTAAGCTGGACGCAATCCTCCGTGTTATGGCAGCGTCCTTTGTGGAAGTGGCCATAGTTTGATTTATCTGTCCAGGTAGACTCTCGGGAAGTTAAATGAGGTAGGATTCATGCTTTTTGAAACTTAGTGTTAGTGCACACCCGATAAATCTTATCCCAGGATGTATTCAAAGGAGTGTACTTGTTGTGCCGAACGTACGTTCCTCTATCAGTGTCTTCTCAGGTGGACGGTTAGAACTTGTGTCTGCGGCTGAGTCCATCTTATCGAAGCGAGTGTTCAGCTTCTCCTCCAACATTATGTACAAATGAGCCAAATTCAATATCTCCTAAGTCATCCATACCTTCTTCTTTCCCAAATTGATGTAGAAAGGATGGTCGTGAGAGAGGCCATTTTTGAAGATCCAACATTGTTGGGCTTCCTCGGTTCCCTCTACTTCTATTGCAACCTGTCCTACCCTCATTTTCACCTTAGCATTCTTATCATATATTCATCATATCATCTCATTAGCATATCATTTAATCCTTGGTTCCCAAGCATGGTTGGTCACAAGGTTGAGTGTGAAGGATAAGGATTAGGGTTTCCTCTTGATTGCTTTTCCAAGGTTTTCTCATGGTTGTTGTGTCATGATTATTGCCTTTGTGAATTAGGGTTTGATACTTGTTACATATCATCTAACCAAAATACAAATAGATGTGGTACTTACTTTGTTCTTCTTAGTATGCAAGATTGGATTGAGAATATCATGGTTTCAAATCAAGGCAAGTGGCAATTTAAGAGTTGTGCTACTTAAATAAAGCCTCATGATCAAGACATGTTCACTATGGCATGAGGGATTCATTTTGGTCAAGAAAGATTCAAAGTTGATTCATTGGTTCAATAATGGTTCATGTGTTTATTTCCATGCCATTTCATCCAATCTTCAAGTTTTCCTCATGATTATTCATGTTTCAATCAATATTTCTTCATTTGGAACTCAAATGTTCATCATTGTGCCATTGGATTCAAGAAAATATCAAAAATCACAAGTTGGTGCATGGTTGGTTGACCTAATTTTCAAGTATGGCATATTATTTGGTCCAATCACTATAACTTTCTCATTTCTCAATATTTTAAAAATCTTCTTTGAGCCAAATGTCCCAAATGAGACCAGCTACAACTTTGTTTTAAGGCTCAAACATCAACTCAACCTCTAAGTACCTCAAATTTTGAATTGGCCAAGATAAGTCAAGCTGCCTATGTGTGCACAAAACCATGTCACGACACCTACTTTCCACTCATGCTATTTCCAGCTCAAGCATCCATTTGACACATTTCTTGTTGCCTTTTGTTAAGCTTATTACAAGGTTCATTTGTACCAACTCAAAATGCACGAGGGAATCAAAAGTTATTCAAGCATGAACTTGGTGGTTTCAATTTGCCAAACATGTCCAACTTGGTTTGACCTAATGTCTGACTGACCAAACCAGGTCACGACCTAAACTTCCAATCAATGCAATTTTCAAATCAAGCCATCTTTTTGTGTGATTCTTTGTGCTTTTGATTCAGTGCAACAAGGTGATCATTTGGCACGAACAACTTTCCAAAACGCACGAGGGAATTTCATTTGGCATAGCTTTAAACATGGTGCCATGAACTCAGCTTCTTGCGCAGGTTTCATTTTTCAAATTCACTAAAAACTCAAAAGGGGACCACCAACCCATGTGCAATTTGTTTGAGAAGCTAAAACGCATATGAAGCAACACAGAACGACTTGTTCTCGTTGCAATTTCATGCATTTCACACTACATGTCACACAGATTGCAAAACACCAAAACTCAACCCTAATTCACACGAGTTTGCCTCCAATTCACACATACCATGACCTCATTCCATTTCCAATAAATAGAGGAAGCTTTTGCCTCATTTCTCAAGCTTTAGAAATCCATAAAACCTCTGCTACACTTAAGCTCGATACCTTAAAAAACCAATTAACCAATTCCTCGATTCAAGCTTGTTTTGCCTAATTTCATTGCCCAAAATCACTCACTGACATCATCTGAAGCTAACTGAAACATTGCTTTGCTCTTAAACTCCTTGAATCAAGTTCACCATATCCACCATTGTTGACATTCGAAGCTTGAACTGAACATGTAGAAATCTATAAAATCCTTGAGCTAACAAGTTACTAGTTTCTTCGTCTTGATTCATTGATTATTTCCCCTTTATTACCTTGTATTTATCTTTCAAATTCAGCATTTAATTTTACTTTGAAGAACTAGGGTTCTCTGTGTTCTTGAGCAAATTCTCCATGCTCAGAGCCAATCAATGGCTCAGAAGCATGGAGACATTGAAGATGATGGATGTTGATGCTGAAACACGTGAGGTTTTGGCATAAAACATCGAGTCTATGGTTTTGCAGGAATTGAAGGAAGGTTGAAGACGAAGCTCAGTTCGCATGCTTTGGCTCCAACGTTTGAATCCGTCCAATCCCAGCTTGACACGCGTGTTTTTTTTCAAATATTTGACCGTTGGCACATTCTTCTTTATTTAAATTGTTTTAATTTCATTTTCTTTTCCATTTTCTTTCCGATTTTATTTTTAATACTTCCATAACTCATTTTAATCCAAATTTTTTTACAAAGTATATATATATATATATAATATTTAAAATCATTTTAGTAGTTAACTATTATTTTTGTTTCATTTTCATTTTAATTTTCACTTTCAATTTAATTTTCAATCATTTTTGCATCCAACTTTTGAGATCTACTCACTTATTATATTCTTGACCTTCTATAATTTTCTCTACCATTTCTTTTACATTTTGATACTCCTTTTGGATTTTCTCTTTAATTTCCATTTAAAATAAACTTCAAAATCATTTTTAATTCATTTTTATTCAAATTTTTTATTGCTTTGGTTTTTGAAGGTTCCATGGTTTAAGGATTGACAACAATTTTGTTAAAACACGGTTCACTGCAGGATATCGTGTGTGATGTTGTAACATGCTGATCAACTCACCTTGAGAGCAGATGTCCTAACAGATGTTGTAACATGTTATACCAGAACATCTATTCTGGCTGTTTTAAATCTTGACAGATTTGTTTTAATTTTGTGATATTTCTTTTGGATATATCTCAGTAATTTACGCAGGTCAAGAAGGTGCTATCAGGAACAAGGTTCTGTATCTCCAGGTGTACACAAAATGCTAAATTTGTATGATGAGATGTTTTAGGAAACTTGGAAGATTTGTTTCTGTTATTATGGAGAAGATTCTGCAGGTTGTTTAAAACTGACAAAATGGAATTGATTGAAAAGTCCAAGCCCATAATCCACGAGTCTATATAAAAGAGACTTACTAAACCTAAAATGGTAGAAGAATTGTTGTTGAAGAAAACGTGTGTGTAAATAAGGGTTTAGGGTTTGAGTTTTCTTTTAGTGTGCTGCTGTATTGTGTGTCACTCATGTGTCTTACGATACATTGAGGTAGACTGTTTGGGAGCCATTCATTCATCACCTGGATGCTTGAACTCGACTGATGTTATTGAGTTGTAAGTGTCCACTCTAAGCTTTTAAGAAAGAGTGTATTGTCCTTGATTGAAGCTTTTAAGCAAGATCAAGTATTGTCTTTGAAGTTTGTCTTCTTCTGATGTATTGTTATGTCTATCACTTCTGTTGGTGACTGGTAGGAAGTGAGAGGTGTCTCATACCTAGGTGAGTCTTCGGTAGAAATTGCACTGGGTTGTTTAGCTTTGAATTGGTACTACTAATAGTGGAATTCCATCCTGGCTTGGTAACCTCCAGACATAGGTGTTGTTGTACACCAAACCGGGTTAACAACTCTTTGTGTTTTGATATTTTTTGCACCTTTAACTTTGTTTACTTTGGTCCTTGTGTTTTAATCAGATATCAGTGTCTCGACATCTCTTAGGACATCTGATATATGTATACCAGAATTTCAATTGGTATTAGAGCAGGCATCCTGCTCTGTATCTGGGTGAGATCTAGAGAAGATACTTTCTGGTACAATGGAAAAGGAAGGAGGATTTGTGAATAGACCACCCATCCTTGATGGAACCAATTATGATTATTAGAATGCACATATGGTGTCTTTTCTGAAGTCTATGGACAACAAGGCTTAGAAGTCTGTGGTCAAGGGATGGGGTCCACCAATGGCTAGAGATAAGGATGGTAATATTACTGATGTGCTGAAGGCTGAGGAAGACTAGGATGATGAAGATGACAGGCTAGCTCATGGAAACTCCAAAGCACTGAATGCCCTGTTTAATGGAGTGGACAAGAACATCTTCAAACTGATAAATAATTGTACTGTTGCTAAAAATGCTTGGGAGATTTTGAAGACTGCTCATGAAGGAACTTCTAAGGTGAAGATGTCAAGACTACAACTTCTTACCACCAAGTTTGAGAACTTTAAAATGAAGGAGGATGAGAGCATTCATGATTTTCACATGAATAATATTGAGATAGCCAATGCCTCAGGTGCCTTGGGGGAGAAGATTTCAGAAGCTAAGTTGGTCAGAAAAATTCTGAGATCTCTTCCAAAGAGATTTGACATGAAGGTGACTACCATTGAAGAAGCCTAAGACATAAACAACATGAAAGTTGACGAACTTATGGGATCTCTTCAGACTTTTGAATTAGGGATTAGTGAAAGGATGAAAAGAAGAAGAGCATAACCTTTGTGTCAAATGCTAAAGAATCAGAAGATAAATGTGACATAGATATAAATGAAGATATATCTAATGCTATTGTGCTTCTTGGGAGGCAATTCAATAAGATTCTGAAAAGGGTGGACAAAAGAGGAAGATCAGGTGTCAAGAACATCTCATCCGACATCAGAAATAACAATGACTCTCAAAAGAATGCGAGGACTGAAGAGAATTCAAATCAAGGCAAAGGAATACAATGCTATGAGTGTGAGGGTTTTGGTTACATCAAGTCAGAATGTCCAACCTTTCTCAAAAAACAAAAGAAAGGGTTGTCTGTATCATGGTATGATGATGATGAGTTAGAAGATGAATCTAATTCTGAGACTGTCAACCTTATGACTACTCTCTCTGGTAGATGGGCCGATGAGGAAGAATCTTGTGCAGAAAATTTCCTCAATGGAGATCTGGATATGTCTTACAAGGAAACTTGTGACAAGTGTGAAGAGCATATTAAGACAGAGGAAAATCAGAGGAAGATCATAGTTGCACTGGAGAATGAGAAGAAAGAACTTCTATGTAATGTTTATCATCTTCAAGATGAGGTAACCTTCTTAAAATCTAAGCTTAATAACATGACAGACTCATTAAGAAGAATGAGTAACAGATATGATGTGGTGAAAGATTATGGAAATTCAAGAGGTGATTATCCTTCTGATGATAAACAAAACAATAAGTCTGTAGAAGAGTTCCTTCCTTATGAAAAGAAGAAAATGGTCACCATGTCCAACCACATGTTACAACATCCTGACAGACATGGTGTGTCTTCAACAAAATTTAAAGCATCAACTTGGAGGTGTCATTACTGTGGTGAGTATGGTCACATTAAGCCTTTTTGTTATAAGCTATATGGAGTGCAACAATCTTCAGCTCGCTCCAAAGCTAGTCAAGCGAGTAAGAAAAGAAGGTCTATCAACAGGGATGTGAATCCTATGGCTCACACCTCCTTGCAGGCTTCAACTAGAGAAGACTGGTACTTTGACAGTGGATGCTCTAGACGCATGATAGGGATTCAGAGGCTGTTGGTGGATATTAGGTCTCAACCCTCAGGATCTGTCAGATTTAGTGATGGATTTAAAGGAGAAATTAAAGGAGTGGGAAGTTTGATGTGTGCAAGTTCACCTAATTTAGAAGACGTTCTTCTAGTGAAAGGATTGACTGCTAACCTTATTAGCATTAGTCAGCTTTGTGATCAAGGTTTGTTAGTCAATTTTTCAAAGTCAGAATGCATAGTCAAAGATGAGAAATATACTATTCTAATGAGAGGTATAAGGTCCAAAGATAACTGCTATCTATGGGAACCTCAATAACTGCTTATTCTTCCACATGTTCTATAACCAATGAGGATGAAGTGAAGTTATGGAACCAGATTCTTGGACATCTCCATCCCAAAAGAATGAAGGAAATAATGTCTGTAGGAGCCATTAGAGGAGTGTCAGAGCTTAAGATTAAAGAAGGGAAAATCTGTGGAGAGTGTGAGATTAGGAAGTAGGGTATGATGTCTCACACAATGTTGGAACACCAGACTACATCCAGAGTGCTGGAACTGCTTCATATGAATTTGATGGGACCAATGAAGATAGAAAGCTTGGGTGGAAATAGATACGTCTATGTGATTATAGATGATTTTTCTGGGTTCACGTGGATGAAGTTTATTAGAGAAAGATCAAACTTGTTTGAAGTCTTCAAATATTTGTGTAAAGTATTCAGAGGGAAAAGAATAGTGTGATTCTAAAGGGAAAAGAACAGTGTGCTACCTCCATAACAAGGTCACATTAAGAAGAGATACTTTAACTACTATCTATGAGCTATGGAAAGGGAGGAAACCTACAGTCAAACACTTGCACACGTTTGAAAGTAAATGCTTTGTGTTGACTGAAAAAGATCAAAATGATAAGATTACCCCTATAAGTGATGAAGGGATATTTTTGGGGCACTCTTCAAGCAGCAGAGCCTATAGAGTTTTTAACTCCAGAATTAAAATGATTGAGGAATCTATCAGTGTGATAATTGATGATTCAATTGCTGAGCAAAGGATAGATGTTGAGAACGATGTTGGAACATCCTCTATGCAGACTAGAGAAGAAGAAAGTTGCAATCTTTCTAGCATTGTGATAGATGACCCTCAATTCACTTCAGGTGTCTCTGTTAGAGTTCAGGCAGAGCTATCCAAGGAACTCATTGCAAGACACCCTTTTGAATATACTAAGAAAATATCAGACTCTTGTCTTGTCTTTAAGTTGGAACCAAGAATGAGTCCTATCATTCAAGAAAAGAAGATCTTGAATTACATCATTGAAACAAGTGTCTATGGTGTGTTCTATTCTCACAACACTGAATTCTTGATGAAATAATTCTACAATGCGGATGGATGTGTTGTTGAAACTGAATATGGTCAGACAAGAAGGGGTTGCTCTCAACTAGGGTGGATGAAACAAATTATGGAGGTATATAATGTCAAGCAGAATGTTATGACATTAGATTGTGACGGGCTTAATATTGTCAGATATGTTACTCAACATGGTTGGAGCAAGAACCCTGACATGTACAATCAACTAGTCAGGAGTCTTGATGAAGGAAATGTGATTATTTTGAAGCATGTGGACTTTAAGGATTAGTTGACTGGTATGTGTACTAAAGCATTTTGTGCAGGTCAATTTGAGGACATAAGCAGTGGGCTAAGTACTTGCCCTATGAAGGATTTATAATAGTTACAGGTATGGAGGAAGGCAACAACTACTGTATCTTTCTTCCATTCTCAGAGGCATAGTAAGCCTAAGAAGGTTGTCATAATTGATGGATTGAAGAAGATAGGTTTTAACGCTTGTGACAACAACAAGAAGTGCAAAAGGATCTTTGACAGGGGCAAGAGGTGGCATAACACCTGAAGTTGATCAAGATTGTGTGTTTCCACTAAGTGATGTGTGTTTCCATTTCCTTGTGTATGCTTGAATACATTGTGTCTGGACATTGTCTCTCTTTGTGCTATAAAATTCAGGGGGAGTTCTGCTAATGGTCCTGTGATGTAAGACAAGATTTCTTAACAAGTTTTTTTTGGTGTATGGAGTTGATGGTTGTTCCACTGTATTTACTTCTAATAGTTCTTCTTTAAGAAACTACTTTCTCTGCAGTGGGAGTGTGACTAAGATGGCTGGTACTGCTGTGTATAAGAACTGGAATTGCTTAAGTTGTTTTTACTTGGTCTCCACCTTCAAGGGGAGAACTGATTTTGTGTGACAGGGGGAGATGTGTACTTGTCTACTGCGTAGCTTCTTTGGGACTTCCTGTACAAAGCATGCACATTCTCATGCACCCTGTTGTGTTTACTTCTAGTGAAGGTATAATGTCAAAAAAGATGTCTTGACATTTCTCTGCCAGGTTGGTTATGTTGTTGGGTTGTTAAATGTCTAACGTAATGTCGTGACATTATGCTAAGTAGTTAGGCTAATTACTGATGAATTTTTTAGGCAAGGAATTGAGTGGGAAGCTGCTTGTTTGGGTCATTGTTTGTGTCTTTGGCTGGTTCATAAGAGTATATAATGTCTATCAGGATGGAAGAACATTGTACCAAGCTATTTCAGTTAAGACTGACAAGAGTCTTTGTGTGGTCAGCATGCCAAGGACGGCGTGTCTAGTCAACAGTGTTCTAATAGTAGGCCTGCAAAACATGTTTTTTTTGTGTGCATGCGTGTTCATGGATAGGGTGTTTCTATGACATGGGAATTGTCATGGTCCACGTTTGGAAAAAGAGACCTAGAATTAATATATTTATTTCCAACATTTCTCTCCTTGACTTGTCAGGGGTTACAAACAAGGAATTTGTGCTATATAAAGTCTGAATCCTGCTTGCTTTTTCATCCCCTCACGTTGTACTTCAAACATGAGCCAATCCTAAAAAATTTCTGATAATAATAAGGTTCACTTGAAGGAAAGTCTAAAAGAAAAGAAGGATCAGTCAAGTGCCGTGACATTTGCTAGATTATCAATCGGAGCTGTCCTGACAGGGAAAACATCTGTGACAAAGGTTACGTCTCTAAAGAAAATTCGTCCTAAGGATCTTGCTTCTGTTGCAGATGGTGATGAAGAATGGGTTCAATTTGTTAACTCGTGAGGATGGAGAGAATATCTAGTTCAAGAGGAGAGCTTGTTTTTGTCTGTATTCTTTTGGTTGTTTTTTGTTTTAAGGTCCTATTATCATCTGTTTTCATTTGGGGTCTTAGGTTGCTTTCTTTGGGTTTTTTTGGTTGCTTTCCTTGCTAGGTGTGTTTCTGTTTTGCAGAGTCAATGTTGTTTCCTTGTTATTTGTCATATTTTAGCTCAAACAGGGGGAGATAAAAGTAAAAGGTAAAAGTCTCTAAAGATGGTATTATGTCATTCATGTGTTTTGGGCTCTTATGTCTTATGTTGTGTGTTCCTTATTTGCTACTTCTGCCATATGTGTTTCTAATGACTGTGGCTTGTACCATATGTGTTTCTAATAACTTGAACTAGTTTAGTTCAAGGTTGTGTCCAGGTTGGTTTTCTTTTGCTTGGGAAAAGTTTCTTCTTCCGTTAGGAGAGGGAGATTTATTCCTCCGTGACAAGGACTGGTTCTGTGGTCTAGGGGGAGTTTCGTGGACATTCCTGAAGACGCAGGTTATCTTCTTTCTCATGTACATAGTCTCCAGGTTTATTGTGCAAAAGGTGTTTTAGCCAAAATTTTCCAATAGGGGGATATTAAAGGTTCCATGGTTTAAGGATTGACAACAATTTTGATAAAACACGGTTCACTGCAGGATATCGTGTGTGATGTTGTAACATGCTAATCAGCTCACCTAGTTTAGCTTTGAATTGCTACTACTAATAGTGGATTTCCTTCCTGGCTTGGTAGCCCCCAGACGTAGGTGTTGTTGTACACCGAACTGGGTTAACAACTCTTTGTGTTTTGTTATTTTTTGTACCTTTAACTTTGTTTACTTTAGTCCTTGTGTTTTAAACAGATATCAGTGTCTCGATATCTCTTAGGGCATCTGATATCTGCATACCAGAATTTTAGTTTTGACTTGAGTGATTGCTTGGTTGATCAGATCTTCACCATTTCCAATCATGGATGGATGGTCCCTTGGTTGATTGAACCTTCAATATTTCAAACATGGTGATAAAGGATCATTTGGTCATTTTTGAAACTTTGGATTAGTGATAGGTTACCCCTTAGTGTAGCATATGTTTGAGTCCTTTGACATGTTGGTAGATGATCTCATTGTGATGACTTGAGTTTGATTCTGTTTGCCTTGAAAATTAGCAAACAACCGCTGGTCTCCTAATTTGTGAAAATTAGTTTACTTGCAGGATCGACCATACAAATCCTATGACAATGTGCTTTAAGAGTTTCGACTATATGTATAGAAATCAAACCTTTTATTCATTATGTTCATCATTGTTTTTTCATAAATTGATGTGGTTTGGACAGAAATGATAAAGTTTGGTTCTTAAAAGAAATAACGAAAATGTAATAAAAGTGCAGGAATGAAATTGCAGAAATGTAGAATGAATTGCAAATAAATAACTTAAAACTTCATTGAAATGTAAAGAATGAAACTGGTGTTTTTCCAAACGTACATTTTCTCAATGATAACTCTTTTCTCTCACACGGGTACTTTGAGTATTTTTGAGTAACTTGTACAAATTTTGAATACACACACGGAAATCTAACACTACGACTCCCTATTTATATACAGTTAAAATAACCACCACTAACGGTCACCGTTTCTCACAAAGACAAATGGCATTCAGCATGTCTTCGCCCCTTAGATGCATTCCACGCGTCTTCCTTTCAAAATAAAAATTCCCTCCTTTATTTGAATTTCTAACCTTCGGGTCGAACGTCACTTCCTAGTCTTCGGTCTAAAATTCCTCCAAACTCTTAGAAATATTTCTAAGTCTTTTGAGTCTTCTCTTCTTAGCAAGAAGATAGCTTTCGATTAAACCTCCTTATAACCACGTTTCTATCAAAGCTTCATAAACTTCAGATATTCTCTTCCTTGGGAGAGAGACTCTCATCCCAGCACCAGGCATCGAAATTAGGAGCCAACAAATTGCCCCCCAAAAATGTCTTTTTCGACATTGCTGGAGAAAAGGTCATTTTTTGATAATAGCATTCGACGCCTTATTCCCAACTTACATGGATATTGATACAATTAGAACTCCCACGTTCCAACTGTTCAGTTTCTTCTGAATCATTATATGGCATCATGGTCATCATGACAATCCCTAAAAAATCTTTCCTCAAAGCACACCAAATCACTAGCCATCATTACCTCCCAAAACCTAGGAAATAGTGGGGTATAGGTAGTAACTGCCACCGTCTCATCTATCATCCCTAATGGGACACGTGTCCCACTATAACATCAGTCATTTATTGCTGATTTGAGGTCTGTTGATCTTTCGTAGCTTTTAAATAGTTTCTCCCTAAACCATTTTTTCTTTTTACGCT
Organism: Lathyrus tuberosus; assembly: GCA_022829125.1. Taxonomy (NCBI): domain Eukaryota; kingdom Viridiplantae; phylum Streptophyta; class Magnoliopsida; order Fabales; family Fabaceae; genus Lathyrus; species Lathyrus tuberosus. The sequence continues at coordinate 9,003,123 of JALAZF010000199.1, read as the reverse complement.
TCCAAACTCTTTGCTTTCTTTCTTAACTTCTCAGAAAAACAAAACCCAAATCTCTTGTTCTTCAACCATGGCATCTTCAACCTCCAACATCAAAGACTCCATGAAAATCCAAAAACCAAAGGAGCCGAAGACCCACTCTCAGCTTCCTCCCTTTGCTACACTTGCTGGACCCAAGATAGTGAAGAACCTGTAATGCATCCCGGAATCGCTTGAGAAGGAGAAGAGATGTATCTACGAATCTCAGGCACTGATCCCTATACTCGTTTCTGGTAAGCCACATGCGTTATCTGGCCCTTTATCTTCTCTAGATACTGATTTTGAGAAGATTAGTGATTACTTCCCCTCCTACCATAAGACAAAACCCATAGGGCAAGCTAACAAGTCTAAGTTAGAAACCGATACTCCTGATGTTGTAGCCCTCAACAACATAGACTTACGGTACATGAACGACGGATCTAGGATCTTTAGGGCAGCTCCGTCGTTCAAGATTCTGATCTTTATTTGAACTGGCTAACCAAAATAGAAAAGGTTAAGGCCCAAGCTTAGAAAGACTTATGAATCTATGACCTTATCATGCTGTCGAAAATAGGACCCGCATACTGTTCGACAATGCTTGTTTCATCCCTCTACTTCTGGGACAACACCCATTATACCTTCATCTCCCTTGTGGGATGATGACCCCGATGTTATTTGATGTAGCCGCTATCACTGGGCTAAAACCAACTGGGAAGGCTTACAACCCAGAATTGGATTCTGAGGACCAGATTGGTTTTACATCTTCCAAGCCTACGTATACAAACTATATCAAGCACTATTATGACCCCAAAACAACTGATGTTACTGATCGAGAATATATAGCTTTTTTAACTGTCTGGTTGTCACACTACGTGTTTTGCTTAAAATCCTTGCAAGTAGCAAGAAAATTTCTCACACTTGCCACCCAAATTCACTCTGGTCGAGATGTTTGTCTAAGTGAGATGATTCTAGGGCACCTCTATGAGTCCCTAAGTGAAGGTGTCGCTCAACTCAAAGGGCTAGCTGCAGGAGGAAAGCTACTACTATCAGGGCCCTTCTGGCTCCTTCAACTTTGGCAGAATGCTTCTTTTGAAGCCAGTCTCCCAAACAAAGGATCCGTCGAAGAAGGTGCCAAAGAAATCAAAGAGCGGAGAGTCGAAGGGACCCGCTTAGTACATCTAACCCCTACCGAAGAGGGTCAATTACTCAGGCAAACATTTCTTAGTTTTATCAAGATGTTTGCCAAGCGCCATGAATTTACCTCAAACATGGCCCCTTTTTCTAAAAGGAAACATGCCCCCGAGTGGTTCACTAGGCCTTTCCCCACCTATGACAAAACCCAAGAAGAAGAATCAAAGCTGATCTGGGAGGCTTTTCTGATTCCTCGACTTCTGACCCTTCGACTTAATCTGGGAAGAGGTCAAGTCTCTTTGATTGGCTATCAACCTAATTTGGTTGCTCGCCAGTTTAGTTTGGTTCAAACCCTTCCAAAATGCTTGTACGAGAAGAAAGGACATCTCCTTCTTCATCACACCAGCTACACTGAACAGATGGCCGCAGTACAGATGACTCGCTATGCATACAAAGCATTCCTCTCTTCAGTCAAATTTGAGCCTAGTTACTTCTGCACTTCAGAATTTTACCAGTGGTGGTCGAAGTACTACACTGAGAAGTTTTTTGATGTTGCTTCCTTCACACAGCTGATTGACGAAGCTTTTCTCTCTATGCAGGAGAAAACCAAGAAAGGTAATTCTACACATATCAAGGAAATCCAGTCATTCCAAAAATTCTTTGAAACTATTTATCGCCCAGATGATCTTAGTCGAACCGTTCGCGAGGCTGCTGTTACTCTGAAGGAAAAGTTTTTAAAGAAAATGGAGAACTTAAAGATACCTTTGTACGCTCCTCCTGAGAAACGCTATGAAATGACTTTCAATATGTTTCCTCCCAAATTCCCTCGACTACCATCTGTTTACTTTGGAGTGGCACTTGCCCTTCCTTTTCCAGACTGGTTCGTCTGTGGGGATTCTATAAAGATCCTTCGTCAGCAATCGAAACCAAAGGCTCAACGGGTGGTTCTGACTAAGTACACCCTAGATAGTTTCAAAGGACTACTTCATATCGGTATCGAAGATGTTCGCATCGAATTCGAAATCTATGAAGGTGTGGAATGAAAATTGTCGAATTTTATATTTCCCTTACTTGACTGTACTTCATGACTTGTGACTATTTTGTTTATCTGCAGCTGTTAAACCAAAGAAACCTGCAGCAAAAAGACCAGTCGGAGAAGAGACTGAACCATCCACAAGAGTAACTTTCACTTCCTAACTTTTCTTGTGTTGTGTATTGTTATGTTTTCTAATATTTTGATTTTTCTTAGAGCTCTCGAAGACCACCTCCAACTCCTCAAAAGAAAAAATCCAAAAGGGCTACTGCCCAAATTATGCTCGAATCGGACGACCAAGATCAATCTCCGCCTGATGATCAACCAATCAAGAAGAGGAAGAAGCAACTTAGGATCACTGAGACTTCGAGTCAACCTAAGCTAAAGGCCGTGAAGGTCTCTGAAGTATCTTCCGCTCGAAAGAACTTGGAGTCTTCTCCTCAAGGCACATCGAAGTCAGGCTCAACTCAACTTGAAAGTGATAACTCCAGTCCTGGAGTCGAAGAACTCAAGGTAATTTTAATTTTCCCTTAAACTGTTTATTTTACTGACCTTCTTTTGTTTCAATCCTAAGCTTATTTGTTTGTTATTTCAGGATGGTACAGGTACTTCGACCCAACCAACCAACTCTACTCCTCCAAATACTCTCCCTGCCCCAGTCAACAAACCTATCGTGAAAGAAGTTCCAACTTCGTCTGCACAACAATCTCAGACTAGTGATTCTGAGCAGGAGGACCAGGACCAAGGTATTCCTGAAGAAGTAAATAAAGAGACAACGGCTATGGATGAAGGCAATACTCTGGGTGAGAAATATTCTGACAGTGGCTCCCTAGAGGTCGAACTCACAGGCAACAAAGACCCAAATAATGCTGATCCAGATGCTGCTGTCCAAGAGGATGAAATGGAAGAAGAAGAAGAAGAACATTCAATGTTCCAACCTGAAACTGGAGAAAATGATGATGATGATGAAGGTAATGATAATGATGATGATGATGATGAATATGGCCAAGAAGATGACGATGAAGATGATAAGGGCACTGAAGAGAAGGCTAGAAGCGAATCTGCCAAAAAGCAAACCCAAAGAGAACACACTGCTGCTCCTAAGGTTGCTGTAACTGCTGAAAGTGCTAAACCTTCGACAGAGACAGTTTTTGCTTACTCTGAAGAAGAGCTTAATCACCTTAAGTCCACCAACCCTCGTGAATACCTGAAAATTGTTCTCAGCAAACAAGGGAGTTTATCTGATAGATGCGTGAGAGCTTCGACGCCTTATGGAGGTCAACCTTCAAGCAAGCCTCCAACTGAGGCCCTTCTAAAGATCAAAGAGAAAGTCTTAAAAGGTAACCTCTTCAGACTTCTAAAATCTGATGCCACTGCCTCTCTTCAATTGAAGGCTCTTTTCAAGCAAGTTGATCTCCAAACTATTTCTCTTGAAGTTGCCACCATCATTTTGGAACTTGGTACTATGATTGATCAAGTTACCGCCGATCTAAAACAACTTCCTCAGATTAATAATGCACTTGAGACCACACCTGGGAGTGAGACTGCTGCATGGACGGCTGCTGCTGAGTCGGAAGCTAGGGTGGGAGAATTGGAGCAGATGAAGGAACAACACATTAAGGAGATTGAGAGCAATAAAGCAGATATTGCCAATTGGAAAAAACAAATCGAAGAGCTGCAAGCCAAGATCTCTAAGCCTGAGAAACGCAACTCTGAACTACAAGCCTCTGACGAATCTGAAGTAGTCAGAGAATTAAAACTTGCCCTGGAATTTCTCGACAAAGCTCGACATTTAGAAGGAGAGGTTGCAGCGCTAAAGCTTGACAAATCCTCATGTGAGAGATGCCTTGAGCTCCAAAAGTCGGAGTATCTCAAGATGAAGAGCAACCTTCCTTTTTAATTTGCAATTTCAATATATTTGTTTTTAGCACAATAATTCTCAGCCCCTCAAGGCTTTTATGTAATGAATTAAGCCATTTTGGCAGTTTTATACCAAGTTGGCTTTGACCAATTCTCTGCAATTACTCATAAATAATTTTCAATTCTTGAAGTACAGATTTATATTTTTTCAAATACTTACCATTTACTTTCAAGATTCTTTTATCTTCATCTACCCCTTCAATCTCATAGACACCATTTGAAAAAACTTGTATGATCTGAAAAGGACCTTCCCACTTAGGGGACCATTTTCCTAAAGACCTAACCTTTTGATCCATAGGCAAAATTACTTTCCAAACCAATTCTCCAGGAGAAAAAGTCTTGACTTTCACCTTTTTATTGTAAGACTTTTCTAACCTTTTCTTTTGCCTTTTTAACAACTCCAAGGCATTAAGTATTTCTTCATCTAAATCTACCAACTCATATAGCATCATATTCCAATAGGATTTTGAAGGGATCTCATGATGCCTTTGGATCCTTGTTGATTGTAAGTAGATTTCCACAGGTAAAACTGCATTGTGGCCAAAAGTCAAATGAAAAGGAGTAGTGTTAGTTGCGTCTTTGGGAGAGGTTCGACATGCCCAGAGAACCTGGTCTAATGTCTTATGCCAATTTCTTGGCTTCTTTCCCACATGTTTCTTAATCAACCCAATCACTACCTTTTTTGCTGCTTCCACTTGACCATTAGCCTGAGCATAATATGGTGTAGAGGTTAACAACTTGAAACCCATTTGTTTAGCGAATTCCTGCATCTTTCGACCAGTAAAAACAGATCCTTGATCCGTTGTGATAGTTTCTGAGATTCCAAATCGATAGATGATGTGTCTCTTAATGAATTCAATCACATCCTCTTGGTCAACATTTGGTAAAGGTATGGCCTCAATCCACTTTGTAAAGTAATCAATACCTACCAAAATGTACCTTTGACTCTTAGATGATGCTGGTCGAATCTCACCAACCAAATCCAAAGCCCAACCTCTAAAGGGCCATGGTTTGACTATGGAGTGTAATTCGCTTGCAGGAACATGTTGTATACCTGCATGCACTTGGCATTCTTGACAGCCTTTAGCGAATTCGACACAGTCTTTTAACATGGTAGGCCAGTACATGCCTTGTCGAAACAGGAGCCATTTCATCTTGTGGCCTACCTGATGTGCCCCACATCCCCACCATGGACAGTCGAAAGGGCTAAATACGCTTCAGATTCACTAAGGCACTTAAGCAAGACCCCTTCAGGAGTTTTTTTTAAACAACTCATTATCCAAAAGAACATAGCTCAAAGCACGATACCTGGTTTTAGGCTCTGTGGATGTTGTTGGATTTTGCAAATACTCCACTATTGGCTTTCTCCAATCTCCGTCCGTCAAACTATCCACAACCAAAATTTCAAAATTTTCCTTATCAGCGTACCCTAGCTTTGTAGCTTCCAAGTCTGATGGTGATAATCTGGCCGACATGACTCTACCTCTGACTTCAATGGCTTTTTCCAGACTTTCCTTTGATATTTTGTAGCCAGAAGCAATTTGTGCCAAGTCATTTGCCTCCTGGTTTTCTATTCGAGGGATATGTCGAATCGTTACCATATCGAATCTTTTCAAGAGTCGATTGGCTATTACAAAGTACATGATCAAATTTTCTTTGACACATTTGTACTCCTTTGTTATTTGCTTTATGACTAACTCTGAGTCGCCCATTATTTCGACTCGAGTTGCCCCCAATTCCAATAAAATTTCAAGTCCGGCTATTAAAGCCTCATATTCGGCCTCGTTATTTGAGCATAAGCCTTCGACTTTATACTTGAATTTTGTTGGAATTTTGTTAGGAGAAATAATTAAAACTCCTACACCAGTTCCATTTTTATGACTAGAGCCGTCGAAGTATAACTTTCATGGTTCTAGTTCAATGTAGTCCAAAGACTTTTCATCTATAGCATGGTCGACTATGAAATCAGCCACTACTTGCCCTTTGACAGCCTTTAGAGGTAAATATGTCAAATAATACTCAGTTAATGCTAACACCCACTTTCCAATTCGACTGTGCAAAATTGGTTTGGATAACATGTATTTTATAACATCGAAATGAGAAGAAACGAAAGCATCCACTGGTTTTATGTAGTGCTTCAATTTCATACATGAAAAGTATAAACATAAACACAATTTTTCGACTACACTATATCTAGTCTCCGCATCGTTCAAGACCCTACTGAGGTAATAAATGGCTCTTTCAACAGCATTCTCATCCTCTTGAGCCAACATACTTCCTAATGTCTTGTCCGACGCAGATATGTATAGCCTCATACTCTGACGCAGATATGTTGCCCCAGCATTCTTTAAGCCAAAAGGCATCACCACCCATTTGTAGATGCCTAAGGCTCCAGGGCATCGAAATGCTGTTTTAGGAACATCTTCCTCAGCAATAAAAATTTGATTGTAACCAGAGTACCCATCAAGCATACTAAGGTACTCATGGCCTGCGGCAGAATCGACAAGCATTTCTGCCACAGGCATAGGATATTCATCCTTTGGGGTAGCAGAATTCAAATCTCGAAAATCTATGCATACCCTTAGTTTACCATTTTTCTTTATCACTGGAACTATATTAGCAATCCATTCAATATACCTGGTCGTGCGGATGAACTTGCATTTGAGGAGCCTTTCGACTTCTTCTTTAATCTTTGAAAGGATCTCTGGTGCGAATCGCCTTGGAGTTTTCTTAACAGGTTTTCTCCCAGGCTTTATTGGCAGCTTTAACTCGACCAAATTCCTATCCAGACCGGGCATTTCGTCATAGTCCCACGCGAAGCAATCCTTGAACTCCTTCAGCAACTGGACTATTTCGACCCTGAGTTGGGGGCTGACTTTTGCAGTGATGTAGGTTGGTATTTTTTTGCCCCGACCCCAAGTCAATTTCTTCGAGTGGATCCTGTGCCATCATCTTGATGTCTGATGCTAATGGATCCTTCTCAAAGCCCAAAGGCTCATCATCATAAATCGCGTCGAGCCTCTGGTTTTACAACTCTCCCAGATCTTTGTCAGGTAGATCCGGATCAAAGTCCATTCCAGGACCTTGTTGATTTGCTTCGATCATATTGGCTTCGACAACCATATACTTTACTTCGGCCTCTAAGGCCGCTTTGAGTTTATTCTCGGCTATATAAGCCGCAATCTTTTTCAGAACTAGTGACTCACTCATTGTCACTAAATTCGCTGCCCTAGCCAGTTGGCTGGATGTGTGAGGTTCCAAAAATATAATTTTCTTCGCCAACTACCTCTCTATCCCACTGAAACCCGTGGGTGGGATGAAGGTATAAGGAGCAGAAGGTGTTGTCAGTTGGCGTCATGTCGAACGTTGCAGGACTACAAGGAGCAATATGAGCCAGATTTCTGTCAAAGCTTCGCCTGTCGACCTGGTTTACTTCTGCCAGAAAGTAACTCTGGTCAGCCTCTATATTTTTGACAATCCCGTCGGCACGCCAAATTGTTATTCTTTGATGCATCGACGAAGGGACGATACCTATGCCGTGTATCCATTCCCTGCCTAACAGCAGGTTGTAATTTGCCTTTGAGGCAATTACCATAAACATTGTCGGCCTTGTGATGGTTCCGACTATTAGATCCACTTGTATTACACCCATGGTGGTTCCCAATTTACCCTCGTAATTCGACAACACTATGTTATGAGTTTTGGTGTCGGAATCATCCTTTCCAATCTTCTTGAGCATGTAACACGACATTAAATTGACTGCCGCACCTCCATCAACCAGAATCTTATTTACCCCCTATATTTCCCACCTTTCCTATAATGAACAGGGGTTTCAAGTGACTCCTCATCGAATCATCTGGTCTTTCAAAAAATGGGTTTTGTTATTCCATGCATCCATTGTTCATAATGTAATAACAAACAGGCCTGTGCCTGGCCGTTTCGACTTCCATGGCCTCTTCTTCATCTTCGACTTCCATTATCTGGTCATACTCCCTGGGGAGTACTGACACAACGTTGCACATCACATCAAAAGATGCTTCTAACCCTGAGTTGAAATCATCAGTCATTTCATCATCTCTAGTTACTTCCTCCTTCGAAGACGCTTGTTCTGGAGCGACGAACGACTTTCTATCCTTCAATTCCTTTTTCTGGTTCAAGGTTTGAACATTACTGCTGGTTTCTGGTTTAGCCATTCCTGCAGCCTCATTCTCTGCTTTCTTTCGACGTTGATACCTTCTTCATTGTGACTTTGTCATGGGGTTCTTACCCTTGTAGTTTTCAGATGGGTAAGTCATCTTCTTGGATTTTTGGAACTCTTTCCTATATGATAAGGAAGATCCCCTCTGTACTTCAAAATCTTTCCACTTCCCTTGCCCTTGGGCTTGCCGGATTGGATTGACCCATTTGTCATCTGGAGCCTTATTCGTAGGCTTGAATGTGTTTGGGTACCTTCCTCCTAGTTTCTGCTTGTTTTGGTCTCCTCTCATAGGTTCGAATCTTTCTCCTCCTGTTGGTTGAGAAGGCCTCCAATTTCCCCTTCTTTTTACTCTCTCTACTCCTTCTAGGTTCTGTGCTGCCTTTTTGTCGAAGAAGACACTACAACGAGGACAGAGAATTACTTCAGACCTCTTTCTCTGGCATCTGTGGATGAAATCTGCCAAGTTTTCTTCTTCTTTAGGGTATGTTAATTTGTGGTATTCCTCACATCGACGCTCTTCGTCGACTTGCATCGAAACATTCTGAGACACCTCCACCATGTTCACGTTGGCAGCTGTCTCTGTTACAATGCTTAATTTGTTTAACTTCAAACTGAGGCCTTCATTGACCTCGTGTTCCTTCTTGATACGGTTAAAACCCTCAGTGGTTTCCTTTGTTGGTACCTTTGGACGCAGACCCTTGGTAACCTATTGGCTGGCGAATCCTACAGCCTTCTCCTTTGGATCCTCCATGGTTCTCCGAAGGAGGCCAACAACAGCCTGTTTGTAGGAACCCTCAGTAGTCCCTTTGTTAACCTGGACGAAACCATCAGTGGTTCCGTTATCGATTTGGACGAAACCATCAGTAGTTTCGTTGTTGATTTTGGCGAAACCCTCAGTAGCTTCGTGGTTGACGTCATCAGCGGCCTCACCAATGTAATTCTCTATAATCTTTCCGTCAAGGTCTTCAATAACCTTAACCATCATAGCCTGGTTTACGAAGTCATTAGTAACTTCGATCATGTCACTTTTGTCGGCAGGATCCTCAGTAATCTCCATCATGTTCACATTACCGTCGAAGCCGTCAGCAGCCTCGATCATATCCATGTTATTGTCGAAGCCTTCAGCAACTTCGACCATGTTCACCACGATGGCTCAGCGTAGTGGGCTTCCACCACCTGCAAAGGGTTCGAATCTATCTTCATCTGGGGCTTCAACTTGTCGCCGAATTTAAGTCTTCCATCTCTGATTACATTCTGCACTAGGTCCCTGAAAAGGAAACATGGAGACATTTTATGACCCAAAAAATTATGGTATTTGCAAAAGCCTCTCTTTTTCTGCTGTTCTAAAGGAGGCACTTTAGCACCAGGTGGCACTATCAGTTGACCATCCTTGACTAACAAATCAAATATTTCGTCACACTTTGTGACGTCGAACGTATAAGTTCTTTTGGGGAACTAGTCGTTCTTATCCGATTCAAGTGGGGTTTTCCCATTCGATGGAGCCAAGACTTTTCAAGCATATGGCGGACCCTATTTTAATTCCGCCAGATCGATCTCATGTTCGTCGAAATTCAATGATTCGTCTTCGTCGTCGTCCTCGAAAACTCTGACATAGACTACCCTTTCTTTCTTATTTTTGTTAGCCCTAGCTTTTTCGGCTTTTATTCGTTTGACCTGCCTAACCCTATCAGCCAATTGGGCTATGTCTCTTAAGTACTGGGTATCTAATTTCTTTCTAATTGAATAGTAGAGGCCACACGCAGCCATTTCGACTAACTCGTGTTCGGGCACCTGTGTAAAACACCTTGCCTTGAGCAACCTAAACCTATTCAGGTAGTCATCAATTAGTTTTGAGAACTTTCTCTTGACACTTGCCAATTCTTTCAAACTTATCTTTGTTTGTCCTATGTAGAATTGTTCATGGAACAATCTCTCCAATTGGGTCCAGGTATGTATCGAATTTGCGGGTAGTGTGGTGAACTAAGTAAAAGCATTTTTTGTTAGCGAACTTGGGAAATATTTTATTTTCAAATTTTCATTATTTGCTATTTCGCCCGCTTCTATCAAATATCGTGCCACGTGTTCGACCATCGATTCACAAGTATTCCCTGAAAATTTCGTAAACTTGGGAACCTTCCACCTTGGGGGTAAATCTTGCTGCAAAATATATTCAGATAAAGGAGAAGTATAACTGGGCCTCTGCAGGCCCACATTTATCCCATTTCGAACCATAATTCTTTCGACCATGGCTGCCAAATTATTTTTTGCAGGCATGTCGTTATGTCGCATTTGTTATATAATATTATCAGCATTTTGGTTTCTATTAACTAATACTACCCTTGGTTCTTGTTGGATAGGAATTTCGACTACTGGCTGTTCGATACTCCTCCTTGGTTCAACGCGTCCGCCTGAGGGATATTTGGTTGTCGTTGATTTATGGTAGGTTCTTCTTCGACGGCTACTCCTGGATTATGGATTACACGTTCCCTTTGGGGAGGTTGAGGGACGCCAAAGAAATCGGCAATACGCATCATTTGCGCTACCAATTTCTGGTTTATTTGTGTAGTGTTTTGAATCAAAGGTTTAAATATAACCCCCATCTGTTGGGCTAGCATCTGAACCATATCATGGTTGCTTTCGTCGATTTGTTGCTTGATTATTGCTGCAGAATTATTAGTAATGTTTGGCATATATGTTTGATATCCCGTTCCTAAAGGTTGGCTAATCCTATCCATATGGTTTATACCGGAACCGGATCCTTGTAGAGGCGAAGTTACGTTAACTGTTGGATCTGTAAATGCTGATGACACATTATGTAAACTTGCCATCACTGATGTTGGCATTCCATACGGCTGTTCTCTATTTAGTGGAGGCATGGAAAAACCAGATATAAAAGGCCTGTACATATTCCCTGAAGGAGGAGGGGTCATTTGAGAAATTTGGGGTCCTATGGTAGAGAAACTAGGCGCATTCTGGGGGATTGAATGCGCTGGTGTCGAACCCGCTGTCGATGGTATGGCCTCTGATACTGGTATTGAGGCAATACTGCCCTCAGTCGATGGAATAGGGGGTGGCTCTCCATCATTTGTGGAATTCTGATTGTTTGGCGGATTTGGATTCGTCATTCTCCTTACTCGTCTTCTTCTGGGTCTTTCTTCGTTATTTATGGCTATCTTACCACTTCTTAGTCTCATGCAACGAAAGTGAAGAAGGCTTTTGTAAGAATAATGTAAAAATAAAGGTTTTAAATTGTCAATAGCACAATGTCCCACTGGGCGTGCCAATTTGTTTGCCTTGAAAATTAGCAAACAACCGCTGGTCTCCTAATTTGTGAAAATTAGTTTACTTGCAGGATCGACCATACAAATCCTAGGACAATGTGCTTTAAGAGTTTCAACAATATGTATAGAAATAAAACCTTTTATTCATTATGTTCATCATTGTTTTTTCATAAATTGATGTGGTTTGGACAAGAATGATAAAGTTTGGTTCTTAAAAGAAATAACGAAAACGTAATAAAAGTGCAGGAATAAAATTGTATAAATGTAGAATGAATTGCAAATAAATAACTTAAAACTTCATTGAAATGTAAAGAATAAAACTGGTGTTTTTCCAAACGTACATTTTCTCAATGATAACTCTTTTCTCTCACACGGGTACTTTGAGTATTTTTGAGTAACTTGTACAAATTTTGAATACACACACGGAAATCTAACACTACGACTCCCTATTTATATGCAGTCGAAATAACCGCCACTAACGGTCACTGTTTCTAGCAAAGACAAATGGCATTCAGCATGCCTTCGCCCCTTAGATGCATTCCACGCGTCTTTCTTTCAAAATAACAATTCCCTCATTTATTTGAATTTCAAACCTTCGCGTCGAACGCCACTTCCTAGTCTTCGGTCGAAAATTCCTCCAAACTCTTAGAAATATTTCTAAGTTTTTTGAGTCTTCTCTTCTTAGCAAGAAGATAGCTTTCGAATAAACCTCCTTATAACCACGTTTCTGTCAAAGCTTCATAAACTTCAGATATTCTCTTTCTTAGGAGAGAGACTCTCATCCCAGCGCTAGACGTCGAAATTAGGAGCCAACAACTTCCTAACTTCTCCCTCTTCATCTATTTTCTTCTTTGATTTTAAACCATTGTGTTACATGTTTTAGGAGAATAACTTTGTTTATTTCTCTAACATGTTTGAGCACATAAATTGTTATTGCCGACCTCAGATAGTTGTGGCTTCTACATAAGCACACATACTATTGGTTAACATAGTGCTATATTGTCTTGATGTGATAAATCGACCATTAACCCTAATCACTAACCATTGACTTATTGACTTTATTTTCTTGCCATTTAATTCTTACAATTTACATTCTTGCACTTTATATTCTAATAATTTACTTTTATGGTCTTTATCATCCATTTACTTCATGCATTCTTTACTTTTATGTCATTTTATTTCTCCTTTGTTTCATATTATTAAAAAGAACAAAAACATGATAAAATGAAAAGATAAAAAAACATGACTCTCTACTTGTGACTTAAAGGATGGATCCTCATGGACTTTGTGAATGAACCTAGCATCATGGAGTTATGGACCTTGTGTTTGACCCCAGCAAAAGGAGACTTGAACTTGGAATCCTTTCCATTGCCTAGCTTAGAACACTTTGCACGCACATGGCTTTCTATTGGGATATCTTACAATGAGATCCCTTTATTTCTAGCATTAATATCCCTTGTATTTTTCATGTAACCCTCTCCCTTTTTGATGTACTTTCTTTATCTCTTGATTTCCTATGGTTTGGTTTTGCTTGCTAGCTATCCTTAAGGATTAGGATCGACCTCGCCATTTCTTAATCAACAATAAAAACACTTGATTCAACGTGAAGTGGAAATTTCTCAAATAAACTAAAAAAAGTGTAAAAATACGATTAGAATTGTGTGCCACAAGCCTTAAGTGGTGGAGAAGAAGTGAGAATTGAGCTTTCTTTCTCCCACTCTGAGTATTTTGGACACAAAACGCTTGGCATGGCTGTTTAAAATATTTGCCTCTACCCGTAGTCTTTAGTGCAATTAAAATAAGAAACAATATCTTTTCAAAACCCTAAAATCAACATCGACTCATCAAACTCTTTTTGCGCCTTAGGGCTTCATCCCGAAAACTTTTTTTTCAAGGCAAAATCAACCAACACACACTTATTTTCTACCCTGAACTACGGGGTCTGACCAATGTTAATTCTATAGTAGTTTGCATTTGGAAGCTTCATCAACACTATAGAAGTTGAGCCGACCATTGACGAGTTGTACATGCTCGTCGGGGTCTCTTTTTCCTTTGTATTCTATCAACTTATGAGGGTTTTATGTTTACTTTGGGATCTTTCTTTCTATGATTCGGTAACAAAAGGGATGCTTAGGAAGCACATTGGTCAGCTGGTGTTTGTCGTGATCTGGGGAGGGAGCATGACTACCACGGTCTCTTCCTGGGATCTAGGGAGGAGAATTATATTTCCCACCTTTCAAACAGTTTTTTTGACTTCTGGACTTTTCTTCCCCTTGCAGCAGTCGGCTTTGGACTGAAGGAATGGTTTCTTTTGGATACGACCTCTTAAACTATGTTCGCTCAGGGCTGAGTATGGTAGAGGCTTTCTTATAAACGAAGGAACCTTTCCCCCATAGCTTTGGAGTTTTGTTACCATACAATGTTGTAGATACCGTTGAGCAACTCATTCTTGCCTTGAATGGCTAAATTTTCTTCAAGAGCACTAAAACTGTGCAATATCTCATGTCGCTCAATAGGAAAAGGAGTTGGAACTCCAAGGTACAGTGCTTGAACATTCCTTATTCTTGGAGGCGGAAGTATTAGATTTGGATGCCGAGGAACCTCAATGGCGAGATTCGTTTTTCTAGGAGGAGGATGAGCCGTGTTTTGTTGATTGAGAGTTGTTAGTGCTGTGCCAGCAGCTACTAGATCGACTTCCCGTGTGGTGGCAGAATGAGTAACTTTAGATCCAACCATTTTTAAAGATCGAAGAGATTGGAGATACTAAAATCCAAAGATATAAATAATTAATGAGTTGTAATCGGCGTAGAGTTTGAATTGATCGATCATAACTGAGTTTTTGTTTGATTTTCTAGAGGTCGAAGAAAATTTTACGTCGAACAATTGAGCACAGAGGTAGAGAGTCATAGAAAACATGGGAATCAAGAGTCGATTCCCACAGATGGCACTAGTGTTCAGTTCTGGAACAAGAAATAGAGAGAGAGAGAAGTAAAAGTTGCGACATAGTAGAGCTTCCTATTCGACGAAGAGGGGGTGTACCTGCATGTTTAGCACTCTGACGTTCAAGTTAGTATGTGAAAAAGTAGAGAGTATTGAAATTGTGTTTGAAACTTGTTACCTGATTCGGCGTCATTCCATATATATAGGTGAGAGAAACAACGGTTTTGCTATCTTTCAAGCGTGAAATATAGAGGACCGTTTAATGTGTCTGAGGCGTATATCTCTTGTGGCAAGATGTATGATAGTCCTGCGGTAAGAAGAAGATTCTAGAAACATAATCATGGTAAAATACATTGTTTTTTATTTTATTTTATTTGTGAAAGGGGTGGAAAATGGATGTCGAAATGAGTCACGACAACGGATGGACGGAAAATGAATTCACATTCACGCTTAAGTGTTCTTCATCAAGAGTGCAATTATCTTATTTGTTTTGTTTGGTTATTGAGATTGTCCCGGAAAAATCTCTGTTTGGTTCTTGAGATTGTCGTGGTATTTATAGCGTATTGAGACAACCTTTCATCGTGCTTTACCCGGTTGACCCATTGGCTTCTAGTGAATTTTTTCCACAATAAATCGTATCCCAACTCCGATTTGCCTTTCGTCACTTTTATGTTTTATTTGTTTTTGGTCTTCATTTCTACAAAAATTGTAATAGATACTTGGTTTAATTAGTCTTTTGGTCCCTGTAAGTTGGTGCGTTTTTTATTTTATCCCCTAATTTTGCTTTTTTTGGATGTGGTCCTTATATGTTGAGTTTCATTTGGGTTTCGTCTTTGAAGTCAGCCATCCGTTACAAAAAAGCTTAGGTATCAAACATCTAGTGACGTGGCACCAGTGATATGGCATGGGAGGACGAAATCCAAAATAAAATATGTAATTTTATAAAACATCTTCTTCTTCCTCAATTCATCTCCAACCTCCATCTTTTCTCACCTTCAAACTCCATCTCCAACCTCCATTTTTTCTCACCTTCAAACTTTATGTCAATGCCTGATCAAACTCATTTCAAAGAAAAAAATTTCGGTTTGAAAAAATTATGGGTTTGTATGAAGGTTAGGGATAAAGATATGAACACAAACCCAGAATTCTGGATAAAATAGTATTTTTCGTCCCTGTAAGTTGGCGTGTGTTCGGTTTTAATGCCTGTAATCTAACTCTTTTTTTGGTTTTAGTCTCTAATTTTGAGTTTGTGTTCATATCTTCATCTCCAACCTTCATACAAACCTTTTTTTTTAAATTGATGAGAACGTGTATGTTTGTTTATGAACATGTTTCATCTTCATTGGTCATTCTTTGAAAAAAAACACATGATTCATTGATTTGAAAAAAAATGGGTTTATATGAAGGTTGAAGATGAAGATATGAACACAAACCCATAATTAGGGACTAAAAAAAAAAAAAAAAATTACATTACAAGGACTATAACCTAAAATGCGCCAACTTACAGGGACGAAAATACCATTTTATCTAGAATTTTTGGTTTGCGTTCATATCTTTATCCCTAAACATCATACAAACCCAAAATTTTTTCAAACGGAAAATTTTTCTTTGAACAATATCATGGCTTTTGAAATGAACATTTTCGTTGGAGTTTGAGATAAACATTTTCAGTGATCTCAAACTGGGATTTGAAACGGATTAAAGTTACCACAAATTGGGATTTGAAACGAATTAAATTTACCAATTGAGGTAGTAGCCATGGATGAATGAATGAATGTGCAGAGGAAGAAGAATGTGACTATGTCGAAGAGAGGAAGAAGAAGGAAACTGTATTGAAGAGAGGGAGAAGAAGTTGCAAAATCAAATAAATTTTGGATTTCATCCCTCTTTTTTAAAACTCTCATGTTGCATTTCCACGTGTAAATAATCTGTCATAATGAAAAATTAAAAAATAAAATCCAGGCCAGCAACGTTTGCCACATATGTTTTTTATAATAGAAATTTGACGGTAGAGACTAACACCAGTAAGAAAGTAACGTATAAAGACTCCATCCAAAAAATAAAAAGATTCGAAGACCAAAATCAAAATCTCGATAACTTATAGAAACAAAAAGACTTTTTAAACCTAGATTCTTTTTCCTTTCACATACTTTAAACCTCCATTAAAACATCACAACATAACTTTATCAGTGGTGTTTAAGTTGTTCTTATTATTTTGACTATCATAAAGAGCAATGTATTGTTAGGAAGCAAGGACCCAATACATACAAAGAAGGAAAGTGTCACAAAGTTTCTCAATTTATTTGTTTATAATAAATAAATCATTTTACTTACAACATACTTGAAATTATCTTATATTATAGAAAAAAGTTATAATCATTGAATCTAAATTTCTATTTTTTTCAGAGCATAGTGGTATAGATTTGCAAACAGGATTGTTCATATCTTATTTAATATGAAATACATGGCATACTTAATTAAATAAAAAAAAAGTCATTACGAAAAGTAAGAAAGAGACCTATTATGTCAAAATGAATTTAACGTATCAAAAACATGTTTTAATTTAATGGAATTTCATTTTTTTTAACAGAGACCTAACTATGTGTATAATAATGAATCAAAATCTATATTCTTTACATATGTTAATTAAAATTCACTTTGTTGAACCGACACCCATTTAGTCCCAAGACTGGAAAAAGTGATCTAATTAAAATTGTAGAGACATGATCAGAGAAAACACAACTGATATCATATATAATTCTATAAATGATCAGTGTCTTTAGTTAAATCACACTAATTGTATTTACAATAGTGTTATAATAAATACATTCAAAGATTGATGAGTAAGGAATACTAACAATCAATCTAGAGTATCTAAAATTTTAATTAATTCTAACAAGTCCCTAAGCAAGCAATGACTTTGAAATGACATAATCTAATGGGAATTGTATAGAAATGGTCAGTGAAACCATTTTCTTATCTACTTCATGGTATATAGAATGTTAATGCTTAATGATATTTAATTTTTGGAAGGGAATTTTGAAGCCTAACAAGCCTTTCCTCGTCTGCATCTAAGGCTACCCGAATATCGAGTAAGCCTTCCCACATAAGTTCCGGGCCTAGCTTTGATCATGTCTTTTTTTGAGAATGGCCTGTTGGTTAGCACACGTCCACCTTGTCTGAAAAATGCTCCGTTCATGTAGACGTCATTGATTGATCTCCATTGCCATTTTTTCCACTCCGACTCTGGCCTATCTCTCTTTGTTATCTTCAACACAAAAGTAGAAAATAACATGAGATTTTTTTTATTCTAGAACTTGTAAAGTATATATTTATATGCCTAAGCATGACTCATGAGTAGATGCGTACCTCTTTAGCATGGGGGTTGTTAGGAGCTATAAATCGGTTACCCTCACTTATAATTGTAGGATTTTGGCTGCCACCAATGGCATACATTTCCCAGTGAGTGTAGTCATTGTTAAGCACATGGATAAAACCATATCTGCACCTTGGCATCCTTTGTATTAATCTCTTACCAAAGTGGTTGAATGCAAGTGTGATTTGCATTTTCTTATCCCCATCATAGCCATCAGTTGCACCAAACAACATCACCTACACCATATATATATACAAACAAACAAAAAACCCAAAATAAAAATAATATTTTTTTACAAACAAAAACATGTAACGAAATTAACAGGTTACTAAGATTACCTCATTGTGATCTGTGAAATGGGCATTCGAAATGGTAATAGCAGTGGATCCCATGACAATATCAATGAGTCCATCTTTGCAGTTTCTCATAGAAACATGGTCAATCCAAATATTGCTGGAACCAAAAATTGAAATTCCATCACCATCACTCCTTGTCCGTTGACCAAAATGGTTCTCAGCATCTCTAATTAGCCCCCCATTGCCAGGCGTAATGTCAAAAATTTTGATCCCGTGAATGATCACATTATTAACGAACTGGATAGTAATTCCGGCACCTCTAGCAATGACAACAGTTTTTCCTCGTCCATCAATGGTCTTGTCACTTGTCATTATGAGTTCCTGGCTGAGCCTAATGACCATGCTACGAGCAAAGATGATCCACAAAGGTCCATTTCTTGTAACTGCATGCCTAAGGGTACCTGGACGTGGATTAACCATGTCATTATCCGAGGATTTGGTTACCACATAGATACGACCGGCTTTTCCACCAGTAGTCTTCCATCCAAAACCTTGCGCACAATCTGCAAGCTTCTTGCGGTTCTTTGCCCAATTAGGATCACACCTCCAACACCTGTCAATGGGGTTTGTAGCCATACATGGACGACCTCTTCTTAGTTTTTTCTTTCCTGCTAGATTCCTTCTTCCTGAGTTTTCGCCAATTATCATTCTGTTTATCAAACAAAATAAATATTAAAATATGACATATCACACTTGTAACTAACTCTATGGTAATTGCACAAACTCACTCGCTAACAACAGAAGTAAGATTTTCAGAGACTGCGTATGGGTCTGGTGTATAAGCTCTGTTGTTTGCTTCTTCAGCTTTTGCTGCTTTTCCCCGCCAATATGTATCATTAATAAATGGAAGTAGATTATCCCAATATGACTCTTGCTCTTTAACATTAGCATGCACTAATGTAGGTATGATTACCACTAAAATGGTCAAAAGGAAGAGATGGTACAGTTTTTCCATGATGATTCTCTGCTAAATAGATAGAACCCTCTTCCTTCCTACAATGAAAAGGGTAATCAAATTGTCTCAATAGAACAATTGTCATAATGATGTTCTTTATGTAGAGATCATGCAAGAAACAATGAAAAGCCAAATTGCGTAAGTCTTTTTTTAGAATATATTTAGAGGTGAAAACTTGTAGTTTATTATCTTTCTATCAATAGAAAACAATGTTAATTTCTTTGTTATAATATCCATCAAGAAAAATATGGAATATTGATAATTTTGACCTCACCAAAATTGTAGCGAATCATATCACACAAATTTTACTGCCATTTTTATTGTTTGATCCTCCATTACATGTGGAATGCCAATTTCATATAAACCATTCAATAGTTTCGGAAAAAATTGAGACCACCATTTTTAATAACTTTTTATCTCTCACTTTAATAATGTTACTCTCATAAATGAGTATTTGGTATTTTTAATTCCATATCGTAAGTATGTTTTCGAATAATTGTTAATAAGTGCTTAATAAATTAACCTATTAAATTAAACAAATGATTGATGATTGCACAATGTTTCAAAGCTAAAATTTTCCTTCGATTATAGACCAATCTTCACCTATTATTTTCCTTTGCAAATGTACAAAATAGCTTTGTAAGGGACATGGTGGCAGCAACTACTATGATTTTGCAGCATAGACTGTACAGTAAATAGTTGAATTAAGAGCAAAGTAATTTTAATATTTGGGATGCTAATACAAAATAAAATTAAAATTTTTTATATCAGTTTGCTTTGGAGAGCCAGTAACTCATTACAGACTTAAGAAAAAGACGACATTGCTATAAGGGAGAGTGTAAAAGAGATTGTTCCTAACATCTCCCTTCATACAAAACTTATCTATCTAATTTACATGTGAGCTGAATGACTGTAAATTAGAAACAATTTATGAACATTTTTTTTTAGTGCAGATGATTTAGAAAACGGTGCTCACAATATGTAGTTTTTACACCGCCCTTGAATAATTTTACACCCCCTTTTCTTTTGTTTCTTGAATCTTCACAAAGAAGAACTACTATGTGAAAATCGCCACACAATTTGTGGATATTGTGGCACGCTTTAGTATCTAATCACGTGTTGCCAAGTGAATGTAATGGAAAATTGTGATGCAACAGGTTTGAACCATGATGGGATACGTGGAACCATGTTTTACAGAGTATTCAAAGAAGTTATCAAAGCTAAAGATGACTAAAATGTTACCTTTGATAATGTATTTTTGATAATGACAACTTGGAAACTTTTGATTCAATGAAGTATGACAAGCGGTTAAAAGATGCAAGCAAATAAAATAGGGCTTGGTGATCATTATAAACCCTCCTGTGATGATGACACATTCAAATATTTGAAGATGCCTCAAGCCTCATCTCAAAGAAGACTCAATCAAGTGTCTATATAATTGACTTATTTAACAAGTCTTAAAGGTTCAAAGCGTGAAAGTGAAAGCTTAACTAGTCGCGTCGGAGTGAATCATGTTTTATAAAAGCAAAAGGGTTTTTTTTTTCAAAAAGTTATATGGCTATATTATAAAAACACACACAAACAAGTGTTTAAGCCTATATTTCTTAAACAAACATCCCTAAAATGTTTTTGAGTCATGCCACTTGAATAAGGAACTGTTATAATAATTTCAAACAAATTTTTAAATTGTCCAATCAATTAGGTTAGTGCAAAAGTTGTTCATAAGAGATTAGGACAACATCTTAATGAAGGACAATGTCTCTGTATCTTTTCTTTCCTTTTTGAGGTTTGGTAGTCTATTAATTTTAGGGTTTCCAATCGATTAGGGCAAGAAGCCAATCAATTGTCACATTAAATTTTGGCCCATGAATCTCTTTTTTTGTGCCAACCTCAAGCCTATAAATAAAAACCACTCCCTTCTCATTTTCACATACAGAAACGTGAGCCTCCTGTGTCACTCCTCACTATCTCTCTAAAATATTTTCTACTTTCTCTCACTTAAATTTAGCTGTAGTGCTTCGAGAAAGTCTTTGTATTTGGTGAGGAATTTTGTTTTTTAAAAAGAGCATTATTGTAAACTTACCAAGGATTACTTTTCACTTGGTTGAATAATATATCCTTAAGGGAGTGTTTGTATGAGTTCAAAAGCAAAAACCCGTTAAAAGCTTTATTTTGGCATTTAGGTTCTTAAGTCACCAGTTAGTTTCGTAAGCGCAACCCGGTCAAAAGCTTACTTTGGTTCGAGATAAACATGGTTTAAAATCGCATTGCTTCGTGGTGATCCTAGTTAAAACCTCAGTTTGGTTTATGATTTCATCCTGGTTAAAAGCTCATCTTGGTTCAAGATAAGTTCGTAGAAAATCTCGGTTTAACTTGGGGACTAATCGCTTTAAGTTGTTGTTTGAAAAGAAGACTAACAGTACTACAAATACCACATTTCATGACGAACCTTTCACCTCAGTTATTGTAAAATCAAAGTATAATTCTTGGATGCAGCATGTTTTTTTAATAAAAAAATATTCAATATATTTTGTCGGTTATTCTGAAAATCGATGGGTAAACTTATTCAGTGTACATGCTTCGAATACCATCTGTAACATCCCAAAATTTGCCTTATCTTTTCTTAACCTTATGGCTTACTCCCTCCGGTCACTATTATAAGCAAAAAAATGGCTTTAAATTTTGGTCACTATTATAAGCAAAAGTCATTAACTTTCAAAGTATTTAATGCTTGTGTTACTAATATACCTCTAATTTAATTCAATAGCATTTAATATTGGTAGTTGATTCATAAAATACAACTAAGGATATTATAGTAAATTTTACTCTAATTGTATATGAAACCAAAAAAATTAATTGCACTTCACTAATTTTCTTAATTAGTGTGAAAGTAGTTATTTTTGCTTATAATTGTGACCAGAGGGAGTATGTTTCTTTTCATTTGCATTTGCATTTGTGCATAGCATTATTTCTAAGCATGGGACCAAGGTATCTTTATTGGGTCTCAAGAGGAGGGCATATTCCTCAGAGCTTCAAGCAAGGGATTGTGCTCAATCTTATGCCATTCTCAAGCTTCAAATTCCTTTCCTCATCAAGGCATTCTCAACCATCTCACACAATCATCTGGATCAAGATTACATACATTGGGCATATCCTCCTATCTTTTGATCATCTAGATTAGGGTTTTTGGATATTTGGGTATGTGACACCTTCATAGGCAAGAATTTTGAAGCCCCATCATCATCATGTTACACAAATCATCTTTTTTCAAGAGATTCTTCAGCTTACTCAGAGGAAATAAGGTTTTGATCTTGGGTCGACATCTTCTATCTTTTAGGACTGGAATTACGGTTTTGAATAAAATCAGTTTATTTCTGATTCTTTGAGCAATACTTGATTCCATGGTATTTTATATGTCCTAAAGTGTCTATGGATGGAAGATTGATCATCAATTTTAATCAGAGAAGCTTCAATTGATCAGATGATTGTGAATAATTTGAATTGGGAACAAAGTCAATTGTGCAGGGAAAAAGTCAACTCCTGACTTTTTGAGGTCAATTTTGTGTTTTTCATGTTAAATATGACCAATGGGTGGAATTTGATCAAGAAATGTCAAAGGAATCATCAAAAATCAAGAATTGGGAAAAGTTACCATTTTTGGAAAATTAGGTTTTTAAGAAAGTTACTATTTTTGGAAGGTTTTCATAATTGATCAACTACTTTCATGGTCAGATTTCTCCATGTTTAAGGTTTCATTTCAATTTATTTCCAATATGAAAGTTGTTCTATTATCCCTAAGCTTTCCAACCATATAAATTTCATCATCATTTGATCATTTTTAAGCAAGTTATGATTGATCAAAGTAGGGCATTTCACATGATGAATTCCATAACTTAGAACTTTCTTGAGTTCCTTTGGATCAGCTTTATGTACCAATCTTCATGCTCATTTTTGAGTAACTTCCAAGCCTCGAATTGAAAAACGTCCAACATGAAACTTGTTCCTCATGATCCCACCTTTCTAAAAAGTCCAAGTTTGCTTTGTTTGGACAAAAACTTAGCAAGTTATGGTAGAAAGAAGTTGACTATTTGTTGTGTTTTTGAATTGCATCAAGAATGTCATTTTTTGGTTTATTACTCAAAATTGTGTGCAACAGGTTTCTATTCATTTTATCACATGCATACCACTCCACTTTACTGCCCAAAATGACCCAGCAATGCATGTATTATGCATGCACCACATTCCTCCAAATTTACCAAAAGAAGCTATTTTGCAAGTTGCACAAAAACTTGCTGCACACTTTCTCTCATGTGGCCACCTTTTCACATCATTTTAATGACCTCACATGCTTGCCAAAATGCACAAATACTCATACTTAGCACACACAAAACGCAAGCTTGCACGCAACCTGCAAAAGTTGCAAAAACTCCCAATAATGACCTCCTAACGGATTTCTCAAGATATTTTCTACCCTAGCTTCATTCTTACACTCTATATAAGAGACTCATGCTCCTCATTCACCTTTTTACGCTCAGAATTCTATCATTTCCAGATCTGGCTTTTCTTGCTTATTTTTAAAGTTTGCTCAAATTCTCTCAATCTACTCGTGCATTCTCTCAACTCTTGCTTGATTCTTCATCCTTGGAGCTCAAAGATCGATATTCTTGGGTTTATTTTGTACTGAAAGTTGAAGAAGACAGTTGACCATTCTCCACTTGGTAAGAATCCTTAAACTTCCATAGTTATCATGCTTAGATCTAAATGATTTAGGATGTGAAAATCTTGTTCATGCATTGCATCTGTAAGTCCTGAAATGATGGCATACCCTTATTGTTTGATTTAAAGCTTATTTGATTTTGTTGATTTATGAAATTTGTTGTGAATCCGTGACTTTCAAGACAAATATCTCTATGATTTAGTCATCATTTTATGTTCTATTTGTGATGGTTGTGTTCCTTACGTTGAGACCTACAACTTTGCTCTTTACATTTTTGAATTTCATCGAGATTTGAGGAAGTTATGCTTGTGTGAAATTGGATGGATGATGGCTGGCTGTGTTAGGGCACAACAATGGGGGCTGGTTTTGTTTTCATGAAGAAGACGCACACGTGTCGCGTCCTGGTAGGCGGTATTTTGTTTTTGTCATTTAGTAACTAATAGGAAGGTGACCGATTGAGAAAAATAATAGGACATGTGGTTGTCACGTTTTTTTTTTCTTGTTACTGGGTGCATTCATTAACAAAAGTAAGATGTCAATGGTTTCCCTTGAAAGTTTGTTGGGCTTGTGCCCCAATTTCTATTCGCACCACCAGTTCTCAGGCCCAACACGCAATGATGTATTTTGTCCATGGTTGTTTGCTGACTGCACCCTTCCTTTAATTGATTTTTTTTTTGTTTTCTTTTTCGTATTTTATTAAAATACTTCCTCTTATCCAAAAATTCCAAAACCATTCATGAGCATATTTTAACATCTTATTTATTTTTCTATGATTTTCAATTTCATTCTTGAATTAATTTGATAATTGTTTCTGATTTTATGATTGAATGTGTACAATTTGACCTAGTTTGCATGTTAGGGTTTTGATCTTGATATTTTCTAAGTGGTTTTGATCCTAATTTTTGCACACATGTAGGTACATGTATATAGGTCCTTTGAGCACTCATTTGATGCCTTGATCATTAATTTTGGTCCATATTTGAATCACTTTTGAAGCTTGACTTGTATGATCATGTTTGAATTTAGTTTTCTTGATGATTGGTATTGTTTGAGGACCTTTTGCACACAATTTTAGGCACATCTTTGGGACACATTGAGCCTCTGACTTCATCTTGCTATGTCTAATTTCTCATAATTTTTCAAAGCTCCTAACTATTTTCTATGTGTGATTCAATTGCATGTCCCTTTGTATGAACATTGGTGTTAATTCTTGAAGTGTTTAGGGATGCACTTGTGCAACCATTAAGGGTCTTGTTTCCCACTTATGTTCACTTGATATATCATGATTTAAAGCCTTCTCACTTCATTTTATAGGTTTTTTCATGAACTTAGTTTTTCACAAGATCCCTTAGGATTCCTAGGTAAACTTAATTTCTGATTAAGTTAGAGGTAGGAGAGACATTAGGCTTTCAATCCTTTGCATGATAACAATTAGGATAGTCCATTTAAAACCTTAACCTTAGGTCTATCTCTTTGCATGCTAACATTAGGTAGAGTTCCCTTTCTATCCCAACTTTAGGACCATTGTGCATGACAACATTAGGAGTTAGCTTCCCTTAGTTATTTTCTTTTCAACCTTTGAGTCCCCTTTCTTCTCATCTCAAAACAAAAATAAAAACACTTAATAAATACGACGAGTATTGTGCGCCACGAGCCTTAAGTACATGGAAGTGATAAGCGGGAGTCTCTCCTTACCTTTTCTAGGGTGCTTTGCTTACGT
This sequence comes from Lathyrus tuberosus, assembly GCA_022829125.1. Lineage (NCBI taxonomy): Eukaryota > Viridiplantae > Streptophyta > Magnoliopsida > Fabales > Fabaceae > Lathyrus > Lathyrus tuberosus. The sequence goes on along the minus strand of JALAZF010000199.1, from coordinate 8,977,481 downwards.
CCAGTCTTGGGTCGATCTTGCGAAGCATTCGATCCTGTGTCATAGACTTTAGTGCAATACGAGTCTCAAACTAACTTAATTCACTTCTGTCTAAAACTCACAAACCAAATGCAAATATTTTTATCCCTCAGGATTGGTGTTTGTTTATTTTCAGAAAGAGTACGTTACTTCCGTTCTACCGCAAACAGGCATCGACTCTAACTGCTGAAACACGAACTTAACGTCGCTCATAAAGACACTTAACCAATATGTGGTTGTGACCACGAACTAAGGATGCTCTGACTTTCTCATTCTCGTCTGAATGAGGATACATAGGCACAAGACGGCGAAGTCTTGGCAAGCAACCTTCCCCCCATCACCCGTAGTCGTCCGAACTACATTGACTCTGACTTTCCCATTGCACGAGGGAATACGTAGGCCTAGGACGACGAGATCCTATCGAGTCTCCTTTTGTTTTTCCCTTTCCATTTCCATTTAGCAGTAGAGCTTTAGATAACACACCCTTTGATTAGACAAAAAGTGTGGATCCCGTTGAGTATAACAGACGCGAGGGGATGCTAATACCTTCCTCTCGCATAATCGACTCCCGAACCTAGGATTTGGTTGTGATGACCATGCCCTTTCCCCTTTTGAGGTTTCTTCGATCGTTTTCTTTCCCCCGTCGGGATAAATAATGTTCGGTGGCGACTCTGTTTTTCCACCGGTTGTTTTTTGCGTTGCGACAGCAGGCGACTCTGCTGGGGACTCTGGTTCCCTATGCGAGTCAATCCTAGCGCTTGTTTGTTTTTGTTCTTTGGGTGTTTTTGTGCATTTATGTGTTGTATCTGTTGTACATTATTTGTTGTATGTTACTATATTTTACTGCATTATTGGCATTACTGTTATCCTATTATGTTGTTGTTGTGTTGTTGGGTGGGTTGGTTCCATGAGAGATAAGCCCAACACCCAGGCTTGAGTATATACTTAAGATTAGAGTAGATAGTCATGTGGCCTGCGTAACTTCTTGGTACGTTTGGTTTACATGAGACCCACATTCAGATGAGGTTTTCTAGGGAGATATTATGACCTGCACGTCTTGTGCATATGTCAGGGTGTCGACTTTGAAAGCTTATGACTCTGGAGATTATTCATTGGAAATCATTTGAGATCTCCTTGATTGATGATGATGCCAAACCAGAAAAGGTGAACATGTCATCATTTCTCGGCCTGAGAGTCTGTGATATTGAGGACTTGCTAGGATGCCCTTGTCCAAGACTAGAACCCACATGTGAGAGGGGATGGGTTTTGCAGGAAACTTTAACCTTCAACATACCCGGTTTTATGGATTTCTTATCAGTGTGGACCTTTGAACTTGGTGTTCTAAGCTTAGTATCCTGATTATTCCGATATTCTGGTATTCTGGATTTATTTTCAGAGTGGAATTATGGTCCTCATTCAGTCAATAACACAACAGATATTCAGAGCATTTGGATACCTTGATCCCATGTTTGCATTTTGCATAGCATCATTGTAGCATTCTAACATGTTTGTTTATTTCCAGATGTAGCGTGCGATTTTTGTAGGTGACGCGACCACCTTACCGCAATGTTGGAATTTGGGTGCTACTTTCTGATTTCTTATTTATCCGATGAAGCTGGAAAGGAAAGGGAAGATATCTAAAACTAACCTTGCACGTAAATGTTTTCTTTAACAAATGCTAAGAGATCGGGGGATCGGGTCGGGTTATACAAAGGGAAGCTATTAACACCCAGTGTATATATGGTTATCCATTGGAACTTTTCATTGCATGTTTCTCTATTATTTTGAAATGTTTTCTTGTGTTTATCTGTTGTGGCTTGGGAAAGTTTCTCCTTTGGGAGAATTGAGAGAGTGTTTTTGTTGTTTTCGGGTTTTCCGTTGTTTTTGGGAAGGTACTGGACCTAGAGTTTTTGATTTGTGTGCTCGCTAAGATTTCACAATCTTATGCCTACGTATTCCTGTAAAGAGATATGGGAAATCAGAGCAATCATAGTTCCTCCTATTCTAGGGGAGGAAAGATATTTGGTGTCTTGTTTAAAGCCCAAGATTGAAGCTGTTTGAGTATTTGTGTCTTGTTTAAAGCCCAAGATTGAAGCTAAAGTGGTGATTGAGAGAGAATTTGTCATCTCTAAAGGGAGATATCTCACCTGTTCATCACAAATGTTGAGAAATTGATTATAAGGGAAATTATTTTAACTGGGATATGTGAATCCAGCAATGCCATAATTTTCTTTATAAGGGTGATGTCATGAAGGAAGAAAGCTTTAACTCAGTGCAGAGCAATGCCATTTTTTCCTTATGAATCTTCCATGCTAAGAGAGGGACTTTAGCTTGGATGTTAGGAATCCAGAGGCTCGCCACTTACAGCTGTTAGATGAAAGATGAAATTTATCTAGGATAAAAGAAGGACTCCAGCTTAGATTTTGAATCAACAAGTGTGCCACTTACAACAATTATCTGGAAAAAGGTTTTGATTGTTTGTTTTTGAGATGTGATGTATAGAGGAAATATCCTCCTGCAGAGTGGACTCATGGTCTCATCTGAGGGGATGTTGATTTTTATGTGCCTTGATCAAAGCCCAAGGTTGAAGCTAAAAGAAACTGACTTTGCTAAGGAGAGTTTTATCTGTCTTTTACCAAGCCCAAGATTGAGGCTGAAGGAAAATTCTTATATGAAGCCTAAGAGGAGGCTATCTCTTGCTGAGGGTTTGTGGAAATTCAGGAGCAAGTCTGTATTATGTTGGGGAATCCAAAAGGATCACTCTTACTGGGAATCAGGGGAGAGTTAGAGGATCAGATGCCATGAGGCTCTGATTCTACTGGAGATTTGTTGATGGTAAATTGACTCTGGTTGGGGATTTTTAAGGTAAAAGCTTAAACCTTGTTGGGGGTCAGAGGAGTTTAAAAGTTGAGTTTGAAAACCTATGGAGGTTTTAACTCTGCTGGAGGCTTAGTGTATTGGTATATTGAGCAGGGTTTTTCCTGTGCTTTTAGGAAACATGAGGGTCTCTGTGTGAGATCCAAGAGGAGATGAGACTTTCCAAGTCTACTTGTATGAAGCCCAAGAGGAGGCTGAGACTGTCCAAGTCTCTCAAGAAGTGGTAGACTTTAGTGTAGAGAGGGGTCTTTGTATGATGCCCAAGAGGAGGCTTAGGGTTTAAGGGATGAAGATCAACCCTAGAATAGTCTAAAGTTCTGGAATTCTTGACTCTCCTAAGGATTGAACTAGTAGAGATGACTAATTTTTATCCAATGCCTTTAGGAGGCCTTTGGGTTCTTGTACTAAACCCAAGAGGAGGCTGAGGAACTTCTAAGAAGCTTGATGGGTCATTGTACTAAGCCCAAGAGAAGGCTTGGGATGCTTTTAGGAAGCCTGTGGGTCCAAGCCTAAGAAAATTTCAAGAAAGGTTTCACCAGGAATAAGTCCTTTCTCTGTTGAATAGTTCTAAGGTTTGAAGAAATTCAAAAGAGGTTTCACCGGGAATTAATCCTCTTTGGGGAGATGAATTTCTTGTACAAACATATTTCTAAGTTTTGACAGTCTAGTGAAAAGTTTCACTGGGAATAATGCCTTTCTTTGTTCCATATTGTATAAGCCCAAGAGGAGGCAGACTGTATAGGGAATTTCCTATAAAGGACTAGTTTTAACTATGTTGTAAAGTAACCTCTGGTTTGACCTAAGCATAAACCTAACTGATGGGGAAACTCTAAGCAAGATATGCACAAATATATACAGACAATTGAATTGATATATATATATATATATATATATATATATATATATATATATATATATATATATATATATGCATTAAAAAGAAAAGATGTTGGGACTTACTGTAACACCCCAATTCCCATCGCGAATAAATAATACATAAATAAATCAGAGTGAATAAAAATTTATTTTTTCGATAGAAACAGGGATGCCACATTTAAAGAAAGAAAACACAATCCCTGCTCAAATATTTGATACACAACACAAGATGGAACCAAACATAAAAGGGAAACTTTTTCCAACAAAGGGAAAGTTCAATTATGGAATAAAGCGGAAAGATCCATAACTAACTTGTTTTACAAAATAAATTATTTTATAACATCAAAATACTCATACAAAGGTAATACAAAATATATTCAACAATGTACACATATATAACAAAAGCATTCCCCGACTCCCGTGCTATGTATCAGAGCAGACACCAAAACCGACAAAAGAATGGAGAACTAATCTTCACAAAAGCCTCCAAGACTACTAATCTGCAATTGCCTCATAGAGCAATAAACCACAGCAGAAGGGTGAGAAATAACAACTAAATCAAGATTGCATAATAATATGCAAATACATAACAATTCACATGCATAGTTATTCTCACCACATTTATCACACACCAATACATATAGCATGTCACAAATACATAACCTATATCAATTATCCAACATAATCACGTATTTGCACATAAGGAATACCAAGTCACCACATATAGAAACACATCACACATCACATAGCATATGTCTATGCATAAAACATATTATCCACAACCAATGCATTTATCACATATGCACATCAAATTACCAATGCTATCACAATCTCAACACATAACAAATCAATGCACAATTTTCACACATAATCAATCCATTCATGATTTTCCACACATAATCAATCCATTCATGATTCTCACACATAATCAATCCATTCATGATTTATGCAAATACACAGAGACCGACACAACGACTCTATGCAATGCATATGCGGTACCATCCATCCATCATTCTTATCACTAGTTCACTCAGGAACTATTGGAATCATCGCTCGTTACTTAATGTAACTCCCCATCGGGCATACGATGTTCGTCGTCGCTCACACCCCACACGGGCACACGACGTTTATGGATCGTTCACACCCCACACGGGCACACGACCCTATCGCTCACACCCCACACGGGCACACGATCGTCTATAATCATCGCTCACACCCCACATGGGCACACGACATTATAGCGGATTCCCTCTGGAATCGATTCGTCGCTCACACCCCACACGGGCACACGACATCACAAGATGCATATCATGATGCTTGACACACAAGAACTCATGACAATCAAATGCATCTTCACAAATCAACAATATGATTTATCTCATCATCATTATTCATGCATTTCAAACCAATTCAAACAATGCATTTCAAACCATAATGGCCACCACACAACATACATTGAATTTCACATAACCAATGCATTTCGTCACAAACCACAAACCACAACAATCATACAATCACAATTACTTCCACAAGGGATTAACACCACAAAGGCTACCCACAATACATCATAACAACATACATTGATATTCAACCAAACAATGTATTTTACCACACAACAACATCATTATCACATGCCTCAACATCATATAAACCACATAAAAGTTCCACGTTACATAACAATAGCATAACACATAGTAAAACACCAACCGCACGCATTTAACGCGATAAAAACCCGACAACCCGACTATTTTTCAAAAACACGAATTAATTAAATCATCTTTTACCCTCCAAACCATTTTTAACAGAAATAATATTTCATTAGCTTTCTAACGCTTTGAACGGGGACCAAAACGGACTTACGGTTCAAAAGTTATGAATTTTTGAAGTTTTGGAATTTTTCATTTTTGCCCAGACCGCGCTGAGCGCGCAACCTGCTGAAACTCAGCCTTAAAAACACCATTTTTAGACTTCCAGACATCCGTTTTCGATTCTGTAAAAAGCTGCGATCTCAGAATTCGACGTACTACAATATTTTCACCATTAAAAAGCCATCCAACACATTTTCCACGGTTGAAATATTTTGAAACATAATTTTATCAATTTAACCCAATTCCAAACTCGATCAAAATCACTCGAAAACACACAAACAACCATTCCCGATTAAATATCAACCTATACCAATGTTACCAGACATATCCAAACACTTTTACTCGATCACAACATCAATTTGCACAAAAACATCGATATATATCAAAAACGCAAAAGTTACAAATTCAACATAATTCAATCAAACGATCATACTAAATCACGACCCAACATCACTCGACTCTACTACGCGAGTTATTCCGACTTTCGTCCATGAAAACATCGATTTCTATTCATTTCTACCATTTCGACCTAAAATGAAAACTAGAAGAAAATCACCAAAGCAATCCAAGAAAACATACACATATACATATACAAGCAAGATATAATCGAAACTTCTCACCCTTACCCGATTAATCGCGAGTGAAACGGAGAATCTTCAATTTTCCCCTCTTTTCTTCTTCTCCTTTTCTTTCCTCTCTTTTCTCTTCTTTTCCTTTTCTTTCTCTTCTTTCTCTTTTCTTTCTATTTCTCTCTCTCTCTATTTCTATTTATAACAAAATATCTAACTACCCAAAATGACCATTTTGCCCTTACACTCAAATATCTCCCAAACGCTCTCAAAATGCGATAAAACATAAACAGCGATGAAATATATTTTCGGGAAATAAAAGTTGAGAAGAAATTATAATTTAATGCAAATATTTTATCTATCAGAGAAATTAACCAATTAACTCAATTAGCAGGTAAAATACAATAAATTCACATATTTCACAAAATTCACATAAATGAAATAAATAAATAGAATTAAACAAATTGGGGCGTTACACTTACCTTCTGAGAAGCAGCCCAAGTGTATTGTGATCTGTAGTATCGACTACAATTGTATGCTTAATTAAGGTTTCAAGAAATTGAAGAAAGTTTTGAGGAAAACTTTGAATTTGAATTTTGATTAAAAAAAACAAGTTGTTTTTAAAAGTAAAAGAATGTTTGGGGCTTATACAATGACTGAGGCCTAGATGACTTATTTGAAAACATTGATCGCACTGCGATACCGATAGACGTTGTGGGACTTATATTATAGTAGAGGCCCAAAAATGTTTTTGTACAAAGAAGGGCTAGGTCTTACACTCTAATAGAGGCCTAAAAGTGTTTGTGAAAAATAAAAATGGGGCTTATACTCAAGGAGAGGCCCAGATGATTTATTTGAAAAGGCGATGATCGCGCCGTGATTTAAAAACCACAGAGGGACTTATACAATGACTGAGGCCCACATTTATTTATGTACAAAGAAGGAATGGGTCTTACACTCTATTAGAGACCCAAAAGTTTATTTTTATACAAGAGATGAGGCTTATAACTCAGAGAGATGCCCAGATGAAAAACAGTGATCGCACCATTATTTTGAAAATCGTATCGGGACTTATAAATGACTGAGGCCCAAAAATGGTATATTTATAAAAGGGATGAGTTTTACACTCTATTAGAGGCCCAATAGTGTTTCAAATGAATTTTAAAAAATCAAAATTAAGAGAAACCCTAATTTTAATTTAAATAATATAATTTTCAAAGGAAATTAAATAAAAAATGGTATAAAATATCAAATATATTAAAAAACAAGTTGTCAACTTTGAAAAATGTTTTGAAAAAACATGTTTAATCACATGAAAGCTTGAAATTCATTTGAATTTGAAAAAATCAAGGTGGAAATTTCATTTAAAAATGTTAAAAAAACAAATAAAATGAATTTATTTACAAAAATCCAAAATATATTAAATAAATAATTTTTTTTTTGCAAAATAAAATATTTCAACATTTTTGTGACTTTTTTTAAAAAAAAACAATAAAAAATGATTTAAAATGAAAGAGAAATTAATTTTTGAAATCAATTAATAAAAATATCAAAATATTCAAAAATCAAATATTTGAATTATGGCGCGAAGAACTTCATCTTCTTCCTCGAGCGTGCCCTGAATCTCAGATTTGCAAAACCTCATCTATCTCACTGAATACGTAATGAAATTCGCTTTTGTAAACATGCAAGTTGTTCGTTTTTGAACAAGGAATTCAGTGATATAAATTAATTGCATTTATATTAAGTGTGGAGTGAGAAATCAAAGGATGAACTCAAGAACCCTAATTTCTGCAAGAACACTATGAAATCCTATACACGATAGCTACAAATAAATTAATTGAGGGGAAACACTCTACATAAGTGCAGAAACATGTTTGTAACTTGAAAACACATTTATGATGCATGAATCATAGAGTTTGAGAGTGCCAGGCTTACCTCTGCAAGAGGAAATCGAATCCTCGATTGTAGGTGTTACAGATGTTGTGTGATGATCTGGACAGCTTCCTTAGACCTCAAGTAGTGTGTTTGCAAGCTTGGAATGGATTGAAACACCTTGGAACTTGTTGTGGTACCCCAACTGCAAGTAGGCCAAAAATCTTGAGCAAATGGATGGTGACTTTGTGATTCTGGTGTTCCAGATGTGTTTTGAGGTTATGGATCACTTGTATATGACATATGTGAGGTGTTAGGATGGTTGGTTTGTGTGGAATTGCCCTCTATTTGAAAATTCGAATGTGACTTGTAAGAGAAGCAAATTCTGGTTTTTTTGAGTGATTGGAAGGAAAGCATGAGTTGGTATACTTTGGTGTACTTGAATTGATCAGAAAGAACCTTTATTTATAGTAGAGCACCTTTGTTTTGGGAGCAATAGTGATTGGAGGCTGGATCACTCCAATATCCATTGAACTTTGTCATGTAGCCAAAGTCTCCTCTAGCTATTGACTTGAGTCAATCTTGCAGGCTATGAGTCTTCTGTTGCAGGAATAAGGCTTGACTCCTTTAGTGATCAATGACTCAGTCCATGCCACCTCAATGTACCTCTTGAATACCTTGAAATAAAATTGAAGTTTTTGGATTTGTAACAATGAGTTTCACATGCCAAGGAATTGGATTTTTGACATGGTGGCTTTGTGATCAGATCCACCATCATTCAAGTTGATTTTGAACAGAAATGAAATGATGCAAGTGTCCAAAATTGGCTCAAGAAATCATGGGAATCAAGTTATGTTTTCATACCTTTGTGTGGGCAGGGTGAAAAAGGCCATTTTTGGAGGCTTATAACTCCTAGCTCAAGTTGAACCATGGGAGGCTCTTGTACTTTTTGGAAAGCCCCAATAACATACTTCAACTTTGATGTCCAACTTTGGTCTTGAATCATCTTGGATCATAATGAAAAATTTCCTCAAAGTTGGTGAAAATGCAAAACAGATTCTGTCCAAATTTCACTAAGTGTTGGAAAAATGACCATTTTCATATTTTTGTGATTTTGATCAATCCATAACTCAAAATCCATGTGGATTTGGAATCTTTTGTAGTTGAAAATCTTGAAGTATGTAATGAGAGCTTTCATTTGAGCTTTGGATGGAAGAAAAGGTTACTTGGATCACAAGTTATGGCCTTGCAAAGTTGGGTAAAAATCATTTTTTTCATAACTTAGTGAAAGTTCAAGTTTCTTAAGATTGCCCCTTTTGCAAGTAACCTCACTTTTCTTGATTTTTCTTGATGAGTGATGATCCAAATCATGAGTTAACATTGTTTTTGACTTAAGGAAGCCATGTTTGCCAAGAAAATTCAAAAAGTCAAACTTGATTTTTGGCACAGTTGACTTTTTATCAGATGAATTTCAAACTTTGTGATCCTCTATGAAATCAAGTCCTTGACCTAACTCAAACCTAATGGATGGATTTCATAGGTGTTATAGAGTGTCTTGAATCATGTCCCATGGTTTGGGATCATGTCTTGGTCAAAAGTCAAAGGTACAGTTGACTTTTCATTAGAAAACCCTAATTGGTCCAGATGAATTTGAATCCTTGTATTGCTTATGAACCAAGTTCTTTGAGTTATTCCAAACTTGTAAATAGATTAATATGATGTATTAAAGGTCTTCAAAACACTTCTTGAGGTCTTGGCTCATGCCTTGCTTCAAAAGTCAACTTAGGGGCGAATTAGGTCAAGAACCCTAATTCCTGATTTTTGAAAAATACATCCCCTGAGGCTATTTTGAACTTGTGATTGGGTCCATGAGGTCCCTTTGAACTTCTTGGATCATATTTTGAAGTATTGGCTCATGCCCAAAGGAAAATTTCTCTCTAGAGGCCTTGGTCGACCAAAACCCTAATTTGGTGACATTAGTGATCTTGAGGCTTGATCCACTTGAAATGTTGCATTCTCATGCTGAATTCTTGATGTGGGAGACCTCTTGATCCTTCATGGATGTTTGAGAGGTTTGAAACATTGAGGATCATGTCCATTCTTGATTGATCCTTTGTCTGAGTACTCCGAGGGGGCTTAAAACCCTAATTCTTGATTGTAGTGAATGCTCAACAATCTTTGAGGGGGTTGATGAGGCATGAAGGTATATCCATATTGTGGTGATGATTTTCACAATGATGGGAAATATTGTGGTCAAAATTTAAGGCATGACACTAGGGTTTGTATCTTATCTTTGATTCTAGTTGTTAAGGGTCTTCAAGGATGAGCACCGATCAGAAGAAGAATGTGGCATACAAGTTTCCAGCACCGACTTTAGGTTCGCTTCTTGAATTGGTTTCTTTGGCTTACTCAGATGTTTTGGATGATTTCAGAAAAGATTATGGGAAAATACTAAGCATTCTTCATAACATCACAAAATATGAGCATGATGTTGTCCACACGCTCTTGCAATTCTACGACCCTCTGCTACGATGCTTTACCTTCCCAGACTATCAGTTGGTTCCGACATTGGAGGAATTTGCCTTCATTTTGGGGGTCCCCATCAAGGAGATAGTACCTTTTTTAAGGAAATCCCTAATCTGGAAGATGTCACAGCTGCCCTTTATTTGGGCCAGTCTGTTTTGGATGATAAAGTTGCTAGTAAGGGAGGTTTTCAAGGGTTTCATCTGGATTTTCTGGTTGGTCAAGCTCGCAAGTATGCTGAAGCGAAAAGTTGGAATGTCTTTGATATTATTCTAGATTTGTGTGTTTATGGAATCATCTTGTTCCCAAACATGCCTGATTTTATGGAGATGCACGCCGTCAGAACCTTCGTCATGAAAAATCTGATACCAACTCTCCTTGGTGATCTGTATCACTATGTACATTTCAAAAATGAGAAAATGAGAGGAGGACTTGTGAATTATTGTGTACCGCTCTTGTGTAAATGGTTCATGAATCATCTTCCTCGGTCTGGTGCATTTGTGGATACTAAAGATTCATTGAAGTGGTCCAAGAGAATTATGGGGTTGACTGCTGATAATATTGTTTGGTTTGATCATAGACTATTGGGTACGGAGATCATTTGCAGCGGTGGATGTTTCCCAAATGTAACTTTGGTGGGAAGGAAGGGTGGCATCAATTATAACCCTTATTTGGCTGTCAGGAAATTTGGGTATGCGTTGAGAGAGCCTCCGAAGGACCAAGATGTTGAGGAATCTCTGTTCTTTCATGGTACCGAAAATCAGGAGTTGCTCCAGAAAGCTGTAGGCGCTTGGGGAAACATCCACTGTAAAGGGAAGACTTCATGGGGGAAGAATAACTGCAAAACCTATCCTCTTTACGTGGAATGGATCCAAAAGAGGGTGGAAGAGGTGCTCATGCCTTTCTCGGTAGAACTACCTTTATACGCACTGATGATCGAACCACCTACTATAGTTGAGATTGAGAGGTATAACAAACTTTGGGCCGAAAAGGAAGAATTGCGCAAGGAGAACGAAGAGTTGAAGAGGGAGATCAGTCAGTTGGGGCATGAGTAGAAGGAAGTTATCTATGTGGCTAAGATGAAGACATAATTGTTGGCGAAGAAAGAAAAAGAATTAGCAGAGGAGGTTAAGAACAGACAACGAGTAGGGCAAGATCTGAAAATCGCCTACAGCATACTCCAGTCAAAGAAGAAGGAATTGAAAGAGCTCATAAGTTCGACAGTCAGTGGAACGCTACGGTGACCGCTCATATTGGGATAACTTGAATCACAAATTTTAAAGTTCACCACCGTCTTTGATTTATCCAAAGGAAAGGTTCAAAAACGAAAAAAAAAACCTAAGAGATCTAAGGTTCGGTGGTTGGTTACGCCTAGGGAAGGTATTAGCATCCTAAACGCCTGTAGTACTCTACAGAAACCTCTTATTTTTATTATGTTATCTATTGCTTGCTTGCTAAGGGTATGACTTGATATATGGATCAAGGATGCTTGGGTTGATTGTTCAATTGGTGTTGACCAAATTCTTTGATTTTTTATGAAGGATTGATTTTATTTTATTTTTTGTTCTTTTTATTTATTTATTAATTATCTATCTAAAGAAAAAGAGGCAGTAAAAACAAATGACAATTACACACGAGGGTGAGGGATACATTTTATCAATGGGAAGTAAGAAAATGATTGAAATACTACACAACCAAACAAGCAAATGTGGGTCCGAAACCAACCGAAATCGAATGGCAACTGAATTTAGCTTTGCAGCTAACTAAGAGTGGATTCATGTAGGAATCACTCTCTGAGAAGCTGAGCAAATGACTATAAGCACTCAAACGTTTCTCGAAAGTTAAATTAGATTTTAACTCCGAAATCGAAATGCAACGATAAACAAATATAAATCCGTATAAAAACCGATGAAAATCGAATTACCTTACTACACTTAACGTGATCATCGCAATAGGGATTAAGAATGTGCGGGTCTAAAAATTATAAAATAAAAAAATGCATAGAAAAATAAATTTAAAAAAAAAAGTTTTAAAACAATAATGTTGCTAACGCAAGAATTGCGATCATCGCAACCGGATCAAATTAAACATGAATGTCACGCATCACGTACATAAATATACATACAGCGTATCGACACAATTCGATTCGAAAAATCTAATAAAAAAAAAGAATTAACCAACAAAAAAAAGCAAATTGCTACCGTGTAAGCGGTCATCGCAAGTCGAATCAAGAATCAACAAGATAAAAATATTAAATAAAATCACAGATTGCAAATCGCAACGCGAATAGGTAAGCGCATAAAAAAAGCGGATTTTCGCTAGGCTAAACCACCAGACGCGTGTAAAATCGAAATACAAGGATAATTAATTAAAAAGAGTAAAAATAAAAAAAAAACCATACATAAACCGATGAAATTACTCAATAGCTTGCTACACTTAATGTGATCATCGCAATCCGGATCCAAATCGTGCGGATCTAAGTCTATCAAAAAGAAAGAAAGAAAAAAAAATTAAATGTGGTAAAAACTTAACAATGTTGCTAACGCGAAAGTGCGGTCATCGCAACCGGATCAAATCAACAAAAATGTCTCGCATTATACACTTCTATATGTAAACAGTGCATCGACACGATTCGATCCGATCAATCCAAAAAAAAATGATATATATATATATATATATATATATATATATATATATATATATATATATTAAAACAAAACCTTAGATTATATTATATATATTAAAACAGTACGTGTTAGAATCAGAATGTATTATATACATTAGACATGTTTAGTTATAGTTATATTATATTAAACCAGTACATGTTAACATGTATTATATTATATGTTAAAACAACGTAAGTACAATTCTATGCATCATATTTTAAATTAAAGAACCATTTGATAGGTCTGCAAATTAGTACGACGGCGGGAAAAATTATATATAAGATGACAATCAAGTGTGTGTATATATTGGTTGTATTAACCATATCACCTGAACGAAGCAGTAGTACATGTATAGGTATACTACAAACGGGGTCGGAAAAATGCAGTCTCCTCCAATGAACAGCCGCTGTGTATCGGTTCTATCTTTTTTCTTCCGGCCCCCTTTTCATTTAGCAACACAACAATATATAGGATTAAGACTAAGGTTAACTTTTAGTTGTCAATAATGTCCCTAATATCCAATTTGAGGTTCAAGTTAAATAATATTAAAATTAAGTAAAATTTAAACAACTTAGTTAATTAAAATAAATTTAAGATAAAACAAAAATCCTATTTATTTATTCTAAACATTATTTAAATTAAAAATAAGAATAAAATTAAAGTAAAATAAAAATAAAATGCTGATTACTATAATTATTTATTCTAAATAATATTAGTTAAAAAAGTAAAATAAACGGACCACAAATAAATAAAAAAATCGGGCGCGCAAGTGATCGAAAAATAAATCGAGTACACTAAAATAGATCAGTACGACATATACGACGTGAAAAAGTACCAAATTTTAGGGTCAAAAATTAGGGTGTGACAGATGCCCCTATTTAAGTTTCTTCTATCCGGAGATATGGAGATTGAAATCTTTGTCTCGACGAGATAGGAGAGACTTAAATACAAACATGCGAAATTTTTGGCCCTAATATGCCACAAAATGCTTATGATATGAGATGATATGGATGCAAGATAGAGATCCAAAAGTTACACCCGAAACATTTAGAAAATCATTAAATGTACGGGTAAAGATTTGAAGACATATCTGGTAGAACGTCAGATAAGGAACATCATATCTGGAAAAACATCATATAAATAAGGTCATATCTGGAAGAACATCAGATAGACAGAAAAGGAATTTTGGAAAAGCGTCAGAATAAAGTCACATATCCGGAAGAACATCGAATAAACAAGGTCATATCCGAAAGAGCATCAGATAGACATAAAGGGGCTCTGGAAAAACATCAGGAGCAGACACATCTAGGAAAACATCAGAATAGTCAAAGAAATGTCATTCCGGAAAAGCATTAGAATAAACAAAGCGAAATATCTGGAAAAACATCAGATAATGAAGGCTCAATTAGAAAGAGGGACACATCCGGAAGAGCATCAGATAGACATAAAGGGGCTTTGGAAAAACATCAGGAGCAGACATGTAACGCCCGATTATTTAATTAATTATTTAATTAAATATCTTCGTATTATTTGTGTGTTTTGTGTTGGTTGTCGAAAATGTCGTGTTGAATTGCTATGTCAGTTTTAGTTGAATTAATCATAAAATGTTGATTTAAGTTGTGTTGACTTTAGTTGAATTAATTAATTTAATTGATTTAAGTTGTGTTGGTATTAGTTGAATTAATTTAATTAAGATGATTTAAGTTGTAGAAATAATAGGGTGTTAATATATTAGAATTATAGGAGAATATTGGGCTTGGAGAGATGGTAGTAATAGTGGGGGTATAGTAATGAGGCCTAATAAGAAAAATAAGATAATAGAGCTATTATATTAGGTTTTAGAAATACAGAGGAATTAGAAGAAGCAGTAAAGTGGAAGTTGCAAAAAAAGAGGAAAAGTAGGAAAAGAGCGTGGAAGTTAGGGGGAAGAGGAAAAGAGACCAAGCTAGGTCGATCGGAATTTTAGAGCAACCTTCAATCCAAGGTAAGGGTGGGGTTCTGACTCTATTACAGGGTAGTTGATGAATAATATGTGGGATTTGGGTTGTATAAAATTGTCTCTGTGTGAATTGTGTCGATGAATAATACCGAATTCTGTTGTTTGCGTAATTGGTTGTTATATTTGACAAATTATACGTTCTGTGAAATAGAATTAATGTTGCTAAAAAGACTGAGATTATGTGTTGTTTGGGTTTGTGTCGGGTTTAAATTTGACGGATTGTTTTAAAAAAAATAATAATAAAAAAAAATAAAAAAAATAAAAAAATAAATGGGGGAGGGATGGCGCCAGCCACCCCTGTGTATGATAAGATGGTGGCGCAAGCCACCTTGTGAATGAGAGATGGTGGCGCAAGCCACCTGGACCTTTATGCAAAAAGGGTGGCGCAAGCCACACCCCTGTATCCATGCCACCTTATGCTTATGATAAATGGTGGCGCAAGCCACCTGTTCCCTTGTGGAATAATGGTGGCGCAAGCCACCTTGACTTCTGTGTGTGTGTGTGTGTTTTTTATATATAATATTACTATGTGTGTGTTTATTAATATTAACATGCGTGTTTACCATATTCTTGTGTAGTACAATTAGTAAGAATTAAAGATGAACATGTTAGTATCTGTAAAGTAAAATACCAGAAAAACAGAGCTAGTAATTTAGCAGGAAAATACTATAACCCCTATTAGTTTCAGTTAACATAAAAATTAACAGCAAGGCATGGATTAACAGGTAGTTTTCAGTAGTAGCAGTGATAATTTAGTAGGAACATAAACTGGCAGTATAGTAACATAGCAGAACTGGTATAATAACAGTAAGGTTATGGTCTAGCAGATAGTATTTTAGTAACAGTAGTAGTGTTAATTAGTAGAAGGATAATCTGGCAGTAGTGAGTAAACATAGCAGGAATTGTAGTATGACAGTACCAGAATATTCTTAATAGTATTAAAGCAGAGCAAAGCAGAAATATTAGTAACAGATTTTGGAAATTTACTTACTGGCAGTGTAGCATAAAGTTAATAGAGGTATAATAAAGACCTTAGTGCGTAGTAGGAATAACATGATTTTAGTAGAAGAATAATTAATTGGTTTTGGAATTCTGGTCCGAATAAATTCAAGAAGTGTTTGTGGTATAAGATGGTTGGTACAGAGTAGGATATAAGTTGCCGTGATATCGTCGTGATTAAGTTGTGAAGTTGCTGATACGAATTTTGTTGCATTGCTTATTAGTGGCAAGAATTAAGTTGTAGGCCTATGGCCAATGTTGATTTGTTGTTATTATTAAGTTGTAGGCCTATGGCCAATGTTGATTTGTTGTTATTGTTAAGTTCTAGGCCTATGGCCAATGTTGATTTGTTGTTATTGTTAAGTTGCAGGCCTATGCCGATGTTGGTTTGTCGTTGTTAAGTCGTGAGAGTATTTGTTGTTTTGTGGTTATATAACTATTATTGTTGTCATTATGATATTCATGTTGAGTTGCATACATCGCATATCAAGTTGAAGCTGATGCTCGGTAAGTTGGCCTGGATTGGCAAATTAAGTTAAAGGCTTATGCCTTGTTGACGTCAATATTAATTGGCAAGTTTCTAAGTTGGGAGTTTTGCTCCAATGGTACCACATGCATGTGCATAGTTTGAGTCGCATTTCATATTGCATAATTGTTGTTGTGATGTTGTTGATGTTGATAATAATGTTGTGAAGTGGCGATTTTATATAATCTGAACTAATATATTATTTATCATATATCCGATTATATTGTTCGATATCTCACCCCTTCTGCTGATATTTCCCCTACCATGGGAAATGGGCAGGTACTCAAGAATAGCAGTGGCAGTTCGGAATAGTTTTTGGAGTCCTTATGTTGCTTTATTGCAACTCAAGAGGGTCTTGCTCTGATACGTAACACTCGGGGGGATGAACAATCGTTGCTTTATAGTTGTTATATTTTAGTTGTTGAATTATAAGTTGATGTCAGTGAATACTTGTTATGTTGCAGTTGTTTTCAGATGAACAAAAGATGTTATGTCATTTGAGTTGAAAAGTATGATTCTGCTATTTAGTTAATAAAAGTTGTTTTATTTTAAAGACTAATTTTGCTGTTATCGATTCATCCGAGTTAAAGTGATATGTATCTGATTAACATGCGATGATATGAAGTCGTTTTTAAATTGAAAGTGTAGCATCTCGTTTGTATGTTGAATTTTGAAAGTCTGATTTTATAATTATCCGCCGGGTAGAAATGGGGTGTTACATTAGTGGTATCAGAGCAGGTCGGTCTGTCCGGCCAGGTTGTCTAATGTTGTTCGTCCCTTAGTACGCGACATGTGTGTGAAGCACTGTCGGTACTTGCTTGTGTTCTAACCGTTGTCTGCAGGAGTTGATTGAAATAAGTGGGGGAGAAGGTGGTGCTTCTCCAAGGTGCTTCGAGTGTGGAGCGTTGCCTAAGGTAGTGTTGGACGCTGCGATAGTTGGTGAGGATAGTTTGTACCGCCTCATGATATCGACTATTATTGACAAATTGAGGAACTGATCACCCTTAATCTCTTGTTGATAATGGACGGGATCATGTTGGATGGGATAGATGTGTCTTGCGAGCTTGAGTAGTGTGCGCAGTGAATTGTCGAGGTTAAGACGAGTGCTTGCGGATTATTTTGATGAGTCGATGTAGACTATTAGATTTGAAGATGAGACGAACTAGAGTTTCATGCCTGTCGGTCAAGTTGGAATATCCCGAGGAGAACGATCAGGTATTGTTGATGTCTGCTTTTGAAGGATAGAGAACAGTGTGATGGCTAGTGATATGCCAGTGGTGTGTAATCCCTGATGTTCATCTGAATCTAATTTCGACGAGGGTGAAGAGTTTGTTCTGTTAAGCAAGTGAATGAGTGAATTGGAGAAATAGTTGGAAGAGTTGTTTGAGAAGAGGTTTGTTCGACCAAGTGTTTCTCCTTGGGGTGCTCATGTACTGTTAGTGAGGAAGAAAGATAGAAGTATGAGGTTGTGTGTTGACTATCGGCAGTTGAATAAAGTGACGATCTGGAATAAGTGTCTGATTTCGAGGATTGAGAATTTACTGGATCAATTAATAGATGCCTGTGTGCTTAACAAGATTGATTTAAGGTCTGGATTATCATCAGATTTGTGTTAAGCCGGATGATATTCCGAAGACAGTCAGGACGAGGGATGGTAAAAATGAGTATACTGTGATGTCGTTTGGTGTGTCTAATGCACCTGGTATTCATGGAGTATATGAATCAGATTTGCTTGAGTATTTGGATAAGTTTGTAGTGGGTTTTATTGACCATCTTCTAATAGACTCTAAATCTGAAGAAGAGCATGCTGAGCATTTAAGCACCGGGTTGCAAGAACCGAAAGAGAAGAAGTTATATGCAAAGCTGTCTAAATGTGGATTTTGGTTAAAGGAAGTTAGTTTTCTCGGTCATGTCATTTCAGGTAGTGGCATTGCTGTGGATCCATCTAAAGTAGATGATGTGTTGCAATGGGAAACTCCATAGTCGGCTACCGAGATTTGAAGCTTTTTGGGACTAGTTGGTTATTAACGAAGGTTATCGAAGGATTTTCTAAGTTAGCACTTCCGTTGACTAAGTTGACTTGTAAAGGTAGAGGTTTTGTGTGGGACATTCAATGTGAAGAAAGTTTTACGGAATTAAAGAAGAGATTGACGTCGGCTCCGGTCTTGACATTACCTAATCCAGGAGAACCTTTTGTGGTGTATTGTGATGCTTCTAAGATGGGTTTAGGAGGTGTGCTTATGCAGAAAGATAAGGTAGTTGCTTACGTGTCGAGGCAGTTGAGAACTCATGAAAAGAACTATCCTACGCATGATTTGGAACTTGCTGTAGTTGTTTTTGTGCTGAAGATTGGAGGCATTATCTTTATGGTTCCAGATTTGAAGTGTTTAGTGACCATAAGAGTTTAAAGTATTTATTTGATCAGAAGGAATTGAATATGAGACAACGAAGATGGTTGGAATTATTAAAAGACTATGATTTCGGTTTGACCTATCATCCATGTAAAGCTAATGTTGTAGCTGATGCCCTAAGTCGGAAAACTTTGCATATGTCGACGATGATGGTTAAAGAATTAGAATTAATTGAGCAGTTCAGAGGTATGAGCTTAGTTTGTGAAGTGACACCGCAGAGTGTGATGTTGGGAATGCTGAAGATTAACAATGATTTTCTGGACAGTATCAAGGAAGCTCAGAAGTTAGACGTGAAACTAGTAGATTCGATGGTTGGAATCAATCAATCTGAGAATGATGATTTCAAGTTAGATGCGCAAGGTGTGTTGAGATTCCGAAATCGAATTTGTATTCCTGATGATGTAGAGAAGAAGAAAGTAATTCTCAAGGAAAGTCATAAGAGCAATTTGAGTATTCATCTGGGAGCTACAAAAATGTATCAAGACTTGAAGAGATTGTTTTGGTGGCCTGGGATGAAACGTGATGTAGCTCGATTTGTGTATGCATGTTTAACTTGTCAGAAGTCGAAAGTTGAGCATCAAAAGCCTGCAGGGTTGATGCAACCGTTAGAAGTTCCAGAATGGAAATGGGATAACATTTCAATGGATTTTGTGACAGGATTACCTAATACTTCAAGAGGACATGATTCAATTTGGGTGATTGTTGATGGGCTTACGAAGTCGGCTCATTTTATTCCTATTAACATCAGTTTTCCAGTATCGAAGTTGGCAGAGATTTGTACTAGCGTAATTGTAAAGCTGCATGGTGTTCTCTGTGTATTGTGTCTGATAGGGATCCGAGGTTTACGTCTGATTTTTGGAAGAGTTTGCGAGAGGTGTTGGGTTCTAAGTTGAGGTTGAGTTCGGCGTATCACCCTTAGGCGGATGGTCAAACTGAGAGGACTATTCAGTCGTTGGAGGATTTGTTGAGAGCTTGTGTTCTTGAACAGGGAGGTTCGTGGGATACTTATCTTCCATTGATCGAGTTCACTTATAATAGCAGTTACCATTCCAGTATTAGAATGGCACCTTTTGAAGCGTTATATGGTCGGAGATGTAGGACTCCTTTATGTTGGCATGAATCGGGAGAAAGTGTAGTGCTTGGACCTGAAATCGTTCGAGAGACTACTGAGAAGGTGAAGTTGATCCGAGAAAAGATGAAATCTTCCCAAAGTAGGCAGAAGAGTTATCATGACAAGCGAAGGAAAGATTTAGAATTCCAAGTAGGTGACCATGTATTTTTTAGAGTTACGCCTGTGACAGGTGTTGGGCGTGCATTGAAGTCTAAGAAGCTCACTCCTCGTTTTATTGGTCCGTATCAGATTTTGGACAGAGTTGGAAATGTTGCTTATAGAGTGGCTTTACCGCCTAATCTGTCGAATTTACATGAGGTGTTTCTTGTGTTACAACTTCGAAAGTATGACGTGGGAGTTGGAAAGCAAGATGCGGGAATCCTATCCCGAGTTGTTTGAACAAGGTAAATTTTCGAGGACGAAAATATTTTAAGTGGGGGAGAGTTGTAACGCCCGGTTATTTAATTAATTATTTAATTAAATATCTTCATATTATTTGTGTGTTTTGTGTTGGTTGTCGAAAATGTCGTGCTGAGTTGCTATGTCGGTTTTAGTTGAATTAATCATAAAATGTTGATTTAAGTTGTGTTGACTTTAGTTGAATTAATTAATTTAATTGATTTAAGTTGTGTTGGTATTAGTTGAATTAATTTAATTAAGATGATTTAAGTTGTAGAAATAATAGGGTGTTAATATATTAGAATTATAGGAAAATATTGGGCTTGGAGAGATGGTAGTAATAGTGGGGGTATAGTAATGAGGCCCAATAAGAAAAATAAGATAATAGAGTTATTATATTAGGTTTTAGAAATATAGAGGAATTAGAAGAAGCAGTAAAGTGGAAGTTGCAGAAAAAGAGGAAAAGTAGGAGAAGAACGTGGAAGTTACGGGAACGAGGAAAAGAGGCCAAGCTAGGTCGATCGGAGTTTTAGAGCAACCTTCAATCCAAGGTAAGGGTGGGGTTCTGACTCTATAACAGGGTAGTTGATGAATAATATGTGGGATTTGGGTTGTATAAAATTGTCTCTGTGTGAATTGTGTCGATGAATAATATCGAATTCTGTTGTTTGCGCAATTGGTTGTTATATTTGACAAATTATAAGTTCTGTGAAATAGAATTAATGTTGCTAAAAAGACTGAGATTATGTGTTGTTTAGGTTTGTGTCGGTATTAAGTTAGACTGGATTGTTTTAAAATATATATATATATATATAAATGGGGGAGGGATGGCGCCAGCCACCCCTGTGTATGATAAGATGGTGGCGCAAGCCACCTTGTGAATGAGAGATGGTGGCGCAAGCCACCTGGACCTTTATGCAAAAAGGGTGGCGCAAGCCACACCCCTGTATCCATGATAATGGTGGCGCAAGCCACCTTATGCTTATGATAAATGGTGGCGCAAGCCACCTCTTCCCTTGTGGAATAATGGTGGCGCAAGCCACCTAGACTTTTATGTGTGTGTGTGTGTTTTTTTAGTATAATATTACTATGTGTGTGTTTATTAATATTAACACGTGTGTTTACCATATTCTTGTGTAATACAATTAGTAAAAATTAAAGATGAACATGTTAGTATCAGTAAAGTGAAATACCAGAAAAACAGAGCTAGTAATTTAGCAGGAAAATAATATAACCCCTATTAGTTTCAGTTAACAGAAAAATTAACAGCAAGACATGGATTAACAGGTAGTTTTCAGTAATAGCAGTGATAATTTAGTAGGAACATAAACTGGCAGTATAGTAACATAGCAGAACTGGTATAATAACAGTAAGGTTATGATCTAGCATATAGTATTTTAGTAACAGTAGTAGTGTTAATTAGTAGAAGGATAATCTGGCAGTAGTGAGTAAACATAGCAGGAATTGTAGTATGACAGTACCAGAATATTCTTAATAGTATTAAAGCAGAGCAGAGCAGAAATATTAGTAACAGGTTTTGGAAATTTATTTACTGGCAGTGTAGCATAAAGTTAATAGAGGTATAATAAAGACCTTAGTGCGAAGTAGGAATAACATGATTTTAGTAGAAGAATAATTAACCGGTTTTGGAATTTTGGTCCGAATAAATTCAAGAAGCGTTTGTGGTATAAGATGGTTGGTACAGAGTAGGATATAAGTTGCCGTGATATCGTCGTGATTAAGTTGTGAAGTTGCTGATACGAATTTTGTTGTATTGCCTTATTAGTGGCGAGAATTAAGTTGTAGGCCTATGGCCAATGTTGATTTGTTGTTATTATTAAGTGGTAGGCCTATGGCCAATGTTGATTTGTTGTTATTGTTAAGTTCTAGGCCTATGGCTAATGTTGATTTATTGTTATTGTTAAGTTATAGGCCTATGCCGATGTTGGTTTGTCGTTGTTAAGTCGTGATAGTATTTGTTGTTTTGTGGTTATATAACTATTATTGTTGTTATTATGATATTCATGTTGAGTTGCATACATCACATATCAAGTTGGAGCTGATGCTCGGTAAGTTGGCCTGGATTGGCAAATTAAGTTGAAGGCTTATGCCTTGTTGACGTCAATATTGATTGGCAAGTTTCTAAGTTGGGAGTTTTGCTCCAATGGTACCACATGCATGTGCATCGTTTGAGTCGCATTTCATGCTGCATAATTGTTGTTGTGATGTTGTTGATGTTGATAATAATGTTGTGAAGTGGTGATTTTATATAATCTGAACTAATATATTATTTATCTTATATCCAATTATATTGTTCGATATCTCACCCCTTCTGCTGATATTTCCCCTACCATGGGGAATGGGCAGGTACTCAAGAATAGCAGTGGCAGTTCGGAATAGTTTTTGGAGTCCTTATGTTGCTTTATTGCATGTCAAGAGGGTCTTGCTCTGATACGTAACACTCGGGGGGATGAACGATCGTTGCTTTATAGTTGTTATATTTCAGTTGTTGAATTATAAGTTGATGTCAGTGAATACTTGTTATGTTGCAGTTGTTTTCAGATGAACAAAAGATGTTATGTCATTTGAGTTGAAAAGTATGATTCTGCTATTTAGTTAATAAAAGTTGTTTTATTTTAAAGACTAATTTTGTTGTTATCGGCTCATCCGAGTTAAAGTGTTATGTATCTGATTAACATACGATGATATGAAGTCGTTTTTAAGTTGAAAGTGTAGCATCTCGTTTGCATGTTGAAATTTTGAAACTCTGATTTTATAATTATCCGCCGGGTAGAAATGGGGTGTTACAAGACACATCTGCGAAAACATCAGATGGTAAAAGCAAGGTCATTCCGAAAAAGCATCAGAATAAATAAGGCGATATATCTGGAAGAACATCAGATAACAAAGACTCAATCAGAAATAGAGACATATCCGGAAAAACATCAGAATCAAAGGGTATATCTGGGAAAACATCAGATAAGTTCTGGAAGACTATCAGAACAAGAGACACATCTGGAAAATCATCAGACTCAAAGTCGTACCTGGAAGAACATCAGATAGACACAAAGAAGGTTCTGGGAGAACACCAGAACAAACATACATATCCGGAAGGACATCGGATAGATTCCGGGACAACATCAGAATCAAAGGTAATATCTGGAAGAACATCAGATAAGTTCTGGAAAATATCAGAAACAAAGTCATATCTGGAAGAACGTCAGATAGACCCAGAGGGAGTTCTGGAAGAACATCAGATAAATTCTGGAAAAACATCAGAAACAAAGTCATATCTGGAAGAACGTCAGATAGACACAGAGGGAGTTCTGGAAGAACATCAGAACAAAATTACATATCTGGAATAGCATCAGATAGATACAACAATATCTGTTTGGTAGGTGCCAAGTAAGTTGGACTTTGACCACGAGATAAGACGTGGATAACATCAAAAGTAGGTTGCAAACATTTCAGAAAAAAAGGTTTCATTTTATAATCCATGATTTTTTATTGATTTTGCAAGGGAAAGAACAATTGAGTTTCTTAAAACCGAATGGTTATTCATGAATGCATGAATGGATGCATAGACATAGGTATACACATATACACATATACAGGTAAACAAGCCAAGGCTTAGGTTTGAAGATCACGAGCATGGAGCCATGGTCTACCCTTCCCAAGGTGTGTACTATGGTTTCAAATGTACCTGCTGAACGGGTTCTACAAAGTTCCCAGAGTCTACAATCCATCTTTCGGATATTATCGATTTTCCAAATCACTTGGTAGTCAATAATATTCTCAAGAGAAACTCGTCTGAGTGTAGTATCGCGTAGCGACTATTGCAGAAATAGACTCCCGCATAGTCCCCGCACTACATCCTAATGGGCCAAGTTGGGTTAAAGGTAACTACGGTCCCCAGTCTCGATGGCCTTTAGTTCGAAATAATATCGTCTTCACGAATGGACTCGTTGAACAATATTAAATTCGAGAGGGCCTAAACTGAGTGGTGAAGTCTCAATTCAACTTCTTCAGGAATCGACTCCCTCAAAGTATCCTTGAATTCTCACCGTCCTATCATATTTTTCACTCTAGTCCGGGTGTAGGACTTATCTCACCACACAAAGTAGCAACCCTGCACACAGAAAATCCAAGTAAAACAGGTATATATACAAATATAAAGATATATAGGCAAACAAGCAACTAAATAACATAGTTATAAACAAGTTAGGGGAAACCTTCGAAAAGTCCCTAGTGAAGTCGCCATTTCTGTCGCGGTGAGAATCGGATACCAAGCTATTAGGATAACTTGAATCACAAATTTTAAAGTTCACCACCGTCTTTGATTTATCCAAAGGAAAGGTTCAAGAACGCAAAAAAAAACCTAAGAGATCTAAGGTTCGGGGGTAGGTTACGCCTAGGGAAGGTATTACCATCCTAAACGCCTGTAGTACTCTACAGGAACCTCTTATTTTTATTATGTTATCTATTGCTTGCTTGCTAAGGGTATGACCTGATATATGGATCAAGGATGTTTGGGTTGATTGTTCAATTGGTGTTGACCAAATTCTTTGATTTTTTATGAAGGATTGATTTTATTTTATTTTTTGTTCTTTTTATTTATTTATTAATTATATATCTAAAGAAAAAGAGGCAGTAAAAACAAATGACAATTACACACGAGGGTGAGGGATACATTTTATCAATGGGAAGTAAGAAAATGATTGAAATACTACACAACCAAACAAGCAAATGTGGGTCCGAAACCAACCGAATTCGAATGGCAACTGAATTTAGTTTTGCAGCCAACTAAGAGTGGATTCATGTAGGAATCACTCTATGAGAAGCCGAGCAAATGACTATAAGCACTCAAACGGTTCTCGAAAGTTAAATTAGATTTTAACTCCGAAATCGAAATGCAACGATAAACAAATATAAATCTGCATAAAAATCGATGAAAATTGAATTACCTTGCTACACTTAACGTGATCATCGCAATAGGGATTAAGAATGTGCGGATCTAAAAATTATAAAGTAAAAAAATGCATAGAAAAATAAATTTTTTAAAAAAAGTTTTAAAACAATAATGTTGCTAACGCAAGAATTGCGATCATCGCAACCGGATCAAATTAAACATGAATGTCACGCATCACGTACATAAATATACATACAGCGTATCGACACAATTCGATCTGAAAAATCTAATAAAAAAAAGAATTAACAAACAAAAAAAAGCAAATTGCTACCGCGTAAGCGGTCATCGCAAGTCGAATCAAGAATCAACAAGATAAAAATATTAAATAAAATCACAGATTGCAAATCGCAACGCAAATAGGTAAGCGCATAAAAAAAAGCGGATTTCCTCTAGGCTAAACCATCGGACGCGTGTAAAATCGAAATACAAGGATAATTAATTAAAAAGAGTAAAAATAAAAAAATCATACATAAACCGATGAAATTACTCAATAGCTTGCTACACTTAATGTGATCATCGTAATCCGGATCCAAATCGTGCGGATCTAAGTCTATCAAAAAGAAAGAAAGAAAAAAAAATTAAATGTGGTAAAAACTCAACAATGTTGCTAACGTGAAAGTGCGGTCATCGCAACGGATCAAATCAACAAAAATGTCTCGCATTATACACGTCTATATGTAAACAGCGCATCGACACGATTCGATCCGATCAATAAAAAAAATGATATATATATATATATATATATATATATTATAACAAAATGTTAGATTATATTATATATATCAAAAATTATATTTTGACACCCCACCCTACACCTACACCGTATGTACGGATGGTGAATAGTACCGTCCGTACATAAATAGTAACGATCGTACATGAACAATAGCGTATTCCGTACACATAAATAGTGTCTGTCAGTACATGAACAGCATCCGTCCGTACATGAACAGTACCCGTCCGTACATGAACAGTGTCGTCCGTACCGTACGGAAATACGGTGTAGTGTAAAAAAGGGTGTCAAGATAGTAAACCTGTATATATATTACAACAAAACGTTAGATTATATTATATATATTAAAATAGTACGTGTTAGAATCAGAATGTATTATATACATTAGACATGTTTAGTTATAGTTATATTATATTAAACCAGTACATGTTAACATGTATTATATTATATGTTAAAACAACGTAAGTACAATTCTATGCATCATATTTTAAATTAAAGAACCATTTGATAGGTCTGCAAATTAGTACGACGGCGGAAAAAATTATATATAAGATGACAATCAAGTGTGTGTATATATTGGTTGTATTAACCCCATCACCTGAACGAAGCAGTAGTACATGTATAAGTATACTACAAACGGGGTCGGAAAAATGCAGTCTCCTCCAATGAACAGCCGCCGTGTATCGGTTCTATCTTTTTTCTTCCGGCCCCCTTTTCATTTAGCAACACAACAATATATAGGACTAAAATTAGGGTTAACTTTTAGTTGTCAATAATGTCCCTAATATCCAATTTGAGGCCCAAGTTAAATAATATTAAAATTAAGTAAAATTTAAACAACTTAGTTAATTAAAATAAATTTAAGATAAAACAAAAATCCTATTTATTTATTCTAAACATTATTTAAATTAAAAATAAGAATAAAATTAAAATAAAATTAAAATAAAATGTTGATTACTATAATTATTTATTCTAAATAATATTAGTTAAAAAAAAGAAAAATAAACGGACCACAAATAAATAAAAAAATCGGGCGCGCAAGTGATCGAAAAATAAATCGAGTACACTAAAGTAGATCAGTACGAAATATACGACATGAAAAAGTACCAAATTTTAGGGTAAAAAATTAGGGTGTGACACCACCAGGCTTGTTGATTGGGGTCATTGATTCTTGTATTTGGATATCTTTCTCTATTTGGGTTGTATGTAAAGACTGGTGGTTATTCTCTTATTCTCTAATCTATGAGCAACTGATATCGGTGTTTCGTCCACTTCTGGTGTTTATTATTATTATTATTAAAATGGAATCAAAGGGTAGATCGCCGTGGAAATATTCCAACATGGCATTCGCATTTGCATCACATACTCATTTGCAAAGAAAGTGTTCTGGATTGGCTTATTCTTATCTCTGCTTGGTATTCTTCAGCAGGATTGCGAACCCAAATATTCACAGGTATTGCACAAGAGGGAATCAACAGAGAGCAATGGAACAAGTACAAGCTGAACTTCAGGAGGTCCGAAACCGCATGACTTAGTTTATGGAGTTAATGCAGAATATGGCTCAGGGGCAGGAACAGTTAAGAGCCTTGGTCCAACCTTTGGTTGCTTGTGTGGATGAAGATGTTGTTGTTCAATGTGGTGCTGGCATTATTCCTCCAGCCGGAGGTTCTATGGTGGTGCTAACCTTTAGGGCGGAGGTGGTCCGGGTGTTGTCATTCCTCTGGGAGGAGGCGTAACTGGTGGAATTCCTGGAGTAGTTGGTGGTGGTGGGAGTGTGTGTGATGTACATGGCGCTGGTGGCCATCAGTGGGAAGAGGATCGTCAGGAGGATGTTTTCTCCATGCAAGGTTTGGACGTCAGTCTCCCATCTGAGGCCGACAAGAAATTTAAAATGATCGAAGAAAGGATGCGTGCATATGCGAACCAAAACATTTTTGGTCTTGATATGGCTTAGTTCCTAGAGTGAGAATCCCTCCCAAATTCAAAGTTGTCGACTTTTATAAATATAAGGGAGTGACTTGCCCTAAGACTCATATTCGGGCTTATTACAGGAAAATGTCAGCTTACTCAGATGACGAGAAACTCTTAATGCATTTCTTCCAAGATAGCCTGGTTAGGGCTTCATTGGAGTGGTACATGGGGTTAGAGAGGACCCATATCAGAAGCTGGAGAGACTTGGTGGAAGCCTTTGTCAAGCATTATCAATACAACAGCGACATAGCACCTAACAGGATGCAATTGCAGAATCTATCCCAGAGGGGTAATTAGAGCTTCAAGGAGTACGCCCAAAGGTGGCGTGAACTAGAGGCAAGAGTTCAACCTCCAATGATGGAGCGAGAACTTATCGACATGTTCATGGATACACTCCAGGGGCCTTATTATGAGAAGCTGGTTGGGTGTATGTCGGCAGGCTTTTCGGATCTGGTGCTGGCAGGGGAAAGGGTTGAAAGTGGAATTAAGACTGGAAAGATATCAAGTGGAAGTGGATCCTCATCCGGAGGAAGTAAAAAACCATACGCAGGTAACCCAAAAAAGAGGGAGGGTGACACAAATTCTATTGCTTCCTATCTGGTAAAGGTAGGGCCCAGCAAAATTATACTTAGCAAGTTGCTATTGTTGCCATTCCGGCTGCGCCTCAGTAACAGAACAACGCTTCTCGCCGATACCAAGATAGACCAAAGGTAAATAGGCATTTTGAAACTCCATCAATGTTGTATTCTCAGTTAATACAACATCTTTTGCAACTACAGTTGATACAGAAAAGAACTTTGGCTCCACCTAATGGTAATCTACCACCGAGTTATGACGCAAATGCTCATTGTGAATTTCATTCGGGAGCGCCCGGGCACCTCATAGAAAATTGAAAAGCCTTCAAGCATAAGGTACAATATTTGCTTGATTCTAAGGCAATTGATTTCACCAACGGAGGGCCGAATGTCATTCAGAACCCAATGTCACCGCATGGGGCAGAAAGGGTCAACGCCATTGAAGACAGAGAGAAGTTGAATTTGATATATGATGTGAATGAGTTAAAGACTCCATTGTTGTTCGTTAAAGAGTAGTTATTGAAAAGAGGAGTATTCCCAGGATGCGAGAATGATTGTCAGGGTTGTACATTGCAGTCAGAGGGTTGTAATTTGCTGAAAGCGGGCATACAGAGAATGATTGATGAGGGTCAGTTACAATTTGACAGGACGAATGTTGAGAAAAAGATTGTTGATGATGACAGTGATAATGATGTTTCCACAATTTCTACCCCATACAGAACTATTCATATTTCAGCACTGGCGCGACAGTCACCTGTTGTTATTACTACGCCCGAACTAATTCCTTATGAAAGTACCAAAGCGATTCCATGGAACTATGGAGCGGAGGTATTCTGACGGGCAAAAGAAAGAATTAGTAAGATCTTCTGATGTTAGCTCAAGTGTTGAAAATATTGTTGGGGCTGGTGGAGTTACTCGCATTGGTAGGGTATTTTCACCATCAGATGAGAATGTGGGCAGTTCGGGTAAAGACAAAGGTAAATTGGTGGTAGATGATTCCACCCGAAGCAGACTAATGATACTTATTTTTCAAAAGACGTAGAGGAGTTTATGAGGTTGATTCAAAACAGTGATTATAAGATTGTTGATCAGATTAATCAAACGTCGTCAAAAATTTCTATCCTATCATTGCTGCTACGTTCTGAAGCCCACAAAAAAGCTTTGTTGAAGGTGTTAAATACTGCTTATGTGCCACAGGAGATTTCAGTAAATCAACTTGAAGGAGTGGTGGCGCATGTGAATGCTGGAAATGGTTTAGGATTTACCGATTTGGATCTGACACCTGACGAAAGAAATTATAATAACGCCTTGCATATTTTCTTGGAATGCAGAGGCTCCTTGATGTCTCATGTCTTAGTAGATACAGGGTCTTCGCTGAATGTTC
This sequence comes from Lathyrus tuberosus, assembly GCA_022829125.1. Classification (NCBI taxonomy): domain Eukaryota; kingdom Viridiplantae; phylum Streptophyta; class Magnoliopsida; order Fabales; family Fabaceae; genus Lathyrus; species Lathyrus tuberosus. The sequence goes on along the minus strand of JALAZF010000199.1, from coordinate 8,947,135 downwards.
TGCCGAAGAAGGCCCTTATGAAGGTTGACACACAAGGTTTGATTTGCAGGCCAAGTGATTTGGTTGTGCGGGCGTTTGATGGCTCCTAAAGGTCGGTGTTTGGGGAAGTGGTGATGCCTATCAAGGTGGGACCAGAAAGTTTTTATGAAACTTTCTATATTATGGACATCCAACCAGCCTACAGCTGTTTGTTAGGCCGTCCTTGGATACATTCTGCTGAAGCGGTAACATCCACCCTACATCAAAAGTTGAAATACATGGTTGAGGGTAAAGTGGTTACAGTATGTGGGGAAGAAGATATAATGGTTCGCCATTTGTCGACATTTAAGTATGTTGAAGTTGATGGAGAGATCCATGAAACTTTGTGTCAGGCCTTCGAAGCTGTTCAAATTCAGAAGGAGCCTCTGGTGGAGGATAAAGGGCCTGAGGTTTCGATGTATTCATTCAAAGAGGCGCGCGCGGTGGTTGATTATGGTGGTTCTCAAAGGTGGGGCCAGGTTCTTGAAGTTCCAATGAAGCAACATAAATACGGTTTGGGGTACAAGTCATCAAAGACATCACAAGATCCCCCAAGATATAGTGGTCCAGTTCGGTTTACAAGTGTTGGGGTGTTTTTTAACAGGATCAACACAATAGGGGATAATGAGGTTGATAGTGACTGTGATATGGATGATTGGATCCGCCCCTGTGTTCCAGGTCATGAATTATGCAGCTGGTCTACCGAAGAAGTCATCCAAGTCACCTACGAAGAGTAATTTTTATTGTCTTTGCATATGTTAAGTCCTACATTCTGCCCAAGACGTAGTGACTCATTCTGTAGGGCCACACTGTTTTACTTTCAATGTCATCATGAATAAAGGACGTTTTTCATTCAAATGTTTTGATCCCTGTTTTTCCTTTTTGCTTTTACATTTACTAAAAGAAAAATGGCAATGTGTTTTTGTTTGTTCACTGTTGCATTCATAATAAACATAAAACATCACTCATGCAGGTCTGTCATCTCAGATTCCACCGATAATGATTCAGCTATGGCTCGGTATGACTTTGATAATCCCATTTATCAAGTCGAAGAAGAGACTGACGAAGACTGTGAACTGTCTGAGGAATTGGCCAAACGTCTGAAACAGGAGGAAAGGATTAGTTTACCTCATCAGGAGGATATTGAAGTCATCAATCTGGGCACAGGGGACGTGAAAAAGGAAATCAGAATTGGGGCTGCCTTGGAAGACAGTGTTAAGGGAAGATCGGTGGAAATTCTTCGAGAGTATGTGGACATCTTTTCCTGGTCTTATCAAGACATGCCTGGGCTAGACACGGATATTGTCATGCACCGTTTTCCTCTTAAAGTGGATTGTCCTCCGGTCAAGAAAAACCTGAGAAGAACGAGACCAGAAATAATTAGATGTCGGCTTTCTTGCTGTGACTAATTATCCTCCGTGGGTTGCTAACATTGTTCTTGTACCTAAGAAGGATGGAAAGGTCGGGATGTGCGTTGATTACCATGACTTAAACAGAGCAAACCCGAAAGACGACTTCCCGCTCCCCCACATTGACGTGTTAGTTAATAACATTGCTCAATAATCTGTATTTTCCTTCATGGATGGCTTCTCTGGGTATAATCAAATCAAAATGGCCCCAGAGGACATGGAGAAGACTACCTTTATAACACCCTGGGGAACTTTCTGTTACAAGGTGATGCCCTTTGGATTGAAAAATGTCGGGGCAACCTATCAGCGGGCGATGGTGACTCTCTATCATGATATGATTCACAAAGAGATCGAGGTCTATGTTGATGACATGATTGCGAAGTCCCAAATGGAGGAAGAGCATATGGTGAGTCTTCAGAAGTTGTTTGAAAGGTTAAGGAAATTTAAGCTGAGGTTGAATTTGAATAAGTGCACCTTTGGGGTGAGATCAGGTAAACTGCTGGGTTTCATTGTTAGCGAAAGGGGTATTGAGGTAGATCCTGCCAAAGTAAAAGCCATACAAGAAATGCCTGAACCGAGAACAGAAAAAGAGGTCTGTGGTTTCTTAGGGAGATTGAACTACATTGCCCAGTTCATCTCTCATCTTACAGCCACGTGTGAACCAATATTCAAATTATTGAGAAACGATCAAGAGGTCAGGTGGAATGAAATATGTCAAAAGGAATTTGAGAAAATTAAATAATATTTGGAGGAACCTCCGATCCTCATGCCGCCCGTAGGAGGAAGACCTTTGATTATGTATCTTAAGGTTCTTGAGAATTCGATGGGGTGTGTGCTTGGTCAACACGACAAGACATGTAGAAAAGAGCATGCCATCTACTACCTGATGTCATACCCCAAATTTTTACCACCAATATTTCCCATCAATGTGCAAATCATCATCACAATATGGATGAACCTTCATGCCTCATCAATCTCCTCAAAGATGATTGAGCATTCACTACAAACAAGAGTTAGGGTTTTGAGCCCTCTTAGAGCACTTAGGCAAAGGATCAATCAAGAAATGACATGATCTTCAACTTGTCTAGACTCTCAAACACCTAATAAGGATCAAAAGGACTCCCACATCAAGAATCAAGCACAAGGTTGCAGCATTCCAAGTGGATCAGGCCTCAAGATCGCTAGTGTCACCAAATTAGGGTTTGGTCGACTGAGGCCTCCAGATGGAATTTTTCCTCTGGGAATGGACCATTGCCTCAAAGCACAACTTAATATACTCCAAGGAACCTCATGGACCCAATCATCAAGTTAATTTAACCTCAGGGGATGCATTTACCCAAAAAAATTAGGAATTAGGGTTTATTGACCTAATTCACCCCTAAGTTGACTTTTGGGACAAAACATGAGCCAAGACCTTAAGTCATGGTTTGAGGATCTCCAATATACTACATTGATCCATTTGCAACAATGGATTGATCCAAGAAGCTTGCTCCACAAGCTTCAATTTCATCTGGACCACAATTAGGGTTTCGAGGAAAAAGTCAACTGTACCTTTGACTTTTGACCACGACATGTTCCCAAACCTTGGGACATGGTTCAATACACCCTACAACACCTATGGAATATATCCATTAGGTTTGATTTAGGTCAAGGACTTGATTTCACAAAGGATCACACAGTTTGGATTTTCATCCGATAAAATGTCAACTGTGCACAAAATCAAGTTTGACTTTTTGGAATTTTTCACAATTATGGTTCATTGACCCTAAAACAATGTTAATATGTGATTTGAATCATCATTCATCAAGAAAAATCAAGAAAAGTGAGTTAACTTGTAAAAGGGGTAACCATAAAAAACTTAGAATTTTTCTAAGTTATGGAACAAAGTGGCTAGAGTACCAACTTCCAAGGACCATAACATGAGATCCAAGCAACCATTTTGGATGGTCCAAAGCTGGATTTGTAGCTCTCATTACACTCTACAAAAGTGTCAACTAGACCTCATTCCAATTCATCATGGATTTTTAGTTATGGAGTGATCAAAATGGCAAAAAACATGGAAATGACACTTTTCCAACACTTAATGAAAATTTGCCTAAGTTAGCAGCCTTGAACATCAATGTTCATGATGATTTTTCAATTGGATCCAAAACGTTTCAAGACAAACTATGATCACACATGTGTTGTATCATATGAGGGCTTTCCAGGGAGCCCAAGAACATGAGAAAACTCCACATAAGCTAGGAGTTATGACAACTGCAACATGCCTTGCTGGAAACTGTCTTGGCAAGGAAGATTTGTGCATAAGGGCTCGATTTGATCAAATTATGCAACAACAAGCATGGTTATCCATCTGCACACCTCAAGGGGGAACAACCAAGGGACAATCAATGATCTACCAGCCTCCCAAGTCCATGGAGCTATGTGTAGGCATGACACTCCTAAATTCAAAGATGCTTCAAATATTCAATTTTGTTTCAAAGCATTTAACTGATGCATAGAGGTGGCATTCATCAAGACAATGTTATCCAAGTTCAGTCAAGACTTATCCTTAAACCAAAGAACCTTAGGCATGTGCCCTAACCTCAAGTCAATGACTAGAGGAGACTTGAGATTTCATTTGATCACAATTGGCCACAGACCTGTACCAGTTGCCATACACTATTGCAGCCAAAACAAACTTGACACACTGTAAATAGAGCTCATTTGTGATCAGTTTGAGTACACCAAAGCACCCAAACTGATGCTTTTCTCAAAATCTCCTCTTTCACCCCAAATTTGCCTTCTAACTCAAGTCACCATCGGGTTTTGAGTTTGAGAGCAATTCTAACCCAACCAATGGTTCACACACCTCACATATAACATATAGAAGTGATCCATAACACATAATTACATATGGAACATCAGGTTCTCAAAATCATCATCCACCTGCATAAGCCTTTGACAGATTTGCAGTTGAGATGCCAAATCCAGTTCCACCTCAATTCAATCCACTCCAAGCATCCAAACACACTCCATAGCACCTAAGGAAGCTGTTCACATCATTGGAACCAAGCTGTAACACCTCCAACCTAGAACTCGATCACCAGCTGCAAGAGGTAAGGCTAAATTTGGTCATCTCATGATTCATGCATATTTCCTCGCACAATAATTTTACCATATGTTCATAATCATATATGGAGTGTTTCCTCTCAATTGATTGCTTTGTATGAATCGTGTATGGAATTTCTTAGCCTTCATGCAGAAATTAGGGTTCTTGAGGTTTCTCTTTGATTTCTCATTCCATACTTAAAATAAATGAAATTAAAGACCATAGACATGATCGTGAGTTGAAAATGAGCAGATTGATATGTGGATTGTGTGATTTCATCAATTATTCAGTGAGATTGATGAGAAAATGCAAATCAGACAAAAACACGGCACGCGGGCAAGAACAAGGTGTTCTTGGTGCCTTTTTTCAAACTTTTGAATTTTTGAATTTTTATTATTTTATTTAATTGATTCAAAAATTAATTTCTCTCTGAATTTTAATTATTTTATTTTACAAAAATTTCCCAAAAATATTATTTATTTCATATATTTGATATTTTTGAAAAGAATTAATTTTTATTAGTTTTTTAACATTTTAAAATTTTTCTTTCTCTTGATTTTCCAAACTTAAATGGTTTTCAATCATTTTGTGGATAAAAACATGATTTTTGAAACATTGACCCAAAATCACAACTCATTTCTCACATGTTTTCAATGATTTTATTAATTTTTAATCAAAATTAAATCCATTTTTAACAAAATTAGGGTTTTGATTGATTTCACCCTCATGAATCCTTTTCAAAACACTCATGGGCCTCTTGATAGAGTGTAAGTCCCACGCCTTTGTAAATAATACAATTTTGGGCCTCACACATTGTATAAGTCCCTCTGTGTATTTTCAAAAGTTTGGCGCGGTCGTCGCCTTTGTAACAAAATCTCGACGCGATCGCCGTTTACAAAACATTTTCATCTAGGCCTCCCCTCGTGTTGTAAGTCCCATTTCTATTCCTTTTTCAAATAATTTGGTCCTCTCCTTGAGTTATAAGACCCATCCCTTTGTACAAAAACCCTTTTGGGCCTCAGTCATTGTATAAGTCCCGAGACGATATTCAAAACAAAGGTGCGATCACTGTTAAAACTTGGGCCTCTCTTTGAGTATAAGCCCCATCAATCTTTTCAAAAACAACTTCCCTTTTGATTTAGATTCAAATATACCTGTTGTTATCAAAACTTTCTTTAATTTCTTTGAACAACTAACAATACATCATGGAAGCTTGCTTACCTGTAGGTTTTAATATCTTTCATTTACTCGCTTTCATATGTATATAACTGTATTGTGGGAAGCTGCGCACGGTTAGTCTTCTTTCATACCCTTTTAAATACTTGTCATATATCAACTGTATATATACTAGTATAGTTATTTAGAGTTTTCCCCGGCAACTAGGTCTAGAACTAGGTAAAGCCACCTTGGTCACTCTTTAAGTACAGTCAAAACTAGATCTCCATAGGATTTCCAAATACAGTCTTGCCTTCTCTTGGGCTTAAACAATATGGAACAAAGAGAAAGGCAGTATTCCTCGTGAACCTTTTCTCAGACTGTCACCCCTAGAAATTGTCAAAGAAATTCTACTCCGCGGAGTTGATATATTCTCGGTGAATAGCATATCTTGAGTTTCTTCAAACCTCAGAACTTTCACTAAATGATCTATTCTCGGTGAATATCATTTCTTGAACTTTTCTTGGTTTGGGACCCACGGGCTTCCTAAAAGCATCCCCGCCTCCTCTTGGGCTTTGTACAAGGACCCTTCGGCTTCTTAGAAGTTCTCATGCCTTCTCTTGGGCTTAATACAAGGACCCTGAAGACCTCTTAAAGGTATAAGACAAAGCTTAGTCATCCTTTGCTAGAGCATTCTTTCCAATGTCAAAACACCAGACCAACTTATGGTTGATTCTCATCCCTTAAAAACACCCACCTTCTCTGAGGCATCATACAAAAGATAAAACTCTTCCACACCAGTTGACTTGGACAGTCTAATCCCCTTGAGTCTCAAAGAAATTCTCAAGTTCCCTACAAACATAGGAAAAACCCCGGTCACCCTGGATCAATCTCCAGCAGAGCTGAAACCCATTCACTCTCCTAAAAATCCCAAATCAGAACCTCAAGGTATCTGATACCTCAACTCTTCTGTAATTCTCAGCAAGAGTTGATTCCCCGTTTGGACCTGCCTCAGGATCTCAATAATCCTCGGCAGAGAGCTAGCCTCCTCTTAGGCTTTGTATAATGACATTTCCTCAACACAACTAGCCTCTTCTTTGGCTTTGTACAAATGATTCTCCCCAGCGGAGCTAACCTTTTCAGACTCTCTTATTGAGTCCATCACTTTTCAGACTCTCTTGTTGAGTCAATCACTTTTCAGACTCTCTTGTTGAGTCGATCAACTTTCCAGACTCTCTTGTTGAGTCAATCACCTTTTAGCACTCTCTTGTTGAGTCAACCCTTTTAGCCTCAATCTTGGGCTTTGTACAAGACATAAATCTTCAAAACCTTCTCTTACGCCTGGGACAGATATCTTCCCCAGCAAAGTCACTTCCTCCCAGCCTTCTTTTAGCCTTTGAGGAATGATTTCCCAAGCAGAGTCAAACTCATTTCAGCCTCAATCTTGGGCTTTGTACAAGACACATAAAAATATCCTCACCCGAGTCAGTTAAAAAACTCATTTCAGCCTCAATCTTGGGCTTTATACAAGACACATACAAACCTCCCCGGCGGAGTCAAAATCCCTTTTTAGCCTCAATCTTGGGCGTTGTACAAGACAGATAGAATATTTCCCCTAGAAAAGTCAAACTTATAGCCTTCTCTTAGGCTTTGTATGATGATATCCCCAAAAGAGTCAGTCTCTTTTCAGCCTCAATCTTGGGCTTTGTATAAGACAGATAAAACACTCTCTTGTTGAGTCGGTCATTTCCAGCCTCCTCTTAGGGTTTGTGTAAGGACTTCCCAAGTGGAGTCAATCAACCTCTTAGCTTCAACCTTGGGCTTTGACCAAGGCACACAAAAATCAACAAGCTCTCTTTAGAGATGACATATTCCCTCTCAGTCAATACCCTTTTAGCTTCAATCTTGGGCTTTGAACAAGACACAAATACCCTTTTAGCTTCAATCTTCGGCTTTGAACAAGACTCCAAAACATCATTTTCCTCCCTTAGAATAGGGGGAACTACGATTGCTCTGATTTCCCTGTTTCGTCTAAACGGGAATACGTAGGCATAAGATTGTGAAATCTTAGCGAGCATACTAAACAAAAACCCTAGGTCCAGTACCTTCACACATCAATCAAAACTTAGGTCCAGTACCTTACCCAAAACATCGGGAGTAACCCGAACATCAATAAAAACTCACTCTCTCATATTTCCGAAGAAACTTTCCCAACCCATTAACGGATAAACACCATCAAGTACAAAGCGAAACCTAAAGCTAATAACCTGTGGATAACCATATATAGGATGGGTAATTGACAACTCCCCATTGTATAACCTGACCCCGGACCCCCAATCTCTTTTAAGCGTTTGTCCAGTTAAACATTCGCGTGCAAGGTAAGTTTTAGATAGCTTTCCTTTCCCTTCCAGCTTCATGGGATAAATAAGAAATCAGAAAGTAGCACCCGCTCCTCCTCATTACGGAGAGGAAAACCCAGCGATAAGGTGGTTGCGTCACCGACAAAAATCACTCGCTACAGTAAAATAGCGACTCTGCTGGGGAGTCATTGTCTGTATAGGACTAGGATTATAGCTCTTAAGAGGTCTAGGATGTTAGTTTTAGGAATATATATATATATATATATATATATATATATATATATATATATATATATATCGCTTTTCCTAATTGATATCCGTGTTTATTTGTCTGCTAATGGGACTGCGGGTGATACCGCATCTGGAAAGTTTGAGTGACACCTAAGATAAGTGATGGAATTAGACGGGTAATATTACAGGGAGTGACTCCCAAATAAGAGGTCCCGGTAGACCATCGAATCAGTGGAGAGACCCTTTGCAGATTCAATGCCTATATGACTTCGGTTGTTGAAAGCAGATTATTCGATTGTGGTATTCTATGAAACTGAGGATTTAGTAGGCTAAGACCATGTTACTATTTTATAGTGCAGAAGCTATCGGAAATAGTTGTCACGCGATACTACCCTAATTTGATATTACTCTCAGATACTGCAGCTCGCTCGGGTGAACCAGCCTGCTGTTGATATCCCAAGAGGGGTCAATGATTGTGAGGACAGGTACAAAAAATCACCAGTACAACCTTTAGGGATGGGTAGAGCCATGACTTCATGACACCAAACCTTTGACTCCATGTTTTTTCTATGTTTTTGTGTGCTGCATTCATGCATTCATTTCATTAAAAAACTTTAAACAAAGAAAAATTTTCTCTTCTAGTCTCTCTTTTTCAAATTAAACTAAGACAATGATTGCAAATGTCAGAGAAAAAAGGTTGCGTTATGGATTTCGGTAGAAGGAAGACTCACAAGTACACCTTCAAGGTTCCAAAACTAGAGGATTTGAGAGGGTTGGCAAGGATGATCACCAACCCTGATGCTTTCAGAGCTAAGTACGGAGGACTGCTGTCTCTGTTAAGGGTCCATGTTATTGAAGGAATCCTGGCTACACTAATCCAATTCTACGATCTGGTCTGTCACTGTTTTACATTCCCGGATTAACAATTGGCACCAACACTGGAGGAGTACTCTCACCTGACTGATTTACCCATCACTGACCAAGCTCCTTTTTCTGGACTAGAAGAAATTCCAAAGGATCAAACCATTGCAAGAGCAATCTATTTGGACGAGTCAGAAGTCAGGACTCACATGACCATTAAGGGTGGAATCCAAGGTTTACCAGCCAAGTTTTTGATAAAGAAGGCTATGTACTTTTCTAGTATAGGGAACGTGACTGCTTTCGAGAGCATCTTTGCTTTGCTCACCTACAGGTTATTTCTGTTTCCCAACATTGACGACTTCATTGATATCAATGCCATTAAGATTTTTCTAATTAGAAACCCTATACCGACATTGCTCGCAGATGCTTATCATTCTGTACACTTAAGGAATTTGTACAGCGGAGGAATGATCACATGCTGTGTACCCCTACTATACAAATGGTTCACTTTCCACTTACCCAAGTCTGCTGCATTTTGGGATCATAAGAGTACTTTACGTTGGTCACAGAGAATCATGTCTCTTACCAACTCTAACATTGATTGGTACAATCGAATCTATGACAGGATAAGAATCATTGACCGTTGTGGAAATTTCCCTAATGTACCCCTCATAGGGATTAAAGGAGGAATCAACTATCATCCAGTCTTAGTTCGTCGTCAATTTGGATACCCGATGAGACACGTCCCGCGTAATGTTCATCTGGAAGGTCTTTTCTTCAAGGAAGGAGAAAGTGACAGGGAACTAAAGACAGAAATAGTGCATGCCTGGAAACATGTTCACAAGAAAGGAAGAGAGTCTCTAGGAAAACTGGACCGTGTCTCCGTGGAACCTTATCTCCACTGGGTACAAACTAGAGCTCTCAAGCTGAGGATGCCTTACCCTCGTCAAGAAGTTCTTCCGTTGAAGGAATCTGTCCTTTATTTTATGTTAGATACGGAAAAACTTCAAGTTACTCTCAACAAAGTTCAACAGGAGAAGAAGTCTTGGGAGAACAAGTATCGTATTCTCAATGTGGAGTGTACCAAAATACATCAACTGTTAAAAGAAAAAGACGCTCTGATCGAAATTTTAGAGCAACAGGCTGTAGAAAATCAAGATGACCAAAGGAATTTGCTCGCTCCTTTCACTTGGAAAAGGAATGATAACCCGATAATAGCTCAAGAGCCCCGGTCAAAGAAATGGAAAGCACCAGAACCAGCACCTGAGCCCTCCTCAGAGAGGACTCAGGATCCATAAGTTTAGACATTTCCTTTTTCAGCACTTTGTAAATTACTGTATTTCCATTTCCGCAATCTTTGAATTTAATAAAACGGGGTTTCCCCACTGTATGATATTTGCAATCCAATTGTTAAAGTTTCTTTTGATTAAACAAAAAAATAATTAATATAATCATTGTATATCATTCATCATTCTCGCATAACGCATTCTTATTACCTACGAACCTCACGTTTGTGTCTCGATTCTAGAGTTAAACTGTCTCATTCGTATAATACTCGGGCCAATCGACAGAAGAAAATGGATGATCTCGAGGAAGAGAACAGAGAGTTAAGAGAAGAACTCGACGCTCTGAAAGAAGATCTGAGAAAGCTTCACAATGACATGCAAGCTCTGGCAGCAGCTCAGATGCAACAACAAAGGACTGTGATCTCAAAGATCACATCTACGCCCATAGTGGAAAAGTATGATCCTCGGTATAACATGCCTAAAGATCATCCCTGGGGTATGCCACTCAACTATATCCCGGAAGGATATATTCCGCCGATCACAGTATGATCCTCAGAAACCACAGCAGGAACCGCTGGGCCTGAAGGTTACAGACTTCGGGAAAGCGAAGATGCAAGGGGCATGACAACAACTCCTGAATCTTACAAACTTCGGGAGAGGGAAGCACCAAGGGTCAACGCCGTAGTGACTATACCACCACCCGTGGTACACACTGTCCCGGAAGGGCAGATTCCACATATACCTTCTGCTGGAAGCGAAAGTATGTATGACAGAATGAATGAGTTCCAGGAACAATTCCTGGAGATGCAGAAGGAACTGTAAGCCATTCGCGGTCAGGATCTATTCGGAAAGGATGCCGCAGACCTTTGTCTGGTCCCCAATGTGAAAGTTCTGCACAAATTCAAGGTGCCCGAATTTGAAAAGTACAAGGGTAACTCCTGCCCTCAAAGCCATTTGGTGATGTACGCTCGGAGAATGTCAACTCAGACAGAGAACCAACAGCTACTGATCCACTATTTCCAAGATAGTTTAACCGCTGCCGCATTCAAATGGTACATGGGTTTAAACCACACTAAGATCGTCACTTTCAGAGATCTTGGGCAGCCTTTGTTCAGTAGTATAAGTATAACCTGGACATGGCACCGAACAGAGATCAACTTAGAGCCATGTCATAGAAGGATAAGGAAACCTTTAAGGAATATGCTCAGAGATAGCGTGAAATTGCCGCCCAGATTTGTCCACCTATTGAGGAAAAAGAGATGACAAAGATCTTCTTGAAAACCTTGAGCTCATTTTACTACGACAGAATGGTCGCCAGTGCGCCTAGTGACTTTACTGAAGTGGTGGGCATGGGGGTACGTCTTGAAGAAGCAGTCCGAGAAGGACGTTTAGTAAAAGATGCTGGACCATCAAGTAGTACCAAAAGATACGGTAGTGCTTTCCCTAAGAAAAAAGAGCAAGATATTGGTAATATCTCTCTCAGAAAGCAAAGGCGACGGTACCAACCAGTAGCAGCTGTAACTCCTGCTATCAACCCCGCGCCTGTTCCAACGTATCAACCTCAGGTTGCTCAAAGCCAACCGAATCAACAACAATACCAGTAAAGGACACAACAACCTTTTCAGCAGGCTCGTCCTCAGTACAACAACAACCATACAACACAACCACCAGGGTTTGACCCTATAGCAATGTTGTACGCATAACTGTTTCCACTACTACTGGTCAAGGGACACATCCAAACCAGGGCTCCTCTTGCGATACCAGAAAATCCGCCTTTTTGGTTCAAAGCGGATCAGACTTACCCTTACCATCAAGGAGGACCAGGGCATAACATAGAAAACTGTCTCAACTTTAAATCCGATGTGCAGAAGCTTGTTAGGAGCGGGGTCTTATCCTTAAAGGATACAAATCCAAATGTTCAGACGAACCCGCTGCCTCAACACGAGAAAGCTACGGTAAATTTGATAGAAGAAGAGTCTAAGCACAGCTATCAAATTCATGATGTACTCTTATTGGGAATCAACCTGGTCAAGATGCATTACAAACAGAGCGGATACGGGCATGTACCATCTCACAACTATCACCAGTGTGATATCTGCTCTAAAAATGATCAAGAATGTTATGTGGTGCAATCAGGTCTACAGGAACAGATGGATCTCAGATGGATCCAAGATCACCGAATCCGTGAGGTCAACATGACTTATGCAAATTCCAACATCATTCAGAACCACGACATCCGTGCGATGAATGTCAACTTGGTGGCAATGCACTGAAGGCAAAGCCAACGTCATAATCTGCCACGACACGATTACGATTCCTGTCTAATTTGCTCGGTAAATAATCAGGGATGCTCTTTTGTACAAGAGGCCCTCCAGCGTCAGATGGATCTTGGGTGGATTCAGGATTACCGCGATAGAAGTCATTATCAAGTGAATATGATTCAAATTTTTGATATTCGCTTGATGAATACCAGCTTGGTGGAATTACACGCTAAGAAAGTCCAGCTCGGTTTTTGGACTTCGCACGAATATTAGAACTGTAAAGGATGTCGTGAGAGTGACCAACACTACTATGAAAAACCCATTTAATAACGGTTGGGAATGACATATAATGACGCGGGCGAAGACGTTGTTATGTAGATTGTTGTTGTATCTTCGATGTTTCTACAACGGTCTGAAAACCGTTGTTGTATTCTGGAAAACGCGCTATATATTGCAACGATTAGTTGTATCAACCATTGTGAAATATATTATTAATCACAACGGATATTAGTTTCAACCGTTGTAAAATATATTATCAATCACAACGGATATTAGTTTTAACCGTTGTTACATGTACCCTTAGTTTATTATATACAAATGTATATTGCTTGTTTTACCATACACCTAGCTAAAGAATTACAACCATTAAATTGGTAAGGAAATATATAATCTGAAAATTAAAATATTCTTGAAAACCAACTTAAACACACCACTGTTTTTCGAATTGCATCCATTTCATTCCGCACATTTTATGTTCCTTAACACATAATATACGATTCAATGGTCTGATTCACTCTACTCATCGATATTTTTAATTATATAGTTTACCTCTCCATGGCCCAAAATCATCGCGATTTTATCATCATAACAATCATGATCATAAAAACCACGATGATTTTTGGCGATGAATAGGTAAACTATATAATATAAAAGATATCGATGTGTAGAAGGAATCAGACCGTTGAATCGTATATTATGCGTTAAGGAACATTCAATGTGTTGAATGAAATGGATGCGATTCGAAAAACATTGACATGATAATGGTTGGTTTTCAAATACATCTTAATTTTCAGATTATAAGTTTCGATACCAATTTAACATATTGCATTTTCATTAAAAGGATAGTAAAACAAACAATATACATAGTATATAATAAACTAAATTTCATATGTACAATATCAGAATAATAAACTAAATTTCATATGTACAATATCAGAATAATAAACTAAATTTCATATGTACAATATCAGAATAAATTCATATATATGTACCTTATTAGAATGAATTCATATATATATGTACCACCATCATCATCAACATGTGAAACAAACCTAAGAAGTGGGAAAGCAATGAAGAAAATTAGTTATTATTCAAAACAAAACAAGCAAAATTAGAAACAAATCCTAAGAAGTGGGAAGCAATGAAGAAAGTTAGTTAGTATTCAAAACAAAACAAGCAAAAGTTGAAAGAAAACGCTAAGAAGTGGGACTGTACCATAACAATGAAGTTCACCTTGCTTGTGAAGCATTGAAGTCGAATCTGCGCAAAAAGAGAACAATCAACAAAAACATCATGAAGCAAACGAGATAATGAGTACTATCTAACAAAAAGATTAAAGTGGAAGAATACCTTATTTTCCATCAACAATATGTACATTACGCTTGCTACGCCAGCATCATCACCATGTTCATCTAGTTTTAGACTCTGCAAGAAGGAATTCAAGGAGGAAAAAGCTTAAATCAAAAGCTTCATACTTCTTGAATTTATTTTCGCATATTCTAAAAAAAAGATGAAGTTTGGGTGCTAGGGTGTTGCTGTGAAGGAAACGGCGCGACTGTTAAAAAGGGAAAGTTAATTCCCTTATATAGGTAAATGTTTCACAACGGTTTTCTTAAATAACCGTTATGATAGATTATATATTAATTTAATAATATCACAACGGTTAGTTATAATAACCGTAGCGATACCCCTTATACGTGGTACAAGGTTCGACACCAGGCAACAACATTTTCCTAAAGTTATGCCTGGATTATAAGTGATATCGCTACGGTCATTACTTATAACCGTCGTGATATTATTAACCGTTGCACTTCCCAACATATGAACGGTTTACAAGAAAATATAGTTCCAGAATATGAATGGTTTACAAGTTATCATCATTACAAGCATTAAACTATTAGTCTTTTCATCTTCAACCTCATCTATAAATAGACAATTTTACATATCTAAATAATATATTCTTCGTAACAATGAGTTCAACAAATGAGAATCCTAGAAACCTCAATGAGGAACGCCAGACGCCAATCCAGGAGGTCGTCCAACCAGCAACTGCCAACTTCAGGGATGCCTTAAGGGTAAGGAAGGATAAGAAGAAGAAGAAGAAGAAGAAGAAGAAGCCGAAGAAGAAGAAGATAAAGAAGAAAATGAGGCCTGTATATTATGATTCCGATGAGGGGAGTGAGGAGAGATGTCTAGATTATGAAGATGCATTTTATGCTATGGGCTGTGACAATGATCTTGATATGTAATATGTTTATCAATGTACTCTCAATGGAATATTAAAATAAAATTATGTCTATATATGTTCATCTCTTACAGTTTTATTTTTAAAGTTATATATATACTCTATTGCACTTAAAAATACTAAAGAATACATTGCTGTGAATCGAAGCGTGATACATGTAGTACAACGGTCTTCTAATACAAGCGTGTTAAAATGTAAAAATATGGAAAAAAAAATATAGAGCTGGGAATCGAAGCTTGTTACACATCTTGTATTACAACGGTTATGTAATACAACCGTCGTTAAATATGGCGTTATAAATTTTTAATCCTATTACAACGGTGGGATACGAAACCGTGGTAAAGTTGGCGTCGTTAAATGGGGTTTTGGTAGTAGTGCAAGGATGTGCACTCGTTCAAAGAACACTGCAACACTTGTTAAACCACTCGTGGCTTCCGATCTATCTAGATGAAGACACACAACAAGTCAGTATGATTGACGGGAACCCTACTAGGCATCAGAATCAGGATGTTCGATCAATGGAAACAGATCTAGTGAGGTTACACTGCATACAAAGTGGACGTGTCCGGGTGCCACCATACAACTACGAGCGCTATAGAGTTTGCTCGAAGAATAATCAAGGATGCTACCTCGTGCGAGCAGCCCTTCAAGGTCAGGTAGACCACAAAGAGGTTCAACCATGGTCAAGCTCTGGTTCAATGTCAGACTATCATCCTAATCAAGGCAAAGATGTTGTATTAATCCCTAAATGAGAAGTGGCTAAAGATGTGTGCGCCATAATCCCTCAACTCCATGAATCAAGAATTCCTCTTGATGGTGGAAGGATTCTCAACCTCGAACCAATCGAGGCCAGCTATGATGGTCAGAAGAATCGAAAGGCTCCTGTAGTTATCTATCTGCTAGGACCAGTACCGTACAAATCCTATAAAGCTATCCCTTATAAATACGGTGCAACAACAATTAAGAATGGAAAGGAAACTCCATTACCCTCCGTCGTGAATATTGCAGACATCAGTCGAGTGACACGGAGTGGTCGAATCTTCAACCGAGGAGTTGGAGAACCCAACAAAGAAAAGGAACCTCAAACAGAAGTTCCTGATCAATCAGCCAGTCAGCCCGGTACTCCCGAAATTTCCAAGAACAACGATGAGATGCTAAAGCTCATCCAAAAAAGTGAGTACAACATTGTTGACCAGCTGTTGCAAACTCCTTCAAAAATCTTTGTACTATCTCTTTTACTCAGTTCTGAAGCTCACAGGGAGGCTCTACAAAAAGTCTTAGAGCAGGCCTTTACGGAACAGGATGTGTCAATAAGACAATTCGACAACATCATCTCCAACATCACTTCCTGCAACAACTTGGGGTTTAGTGATGAGGAACTGTTGGCAGAGGGCCAGAATCATAATATGGTGCTCAACATTACAGTTAACTACCAGGACGATGCTTTAGCCAGCGTACTGGTAGATACCGGATCGGCTCTGAATGTTATGCCGATGTCTACCCTAATGCTACTATTATTAAAAGGATCTCCGATGAGAGGCAGTGAGGTCATCGTCAAAGCATTTGACGAATCCCGGAAAATAGTTATCGGCGATGTCGATCTTCCCATAACTATCGGTCCTCACACTTTCCAAGTCACTTTCCAGGTCATGGACATCCAGGAAGCATACAACTGTTTGTTAGGAAGACCTTGGATACACGAGGTTGGGGCAGTCACTTCAACACTTCATCAAAAGCTGAAGTACGTCAAGAACGACCAACTAGTCACAGTCTACGGAGAGCAAGCCTTAATCATAAGAAAATTATCAACGTCCACTTGTGTAGAACCAGAAGAGGTTGTAGGAACCCAGTTCCAAGCACTTTCAGTGAGCAATGACAATCAATCAGAAAGGGGAACGTCGATTTCCTCATACAAGATGCTCTCGAAGTGATTAAAAGTAACAATGCAAAAGGATGGGAACAACTTGTCATTCCTACTGATAACAAGACAAAGAAAGGTCTTGGTTTTTCTTCAACCCGTACCCAGACTGCTGCTAACGATGAAAGTCTTCATCCCATTAAGAACTTCTTCCACAGTGGAGGTTTCCTTCACCTAGTATCTCAAGAAGTACATACCATCAACGAGGGTGATTCCTCCGATACAGATGGAGAGTGGATGTCCTATCTTAACGAGGACGGTTATATGTCTCAGAGAGAGGTGCCTACACCATTTTGCTATCCCGCACAGAGTCCGAGATATATACCGAGGTCAGATGTCAAAATGATATACGGAGATTATGATCCGGAAGGATGTCGTGCTCCACCCAACTCGTTAGAGGAGGACACTCTGATGAAAGACAACTTTGACCATGACTATTATGGCCCAATGGATGGTCTTCCTATCTAGCAACCGTGCCCAGGAGACTCAGGGCAAGAGAGTCAGCCCAACGATGCATATCAGCTAAGCATCATTGAAAAGAATACCTATGTCCCCCACAAAATCATGGGATCATTACTTAGGGCATTCAGAAGATATCCAGTACAACGATGAATTTGCAAGGATTACAGGACAAGAGTTCCTTAACTATACCTTTCCCGAGGTCAACGTCATCGAGAGAGATGACTCCTCCAGTTCCAAAGAAGCGTGGGACACCCTGGGAAAACCGAGTGGCAAATACGACTTCATGGTCAAGTACACCGCTCCTGAAAGTTCTCGCATCAGGCTCGAAGACATTTAGCCAACTGGATGGGGAGATATACCTGAGAGTGCAAACACTATGCAAGATACAGCTGAAGAATCCTCCTACGACAACTCTGCATGGGAGACAAATTCCAACGATCCTGCTCCACCAGAAATCAGCGTTATTTCTGAAGACAAATCAAGAAGGAAGGTACTAGACTTTGTGATTCACCGAGGAGTTCGCCGCCAATGGGTCGCTGTCGATGTCCCAAAAGTCGTCTATAAGTCTAAGTAATTGCCATCTTTACTTTAACCTTTCACCCTGCCCAGGTGAAACGGATGTTTTGATAGGGCTCACTTTCTATAAATGAACCTCTTCGCTTTGCCCAAAGCGACTGAGTTCTGTTTTATAGAGTTGTAGTTTCAAGAACCGACAAGATCATAAATAAAATAACGTCATTCTGTAATTTCCGCATTTATTGTTGTTTTCTCTTTTCGCTTTTTCAGAAAATGGTAATCCTAAAAAACAACTCAAATAATAAAAACAAGCATATTTCAGAAATTACACTGCACCATACTCTTGCATTCTCTCTATCTCTTCTAAAACAAAATCATCACGTCATGCAGATTGCTTGTTTTAAACCTCATTGAAACATACGATCCAATGCCTTCTCCTAACTTTGAATTCCCGGTATTTGAGGTTGAAGAAGAAAATGACGAAGAAATTCTAGAAGAGATCTCCCGATTACTCAGACAAGAGGAAAGGTCCATTGAACCTCACAAGGAGCCGTTGAAAATGGTCAACTTGGGTTAAGAAGAAGAGACAAAAGAAGTCAAGATTGGGGCACTACTCAGTCCAACTGTCAAAGAAAGTTTGATAAAGCTTCTCAATGGGTTTCCCGATGTATTCGCTTGGTCCTATTAAGACATGCTAGGGTTGGATACCAACATCGTGGAACATCATCTACCGTTAAGATCAGAATGTCCGCCGGTAAAACAGAGACTAAGACGGACTCACCCAGACATGGTCATTAAAATCAAAGAGGAAGTACAGAAATAGATTGATGCAGGTTTCCTCGCTACATCAGAATATCCTCAATGGTTAGCCAACATAGTACTAGTTCCGAAAAAGGACGGAAAGGTCAGAATGTGTGTAGACTACAGGATCTGAACAAAGCCAGTCCAAAGGATGACTTTCCCCTACCGCACATAGACATGTAGGTAGACAGTACATCAAAGTTCAAAATATTCTCCTTCATGGATGGATTCTCGGGCAATAATAAAATCAAAATGGCGCCGAAAGACATGGAGAAAACTTCCTTTATCACCCCATGGGGCACCTTCTGTTACAAGGTAATGTCGTTCGGTATGAAGAACGTCGGGGCAACCTATCAAAGGGCCATGACTACTCTGTTCCACGACATGATACACAAAGAAATAGAAGTGAATGTCGATGATTTGATCGCCAAATCTAAAACAGAAGAGGAGCATGTGACCCACCTGTCAAAGCTATTCGAGCGTCTGAGAAAGTATAAACTCTGCTTGAATCCTAATAAGTGCACATTTGGTGTTCGCTCAGGGAAACTGCTAGGGTTCATCGTCAGCCAGAAAGGAATTGAGGTTGATCCTGACAAGGTCAAGGCCATTCAAGAAATGCCTTCTCCAAAGACTGAAAAACAAGTCAAGCGATTCTTGGGACATTTGAATTACATTTCCAGATTTATATTCCTCATGACCGCGACGTGTGCGCCAATCTTCAAATTACTCAAAAAGAATCAGGACTGTGTTTGGACAGAAGACTGCCAAACTGCCTTCGACAGTATCAAAGAGTACCTGTTGAATCCACCTATCCTATCACCTCCAGTGGAGGGAAGACCACTTATCATCTATTTAACAGTCTTGGAAGACTCAATGGGTTGTGTACTTGGCCAACAAGACGAAACAAAAAGGAAAGAGTCTGCCATTTACTATTTGAGCAAGAAATTCACTGACTGCGAGACTTGGTACACTATGCTTGAGAAAAAGTGCTGCGCTCTGGCTTGGGCAGCCAAACGTCTTCGCCAGTATATGATTCGTCACACTACTTGGTTAATCTCCGAAATGGATCCAATCAAGTTTGTCTTTGAAAAGCATGCTCTCACGGGAAGGATCGCCCGTTGGCAAATGTTGTTATCAGAATACGACATCGAGTACCATACTCAAAAATTCGTCAAAGGAAGTATTTTAGCCGATCATTTGGCTCATCAACCGATTGAAGATTAAGAATCAGTCGGGTTTGACTTCCCATACGAAGATGTCATGTACTTAAAAATGAAAGATTGCGATAAACCGCTACCCAGTGAAGGGCCAGAACCAGGTTCCCAATGGGGACTTATCTTTGACGAAGCTGTCAATCATTATGGAAACGGAATTGGGGGAATCATCATAACACCTCAGGGTACCCACATTCCTTTCACCGCCCGACTGACATTCAGGTGTACAAACAACGAAGCCGAATACGAAGCTTGTATTATAGGTCTTGAGGAAGCGATCGACTTAAGGATCAAGAACTTGGATGTATATGGCGACTCAGCCCTAGTTGTCAATCAGATCAAAGGAGATTGGAACACATACCAATCAGGACTGATTCCTTACAAAGACTACGCAAGAAGGTTGTTACCATTCTTCAACCGAGTCGAGTTTCACCATATCCCTCGTGAAGAGAATCACATGGTTGATGCATTTGCCACTCTCTCTTCCATGATTAGTGTAGGTCAATGGAATGACATACCTAAGATCGACATAATGCGCCTGGAACGGCCCGCTTACATATTCGCGATTGAAGCAGTCATAGATGACAAACCTTGGTATCACGATATCAAATGCTTCCTTCAGAACCAAGAGTACCCACCTGGGGCATTAAGAAAAGACAGAAAAACCATCAGAAGATTGGCAGGCAACTTCTTTCTGAGCGGTGATACACTTTATAGGAGAAACTTCAACATGGTTTTGCTCTGATGCGTAGACGGACCAGAAGCAAACATGCTGATGAAAGAAATTCATGAAGGATCCTTTGGCACTCATGCCAATGGACACACAATGGCGAGAAAAATTCTAAGAGCAGAGTACTATTGGTTGACACTTGAATCCAACTGCTACTAGTACATGAGAAGGTGTTATAAGTGTCAGATATACTCAGACAAGATCCATGTACCGCTAACACATCTCAAAGTTCTCTCTTACCCATGGCCTTTTTCCATATGGGGAATTGATATGATTGGCATGGTCGAACCCAAGGCTTTGAACGGACATCGGTTCATCCTGGTAGACATTGATTACTTCACAAAGTGGGTCGAAGTAGCGTCATATGCCAATATAACCCGACAAGTGGTGGTCCGATTTATCAAAAACAATCTCATCTGCTATTATGGTATTCCAAACCAGATCATTATTGATAATGGATCTAACTTGAACAATAAGATGATGAAAGAGTTGTGCGCTGAGTTCAAGATCGAACACCATAACTCATCTCCCTACCGACCCAAGATGAACGGAGCGGTAGAAGCAGCTAACAAGAACATCAAGAAGATTGTTCAAAAGATGGTTGTAACCTACAAAGTCTGGCATGAGATGCTGCCCTTTGCTCTTCACGGTTATCGCACATCTGTCCGTACTTCAACAGGGCCAACCCCTTTCTCTCTAGTATATGGCATGGAGGCAGTGCTCCCCATAGAAGTAGAGATCCCATCAATCCGGGTATTGATGGAAGCTAAGTTAACAGAGGCTGAATGGTGTCAAAGTCGACACGACGAATTGAACCTGATTGAAGAAAAGCGAATAACGACACTATACCATGGTCAGTTGTATCAACAAAGAATGAAGAAAATGTTTGACAAAAAGGTCCGACCTTGTGTCTTCAGGAAAGGGGACCTTGTGCTCAAGAAGATACAATCATTTCTCACTGATTCCCGGGGCAAATGGACTCCGAATTATGACGGCCCCTATGTGGTCAAGAAAGCTTTCTCAGGCGGCGCCTTGAGACTTGCAACCATGGATGGAGAAGAATTTTCCTACCCCACAAATGTTGACGTAGTCAAGAAATACTTCGCCTAAATAAAAAAAAAGTCTCGGTGGATTGAAAACCTGAAAGGGCGGTCCAAGCAAAAATTAGAGACATAATCAAAAATCATCTCGATGGATTGGAAATCTCAAAGTACGATCTAGGCAAAAATTAGGGATTAATGGCAAGTAACTACGTCCAGCAAAGGGGAAATCCATCAGCAGCGGTAATGCCATCTGTTGTACCCCAAAATTTGCCTGCCCTATTTTCTAACATTTAAATTATTTTTTAACTTTGATTTCATAAGTTTTTTGGTTCAATTTTTACTAACATTTAAACAGTAAGTTTTACTCAAAAAAATAGATAACAGTTTACTTTAAATTGTTTAAATAACAAATAGTTGTTTGACCTTCATATGCTTTCAAGTGCATTTTTGTTTTGAATAAATGAATTGGCACAATTGGAAAGGAGATAAGGCTTGCAAGTATGAGGTTGCGGGTTCGAATCTCACATGTTACATTTTGGATTTTTTCCTGTTATTTGTTACTAACTTTCTTTCCATTTTAAATTATTTTCAAAAAAATCACAAAAAATGTATTTTTTTTTATTATTTATTTTTAATTTTCGTTTTTTATTTTAAGGCATTTTTGAAAAATAGTTATTTATTTGATTTTATACGCTTTTTACCAAAAAGAAGTGCAAAAATCATAATAGATACAAAAAATATTTTCTTTTTGTGTACTCATTTCCTATTGGTCAGTTTATGTCATTGGTCTACTTGGTGAGCAAGTAAAAATCAGATACTATTTGATTTTTATTCAGATGTTATTTGATCAATATGAATTAAGACTGATTATTATTTTCCTTTTTAAAATTTTTAACCTAATTTTCTAGACCTATAAATACAGGTTGTTTTACACATAACAGGGGACCCGAAAGAAAAGTAGAAAAAGCTGCGCGGTAAGGTACCAATTACAAGCGGATTTCGTTGTACTGTTTACTAACCTCTGTCACTCTGTTTACTATCATATGTCATGCTTTACTACCTTGGTTCCAGACTATTCAGTTATTAACATATATTACTTATCATATGTGCTAATATACATGTTAATGTGATGCCGCTGCCGTAACCATGCTTTACTAATATATTCTGGCATACTTTTAATCAGAGACATTGTTATGCATAGAGAATTAGTGGGTACGTTACTGCTATATAACATGTTTCTTCAATTCAATATAGAACGTTTTCAATAAAGTATATCTCTAGTTTTTTTGAAAAAAAAAAACAATATAGTGAGTTTTTAATACAATATACACACGGTTTGTTTATATATATATATATATATATATATATATATATATAGCATATTGTTAATTTTTTTTTATTATTATTAGTTTTTTCGGATCGGATTGTGTCGATACGCTGTATGTATATTTATGTACACGATGCGTGACACTCATGTTTAGTTCGATCCGGTTGCGATGATCGCATTTCGCGTTAGCAACATTATTGAGTTTTTATTACATTTAAAATTCCTTTTTATTTGTGCTTCTTTTTTGTAAATTCATATCTGCCCGATTTGGATCCGGTTGCGATGATCGCGCTTTCGCGTTAGCAACTTTGTTGGTTTTTATCAAATTTTAAAAATTCTTTTACTTTATTTTTCTTTTTATTTAGATTGGTACAATTCGGATCCGGCTGCGATGATCGCATTCCGCGTTAGCAACATTATTGAGTTTTTATTACATTTAAAATTCCTTTTTATTTGTGCTTCTTTTTTGTAAATTCATATCTGTCCGATTTGGACCCGGTTGCGATGACCGCGCTTTCGAGTTAGCAACTTTGTTGGTTTTTATCAAATTTTAAAAATTCTTTTACTTTATTTTTCTTTTTATTTAGATCGGTATAATTCGGATCCATGATTGCGATGATCGCATTTGTGCGTTAGCAACATTATTGATTTTTTCTAGCATGTTAAATTTACTTGTTCTTTGCTTTTTGTTATAAATAGACCCACATCACTTGGATCCAGATTGCGATGATCGCACCTTTTGCGTTAGCGATGTTCTTTTATTAATTCTCGAATAATTTTGATTTCATTTTTTAATTTTTGATGTTAATTTTGTTTCAATTTTAATCTTAATCTTGTTTTTATTTAGATTTAAATATTGTTATTCTTTTTTATTATTAATCTGGTTATTAAGTTTGGATTAAAACTTTTGCTAATTACCGTTGAATTATTGTGTGTTTATATTTATCACTCATTTTATCCCCATTGGCAAAATGTATCCCAATTCCCATGATGTGTAAATTAATTTTGTTGCTTTCCTTTATTTTGCTCATATCATGCTACAATATTAAAACCTTTTTTAAAATATCAAACAATTCTCGATTCGATAATCGAGCCCCTTTTTTTAAACCCTGTAAGTCGACTGCTTTTTAGCATCGCCATCGACCTAATGCACACACATGCACCTCTAGGGTAACCTCTCTTCGTTTTCCTTATGAAATAATGGTCATGTCCCTCGAACGTAGGGATACTTTAGCAAAAGACGCTTACAAATAATATCATCATAGTCCCTTCGATATAAAGATCATAGTCCCTCGATGACCCTTCGAGTTGCCTACGAAAAATGATCTTGTCCCTCGATGACCCTACGGAAAAATGATGATAGTCCCTTCAAATTGCTAAGGTATCCTTACATGTTGCCTTCTATGACCATTCGATGACCCTTCGCTGTCCCTTCAATCCAATAGATAGGACTACCTACCCACTAATGGTATGGATAATACTATCTCTCAAGGAAAATGATAAGTACAAGAAAGACCTTATAAATTAAGGGTAAGTAACTTTTAAATGCTTGCTCACAACTAAAAAAAAACAAATACTTTTCACATCTCACACTTTCAAAAATATTTTCAAAAACAAACACTTTGTATACATTCTTACACGATTATTACAAAGTCAACTTTTACAAAAAATTTTCTAAACACACACCACATTTAAAAAAAAAAGCAAGTTAAAGTGAGCAACCAATTAAGAGCTCGTAGATAACTACGGATGAAAAGGGGTGCTAACACCTTCCCTTTTCATAACTTACCCCCCGAACTCAAAAATCTTTTCAAAAAGGTCTTTCCTGTTCTTTTCACCTTTCCTAAATAAATTGGATAAAAGAAAAGTCGGTGGCGACTCTTGCTAACCGCAACATGATTTGCGAAAACAAAAATTGAAAAGTCAGTTCTCCACCGTATTACACCATCCATCAGAAGAAACTCCAGTCAAGGTCATCTTCGACGGAAGCTCAGGATGTCCAGAATTCAAAGTTGGTAGAAGGATAACGGTCATTATGTTTCAATGTAGCCCTTTTCCCATAAATTACCATTTTTCTAACTTTGTAAATGCTCTATGGGATCACGCATTTGGATGCTTTCCATCCTATAAATAAAATTTGAGCCTTAATGCTTTTGTTTGTAAAATATTATTTGTTTTAGCTTTACAGAACGACATTTTAATATGATCAACGATTCTTGAAATAAAACAAAAAAATGAATTTACTTGTCACAAACTTTTTCTAATTTTAAAATAAAGATGGCAATTCTTTTGACTGTTGAACATCGAAAGAACATCGATCGCTTCTCCAAAGGTGATTGAACCTCAAAGTGCAGAATCAAAGTACTCATTCTAAACCAGTACGCCTGAGTGAAGGATCAACTGTATCAGATATGATTTTCCCATCTGATATCCCCGACAGAGTTCTTACCTCCTAAGTCCGACCAACGTTGTTCCCCACAGGAACTATGTCTCCTAAGCAAGGCAGAATTGCTATCTTAGACCGAATGGTACTTCCTTGTCCCCAGCAGTGGCCGAGTATCCAATTGTGTTCATCCGTTAGTCTGTATGTCGTGTCAGTTTTGTCACCATAAAGATACACACATCATGCATTATTTATTTGCATTCATATTCATATTGCATCATTATCACGCTAGTTGGTCTTATCCCCTAGTGATAAAAGTCCTCTCAATCGAGTTGTCAGTTCTTTCCTTGTTAGGAAATGTTTTGTCTGAACCATCTCTCTCCTCTAGTGTATTTCTGGATTGGAGCCGATCATTGACCACTTTGATAACTTTAACCTCTAAAAGGCAAGAAGACCTTCGACAAACGTCACTCTTCACCATTGAAGATGATATCTTCGCTTTCCCGGATTAAGGAAAATTCCTAGAGAAAGCCCCTCAACCGAAGACTCTCAGCAACACATTGATTTTTCTCTCCAAGAGAGTCAATTATAAGGAAGTCATCAGCACCTCAAAATTGGGATACATCATATGGCATTTCTCCGAGAAGATCTCGAAGAAAAGTATGATGTAATATCCCCAAGTAGAAAACAGTCTTTCAAGAGACTCGTTTTCCCCAGTAGAGTTAACAAATGGCATCTCCAACAAAGAAGTTTGTGTGCCTCTACAGCTCAGACGAATGGGTTCCCCAGCAACTCTGACTCCAAAACTTTTTCCCATCAAATGGCATCTCCCCAGGAAAATTTGGCGAGAAGTTTGAGGAAAACCGCTACAAACAGCATCCCTTGTCAAGAAAGTTTATTGACAAAAGAAACTAAGACCAGTTCCTTGGTAGGAAACCAGGATCGAGGGGAAGTTTATATTAGAAATTGAGACCAGTTCCTTGGTAGGAAACCAGGATCGAGGGGAAGTTTATTTCAGAAACTGAGACCAGTTCCATGGCTGAAGACCAGGATCGAGGGGAAGTTTTTACCTTTTCTAAGCATCATCGCTTAGCAAAAGAAGATGGATGAGCAAACTACCATTCATAACCATCATCAAAATTTCGGGTATTCCGATATTTAATCATCTTGCACCCCGAATGCCTGAACACTTTCGCCATTCACACCTTCGGGTCTAAGAAAATTAAATAGAGGCATCTGTCATACCCCAAATTTTGACCACCAAGATTTCCCATCATTGTGATTCCCATCATGCCTCATCAATCTCCTCAAAGATGATTGAGCATTCACTACAAACAAGAGTTAGGGGTTTGAGCCCTCTCAGAGCACTTAGGCAAAGGATAAATCAAGAAATGACATGATCTTCAACTTGTCTAGCCTCTCAAACACCTGCAAAGGATCAAAAGGACTCCCATATCAAGAATCAAGCACAAGGTTGCAACATTCCTGTCATACCCCAAATTTTGACCACTAAGATTCCCATCATTGTGCAAATCATCATCACAATATGGATGGACCTTTGTACTTCATTAGTCTCCCCAAAGATGGGTGAGCTTTCACTATAATCAAACTTAGGGTTTCAAGCCCTCTCAGAGCTCTTAGACAAAAGATCAATCAAGGAATGACATGATCTTCAACTTGTCTAAACCTGTCAAACATCCACAATGGATCAAGAGGACTCCCACATCAAGAATCAAGCACAATGTTGCAGCATTCCAAGTGGATCAAGCCTCAAGATTGCCAGTGTCACCAAACTAGGGTTTTGGTCGACCAAGGCCTCCAGATGGAAATTTTCCTCTGGGCATGAGCCAATGCTTCAAAACACAACCTAACATGCTCCAAGGGACATCATGGCCCCAATCATCCAGTCAATTTAGCCTCAGGGGATGCATTTATAAAAAATAGGAATTAGGGTTTCTTGACCTAATTCACCCCTAAGTTGACTTTTGGGACAAGACATGAGCCAAGATCTCAAGAGATGATTTGAGGGTCTTTAACACACTACATTGATCCATTTACAATAATGGATTGATCCAAGAAGCTTGAGCAACAAGTTTTAAATTCATTAGAACCACGATTAGGGTTTCACAGGAAAAGTCAACTGTGCCTTTGACTTTTGCCCCATGCATGCTCCCAAACCTTGGGACATGATTTAATACACCCTATAACACCTATGAAATCAATCCATCAAGTTTGATTTAGGTCAAGGACTTGATTTCAGAGAGGATCGCGCAGTTTGGAGTTCATCTGACAAAAAGTCAACTGTGCACAAAAGTCAACTTTGACTTTTTGAGATTTTTCACAATTATGGTTCTTTGACACTAAAATGATGTTAATGTGTGATTGGGATCATCATTCATCAAGGAAAATGAAGAAAAGTGGGATAACTTGTAAAAGGGGTAACCATAAAAACTTAGAAATTTTCAAAGTTATGGAACAAAGTGGCTAGGGTACCAACTTTGAAGGATCATATCTCCTAAACCACAAGGCCATTTTTCCCCATTCAAAGCTGGATTTGTATCTCTCATGGCCCTCTACAAAAGCTTTAACTACACCTCATTCCAATTCATCATGGATTTTGAGTTATGATTGGGTCAAAATGGCTGAAAACATGAAATGTCATTTTTTCCAACACTTAGTGAAATTTTCATTAAGTCAGAATCTGCCTTCACTTTTTCCCAAATGTAGGGGAATTTTTCACTTGGATCCAAAAGGTATCAAAACAAACTATGATCACCCATATGTTGTATCATATGAGGGCTTCCCAAAATGACCAAGAACTTCACCAAACTCAATTTGAGCAAGAAGTTATGACAGTGGCAATATGTCTTGCTGCAACTGTCATAACAAGGTAGATTTGGGAGTTTTGCTCGATTTGCTCAAATTTTGCAAAGGGCAAGCAAGTCTATCCATCTGAACACCTCAAGGGGGGACCAAGGAGGGACAAACACTGATCTATAAGCCTCCCAAGTCTTTGGAACCAAAAGTAGCATGCCAAACCTAGAAATACCTAAAAGAGGGACAAGACTCCAATTTTTGTTTGGAGCATTTAATGGATGCACCAAGGTGGCATGGACTGAGCCATTTCCAACTGAATTCAGTCAAGACATATCCAAGACTAAGGGAACCAGCAGCCTATGCCTTAACCTCTAGTCAATGGCTAGAGGAGACTTGGATTCCCATTGATCAACATTGGCCAAACCTCTGCAGCAGCTGCCATTCACTATTGCTTGCAAAACAAACTTGCTCCACTATAAATAGAGCTCATTTGTGCTCAGTTTGAGTACACCAAAGCCATCAAACAGATGCTTTCCTCAAAATCACCTTCTCACTTCCAAATTTGCCTTCCAAAGCAAGTCACTATCAGGTTTTGAGTTTGAGAGCAATTCCAACCAAACCAATCATACACACACCTCATAAACATCATATAGAGGTAATCCAAACACTCACAAGTGACATGTAACACCAAAATCTCACAGTCCCCTCTCAAAACCTCAAAATAGGACTTTTGTGCATTTTCAAGCCATGTCTTGAATTAGTCACTTTCCAAACCAGATAAAACCTCAAACACACTCCAAATATCATCCTTGAACTGTCCCAAATGGTTCCCAACATCTAGAACATCATTTGAGGGAGTTGCTATTTTGACCACTTTTGCCCCTTTTGCAAGAAAAGGCCAATTTCCATTCCTGAGGTTTCCAGCTGATTCCAATCATCCTAAAAGATTCTAAGAGATCATTTGAGGGTGTCCAAGGCATCAAATCATTTTTGGAACAAAGCGCTTGGCAGATTGCACAAAAGCTCCAAAGAGAGGTAAGCATCACAACTTGAACTCTCTGAAATATGCCTTGCTTTGAAGTCCACTGATCATGAATCTCTTATACATGTTATATGTGTTGTGTTTACACCAATTTATCATGTAATTCATGCCTGTAACAAGAGATAGCATAGAAAATGCAAATCATGGCCTATTTCAAAACCACTATCGGGTTTTTCAATAGGAGCATGATCTGAAAAAAAAACACCACCACCATTGGATTCCTTGTGAAATTCTAGGCCGGATAGACCTAAATTTTGTCCCAATCCATGGAGAAATGAGAAAGTTATGGCCTTCACGTTTCTAACCAAAATCTTGCCTTGCCTTGCCTTGGGCCAGGCCAAAAACAAGGCAAGCCTTGTATATTTGTGGTTGTGTTTCAATCAACGGATGTATCACCACCCCAGTGGTAAGGCGCGCGCCCTGTATACAAGAGGTCTGGGGTTCGAATCCCCCTCGCACCAAATCCTCTTTTTTACCACTTTTTCATATTTTTTTTTCATATTTTACTATTTTTCATATTATTTTTAATGATTTGAAAAATTAATAACTCCCTCAATTTTAATTATTTTTTATTGGTTCTTTTTGCAAAAAATCACAAAAATGTTGAAATATTTTATTCCACAAAAAAATCAAGTTTATATTATTTATTTAATATAGTTGGTATTTTTGTGAATAAATTCGTTTTTTATTGTTTTTAAACATTTTAAAATTGAATTCTCATGTTGAAAATCAAAACTAAATGAATTTTAATTCATCTTGTGATTAAAATATCATTTTTCAAATCTCAACCAAAAATCACAAGTTGTTTATTCAAACTTATTTGGTATTTTATCATTTTTTATTGATTTTCCTTTAGAATTTACTTTTAAATGATGAAATTAGGGTTTCCTTGATTTTCACCCAAACAAAACTTTTCAAATAACCTCTTTGGGCCTCTAGTAGAGTGTAAGACCCAACCCTTTTTGAAAACCAATATGATTTGGGCCTCAGTGTATTGTATAAGTTCCGATCCCATCAAAAAGTTTGACGCGATCGTTGCCTTTTTAACAAAAACCCATGGGCCTCTCCCTGAGTTGTAAGCCCCATCTCCTGTACAAAAATAAACTTTGGGCCTCTAATAGAGTGTAAGACCCAACCCCTTTTTAACCAAAACATTTTGGGCCTCAGATATAGTATAAGTCCATCCGCGATAAAAGAAAAATCTTAGCGCAATCGCAGTTCAAAAATCAAACCATTTGGGCCTACCCTCGTGTTATAAGCCCCATTCATTTTCTTTAAACACATTTGGGCCTCTTGAGAGAGTGTAAGAGCCATCCCTTTGTACAGAAAACCCTTTTTGGCCTCAGTCACTTGTATAAGTCCCTGTACAAATTCAAAACAACAGTGCAATCACTGATAAAACCTTGGGCCTCTCCTTGAGCTGTAAGCCCCAACAATCTTTTCAAAGCACTTTCTCCTTTGATTTAGAATATAATATTGTTATCAAAGCTTTCTTTGTTGAACAACTAACAAAACAACATGGAAGCTCTACAACCGAGTAAGTGTTTACCCGCTTTCTTTATCCACTTTCATATATATATATATATATATATATATATATATATATATATATATATATATATAACTGTCTTGTGGGGCTGCTCACTGTAAGTCTTCTTTCACATCCTTTTATATACTTGTCAAATATCAACCGTGTAATACTAGTATAGTTATTTAGAGTTTTCCCCGGCAACTACATCTAGCACTAGGTAAAGCCCTGTTGGTCACTCTCAAATACAGTCAAAACTAGATCCCTCATAGTATTACCAGATAGAGTATTCCCTCCTCTTGGGGTTAAACAATATTGAAACGTGAAAGACAGCATTCTTGGTGAACCCTTTCTCAGACTGTCACTCTTAGAAATTGTCAAAGAAACTCTAACTCCCCATGGATGATCTTTTCTCTGTGAATGGCATCTCTTGAGTTTCTTCCAAATCCTAGAACTTTCCTGGCTTGATCTATTCTCGGTGAATAGCATGTCTTGAACTTCTCTTGGTTTGGGGACCCACAGGCTTCCTAAAAGCATCCCCGCCTCCTCTTGGGCGTTGTACAAGGACCCTTCGGCTTCTTAAAAGATCTCATGCCTTCTCTTGGGCTTCATATAAGGACCCTGACGACCTCTTAAAGGTATAAGTCAGAACTTGGTCATCCTTTGCTAGAGCAGTCTTTCCAGCGTCAAAAACTCCGGCCATTGTAGGGTTGATACTCATCCCTTAATGACCCGCGCCTCCTCTTGGGCATAGTACAAAAGATAAAACTCTAGACTTGGAAACTCTAATACCCTTGAGTCTCAAAGACATTCTCAAGTTCCTTTCCAACATAGGAAGAAACACCAGTCTCTCTAGGACCTGCTCCATGATCTCCAGCTGAAAGATAGCCTCCTCTTGGGCTTTGTACAATGATTCTCCCCAACAGAGCTAACCTTTTCATACTCTCTTGTCGAGTATAAAAGACTCTCTTGTTGAGTCAATCCCCTTTAGCCTTTAACTCGGGCTTCGTACGAGATAGAAAACACTCTCTTGTTGAGTATAAATGACTCTCTTGTTGAGTCAAACCCCTTTTTAGCCTCCGTTTTAGGCTTCGTATAAGACAGATAAAAAACACTCTCTTGTGGAGTATAAAAGACTCTCTTGTTGAGTGAATCTCCCTTTAGCCTCCATCTCGGGCTTCGTACGAGATAGAAATCACTCTCTTATTGAGTATAAAAGACTCTCTTGTTGGGTCACTTCCCCTTTAGCCTCCATCTCGAGCTTTGTACGATATAGAAAACACTCTCTTGTTGAGTATAAAAGACTCTCTTGTTGAGTCAAACACTTTTAGCCTCCATCTTGGGCTTCATACAAGGCACATATAAATCACTCTCTTGCTAAGTATAAAAGACTCTCTTATTGAGTCAATCTCCTTCTAGCCTCCATCTCGGGCATCGTACGAGACAGCAAATCCCTCTCTTGTTGAGTATAAAAGACTCTCTCCTTGAGTCGAACAACCTCCAGACTCTCTTGTTGAGTCAGTCACCTGTTCAAGTCTCTCTTGTTGAGTCAAACCTCTTTAGCCTCTGTCTCGGGCTTCGTACAAGACATATAAAAACACCCTTTTATTGGGTCACTAGCCTCCTCTTAGGATTTGTATAAAGAAAACCCCAGTTGAGTCAATCAACCTTTTAGCATCAAAGTCAAGCCTTGATCACAACATACAAACATCAACAACTCCTATTTAGAGATGACAAATTCTCTCTCAGCCAAAACCCTTTAGCTTTACATCTTGGGCTTTGAACAAGATACAAACCACCTTTAGCTTCATGTCTTGGGCTTTGAACAAGACACCAAAACAATATCTTTCCTCCTGAACTACGACCGCTCTGATTTCCCTGTTTCGGGAATACGTAGGCATAAGATTGCAAAAATCTTAGCGAGCATACTAGTCAAAAACCCAAAATCCAGTATCTCCACCAAATCAACCCAAAAGCATCAAATCTAAACACCTTACCAAAAACCTCACAAATAGTCCAGACACTGTGTTCTTAACAAAATAACCGAAGAGGGGCCCACATCTAAATAGCATCTGTAAGCCAACAATTTTGACTGTTTAACCTCATTTTGCGAGCAGGGTTAATTGGAGACATCTATTTCCCTTCCTTGATCAGCTTAACAGGATAAAAAATGAATCGAAATGTAGTACCCGAGCGATAGTGCTTCAAGACCACAAAAGTCGCGCTACAATTCCAAGTGGATCAGGCCTCAAGATCGCCAGTGTCACCAAATTAGGGTTTGGTCGGCTGAGGCCTCCAGATGGAATTTTTCCTCTGGGCATGATCCATTGCCTCAAAGCACAACTTAAGATACTCCAATGGACCTCATGGACCCAATCATCAAGTTAATTTAACCCCAGGGGATGCATTTACCCAAAAAAAAAATCAGGAATTAGGGTTTCTTGACCTAATTCACCCCTAAGTTGACTTTTGGGACAAAACATGAGCCAAGACCTCAAGACATGGTTTAAGGGTCTCCAATACACTACATTGATCCATTTTCAACAATGGATTGATCCAAGAAGCTTGCTCCACAAGCTTCAATTTCATCTGGACCACAATTAGGGTTTCGAGGAAAAAGTCAACTGTACCTTTGACTTTTGACCAAGACATGCTCCTAAACCTTGGGACATGGTTCAATACACCCTAAAACACCTATGGAATATATCCATTAGGTTTGATTTAGGTCAAGGACTTGATTTCACAAAGTATCACACAGTTTGGATTTTCATCCAATAAAAAGTCAACTGTGCACAAAATCAAGTTTGACTTTTTGGAATTTTTCACAATTATGGTTCATTGACCCTAAAACAATGTTAATATGTGATTTGAATCATCATTCATCAAGAAAAATCAAGAAAAGTGAGTTAACTTGTAAAAGGGGTACCCATAAAAAACTTAGAATTTTTCTAAGTTATGGAACAAAGTGGTTAGGGTACCAACTTCCAAGGACCATAACTTGAGATCCAAGCAACCATTTTGGATGGCCCAAAGCTGAATTTGTAGCTCTCATTACACTCTACAAAAGTGTCAACTAGACCTCATTCCAATTCATCATGGATTTTTAGTTATGGAGTGATCAAAATGGCAAAAAACATGAAAATGACATTTTTCAACACTTAGTGTAAATCTGCCTAAGTTAGCAGCCTTGAACATCAATGTTCATGATGATTTTTCAATTAGATCCAAAAAGTTTCAAGACAAACTATGATCACACATGTGTTGTATCATATGAGGGCTTTCCAGGGAGCCCAAGAACATGAGAAAACTCCACATAAGCTAGGAGTTATGACAACTGCAACATGCCTTGCTGGAAACTGTCTTGGCAAGGAAGATTTGTGCATAAGGGCTCGATTTGATCAAATTATGCAACAACAAGCATGGTTATCCATCTGCACACCTCAAGGGGGAACAACCAAGGGACAATCAATGATCTACCAGCCTCCCAAGTCCATGGAGCTATGTGTAGGCATGACACTCCTAAATTCAAAGATGCTTCAAATATTCAATTTTGTTTCAAAGCATTTAACTGATGCATAGAGGTGGCATTCATCAAGACAATGTTATCCAAGTTCAGTCAAGACTTATCCTTAAACCAAAGAACCTCAGGCCTGTGCCCTAACCTCAAGTCAATGGCTAGAGGAGACTTGAGATTCCATTTGATCACAGTTGGCCACAGACCTGTACCAGTTGCCATACACTATTGTAGCCAAAACAAACTTGACACACTATAAATAGAGCTCATTTGTGATCAGTTTGAGTACACCAAAGCACCCAAACTGATGCTTTCCTCAAAATCTCCTCTTTCACCCCAAAATTGCCTTCTAACTCAAGTCACCATTGGTTTTGAGTTTGAGAGCAATTCTAACCCAACCAATGGTTCACACACCTCATATATAACATATAGAAGTGATCCATAACACAAAATCACATCTGGAACATCAGGTTCTCAAAACCACCAGCCACCTGCACAAGCCTTTGACAGATTTGCAGTTGAGATGCCAAATCCAGTTCCATCTCAATTCAATCCACTCCAAGCATCCACACACACTCCATAGCACCTAAGGAAGCTGTTCACATCATTGGAACCAAGCTGTAACACCTCCAACCTAGAACTCGATCACCAGCTGCAAGAGGTAAGCCTAAACTTGGTAATCTCATGATTCATGCATATTTCCTCGCACAATAATTTTGCCATATGTTCATAATCGTGTATGGAGTGTTTCCCCTCAATTGATTGCTTTGTATGAATCGTGTATGAAATCTCTTAGCCTTCATGCAGAAATTAGGGTTCTTGAGGTTTCTCTTTGATTTCTCATTCCATACTTAAAATAAATGAAATTAAAGACCATAGACATGATCGTGAGTTGAAAATGAGCAGATTGATATGTGGATTGTGTGATTTCATCAAGTATTCAGTGAGATTGATGAGAAAATGCAAATCAGACAAAAACAGGGCACGCGGGCAAGAACAAGGTGTTCTTGGCGCCCTTATTCAAACTTTTGAATTTTTGAATTTTTATTATTTTATTTAATTGATTCAAAAATTAATTTCTCTCTGAATTTTAATGAGTTTGAGTTGATTCTTTTTTTTCAAAAATCACAAAAATGTTAAAATATTTTATTTTACA
Source organism: Lathyrus tuberosus (assembly GCA_022829125.1). Taxonomy (NCBI): domain Eukaryota; kingdom Viridiplantae; phylum Streptophyta; class Magnoliopsida; order Fabales; family Fabaceae; genus Lathyrus; species Lathyrus tuberosus. The sequence goes on along the minus strand of JALAZF010000199.1, from coordinate 8,911,488 downwards.
AAAATTTCCCAAAAATATTATTTATTTCATATATTTGATATTTTTGCAAAGAATTAATTTTTATTTGTTTTTTAACATTTTAAAAATTTTCTTTTTCTTGATTTTCCAAACTTAAATGGGTTTCAATCATTTTGTGGATAAAAACATGATTTTTGAAACATTGACCCAAAATCACAACTCATTTCTCACATGTTTTCAATGATTTTATTAATTTTTAATCAAAATTAATTCTATTTTTAACAAAATTAGGGTTTTGATTGATTTCACCCTCATCAATCTTTTTCAAAACACTCATGGGCCTCTTGATAGAGTGTAAGTCCCACCCCTTTGTAAATAAAACAATTTTGGGCCTCACACATTGTAAAAGTCCCTTTGTATATTTTCAAAAGTTCAGCGCGGGCGTCGCCTTTGTAACAAAATCAATTGGGCTTCTCCTTGAGCTATAAGACCCACCTTCATTCATTTTCAAACTCTTTGGGCCTCTAATAGAGTGTAAGACTCAATCCCTTTTTGAAACCAAAATAACTTGGGCCTCAGTTATTGTATAAGACCCACTGTGATTTCAAAAATCTCGGTGCGATCGCCGTTTTCAAAACATTTTCATCTGGGCCTCCCCTCGTGTTGTAAGTCCCATTTCTTTTCTTTTTCAAATAATTTGGGCTTCTCCTTGAGTTATAAGACCCATCCCTTTGTAGAAAAACCCTTTTGGGCCTCAGTCATTGTATAAGTCCCGAGAAGATATTCAAAACGACGGTGCGATCACTGTTAAAACTTGGGCCTCTCCTTGAGTATAAGCCCCAACAATCTTTTCAAAAACAACTTCCCTTTTGATTTAGATTCAAATATACCTGTTGTTATCAAAACTTTCTTTCATTTCTTTGAACAACTAACAATACAACATGGAAGCTTGCTCACCTGTAAGTTTTAATAGATTTCATTTACTCGCTTTCATATGTATATAACTGTATTGTGGGAAGCTGCGCACGGTTAGTCTTCTTTCATACCCTTTTAAATATTTATCATATATCAAATGTATATATACTAGTATAGTTATTTAGAGTTTTCCCCGGCAACTAGGTCTAGAACTAGGTAAAGCCATGTTGGTCACTCTTTAAGTACAGTAAAAACTAGATCTCCATAGAATTTACAAATACAGTCTTGCCTTCTCTTGGGCTTAAACAATATGGAACAAAGAGAAAGGCAGTATTCCTCGTGAACTTTTTCTCAGACTGTCACCCCTAGAAATTGTCAAAGAAATTCTACTCCCCGGAGTTGATCTATTCTCGATGAATAACATCTCTTTAGTTTCTTCAAACCTCATAACTTTCACTAAATGATCTATTCTCGGTGAATAGCATTTCTTGAACTTTTCTTGTTTTGGGACCCACGGGCTTCCTAAAAGTATCCCCGCCTCCTCTTGGGCTTTGTACAAGGACCCTTCGGCTTCTTAGAAGTTCTCATGCCTTCTCTTGGGCTTAATACAAGGACCCTGAAGACCTCTTAAAGGTATAAGACAGAACTTAGTCATCCTTTGCTAGAGCAGCCTTTCCAGTGTCAAAACATCAGACCAATTTAGGGTTGATTCTCATCCCTTAAAAACACCCGCCTCCTCTGGGCATCATACAAAAGATAAAACTCTTCCACACCAGTCGACTTGGACAGTCTAATCCCCTTGAGTCTCAAAGACATTCTCAAGTTCCCTACAAGCATAGGAGAAACCCCGGTCACCCTGGATCAATCTCCAGCAGAGCTGAAACCCAATCACTCTCCTAAAAATCCCAAATCAGAACCTCAAGGCATCTGATACCTCAACTCTTCTATAATTCTCAGCAAGAGTTGATTCCCCGTTTGGACCTGCCTGGAGATCTCAATAATCCTTGGCAGAGAGCTAGCCTCCTCTTAGGCTTTGTATAATAACCTTTCCTCAACACAGCTAGCCTCCTCTTGGGCTTTGTACAAATGATTCTCCCCAGCGGAGCTAACCTTTTCAGGCTCTCTTGTTGAGTCCATCACTTTTCAGACTCTCTTGTTGAGTCAATCACTTTTCAGACTCTCTTGTTGAGTCGATCAACTTTCTAGACTCTCTTGTTGAGTCAATCACCTTTTAACACTCTCTTGTTAAGTCAACCCTTTTAGCCTCAATCTTGGGCTTTGTACAAGACATAAATCTTAAAAACCTTCTCTTAAGCCTGGGACAGATATCTTCCACAGCGAAGTCACTTCCTCCCAGCCTTCTTTTAGGCTTTGAGGAATGATTTCCCAAGCAGATTCAAACTCATTTCAGCCTCAATCTTGGGCTTTGTAAAAGACACATAAAAATATCCTCACCCGAGTCAGTTAAAAAACTCATTTCAGCCTCAATCTTGGGCTTTGTACAAGACACATACAAACCTCCCCGGCGGAGTCAAAATCCCTTTTTAGCCTCAATCTTGGGCGTTGTACAAGACAGATAGAATATTTCCCCTGGAAAAGTCAAACTTATAGCCTCCTCTTAGGCTTTGTATGATGATATCCCCAAAAGAGTCAGTCTCTTTTCAGCCTCAATCTTGGGCTTTGTACAAGACAGATAAAACACTCTCTTGTTGAGTCGGTCATTTCCAGCCTCCTTTTAGGCTTTGTGTAAGGACTTCCCTAGTGGAGTCAATCAACCTCTTAGCTTCAACCTTGGGCTTTAACCAAGGCACACAAAAATCAATAATCTCTCTTTAGAGATGACAAATTCCCTCTCAGTCAATACCCTTTTAGCTTCAATCTTGGGCTTTGAACAAGACACAAATACCCTTTTAGCTTCAATCTTGGGCTTTAAATAAGACACCAAAACATCATTTTCCTCCCTTAGAATAGGGGGAACTACGATTGCTCTGATTTCCCTGTTTTGTTTAAACGGGAATACGTAGGCATAAGATTGCGAAATCTTAGCGAGCATACTAAACAAAAACCCTAGGTCCAGTACCTTCACACATCAATCAAAACTTAGGTCCAGTACCTTACCCAAAACATCGGGAGTAACTCGAACATCAATAAAAACTCACTCTATCATATTTCCCAAGAAACTTTCCCAACCCATTAATAGATAAACACCATCAAGTACAAAGCGAAACCTAAAGCTAATATCTTGTTGATAACCACAAATAGGATGGGTAATTGACAACTCCCCATTGTATAACCTGACCCTGGACCCCCCAATCTCTTTTAAGCGTTTGTCCAGCTAAACATTCACGTGCAAGGTTAGTTTTAGATAGCTTTCCTTTCCGTTCCAACTTCATGGGATAAATAAGAAATCAGAAAGTAGCACCCACTCCTCCTCATTGCGATGAGGAAAACCCAATGATAAGGTGGTCGCGTCACTGACAAAAATTGCTCGCTACACCTGAGTGAAAAGTTTATTGATTGTGAGTTGAGATACTCAATGTTGGAAAAGACATGTTGTGCACTCGCTTGGGCAGCTAAGCGTTTAAGGCAGTATATGTTAAACCACACAACCCTGTTAATTTCGAAGATGGATCCGATAAAGTATGTGTTTGAAAATCAAGCACTCTCTGGGAGGATTGCTCGTTGGCAGATGGTCTTGACAGAATACAATTTTCAGTATGTTTCCTGGAAAGCCATTAAGGGAAGTGTTCTATCAGAATATCTCGCTCAACAACCGATTGAGGATTATCAACCGATGAAGTTTGAGTTTTTAGATGAAGATATCATGTATCTGAATGCAAAAGACTGTGACGAACCTTTGCCTGACGAGGGACCTGAGATTGGATCCCAATGGAGTTTAATCTTTGACAGAGCTGTCAATGCATATGGTAACGGAATCAGGGCAATTATTACTACTCCAAGGGGTTCCCATATACCCTTCACTACCCGATTGGCGTTTATATGCACCGACAATAAAGCATAGTATAAAGCATGCATCATGGGTTTAGAAGAAGCTATTGATTTGAGAATCAAGAACCTCAATGTGTATGGTGATTCTGCGTTTGTAATCAATCAGATTAAAGGTGATTGGGAGACTCGTCAAGAAAATTTGGTGCCTTATAAAAACTACGCCAGAAGGTTGTTGCCGTTCTTTGATAGGGTTGACTTCAATCATGTACCCCGAGCTGAAAATCAGATGGCGGATGCGTTGGCAACGTTAGCTTCAATGTACAAAGTGAATCTGTGGAATGAAGTTCTATCAATCAGAATTATGCGTCTTGACAGACTGGCCTTTGTGTTTGCAGTTGAAGAGGCATCAGATAGAAAGCCATGGTATTATGACATCAGATGTTTTCTCAAGAGTCAAGAGTGCCCGTCTGGGGCATTCGCTAAGGACAAGAAAACTCTGAGAAGGTTAGCTGGCAATTTCTTTTTAAATGAGGACGATGTGCTATACAAGAGGAATTTTGACATGATCCTACTGCGTTGTGTTGATGAACACGAGGCGGGTCTGTTAATGGAAGAAGTTCACGAGGGTTCTTTCGGTACTCATGCCAATGGGCATGCTATGGCCAGAAAACTGTTAAGGGCAGGGTATTACTGGATGACTATGGAGTCTGATCGTTTCAAATACGCCAGAAAATGCCATAAATGCCAGATTTATGCGGATAAAGTGCATGTACCGCCAACTCCTTTGAACGTATTAACATCTCTTTGGCTCTTTGCTATGCGGGGGCATTGACATGATTGGAAAGATTGAGTCGACTTCCTCCAATGGCCATCACTTTATTCTGGTTGCTATTGACTATTTCACAAAGTGGGTAGAAGCAGCTTCGTTTGTCAACGTCACTAAACAAGTAGTCACCCGATTTATAAAGAAGGACATCATCTGCCATTATAGAATCCAAGAGAGAATCATTACTGATAATGGTTCAAATTTGAATAACAAGATGATGAAGGAGCTATGCCAGAGCTTTAAAATTGAACATCACAATTCTTCTCCATATCGTCTGAAGATGAATGATGTTGTTGAGGCAGCAAATAAAAATATCAAGAAGATTATGCAGAAGATGGTGGTAACGTACAAGGATTGGCATGAGATGTTGCCCTTTGCTCTACATGATTATCGTACTTCAGTACGTACATCGAGAGGGGAAACTCCTTTCTCACTGGTGTATGGTATGGAGGCGGTCCTACCATTAGAAGTTCATATTCCTTCTTTGAGAATTCTGGCAGATGTGAAACTTGATGAAGCCGAATGCGTACGATCCAGGCTGGATCAGTTGAACCTTATCGAAGAGAAAAGATTGGCAGCCATTGCACATGGTCGATTGTACCAAAGTAGGAGGAAGAAATCCTTTGATGAGAAAGTGCATCCTCGGTGTTTTCAGACAGGCGATTTGGTTTTGAAAAGGATCATTCCTCCTCAAACAGATCACAGGGGAAATGGACTCCAAACTATGAAGGGCCATATGTGGTAAGAAAGGTTTTCTCTAGTGGAGCCTTGTTACTCTCAACTATGGATGGCGAAGATTTTACATCCCCTGTGAACGCAGACGCAGTAAAAAGATACTACGCATAAAAAGACCCGCTGGACCACAAAAAGAAAAATCCAGGAAAAAAGGGGCGTCTCGGCGAACCAAAAAAAGAAAAGGTTCAGGGAAAAATTAGGGTTAAAAGAAAATAAAAGAATAAACCCGCAAAGTTGAAAACCTGAAAAGGCAACTTTCACAAAAATGGGTATCCCGATGGATTGAAAACCCGAAAGGGCGATCCAGGAAAAAGTTATGGATTTGAAAGCGAGAGGCTGCGGTCTGCGTTCGATCTGCGAACACTTTTTGGTACATGGGAATTTCAAAGGAAAGGAATCAGTCCAGTCAGTCTTTTCAGAAGGCGAAACATCTATGAACGTTAAAGACAAATGGTTCATAGCTGAATCGAAGCATGGTGGATATCTATTCCCACATTGCCGACATGTGTATTTTCTTTTCACTTTTATGCAATTACCTCTTTCTAGGAATTGCTTCCAAGTTGTAAATGCCTATTTACAGGTCAATTCAATCAATAAAATATCATTTCACTCAAAAAGCTACTCATTTTTGTTTTTACTTTTTACTGTTTTGTTTGCAAAAACGTCTGATATTTTTTATAAACATTGCATGTGAAAAAATTAAGCTTTACAGAGCATATTAAAAACAATGAAAATTGCTTGAGCGATGGGTATCATAGATGGTAACCGAGGTGGCCATTTCGCATATAGAACATTCTGTTGTTTATTGTGTGTTTGCAGGGTGGCATGATTCCTCTCCTCAATAGAGTTTCTCTCCCTAGCATTGAAGTTCTATCATCCTTAGCAGAGCATCATGAAATTCTTAATCACTCTTCCCTAGCATGAGTTCAGAAGATTGTTTTCCCCAGCCGAATTTTATTTGTTACTCCCCAACGAGTATTCAGAAGTTGGCTACCCCAGACAGGATATTATTGGTTTGCAAACAGGTGGGTATCTAGCAAGAGACTTGTTAGGTGTCTCTCACTGGTAGAGATTTTATCTTCCTCGTAGAGTCTTGGCATCTATCTTCCTCATCAGGTCAGGAAGTGCAATTTCGCCAGCAATTATATGCTCTTATCCCCAGCAAGGTAAGGTTAAATGATATTTCCCCAACAGCTGGGTAAGCTCAATGTCATCCCCTAACAGGTTTGGTATCATTGGCTTTTCTCCCCAAGCAGGGTTTGTTACTGATTTCCTCAACGGGTAAATCAGCAGTGATTGATATGCCCAGCAGGTTCCAAGTCCAATTGTCATTGTCACTTTTCTGTATCAGATTCTTGGGACGACTTCCCAGCAAATGTTATTCATGTTTCCCATCAGAGGGGAAGTTCATTTTTGGGTTCTATCTTCAGCATGGGTTATAATCAAGAAAGGTCGTTCAGTTTGTCTTCCTCATCAAAATTTATTTCTGGGTTTTCTCAGCACTTCTCTCGGTGGAGTGTCCTTTTCCATGAGCACATTTGCATTGCATCCTCCAAATGCGTAGCATTTCCATTTCGTATGGAGAATTACGCCATAGAAAATTCAAACATATGCATTCGAAGCATATGCCAGGTTTGATACTCTTTTTACTGGGCCTTTTCCCTAGCAAAAAATGGCATAATTCAGGAGATTCTGCTTTACTCTATCCCTAGTGAAGTTGCCGATGAATTCGTTCAGCTTGTTTGTGCCCCCCCTACAGAGTCGTCTGTTCAGACTTCTCTTTTCTCCAGCGGAGTCATTTTCTATTCAGTTCTGGATGTGAGTCCGCCTTAGGCCAGCATTCCTTTTGAAAATTCATCTTTGAGTGGTTATATTTTGGTTGTGAATCTTCCTGCAGTCGGTAAACCTTTCTTGGGTCGTGAGTCCGCCTTCAGATGACTTTCCTTTTGAATCTCTTGGTTGTGAACCCGCCTTCGGCCGGTAAACCTCTGTTTGGTTGTGAGTCCACCTGTGGCCGGAATTCCTTTTCTCATGATGATATGAGTCCGCTTATGGTCGGCATTCATCTGTTATCCTTTGGTTGTGAACCTGCCTTCGGCCGGTAAACCTCTGTTTGTTTGTGAGTTCGCCTATGGCCGACATTCCTTCTCTCGTGATGATATGAGTCCGCCGGTGGCCAGCATTCATCCTGTAACCTTTGCTGTGAGTCTGCCTTCGGTTGCCAAACTTTTCTTGTTAGATATGAGTCCGCCTCTGGCGGGCATTCTTCATGATATCATTGGGTCGTGAGTCCGCCTTCGGCCGGCTTTCCCTTAAAATATTTTGGTTGTGAATCCGCCTGTGGCCGACATCCCCTTTCTTGTTAAACGTGAGCTCGCCTCCGGCCGGAATTCTTCTTAAAATTCACCTTCGATTCCTATCCTTTTGATGCGAGTCTGCCTTCGGCCGGAAAAATGTTCTTGTCAGATGTGAGCCCACCCCTGGTCGGCATTCTTTCTTTTATCCTTTGGTTTTGAGTCTGCCTCCGACTGACATTCCTTCTTCAAATCCGCTTTCGAGTGGCATCTTTACTTTAAGTCCACCTTCAGCTGGCAATATTTATTATATACCTCCCCATGGGTTCTGAAATTTTCGGGTTCTTTTGGTATTCAATCTCATTTTACCTTGAACGTCTGAAATCCGTTGCTATCATTCCTTTAGGTCTAAATTGATTGAATAGGGGCAGCTGTAACACCCCAAAATTTGCCTCATATTTTCTTAACCTAATGGCTTATGATTATTTTCATTTGCATTTGCATTTGTGCATAACATTATTTCTAAGCATGGGATTAAGGTATCTTTATTGGGTCTCAAGAGGAGGGCATGTTCCTCAGAGCTTCAAGCAAGGGATTGTGCTAAATCTTATGCCATTCTCAAGCTTCAAAGTCCTTTCCTCATCAAGGTATTCTCAACCATCTCACACAATCATCTGGATCAAGATTACAAGAATTGGGCATATCCTCTTATCTTTTGATTATCTGGATTATAGTTTTTGGATATTTGGGTATGTGACACCTTCATTGGCAAGAATTTTGAAGCCTCATCATCATCATCATGTTACACAAATCATCTTTGTTCAATAGATTCTTTAGCTTACTCAGAGGAAATAGGGTTTTGATCTTGGGTCGACATCTCCTATCTTTTAAGACTGGAATTAGGGTTTTGAATAAAATTAGTTTATTTCTGATTCTTTGAGCAAGACTTGATTCCATGGTCTTTTATATGTCCTAAAGTGTCTATAGGTGGAAGATTGATCATCAATTTTAATCAGAGAAGCTTTAATTGATCAGATGATTGTGAATCATTTGAATTGGGAACAAAGTCAACTGTGCAGGGAAAAAGTCAACTCCCGACTTTTTGAGGTCAATTTTGTGTTTGTCATGTTAAATATGACAAATAGGTGGAATTTGATCAATAAATGTCAAAGGAATCATCAAAAATCAAGAATTAAGAAAAGCCGCCATTTTTGGAAAATTAGGTTTTTAAGAAAGTTACTATTTTTGGAAGGTTTTCATGATTGATCAACTACTTTCATGGTCAGATTTCTCCATGTTTAAGGCTTCATTTCAATTTCTTTTCAACTTGAAAGTTGTTCTACTATCCCTAAGCTTTCCAACTATATAAATTTCATCATTATTAGATCATTTTTGAGCAAGTTATGATTTATCAAAGTAGGGCATTTCACATGATGAATTCTATAACTTAGAATTTTCTTGAGTTCCTTTGGATCAGCTTCATGTACCAATATTCATGCTCATTTTTTAGTAACTTCCAAGCCTCGAATTGAAAAATGTACAACATGAAACTTGTTCCTCATGATCCCACCTCTCTAAAAAGTCCAAGTTTGCTTCGTTTGGACGAAAACTCAGCAAGTTATGGTAGAGAGAAGTTGACTGTTTGTTGTGTTTTTGAATTGCATCAAGAATGTCATTTTTTGGTTTATTACTCAAAATTGTGTGCAACAAGTTTCTATTCATTTGATCACATGCATACCACTCCACTTTATTGTCCAAAATGACAAAGCAATGCATGTATTATGCATGCACCACATTCCTCCAAATTTACCAAAAGAAGCAATTTTGCAAATTGCACAAAAACTTGCTGCACATTTTCTCTCACGTGGCCACCTCTTCACATCAATTTCATGACCTCACACGCTTGCCAAAACGCACAAATACTCAGCCTTAGTACATACAAAACGCAAGCTTGCACACAACTTGCAAAAATTGCAAAAACTCCCAATAATGCCCTCCTAACGGATTTCTCGAGATATTTTCTACCCTAGCTTCATTCTCACACTCTATATAAGAGACTCATGCTCCTCATTCACCTTTTTACGCTCAGAATTCTATCATTTCCAGATCTGGATTTTCTTGCTTATTTTTGAAGTTTGCTCAAATTCTCTCAGTCTACTCATGCATTCTCTCAACTCTTTCTTGATTCTTCATCCTTGGAGCTCAAACATCAAGATTCTTGGGTTTCTTTTGTACTGGAAGTTGAAGAAGGCAATGGACCATTCTCCATTTGGTAAGAATCCTTAAACTTCCATAGCTCTCATGCTTAGATCAAAATGATTTAGAATGTGAAATTCTTGTTCATGCATTGCATATGTAAGTCCTGAAATGATGGCACAACCTTATTGCTTGATTTGAAGCTTATTTGATTTTGTCAGTGGCGGAACGAGACCGAAAATCATGAGGGAGTCGATGTAAAATACATATTATTGTTTAATAAATTTAAATAATTAATTTTTAGTTATAATAATAATAATAATAATAATAATAATAATAATAATAATAATAAATAGAGTAAATTTTAACTATTCCATCTATATTATATAAAATTTTTATGCTAAAATAGTTGCATTTTTTTATATTTTTAATTATAAAACATAGGTTCAACACTTAAATTTCACTTTATTACTTAAAAAAAATTAATGCTAAAATGATTAATAAGCGGTTAAAAATTGGTTAGACTATACGCAACTAAAAAGATTTTGATATCTTAGCGGTAAAAAGCACCTAATCATCCTACCAGTTCAGATCAGTGATTAAATAACTATATGCAACTTATTATTATAAATATACTCATAACAAGTTATATATTTTAAATTAAAATGAAAAAATAAATTGAGAATTTTGAAGGGGCCATGGCCACCCCCACTCACTATGATGTTCCGCCATTAGATTTTGTTGATTTGATGAAATTTATTGTGAATCCGTGACTTTCAATTCAAATATCTCTATGATTTAGTCATCATTTTATGTTCTATTTGTGATGGTTGTGTTCCTTGCGTTGAGATCTACAACTTTGCTCTTTACATTTTTGAATTTCATCGAGATTTGAGAAAGTTAAGCTTGTGTGAAATTGGATGGATGATGGCTGGCTATGTCGTGTTAGGGCACAACAATGGGGACTGGTTTTGTTTGCATGAAGAAGGCACACACGTGTCGCGTCCTGGTAGGTGGTATTTTGTTTTTGTCATTTAGTAACTAATAGGAAGGTGACTGATTGAGAAAAATAATAGGACATGTGGTTGTTGCGTTTTTTTTTCTTGTTACTGGGTGCATCCATTAACAAAAGTAACATGTCATTGGTTTCCCTGGAAATTTTGCTGGGCTTCTGCCCCAATTTCTATTCGCACCACCAGTTCTCAGGCCTAACACGCAATGATGTATTCTGTTCATCGCTGTTTGCTGACTGCACCCTTACTTTAATTGTTTTTTTTTTTCGTTTTCTTTGTCTTATTTTATTAAAATACTTCCTCTTATCCAAAAATTCTAAACAAATTCATGAGCGTATTTTAAAGTCTTATTTATTTTTCTATGATTTTTAATTTCATTTTTTAATTAATTTGATAATTGTTTCTGATTTTATGATTGAACATGTATAATTTGACCTAGTTTGCATGTTATGATTTTGATCTTGATATTTCCTAATTGGTTTTGATCCTAATTTTTGCACACATGTAAGCACATGTATATAGGTCCTTTGAGCACTCATTTGACACTTTGATCATTAGTTTTGGTCCATATTTGAATCACTTTTGAAGCTTGACTTGCGTGATCATGTTTGAATTTGGTTTGCTTGATGATTGGTATTGTTTGAACACCTTTTACACACAATTTTAAGCACATCTTTGGGACACATTGAGCCTATGACTTCATCTTGCTATGTATAATTTCTCATAATTTTTCCAAGCTCCTAATTATTTTCTATGTGTGATCCAATTTCATGTCCCTTTGTATGAACATTGGTGTTGATTCTTGAAGTGTTTAGGGATGCACTTGTGCAACCATTAAGGGTCTTGTTTCCCACTTATGTTCACTTGATATGTCATGAGTTAAATCCTTCTCAATTCATTTTATAGGTCCTTTCATGAACTTTTGATTGATGCTATACTTGTATGAATTTGAACATGCTTACTTGCCTACCTTGGCCACTCTCCTTGAGCTCTTTGTATGCTTTATTCTCTCAATGCTTGTGATGTTTGAATGTGTGATGTTATGAGCCATTTGATTTTTACTTGTGTGGTTTGATACCATTTTTCCATGATCCTTTTTTTCCTTTTACTTGATTAAAAGTTCACATGTCATTCGGAGAAGTTTAGGGTTTGGTTTTGGTCCTTACTTGCTTCAATCTTTGAGTATGCTTTGCCATGATGCCTTTGTGATGTCTTAAGGATTCTTTTGTGTATTGATCACATGTGTTTTCTTCTGACTCGTATCATCTTGATGTCCTATCATATGCTTACTTGCTCATTATTTGATCATAAATGAATGTTTCTTCTTAAGGGTGATTTTGCGGTTAAAATTGCCTACTTCTTTAAGTATGTCTTGATGTGATATTCATGTTTCTTTCTAGGTATCTTGAGCATGACTTTGAATTGATCCTCTCACATGTTCTACTTCCCCTACTTGATTTCATCTCCTAACTTCACATGTTTAGCCTTTTGAGGTTTATTTTACATGAAGTATGTGTTGACAATTGTTTGAGCTTTGATAAGATGTATGACTTGAATCTTTTAGCTCCTTATTTGATCATTAACATGAGTTGAATGCAATATGACATATCTACTACCCTGCCTTGGTTATTACTTTGTTTGGATCCATTTCACTTTGTTTGATGATTGATAATACTTCTTGTTTGGTCTTAAGTCATTTGTGTATGCATTGGTGCATTATTTTGCCTAATTACTTTGACTTCCTATCTTTGAACTTGGTTTGAAATAGGTGCACATGATTTTTACTTTGATGTGAGGTTGATGTTTATCTTGTGTGATTGAACATAATGCTTGCATAGTTTGATTTTTATGTCTAATTGTTTGAACTTCTTTGTTTGATTACTTGATGTTACATATTCTCCTTCATCTCTCATTCTTATTTCTTTTCTTTGAAGTATTGAGACTTGGTTAAGTCTTGAATTTACTTTTGTTTGTGATTGATTAGTAAAATGTTTACTTGTGTTTGTTCACATGATCCCTTAGGATTCTGAGCTCAACTTAATTTTTTATTAAGTTAGAGGTAGGAGAGACATTAGGCTTTCAATCCTTTGCATGATAACAATTAGGATAGTCCCTTTCAAACCTTAACCTTAGGTCTATCTCTTTGCATGCTAACATTAGGTAGAGTTCCCCTTCTATCCCAACTTTAGGACCATTGTGCATGACAACATTAGGAGTTAGCTTCCCTTAGTTGTTTTATTTTCAACCTTTGAGTCCTCTTTCTTCTCATCTCAAAACAAAAATCAAAACTCTTAATAAATACGACGGGTATTGTGTGCCACGAGCCTTAAGTACATGGGAAGTGATAAGCGGGAGTCTCTCCTTACCTTGTCTAGAGTGCTTTGCATACGTCCATTATTTGGTTGATCTTGCGAAGCATTTGATCCTGTGTCATAGACTTTAGTGCAATACGAGTCTCAAACTAACTTAATTCACTTCTGTCTAAAACACACAAACCAAATGCAAATATTTTTATCACTCGCGATTGGTGTCAATTTATTTTCAGAAAGAGTACGTTACTTCCAGTCTACCGCAAACAGGCATCGACCCTAACTGCTGGAACGCGAACTTAACATCACTCATAAAAGACACTTAACCAATATGTGGTTGTGACCACGAACTAAGGATGCTCTGACTTCCTCATTCTCCCCTGAATGGGGATACATAGGCACAAGATGGCAAAGTCTTTTCGAGCAACCTTCCCCCCATCACCCGTAGTCCTCCGTACTACGTTGACTCCGACTTTCCCATTGTACGAGAGAATACGTAAGCTTAGGACACCGAGGTCTTATCGAGTCTCCTTTTGTTTTTCCCTTTCTGTTTCCATTTAGCAGTAGAGCTTTAGATAACACACCCTTTGATTAGATAAAAAGCGTGGATCCCGTTGAGTACAACGGACACGAAGGGGTGCTAATACCTTCCTCTCGCGTAATCGACTCCCGAACCTAGGATTTGGTTGCGATGACCATGTCCTTTCCCTTTTTGAGGTTTCTTCGATCGTTTGCTTTCCCCCTTCGGGATAAATAACGTTCGGTGGCGACTCTATTTTTCCGCTGGTTGTTTTTCGCGTTGCGACACCATCGACCTCAGTTTATGTTTTAATCTCATTAAAAGTGGCGCCTTTTTGAATATTTTATTTTTAATCTAAAAATACGATACTTTTCACCTCAGTTTTCTTTCCAACCGAGGTGAAAATGTTTCTCTGATATATATATATATATATAGCTTTAGCTAGTAGCACCTTCTTGAATATTTTATTTTTAGTATAAAAATACACTACTTTTCACCTCGGTTTTCTTTCCAACTGAGGTGAATATGTTTCTCTGATATATATAGCTTTAGCTAGTAGCATTCAGTTTCACTTGTCTAAACTACACAAACAAAACCCTAACAAGGAGCCCTAAACAACGAGAGGCATAAACACATACCATTTTCAATACGAAACATTGGAGAGATTTTAACCATAAAATAACGTGGGATGAATGATGAGTTGTAGGATGCTTCAAAATCACTAATCAATGTAAGTTATTCTTCAAATATAACACAATTGTTCATATAATTATTTTCCTAACCAATTTTGAGAAGTTATATGTTCAATATAGGGTTCATTGAAATAAGCAATCTACATTAGATTTAATAAACTCAAAATTGTTTTACCCCTCGGTTTTATGAGATAACTGAGGTGAAAATGTGATATATCCGTCGGTGAAATTACAAAACCGAACGGACATGTGTTTTCACCATTTCAGAATAATAAAAAGGTCTCCCTGAGGATCGAACCCACGACCTTTTCTCATACCCATCGGTTTTTCTAAAACTGAGAGGTAAAGTGTGAACTTTTCATGATGCCCTTCATTACCTCGGCATTGTAACCAAGGTGAAATCCATTCCGCGTTCGACATGACATGTGTTATTTTTAGTAGTGTAACCACTTAAATCTTTCATTTGGAAGGAAGACTAATTATTTCTCTGCACAAGTCTGTATTTGGAAGGAAAACTAACACTCATCTCCGTTGTTCGTTGTTTGGTGAGAAACTTCATTTTTTTGTTGTATAATAGGGTTTTAAGAGTTTAACCAGCTAAAAACTCTTAAACATTATTGGCTACTCTAAAGATCAAATCTTGGATAGAGAATTAGGTCTTTTCATTTTGACCGAACCTCTATAATTTCTAGTGTCATTTCTCTTTCCCTTAACTCTTTATTTTCCGCATATTTACTTTCCACCGCTATTTCTAAAAGCATTTTTAAAAATGGTTTTAAAATTTGATACAGATAATGAAATGTTTTCAACCTATTTTTTTTTTTGAAACACACAATTCACCCACCTCTTGTGTGTGGAGTCACATGTCTAACAAGTGGCATCAGAACCTAACGCTTATTTAAAGAATGATCGTCTAAAGAGAAGGATGACTTCCAACACCTTTTCTAACAAGAGATATTTCCTAAACACATCTCCACCATATAAAGGTGTTAGGTTTAAACTTTGGAAAACTAAATTCAAAATTTTTATTCAAAGGATTCATATTGATTTATGCGGAACTTTAATCAATTATCCATTTATCCCTACATACACAATAGATGGAGAAGTAGTATATAAACCTAATTTCCTTTAGACCGCAAAGGAAAAGAGAAAATTTGAAATTGATTTTAAAACCAAAAATTTACTAGTAATGTCGTTAAATGATAGTAAACTCCTCTATGTTTATAATTGCAAATACGCCAAGGAAATGTGGGATACACTTGAAATAATATACGGAGTTTCTCCAAGTATCGAACAAGAGGTAAGGAACACACAAGGTGTTAGCTCCTAATTTCGATGCCTGACATTGGATTAAGATTATTATTCAAAGAAATGGAATATTTTGAAGTTTTGGAAGACTTTGACAGGAATTGTATTTCCAAAAAGTCTAGTTGAAAGTGTCCTTATGCAGAAGGGACATGTTCTATGGACTTAGAAATATTTCTAACAATTTGGAGATATGTTTCAACAAAAGCCTTGCTGATGATGTTCGATTCAAAGATTAAAATTCAAATAAGGGAGGGAACTTTATTCTTATCCATTTGATGGAAGGAGACACGTGGAGAGCATTTGAAGGACGAAGACATGCAGAATGCCATTTGTCTCGCTCTAATTAGTAGGCCGTTAGGGGTATTCATTTTTTACTATTATAAATAGAAAGTCTTAGTGTTAGGATTTGGGTGTGTTCAAGTTTGTACAAATTACTCAAAGTATCTGTGTGTAGAGATACGAGTTTGTGAGAAATGTACGTTTTGCGTAACACCATCTTTCTCATTCAATGCAATTTAGTTAATCTTTGCCCAGAAATCTATCTTTTATCTTTTACTTTTACAAGTTATTTTCCAATGCACTTTTAATCATTTCCCTGCATTACTTTTCTTTTAGTATTGTCGAAGTAACTCTTTTCTAAATTATGAATATTGTCGAAGTGTTCATCTTTTTCCAAATATCCTTTTGAATTATTTAGCACATGTCTTAGGATTTTGTATGGTCGATCCTGCAAGTTATCCAATTTATTATAGATTTGGTAGACCAGAGGTTGTTTGCTAATTTTCACAGTAAACAAATTGGCACACCCGGTGGGACAGTGCTAAGTAATTTGTGAAAAACAATTTTCTGTGTTTTCAAGAAATTTATAATTCTGCATTTAATTATCATTTCTCTGTCGAAAACTTCGTTGTATGTTATTAAGAAGTGGTAAAGTAGCCACCACTAACGAAGATAGACCAAGGAGAAGATATACGAGGAAAATGGCAAGTACAAACCAGCCAAATAATTCGAACCCTCAACCAAATAGTTTGAATCCTGAAACTACGCTTAGTATTAACGTAGAACCACCCGCAGGATCTTCCACTGGGGGACCAACGATTTCAGCGTCTGTTTCTGAAGCCATACCATCTATGGCAAGTTTGATCCTTACACATTCGATTGCCCATACTTAGCCCATTTTGAGTTACGTTGGATCAAGGGGACCACCAAGGACTCCCCCACCAGTGGGAAATTCTAATTTCCAACCATTTATTCCCCCTGGATTCTCTATGCCTTTACCTAGTCGAGACCCGCCTTATGGGATGCCAACTTCGATGATGGCAAACTTACAAAATGCTCCTCCAGTATTTACAGAACCCATAGTGACTTCACCACTACAAGGGTCAGGATTTGGGGTCAACATGGGTCGAAATAACTAATTCGTAGAAATGGGATATTCAACCCAAATGCCAAACTTGACAAATACTACTGCAGCATACTTAAGGCAACAAATGGACGAAAGTAACCATCAAATGGTCCAAATGATGTCCCAAACTATGGGAGAAATCTTCCAACCTTTTATTCAGAATACCACCCAGACTAATTAGCAAATGGCAGCGCAGATGACGAGCCTTGCAGATTTCTTTGGTGTACCAAACCCTCATCGACATCCACTAAGGGAATATATGGTAGAAAACCAATGGGCAGTTTTCAAAGAGGACCCTACTATTAACCAAATTCAACAAAACCCAAGAAACATACCCCAAGCGAATTTAGCAAACCAGGGAGTAGTCGAACCCCCTAGGAATCAACCATATATTCCTGTAGGAGAAGAACCAAGAGTAGTTTTGGTAAATAGAAACCAGAATGCTGACAATGTCATAAAGCAGGTTCGACATAACGACATGGCAGTAGATAATAATTTGGCAGCCATGGTCAAAAGGATTATGGCACAGAATGGAGTAGACTTTGGTCTTCGAAGGCCAAATTACACATCACCGTTGTTAGAATATATCCTTCAGTCGGATTTACCCCCTAGGACGAAAGTCCCTAAATTCACCAAGTTTTCTAGGGATACCACTGAATCTACTGTCGAACATATGGCTAGGTACTTGATAGAAGCCAGGGAGATTTCGAATAATGAGACCCTTAGGGTAAAATACTTCCCAAGTTCTCTTACGAAGAATTCCTTCACATGGTTCACAACTTTGCCACCACATTCGATCCACAATTGGACCAAGTTGGAACGTTTATTTCATGAGCAGTTCTATATGGGACAAACTAAGATCAGTCTAAAAGAGTTGGCTAGTATAATATGAAAATTCACTGAGCCAATAGATGATTATTTGAACAGATTCCGACTGCTCAAGGCTAGATGTTTTACACAAATGCCAGAATATGAGTTGGTCGAAATGGCCGCTGGAGGCCTGGATTATTCCATTAGGAAGAAACTAGATACCCAATGCTTGAGGGATATGGACCAATTGGCTAACAGGGTTCGACAATTAGAACGCCTGAAAGAAGAGAAGGATAGGACAAATAAGAATAAAAGAATAGCCTACGTCGAGTTCAATGAAGAGGACAAAAGACCTTGTAATGAGTCATTGGTTTTCGACGAAAGCGAGATTGATATTTCTTAATTGGAATAAGGACCACCTTATTCCTGTAAGGTTCTAACCCCTTCGAACGGAAAGAATCATGTCGAACCAGAAAAAGGTAATAAATTGCCTACGAAAACTTACAAATTCTAAACAAATGTCTTTTTCTTCAATGGTGTCGAAAATGACATTTTTGGGGGGCAATTTGTTAGCTCCTAATTTCGACGTCTCACATTGGATTAAGAGTATTATTCAAAGAAATGGAATTTTTTGAAGTTTCGGAAGACTTCGACAGGAATGGTATTTCCAAAAAGTCTAGTCGAAAGTGTCCTTATGCAGAAGGGACATGTTCTATGGACTTAGAAATATTTCTAACAATTTGGAGATATGTTTCGACAGAAGCCTTGCTGATGACGTTCGATTCAAAGATTAAAATTCAAATAAGGGAGGGGACTTTGTTCTTATCCATTTGATGGAAGGAGACGCGTGGAGAGCATTTGAAGGACGAAGACAGGCAGAATGCCATTTGTCTCGCTCTAATTAGTAGGCCGTTAGGGGTAGTTATTTTTTACTATTATAAATAGCAAGTCTTAGTGTTAGGATTTGGGTGTGTTTAAGTTTGTACAAATTCCTCAAATTACTTAAAGTATCTGTGTGTAGAGAAATGAGTTTGTGAGAAATGTACATTTTACGTAACACTATATTTCTCATTCAATACAATTTAGTTAATCTTTGCCCATAAATCTATCTTTTATCTTTTACTTTTACAAGTTATTTTCTAATGCACTTTTAATCATTTCCCTGCATTACTTTTCTATTAGTATTGTCGAAGTAACTCTTTTCTAAATTATGAATATTGTCGAAGTGTTCATCTTTTTCCAAATATCCTTTTGAATTATTTAGCACATGTCCTAGGATTTTGTATGGTCGATCCTACAAGTTATCCAATTTCTTATAGATTTGGTAGACCAGAGGTTGTTTGCTAATTTTCACAGTAAACACAAGGTGAAGATGATAAATGTTTCATTCATAAATGTTTCTCCAATTAGCTGGCATAATCTCCTCCATCCTTTTTCTTGATTATCACCATTCTTCTATTTTCTGCCCCAATTAGCTCAACAATGTTTTCTTGAGTAATGGTTATTTCCAAACCCATTACGGCAGATCTAATTTCCACACCATTGACTTCTTTCAAACTTATTTGTGTTCTTGTTTTCCCTTTCAAACTTCTATCTTTTTCTACAGCGTTTCTCTTTTCATTCTGTGTAGAGTACTCATCATACACTTCTGCTTTAACCCAATAATCTTTTACCAGAGTTGGGTAAGTTGGTCCATTCAGCATATCAAAGAAGTTCATCCATCCTTGGAACTCAAAATAACCTTTTAATGGACATCCATTTGCTTCAAGACTGTCAAAATATACCACTTGCTCAATGAGAGGCTTTAATTCATCTTTGTTGAGTGGAACCGTTTTTGGTTTGATCTTAAGCGTTTTCATGGAATTCACTTTTAAAGGGTTGGTTGATGAGGATGCCATTGAGGAGGTTTTTAGGGATTTTATAGTGTTTTAAGTTAAAAAATGAATAGGCAGTTATAAAGGTTATGTGTGTTGAGAAGGTGACGAGAGAAATAAATGACATTAAAGAGATTTTAAACACAAAAGTATTTAAAACAAATTTATTCCCCTTTAAATTCAAAGCACAAATAATTTCAAGTGTACTGAAGATATTTCAGACACGTGTAAAAAGTGGTACAGGTGTCAAAAGGAATTTTCACACTTGTGATGTGAGAAGCAAAGATTTCTTTATGCAAGTTTTTGAATTAGAGATTTTTCAGAGATTATCTTAGATCAAAAGTTTGTTACCCAATCTTTGATTGAGAAAGTATCTGACTAATATCTGATTCAGATTCTTCATTCAGAATAGAGCATACATTAATATGTTCAGAATCCATTTTTAACTATATAACTCTTGGAAGAATTACGAGTTGTATCTAAACTGTAAGTTCAGTAAGGAACATAACATACATTGGTTTCTTCTAAATAGTAGTAAGAAAGCATTCTTCAAAAAAATTTAAATAGAGGTATTTTATTCATCATGACACTGATATTATCACAAACGATGAGAATACCCAAATTACCAATCCAAAAGTTCTTACGTTAATATCTTCAAAAGGTATCTCAGTGTAAAATATATATACACCAAAATACCTTGAACAGGGTATTATACTTGAAATAGAAAATAACTAACAGTACTTACCTGGATAGAATTTCTAATTCTGAATCTCCAACATGTTTTGATGAATTTTTTCAGACTTGTTCTAAAGCCAGCATATTGAACTATCTTCTCCAAAAGGATAACACCGTTGAGAAGAAGACTAGTTGCATTTGATACATTTCTTCATCTTTTCCACCCTTCTTTTCATATGAAGATGAAAAGATACTTTCCCCACAAGATCTTTGTCTGCACCACTATTATGTGTTATGCACAGAACAAGCTCTGATACCAACTGAAGGTGAGGAAAATACATAAGAATGGGGGGTTGAATTATGTTCACTAAAAAGCGTTTGTGCTTTTGAATCGTGTTCAGATTCTAAACATAAGTTCAGAACCTGATAACAAGTGCAACGGAAAACATATTATAAGTAAAGAAAATATAACAATGAACACAACAGATTTATCCAGGTTCCTCGAAACTGAGAATAATCTAGTCCCCTTGCAGCGCGAGATATTTTCCACTATAATCAATTCATGATTACAACTACTTATGCACTTAAGCACATGACTTTTTCTTGCTCAGACCTACTATATAAGACTTCTTACTCAATCAGCACCTGATCAAGACTTCATTGCTTAGATCTTCAGATCCTAAGACTTTCCTTGCTTAAACTCTTCCTAGTTCAAGACTTCTTTTCTTAGATCCTCTGCCTAAGACTTCACTGCTTAAACCTCTGGTCCAAGACTTCTTGCTCAGATTCCTCAAATCCAAGACTTATCTGCTACGATGCATAGTCTAAGACTTGTTTGCTCTGACCCTAGGTCTAAGACTTTCAATGCTCAAGCACATAGCAAGAGACTTACTTGGCCCAAGCTTCTCAACAAGAGACTTTGCTGCTCAAGCACATAATAAGAGACTTTATCTAAACTGCTAAACAACATGTTCAGCAGAATAGAGAACAATGTGTACTTGATACACAGATCAGAGGTACAGGGTAATCACCATAACAAAGACCTTAAGCACTCAAGATTTCTAATATATTCAATGTTTAAGAAATCTCAAGTCCTTTTACAATTTACTACGAATAACAGAAGATTCTGCATATTCAATAGTGTTTCTTATTGTTGATCTTGTCATTTCTTCATTTTGATAAAAGTACACAACACGTATATCCTTCTTGCCATTCCTTCTCCTTTCTTCATTCCTTGTTAAAGATTCATATTGAATTTACAGCTACTTATATAGCCGTTGTAGAAGACTGGCCGTTGGAAGAGATAACTTGATTAAGTGTCTTTGTTTTCTCCATAGTACAAGAGACGTTGAAGAGAGATACACCAAAAGATCTTAATCCATTGTGTAACATGTTTCACCATTGTGTCTTCCATCTAATCTTGTACTATAGAGCCGATGAGAGTAGATATCTGTAAAGTATGCCAACTCTTCTTAAGCATTATGGACTTAGACTCTAGCTGACAAACTGATTTGACAATGCAACTTACTTTCTGCGGTACAAATAACTTTAGCTTTATCACTAATTCTAAATGATCATCAGAAGCTAATTACATTCAGCAAGTGTAGAGAAAATATGTTTCTTCTTCTGATGCTGAGACCTTCAGCTTCAGAGTGTACGCCACACATCACTTAGAGGGTGTTCTTCAGGTTCTGCACTACCAGAGGCTAGTAATTCAGCTTCGCTCAAGTGTATCCTTATATATCAGATTCTGAATATATAACTTTAAGCATTAGAACGTGCATACTTGGAACACACATTAGATAACACCATTGTTCTTTTAATACTTTGTTATCATCAAAACCCAAGGAATATATGTCATGAACAAATCTTGTTCTAACACATTCAACTAAGGAAGAAAGGGATCGTATGAATAAGACTTTATATACATCTGCAATATGATCTATCATGTATGCCATGTTATGTATTCGGCCAGATGTCTCGTATGCTTTAAGAGCAACGAGCAGATACCAATCTGATCCTGGTGATGCTCATTGGATAGTTGTCAAGATTTTCCTTAAGTACTTAAGAAGGACTAAGGACTCATTCTTGGTATATGGAGGTCAGGAGGAGCTTGATGTAATTGGATACACCGATGCTAACTTCTAAACAGATAAGGATGACTTTATATCGCAATCTGGTTATGTGTTATGCTTAAATGGTGTCGTTGTGAGCTGGAAAAGTTCAAAGCAAGAAATAGTTGTTGATTCTACAATCGAGGCCGAGTACATTGTTGCCTCAAATGTAGCAAAGGAAGTTGTTTGGATCAAGAAGTTCATTAGTGAACTTGGCATAGTCCCTAGCACTGTGGATCCCATTTATCTCTATTGTGATAAAAATGGTTCTATCGCACAAGTTAAGGAGCCTAGATCTCACCTACGATTCAAACACATAATTAGGCGTTATCACCTCATTTGAGAGATAATAGATTGGGGAGATGTGAAGATATGCAGAGTACCTACACTTGACAATATTGCTGACCCACTAACAAAGCCTCTTGCACAGTAGACACGTGATGGCCATACTAGATCTATGGGTATTAGGGATATGCATAATTGGCTCTCGTGCTAGTGGGAGATTGTTGGTGTAAGCCCTAGAGGCCAATACTTTTGATACTTGTATCGAGTTATTTATTAATAATAAAAGACATTTCTTTATTGTGCTTGTTTTTCCAAAATAATAAAGTCCCTAGAATAGCTAGTCTATTTAATGAAATATTAAGTGTCACTTAATCATGACATCCCGTTAAACATAATGACATTATTCTTAAAGTATTCGTTGTCGAGCTTTATTGTGAAGTGGAATAACCTTAAAGCATTAAGACTATTATATAGATAAATTGATGATCACATCTCATGGATCATGGATAAGGAGTTATCAAGCCTTAACATAAATATGAATATTAGGAGTAATATTTATACTGGATTGACTCACTATGAGAGTACTACATATAATGTTATACAAAGTGTCACAAGTTACTCTCATGGTGATAGTAATGTATACCACCCTTCGACCTGAAACCACTATGGACCCTAGATATAGAGTCGAGTACTTTATTGTTGATCTAACATTGTCCATAACTGGATGGCCATAAAGACAGTTGATGGGTACTCCACAAAGCATGCTAAGGGACATGAGTGACCTAAATAGAATTTGCCCATACTGTGTAATAGGATAAATATCTAAGGGCTCAATATTGAATTGGACAAGAATGACACGGTATATGCCTTGTGTATTATATATACATAAGGGTAAAAGGGTAATCGTACACACAAGTATTATCACAAAAGGTTTTGTCAGATCACATGAAATTTTCGTGACTTGCGTAGCAGTGATGTGTTACTAGATACTGCCCACTATTTATTATGTTGAATGTGTGATTTAATTTATTCGCCAACGTCGCGAAAACCTAAAAGGTCACACACATAAGGACAGATTGATAAGAGGTACAGTAAATAAAGAACATCGTAAGGTAAGATTTACTTAAGTAAATGTAGAACACTGTAAGGTATGGTGCACTTAAGTAGAATACAGAATGTGGTAAGCTACCACGTGCTTAAGTGATACACGGTACACCATAAGCTATGGTGTGCGTGTACTTAAGTGCACTTTTTACCTTGTATCTCACACAAGTGGTTCTATAAATAGAGCCCTTGTGTGGAAGCATTCACACTTAATAAAAATTCGGTCTGTGAAACCCTAACCATATTTTCCTTCTCTCTCTCTCTCTCTCTCTCTCTCTCTCTCTCTCTCTCTCTCTCTTTCTCTCTCACCCTCTCTCTCTCTCACACCCACACACACATACACACACTCAAAGCTATCATTCGTATCAGCTATCACTGAGACTGAAGGAATCTTTTCGTGTGGACTTAGTAGAGGTGTTATTCATCATTCAACGCTCGTAATCACTCATTCGATTCAGCATCAAAGGTTTCATCGCCACAAGAGGTAATTGTTTCTATCATTTATCATGACCATTCGTAAGGATCACTAAAGGAAAAATTTTAATTTTCGTGGCATTTTGGATCGTTATTTCCCTTCATTTATGTGAAGTTTCACAAGTTTAGAGAGTTACTTGCATCTGAACAAATATTGCTTAAAATGTTGTATACTTCAAAGAATGCAACTGATATATTGACCAACCTAATCATCATTGACAAGCTCAAGCAACACTTTTACTTGTTACATGCTTCTCAGTGTTAAGCAGGAAATGTGTGTACCTAGTAGCTACAATGTTATTGTCATGTTGGATGTCTTCATACTAGGTTTGATATTTATGAAGTTGGAGATTGTGGAGCATGACTCATATTAAGACTAAGAGGAACACAATACATGGAAACTCAAAACATGGCTTAGGCCCAATTTTTTTTAGGTAGGTGATTAGGGGCGTCGAGGCGATATCCCCTTCAGTACAATTCTGGAGTATTATATTGTGACCTGAGTCATAGTATTATATATATTGCTTGTAATACTATTATCTCAATTAATCACATAAATAAAAAGGAACTATAACTACTCTATATTCGCGGAGGTAGACGCCATTTGTTGAACTACTTTAATAAGGAACAATCATGTTCATTAAATTTTAATTTAATTTCTCTTTAATCTTCTATATTGTTTGCTATTATAAAAAATGGGAACATGAACCACAATAGTTAGCTAGTTATTTTCAACCATTTCATGAAGTAAACGAAAGTAGAAAAAAAGAAAGAATAAGTTCTCATTGTTACTCAGGTGAAAACAATGCAGGCTCAACATCAAATAGATGAAAGAGATGTTTTTTTCCTTCTTCATACCATCACGTTTCTTTGATGGAATTCTTTTTTTGTTTTATATTACTTTAAAGGAAGGAAAGAATGTCGATAGTGAGTTTGAGTTTATGGCGATTTCCACAAACTCGGCTAATTTTACAGTGGTTACCACCGATGAAATTATTTAAGTGTAGGGCTAGACGTAGGGTATATTCAATAAGAAGTGTAGAACAAATATAGGATAAACCACTACTGATACTTTATAAAATTATACTCCCTCCATTTCATATTATAAGCAAAAATTACTTTTTAGAAACATTGAATAATTAATGTATTTGATCTATATATTAGACCAGATACATTAATTATTTAATGTATCTAAAAAGTAACTTTTACTTATAATATGAAAGAGACGGAGTATAAATTATGTGAGCAGTTAGATCACATTACTTGTAATTACAACAAATACAGTAAATGATTGATCAAAAAACATTAATCTAGAAAGTTGTATACTCTAGGAATACTAAGAATCAATCTAGAGTATCTAAAATATTAATTAACTCTAACAAGTCCCCAAGGCAAGCAATGACTTTGAAAGGACATGATCTAGTAGGAATTGCAGAGACATGAACAATGAAACCATTTTTTATTCTTACCTACTTAATGTTTAATGATCTTTAACTCCGGGAAGGGAGTTTTAAAGACTAACAAGGCTGCCCCGCTCTGCATCTAAGGCTACCAGAATAACGAGTAAGCCTTCTCACATAAGTTCCAGGCCTAGATTTGATCATGTCCTTTCTTGAGAATGGTCTATTAGTTAGCATAGGTCCTCCTTGTCTGAAAAATGCTCCGTTCATATAGACATCGTTGATTGATCTCCATTGCCAATTTTTCCACTCCGACTCTGGTGAGTAATCCCTCTTTGTTATCTTCAACACCAAAGTAAAATGTGAGACTAAGTTTTCATTCTAGTTTCATAAATTTAATTTTATTCTTTTGTTTTGTTAAATCATGTCATGTGGAAGAACAATGAAGGAAAATACAATATTTTATAGGAAACTCTTTAAGATTGTTATGAAAAGTAAGGATGCCATTAGTATTTAGGACATGATAATATATTAAAATTAAGAGTTTAAAAAACAAGTTTGTTTACTGATGAACAACTAAAACATGTAAAGCATATATTAATATGGCTAAGCATGACTCGTGAGTAGATGCATACCTCTTTAGCATGGGGGTTGTTTGGGGCTATGAATCGGTTACCCTCACTTATAATTGTAGGATTTTGGCTACCACCAATGGCATACATTTCCCAGTGAGTGTAGTCATTGTTAAGCACATGGATAAAACCATATCTGCACCTTGGCATCCTTTGTATTAATCTCTTACCAAAGTGGTTGAATGCAAGTGTAATCTGCATTTTCTTATCACCATCATAGCCATCACTTGCACCAAACAACATCGCCTACATAAACCATATATACGCAAAGAAACAAAAAGAACCCCAAATTAGGTAATATTCATTTCAAACTCATGGATAATTATTTTTACAAGCAAAAACATGTACAAGAAATCTACCAATTTACTAATTACCTCGGTGTGATCTGTGAAATGGCAATTGGAAATGGTAATAGCAGTAGATCCCATAATAACATCAATGAGCCCATCTTTGCAGTTTCTCATGGAAACATGGTCAATCCAAACATTGCTGGAGCCAAAAATTGAAATTCCATCACCATCACTCTTAGTCCTTAGACCAACATGGTTCTCAGCATCTCTTATAAGTCCCCCATTACCAACCTGAATGTCAAAAATTTTGATTCCGTGGATGATCACATTCCTTATGAATTGGATAGTAATACCAGCACCTCTAGCAATGATAACATTAGATCCTCGTCCATCAATGGTCTTATCACTTGTCATTATGAGTTCCTGGTTGAGCCTAATGACCATGCTATGAGCAAAAATGATCCACAAAGGTCTATTTCTTGTAACTGCATGTCGAAGGGTACCAGGATGTGGATTTTGCATGTCATCATCCGAGGGATCAGTTACCACATAGATAGGGCCGGCTTTTCCACCAGTAGTCTTCCTGCCAAAACCTTGCACACAATCTGCAAGCTTCCTGTGGTTAGTTGCCCAGTTAGGATCACACCTCCAACACCTATCAATCGGGTTTGTAGCCACACATGGACGACCTCTTCCTAGTTTTTCTCCCCCAAGGTTCCTTCTTTCAGTATTGCCGTCAATTATCATCCTATTTATCAAGCCAAATAAATATTAAAATATGACATATCACACTTATAACTTATTCCATGAGAGAAACAACGGTAATTGCAAAAAGCTCACTCGCTAACAATAGAAGTCATATTTTCGGAGACTGCATATGGGTCAGGTGTATAAGCTATGTTGTTTGCCTTTTCAGCATCTGCTGCTTTTTCCCGCCAATATGTATCATTAATAAATGGTAATATATTATCCCAATATGAGTTTTGCTCTTTGACATTAGCATGCACTAATGTAGGTATGATTACCACTAAAATGGCCAAAAGGAAGAGATGGTACAATTTTTCCATGATGTTTCTCTATCGAATGGAGAGAACCATCTTCCTTCCTCCAATAAAAGAGGTAATCAAATAGTTTCAATATAACAAGTGACATGATTATACTCTTTATATATATTATGATAGAAAAAGGGGAAATTGATAATTTTGACTTCACAAAATGGTAGTGAATCTTACCATCCAAAATTTATTTCCATTTTTATTGCTTGATCCTCCTTGTCAAGTGGAAGGCCAATTTCATATAAACCATTAAATTTTATTTTTCCAATAATTTCGCAATGTCAATGATATTAAATATGAATTAAAATTGAATATTTTTAGTTTTTCCCTGCATGCAATTGCAATGGATAGAACCCTTAAACCATTGAGTATAATAGGTATATTATTCATACAAAACTTTTCTATATTTTTTGGATAGCTACAAAGATAAGAAAACATTTTCAAACATTCTTTTTTGGTGCAGATGATTTAGAAAATGGTACCCAATTTTCCCATCGCTCTTGAACAAGTTTTCAATAAATAGTTATATTGAGACTCGCGCACCGTGTTGATTAGTTTTATTTTTATATTGAGTTTTAATTATTTTAGGATTTTTTTAAAATTATAGTTAATATTTTTATATTATAAAAATTGTATTGTGAATTTTTTTTTATAAATACAGTCGATATATATTTTTTGAATAATAATATAAATTAATGACAAATAAAAAAGAAAATATAAGTCGGTAAATAGAGAGTGACATATAAAATTTAAGTAATTATAAAATATATAATCAGTGGTTTATTTTTTAGTTTCATTCTTATTTCTTTTTTATACATGTATCTTATTTAGATCTTTATTTTAAGTTATTTACATATGTATCATGTGATACACAATATTTTATATTCTAATTGTTAAGTTTTAAAATTGTTAAAAGGAAAACATTTAAATTTTTTTCATATAAAATTATTGTTCAGGACTGGTGTCGCTCCCATAATTTTCATCCAAGTACAAACGCGAAAGTTGCACCGAAACAGAGTCCCCAACAATGTGTATTTATCCCATGAGAGGGAAGAAAACACTGCATAAACCTGAGGGAAAGGAAAGAGCATGGTCTTGCGACCAAGAGATCTGGGTTCGGGAGTCGGTTACGCGAAGGGAAGGTGTTAGCACCCAACACGTCCATCGTACCCGATGAGATCCACGCTTGCTGTCTCGATCAAAGGGCAATAGAAAAATATACTGGGAAAGGAACAGGAAGAGAAAAAGGAACAAATGTAGGGAAAATAAAAGAAGTGTTCGAATGGGTCCTACCCCACTGCCTACGTATCTCATCGGGAACATGAGAATCAGAGCGACGTAGTTCCCCTCAGCTAAGGGAAAGTTGTTTGTGTTTTTTAGGGAACGGCTAATGTTCTAGCTCAGGTGTTCTAGGCTCACTGAATCGAGTTTGTTACCGTCTTGCAAGAGAACGAGGAGAAGCACGTTCATACGTTGAGAATGAGTGAGATGAGAAAAGAATTCCCGAAGGAAAGACGTTATTGTTTGGTTTTGTCTTTTAAGTAAGAAGTGTTTTGATTATTTTGTGTTTTGTAACACACATTGTATTTAAGTCCTTCATGTAGGATCGAATGCCTCGGATATCGACCCAAGACGGGACGTACACTAAACATTCTAAGAAAGTGAGAGAAGACCCCCCACTATCTTATTCTCACATGAAAGGCTTAAATACAATACGTGTTATGCCTTTTATTAAGTGTTTTTGCTTTTTGTTTTGAGATGAGAAAGAGAGACTCAAAAGAGGAGCAAAGATGAAAACTAAAGGGGACTAAGACTTACCCTAATGTTAGCATGCTTGGAGGTCCTAAGGTTTAGTGTGGTTTAAGAAACCTAATCCTAAAAGAAAGGAGAAGAAGAGCAAAAGAAGCAACTTACTTCCAAGATGGAAGTTAAGTTGATCTTAAAGAGGGATGAAGAAGAAGTTATCCAAGGAAAGCATATAAATGCTTATCATGATCACAAGTTGAATTATTAAAAGATAAGAGAGAATGAAAGAAAGAAGTGTATGTGGAAGCATATCCACACACTTACTTACCATTTGCACCTACATGAAAAGGTTAGTTCAAAAACTATCCACAAGTAGTAAAGTAAGGAAAGAATACTACATAATGATCAAACAAATTAAGAACCAAGGAATAAAGATCTTAAGAGTTGAAACTCATTCAAGGTCAGAACATATGCTCTAAGGATGTTCTCTAATGTCAAGATACCTAGCACACACCTATTATGCACAAGCAAAGTCTAAAACATCATAGAAATGCACCTATGAAAAGAATAGATGAAAGATGAGTAGAAATGTAATGTGATCATGCAATAATGCTTCACAAAAGATTAAAGTTAGAACCATATATCATTTATAAATGTCTTAACATGTATATGAATCATGATACAAGTTATAGATGCAATGATGTAAGTAAGAGGAATAAGATGAAGAAGAGATAAGAAAGAAAGAAACAATTTCCAATTAGATGCACAAAGTGACATATTAGAGATGCATAACAGGTGAAATGATTAATGAGTGCATATGGGCAGTGACATACTATTGATGAGATGCAAACATAATGAGGAAAATGTCATACAAAATGCACACATGAAACATGTAGAACATAAGAGGAGATAAGAGAAGAAATCATGTCAAACTTTCAAGTTATAACCCCTAAATTCATTCCAAATGCAAATACAAGTCCAAGTAACCTATAATGAAACAAAGATGACCTATAATATCATACAAATGACATATAAAAGATGCACAAACAATCACAAAAGGGTGGCATAAATACCTCATCAAAACTTGTTAACATGAAGTAGAATAAAGTGCACACAAGTAACCCCAATCACAAGGCATCAACCAAATATCAAAGCACATGAGAAAATTATGGAAATGAGCTACAACTAAACTAAGTCAGAGGCACAACATGAGTTAAAATCCCATGACCAAACTCAAAAGAAAACATGACCAAAGAGTCACACCAAGTCACATTTAAACACCTCAGAAGAAAACTCAAATATGCACATCAAAACATATGATAAAATGAATTTAAAAATTCAACAAAAATATTTTTAGATGCTTTATTATGTCTTTTAACCAATACAAAAAGAATGGATAGAAAATGGTGTGTAAAATGAAATAAATAAAATGCACAAGTTCAAGTGTCAAAGAAAGGTGCAAATGAAAAAGAAATTGAAAGAAAATTATGGAATTATGATATAAAATCAAGGAAGTTAGAATTAAAAATAATAGAAAAATAGTTAAATGCATAAAGAACACACATGAATTAATTTGGAAATTTTAGAGATGATTTACTATTTTTAAAATAAGAAAATCAAAACAATATGGAAAAAGAAAAATAAAAATAAGAAGAAATCCAAAGGGAGGTGCAGCAATAGCAAAATCCATGTTGAGAAATGATTGGGCCAAGCACACGGGGGTGTGGAAAACAATTAGAACCCAGTCCAATTATACGTGTGTTTGTGTGTAATAGAGTGTACGTGCAATCAACATGAGGATTCAATCAAAGCCATTGGATGCATTCAAAGTTATCAATCAAGATACGTATGCAAGATGAGTGGTCCAGATAAAATGCACATGCTAACAAACATACACAAACATACGTGGAATCAACAGAACTAAAAAATGAAGCACGTGAGAGTCACATGTTATTTTAATGTGTTGGCAAGGTCATGAGTGTTGGATCAAGTCAATGTAAGATCATCAAGGAAAGTAAAGGAATCTAACAATCCACAATGCAAGCACACCAAAGCAATCATGCACGCATACACACAAGATCAATCTGAAGTCAAAATAGAGCATGTGCAAGTCACATGGCTTTTTAATGCGTTGGCACCTTAATAACCGTTGGATGAGAATGATCAGACGGTCACGCTATAAAGCTAGAAACCCTAGCTGATAAATGCCACCGGCCGGAGAGGGACCTCCGGTCGTCTTCTCCGGCGATACGCCACCACCTGCAACCTTCCAATCTTCCAGAAACGTGCAAAAATGGTACCATTCGAAAGACCAAATCACGTAACACAGGAATCCACACTTAAAAGTACTAAACAATGCACACACAGCTAGAACAACATCCAAACATTTTTGCCCTAATTTCTGAAACTATGCATCTAGCATGCCTATCAACTAGCCGAATTCAACATAGCTTCTAATAAGCTTCAATCAACAAAAACAAGTTAAAATGAAGTGGATTCAAAGCAATAGAAGTTGAGGAAATTGAACCTGGAACTTGGAGAACTCTTGGATCAACAGAAAACCAGAGATGCTCTTTAAGTTCTTGAGCTTGGAATGAGCAAAATAAATGCTATTCAATCTCTTGAATCTTGAAAACAGAGAGAAACTCGAAACTGTGATGAAGCTACACTTGAAAAATGGTGTTGATTCGGTTGGCTCTTGATCCATAAATGCACTATTGATGATGATAGAGATGAAGTAGATGAAGGACACTGGTGAATTCGTGTAGAGAGAAAGAGAGAGTTCAGAGAGAAGAGTGAGAATGATTTCTGAGAATGTGAAAAATGAGATAGAGTCCTTGAAATTGTGTGTGAGTTTGAATTATATATGTTGAGTTTAGAAGTTAACTACAATGGTTAAGTGAGTTGGTGAGGTTAACTGAGTTCACCCTAACTAACTGAGTTAAGTTAGTTAGGGGCGAGTTAGGGAGGTTTGCTATGGTGTGGAGTGTTTATGACAGCTTATGGTGATGCTAGAAATGAATGGTGATGATAGTGTTACTGAAGTAGCAGCATGCTTGCAAGACAAGTTTTCTGTTCTTCCTCTTTAGTGTATGGCAAGGCATGTATAGCATGGTAAGTACATAGTGTGTAGGAGAATGTTGGTTCAAATGTAGTAAAGAGTGATGATGTGAAGCATGCGTGCAAGCTAATGAAACAACAACAACAACAGCAAGTCAACACTTCAATTTGGACAGCATGATTTCAATGCAAGCAAGGGACTTTGAGGGTGAATATCTTTGTGTATAGTGGAATGAATGATGAGATATTGGTGGCACATGAAAGAGTAGACATAGGAGAATAAGTTTGATGTTGAAAAGAGATCAAATGGAGGTTGGTAAGATGGTGTAAAACGACTTAGAACATCAAGGTACCAAAACTTGTTTAAGGGCGTGTGACCTGGTAGACTGGCATGGCATCATGTCTTGTGAATTTCAGCATGAACACCTCAACTTTGGACCCCTATAACCCCATCATAACTTGCTCAAATGGAAAAATGTCCAACATAAAAGTTGAAGAGGACATTGAGATGAACAACTTTGATGTTCAACATTTTTTCATTTGAGGCTTCCTTCAATGAGAAAAGTAGCTTGACATTTTGCCCACCACATGTTTGATGAAATTATGGCCTATGGGCATGCGCTTGCCTTGCCATGACTTGGTTTTTTGACCTAGTTTTGTCAAACTTTGATTAACCATAACTCTCCCAATTTTGATCCAATGGAAGAGTTCTTTATATGGATTTGAAGCTTGGAAAGTGATATTCAATTGGATCAACTTAGGCCTGAAGTTTGGAGCTTGCATCTTGAAGAAAGAAAGCCTTGAAGTGAGGTGCAAGATGATGCAAAAGTTTCCATTTTTAGAAACCCTAATTTCCAAATTTGGTAACTTTATACAACTCTTGATTTTTCATGATTCCTCCATCATTTCTTGATCAAATCTTGTCCAATGAACATATGTAAATTGAATTTCATGATTTTGACCTCAGAAAGTCAGGAGTTGACTTTTTCCTCTATACAGTTGACTTTTCCCCAAATTGCCTGATTCTCAATCAATTGGTCAATTGAACCTCTTCTGAAATGAATCAATAGGCAATTTTCCATCCCTAAACCTTTGAGGACATGTAAAATACCATGAGATCAAGTCTTGCCCAAGAAATCAGAAATAAACTGATTTCATGGCAAACCCTAGTTTTAAACCCTCAGTCTAGGAGAAAATAACACATCCTCCAAATCCAAATTCCTCTGAATATGATGTATATCCTGTCTAACAAAGATGAGATATGACATTTGGAGATGATAAAAGCTCAAAGATCTTGCCCATTGGGGCATTCTACTCAAGAATTCCAAAACCCTAGTTTTGCACTGAGTAGGAAGATGTGATTCCCTTGTTGTCTCTTGTCAAACTTGATCATATGATAAGGTGATGACTCAATTAAGACCCCTTGAGGCTCAAGGCTCCTTGGATTTGACTTAGACACACTGATCCCATGCCAAAGAACCAATGAAATGCAAATGATGATTATGCCAAAATGCAATGCAGCATAAGCCAGTAAAAGCTAAAAGCAAGAGGGCAAATTTTGAGGTGCTACAGCTGCCCCTATTCAAACTTCTTGGATCCGAGGGTATGATGGCGACGACTTTCAGACAATCGGGATACACGGGGTTTGAATACTAGAATAACCTGAAATTTGCAAAAGGTGGGGATAACAAAATAAAGTTGTTTATGAGTACGACCGAAGACGAACTCGAAAAGGTAAACTGACCAAAGGCAGACTACGCTGCGGAGAAACAAAATAATACGAGTACGACCGAGAGCGGACTCGAAAAGAAATACCGACCGAAAGCGGAATTTCGCCAACGAATGAGTACGACCGAAAGCGGACTCGAAAAGAAAGACCGACTGAAAGCGAAATTTTGCCAACGAATGAGTACGATCGAAAGCGGACTCGAAAAGAAAGACCGACCGAAACCGGAATTTCGCAACGAATGAGTACGACCGAAAGCGGACTCAAAAAGAAAGACCGACCGAAAGCGGAATTTCGCCAACGAATGAGTACGACCGAAAGCGGACTCGAAAAGAAAGACCGACCGAAAGCGGAATCTCAACAACAAACGAGTACGACCGCAAGCGGACTAAAAAATAAAGATCGACCGAAGGAATTTCAACACAAACGAGTACGACCGCAAGCGGACTTGAAAAGAAAGACCGACCGAAAGCGGAATTTCAGCAGCAAACGAGTACGACCGAAAGCGGACTCAAAAAGAAAGACCGACCGAATGCGGAATTTCAACAACAAACGAGTACGACCGAAAATGGACTCGAAAAGAAAGACCGACCGAAAGCAGAATTTCAACAACAAACGAGTACGACCGAAAGCGGACTCGAAAAGAAAGATCGACCAAAAGCGGAATTTCAACCCAAGATAAGTAGAATCAATGGATCTACAAAGATAACTCCACTGGGGAAGAGAGAAATCTAAACAGACCACTTTGTGGGGGAGTGTAGAAAGGACTGACAAGAAGGACGAATCCACTGGTTGCGGTGTAATGTTAAACAACATTTCCTGAGTCATGTTACTTTCTACTGGGGAAAGAAACTGGCAAGAGAAATCAAACCTGGCTTATGCTTCGAATGCATATGTTTGAATTTATAGCGTAATGCTCCATGCGAAATAGAAATGCTACGCGTTTAGGAGGATGCCATGCAACGATGCTTATGCAATGCAAAAGAGTCGCTCCTGCAAAATAAATGCTGAAGACGAAGGCAACTCCACTGGGGACGACAAACTTAGTTGTCCACTGAATTAAGAGATTCTGCTGAGAAAGACTTCACTCTGCTGAGGCAGACATTGATCACAAACTCTGTTGGAGATGAAAACTTCAATAGACCACCCACTCTGTTACGAATATTGAAAATGGGACCCAAAGAGAAATTCTCTCCGCTGGGGGTTACCAATGACTTCTACCAGAATCTGAAAGAATGCCAATAACGATTGGACTTAAGGCCTGCTAGGGAATATCAACTGCTGTTGAACAGACCACTTGTGAGGATCACCACCAAACTATGCTTTGGGAAACAAGTCAATAACACCAACCCTGCTTGGGGGTATTATTGAACTTACCCTGCTGCTGGGAGATACTCTTACCTCTATCCTGTTGAGAATATCAGCCGCTACCAGCAAATCTGCTAGGAAAATGGTGATTGACAACACTAGCTCTGCTAGGGGATACCACCAAGCTTAATCTTCTGCTGGGGATCAGACCAAATCATTGTTAGTGAGAAAACATTTCCTAATTAGTTGAGGGAGATATGTGTTCAGACTCTGTGGGGGAATAACATCTTTGTCCAAACAAGATACTCCACCAGTCTCTTGCTGGGGATACATACGTATCAACTTCTAGCTATTTGCTAAGAGAGTAATGGACCAGCCACCACTCTAGCTGGGGATACCATCCTCTGTACTCTAGCTGGGGAGAGTAATAACCTGCTGAGGAAAAGATTCACTTTACCCTGCTGGGGATTAAAGTACTCAGCTGCTAGTGAAACATACATTTCCTGTCCTTGTAACAACCCACTTCTGACTACCTGCCGGGGAGTAATAGATCAACCCTGACTTCGGTTGGGGACACAATACCCGGTACACTTACAGGGAAGAGTAAGCTCTACTGAGGATGATGATCTTTCAGATACTGAAGAGAGTAACTCTATTGGGGAGTGATCCTGCTACCCTGCAAGAAAAATCAATGCAAAATGGCTATCTAGACTATCATCTTAATGACTATTTCATGAGCAAATTCCACTGTTTTCCGATATACTTCGCAAAGCTTAACATTTTGCATGCAATGTCTTATCAAAATATCAAACTTTTCACAAACAAAACAGTAAAAAATAAAACAAACATGGAAAGCTCTTTGACTGAAGTGAAAATTTTATTGAATGAATTGGCCTGTAAATAGGCATTTACATTCGGAGGCAATTCCTGAAAAGAGGTAATTGCACAAAAAGTAATAGAAAATACACATGTCGGCAATGTGGAGAACAGATATCCACCATGATTCGATTCAGCTATGACCCGTATGTCTCGCTTATCCGCATATGTTTTGACCTTCGAAGAGACTGACTGGGCTAATTCTTTTCTTTCGAAATTCCCGTGCATCAAAAGTGTTCACAGATCGAACGCAGACCACAACCTCTTGCTTTCAAATCCCTAACTTTTGCCTGGATCGCCCTTTACCGGTTTTTAATCCATCGGGATACCCAGTTTTCTCAAAGTTTCCTTGTCAGGTTTTCAACTTTGCGGGTTTATTCTTTTTTCTTTTTTATCCCTAACTTTTTCCCGAACCTTTTCTTTTTATGGTTCGTCGAGATGCCCTTTTTTTGCCTGGATCTTCTTTTTATGTCCAACGGGTCTCTTTTATGCAAAGTATTTTTTTACTACGTCTGCGTTCACAGGGGATGTAAAATCTTCGCCATCCATAGTTGAAAGTAATAAGGCTCCGCCAGAGAAAACATGTCTTACTACATATGGACCTTCGTAATTTGGAGTCCATTTGCCCCTGTGATCTGTTTGAGGAGGAATGATCCTTTTCAAAACCAATTCACCAGCTTGAAAACACTGAGGACGCACCTTCTGATCAAAGGCTTTCTTCATCCTGCTCTGGTACAACCGGCCATGTACAATGGCTGCCAATCTCTTTTCCTCGATCAGGTTCAGCTGATTCAATCGGGAACGCACCCATTCAGCTTCATCAAGCTTCACATCTGCCAGAATTCTTAATGAAGGAATCTCAACCTCTACTGGTAGAACCGCTTCCGTACCATATACAAGTGAGAAAGGTGTTGCCCCAGTTGATGTACGCACCGAAGTACGATAACCGTGTAAAGCATAAGGCAACATCTCATGCCAGTCTTTATACGTCACTACCATTTTCTGCATAATCTTCTTGATATTCTTATTTGCTGCTTCAACAGCCCCATTCATCTTCGGACGATAGGGAGAAGAATTGTGATGTTCAATCTTAAAGCTCTGACACAGCTCCTTCATCATCTTGTTATTCAAATTTGAACCATTATCAGTAATAATTCTCTCTGGGACTCCATACCGGCAGGTGATATCCTTCTTGATAAACCGGGCCACTACCTATTTGGTAATGTTGGCATATGAGGCTGCTTCTACCCACTTCGTTAAATAATCAATGGCAACCAAAATGAAACGATGTCCATTGGAAGCAGTCGGCTCAATCTTCCCGATCATATCAATGCCCCACACGGCAAAGGGCCAAGGCGATGGCAACACATTCAGAGGAGTAGTTGGTACTAGTACCTAATCGGCATAGATCTGGCACTTATGACATTTCCGAGCGTATTTGAAACAATCCGACTCCATAGTCATCCAATAATAACCCGCTCTCAACAGTTTTCTGGCCATAGCGTGCCCATTGGCATGAGTACCGAAAAAACCTTCATGAACCTCCTCCATTAACAAGCCTGCCTCGTGTTCATCAACACAATGTAGCAAGACCATGTCAAAGTTCCTCTTGTACAACACATCATCCTTGTTCAAAAATAAATTTCCCGCCAGCCTCCTTAGAGTTTTTTTATCTTTGGTGGACGCGTCAACTAGATACTCTTGACTCTTCAGAAAAACCTTAATATCATGATACCAAGGTTTGCCATCTGACACCCCTTCGACTGCAAACACAAAAGCGGGTATATCCAGACGCATGATTCTAATCGAGGGAGTCTCATTCTAAAGGTTCACCTGATACATTAAAGATAACATTGCCAACGCATCTGCCATCTGATTCTCCAATCGGGGTATGTGATGGAAATCAACTCTATTAAAGAAAGGTAACAACCTTCTGGCATAGTTGTTATAAGGCACCAAATTCGCTTGACGAGTTTCCCATTCACCTGTGATCTGATTAACCACCAACGCGGAATCACCATAAACATCGAGGTTTTTAATTCTCAAATCAATTGCTTCTTCTAACCCCATGATGCATGCTTCATACTCTACCTCATTGTTGGTGCATATGAACGCTAACCGGGCAGTAAAGGGTATATGAGAGCCCTGTGGAGTCGTAATGACTGCCCCAATTCCATTACCATATGAGTTGACAGCCCCATCAAAGACTAGCTTCCACTGGGATCCAATTTCAGGTCCTTCATCATGTAGAGGCTCTTCACAGTCTTTCATCTTCAGATACATAATATGCTCATCAGGAAATTCAAACTTCATCGGTTGATAATCCTCAATCGGTTGTTCAGCAAGATATTCTGATAAAACACTTCCCTTAATGGCTTTTTGGGAAACATATTGAATATCGTACTCTGTCAGAACCATCTGCCAACGGGTTATTCTTCCAGAAAGCACTTGCTTTTCAAACACATACTTGATCGGATCCATCTTCGAAATCAAGAGGGTTGTGCAGTTTAACATATACTTCCTCAAACGCTTAGCTGCCCAAGCGAGTACACAACATGTTTTTTCCAGCATTGAGTACCTCGACTCAAAATCAGTGAATTTTTTACTCAGGTAGTATATGGCATGCTCTTTTCTACCTGACTCGTCTTGTTGACCGAGCACACACCCCATAGAGTTCTCAAGAACTGTAAGATACATAATCAACGACCTTCTTGGTACTGGTGGCATAAGGACCGGAGGTTCCTGCAAATATTATTTTATTTTTCGAACGCCTTTTAACAGTTTTCATTCCACCTGACCGCTTGATCTTTTCTTAGCAATTTGAATATTGGTTCACAAGTGGCTGTAAGATGAGATATGAACCTAGCAATGTAGTTCAACTTCCCCAGAAAACCACGAACCTCTTTTTCTGTTCTCGGCTCAGGCATTTCTTGTATGGATTTTACTTTAGCAGGATCAACCTCGATACCTCTTTCGCTGACAATAAACCCCAGTAGTTTTCCCGACCTCACCCCGAAGGTGCACTTGTTCGGATACAACCTCAGTCTGAACTTTATCAACCTGTCAAAAAGCTTCTGAAGATTCACCAGATGCTCTTCCTCCGTTTGTGACTTCGCGATCATGTCATCAACATATACTTCGATCTCTTTGTGAATCATATAATGAAAGAGAGTCAGCATTACCCGCTGATAAGTTGCCCTAGCATTTTTCAATCCGAAGGGCATCACTTTATAATAGAATGTCCCCCCCGGTGTTATGAACATTGTTTTCTCCATGTCCTCTGGGGCCATTTTGATTTGGTTATACCCAGAGAAGCCATCCATGAAGGAAAACACAGAGTATTGAGTAGTGTTGTCTACTAACACATCGATGTGAGGGAGCGGGAAGTCATCTTTTGGGCTTGCTCTATTCAGATCTCTATAATCAACACACATCCTGACCTTTCTGTCCTTCTTAGGTACAGGCACAATGTTAGCAACCCATGGAGGATAACTTATCACAGCCAGAAATCTAGCATCTATCTGCTTCTGAACCTCCTCTTTGATCTTGACAGACTCTCAGGTTTCGTTCTCCTCAACTTCTGCTTGACCGGAGTACATCCCTCTTTGAGCGGCAACCGGTGTACCACGATGTCAGTGTCAAGCCCAGGCATGTCTTGGTAAGACCAGGCGAAGATATCCACATACTTTCGAAGCATTTCAATCAATCTTCCCTTTACACTGTCTTCCAAATCAGCCCCAATCTTTACCTCTTTTTTCACATCCTCGGTTCCCAAATTAA
Source organism: Lathyrus tuberosus (assembly GCA_022829125.1). NCBI lineage: Eukaryota > Viridiplantae > Streptophyta > Magnoliopsida > Fabales > Fabaceae > Lathyrus > Lathyrus tuberosus. The sequence goes on along the minus strand of JALAZF010000199.1, from coordinate 8,871,159 downwards.
CAATCTCAATCTCCTCCTGTTTTAGGAATCTGGCCAATTCCTCAGGAAGTTCACAGCCTTCCTCAACCTCTTCTTCAGCCTGATATATGAGATTATCAAAATCATACTGAGCCATAACCGAATCATTTGGGATGGGATCTGAACAAGGTAACCTGCATGATAGATGATTCATGTTTTATTATGTATGCAACAAACAAAACACATTGCCATTTTGATGTGATTTTATGCACAAAGAAAAATAGAAAAACAGGGATCATAAATATTTGAATGCGAAAAGTCCTTTATTATTGTTAAAGAAAAGCATACGAAATGTTCAAGCCCTACAAACAAGAGTCACTACGCCTTGGGCAGAGCGTAGGATCAAACATAACAGAAAAAACAGAGACAATTACTCTGGTCCAGTCACTTGGATGATCCTCTCCGATGACCAGTTGCATGGACTTTGACCAGGCAGGCAGGGGCGGATCCAATTATCCATGTCGCAATCATTGTCCCCATCCTCTTCGATAGCGTTGACTCTATCAAAGAATACCCCGGCACTGGTAAAACAAACTGGGCCGTAAAACTTCGGAGGCTCTTCAGGACGCCTGGGTGGCTTGTAACCCAGCCCATAAGTATTTTGCTTCTTCTGTACCTCAATAATCTGACCCCATTTTTGTGAGCTTCCAGCTTCAACTACAGCCCGTGCATCTTTAAGGGATGACATAGAAATCTCCGGCTGATCAACCACTGTAAGCTGCTTAACCATTTCAGATGAGCTAACCTCCTTAGGGGTTTCCTCATGAACTTTTATCGCTTCAAAAGCCTGGCATAACGTTTCCTGTATCTCGCCATCTACCTCCACATATTTAAAAGTAGATAGATGGATTATCATAATGTCCTCCTCTCCGCAAACTGTCACCACATGTCCATCCACCATATACTTCAGCTTCTGATGAAGTGTAGACGTTATAGCCCCAACACTGTGAATCCAAGGCCGACCAAGTAGACAGTTGTAAGCGGGCTGAATATCCATTATATAGAATGTGGCGTCAAAGACCTCCGGGCCAACCTTAATTGGCAGCACCACCTCTCCAAAAACAACCCTTTTAGAACCATCAAATGTGCGCACCACCAAATCACTGGGCGTGCATATCAACCCTCGGGTATCCAACTTCATCAATGACTTCTTAGGCAAAACATTTAAAGATGACCCTGTATCCACAAGCATAAGAGACATCAACGACCCACGGCACTCAACATAAATATGCAAGGCATTGTTATGGTTTCTCCCAGCTGGAGTCAAGTCAGCATTAGTAAACCCCAAACCGTTGCCTGCATTAACATGGGCTATCACCCCCTCAAGCTGATTGACCGAAATCTCTTGGGGCACATAAGCGGCATTCAGTACTTTCAACAATGCGTTTCGGTGAGCTTCCGAACACAACAACAAGGATAATATGGATATCTTGGATGGTGTCTGATGCAAATGATCAACAATTTTATAGTCACTTCTTCGAATCAATCTCATGAATTCCTCTACATTCTCGGAGAAGGGACTATCAACTGGCCTTACTACGGAGTCAGTCACCGCCGGGGTATGCATAGAATTATCTATGGGTTGTTTACCCTTGTTCTGTCTAGAATTATCAGCCTATTCATCGGAAGGAGTGAAGATTCTGCGACTTCGGGTAATAGCTCCTGCTTCCTCAAGACTAGAACTTGCTACCGACGTTCCCATTAACTCTTGTTTCTGCCCATTAACGAAAACTTCTGCCCCATAGTTCCAAGGGATGGCCTTGGTACTCTCATAAGGAATGGGTCCAAGACCTGTAATTATCATCGGTGCTGGTCTTGCCGCCGCTAAAATTGTGATTGTCTTGAATGGAATAGTGATGTTAGAAACATCGCTGTCGATAACCTCTTTTCGTTGATCACACATGTCAAACTGCAACCTACCCTCATCGATCAACTTTTGAACTTCTGACTTCAACAATCCATAACCATTCATCTGTATCAGACACTCTGAATAATTCTTGTCACAACCGGAGTCCACTCCACCCATCAATAATTTCTCCTTTACCACCATCAAAGGAGTCTTTAATTCATTCACATCCATAACCAGATTCAAAGATTCGTTCTCTTTTAACACAGCACTAACCCTTGGCCAGCCATGATCAGGCATTGGGTTCTGGATAACATTCGGCCCATCATTTGAAAAGTTTATAGCCTTAGAATCCACCAAGTCTTGGACTTTGTGCTTAAAAGCCTTGCAGTCCTCGATATGATGTCCGGGTGCCCCAAAATGGAAGTCGCAATGGGCGTTAGGATTATAACCCGGAGGTGGATTACCAGTGATAGGAGCTAGAGTCCTCTTTTGAATTAGCTGCAGCTGAAGCAAATGCTGGAACAACTGGGAATACGGCATGGGAGGTGTTTCAAAATGTAGGTTCTATTTAGGTGTAAAATGCTGCTAGCGTGGAGCACGATTCTGTTGCTGCTGTGGAGGTGCTGCCGGAATTGTCACTGATGCTACCTGCTGGTTATAGTTCTGGCGTTTCTTCCCTTTGCCTCGGTAAGAAGAGACAGAATTGGTTTCCTCTTTCTTTTTGTAATTCGCATATGGTTTCTTCCCCTGACTAGAAGACGAGCCATCATTACCCGAAACTTTCCCAGCTTTGATTCCACCCTCTAGCATCTCCCTAACCATGATCAAGTCAGCAAACTTGCCCGACATGCAAGGTAACAGTTTTTCATAATACTGTCCCGGCAAAGTATCCATAAACAGATTCAACATTTCCTTTTCCAGCATGGGTGGTTGTACCCTCGCCGCCAATTCGCGTCATCTTTGCGCGTATTCTTTAAAGCTTTCACCACTCTTTTGGGACATATTTTGTAACTGTGTACGATTGGGAGCCAAGTCAGTATTATATTGATAGTGTTTCACAAATGCTTCCACCATCTCTCTCCAGTTGTGTATATGGATCCTCTCGAGCTGCCTATACCATTCTAGGGACACTCCAGACAAGCTGTCCTGGAAGAAGTGCATCAGTAATTTTTCATCACGGGAGTACGCAGCTATCTTCCTTGCGTACGCTCGAACATGTGTCCTGGGGCAAGTAGTGTCGTTGTACTTCTCAAAAGTAGGAACTTGAAACTTATGAGGAATTCTTACATCAGGAACCAGCTCTAGGTCATCCAGATCCATTCCCACAGAATTTTGATTTACAACCCCTCTGAGCTGCTCTTCAATCATTCTAATCCTTTGGTCATCAACAACCGGGAGACCAACATCTCCACCTGGTACAGAGAAAACATCGTCTTGTTGGTCATGAAAGTGATGGCCATGAACTGCATGAATACTGTTTCCTCCTCCAACCACAGAAGGAATCACCACATTTTCTCCTCCACCCGGAGGGATAATAATAGTGGGAACTGGAACTCCGCCCGGAGGTCCATTTTGAATATTGTGTCCATTAGCACCTCCGCCTGGAGGAATAACATTGTTTTGGAGACCACCATGTAGTACACCATTGTCATCTACTCTTGCCACGAGAGGTTGGACGAGAGTTCTGAGTTGCTCCTGTCCCTGTACGACTCCTTGCATCATTTCCATGAATTGGGTGATACGGGCTTGCATGGCGGCCATTTCTGTTTGCATTTTCTCCATTACTCTTTTCTGGTTGAGTCGATTAGAATATTGATGAATCGGTTGGTCAGCTATCCTTCCTGAAACCAAATAAAGGTTAGGAAAAACCGGAACAAACACTTGTTATACAAAAATGCTTATGATTATGCAAATGTCATGTTTATTCATTTTGAGGCATTCCTTCCTTCGATTCCAGTTTTGACCAAAATGGAATAATGCATACACCTACAATTGCTAACATGGATATAACATCAAAGGTGCACAGTAATGAGTCAAAACATCCATCATATACAACCTAGTGAGTGTGTGAACCATTGTATAATTTGACGAAGAACCCACTTAATAGAATCAAGAATACCATAACGAAATACCCATAGCATAAATGAAAACCCACAACCAGGTGTGGAACTGTCAAATACAAATTTGTTCTGAACAAATACAACTGAAAGCATGAATACAAACAAAAGAAAACCCATCAACAATTCTGATGGTGAGTTCTTGGCATAACAACGAAAATGCTTCAGACACTAAGCCCATACAAGTCTTCCCGAACCTCCTTGAGAAATGCTTCGGTAACGGGATTATTAGGGCGTTCTGTAAGACTCCTGATCAGTTGACTCCTTATCTTGACAGTTTCCTCCAGCTTTTTGATTTGATCTTTAACAGCTAAATCTTTTACTTTCTTTACTCCAGCGCGGACTTTCAGCTCTTCAATCTCTCGGTTGGCTGAACTAAATTGCTCGAGAAATTCACTTTCTTTACCCTTCAAATTCTTTCTCAACTCATCATTTTCAGCCCTGATTCTCGCTTCAATCTCCCTTCGGCACTCGGAGAACTCATCCCATCTCTGCTGCCCTTTGAAAAGTACATTTTCAGACTTTTCAACTGCTCGTTGATACGCTTGCACGCCTCTTTTAATGCCATCTCATTTTGTTTAACTTTGCGAATATAGATAGTGTCCTCAGCAATTCTTTTCTCATTTGCCTCGTGACGCTCAGTTAGCCTTTGAAGTTCATACTCAACATTACGCTTTTCACAAAGCGTCTTTAGGAGTCCTTCGCTTAGCTTCTCATTCATCTTGACTGCCTTGTCCTTTTCCGCCTTAAGCTTGTTATATTCAATAATGCTTATCATGGTCGCAGGTTCAACAGCAACTGGACCTGACGGACCTTCCATAGAGAATGGCAAAAGAGTGATCTGAACTCTTCTTTTCAACCATGCATCATACTGATGAGAAGACACGTTATTGCACTTGCCGAAGACAACTTTATGTTTTGTTTGCAAATTGCCCCAAGCTCCGGCCACCTGCCTTACCAACAAGAGATTATCTTTCACAGGGAAAAAGAAGGATTCTTCCAATTCACTATCCCTCGGAGGATCTATTAAAGCAAATCCCAACTGTCTCCTCAGAATAACAGGATTGTAGTTGATGCAACCCTTTATTCCCAAGAGTGGTACATTTGGATGTCTTCCACAACTACTAATAAAATCCCCACCCATCGTTCTTTGATTAAACCAACGAATATCTTTTGCCACCAACTGAATCATCCTTTTAGCCCAATTCTTTGCAGGATGAGGATCCAGGAAAGCCTCAGAATTCGGTAAGTGACTCATGAGCCATTTATGAAATAGAGGTGCACAACATCGAACTAGTCCCCCTCGTTTCTTCTCATTCCTATAATGCACAGAGTAATACAAGTCACCCAAGAGCGTAGGTATAGGATTCCTCAACACAAAGATATGGATGGCTCTCATGTCCACAAACTTGGGCTCATCAGCAAACAACATAATCCCGTAAATGTTCAAGGCTAGAAGAGCACAAACTGTTTCCCATTGAGCTCTAGCAGCGCACTCTTCAGATTTGGCTACCAAGAAATCCAAATGAAAATCGGATGAACCTCCTTTGGTGGCGAGGTTATTTGTTACCATAGGTACACTCAGATGGAGAGCCTTAGCTACTTCCCCAGGCTTTGGAGGACGCATCTCAGAGTTGAAAGGAATCTGGTGTTTGAGAGACACACCTAGCAGAAGGGCATACTCTTCTAGCATCGGAGCCAACTGAAAGTCCGAAAAAGTGAAGCACCTCAACTGTGGGTCATAAAACTGCAAGCAAGTATGAATAACACTCCTCTCTGAAGCATTCAAATCATCAACCATAGTCAGAATCTCTCCACGAGCCTTTCTAAACATACCCACATAATCTGGAGTAATAAGAGACACCATCTTCTGTAACTGACCCACCTTGGTGTCAAAGAACGTGTAATGCACATTGTACTTTCTTGGAATATCCATATCTGAAAGGGGACGGTCAACCGGAATCAAAAGGAAGTATACCTTGCAAATGAATAAACATGAAGGTTAAATGCAAAAATGCGAATGATGATATGTATGCAAAGGCATGGGATCAATGTGCCAAGTGTCTGTGCTGAACTGTGAATGGTGTTAGTGTAGCTCTGAAAACAATATAGGACCATAGATAGGAACCATCTGAATACAATAGGATGAATTCTCCTTTTGTGTAATGACAACAGAAACCTGGGTATGTAGGAGGTTATGGTTACCTGCACACTTGTAAACAATCCCCCCAATCTCACATGTATGTACTAGAAAGTGAGGCTTGTCAAATTCAGATCTTGGAATGAGAGGTAATAGCACATTCAGCCCGAAGGATACAATGCTATCGCCATACAAAGATATCATCCTTTGATTCACCTCAAAATAAAGAGGGGTCATCCTAAGAGGTCATCCAGACTTAACAGCTCTTCCAGATAGCTCTACCATTGTGGGAGATCCACAACGCAGAATTCTCTAGAGAGAACCACATCCAGATTGTGTTTTATATTCCCTCCTCCCACCGAAATGGAGCGTGAGAGGACATGAAACACGCTAAACATAAGTGCACTCAGGCCTGTGTATTGGGCCTATCTCTCATAATTCCCCATCCCGCCAAACAGACAAAGCAGAACAGCACAGTATAGTATAACACAGTATATGAAATGAAATGCTAAAATGCAATGAATACAGTAATATACAGTAAAGCAGTAATACAGTAAACAATAATACAGTAAAAATAGTAAATACAGCACAACACAACTCCACAATAAACACCCAATGAAAGAAAACAAACAAGCGCTAGGATTGACTCGCTTAGGAAACCAGAGATTCTGGGTTCGATCCCCAGCAGAGTCGCCAGCTGTCGCTCCCAGGATTTTCATCCAAGTACAAACGCGAAAGTGGCACCGAAACAGAGTCGCCAGCAATGTGTATTTATGCCATGAGGGGGAAAGGAAACATTGCATAAACCTGAGGGAAAGGAAAGAGCATGGTCTTGCGACCAAGAGATCTGGGTTCGGGAGTCGGTTACGCGAAGGGAAGGTGTTAGCACCCAACACGTCCATCATACCCGATGGGATCCACACTTGCTGTCTCGATCAAAGGGCGATAGAAAAAGATACTGGGAAAGGAACAGGAAAAGAAAAAGGAACAAATGTAGGGAAAATAAAAGAAGTGCTCGAATGGGCCCTACCCCACTACCTACATATCTCATCGGGAACATGAGAATCAGAGCGACGTAGTTCCCCTCAGCTAAGGGAAAGTTGTTTATGTTTTTTAGGGAACGACTAATGTTCTAGCTCAGGTGTTGCAGGCTCACTGAATCGAGTACGTTACCGTCTTGCAAGAGAACGAGGAGAAGCACGTTCGTACGTTGAGAATGAGTGAGATGAGAAAAGAATTCCCGAAGGAAAGACGTTATTGCTTGTTTTTGTCTTTTAAGCAAGAAGTGTTTTGATTATTTTATGTTTTGTAACACACATTGTATTTAAGTCCTTCATGTAGGATCGAATGCCTCGCATATCGACCCAAGACGGGACGTACACTAAACATTCTAAGAAAGTGAGAGAAGACCCCCCACTATCTTATTCTCACATGAAAGGCTCAAATACAATACGTGTTATGCCTTTTATTAAGTGTTTTTGCTTTTTGTTTTGATATCAGAAAGAGAGACTCAAAAGAGGAGCAAAGGTGAAAACTAAAGGGGAATAAGACTTACCCCAATGTTAGCATGCTTGGAGGTCCTAAGGTTTAGTGTGGTTTAAGAAACCTAATCCTAAAAGAAAGGAGAAGAAGAGCAAAAGAAGCAACTTACTTCCAAGATGGAAGTTAAGTTGATCTTAAAGAGGGATGAAGAAGGAGTTATCCAAGGAAAGCATATAAATGCTTATCATGATCACAAGTTGAATTATTAAAAACGATAAGAGAGAATGAAAGAAAGAAGTGTATGTGGAAGCATATCCACACACTTACTTACCATTTGCACCTACATGAAAAGGTTAGTTCAAAAACTATCCACAAGTAGTAAAATAAGGAAAGAATACTACATAATGATCAAACAAATTAAGAACCAAGGAATAAAGATATTAAGAGTTAAAACTCATTCAAGGTAAGAACCTATGCTCTAAGGATGTTCTCTAATTTCAAGATACCTAGCACACACCTATTATGCACAAGCAAAGTCTAAAACATCATAGAAATGCACCTATGAAAAGAATAGATGAAAGATGAGTAGAAATGCAATGTGATCATGCAATAATGCTTCACAAAAGATTAAAGTTAGAACCATATATCATTTATAAATGTCTTAACATGTATATGAATCATGATACAAGTTATAGATGCAATGATGTAAGTAAGAGGAATAAGATGAAGAAGAGATAAGAAAGAAAGAAACAATTTTCAATTAGATGCACAAAGTGACATATTAGAGATGCATAACAGGTGAAATGATTAATGAGTGCATATGGACAGTGGCATACTATTGATGAGATGAAAACATAATGAGGAAAATGTCATACAAAATGTACACATGAAACATGTAGCGCATAAGAGGAGATAAGAGAATAAATCATGTCAAACTTTCAAGTTATAACCCCTAAATTCATGCCAAATGCAAATACAAGTCCAAGTAACCTATAATGAAACAAAGATGACCTATAATATCATACAAATGACATATAAAAGATGCACAAACAATCACAAAAGGGTGGCATAAATACCTCATCAAAACTTGTTAACACGAAGTAGAATAAAGTGCACACAAGTAACCCCAATCACAAGGCATCAACCAAATATCAAAGCACATGAGAAAATTATGGGAATGTACCACAACTAACCTAAGTCAGAGGCACAACATGAGTTAAAATCCCATGACCAAACTCAAAAGAAAACATGACCAAAGAGTCACACCAAGTCACATTTAAACACCTCAAAAGAAAACTCAAATATGCACATCAAAACATATGATAAAATGAATTTAAAAATGCAAAAAAAAAAATTTTAGATGCTTTATTATGTCTTTTAACCAATACAAAAAGAATGGATAGAAAATGGTGTGTTAAATGAAAGAAATAAAATGCACAAGTTCAAGTGTCAAAGAAAGGTGCAAATGAAAAAGAAATTGAAATAAAATTATGGAATTATAATATAAAATCAAGGAAGTCAGAATTAAAAATAATAGAAAAATAGTTAAATGCGTAAAGAACACACATGAATTAATTTCGAAATTTTAGAGATGATTTACTATTTTTAAAATAAGAAAATCAAAACAATATGGAAAAAGAAAAATAAAAATAAGAAGAAATCCAAAGGGAGGTGCAACAATAGCAAAATCCCGTTGAGAAATGATTGGACCAAGCACACGAGGATGTGGAAAACAATTAGAACCCAGTCCAATTATACGTGTGTTTGTGTGTAATAGAGTGTACATGCAATCAACATGAGGATTCAATCAAAGCCATTGGATGCAGTCAAAGTTATCAATCAAGATACGTATGCAAGATGAGTGGTCCAGATAAAATGCACATGCTAACAAACATACACACGCATACGTGGAATCATCAGAACTAAAAAATGAAGCACGTGAGAGTCACATGTTATTTTAATGTGTTGGCAGGGTCATGAGCGTTGGATCAAGTCAATGTAAGATCATCAAGGAAAGTAAAGGAATCTAACAATCCACAATGCAAGCACACCAAAGCAATCATGCACGCATACACACAAGATCAATCTGAAGTCAAAATAGAGCATGTGCAAGTCACATGGCTTTTTAATGCGTTGGCACCTTAATAACCGTTGAATGAGAATGATCAGACGGTCACGGTATAAAGCTAGAAACCCTAGCTAATAAATGCCACCGGCCGGAGAAGGACCTCCGGTCGTCTTCTCCGGCGATACCCCACCACCTGCAACCTTCCAATCTTCCAGAAACGTGCAAAAATGGTACCAATCGAAAGACCAAATCACGTACATCATGAATCCACACTTAGAAGTACCAAACAATGCACACACAGCTAGAACAACATCCAAACATTTTTGCCCTAATTTCTGAAACTATGCATCTAGCATGCCTATCAACTAGCCGGATTCAACATAGCTTCTAATAAGCTTCAATCAACAAAAACAAGTTAAAATGAAGTGGATTCTAAGCAATAGAAGTTGAGGAAATTGAACCTGGAACTTGGAGAACTCTTGGATCAATAGAAAACCAGAGATGCTCTTTAAGTTCTTGATCTTGGAATGAGCAAAATAAATGCTATTCAATCTCTTGAATCTTGAAAACAGAGAGAAACTCGAAACTGTGATGAAGCTACACTTGAAAAATGGTGTTGATTTGGTTGGCTCTGGATCCAGAAATGCACTATTGATGATGATATAGATGAAGGACACTGGTGAATTCGTGTAGAGAGAAAGAGAGAGTTCAGATAGAAGAGTGAGAATGATTTCTGAGAATGTGAAAAATGAGATAGAGTCCTTGAAATTGTGTGTGAGTTTGAATTATATATGTTGAGTTTAGAAGTTAACTACAATGGGTAAGTGATTTGGTGAGTGAGGTTAACTGAGTTCACCCTAACTAACTAAGTTAACTTAGTTAGGGGCGAGTTAGGGAGGTTTGCTATGGTGTGGAGTGTTTATGACAGCTTATGGTGATGCTAGAAATGAATGGTGATGATAATGTTACTGAAGTAGCAGCATGCTTGCAAGACAAGTTTTCAGTTCTTCCTCTTTAGTGTATGGCAAAGCATGTATAGCATGGTAAGTACATAGTGTGTAGGAGAATGTTGGTTCAAATGTAGTAAAGAGTGATGATGTGAAGCATACGTGCAAGCTGATGAAACAACAACAACAATGTCAACACTTCAATTTGGACAGCATGATTTCAATGCAAGCAAGGGACTTTGAGGGTGAATATCTTTGTGTATAGTGGATGGAATGATGAGATATTGGTGGCACATGAAAGAGTAGACATAGGAGAATAAGTTTGATGTTGAAAAGAGATCAAATGGAGGTTGGTAAGATGGTGTAAAACGACTTAGAACATCAAGATACCAAAACTGGTTTAAGGGTGTGTGACCTGGTAGACTGGCATGGCATCATGTCTTGTGAATTTCAACATGAACACCTCAACTTTGGACCCCTATAACCCCATCATAACTTGCTCAAATGGAAAAATGTCCAACATCAAAGTTGAAGAGAACATTGAGATGAACAACTTTGATGTTCAACATGTTTTCATTTGAGGCTTCCTTCAATGAGAAAAGTAGCTTGACATTTTTCCCACCACATGTATGATGAAATTATGGCCTATGGGCCTGCACTTGCCTTGCCATGACTTGGTTTTTTGACCTAGTTTTGTCAAACTTTGATTAACCATAACTCTCTCAATTTTGATCCAATGGAAGAGTTCTTTATATGGATTTGAAGCTTGGAATGTGATCTTAAATTGGATCAACTTAGGCCTGAAGTTTGGAGCTTGCCTCTTGAAGAAAGAAAGCCTTGAAGTGAGGTGCAAGATGATGTAAAAGTTTCCATTTTTAGAAACCCTAATTTCCAAATTTGGTAACTTTATACAACTCTTGATTTTTCATGATTCCTCAATCATTTCTTGATCAAATCTTGTCCAATGAACATATGTAACTTGAATTTCATGATTTTTACCTCAGAAAGTCAGGAGTTGACTTTTTCCTCTGCACAGTTGACTTTTCCCCAAATTGCCTGATTCTCAATCTATTGGTCAATTGAACCTCTTCTGAAATGAATCAATGGGCAGTCTTCCATCCTTAAACCTTTGAGGAAATGTAAAATACCATGAGATCAAGTCTTGCCCAAGAAATCAGAAATAAACTGATTTCATGGCAAACCCTAGTTTTAAACCCTCAATCTAGGAGAAAATAACACATCCTCCAAATCCAAATTCCTCTGAATATGATGTATATCTTGTCTAACAAAGATGAGATATGACATTCAGAGATGATAACAGCTCAATGATCTTGCCCATTGGGGCATTCTACTCAAGAATTCCAAAACCCTAGTTTTGCACTGAGTAGGAAGATGTGATTCCCTTGCTGTCTCTTGTCAAACTTGATCATATGATAAGGTGATGACTCAATTAAGACCCCTTGAGGCTCAAGGCTCCTTGGATTTGACTTATACACACTGATCCCATTCCAAAGAACCAATGAAATGTAAATGATGATTATGCCAAAATGCAATGCAGCATAAGCCAGTAAAAGCTAAAATCAAGAGGGCAAATTTTGAGGTGCTACAACTGGGTTTGAGGCTGCCCTACTATCGGACAAGGCCCAACCCAGTCTCCATCGGGGATGGTCTAATGAAGGCCCAATTCATCAAACTACGTGGGGAGCGCTCACGCGTCTCCCCATGGTCTCCACGTGCCACTCACGCGGGGACACGTCCTCAGGAAACTACCCGTGTCCGAAAGAACCAATCCTCTCCCTTATGAAGTTCATGTGGTAGTTAATCTAGGGCGAAGACCTCATTCTAGTCTTCCCTACGCCATGTAGACCCTAGCAGTTATTCGCATTGGGTCTAGCAATTCAACTCAATGCAAAGTAACCGTTGTCCCAACGTTGGGGGCACATTATAAATACCCTCTTTTACTAGAGGGACAAGTATTCTATTCTTCCACCTTTTTCTGTATTTTCCTTCTCTCTTGCTGAAACTGACTTTAACATCGGAGTGCCTTTCAGGTACACCCCCTCCTCTTCTCCACCACCAGCGAATTTGGAGCTCATGACATGTTGCTGGCTGCTGATCCTTTTCTGATCCGGTAAGATCAGTGGCGTCGTCTGTGGGAACCTTTTGCTTCCCCGTTCTTTCTTCCTCGGAAATCCAAGAACCAAAGCATATTTCAATTTTCATTTATCATGGCCAGCCCACTCACTGACGACAACATCCTTGAGACCGCTTTTACCACCTTCACAAACGGTTACGGTCACGATCCCAACGTGATTGCTCCCGTCGAGGAGGGTGACCCTAGGAACGGGTGCACCGCTTCTACCTCCCTCGATGATGAGGCCTTCAACACCGCATAATGCTTCAACAGCCCAGCTGTTTTCCAGCCAATTCCCGTGTTGCCCAACGCTGACCCAACCATGGTGGCCTTGTTCACGACGATCAACCAAACCAACCTGATGATTTTCCAACAGAACGAGCGGATCGGGATGCTGGAAAAAGAGAGACAATCGCGCTCTACCCCGCAGAGACATCGCCGCCCGGTTTCTCGCAGCCCATCCCCGCGACGACGAGAAACCCGTCCTTCCCTTCCCCCGCGGAGGCTACAAAATGACGAGTCTCGAAATCCTTCTTTGCAACAACCTGGAAAGAGCGGCGCTCCCCGGCTCCTAAAAGAAAGAATGTTGACGGGTACGTGGAGAAGCTAAAGAGTCGGCCAGGAGCCCTCCCGCCGCGACAGGATTCCTCGGTACGACCTGTCCCCGTCACAATCACCCATCAGGAGTGATGAAGACGACCCCCGCGGTCCACTATCCAAGGCCATCATGGAAACTCGTCTGCCCATTGGTATGGAGAAACCTCGAGCCTGGCTACCTACGATGGTACGATCGACCCCGAAGACCACATTAAGAGCATCGATGTGATGCTCGACTACAAAAACGACCGGGGAACCATAAAATGTAGGCTCTTCCCCACGAACCTGAGATAGGGCGCGATGACGTGGTACTAGAGCCTCGATCCCGAGTACATCACCTCCTGGAAAGAGCTAAAAAGACAGTTCTCCAGGCACTTCACCGCTTCCCGGCGACATCTGAAGACGGAGGCATCCCTGGAAGCCATCATCTAGAGGAAAGAAGAATCTCTCTAGGACTACATAGAAAGATTCAATCAGGAGGTTGTCCAAGTGTCTACCTCGGACAACGTGAAGAGATATCTGATAGAGCGAGGACTGCGACCTCGCAGTGATTTCGCCAAGGCCGTAGGCATTGAAAGGCCCGACTCGCTGGACCAGCTCCTCCACAAGGCCCAGGCCTACATCCAAAATGAGGAGAAGGAGGTCAGCAACAGTGCCTGGGACTCGCAAAACCAGGAGAGTGCCGAAAGCCCTAGGCACGAAGACTTCGTTACTCCCAGAAGGGGCGGGGAAAAAAGAAGAGAAGATCGGCCACGAGACACTCGAGAGCACAGGGGGCCAGAAGGCTGCTTCATCGAGTACAAGCTACTCACAGCTCCCCGCGAGCACATTCTGGCTGAGTGCATCAACTCGGAGTTCCAGAGGGGTGGGGTCTGCTTCCCGAAGCCGACACCCCCCAAGCCCAACGTCGACAAGTCCAAGTACTGTCGGTTCCACATGAGCCATGGACATATCACAGAAGATTGCATCCACCTAAAGGATGCCATCGAAATCCTAATCAAGGAAGAGCACCTTAAGCAATATACTAGGAAGAACGAAGCTCCTCGACAAGAGGCCCACGAGGTAAAGTATGTCGAGGAGGTAACGTCGTCCTCCGATGACACTGGGTTGCAGGTCACTATGTGCATCTCCCGAACAGAGGATTTCTACCTCCCCTACGAGGCTGATACGCCCGTGTTCGCTCGTAGCCCAGGGGAAAGCTTGCCCGCCGCCATAATCATTTCCGGCGGAGGGTTCTAAAAGCTCGTCGTAGGTTAGGTGAAGTGAAAGTTTGACGAGCTGATAGAGGCTAGCTCAGCGTATAATGCCACCTTCGACATAGTCCAGGGGAGATCAAACCCCATCATTTTCTACCTCGAAGAGCTACCGGGGGCGCCCCAAATTCCAGCATCCCTCTCCTGATCAGGGCAAAAATGGCGAACTTCGACGTACGCCAAATCCTCGTCGACTAAGGAAGCTCAGTGGACATAATGTATGCCCACCTGTTCACCACCCTCCAGCTTGACGAGACGCATCTGACCCCGTACGTCGGCTCCGACTTGCAAGGCTTCAACGACACCACCACAAGGTCGGGGGGCTACGTCGAGCTACTTGTGACCTTTGGGAATGAGGAGAGTGCGTGGCAGGTCAAGGTTCGCTTCTTGGTGATAGAGTGCCCCTCTCTATACCAATGTATTCTGGGAAGGACAACCTTGGCCGAGCTAACAGCGGTGCTATCTACAATCCACCAGAAAGTGAAGTACTATACATCCAGAAATCGCGTCGTCATCCTCCACGGGGACATTGTGGTTGCCAGAAGATGTTTTGAGGCTGCCACCAAGGGGATGAACTCGATTAACATCAAACCCAAGACTGCAGGCAAGCCAGCCCAGACCGAGGAGCAGAAGCCACTGCTGTGTGTCAACGCAGTCGACCTCGACAGCCACTTCCCCAGCAAGTAGGAGCAGAACAAAGCAGCCGATCACGCCCCTCCAGCAGATGATGGAAACAGGAAGCCTCTTCATCTCGTGTACCCCATACCAGATGAAGACTTCTAGCTCATCACGCTTGCGACGATCCAGACAGGAGCTTGAAGATCGGCATAGGACTCCCCGACTGGCAAGGAAGCAGTTGAAGGCATGCCTCAAGGAGAATGTTGTCCTGTTCGCATGGAGCGCTGCGGAGATGCCCGGGCTTGACCCCGACGTGGCCTGCCACCAACTCACCATAGATCCGGCTGCTAGGATTGTAGGACAACGTAGGCGTAGGTAGTCTCCCGAGAAAGCGAAGGTTGCTGAAAAAGTTGTAAAAGATCTTTTAGAGGCAAATTTTATTTCGGAAGCCCAGTACACAACCTGGTTGTCCAATGTTGTATTGGTTAAAGAGTCTAATAGAAAATGGAGAATGTGTGTTGATTATACTGATCTTAACCGGGCATGTCCCAAAGATGCATATCCATAGCCTAACATCGACAAACTGGTCGACAATTCTGCAGGACAACAATACACGGCTTTCATGACCGAGTCGGACAATTATTACTACAATGTAATGCCCTTTGGTCTGAAAAACGTCGGCCCTCCTCCACCTCAAACAAGTCCTCTCGCAGCCCCCTGTCCTCTCACGGCCAGAGAGCAGAGAGAGTTTATATTTGTACCTCAGCGTCGCAACCGAGGGCGTCAGCGCGACTCTCATCCGCAAAACCCCTGAGAGACAGAAACCAATATACTTCACCAACAAAGCTCTCCAGGGCCCCGAACTCAGGTACCAGCAGATCAAGAAGGTCCCTCTGGCCCTCATCAATGTGGCCAGAAGGCTGCAACACTACTTCCTAGCCCACACGATCATGGCAAGGATGGACCAACCCGTGAAGCTGCTGTTCGGTCGTCCCGACATGGCGGATAGGATGCTCAAGTGGTCCCCCGAGCTCGCTGAGTCCGACGTCCAGTACGAGAGAAAGAAGCCTCTGAAGGCTTAAGTTCTAGCTGATTTCATCGCAGTTCGACAGGAAGTGGAGCGGGCATCATTCTGGAGAACGAAGAAGGCATCATGATCGAGGTCTCCCTCGCCTTATCCTTCCCTAGATCGAACAACCAGGCTGAGTACGAGGCCTTCCTCACTGGACCGCTCCTAGCCAAGTACCTCGGCGCGAAAGAGGTAAAGATATTTACCGATTCCTAGCTCATCGCCTCCCAGATGCGGGGAGAGTACCAGGCCAAAAACGAAACCTCGTCGAGTACTTAGCCCTGGTGAAAGAGAGGATGAAAAATTTGATTCTGTAGAAGTAAAGCACGTTCCCCGCGAACACAATACTAGGGCGGACATCTTGTCGAAGTTCGCGAGCACGAAGCAGAAAGGCGGGAATAAGTCCGTCATCCAAGAGGTACTTTCTCGACCAAGCATCGAGAAATCCACCTTGACTATCGACGTGAACGACATTGGCGACAGAAATTGCTGGATGACCTCGATATAGACATACCTCAGCACGGGGGAACAACCCGACGAATCCAAGGAGGGTAGCATGGTCATACGCCGAGCTTGCTCATACGTCTTGATCGAGGACAAATTGTACCAGCGGGGATTCTTTATTCCCCTCCTCAAATGTGTCGAGGAGTCCAAGATCCCTAACATACTCCAGGAGATCCACGAAGGGATCAATGCACAGCACCTTGGCGAATGATCCCTCGCCTGTAAGGCTCTACGGGCGGGATACAATTGGCCCACCATGCAACAGGACGCCAAGGAGCACATCAAGAAGTGCGACAAGTGCCAATGACACGGAGACATGCACATGGCCCCGCCCAACGAGCTCAAAACGCTCTCGTCCCCGTGGCCTTTCGCCTGGTGGGGGATGGACATCCTCAGACCGTTCACCAAAGGGTCATACCAAAACAAATATTTGATAGTCGGCGTCGACTACTTTATGAAGTAGATAGAGGCTGAGGCCCTCGCAAAAATCACGACGCACGACATACTCTGTTTCTACAAAAGGAACATACTTGCCTAGTTCGGCATGCCCCAAGCAATTGTCACCGACAACGGGACACAATTCACCGACAAGAACTTCCAGAACTTCGTTACCAAGCTGGGCACGAAGCAACATTTCACATCTGTCGAGCACCCTCAAACCAACGGGAAAGCCAAAGTTGCGAACATAGTGATTTTGTGAGGTCTGAAATGAAGACTAGGCGAAGCCAAAAAGAGGTAGGTCGAGGAGCTACACAACGTCCTCTGGGCCTACAGGACGACCCCACACTCGACCACCGGGGAGACCCCATTCCGACTAACTTATGGAACCGAGGTAGTAATTCCGATGGAAATAAGGGAACCCTCCAGGAGGATCAAATCTCCCCTTGACGAGGAGACCAACGATGAGGTCCTAAGGGAGGAGCTCGACCTGGTCGAAGAAATTCGGTCGGGGGCATCCCTCCGCGAAGCCTCGCTCAAGAAAAAAATAACTTTGTGACATGACAACAAAGTCATCAAACGCGAATTCCAGGTAGGAAGCCTAGTCCTACGAAGGAACCAGAAAGATTCGCGCGAGGGTAAACTCGCCACTAATTGGGGGGGCCCCTATCACGTCCACGTGAGAACAAAGAACGGGGCCTACTATCTCAAAAACCTTCACGGGGAGGAACTTGCTCGACCAAAGAACTCTGAAAAACTTAAACAGTATTACAGTTAAACACTGCTCACGATGTACTTGGTTCGACCACGGCGAAGTGCATCTCTACCACAAGAGCGCGCTAGGGTACAAGCGCGACTGCTAAGCTCGAGACAAAAAGCCAAGAGTCCACTCTTGTGTGTCCGAGCACACTCTTGATCCGACGGGGAGACTTCAACCTAACTCCTCCTTTGTCGTACCAATTAGGCAGAATGTCCAGCTCGCGATGGGAAGTTCACGCCACGAAGGAAAGACCTCGATCCAGCTCTTAGCTTCGTCGTCGGTCATAACCCAACTCCGACCACTCGGCCTGCTCTCTGCATTGTCGAGCACCAGCTACATCGAGTAGAGGCCCCGATTACTTAATGAAAACGGTCATGCACAATATTTCATATTCACGAGAAAAGAAGTATTTGACATACAACAGCACACACAAAATACGAACATACTAAACAATAAGAAATAATGCATTGTGGCGGGCAAAGTCCATTGTTTAAACACTACAAGTCAAGGCGTGCAGGCCAGGCAATATCAAAACCCATGGCACGCAGGCTGGGTAAAATCAGGTTACAAATTACGGCACGCGGGCCGGAAAAAACAATAATCAAAATGTGGCGCGCAGGCCAAATAACTAAAAATTAAACAAGGGCTTCCTCCTTGGGCCGGGGTTCTCCCTCGCTCTGGCCAGCTCCACTGTCGGACACCTCGGAGGCAACTACTTGGCCGTCGACCACCTGGTGGAAAGGACTGATCCCATCGGTGACTAACTAGAGCCCGGGGTTGACAATTTGAAGTTGCTTCATCGCCATGTTGAAGCCCAGCTCAAGGGTGCCCAGGTAATCTTACTCGAGCACCCTAATCCAAGAAAATAGATCGCCCCGGGTTGCCAAGAGCTTCTCTTTGGCACTTTCATCTTCAGCAGGCTTGGCAGCGGCCTCCAACTCGGCCACCCTCTCCTGAAGTCGTTCCATCTCCTCGTCGGCTTTCACTACCTTATGCCGTATCTCTTTGAGGTTGCGGTAGAGACTGGTTTGAATCTTATACATTTCCTTATAGTCGACAGGTCTTTCTCCTCCTTGGCCTTCTCTGCCGCAAGGTTCTCGAGCTCTTCCTTCAGCCTCTTCACTTCGGCGAGGGGACGGGTCCCATCATTGATAGCCAAGGCTATCTCAAAGACCCTCATCACAGCTGTCGCGTCCTCGGACAACACTTTTCTCCTGGCCGCCTGGTCAACCTCCAGAATCGCTTTGGCCTCTGCCTCGGGCACAATCAAAGAGTTTTTTGCGGTGAAGAGTTCCCGGTTACGATGGCAGGGAGGCAGCACAAACCTCTCCCCGAGAACGCCCTTTGTGAGGTCGACAGGGCCAAACTCCTCTGACTGTGGCCTTTTCGACAGGTGTTCTCGAGATCCCGAAGACTGACTCACACGAGGAAAGGAGGTAGAACCCCTTGATTGTTGATCGACCTTCGATGCCTGCTGAACTTGAGCGAGACTGCCCTTGGGAGGAGCCTTATTCCCACCCTTTGTCGTCGTGAGTAGGGGTGGGAATAGGCCAGGCCAACTAACAGGGCCCTACGACTTAGCCTACATAGGCCCAGGCCAGTCCAGGCTTTTTCTTAAATAGAAAATGCCTGGGCTTTTTTGTAAGCGTCTTTAGCTAAAGAGGCTATGCCACAGGCCGTACGAAAAGCATTTTAAGCCTATGAGGCTGGCCCATTTAAGAAAAACTCAATAAATTTATTATTATTATATTCTATTTTGTACTTTGAATTAAATTACGAAAATAAAACTTTGTTATCTTGAAGTAATTATGAAAATAAGTTGAAAAAACATTATAAACAATGTCATAAGTTGTTGTCATAAGTTGCTGACATAAGTTGTTGTCATAAGTTGTTCTCATAAGTTCTATCCAACAAATTGTATCACCAAACTTATGCTAATAGGAAAACTTAAATGAGACAATGAAAACAAACATTTAATCTCATTGATCTTTTAACTTGTTAGTCTATTTAACATTACTTGAATTTCTTATTTACTGATGTTCAAATGAAGTAGGCTTTTAAATAGGCTAGTAGGCCAATCAGGCCTTCGAAAAGGCCAGGCTTAGGCCTAAAAATAAGCCTATGATAGGCTACAGGTCAGGCTTAGGCTTTGAATTTTTTAGCAGGCCAGGCTCAGGCTTGACAAAGCATAGCTCGACCCAGCCTATTCCCACCCCTAGCCGCGAGCTTCAGCACGCGCTCTTGAAGATTCGACATCTGACTTGCAACAAAGAAAAATCGGGTCAATATAGCAAGGAGAAAGGAGCGGTCGAGCAAACAAAAACGTTCACTACATAAGAGCCGCAAAGCCTCCTCGTCGAAACCACACTCGAGGAGCGCTTTGGTATTGATTAAACGGGGATCGAGGGAGATGTCCCAATTGGCCTCCCGGACGAAGCTTCCATCTTTGTTCACGCACTTGGCAAGGGTAAAATTGTCGACGAAGCCCATTATCCTGTCATAGGTGAGCTTATCACATTCGTCTAAGTCTTGGGGCTTCGCGATATATCTCTCAGTTCCCTTTTTGACTGGGTATTTTGCCACTCAAGAGGAAATTTGGCCTCTAGGTTCACCTCCTGCTACCCGTCGACGATCTTCTCCAAACGGTCGAACAAGGAGTCAGTGGCGGCATGAGTCACCAGCTTCACAATGAAATATTTGTCCTTAAGGGATCAGACAGAGTCCAAGTACACTTTAAACAGCCTCATCGGTTGCTTCAGGGACACCCAGATTTGTCGACCATGTTGAGTTTTCCGCTACAGACGGGAGCGTGGCCCCGACGCCGAGGTATTGGCAGACAAGTTCAAACTCCCGCATAAATGCGATGGCATTAGGGTGAAGCTGTGAAGGTGCCAAGTCCAGCCACTGGAACACACCCATTTGGAAATCGGTGAAGGGAAGACGGAGACCCGCTCCCCGAAAAAGAATCTCGCACATGGGAAAGCGTTTCCCCTTCGTAGCTCGAGCAGATTCGGTCGGTTTCCTTAGGCCGGTAGACTTTCCAATTCGTCGGAGTCCCCTCAGCCCGGTTCTCGACGGTATCGAATACTTCTGAGTCGTTGTGGACAAACTGTGAAACAGCGAACAGGGTTTCCAGCTCGGCCCAAGCAGAGGAAGATTCACTGTTTGCATCCCCCGAGCTGTTTTCGACATCCCCGCCAACGTCTACCACATTGACAGCCTCTTCGTCGAGCATGACGACGTCTTCGGACTTGGGATCCATCTAACCCGAAAAGCAGAAGAGAATAGTGAATTCGACGATAAGATCAAATCCACCTTCCACTGCAAATCAAGTGAAAGGGCGAGGATATGTTCGACACGCGTCCTCTACCGGAGCCCTTGTGAGACGTGAAGCCCCTCCGCGGGGAAGAGGTCCCCCGACACGAGTCCTCCTCGATGAGAGACTTCCTTTTGATACGCTCGCACCCACGAGATGATGGGACCCCGACATTGAAGCCTCACGGCCTTGCGGGGTGCTCGCGACCTTCATCAGAAACCCCGTCCTTTTTCCAGAACCTTCATGATGTTCCCGGAATTTTCATCGGAAACTTCATGATTCCGCTGGGAATTTCATGTGGTCGTCGGAAAATTCAAGGGTTTCCGAGGAAACCTGCTTGAAACCCCATGGGTCTCCGGGAAAATTCATCATAGACTCAAGAAATCCCTGTAAAACTCATAAAATGCATAGAATCTGGGAAAGGGCCAAGGACTTACTTGAATGAAGAAGACTCTGGACGACGGAGAAAGGTTGACAGCGGCTGCGACGGCGGACGTACTTTGGGAGAGCAGAGTGACAAGCGGCTCCTAATCACACAGTTCTTCACGAGCTCAGCACTCTAGGCATACGTAACGTTCCTCAGGGCACACCCCTGAGCTCCTCCTCGACACGAGATTTGACTCTTAAGTCATTACTCCTCTACTTCGGAGCAACGACTTGGGGGGCTCCTGTTCTGGACTGGGCCAGAGGCTGCCCCACTGTTGGGTAAGACCTAACCCAGTCCCCGTCGGGGAGGGCCAACTGAAGGCCCAATTCATCAAACCACGCGGGGAGCGCTCACGCGTCTCCTTTACGGTCTCCACGTGCTCCCCACGTGGGGACACGTCCTCAGGCAACTACCGGCGTCCGAAAGAACCGGTTCTCTCCCTTCCGAAGTTCACGGGGCAATTGATGCAAGGCGAAGACCACGTTCTGGTCTTCCCTACGCCACGTAGACCCTGACAGTTATTCGTATTGGGCCTAGCTAGCAATCCAACCCAATTCAAAGTAACCGTTGACCCAATGTCGAGGGCACATTATAAATACCCTCTTTCACTAGAGGGTAAGGTATTCTATTCTCACACCTTTTTCTGTACTTTCCTTCTCTCTTGTTGAAACTGACTTTAGCATCAGAGTGTCTTGCAGGTACACCCCCTCCTCTTCTCCACCACCGGCGAATTGGGAGCTCACGGCGTGTTGTTGGCTGCTGATCCTTTTCTGATCCGGTAAGATCAACTATAACTAAAAAAGTTGAGTTTTATTTTTTATTGAGTTTTCATTATTTTAATTTTTTTTACAAATATAGTTAATACATTTATATCATAATAATGTATTTGTAAATTTCATTTGACAAATATAGTCATTATATTTTTTTAACAACCTTTCATAGAAAATAAGCACGTGCATTTTCTTTTTGAAAAGTGAAGAAAAGTTAGGAGTGTGCCACATAAAAATTTAGATGACGTGGCCCAAAAGTAATTCAAGTGTCAAAGTGATAATATGTGATTTCGATTTAATATATTATATTGAATAGTTTTTGAACAACAATATGAATTAATGACAAATAAAAAGGAAAAAATATGCCAGTAAGTTGAGAGTGACATAGAAAATTTACTTTTACAAATTTAAGTAATTATAAAAAATATAATTGGTGGTTTATTTTTTATTTTTATTCTCATTTCTTTGTTATACATGTATCTTATTTAGATATTTATGTTAACTTGTTTACATGTGAATCATGTAATGCACAATATTTTTATATTTTAGTTATTAAATTTTGAAATAGTTAAAGTAAAATTTTAAATTTTTTTATATGAAATTACAATAATAAAAATTGTAGTGAGAAATAAAAAGTTGATACAAAAATTTATGAAAAGAAAATATATTTTGTTGTAAATTATTAAGAATCAATAGTCTTGAGTGTGTTTCATAATGATAAAAAAATATATAAGTGAAGATTAATTTTGAATTTAAAAATAAACAACACTTGTGAAGTGTTGCAGTAGGTTTGAATTTGAAAATAGACAACACTTCGTGAAGTGTTGGAGAATGAAAGTATGCAACTCTTGAAGAATGTTGTAATAGGCGAAACATTATAACTTTTGGTAAAAGTACGTAACTTTTGGCAAAAGCTTGTAACTCTTGGTAAAAGGAAGTTGTTTCACCAAGGGTCGCAACCTTGTGAAAAAACACCAATACGGCTTATAAATATTTTATACCGGATACAGGAAAACATAATAAAAACATACATCATCTTCACTAAAGTTTCATAAGCTCGAGTATAGCACTACGCCAAACAAGGGAAAAGAGGGCGCTTTTTTTGGCCTATGACAGCGCTGTCTAAGCCAGCGCTGTCGTAGGTAAAGACAACGCTTTTTTATTTATGAAAAGCGCTGTCTAATGTATACGTTTAAATTTTTAAAGAATTTTTTTATATACTTTAGAGAGCGCTTTTTTCTTCAAAAGCGCTCTATAAAGGGGGACTTTAGACAGCGCTTTCTAAAGCGCTGTCTAATGTATACGTATAATGATTTTTTTTTATATACCTTTAGACAGCGCTTTTTTCTCAAAAGCGCTGTCTTTTGTCTACGTAGAATTTTGAAGATTGTTTTTAAAAATCCGATTTTAACCATTTTTTTTATGCAGAAACCTGTATAATTCACATTTCCATAAACCTGTATAATTCACTTTTCAATAAACCAGTATGGATACGCATTTTCATCAACAAATTCTATTTCAAAACTAGAACTAGAATTTACATGCAGAATTCGAACAAATTCTATTGTATGGTTTCAAACCTGTATAGAATTTACATTTCAATAAACTAAAATTTACATTCACAAAACTATACATTCAAGAAAGAATTCTTCTTGCAATAAAAAATTCGCACAATTCCTCCTTAGTATCTTGCAATTGTTTCCTCGTGTAATAAGGACACGCCATATCATCGAAATACTACATAACAAAACAAAATACGCATTATTTAGTTAAAAGTAATAAATTATATGACATATCCGATAAATATTAAAATAAATCCTAAGTTATAAAACCATGCATACCGTAATAGGAATCTCCAATTGTCCCATTTGAA
Source organism: Lathyrus tuberosus (assembly GCA_022829125.1). NCBI lineage: Eukaryota > Viridiplantae > Streptophyta > Magnoliopsida > Fabales > Fabaceae > Lathyrus > Lathyrus tuberosus. The sequence goes on along the minus strand of JALAZF010000199.1, from coordinate 8,846,779 downwards.
TGATTTCTCTCATGAACCTCAAAACGAAGTACCCGCAGTCTATGCCATTACGCTGACGAGGGCACTACACATAGACAAACAAATAAGAAATAATATATAGATGTTTTGTGTTATCAAGTAGCATCACCAATAAGCAATATTGTGAAAATTAATATACCTCCACTTTGACCCATGTAATATTGGTTGCTCTAGCCCGTGCTACTCGTGCGTATCTTCCTGGTTACTAGACATTTGACCTGTAAGAAAGAAAAAAACAGAAATTAAATGACAAATATAAAAATCCATAATCCTAATCCATTGAATGATATAAGCTATATTGAATGATATAAGCTATAATTTTACAACTAGTACCTTTTTCACTAACGTCTCTTTCTTTTCTTGTTTGGAGTATGTTCTACCCGTCTCTTAACAACACGGACGGTTGGATTGATCCAAATACCCTCATTATGATCATTTTTAGTATATGATTCATTCGCTATAATATTTTCATCTTGATCATTTCTAGTAAATGATTCAATATCAACATCAATATCACCTTGATCTCCAACGTTTTCATCAATTACTTTGTTAGATAAAAGCACTATAGACCATTTTGTACTTGTCGGATCAGTGACATAGAACACTTGTTTAGCTTGAGAGGCTAGAATAAAAGGCTCATCTTTGTACCCCACCCTATTAAGATCCACTTGCAAAAATCCTGACTTATCCATTCGTACGCCATTATTATTTTCAACCCACTTGCAACGAAATATAGGAATCTGAAACTTCTCATAATCAAACACCCAAATGCGCTCGATAACCCCAAAATATGACAGATTTGCAAATTTGGGGTTTAAGTCTTTCACACTTGAAATGTGCATTGCTTCAGCTACCACGGTGACACCACTATTTTGCATAGTACTTTTATCATCTTGTTCTTTGGTATAAAATGTGTATCCATTAATTGCGTATGCGCTATAAGAAAACACGACCATACTTGGACCATATGCTAAACATCTCAACCTTTCTGTTATTGAATCGCGGTCTGAATAATACTTTGAATAAATATGATCCTTAAACCAAGGTATGAAACTTCGATTGTGCTCTTGTACTATCCAATTATCATTTCTATTCGGATTTAAACCTCGGAGAACATCCTTGTGCATTTCAACATACGGCTCAACCTCATTCTCATTGTGCAGAACATACAAATGCACTTGATCCTGTTAGACCCTTGATACTGTCACAACTTCATTTCCAATTAACTTTTTTCCTTCTTTTTTTCGACAATATGAGATTTGGGGAGTCCAATTGATTGTACATTGGACAGATATTCAGTACAAAACTCAACCGCTTCTTCAACAATGTATCGTTCGGCTATACAACCCTCTGGTCGACTTCGGTTTTTCACATACCCTTTTAATATTTTCATATAACGTTCAGCAGGGTATATCCATCTCATATAAGCCGGTCCACACAATTGTGTCTCTTTCACCAGATGAACAACTAGATGAACCATTATGTCAAAAAACGAGGAAAATACATTTCAAGATCACACAAAGTAATAACTATTTCTTTTTGCAATGCTGGTAAGATCGCAGGATCGATCACCTTACTTCAAATTGACTTGAAGAAAAAACACAATTTAGTTATTGCGCTTCTTACTTTTTCTGGCAGAATAGAACGTATACCTATTGGTAGAAAACGTTCCATTATAACATGTCAGTCATGCGTCTTTAAACTCTTTAACTTGAGGTCTTTCATAGACACAAGTCTTCTAATATCTGAAGAGTATCCTTCTGGAACTTTAACTTCACTTAGAAACTTACTCAATACTTTTTTCTCCTTTCTAGATAGAGTATACGCAGCAGGTGGTAGATATGTTCGTTTTCCTTTCTTCAAGGGTCCTAATTCAGTTCTTATCCCCATATGTACCAAGTCCTTTCTTGCTTTAAGGCCATCCTTAGACTTTCCTGGTATATTGAGTAACGTACCAATAACACTGTCAAATACATTTTTTTCAATATGCATAACATCGAGAAAATGTCTTACATACAACAACTTCCAATATGGCAGTTCAAAAAAAATTGACCTCTTCTTCCACCCACTATTGACAAGTGTATGTGCAAAAGGCTTTCCAAACTGAGTTCTCACATCTTTCACCTTTTCAAAAATTTGATCACCTGTCAATATAGTTGGAGCTCTACCATGTTCTGGCTCTCCATTGAATGCTTTTCTCCACCCATGATAGTGATGATTAGAATTTAAGAATCTACGATGACCGAGAAAGACATTCTTCTGACCAAACTCCAATCGCGTCCAATCTGTTTTATCTTCATAAATAGGACACGCACATTGACCTTTTATGCTGTACCCTGATAGATTTCCGTATGCTGGAAAATCATTAATTGTGCCAAACAACATCGCCCTCAAGTTGAAGCTTTCTTTCCTATACCCATCATAAACCTCCACACCGTTCTCCCACAAAAATTTTAAATCTTCGATTAAGGGTGCCAAGTATACGTCTATGTCATTCCCTGGTTGTCTAGGCCCAAAAATTAACATAGATAACATCATGTACTTACGCTTCATACATAGCCATGGAGGTAGGTTATAAATCATTATGATCACAGGCCAAGTGCTATGTGAGATACTTTGAATACCGTGTGGGTTCATTCCATCAGTAGATAATGCCAAGCGAAGGTTTCTTGATTCTTTTCCAAATTCAGGATAATCATCATCAATTTTCATCCGCTGTGGTGAATCTGCCGGATGTCGAAACTTTCCATCAATAATTCTTTCATCTGCATGCCAAGTCAAGTGTCTTGAATCGGTCTCACTACGAAACATGCGTCTAAATCTCAGAATTATAGGAAAATACCATAAGACTTTTGCTGGAGACAACTTTTTCTTATATCGAGAGACATCTCATTTAGGACACTCATTTAACGATGCATGCTCATTTCAAAACAATACGCAATCGTTTGGACAGGCATGTATCTTATCATAGCTCATGCCAATAGAGCACAACATCTTTTTGGCCTCATATGTTCGATTGGGAAGAGCATTATCCTCTGGAAGCATATCTTTCATAAGGGCCAATAATTATGTGAAACTTTTATCCGACCATCCATTGCCCGCCTTTAAGTTGTACAACTTTAATACCGCAGACAATCTTGTAAATTTGGTGTAACCATTATACAACGGTTTCTCTGCATCGCTTACCAACCTCTCAAACATTTTGGGACAATCCTTAAGATCTTCTTCAAGTGCTTCTGCAATCTCTTTGACTCGATCAGAATCGTATGTATTTGTGCCATTGTCGTATGAAGCGTAGGTCGTATTATCCCCCGATTCAACATTCCCGTTAATTTTCTCACCATGCAAATCCCAACATGTATAACTTCTATCAATTCTATTCCTCAATAAATGCGATGCCAACTGAACCGCGTCAACCCGACTCCCAAAACAGCAACCCAAGCAAGAACATATCATTCGACTGGGGTCTTTGGCGTGCGCAACAGCAAACTTAACGAATTCCGATACCCCATTGTCGTACTCTTTCGACAATCGACTTGAAGACATCCATTTCTTATCCATAGTTATACTAATTAAACTAAACAAAAACAAAAAGAAAAAATGTTATACCTGTAGGGAAACGATCCGACTTTCACACTTTGAACACAAGTAACCCCTATACACGTATCATAAAATGAAATATCATTAATTGACCAATTATGAGTCATAACTTGATAAGTGGCACCATGTAATCACAAACAAGCAACAATTAGAGGTAAACACCTACATATTCCAAGTACTCAAGAGCAAAATAAATACTTTAGAATCACTAAGTTTAGAGAACAGATCAAAATACAAGAAGAAAGGTGAGAGACAACCATTAATATAGGCTCATTGACTTATAATATAACTTTAAAAACCACGAAAAATTATAATTTAAAGTATCAAAAAAATTCTCTCCTCAATAAGTATAAAGTAGACAATTAACTTATAACAAAAAGTCACAAGCTCTAGAAAATAAAAGAAATGAACTTGGAAAAAAGGATAGACCAAACACAATCAATTGGAAAAACAGTACAACACAACTAGCGAAATACAATTTCAATCAATACTAGGTTGTTTATACTAATCAACTTTGCCAAATATACAGTAGAAAATATTTAAAAGTAACCTTCCACAAAACTAGGTTGTATCATGAAGTATCTTTTCAATAATAGTCATCGTTGTGAAGATACTTTAATATTAGTTTCCTTATGAAAATACCTTCCACAAAACTAGGTTGTATCATGAATGCATAACATAATGAGCTTATTATAAAAAAGAGGGACATTTGTAAAAATAAGAGATGAAAGATTAAGGATTGATACTTTGCCAAATATACATGAAAAATAAAAGCAAAAAATAGGTTCGATTCTGCAACAATAAAAGAGGGACCTTTTATCCTCATCGTGAAAACTTTTTCAGCATAAAAATCAAATCAAAAACAAAAATTAAAAACAGAGAAATGAATAATAAAAGAGTAACAACGTACCTTATTCGTTTTCAGAGGATAAGAACAACAACAACAACAACGTTTTCACGAATGGAATGCAACAATGACGACAACAGTGACGACAATGGTGACGGCAATGGCAATGCAAGAACGACGGCAATGACAATGCAAGAACGACGGCAAGGGTTTAGAGAAATGGTCGAGAGAGAAAATGAATAGAAGTGTCTATGAAAATGTTTAGAATTGTTTTATATTTTAATTAGTAAAGGACTTTAGAGGGCGCTTTTCCTTAGAAAGCGCTTTCTAAAGTGAAAATAATTAGAGCCCTATAAGAGCGCTTTCTGAAAGCACTTTCTAAGGTGGCCTTTAGACAGCGCTTTTTAAAAGCGCTATCTAAAGTAATACCTATAACAACGCTTTTTGGAAAGCGCTTTCTAAGGTGGTCTAAGGTGGCAGTCTTTTACAGCGCTTTTGAAAAGCGCTTTCTAAAGCCTTTCTTTTAAGGCGCTTTTTTTTAGCGAAATTTTTTTATTCTTTTTAGCAGCGCTTTTGTATAAAAGCGTTGTCTTTTAGGTGCCGTCTAAACATATTTTTGGCGTAGTGTAGGCTGTGAATTATCCTGTGTATTATTGCATTTCAACTCTACGACATTTAAGAGTGCTTGAAATATTTTTAAGAAAAGTGACACCATTCACAATTATAGTCTCGATCCATTCGATTTAAATCAATTTTTCTAGCAGTTTTAAAAGTATTTGAAATAATGGCAACTGAAACTTTGTTTCAAACATCAAAGGAAAAACTGTAGTGTGGAAGATATATTTTGAACGCAAGAAGAATTTAAATTATACATTCAAGTATGTTTTATTATTTCTAATAATAATTATAGCCATTGTGGAAAATTATAATATCAAGATCAAATTAAAAAAAAAAAAAATTGATATCAATCTTGATTATTCATATTAAGATTTTTCATAATGATTATTGATATGAATTAGAGATAATGAATGGTACATATAATTTTTTGGAAGATAAATAAAGTAACAATGCACTAGTACTATAAAAATTGAGTGCTAGAAATCTTATTATGTGTTCAAATAATGTTGCATTTAGTATCGTAACGTATGGCAACAGTGCACTATGTAGATATATGAACACCACCTTTTATATATACACATTTATGGCAACATATGGCAACTGTGCACTATTTAATATATATAAACATATATGACAACGTAGATATACTGTTACTCTAAAAACATATATTACCGTAATTTAGTCTGTCATGCATTTTGTTTCGGAAATGGCTATGGTATGTTTCTTAATTTGCTATATTTTGTTAAAGGATATGGAATTTTCTCTTTTAACGTTAAAAGTTTTCAAATGTAAAGTTACAATATTATAATGGATTATCAAATGTGATGTTATAGTAGCATAATAACACTTTATGTAAAAAGAAAGTGTATCATTAATTTATTATATATATATATATATATATATATATATATATATATATATATATATATATATATATATATATATATATATATATATATATACACTAGTAACAGACCCGTGTGTTCGCACGGGTGTTAGTAGTTTTGTTTAAGATGGTTGATTAAAAATAAAAATATGTATAAAGAATAAATTGGAGAACAAATAAATTATGAAAAGGATATAATATAAATAGGAAATTGATTAAAGAAAAACCAGTTGCTATTAGTATAATAAGTACGTATTTTGTTAAAAATATGTATAACAAAAAAGTGTTTAAGGTTAAGTAAATTCTATAAAAAATGAAAATTAAGAAAATTTACAGGAAATTGGTAAAATTTACATATATCACTTTCATTGTTTACTTAGAAGGAACAATTTTTTTCGGTTTCAGTTTTTAATTTTAATGATAATGATGCGGAGCGACCTAATTGAATCATGTGCCCAAAAGTGATGTGATATGTCAAGAAACACACATGACTTTCTCGTGCCACGCCCTTGCTATATTCAAATAAAAAAATACATGCAAAAACATCATTATAATTAATATTTTCTAGTAACGGATCAGAAAAAAATATCAATCATGGATAATAGCCACCTTTTCATTGTATGTATAGCTTGGACAGTTTGGAGATGCTTGTTCACAGACAAACTCAAATCTTCCACCACAAAACAATACCTCTAGTAGAAGACCCGTGCGTCCGCACGGGTATATAAAAAATATGAGATATAGTATTAGACATATTGATAGCTGAATTATTTTCAAATGCACATTAAGATCAAAGTGGATCGTTAGCTGATAGTTTGTGAAATAATTTTGTAATACGTTTTGGTTATATGGTTATAGTTGGTATTATGACAAAAAATGTATTAGGACATGAAAAATGTATTATGACATGAAAAATGTATTGAGTATTGAAGAATAAAAGTGATATCTCATTAGTATAGGTGTTATGTACTCTGCCAAAGTTTATTTATTGAATCAAAGTTCAACTTTTTGTTTATAATTTGAAAAAGCAAATAGAAACAACATTATAATTACCCCAAGTATGTGTTTGGCTGACACATTTAGTCTTCTTAGTTTATAATTATTGGTATAGGAAAAAGCAAATAAATGTATTTGTACTATAATTAGTAAGATAAATAGTAGGATGAACCTTTATATCAGAACCAAAGTAGCAAATAACTTTTTATCAATTTTTTAATCAATAAATGATAATCTCTTGGAATTCATATTTTTATGCTCCATGATATAGCTTTCTTCTCTCTATTTATTACATTCTCCTTTTTATATTTATGATTGCTTCACCTTTAAGCTATGTACTGGTGTATATATAATAACTTCAGTCACTACAACACATATTAAAACAAAATCAGAGTAATTTCTCTTTACATTACTTTATTAATTATTAATTTCTTTTTTTTATATAAAATTTTTTAGAAGTGAAAAGAACATGCTAGCATGTGACTGAAATATTTATGTGCTTATCATTTAATAAATATTAAATTAAATAAAATGTAAAATATAAAATTTTTGTATAACTAATATTAAATAATAATATCACGGAATTGAATCCTCTCCAATTTTTTCTCTCATGTCCTCCCTTATGTGTAATTATGTATTGTTGGATTAATTCAACAATTAAAAGATAAAAAGAGAAACAAATGTTATTTAATATAGAGAGAAACATCTATCAATTTTAATTGTTTTATTTTTGTTTATTAATCGAATATTTAAGATAAAAAAATGATTATACATCTAAAAATGAGAATGTTAATTTTCTTTGATTTTTGTGGTATTAATTCTACAACAATCAACTCACACTAATTGTGGCTAAATGAGAAATATTTTAAAATTAATTAAAGATCAAAATAATGATCATCACTATAAATAAAAATTAAAATCTATCTTTAATACTATAAAAAAACTATGGTATCTCATTTTTTTACTGTAGGAGTTGTATGCTTAAACAATTCCTTTAATAACTCATTTTCAAGTAAAAGAGCGTTAAAAGTTTAAAATGTGAAAAAATAACAGTTGATATATTATAATTTTATGCTTATGACAAGTAAAAGGTTGAAGTTCTTCAAACACAAAGCATAGCTGTCAAATTTTCTCCCTTTTCTCTTCCTTAAGCACGTGATCAAGTTGATCTTCACTTTTCACAATTTGCAAAACAGCTGATCGTTTCAAAAAATCCATTATTTAACATTTGTTCAAAGAATTCACTATTTAATATAACATATTCAATATAAGGTGTACCACCATAAAATGATTCATAAAAAAATGAAAACTAAACTTTAAACTAAACACAACCGAATCCACCAAAATTCCAATTAAATCACTTGCTATGACTTCAACATCAGTAGGACAACAAATTCTTTAAATGGTAGTAAGCCATCACCAACTAAATTTGAGCTTTCTTCTAAGATAGAGGATAGTACTCCTTATCAGCTTGTCTTATTTTGCTTTCTGGTTTAACTAATACACATGCATTGACTTGTTGTGCTTCCAAAGAAGTAATTTCTTAGGAAAAAAGGGTCTCACAAGGACAATGAACAAACCATCTTCAACAATCAGTACTACAGAACAAAATCTCAACAATAGTAGTAAAATGCAGAATAAGTGCAATGTCAATCCATATTTCAAAAGGAAGATACTTTATAATATATTAAACTAAAATATGCATAAAATTTTGATTAAAAAATATTGGATGATCAAATTGACTTACCTCAAGAAATCTTCTGATATGTAGTGCAACCTAAGCCTAAACCTTTGCCTATGCCTGCCTTGTATCCAATTTTAATGTGATATTAATTGCATCAAAATAAGAATTCAGAGCCTTACTATCACCAAAGTAAGAGTAAACCATTCAAATTTGGGAAATTTTCTGGACACATAGAAAATGACAATGAAGATTGATTCATTAGTTCCCTACACTAATCGACAACTTCTTTTTAATTGTGTCAACTATCATCATCATTAATCATCATCATCATGATTTTGGATTATTTACTTTGTGCAAAGAAGAAAAAAAGTCCAGTAATTCCAGGAATCATTGCAACACTAAGAAGTGTTAATCGCCATGCTGACATAAAACCAACCACAATTCCAGCTAGAAAAGTTGATAGATAATGTATGAAATTCTCAACCTATAAACAAAACCAAACACAAAGAAATATTCAACCAACCAATACAAATAACATTTTAAGTTAATGGTAATAGTTAGTGTAGCAAACCACAATAGAAAATGAAGTGATAACACACATAGAAACAAACTAATATGATAACATTACAAGCAATTGGACACTTTCATCTTTTATAATTATTGACCCATCAAACTTGATTACCAAACTTATTTTCCATATCATTATTCTCTAAGTCAACATATATATCAAACAAATCTGTAAGAATGGTGTTGATGACAACATCACAACGCTTGGGAGGAACCATCCATATATACTTAAAACAGTAGTTTGAAGTGGGAAGGGTGAGAAAAATGATGGAAGACAATCATGATACAAAAGTTATAGGTTGTAGTTGGGTTGAGATTGATAATAAAGTTCACTCATTTGTATCCAATAATAAATCACATCCTAATTCTTTAGAAATGTATGTTACATTAAACATGCTGCTTAGGCCAATGGAGGAGTAAATGTTCTACATCATCCATACTAACATGGATTAATATTCAATGCTTTGCTTTAAAGATCTGTAATAAAATATGTCTTGTCCAATTATCACAGCTCTCAATCTCAAAAACAGAATATCAGAATAAACATAGCAATGTAATTAGAGGGTGAGAAATTAAATATAAAGATACACACACCTTCTGCAAGTGCTCTGAATGGTGAGAACTACTTTTGGATATGTTCGTTTGTAGTGTAAAATGATAGTACAGGAGATATGTTCATAAAAAAGGGATGTGTCTAATTAGCTATATGTGTCATACATATTTCACAATGTCAAACAAAAATTCTATCCAACCATCAAATATACATAGTAAACATACAAATCTTATTTCACAGTAAATCTTACCTGTAGACAACAACATCATCAGCGATACACATCAGAAATCTAACACATCAAAATAAAAAAATTACAACAAACAAAAATGAAAAATTTGAATAAAACTTGACACATAATATATAAAATTATTAATGATAAATATTAAATATTTTACATTTTATATACTATTTTTTAAATATTTTGTAAGGTGGCAATTCAAACAATAAGCACATAAATCCACTACCACAAACAGTCTCATAAATCTGTGTATGCTACAATTAATGTATTCTTATATAGTCATTATAGCTGCTATTTGAAAACAATGTTTGACAGCGGAAAATCCGGAAACATCAGCATGCTCCTCAATCTGCCAAAGCAATTATTCGATTGCGGAAACTGATATATATATCAATATATGTCAGCTAGTTAGAAAAATAAAGAGAGAAAAAGGAAATATACCTTCTATGCACCATCATTTTTCTAGAGAGTGCAGCTTTGGTGATATACATCGAATGAATGATTACCATCAAAAGGATCTCTGCTATCAAGCTGGCTTGTGTGCCCAAATGAAGAAGCTGCAGTAAAGTGAAAGTGTGAATGATGAGTTGTTTCATTATCACCGCCAGGATGCAAAATCTTATACGCCACACCATTATAAGAATTTAGAATCCAATAATAATCACAGGTCAGATCCAACATTTACCGGAATGTCCGTTTTCATGCCAATACAAGTCACTGCATTGCGTCCATATCTGGTTAACTTCGCTGATTTGGCTAGCCTCACTGTATAATAAGTAACAACATGATTACCTTCTAAGCAATAAGAGGTTAGAGACATTTAATAAAAAATTTAAATCTTGAAAACCAAAGGGAAAAATTGTGCCAATTATCAGTATACAATGTGTACAATTGTGCCAGTTATTAATATACAATTGTGCCAGTTATCACCTGAGATAATCAAAACCAAAATACAATGTGTACATGGGAGATAATCAAAATAATTTCATGTTTCTCAACTGGATTTAGAATCAGTTCGTGGGCAAAATATTATGAATGAAAAAAACAAAAAAAAAAACTATGCAATATGGGATACATAGATTGAACTGCGTCTTTAACTATTTGAGACTGCATCAATCTCCACCAATTAATAATCCAAGACATTTGAAATCAGCAATCCAAATGTGTCTAGCATATAATCTCGGATGACCATGCTTCCATAATATAGCGAACCCACTCAACAGTACCGTAGCCACTCTTTTCCCACACCTTCACAGAGTTAATTAGATAAAACCGTTGAGTTATTAAAAGATGAGAAGTAAAAATAAATAGAGAGCATATGACAGATACCTTAAGAAATCGGACTCGTAAACCAGATGTTGTGAACATGGGAACCTGCATTAAACAAAATGCAGTTGAAGAAGTGCATATATTGCAAACCGTGTCTATCGGTGTAAACTAAAACAAAGTAGTGTGTGGAAATCTAATAATGAATATACAGGTTGTAATCTAGAATTTCACTCAATAACGCTTATAGAATTAACCTGACACTAACTAAACTAAGATAAATTGCATTTATAGCTAAGATCAACAATTTACTCCCACAATAGAGGAACTGAACCTCGAATCACCGTATATATTAAGTAGAGCACATATCACAAACAGGGGGTTAATAATCACATAAAATTTACTCAATAACTACCAAAAACAGGTATTTGTGGAACCCATTAAAATGGAAAAGATATACTAATCAAACTGCACATCAAATCAGAGCATATCAAAACATTTTTTCTAGTTTAACTGAAACTTGAAATTATGATACTCTCCAAATCTGCTCATTGATTTCATAGTGCCCTCAAGAACCAGACAACAAAAATGATGTGAATCCAATAGCAACATAAATTATATCATATTAAATTATAATATTATAGTTATGCTGTATTAAAAGGGATAATAGCGGGAGCATTCAGAGCAACCATTCCAGACCCTCTATCAGAAGATGAATTAGTATTTGGAACTGGCATTAAACTATCTTTCATAACATCACCCTCCTGAATTTTTTCCAATTCAGCCACCTCAATTGGAACTTGACAGCAGCTTGTCTAATACAAAACAAAAGGCAAAGAATAAAAAATTGCATAATACAGAAATATTATTACGATTGGCATTATGTATTTCTCTTTAGCTATAGCTATCTAGCTAGCTTGCTTTATGAATGGCATCACCATGAGCCTTGCATGTGATTCCACGACTAAAAGGGAATAAAAAGAAAAGAAAAGCTTACGTTTATAAAGATTACCACTTCAAAAAATTGTCATCCAATATTGTCCGTATGCGTCTGCAGATTCATTAGATTTTGAACAGAATATATATATATATACATAAAAAACTAAAGTCATATGATGAAGTTCGAAAATATTTAGTATAAGAATCCTGCACCATTGTATCAATTCAGTTTTAGGTTTAATAAAACAATTGGATAACAGAAAAACAGTAATTGCAAGTAAATGTTTTTAATGCTTTGAAATAAAAGCAAACTCAAAATAAGGCACATTCACATAGCAACGACACATTCAAATAGCATCAAAACATTCGCACATAATAACAAACACACAGTAAGTAAAAATGATGTTGAAATTTCATATTACCATTGAACATTGAACGATTAAATGGATGACATTTTCCGATTGATGTTGTGAGAAACATACAACACAAAACCACAAAACCATCACTTGATCGACAAATTTCTTAAAACATCAATTAATTCAAAATGTTTTATTTATAATCCCGCCGAAAAACACCTCCCAATAACCTTGTTTTCAATTCCATGTGAGCCCTAGAAAAGTAGAAGCAGGAAGAAGGATTAGTTAAAATGGAAGAAAACAGAGACAAAAACTAAATTTGTGTTACTTTAGAAATAGTAGAGATTCTCTACTGATGAGGCATAGACAAAAGACATATCGATGCAAATAGCAACATCATTGAGTACACATCTGCTTGTCTATGTGAATAACATTGGAGAGGTTAAAACCATTGACATGTAAATAACTTATGCAAAAGGGGTTAATCAATTCAAAGACAAAAATCAAACATATTCAGAAGGGGTAAATAACCATTGACATGTAAACAACCAATAAAGGCATTAAAATCTACATTCTAAAAAAGGAAAAATTTTAAACATAGAATATGTCAAAAACTAAAGCTTACCTTGGATACATTAGCATCTAAACTGTTTAATACTGCTTCAACATAGCCATAGACTTGTTGGGACATCCATCAGAGAACATCTCTTTCATCATTATGCCTGATTCAACACTTCTGCAATCCCAAAGATCCCATGCGGTAACTGAACTAAATTTGCAACCAATATCGAACATTTCAACAACAGCAAGCGCAAATATCAATAACCGAGTAAATGTTTTGCACCGGTAACGCATATGCAACAAACTGCTAAAGCAACAACACAACTCTATCACCCTGAAAATCAAATCCGCAACAACACCTTGATAGATAGAAGCAGACATCCAGCACTCAAAACCTAAGATGATGATAAAACAACACAGACAATAACCCTAAAATTTGAACAAAACAAAAACGAAAATGAAAAAATGCAAATTAACATTAACATTAAAGAGATGAGTATACCTGAGAAGACATCAAAAGATGTTCGATTTGAATGAAGGGAAAGAGGAAATAAACAATAAACAGAAGAGATAACACATATGAGAAACGGATGAGAGAGCACGGAAGAAATCAACGATGTGGCTGAATGCGGCCGTCAATGGGTATGAGGATTCGACAGCGGTAGGGTTTGATGGAGGAATAGAGAGAGACAGAGCGCAAGAGGTAGAAGAGAAAGAGAGAAAATCTGGGAGACGAGAAAGAGAGAAAGAAAGGGAAAAAAGAGAGAGAAAGAGGAAAAGAGGGGGAGTTGAGAGAGAGGGGTAAAATTTCAAAAATTTTGTGCCAAGTGTACAGAAGAAGGATTGTGATTGGTGGTTGAATATTGAGTTAGTCAATGACTAAAAAGGGCATTTGGTAGTGTAAATTAAAATAGATGAAAGGGTATATTAGGGAAAGCATAAGCACTTTCCAATCTTAGGTAGGAAGTTGATTGTGCCAGTTATTAATATACAATTGTGCCAGTTATCACCTGAGATAATCAAAACCAAAATACAATGTGTACATGGGAGATAATCAAAATAATTTCATGTTTCTCAACTGGATTTAGAATCAGTTCTTGGGCAAAATATTATGAATGAAAAAACAAAAAAAAAAAACTATGCAATATGGGATACATAGATTGAACTGCGTCTTTAACTATTTGAGACTGCATCAATCTCCACCAATTAATAATCCATGACATTTGAAATCAGCAATCCAAATGTGTCTAGCATATAATCTCGGATGACCATGCTTCCATAATATAGCGAACCCACTCAACAGTACCGTAGCCACTCTTTTCCCACACCTTCACAGAGTTAATTAGATAAAACCGTTGAGTTATTAAAAGATGAGAAGTAAAAATAAATAGAGAGCATATGACAGATACCTTAAGAAATCGGACTCGTAAACCAGATGTTGTGAACATGGGAACCTGCATTAAACAAAATGCAATTGAAGAAGTGCATATATTGCAAACCGTGTCTATCGGTGTAAACTAAAACAAAGTAGTGTGTGGAAATCTAATAATGAATATACAGGTTGTAATCTAGAATTTCACTCAATAACGCTTATAGAATTAACCTGACACTAACTAAACTAAGATAAATTGCATTTATAGCTAAGATCAACAATTTACTCCCACAATAGAGGAACTGAACCTCGAATCACCGTATATATTAAGTAGAGCACATATCACAAACAGGGGGTTAATAATCACATAAAATTTACTCAATAACTACCAAAAACAGGTATTTGTGGAACCCATTAAAATGGAAAAGATATACTAATCAAACTGCACATCAAATCAGAGCATATCAAAACATTTTTTCTAGTTTAACTGAAACTTGAAATTATGATACTCTCCAAATCTGCTCATTGATTTCATAGTGCCCTCAAGAACCAGACAACAAAAATGATGTGAATCCAATAGCAACATAAATTATATCATATTAAATTATAATATTATAGTTATGCTGTATTAAAAGGGATAATAGCGGGAGCATTCAGAGCAACCATTCCAGACCCTCTATCAGAAGATGAATTAGTATTTGGAACTGGCATTAAACTATCTTTCATAACATCACCCTCCTGAATTTTTTCCAATTCAGCCACCTCAATTGGAACTTGACAGCAGCTTGTCTAATACAAAACAAAAGGCAAAGAATAAAAAATTGCATAATACAGAAATATTATTACGATTGGCATTATGTATTTCTCTTTAGCTATAGCTATCTAGCTAGCTTGCTTTATGAATGGCATCACCATGAGCCTTGCATGTGATTCCACGACTAAAAGGGAATAAAAAGAAAAGAAAAGCTTACGTTTATAAAGATTACCACTTCAAAAAATTGTCATCCAATATTGTCCGTATGCGTCTGCAGATTCATTAGATTTTGAACAGAATATATATATATATACATAAAAAACTAAAGTCATATGATGAAGTTCGAAAATATTTAGTATAAGAATCCTGCACCATTGTATCAATTCAGTTTTAGGTTTAATAAAACAATTGGATAACAGAAAAACAGTAATTGCAAGTAAATGTTTTTAATGCTTTGAAATAAAAGCAAACTCAAAATAAGGCACATTCACATAGCAACGACACATTCAAATAGCATCAAAACATTCGCACATAATAACAAACACACAGTAAGTAAAAATGATGTTGAAATTTCATATTACCATTGAACATTGAACGATTAAATGGATGACATTTTCCGATTGATGTTGTGAGAAACATACAACACAAAACCACTAAACCATCACTTGATCGACAAATTTCTTAAAACATCAATTAATTCAAAATGTTTTATTTATAATCCCGCCGAAAAACACCTCCCAATAACCTTGTTTTCAATTCCATGTGAGCCCTAGAAAAGTAGAAGCAGGAAGAAGGATTAGTTAAAATGGAAGAAAACAGAGACAAAAACTAAATTTGTGTTACTTTAGAAATAGTAGAGATTCTCTACTGATGAGGCATAGACAAAAGGCATATCGATGCAAATAGCAACATCATTGAGTACACATCTACTTGTCTATGTGAATAACATTGGAGAGGTTAAAACCATTGACATGTAAATAACTTATGCAAAAGGGGTTAATCAATTCAAAGACAAAAATCAAACATATCCAGAAGGGGTAAATAACCATTGACATGTAAACAACCAATAAAGGCATTAAAATCTACATTCTAAAAAAGGAAAAATTTTAAACATAGAATATGTCAAAAACTAAAGCTTACCTTGGATACATTAGCAGCTAAACTGTTTAATACTGCTTCAACATAGCCATAGACTTGTTGGGACATCCATCAGAGAACATCTCTTTCATCATTATGCCTGATTCAACACTTCTGCAATCCCAAAGATCCCATGCGGTAACTGAACTAAATTTGCAACCAATATCGAACATTTCAACAACAGCAAGCGCAAATATCAATAACCGAGTAAATGTTTTGCACCGGTAACGCATATGCAACAAACTGCTAAAGCAACAACACAACTCTATCACCCTGAAAATCAAATCCGCAACAACACCTTGATAGATAGAAGCAGACATCCAGCACTCAAAACCTAAGATGATGATAAAACAACACAGACAATAACCCTAAAATTTGAACAAAACAAAAACGAAAATGAAAAAATGCAAATTAACATTAACATTAAAGAGATGAGTATACCTGAGAAGACATCAAAAGATGTTCGATTTGAATGAAGGGAAAGAGGAAATAAACAATAAACAGAAGAGATAACACATATGAGAAACGGATGAGAGAGCACGGAAGAAATCAACGATGTGGCTGAATGCGGCCGTCAATGGGTATGAGGATTCGACAGCGGTAGGGTTTGATGGAGGAATAGAGAGAGACAGAGCGCAAGAGGTAGAAGAGAAAGAGAGAAAATCTGGGAGACGAGAAAGAGAGAAAGAAAGGGAAAAAAGAGAGAGAAAGAGGAAAAGAGGGGGAGTTGAGAGAGAGGGGTAAAATTTCAAAAATTTTGTGCCAAGTGTACAGAAGAAGGATTGTGATTGGTGGTTGAATATTGAGTTAGTCAATGACTAAAAAGGGCATTTGGTAGTGTAAATTAAAATAGATGAAAGGGTATATTAGGGAAAGCATAAGCACTTTCCAATCTTAGGTAGGAAGTTGATTGTGCCAGTTATTAATATACAATTGTGCCAGTTATCACCTGAGATAATCAAAACCAAAATACAATGTGTACATGGGAGATAATCAAAATAATTTCATGTTTCTCAACTGGATTTAGAATCAGTTCTTGGGCAAAATATTATGAATGAAAAAACAAAAAAAAAAAACTATGCAATATGGGATACATAGATTGAACTGCGTCTTTAACTATTTGAGACTGCATCAATCTCCACCAATTAATAATCCATGACATTTGAAATCAGCAATCCAAATGTGTCTAGCATATAATCTCGGATGACCATGCTTCCATAATATAGCGAACCCACTCAACAGTACCGTAGCCACTCTTTTCCCACACCTTCACAGAGTTAATTAGATAAAACCGTTGAGTTATTAAAAGATGAGAAGTAAAAATAAATAGAGAGCATATGACAGATACCTTAAGAAATCGGACTCGTAAACCAGATGTTGTGAACATGGGAACCTGCATTAAACAAAATGCAATTGAAGAAGTGCATATATTGCAAACCGAGTCTATCGGTGTAAACTAAAACAAAGTAGTGTGTGGAAATCTAATAATGAATATACAGGTTGTAATCTAGAATTTCACTCAATAACGCTTATAGAATTAACCTGACACTAACTAAACTAAGATAAATTGCATTTATAGCTAAGATCAACAATTTACTCCCACAATAGAGGAACTGAACCTCGAATCACCGTATATATTAAGTAGAGCACATATCACAAACAGGGGGTTAATAATCACATAAAATTTACTCAATAACTACCAAAAACAGGTATTTGTGGAACCCATTAAAATGGAAAAGATATACTAATCAAACTGCACATCAAATCAGAGCATATCAAAACATTTTTTCTAGTTTAACTGAAACTTGAAATTATGATACTTTCCAAATCTGCTCATTGATTTCATAGTGCCCTCAAGAACCAGACAACAAAAATGATGTGAATCCAATAGCAAAATAAATCATATCATATTAAATTATAATATTATAGTTATGCTGTATTAAAAGGGATAATAGCGGGAGCATTCAGAGCAACCATTCCAGACCCTCTATCAGAAGATGAATTAGTATTTGGAACTGGCATTAAACTATCTTTCATAACATCACCCTCCTGAATTTTTTCCAATTCAGCCACCTCAATTGGAACTTGCCAGCAGCTTGTCTAATACAAAACAAAAGGCAAAGAATAAAAAATTGCATAATACAGAAATATTATTACGATTGGCATTATGTATTTCTCTTTAGCTATAGCTATCTAGCTAGCTTGCTTTATGAATGGCATCACCATGTGCCTTGCATGTGATTCCACGACTAAAAGGGAATAAAAAGATAAGAAAAGCTTACGTTTATAAAGATTACCACTTCAAAAAATTGTCATCCAATATTGTCCGTATGCGTCTGCAGATTCATTAGATTTTGAACAGAATATATATATATATACATAAAAAACTAAAGTCATATGATGAAGTTCCAAAATATTTAGTATAAGAATCCTGCACCATTGTATCAATTCAGTTTTAGGTTTAATAAAACAATTGGATAACAGAAAAACAGTAATTGCAAGTAAATGTTTTTAATGCTTTGAAATAAAAGCAAACTCAAAATAAGGCACATTCACATAGCAACGACACATTCAAATAGCATCAAAACATTCGCACATAATAACAAACACACAGTAAGTAAAAATGATGTTGAAATTTCATATTACCATTGAACATTGAACGATTAAATGGATGACATTTTCCGATTGATGTTGTGAGAAACATACAACACAAAACCACTAAACCATCACTTGATCGACAAATTTCTTAAAACATCAATTAATTCAAAATGTTTTATTTATAATCCCGCCGAAAAACACCTCCCAATAACCTTGTTTTCAATTCCATGTGAGCCCTAGAAAAGTAGAAGCAGGAAGAAGGATTAGTTAAAATGGAAGAAAACAGAGACAAAAACTAAATTTGTGTCACTTTAGCAATAGTAGAGATTCTCTACTGATGAGGCATAGACAAAAGGCATATCGATGCAAATAGCAACATCATTGAGTACACATCTACTTGTCTATGTGAATAACATTGGAGAGGTTAAAACCATTGACATGTAAATAACTTATGCAAAAGGGGTTAATCAATTCAAAGACAAAAATCAAACATATCCAGAAGGGGTAAATAACCATTGACATGTAAACAACCAATAAAGGCATTAAAATCTACATTCTAAAAAAGGAAAAATTTTAAACATAGAATATGTCAAAAACTAAAGCTTACCTTGGATACATTAGCAGCTAAACTGTTTAATACTGCTTCAACATAGCCATAGACTTGTTGGGACATCCATCAGAGAACATCTCTTTCATCATTATGCCTGATTCAACACTTCTGCAATCCCAAAGATCCCATGCTGTAACTGAACTAAATTTGCAACCAATATCGAACATTTCAACAACAGCAAGCGCAAATATCAATAACCGAGTAAATGTTTTGCACCGGTAACGCATATGCAACAAACTGCTAAAGCAACAACACAACTCTATCACCCTGAAAATCAAATCCGCAACAACACCTTGATAGATAGAAGCAGACATCCAGCACTCAAAACCTAAGATGATGATAAAACAACACAGACAATAACCCTAAAATTTGAACAAAACAAAAACGAAAATGAAAAAATGCAAATTAACATTAACATTAAAGAGATGAGTATACCTGAGAAGACATCAAAAGATGTTCGATCTGAATGAAGGGAAAGAGGAAATAAATAATAAACAGAAGAGATAACACATATGAGAAACGGATGAGAGAGCACGGAAGAAATCAACGATGTGGCTGAATGCGGCCGTCAATGGGTATGAGGATTCGACAGCGGTAGGGTTTGATGGAGGAATAGAGAGAGACAGAGCGCAAGAGGTAGAAGAGAAAGAGAGAAAATCTGGGAGACGAGAAAGAGAGAAAGAAAAGGAAAAAAGAGAGAGAAAGAGGAAAAGAGGGGGAGTTGAGAGAGAGGGGTAAAATTTCAAAAATTTTGTGCCAAGTGTACAGAAGAAGGATTGTGATTGGTGGTTGAATATTGAGTTAGTCAATGACTAAAAAGGGCATTTGGTAGTGTAAATTAAAATAGATGAAAGGGTATATTAGGGAAAGCATAAGCACTTTCCAATCTTAGGTAGGAAGTTGATTGTGCCAGTTATTAATATACAATTGTGCCAGTTATCACCTGAGATAATCAAAACCAAAATACAATGTGTACATGGGAGATAATCAAAATAATTTCATGTTTCTCAACTGGATTTAGAATCAGTTCTTGGGCAAAATATTATGAATGAAAAAAACAAAAAAAAAACTATGCAATATGGGATACATGGATTGAACTGCGTCTTTAACTATTTGAGACTGCATCAATCTCCACCAATTAATAATCCATGACATTTGAAATCAGCAATCCAAATGTGTCTAGCATATAATCTCGGATGACCATGCTTCCATAATATAGCGAACCCACTCAACAGTACCGTAGCCACTCTTTTCCCACACCTTCACAGAGTTAATTAGATAAAACCATTGAGTTATTAAAAGATGAGAAGTAAAAATAAATAGAGAGCATATGACAGATACCTTAAGAAATCGGACTCGTAAAGCAGATGTTGTGAACATGGGAACCTGCATTAAACAAAATGCAATTGAAGAAGTGCATATATTGCAAACCGTGTCTATCGGTGTAAACTAAAACAAAGTAGTGTGTGGAAATCTAATAATGAATATACAGGTTGTAATCTAGAATTTCACTCAATAACGCTTATAGAATTAACCTGACACTAACTAAACTAAGATAAATTGCATTTATAGCTAAGATCAACAATTTACTCCCACAATAGAGGAACTGAACCTCGAATCACCGTATATATTAAGTAGAGCACATATCACAAACAGGGGGTTAATAATCACATAAAATTTACTCAATAACTACCAAAAACAGGTATTTGTGGAACCCATTAAAATGGAAAAGATATACTAATCAAACTGCACATCAAATCAGAGCATATCAAAACATTTTTTCTAGTTTAACTGAAACTTGAAATTATGATACTTTCCAAATCTGCTCATTGATTTCATAGTGCCCTCAAGAACCAGACAACAAAAATGATGTGAATCCAATAGCAAAATAAATCATATCATATTAAATTATAATATTATAGTTATGCTGTATTAAAAGGGATAATAGCGGGAGCATTCAGAGCAACCATTCCAGACCCTCTATCAGAAGATGAATTAGTATTTGGAACTGGCATTAAACTATCTTTCATAACATCACCCTCCTGAATTTTTTCCAATTCAGCCACCTCAATTGGAACTTGCCAGCAGCTTGTCTAATACAAAACAAAAGGTAAAGAATAAAAAATTGCATAATACAGAAATATTATTACGATTGGCATTATGTATTTCTCTTTAGCTATAGCTATCTAGCTAGCTTGCTTTATGAATGGCATCACCATGAGCCTTGCATGTGATTCCACGACTAAAAGGGAATAAAAAGAAAAGAAAAGCTTACGTTTATAAAGATTACCACTTCAAAAAATTGTCATCCAATATTGTCCGTATGCGTCTGCAGATTCATTAGATTTTGAACAGAATATATATATATATACATAAAAAACTAAAGTCATATGATGAAGTTCCAAAATATTTAGTATAAGAATCCTGCACCATCGTATCAATTCAGTTTTAGGTTTAATAAAACAATTGGATAACAGAAAAACAGTAATTGCAAGTAAATGTTTTTAATGCTTTGAAATAAAAGCAAACTCAAAATAAGGCACATTCACATAGTAATGACACATTCAAATAGCATCAAAACATTCGCACATAATAACAAACACACAGTAAGTAAAAATGATGTTGAAATTTCATATTACCATTGAACATTGAACGATTAAATGGATGACATTTTCCGATTGATGTTGTGAGAAACATACAACACAAAACCACTAAACCATCACTTGATCGACAAATTTCTTAAAACATCAATTAATTCAAAATGTTTTATTTATAATCCCGCCGAAAAACACCTCCCAATAACCTTGTTTTCAATTCCATGTGAGCCCTAGAAAAGTAGAAGCAGGAAGAAGGATTAGTTAAAATGGAAGAAAACAGAGACAAAAACTAAATTTGTGTTACTTTAGCAATAGTAGAGATTCTCTACTGATGAGGCATAGACAAAAGGCATATCGATGCAAATAGCAACATCATTGAGTACACATCTACTTGTCTATGTGAATAACATTGGAGAGGTTAAAACCATTGACATGTAAATAACTTATGCAAAAGGGGTTAATCAATTCAAAGACAAAAATCAAACATATCCAGAAGGGGTAAATAACCATTGACATGTAAACAACCAATAAAGGCATTAAAATCTACATTCTAAAAAAGGAAAAATTTTAAACATAGAATATGTCAAAAACTAAAGCTTACCTTGGATACATTAGCAGCTAAACTGTTTAATACTGCTTCAACATAGCCATAGACTTGTTGGGACATCCATCAGAGAACATCTCTTTCATCATTATGCCTGATTCAACACTTCTGCAATCCCAAAGATCCCATGCTGTAACTGAACTAAATTTGCAACCAATATCGAACATTTCAACAACAGCAAGCGCAAATATCAATAACCGAGTAAATGTTTTGCACCGGTAACGCATATGCAACAAACTGCTAAAGCAACAACACAACTCTATCACCCTGAAAATCAAATCCGCAACAACACCTTGATAGATAGAAGCAGACATCCAGCACTCAAAACCTAAGATGATGATAAAACAACACAGACAATAACCCTAAAATTTGAACAAAACAAAAACGAAAATGATAAAATGCAAATTAACATTAACATTAAAGAGATGAGTATACCTGAGAAGACATCAAAAGATGTTCGATCTGAATGAAGGGAAAGAGGAAATAAATAATAAACAGAAGAGATAACACATATGAGAAACGGATGAGAGAGCACGGAAGAAATCAACGATGTGGCTGAATGCGGCCGTCAATGGGTATGAGGATTCGACAGCGGTAGGGTTTGATGGAGGAATAGAGAGAGACAGAGCGCAAGAGGTAGAAGAGAAAGAGAGAAAATCTGGGAGACGAGAAAGAGAGAAAGAAAAGGAAAAAAGAGAGAGAAAGAGGAAAAGAGGGGGAGTTGAGAGAGAGGGGTAAAATTTCAAAAATTTTGTGCCAAGTGTACAGAAGAAGGATTGTGATTGGTGGTTGAATATTGAGTTAGTCAATGACTAAAAAGGGCATTTGGTAGTGTAAATTAAAATAGATGAAAGGGTATATTAGGGAAAGCATAAGCACTTTCCAATCTTAGGTAGGAAGTTGATTGTGCCAGTTATTAATATACAATTGTGCCAGTTATCACCTGAGATAATCAAAACCAAAATACAATGTGTACATGGGAGATAATCAAAATAATTTCATGTTTCTCAACTGGATTTAGAATCAGTTCTTGGGCAAAATATTATGAATGAAAAAAACAAAAAAAAAACTATGCAATATGGGATACATAGATTGAACTGCGTCTTTAACTATTTGAGACTGCATCAATCTCCACCAATTAATAATCCATGACATTTGAAATCAGCAATCCAAATGTGTCTAGCATATAATCTCGGATGACCATGCTTCCATAATATAGCGAACCCACTCAACAGTACCGTAGCCACTCTTTTCCCACACCTTCACAGAGTTAATTAGATAAAACCATTGAGTTATTAAAATATGAGAAGTAAAAATAAATAGAGAGCATATGACAGATACCTTAAGAAATCGGACTCGTAAACCAGATGTTGTGAACATGGGAACCTGCATTAAACAAAATGCAATTGAAGAAGTGCATATATTGCAAACCGTGTCTATCGGTGTAAACTAAAACAAAGTAGTGTGTGGAAATCTAATAATGAATATACAGGTTGTAATCTAGAATTTCACTCAATAACGCTTATAGAATTAACCTGACACTAACTAAACTAAGATAAATTGCATTTATAGCTAAGATCAACAATTTACTCCCACAATAGAGGAACTGAACCTCGAATCACCGTATATATTAAGTAGAGCACATATCACAAACATGGGGTTAATAATCACATAAAATTTACTCAATAACTACCAAAAACAGGTATTTGTGGAACCCATTAAAATGGAAAAGATATACTAATCAAACTGCACATCAAATCAGAGCATATCAAAACATTTTTTCTAGTTTAACTGAAACTTGAAATTATGATACTTTCCAAATCTACTCATTGATTTCATTGTGCCCTCAAGAACTAGACAACAAAAATGATGTGAATCCAATAGCAAAATAAATCATATCATATTAAATTATAATATTATAGTTATGCTGTATTAAAAGGGATAATAGCGGGAGCATTCAGAGCAACCATTCCAGACCCTCTATCAGAAGATGAATTAGTATTTGGAACTGGCATTAAACTATCTTTCATAACATCACCCTCCTGAATTTTTTCCAATTCAGCCACCTCAATTGGAACTTGCCAGCAGCTTGTCTAATACAAAACAAAAGGCAAAGAATAAAAAATTGCATAATACAGAAATATTATTACGATTGGCATTATGTATTTCTCTTTAGCTATAGCTATCTAGCTAGCTTGCTTTATGAATGGCATCACCACGAGCCTTGCATGTGATTCCACGACTAAAAGGGAATAAAAAGAAAAGAAAAGCTTACGTTTATAAAGCTTACCACTTCAAAAAATTGTCATCCAATATTGTCCGTATGCGTCTGCAGATTCATTAGATTTTGAACAGAATATATATATATATATACATAAAAAACTAAAGTCATATGATGAAGTTCCAAAATATTTAGTATAAGAATCCTGCACCATTGTATCAATTCAGTTTTAGGTTTAATAAAACAATTGGATAACAGAAAAACAGTAATTGCAAGTAAATGTTTTTAATGCTTTGAAATAAAAGCAAACTCAAAATAAGGCACATTCACATAGCAACGACACATTCAAATAGCATCAAAACATTCGCACATAATAACAAACACACAGTAAGTAAAAATGATGTTGAAATTTCATATTACCATTGAACATTGAACGATTAAATGGATGACATTTTCCGATTGATGTTGTGAGAAACATACAACACAAAACCACTAAACCATCACTTGATCGACAAATTTCTTAAAACATCAATTAATTCAAAATGTTTTATTTATAATCCCGCCGAAAAACACCTCCCAATAACCTTGTTTTCAATTCCATGTGAACCCTAGAAAAGTAGAAGCAGGAAGAAGGATTAGTTAAAATGGAAGAAAACAGAGACAAAAACTAAATTTGTGTTACTTTAGCAATAGTAGAGATTCTCTACTGATGAGGCATAGACAAAAGGCATATCGATGCAAATAGCAACATCATTGAGTACACATCTACTTGTCTATGTGAATAACATTGGAGAGGTTAAAACCATTGACATGTAAATAACTTATGCAAAAGGGGTTAATCAATTCAAAGACAAAAATCAAACATATTCAGAAGGGGTAAATAACCATTGACATGTAAACAACCAATAAAGGCATTAAAATCTACATTCTAAAAAAGGAAAAATTTTAAACATAGAATATGTCAAAAACTAAAGCTTACCTTGGATACATTAGCAGCTAAACTGTTTAATACTGCTTCAACATAGCCATAGACTTGTTGGGACATCCATCAGAGAACATCTCTTTCATCATTATGCCTGATTCAACACTTCTGCAATCCCAAAGATCCCATGCTGTAACTGAACTAAATTTGCAACCAATATCGAACATTTCAACAACAGCAAGCGCAAATATCAATAACCGAGTAAATGTTTTGCACCGGTAACGCATATGCAACAAACTGCTAAAGCAACAACACAACTCTATCACCCTGAAAATCAAATCCGCAACAACACCTTGATAGATAGAAGCAGACATCCAGCACTCAAAACCTAAGATGATGATAAAACAACACAGACAATAACCCTAAAATTTGAACAAAACAAAAACGAAAATGAAAAAATGCAAATTAACATTAACATTAAAGAGATGAGTATACCTGAGAAGACATCAAAAGATGTTCGATCTGAATGAAGGGAAAGAGGAAATAAATAATAAACAGAAGAGATAACACATATGAGAAACGGATGAGAGAGCACGGAAGAAATCAACGATGTGGCTGAATGCGGCCGTCAATGGGTATGAGGATTCGACAGCGGTAGGGTTTGATGGAGGAATAGAGAGAGACAGAGCGCAAGAGGTAGAAGAGAAAGAGAGAAAATCTGGGAGACGAGAAAGAGAGAAAGAAAAGGAAAAAAGAGAGAGAAAGAGGAAAAGAGGGGGAGTTGAGAGAGAGGGGTAAAATTTCAAAAATTTTGTGCCAAGTGTACAGAAGAAGGATTGTGATTGGTGGTTGAATATTGAGTTAGTCAATGACTAAAAAGGGCATTTGGTAGTGTAAATTAAAATAGATGAAAGGGTATATTAGGGAAAGCATAAGCACTTTCCAATCTTAGGTAGGAAGTTGATTGTGCCAGTTATTAATATACAATTGTGCCAGTTATCACCTGAGATAATCAAAACCAAAATACAATGTGTACATGGGAGATAATCAAAATAATTTCATGTTTCTCAACTGGATTTAGAATCAGTTCTTGGGCAAAATATTATGAATGAAAAAAACAAAAAAAAAACTATGCAATATGGGATACATGGATTGAACTGCGTCTTTAACTATTTGAGACTGCATCAATCTCCACCAATTAATAATCCATGACATTTGAAATCAGCAATCCAAATGTGTCTAGCATATAATCTCGGATGACCATGCTTCCATAATATAGCGAACCCACTCAACAGTACCGTAGCCACTCTTTTCCCACACCTTCACAGAGTTAATTAGATAAAACCATTGAGTTATTAAAAGATGAGAAGTAAAAATAAATAGAGAGCATATGACAGATACCTTAAGAAATCGGACTCGTAAACCAGATGTTGTGAACATGGGAACCTGCATTAAACAAAATGCAATTGAAGAAGTGCATATATTGCAAACCGTGTCTATCGGTGTAAACTAAAACAAAGTAGTGTGTGGAAATCTAATAATGAATATACAGGTTGTAATCTAGAATTTCACTCAATAACGCTTATAGAATTAACCTGACACTAACTAAACTAAGATAAATTGCATTTATAGCTAAGATCAACAATTTACTCCCACAATAGAGGAACTGAACCTCGAATCACCGTATATATTAAGTAGAGCACATATCACAAACAGGGGGTTAATAATCACATAAAATTTACTCAATAACTACCAAAAACAGGTATTTGTGGAACCCATTAAAATGGAAAAGATATACTAATCAAACTGCACATCAAATCAGAGCATATCAAAACATTTTTTCTAGTTTAACTGAAACTTGAAATTACGATACTTTCCAAATCTGCTCATTGATTTCATAGTGCCCTCAAGAACCAGACAACAAAAATGATGTGAATCCAATAGCAAAATAAATCATATCATATTAAATTATAATATTATAGTTATGCTGTATTAAAAGGGATAATAGCGGGAGCATTCAGAGCAACCATTCCAGACCCTCTATCAGAAGATGAATTAGTATTTGGAACTGGCATTAAACTATCTTTCATAACATCACCCTCCTGAATTTTTTCCAATTCAGCCACCTCAATTGGAACTTGCCAGCAGCTTGTCTAATACAAAATAAAAGGCAAAGAATAAAAAATTGCATAATACAGAAATATTATTACGATTGGCATTATGTATTTCTCTTTAGCTATAGCTATCTAGCTAGCTTGCTTTATGAATGGCATCACCATGAGCCTTGCATGTGATTCCACGACTAAAAGGGAATAAAAAGAAAAGAAAAGATTACGTTTATAAAGATTACCACTTCAAAAAATTGTCATCCAATATTGTCCGTATGCGTCTGCAGATTCATTAGATTTTGAACAGAATATATATATATATACATAAAAAACTAAAGTCATATGATGAAGTTCCAAAATATTTAGTATAAGAATCCTGCACCATTGTATCAATTCAGTTTTAGGTTTAATAAAACAATTGGATAACAGAAAAACAGTAATTGCAAGTAAATGTTTTTAATGCTTTGAAATAAAAGCAAACTCAAAATAAGGCACATTCACATAGCAACGACACATTCAAATAGCATCAAAACATTCGCACATAATAACAAACACACAGTAAGTAAAAATGATGTTGAAATTTCATATTACCATTGAACATTGAACGATTAAATGGATGACATTTTCCGATTGATGTTGTGAGAAACATACAACACAAAACCACTAAACCATCACTTGATCGACAAATTTCTTAAAACATCAATTAATTCAAAATGTTTTATTTATAATCCCGCCGAAAAACACCTCCCAATAACCTTGTTTTCAATTCCATGTGAGCCCTAGAAAAGTAGAAGCAGGAAGAAGGATTAGTTAAAATGGAAGAAAACAGAGACAAAAACTAAATTTGTGTTACTTTAGCAATAGTAGAGATTCTCTACTGATGAGGCATAGACAAAAGGCATATCGATGCAAATAGCAACATCATTGAGTACACATCTACTTGTCTATGTGAATAACATTGGAGAGGTTAAAACCATTGACATGTAAATAACTTATGCAAAAGGGGTTAATCAATTCAAAGACAAAAATCAAACATATTCAGAAGGGGTAAATAACCATTGACATGTAAACAACCAATAAAGGCATTAAAATCTACATTCTAAAAAAGGAAAAATTTTAAACATAGAATATGTCAAAAACTAAAGCTTACCTTGGATACATTAGCAGCTAAACTGTTTAATACTGCTTCAACATAGCCATAGACTTGTTGGGACATCCATCAGAGAACATCTCTTTCATCATTATGCCTGATTCAACACTTCTGTAATCCCAAAGATCCCATGCTGTAACTGAACTAAATTTGCAACCAATATCGAACATTTCAACAACAGCAAGCGCAAATATCAATAACCGAGTAAATGTTTTACACCGGTAACGCATATGCAACAAACTGCTAAAGCAACAACACAACTCTATCACCCTGAAAATCAAATCCGCAACAACACCTTGATAGATAGAAGCAGACATCCAGCACTCAAAACCTAAGATGATGATAAAACAACACAGACAATAACCCTAAAATTTGAACAAAACAAAAACGAAAATGAAAAAATGCAAATTAACATTAACATTAAAGAGATGAGTATACCTGAGAAGACATCAAAAGATGTTCAATCTGAATGAAGGGAAAGAGGAAATAAACAATAAACAGAAGAGATAACACATATGAGAAACGGATGAGAGAGCACGGAAGAAATCAACGATGTGGCTGAATGCGGCCGTCAATGGGTATGAGGATTCGACAGCGGTAGGGTTTGATGGAGGAATAGAGAGAGACAGAGCGCAAGAGGTAGAAGAGAAAGAGAGAAAATCTGGGAGACGAGAAAGAGAGAAAGAAAAGGAAAAAAGAGAGAGAAAGAGGAAAAGAGGGGGAGTTGAGAGAGAGGGGTAAAATTTCAAAAATTTTGTGCCAAGTGTACAGAAGAAGGATTGTGATTGGTGGTTGAATATTGAGTTAGTCAATGACTAAAAAGGGCATTTGGTAGTGTAAATTAAAATAGATGAAAGGGTATATTAGGGAAAGCATAAGCACTTTCCAATCTTAGGTAGGAAGTTGATTCTGCCAGTTATTAATATACAATTATGCCAGTTATCACCTGAGATAATCAAAACCAAAATACAATGTGTACATGGGAGATAATCAAAATAATTTCATGTTTCTCAACTGGATTTAGAATCAGTTCTTGGGCAAAATATTATGAATGAAAAAAACAAAAAAAAAAACTATGCAATATGGGATACATAGATTGAACTGCGTCTTTAACTATTTGAGACTGCATCAATCTCCACCAATTAATAATCCATGACATTTGAAATCAGCAATCCAAATGTGTCTAGCATATAATCTCGGATGACCATGCTTCCATAATATAGCGAACCCACTCAACAGTACCGTAGCCACTCTTTTCCCACACCTTCACAGAGTTAATTAGATATAACCGTTGAGTTATTAAAAGATGAGAAGTAAAAATAAATAGAGAGCATATGACAGATACCTTAAGAAATCGGACTCGTAAACCAGATGTTGTGAACATGGGAACCTGCATTAAACAAAATGCAGTTGAAGAAGTGCATATATTGCAAACCGTGTCTATCGGTGTAAACTAAAATAAAGTAGTGTGTGGAAATCTAATAATGAATATACAGGTTGTAATCTAGAATTTCACTCAATAACGCTTATAGAATTAACCTGACACTAACTAAACTAAGATAAATTGCATTTATAGCTAAGATCAACAATTTACTCCCACAATAGAGGAACTGAACCTCGAATCACCGTATATATTAAGTAGAGCACATATCACAAACAGGGGGTTAATAATCACATAAAATTTACTCAATAACTACCAAAAATAGGTATTTGTGGAACCCATTAAAATGGAAAAGATATACTAATCAAACTGCACATCAAATCAGAGCATATCAAAACATTTTTTCTAGTTTAACTGAAACTAGAAATTATGATACTCTCCAAATCTGCTCATTGATTTCATAGTGCCCTCAAGAACCAGACAACAAAAATGATGTGAATCCAATAGCAAAATAAATCATATCATATTAAATTATAATATTATAGTTATGCTGTATTAAAAGGGATAATAGCGGGAGCATTCAGAGCAACCATTCCAGACCCTCTATCAGAAGATGAATTAGTATTTGGAACTGGCATTAAACTATCTTTCATAACATCACCCTCCTGAATTTTTTCCAATTCAGCCACCTCAATTGGAACTTGCCAGCAGCTTGTCTAATACAAAACAAAAGGCAAAGAATAAAAAATTGCATAATACAGAAATATTATTACGATTGGCATTATGTATTTCTCTTTAGCTATAGCTATCTAGCTAGCTTGCTTTATGAATGGCATCACCATGAGCCTTGCATGTGATTCCACGACTAAAAGGGAATAAAAAGAAAAGAAAAGCTTACGTTTATAAAGATTACCACATCAAAAAATTGTCATCCAATATTGTCCGTATGCGTCTGCAGATTCATTAGATTTTGAACAGAATATATATATATATATACATAAAAAACTAAAGTCATATGATGAAGTTCCAAAATATTTAGTATAAGAATCCTACACCATTGTATCAATTCAGTTTTAGGTTTAATAAAACAATTGGATAACAGAAAAACAGTAATTGCAAGTAAATGTTTTTAATGCTTTGAAATAAAAGCAAACTCAAAATAAGGCACATTCACATAGCAACGACACATTCAAATAGCATCAAAACATTCGCACATAATAACAAACACACAGTAAGTAAAAATGATGTTGAAATTTCATATTACCATTGAACATTGAACGATTAAATGGATGACATTTTCCGATTGATGTTGTGAGAAACATACAACACAAAACCACTAAACCATCACTTGATCGACAAATTTCTTAAAACATCAATTAATTCAAAATGTTTTATTTATAATCCCGCCGAAAAACACCTCCCAATAACCTTGTTTTCAATTCCATGTGAGCCCTAGAAAAGTAGAAGCAGGAAGAAGGATTAGTTAAAATGGAAGAAAACAGAGACAAAAACTAAATTTGTGTTACTTTAGCAATAGTAGAGATTCTCTACTGATGAGGCATAGACAAAAGGCATATCGATGCAAATAGCAACATCATTGAGTACACATCTGCTTGTCTATGTGAATAACATTGGAGAGGTTAAAACCATTGACATGTAAATAACTTATGCAAAAGGGGTTAATCAATTCAAAGACAAAAATCAAACATATTCAGAAGGGGTAAATAACCATTGACATGTAAACAACCAATAAAGGCATTAAAATCTACATTCTAAAAAAGGAAAAATTTTAAACATAGAATATGTCAAAAACTAAAGCTTACCTTGGATACATTAGCAGCTAAACTGTTTAATACTGCTTCAACATAGCCATAGACTTGTTGGGACATCCATCAGAGAACATCTCTTTCATCATTATGCCTGATTCAACACTTCTGCAATCCCAAAGATCCCATGCTGTAACTGAACTAAATTTGCAACCAATATCGAACATTTCAACAACAACAAGCGCAAATATCAATAACCGAGTAAATGTTTTGCACCGGTAACGCATATGCAACAAACTGCTAAAGCAACAACACAACTCTATCATCTTGAAAATCAAATCCGCAACAACACCTTGATAGATAGAAGCAGACATCCAGCACTCAAAACCTAAGATGATGATAAAACAACACAGACAATAACCCTAAAACTTGAACAAAACAAAAACGAAAATGAAAAAATGCAAATTAACATTAACATTAAAGAGATGAGTATACCTGAGAAGGCATCAAAAGATGTTCGATCTGAATGAAGGGAAAGAGGAAATAAACAATAAACAGAAGAGATAACACATATGAGAAACGGATGAGAGAGCACGGAAGAAATCAACGATGTGGCTGAATGCGGCCGTCAATGGGTATGAGGATTCGACAGCGGTAGGGTTTGATGGAGGAATAGAGAGAGACAGAGCGCAAGAGGTAGAAGAGAAAGAGAGAAAATCTGGGAGACGAGAAAGAGAGAAAGAAAAGGAAAAAAGAGAGAGAAAGAGGAAAAGAGGGGGAGTTGAGAGAGAGGGGTAAAATTTCAAAAATTTTGTGCCAAGTGTACAGAAGAAGGATTGTGATTGGTGGTTGAATATTGAGTTAGTCAATGACTAAAAATGGCATTTGGTAGTGTAAATTAAAATAGATGAAAGGGTATATTAGGGAAAGCATAAGCACTTTCCAATCTTAGGTAGGAAGTTGATTGTGCCAGTTATTAATATACAATTGTGCCAGTTATCACCTGAGATAATCAAAACCAAAATACAATGTGTACATGGGAGATAATCAAAATAATTTCATGTTTCTCAACTGGATTTAGAATCAGTTCTTGGGCAAAATATTATGAATGAAAAAAACAAAAAAAAAACTATGCAATATGGGATACATAGATTGAACTGCGTCTTTAACTATTTGAGACTGCATCAATCTCCACCAATTAATAATCCATGACATTTGAAATCAGCAATCCAAATGTGTCTAGCATATAATCTCTGATGACCATGCTTCCATAATATAGCGAACCCACTCAACAGTACCGTAGCCACTCTTTTCCCACACCTTCACAGAGTTAATTAGATATAACCGTTGAGTTATTAAAAGATGAGAAGTAAAAATAAATAGAGAGCATATGACAGATACCTTAAGAAATCGGACTCGTAAACTAGATGTTGTGAACATGGGAACCTGCATTAAACAAAATGCAGTTGAAGAATGCATATATTGCAAACCGTGTCTATCGGTGTAAACTAAAACAAAGTAGTGTGTGGAAATCTAATAATGAATATACAGGTTGTAATCTTGAATTTCACTCAATAACGCTTATAGAATTAACCTGACACTAACTAAACTAAGATAAATTGCATTTATAGCTAAGATCAACAATTTACTCCCACAATAGAGGAACTGAACCTCGAATCACCGTATATATTAAGTTGAGCACATATCACAAACAGGGGGTTAATAATCACATAAAATTTACTCAATAACTACCAAAAACAGGTATTTGTGGAACCCATTAAAATGGAAAAGATATACTAATCAAACTGCACATCAAATCAGAGCATATCAAAACATTTTTTCTAGTTTAACTTAAACTTGAAATTATGATACTCTCCAAATCTGCTCATTGATTTCATAGTGCCCTCAAGAACCAGACAACAAAAATGATGTGAATCCAATAGCAAAATAAATCATATCATATTAAATTATAATATTATAGTTATGCTGTATTAAAAGGGATAATAGCGGGAGCATTCAGAGCAACCATTCCAGACCCTCTATCAGAAGATGAATTAGTATTTGGAACTGGCATTAAACTATCTTTCATAACATCACCCTCCTGAATTTTTTCCAATTCAGCCACCTCAATTGGAACTTGCCAGCAGCTTGTCTAATACAAAACAAAAGGCAAAGAATAAAAAATTGTATAATACAGAAATATTATTACGATTGGCATTATGTATTTCTCTTTAGCTATAGCTATCTAGCTAGCTTGCTTTATGAATGGCATCACCATGAGCCTTGCATGTGATTCCACGACTAAAAGGGAATAAAAAGGAAAGAAAAGCTTACGTTTATAAAGATTACCACTTCAAAAAATTGTCATCCAATATTGTCCGTATGCGTCTGCAGATTCATTAGATTTTGAACAGAATATATATATATACATAAAAAACTAAAGTCATATGATGAAGTTCCAAAATATTTAGTATAAGAATCCTGCACCATTGTATCAATTCAGTTTTAGGTTTAATAAAACAATTGGATAACAAGAAAACAGTAATTGCAAGTAAATGTTTTTAATGCTTTGAAATAAAAGCAAACTCAAAATAAGGCACATTCACATAGCAACGACACATTCAAATAGCATCAAAACATTCGCACATAATAACAAACACACAGTAAGTAAAAATGATGTTGAAATTTCATATTACCATTGAACATTGAACGATTAAATGGATGACATTTTCCGATTGATGTTGTGAGAAACATACAACACAAAACCACTAAACCATCACTTGATCGACAAATTTCTTAAAACATCAATTAATTCAAAATGTTTTATTTATAATCCCGCCGAAAAACACCTCCCAATAACCTTGTTTTCAATTCCATGTGAGCCCTAGAAAAGTAGAAGCAGGAAGAAGGATTAGTTAAAATGGAAGAAAACAGAGACAAAAACTAAATTTGTGTTACTTTAGCAATAGTAGAGATTCTCTACTGATGAGGCATAGACAAAAGGCATATCGATGCAAATAGCAACATCATTGAGTACACATCTGCTTGTCTATGTGAATAACATTGGAGAGGTTAAAACCATTGACATGTAAATAACTTATGCAAAAGGGGTTAATCAATTCAAAGACAAAAATCAAACATATTCAGAAGGGGTAAATAACCATTGACATGTAAACAACCAATAAAGGCATTAAAATCTACATTCTAAAAAAGGAAAAATTTTAAACATAGAATATGTCAAAAACTAAAGCTTATCTTGGATACATTAGCAGCTAAACTGTTTAATACTGCTTCAACATAGCCATAGACTTGTTGGGACATCCATCAGAGAACATCTCTTTCATCATTATGCCTGATTCAACACTTCTGCAATCCCAAAGATCCCATGCTGTAACTGAACTAAATTTGCAACCAATATCGAACATTTCAACAACAACAAGCGCAAATATCAATAACCGAGTAAATGTTTTGCACCGGTAACGCATATGCAACAAACTGCTAAAGCAACAACACAACTTTATCATCTTGAAAATCAAATCCGCAACAACACCTTGATAGATAGAAGCAGACATCCAGCACTCAAAACCTAAGATGATGATAAAACAACACAGACAATAACCCTAAAACTTGAACAAAACAAAAACGAAAATGAAAAAATGCAAATTAACATTAACATTAAAGAGATGAGTATACCTGAGAAGGCATCAAAATATGTTCGATCTGAATGAAGGGAAAGAGGAAATAAACAATAAACAGAAGAGATAACACATATGAGAAACGGATGAGAGAGCACAGAAGAAATCAACGATGTGGCTGAATGCGGCCGTCAATGGGTATGAGGATTCGACAGCGGTAGGGTTTGATGGAGGAATAGAGAGAGAGACAGAGCGCAAGAGGTAGAAGAGAAAGAGAGAAAATCTGGGAGACGAGAAAGAGAGAAAGAAAAGGAAAAAAGAGAGAGAAAGAGGAAAAGAGGGGGAGTTGAGAGAGAGGGGTAAAATTTCAAAAATTGTGTGCCAAGTGTACAGAAGAAGGATTGTGATTGGTGGTTGAATATTGAGTTAGTCAATGACTAAAAATGGCATTTGGTAGTGTAAATTAAAATAGATGAAAGGGTATATTAGGGAAAGCATAAGCACTTTCCAATCTTAGGTAGGAAGTTGATTGTGCCAGTTATTAATATACAATTGTGCCAGTTATCACCTGAGATAATCAAAACCAAAATACAATGTGTACATGGGAGATAATCAAAATAATTTCATGTTTCTCAACTGGATTTAGAATCAGTTCTTGGGCAAAATATTATGAATGAAAAAAACAAAAAAAAAAACTATGCAATATGGGATACATAGATTGAACTGCGTCTTTAACTATTTGAGACTGCATCAATCTCCACCAATTAATAATCCATGACATTTGAAATCAGCAATCCAAATGTGTCTAGCATATAATCTCGGATGACCATGCTTCCATAATATAGCGAACCCACTCAACAGTACCGTAGCCACTCTTTTCCCACACCTTCACAGAGTTAATTAGATATAACCGTTGAGTTATTAAAAGATGAGAAGTAAAAATAAATAGAGAGCATATGACAGATACCTTAAGAAATCGGACTCGTAAACCAGATGTTGTGAACATGGGAACCTGCATTAAACAAAATGCAGTTGAAGAATGCATATATTGCAAACCGTGTCTATCGGTGTAAACTAAAACAAAGTAGTGTGTGGAAATCTAATAATGAATATACAGGTTGTAATCTAGAATTTCACTCAATAACGCTTATAGAATTAACCTGACACTAACTAAACTAAGATAAATTGCATTTATAGCTAAGATCAACAATTTACTCCCACAATAGAGGAACTGAACATCGAATCACCGTATATATTAAGTTGAGCACATATCACAAACAGGGGGTTAATAATCACATAAAATTTACTCAATAACTACCAAAAACAGGTATTTGTGGAACCCATTAAAATGGAAAAGATATACTAATCAAACTGCACATCAAATCAGAGCATATCAAAACATTTTTTCTAGTTTAACTTAAACTTGAAATTATGATACTCTCCAAATCTGCTCATTGATTTCATAGTGCCCTCAAGAACCAGACAACAAAAATGATGTGAATCCAATAGCAAAATAAATCATATCATATTAAATTATAATATTATAGTTATGCTGTATTAAAAGGGATAATAGCGGGAGCATTCAGAGCAACCATTCCAGACCCTCTATCAGAAGATGAATTAGTATTTGGAACTGGCATTAAACTATCTTTCATAACATCACCCTCCTGAATTTTTTCCAATTCAGCCACCTCAATTGGAACTTGCCAGCAGCTTGTCTAATACAAAACAAAAGGCAAAGAATAAAAAATTGCATAATACAGAAATATTATTACGATTGGCATTATGTATTTCTCTTTAGCTATAGCTATCTAGCTAGCTTGCTTTATGAATGGCATCACCATGAGCCTTGCATGTGATTCCACGACTAAAAGGGAATAAAAAGAAAAGAAAAGCTTACGTTTATAAAGATTACCACTTCAAAAAATTGTCATCCAATATTGTCCGTATGCGTCTGCAGATTCATTAGATTTTGAACCGAATATATATATATACATGAAAAACTAAAGTCATATGATGAAGTTCCAAAATATTTAGTATAAGAATCCTGCACCATTGTATCAATTCAGTTTTAGGTTTAATAAAACAATTGGATAACAGAAAAACAGTAATTGCAAGTAAATGTTTTTAATGCTTTGAAATAAAAGCAAACTCAAAATAAGGCACATTCACATAGCAACGACACATTCAAATAGCATCAAAACATTCGCACATAATAACAAACACACAGTAAGTAAAAATGATGTTGAAATTTCATATTACCATTGAACATTGAACGATTAAATGGATGCCATTTTCCGATTGATGTTGTGAGAAACATACAACACAAAACCACTAAACCATCACTTGATCGACAAATTTCTTAAAACATCAATTAATTCAAAATGTTTTATTTATAATCCCGCCGAAAAACACCTCCCAATAACCTTGTTTTCAATTCCATGTGAGCCCTAGAAAAGTAGAAGCAGGAAGAAGGATTAGTTAAAATGGAAGAAAACAGAGACAAAAACTAAATTTGTGTTACTTTAGCAATAGTAGAGATTCTCTACTGATGAGGCATAGACAAAAGGCATATCGATGCAAATAGCAACATCATTGAGTACACATCTGCTTGTCTATGTGAATAACATTGGAGAGGTTAAAACCATTGACATGTAAATAACTTATGCAAAAGGGGTTAATCAATTCAAAGACAAAAATCAAACATATTCAGAAGGGGTAAATAACCATTGACATGTAAACAACCAATAAAGGCATTAAAATCTACATTCTAAAAAAGGAAAAATTTTAAACATAGAATATGTCAAAAACTAAAGCTTACCTTGGATACATTAGCAGCTAAACTGTTTAATACTGCTTCAACATAGCCATAGACTTGTTGGGACATCCATCAGAGAACATCTCTTTCATCATTATGCCTGATTCAACACTTCTGCAATCCCAAAGATCCCATGCTGTAACTGAACTAAATTTGCAACCAATATCGAACATTTCAACAACAACAAGCGCAAATATCAATAACCGAGTAAATGTTTTGCACCGGTAACGCATATGCAACAAACTGCTAAAGCAACAACACAACTCTATCATCTTGAAAATCAAATCCGCAACAACACCTTGATAGATAGAAGCAGACATCCAGCACTCAAAACCTAAGATGATGATAAAACAACACAGACAATAACCCTAAAACTTGAACAAAACAAAAACGAAAATGAAAAAATGCAAATTAACATTAACATTAAAGAGATGAGTATACCTGAGAAGGCATCAAAAGATGTTCGATCTGAATGAAGGGAAAGAGGAAATAAACAATAAACAGAAGAGATAACACATATGAGAAACGGATGAGAGAGCACGGAAGAAATCAACGATGTGGCTGAATGCGGCCGTCAATGGGTATGAGGATTCGACAGCGGTAGGGTTTGATGGAGGAATAGAGAGAGACAGAGCGCAAGAGGTAGAAGAGAAAGAGAGAAAATCTGGGAGACGAGAAAGAGAGAAAGAAAAGGAAAAAAGAGAGAGAAAGAGGAAAAGAGGGGGAGTTGAGAGAGAGGGGTAAAATTTCAAAAATTTTGTGCCAAGTGTACAGAAGAAGGATTGTGATTGGTGGTTGAATATTGAGTTAGTCAATGACTAAAAATGGCATTTGGTAGTGTAAATTAAAATAGATGAAAGGGTATATTAGGGAAAGCATAAGCACTTTCCAATCTTAGGTAGGAAGTTGATTGTGCCAGTTATTAATATACAATTGTGCCAGTTATCACCTGAGATAATCAAAACCAAAATACAATGTGTACATGGGAGATAATCAAAATAATTTCATGTTTCTCAACTGGATTTAGAATCAGTTCTTGGGCAAAATATTATGAATGAAAAAAACAAAAAAAAAACTATGCAATATGGGATACATAGATTGAACTGCGTCTTTAACTATTTGAGACTGCATCAATCTCCACCAATTAATAATCCATGACATTTGAAATCAGCAATCCAAATGTGTCTAGCATATAATCTCTGATGACCATGCTTCCATAATATAGCGAACCCACTCAACAGTACCGTAGCCACTCTTTTCCCACACCTTCACAGAGTTAATTAGATATAACCGTTGAGTTATTAAAAGATGAGAAGTAAAAATAAATAGAGAGCATATGACAGATACCTTAAGAAATCGGACTCGTAAACCAGATGTTGTGAACATGGGAACCTGCATTAAACAAAATGCAGTTGAAGAATGCATATATTGCAAACCGTGTCTATCGGTGTAAACTAAAACAAAGTAGTGTGTGGAAATCTAATAATGAATATACAGGTTGTAATCTTGAATTTCACTCAATAACGCTTATAGAATTAACCTGACACTAACTAAACTAAGATAAATTGCATTTATAGCTAAGATCAACAATTTACTCCCACAATAGAGGAACTGAACCTCGAATCACCGTATATATTAAGTTGAGCACATATCACAAACAGGGGGTTAATAATCACATAAAATTTACTCAATAACTACCAAAAACAGGTATTTGTGGAACCCATTAAAATGGAAAAGATATACTAATCAAACTGCACATCAAATCAGAGCATATCAAAACATTTTTTCTAGTTTAACTTAAACTTGAAATTATGATACTCTCCAAATCTGCTCATTGATTTCATAGTGCCCTCAAGAACCAGACAACAAAAATGATGTGAATCCAATAGCAAAATAAATCATATCATATTAAATTATAATATTATAGTTATGCTGTATTAAAAGGGATAATAGCGGGAGCATTCAGAGCAACCATTCCAGACCCTCTATCAGAAGATGAATTAGTATTTGGAACTGGCATTAAACTATCTTTCATAACATCACCCTCCTGAATTTTTTCCAATTCAGCCACCTCAATTGGAACTTGCCAGCAGCTTGTCTAATACAAAACAAAAGGCAAAGAATAAAAAATTGTATAATACAGAAATATTATTACGATTGGCATTATGTATTTCTCTTTAGCTATAGCTATCTAGCTAGCTTGCTTTATGAATGGCATCACCATGAGCCTTGCATGTGATTCCACGACTAAAAGGGAATAAAAAGGAAAGAAAAGCTTACGTTTATAAAGATTACCACTTCAAAAAATTGTCATCCAATATTGTCCGTATGCGTCTGCAGATTCATTAGATTTTGAACAGAATATATATATATACATAAAAAACTAAAGTCATATGATGAAGTTCCAAAATATTTAGTATAAGAATCCTGCACCATTGTATCAATTCAGTTTTAGGTTTAATAAAACAATTGGATAACAAGAAAACAGTAATTGCAAGTAAATGTTTTTAATGCTTTGAAATAAAAGCAAACTCAAAATAAGGCACATTCACATAGCAACGACACATTCAAATAGCATCAAAACATTCGCACATAATAACAAACACACAGTAAGTAAAAATGATGTTGAAATTTCATATTACCATTGAACATTGAACGATTAAATGGATGACATTTTCCGATTGATGTTGTGAGAAACATACAACACAAAACCACTAAACCATCACTTGATCGACAAATTTCTTAAAACATCAATTAATTCAAAATGTTTTATTTATAATCCCGCCGAAAAACACCTCCCAATAACCTTGTTTTCAATTCCATGTGAGCCCTAGAAAAGTAGAAGCAGGAAGAAGGATTAGTTAAAATGGAAGAAAACAGAGACAAAAACTAAATTTGTGTTACTTTAGCAATAGTAGAGATTCTCTACTGATGAGGCATAGACAAAAGGCATATCGATGCAAATAGCAACATCATTGAGTACACATCTGCTTGTCTATGTGAATAACATTGGAGAGGTTAAAACCATTGACATGTAAATAACTTATGCAAAAGGGGTTAATCAATTCAAAGACAAAAATCAAACATATTCAGAAGGGGTAAATAACCATTGACATGTAAACAACCAATAAAGGCATTAAAATCTACATTCTAAAAAAGGAAAAATTTTAAACATAGAATATGTCAAAAACTAAAGCTTATCTTGGATACATTAGCAGCTAAACTGTTTA
This sequence comes from Lathyrus tuberosus, assembly GCA_022829125.1. NCBI lineage: Eukaryota > Viridiplantae > Streptophyta > Magnoliopsida > Fabales > Fabaceae > Lathyrus > Lathyrus tuberosus. Next base: position 8,804,747 of record JALAZF010000199.1, on the reverse strand, counting down.
ATACTGCTTCAACATAGCCATAGACTTGTTGGGACATCCATCAGAGAACATCTCTTTCATCATTATGCCCGATTCAACACTTCTGCAATCCCAAAGATCCCATGCTGTAACTGAACTAAATTTGCAACCAATATCGAACATTTCAACAACAACAAGCGCAAATATCAATAACCGAGTAAATGTTTTGCACCGGTAACGCATATGCAACAAACTGCTAAAGCAACAACACAACTCTATCATCTTGAAAATCAAATCCGCAACAACACCTTGATAGATAGAAGCAGACATCCAGCACTCAAAACCTAAGATGATGATAAAACAACACAGACAATAACCCTAAAACTTGAACAAAACAAAAACGAAAATGAAAAAATGCAAATTAACATTAACATTAAAGAGATGAGTATACCTGAGAAGGCATCAAAATATGTTCGATCTGAATGAAGGGAAAGAGGAAATAAACAATAAACAGAAGAGATAACACATATGAGAAACGGATGAGAGAGCACAGAAGAAATCAACGATGTGGCTGAATGCGGCCGTCAATGGGTATGAGGATTCGACAGCGGTAGGGTTTGATGGAGGAATAGAGAGAGAGACAGAGCGCAAGAGGTAGAAGAGAAAGAGAGAAAATCTGGGAGACGAGAAAGAGAGAAAGAAAAGGAAAAAAGAGAGAGAAAGAGGAAAAGAGGGGGAGTTGAGAGAGAGGGGTAAAATTTCAAAAATTTTGTGCCAAGTGTACAGAAGAAGGATTGTGATTGGTGGTTGAATATTGAGTTAGTCAATGACTAAAAATGGCATTTGGTAGTGTAAATTAAAATAGATGAAAGGGTATATTAGGGAAAGCATAAGCACTTTCCAATCTTAGGTAGGAAGTTGATTGTGCCAGTTATTAATATACAATTGTGCCAGTTATCACCTGAGATAATCAAAACCAAAATACAATGTGTACATGGGAGATAATCAAAATAATTTCATGTTTCTCAACTGGATTTAGAATCAGTTCTTGGGCAAAATATTATGAATGAAAAAAACAAAAAAAAAAACTATGCAATATGGGATACATAGATTGAACTGCGTCTTTAACTATTTGAGACTGCATCAATCTCCACCAATTAATAATCCATGACATTTAAAATCAGCAATCCAAATGTGTCTAGCATATAATCTCGGATGACCATGCTTCCATAATATAGCGAACCCACTCAACAGTACCGTAGCCACTCTTTTCCCACACCTTCACAGAGTTAATTAGATATAACCGTTGAGTTATTAAAAGATGAGAAGTAAAAATAAATAGAGAGCATATGACAGATACCTTAAGAAATCGGACTCGTAAACCAGATGTTGTGAACATGGGAACCTGCATTAAACAAAATGCAGTTGAAGAATGCATATATTGCAAACCGTGTCTATCGGTGTAAACTAAAACAAAGTAGTGTGTGGAAATCTAATAATGAATATACAGGTTGTAATCTAGAATTTCACTCAATAACGCTTATAGAATTAACCTGACACTAACTAAACTAAGATAAATTGCATTTATAGCTAAGATCAACAATTTACTCCCACAATAGAGGAACTGAACATCGAATCACCGTATATATTAAGTTGAGCACATATCACAAACAGGGGGTTAATAATCACATAAAATTTACTCAATAACTACCAAAAACAGGTATTTGTGGAACCCATTAAAATGGAAAAGATATACTAATCAAACTGCACATCAAATCAGAGCATATCAAAACATTTTTTCTAGTTTAACTTAAACTTGAAATTATGATACTCTCCAAATCTGCTCATTGATTTCATAGTGCCCTCAAGAACCAGACAACAAAAATGATGTGAATCCAATAGCAAAATAAATCATATCATATTAAATTATAATATTATAGTTATGCTGTATTAAAAGGGATAATAGCGGGAGCATTCAGAGCAACCATTCCAGACCCTCTATCAGAAGATGAATTAGTATTTGGAACTGGCATTAAACTATCTTTCATAACATCACCCTCCTGAATTTTTTCCAATTCAGCCACCTCAATTGGAACTTGCCAGCAGCTTGTCTAATACAAAACAAAAGGCAAAGAATAAAAAATTGCATAATACAGAAATATTATTACGATTGGCATTATGTATTTCTCTTTAGCTATAGCTATCTAGCTAGCTTGCTTTATGAATGGCATCACCATGAGCCTTGCATGTGATTCCACGACTAAAAGGGAATAAAAAGAAAAGAAAAGCTTACGTTTATAAAGATTACCACTTCAAAAAATTGTCATCCAATATTGTCCGTATGCGTCTGCAGATTCATTAGATTTTGAACCGAATATATATATATACATGAAAAACTAAAGTCATATGATGAAGTTCCAAAATATTAGTATAAGAATCCTGCACCATTGTATCAATTCAGTTTTAGGTTTAATAAAACAATTGGATAACAGAAAAACAGTAATTGCAAGTAAATGTTTTTAATGCTTTGAAATAAAAGCAAACTCAAAATAAGGCACATTCACATAGCAACGACACATTCAAATAGCATCAAAACATTCGCACATAATAACAAACACACAGTAAGTAAAAATGATGTTGAAATTTCATATTACCATTGAACATTGAACGATTAAATGGATGACATTTTCCGATTGATGTTGTGAGAAACATACAACACAAAACCACTAAACCATCACTTGATCGACAAATTTCTTAAAACATCAATTAATTCAAAATGTTTTATTTATAATCCCGCCGAAAAACACCTCCCAATAACCTTGTTTTCAATTCCATGTGAGCCCTAGAAAAGTAGAAGCAGGAAGAAGGATTAGTTAAAATGGAAGAAAACAGAGACAAAAACTAAATTTGTGTTACTTTAGCAATAGTAGAGATTCTCTACTGATGAGGCATAGACAAAAGGCATATCGATGCAAATAGCAACATCATTGAGTACACATCTGCTTGTCTATGTGAATAACATTGGAGAGGTTAAAACCATTGACATGTAAATAACTTATGCAAAAGGGGTTAATCAATTCAAAGACAAAAATCAAACATATTCAGAAGGGGTAAATAACCATTGACATGTAAACAACCAATAAAGGCATTAAAATCTACATTCTAAAAAAGGAAAAATTTTAAACATAGAATATGTCAAAAACTAAAGCTTACCTTGGATACATTAGCAGCTAAACTGTTTAATACTGCTTCAACATAGCCATAGACTTGTTGGGACATCCATCAGAGAACATCTCTTTCATCATTATGCCTGATTCAACACTTCTGCAATCCCAAAGATCCCATGCTGTAACTGAACTAAATTTGCAACCAATATCGAACATTTCAACAACAACAAGCGCAAATATCAATAACCGAGTAAATGTTTTGCACCGGTAACGCATATGCAACAAACTGCTAAAGCAACAACACAACTCTATCATCTTGAAAATCAAATCCGCAACAACACCTTGATAGATAGAAGCAGACATCCAGCACTCAAAACCTAAGATGATGATAAAACAACACAGACAATAACCCTAAAACTTGAACAAAACAAAAACGAAAATGAAAAAATGCAAATTAACATTAACATTAAAGAGATGAGTATACCTGAGAAGGCATCAAAAGATGTTCGATCTGAATGAAGGGAAAGAGGAAATAAACAATAAACAGAAGAGATAACACATATGAGAAATGGATGAGAGAGCACGGAAGAAATCAACGATGTGGCTGAATGCGGCCGTCAATGGGTATGAGGATTTGACAGCGGTAGGGTTTGATGGAGGAATAGAGAGAGACAGAGCGCAAGAGGTAGAAGAGAAAGAGAGAAAATCTGGGAGACGAGAAAGAGAGAAAGAAAAGGAAAAAAGAGAGAGAAAGAGGAAAAGAGGGGGAGTTGAGAGAGAGGGATAAAATTTCAAAAATTTTGTGCCAAGTGTACAGAAGAAGGATTGTGATTGGTGGTTGAATATTGAGTTTGTCAATGACTAAAAATGGCATTTGGTAGTGTAAATTAAAATAGATGAAAGGGTATATTAGGGAAAGCATAAGCACTTTCCAATCTTAGGTAGGAAGTTGATTGTGCCAGTTATTAATATACAATTGTGCCAGTTATCACCTGAGATAATCAAAACCAAAATACAATGTGTACATGGGAGATAATCAAAATAATTTCATGTTTCTCAACTGGATTTAGAATTAGTTCTTGGGCAAAATATTATGAATGAAAAAAACAAAAAAAAAAACTATGCAATATGGGATACATAGATTGAACTGCGTCTTTAACTATTTGAGACTGCATCAATCTCCACCAATTAATAATCCATGACATTTGAAATCAGCAATCCAAATGTGTCTAGCATATAATCTCGGATGACCATGCTTCCATAATATAGCGAACCCACTCAACAGTACCGTAGCCACTCTTTTCCCACACCTTCACAGAGTTAATTAGATATAACCGTTGAGTTATTAAAAGATGAGAAGTAAAAATAAATAGAGAGCATATGACAGATACCTTAAGAAATCGGACTCGTAAACCAGATGTTGTGAACATGGGAACCTGCATTAAACAAAATGCAGTTGAAGAATGCATATATTGCAAACCGTGTCTATCGGTGTAAACTAAAACAAAGTAGTGTGTGGAAATCTAATAATGAATATACAGGTTGTAATCTAGAATTTCACTCAATAACGCTTATAGAATTAACCTGACACTAACTAAACTAAGATAAATTGCATTTATAGCTAAGATCAACAATTTACTCCCACAATAGAGGAACTGAACCTCGAATCACCGTATATATTAAGTTGAGCACATATCACAAACAGGGGGTTAATAATCACATAAATTTTACTCAATAACTACCAAAAACAGGTATTTGTGGAACCCATTAAAATGGAAAAGATATACTAATCAAACTGCACATCAAATCAGAGCATATCAAAACATTTTTTCTAGTTTAACTTAAACTTGAAATTATGATACTCTCCAAATCTGCTCATTGATTTCATAGTGCCCTCAAGAACCAGACAACAAAAATGATGTGAATCCAATAGCAAAATAAATCATATCATATTAAATTATAATATTATAGTTATGCTGTATTAAAAGGGATAATAGCGGGAGCATTCAGAGCAACCATTCCAGACCCTCTATCAGAAGATGAATTAGTATTTGGAACTGGCATTAAACTATCTTTCATAACATCACCCTCCTGAATTTTTTCCAATTCAGCCACCTCAATTGGAACTTGCCAGCAGCTTGTCTAATACAAAACAAAAGGCAAAGAATAAAAAATTGCATAATACAGAAATATTATTACGATTGGCATTATGTATTTCTCTTTAGCTATAGCTATCTAGCTAGCTTGCTTTATGAATGGCATCACCATGAGCCTTGCATGTGATTCCACGACTAAAAGGGAATAAAAAGAAAAGAAAAGCTTACGTTTATAAAGATTACCACTTCAAAAAATTGTCATCCAATATTGTCCGTATGCGTCTGCAGATTCATTAGATTTTGAACAGAATATATATATATATACATAAAAAACTAAAGTCATATGATGAAGTTCCAAAATATTTAGTATAAGAATCCTGCACCATTGTATCAATTCAGTTTTAGGTTTAATAAAACAATTGGATAACAGAAAAACAGTAATTGCAAGTAAATGTTTTTAATGCTTTGAAATAAAAGCAAACTCAAAATAAGGCACATTCACATAGCAACGACACATTCAAATAGCATCAAAACATTCGCACATAATAACAAACACACAGTAAGTAAAAATGATGTTGAAATTTCATATTACCATTGAACATTGAACGATTAAATGGATGACATTTTTCGATTGATGTTGTGAGAAACATACAACACAAAACCACTAAACCATCACTTGATCGACAAATTTCTTAAAACATCAATTAATTCAAAATGTTTTATTTATAATCCCGCCGAAAAACACCTCCCAATAACCTTGTTTTCAATTCCATGTGAGCCCTAGAAAAGTAGAAGCAGGAAGAAGGATTAGTTAAAATGGAAGAAAACAGAGACAAAAACTAAATTTGTGTTACTTTAGCAATAGTAGAGATTCTCTACTGATGAGGCATAGACAAAAGGCATATCGATGCAAATAGCAACATCATTGAGTACACATCTGCTTGTCTATGTGAATAACATTGGAGAGGTTAAAACCATTGACATGTAAATAACTTATGCAAAAGGGGTTAATCAATTCAAAGACAAAAATCAAACATATTCAGAAGGGGTAAATAACCATTGACATGTAAACAACCAATAAAGGCATTAAAATCTACATTCTAAAAAAGGAAAAATTTTAAACATAGAATATGTCAAAAACTAAAGCTTACCTTGGATACATTAGCAGCTAAACTGTTTAATACTGCTTCAACATAGCCATAGACTTGTTGGGACATCCATCAGAGAACATCTCTTTCATCATTATGCCTGATTCAACACTTCTGCAATCCCAAAGATCCCATGCTGTAACTGAACTAAATTTGCAACCAATATCGAACATTTCAACAACAACAAGCGCAAATATCAATAACCGAGTAAATGTTTTGCACCGGTAACGCATATGCAACAAACTGCTAAAGCAACAACACAACTCTATCATCTTGAAAATCAAATCCGCAACAACACCTTGATAGATAGAAGCAGACATCCAGCACTCAAAACCTAAGATGATGATAAAACAACACAGACAATAACCCTAAAACTTGAACAAAACAAAAACGAAAATGAAAAAATGCAAATTAACATTAACATTAAAGAGATGAGTATACCTGAGAAGGCATCAAAAGATGTTCGATCTGAATGAAGGGAAAGAGGAAATAAACAATAAACAGAAGAGATAACACATATGAGAAACGGATGAGAGAGCACGGAAGAAATCAACGATGTGGCTGAATGCGGCCGTCAATGGGTATGAGGATTCGACAGCGGTAGGGTTTGATGGAGGAATAGAGAGAGACAGAGCGCAAGAGGTAGAAGAGAAAGAGAGAAAATCTGGGAGACGAGAAAGAGAGAAAGAAAAGGAAAAAAGAGAGAGAAAGAGGAAAAGAGGGGGAGTTGAGAGAGAGGGGTAAAATTTCAAAAATTTTGTGCCAAGTGTACAGAAGAAGGATTGTGATTGGTGGTTGAATATTGAGTTAGTCAATGACTAAAAATGGCATTTGGTAGTGTAAATTAAAATAGATGAAAGGGTATATTAGGGAAAGCATAAGCACTTTCCAATCTTAAGTAGGAAGTTGATTGTGCCAGTTATTAATATACAATTGTGCCAGTTATCACCTGAGATAATCAAAACCAAAATACAATGTGTACATGGGAGATAATCAAAATAATTTCATGTTTCTCAACTGGATTTAGAATCAGTTCTTGGGCAAAATATTATGAATGAAAAAAACAAAAAAAAAAACTATGCAATATGGGATACATAGATTGAACTGCGTCTTTAACTATTTGAGACTGCATCAATCTCCACCAATTAATAATCCATGACATTTGAAATCAGCAATCCAAATGTGTCTAGCATATAATCTCGGATGACCATGCTTCCATAATATAGCGAACCCACTCAACAGTACCGTAGCCACTCTTTTCCCACACCTTCACAGAGTTAATTAGATATAACCGTTGAGTTATTAAAAGATGAGAAGTAAAAATAAATAGAGAGCATATGACAGATACCTTAAGAAATCGGACTCGTAAACCAGACGTTGTGAACATGGGAACCTGCATTAAACAAAATGCAGTTGAAGAATGCATATATTGCAAACCGTGTCTATCGGTGTAAACTAAAACAAAGTAGTGTGTGGAAATCTAATAATGAATATACAGGTTGTAATCTAGAATTTCACTCAATAACGCTTATAGAATTAACCTGACACTAACTAAACTAAGATAAATTGCATTTATAGCTAAGATCAACAATTTACTCCCACAATAGAGGAACTGAACCTCGAATCACCGTATATATTAAGTTGAGCACATATCACAAATAGGGGGTTAATAATCACATAAAATTTACTCAATAACTACCAAAAACAGGTATTTGTGGAACCCATTAAAATGGAAAAGATATACTAATCAAACTGCACATCAAATCAGAGCATATCAAAACATTTTTTCTAGTTTAACTTAAACTTGAAATTATGATACTCTCCAAATCTGCTCATTGATTTCATAGTGCCCTCAAGAACCAGACAACAAAAATGATGTGAATCCAATAGCAAAATAAATCATATCATATTAAATTATAATATTATAGTTATGCTGTATTAAAAGGGATAATAGCGGGAGCATTCAGAGCAACCATTCCAGACCCTCTATCAGAAGATGAATTAGTATTTGGAACTGGCATTAAACTATCTTTCATAACATCACCCTCCTGAATTTTTTCCAATTCAGCCACCTCAATTGGAACTTGCCAGCAGCTTGTCTAATACAAAACAAAAGGCAAAGAATAAAAAATTGCATAATACAGAAATATTATTACGATTGGCATTATGTATTTCTCTTTAGCTATAGCTATCTAGCTAGCTTGCTTTATGAATGGCATCACCATGAGCCTTGCATGTGATTCCACGACTAAAAGGGAATAAAAAGAAAAGAAAAGCTTACGTTTATAAAGATTACCACTTCAAAAAATTGTCATCCAATATTGTCCGTATGCGTCTGCAGATTCATTAGATTTTGAACAGAATATATATATATACATAAAAAACTAAAGTCATATGATGAAGTTCCAAAATATTTAGTATAAGAATCCTGCACCATTGTATCAATTCAGTTTTAGGTTTAATAAAACAATTGGATAACAGAAAAACAGTAATTGCAAGTAAATGTTTTTAATGCTTTGAAATAAAAGCAAACTCAAAATAAGGCACATTCACATAGCAACGACACATTCAAATAGCATCAAAACATTCGCACATAATAACAAACACACAGTAAGTAAAAATGATGTTGAAATTTCATATTACCATTGAACATTGAACGATTAAATGGATGACATTTTCCGATTGATGTTGTGAGAAACATACAACACAAAACCACTAAACCATCACTTGATCGACAAATTTCTTAAAACATCAATTAATTCAAAATGTTTTATTTATAATCCCGCCGAAAAACACCTCCCAATAACCTTGTTTTCAATTCCATGTGAGCCCTAGAAAAGTAGAAGCAGGAAGAAGGATTAGTTAAAATGGAAGAAAACAGAGACAAAAACTAAATTTGTGTTACTTTAGCAATAGTAGAGATTCTCTACTGATGAGGCATAGACAAAAGGCATATCGATGCAAATAGCAACATCATTGAGTACACATCTGCTTGTCTATGTGAATAACATTGGAGAGGTTAAAACCATTGACATGTAAATAACTTATGCAAAAGGGGTTAATCAATTCAAAGACAAAAATCAAACATATTCAGAAGGGGTAAATAACCATTGACATGTAAACAACCAATAAAGGCATTAAAATCTACATTCTAAAAAAGGAAAAATTTTAAACATAGAATATGTCAAAAACTAAAGCTTACCTTGGATACATTAGCAGCTAAACTGTTTAATACTGCTTCAACATAGCCATAGACTTGTTGGGACATCCATCAGAGAACATCTCTTTCATCATTATGCCTGATTCAACACTTCTGCAATCCCAAAGATCCCATGCTGTAACTGAACTAAATTTGCAACAATATCGAACATTTCAACAACAACAAGCGCAAATATCAATAACCGAGTAAATGTTTTGCACCGGTAACGCATATGCAACAAACTGCTAAAGCAACAACACAACTCTATCATCTTGAAAATCAAATCCGCAACAACACCTTGATAGATAGAAGCAGACATCCAGCACTCAAAACCTAAGATGATGATAAAACAACACAGACAATAACCCTAAAACTTGAACAAAACAAAAACGAAAATGAAAAAATGCAAATTAACATTAACATTAAAGAGATGAGTATACCTGAGAAGGCATCAAAAGATGTTCGATCTGAATGAAGGGAAAGAGGAAATAAACAATAAACAGAAGAGATAACACATATGAGAAACGGATGAGAGAGCACGGAAGAAATCAACGATGTGGCTGAATGCGGCCGTCAATGGGTATGAGGATTCGACAGCGGTAGGGTTTGATGGAGGAATAGAGAGAGACAAAGCGCAAGAGGTAGAAGAGAAAGAGAGAAAATCTGGGAGACGAGAAAGAGAGAAAGAAAAGGAAAAAAGAGAGAGAAAGAGGAAAAGAGGGGGAGTTGAGAGAGAGGGGTAAAATTTCAAAAATTTTGTGCCAAGTGTACAGAAGAAGGATTGTGATTGGTGGTTGAATATTGAGTTAGTCAATGACTAAAAATGGCATTTGGTAGTGTAAATTAAAATAGATGAAAGGGTATATTACGGAAAGCATAAGCACTTTCCAATCTTAGGTAGGAAGTTGATTGTGCCAGTTATTAATATACAATTGTGCCAGTTATCACCTGAGATAATCAAAACCAAAATACAATGTGTACATGGGAGATAATCAAAATAATTTCATGTTTCTCAACTGGATTTAGAATCAGTTCTTGGGCAAAATATTATGAATGAAAAAAACAAAAAAAAAAACTATGCAATATGGGATACATAGATTGAACTACGTCTTTAACTATTTGAGACTGCATCAATCTCCACCAATTAATAATCCATGACATTTGAAATCAGCAATCCAAATGTGTCTAGCATATAATCTCGGATGACCATGCTTCCATAATATAGCGAACCCACTCAACAGTACCGTAGCCACTCTTTTCCCACACCTTCACAGAGTTAATTAGATATAACCGTTGAGTTATTAAAAGATGAGAAGTAAAAATAAATAGAGAGCATATGACAGATACCTTAAGAAATCGGACTCGTAAACCTGATGTTGTGAACATGGGAGCCTGCATTAAACAAAATGCAGTTGAAGAATGCATATATTGCAAACCGTGTCTATCGGTGTAAACTAAAACAAAGTAGTGTGTGGAAATCTAATAATGAATATACAGGTTGTAATCTAGAATTTCACTCAATAACGCTTATAGAATTAACCTGACACTAACTAAACTAAGATAAATTGCATTTATAGCTAAGATCAACAATTTACTCCCACAATAGAGGAACTGAACCTCGAATCACCGTATATATTAAGTTGAGCACATATCACAAACAGGGGGTTAATAATCACATAAAATTTACTCAATAACTACCAAAAACAGGTATTTGTGGAACCCATTAAAATGGAAAAGATATACTAATCAAACTGCACATCAAATCAGAGCATATCAAAACATTTTTTCTAGTTTAACTTAAACTTGAAATTATGATACTCTCCAAATCTGCTCATTGATTTCATAGTGCCCTCAAGAACCAGACAACAAAAATGATGTGAATCCAATAGCAAAATAAATCATATCATATTAAATTATAATATTATAGTTATGCTGTATTAAAAGGGATAATAGCGGGAGCATTCAGAGCAACCATTCCAGACCCTCTATCAGAAGATGAATTAGTATTTGGAACTGGCATTAAACTATCTTTCATAACATCACCCTCCTGAATTTTTTCCAATTCAGCCACCTCAATTGGAACTTGCCAGCAGCTTGTCTAATACAAAACAAAAGGCAAAGAATAAAAAATTGCATAATACAGAAATATTATTACGATTGGCATTATGTATTTCTCTTTAGCTATAGCTATCTAGCTAGCTTGCTTTATGAATGGCATCACCATGAGCCTTGCATGTGATTCCACGACTAAAAGGGAATAAAAAGAAAAGAAAAGCTTACGTTTATAAAGATTACCACTTCAAAAAATTGTCATCCAATATTGTCCGTATGCGTCTGCAGATTCATTAGATTTTGAACAGAATATATATATATACATAAAAAACTAAAGTCATATGATGAAGTTCCAAAATATTTAGTATAAGAATCCTGCACCATTGTATCAATTCAGTTTTAGGTTTAATAAAACAATTGGATAACAGAAAAACAGTAATTGCAAGTAAATGTTTTTAATGCTTTGAAATAAAAGCAAACTCAAAATAAGGCACATTCACATAGCAACGACACATTCAAATAGCATCAAAACATTCGCACATAATAACAAACACACAGTAAGTAAAAATGATGTTGAAATTTCATATTACCATTGAACATTGAACGATTAAATGGATGACATTTTCCGATTGATGTTGTGAGAAACATACAACACAAAACCACTAAACCATCACTTGATCGACAAATTTCTTAAAACATCAATTAATTCAAAATGTTTTATTTATAATCCCGCCGAAAAACACCTCCCAATAACCTTGTTTTCAATTCCATGTGAGCCCTAGAAAAGTAGAAGCAGGAAGAAGGATTAGTTAAAATGGAAGAAAACAGAGACAAAAACTAAATTTGTGTTACTTTAGCAATAGTAGAGATTCTCTACTGATGAGGCATAGACAAAAGGCATATCGATGCAAATAGCAACATCATTGAGTACACATCTGCTTGTCTATGTGAATAACATTGGAGAGGTTAAAACCATTGACATGTAAATAACTTATGCAAAAGGGGTTAATCAATTCAAAGACAAAAATCAAACATATTCAGAAGGGGTAAATAACCATTGACATGTAAACAACCAATAAAGGCATTAAAATCTACATTCTAAAAAAGGAAAAATTTTAAACATAGAATATGTCAAAAACTAAAGCTTACCTTGGATACATTAGCAGCTAAACTGTTTAATACTGCTTCAACATAGCCATAGACTTGTTGGGACATCCATCAGAGAACATCTCTTTCATCATTATGCCTGATTCAACACTTCTGCAATCCCAAAGATCCCATGCTGTAACTGAACTAAATTTGCAACAATATCGAACATTTCAACAACAACAAGCGCAAATATCAATAATCGAGTAAATGTTTTGCACCGGTAACGCATATGCAACAAACTGCTAAAGCAACAACACAACTCTATCATCTTGAAAATCAAATCCGCAACAACACCTTGATAGATAGAAGCAGACATCCAGCACTCAAAACCTAAGATGATGATAAAACAACACAGACAATAACCCTAAAACTTGAACAAAACAAAAACGAAAATGAAAAAATGCAAATTAACATTAACATTAAAGAGATGAGTATACCTGAGAAGGCATCAAAAGATGTTCGATCTGAATGAAGGGAAAGAGGAAATAAACAATAAACATAAGAGATAACACATATGAGAAACGGATGAGAGAGCACGGAAGAAATCAACGATGTGGCTGAATGCGGCCGTCAATGGGTATGAGGATTCGACAGCGGTAGGGTTTGATGGAGGAATAGAGAGAGACAGAGCGCAAGAGGTAGAAGAGAAAGAGAGAAAATCTGGGAGACGAGAAAGAGAGAAAGAAAAGGAAAAAAGAGAGAGAAAGAGGAAAAGAGGGGGAGTTGAGAAAGAGGGGTAAAATTTCAAAAATTTTGTGCCAAGTGTACAGAAGAAGGATTGTGATTGGTGGTTGAATATTGAGTTAGTCAATGACTAAAAATGGCATTTGGTAGTGTAAATTAAAATAGATGAAAGGGTATATTAGGGAAAGCATAAGCACTTTCCAATCTTAGGTAGGAAGTTGATTGTGCCAGTTATTAATATACAATTGTGCCAGTTATCACCTGAGATAATCAAAACCAAAATACAATGTGTACATGGGAGATAATCAAAATAATTTCATGTTTCTCAACTGGATTTAGAATCAGTTCTTGGGCAAAATATTATGAATGAAAAAAACAAAAAAAAAACTATGCAATATGGGATACATAGATTGAACTGCGTCTTTAACTATTTGAGACTGCATCAATCTCCACCAATTAATAATCCATGACATTTGAAATCAGCAATCCAAATGTGTCTAGCATATAATCTCGGATGACCATGCTTCCATAATATAGCGAACCCACTCAACAGTACCGTAGCCACTCTTTTCCCACACCTTCACAGAGTTAATTAGATATAACCGTTGAGTTATTAAAAGATGAGAAGTAAAAATAAATAGAGAGCATATGACAGATACCTTAAGAAATCGGACTCGTAAACCAGATGTTGTGAACATGGGAACCTGCATTAAACAAAATGCAGTTGAAGAATGCATATATTGCAAACCGTGTCTATCGGTGTAAACTAAAACAAAGTAGTGTGTGGAAATCTAATAATGAATATACAGGTTGTAATCTAGAATTTCACTCAATAACGCTTATAGAATTAACCTGACACTAACTAAACTAAGATAAATTGCATTTATAGCTAAGATCAACAATTTACTCCCACAATAGAGGAACTGAACCTCGAATCACCGTATATATTAAGTTGAGCACATATCACAAACAGGGGGTTAATAATCACATAAAATTTACTCAATAACTACCAAAAACAGGTATTTGTGGAACCCATTAAAATGGAAAAGATATACTAATCAAACTGCACATCAAATCAGAGCATATCAAAACATTTTTTCTAGTTTAACTTAAACTTGAAATTATGATACTCTCCAAATCTGCTCATTGATTTCATAGTGCCCTCAAGAACCAGACAACAAAAATGATGTGAATCCAATAGCAAAATAAATCATATCATATTAAATTATAATATTATAGTTATGCTGTATTAAAAGGGATAATAGCGGGAGCATTCAGAGCAACCATTCCAGACCCTCTATCAGAAGATGAATTAGTATTTGGAACTGGCATTAAACTATCTTTCATAACATCACCCTCCTGAATTTTTTCCAATTCAGCCACCTCAATTGGAACTTGCCAGCAGCTTGTCTAATACAAAACAAAAGGCAAAGAATAAAAAATTGCATAATACAGAAATATTATTACGATTGGCATTATGTATTTCTCTTTAGCTATAGCTATCTAGCTAGCTTGCTTTATGAATGGCATCACCATGAGCCTTGCATGTGATTCCACGACTAAAAGGGAATAAAAAGAAAAGAAAAGCTTACGTTTATAAAGATTACCACTTCAAAAAATTGTCATCCAATATTGTCCGTATGCGTCTGCAGATTCATTAGATTTTGAACAGAATATATATATATATACATAAAAAACTAAAGTCATATGATGAAGTTCCAAAATATTTAGTATAAGAATCCTGCACCATTGTATCAATTCAGTTTTAGGTTTAATAAAACAATTGGATAACAGAAAAACAGTAATTGCAAGTAAATGTTTTTAATGCTTTGAAATAAAAGCAAACTCAAAATAAGGCACATTCACATAGCAACGACACATTCAAATAGCATCAAAACATTCGCACATAATAACAAACACACAGTAAGTAAAAATGATGTTGAAATTTCATATTACCATTGAACATTGAACGATTAAATGGATGACATTTTCCGATTGATGTTGTGAGAAACATACAACACAAAACCACTAAACCATCACTTGATCGACAAATTTCTTAAAACATCAATTAATTCAAAATGTTTTATTTATAATCCCGCCGAAAAACACCTCCCAATAACCTTGTTTTCAATTCCATGTGAGCCCTAGAAAAGTAGAAGCAGGAAGAAGGATTAGTTAAAATGGAAGAAAACAGAGACAAAAACTAAATTTGTGTTACTTTAGCAATAGTAGAGATTCTCTACTGATGAGGCATAGACAAAAGGCATATCGATGCAAATAGCAACATCATTGAGTACACATCTGCTTGTCTATGTGAATAACATTGGAGAGGTTAAAACCATTGACATGTAAATAACTTATGCAAAAGGGGTTAATCAATTCAAAGACAAAAATCAAACATATTCAGAAGGGGTAAATAACCATTGACATGTAAACAACCAATAAAGGCATTAAAATCTACATTCTAAAAAAGGAAAAATTTTAAACATAGAATATGTCAAAAACTAAAGCTTACCTTGGATACATTAGCAGCTAAACTGTTTAATACTGCTTCAACATAGCCATAGACTTGTTGGGACATCCATCAGAGAACATCTCTTTCATCATTATGCCTGATTCAACACTTCTGCAATCCCAAAGATCCCATGCTGTAACTGAACTAAATTTGCAACAATATCGAACATTTCAACAACAACAAGCGCAAATATCAATAATCGGGTAAATGTTTTGCACCGGTAACGCATATGCAACAAACTGCTAAAGCAACAACACAACTCTATCATCTTGAAAATCAAATCCGCAACAACACCTTGATAGATAGAAGCAGACATCCAGCACTCAAAACCTAAGATGATGATAAAACAACACAGACAATAACCCTAAAACTTGAACAAAACAAAAACGAAAATGAAAAAATGCAAATTAACATTAACATTAAAGGGATGAGTATACCTGAGAAGGCATCAAAAGATGTTCGATCTGAATGAAGGGAAAGAGGAAATAAACAATAAACAGAAGAGATAACACATATGAGAAACGGATGAGAGAGCACGGAAGAAATCAACGATGTGGCTGAATGCGGCCGTCAATGGGTATGAGGATTCGACAGCGGTAGGGTTTGATGGAGGAATAGAGAGAGACAGAGCGCAAGAGGTAGAAGAGAAAGAGAGAAAATCTGGGAGACGAGAAAGAGAGAAAGAAAAGGAAAAAAGAGAGAGAAAGAGGAAAAGAGGGGGAGTTGAGAGAGAGGGGTAAAATTTCAAAAATTTTGTGCCAAGTGTACAGAAGAAGGATTGTGATTGGTGGTTGAATATTGATTTAGTCAATGACTAAAAATGGCATTTGGTAGTGTAAATTAAAATAGATGAAAGGGTATATTAGGGAAAGCATAAGCACTTTCCAATCTTAGGTAGGAAGTTGATTGTGCCAGTTATTAATATACAATTGTGCCAGTTATCACCTGAGATAATCAAAACCAAAATACAATGTGTACATGGGAGATAATCAAAATAATTTCATGTTTCTCAACTGGATTTAGAATCAGTTCTTGGGCAAAATATTATGAATGAAAAAAACAAAAAAAAAAACTATGCAATATGGGATACATAGATTGAACTGCGTCTTTAACTATTTGAGACTGCATCAATCTCCACCAATTAATAATCCATGACATTTGAAATCAGCAATCCAAATGTGTCTAGCATATAATCTCGGATGACCATGCTTCCATAATATAGCGAACCCACTCAACAGTACCGTAGCCACTCTTTTCCCACACCTTCACAGAGTTAATTAGATATAACCGTTGAGTTATTAAAAGATGAGAAGTAAAAATAAATAGAGAGCATATGACAGATACCTTAAGAAATCGGACTCGTAAACCAGATGTTGTGAACATGGGAACCTGCATTAAACAAAATGCAGTTGAAGAATGCATATATTGCAAACCGTGTCTATCGGTGTAAACTAAAACAAAGTAGTGTGTGGAAATCTAATAATGAATATACAGGTTGTAATCTAGAATTTCACTCAATAACGCTTATAGAATTAACCTGACACTAACTAAACTAAGATAAATTGCATTTATAGCTAAGATCAACAATTTACTCCCACAATAGAGGAACTGAACCTCGAATCACCGTATATATTAAGTTGAGCACATATCACAAACAGGGGGTTAATAATCACATAAAATTTACTCAATAACTACCAAAAACAGGTATTTGTGGAACCCATTAAAATGGAAAAGATATACTAATCAAACTGCACATCAAATCAGAGCATATCAAAACATTTTTTCTAGTTTAACTTAAACTTGAAATTATGTTACTCTCCAAATCTGCTCATTGATTTCATAGTGCCCTCAAGAACCAGACAACAAAAATGATGTGAATCCAATAGCAAAATAAATCATATCATATTAAATTATAATATTATAGTTATGCTGTATTAAAAGGGATAATAGCGGGAGCATTCAGAGCAACCATTCCAGACCCTCTATCAGAAGATGAATTAGTATTTGGAACTGGCATTAAACTATCTTTCATAACATCACCCTCCTGAATTTTTTCCAATTCAGCCACCTCAATTGGAACTTGCCAGCAGCTTGTCTAATACAAAACAAAAGGCAAAGAATAAAAAATTGCATAATACAGAAATATTATTACGATTGGCATTATGTATTTCTCTTTAGCTATAGCTATCTAGCTAGCTTGCTTTATGAATGGCATCACCATGAGCCTTGCATGTGATTCCACGACTAAAAGGGAATAAAAAGAAAAGAAAAGCTTACGTTTATAAAGATTACCACTTCAAAAAATTGTCATCCAATATTGTCCGTATGCGTCTGCAGATTCATTAGATTTTGAACAGAATATATATATATATACATAAAAAACTAAAGTCATATGATGAAGTTCCAAAATATTTAGTATAAGAATCCTGCACCATTGTATCAATTCAGTTTTAGGTTTAATAAAACAATTGGATAACAGAAAAACAGTAATTGCAAGTAAATGTTTTTAATGCTTTGAAATAAAAGCAAACTCAAAATAAGGCACATTCACATAGCAACGACACATTCAAATAGCATCAAAACATTCGCACATAATAACAAACACACAGTAAGTAAAAATGATGTTGAAATTTCATATTACCATTGAACATTGAACGATTAAATGGATGACATTTTCCGATTGATGTTGTGAGAAACATACAACACAAAACCACTAAACCATCACTTGATCGACAAATTTCTTAAAACATCAATTAATTCAAAATGTTTTATTTATAATCCCGCCGAAAAACACCTCCCAATAACCTTGTTTTCAATTCCATGTGAGCCCTAGAAAAGTAGAAGCAGGAAGAAGGATTAGTTAAAATGGAAGAAAACAGAGACAAAAACTAAATTTGTGTTACTTTAGCAATAGTAGAGATTCTCTACTTATGAGGCATAGACAAAAGGCATATCGATGCAAATAGCAACATCATTGAGTACACATCTGCTTGTCTATGTGAATAACATTGGAGAGGTTAAAACCATTGACATGTAAATAACTTATGCAAAAGGGGTTAATCAATTCAAAGACAAAAATCAAACATATTCAGAAGGGGTAAATAACCATTGACATGTAAACAACCAATAAAGGCATTAAAATCTACATTCTAAAAAAGGAAAAATTTTAAACATAGAATATGTCAAAAACTAAAGCTTACCTTGGATACATTAGCAGCTAAACTGTTTAATACTGCTTCAACATAGCCATAGACTTGTTGGGACATCCAT
Source organism: Lathyrus tuberosus (assembly GCA_022829125.1). NCBI lineage: Eukaryota > Viridiplantae > Streptophyta > Magnoliopsida > Fabales > Fabaceae > Lathyrus > Lathyrus tuberosus. The sequence continues at coordinate 8,785,509 of JALAZF010000199.1, read as the reverse complement.
CAGAGAACATCTCTTTCATCATTATGCCTGATTCAACACTTCTGTAATCCCAAAGATCCCATGCTGCAACTGAACTAAATTTGCAACCAATATCGAACATTTCAACAACATCAAGCGCAAATATCAATAACCGAGTAAATGTTTTGCACCGGTAACGCATATGCAACAAACTGCTAAAGCAACAACACAACTCTATCACCCTGAAAATCAAATCCGCAACAACACCTTGATAAATAGAAGTAGACATCCAACACTCAAAACCTAAGATGATAATAAAACAACACAGACAATAACCCTAAATCTTGAAAAAAAACAAAAACGAAAATGAAAAAATGCAAATTAACATTAACATTAAAGAGATGAGTATACCTGAGAAGACATCAAAAGATGTTCGATCTGAATGAAGGGAAAGAGGAAATAAACAATAAACAGAAGAGATAACACGTATGAGAAACGGATGAGAGAGCACGGAAGAAATCAATGATGTGGCTGAATGCGGCCGTCAATGGGTATGAGGATTCGACAGCGGTAGGGTTTGACGGAGGAATAGAGAGAGACAGAGCGCAAGAGGTAGAAGAGAAAGAGAGAAAATCTAGGAGACGAGAAAGAGAGAAAGAAAAGGAAAAAAGAGAGAGAAAGAGGAAAAGAGGGGGAGTTGAGAGAGAGGGGTAAAGTTTCAAAAATTTTGTGCCAAGTGTACAGAAGAAGGATTGTGATTGGTGGTTGAATATTGAGTTAGTCAATGACTAAAAAGGGCATTTGGTAGTGTAAGTTAAAATAGGTGAAAGGGTATATTAGGGAAAGCATAAGCACTTTCCAATCTTAGGTAGGAAGTTGATATATATATATATATATATATATATATATATATATATAGGGTTATGCTAATGCACACCCATGTAGGCGTGCATTAGCAACATACACCTTAGTGTATTTTTGTGTGGGGCCCACCAATTTTGGGTGGGACCCACATTAGAAAGATGAAGAAAAAAAATAAAAAGAAAATAGATGTAGTGTATTTTTGTGTGGGACCCACCAATTTTAGGTGTATGTTAGCATTTCCCATATATATATATAGAATGTTTCGTCCAATCATAGAGATTACATCTCTTGCGGCCTAAATCTAACCATCTCCAAGATAGAATGATTATCCGATGGAGAATCTCGTCCACGTCGCAAACAACATCATTAAAAATAATGTTGTTCCTAGTATTCCAAATACACCAAGTAGATATGATCCACACATAACAACTCATATCCTCCTTACCTTTGTCGAATAAGGTCAAAAACCAGCGAAGGGCATGATTGGTAATAGAGGAAGAGTTAAGCGGAGAATAACCTAACCAATCGGCAATTTTACACCACAAAAGTTGGGTTTTGGGACAGCTCAAAAATAAATGCTCTGCACACTCATCATCGTGAAAACAAAAAAACGCAAGCTTTATCGTTTGAAGAAGTGGATCTTACAATTGAAATCATTCTTCTGCAAATTGTTGATAAATCATAGGTTTGCTTTTTCATCAATTTATTTTGTTCTTTTTTCTGCAAATTAACCTTATTTTATCATGTTGATAAATGTTGATAACCAAATCAAAATTTTCATCTTCTATATCAATGAAGCAAAATTGATTTTTGTATGTAATATAGGTTTTTGGGTTGGTTTTTCATCAATTTATTTTTTCCTTTTTTTCTTGATGGAAATTATAATCATAGATATTTTATTTATTTTCAAGAGTCTCATGTGATTATGTTCTGTCTCATACACCCATGTGAATATTTGCATTTGGTCAAATGTGAAAAGTTACAAATACCTGATTCATGGGGTTTAATATATGTTCTACATATTAAACATTGTGGATACTGATATTTTTCTTAATGGTTATCCCAATTTGCAATCTAATGTAGTCTTATATTCTTTTAAGTTATGACCTATTTCTTAGTTATTCTGTTAATCTATTAGTATTTGTTATGTTTTGAGCCAATGTCAATGTTTTATTTGAACAGTTAAAGGATGCACATTTGTTTCAGTTATAATAGTAATCATGATGTGGATAAAGATTGAATTAGTTAGTATGAGAATTAATTAGAAATGGTATTCAACTTGAGTGGATGAAAATTGGACATCAATTAAGGTTGGAAAAATACAGAGGTGAATAATTTGGATGAGGACTAACTTATGCAATGCATAGTGTTGTTTTAATAGTTTGATTTTTTTGATAGTTAATCTGAGTAACATGCTGCTATCATCATATTTGAATGACTTACATGCTTGTATATTGTGCTACTTTTGTTTCTTTTTTTTTGGCATATTGTGTTAAAGCTAATTAAAATCTCATTTAGATCTTGATACTCATTTAACTAGTGCTACACCCAAGGACCATCTTTCCGAACTGCATTGAGTTTACTATCCTTGATCTCACTATTTGGAGGAAAAAAAATGTTCCATTGCCACTTCTAAAATGAGACGTTTGAAGTGCATTTGAAGTCTTGTTCATAAACTTTGTGGAAGATATTGAAGTTGGTGATGATAAAAATGCATTCCAGTTTGAAGAAGGTTCATGTGAAACAAAAATATTAATTGAAGTTTCAACAACTAAAATTGAAGTTTCATTGCTTTGTTGCAGATGTGTTACTCTCTAGGATGCTATTTGTTTTCAAGGGAGTTGCTGCAGCTATTTTATGTGAATGTAGCAACATGGAGTTGCATTTCATGCTTCATGAAATATGGTTGTCTCTCTGTATTACTTAGTTGATTAATGATTAGAGTGCATTTATTTCGAACAACACTCTTGCATTTATTTCGAACAACACTTTTGATCAGTTCTGTGCTCATGTTTCATGCTTAAAAGATGGCAAAATTAAATCAAACAAAGGACTGAAGCATGACCAACAATTCTTGGATAAGTCATTCTTGATGTGGATATGGTTACATCACTCATGCAATGTGAGCTTAATGAAAAGTTACTGATATTAGTCAAACAGTTGATGTAGAAACATCTATTGACAAATCTATGACTAGCCACATCGAAGATTCACTTCAAAATGGAAAAGATATTTATTCTACTATGTTCATTGAAACTATTAGGCAGGGTGAATTTGGCCTAGATCTTAGTCTTTCTGATACTGACAATTGTGAAAAATATTAAGTGCGTGTGAGAGAAAATACATTATTGGTGTATCTTGTTGAAGTTATATATTAATATTAATACTCTTTTTGTACATTCCTTCTACAATTTACTAGCAGTAATTTTATATCAGAAAATAAATATGAATGTTAACTATGTTATCTATATAATCTTGATAAACATATTCCAATTATAATTGTCTTCTGCATAATAAATCAAAGTGTCGATCTGCTACATATTCTTTTTCCTATTGCATAAAAACTATGCTAGGAATCTAAATCATGTTCTTTTTCACTCCAAAATTTCTGAATTAGTGTAATTTTTTATTTCTTTAATTGATGAACACTTTATATAGTATAAATCTTCTCATCTTTGTGATCCAAACTTACCTGTAATCAAAATTTAAATAACCAAATTAATGTATAGGCAAAGTAGCTTTGATTACAAATTACTAGCTTTGTTACCAAGCTGGGCACAAAGCAACATTTCACATCTGTCAAGTACCCTCAAACCAACGGGCAAGCCAAAGCTGCGAACAGAGTGACCTTGCGAGGTCTGAAATGAAGATTAGGCGAAACCAAAAAGAGGTGGGTCGAGGAGCTACACAACGTCCTCTGGGCCTACAGGACGACCCCACACTCTACCACTGGGGAGACCCTATTCCGACTAACTTATGGATTCGAGGTAGTAATTCCGATGGAAATAAAGGAGCCCTCCAGGAGGACCAAATCTCCCCTCGATGAGGAGACCAACGATGAGTCCCTAAGAGAGGAGCTCGAACTGGTCGAAGAAATCTGGTCGGGGGCATCCCTCCATGAAGCCTCGCTCAAGCAAACAATAACTTTGCGATATGACAACAAAGTCATCAAACACGAACTCCAGATAGAAAGCCTAGTCCTACGAAGGAACCAGAAAGATTCGCGCGAGGGCAAACTCGCCGCGAATTGGGAGGGCCCATATCTCGTCTGCGCGAGAACAAAGAACGGGGCCTACTACCTCAAAATCCTGCACGGGGAGGAACTTGCTCGACCATAGAACTCTGAAAAACTTAAACAATATTACAGTTAAACACTGCTCACGATGTACTTGGTTCGACCACGGCAAAGTGCATCTCGACCACAGGAGCGCGCTAGGGTACAAGCGTGACTCCTAAACTCGAGACAAAAAGACAAGAGTCCAATCTTGTGTGTCCGAGCACACTCTTGATCCGATGGGGACACCTCAATGTAGCTCCATCGTTGTCGTACTAATTAGGAAGAACGCCCGGCTCGCGATGGGAAGTTCACGCCACGAAGGAAAGACCTCGATCCAGCTTTTAGCTTAGTCGTCGGTCGGAACCCAACTCCGACCACTCGGCCAGTTCTCTGCATTATCAAGCACCAACTACGTCGAGCAAAGGCCCCAATTACTTAATGAAAACGATCATGCACAATATTGCATATTCACGAGAAAAGAAGTATTCAACATACAATAGCTCACACAAAATACGAACATACTAAACAGTAAGAAACAATGCATTGTGGCGGGTAAAGCCCATTGTTTAAACACTACAAGCCAAGGCGTGCAGGCCAGGCAATATCAAAACCCATGGCACGCTGGGTGGGTAAAATCAGGTTGCAAATTACGACACGCGGGTCGGGAAAAACAATAATCAAAATGTGGCGCGCAGGCTAAACAACTAAAAATTAACCAAGGGCTTCCTCCTCGGGGCAGTGTTCTCCCTCGCTCTGGCCAGCTCCACTGTTGGTCACCTCGGAGGCAACTACTTGGCCGTCGACCACCTGGTGGAAAGGACTGATCCCATCAGTGACTAACTAGAGCCCGGGGTTGACAATTTGAAGTTGCTTCACCGCCATGTTGAAGCCCAGCTCAAGGGTGCCCAGGTAATCTTCCTCGAGCACCCTAATCTGAGAAAATAGATCGCCCCGGGTTGCCAAGAGCTTCTCTTCGGTACTTTCATCTTCATAGGGCTTGGCAGCGGCCTCTAACTCGGCCACCCTCTCCTGGAGTCGTTCCTTCTCCTCGTCGGCTTTGATCACCTTCTGCCGCATCTCTTCGAGGTTGCGGTAGAGACTGGTTTGAATCTTATACATTTCCTTATAGTCGACAAGGTCTTTCTCCTCCTTGACCTTCTCCGCCGCAAGGTTCTCGAGCTCTGCCTTCAGCCTCCTCACTTCGGCGAGGGGACGGGTCCCGTCATTGAGAGCCAAGGCTATCTCAAAGACCCTCACACAGTTTTGCGTCCTCGGACAACGCTTTTCTCCAGGCAGCCTGGTTAACCTCCAGAATCGCTTTGGCCTCTACTTCGGGCACAAACAAAGAGGTTTTCGCGGCGAAGAGTTCTCAGTAACGATGGCAGGGAGGCAACACAAACCTCTCCCCGAGAACGCCCTTTGTGATGTCGACAAGGCCAAACTCCTCTGACTGTGGCCTTATCGACAGGTGTTCTCGAGATCCCGAAGACTGACTCACACGAGGAGAGGAGGTAGAACCCCTTGGTTGCTGATCGACCTTCGATGCCTGCTGAACTTGAGCGAGACGGCCCTTGGGAGGAGCCTTCTTCCCGCCCTTTGTCGCCGCGAGTAGGGGTGGAAATAGGCCATGCCAACTAACAGGGGCCTACGGCCAAGCCTGCATAGGCCCAGACCAGGCCAGGCTTTTTCTTAAATAGAAAATGCCTGGGCTTTTTTGTAAGCCTATTTAGCTAAAGAGGCTAGGCCACAGACCGTACGAAAAGCTTTTTAAGCCTATCAGGCTGGCCTATTTAAGAAAAACTCAATAAATTTATTATTATTATTATATTCTATTTTGTACTTTGAATTGAAATACGAAAATAAAACTTTGTTATCTTGAAGTAATTATGAAAATAAGTTGAAAAAACATTATAAACAATGTCATAAATTGTTGTCATAAGTTCTCTCCAACAAATAGTATCACCAAACTTATGCTAATAGGAAAACTTGAATGAGACAATGAAAACAAACATTTAATCTCATCGATCTTTTAACTTGTTAGTCTATTTAACATTAGTTGAATTTCTTATTTACTGATGTTCAAATGAAGTAGGATTTTAAATAGGCTAGTAGGCCAATAAGGCCTTCGAAAAGGCCAGGCTTAGGCCTAAAAATAAACCTATGATAGGCTACAGGTCAGGCTTAGGCTTTGAATTTTTTAGCAGGCCAGGCTCAGGCTTGGCAAAGCATAGCTCGACCCAGCCTATTCCCACCCCTAGTCGCGAGCTTCAACACGCGCTCTTGAAGATTCGACAACTGACATGCAACAAAGAAAAATCGGGTTAATATAACAAGGAGAAACGAGCGGTCGAGCAAACAAAAACGTTCACTACCTAAGAGCCGCAAAGCCTGCTCTTCATAACCACACTCGAGGAGCGCTTTGGTATTGATTAAACGGGGCTCGAGGGAGATGTCCCCATTGGCCTCCCGGACGAAACTTCCATCTTTGTTCACGCACTTGGCAAGGGTAAAATTGTCGGGGAATCCCATTATCCTATCATAGGTGAGCTTATCATATTCGTCTAAGTCTTGGTTCTTCGCGATAAATCTCTCAGTCCCCTTTTTGAGTGGGTATTCTGCCTCTCAAGAGGAAATTTGGCCTCTAAGTTCACCTCCCGCTGCCCGTCGACGATCGTCTCCAAGCGGTCGGACAAGGAGTCGACCGCGGCATGAGTCACCGGCTTCACAATGAAATATTTGTCCTTAAAGGATCAGACTGAGTCCAAGTACACTTTGAACATCCTCATCAGTTGCTTCAGGGACACCCATATGTGTCGACCATGTTGAGTTTTTCCCTGCATACGGGAGCGTGGCCCCGACGCTGAGGTATTGGCAGACGAGCTCAAATACGATGGAATTATGGTGAAGCTGTGAAGGCACTAAGTCCAGCCACTGGAACACACCCATTTGGAAATTGGTGAAGGGCAGACGGAGACCCGCTCCCCATAAGACAATCTCATACATGGGAAAGCATTTCCCTTTCCTAGCCGAGTAGATCCGGTCAGTTTCCTTAGGCCGGTAGACTTTCCAATTCATTGGAGTCCCCTTAGCCCTGTTCTCGATGGTAGAAAATACTTATGAGTCGTTGTTGACAAACTGCGAAATAGCGGACATGGTTTCCAGCCCGGCCCAAGCAGAGGGAGATTCATTGTTTGCATCCCCCGAGCTGTTTTCGACATCCCCGCCAACATCTTCCACACTGACAGCCTCTTCGTCGAGCATGACGATGTCTTCGGACTTGGGATCCATTTGACCTGTAAAGCAGAATGGAATATTGAATTCGACGATAAGATCAAATCCTTCCTTCCACCGACGATATCTTTCGCAACCCTCTTTTCATTGTACCAACAAAGTTTCCTGCTTCCCCGATCCGAACAGTCTGCTACACTTCCACATCTTAACACCTTATTTACCTGCCAGCTTTTTCTCACTCTCACCAAAATCCCTCCAGGTTAAAGTGTTTACACTCAACAATCAGAGTATGCAAAATCAGCTCATAAACTTGAACACCATCTATTTTTATTTCACACACACACACACACCACACACTTTTTGAGGACTTTACAGGTTGTAACGGGGCTTAGGGTTAAAGGTGGGATAAACAAGAAAATGGAAAAACAAGTGGTTTTTGGCTCAGAATCAGTGTCATTATTCTTTTTACTATGTTATTTTCACTACTCAAAATCGGGGTATCAAACACTTTTTTTTGCTCAGGATTCTCTAGCTTTTACTCAATTATTTCTCTTGAGCATGATTTCTTACTTTTCAAGCTAAGTTCCCCCTCTAGGCAAGTGTATTATTCTTTTCTCATATATTTTTTTATTTTTTTTCTGTTTCTTTTTTTTTTCTCTCTTCTTTTTTTTTCTTACACTTACCTAATTGTTATAGGTGTCTCAACCCCAAACTTAGAATTTTTACACAAATCCAAAAACTAACAACACCTATCTAAGCGGGTACGGAAGTGTTTAGGCTTACGGTTTACATGATGTGGTTATAAACAAACAAAGGGAAAATGGCTCAAATTGGGTTAACAAAGGATAACTTATAAAGGGTGGCTAGAAAGGCTCGGGGTTAAACAAAAACAAGTGCCTCAGTGTGTATAAGTGCGTAGTCAAATTCCAACAGACAATACACAAGCTCAGAGAGATAGATACATACCTGAATAACTCTCATGATGACTAAATATTTGGCTTTTACCACTCACCATGGTTGGTTTAGCTTGGCAGGTTCCGAAGTGCTCTTAGTGTGATGCAACTTCCTATCCGGCTCGGGTGCGCATTAATCCAATGTCGGTCCGGTGTCATAAAGCTGCGTCCAATCAATCATCTTCAGCGGTATCAACTTTTGGGGGTTTCTCGAATAGAAAGCAAGGGTTGAATCTTTCATCCACTGGTACCGGTCTCGTCACTCATTAGACACCAAAGTCCACAAATCTGTAATACAACAACATAAACCAAAACAACAAAATAAAAGAAAATCGAACATAAAGGAATTAACTAAAATGCAAACAAAAACAATAAAAAGCCCCCACACTCGAATTAAACATTGACCTCAATGTTTAAATCCAAGATAGAGAGGGGACTCACAGAATACTACTGCGGAGGCGGAGGTGGAAAGTACAACATCAGCCGCTGCATCATCAGGTTCATCTTATCAAGGACAGCCCCTTGACGAGCTTGTTCCTCCCCCTGCCTGGTCTGCTCCTGGAGGAGGTCTCATATTTCGGTTCGCACCCGAGACCACTGATCGGGAGTCATGGATGATGACTTCGTACCTTGTGGGTATGACATCGAGGGAGGAGGGACAAACTGCTCCTGCTCCTATTCCTACTCCAAAACGTCTTCCTCGTTACTTGCATCAACATCCTCAGCCTCGTACTCATCTTCAGGGACGATACTCTCATATAACCAATTATCACAGTTAGAAATAGAAATTTTATCGGAATTAGGGAGAGCAATCACAAACCTGTTATGATTTTCAACAGAGTAGTAATTCACAACAATAACAATCATGCCCTGCTGAACCAGGGCACTCATATCAATCTTATTTTTGCTTGCGACTGGGGTCTCACTCTCCAAAATAGGATCATAGCCAAAATGCTCGACTATCTGGGTAATCATACCCTCGACAAATATCCCACCTTGGGTCGCTCGACCCACTCTTCCCAAATAGTCAGCTGCAAACGCGACAACATTCACCGACACCACATTAGCCATCGCATAAAGGAAAAACAATTCCCTCTGAGTAGCCACTCTCGTGCTATCACCCCTACCAAAAAGTGTAAAAGCCAATCCCTTTTGGGAATACCTAAAACACGGGTTTTGGATCCCCGAGGCCTTTGCCGCTTTCACGACATACTCGGTTTTACCAGTTATAGTAGTCCAGAAGGTCCCAGCATCGAAATCATCTGAAACAGCCCCGGGACCATACAATGGGAGGTTGAGGATACCTACTAACTCCTCTACGGATAGCTCGTGGTCAATGTTAAACAGACGGAATTATAAGGTACCGTAATAATATTTTGTTGTACTTGTCCATCATTTCTTAAGCTGAAATACAATAGTACTAAAAAACTCAAGGGTTATACGCTTATATGATGGCGCTTCATATTGCATGAATTCTAGCATACCGACAACATGAAATATTCTATGAACTTCTACCATTAAACCGAGTTTAGTGAGGGTTTTATCACAAATATACCTAGTCGGGGTAATCTTGCGCTTGACGTGGAAAGAGTATCGTCGTTCTTGTTCCGGTGTGGCGAAAATAATGTCGTGAGCATTTGGTGTCCGACTGCTCTGTTTTCTCGTTCGGGATGTCTCAGCTGCGGATTGCTCGCCTTTTGCAATTCTTATCGGCGACATTATGTGTACATACAAAACAGAGAGAAACAAAATACCGGATTACAAGAAAAAGCTACCGTGGAATGGTAGAGGGCGGAAAATGGAACAAGTTTTGTGAAGGCGGAAAGTGGTTTGGGTGAGTGGAAGGGTGGAAGATTGAAGCTTTTTAGTGAGGTGGTGATGGGGTTTTTTTAGAGAAAGATGGGGAAGATGAAGTTAGAAGATAAAAAGTGAGAGAGAGAAAGTGAAAATCTGAGTTTAAAGGGGATTGAATGAGGGTTATTTGGTCATGATTGGGGTTTAAGATCGTGTAGGGAGCACCAAAATCAAAGAAAATTCAAAAATTTTAGGGTATGCACATGCCTGACACGGGCCGTGTCACGGGACACGACCGGCCGTGTTAGGCTTCTGGTCATCCACTTCCAAAATTCGTTTTCTTCTCTTCCTAGTAGAGCTAACACCGGTCGTGTCAGTGTTGAATGCAGAATAGGGCAAGCAGCAAAAATATTTATTTTCGGAAGAATTCCCTCCGGGATTTATGTCGTGTCCACAGAGATCGGTTCGAGGGAAAGAATGTCGTTCGACAGTCTCTCGCGTTTATGAGTTTGGTTTTAAAATGGTTTGCAAGTAAAAAACAGAAAAGTAAACATTAAAACACAAAACGAAATCATTCTTCAGCAAGACAAACTTATCAGGCGTGCACATAATCGACTCCTCACAAAGTTAAACTTACCGGCCGGTTATACTCCACCTACAATACTCCTCAATATCACCCAGCATCGCTCACAACACAGGTTATGTCTAACGCAAAGTTGAGAGAACAACCGTGTTACCCTCGTCGATACTTTCGCACGCTAGCTCAAGGCACGGAGGCATTAAGATTCGATGCCTATTGAAGATTGTTAGCCCTAAATCTATCTCTAGAATCCAGAAACTAACAGACAATCATCCCTAATCGAAGTTCGCGAAGGTTATCTCTAACGCACCCCAAACCCCGCGCATAAAGCAAAAATCAGAGACAATCACCAATAGAGATTTGTAAAGCAAGGTTTATACAACGCCATGGGCGACAAATATACATGAGATCATAGTCAATACATATACATAACCCAACCATAGAGAAAAACACAAAGAAAAAGAGAAATGAACCAAACATCTCGCGGATTGTCAAAGCCGATCGACGAGAGATCCACCCCGGTTCATCCGTATGCATGCTCCATAGTTGTTTTCTAAGCTAAGCCAATGAAAAATGAAGTTTGATGGAGTTGGGATCAAGAAAAACCAAAACCATCCCATAAAAAGTGACTGAAATGAATTATATACATTGCAAGTTCTGCACAGTTCGAAGTGTGAATGATCATTCGCAGTGCGAATGACTCAAAAAATGGCACTTCAAGTGCCTCTGATTGCTAAACCGCCTTTGCCTTCCTTCGTTGGTTCGCAGTGCGAACGAATCATTCGTAGTGCGAATGCTCGCTGACTGGTTCGCAGTGCGAACTTTGGCTTGTTTCTCCTCTGCCTCTTTCTGGCCTCCTTCGCTGTGGCTTTCGCTGGTCTTCGCAAAGCGAATGCTCGCAACCAGTTCGCAGTGCGAACAAGACAGAAAACCAGTCCTTATTTTTGCCACAACTTCTTCACCGAAACTCCGATTTACGCACGGTCGGAAGCGCTGGAAAGCTTATTCAATGCTCTTCAAGAATATGGGAAGATAGCCTTTATTGAATACCTACAAAATTGAGATAAAATCAATTAAACTACGTAATATTTACACGTTACACGATATATACACTAAAACGTAAAGTAAACGTATTTATAAACAAAATGGGGTTTATTTGAACCGATATAGACAAAAAGTAATGATAAGTGCAACAAAACTTATATACAAAAATAGGTACAATCTGCACTTATCAAACTCTCCCCAACTTACCTAATTGTTTGTCCACAAACAAGAATCAAACAAACTAGAAAATGCACAAGCAATATCCAAAGAATGACGAATCAACATGTTTTGAAAAACGGAAACGAATGAATGGTTCAAATGAAAACGGTACACACAAAAAGTAAATACTTACCACTAAACTACGACGACAACATAGTCACGAAACAAAAGCAAAGTACAAAAGTCATGCCAAAAATTCTAAAATAACACAAGTTCCAAAGTGAATCACACCTAGTAAAAACAATCATCGGTAGATGAAAAAACACACAATAAGGTAGTTTAAACTCACACAACACTCATGCAAACAAAAGACTAAATTATGCATACATCCACAAATTCATATTGAGAATACAAAAGCAAGAATCACAAGGACTTTCAAGGTTGTAACGTGGTCGGGTAAACAAACAAGGGGCAATTTCTAAAGGTAATTGAAACAAAAACTTGCCTAAACCTAAGGGAGTGATCAACTCACAAAGACTTAAGCACCAAATTCCAATAAACTTCTTCCACAATCCCAAGTGTTACACAACACACAATACTTATTTAGCACAATTATTTGAACTCTTTTTGTTTCCTTTCTCAAGGATTTTCTTTTTCTTTCTTTTTCACTTTTTTCTTTTATTTTCTTTGTCATATTTTTCTCTTTTTTCTTTTCTTTTTCAATCCTCATAGAATTCAACCAATGAGTATACAATCATCCTCTCCCCAACTTGAATTCAACCACATCATCATGTGAATACTCCCTACTTTCTAAGGCAAGGAAAAAAAATCCATACAACAACACAAAGTTGAGGTCCAAGAAAAAACAAAATCCATCAAAAATAAGTGAACTAAATACTCATAGACAAGCATTAAGTTCAAATAAAAACATGGATCAAAAAGCTCAAAGGGGTTACAAATTCTCACACACTCACAAGGTGAATTGACTATTTGGCTAAGGTGGTTGTGCTCAAAATGAAAAAAAATGCCTTGATCCTTTTCATGCAATAATATAAGCAATACAAACAAAAGATTCAACATAATAAAATCCAGTTAGAACAAGAATGTTGGTTCTCTGCATATATGAACAATGGAAAGCCACCTCACAAAAAGGTTGGGAACTAAAGTGATTCACAATAGAACAAGTATACAAAAGAATGAATGACATGGAAGTTTGTAAAAAGCCTAAGTATCATGAATATGCTAAAGTATAGAAAGCGATAAATACATACCTCGGACGTGTACAAAACTTAACAAGATCATTACCACACATTCGCAAATTGAAACGAACAAACTTGGAAAATCACAAAAGCATCCTCAAATAAGTCAATCAAAATCTGTGAGCAAACAACAGCCAAAAACATTCAAAATGAAAAACTATAAAACATGCTTGTTTTACGTCATAAGCTTGACGCCTTTACGATGCTTAATTAGAAACTTCCTTCATTCATGCCATGCTGATGTCTCACCGCGCAACCAAAAGCAAACGTCCTAACCAAACACTTGAACAAACGTTAATCTACAAGTATCAGTATAACAAGTGAAAATATACAATATGTACGATATCTACAAAACTCAAAAACAAAGAAACTATCGCAATGCGATTCAATATCAAAATCGATCCCCGGCAACGGCGCCATTTTGTTGAATGCAGAATAGGGCAAGCAGCAAAAATATTTATTTTTGGAAGAATTCCCTCTGGGATTTATGTCGTGTCCACAGAGATCGGTTCGAGGGAAAGAATGTCGTTCGACAGTCTCTCGCGTTTATGAGTTTGGTTTTAAAATGGTTTGCAAGTAAAAAACAGAAAAGTAAACATTAAAACATAAAACGAAATCATTCTTCAGCAAGACAAACTTATCAGGCGTACACATAATCGACTCCTCACAAACTTAAACTTACCGACCAGACATACTCCACCTACAATACTCCTCAATATCACCCAGCATCGCTCACAACACAGGTTATGTCTAACGCAAAGTTGAGAGAACAACCGTGTTACCCTCGCCGATACTTTCGCACGCTAGTTCAAGGCACGGAGGCATTAAGATTCAATGCCTATTGAAGATTGTTAGCCCTAAATCTATCTCTAGAATCCAGAAACTAACAGACAATCATCCCTAATCGAAGTTCGCGAAGGTTATCTCTAACGCACCCCAAACCCCACGCATAAAGCAAAAATTAGAGACAGTCACCAATAGAGATTTGTAAAGCAAGTTTTATACAACGCCATGGGCGACAAATATACATGAGATCATAGTCAATACATATACACAACCCAACCATAAAGAAAAACACAAAGAAAAAGAGAAATAAACCTAACATCTCGCGGATTGTCAAAGCCGATCGACGAGAGATCCACCCCGGTTAATCCGTATGCATGCTCCATATTTGTTTTCTAAGCTAAGTCAATGAAAAATAAAGTTTGATGGAGTTGGGATCAAGAAAAACCAAAACCATCCCATAAAAAGTGACTGAAATGAATTATATACATTGCAAATTCTGCACAATTCGCAGTGCGAATGACTCAAAAAATGGCACTTCAAGTGCCTCTGATTGCTAAACCGCCTTTGCCTTCCTTCGTTGGTTCGCAGTGCGAACGAATCATTCGCAGTGTGAATGCTCGCTGACTGGTTCGCAGTGCGAACTTTGGCTTGTTTCTCCTCTGCCTCTTTCTGGCCTTCTTCGCTGTGGCTTTCGCTGGTCTTCGCAAAGCGAATGCTCGCTACCAGTTCGCAATGCGAACAAGACAGAAAACCAGTCCTTATTTTTGCCACAACTTCTTCACCGAAACTCCGATTTACGCACGGTCGGAAGCGCTGGTAAGCTTATTCAATGCTCTTCAAGAATATGGTAAGATAGCCTTTATTGAATACCTACAAAATTGAGATAAAATCAAGGGTTAAATAAGTTTTTAGTCCCTATAAAGTTTGAAATTTCATTTTTAGTCCCTCCTGGGTTTTGGCAACGGTTTTAGCTGGTTTTGGCAACGGTTTTTTTGTAAAAACTGTTGCCAAAAGGTAGGGAGGGACTAAAAATGAAATTTCAAACTTTATAGGGACTAAATACTTATTTAACCCTAAAATCAATTAAACTACGTAATATTTACACGTTACACGATATATACACTAAAACGTAAAGTAAACGTATTTATAAACAAAGTGGGGTTTATTTGAACTGATATAGACAAAAAGTAATGATAAGTGCAACAAAACTTATATACAAAAATAGGTACAATCTGCACTTATCAAACTCTCCCCGACTTACTTAATTGTTTGTCCACAAACAAGAATCAAACAAACTTGAAAATGCACAAGCAATATCCAAAGAATGACGAATCAACAGGTTTTGAAAAACGGAAACAAATGAATGGTTCAAATGAAAGCAGTACACACAAAAAGTAAATACTTACCACCAAACTACGACGACAACATAGTCACGAAACAAAAGCAAAGTACAAAAGTCATGCCAAAAATTCTAAAATAACACAAGTTCCAAAGTGAATCATACCTAGCAAAAACAATCATGCAAACAAAAGACTAAATTATGCATACATCCACAAATTCATATTGAGAATACAAAAGCAAGAATCACAAGGACTTTCAAGGTTGTAACGTGGTCGGGTAAACAAACAAGGGGCAATTTCTAAAGGTAATTGAAACAAAAAGTTGCCTAAACCTAAGGGAGTGATCAACTCACAAAGACTCAAGCACCAAATTCCAATCAACTTCTTCCACAATCCCAAGTGTTTCACAACCCACAATACTTATTTAGCACAATTATTTGAACTCTTTTTGTTTCCTTTCTCAAGGATTTTCTTTTTCTTTCTTTTTCACTTGTTTCTTTTATTTTCTTTGTCATATTTTTCTCTTTTTTCTTTTCTTTTTCATTCCTCATAGAATTCAACCAATGAGTATACAATCATCCTCTCCCCAACTTGAATTCAACCACATCATCATGTGAATACTCCCCACTTTCTAAGGCAAGGAAAAAAATCCATACAACAACACAAAGTTGAGGTCCAAGAAAAAACAAAATCCATCAAAAATAAGTGAACTAAATACTCATAGACAAGCATTAAGTTCAAATAACAACATGGATCAAAAAGCTCAAAGGGGTTACAAATTCTCACACACTCACAAGGTGAATTGACTATTTGGCTAAGGTGGTTGTGCTCAAAATGAAAAAAATGCCTTGATCCTTTTCATGCATTAATATAAGCAATACAAACAAAAGATTCAACATAATAAAATCCAGTCAGAACAAGAATGTTGGTTCTCCGCATATATGAACAATGGAAAGCCACCTCACAAAAAGGTTGGGAACTAAAGTGATTCACAATAGAACAAGTATACAAAAGAATGAATGACATGGAAATTTGTAAAAAGCCTAAGTATCATGAATATGCTAAAGTATAGAAAGCGATAAATACATACCTCGGACGTGTACAAAACTTAACAAGATCATTACCACACATTCGCAAGTTGAAACAAACCAACTTGGAAAATCACAAAAGCATCCTCAAATAAGTCAATCAAAATCTGTGAGCAAATAACAGCCAAAAACATTCAAAAAGAAAAACTATAAAACATGCTTGTTTTACGTCATAAGCTCGACGCCTTTACGGTGCTTAATTAGAAACTTCCCTCATTCATGCCATGGTGATGTCTCACCCCGCAACCAAAATCAAACGTCCTAACCAAACACTTGAACAAACGTTAATCTACAAGTATCAGTATAACAAGTGAAAATATACAATATGTACGATATCTACAAAACTCAAAAACAAAGAAACTATCGCAATGCGATTCAATATCATAACCGATCCCCGGCAACGGCGCCATTTTGTTGAATGCAGAATAGGGCAAGCAGCAAAAATATTTATTTTTGGAAGAATTCCCTCCGGGATTTATGTCGTGTCCACAGAGATCGGTTCGAGGGAAAGAATTCCGTTCGACAGTCTCTTGCGTTTATGAGTTTGGTTTTAAATGGTTTGCAATTAAAAAACAGAAAAGTAGACATTAAAACACAAAACGAAATCATTCTTCAGCAAGACAAACTTATCAGGCGTACACATAATCGACTCCTCACAAACTTAAATTTACCTACCAGTTATTCTCCACCTACAATACTCCTCAATATCACCCAGCATCGCTCACAACACAGGTTATGTCTAACGCAAAGTTGAGAGAACAACCGTGTTAACCTCGCCGATACTTTCGCACGCTAGCTTAAGGCACGGAGGCATTAAGATTCGATGCCATTTGAAGATTGTTAGCCCTAAATCTATCTCTAGAATCCAGAAACTAACAGACAATCATCCCTAATCGAAGTTCGCGAAGGTTATCTCTAACGCACCCCAAACCCCACGCATAAAGCAAAAATCAGAGACAAGCACCAATAGAGATTTGTAAAGCAAGTTTTATAAAACGCCATGGGCGACAAATAAACATGAGATCATAGTCAATACATATACACAGCCCAACCATAAAGAAAAACACAAAGAAAAAGATAAATAAACCAAACATCTCGCGGATTGTCAAAGCCGGTCGACGAGAGATCCACCCCGGTTCATCCGTATGCATGCTCCATAGTTGTTTTCTAAGCTAAGCCAATGAAAAATGAAGTTTGATGGAGTGGGGATCAAGAAAAACCAAAACCATCCCATAAAAAGTGACTGAAATGAATTATATACATTGCAAATTCTACACTGTTCGCAGTGCGAACGATCATTCGCAGTGCGAATGACTCAAAAAATGGCACTTCAAGTGCCTCTGATTGCTAAACCGCCTTTTCCTTCTTTCGTTGGTTCGCAGTGCGATCGAATCATTCCCAGTGCGAATGCTCGCTGACTGGTTCGCAGTGCGAACTTTGGCTTGTTTCTCCTCTACCTCTTTCTGGCCTCCTTCGCTGTGGCTTTCGCTGGTCTTCGCAAAGCGAATGCCCGCTACCAGTTCGCAGTGCGAACAAGACAGAAAACCAGTCCTTATTTTTGCCACAACTTCTTCACCGAAACTCCGATTTACGCACGGTCAGAAGCACTGGAGAGCTTATTTAATGCTCTTCAAGAATATGGCAAGATAGCCTTTATTGAATACCTACAAAATTGATATAAAATCAATTAAACAACGTAATATTTACACGTTACACGATATATACACTAAAACATAAAGTAAACGTATTTATAAACAAAGTGGGGTTTATTTGAACCGATATAGACAAAAAATATGATAAGTGGAACAAAGCTTATATACAAAAATAGGTACAATCTGCACTTATCAAACTCTCCCCAACTTACCTAATTGTTTGTCCACAAACAAGAATCAAACAAACTTGAAAATGCACAAGCAATATCCAAAGAATGACAAATCAACAGGTTTTGAAAAACAGAAACGAATGAATGGTTCAAATGAAAACGGTACACACAAAAAGTAAATACTTACCACTAAACTACGAAGACAACATAGTCATGAAACAAAAGCAAAGTACAAAAGTCATGCCAAAAATTCTAAAATAACACAAGTTCCAAAGTGAATCACACCTAACAAAAACAATCATCGGTAGATGAAAAAACACACAATAAGGTACTTTACACTCACACAACACTCATGCAAACAAAAGACTAAATTATGCATACATCCACAAATTCATATTGAGAATACAAAAGCAAGAATCACAAGGACTTTCAAGGTTGTAACGTGGTCGGGTAAACAAACAAGGTGCAATTTCTAAAGGTAATTGAAACAAAAACTTGCCTAAACCTAAGGGAGTGATCAACTCACAAAGACTCAAGCACCAAATTCCAATCAACTTCTTCCACAATCTCAAGTGTTACACAACACACAATACTTATTTAGCACAATTATTTGAACTCTTTTTGTTTCCTTTCTCAAGGATTTTCTTTTTCTTTCTTTTTCACTTTTTTCTTTTATTTTCTTTGTCATATTTTTCTCTTTTTTCTTTTCTTTTTCAATCCTCATAGAATTCAACCAATGAGTATACAATCATCCTCTCCCCAACTTGAATTCAACCACATCATCATGTGAATACTCCCTACTTTCTAAGGCAAGGAAAAAAATCCATACAACAACACAAAGTTGAGGTCCAAGAAAAAACAAAATCCATCAAAAATAAGTGAAATAAATACTCATAGACAAGCATTAAGTTCAAATAAAAACATGGATCAAAAAGCTCAAAGGGGTTACAAATTCTCACACACTCACAAGGTGAATTGACTATTTGGCTAAGGTGGTTGTGCTCAAAATGAAAAAAATGCCTTGATCCTTTTCATGCATTAATATAAGCAATACAAAACAAAAGATTCAACACAATAAAATCCAGTTAGAACAAGAATGTTGGTTCTCCGCATATATGAACAATGGAAAGCCACCTCACAAAAAGGTTGGGAACTAAAGTGATTCACAATAGAACAAGTATACAAAAGAATGAATGACATGGAAGTTTGTAAAAAGCCTAAGTATCATGAATATGATAAAGTATAGAAAGCGATAAAGACATACCTCGGACGTGTACAAAACTTAACAAGATCATTACCACACATTCGCAAGTTGAAACGAACCAACTTGGAAAATCACAAAAGCATCCTCAAATAAGTCAATCAAAATCTGTGAGCAAACAATAGCCAAAAACATTCAAAAAGAAAAACTATAAAACATGCTTGTTTTACGTCGTAAGCTCGACGCCTTTACGGTGCTTAATTAGAAACTTCCTTCATTCATGCCATGGTGATGTCTCACCGCGCAACCAAAAGCAAGCGTCCTAACCAAACACTTGAACAAACGTTAATCTACAAGTATCAGTATAACAAGTGAAAATATACAATATTTACGATATCTACAAAACTCAAAAACAAAGAAACTATCGCAATGCGATTCAATATCAAAACCGATCCCCGGCAACGGCGCCATTTTGTTGAATGCAGAATAGGGCAAGCAGCAAAAATATTTATTTTCGGAAGAATTCCCCCCGGGATTTATGTCGTGTCCACAGAGATCGGTTCGAGGGAAAGAATGTCGTTCGACAGTCTCTCGTGTTTATGAGTTTGGTTTTAAAATGGTTTGCAAGTAAAAAACAGAAAAGTAAACATTAAAACACAAAACGAAATCATTCTTCAGCAAGATAAACTTATCAGGCGTACACATAATCGACTCCTCACAAACTTAAACTTACCGACCAGTTATACTCCACCTACAATACTCCTCAATATCACCCAGCATCGCTCACAACACAGGTTATGTCTAACGCAAAGTTGAGAGAACAACCGTGTTACCCTCACCGATACTTTCGCACGCTAGCTCAAGGCACGGAGGCATTAAGATTCGATGCCTATTGAAGATTGTTAGCCCTAAATCTATCTCTAGAATCCAGAAACTAACAGACAATCATCCCTAATCGAAGTTCGCGAAGGTTATCTCTAACGTACCCCAAACCCCGCGCATAAAACAAAAATCAGAGACAATCACCAATAGAGATTTGTAAAGCAAGTTTTATACAACGCCATGGGTGAAAAATATACATGAGATCATAGTCAATACATAGACACAACCCAACCATAAAGAAAAACACAAAGAAAAAGAGAAATAAACCAAACATCTTGCGGATTGTCAAAGCCGATCGACGAGAGATCCACCCTGGTTCATCCGTATGCATGCTCCATAGTTGTTTTCTAAGCAAAGCGAATGAAAAATGAAGTTTGATGGAGTTGGGATCAAGAAAAACCAAAACCATCCCATAAAAAGTGACTGAAATGAATTATATACATTGCAAATTCTGAACAGTTCGCAGTGCGAATGACTCAAAAAATGGCACATCAAGTGCCTCTGATTACTAAACCGCCTTTGCCTTCCTTCGTTAGTTCGCAGTGCGAACGAATCATTCGCAGTGCGAATGCTCGCTGACTGGTTCACAGTGCGAACTTTGGCTTGTTTCTCCTCTGCCTCTTTCTGGCCTCCTTCGCTGTGGCTTTCGCTGGTCTTCGCAAAGCGAATGCTCGCTACCAGTTCGCAGTGCGAACAAGACAGAAAACCAGTCCTTATTTTTGCCACAACTTCTTCACCGAAACTCCGATTTACGCACGGTCGGAAGCGCTGGAAAGCTTATTCAATGCTCTTCAAGAATATGGCAAGATAGCCTTTATTGAATACCTACAAAATTGAGATAAAATCAATTAAACTACGTAATATTTACACGTTACATGATATATACACTAAAACGTAAAGTAAACGTATTTATAAACAAAGTGGGGTTTATTTGAACCGATATAGACAAAAAGTAATGATAAGTGCAACAAAACTTATATACAAAAATAGGTACAATCTGCACTTATCAGTCAGCTGACACGGGCGACCGTGTCAACCTACTGGTAACCCCTCAAAATTTCATTTTTTTTCTATTTTTCTCAACATCCTGACACGGGCCATGTTCGTTGACACGGACGGTTGTGTCAGGCCCATGTACTTCCACAATTTTGCAGTTTTTTTTCAATTTTCTCAGCTTTTTTACTTGTACACTAGTATCTGCGGATGCCTTCCCAACAACCTCAGTTTTTGTGATTCCTCTGCTCTCAACTGAAAGACTCCGTGCATACTAAAAAAACAAAACAACTAAAACGATCAGAAATAAAACGCGTGGGTTGCCTCCCACGAAGTGTTTCGTTTAATGTCGCATGGCTCGACGGTCGTCCAACTTAGCCTGTAAGTCGAACATCATCAATCTGACTGCTTCCTCCAACTGTTTTAATCATTCCAACCGAAGGTTTGTTCTCTTCACCTTCACCTTCCTTCTTGTTATCCAACACCTTTAGAGTTACTTCCTCGTCAAAAGATCTTAACGTCAGAGTGCCTTTTTCAATTTCAACATTACACCGACTAGTAAGCAAAATCGGTCGACTAAGAATAATAAGTGTTTCTTCGTCTTCAGGAATGTCCATTATTTCAAAGTCAACGGGAAAAATAAAGTAATCCACTGTCACCAACATATCTTCTGCTAACCCATATGATTGCGTAGTCATGTGATCAGCAAATTTCAACTTTGTCCCTGCATCAGTCACCTTTCCAACACCAACTTTTTATAAATGGATAATGGCATGAGGTTCACACTGGCACCCGAATCAATGAGGACCTTCTTGAATGTTGTGTCTTTTATAATGCACAATATTGCTATCGATCCCGGATCCTTCTGCTTGATTGGGATTCTCCTCTCTGGTGAGATTGTGTTGCACTTTTCCTTCAGGGCAACCTGCTCATCCCTGATAGGTCTCTTTTTGTTGATAACATCTTTCATGAATTTCTGATACGCTGGCATTTTCTCAAGTGCTTCAAAGAATGACATATTGACCTCCAACTTCTTGAACATTGTACTGAATCTCTCAAATTCCTTCTCTTTTTGATCCTTCTTAGTCTCTCTCAGAGGGTAAGGCAACTTAATCATTGGTTTATCTTTCTTTTTAACTTTTTCTTCAGTGGGTCTTACCGGTGATCTGACTTCTTCCTGTTTTCCCTGATGGTCCTTGATTTCCAATTCCATCTCCAACAAGCCTTCCTCTTCTTTTCCTTCTTCTTCAGATTCCCCAATCGACTTATGACTTCTGGTCATAATGGCATTCACTTTCTGATGCTCTCTTGTATTTGTCACAGTTGCACTCGGTAGGGCACCTGGTGCTTGGACATTGGTAAGTTGTTGGGCTATCTGACTCATCTGAACTTCAAGATTTTTTATAGATGTTGTAGTGTTTCTTTGATAGTTTTGGGTATCTTCCTTGAATTTCATATTGTGAGTAGCCATCCTTTCAAACGCTGTCTCCAACTCTGCTTTCTGAGGTACCTGTTGCTGTGGTTGGTTCTGATACTGTGAGGACCCTGCTTTTGAACATTCCCTTGCTGATCTTTCCAGGAGAAATTTGGATGATTTTTCCAACCTAGATTATAAGTATTAAAATAGGGATTATTCTGCTTCAGGAACTTAATCTCCTCAATTTGTTGCACAGTCGCAACACAATGTGCAGTGAAATGAGGTCCATTACAAATCTCACAACTTACGACTTGACCCGTTTGAACTTGAGCGACAGTTTGAGTATTCACATTCATCGCTTTCAATCTTCTTTCTATCTCAGCAGTAATCTGATCTTCCATTTTTACCACCTGATCTGCCAACTTTAAATAAATGATCCCTTCTAGTTTACTCACACTATGGTCGTACAGCTACAAATGCTCATTTAGTGCTATAGCTTCTATAATTCTCTTTATACCGGTGGCTATTGTAAATTTTGATGAGCCACCAGCAGCTTTATCAATCAGTTGTTTGGTCTTCATCCTCAACCCATTCACGAACATCTGCATATATTCAGTAGGATCGATATTGTGAGTTGGGCAAGCAACCGATAACCTTTTGAACCTTTTATAAGCATCCCCAAGTGATTCTCCCTCCTTCTGTTTAAAATTCACAATATCGTATCGCTTGCGAATGTAAACAGAAGCAGGAAAATACTTATTCAGGAATGTTGTCTCCATTTCTTCCCAAGTAGTTATACTTCCCGCACGTAGGGAGTAGAACCACTCTTCAACAACTTCCGCTAAGGTGAATGGAAACATCCTTAGCTTCTTCTCCTCTTCTAAGTGCCCCTCGATCTTCAAGGTTGTGCTCATTGTCAGAAACCGTTGCAGATGTTTGTTTGCATCTTCATTTATTTTTCCGGTGAACGATCTCTTTTCAAGTTGCCTGATTATAGTCGGGTGCAACTGAAAGTTTGCTACATTGACCGGTTGATTCACTATGGTCAACCGCCCAGTTGGAGCATTTTCTCTGCCGTAGTCACCCAGAAGTCTCTCTGCTGGTTGATTTCCAACCATGATCACAATCTTCGGTTGTGTCTCTGTGTATGTATCGGCTCCTGAGTCAGAATTCTCAGAATGGACAGAAACTTCTTCCTCTTTTTCCAGTTCTGAAATTACCGGTTCTGAACCTGATGCTGCCAGTCTTTCTCGTTTAGCTTTACAGAGTCTAGTGCACAACAATCTTTCGAGTTCTGCGTCAAAAAAAAATTAAGCTGAGGGCTTTCCTCGCATACAAAGATTAGACAATTATTAGTAATAATCACAAATTATTAAAATAACAGAAAATCAAATTTTGGTCGCAGAGCAACAAAATCTCAATTGAATTAAAATTAAAAACTTATATTTTGGCAGTCCCCAGCAATGGCGCCAAAAACTTGATCGAAAAATAGCAAGTGTACTATTTTAACCGATGTAGTAATAATAGGGGTTTTATCCCCAATATCGATCTCAAGGATTGCGTAGGAAATACAAGCTCTATAATAATTCAATTGAACAAAAAGTAATTTGGGGTTTGGTAGTTGTTTTGAAAATATCAATTTCAACAAAGTAAAATAAAGCAGAGTAATAAAATAGGGATTAGAACAAATATGAGAAGCATGTTAGGGTACAGTGTATGACTTGCCTTGTAACAACCTTAATCCTTATTTTAGAGACATGGCTTAGATTTATCAATTTTTTTACTGCAAATTGTTTACTCATAAGTCCTTGGTGAGAAAACCTTTGATTTCATAGCCTAATTACTATGTCCATAGATAATTAAGTCAAAATCAAGCATTACGAATAATGTCAACAGTGTTCCAAGTGCAACAGGGTATTCCTAATCCTAGGTAATATCTACTAATGCATTAGCGTACAAAAGCATTAACAATGGTTTTACCGACCTAAGGTTAACCGTAAATCAAATCCTATTTTTCCGATAGAAAAAGCAATAAGAACGTTGTACGGTAAAAATGATTATAAAATAAGCACTTATGTCATTGAATAAAGAAAACCAAGATCATTACAATAAGCAATTCGGGGACACCCCTTAGCAATGGGGGGGTTTACCTACTCATAGTGTTAAGAAAAAATACAAAATAAAATTGAGACATTACAAGATAATCAGATTCCTTCGAGCTTCAATGGCTTCCGCACATAAAAACCTTCTGTTCCCCGATCGCCTTGATCTGTCCAATCTTGATCGTATATTCGTCTCTCGTTCACAAAAGTCCAAAAGTAAAAGGTCCCTTTCTTCTTCTCAAAACACGTCTAAAATACTCTCCAGACAAATACATCACTAAAGAAATACCCAAAGTACCCTCGAGGATCCAAAAATTCACAAAATCAATAAAATCGATATATGACACGCCTCAGCCAACACGGGTCGTGTCAGCTGACACGAGCACCTATGTTGGCCCACTGTTTCTCTGATAACAATATGTCAATGCTCTAGGCTTGCTGACACGGGCCGTGTCACCTAACACGGGTACCCGTGTCAGCCTTTTTCCTCTTTTCAAAGCTTCATGTCTTTGGTACCTCCCTGACACGGGTCGTGTCAGGCCACTAGAATTCTTCCAAAAAATCTTTTGAACTTTCGGAAATCTCGTTTTCTTCGCATGAGTCCTTTGGGCTTTTTCATACAGACCTGAAAGCATACAAAATACCAAACAAACGCATAATATGCCAAAAAAAGTGAAATAACGCAACAACTTTTCCTGTAGGCAATCCCTCTTGATCAAACTTTTCAACTAGGTTCTTTGCTGCAATACTCATTTTATTATGACATCTAAGATATTTCACACTCTTTGGGTTAATCATACTGTGATTATGAACATTATTAAACCCGATGATAGTCCATTTTTCTCTCTTTCGTGCCTTTGAAGTAACAAGTTTTGCCTTACAACCAATCATCGAAGTCGAACACCTTTTTTTACTCTTTTGTTTGATTGCTGTACTTTCTTCATTTCTGATATTATTGATTATACGTTTACCGGCATTTGAGCACACAAGTATGCAGGAATTTTTCTTACTTGAACGCGTGTGAATTCCAAATCCTTCTTTCTTAGCAAACTCCATGTAGAAATTTTTCACATCCTCAAGAGAGTCAAATTCCAATCCAACATAAGGATAAGTGTTATGGGGCTCAATATTAATAGAAACATGGTGTGAAAAAACCTGTGAAACATTTTCTTCACTGTTTTCAACCTCATTGCCCTAGATGTAAATGAATTAAAAGTTAAAAACTTATACCTTATAGAAAACTTTCAAGTATTAAACTTTTTCAAAGATATTATTATATTAATTACCTCATTGTTATCATTCATATTTTCTGAAGAATTGGCAATTGAGGTTCCTTTAAACTCTAAAACAGAGGAACTATGAGATTCAATAGCCAACTCTTTCCAAGCATTAATAATGATTAAAGCTTTGTTGCGGTTTGTCGCTCCCAGAATTTTCATCCAGGTACAAACGCGAGAGTGGCGCGGAAAAATAGAGTCGCCAGCCATGTAAATTTATCCCAAGAGAGGGAAAGGGAACACCGCATGAACCTGAGGAAGAGGGAAAGGAATGGTCATCGTAACCATAACCTGGGTTCG
This sequence comes from Lathyrus tuberosus, assembly GCA_022829125.1. Lineage (NCBI taxonomy): Eukaryota > Viridiplantae > Streptophyta > Magnoliopsida > Fabales > Fabaceae > Lathyrus > Lathyrus tuberosus. The sequence goes on along the minus strand of JALAZF010000199.1, from coordinate 8,759,182 downwards.
GGAGTCGGTTACGTGAGGGGAAGGTGCTAGCACCCCACGCGTCCATCGTACTCGATGGGATCCACGCTTGTTGTCTATTCTAAGGGTGAGTTATCCTATCATCTAGGGCTTTACTAAGACAGGGAAGGGGAAGGCAAAGATAGACTCGGTAGGACGTCGACATCCTAGGCCTACGTACCCCCTTTCTGCAATGGGGAATTCAGAGTCAACGTAGTTCGGACCAAGTTCTTTTTGTGTTTTTTATGAGCGGCGTTAAACTCGCGTCCGGCAGTTAGGGTCGATGCCTGTTTGCGACTCAGACGGAAAGTAACGTGCCCTTTTTGAAAATAGCCTTTAGTTTTACAATCCCGAAGGACAAAAAGGTTTGAACTTTGTTTGTATTTTTCAGGACAGAAGTGACTTGAGTTAGTTTATAACTTGTATTGCACCAAAGTCTAGGGCACAGGGGCGAATACTTAACGCATCGTCCCAAGACAGGACGCTCGCTAAGCACTCTAGAAAGATGAGAGGAAGCCCCTCATTTCTCATTCCCCACGCTAAAGGCTCGTGCGCAATACACTTTATCCTTATTAAGAGTTTTCAAGATGTTTGAGATGAGAAGAGAGAAGAAACAAAGGAAACTCTAAAGGGAAACTAAGAGTCCTAATGTTATCATGCATGGGTGACCTACGGTTAGTGAGGTTTGACGACAACCTAAGCCTAAAGAAAAGAAAAGATGAGAGAAGGGATGTAAGGGTGAGTGTGGATGAGTATCCACACCCTTAAATGATTTACCTCATCCCCTGCATAAGAAGTTAGTAGACACAAGTAACATTAAGGCAAAATGAAACCCAAACCAATCATATAATAGTAATAACAATCCAAACATGTATTAAGAAGTCAAATAAACGACCCCAAAACAATGGCACAAGTGCCTCTTCAAACATATAACCAGACAAGGTCAAGGATGTGCATACAAGAAAAATCTCACACAAAGAGCAATTTAACAAATAGTAAAACAACTTCTAAAATCACCAAATTAAATATCAAAGTTGCTCAACCAGAGACAAACAAAATACCAAAAACTCCTGCAAAAAATCAAGATGTTAGTCCCTCAAACAATTAGGCAAAGCTCAGGTGAGAAGTAGGGTTCAATGTGCCAAAGGGAAGGACTAAAATGCAATATGCAATAGTTTTAAAAATGATAGAAAAATATTTTAATGCATCTCAGAATGTTGGTGAATGAATGCAAAAGGAATGGATTGAAAATATTTTATGGATGCAGAGAAATAAAATAAACAAATTCAGATATGCATGATATGTGTAATGCAAAAAAGAAAATAACTAAATAATTAATTTAGATGATAAAAAATAAAATAAAAATAAAAAATAAAATTTTTGAAAATTTTATAAAATGATAAAAAGTATGCATGAATTTTATTGGAATTTTTTAATGCAAGAATGTATTTTAAAAAAGTTAAATATGAAATGTAATAATTAATTAAAATGAAAACAAGAAAATGCGCATGGGGGGTGTGTTTAGTAAATAATCACGTTAGAAATGGAACTGGGCTTAGAGGGAGGGGTGTAGGAAGCAGGCCCACGCATTAATCCAATCAGAAAAAATAAATAAAAAAACAATAGTCCACGTGTGGACTCTAGTCAACCAATTGACTGGCTGCTTACCGTTAGATGCATCCAACGCGCCCTGTGGAGTCAACCAAATCAAATACTATGCAAGATCAAAGGTCATGATGAAAAGTCCACAGTAATAATGGTACACGTGCGTACAATCAATCCGTCTGCATGCTATACACCCCCATGTGCACGACACATGTATTTTTTAATGCGCTGTCATGTTCATGATCGTCTGATTGCATCAATGGCTCACATTAAGTCAAACAATAGAATAGTAAACGAAATAAAGAAACATGACTGGTGAACTATGGTAGCAACGGTGGGGGCATATACACGTAATCATTAATTAGAAATCGAAAAAAAAAATAAAAGAAAAAAACATGTGGCAGCGTGAGAGCTGTTTGATCAAGAGAATGGATGGTCCAGATTGTGTCTTCAACCTTCCTTCGCCGAAACCCTCACAGCCGCCGAAGCTAGGGTTCCGGCCACCGTCCTCCGTCACCTGCAACCTGAGATGGCACAGTCTGAATCCTAGCTTTTAGCTACGAATGGTGGTTGGTCTTTACTCTATGGATCACCAGGAAGAGGTTTGTGGAAGAAGTTTTTGAAAAAACCTTGTGGATTGTGAGATTTTTTGAAGAAAGGCTTTAGGGTTGCACACTTCAATTCTCCTCCAAATGTACGTGAATTAATCCTAACCAGTGCATGGATAGGGTTAAATAGACTAGGGTTTTCCACTGATAATGAATTGGGCTTGGGCAATTCCTTGTTTAGTGAGTTTTGGACAAATTTGGAAAATCACGTAATGTTAGATACACCCCCTCCCATGCATAGATATCCCAATATTCTATGATGGATCACTTGTGTTTGAATTGCTAATCACACCCACATTGAGATTGGGCCTTGAGACAATTTGATTTATGAGTTTTTAATAGTTTGGCATTTTGGCATAATGGAAAATAAGTGAAGAATACACCATGGAATTTTTTGATTTAAAAGCCTAAAAATGATCCTTGAGGAGTGTCCTTTGATGTTAAAAAGTGCCTTGAAGCAATGGCATAAATTATAGGTCCATATGTCCCAAAATCCAAAAGTTGTGAAAATGAAACCCTAAAAACCAATTTTCCTTCTTTTGATCATAAGTTGAGTTTCACAAATGATATGGGGACCCACTAGTACTTGTTGGAAAGAGGAGAAAAATATCTTCAACTTTTATGTTGGAGAAAAATTCATTTGAAGCTTTCTTGATGATGAAAAGTCCAGTTGAATGCAGTGCATGAACTTGCCCAAAAAGGAAACTTTCAACTTACATGTCATTTCCATATTTAGTAACTTTTGCACCAACTCTTGATTCTTGATAAATGGTATGAAAATTGACCCTTGAAGACCATATGAGGATGTGAGACCTTGAAATCCTTGAAGAGAGCCTCAAAATTCCACAGTTGACTTCTCCTCTCACTGTTGACTTTTACCCAATTCACCTGATTCTCAATCTTCTGATCAATTACGTCTCTCCTGAACCAAACTGATGGACAACCTCCCACCCCTAGATACTTAGAGACCCAAGGAATACCATGGAATCAAGTCTTGCCCAAAAAATCAGAAATAAACTGACTTTATGCCAAACCCTAGTTTTGGTACCCTCGGTCTAGGAGGAAATAACACAGTCTCCAAATCCAAATTCCTCTGAATATGATGTGTATCCTCTCCAACAAAGATAAGATATGTCATTTAGTGATGATAAAAACCCAAGGAGCTTGCCCATTGGAGCAATAAACCCACGAATCTCAAAACCCTAATTTATGCACTGGTTAGGAGGAAGTGATCCACTTGAACTCTCTTGCTTGACCCTTTGAAGAACATCTTCTTCTCTTGAACATGCCTCAGGCACCTTGACCCCATGCTAATGATATGCATACATGATAATGCAAAAAATGAAATGAAACATAAGCTAGTTAGTACTAAAGTAAGGAGGGAAAATTTTGGGGTGCTACAGCTGCCCCTATTCAATCAACTTGGTCCTGAGGGTATGATAGCAACGGCTCTTAGACATTCCAGGATACACGGGGATTGAATACTGAAAGAGCTCCGAAAATTTGCTAATGATGAGAATAATGAGATGGAGCGTGCTGAAAAATAAGGAATATGACCTCAACCATATCCACAAGAAAAAAAACGAATACGACCTCAATCGCACCCACAAAGCGAATACAACCTTAATTGCACCCGCAAAAGGAAGACTGACCTCAATCACTCTGCCCACAAAGAAAAACACGAATACGACCTTAATCGCACCTACAAAACAAATATAACCTCAATTGTACCCACGAAGGAAGACTGATCTCAATCACTCTACCCACGAAGAAAAACACGAATACGACCTCGATCACACCCACAACACGAATACAACCTCAATTGTACCCACGAAGAAAGACTGACCTCAATCACTCTACCCACAAAGAAAATACGAATACGACCTCGATCGCATCCACAAAACGAATACAACCTCAATTGTACCCACAAAGGAAGATTGGCCTCAATCACTCTACCCGCAAAGAAAAGACGAATACGACCTCAATCGCATCACAAAACGAATACAACCTCAATTGTACCCACAAAGGAAGACTGACCTCAATCACTCTACCCACAAAGAAAATACGAATACGACCTCGATCGCATCCACAAAATGAATACAACCTCAATTGTACCCACAAAGGAAGACTGACCTCAATCACTCTACCCACAAAGAAAATACGAATACGACCTCGATCGTATCCACAAAACGAATACAACCTCAATTGTACCCACAAAGGAAGACTGACCTCGATCACTCTACCCGCAAAGAAAAGACGAATACGACCTCGATCGCATCCACAAAATGAATACAACCTCAATTGTACCCACAAAGGAAGACTGACCTCAATCACTCTACCCGCAAAGAAAAGACGAATACGACCTCAATCGCACCCACAAAACGAATACAACCTCAATTGTACCCACGAAGGAAGACTGACCTCAATCACTCTACCCACGAAGAAAAACTCGAATACAACCTCGATCGCACCCACAAAACGAATACAACCTCAATTGTACCCACGAAGGAAGACTGACCTCAATCACTCTACCCACGAAGAAAAACACGAATACGACCTCAATCGCACCCACAAAACGAATACAACCTCAATTGTACCCACGAAGGAAGACTGACTTCAATCACTCTACCCACGAAGAAAAACACGAATACGACCTTAATCGCACCCACAAAATGAATACAACCTCAATTGTACCCACGAAGGAAGACTGACCTCAATCACTCTACCCATAAAGAAAAACACGAATACGACCTCGATCGCACCCACAAAACGAATACAACCTCGATTGTACCCGCAAAAGGATAACCAACATAAAGTGGCGACTTCACTGGGGATAGCGTGAAATAAAACTTCTGGTTCATACCACCCCTACTGAGAAAAGGATACTGGTAAACTGGATCTCACAAAAGAGAAAGGCCAAACAAAAGCAAACTTCTATCGGACTCAAGATCCACAGATAAGATGACTCCGCTGGGGAAAGGAGAAGTCTAAATAAAAGACTCTGCCGAGGAGCACAAACATGAGGAACGCATCCCTCCAAAATCTCCTGAGTTATGCCATCTCTGCTGGGAAAGAGACCTGGCAAGGAAAGCGTCAAACCTGGCTTATGCTTTGAATGCAAATGTTTGAATTTTACCGTAATGCTCCACACGAAATGGAAATGCTACGCGTTTGAGGATGCAATGCAAATGCTTATGATATGCAAAAGGGGTCCCTTCAGCAAAATAAATGCTGGAGAGAAAAGACCAATTCAGCCGGGGATGACAAAAATAAATTGTCCTCTGAATCCAAGAACTCTGCTGAGAAGGATCATATTGATCGACTCTTCGGATCAACAACTTCTACTGGGGATGAAATCCCAAAAGAAAATCCATACCACGGGGGATTATACATGTCCTCTACTGAAAGTGACATAGAACCTGAGATTTCTCCTCTGCTGGGGGAGTTGAGAATGGACGCCAATAACGGAACCGGAAGTCTGTTACTGAGGACTGCCAATAACCAATTGGGCTCAGAACCTGCTGGGGGATGCCAGCCCATACTACCATTCTGCTTGGGGATACTGCTGAACTTAACCTGCTGACGGGGAGAATGACTTTACTCCCTTCTTGCTGGGGATTAGAATATGACATCGGCGGTGAGAGCACGCTTCTTGACTGAATGAGGAAGGTGAACACCCTGATTCTGTGGGGAAATAACGTCTTGATCCGGAGAAAAATGCTTCCCAAGTCTCCTGCTGGGGAAGGTCTGCTCTGCTGAGGAAAGTGCAATTTCAATGCTGGGGAGAGCAACCTGCTGGGGATGTACAATCTGTTGCTCTGCAACCTGACTTGTCTTTATGGTCATAAGCGGCTCTTTGAACTTTTCATCTCAAGAGGATTTTACAGAAGATCGGGCGTTCGCCCTGCCCCAGGGTCTTCAAACTCTTGGAGAGATTAATCATATCTCGACATAACTGCCCCAGTCTTCATAATCCATGACGTACATTACCTCGAAGGGGATCGTAATGACTTGACAATACTCTGCTTTAGCATCTTGAACCTTGAGGAGGTGTTTTCCATTAACCATTTTCAGGAATGGACGATCTCTCATGCTCTAGAGGTGGCCTGCCCCACTATGGGCTTTGAAGTGACTTTGCCCCTGATCCTAGAATGAATGCCCTAGAATAACTGAATTTTGGAGAGTTTTCTCGACGTGACTGCCCCAGATTGGCTACATCTTAACACGACTTACTGGGGAGAGCCCACTCTACACTGAGTCTCTTGGCAGCATGCCCTTTGATATGATTGTCTTTCAGAATTTTCAAGCATCTCAACTTGGTAGGATCAAGCTTCTTGACTGATGTTCACTATGTAGGCTGCCATTGATGTTTAGGCACATGTATGCAAACAAAACAAGTTATTTATGAGAATGATAATCCTAATGCAACACTCATGTTAACCTTGAAGTTTTTATTGAAAATGCGTCGCCGAGCCTTGTGAATGAATCACTTGCTGGGATGCGACCTTGATTTTTGAATGGCAAAAACAATGCGCATATGCAATACCAACAAATTTTATTAGCACAACTCATAGGAGTCAGGAACGCCATCCGGTTGGAGTACGCTTTCGGACTGAACCCTGTTTCAATTAGGACTTTTAAGGGTTGTAATGTGGTCTGGTTCACGGTTTCATAAAAAGGATTTATGGCTCAAAATTTATCGGTGCCCACCCACTCTTCGTGATGTTCTCCAGTCCTATGTTCAGTTAATCTGACCCAAACGCTCACCTCCCAAAAGGTTTATAATCTTTAAGGAACCTATGCCCCCAATGGTTTGGCACCTAGGGGAGTTTCGGAATGACAGTCACCCCTTTTTATCTTGTGTCTGTAATCACACGAATTTGTTCTTATCGGGGATTTTCTTTTCTTTTGCTCTTTTTGATCCCTGATTTTTGCCTGGACTGACTCTTTTGAGCTTTTCAATTTTTAAGTCCAGCGGGATGCCCTAACTTTTGCCTAAGTCGCTTGTTTTCAAGTTTTCGACTTAGCGGGCTTTTCTTTTTTTTATTCCCCTTTTTGAACAATGCGTGTGACACTGGTTGTCTTACTTACTTGAAAGGGTTGTGACTGCCTCACTCCTTGATTGTTGAAGGATAAGCATCGCGGTTTCACATCTCTTGACCTATTGACGGTGGGATAGAAGGTAATGGTTCCTCAGATGCACACTCTCTTTGAAATCTGAACGCTCGGTCAAACTAACTAACGCCTACCCTGCCCCTGGGTTAAGTATGAGGGTTTTTTCGTATGAAAGAAGATCCTACTTCAAGGCTCGAAGGGGTTAACGAGGGTCTATCTCCCTTATATCTCTGGTGTTTAGGGGTTTGAAACAGTGCATGTACATCCTCAACAGAGTTCTATCCTTGAACATACGACCAGAGATTCTGCGTTTTCGTCTCATCATCCTCCCTCAAGAGTTCTAAACAAGAAAATTGGTATTGCAGTGCATATAAACATTTAAGAGTGAACACGAATGGATTACTTCAAGAAAAACATACTCATTGCATTAATATCATCATAAAAAAACAAACAAGTCTTGCATACATACGATGCTTTAACAAGAAATGGAAAAAACTACAAATGAAAATGCAGTAAAGAAGCTGAAGATTGCCATTGCTGAGGAAGCTTAATTCTGTCTGGACGTACTTGCAGACTGAGTGTTCATTTGAGAAAGGAGGCCTCCATTGATGTACATATCATCTTCAGTGAATACAATGATCTCTGAGTCTACCAGGTCTTGTACCTTGTGCTTGAATACATTACACTCATCAATTGTGTGCCCAAACATTCCCGAGTGGAACTCGCACCTAGCAGTCATGTCATAATCCGGAGGAATAGGGTACGGTACTGGCGCGGTACTCCTCGTTTGAATCAGAGAGTTCTTGATCAGACGAGCAAACAACTGACTATAAGGGATAGGAATAGGATCAAATATCCTCTTGGGCCCTCTTGGTCTTGGTTGCCCCTGCTGCTGACAACTCTGCTGTCGGTGCTGATTTGGGTGCCTCACCTGCGCTTGCTCTTTCCCTTCCACATTTGGCTAAGGCACAAACAAAGGTTGCTGACGTAGAGCTTCTGCAGCAAAAGGTTGTGGAGAAAGTCCATGACATAAGGTGGATCCTGCAAAGAGGGGAGGAGCCTCCGCTTCTTTCGCCACAATTGGGGCAACATCACCTTGTACATTTACGCCGCCCGACGTGAACTCAATTGCCCCTGCCTCAATCAAATCCTGGACTCGGTGTTGAAAGGCCCTACATTCCTCCACAATATGCCCTGGTGCCCCAGAATGGAAATCACAATGGGCTCTTGTATCATAGCCTGGTGGAGGATTGCCGGTGTGAGGAGCCAAAGTCCTTTTCTGTACCAGTTAAAACTGAAGGAGATACGGCAATAGTTGAGAATATGGTATAGGGAGCGGATGAAAAACTCTTTCAGACTTCTTCTGCCTCTGTGTACACTTTTTTCCCTTGGGCTTCTCTTGGGAGCCAAGACCCAGCTGCTGTTGGGAAAGTTCTGGAACTTCTGCTTGTGGAAGAGATTCATGAGGTAATCCACGATTTAGATCAAATTCCAAAGAGGTGGGAAGAGTAAGGATCTCTGTTGTGGAAGCGGGCACAGGACTGTCTTCCTTCTTCAACACTATTTTCAAAATCTCTATGACCAAACCCATCTGAGTCTTCATCTGACTGATCTCCTCCCTCGGCATCTTCTGCTCCTGGAGCATGTCTTCCCCAAATTGCCTCATCTGAACCTTCATTTCACTCAACTCAGCTTGAACTCGCTCCATGATCAACTCTTGAATGGCCTGAGGAGTTAAATATGGAATTCTGAGATGGGAACAAGATAAGAACACCGGAGATAAACACCTGTTATGCAGAATGATTATGCAAAATGGTTATGAATATGAAAATGTAAATGGACATGCTTGAAAATTCACAGGGCGATCCACCCCTTGATTCCAGTTTAACAACAAGATAGAACGGAACTTCGGCTCGTATATTAAGAAAACCAGAGGCAAACCAAATGCCAACAATCATAATCTGAGGTAACAAGTCTGAACATTAGAATCATAGGTCCCAACCAACAAGCCTGGTGGTGATCCAAATACAATAAAAAGAGAAAAGACAACTACGGCATGTCATCAAAGTCCACAAGTGTCAATCCCCCCATCCACTATGCTTTCTGCACCAGTCTTGAATCTCCTTGAACAGCTTTCTGGTGTCGGGATGCTTTGGTCTCTGAATTAGTTCTTGAATGAGAAGGTTTCTCCTGTGTATGATCCCATCCAAGTATCGGCAATGTAACTCCCAAGTGTCTTCTTCAGAAACACCATCCATGCCAGGTCCCTCATGTCTAGATCTCTTCACTTCAGCTTGGACCTTCAGTTCCTCTATGGAGGCTATGGCTTCATTAAGTCGACCTTCGACTGCTTGTCTGTTGAATACCCCTGACAGTATCTCAGCGTCTTTCTTCTTGAGCTTCAACTTCAACTCATCAATCTGGGCTAGATAACCGTCTTCCTTTCTCTTATTCTCAGCCATGGCAGTCTCTTGGTGATCATTGAACCTGTGAATCTTTAACAAAGCCTTGTCTAATTCCTCCTTCTTGGACTCGAGAACCTTACTGATACCATCCAAAGCTTCTTTCATCCTTTGTCTAGATGTGACCATGTCAGCTAGCTCTCTTTCTGCCTTAGCAAGAAGCTCTGTCTTTAACTTGGCGGTATGAACAGCTTCACCCCGCTCATGTTTCCACTGATAAATCTCTCTTTTTAGCTCACTATTTTCTTCCCGCAGCCTTTCCTACTTCTCCAACTCAACTGTGGTAGGAGGCTCGATCATCAAAGGATACAAAGGTGGTTCCACCGGGAAGGGAAGAAGCTCATCTTCTGCTCTCTTCTTAATCCACTCTTTATAGGACGGGAAAGCCCGGTTATTACATTTCCCGAATGACATTTTACCCTTCTTGGTTACCTGTTTCCAAGCATTCACAACCTTCCTTATCATCTCTTGATCCTCAATACCATTGAAGAATAAGGACTCTCTGACATCTCGCTCTTCGGGTGGACTTTTCAAAGGATAACCAAATTGCCTGATAACTAGGGAAGGATTGTAGTTAATTCCACCTTTCCTCCCTATCAAGGGTACATTAAGGAATTCTCCGCACTTGTAAATAATCTCCATTCCTAGCAAAGTCATGATTGACCCAAACAATGTTGTCAGCGGTCAAGCCCATAACCCTCTTTGACCATTTCAGAGAATCTTTCGTATCAACGAAAGCGCCAGATTCGGGGAGACGACTCAGAAGCCAAGTAGATAAGAGTGGTGCACAACAAATCACAGTTTTTCCACGCCTATTCTCATTCTTGTAGTGAACTGAGTGATACACATCACCTAGCAAGGTAGGTATAGGATTCTTCGAAATAAAGATTCTGACGGCATGCATATCCACTAGATCAGGAACATTCGGAAATAGGACAATCCCATAGATGCACATAGCTAGAATAGCTTGGAAAGCAGTCCAATTCTTCTCTTTGACATGTATGCAAGCTTGATCAAACAAGAACTTCAATAAGAAACCCTTAACTCCTTGTTTTTCTTCAATATTACTGTTCAGAACGGATTCACTAATATGAAGAGCAACAACCATTTCTCTTATCCCGGGGTGTTCTTCAGAAAAGAATACTATGTCATGCCTGATGGGGATTCCCAAAATAAATGAGAACTCCTCCAACGTTGGGGCCAAGATGTAGTCCGGGAAAGTGAAGCAACGCAAAGACGGATCGTAAAACTGAAGAAGTGTATGAATGGCATCCTTCACATACTTGGACATATTATAAACAAACTTCAGAAGTCTCCCATACCCTCCACTGAACTCTGTACGAACTCCGGGACCAGCCATATTAATCAATTTGTGAATCAACATCAAGGTTGGATCTGGGAACGAATAGGCAACAGTCTTCTTTCTCTGGACATCCATGCTGAAGTAACCTCAGAAAACCGGAATCAAGAGTAAGATGCAAGCCCTGAAAAATGTCAAACATGTCAGAATGCAAGAAAATGATATGCTCATGCAAACATGGGGTCAAGGCAACACTGCTGGATGTGCTGTGCTGTTAACTGAACGAGAACCACAACCCAGAAGACCAGAATTCTGAACCACTAAGATAACTAGGAACCCAAATAATCGAACATTGATGAGAAATCCAGAAAACCGGGTAGGTTGAAGGTCTCGGTTACCTGCAAACCTGCAAACACCCATCCCCTCTCACGTGTGGGTACTAGGATGTTCAGTATCCCGGGCTCTCAGGTCGAGAAATGATGATACGTTCACCATTTCTGGTTTGGCATCATCATCAATCGAGGAGGCCTCAACTGATTCTCCAAAGCGGAAGGTCCTTAGCTTTGGCACTGAGGTCGAGAAACAATAGTACATTCATCCCTCGGGGTACAGTACTATCGTCAATCGAGGAGTGCCTCCACTGATTCTTTTCAAAAGGTAGGGGCCATCCTATGCGAGTTCCAAAGTGGGCCCTCGGGTGCGAATGGGTTTGCCACCGGATGTGGTCTGCCACTGTCACCACTAAAGAGGGATGTTTCCACTAAGGTCCTCAATGATCGGTCACCAGAGTCGACAGCTCTCTAGATCAACACCCCAACATGCGCAAGACACACACGTTAGAATGCGTCCCAAGATAGCCTCGTCTGGTTGTGAATTTCGTGAACACACAAACGTACCAAGCGGGCATATAGGTCCCACTACTTTCCACTCTAGTCCTAGGGTATACTCAAGCCTGGGTATTGGGCTTATCTCTCGGACCCACCCAACCTGCAAAACAAAGACAGCCAGTACAACACAGCAGTATGACAGTAATAAAAATGAAATGCAATGCAGAAAAGCTGTAAAAATAAAATACAACAAATAAAACAAAACAAACACAAAACACCCAAAGAGAACAAAGACAAGCAAGCGCTAGGATTGACTCGCTTAGGGATGGACCAGCATAGGTCAACCAAGTCCCCAGCAGAGTCGTCAGCTGTCGCTCCCAGGATTTTCATCCAGGTACAAACGCGAGAGTGGCGCGGAAAAACAGAGTCGCCAGCCGTGTAAATTTATCCTAAGAGAGGGAAAGGGAACACCGCATAAACCTGAGGAAGAGGGAAAGGAATGGTCATCGCAACCATAACCTGGGTTCGGGAGTTGGTTACGCGAGGGGAAGGTGCTAGCACCCCACGCGTCCATCGTACTCGATGGGATCCACGCTTGTTGTCTATTCTAAGGGTGAGTTATCCTATCATCTAGGGTTGTACTAAGACAGGGAAGGGGAAGGCAAAGACAGACTCGGTAGGACGTCGACGTCCTAGGCCTACGTACCCCCTTTGTGCAATGGGGAATTCAGAGTTAACGTAGTTCGGACCAAGTTCTTTTTGTGTTTTTTATGAGCGACGTTAAACTCGCGTCCGGCAGTTAGGGTCGATGCCTATTTGCGACTCAGACGGAAAGTAACGTGCCCTTTTTGAAAATAGCTTTTAGTTTGACAATCCCGAAGGACAAAAAGGTTTGAAGTTTGTTTGTATTTTTTAGGACAGAAGTGACTTGAGTTAGTTTATAACTTGTATTGCACCTAAGTCTAGGGCACAGGGGTGAATACTTAACGCATCGTCCCAAGACAGGACGCCCGCTAAGCACTCTAGAAAGATGAGAGGAAGCCCCTCATTTCTCATTCCCCACGCTAAAGGCTCGAGCGCAATACACTTTATCCTTATTAAGAGTTTTCAAGATGTTTGAGATGAGAAGAGAGACGACACAAAGGAAACTCTAAAGGGAAACTAAGAGTCCTAATGTTATCATGCATGGGTGACCTACGGTTAGTGAGGTTTGACGACAACCTAAGCCTAAAGAAAAGAAAAGATGAGAGAAGGGATGTAAGGGTGAGTGTGGATGAGTATCCACACCCTTAAATGATTTACCTCATCCCCTGCATAAGAAGTTAGTAGACACAAGTAACATTAAGGCAAAATGAAACCCAAACCAATCATATAATAGTAATAACAATCCAAACATGTATTAGGAAGTCAAATAAACGACCCCAAAACAATGGCACAAGTGCCTCTTCAAACATATAACCAGACAAGGTCAAGGATGTGCATACAAGAAAAATCTCACACAAAGAGCAATTGAACAAATAGTAAAACAACTTCTAAAATCACCAAATTAAATATCAAAGTTGCTCAACTAGAGACAAACAAAATACCAAAAACTCCTGCAAAAAATCAAGATGTTAGTCACTCAAACAATTAGGCAAAGCTCAGGTGAGAAGTAGGGTTCAATGTGCCAAAGGGAAGGACTAAAATGCAATATGCAATAGTTTTAAAAATGATAGAAAAATATTTTAATGCATCTCAGAATGTTGGTGAATGAATGCAAAAGGAATGGATTGAAAATATTTTATGGATGCAGAGAAATAAAATAAACAAATTCAGATATGCATGATATGTGTAATGCAAAAAAGAAAATAACTAAATAATTAATTTAGATGATAAAAAATAAAATAAAAATAAAAAATAAAATTTGTGAAAATTTTATAAAATGATAAAAAGTAGGCATGAATTTTATTGGAATTTTTTTAATGCAAGAATGTATTTTAAAAAAGTTAAATATGAAATGTAATAATTAATTAAAATGAAAACAAGAAAATGCGCATGGGGGGTGTGTTTAGTAAATAATCACGTTAGAAATGGAACTGGGCTTAGAGGGAGGGGTGTAGGAAGCAGGCCCATGCATTAATCCAATCAGAAAAAATAAATAAAAAAACAATAGTCCACGTGTGGACTCTAGTCAACCAATTGACTGGCTGCTTACCGTTAGATGCATCCAACGCGCCCTGTGGAGTCAACCAAATCAAATACTATGCAAGATCAAAGGTCATGATGAAAAGTCCACAATAATAATGGTACACGTGCGTACAACCAATCCGTCTGCATGCTATACACCCCCATGGGCACGGCACATGTATTTTTTAATGCGCTGTCATGTTCATGATCGTCTGATTGTATCAATGGCTTACATTAAGTCAAACAATAGAATAGTAAACAAAATAAAGAAACATGACTGGTGGACTATGGTAGCAACGGTGGGGGCATATACACGTAATCATTAATTAGAAATCGGAAAAAAAAATAAAAGAAAAAAACATGTGGCAGCGTGAGAGCTGTTTGATCAAGAGAATGGAGGGTCCAGATTGTGTCTTCAACCTTCCTTCGCCGGAACCCTCACAGCCGCCAGAGCTAGGGTTCCGGCCACCGTCCTCCGTCACTTGCAACCTGAGATGGCACAGTCTGAATCCTTGCTTTTAGCTGCGAATGGTGGTTGGTCTTTACTCTATGGATCCCCAGGAAGAGGTTTGTGGAAGAAGTTTTTGAAAAAACCTTGTGGATTGTGAGATTTGTTGAAGAAAGGCTTTAGGGTTACACACTTCAATTCTCCTCCAACTGTACGTGAATTAATCCTAACCAGTGCATGGATAGGGTTAAATAGACTAGGGTTTTCCACTGATAATGAATTGGGCTTGGGCAATTCCTTGTTTAGTGAGTTTTGGAAAAATTTGGAAAATCACGTAATGTTAGATACACCCCCTCCCATGCATAGATATCCCAATATTCTATGATGGATCACTTGTGTTTGAATTGCTAATCACAACCACATTGAGATTGGGCCTTGAGACAATTTGATTTATGAGTTTTTAATAGTTTGGCATTTTGGCATAATGGAAAATAAGTGAAGAATACACCATGGAATTTCTTGATTTAAAAGCCTAAAAATGATCCTTGAGGAGTGTCCTTTGATGTTAAAAAGTGCCTTGAAGCAATGGCATAAATTATAGGTCCATATGTCCCAAAATCCAAAAGTTGTGAAAATGAAACCCTAAAAACCACTTTGCCTTCTTTTTATCATAAGTTGAGTTTCACAAATGATATGGGGACCCACTAGTACTTGTTGGAAAGAGGAGAAAAAGATATTCAACTTTCATGTTGGAGAAAAATTCATTTGAAGCTTTCTTGATGATGAAAAGTCCAGTTGAATGCAGTGCAGGAACTTGCCCAAAAAGGAAACTTTCAACTTACATGTCATTTCCATATTTAGTAACTTTTGCACCAACTCCTGATTCTTGATAAATGGTATGAAAATTGACCCTTGAAGACCATATGAGGATGCGAGGCCTTGAAATCCTTGAAGAGAGCCTCAAAATTCCACAGTTGACTTCTCCTCTCACTGTTGACTTTTACCTAATTCACCTGATTCTCAATCTTCTGATCAATTACGTCTCTCCTGAACCAAACTGATGGACAACCTCCCACCTCTAGATACTTAGAGACCCAAGGAATACCATGGAATCAAGTCTTGCCCAAAAAATCAGAAATAAACTGACTTTATGGCAAACCCTAGTTTTGGTACCCTCGGTCTAGGAGGAAATAACACAGTCTCCAAATCCAAATTCCTCTGAATATGATGTGTATCCTCTCCAACAAAGATAAGATATGTCATTTAGTGATGATAAAGACCCAAGGAGCTTGCCCATTGGAGCAATAAACCCACGAATCTCAAAACCCTAATTTATGCACTGGTTAGGAGGAAGTGATCCACTTGAACTCTCTTGCTTGACCCTTTGAAGAACATCTTCTTCTCTTGAACATGCCCCAGGCACCTTGACCTCATGCTAATGATATGCATACATGATAATGCAAAAAATGAAATGAAACATAAGTCAGTTAGTACTAAAGTAAGGAGGGCAAATTTTGGGGTGCTACACGGTTTGTATCAATAGTTTCAAGATCATCAATCATCCTCGCCATATCATCAAGAACCATTTCCTCAGCCACCTTTGAGAATATGTTGTCACAATTCTTAAAACAATTTTCGATTGAAACCAGAGATAAGTACTGGATTGAAGGATTTTTAATCATAATTCATTTTTTTATTTCACAAATCAATTCCATGGCACTGACCTTCCCAATGTTGACCAAATGGAAGAGGCCAAGATTCATAGGACAATTAGGCTCTTTAAGGACCTCAGAGGTTGTATCCTTCACAATTTTATGAATTTGGTTTGAATCTTGGAGAAACTCAATATTGTTAAAGCTCATTTCCATACTCATCTAAAAGTGAAAACTGAAAATTTGGGGAAAAATAAATTTGATGATGAGAGAAATTCAAAGAGCATGAAGGTCGAGATTGACTAGTATGGAGAATGATGTAGATGAAAATTGAGATTGAACGGAAAAAATTATGAAGAAGATGTTGAAGAAAAGCGTCTTCCAAAGTTTCGACTTTCTCAATATTTGTATATCACGTGCAAAAAAAATAAAGGATATTTTATAAAAATTTGATACATAAATGATTAAATGAATTAATATAAGCCTTTGGATAAAATATTATTGAACAACTTAGATTTGGTGTCAAAGTTAATATTCGACACCAGTGTCAAATAATCTCCTCCCATATATATATATATATATATATGGGAGGGGATCATTTGATACCGGTGTCAAAATATTTACTTTGACACCGAATCTTATCCCTTTAATATTATTCATTCAATGACTAAGATATATTCACTTAAAACTAACACATGAGTGTTTTAAGGAAATTTATCTTAGCCATTGAATGAATAATAATAAAGGGGTAGAATTTGATGTAAAAGTTAATATTTTGACACCGGTGTCAAATGATCCCCTCCCTATATATATATATATATATATATATATATATATAAAATTTTCCTTGAATGTTATTGTACAATAGTAAATAAATATGTCTAGTATGTAATGTACTCTATCGTCCAACAAATTGCAACGGAACAGAACCGTTATATTGGTTCTATGCGGATTCTCAAATCTTTCTCATAATAATAAATTTAAAATAACAAAAAAAATGAAAAGAAAATATCATCACAAATTATAACCTAAATGTATGTTCAGTATAGAATTTGTTATACCTATTATTTATTGATATTCAAATAAATTGCATTTTGAATTGTATTTTAAAATTATTTATTAAAATGGATTTTGTTAATCATTAAAGTGGTTAAATTCATAAATAAATAAAAAATAGAAGAAAAAAGTTACAATTTTAAACTATAATTAAACTTGGATTCGGATGCTATGTGAATTGTTTGTGTTTGATGAAATTTATTATTATAAGATATAAGGATCATCTAAAGATTAATCATGACTTATATAGACATCTGATTTGGAGTCTTATGTAACAGTAGAATACCGAAATGTGGAATTTTGAGAACCTTTTATGGAAAATAAGGAATTTGAGATTCCCAAAACTTAAGAACCTCGTGAGGAAGGTTCTTCGCGGATTGTTGAAACACAAACCGAAAGTTCATCAATGATTGTTGAAAAATAACTCGAATTTAGAATAAGCAGAAAGTCTGAAAGGCTAAGGATCTAGGACCGAACAAAATCGATTGTCGACATATTTCTTTTATCTAGTAGAAGAAAATAGTGAGAATTTTGTTCGTAAGATTCCTATTATTCTTTAAGTGGAAGATGATCCTAATATTTACAATGAAGAAGTAACTTCAAGGGACTTCTCTTGGAATGATGTTATCCAAGACGAAATGAATTCAATACTGTCAAACCACACTTGGAAACTTGTCGATCTACCTAAAGGATAAAAACCCATTAGATGCAAATGGATGTTTAGAAGGAAGTATTATAGTGATGATACACTAAACACCTAGAAAAATATATTAGTAGCCAAAGGTTTTATACAAAAGCAATGTGTTGATTATTTCAACACATATGCACCACCAACAAGGATGACAACAATTAAAAGTATCGATTTGCATTAGTTTCTTTGTATGTTCTTATGGATGTTAAACGACATTCCTAAATGGAGATCTAAACGTGGAGATTTACATGAAAAAACAAGAAGGTTATATGCTTTCAGGTAATAGCGTGCAAGCTCGTCAAATCCTTGTAAGGATTAAAATAGGCACCGAAACAATGACATCAAAAATTGGACTTTGTCATTGTAAAATTCACAAATTAAAAGAGAGACACACAACTTAAGGGGAGACTTTTCAATCATTATCAAAACAAGAATTAAAAGATTTTGTCATCATAAAAATGGGGAGATTGTGAGAAATACATTTTATATCTAGTTCTATTTTGATGAAAACAAAGATTATCAAAGAAGAAAATGTTCAAAAGTGTCAGGCACATCAATGATGAAGTTGATCAAGAAGGTTTAAGATATAAATTCAAGTGAAGATTTGAGACAAGTGAACATAAATAAGGTGCTCATTGTATTTTATATTATACTACTTTAAATTGCTCATAATTTCATCTAAAACCTTTTTGCATCATCATGCATGATTATCTGAAAACATTCTTCATCTGATTCTTGTTACAAGTGTTTGTACACAAAGTTGTGTGAGAATATTGTGATATTAATTTGTATCCATGTTGATTATATGATTGATCATTAGCAACGAGATGGATGAAATTTTAGAAACAAAGAGGTTTCTAACTTCCACATTCAAGATGAATGATCTTGGACTAGTTGACACACTTTTGGGGATCAAAATAAATCAAAATAATGGGGGTTATGAACTCAGTCAAACACGTTATGTTGAGAAAATACTTGATAAGTTCAAACACTTACGCTTTAAGGAAGTGACCACTCTATTTGATCCTAGTGTCAAACTTCAAAAGAATGATGGAATAGTTATGACTCAATTGGAATATGCAAGTGCATGTAATATACTAGACATGACATAATATTTGCAATCAGTAAAATGAGTAGATTTTACTAGAAATATAAATGGTGAGCACTAGAAGCCCATCATTAGGATTTTCATCTATCTTATACAAACCAAAATTCTTAGCCACATTATGGTAGATTTTTTGCCATATTAGAAGAATATACCGATGCGAGTTAGATATCGAGTGTTGAATATCATAAATCTGCATTTGGGTGGATATTTACACTAGCTAGGGGTGCAATTTATTGGAAGAGCAAGAAATAAATGTGGATCACTATCTCAACAACATAATCAGAGTTTGAGGCTCTTGCTTCCGCTAGTGAAGAAGTTGAATGGTTGAGGGACCTTCTGTCGGAAGTTTCATTGACTAAAGATAATGTTTCAAAAGTGTTGATAAATTGTGGTAGTCAAACCACTTTAACTAGAGCATACAAAAAGTGTATTACATAAAGTCTACACAAGTAGGACTTAGACATTCTTTCATGAGAAAATTGATTAAGGATGTAATCATTCACATATATACGACCAAGCTATAATTTTCTTGATCCATTTACTAAGCCACTGGCCAGAGACTTAGTAAAAACAACCTCGAGAGGCATGTGGTTGAAACTCCTTGAGTAAGAATTTCGACAGTGACGGCAACCCAATCTTACGTTAACAGAACATTATCCTCAAGATTCAATGGGTAGCAACAAGTCGTTGATTTGGATGTTTGTCGAACATTTCTTGATAATGTTGACCTTTAAAATTAAGGTTGGGTTTTTTATTTAAACTCTTAATGAAGTTCAATACTTAGGGTATGTGTCTCATGGAAAAGGATACAATATGAACTTCATGTTGGAATATTTTAATAATTTAGTAATATATTAATATTCCAATAATTATGTGGCCAAATATATTTATTTAATTATATTAGCTATTTTATCAAATAAAGTGCCTTAAATAAATTATGTGATCAAATAATGTTAAAAGGCTATTTAGATTTTATTTAGGAATTATTTAATTAATTAATTAATTAAATAATTGGTATGAGCTCAAATATGAGTGGATGTCAGGATGGCCCATTTGGGAATAATGGGAACCCTAATTAGCCATCACACTATATATAGGCTATGGTCCCCAATATACCGTACAACAAGCAATTATCTCTTCTCCCCATCTGAAGAGAATTCGAGGCCTAAGGAGTACCGGTTGAGGAAGAACCACAAAAGCCATCATCTTCCAGGTTTTAGGGTTACCGTCAAAGTGATTTTTCTCCATGGATCCAGGTATTCCTAAACTCAATTTATTGATCCTTTATCACTATACATGCTTGATTTCCGCATTTTGTTGAGCATGTATATTCGATTAACTATTAATGATTTAATTCTAACACTTCACCTATGTGAATTTCGAGATGGTGTCGTCTCAAAGTGAGAATAGGAGTTTCTCTCACGAAAAATTTATGAAACAGGAAAGCATATGGCCATAAATAAGTGTTAGGCGAGATATGTAGGGGAAGAACCCTTAAAGAATGTGTGTAAGGTAACGTCATCCTAATCATATGGATTAATGGTTTAAAAGCATTGCTACCTAACATTCCAATTAGACTTTGTGTTGTTCTCACTAAGGTTATGTTTTAAATCGAAAGATACCTAACTCATGTATTAACATTCTTTATACCTATTTTTTCAGAATTGGTCTTGTCATTATTAGAACAAGTGGGAGATTGTTATAAATTATTAAGAATTAATAATCTTGGGTGTGTTCCAAAATGACAAGAAAATATACAAGTGAAGATTAATTTTGAATTTACAAATAAGAAACACTTGTGAAGTGTTGCAGTAGGTTTAAATTCGAAAATATGCAACACTTCGTGAAGTGTTTCAGAATGAAAGCATGAAACTCTTGAAAAATGTTACAGTGGGCACAACAAATAACTTTTGGTAAAAGTACGTAACTTTTGGCAAAAGCTTGTAACTCTTGGTAAAAGGAAAATGTTTCAGCAAGGGTCGCAACCTTTTGCAAAAACACCAATATGGTCTCTAAAAATTTCATTCCGGATACAAAAAAAAAAACATAACATAAACATACATCCTTTTCACTAAAACTCCATACACTCTTCTCTATATTTGAGTTTTCATCGGTCTTGTGCAACTCGAGTATAGGCTGAATTATCCTGGGTATTTCTGCGTTCTAACTCTAAGACATTTGAGAGTGTTTGAAATACTTTTAAGGAAAGTAACACCATTCACGATTCTAGCCTCGGTCCATTCGATTTAAATTAATTTTTCTCACACATTTTTGTCTTTGTTAAGATTTGAACACACGAAGTTTCATAGAGAATAAGCACGTGCAATTTCTTTTTGAAAAGTGAAGAAGATTTTTAGAATGTATCACGTTAATTTAGATGATATAGCACAAAATTAATTAAAATGTCAATGAAATAAGACGTAATTCTAATTTAATGTATTATATAAAAGTTATTATCAGGGAAAGAAGAGATATATGTACTCGAGAATAATAACTAATTATAAACATTATATTCCATCGATTTAACCAATAAATTAAAAGTTTTTATTAAGTAAATTAATTATGCAAATGCTGTAAAAGTTGAACAACTTTAACTATGAAATTAAATAGTCGAAATTGATTTATATTTTTGAAAAGTAGATGTCACTTCAATTCCAACGCTAAAATAAAATATAAAATAGTTAGATTAATAAAATCAACTGTTTGTAAATGACTTATTAAACATCATAATTTGGATAGAGTTATTCCAAAATAAAATTAATCTTTTGTTTAATTTAATTATTATTGCATGTAAAATAATTTTCAAATGAAAACCACAATTCCTTATACTATAGTTGATCTCAAATCATTTTGTCTATATTTCTATATATGTAACATGATAAAAAATACTGACAAAACTCATCTATTTAATTTTAAATTATTATTTTCTTCTTAATTTAGTCTATAAATTATATAAATATAACTAGTAATATACTCGTGCGTACGCACGAGCCTGACTGTTTGAGCAGTTTAGGTTATGGCCGCATGATTGTTAATCAAATAAAAAAAAAGTTAGAGTTAAATTGTAAAGACAAAATTGATAGAATCAAACATTGATACAGATAAATATAAGATAATTGTGGATTGATAAAGAATGGCATTGCAAAAAATTAGATATATACACAAATAATACGAAAACATTGAAAGATCTTAAACAAAATGTAGTAAAGAAGAATTAGAAGGAAAAAAAAAAGTAAATGGGAAAGTTTTAGTTGATGAAATTATAAAAAAAAGGAATAAATAAATAATTAAATTATTTTAGATAGAATTAAAATGAGATTGTTAGAAACCATGTTAAAGACATAACACAAAAGTGGTGATATTTATTTAAAAATTGTTGAGCAAAAGTATATTTTGTGTTGAAAATGAAAAAAAATAATTAAACATAAATATAAAATAAAAGGGGAAATTGAAAAAATTGGAAATGAAAATAAAAATTGGAACAATTGGAATTTAGTAAGATGTTGGGTATTAGAAATGTGAATAAGTCATACAGTACAAAAAATTGGATGTGTACAAAATAGTTGTGGTTGTTTTTAATAGGACAAAAATAGGTACAAAAAATAAGGTTTTATGAGAGACCGAATAGCTCAGTTTGTTAAAGAAATTCAGAGCGGCGAGAAGAAGGACAAAAATAGTTTTTCCATATGTCATAGATGTCTCTAGCGGGTAAGGAAGTCTTACATTGTAGCTTCTGCTGAATTAAAATGAAAGAAGAAAACATAAAGTTGAATCGTTATGGACTATTTCATTATAAAACATATTGAAGAATTGTAATCAATTTGTGCTTATTGTTCCAGATCATCAACTGAATTCGAAAGAGAAGAAGAGTTGATTCAAGAGAAGCTGAAAACACTGTACGAAGAAGTTAATGCTGGTAATATGGATAAAACGGCGGCTGGCAAAAAGAAGAAGAGCCAAAAAGAAAAACGGTCACCACCAAAGTCTATGAATGATGTAGGGAGTTCAAAATCCAAAGGAGTCGGAGAATGTTCGAGAGTTACAGAAGTTCACGCAAAACTGATAAGGAGGTAAATTATTTGAATGAGGTTGCATGTCGAATTTTATTTTGTCATTTTGATCCCGATTGTTGTTATCCTTATAAGTAGTTGGCGTATATTGATTTTAAACATAAGGAAGCATATATTTGATTCATAAAATGGTATAAGAATTGTTAAGAAATGATAGATTACTTTGCATGTTTGGATGGCGTTTTTGATTTGAAGTCTTCGTTTTATAAGTTATTATAATTAGAAAGAATCCAAAATATATAATGTTTAATCTATATGTGATGGTGTTTACTATGGTTTGGATCAATGTGGAAGCCATGATATTAGAAAAGTTATAATGTTAAGGTTTGGGATAACAAAGATATTGAGAAACATTATGTGTTGTACATACGGTTACATTTAGTTGTTATGAATTTGCTACTAAATGGTTTTATGTATATCATTATAATGCAGGCATGACAACCTTGGAGCAGCAGAAAAAGAAGAATTGAAGCAGGTCCTTATTAGATTGTGGGAAGCATTCAAGGATCCTAACCTGGATAAGCACACCAGTAGTTCTGAATCAGATGATAAAAATGAAGACTACACAGCTAATGAGTTTTATTGGGAAAAGAAATCACATATGGCTAAAAATCTAGAAAGAATGTATTGGTAAGTTTTAATAGATAAAATTAGAGTCGTTATTATTTTGTTAGAAGATAAACTCTGATAATCCTTTATTGGTTGTATGTTCACAGCATTTCCCCAGAGAAGTGACAAAAAGTGTTTATACTGGAAACAAAAAGCTATTGAGTTTATTGATGATGATACTAGTAAGAGCTACTATAGAGAGGTGCATTGTGCTAAGAGAAACAAAAATATTGTAAAGAAAGTGAAGTTTATTGGAAGTGGATGGTACGAGTAAGCAAAAAATAAGAAGCTTAGAAGAGGGGATAAGTTGGGCATGTGTTGTTGCTTAATCGATGAAAATGCTTGGAGAAACACTATAGTAGTTAGAGAATTTTGAAAGGTGGTTCGGTGTATTTAGTGCTTGGGGTTTAATGCAGTTGTGTTAAATATGGAGTATATGGATAATGGTAATGTGGAGGCAGTGATATGTTTAAATATTTTGGTGTAATGTTGGAAACAATGATTTGTTATATGATTTTTACTATTGTTATGTATAATTATATTAGTTTGGTTTTATTTTGATGTTTTTGAGAAAGTATGAAGTCCTTGTTATCAAAGTCTAAATAGTTAACTTATATGTTAGTTGTGGTGGTTATATTAATGAAGTTAATGAATGTTGTAGAATAGTATTAGTGGAATTGTATATGGAAACTTTAAGGACAAACAACAGGTTGGGTACGTTGATAATGTTTTGTTAATGTAATGCAAAAAAGTGTCATTGTCATAAGAACAATAATTATGCAACCTTGTATATGAATACTTATGAATATTTGTAACTGAAAAAAAAACATTATAGCCCGTGAGAGACATAACATTAAAATAGTTAGATTGGGTCCACCTAAAAATAAAACTATAGTAGTGATTGTATTTATGATCACAACCTTTATATGAAATTATCTTAGTAGCAGTGTTGGAAAAATAAGATATTTTGCAAAAGTGGAAATTCCGTGTTTATATAAAAGACAAAAAAGGTCAGCTATGGCAACTAATTCAAGTAACATTGCATCGTGCAACCCATTAAAATGATGTATGCAAAAGTAGGATTCCATTGTTATGGTTTAGAACAAATGTTAGACAGAAAGGATATACATGCATAATCATGGCAAGCTTTATACATTGGATTCGGGGAATTGATTTACCATAAAAAGGGTAATTGAATACATGCTGACCAATATTTTTTCCTTGGTATCAATGTATATCTTACTTATGTGTATCTATAGTAATACTGAACATGATATTAAAACTTAAAAAAAAACTTTAAATAAATATATGTCATATTATATTATAAGATATGCATCCATTTTGGTATAAAGTTTGTTGTGAAAAACGATGCCTTAAAACAAAGTATAATCGGTTTCTTTATCGGCAAGAAACACACAGGGATTAGAGTTAACAGAAAAACAAGAAAAATAACAAGGATTGGTTATAACTGTTATTCTTTACTTTCTCTTTGAATCAGATTACAAGTACTCAAGAATAACAAATAACCCTCTCACCCTAATTAGGATTTGTCACACTTAAGATGAGAGACTAGTATGCTATTTATAATAATGGGCTTTTTAACAATTACCCATTACAAGCTAACTTAGGGTACAAGCTAACTTAAACAATCGGACATAACAAACAGGTCCAATTCGACAACTACATACTAGAACACATTTCAACTACAACATGTAGGTCTTCTACAACAGCATGTGATCAGACTTTGATGGCATGCTAAACCTCTGTCAACAATACTAGAGTTCGATCCAATATCTCACAAATCTTCACCTTGGACCAGACTCTATAACATCAAGAAACGAACTAGCTTTCTTCATGCAGCTTTATCAACTGCATACAGTGGAAAAACTTGCAACTGGGCAACGTCTTGGTGATCATATCAGCAACATTATGATCTGTTGAAACCTTCATCACTTGGACTTCTCCACGCTCGATTACCCCTCTGCCGAAATGCAACCACACATCAATGTGCTTGGTTTGCTCATGATAGGCTGAATTCTTTGACGAGTGTATTGCACTTTGACTATCACATTTAACAGTGATAACTCGACCTTGATGTTTAAGCTCCTTTTCAAAACCTTCAAGCCACAATGCTTCCTTCAAGCTTTAGTTAGGGCGATGTATTCCGCTTCTGTGGTTGATAAGGCTACAACCTTCTAAAGTGTTTCTTTCCAACTGATTGCTGCCCCAAACATAGTGAACACATATCCAGAAATAGATTTTCTGGAATCCATACAACCTGCATAATCAAAGACGACATATCCTTCGATTGCTGCTTTACTATCTTCACCCAAGGCTCCATCCTATCTGTTCAGAGACCAATTTATGTACTTTAGAATCCACTTCAATGCTTGCCAGTGAGCCTTTCCAGGATTCGCCATGTACCTGCTTACAAGACTTACTGCATATGCTATGTCGGGTCTAGTACAGACCATAGCATACATCAAAGAACCCACTATATTAGCATATGAAATGCTATTCATATAAGCTCTTTCGACATCAGTACTGGGACACTGATTTATACTCATCTTGAATTGAGGATTTTTCGGAGTCACAACAGACTTTGAATTCGACATACCAAACTTTTTGAGAATCTTCCGTAGGTATGCCTCTTGAGATAAGCATAATTTCAGCTACTTTCTATCTCTTCGGATGTCAATCCCAAGAATCCTGGACGCAGCTCTCAGATCCTACATGTCGAACTACTTATTGAATTCAGCCTTCACCCTCATTACATCTTCGACATTGTTACTTGCTATTAGAATATCATCCACATAAAGCAACAAAATAACAAATGAATTACCCGGTCGAAATCTGAAGTAAACACAATGGTCGAACTGACTTCTAATGAAACTTATACCTGCCATGAACTTGTCGAATCTCTTATTACACCGTCGAGGAAATTGTTTCAGTCCATATAAAGATCTCTTCAGTTTACACACATAATCTTCCTCCCCCTTTTGACATACCCTTCAGGTTTCCTCATCAGGATTGTTTCATCTAGATCACCATACAAGAACACAGTCTTCACATTCATCTGTTCTAGTTCAAGGTCGAATTGTGCCACCGTGGCAAGAAACATTCGAATGGACCTGTGCTTTACAACAGGAGAGAACACATCATTGAAGTCGACACCTTCGTTCTAAGTGAACCCCCTAGCGACCAATCTTTCCTTGTATCTCTTCGACGTCACTCCTTCCGTAACTTTAAAAATCCACTTACAACTGACTAACCTGGCTCCAGTGGGTTTCTTGATCAGTTCCCAGGTGTTTTTATCATAAGGAGATTTCATCTCATCATCCATGGCTTTCAGCCATTCAGTCTTATTTCGACTCCTCATAACTTCTTTATAGTCTCTAGGTTCTTCGTCTAGAACCTCACTTGCAGAGATTAAGGCATAAGCTATAAGTTCTGCATTCCCAAGTCTCTAAGGTGGCTTGATGACTCTCCTCGACCTATCTCTTGACAATAGGTATTCATCAACAGTTTCCTCAACTTCATCAGTATCTTCTGCTTCTTCTCTGACTTCATTTGGGATACACAATTCAGCATCAACATACTCCACCTTAACAGGAATCTCTCCTTGTTCCAGCTTTTCATCAGCATCATCAGTTTTCATGAAGTCCATATCAGCTTCATTGAAAACTACATCTCGACTGGTGATACACCTCCTGTGACCTAGCTCTAGGCATCATAGCCTATAAGCTTTGACTCCTTCAGGGTATCCCAAGAACATGCATTTTAGAGCTCTAGGTTCAACCTTGTCTTACCTAATGTGATCATAGGCCACACAGTCAAATACTCTCAATTTGTTGAGATCTGGTGGATGTTCCGACCAAACTTCTTTAGGTGTCTTAATATCTAATGCAGTCGAAGAACATCTGTTTATCAGATATGTAGCTGTCGAAACAACCTCAGTCCAAAATACCTTTTTTTAACCCAGAACTCGTCAACATACATCTAACTTTTTCCAAAATAGTTCGATTAAACGTTTCCTCTAAACCATTTTGTTGTGGATTACCTGCAGTAATTTTGTACCTTGCAATACCCGAGGCAGCACAAAAACTGTCGAATGCCTCATTGCAAAATTCAAGGCCATTATCAGTTCTCAACCTCTTGAACTTTCTACCAGTCTGATTTTCTACCAGAGTCTTCCAACCTTTGAAATTATCAAAGGTTTTATCCTTAGTCTTATGGATGAACACCCATACCTTTATGGAGTAATCATCAACTATGGATAAAAAAATACCTTGCTTCTGAGTGTGATGGACACCTTGTAGGCCCCCAATGATCAGCATAGATGTAATCAAAGGATCTATGAGTTCTTAGTTTGCCTTTGTTGAACTTCACTCTGCAATTTTTTCCAAGTACACAGGGTTCACAAAATTTCAGCTTTTTGATTATCTCCACCAAGAAGATTTTTTCCCCAATTCGACAAGACCCCTTTCACTGACATGGCCCAATCTCATGTGCCAAATTTCTGTCTTCGAAAAAGGTTTCGTGGATGCAACATTTGTCAAACCACTTATAAATTCAGCCTCAAGGGTATACCTGACTTCAGTCAATAGCCTTATTCACTTATCATGGAGCTTGAATCTCACAGGTCCAATACCTGCATTTTTTCAAGCTTTATTGTTTCCCAGCATCACTGATCCACCATGTTGATCACACAATTCCTCAAACACGTATTTGTTTGGAGTCATGTGCCACGTACAACCTAAATCCATAATCCAGTCCTTTCTTGACTCGCTGCTTGAAACCACCAAGACATCAGATGATTCGAAGTCATCTTGAACAATGGTTGTTTTGCCATTAGCCTTACCTCCATGATCTTTCAGGCGTTCAGGGCACACCTTTCTTATGTGATCCTCCTTCTTACAGTGATAGCATCGAATACCAAATGCCTCGCTACTATAAGACTTCTGCTGAATTTTACCTTTCTTCTTGTCGAACTTACCTTCCTTTCGCAAGAATTTTCCCATAACGGCCAAACCTTCACCAACCGTTGAAGCTTTATGCTCCTTTCGTTTGTTCAAGTCCTTATAATACAAGGCTGATTGAATTTCTTCAAAGAACAGGGACCCCTTCCATACAGGAGAGTTTCTTTGAAGTGAGCATGTGTTCTGGGAAAAGTGCACAATAACAATAGTGCTTGATCTTCATCGTCGATCTTCACATCAGTACTTTCAAGATCAAGAATCAGCTTGTTGAACATATCCAACTGCTCAGCCAACACTTTGTCTTCACTCATCTTGAATGCATACAAAGCTTGCTTCAGGTAGAGTCGGTTCACTAGAGATTTAGTCATGTAGAAACTTTCAAGTTTCAACCATAACCCCGATGTCGTAGTCTCCTCTGTTACCTATCGGAGAACCTTATCACCAAGGCTCAACAATATTGCGTTATGGGCTTTCTCTATCATGGCCTTCTTTTCAGTTTTCGTTAACGAAACGTTCATGGTTGTCTCTCCCTTCAACGCTTCCAAACACTCTTGCTGAACCAGTAGGGCTTTCATCTTCAAGCGCCACAGACCAAAATCGTTCACTCCGGTGAACTTTTCAATCTCATACTTTGTTGAAGGCATCTTCCTGCATGCTCACCGCACCAATTTTTTGTGAAAAACAATGCCTTAAAACAAAGTACAATCGTTTTGTTTATCTGCAAGAAACACACAAGGGTTAGGGTGAACAGAAAAACAAGAAGAACAACAAGGATTAGTTATAACTGCTATTCTTTATTTTCTCTTTGAATCAGATTACAAGTACTCAAGAATAACAAATAACCCTCTAACCCTAATTAAGATTTGCCACACTTAAGATGAGAGACTAGTATACTATTTATAATAAACCTAACATACTAAACTAATGTGCTTTTTAACAATTACTCATTACAAGCTAACTTAAACAATTGGACATAACAAACAGACCATATTCGACAACTACATACTAGAACACATTTCGACTACAGCATGTAGGTCTTCAACAACAACATGTGATCAGACTTCGACGACATGCTAAAATTCTGTCGACAATACTAGAGTTCGATCCAATATCTCACAAAGTTGTATAATAAGTAAAATGGTCATTAAAATAAATGATAAAAGTTTTAAAATACATTAATAAAATAAATGTTTTAAATTATGATTTTTTAAAGATAAACATGACAATATTTTATTATGTGGTATATTACAAATAATAAAATTGTAAGGTAATGAAACCATGTAAAAGTTATGATGGATAAGTGTGAATAGTAGTAATTATAACAAAAAAATTATGGATACCATTTGGATAAACATAAACCGTACATGTAAGTTGTGAAGTAGCAAATGTCGTATTTCTCATGGTAGTGTTCAATAGACAAAGCATGAGAAACATGTTACAAACAAAATACATAATAATCGAAATAAAAACCCAAAAGAGAAGTAGGTTGCATGTGAGACATGTTGAAATCCAGGATGATTACACTGTTCAATGCATTGTTAAAAATTGAAATGCAATAAGAAGTATATGAGTGTAATTGTTAATAGTTGTAGGAAGTTCTGAATAGTAATAGGAAATAAGCAGTAAATGATAATCTACATAGTTGTAGTAAATGATTGCATAGTGAGAAAAAGAATGTACATGTTATATATTTGTCATACCCCAAATTTTGACCACCAAGAGTTTCCATCATTGTGCAAATCATTGCCACAATATGGTTGTGCCATCATGCATCATCAATTTCCTCAAGGATTATTGAGCTTTCACTACAACCAAGAATTAGGGTTTTGAGCCCTCTCAGAGCACTTAGACAAAGGATCAATCAAGAAATGACACGATCTTCAACTTGTCTAACCTCCCCAACACCCATAAGAGATCAAGAGGACTCCCACATCAAGAATTAAGCACAAGGTTGCAACATTCCAAGTGGATCAAGCCTCAAGATCGCCAGTGTCACCAAATTAGGGTTTTGGTCGACCAAGGCCTCCAGATGGAAATTTTATTCTGGGCATGAGCCAATGCTTCAAAGCATAACCCAAAATACCCCAAGGAACCTTATGGACCCAATCATCAAGTCAATTTAGCCTCAGGGGATGCATTCACAAAAAATCAGGAATTTGGGTTTCTTGACCTAATTCACTGTAGCGAGCGATTTTGGACGCGGTTCTTAAGCGCTGGTCGCTCTCTGCGGTTTGAGCTTAAACTACAGGTCGATTCATTTTTTATCCTATTGTGAGCTGAATAAGGAAGGGAAATAGATGTCTCCAATTAACCCTGCTTGCATACTGAGTTTAAACAGCGGTCTGTTAGGTTACGAATGCTATCAATGTGGGGGGGCCTTTGCACTGGTTATTTGTATTTTCGCCAATACTGGTTTCTCTCTTTTTACCTTGACAGAAGGCTTCTGGCGGGGAACAAGGATTAGGATGTTAGGACTGATGTTTTTGAATTACTGCTTTTGATTGATGGAGATATGGGATTTGGTTTTTTTTGTTTAGTGTGCTCGCTAAGATTTTTCTTTCAATCTTATGCCTACGTATTCCCGTTTACCGAAACAAGGAAATCAGAGCGTTCGTAGTTCCTCCTATTCTATGGGAGGAAATTTGTTTTTGGTGTCTTGTTCAAAGCCCAAGACGTGAAGCGAAAGGTGATTTATATCTTGTTCAAAGCCCAAGATGTAAAGCTGAAGGTAGTTTGTATCTTGTTCAAAGCCCAAGATGTGAAGCTGAAAAGTCTGACTTTAGAGAGAATTTGTCATCTCTAAAGAGGTCTGTTTGTCACAACTGTTGGGTGACTGGTTTATAAAGGGAGATTACTTTAACTGGGATACGCGGATCCTAGCAATGCCATAATTTCCTTTATAGGGGATTTTAACCTGAAGGAGAAGACTTTAACTCAGTGTAGAGCAATGCTATCTTTCCTTAGGAATTTCTCATGCTAAACAAGGGACAGTGGCGTGGATATAGATGATCCAGAGGCTTGCCGCTTACAGCGATTAGATGAAGGGAAAGGAGTTGTTGATGTTTGTGTACTGTGAACGAGGCACAACTTTGATGCTAAAAGGTTGATTGGATCAACCAGTGGTTTTCTTATATAAAGCCTAAGAGGAGGCTAATATGTGTCTCGTACAAAGCCCGAGAGAGAGGCTAAAAGGTTTTTGACCCAACGATGGAGTCTTTTGGTATCTCGTATAAAGCCCGAGATGGAGGCTAGAAGTTTGTTTGGCTCAAATAGAACCTTTTAGTATCTCGTATAAAGCCCGAGATGGAGGCTAAAAGTTTGACTCAACAAGAGAGTCTTTTTATGTGTCTCGTACAAAGCCCGAGAGAGAGGCTTAAACGTTGTTTGACTCCGCTGGGGAGAATCATTGTACAAAGCCCAAGAGGAGGCCATGGTAACTGTTTAAGTGACAGGTCCAGTATACTGATTTTGAAAGAGAAAATCAGTTCATATATGAGCAACACTATACTCAAGGATCTGATTTCAAGGATCCGGGTTATTCTTGTTTTTTAAGGAAGCGGGAAATCCAAAGGGTATTGAGACTGTCCGAGTCTGCGGGTTTTTTTCCTATTGTTGAAGGGTGCTTGAGAATGTCTTTGAGACTCAAGGAGATTAGACTGTCCAAGTCTAGAGTTTTGTCTTTTGTACTATGCTTTGAGAAACAGTAGTAGACTCTATGAAAGGACTGCTCTACGCATATGACTAAGTTATGTTCCTATACCTCTAGGAGGTCGTCGGGACAATTTGTACGAAGCCCAAGAGGAGGCTAGAAACTTTTAAGAAGCCGATCGGTCCTTGTACTAAGCCCAAGAGGAGGTTATCATTCCCGGAGGAAGAGATCATTATACGAAGCCTAAGAGGAGGCGGTGAATACTTCTAAGAAGCCGTAGGGTCCTTGTACTAAGCCCAAGAGGAGGCTGGGTTGCTTTTAGGAAGCCTGTTGGTCCTTATATGATGCCCAAGAGGAGGCCGATGCTTTTAAGAAGCCCACGGGTCCCCAAACCCTGAGAAATTCAAGGCAAGCTATTCACAAGGAATAGATCAAGTCAGGAAAGTTCGAGAATTTGGAAGAAACTCAAAGATGCCATTTCACGGAGAATACATTCATCTTGGGGAGTAGAGTTTCTTGACGATTCCTAATGAGGACAGTCGAAGAGAAGACTGTATCTGGTGATCCTATTGGGGATCTAGCAGTCTATTTCTACGAATAAATGAAACGGCGTCACCTAGTTCTAGACGTAGTTTCCGGGGAAACTCGAAATATCTATACTATTATTACACAGTTGATATGAGTTTATGAAAGAAGACTTACAGTGAAACAGCCCCACAATACAGTTATATGTATATGAAAGCGGTAAATGAAAGCGATAAACACTTACTCGGTTGTAGAGCTTCCATGCTGTTTGGTTAGTTGTTCAACAAAGAAAGATTGAAAACAACAGTATATTCAAAATCAAAGGAGAAAGTGCTTTGAAAAAGAAAGATTTGGGGCTTACAGCTCAAGGAGAGGCCCAGGGTTTTATCAGTGAGCGCACTGTTGAATTTGTACAGAGGGACTTATACAAGTGACTGAGGCCCAAAAAATTTTCTGTACAAAGGGATGGGTCTTACACTCTCTCAAGAGGCCCAAAAAGTTTAAAGAAAAATAGTGGGGCTTATAACACGAGGGTAGGCCCAAAATGATTTTTCCGTTTAAAATGGCGATCGC
Organism: Lathyrus tuberosus; assembly: GCA_022829125.1. Classification (NCBI taxonomy): domain Eukaryota; kingdom Viridiplantae; phylum Streptophyta; class Magnoliopsida; order Fabales; family Fabaceae; genus Lathyrus; species Lathyrus tuberosus. The sequence continues at coordinate 8,725,742 of JALAZF010000199.1, read as the reverse complement.
GCCGAGGTTTCCTTTTAACGCAGAGGGACTTATACAATAAGTGAGGCCCAAAATGTTTTGGTTAAAAGGGGGTTGGGTCTTACACTCTATTAGAGGCCCAAAAGTATTTTGAATGGGTCTTATAGCTCGAGGAGAGGCCCAGTGTTATTTTTTAAAAAGGCGACGATCGCGCCGTTTGTTTTTGACGGTATCGGGACTTATACAATACACTGAGGCCCAAAAATGATTTGGTCAAAAAAGGATTGGGTCTTACACTCTCTCAAGAGGCCCAAAGTGTTTTGAAAGTTGAATTAATAAAAAAAAACCCTAATTTTAATCTTTAAAAGTAAATATTTAAAGAAAATCAAACAAAATTCAAAATAAATTTGAATAATCCACTTATGATTTTGCTTAAGGTTTGAAAAAAATGAGGGATAATCACAAGGAATATTTAAATTCATTAGGTTTTGATTTTCAAAGTAAATATTCATTTTTAGAATGTTTAAAAACAATTAAGAATGAATTTATTCACAAAATACTAATTATATTAAATAAATAATATAAATTTAATTTTTTGGTGGAATAAAATATTTCAACATTTTTGTGAATTGTTGCAAAAAGAACCAATCAAAAATGATAAAAATTGAAGGAGTTATTAATTTTTCAAATCATTAAAAATAATAATATGAAAAATAACAAAATAAAAAAGTGATAAAAAAAAGTCTGGGGCGAGGGGGATTCGAACCCCAGACCTCTCGCTTGCCAATACTCACAAAACCAGCTGATGAACCGCTGGGGCGCAATGCCAATTCATTAATAACATGGCAAGTGAAAAATATATATCAAACTTAGTTGGAAAACCTGAAGAATGGCGCCATGGCCATCTTCTTCCTCGAGTTCGTGCGTGAAGCACCATATCTCACTCATTTCTCAACCATTGGACATGATTCAAACACCAAACCCGTGCGTTTTTTCACAAGGAATAAGATGGCAATACCCAATTTTATTCCTTTTCAGTGTGGAGTAAAATGACCATAATGAACACAGATGAACCCTAATTTGCAAAAGCAATCCTGCAGGCATGGCTATAAGGTCTATGATCCAATTTCTTGAGGCAAAACAATCAACACATGATGGCAATCAAATGGCAAAAATATCATGCGAGGAAATATGCATGGATCATGGAGTTTGAGTTTGTAGCTCACCTTGATGCAAGCTGAAATGGAACTTTTCCCAGATGGTGTTCTAGTCGTGAATTGATGATCCCTACAGCTTCAATGGATGTTATGGAGTGTGTTGCAAGCTTTGGAACACTTTAAAATTCTTTGGATCAAGATGGAGACCTCCACCTGCAAAATTGAAGCATAATGGCTTGGTTGAAGAGTGATTTTGAGCCTGGGGTGTTACAGTTGGTGTTTAAGTGTTTGGACACCTCAAATACATCATATGTGATGTGTTTGAGCAATTGGAATGGATTGATTGTGGCTGCAACTCAAAACCCGATAGTGGTTACTCAAAAACAAGAAAACTTGAGGTTTAAGAAAGAATGAGAGAAAGCAGTGATGTAACTGGCTTTGGTGTGAGTTGAATGATCCATTGGGACCTCTATTTATAGGTGATCAAATTTTGTTTTGGAGGAATAGTGAATGGCTGCTGGATCAGATCACATTTGCATGGATTGGCTTGGAGGATTTCTTCTCAAGCAAGGCAAGCTAGCCATTCCCAAGAGAAGGCTATGCCTTGACCAAAACCACATTCCTCAGATGTTTTTAATGTTGTTTAATTAGAGAAATTGACTGAGTAGGGTAGCTACCTTGACAATGCACTATTCCACATTAATGCACTTTGAATTCAAGGCAAAATGTGCCAAAGTGGATGAACTTCAAGTTGGAAGATTCCTTGGCCTTTTGACTCAGACTTATCAGTTGGATCAGTTGCATTGTGATTGGTTTGAACACAGGTGGGATAGTGATCCTTAGTCTTTGGCTCAAAATCGTGTGTGGCAAGCAAACATGCAAACTGATTTTTCCAAAACAGCTTGCAGCAACATGACTTTGGGCATGGATTTCTCATGGCTTAAGTTGAATCAATTCATGCTGTTGAGCTCTTTGAATTCTTAGTAACATATGCAACAACATTGATGTTTAACTTTGGACTTGATTCAGCTTGCATCTATGTGAAAAGATCTCACAAGTTTTGGTGTTTCAACAAAATCTGTCTTGGACAGAATTTTTCTAAGTGTTGGAAAATGGTATATTTTCATGTTTTCAGCCACTTTGGCTCACTCATAGCTCAAAATCCATAATGAATTGGAGTTAGGCCTAGTTGAAGTTTTTGTAGAGGGTAATGAGACCTACAAATCAAGCTTTGGATGGAAAAAATGGCCTTGTGGTTTAGGAGTTATGGTCCTTCAAAGTTGGTGCATTAGTGGTACTTTTCCATAACTTAGAAAAACTTCTAAGTTTTATGGTTACCCCTTTTACAAGTTATCCCACTTTTCTTGATTTTTCTTGATGAATGATGATTCAAATCATACATTAACATCATTTTAGGGTTAAAAATCCATTTTAGTGAAAAATCTCAAAAAGTCAAAGTTGACTTTTGTGCACAATTGACTTTTTATCAAATGAATTCCAAATTGTGCAATTCTTCAGGAAATCATGTCCTTGACCTAAATCAAACTTGATGGACATGTTCCATGGGTGTCATAGGGTATATTGAGGTATGTCCTAGGGCTTGGGAGCTTGTCCTGGTCAAAAGTCAAAGTTACAATTGACTTTTCTCTTAAAACCCTAATTGTGGTGCAGATGAAATTGAGACTGGTTGCTCAAGCTTCTTGGATTAATCCATTGTTCCAAATGGATCAATATAGTTCATTAGAGACCCTTAAACCCTCTCTTGAGGTCTTGGCTCTTGATTTGCCCCAAAAGTCAACTTAGGGGTGAATTAGGTCAAGAAACCCTAATTCCTGATTTTTGATGAATGCATCCCCTGAGGCCAAATTGACTTGATGATTGAGTCCATGAGGTTCCATGGAGTATATTAGGTTATGTTTTGGATCATTGCCTTGTGCCCAGATGAAAATTTCCATCTGGAGGCCCTGGTCGACCAAAACCCTAATTTGGTGACACTGTCGATCTTGAGACTTGATCCACCTAGAAGGGAGCAGCTTTGTGCTTAATCCTCGGAGTGGGAGTCCTTTTGATCCATTGTGGATGTTTGAGAGGTTAGACAAGTTGAAGATCATGTCATTTCTTGATTGATCCTTTGCCTAAGCACTCAGAGAGGGCTTGAAACCCTAATTTTGATTGTAGTGGATGCTCACCCATCTTTGGGGAGACTGACAAGGTATGATGGTTCATCCATATTGTGATGATGATTTGCACAATGATGGGAAATCTTAGTGGTCAAAATTTGGGGTATGACATTCACCCCTAAGTTGACTTTTGAGGCAAAGCATGAGCCAAGACATCAAGACATGATTTGAGGGCCTCAACTACACCACATTGATCCATTTACAATAATGGATTGACCCAAGAAGCTTGATTCACAAGTTTCAATTTCATCTGGACCACAATTAGGGTTTTTAGGAAAAAGTCAACTGTATCTTTGACTTTTGACCAAGACATGCTCCCAAACCTTGGGACATGATTCAATACACCCTCAAACACCTATGGAATCCATCCATTAGGTTTGAATTAGGTCAAGAACTTGATTTCTCAAAGGATCGTACAGTTTGGATTTCATCTGACAAAAAGTCAACTGTGCACAAAATCAAGTTTGACTTTTTTAGAATTTTTCACAAATATGGTTCCCCTAAGTCAAAAATAATGTTAATGTATGGTATTGATCATCATTGATTAAGAAAAAACAAGAAAAGTGAGGTTTCTTGCAAAAGGGGCAACCATGAGAAACCAAAATTTTTCTAAGTTATGGAACAAAAGTGATTTTGTACCAACTTTGCAAGGTCATAACTCCTAAACCACTAGGCCTTTTTCTTCCCATTCAAAGCTCAAATTAAAGTCCATCTCACATACTTTAAAAGTGTCAACTACAAGAGATTCCAAATCCTCGTGGATTTTGAGTTTTGGATTGATTAAAATCACAAAAATATGAAAATGACACTTTTTCTAACACTTAGTGAAATTTTCGAAAAGTCAGAATCTGCCTTACTTTTTCCAAAATGTAGGGACATTTTTCACCTTGATCCAAGTTAAACCGGATCCATTGGTGAACATCAAAGTTGAAGTATGCCATGAGGGCTTTCCAACAAGTACCAGATCATCTCCAAATTCAATTTGAGTAGGGAGATACAACCCTTAGAACATGGCATAATGGACTGATTTTTACGAGGCAGATTTTGTGCATTTTGCTCGAGTTAGCTAATTTGGACAACTCCAAGCCTTGTCATCCATTTGGACACATCAGAGGATAACATCCAAGTGAAAAGATCTGATCCACAAGCCTTCCAAGTCCAAGGAACTACATATAGCCATGAGTGCCCTAAAAAGGCTAAAAAGCTTCAAGACTCCAATTTCGTTTCCAAGCATTCAATGGATGAATCAAGGTGGCATGGACTGAGACATTCCTAACTGAATGAGTCAAGATTCAGCTCTGAATCAAAGGACCATAGGCATGTTCCCTAACCTCAAGTCAATAGCTAGAGGAGACTAAAGATTCCCTTGGATCAACATTGGCCAAAGGCATGTACCAGCTGCGATTCACTATTGCTTGCAAAACAAACTTGTTGCACTATAAATAGAGCTCATTTGTGATCAGTTTGAGTACACCAAAGCACTACAACGGATGCTTTCCTCAAAATCTCTCTCTCTCTCTCTTTAGGCCAAAATGCCTTCTTTTGCAAGTCATGTCTGAGTTTTTGAGTTAGAGAGCAATTCCACCACAGCTCATGATCCAAACACATCCAATGTATCATATCTAAGCTGTTCAAACACTCACCTTTGATCTTAAACACCAAAATCAGAAAGTCAACCTCCAAAACCTCAAAATTTAACTTTTCTGCATTTTTCAAGCCATGTCTTGATTCAGCCACTTCCAAAACCAAACCAGGTCTCAAACACACTCCAAATATCATCCTCAAACTATCCCAATTGGTTTCCCTCATCTGGAACACCAGTTGAGAGAGTTACTATCTTGGTCACTTTTGCCCCTTTTGTAAGAAAGAGCCAATTCTTGTTCCTGAGGATTCTAGCTGGTTTTGATCATCCTAAAAGCTTCTAAGGGATCAATCAAGAGTGTTCAAAGCATTGAATTACTTCTGACACAAGGAACTTGACAGATAGCACAAGAAGCTTCAAGAGGTAGGTGCATCACAACTTGAACTCTCTAAATCATGAATTACTTTGATGTCCATTGATCATGGACATCTCATACATGTCATATATGTTGTGTTTGAACCAATTTACCTGCTATTACTGCCTGTATGATGAGATAGCATAAAACATGCAAATCTAGGCCTATTTTGAAATCACTATCGAATTTTAAAATTGAGACATTTTCTGAGAATTCCAAAGGCACCATTGGATTCCTCATGAAATTCTAGGCAGAATACACCTAAATTTTGTCCCAATCCATGGAGAAATGAGAAAGTTAGAGCCTTCACGCAAGAGGCCTAAATTCAGGCCTTGCCTTGGGCAAGGGCCAGGCCTAAAACAAGGCATCCCATATATGTTGATGGGGTGGTTTTAATACACGGATGTATCACCACCCCAGTGGTAGCGCGTATGTATGTTTAAATGGAAGGTCGTATGTTCAACACCCACCCAGACCATTTTTCCATTTCTCATATTTTTTGCTATTTTTCACATTTTTATGGTTTTTATTAATTAATTCCAAATTTAATTTCTCTCTCAATTTTAATTATTTTCGATTGGTTCTTTTTTTTGAAAATTCCCAAAAATGTTAAAATATTTTATTCTACAAAAATTTCAAAAAAATATTATTTATTTAATATATTTGGTATTTTTGTAAATAATTATGTTATTATTTGTTTTAAACATTTAAAAATATTTCTTTCTCTTGATTTTGCAAATTCAAATGATTTTCAAATCATTCTATGAATGAAACATGATTTTTTTCAAACATTAATCCAAGATCACAACTTGTTTTTCACACATGTTTGGTAATTTTGATCATTTCAATTGAATTTTTATTCAATTAAAATACATTTTAAAATCAAATTAGGGTTTTGATTATTTTCACCTTCACAAATCTTTTTCAAAACACTTTTGGGCCACTAATAGAGTGTAAGACCCATTCCTTGTACATGAAAGCCATTTTGGGCCTCAGTCATTGTATAAGTCCCACTGCGATTTTAAAAAATCTCGGCGCGATCGTCGCCTTTTAAACAAAAACCATCTGGGCCTACCCTTTGTGTTGTAAGTCCCATTTCTTTTCTTTTACAAACATTGTGGGCCTCTAATAGAGTGTAAGACCCAACCCTCTTTTGTACATAAATAATTTTGGGCCTCAGTCATTGTATAAGTCCCACTACAGTTTTCAAAAACAACGGTGCAATCATTGTCTTTCCATGGGCCTCTCCTTGAGTATAAGCCCCAATCTTCTCTTTTAAAATAACTTTCCCTTTTGATTTAGGTTCAAATTCATAGTTGTTATCAAAACTTTCTTTAATTTCTTGGACAACTAACCATACAGCTGTTACAATGGAAGCTTGCTCGCGTGTAAGTTTTAAACAACTTTATTTTACATACTTGCACATATATATATATTTGTTGTGCTGGAAGCTTGCTCACCTGTAAGTCCTCCTACTCTCCTTTACATACAGTATATATTTCATCTGTATATATATACCTGTATATTATCTGCTTAGAGTTCTCCCCGGTAATTAGGTCTAGGATTAGATAAAGCCAGTGGTCACTCTTTCAACAGTCAAAACTAGTTCCCCATAGGAATTCCATATACAGTCTTGCCTCCTCTTGGGCTTATACAATATGGAACAAAGAGAAAGGCATTATTCCCGGTGAAACTTTTCTCAGACTGTCACTATTAGAAAATTGTCATAGAAATTCATTTCCCCCAGAGAGGATTAATTCCCGGTGAAACCTCTCTTGAATTTCTTCAAACCCTAGAAATGTTCACTAAAAAAAAGATTATTCTCGGTGAAACTTTTCTAAACTCTTCTTAAAAGCATCCCAGCCTCCTCTTGGGCTTTGTACAAGGACCCTCCGGCTTCTTAGAAGTTCTCATGCCTTCTCTTGGGCTTAATACAAGGACCCTGAAGACCTCTTAAAGGAATAGGACAAAACTTAGTCATCCTTTGTTAGAGCAGTCTTTCTGAAGAGTCAAAATCTCAGACCAATTTTAGGGTTGACACTCATCCTTTAAAATCCCAGCCTCCTCTTGGGTATCATACAAAGATAAACTCTTTTATACCAGTAGACTCGGACAGTCTAATCTCCTCTTGGATCTCAAAGACATTCTCAAGTTCCCTACAAACATAGGAGAAACCCTGGTCATTTAACCAATCTCCAGTAGAGTTAAAACCCTCACAGGATCTAAAACTCAGTCTTTCATCCTAAATTTCCCCAGCTAGGGTCAGCTTGTCATCAGTATAACCCTATCCCAAATCAGAACCTCAAAGCATCTGATATCTCAACTCTTCTGTAAATCCTCAGCAAGAGTTGATTCCCCATTTTAGACCTGCCTCTGGATCTTAATAATCCTCAGCAGAAGCCAACCTCCTCTTATTCTTTGTATAATGATTTTCCTTAGCAGAGTTAGCTTCAAAAGCAATCTCTTGTTGAGTCAATCTCCTAAAAGCACTCTCTTGTTGAGTCAACCCTTTTTCAGCCTCAATCTTGGGGTTTGTATAAGACAGATAAAAACACTCTCTTGTTGAGTCAATAATCTTTTCAGCCTCAATCTTGGGCTTTATACAAGACACCCATAAATATCTTCAGCTGAGTTAGTCAAATATCTTTTAGCCTTAATCTTGGGCTTTGTACAAGGCACATATAAATATCCTTAAGCAGAGTCAATCCTCTTTCCAGCCCCCAATCTTGGGCTTTGTACAAGACAAATCATACTCTCCAGCAGAGTCAATGTTCTTTTAGCCATAATCTTGGGCTTTGTATAAGACAGATAAAACCTCTCACCAGTAGAGTCAGTTTCCCCATTTAGCCTCAATCTTGGGCTTTGTACAAGACACATTAAAATATTCCCCAGTGGAATCAAAAACCCACCCTTAGCCTCAATCTTGGGCTTTGTACAAGACAGACAAAATATTTCCCCGTAAAAGTCAACTTCTAGCCTCCTCTTAGGCTTTGTATAATGATATCCCCAAAAAAGTCAATTCTCCTTTAGCCTCAATCTTGGGCTTTGTACAAGACAGATAAACGCTCTCTTAATAAGTCAGTCTTTTCCAGCCTCCTCTTAGGCTTTGTATAAGGACTTCCCGAGTGGAGTCAACCATTACTTAGCTTCAACCTTAGGCTTTGATCAAGGAACACACAAAGAAAACCAAAATCCCCTCAGAGGAAATCAAAATCTCTCTGTAGGAAGATACTTCTCTGTATATCACAAATCAAAACAAACCTTAATCCTAGATAACTGCTGTAAGTGGCACACTTGTTGATTCAAATATCCAGGTTGTAGTCCATCTCTTATCCTGGTAAACTTCCTCTTTCATCTAATTACTGTAAGTGACAAGCCTCTGGATTATTTACATCCACGCCACTGTCCTTCTCTTAGCATGAAAGACTCCTAAGGAAAAATGGAATTACTCTACACTGAGTTAAAGTTTTCTCCTTCAGGATAAATCCCCTATAAAGGAAATTATGGCATTTCTGGATTCTCATATCCCAGTTAAAGTAATTATCCTTTATAATAAAAAAAAACTTTAGGTCCAGTACCTTCACACACCAAATCAAAAAAACCTTAGGTCCAGTACCTTATCAAAAACATCAAAAAAAACAACATCAACAAAAACTCTCTCTCAAACATTCCCAAAGGAGAAACTTTCCCAACCCACGACCGACAAACACCAGTAAGTAGAAAGCATTAAGGACAATTGCTAACAACCTGTGGATAACCACATATAGGATGGGTAATTAACAACTCCCCATTGTATAACCTGACCCCGAACTCCCCAATATCTTTAAGCATTTGTTCAGTTAAAAATTTGCTTGCAAGGTTAGTTTTAGATAGCTTCCCTTTCCTTTCCAGCTTCATAGGATAAATAAGAAATCAAAAAGTAGCACCCCACTCCTACCATTGCGGTGAGGAGAAACCCATGGCGATAAGGTGGTCGCATCACCGACAAAAATCGCACGCTACAGGAAAATGGAGACTCTGCTGGGGAGTCATTTTGTCTGTCTAGGACTAGGATTAGAATTCCTAAGAGGTCTAGGTTGTTAGAAATTTTATACATACTATATTATATATATTGCTTTTTCTACTTGATATCCGTGTTTATTTTTCTGTCAATGGGAATACGATTGATACACATGTGGAAAGTTTGAGAGAACCCTAAGATAAGTGATGGCATAGACGGGTGGACTTACAGGGATTGATTCCTGAATAAGAGATCCTGGTAAACCATCAAATCAGGTGAGGGCCCGTGTGGATACTATGTTGAACGACTAACGTCGTGAAAATAGACGTTATCCCAGTGCGGCACCCGTGACCCTGAGGATTTAGTAGACATTAACCATGTGGCCATTTGGTAGTGTGGTAGGATGCTACAGCTCGCTCAGATGAACCAGCTTGCTGTTGTTATCCCTAGGGGGGTCAATGATTTTGGGAACCTTTAACCCGTTCTACAGGTACAAAAATTGACCAGAATACAACCTTTGGGGATGGGTAGAGCCATGACTCCATGCTCGTGACGTTGAACCCTTGAACCCATATTTTTTCAATGTTTTTGTGTGCTGCATTCATGCATTCATTTAAAAAACTCTTAAACAAATAAAAAAATATTCTATTTTCTCTCCTCTTTCTTTTTCAAAATAAACTAAAACAATAATTGTAAATATCAGAGAGAAAGATTGCGTTATGGATTTTGGTAGAAGAAAGACGCACAAGTACACCTTCAAGGCTCCGAAACTAGAGGATTTAAGAAGGCTGGCAATGATGATTACCAACCCTGATGCTTTCAGAGCTAAACACGGAGGGTTGTTGTCTCTGTTAAGGGTCCTCGTAGTTGAAGGAATCCTGTCTATGTTAATTCAATTTTACGATCCAGTTTATCACTACTTCACATTCTCGAATTATCAACTAGCACCAACACTGGAGGAGTACTCTCATCTGACTGATCTATCTATCACTGACCAAGCTCCCTTTTCTGGACTGGAAGAAATTCCAAAGGAACAAACCATTGCAAGAGCAATCTATTTGGACGAGTCAGAAGTCAGGACTCACATGACCACTAAGGAAGGAATCAAGGGTTTACCAGCTGAATTCCTAACGGAGAAAGCCCTATACTTTGAACATAATTGCTTTCAAAGATATCTTTGTTCTGCTCACCTATGGGTTGTTCCTTTTTCCCAACATCGATAACTTCGTCGATACCAACGCTATTAAGATATTTCTGATTGGAAACCCCGTACCAACTCTGCTCGCAGATACTTATCATTCTATACACTTAAGGAATTTGTACAGTGGAGGAATGATCACATGCTGTGTACCCCTGCTTTACAAATGGTTCATTTCCCATTTACCTAAGTCTGCTGCTTTTTGGGACTGCAAGAGTACTCTACGTTTGTCACAGAGAATCATGTCTCTTACCAATTCTGACATAGATTGGTATAATAGGATTTATGAAGGGTAAGGATCATCGACAGATGTGGAAATTTCCCCCATGTACCCCTCATAGGAATTAAAGGAGGAATCAACTATCATCCAATTTTAGTTCACCGTCAACTCGGATACCCGATGAAGCATATCCCGCATAATGTTCATCTGGAAGGTCTTTTCTTCAAGGAAGAAGAAAATGACAGAGCACTAAAGAAGGAAATAGTGCATGCCTGGCAACATGTTCACAAGAAAGGAAGAGAGTCTCTAGGAAGAGCAGACTGTATCTCTGTGGAACCTTATCTCCACTGGGTGCAAACTAGAGCCCTCAAGCTGAGGATGCCTTACCCTCGTCAAGAAGTTCTTCCGTTAAAGGAATCTGTCACTTATTTTATGTCTGATACGGAAAAACTCCAGGTCGCTCTCAACAAAGTTCAACGGGAGAAAAGCTCTTGGAAAAACAAGTACCGAATTCTCAATGTGGAGTGTACCAATATTCAGCAACTGCTAAAGGAAAAGGATGCTCTGATTAAGATACTAGAGCAGCATGTTGTAGAAAATCAAGAAGACCGAAGAAATTTGCTCGCTCCTTTCACTTGGCAAAGGATTGACAACCCGACAACGGCTAAAGAGCCCCGGTCAAAGAAAAGGAAAATACCAGAACCAGCATCTAAGTTCTCTTCAGAGAGGACTCAGGATCCATAAGTTTAGACATTTCCTTTTACAGCACTTTGTAAAATGCTGTATTTTTCCTTTCTGTAATCTTTCAAATTCAATAAAAAAAAGGGTCTCCCCATTGTACGATATTTGCAATCTATTTGTTGAAGTTTATTTTTTATTAAAGCAAAAAACAAAAATATATATCATTGCATTCATCATTCTCACATAGCGCGTTCTTCTTATCTTCGAATCTCACGTATGTGTCACGATTCTAGAGTCAAATTGTCTCATTCGTACAATACTCGGGCCAATCGACAAAAGAAAATGGACGATCTCGAGCAAGAGAACAAAGAGCTGAGAGAAGAAGTCGACGCTCTGAAGGAAGATCTGAAAAAACTTCACAGTGACATGCAATCCCTGGCAGCAGCTCAGAGGCAACAACAAAGGACTGTGATTTCAGAGATCACATCTACACCCATAGTGGAGACATATGATCCTCGGTACAACATGCCTAAAGATCGCCCCTGGGGCATGCCCATCAACTTTGTCCCTGAAGGATACATCCCGCCGGTCACTGAAGACCCAGAAACTGCAGCAGGAACCACTGGGCCTGAAGGTTACAAACTTCGGGAAGGCGAAGACGCAAGGTTTATAACAGCAACACCTGAAGGTTACAAACTTCAGGGCATGGAAGCACCAAGAGTCACCGTCGTAATGACTATACCACAACTAGTGGTACACACTGTCCCGGAAGGACAGATTCCACAAGTAATTTCTGGTGGAAACGAAGACATGTATGAATGAATGAATGAGTTCCAGGAGCAATTCCTAGAAATGCAGAAGGAACTACATGCCATTCGCGGTCAGGATTTATTCGGAAAAGACGCCGCAGACCTTTGTCTGGTCCCTAATATGAAAATCTCGCACAAATTCAAGGTGCCTGACTTTGAAAAATACAAAGGCAACTCTTGCCCTCAAAGTCATTTGGTGATGTACGCTCGAAAGATGTCAACTCAGACAGAGTATCAACAGCTACTGATCCATTATTTCTAAGACAGTTTAACCGGTGCGGCACTCAAATGGTACATGGGTTTAAACCGCACCAAGATCAACACTTTCAGAGATCTTGGCGCTGCCTTCGTTCAACAATATAGGTATAACTTGGACATGGCACCAGACAGAGATAAACTCAGAGCAATGTCGCAAAGAGAAAAGGAAACTTTTAAGGAATATGGTCAGAGATGGCGTGAAATTGCCGCCCAGATCTGTCCCCCTCTTGAGGAAAAAGAGATGACAAAGATCTTTTTGAAAACCTTGACACCATTCTATTATGACTGAATATTGCCAGTGCACCCAACGACTTCACTGAAATGGTGAACATGGGGGTACGCCTTGAAGAAGCAGTTCGAGAAGGACGACTGGTCAAAGATGCAGGACCATCAAGCAATACCAAAAGATACGGTAGTGCTTTCCCAAAGAAAAAATAGCAAGATATTAGTAATATCTCTCTCGGAAAGCAAAGGAGAAGGTATCAGCCAGTAGCAGCAGTAACTCCCGCTATCAACCCTGCGCCTACTCCAACGTATCAACCTAAGGTTGCTCAGAGCCAACCAAATCAACAACAGTATCAGCAAAGGCAACAACAGACTCTTTAGCAGGATCGCCCACAGTACAATAATAACAATTGTATCACACGACCACCAGGGTTTGACCCTATACTGATGTTATATGCAGAATTGTTTACACTACTACCGGTCAAGGGGCACGTCCAAACCAGGTCTCCTCTTACAGTACCGGAAAATCTTCCTTTTTGGTTCAAAGTGGATCAAACTTGCCCTTATCATCAAGGAGGACCGGGGCACAACATTGAGAATTGTCTTAATTTCAAGTCTGATATGCAGAAGCTTGTCAGGAACGGGGTCCTATCTTTCAAAGATACTAATCAAAATGTTCAGACGAACCCGTTGTCTCAACATGAGAAGACTGCAGTAAATTTGATAGAGAAAGAATTTAGCCGCACTTATCAAATTCACGATGTACTCCTATTAGGAACCAATTTGGTCAGGATGCATTGTAGGCAGAGCAGGTACGGTCATGTACCGCCTCACAATTATCACCAGTGTGATATCTGCTCGAAGAATAATCAATGATGTTCCGTAGTGCAATCAGCTCTACAAGAACAAATGAATCTCGGATGGATTCAAGATCATCGAATCCGTGAGGTCAATATGGCTCATGTAAATCCCAACATTGTCCAGAACCACAACATTCTGATGATGAACATCAACTTGGTGGCAATGCACTCAAGGCAAAGTCAATACCATGATCTGCCACGGCACGATTACAATTCCTATCTGATCTGCTCAATAAGCAATCAGGGATGCTCTTTTGTACAATAGGCCCTCCAGCGTCAGATGGATCTCGGATGGATTCAAGACTATCAGGAGAGAAATAATCATCAAGTTAATATGATTGAGATCTTTGATATTCGCTTGATGAATACCAGTCTGGTATAATTACATGCTAAGCAGGCCAGGCTTGGTTTTCTGGCTTCACATGATTATCAAGACTGTAAAGTGTGTCGTAAAGACGACCAAGGATGTGCATTTATCCAAAGAACACTTCAACACTTGTTGGACCACTGGTGGCATCCAATCTATTTGGATGAAGCTACACAACAGATCAGTGTGACTAATGAGAATCCTGATAGGTATCAAAGTCAAGATGTCTGCTCGATGGAAACAGATCTAGTAAAGTTGCTCTGCATACAAAGCGGATGTGGTCGGGTGCCACCTCACAATTATGAGCGCTGTAGAGTTTGCTCAGAGAATAACCAAGGATGCTACCTCATGCGAGCGACTCTTCAAAATCAGTTGGACCACAAAGAGATCCGACCATGTTCAAGTTCTGGGTCGACCAACGGGATACCCTACTATCTTCCTGATCAAAGTAAATATTGTCTTAATCTCTAATCATGAAATGGACAAAGACGTATGCGATATAATCCCTCTACTCCATGAATCAAGAGTTCCTCTTGATAGTAGAAAGACTCTCAACCTCGAACCAATTGAGGCTGCTTACGATGGTCAGAAAAATCAAAAAGCTCCTGTGGTTATCTATTTGTCGGGACCAATACCATACAAATCCAATAAGGCTATTCCTTATAAGTACAATGCAAGAACAATCGAAAATGGAAAGGAAACTCCATTACCCTCCGTCGTAAACATTGCTGACATCAGTCGAGTGACACGGAGCAGTCGGATCTTCAACCGAAGAGTTGGAGAACCCACTAAGGAAAAGGAACCTCAAACAGAAGTTCCCAATCAACCAGTCGGGCAATCCAGTAATCCGAAACTGGTAAAGAACCACGATGAGATGCTGAAGCTCATCCAAAAGAGCAAGTACAACATTGTAGACCAACTGTTGTAAACTTCATCGAGAATCTCTGTGTTATCTCTCTTGCTCAGTTCCGAAGCTCAGAGGGAAGCTTTGCAGAAAGTATTAGAGAAAGCTTTCGTAGAACAAGATATGACGATAAGACAATTTGACAACATCATCTCCAACATCACTTCCTGCAAAAACTTAGGATTCAGTGATGAAGAACTGCCAGAAGAAGGCAAAAATCACAACATGGCACTTAACATTACAGCAACTGCCAGGACGATGCTTTAGCCAGCGTACTGGTAGACATAAGATTAGCTCTAAATGTTATGCCAAAATCTACTCTGATGCGACTATCATTTCCAGGATCTCCGATGAGAGGCAGTGAGGTCATCTTCAAAGCCTTTGATGGATCCAGAAAAACAGTTATCGGCGAAGTCGACCTTCCCATAACTATCGGTCCTCACACTTTCCAAATCACTTTCCAGGTCATGGATATCCGGGCAGCATATAGCTATTTATTAGGAAGACCTTGGATACACGAGGCTGGGGCAGTCACTTTGACACTTCACAAGAATCTGAAGTTCGTCAAGAATGACAAGCTAGTCACAGTCTGCGGAGAACAGGCCTTAATAGTGAGCAATTTATCATCATTTTCCTGTGCAGAACCCGAGGAGGTTGTTGGGACTCAGTTCCAAGCACTCTCGGTGAGCAATGAGAATCGACCAAAAAAAGGGACGTCGATTTCCTCATACAAAGACGCTCTCGAAGTGATCAAAAGTAACGACGTAAAGGGATGGGGACAGCTTGTCATTCATACTGATAACAAGACAAAGAAAGGTCTTGGTTTTTCTTCAGCCTGTACCCAGACTACTAAAGATGAAAGTTGTAACACGGTGGGAGAACTGACTTTTTTTTTGTTTTGTTTTCACAAAACATGTTGCGGTTAGCAAGAGTCGCCACCGACTTTTCTTTTATCCAATAAGGAAAGACTGAAAAGAACAGGAAAGATCTTGATAGATTTTGAGTTCGGGGGGTAAGTTATACAAAGGGAAGGTATTAGCACCCTTTGTATCCATGGTTATCCACGGGCTCTTAAATGCTTAGCTCACCTTTTTTACTTACTTTTTGAATGTGTGTGAACGTTTTGAAAATATTGTGTAAAAGTTTGACTTTGTAATAATTCGTGTAAGAATGTATACAAAGTGTTTTTTTTTTTTTAAATATTTTTGGAAGAGTTAGATATGAAAAGTATTTGTTTTTGAGTTGTGAGCAAGCATTTAAAAGTTACTTACCCCTATTTTGTAAGGTCTTTCTTGTACTTATCGTTTTCCTTGAGAGATAGTACTATCTATACCATTAGTGGGTAGGTAGTATTGTCTATTGGATATTGAGGGACAGCGAAGGGTCATTGAATGGTCATAGAAGGCAACATGTAAGGATACCTTAGCAATGCGAAGGGACTATCATCATTTTTCCATAGGGTCGTCGAGGGACAAGATCATCTTTTTATAGGAAGCTCGAAGGGTCATCGAGGGACTATGATCTTTATATCAAAGGGACTATGATGATATTATTCGTAAGCGTCTTTTGCTAAAGTACCCCTACTTTCGAGGGACGTGACCGTTTTAATCGTAAGGCAACAGAGAGAGGCTACCCTAGAGGTGAATATGTGCAACGTGCGTTGATTCAATTATATTATCTTGAGTTATAGGTTATTCTAACGTTTGATTTTAGATCTTGCCATACATGCCTATTTATCTAGCAAATAAAATATAAGTGCGGAAAAATAAATACCTACACTATTACATGGCTTATGGGCAGTTACATGATATAATCGTGCGAGAATGTGACATATACTATTACAAGGCTTATAGACAGTTACATAATATAATCGTGCGAGAAATGTAAACTACACTATTACAAGGCTTATGAACAGTTACATAATAATCGTACAAGAAATGTAAACTACACTATTACAATTTATGCACAAACCTATACATTTATTCTAAGAAAATAAATGATAAATGAAAAGCAATTACATATTAAAAGTCAAGTTAAATGTCCTAAATATCTAAGTCAATATTCGTTTTTTTTTTTTTTTTGAGAAATAATTTAAAAATAAATAAACCAAATTTCTAATTCATTTGTACAAAAATTAATTAATTATAAGCCTAAGTCTAAAAAATTAATTTTAATAAAAATAATCTAAGTCTAAAAAAATGATTACATAACCTAAACTATATTTTTTATTCTTTTAACGGTTTTATGATTTTTTGTTGTTGTTTTAACTTAATTGAAAAGAAATAAATAAATTACTTGAAATATGATAAAAGAAAGGGATTAGAAAATAGTTAAAAAGAAATTGCATGGGGTGGGAATCAAACCTTCAGAATGAGTATTTAATCCTTGGTTTGGATTGAGAATGATTGGAAATGGAGTTTTGAATTTTCACTCTTTTTTTTCAAGAATTTTGTGATTTGGAAGCCTTCCTTTGTGAAGCCTCTTGCCCCCCTTTCTCTTGTGTTTGAGCCTTGTATTTATAGGAGAAACATGGTAGACAAGGAATCATTGAAGAACTAGGATCAAGGAACATGTTTCCAACCATTTTAATTTTTTGAAAACCATGTTTCCTTCATTCTCTCCCACGGTTTTATTTGGGTTTTGATGGCCTTGAATGACATGTTTTAACCTTCTAGATACTCCATTAAAAGGATCCATGTGCCCACAATATTTGATTTATTTTGTTTTATTTAATTTTGTTTATTTCTTTGAATAAAATCAAAATAAAATAAAATCAAAATCAAAATAATACCAAAGTGAACTTTGAGGTCCTTGAATATGTCATAAACATGATTCAACCTTAAAAGATAGGCCCATTGGTCCAAAAGCTCAAAAATGTTCAATGTAGGTTTCATGCGTTTCTCAAATTTTGCTCAACTTGCACCAATCGTAACTCTCTCAATTTGTCATATGAAGGTGATCTTGGATTTTTTGGAACCCTCAAGATGTCCCCTACAACTTTCATGTTGATCACTTTTTCATTTGAAGTCTTTATTTTTGTGTAAATTGCTTTGACGAAAAAAGTGTCTTTTTGTTGACTTTCAAAATGACCTGTAAAGTTTTGGTCCATATCTCTCAAACGAGGCATTTTTGGCCTTGAGCTTAGAGAGACAAAGTTGTAGAGAATTTAATTTCCTTCAAAATGAGCTTTGGTTGAGGAATTTCTGATGAAGTATGTGAAAGTTGTACGTGGTCAAAGTTCAGTTGACTTTTCCTTAAAAAAACTCTAATTTGGCAATTTTTGACTTTTGAGTAAATCTTGATTTTCTTGAGGAATCATGATCAACCCTTGATTAAATGATGAATGGAACTTCAAAATCTTGATGTTGGCAAGAAATGATGATGTTTTACTGTAAATTGGTCAAAGTTGACTTTTGGTCAAATACAATCGACTGTTGATCATTTGAGCAATTGACTGAGCAAACTTGTGAAGCAAGGCTTGAGACTTGACATGAGGATACCCTAGAGCACATACAGAACCATGAAGTCCATCTGAGGTATTGAGAGCTCAATTTCTTTTGAGAAAAATAAAACCCTAGTTGTAGGTTGATTGTTTAGGATGAGAGCTTGTATGGTCAATCCTTGAGTAGTCTTGGGCTTTTGAGACTCCTAGGAGTGTGAGGAAGCTTCTTGAATCAATTTGTCTCAAAGATGTAAGGGCAAATTTTGGGGTGCAACAGCTGCCCCTGTTCAATTTTCTTAAACCTGAAGAGTTAGATTGGCGCATCCGCCATTCGTGATCTGAAGGTGGAAGAGGATTGAAGACTTAAGTGCCCAGAAATTTGCACTCACGGGTGCACGAAGTGACGCTGTTGGTTGATTGTATTGCTTAAATGGACTTAAATATGCCATTCGGAAAGATGACAGTATGGAGATAGGCTTATAGATGCCATCCAAAGTAACTGTTGACAGGAGTATCAGAAGGAGTCTAGGTTTGACAGTATCTGAGGAGTATATTAGAATGAGTCCGTGTCCAATTGTATCTAGCAGATGTGCTGGGGAATGTCAGAATGAATCTACGCCTTGATTATATCTGAGGATATATTGGAATGAGTATCAGAATGAAATCTATATCTAGATCGTATCTGAACCGTATCTGGAAAATATACTTGACCATCTCTGAACTGAATTTAGAACATATTCTGGAATAAGTATCTGAATTAAATCTTCGTCTCGATCATCTCTGAACCATTTTTTTTGGAAAATCTTCTGGGATAAGTGTCAGAATTAAATCTTTGTCCTGATTATCTCTGAACTGTTGGAGTATTAGAATTAAATCTATGGGTTGATTATCTCTGAGCTGTTGAAGTATCAGAATTAAATCTCTGGGTTGATTATCTTTGAACTATTTAAGTATCAGAATTAAATCTTTGGGTTGATTATCTCTGAACTGTTTAAGTGTCAGAATTAAATCATCTGTCTTGATTATCTCTGAACTGTTGAAGTATCAGAATTAAATCATCTGTCTTTGAATCAGTGTCAGAATTAAATCGTTGTCTCGATTATCTCTGCACCATATCTAGAAGATGATAATGTTTGTCTGATTGTGAACTCACCTGAAAAAGGCAAAGTTAGTTTTATGCAATGTCATGATGTATGTAATGCATTGCGTAATGATGCTCTCAAGATAAATGAGAATGTTATATGTTTTGTATGTATATGCTATGATATTCTGTACATGATGCATGGATGTCAATGTTGCTGATGATAGCGGTGGCTTTGAATAGTAACGTCTGGATGGGGAAAATAAATCCCTGTCTGTTGTTGGGAATGAAGAATATCACTCTTTATCTTTTGTTTGGAACGACTGTACTAGGAATTCCCGCTTTTCTGTTTGGGAATACTCTGCTGGGGATCTTCGACTTCTGCTTGGGGATAAAAGCGTTCAAGGAGAGTTTGGTTGCATGTACCCTGACTGGGGATAAACGAGATGGATAATCCTCCAATGCAATATCTGCCCGGGTTCCAAATATGAGCGTCAACTATGCTGGGGGAGAGAATTCTGTTGGTGAATTTATAGTGTTAGAGGAATAAACTCAGCTAGGGAATTGAATTCTGTATACTACAAAGAGGGAATAATCTCTGATGGGGATTAGAATTTCATAGGCTGCGCTGAGGAAATTTCTGCTGTATGCTGGGGAAATGATCAACTTCCTTATCTGCTAGGGGACCCATTGGGGAAGATGATCATGCCAAGCTGTCCATCAAATATATAGAAGTGAACTGCTGGAAGATGCCCTAATTTCTGTCTGAGGGCATACTAATTCTGTCGGGGCATATATCTCTGTTGGGGATGAGGTTGTAAAGATAACTCTATAGAGATAGTTCCATGGAGATTGCTTTGTGGGGATATTTCCACAAAACTGGCTCTATGGGGGTTCGTGGACATCTTGAACATTATCCCAACTCCTAGAGTCCTTAGTAAATGCTATTCCTGTTTTCACATATATTTTTGGTAAACTTCAATCATATTCAAGTGCATATGTTCATTCAAAGTACCCATTGGACGTTTACGCAAACAAAACAGGGCAAGTAAAAACAATTTTGAATTTGAAAGTAGACTTGTATTGATTTTGAAATTGGCCTATAAACAGGCATTTTTGAACAAGGAGACAGAAATCCTAGTAAGAGGAAATTGTCGTAAAAATTGAAAAGGTACAAAGTGATAAACAAAGAAAAACAGCTATGTGGAAATGATCCCATTGAGTTTCAACTCTGTAATTGCCACTATATCTTCAAGCATCTCATCCCTTGTTGTCGGAAGAAAGATGACTGGATTGATTTGTGCCGTTCGAACAAAACTAAGCTAGAAGTAGATAAGTGATCCAACGGGACATAAACGTACGCTTTAATCCCTAACTTTTTCCTGGACCGCCTTTTCAGGTTTTCAGTCCACCGGGATACCCCTTTTTTTTTTGCCCAAGCCGCCTTTTCAGGTTTTCGACTTGCCAGATGTACAGTTCCTTTGTATATATATCCCTAATTTTTGCCCGAACCCTTTTGGTTCGCCGGGATGCCCTTACTTTTCCTAGGCCAGTCAACCTAGCAGGTCTCTTTTTATGCGTAGTATCTTTTGACTATGTTCGCGTTCACAGGGTGCGGGAAATCTTCACCGTCCATAGTAGTAAGCATCATAGCGCCGCCAGAAAATATTTTCTTGATTACAAATGGACCTTCATATGTGGGAGTCCATTTGCCCCTGGGATCACCCTGTGGTAGTATGATACGCTTTATTACCAAATCACCGGCCTGGTACGCTTGGTGCTTGACTTTCTTGTTAAAGGCCTTGATCATACGCTTTTGATACATCTGGCCATGACAGACAGCCGCGAACCTCTTCTCATCAATCAAATTTATCTGATCAAGTCGAGTCTGAACCCATTCTTCTTCGTCTAAGTCTGCATCTTTCATCATCCTTAGGGAAGAAATCTGAACTTCAGCAGGTAAAACTGCCTCCATACCATAGACCAAAGAGAAAGGGGTTGCCCCTGTTGAGGTACGTACTGAGGTGCGATAACCATGAAGAGAAAATGGTAACATCTCATGCCAATATTTGTATGTCACCGTCATCTTTTGCAAAATCTTCTTAATATTCTTGTTGGCGGCTTCCACTGCGTCATTCATCTTTGGTCGATATGGAGAAGAATTGTGATGCTTAATCTTGAACTGCGTGCAGAGTTCAATGATCATAGTGTTGTTCAGATTAGTACCATTGTCTGTGATAATCCTTTCAGGGATGCCATACCGACAGATAAGATTATGCTTGATGAATCTAGCTATAACATTCTTGGTAACAGAAGCGAACGAGGCTGCTTCCACCCACTTCGTAAAGTAATTGATAGCAACAAGGATGAAACGATGTCCATTGGAAGCGGTAAGTTTAATCTCTCCTATCATATCAATGCCCCACATTGCAAAAGGCCAAAGAGCAGTCAGAACATTCAACGGAACCGGAGGTACATGTACTTTGTCAGCATAGATCTGGCACTTGTGACAAGTTCTGGAGTGATGATGGCAATCAGTTTCCATGGTAGACCAGTAGTAACCTGCTCTCAAAATCTTCTTAGCCATTGTATGCCCACTGGAGTGAGTGCCAAAGATTCCGCCATGCATCTCTTCCATAATCTTTTCTGCTTCCTTCTTGTCTACACAGCGAAGCAAGGTTGAATCGTGGTTGCGTTTGTACAAAATTCCGTTACTCAGAAAGAACTTGGCAGAGAACCTCCTTAGAAACTTCTTGTCATTGATAGATGCCCCTTCAGAATATTCCTGAGTTTTGAGATATCTTTTCACTTCGTGGAACCAAGGTTTCTCTTCTACTCCATCAGTATCAACTTCATAACAGTATGCTGACTCGTCTAGTCTGTCAATAGTAATCCTAGGAGCCTCATTGTCCCATCTGACTTTGAACATAGAGGACATGGTGGCTAACGCGTCTGCCAACTGATTCTCTTCTCGTGGAATATGCTCAAAAGTGATTTCTTCAAAGTATGGAATCAAAGTCAACACATGTTCTCGGTAAGGAATGAGATTTGGATGCTTCGTGGCCCATTCTCCTTTAATCTGACTGATCACTAGGGTTGAGTCCCCATATACATTCAAGAATTTGATCCTCATATCAATGGCAGCTTTGATACCCATGATGCATGCTTCATATTCAGCCATATTGTTGGTACAGTCAAAGCAAAGTCTAGCAGTAAACGGCGTATGGCAATCCTTAGGAGAGATAATTACAGCACCAATACCATTGCTAAGTGCATTAGAAGCTCCATCAAAAACCAAGTCCATCGGGATCCCAGTTCAGGTCCTTCCTATGGTCCAGGTTCTTCATAATCAGTAACAAGTATAATATTCTCATCTGGGAACTCAAAATTCATAGACTGATAGTCATCCACCGCTTGATGAGCCAAATGATCAGCTAGTACACTTCCTTTGATTGCTTTCTGTGTAGTGTACTGGATGTCGTATTCTGTCAAGACCATCTGCCATCTTGCTATTCGTCCGGAAAGAGCAGGTCTCTCAAATATGTATTTGATAGGATCCATCTTAGAGATCAATAAAGTGGTATGAGTCAACATATATTGTCTTTGTCGGCGAGCAGCCCATGCTAAAGCACAGCAAGTTTTCTCAAGCAGTGAATATCTTATTTCACAGTCGGTAAACTTTTTACTAAGGTAGTATACTGCATGCTCTTTTCGACCAGACTCGTCATGTTGCCCCAACATACACCCCATTGAATTCTCTAGCACTGTTAAGTACATGATTAGAGGGCTTCCTTCAACTGGTGGCATCAGAATCAGAGGTTCTTGGAGATACTCCTTGATCTTATCAAAAGCTATCTGACATTCGTCGTTCCACTTCACTACTTAATCTTTCCTTAGTAATTTGAAGATTGGCCCACAAGTAGCGGTCAAATGGGAGATAAATCTGGCAATATAGTTCAAACGTCCCAAGAAACCTCTGACTTCTCTCTCAGTACGGGGAGCGGACATATCTTGTATAGCTTTTACCTTTGCAGGGTCGACTTCAATACCTTTACCACTGACGACGAAACCCAAAAGTTTACCGGATCTAACCCCAAAGGTGCATTTGTTTGGATTCAATCTCAACTTGTACTTCTTCAACCTCTCAAACAGCTTGTGTAGGTGGTCAAGGTGCTCTTCTTCATTCTGAGACTTGGCTATCATATCATCAACGTATACCTCTATCTCGTGATGGATCATATCATGGAATAAAGCAACCATATCGCGCTGGTATGTTGCCCCTGCGTTCTTCAAACCAAATTGCATTACCTTGTAACAAAAGGTGCCCCACTGTGTAACGAACGTAGTCTTCTCCATGTCTTCAGGTGCCATCTTGATTTGATTATAACCTGAGAAACCATCCATGAATGAGAATACCTTGTGTTGAGCAGTGTTGTCTACCAGAACATCAATATGTCGGAGAGGAAAGTCATCTTTGGGGCTTGCCCTGTTCAGATCTCTGTAGTCCACACACATGTGAACTTTACCATCATTCTTAGGCACTGGTACCACATTTGCAACCCACTGAGGATATGATGTGACAGCTAGAAAACCTGCATTGAACTACTTCATAACCTCGGCTTTGATCTTTTCAGACATCTCAGGGCGCATACGACGAACCTTCTGCTTTATCGGAGGACAACCTTCCTTCATCGGTAAACTGTGAACCACAATATCGATATCAAGTCCTGGCATATCTTCAAAAGACCAAGCGAAAATCTCAGCATAATCACGTAGCATCTGAATCAGTCTTTTCTTGACACGGTCTTCTAATCCCGTACCTATCTTGATTTCTTTCGTATCCTCCTCAGTACCTAGATTTACGACCTCGACTGGCTCTTTGTGCGGTTGTATGGTCTTTTCTTCTTGCTCTAATAGTCTAGCAAGCTCTCTAGGCACTTCACAATTTTCCTCACCTTCATCCTCGGCTTGGTAGATCAGATTTTCGAAGTCATAATTAACAATAGCAGAACCGTTATCAATGGGATCCAGAGTGGATGTGGATTTGCAGTTTGTCGCGTGGGTGTATGTAAGAACACATAGTTATTTTGATGAAGATAAAGTAAAAGAAAAGACAAAGAGTGCAAAATTTGAATGCAAAACGTCCATGATTTATTGAATGAAAATATGCGATGAAATGACAACCCTAACAAATGGGCCATTGTGCCCCGGGCAAGACATAAGGCTTAAAAGTTTTATTGTTTAAATTACAAAACCAAACTTTGAAAATAAGAAAAACATAAAATAACATATACTCCTGGCTAAAGGAGATAGGAATAATGTCTTCAGTCTTCCAATTGTTGAGCCCACTGCCAATGGTAGGAAAGATCCAACTGTCTAGGTCACAGTCACTATCAGCATCTTCCATAGCGTTGACCTGATCTTTATGAACTCCTTTGTTGGTGATACGAATAGCACGAGCACGACGTACATCCCTCTGAGCCTCTGAAGTGAAGCCCAACCCAAATTTGTCAGACTTGTAAGGAATGTCAGGAAGCTGACCCCAAATGGTACAACCACCTTCTTCAACCACAGCTCTAGCATCCTTTAGGGAAGCCATTGTAGGAGGCACTCTAGTAACCGTGGGAACAGTAGGAACTGGTTTAGCAATAGGAACCGTCTGAGGAGCCAATTCAAATGTTTGACAAGGAGTCTCGAGGAATTCGCCATCCATCTCAACATACTTGAAGGTATTCAAATGACTAACCATGTACTATTCTTCACCACAGACGGTGACAATCTTGCCTTTCCCGGGATACTTCAACTTCTGATGTAAGGTAGAAGTCACAGCGCCTGCCCCATGTATCCAAGGGCGCCCAAGCAAACAGGAATATGCAGGACGAATATCCATTACATAGAAATTAGAATCAAAGACTTGAGAACCCACTCTGATCGGGAGATCAACCTCTCCATGCACCATTCTCTTCGAACCATCAAAGGCTCTTACCACGACGTCACTAGGTTTCAGCACAACCCCTTCATAGTCGAGTTTGTCTAGAACAACCTTTGGTAACACATTCAATAAGGAACCATTGTCCACCAATACATGAGATAGGGTAGTACCCCTACACTCAATAGAGACGTGCAGGGCCTTATTGTGGTTCCTTCTGGCGGGAATCAGATCAGCATCAGAAAAGCCAAGACCATTATCAATTGTCAGGCTAGCGACACAATTTTCAAGCTGGTCACAGAGATTTCTTGCGGCACGTGTGCAGATTTCAAAAACTTCACCAAAGCTTTAGCATGGGCCTCGGAGCACAACAACAGAGATAACATAGAGATCTTGGAGGGGGTGTGCCCCAACTGTTCAACAACATTGTAATCACTCTTGGGGATAATTTTTAGCACTTCCTCCATTTCTTGCTTGGAGGAATCTTCGATAGCAGTTCCACCCGGGGCCTCCATCTGGGCAGGCTCAATCATCAGTTCTTTTCCTCGAGTCTCAGTAATTGGCTCGGAGGCAGAGATACGAATTGGAGTAGTAACAGTCTTCGGAGAGATTTCTGGGGAGAAGATCCTTCCACTTAGGGTAACCTTACTAGTCCCAACGATATTGTCGACATCGGGATTAGTAACTTCAGCAGTTCCATCAGTCAAAGGCTCTTGCTTGACACCATGAATGTAAACATCAGCACCATAATTCGAAGGGATAGCCTTGCTAGAGGAATATGGAATCGGACCGGGCGTAGTGATAATTAGGGGAGCCACTCTAGGCTCGGCAGTAATCTTCACAGGACCTTTAGAGGTGATCCTCACTGGAGTTTTGGAATTAGTAACCACAGATACGTCCTCAAACTTCAGACCTCGGACAAATTTTCACATAAGTTCTCCATAGAAGGAGTCTTCTCAAACAATATAGTACGGTCGTCCATCAAACGCTGAATGCCTTCTTTCAGCTTCACACAACCATTGGATTGAGATGCACAATAATAACAGTTTTCAATGCAGCCCGGAAATAAACCGGCTTGCAACAGCTTCTTCTTAACAATTGATAGAGGAACAATCAAGTCAACCACGGTAGAAACACAAGAACCATCGTCAATAGTATTAACGATCTTGTCATGATTCGGCATAGGAGCGATAATCACATTAGGAGTCTCAGGGGGATCAAACTCAATCTCCTTAGCATCAATCATGTCTTGAATCTTGTTCTTCAGTGCCCAACAGCTGCTCGTATCATGTCCAGGACTATTAGAATGGTATGCACACCTTGCATTGGGATTATAGCTAGGAGCGGAAGTATTAGGATTCCTAGAAGGATCTCTCAAAGTAATCAATTCTGCCTTCAACATATGCTGTAACGCCTGAGCCAATGACATGTTGATTTTTGTAAACTGTCTCCTAGGTGCATCCTGCTTACGCTGACTACCCTGTTGTTGTTGTAACACCCCATTTCTACCCGACGGAAATTCATAAATCAGAGTTTCAAAATTCAACATTTAAATAGGGTGCCACATTCTCAACTTAAACCAACGACACTTATCACATTTAATCATGGATACATAACACTCAAACATCGGGTGGCAAAATGACAACTTTATTTATTCTGTAAAATAAAACATCTTTATTGCTACACAACGAATTAATAATTGCAACTTTAAAATAGTTCAACTCGTGTTTAACATCAAAACAACTTAAAATAATATATCCTCAACGGAAAAAACTTAAAATTCAGCAACATGGTGAAAATCCAATAACTAAACGAAAACATGCGTTAACCCCCCCGAGTGCTACATATCAGAGCGACAACCACCGACTCGAACTAAGATAACCAGCTACTTCTCTTGATTACCTGCACATTGCCAACATAGGGACAACATTCAAACAGAAGGGGTGAGATATTGAAAAATATAAACAAGAATATGATAATCAATACGTTAGATAGAATCATACAATCTCACTACTATCCAACAACAACAACCACTTAACAATAATCCACAATTTATCAACATACTTTATCGACTTATTACACATATCAACATTTACGACATAATCACTACAATCAACCTAATCAACATAACCAACTTCAACTCTGAAATCAACGTAAACACCTTCATCAACTTCAACAAATATACTCAACATATTCAACTTCTTCAACATCAACATGATCGACTTCATCAACTTAAACAACACAAACAACTTTATCAACTTAGGCAACATGAACAACTTTATCAACTTGGACAACATAAACAACTTACTCAACTTCAACAAACACAATCAACACAAACAACATAAATAATGCGACACAGGATGCGACTCGACTATGCATATGCATGTGGTACCATCGGAGTAAAACTCCCAACTTAAAATATACCAGGTTATCGAGGTATCTGCAAGGCATAAGCCTTCAACTTAATAATCTTGCCAATCCAGGCCAACGGGGTGAGCATCAGCTCCAACTTAAAAATTTCCAATCCAGGCCAACTTAATAATGCTATGCTATGATGCAACGACTCAACACAAAACAACAACCAACTCCGAACAACATATAACAAACCACATAACAACTTTAATTCAACACGATTCAACTTTGGCCATAGGCCTACAACTTATATATATCAACGTTGGTCATACAACCTACAACTTTAACATCAACATTGGTCCTTCGACCTACGACTTAAAAATGCCCACAAACCGGGACAAAACCACATAAGCAATTGTACATGAAATCCACACATACAACACGAATGCAACAAAATAAACCGACTAAAATCACCTACTAATTATTACTAACTACCTCGACAATTTTCGTTAAATTCCGAGCAACTAATTTTACCGCGTAATTTCACCCGGTCGACTAAATCGGTACTGTTTTTACTACTATGACTGCTACCAATAATTTCCTACTATTCTTGTAAAATTCTATTTTACTGATTCCAACATTTTTCTGTCACCAAATTAACACTGTTATCACAATTCTGTCAAAATACCATTCTGCTAAGAATTCATCTCTCTGTTAGAATCAACACTACTGACAGTCCTGAGTTGCTACAATGTATTTCCCTTCATCAGCATAAAACCCATCCACTAATTAATTTAACTATATATTTTACTTAGTCAAAACAAATATCTAACACCTAAAATATTAAAATATGGATTTTTACTTAAAACAGACAAAACTAAAAACCAGGTGGCCCCCACATCATCAGGTGGCACTCAACATTATTAACATATTACTAATTTTCATCCATGAAATTATATACAGCACACTTAGTTTTCCTTAATGTGAAGTTCCATATAAGACAAAAAGGCCACTACCCTTAATTATGGGTGGCGCA
The DNA here is from genome assembly GCA_022829125.1 of Lathyrus tuberosus. Taxonomy (NCBI): domain Eukaryota; kingdom Viridiplantae; phylum Streptophyta; class Magnoliopsida; order Fabales; family Fabaceae; genus Lathyrus; species Lathyrus tuberosus. The sequence continues at coordinate 8,697,088 of JALAZF010000199.1, read as the reverse complement.
TATTGGAAAGAGTGGCTTGCGCCATATCTTCATCAGTGGCTTGCGCCATATTGCCTTGTGGCTCCCGCCACATGTTTTCCTCTCTTGTTTTGGGTGGCCGGCGACACCCCTAAGTGAGTAATGGGTGGCCTGCGCCACCCGTGCACACGTGAACAGTGACATTTTCGTCCCCAACCAATTTCCAGAAATTAACAACCTCACTACAACATTTACAAAATCAATCCAACAATAAAATTTAACAACATCGATTCATCAGTATTAACACGGAAGCAACAACATCACACCAACAGGATCACAATTTCAACAACATCAATATCAATTCCACACAGACAACAATAATTCATCAATTACAATCCAACATGTTCAGTAAACAAAATCATACAATCCCAATCCCACGTATTAATCATCTTATTCTCGGTTATAAAATTCGAACCCCACCCTTACCTTAGATTGATGGCCGCTCGAATTTCCGATCGACTTTTCTGACTTGGCTCCGACGGCAATTCTCTCGTATCCCTCTTTCTCCAGCTTTGGTGCCTCCAAACCCTCGTTCAACTTTTCTCCGTAACTTCCACGTCCCTCTCCTATTATTCCTCCACTGATACAAAACCTAACTTCCTCTTCTTATATTTCTTTTTATTATAATTATTAGTATAATTATAAATCTCAATTTGGGCCTACTAATCAACACCTCACCAAATACTCCCACCAACGCAACGACTAAGCCCACTTAAATAAAATACGCTTATATGCCATAATATTAATTCTAATATTATTTCTCTCGACTAAATCGACTAATTACCGACTATCAAATAAATCGTCCAAACCACCAAATTAACATATTTAACCATAGACGGAAAATATTCAATATTATTTCCACAACTTAAATCAACTTATTAAATTAATTCAACTCGAACCAACTTAGAAACATCAACATAATATTCCGATATTCCGGAATCAACTTAAATCGACACAAATACTCAAACCAACGTGAATCAACACAGCATACTACAATTATATTTAATTAAATACTTAATTAAATAAACAGGCGTTACAACTCTCCCCCACTTAGAACATTTTCGTCCTCGAAAATTCATCCGATACAACTACTCCAACCATGTGATTCCATCCGACTAATCAACTCTCATCTCCGACGGCAACCTACGTATAATACAAACAATTCATAACATCAACGGCGAAAACAACCCGAATACTACTCATGCGACACACTTGACAACTTAACATCACAACATAAAGAGTAACCAACTTAAGAATTCGCCGGTTTAAGAACTAGAACGCAACAACATACGAACACACAACTTAAACACGACATCACCGCAACCAACTACCAACATCGTTGTTGCTCACGTAAGAACAACTGTACAACACCACGCGTTTGTTGCGCACTCTGATTACTCGCAAAGTATCAAGTCTACCCATTTTATTCCCAACTTCTCAATCGCCAAAACCGACATAACAAAATACTTTCGACTTAACTCTTCGGAAATTCCATCCCAACAGGTGTTCTACACTTTTGTAGTTACCGAATACTTAGAACTTAGATCCGTAAGACAACACCTCTGAACGTTCAACATAATTACAACGGCGACTACTTCCCAATTATCATAAAACATAACTACAACTTTACCATCTCCTATTTACACGTTCCTCGAAAATCATCCTAAACACGCAACATCATTACAACAACATAGGGTACCTGTGTACAATTGACTTCAACCAGATAAATCATCTTTTCCTTTCCAACTAATCCAACAAACCAAATTATCGACTTTTACTCATACTGACACAATTCTTCATAAATTCTTATCCGAATTAACACAACCAAGTAAATCATCTTTACCAACCAAAAGTTCCACTTTTACAATTCAACTTATAACTTCACTTCTTTTTCTACTTGCAACTCAATTCTCAAATTACCCAGAACTCAACTGCGAATTTCCATACTACTCATCAATTAAATCACAACCTCATGCCATCATCCTTAAATTCAACTAATATGCTCATATATGAATCTACATCGACAAAATAAACAATCCACAAGCACTTGGCTTGACTTCAACCAATTCAACGTACGTACTATACTAGTTGGCACGACACATCTATCCATCAATTATGATTCCGTCTACTATCAACAAGAGATTAAGGGTGATCAGTTCCTCAATTTGTCAATAGACAGCCGACAACCATAACAGTGGCATAAATCATCATTACCCAACACAATAGCGTACTACAACTTGTGCCCAAAGTCCGTAAGCACAATGCTTCGCCAACTCTCTAAGGCTTATCAACGTCTTCTTAGTTTCCTTAATTTCAACTTCGTCAATTATACCAAAACGTCCAAAATCCAATACATAATCTCTTATACATGCTCGTAGCCCAACACAATTATTAAATATCTTTCTAACACCGGAATCGCTACTACTTCAAGTACTATCCAACTCGGCTCGCTCCAATTACAACTCTTATCCAAGTTAAAAAATTTTAACGTTGCAAATCAACCATCCGTCTTTTTCTCAACATTACTATCACATGACATCATCACTTATTTCTCCTTATTCAACATAAATTGCATCTCGATGCTTTCTTAGATACCGTCACATCCTTATAATTACCAACATATTATTCTTATCAAAATTTCACACTCGGCTTCATCTTTCCAAATTTTTCAGTAGTAGTCGCTCAACATCAACCACAGATATCTCTTTTGATACAGACCTCTCAATCACAAAATCATATTCTAAAATGAAGAGAATTTCGTAAAGATTCCATAACTTCAAGAATCGCTTGAATCCGAGTTACGAGTAAAAAGTTATCATCCTTACAACGGGATTGGTTCAGAATTTCCATATGCAGAATTTTCCAAAAATCAGCATCAGACCCAAATATTAAAACGCACTTTTCTCCCTCTTCACAAACTTCCTGAAGACAAATCGTATATGTAAACTGTAGGGAATTTCGTAAGCTCTCCAAAAAGTCTAGAACCGCTTCAATCGGAATCACGAGTAAAAAGTTATGCCTCTTTTACCGACAGCTGCTCCGAAATTGCAAAAATCAGAATTTGAGATTGATGAACATAAGTTCCATCTCTCTCCCGCTTGCTCCAAAATCTACCAACAATCCTTTCTTTTCATCCAACTCTAAAATTACTCGACTTTAATCCGACTATACTCAAGGCATATTAATCTACCGACTTGATCCATCAACTTATCATTTCCACTGGAATACTTCCTTATCCTCAATCAATTCCTCACCCATATTCCACACACTTCTCAAACTCGACCGATATGAATTCATGAGTCTAAACTCTCGCCGGTCCGCAACAACATCGCTTCAACAACATTTGCACTCTTGCAATCAACATCACCTTGAACCAACTTCTACATACCAACAACACGTCCGGGAGACAAGCTTCTCCCCCACTTAATCCAAACCAACACCTGCAGACAACTACCAGAAACTAACAAACAAGCACCGATAGTGTTTCCCACACATATCGAGTACTAAGGAATAAACGACATTAGACAACATTGGTCGGACGGACCGACCTGCTCTGATACTACTAATGTAACACCCCATTTCTACCCGGCGGAAATTCATAAATCAGAGTTTCAAAATTCAACATTTAAATAGGGTACTCCATTTTCAACTTAAAACAACGACACTTATCACATTTAATCATGGATACATAACACTCAAACATCGGGTGGCAAAATGAGAACTTTATTTATTCTGTAACATAAAACATCTTTATTGCTACACAACGAATTCATAATTGCAACTTTAAAATAGTTCAACTCGTGTTTAACATCAAAACAACTTAAAATAATATATCCTCAACGGAAACAACTTAAAATTCAGCAACATGGTGAAAATCCAATAACTAAACAAAAACATGCGTTAACCCCCCGAGTGCTACGTATCAGAGCGACAACCACCGACTCGAACTAAGGTAACCGACTACTTCTCTTGATTACCTGCACGTTGCCAACATAGGGACAACATTCAAACAGAAGGGGTGAGATATCGAAAAATATAAACAAGAATATGATAATCAATATGTTAGATAGAATCATACAATCTCACTGCTATCCAACAACAACAACCACTTAACAATAATCCACAATTTATCAACATACTTTATCGACTTATTACACATATCAACATTTACGACATAATCACTACAATCAACCTAATCAACATAACCAACTTCAACTCTGAAATCAACGTAAACACCTTCATCAACTTCAACAAATATACTCAACATATTCAACTTCTTCAACATCAACATAATCGACTTCATCAACTTAAACAACGCAAACAACTTTATCAACTTAAGCAACATGAACAACTTTATCAACTTGGACAACATAAACAACTTACTCAACTTCAACAAACACAATCAACACAAACAACATAAATAATGCGACACAGGATGCGACTCGACTATGCATATGCATGTGGTACCATCGGAGTAAAACTCCCAACTTAAAATATACCAGGTTATCGAGGTATCTGCAAGGCATAAGCCTTCAACTTAATAATCTTGCCAATCCAGGCCAACGTGGTGAGCATCAGCTCCAACTTAAAAATTGCCAATTCAGGCCAACTTAATAATGCTATGCTATGATGCAACGACTCAACACAAAACAACAACCAACTCCGAACAACATATAACAAACCACATAACAACTTTAATTCAACACGATTCAACTTTGGCCATAGGCCTATAACTTATATACATCAACGTTGGTCATACGACCTACAACTTTAACATCAACATTGGTCCTTCGACCTACGACTTAAAAATGCCCACAAACCGGGACAAAACCACATAAGCAACTGTACAAGAAATCCACACATACAACACGAATGCAACAAAATAAACCGACTAAAATCACCTACTAATTATTACTAACTACCTCGACAATTTTCATTAAATTCCGAGCAACTAATTTTACTACGTAATTTCACCCGGTCGACTAAATCGGTACTGTTTTTACTACTATTACTACTACCAATAATTTCCTACTATTCCTGTTAAATTCTATTTTACTGATTCCAACATTTTTCTGTCACCAAATTAACATTGTTATCACAATTCTGTCAAAATACCATTCTGCTAAGAATTCATCTTTCTGTTAGAATCAACACTACTGACAGTCCTGAGTTGCTACCATGTATTTCCCTTCATCAGCATAAAACCCATCCACTAATTAATTTAACTATATATTTTACTTAGTCAAAACAAATATCTAACACCTAAAATATTAAAATATGGATTTTTACTTAAAACAGACAAAACTAAAAACCAGGTGGCCCCCACATCATCAGGTGGTTCTCAATATGATTTTAGGTGGCTCTCAACATTATTAACATATTACTAATTTTCATCCATGAAATTATATACAGCACACTTAGTTTTCCTTAATGCAAAGTTCCATATAAGACAAAAAGGCCACTACCCTTAATTATGGGTGGATTGCGCCACCCTGGCTATTGGAAAGAGTGGCTTGCGCCACATCTTCATCAGTGGCTTGCGCCACATTGCCTTATGGCTCCCGCCACATGTTTTCCTCTTTTGTTTTGGGTGGCCGGCGCCACCCCTAAGTGAGTAATGGGTGGCCTGCGCCACCCGTGCACACGTGAACAGTGACATTTTCGTCCCCAACCAATTTCCAGAAATTAACAACCTCACTGCAACATTTACAAAATCAATTCAACAATAAAATTTAACAACATCGATTCATCAGTATTAATACGGAAGCAACAATATCACACCAGCAGGATCACAATTTCAACAACATCAATATCAATTCCACACAGGCAGCAATAATTCATCAATTACAATCCAACACGTTCAGTAAACAAAATCATACAATCCCAATCCCACGTATTAATCATCTTATTCTCGGTTATAAAATTCAAACCCCACCCTTACCTTAGATTAATGGCCGCTCGAATTTTCGATCGACTTTTCCGACTTGGCTCCGACGGCAATTCTCCCGTATCCCTCTTTCTCCAGCTTTGGTGCCTCCAAACCCTCGTTCAACTTTTCTCCGTAACTTCCACGTCCCTCTCCTATTATTCCTCCACTGATACAAAACCTAACTTCCTCTTCTTATATTTCTTTTTATTATAATTATTATTATAATTATAAATCTCAATTTGGGCCTACTAATCAACACCTCACCAAATACTACCACCAACGCAACGACTAAGCCCACTTAAATAAAATACGCTTATATTCCATAATATTAATTCTAATATTATTTCTCTCGACTAAATCGACTAATTACCGACTATCAAATAAATCATCCAAACCACCAAATTAACATATTTAACCATAGACGGAAAATATTCAATATTATTTCCACAACTTAAATCAACTTATTAAATCAATTCAACTCGAACCAACTTAGAAACATCAACATAATATTCCGATATTCCGGAATCAACTTAAATCGACACAAATACTCAAACCAACGCGAATCAACACAACATACTACAATTATATTTAATTAAATACTTAATTAAATAAACAGGCGTTACAATTGTTGTGGCGCCGGTGCAGAGATCAGAACTTCCCCAACAGATTGGTTGTGGTCATTCTTATTACGGCCCTTCTGGCCGTACACAGCATTAGACTCCTTCTTCCCATTATGTGGATTCTTTGTAGTGTTTGAAGATGTAGCCACTTGTATTTTTACCACTTCGAATTCCACTTTGAACACGTTCTGCTGTCAATATCAGCTCCGTGAAACCGGATGACGAGCTTCCAAGTGACTATAGAAAGGACCGGTTAGTGTGCTCATGAACATGTCAACCAACTCTCAGTCAGCTAGAGGAGGTTAAACCCTTCCTGCAAGATCTCTCCATTTCTGGGCGTACTCTTTGAAACTTTCATTAGGGCCCATGGATATGCGTTGGAGTTGCATTCGAGTTGGCGCCAAATCAGAGTTATATTGGTATTGCCGGTAGAAAGCTTCAGGAAAATCATTCCAGGTACGAATATTGGTACTCTCAAGTTGATAGTACCACTCCAGTTGAGCTCCAGACAAACTCTCTTGGAAAAAAATGCATCCACAACTTTTTGTCAGTAGTATGTGGCTGAATCTTTCAGACATAAGATCTCAAATGCAGCTTCGGGTAAGACACACCGTCATATTGAGCAAACATGGGAATTTTGAACCTAGGAGGAATGACAACTCCTGAAACCAAGCCCAAGTCCTCAAAATCCAAACCGGGTACTTTCTGAACCTCCATAGCCATCAGACGTTCTTAAAGTAATTTGTATTTCTCATCACCAGGGGGATACTGATCATCCAGATAATCATCTTCCTCTTCAGAGTGTCCACCGGTGTCGTGGTTACTATTTTCCTCATGTTTGTCACTTTCATAGTTGTCATCCAGTTCATCATCTTGGTCTACTGGGATCCCAATTTCCTTGACCTGTTTAGCCGGACCTTTGAATCTCCTCCCCATGTTGATGACGCTAGTTGATTTTCTTGCTTTCTTCTTCTTCTTGGTCAGAAGTGCTTTCAGTTCTTCTTGCCCATTGGACAAGTTCAGGATCAGCTCTTGGAACTGGGCGTTCTGGGCCTGGAGATCTTTGACGGTTTGCTCGAGAGCCATTTCTTCTGAAATAAACAACGAGAAGATGAGAAACCTGTCTTAGAAACCTGCTATGCAATGATTATAAGATGTATATGCATATGCAATGATTTCAAGGACTTTAGAGTTTATCTTTACAAACAAACAGAAACAAAAGGAAAACTTTTATTAGTAAACTCAAAATTCCTTTTTTTTTCTTTTATGCCTCTTGGGCTACAAAGAAAGGAAGTTTCAAAAAGCAAATTCAAAAACGCCTAAGACCTAGGACTCAAGGCTCAAGTCTCCCACGGGCGCTTCCTCTTTGTGCCGATGTAAGCATTGATGCTCTGCTCCTCATGAAGTAATTTCGTCAATCCAACACCTTCTTCTGACTAGCATAGAACTGAGTCTCAAAGGTGTCCCTTTCTTCTTTCATCTGAACCCAGGACTTCTGCAGCTCTTCAAGATCGGTAGGCATATCTGGATGGAGAATGACTTAAGGAACATCTCCTTCAAAATCATGGTCAACAATCACTGGTCTGACAACTGGATATGGCATAATAAGATCTCGAGCACGAGTGCGCACCCATCTAAGGTAAGGCTCCAAAGGAATAGAGTTCTTCTGTCCCAAGGTCTTGCTTTCAATCTTATACACCTTATTCCACGCGCGTATAAACCTTTGATGGTAACCTTGAGGATCATCTTCATAATCGAACACAATACCCTGAATAAGCATATCATGAGGATTATCCCTTCGAGCATAACCAAACTGGCGCAAAGCTAGCGAAGGATTATAGGTGATGCCTCCCCTAATGCCAAGGAGTGGCACATTAGGGAATTCCCCACATTGATCAATAAGAGTGAAGTCTTCAAGAGATCGGGCACACCAATAGATATCTGAATGGGAGAGTAACATTATCCTTCGAGACCACTGCAACCTTTGTTCATTCTTCAACACTGACCAGGGAAGGTACGAAACAAACCACCTGGATAGTAAGGGTACGCAACACATGAGAGCCCCTCTCTCCTTGATAGTACGAGTGTAAAGCGAGTGCAGAATATCTCCGAGTAAGGTAGGTACCAGGTTATGAGTCAGAAATATTTTGATAGCGTGCACGTCTATGAGTTGGTCTGGATTAGGGAACAACACCAACCCATAGATCAACAAAGCCAATACTTCCTCAAAAGCATGGTAACTCATAGCGCTTAGGAACAATTGAGCCTTCCCAATCAGGAACTTAGCAAGAAACCCCTTGACTCCACTCCTTGTTTCCCAATTGGACACAATGTCTGACCTCTTCAGATGTAAAGCAACTGCAATGACTTCAGGCTTTGGAACGTCTTCTAGACCGGTAAAAGGTATCTGGTCGAGAATAGGTATTCCAAGTAGCATAGAGAACTCCTCCATCGTGGGCACCAATTGGTAATCCGGGAAGGTGAAACAGTGGTGCTTAGGATCAAAGAACTGGAATAGGACTCTCATCATGTCTTCTTCAAAACCTGAGGTAACCAAGTTGAGTAGAAAACCATGCCTTTTGGTGAATCGAGAGCCATCGGGAACCCTTGAGACCAATTCTTTAAGCTGGGAAGGAACCCTTACAAAGTTGACTCAGATGAAATTTCTAGGAACGGAAGCCATGGCCTGCAACGACGAATAAAGATAAATTCCTCGGTCCTTGAAATGGTTAGTGAAAATGATATGTTATGATTTTATGATGTCATGTACATGTTAATAGTAAATAAGTAGCAAACACAAACAAGTCATACAAGAGCCTTAGGTTTAAAGGCTTGCTTGAAGTCCAAAGGTAAGTACCCTTCCCCACTGAGGTTTAGTTGGCTCAACCTGTCCTAGAATAATAACCGGGTTCTAAAGGACTCATATCACGGATCTTTCTCAAAGGCTCTATTTTAGTGCGAAACTCAAGTGGCCGACCAAAACATCCCGAAAGTCTGATCTCAATGAGCGTAGCCTCGAGTATCAACCAACTTCGGTCTAAATCCAAATCCGGTCATCTCGCTACCTTCTAATGGCCAAAGATGAGTTAACTAGGGTTCTAAAGACTGTGACCATCATATCAACCATATCGGTACATGTCGTACAGTCTCCATGATCTATTGTCACTTACCTAAGGAATCACTACGCCCGGGTGTAGGACTTTTCACACAAGTAACCCCAAAACAAAACCCATTAAAAATAAAGCACACAAGTCAAACAATTTTAAGCAAGTAGTAAAGTGATCTAACTCTAAGGTAACCCCTCTTTTTATTGTAAATTCCCAGCAGAGTCGCCAGTTCTGTAACACGGTGGGAGAACTGACTTTTTTTTTGTTTTGTTTTCGCAAAACATGTTGCGGTTAGCAAGAGTTGCCACCGACTTTTCTTTTATCCAATAAGGAAGGCTGAAAAGAACAGGAAATACCTTGATAGATTTTGAGTTCGGGGGGTAAGTTATACAAAGGGAAGGTATTAGCACCCTTTGTATCCATGGTTATCCACGGGCTCTTAAATGCTTAGCTCGCCTTTTTAATTACTTTTTGAATGATTGTGAACGTTTTGAAAATATTTTGTAAAAGTTTGACTTTGTAATAATTCGTGTAAGAATGTATACAAAGTGTTTGTTTTTTTTTTTTTTGAAAATATTTTTGGAAGAGTGAGATATGAAAAGTATTTGTTTTTGAGTTGTGAGCAAGCATTTAAAAGTTACTTACCCCTAATTTGTAAGGTCTTTCTTGTACTTATCGTTTTCCTTGAGAGATAGTACTATCCATACCATTAGTGGGTAGGTAGTATTGTCTATTGGTTGTTGAGGGACAGCGAAGGGTCATCGAATGGTCATAGAAGGCAACATGTAAGGATACCTTAGCAATGCGAAGGGACTATCATCATTTTTCCATAAGGTCGTCGAGGGACAAGATCATCTTTTTGTAGGCAGCTCGAAGGGTCATCGAGGGACTATGATCTTTATATCGAAGGGACTATGATGATATTACTCATAAGCGTCTTTTGCTAAAGTACCCCTACTTTCGAGGGACATGAACGTTTTAATCGTAAGGCAACAGAGAGAGGCTACCCTAGAGGTGAATGTGTGCAACGTGCATTGATTCAATTATATTATCTTGAGTTATAGGTTATTCTAACATTTTATTTTAGATCTTGCCATACATGCCTATTTATGTAGCAAATAAAATATAAGTGCGGAAAAATAAATACCTACACTATTACATGGCTTATGGGCAGTTACATAATATAATCGTGCGAGAAATGTAAACTACACTATTACAACGCTTATGAACAGTTACATAATATAATCGTACAAGAAATGTAAACTATACTATTACAATTTATGCACAAACCTATACATTTATTCTAAGAAAATAAATGATAAACGAAAAGCAATTACATATTAAAAGTCAAGTTAAATGTCCTAAATATCTAAGTCAATATTCGTTTTTTTGTTTTTTTTTTTGAGAAATAATTTAAAAATAAATACACCTAATTTCTAATTCATTTGTACAAAAATTAATTAATTATAAGCCTAAGTCTAAAAAATTAATTTTAATAAAAATAATCTAAGTCTAAAAAAATGATTACATAACCTAAACTATATTTTTTATTCTTTTAACGGTTTTATGATTTTTTTTTTGTTGTTTTAACTTAATTGAAAAGAAATAAATAAATTACTTGAAATATGATAAAAGAAAGGGATTAGAAAATAGTTAAAAAGAAATTGCATGGGGTGGGAATCGAACCTTCAGGATGAGTATTTAATCATTGGTTTGGATTGAGAATGATTGGAAATTGAGTTTTGAACTTTCACTTTTTTTTCAAGAATTTTGTGATTTTGAAGCCTTCCTTTGTGAAGCCTCTTGCCCCCATTTCTCTTGTGTTTGAGCCTTGTATTTATAGGAGAAACATGGTAGACAAGGAATCATTGAAGAGCTAGGATCAAGGAACATGTTTCCAACAATTTTAATTTTTTGAAAACCATGTTTCCTTCACTCTCTCCCACGGTTTTATTTGGGTTTTGATGGCCTTGAATGACATGTTTTAACCTTCTAGAAACTCAATTAAAAGGATCCATGTGCCCACCATTATTTGATTTATTTATTTTTATTTAATTTTGTTTATTTCTTTGAATAAAATCAAAATAAAATAAAATAAAAATCAAAATAATACCAAAGTGAACTTTGAGGTCCTTGAATATGTCATAAACATGATTCAACCTTAAAAGATAGGCCCATTGGTCCAAAAGCTCAAAAATGTTCAATGTAGGTTTCATGTGTTTCTCAAATTTTGCTCAACTTGCACCAATCGTAACTCTCTCAATTTTTGTCATATGAAGGTGATCTTGGACTTTATGGAACCCTCAAGATGTCCCCAACAACTTTCATGTTGATCACTTTTTCATTTGAAGTCTTTATTTTTGTGTAAATTGCTTTGACGAAAAAAGTGTCTTTTTGTTGACTTTCAAAATGACCTGTAAAGTTTTGGTCCATATCTCTCAAACGAGGCATTTTTGGCCTTGAGCTTAGAGAGACAAAGTTGTAGAGAATTGAATTTCCTTCAAAATGAACTTTGGTTAAGGAATTTCTGATGAAGTATGTGAAAGTTGTGCATCGTCAAAGTTCAGTTGACTTTCCCTTAAAAAAACTCTAATTTGGCAATTTTTGACTTTTGAGTAAATCTTGATTTTCTTGAGGAATCATGATCAACCCTTGATCAAATGATGAATGGGGCTTCAAAATTTTGATGTTGGCAAGAAATGATGACGTTTGACTGTAAATTGGTCAAAGTTGACTTTTGGTCCAATATAATCGACTGTTGATCATTTGAGCAATTGACTGAGCAAACTTGTGAAGCAAGGCTTGAGACTTGACATGAGGATACCCTAGAGCACATAGAGAACCATGAAGTCCATCTGAGGTATTGAGAGCTCAATTCCTTTTGAGAAAAATAAAACCCTAGTTGTAGGTTGATTGTTTAGGAGGAGAGCTTGTATGGTCAATCCTTGAGTAGTCTTGAGCTTTTGAGACTCCTAGGAGTGTGAGGAAGCTTCTTGAATCAATTTGTCTCAAAGATGTGAGGGCAAATTTTGGGGTGCAACAAAAGTTTTCATCCCATTTAGGACTTCTTCCACAGTGGAGGCTTCCTCCACCCAGTGTCTCAAGAAGTACACACCATTAATGAGGGTGACTCCTCCGATACAGATGAAGAGTGGAAGTCCTATCTCAATGAGGACGATTATATGTCTCAGGAAGAAACCCATACACTATTTTTCTATCCCACGCAGAGTCCGAGATATATACCAAGATCAGATGTCAAGATGATGTACGGAGATTATGATCCTGAGGGATGCCGTGCTCCACCAAACTCATTAGAGGAAGACACTCCGATGTAAGATAACTTTGACTATGACTACTTTGATCCCCTGGATGACTTGCCTATCTGGCAGCCGTACCCAAAAAACTTGGGGCAAAAGAGTCAGCCAAACGATGCATATCAGCTGAGCATCATTGAAAAGAATATCTGCGTCCCCACCAAGTAATGGGATCATTACTCAGGGCATTCTGAAGATATCCAACACAACGATGAATCTGCAAAGATTGCAGGACAAGAGTTCATCAACTATGCTTTTCCTGGGGTCAACGTCATCGAAAAGGATGAGTCCTCCACTCCCACAGAAGTATGGGACACCTTAGGACAGCCAAGTGGCAAGTACGACTTCTTGGTCAAGTACACCGTTCTTGAAAGCTCTCGTATCAGGCTCGAAGACATCCAACCAACTGGATGGGGAGATCTTCCTGAGAATGAAAACATTGTGCAAAATACAACAGAAGAGTTCGTCTACGATAACTCTGCCTGGGAGGAAGACTCCAACGATCCTGCTCCGCCAAAAATCAGCGTCATTTCTGAGGACAAACTAAGAAAGAAGGTACAAGACTTTGTGATTCACCGAGGAGTTCGCCGCCAATGGGTTGTTGTCGATGTCCCGAAATTCGTCCATAAGTCTAAGTAATTGCCATCTTTGTTTTAACCTTTCACCCTGCCCAGGTGAAACGGATGTTTTATAGGGCTCACTTTTTTGTAAATGTCCCTCTTCGCTAAGCCCAAAGCGACAGAGTTTTGTTTTATAGGGCTGTAGTTTCAAGAATTGACAAAATCATAAATAAATAAACGTTGTTCTGTAATTTCCGCATTTATTGCTGTTTTCACTTTTTGTTTTTCAGAAAATGGTAATCCTAAAACAACTCAAAACAATAACAAGCATTTTTCAGAAAAATATACTGCACTCACTCTTGCATTTCTCTCTATCTTTTCTAAAAAATAAATCATCACGTCATGCAGATTGCTTATTTTAAACCCCATTGAAACATACGATCCAATGCCTTCTCCCAACTTTGAATTCCCGGTATTTGAAGCTGAAGAAGGAGAGGATGAAGAAATTCCTGAAGAGATCTCCCGATTACTCAGACAAGAGGAAAGGTCCATTGAACCTCACAAAGAGCCGTTGGAAACGGTCAACTTGGGTTCAGAAGAAAAGAGGAAAGAAGTAAAGATTGGGGCACTGCTCAGTCCAACTGTCAAAGAAGGCTTGATAAAACTTCTCAAAGAATTTCCCGATGTATTTGCTTAGTTCTATTAGGACATGCCAGGGTTGGATACCAGCATCGTGGAACATCATTTACCGTTAAGATCAGAATGTCCGCTGGTAAAACAAAGGCTGAGACGGACTCACCCGGATATGGCTATCAAAATCAAGGAGGAAGTACAGAAACAGATTAACGCGGGTTTCCTCGCCACCTCAGAATATCCTCAATGGCTAGCCAACATAGTGCCAGTTCCGAAAAAGGAAGGAAAAGTCAGAATATGTGTAGACTACAGGGATCTGAATAAAGTCAGTCCAAAGGATGACTTCCCCTTACCGCACATAGACATGCTGGTAGACAGTACAACAAAGTTCAAAGTCTTCTCCTGCATGGATGGATTCTCGGGCTATAATCAAATGAAAATGGCGCTGGAAGATATCGAACGTCGGGGCAATGCCATTCAGTTTGAAGAACGCTGGGGAAACCTATCAAAGGGACATGACTACTCTGTTTCATGACATGATGCATAAAGAAATAGAAGTGTATGTCGATGATATGATTGCCAAATCTAAAACAGAAGAGGAGCATGTGACCCACCTGTCACAGTTATTTGAGCATCTGAGAAAATACAAACTCTGCTTAAATCCTAACAAATACACGTTCGGTGTCCGCTCAGAGAAACTTTTAGGGTTCATTGTCAGCCAGAAATGAATTGAGGTTGATCCTGACAAGGTCAAGGCCATTGAAGAAATGCCTTCACCAAAAACTGAGAAACAAATTAGAGAATTTTTGGGACGTCTGAATTACATCTCAAGGTTCATATCCCTCATGATCGCGACATGTGCGCCAATCTTAAAACTACTTAGAAAGAATCAAAGCTGTGTATTGACAGAAGATTGCCAAAAAGCTTTCAATAGTGTCAAAGAATATCTGTTGAATCCACCAATTCTATCCACTCCAGTGGAGGGAAAACCACTGATCATCTACCTAACAGTCTTGGAAGACTCTATGGGTTGTGTACTTGGCCAACAAGACGAAACAAAAAGAAAAGAGTCTGCCATCTACTATTTGAGCAAGAATTTTACCGACTGTGAAACTCGGTACACTATGCTTGAGAAAACTTGTTGTGCTCTAGCTTGGGCAGCCAAACGACTTTGCCAGTACATGATTTGTCACACTACTTGGTTAATCTCCGAAATAGATCCGATCAAGTATGTCTTTGAAAAGCCTGCTCTCACGGGAAGGATAGCCCGGTGGCAGATGTTGTTAGCAGAATACGACATAGAGTACCATGCTTAGAAAGCCGTCAAAGGAAGTATTTTAGCCGATCATTTGGCTCATCAACTGATTGACGATCAGGAATCAGTCGGATTTGACTTCCCAGATGAAGATGTCATGTACTTGAAAATGAAAGACTGCGATGAACCGCTACCCAGTGAAGGGCCAGAACCAGGTTCCCAATGGGGACTAATATTTGACGGAGCTGTCAACAATTATGGAAACAAAATTGGGGAAATCATTGTAACACCTCAAGGTACCCATATTCCTTTCACCGCCCGACTAACATTCAAGTACACAAACAACAAGGCCGAATACAAAGCTTGTATCATGGGTCTCAAAGAAGCCATTGACTTAAGGATTAAGAAGTTGGATGTGTATGGAGACTCAGCCCTGGTTATCAATCAGATCAAAGGAGATTGGAATACATACCAATCAGGATTGATTCCTTACAAAGATTACGCGAGAAGTTTGTTATCATTCTTCAACATAATCGAGTTTCATCATATCCCTCGTGAAGAAAATCACATGGCTGATGCACTAGCCACTCTCCCTTCCATGATTAGTGTAGGTCAATGGAATGACATACCTAAGATTGACATAATGCGCCTTGAAAGGCCCGCTTACATCTTCACGATTGAAGCAGTCATAGACGACAAACCTTGGTATCACGATATCAAATGCTTCCTCCAGAGACAAGAGTACCCACCTGGGGCATCTAGAAAAGACAGGAAGACTCTCAGAAGGCTGGCAGGTAACTTCTTCCTGAGTGGTGATACAGTCTATAAGAGAAACTTTGACATGATCTTGCTCCGATGTGTAGACAGAGCAGAAGCAAACATGCTGATAAAAGAAATTCACGAAGGATCCTTTGGCACTCATGCCAACAGACACACAATGGCGAGAAAAATTCTGAGAGCAGGATACTATTGGTTGACCATGAAATCTGATTGCTACAAATACATGAGGAGATGTCACAAGTGTCAGATATACGCTGACAAAATCCATGTACCACCTATGCATCTCAAAGTTCTCTCTTCCCCATGGCCTTTTTCTATATAGGGAATCGACATGATTGGCATGATCGAACCCAAGGCTTCAAACTACATCGGTTCATCCTGGTAGCCATTGACTACTTCACCAAGTGGGTCGAAGCTGCATCATACACCAATGTAACCCGACAAGTCGTGGTCCGATTTATCAAGAACAACATCATCTGCCGTTATGGTGTTCCAATTACTGATAATGGATCTAACTTGAACAATATGATGATGAAAGAGTTGTGTGCTGAGTTCAAGATCGAACACCATAACTCATCTCCCTATCGACCTAAGATGAATGGAGCGGTAGAAGCGACTAACAAGAACATCAAGAAGATTGTTCAAAAGATGGTTATAACCTACAAAGACTGGCACGAGATGCTACCCTTTGCTCTTCACGGTTATCGCACATCTGTCCGCACTTCAACAGGGGTCACCCTTTTCTCTCTAGTATATGGCATGGAAGCAGTACTCCCCATAGAAGTAGAGATCCCATCAATTCGGGTATTGATGAAAGCTAAGCTAACAGAAGCTGGGTGGTGTCAAAGCAGGCACGATGAACTGAACCTAATAGAAGAAAAGAGAATGACGGCTCTGTGCCATGATCAGTTGTATCAGTAAAGAATGAAGAAGGCGTTCGACAAAAAGGTCCAACCCCGTGTCTTCCGAAAAAGGGACCTTGTGCTCAAGAAGATACAATCATTTCTCACTGATTCCCGGGGAAAATGGACTCCGAATTATGACGGCCCCTATGTGGTCAAGAAAGCCTTCTCAGGCAGTTCCTTGAGACTCACAACCATGAATGGAGAGGAGTTTACCTACCCCACAAATGTTGATGTAGTCAAGAAATACTTCGCCTAAATAAATAAAAACGTCTCAGTGGATTGAAAACCTGAAAGGGCGGTCCAGGCAAAAATTAGAGACATAATCTAAAATCATCCCGATGGATTGGAAATCTCAAAGTACAATCCAGGTAAAAGTTAGGGATTCATGGCAAGTAACTACATCTGACGAGGTTAAATCCCCAACGGTAACACTATTCGTCGACAAACTTCCAGTCAAGGTCATCTTCGACAGAGGCTCAGGATGTCCAGAATTCAAAGTTGGTAGAAGGATAACGGTCGTTAAGTTTCAATGTAAACCCTTTTCCCATAAATTACCATTTTCTAAACTTTGTAAATACTCTATGGGATCACGCGTTTGGCTGATTTCCATCCTATCAATAAAATTTGAGCCCAAGTGATTTTGTTTGCAATTCTTATTTGTTTTAGCTTTACATAATGACATTTTTACATGATCAACGATTCTTGAAATAAAACAAAAATGAATTTACTTGTCAAAAATCTTCTGCTTTTAAAATAAAGATGGTAATTCCTTTTGAATTTGAACATCAAAAAGAACATCGATAGCTTCTCCAGAGGTGATTGAACCTCAAAGTGCAGAATCAAAGTACTCCTTCTAAATCAGTGCACCTGAATGAAAGATCAACTGTTTCAGATGCCATGTTTCATCTGAGATCCTCGGTAGAGTTCTTACCTCTTAAGACTGATTGAATAATTCTTTCTCCCCACGGGGACTTCCTTTCCTAAGCAAGGCAAGATTGCTATCATGAACCAATGATACTTTTCATTTCCCACCGTGGCCGAGTATCCAGTCGTGTTAATCTATTAGCCTGTATGTCGCATCAGTTTTGTCAGCATAAACATACATACATCTTGCATAATTGATTCACATTCATAAACATATTGCATTACTATCACTCTGGTCAGTCTTATCCCCAAGTGGTAAAGTCCTCTTAATCAATCGAGTTATCAGTTCTTTCCCCGTCAGGGAATGTTTTATCTGAACAATCTCTCTCCCCAAGTTTATTTCTGGATTTGAGATGGTCCTCGACCACTTTGGTGACTTGAACCTCAGAAAGGAAAGAAAACATTTAACCGACATCATTGAAACGTCACTCTTCACCATTGAAGATGATATTGTCGCTTTCCCGGATTAAGGAAAATCCCTAGAGAAAGCCTCTAAACCGAAGACTCTCAGCAACACATTGGTTCTTCTCCCAAGAAAGTCAATGGTAATGAAGTCATCAGCACCTCAAAATTGGATTACATCACATGGCATTTCTCCGAAAGACCTCGAAGAAAAGTATGATGTAGTATCCCAAAAAAAAGCGGTCTTTCAAGAGATTCATTTTTTCCCAGTAGAGTTAACAAATGACGTCTCCGACGGAGAAGTTTGCACACCTCTACCGCTCAGACAAATGGGTACCCCCAGCAAGTCTGACCTCAAATCTCTTTCCATCAAATGGCATCTCTCCAGTAGTAAAACTCATCGAGAAGTTTGACGAAAACCGCTATAATTCGCATCCCTTCTCAAGGAAGAAACTCGACAAGAAGAAACTAAGACCAGTTCCTTGGCTGAAGACCGAATCGAGGGGAAGTTTATTTCAGAAACTGAGACCAGTTTCTTGGCTGAAGGCCAGGATCGAGGGGAAGTTTATTTCAGAAAACTAAAACCAGTTCCCTGGCTGAAGACCAGGATTGAGGGGAAGTTTATTTCAGAAAACTAAGACCAGTTCCCTGGATGAAGACCAGGATCGAGGGGAAGTTTATTTTAGGAACTGAGACCAGTTCCGTGGCTGAAGACCAGGATCGAGGGGATGTTTCACACTTTTTTAAGCATCGTTGCTTAGCAAAAGAAGGTGGATGAGCAAACTTACATTCATAACTACAGTCAAAATTTCGGGTATTCCGATATTTAATCCTCTTGCACCCTAAATGTCAGAATATCTCCGTCATTCACACCTTCGGGTCCAAGAAGATTAAATAGGGGCATCTGTCATACCCCAAATTTTGACCACCAAGATTTCCCATCATTGTGCAAATCATTGCCACAATATGGACGTGCCATCATGCCTCATCAATTTCCTCAAGGATTGTTGAGCTTTCACTACAACCAAGAATTAGGGTTTTGAGCCCTCTCAGAGCACTTAGACAAAGGATCAATCAAGAAATGACATGATCTTTAACTTGTCTAACCTCCCCAACACCCATAAGAGATCAAGAGGACTCCCACATCAAAAATCAAGCACAAGGTTGCAACATTCCAAGTGGATCAAGCCTCAAGATCGCCAATTTCACCAAATTAGGGTTTTGGTCAACCAAGGCCTCCAGATGAAACTTTTCTTCTGGGCATGAGCCAATGCTTCAAAGCTTAACCCAAAATATTCCAAGGGACCTTATGGACTCAATCATTAAGTCAATTTAGCCTCTTGGGATGCATTCACAAAAAATCAGGAATTAGGGTTTCTTGACCTAATTCACCCCTAAGTTGACTTTGGAGGCAAAGCATGAGCCAAGACCTCAAGATATGATTTGAAGGCCTCAACTACACCACATTGATCCATTTTTAACAATGGATTTACCCAAGAAGCTTGATTCACAAGTTTCAATTTCATCTGGACTACAATTAGGGTTTTTAGGAAAAAGTCAACTGTATCTTTGACTTTTGACCAAGACATGCTCCCAAACCTTGGGACATGATTCAATAAACCCTCAAACACCTATGGAATCCATCCATTAGGTTTGAATTAGGTCAATAACTTGATTTCTCAAAGGATCGCACAGTTTGGATTTTATCTGACAAAAAGTCAACTGTGCACAAAATCAAGTTTGACTTTTTGGAATTTTTCACAAATATGGTTCCCCTAAGTCAAAAATAATGTTAATGTATGGTATTGATCATCATTTATTAAGAAAAATCAAGAAAAGTGAGGTTTCTTGCAAAAGGGGCAACCTTGAGAAACCAAAATTTTTCTAAGTTATGGAACAAAAGTGATTTTGTACCAACTTTGCAAGGTCATAACTCCTAAACCACAAGGTCTTTTTCTCCTATTCAAAGCTCAAATGAAAGTCCATTTGACATAATTTAAAAGTGTCAACTATAAGAGATTCCAAATCCTCATGGATTTTGAGTCATGGATTGATCAAAATCACAAACACATGAAAATGACACTTAGTGAAATTTTTAAAAAGTCAAAATCGGCCTTACTTTTTCCAAAATGTAGGGACATTTTTCACCTTGATCTAAGTTAAACCAGGTCCATTTGTGAACATCAAAGTTGAAGTATGCCATGAGGGCTTTCCAACAAGTATCAGATCATCTCCAAATTCAATTTGAGTAGGGGGATACAACCCTTAGAACATGGCATCATAGACTGATTTTTACAATGCAGATTTTGTGCATTTTGCTTGAGTTTGCTAATTTGGACAACTCCAAGCCTTGTCATCCATTTGGACACATCAGAGTATAACATCCAAGTGAAAAGTTCTGATCCACAAGCCTTCCAAGTCCAAGGAACTACATATAGCCATGAGTGCCCTAAAAAGGCTAAAAAGCTTCAAGACTCCAATTTTGTTTCCAAGCATTCAATGGATGCATCAAGGTGGCATGGACTTAGACATTCCTAATTGAATGAGTTAAGATTCAGCTCTGAATCAAAGGACCATAGGCCTGTGCCCTAACCTCAAGTCAATGGCTAAAGGAGACTAAAGATTCCCTTGGATCAACATTGGCCAAAGGCCTATACCAGCCGTTATTCACTATTGCTTGCAAAACAAACTTATTGCACTATAAATATATCTCATTTGTGATCAGTTTGAGTACACCAAAGCACTACAACTGATGCTTTCCTCAAAATCTCTCTCTTTAGGCCAAAATGCCTTCTTTTGCAATTCATCTCTGAGTTTTTGAGTTAGAGAGCAATTCCATCACAACTCATGATCCAAACACGTCCAATGTATCATATCTAAGCTATTCAAACACTCACCTTTGATCTAAAACACCAAATTCAGAAAGTCAACCTCCAAAACCTCAAAATTTGACTTTTCTGCATTTTTCAAGCCATGTCTTGATTCAGTCACTTCCAAAACCGAACCAGGTGTCAAACACACTCTAAATATCATCCTTAAACTATCCCAATTGGTTTCCCTCATCTGGAACACCAGTTGAGAGAGTTACTATCTTGGTCACTTTTGCCCCTTTTGCAAGAAAGAGCCAATTCTTGTTCCTGAGGATTCCAGCTGGTTTTGATCATCCTAAAAGCTTCTAAGGGATCAATCAAAAGTGTTCAAAGCATTGAATTACTTCTGGCACAAGGAACTTGACAGATAGCACAAGAATCTTCAAGAGGTAAGTGCATCACAACTTGAACTCTCTAAATCATGCATTGCTTTGATGTCCATTGAATATGGACATCTCATACATGTCATATATGTTGTGTTTGAACCAATTTACCATGCTATTACTGCCTGTATGATGAGATAGCATAGAACATGTGAATCTAGGCCTATTTTGAAATCACTATCGGATTTTAAAATGGAGACATTTTTTGAAAATTCCAAAGGCTCCATTGGATTCCTCATGAAATTCTAGGCAGGATACACCTAAATTTTGTCCCAATCCATGGAGAAATGAGAAAGTTAGAGCCTTCACGCAAGAGGCCTAAAATTAGGCCTTGCCTTGGGCAAGGGCCAGGCCATGGCGCCTTGGCCAGGCCTAAAAAAAGGCATCCCATATATGTTGATGGGGTGGTTTTGATACACGGATGTATCACCACCCTAGTGGTAGCGCGCATGTGTGTTTGAATGGAAGGCCGTGGGTTCAACACTCACCCAGACCATTTTGCCATTTCTCATATTTTTTGCTATTTTTCACATTTTTATGGTTTTTATTAATTAATTCCAAGATTAATCTCTCTCAATTTTAATTATTTTTTATTGGTTCTTTTTTTTTTGAAAATTCCCAAAAATGTTAAAATATTTTATTCTACAAAAATTTCACAAAAATATTATTTATTTCATATATTTGGTATTTTTGTAAAGAATTATGTTTTTATTTGTTTTAAGCATTTAAAAATATTTCTCTCTCTTGATTTTGCAAATTCAAATGATTTTCAAATCATATTATGAATGAAACATGATTTTTCAAACATTAATCCATGATCACAACTTGTTTTTCACACATGTTTGGTAATTTTGATCATTTTAATTGAATTTTTATTCAATTAAAATACATTTTAAAATCAAATTAGGGTTTTGATTATTTTCACCCTCACAAATCTTTTTCAAAACACTTTTGGGCCTCTAATAGAGTGTAAGACCCATTCCTTGTACATGAAAGCCATTTTGGGCCTCAGTCATTTTTCACACATGTTATAAGTCCCATTTCTTTTCTTTTTCAAACATTGTGGGCCTCTAATAGAGTGTAAGACCCAACCCTCTTTTATACATAATTAATTTTGGGCCTTAGTCATTGTATAAGTTCCAGTACTGTTTTCAAAAACGACGGTGCAATCATTGTCTTTCCATGGGCCTCTCCTTGAGTATAAGCCCCGATCTTCTCTTTTAAAATAACTTTCGCTTTTGATTTAGGTTCAAATTCATAGTTGTTATCAAAACTTTCTTTAATTTCTTGAATAACTAATCATACAACTGTTACAATGGAAGCTTGCTCACCTGTAAGTTTTAAACAACCTTATTTTACATACTTGCACATATCTATATATTTGTTTGTGCTGGAAGCTTGCTCACCTGTAAGTCCTCCTACCCTCATTTACATACAGTATATATTTCATCGGTATATATATATATATATATATATACCTGTATATTATCTGCATAGAGTTTTCCCCGACAATTAGGTCTAGGATTAGATAAAGTCAGTGGTCACTCTTTCAACAGTCAAAACTAGTTCCCCATAGGAATTCCAGATACAGTCTTGCCTCCTCTTGGGCTTATACAATATGGAACAAAGAGAAAGGCATTATTTCCGGTGAAACTTTTCTTAGACTCTCACTTTTAGAAAATTGTCAAAGAAATTCATTTCCCTCGGAGAGGATTAATTCTCGGTGAAACCTCTCTTGAATTTCTTCAAACCCTAGAACTGTTCACTAAAGAAAAGATTATTCCCGGTGAAACTTTTCTTGAACTCTTCTTAAGTTTGGACCCATAGGTTTCCTAAAAGCATCCCAGCCTCCTCTTGGGCTTTGTACAAGGACCCTCCGGCTTCTTAGAAGTTCCCATGCCTTCTCTTGGGCTTAATACAAGGACCCTGAAGACCTCTTAAAGGATTATGACCGAACTTAGTCATCCTTTGTTAGAGCAGTCTTTCTGAAGAGTCAAAATCTCAGACCAATTTTAGGGTTGACACTCATCCTTTAAAACACCAGCCTCCTTTTGGGTATCATACAAAGATAAACTCTTTCATACCAGTAGACTCGGATTGTCTAATCTCCTCTTGGATCTCAAAGACATTCTCAAGTTCCATACAAACACAGGAGAAACCCTGGTCATTTAACCAATCTCTAGTAGAGTTAAAACCCTCACAGGATCTAAAACTCAGTCTTTCATCCTAAATTTCCCCAGCTAGGGTCAGCTTATCATCAGTATAACCCTATCCCAAATCAGAACCTCTAGGCATCTGATACCTCAAATCTTCTGTAAATCCTCAGGAAGAGTTGATTCCCTATTTTGGACCCGCCTCTGGATCTTAATAATCCTCAGCAGAAGCCAACCTCCTCTTAGGCTTTGTATAATGATTTTCCTCTGCAGAGTTAGCTTCAAAAGCAATCTCTTGTTGAGTCAATCTCCTAAAAGCACTTTCTTGTTGAGTTAACCCTTTTCAGCCTCAATCTTGGGCTTTGTACAAGACAGATAAAAACACTCTCTTGTTGAGTCAATCATCTTTTCAGCCTCAATCTTGGGCTTTATACAAGACACCCATAAATATCTTCAACTGAGTCAGTCAAATATCTTTTAGCCTCAATCTTGGGCTTTGTACAAGACACATATAAATCTCCCTAAGCAGAGTCAATCCTCTTTCCAGCCTCCAATCTTGGGCTTTGTACAAGACAAATCATACTCTCCAGCAGAGTCAATTTTATTTTAGCCACAATCTTGGGCTTTGTACAAACAGATAAAACCTCTCACCAGTAGAGTCAGTTTCCCCTTTTAGCCTCAATCTTGGGCTTTGTACAAGACACATACAAATATTCCCCCAGTGGAATCAAAAACCCACCTTTAGCCTCAATCTTGGGCTTTGTACAAGACAGACAAAATATTTCCCCGGAAAAGTCAACTTCTAGCCTCCTCTTAGGCTTTGTATAATGATATCCCCAAAGGAGTCAATTCTCCTTTAGCCTCGATCTTGGGCTTTGTACAAGACAGATAAACACTCTCTTATTGAGTCAGTCTTTTTCAGCCTCCTCTTAGGCTTTGTATAAGGACTTCCCCAGTGGAGTCAATCAATCTCTTAGCTTCAACCTTGGGCTTTGATCAAGGCACACACAAAGAAAACCAAAATCCCCTCAGAGGAAATCAAAATCTCTCTGTAGGAAGATACTTCTCTGTATATCACAAATCAAAACAAACCTTAATCCCAGATAACTGTTGTAAGTGGCACATTATTGATTCAAATATCCAGGCTGTAGTCCATCTCTTATCCTCGTAAACTTCCTCTTTCATCTAATTGCTGTAAGTGACAAGCCTCTGGATTATTTGCATCCACGCCACTCTCCTTCTTTTAGCATGAAAGACTCATAAGGAAAAATGGCACTGCTCTACACTGAGTTAAAGTTTTCTCCTTCAGGATAAATCCCCAATAAAGGAAATTATGGCATTGTTGGATTCTCATATCCCAGTTAAAGTAATTCTCCTTTATAATTAATCACCCAACAGTTGTGATAAACAAACGAGGTGTCTCCCTTTAGAGATGACAAATTCCCTCTCAGTCAAACCTTTTAGCTTAAATCTAGGGCTTTAAACAAGACACAAATACCTTTTAGCTTCAATCTTGGGCTTTAAACAAGACACCAAATCTTTTTTCCTCCCATAGAATAGGAGGAATTACGATTGCTCTGATTTCCCTGTTTATCTTTAACGGGAATACGTAGGCATAAGATTTCGAAATCTTAGCGAGCATACCAATCGAAAACTTTAGGTCCAGTACCTTCACACACCAAATAAAAAAAAACCTTAGGTCCAGTACCTTATCAAAAACATCGAAAAAAACCGACATCAAAAAAAACTCTCTCTCAAACATTCCCAAAGGAGAAACTTTCCCAACCCATGACAGACAAACACCAGTAAGTAGAAAGCAATAAGGAAAATTGCTAACAACCTGTGGATAACCATATATAGGATGGGAAATTAACAACTCCCCATTGTATAACTTGACCCCGAACTCCCCAATCTCTTTAAGCATTTGTTCAGTTAAACATTTGCGTGCAAGGTTAGTTTTAGATAGCTTCTTTTTCCTTTCCTGCTTCATAGGATAAATAAGAAATCAGAAAGTAGTACCTCACTCCTACCATTGCGGTAAGGAGAAACCCATGGCGATAAGGTGGTCGCGTCACCGACAAAAATCGTACGCTACAATATTATGGAAGACTTCTTTAAAAACAACATTTGTTGTTGATTGTTTGACATTAATTTATTCATCATGTACCAAAATCTTGATTCCTCTCTTAGAAGTCACCCTTGAAATTACAACACATATATGATCGTTACTAAAAACAACTCGAGGCAAATATAAACACACCTAATCAAGATACTTTCCTTTTGATTTGTTGATGGTCATAGCATACGACACAATAATCAGAAATTGTCTTCAATTTAACTTAAATGGACATGGAGATTTTGATAGAGACATATCCATACGTGGTATGTAAATGACGTTTCCGTGATCTTTTCCATCCATAATCCTTTCCTCAAGCACATGGTTTTCCATTTTAGTGGCAATTAAACATGTTTCGTTACACAAACCCTCTGATTGATCAAGGTTCATCATCAACATTATAGGTGTCCCAATTTTCAATTTAATATGATGTCCGGGTATTCCTGAAGTTCTAAGAGAGTTGCGAATTTGAGGACTTAAAAGTTCTATAATATCCATGTATGTATCTTAAATGTATCAACTGAGTTGGAGCTATAGTAGTCTTTTTCCTCACCGAAAAGGAAAATATATCAAATTCATTAGAAAAAGCAACATGTGAAAGTAACAAATAAGAGTAAATATGGGAGATAATGAAAATTACCTGGCATGGTTGCAAGAACATGTTCATTAATCTTATCAACAGTTTCAATGGTTGTATCAAGAATAGCTCGAATTTTGAGGTAGTCATATGAATGGTAATTCTCCAAAAAATTAAGATATGCACTATCCACAATAGCCTTAATTGGATCAACAAAATTTGATATTAAAATGTCAGAAGGAATCTCAAATTCTGCATATCCATCATTCAGTTTCGATAACTTTCCTTCCTCAATCATGAGCAACCATTTAGAGAAGTGTTCAATTTCAAGACATTGTAACCGCATATTTTTTGTAAGTGTCAGTACTTCACAATGATTTCAAATGTAAGAAACATTCAAAGAGCTGTGTACAATATTGGAACGGGTTCCTCTAGGAACAACAGGAAGAATTTTCCTAAAATCACTACCAAAAACTATTACTTTTCCACCAAAAATTGAATCGGGATTTGGATGCTTACTCATAATATCTCTTAGTGATCTATCAAGAGCTTCAAAACAATACTTGTGAGTCATTGGTGCTTCATCCCAAATTATCAACTGTGTATGTCTTAATAATTCTGCTAGGTTATCCTTCAGTTCAATGTTGCAAAGAGAGTTATCCAAAGTAGGAACAGGTATTTTGAACCGTGAATGAGTAGTTTTCCCACATGGAAGCAAAAGAGATGCAATTCCACTTGATGCAACGGTAACCATTATTTGATTCTTTGATCTCAAATAACTTGCAACAGTTCGCCACATAAATGTTTTTCCGATTCCGCCATGGCCATGTAGGAAGAAAACCCACCTTTTTGGTTGGAAACTACTTGTATGATCTTTGCAAAAATTGCATTTTGTTCATCTAGGAAAAAACAATTCAAAGTTGTTATGGATGTGCGACAGACATTATTGATATAAAAACACTTCAATTGTTACGTTAAAGTAAATAGTTCCTAAATTAATACGTTGTTGGAAACAAATACTGCATTTTGAGAGTCAACTGCAACAACAACATCTGGAAATATTTCCTAAATTACGCCTAAAATTGAATTTAAATCTAAACAGTTCATAAATTAAAACATTCAAAGAAATAGTACCTAAATTAATACTTGCGAAGCAAAAATTGCATTTTGAAACTAATGTAGTATGATTACGTGGCTGGAAAAGTAACAAAATGAAAGCATCACGTTGAAATAATTATCTCTAAAATGTGGTACTGTAATATAATTAAATGCATGACCAATATATCAGAATTTTTATTAATGTTGCAGTCTAGGCATGACCTGTAGCGAAAATAAAGAAATTTGACTTTATACCATTGCACATTTGGTAGTTATCATGTTTATAGAAACAACATGTTAGTGGTGCAAATAAAGTTGAAAGTTTTGTTTTAAGTGCTTGAACATCGTAATTCATTTCTTCGTATATCAACCGATTACCAAGTTGTTCCAAAACATCACTGTTTAGATATGGTATAGATTTAAATGTCAAGGATTGGGTCTAAAATGACTTTCATGTATAAGAATTGAGTCTTACACTTCATTAGAGACTCAAAGAGTTTGAAAAATAATTTGTTTAGAGTGATTAAGATCAAAATCCTAAATTAATTTCAAAATGCATTTTAAATAAATAAGAATTTAATTAATTTATGATCAAAATTATTAAATATGTTGTGAAAAACAAGTTGTGATCTTGGATTAATGTTTGAAAAATCATGTTTATATCCACAAAATGATTGGAAACCAATTAAATTTGGAAAATCAAGGAGGAAAAAATATTTTAAATGTTAAAAAATAAATAAAAGATTAATTCCTTGCAAAAATATCAAGTATATGAAATAAATAATGTTTTTGGTAATTTTTTGTAAAATAAAATATTTTAACATTTTTGTGAATTATTGAAAAAAGAATCAACTCAAAATCATTAAAACTCAGAGAGAAATTTATTTTTGAATCAATTAAACAAAATCACAAAATTCAAATATTCAAATATTCAAAAAATGGCGCCAAGAACACGCGCCACCCCTCTGTTTCTGCAGATTTGCATTTTCTCACCAATCTCACTAAATACTTGTTGAAATCACACAATCCACATATCAATCTACTCGTTTTTACCTCACGATCATGTCAATGGTCTTTAATTTCATTTATTTTAAGCATGGAATAAGAAATTAAGACAAAACCTCAAGAACCCTATTCTGCATGAAGGCTGAGAATTTTGATACACGACTCAAACAAAGCAATTAATTGAGGGGAAACATTCTATGCATGATTATGAACATTTGGCAAAAGTATTGTGCGAGGAAATATGCATAGATTAAGAGATGACCAAGTTTAGGCTTACTTGAAGGTCGTGACAGCAAAAGCAAAGTGAATTTTGAGTTGGAGGTGTTACAGATGAGTTGTGATGATCTGAACAGCTTCCCTATATCATATGGAGTGTGTTTGAATGCCTGGACTTGATTGGAAATGGCTGGATCACTTCATGGCATCTCAACTGCAACTTGGTTAAAACCTTGAGCAATTGGCTGGTGATTATGAGAAATCAGTGTTCCAGTTGTGGTTTAACTGTTTGGATCACTTCTATATGATGTTTATGAGGTGTGTGTGTGATTGGTTTGGTTGGAATGGCTCTGAAACTCAAAACCCGATAATGACTTGCTTTGGAATAAAATTTTGGAGTGAAAGAAGAGATTTGAGGAAAGCATCAGTTTGATGGCTTTGGTGTACTTAAATTGAGCACAAATGAGCTCTATTTATAGTAGAGCAAGTTTTTTTTTGCTGCAATAGTGAATGGCAACTGCTGCAGAGGTTTGGCAAATGTTGATAAATAGGAATCCAAGTCTCCTCTAGCCATTGACTAGAGGTAAGAGCACATGCCTTTGGTTCCCTAGTTCAGAGATCATCCTTGACTCATTCAATTGGAAATGGCTCAGTTCATGCCACCTTGGTGCATCCATTGAATGCTCCAAAACAAAATTGGAGTCTTGTCCCCTCTTTAGGGTTTTTTAGGTTTGACATGCTATTTTTAGTTCCAAAGACTTGGGAGGTTTATGGATCAGTGTTTGTCCCTCTTTGGTCTCTCCCTGAGGTGTTCAGATGGATAAAATTGTTTGTCATTTGCACAAATTGCTCAAATCGAGCAAAATGCACAAATCTGCCTAGTTATGACAGTTGCAGCAAGGCATATTGCCACTGCCATAACTCTTAGCTCAAATGGGATTTGATGGGGTTCTTGGCCATTTTGGAAAGCTCTCATATGATACAATATATGTGTGACCATATTTTATCTTGACACTTTTTGGATCCAAGTGAAAAATGCCCTTGCATTTTGGAAAAAGTGAAACAGATTCTGACTTAGTGAAAATTTCACTAAGTGTTGGAAAAAGTGACATTTCATGTTTTCAGCCATTTTGATCCAACCATAACTCAAAATCCATGATGAATTGGAATGAGGTGTAGTTGAAACTTTTAAAGTATACCATGAGAGCTACAAATCCATCTTTGAATCAGCCCAAATGGTTGCTTGGATCTCAAGTTATGATCCTTGGAAGTTGGTACCCTAGCCATTTTGTTCCATAACTTAGAAAATTTCTAAGTTTTTTATGGTTACCCCTTTTACAAGTTATCCCACTTTTCTTGATGAATGATGATTCCAATCACACATTAACATCATTTTAGGGTTAGGGAACCATAATTGATCAAAAAATTAAAAAGTCAAACTTTGACTTTTGGGCACAGTTGACTTTTTATCAAATGAATTCCAAACTGTGTGATCCTCTATGAAATTAAGTCTTTGACCTAAATAAAACTTGATGAATTGATTTCATAGGTGTTATAGGGTGTATTGAATCATGTCCCAAGGTTTGGGAGCATGTCCTGGTCAAAAGTCAAAGGTACAATTGACTTTTCTCGCGAAACCCTAATTGTTGTCCTGATGAACTTGAAACTTGTGAATCAAGCTTCTTGGATCAATCCATTGTTGCAAATGGATCAATGTAGTGTATTAGGGCCCCTTAAATCATGTCTTGAGGTCTTGGCTCATGTTTTGTCCCAAAAGTCAACTTAGGGGTGAATTAGGTCAAGAAACCCTAATTCTTATTTTTTATGAATGCATCCCCTGAGGCTAAATTTACTTGATGATTAGATTCATGATGTCCCTTGGAGCATCTTAGGTTGTTCTTTGAAGCATTGGCTCATGCCCAGAGGAAAATTTTCACCTAGAGGCCCTGGTCGACCAAAACCCTAATTTGGTGACACTAGCGATCTTTAGGCTTGATCCACTTGGAATGTTGCAACCTTGTGCTTGATTCTTGACGTGGGAGTCCTCTTGATCCATTATGGATGTTTGAGATGTTTATACAAGTTGAAGATCATGTCATTCCTTGATTGATCCTTTGTCTAAGACCTCTGAGGGGGCTTGAAACCCTAAGTTTGATTGTAGTGGATGCTCACCCATCTTTGGGGAGACTAATGAGGTATGATGGTCCATCCATATTGTGATGATGATTTTCACAATGATGGGGAATCTTAGTGGTCAAAATTTGGGGTATGACAGTATGATTAAGAGAAAAGAGTCACAACCAGAATATTGAAACATGGTATTTATTAAACTCACATGCTAACACCTTCCCAAGTATATGTCGGCATGTAATATCAACCATAAGTTCATCAAATTTAATTTTGAACGCTCTTGAGATGATATCAGGTCGATCATGAGGTTTTAAGTTGTCCTTGGCTAACTCTCTTGTGATTTTAGGCCAATTAGGATTACATGTGAATGTCAAGAACAAATTAGGAAACCCAACTGCACTTGAAATTGCCATACCATCAAAATTGAGTTGATCCATATATCTTTTGCTCTCAACAAATGTTAAAGGAAACACAATTCTTTTCCCATTTTTTGCATTTGTATTGTTACTCGGGTTGACTTCGTTTTCTTGAAGTTATGGTATTTACCAACTCTCAATTTGGATTGATTTTTTTGTAGTTGTTCCGGACTAGACCAATGACTAGGCATGGCCCAATCCACTTCTGCTCCCAGAACGGCCCAATTGCCTTTTTGTCCCCCCTACCGAGCAAATATGGTCGGAATACCCCCAAGGGTCACATTCTCCTCCTCGATAATTCCTGACCGTCATGCACGACTCCATCATCCAAAAATAGTCACGACGCCCGTGCCTAGAACTACCTCTTTGTCCTTAGCAACGACTAGTTTTGGGCACCTCTGCCCGTCCTAACGGCTAGTTTCTGGAAGTTACCTATTCTTCGGGAAACAGTTATTTCGCCCAGAAAATAGGGAACCGTTGGCCACGCGTTGGGGCCACTATAAAAACCCTCTCATTTGAGAGGGTCGTGTATTCTATATCATCCTACGAAATACATACTTTTGTAGTTGCCTTTTTCCTCTCCCGATTCTTACTTTAGCATCGGGGTGCCTTGCAGGTACACCCCCATCATCATCTCACACACCCATCATCACAAACGTCTTTCTTGGCCCACTTCAGATTCTGATCAGCCGTCAAGATCAGTGGCGCCGTCTGTGGGAAACCTGTTATCCCTGTCTAACATCCACCATAGATTCAAGACCAAAACTACTCTCTGTCCAAGATTCCGATCATGACAAGCCAAGATCACGTTCATGATGCTCGCAACCCTGCTTTTCTCTCCGTCAGTAAGACTGATACTGATGGGAATGCACCTTTCTTCGGAGGCGACACCCATCATCTGAGAGATAGGGACACTGCGTCTCCCTCCCCCACTCGAGCTGATCATTTTGAAGACCAGCCCTCCCTGGACAATCAGCATGTTCCCATTCCGCCCAACGCCGACCCGGCCGTGGCAGCCCTTCTTGAATCTCTCAACAAAACCAATCTCATAATCCTCCAGCAAAACGCGAGGATTGGGGCCCTAGAGGAGTCTGTTCGACCAAGATCCCCTCTGTCGAGGAAGGAGCGCCGATGATCCCGCGGCCCACCTCCCCAACGAGAAAGAGATCGCCGGGCACCCCTTGAACCAGAGTCTGATGCCATCCAAAAGCGTGACCACATTTCTCCCTGGAACTAGTACTCCCCGGGAAACAAGAGGACCATGAGAGACCAGCGTTCACCCCTGCCCAGGTATAAGGGTCGGGCGCGAACCCCATCTCCCCGCAGAAATCACCGCCCTGTCCCTGAGCGAAGCACCCGCTTCCCGTCATGGACTAGCAGCAACAGGGACGATGAGCCTCGCGACCCGTTGTCTCAGGAGATAATGGTTATGCGCCTCCCTAAGGGATCGGAGAAACCGCCGTCTTTGGGCACCTACGACGGTACGACGGACCCTGATGAGCACATCAAAAATATCAATGCGCTGCTCGACTATCGTGGCGTCCGAGGTGCTATCAAATGTCGACTGTTCCCTACCACGCTCAGGAAAGGAGCAATGAACTAGTATAAGAAACTCCCCGACAAGTCTATCACCTCATGGAGATAACTGAGGAGAATGTTCTCCAGACACTTTAAGGCATCCCGCCGCCACCCGAAGATCGAAGCCTCCCTTGAGGCCATAATTCAAGGGAAAGATGATCCTCTTTGTGCATACATTGAGAGGTTCAATAAAGAAGCAGTACAAGTCTCAACGACCGATGACATGAAGAAGTTTTTACTCGTGCGAGGACGAAGTCCTCGTACGGAGTTCGCCAAAGCTGTTGGCATTGAAACTCCAAGGACTCTGGATGCCTTCCTCCTCAAGGCACAAACATATATCCAGTATGAGGAGAAAGAAGCAGCCAGTTCCACCCGAGTCTCACGCCACCAGGAAAGTGCCCGTACCTCTAAGAATGATGAACCCTTGACATCCCGTCAGGGAGACAGAAGACGCAAAGATCTCCCCCTAGAGTCTCGGGACAACAAAGGACCCTCCGGCCGCTTCCATGAGTATACTCCCCTGACCGTCTCCAGGGAGAAAATCCTCTCCGAATGCGACAACTCGGAGTTCAAACAAGTAAGGGTTTGATTCCCTAAGCAGATACTGGCCAAGCCGAACGCTGACAAATCGAAATGCTACCGTTTCCACAAAAGCCACGGCCACACAATCGACGACTGCATCCACCTGAAGGATACCATAGAGATACTAATCAGGGACAGCCACCTGAAACAGTTTACCAAGAAGAGAGAAACTCTTCGGCAGGATGCCCAAGAGTCGAAGAAATTCTAGGAAGAGGTGCCTTCCTCGGAAGAGACAACCCTTCAGGTCGCCATGAGCATATCGCGGCCTGAGGACTTCTATGTTCATGAGGAGCTTAGTGGTCCCCCCTACTTCGCAGCACATATCCCGTGGGAAACTTTCCCCTCCACCATGGTCATTTCCGGAGGGGGACTTCAACAAAGTTACCGTGTGTCATACCCCAAATTTTGACCCTAGATGTCATCATCATTCTAGGAAGCATCAAGCATTGCATTGCTAACCCTAACCATTGTTCAATTTTGTTTCTTGTTTGGTTTCATAAAATTAGGGTTTTGGCTTAAGGAAACCAAGGGAATATCCATATGATCAGTCACTGTTTTGGAATGACTATCAACCCACCAAGCTTACATACCCTCAAGAGGCTTCTCCTTGCCAAGAATTAAGTGCAAGATGGTCTTATTACAAGTTTCATGGAGCTCAATTTAATCTGATCCCCAATTAGGGTTTCATCAAGAAAAAGTCAACGGTGCCTTGACTTTTTATCAAATCATGATGCCAAGTCTTGAAGCATGGTCCAAGACACTCATATACATCCTTGAATCCCATCCATGATGTTTGAAAGATTCAAGAATCCAAGATCATTGAAGATCACACAGTTGAATTCATCTGATTATACAAGCTTCATCAGACAAAGTTAACCCTTTGACTTTTAGGGGTTTTGGTCCAAATTGAAGTGATTTAGCCTATTTTAATCAAGACATGCTTGATCATTGAGTTTGGGCATGAAAAACCAAGATTTGGAAGGTTTCTTGCAAAAGGGGTAAAGTTGAAGAAACTTGAAATTTTTTTAAGTATGATAAAACCCTAGTTTTGAAGTCAACTTTGAAAGATCATAACTCCTAATCTACAAAACCATTTTGTGTGAGCCAAACCTCAAATTAAATCCCTTGCAACATACTACAAGTTTGTATGAGAGGTGGAAACCTCAAAAAATGCATGGATTTTGAGTTATGAGGCTCCAAAGTTTGAAGAAATCTTGGGACACTTATAAAAATTTCAAGGCAGCATTGGATCTTTTGAAACATCAATCTTTGAGGCCAGTTTTCGTCATGATCCCTTTAGATTCAGAATTTTTGTTGAACATGAAAGTTTTAGAGCATGTTTGGGGCTTTTCAAAAAGTACAAGAAATCCCCAATCCCATTTGTGTGTTAGGAGATTCGAAGACCTAAAGTTGAGGTTTTTCACTTGAATTTCAAGGTCATGAACATGTTGAACATGTTGCCAAACCACTACTAACCTGCAATATCTTGCTCTTCACGCCATGTTGCTTCCAAATCCATCACTAATCAGAAGATTGTACAAGATTTGAAGCACTACATGCAAGATTTGAGCATCAAATTCAAATTTCATGCCATTTTGGGATGTTTTTGCCATAAAGTCCACTATGCTACTCTTGAAAAGCTACTTTAAGCACAAACCTTTTGCATTAAGACTCAAACCATTTCCATCTACAGAAGCAAGCACAAAAGAGATTCCCACATGCTTGTACTTGACATTGGAAACATAAGAACCATTGTACTTACGAAGTTGAAACCAAACCAACCTTTCCTTGAATTATAACTAGAACAAACAACCAAGTCACTCCAAATGATCAGAATCAATTCCTCTACTCTTGCCCTATAAATAGAGGATAATTATAACTTCAAAACACAACAAGAACACACAGCAAAAAGTTCTTGAACCTCCCCACACCAGAATTGGTTTTCAAGTCATCACTTGAAAACCAAAAACCTCAAATTTGCAAAAACCACCTCCAAACTACTTCCAGCCATAATTCCTTCAAACCAATCATTCTCATAAACCACAAAACACCTTATAATGATGTCCAAACCCTCATAACCTCAAAAAGCCTCATAGATCAAAAAGTCAACCTTTAACCCAAGGAATCATTGACTTTTTGCATTTTCTACCCTAGAACTTCATTCTGACCACATCTAACCACTTTGATCATACAAACTCAACCCTTAAACATACCTTGAGGTGTCCATAACATCATTCCTCAACTATGTGTCCATTTTCACCAAGATCAAAATCATCATATTTCTCGTTTTTGCAAGAAGGAGAGCATTCTCAAGTCCAGTGAATTCTTGTTGATTCCAAGCATCTCAAAGCATCGTAAGAGGCATATTGAAGGTGTTCCAATCCACCAACAAGTTCTGTAACACCTTTGGAAGAATTTGGCATCTTGCTTCAAGAGGTAAGTTCCCTCAAACTTGGGACTTTACAAATTACGCATGCTTCTGATGTATACTTAGTAGGGATATGTTAGTTATAGTACATATGACATGTTTGATCCATTAAATGCCAATATCCATGACTGTATGAGGTTATACCACTGAAATTGCAAAGTTGAGCCTTTTTTAGTATTATTATCGGGTTTTAAATTAGGAGCATTTTTATGCAAAACTAATTGGACCATTGAGATCCTTAGGAAATTCTAGGCAGGTTTGACCTAAATTTCATCAAGTGTACACAAAGTTACACTGGTTTTTGCAAATGGATATTGAACATGTCACAATTCTGGCCAGGGCGTGTTCTTTAGGTTTATGAACTTGTTTCACTATATCTTCTTTTGATTCCATCCAATTAACGGATGTAACAAGCCACCCCAGTGGCGCAACCTTTGCCTTGCCAAGTCTCACACCATGCCTTGACCTGGGTTCGATCCTCAGAGATTACCCTTTTGCTGCGCTCTTTTTATTTTTAGGCATTTGGAACAAAGTTTCCTATTTATTTCAAAACGCGCATGTTAATAACAAGCCATCAACATGGCTCAGCTGGTTAAATGTTTTAACCTGAACCAAGAGGGCGCATGTTCAAGTCCCTCTAGGACCATTTCCCCTATTTTTAAGACCTAGTTTTCTCACAACTTAGAAACCTTACAACTTTGCCATCCCTTAGGCTTTTTGACCCATTCTTTTTTCTATAGATTCATAATGATGTCTATTTTCTTATGGTAAGAATAGATTTCCAGAAATGATTATTTTTGAAGAACTTATTCATGCTTGAAGTAAGTGACCTTTTTAGGCTTTCTTAAGGACCGTTGTGTTTCCTTGTTTGATTCCTTTGATTTCCTTTGCACCTATGGGCATGTTTGAACCATTTGCAACTTATGTGAGTCTTATGCAATGTTGTGAATTTGTACATTCTTATTTCAATTTGATTTTGATGCATTTTTAAGTGTATGTTTACACAAAATGTATGTTGAATTCCTAGCCATGCCATGAACTTTTGCTTGCCCCTTTTGCCTCTAACATGTGATTCACCCCATGTTTATATGACCTTGATGTGTACATATACCCTTGTGTGAGTTATGATATGCTTAGGCATCCTTAAACCTTAGGTTTTCACCTTGAAAATGACTTTGAACACATGTTTGTATGTTTGAATTCTTGTGAGGCTTCTACCTTGTTCATGACCATGCTTGAGCCTAATATGCATGTTTAGGTTGTTACTTACTTGTGTCAACATGTCTATCTTATAGTCATGCCTAATTGTTCAAGTAATGTTTTAACTTGTTCACAAAAATGTTTGAACTTTCAATATGCCGTCTTTAAGCATTCTCACATGCCATCCTTTGTATGCTTGCATATTCATTAACATGTTATGGTCATAAACATGTAATTATTGCTCAAGTGTGCTTGGTTGTTACCATTTACTTGTTTTAAAATTCCATCCATGATAAGTAATGTATTAACTTATGCATGTCCACTTTGAACTCTTGTTTTATCCATGTTTAAGTGTTGTCATAACTTCCACATGTTGACTTGAACTTTGAACCTTACCATGTTTAAGTATTGTAATGACTTATCCTTGCTTTAAAATGTTAAATTGTATTAATGATTAAGTGTTGTTACAACTTATCTTCTTTTGTCTTGTATTCATGATTAAGTGGTGTTAGTAAACCCTAAAGCATGTTAGCCTTAATCAAGTGCTTGAAATCTTCATCCATGATACTTTAAGTCTTGTTAGAACTATGCCTCTGTTTGTTTAGATGTTGTAACATCTTTGATTGAACTTACTTTGGTTGTCACCATGTTGATGTTCAACTTCCTTGAACCTTTGAACTTACTAGGTAGTTACCTTGTTTAGTTCTTGACTTTGTTAACTCCTTGCTCTAAATGTTGTTACATTTATCCTTATGCTTTGGTTGTAACCATATGCTTCACCCTTGTCATCTTAACATCATGTTTGAATGTTACTTTGTCATGCTTTCATTAACATCATGTTTGAATGTTACTTTGATTACTTTTCATTGATATCATGTTTGAATATCATATCATGCTCATACCATCCATGCTTAATCATACTCCATTCAACTTTGTCAAGTTATTTCCCCCAAGTGATGTTAGCTTGTTAGCTTTCATCCTCAAGTTACCCCCATTCCTTAATCCAAGGGAAAGTCTCTATATTGACTCTATGTCATAGATAACTCGAAGTCTATATGGACGATATGATCGTGAAGTCCCACGAGGAAACCGATCACACGGCCCATTTAAGAAAGGTCTTCGAGCAAGCTAGGAAATACTAGATGCATTTCAACCTAGAGAAATCCACGTTCGGGGTACGAGCGGGCAAGTTCCTCGGCTTCTATCTGACGGAATAAGGAATCAAAGCTAACGCCAACAACTGCAGGGCATTCTCCGAGTTTCCTACGCCCAGCTTGAAGAAATCCATCCAATCCCTCAATAGGATGCTCGCTTCATTATCTCATTTTATGGCAAGTCTGCCTAGCACGCTTTGCCCTTCTTCAAACTCCTCCACAAGGAGGTAGCGTTTGAATGGACGGAGGAATACGACCAGACTCTCCTCCACCTAATACAAGAATTTTTAGAGCCGTCAGTCCTATCCCGGACAGATAACAGCGAAACCTTTCACCTTTATCTCGCCATAGCAACCGA
This sequence comes from Lathyrus tuberosus, assembly GCA_022829125.1. NCBI lineage: Eukaryota > Viridiplantae > Streptophyta > Magnoliopsida > Fabales > Fabaceae > Lathyrus > Lathyrus tuberosus. The sequence goes on along the minus strand of JALAZF010000199.1, from coordinate 8,658,377 downwards.
TGTCGTCAGCGCCGCCCTCATCTGTGAGACGCCCGACGGGCAAAATCCCATATATTTCACGAACAAAGCATTGCAAGGACCAGAGCTGAGATACCAACAAATAGAGAAAGTAGCTCTGGCCCTCATCAACGCTGCACGAAGACTAAGACACTACTTTCTGGCCCACACGATCGTGGTCCGAACAGATCAACCCGTGAAGCAACTATTAGGAAGACCAGACATGGCCGACAGAATGCTTAAGTGGTCATTGGAGCTATCCGAATTCGACATTCAATATGAGAGAAGAAAAACCCTCCAGGCCCAGACGTTGGACAACTTTGTCGCAGAAATGACGTTCGCCAATTTCCCCACTTGCGGGGCACACAAATGGACTATCTTCGTCGACGGGGCATCCAGCTCGGTAGGTAGCGGGGCAGGTATCATCTTGGAAAATGACGAGGGAATTATTGTCGAAGTCTCGCTTACCTTATCTTTCCCTACTTCCAATAATCAAGCCAAATATGAGGCCTTCCTCGCCAGTCTACGCCTAGCCGATGACCTAGGGACTGAAGAAGTCGTCATCTGCACCGATTCTCAACTCGTGGCCCTCCAAGTTCGGGGAGAATATCAGGCCAAGAACAACAACCTATCCGATTACTTATCACTGGTCAAAGAAAAAAATGACAAAGTTCGAAACAGTAGAAGTAAAATATGTTCCCTGCGAACATAACGTCAGAGCAGACGTGCTGTTAAAACTGGCGAGCACGAAGAAAAAGGGCGGAAAGAAATCTGTCATCCAGGAAGTGCTTCCTCGACACAACATCGAGAAAACCTCCAAGATCCTCGACGTGCAATTCATCGGCAAAAACAACTGCTGGATGATCCCCTGTTTATAATTACCTCGCTAAGGATGAACTCCCATCCGACTCCAAAGAGGCCAGCACAGTCAGGCGTAGGGTCTGCTCCTATGTCCTGGTCAAAAACAAGCTCTACAGACGAGGGTTCTCTACCCCTTTACTCAAATACGTCGAAGAAGAGATGGTCGCCCACGTCTTGCGTGAGATCCACGAAGGGATCAACGCCCAGCACCTCGGGGGGAGATCCCTCACCAGGAAAGCCCTACGAGCAGGGTACTACTAGCCGACCATGCAGCATGATGCAAAAGAACACGTGAAGAAATGCGACAAATGCCAACGGCACTGGGACATGCACTTGGCTCCACCTAACGAGCTCAAAGCAATTTCCTCCCCGTGGCCCTTCGCATGGTGGGGCCTAGACATCCTGGGACCTTTAGTCGTGGGGTCGAACCAGAACAATTACTTGATAGTGGGAGTTGGCTACTTCACCAAGTGGATAGAAGCAGAGGCTCTGGCCAAAATAACGGCCCATAACATACTTCGCTTCTACAAGCGGAACATCCTTGCCCGCTTCGGCATTCCCCAAGCAATAGTCACTAACAACGGGACGGAGTTCACGGACAGAAAATTTCAGGACTTCATCGCCCAAATAGGCACGAAACAATTCTTCGCGTCCATTGAACATCCCCAAACTAACGGGCAGGCCAAAGCAGAAAATAGAGTAATCCTGCGAGGCCTTGAATGAAGGCTGGACGAAACAAAGAAAGCCTGGGTCGAGGAACTGCATAGCGTGCTTTGGGCCTACCGCACTATGCCCCACTCTTCGACCAGGGAAGCGCCTTTCCGCCTAACTTATGGAACCGAGGCGGTGATCCCCATTGAGATACACGTGCCATCCAGGCGGACTAGATCCCCTCTGGACGAGGAGACAAATAACAAGGCACTGAGGGAGGAGCTCGACCTCATCGAAGAGGTCTAATCAGGAGCAGCTCTCCGCGAAACCTCATTAAAACAAAAAATTGCAATCAGGCATAACGCCAAGGTTATACGATGAGAATTTCAAGTTGACAGCCTTGTCTTAAGAAGGAATCACAAAGATTCTCGAGAAGGAAAACTCGTCGCAAACTGGGAAGGACCCTATCACGTTCGGGCAAAGACAGAGAATGAGGCCTACTACCTAGAATACCTCAACGGGGAAGAACTTTCTCGACCATGGAACGCCGAAAAGCTAAAACAATATTATAGCTGAGGCCCTAATCATCGGCTTGCTTCATCAGAGCGAAGAGCATAACGTCCCGACTACGATGCGCGCCCAGGTGCAAGCGTCGTATACCTACTAAGGCAAGATCCCGCTCAAGAACGAGCAGAACCCATGCCTGAGGCGGTCCTCAACCGAGTCCTCCCTCGTCAAAGTACCATCATAGGCAGAACATCCAACTCGCGATGGGAAGTTCATGCCGCGAACTCAAGCCTTAAACGCGACCTGAGCTCCGCTCTCATGCCCGGTGACTACCCTGGTCGTTTGATCAGTCCCCCTCACTGACGAATACATCTCGGTCGAGCAGACCCCGAAATAACAAATCACTAAGTCACCCTTATTACGGGCACACACTTGTATCGAGCAAAGTTACTACATTTAGCAAAAATAAAATCGCATAAAGCCATGCACGAAAGTAAATCATACAAAAATGGGCCAAAGCGGCCAAAAATATACATATTACATTAACAGATGGTCAAGAGGACCATAAATTGTACTTGTTACATAGAAAGGGGCCCATGCCCCATACAAAATAATAAATTACACAAACACATCACGCAGGCCGGAAATACAATAAAAAGATATCACTCTTCCATCTGTTCGGCCTCCTCGGGGACAGTCTGCGTCGGCTGAGGCTCCTCTTGAAGAATATGTGCATGTTCCTCTCAAACCTGAAGAAAGTCGGGGATGAAGATCCTTTCGCCCTCGACATGGTACAGGAAACTGGTCCCCTCAGTGGACAGTGGGACCCCTGGGTTCGCAAGTTTCAGCTGCATCACAGCGTTGTTGAAGGAATCTTCGCCGATGGCACATACATCATCCTCTGCCTGTACAATGCGGGCAACCAACTCATTCGAGTCTTCAGCTCCTTCAGATCCTCGTTCTCGTTTTTAGCTGGGGCCGCCGCAGACCTCATATGCCCGACCAAGTCCTCAACGACTTTCTTCTTCACAACCAGGGTGTTATTCTCTCCTTTTAACTTAGTCACCTCCTTCTGAGACTTCCTCCTCGCCTCCTCGACATCCTTTTCCTCCTCCTTGGCCTTCTTTACCTTCTCCTCCAGGGCCGATATCGCCGCCCAGGCCTTCTTCAGCTTGGACGCGTGGGGCGAATCTTCTTCGACATAGACTGTCGCCATCTCCAGGAACCTAATCAGGGCAAAAACATCTTGCGCTAACATCGCCCTCTTGCTCGGGCAGTCCATCCCCTCAAGCTTCAGAGACTTCGCCCAAGGAACCGTCAACGAGGAGCCTTCGAAGAATTTTTTGTCCTGAAGGCATGGAGGAAGCTCGAACTTGTTATTCTCCACCTCTTGGCTAAGATCCATCAGCTCGTTCTACCGGACTCGCTTGAACCTCGAAGTTCCAAGCACCGGAGAACCCTGGACAGGAGGAGGAATAGGCGAGGTGCTCCCCGACCCCATATGAGAAGGAGGCACTCGTTGAGTAAGCCGAGTCTTCGGGTTTGTTGCACCACCCTTGCCCTTTACTTGTGCATTCTTTACCTTCCGCTCGTGCGCTGAAGGCATTTCACCTGCAAAAACATAACGGGCACGTTAGAAAATGGGGAAAAGGATAATCTGGACAAACTAAAAAACGAAGACTACCAAGCAATTTAAGGGCGTCAACATGGGTCTTGCACTCAAGAATCCCCTTTGTGTTGATATATCGGCTCTCCACCTTTTGTATGCAATCTTCCTCGAAGATCGGGTCCCCTTTCTTAGTCCAGTACCCCGCGGGAGTAAAACTGTTGACATAATTCACTAGCACCGCGTATCCGGCTTTGTCATCATCCTGCAGCATCTCCAGCTGAGCAATATACTGGTCGGTCCCCTGGGAAAAATGAGACCCGCACCAGCAGAAGGGAAATTTCAGCACTTTGTCCGCCACCACTTTCCCATGCTCGTCGTACAGATCCTCCCCGTTTTCATCCGTCGACACCTCTCAGACGTAGGTAGAATCCTGGGCTTTCTCCAACATAGGCTCAATGACGTAGAACCTCTCCTTGAAAGACCGAATGGACTCGGAGAATGGCTTGAACAACTTTTTTTTCCTGTTTCAACGAGACCCAGCCAAACGTCCTCCCCGAGACTTGCCTCTAGAGGTGGAAGATGGTAAAAAATAAAGGGAGGGTGGTTCCTATCTTCAAGAACTCACACGTCAGCTCAAATGCACGGATAAACGCCAGGGAGTTGGTATGCAGCTGCGAGGGTGCCAGATCCAAGTGTACGAAGACAGATCTCTAGAAGTCGGTGAAGGACAACCTCAACCCAATGTCCTTGAAGACGTACTCGTACATCGGGAACCTTTCCCTGTAATCCGTACTGATACGATCGTCTTCACCTGGAAAGTGCACCTTCCACTCCCTTTCAGGCCCCACGGTCGTGAAGGCATCCCCGGAAAACGAGGCAAAAACAGAGGAAATGGAGGCTTAGATCCTGCTGTCGCCTTCCATCAGCTCACAATTGACCCCGCCACCAAGGTTGTAGCACAACGTAGGAGAAAGCAGTCTCCGGAGAACATGGAGGCTGTAGAACAAGCTGAAAAGACCTCCTCGAGGCAAACTTTTTTTCGGAGGCCAAGTACACTACTTTGCTATCCAATGTTGTACTCTTTAAAAAGTCTAATGGAAAGTGGCGTATGTGTGTTGATTATACTGATCTCAATAGGGCATGCCCTAAAGATGCTTACCCCCACCCCAATATAGATAAACTTGTTGATAATTCTGTTAGTTTTAAACTGTTATCGTTCATGGATGCCTATTTGGGCTACAATCAAATACCAATGGCGAAAAGCGACAAAAGGTACACATCTTTCATGACTGAGTCAGACAACTATTACTACAACGTAATGCCCTTCAGTTTGAAAAATGTTGGCGCGACCTACCAAAAGATGATGAACAAGGGCTTCCGAGGAGAAATCAACGACATGCTTGAAGTCTATATGGACGATATGATCGTGAAGTCTCACAAGGAAACTGATCACACGGCCCATTTAAGAAAGGTCTTCGAGCAAGCCAGGAAATACTAGTTGTGTTTCAACCCTGAGAAATGCAAGTTCGGGTATGAGCGGGCAAGTTCCTCGGCTTCTATCTAAAAGGAACGAGGAATCAAAGCTAACCCCAACAAGTGCAGGGCCTTCTCCGAGTTTCCTACGCCCAGCTTAAAGAAATCCATCCAAACCCTCAACAAGATGCTCGCTTCATTATCTCATTTTATGGCCAAGTCTGCCCAGCACGCTTTTCCCTTCTTCAAACTCCTCCGCAAGGAGGCAGCGGTTGAATGGACGGAGGAATGCGACCAGGCTCTCCTCCACCTAAAATGATAATTGTCAGAGTCGTCAGTCCTATGCCGGCCAGATAACGGCGAAACCTTTTACCTTTATCTCGCCATAGCAACCGAGGCCGTCGGCGCCGCCCTCATCCGTGAGACGCCCGACGAGCAAAAACCCATATATTTCACGAGTAAAGCATTGCAAGGACCAGAGCTGAGATACCAACAAATAGAGAAAGTAGCTTTGGCCCCCATCAACGCTGCGCGAAGACTAAGACACTACTTTCTAGCCCACTATATTGTGGTCCGAACAGATCAACCTGTGAAGCAACTGTTAGGAAGACCAGACATGGCCGACAGAATGCTTAAGTGGTCATTGGAGCTATCTGAATTCGACATTCAATATGAGAACATAAAATCCCTCCAGGTCCAGACGCTGGAATACTTTGTCGCAGAAATGACGTTCGTCGATTTCCCCACTTGCGGGGCGCGCAAATGGACTATCTTCGTTGACGGGGCATCCAGCTCGGTAGGTAGCGGGGCAGGTATCATCTTGGAAAACGACGAGGGAATAATTGTCGAAGTCTTGCTTACCTTATCTTTCCCTACTTCCAATAAGCAAGCCGAATATAAGGCCTTCCTCGCCAGTCTACACCTAGCCGAGGACCTAGGGGCTGAAGAAGTCGTCATCTGCACCGATTCTCAACTCATGGCCCTCCAAGTTCGGGGAGAATATCAGGCCAAGAACAACAACCTATCCGATTACTTATCACTGGTCAAAGAAAAAAATGACAAAGTTCGCAACAGTATAAGTAAAACATGTTCCCCGCGAACATAACGTCAGAGCAGACGTACTGTTAAAACTGGCGAGCACAAAGAAAAAGGGCGGAAACAAATCCGTCATCCAGGAAGTGATTCCTCGACACAGTATCGAGAAAACCTCCATGATCCTCGACGTGCAAGTCATCGGCGAAAACAACTGCTGGATGACCCCCCGTTTATAATTACCTCGCTAAGGATGAACTCCCATCCGACCCCAAAGAGGCCAGCACAGTCAGGCGTAGGGCCTGCTCCTACGTCCTGGTTAAAAACAAGCTCTACAGATGAGGGTTCTCCACCCCTTTACTCAAATGCGTCGAAGAAGAGATGGTCGCCCACGTCTTGCGTGAGATCCACGAAGGGATCAACGCCAAACACCTCGGGGAGAGATCCTTCGCCAGGAAAGCCCTACGAGCAGGGTACTACTAGCCGACCATGCAGCATGATGCAAAAGAACACGTGAAGAAATGCGACAAATGCCAACGGCACGGGGACATGCACTTGGCTCCACCTAACGAGCTCAAAGCAATGTCCTCCCCGTGGCCCTTTGCATGGTGGGGCCTAGACATCCTAGGACCATTCGTCGTGGGGTTGAACCAGAATTAATATATTTTCTGCATATAATATATCGTCTGCATATAATATCATATATTTTCTTCACGAATATTTTTTGAATTATTAGCCAGAATTAACGTGTTAAATTTTCAGGTATTTTTGATCAAAACTGAAAAGTCAACTGTGAAAAAAGTTGGTGTCCGGGCATGTTTTTAAAATCTAACTATCAGAGATCATTTTTAATCTATTTTTCGCGTACTTTAACCCGGTGTGCTTATTTTAATTTTTTTACTTTCCGATCATCATGTTTCTGATTTGTCTGAGCCATTTTAGCGAGTAAAATCAATTTCAAAATTTGACAAAATGCTGCATTTTTTCAAAACGTATATTTTTTGCTGATCGTTTTGGTGTGTTCATTTTATTTTTTTGGACACTTCGATACAGACAGTTTTTATCGTTTTTTTTACCGGTTTCGGTTCCAATTTTAATTAATTAATCAAGATTTTCATAACTTATTTTTTTTATGAATTTTTTTTATTATATTTAATTTATTTATTATATTAGTATATTATTATAATATATAATATAATTTTTGTTTTATTATTTTTACACAACTAGTCTCTCTTTTACACTACTAGTCTCACATATTTCACAAAAGTGTCAAAATTCTTCTCCCTTTCACTACACCACTGTAGCGAGCGATTTTTGTCGGTGATGCGACCACCTTATCGCTGAAGTTTGGGTTTTCTCCTCGAGGAGAAAGGGTGCTACTTTCTGATTTCTTATTTATCCCATGAAGCTGGAAGGGAAAGGGAAGCTATCTAAAACTAACCTTGCACGCAAAAATGTTTAATTGAACAAACGCTTTAAAGAGATTGGGGGGTCCGGGGTCAGGTTATACAATGGGTAGTTGTCAATTACCCATCCTATATGTGGTTATCCACAGGATGTTAGCTTTTAGGTTTCGCTTTGTAATTGATAGTGTTTATCTGCTGATGGTTTGGGAAAGTTTATCTACTGATGGCTTTAGGTATGAAACCTAAAGTTTTGATTGATATGAAGGTATAGGACCTAGGGTTTTTTTATTGGTATGCTCGCTAAGATTTCGCAATCTTATGCCTACGTATTACCGTTTAAACGAAATAGGGAAATCAGAGCAATCGTAGTTCCTCCTATTCTAAGGGAGGAAAATGAAGTTGTGGTGTCTTGTTCAAAGCCCAAGATTGAAGCTAAAAGGATATTTGTGTCTTGTTCAAAGCCCAAGATTTAAGCTAGAAGGTTAATTGATTTGGCTAGGGGTTTCTTTATACAAAACCTAAGAGGAGGCTGGATAAGACCGACTCAACAAGAGAGTGTTTTATCTGTCTTGTACAAATCCCAAGATTGAGGCAAAAAAAGAGACTGACTCTTTAGGGATATCATTATACAAAGCCTAAAAGGAGGCTAAAAAAGGGTTTTGACTTCGTCGGGGAGGTTTATATGTGTCTTGTACAAAGCCCAAGATTGAGCCTGAAATGGGAAATTTAACTGACTCTGGTGAGGATATTTTTTATGTGTCTTGTACAAAGCCCAAGATTGAGGCTGCGATGAGTTTGACTCTGCTTGGGGAAATTATTCCTCAAAGCCTAAACGAAGGCTGGAAGGAAATGACTCAGCTGGGGAAGGTATTTGTCCCTGGCTCAAGAGAGGGAAATTTATGTCTTGTACAAAGCCCAAGATTGAGGCTAAAAGGGTTGACTCAACAAGAGGGTCTGAAAAGGTGATTGACTCAACAAGAGAGTCTGAAAGTTGACTGACTCAACAAGAGAGTCTTTTATACTCAACAAGAGAGTGATTTGCTGTCTCGTACGAAGCCCGAGATTGAGGCAAAAAGGGTATTGACTCAACAAGAGAGTCTGGAAAGGTTAGCTCCGCTGGGTAGAATCATTTGTACAAAGCCCGAGAGGAGGCTGACTTTGCTGAGGAAGGATCATTATACAAAGCCTAATAGGAGGCTAGCTTTCTGCTGAGGAAAGGTCTTTATACAAAGCCTAAGAGGAGGCTATCTTTTGCCGGGGATAATTGAGATCCCCAGGCAGGTCCATGTGGGGGAATCAACTCTTGCTGAGGATTACAGAATATTTGAGATGTCAAATACCTTGAGGTTCTGATTTGAGATAGTGTTGACCCTGGTTGGGGAACTCTCATGAGATAAGCTGGGTTTCTGCTGGAGACCGATCCAGAATGCCCGGGGTTTTTTCCTATGGTTGTAAGGAACTTGAGAATGTCTTTGAGACTCAAGGAGATTAGAATGTCCAACTCTGCTGGTGTGGAGGAGTTTTATCTTTTGTATGATTCCTCCGAGAGGAGGCAAAAGCATTAAGGGATGAGAATCAACACTGAAATAGCCTGAGGTCTGACACTGGAAAGACTGCTCTAGCAAAGAATGACTAAGTTATGTCTTATACCTTTAAGAGGTCGTCAAGGTCCTTGTAATAAGCCCAAGAGAAGGCATGAGAACTTCTAAGAAGCCGAAGGGTCCTAGTACAAAGCCCAATAGGAGGCGGGGATGCTTTTAGGAAGCCTGTGGGTCCCGAACCAAGAGAAGTTCAAGAAATGCAATTCACAGAGAAGAGATCATTTCAGGAAAGTTCGAGGTTCGAATAAACTCAAGAGATGTTATTCATAGAGAATAGATCAACTCTGGGGAGTATAATTTCTTTGACAATTTCTAGGGGTGACAGTTTGAGAAAAGGTTCACCGAGAATACTGCCTTTCTCTTTGTTCCATATTGTTTAACCCCAAGAGAAGGGAAGACCGTATCTGGAAATCCTATGGGGATCTAGTTTTGTTTGTATTTAAGAGTGACCAACATGGCTTTACCTAGTTCTAGACCTAGTTGCCGGGGAAAACTATAAATAACTATACTAGTATATATACAGTTGATATATGACAAGTATTTTAAAAGGTATGGAAGAAGACTAACCATGCGCAACGTCCCACAATACAGTTATATATATATTTGAAATGTATTTAAAAGAGATGAAAGAAGACTAACCGTGCACAGCTTCCCACAATACAGTTATATATATTTGACATGTATTTAAAAGAATGAAAGAAGACTAACCATGCGCGACTTTCCACAATACAGTTATATATATTAAAGCGAGTAAAGGAAAGTTGTTTAAAACTTACAGGTGAGCGAGCTTCCATGCTGTATTGTTAGTTGTTCAGAGAAATTAAAGAAAGTTTTGACAACAACTATACATCTGAACCTAAATCAAAAGGGAGTTATTTGTGAAAAACTTGTTGGGGCTTATACTCAAGGAGAGGCCCAAGGTTTGAACAGTGATTGTACTGTTGTTTTGAATATCGTATCGGGACTTATACAACGACTGAGGCCCAAACAGTTTTGGTCAAAAGGGGATTGGGTCTTACACTTTATTAGAGGCCCAAAGTTTATTTTTGTATAGGAGATGGGGGTAACAACTCAGGGAGATGCCCAGATGATTTTGAATAGGACGGCGATCGCGTCGTGGTTTGAAAACACAGTGGGTCTTATACGATGACCGAGGCCCAAATTATTTTGGTTTTCAAAAGGGGTTGGGTCTTACACTCTATTAGAGGCCCAAAGTTTATTTTAAGAAAAAGAAGGGGGCTTACAACTCAGGGAGAGGCCCAGAGGATTATTTGTTTGAAAAATGGCGATCGCGCCGAGGTGTGAAAACACAGTGGGTCTTATACGATGATCGAGGCCCAAATTATTTTGGTTTTCAAAAGAGGTTGGGTCTTACACTCTATTAGAGGCCCAAAAGTGTTTGAAAAAGATTGATGAGGGTGGAATTAATCAAAACCCTAATTTTGTTTAAAATGGAATTAATTTTGTTAAAAAATTAATAAAAATTATTGAAAACATGTGAAAAATGAGTGGTGATCTTGGATCAATGTTTCAAAAATCATGTTTTTATTCACAAAATGATTGGAAACCATTTAAGTTTGGAAAATCAATAAGGAAAAAGTATTTTAAATGTTAAAAAACAAATTAAAATTAATTCTTTGCAAAAATATCAAGTATATGAAATAAATAATATTTTTGGGAAATTTTTGTAAAATAAAATATTTTAACATTTTTGTGAATTATTCAAAAAAGAATCAACTCAAAATCATTAAAATTCAGAGAGAAATTAATTTTTGAATCAATTAAATAAAATCACAAAATTCAAATATTTGAATTTTTGAAAAAGAGCGCCAAGAACACCCCAAAAACATGCGCCTGTTCTGAGTTTTGCCCAGATTTGCATTTTCTCATCAATCTCACTGAATACTTGATGAAATCACACAATCCACATATCAATCTACTCGTTTTCACCTCACGATCATGTTTATGGTCTTTAATTTCATTTATTTTAAGCATGGAATCAGAAATCAAAGAGAAACCTCAAGAACCTTAAATTTTGCATGAAGGCTCAGAAATTCCACACACGATTCATACAAAGCAATTAATTGAGGGGAAACATTCCATACATGATTATGAACATATGGCAGAATTATTGTGCGAGGAAATATGTATGAATTATGAGATGACCAAGTTGAGGCTTACCTCTTGCAGCTGGTGATCGTGTTTTGAGTTAGAGGTGTTACAACTTGGTTCCAATGATGTGGACAGCTTCCCTAGGTGCTATGGAGTGTGTCTGAATGCTTGGAGTGGTTGGAAATAAGCTGGAACTTAAAATGGTACCCCAACTGCAAGTCTGCTAAAAGCTTGAGCAGTTGGATGGTGATTTTGTGAAATTGGTGTTCCAGATGTTGTTTAAGTGTTTGGATCACTTCTATATGATGTTTATGAGGTGTGTGTGTGGTTGGTTTGGTTGGAATTGCTCTCAAGCTCAAAACCCGATAGTGACTTTCTTTGGAAGGAAAAATTAGAGTGAAAGAGGTGATGTTGAGAAAAGCATCAGTTTGGGTGCTTTGGTGTACTTAAACTGACCACAAATGAGGTCTATTTATAGTGCACCAATTGGATCATTTTGGAATCTCAAGTCTCCTCTAGCCATTGACTTGAGATTAGAGCACAGGCCTGTGGTTCTTTGATTCAAGGATAAGGCTTGACTGAAGTGTTCATCTTTGCTCTGATACATGCCACATCTAAGCATCCATTGAATGTTACAAAATAAAATTGGAGTCTTGAGGCATCTTTAGCTTTTAGGGTTGCCAAACCTATATGTAGTTCTAAAGACTTGGGAGGCTTATGGATCAGTGTTTGTTCCTCCTTGGTCTCCCCCTGAGGTGTGCAAATTGATCAAATTGAGCCCTAATGCACAATCTGCCTTGCCAAGACAATTTGCAGCAAGGCATGTTGCAGCTGTCATAACTCCTAGCTCAAATGGAATTTGATGGAGTTCTTGGTCACTTTGGAAAGCTGATGTATCCTACTTTAATGTGATTTCTAACTTTGGTTTTGAAGAAACTTGCATTTGGTTGAAAAATGCCTCAACATTTTGGAAAAAGTGAAACAGATTTTGACTTAGTGAAAATTTCACTAAGTGTTGGAAAAATGTCATTTTTGTGTTTTCAGCCATTTTGATCACTCCATAACTAAAAATCCATGAGGAATTGGAATGAGCTATAGTTGACACTTTTAAAGTATACCATGAGATCTACAAATCCATCTTTGGACCATCCAAAATGGTTGCTTAGATCTCAAGTTATGATCCTTGGAAGTTGGTACCCTAGCCACTTTGTTCCATAACTTAGAAAAATTCTAAGTTTTTATGGTTACCCCTTTTACAAGTTATCCCACTTTGTTTGATTTTTCTTGATAAATGATTATTCCAATCACACATTAACATTATTTTAGGGTCAATGAACCATAATTGTGAAAAATCTCAAAAAGTCAAACTTGACTTTTGTGCAGAGTTGACTTTTTATTAGATGAATTCCAAACTGTGCGATCCTTTGTGAAATCAAGTCCTTGACCTAAATCAAACCTAATGGATGGATTCCATAGGTGTTATAGGGTATATTGAATCATGTCTAAAGGTTTGGGAGCATGTCTTGATCAAAAGTCAAAGATACAGTTGACTCTTTCCTCAAAACCCTAATTGTGGTCCAGATGAGATTGAAACTTGTGAATCAGGCTTCTTGGATCAATCCATTGTTGCAAATGGATCAATGTGGTTTATTAGAGACCTTTAAATCATGTCTTGAGGTCTTGGCTCATGTTTTGTCCCAAAATTCAACTTAGGGGTGAATTAGGTCAAGAAACCCTAATTCCTGATTTTTGGTTAATGCATCCCCTGAGGTCAAATTGACTTGATGATTGGGTTTATGAGGTCCCTTGGAGTATCTTGAGTTATATTGTGAAGCATTGGCTCATTCCCAGAGGAAAAGTTTCATCTGGAGGCCCCAGTCAACCAAAACCCTAATTTGGTGACACTAGCGATCTTGAGGCTTGATCCACTTGGAATGTTGCAACCTTGTGCTTGATTCTTGATGTGGGAGTCCTCTTGATCATTTATGGGTGTTTGAGAGGTTAGAGAAGTTGAAGATCATGTCATTCCTTGATAGATCCTTTGTCTAAGCTCTAAGAGGGCTTAAACCCTAATTCTTAATTGTAGTGAATGCTCAACAATCCTTGAGGATACTGATGAGGCATGAAGGTACATCCATATTGTGATGATGATTTGCACAATGATGTGAAATGTTAGTGGTTAAATTTTGGGGTATGACAGATGTCCCTATTTAATCTTCTTGGACCCGAAGGTGTGAATGGGGAAGGTATTCAGGCATTCGGGGTACAAGATGATTAAATATCGGAATACTTGAAATTTTGACAGTGATTATGAATTATAGTTTACGCATTCATCTTCTTTTGCTAAGCAATAATGCTTAGAAAATGTAAAAACTCCCCCTCGGTCCTAGTCTTCAGCCAGGGAACTAGTTTCAGTTTCTGATATAAACTTCCCCTCGATCCTGGTCTTTAGCCAGGGAACTGGTCTCAGTTTCTGATATAAACTTCCCCTCGATCTTGGTTTTCTACCAAGGAACTGGTCTCAGTTTCTGATATAAACTTCCCCTCGATCCTGGTTTCCTACCAAGGAAATGGTCTCAGTTTCTTTTGTCAATAAACTTTCTTGACAAGAAACGCTATTCGTAGCGGTTTTTCCTCAAACTTCTCGCCGAATTTTCCTGGAGAGATGCCATTTGATGGAAAAAGTTTTGATGTCAGACTTGCTGGGGAACCCATTGGTCTGAAATGTAGAGGTGTTCAAACTTTTCTAGTTGGAGACGCTATTTGTCGACTCTACTGGGGAAAAACGAGTCTCTTGAGAGACTGCTTCCTGCTTGGGGATACTACATCATACTTTTCTTTGAGACCTTCTTGGAGAAATGCCATACAATGTACCCCAATTTTGAGGTGCTGATGACTTCATTAACATTGATTTTCTGGAGAGAAGAACCACTGTGTTGCTGAGAGTCTTTAGTTGCGAGGCTCTCTCTGGGATTTTCCTTAATCCAGGAAAGTAAAGATATCATCTTCAATGGAGAAGAGTGACGTTTGTCGGAGGTCTCTCTGTCTTTCAGAGGTTTAAGTTATCAAAGTGGTCAAGGGCCTTCTCCATCCTAGAAATAAACTGGAGGAGAGATCGCTCAGATGAGGCATTTCCTGACGAGAAAATAACTGACAACTTGATTGAGAGGACTTTTATCACTAGGGGGTAAGACCGACTAGAGTGATAGTGATGCAATATGAATATGTATGTAAATCAATAATGCATGATGTATGTATGTATATGCTGACAAAACTAACGCGACATACAGACTAGTGGATGAACACGATTGGATACTCGGCCACTGCTGGGGACGAAGAAGCACCATTTGTTCAAGATAGCAATTCTGCCTTGCTTAGGAGAGATAGTCCCTGTGGGGAACAACCGTTGGTCGGGCTTAGGAGATAAGAACTCTGTCGGGGGTGTCGGATGGAATGTTCGCATCCGACACTGTTGATCCTTCATTCAGGCGCACTGGTTTAGAAGGAGTACTTTGATTCTGCAATATGAGGTTCGATTACTTCCGGAGAAGCGATCGATGTTCTTTTGATGTTCAACAGTCAAAACAAATTGCCATCTTTATTTTGAAAAGCAGAAAAAAATTCGACAAGTAAATTCGTTTTTGTTTTATTTCAAGAATCGTTGATCATGTTAAAATGTCATTCTGTAAAGCTAAAACAAATAAGAATTGCAAACAAAAGCACTAGGGCTCAAATTTTATTGATAGGATGGAAATCAGCCAAACGCGTGATCCTGTAGAGTATTTACAAAGTTAGAAAATGGTAATTTAAGGGGAAAGGGCTGCATTCAAACATAACGACCACTATCCCTTCTACCAACTTTGAATTCCGGACATCCTGAACTTCCGTCGAAGATGACCTTGACTGGAGTTTTCCTGATGGATGGCATTACTGTTGAGGAGTTGAACTGATCAGACGTAGTTACTTGCCATTAATCCCTAACTTTTTCCTGGATTGTACTTTGATATTTCCAATCCACCGGGATGATTTTTTATTATGTCTCTAAGTTTTGCCGGGACCGCCCTTTCGGGTTTTCAATCCACCGAGACATTTTTTTTATTTAGGCGAAGTATTTCTTGACTACGTTAACATTCGTGGGGTAGGCAAGTTCCTCTCCATCCATGGTTGCGAGTTTCAAGGTACCTCCCGAGAAGGCTTTCTTGACCACATAAGGGCCGTCATAATTCGGAGTCCATTTGCCCCGGGAATCATTGAGAAATGATTGTATCTTCTTGAGCACAAGGTCTCCTTTCTGGAAGACACGAGGTTGGACCCTTTTGTCAAATGCCTTCTTCATCCTTTGCTGATACAACTGACTGTGGCATAGAGCCTTTATTCGCTTTTCTTCAATTAGATTCAGTTCTTCGTGTCTACTTTGACACCATTCAGCTTCTTTTAACTTAGCTTCCATCAATACCCAAAGTGATGGGATCTCTACTTCTATGGGGAGCACTGCTTCCATGCCATATACTAGAGAGAAAGGGGTTGCCCCTGTTGAAGTACGGACAGATGTGCGATAACCCTGAAGAGCAAAGGGTAGCATCTTGTGCCAGTCTTTGTAGGTTACAACCATCTTTTGAACAATCTTCTTGATGTTCTTGTTAGCCGCTTATATCGCTCCTTTCATCTTAGGTCGGTAGGGAGATGAGTTATGGTGTTCGATCTTGAACTCAGCACACAACTCTTTCATCATCTTATTGTTCAAGTTGGATCCATTATCAGTAATGGTCTAGCTTGGAACACTATAATGGCATATGATATTGTTTTTGATAAATCGGACCACCACTTGTCAGGTTACATTGGCGTATGACACTGCTTCGAACCACTTGGTGAAGTAGTCAATGGCTACCAGGATGAACTGATGTCCGTTTGAAGCTTTGGGTTCAATCATGCCAATCATGTCGATTCCCCATATGGAAAAAGGCCATAGGGAAGAGAGAACTTTGAGATGCGTTGGCGGTACATGGATTTTGTCTGAGTATATCTGACACTTGTGACACCTCCTCATGTACTTGTAGCAATCGGATTCCATGGTCAACCAATAGTACCCTGCTCTTAGAATTTTTCTCGCCATTTTGTGTTCGATGGCATGAGTGCCAAAGGATCCTTCAGGAATTTCTTTTATCAGCATGTCTGCTTCAGGTCTGTCTACGCATCGGAGCAAGACCATGTCAAAATTTCTCTTATAGAGTGTATCACCGCTCAGGAAGAAGCTGTCTGCTAGCCTTCTGAGGACCTTTCTGTCTTTTCTTAATGCCCCAGGTGGGTACTCTTGTTTCTGAAGGAAGCATTTGATATCGTGATACCAAGGTTTGTCGTCTATGACTGCTTCGATCGTGAAGATGTAAGCGGGTCATTCAAGGCGCATTACATCAATCTTAGGAATGTCATTCCATTGACCTACACTAATCATGGAATAGAGAGTGGCTAATGCATCAGCCATGTGATTCTCTTCATGAGGGATGTGATAAAACTCGGTTCTGTTGTAGAAGGGTAACAACCTTCTCGCGTAATCTTTGTAAGGAATCAGTCCTGATTGGTATGTGTTCCAATCTCCTTTGATTTGATTAATAACCAGGGTTTATTCGCCATATAGATCCAAGTTTTTGATCCTTAAATCAATTGCTTCTTCGAGACCCATGATGCAAGCTTCGTATTCGGCCTCGTTGTTTGTACACTTGAATTTTAGTCTGGCAGTGAAAGGAATGTGGGTACCCTGAGGTGTTATGATGATTTCCCTAATTCCGTTTCCATAATGATTAACAGCTCCGTCAAAGATTAGTCCCCATTGGGAACCTGGTTTTGGCCCTTCACTAGGTAGTGGTTAATCGCAATCTTTCATTTTTAAATACTTGACATCTTCGTCCAGGAAGTCGAATCCGACTAATTCCTTATTGTCAATCGGTTGATGAGCCAAATAATTGGCTAAAACACTTCCTTTGACGGCTTTCTGAGCATGGTACTCGATGTCGTATTCTGATAACAACATCTGCCAACGGGCTATCCTTCCCATGAGAGCAGGCTTTTCAAAGACGTACTTGATTGGATCCATTTTGGAGATTAACCAAGTAGTGTGACAAATCATATACTAGCGAAGACGTTTGGCTGCCCAAGCCAGAGCGCAACAAGTTTTCTCAAGCATAGTGTACCGAGTTTCACAGTCGGTGAATTTCTTGCTAAAATAGTAGATGGCAGACTCTTTCCTTTTGGTTTCGTCTTGTTGGCCAAGTACACAACCCATAGAGTCTTCTAAGACTGTTAAGTAAATGATCAGTGGTCTTTCTTTCACGGGAGGTGATAGAATTGGTGGGTTCAACAGGTATTCCTTGATATTGTCGAAGGCGGTTTGGCAATCTTCTGTCCAAACGCAGTCCTGATTCTTTTTGAGTAATTTAAAAATCGGCGCGCATGTCGCGGTCATAAGGAATATAACTCTGGAAATGTAATTCAAACGTCCCAGGAATCCCCTGACTTGTTTTTCAGTCTTTGGAGAAGGAATTTCTTGAATGGCCTTGCCTTGTCAGGATCAACCTCAATTCCTTTTTGGCTGACGATGAACCCTAGCAGTTTACCCGATCGGACACCGAATGTGCACTTATTGGGATTCAAGCGGAGTTTGTACTTTCTTAACCACTCGAATAGTTTTGACAGATGGGTCACATGCTCTTCCTCTGTTTTGGATTTGGCAATCATATCATCGACATACACCTCGATTTCTTTATGTATCATGTCATGAAACAGAGTAGTCATGGCCCTTTGATAGGTTGCCCCGACGTTCTTTAAACCGAACGACATTACCTTGTAGCAAAAAGTGCCCCATGGGGTGATGAATGAAGTTTTCTCCATATCTTTCGGCGCCATTTTGATTTGGTTATAGCCCAAGAATCCATCCATAAAGGAGAAGACTTTGAACTTTATTGTACTGTCTACCAGCATGTCTATGTGCGGTAAGGGAAAGTCATCCTTTGGACTTGCTTTGTTCAGATCCCTGTAGTCTACACACATTCTAACATTTTCGTCCTTTTTCGGAACTGGTACTATGTTGGCTAACCATTGAGGATATTTTGACGCGGCGAGGAAACCCGCGTCAATCTGTTTCTGTACTTCGTCTTTGATTTTGATGGCCATGTCTGGATGAGTCCGTCTTAGTCTTTGTTTTACCGGCGGACATTCTGATCTTAACGCTAGATGATGTTTCACGATGCTGGTATCCAACCCTGGCATATCCTGATAGGACAAAGCGAATACATCGGGAAACTCTTTGAGAAGCTTTGTCAAAATTTCTTTGACAGTTAGACTGAGCAGTGCCCCAATCTTGACCTCCTTTCTCTCTTCCTCTGAACCCAAGTTGACTGTTTCCAACGGCTCTTTGTGAGGTCTAATGGACCTTTCCTCTTATCGGAGTAGTCAGGAGATCTCTTTTGGAACTTCCTCGTCATTTTCTTCTTCAGCCTCAAATACAGGGAATTCAAAATTGGGATAAGGCGTTGGATCGCATGTTTCAACAGGGTTTAAAACAAGCAATCTGCATAACGTGATGATTGTTTTTAGAAGAGATAGAGAGAATGCAAGAGTGCGTACAGTGTATTTTTTTTAAATTGCTTGTTTTTATTATTTTAGTTGTTTTTTAGGATTACTATTTTCTGAAAAAGCGAAAAGAGAAAACAGCAATAAATGCGGAAATTACAGAATGACGTTTATTTTATTTAAGATCTTGTCGATTCTTGAAACTACAGCCCTATAAAACAAAACTCTGTCGCTTTGGGTGAACCGAAGAGGTACATTTACAGAAAGTGGGCCCTATCATAACATCAGTTTCACCTGGGCAAGGTGAAAGGTTAAGATAAAGACAACAATTACTTTGACTTATGAACAACTTTCGGAACGTTGACAGCAACCCATTGGCGGCGAATTCCTTGGTGAATCACAAAGTCTAGTACCTTCTTTCTTGGTTTGTCCTCAGAAATAACGCTGATTTCTGGTTGAGCAGGATCGTTGGAATCTGTCTCCCAGGCAGAGTTGTCGTAGGGGGATTCCTCAGCTGTATCTTGCACAATGTTTGTACTCTCAGGTAGATCTCCCTATCCAGTTGGCTTGATGTCTTTGAGCCTGATACGAGAGCTTTCGGGAGCGGTGTACTTGACCAAGTAGTCATACTTTCCACTTGGTTGTCCTAAGGTGTCCCACACTTCTTTGGAACTGGAGGAGTCATCTCTCTCGATGACATTGACCTCAGGAAAAGCGTAGTTGATGAACTCTAGTCCGGCAAGCTTTGGAAATTCATTGTTGTGCTGGATATTTTCAGAATGCCCTGAGTAATGATCCCATGATTCTGTGGGGACGCAGGTATTCTTTTTAATGATGCTCAGCTGATATGCATCATTTGACTGACTCTTTTGCCCTGAGTCTCCTGGGTACGATTGCCACATAGACAGTCCGTCCATCGGGCCATAATAGTCGTGGTCAAAGTTGTCCTTCATCAGAGTGTCCTCCTCTAATGAGTTTGGTGGAGCACGACATCCTTCCGGATCACAATCTCCGTATATCATCTTGACATCTGACCTTGGTATATATCTCGGACTCTGTGCTGAAAAGCAAAATGACGTAGGCACCTCTTCCTGAGACATATAACCGTCCTTGTTAAGATAGGACTTCCATTCTTCATCTGTATCGGAGGAATCTCCCTCGTTGATGGTATGTACTTCTTGAGACACTGGGTGAAGGAAACCTACACTATGGAAGAAGTTCTGATTGGGATGAAGATTTTCATCGTTAGTAGCTGTCTAGGCACAGGTTGAAGAAAAACCAAGACCCTTCTTCGCTTTGTTATCAATAGGAATGATAAGCTGTCCCCATCCTTTTGTATTGTTATTTTTTATCACTTCGAGAGTATCTCTGTACGAGGAAATCGACATTCCTCTTTCTGATTGGTTGTCGTGGCTCACTGAAAGTGCCTGGAACTGGGTTCCAATAACCTCCTCTGGTTCTACACAAGTTGACGACGATAGGTTACTCACGATCAAGGCTTGCTCTCCACAGACTGTGTCGAGTTGGTCGTTCTTGACGAACTTCAGCTTCTGGTGAAGTGTCGAAGTAACTGCCCAGCCTCGTGTATCCAAGGTCTTCCCAACAAACAGTTGTATGTTGCTCGGATGTCCATGACCTGGAAAGTGACTTGGAAAGTGTGGGGACCGATAGTTATGGGAAGGTCGACTTCACCGATAACTGTTTTCTGGGATCCGTCAAATGCTTTGACGGTGACCTCACTGCCTCTCATCGGAGATCCTTTGAATGATAGTCGCATTAGAGTGGATTTTGGCATCCCGTTTAGAGCTGATCAGGTGTCTACCAATACGCCGGCTAAAGCATCGCCCTGGCAGTTGACTGTAATATTGAGTGCCATATTATGATTTTGGCCCTCTTCCGGCAGTTCCTCATCACTAAATCCCAAGTTGTTGCAGGAAGTGATGTTGGAGATAATGTTGTCAAATTGTCTTATTGACACATCATGTTCCACAAAGGCTTGCTCTAAGACTTTCTGTAGAGCCTCTCTGTGAGCTTCGGAGCTGAGTAAAAGTGATAGCACTGAGATTTTTGAAGGAGTTTGCAATAGTTGATCAACAATGTTGTATTCACTCTTCTGGATGAGCTTCAGCATCTCATCATTGTTCTTTGAAAGGTCGGGATCACTAGACGGACCGACTGGTTGATCAGGAATTTCCGTTTGAGGTTCCTTTTCTCTGGTAGGTTCTCCAACTCCTCGGTTGAAAATTCTGCCGCTCCGTGTTACTCGACTGATGTCTGCAATATTCACGATGGAGGGTAATGGAATTTCCTTTCCATTCTCAATTGTTGTTGCACTGTATTTGTAAGGGATAGCCTTAGTTGATTCATACAGTAATGGTCCCGGTAGATAGATAACTACAGGAGCCTTCTAATTCTTCTGACCATTGTAAGTAATTTCAATTAGTTCCTGGTTGGGAACTTTCGATTCGTCAAGTAAAGGGATGATGGTACAAACATCTTTGGTCCTCTTATGATCAGAGACTACGACAACGTCCTTGATTCGATCAGCGACAAAGTTTGGCATCGAATTGGCTGACCCAGAACTTGGACACGGTCGAATCTCTTTGTGGTCCAACTGACTCTGAAGGGCTGCTCGCACGAGGTAACATCCTTGATTATCTTTAGAGTAAACTCTACAGTGTTCATAGTTGTGTGGTGGCACCCGGCCACATCCGCTTTGTATGAAGTGTAACCTCACTAGGTTTGTTTCCATTGTTCGAACATCCGGACTTTGATGCCTAGTAGGGTTACCATTAATCATACTGACTTGTTGTGTGTCTTCATCTAGATAGATCGGAAGCCACCAGTAGTTTAACAAGTGTTGCAAAGTTCTTTGAACGAGAGCGCATCCTTGGTTGCTCTCACGACATCCCTTATAGTTCTGATAATTATGTGAAGTTAGAAAACCGAGCTGGACCTGCTTAGCATGTAACTCCACCAAGCTGGTATTCATCAAGCGAATATCAAAGATTTGAATCATATTCACTTGATACTGACTGCTATCGCGGTAATCCTGAATCCATCCCAAATCCATCTGACGTTGGAGGGTCTCTTGTACAAAAGAGCATCCCTGATTATTTATTGAGCAGATAGGACAGGAATCGTAATCGTGCTGAGGCAGATTGTGATGTTGGCTTTCCCTTGAGTGCATTGCCACCAAGTTGACATTCATTGCCAGAATGTTGTGGTTCTGAATGATGTTGGAATTTGCATAAGTCATGTTGACTCACGAATTCGGTGATCTTGGATCCATCCGAGATCCAACTGTTCCTATAGAGATGATTGCACCACAGAATATCCTTGATTGTTTTTAGAACAGATATCACACTGGTGATAGTTATGAGATGGTACATGCCCATATCCGCTTTGTTTGCGGTGCATTTTAACCAGGTTAGCCCTCAACAAGAGTACATCATGAATTTGATAGTTGTGGTTAGACTATACCTCTATAATATTTACCACAGCTTTCTCGTGTTGAGGCAGCGGGTTCGTCTGAATGTTAGGATTTGTATCCTTGAAGGATAGGACCCCGCTCCTAACAAGCTTCTGCACATCGAATTTGAAGCCGAGACAGTTTTCTATGTTATGCCCTGGTCCTCCTTGGTGGTAAGGGCAAGTCTGATCCGCTTTGAGCCAAAAAGGCAGATTCTCCGGTACTGTAAGAGGAACCCTGGTTTGGACATGCCCCTTGACCAGTAATAGTGGAAACAGTTCTGCGTACAACATGGGTATAGGGTCAAACCCAGGTGGTCGCGTTGTACGAAGGACGAGCCTGCTGAAGAGGCTGTTGTGTCCTTTCCTGATATTGTTATTGATTCAGTTAACTTTGAGCAACCTGAGGTTGATACATAGGAACAGGCGCATGGTTGATAGTAGGAGTTACAGTTGCTACTAGTTGGTACTGTTGCCTTTGCTTTCCGAGAGAGATATTGCCAATATCCTGCTCTTTTTTCTTAGGGAGAGCACTACCGTATCTTTTGGTACTGCTTGATGATCCAGCATCTTTTACTAAACGTCCTTCTCGGACTGCTTCTTCAAGACGAACTCCCATGCCCACCATCTCAGTGAAGTCACTGGGCGCACTGGAGGCCATTCTATCGTAGTAAAATGAGCTCAAGGTTTTCAAAAAGATCTTTGTCATCTCTTTTTCCTCAAGAGGTGGACAAATCTGGGCCACAATTTCACGCCATCTCTGAGCATACTCCTTAAAGGTTTCCTTATCCTTCTGCGATATGGCTCTGAGTTGATCTCTGTCGGGTGCCATGTCTAGGTTATACTTTTATTGTTGAACGAAGGCAGTGCCAAGATCTCTGAAAGTGACGATCTTAGTGCGGTTCAAACCCATGTACCATTTGAGTGTGGCACCGGTTAAATTATTTTGATTATATTATTTTTTTTTGTTTAATCAAAATAAACTTCGACAATTGGATTGCAAATATCAAACAGTGGGGAAACTCCGTTTTATTGAATTCAAAGATTGCAGAATGGAAATATAGTAATTTACATAGTGTTGTAAAAGGAAATGTCTAAGCTAATGGATCCTGAGTCCTCTCTGAGGAGAGCTCAGGTGCTGGTTCTGGTATTTTTCTTTTCTTTGACCAGGGCTCTCGAGCCGTTGTCGGGTTGTCATTCCTTTGCCAAGTGAAAGGAGCGAGTAAATTTATTTGGTCATCTTGGTTTTCTACAGCATGTTGTTCTAAAATCTCGATCGGAGCATCCTTTTTTTTTAACAGTTGTTGTATTTTCTTACACTCCACATTGAGAATACGATACTTGTTCTTCCAAGACTTCTTCTCTTGTTGAACTCTGTTGAGAGTAACCTGAAGTTTTTCCGTGTCTGACATAAAATAAAGGACAGGGTCCCTTAACGGAAGAACTTCTTGACGAGGGTAAGGCATCCTCAGTTTGAGAGCTCTAGTTTGTACCCAGTGGAGATAAGGTTCCACCGAGACACGGTTTGGTTTTCCTAGAGACTCTCTTCCTTTCCTGTGAATATGTTTCCAAGCATGCACTATTTTTGTCTTTAGTGCTCTGTCATTTTCTCCTTCCTTGAAGAAAAGACCTTCCAGATGAGCATTACGCGGGACATGCCTCATGGGGTATCCAAATTGACGACGAACTAAAATTAGATGATAGTTGATTCCTCCTTTAGTTCCTATGAGGGGTACGTTAGGGAAGTTTCCACAACGGTCAATGATTATGATCTCGTCATAGATTCGATTGTACCAATCGATGTCAGAGTTTGTAAGAGACATGATTCTCTACGACCAACGTAAAGTATTCTTAGGATCCCAAAATGCAGCAGACTTAGGTAAATGGGAAGTGAACCATTTGTATAGCATGGGTACACAACATGTGATCATTCCTCCGCTATACAAATTCCTTAAGTGTACAGAATGATAAGCATCATGAGCAAGGTCGGTACAGGGTTTCCAATCAAAAATATCTTAATGGCATTGATATCTACGAAGTTATCGATGTTGGGAAACAAAAATAACCCGTAGGTGAGCAAAACAAAGATGCTCTCGAAAGCGGCCACGTTCCCTATACTGGCAAAGTACAGGGCTTTCTTTATCAAAAACTGGGTTGGTAAACCTTGGATTCCACCCTTAGTGGTCATGTGAGTCCTGACTTCTGACTCGTCCAAATAGATTGCTCTTGCAATGATTTGATCCTTTGGAATTTCTTCTAGTCCAGAAAAGGGAGCTTGGTCAGTGATAGGTAAATCAGTAAGGTGAGAGTACTCCTCCATCGTTGGTGCTAGTTGGTAATCCGGGAATGTGAAACAGTGATAGACCGGATCATAAAACTGAATGAGCGTAGCTAGTATTCCTTCAATTACATGGACCCTTAATAGAGACAACAGTCCTCTGTACTTAGCTCTGAAAGCATCAGGGTTGGAGATCATCCTCGCCAAACCTCTCAAATCCTCTAGTTTTGGAACCTTGAAGGTGTACTTGTGAGTCTTCCTTCTACCGAAATCCATAACGCAATCTCCTTTCTCTGATATTTGCAATCATTGTCTTAGTTAAAATTTGAAAAAAAAAGAGAGTAGAAGAGAAGATTTTTTTTTTGTTTTAATGTTTTTTAATAAAATGAATGCATGAATGCACCACACAAAAACATAGAAAAAACATGGGGTCAAAGGTTCGGTGTCATGAATTCATGGCTATTCCCATCCCCAAAGGTTATACTGGTGATTTTTGTACCTGTCCTCACAATCATTAACCCCTCTTGGGATAACAACAGCAGGCTGGTTCACCCGAGCGAGCTGCAGTATCTTAGAGTAATCTTAAATGAAGGTAGTATCGTGTGACAACTATTTTCGATAGCTTCCGCACTACAAAATAGTAACATGGTTTCAGTCTACTAAAATCCTCAGCTTCTCAGATAACCTAATCGAACAATCTGCTTTCAACAACCGAAGTCGTATAGGCATTGAATCCGCAAAGGGTCTCTCCACTGATTCGATGGTCGACCGAGACCTCTTATTTGGGAGTCATTCCCTGTAAGATTACCCGTCTAGTGTCATCACTTATCTTAGGTGTATACTCAATCTTTCCATATGCGGCATCACCCGCAGTCCCATCAGCAGAAAAATAAACACGGATATCAATTAGGAAAAGCGATATATATATTTATCTTAAAACAAACATCCTAGACCTCTTAAGAGCTATAGCCTAGTACTAACAAATAAAATTACTCCCCAGCAGAGTCGCCATTTTCCTGTTGGAAAATGGGGACGATGCCCAAAGATCACTCTAAGGACTCCCCAGCAGAGTCGCCATTTTCCTGTAGCGAGCGATTTTTGTCGGTGACGCGACCACCTTATCGCTGAAGTTTAGGTTTTCTCCTCGAGGAGAAAGGGTGCTACTTTTTGATTTCTTATTTATCCCATGAAGCTGTAAGGGAAAGGGAAGCTATCTAAAACTAACCTTGCACGTGAATGTTTAATTGAACAAACGCTTTAAAGAGATTGGGGGGTCCGAGGTCAGGTTATACAATGGGTAGTTGTCAATTACCCATCCTATATGTGGTTATCCACAGGATGTTAGCTTTTAGGTTTCGCTTTGTAATTGATAGTGTTTATCTGCTGATGGGTTGGGAAAGTTTCTTGGAAAAGTGTGACAGGGAGAGTGAGTTTTGTTTTCTGTGGAAAATGATGATGATGATGATGGCTTAAGGTATGAAACCTAAAGTTTTGATTGATATGAAGGTACATGACCTAGGGATTTTGATTGGTATGCTCGCTAAGATTTCGCAATCTCATGCATACGTATTCCCGTTTAAACAAAACAGGGAAATCAGAGCAATCGTAGTTCCTCCTATTCTAAGGGAGGAAAATGAAGTTTTGGTGTCTTGTTCAAAGCCCAAGATTGAAACTAAAAGGGTATTTGTGTCTTGTTCAAAGTCCAAGATTGAAGCTAGAAGGTTAATAGATTTGGCTATGGGATTTCTTTATACAAAGCCTAAGAGGAGGCTGGATAAGACTGACTCAACAAGAGAGTGTTTTATCTGTCTTGTACAAATCCCAAGATTGAGACAAAAAAAGAGACTGACTCTTTAGGGATATCATTATACAAAGCCTAAGAGGAGGCTAAAAAAGGGTTTTGACTCCGTCGGGGAGGTTTATATGTGTCTTGTACAAAGCCCAAGATTGAGGCTGAAATGAGAAATTTAACTGACTCTGGTGAGGATATTTTTTATGTGTCTTGTACAAAGCCCAAGATTGAGGTTGCGATGAGTTTGACTCCGCTTGGGGAAATTATTCCTCAAAGCCTAAATGAAGGCTAGGAGGAAATGACTCGGCTGGGGAAGGTATATATCCCCAGCTCAAGAGAGGGAAATTTATGTCTTGTACAAAGCCCAAGATTGAGGCTAAAAGGGTTGACTCAACAAGAGGGTCTGGAAAGGTGATTGACTCAACAAGAGAGTCTAAAAGTTGACTGACTCAACAAGAGAGTCTTTTATACTCAACAAGAGAGTGATTTGTTGTCTCGTACGAAGCCTGAGATTGAGGCAAAAAGGGTATTGACTCAACAAGAGAGTCTGGAAAGGTTAGCTCCGCTGGGGAGAATCATTTGTACAAAGCCCAAGAGGAGGCTAACTTCGCTGAGGAAGGATCATTATACAAAGCCTAAGAGGAGGCTAGCTTTCTGCTGAGGAAAGGTCTTTATACAAAGCCTAAGAGGAGGCTATCTTTTGCCGGGGATAATTGAGATCCCCAGGCAGGTCCAAGTGGGGGAATTAACTCTTGCTGAGGATTACAGAAGAGTTGAGATGTCACATAACTTGAGGTTCTGATTTGAGATAGTGTTGACCCTGGTCGGGGAACTCTCATGAGAGAGGCAGGGTTTCTGCTGGAGACCGATCCATTATGCCCGGGGTTTTTTCCTATGGTTGAAAGGAACTTGAGAATGTCTTTGAGACTCAATGGGATTAGAATGTCCAAGTCTGCTGGTGTGGAGGAGTTTTATCTTTTGTATGATGCCTCCAAGAAGAGGCAAAAGCATTAAGGGATGAGAATCAACCCTAAAGTGGCCTGAGGTCTGACACTGGAAAGACTGCTCTAGCAAAGGATGACTAAGTTCTGTCTTATACCTTTAAGAGGTCGTCAGGGTCCTTGTATTAAGCCCAAGAGAAGGCATGAGAACTTCTAAGAAGCCGAAGGCTCCTAGTACAAAGCCCAAGAGGAGGCAGGGATGCTTTTAGGAAGCCTGTGGGTCCCGAACCAAGAGAAGTTCAAGAAATACAATTCACAGAGAAGAGATCATTTCAGGAAAGTTAGAGGTTCGAAGAAACTCAAGAGATGCTATTCACAGAGAATAGATCAACTCCGGGGAGTAGAATTTCTTTGACAATTTCTAGGGGTGACAGTCTGAGAAAAGGTTCACCGAGAATATTGCCTTTCTCTTTGTTCCATATTATTTAACCCCAAAAGAAGGGAAGACTGTATCTGGAAATCCTATGGGGATCTAGTTTTGTTTGTATTTAAGAGTGACCAACATGGCTTTACCTAGTTCTAGACCTAGTTGTCGGGGAAAACTCTAAATAACTATACTAGTATATATACAGTTGATATATAACAAGTATTTTAAAAGGTATGAAAGAAGACTAACCATGCGCAGCTTCCCACAATACAGTTATATATATATATATATATATATATATATATTTGACATGTATTTAAAAGAGATGAAAGAAGACTAACCGTGCGCAGCTTCCCACAATACAGTTATATATATTAAAGCGAGTAAAGGAAAGTTGTTTAAAACTTACAGGTCAGCGAGCTTCCATGTTGTATTGTTAGTTGTTCAGAGAAATTAAATAAATTTTTGACAGCAACTGTACATTTGAACCTAAATCAAAAGGGAGTTGTTTGTGAAAAACTTGTTGGGGCTTATACTCAAGGAGAGGCCCAAGGTTTGAACAGTGATTGTACTGTTGTTTTGAATATCGTATCGCGACTTATACAACGACTGAGGTCCAAACAGTTTTGGTCAAAAGGGGATTGGGTCTTACACTCTATTAGAGGCCCAAAGTTTATTTTTGTACAGGAGATGGGGCTTACAACTCAGGGAGATGCCCAGATGATTTTGAAAAGGGCGCTGATCGCGCCGTGGTTTGAAAACACAGTGGGTCTTATACGATGACCGAGGCCCAAATTATTTTGGTTTTCAAAAGGGGTTGGGTCTTACACTCTATTAGAGGCCCAAAGTTTATTTTAAGAAAAAGAATGGGGCTTACAACTCAAGGAGAGGCCCAGAGGATTATTTGTTTGAAAAATGGCGATTGCGCCGAGGTTTGAAAACACAGTGGGTCTTATACGATGACCGAGGCCCAAATTATTTTGGTTTTCAAAAGGGGTTGGGTCTTACACTCTATTAGAGGTCCAAAAGTGTTTGAAAAAGATTGATGAGGGTGGAATTAATCAAAACCCTAATTTTGTTTAAAATGGAATTAATTTTGTTAAAAAATTAATAAAAATTATTGAAAACATGTGAAAAATGAGTGGTGATCTTGGATCAATGTTTCAAAAATCATGTTTTTATTCACAAAATGATTGGAAACCATTTAAGTTTGGAAAATCAAGAAGGAAAAAATATTTTAAATGTTAAAAAATAAATAAAAATTAATTCTTTGCAAAAATATCAAGTATATGAAATAAATAATATTTTTGGGAAATTTTTGTAAAATAAAATATTTTAACATTTTTGTGAATTATTAAAAAAAGAATCAACTCAAAATCATTAAAATTCAGAGAGAAATTAATTTTTTAATCAATTAAATAAAATCACAAAATTCAAATATTTGAATTTTTGAAAAAGGGCACCAAGAACACGCGCGTGTTCTGAGTTTTGCCCAGATTTGCATTTTCTCATCAATCTCACTGAATACTTGATGAAATCACACAATCCATATATCAATCTACTCGTTTTCACCTCACGATCATGTCTATGGTCTTTAATTTCATTTATTTTAAGCATGGAATAAGAAATCAAAGAGAAACCTCAAGAACCCTAAATTCTGCATGAAGGCTCAGAAATTCCACACACGATTCATACAAAGCAATTAATTGAGGGGAAACATTCCATACATGATTATGAACATATGGCAAAATTATTGTGCGAGGAAATATGCATAAATCATGAGATGACCAAGTTGAGGCTTACCTCTTGCAGCTGGTGATCGTGTTTTGAGTTAGAGGTGTTACAGCTTGGTTCCAATGATGTGGACAGCTTCCCTAGGTGCTATGGAGTGTGTCTGAATGCTTGGAGTGGTTGGAAACAAGCTGGAACTTAAAATGGTACCCCAACTGCAAGTCTGCTAAAAGATTGAGCAGTTGGATTGTGATTTTGTGAAATTGGTGTTCCAGATGTTGTTTAAGTGTTTGGATCACTTCTATATGATGTTTATGAGGTGTGTGTATGATTGGTTTGGTTGGAATTGCTCTCAAGCTCAAAACCTGATAGTGACTTGCTTAGGAAGGCAAAATTAGAGTGAAAGAGGTAATTTTGAGGAAAGCATCAGTTTGGGTACTTTGGTGTACTTATAGTTCACCAAGTTTGTTTTAGCTGCAATAGTGTATGGCAACTGGTACAGGTCTGGCCAATTGGATCATTTTGGAATCTCAAGTCTCCTCTAGCCATTGACTTGAGATTAGAGCACAGACCTATGGTTCTTTGATTCAAGGATAAGGCTTGACTGAAGTGTTCATCTTTTCTCTGATATATGCCACCTCTAAACATCCATTGAATGCCTCAAAACAAAATTGGAGTCTTGAGGCATCTTTAGCTTTTAGGGGTGCCAAACCTATATGTAGTTCCAAAGACTTGGGAGGCTTATGGATTAGTGTTTGTTCCTCGTTGGTCTCCCCTGAGGTGTGTAAATGGATAAACTTGTTTGTAATTTACACAAATTGATCAAATCGAGCCCTAATGCACAATCTGCCTTGCCAAGACAGTTTGTAGCAAGGCATGTTGCAGCTGTCATAACTCCTAGCTCAGATGAAATTTGATAAAGTTCTTGGTCACTTTGGAAAGCTGATGTATCCTAGTTTAATGTGATGTCCAACTTTGGTTTTGAAGCAACTTGCATTTGGTTGAAAAATGCCTCAACATTTTGGAAAAAGTGAAGCAGATGCTGACTTAGTGAAAATTTCACTGTGTTCGAAAAATGTCATTTTTGTGTTTTCAGCCATTTTGATCACTCCATAAATAAAAATCCATGAGGAATTGGAATAAGCTGTAGTTGACACTTTTAAAGTATGCCATGAGATCTACAAATCCATCTTTGGACCATCCAAAATGGTTGCTTAGATCTCAAGTTATGATCCTTGGAAGTTGGTACCCTGGCCACTTTGTTCCATAACTTAGAAAAATTCTAAGTTTTTATGGTTACCCCTTTTACAAGTTATCCCACTTTCTTTGATTTTTCTTGATGAATGATGATTCCAATCACACATTAACATCATTTTAGGGTCAATGAACCATAATTGTGAAAAATCTCAAAAGAGTCAAACTTGACTTTTGTGCACAGTTGACTTTTTATCAGATGAATTCCAAACTGTTCTATCCTTTGTGAAATCAAGTCCTTAACTTAAATCAAACCTAATGGATGGATTCCATAGGTGTTATATGGTATATTGAATCATGTCCCAAGTTTTGGGAGCATATCTTGATCAAAAGTCAAAGATACAGTTGACTTTTTCCTCAAAACCCTAATTGTGGTCTAGATGAGATTGAAACTTGTAAATCAAGCATCTTGGATCAATCCATTGTTGCAAATGGATCAATGTAGTTTATTAGAGACCCTCAAATCATGTCTTGAGGTCTTGGCTCATGTTTTGTCCCAAAAGTCAACTTAGGGGTGAATTAGGTCAAGAAACCCTAATTCCTGATTTTTGGTGAATGCATCCCTTGAGATCAAATTGACTTGATGATTGGGTTTATGAGGTCCCTTGGAGTATCTTGAGTTATATTGTGAAGCATTGGCTCATGCCCAGAGGAAAATTTTTATCTGGAGGCCCCAGTCAACCAAAATCCTAATTTGGTGACACTGGCGATCTTGAGGCTTGATCCACTTGGAATGTTGCAACCTTGTGCTTGATTCTTGATGTGGGAGTCCTCTTGATCCTTTATGGGTGTTTGAGAGGTTAAACAAGTTGAAGATCATGTCATTCCTTGATTGATCCTTTGTCTAAGCTCTAAGAGGCCTTAAACTCTAATTCTTAATTGTAGTGAATGCTCAACAATCCTTGAGGAGACTGGTGAGGCATGAAGGTACATCCATATTGTGATGATGATTTGCACAATGATGGGAAATCTTAGTGGTCAAAATTTGGGGTATGACGACCACTCACGCCTCTTTCTCTCTTTCCTAACATTTCTCTTCTCTCTTTTTCTATGTTAATAATTCACACTGTAAATACAAAAAAAAAATTATTTAACATTCAAACATTTTTCAACATTCAAATTTCAATATTCTTCATTCAATATTCAAGAACATGTGCTCCAAGACTCATTTAAACTTATGACATCATGTTGCTTACATCATAATCTTCATCTCCAAGTCTTGATTTTACTATAAATAGATGCAAATGTTACACTTACAATTCACACCAAAACAATGTTCTAACTTTGTTTTCTCACAATCTCTCCCTCACACATAAATTTCTCTCTTTCATATTTCTCTATTATTTATTTTTAATTTTCTTATTTCTAGTTTTAATTAGATTAATAAATATTTAAAAATGTAAAAAAAATATTGTTTAATTATTAATTAATTTAGATATTTTTATTTAATATTGATTAATTAAATTAATAGTTAATCTTATTAAATATTAATATTTAAATTAATTGATAATTCTTCTTGTTGCCCGATTTTATTTCGTGACTTGCTTGTTTCCTCGATTAAATCCTGATGTTGTGCCTTGATTATTTCACGATGTTATTTCCGTGATTGTATTTTTTTCTCTGTCACGATGTTTTGCCGTGCATATGTTTTTATCTCACAATGTTTTTCCGTGTATATTTAATCACATGATGTTTTTCCATGTATTCAGTTTCACACACGGTGTTCTCCCGTGTATATTTTCCCTGTCGCGATGCTTTGTCGTGTATTCATTTATTCCGTGATGTTTTGCCACGTATGCATGCTCCCCTTAGGATCTCTTGGTTCAAACTTAATTTTCAATTAGCTTTGAAATAAGACAGACATTAGGATATTCAACCAAGCATGATAATTTTAGGTTAGAATTTCCCTCTCGCCGCTGTGCGATTTAAACTTTATTTTTTGTAGTTCGTGCCCCTTAGGGGTGAACTACGACCGCTCTGATTTCTCAAGATCCCGTTTAGAATACATAGGCATAAGAATGTAAAGTCTTAGCGAGCGACCTTTTCTTTTTTTCATCGTCTCTTTACATCCGACGTTTTCCTGGATATTCGTATTTTCAACCTCTTATTTTATCTCTTTCAATCTGATGCTTTCTCGGATATTCATTCTATTTTTATTCGACGCTTTCCCGAATATTCCTTCTATTTCTATTTGTAGCTCTTCTATTTTTATCCGACGCTTTCCCGAATATTCCTTCTATTTTTATTCGACGCTTTCCCGGATATTCATTTTCTTTACATCCGACACTTTCCTGGATATTCCTTCTATTTTTATCCGACGCTTTCCCGGATATTCCTTTTCTTTACATCCGACGCTTTCCCGGATATTCCTTCTATTTTTATCCAATGTTTTTTCAGGATATTTATATCTCAATCTTTAATCTTTTCACTCTTTCAATCAATTCCCACAAACACCCCTTTAGCTTCAATCTTGGGCTTTAAACAGACACCAAACATCTTTTCCCTCCCATAGAATAGGAGGAACTACGATTGCTCTGATTTCCCTGTTTTCTTTACGGGAATACGTAGGCATAAGATTGTGAAATCTTAGCGAGCACACTAAACAAAAACCTTAGGTCCAGTACCTTACAAAAAACATCAAAAAACCCGAAAACAACAAAAATATATTTTCAACATATCTCAACCTTCCCAAAGGAGAAACTTTCCCATTTACAACAGATAAACACCAGTAAGTAGAAAGCAGTAAGGAAAATTGCTAACAACCCATGGATAACCATGTATAGGATGTGTAATTGACAACTCCCCATTGTATATCCTGACCCCGAACTCCCCAATCTCTTAGTATTTGTTAAAGAAAACATTTGCGTGAAAGGTTAGTTTGAGATAACTTCCCTTTCCTTTCCAGCTTCATAGGATAAATAAGAAATAAGAAAGTAGTATTCAATCCCATCCGCAGACGGATGTGGGCGGTCACGAAAACCGCGCTACAGAAAAATGGCGACTTCATTGGGGATACAAACTAGGATTAGAATTCCTAAGAGGTCTAGGTTGTTAGAAAATTTTCTATATACTATATATTATATATATACTGCTTTTCCTACTTGATATCTGTGTTTATTTTTTTGTCAATGAGAATGCGAGTGATGCCGCATGTGGAAAGTTTGAGTGATTCCTATGATAGGTGATGGCATAGACGAGTGGTCTTACAGGGAGTGATTCCCAAATAAGCAATCCTGGTGGACCATCAAATCAGTGGAGATACCCTTTGCGGATTCAATGTCTAACGACTTCGGTTGTGAAAATAGATTGTTCGATTGTGGTATCCATGAAACTGAGGATTCAGTAGACAGTAACCATGTGACTATTTAGTAGTGCGGTAGCTATCGAAAATAGTTGTCACACGAAACTACCCTTAATTAAGATTACCCTAAGATACTACAGCTGCTCGGGTGAACCAGCCTGCTGTTGTTATCCTAAGGGGGGTCAATGATTTTGAGGACAGGTACAAAAATTCACCATAGAAAAACCTTGGGGATAGGTAGAGCCTTGACTTCATGACGCCGAACCTTTGAACCCATGTTTTCCACATGTTTTTGTTTGCTGCATCCATGCATTGCATTTGCATCCCTTGCATAAGTCATACATACGTCCAGGTCATCGTCAATTCATTCCAAGTGTCTATCTTTCAGTCATCTATAAGTCGTCAAACTGATTCCTCATCACCGATACAGAACTGAAACTTCAATCAACTTCAGCTCAGTTACTTCCCAAAGACAGAAAAGCTCATCCTTGTGTTTGATTAGTCACTGAACTTGTTTATGTCTATTTTGCATTTTCCTTGTTTGTATCATATTTATTTGCTTTCAAACTTATTTATCTTTAAATGTCAGTTTTGATGAAATGAACATGTACAGTATTTTGATTCAAATCATCTATTTATTCGCATCTTTTTTTGAAAAAAAAAAACAAAAACTTTCAAAAAAATAAATAATACACCTCTTTTTCAAATTTTTTACTATGCAAATATTTGTGGGAGGATGACAAAAATATAATACCCATAATTGTTATCGGTACGCTTTCGAATAAACTTTGCTGACGATTTAAGACATTTTTTTCAATTCCCAAACACTGGAGATATAAGGAAGTTAATCCCTCGTTAACCCCTTTGAGCCTTGAAGTAGGAGTTTCTTTCTTTATAAAAACACCCGCAATCTTAACCAGGGGCATGATAGTTCTCAGTTTAATTTGGGTTGTGTATTCAAGTTTAGAAAGTTTACATACAACAAGCAGATGCTGAAAACGTCTTTCAAATCAAAAGCCAGTGATGGTCCGTCGTAATCATCAAATTAAGCAGTCACTTCCTTTCGAAATAAAAAAGAAAAAGCCCGCTAAGTCAAAAAACTTAGTCAAAAACTAGGGCATCCCGCTAACTATAAATTAAAAAAAAAATAATAGGTTAGGCAAAAGTTAGGGATAATACAGAAAATAGGTCCTTCCTCGATCTTCAAAAAATCCACAAAGATGAAAAATAACTAAATGTTGTAAAGAAGCAGTAGCTGCCGTCTCAAGACTTCTGGACCATCGTCATCACTATCATCAGTAGAATTCCAAAACCTTTTGGAACCTGAATACAAAATTTAAGTTTAACTGAGCATAGGACTGGAGAACATCACAAAGTTGGGGTGGGCACAAACAAATTTTGAGCCTTTATCTTTCTTTCATAAACCGTGAACCAGGCCACGTTATAACCCTCAAAATACCTAATTGAAGCAAGGTTATTTTGAAAGTATACTACAACAAGGTTGCGTAAATTGACTCCAAAATCATTTTTTGCAAATCATTTGTTTTGGTATTATACCTCTGTTTTAGTTTTCATTCAAAATGTTTTAAACCACCGTGTTTCTAACCAGTAATCCATATTACTGTACTTTTTTCTAAACAATGATTTTGTTTTCAAAATTTTTGCATGAACTTTGCATTAAATTTGCCATGTTTATTTTTTATTGCAAACTAGCTTTCCGCTCAAGGAATTTTCAAAACGGTTTAGAAACTTGGTCAGTGATCCTATCAGGGGCAAGTTCTTTTCAGAGCCTGTTAAGAATCAGTTCAAGATTTGTTCAGTGCAAGTCCTTCTCAGAATTGGTTTATTCAGAAAAACTTTCAAGACTCATTATTGGGGGCAAGCCTTCCTAGTATACAGCATACAGTCATTGTCATTCCAGCTGAAGCAATAATCAGTTCATCTATAATAGTCAGCAAGTCTGGGGCTATTTATTTGGAAAAAAAAATCCCCAAGTAGCTCTCCAACCTTCCTCCAAGGACTGTCAACTCGATACAGTTTATTAGTATGGCAGGGAGGTGTTGAACAAACAGCATTTTCAGTCCCTAAGCAATGACAGTGATCTCGGTGTTGAGGAATTAGTTTTATCTATTACTCCCCAAAAGAGTATAAACTTGTTTATTTCCACTCCCCAAAAGAGTATAACCTTGTTGGTTGTCACTCCTCAAAGAGTCTAAACTTGTCGTCAGCATTTTCATTTGCATTTAATCATACATCCTAACATTTTCATATACTATGCATTCAAGAATGGTTTTCCTTGTTTGCATTCATTAGTGGTCATGTTATTATCAACATCTTACCTTTCTACAAAGTCCAACTTATCTGGCACTTATACTTTTATGTCTTATCTGATGTTTTTCCAGATATAACTTTGTTTCTATCCGATGTTCTTCCGGATATGTCTATCTATTCTGATGCTTTTCTAGAACATTTCTCTGTGTCTACTCGATGTTCTTTCGGATGTATCTTTTGGTTTTGAAGTTTTTCCAAAACCCGTTCTGATGTTTTTCCAGAACTTTCTTTGTTTCTATCCGATGCTCTTCCGGATATGTTTGTATGTTCTGATGCTTTTCCAGAACTTCCTTTGTGTTCATCTGATGCTCTTCCGGATATGTCTCTTTTGTTCTGATGCTCTTCCAGAAACTCCTTACATGTCTATCTGATGCTCTCCTAGATATGACTTTTTCTCAACTGATGTTTTTCCAGATGTAACTTTCGTCTCGATGTACTTATCTGATGCTTTTCCGGATATGTCCATCATTCTGCCAGTCTTCTAAAAAAAAATTCCTGTACATTTAACGCTTTTCTAAATGTTTCGGATTTACACTCAAAGTTATTTTTAATACATTCAACGCTTTTCTGGATGTCATTAATATATCTTCAAGTTTGGTCAACAACTCGGTCCAATGCTTTTCTGGATGCCTTCGAGTTTGTTTCTCATTCATCCAATGTTTTTCTGGATGTGCTTGATTTATTTTTCAGACTTCATTCAATGCTCTCCTGAACGTCTCTGATTGATTTTCTGCTATCTCTAAATATTTACTATTTTTCCAGATTCCATTCAATGCTCTTCTGAATGTATTTGATAATCATGTCTGCTTATGTTCCAAAGTTTCATTCAACGTTCTCCTGAATATCTTTTACGGTTGTTAGTGTTCTTTTCCAGGGTTTTTCAATACATGTCTAAAAATCTCTAATGACTGTAACCTTTTTCCCAGTAAAATTACTTTCGCTTTCTGGATGTTCCCGTGTATTCCATAATAAAATTAAACTGCTTCCTCAGAAGTCTCTGACATATTCTCATATCTGGTCTCATTCCACATCTAATGTTTTTCTAGATGTTTCTGATATATTTTCCAGAGTATGACACTTTTTTCGCATCTGATGATTTTCCGAATGTCTGAATATCTATTCTAGGGTTTATCCCTCTCTTTCCAAATGCTTCTGAATACTCTTTGTCGCCTCGGCAAATTTTTACAATATTTTACTTCCCCAAGAAAATTCTATTGGTCTGTCTCCTGTGGCATCATTCCCCACAGTATTCAAAAGGCTTTCATTCATC
This sequence comes from Lathyrus tuberosus, assembly GCA_022829125.1. NCBI lineage: Eukaryota > Viridiplantae > Streptophyta > Magnoliopsida > Fabales > Fabaceae > Lathyrus > Lathyrus tuberosus. The sequence goes on along the minus strand of JALAZF010000199.1, from coordinate 8,620,766 downwards.
ACGGTCAAAATTCTAGGTACTCTGATATTTAATCCTCTTATACCTCAAATGTCTAAAACTCTTTGTTATTCATACCCGGGTCTAAGAAGATTAAATATGGGCATCTGTCACACCCTAAATTTTGACCATGCATTTTTATTTTTTCTCATTTCATCTGTCTATGTTTTCATACTATGTCGTCTGCATATAATATCATATATTTTCTTCACGAATATTTTTTGAATTATTAGCCGGAATTAACGTGTTAAATTTTCAGGTATTTTTGGTCAAAACTGAAAAGTCAACTGTGAAAAGAGTCGGTGTTCGGGCAGTTTTTAAAATCGAACTTTCAGACATCATTTTTAATCTATTTTTCGCGTACTTTAACCCGGTGTGCTTATTTTAATTTTTTGACTTTCCGGTCATCATGTTTCTGATCTGTCTGAGCCATTTTAGCGGGTAAAATCAATTTCAAAATTTGATAAAACGCTGTATTTTTTCAAAATGTATATTTTTTGCTGATTGTTTTGGTGTGTTCATTTTATTTTTTCGGACACTTCGATACAGATAGTTTTTATCGTTTTTTTACCGGTTTCGGTTCCAATTTTGATTAATTTTTATTAATTAATCAAGATTTTCATAACTTATTATTTTATTAAAGTTTTTTATTATATTTAATTTGTTTATTATATTAGTATATTATTATAATATATAATATAACATTTGTTTTATTATTTTTACACTACTAGTCTCTCTTTTACACTACTAGTCTCACATATTTCACAAAAGTGCCAAAATTCTTCTCCCTTTCACTACACCACTCACGCCTCTTTCTCCCTTTCCTAACATTTCTCTTCTCTCTTTTTCTATGTTAATAATTCACACTTTAAATACAAAACAATTTTTATTTAACATTCAAATATTTTACAACATTCAAATTTCAATATTCTTCATTCAATCTTCAAGAACATGTGCTCCAAGACTCATTCAAACTTATGACATCATGTTGCTTACATCATGTCGCTCCCGAGGACTTGCATCCACGGTACAAACGCGAAAGTGGCGCGGAAAACAGAGTCGCCAGCAATGTGTATTTATTCCAAGAGAAGGAAAGGAAACACTGCGTAAACCTAAAAGGAAGGGAAAGAGCATGGTCTCACGACCAAGAGAAACGGGTAAGGGAGTCGGTTACGCGAAGGGAAGTTGTTAGCACCCCACACGTCCATCATACTTGATGGGATCCACGCTTGTTGTCTCGATCAAAGGGTGTCGTCATCTGGAGCTCCACTGCTACTGGAAACGAGAAGGAACGGGAACAGAAAAAAACGAAGAAACAAAGAAGAAAAGAAAAAGAAGTGACTCGATAGGACATCGCTCGTCCTACGCCTACGTATTCCCTCGTGCAATGGGAAAGTCAGAGTCAACGTAGTTCGGACACGAACTAAAGGGGAAGTTTGCTCGCCAAGACATCGCCGTCTTGTGCCTACGTATCCTCAATCGGACGAGAAAGAGGAAATCAGAGCAGTCGTAGTTCGACCTAACGAGGTCGGCTAGTGTTTTTTATGAGCGACTTTAGATTCGCGTCCGGCAGTTAGGGTCGATGCCTGTTTGCGACGAGACGGAAAATAACATGCCCTTTTTCTGAAAATGTTTTGAAATTAATGACCCCGAAGGATGAAAAAAGGTTTGAGTTTGTTTTTGTGTTTTTTAGACAGAAGTGGATTGAAGTTAGTTCATAACTTGCATTGCACCGAAGTCTATGATGTAGGAACGAATGCTTAGCAAATCGTTCCAAGATGGAACGTCCACCAAACACTCTAGAAAAATGAGAGGAAACCCCTTATTCCCCACTTCCCACATGCAAGGCTTATGCGCAATACACGTTAATTTTATTAAGTGTTTTAGAAGTGTTTATGAGATGAGAAGAGAAGACTCAAGGAAAAAGGGTGACTTTAGGGGAATTACTATCCTAGTGTTGTCATGCAAAAGGGTGGTCCTATGGTTAGTGAGGCTTAGAAGAGAAACAACTACCTAAGACCTAATGCTAATCCTACTCCAAGCTTAATTGAAAATTAAGTTGGACTAGGTAGCTCTAAGGGGAAAAGAATCCAAGACTTAAACAAGTCTTGAGATCCAAGGGAAGAAAAGAGTGAAAGAGACGAAAAAGGAAAGGAAGCGAAGAAATAAAAACAGCAACTACCACAACGTTCCTGTACCAAAACAGCGGTAAAAAGCAGCACACTAGCAAGGCAGCATACAACAACATACAATTCAGCACAACAAAGGGTGTGAAAAGCCAAACAGCCGTACATACAACAGCGCACATAGACATAGACAGCCGTAGAAGAACGAGGCAGCATGCATTCAAAAATGATTCACTCATGAAAAAGTACACATGCATCAAGCATCACATATTCCTCTATCAAACATGATCACACATCATACCAAACATCATGGTAAACATTATGAAGAACAATCATGGGATGATGCACTACATTAAGCATATGAACAAAGTTGAACCAAGCATGTATCACATGAAGTTAAGTGCACGCAATCAAGTTCAAATAAACAACTCCAGCAACATCAACAACAAGTCACAATCAACATGCTTAAGAAGTGTGTGTTATGTGTTCATCGCACCGATTAATAAACAACGCAAACATAAACATTTATCGACGAAAACCAAAACTCGTGTGTCGAAGAATCGTGTTCATGCAATAGTGTGAGGTGCAACAGCTCAAGAATAATCCACAAAGCATCATCATATTAATCCATGAAGTTTAGGCATGAAAAGGATCTCAAACAAGCAAGAAAATGCAAGAAAATACACATTCTGTCCCAGAGTAACCGGTTAACAAACGGTGAGTAACCGGTTACTTAGTTAAAAATCAGACAATTTACGCAAAAAATACACATGTTAACCTGTTAACAAACTGTTGTTAACCGGTTACTCTGGGACAACAGTAAAAAAAATCTGTTTCAAAAGCACTTTTCAGCATCCAATCACTTATGCAAACATCCAAATGAACATGCAATCAATTAATCACGAAATTCACATCAAATATCAGTAATCAAACACCAATTTCATCAATCAAACAACAAGATCACAAATCAAATCAAGCAAATGGATCAAATCACATCACAAACCAAGGATCTACATTGCATAAGTTGAGATTAAGCTAAATCAAACATAGATCTAAGGAAAACCAACCTACAAGGCTGAGATTTGCCTTGGTGATTGTTGAGCATGAAAATTGGTGAATCCAAGCAAGAAAACCGGAGATCTATACAATAATCTTCAAGATCCTAGCAAGAAACTTCAAGATCTAAGCAAGAACACTCCAAATAATCAAAAGCTGCTCCCAAAAGTGATTCCAAGATCCAAACCAGTAGCTATATCAGAATTAAACCAAGAATGATGATGTGATAGAGGTTTAGCTCAAGAATTCACAAATTCCAATGATGAATTTGTGAATCTATGGATATGGAGCTTTGGTGAGAGGTTGAAGATGAAGATGAAAAGTGGAAAAAGTGAGAGAGAATTGAAAGAAATTCTGAAAAATTGGAGAGTGAAAATGATCTAGGTTGTAGAGGTTTGGAATGAATTGGTTTAAATAACCCCTAGGTTAGGAGTTAAGTTTGGGTTTGGAGTGAGGTTAAGTGAGTGGAAATTGGGGTGAAAAATGGATTAGGAAATGAAATGAGGAATTAGAGTGGAAAAATGATGGAGAGAATTTGAATTTTGGGTGGAAAATGATGAAAATATCAATTCTAGATTCTTCCCCACGTGCACATGCCAAGCACATGATCACAAATGATGCAAATTTAATTTTTCAAACTTGGCTCAGAGTAACCGGTTAATAAACGATGAGTAACCGGTTACTCAATTCAAATTTTGAATCTTGGCGCCTTTTGGAGGGAAACTTGGAAAAGTGACTTCTAATAGCTGTTTTGAACCCGTTAAACCTCTGAAGCTCAAAACTTGATATTGCTACTGAGTAACACCTGAAAAGAACACAAATTCCTACTGACACCTCAGAATATCCTGCTGAAATAATAATGCCTGATACCGGATCGCTTGATCAGAAAATGAGTGTTGAAGCTCCTGATTATCAAAACGCCTAATGAGCAAAATAAATGCTCCAAAAGACCTTGAAAACCATCTGCTTGCCACTGAATACTGCTGAAAATAATGTCGGAGCTAATAACGCCATGAGCTGCTAGAAAATACCTTGATCCCATGCACAAAAGAAACATGCAAAATGCAGGAATGATAATGCAGATGAAAGGAAGCATAAACCAGTTAGGTCATAAACAAAAGGGCAAATTTTGAGGTGTTACACATCATAATCTTCATCTCCAAGTCTTGATTTTACTATAAATAGATGCAAATGTTACACTTACAATTCACACCAAAACAATGTTCTAACTTTGTTTTCTCACAATCTCTCCCTCGCACATATATTTCTCTCTTTCATATTTCTCTATTATTTATTTTAATTTTCTTATTTCTAGTTTTAATTAGATTAATAAATATTTAAAAATGTAAAAAAATATTGTTTAATTATTAATTAATTTAGATATTTTTATTTAATATTGATTAATTAAATTATTAGTTAATCTTATTAAATATTAATATTTAAATTAATTGATAATTCTTCTTGTTGCCCGATTTTATTTCGTGACTTGCTTATTTCCTCGATTAAATCCTGATGTTGTGCCTTGATTATTTCACCATGTTTTTTCCGTGATTGTATTTTTTCTCTATCACGATGTTTTGCCGTGTATATGTTTTTATCTCACGATGTTTTTCCATGTATATTTTATCACATGATGTTTCTCCATGTATTCAGTTTCACACACGATGTTCTCCCGTGTATATTTTATCTGTCGCAATGCTTTACCGTGTATTCATTTATTCCGTGATGTTTTGCCACGTATGCATGCTCCCTTAGGATCTCTTGGTTCAAACTTAATTTTCAATTAGGTTTGAAATAAGACAGACATTAGGATATTCAACCAAGCATGATAATTTTAGGTTAGATTTTCCCTCTCGCCGCCGTGCGATTTAAACTTTATTTTTTGTAGTTCGTGCCTCATAGGGGTGAACGACGACCGCTCTGATTTCTCAAGATCCCGTTGAGAATACGTAGGCATAAGACTGTAAAATCTTAGCGAGCGACCTTTTTTTTTTTCATCGTCTCTTTACATCCGACGTTTTTCCGGATATTCGTATTGTCAGCCTCTTATTTTATCTCTTTCAATCCGATGCTTTCCCGGATATTCATATCTGCAACCTTTTCATTTTTTACGTCTCTCCTGCAATCCGATGTTTTCCCAGATATTCATATAGCTTCTCTTCAAAACAACTTTCTCTTGTGATTTAAATTCAAATTCAATAACTGTTATCAAAACTTTCTTCAATTTCTTTGAACAACTAACATTACAGCATGGAAGCTTGCCCATCTGTAAGTTTTTATCTACTTTCATTTACATGCTTTATATAAATAAATGTATTGCTGGAAGCTTGCTCACCCGTAAGTCCTTCTTTCATATCCTTTTAAATACTTGCCATATATCAACTGTATATATACTTGTATATCTATTTAGAGTTTTCCCCGACAACTAAGTCTAGAATTAGGTAAAGCCAGTTGGTCACTCTTTCAATGCAGTCAAACTAGTTCCCCATAGGATTACCAGATACAGTCTTGCCTTCTCTTAGGCTTAAACAATATGGAACAAAGAGAAATGCAGTATTCCCGATGAACCTTTTCTCAGGCTGTCACTATTAGAACTTGTCAAAGAAATTCAGTTTCCCCAGAGAGGATTAATTCCTGGTGAAACTTCTCTTTAATTTTTTCAAACCCTAGAATTGTTCACTAAAGGATTAATTCTCGGTGAAACCTTTCTTGAACATTCTCAGGCTTGGATCCATAGGCTTCCTAAAAGCATCCCCAGCCTCCTATTGGGCTTTGTACAAGGACCATCCGACTTCTTAGAAGTTCTTATGCATCCTCTTGGGCTTAGTATGAGGACCCAGAGACCTCCTACAGGTATAGGACATAACCTAGTCATCCTTTGTTAGAGCACTCTTCCTGAGTCAAAACCTATCACCAGTTTAGGGTTGATTCTCATCCCTTAAAACATCAGCCTCCTCTTGGGCATCATACAAAGATCAGCCTTCTCATACCAGTAGACTTGGACAGTCTCACTTCCTCTTGGATTTCAAAGAACCCTTTTTATCTCCTTAATGAACAGGAAAAAAACCCTGATCATTTCATCAATTTCCAACAGAGTTAAAACCTCCAAAGGTTTCAAAACTCAATCTTTAAAATCTCACTTTAAAATTTCTCCAGCTAGAGATGACAAATTCTCTCTCAGTCAAACCCTTTCCTCTTCTATTTTTATCCGACGCTTTCCCGAATATTCCTTCTATTTTTATCCGACGCTTTCCCGGATATTCATTTTCTTTACATCCGACGTTTTCCCGGCTATTCCGTCTATTTTTATCCGACGCTTTCCCGGATATTCCTTTTCTTTACATCCGACGTTTTCCCGGATATTCCTTTTATTTTCATCCGATGTTTTTTCCCAGATATTTATATCTCAATCTTTAATATTTTCACTCTATCAATCAATTCCCACAAACACCCCTTTAGCTTCAATCTTGGGCTTTAAACAAGACACCAAACATATTTTCCCTCCCATAGAATAGGAGGAACTACGATTGCTCTGATTTCCCTGTTTTCTTTAACGGGAATACGTAGGCATAAGATTGCAAAATCTTAGCGAGCACACTAAACAAAAACCTTAGGTCAAGTACCTTACCAAAAACATCGAAAAACCCGAAAACAAAAAAATATCTTTTCAACATCTCTCAATCTTCCCAAAGGAGAAACTTTCCCATTTACAACAGATAAACACCAGTAAGTAGAAAGCAGTAAGGAAAATTGCTAACAACCCAAGGATAACCATGTATAGGATGGGTAATTGACAACTCCCCATTGTATAACCTGACCCCGAACTCCCCAATCTCTTAGCATTTGTTAAAGAAAACATTTGTGTGCAAGGTTAGTTTGAGATAGCTTCCCTTTCCTTTCCAGCTTCATAGGAAAAATAAGAAATCAGAAATTAGCATCCAATCCCATCCGCAGACGGATGTGGGCGGTCACAAAAACTGCGCTACACCGGGGAAATGCCTTTTCGCCTAGCTTACGAAACCGAGGCGGTGATCCCCATTGAGATACACGTGCCATCCAGGCGGACTGAACCCCCCCTGGACGAGGAGACAAATAACGAGGCACTGAGCAAGGAGCTCGACCTTGTCGAAGAGGTCCGATCAAGAGCAGCTCTCCGCGAAGCCTCATTAAAACAAAAAATTGTAATCAGGCACAAAGGCAAGGTTATACGACGAGAATTCCAAATGAGCAGCCTTGTCTTAAGAAGGAATCACAAGGATTCTCGAGAAGGAAAACTCGCCACAAACTGGGAAGGACCCTATCGCGTTCGGGCAAAGACAGAGAATGGGGCCTACTACCTAGAATACCTCAACGGGGAAGAACTTTCTCGATCATGGAACGCCGAAAAGCTAAAACAATATTATAGCTGAGGCCCTAATCATCGGCTTACTTTGTCAGAGCGAAGAGCATAACGTCCCGAGTACGATGCAGACCCAGGTACAAGCGTCGCAAACCTACTAAGGCACGATCTCGCTCAAGAACGAGCAGGACCCATGGCCGACGGCGGTTCCTCAACCGAGTCCTCTCTCGTCAAAGTACCATGATAGGAAGAACACCCAGCTCGCGATGGGAAGTTCACGCCGACCTGAGCTCCGCTCTCATGCCCGGTAACTACCCTGGTCGTTCGATCAGTCCCCCTCACTGACGAATACATCTCAGTCGAGCAGACCCCGAAACAACAAATCACTAAGTCACCCTTATTACGGGAACACACTTGTATCGAGCAAAGTTATTACACTTAACAAAAATAAAAACGCATAAAGCCATGCACAAACGCAAATCATACAAAAACGGGCCAAAGCGACAAAAAACATACATATTACATTAACAGATGGTCACGAGGACCATAAATTGTACTTGTTACATAGAAAGGGAGCCATGCCCCATACAAAATAATAAATTACACAAACACGGCACGCAGGCCGGAAATACAAAAAAAGATATCACTCTTCCATCTGCTCGGCCTCCTCGGGGACAGTCTGCATCGGCTGAGGCTCCTCTTAAAGAATATGTGCATGCTCCTCTCAGACCTGAAGAAAGTCGAGGATAAAGATCCTTTCGCCCTCGACATGGTACAGGAAACTAGTCCCCTCAGTGGACAGTAGGACCCCTGGGTTCGCAAGTTTCAGCTGGCCACAAAGTTGTTGAAGGAATCTTCGCCGATGACACATACGTCATCCTCTGCCTGCACACTGCGGGCAACCAACTCAGCCCGAGTCTTCAACTCATTCAGATCATCGTGCTCGTTTTCAACTGGGGCCGCCGCAGACCTCATATGCTCGACCAAGTCCTTGGCGGCTTTCTTCTTCGCAACCAGGGTGTCATTATCCCCTTTTAACTTAGTCACCTGCTTCTGAGACTTCCTCCTCGCCTCCTCGGTATCCTTGGCCTCCTCCTTGGCCTTCTTTAGCTTCTCCTCCAAGGTCGATATCGCCGCCTGGGCCTTCTTCAGCTTGGACTTGTGGGGGGAATATTCTTCGGCATAGACCGTCCCCATCTCCAAGACCCTAATCAAGGCAGAAACATCTTGCACTAACATCGCCCTCTTGCTCGGGCGGTCCATCCCCTCAAGCTTCAGAGACTCTGCCTGAGGAACCGTCAATGAGGAGCCTTCAAAGAGTTTTTTGTTCTGAAGGCATGGAGGAAGCTCGAACTTGCTATTCTCCCCTGCTTAGCTAGGATCCATAAGCTCGTTCTGCCGGACTCGCTTGAACCTCAAAGTTTCAGGCACCAGAGAACCTTGGGCAGGAGGAGGAATAGGCGAGGAGCTCCCCAACCCCGTATGAGGAGGAGGCACTCATTGAGTAAGCCGAGTCTTCGGGTTCGTTGCACCACCCTTGCCCTTCACCTGGGCATTCTTTACCATCCGCTCGTGCGCTGAAGGCATTTCACCTGCAAAAACATATCGAGCACGTTAGCAAACGGGGAAAAGGATAATCTGGACAAACTGAAAAACAAAGACTACCAAGCAATATAAGGGCGTCAGCATGGGTCTTGAACTCAAGAAGCCCCTTTGTGTTGATATAGCGTCTCTCCACCTTTTGCCCGCCATCTTCCTCGAAGATCGGGTCCCCTTTCTTAGTCCAGCACCCCGCGGGAGTAAAACTGTTGACATAATTCACTAGCGTCACGTATCCGGCTTTGTCGTCATCCCGCAGCATCTCCAGCTGGGAAATATACTGGCCGGTCCCCTGGGAAAAATGAGATCCGCTCCAGCAGAAGGGAAATTTCAGCACTCTGTCTGCCACCACTTTGCCATGCTCATCGTACAGATCCTCCCCGTTTTCATCCGTCGACACCTCCCAGACGTTGGTAGAATCCTGGGCTTTCTCCGACACAGGCTTGATGACGTAGAACCTCCCCTTGAAAGACCATATGGACTCGGAGAACGGCTTGAACAACTTTTTTGCCTGTTCAGTGAGACCCAGCCAAACGTCCTCCCTGAGACTTGCCTCTAGAGGTGGAAGATGGTAAAAAATAAAGGGAGGGTGGATCCTATCTTCAGGAACTCACACTTCAGCTCAAATGCACGGATAAATGCCAGGGAGTTTGTATGTAGCTGCGAGGGTGCCAGATCCAAGTGCACGAAGACAGATCTCTGGAAGTCGGTGAAGGGCAACTCAGCCCAATGTCCTTGAAGACGTACTCGTACATCGGGAACCTTTCCCCGTAATTCGTACTGATACGATCGTCTTCACCTAGAAAGTGCACCTTCCACTCCCCTTTAGGCCCCACGGTCGTGAAGGCATTCCAGGTTAACGAGGCAAAAACAGAGGCATGTTCGGCAGGCTCTGCGACTGTCCACTCCTCCGTGGAGGCCCTATCAGGGGGAGTCTCGCCGACATCACTGGGAGTGGACGAAACTTCTGCGTCGCTGCTCTCCAATGAGCTCTCCTCGGACGAGTCTATTAGAATTTCTTTCTCAAGTTCGCGGGCCATCTTTTTCACCTGAAAAGCAAAGCACGAATGTGAATTCGATGACAAAATCAAATCCACCCTTCCACCGCTAGTCAAATGAAAGGGCGCGCGAGGGGACGAGGACGACGTCCTCGGCCTAATCCCTAATCAAATGGCACAAAGTACAACGCAATGAGATGCCAGGGATAACCCCTCCTACGCATACGAGGAGATTCTCCTTGGTTCACTATCCAGAATTCTGTTTGAAGCTCCACCGGAAAACTCATGAACCCGCCGGAAAATTAATAGGAACGCTAGAAAATTCATGAGCTCCGTCGGTAACGCACACGCTCATCATCGCAACGGCGTCAAAAACAACCTAAATCTATGGGCTTCTAAAGCGCCAGCGACTACAACGACAGTAGAAAGTGGCCAAACCACCGTCTACCACCGACAGTCACCGAAAACTGCTAATGTAACTACCTATAATTGTCCTAACCGCATGCATTCTAGCAAAACACGAATAAAAAAAGCTAGAAAATATAGTAGAGATGAACAACTTACGTGGTCGAGGAGATATCTGAGGGTTGAAGACGATGCTCGAAACTGGTACGGCGGCGGTTAACGGAGGCTTGAACAATAGCGAACGCAGAACTCAAGCAGAGAAGTGAAGAAGGATAGAGAAGCAAAAAGTGCAAATGAGCAGCTTCTCCCTCTATTTATAGGCATTCTAAGGAACATGCACGAGCACGCGTGGCTAGAGGCATCATCATGACCCTAGCCTAGCCATCATGACGCGTTTAATGCAACATAAGTCTCGAGGCACACGTGGCTCCCCATCTCTTTATATCACATCAACTGTTGGTCTCCCTGTACGCCAGGCACAACAAACAGCGTTACGTATCCCACGGGCACCGACTCCCCTGGGCATCGTAAAATAACTCCACCCGTCAGCAAGCGACAACCCCTTCCAGATCTCCCTGGGAGCAACGACTTGGGGGGCTCCTGTTCCGGACTGGACCAATGACTAGGCTTGGCCCAATCCACTTCTGCTCCCAGAACGACCCAATTGCCTTGTCCATCGAATTGGGGCTAGCTTTTACCTTTCTGCCCCCTTACCGAGCAAATATAGTCGGACGACCCCCAAGGGTCACCTGCTCCTCCTCGATAATTCCTGCACGTCATGCACGGCTCCATCATCCAGAAACAGTCACGACGCGCGTGCCTGGAACTACCTATTTGCCTGTAGCAACGGCTAGTTTCAGGCACCTCTGCCCATCCTAACGACTAGTTTTTGGCAGTTACCTATTATTCAGTAAACAATTATTTCGCCCCGAAAATAGGGACCATTGGCCACGCGCTGGGGGCACTATAAAACCCTCTCATTTGAGAGGGTCAGGTATTCTAAATCATCATACGAAATACATGCTTTTATACTTGCCTTTTTCCTCTCCCGATTCTTACTTTAGCATCGGGATGCCTTGTAGGTACACCCCCTCATCATCTCACACACCCAGCATCACAGACGTTTTTCTTGGCCCACTTCAGGTTCTAATCAGCCGTCAAGATCAGTAGCCAATTAAGACGCTCAGTTTCCATTATTGTGTAGCCATCAACCAAAAACTGATGAAAAAGTCTCCTTGATGAAAGAATTGTTTTGTCCTTAAACTTTCTTTGTTGTAATCTAAATGAAAGACATTCCATTATTGTTTGACGGTTTCTTTTAGTAACAACAACTTCACCTTCATATGCACGTAGAATATTAGCTCGATAACCATCCTCACCAAATGAGAATTATAATGGATATTGAAAAGCAACTTAGCTTGGGTGAAACTCATCGACTCTTTGCAAATTACCACTATGTTCTTGAATTATGATATCTCTTTTAGTACCAGAATCTATATCACCAACAATAAGGGCTGCCAGTTCAGAAATTGTGGGCTTATTTTAAATGCGACCATCTGATTAATGATCAGAAATTAGTCTCGATTTCAAATCATTCGCCTTTTGATGCTTTAGCATATCACGTGTCATCCTAAATGCTTTTTCATTAATATTATTTTCATCCAACATTAAACTCAGACTTGTTACAATTGCCCTATTAATAAGTTTGCTGTCCCTATATAAGAACTAATAAATAAATTTAGTATGCTACATGATGAATAATAAAGATGATGTTGTTAAAAGTATGTAGTTATAGTATGTACATGAAACATTCCATCCGGTTTTGAATTTCATTGTCAGTGTTGAATATATACAATTGTGCATATTTTGGTGGTTGACCTATCTCTGACAGTATCGTCCCTATTCTATGGCAGATATGTTCGTGAAGTTTTAGTGTTAAGGGAACACCACTTTTTGTAAACTTGGTGTCAATTTTCATACCAGAAGAAGTGAATGAGAACATAGCATTATACGTCCTTGTGTTTGCTTGATAATTCATGGCATGAGCTGATGCAGGGTTGAAAAGTAGCTTTTGAAGAATGAGAGGTGGATCATCAATCATTGGTAGTTTAACTTTTCCTCCATGACAACAACGTTAAAATTTAGGCGACGTCGTATTCCTTGATGTAGTCATACGTTCATCATACCACATACAAGCAAGACAATATTGGCATTCCCAAACAGGGTCTCCAATATCAAAGAATTATGTTATACCATGAAATGTTAAAAAAAATATATTGGATATACATGACATTGATATGCTGCAAATCTATATATTATACAATGAGCTGAAATTAAATGTAAATGAAAGTTGGAATTATGGCAAACCTTGAAGGTGGTCTTCCACCAAATAATCATCGACAATATCCATATCACTATCAGAATTGCCATTTGATGAATTGTCTGAACCTATATCCGAGTCATGTTCTTGCACATAGAAATTGGTTGAATGGTTACTATTATGTTATGGAATTGTGTGATTGAGTAAGGGATTCATCTCACAAAATGGGGTTCATGTTGTTGTTGTTGTTGTTGTTGTTGTATTTAGAAGCTTGTAAAGGTTCTCTATGATGGATTGCAAGTGAAGAAAAATATTTTTTTCAATAGAAGTTGGATGCATTCAATGTTGGGACCAAATAACTATTTAGAAATTGGATGCATGCAATATTTGGACCAGATAACTTCTTACATCAAAATTCTGGTTTTGCTGTATTATTTTTATTCAATATTCTGTGTAAACAATGTAATTAAAAAAACATGTTCACCTCAGTGTTTATAGAAACCGAGAGGATAACTTAGCGTTCTTAAACAAATCTTGGTCGTTCATTTCAAGATTATCAACACTCAAGAAACTACCATTAGTGATCCGCGTGATTCCTAAAAAAATTCATTATAAAGGCTTTCTGATATCTAAAATTGATAAACAAATGTCATGAAACGATTAAAACTATCTACAACCTCCACTTTAACTTTTGTCATTAGCGATGGATTGCAAGTGCATAAAATTATTTGGGTTTAAGGTTTGTGTTCTCAAATAATCATATAATTGAATATTTATTTTAGGCTTAAATAGTGTTTTAGTCCCTGTAAGTTGGCGAGATTTTGGTTTTAGTCCCTGTATCTTTTTTTTTTGGGTCCAAGTCCCCACATGTTCATTTCCTTTTGGTTATAGTCCCTGTTGTCAATGGAACGTTTAAAAAAAGCTGAGTTGGCAGACGGTGCTGAGGTGGAATATTGTTTTATCATTTCTTGTTTAATTTTCTTTACACACGTGGATTTAATCAATGGACCGTTAAATAAAGAGGGACCAAATACAAAAAAAACATTACAAATTTGTTTTGCTTCTTCTTCCTTCTACATTGGCACTGTTTTCTTCTTCTTTCTTCTACATTGGCTCTGTTCTCTTCTTCTTATACCTTCAATATCCATGGCCTCATTTTCTTCCCCGAACTCTCATCATGGTCAAGCACCGGTTTGTGGTTGCAATAGAAGCATGAAAATGTTTATGTCAAATTCATTTGAAAACCCTAAAAGACGATTTTGGAAGTGTCAAAATTCAGGATTAATGTCTGGTTGCAAGTTGTTTATTTGGGACGATGAGTTTGAAAGAAATCCAGCAAGTGATGTTAGATGTTTAGGTGGTTGCAACTGCTCTGAAGTGTTGAAGGATTTGGGGTTCATGGTCAAGGAGATTGAAAATGGTAAAAAAAACAAAGATGAAGATTAAGTTGGAGAAGGAGAAGAGAAAAGTGAATCTGTTGAAGCTATTGTTGGTTGTTTCATGGGGGGTGTTCTTTGGTTATCTGAAATGGTGAATCCAATTGTTTGTGTTGTTGTTCAGTTTTTCTGTCTTTAAGTCCTTGTAACATTATTGTATTTTGGAATTGGTCCCTGTACCATATGATGAATGAAAAACATGTTTTGGTTTTGTTCAGTATATGTATGCAATTATATTGTTCAGTATATGAATTCAATTAAGTTGATCATTGTGCTTGCAGTTGTACTTAAACCATATCTTGATAATTTTCATACTTAAAGTCATAACAAAATAAATACTTAAGTCATAATACATTGTTGGGAACGAAATACATAAATGCTTTAACTACAAGGCTAAAGCCAAAGCAGTGTTGTAGTCATAATAGTTAACAAAAAACTTCTAGATGGAATCAAAAGTACAACATAATTCAAAACAGGCCATTTGTCTACATAGTCCATGGTTGGTCTTGGCTACTTCCTTCTCCCTTAATCTTTTTGCATCTTAGTACCCTTGTTCTTTCACTTCTCCTCAATTCCAACTTCCTTGCCACCTTTTGTCTGGGTTGTTTGGCCTACAAAGTCACATAAAAAACATACAGAATTAGAGAAAGATCAGCAGACCAAACATCATAGACATTAACTCAGTTTGTAAACATAACTGATTTTAAATGATACCTTTCTTTTCTGAGCTTCAAGGTCAGGCACTTGAACCAAACAACTCCTGGTATTATGTCCATGCACTCCACATTTGGTACAACAATAAGTAGTCGGTGTCCTTATTTTGTTAGGATCTTCATCAGGTTCCCTTCTCCTTAACTTCTTTGGCCTACCAGGCCCTCTCTTGTATGATGGAGGCAACATTTCCTCAGTGTCAACTTCAGGGCACATGTCTTGGCCATTAATTGGGCTAATGTTGAAGTCATAGCATGCCACATATATTTCTTTGGAGTAGCAATCATCTACATAGTCTTCTGGTTTTTGATTCCTAAACCATAAGGCAGCAACTGCATGTCTACATGGTATGCCTACCAACTCCCAAAAGTTACAAGTGCAAGTTCTCTTAGATGTGTCAACTATGAACATTTGTTTGTTATGAATATGTTCAACTTGCCAAATACTGTCACCAGACCAAGTAGGAATCCAAATGCCAGCATGTTCTACTTCTTTATCTAACCTAATTCTAGGTCTTGGCATTATCCTATGTTCCCACCTATCAGCTTTTTCTCTTAATGTAGAATTTCTATTCATCAGATAGTTCCTTATCCATTCACACATTGTCAATATTGGTTTATCCCTAGCCACTAGTATTGTGCTATTGAAAGCCTCAGATACATTATTCATTAACACATCACGTTTGGGATAGAATGAGAAAGCATGCTTACACCATAATTTTGTTGGTATTTTGGCCAACCACTCCCAAGCCTTAGGATTAAATGCCTTTAGCTCTTTCATCTTTGCCTCCCATGCTTGTATATATGTTGACTTTGCTGCAGACATCATGAAGTCTCTTATTTTGGTGCCACCACCAAACTTCTTTTTGAAATTGGCATATAGATGCCTAAGACAAAGCCTATGCTCCATCCTCTCAAACATCTCCTCAAATACTGGAATTAAGCCCTTGACAGCAAAACAAACAATAAAATAAGGGACCTAATTCTAAACAATAAGACATTTTCAGGGACCAAATCCAAAACATAATCAAAATATAGATCTGATGAAATGTACCTTTTGTTGGTCTGAGATGAATACCTATCTTTTTTCTTGTCCAATGTCTTCCAAAAGCAATGTCAAGAACCACCTCCATGACTCCTTTGTCTCAATCTCACATACACCAAAGGCCAATGGATAGTATTGGTCGTTAGGATCCCTTCCAACCGCCACATGCAAAGTTCCTCCATATTTTGTCTTTAGATGACAGCCATCAACACCAATGAATGGTCTACAGGCGATGGTGAATCCCTTTTTGATTCCATCAAAGCAGAAGTAAAAACAACCAAATCTGGGTTGAATTGTGGGTGCAATTCTTGTGACATTAATTTTACAAGTGTTGCCTGCATTGACCCTCCTTAATTCAGCAGAATACCTCCACAAAAGTGTATATTGCTTTGTGGTTGTCATACCCCAAATTTTGACCACTAATATTCCCATCATTGTGCAAATCATCATCACAATATGGATGAACCATCATACTTCATCAGTCTCCACAAAGATGGGTGAGCATTCACTACTATCAAAATTAGGGTTTCAAGCCCACTCTAAGCTCTTAGACAAATGATCAATCAAGAAATGACATAATCTTCAACTTACCTAACCTCTCAAACATCCACAATGGATCAAGGATACTCCCACTTCAAGGATTAAGCACAAAGTTGCTCCCTTCTAGATGGATCAAGCTTCAAGATCGACAGTGTCACCAAATTAGGGTTTTGGTCGACCAGGGCCTCAAGATGGAAATTTTCATCTGGGCATAAGCCAAAGATCCAAAACATAACCTAATATGCTCCATGGAACCTCATAAACCCAATCATTAAGTCAATCTTGCCTCAGGGGATGCATTCATCAAAAATCAGGAATTAGGGTTTCTTGACCTAATTCACCCCTAAGTTGACTTTTGGGACAAATTATGAACCAAGACCTCAAGACATGATTTGAGGGTCTCTAATATACCATATTGATCCATTTGGGACAATGGATTGATCCAAGAAGCTTGAGCAACAAGTTTCAATTTCATCTGAACCACAGTTAGGGTTTCGCGGGAAAAGTCAACTGTAACTTTGACTTTTAACCAGGACATGCTCCCAAGCCCTAAGACATGATTCAACATACCCTATAACACCCATGGAACATGTCCATCAAGTTTGATTTAGGTCAAGGACATGATTTCCTGAAGAATTACACAGTTTGGAATTCATCTGACAAAAAGTCAACTGTGCACAAAAGTCAACTTTGACTTTTTGAGATTTTTCACAAAAATGGATTTTTAACCCTAAATTGATGTTAATGTATGATTTGAATCATCATTCATCAAGGAAAATCAAAGAAAATGGGATAACTTGTAAAAGGGGTAACCATAAAAACTTAGAAAATTTTCTAAGTTATGAAAAAAAATGACAAAGGTACCAACTTTGGAGGATCATAACTCCTAAACCACAAAGCCATTTTTTTCCATCCAAAGCTTGATTTGTAGATCTCATTGCCCTCTACAAAAGCTTCATACTGACCTATGTCCAAATTCCTCATGGATTTTGAGTTATGGAGTGATCAAAATCAAGAAAAGTCACTTTGTTCCAACACTTACTGAAAATTTCACTAAGTCAGATTTTGCCTTACTTTTTTCCAAATGTAGGGACATTTTTCACTTGGAACCAAAAAGTATCAAAACCAAATATGATCAAACAGTTGTTGTATCATATAAGAGCTTTCCAAAATGGCCAAGAACATCACCAAATTCAACTTGAGCCATGAGATATGACATTGGCAAGTTGCCTTGATGAAATCTGCCAAGGCAAGGCAGATTTTTGCACTTTTGGTCGATTTGCCAAAATCAGCCAATTCCAAGCCTTGTCATCACCTTGGACACATCTGAGGATTGAATCTAAAGGGGACAATCACTGAGCCAAGCCTCCAAAGTCCTTGGAACAAGAAATAACATGCTAAACCTATAATTGCCCAAAATAGGGACAAGACTCCAATTTTGGATTGGAGCATTCAATGGAAGCACCAAGGTGGCATGGACTGAGCCATTAACAACTGAATTCAGTCAAGACTTATCCAAGACCAAGGGAACCAGCAGCCTGTGTCCTAACCTCTAGTCAATGGCTAGAGGAGACTTGGATTTTGATTTGCCTACATTGGCCAAACCTACTCAGCAGTTGCTATTCACTATTCCTTGCAAAACAAACTTGCTCTACTATAAATAGAGCTCAATTGTGATCAGTTTAAGTACACCAAAGGCCTACAACACTTGCCTTTCTCAAAATCCACTTCTCACTTTCAAAAATGCCTTTCTTAGCAAGTCAATATCGGGTTTTTCATTAGAGAGCAATTCCACTCAAACCAATCACACACACCTCATATACATCATATGTGAGCTGATCAAACACTTAAACAACATCTGGAACACTGATTTCTCAGAATCACCAGTCAATTGCTCAAGGTTTTAACCAAGTTGCAGTTGAGATGCCATGAAGCTATCCAGCCAATTTCCATCAAGTCCAAGCATTCAAACACACTCCATAGGGTGTATGGAAGCTGTTCAGAACATCACAATTCATCTGTAATACCTCCTACTCAGAAATCAATTTGCTCTTGCTGTCACGACCTAGAGGTAAGCCTAAACTTGGTCATCTCTCAATCTATGCATATTTCATCGCACAATACTTTTGCCAAATGTTCATAATCACGCATGGAATGTTTCCCCTCAAGTAATTGCTTTGTTTGAATCGTGTATCAAAAATCCCATCCTTCATGCAGAATTTAGGGTTCTTGAGGATTTTTCGTGATTTCTTGTTTTATGCTTAATTTAAATGAAATTAATTGCCATAGACATGATCGTGAGGTTGAAACAAGTTGATTGGTATGTGGATTGCATGATATGATCAAATATTCAGTGAGATTGGATAGAAAATGCAAATCTGGGCAAAACTGAAAAACGCGCGTGTTCTTCAGCTGTTCTTGGCGCCATTTCTCTCAAATTCAAATATTTGAATTTTGTGACTTTATTTAATTGATTCAAAAATTAATTTCTCTCTGAGTTTTAATGATTTTGAGTTTATTCTTTTTTTAATAATTCACAAAAATGTTAAAATATTTTATTTTCCCAAAAAATCCCAAAAATATTATTTATTTCATATAATTGATATTTTTGCAAAGAATTAATATTTTAATTGTTTTTTGACATTTTGAATATTTTTTCCACCTTGATTTTGCAACTTTTAATACCTTCTAATTATTTTGTAGGTCAATACTTAATTTTTGAAGCATTAATCCAAGATCACAATTTGTTTTCCATATGTTTAACAATTTTGATCATTTTAATTGAATTTTTATTCAATTAAAACACATTTTGAAAACAAATTAGGGTTTTTTGATTAATTCAACCCTCATAAATCATTTTCAAAACACTTTGGGCCTCTATTAGAGTGTAAGACCCAACCCTTTGTAAATACAATCTTTCTGGGCCTCACTTATTGTATAAGTCCCGTTGTATTTCAAAAAGTTCAGTGCGATCATCGTCCGTTGAAAAACAAACTCTGGGCCTCTCCTCGAGCTATAAGACCCATTCAAAACCCTTTGGGCCTCTAATAGAGTGTAAGACCCAATCCCCTTTTAACCAAAAACAACTTTGGGCCTCAGATATTGTATAAGCCCCTTTGCGTTAAAAGAAAATCTCGGCGCGATCGCCATTTTAAACGAAAAATCATCTGGGCCTACCCTCGTGTTATAAGCCCCACTCTTTTTCTTAAAAACTTTTGGGCCTCTTGAGAGAGTGTAAGACCCATCCCTTTGTACAGAAAACAATTTTTTGGCCTCAGTTACTCGTATAAGTCCCTCTGTACAAATTCAACAGTGCGCTCACTGATAAAACCCTGGGCCTCTCCTTGAGCTGTAAGCCCCAAATCTTTCTTTTTCAAAGCACTTTCTCCTTTGATTTTGAAATATATTGTTGTTTTCAATCTTTCTTTGTTGAACAACTAACCAAACAGCATGGAAGCTCTACAACCGAGTAAGTGTTTATACGCTTTCATTTAGCGCTTTTATATACATATAACTGTATTGTGGGGCTGTTTCGCTGTAAGTCTTCTTTCATAAACTCATATCAACGGTGTAATAATAGTATAGATATTTAGAGTTTCCCCGACAACTACGTCTAGCATTAAGCCCATGGATCACTCTTAAATAGTCAAAACTAGATCCCCATAGGATTACCAGACACAGTCTTCCCTCCTCTTGGGGTTAAACAATAAAGAGACATGAAAGGCAGCATTCTCGGTGAACCCTTTCATAGACTGTCACTCGTAGAAGTTGTCAAAGAAACTCTACTCCCCAGAGATGATCTCTTCTCCGTGAATTGCATCTCTTGAGTTTCTTCCTAATTCTCAAACTTTCCTGGCTTGATCTATTCTTTGTGAATAGCCTGTCTTGAACTTCTCGGGGTTTGGGGATCCACAGGCTTCTTAAAAGCACTTGTTAAGAAACTCTATTCCCCGAGATGATCTCTTCTCCGTGAATTGCATCTCTTGAGTTTCTTCCAAATTCTCGAACTTTCCTGGCTTGATCTATTCTTTGTGAATAGCCTGTCTCGAATTTCTCGGGGTTTGGGGACCCACATGCTTCCTAAAAGCATCCCCACCTCCTCTTGGGCATTGTACAAGGACCATTCGGCTTCTTAGAAGTATTCACAACCTCCTCTTAGGCTTCGTATAAATGATTTCTTCCTCCGGGAATGATAGCCTCCTCTTGGGCTTAGTACAAATTGTCCCTCGTCTTCTTAAAAGTTTCAAGCCTCCCCTTGGGCTTCGTACAAATTGTCCCGACGACCTCCTAAAGGTATATGAACAGAAATCAGTCATCTTAATAGAACAGTCTTTCCAAGAGTCTACTACTGTTTCTCAAAGCATAGTACAAAAGATGAAACTCTAGACTTGGACAGTCTAATTTCCTTGAGTCTCAAAGACATTCTCAAGCACCCTTCAAGAATAGGAAGGAACCCCGTAGAATCGGACAGTCTCAATACCCTTGAATTTCCCATTTCCTTAAAGAACAGGAAATAACCCCGATCCTTAGAACAAATCCATGAGCGCAAACATTACTCATATAAGAACTGATTTTCTCTTTAAATCAGTATACTGGACCTGTCACTCAACTGAAACAGCACCACAGCCTCTCTCTTGGGCTTTATACAATGATTCTCCCCAGCGGAGCTAGCAAATAGCCTCCATCTCGGGCTTCGTACGAGATACAAAATCACTCTCTTGTTGAGTATAAAAGATTCTCTTGGTGAGTCACCATCTTTAGCCTCCATCTCGGGCTTCGTACGAGATACGAAAAACTCTCTTGTTGAGTCAAATAGCCTCCATCTCGAGCTTTATACGAGATACCAAAAGACTCCCTCGTTGAGTCAAAACCTTTCAGCCTTTCTCTCGTGCTTTATACGAGACACATATTAGCCTCCTCTTAGGCTTTGTATAAGAAAACCACTGGTTGATCCAATCAACCTTTTGGCATCAAAGTTGTGCCTCGTTCACAGTACACAAACATCAATAACTCCTTCCCCTTCATCTAATCGCTGTAAGCGACAAGCCTCTGGATTATTTACATCTACGCCACTGTCCCTCTTTTAGCATGAGAAATTCCTAAGGAAAGATGGCATTGCTCTAAACTGAGTTAAAGTCTTCTCCTTCAGGTTGGAAATCCCCTATAAAGGAAATTATGGCATTGTCGGATTCACACATCCCGGTTAAAGTAATTTTCCTTTATAAACAGTTGTGACATACAAACCCCTCTTTAGAGATGACAAATTCTCTCTAATGTCAAACTCTTTTAGCTTCATATCTTGGGCTTTAAATAAGATACAAACTACCTTTAACTTCACGTCTTGGGCTTTGAATAAGACACCAAAACACCATTTCCTCCCGTAGAATAGGAGGAACTACGATCGCTCTGATTTCTCTGTTTCGGAAAAACGGGAATACATAGGCATAAGATTGAAAGAAAAATCTTAGCGAGCACACTAATCCAAAACCCAAAATCCCATACCTTCACATCTTAATCGAAAAGCATCAGTCTTAACCTCCCACCAATTGACCGGACATTTTTTTAACAAAATAACCTAAGAGAGACCCCGAATCTTTGTAGCATCTGTAAACCAACAGTTTTGACTGTTTAACCTCAGTATGCAAGCAGGGTTAGTTGGAGACATCTATTTCCCTTCCTTCATCAGCTTCAATAGGATAAAAAATTAATCGAATTGTAGTACTAGAGCGATTGTGCTTCACAACCACGTCCAAAATCACTCGCTACAGTGGCATCACCTTCAACCAAAGCCTTTGTTATTTGCTTAGCCTTCCATGCCCTGTTCATACTAATACCTACAGAATAACTTGTCCTAATATCAGTCACAATATCACGAAGTTTGATTCCATCAGATGAAGCCATCATAGCCGCTACATTCTTAGCAATCCACTTGGAGTTAGCAGTAGTGTTATTTAAAACCCTACCACACGTGTGAGTACCAAACCATTTCTCCATTCGATACGTGTGTTTATTTCCCACTTTACTAACCAAAGCCAAAAAACCACATTTGCCCTTGCACACCACTCTCACTCTAACTTTGTCATTTTTCAGATACTTTATCTCTCTTCCATTCAAGACTGACCATTCAGTTATTGCCTCCTTAAACTCATGCAGAGAAACAAACTCCAACACAACTTTGAACTTGTAATCCTTGTCTAATTCCTCCATCTTAAATATAGGATATGCTAGTCCTTTCTCTTCATCTGATGCATCTGGATCACTACTCCCTAGATCATCACTTAAATAATTAGTTTCAAGCCCTTCATTACCAACTATATTCCCACTAGATGAACCCCCAGTTGCTTCAACATTTCTTATCTTTGATGGAGTTTTCCTATGTTTTTTTGCTATCTGCTTAACCCTTGCAGGGGTTTTTTCTACAACATCAAATCCATCATCCAAACCAAGGGCTCTTTCATCCTCATTGTCCTCAAATGATAAACCATTGTAATCACTGTCATCACTATCATCACTATCAAAACTATCACTTTCAACATTACTTACATTATTAGCGCCAACTGTGTTACCTTCAACATGAGGAACACCATCATCCATAACTGTCTCAGCTTCAACATTACTTACATTATCCTCACCAACTGTGTCAGCTTCTACATTGTCAGCTTCTACATTGTCGGCTTCAACATCATTCTCAAGAACATCATCTTCGATAACCTTGTCAGTTTCCACATCATTAACACCATCTTCCATAACTCTATGCTCAACAAAAAGGTCTACACTACAACTATTTTCAACAGAGTGTTCATAAATCTTAGCAGCATCAACATCACTAACTACCCTTGCATGCTTACCCGATACAATGTTATACCACCATAGCCAATAATCATTGATTTCGAGTTTGCAAATATCTTTAACAATACCGGTTGCTTCAAAGAACCTCCACCTATCAGGGTCAATGTCTACTTCTACTTTATCCCCACCTAGGTAGTACACTACACTATGCCTAACAAGCTTTTCCCCGTAATGCAAATTCACAGTGAACACAATACCTGGATGATTCGATTTGGAAGCTCAATCGTATTCGTACAAGCACCCTTCACCTTCCCTGCGCTATGACTGAGGTGGAAAAGAGAAAGATGGAAATGGAAAGACAAACCCTAGTTTACAGGGACTTAAAGGAAAAGAGGGAAACTACATTTGATGACATGTTATGGGGGTAAACATTTAAATCCACGTGTGTAAAGAAAATTAAACAAGAAATGATAAAACAATATTCCACCTCAGCACCGTCTGCCAACTCAGCTTTTTTTAAACGTTCCATTGACAACAGGGACTATAACCAAAAGGAAATGAACATGTGGGGACTTGGACCGGAAAAAAAAAGATACAGAGACTAAAACCAAAATCTCGCCAACTTACAGGGACTAAAACACTATTTAAGTCTTTATTTTATTTAGCTAACCATTTTTTAATATCAGAAACAAATGAATGCAAAAGCCATAGGGAATATATTGCATTCAACATATGATCCTCAAGATCAATGAAACGAGAGTCCCCAACATTTTCTATTCTCCAAGATATGCAGCATTTTTTCTTCACCAACAGCGATGACGATGAAGAACAACATTTTTACTTTAATATTCTGTGTAAGCAATGTAATATTCTGTGTAAACTTTGTAGTTTGTAAACAAATTAATTTATTAATATTTTGTAAACAATTTAATGAAATTATTTATAAAAAAAACTATCTAACCCCCTCGATTTTTAAATAAAACGAGAGGTTTGAGGTGTTGTTTGTATAAATAATAAAAATGCAGATGTTAGGGTTTAAACCCATGATCACATAACCTTACCCCTCGGCTTTTAATTAACCGAGGTGTTAAGTGGCAACTTTTCATGTCGCCGTTCATTACGTCGGTTGGGTAGTCAAGGTTACATCTCTTTCGCATGCGACATTATAAGCATTATTTATAGTAATGAAGGGTATTAAGCCTTTTAGTTATTCCACTCAACTTAACTTAATTAAAATTAAACTAATTAATTTCTACAATTCTCCTTACTCTCTCCAATACCCTCCAAAACACATGTATTTACCAATTATCCATATGACAACATATAAATTAATTTAAATAATTAAATAAAATAAAGCTAAATTCAATTAAATAATTTAATTGAATTCAGTGTGTTGCAATTTTTGTATAGGATTGAAAAAAAATCAGTTGAAAATGATATTTTCTAGTATCAAATACCGACTACGAAGATCGTATGAACTTGACCAAATGTTGGACCAGAAAAAATTGCAAGAAAAAATCAAAATTCAATACATACGCTCTAATTTAAAAAGCTCGGAATATAAAAATATTTTGTTAATATAAACCATATACTTAATGCTAAAATTTCAATCCATATGCAAATAAATTTGATTTAATTAGAGTTGTCAAAATATATTTTAAAATATTCAATTAAGGGATACTATTAAAGGTTAACACAGACAATATTAGTGTTCAGCGTGAGAACCATAATTAGTGTTGATTTATGATATAGGACTCTCGAAGAGGTAATTTTGATCTCCAATGCAGCAGCGTGGGACAAACTTGTAAGATTAGCAGTTTAGCACTCCAAAATTTATATCGTTGAGCTGATATTTGGATCCCACCCCCATTGGAACATTGGCCAACCCATAACACCATGGTCATTAAATAAGTCTTAAAATTATATATATATTTTTAAATAAAAAGCATAAAGTATAAATTAGCTTTATCATATTTATTTTAATAATAAAATATGTTGTAGAATTAATTATTTTGTTAGAAGGTTTACAAAAGCTGGAAAGAATATCATAAATTAAAAATCATGTGATTTAATCATACCCTATAGTATTTTTTTAGTTTTAGTATAATAAAAAGAATAAAAGTATTCATACACAAAAAGTATCTCTAGTGCATTCTACGAAATTTATATTTTATATTATTAATGTTTCCTTTTTTTTCTTTTATATATATATATATATATATATATATATATATATATATATATATATATATATATATATATATATATTAACACCCCATACATGCATGTCTAGAATAGTATATAAGTGGCATTAAATAATGGTACTGAAAGCATACAAAAGCGTCTAAATAATACTATAATCATATGCAAATACAAAATATTCATCTGAGTACATGACCAAATACATGATATATAAAATAAACTACGTGATCCAGAGATACATCGGAATAACAAGAAATGAAACATCATAAATAATGGCTCAGATCATCTTACTCTTGCCCTTCTTTTGTCTCGTGCTAACTGAAAAATATACAACATAATAGGGTGAGATTACTAAATCTCAATGAGTTCTAGACTACATGTCGAGTCTGATCGAATATACAAGGTAAACTATCCTTAATTGGTCTATCAGTACTACACACTCTCACTTCAATTAGGAAAACAAACATCGTACCATACATCCACTACTACGTAAATATCAATTAACAACGGTTGGGAAAGGTATATAATGACGCTGGCGCAGGCGTTGTTATGTAAAGTGTCGTTGTAAATGGATACTTATAATCACGGGCCATTAACCGTTGTAACTACCTGAAAACAACGCGCCTTATCACAACGGTTATTAAAACGAACCGTTGTGATAAATATAATGCTCCTAGGTTCGATTCCCAGCTGCGCCGTTTTGATATTTATTTTTTTTCTGTGCAGTGCGTGAGATATTGTTACGGTTATATTTTATACCCGTCGTTATATATTCTACAGACACAAATATACAACCACGACTAGGTTTTATAATCGAAGTCAAAACTTCCTATGTCTTAAATATGCATTTCTTAGCAATTCAAATTCATCCCATTATTGAACTTGCACCATTTTAACCATAACACATAAGGTATACATGCATATAAAGAGCATGAAATACTTCCTATGTTTTAAATATGCATTTCTCAGCAATTCAAATTCATACAATTTTTTAACCTGTAACCATTTTAACCATAACAGATAAGCTAACATTGTTCAATTATAAGTATTGTAACTACTATAACCATAAAATACAGCTAACAGATAAGGTAGACATTCTGTAAGTACTGTAACTATTATAACCATATTTACACCAAACACTATATTCATGTCATCAATACAGAAAAGTGTTATTCACATCATCTCTACAGAAAAAAGTCATTGACATCATCAATCACCAGGACCCTTAAAAACATTGTGGATATATGCCCAACATTTACGAAGATCTACGAAGTCCTCAACGGGGAATGGGGTTTCATCGTTAAACATCTACATAAGGAAGAGGCACTTACTTTAGGACATATCCATCTGAGCTTTCTTCTAACATTGTTCATCATATTCACTTGCTCCACAACACTATACATTGAATTTGAATTAAACATATTACATGATAAACTAATTACAATGTCAAAGAAAATGAATTAAGCATACACTTGCGAATTAATCATATCTTTCATTTTGTTTTGCAGTGGATCATGCAAGGAACACATAAAAGTTATCGTATTCATCCTAAATGATATGATGATAAATTGCCAATGACCACTGAATAAACAAAAGCATGTATAGGTTAATGGTATTTGCTAAAACAAAACTAAATATATAATACATAAACATCAATTCCAAAAATACTTACGTGCAGAGGAATGGTGCTAAGTAACATTCTTTTCCTCCCTCATTTAACTGTGTTATCAAGTACTCTCGGATATCTTTCGGTTCATTAAAAGTCCAACAAATAAAAAGTGGATCCAAGATTCCGTAAGTACTCGATTTATTCAACTCTATACAAAGACGGTGAATGTGCCTAAATGGTTAAAGAAAATGAATAAATTAGGGGTGATGTTCTATAAATGATAATGTTCTATGATGACATGTATATTCAACTATATATACTTACGTGCACCAAACTTGCAGTATCCCGATGTTCCACCACTTATACCCACCAAAAAAATCCCTTACACCATCAGGATTATAATAGAATAAACCCAAACGTGGACAATGTTCTAGCAGGAGAGGTTGCGCTTCATTTATCACCGGAACTTTCAAGTATAACATTGTGATTTCATTTGGGTTAGGGTCCATTATATCATTGCGGTTACCCGCAGGGGGGATGGGCTGAATAATTACTTCCTTTTGGAGAAGCATGATGTACAACACTTCTACTAGGAGTTCGATCATCATCATCACCATCAACATTACGGTGATCTTCATTTGTCCGTTGTTCCAAGTTTTCACTTAATCTCTACATCATAATATTCAATTAAAACATAAAACAAAAACAAGCACAATATTATATATCATACATTTCCGATAAAACACTAACATCTCAAGTAAAGTACATACCGAATACAACTCTTAGAACCTTTCCGTATCTTTCTCCCTTTTTTCCTTCTCATCTTCTAACATTCTTCGTTGTTCTTCTAATTGCTTCTCAAAATTTTCAATCTTTTGTCTTTGTGCAATAATTTTCGGGCTTTCGGTACTTTTTCTTTGAGACCCAAAGAATGACCTCAAGCCGACACCTTCTCTAACAGCACGGACATGCCCACCATGCTCATCTGTTCTGATAGCTTCTACTAATATGCCATATCGTGCTTGCGGAAACAAATGTGTCTTCACGGGCTGCCTCAACCAACTTATCCTACACAATATGAGAAACTTACATATATTGTTACCAACGCATTTAAATAAAAAATAACATAAGCACCACAAATCATACTTACATTTTTTTTTGGAAACTACCCTTGAAGCCTCAGAGGTGTACTCCCCATCTGGTCTTAATCGAGCCCTCTTCCATTTCTCATGTCTTGAAGGTGGAGATGGGATGCGATCATCTCCGGTTTCTGATTGTCTTTCAAGCATGATTTTTTTCTCAAGATTCCTATAACCCCCACGAGACAATCTATGGGGGTACATGTTCTTGGCCTTATTGAGTATTCCGACTTCGCTTTTAACCTGTTATGAACATAGTGAAAAAATATATATGATTAGTATCTATAACTCATTAGCATAACATTATCGGTTACATGAGAATAGTACTAACCTTAAATTCCTCAGAACGACGTATCTTTACAAACCTTTTCCATTGCTTCTTCGATATAAAACTATATCGAATCCATGGATGAGCAAGACCGCTCTTAGGCCTCCTAATGTAGTCAGCTGTGAGTTGTGCCTTAAATCTCCTCCAACGAGTACCAGCATATGATATCCTTTTTTTTTTTCAAATTTGAGTCATCGGTAAACTCAAAATTCAACTACATTTAAATCAATATATAAGTATGTATTAGAAATTATAGATATTGATATCGGCGATATATGAAAATTATAGTATGTAATACCTTAACATCAGTCCATATGCTTTCTTTGACCTAATTATCAACTTGTTTCCAATCATTAATCAATATACTGACCTTGCTACGTGCAAGGAACAAATCATAACTCTTAAAAGTAGAGTAGTGTTGACAATCCACTACTCTGTACAACGAATCAAACTGGATAGGAATTTTTTCACCTGATGAGTTCCGGACAGATGTGAATTGGGGCATCATTGTGACGCCTCTTTATGATCTTTTCGTTTGACTTTCAGTTGTTTGAGTATCATTGTCTAACATCTCATTTGTTTGAGTTTCTTCGTTGGTTTCTGATGAAGAACTCAACAAGGTCGACATCTAAGTTCAAAAACAACAACAACAACATAAACAACAAGAACATAAACATCAACCACAAAATAAAACAACAACAACCACAACAATGGCAAATGAAGTTTACTGTAGATGCATGGGGAGAAATATTTTATGTACCCTAAACGTGATTACTAAGTAAATGATGTTGGTGTTGGTGATGGTATTGTCTTCCTTCCTTGTGCTGACGACGGTGTTGTAGTTGTTTTCCTTCTAGACGGTAACAACTTGGTTGATCGTGATCGTCTTGTCAACTTGGTTGACGAAGATGACGACAATGGCAAATACACAGTGAAGTAGGAACGATGGTGTTTTGTATGAAATCGTGTAA
The DNA here is from genome assembly GCA_022829125.1 of Lathyrus tuberosus. Lineage (NCBI taxonomy): Eukaryota > Viridiplantae > Streptophyta > Magnoliopsida > Fabales > Fabaceae > Lathyrus > Lathyrus tuberosus. Next base: position 8,591,157 of record JALAZF010000199.1, on the reverse strand, counting down.
TGTTTCACAGTAATGAACGTTAGGGTTTGGGTTGAAATCGTGTATTGTTTCGTCTAGTTTCTATTTGCAATGGAAAAAATGATACTGAAGAGACAAGCTAACTAGGAGTGTATAATATTATCACGCTACCACAATGGCCAATATTTGCAACCGTAGTGATATCTTACTTTCATGGTGAAATTTCATAAAAAAGCGCTAAAGTATTAACAATTAAAAATTTTAAATAAAAAACAAAATATATCACAACGGTTGTAAACATCAACCGTAGTCATAAACTTTAAAGTTTTATATTTAAAAATAAATAAAAATGAAAAGGCGCAACTTAACAACGGTGGAACTCTTGAACCGTCGTCATAAACTTTTAAATTTTTTATTTAAAAATAATTAAAAAAGAAAAGACGCCACCTAACATTAAAGGAATAACATATATGAGGGTCCTGAGGTTCGAACCCATGAAAGCTTGAGGTTATCACAACGGTTGGTTGCTTAACCGTTGTTATATACAAATAATTTTTAATAAAAAATAATAATATTATGATAGCGCCTTAGTTTAGAGATGTCACAACGGTGTAGGGAATAAGCGTGGTGACCATGGCGTTGTTGTTTATGCGTTTTGTAGTAGTGATCGCTTCTTATCACACATGAAGTTTAACATATTAAATATCTTCTTGCCTGATAGAATAATGGGAGACTACAAGTGCATCAATGTGTTGTTTCAACTCTACAATACAACTAATCAGCTTCATTCAAGGAGAGACTGGGGAAGGTTTCATCATGCAAATTCCCTAATATCCTGCAGGATAAAGGCCCAGGAATCCCATTATGGAGATTCCCTTAATATTTTTTTTTATAGGCAAGATTCCCTTAATATGATGCAGAAGGACTGAGGAGATCCCCCTATCTAAATTCCTTAATATCCTATATTAAGACTAACTTTAAAATGACGACTGAGGAAATCTCATTACAGAGTTTCGTTAATATCCCATGTGAGAATCCTATAGGAGAAAGACATATAGATCCCATTATGGGGATTCCTTAATATCCTGTAGGAGGGCGACTGAGGAAATTCCACTATAGTGGTTGTTTAATAACCTATATGAGAAAAGACTGAGAAATCCCACTACAGAGATTCCATACTATAATGTAGGAGAAAGAATGAGGAAATCACACTGTAGAGGTTTCTAAATACTCTCTCCGGTTATTTTTATAAGAAACATTTCACTTTTTTAGATTTATTAAATAATTAATGTATCTGATCTGCATTATAGACCATATACATTAATTATTTAATGAATTTAAAAAAGTAAAATGTTCCTTATAAAAAAGACTAGAGGTAGTATCTCATTTCCAAACTACCATATCGGCCAAATTAGTATTTGTATCCTTCATAATTTCAGTCCATAACTTTGAAATTAGTATATGTAGGGTAGTGAAGTTGTACCCTTGTTTTAATAGACCTATTATGTGTAAAATTATAAATTAAAATCTATACTCATTATATATTTTTGTTACACTAGGTGAAATGAAAATTATCATAGTTTCTTTGGTTTAGCGTTCTATGTATATTACTAGGGGAGTTTATTTGGTCTTCGTCGGACCTTCCCCCGCATACCATTGAGCCCAAGCTTCTCCTAAATACCCCTTAGGTAGTTTGTCATGTACTCGCCGAAAGCACAGGTGGCAATATTTTATTCAAAATCCAATTCTAAATTCTTTATGTAGGAAAAAAGAATATAACCTTAATTGCATGTATTTTTAATAATGTCAACATTTTTTATTCAGCGGAATGGGGTGAGGGGATAAAGACATGAACATGGATAAACAATGGCTGGACATAGAATATATTCAATAATAAAATTTAAAGCTACCACATGATGAATCGTTACTGATACTATTTAGAATTTCGTAAACTCTGTCTTTAGTTAGATCACATTACTTGTATTTATAATTGTGTTACAATAAATACATTGAATGATTAATGTATAAACATTAATCTAGGAAGTTGAATACTCTATGATTACTAACAATCAATCTAGATTATCTAAAATTTGAATTAATTCTACCAAGTCCCCAAAACAAAAAATGACTTTGAAAGGACGTGATCTAGTAGAAATTGCAGAGACATGAACAATGAAACCATTTTCTTATTCTTGCCTACTATAGTGAATCTTGATGCTTAATGGTTGTTAACTTCAAGAAGGGAATTTTAAAGACTAACAAGGGCTTCCCTTTCTGCATCTAAGGCTTCCGGAATAACGAGTAAGCCTTCCCACATAAGTTCCAGGCCTAGATTTGATCATGTCCTTTTTTGAGAATGGTCTGTTAGTCAGTTCAGGTCCTCCTTGAACGAAAAATGCTCCGTTCATATAGACATCATTGATTGATCTCCATTGCCAGTTTTTCCACACCGACTCTGGTGAGTAATCCCTCTTTGTTATCTTCAACACCAAAGTATAAAGTGAGATTTAAATAAATGTGTTTACCAAGGCACAACTAGAACATGTAAAGCATATATTAATATAGCTAAGCATGACTCGTGAGTAGATGCATACCTCTTTAGCATGGGGGTTGTTTGGGGCTATGAATCGGTTACCCTCACTTATAATTGTAGGATTTTGGCTACCACCAATGGCATACATTTCCCAGTGAGTGTAGTCATTGTTAAGCACATGGATAAAACCATATCTGCACCTTGGCATCCTTTGAATTAATCTCTTACCGAAGTGGTTGAATGCAAGTGTAATCTGCATTTTTTTATCACCATCATAGCCATCACTTGCACCAAATAACATAGCCTACATACACCATATATACACAAACAGACAGAAAAACCCAAAATTAGGTAATATATTTCATTTCAAACTCATGAATAATTAATTTTACAAGCAAAAACATGTACAAGAAATCTACCAATTTACTAATTACCTCGTTGTGATCCGTGAAATGGCAATTGGAAATGGTAATAGCAGTAGATCCCATAATGATATCAATGAGCCCATCTTTGCAGTTTCTCATGGAAACATGGTCAATCCAAACATTGCTGGAGCCAAAAATTGAAATTCCATCGCCATCACTCTTAGTCCTTAGACCAAAATGGTTCTCAGCATCTCTTATAAGTCCCCCACTACCAACTTGAATGTCAAAAATTTTGATCCCATGGATGATCACATTCCTGATGAATTGAATAGTAATACCAGCACCTTGAGCAATGACAACAGTAAATCCTCGTCCATCAATGGTCTTGTCACTTGTCATTATGAGTTCCTGGTTGAGCCTAATGACCATGCTACGAGCAAATATGATCCACAAAGGTCCGTTTCTTGTAACTCCATACCGAAGAGTACCTGGACGTGGATTTTGCATGTCATTATCTGAGGGATCAGTTACCACATAGATGCGACCGGCTTTTCCACCAGTTGTCTTCCTTCCAAAACCTTGCACACAATCTGCAAGCTTCTTGCGGTTTTTTTCCCAATTTGGATCACACCTCCAACACCTGTCAATGGGGTTTGTAGCCAAACAAGGTCGGCCTCTTCCTAGTTTTTTCCCCACCAGATTCCTTCTTCCTGTATTGCCGCCAATTATCATCCTGTTTATAAAACGAAATAAATATTAAAATATGACAGATTAGACTTATAACTATATTAATAAATATAATAATTTAACAAAACTCACTCGCTAACACTAGAAGTCATGTTTCCGGAGACTGCATATGGGTCAGGTGTATAAGCTATGTTGTTAGCTTTCTCAGCATCTGCTGCTTTTCCCCGCCAATATGTATCATTAATAAATGGTAATATATTATCCATGTATGAGTCTTGCTCTTTAATATTAGCATGCACTAAGGAAGGTATGATTACCATTAAAATGGTAGAAAGGAAGAGATGGTACAATTTTGCCATGATGGTTCTCTGCAAATGGAAAGAACCCTCTTCCTTCCTACAATAAACGGGGTAAAGAAATAGTTTAATTAGAATAGTTGACATGATTATAATATTTATATATAGATTATGATAGAAAAAAATGGGGATATTGATAATCTTGACCTCACAAAATAATAGTGAATCTTATTAACAAGTGGAAGGCCAATTTCATATAAACCATTCAATTTATTTATTTTTGCCATGTATCATAGAACTAGAAACCTTATTATTGTTTATCTTAACAAATAGTTTCGCAAAACCAATGTATTACATATGAATTAAAATTGGATATTTTTAGGCTTTCCCTGCATGCAATGGATGAATCCCTTAAACGGTTGAGTATAGTAGGTATATTATGCATACAAAACTCATCTATATTTTTTGGGATAGGTACAAAGATTAGAAAAGATTTTGAAACATTCTTTTTTGGTAGAGATGATTTAGAAAATGGTACCCGAAATAAGTAATTTTTCCGTCGTCCTTGAATAGTTTTTTAGTAAATAGTTATAATGCTTTGATTTATTATCGACAAGAGAAGAAATCAATTTACTCGAGATTAATATCTTAGAATTTTTGGGTTAATATTGCATGTATTAGTTCTTTATTTAATTAGGCAAAACTAAAGTGATTTAATTAATATTAAGTATTTAGCTAAAATCATAAATGTCATGAAATATAAGATTATTGTGTAAATATCATAAGGTAATATCTAATTTGATGAGAGGTCAAATTAAAATATTGAAAACTAGAAAATAATCTTAAGATTATTTATAGGGGTTATGGTCCCCATTTGTAGACAACGTGAAAACGGCTCATCAGAAAAATTCTTTTCATCCCAATCAGAGGAGATTCAAGGAGCCATAAGGATCAAATACCCCAAACCTCACTACAACAAAAATTACTTTAGGCAACGGACAAATAGGCAACGGCTGAAAAACCGTTGCCTAATAGTATTATAGGCTGCGCTTTTTTACGCGTTGACGCTTTTCTAAATTTTTGGTGAAAACCGTCCCTTATTTACTATATGCTACGGTTTTACACGTGTTGCGGTAACCTAACGGTAGTCTATTCATTACTAGCAACGGTTTATGAAACGCATGAATAACGTAACCGTTGCCTATTTCTTTTATAGTACGGTTTTGGTGACGCGGCTACTTCTTATTTAATAGACAACGGATATAAATCGCGGCCTATTACTAAAGACTACAATTTGTCGTCTTTGAAGTTTTATAAGATTTGAATTAAAATGTTTGAGACGAGGATCGAATCCGTGTCCTTATGGGGTTTAATGTTTGTTTTAATTTATTTTTTTAAATTAATTACAGTTTAATAAAAGTTAAAAAATATATTTTTTCAAAAATATAAAAATTGGGTTTCAATCCCAGGTGTTGCACGTGCTTAGTATATCATACTACCAATGGTCCAAAGCTCATAACTTGCAGGCCTAGCATTCTAAAATATATTAATATTATAACTATTTGTATTTTTTTAAACAAACGAGATTAATATTAATATTAACCATGTATTATAACTTGCAGTCCTAGCATTCTAAAATATATTAATATTAATATTCTACCCGTGGATTTAGTTTTATATAGTAATTTACAATTAAGTTATATTTTTATAAAGTAATATATAGTAACTATTTGTTGGCCTAATGTATTTTTTTAAGCAAACGAGATTTAATTATATTTAACCTAATAACATTGCCACCACTGCTAATTTACAATTAAGATATCCTGAAATATATTTATAAAGTAATTATGGTATTTTTTTAAAACTTACTTTTAACTTAAAAACTCTTTTAGTAAAATTAGTTTTCATATTAAACCCTAAATGTTTCTTCCTCCTCTCTGTACAGAGAGCGAGTTTCCTAAACTCACATTTTCCTTTCACGACGGCCATTGACGACTACTGCAACAACCATTGTACAACCTGTGAAGAAAAGTTATATAATTTGTTGCTCTCACCTCTTAAATCTCTTAAATGTAAGTTTACCATTTTTATTTTCTGAATAATAATATGAAATATTGAATCTCTAATGTTCATATTTTTTCTCTAATAATATTTACTCTAAGTTTCAGATCTGGATTTTTCTTTCACTCTCAGCCCCAATCTTTCTTGTTCTCACTTTCAAAGTTTCCTATTTCTGTATAATCATCTCCTCAGCATAAGGTAATTTACTTACCTTTAACTTGCAAAATTGCATTTTTAGAGATAAACGTTAAGCAGTATCGTTATATATTACTCTGTGATGAGAATTTATGTGTTTGTAATTTTCTTTTCAATTGATCCACAAATTACATTAGGTATTCTGTTTTTGTAATTTTCTTTGTTAATTGTTATGAGTTTTAACTTTCAATTTCTTCTTTATTCTTTTTCTTTTTCGGATGTAACAATTAGTTCTTATGATGATTTTTATAGTTTAGTCTTCATCAGTCGGTTTACTGGACTGTGTGACGGCAGTAATTGAAATTCCATATTATACGTTAAAGTAAAGTCTCTTATTTTTCCATGATTAGAATGTCAATAAAATTTCAAAAGAAAAGTAATGCATCAATATTCTGACCAAGAGATTACTCTGGAAATAAATAAATATGTGGTTGCAAGGAATAATATCTGAGAGATTCTCAATAGTTGTTTAATTGCACCGCTCACATGAATGTAAGAGAAAGGAGAGAGTTGTTCATGCACTGGTTTGAAGAGAAAGGAGGAGAAATTCAACAAATAAACTTTTCAAAGTGTTAAGATATTATAATATTTTAGTATATTTAATAAAAAAATGAAGTAGAATTGTGAAGCCGTGAGAAAAACAGTAATAATAGTAGAGTAGGTATGATTGTAGGTCTTAAAAAATTAATAAATAGTTTAGTCACTTTTTTCAAGACTAGGAGGCAGGTACTTATCTGAATATATTTTACTAGGATTTGATAGAAATGTATATAAATAATAGTAACTAGTACAATAACAATCTAATTTCGGTCGGCATCGGGTCTAAATGGATCCAGAAGTAATATCCGATTTCGACCACTCAAATCCATTGCTAACTGAAAAAAACAATTCTTGGACCCGTATGTCCAAAATAAACCGACCGACATGAAATAATATCTAGCGGTTAAACCGGATTCGGTCGGACCTCGGTTTTTTGTCCACCCCTACATGATGACACTAGTCTTCTTATTTATGTAACAAGTTCATAACAAAGGAAGCATGTGATGAACCTTTTTTGGCTCTAAGAAGCAATTCTCATCTAATGCATTTTTAGATATGAGTACAGTCTTTGTCGACGCAGTTTGAATCTTACTCCCAAATCCCTTAAGAGAAATCTTGAGCTTCACTTTATTGAATCCTAGAATTAGGACTTACATCCACCATATAGATAAGTGAATAATTGAACCATATAATTAGTGATATTAAGTTGTTATTTATATAATATGTTAATAGTGTGTTACTTGTTAGTTAATTTATTTTATGTGTTAATATTGTGTTAGTTGGTAAATAATATTTTATTATACTTATTATTATTATTATCCTTATGTGTTTATACATTTATTGATGTATTATTAAAATATCGTAATTAAATTAGATTAAAGGTATGGATAAAGCATGGACTAAACTCCCAAGACACTGGAAGAAGTATAGAAAAGGTGTTACGTCTTTTTTAGATTTTGCCTATACCAAAGGAAGACCTCAAGGACGTGAAATTTCTTGTCCTTGTGCTCATTGTGCAAATTGTAAATGGGAAAGAAGACACATGGTTCGCGATCATTTAATAGCTGCAGGTTTTGTTGAAGGATATGATGTTTGGGTAAACCATGGAGAGGATATACCATCGCCTATGAAAATTGACAAGGACACAGAAGAGCAAGAGAACTCACTTGATGACATTGGTGGCTTATTGTATGACACATTTAGAAATGTGGTTGAAGCAGAGGAAAGTAGTGAGGCTCCCAATGAGGATGCGAGAAAGTTCTACAAGTTGATTAATGAGGCAAAACAAGAGTTATACCCCGGATGTGAAAGCTTCTCTACTCTATCGTTCATAATTCGACTTTACTTGTTGAAGTGTCTACATGGATGGAGCAATGCATCATTTACTTCCCTTTTAGAATTATTGAAAGAAGCGATTCCAGAATTAAACATTCCTGAATCTTTTAACAAAACAAAGGCGATGATTAGTGATTTAGGTCTCAGTTACAAAAAAATCCATGCATATCCGAATGATTGCATGTTATATTGGAAAGAACATGAGAATGATAACTCTTGCAATGTTTGTAAGGCTTCACGATGGAAGGAGTTTCCTCAAGTAGAGAGTGAGTCTTCTGAGCATGCGAAATATGATCATAAAGTCCCTGCTAAGGTTTTGAGACATTTTCCATTGATTCCACGATTTCAAAGGTTATTTATGTGTTCAAAGACGGCAAAGGAAATGAGGTGGCATGAAGAAGAACGCTCAAAGGATGGAAAATTAAGGCATCCTGCAGATGGACAAGCATGGAAGGATTTTGATAGACTTCATCGTGACTTTGCTTCTGAGCCTCGTAACATAAGACTTGGCTTATCAAGTGACGGCTTCAATCCATTTCGGACCATGAGTTTATCACCGTGGGTAAAAGTAAAAAAACTGCGCTCTAAAGGAAAAGGCAACGGCCGTTTATTCCACGACTGAAAAACCGTCCCCTAAAGCCTTAGGCTACGGTTATTGCACTTTAGGCTGCGGTTTTGTGGTGTTGCCAGAATTCATTTTTGTTGTAGTGCCTTCAGTGATTCCCAATGACAAATTTAGATAAACTTCCGCTTTTATTCTCTGGTTGAATTCTGATATAGGTTTATGGAATACAAGTTGATGGTATATCAATTCTTAGGAACTATTTTAGAGTTATTTTCTTGATTTTTATATCTATAAAAATAATAATGTTATGAACAGATATAATAAATGGTATCAGAGCTACCAATATCTGATTCAACTAGCGGGATACCCGTGCCTTCGCACGGGTACCCGTCGGTGACGCGCATTTGTTTACATTTAAAATTTAAAAAAATAAAATTAATAAAAATCAATAAATATGAAAAAAATAATAATTTATATTTAAAAAAAATAATTGGATATAAGAGGAGAATAGATGAGCATCTATGTGCTCTATCTTTGATTAATTGGATTTATGGAATCCTCTAAGTACTTTAAGTATCGACATTTGGGATCAATAGAGCAACTAATAAACTCTGAAGAGATCAATTTATTATTAGTTCAAGATAGACTTTTATGATAACTCTAATAATGAACTCTCCTCGACCCCAAGTTCCTGCTCAACAGCTTTGCCTAATACGTGGTCGACGAGGGGATGGCATGAGCGTGCTCGGCGCTGACAGGGACGTGCTCGACACTGGCTATTTATGGGCCATATTGGGTTGTACCAGTATTAGGCTGGGCCTCCCCGATTAGGGGGCAGGCGTTGGCCCAGTCCGAAACAGGAGCCCCCCAAGTCGTTGCTCTGAGGTGTCGGAGTAACGAGTTAAGGGTCAGCGTCGCCATAGAGGACGCCGTAAGCGTGCTCGACCCCCGAGATGAAGGTGATCATTCGATTCGTGCGGGTATTCCTTTGTTAGGGATACATGTCGACGTGGACGTGTCCCCGCGTCAACGGGCATAATGCAATAGGAAGCCACGGGCACGGGATGCTAGACGGGCAGGAATCTCAGACACTGCTCGAATTGTGATGTCGCCGTTGGACGGCGCCACGGGGAGATGAGGGGTTGTGAATCCGAGGACCAAGGTAGATGAAAGGACTAAGGTGGGAACACGCGTGCCACGTGTCACCTGCCATTAATGCCTAAGGGCGGCTAGGTCTAGGGCACTTAAGAGTCTAGGGACTCCTCGAGTCCCGTGAGGAGCCTATAAATGGGTTTGAGTTCGTGTCATTTGCACGTTCCCACCTTTTCCGTTCTGATCTTCTCTTCCCTTCTCCGCCGCTGCACAACCGCCACACACCGCCGTACGCCGCTGCTTCCACCGTTCCGTTTTGCCCTCTACCACCGTTTCAAGTAAGCTTCTAATCTTCTACTTTTCTATTTTGTTTTCCTCTGGTGGTTTTTCGGTGAACTGAAGAAGTTCCCGGTGATGCCATGAAGATTCGGCTAAAACGGCGGAACTTTTTTAGGGTTCCGTTTGATTCGAAGGAGGCTTGGGATGAATATCCCGGGTACCCGATGAATTCCCCGAGGACACACGATGAATGTCCCGGGGAGGTGAGATGAGAGGGAACCGGGGACCTGAAGAAGGTCCCTGGACGGGATGAAGGTATTGGATAGTTCCTCGCTGATCCGAGCAGCCCCCGCGCTCTCATTTCCCTTTCACTTGATTGGCAGTGGAAGGGTGGATTTGGTCGTGGCCAACGAATTCACCTATTTCCTCTGCTTTTCAGGTAAAAATGGTCGTGAGCCTTGCGGGCATCATCCAGATAGACACCGAACCTGACGTAGACGGACCCGCGCAGCTTCCCGGGGTGGAGCCCCTGCGTCCGGCTACCGACTGGGCAGACGAGGAGCCTTTACGAATTTGCTCGCAATTTTCCCTTGATGACATCGACGCCTTCGCAATCGTCGAGGACGTCGCTGTAGGCGAGCAGCCGAGCTGGACGGTCTTTCATCCTAGGGAACACCACCGCAACTGCTCGAATGACCGTGGGTTAAGGTTCCCCATGTACGAGTTCGCGTTTAAGGAGGTCGACATTCGTCTCCCTTTCAACAGCTTTCAATTGGGGGTGTTTAACCGGTTGCATCTGGCGCCGTCTCAGCTTCACCCCAACGCGCTAGCTTTCATGCGGGCGTTCGAGCTTGTGTGCGACTACCTCAAGATCGGGGCCACTCTCTCCCCTTCTTCCGTATATTCCACCTTCAACGGTCGGCTGATCGAGGGCGACACAACTGGGTCTCCTTTAAGCAGCCGAGGAAGTTGTTCAAGGCGTACTCGGATTCCGTTCGGAATTTCAAGGATAGGTTTTACTACGTCATGCCCGCGACGCACGAGGTTGTGAGCACGCTTTATGATATCGTGACCGACAAGGCCGGGGAGGAGAGGTTTGTGTCCAACTGTCCCCCTGGAGTGGGAGGATGTACACTTCGCACTTGGCACGGATGTCTATCTCATGAAGCCCGGCGAGCTGTCGGGGGGGACAAATAGGCGTGCATAAAACTGGTCGCGTATGTCAGTAGCTTCAACCGAGCTGAATGTATAACTAGGGACGGAAAGTCTGTCCTCGACTCGCGGGGAAACGTTGTAACTGTAACCCGTTACATAAACACCAAGGCTCTCCTTGAGTGCAAGTCCCCCGACAAAGCCAAGAGGTTCTTAGGTAGGAGCCCATCGTTCTTAGGTAGGCTCCCCAGCCTCCGAGCTGCAGAAGCTAAAGGATGAATACGCTGCCCTCGAGAAGGACAAGGACAAGGTTGAGGGTGATCTGTAAAATGCCCAGTCCAAGTCCGAGAATTATGCCAACGTCCTCCACAAGCTGAACGAGGCCAACGCTGCACTGAAGGTGACTCAAGAGGAGCGTGACCGCCTCTGGACCACGGTTGTCGAGCTGGAAACTGCTATCCGTCCTGCAGAGAATGATTTCGCCGAAGAGAAAGGTTTCGCCAGCCGCGTGGCTCTGATCGCCAAGATTCGGGAGCTTCAGCAGGATAGTCTAGAGGCCCTCGAGATAGGCTTTAAAAATGCTATAGCGCAGATCGAGGCAGAGAATCCGGGTGTCCAGTTTGCGCTCGACAGGATTAATCTGTTCCTACGTGTGGTCGATGGTAAGTTGGACGTGTCAGAGGAGGAGGACGGGGAGACTGATGGTCGGATCGAGGAAGAGATTGATGTTTAGTTCTTTTGTTTACTCGGCCTGTGTGCCATTACTTTTTGGTCTTTTCGTTTGGCCTGCGTGCCATTTTTGTGATGATTTTTGCCTGGCCTGCGCGCCAAGGGCTTTTTGATACTTTTCTAATATCTGCACAATGGGCCTCTGCCCGCTTAATGCTTTGAATTTCGCTTATTTATGGGTATGAATGCTTGTATACTTTCGCTTGTTTGTGTGTGTGCGATGCTATTGTTTTTGTCTAAGTGTTGGTAATTTGGGTGTTTGCTCGACTTTGTTGATCCTCGACCGTGTGGGGGAACTGGTCGAGTGGCCGGAGGTGTATCCTGACCTTCAACGAGGATAAGAACTCGATCGAGGTCTTAGCTTCGTGGCGTGAACTTCCCATCGCGAGCTGGGCATTCTGCCTGATTGGTACGACGACGACGGAGCTTGGTCGAGGGGTCCTCGTCGGATCAAAGGTCCTCGCGCACACACAACGCGACCCTTGATCATCGTGTTTCATATGGGGGAGTCGCGCTTGTACCCTAGTGCGCCCCCGTGATCGCGACGTAGCCGTGTCGCGGGTAGTGCCTAACTGTAGTATTGCTTAAGTTTCTCAGTGTTCCAAGGTCAAGCAAGTTCTTCCCCGTGTAGATTTTCGAGGTAGTAGGTTCTTGTACCCGTTTTCACGCGAGCGCGGTACGGGCCCTCCCAATTTGTGGCGAGTTTTCCTTCTCACGAATCTTTCTGGTTCCTTCGTAGGACGAGGGTACCTACTGGAAAATCACGCTTAATAACTTTGTTGTTATAACGTAGAGTTATTTTTTGCTTGAGTGAGGCTTCCTGGAGGGACGCGCTCGTCCTTATCTCCTCGACAAAGTCGAGTTCTTCCCTTAGGGCCTCACTGTTCGCGGCCTCGTCGAGGGGGGCCTCCGTTCTCCTCGAGGGTTCCCTGATCTCCACGGGGATCACCGCTTCTGTTCCGTAGGTCAGACGGAAGGGGGTCTCCCCGGTCATGGAATGGGGGGTTGTTCTGTAGGCCCAGAGGACGCTATGTAGCTCTTCGACCCATCTTTGCTTGGCGTCGCCTAGTCGGCATTTCAATCCTCGAAGGATTACTCTGTTTGCTGCTTCGGCTTGCCCGTTTGTTTGAGGGTGTTCGGCCGACGTGAAGTGCTGCTTCGTGCCCTGCTTGGTGACGAAGTCTTGGAAGTTCCTGTCGGTGAACTGCATCCCGTTGTCGATGACATTTGCTTAGGGCACGCCGAACCTGGCGAGGATGTTCCTCTTGTAGAAACGTAGTATGTTATGGGTCGTGTTTTTTTTCTTAAATTTCATATCACTAACCGTATGCTTAACTTTACTTATTTATTAAAATAAGTAATTTTAATAAATAAATTAATAATTTTGGTAACGGCCGGGGAGTTGGCCCCTGAGATGGCCTGGGCTTCAGATGCACTAACGGTCGGGGAGTTGGCCCCTGAGAAGAAATTCGGCCTCAAGTGACAATGCGGGAGCACGAACTTCTCGTTGGGAGGGCTCGCAGTTAGATCGACATGCACCTGCTCGCTGGTTCGCTGTCTTTTCGGCGACCCCTGCGAATTAGGAGATTGGCTACACTGAGGGGGAGATGGAGGATTCTCTGGATGCCGGGATAGGGCCTGGGCGCTGTAGTGAGCGATTTTGGACGTGGTTCTTAAGCATTGTCGCTCTTTGGGGGTACTACAGGCCGATTCATTTTTTATCCTATTGAAGCTATGAAGGAAGGGAAATAGATGTCTCCAACAAACCCTGCTTGCATACTTAGTTTAAACAGCGGTCTGTTAGGTTACGGATGCTATATGGAAGTGGGGGCTCTTTCTGCTTACTTTTCTAAGGCTGAAATGACGGGACTATGCTATTGGTAGGATATTAGGACTGATGCTTTTCGATTGATGTGTGAAGGTACGGGATTTTGGGTTTTTGATTAGTGTGTCCGCTAAGATTTTTCTTTCAATCTTATGCCTACGTATTCCCGTTTACCGAAACAGGGAAATCAGAGCGATCGTAGTTCCTCCTATTCTATGGGAGGAAACGATGTTTTGGTGTCTTGTTCAAAGCCCAAGACGTGAAGCTAAATGTGATTTATTTGTATCTTGTTCAAAGCCCAAGATGTGAAGCTAAAGGGTTTTGACTTTAGAGAGAATTTGTTATCTCTAAAGGGGGAGTTGTTGATGTTTGCATGTTGTGAGCAAGGCATGATTTGATGCTAAAAGGTTGATTGTCTCAACCATGGTTTCCTTATACAAAGCCTAAGAGGAGGCTAAAAGGCTGACTTTTTCGGGGAAAATATGCTTTTTGTACAAAGCCCGAGACTTAGGCTATAAGGGTTTGACTCAACAAGAGGGTCTTTTTGTGTGTCTTGTACGAAGCCCAAGACGAAAGCCAAAGGGGTTTGACTCAACAAGAGAGTCTTTTATACTCAATAAGAGAGTGATTTGGTGTCTCGTATGAAGCCCGAGACGGAGGCTAATAGTTTGTTTGACTCAACAAGAGAGTCTTTTATACTCAATAAGAGAGTGTCTTGGTATCTCGTATAAAGCCCGAGATGGAGGCTAAAGGGGTGATTCAACAAGAGAATCTTTTATACTCAACAAGAGAGTGTTTTGTGTCTTGTACGATGCCCAAGACGGAGGCTGAAGGATGGGTGACTCAACAAGAGAGTCTTTTATACTCAACAAGAGAGTGTTTTTGTATCTCGTACGAAGCCCGAGATTGAGGCTAAAAGGGTTAACTTCGCTGGGGAGAATCATTGTACAAAGCCCAAGAGGAGGCTATAGTAACTATTTTAGTTGAGTGACAGGTCCAGTAGGTTGGTTAAAAGAGAAAATCAGTTCTTATATGAGTAATGTTGTACTCATGGACTTGATCTGAGGGTGGGGATTGTTTCCAGTTCTCTAAGGAAATGGAGAATCCAATGGGTTTTAGACCGTCCAAGTCTATGGGTGTTCTTCCCATTCTTGAAAGGGGCTTGAGAATGTCTTTGAGACTCAAGGGTCTTAGACTGTCAAAGTCTAGAGTTTTATCTTTTGTACTATGCTTAAGAGAAATTAAGGAACATTACGTTTGTGGTAGAAAGATCTAGACTCTTTGAAAGAATGTTCTATTAAGATGACTAATCTATGTTCATATACCTTTAAGAGGTCGTCGAGACAATTTGTACGAAACCCAAGAGGAGGCTGGAAACATTTAAGAAGCTGAGGGACAATTTGTATGAAGCCCAAGAGAAGGCTATCTTCCCGGAGGAAGAATCATTATACAAAGCCTAAGAGGAGGCTGTGAAAACTTCTAAGAAGCCGACGGGTCCTTCTACAATGCCCAAGAGGAGGCGGGGATGCTTTTAGGAAGCCTTTGGGTCCCAAAACCCCGAGAAGTTCAAGACATGTCATTCACAGAGAATAGATAAAGCCAGGTAAGTTCGAGAATTTGGAAGAAACTCAAGAGATGCCATTCACGGAGAAAATATAATCTCTGGGGAGTTAGAGTTTCTTTGACAATTTCTAAGGGTGACAGTCTGTGAAAGGGTTCACCGAGAATGCTGCCTTTCATGTCTCCATATTGTTTAACCCCAAGAGGAGGGAAGACTGTGTCTGGTAATCCTATGGGGATCTAGTTTTATTTGTATTTAAGAGTGACCAACAGGGCTTTACCTAGTGCTAGACGTAGTTGTCGGGTAAAACTCTAAATAACTATACTAGTATTACACAGTTGATATTTGACAAGTATATAAAAGTTTGTGAAAGAAGACTTACAGTGAGCAGCCCCACAATACAGTTATATATATATATATATGAAAGCGGATAAAGAAAGCGAGTAAACACTTACTCGGTTGTAGAGCTTCCATGTTGTTTTGTTAGTTGTTCAACAAAGAAAGCTTTGATAATAATATTATATGAAAAATCAAAGGAGAAAGTGCTTTGAAAAGATTGTTGGGGCTTACAGCTCAAGGAGAGGCCCAAGATTTTATCAATGATTGCACTGTTGTTTTGAATTTGTACAAGGACTTATACAAGTGACTGAGGCCCGAGAAAGGCTTTATGTACAAAGGTGTGGGTCTTACACTCTCTCAAGAGGCCCAAAAATGATTTTTGAATGGGTCTTATAGCTCAAGGAGAAGCCCAATAGTTAATTTTAAAAAGGGCGACGATCGCGCCGAGGTTTTGAAAACACCGTGGGTCTTATACAATGACTGAGGCCCAAAAGTTTTTGGTTTCAAAAAGGGATTGAGTCTTACACTCTATTAGAGGCCCAAGTGAGTTTTGGGAAAAGAAATGGGTCTTATTACTCGAGGGTAGGCCCAGGGTTATTTGTTTGAAAGCAACGATCTCGCCGAAGTTTTTGAAAATACACAGAGGGACTTATACAATAAGTGAGGCCCAAAATGGGTTTATTTTACAAAAAGGCTTGGGTCTTACACTCTATTAGAGGCCCATGAGTGTTTAGAAAAATTTGTTAGGGTGAAAATCAATAAAACCCTAATTTCATCATTTTTAAAGTAATTATTCAAAGAAAATTAATTAAAATGATACAAATTCCAAATAAGTTTGAATAAACAACTTGTGATTTTGGTTTTAGGTTTGAAAAATGAGGTTTTAATCACAAGATGAATTAAAACCTATTTGGTGTTGATTTTCCAACATGAATATTTATTTTTAAAAGGTTTAAAAACAATAAAAATGAATTTATTCACAAAAATACTAATTATATTAAATAAATAATATAAATCTAATTTTTTTGTGGAATAAAATATTTCAACATTTTTGTGATTTTTTGCAGAAAGAACCAATCAAAAATAATTAAAATTAAGTGAATTATTAATTTTTCAAATCATTTAAAATAAATATGAAAAATAACAAAAAAAATAAGAAAAAGTGGTAAAAAAGAGATCTGGGGCGAGGGGGATTCGAACCCCAGACCTCTCGCTTGCCAATACACACAAAACCAGCTGATCAACCACTGGGGCGCAATGCCAATTCAAATATAGTATAGCAAATGAAAAATATATAGAGAACTTGGTTGGAAAACCTGAAGAATGGCACCATGGCCATCTTCTTCCTCGAGCTCGTGCATGAAGCCCCCTATCTCACTCATCTCTCAACCATTTGACATGATTCAAATACCAAACTCATGCGTTTTTTCACAAGGAACAAGATGGCAATACTTGATTTTATTTATTTTCATTGTATAGCAAGTTATATCATCACAACCGTATGAACCCTAATTTTGCAAAAGCAGTCGTGCAGACATGGTTATGAGGGCTATGATCCAATTTTTTGAGGGAAAACACTCAACATATGATGGCAAGCAATTGGCAAAAATATCATGCGAGGAAATATGCATGGATCATGAAGATGTAGTTTTGAGGCTTACCTTGATGCAAGCTGAAATGGAACTCTGCACAGATGGTGTTTTGGATGCGATTTGATGATCCCTACAACTTCAATGGATGTTGTGGAGTGTGTTGCAAGCTTTGGAACACTCTGCAAACCTTTGGATCAAGTTGGAGAACTCCAACTGCATAATTGAGGCATAATGGCTTGGTTGAAGGGTGATTTTGAGCTAGGGGTGTTACAGTTGGTGTTTAAGTGTTTGGACACCTCAAATACATCATATATGATGTGTCTGAGCAATTGGAATGGATTGCTTAGGGCTGCAACTCAAAACCCAATGGTGGTTGCTCAAAAACAAAGAAAATTAGCACTTAAGAGAGAATGAGAGAAAGCAGTGCTATAAGGTGCTTTGGTATGCCTTGAATGATCCATTGGAACCTCTATTTATAGGTGGTCAACTCTTTTCTTGGAGGAATAGTGAATGGCTGCTGGATCAGATCACCTTCAAAGGGATTGGTTGGACATAAATGCCTCTTGCATTAGGTGTAACAGCTGCTCCAAATAGATCAGTTATGCCTTGACTGAAATCACATTCCTCAGTCATTTTAATTTTTGTTTTATCAGAGAACTTGACTGAGGAGAGTGAGAATCTTGACAATGCACTATTCCACATTAATGCCCTTTGAATTCAAGGCAAAATGTGCCAAAATGCATGAACTTCAAGTTGGAAGATTCCTTGGCTTTGTGACTCAGCTTTGTAGGTTGGATCAGATGCATTGTGATTGGTTTGAGTACATGTGGCATAATGATCCTTGGTTTTGATTCAGAAATCGTGTGTAGCAAGTAAACATGCAAACTGATTTTTCCAAAACAGCTTGCAGCAGCATGACTTTGGGCATGGATTCCTCTTGGCTCAAGTTGAATCAATTCATGTTGAGAGGTTCTTTGGATTCTTAGAAACATATGCAACAACATTGATGTTTACCTTTAGACTTGATTCAGCTTGCAACTATGTGAAAAGATCTCACAAGTTTTGGTGTTTTCAACAAAATCTGCCTTGGCCAGAATTTTTCTAAGTGTTGGAAAATGATGTATTTTCATGTTTTAGCCATTTTGGCCCAATCATAACTCAGAATCCACAATGAATTGGAGTGAGGTGTAGTTGGAGCTTTTGTAGAGGGTAATGATAGCTACAAATCCATCTTTGGATGGGGGAAAATGGCCTTGTGGTTTAGGAGTTATGATCCTCCAAAGTTGGTACCCTAGCCACTTTGTTTCATAACTTAGAAAAATTTCTAAGTTTTTATGGTTACCCCTTTTGCAAGTTATCCCACTTTTCTTGATTTTTCTTGATGAATGATGATTCCAATCATATATTAACATCATTTTAGGGTTAAAAACCATTTTTATGAAAAATCTAAAAAGTCAAAGTTTGACTTTTGTGCACAGTTGACTTTTTATCAGATGAATTCCAAACTGTGCAATCGATTAGGAAATCATGTCCATGACCTAAATCAAACTTAATGGACATGTTCCATGGGTGTTATAGGGTATATTGATTCATGTCCTAGGGTTTGGGAGCATGTCCTGGTCAAAAGTCAAAGATACAGTTGACTTTTCTAGCAAAACCCTAACTGTGGTTCAGATGAAATTGTAACTTGTGAATCAAGCTTCTTGGATTAATCCATTATTTTAAATGGATTAATGTAGTGTATTAGAGACCCTCAAATACTCTCTTGAGGTCTTGGCTCATGTTTTGTCCCAAAAGTCAACTTAGGGGTGAATTAGGTCAAGAAACCCTAATTCCTGATTTTTGGTGAATGCATCCCCTGAGGCTAAATCGACTTGATGATGGGGTTCATGATGTTCCTTGGAGCATCATAGGTTATTCCTTGAAGCATTGGCTCATGCCCATAGAAGAATTTCCATCTGGAGGCCCTGGTCGACCAAAACCCTAATTTGGTGACACTGGCGATCTTGAGGCTTAATCCACTTAGAAGGGAGCAGCCTTGTGCTTGATCCTTGATGTGGGAGTCCTCTTGATCCTTTGTAGATGTTTGAGAGGTTAGACAAGTTGAAGATCGTGTCATTCCTTGATTGATCCTTTGTCTAAGAGCTCTGAGAGGGCTTGAAACCCTAATTTTGATTGTAGTGGATGCTCACCCATCTTTGGGGAGACTAATGAGGTATGATGGTTCATCCATATTGTGATGATGATTTGCACAATGATGGGAATCTTAGTGGTCAAAATTTGGGGTATGACAGATGCCCCTATTTAATCTTCTTGGACCTGAAGGTGTGAATGACGAAGGTATTCGGGCATTCGGGGTGCAAGAGGATTAAATATCGGAATACCCGAAATTTTGATGGTTTGCTATGAATTGTAGCTTGCGCATTCATCTTCTTTTGCTAAGCGATGATGCTTAGAAAAGGTTGAAACTTCCCCTCGATCTTGGTCCTCAGCCAAGGAACTGGTCTCAGTTTCTGAAATAAACTCCCCCTCGATCCTGGTTTCCTACCGAGGAACTGGTCTCAGTTGCTGAAATGAACTTCCCCTCGATCCTGGTTTCCTACCAAGGAACTGGTCTCAGTTGCTGAAATAAACTTCCCCTTGATCCTGGTTTCTTACCGAGGAACTGGTCTTAGTTTCTTTTGTCAATAAACTTTATTGATAAGGGACGCTATTTGTAGCGGTTTTCCTCAAACTTCTCGCCGAATTTTCCTGGGGAAATGCCATTTGACGGAAAAAGTTTTGATGGTAGAGAGGCACAAACTTCTCTGTTGGAGACGCCATTTGTCGAGTCTACTGGGGAGAGCAAGTCTCTTGAGAGACTGTTATCGTTTGGGGATATTACATCATACTTTTCTCGGAGATCTTCTCGGAGAAACGACATATGATGTGATCCAATTTTGAGGTGCCGATGACCTTGTTGACATCGACTCTCCGGAGAGCAAAATCAATGTGTTGCCAAAAGTTTTTTAGCTGAGAGGCTTTCTCTGGGGATTTTCCTTAATTTGGGAAAGCGAAGATATCATCTTCAATGGCGAAGAGTGACATCGGCTGAGGGTTTTCTTGTCTTTTCAGAGGTTCAAGTTATTAAAGTGGTCAAAGAACTAACTTTAGTTCAGCAACATAGTGGAGAAGCGGTTGTTCAAACACGGCGTTTCTTGACAAGGAAAGAACTGACAACTCGATTGACAAGAGGACGTTTATCACTAGGGGATAAGATCGACTAGAGTGATAGTGATGCAACATGAATATGAATGTAAATCAATAATGCATGAGGCATGTATGTATATGCTGAAAAAACTGACATCGCATACAGGCTAGTGGATGAACATGACTGGATACTCGGCCACTACAGGGAGATGAAAAGGTATCTCTGGTTCAAGATAGCAATTCTGCCTTGCTTAGGAGAGATAGTCCCTGCGGGGAGTTACGTTGATCGGGCTTAAGAGATGAGAACTTTGTCGGGGCGTGTCAGACGAAACAAGGTCTCTGACACAGTCGATCCTTCATTCAGACGTACTGGTTTAGAATGAGTACTTTGATTCTACACTTTGAAGCTCGATTACTTCTAGAGTAGCGATCGATGTTTTTTTGATGTTCAACAGTCAAAAGAAATTGCCATCTTTTTATTTTAAAAGCAGAAAAAGTTTTACAAGTAAATTCATTTTTGTTTTATTTCAAGAATCGTTGATCATGTTAAAAACGTCGTTCTATAAAGCTAAAACAAATAAGAATTGCAAACAAAAGCACAAGGGCTCAAATTTTATTGATATGATGGAAATCAGCCAAACACGTGATCCCAAAGAGCATATACAAAGTTAGAAAATGGTAATTTACAGGGAAAAGGGCTACATCAAAACATAACGACCAATATCCTTCTACTAACTTTGAATTTCGGGCATCCTGAGCTTCTGTCGAAGATGACCTTGACTGGAGTTTTTCTGATGGACGACGTAACTGTTGCTGAGGGACTTGCCTCTGTTGGACATAGTTACTTGCCATTATCCCTAATTTTTTCCTGGATTGTACTGTGATGTTTCCAATCCACCGGGGTGATTTTTTTTATTTTGTCTCTAATTTTTTCCTGGATCGCCCTTTTGGCTTTTCAATCCACCGAGACGTTTTTTTTAGTTTAGGCGAAGTATTTCTTGACTACATCAACATTCATGGGGTAGGCAAATTCCTCTCCATCCATGGTTGCAAATCTCAAGGCGCCGCCTGAGAAAGCTTTCTTGACCACATAGGGGCCGTCATAATTCGGAGTCTATTTGCCCCGGGAATCAAGGAGAAATGACTGTATCTTCTTGAGCACGAGGTCTCCTTTCCTGAAGACGCGAGGTCGGACCTTTTTGTCAAACGTCGTCTTCATCCTTTGTTGATACAACTGACCATGGCATAGTGCCGTCATCCGTTTTTCTTCGATCAGATTTAATTCGTCATGTCAAATTTGACACCATTCAGTTTCTGTTAGCTTAGCTTCTATCAATACCCGGATTGATGGGATCTCTACTTCTATGGGGAGCACTGCTTCCATCCCATATACTAGAGAGAAAGGGGTTGCCCCTGTTGAAGTGCGGACAGATGTGCGATAACCGTGAAGAGCAAAGGGTAGCATCTCGTGCCAGTCTTTGTAGGTTACAACCATCTTTTGGACGATCTTTGTGATGTTCTTGTTAGCTGCTTCTACCGTTCCGTTCATCTTGGGTCGGTAGGGAGATGAGTTATGGTGTTCGATTTTGAATTCAGCACACAACTCCTTCATCATCTTATTGTTCAAGTTAGATCCATTATCCGTAATGATCTGGCTCGGAACACCATAACGGCAGACGATATTGTTTTTGATCAAGCGAACCACCACTTGTCGGGTTACATTAGCGTATGACGCTGCTTCGACCCACTTGGTGAAGTAGTCAATGGCTACCAGGATGAACCGATGTCCGTTCGAAGCCTTGGGTTCGATCATGCCAATCATGTCGATTCCCCATATGGAAAAAGGCCATGGGGAAGAAAGAACTTTGAGATGCGTTGGCGGTACATGGATCTTGTCGAAGTATATCTAACACTTATGACACCTCCTCATGTACTTGTAGCAGTCGGATTCCATGGTCAACCAGTAGTACCCTGCTCTTAGAATTTTCCTCGCCATTGTGTGTCCGTTGGCATGAGTGCCAATGGATCCTTCGTGAATTTCTTTTATTAGCATGTCTGCTTCTGGTCTGTCTATGCATCGGAGCAAGACCATGTCAAAGTTCCTCTTATAGAGTGAAATTCTGGCCTATATATATCAGATGTCCTATCGAGGTGTCGTGACACTGATATACAACAACAATGAACAAGTTCAAAATAAATGTGTGCATAAAATGTAAAGAACACCAGAAATTGTTAACCCAGTTCGGATCTAACTATCCTACATCTGGGGGCTACCAAGCCAGGGATGAAATCAATATTCGATAGTATCAATTCACTGATAACCACACCCGGTTCAATCAGCTCACTTAATCACTACCCTTCCTATGACTTCTACCTAAGACTCCTCTAGGTATGAGGCACTCCTCAAATCCCTCTTCAATCACAACCCGTGACTGGTTCCTTACAAGACAAGTATCAATGGTCAAAACACAAATTCTCAATACTTCACATCTTATGAGAATTAACACTCAGCTACTCAATGCTTAAAAGCTTATGAGCAACCTTACATAACTTACACTACAGTCCTTGTACTGTTATCATAAGATACCAGTTAGGCTAACAAAACACAAGCACACAACCCTAAAAATACATGTAAGTTCGACACCTAAAACTAGGTTTACATCAGTCTATTTATAGCTTGTAATCTGGACTGAATTGGGCTTCAAAAACGCAGCAATTAGGCTGCTCACAAATCTGCAAAAATAACTCCAATAAAATAGGTCTTCAATCCAAAGTTTCCTATTATGTCTCCATAATTAGAAACAGCAGCAAATCCGAAAACCAATAAGTAACCCTAATCCAAAAATGCTTTGGATGCCACATAGGATAACCAAATATTCACAGAATATTCAGTTACAAATCATTATAACAGATTCTGCAATAAACCTGACTTCACAGCGCGATGTCCTATGAGCAGTCATGGGACATCTTCATTCGACATGTTGAACAAAGAGTAGAGAACCATATCTTTAGACATCTTCATTCAACACCTGCTGCTACATGAGTTTTAGCAAAATAATGCCAACCATAAAACCAAGGAAATAACAATCTCCCCCTTTGGCTTATTTTTGGCTAAAACTCCACACACACTTAAACACCATCAGCAGCGGAAAAAAAAACTCAAACACCATCAGTATCAAAAACACAAACCAAACCAGCATAGCAGCACTCCCCTTCAGCTGCAAAAGAAAACACACAGTACCACAAGAACACTCAGCATAGTAAACTGGCAAACCTTCCCCTCAATAGCAGCAACACACCATCCATCTGCAGCACACACACTCTACCTGCAGCACTCCCCCTCAACACTTACTACTCCCCTTTTTTAGCCACAAATATGACAAAGAGAGGTCATAGACAAATGTAACCAAATCACATAGCAGTATATTGTTCAAAACCAAAAAGGAATTAAGTTGTCCTAAAATAAAACAAAAAAAAAACAGAAAGTAAAGTTGCAGATAGCCTCTACCTATTCAGCACTGTCCTCTTCAGCCACCTCATCACTTTCACCTGCAGATTCACCTTGTCCATCATCTTCAGTCAGCTCTTGCTCTTTAGCAGCATTTCTCTTTTCATTCACACACTGCACTACCAGAACCTCTTTTAGTCTTTTCAGTCTGGCAGCCAGAAAGCACATTACTCCATTTAGTCTTTACAGTAGACTTCCAATCATACTTCTGTACAAGCTGTGGTCCACACTTACTCCATTCTCATCCTTGGATAACTTCAAATGGGTGGGAGCAGGTGTCCTTTTGTGACTGGCATTATCCAGGCCAAATTTCTTTACTATGCTCTTAGCATATTTGCTTTGAGAAATAAAGATAGAATCCTCCATTTGTCTGACTTGTAATCCAAGAAAGTAGCTAAGTTCTCCAACCAAGCTCATTTCAAATTCTGATTGCATTTGTTGAACAAACTGTTTCACCATAGCTTCTGTCATTCCCCCAAATACAATGCCATCCACATAAATTTGGGTTATCATTAATTTTCCTCCTTCTTCCTTGACAAACAAAGTTTTGTCAATGCTTCCTTTTCTATAACCATTGGCTATTAAGAATTCTGTCAGCCTCTCATACCAGGCCCTTGGAGCTTGTTTCAAGCCATACAGCGCTTTCCTCAGTTTGTACACATGATTGGGGAAGTTTGGATCAGTGAATCCTTTAGGTTGATCTACATAGACTTCTTCATTCAGATAGCCATTCAGAAACGTACTCTTCACATCCATTTGGAACAGCTTGAATTTTAGATTGCAGGTCATCCCTAAGAGTAGTCTGATGGATTCTAATCTAGCCACTGGAGCAAAAGTCTCATCAAAGTAAACTCCCTCAACTTGAGTATAACCTTGTGCAACAAGTCTCGCTTTGTTTCTTGTAACCACTCCAAGCTCGTCAGACTTGTTTTTGTAGATCCACTTTGTTCCAATAACATTCACCCCTTCTGGTCTTGGTACAAGATCCCAGACATCATTTCTTCTGAACTGCTCCAGTTCTTCTTGCATAGCATTTATCCAAAACTCATCTGTCAGAGCTTCCTTGACATTTTTTGGCTCGATCTTCGACACAAAGCAAGCATTTGACACAGTCTCCCTTCTTCTGGTTCTCACACCATCATTCAGATCTCCAATAATTAATTCCCTAGGGTGATCCTTCTGAATCCTTATAGAGGGTCCCCTGTTAGCTTCCTTTACCTCTTCATTCTCAGGTCTGGTGTTGATTTCTTGAGCACTATCTTCTGCAGACTCAAGGCCTGGAGAGTTTTCATTGTTCATGGGCAGACATGCTCCAACATCATCTGGAACATCTTCATCGTTGCCAGAATCATCAACCACCACATTTATGGATTCCATCATCACCTGAGTTCTGGAATTGAACACCCTATATGCTTTGCTATTTATAGAGTAACCCAAAAATATTCCTTCCTCACTCTTAGGATCCATCTTTCGCCTTTGCTCACGATCCGCTAATATATAGCACTTACTACCAAACACATGGAAATACTTTACGTTTGGCTTTCTACCTTTCCATAGCTCATAAAGAGTGACAGAGGTACCTGATTTGATAGTCACCCTATTGTGTATATAGCAAGCAGTATTCATGGCTTCAGCCCAAAAATGATATGGAAGTTTTTTGGCATGAATCATGACTCTTGCACATTCTTGTATGGTCCGGTTCTTGCGTTCCACCACACCATTCTGCTGAGGAGTAATTGGTGACGAGAATTCATGAGTGATTCCCTCATATAAGAAGAACTCTTCAAACTTGCTGTTTTCGAATTCTTTCCCATGGTCACTTCTAATTCGAACAACACCACAATCCTTTTCCCGTTGAATTCTCTGACACAATTCTTTAAACGCTGTAAACACTTCGGAATTTTCTCTGATAAAACTTATCCACGTGAATCTGGAGTAGTCATCTACGACAACATAGGCATACTTCTTCCCACCAAGGCTTTCAACCTGCATAGGTCCCATTAAGTCCATGTGCAGTAGTTCTAGGACTCTAGAAGTTGTGGTAAGATGTTGAAGCTTCTTGTGTGACCCCCTTGTTTGCTTCCCAACTTGACATTCA
Organism: Lathyrus tuberosus; assembly: GCA_022829125.1. Classification (NCBI taxonomy): domain Eukaryota; kingdom Viridiplantae; phylum Streptophyta; class Magnoliopsida; order Fabales; family Fabaceae; genus Lathyrus; species Lathyrus tuberosus. The sequence goes on along the minus strand of JALAZF010000199.1, from coordinate 8,565,258 downwards.
CCACATATTTTGTCCTCATCAATCTTCAGCTTGGGAATACCTCTAACAGCTTCACTTGACATGACCTTCTTCATCCCTTTCAGATGTAAGTGTCCCAATTTCTGATGCCACAGTTTGGTTTCATCTTCCTTTGTCATCAAGCAAGTGGACAGGTTTTCAGGTTCTAGAGGATTCCAAAGATAGCAGTTGTCTTTAGACCTGGTGCCCTTCATAACAACTTCATCTTTCTCATTGGTTACTAGACACTCAGACTTGGTGAAATTTACCTTGAGCCCTACATCACACAATTGGCTTATACTGATTAAGTTTGCAGCCAGTCCTTTGACAAATAACACACGGTCCAGATTTGGTTGTCCTGTGTAGTCCAGCTTTCCAACACCTTTTATCTCACCCTTCGATCCATCCCCAAAGGTGACATAATTGGTGAAGTGATGCTTAATATCTGACAAGAATTTCTTCACACCAGTCATGTGTCTTGAACAACCACTGTCAAAGTACCAATCTTCTCTAGCAGATGCCCTAAGAGAAGTATGTGCTATGAGACCAGCCATCATTTGTCTAGGAATCCATCTTCTCTTCACTTTACCCCAACTCTGTTCTTTATATTGTTGTTGAACACTTTTGGGATAGCCGTGTATCTTGTAGCAAAAGGCCTTTAAGTGACCAATCTTGCCATAGTAATGGCATCTCCATGGTTTATACTTTGATCTACAAACTCCTTTCTGATGGTTCATCTGATGTTGAAACATGTGATTTGACATCCTCACTTCTTGCTTTATTTTCTGAGGAACAAACTTCAATACATTCTTCTTAGAAGTCTCGGCTTGATTGTTAAAACCAAGGCCTTGCACATTACCAGCTTCTTTCCCATTCTGAAGGATCTCATCCAGCTGCGTGGTACCATTGTTCAGCATTCTTATAGATTTGGTCATATTGGCAAGTTTTGACTTTTGCCATTCAACCTCCTCCTTCAGATCAGCAATGGTTGAAAGATGCTCTTCCTTCTCAGCTTCCAGTTGAGCTATCAAGAACTTCTACTCCAATATAATCTGGCACCTTTCTTCGTTCTTGATACACAATTCTGAAAACCTTGAGAATACTTCTTCCTTAGTGAGTTCTCCAACATAGGATTCTTTGTCAGAGTCAGATTCACAAGAAGTCTCTCCATCAGCCTTACAGATTCCAGCCAAGGCTGTCACCAATTTTGCTGATTCTTCTTCAACATCACTCTCAGACTCTCCTTCTGGCCAAGACACGGATAGGCCCTTGTTCTGCCTTTTGAGATACGTGGGACACTCGGTCTTTATGTGCCCAAATCCCTCACATTCGAAGCACTGAACTCTCTTCCCTTGATTGAAGTCTTCTTCAGTTCTGGATCTTCTCCCTCCATCCTCGTTCTTACTGATGTCGAGTGACTTGTTCTGAGCATTTGCTCTTGACTTCCAGTCAATCCTTTTCAACACTTTGTTAAATTATTTACCAAGTAATACCAGATCTTTAGACACATCTTCTTCATCATCTGAGTCATCAACATTCGACACAAATGTTATACTCTTCTTCTTTTCAGCTTTTTCACTGAATCCTAACTCAAAAGTTTGGAGTGATCCCATAAGTTCATCCAATTTCATCTTGTCAATGTCCTGAGCTTCCTCTATAGAAGTGACCTTCATATCAAATCTCTTAGGTAGAGACCTGAGAATCTTCCTGACCAGCTTGCTGTCAGACATCTTTTCTCCTAGAGCACTAGAGGCATTAGCTATCTCAATAATGTTCATATGAAAATCATGAATGCTCTCATCCTCTTTCATCTTCAAACTCTCAAACTTGCTAGTGAGAAGCTGAAGCTTTGACATTTTCACCTTTGAGGTCCCTTCATGAGCAACTTTCAAGACCTGCCAAGACTCTTTGGCAATAGTACAATGCTCAATCAGCTTGAAGATATTTCTGTTGACCCCATTGAACAATGCATTCATGGCTTTAGAATTTCCAACAGACCCTTTGTAGTCAGCATCATCCCAGTCCTCTTCTTCCTTCAGAACATCAGTAGGGTTACCTTTGTCATCTTTAACCTTAGGGGGCTCCCATCCTTTGATGACAGCTTTCCATGCTTGATCGTCCATGGATTTGATGAAAGCTATCATCCTAGGTTTCCAATACTCATAGTTTGAACCATCCAGCAGAGGTGGTTTATTCAGAGCTCCTCCATCCTTGTCCATTGTACCAGAAAGTACCTTCCCTGAATCTCACCCAGAAACAACTAAGGGTGCCTGCTCTTGATGCCAATTGAAATTATGGCCTATATATATCAGATGTCCTATCGAGGTGTCATGACACTGATATACAACAACAATGAACAAGTTCAAAATAAATGTGTGCATAAAATGTAAAGAACACCAGAAATTGTTAACCCAGTTCGGATCTAACTATCCTACATCTGGGGGCTACCAAGCCAGGGATGAAATCAATATTCGATAGTATCAATTCACTAATAACCACACCCGATTCAATCAGCTCACTTAATCACTACCCTTCCTATGACTTCTACCTAAGACCCCCTAGGTATGAGGCCCTCCTCAAATCCCTCTTCAATCACAACCCGTGACTGGTTCCTTACAAGACAAGTATCAATGGTCGAAACACAAATTCTCAATACTTCACAGCTTATGAGAATTAACACTCAGCTACTCAATGCTTAAAAGCTTATGAGCAACCTTACACAACTTACACTACAGTCCTTGTACTGTTATCATAAGATACCAGTTAGGCTCACAAAACACAAGCACACAACCCTAAAAATACATGTAAGTTCAACACCTAAAACTAGGTTTACATCAGTCTATTTATAGCTTGTAATCTGGACTGAATTGGGCTTCAAAAACGCAGCAATTAGGCTGCTCACAAATCTGCAAAAATAACTCCAATAAAATAGGTCTTCAATCCAAAGTTTCCTATTATGTCTCCATAATTAGAAACAGCAGCAAATCCGAAAACCAACAAGTAACCCTAATCCAAAAATGCTTTGGATGCCACATAGGATATCCAAATATTCATAGAATATTCAGTTACAAATCATTGTAACAGATTCTGCAATAAACCTGACTTCACAGCGCGATGTCCTATGAGCAGTCATGGGACATCTTCATTTGACATGTTGAACAAAGAGTAGAGAACCATATCTTTAGACATCTTCATTCAACACCTGCTGCTACATGAGTTTTAGCAAAATAATGCCAACCATAAAACCAAGGAAATAACATAGAGGGTATCACCGCTCAGGAATAAACTGCCTGCCATCCTTCTGAGGGTTTTTCTATCTTTTCTGGATGCCCCAAGTGGGTACTCCTGTTTCTGAAGGAAGCATTTGATATCATGATACCAAGGTTTGTTGTCTATGACCGTTTCAATCGTGAAGATGTAAGCGGGCCGCTCAAGGCGCATTATGTCGATCTTAGGTAGGTCATTCCATTGACCCACGCTAATCATGGAAGAGAGAGTGGCTAATGCATCATCCATGTGATTCTCTTCAAGAGGGATATGATGAAACTCGATTTTGTTGAAGAATGGTAACAACCTTCTCGCGTAATCTTTGTATGGAATCACTCCTGATTAGTATGTGTTCCAATCTCCTTTGATTTGATTGATAACCAGGGTTGAGTCGCCATATACATCCAAGTTCTTGATCCTTAAATCAATCGCTTCTTCGAGACCCATATACAAGCTTCGTATTCAGCCTTGTTGTTTGTGCACTTGAATGTGAGTCTGGCGGTGAAAGGAATGTGGGTACCCTGAGGTGTTATGATAATTTCCCCAATTCCGTTTCCATAATGATTGACAGCTCCGTCAAAGATAAGTCCCCATTGGGAATCTGGTTCTGGCCCTTCACTGGGTAGTGGTTCATCGCAATCTTTCATTTTTAGATACATGACATCTTCGTCTGGGAAGTCAAACCCGACTGATTCTTGATCGTCAATCGGTTGATGAGCCAAATGATCGGCTAAAACACTTCCTTTTACGGCTTTCTGAGCGTGGTACTCGATGTCATATTCTGATAACAACATCTGCCAACGGGCAATCCTTCCCGTGAGAGCAGGATTTTCAAATACATACTTGATTGGATCCCTTTCGGAGACTAACCAAGTAGTGTGACGAATCATGTACTGGCGAAGACGTTTGGCTGCCCAAGCCAATGCGCAACAAGTTTTCTCAAGCATAGTGTGCTGAGTCTCGCAGTCGGTGAATTTCTTGCTCAGATAGTAGATGGCAGACTCTCTCTTTTTAGTTTCGTCTTGTTGGCTAAGTACACACCCCATTGAGTCTTCCAAGACTGTGAGGTAGATGATCAGTGGTCTTCCTTCCACTGGAGGTGATAGAATCGGCGGGTTCGACAGGTATTCCTTGATACTGTCGAAGGTAGTTTAGTAGTCTCCTGTCCAAACGCAGTCCTGGTTCTTTTTAAGTAATTTGAAAATCGACGCACATGTCGCGGTCATGAGGAATATGAATCTGGAGATGTAGTTCAAACGTCCCAGGAACCCTCTGACTTATTTTTCAGTTTTCGGAGAAGGCATTTCTTGAATGGCCTTGACCTTGTTAGGATCAACCTCAATTCCTTTCTGGCTAACGATGAACCCTAAAAGTTTCCCTGAACAGACACCGAAGGTGCACTTGTTAGGATTCAAGCGGAGTTTGTACTTTCTCAACCGCTCGAATAACTTTGACAGGTGGGTCACATGCTCCTCTTCTGTATTAGATTTGGCAATCATGTCATCAACCTATACCTCGATTTCTTTGTGTATCATGTCATGAAACAGAGTAGTCATGGCCCTTTGATAGGTTGCCCCGACATTCTTCAAACCGAACGGAATTACCTTGTAACAAAAGGTACCCCATGGGGTAATGAACGAAGTTTTCTCCATGTCTTTCGGCGCCATTTTGATCTGATTATAGCCCGAGAATCCATCCATGAAGGAGAAAACTTTAAACTTTGTTGTACTGTCTACCAGCATATCAATGTGTGGTAAGGGAAAGTCGTCCTTTGGACTAGCCTTGTTTAGATCTCTGTAGTCTACACACATTCTGACCTTTTCGTCCTTTTTGGGAACGGGTACGATGTTGGCTAAGCATTGAGGATATTCTGATGTGGCGAGGAAACCCGCGTCAATCTGTTTCTGTACTTCCTCTTTGATTTTGATGGCCATGTCTGGGTGAGTCCATCTCAACCTCTGTTTTACTGGCGGACATTCCGATTTCAACGGTAAGTGATGCTCCACGATGCTGGTATCCAACCCTGGCATATCCTGATAGGACCAAGCGAATACATCGGGAAACTCTTTGAGAAGCTTTATCAAACCCTCTCTGGTAGTTGGACTGAGCAGTGCCCCAATCCTGATTTCTTTTCTCTCCTCCTCCAAACCTAAGTTTACCATTTCCAACGGCTCTTTATGAGGTTCGATGGACCTTTCCTCTTGTTTGGGTAGTCGAGAGATCTCTTCTGGAATTTCGTCGTCAACTTCTTCTTCGGCCCCAAATACCGGGAACTCAAAGTTGGGAGAAGGCATTGGATCGTATGTTTCAACGGGGTATAAAACAAGTAATCTGCATGACGTGATGATTTGTTTTTAGAAGAGATAGAGAGAATGCAAGTGTGTGCAGTGTATTTTTTTGTTTACTGCTTGTTTTTGTTATTGAATTATTTTTTAGGATTACCATTTTCTAAGAAAAGCAAAAAGAGAAACCAGCAATAAATGCGGAAATTACAGAACGGCGTTATTTTATTAATGAACAAGTCGATTCTTGAAACTACAGCCCTATAAATCAAAACTCTGTCGCTTTGGGCGAAGTGAGGAGGGAAAATTACAGAAAGCGAGCCCTATCAAAACATCTGTTTCACCTGGGCAAGGTGAAAGGTTAAAGTAAAGATGGCAATTACTTTGACTTATGAACAATCTTCGGAACATCGACAACAACCCATTGGCGGCGAACTCCTCGGTGAATCACAAAGTCTGGTACCTTCCTTGATTTTTCTTCAGAAATAACGCTGATTTCTGGTGGAGCAGGATCATTGGAATCTGTCTCCCAGGCAGAGTTGTCGTAGGAGGATTCCTTTGTTGTATTTTGCATAGTATTTGTTCTCTCAGCTGTATCTCCCCATCCAGTTGGCTGGATGTCTTCGAACGTGATACGAGAGCTTTCAGGAGCGGTGTATTTGACCATGAAGTCGTACTTTCCACTCGGTTGTCCCAAGGTGTCCCATACTTCTTTGGAACTGGAGGAGTCATCCCTCTCGATGACGTTGACCTCAGGAAAAGCATAGTTAATGAATTCTAGTCCGGCAAACTTTGCGAATTCATCGTCGTGCTGGATATTTTCTGAATGACCTGAGTGTTGATCCCATGACATGGTGGGGACGCATGTATTCAGGTCAATGATGCTCAGCTGATTTTCATTGTTCGGCTGACTCTCTTGCCCCAAGTTTCCTGGGTAAGGCTGCCAGATAGGCAGGCCATCCATTGGGCCATAATGGTCATGGTCGAAGTTGTCCTTCATCAGAGTGTCTTCCTCTAATGAGTTTGGTGGAGCACGGCATCCTTCCGGATCACAATCTCCGTATATCATTTCGACATCTGACCTCGGTATAAATCTCGACCTCTGTGCGGGATAGCAAAACTGCATAAGCACCTCTTCCTGAGACATATAACCGTCCTTGTTGAGATAGGACTTCCATTCCTCATCCGTGTCAGAGAAATCTTCCCCATTGATGGGATGTACTTCTTGAGGCACTGGGTGAAGGAAACCTCCACTGTGGAAGAAGTCCTGAATGGGATGAACACTTTCATCGTTAGCAGCTGTCTGAGTGCAGGTTGCAAAAAAACCAAGACCCCTCTTTGTTTTATTCTCAGTAGGAATGACAAGCTGCCCCCATCCTTTTGTATTATTATTCTCTATCACTTCGAGAGCATCTCTGTATGAGGAAATCGAGGTTCCTCCTTCGGATTGATTGTCCTTGTGTAGCGAAAGCGCTTGGAACTGAGTTCCAATTACCCCCTCCGGTTCTACATAAATGGACGATGATAAATTGCTTACGAGCAAGGCTTGTTCTCCACAGACTATGACGAGTTGGTCGTTCTGGACGAACTTTAGCTTTTGGTGGAGGGTTGAAGTAACCGCCCCAGCCTGATGTATCCAAGGTCTTCCTAATAAACAACTGTATGTTGCCCGGATGTCCATGACCTGGAAAATGACTTGGAAAGTATGAGGACCAATAGTTATGGGAAGGTCGACTTCACCGATAACCGTTTTTCTGGATCCATCAAATGCTTTGATGACGACCTCGCTGGTTCTCATCAGAGGTCCTTTGAATGATAATTGCATCAAAGTGGACTTTGGCATAACATTCAGGGCTGACCCTGTGTCTACCAGTACGCTGGCTAAGGCATCGTCCTGGCAGTTAACTGTGATATTGAGCGCCATGTTGTGGCTTTTGCCCCCCTCTGGCAAGTCCTCATCACTGAATCCTAAGTTGTTGCAGGAAGTGATGTTAGAGATGATGCTATCGAACTGTCGTATTGACACGTCCTGTTCCACAAAGGCCTGCTCTAAGACTTTCTGTAGAGCCTCCCTGTGGGCTTCGGAACTGAGTAAAAGTGATAGCACTGAGATCTTTGAAGGAGTTTGTAACAGTTGATCAACAATGTTGTATTCACTCCTTTGGATGAGCTTCAACATCTCATCATTGTTTTTCGAAAGGTCGGGATTACTGGATTGACCGACTGGTGGATCAGGAGCTTCCGTCTGAAGTTCCTTTTCTTTGCTGGGTTCTCCAACTCCCCTGTTGAAGATTTGACCGCTCTGTGTTACTCGACTGATGTCTGCAATATTCACAATGGAGGGTAATGGAATTTCCTTTCCATTCTCGACTGTTGTTGCACCGTACTTGTAAGGGATAGCCTTAGTTGATTCATACGGTAGTGGTCCCGATAGATAGATGACTATGGGAACCTTCTGATTTTTCTGACCATCGTACGTAATTTCGATCCGTTCCTGGTTGGGAACTCTCGATTCGTCAAGTAGGGGGATGATGGCACAAACATCCCTAGTTTTCTGATGATCAGAGATTACGACAACGTCCTTGATTTGATCAGCGAGGTATTTGACTGATCCAGAACTTGAGCATGGTTGAATCTCTTTGCGGTCCAACTGACTTTGAAGGGCTGCTCGTACAAGGTAGCATCCTTGATTATCCACTGAGCAAACTCCACACCGCTCATAGTTGTGTAGTGGCACCTGGCCACGTCTGCTTTGAATACAGTGTAACTTGACGAGGTCTGTTTCCATCGACCGAACATCCTGACCTTGATATCTAGTAGGATTTTCGTTAGTGATACTAATTTGCTGGGTGTCTTCGTCCATATAGATTGGAAGCCACCAGTGGTTCAATAAGTGTTGAAGTGTTTCCTGGACAAGGGCACAGCCTTGATCGTTTTCGTAACCCGCTTTACAGCTCTGATAATCATGTGATACCAGGAACCCGAGCCGGACCTGTTTAGCACGTAACTCCACCAGGCTGGTATTCATCAAGCGAATATCGAAGATTTGAACCATGTTGATTTGATAATGATTCCTATCATGGTAGTCTTGGATCCATCCAAGATCCATCTGATGCTGGAGAGCCTCTTGTACAAAAGAGCATCCCTGTTTATTTACCGAGCAAGTCAGACAGGAATTATAATCGTGACGCGACAGATTATGATACTGGCTTTGCCTTGAGTGCATTACCACCAAGTTGACATTCATCGCACGGATATCGTAGTTTTGAATGATGTTGGAATTCGTATAAACCATGTTAACTCCACGAACTCGGTGCTCTTGGATCCATCCGAGATCCATCTGTTCCTGTAAAGCTGATTGCACCACAGAACATCCTCGATTGCTTTTAGAGCAGATATCACACTGGTGATAATTATGAGGTGGCACATGGCCATATCCACTCTGTCTACAATGCATCTTGACCAAGTTGGCCTTTAACAAGAGTACATCATGAATTTGATAGATGTTGTTAGACTCTCCCTCTATCAAATTGACTGTAGCTTTCTCGTGTTGAGGCAGCGGGTTCGTGAGAACATTCGGATTCGTATCTTTGAAAGATAAGACCCCGCTCCTAACAAGATTTTGCACGTCGGATTTGAAACTGAGACAATTCTCTATGTTATGCCCTGGTCCTCCTTGATGGTAAGGGCAAGTTTGATCCACCTTAAACCAAAAAGGCAGATTTTCCAATACTGTAAGAGGAGACTTAGTCTAGACATGCCCCTTGACCAGTAATAATGGAAGCAGTTCTGCGTACAACATGGGTATAGGGTCGAATCCTGGTGGCCGCGTTGTACAGTTGTTGTTGTATTGAGGACGAGCCTGCTGAAGAGGCTGTTGTGTCCTTTGCTGAAATTGCTGCGACTGCGGTTGGCTTTGAGAAACCTGAGGTTGATACGTAGAAACAGGCGCAGGGTTAATAGCAGAAATTATAGCTGCTACTGGTTGGTACCGTCGCCTTTGCTTTCCGAGAGAGATATTCCCAATATCTTGCTCCTTTTTCTTAGGGAGAGCACTACTGTATTTTTTAGTACCTCTTGTCGACCCAGTGTCTTTGACTAGACGTCCTTCTCGAACGGCTTCCTCGAGACGCACTCCCATACTGACCATTTCGGTGAAGTCGCTGGGTGCACTGGCAACCATTTGGTCGTAGTAAAATGAGCTTAAGGTCTTTAAAAAGATCTTTGTCATCTCTTTTTCCTTAAGAGGTGGACAAATTTGAGCGGCAATTTCACACCATCTCTGAGCGTATTCCTTAAAGGTTTCCTTGTCCTTTTGCGACATTAATCTGAGTTGATCTCTGTCTGGTGCCACGTCCAAATTGTATTTATATTATTGGACGAAGGGAGTGCCAAGATCTCTGAAAATGCTAATCGTAGCGCGGTTTAAACCCATGTACTATTTTAATGCGGCACCGGTTATACTATCCTGAAATTAGTGAATCAGTAGATCCTGATTCTCCGTCTGAGCTGACATTCGCCGAGCGTACATCACCAAGTGGCTCTGAGGGCAAGAGTTGCCCTTGTATTTTTCAAAATCGGGCACTTGGAACTTGTGTGGGACTTTCACATTGGGGACCAAGTAGAGATCTGCGGCGTCCTTTCCAAATAAATCCTGACCGCGAATAGCTTGCAGTTCCTTCTGCATTTCCAGGAACTGCTCCTGGAATTCATCCATTCTATCGAACATACTTTCCTTTCCACCAGAAGGTAACTGTGGAATCTGTCCTTCCGGGACAATGTGCACCACAGAGGGTGGTACCATAACTACGACAGTGAATCTTGGCACTTCCCGAAGTTTGTAACCTTCAGGAGTCCTCATTATGCCTCCGGTATCCTCGCTTTCCCGAAGTTTGTAACCTTCAGGCCCAGCGGCTTCTACTGTGATTCCCTGATCTTCAGTGATCGGCAGAACATATCCTTCTGGGATATAGTTAACAGGCATGCCCCAGGGACGATCTTTCGGCATTTGATACCTAGGATCATACTTCTCCACTATGGGCGTTGAGGTGATCTCTGAGATCACAGTTTTTTGTAGCTGAGCTTCTGCCATGGCTTGCATGTCATTACGAAGCTTTTTCATATCCTCTCTCAGAGCGTTGATCTCTTCTTTCAACTCTCTGTTCTCTTTCTCGAGATCATCCATCTTTTTCTGACGATTGGCCCGAGTATTGTACGAATGAGACAGTTTGACTCTAGAACCGAGACACAAACGTGAGATTCGTAGGTAAGAAGACTACGTGACATGAGAATAATGAATGCAATGATTATATTAATTGTTTTTTTTATTTAATCAAAATAAACTTCGACAATTAGATTGTAAATATCAAACAATGGGGAAATCCCCGTTTTATTGAATTTGAAGGATTATGGAAATGGAAATACAATAATTTACAAGGTGCTAGAAACAGAAACCTAAGCTAATGGGTCCCGAGTCCTCTCTGAGGAGAACTCGGGTGCTGATTCTGGTACTTTCCTTTTCTTGGACCGGGGCTCTTGGGACGTTGTCGGGTTGTCATTCCTTTTCCAAGTGAAAGGAGCGAGCAAATTCCTTTGGTCATCCTGATTTTCTACAGCATGTTGCTCCAAAATTTCAATTAGAGCATCCTTATCTTTCAGCAGTTGCTGCATTTTGGTACACTCCACATTGAGAAGGCAGTACTTGTTCTTCCAAGACCTCCTCTCCTGTTGAACTTTGTTGAGAGTAACCTGAAGTTTTTCCGTTTCAGTCATAAAGTACATGACAGATTCCCTTGGCGGAAGAACTCCGTGACGAGGATAACGCATCTTTAGCTTGAGAGCTCTAGTTTGTACCCAGTGGAGATAAGGCTCCACCGAGACACAATCCGATTTTCCTAGAGACTCTCGTCCTTTCTTATGAACATGTTTCCAAGTGTGCACTATTTCCATCTTTAGTGCCCTGTCATTTTCTCCTTCCTTGAAGAAAAGACCTTCCAGATGAGCGTTACGCGGGACATGCCTCATCGGGTATCCAAATTGACGACGAATTAAGACTGGATGATAATTTATTCCCCCCTTAGTTCCTATAAGGGGTACGTTAGGGAAGTTTCCACAACGGTCAATGATCCTGATCCCGTCGTAGATATTATTGTACCAATCTATGTCAGAGTTGGTAAGAGACATGATTTTCTACGACCAACGTAAGGCACATGATCCCAAAAAGTGGCAGATTTAGGAAAATGGAAAATGAACCATTTGTATAGCAGGGGTACACAGCACGTGATCATTCCTCCGCTGTATAAATTCCTTAAGTGTACAGAATGAAATGCATCTGCGATCAAAGTTGGTACAGGGTTTCCAATTAGAAAAACCTTAATGGCGTTGATATCTACAAAGTTATCGATGTTGGGAAACAAAAATAACCCGTAGGTGAGTAAAATAAAGATGCTTTCAAAAGCAGTCATGTTCCCTATACTAGCAAAGTACAGAGCTTTCTTTACCAGAAACTTGGCTGGTAAACCTGGGATTCCTCCCTTGGTGGTCATGTGAGTCTTGATTTCCGATTCATCCAAATAAATTGCTTTTGCAATGGTTTGATCGTTTGGAATTTCTTCCAGTCCAGAAAAGGGAGCTTGATCAGTAATATGTAAACCAGTTAGGTGAGAATACTCCTCCAGCATTGGTGCAAGCTGGTAATCCGAGAATGTAAAACAGTGGTAGACTGGATCGTAAAATTGAATGAGTGCCTCCATGATTCTTTCAATCACATGGACCCTTAACAGAGGTAACAGACCTCCGTACTTAGCTCTGAAAGCCTCTTGGTTTGTGATCATCCTTGCCAAACCTCTCCAATCCTCTAACTTTGGAACCTTGAAGGTGTACTTATGAGTTCTCCTTCTACCGAAATCCATGAGCGCAATCTTTTTCTCTCTGACATTTGCAATCATTGTTTTAGTTTAATTTGAAAAAGAGATACTAGAAGAGAAAATTTTCTTTGTTTAATGTTCTTTTTAAATGAATGCATGAATGCAGCACACAAAAACATAGAAAAAACATGGGGTCAATGGGTCGGTGTCATGAAGTCAAGGCTCTACCCATCCCAAAGGTTTATACTAGTGATTTTTGTACCTGTCTCTCAAAATCATTGATTCTTGTTGAGATAACATCAGCGGGCCGAGAACCGTGCTAGGTGATGTTATTTCGAAGAACCTCAGAAGAGGGTAGCATCGCGTAACAGCTATTTCCGATAGCTTCCGTACTACTGAAAGAGGTTTTTCCTAGGTGTATACTAAATCTTTCCACATGCGGCATCACGCGCATTCCCATTAGCAGAAAAATAAACACAGATATCAACTAGGAAAAGCAGTATATATATTTGTCCTAATGTCCTAGACTTTTAAGAGCTATGAATCCTATGTTCCTGACAGAAAATGGCTCCCCGGCGGAGTCCCCATTCTGTGGCACTTTCCCAACTTAAAGGTTTTGACCTATGATCCTAGTGAGGGCCGATCCTAGCAAGAGTGACATTCCCCGATGAAACCGTCATGAAAATAACTTGTCCAAGGTTTTTACCCACTTTTATGTAGCGAGCGATTTTGGACGTGGTTCTTAAGCACTGTCGCTCTTTGGGGGTACTACAGGTCGATTCATTTTTTATCCTATTGAAGTTGTTGAAGGAAGTGAAATAGATGTCTCCAACTAACCCTGCTTGCATACTGAGTTTAAACAGCGGTCTGTTAGGTTACGAATGCTATATGGAAGTGGGGGCTCTTTTTGCTTACTTTTCTAAGGCTGAAATGACGGGACTATGCTATTGGTAGGATGTTAGGACTGATGCTTTTCGATTGATGTGTGAAGGTACGGGATTTTGGGTTTTCGATTAGTGTGCTCGCTAAGATTTTTCTTTCAATCTTATGCCTACGTATTCCCGTTTACCGAAACAGGGAAATCAGATCGATCGTAGTTCCTCCTATTCTATGGGAGGAAACGGTGTTTTGGTGTCTTGTTCAAAGCCCAAGACGTGAAGCTAAATGTGATTTATTTGTATCTAGTTCAAAGCCCAAGATGTGAAGCTAAAGGGTTTTGACTTTAGAGAGAATTTGTCATCTCTAAAGGGGGAGTTGTTGATGTTTGCATGTTGTGAGCAAGGCATGATTTAATGCTAAAAGGTTGATTGTCTCAACCGGCATTTCCTTATACAAAGCCTAAGAGGAGGCTAAAAGGCTGACTTTTCCGGGGAAATGTGTTTTTTCTACAAAGCCTGAGACTTAGGCTAAAAGGGTTTGACTCAACAAGAGGGTCTTTTTGTGTGTCTTGTATGAAGCCCAAGAAGGAAGCCAAAGGGGTTTGACTCAACAAGAGAGTCTTTTATACTCAACAAGAGAGTGATTTGGTGTCTCGTATGAAGCCCGAGACGGAGGTTAAAAGTTTGTTTGACTCAACAAGAGAGTCTTTAATACTCAACAAGAGAGTGTCTTGGTATCTCGTACGAAGCCAAAGATGGAGGCTAAAGCGGTGATTCAACAATAGAATCTTTTATATTCAACAAGAGAGTGTTTTGTGTCTTGTACGATGCCCAAGACGGAGGCTGAAGGATGGGTGACTCAACAAGAGAGTCTTTTATACTCAACAAGACAGTGTTTTGTATCTCGTACGAAGCCCGAGATGGAGGCTAAAAGGGTTAACTCCGCTGGGGAGAATCATTGTACAAAGCCCAAGAGGAGGCTATAGTAACTGTTTTAGTTGAGTGACAGGTCCAGTAGGTTGGTTAAAAGAGAAAATCAGTTCTTATATGAGTAATGTTGTACTCATGGACTTGATCTAAGGGTGGGGATTGTTTCCTGTTCTCAAAGGAAACGGGGAATCCAAAGGGTTTTAGACCGTCCAAGTCTACGGGTGTTCTTCCCATTCTTGAAAGGGGCTTGAGAATGTCTTTGAGACTCAAGGGTCTTAGACTATCCAAGTCTAGAGTTTTATCTTTTGTACTATGCTTAAGAGAAATTAAGGAACAGTATGTTTGTGGTAGAAAGATCTGGACTCTTTGAAAGACTGTTCTATTAAGATGGCTAATTTTTGTTCCTATACCTTTAAGAGGTCGTCGAGACAATTTGTACGAAGCCCAAGAGGAGGCTGGAAACTTTTAATAAGCCGAGGGGCAATTTGTATGAAGCCCAAGAGGAGGCTATCTTCCCGGAGGAAGAATCATTATACAAAGCCTAAGAGGAGGCTGTGAAAACTTCTAAGAAGCCGACGGGTCCTTGTACAATGTCCAAGAGGAGGCGGGGATGCTTTTAGGAAGCCTTTGGGTCCCCAAACCCCGAGAAGTTCAAGACATGCCATTCACAGAGAATAGATCAAGCTAGGAAAGTCCGAGAATTTGGAAGAAACTCAAGAGATGCCATTCACGAAGAAAAGATCATCTCTGGAGAGTTAGAGTTTCTTTCACAATTTCTAAGGGTGACAGTCTGTGAAAGGGTTCACCGAGAATGCTGCCTTTCACGTCTCCATATTGTTTAACCCCAAGAGGAGGGAAACCTGTGTCTGGTAATCCTATGGGGATCTAGTTTTGTTTGTATTTAAGAGTGACCAACAGGGCTTTACCTAGTGCTAGACGTAGTTGCCGGGGAAAACTCTAAATAACTATACTAGTATTACACAGTTGATATTTGACAAGTATATAAAAGTTTGTGAAAGAAGACTTACAGTGAGCAGCCCCACAATACAGTTATATATATAAATATATATATATATATGAAAGCGGATAAAGAAAGCGAGTAAACACTTACTCGGTTGTAGAGCTTCCATGCTATTTTGTTAGTTGTTCAACAAAGAAAGCTTTGATAACAATATTATATTAAAAATCAAAGTAGAAAGTGCTTTGAAAAGATTGTTGGGGCTTACAGCTCAAAGAGAGGCCCAAGATTTTATCAGTGATTGCACTGTTGTTTTGAATTTGTATAAGGACTTATACAAGTGACTGAGGCCCGAGAAAGGTTTTCTGTACAAAGGTGTGGGTCTCACACTCTCTCAATAGGCCCAAAAAAGATTTTTGAATGGGTCTTATAGCTCAAGGAGAAGCCCAATAGTTAATTTTAAAAAGGGCGACGATCGCGCCGAGGTTTTGAAAACACCGTGGGTCTTATACAATGACTGAGGCCCAAAAGTTTTTGGTTTCAAAAAGGGATTGGGTCTTACACTCTATTAGAGGCCCAAGTGAGTTTTAGGAAAATAAATGGGTCTTATTACTCGAGGGTAGGCCCAGGGTTATTTGTTTGAAAGCGACGATCTAGCCGAAGTTTTTGAAAATACACAGAGGGACTTATACAATAAGTGAGGCCAAAAATGGGTTTACTTTACAAAAAGTCTTGGGTCTTACACTCTATTAGAGGCCCATGAGTGTTTAGAAAAATTTGTTAGGGTGAAAATCAATAAAACCCTAATTTCATCATTTTTAAAGTAATTATTCAAAGAAAATTAATTAAAATGATACAAATTCCAAATAAGTTTGAATAAACAACTTGTGATTTTGGTTTTAGGTTTGAAAAATGAGTTTTTAATCACAAGATGAATTAAAACCTATTTGGTGTTGATTTTCCAACATGAATATTTATTTTTAAAAGGTTTAAAAACAATAAAAATGAATTTATTCGCAAAAATACTAATTATATTAAATAAATAATATAAATCTAATTTTTTTGTGGAATAAAACATTTCAACATTTTTGTGAGTTTTTGCAAAAAGAACCAATAAAAAATAATTTAAATTGAGTGAGTTATTAATTTTTCAAATCATTTAAAATAAATATGAAAAATAACAAAAAAAATAAGAAAAAATGGTAAAAAAAGAGATCTGGGGCGAGGGGGATTCGAACCCCAGACCTCTCGCTTGCCAATACACACAAATCCAGCTGATCAACCACTGGGGCGCAATGCCAATTCAAATATAGTATAGCAAATGAAAAATATATAGAGAACTTGGTTGGAAAACTTGAAGAATGGCGCCATGGCCATCTTCTTCCTCGAGCTCGTGCATGAAGCCCTCTATCTCACTCATCTCTCAACCATTTGACATGATTCAAATACCAAACTCATGCGTTTTTTCACAAGGAACAAGATGGCAATACTTAATTTCATTTATTTTCAGTGTATAGCAAGTTATATCATCACAACCGTATGAACCCTAATTTTGCAAAAGCAGTCGTGCAGACATGGTTATGAGGGCTATGATCTAATTTTTTGAGGGAAAACACTCAACATATGATGGCAAGCAATTGGCAAAAATATCATGCGAGGAAATATGCATGGATCATGAAGATGTAGTTTTGAGGCTTACCTTGATGCAAGCTGAAATGGAACTCTGCACAGATGGTGTTCCAGATGGGATTTGATGATCCCTACAGCTTCAATGGATCTTGTGGAGTGTGTTACATGCTTAGGAACACTCTGCAAACCTTTGGATCAAGTTGGAGAACTCCGACTGCATAATTGAGGCATAATGGCTTGGTTGAAGGGTGATTTTGAGCTAGGGGTGTTACAGTTGGTGTTTAAGTGTTTGGACACCTCAAATACATCATATGTGATGTGTCTGAGCAATTGGAATGGATTTCTTAGGGCTGCAACTCAAAACCCGATGGTGGTTGCTCAAAAACAAAGAAAATTGGCACTTAAGAGAGAATGAGAGAAAGCAGTGCTATAAGGTGCCTTGGTGTGCCTTGAATGATCCATTGGAACCTCTATTTATAGGTGATCAACTCTTGTCTTGGAGGAATAGTGAATGGCTGCGGGATCAGATCACCTTCAAAGGGATTGGTTGGACATAAATGCCTCTTACATTAGGTGTAACAGCTGCTCCAAATAGATCAGTTATGCCTTGACTGAAATCACATTCCTCAGTATTTTTAATTGTTGTTTAATCAGAGAACTTGACTGAGGAAAGTGAGAATCTTGACAATGCACTATTCCACATTAATGCCCTTTAAATTCAAGGCAAAATGTGCCAAAATGCATGAACTTCAAGTTGGAAGATTCCTTGGCTTTGTGACTCAGCTTTGTAGGTTGGATCAGATGCATTGTGATTGGTTTGAGTACATGTGGCATAATGATCCTTGGTTTTGATTTAGAAATCGTGTGTGCCAAGTAAACATGCAAACTGATTTTTCCAAAACAGCTTGCAGTAGCATGACTTTGGGCATGGATTCCTCTTGGCTCAAGTTGAATCAATTCATGCTGAGAGGTTCTTTGGATTCTTAGAAACATATGCAACAACATTGATGTTTACCTTTAGACTTGATTCAGCTTGCAACTATGTGAAAAGATCTCACAAGTTTTGGTGTTTTCAACAAAATCTGCCTTGGCCAGAATTTTTCTAAGTGTTGGAAAATGATGTATTTTCATGTTTTAGCCATTTTGGCTCAATCCTAACTCAGAATCCACAATGAATTGGAGTGAGGTGTAGTTGGAGCTTTTGTAGAGGGTAATGAGAGCTACAAATCCAGCTTTGGATGGAGAAAAATGGCCTTGTGGTTTAGGAGTCATGATCCTCCAAAGTTGGTACCCTAGCCACTTTGTTTCATAACTTAGAAAAATTTCTAAGTTTTTATGGTTACCCCTTTTGCAAGTTATCCCACTTTTATTGATTTTTCTTGATGAATGATGATTCCAATCATATATTAACATCATTTTAGGGGTAAAAAACCATTTTTATGAAAAATCTCAAAAAGTCAAAGTTTGACTTTTGTGCACAGTTGACTTTTTATCAGATGAATTCCAAACTGTGCAATCATTTAGGAAATCATGTCCTTGACCTATATCAAACTTGATGGACATGTTCCATGGGTGTTATAGGGTATATTGATTCATGTCCTAGGGTTTGGGAGCATGTCCTGGTCAAAAGTCAAAGATACAGTTGACTTTTCTTGCAAAACCCTAATTGTGGTTCGGATGAAATTGTAACTTGTGAATCAAGCTTCTTGGATCAATCCATTGTTGCAAATGGATCATTGTAGTGTATTAGAGACCCTCAAATCCTCTCTTGAGGTCTTGGCTCACGTTTTGTCCCAAAATTCAACTTAGGGGTGAATTCGGTCAAGAAACCCTAATTCCTGATTTTTGGTGAATGCATCCCCTGAGGCTAAATCGACTTGATGATGGGGTTCATGATGTTCCTTCGAGCATCATAGGTTATGCCTTGAAGCATTGGCTCATGCCCAGAGGAGAATTTCCATCTGGAGGCCCTGGTCGACCAAAACCCTAATTTGGTGACACTGGCAATCTTGAGGCTTAATCCACTTAGAAGGGAGCAGCCTTATGCTTGATCCTTGATGTGGGAGTCCTCTTGATCCTTTGTAGATGTTTGAGAGGTTAGACAAGTTGAAGATCATGTCATTCCTTGATTGATCCTTTGTCTAAGAGCTCTGAGAGGGCTTGAAACCCTAATTTTGATTGTAGTGGATGCTCACCCATATTTGGGGAGACTAATGAGGTATGATGGTTCATCCATATTGTGATGATTATTTGCAAAATGATGGGAATCTTAGTGGTCAAAATTTGGGGTATGACAGGCGCTGCTGCTGGATCTGGTTGACTCGTCCTTTTCCGCCCTTCTTCGAACCTCGAGTAGCTGCCAACTTCTTAACACACTCCTCCATGCTCGACATTTTGCCTTCAAAGGAAAAATAAAAGCATGTTAGTAAACCGAAGACAAAAATGTACGGGAGAGCTCAGCCAAGGGGTTGCTCGCCACCTAGTAGCTCGACGGCGTCCTCGTCGAAAAATGTCTCGAGGAGGCCCCTCGTATTAATCAATCGAGCCTCCTCTAAGATCTCCCCGTTGTCGTCACAGATAAATTTCCCGTACGGAGTCACAAGCTGCGCAGGTTTAAAACCAAAGACGAACTTGACTATCTCCTCGTAGGCCAGACGGTCATCTTCGGCCAGTGTGCCCTGTCTAAATATATAGCAGTTCGTTCCTTTCTTGAAGTGTTCCTCCGTCTACTGCAGGGGGAACTTCGCCTTGAGGACTTCCACTCGCTGCCCGTCTATTTTTTTGAACACCCGATTGTACACTGTCTCAGCGGCCTTGAATGAGATAGGCTTCATGACATAATACCAGGACTCGAAGTGGCGGATATAGTCCATATAAGTTCGAAATAGCCTGCTCACTTGTTTGAAGGATAGCCAACTGTGCCTTCCATCAATCGTCTGCCTCTGTAGGTGGAATATATGGAAGAACAAAGGTATGGTCGCCCCGATGCCGAGGTGCTGGCAGAGGAGCTCGAATGCACGAATGAAGGCGAGAGCGTTGGGGTGAAGTTGCGAAGGTGCAACCAAGTGAACACCTCTTGCTGGAAACCACTAAAGGGCAGGCGCCAGCCCGCCTCGTCAAAAGTAAACTCATATAGAGGGAATCCCATCCCTTTGAATCTCGAACAGATACGGTGATGTGCTAGAGATTTGTACACCAGCCAATTCTTCGAGGAGCCCTCGCACCAATTCTCAATAGTGGCGAGGCATCATGGGAGTCCGTAGCAAACAGAGACGGGACGCCCAGAGGCTCCTCGGAAGCCCAGTCTTCAGGTGACCGCTCCTCATCACCGGTGATCGGCGCCAATGGGGAGTCGGGCTCGTCGTCGGTCTCTATGATTCCCGCAGTCATAGTCGCCATTTTACCTGAAAAGCAGAGGGAATTGGTGAATTCTATAGTCCAGATCAAATTCACCCTTCCACCACAAGTCAAGTGAAAGGCCGAAGAAAGGATATGAGGAACTGCTCAGAAAACGTCTCTGGCCAGAGCCTTCCTCGGGAACGTCCCGCGCTGAGGAAGCATCCCTCCGACCATGATTACTGAGGGTGCTCACCCCTTGGACCTACCTGCGCTGGGGAGACACGAAGCTCGAGGACACGCGCAGATATGCTCAGGGTGTCCATCGAACGTCCCCGAAGCCTTCATCAGGTCCCCGGCTTCTTCAACGCATTTCCTCGGGGAATTCATCCTGTGTCCTCAGGACCTTCATCAGGTCCTCGAGATATTCATCCCAGTTCCCAGGGCATTCATCAGAAATCTAAAGAAGCCCCGTCGTTTTCGCCGGAAACTCCGTAGCCCCCTCGGGAACTTCATCAGTTCACCAGAGAAACCACTGTAGAAAGCATAAAATAGAAAGAATGAGCCAAAAACTTACTTAAAACGACGGTTAGGAATCTCCGGTGCGGCGGCGTATGGTGGAAGGACGGGGACAGAATCTAAAGACAAAGAGAGAGAGTGGTGAGCGGAGAGAGTGGAAACAGGCAAATGGCACGAACCCAACTCTATTTATAGAGTCGTCACAGGACTCGAGGCGTCCCTAGGCCCTCAAAGTGCCTAGGATCCTAGTCGCCCTAGGCATCGATGATGAGTGACGCGTGGCACTCGAGGCCCTGCGCACGTCGTTTCGCTTCCTGTGTGCCTGCGGGATAAGCGTGTCCGTATCCTTTCATCTCCCCACAGAGTCGACTGTTAATAACCTTTCGAATGACAGAAGAACATCAGGCCCCGTGGCTCCTGCCCGAAAAACATCCCTGCGTCTGACCGCCTACATTTCCCATCAGCTTAGCACTTCGGGCATGCAGCCCTACCAAACCAGTCCCTGGCGAATGGGCTGTCTCTTAAGTCATTACTCCGGCACTTCAGAGCAACGACTTAGGGGGCTCCTATTCTGGACTGGGCCAGCGCCTGCCCATCAGTCGGGCAGGCCTAACCCAATATCATGCTATGTAGCCCATTAAGGCCCAATCCTCTTCCTCGTCGGGCACGACCAGATCCCATCATCGTTGAGTAGACACTATAAGGACCGGGGAGAGAACGA
This sequence comes from Lathyrus tuberosus, assembly GCA_022829125.1. Taxonomy (NCBI): domain Eukaryota; kingdom Viridiplantae; phylum Streptophyta; class Magnoliopsida; order Fabales; family Fabaceae; genus Lathyrus; species Lathyrus tuberosus. The sequence continues at coordinate 8,543,875 of JALAZF010000199.1, read as the reverse complement.
ACATCCTCCCTACATGTTCCACGTATTTCCCCCGCGGCGACACGTCATCAGGTAACTACCCACCTCCGAAAGAGTTGGTCTACCCACTCTCCGGAGATCTAGGGGCAGTTAATCCTGGGCGAAGACCACGTGCTGGTCTTCCCTATGCCACGTAAGCCCTGGCGAAGTCACATTGCTAGATTGTTGATGTAATGCCCTTTGTGGGCTTTAGTCTTGTTTGTTTGGTTGGATCCTTGAGATCACCTTGAGTTGTATTATTTTTTTAATTAATAAATTTTATCTTGATTCAAAATAATAATAATAATAATAATAATAATAATAATAATAATAATAATAATAATAATAATAAATCCACACGACATTAATATAAATAAAAATTAATAAATAAAAATTTTGTTAAATCGTTTATTTAAAATATCTATAACGATATTTACATCCCATATGAAGTGTCCTTTTACCTTGTCCGTATAGATGGGTTTAGCATCTGATGTAACGGCATGAATAGGAATCCGTGAGAAAAAGAAGCCACTATCTATCTACGAGGAATGCCTTGCAATCCTTAGAAAGGAAGGACTTCTGCCTCCTAATGATCCTACTCTAGTATCATGGTCTCCTAAGGACTATTGCCGATCAGCAGAACCTCCTCAACAAGCTCAGCCAGTCCCTTGCTTCATGTATACAGCCACTACACCAGAATATGGCCAACAGTTTCCTCCTCTAGAAAGGAAAATAGATCCTATCACCAACAGGACATAGAAGTCGTTCATTAATCCCTCAGAAGTTCAAGCTGATGGAAGGATGAAGCCTTTGACCCAGGCCGAAGAAGTTCTCAACTGGCAATCCGAGAACATGGTGGCACAAAATGAGATACTTCAAAATCTCGATAAAAAGATGGACAAGATTACCACAGAAACAGAAGAGTATCTCAAGGGATTTTCCACAAAGCTAAGACGAAGCTACAAATCTCTCAAAGCCCAGGTGGCCTCCTTAGACCAAGAACTCAGCCAAATACATGGCGCAGAAGTCTTCAGTTATGACTTCACTGGAAAGGAGAAATAAATGAGCAATCTACGAGCTCAAATGAGAGAAATAGAAGATTATGTTAGGAAGAATCATAAGCAAGAAGAAAATCCTGTTCAAGAACCATTCCATGGCGTTCCCGCTTATCCTTCTTATTACTCAAGACCAGTCAGACCCTCAGAACCTGGTCTATCTGGCTTCCTAACTTCTTCTCCAGCCAGGCCTGCACACCCCGACTTATCTGGTTTCCTAACTACGTCACCGCAAAAATATTGGTCAACAGAAGCCAGGAGACTAAGATTCACCAGGCCCCAAGAAGCCTCAACTTCGAGATCTAAAAGACACACTACTCGAATGAGCACTTCATCATCAGAATCTCAGGATGTTCCTGAAACACCACTTACTACATTCCCCAGGAATGAAGAAGATCCTGACAAAACTTTTGAGGCCTTGGCCATCACAGCTAAACATGAATCTTCTCCGGAGAGCCAGTCTGTTGTTGATACTTCACCAACACAAGAAGAAGATCATTTGACCACAGAACCTGCTACGCCCAGAAAGGACAACTGGTTTAAAGAAGATGAAGACAAGTCATATCAAAGCACAGACTCTGATGAGACACAGCAGACTTTGTCCCTAGAAGATGAATCTCTAGGAACTAAACCAGAAAATGACCTTATTCTGAAGCTCTTCATGGCTAACATAAAGGAAGAAGATACCTTCTTTGAAGAATCCTCTCAAGAAACTCCAAAAGCTGAAAAGACCAAACCTACAGGTGGACCCTGGTTCACCATTAATGATATACCACCCAGTAAATGGAGAAAAAGGATCCTTGATTTTGGTGCTTGGCTCGACACTCAATTAATGAAATCCACTGCTGATCCCTACAAAGTAATTGAAGAATTTTGTTGCCGTATGACGGGAACAATGAAAGAGTGGTACATTAACCTTGGAGCTGTCAAACAGGATGAGTTACATCGCTTACAAACTTCATCCAATCTTCTCGGTGTTATACATCAAGTATTCATTGGAGATGTTGACACTCACAATAGAAAGTACAGACAATAGTTCTTTGAGATGAAATATTGTTCTCTCAAAACCAAGGACATAGACAAGCATTATCATCGGATGCTTCAGAGATTCTATGCTCTGAATGGTTTTAATGATACCAGCCTCAAGAACACTTACGTAGCATCTTTGCCTCAAGAGATACAGCCGGAACTCCACAAAATGATAGCTGCAGCACAGAAAGACATTCCCTCCACGAGTCTTGGACAAATCCATCAAATGACTCTAAAATCCATAGATAAATTATGCAGACTTCATCAATAATTTTCAAAAGTATTGAGTCAAAAGTCCAAGTACAACAAGGCTTGTAAGAAGTCATATCTGGAGATCAAATGCAAAGATAGGAAGTGTAGCTGTCCTACCAAAAAGAAACATCATAAGCAGAAGTACAGATCCTACAAGGATTACAAAAGAAAGAAGAAAAAAGGGGTCAAGTTCTTCAAGAAGAAACCCTTTCATGGAAAGGGAAAATCACAAAGATGTTTTATCTGTGGACAGAAGGGACATTATTCCAAAGAATGTCCTAACAATAAACACAAGGCTGCTAAACTGATCAACTCCCTCTATCCTATTGAAGGAGACCTGGAATCAGTTTACTTTGAACAAAGCTCAGCTGACGAAGAAATAGTTTTCGCCCTTCAAGACTACTCATCTGAAGGAACCTCCCTCTCTGATTCAGGAGGTGAAGATTTTGTCCCCATATATTCTTACAAGGAAATAAAAAGCTCTCTTTCTACTCCTCCTCTACCCTGTGTGGAAATCCATGTCCTAGCTAGAAAGTTCTCTCGACCTAAGAAGGTCATGGTGTACATGGACACCGGGGCACAAGTCACAATGATGAATCTCGACATTTTGTCAACGGAGTTATGGAAAACTCACAAGGCTTACTTTATGGCGGCAGATGGAGAGACCTTTACGACGAACTTGATGACAAAGAACAAGATAGGAATCAAGTTCTTCCCAGATTGCATTATCTGAACACAGGTCATAGGAACAAAGCTTCCAGCCAAAGACATTATCATTGGAATGGATGTTTATGTGGCATCCGAGAAACTTCAAATTCTAGCCACTGGAATCAAATACAAAAGAGAATTCAGACCATTCTCTCAAATCATGAAGTTGTATTCCTTGTCAAATGTTCCTACGGGATACGAAGAAATTAAGTCAAGGCTTCTCAAGCTCTGTGCAGATAGCCACGAGAAGTTCCTTCATCCAGAACCCTTATGGAATAATAAGGACTTCTTTGTCCAGCTTCCATTTAAGCTTAATGAGGATATCAATCCCACAAAGGCCACTCATCCTGGAATGAGTCCTTCTGATTATGCCTTGGCAAGAGAAGAATGCAGCCAGCTGCTCAAACAAGGTCTTATAGAACCCACGAAATCTGAGTGGGCTTGCCAAGCCTTTTATGTAGAAAAAAGATCTGAAAATGTCAGAGGAAAGAAAAGACTTGTGATCAATTACAAGCCTCTGAACCATTTCCTTCAAGATGACAAGTTCCCTATTCCCAAGACCTCATCTCTGAACGTGTTCATCAAGGACGCCCAGATCTATTCAAAGTTTGACTTGAAGTCTGGTTTTTGGCAATTGGGTATTGACCCAAAGGATCGTCCAAAAACAGCCTTTTGCATACCTAATGCCCAGTACCAATGGAATGTTTTACCTTTTGGGCTTAAGGTTGCTCCATCACTGTTCCAAAAGGCCATGGCAAAGATATTTGAGCCCATTCTCCATAGTGCCCTCATCTATATTGATGATGTGTTACTATTCTCCAAAGACGAGAAGGCTCGCAAACAGTTATTGGGCCAGTTCCATAAGATAGCCTAATAACATGGAATAATGATTTCTGAGAGAAAGAGCCAATTGGGTCAAACTGAGATTGACTTCTTAGGAATGTATTTCTTTAGTGGAAAGTATCGTCCTCAACCTCACATAGCTCAAGAATTGTTGAACTTCCCAGATGAGAATCTCACAGTCAAGGAAATTCAGCAATTTCTCGGTATAATCAATTATATCAGAGACTTTATTCCCAGACTAGCCAGATACACCAGTGCTCTGTCTCTATTGCTGAAGAAGAAACCACCACCACAGGGAGAAGAACAAACCAAAGCTGTAAAAGCTTTGAAAGAAATAGCCCAATCTTCTCCTGCTCTCAAAATCCCCGGAGAAGGGAAACGAGTCCTTCAGACTGATGCCAGTGACCACTATTGGGCAGCAGTTCTAATCGAAGAAATAGGTGGCAAGAAATGCTATTGTGGCCATGCTAGTGGTCAATTCAAAGATGCAGAGAAGCATTACCACACCACCTACAAGGAAGCACTTGCAGTAAATATGGGAATCCAGAAGTTTGACTTCCACCTCAGAGGTTACCACTTTGAAGTCCAGATGGACAATTCGTCTTTTCCTAAAATTCTAGAATTCAAGAACAAAATGCCTCTAGATCCACAGACATTGAGACTTAAGGATTGGTTCTCCAGATATAATTTCACAGTGAAACACATCAAAGGAACCCAGAACATGATCCCGGATCTATTATCCAGACCCATAAAACCCATCCAGGTCATCACCACCAGGCATACCTTCCCATTAATCTTAATGGTCCGTCCTATTCCCACCAATGCCTCGGTCACCATGAACCTTCCTCTAAGAGTCAGCCACTCCTACTTAGTATCTCAGCTTAAAGAATATGCCAGGAACAACCTCTTTTACTTTCTATTCAGAATCATTAGAAAGAAGCCTCTTCCTGACCACGCCCCTTTCTTCCCAGATACTCCTTTCCATTTACCATTTTTGATAAATCCTGCTTTCAGATTTACAAAAAATCAACTATGGTATCTTTAGTGTGCTACTAGCTTATACGCGATGCCTGTCCTAATCCCTACCATTGCGATGTACGAACACCTTATGAATCCCAGGAAACACAGATCTCTAATTTGGACTGCTCTAGAATGGTTCTCTCCATTAAACTGGTGGAGAGAAAATCTCAGTCTAGCCATCATTGATCTCAGAGAACAGAACTTAACTTTTGAAGTTCTTAACAAATTCAAAACAGTCTATATCCTCCATCGTCCTTATCAGACTGATCCTAGAACTCAGCTTCTAGTTTGCAGAAGTTACATTAATGCTTGGGAAACCATTGATGATTATCCCACAAGCCTGGAAGGATTAAAAGCTTTAATGGATTACGTTAATTTAATTAATCTTTATAATCCTGTTAAGAGTCCAATAATACAACTTGTATTAGTCATGGAAACCTTCCTCCGCAATGGCAAGCTGTGAAACTACCAGAAGATCCCGATCCTCATTGTTGGAGACCTCAGTGGACAACTTGGTCAACATATGAAGTTGGAGAAAGCTCAGGTGTCAACAATGAAGCATCCCAGTTGAATATTAAAGAACAATTTGCAGAAATAAGTTTTCAAGAATTTGTTCAAAGGGATGATCAAAGAATCAACGATCAAGATATGACTGAAGACAGCAAGCAGGATGAGTCATCACTCTATCCTCCATTCATGGACAATCTTGACGAAGACTGTAACACCCCCAATCTATACCCCTAATTAATTAAAGCATAATAAATAATCAGAGTATAATGAAAACATTCACGGCATAGACAGAGACGTCACATCAATTGAGACAAAACATAATAACCCTGCTCATAAAGATATGCAACAACCAGGTAGCAAATAACAGAGGAACTTAGTTCCTACTACCCACAATTCAGATACAGAATAAAAGAGGAAAATCTGCAACTGAATCTCATATATATATCACATAAAAAGTTTGTCTGTCATATACAGAGTCATACATGTACAATCCAAAAGATATATATACATATACACACAAATCACAACGATCTCCCCGACTACCCGGTGCTACATATCAGAGCCGATCGACCAAAGAATGAAGACCTAAGCTTCACAAAAAGACCTCCAACATCTAATATCCAATGCCTCATAGAGCATTTAAAACAGCAGAAGGGTGAGAAACACAATCATAATATAATTGCATACAATTATATAATAACACAAAAATACACACGTAAAATATTCTCACCACAACTTACATTAGAATTCAAACACAAAACAACACAATGCATATCTCATATATCCATCACCAAGGCATATCAATCATGCTCAATGCATTTACCAACAACATATATATATATATATATATATATATATATATATATATATATATATATATATATATATGTATCTCAACTCATCAATTCCATTAACAATTCCACACAAAATCAATCCATTCATGATTTATACAAATGCAAAGAGACCGACACAATGACTCTATGCAAATGTGGTACCATCCATCCGTCAATCTCATCATTAGTTCACTCAGGAGCAATTGGAATCATCGCTTGTTACTTAGTGTAACTCCCCGTCGGGCAAACGATGTTCCCCGTCGCTCACACCTCTTTGTATAAAGCACACGACGTTTATGGATCGCTTTAGGTCCTCTTTGTATAAGGCACACGATCCGATCGCTTTAGGTCCTCTTTGTATAAGGCACACGATCGTCTATAATCATCGCTTTAGGTCCTCTTTGTATAAGGCACACGATTTTATAGTGGATTCCCTCTGGAATTGATTCGTCGCTCACACCCTACAAGGGCACACAACATCACAAGAATGCATATCATGATGCTTGGCATACAATGACTCATGACATTCAAATGCACACATATACACATCCATAATCATGCATATATAATCGAATACAACACATTGCATTTCCTTGCCCTTAGGCCACAAATCATAATCACCACATTTCATCACATGCATTTTCATCACACAATAGCACACAAGTCATACGATATCCATATCAACAGCACATTGCATGATACACATCAATTACACATAATTACAACGGTAAAAGTCGACAAAATGGAACTATTTCAAATTCCTGACATAATTAAATCGGCCAACAATCTCAAAACCATTTTAATAAGAAAGTACATCTCAATAGCTTTCCAACGATACCAAGAATGTTCAAAACGGATAATCGGAACACAAGTTACGGAAGTAAAAAGAAATGAAATCGCGAAAAGACAACATTTTGCAACCCTGCTGGCCATACGCGTATTGCCTAACCTCATATGCGTACCATTACGCGTTTCAGCAGATGGCCGAGAAAAATGGTTTTCAATACGCGTATTGCCCCAAAATGCACCTGCCATACGCGTATTGCCCAACCCAATACGCGTATGGACATGCCTGATATGCGTAACGACAGCGACAACCCAGAATTTTCTGCAGAATTTCTGCTGCGAAATTCTACCCCTTCCACTTCCAAATCTCGCCTAAACACCAGAAAATTACCAATAGATTGCACAACAACATATATCTAACATGTATCAACAATAAGGAACCTGAAAACATGATTTCCGACACAATTTAATCGAATTCTAACAATTTCAACATATTATGGTTTTTGTTCTATATCCCATTTCAATCCAAAAACAACCAAGTAAATACATATATAATCATACACAAGTATAAGATAATCGAGTTTCGCACCCTTACCCGATTTAATCGTGTTTGAAAAGTCGGTTGGATCAATTTCTTCCTTTCCAAGTTTTTCTCTCTTTTCTTCTTTCTTTCTCTTTTCATTCCCTTTTCCTTCTTCTCTTTTTCTTTATCTCTATTTTTCTCTCTTTCTATTTTACTAACTTAAGAAAAAAAATACTAAAATGACCAAATTACCCCTACACTCAATTATCTCGCAAACGCTCTCAAAACGCGATAAAACATAATCACGATGAAAAATAACATATTATCAAATAAAAGTCAAGAATAAAATAATATAATAATAAAAATAATCAAATCGACTCGATTAAATAAATCTAACAAAAACTGGGGCGTTACAACTCTCCCCCACTTAGAAATTTTCGTCCTCGAAAATATTACCTGAGACGAACAACTTCGGATACGACTCCCGCATCCGACTCTCCAACTCCCAAGTCAAATTGCCCTCAGCAGCGCCTCCCCACGCTACTTTCACAAGCGCAATATCCTTGCCTCTTAACTGCTTCAACTCGCGATCCAAAATCCTCACTGGTAATGCCTCAACCATAAGGTTCTCCCTTACCTCAACTTCATCCATTGGAATCACATGCGACGGATCCGGAACATACTTCCGAAGCTGTGAAACATGGAACACATCATGCAAATTCGAAAGACTCAGCGGCAACGCCACCCGATAAGCCACAACACTCACTCTCGCGAATATCTGGTAAGGACCATTAAACCGAGAACTAAGCTTCTTCGACTTCAATGCACGACCAACACCCGTCACCGGTGTAACTCTCAAAAATACATGATCACCCTCTTGAAACTCGAGATCTTTCCTCCTTCGATCATGATAACTCTTTTGCCTACTCTGAGAAGCCTTCATTTTCTCATGAATAAGTTTCACCTTGTCCGTAGTCTGTTGCACTAACTCCGGTCCAACCACCGAACTCTCACCAGATTCATGCCAACACAACGGTGTTCGACATCTCCTTCCATACAATGCTTCAAAAGGTGCCATTCCAATACTCGAATGGAAACTGTTGTTATACGTGAATTCCACTAACGCAAGATAACTATCCCAAGCACCACCTTGCTCAAGAACACAAGCTCGCAACAAATCTTCCAACGACTAAATAGTTCTCTCGGTCTGACCATCCGTCTGCGGATGATAAGCAGAACTCAATCTCAACTTGGAACCTAACGCCTTTTGTAAACTTTTCCAAAATATGGAAGTAAACCTCGGATCTCGATCTGAAACAATACTCAACGGAACACCATGTAATTTCACAATCACACTGATATAAATCTCAGCCAACCTCTCCAAAGAAAAACTGATGTCAATCGGAATGAAATGCGCCGATTTAGTCAGTCTATCCACAACTACCCAAATGGCATTATGTCCCATCTGTGTATTCGGCAACCCTGTCACAAAATCCATAGAAATGATATCCCATTTCCACTCGGGAATATCCAATGGTTGCAATAATCCACTAGGCTTCTGATGTTCTACTTTTGACTTCTGACATGTCAAACACGCATAAACAAACTGAGCCACATCTCTCTTCAATCCAGACCACCAAAAGATCTTCTTCAAATCTTGATACATCTTATTAGCTCCCGGATGTATACTTAAATTACTCCGGTGTCCTTCCTCTAAAATCATCTTTTTCAAGACCGAATCATCAAGAATACAAACCCTACCACGAAATCTCAAAACACCCTTATCATCCACTTTAAATTCACCATTCACACTTTGATCTCCAATCGTCATCAAATCAAAAAATTTCACATCCAACTTTTGTTTCTCGCTAACGGTTAACAGAAAATCATTAGTGACCTTTAACATTCCAAGCCTCACGCTGTCAGATGTCAATTCACACACCAAACTCAAATCCCTAAATGCTTCCAAAAGTTCCCACTCCTTAACCATCAAAATAGACATATGCAAAGATTTCCGGCTCAACGCATCGGCTACCACATTAGCTTTACCAGGATGGTAATTCAAGCTAAAATCGTAGTCCTTCAAAAATTCCAACCATCTCCGTTGCCTCATATTCAACTCTTTCTGATCAAACAAGTATTTCAAACTTTTATGATCACTAAAGACTTCGAATCTTGCACCATAGAGATAATGCCTCCAAATTTTCAACACAAAAACCATAGCCGCTAATTCCAAATCATGAGTAGGGTAATTCTTCTCATGAATCCTCAATTGCCTCGAAGCATAAGCCACAACCTTACCTTCTTGCATCAACACCCCACCTAAACCAATCAAAGACGCATCGCAATACACCACAGACGGTTCAGTAGGATTCGGTAAGACCAAAATCAGAGCTGTAGTCAATCTTCTCTTCAGCTCACTAAAACTGTCCTCACACTGAATATCCCAAATGAACGCTTTAACTTTACAAGTCAACTGGGTCAAAGGAAGTGCTAACTTGGAAAAGCCTTCAATGAATCTCCGATAATATCCAGCTAAACCCAAAAGGCTTCTAACTTTAGTAACAGGTCGAGGAGCCTCCCATTGTAGAACTGCATCTACTTTAGATGGATCCACAGCAATACCATTACATGAAATCACGTGCCCAAGAAAACTCACTTCCGACAACCAGAACTCACACTTGGACAACTTGGCAAAAAGTCTATTTTCCTTCAAAATTTGTAACACAACACGCAAATGTTCCGCATGTTCCTCTCGGGACTTAGAATAAATTAAGATGTCATCAATAAACACAACAACAAATCGATCCAAATGCTCATGGAAAATATGATTCATATACTCCATAAACACACCCGGCGCATTAGAAACCCCGAACGACATCACAGAATATTCGTAATGACCGTATCGTGTCCTAAAAGCCGTCTTCTGAATATCTTCCTCTTTCACTCTAATCTGATGGTAACCTGACCTCAAATCAATCTTACTAAACACACAAGCACCTACCAACTGGTCCATCAGATCATCAATTCTCGGAAGAGGATACTTATTCTTAATCGTCACCTTATTCAGCTGGCGATAATCAATACACAATCGCATACTTCCATCTTTCTTTTTCACCAATAAAACTGGAGCACCCCAAGGCGATACACTTGGCCTCACAAACCTCTTCTCTAACAATTCATTCAACTACTTCTTTAACTCAACCAACTCAGATGCCGACATACGATAAGGTGCCATAGATACAGGTCTAGTACCAGGAACTAGATCTATAGAAAACTCCACCTCTCTCTCTGGCGGCACATCCAAAATATCCTCTGGAAACACCTCTGGAAATTCACACACAACTGGAAACACATCAAGTACGACTTGACTATCCATGGTCAACGATGCAAACAACCCAAACAACTGAGCTTCATCCGCCAAAAGTTTCTTCAACTCTTTGGTAGATAAGAAACTCGATTCCTCGTCTTCCTCAAAAGAAGGAAATCTTACCAGCTTATGATAACAATCAATATGCACTCGATTGAACTGTAACCAGTTCATTCCCAGAACCACATCTAAACCCTCCAACGGCAAACACACCAAATCCATCTCAAAACCTTTACCATAAATGGTCAAAGGATAACTTAAACAAACCAAAGAAGTAGTTACTGATCCCATTGCTGGAGTATCAATAACCATCTCTCCACCCATCGAAGACAACGAAAGATTCAAACGCTTCGCGCACTCAGACGAAATAAACGAATGAGTCGCTTCTGTATCAATAATAGCAACTAAAGGCGTACTATTAATAAAACAAGTACCTCTGATCAGACGGTCTGCACTAGTAGTCTGAGTCCCTGCCAATGCAAATACTTTCCCACCAGCTGGAGCTTGCTTTGGTTTCGGACACTTCGTACTAACAATGCTAGGTTCACCACAGTTGAAATACTTCACCACATTCCTCTTACAATCAGCTGCGACATGTCCTAAACCTCCACAATTGGAACACTTTCTCATATCCTTCCTACATTCAAACTGACGATGTCCTAAGTCACCACACATAAAACATCTCGGAGGATTAGACATACCTCCCCCACTTGGCCTTTTATCAAAACTACCCCTTTGCTTACCCTTGCCAGCTGGTGTCACATAAGGACCACCATGAAACGGTTGCTTCCCTTTTCTTTCGTTCACACTCTTATAGTGAGTAGAACGAGCTTTGCTATCTTCCTCATAAATCCTACAACAATCCACCAAATCTGAAAACCTTCTAATCCTTTGATAACCATTTGTCTGCTTAATCTCAGGACGCAACCTGTTCTCAAACTTCACACACTTGGAAAATTCTCCAGTCGCTTCAGCATAATGTGGATAAAACTGAACAAGTTCCACAAACTTAGCAGTGTAATCAACAACAGACATGTTACCTTGTTTCAACTCCAAGAACTCTATCTCTTTCTTTCCTCTAACATCTTCAGGAAAGTACTTCCTCAAAAACTTCATGCTAAACAAAGCCCAAGTGACCTCTTCACATGTAGCTTCCAACACATGACGTGCACTAACCCACCAATCATCAGTTTCCTCCTGCAACATGTGAGTACCCAGTCTCACCTTATGTTCCTCAGCACAGTCCATTACTCAAAAGATTCTTTCAATCTCCTTAAGCCAAATCTAAGCACCATCAGGATCATGTCTCCCTTTGAAGACAGACGGTTTGTTCTTCCTGAACTCATCATTCCCACCAGCATTAGGTGCACCCTGCACAGCCCGAGCCATAGCTTGCATAGCAGCAACCAAAGCAGCATCATTCCTACCAGCCATATTCTGCTCATTTCCAATAACAGCAACTATGGTTAAACAAACAGCTCACCCAAACACAACGACCAACAAGGACTGACACAAACTGACACGGAGTGGCTCTGATACCACTTAATGTAACACCCCCAATCTATACCCCCAATTAATTAAAGCGATAACAAATAATCAGAGCATAATGAAAACATTCACGGCATAGACAGAGGCGTCACATCAATTGAGACAAAACATAATAACCCTGCTCATAAAGATATGCAACAACCAGGTAGCAAATAGCAGAGGAACTTAGTTCCTACTACCCACAATTCAGATACAGAATAAAAGCGGAAAATCTGCAACTGAATCTCATATATATATCACATAAAAAGTTTGTCTGTCATATACAGAGTCATACATGTACAATCCAAAAGATATATATACATATACACACAAGTCACTACGATCTCCCCGACTACCCGGTGCTACATATCAGAGCCGACCGACAAAAGAATGAAGACCTAAGCTTCACAAAAAGACCTCCAGCATCTATTTTGCAATGCCTCATAGAACATTTAAAACAGCAGAAGGGTGAGAAACACAATCATAATATAATTGCATACAATTATATAATAACACAAAAATACACACGTAAAATATTCTCACCACAACTTACATCAGAATTCAAACACAAAACAACACAATGCATATCTCATATATCCATCACCAAGGCATATCAATCATGCTCAATGCATTTACCAACAACATATATATATATATATATATATATATATATATATATATATATATATATATATATATATATATATATATATGTATCTCAACTCATCAATTCCATTCACAATTCCACACAAAATCAATCCATTCATGATTTATCCAAATGCAAAGAGACCGACACAACGACTCTATGCAAATGCGGGTACCATCCATCCGTCAATCTCATCATTAGTTCACTCAGGAACTATTGGAATCATCGCTTGTTATTTAGTGTAACTCCCCGTCGGGCAAACGATGTTTCCCGTCGCTCACACCTCTTTGTATAAGGCACACGACGTTTATGGATCGCTTTAGGTCCTCTTTGTATAAGGCACACAATCTGATCGCTTTAGGTCCTCTTTGTATAAGGCACACGATCGTCTATAATCATCGCTTTAGGTCCTCTTTGTATAAGGCACACGATGTTATAGCGGATTTCCTCTGGAATTGATTCGTCGCTCACACCCCACAAGGGCACACGACATCACAAGAATGCATATCATGATGCTTGGCATACAATAACTCATGACATTCAAATGCACACATATACACATCCATAATCATGCATATATAATCGAATACAACACATTGCATTTCCTTGCCCTTAGGCCACAAATCATCATCACCACATTTCATCACATGCATTTTCATCACACAACAGCACACAAGTCATACGATATCCATATCAACAGCACATTGCATGATACACATCAATTACACACAATTACAACGGTAAAAGTTGACAAAACGGCACTATTTCAAATTCCTGACATAATTAAATCGGCCAACAATCTCAAAACCATTTTAATAAGAAAGTACATCTCAATAGCTTTCCAACGATACCAAGAATGTTCAAAACGGATAATCGGAACACAAGTTACGGAAGTAAAAAGAAATGAAATCGCGAAAAGACAACATTTTGCACCCCTGCTGGCCATACGCGTATTGCCCTGAGCCATACGCGTATTGCCCAACCTCATACGCGTACCATTACGCGTTTCAGCAGATGGCCGAGAAAAATGGTTTTCAATACGCGTATTGCCCCCAAATGCACCTGCCATACGCGTATTGCCCAACCCAATACGCGTATGGACATGCCTGATACGCGTAAGGGCAGCGACAACCCATAATTTTTCTGCAGAATTTCTGCTGCGAAATTCTACCCCTTCCACTCCCAAATCTCGCCTAAACACCAGAAAATTACCAATAGATTGCACAACAACATATATCTAACATGTATCAACAATAAGGAACCTGAAAACATGATTTCCGACACAATTTAATCGAATTCTAACAATTTCAACATATTATGGTTTTTGTTCTATATCTCATTTCAATCCAAAAACAACCAAGTACATACATACATAATCATACACAAGTATAAGATAATCGAGTTTCGCACCCTTACCCGATTTAATCGTGTTTGAAAAGTCGGTTGGATCAATTTCTTCCTTTCCAAGTTTTTCTCTCTTTTCTTCTTTCTTTCTCTTTTCTTTCCCTTTTCCTTCTTCTCTTTTTCTTTCTCTCTATTTTTCTCTCTTTCTATTTTACTAACTTAAGAAAAATACTAAAATGACCAAATTACCCCTAACACTCAATTAGCTCGCAAACGCTCTCAAAACGCGATAAAATATAATCACGATGAAAAATAACATATTATCGAATAAAAGTCAAGAATAAAATAATATAATAATAAAAATAATCAAATCGACTCGATTAAATAAATCTAACAAAAACTGGGGCGTTACAAAGACGCTCTTGAAGAATTAGCACTATACTCAGCCCATCAGGATCCAGATCACTATGCACAAAATCTGTATGAGGAAATGCTGAGGGATAGCTGTGAGTATGAGTCACACTACGCGACAAACACTCTCTCAAAAGAAGAATACTCTGATCCAAACATGTCCCCGTCACATGAACCAATTGTCAAAGACTAATGTGACGGGTGGGACCAGAATCTTATCTCAATCTGTGATAAGTCAAAAGTTTGTCTTCCACTACAGAAAGATGCTCCATTATGCTTAGTGGCGGGACCAGATAGTTTATCTTATCCCCGTTTTAGTCAAAAGGTGGCAAAAGTATGTCTGCCACTAGTCCTGTATTTATCTTTTCTCCGTTTTAGTCAAAAGGTGGCATAAGTGTGTCTGCCACTAGTCTTGTAACGTGTCAATATTTGTGTGTTTGCTAGCTTGCTTGCTAAGTTTCTCCTTTCCTATATAAGGAAAACTCTTGTATCATATTCTCACAAGTTGAAATACAATAAAATGTGTGTTTTCAGTCTAAACATGTTCTAAACATTCTTCTTCTCTCTGAAAGCTTAAACTCTTATGTTCTATCCATAGTTACCTCATAGAGATAAGTATGCTCTACATTTGCCTCTTTGAGGATCTTGTGTAACAGAAATCCTCTGATCAATGATCCTTGCTACGGTCCTTCCTTCTATGATATGATATCTCTGATGATGTATTCCAGGCCGAACCTAGAACCTAGTAAGTCCGCAAGAGTTGGCAGTGATGGTTTGAAAGTTCATGCTCGACGGATACTAGTTAGAGGGATGGTTTCATGTTATGTGGAGACTCTCAGCCAAGTGGCAAGATTGGTATAAAAAAAATTTATAGAAAGAAAATCAGAAGTCTGCTAATATGATAGGAGGCAAAAATTTTACTAACTTATTATTTATTAAATTTTTTAATAATAAAATCTATTATCTATTTTATATTTTAAGAACATTCAAGATAAGTATCTATTAGTACCACGTGTGATACATCGAATAGTTGTCTATTGATTCCGTATTACCGTATATAAAGAGACTTAAATGAAAACATTGAGATTCACAGCTTTTGCATCAACAGTTATTGAGTGTATTGTAAGTTTCGGTTTGGAATTTTTGTGCTTTCGCCCAGAGAGTTTGTAATTCCCAACATACAAGCATGGCAAAGGTATCTGAATTTTTCTCTTCTTTTCAACAAAATTCAACTACTTATAATTGAATGCATTGTTATCTAGTATGAATTGTTACGCTTCATCACCTTCGTTCTCTTTCTGCAAAATTTCTGCATTTTCTAAACCTAAATTGTGTAAACTACCATGTTCCACCAAGAATTTGGCTTTAGGCTTAGCTACTTCAGCCAGAAACCTCTCTGTGTCTTGTAGCTACTTTTCAGAAAATAGATCTCACTCACATGGATCAGTAATTCAGGTTTACAGATGATGGTTTTCTTTTTTGTTTCATAATTAGATTAAGATTTCTTGTTTGATGTTGTGCAGGGTGGTGAAGCATTTTTCAGGAATGTGTTGGAGAGTATTCAGGAAGTGTACTTGAAAAGGAATCCTACTGCAAAGGCTGTATTGGACCTTGTTCAATCTGTTGACAACCACAAATTGGTCTATGATCATCTTGCATTCAGGACATTTGGGTACTTCTCTTGCTTTAGTACCTTCCGCACGCACATTGAGATTGCGCTATGATATAGCGTTCCTATTGAACTAATTATAGGTGAATGACTATGGAATTGAGTCCTTGGCTGGTTTTTCCCTGGATAACGGCTATACACAACGAGATGAGTTGAAGTTTCCAGGAAAGAAATTGAGAGCCTTTTAGTACGCACCTCCTGCTGATTCATCTTCCGGAACTGGAAGTGGCATGAGGGGGGCCCTGCCAAGAGTTTTCATATCAGAGCTATTGGTGGATCAGATGAGTCCACAAACTCAGGTATGTTATTGAGAACAAATTTCAATTGATGTCTGTCAGAATCTATCGGTAGTTTTTGTATATTGCAATGTTGCTTCAGCGTTCGAAATATTGGTTGTATTAAAAGAAGGTGAAAATTTTGATACAGGAAATCATTAAGAAATACACTGAATCAGCTGGAAATGGAAAGAAGTATGGAGCTCTTGCAAGTTTCTTGGGACATTTAACATGGGAAAAACCTTTGTATTATGAGTTTCAACAATTAGCAAGGTGTTAATATGTCTCCTCCTAGAAATTATATTTGAGGATCTTCAAGTATTGTTTTTCTTATTGTTTGATGATACTTTGGTATATACAGCGAAAGTGAGTATGCGACGTGGACACTGGTTAATGGGCATGCACTTAACCATGTCACTATTTCAGCTCATCACCTGAAAACTGATTTGAAGGATATCAACAAACTGAATGAGTATTTTGAGAAGAGTGGATTCAAATTGAATTCTGATGGAGGAGTATTGAAAGGTACATGTACTTTTTCAAATTATTAATGATACATATCAATTTCGTGTCTGGTGTCTGTGCTCATGTCAATGTTTCACATGTTGTTGTTAATGGTGCCATAATCACCATTGAAGCTCATGAAGAAGATACAAAAACAGAACTGATAGAGAAGAAGTGTAACAGAAATCAGTTAGAGTATTGTAACTGTAAATTCTTCATTAGATTAGAAAGATAGATTACAAGAGTATTTATACAAAGTCTATATCTTATCTCTAATGTGTGATAGCTAAACTAACTAACAAGCTGATGTGGCACTATGCTATTGGTTAACACTTCTATACTATATACAATAGAAAGTAAGATATTAACAGCCCCCCTCAAGTTGGACTTTGGATGCTACAAAGACCTAACTTGGATAAAGACCTCTGAAGAGCAGGAGAATGCAGAGGTTTAGTAAGCATGTCAGCCAGCTGATCATGTGTAGATATAGGAAGCAAATGAATAAGTTTGGATTGTAATCTCTCACGAACCACATGACAATCCAGCTCTATGTGTTTGCTTCTTTCATGAAAGGTGGGATTATGAGCCAAATAAATGGCTGATTTGCTATCACAGAAAATAGAAGCAGGTTGAGAAAATTCAACCAAAAGATCACGAAATATGTAATGCAACCATTGAACCTCACAAGTAATAGCAGCCAATGCTCTTTATACAGCTTTTGTTGAAGATCTTGATGCAGTATGTTGTTTCTTGGACTTCCAGCACAACAATGAATTGCCTAACATCACACAATAACCAGTGATCGATTTCCTAGTATCAGGGCATCGAGCCCAATCTGAATCAGCAAAACCTAGGAGTTTCAAATCACTAGAGGCAGAAAATAAGATACCAGTAGCAGGGACAGACTTGAGATACCTCAGAACCCGAGTTGCAGCCTGAAAATGTGGGATACGAGGTTGTGCCATAAATTGACTCAAATGCTGGACATCATATGATATATCAGGCCTTGAGTTAGTAAGATAAATGAGCCTTCCAATCAATCTTCTATAAGATGAAGCATCTTCCAAGAGAGCACCTTCACTAACAGACAACTTGGTATTGGGGTCAATAGGAATTGAGGAAGGCTTAGCAGCAAGAACACCAACATCTTGTAACAGCTCAAGAGTGTATTTTCTTTGGTTCAAGAAAATACCCTTTATGGATCTAGCAATCTCAAACCCCAAAAAATACCTGAGCTTACCAAGATCTTTAATCTTAAACTGCTGATTCAATAAGTCCTTGACATGTTGTATCTCAACTAGAGAATTTCCTGCTAGCACAACATCATCCACATACACTAGGAGGGCAGTGAAATGAGGATCTTCATGCTTAACATAAAGTGAATAATCTGCCTGAGACTGATGATATCCAAGAGAAATCAAAAAGGTAGAAAGTTTTGAATACCACTGCCTACTAGCTTGTTTTAGGCCATATAGGGATTTTTGCAACTTACAAACTTTAGAGGAATCATAACCAGATAGGCCAGGAGGAAGACTCATGTAGACTTCTTCATTTAAGTCCCCATGAAGGAAGGCATTATTGACATCTAATTGTTCAAGATGCCAGCCTTTAATAGCTGCAAGGGAAAGTAAGACTCTAACAGTAGTAAGTTTGGCAACAGGGGAGAAAGTGTCAAAATAATCAATACCTTCCATTTGAGTATAACCTTTTGCAACTAATCTGACCTTGTACCTTTCAATGGATCCATCAGCCTTGTGTATCACTTTATAAACCCAACGACATCCAATAGGAATCTTACCACTAGGCAGATCCATCACAATCCATGTTTGATTCTCTACAAGAGCTTTAAGCTCCACATCCATGGCCTTAACCCAACAGTCATGTTTAATGGCTTGTTTGTATGTGGTTGGTTCAGATATGGAAGAAATAGCACAACAAAAATTTTTGTAATAAGGAGAACACTTATCATAAGAGATAACTGAGGATAAGGGATACATGACAGTAGAGTTAGAAGAATGAGAAGTAGAGGGAATGTTATTGGCATGATAACAATGATAGTCAGCTAAGTAACTAGGAGGATTTGAAACTCGAGTGGAATGTCTAAGAGGAGGGGGTGAAGGAGTATTTAAAGCATCATTGTCATGATCAGCACTATTTGAATGTGTATTGGGTGGATTATTACTGTCATGATCAGAAGAATTCAAAGAATTTGATGGTTCTATGGACAATGTGGGACCAGGATAATTAATGTTTGTTGGACTGGGGTTAGAGGATGTACTTTGATAGTACTGAGAAAAAGGGGATTGTGACTGCTGTCTACAAGTGGCAGGTGTACTTAAAGGCATAGTTTGTGGGTTATCAGGTCTGAATTCTGTAGACTGTTGTGAATTAGGACTAGACTGCTGAGGGGATAGAGGAGAGGAGCAGGTATTGTCATCAGGTAAGGTAGATATGTCAGTAGAGGTAGGAGACTGATGAGATATACCATGATCATCATAGGAAATAGGGCTAAGGTTGGACTGAACAGCATTATGTGTAAAAGGAGGTTGAGAGGCAGATTTCTCATTATCAAAAGGATAAACATTTTCATAGAAAACAGCATGTCTAGATACAAAAATTGTATGATGTTGAATGTCATATAGGACATAACCTTTTGTACCATCTTTGAAACCCAAGAAAACTGCCTTTCTAGCTCTTTGACAGAATTTTGTTTTGTTTGGGAGATTAGACACAGCATAGCTCAAACATCCAAACACTTTCAGATGAATTAAAGAAGGAGGTTGCTTATATAAGATTTCATGAGGGCTTTTAAGATTTAACAAGGGAGTTGGAAGTCTATTGATGAGATGTACAGCATGAGCAATACAAAAATTCCACATATTAAGAGGAATATGTGAATGAAAATAGAGGGACCTAGCAACATTTAAAATATGCTGATGTTTCCTTTCAACCACCCCATTTTGTTGGGGTGTGTAGGCACAAGATTTCTGGTGAATAACACCTTTGGATAAGAAAATGTCAGACAGAGGGAGGAATTCAGTTCCATTATCTGATCTAAAAAACTTTAAGGAAGTGTTAAAATGATTTTCAATATAGGCTATGAACTGAATGATACTTTGTTTGGTTTGATCTTTAGATTTTAAGAAAATAACCCAAGTGTATCTACTGTAATCATCCACAAGAGTTAGAAAATATTTGTGTCCTAAAGTTGAAATAGTTGAGAAGGGTCCCCATATATCAGCATGTAAAAGTTCAAAGGGGAAAGTAGATTGAGTAACACTATGAGGAAAAGATAATTTCTTTTGTTTACTAAAATGACATGGATCACATGGAAAAGTATGATTATTGTATTTTGAAGAAATAAAAGGAAACATTTTGGATACATGTTGCAGCCCTATAGAAGAAACATGCCCTAATCTCAAATGCCAAGGAAAGGAATTATCTTGTACAGATGTATTACAACCATGTTTATTTTGAGAAGAATCAAGAACATATAGTCCTCTGTGGAGCTTAGCTGTACCAATCATTTCCTTGGAATGATTCTGCAGAATATTGCAAGAATTATCAGTGAAATGAACCACACAGTCATTACTTTTCACAAGTTTGGCTATTGAAATTAAATTGACATGAAAACTTGGAATATAACGGACATTATGAAGAACTAAGGCTGAAGAGAGATGAATGCTGCCAGAAATAGAAGCAGTCACATGAGAACCATTAGGTAGACTAACATGAATAGGAACAATATTTGTGTGTGAAGTGAAACAAGACAAATGACATGAAATATGATCAGTGGCTCCTGTATCAAGGATCCATAAGTGAGGGTTCTTACCACTTTCATGTTGAGAATGTGAATTCAATGCAAAGGGTGAGGTTGTAATGGAATTGGCTTTAGGAGTGGACTTGGACTGTTGGAGTAATTCCAGGATGCTTTGATATTGCTCTTGAGTGAAGCCAACCATAGACTGAGTTGAATTTTGCTGTGATGATCCCTGACCTGTTTCAACAGAAGCAGCAGACTGGGAATTTGCAATAGAACTGTTGGATTTACCTTTACCTTTATATCCAGGTGGATATCCATGCTTAATGAAGCAAGTTTCAATTGTGTGATTACTCCTCCCACAATGAGTGCACACTCTGTTTTGTCCTTTGGCCACACCATAACCACCAGTTTTGCCTTTGGATTGGTTGCTACCAGTCTTGCCCTGATTGTTGCCAGAAGAAGAATTCAAATGCATAACTGTAGAATCCTCAGAAACAGTGCTATTCGAGATGGTGCTTTGAGAGCTATTGATCTCTCTTTCTTGTTGAATAACAAGAGCAAAGGACTTATCTATGTTAGGTAAAGGCTGCATCATCATAATTTGAGTCTTGGATTGAGCAAATTTCTCATTCAAACCCTTAAGAAAACGTATTACGTAATCTTGTTCTCGATATTTCTTAATCGATGCAAGAGCACCACAAGAACACTGAATGGCGCAAGAACAAGCAGCAAGAGGTCGATATGTCTCTAATTCATCCCACATAACTTTCATCTGAGTAAAATAGCTAGAAACATCGAGAGTACCTTGGCGAAACTTATACAAATCCTCTTGTATATCAGAAATGCGGAATATATCACCTTGTGAGAATCGAATCTTCAGATTTCTCCAAACTTCAACAACACTTTCAATCCATAAAATCGACTTAGCAATGGACTCCGAAATAGAACGATGAATCCAAGATAGAACCATAGTGTTGCAACGGATCCAAGGAGCGTAAAGAATATATGATACCGGCGGTTTTGGGAGGGTTCCGTCGATGAACTTTTCTTTATTCTTCGAAATCAACGCAATGTGCATTGACCTAGCCCATGTGTGATAGTTCTTTTCATCTAGAAGAGGAGTAACAAGAACTAGAGAGGGATTTTCATTCAGATGCAAGTAGTATGGATTTGAAGAATTCGTGGAAAAATCTGAGAAGCTCTGGTATGCCATCAATGGAAAAGAGGACAGGAATTCGATTGCAACATAAAGAGAACAAAGGTTGAAGATGGAGAAAGACAACGAATTGCAAAGAGGAAAAAAAAAATTGCAGAAATTAAGCAAAACGAATCAAGAACGCAATCGAAAAACTGAATGAAACCTGAAAACAAATGGCTACCAGAGCTTTAGAAGCTCGGATACCATGTTAATGGTGCCATAATCACCATTGAAGCTCATGAAGAAGATACAAAAACAGAACTGATAAAGAAGAAGTGTAACAGAAATCAGTTAGAGTATTGTAACTGTAAATTCTTCATTAGATTAGAAAGATAGATTACAAGAGTATTTATACAAAGTCTATATCTTATCTCTAATGTGTGATAGCTAAACTAACTAACAAGCTGATGTGGCACTATGCTATTGGTTAACACTACTATACTATATACAATAGAAAGTAAGATATTAACAGTTGTTGACATTGATATAGAGGATTGTGTGAATGAGTTTTAATATTTCCTCCACACTCAGTGAGTCCTGACGGCCGTCTCCAACAAAGTTCAACAGTAGCAGATTCGGTTTCTTTCCAATTCGCTGATGGTGTAACTGAATCAGTTCCATGCTCGTACATTGAATTTGCCGAGCGTCTGGTACTGCCTGAGTATGAAAATTTGCGTTTGACTTTACATTGTAATTCTCATCTCTGACTATTTTATGGTCACCGATCACTGTCTAGGTTTCGCACAAAATTACATATAACTTTGAATGATCTTGTTAGTATATGTATTTTGAATCAATTTCTGCAGGATTGCTAATTCTTATTGTTTTAACTAATGGAACAGATTAAAGAGTTCCATAGGAGGGATGGTTTTGAGGCATCAAGTGCTGATAAGATCTTTGAAAGCACATCCAAGGAACAACTGAGCCGAGTTTCCTCCAAGAATGCTCATCTCTGTCTGTGTCGTGATTTTTCAGAATAACAACATTTTGTATTCTTGATGTTTATATTTCAAGCATTTGGAATAATGTGTGTACTGCATGATTAAGTTAGGTTTAATAAATTAGCAAAAAAAACCATTTGTTCACCTTTTATCATATTTTATTATTATTAATTAAATTGGTACTATGGAATTTAAATCTTATCATTTTAAAGTTACAAAGTCGATTTCTGAGAATATTTTATTACACAATGTGAAATGTGATGAAAAAGTCTATTGGACCCAATGTGAAAATTAGAATGAATGAATCACTTTACAATAGGGTGATGCCCATTTATATATAGCAAGTAGGCCTTATACATGACAGCCCAAGACTAAGGAAAAACTAACTATAAACCTAACAAAAAATCTACAAAAGTGGAAAGGTTGTTAAGCCAAGTTTGGGGTAAATAGATTGAACACCAAGCTTAAAGAGGTTTGAGAGAAAATGCGTGAGGTCAAGAGGTTTGGTAAAGAGGTATGCAGGTTGTTGTGATGAGATGAAACAAGCCAAGTTGAAGCTTTTTCCGCACAAGGTGGCAGTCCAAATCAATGCGTTTGGTGCATTCGTGGAAGGAGTTACTTGCGATATGTCGGGCAGAAGCGTTGTCACAATGGAGAAGGGATGGTTCTATGAAAGAGATGTGCAATTTCTTGAGGATGTTTGTGAGCCATTAAAGCTCACATACAGTGGAGGCCATGGCTCTATATTCTGCCTCAGTAGCGCTATGAAACACCGTTGGCTGCTTCTTTGATTTCCAAGAAATTAGGGAGTCTCCAAGGTAGATACAGTGGCCTGTGATAGACTTGCGAGTGTCTGGACATGTTGCCCAATCTGAATCGAAGAAAGCTTTGAGTTGCAGAGCTGAACTGGTAGGGAAGAAGAGGCCTTGGCCTGGAGAATTCTTGAGATAGCGTAGCACTCGAATGGCTGCTTTGTAGTGAAGAGTGGTGAGTTGACTCATATGTTGGCTTAGTTGTTGTACAGAGTATGAAATATAGGGTCTTGTATTGAGAAAATAGATGAGTTAACCAACAAGCCTTCTGTAGACAATAGGGTCTTGCAAAGGGGTGCCTTTATTAATCTTTAATTCGGTGTCTCTAGACATAGGAGTTGTAGCCGGTTTGCATCCAAGTAAGCCAGTATTGGAGAGTAAGTCAAGTGTGTATTTTCTTTGGCAGAGGTTGATGCCAGAGCTACTCCTTGTTACTTCCAAATCCAAAAAGTATTTCAAAGTGCCAAGGTCTTTGATGTTGAAATGATGCTGCAGTGTTTGCTTGACTTTATGGATAATGTCCAAATTGTTACCTGCAATGATCAAATCATCCACATATATGAGCAGTACAGCAAATGTGTTATGAGATTAATGGAAGAAAAGCAAATGATCAGCAGAGCATTGTTTGAAATCATTGGTTAAGAGAATATTGGATCATTTTTCAAACTACTTTTTGCTAGATTGTTTCAGTCCATAAATTGATTTTAAAAGTTTGCATACCTGATTTGGATAAGAAGGTGTAATGCCTTTAGGTAAGGACATGTACACTTCCTCATCCAAATCTCCATGAAGGAATGCATTATGAACATCAAGCTGATGAAGATGTAAGTTTAATGAAGAAGCTAATGCAAGGAGTAATCTTACAGTTATCAGTTTTGCTACAAGAGAAAAAGTGTCAAAAAAGTCAATACATCAACCTGTGTGAAGCCCTTAGCAACTAACCTGGCTTTGTGTCTTTCAATGGTGCCATCAGACTTGAATTTGGTCTTATAGACCTACTTGCAGCCTACGACCTTCTTACCTAGTGGCAGTGATGTGAATGTCCAAGTTTGATTGTCTGTTAAGGCTTTGATTTCAATATTCATAGCCTTAACCCAATGAGGATGAATGCTAGCTTGTTTAAATGTGATGGGATCACATGTAGTAGTAATGGCAGAAATGAAAGAATAAAAGGCAAGAGAAGTATTGTGATACGAAATATATTTTAAAATGTCATAAAGATGTGTAGTATTATATGCAGTACAAATAAAGTCTTTAAGGTATGCAGGGGAGGTTTTATTTCTAGTAGATCTTATAATAGGGGATAGTTGGGTATTGTCTGATGAGGTGGCAGGTTCACTATTAGTGATAGCAGTTTCATTGTTAGTAGTGTTGTCAATGCCTTGGACAGGCTCACTATTAGTCATGTGATCAGTGAGCTGGACATGTTCATTGTTAGGTATGTTGTCAGTATGTTGCAAAGAGATTTGTTAACAGGGGATGTGTTAAGAATGTAAAGGTTATTATTGTGCACCACTTGCCCAATCATCTTGTTGGCAGACACATCCTGAATGGAACATGAATTTTGTGATAAAGTAATGGTATAATGTGAGGTATGGCATAGCTTAGAGATATATATAAGGCTAAATGTAAATTCTGAAATATAAAAGATATTGTCAAGTTTAAAAAATTGATCTAGAATAACAGTACCAGAAAAATTTGCAGCTATACGATTTCCATTGGGGAGAGTGATATAGATAGGTGCAATAAAGCGGAATATCAGAGAAACATTTGATGAAGGGGCATACATGATCAGATGTCCCTGAATTAAGGATCCAATATCTGATAAATTAAACGCAGTACCTGAGGGGATAATACCTGATATGATGTGGTTGTCACCATTGGAAGATTTATCATCCTTGGAAGTCTGAGAATCCTTCGTGAATTGTTGGAGAAGAAGGAGCATGTGTTGATAATCCTCATTTGAAATGACACCTTCTTTGTCAGAATTGTGTGTGGACTTGGATTCTGCAGCAGATTTTGTGTTCTTGCTTTGATAGCTTGGTGGAAAGTCGTGTTTGAAATAACAGGTTTCCGCTGTGTGATTGGCTTTGCTGCAATTTATATAGAACATGGAATTCTTGGCATTACCTTTTCCCTTACCATGTGCATGGTTTTGATTGTTGTTAGCATACAGAATGGTGGGTGTAGCAACGGGAGGGGTTGGAGAAGCAATTTCTTATTGAACAATAAGTAAATAGACGCGACTAATGCTAGGAAGAGGGTCAAGAAATAAAATTTGAGGGCGAATGTTGTGGTAGTTATCGTTTAAACCTTTCAGAAAGCAGGAGACATATTCCATATGCTTGTAATGTCGAACCGCTTTGTCCAGATCGCAGGTGCGGGGAACAAGGAAAGAACAATAAGGCGTTGGGCGTAAATCTTCAAGCTCATCCCAGAGAATCTTTAGATCAGTGAAATACTGCAAAAGCGAACGATCAACTTGTTTAATGGAATGGAGATTACGAAGAAGATCTGAGAAACGGAAATGGTTGCCTTTGGTGAAACGTTCTCGAAGATCCTTCGAGAGATCGAATGCTGAATCGAAGCAAATCGTGCTCTGTGCAATGTGAGGTGAAAGATTTCTATTGATCCATGAGATTACCATGTTGTTTGCGTGATTCCAGAGGTCGAAGTTTGGATCAGAGGAGCTCGATTTGTTGAGAGTTCCATTGATGAAGCCGATTATGTTCTTCCATGTGAGGGCGTGACACATTGATTTACTCCAGTTGTGATAGTTGTTGTCAAGTGGTGGTGCCACCAAGATTGCGTCGGGATTTTCACCGGGATGAAGGTAGAAATGGATTATTTGATTCATGATTTGATCATTCTATTAGTTGGTGTCCTTCTTAGAGGTGTCTTTGATGGTGGAATTTTCGTCATCAGAATCGGCAATGGAAGCCATGAGAAGGTGATGATGAAATGATTAGGGTTTGGAGCTATGAAATCACAAGGAGGAAGAAGAAGGAGGGAAACAGAATTTTGAAAAAATTTGGAAGGGAAGAGTCTGGTCTCTTGATACCATATTACACAATGTGAAATGTGATGAAAAAGTCCATTAGACCCAATGTGAAAATTAGAATGAATGAATCACTTTACAATAGGGTGAGGCTCATGTATATATAGCAATTGGGCCTTATACATGATAGCCCAAGACTAAGGAAAAACTAACTATAAACCTAACAGAATATCTACAAAAGTGGAAAGGTTGTTAAGCCTCTAATAAATATCTTGCAACTTAATCAATCAGTGTTGTTTTTTGTATTAATTTTCAAATAAGGAATTAGGTTTTTAAAACATGCAAAAATTAATCTTTACATTTATCATTAATTAAACAAAAAAGCTAATAGATGCGTATTAATATGAACTTTTTAAGGGTTTGGGTCTCAAGGGTTTGCTCCCCTTGAGGTCCTGAGTTCGAAGGAGTCTAGGTCCAACTTTCGGAGGCTACGCGGGACGAAAGCTCTCGAATGGATTAGTCGGTACGGAAGGAAGGATACCACTCTATAAAAAAAAATATGAACTTTTTAAAATTAAAAAATCAAAATGAAAATTAATATATGGGTGCATAAAGATATCAATAACTATGTATAAAGCGAATACCTACTTTTGGGTTGGTTTATTTTTGTTCCATGTTTACCTTTAGAGTGTGTTTGGATGAAGGATTTTAATGAGGGAAAATAATTTTTTTAGGAAATTTGAAATAACTTGATCAAAATCCATTATTTGGATAAAAAATATGGAGAATTGTTAAAATGATGTAAATTTATGGAGTATTTTATTCATGTTAAATATAAGGAATTTAAAATGACAGCAAAAAGTAAAGAATTTCAAATTGCTTATTAACTCTATATAATATGAATGTTAAATTGTTTATTATTAAATTTTTAAATTTTGCAAGATGGTCCTCATATTTTATGAAAATTTTAAATTCACTCTCAAAATTTTCAAAAAATTGCAAATTAGTCCCTAATAATTTTTAAATTTTACAAATTGGTCCCTTCAAATTTTCAAAAATTATAAATTGGTCCCTATTTTTCATATTTTAAATTTGACTCAAAAGCTTTAAAAATTATGAAAATGACCCCAAATTTTTTACATTGAATCATTTTAATACTCCATTCAAATAAAAGAATTTAAAAATGAATGAATTTCAATTGAATCATTTGAACTACTTAGAATTTTAAATTCCTTAAAAATTCTCAAGTTCCTCATCCAAACACACTCTTAGTTTTTTTTTAAAAAACCTCATGTAAAAATATATAATAGAAACCACCACATACCATTAAATGATAACTGTCTAATCGTCTTTTGTAAAAAAAATTCAAATGCAATTCACTATTCCATTTGAAAATTCAAATACAATTCACAATCGGAAATAATTGTCAAAGAAACCACTGAAGGTTGTTCTTCAAGCATAAAAGAGGATGGAAAAGGACGAAAAGAAGTTAAGTTAATCATTGCTTAAAAAAAACATCCAGACCTTGATCAAGGCACATCGTTGATGAGGTTTACTAATATTTTCCTCCGGAACACTGCCTATCGCCCCCTTATACTCTCATTTCTCCCCATCTTAACTGCTACGGATGCAACATTTAGAGTTGCATGGGTTGTGATTATATTTCATACAAAAAAGATATAATATCTTTTCATTATATAATTTAGATGATTTCCTATAAGTTCTAATTCAAAATATCATATAATATCTTTTCATAATATTGCTTCAATCTTTTAGAATTTACAATTTTTTTATCCTTTATATTTTTTTGGCAGGAAAATCAATCATATTATTATTATCTATGAGCCATTTTGTTTTTGCCAAAAATGGTGAATTTTTGGGTGGTTTCTTTTTATAT
Organism: Lathyrus tuberosus; assembly: GCA_022829125.1. Lineage (NCBI taxonomy): Eukaryota > Viridiplantae > Streptophyta > Magnoliopsida > Fabales > Fabaceae > Lathyrus > Lathyrus tuberosus. The sequence goes on along the minus strand of JALAZF010000199.1, from coordinate 8,514,964 downwards.
GTTTATGTAGAAATTACTCGGTAAGTGTAATCAATTCCTTTCATTTACACTTTACCTTAGCATATGTGTTTTTCTATTTGACTGTTTTTTTTATAGTTGTGTTTGTTTCTTATAATTAGACATGGCAACAAAACTCATACCCGCGGGTACCCATCCGAACCCGTCACGAAGTTGACGAGGAAAACCCGCTTTGATGGGTTTGGATTTGAGTTTGAGTTTTCTCCGATTAAAAAATATGGAGATGGATAGGATAATGGGGACACTAGTACCTACTCCGAACCCGTCCCGTTTATTATATTATGTATATTATTATTTAATTTTGTTAATTTAGAATATTAAATATGTGGTCAATGTTTTGATATTTTGATTTGTTTTATTTATTTAACATATTTCAGATGTATGTAAGATTTTTTTTGAGATTTTTTTTTATTTTATTGTTTGTAATGTAATTTGATTTTAAATATTTCTATTAAAAAATTAATTTTACTAAATGGATGGTGGCGGGGTGGGGATACCCGAACCCGTTTCAGACGGGTGTGGGTTTTAAGTCTCCATCTCCAATTGGGTTTGGGGCGGGGAACAAAGATTGTTTGAAGATTCGGGTTTGGGTTTGGGGGAGGTAAAAACCGTCTCCGACCTGCCCCGTTGTCATGCCTACTTATAATAGATTAATTGTTTGAGATTATTTAGCAGAGCAAGTGATCTTAAAAGATTAATTTAGAATAAGTTTATCTCTCTAAAATTAAAACATACACGTCTACAACATTAACGTGAGAATGGATCTTATAAGAAAAATTTAAGAGGGAAAGAGAGTACACCAACGCATGCACAAAGAGATTAGAAAATGGGAAGAGACATTCTTAACCATCATTTATCAATATTTTCAATAGTTCATCTTCTAGATAAAAAAATAACAAATTTGATATTTCTTATTAGCTTTTTTTTATATGAGAGAGAGAGATTATTTCATTGATGTTTATTTTAGATAATTATATATTAATTGTGTCATATTTACTAAATAATTCTTGTATAATTAAGGTATTATACCCAAATGCAGATTATAAAAACTATTAAATAAATAATCTAAATCAAGATCAAAATTTAATTAAAAAAACATGTTTATATTTAGATGCGTGTGTAGAATAAAAAAGCGGACAAACAGATACGGGAGTGTCCGTTTGAATGCTAGTTAAAAAAACATTTATGTATTCTAGAAGAGGGAAAGAAAAGACTTCCGAAAATTGATTTTTGTAAATATTAAAATAATATTTGAAATTTTTTAAAATAATAATTTTATATAAAATGATAAAATAGTGTTTATTATTATTATATTTTAATTTTAAAAATACTATAACAATATAAAATATATTGGAAAAATTTAAATGAATCCTTCAAAATTCTCCTTCAATATAAATTTTAACTTAATTGAAATTAAATTTTCAATAAATTCTTTATTCATATTACCCTTAACATTTCTCTCATCTTCCATTCAATTTCCATCATCTTCTTTTCATTTCTCATTTCACAGCAATTTCGTAAGGGTCCGTTTGGTTCAACGGAGGGAGGGGGAGGGGAGGGAATTTAATAGAGGGGAGGGGAAGGGAGGGGAGGGGAGGGGAGGTATTTTTACTAAATATATGTTTGGTTCAAAAAAGGGGAGGGGAGGAGAGGGGAAGGATTTTTAACTACATATATGTTTGGTTCACAATGGGAGGGGAGGGCATTTAAAACTAAATTACTTTTTTATCCTTACAAATATTATCACTTGTATTTAGTAAAAATAATTCTAAATAAAAATAGTTTTGAGTAATTATCACTAAATAAAAACTTTCATTCATAACCAATATAAATTGAAACAAAATATTCCAAAATATATTAAAATGTAAACAAAATATTCAAAAACATATTAAGTTGTAAACAAAGTATTCATAAAAGTTATAAGACTATTATAAGATGATCAATCAGATGAGCCAAAGACCATTTGCATTATCACTGCTTTGCGTGCTTCTAGCGGACATTGGAGAATCATTCTAAGTTTGTCAGCATCTTTCATGACAGTGCAATATATCTGAGGCAATAACTTTGCATCACATCCACACTCCTTTATTAAATTCCATGTTTCTTCTCCTGAAATTGGAGGCATCTCATATTTTTGACGCTCTCTCATTATTTCATTTCCTTCTCGTATTGCAGCATTTCCTTCTGTTAGTGCATTTGCAACCAAGACAAATGATTCTTGGAGTTCAGTAATATCGTTGTTTGCATCTTTGTTTTTAACAACTTTCATTTTCTTCCTTTTACTACCGCTTAAAGGGTCTGGTGATTGTGTTTCGGGTACAGAAAAATCATAATTAGCATCAAAGTTTTCCAAATTCACCTCATTTCGAGCAACATGGTCATCGATATCTTGAATACTTTCAACAAAGTCTTCATTGGTGACCGATGACTTTTGTTTTCTTGTCTCTTTTAAAGTTCCAGATTCCTCTCCATCAGCTCGGTTAGGTCCATAAAGTATCACCATCTTCTCATAATTTGGAAGTGGTACATTTTTCCAATTTGCTGCTTTTGGTTTTGACTGAAAAAATTATGATAAATAAGAGATATAAGATTAATAAAAGTTATACAATTATTTATTAATAAAATATTTTAAAAATATAAAAAATTCATCAAAAGTTACCTCAATTAGAGCATCCCAAACTTCTGACTCGGCATCCCATAATTGTGTAGTTGAATTCCAAGAAAACCCGCTCATACCACCTTTAAAAATGTCATAATATTCAGTGAAGTTTTTTTTCAAAGTTTTCCAACGGTTTTTTATCTTCACCTTGTCAACTTTGCTTCCAAACATTGCACGAAGTTCAGCTGCAATATTTTCGTATGCTGATGTAGTGAATGTACCATTGACTTTATTACCTTTTTCATATTCATGCATAAAAGCGTCAACAAGAGCATCATCCATGACTCTATTCCAAGTCAAAGTTCCAGAATTGCCACTATTAATTGGTAATTGATTTTTCGATGCCATAAACTATGAAAATGAACAATTATAACACAATAAAGTTAATAAATATAATTAACAAGAAGTCGCAATATCACAATACAGATCATAATTGGTAATATTTCATCAAGGAAAAATAAACATAAAAGTAATAATATAAAATACAAGTCAGACTCTTTAAGCTAAATCGTTATTTTGATAATTTAACCACATTTGATGTGCTACACTATCTCTTATAACCCCGCCCAAAGCAAGTTCATCTCTATCACTTCTTGAACCTTGATGATTGTCATGAGATACATTTTGATTTGCAATTTCAGCATCTACTTCAGCTATAAGATCTTCATCTGGGTCTACACTCATTAGATAATTGTGAAGAATGCAACATGCAAAAATGATTAACTTTTGAGCTTTGACTCCATAATTTGGCTCTGTTGAATTAGATAAAATCTCAAATCTTTTTTTCAATACACCAAAGGCTCTTTCAATTGCATTGCGTAAAGACGAATGTCGAAGATTAAACAATTCTTTAGAATTTTGGGGTGGATTTCTAGCCGAATATTCTTTCAGGTGATACCGAACTCCTCTATAAGGTGTAATTAATCCACTTGTCAACATGAATCCAACATCAACAAGATAATATTTTCCTATAGTAAAGGTAAATGATAAATGTGATAGTTTAACATATATAATATAAATAACTCTAACTCTAGATTATTCTTATATTACCTTGAGGAATTTTAAGTTTATCTTCACGTGTTAATGCATTCTTTATTATTCTCGAATCAGAGGCAGACCCTTCCCATCCCGCGAGCACATAAGTGAACTTTAAATCAAAAGTACATGCTGCTAAAATATTTTGTGTCGGGTAGTCTTTCCTACCGCGATATCTAGGAGCATCTTTTGCTGGTACTTTGACACGTATATGTGTTCCATCTATTGCACCAACACAATCCTAACACAATATTATATATTTTTATCAATAAAAATTATGACTACTAAAATTTTTAGTATTTTTGTGTAGGAAATATAATTTATTAATAACAAAATTTACCTTAAAATACGGGTAGAATCTATAACTACTAGAAATTTCAGGAGGGACTGTTGAGCCATCAGGTTGGACTAGAAATTTTTCTTCCAATTCAAGAATAGCTCTCAAAACTTGATGAAGATGACGACTAATAGTCTCTCCAGAACGACGAAACCAAAAGTTGACTTCACGATTTTTAGCATTATGTGTTAATATGTAGATTGATTTTGCAACTTGCTCTTCCACACTTGACCATCGGGTAGCTTGTAAGCCCCCTTCTCTTTCTAACAGACCACATAAGCTCATAAAAGTTTTAGGACTCATTCTTATTATATTTCTACTAGTTTCACTGTTACTAATTCGATACATTATTTCTTCGCGAACCCTCTCTCTCTCAGAGCTCATAATATAACACATTTTTTCTTACGAGACATTCGGACATAACAGTAAGCAACAGCACACACTAGTTGAATTATAGCTCTTCGACGTAAATCAAACCATTTGTTAATAACAATTCTTCGATCTTCATGATCCATCTAATCCAAAAAATTAATTTTTTAATTAAAAATAAATAAAATAATGTTAGTTAATTTTAAAACTAAAATAAATAAAATAATGTTAGAGCTAAAATTCAAAGGACATAAAATTTCATATATCTAATTTTGTTGCCTTTTTGGTCTGAATACTAATTGTTTAGTCGACTACTCTCTGTTTAGTATGCACAATCTCATATAATATATCAACTAGTATATCACTTATTATGATAAATAGGTAGTTTAAAATTGTTTCATCTATCATATATCTAATACTGTTTATTATAGACATCTTTTTTAATTTCTAAATTGTTTTGTTATATAAACAGTTAGTTTGAAAATTGTTTTATAATCATATATCTAATACGATTATAAACAATTTCTATTGTGCATGTACTACAATAATTAAGGCCCTTAATTTTAGAAATATAATAAGATAAATGATATATAATTTTGTTTCTAAAATTAATAGATAATTTAAATTCCTTAGAGTATTTGTAAACTCTTTAATTTTACAGTGTAAGTTTTTCGTTGAGATTTAATATGAAATAGAAAGGGAAGAAAACATCTAAAAGAATAATCCACTGTTGAGTTTATGTTTTTTAATTAAAAATATACTTTTAATAAAAATAAAAAATATATAAAATGAGATATTATTAAAAGATGTTATAAATAAAGAAAAAGGAAACGTTGTTCTTGGATAAATAAAATGACATTAAATGGTAAAATACAAATAAGATAAACTATATATAAAAACTTTAAATGGTAAAATATATACACTCAGGCATGTTGTGTTGTGAGCATTATATTTGTGGAAGTGATTCCTAATTATTACTATTTCATATACACAACAAATATATTAAAATATTTACACTCAGGCATGTTGTGTTGTGAGCATTATATTTGTGGAAGTGATTCCTAATTATTACTATTTCATAAACCTATCAAGTGCTAGGGTTTAGGCATCATTCAATTATTACTATTTTGTGAACAGAAGGATAAAGCCATTACCTCTGAAAAAGTAATAGCAACACGTAATCAGGAAAAAAAAGAAAAAGTGATTCCTATGCATGACTCAAAATCAATTGGCAATGGTAGGGAAATGATGAATTATAAATTAACATTAAACAACGTTATCATAATTCATATGCAATAATTGAATGATTATAATAATTAGAAAGAAACATTTAATGATAATTAATGTAATAAAAAATCATAGAGAATGAATTTGTAGAAAACAAACCTGATAGAGCAACAAAGGAAGCCGCAAGAGAGAGAGATAAATTCAGTAAAAACAAATAACAGCTGCACAAATGAAAAGTTAGAGAAAAAACCTAATATTTAATAAAGGACAATTATGGAATTAAAAAAAATAATTGAGGTTAAATTAGGAAACACAATAAAATTATAAATGATGAATCTTCCCTCCCCTCCAAATCCCCCCAATTTGAGGGGGAGCAAAATATGAGTGTAGGAGGCATTTTGCTCCCCTCCCCTCCCCTCCCCTCCCCTTATAAAAAATGAACCAAACAAATATATTTAAAAACATTCCCTCCCTTCCCCTCCATCTACCTCCAACCAAACGGACCCTAATTGTTCCATCTCATTTATGTATAGCAACGTTTTCTCCCATTTCAAAGGTAAAATCATCCAGAAATCCATGTGACCAATTTCGAGTAAAAAAATTAGAGTTTCTTTTAACTATATTTTTAGATTTTATGGATTGCAGAGATGTCAGTTCAACCATGCATACATAAATTCAATATGAAAGGTGAAAAAACACAAGAAAGTGGAGAGATTTGAATGACGTCTCAAAAGCATCTTTTTAAAATTTATTGAACGATCGCCACCGCAACCACTGTTTTAAAAATCAAACTGAGTATTAGAGGGGTCTTAGATATGATTTGTGTTGGGAAAAATTGACCTCCATAATTTCCCTCTTCCGTGAACTCAAAAATAGGCACTAGCGGAAACGTGAAAAATTAAGCAAAATGACACAAAAAGATTTTTGCGTGGAAAACCTTCTCAATGTGAGAAAGGGAAAAACCACGGGACTCTTAGGCCTCTTAAACATCCACTATAATGATAATGAGAATACAACAACTTCACCCTTAGGTGGAACTCTCTACAAAGTATCTCTCAATTTGTAAGGAACACTCTCATAAATTGGCTCACTATTTTTCTCACAAGAAAAAAACTCTCTAAGAAACAATTTTCTCTCTTGAGCAAATCTCTATTTCTCTTGCTTCTTGTTTCTCTTGTGGTTGTGTGATTTGAATGCTTGCTTTTGGTTCTATTTATAGGAGAAGCAAGCCAAAAGAGCCTTACATGCATGAAGACACTTGTTCTTTACCTTACATGCATGAAGACACTTGTTCTTTACCTTTCATGCAAAACACCAAGTGCCATTTGCACTATTTTACTCTTCATCATAACCAACCTCCAATTTTGCCAAATAAATGTTGACTATGTGAAATGGCTGGACCCCACATTTCTCCCCCTCCAGCCATAGGGGAATGATCTTGATTAGTTTGGAATTGTTGCTAATCCAGCAACTTGTTTGCAGAACTCTATCTTCTCTTTTGGAAGAGGTTTTGTCATTATGTCTGCCTCATTCTCATTGGTGTGAACTTTCTCTATTTTCGACAATTTACTCTCCAACACATCACGAATTCAGTGATACCTTACGTCAATGTGTTTTGACCTTGAATGGTATGCCGAGTTCTTGCTGAGATGGATTGCGCTCTGATTGTCGCAATAGAGAACATAAGTTTTTTGATTCTGACCTAACTCTTGCATGAACTTCTTCATCCACATGATCTCTTTACAACCTTCAGTGATTGCGATGTATTCAACTTCTGTGGTACTCAAAGCAATGCACTTTTGTAATCGTGATTGCCATGAGACAGCTCCCCCTGCAAAAGTAATCAAATACCCGGAAATAGATTTTCTTGAATCTACATCCCCTGCCATGTCTGCATCTACATACCCAATGAGTAATTGCTTTTCATTGCCAAAGCACAAACACTGTTTGGCAGTTCCTCTTAGATACCTCAGTATCCATTTCACAGCATTCCAACGCTCCTTTCCTGGATTCGACAGGAATCTACTCACCACTTCTACAGCATAAGCAATGTCAGGTCTTGTGCAAACCATTGCGTACATAAGGCTACCCACAGCTGAAGAAGAGGGCACTTTGTTCATCTCTTCTTTTTCTTCTTCATTGCTTGGACATTGTGTCTTACTGAGTTTCAGATGACCAGGTAGTGGGACATGCACATGTTTAGCATTATGCATGTTGAACCTCCCAAGGAATTTCTTGATATAATCTTCTTGTGACAGCCACAACATTCTTTTGGGACGATCTCGAATGATCTTCATTCCAAGAATTTTCTTTACCGCTCCTAAATCTTTCATGACGAAAGACTTGCTCAATGCCTTCTTTAGAGCATCTATCTTTGTCTTGTCTTTCCCAACAATGAGCATATCATCAACATACAACAAAAGTATGATGGATTCACCATTATCATATTTCTTCACAAACACACAGTGGTCTGTAGATGTCTTTTTAAATTTATGTTGGGTCATGAAGAGTTCAAACTTCTTGTATCATTGCCTTGGAGCTTGCTTCAACCCATATAAACTTTTCTTCAAGCAACACACAAGGTGTTCTTTGCCTGGTTCTGCAAATCTTTCAGGTTGTTCCATGTTGATTTCTTCCTCTAAGTCTCCATGTAAGAATGTTGTTTTAACATCAAGTTGCTCTATCTCTAAGTCCAGAGTTGCAGCTGTAGCACCCCAAAATTTGCCCTACCTTTTTTCTAACCTTTTTCTGGCTTTTGTTTCGCACTCATTTTGCATCTCATTTAGATCATAGCTCATATTCATTCATCTGCATTGGCGTGGGATCAAGGTATCATGTGCAAGCTCAAGATTTTCTCCATCAAAGACTGAATTCACATTATCATAAATGACTTCTTAGTTGGAAGTTTATCAAGCAGAAATTTTGATTTCAAGTCAAGTGTGGTTGTTTATTTACGATCCAATTCAGGGGGATGTTTGACCCAATCTTGGTCAAACTACTAGGAATTTGCTTCAATTGCAGGTTATTTGTTTCAGTGGTTGACTTCTCGGGCAGCGTGTTTCCAAGGTTGAGTTGTGGACTTCATCAGGTTATCAAGCAGTGGTTCGTGTGAGGTTTGGTTCAGAAAATCAAGTTCATCATTCCATTAGTGGTTCGGGAGTGGCTTTTTCATTATAACCAGAGGCTTGTGGAAAAATGCAAGATTAGTTTTGGATCACATTCGAGATTTCACATCCATTCTCTTTCTAAATCATGTCCATTTTTGTATCCACGATCCATGTCTATTTCTGTTTTTGTTATCCACTTTTTAATAACCCATTTCAAATCCAATTCTAAAAAAAATCATTTCTTTTAAACCATTTCTATTCCTTTCTAATTTCAATTTTAATACCATATCCATTAAAGCTATTCCAAATCCATTTTTGTTACAAAATTCATAAAGCCCAAATTCATCTATCATTTTCAATAAAGTCGAAATTCATAAAGTCCAAATTCATCTATCATTTTCAATAAACTGTGCCAAAACCAAATAAAAGAGCTCATTGAGCCCCATTGCTTCGAAACCTTAAGTTATTCATAAAACAACCCTCCATGATCCACAATTCCCAACCTTCCTACAAGTAATATCAATACAATCATGGCCCACACTCCCAATCCATAACCATCACACAATCCATGCTTTAGCAGCAGAAAAAAGAAGTGACGTCACAGCAAGAAAAAATACATGGCCACGGGAGGAAAGAATAAAGTGCTTCGAGAAATCCATAGCACGTGCAATTTGAAAGGAGTAAAAAAGTCGTGACACCTTTTCTCAGAAAGTCACAAGGCAATGAAAGTTATAACAGAAAATTTGTGATTACAAAAGTAAAATAAAGGCCATAACAGAATGTTTCCATCAGCAACAAACTCTAACAGAATTCCATAGTGAAAAACCAATTCTACCCTCCTTAAACCCTCTATAAAACCTCAGCTGCCATTGAACGATGGGGAGGAGCTTCATTTTTTCTTCACAGCCTTCTCAACAGAGTTTCACTGCAACAAATTCATAACCAACTCTCCTCTCTCAAATTGAATCGGAAACTCCTCATCAATCTTCATCAACAAGCTCCAATTGTGACAAAATTCATCACCTAGTTCATCCACCTGCATAATCCGAACGAGTTCAGCATCAAAAGCTGCTTCAATTCATCCTCGCTTGCTCCATTTTCTGGATCCTTGCACAACAATCTCCTTCAAATTCGCAAACCTGCAAAGTCAGTAATTAACTCGCAACAACAACATCACAGAGCGGAATTCAAACGAAGAAGAAGAGATCCAGCGAGAGTAAATCAAAGAAGACGGAAGCAAGAACGTAGAATGCGCATACCTGAAAAAGATCTCTGGTTTTCTCGTCGTCGTCTTCCTCAATTTTGAAGAGTCACCGGAACTGCTCCGGTAGATACGTCCTCGATCCAAACTTCAACTTCATGATGTAATTTCTCTGTGATTCTTGTATCTGCATCGGTTAATTTGTGACGACTTGTTTAACTTCGCGACATTCGTTTGAGAGTGATGAACGTTTTACGTGGTGAGAAAGAGCGAGCGAGGAGGTTGTTGTGCGATTCATGTCACCGTTGAGAGGTTGATGACGGTGAGTTTTGTGTGTTTGAGACGGAGAGGCCATGGCGCAAGGTCGCCGGCGATTTGAAGATGATGACGAGCGAACGGAGAAGAGGAGTATGGTCGTGGCGGCGTTTGGAGAAATTTAGTGGAGAAGGAGAGTGACGAGGGAGCTCCAGCAGAATGAAGAGGAGTTTGGTTGTGGCGGCGCAATTTGGAAGTGGAAGGAAGGGTTGTGTATCGCGGTGGAGTTTAGGTCACAGATGAGAGTGTTGGAGCGGAGAAGAAGATGATGGAGGCTCTGCTGATGCGTCTTAAGGCTGGTGCTTCAGCTGTTGTTCTTTTCTTTAGGTCAAGTTAGTGGACTGGGCCATGAAATCCTGCCATGGAATTCTCATTTGCACCGATTTTGTCACTTGCACCCCCCCTCTGATGCATAGTGAGGCCATTGGGCCTAAGGCATAAAGCCCACGTGCCTGGGAGTACTTTCCACTCCCATTTACTCACTGCATCCCCTGTCTTTTGGGTTTGTTTTTAATGGTGTGATTGATTAGTTTTACATAATTAGGTTTTATTAATTAGTTTTAGTTTTTGCTAAGTAGACTTGAATTTGGATATTTGTTTTTTACTAATTGGTTTTGGGCAATTATTTTGGTTAATTGATAATTTTAGACATTTAGTGTTAGATATTTGTTTTTTATTTAATTGTTTTTATTAGATTTTAATTTTGATTAATTTAGCTTAGAATTAATTTTTACTTAGAATTTAATTTTGATTTCAATTAGCATTTTAATTCTAACTTGGATTATTTTGATTAATTTTTGATTAATTTCTAATTAATACTTGATTGTCTCTTGTTTGATTTTCCTTTTTGATTGAGTTGTCTGGTGTTTACTTGTTGATTTACTCTGTATTCACATGTCCCCTTAAGGCTCCTAGTCCGACTTAATTTATGATTAAGCTCGGAGTAGGATAGACATTAGGCTCTCAATCTAAGCATGATAACATTAGGTAGATTTCCCTCCTGATCCTGACCTTAGGGCCATTTTGCATGATAACTTGTAGGATTCAGTTCCCTTAGACCCTCCGTGCGTCTCCCCCTTTTCTCTCGCCTCAGTGTGATCGAGATCCCGTTTTCCCGTAGTTCCGTGAACTACGGATGCTCTGATTCCTCTTTCTTTTCAGATTGAGGATACGTAGGCACGAGATGCGATGTCTCGGCGAGCACACTAACAACTAACTTCCATTTTTTATTACACTTTGAGTCTCTTCTCTCTCTCTCAAACAAGAGCAAAAACACTTAATAAAGGCATAACATATATTGCATTTAAGCCTTTCATGTGAGAATAAGATAGTGAGGGGTCTTCTCTCACTTTCTTAGAATGTTTAGCATGCGTCCCGTCTTGGATCGATATGCGAGGCATTCGATCCTACATGAGAGACTTAAATACAATATGCGTTGTAAACACAAAAATAATCAAAACACTTCTTTTCAAAATACAAAAACAAACAAACAATTCTCTTCTCATCTCCTTCATTCTATTTCTTAAGGACTCGTCATGTCCGTTCTACCGCATACAGGTAACGCCTAAGTCTCCATACAACGAGCTGCAACACCTAACTGCTGGGACGCGCACTCTGACGTTTCCACTAAAAAAACACAAACAAGGCAACCCTTGTTGAGGGGAACTCGTCGCTCTGATTCTCATGTTCCCGATGAGATACGTAGGCAGTGGGGTAGGGCACATTCGAGCACTTTTTTTATTTTCCCTACATTTGTTTCCCGTTCTCTTTCCATTCTTTTTCCAGCATCTTTTCCTACACCCTTTGATCGAAACAGCAAGCGTGGATCCCATCGAGTACGATGGACGCGTGGGGGTGCTAACACCTTCCCTTCGCGTAACCGACTCCCTTACCCATTTATCTTGGTCGTGAGACCATGCTTTTCCTTTCCCCCAGGTTTATGCAGTGTTTCCTTTCCCTCTTTTGGGATAAATACACATTGCTGGCGACTCTGTTTTCACGCCACTTTCGCGTTTGTACTTGGATGAAAATCCCGGGAGCGACAGCTGACGACTCTGCTGGGGATTTAGGAGACCAAAATCTCTGGCTCCCTAAGCGAGTCAATCCTAGCGCTTGTTTGTTTTTCTTTCATTGGGTGTTTACTTTGATGTTGTTTTATTGTATTGTTGTTTATCGTATTACTGTTTTACGGTTTCACTGTACATTACTGTATTTACCGCATTTACTGCATCATATTTCATTATTATACTGGACTGTACTGTGCTGGTTTTTCTGTTTGGCGAGATGGGTGATCTGAGAGATAAGCCCATTACACAGGCTTGAGAGTACATGTAGGATTAGAGTGGAAAGTAGTGTGGCCTAAGTAGCGTCTTGGTACGTATGGTTTACACGAAATCCATAACCAGACGAGGTTTTCTTGGGAGATGTTCTGATTTGCGCGTCTTGTGCATTTCGGAGTGTTAACCTAGAAAGCTGTCGACTCTGGCGACCATTCCCGAGGACTCAGCAACGGCACTCCTCCCAAGATGTGATAATGGCATACCAGAAATGGAAAACCCATTACACTCCTTGATCCGAGGACCCAATGTTGGGAATTCGCTATAGGATGTCCTTTTTGAAAGTGAATCAGTGGAGGCACTCCTCGATTGGCGATAGTACTGTATCCTGAGGGATGAATGTACTATTGCTTCTCGACCTCAGTGCCAGAAGCTGAGGACCTTTCGTTTTGGAGAATTAGTTGAGGCCTCCTCGATTGATGATGATGCCAAACCAGAAATGGTGAACGTATCATCATTTCTCGACCTGAGAGCCCGGGATACTGAGGATCCTAGTACCCACATGTGAGAGGGGCGGGTTGTTTACATGTTTGCAGGTAACCGTAACATTCATCTTACCTGGTGTTCTGGTTCTCTTATCAGTGTGGACTTCTCAGCATGGTATTCCGATATTCTGGTTATTCGGATATTCTGGTATTCCGGTATTCTCTTCAGAGCAGACCTGTGAACCTATTCAGACAGTAGCACAACACTTATCCAGAGCTTTGTGGATACCTTGATCCCGTGTCTTTGCATTTGCATCACATGACATTTTGCATTCTCATACTCATATGCATAACAGGTATTCTCAGAAGGGGGTTCTTATTTTGACTTGGTATTTTCTTCAGAACTGCAAACCTGACTTCTCACCACTACGCAACTAGAAGCAATCAGAGGAGAATCATGGATCAGATGCGAGCAGAGTTGTCGGAATTCCAGACTCGTATGGCTCAGTGCTTTGAGATGATGCAGGGGGTGGCTCAACATCAAGAGTAACTAAGGGTGGTTATTCACAGGGCTGCTGTTGTTATCCCAGAGGTAGTAATGGGAATGTTGTTGGTAATACTCCGGGCGGAGTTGTGAATTCTCCACGAGCTGATCATCCTTCACCTCCTCCTATGAGTCAACCCAGAAGAGGTGCTGCTGAGATTCGTATTCCTCGTCAGGAGTTGGATAATCAGGACGAACAATTTTATGATGTTGAGATGAATTTCTCTACTGAGGCGGACAAGAGGCTTCATGCGCTTGAGGAGAGATTGAAGGCTCTTAAGGGCCAGAATACTTTGGACATTGACTTGTATGACTTAGGGTTGGTCCCAGGTGTGAAAATTCCTCCGAAGTTCAGGGCGCCTGTTTTTGAAAAGTACAATGGATCCACCTTCCCCAAGCTTCACATCATGGCATATTCCAGCAAAATGTCTGCCTATACGTATGATGATAAGCTGCTAATGCATTTCTTTCAGGACAGCCTAGCCGGGGCATCTTTAGACTGGTATATGAGCTTGGAGAGAACGCATATTAAGAGCTGGAGAGATTTGGCAGAGGCTTTCATCAAGCACTACCAATACAACACGGACATGGCGCCTAGTAGAATACAATTGCAGAGTCTTTCTCAAGGACAAAACGAAAGCTTCAAAGAGTACGCCCAGAGGTGGCGTGAATTGGCTTCCTGAGTTCAACCTCCAATGTTGGAAAGAGAGCTCGTTGATATGTTCTTGGATACGCTTCAGGGGCATTATTATGAGAAATTGGTTGGATGTTTGTCAGCCGAATTTTTCAGGTCTTGTATTGGCAGGAGAAAGAGTCGAAAATGGCATCAAAACGGGAAAGATTCGAATTGCCTCTGAAGATGCAAAGAAACCTTATGTTGGGTCCTCCAAGAGAAATGAAGGAGAAATTAGTGTCGTGTATATTCCTCCTGTTGTTCAACAGCCTGTTCAGTATCGACAACCTTATGCTCCCCAGCAACAGAGACAACAAAGATCACGAAGGCCTGCGAGAAGGTTCGATCCACTCCCTATTCCTCACAGTGATGTTCTTGCCCGTCTACTTGAGAGTGCTCTGGTTGAACTAAGGGATACCAAGCCTGTCCCTGACCCCATTCCTCCTGATTATGATCTGGATGCTAGATGTGAGTATCACTCAGACACACCAGATCATTCAATTGAAAATTGCAACGTGTTCAAGCACAAGGTGCAAGACCTGGTGGACTCAGAGATCATTGCATTCACTGAAGATGATATGTACATCAATTGAAGCCTCATTTCTCAAGTGAGCACTCAGACTGCCAGTATGTCATCAGAAACAGTACATCCAGACAGAATCAAGCCTCCTCAGCGATGGCAATCTTCAGCTTCTTTACAGCATTTTCATTTGTAGTTTTTCATTTCTTGTTAAAGCATTGTATGCATAAAAAACTTGTTTGTGTTCTGAATGATGTTTTAATGCAATGAATTTGTTTTTTCTTGAAGTAATTCATTTTTATTCATTCATATAATGTTTCTGCGCATTGTAATACCAATTTTCTTGCTTAAACTCTAGGAGGGAGGATGATGAAGTAAAAACGCAAAATCTTTGGTTGTGTACTTTTGGATAAAATCCCGTTGAGGATGTACAGGCATTGCTTCAAATCCCCAAACACTGGAGATATAAGGGAGATAGACCCTCGTCAACCCCTTTGAGCCTTGAAGTAGGATTTCTTTTCATTCGAAAAAAAAACCTCACATTTAACCAGGGGCAGGGTAGTTGTCAGTAATTTGACCAAGCGTTCAAATTTCGAAAGGAGTGTGCATATGAGGATCCATTACCTTCAAGAGGTCAAAAGATGTGAAAATAATGATTATCCCTCATCAACAATGGAATGAGGCAGTCACAACCCTTTCAAACAAGTCAGAAAACCAGTGTCACACGATTTGTTCAAAAAAAAATCAAAAGAAAGAAAAAGAAAAAAGAGAAAGCCCGCTAAGTCCAAACTTGAAATAAGTGACTTATGTAACGCCCCAGTTTTGTCAGTTTTTATTTAATCGAGTCGTATTGAGTATTTTATTATTATTTTATTTTATTTTCGACTTTTATCTGAAAATATGTTATATTTCAATGTTGTGATATTTTATCGGGTTTTGGGAACGTTCGCGAGATATTTGAGTGTGGGGGTATTTTGGTCATTTCATGATATTTTCCTTAAGTTAGAAAGAATAGAAAATAAAAAGAGAGAAAAATAGAGAGAAAGAAAAGGAAGAGAAGGAAAAAGGGGAGAAAAGAGAAGAATAGAAGAAATAGTAAGAAAAACTTGGAAATTCAAGAAATCAACTTCTAGAATCGATTTAATCGGGTAAGGGTGCGAAACTCGATTATTATATGCTTGTGTATGATTATGTATGTATGTTTTTTATTGTTATAGGATTGAAATGGAGAAATATAGTAAAACCTATATTATGTAAAATTGATTAGAAATCGATTAAATTGTATTGGAAATTATGTTTCCAGGTCTATTATTGTTTATACATGTTAGATACCTGTTGTTAGACATTGTATTGGTAATTTCTCTGGTGTATAGGTGAAAATGGGTGGATTTTGGTTGGAAAAACGCAGAAAAATTTCTGGAATTTCCACTGCCCGTATGCGTATCACGCAAGGCAATACGCGTATTGGGCAAGGCAATACGCGTATGGCATTGAAGAAAACTGGGCAATACGCGTATGGAGCTGCATTTTGCTCGGTCATCTGTCCATTTGCGTATGGTACGCATAACACTTGAGGGCAATACGCGTATGGTGTTGGCACTATGCGTATTGTACTTTTAAACGTGAATTTTGGGGAAAAATGATCTCTGCCCATACGCGTATAACCTTGGGCAATACGCGTATGGAATGGCGAGGAATCAAGACAATACGCGTATGGCTCAGGGCAATACGCGTATAGTCAGGAAAATTGTAAAATGGGACTTTTCAAAATATCGTTTTCGTTTTTCTTTTGTAACTTGGGTTCCGTTTATCCGATTCTTACATTCTTGGTATCGTTGTGTAGCTATTGAACTGTACTTTCTTATTATAATAATTTTGAAATTGTTAGCCGATTTAATTATGTCAGAAATTTGGAATAGTGTCTGTTTTTCGACTTTTGTCGTTGTAACTGTGCGTAATTGATGTGTATCATGCAAGGTGTTGTTGTATGATGTAAATGCATGTGTTTAGATGGTGTCGTGATGATTTGTGGTCGTATGGCAATTAAATGCATTGTTTTGGGCATAAGTGTAAAGTGTGATTTTGTTGATGTAGAAGAATACATTTATGTGTGCATATTAAATGTCATGAGTCATTGTATGTCAAGCATCATGATATGCATTGTTGTGACGTCCTGAGTGACGGTTTGATTCCAGAGGGAATCTGCTATAACATCGTGAGCCTTAAAAATAAGAGGTATGAATAGCCTTAAAAATAAGAGGACCGAAAGCGATGGTTATAGACGATCGTGTGCTCATGTGGGGTGTGAGTGATCGGGTCGTGTGCCCGTGTGGGGTGTGAGTGATCCATAAACGTCGTGTGCCCGTGTGGGGTGTGAGCGACGGGGGACATCGTATGCCCGACGGGGAGTTACAGTGATGTAACGAGCGATGATTCCAGCAGAGTTCCTGAGTGAACTAGTGATGAGAAACATTGGAAGTCGGTATCGCATGTGCATATGCATAGAGTCGTGGTGTCGGTCTCTTGCATTTGCATAAATCATTAATGTTTGTTTATGTGTGGAACTGTGGATAAATGGATATATGGATATGTGTTGGTGATACTTGTATTGAGCATGGTTGGTATACCTTGGTGATGGAAATATGAATTATACATTGTGTTGTCTTGTGTTTGAATTATGGTGTGAGTTGTGGTGAGAACTGTATATATGTGTATTTTTATGTTATATATAATTGTATGCAATTATATGATGATTGTTTTTCTCACCCTTCTGCTGTTTTATAATGCTCTATGAGGCATTGCAGATTAGAGTTGCTGGAGGTCTTTTGTGAAGCTTAGGACTTCATTCTTTTGTCGGTCGGCTCTGATATGTGACACCGGGTAGTTAGGGAGGCCGTTTGTGATTATTGTGTACTATGTATATATATCTTTTGGCTTGTGCATGTATAACTTGATGTATGAAAAACTTTTCATGTGATATATATATATATATATTATATATATATATATATATATATATATATATATATATATATATATATATATATATATATATATATATATATATATATATATATATGTGATATTCAGTTTTAGATTTTCCGCTTTTATTCTAAAATCTGAAATGTGGGTGTAAGGAACTGAGTTCCTCTGTTGATTGCTACCCCACTGTTGCATATCTTTATGAGCAGGTGTTGTATGATTTGTTTCAATATAATGTGATTCTCCCCCGTCTATGCCATGATAATTTAAATATACTCTAATGAAATTTTGAATTTTCTTTTACTGCTTTAAGTAATTGGGGGTATAGATATGGGGGGTGTTACAACTTAGGCAAAAGTTATGGCATCCCACTGGACTTCAAAATCGAAAAATTCAAAAAGAATCAGTCCAAGAAAAATCAGGGAAATAAAAGGGCGAAAAAAAAGAAAAAGAAGTGATCAAGAGAAAATCCTCGATAAAGAACAAGTCGTGTGACCGCAAAGCACCAAAGACGAAAGGGGTGACTGCCACTCCGAAAACCTTGTGGTTTCCCTAACCATTGATCCTCACAAAAATCCTTTTGGGAGATGAGCGCTTGTGCCAAATTAACTGAACGTAGGACTGGAGAACATCAAGGAGAATGGGTAGGTACAAATAAAATTTTGAGCCATAAATCCTTTTTTCTAAAACCGCGAACCAGGCCACGTTACAACCCTTAAAAGTCCTAATTGAAACAGGGTTTATTCCAAAGGCGTACTTCAACGAGATAGCATTCCTGACTCCCATGAGTTGTGCTAAAAGATTTTTGTTGGTATTGCATGTGCGTATTGTTTTCCATTCAAAAATCAATGTTGCATCGTAGCTAGTGATTCGTTCACAAGGTTTTGTGACATATTTTCAATAAAAACTTCAAGGTTAACGTGTTTGTTACATTAGAATTATCATTCTCATAATAAACTCGTTCTGCTTGCATACATGTGCCTAAGCATCAATGAAGCTCACACAGTGAATGCAAGTCGAGAAGCTTGATCCTGCCGAGTTGGGATGCTTGAAAATTCTGAAGGACAGTCATATCAAGATGCATGTTACCAAGAGACTCAGTGCCATGGGCTCTCCCCTGTAAGTCGTGATGAGATGTAGCCAATATGGGGCAGTCACATCGAGAAATCTCTTCGAAGTTCAGTTATTCTGGGGGCATTCATTCGAAGACCAATCCGGTTAGGGGCAAAGCCACTTTAAAGCTCGTATCGAGGCAGGCCACCTCCGGAGCATAAGAAGTTATTCTCTCCAGAAGGCAGTTGATCAGAGGTGCCTCTTCAAGGTTCAAAATACTGAGGTATAGTATTTCAAGTCATTACAAGTCCTCTCGAGGCAAATTCCTTCATAGGTCATATAATCTGGGGCAATTACGTCGAGATCCAATAAATCTCTCCAAGAGTTTGAAGACCCTGGGGCAGTATTAACGCCCGGTCTTCTGTAAAATCCTCTTGAGATGATTTCTTTCAATGGACCCTGTGGTTTGGGGCAAGTCAGGAAGAAACCGTGGTTCACTCCTGACAATCAGTATGCAATTGATCAGCAGAAACTTGAAGTGCTAAGTTATTTCATATGTGAGACTTTTGAGGTCTCTCCCCCAGCAAGGAGCCAGAAGGTATCTTTGCCAGCAAGGTGTTGGAGTTGCTATGCTTCCCCAAGCAGAGGATCGTCCTCAAATCGAAAAGGGTTCATCATGAGGGTTTCTTATCCCCAGCAGTGTAGGTGGATTCCTCATTCTCAGCAGGGTAAGACGATGGAATATTTTCAAGCAGTTTGAAGACGGTGAGAAGTCAGAGTATTCTCTTCCTCAACAGTCAGATTCGGTATTTCCCTGCAAGTCAAAGTCTAATGGTTATTGGCATTCTTCGCAAGTCAAAGTCCAATGGTTATTGGCACTCTCTTCAAGTCAAAGTCCAATGGTTATTGGCATTCTCAGCAGTCCAAAATCCAATCTTCATTGGAATCTCCTCAACAGAGTTCGCAATTCAGCTTGCGGTTCCCCAACAAGGTTTGCAGCACCAGTGGTTATTGGTGGTAGAGTTGGTTATCTCCCCACAGGAGATTAGATATTAGTGATCCCTTCCTTAATGAGGTCTGCTTGCTTTATTCTGCGCATTCCCCAGTGGAGTGTCCTCTCATTCTTGCATATAGTAATCATCATTGTATTGCATCCTCAAAACGCGTAGCATTTCCATTTCGTATGGAGCATTACGCCATAGAAAGAAATTCAAACATGCATCGAAGCATAAGCCAGATTTGGTACCTTGTACGAAAGCCCAGATCAACCCACAATCAAAACAGTGATTCCAATCCTTCGAAGAGAGTCCAACCACAGAGTTGACGTCCCTTTTTTACCAACCTCATAGTTGTCGTATATCCCCAACCTCAGAGTTGTCGTATATCTTTCTTCTCCAACCTCAGAGTTGACGCCTCCCTTTTTTACCAACCTCAGAGTTGTCGTACATGTCTTTGCCCAACCTTAGAGTTGACGCCTCTTTCCCCAACCTCAGAGTTGACGCCTCCCTTCTCCAACGTCAAAGTTGTCGTATATTCCCTCTCCAACCTCAGAGTTGTCGTATATCTTTTTTACCAACCTCAGAGTTGTCGTATATATTTTTTTACCAACCTCAGAGTTGTCGTATATCTTCTCTCCAACCTCAGAGTTGTCGTTTATTCCCTTTCCAACCTCAGAGTTGTCGTATGTCTGTCTGCCCAGTCTCAGAATTGACGCCCTTTTTCCCTAACGTCAGAGTTGACGCCTATTTTGTCCAACCTCAGAGTTGACGCCCATTTCTTCTCCAACCTCAGAGTTTTCGCCTTTCTCCAACCTCAGAGTTGTCGTACCTCCTTTTTTCCCCAACGTCACTATTTTGTCCAACCTCTGGGTTGACGCTCATTTTACCAACTTCAAAGTTGTCGTGGCTCTTTCCTCAACCTCAGAGTTGATGAATATCCTTTTCTTTACCAACTTTAAAGTTGTCGTACACCTTTTCTCGACCTCAGAGTTGATGAAAGTGCTTTTCTTCCCCAACCTCAGGGTTGACGCCAATGTCCCAACTTCAAAGTTGTCATACACCGTTTCTCGACCTTAGAGTTGATGAATATCTCTTTTCTTCCAGCCTTAGAGTTGAAGTCAATGTTTTACCTCCGGTCTCAAAGTCTATGCATACCTTTTTACCAACCTCAGGGTTGACACCCCTCTTTTACCAACTTCAAAGTTGTCGGACACCTCTTCCCAACCTCAGAGTTGATGAACGTCCCTTTTTTCCCAAAACTCCTAGTTGACACCTTTCGTCTCCAACCTCAGAGTAGACGTATTGTGGCATGTCTCCAACCTCAGAGTTGACGTATATCCTTCTTCTGACCCCAGAGTTGAAGTTATGGTTTTTTCTCAACCTCAGAGTTGATGTCTACCTTTTCCTCAACCTCAGTGTTATTGTTTACTTCAAACTTTCTCAATCTCAGAGCGAATGCCATTTTTCCTCAACCTCAGAGTTGATGGTCTACCTTCTTATCCCAAGCGGAGTCATCTTTGTAGGTCCGTTGATTCTACAAACCTCCGGTTGTAAGTCCACCTTCGACTGGTAATTACTATATCATCTTTCTCTCCCCACAGTGCAAATTTCAGGGTTCTTTTTGTATTCAATCACCTTCTACCTCGAATGTCTGAAAGCCGTTGCTATCATCCATTCAGGTCCAAGTTGATTGAATAGGGGCAGCTGTAGCACCTCAAAATTTTCCCTACCTTTTTCTGGCTTTTGTTTCGTACTCATTTTGCATCTCATTTAGATCATAGCTCATATTCATTCATCTGCATTGGCGTGGGATCAAGGTATCATGTGCAAGCTCAAGATTTTCTCCATCAAAGACTAAATTCACATTATCATAAATGACTTCTTAGTTGGAAGTTTATCAAGCAGAAATTCTGATTTCAAGTCAAGTGTGGTTGTTTATTTACGATCCAATTCAGGGGGATGTTTGACCCAATCTTGGTCAAACTACTAGGAATTTGCTTCAATTGCAGGTTATCTATTTCAGTGGTTGACTTCTCGGGCAGCGTGTTTCCAAGGTTGAGTTGTGGACTTCATCAGGTTATCAAGTAGTGGTTTGGTTCAGAAAATCAAGTTCATCATTCCATTAGTGGTTCGGGAGTGGCTTTTTCATTATAATCAGAGGCTTGTGGAAAAATGCAAGATTAGTTTTGGATCACATCCGAGATTTCACATCCATTCTCTTTCTAAATCATGTCCATTTTTGTATCCACGATCCATGTCTATTTCCATTTTTGTTATCCACTTTTTAATAACCCATTTCAAATCCAATTCTAAAAAAATCATTTCTTTTAAACCATTTCTATTCCTTTCTAATTTCCATTTTTAATACCATATCCATTAAAGCTATTCCAAATCCATTTTTGTTACAAAATTCATAAAGCCCAAATTCATCTATCATTTTCAATAAAGTCGAAATTCATCTATCATTTTCAATAAACTGTGCCAAAACCAAATAAAAGAGCTCATTGAGCCCCATTACTTCGAAACCTTAAGTTGTTCATAAAACAACCCTTCATGATCCATAATTCCCAACCTTCCGACAAGTAATATCAATACAATCATGGCCCACACTCCCAATCCATAACCATCACACAATCCATGCTTTAGCAGCAGAAAAAAGAAGTGACGTCACAGCAAGAAAAAATACATGGCCACTGGAGGGAAGAATAAAGTGCTTCGAGAAATCCATTACACATGCAATTTGAAAGGAGTAAAAAAGTCGTGACACCTTTTCTCAGAAGGTCACAAGGCAATGAAAGTTATAACAGAAAATTTGTGATTACAAAAGTAAAATAAAGGCCATAACAGAATGTTTCCATCAGCAACAAACTCTAACAGAATTCCATAGTGAAAAACCAATTCTACCCTCCTTGAACCCTCTATAAAACCTCAGCTGCCATTGAACGACGGGGAGGAGCTTCATTTTTTCTTCACAACCTTCTCAACAGAGTTTCACTGCAACAAATTCATAACCAACTCTCCTCTCTCAAATTGAATCGGCAACTCCTCATTAATCTTCATCAACAAGCTCTAATTATGACAAAATTCATCACCTAGTTCATCCACCTGCATAATTCAAACGAGTTCAGCATCAAAAGCTGCTTCAATTCATCCTCGCTTGCTCCATTTTCTGGATCCATGCACAACAATCTCCTTCAAATTCGCAAACCTGCAAAGTCAGTAATTAACTCGCAACAACAACATCACAGAGCGGAATTCAAACGAAGAAGAAGAGATCCAGCAAGAGTAAATCGAAGAAGACGAAAGCAAGAACGTAGAATGCGCATACCTGAAAAAGATCTCTATTTTTCTCGTCGTCGTCTTCCTCAATTTTGAAGAGTCACCGGAACTGCTCCGGTAGGTACGTCCTCGATCCAAACTTCAACTTCATGATGTAATTTCTCTGTGATTCTTGTATCTGCATCGGTTAATTTGTGATGACTTGTTTAACTTCACGACATTTGTTTGAGAGTGATGAACGTTTTACGTGGTGAGAAAGAGCGAGCGAGGAGGTTGTTGTACGATTTATGTCACTGTTGAGAGGTTGATGACGGTGAGTTTTGTGTGTTTGAGACGGAGAGGCCATGGCGCAAGGTCGCCGGCGATTTGAAGATGATGACGAGCGAACAGAGAAGAGGAGTATGGTCATGGCGGCGTTTGGAGAAATTTAGTGGAGAAGGAGAGTGACGAGGGAGCTCCAGCAGAATAAAGAGGAGTTTGGTTGTGGCGGCGCAATTTGGAAGTGAAAGGAAGGGTTGTGTATCGCGGTGGAGTTTAGGTCACAGATGAGAGTGTTGGAGCGGAGAAGAAGATGATGGAGGTTCTGCTGATGCGTCTTAAAGCTGGTGCTTCAGCTGTTGTTCTTTTCTTTAGGTCAAGTTAGTGGACTGGGCCATGAAATCCTGCCATGGAATTCTCATTTGCACCGATTTTGTCACTTGCCCCCCCCCCCCCCCCCCTCTGATGCATAGTGAGGCCATTGGGCCTAAGGCATAAAGCCCACGTGCCTGGGAGTACTTTTCACTCCCATTTACTCACTGCATCCCTTGTCTTTTGGGTTTGTTTTTAATGGTGTGATTGATTAGTTTTACATAATTAGGTTTTATTAATTAGTTTTAATTTTTGCTAAGTAGACTTGAATTTGGATATTTGTTTTTTACTAATTGGTTTTGCGCAATTATTTTGGTTAATTGATAATTTTAGACATTTAGTGTTAGATATTTGTTTTTTATTTAATTGTTTTTATTAGATTTTAATTTTGATTAATTTAGCTTAGAATTAATTTTTACTTAGAATTTAATTTTGATTTCAATTAGCATTTTAATTCTAACTTGGATTATTTTGATTAATTGTTGATTAATTTCTGATTAATACTTGATTGTCTCTTGTTTGATTTTCCTTTGTGATTGAGTTGTCTGGTGTTTACTTGTTGATTTACTCTGTATTCACATGTCCCCTTAAGGCTCCTAGTCCGACTTAATTTCTGATTAAGCTCAGGGTAGGATAGACATTAGGCTCTCAATCCAAGCATGATAACATTAGGTAGATTTCCCTCCTGATCCTGACCTTAGGGCCATTTTGCATGATAACTTGTAGGATTCAGTTCCCTTAGACCCTCCGTGCGTCTCCCCCTTTTCTCTCGCCTCAGTGTGATCGAGATCCCGTTTTCCCGTAGTTCCGTGAACTACGGATGCTCTGATTCCTCTTTCTTTTAAGATTGAGGATACGTAGGCACGAGATACGATGTCTCGGCGAGCACACTAACAACTAACTTCCATTTTCTATTACACTTTGAGTCTCTTCTCTCTCTCTCTCTCTCTCTCAAACAAGAGCAAAAACACTTAATAAAGACATAACATATATTGCATTTGAGCCTTTCATGTGAGAATAAGATAGTGAGGGGTCTTCTCTCACTTTCTTAGAATGTTTAGCATGCGTCCCGTCTTGGGTCGATATGCGAGGCATTCGATCCTACATGAGAGACTTAAATACAATATGCATTGTAAACACAAAAATAATCAAAACATTTCTTTTCAAAATACAAAAACAAACAAATAATTCTCTTCTCATCTCCTTCATTCTATTTCTTAAGGACTCGTCATGTCCGTTCTACCGCATACAGGTAACGCCTAAGTCTCCATACAACAAGCTGCAACACCTAACTGCTGGGACGCGCACTCTGACGTTTCCACTAAAAAAACACAAACAAGGCAACCCTTGTTGAGGGGAACTACGTCGCTCTGATTCTCATGTTCCCGATGAGATACGTAGGCAGTGGGGTAGGGCCCATTCGAGCACTTCTTTTATTTTCCCTACATTTGTTTCTCGTTCTCTTTCCATTCCTTTTCCAGCATCTTTTCCTACACCCTTTGATCGAAATAGCAAGCATGGATCCCATCGAGTACGATGGATGCGTGGGGGTGCTAACACCTTCCCTTTGCATAACCGGCTCCCTTACCCATTTCTCTTGGTCGTGAGACCATGCTTTTCCTTTCCCCCAGGTTTATGCAGTGTTTCCTTTCCCTCTCTTGGGATAAATACACATTGCTGGCGACTCTGTTTCCGCGCCACTTTCGCATTTGTACTTGGATGAAAATCCCGGGAGCGACAGCAGCTAGACCAAGGATTGCTCTTATCGATGTCATCTTCACTACTGGTGAGAATATCTCTTCAAAGTCTATGCCTTTCTTTTGATGGCACCCCTTCACGACAATTCTTGCTTTGTATCTGGGATTTGGGTTGTTCTCTTCAGACTTTAGTTTGAACACCCACTTGTTTTTCAAAGCCCTTCTTCCCTTTGGTAGTTTCACCAAGTCATACGTCTGGTTCTCCTTCAGTGATTGTAATTCTTCTTAAATGGCTTGCATCCATTTGTCCTTGTCATCCGTCTCAATGGCTTCCATGAAGCTTTGAGGTTCTCCTTCATCAGTGACAGTGACATACTCATCTGGGGAATATCTTTTTGATGGTTGTCTTACTCGCATAGATCTTCTCTCTTGAGGTTCTTGATCCCTCTGATCAACATCTATTATTTGCTCTCCCTGTATTTCCTGACCTTGTTCTATCTGGTCAGGTTGCTCCGTATGATTGGGTTCTACTGCTTGATCAGGTTCAATATCTCGTTGAGGAATCTCTCCCCCTGAGTTTTGTACCACAATGGTCTTTGACTTCTTAGATTGAATATCATGGATTGTTTGATCTTCATAAAATACCACATCTCTGCTTCGAACAATCTTCTTGTTTGCAGGATCCCATAGTCTGAAGCCAAGTTCATCTCTTGGAGAACCTAGGTATATGCACTCCTTCGTCTTAGCGTCGAGTTTTGCTCTTTCATCTTTAGGAATATGGACAAATGCCTTACACCCGAATACTTTTAATTGACCGTAAGAGGCTTTCTTTCCATACCATACTTCATCCGGTATCTCTCCATTTAACGGTCTTGAAGGAGACAAGTTTATCAAATCAATGGCAGTTCTCACTGCTTCACCCCAAAATGATTTGGGAAGTTTTGCATGAGAAAGCATGCTTCTGACTTTCTCTGCAATCGTTATGTTCATTCTTTCAGCTACTCCATTCATTTGGGGAGTCTTCGGAGGCGTCCTTTCATGTCTTATCCCATAAGCTTTATAATATGCTTCAAATGGACCTAGGTATTCACCTCCATTGTCACTTCTTAAGCATTTCAACTTTCTTCCAGATGCTCGTTCTACAGAGGCGTGAAACTCCTTGAAAGCTTGTAGAACTTGATCTTTCTTCTTCAATGGATACACCCACACCTTTCTAGAGTGATCGTCAATGAAGGTAACAAAGTATTGTGCACCACCAAGAGACCTTTCAGATGTGGAGCAGACATCTGAGTGAACAAGATCTAGGATTTTCTTTCGTCTTCTTGCATCATCTGATCTTTGAAAAGATACTCTGTGTTATTTGCCTGCTAGACAGTCTTCACATGATTCAAGTGGTTGTCCCTTGATATTTGAAAGATGATCTTTAGCAAGAATCTCTAAGCCTTTATCGCTCATGTGGCCAAGTCGTTTATGCCATAATTCTTTGGTTGCGTCTTGAGAAACATTAGTCTCTCCCTTATTTTATCTTTCCCTGCATGATGTACAGGGAGCCTTCCTTTTTGCCACGAGCAAGTGTCATGCTCCCTTTGCTAAGCTTCCATCTACCATCGCCGAACTGGTTTATCATCCCTAGGGCATCCAACATTCCTGTTGATATAAGGTTTAGACGCATTTCTGGTACATGTCTTACTTCCTTCAACACAAGCTTATTTCCATTCTCTGTGATCATGGTCACTTCACCAATACCAACAATCTTGCTTGTGACGTGGTTTCCCATCTTCACCGTACCAAAATCTCCTCTTTGGTATGATGAGAATAATTCTTCATGAGGTGTAACGTGGAAAGATGCTCCGGTGTCAATTATCCAAGTGCAATTATCGAATGCAACATTTAGATAATTGTCGTCTCCAAAAAGGAAAGTATTCTCGTTGTTCGAGGCTACTGCAGTTGTAGCTCCTTCTTCCTTATTCTTCTTTGGGTTTATTAAATCTGGATGGACTTTTCCAGCATGTTGATCTCTCTTCAAGAATCTGCACTCGGGTCTTCTATGACCAGGTTTGCCACAATAATAACAACTTACTCTTGTGCGAGACTTGGATCTAGCTTATGATCTTCCACGACCTCCTCTTTCATGATTCTTACTCCTTCCTCTGTTATCAATAATGTTGGCTTCGAACTGGTTGTTGAAGCCTCTTTCCCTCCGTCTTAATTCTTCATTTAGCAAGGAATCTATGACAGAATCCAAGACAATTTTTCCGTCTGGAGCAGAGTTACTAAGAGTGACAACTAGAGTGTCCCAACTCTCAGGTAGAGAACTTAGGAGCAGAAGAGTTTGCAACTCATCATCTATCTTCATGTCAGCTTTTGTCAGCTGATTCACGATACCTTTGAAGGTATTCAAGTGCTTGATCATATTTTGGCCATCTGAGTACTCCAATTTCACCAGTCGTCTGACAAGGTGTGCTTTATTTCTCGGTGTCTTCTTTTGAATCAAGGATTCAAGTTTGGTCCATAACTCATACGCATTTGTATAAGTTGACACATGCTCGAATAGACTCCTTTCTATGTATTTTCTGATCATGGCAACTGCCTTCCAATTTTGGAGCTCCCACTCGTTATCTTTCTTCTCCGTTGGCTTATCCTTTTGAGAGATTGGCTCATGCAAATCTTTGTAATATAGGTGGTCTTCCATCATCGGCTTCCAATAGGTATAATTATCAGCGGTCAGCTTGAACATATCTCCTTCATAACTAATAGAACCATCCATTTTGAGAACACGCGAAAGTAGTTCCTTCAACTAGGAGATTTTCAAAAAATAGTGTCGTACACTGGAAAAGTTACCGTAGTTTGTGAATGGCGCAACTAGGAAGTTCCCAGGAAAGAGAGGTGGGTCAATATTGGCACGCTTAAATACCAAGTCTTTCCTTAGCCAGAACTTACCAAGACACACCTTCGCAATACAACGATTTAATTCCAACAATAATAGTTCTTTTCTGATGTGGAAGATCAAACAATGTTGCAACCACAAAGCATACTAAGAACTTTATTATGAGTACAACAACGTAGTATCACAGAGCCTAGCTCTGATACCACTGTTGGGAAAAATTGACCTCCATAATTTCCCTCCTCCGTGAACTCAAAAATAGGCACTAGCGGAAACGTGAAAAAATTAGCAAAATGACACAAAAAGATTTTAGCATGGAAAACCTTCTCAATGTGAGAAAGGGAAAAACCACGGGGCCCCTAGGCCTCTTAAACATCCACTATAATGATAATGAGAATACAACAACTTCACCCTTAGGTGGAACTCTCTACAAAGTACCTCTCAATTTGTAAGGAACACTCTCACAAATTGGCTCACTATTTCTCTCACAAGGAAAAAACTCTCTAAGAAACAATTTTCTCTCTTGAGCAAAGCTCTATTTCTCTTGCTTCTTGTTTCTCTTGTGGTTGTGTGATTTTAATGCTTGCTTTTGGTCCTATTTATAGGAGAAGCAAGCCAAAAGAGCCTTACATGCATGAAGACACTTGTTCTTTGCCTTTCATGCAAAACACCAAGTATCATTTGCACTATTTTACTCTTCATCATAACCAACCTCCAATTTTGCCAAATAAATGTTGGCTATGTGAAATGGCTGGACCCCACAATTTGATTGTTGGATTGAATCAGTTATTAAATTAGTGAGAATCTGTTAGGATGACCAAAACTTGGGATGGATAAATTTGAACTGATTGATTGAAACCGACCGACCTCATTTTTGTGCAAATGGATCGGGTCAGGTCGGGTGTCGGGTTGATTTGGTTGCTTAATTTGGATATTATAGGGTTGCTTCGGTCGGGCTCGGATACTAATTTTGGATCCGACGAAAACCGAAACCGACCGAACTTAATTAATATATTTTTATTTATTTTTATTACTATATGAATGACTCACTGTAAAAATGAGATTCATAATGTTGTAGAATACTATCATTTTTATAAATTGATGATTGCATTGTATACTCCCAAAAATACATATGTAATATAAAATTTTGTATATTATTTAGTTTATCGGTTAAAGTATGATAATGATCAAAATTAATGTCAAATAATATTAAAAATATTATTCCCTAACAATAACTTTTATTAAAAAAATAGTTTTATTCTAAAAATTTAATATTTTTTATACAAAAATTAAAAAAATATTTTTATAATTTTTTTCTAATAAATATTAAACCGACTAAACCGATCCGACTTAACCGCCAAACCGACTTAACCGAATCCGACGAAAACCAAAATTTTATCGGTCGAAATTGGGCATAAAAATGAAACCGTTGTTTACATCGGATTTAAGTTTTAGGCCCGAAACCGACCGATTGTCCACCCCTAACCAAAACCAACAAAATCAACTAACTGATAATTTTAAAAAATCGACGAATTAAATGTATTTTTTTTTCAAACAAAACGATTATGTTTGGATAATTAAAAAAAAAAACTAAAATTAAAATATACGTAGATTTTGCTTAAACTTTTATCTATAACTATGTAGAAATGAGATATATTCTTTTAATTGATTTATATTAATATTGTAAAGTAAACTTGCTTTTTTCAATTGTATTCAGATAAAAAATATTCGTTTATATTTTGACGCGCACGCGCATTTAAAAAAGCAGACAAACGAGTACGGAAGTGTCCGTTTGGACGCTAGTTTAGAATAATTTTTCTTCTTGAAATTAAATTTATTAAAAACTATAGTTATTTTGTTATTCAACTTATGTTGCATTAGATTTTATTCAAAATTTATTTAAATTTGTATTGTGTACTATTTTGTGGTGTGTGATGACTATATTTAGAATTTGTATTTAGAGAATGAACTTATGAAATTTGAAATTTTATAGGTGTGGTAATATTTTAAAGAGTGAGTCATTCAGATCGATCGGTTTAATAACTATATGGTTTTCTTATAGAGATTGGTTATTCAACTAAGGACCTCGGTTTAATATGGTTTAGTCATGCAGTTCGACCAATGTCCTAGTGGTTTGACCAAAAACCTAGTGAATCAATACCCTCACAGTTTCAATGACCGTTGCAATTTTTAAAACATTGACCACAACTTAATAGCTAGTCTAATTCCTTCCATGTTTAAAAGAGTTTTTATTATAATTAAACTAATCAACGTCTACACTTGTCCAATTGATAATCATTAAGTTTTCTCACAATCAACGTTTACACTTGTCCAATTGGTAATCATTAAGATTTCTCACAGAGAAGATTTGAAACCCACGTGTTTAGACAGAGAAGGTCCCACTTCTCTCTAGAAACTTAACGTGATTCTTTTCCCTTTCCCAATCCTCTTTAGGGTTTTGAAGACAATTTTCCCCAGATTTCTCTAATATTTCCCAAATTCTTTTGGTTTCTTTCTCTTCTCTAGTAGAATGCGTGAGTCTTGTTAGTAGTTTCTCTGGTTTTTCTCACGAAATGTACAAGTGGAAGGAGATCCCTTTGTCGAAGGAGGAAGAAGAAGGGGTTACTGTTACCTTGCATTTTTTGACCTAACTATAAATGGCAAGTAAGACAAATAAGTGTGCCATGTTGAAAGCTGAAGTTGGATGTGGTTAATCAGAATTCATGAGTTGATTTGATTTAGGCATGTCGAAGGTCATGTCTAATAAATGTTGGTCGAAGTGTGTAGCTGAAGGTCGAGGAATACATGGAGTTTTGGACTTAGTAGAATTTTCAAGTGTTCTAGTGGGTTATTTGGCATGACTGAAAGAGCGGGAATTGGATTAGAACGGGTGTTTACTCAAATACACGTGGAAGTTCGTCGAAGATTAGATTTGCATGGGAGTAAAACGTGTTACGATATGTTTAGTCAACCGTTGTAGATAGTTATTTTAGACAAGTATATAAGGATGCTTATTATGTAAGGGTCCGCAATTGTACTCAAATTTATATATACTCAAAGTATCTGCGTAATTGAGAAACGAGTGAAAAAAATATACGTATGCGTTCCACATTTATAAACTTCAAGCACTTTTACATTCAAGTCTTTTCTTGTATTCATTTACATTTCAATTCTTATCATTTTGTTTTTAGTGTATTGTCTTTTCTTGTCATTTTATTTTCACTTCACATTTCAATTTCAGTTATTGATATTTTCTAACCCTTTTATATTTCAAGTTTTGTCAAATTTCACATTGTTATTTATAAAACGTTGTGTCCCAATTTCAATAATAACATGATGTTCAGAGGTTTAAATTCACACAAACATGTTTTGGGATATTTATGAGTTTTGAAATTCTGGTATCAGATATGTGATGTCGAGTGAGATGTCACAACATCAATATCTGCTATATGAATAAGACAGTAAAAGTAACAGCACTTAAAAGCAAGAAATAAACACAGAGAAATGTTCACCCAGTTCGGTCTAACAACCTACGTCTGGGGGCTACCAAGCCAGGGAGGAAATTCACTATTAGTAGTATCAATTCGTAGACTCTACAATCAACACACAAGTTGACAATCTACTCACTTAATCACTACCCAATGACACTTCTACCTAAGACACTCTTAGATATGAGACACCTCTCACTCCCCCTCAATCACAATAGTGATGACAATTGAAAAATTACAAATATTAGAAGATCATACTTCAATGACAATACTTGATCTTGCTTAAAAGCTTCAATCAAGAACAAACACTCGTGCTTAAAAGCTTAGAGTGGACAACATACAACTCAAACAATCAGTCCAATT
Organism: Lathyrus tuberosus; assembly: GCA_022829125.1. Classification (NCBI taxonomy): domain Eukaryota; kingdom Viridiplantae; phylum Streptophyta; class Magnoliopsida; order Fabales; family Fabaceae; genus Lathyrus; species Lathyrus tuberosus. The sequence continues at coordinate 8,482,824 of JALAZF010000199.1, read as the reverse complement.
CAAGCATCTGAAAGATGAATGAATGGCTCACAAATAACAGACGAAAACCCAAACCCTAACACTTGACACTCAGTCTTTAATCTCTAGTCTTCGTCGTTTCCAAGTAGGGTTGAGACTCCTTTAAATAGAAACAGATTCTTGGGCCTGGGCAATAATAATTCTCAGAATTAATTCTCAATTAAAACTGATAAAACTCCAAATCTTTTTGCCCTAAAAATAGTGACAAAATATACTCCACAAAGTAACAGGAATTGATCGTATCAAAATAAATCTTCTCCAATAAATTCACCTGCAATCTCTCAAACAAAATCTCTCAAGATATATAAAAAAACGCAGCACATAAAAACACTGAACTGGAAGTTCTGTCAACTGATGCCAGAACATCGAGTTCGACATCATGCCCAAAATCCTTGCAATACTAAAACACACCAACTCAGAATGTTAGAAACAACATGTCAAGACATCAAGTAAGACAACTTGATGCAACACTTTGTTTTACCAAAATTGTTGCCAATTTCAGAACTAACAATTTCCCCCTTTGGCAAATTTTGGCTAAAACAATATCAGCACACAACATAGAAACAACAGTAGAAACACATATCAGAGAACCTGCAGCAGAACCACAACATATCTAAAAACCAGCCAAAAATCATCAGAACATCACAGAACATCACTAAGAACATCCACTCCAGAACACAGAACTACAGCAAAGCCAAAGTCACTCTACTCTCTCCCCCTTTTTAGCCATAATTGGCCAAAAGAACACTATGAGCAGCAAGCCCAATGTTCTGACACTTAGTCAAACATGGTCAAATACCAAGAAAAATTGTTGTAACTCAGCTTAGAAAGAGTGACACATTACTCAACAGAGAGAGGTGCACAGATACCAAACAATTTTGACTGACCAGACGATACAAACAAGGGTTTCCATTTGAATTATAAAAACTACACCAAACAACTTCTTACTACAGCCAAACTGAGAAGGAAACATGAGTCAGTCCTCCAAATTGCTTCTTTTGTCAATTTCACCAAAGAGATAAGCTCACACACATAAGACAATTGCACCAACAATCATCTTCCTGCACAAAAAAAAATTCTATTAATCCTCATATATGCAAATCCCTAATTTGCTTCTTAAATTTTCAAATTGATTTGCATCTAAGGCCTTAGTAAAAATATCAGCTAATTGCATTTCAGTAGCAACATGTTCCAAAGCAACCACTTTATCTTCAACCAGATCTCTTATAAAGTGATGATGTATGTCAATATGCTTAGTCCTGCTATGTTGAATTGGGTTCTTGGAGATATTGATAGCACTCAGGTTATCACAGTATAATATTATGACATCTTGCTTGACATTGTATTCAGTTAACATTTGCTTCATCCAAACCAGTTGTGAACAACTACTTCCTACTGCTATGTACTCAGCCTCAGTAGTAGATAGAGACACACAGTTCTGCTTTTTGTTAAACCACGAGATAAGATTGTTCCCTAAGAAGAAGCATCCTCCTAAAGTACTTTTTCTATCATCAGCACTCCCTGCCCAGTCAGCATCACAATATCCACTCAGTTCAGTGCCTGGTCAATGACTGTATAGTATGCCATAGTCACTAGTACCATTCGCATATTTCAGAATTCTCTTCACTTGATTCATGTGGCTAACTTTAGGTTCAGATTAATATCTGGCACAAACTCCTACAGCAAAGGAGATATCAGGTCTGCTAGCTGTGAGATGCAGTAGGCTTTCAATCATGCTTCTGTATAGGCTTTGATCCACACTCACTCCATGTTCATCCTTGGACAGCTTCAGGTGAGTAGGAGCAGGTGTCCTCTCGTGATTAGCATTCTCTAGACCAAACTTCTTGACTATGTTCTTTGCATACTTGCTCTGAGAGATAAATATGGAGTCCTCCATTTGTCTAACTTGTAGACCCATAAAATAGATGAGCTCACCAACATGACTCATCTCAAACTCAGACTGCATCTGCTTCACAAAATGTTGAACCATTGCTTCTGACATCCCACCAAACACTATGTCATCAACATATATTTGAGCTATCAACAGTTTTCCTCCTTCCTCTTTGACAAAGAATGTCTTGTTAATTCCTCCTTTTCTGTACCCATTCAGAGCCAAGAATTCAGTAAGTCTGTCATACCAAGCTCTAGGTGCTTGCTTTAATCCATAAAGAGCTTTCCTTAGTTTGTAGACATGGTTAGGAAATGTTGGATCAATAAACCCCTTGGGTTGATTTACATAAACTTCTTCATTTAAGTACCCATTCAAGAAAACACTCTTTACATCCATCTGGAATAACTTGAATTTGAGATTACAAGCCACACCTAAGAGTAACCTGATAGATTCCAGTCTGGCCACAGGAGCAAAAGTCTCATCAAAATCAATTCCTTCTACCTGAGTGTAACCTTGGGCAACCAGTCTAGCCTTATTTCTGGTGACCATTCCTTGTTCATCAGATTTATTCTTGTAAACCCACTTGGTGCCAATCACATTTATTCCATCAGGCCTTGGTACAAGATCCCACACTTCATTCCTTTTGAATTGTCCCAGCTCTTCTTGCATGGCATTAATCCAAAATTCATCTTTCAAGGCTTCTTTAACATTTTTGGGCTCAATTTTAGATACAAATCAAGAATTTGACACAACTTCTCTTGACCTAGTGGTAACTCCTGAGTTTGGATCACCTATGATAAGCTCATTTGGGTGGTCCTTTTGCACTCTGATGGATGGTCCCTTGTTAGGCTGCTCTGGTTCAGGTTCAGCAGCAGTAGGACTGGGATTTACACTTCTGTCTTTAGCTTCTATTGATACATCATCAACAAATGTTCCAACATCATCCAGGACATCAGCATCTTCCTTCATTCCATAGTCATCAATAATCACATTTACAGATTCCATCATGACTCTGGTTCTGGAGTTGAATACCCTATAAGATCTGCTGTTTGTAGAGTATCCCAAAAAGATTCCCTCATCACTTTTAGGATCCATTTTCCTCCTCTGTTCACGATCTGACAGAATATAACATTTACTTCTAAAGACATGAAAGTACTTCACACTTGGTTTTCTTCCCTTCCACAGCTCATACAAGGTAGCTGAAGTACCTCTTCTCAAAGTAACTCTGTTGTGAATGTAGCAGGCAGTATTCATAGCTTCAGCCCAGAAATGGTAAGGAAGCTTTTTGGCATGAATCATTGCTCTAGCAGATTCTTGAATGGTTATGTTCTTCCTTTCAACAACTCCATTTTGCTGAGGGGTAATAGGTGAAGAAAACTCATGACTGATGCCTTCAATAGAACAATATTCAGCAAACTTGCTATTTTCAAACTCTCTCCCATGATCACTTCTTATTCTGATGACATTGCTCTCCTTTTCTCTTTGGAGTCTTTGACAGAGATCCTTAAACACATCAAACACTTCTGTTTTGTCTTTGATAAAATTCATCCAAGTGTACCTGGAATAATCATCCACAACTACATAAGCATATTTCTTCCCACCTAGACTTTCCACCTCCATAAGCCCCATTAAGTCCATATGAAGAAGTTCCAACACTTTAGAAGTAGTGGGACGTTGAAGCTTTTGATGTGACATCTTGGTATGCTTCCCTATCTGAAAGTCTCCACAAACTCTTCCTTCTTCAATTTTGAGCTCTGGGATTACTCTTACTACTTCTGTAGATATGATTCTCTTCATTCCCTTCAGATGTAGATGTCCCAAATTTTGATGCCATACTTTGACTTCATCTTCTTTTGCAAGAACACATGTGGAGGAACTTGAGTCTTGTGACACCAATAGGTAACAGTTGTCCTTAGACCTAGCACCCTTCATGATAACTTCACCTTTCTCATTTGTGACAATGCACTCAGTTTTTATAAAATTAACTATGAGTCCTTGATCACATAGTTGACTAATACTGATCAAATTTGTTGTCAACCCCTTGACTAGCAGTACATCATCAAGTCTAGGTGCACCTTCACAATTCAGCTTTCCCACACCCTTGATTTCTCCTTTGACACCATCACCAAAAGTCACATGGCCAGAAGAATGAAGTTTAACATCCACCAGAAAATTCTTCACTCCTGTCATGTGTCTTGAACAACCACTGTCAAAGTACCAGTCTTCTTTAGTGGAGACTCTAAGAGAAGTATGAGCTATCAAGCTGACAACATCGGTTTTGGAGACCCATTGCTTCTTTTGCTTGATGACTTGATTACCTTTATGAATGACCTGTCTGGGTGCATAATTAGGAGCACTCTTAGGATACCCATGTAACTTATAACAGAAAGCCTTTATGCGTCCAAAGCTCCCACAATGATGGCATCTCCAGCGCCTGAATTTCTTCCTAGAGGGAGTCCTGTCAGGATGTTTTAACATCTGTTTCAACATCACTGGCTTGGAACTAGGAATAACATCATTTGAAGCAGATCCACTGTTGAACCCCAGCCCACTTTTGTCTCTTGCAGTTCTTCCAACATTAAGAATCTTGTCTAGAACATCAGTTCCACTATTCAGCATTCTGATAGACTTGGACATAGATTCAAGTTTAGAATTCAACACAGATACTTCATCTTCCAGCTTGGCAATGGTTTCCAAATGCTCTGTCTTTCAGCCTTGAGTTGAGCAATAATCTTCTTCTGCCTCTCCCCTTCTTGACAGGCTTCTTCACTTTTAATGCATAGCTCTCTATAAGAATCAGTTAGCTCATCATATGTACTCTCTTCATCCCTAGAATCATCATCAGATATATATACCTTCCAGTCAATGCCCTAACATGCTTGGCAGTCTCTTCATCTTGCTCACTTTCAGTATCAGACCAGGACACAGATAAGCCCTTTTTCTGCTTCTTAAGATATGTAGGGCATTCAGCTCTGATGTGACCATAACCCTCACAGCCATGACATTGGATTCCTTTGTCATTATTAGGCTTCTCCTCAGTTCTTGTTTTTGTCATCTGATCACCTGACCTGTTGATGTCAGATGTGATATTCTTGACATTAGGTTTATAGCTCCTGTCCATTCTTTTCAAAACCTTATTAAACTGTCTTCCCAGCAAAACAATGGCATTGGATAGCTCCTCCTGAGTTTCAGGACCACACTCTTTCTCATCATCTTATGTACTAGACACCAAAGCTATGCTTTTGACCTTCTTTTCAAATCTGTCATTCAACCCTAATTCAAATGTCTGAAGTGAACCAATCAATTCATCTACCCTCATCTGCCTAATATCTTGAGCTTCCACTATAGCAGTAACCTTCATTTCAAATCTCTTGGGGAGAGATCTGAGAATCTTCCTTACCAGCTTCTCTTCAGACATCCTTTCTCCTAGGGCACTAGAAGCATTTGACAATTCAAGTATATTCATGTGGAAGTCATGAATGGTCTCTTCATCCTCTATTCTTAAATTTTCAAACTTTGTTGTTAGAAGCTGAAGTCTTGACATCTTGACTTTGGAGGTTCCTTCATGAGTTGTTTTCAGGATATCCCAAGCCTTCTTAGCCACTTCACATGTGTTGACCAGCCTGAAAATGGTCTTGTCAATACCATTAAACAAGGCATTCAAAGACTTAGAATTTCCAAGAGCAAGTTCATCTTCTTCCTTGGTCCAATCTTCTTCAGGTTTCAGCTTTGACTGACCATCTTCTCCCACAATGACAGGATGTTTCCATTCTTTCAAAACAGCCTTCCAAGCCCTGTTGTCTAAAGACTTCAAAAAAGTAACCATGCGAGGTTTCCAATAGTCATAATTTGATCCATCTAGAATAGGGGGTCTATTCACAAATCCACCACTCTCCTTGTCCATTGCACCAGAAAGTAACATCCCTAGATCTCACCCAGATACAGAGCAGGATGCCTGCTTTGATACCAATTGAAATTCTGATATCAGATACGTGATGTCGAGTGAGATGTCACAACATCAATATCTGCTATATGAACAAGACAGTAAAAGTAACAGCACTAAAAGCAATAAATAAACACAGAGAATTGTTCACCCAGTTCGGTCTAACAACCTACGTCTGGGGGCTACCAAGCCAGAGAGGAAATTCACTATTAGTAGTATCAATTCGTAGACTCTACAATCAACACACAAGTTGACAATCTACTCACTTAATCACTACCCAATGACACTTCTACCTAAGACACTCTTAGATATGAGACACCTCTCACTCCCCCTCAATCACAGCAGTGATGACAATTGAAAAATTACAAATATTAGAAGATCATACTTCAATGACAATACTTGATCTTGCTTAAAAGCTTCAATCAAGAACAAACACTCGTGCTTAAAAGCTTAGAGTGGACAACATACAACTCAAACAATCAGTCCAATTCAAGCATCTGAAAGATGAATGAATGGCTCACAAATAACAGACAAAAACCCAAACCCTAACACTTGACACTCAGTCTTTAATCTCTAGCCTTCGTTGTTTCCAAGTAGGGTTGAGACTCCTTTAAATAGAAACAGATTCTTGGGTCTGGGCAATAATAATTCTCAGAATTAATTCTCAATTAAAACTGATAAAACTCCAAATCTTTTTGCCCTAAAAATAGTGACAAAATATACTCCACAAAGTAATAGGAATTGATCGTATCAAAACAAATCTTCTCCAATAAATTCGCCTGCAATCTCTCAAACAAAATCTCCCCAAATATATAAAAAAAACGCAGCACATAAAAACACTGAACTGGAAGTTCTGTCAACTGATGTCAGAACATCGTGTTCGACATCATGCCCAAAATCCTTGCAATACTAAAACACACCAACTCAGAATGTTAGAAATAACATGTCAAGACATCAAGTAAGACAACTTGATGCAACACTTTGTTTTACCAAAATTGCTGCCAATTTCAGAACTAACAGTTTAATCTCTTAAATATTAATAGAAACTTGTTTTGTTTCCAAATTTACAAGTAAACATTTACAGCGGAGGCAGATGAAGTTGGTGGTGAGGATATCTTCCAACGTACTCTCGCGGTGAAGCTCTGGACCGACAATAGCTTCAACTCTCAGGCTTTCACAAACACGGCGATTGGTGCATGGAAACTTAAAAATCTGGTGAAAATTCAAAAAACTCTACAAATCAGAAGATTACATATCTGCAAATCTGAAGAAATTCCAATGACAAACGCAAGTAAGTTTCCGCTTTCATTTTCTGATTAAATTATAGTATAGATTTAAGAGATATGAGTTTATGGGTTAACCACTCATATAAATTAATTTATGATTCTGTTTTAAATTTTATACAAATAAAAGCCATAACTTTTATGAAGAGATCTAAGATGTTTCTGCAACATAAATCTATTACTATATTGATTGTATTTTCTATTATTGTTATTGACTTTGTAAGCCATCCATCTTCTACTTATATCCATACATGTGTGGCATGATCTTATATTTATGGGAGCTTAAAAGTACTTCAAACTATATGACAGTTAAATTTCCTTTTCTTAGGTGCTGTTTGGTACAACAACAAAGTGGTTAATATCACCACGGAAGTTTAATAGAGTTTGTCTACCAAGTGGTCCTAGCATTCACAGATTCAACAGACTCTGGCAAAGCAAATTTATTATTGAGATTCTCTTGCTCTTCATGCAATGTGGTGGCAGTGCCATGATTATTACCAAGTGGTTTATCAGGAATCACAAATTCAATTAGGAGTGTTCGTGGTTTATGAATTGAATTGAATCAAACTATATTAATGATGCAGTGTAGTTCTTAAAAATCATTTAAATAAAAAATGATTAATCTATTAAACTAATTCAATTCGGTTCAGAACCAGTTCAGAACTCGTTTATAATTTAGAACCAATTCATAATTTTAAACTATTTTAATTTAGTTTAACCAGTTTAAAACCAATTTTTTAAAAAAACTGAATTATTTTTTTTACCCAATTTCAAACTGATTTTCAAACTGATTTTTTTATGTATTAAAAAAAAACCGTTTTTTGTGATTTTTTAAAATAAAACTGGATTCAAATCTGAATTTTTTTAAAACTTTTTGGTTTAAATAGAAGTTTTAAAAAATCTATCACAGAATATAAATATAAAATTAAAGTAGTTTTTATTCTTTTTATTGTAAGGGATAGTTTGAAAAATTGATGGCTTTAATACTCCCCCGTCCATGATTATAATATTGTAAGAAAAAAATTCTTAAAACTTATCAAACGAAGATATTATCTAGGTGTTTTTTTTTTTTCTTTATGGGAAAAGTCATTTTTTAGTGGCTATTTGTATTATTTTATACAAGTAAATCACAAAAATATGAGAAATCAAAAGAATTTATTCAGCGCGAGGGCCCATACTATAAAAAACTCAAAATTGGTGAATGTTTTCTGCCAATATTATTTTAAACTAAATTTATACACTTTTAATATGTTTAATGTGAAACATAAAAACACTCATCACCGATATATAATTTGCATCAATTCCTAAGAGATTTTGTTAAGAATTATAAAAAAAAAAAATTCATATTGTACTGTCTAAAAAACTTTCTCATTTTTAAACATAAATAAACTTGTAATTTGATTGTTAATATAACAAACTTGATATTTGTTTTTAAAAGATGTGATGCAAAAAAGGGGATCATGACCAATTGACATCTCAAAGAAGCTCAATTTAATAGAATTTGTGTATTAGAAGTTACATACTGAAAGTGTGGCATCAAAAAAACTCGATGTTTTGTATTTTTTAAAAAATCGATTTTTCAGACAAAACCGATATTAGTTTTTTTTTCAAGAAAAAAATATTTTCAGAATTTTTTACTTTCTGTTAATTTTTTATTCCTTTTATTAAAATTTTATTAATTTATATAATTAAACCAGTTTATAAAAGTAAATTGGTTATGAACCAGTTTTAAACTGAATTTGAATTATTTTAATTAAATGGTTCAGTTCATTAACCATTTAAATGGTTTAGTTTTTTTATAGTGTAATGCAGTTCAATTCAAGTATACAATTTAATTAATCATATTTTTGAACACCTCTAAATTCAATAAATGATCACGTTAATCCCTGCTCAAAGTACTCTAATGGTTTTAGTTATTTCGCTCTATTATTTTCTCCATTCTATAATGTGTGACTTACTTAGAATAAAAAAAAATTAAAATAAATAATTTATTTTAATTTTTAATTCATTTTTTCTATTGTATTTTTTAAATATATTATTTTTATCATTTTCAATATAAAATTATCATCATCTCTCTTTTATTTATTTATTTTTTTTAATCTTCGTAAAAAAAAAAATTATATGGAATGGCAAGTCATTTTCTGTTAACGCACACAATACACATCTAACATCTGTTGAAAATAAACAATATATAATTTGAAAATATTAATAAGATAACGATGAAGAATGTTAAATAAACAAAATTCAGGAAATTAAAGAGAAGCCTATGATAGGAATGTTTTACTCAAACTAGATTACGTGTTCATCTTAAATTATTCAATCTCATTTTAACATTTTATATTAATTATAAATTTCACTTTTAGAAAGAATTATTTTTAAAAACTTTCGGATAGGATCTCACCTTCTCACGTGTTGCCACAATCACCGATATGCATTAACAGTACTTTTCTAAAAAAAGAAAAATAATATAATATTCATTAACAGTTGCGTGATGCAATTTACAAGTACAATGCATGCAGAAGGTACTTGATTGATTTCATCATCTTCTATCTTTAACAACGCTCTCAAATAGTTACATGCACCGCTTTAGTTTATTCAACAAAATCATGTTTTCAACAACTGCGATGTCGTATACTTCATCACCTTCAATCTCTTTCCGCAAATTTTCTGCATTTCCCAAACCTAGTTTCTGCAATCTACCATGTCCCACCACCAAACATTTTTCTCCCGGGTTAGCCACTTCTGCCAGAAACCTCTCTCTGACTTGTAGCTACTCGTCACAAAATGAATCTCGCTCCCACGGATCATCATCAATTCAGGTTCACGCATGATTTTTTTTTTTTTGTGATTTTGTTTGTTTGTTCTGTTTTTTATTGTAAGATTGTGAATTGTTGTTTGATGTTTTGATTCTGAACCCTAAGTGTTTTCGTGTTTGGTATGAAATTGTTTGCATTTATGATTTTGAAAAAAATTAGGACTCTGATTCTTGGTTGTGTTGCCAATTAATCACGGATTGATTCTGAAGCCTTTTCTGATTTCGGTATTGTAACAATGATTGTGGTCGTCCTGGCATGAATTAATTCTTTATCATAAAAATTGTGAATAATAGTATCGGTATCAGTACTTTTAGATATATTGTTTTGTCGATGTCTTTCGCACTATCAAACGGTTTGTTAAAAACTTGAAGATTTTAAAATCACAACAACTTGGGACGCGATCTTGAAGTTTTTTTTATGTCTGTGGACACAATTGGGACTGCATTTTATTTGTTTGTTTTTGAAGCAAAGTTTGGATTTTTAGTTACTCAAAGTACTAATGTGATTTCTGTGTTTGCAGGGTGGTGAAGCATTTTTCAGGAATGTGTTGGAGAGCATTGAGGAAGTGTACTTGAAAAGGAATCCTACTGCAAAGGCTGTATTGGACCTTGTTCAATCTGTTGACAACGACAGATTGGCCTATGATCACCTTGCATTCAGGACATTTGGGGTACTTCTCTTGCTTTACTACCTTCTTACGAGATTTAACTTTCTCGATTAACTTTGTTAGATTAGATAATTTCTTATGTCTTGTGCAATGCTGACAATCCCAGAAAATAAAAGTGTGTTCAAGTTCTACTATGCGATAGTGCTATAATGTAGCTTTTTGACAGCATTTTGTACTAAATAGTATATTGCGCTTCTCTCAAGGTCTCAGGTTCGAATCCTGCTAAGTGCAATCAATCTTTGTGTTGGATCAGTCCATACGGAGCAATGCTCCGGCTTTAAACGGGACTCCGCTAGTGGACAGTGGGATTGGTCCTCTTGGATTAGTCGATCGCAAGGCCGGATACCAAGATTTAAAAAAAAAATTATAGTATACTGCAGAACAATAGAGATTTATTTAAGTTATGCTAGGTTATAGTGCTATAGCACCCTTTTTGACAAAGATGGTGTTGTGAACATAATTATAGGTGAATGGTTATGGAATCGAGTCCTTGGCTGGTTTTTTCTTGGATTATGGCTATACACAACGAGAGGAGTTGAAATTTCCAACAAAGAAATTGAGGGCGTTGTGGTTTTCACCTCCTGCTGACTCAACTTCCGGTACTGGCAGTGGCATGAATGGACCCTTACTGCCAAGAATTTTTATATCAGAGCTTTTGGTAGATCAGATGAGTCCCAAAACCCAGGTATGTTGGTGAGAACAAATTTCAATTAGTGTCTATCAAAATCTATTATTATCCAATAATTACAATGATTTTGATTGAGGAATGGTTTCGTGTCCCTCTTATTTGCAACTAGTTTCAAACATAAGCACAGTAATAAAATGATTGTAGAACTTTCATTGTTTGAGTTATTAAACTGGCTTTTAGGGGGCAAGTTGAACAGCTATTTATGTTTTCAGTTCTAGATGTACTTTATAACATGATATTGTAGAGCATTTTGCCTATTTTTTCTGAGATTCACTTTAGTGAATGCGATTTTGTGGTGGCATTTGTTGATTTTAACTGTTTGAACTTAAAAGGCAAGTTTATAGCTTTTTGTATATTATAATGTTGCTTCAATGCCGAAATATTGGTTTTACTAAAAGAAGGTGAAAATTTTGATATAGGAAATCATTAAGAAATACACTGGATCATCTGGCAATGGAAACAAGTATGGAGCTCTTGCAAGTTCCTTGGGACATTTAACATGGGGAAAACCCTTATATTCTGAGTTTCAACAATTAGCAAGGTAATTAGTATATCTCAACCTAGAAATACTATTTGAGGATCTTCAAGTACTGTTTTTCTTATGGTTTGATGATACTTGTTATATACAGCGAAAGTGAATATGCTGCGTGGACACTAGTCAATGGCCATGCACTGAACCATGTCACTATTTCCACTCATTGGCTGAAAACTCATTTGAGGGATATAAACAAACTGAATCAGTTTCTTGAGGAGAGTGGATTCAGATTGAACTCTGAAGGAGGAGTATTGAAAGGTACTTATCTTTGTTTATTATTATGCTAGTGTAACATTTTCTGGATATTCTCTAACCAAAATAGAAGTGTTAAACCTATGGTTGTTAGTATCTTACGATACATCTGAGTTATATCTCATTTTAATATAAAACTGAATCCAATCGATAGGAATCTTTAAGTGTGTTATCTTAAATCCTGATTCATTATGATGAATCTCGACTTGCTATGATGAAACCTGATTGATTCTAATGAATCACTACCTGAACTCAACCACCTTTTTATCAACTTTGTAAAGTTGTTTTTTTTTTTTCATTTGATTAACTTGAATATTGAACTATTTTGAGATTTATAAATGATATATTAGCTTAAAGGTTAGCTATGTCTCTTGTTGTTACTTAAAAATGTAATTATTTTTTTATTGGTAATGTATCTTACAATCATAATAAGATTTGATTCACGATTTGAAAACTATGTAATGTAATAGGTCTTCCGGTTCACAATTTGAATCTCGATTTGATAACAATCTTAGTTGTTTTCACAATGATTAGATATTTTAGTTTTTAGAATTTGAAAAAGTATTTTATAAGAAACTACTAAACACTGCAATAATAACCTAGACGATGGATATAATAATCTTGAAATCGAAAATGATCACTGCCAGTTGTTATTCACATTGCTGTTGAGTATCATGTGGATGACTTGAAAATTTCCTCGACTTTCAGTGAGCCCTGATGGTCTTCTCCAGCAAAGTTCAACTGTAGCAGATTCAGTTTCTTTCCAATTTTCCGATGGGATAACTGAATCAGTTCCATGCTCTTACATTGAATTTGCCGAGCGTCTAGTATTGCCGCAGTATGAAAACATACCTCTCACAGAGGTAAGCAGCATTCTCTCTCCTGACTTATGTGTTTGAACAATATGCTTATATGCGTATTGAGAGCATGTTTGGCGTCATTTTAGCAAAAGTTACACTGAGCTTCACAGAATCATGGCACAACTATGATTTCTCCGAACTCACCGACAATCCATGCATACACGATGTCATTTTTGTCACATTTTCTACAGGATTGCTAATTCTTATTGTTTTAACTAATGGAACAGATTAAAGAATTTCATAGGAGGGATGGTTTTGAAGCAGCAAGTGCTGATAAGATCTTTGAAAGCACATCCAAGGAACAACTGAGCAGAGTAGGAGGCTCCTAGGAGTATAGTCTGTATCACAATCATGTACACATATACTTTTCCCTTTGGGAAAGAAATATAGAATATTTTAAACCCCAATTGTATTCTTGATGTTTGGATTTCATGCAGTTCCAATAATCTGTATACTGCGTGATTCAATTGGGTTTAATAATTTACCTCAAAACAAATAAAGACCAGGTTTGATTTTCATCAATCTGTTTTGCTTATTATCTAACCAATGCTCTATCTCGGATTAAATTTCAAAATATAAACAAGAAAGGAGGATGGTAATTGGAATGATGTACCTCTGATTGGAGGATTAAAACTTGACCTGAAGCATTTAGCAGACAGTTGAGTCTCTAACGATGATGTCTCGAGTTTGATCTCGGTCATGTGTTTGCTTCAAACCATGAGACACTTACCAGTAAGCCAAGTTTGAAGAAGTTTTCCCTGCAACCAAAATAAATTTTACCATGAACACCATTATTGCGATCTTGCAATACAGCTCCTGATACCATACAATAATCATCTTAATGGAAGGAGCAACTATCATAATTTGGATTCTTTGCAGTCATAGTTGTAATCTTGACTGTTAGATCTTTATCGAACCAGTTAAATGTGCTTTAGTTTTCTTGGCCTCAGAGTGTCGAGGTCCCACTTTAGTAGTAGATAATAAGATTGGTGAGTTCACACTTCACGCTCTGGTTGGTAATATGTATTACCTCTATAATTGTGTTTTCTCATTCCAAAGTCCAAACAAACTTAATGAATTTGTATCATAATGAATATCAAATTGAAAAAGAAATGGTTCAAGTGGCTTCTAGCAAATTTGATTTTTGGTTACTGTTTCTCTGGTTGGTAGGAAATCGTTCTTTTTTGCTTTTGTCTGTTTTTTTGTTTACTTTTCTCGGTACTTTTTGTGTCAGTTTAAATTTGTTGTGTTGAGGTTAAATTTTTTCCCTCCTTTTTTTATTATATATGATATTTTGTCATTAAAAAAAACATTGAGAATGCAAATTCAGAGGTGGATATTATAAAGGGAAAACACCAATCAAAAACATTGAGCACGAAAATGCAAATTTAGGGGTGGTTATTATAAAGGGAAAACACCAATCAAAAACATTGAGCACGAAAATGCAAATTCAGAGGTGGATATTATAAAGGGAAAACACCAATCACTGGCGATATTAAGTCTTTGAATACTTGCACGACCCAGTCTTTAAAAATGTTGACTTGACATCTAGGTAGAGATCTTGCATTTGCAATAGCTATTAAAAGTCTAACTATTTCAATTCTAGCTAGGGAAGCATAAACCTATAATAGTCCAATCCATGTCTTTGAAGGAAGTCTCTAGCAACTAACATGGCTTTGTGTTTTATAATTGATCTATCTGAGTTGTGTTTTACAATTGACCATGTCTTTGAAGGAAGCCTCTAGCAACTAGCATGGCCTAGTGTTTTACAATTGATCTATTTGGTTGTGTTTTACAATTGATCTATCTGGCAACTAACATGGCTGTGTGTTTTACAACTGATCCATCTGGATTGTGTTTTGGCTTGAACATCCAAATTATTTCAATAGCCTTTTTATCATATGGCAACTTGATTAGCTCTCATGTATCTTTTTTTCAGTTTAGTTTACTTTTATTTCATAGCCTTTTGTTCATGGTCTATTCATTAAGGCTTCATGATGGTTAATAGGATCAACATCTTCTATTAGTGTCACATGCACCAAATCACCTTCTTCTGTCACCTCATTGTCATTGTTTAGTTCACAATCTTGTAGCGTTATTCGAATATTCCTAGTTCTTTGTAGTCTCTTAGCAATCTCAACATTTGGTGCTTCCACTTCTTCTTTTGATGACTCATCACTATTACTGAGTAATGAACTCATATAAGGCTTGCTTGAACTGCTTTTTGATTGCCAATACCATGATATCACCACATCGTTGTTGATGGATATATTTTGAGTGGTAGGATCATACATTTTGTAGACATTGATTGCATGATATCCAGCTAGAATCACTTGTGCACTTTTATCATCCAACTTCCTTCTCTTGCCATCAGAGTCATGCTTGTGACGTAGTGCACCAAATACTCAAAATGATGCAACTAGGCCTCTTGTCACTTTAAACTTCCTCCTGTACCATGTTTTTTATTCTTCTAGTTAGACATCTATTTAGCACATATATTTCACTGTAGATTATTTCTCCCCGAAATGATTTGGGCATGTCTATTTACTTTACCGTGCACCTGACAATATTCAAGATAGTTATGTTTCTCCTTTCAGCTAAGCCATTATGATTGGTGTATATAGAATTGTGACTTCATGTTGCATGCATTGATCATTGCAAAATAACTCAAAAGCCTTTTATGTGTATTCACCACGACTATCAGTTCTCAAAACTTCTATTGATTTGATTTTCAACCAAAAGTTTTGAACTTCTGGAATATGTTGAACACATCATATTTAGACTTAATGAAATAGATCCATGTCTTTCTTCTAAGCTCATCAACAAATGAGATAAAATATCAATTGCCACATAGTAATTTTTCCTCAAAAGGTCCACACACATTTGAGTGAACAATTTCTAACACATTTGATGACCTCATTGGTAAGGAGACTTTAAATGAGTTTTTAGAATTTTTACCAACCAAAAGCATTACAAATCTTATCAAACATTTTAAAATTGGGCAAACATAGTACCATACATTGATTAATTGACTTATTGATTTAACTATCTATATTTAAGGTGACCAAACCTTATGTCATAGCCAGCTCTTTTTATGTTCCATTACTGCTTACAAGCACTCTATTTTTGTGGTGTTGATGTTTGCCTTAAAGGTCTTGTTCTTTGCAAGTGGTACCTCAAGATAAGAAAAATGGCAATATCATTTAGCTCAAAAGGATCATTCTTAACGATTATTGAGAACCCCTTCTCTATAAGTTAGTCAATACCTAATAAATTAACTTCATTCCAGGTCCAAACAGCACATCCTCAATGAATGCAGATCTTTCATCATTCTTCTTGATCATCGTGTTCTCATACCTTCAGTTTGTCAGGTTCTACTATCTGCTAGCCTAATGTTACTACTTTTTGTAGTGTCAAACTTTACTAACCAGTTCTTATGATTTGTCATATAGTTTGAGAGACATGTGTCTAGAAACTATGATCCAAGTTGATGTTGATTTTCAAACACTCCAACTATTAAAAGTACAGTGTCATCATCAGAGTCATCTTGTATTATCTTGGCTTTATCATCACCACTATTTTGAGTCTTCTCATTTCTTTTGTTTTTCCAACAATATGAGGCATAATGTGTTAAACAAGATGTACCTTCCATGTAAAACAGATTACTTGTTGTACAAGTAACAAACTAGTTCATAAGTTTGTTAGACAGTTAGTTGTAGAATAACTGTAATTAGTTAGAGGATAACTAACTGTGGTATCCTATATATACCAATGTACACACTATGGTTTATTCAGTTGTGAAATATACACTTGATCTTCTTCCTCTTCCTCTTTCTCTTTGTAATGCTAGCTCTATTCTTTATCTGTTAATGGTGAATCCTTAAGCTTTAACATGGTATCATCGACCTGTGGCTAATCCTTCCCATTCCGCTGCATTCATTGCTTTCATATTCTTCACAACTCTTCTTTTTCTTTGTTTTCTATCGATCTGTTCTTTCTTCATCATGTCTCTTTATCATTCTCAAAATTCCTCTTCGTCCAACCATGAAAATCACTCCAATCTCAATGCAAACAAGGGTTATCAAAATGATACCCTTAACCCATACTTCATGCATCCCAATGAGAACCCTGCTCTGGTTCTTGTATCTCCTCTCTTGAATGCCAGCAACTATCATTCTTGGTCCCGCTCCATGACAATGGCGTTACGATCCAAGAATAAACTACATTTCATCAATGGTGCACTCCCTCGGCCACCTGATGAAGATCGCGATTCTATCGCATGGGACAGATGCAACACGATGATCATGTCATGGCTGAACAATTCAGTGAAACCAGAAATTTCTCAAAGTGTTTTATGGATGGAAACAGCTTCAGGCATATGGCAAGAACTCAAGGATCGTTTTTATCATGGTGATGTGTTCAGGATCTCTCAGATTCAGGAAGAGATTTTCACTCTTAGACAAGGTGACTCTTCTATTTCATCTTATTATACAAAGTTGAAAATGCTATGGCAAGAATTAGATAATTTTCGTCTCATTCCTGTGTGTGAAGGCAATACTTCTTGCATAGCTATTACAAAGATGTGTAGCTATCGTGATTCTGATCAAGTGATCTGATTTTTGAAAAGTTTGAATGATACTTACTCTGCATTAAGATCTCAAATCATGTTGATGGATCCACTCCCTAATATTTGTAAAGTGTATTCTTTACTTATTCAACAAGAAAGACAATTTCTTACCCCTACTGATGAAGTCAAGATTTTGGCTGTTCCTGGTAATCAATCTCAAGGCAGAGGTAACAATGGTTTTCGAGGCATGGACTCAAGAGGTGGCAGAACCTCTAATGGTCGTGGCAGAAATATGAGAGTGTGCACTCATTGTGGCATGACCAATCACACGATTGACACATGCTTCAAAAAGCATGGTTATCCACCTCACTGGCAGTAGCAAGGTCACATCAACAACATCTCTACTGATCAAGACAGTGAAGATAAAGACCCACAAGAGACTTCTGAAGAACCATCTAAGGACAATTCATCTGGCATTAATGGTTTCACACCTACTCAACACAAAGCTCTTCTAGCATTACTTCAGCAATCATCCAATTCTCATAGTGTAAATCACATGGTAACTCAAAGTTTATCCAATTCAGGTATTATTTGTACCTTTCCCTCTCAAGACACAGTTGAGTCTTTCATTTTGGACACAGGAGTAACTAACCATGTATGTTTCTCTAGAAGATTGTTTACTTGCTTAACTAAAATCCCTGAGATTACTGTCAAACTGCCAAATGGTTCTCTAGTCTCAACCACCTTTGTTGGCACCATTCATTTTGATGATGATTTTGTTCTGACCAATGTATTATACATGCCTCATTTTACTTTTAATCTCATTTATGTGCCTAAGCTCACATCTAATTTGACCTGTCAACTGATTTTTGACAAATCTTCTTGTTTCATACAGAGCACTTACTCCAAGAGGATGATTGGTGCAACTGAATTGAAGGGAGGACTGTACATTCTCAATAAACCCTCGGTTACAATACCTTCCCCTATTCATTCAACCATCAACACTCTAGATAGCTCAACCAATCCTTCTGTAAATCCTGACCACACAACTACCTGTAATATTTGGCATTGGAGGCTTGGTCACCTTCCCAATGCCAAGATGATTGAAATAAAGAAACATTTTCCCTTTGTGACTGTTGCAACTAATAATACACCGTGTTGTGCACCTCGAAAAAATCGCTTAATCGAAGACACGACCCTTCGCGCGAAAGGCGCGGGACGGTTCGACAGAGTCCCCACCGAACTTTATTTATCCCAAAAGAGGGAAAGGAAAATATCGAGAAAACCTTTAAAGGAGGGGTAAGAACATGGTCGTCGCAACCACATTCTGGGTTCGGGAGTCGGTTACGTGAGAGGAAGGTACGCGCACCCCCTCACGTCTGTTGTACTCAACGGGAACCTCTTGATTCGAATCGCGATACTCGTTAGCTAAGTTTATTTGTTTTCTTCTCAAAAATAAATGTGAAACGGTAAGATAAAAGGGAAGGATACTAAGGGGAAATGGGGTGGTTTTAAGGATAGGGTACTCGGCAAGATCATCACGACCTCGGGCCTACGTATGCTCATTCGGACGAGAATGAGAAATCAGAGCAATCGTAGTTCGACTACGGGAAGGGATAAAGGGAAGACGGAAAATGGAGGGAAGGTAGACGCAAACGGGGGGAAAAAAGTGTGGACACAAACGGGGGAAAAAGAAAAAGTGTGCTCGCCAAGATCATCGCAATCTTGTGCCTACGTATCTTTATTCGGACGAGAATAAAGAATCAGAGCAGTCGTAGTTCGTGGTACGCCCACGAAACAAGGAAGTTGGTTTATTTTTAAAGAGGCGCCAATTGCTCACACACGAATAAGAGAACTCGCACCCAAACAATCGAAGAGAGATCAAAGATTTGAACCCCTATTTTTCACCTTGAAAGAGTTTCGATAGTTAGTCGTTTTGAGGTTTGATTATGAAAGTCCGCTTGACGTGGGATCAAGGGTTTATTGTATGCGCTTGGTTATTTTGAAAAGGATTTGATTTGTTAAAAGAAGAGGCGTCAATTGCTCACACACGAGTAAGAGAACTCGCACCCAAACAATCGAAGGAAGATCAAAGACTTGAACCCCCATTTTTCACCTTAAAAGAGTTGCGATAGTATGCTAGTTGTTTTTGAAGTTTGATTATGAAAATCCGCTTGACGTTGGATCAAGGGTTTATTTATATGGAAAGAGTTTGGTTTGAAAAAGGATTGGTTTAGAGGTTGATTTGAAAATGGGCTCGACGATGAATCGAGAGTTTGGTTTGAAAAGGGTTCGTTTGAAAAATGGCTCGACGACGAATCGAGAATTAGTTTGAAAATGGGTTGCCTATGCTAGTCCCTAGGGGTGCTCCTAGTAAACAAACCACAATCAAAAGAAAACTAAATGCGTACATCGGAATGGGAGAGGGGTACATGTAAAGTACAAGGGATGACATGAAATAAAGGGTCTCGTTGTAAGGTAGCCCAAGAGAAAGCCGTGTGTGTGCAAGGTGTCCTAAGCTAAGCCTTGATCGAAAGTTGCCAAGCAAATGATCATAACCAACAGTCCATCAATTTATTGTTTTATGGTTTCGATATTTTTAGTGTTTTTTTTATTAATGGTGAACAAATGAAATGGTTAGATGAATAAATATGAATATGGTATGGACAATATGAATAAGAATATGAACAATAATAATCAAGATAATATTGACAAGATATAATATTGACATAAAATAAAATTGATCTCGTCTTAATCGGAATTTAATCGAGAAATCGATAATCAACAATTTTTTACTTTCATTGACCAAAAGTGAAAATAAAATAATATAAATCGAAATAGACATAAAAATCGGAAAACTAAGAAAGGTCTCATCTTTACTAAGATTTTAAATCGAAAAATCGATAATCTTTAGTATTTGATTTTCATTGACCCAAAAATGAAATAAAAATAAAAGAAATGAAATAAAATTGAAAATGATAAGAAAAAGAATAAAGGTCTCACCTTTATCAAGATTTAATCGAGAAATCGATAAATCATTGATATTTGGTTTTCATTGACCAAAAAGTGAATAAAAAATGAAATAAAAATAATAAAAATGAGATAAAATCGAAAATGACAAGAAAAATAATAAAGGTCTCACCTTTATCAAGATTTAAAATCGAAAATCGACAAATCCTTGATATTTGGTTTTCATTGACCCAAAATGAAAAGAATAAAATAAATAGGCCTCATATTAACCAAGATTATAGATCTATTTGAAATAGATCCACAAATCATGATATTTTTGATATCATTGGCCCAAAATTAG
The DNA here is from genome assembly GCA_022829125.1 of Lathyrus tuberosus. NCBI lineage: Eukaryota > Viridiplantae > Streptophyta > Magnoliopsida > Fabales > Fabaceae > Lathyrus > Lathyrus tuberosus. Next base: position 8,461,994 of record JALAZF010000199.1, on the reverse strand, counting down.
AAAAGAAGTCCAAATGAAAATGACAAAATATACATAAAAAAGCTAAAATAAATCATATAAAATAAAATAGCAAAGCAAAGCAAAATGGGTAAAAAAAATACTAAATAAAACACTAAGAGAGAGGGGTACATCGCATAAAACAGGGAGTGTGCACATGGATAGGAATCATTTGGGCCTAGTAGCCCATCATCCCTTTCAAAAAAAAAAACACAGGTGGCTTTTAAAGAGGAAAAAGGGTGGTGCTGAAGCAATAAGGGCTTTGAGCCCACAAACCCACAAGCAACATGAATAAAACAAAAAACAATATGCTCAGAATAAGACAACTTATTCATCCTCGCCTAAGAAAAAGAACAAAAAAAATCACGGTTGAGGAAAAGCAGAAGCGAAAAACAACAGCATCGTCATAAAAAAAAATCAACACGGCCAAGAGGAATTCTAACCTCCTACTGCACGAATCAGGTTTGTGTTTTCATTCGACTCAATTCCTCTTCTCTTCGTCTCATTCTCCTTCTCTCAATTCTTTTTTCTGATTTTTTTTGGGGTTTGAAGATTGATTTGGGATTGGGTTATGGAATCTCCTTTCTTCTTCTACTCTTTTGCTCTTATTTTCAGATGGGTTGAGTATGTTTATGGATGGGTTTGATTTGGGTTTGAGTAAAGTTGGATGAAGAACGGTTTAAGTGAATTTGAAGGTTGATGAACGTTTGTGAGGTTTGTGATTAAAGATTGAGGAAGAAGGTTTACGATTTGGGGTTAAGGGAGATTGAAGAGGGTTTGTTGTTACTGTTTTTTATTTGAAGTTGTTTTTGGGTTGAAGAAGAGAGGAAGGTTGAAGAGCTTGTTTGGTTGTATTTGCGTGAGATTATAAGGAAGAAGTTCACGGTTGTGTATTCTGTGGAAAATGAAATAAGGTTGTTAAAGAATAAATGAGAGGATTTTCTAGCAGAGTGTGTTTTTGGTTGGAATTGAAGGTGGAAAGGTTTATTGGTTCTGAATCTAATGGCTTAAAATCGATTGAAAGTTTTTCCCTTTATGGATTGATTTGAGTGAAGTTTTATAGGGAGGATTGTGAGGGTATATTGGGAAAGGAATGAGGGAATTGTGAGCTGGATGTTGGTGAGGTGGTATGGTGCGAATATTCTGTGATTCTATTGTAACGGTTTTTTGCAGGTACGGTTTGCTATTGTTGTGAAATGGTGCATTGCGCAGGTACAGGCTGGAGGCTTGTGGCTCAACTTTGTTTGCAAATGGCTGAAGGTTTTGGTGAGAGTGGGTCCAAGTTACTGCGTTCGTTATGAAATTGGTTGTGAAATTGTGGGGTCAGGTTGTATTCTGCAGGTACAGGCTGGAAGTTTTGTAGGGGTCGCGTTGTGAACGTTTTGCTTGCGGATTATGGTGCCAGTCTTGTGCGTCTTGGCTTTGGTAGTAATTGTTTTGTGGCTATATGATTTGTTGGCTTGTTATATCAATCTTGTATGTACTGTGAATCATGGCCATGTTTATGAATTTTTCTCGCTGTAATTTATGCTGCAGGTGATGGAATTTTGGCACAGGTTGCATGACAAGGATGTGGGGCTCATGGTTGGTATATGTATCTTGTGTGGAGGCTGAAGCTGGTAGCATTTGTTATGTGACGAGTGCATATTGCCAATTTGCAGGTTGTTATTTTGAAATTGATGGGGAGTGGAATGGTGTTGTGAAATGCGTACGAATTCGGTTTTGTGTGAGTTGTGTGAAGTTGTGGTTGCTTATTGTTTTTTTTTTTTTTGTACAGGATTTTGCAGGTGGGTGAAAGGAAGTGGGGTCCTTGGAATAAAAGGAGAATTCTCAATAAAGTGTCATTAAAAAACTCGGTTGCTGCTATCATTTTGTTTGTGCGTATGAAGGCTGGCGCTTTGGGCTTGGAAGTTAGGAGCAACAATTTTGGCTTGGTATTTTGCTGCGTTTAGAATTGTGGGTCAAGCTGCGGGCTCCGTCATTACTGCATATAGCATCCTGTAGTTTCTTAAGTCCGAGTGAATCAAGCTGACACCAGTCAAGTGGCCTCATGGAATGGTTATTGGAATTTGGGTATGGTGGTGAACATGGAGCTTGATACATAACCTTCATTTTTCTTTATTGAAAGCTTTTGTAATCAACTGTACTGGGCTTCTTTGAATGAAAACTTTTTATGGGCTTTTTGTATTTGTGTGACAATGTAAATGGACTTGATTTTATTTTGGATCATGACTTAATTGTTAGATTAATAAATATGGATTAATGGTTATTGAGAATGACTAGTGATCTAAAAAAAAGTGGTGATTTGGTTATTGAAGAGAAAAATAAATAATTGGGTTTTTGGATTGTTTTAAGAATTGGTCAAAGTGGCTTATGGACTTGGAATGGATTGAAAAAAATGGATTGGAAAAAGATAGTTAATAAAAGTAATGGGAGTGAACACCTAATGAAAAATGGAAATGGATATAGATGAATTTGGATATGAAAAAGAGTAAATATGGTTTAATTGATGGAAATTGGTGAGAGATAGAAAGTGGAGACAAATATGGACATTGAATGGATTTGGAAAGTGGAAATGGCTAAAGTTGAAGACAACATATTTTTTTTGGATTTTTCTGAATATGGTTAGTGGGTGGATGTACAAGTGAAAGGTGATTTACAGGTAGGACAAATTTGGGGTATGACACTTGTGATATTTGTTTTTATGCCAAACAAAAACGCCTTCCTTTTCCTGATAGCAACCATACATCTAAAGATTTTTTTGATTTAGTCCACATGGATATTTGGGGACCTTTGTCCATTCCATCTATTAATGTTCATAGATATTTCCTAACTGTTGTTGATGATAAGAGTCGTTTTAACTGGATTTTTCTCATGAAACACAAGTCAGAAACTAGTAACTTACTCAAAGCCTTTGTAACTATGGCTTCAACCCAACACAACACTCCTTCTCATTCTTCTTCACCAAACCCAACACCAATATCTTCTTCTGATAACACACCTCTACCTATTATTTCTGACAGTCCATCATCTTCTCCTAATATGCCTACCACCTCCTCCAATCCCATTCTTCCTTTAAGAAAATCTACTAGAGATAGCAAACCTCCAATCTATCTTCAAGATTACCATTGCAACCTTATTGAGAATACAGTTCCATCTCACAATTAAGATGCTACTCAATTACCTTCTACTAGTAAGTATCCATTATCTGGTTTTTTATCATACCATAATCTGTCTCATGCACACAATCGATACATTCTTCATCTATCTTCTATTTCTGAGCCTCACATTTATGAAGAATCCATTGGTAACAAACATTGGCATGATGCTATTCAGTCTGAACTGAAAGCTCTCCAGCAGACAGATACATGGACCTTAGTTACTCTACCTCAACATAAAAGAGCCATTGGATGTAGATGGGTTTCCAAACTCAAACAACATGCTGATGGTTCTGTAGAGAGGTATAAAGCTCAATTAGTGGCCAAGGGATTTACTCAGACTGAAGGTTTGGATTACATGAATACCTTCAACCCTGTTGTAAAGATGACCGCCATTAGAGTCTTCATCACCATTGCTGTTGCTCATCACTGGCCATTATTCCAACTTAATGTCAACACAGCCTTCTTACATGGTGATCTAAATGAAGAAGTGTATATGCAGCCTCCATCTGGCTTACATTTACCACAATCCAGCATAGTGTGCAAACTTCAAAAATCCCTCTATGGCTTGAAACAAGCTAGTAGGCAATGGAACACCAAACTTACTGAAACACTTCTTCAGTCTGGCTTTGTTCAGTCCAAGTCAGATTATTCTTTATACACAAAAACCAATGGTCAACATTTCACAGGCATCCTTGTTTATATAAATGATCTGGTCTTAGGGGGGACAGACATTGATGAGATAAACAATGTTAAGACCTTCTTGCACAACAAATTCAGCATCAAGGATCTAGGAGATCTCAAATATTTTCTTGGCTTTGAAGTAAGCAGATCCAAAGATGGCATTACTCTTTGTCAAAGAAAATATACATTGGATTTGTTGCAGGATGCAGGCCTAACTGGAGCAAAACCATACAACACACCTATACAACCTCATCTCCAACTACACACAAAATCTGGTAAATTAATCTCAGATCCCACTGAATACAGGAGATTAATAAGAAGATTGTTGTATCTCACACACTCCAGACCTGAGATCTCATATGCAGTAAGTAAGCTTAGTCAGTTCTTAAGCAATCCTACTGATGAACACATGATAGCTGGCATTCATGTGCTGAAATATCTCAAAAATAATCCTGGCAATGGTTTGTTTTTTAGATCTTCATCAGACCTTGCTCTCAAAGGGTTCTCAGGTTCAGACTGGGGAGCTTGTCCTGACACTAGAAGGTCTACCACTGGCTTTTGTTTCTTTCTTGGTGATTCCTTGATAAGTTGGAAAAGCAAGAAACAAACAGTTGTATCAAGATCTTCATCAGAGGTTGAGTATCGAGCTTTGGCACAAGCAACATGTGAAGGACAATGTATTTTATATCTATTAAGAGACTTGCAGGTCAAACATACATATCCATTTGTGATTTATTGTGACAACAAATCAGCATTTCATATAGCAGTCAACCCTGTGTTCCATGAGAGGACAAAACACATTGAAATTAATTGCCATGTTGTGAGAGATAAAGTGCAGGCAGGAATTGTTCATCTTCTGCCAATTGCTTCCAAAGATCAAGTAGCAGATATTTTTACTAAATCTCTGCATATTTGACCATTCAGTAATCTTCAGAGCAAGCTTGGAATGATGGACATATATTCCAGCTTGAGGGGGGATGTTAAACAAGATGTACCTTCCATGTAAAACAGATTACTTGTTGTACAAGTAACAAACAAGTTCATAAGTTTGTTAGATAGTTAGTTGTAGAATAACTGTAATTAGTTAGAGGATAACTAACTATGGTATCCTATATATACAAATGTACACACTATGGTTTATTTAGTTGTGAAATATACACTTGATCTTCTTCCTCTTCCTCTTTCTCTTTGTAATGCTAGCTCTATTCTTTATCCGTTAATGGTGAATCCTTAAGCTTTAACATAATGACCCCCATTTCTCACAGTTATAACATTTAATGTGCTTCTTGTCCTTGCTTTGATCCTTTTGTTAGTTTAAATTTGGTGTTCCTCCTTTTTTTTCTTGAAGGATTCAGGTTTAACATCAAATTAATCTTTTATGAGCTTGATCATGCATATTTCATGAACTTGTCTTGGATATTCTTGCCTTTGTCTTTCTCAAAATCACCATTTTTCTTGAATGTTTGAGCTTGCAGTACTTGAAATGACTCTTGCACATTATTTCTTTCAAGAATTTTCAACTTTGTGCTTATAGTATCCATATGATATCCTCCATTTTCATAGTTGCTAAGGTGTAAAATTATTGAATAGCAACTATCACATGAACAAAATGAGAATTAAGTGTCTTCATTACCTTTTCAATCACCATCTTCTCAGTCATCACCTCACCATAGCTCTTCATAGTGAATACTAGTCCTTGAATCTTTGATGCATGCAACTACAAAAATCCCATTTAACGACGCCAGGTTTACCACGGTTTCGTATCCCACCGTTGTAACAGGATTAAAAATTTATAACGCCATATTTAACGACGGTTGTATTACATAACCGTTGTAATACAAGTTGTGTAACAAGCTTCGATTCCCAGCTACTATATTTTTTTTCCATATTTTTTACATTTTAACACACTTGTATTAGAAGACCGTTGTACTACATGTATCACGCTTCGATTCACAGCAATGTATTTTTTGCCATATTTTTAGATTTTAAACATATATTAATTTTTTAAACATGTCTAACGCCATGTAATGTATGATGTATATTCCCTGCAATGTATTCTTTAGTATTTTTAAGTGCAATAGAGTATATATATAACTTTAAAAATAAAACTGTAAGAGATGAACATATATAGAGATAAATTTATTCTAATATTCCATTGAGAGTACATTGATAAACATATTACATATCAAGATCATTGTCAGAGCCCATAGCATAAAATGCATCTTCATAATCTAGACATCTCTCCTCACTCCCCTCATCGAAATCATAATATACAGGCCTCATTTTCTTCTTTATCTTCTTCTTCTTCGGCTTCTTCTTCTTCTTTTTCTTATCCTTCCTTACCCTTAAGGCATCCTTGAAGTAGGCAGTTGCTGGTTGGACGACCTCCTGGATTGGCGCCTGACGTTCCTCATTGAGGTTTCTAGGATTCTCATTTGTTGAACTCGTTGTTACGAAGAATATATTATTTAGATATGTAAAATTATCTATTTATAGATGATGTTGAAGATGAAAAGACTGATAGTTTAATGCTTGTAATGATGATAACTTGTAAACCGTTCATATTCTGGAACGATATTTTCTTGTAAATCGTTCATATGTTGGGAAGTGCAACGGTTAATAATATCACCACGGTTATAAGTAATGACCGTAACGATATCACTTATAATCCAGGCGTAATTTTAGGAAAATGTTGTTGCCTGGTGTCGAACCTTGTACCACGTATACGGGGTATCGCTACGATTATTATAACTAACCATTGTGATATTATTAAATCAATATATAATCTATCATAACGGTTATTTAAGAAAATCGTTGTGAAAAATTTACCTATATAAGAGAATTAACTTTCCCTTTTTTACAGTCGCGTCGTTTCCTTCACAGTGAAACCCTAGTGTAGCGAGCGATTTTGGACGCGGTTCTTAAGCGCTGGTCGCTCTCTGCGGTTTGAACTTAAACTACAGGTCGATTCATTTTTTATCCTATTGTGAGCTGAATAAGGAAGGGAAATAGATGTCTCCAATTAACCCTGCTTGCATACTGAGTTTAAACAGCGGTCTATTAGGTTACGGATGCTATCAATGTGGGGGGGCCTTTGTACTGGTTATTCGTATTTCACCAATACAGGTTTCTTTCTTTCGATCTGGGCAGAAGGTTTCTGGCGGGGAATAAGGATTAGGATGTTAGGACTGGTGCTTTTGAATTACTGCTTTTGATTGACGGAGATATGGGATTTGGGTTTTTTGTTGATTGCGCTCGCTAAGATCTTTTCTTTCGATCTTATGCCTAAGTATTCCCGTTTACGGAAACAGGGAAATCAGAGCGTTCGTAGTTCCTCCTATTCTATGGGAGGAAATGGGTTTTTTGTGTCTTGTTCAAAGCCCAAGACGTGAAGCGAAAGGTAGTTTGTATCTTGTTCAAAGCCCAAGATGTGAAGCTGAAAGGTCTATTTGTGTCTTGTTCAAAGCCCAAGACGTGAAGCTGAAAGACCTCGACTTTAGAGAGAATTTGTCATCTCTAAAGAGGGGAGAAGGAGAATTACTTTAACTGGGATACGCGGATCCGAGCAATGCCATAATTTCCGAAGAAATGGTTTAACCTGAAGGAGAAGACTTTAACTCAGTGTAGAGCAATGCCATCTTTCCTTAGGAATTTCTCATGCTAAAAGAGGGACAGTGGCATGGATGTAGATGATCCAGAGGCTTGCCGCTTACAGCGATTAGATGAAAGGAGTTGTTGATGTTTTGTGTACTGTGAACGAGGCACAGCTTTGATGCTAAAAGGTCGATTGGATCAACCAGTGGTTTTCTTATACAAAGCCTAAGAGGAGGCTAATTTCCGCTAGGAAAATCATTATACAAAGCCTAAGAGGAGGCTATTTTGTGTCTCGTACAAAGCCCGAGAGAGAGGCTAAAAGTTTTTGACCCAGTGGGGCATATCGTTATACAAAGCCTAAGAGGAGGCTAGCAAAGAGTTGACTCAGTTGGAGAATCTTTTATACTCAATAAGAGAGTGTTTTTGTATCTCGTACAAAGCCCGAGAGAGAGGCGAAAAGGTTGTTTTGACTCCACTGGGGAGAATTTTGGTATCTCGTACGAAGCCCGAGATGGAGGCTATTGTAACTGTTTCAGTTGAGTGACAGATCCAATATACTGATTTAAAAGAGAAAATCAGTTCTTATATGAGCAACACTGCACACAGGGATTTGATTTGAGGATCGGGGATATTTCCTTCTCTTTGAGGAAAGGGGAAATCCAAAGGGTATTGAGACTATCCGAGTCTGCGGGTTTCCTTCCTATTTAACGAAGGGTGCTTGAGAATGTCTTTGAGACTCAAGGAAGTTAGACTGTCCAAGTCTAGAGTTTTATCTTTTGTACTATGCTTCGAGAAACAGTAGTAGACTCTATGAAAGGACTGTTCTATGAGGATGACTAGGTTCTGTTCCTACACCTCTAGGAGGTCGTCGGGACAATTTGTACGAAGCCCAAGAGGAGGCTGGAATCTTTTAAGAAGCCGACGGGTCCTTGTACGAAGCCCAAGAGGAGGCTATCATTCCCGAAGGAAGAGATCATTATACGAAGCCTAAGAGGAGGCTGTGAATACTTCTAAGAAGCCGTAGTGTCCTTGAATAATGCCCAAGAGGAGGCCGATGCTTTTAAGAAGCCCGTGGGTCTATCATCTCCTTTCCATTAGGAGAGATAACTCTTTTAAAGATAAAAACCACTGGTAAACGTGCGAGGTTTACTATCCAGCGACTTCTAGCTTTTAAAGAGGGTTCCTTAGTTAAGGTCCAAGATTATGACCGTAGTGGGTACCCAAACCCCGAGACATTCAAGGCAAGCTATCCACAAGGAATAGATCAAGTCAGGAAAGTTCGAGAATTGGGAAGAAACTCAAAGATGCCATTCACGGAGAATACATTCATCTTGGGGAGTAAAGCTTCTTGACGATTCCTAAGGAGGACAGCCGAAGAGAAGACTGTATCTGGTGCTCCTATTGGGGATCTAGGCGTCTATTTCTACGAATAAATGAAACGGCGTCACCTAGTTCTAGACGTAGTAGCCGGGGAAACTCGAAATATCTATACTATTATTACACAACAGATATAAGTTTATGAAAGGAGACTTACAGTGAGCAGACCCACAATACAGTTTATAATATGAAAGCAGTAAATGAAAGCGATAACCACTTACTCGGTTGTAGTGCTTCCATGCTGTTTGGTTAGTTGTTCAACAAAGAAAGATTGAAAACAACAGTATATTCAAAATCAAAGGAGAAAGTGCTTTGAAAAAGAAATATTTGGGGCTTACAGCTCAAGGAGAGGCCCAGGGTTTTATCAGTGAGCGCACTGTTTGACTTTGTACAGAGGGACTTATACAAGTGACTGGGGCCCAAAAAGGTTTTCTGTACAAAGGGATGGGTCTTACACTCTCTCAAGAGGCCCAAAAAGGTTTAAAGAAAAAGAGTGGGGCTTATAACACGAGGGTAGGCCCAAATGATTTTTCGTTTAAAAATGGCGATCGCGCCGAGGTTTTCTTTTAACGCGGAGGGACTTATACAATAAGTGAGGCCCAAAATGTTTTGGTTAAAAGGGGGATTGGGTCTTACACTCTAATAGAGGCCCAAAGTGTTTTAAAGAAAAATAAATGGGTCTTACTACTCGAGGGTAGGCCCAAGGGTTATTTTGAAAAGGCGACGATCGCGCCGTTTGCTTGTACAGAGGGACTTATACAATGGATGAGGCCCAAAAAGTTTTTGTACAAGGGGGGATGAGTCTTACACTCTCTCAAGAGGCCCAAAAAGTTTTGAAGAAAAATAAATGGGTCTTACTACTCGAGGATAGGCCCAGATGATTTTTGAAAAGGCGACGATCGCGCCGTTTGTTTTTTGACGGTATCGGGACTTATACAATAAGTGAGGCCCAAAGATGATTTGGTCAAAAAAAGGATTGGGTCTTACACTCTAATAGAGGCCCAAAGTGTTTTGAAAATGATTTATGAGGGTTGAATTAATCCAAACCCCTAATTTGTTTTCAAAATGTATTTAATTGAATAAAAATTCAATTAAAATGATCAAAAATTGTTTAACACATGGAAAACAAATTGTGATCTTGGATTAATGCTTCAAAAATTAAGTATTGACCTACAAAATAATTAGAAAGCATTAAAAGTTGCAAAATCAATGTAGAAAAAATATTTAAAATGCCAAAAACAATCAAAATATTAATTCTTTACAAAAATATCAATTATACGAAATAAATAATATTTTTAGGATTTTTTGATAAAATAAAATATTTTAACATTTTTGTGAATTATTAAAAAAAGAATCAACTCAAAATCATTAAAACTCAGAGAGAAATTAATTTTTGAATCAATTAAACAAAATCACAAAATTCAAATATTTGAATTTGAAAAAAATGGCGCCAAGAACAAGCTGAAGAACACGCGCGTGTTCTTGGTTTCTCAGATTTGCGTTTTCTATCCAATCTCCATGAATACGTAATCATATCATGCAATCCACATATCATTATGCTCGTCTCAACCTCACGATCATGTCTATGTACTTTAATTTCATTTAAATTAAACATACAACAAGAAATCACGAAGAGACCTCAAGAACCCTAATTTCTGCATGAAGGCTAGGATTTTTGATACACGATTCAAACAATGCAATTAATTGAGGGAAAACATTCCATGCATGATTATGAACATATGGCCAAATTATTGTGCGAGGAAATATGCATAGATTGAGAGATGACCAAGTATGTGCTTACCTCCAAGCCGTGACAGCAAGTTCAAATTAATTTTTGATTTGGAGGTGTTACAGATGAGTTGTGATGATCTGGACAACTTCCCTACACCCTATGGAGTGTGTTTGAACACTTGGATTGAATTGAAATGGACTGGATCAGTTTATGGCATCTCAGCTGCAACTTGTTTGAAAATTTGAGCAACCAGCTGGTGATTTCATGAAACTGATGTTTCAGAAGTTATGTGAGTGTTTGATAAGCTCATATGTGATGTATGTGAGGTGTGTGAGTGATTGGTTTGTGCAGAATTGCTCTCAAACTCAAAACCCGATAGCTACCTTGCTAAGAAAGGCATTTTTGTCAAGAGAAAGAGATTTTGAGGAAAGCATCTGTTAAATGGCTTTGGTGTACTTAAACTGACCACAATTGAGCTCTATTTATAGTAGAGCAAGTTTGTTTTGCAAGGAATAGTGCATGGCAGCTGGTAAGTAGGTTTCCTCAATGTTAGCCAATGGAAATGAAGTCTCCTCTAGCCATTGACTAGAGGTTAGGGCACAGAGCTTTGGTCCCCTTGGTCTTGGATAAGTCTTGACTGATTTCAGATGAGAATGGCTTAGTCCATGCCACCTTGATGGTTCCATTGAATGTCTCATTCCAAATTTGAAGTCTTGTCCCTATTTTGGCAACTCTAGGTTCAACATGTTATTCCTTGTTCCTTGGACCTTGGAGGCTTGGCTCAGTGATTGTCCCCTTTAGATTCAATCCTCTGAGGTGTCCAAGTGGATTGGAGCAATTGAATTTGGCTGATTTTGGCAAATCGAGCCAAAATGCAAATTCTGCCTTGCTTTGACAGATTTCAGCAAGGCAACTTGCCAATGTTGTATCTCATGATGTAGGTTGAATTTGGCAATGTTCTTGGCCATTTTGGAAAGCTCTTACATGATACAACAACTGTTTGAATAAGTTTGGTTTTGATCTCTTTTGATTCCAAGTGAAAAATCCCCCTACATTTGGCAAAAAGTGAAGGCAAATTCTGACTTAGTGAAAATTTCACTAAGTGTTGGAAAAAGTGACATTTTCACTTTTCAGCCACTTTGATCACTCCATAACTCAAAATCCTTAATGAATTGGAATGACTTGTAGTTGAAGTTTTTGTAGGTGATAATGAGGGCTACAAATCCATCTTTGGATGAGAAAAAATGGCCTTGTGGTTTAGGAGTTATGGTCCTCCAAAGTTGGTACCTTTGCCACTTTATTTTTAACTTAGAAAAATTTCTAAGTTTTATGGTTACCCCTTTTACAAGTTATCTCACTTTTCTTGATTTTTCTTGATGAATGATAATTCAAATCATATATTAACATCATTTTAGGGTTAAAAATCCATTTTAGTGTAAAATCTCAAAAAGTCAAAGTTGACTTTTGTGCACAGTTGACTTTTTATCAGATGAATTCCAAACTGTGCAATTCTTCAGGAAATCATGTCCTTGACCTAAATCAAACTTGATGGACATGTTCCATGGGTGTCATAGGGTATATTCAATCATGTATTAGGGTTTGGGAGCATGTCCTGGTCAAAAGTCAAAGTTACAGTTGACTTTTCCCTTAAAACCCTAATTGTGGTGCAGATGAAAATGAGACTTGTTGCTTAAGCTTCTTGGATCAATCCATTGTTCCAAATGGATCAATATGGTGTATTAGAGACCCTCAAATCATGTCTTGAGGTCTTGGCTCATGGTTTGTCCCAAAAGTCAACTTAGGGGTGAATTAGGTCAAGAAACCCTAATTCCTGGTTTTTGATGAATGCATCCCCTGAGGCAAAATTGACTTGATGCATGGGTTCATGAGGTTCCATGAAGTATATTAGGTCATGTTTTGGATCATTGCCTTGTGCCCAGATGAAAATTTCCATCTGGAGGCCCTGGTCGACCAAAACCCCCAATTTGGTGACACTGTCGATCTTGAGACTTGATCCACCTAGAAGGGAGCAGCCTTGTGCTTAATCCTTGAAGTGGGAGTCCTTTTTGATCCATTGTGGATGTTTGAGAGATTAGAAAAGTTGAAGATCATGTCATTTCTTGATTAATCCTTTGTCTAAGCACTCAGAGAGGGCTTGAAACCCTAATTTTGATTGTATTGGATGCTCACCCATCTTTGGGGAGACTGATGAAGCATGATGGTTCATCCATATTGTGATGATGATTTTCACAATGATGGGAAATCTAAGTGGTCAAAATTTGGGGTATTACACCTAGCACCCAAACTTCATCTTTTTTTAGAATTTGCGAGAAGAAATACAAGAAGTATGAAGCTTTTGATTTAAGCTTCTTCCTCCTTGTAGTTCTTCTTGCAGAATCTAAAACTAGATGAACATGGTGATGATGCTGGCGGTAGCAAGCGTAACGTACATATTGTTTATGGAAAATAAGGTAGTCTTCTACTTCAATCTTTTTGTTAAATAGTTCCCATTATCTCGTTTGCTTCATGTTGTTTTTGTTGATTGTTCTCATTTTGTGCAGATTCGACTTTAATGCTTCACAAGCAAGGTGAACTTCATTGTAATGGTACAGTCCCACTTGTTAGGGTTTTGTTTCAACTTTTGGTTGTTTTGTTTTGAATACTAACTAATTTTCTTCATTGCTTCCCACTTCTTAGGGTTTGTTTCACATGGTGATGATGATGGTGGTACATATATATATGAATTCATTCTGGTAAGGTACATATATATGAATTCATTCTTATATTGTATATGAAATTTAGTTTATTATATACTATGTACATTGTTTGTTTCACTATCCTTTTATTGAAAATGCAATCAGTTAAATTGATATAGAACATTAGTTTATTATATATATATATATATATATATATATATATATATATATATATATATATATATATATATACTATGTATATTGTATATAGTTAAATTTAATACTAACTAATTTTTATCATTGCTTCCCACTTCTTAGGATTTGTTTCACATGGTGATGATGATGGTGGTACCTATATATGAATTCATTCTGATAAGGTACATATATATGAATTCATTCTAATATTGTATATGAAATTTAGTTTATTATATTCTATGTATATCGTTTGTTTCACTATCCTTTTATTGAAAATGCAATCAGTTAAATTGCTATAGAACATTATAATCTGAAAATTAAGATGTATTTGAAAACCAACCTTTATCATGTCAATGTTTTTCGAATTGCATCCATTTCATTCAGCACATTTAATGTTCCTTAACATAAAATTTATGGTCCAATGGTCCGTTTGCTTCAATTCATCGATATCTTTTACTATAGTTTACCTCATCGTCGTCACTAATCGCCGTGGTTGTTAAGATCATGATCATTGTTATGATGATAGAATCGTGGTGATTTTTGGCGATGATGAGGTAAACTATAATAAAAGATATCGATGGATTGAAGGAAACCGGTCATCGAACCATAAATTTTATGTTAAGGAACATAAAATGTGCGGAGTGAAATGGATGCAATTCGGAAAACAGTGGTGTGTTTAAGTTGGTTTTCAAGAACAGTTTAATTTTCAGATTATATAATTCTTTACCAATTTTAATGGTTGTATTTCTTTAATTAGGTGGATGGTAAAACAAGCAATATACATTTGTATTTAATAAACTAAGGGTACATTCCACAACGGTTGAGACAAATAACCGTTGTGATAGTTAACATATATGACAACGGTTCATACTGATAACCGTTGTGATAGTTAATATATATTACTACGGTTGAAATACCTAACTGTTGCAATATATCGCGCGCTTCCAGAATACAACAACGGTTTCCAGACCGTTGTAGAAACGGCGAACTTACAACAACAATCTACATAACAACGCCTTCGCCCACGTCATTATATGTCATTCCCAACCGTTTCTAAATGGGTTTTTCATAGTAGTGGCATAAGCTCCAACTATTTCATTATTCTCCATGTTGTCTTCTCAGAGATTGCAGCTTCACACTCTTCACCATGTCTCCTTCTTCATATTATTTGATCAAAACATCACGTGTCTCTTTCGCATTCTCAGCGTGAGAGATTTTGTCAAAGTTTACAACATCTACTATTGTCTGAATGGAAACATTGCTTTGTATCTCTTTTTCTTCTCTTCTCTTAGTGAATTATTCAAGGTTTTTGTTACATTTGTAGAAAATTCTATAACTCCATTGGCAACCATCTTAAGTGTATTTTGATAACCAACAAGATGTTCATCAATTTATGTTTTCTTTCCCAGTTCTTGCCATCAAGAATTAGAAGTGAGTTTGAATGACCATTACCATCATACATTTTTATATGATACCAAATCTCTGTTAAATTAAGAGTTTGTTTACTCTATAAGAAATGAGAGAGCGAAGGAATAAAGAGATGAAATTTAAAGAGAAATAATAGTGGAGTGTATTCTATATTGAAAGAAAGTACACACATGATGTTCTTACACCTTTTATAAAATAACTCAAGGATTAATTAACTTTAGAAGTTAATAATTACTCTATCTGTCCCAAATTATAAGACGTTTTGGGTATTTCACACGAATTAAAAAATACAATTATTATTGTATGGAAAAGTGAAATTATGTACTCCCTCCGTCCCAAAATATAAGAGAAAAACTCAAAAATACACTTATTAAGAAAAGTAAAAACATAATAGTTTGACTAAGATTTTGTTGAAAAATTTTGCTTTGAAAGATATAAAAACAATTCTAATTGGTTGTTGTTTATAAAAAAGATAAGAGAGAAAGCAAATTAAATGCAACTTGCATTTAATTTTACCTTGAAAATGATGAAAGTTAATTTTTTCTCTTATATTTTGGAATAAGAAAAATGCATTTTTTTTTCTTATATTTTGTGACAGAGGGAGTATGATTTTACAAAAATGTTCTTCTTTAATTACATTGAAAAGCGAAATAAAAAGAATAGTAAAAAGAAAATATATAAATAGTAGAGAATATATTAGGAAACAAATCATTAATGTTGTATTGGGATTTTAAAGTGATTTATATTTGTAACAGGGATAATAACTATAAGTTGGTTATAACTACCGATAGCCATGAGTTAACAAACAACACTAACTTTTATATTGAATTAACAAACAATACTTCTTGCGGCCTTATTTATAAACAAAAGTCTTCTAAATCTTTTGGCCTTAAATATAAGCGAATGTTTTCTAAATATTTTGGCCTTATATTTAAGTAAATGTCAACAAATCTAAGCTCATTTAATGTATTTATTTCAAAATTATCTCTGTATTAATTACTTAACATTGATAGTGTATGACAATTTAATAAATAATACTCATATATTAGTAATTGTATTATCTTTTTTACATGAAAAAAAAATGAAACAAATAAATTAAATACACTTAACTATCATTAATAAAAGTGAAAAATTGTTTGTTTTTTCTTATAAATCAGGCAGGAGTACTACTTTGAAATGGATTCTTCTCACTAGATGATTGACTAGGGTGTTCATTGGTTCGGGTAAACCCAAACTAAACCGGAATCCAAACTAAATCATAGTGTTTGGGTCGGATATTTTTTTAGTTCGGGCATTATCCGAACCAAACCAATGAAATCCGGTGTTAATTGGTTCAGACAACGGATTTTCAAAATTTTACCCGCGAGCCCGTCTATCCGAACCAACCATATTAACTCATATAATATATATCATTATAAGGAAAACTAGTATAAAATATTCAACTTTAAAAATGAAAAAAAATGTAACATCATTTGTGACATTCTCAATCTATATGAAAACAAGAAAATAAATAAAAAAATTATATTATTATAGAAAATTAGTTGATGTAAATTAGAAAATTTTAAAAATATTTTTCGCATTTTTTTTCTAATGTATCCGATTAATCTAACTCAAACCAACCCGTTATTTCTCGATTTGGTTCGGTTTGAGTTTTATATAAAAAAATGAGAAAATCCAATCCAAACCAATCCATAAATTTTTAATCGGTTTAAATATCGAATTCACTCAAAACCGAATCAAACCGGCCCGCGAACACCCCTTTGATTGACTTGTAATATCAAGGTAGCGCATAACTTAATGAACTTATAAGTTCTTTATGCTATTACCATTCATTTGGAAATAGCGCGAATCATCTTTTAGATTGCAATAATAATATTATAATGACTGTTTCGCTCTTGAATAGAGCTTGATTGATATGGGGAGAGAATATCAAATATAACCATGTAGAACAAACACTTGAATTTTAACAGTCTAATTTTTTTGTTTAAAGGAACAAAACAATGATCAAATTAGTTTGAATTTAACAATTAGAATATACTATGCTATAAAGCATAAAGAGTATAGCATAAAGAGCACCTTATAGTTTAAATATGACTAAAAAGACCTTGTAGTAGATAAATAAAGCAACCAATCATTTCCTAGATCTCATAGGAACATACAACTAACATAAATTAATGCAATAATAAAGTTCATTTCTCATCTTTCTATAAACAAAAGCCTATGATTAATTTTGAGAGCCAAATGTTTAGCATCATACACAAGCAAAGCCTAAAGAAATCAAGAAATGACATTTCCAAAGGTAAAATAATATTTCAATATTTCCAAACAGCCTGAAGAGACATAGAGATGGAAAATTTTCACCAGCTCTATGATTTGCCATTAGGTTTAGGTGATTGTTGGGGAAACTTGTGATGATAAGGAGATACATGAGTACCATTCGGTATCGAGAGGCTCCTCCGTTGTTGTCCATTCCGAGCGAGAGATGCTCCTTGTACATGCGCGCTTCTAGTGTTTGGACTCGCTCCAAACCGATCGGCCTGCATTGTTTGGAAATAGTATGACGAGCTAGCCATGTCTTTAAGGTTTGGAAGAGGCTTTAAAGCTTCCACGACTTCACTCATTAGGGGTCTCGCTTTTGGATCTCGGCTTAGGCAGTGGGCGGCTAGTTGCGCAGCTTTCTGAGCTCCTTTTACAGAAAAGTGACCATCGAGACGAGGGTCTATTAACCGGTAGAACCTTCTTCGTTCTCCTAGATGTGGTCGAGCCCATTCGACAAGGTTATGTTCACCGTTGGGTCGATGTTTGTCCATAGATCTTCTGCCAGTTAACATCTCAAGTAGTACGACTCCGAAACTATACACGTCACTTTTTGATGTCAGATGACCTGTCAGTATCACACAAGAGTGAATATAAAAATATTATATGCATAAGCACTTATACGATAAACGCTTACACTATAAGCACTTATACGATAAACGCTTACTCTACAAGCACTTAAATAAGTTGTTTATCCAATCAGGACTTACCTGTCATGACATATTCTGGTGCTGCGTAACCATAGGTTCCCATTACTCGGGTAGACACATGGGTCTTATCACCTTCAGGACCATCTTTGGCAAGACCAAAGTCCGAGAGCTTGGCATTGTAGTCCTGATTCGGAAAAATATTAGACCGACAAAAAGATAAACAAAAAAATGTAATCTTATCGTAATTTTTTATACTTACCGCGTCTAATAGTATATTCGAAGTTTTAAAATCCCTATATATTACTGGTCGTTCAGCTTCTTCGTGAAGAAAAGCAAGACCCTGCGCAGCTCCTAGCGCAATTTTCATCCTAATCGACCATGGAAGAGGCAGAGATCCTACATACGATATAATATTAATTTTTACATGAGAAAATTGAACCATAATCGGAATTTTCAAACATAAAAAATATGTGATATCGTAACTTACTCCTAAATAAGTGATTTTCGAGGCTTCCCCGAGGCATGAATTCGTACACTAACAACCTTTGATTATCTTCGATACAGTAACCAACGAGTTTAACAAGGTTCTGATGAACTAAATCGCCAAGAAAATTTACCTCAGCCTGTCATATGATTCAAACAAGAATCGTGATTAGAAAGAGAGTTCGGCGATTTTATAAGACAAGAAAAAAGAATGTTATAAATATACAAACCAGCCATTCTTTATGACCCTGAAGCCCATCGTGGTTAAGGGTTTTCACAGCGACGGTAAGCCCTGTACCAGGCTTCACTGCAGCAGTTCCGTTTTCTTCGATCCAACCCTTGAAAACACAACCGAACCCACCTTCGCCAAGAAAACTCTCGGGCCGGAAATTTCTTGTCGCTGACTTAAGCTCATTGAAAGAGAATTTTCGCAGCCTGGAAGCAATTTTAAGCTCCTCTTCAAGTTTAGAAGTGGAAGAATTGCTTTCTGCATTACTAGTCGATGTGGAAGAGATTATCGGGACCGTTGGCTGGCATTGACTTGTATCATTAGTTGATTTACTTTCAGCTAATGCGAAACCAAAAAAAACGCGACAGGAAAAAGTATTAGGACAAGTAATGAAAATATAACATTGTCGAAAAGATAAAACCTCGAAGAACATCATAATGAAAATAACATTGTCGTAAAGATAAAACCTCAAAGAACATCATAATGTAAATAACACTGTCGCAAAGATAAAACCTCGAAGAACATCATAAAGAAAATAATGTTGTCCCAAAGATAAAACCTCAAAGAACATCATAACGGAAATAACATTGTCGCAAAGAATAAACCTCAAAGAACATCATAATGAAAATAACACTGTCGCAAAGATAAAACCTCGAAGAACATCATCGTCATAAACAACA
The DNA here is from genome assembly GCA_022829125.1 of Lathyrus tuberosus. Classification (NCBI taxonomy): domain Eukaryota; kingdom Viridiplantae; phylum Streptophyta; class Magnoliopsida; order Fabales; family Fabaceae; genus Lathyrus; species Lathyrus tuberosus. Next base: position 8,442,775 of record JALAZF010000199.1, on the reverse strand, counting down.
TCATAATGAAAATAACATTGTCGCAAAGATAAAACCTCGTAGAACATCGTAATGAAAATAGATGTCGCAAAGATAAAACCTCAAAGAACATCATAATGAAAATAAATGTCGCAAAGATAAAACCTCGAAGAACATCATAAGCAACATCATAATGAAAATGACATTGTCGCAAAGATAGAACATCAATATGAAAATAAAATTGTCTCAAATATAGAACATCATAAAGAACAACATAATGAAAATATCACAGATACATTTTACAATGACAAAACTTCAAAGAACATCATAAAGAACAATGAATGAACAATAACACACTTCAAAAGCAGACAGTGATTACCATAATGAGTACTGGTGCCAGTGCCACTGCCACTGACTGAGGTATCAACTTTGGATTTTGAAGAAATGCAGCTACTAAAAAATCTCAACCTAACCCAACACCCAGTTTTTTCCTCTTTAACCACACTCTCATTCTCTTTATTCTTCTTCTTACTCTCCTTTGATTTAACCGCATCCCAATTCTCCACAACTTTCCCATTATCAGAACCCAACAAACCCATCTCTAACAAAAACCTAGAAAACCAAAACCTAAATATAATCAAAACCACTCATAATTCAAAACACTACCCCACACACACAGACACACCCCTCAATGCCCTATACTCCAACTACACCAAAAATCACAACCCTAGATGAAAATTTCCAATAAATTTACACTCCAAAAGACATCAAAACCTTGTCGCTAAGAAAAACCCAGTAATTGAAACGGAAAAGTGAATTAAAATAGTGAAAAGAAAAAGAAGGAAAAATTGAAAACCTTGGAAGGATGAATTTTGATGAAAATGGGTTTGGGATGTGGAGAGTGGAAGCAGAGAAAGAATGGAGAGAAACAGAAAGTGAATGAGCTCAGAAATCTTCGCTCGAGAAAAATGAAATATCGGAGATGGGGTCCTCGTTAGCAACACAGACACTGTACTCCTACTGCACAACAAAACATTGGTTTTATTTATTACAAACAACATTGGTTAAGTAAAAAAAACATTGGTTGGGTCAAAAAAAAGAACATTAAGAAATTATGAGTAATCGATATTTTATTATTGTTTAAGATTTTTTATTGTTAAAATTTATAATGTTAATTATAAGTTTATAAAATAATATTGAGTTAAAAAAAAAAGGTTTATGAAAAAAATATAAGGTTAATATAGAAATAAGATAGATGTAGCCGGCTGAAAAGACAAATAAATGCCTCCAAAAATGAATTTAAAAAAATATGTTTTCATGTAATTTTACATTGATATTAAATAAAAATTTACCGTTTGTGATGCGTGAATTCTTTTTAAAATTGACACATGTCATATAGTAAAATAAATTAGTCATATTAAATGTGATTGGAACCTATTTGTATTAGTATTTCTTAACCGTATAGTATTATTTTTTAGTCTAAGTGTAGTTTATAAACAACATTTCATACAATTCAATGCAACCAAAACATTTTTTTAAAAAATAAAGTTGGCAGGATTTTGAGACCTAAAGCGGGTAATATTTCATAACTGCACTCACATATATTTGATGTCAACCGAGACATTGATATTGATGTTGTTTGTGAAAACTTGAATTTTTTACCGTGCTTATTAACTTTGAGGGGAGATTGTGAGAATACTTACGCCCAACACTCACAATACCTCGTAGCCATACCTCAATATGGGTCATGAGCATTCTCATACTCAAAGTAGATAATATTTTGTAGACAAAGTGACATAGACTTGAGATCGATGGAAACGAAGACGTCGACAATATCTTGTAGTTAACGTGACACGAAAAAGATAGACCAAAACGAAGACGTCGAATGTGAAAACTTTAAATTCTTACCATGCCTTTTAACATCAAGAGGGGATCATGGGGATTTTCACACTCATAACGGACAATACATCGTAAACACAGAAACACTGACTTGAAGTCGACGAAAAAAATAACATGAAAGAAATGGTGTTTAAATTAGTTTTTATTAAAATTTTAACTTTTATTTAACAAGAGAAGTTGGATCTAATTGCAATAACTAATTAGACTTTCATTGTATGATAAATTTAAATTTTAGCCGAATAATTCTTTGTTCTAAATAATAAATTATTTTTGTTAAAAATCTATTTTAAATTTTAAGTTATTTTAGAATTTTAATAAAATGTTATATTTTTTTTTATTATATTTCACGTTATTTATTACTTTCAATTCTTATAATTTTTAAATTTATCTTTTTAATATTATTAATAAAAAAATTGTGAATAATCTTATAATTTTATAAATTTATACAAAATCTATTATATTTTATGTTCCGCTTGAGAAGTAGAATTTATCAAAGAATGGTGATTGTGAGATGTAATGATGGACTTGAGCTTCCAATGCGGAGAGAGAGGACCTAACCTGCTAGGTTAACACTTCAACGCTCAAGTCAGCATGTGAGTAAGATGTGAGTGAATGAAGTTTGAATTTGAATTATACTTGGAAAATGGTTCGCTTCATTTCCTTTTTATAGAGTGGAATGGTTATAACAACTCGCAAAACATCTGACATAGGATGTGGGGAGTCGTTGGATGGATCTTGGATCCAAATCCCCAGTGCTCTAACCTATAGTGCTACCCTTACACCGCGAGTGACTAGGTGAATTTCTTCCTTCTCTGGGTTGTGTCTGTTGGATCCTATAGTCGGCCAAAACCCTTACACCACGAGTGACTAGGTGAATTTCTTCTTTCTCTGGGTTGTGCATGTTGGATCCTATAGTCGGCCAAAACAGTTACCCTCAAGCCTTTACATATTCTTTGTAGTATATGGAACTCATATCATTTTCCTTTTCCCGCTGGTCATGACCCAGCTTGACTGGAAAACCAATAGGTGTCAATGACGTCATTGGGATATCGAGCCTTGAATGCGCCCCAAGCTTAATATGTTTTTTCATAGGTTCTATCAAAATGATGTTTAGAAACTAATGTACTTGAGTGTTTTTTCGAGGCGATCTGGACCGCTGACAATATAGTTTTGTTGAGATGTTACCTTTTCTTTTATCGTCCTTAGTATTTCCACAGCAAAATATTTTCTAGAGCCAGAGGAAGTGGTGCCTATCAAGGTCAAAAATCAAAAAAAGATGCTTCTGCTTTTTGGGCTTATTCTTTCATTTCAACAACTGCCTCTACCTTTGCTCGTGGAGGTAGTCTTGAGAGGGTATTCCTTGGCATGGGTGTAATACCCCAAAATTTGCTCTTCCTTTTTTGGCATCATAGTTTAGCATTATCATATATCATATCATATCCATCTCATTAGCATTGCATTGCATTTAACATAGAAAAATGAAGCATAGCATCTCTCTTACCATCAAGGCATGTGATCAGGTGGAAGGTGGACAATCAAGGGATCATTCAAAGCACAAAAAGGTCAGTCAAGATGCCTCAAGGCAAGCCAAGAGGTCTTTCATGTCTCACACTACCTCAACTGACTATCCAAAACCTCAAGAAGGTGAAATTCAATGGGAGATTAAAGCAATACATACTTCAACATGCAAGAGGTTCAAAAACTGAAGGAAAACCCTCAAAAGAGATAGCTCATTGATCCAAAATCAATCTCAAGTGGCATATCTCATCATCCTTTAAAAGGATACATAACATACTCTGAGGAATTTGAAATTGAAGACTGCACATTTTTCTCCTAGGAGGTGGGCACCAAAATTAGGGTTTACAATAAAATCAGGGAATCTCTGATTTTTTGGACAAAACTTAATGTCATGGTATTCTACATGTTCTTAAGTGTATGTATGTGGAAAATTACCTCTCAATTGGTTTTAGAAGTGGTTCAATTGGAAGAAAGATCAAAAATCAGGAAATTTGGGGCCAAGTCAAATAATCAGAGGAAAAAGTCAACTCTTGACTTTTTGAGCCCAAAATCATGAAATCCATGTTATATGTGTCCAATGTACAAAATTTGGTTAAGAAACTCCAAAGGAATCATGAAAAAATCAAGATGTGGAAAGTTGCCATTTTTGGGTGAAGTAGGGTTACTAAAAATAGTAATTTTGGACCATTTTGGACTACACTTTGAACCAAGGCCATTTAAATTTGAAGCACCAAATGAAAATTCCACTCAGCCACAACAAAAGATCTTACTTTAAGCTTCAAATCCATGTGTAGAACATCTCCATTGGATAAATATTGAGGGAGATATGATGGATCAAAGTTGGAAGAAAGTAGGCCAAAACTAGGTCATGACCAAGTATTTTCAGGTCACGCGCACATCATTTCCTCAAACAGTTGGTGTGCCAAATGTTCACTCATTTTTCATCAAGATAAAAGCTTCAAATGGAAAACTTTTCAACATCAAAGTTGTTCTTTGTAGTGTCATCTTTAATATTGATGTTGGGAAAATTTTGAATTGATCAAGCTATGAGTGAGTTATAGTGGTCTCAAGTTAGTGTGTTCAGACTGAAATTCCATGCACTAAGTTGCCTTGCCAACCGACCAACTGTCTTGCATACAAATCAGTCCCAAACCTTGATGTTCCAAGTTGCTTTTCACCAATTTCCAAGCCTCAATTCAATTCAATTTTCACCCCAAACTTGTTCCATGATATCTCCTCTTTCATTTGGCATCAATACCTCTTTGTTCCATTCACAAACTAGAGAGAAATTCTTGGTCAAACCATTAAACCTTGGGCTGCTAAAAATCAGAAAAAAGAATGTTGTTGTTATTGTCATGTTTTAATCCACACGCATACAGTCCATATTCTTTTCCACTTTTAACCAAACACCTTCCTTACACTAGCCTCGTCATGCTGCATCATACATGAGAAGGGAACGAATGAAACTTGCTGAACAAGTTTATACTACATAGCCGTGATATTGCAATGTTACTTTTATCACCACCATAGTTTGTCATGTGCTGCCACCACCATATCATTGCTCTCCCTAACTAACTTGAATCAGTTAGTTAGGGATGACTCATTTAACTCAACTGTGACTCAGGTAACTCACTCATTAAACCATGGTTAAATCATACTATAAAATAAAATTACACACTCTAATTTCATTTCCAACTTCATTTTCCTCATTTTCGCTCCCAAGAACACTCTCATTCTCTCAACCTTCTCTGAACTCTCTCTCTCTTTTCACACGAGCTTTTCAACTTTCTTCTCCAATTTTCATCATTCATCAGTTTTAAAGCATTGGTGCACTGAAGCATAGCATTGAACTTCATCATCTTCAAGTTCATCTCACAAATCTTACAAGGATTCAAGCTTCCAAAGGCATTTATTTTGCTCAACTCCAGCTCCAGAATTTCGAGAAGGATCCTCTGGTTTTCTTACAACATTTATCTCTTCAAGTTCAGGTTTCATCATCTTAACCTTTTCTTTCTAATTCAAGTTAATTTGAGTGCATTTTTACTTGTCTAAAGTTCCTTAGGAACTGTTTGCACCTCCGGCTAGTGATAGGCTTATTAGAAGCGTAGATTCAATTTTAGGGCAAAACTTCTTGCATCTGATTCTCTTTGTATGAATGCAATTTGCGAATTCTAAGGCCAGATTCTTGTTCTACGCGACTTCCTTTTTTGATTGATATACATATTGTGAATTTCTGGAAGCATGTGAGTTTGCAGACGGTGGTGATTGGCCGGAGAAGGTGACCGGAGGTCCCTCTCCGGCCGGCAGCTTTGATTGTTAGGGTTTTATCATGTTTTAATCCTGTTCGTCCATTTTGCATGATCGTGTGGTTCAAAATGTGCCAACACATTAAAACGCATGTGCATGTCATGTGCATTGTTTCTGAATTCACTTAAGCTCTATGTGTTGCAGCGTATGGTAGCTAGGGTAGACATTCATGCATGTGCGTTGATTTCAACTACTTTGACTATGGTTTGACTGTGACTTGATCCAATGGTTACGCGTGAGTCAATTTTGTTAACTGAAGAGCATGATAGTTAATGTGTTATGCGCGTAAATGGACCTAGACTATTTTGCTATCCACACCTCCATTTTTAAAAGCCCAATCAATATTGAACTAATATTTGCTATGTTTACACCCCCAGTCTTCATTTCACTTCATTTTATTTTCTCCATTTTTCTACACGTTTCATTTTTAATTTTTAAAAATACCAAATTGCATTAGAAAATTCCACAAAAATTCATGAACATTTCCAAGACATTTAGAAAATTTTTGATGATTTTAGTTTCTGATTTTATGACATTTTTGCCCCTGTTCCACAATTTTCTTTGATTTTCTTTTGTGTGCATTCTTAATGTGGTACATAAATTTGTGCATTTTTGTCTTGATCATTAAAATTGTTTTGGTGCTCTTATTTTTGCATTAAGTCATTAGCATCTTGAGGTATGTTAAGTGATTTTTATTTGATTTTTTTAGGTCAGTTTATGGCATGTTTGGTGTTCATTTTTGTGTTACTTTGTATGATGTGTATACTTGACCTAAGTGCATTGTATAAAGCCTTTTTACCTTGGTTTCTTGCATGTTATTTTGGTATATGATTCACTTCTGATTTGTGTATCTTTAAACCATGCTTGCTTAATTTCCATGAGGCCATCTAATTTTTGTTTAATGCATTACCTTTGAAGCATAATAACATGTCATGTCATCTTAATATTTGTGCATGTTTACATGATTTCTTTTGTACATACTTGCATGATCATTTGCATATTTGGTGAACCATTCATGTGACATAATAGGTCATTGATACATATTATATGTCATCTTTGCATGTTGATTATCATTTGAACCTTGTGCACCTTTAACATGTTGTGTTTGCACTTTCCTTTTGTTTGAACTTCCATTTCAATTATACTTCTTCTATCACTTCTTAAATGTCTTGATGTGTTATGCATGAACACTTGTGAGATGTTTGTGAATCATTTTTAATTTCATTTCAATTCTGATCCTTAGATTACATGTTCCATTCATGCATGTTTTTTATTTCTTTTCATCTTTCATTCTCCCTTTTCTTATGGTAGCATGTTCTAATGTCATGGATGATGTTTGTTGCCTATCCACTTGGACTTGCATGATAATGATCATTTGTTTTCCATATGATGTACATTCTGGTTGTGATTAATAGGATTTGATCTTTCATCTTATTCTTTTGATCTTTATGGTGCATTAAGTGTTCTTTTGCTTCTTATACTTTTTATACATGTTTACTAACCATGTAGGGGCTTTGGTAAGTTGCAATTGAGTGTGGATAAGGAATCCACATTCAAACTTCTATCCTTTCTCATTTACAATTCCATCTTGTGTTTTGTTAAGCACTTATGTGCTTTTTCTTAATAACTCATCACTTTCCCTTTTTGAATTACAATTCATCTTCTAATTTAGAAGTGAATTGTTTAATTCATTCTTTCTTTAGACTTTAGGTTTAAACCTCACAAACCCTTAGGATCACTCCCTTAATTAATTGATTAGGATTGAGTCTTAGTTCACATAGATTTTACCTTTATCCTCTCTTGAGTCTTTCATCTTCTCATCTCAAAGAAAATTCAAAATATCTAATAAAGGCAAGCATTTATTGCATTTAGGCCTTTCATATAAAGAAGAGATTATAAGGGGTCTTCTCTTATAATCTTAGAATGTGTAGCATATAGCCCATCTTGGGTCAATGTGTTAGACATTTGATCTTGTATGATGGACTTAAATGCAATACTTGTTGAAGGTACAAATAATAAAAAACACTTCTTCATTTCTTAATCAACAAAAACACTTAATAAATACAAGTATGCTAGTTGTTTGAACCTTGATAATTGGAACTAAGTGTGAGGGTCTTCTTCACACTTAGTGTATTTTCTTACTCATTCCATCTTGGAATGTGAGAATGTACATATTCCAATGACTAAGATTTGAATACACTATCATATGCAAACAAATAAAAAAGAAACTTCTAAAAGACAAAAACAAACAATGACGTCTTTCCTTCGGGAATTCTTTTCTCCCCTCATTCACTCTCAGCGTACGAACGTGCTCCTTCTCGTTCTCTTACAAGATGGTAACGCACTCGGACCAGCGAGCCTGCAACACCTGAGCCAGAACGTTAGCCGTTCATTAAAAAACACAAACAATCCATCCCTAGTGAGGGGAACTACGTCGCTCTGATTCTCATGCTCCCGATGAGATACGTAGGCAGTGGGGTAGGGCCCATTCGAGCACTTCTTTTATTTTCCCTACATTTGTTTCTCTTTCTCTTTCCATTCTTTTCCAGTATCCTTTCCTTACACCCTTTGATCAAGCAGCAAGCGTGGATCCCATCGGGTACGATGGACGCGTGGGGGTGCTAATACCTTCCTCTCGCGTAACCGACTCCCGAACCCAGTTCTCTTGGTCGCAGGACCATGCTCTTTCCTTCCCTTCAGGTTTGTGCGGTGTTTCCTTTCCCTCTCTTGGGATAAATACACATTGCTGGCGACTCTGTTTCGGTGCCACTTTCGCGTTTGTACCAGGATGAAAATCCCGGGAGCGACAGCTGGCGACTCTGCTGGGGACAGATTGACCTCTTGCTGGTCCATCCCTAAGCGAGTCAATCCTAGCGTTTGTCTGTTTTCTTTCATTGGGTGTTTACTATTGTGTTGTATTTACAGTTTTACTGTATAGTTATTTACTGTATTACTGTATATTATTGTATTTGCTGTATTTTAGCATTTTCATTTCATATGTTATATTATGTTATACTAGACTGTGTTGTTTTCTGTTTGGCGGGATGGGATTCCTGAGAGATAATCCCATTACACAGGCTTGAGTACACACATAGGTATTAGAGTGGATAGTCATGGCGCTTGCGTGGTGGTGACCACGTATTGTTGTTCATGAGACCCACAGCCAGACGAGGTTCTATCAGGAGCTTTCTGCTACTGCATGTTATGCAGGCCAGTAGTTATTCTCTTGAGGAACTGTCGACTCTGGTGACCATCCCCGAGGACTCAGTTGCGGCACTCCTCCCGAGATGTGACAGTGGCAGACCACATTATGTGGCAAACCCATTGCACATTCTCGATCCGAGGACCCAATGCTGGGAACTCGCTATAGGTTATCCTTTTTGAAAGAGAATCAGTGGAGGCACTCCTCGATTGGCGATAGTACTGTACCCCGAGGGATGAATGTACTATTGCATCTCGACCTCAGTGCCAGAAGCTGAGGACCTTTCGTTTTGGAGAATCAGTTGAGGCCTCCTCGATTGATGATGATGCCAAACCAGAAATGGTGAACGTATCATCATTTCTCGACCTGAGAGCCCGGGATACTGAACATCCTAGTACCCACATGTGAGAAGGGAGGGTTGTTTACAGGTTTGCAGGTAACCTTGACTTTCATCCTACCTGGTATTCTGGTTCTCTTATCAGTGTGGACTCATCAGCCTGGTATTATGGCATCATGATTATTCTGACCATCCCGGTATTCTGATCAGGTCGGTGCTCTGATTATGCCGATATTCTGGCCTTCTGGTATTCTGATTATGCCGATATCCCGACATCCCGGCATTCTGATTAGTCAGATATTCTGGTATTCCGGCGCTCTCTTCAGAGCCGACCTATGAGCTTATTCAGCCATCAGCACAACAGTTATCCAGATTATATGGAAGCTTTGATCCCATGCTTGTTGCATCTGCATCATCATGTTCGCATACATGTTCTGGTATTTCCAAGGGATATTAACTTTGAGACTTGCCACTGAGCATTTCTATCCATTTCTTATGTTTTTTCTAAAAAAAAAAAAAAAAAATTTGAATCAAAGCATAATGATCCCTTGGAAATATTCGAACATGACATTCTACATTGCATTCTCATACTCATATGCATAACAGGTGTTCTGGAATGGATTTCTCATTCTGACTGGGTATTCTCTTCAGAAACGGCCAACTTGACTTCTCCCACCACACAACTCATAACAATCAGAGGGTAGTTATGGAACAACTCCGAGCAAAAGTGACTGAGAGGAGGGCCCAGGTGGGGCATTTTATGGTGGACATTCAAGCGTTGTCCCGAGGTCAGGAACTGCTGAGAGAAGAAGTCAACCGGGTGAAGTCTCAGATGGGTCCGCTTACAGAAATCCAGAATGTGGTGTTAAGGAAACAAAGCAATCCTCATCCCTAGTGAGGGGAACTACGTCGCTCTGATTCTTCATTAGTCAATGGAGATACGCAGGCAGGAGATCGTGCTAGATCTTTGCGAGCAACCTTATCTATCAACCTTATTTATCAATTTCTTTACTCCAGATATCTCTTGTCAGCTTCCAACTCCATCTCCCTAAGAGAGTCTCCCTAAGAGAGTCCTAGGGGCAGAGCATATGGACAAAGGCCAGAACAACTTGAGAAGAAGTTTGATCCTATTCTGATGTCATACGCGCAACGGGTTTCCTCATTTGCTCAAACTCAAACTGGTTGAGCTAGTCGCATCCGGATCATCTTCGACAAAGCTTCCTTTGGGGTTTCAATGCCAAATGCCGGGTATGACTACCATTCTGGGGCACCCGACCATTTAATTGACGATTGCAAGTCTTTCAGAGGTAAAGGTAAGGACAAGGTGCAAGACGTGATTGACTCAAAGGTTATCACACCAGATGGGTGGCCCTTAAATCGAACTTTCTTCATCAGATTGAGAGCCCGGTTTGTAAAGACATCTTCTGAAGCAATAAGTCCAGACGGAGTCAAATCTCCTCAACAGGGACAATCATTCAGCTTCTTTACTGCATTTTCATATGTAGCTTTATTTGTTTGTTTGAATAATGTTTGCATGTAAAAATTTGTTTGCTCTTAAATGACAATCATAATACAATACGCATGTTTTTCCTGAAGTGATCCATTCGTATTCACTCATAAGTTTGCATATGTGCATTGCAATACCAACTGTCGTGCTTAAACTCTTGAGGGAGGATGATGACTTGAGAATGCAAAAATCTCTAATTGTGTGCTTTCGAATAAAACCCTGTTGAGGATGTACAGGCATTGTTTCAACTCCCCAAACACTGGAGATATAAGGGAGATAGACCCTCGTTAACCCCTTTGAGCCTTGAAGTAGGAGTTTCTTTCGTATGAAAAAACCCTCACATTTAACCCAGGGGCAGGGTAGGCGTCAGTTAATTTGACCAAGCATTCAAATTTCAAAAAGAGTGTGCATCTGAGGATCCATTACCTTCCATTCCACCATCTAGAGGTCAAGAGATGCGAAACCACAATGGTTATCCATCAAAAATCAAAGAGTGAGGCAGTCACGACCCTTTCAACAAAGTCAAGACAAGCCAGTGTCACACGATTTGTTCAAGGAAAAAGAAAGAGAATAGAAAAAAAAAAGAAATGAAAAAGCCCGCTAAGTTGAAACTTGAAAACAAGCAACTTAGGCAAAAGTTAGGGCATCCTGCTGGACTTCAAAATCTAAAGATTCAAAAGAATCAGTCCAGGCAAAAATTAGGGATAAAAAAAAAAGAGACAAAAGAATGTGAAAGCGAAAAACAAAAGGATTACAAAAGAAAATCCTCGAGCAAGAACAAAGTCGTGTGACTACGAACGAAAGACAAAAGGGGTGACTGTTACTCCAAAGCCTCATTAGGTGTCAAACCATTAGTGCATGGATTCCTTAAAGATCACAAAATCTTTTTGAGAGGCGAACGCTTGTGCAAATTAGCTGAACGTAGGACTGGAGAACATCACGAAGAGTGGGTGGGCACCAATAAACGTTGAGCCATAAATCCTTTTTTCTCAAAAATCGTGAACCAGGCCACGATACAACCCTCAAAAGTCCTAATTAAAACAAGGTTATTTCGAAAGCATACTACCAAGAGATAGCGTTCCTGACTCCCATAAGTTGTGCTAATAAGGTCGTTATTGGTGTTGCATGTGCATTGCATTCTTTCATCCAAAAATTAATGTCGTATTCTAACCTGTGATCCGCTCACAAAGGGGTTTGCGACATCTTTTCAGTAAAACTTCAAGATTAACATGTATGATGCATTAGAATTTTCATTCTCAGAATGAAACATTTTCTGCTTGCATACATTTGTTTGACATCAAAAGAAGTTTACATATGGAAATTCAGTCCAAAAGCTTAATCTTGCCGAGTTGAGAATCCTGAAACTCCCAAAGGACAGTCACATACAATGGTACTTCCTCAGGAAACTTTGTTGAGCAGGAGCTTTTCCAACAAGTTGTACTAAGACGTAGTCGATCTGGGGCAATCACGTCGAATCATCTCTTTAAGGTGTAGCCAATCTGAGCCAATCATGTCGAGAAACCTCTTCAAAGTTCAGCCAAACTGGGGTAATTACTTCGAGACTCAAATCCCTATAAATGCAGGCATTCTTGGTCTTCCTTCGAAGATCAGTAGTCAGGGGCAAAACCACTTCAAGGTTCATACTGGGGCAGGCCATCCCAAGAGCACGAGAAGTTAGTCCATCCAGATGACTGTTCAGCCTATCCAGGGGTCAGAGTATTGAGGTAGAATATCCCACAGTGATATGAGATTGTTCATGAATCTTCTTGAGGCGAATTCCTCTGTAGACCATACAATCTGAAGCAGCTAATTCAAGATTCGACGAATCTCTCCGAGAGTTTGAAAACACTGAAGCATTGAGCTTGCCAAGTCTTCTGTAAAATCCTCTTGAGATGACTTCTTCTAAGTAATCCATGCAGTCTGGGGCAGTTACGTCGAGATCCGACGAATCTCTACAAGAGTTTGAGGACATTGGGGCGTTTTGAATGTCAAGTCTTCTGTAAAGTCCTCTTAAAGGGCATCCCCAGCAAGAGATGCAGCAAAACCTTTCTCCCCAACAAGTGGTGGTTCAGAGTTGGATTTTCTCTGTTGCAGAAGTCATATCTCGCACGGGGCATACGTGTACATCCCTTTCTTGCAGGTAGCAGCCTCATACTAGGCTCAAAAGCAAGATTGAAGCCTTTGTAAGATCACGGGATCATGTCTTCTAGACGAGCAATCACTTATTCCCACGCAGAAGGTTGGGGCAATCATGTTCAGGGAAGGGTTCACTTGTCACCCTTTTGTCACAACGTTTACTGATTGAGTTCATCATTCGGTCGACGGTCGGTCACGACATTTCGATATCAGCGAATTGAGTTCAACTGGGTATCTTTGTATCTTATTAAGTTGATTCGCGCATTCAGTACTTCCAACAGCTACAAGCTTTTCTGTGTTGATAACGGTTGCGAATTCCCCAGTAGAGTTGCTTCGCGGACACCGAAGTGGATGGTCAATCCCCAGTGAAGTCACCAGGAGTTTGAAGACACTTACTCTTCTGTAAAATCCTTCTGGGACGTTGTCGTCAGATTAGTCCTATATCATGGAGCAAACAAACAAGTTGTTGCCCTCCCAAGCATGGGGCATGTTGAATTTCCCCGACCGAAGATGTTCCAAATTTATCATCCCTAGTAGAGTTTGAATACACTTGGTCTTCTGTAAAATCCTCTTAAAAGGCACTCCCCATCGGGAGACGCTTTAAAGCAGTTTTCTCCAGCAGAGTTTGTTATAAACTCATCATCCCCAGCGGAGTCATCAAACGGAAAGTTCGCCTAACATGGGGCATTGTGACACTTATCCTAAGCTTGACATTTGTATTCCTCATCAGACTACAGTGGAATTGCTTTGGGTTTCCCCAGCAGATCTCTAGGGACTCTTTCTCAGCATGTTGCAACGGAACGTCTTCCAACCAGGATTTGCATATCCCCGGCAGAGTAGCCCTGATTCCTCAGCAAGATCGTATCTCTGGTAGCGGTATCCCCACAGAGTTCATCATCAAATCTTGTCAACAATATTCCCAGCTGAATTGTTTTCTATCCCCACAGAGTAATTTCCCCAGCAAGGTTTAAATAGATCGAGGGAGCCTCTTCTTCTGCAAAGTGTCAGCATATGATATTACCCAGCCGGTGGTGTATTTCTCAGCATTGCTCATTTACAACTCAAAGTCCAATTAATTTTTGGCGTACAGACATTTGTTAATATTATTCCAGCAGGTGGGATAGTATTGCGGATGATTGTTCCAGCCAGTGGGATGATCATTATATACGGTTTGTTCATATTATTCCAGCCGGTGGGATAGTATGGCAGATGGTTATTCCAGCCAGTGGGATGATCATTATATACAGTTTGTTCATATTATTCCAGCCGGTGGGATAGTATGGCAGATGGTTGTTCCAGCCAGTGGGATGATCATTATATATAGTTTGTTCATATTATTCCAGCCGGTGGGATAGTATGACAGATGGTTGTTCCAGCCAGTGGGATGATCATTATATACAGTTTGTTCATATTATTCCAGCCGGTGGGATAGTATGGCAGATGGTTGTTCCAGCCAATGGGATGATCATTATATACAGTTTGTTCATATTATTCCAGCCGGTAGGATAGTATGGCAGATGGTTGTTCCAGCCAGTGGGATGATCATTATATACAGTTTGTTCATATTATTCCAGCCGGTGGGATAGTATGACAGATGGTTGTTCCAGCCAGTGGGATGATCATTATATACAGTTTGTTCATATTATTCCAGCATGTGGGATAATATTACAGGTGGTTGTTCCAGCCAGTGCGATGATCATTTGGCAAAGCTTCCAAAGCCAGTTTGGTAAGCATCAAAGTCCAAGTTTAATTTGGAAAAGCTGCAAAAGTCCATCTGAGGATGGCAATTTTGAGATTCCAAAGCCTGTTTGGTAATCATTGAAGTCCAACGACAGATTGGCAAAAATCCAGCACGAACTGGTAAAAGTCCATTGTTTAGAATGGCAGAGCAGCTAAAGTCCACCAGCAGTGTGGAAAGCCAGTAGTCATCTGGCGTCGTTCAAAAGACATTATTAAAGTCCACCAGCAGTGTGGCAAGCCAGTAGTCGTCTGGCGTCGTTCAAAAAGACATTTTTTTTGAAGTCCATCAACAGTATGGCAAGCCAGTAGTCGCCTGGCGTCGTTCAAAAGACAGATCTCTCCGACGACGCTCATTTGAAGATTCAATCCAGCAGTCCTGTTGGGTTTATATCCCTTTTGTTCTTCATCATCCAGAGCAAATTTTTGGTTATATTTGGTATTCAATCGCTATATACCTTGAAAGTCTGAAAGCAATCGCTTTCAGGCATTCAGGTCTACAGCGTTTGAATAGGGGCAGCTGTAATACCCCAAAATTTGCTCTCCCTTTTTTGGCATCATAGTTTAGCATTATCATATATCATATCATATCCATCTCATTAGCATTGCATTGCATTTAACATAGAAAAATGAAGCATAACATCTCTCTTACCATCAAGGCATGTGATCAGGTGGAAGGTGGACAATCAAGGGATCATTCAAAGCACAAAAAGGTCAGTCAAGATGCCTCAAGGCAAGCCAAGAGGTCTTTCATGTCTCACACTACCTCAACTGACTATCCAAAACCTCAAGAAGGTGAAATTCAATGGGAGATTGAAGCAATACATACTTCAACATGCAAGAGGTTCAAAAATTGAAGGAAAGCCCTCAAAAGAGATAGCTCATTGATCCAAAATCAATCTCAAGTGGCATATCTCATCATCCTTTAAAAGGATACACAACATACTCAGAGGAATTTGAAATTGAAGACTGCACATTTTTCTCCTAGGAGGTGGGCACCAAAATTAGGGTTTACAATAAAATCAGGGAATATCTGATTTTTTGGACAAAACTTGATGTCATGGTATTCTACATGTTCTTAAGTGTATGTATGTGGAAAATTACCTCTCAATTGGTTTTAGAAGTGGTTCAATTGGAAGAAAGATAAAAAATCAGGAAATTTGGGGCCAAGTCAAATAATCAGAGGAAAAAGTCAACTCTTGACTTTTTGAGCCCAAAATCATGAAATCCATGTTATATGTGTCCAATGTACAAAATTTGGTTAAGAAACTCCAAAGGAATCATGAAAAAATCAAGATGTGGAAAGTTGCCATTTTTGGGTGAAGTAGGGTTACTAAAAATAGTAATTTTGGACCATTTTGGACTACACTTTGAACCAAGGCCATTTAAATTTGAAGCACCAAATGAAAATTCCACTCGGCCACAACAAAAGATCTTACTTTAAGCTTCAAATCCATGTGTAGAACATTTCCATTGGATAAATATTGAGGGAGATATGATGGATCAAAGTTGGAAGAAAGTAGGCCAAAACTAGGTCATGACCAAGTATTTTCAGGTCACGCGCACATCATTTCCTCAAACAGTTGGTGTGCCAAATGTTCACTCATTTTTCATCAAGATAAAAGCTCCAAATGGAAAACTTTTCAACATCAAAGTTGTTCTTTGTAGTGTCATCTTCAATATTGATGTTGGGAAAATTTTGAATTGATCAAGCTATGAGTGAGTTATAGTGGTCTCAAGTTAGTGTGTTCAGACTGAAATTCCATGCACTAAGTTGCCTTGCCAACCGACCAACTGTCTTGCCTACAAATCAGTCCCAAACCTTGATGTTCCAAGTTGCTTTTCACCAATTTCCAAGCCTCAATTCAATTCAATTTTCACCCCAAACTTGTTCCATGATATCTCCTCTTTCATTTGGCATCAATACCTCTTTGTTCCATTCACAAACTAGAGGGAAATTCTTGGTCAAACCATTAAACCTTGGGCTGCTAAAAATCAGAAAAAAGAATGTTGTTGTTATTGTCATGTTTTAATCCACACGCATACAGTCCATATTCTTTTCCACTTTTAACCAAACACCTTCCTTACACTAGCCTCATCATGCTGCATCATACATGAGAAGGGAACGAATGAAACTTGCTGAATAAGTTTATACTACATAGCTGTGATATTGCAATGTTACTTTTATCACCACCATAGTTTGTCATGTGCTGCCACCACCATATCATTGCTCTCCCTAACTAACTTGACTCAGTTAGTTAGGGATGACTCATTTAACTCAACTGTGACTCAGCTAACTCACTCATTAAACCATGGTTAAATCATACTATAAAACAAAATTACACACTCGAATTTCATTTACAACTTCATTTCCCTCATTTTCGCTCCCAAGAACACTCTCATTCTCTCAACCTTCTCTGAACTCTCTCTCTCTTTTCACACGAGCTTTTCAACTTTCTTCTCCAATTTTCATCATTCATCAGTTTTAAAGCATTGGTGCACTGAAGCATAGCATTAAACTTCATCATCTTCAAGTTCATCTCACTGATCTTTCAAGGATTCAAGCTTCCAAAGGCATTTATTTTGCTCAACTCTAGCTCCAGAGTTTCGAGAAGGATCCTCTGGTTTTCTTACAACATTTATCTCTTCAAGTTCAGGTTTCATCATCTTAACCTTTTCTTTCTAATTCAAGCTAATTTGAGTGCATTTTTACTTGTCTGAAGTTCCTTAGGAACTGTTTGCACCTCCGGCTAGTGATAGGCTTATTAGAAGCGTAGATTCAATTTTAGGGCAAAACTTCTTGCATCTGATTCTCTTTGTATGAATGCAATTTGCGAATTCTAAGGCCAGATTCTTGTTCTACGCGACTTCCTTTTTTGATTGATATACATATTGTGAATTTCTAGAAGCATGTGAGTTTGCAGACGGTGGTGATTGGCCGGAGAAGGTGACCGGAGGTCCCTCTCCGGCCGACAGCTTTGATTGTTAGGGTTTTATCATGTTTTAATCCTGTTCGTCCATTTTGCATGATCGTGTGGTTCAAAATGTGCCAACACATTAAAACGCATGTGCATGTCATGTGCATTGTTTCTAAATTCACTTAAGCTCTATGTGTTGCAGCGTATGGTAGCTAGGGTAGACATTCATGCATGTGCGTTGATTTCAACTACTTTGACTATGGTTTGACTGTGACTTGATCCAATGGTTACGCGTGAGTCAATTTTGTTGACTGAAGAGCATGATAGTTAATGTGTTATGCGCGTAAATGGACCTAGACTATTTTGCTATCCACACCTCCATTTTTAAAAGCCCAATCAATATTGAACTAATATTTGCTATGTTTACACCCCCAGTCTTCATTTCACTTCATTTTATTTTCTCCATTTTTCTACACGTTTCATTTTTAATTTTTAAAAATACCAAATTGCATCAGAAAATTCCACAAAAATTCATGAACATTTCCAAGACATTTAGAAAATTTTTTATGATTTTATTTTCTGATTTAATGACGTTTTTGCCCCTGTTCCACAATTTTCTTTGATTTTCTTTTGTGTGCATTCTTAATGTGGTACATAAATTTGTGCATTTTTGTCTTGATCATTAAAAATTGTTTTGGTACTCTTCTTTTTGTATTAAGTCATTAGCATCTTGAGGTATGTTAAGTGATTTTTATTTTATTTTTTTAGGTCAGTTTATGGCATGTTTGGTGTTCATTTTTGTGTTACTTTGTATGATGTGTATACTTGACCTAAGTGCATTGTATAAAGCCTTTTTGCCTTGGTTTATTGCATGTTATTTTGGTATATGATTCACTTATGATTTGTGTATCTTTAAAGCATGCTTGCTTAATTTCCATGAGGCCATCTAATTTTTGTTTAATGCATTACCTTTGAAGCATAATAACATGTCATGTCATCTTAATATTTGTGCATGTTTACATGATTTCTTTTGTACATACTTGCATGATCATTTGCATATTTGGTGAACCATTCATGTGACATAATAGGTCATTGATACATATTATATGTCATCTTTGCATGTTGATTATCATTTGAACCTTGTGCACCTTTAACATGTTGTGTTTGCACTTTCCTTTTGTTTGAACTTCCATTTCAATTATACTTCTTCTATCACTTCTTAAATGTCTTGATGTGTTATGCATGAACACTTGTGAGATGTTTGTGAATAATTTTTCATTTCATTTCAATTCTGATCCTTAGATTACATGTTCCATTCATGCATGTTTTTTATTTCTTTTCATCTTTCATTCTCCCTTTTCTTATGGTAGCATGTTCTAATGTCATGGATGATGTTTGTTGCCTATCCACTTGGACTTGCATGATAATGATCACTTGTTTTCCATATGATGTACATTCTAGTTGTGATTAATAGGATTTGATCTTTCATCTTATTCTTTTGATCTTTAAGGTGCATTAAGTGTTCTTTTGCTTCTTATACTTTTTATACATGTTTACTAACCATGTAGGGGCTTTGGTAAGTTGCAATTGAGTGTGGATAAGGAATCCACATTCAAACTTCTATCCTTTCTCTTTTACAATTCCATCTTGTGTTTTGTTAAGCACTTATGTGCTTTTTCTTAATAACTCATCACTTTCCCTTTTTGAATTACAATTCATCTTCTAATTTAGAAGTGAATTGTTTAATTCATTATTTCTTTAGACTTTAGGTTTAAACCTCACAAACCCTTAGGATCACTCCCTTAATTAATTGATTAGGATTGAGTCTTAGTTCACATAGATTTTACCTTTATCCTCTCTTGAGTCTTTCATCTTCTCATCTCAAAGAAAATTCAAAATATCTAATAAAGGCAAGCATTTATTGCATTTAGGCCTTTCATATAAAGAAGAGATTATAAGGGGTCTTCTCTTATAATCTTAGAATGTGTAGCATATAGCCCATCTTGGGTCAATGTGTTAGACATTTGATCTTGTATGATGGACTTAAATGCAATACTTGTTGAAGGTACAAATAATAAAAAACACTTCTTCATTTCTTAATCAACAAAAACACTTAATAAATACAAGTATGCTAGTGTGTTTGAACCTTGATAATTGGAACTAAGTGTGAGGGTCTTCTTCACACTTAGTGTATTTTCTTACTCATTCCATCTTGGAATGTGAGAATGTACACATTCCAATGACTAAGATTTGAATACACTATCATATGCAAACAAATAAAAAAGAAACTTCTAAAAGTCAAAAACAAACAATGACGTCTTTCCTTCGGGAATTCTTTTCTCCCCTCATTCACTCTCAGCGTATGAACGTGCTCCTTCTCGTTCTCTTGCAAGATGGTAACGCACTCGGACCAGCGAGCCTGCAACACCTGAGCCAGAACGTTATCCGTTCATTAAAAAACACAAACAATCCATCCCTAGTGAGGGGAACTACGTCGCTCTGATTCTCATGCTCCCGATGAGATACGTAGGCAGTGGGGTAGGGCCCATTCGAGCACTTCTTTTATTTTCCCTACATTTGTTTCTCTTTCTCTTTCCATTCTTTTCCAGTATCCTTTCCTTACACCCTTTGATCGAGCAACAAGCGTAGATCCCATCGGGTACGATGGATGCGTGGGGGTGCTAATACCTTCCTCTCGCGTAACTGACTCCCGAACCTAATTCTCTTGGTCGCAGGACCATGCTCTTTCCTTCCCTTCAGGTTTGTGCGGTGTTTCCTTTCCCTCTCTTTGGATAAATACACATTGATGGCGACTCTGTTTCGGTGCCACTTTCGCGTTTGTACTAGGATGAAAATCCCGGGAGCGACAATGGGTCCTTATTTAGATTGGGGTTTACTGACCCCTAATAAAGACAAAAGAATTTGTAGTGAGCATGGCAGATGTGTCATTCCTTTCTATGAGTGCACCTTTTCGATTTTGGGTCTCCATTTGCCCTTAAATAGTTTTGAGATAGAGGTTTTTAACCACCTGATGATCGCTCTTTCATATCTGAACCCAGTGAGTTTGGCATGCATCAAAGTCTTCCAGTATTGGTGTGATTATCATAGAGGAAAGTCCTCTTTATCCCCTTCCTTCCACCTTTTCAGACAGGGAATGGATCAGAATGTGATATGTCCCAAGCGGAACTTTACCTAAAGAAACGGAAGACCACCTTCGTCAAAGATTTGGGTTACACTAGGGGTGTCATTCTAGGGATGAAACGTCAAAGAAATTCTTGAAATGATTTGTTGAAATATGCACGGTGATGGATGCTTGTACCGAGGAAGAGAGGGAGGTCTTTTTTGGTGAGCTCCGAGTGTTTTCATCTTCTGCATTCGTTTTTGTTATCTGCAATGTTCTTAACTTTGATAATTATTATATGTTGATTCGATGAAGAATGAGGAAATAGTTAACCAAACAAAAAGGGGAATTCGAGTTTCCCTAGATATTGTTGGTCCTTTAAACACTTTAATGTTGGTTAATGTTTCTCTTTCGACTAGGATAGTGAGAACTTTTCCTCGGACCTCTCGGCCGAACTCTCGATGGGGTGAGCTTCTAGGCCTGCAAGAGATGTTGGTATTATTGGCGATTTCTAAAGTGCTTCGTGTACGCCTGGTGCTCCTACTCATGTTTTCTTGGCTAGGTCGTGACCTCGTACTCCAAAAGAGTATCAAACGTCTACTTTGGAAGAGGATTTCTCTTACCTTGCCAACATGAACGATGAGGATCTCAAGGATGATTTTTTGTATTTAGCTTATTAAACTCGTTGAACTTCTACCATCTTGGCCATTGGTGGAGCCATTCCTTTAGATGCTCTTTTATTCGACCAATGTTGTAAGGAGAAACGACAAATGGAGGAGAGTGTATGTAACCTGACGCTTCTGCGATATACGTACATGAAAGAAGTACATAAGGCGTATGTTTCTCTTACTAGGATAAATGGTGCCATTACTGCCTTCAAACTCCTATGCTCGTTAGTTGATAAGGTAAAATTTTTGATGAGGTAAGTAACATGGAATGATAAAGCTTTGGTCTCTGCCCGAGTCACTCTAGCTGCTACAAAGACATATCTCTCCGTTGTTTAGAAATACCTTGAAAACATGCACCTTGAGAATGTCTCTCTGGCCCAAAAACCATATGAATTTTCTATTGTCAGTCTTGTGGTTATTTTTGAGTCTTTTGAGAGCGCTTTACTACAAGTAGAGCATTTTTACCCACCTTTGCATGTTTTGAGGGAGAAATTACGGCAGAACCAAATTCTTAAGATAGGAAAGTCATTTTGTTAGACGATGGCTATGGATCTAGAAGGGGGGTTGAATAGATCCCTTGAGTTTTACACGCAAATAGACTACAAAATTCTGTTTTAAAAAATTTGTTTAACGGAAGCTACCACTGGATAGAACGTCTACAACGAACCTTCTACCGAAAGGATCGGATATGCACGAATATATTATGGATGAGTACGAAAGAGAAAAATTCAGTTCTGAATATTACACTTATAAACGCAGACAATAAATTATCACTTGCTTGATGTTTATACTGATCCAATGAGGTTAATTGATAAGCAATTTAAAGCACTGTGTTCGAATTTTGCTTGGAAACAAATTATCAAACACGTAGTGTGCGTAAACTCACTATGTGCAGAATTTCTATGGAGAATAATTTACAGCTGCTCCAAAACACAATTCAATGAATTGTATCGATTTAACAAAACAGTTTATCAGTGTACAATTATTCTACAACAGAAATTACGATAGTTTGCTACGTCACAAATTCGAACAATACTGAAATGTAAAAGAGTTAAGGGAAAGAGAGAACACACGAGATTTGATTAGGCAGTTCCCCAATCGTCCTCGCTTTGGGTACGTCTGCCCCCAATTCCGCAAAAGGAATTGAGATATATATATATATATATATATATATATATATATATATATATATATATATGTAGTTGTTGCAATTTGTTTATTACAAGAGAAAACTATGAACATTCAAACCCCGAACGTCTTCGATCGTTGATGCAGAATTTTCCCTTCCCTTGATTCAAGATGAATCAAGTGCTCCGAATATGGATGATTCAATTACCGTCCCACGCTACTAAACCGAAAGAAAACTTTGTTCTTCAGTTATCTTCACTCGGTCAATTGAAATCTTCTAAGAATTCAAACCCAAACCTTCTTCTACGATCCTCTGATTACAGCTACTAAACCGAAACAGTTGCGCCAATTTCCGGTTACCTTCACCCATCCGAATCCTTGTAGAAAGAACAGTTTGTACAAAAACCCCCCAAAATCTCCTCGATTCTTGGAGGACAAACCCAACTGGTTTGATTCAAGAAACACCTGCCAAACTCTCAACCCAGAAGAAGAAGATCACACTTCCTAAATTCTGAACGTTATCACTTCAATCAATGGGCGACACAAACAAAAATGATTATGTGTGATTGTTTGTTTACACAATGAAGAAGATGAAGATGAAGAGAGAACTGACATATATTTTTCACGTTTCTTGTTTTGTTTAAAAAATGAAGACCCAAAACTATTTATATGAAAAAATGACCAACACAAAATAACAGAAAATAACATAAGCGAAATTAAGTGAAATAATGCAAAAAACAAGGTCATGCGTCGACCTTTGGAGTCTATGCGTCGACGCATAGAATGACAATTTTGAGTTCCTAGGTTTGTGCGCTTACCCGTGGCTTTTGGGGGTCAGCGCATAAAATCAGAGGTCAGCGCATGGTTTCAGGGGTTAGCGCATGAAGGCAAAATTTTCAAGAAATTTCATTTTTTGAATGTTTTCACCAGACCATGGTCAAACATACATGCTAGACACTACTAAATCACTAGTGGACCTTTATTTTTGGAGAGAACAAGATCCTATGCATCTAGACACATGACCAATAACGATAAGACGCTATATGCCCGACACGTGAAGTGATACCGCTCAAATTACAATCTAATGTGTTTGTTGACATCATTAAAACAAGATAGCTAGAAGGATATCCCTCACACATTTCGCTTAGATATTAGTTGTGTCCTTCTCCAGTTTTGTTTGTAAATGTAGCACCCTTCACTGGGAAGTGTAAGTAAATTAATTTGACATTAAGATATTGCTTTTACTTGATTGAAGTGTATGTGTTTAATCCTGAATTAATTACTTCGGGCTTTACGCCAACTTATGAGACTTTTGCTCAAAGTTTCTTGGACGTCTTTAGGGTCATGCATTAAAAAGGGTCAGTACCTGATGACAGTCCATCATTGCATCTAATTAGTCGAAGAATAAGGGGAAATCAAGCAAAAGATAAGCCAAAATGATGAAGAAATACCCAAGAATGAGTGAAAATATCCAAGTATGGAAGAACGGGATTTAGTGGAAATTTTGGTGCAAAAAGAGTGAAAAGACACGCAGCTACTAGAATAATCACGTGCACCGTCACGCGCTATCGTGGGCGCGATAGAGAAGGAAGAGTTGTATTGCGTGCACGATGCTTGTATTATGCGCACGATGGGTGCTTTTCTGGGCTTTTTCTGACGCGTTCTGACGCATTCTGTGTGCTTTTTAAGGGGATTTGTAGATGTTGACAAGGGTTACGAAATTTGGAGGCTAGAGCATAAATGGGGATTTTTAGAGCATTTGAAGCCATTGGAGGCCATCTCTTCAAGGGACTTCTTATGTTATTTTCATCTATCGATTGTGGTATTCTTTTCTAGATAATGTGTAACTAAATTCTCTTAGGTTAGGTTATGTTATAAAGAACTTATTTTTCTATTGTTGGATTATATGTTGATTTGACCTTTGTATGAAATCTTTGATCTATAATTATATTCAGTTGTTGCTTAATCTTAATGCTTTTTATTTGATATACTCTGTTAATCTGATTTTGGACACATAAGGATTAGTGAACCTTAGCCTATATGTTAGACCTAAGGCAATTGTTCTACTTACGCTGGTTGAATAGGGATAGGAGACCCCGAGTAGTGGCATAAAGAGTTAACGTTCTATACATCTCATAACCCTGCTTACGCTGGAAGACTAAGGATAGAAAGCTCCGAGTAGTGGTTAGTGAGTTAATTCGTGAGGGATCGAATTTAACAGTTTTGTTAATTCGTCATGGGGTTATAGTGATTAGATCATTCATACAGGGCATCAAACATCAATAATAGAGGAAAAAGGGATTCTACAACACAACCTGGCCACTTTCATGACATTGTTTTCTCGTTTAATTACTTTTCGCACTGTAACTTGCAATCCCCCCTCCCCCTTTTATCTACTGTTTTCATTTAAATTGCAAAAATCTTGTCTTGTTCGAACACACTTCTTGTGGGTTTGATCTTTTTATTACTGCGGCACTTTCGGTACACTTGCCAAGAAGTCATCAAGTTTTTGGCGCTGTTGTCGGGGGCCATTGATTGCAACAGACCGACGCTTTGTGCAACGTTTATTTTCCTTAGTTTATTGTATTTTAAGTTTTTATTTCTTTTTATTTATCTTGTTTACCATAGTGCTGCTGAGGAATTTTCTATTTGTGTATGCACAAATCAGGAGCGTAATTACTAGCATTCGATATAGAAATTGAAAGAATCGCAGGTGCTCTCAGAAAAGCAGCTAGAGAAGCAATTCTGGCCGAAGGAGAACAACCCATAGTAGATCCACCAACACTTTCTTCCAACTATGAAGACGAGAATAACATGGTTGCCCCGCCACTCACAACTATGGGAGATTACGGTAAAAGGACCGACGACGATCAGGTTTCTAGAGGGTTTGTACCGGCAGACCCTGCTAACTTTGATATTAAAAATTCTGTGCTTTCAGGTCTAAGAGACAATCCGTTCAACGGGAACTCTATCAGAGATCCTTGGGCCCATCTTGCACGCTTCTATGAATGATTGAGAGAAATTTAGGAATGACAAGTTCCTCATGAATGAAGAAAGGCCTCATTCACCTGATTCCCAAATGAGGGTCTCATCCACCCACCTCCTTACCTCTCCCACAATCCCCTCAAGATAATCATTGATTGTGAACAATCTAGGGAACCTATCATTTAAGGGTGCACTCCTAACCTAAAATTTTGTCCAAAAAGACATCTTAAACCTTGATCTAACATTCCTAGTGATACCATCCGTAAACTAATTAGAAGGATCTTCCTATTTATAGTAAAAAAGGGAAACCTCTTTCCACCAAGAAGATGAGTTCCGTAAGCTCGGGTCTCTACCGCCCTTTAAAGAAGATGCAATAATGACACCATAACGAGTAACGAGGATATATCTTTAAAGATCAGAATCACTCGAGATAAGACACCACATCCACTTAGCCAAAATAGCTAAGTTGTCTGGACAAAGATCTCTAACCCCAAGTCACCTTTACTCTTAGGGATACACACATCGACCAAACTTACCCAAGAGATTTTTTTATTCTACTTTAACGTCTCCCTACATAAACTATAGTTGAATGTGAACTATTTTCCTCTAAACCTTCACAAGCATTTTTATAAAAAAAACACGAAGAATAAAAGGATAACATTAAACATTGAGTTTAGCAAAACCACCCGCCCTCCCAAGCTAACATACATGTGTTTTCAGGAATTTAGCCTCTTAGATAATAGGTTAACAAGGGGGTTCCAAGTAACTTCGTGGCTGGGAATAGCCCCAACAATGAACCTCGGTTATTTAAAAAGGAATGTCTTGATTTATCAATGAAGAAAGTCACAAGCGAAATCCAAAAATAAAATAGAATTCATATTGACCCTATCAATATGCTCTTAAAAAGTTCACTTAAAGGCTAGAATCTAGCTTAAAACCCCTGAGAATAGCATTAATATTCCAAAGACTCTTAACAAATAGATTCGTAAGAATAAGGGTATCATATGCATGCTAAAGATGAAATACCATAAAATTCGAGGTTTTATTCCTAATACCAGTGAGAATACCTAATTCAATGGCCTTATTAATCATGTCATTTAACCCTTCTGCCACTAGCAGGAAAATGAAATGAGCTAGAGGCCCCCTGCTTCAGACCCCTTTCAATATTAATCTCTTGAGTTGGACAACCATTGACCAACACCGTGAGATCCCAACAAAAACATACGCTCTAATCCAATACCTTAACTTATAACTAAAACCAAATCTAACCAGTATATACTCCAAAAACTCTCAACTCAGATAGTCATAAGTTTTCTCAAAATCCACTTTAAAAATGAGACAATGCTTACTAGCATTCTTAGCCATGTCAATCATTTCATTCATAACCGGCACATTGTCCATCAACATTATATCTTTTAGAAATGCATATTGATTTAGGAAAACAAGCTTTTCTATAACCTCCCTAAGTCTAGCTACTAATAATTTAGTCATTAATTTGTATAAAGAACCAACCAAATAAATAGGCTAAAATTACTTAATTAAAGAGGAAATTTAACATTAGGAATCAAAGTGATAATGTAAGAAGCAAATGTGTGAGGTAGTAAAACAAACCTATGAAATTGATCAAATGTCACAGCATCTTCCTTAACCAAACACCAGAACCTTCTTATAAAGAAGAAAGAAAAATCATCAGGATCAAGATTCTTATTATTGCCACATAAGACAATAACACCATTTAACTCCAGAAGAGTAATAATTTGATTTTTTTTTATATGTGTAAATTAGTGTTTTTTTCTTTCTTATGAATTGGAATCAAAGAAGTACATAATAATGATATAAGAGAGATAATATGTGTGAAAGAAAATATAAAATAAAATATTAATAATATGCCCCAAACATGGTATAATGTGCTTAAAATTTGGTATAATGTACTTAATTTACACATGAAGTAATATGGACGCTATGTAGTATGGGAATAGGTTCCCTTTCGTGTCAATTTCACTAGAGGTGGAGCAATTAACATATCCACCTTTAAATTTTTATCTTTATATATATATATATATATATATATATATATATATATATATATTTTATATCTTTTATATTTTTATATATGGAGCTGAGATTTACTGAACTAACATTTCATGGGAGAGGAAATGTAGTAATGAAGTGTGTTCGAACTGCAGTAGAGCGGCAAGAAGCAAAAGATTTGGAAGAATTCTCCTTGGATTGTATTGTGTCCACAAAGGTCGGTGCAAGGGAAAGAATGTCGTTCGATAATCTCTATCTCTTTAAGCTTGAGTTTAAATGGTTTAAATAAGTAAAGTGCAGAAAGTAAAAGATATTAACAAGTAAATAAATCATACTTTAAAGAGGAGAGAACTCGTCAGGAATTGTATTTCATCTACCCATTAAGTACTAAAAAATCTATCGATCAAATGCACGTAACCTAAATCACTCGTCAACATCCCCACGTATCACCCACAATAGAGGTTATGTCTAATACAAAGTTGAGAGAACAATCGTATTGTCTCATTGGTGATGTCTCACGCAAATCAACAACACAGAGCATTAAGAACCGATACCCACTGTGAATATTAGACCTAAATTTATGTAAAGAGTTTAGAATCTAACAGATGTTCATCTTAGATCGGGTTCGAACAGTATATGTCTATAGCAATCCAAACTCATTAAGTAAAAAATCAAAGATGACATCACTAAAGAGTTGTAAAAGAGATTTTATACACTGATCAATAAATATACATACAATCAAGATAAACTTACATATAAAACCCCAACAAATAGAGGATACAAAGAGAAGAAGGAAAATGAAGAGGAACCTCTCAGTTTGTCAACGCCGATTGAAGCAAATCAAACTCTGGATCATGAAGATACACTCTCCAATGTTGTTTTTAAGTCTCTCTACTCAAAATATGTTTGTGATGAAGTTGGGAGTAAAAATCCGTAAAAACATAACCTAAAAAATGCTGAAAAAGTAACTTTATATGCAAAAATAACTTCGCGCGGTCGCTGTGCGAGCTCCAGGTCGCACAACGACCATAACAGGCTTAGATTCTGCCTCTACAGTGCTTTTCCACGCTTCTGGGTCGCTTTCAGCTCACACAGCGACCACAAGGCGAGCTTGCTTTCCGCTCGCACAACGACCATGACGGAAAACTCAGATCTTGTTTCGACCATAACTTGAGACTGTAACTCCGTTTTACGCACAGTTGGAAGTGTTGGAAAGCTTATTCAATGCTCTATATTGTTAAACGATGGCTATGGATCTAGAAGGGGGTTGAATAGATCCCTTGAGTTTTACACGCAAATGGACTACAAAATTCTGTTTTAAAAATTTTGTTTAACGGAAGCTACCACTGGATAGAACGTCTACAACGAACCTTCTACCGAAAGGATCGGATATGCCCGAATATATTATGTATGAGAACGAAAGAGAAAAATTCAGTTCTGAATATTACACTTATAAATGCAGACAACAAATCATCACTTGCTTGATGGTTATACCGATCCAATGAGGTTAATTGATAAACAATTTAAAGCAATGTGTTCGAATTTTGCTTGGAAACAAATTATCAAACACGTAGTGTGCGTTAACACACTATGTGCAGAATTTCTATGGAGAATAATGTGCAGCTGCTCCAAAACACAATTCAATGAATTGTATCGATTTAACAAAAATAGTTTATTAGCATACAATTATTCTACGACAGAAAATACGATAGTTTGCAACGTCACAAAATCGAACAATTCTGAAATGTAAAAGAGTTAAGGGAAAGAGAGAGAACACCCGAGATTTGATTAGGCAGTTCCCCAATCGTCCTCGCTTTGGGTACGTCTGCCCCCAATTCCGTAAAAGGAATTGAGATATATATATATATATATATATATATATATATATATATATATATATATGTAGTTGTTGCAATGTTTATTACAAGAGAAAACTATGAACATTCAAACCCCGAACGTCTTCGATCTTTGATGCAGAATTTTCTCTTCCCTTGATTCAAGATAAATCAAGTGCTCCGAATATGGATGATTCAATTACCGTCCCACGCTACTAAACCGAAAGAAAACTCCGTTCTTCAGTTACCTTCACTCGGTCAATTGAAATCTTCCAAGAATTCAAACCCAAACCTTCTTCTACGATCCTCTGATTACAGCTACTAAACCGAAACAGTTGCGCCAATTTCCGGTTACCTTCGCCCAGCTGAATCCCTGTAGAAAGAACAGTTTGTACAAAAACCCCCAAAATCTCCTTGATTCTTGGAGGACAAACCCAACTGGTTTGATTCAAGAAACACCTGCCAATCTCTCAACCCAGAAGATGAAGATCACACTTCCTAAATTCTGAACGTTATCACTTCGATCAATGGGAGACACAAACAAAAATGATTATGTGTGATTGTTTGTTTACACAATGAAAAAGATGAAGATGAAGAGAGAACTGACATATATTTTTCACGTTTCTTGTTGTTGAAAAAAGAAGACCCAAAACTATTTATATAAGAAGATATGACCAAAAGAAATAACAGGAAATATCAAAAACGAAATTAAGTGAAAAAGTGCAAAAAACAGAGTCATGCGTCGACCTCTGGAGTCTATGCGTCGACGCATAGAATGGTAATTTTGAGTTCTCAGAGTTATGCGCTTACCCGTGACTTCTGGGGGTCAGCGCATGATTTTTGAGGTCGGCGCATAAGTTCTGAGGTCAGCGCATGAAGGCCAATTTTTTAAGAAATTTCATTTTTTGAATTGTTTTCACCAGACCAAGGTCAAACATATATGCTAGACACTATTAAATCACTTGTGGACATTTATTTTTGGAAAGAATAAGAGCCTATGCATCTAGACACATGACCAACAATGATAAGACGCTATATGCCCGACACGTGAAGTGATACCGCTCAAATTACAATCTAATGCATTTGTTGACATCATTAAAACAAGATAGCTAGAAGGATATCCCTCACATACTCCCCCTTTTTGATGATGGCAACACTTCCTTAATTGTCTCGAGAGATGTAATGTGAGATGATCAATGCTCCCCCTGTCTTTAACATCCGGTTTAAACGTTTCTATAGCTTGTATTCTTCTCCCCCTTTGACAACATCAAAAAGACGAGAAGACAGTGGTCAAAATAGCATACAAAAATACGTAGTGGATCATCAAATATTTGCAACAACACAACAGTTACCAGCATCCACATATGATACCGCTACTGTAAACTAGTAATGATTAAATACGGAATAACGATATTAAAGCAAAACATTCACTTCATAAAATTTGAAACATAACAGAAAAGTTTAGCACATGTCAAAATAACAGAAAGCAAACAAAAAAACACAAATTCATGCACAACTAAACATGATGCCGTAAGGTTTATGGTCTCCTCCCCCTAAACGAATAACCTCGTCCCCTATGGTATTGACTTGGTGGTAGAAATTCCTCGAGTTGAAGGTTGAGGTCAATCAAGGTGCTATTGAGGTTACCAAGGCTGTTGGCCAAGTTTTGATTTTGCTGAGTCAGATTGGCATCCATTTGATTGAACCTGGTCATAACAGCATTTGCAAAATTGTTGAAGTTGGTGGCATGAGATGATAATTGGTTAGACAGGTTTGTAAGCTGTTCCTGCTAAGTCAGGTATCGAGTTTCCTGTTGCGCTTGAAATTCTTGATGTTGCAGAGACAACTCAGTTAGCCTTGCCAAAATTTCATCATTGGATTGTTGATGATACTGAGACGGTGGAGTTGGTGGAAGCTGTCATTCAGAGTCAGCATCATAGGATGGAGGAACATACGCAGCACCAAGGTTGGTCCAGCAGTTTTGTTGCCACTGACCCCAGCCTTGATTGTCATAGGATTCTTCCGGTTGATATCCCATCTATGCCTCATTGTCTTCTTGATTGTCTTCTTCTTCCGCTTGATTGTCTTGCATGACAACGTCTTCCTGTATCACCACATTTTCATCATTACCAACATGATCTGCATCACCGTGACTTCCTTCATCCTCACTTGCTTCAAGATGGACAGGTTCAGGATGGGTAGCTCTTTGTCTATGGATGAACTTTCGCTCACGAGAGTTCCAATGGTAACCTATCATGGACAAAGTTCTGGCCAGAAACTGTTGTTCAGCAGTAATGTGAATATGACAAATCTGTGGAATAGGAATGTCAAAGTGATTCAGAAAATTTGCCACAGCAGATGCATATCCAAGTGCTAAAAATTTATTAGAGCTGCGAGTTGTGAACATCCTAGAAGCAAAGTAGTAAGGCCAGTTGATTTTGATCTTTTCCCTCAGGATATAGATAAGATGCACCTCCGCTTGTTCAACTCTTGAGTAGCTTCCTTTCTTAGGCCTCAAGATGCGAGAAATAATCCACTGAAGGATACGTTCTTTAAATTTCAGATGACCGGTGGTGACACTCTTAGGAATGCTTTACTTGCCACAAAATCAGCTGGATATGGTTCCCTCAACATAGAATTCAAAGCAGTTTTGAATGCATAGTCTTCAACAAAGGTTTTATCAGTAACCCTTGGGAGACTGTCATCAGTATTCAAAATAAACAATGTAGACCATACATCGTTTGTCACCTGATATTCTGCATTATTTATAGAGAACTTAAATTCAGCCCCACGAAATTTTCCCTTTATCCCACAGTAGAACAATCTAGTCAAGTCTTCACTGTACTTGTCATCACATTCAACAAATTCATTCAGATTTTGAAAATTGATGAGTTCAGAAATTTCAGAAATGTGAAAATCTTGACCCATCAACGGATAAAATCCATGTTGTCTTATAACAGCCCTGTTAGAAAATAATTCCGCAAACGGAGTGGCTAACCTTTCAGAAATTAAAGATTCAAAAGTTACCCGTTGTGAGTTTGATCCTCTTGTTTGAGCTTGTTGTGAAGTGGATCCTCTTCCTCCTCTTGTACCAGTATTTCTTCTGGAAGCCATTGTTGAAGAAGAGTTGAAGAAAGATTATCAAACTTGGTTGTTGCAGAGATAGAAGAGAAAATGTGTGAAATCCTTTGAGTACCTTGCTGTAGATATATAGAGAAATTTCTCTCTTGGTGTTCCCTCCCCCTTTTTCTAATTTATTAGGGTTTTGATGAGAGTTTAGTGGGGATTAATTGAGATTGATGAGGTTTAAAGGAGTAGAATAGGGAGAGATTGACCACAAAAGCTAATTTGATGACATGCAATAATCATAGTTTAATGTGCAATGAGAAAACATAGGGAAGGTAAAACATTTATAGGTCGGCGCACGCAACCCAGAAAAAAATAAAGAAGTCTGAACGATTCCTTCATGCGTCGACCTGTGAATTTGTGCGTCGGCGCATGATTCCTGAAAATTTTGAAAATTGCTTGAACATGTGGCTATGCGCTTACCCGTGAGTTTAATAGGTCAGCGCATAAAATCATGCGTCGACGCATGGAAGTGTAAAAGTGAAATTTTTGCAAAATTCTTGTTCCAAGCAGATAAATACACATATACACACAGAACCAAACATTCACATGAATGATAAGTGCTCAAAATGAAAAAAACATCAAGATTAGAGTAAGTAAAATGGCACAAAATGTTGATAAACCTCTATAAGTTGGAACGATATTACCTTGAACGTCATGACGGTGAGATCCCTCACATATGGATAAATTTATCTTTGCATTGTTAGTTAAAGATATGAACAAGCATATATATATATATGAAGATCATAATTCTAAAGAATGTTATGCACGATCCGAGATATCGAGAATGCCAAGTTCCCTACGGATGTGAAAGAAAGGCTCTGTAGCTAATGGTTTTGTGAAAATGTCAGCAAGTTGATTCTTAGTGTCAACATGCTCAAAAATAACATCACCTTTCTCTACATGATCCCTAAGAAAAGGATGGCGTATTTCGATATGCTTGGTGCGTGAATGTAGTACAGGGTTCTTAGTTAGATTAATCGCACTTGTGTTATCGCACAAAATTGGAATACGTTCAAGTTTTAAGTTGAAATCAAGTAATTGTTGTTTAAGCCATAGGACTTGAGCACAACAACTACCGGCGGCAACGTATTCCGCCTCGGCTGTTGACAGAGCAACGAAAACCTATTTCTTGTTGTGCCAACTCACCAAGGAATTTGCAAAAAAGTGACACGTGCCACTAGTACTTTTCCTATCCAACTTGCACCCGGCAAAGTCGGAGTTAGAGTAACCAACTAAGGAACAAACACTTCCTTTGGAATACCACAACCCATACTTTGGAGTACCAGAGAGGTATCGAAGTATGCGCTTAACTGCCTTCAGGTGGGATTCCTTGGGATGTGTCTGATACCTTGCACACATGCATACACTAAACATTATATCTGGACGTGATGCGGTAAGATAAAGGAGAGACCCTATCATACCTCGGTACTTCTTTACCTCAACATCCTTACCCTTTTCGTCACGATCGAGATTAGCACTTGTAGGCATAGGAGTATCTATTGCTTTGCAGTTCAGCATATCAAAACGTTTTAGTAACTCAAGACAATATTTTGTTTGACTCACGAATGTGCCCTCTTCAAGTTGTTTGATTTTCAATCTGAGGAAATAGTTGAGCTCCCCCATCATGCTCATTTCAAACTCCCCCTGCATCAAACTAGAAAACTCCTTGACCAAGGTCATGTTAGTAGACCCAAATATAATATCGTCAACATAAATTTGCACCAAAATTAAGTGTTTTCCTTAACGTTTAATAAAGAGGGTTGTGTCAACCTTTCCTCTTGAATACCCTTGATCAAGTAGAAATTTGCTTAGACGTTCATACCAAGCCCTAGGGGCCTGTTTGAGTCTGTACAAAGCTCACTTAAGTTTATAAACATGATCAGGATATTCGTGTGATTCAAAACCTGGAGGTTGGGCTACATAAACCTCTTCATTTATATATCCGTTAAGGAATGCACTTTTGACATCCATTTGGAATAGCTTAAAGTTCTTTGTGCAAGCGTAGGCAAGTAGAAGGCGTATGGCCTCGAGTCGGGCAACCAGCGCATAAGTTTCCTCATAGTCGATTTCTTCCTCTTGGTTATAGCCTTGCGCTACAAGCCTAGCTTTGTTACGCGTTATTACTCCATTTTCATCAAGTTTATTCCTAAACACCCATCGGGTGCCTATTACTCGATGATCTTGCGGAGGGGGGACAAGGTCCCAAACCTCATTTATCCAGAATTGACTTAGTTCATCTTGCATTGATAGATACCAATGCTCATCGAGTAACGCTTCCTTAGAGTTTTTAGGTTCAACTTGGGAAACAAAAGCAGAGTAATAACAAAAGTTACTAAGTTTAGAGCGAGTAGTTACTCCCTTAGAGATATCACCGAGAATGTTGTCAATTGGATGGTCTTTTGAAGACTTCCAAGCTGGAGGAAGTTCATCTTTCTTAGCATGATGGTCATCCTCACTTTTCACTGGTTGGTGATCCTTTTCCTCCTCAATACGCACTGCTTCAGGCTGATCAATTCCCTTATCAGTTTCCTTGAGTATGTCTTCAGTAGGTACACCTGTACCATGAAAAGAACTACCTTCTCCGACATTTCTCGGATAAGACTCGTCAAAAGAAACATGAACTGACTCTTCAACTATACATAACCTTTTATTATAGATTCTATAAGCTTTACTTGACTGAGAGTATCCAAGAAAAATACCCTCGTCAGCCTTGGCATCAAATTTGCCGAGAGTCTCTTTTCCATTATTTAACATAAAGCATTTGCAACCAAATACATGAAGGTGAGAGATGTTTGGCTTACGCCCTTTTAAAAGCTCATACGGTGTCTTGTTTAGAATAGGTCGGATGAGCACCCTATTCAAAATGTAACAAGCCGTACTTATGGCGTCGGCCCAAAAGTATTTTGGTAATCCACTATCATTGATCATAGTCCTTCCAAGTTCTTCCAAAACTCTATTTTTACGTTCCACTACCCCATTTTGTTGAGGGGTACGTGGTGCGGAAAAATTATGATCAATTCCATTGGAATCATAAAATGCTTCAAATAAATGATTTTCAAACTCACCCCCATGGTCACTTCTGATTGACCCAATGTTTGTGTTTAACTTGTTTTAAGATAACTTAGCAAATCGTTCAAAGGCTGAAAAAGTATCACTCTTATTTGCTAAGAAAATTGTCCAGCAAAACCTAGAAAAATCATCGACTATAACAAATCCATAGTGGTTACCACCTAGGCTTTTAACCCTAGATGGTCCAAAGAGATCCATATGGAGGAGCTCAAGAGGTCTCATAGTTGAAACAATGTTTTTAGATTTAAAAGAGATCCTTGTTTGCTTCCCCATTTAGCACGCATCGCAAAGATGATCCTTTGTAAATTTAATTTTGGGCAAACCGATGACTAGGTCTTTAGAGACAATTTTGTTAAGCAAATCAAAGTTGATATGAGCCAAGCGTCTATGCCACAACCATGAATCTTCATTCATAGTGACTAAACACTTGTCTCCATCCAATGATACCTCGTTTAAGTCTAGCATATAGACGTTATTCACCCTCAAGCCCTTAAACACATTCTTTTTGTCGCAATCTTCAACTACGCAACAATCCTTTGAAAAAGAGACTTTATATTTTTTGTCGCATAGTTGACTAATGCTTAAAAGGTTGTGTCTAAGGCCCTCCACAAGAAGTACATCAGAGATAGTAGTAGATGAGGGGTTACCTATACTACCTTTACCGAGAATTTGTCCCTTGTTATTATCTCCGTAGGTTACAAACCCCTTTTTCTTCGCCACAAAGTCGATGAAAAGAGATATATCTCCGGTCATATGTCTTGAGCAGCCACTATCTAGAACCCATCTTCCTTTGGTGGTCTCAAGACTTTGTACCTACAAAAATAATCAAGGGAGAGTAGGTACCCAATTCTCATTGGGTCCTTTATGGTGAGTGAAACCAAAATTGCCTTTGGGCAACCATTGATAAATGCCCTTTGGAACAAGAAATCTCCGAAAGCGGCACTTAGCAATAGTATGACCGGGCTTACAACAATATAAGCAATCACGATTAGTTTGGAGTTTACCTTTGCTATCACTATCTCGAACCACATACGTGTATTGTTGATAAGGATTATTCATTGTTTCACGATAATGTGATCGATCAATAGCAAACATAATCTTAGGCTTGAGAGCCTTGTCTAACTTGGCTTTGAGGGTTCTCACCTCTCTTTGCCAAATGTGACAAGTACCACAGCCCCCAAGGTCAAATCATGTATATTTATTCTCATCGATCTTAGTTTTTGATGCATTCACCATGGAGTTTTTAAGATCTTCCAATTCCTTTTGGGAATCGAAAACCTTTTTCTCCAAATAGGAAAATATCTTTTTATTCGAAGCTAAGCGTTGAAATGCTTCCTTAGCTTCGTGGTGTAATGTATCAAAAGCTCTTTTTAGTTCAGCATGAGACATATTTTGACAGTTTTCATATTTAGAGTGTTTTACCTCTTTTCCTTTGTTGTGACGTGCCATGAGACAAAGGTTGACGGATTCACTTTCGTCACTTGAGGAGTCATCTTTCTCTGACTCGCTATCGCTTTCCCAAGCGATGTATGCTCGTCGAGACTTGTTGGACTTTTTGTTTGAGCGACTCTTGTCATTATCCTTATCTTTGTCTTTCTTTAGGGATGGACAATCCGGCTTGTAGTGTCCAGATTTTCCACAGTTGTAGCACGTCCCTTTTACCTTGCCATTTTTATTTCCTTCACTTCTCGATTGCTTACGGAACTTGACAAGATTTCTGTCCGAGTGCTGAATATTATTCTTACGAATATATCTATTGTATCTTTTCACAAATAAGCTCATATCATCACCAGATTCTTCATCTTTGTCGTTTTTGGCTTCATCATCACTTAGCTCTTGATATGTGGACTTTGAACAAGAATCCTTAAGAGCTATCGACTTCTTCTCCGTATCTTTTACCTTCTCTTTCTTTATGCTCTTCTCATGTTTATCCAAGCTAATGAGCACTTGCTCATGCTCATCGAGTTTACCAAAGAGTGTTGTGAGGTCTAGAGTAGCAAGATCATTGACTTCCTTGATAGCGGTAACCTTCGGTTACCATTCCCTGCTAAGGCACCTCAGAATTTTATTAGTAGAAACCTCATTTGGAATTGGTTTACCAAGAACATGCAGTTTGTTGATAATGTGAATGAATCGTTTTTGCATATCCGCAATGGTTTCCCCTTGCTTCATGTAAAACAAATCAAACTCTTGCGTTAGTGTATTAATACGAGCCAATTTAACATCATTAGTGCCTTCGTGGGCTACTTGTAAGGCATCCCACATAGCTTTGGCTGTTTCGCAATGGGAGACTCGATAATACTCATTAACTCCCAAAGAGGAAATGATCATATTACGAGCCTTCCAATCATAACTGTACTTTTTCTCGTCCTCCTCAGTCCATTGGTCTTCGGGTTTAGGAACGACAACGCCTTCCGCGTTTGTCATAGTGATTGCCATGGGACCGTTTAAAATAACGTTCCAAACATTCCGATCTAAGGAGTTAATATGAACGCGCATATAATCCTTCCAGTAGCTGTAGTTTTCACCTGTAAAAATTGGAGCTCTATTATAAGCCCACTTAGGTTCGTTCGACATGATCCAAGAAGTTTTACCGAAGCACCAGAATAAACCGGAGCTCGTGATACCACTTGTTAGACGATGGCTATGGATCTAGAAGGGGGTTGAATAGATCCCTTGAGTTTTACACGCAAATGGACTACAAAATTCTGTTTTAAAAAATTTGTTTAACGGAAGCTATCACTGGATAGAACGTCTACAACGAACCTTCTACCGAAAGGATCGGATATGCGCAAATATATTATGGATGAGAACGAAAGAGAAAAATTCAGTTCTGAATATTACACTTATAAACGCAGACAACAAATTATCACTTGCTTGATGGTTATACCGATCCAATGAGGTTAATTGATAAACAATTTAAAGCAATGTGTTCGAATTTTGCTTGGAAACAAATTATCAAACACGTAGTGTGCGTAAACACACTATGTGCAGAATTTCTATGGAGAATAATGTGCAGCTGCTCCAAAACACAATTCAATGAATTGTATCGATTTAACAAAAATAGTTTATCAGTATACAATTATTCTACGACAGAAAATACGATAGTTTGCAACGTCACAAAATCGAACAATTCTGAAATGTAAAAGAGTTAAGGGAAAGAGAGAGAACACCCGAGATTTGATTAGGCAGTTCCCCAATCGTCCTCGCTTTGGGTACGTCTGCCCCCAATTCCGCAAAAGGAATTGAGATATATATAT
Organism: Lathyrus tuberosus; assembly: GCA_022829125.1. Classification (NCBI taxonomy): domain Eukaryota; kingdom Viridiplantae; phylum Streptophyta; class Magnoliopsida; order Fabales; family Fabaceae; genus Lathyrus; species Lathyrus tuberosus. The sequence continues at coordinate 8,404,030 of JALAZF010000199.1, read as the reverse complement.
GTAGTTGTTGCAATGTTTATTACAAGAGAAAACTATGAACATTCAAACCCAGAACGTCTTCGATCTTTGATGCAGAATTTTCTCTTCCCTTGATTCAAGATGAATCAAGTGCTCCGAATATGGATGATTCAATTACCGTCCCACGCTACTAAACCGAAAGAAAACTTCGTTCTTCAGTTACCTTCACTCGGTCAATTAAAATCTTCCAAGAATTCGAACCCAAACCTTCTTCTACGACCCTCTGATTACAGCTACTAAACCGAAACAGTTGCGCCAATTTCCGGTTACCTTCGCCCAGCTGAATCCCTGTAGAAAGAAAAGTTTGTACAAAAACCCCCAAAATCTCCTCGATTCTTGGAGGACAAACCCAACTGGTTTGATTCAAGAAACACCTGCCAATCTCTCAACCCAGAAGATGAAGATCACACTTCCTAAATTCTGAACGTTATCACTTCGATCAATGGGCGACACAAACAAAAATGATTATGTGTGATTGTTTGTTTACACAATGAAGAAGATGAAGATGAAGAGAGAACTGACATATATTTTTCACGTTTCTTGTTGTTGAAAAAAGAAGACCCAAAACTATTTATATAAGAAGATATGACCAAAAGAAATAACAGGAAATAACAGAAACGAAATTAAGTGAAAAAGTGCAAAAAACAGAGTCATGCGTCGACCTCTGGAGTCTATGCGTCGACGCATAGAATGGCAATTTTGAGTTCTCAGAGTTATGCGCTTACCCGTGACTTCTGGGGGTTAGCGCATGATTTTTGAGGTCGGCGCATAAGTTCTGAGGTCAGCGCATGAAGGCCAATTTTTTAAGAAATTTCATTTTTTGAATTGTTTTCACCAGACCAAGGTCAAACATACATGCTAGACACTATTAAATCACTTGTAGACATTTATTTTTGGAAAGAATAAGATCCTATGCATCTAGACACATGACCAACAACGATAAGACGCTATATGCCCGACACGTGAAGTGATACCGCTCAAATTACAATCTAATGCATTTGTTGACATCATTAAAACAAGATAGCTAGAAGGATATCCCTCACATATATGACAATGGCTAAGTATCATTGTTTGAATACCTACAAAAATGAGATAAAAACAATTAAACTCAATGATATTTACACGATAACGGAATATATACACTATAACATTAACTATACAAAATATACACAAAACTTGAGGTTTATTGGTATAAAACGAATGAATTAAGCTGATGAATGCTAATTATTCACACTCAAAATCACAATAATTTATCACTCATCAAACTCTCCCCAACTTAGACTTATTTATCCTCAAACAAGAATCAATCAACCTAAAGAAACAAAAGCAATTGTCGAGAAATCATGCTCTACAAGTTTTTACAAATGGAAACAAATGTATGGTTCAAATATCAAAAGTACACGCAAAACAATGCTTACCACTAAACTACAACGACAGCATGCTAATGAAGAAAAGTCCAAGCACAAAACACATGTCAAAAATTCTAAAGCAATACATATGTTTAAGAATGAATCACGCGTAACACACAACTTCATCTAGGGATGAAAAACAAACATGAGGGGTTGAACACACACCCAACAATCTTGCAAACATCAATTCAAATTATGCATTCATCTAAAAAAACTCATATTAAAAGTATAAAAGCAAAAATTACAAGGGATTTAAAGGGTTGTAATGTGGCATGGCTAACAAAGAAAGGCCAATTCTCAAAAACTTGCCTAATCAAATGAGAGTGATCGTTTCTCAAATTCTCAAGCATTCACAAATTTCCTTCACCTTTTTCTATTCCCCAATTGTTACACCATTTCACACAACTTATTAGCACATTTTATTTGCTATTTTTTTTTTCTTTTTCAATGTTTTTTCTCTTTCTTTTTTTTTTCTTTTCTTTTTCACTTTTTTCTTTCTTTTTCACTTTTTTCTTTCTTTTTCAAACTTTTTCTTTCTCAACCACATAACAACCAACCTTTTCTCCCCAACTTGAATACAACCAAACATGTAATGTGAATGCTCCCAACTTATTAGGGAAGGGAACAAATCCAACCACAAATCATGGTTATGGTTCAAGAAAAAAATATTAGAATCCATACAAAAAGGAACTTAAAACTAACATGAATTCTAACAAAGGTTCAAAGGGGGTAAGCAAATTCTGACTCACTCACAAGGTAGATTGACTATTTGGTCAAGTGGTTGTGCTCAAAATTAAACAAAATGACTTGATCATTTTAGTGTTATCATAGAAATCAACACAAATACAAGATTAAACATAATTCAAACTAGTTAAACAAGAAAGTTGGTCTCCATGCAATTTAGTAAACAATGGAAAGGTTCCTCTCATTGGTTATGAACTAAAGTGATTCAAAATTGAACAAAAATTGCAAAAGAATAAATGTCATATAAGTTGTATAAAGCCTAAGATTCATAAACATGTTATGTTCTAGAAAAGCAATAAACACAAACCTTAGCAATGCAACTCTCTTTAAACTTTTCACACTACCATAACATTTCCTTGTTGAACATTCAAACTTGAACAATCACACAATGCATTCTCAAGCTAATAAAAAACAAAACTTGAGAAAAAACACATAAAATTTCTAACAACCTAACAAAATCAAATTAAACTAACTAAACATAAAGCTATACCAACTCAAAAACCGTTGGGTTGCCTCCCAACAAGCGCTTATTTCACATCGTTAGCTCGACGACTTTATTGTGCTTGGCTAGTAACTTCCTCACAGACATGTTGATGCTTTTCTTCAAAGCGCAAACCTAAAGAAAGTTTCCTAACCAAACACTTGAACAAACGTTACGGGAACAAAATATATACAACACTTGAACAAACATAATGGAAAACAAAAGCAAAAAAAGTATCTATACAAGCATATATACAATATAGACACTTATGTACAAAGCTTAGAAATATAGAAATTATCGTAATGCTTTCAATATCAACACCCATCCCCGGTAACGACGCCATTTTGTTCGAACTACAGCATAGCGGAAAGAAGCAAAATATTTGGAAGAATTCCCTCTGGGTTGTATCGCGTCCACAAAGATCGGTGCGAGGGAAAAAATGATGTTCGACAATATCTATCTCTCTAAGCTTGGATTTAAATGGTTTGAATGAGTAAAGTATGGAAAGTAAAAGATATTAACAAGTAAATAAATCATACTTTAGAGAGGAGAGAACTCGTCAGGAATTGTATTTCATCTACCCATCAAGTACTAAAAAATATATCGATCAAATGCAGACAACCTAAATCACTCGTCAACATCCCCACGTATCACACACAACAGAGGTTATGTCTAACACAAAGTTGAGAGAATAACCATATTATCTCATCGGTGATGTCTCACGCAACTCAACAACACTGAGCATTAGGAACTGATACTCACTGTGAATATTAGACCTAAATCTATGTCTAGAGTTTAAAATCTAACATATGTTCATCTTAGATTGAGTTCGAACCGTATATGTCTATAGCAATTCAAACCCATTAAGTAAAAAATTAAAGATTACATCGCTAAAGAGTTGTAAAAGAAATCTTATATAATGATCATTAAATATACATACAGTCAAGATAAACTTACATAGAACACTCTAACAAATAGAGGATACAAAGAGAATAAGGAAGATGAAGAGGAATCTCTCAGTTTGTCAACGCCGATTGAAGCAAATCCAACTCCGGATCATCAAGATATACACTCTAATGTTGTTTCTAAGTCTCTCTACTCAAAAATATGTTTGTGATGAAGTTGGAAGTAAAAACCCCAAAAACATAACATAAAAAATACTGAAAAAGTGACTTTATAGGCAAAAATAACTTCGTGCGGTCGCTGTGCGAGCTCCAGGTCGCATGTAACGCCCAAATTTTATTTATTTGTTTTCTTAAGTTTATTTTGAAATGCTGTGCATTTTTATGCGTTGACCTATGTGATGTTGTGCCCTTGATGGGGGTAGTTACCTTAAAATGGTAGGAATTAGGGTGTTAGAGGTGTGAGAGTAGTTGTGTTGAGATGTGGGTGTAGAGAGAATAGTTAATTAATTAATTATTTTTGAGTAATTATTTAATTATGCTATATAGTAAAATATATTAATTAGTTTGAATAATTATTTAGGTTTAATATGTTTTTATCAAACTAAAACTTGAAAGGTTAAATTATTATTATTTGAATTATTGGATTATTAGATAATAATAATAATAAGATAATAAAATAAAATAAAATAAAATAGAATATTAGATGTGTAGAGATTAGAAGGACATGATAGTAATTGTATGAGGATGAGTGAGGGTAAACAAGGTAAACCATAGTTGAGGGATTTTATAAAGGGAAATAGAGAATAGTGAAGTCAGTTTTTACATCATACGTGAAATTGAGAACAGAAGGTGAAACAGGCTAGGGCAAAGAAGAGAGAAGAAATGCATTAGAGAAGGGAAAATCTCATCAATCTAAGGTAAGGGTGGGGTTCTGATTTTTTAAGGGATAGTATGATAAATAGTGGGTAAGGGTTTAGGTTATTACATTGTGGGTTGTTGTGTTCTTCTATGTTATGAACCTTGATTTCTCTAATTTGATAAATTGTGTGTTTTCGATAATGTTACGAATGTTGTGAAATAGTGGATGATGATACTGTTATAATATATTCATATATGATGAATGCCGTATGCCTATATGTGTGACAATTCTATTTTGGGTTGTTGATATGTTTTCCTCAATTGTTGAGTTATGATGGTTTGAATCATAGATAGGAAATTGATGATTATATGATGTTAATTCATGAGTAAAATAAGGAAATAATTGATTTTTAGAATGTTAAGAAAGCAGAAAATTGGGTCTATAATGATAGAATTTCGTAGCATAAGTCCTATCATGATATACTGGTGTGAAATTACTTTTTAAAAGTGATTTTTGAGCAATCAGAACAGTATGCGTCGACTTGAAGCACCCATGCATCGACACATGTAGGCCAGAAGTAAAACAAACTTAAATATTGCAGCACATGCGTCGACCTGAAACACTCATGCGTCGACACATGCACTCAGATTTTTGCCAAAATGTTAAATACAATTTCATCATAACTTTTTAACCATATCTCCAAATGACGAACCGTTTAAAATGTTGGAAAACTAATAAATAGAAATTTAACATGGTATAATTAGGCTAAATGTTTTCCCAGTATTTTTATGTATAAAATGTTTAGAAATGTGATTATTACTTGTTGTGTAGGCTAAGAAGTCTTGTTGTACATGACGAAGCTTGAGCGTTGTTACAAAGATGTTGTTGTGATGTTAATGATGGTAATATGAGAATGTTTTAAAGATGTTGTTTTGATTGCATAAAGGATATATATATATATATATATATATATATATATATATATATATATATATATATATATATGTGTGTGTGTGTGTGCGTGTGTGTGTATATATATATATATATATATATATATCCATATTGTATGAAATATATTTCATGCTTGTTGGCCACTTTGGGCGGTGTAAAGTAACCATGGTGGTGGGTTGTTGTGCACGATGATGTTGTTGTTGCTGTATGCATAAATAGGCACATTGCATACATTTGTGAACATGAGTAGTGATGTTTTATTGTTATACGTGATTGAGGTTATGTTATAATGTGGTGTGATATAATGCATTACATCAAATGTGATTATGTTGAGTTATTGTGATTGCATAAAAGATATATATGTTGTATGAACTATATGTTATGCTTGTTGGCCAATTTGGGCGGTGTACAATAACTATGGTGGTGGGTTATTGTGCACGATGATGTTGTAGTGGTTGTATGCATAAATAGTCGCATTGCACACATTTATGGACAATTGTCTGTGGTTGGTGAGCCTAAAATCCCATTGTGTGGATTGAGCTGGTAGCTAATTTCGGAGGTGATGGGTCAGTGAGTGGTTCTGATCCTAGGAGGTGGGGATCGAAACGGTGAACCTGAGTGTTCACGAAAATTGGTACCACATGCATAAGCATTGAGTCAGGTTGTGAGTCTCATTGCATTATATATTAACTATGTCGCTATGTTGATAATATGTGGGATTATTATGATTAATTGGATTTGTTATCGTGTGATTCCATGTTGGTTGGTGGATAAGTAGTGATGATGTTGTTGGTTGATTAATATGAGATATTTAGCTGAATTATTGTTGTGTTATTTTTATGCTTGGATAACTTTGTGTTGGTGTTGGGTGTGTGGTGTTGTAGAATGGATGATAATGCACGTGTTAACTTAATACATATTGTTTATCATGCCTTCCTTTATATTATGATGATATCTCACCCCTTCTATTTGAATGTTGTCTCCACGTGGGTAACGCGCATGTGATCTGCAGTGAAAGTGTGTATGTTAGTAGAAGAGGATACTCTCCTTTATGTTTGGTTGAGTCAGTGTCTACTCTAATATGTAACACTAGGGATTGACGCTTGTTTTGTTTATGTTGGGAGGAAACTATATGTATACCTCCGTTGTTGGATAATTTTATTTTGATGGAGATTGTTATGCGAATCTCTCTTGTTAATAATTTTCTTATAACTACATTTGTTATAATTATGTTAGAAGAGTTTAACTATTCAATCCCAATGTTTTCCGCTGCTTATCAAAATGTTAAAGTTCAGACTTATGTTGTGTTCTTTAATTATTATATGTGTTGCATGTCGAAATATATGAGTAGGTTGATGTTGGATTTGGCATCTTAATTGCATGATTTGTTTTCATTTTACTTTGATTTTAATTATAATTACGCGGGGGAAATTAGGGTGTTAAATAGTGGTATCAGAGTAGGTTGATCTGTCCGGCCAGGTTGTTTAATTATGGTTGTTCCCTAGTATGCGACATGTGTGTGAAAACACTGTCAATTCTTATTTTGTTTTCCATTTGCAGGTTGGGAATGAAACTAGTGGGGGAGAAGCTTGCGCTTCTCCAAGATGCTTCTAGGGTGGAGTAATGGCTTAGGGTGTCGTTGGACGCTATTATAGTTTGGTAAAGATGGTTTATGCCCCGTTATGATTGTCAATTGTCTATTGAAAAATTGAGGAACTGATCACCCTTAATCTCTTGTTGATAGTAGACAGAATCATGTTGGATGGAATGGGCGCGTCTTGGCAACTTAGATGGTGGGTACAGTGAAATGTTTGGAGCTAAGTCAAGTGCTTACAGATTATTTTGATGAGTCGATGCAGATTCTTATATCTGAAGATATTTATGACTTGCCTCCAAAGTGTGGATCTGAGTTTGGTGATAGTAGTGAGTTGATGTTGTTGTCTGCTAAGCAAGTGGATGAACTTCTTGAAAATGAAGCCTTGATGTTTGCAATGTTTGCATCATTACGTGTTGATCGTGAAGTTACAAAAGTTGAATTGCATGTTGTCTGTAAATTTCCAGATGTATTTTCAGACGACATACGTGAGTTGCCCCAGAATGTGAAGTAGAGTTCACGGTGGAATTGATACCAGGTACGAGTCCGGTATCAATGGCTCCCTATAGGATGTCAGCTTCTGAGTTAGGGAAATTGAAGAAACAATTGGAAGAATTGCTTGAGACAAAGTTTGCTCGACCGAGGGTTTCTCCGTGGGATGCTCCTGTGTTGTTAGTTAAGAAGAAAGATGGCAGTATGAGGTTGTGTGTTTATTTCAGGCAGTTGAATAAAGTGACTATCAAGAATAAATATCCACTTCCGAGAATTGACGATTTGATGGATCAGTTAGTAGGTACTCGTGTGTTCAACATGATTGATTTGAGGTTTGATTATCATCAGATTCGTGTTAAACCGATGATATTCCGAAGACAGCTTTTAGAACGAGGTATGGTCACTACGAATCCACCGTAATGTCGTTTGGCGTATCATATGCACCAGAAGGAGATCATGCTGAGCATTGGCGAACTATGTTGCAAGTGTTAAAGGAGAAGAAGTTGTATGCAAAACTATCAAAATGTGAGTTTTGGTTAAAGGAAGTGAGTTTCCTTGGCCATGTGATGTCGAGTGGCGGAATTGCAGTTGATCCTTCTAAGATTGATGTTATGTTACAGTGTGAGACTCTGAAGTCGGCTACCGAAATTCGAAGTTTTATTGGGTTAGCAGGTTATTATCGCAAGTTTATTGAAGACTTTTCTAAGTTGGCATTACCTTTGACTCAGTTGACTTGAAAGGGTAAAGCTTATGTGTGGGATGGTGTGTGTGAAGAGAGTTTTGTGGAATTGAAGAAGAAGTTGATGACTACTCTGGTATTGGTTTTGCCTAATCCGAGTGAGTCTTTTATAGTATATTGTGATGCATCGAAGATGGGCCTTGGTGGAGTACTGATGCAGAATGGTCAGGTCGTTGCTTATGCTTCTAGACAACTGAAAATTCATGAAAGGAATTACCCTACGCATGACTTAGAATTGGTAGTTGTAGTGTTCGTGTTGAAAATTTGGAGACATTATCTTTTTGTCTCTAAATTTGAGGTGTTCAGTGATCATAAGAGTATGAAGTATTTGTTCGATCAGAAAGAGTTGAGTATGAGGCAGAGAAGATGGCTTGAACTTCTGAAAGATTATGATTTTGATTTGAGTTACCATCCCGGTAAAACTAATGTGGTAGCTGATGCTTTTAGTAGGAAGTCCTTACATATGTCGATGCTTATGGTGAGAGAGTTGGAATTGATCGAGAAATTCAGAGACATGAGTTTGGTGTGTGAAGCGAATTATGATTGTGTGAAGTTGGGGATGTTGAAACTGACTAGTGGTATTCTTGAAGAAATCAAAGGAGGTCAGAAATCTGATGTGAGATTGGTTGATCAATTGACCTTAACTAACCAAGGTAACGAAGGTAAATTCTGAGTCGATGAGTATGGTGTGAGGAGGTTCAGAGATGGAGTATGCATTCTAGATGTTCAAGAAATTAAGAAGAGTATTCTTGAAGAAGGACATCGAAGTAGGTTAAGTATTCATCCCGGTGCGACAAAGATATATCAGGATTTGAAGAAGTTGTTTTGGTGGCTATTTGTGAAAGAGGAAATTGCTGAATTTATTTACGCGTGTTTGACTTGTCAGAAGTCAAAGCTTGAACCTCAGAAGCCTTTGGGTCTGATGCAACGGTTGGATATTCCATAATGGAAATGAGACATCATTTCTATGGATTTTGTGACAGGATTTCCAAATACTCTGAGAGGGCATGATTCTATTTGGGTGGTTGTGGATTGATTGACTAAGTCGGCTCATTTCTTGCAGATGAATATTAATCATTCTATGTAGAAGGTAGTTGAAACGTACATTGAGGAATTGTAAAGTTGCATGGGGACACCTTCGAGCATTGTGTTAGATAGAGGTCTGAGAGTTACGTCGAGGTTTTAGGGAAGTTTGCAGAATGCCTTGGGTACTAAGATGAGGTTGAGTTCTGCATATCATTCGCAGACGGACGGTCAGACAGAGAGAACTATCCAGTCTTTGGAGGATTTGTTGAGGGCTTGTGTGTTGGACCAGGGAGGATCTTGGGATAGCCACTTGTCGTTGATTGGGTTTACATACAACAACAATTTTCATACTAGTATTGGGATGGCACCATATGAAGCGTTGTACGGTAAGAGGTGTAGAACTCCATTGTGTTGGTATGAGTCGGGCGAGAGTGTTGTACTCGGACCTGAGGTTGTACAGGAGGCGACTGAGAAGATCAAGATGATCCAAGATAGGATGAGAGCTTCACAGAGTCGTCAGAAGAGTTATCATGATAAGAGGAGGAAAGCACTTGAGTTCCAAGAGAGAGACCATATGTTTTTGCGGGTTACTTCGGTAACTGGTGTTGGTCGAGCTTTGACGTCTAGAAAGCTCACACCGCGTTTTGTTGGTCCATATCAAATTTTACAGAGGATAAGAGAGAAGACCTATAAGATTACTTTGCCGTCGTCACTTGCGAATCTTCATGATGTGTTTCATGTGTCTCAGTTGAGGAGGTACATTCCAGATCTGTCGCATGTGATTCCGATGGACGATGTGCAAGTAAGGGATAACCTTACTGTGGCGGCTTTACCTGTGAGAATTGATGGTCATGAGGTGAAACAGTTTCGAGGCAAGGAGATTGCTCTCGTGAAGGTAGTGTAGGGAGGCGCTGCCAGAGGAAATATAATGGGAATTAGAGAGCAAGATGCGAGAGTCGTATCCTGAGTTATTTGCGTCAGGTAATTTTCGAGGACGAAAATATTTCTAGTGGGGGAGAGTTGTAACGCCCCAATTTTATTTATTTGTTTTCAGAAGTTTATTTTGAAATGTTGTGCATTTTTATGCGTTGACATGTGTGATGTTGTGCCCTTGATGGGGATAGTTACCTTAAAATGGTAAGAATTAAGGTGTTAGAGGTGTGGGAGTAATTGTGTAAAGATGGGGGTGTAGAGAAATAGTTAATTAATTAATTATTTTTGAGTAATTAGTTAATTATGCTATATAGTAAATAATATTAATTAATTTAAATAATTATTTAGGTTAATATGTTTTTATTAAACTAGAATTTGAAAGGTTAAATTATTATTATTTGAATTATTTGATTATTAGACAATAATAATAATAATAATAATAATAACAACAATAATAATAATAATAATAATAAATAAGATAATAAAAAAAAATGGAATATTAGATGTGTAGAGATTTGAAAGACAGGATAGTAATTGTATGAGGATGAGTTAGGGGAAATAAGGTAAACCATAGTTGAGAAATTTTATAAAGGGAATTAGAGAATAGTGAAGTCGGTTTTTACATCATACGTGAAATTGAGAACAAAAGGTGAAAGAGGTTAGGGCATGGAAGAGAGAAGAACTCCATTAGAGAAGAGAAAAACTTATCAATCTAAGGTAAGGGCGGGGTTCTGATCTTCTAAGGGATAGTATGATGAATAGTGGGTAAGGGTTTAGGTTATTACATTGTGGGTTGTTATCTTCTTCTATGCTATGAACCTTGATTCCTCTAAGTTGATAAATTGTGTGTTTCTGATAATACTATGAATGTTGTGAAATAGTGGATGATGATACTGTTATAATATATTGATATATGATGAATTTTGTTTGCCTATAAGTGTGACAATTCTGTTTTGCGTCGTTGATATGTTTTCCTCCATTGTTGAGTTATGAGGGTTTTAATCATAGATAGGAAATTAATGATTATATGATGTTAATCCATGAGTAAAATAAGGAAATAATTGATTTTTAGAATGTTAAGATAGCAGAAAATTGGGTCTATGATGATAGAATTTTGTAGCATGAGTCCTAGCATGATATATTGGTGTGAAAGTGCTTTTTAAAAGTGATTTTTGAGCAATTGGAACAGTATGCATCGACCTAAAGCGTCCATGCGTCGACACATGCAGGCCAGAAGCAAAACAAACTTAAATATTGCAGCACATACGTCAACCTGAAACACTCATGAGTCGACACATGCACTTAGATTTTTGCCAAAATGTTAAATACGGTTTCGATCATAACTTTTTAACTGTATATCCAAAAGACGAACCGTTTAAAGCGTTGGAAAGCTAATAAATAGAATTTTAACATGGTATAATTAGGTGAATTTTTTCCCAATATTTTTATGTATAATATGATTAGGAATATGATTATTACTTGTTGTGTACGCTAAGAAGTCTTGTTGTAAGTGACGAATCTTGAGCGTTGTTACAAAGATGTTGTTGTGATTGCATAAAGGATATATATATATATATATATATATATATATATATATATAGGGAATGTATCATATGAGAATGAAATTTTTATGTAAGAACATGAGAATGAATCTGAACCATTAGATTTTAAAATAATGGTGGAGATTATGTGTTAATTTTTTTTCTCTCTCCTCCATCATTTATTTTAATAATGGAGAAGAAAGAAAAACAAAAATCACACATAATCTCCACCATTTATTTTAAAATCTAATGATTCATATTCATTCTCATGTTCTCACATAAAAATGTCATTCTCATAAGATATGAACCATATATATATATATATATATATATATATATATATATATATATATATATAGTATGAAATATATTTCATGCTTGTTGGCCACTTTGGGCGGTGTAAAGTAACCATGGTAGTGGGTTGTTGTGCACGATGATGTTGTTGTTGTTGTATGCATAATTAGTCGTGTTGCATACATTTGTGAACATGAGTAGTGATATTTTATTATTATACGTGATTGAGGTTATGTTATAATGTGGTGGATATAATGCATTACATCAAATGTGATTATGTTGAGTTATTGTAATTGCATAAAAGATATATATGTTGTATGAACTATATGTTATGCTTGTTGGCCAATTTGGGCGGTGTACAATAACCATGGTGGTGGGTTATTGTGCACGATGATGTTGTAGTGGTTGTATGCATAAATAGTCGCATTGCATACATTTGTGGACAATGGTCCGTGGTTGGTGAGCCTAAAATCCCATTGTGTGGATTGAGCTGGTAGCTAATTCCGGTGGTGATGGGTCATTGAGTGGTTCTGATCCTAGGAGGTGCGGATCGGAACGGTGAACCTGAGTTTTCACGAAAATTGGTACCACATGCATAAGCATTGAGTCAGGTTGTGAGTCTCATTGTATTATATATTAACTATGTCACTATGTTGCTAATATGTGGGATTATTGTGATTAATTGAATTTGTTATCGTGTGATTCCATGTTGGTTGGTGGATAAGTAGTGATGATGTCGTTGGTTGATTAATATGAGATATTTAGCTGAATTATTGTTGTGTTATTTTTATGCTTGGATAACTTTGTGTTGATGTTGGGTGTGTGGTGTTGTAGAATGGATGATAATGCACGTGATAACTTAATACATACTGTTTATCATGCTTTCCTTTATATTATCATGATATCTCACCCTTTCTGTTTGAATGTTGTCTCCACGTGGGTAACACGCAGGTGATCTGCAGTGAAAGTGTGTATGTTAGTAGAAGAGGATACTCTCCTTTATGCTTGGTTGAGTCAGTGTCTGCTCTAATATGTAACACTGGGGGTTGACGCATGTTTTGTTTATGTTGGGAGGAAACTATATGTATACCTCCGTTGTTGGATAATTTTATGTTGATGGAGATTGCTATGTGAATCTCTCTTGTTGATAATTTCCTTATAACTACATTTGTTATAATTATGTTGGAAGAGTTTAACTATTCAGTCCCGATGTTTTCTGTTGCTTATCAAAATGTTAAAGTTCAGACTTATGTTGTGTTCTTTAATTACTATATGTCTTGCATGTCAAAATATATGAGCAGGTTGATGTTGGATGTGGCATCCTAATTGCATGATTTGTTTTCATTTTACTCTGATTTTAATTATAATTACGCGGGGGAAATTAGGGTGTTACATCGCACAGCGACCATAACAGGCTTAGATTCTGCCTCTATAGTGCTTTTCCACGCTTCTGGGTAGCTCTCAGCTCGCACAACGACTACAAGGCGAGCTCGCTTTCCGTTCGCACAACGACCATGACAGAAAACTCATATCTTGTTTCGACCATAATTTGAGAACTGTAACTCCGTTTTACGCACGGTCAAAAGCGTTGGAAATCTTATTCAATGCTTTATAAGACAATGACTAAATATCATTGCATGAATACCTACAAAAGTGAGATAAAAACAATTAAACTCAATGATATTTACACGATAACGCAATATATACACTATAACATAAACTATACAAAATATACACAAAAGTTGAGGTTTATTGGTATAAAACGAATGAATTAAGATGATGAATGCTAATTATTCACACTCAAAATCACAACAATTTAGCACTCATCAAAGTTTACTTAAATAATATCATTTTCGGTCACATCTTTAAAAAATTTGATCATATTCTTTTTTTTAATAAGCAATGATTTCATTCAAAATCGAGATAACCCAGTACAAGGGATACTTGAAACCCATAGAAACTACCGAATCAAACATTCGAATTAAAGCAAGATAAAGGAGAAGAACACCAATAAAAAAAACTAATCAAAGAATAGGTGTTATTGGCAACCCGGAGCCATTCCCACGATTTAATCTTAACACTCGACCAACACTCCTCAGACTTTAGAACAATTTCTTTGAACATAACACCATTACGCACCAACCATATATTCCAAATAGTCGCCATCCAAATAACGCTAACCAATCTACGATCCTCCACCACCTTCATCAAATGGTACTTGAACGGGAACAAAGATAAATCCCCGTTGACAACTCAAAAGCTAGACCTAACCAGGATGTGATCTGTCTCAATTCTCCTACTGAAATCACAATTAAAAAAATATATGTTGTTTCGATTCATCAACCTTAAAGCAAAGCACGTAATATTTGTCTCTATCATCGCATAAAATCCTCCTTTTCACAAGTTAATCTCGAGTAGGAAGCCTGTTTTGAATCCAACTCCAGCCGAAAATTAAGACATTCAAAAGGGTTGGAATTTTCCACACAATATTTACTACACTTCTCACCTCAACCAAAATTGGATCAGTTGCAGACCTGGACAAAAAATTCACATAAGCAAATTTGATAGAGAAAATTTGTTCCTTCTCTAGTATCCAAACAATATCATCATCAACATCCTAAACCGACTTAAAATCTGTGAGCAAATCTGGCAAATATTCCCCTAACGAGCTTCATCCATCATTGTGATTCAACCCCAATCCTTGCCAGAACCACGACCAGTCACCAAGCTCTCACTGCCCTACATCAGCGACACTACGAAAATGATCAGCAGTCGATGCAAACAGATCAGGGAACACATCCTTTAACGATTTTTCACCTAACCACTCGCTATACCAAAAAGCAGTATGTTTGCCATCCTTAACCCTACAACGAGTATTTCCTAAGAAACTATTACCATCTACAATAAAATCCACCATAATTAAATCTCTTCACCATAAAGAATCACCACGACTAATCGCTTTTTTTGTCGCTAATAAGCATCTTCACTTCTGTCTTTTTGTATCTATGATTAATCAAGCCTCTCCAAATTGCACATCTATCATTTTCAATCCTCCATTTAAAAATAACCAAAACAATTAACATTAAATTTTCAATTATTATGTTATTCTTATTTACATAAAATCATACTTAAACTTATTTAGATTTCCCAAAAAAAAAAATTAAGACTATTTTTATTGATTTTCAAATTGAAACAGAACATTTTATTAATTTGTCATCTCAATAAACTTAAAATTAGTTATTTTTATGCAAATTATATTTATTTTTATTGATTACTTTTCATTAATTTGATTTTGTGTTTGATTATGAGTAAAACATTCATGTTTATAATTTTTGTTTATGAGTTTTAATTTTTTAAGTTTTTTCTTAAATGTGAACTTAAGTTCAATTCAATTTACTAAAACTTATACAAATTCAATTCACTTAAACTTCTGCAAACTCAATTTACAAAAACTTACACAAACTTAATTCATGTAAATTTAAATTTTTATGTGTACATAATCAATATAGTAAAAATGTGTGAATTCAAATCACATAAAATACAAAATTAGAGGATTTTTTAATGCATCATATATGTTACTCACACAATCACGCAAAAATATTAAAATGCTTTTTAAATTTCAAAAATGCATCTTCAAACACACTATACACCAACATTGTGGCACACCAAATGAGTGACACCTAAAATGAATATTTAAAAAAAATTCCGGAGATACATCTCCGAAATTTCCAACAAATATATTCATAGTTTATCAGCTCAGTGAAAATTTCGGAGATGCATTTTCAAAAGTTTGGGACGAGATTTTAAAATTTACTGTCACCTTTGCATGTTAGAAATTTCCAGAAATACATCTCCGAAATAATTTTAATAAAAGACAGACTTGTATGATCACATAGGCATACTTGTTTTTCACTCAAAACCCTCAACAAAAAACCTTCAATTCTCAATCCACATTTTCACTCCAAATCTCCAATATTGTGGTTCATCACATCAAAGGGAGCAAAAGCAATTTGAATTGCAGGTAAAGATCATTTATTTCAAATAAATTCTGTTTTCAAAAGGTTTTGTTTTCTGTCTGGTTTTAGGAGAGGTTCCAGAGATGTATCTCCAAAATAAAATAATATGGTGCGGAATCGGAGATATCTCTTCGGAGTCAGGATGTCAGATTTCGAATGGTCCACGTTTGTCTACAACTTCTATAAATTAAGATGTTCTAGTTTTTTATTTCACACAAACTGAAAATATCTCAAATGTCACAAATAAACATCATCTGATATGTCGCAAATGTTTCCTTCTCTAACGCGAGATACATGCAAAATTTTAAGATCACCGAGTACACTTCTATTGAAGATTTGAAATACAGAGTCCATAATCACCTATCTTATAGAGACAATCGAAAAATTATTAAGCTCGAGTACCGTTCACTGTCGATTGATAATAAAGGAAAAATTTGTTCTGATATTAAAAAACAAATAATAAGACGTCACTCAGAATGGCCTAAGTTGTGTGTATTGGATACATCCGGAGATGCATCTCCAAAATTTAAATATGTTAGTATTTTGACTTAATTACACTTTTGGTCCTTATGTTTTGACCAACTCACGAAATTGGTCCCTATTTTTTAAAATTGAACGAATTAGTCCTATGGTTTAATGTTTTGTGCAGTGTTAGTTCCCCATCCCAATTTTGATCCAACTGTTCGTGCACTGTTCATGTACGGACGTGCACTGTTCATGTACGGATATACACTGTTCATGTACGTTTTTGGATCAAAATTGGGATGGAGGACCAAAACTGCACAAAACATTAAACCATAGGGACTAATTCGTTCAATTTTAAAACATAGGGACCAATTTCGTGAGTTGGTCAAAACATTGGGACCAAAAGTATAATTAAGCTTAGTATTTTTACATGATGTGGAGTAACATATAACTGGCATTAAAAAATCCTTGAAAATTATAACTTTAAACTACACGTATGTGAATTGAGTTGTGTTTTAATTCACAACGGCGAACAGAATTGAAAACACATAAATTTATGTTTGAAAACATAAAAATTCATTTCAATATTAAATTTTTCATTAAACTTGATCGCATATTTATAGAAGTTAGTAAGAGAGATAAAGTGAAGATTGAGAACAAGAAATAAAAAATATAGTTTCGGGTGTTAATATTAAATTTAAATTAAATTTAGGTAAAACCTAATACATTTGGAACGTGACTAGGGGAAATTTTAAGTAGCTACTAGCTTGGCTCTTATCCTCTAATAATTACTTCCATGATATGCAAAAAAATCGATGTATTTACTTTGAAATTAACATTGATTTAGGTTTTATTCTGAAGAAAGTTATTAAGGGGAGGATCCCTTTGATACTTGTCACTACCATAAAAGAAAGAAAAAAAAGAAATAATCTCTAACAAATTTAATTTTTGTACAAAAGTTTAAAAAAAGCTTTAGGTACTATCACCAACATATTCGCAAGGGAGAATGGCACTTTTTCTCTTCATTCAAATTTGAAGTATTTACCGGTCTTTCTCTTCATTTTCATTTCCCTCCATCCAAATACAAACTATAGAAATCTGAAAAACTTTGGTCAATCGGCAAGCAATCGGTTGCAGCTGTCCAGTGCAATGCATCAAGATGCTCTTTGCCAGCTTCATCCCAATTTCATACCATGTGACTGACGATTTATCAATGACAGTAATTTGCTAGAGCATTTTTAAAGTTTATGATAGAAAATCCTCGTTTTGTTCCAAGAAAATCCACCGAGAGTAGGTTGCATAAACAATTTT
The DNA here is from genome assembly GCA_022829125.1 of Lathyrus tuberosus. Classification (NCBI taxonomy): domain Eukaryota; kingdom Viridiplantae; phylum Streptophyta; class Magnoliopsida; order Fabales; family Fabaceae; genus Lathyrus; species Lathyrus tuberosus. The sequence goes on along the minus strand of JALAZF010000199.1, from coordinate 8,386,252 downwards.
GAAATGAGTTGAACCAAAGCATCGATTTTTGTTTACACTGCACCAGAGAAAAATGCAGAAGGAAATGCGAGCGAGCAGCTAAGTGTCGGTTCTACATAAGCCCCTTGCAGATGCTGGAAGTTGAATTTATCTTCATGGAGCATTCAGGCATATAGGCAACACCTGTTACACCAGGATGTAAATATATTTATTCATTTGAATTGATGCTCAAACATGCAGTTAAGAAGAAAAACTTGGTAAAAACGAGCAGTCATCACTACCTTTTTCCTTGACATCAATTTGGAGAGAGTCCAATGTAATTATGCCATCAGTTAATGGAAGTAGTTCAAGCTTGAGAGTGACTACAGATTTAGATGGAATACATCTGATGTAGAAACAAACGGTTTTAAATTAATCAGATCAGTTAAAAACTTCACAGAAATAAAAATGAGATCTTGTATTTTACCCAAGTGGAACTCTGCTTTGCAACCATAGATGTGTACAACTAATACCGGAACTGGGAATGACATCATCACTCAAAGATACTGTCTGAGCTTTGACATCGTAACTTCGTTCCACTTTTTTTTTCATAATAGAATTGAAACTCTTTTTCCATCTGGCACCAATACTTCTTTCACCATTTGTTCTTGCTAAAAACTCTGCGAAACCAATAAAAGGACTTTTTGGAGTCGTCGGTGAATTCAGGGAAACCACTGAAGGGGGTGAAGTAAATGAAGCTGGAGCTAGAACTGTCAAAGTTAGATCTTCAGATGTCAAATTTGAAGCTTGAAGTGTTAAGATCTGATCAAATTAAATCAATGAAGTTAAATTAATAATGGTTTTCTGATAGAAGGAAGTAACTGTAATTTAAGTTGGGACTTGATCAAATCAAAACAAATGAGTTCCTATGTGAGGTTCCAACATACAAAAATTAAGCATATGTTAACCTGCACAGGAAGTCGATAAGTTTTTTCATAAGCTTCAGAAGGTTTTCCAGACATCTGTGGTGCAATAGAGATCATGATATCCCTCGAGTTTCGTGGTCTCCAACTAGTTGGTTGTTTAAAGAATAACCTTGATGCTAGATTAAGTGAGAAAACCACGTGAAAACAACAAATTAACACCTTGGCATTCACTAGATAGCACAAAAAGAAACAAGGAGACAAAAAGCCTACATGTATAATTGCATCGACATGACACCATGATTGCATACTGATCAAGACTTAATGTTGTTGATGTTTTATTTCCATACGGTAGCTTTGACAAACGGGAATCTCTATCATCCTGAGCCTTGAGACTCTTCAATGTAGAAGTTTCTGGTTTAAGGATAAAAGAGTGTTCTTCACCTCTCCTGTAAGCAGAAACATCTAGTAAGATAAAGACGACTATTAGAGCTAATCATATAAACGAAATTATAATTTATCTAAGCATATTTTCCTAATATATATATTCAAATTGATTTCAACACAAATTGATTTTACTAAGCACAACTACTTTTTCCCTTATTGTCCTAACATCTATTCAAATTGATTTCAATACAAAAAATACAATCATTGCCTTCACTGTATATGAGCTGATAATTATTTGTTAAAAACAACAACAACCAAATCTTATCCCACTTAGTAGAGTCGGCTACATGGATCCAATTCCGCCATAATGTTCTATCCAAGACCATGTTTCCATATTTGTTGAAAACATCATAAAAATATGATTGGCATATTGAGTTGAATGTTGAGCATCAGTCCAACTAACTCATTCATTTTAATGGATATATGGTAAATTATCAATATGATAGAAATTGGTACTGAACAGTGGTAATTTGCACAATACAAACACTTTATTGATAGCTATTCTGGCCAATGATTCACAATCCCTTAGAACATGCATATACAATTGAATAGCCAGGAATGTAGTATATCATGATATACTTATATACGGAAAGATCATAAACATTGTTAGGCATCTGCTAAGATATTTATTCAGAAAAATAACCTGAGGGCTAGATTTGGTAAAGAATGATCATTTCCAGTTTCAACGCATGAAATTGGAAATGATGACACTGCTCCATTTTTTGTAGACTCCTCGAATATGATATTTATGTCATCTATAAATATCACAATATCTGGAGCATGTGCAGGAGCAACGTTCTGGAGAACAAATTAAAAACTGTTGATAAAGAACAGAGAAACAAGTGATAGTAGACAGGCAGAAAACAGAAGCATAAAATAATACTATATAACAGTATTAAAAAGTAACAGTCATATAATTTGATTTGTGAAATCATACTTCAAACCTTTATCTGAACACAAAGAAGATCCTCTGAATTAAAGTCAGCAGCAAAAGAATGAATCTCTACAGGTTGAATTATATCAAGATTCCTTCTCCACCTTCTACCAGGTATATAGACGCCTTCTAATCCACAACAAACAGAAAACCTGTCTCGCTCCAATGAGACACCTCGAAAAGATAGCAGTTCTTCCACCCCAGTTTTTTTCCAAAAATAACTTTGAGATGAAATTTGATCCCAATCCTCTAGGTCAAAGTTTGGCTTAGAACTAGCTGTTTTAACACGAGCACTGGGTGTGTTTGTAGTTTGCGGTAATGATGACATGGAGTAACTTCGGAAATTTCCAAAAGCAAATAGCGGAGAGCCAGTTGGTACTGAAAAGTTGGACCTATGAGAAGTGCTACCAATTCCTGAATTTGAAGTTAAATGATGATGAGATTCTGGGCGCGTAGGAGGCCTCACATTTTCCAACGGAAGTATCCAATTTAACAGCTCTGCACATGGATCTTGATTTGTACAAACTTCTTTCACCTGACTATTGGGAGACAACGCTCTCTCCTGACACTTTTCAAATTGGAGAATTTCTATACAAGGGTCTTTAAGAAAATTTACACTAACATTCGCGTGTAAAAGAACCTGCATCCTTGCAAACAAGAAAATTTAATTAGATCAGGAATCAGAGTAATTGAGATGACTCAATCATAATTAAGAGATTCTGCATATTGAAGGCTAAAAACACTTCAAGAGTTGAGATGCAGTTACATAGAAAGCATATTATGATCAATTAAGATTTTCCAGCAAATTCTCATGAATATTAAAGAGGCAAAACAAACACCACAAGAAGAAATTTAAAAGTTAATAAATACATAAGTTCAATAAAAGAAGATAACAACGTGATAGCGTGCAAAAGAGAAGTCTGGAGCAAAGCGACAAATTCCTCGTTGTAAAAAATATGGTCTAGACAAGCTATATTGCAGGCCCAATTATCATCATATCTATCATAAAGAAATTTATGCGACAAATGCACCATATAAAATTATTATAATGCTGTTACACCATGAATAAAAGTTGAACATACAGTAAAGTTATTGCATAATCTCATATAGATGCACTAAAATTTACAGATTTACTGAAAGATTCACCACGAGTTTCACTAGCATCGTATCAGGATGAACTAGAGAATTGAACTGTAAATTCCCAAGTCTTGATCTAGTAAAAGCTACTTCTACATAAAGACAGTATGAATCTGAATAATAATTCTATGGAAAAGGGTTTCATTACCAAGAAGAAGAAAACTACATCCGGTACGACAACAAGATATCTTTCAAAAGAAAAACTACATACTATATATAAGAAAATGATGAAAGAAAAAATGATGTGCAATCTGCATGTCAGTGAGGACAAACCCCTTGAAAAAATTATGAGTTGAGCACCAAAGAGAATCCATAAACCTAATAATATCCAATAACAAGTTTAGTAGCAGCCCCCTGGATATTTGGATCATCTAATCAGAGACTGACAAGACTGAGGACGACAATGTCTTCGGGCATGAAAAAAATATTGGCACCTAAATAGAGGCCCTTCATCTCAATAGGACATCATGTCTATCTAGAATTTCACTGCAGAGTCATTTTTGCAAGGAGCGGCGTATGTATTAAGAAAAAACTAAAATATATTTTTAAGTTAAATTGCTTAAGAAAATAAATTAACAATAACTTTTACTTTTCTATAATGAAGCAACTACAAAGGAAAAAAATTGATAATAGTTATTTGAAAAAGTTGAGTTTGGCAACACTTCGACAAATCAAACTCATGACTAGTTGACTCTTTATTAAATAGATTAACGTCTTTTTAAATTTTTATATCTCCTTAATCAAATGAATTTGTTTGATGTAGCTAAATCTATATTATTAAGATAGTTAAATATAAAAATACGCTAACATTTTTTTAGATGTAAATTATACATGTTAAAAACAATCTCTTTTTTTGGGGGTAGCCAAAGCTCTGCCCTCTGATGCCATTGCCATCTAACAATAAATTTTAAGGTCCAAACAAACAAAATTTCTGTCTCTACACCAACTTTAAAGAAATTAATTGCATGCACGTAGTTTCCAAAAGTTGCGATACATACCACTATGTCTCCATTAGGTAAAGCAAAACACTTGACAGAATTTCTCGCCGTTCCGCCACAAACAGTTGCATCAAAATTTCCTTTATCAATAACTGTACCAATGGAAGGAAGTGCGTTCTCTTTAGTTTTAATAGTTGGGGCCTTCTGACTACTTGCTTCAGAAGAACTGGAAAAAGATTCTACGGAGTTTCTTTTGGACCAAAGGGGCTCATTGGCCTCAGAAATCCTCACAAAGAAGTGAGAATTTTCAATTTTTTGCAACAGCAATGCAGTTTGTCTATTGTGAACTTCCGGCTGCTCTTCACCGCTGGTACTCAATTCTTCTTCTCCAGATACTAAAGTATTTCTGTTTTCAATGCTTCCATTTTCTTTCTCGAGGCTTTGACCTCGGCCATTCTTACTTGTCATTGCTGCAACTTCAAATGGAGTAGTAATCTGTGTATCCTGCTTAGATGCAGACAAGCATGCCAAGATATGAACTTGTTCACCTGAATTATTGGTATAAATTAGGTCCGCTCAACTTTTTTTGGAAGCCAGCTGACCAAATCACATATGCTTCAACTGATATTTGCATATTTAAAGAATGAATCAATCTAATACCCGGAAAAAGAAAGGAACGATCAAGAGGGCGCAATGATTGTATATCTGGCACATGATCCCAGTTTTCAGGAAGTTCCCCTACAAAATAGAATAAGATGTATCACATTATATTATATATGCAGAGCAACCAGGCACATAACATAACATCACATAAAATTCTTGGAAAAGAAAATGTTTTGCTTAATTCTACCATTGAACTAAATGCCAACAAAAATCATGCCATGATTATAATTCCATTCCTGTGTGAAGCAAATAACAATCCAAATTAAGTAATTGCCTCTAGACCAAGAAAAGAAGAGACAATTGAAACAAGTCAACTTCCCCCAACCATTACTATTGAAAAGCTCAACATATAGCCCATCTAGATATCAATTCAATTCCCCATTTATCACGTAACTGCATTTGCACCACAAAAACTCAACATGGTTCCCCACATCATGGAGAACAAGACTCTTTCGCTAGACATAACCAAAGCTGGTTCACACATAAGTTTTTCACTAAAACCAATACCAAGTTTATAGCACTTGCATCCCTTATTGACCACTTCATTGCAATTAAAAGATTATGCATTTACAATAAGTTCACTTCACGCCGTTAACATGTAGGAGAACAGCCATTTCCCCTCATTTTCTCCCAACAATCATGACAAAGTTTTCTTTCTAACTATCCAACAACTTGGAGGATTTGACACGAGTAATCACTTTAAAGATTAAAGTAAGCAATGTCAACAATTGATAAATAAGTGTCTGTTTGGTTCTGGTTCTATGGTGATGATAATTAATTCTGAGTGAATTGCTTTTGTAGAATTGATTCTGGTTAAGAGTGAGTTGAATGTAAAGTGATTTATGCTTTGATACATTTATGTAAAAGTGAGTTGAACAATAAATTTCATTGTAAAAATCTCTCAAAAGCTACAAATATTAACTTCAGCTAAAATCAATTCTGAAAGCAAAATCAATTCTACTTTTGAGAAGACAAACATGTCAAAATCAATTTTAAACCTCTAGAATTGCTTTTACCCCTCCCAAAATGGAAACCAAACATACACTAAATCAGCATTTGATTGCAAATGACATGCATAATAAATCATATAAGTTTCCAATTTTCAATTGTTGGTTTATTCATCAACTATTAACAACATTACTGGTAAACAAATTACTCCACTAGCTAAATCCTTCAAACACAAATTAGCCCTAACAAACAGAAAAATGATTGATGAAGCAAACACATACTGCACGGAATGGTGATCCATCCTTCTTCTTCAGAAACATCAATGTGCTTATCAACAACTGCAGCCGGCAAATCGCGATGTTTCGAATTCAATTCAACATCACAATCATACCGCGAGTAAGGAGCGTCAGATTTATGAGCCTCGTAAGTAGATCCAGCGGATGCTGATCGGTGATGAACATCAGCGCGAGGTTCAGGAATCGGAGTGCGTTCTGAGTACACGCTCGTTGTAGAACGTATCAAGAAATTCATTGTGCCCGCAACGAGAGATTTGAAGGAAAATTGAAAAATGAAATTTATCTGCGAAATTGAACTATTCGATTTCAGTGAAAAAGCGGAAGGAATCGGAATGAACAGAAACTGAATTGGAATGGTTGATTATTAGGTTACCTGATGAATGTGATGAAATTGATGAGTAGAAGAGGGAGATTGGAAGGTGTAGTTGCGATCAGTGAGGGCGTTGTTTTGATCTTGTATTCATTCTCCTGAATTGCATGTTTTCGAACACGATTTTTTTTATTCTAATTTAATTTTAACAGCATGTTAGTTTTTTTAGGAGATTGTGTGTGAATAGAAACTAATAATTGTGTCAAAACAAGAAAGAAAGAAACTAATAATTGAAATTGAAATTTGATAAAAATATTAATTATCTTTTGAGTTTAATATTGATATACATTAGATTAAAATTATTTAAGATTTTAATTTATTTATAATAAATTATTTTGAATATGTGGCATGACATAAAATAGTTGAATGATGTATAAATTTACTAAAACGTTTAAGATATCTATACTAAGAGGTTTTTGTAATTAAGGGTGGTTAGGACTATCGCACCTGCGAAAATCAACCGGCAGAAAAGACAGAAGAGTCGCCGCCGAACGTTATTTATCCCGACACAGGGAAAGGAAACTGTTCTGGACTGAATCAATGGCTAGACACGACCCAATCCACCTCTGCTCCCATAACGGCCCAATTGCCTAAGTCCAATCCACCAAGGGGCAAAAGTTACCTTTCTGTCCCTCCAACCGGGCAAGGACTGCATCGCTCCTCCCCGGAAATGCTGCTCGTTCCGCACAGGTTCTTCACTCCCCGAACAGCTAAGGGCATGTGCCCGACACTATGCTTATGCCTGACATAACGGCTAGTTTCAGGCACCCTGCCCGACATAACGGATAGTTTGGGCAGTTACCTATTCTTCGGAAAAACGGTTATTTCGCCCCAAAAATAGGACCGTTGGCCACGCGCTGGGGGCATTATATAAACCCTCTCACTTGAGAGGGTCAGATATTGAATAATCACCCTTGAAACTCATACTTTGTACTTGCCCCTTTTCTCTGACCCTTTCTTACTTGAGCGTCGGAGTGCCTTGCAGGTACACCCTCATCCTCCTCTCCATACGACCAGCACCTCAGACGCACTTGGTGGCCCACTTCAACAGGATCTGACTCAGCTTTCACGATCAGTGGTGCCGTCTGTGAAAACTCTTGTTCTCCCCTTCTTTCTTTCCTCGGAAACCAAAGATCAAAGCGAATTTCCAAGATCATCATCATGGCCTCTCAAGATCACCTCAAAGGTGTTATCCAATCCGCCGTCCTCCCCGTCAACAAGTCTGACATTGACGGCCCATCTTCTCTCCTCGGAGATCCCCGTTTTCTGAGAGACGGGGCCACAGCCTCTCTCTCCCTTACTCCCGCTGATCGCGAAGACGATCAGCCCTCGATGGCCATCCAGCCTGTTCTAGCTCCACCCAACGCCGACCCGACCGTGGTGGCCCTCCTGGAGGCGCTCAACAAGACCAACCTCCTGATCCTTCAGCAGAACGAAAGGATCGGGGCTTTGAAGGAATCGCCCGTCCAAGATCCCCACCTCCGAGGAAGAACCATCAACGATCCCAGAGCCCGCAGCCTCGGCGAGAAGTCGACCGAAGGATTTGCCAAGAGCCAAAATCTTGCGCTGTTCAAAAACGCGACCAGGTTTCCCCGTGGAACCAGCACTCTCCTGGCCACAAGAGAACCCGAATAGACAAGCAGTCACCTTCGGACAGGTCAAAGGGCCGGGCCCGTTCACCTTCTCCTCGAAAAAGTCGACGACACGAGCGAGTTATCCAGTCCACGTCACCATCCAGTTCCAGCAGCGATGATGAGCCGCACTGCCTATTATCCCAAGAAATCTTGGCAACACGCCTCCCCAGGGGCCTGGAGAAGCCCCCAGCACTAGGCACGTACGACGGCACGACTGACCCTGACGAGCACATCGAAAACATCGATGCGCTGTTGGATTACCGCGGCGTCCGGGGCGCCATCAAGTGCCGATTGTTTCCGACCACACTTCGAAAGGGAGCAATGACTTGGTACAAGCAGCTGCCCGAAGAGTCTATTACGTCATGGAAGCAACTGGGCAGAATGTTCTCCCGGCGCTTCACAGCGTCGCGCCGCCACCCCAAGTCTGAAGCCTCCCTTGGGGCCTTAATCCAAGGAAAGGACGAGCCTCTCCGAGCATACATAGAGAGGTTCAACAAAGAAGTAGTGCAGGTCCCTACAACGGACAAAATGAAAAAGTTTCTCCTCGAGCAAGGACTCCGCCCTGGCTCAGAATTTTCTAAAGCCGTCGGCCTAGCACCTCCGAGGAATATGGATGCCCTCCTCCTCAAGGCACAGTCGCACATCCAGTACGAGGAGAAGGAAGTGGCCAACTCCGTCCGAGCTTCTCGTCACCAGGAGAACGCTCGGGCCTCCAGAGGCGAGGAGGCCTCGACATCCCGTCGAGGAGAAAGGAAACGCGAAGACCGTCCTCGGGACTCCCGCGACAGTAAGGGACCCTCCGGACGATTCCACGACTACACCCCCCTGACCGTCTCCAGGGAGAAGATACTGTCCGAGTGCGCGAATTCGGAGTTCAAGCAAGCAGGGGTCCGCTTCCCCAAACAAATATCGGCCAAACCCAACGCCGACAAATCGAAGTACTGTCGTTTCCATAAAAGTCACGACCACACAACTGAAGACTGCATCCATTTGAAGGATGCTATCGAGATACTGATCAGGGATGGCCACCTGAAACAGTTCACTAAGAAGAAAGACGCTCCCCGACAAGACGCCCAGGAGTCCAAAAAGGTAGAGGAAGAGGTGCCTTTCTCGGAAGAGACCAACATCCAGATCGTCATGTCCATATCGCGACCAAAGGACTTCTACGTCCCAGACGAGCTCAGCGCTCCTGCCTACTTCGTGACCCACAGCCCGTGGGAGACGTTCCCATCCGCCATGGTCATCTCAGGCGGAGGTTTAAACAAAGTCATGGTGGGCTCCGTGAATAGAAAATTCGAGCACCTAATCAACACGAGCTCCAATAAGGTGACCACGCTCGACCAAGCCCAGAAGGGCTCTGTCCCCATCTCCTTCTACCGGGAAGAGCTCCTCGGAGGATCTCCGAACTCGAGCATACCTTTGCTCGTCAGAGCTCGAATGGCGAACTTCGACGTTCGCAGAATCCTCATCGACCAAGGCAGCTCGGTCGACATCATGTACTCCCAGCTGTTCTCAACACTTCAGCTGGACGAATCACACCTCACCCCCTATGCGGGGTTTGATTTGCAAGGATTCAACGGATCAGTGACCAAGCCCTGGGGATACGTCGAACTGATCGTCACTTTTGGATCAGCAGAGACAGCCAGATCCTTCAAAGTGCAGTTTTTGGTGATCGGTTGCCCGTCACTATACCAGTGTATCTTCGGAAGACCAACATTGGCTGAGTTGGTAGCTGTACCCTCAACCGTCCACCTGAAGATAAAGTACTACACTTCAAAGGGGATGGTCGCCACCCTCCACGACGACATCGAAGCCGCACGATGATGTTTCGAAGCAGCTACAAAGGGACTCAACGCCATTGCATCCAAGCCAAAGGTTTCGAATAAACCCGCCTTGCCCAGCAGTTCCGAGGAAGCGAAGCCTCTGCCTCAGGTCGACTCCATCGACCTCGACAGCCGCTTCCCCGAAGAAGACTAGCAGGAGAACCAAGCAGCTTCAACCGGCTCGTCTACCCTGTCTAGCAGCAACTCCCATCCGATGCACCTAATCCCGGATGGAAACTTCGAGCTCGTCTTGTTTGGCGACGACCCCCAGCGGGGAGTGAAGATTGGAGCGAACCTCCCCGACATCGCAAGGAAGCAACTCAAAGCCTGCCTCCGTGAGAACGTCGGAGAAAGCAGTCTCCGGAGAAAACGGAGGCTGCAGAAAAATATGTAAATGACCTCCTCGAGGCCAAATTTATTTCGGAGGCCAAGTACACCACTTGGCTGTCCAACGTTGTACTTGTGAAAAAATCTAATGGCAAATGGCGAATGTGCATTGACTACACCGATCTTAATAAGGCATGCCCGAAGGATGCCTACCCCCTCCCCAATATTGATAAACTTGTTGATAATTCTGCCGGTTTTAAACTTTTATCATTCATGGACGCCTAATCAGGCTATAACCAAATTCCAATGGCAATGAGCGATAAAAAATACACGGCCTTCATGACCGAATCGGGTAACTATTACTACAACGTAATGCCCTTCGGCCTGAAGAACGCCGGTGCGACCTATCAAAGAATGATGAACAAGGCCTTCTGGGGAGAGATAGGCGACATGCTCGAAGTCTATATGGACGACATGATCGTAAAATCCCACGAGGAAATCGATCACACTGCTCATCTAAGGAAGGTCTTCGAATAGGCCAGAAAGTACAAAATGCGCTTCAACCGGGAGAAGTGCACGTTCGGCGTCCAGGCAGGAAAGTTCCTCAGCTTCTACTTAATGGAACGGGGAATCGAAGCCAACCCCGATAAGTTTCGGGCATTCTTCGAGTTTCTAACGCCCAAGTCAAAGAAATTCATTCAGTCCCTCAACGGGATGCTCGCGTCATTGTCCCGATTCGTGGCCAAGTCTGCCCAACACGCCTTACCATTCTTTAAACTCCTCCGCAAGAAGACAACGTTTAAATGGACTGAGGAATCTGACAAGGCCCTTCTCCACCTTAAATGAGCACTTTCATAACCGCCCGTTCTTTCTCGCCCGGACAATGGCGAAACTTTGTACCTATACCTCGCCGTGGCGACCGAGGCAGTAAGCGCCGCTCTTATTCGCGAATCACCTGACGGGCAGAAGCCCATATACTTCACGAGCAAAGCACTACAGGGGCCAGAGCTGAGATACCAACAGATCGAAAAAGTGGCGCTGGCTCTCATCAACGCAGCTAGAAGACTGAGACACTACTTCTTAGCTCACACGATTGTGGTTTGAACAGATCAACCCGTAAAGCAGCTATTGGGACGACCAGACATGGCCAGTAGAATGCTCAAGTGGTCGCTCGAGCTGTCCGAATTCGACATCCCGTGTGAGAGCAGGAAAGCCCTCAAAGCCCAGGCCCTGGCCGACTTCGTCGCAAAAATGACGTTCGTAGACTCCCCAACTAGCGAAACGCGCAAATGGACCATTTTCGTAGACGGGGCCTCCAATCCGGCGGGGAGCGGGGCTGGCATCATACTGGAAAGCAACGAGGGAATCATCGTTGAAATTTCACTCACCATGTCCTTCCCCGCCTCTAACAACCAGGCGGAGTACGAAGCCTTCCTCGTCGGGTTACGCTTGGCCGAAGACCTGGGCGCAGAAGAAATCGTCATTTGCACAGATTCACAACTCGTGGCCCTTCAAGTTCGAGGAGAATATCAAGCCAAAAACGAAAACATGACTGAATACTTAGCCCTGGTCAAAAGGAAGATGACGAAGTTTATAGCGGTGGAGGTAAGATGTAACACCCCATTTTAATTTATTTAATCGTCGTGGGTTATTTTATTTGTTTGGCATGTTTAGGGTGTGTGTAGTTGAGCGCGGAAGTGTAGTGTCCTTAACGGATTGGGGTCAATAGAGCAACTGGAGAACTCTGAAGAGATCTATTATTAAATGAAAGAGACAGATCAATAATTATTAGTCCAAAAGAGTATTTTAAGGTAACTCTAATAATTGATCAATTGGGTTGAGATGACAAAATATCAATTGGAGGTATTTTACCCTGTTGGATTATATTATATAATAAGTATTATATATATATATATATATATATATATATATATATATATTTGTTAGAAAAGACAAAGAAGGAAGAAGAATGAAAAGAAGAGAAGGAAAAGAGAGAAGAGGAGGAAGAGGAAATTGAAGAAAATCTCCGTCTCAATCGCGATTAATCGGGTAAGGGTGAGAAGTTTCAATTATATCTCGATTGTATATGTATATGCATGTGTTTGTTTGGTTGGATTTTGGGTGAAATGTTAGAGTTTTAAAGTTTGTTAGAGTTGGTAAATTGAGTGGAACTCATGAGTTAAGGTTCCTAATTGTTGATACATGATAGTTATAGGTTGCTTAGTATTTACTTTGCAGTATGGTGATGTTTAGATGAGATTTGGAGGGAAATTGAGTGAAACCCGTTGCAGGAATTATGCAGGAAATTCTGGGTGTTTCGCTGCCCATACGCGTAATGGCCAAGGCAATACGCGTAATGAGCAAGGAATTACGCGTATGGCAAGGGCTATAAGAGGGCATTACGCGTATGGAATCCATTTTTGCACGGCCCTCTGCTGAAACGCGTAATGGTACGCGTAAGGAGCAAGGCATTACGCGTAAGGAGGGAGGCACTACGTGTAATGGGTTTCAAATGGAATCAAGATGGAATTTTTGGGAGAAATTAGTCTCTGCTCATACACGTAACACTTTGGCCAATACGCGTATAGAGGGCGAGCGAGTTGGGCAATACGCGTATAGGTTTGGGCAATACGCGTATGACCAGCGAGAGTGCAGAATTTTGCCGTTCACGATTTCTTTCCCGATTTCGCGTCCGATGCGGTTCCTTTTTGGTCTGAGAGGTTGTTTACCGTGAAAATTGGTAAACAACCGCTGATCTTCCAAATCTAACTTTGGTGACTCACAGGATCGATCATATTGATCCTAGGACATGTGCTAACCATTGATTTAAGTTAAATTCTAAAGTAATGAATACTTCGACAATACTCAAAAGGAAAGTTTGTTGAAAATATAGTACAAGACAACGCATCCAAATGTAAAGTTTAAAAGGCTGAAAAAGGTAAAAGGAAAGGTCGAACTTGCGTAAGGAAGATTAAAGGTATAAAACGAAAGTAAGTACAGGAACGTAACTGGCTTCAAATGAAAGATAAAATTTTAAGTAAGGATCAAAGTAAATTGCATTGAAGAATAAATGGTGTTTTACATCACGTACATTCTCACAATACTCTTTTCTCAACACGCGGATACTTTGAGTAAATTTAAAGTTACTTGTACAAAGTGAACACAACACCCTTAATCCTATTGCTAGGACCTTTATTTATAATACTAACACTAACTGGTAAAAACTGCCTGAAATAGTCAACAAATGACAAGTGTTATATTGCATGCTTCCATTGCTTGGATACACGCCACCTGTCTTTCTTCAAGAGCGAACCAAATTAACTACTCCCTCTTTTATTTGAATTTGAATTTTCAGCGTCAGGCATCATCAACATTTTCGGTCGAAGGTTCCCCCTTCAACTCTTAGAAATATTTTCTAAGTCCCACAAGGTCTCCTTTCCTCTTATGAGTACCTTCGACTCGAACCTATCACACAAATCCTGTCGAAAACTCTTCTAACCCTCTTCAAGAGCTCAACATTCTCCTCAATACTTCCAACTTCATGTGGGCTTTGAATTCACGAGCTAATAAACTGCCCCCCAAAAATGTCTTTTTCGACGATACTGAAGAAAAGCGCATTTTTTGATAGTGTTCGTTCGACGCCATCTTTCGACCATGCATAGGTGTTCATCAAAATTGACTGACCCACGTTCCAAGAAACTATTCAGTTTCTTTTCAATCAGGTTTATGACATCACAGCTAATTGTGATTAGGACTGAAACGTCCCCTCGTAAATCACATCAAGCCGCAAACCACCATAACCTCCCCTAAAGCCTAGGAAATCGTGGACGTAGGTAGCAACTGCCACCGCCCCTACTTTGGCTCCTGGAAAGACACGTGTCCCACTAGACTTAGCCCTTCAATGATGGTTAGTGAGCCCTTTCACGTCTCTACAACACTTTATAAATAGTTTCTTCAGAAACTACTTTTCAAGTTTCCACTCCCAAGTATCTACTACGCACCTTTTCCTCTCTCCAAAACGTTCAACCCTTTACCTTCAACAAACCCACTTTCTTCAAAATTTCTTCATCAATGGCTTCTTCAACTGCTACTACTCAAGACCCAAAGAAAATCCAGAAGCTCAAAGGTCAAAAGAGCGCACCACTGCTTCCTCCATTTGCTAAATTGAACGGACCCAAGGTGGTAAAGAATCGGCAATTCATTCCTGAGCCTCTAAAGAAGGAGAAAAGACACATCTACGAAACCCAGGTACTGATTCCTGTTACCGTTACTAGGAAACCGTTAGCCTTATCTGGTCCTTTATCTTCTTTAGACACCGATTATACAGCCATTAGTGACTTTTTCCCATCCTATCGTAAAACCAAGCCCCTAGGGCAGAAAGACAAAACTAGGGTAACCTCTGAACCCCATGACAATGTAGCCCTGAAGAACATAGATTTGAAATATCTGAACGATGGGTCTAGGTTATTTAGGGCAACTCCGTACTTTAAGGATTCTGACCTTTATTTGAACTGGTTGGCCAAGTTAGAGAAAGTGAAAGCAGAAACCTGGAAGAGCTCAGGAATCTACGACTTGATCATGATGTCGAAGACTGGTCCAGCCTACTGTCCAACTTTACTGGCATCATCTTTGTATTTTTGGGATAGTACCCACTATACCTTCTATCTCCCTTGTGGGATGATGACACCCACTCTGTTCGATGTAGCCGTTATCACAGGGCTAAAGCCTCATGGTTTAGTTTACGACCCTGAAATAGATGATATAGACACTATAGGGTTCGCCACCACCAAACACACTTACACTCATTTCATAAACCACTACCATAATAGGCATACTGAAACAGTCGAAGACGAAGAACACATAGCATTCTTGGCTATGTGGCTTTCTCGCTGCGTATTCTGTACCAAATCCTTGCAAGTGGCACGAAAATATCCGACTCTGGCCAATCAACTACACCTTAATCGAGGCTTCTGCCTAAGTGAAATGATATTGGCCAGTCTGTACGAATCTTTGAGCGAAGGTGTGGGTCGTCTAAAAGACCAAGAGAGTAACGGGAACCTGCTGCTATCTGGACCATTTTGGTTACTTCAGCTCTGGCTCAATGCCACTTTTGAAGCAAGCCTCCCTAACAAAGGGTCTATGGACGAAGATGCTACTGAAATTAAAGAGAGACGAGTCGAATGGGTTCGACTGGTGCAACTGACTCCAAACGAAGAAGGACAGTCACTTAGGGTATCCTTCTCTGGCTTCGTCAAAATGTTTGCTAAGCGCTATGAGTTCACCCCAAGGATGACGCCCTTTGCTGAACGAAAATATGGCCCTGAATGGTTTACCATGCCCTTTCCTCCCTCGTTCAAGAAATATGAAGAAGAATCGCAGCATGTCTGGGAGGCATTTCTGATCCCTCGACTTTTCGTTCATCGACTCAACCTGCTAAAGGGCCAAACTTCCCTGATAGCCTATCAACCAAACCTTGTCTCTCGACAATTTGGTCTAGTCCAGACTCTACCCAAGTGCCTATATGAGAAGAAGGCCCATGTTATTCTTCCCAACATCATCTACGATGCCATAGAGAGTTCGACACACCTTGCTCGACATGCCCATCGATCATACCTGACTCCCGTCTACTTTGAACCTTCCCATCTCTGCACCCAAGAATTCCATGACTGGTGGTCGACACATTACGCTGTGGAGTTCCTTGATGTCTCTAGCTTTGCTCAGTTGATTGACCAAGCTTTTGTTCATGTGCAGGAGAAGATCAAGAAAGGTACATCCGTTCATATTAAGGAGATTCACGCCTGTCGCGGTGAAAATTGGATACCATAGTTATTTTTTAACTAGGATCGCATTTTTAATGTCACCACCGGTCTTTGATTTTTTCCAAGGGAAGGGAGAAAAACCGAATTCCCACAATGCAATGCAAATCACTAAGATTCTAAGGTTCGAGGGTTGGTTATACCTAGGGAATGTGTTAGCACCCTAGATATCTGTAGTACTCTACAGGAACCTCTTAATTTTATTTTATCTGTTATTTGTTTTGCTAAGGTTTAAGGGTAGGTAATTTATTATTTTTATTCCTAAGTGTGCTCGACAAGATATCGCATCTTGTGCCTACATATCCTGTCAGGAAGGAATCAGAGCACATGTAGTTCCTCTCTGAAGGATACTAAAGGTTTAAGAGTTTAGGAGAAAAGATGAGTCATCATCTTAAGAAACCACCACAGTTTTTTGAAACTTGTTTGTATTTGTGGGGTATGGGATTGTATGTCCCTTCTTTGAGATGATTAACATCAAACTCTCTTGTGTGGAGAATTAGGTGGGCTAAAATTTGATTTTTTTTAATCAAAGTTGAGGGGGGACTAACCTAGGAAATCTATCCTAAGTTATCTAATTGACTTATCTTAAGGTGTCGATTATGATGCAAATGATGTGCACCATGCACAATAACATGTTTATCATGCATGGGATTTTCCCATGGATATTAATGCGATTAATTATTGTTATTTAGGCGAGGGTGCTAGCAAAGTGATGCTAGACTTGTGTCTAGTGACCAAAGGTTGAATGCGATGCCTAAAGGCGATCGACTTACATGGGCAGAAAATGGGCTTGACGTTGGATCGAGAGTTTTGATGTTTTGAAAAGGTTTAGAACAAAATAGAATGCATACATCACAAACAAAAGCATAAACAAAGCATAATATCAAACAAGTTCTAATCTAAATCCATACAAAGGCAACCAAGCGCGGGGAACGACTTATTAAGAAAAGAGTTTGATTAATTTTAAAAGGAAATTAATAAAAGGTTTATTTATTTTAGAATTATGTTTTTAATTGGAAAAAGTTAAGGATTTCTTATTTATAAAAGGTTTTAATTATTATTTTAGTTGCAAAGTCATGTTAAAAAAAATGTTAATTAGAAAAGGTTATTAAAAAGTTTTCAAATTAATTTAGAAATGGTTTTAATTTTAATATTTTTAAAAAAAGTTTTTATTATTATTCAATTTTTAAATTTATATTAAAATGTTAATAAAGTTTTTCTTAAAAAAAAATTTAAATTAATATTTTAAAGATTCTTATTAAAGATTTTTTTTATTAAAAGCGATTTTAATTTAGTATTTTAGTAAGAAAAGTTTCATAAAAAAAAAAGACTTCCACTAATTTAAGAAAAGGTTTAATTTTAAAGGGAGATTGAAATGTTTGTTATTAATTTTAAAGTTATTGTATTAATGGTCATTATTTTTTAGAGTTATTATAAAAGGTTGTTATTGTTAATTTAAGAGGGAGAAACAAGTTAAAGGTTTTTTATCTTAAAGGATTAATTTTAATATTTTAATAAAAGGTTTTCATTATTAAAAAAAAGGTTTACTAATTTAAAAAAGTTTATAATTAATTAAATTTTAAGAAACAAGTTAATTAAAAGGGTTCTAATTATATTTTATTAAACTGAAATTAATGATTATTTTATATAAAAACTCTAATTTAATGATTAATTAAAAAAAAAAGAGATAGGTTATGATAAGAAAACGGAGGGATCGCACGCTTGCCAGGGAGAGAGGGTCCACCGTGGACCCTCAAATCTCAACCTTATGATCCAATATGCAAAAATCTAACGGATAAAACGAAGGGTACACGAGATGTGACGTGTGTGCGTGTGTACATGAATATTCGTTTGAAATTTAAAAACAAAAAGAAAGAAGACAGAACGCCCTCCTCTCTCGCTCTCGCTCTCAATCGTCTTTCTCTTTTTCTCTCAAATGGAAGGGGTTACAAACCCTAAACCTCCATCGCCGCTACTCTCAACTCTCTCGATCTCTCTCGGTCAAACGTTCATAACGATAAAAACCCCAACCCCCAGCAATCCCAATACCCCAATCCACTAATTTTTGAGATGTTTACAATATACATTTTTGAGATCAAAGCATGAAAAAGTAAAAAAGCTGTCAATCCTTGATCTGTTCTTCGACCAGGTACTCACTCTTTTTTATATCTTCGCATACTCTTTCCCTTTTGTTGTGTGTAGATCGATTCCTTGAGTTGTGTGTGTATGTATAGACAGTTTGTGTGGATTCGCTGCGATGAATTTTGTGTGTTAATTGGTATAGTGAATATTGGGTTTTTTGTGAAGGGATGCGGTTGTCGATTGGGAATGATGTTGTGGTTACTGGTTTTTTGTTCGTGTAAAAAATGCCTCTTTCCCCCGAATGTCTTGTGATTCTGTCTCTTTTATAGGTGTGGATTAAAATCTGAACTGAATGCTATTAATTCTGTTGCAGAGCGTGGTCTTGGAAAGAATTTGAATTTCTCTTTGCCTCTTGAATGCTGCCAATGAAAGCGGTTCAGAACTTGCCTTTTTTTATTTATCTTGTCAGATTGTGCTTTTACTAGCCATTGATGAATGATTTTAATTTAGCAATAAACTCTGATTTTATTTGATTGACGACATTTATCTGATGGTTATGATTGTCGGTCAAAGATGAATTTTCGGTAGTTAATGACTCAGCAAATACTTGAGAAGCCTAAGAGCACGTAGCGAAGAAAACTTTCTTGTGTTAGATCTTCAATATGTTGTTCTAAAGTAGAAAAGTCTTCATTTTGTGACGATGAGTAATAATCATGCTTTCTTTCCGGATTTTAATAATATGTCACTAAAGTCCTTGTTGTTTTTCGTGGCAGGTTTTGGTGTGAGCAAAGCTCGGCGTATTTGGACGACTTGGCTTAAGTTGTGAATGGACAAAGGCAATATAGCATCCATAGGTATTCACAGTTGTAATATATCAAACCATGATTTTTACACTTTTCAATATGTATTGTTGTAGGCTTGAAATTCATATTGAGAAGTGGCAGTTTGGCTTATAGAACTCATGGCTTGTGTGGTTGTCACAACTGGTGTTGGTCTTTAGCATCTTGGTCATGAATATGATTTCTTTGATTTCTTTCCTTATTTGGTTTCTGACTTGTTTTTAGAAATTGCAGATATTGGTGAATTGTGTTTAGGGATGCAGAGAACACGATCTGAGTTTGTATGATTACCAATTGATGATGATTGTTTGCCTGGTTTGCTGATAGATTGACAAGTGGGTTGGCAGATACAAAACTTGTTGTATTTCCTTGCTTCTTGGAGCTTTAGTACTGTTCAAAATCAGTTCTCAGCACCTCTTCAACATACGCATATTCACGAGGTTAAGTTTGTCTGTGATTGGTATTACAGGGCCGTTGTTGATTCTAGTCTGGACATGATGAAAATCTGGCTCAAAATGCTCCCCTTTGTTAGCATGTGTGTGTTATGGCGAATGAATTTTGCTCTTGCTGATTTCGCATGATTACGCTGCTTAGCTTCTGTTAGCATCGCTCTAACCGTTTTTTGTTTCTGTTTCAATTGTTACAGTGGCCATGAGACGAAGAGCGGAGCCAGGCTTGGACCATATCTACTCCAAATAAATCGCCTGATGACATGCTTTGGTTCATGAGCAAGACTTTTGAAAATGAAGTCATTTGAGTTTCTTGACAAAATAGGAATTGCAGTAAGTAACTTCTACCAACAGGGTTGAATTGGGATAACAAGATTCAGTCATGATACCAAACATCCATGGGGCGTGGCACGTACCTGGCGATCCAAACCTCCAACATTTACGGTATTATTATGTACTAACTGTTTGTCTCTGCGATTTACTTCTCTTGGCTGATCCGTAATATTAATTTCTGCCTCAGTTTCCACATTTTAATATTCTTGATTCTTGATGCACAACCTGGTTAAGTTCTAGGCTGTTTGTGATGAACTCCGACCATTGATTGGGGGAGAACTAAATTGCATTCTATCACTATTCCTGTGACGGTCGTCTCTTCTTGCTCTCTCTTTTTTTAGTATTGGCAATATATTTCGTTTCGGCATTTTACCGCTGATGTGTTAATCATGTGCTTGGTGTATCGAAGTGGCTGAGAGTTAATTTCTTTTGGTTATAGATGGTGTACGCAAGCTGCTGTTAGTTTTCCGCCATAAACACTTTGAACCGTGTTCATATTTCTCTCCTTATTCAACTTTGATTTTTCCTTTGGATGCTCGATTGTGTTTACTGAGCCAGAATTTGTCATGATAATGGTTTTCTTTGTCTTGTCATACGTGTTCAGATTTTTGAAGCAACTACGGAAAGGTGTCGGTCACGATATGAAATAATTTGCTTCAACCTAATTTAGGACTAGAGAAAACATGTCTCAGCAATACTCTCACCTCCAATAACATGGACAGGCAATGGTGAAGTCTAATGTTCATTTGAGACCGCATAACAGTGGTCGAACTTACAAGTTGTCATCATCCCTTGAAGACCTGGAGATAGATTCAAACTGCGCAACATTCCGAATGTCTCTTAAAAATGCAATTATAAACGTTTTGTAGAGTCCTGTAGTATGATCTTGGATGTAAAATACTGTCATGGCCGTGGAAAAGGTGGTATTCAATCTTATATTCCATTGATTATCTAATGAAAATATGCAATTAAATTGTAAATGTCATCTCTACAAATAGTCTATCAAACTTGTAAACATCCGTCAATTCTTTAGGACTTGTACATAGCAACCCCTTTTTCCAAAGTCTAGGGTCCATCATACAGTATATGGTTTTTTTAATTAACTCGCTTTGTATGCACTGATGCATTTCGCTTTGTTCGATGTGGCTCATGGATTTGGTTGCGACAATAACGTAAGGCCTTTTAAGAGGAGGTTGTTTTGCTAGCTTTGTGATTTATCTTTAAACTTTGCACTCTTGAGAGTTTATGCTTGAAATCTTTAAACTGGTACTCTAATAAATGCCATAGCATCAAATCTTTCTTACTTTCATATGAAGAACCAAAACAAGCATGGACTTAAAAAAAAAATGAACTGGATCATGGAGTTGGAACTTTTAATCTCTAGGACATATATTGGACTTGGATTGAATCTTTAAATTTGAGTTTTAGATTTCAAGAACTTTGAAAATTGGATGATGTATCGTGAACCTTTTGCACTTAAACCTTCAATAATTGTGACACTTGCATGAATGAAACTCATTGATTTCTCTGAATCCATCTTTGGTGTATTGTAAACTTGGACTTGTAACTTGGATAAATTATGGATTTGAATTTGTACCTTGGGTTCCAAACTTCTGATTCAGATGAGGGGAAGATGCCATCATGCAGCATAACTGCCATCCAACCAGTGACCAGTATTAGGAGACTAAATTTCTGTATCAAAGGGTATAAGGACTTAATCTTTGTGGGGTGAAAACCGAGGAGTCTTGAGGAAGAAAGGCTTAGTAGTTAGGGATAAACAGGGTGAGGGTACATCACACAGGAGTCCAACACAAACTTGCAGAGACCAGGGAACCACTACAAACACACACACAGCACAGCAGCCTTCAGGACCTTGAATCTTCTGCAGCAGCACCTGCCCTTAAAAGAGAAACAAACAGACAAAGCTAGATGAAGCAGTTAGTTATACACGAATGATTGACCTAATATGTTATGCAAAGAATAAAGCGAGGATCTTAGGGTCAAAAATTAGGGTGTGTCAGATGCCCCTATTTAAGTTTCTCCTAGTCGGAGATACGGAGATTGAAATCTTTGTCTCGACGAGATAGGAGAGACTTAAATACAAACATGCACAAATTTTTGGCCCTAAGATGCCGCCAAATGCACATGATATGAAATGATATGAAATGCAAGACAGAGAAAACTGACACGCTGAAACACAGCTAAAGGAAGGAAGACCTGACAAGGAGCGGCTTAGCAAAGCAAGACTCCACGGGGAAAGATCTAACTCTACCAGGGGACAAGAGACTACCAACTGACAATCACAGGGTAGCTTAAGCGCGTGGCAAGAAACTTGAAAGGAAAAGGATAACTTACTACCAACAACTGGTAGCCTACGCGAGGGTATCCAGTTAAAATAAAATGGCGTATATTACCTACTATCACACATGATAGCCTAAGCAGAGGTAATAAACTAGGGAGGAGAGATCACCTACTACCAAACACGGTAGCCTAAGCATAGGTTTCTGACCCAAAAGAAAGGTGTGTTACCTACTATCAAGCATATGATAGCCTAAGCGAGGTAAACACCAAAGGAAAGATGACCTACTACCACCACGGTAGCCTAAGCGAGGCATCTGACCAAAATACAGACGTATTACCTACTATCCCACGATAGCCTAAGCAGAGGTAATATACTGGAAATGAAGGATCACCTACTGCCAACTTGTGGTAGCCTGAGCAAAGGCGTCCGACCAAAAAAGGATGTGTTACCTACTATAAAGCATATGATAGCCTAAGCGAGGTAAACACAAAAGGAAAGATGACCCACTACCACCACGGTAGCCTAAGCGAGGCATCTGACCAAAACACAAAAAAAAAATGACTGTTGTCGAAGTCTGCTGGAGATCTATTGCCAAGAATAACCAGGGAAATACCTACTGCCGAGGTCTTCTGGAAATCTACTGCCGAGAATAACCAGGAAAATACCTACTGCCGAGGTCTTCTGGAAATCTACTGCCGAGGATAACTAGGGAAATACCTACTGCCGATGTCTTCTGGAAATCTACTGCCGAGAATAACCAGGGAAATACCTACTGCCGAGGCCTTCTGGAAATCTACTGCCGAGAATAACCAGGAAAATACCTACTGCCGAGGTCTTCTGGAAATCTACTGCCGAGAATAACCAGGAAAATACCTACTGTCGAGGTCTTCTATCAAGTATTCCACTTGAAAGGGTAGAAAATAAGTCATTGCTGCGAGGTTGTCTTCCTTAAACACAAATCTTGAAGTAAACTGCTACGAGGTTGTCTGCCTCTATCACATATCTTGAAATAACCGCTACGAGATTGTCTGCCTTGAGCAAAGTCTTGAATTCCTTCTGGAGAGGTGAATACTTGTTTATAAAGTAACTTCACAGGGAGGTTGGGATTTCACTGGAGATCTTGTGACTTCAGCTAGAATCCATAAATTGTTGGAGATTTGGAAGTTTCACCGGGGATCTTCAGAAGAGATGCGGGTCGACTGACTTGTAAACATGTCTTCTTAAATAAGGAGAAAGACAAGTTGAATCTTTATCAAACTTCTTGAAGAGATGCCATTTGTTGGAAGCAAATTGAATTGTGGACTCACTGGGGAGAATACCACTGAGAAGCAATATTGTTGTAGTTGAAATTGTGTTGAAGCTAGTAAAATTCTTGTAACAGAGATTCTCAAATAAAGAGAATACTTGGAAAGTCTTCAATGAACCTTTCTGACGAATTTCCGGCGAGATAATATTTGATGGAGAATGAGTTGATAACCTTGATAACTTCATCGGGGATAAAAAAAATTTCTTGAGAAGACTTCCATTTGTCATCCAGATAGAAAACTGACCTCAAATAAAGAGCTACCACTTGTTGTCTGGATTTATATCCCATAATACTGCTGGAGGAATAACTTTGCCTTTCATAGAGATCTTTGAAGAAAATTTTTCTTGGGGAGACAAAGTGCAAAATAAATGCACGCTCAATCCAGGTTCAAAAGCCTAGAAATATCCAACATTATGATTATCAGGGACCAAAGTTCAATTCAGGAAGTAACTGAAAAGAAACGGTCAAGCAAGACTCCATCCATTGAGGAATGAACTCAAAGGGGTTTATCTTTATCCAAAACTGGAAAAGAAAACTAAAGCAACCGTCTTCCATGAGGATCGAACTCAGTGGGGAGTTTAGGATTTATGTGCTTTTTCTGCCTAGGGATGACGATTCTACTTGGAGGGAGCAGACAAAACCCGATCACTTGGGGATAAACGCAACCAAAGTGAAAGAACAAAACAAAGGAAACAAAATGCAAGATGCAAAAATGCGCACATGCCATGAATCTACATGAATGAATGCCATGCTATGCTTATGCTCATGCTGACAAAACAACAACAAGAAGCAAACTGGAGATGAAAACAAGCATCTCGATACGGATACTCGGCCGATCTTCGCAATATAAGATGCATCGCTGGGGATGAATGGAAAACCATATATAGAAACATGTCCTACTTCAAAGCTTCAAAATTTCTCTGGGTAAAAGAGAGTACTCCACTTAGGGATGAACATCATGACTTCACTTAGGGTTGTCAAGATGAACCTGGTGATTCCGTTGGGGATGAGGAAGATTCACTGGGAACGAATCAAACTCAATGATCGAAAAGACTTCATGGGGGATAAAATAAATATCCACTACGAACTGAAGTAGTCTGAATGAAAGTTGTAACTAGATAAAATAAATATCCACTTCATCGGGGAAGCTCGGATCAATAGTAGTTGGAAATGTCGGAGATAACTTTGAGGGGATGAAATAAACATCCGCTTTTACTGGAGAAGGTTGAGGTAGTGAGAAAATCCGATGAGGAGCGAAATAAACACTCGCTTCGCCGGGGAAGGTTGAAACCAAAGAAGTTTACCAGGGATTCTTAGGTTATCGAATGGAGAAATCTCGCGTCAAACATGCCATAACTTCTTGAAATAATGATTTACCAGGGAATAGCCGTCACTACCTGAAGTAGAACTTACTGGGGAATCATCACATTACTTGGGACAAAAGCTCTTTGAGGTATGAGTGAATAATGTCGTGAGATTGATGCAACTATGCATTGATAACCTGTATGGCAGTCGCCATTTTGAATAACAGTTGATGTGAATGGACGAAAAGTAATCTTCGATTCTCAAATGCCCCAGATCACTTGGCCTATGAGAAAAAGTCATCCCAAGAGGATTTTACAGAAAACTTGGCATCCAACTGTCACAATGTTTTCAAACTCTTGGAGAGATTGTCGAATCTCGACATAACTGGCCGGATTGAATGTGTTCTGTAACCGAGTCTTCAAATTCTTTGAGAGATTTACCAAATCTCGACGTAACTGCCCCAGATTGACGGTGTTCTGAGTCTTCAAACTTTGTTCCTTGAGGTCAGACGGCGAAAGAAACAGCTGGGAAACAACTTGCCCCTGCTCAGCAAGGTCTTCAGGTGACGTGCCCCTGGATACTATCATCTCCTTGAAATAATACTAAATTTTAGCTCATCAATGCCACATGTATGTTAATTTCTACGATGTCAAGCAATGTTAGCAAGTAGAAAATGTTAGTTCTAAAACTGATAATGCAACATATGTTTGTCTTGAAAATTTTATTAAAAGATTTTTTTGGTGGTCGAATTACCAATTTTATAATGCCAACGCAAATTTTTGAGCATAACTCATAGGAGTCAGGAAACGATATCTCAATGAGTATGCTTTTGGAATAAACCTTGCTTCAATTAGGTCTTTTAAGGGCTGTATCGTGGCTTGGTTCACAGTTTAAGAAACAAAGGATATAAGGCTCAAAGTTTGTTTGTGCCCACCCAATCTTCGTGATATTTTACTCCTTTTTTTTTTGCGAATTACCCTGCCCCAGGTTAAGAATGAGGGTTTTCTGATTTGTAGAAGAAAACTACTACTTCAAAGGCTCAAAAGGGTTAACGAGGGTTTATCTCCTTATATCTCCGGTGTTTGGGATTTTGAAACAATGCCTTATATCACCAACAGAGTTTTATTCAAAAGCATACAACGAGAGATCTTGCATTTGATTTTCGTCATCCTCCCTTCAATTTTTTGCCGAGGCAAGAGATTGGGCAGCATTGGCATTATAAAATAGAAAAAGTGTTTTAAAATGAGTGAAACGAATGGATTTCTTCAAGACAAACATTATTCATTGCATCAATTATTCAAAATTAACGAGTTCTCACACGCAAAACAAGTGCATTAACGAACGTAGAAAATTACATATGAAAACAGCAAATAAGCTTAAAATATGCCGAGACATAGCCTAGAGAAAACCGTCCTCTGTATTAATCCACCACGTGCAAGGAGGGGATTGCTTCTTGTTCAAGTAAGAGATGGATCTCAACTTGGGGTTCGCACAATTCGAAAGACAAGACTCCCTTCTGAACCATCTCTTTCACTTTCTTCTTCAAAACATGACATTCCTCGATGTCATGGCCGGGTGCCCCTTGATGGAAGGCACAGAAGGTATCAGCTTTGAAATAACTCCCATGGATCACCGGGACGGATAGTGGAGTTTCCTTCTTGATTAAAGCATATTGTAAGAGGGTAGGGAACAGATTAGCGTAGAGCACAGGGATATCCAAAAATTCACCACTTCGTTCAACTGGCTGGTTGGCTGAGGAGGCAGAAAATCCATCCTGGCGTTGGGATATGGCCAACTCTTTAACCAAATCCATCAGGCTCCTCTTGGTAATCTTTAAGTCTGCAACCTCGTCGCGAAGTTCTTGTTTTTCATGCTCTTGAATGTCTATCAGATTCTTCATAGTAGTAGAAAAAGTTTCCATGTTGGCCTTTAGAGTGGCAATCTCCGCTCGGAGTGCTTGGTTTTCCTGTTCCAAATGATCCATCATTTTCTTGCGACCGACTAGAGTATCGTATCGATGATTCGGAGTCTGAGAAGAGAGACACGAATGAGAACTTGGAATGCGAAGGAATGCAAATGCAAATGCAAATGATGCGACAAGATTTATGGAACTTAGCTATTTATAATCATCATGGAATATCAAGAGACTCGATTAAAAAAAATCATTAAAAACGGTTATGATAATCAATATCCGGAATATTAAAACAAATTTATTAATAACACGTCGGTACACTTTCCAAAAGTCATAACGGAAAAGCTAAATAAAAGCTAATAATGATGGATCTAAGGAGACTCTTCCAACGGTCTTCGTTTGACTTCTTCTTCCAATTGAGCCTCCAAGGTATTGATTAAGGACTAGAGTAGCCTTTTTAAAGAATTTCTCCTTTTGTAGTCATGTTGGCTTGAATATTAACCGAAGATGAGAAATGAATACTGGTATTGAACTAGTAACCCCGTCAGCTGAGGAAATTTTTCAAGGATAGGTACCAATTGATAATCAAGGAAACAGTAGTAGAATAGAGATAATAACTTCCCATATCTGGTCTCGATCCTTTCTTTATCTGTCAGCAAGGTCTCCAGCCCCCTTAGATCGTCCAAGTTATGACTATTGTAAAGGTATTTCAATGTTTTTTTTTAATTTTTTTTTAGAGTCCATGATATCCTTATGATGTTTATGAACAAGACTAAGTTCCATGAATCTTTATGAGATGATGCTAATGAATGCAGAGATGCAAACACAAAGACAAAGCACAAAGCACACATAAGCAAACAAACAAACAAGGGTCCTAGGTTCAAAGGAGCATGAACGGAGTCAAGGTCTACCTATCCCATAAGGTAGTATGGTTTCAAATGTACCTGCCGAACGGGTTCTAAAAGTTCCCAGAGTCTACGACCCATCTTTCGGATATTATTGACTTCCCAAATCACTTGGTATTCAATAATATTCTCAAGAGGATCTCGTCCGAGTGTAGTATCGCGTGATAACTATTTGGAAATAGACTCCCGCATAGTCACCACACTACATTCTAAAAGGCCAAGTGGGTTTAAAGGTGCTACGGTCCTCAGTCTTAAGGGTTCTTGGTCGAAGTTAATACCGTTTTCACGAATGAACTCGTTCAAACAATATTAAGTTCAAAAGAACCTAAACTGAGCGATGATTTTCTCAATTCGACTTTTCAGGAATCGACTATGTCAAAGTACCCTTGACCATATCATCTCTTATAATTCACTCAAGTCCGGGTCTAGGACTCTCACCACTCAAGAATCCCTCCAAACAGCAAAACAAATATATAACAGATAACATTAAAAGATCAAGTTAGGGGGAACCCTCTTATGAGACGTCCCCAGTGAAGTCGCCATTTCTGTCGCGGTGAAAATTGGATACCATAGTTATTTGTTAACTAGGATCGCATTTTTAATGTCGCCACCGGTCTTTGATTTTATCCAAGGGAAGGGAGAAAAACCGAATTCCCACAATGCAATGCAAATGCACTAAGATTCTAAGGTTCGGGGATTGGTTATACCTAGGGAAGGTGTTAGCACCCTTGATATCTGTAGTACTCTACAGGAACCTCTTGATTTTATTTTATCTGTTATTTGTTTTACTAAGGTTTAAGGGTAGGTAATTTATTATTTTTATTCCTAAGTGTGCTCGACAAGATATCGCATCTTGTGCCTACATATCCTGTCATGAAGGAATCAGAGCACATGTAGTTCCTCTCTGAAGGATACTAAAGGTTTAAGAGTTTAGGAGAAAAGATGAGTCATCATCTTAAGAAACCACCACAGTTTTTTGAAACTTGTTTGTATTTGTGGGGTATGGGATTGTATGTCCCTTCTTTAAGATGATTAACATCTAACTCTCTTGTGTGGAGAATTAGGTGGGCTAAAATTTGATTTTTTTAATCAAAGTTGAGGGGGGACTAACCTAGGAAATCTATCCTAAGTTATCTAATTGACTTATCTTGAGGTGTCGATTATGATGCAAATGATGTGCACCATGCACAATAACATGGTTATCATGCATGGGATTTTCCCTTGGATATTAATGCGATTAATTATTGTTATTTAGGCGAGGGTGCTAGCAAAGTGATGCTAGACTTGTGTCTAGTGACCAAAGGTTGAATGCGATGCCTAAAGGCGATCGACTTACATGGGCAGAAAATGGGCTCGACGTTGGATCGAGAGTTTTGATGTTTTGAAAAGGTTTAGAACAAAATAGAATGCATACATCACAAACAAAAGCATAAACAAAGCATAATATCAAACAAGTTCTAATCTAAATCCATACAAAGGCAACCAAGCGCGGGGAACGACTTATTAAGAAAAGAGTTTGATTTATTTTAAAAGGAAATTAATAAAAGGTTTATTTATTTTAGAATTATGTTTTTAATTGGAAAAAGTTAAGGATTTCTTATTTATAAAAGGTTTTAATTATTATTTTAGTTGCGAAGTCATGTTAAAAAAATGTTAATTAGAAAAGGTTATTAAAAAGTTTTCAAATTAATTTAGAAATGGTTTTAATTTTAATATTTTTAAAAAAAGTTTTTATTATTTTTCAATTTTTAAAGTTATATTAAAAAGTTAATAAAGTTTTTCTTATAAAAAAAATTTAAATTAATATTTTAAAGATTCTTATTAAAGATTTTTTTTATTAAAAGCGATTTTAATTTAGTATTTTAGTAAGAAAAGTTTCATAAAAAAAAAAGACTTCCACTAATTTAAGAAAAGGTTTAATTTTAAAGGGAGATTGAAAGGTTTGTTATTAATTTTAAAGTTATTGTATTAAAGGTCATTATTTTTTAGAGTTATTATAAAAGGTTATTATTGTTAATTTAAGAGGGAAAAACAAGTTAAAGGTTTTTTTATCGTAAAGGATTAATTTTAATATTTTAATAAAAGGTTTTCATTATTAAAAAAAAGGTTTACTAATTTAAAAAAGTTTATAATTAATTAAATTTTAAGAAACAAGTTAATTAAAAGGGTTCTAATTATATTTTATTAAACTGAAATTGATGATTATTTTATATAAAAACTCTAATTTAATGATTAATTAAAAACAAAAAAGAGATAGGTTATGATAAGAAAACGGAGGGATCGCACGCTTGCCAGGGAGAGAGGGTCCACCGTGGACCCTCAAATCTCAACCTTATGATCCAATATGCAAAAATCTAACGGATAAAACAAAGGGTACATGAGATGTGACGTGTGTGCGTGTGTACATGAATATTCGTTTGAAATTTAAAAACAAAAAGAAAGAAGACAGAACGCCCTCCTCTCTCGCTCTCGCTCTCAATCGTCTTTCTCTTTTTCTCTCAAATGGAAGGGGTTACAAACCCTAAACCTCCCTCACCGCTACTCTCAACTCTCTCGATCTCTCTCAGTCAAACGTTCATAACGATAAAAACCCCAACCCCCAGCAATCCCAATACCCCAATCCACTAATTTTTGAGATGTTTACAATATACATTTTTGAGATCAAAGCATGAAAAAGTAAAAAAGCTGTCAATCCTTGATCTGTTCTTCGACCAGGTACTCACTCTTTTTGATATCTTCGCATACTCTTTCCCTTTTGTTGTGTGTAGATCGATTCCTTGAGTTGTGTGTGTATGTATAGACAGTTTGTGTGGATTCGCTGCGATGAATTTTGTGTGTAATTGGTATAGTGAATATTGGGTTTTTTGTGAAGGGATGCGGTTGTCGATTGGGAATGATGTTGTGGTTACTGGTTTTTTGTTCGTGTAAAAAATGCCTCTTTCCCCCGAATGTCTTGTGATTCTGTCTCTTTTATAGGTGTGGATTAAAATCTGAACTGAATGCTATTAATTCTGTTGCAGAGCGTGGTCTTGGAAAGAATTTGAATTTCTCTTTGCCTCTTGAATGCTGCCAATGAAAGCGGTTCAGAACTTGCCTTTTTTTATTTATCTTGTCAGATTGTGCTTTTACTAGCCATTGATGAATGATTTTAATTTAGCAATAAACTCTGATTTTATTTGATTGACGACATTTATCTGATGGTTATGATTGTCGGTCAAAGATGAATTTTCGGTAGTTAGTGACTCAGCAAATACTTGAGAAGCCTAAGAGCACGCTGTGAAGAAAACTTTCTTGTGTTAGATCTTCAATATGTTGTTCTAAAGTAGAAAAGTCTTTATTTTATGACGATGAGTAATAATCATGCTTTCTTTCTGGCTTTTAATAATATGTCACTAAAGTCCTTGTTGATTTTCGTGGCAGGTTTTGGTGTGAGCAAGGCTCGGCGTATTTGGACGACTTGGCTTAAGTTGTGAATGGACAAAGGCAATATAGCATCCATAGGTATTCACAGTTGTAATATATCAAACCATGATTTTTACACTTTTTAATATGTATTGTTGTAGGCTTGAAATTCATATTGAGAAGTGGTAGTTTGGCTTATAGAACTCATGGCTTGTGTGGTTGTCACAACTGGTGTTGGTCTTTAGCATCTTGGTCATGAATATGATTTCTTTGATTTCTTTCCTTATTTGGTTTCTGACTTGTTTTTAGAAATTGCAGATATTGGTGAATTGTGTTTAGGGATGCAGAGAACACGATCTGAGTTTGTATGATTACCAATTGATGATGATTGTTTGCCTGGTTTGCTGATAGATTGACAAGTGGGTTGGCAGATACAAAACTTGTTGTATTTCCTTGCTTCTTGGAGCTTTAGTACTGTTCAAAATCAGTTCTCAGCACCTCTTCAACATACGCATATTCACGAGGTTAAGTTTGTCTGTGATTGGTATTACAGGGCCGTTGTTGATTCTAGTCTGGACATGATGAAAATCTGGCTCAAAATGCTCCCCTTTGTTAGCATGTGTGTGTTATGGTGAATGAATTTTGCTCTTGCTGATTTCGCATGATTACGCTGCTTAGCTTCTGTTAGCATTGCTCTAACTGTTTTTTGTTTCTATTTCAATTATTACAGTGGCCATGAGATGAAGAGCGGAGCCAGGCTTGGACCATATCTACTCCAAATAAATCTCCTGATGACATGCTTTGGTTCATGAGCAAGACTTTTGAAAATGAAGTCATTTGAGTTTCTTGACAAAATAGGAATTGCAGTAAGTAACTTCTACCAACAGGGTTGAATTGGGATAACAAGATTCAGTCATGATACCAAACATCCATGGGGCGTGGCACGTACCTGGCGATCCAAACCTCCAACATTTACGGTATTATTATGTACTAACTGTTTGTCTCTGCGATTTACTTCTCTTGGCTGATCCATAATATTAATCTCTGCCTCAGTTTCCACCTTTTAATGTTCTTGATTCTTGATGCACAACCTGGTTAAGTTGTAGGCTGTTTGTGATGAACTCCGGCCATTGATTGGGGGAGAACTAAATTGCATTCTATCACTATTCCCGTGACGGTCGTCTCTTCTTGCTCTCTTTTTTTTAGTATTGGCAATATATTTTGTTTCGGCATTTTACCGCTGATGTGTTAATCATGTGCTTGGTGTATCGAAGTGGCTGAGAGTCAATTTCTTTTGGTTACAGATGGTGTACGCAAGCTGCTGTTAGTTTTCCGCCATAAACACTTTGAACCGTGTTCATATTTCTCTCCTTATTCAACTTTGATTTTTCATTTGGATGCTTGATTGTGTTTACTGAGCTAGAATTTGTCATGATAATGGTTTTCTTTGTCTTGTCATACGTGTTCAGATTTTTGAAGCAACTACGGAAAGGTGTCGGTCACGATATGAAATAATTTGCTTCAACCTAATTCGGGACTAGAGAAAACATGTCTCATCAATACTCTCACCTCCAATAACATGGACAGGCCAAGGTGAAGTCTAATGTTCATTTGAGACCACATAACAGTGGTCGAACTTACAAGTTGTCATCATCCCTTGAAGACCTAGAGATAGATTCAAACTGCCCAACATTCCAAATGTCTCTAAAAAATGCAATTATAAATGTTTTGTAGAGTCCTGTAGTATGATCTTGGATGTAAAATACTGTCATGGCCGTGGAAAAGGTGGTATTCAATCTTATATTCCATTGATTATCTAATGAGAATATGCAATCAAATTGTAAATGTCATCTCTACAAATAGTCTATCAAACTTGTAAACATCCGTCAATTCTTTGGGACTTGTACATAGCAACCCCTTTTTCCAAAGTCTAGGGTTCATCATACAGTATGTGGTTTTTTTAATTAACTCGCTTTGTATGCACTGATGCATTTCGCTTTGTTCGATGTGGCTCATGGATTTGGTTGCGACAATAACGTAAGACCTTTTAAGAGGAGGTTGTTTTGCTAGCTTTGTGATTTATCTTTAAACTTTGCACTCTTGAGAGTTTATGCTTGAAATCTTTATACTGGTACTCAAATAAATTCCATAGCATCAAATCTTTCTTACTTTCATACGAAGAACCAAAACAAGCATGGACTTAAAAAAAAATGAACTGGATCATGGAGTTGGAACTTTTAATCTCTAGGACATATATTGGACTTGGATTGAATCTTTAAATTTGAGTTTTAGATTTCATGAACTTTGAAAATTGGATGATGTATCGTGAACCTTTTGCACTTAAACCTTCAATAATTGTGACACTTGCATGAATGAAACTCCTTGATTTCTCTGAATCCATCTTTGGTGTATTGTAAACTTGGACTTGTAACTTGGATAAATTATGGATTTGAATTTGTACCTTGGGTTCCAAACTTCTGATTCAGATGAGGGGAAGATGCCATCATGCAGCATAACTGCCATCTAACCAGTGACCAGTATTAGGGGACCAAATTTCCGTATCAAAGGGTATAAGGACTTAATCTTTGTGGGGGGAAAACCGAGGAGTCTTGAGGAAGAAGGGCTTAGTAGTTAGGGATCAACAGGGTGAGAGTACATCACACAGGGGTCCAACACAAACTTGCAGAGACCAGGGAACCACTACAAACACATACACAACACAGCAGCCTTCAGAACCTTGAATCTTCTGCAGCAGCACCTGTCCTTAAAAGAGAAACAAACAGACAAAGCTAGATGAAGCAGTTAGTTATGCACGAATGATTGACCTAATATGTTATGTAAAGAACAAAGTGAGGATCTCAGGGTCAAACATTAGGGTGTGACAACGCCTTCCAGAAGTACTTTGAAACTATTTATCGACCAGATGATATTAGTCGAACCGTCCACAAAGCTGCAGTCACGCTGAAGGAGAATTTTTTAAAGAAAATGGAGAGTTTGAAACTCCCTTCATACGTTCCTCCTGAGAAACGCTATGAGGTGGCTCTCGCGCTACATCCTCCCAAGACTCCTCGACTGTCATCTGCTGATTTTGGAGTGGCTCTTGCCCCTCCATTTCCAGATTGGTTCATCTGTGGGGATTCTATAAAGATCCTTTGCCAGCAGTCAAAACCAAAGGCTCAGCGGGTGGTTCCGACTAAGCCTACGCTAGACAGTTTCAAAGGACACCTTCATGTCGGTATCGAAGATGTTCGCATCGAATTCGAAATACATGAAGGTTTGGATTCTCCAATTTTATGCTCTCTCACTTGAACTTTATCATTACTGACATGTGGTTATTTGGCTTGTTTCACAGCTATTCCCAAAAAGAACACCCCTCAGCACCCAGTCGAAACCAAAGGCGAAGGCAGCAAGGTACATCGCACACCTTTTCCTTTCGTTGATTATTCCTTCTTCCTCTAATGCTTCTCAATTTCAGGCTTCTCGCAAACCACCTCCGACGCCTCAAAGGAAGCCAAAAAGGGGCGCTGCCCAAATTATCACCGATTCAGAGGATGAGGACCAATCTCCTCCTGAAGACCTGAAGCTCAAGAAGAGGAAGAAACCAAACCAAGAGTTTGGTGCTGCTGGTGGCCAATCTGAACCTGCGACGACTAAAGTCCCCAAACAGACCACTACTACAAGCAAAGCCGCAGAAGCCCCTTTTGGAACCGCCTCTAAACCAACTGGAGGTTATGCTGAAAGCAATAACTCTAGCCCTGATGCTGAAGGAGTCAAGGTAACTCGTTGTTTCTTAAATAAGAACTTATTTACCTGGTTTCCCTTGATCTGACTTGCTTCGATTTGACTCAGGCTGATGCTAGTGGTTTGAAACCAACGGCGGGTCATCCTTCTTCTCCCATCATTCTCCTGAATATCCAAGGTGAACCCACTTATCATCCCACTTCCGACTTGGGCTCTGGAATGAGTTCGCTAGGGGAAATTAACAAGCCTGGTTTTGAAACAGCTCCCCCTTCGCCAGCAAAGACTGCTACCCAGCAATCTCAAACAGATGGCTCCGACCATGAGGCAAATGACGATGCTCAGTAGGATCCTGACATGGCGAATCCAAAAACTTCTGCCATGGGTGAAGACCCAACCTTGGTCGATGAAGAGGGATCCCCAACTGACGAACCCATTGGGACTGCCAATGTTAGCCCAGAAGGGGAGGAAGAGATGGAAGAAGATGATGATGAGGCCATGCACTAATCTGAACTCGATGGCCAAGATGATGACAATGAAGATGAAGACAAGATGGATGAAGATGAAGAGGAGGAGAATAAAGGTGAGGATGAGAAAGATGACAAAGGACACACCAACGAGCCAACCCCTGTCGAAGTCATTGTCACTCTAACACCCACTACTGCGACTGAAGGCAAAACCATGTCAACTATGTATGGAGCAGGCCTTTCTGAAAAAGGGCTCGATGCATTGACGGCTAGTAATCCTCGACAATACATAAAGATCCTTCTTGGGCGTCGAGGAAGCTCATCTGACAAAACTCCCAGTGCTTCGACTACCTCTGGGGATCAGCCTTCGAGCAAACCTGAAGACAACATCCTTCTGAAGATCAAAAACAAGATCTTTAAGGGTGACCTTTTCACACTCTTGCAGATGGACGATGTCACTCAAATCTCTCTAAAAAACCTCCTTCAACAAGTTGACATCCATGCCATCTCCCCAGAATCTGCCAACGTCATCTTAGAGCTTGGTGTTATGATTGATCAAGTCCATGGTGACCTGAAACGCCTGCCTCAAATCAAAAAATCCATTTCAACCACAGCTAGAAGTGAGGCTGCCGCTTGGACTGCTGCCACTGATTATGAGAACAGAATAGCAGAGTTGGAGGAAACAAAAGAAAAGAACAAGCAAGAAATCACATCCAATGAAGAAAATATTGCTTCCTGGGAGCGAAAAATCAAGAAACTTCGAGCCAAGATCTCAAAGGCCAAAAAGCGTAACGCTAAGTTATCTGCTTTCGATGAATCTGGCCTGTCGAAAGAGCTTGAAAGTGCCATAAGTTTTGCTGAGAAAGCTCAACGACTAGAGAAGGAAGTTGAACATTTGAAATCTGACAAGGCCTTGTGTGAAAGGCGTCTTGCTCTCCAGAAGTCGAAGTACTTGAAGATGAAGGAGAACCTCCCCTTTTAGCCTGTTACTTTCTTTGTAAATTTTTTTTTTTTTAATTTGATGCTCCATGGCCCTTTGAGGCTTTTATATGTAATGACTACTTAAGCCATTTTGGCATTCAGGAATACCATTATTGGCTTTGCCCTTGTTATGTCGAATTACTCTTTAACAATTTTAATTTCTTGAAGTGCTGGTTTATATTTCTTCAAATACTTGCCATTTACTTTCAAGATTCTTTTATCCTCATTTAATTCTTCAACTTCATAGTCTCTAGGTTCCGCCGTGGAATATTCTCCACCACAGTCGCACCTCGTACAGGGGCCGGCACCCTCATAAATTCTGCCATGCGTGCTAATTGTGCCGTTAGTTGTTGATTGGTTTGGGTAGTGTTCCGAATCAACGGCTGGAAAATTTCCCCCATAGTTTGAGACAAAGTTTGCACCATTTGTAGATTACCCTCATCTATTTGTTGTCTTAAACATTGTATAAACGTGTTTGTTAGACTAGGACCTTGAGTGGAAGTCCTATACCTACGCTTTGGCTGTTTCGACCCACATTTATCCCAGATCCCGACCCCTGTAATGGCGAAGACATTACATTGTCTGAGAAGACTGGGGGGCATTTTGGAGGCTTTGCATTACCGACGTTGGCATTCCATAAGGTGGATTCCTTGGTAAGGGTTGTGACAATCCTGGAGGGGGAAGATGCCAAAATGTCGAAGTTCCTCCTGGTGGAGTTTGGGGATTAGATGCTTATGGGCCTATGTACTCCAAAACCGGTTGAGTGTAAGCCCTTATATAAGTCGACCCTGGTCCTATCATTGATGGGTCGGGCATAACAGGAGATGGGATTTGCTCTCCTGTCGAAGGAACTGGGGGTGGTACCACGTCATTCCTAGACACATTTTGAGGGTTTGTGTTACTAGGCTAGGCGTTCGAATTACTTGGATGCGGGTTAGAACCACTCCCTTGAGGATTTGGGTTGTTTGGCTGACTAGTGTTCGTCGCCATTTTTCTAGTATATCTTCTCCTTGGTCTTTCTTCGTTTGTAGTGGCTACCTTACCACTTCTTAATAACATGCAACGAAGCTTTTAAGGAGGCGGAGACTGATAAATGATGATTTTCAAAATCTAGAAAAATCTTTATACAGTTAGCACTGTCCCACTGGGCGTGCCAATTTGTTTACCGTGAAAATTGGTAAACAACCGCTGATCTTCCAAATCTAACTTTGGTGACTCACAGGATCGATCAGATTGATCCTAGGACATGTGCTAACCATTGATCTAAGTTAAATTCTAAAGTAATGAATACTTCGACAATACTCAAAAGGAAAGTTTGTTGAAAATATAGTACAAGACAACGCATCCAAATGTAAAGTTTAAAAGGCTGAAAAAGGTAAAAGGAAAGGTCGAACGTGCGTAAGGAAGATTAAAGGTATAAAACGAAAGTAAGTACAGGAACGTAACTGGCTTTAAATGAAAGATAAAATTTTAAGTAAGGATCAAAGTAAATTGCATTGAAGAATAAACGGTGTTTTACATCACGTACATTCTCACAATACTCTTTTCTCAACACGCGGATACTTTGAGTAAATTTAGAGTTACTTGTACAAAGTGAACACAACACCCTTAATCCTATTGCTAGGACCCTTATTTATAATACTAACACTAACTGCTAAAAACTGCCTGAAATAGTCAACAAATGACAAGTGTCATATTGCATGCTTCCATTGCTTGGAAACACGCCACCTGTCTTTCTTCAAGAGCGAACCAAATTAACTACTCCCTCGTTTATTTGAATTTGAATTTTCAGTGTCAGGCATCATCAACGTTTTCGGTCGAAGGTTCCCCCTTCAACTCTTAGAAATATTTTCTAAGTCCCACAAGGTCTCCATTCCTCTTATGAGTACCTTCGACTCGAACCTATCACACAAATCCTGTCGAAAACTCTTCTAACCCTCTTCAAGAGCTCAACATTCTCCTCAATACTTCCAACTTCATGTGGGAGTCGAATTCACGAGCTAATAGAGGTTGAGGTAGGTGTCAGAACTTGTTGAACCTTGGATTGGTAGTGGGAATAATTAAAAATTGAATTTAGGTGGATTAATTAGATAATTAACTAATTAAGGCCTCGTGAGGTATTTCCCTTAATTGTGTGTATTACGAGGAATAAATTTGACAGTTGTAATAATACTAGTGTGATCAAGAGGATCGTGTATATGTATAACTGATTGATATATATGTGTTTTGGTGCATAATTCTTGTTATGTATGTGGTATGTTGAATCGATTAGACAGTTGTGGTGATACTATTGTGAATTACGGTAAGCGTATGGCTTACGTGTGATAAGGAGGATCGTGAAGATGTATGATTGTTGTCATACATGTGTGTTGTATGCATATTTACTGTCGTGCATTCATGGTGTCGGTGGCGATGAATCATTGCTCAGGAGGAGTGTATGTGATTCATCCGAACTCCAATGTGGAGTGTGGTGGGGATAAATCATTGCTCAGGAGGAGTGTATGTGATTTGTCCGGACTCCAATGTGGAGTTGTTTTGGAGATAGATCATTGCCAAGTAGAGGTGTATGTGATCTATCCGGATTCTATTATGAGTCGGGTTCGATTGATTGAACCATGTTGTGTGGTACCGCTTGCATTGCATTGCATTGTGTCATTGAGTTGCATTGCATTATTATGTTGGTTGTTCAGGATCATCGTGAGCCCAGTGGGGAGTATATCGATGTATCTATGTTTCCTGAGGGAATTGGTGGGTTCTTGAAGAACCACTCTTGATGTGCTATTTATACGTCATATCTGTGAATATGAATTTATGTGATGTGTTGGTGTGGGTTTATGAATATCTGTATGTCATCACCTGTGTATATATGAATATATGATACCGTTGTATGCTATATGTGTTAGCATGTGGGGTGTGGGTGAGTTGAAGAATATATGTGAATTATATGTTTTCATATTATTATGCAATCTTGTTATAGTTGTTATTTCTCACCCTTCTGCTGGAATATGCTTTTATGGCATAGTGCAGATTAGCCGCTGTAGAGGCGTGGAGGCAAGTGGAAGAGGTAGATCTTCATTTTACTTAGATCGTTGGTGTCTGCTCTGATACGTAACACGAGAGTCGGGGGGAAAACGTTTTGTTATTTATGTTTATATATGTATATATTTTGGATAACTTGTATGTATATTTTGTGTTATGTATCAAAGTTATGAGCAGGTGGATTATGTTTTTCTCAAATGTGGCATCCTTATTCCGTAAAAAAAAATTTATTCGCTCGGATTTAATTATGTGTTATTTATAAGCTAGATGGGAATTGGGGTGTTACAATTGGTATCAGAGCAGGTCGGTCCGTCCGGCCAAGTTGTTGAGTCGGTGTGGCATGACAGTTGAATACTGTCGATATTGTTTGTTCCTTAGTATGTGATATGTGTGTGAAACACTGTCAGTGCTTTCTGGTTTTCTAGTTCTTTGTTTTCAGGAGTGAGAGTGAGAAAAGTGGGGGAGAAGCTGGTGCTTCTCCAAGTTGCTTCAGTTGTGGAGCGTGGGCTAGTGTGTGGTTAGTTGCAAGATTATAAGTGTTGTTTGGACAGTGTTGTTCCCGATTCCAGAGGGAATACGGAGGTAAGGTTTATGTCGACTAAGGATCTGCGCCTTAGGTAGTTTTGTGCTCAAGATGCCAGAAATGCTATTATGGTCTGGTAAAGATGGTCTATGCCCCATCATGATTGTCGGTTGTTTATTGACAAATTGAGGAACTGATCACCCTTAATCTCTTGTTGATAGTGGACGAAATTATGTTTGATGGAATAGACGTGTCTTTCCGGCTTTGATAGTGTGTGCAATGAATTATTTGGAATTAAGAAAGTGATTACAGATTGTTTTGAGGAGTCGATGGAGATCCTTATATCGGAAGATGAGGCGGATTAGAGGCTTTGGTATGTTGGTCCAGTTGGGATGCCTCTAGGGGAGAACGATCGGGTATTATTGATGGTTGCTCCTCAGAGAGTAGATAGTGAACTTAAAAAGGACGAAGGTGAATAGTTAAGTTTTATATCTGCTAAGTGAGTAGAAAAACTCTTAGAAGATGAGACTAAGATGTTTGTGATAATAGTGTTTTGGAATTGACAGGAAAGCCACAGTGAAGGGCTGCCAGTGGTGTGTGATTTCCAATTGTGTTTCTGGATGGAATAACAAGCAAGGTGTGTGTAATGGTATTAAGGTTATGGAAAGCCAAACTTAGAGTTTTGATGAGTTTTGAGAGTTCTTTTTGGTTGATGGTTGATACCTGGTGGCATTTGTGGAATTTGGATTGTCCATAGAATGAAATTATATATGGATTACTGTTAGTTGAATAAGGTAACGATTGAGAATAAGTGTCCACTTTCAAGAATAGATGATTGGAATGGTTGGGATGAGTTTAATTAGAATTACAATTGTTTGGAACGTTTGATAAGAGTGGTGAATTTGTGTGAGTTGAGGCTTGGATCGGTTTCATGTGACTGGTTATGTTTGTTATCATCGGAATAAGTTGTTATTTACTCGATTAAGCTTGTATGTGAGTCTGGACGAGTTTGGATGAGGTTTGGTTTGGCTGGGCATTACAATGTACAGTAATGTTGTTCGGTGTTAGTAATGCGTCTGGAATGGTTGTGGAGTATATGGATTGTATCTTCCATATTTCATTGGATAAGTTCGGAGTGGCGTGCATTGGGATATTCTGACCTATTACAAAATCAGAAGGAGAGTATGTAGGGTGTTTGAGAATCGAGTTGCAAGTGTCGAAAATAAAGGAATTTTTATGCTAAGTTATTCAAGTGAGAATTTTGGTTGAAAAAGGTTTGTTTTCTTGGGTATGTGATTTCTAATGATGGTATTATTATGGATCCATCGGAAGTAGATGCAGTTCTACACTGAGAGGCTCCGAAGTCGGTTAAGGTGATTAGAAGCTTTTTGGACTTTAGTTGGTTATTACCCGGGGTTATGGAAGGCTTTTCCAAGTTAGCATTTTCGTTACTTCAGTTGACTTGCAAAGGGTAAGTCGTTTGCTTTGGATGTTCATTGTGAGGAAAGTTGGAGTGGGCTAAAGTAGAATTTGTCTACGGCTCCAGTTTTGATTCTGCGTGATCCTAATAAACCGTTTGTGAGGTATTGGGATGCGTCTATGATAAGTTTAGTCAGTGTGTTAATGCAAGATGGTAAAGTCGTGGATTATGATTTACGACCATGGAAGATTCATGATTTCAAGATGGTTGCGGTTACTTTTGTGTTGAGAATCTGGAGGTATTATTTTTATGGTTTTGAGTTCGAGGTGTTTTGTAAATCAAAAGAATATTGAGTACCTGTTTGGTCGGAAATAATATAGTATGAGACAATGAGGATGGTTGGAATTCCTGATGAGTTATGACTTTAGTTGGAATTATCCTATTGGTGAAGTTAAGTCGGAAGTTTTTATACCTGCCTGTTTTGATGGTCAATGGATTAGAATTATTTGAGAAGTTCAGAG
Organism: Lathyrus tuberosus; assembly: GCA_022829125.1. Taxonomy (NCBI): domain Eukaryota; kingdom Viridiplantae; phylum Streptophyta; class Magnoliopsida; order Fabales; family Fabaceae; genus Lathyrus; species Lathyrus tuberosus. The sequence continues at coordinate 8,344,514 of JALAZF010000199.1, read as the reverse complement.
ACTTGTGTCTGGTGTGTGAGATAACATAGTAGAGTGTGAAGTTGGGTATGAAATTGGTAGATTTGAGTGTTGTGAGTAACCAGAGTGCGCAGCGGAAGCGTGATGTGGCACATTACGTATATGTGTGTGTGACTTGTAAGAGTTCATAGGTTAAACATTGGAACATGTGGGAATGATGAGATCATTGGACGTTTCAGAATGGAAGTGTTAGGCAAAGGTTTAAATATTATTCATGGGCTACTATGTAGATGGATGTTTTGGTTATATGTTCGATTGGTGAATCGTAGCATTGTGTAATAATGTTGTGTGACAAGGATGTTAGTATCATGGTTAGGTAGAGGTTGTTGAAGCGATGTTGTGTCGTGGAACTTTATGTTCTTGTTTTGTTATTGCCTCGTTTCCATCGTGATGGTTCGAGTGCGAGTGGCTAATTCCTATGTGGGGAATTAGGGGAATGTTACCTATGGTGAGGGTAACGATCTTGTTGTATTCTGGTTCTAGAGTGAACCTAAGTGCTCGTAACTTGGGTATTCTTTGAGTCATGAGTTAATCGTCTAATGCAGTATATGGGCATTGCATTTTGTCGTTGTTGTTGTTGTTATTAGCAAGGTGGCTCGTCAGTTTGTGTTATTCGTGGTGTGCCTAGTGTTGACATGATAGTTAGTTAGTCGGATGCGAGAGTCGTATCCGGAGTTATTCGTCTCAACTACATTTTCGAGGACGAAAATATTTTAAGTAGGGGAGAGTTGTAACACCCCATTTTAATTTATTTTATCGTCGTGTGTTATTTTATTTGTTTGGCCTGTTTAGGGTGTGTGTAGTTGAGCGCAGAAGTGTAGTGTCCTTAACGGATTGGGGTCAATAGAGCAACGGGAGAACTCTGAAGAGATCTATTATTAAATGAAAGAGACATATCAATAATTATTAGTCCAAGAGAGTATTTTAAGGTAACTCTAATAATTGATCAATTGGGTTGAGATGACAAAATATCAATTGGAGGTATTTTACCCTGTTGGATTATATTATATAATAAGTATTATATATATATATATATATATATATATATATATATATATTTGTTAGAAAAGACAAAGAAGGAAAAGAGAGAAGAGGAGGAAGAGGAAATTGAAAAAAATCTCCGTCTCAATCGTGATTAATCGGGTAAGGGTGAGAAGTTTCAATTATATCTCGATTGTATATGTATATGCATGTGTTTGTTTGGTTGGATTTTGGGTGAAATGTTAGAGTTTTAAAGTTTGTTAGAGTTGGTAAATTGAGTGGAACTCATGAGTTAAGGTTCCTAATTGTTGATACATGATAGTTATAGGTTGCTTAGTATTTACTTTGCAGTATGGTGATGTTTAGTTGAGATTTGGAGGGAAATTGAGTGAAACCCGTAGCAGGAATTATGCAGGAAATCATGGGTGTTTCGCTGCCCATACGCATAATGGCAAAGGCAATACGCGTAATGAGCAAGGTATTACGCGTATGGCAAGGGCTATAGGAGGGAATTACGCGTATGGAATCCATTTTTGCACAGCCCTCTGCTGAAACACGTAATGGTACGCTTAAGGAGCAAGGCATTAAGCGTAAGGATGGAGGCACTACATATAATGGGTTTCAAATGGAATCAAGATGGAGTTTTTGAGAGAAATCAGTCTCTGCTCATACGCGTAACACTTTGGGCAATACACGTATGGAGGGCGAGCGAGCTGGGCAATACGCGTATGGGTTTGGACAATACGCGTATGACCAGCGAGAGTGCAGAATTTTGCCGTTAGCGATTTCTTTCCCGATTTCGCGTCCGATGCGGTTCCTTTTTGGTCTGAGAGGTTGAGGTAGGTGTCAGAACTTGTTGAACCTTGGATTGGTAGTAGGAATAATTAAAAATTGAATTTAGGTGGATTAATTAGATAATTAACTAATTAAGGCCTCGTGAGGTATTTCCCTTAATTGTGTGTATTACGAGGAATAAATTTGACAGTTGTAGTAATACTAGTGTGATCAGGAGGATCGTGTATATGTATAACTGATTGATATATATGTGTTTTGGTGCATAATTCTTGTTATGTATGTGGTATGTTGAATCGATTAGACAGTTGTGGTGATACTATTGTGAATTACGGTAAGCGTATGGCTTACGTGTGATCAGAAGGATCGTGAAAATGTATGATTGTTGTCATACATGTGTGTTGTATGCATATTTACTGTCGTGCATTCATGGTGTCGGTGGTGATGAATCATTGCTCAGGAGGAGTGTATGTGATTCATCCGAACTCCAATGTGGAGTGTGGTGGGGATAAATCATTGCTCAGGAGGAGTGTATGTGATTTTTCCAGACTCCAATGTGGAGTTGTTTTGGTGATAGATCATTGCCAAGTAGAGGTGTATGTGATCTATCCGGATTCTATTATGAGTCGGGTTCGATTGATTGAACCATGTTGTGTGGTACCGCTTGCATTGCATTGCATTGTGTCATTGAGTTGCATTGCATTATTATGTTGGTTGTTCAGGATCATCGTGAGCCCAGTGGGGAGTATATCAATGTATCTATGTTTCCTGAGGGAATTGGCGGGTTCTTGAAGAACCACTCTTGATGTGCTATTTATACGTCATATCTGTGAATATGAATTTATGTGATGTGTTGGTGTGGGTTTATAAATATATGTATGTCATCACCTGTGTATATATGAATATATGGTACCATTGTATGCTATATGTGTTAGCATGTGGGGTGTGGGTGAGTTGAAGAATATATGTGAATTATATGTTTTCATATTATTATGCAATCTTGTTATAGTTGTTATTTCTCACCCTTCTGCTGGAATATGCTTTTATGGCATAGTGCAGATTAGCCACTGTAGAGGCGTGGAGGTAAGTGGAAGAGGTAGATCTTCATTTTGCTTAGATCGTTGGTGTCTGCTCTGATACGTAACACGAGAGTCGGGGGGAAAACATTTTGTTATTTATGTTTATATATGTGAATATATATATATATATATATATATATATATTTTGGATAACTTGTATGTATATTTTGTGTTATATATCAAAGTTATGAGCATGTGGATTATGTTTTTCTCAAATGTGACATCCTTATTCCGTAAAAAAAAAATTTATTCACTCTGATTTAATTATGTGTAATTTATACGCTAGATGGGAATTGGGGTGTTACATAAGACATGTTCCCCGCGAGCACAATGTCCGGGCAGACGTTTTGTCCAAACTAGCCAGCACGAAGAAGAAAGGCGGAGACAAGTCCGTCATACAAGAAATACTTCCTCGACCCAGCATTGAGAAAGCTTCCCCGACGCTCGACGTACAAATGATCAGCGACAGAAATTGCTGGATGACCCCCGTTTACAACTACCTCGCTAGAGACGAACTCCTGTCCGACCCCAAAGAAGCCAGTGTAGTTAGACGAAGAGCTTGCTCGTACGTCCTGGTCGAAGATAAACCCTACAGGCGAGGATTCTCCATCCCGCTGCTCAAGTGTGTCGAGGAAGAGATGGTCGCCCACATCTTGCGCAAAATCCACGAGGGAATCAACGCCCAACATCTAGGAGGGAGGTCCCTTGCCCGAAAGGCCCTCCGAGCAGGATATTACTGGCCAACCATGCAACATGACGCTAAAGAGCCTGTGAAGAGATGCGATAAATGCCAACGGCACATGGACATGCACCTAGCTCCACCTAACGAGCTCAAATTTATGTCCTCCCCGTGGCCATTTGCCTGGTGGGGCCTGGACATCCTGGGACCATTCACGGTAGGATAAAGTCATAACAAATACTTAATAGTAGGCATGGACTACTTCACAAAATGGATAGAAGCGGAGGCCCTGGTCAAAATAACTGCCCTTAACATATTGCGGTTCTACAAACGAAACATCCTCGCATGTTTTGGCTTCCCCCAAGCGATAGTCACGGAAAATAGGACACAGTTCACGGACAGGAAGTTCCAAGACTTCGTCGCCTAACTGGGAACGAAGCAACACTTCGCATCCGTCGAACATCCCCAGACAAACGAGTAAGCTGAAGCAGCGAACCGAGTCATTCTTTGGGGTCTTAAACGAAGGCTGGACGAAATGAAGAAAGCTTGGGTCGAGGAGCTGCACAGTGTCTTATGGACATGCCGCACAACTCCACGCTCCTCAATCGGGGAGACACCCTTTCGTCTGGCTTACGGGACCGAGGTTGTGATCCCCATCGAAGTTCACGTACCCTCCAGGCGTACAGAGTCGCCCTTAGACGAGGAGATGAATGACGAATCATTAAGAGAGGAACTCGACCTCGCCGAGGATGTCCGATCTGGGGCAGCCCTCCGCGAAGCCTCGTTAAAACAAAAAATTACCATCAGGCATAACGCCAAGGTGATATGACGAGAGTTCGACGTAGGAAGCCTTGTCCTAAGAAGAAACCATAAAGACTCTTGCGAAGGCAAATTAGCCGCTAACTGGGAAGGACCCTATCGGGTCCGCGCAAAAACGGAGAATGGGGCCTATTACCTAGAACAACTCAATAGGGAAGAACTTGCTCGACCATGGAACACCGAAAAGCTAAACCAATACTACAACTAAGACCTTAACTATCGGTTCGATCCATCACAACGACGAGCATCACCTACCGACCATGATGCACGCCTAGGTACAAGCGTCGCATGCCAGTGAAGCAGAACTCCGCTCAGGAACGAGTCGGGCCTCTGTTCGACAGCGGTCCCTCAATCGAGCACTGTCGTCGTCAAAGTACCACGACAGGTAGAACACCCAGCTCGCGATGGGAGGTTCACGCCGCAAACTCAGGCCTCAAACTCGACATGAGCTCCGCGTCCTCGCCCGGATATTCCCGGGTCGTTCGCCCAGTTCCCCTAACTGACGAACACATCTACAACAAGCAATCCCCAAAACTTAAAGCAAATCAAAGTAATCCCTAGTGCGGGCATACATACATAAACGAGCATAAGTAACAACACTTAGCGAAATTTAAAGCAGATAAAGCCATGCAAATCACAAAATCGGCCACAAGGACCGGACACATAATTAAAAATAATAAGTGGCTGCGAGGACCAAAATTGTACTTGGTTACATAAACCGGGGGCCACGCCCCCATTCAAGATAAATTACAACAAATTACTCGGCAAGCAGGCCGGACAAAATTACAACAACAAGAAAATCCTTCACTCATCCATCCTGTCAATCTGCTCCGAGTTGGGCTGAGGCTCCTAGTTCTCCGCGGGCAGATCCTCGACATGCTCTTCAAGGAGGGAGTCAGGCATAATGATTCAACCATCTTTAACATGTGCCAAATAGTGGGTACCCTCGGTAGAGAAGTCGAGTCCGGGGTTCACCACCCGCAATTGAGACACGGTGTTCCTGAAGGATTCGTCCGTAATGACGATGTTGTCATCCTCGGCTGCCAACATACGGGAAACCAGCTTAGACCTTGTCTTTAACTCCTTCATGTCCTCAAGTTCATCTTCACCCGGAGCATTGACCGCCCTCAGCTGTTGGACCAGCTCCTCAGCCGCCTTCTTCTCCACAGCCAGCGTAGAATTCTCCTTCTTTGCCCTGGCCACCTCCTCGTCAGCCTTCTTTCGGGCATCCTCAGCACTCTTAACCTCTTCCTTAAGAGACGCCATGGTAGCCTGAGTAGCCTTGAGTTCGGACTCAGTCGCAGAATCCCCTTCGGCATAGATGGCCACCATCTCCAAAACTCTGACCAGCGTAGAGGCATCTTGGGCCACCAACGCCCTCTTGCTCGGGCGATCCATGCTTTCCAGCCGAAGAGATTCTGCCAGCGGCACAACCAAGGATGTCCCCTCGAAGAATCTCCTGTCGAGTATGCAAGGAGGAAGCTCGAACTTCCCTTTCTCTGAGGCCCGGCCGAGATCCATGGCGTCAGTGGCCCTCGACCGCTTAGTTTGTGCGGTCAACGGTAGAGGAGATCCCCAGGGAGCAGGAGTGAGAAAAAAGGTCTCCGCAGCAGGCTGAGGAGGAGTGGGAGCACGCGCATTGGCAAATCGAGACTTGGGAGGAGCTGTTATGGGCTTGTTCCTCGCAAGAGCGTTCTTTACCATCCTTTCATAAGCCTGAGGCATCTCACCTGCACAAACAGAATAAGAACGTTAGACGACAAAGTAAAAATATGTTGGACAAGTTAAAACAAATAAAACTACCGTGCAATTTATAAGCTTCCGCAGGAGTCTTACACTCCAAAAGTGCCTTGACGTTAATGAAGCGATACTCCACCCTCTGGCTTCTATCCTCCTCGAAGATGGGGTCACCCTTCTTCGTCCAGCATTCAGCAAGCCGGAAGGAGTTGACGTATTTCACCAGCGTCTCATAAGCAGCGGCATCCTGCCCGTCTAGGTTGTTCGGCTGGAGGACGTACTCATTGGGCTCCTTGGTGAAATGGCCAGGTCCCCAGTGGATAGGGAACTTGTATACTCTCTCCACGATAAACCTCCCAGCCTCATCACGTATGTCATTTCCATCCTCATCAACTTTAATCGCCCAGTCGTACGTGCTATCCTGGGCGGCTTCCGATATAGGCTCTATGATGTAGAACCTTTCCTTAAACGTCTGTATCGATTCAGAAAAGGGCTTGAACAACTTACGAGGCTGTTTCAACAAAACCCAGCTATACCTCCTCCCCGTCAACTGCAGTTGGAGATGGAAGACGGTGAAAAATAAAGGGAGAGTAGCCTTTATTCTCAGATACTCGTACGTCAGCTCGCATGCCCGGATGAAGGCCAGCGAGTTCGGGTGCAGCTACGTAGGGGCAAAATTTAAGTGCACAAACAGTGACTGCTGGAAATCAGTGAACGGCAACCTCAGTCCCAGCTCTTTGAAGGCATATTCATACATGGAGAAGCGATCCCCGTAACTTGTGCAGACCCTATCATCCTTAGTGGAAAAGTGCGCCTTCCACTCCCCCTCTGGTCCGACTTCTTGGAAAATGTCCCCCAGATATGAAGCAAAGGTGGATACGTGCTCGACTGGTTCAACTACCTCCTACCCTTCCGTGGAATCCTCAACGACATTCTCTTCCATTTCTCCCATTTCCTCCTCATCCCCGGATTCACTAGGGACACTCGAGGGTTCTGAGCTACTGCTTTCCGAGGAACTCGCCTCCTCCTCGGACGAATCTATTATTATCTCCCCATCTGGCCCCATCGCCATGTAAATCACCTGAAAAGCAGAGAAAATAGTGAATTCGACGAAGAATCAAATCCACCCTTCCACCGCTAGTCAAGTGAAAGGGCGCGCAAAGGGCTGAGGACCACGTCCCCGGCCTAAGCCCTAACATTGAACAAAAAACTCTAAGAATCTCCCACGAGGAGATGCCCAGAGTAAGCTACTTCCACACGAGGAACTTCCCCGAGCCATTTCCCAGTTTCCGTTTGAGGCTTCACCGGAAACTACAAAGCTTCACCGGAAACTGCAGAGGCTCACTGGGAACTTCATCGTTACTCCAGAATCTGAGCGATTACGGTGGTTACGCATGCATCATCATTGCAATGACGCCGGAAACTGCACGATCCACAAGAATATCCCAAAGCCTAGTGGCCCCATTGGCGGTGGAAAGTGGCACGACCACCATCCACCACCAACAATCGCCGAAAATTAATTTATTTCATCCTCTAAACGTAAGCCTAACCGCATGCAATCTATGAACTACCATCAAAAGGGATAAAAGAGTGCAAAATCAGCAAACTTACTTGGTTAAGAAGATGAAAAGCGGTTGCCCGGAAGTTGATGCGGTGGTCGGAATAGCAAACGGCGGTGACAGGCAAGAGCTCTGAAGAAGACAAAGAGAAACAAGAGCGAAAAAATCAGAATGAAACGGGCCTCCCCCTTTTATACAGAGAGGCACGTGCACTGGCACGCCCTCGTAGGTCATGATGGCTACTAACTAGCCATCATTGCCTAGTAACAGCTACACAGGGCTCTAGGCACACGTGGCACCCGAACGTTTCCAATTCTGACTAACCGTTAGTCTCCTCGTACGACGGGCAACCTAGTCACAGTCATGAATGTCACGGACACCAGGGGTCACGAGCACCACGAGACGACCTTCCTCGTCACCAAACGACGACTCCACGCTAGCTCCCCGGAGCCACGAGTTGTCCTTAAGTCATCACTCCCATGCTCGGGAGCAACAACTTGGGGGGCTCCTGTTCTGGACTGGACCAATGGCTAGACACGGCCCAATCCACCTCTGCTCCTAGAACGGCTCAATTGCCTAAGTCCAATCCACCAAGGGGCAAAAGTTACCTTTCTGCCTCTCCAATCGGGCAAAGACTGCATCGCTCCTCCCCAGAAATGCTGCCCGTTTCGCACGGCTTCTTCACTCCCCGAACAGATAAGGGCATGTGCCCGACACTATGCATATGCCTGACATAACGGCTAGTTTCGGGCACCCTGCCCAACATAACGGCTAGTTTCGGCAGTTACCTATTCTTCAGGAAAACGGTTATTTCGCCCCGAAAATAGGACCGTTGGCCACGCGCTGGGTGCATTATATAAACCCTCTCACTTGAGAGGGTCAGGTATCGAATAATCACCCTTGAAACTCATACTTTGTACTTGCCCCTTTTCTCTGACCCTTTCTTACTTGAGCGTCAGAGTGCCTTGCAGGTACACCCCCTCCTCCTCTCCATACGACCAGCACCCCAGACGCACTTGGTGGCCCACTTCAACAGGATCTGATCCAGCCTTCACGATCAGAAACGATCGAAGAAAACCTCAACAAAGGGAAAAGAATGGTCATCGCAACCATAGTCTGGGTTCGGGAGTCGGTTACGCGAGAGAAAGGTATTAGCACCCCTTCGCGTCCATCGTACTTGATGAGACCAATGCTTGTTGTATCGATCAAAGGGTGTAGGTTATCTGAAGCTCAATTGCTAAGTGGAAATGGGACGGGGGGTGAGGGGGGGGGGGGGGGGGGAGAAAAGAAAAGGTGACTCGATAGGACATCGTCGTCCTAGGCCTACGTATTCCCTCGGGAGCAGGAAAGTCAGAGTCATCGTAGTTCAGAGGACTACGGGATTATTGGGGGGAAGGTTACTCGCCAAGACATCGTCGTCTTGTGCCTACGTATCCTTAATCGGACAGGAGAGAGGAAGTCAGAGCAGTCGTAGTTCGACCTATAAGGTGTTTGAGGGTTTTTTATGAGCGACGTTAAGTTCGCGTCCGACAGTTAGGGTCGATGCCTGTTTGCGACAAAACGGAAGTAACATGCTCTTTTCTGAAAATGATTTGGAAACCAGTTAATCCCGGAGGATAAAATAATTTGAATTCGGTTTGTGTTTTTTAGACAGAAGTGGCTTAAGTTAGTTTGAAACTTGTATTGCACTAAAGTCTATGACATAGGAGTGAATGCGTCGCATGGTCGCCCCCAACTGGACGTATGCTAAACACTTTAGAAAAGTGAAGGAGACCCCTCATTCTTCATTTCCCATGTACTTAAGGCTCATGGCATACAATAATCGTTGTATTTATTATATGTTTTGAACTTGTTTTGAGATGAGAAGAGAAAGACTCAAAGTGGCAAAGAAAAACACTAAGGGAGACTAGGTCCTAATGTTATCATGCAATGGTGCCCCTATGGTTGAGTTTATGAGGGACTATCCTACTTGTTATCATACATGGATAGCTAGCCTAATGTCTCTCCTACCTCCAACTTAATCGGAAATTAAGTGGAGCTAGGAATCCTAAGGGATCATGTGAACAACACAAGTAAACATTAGCTTAAACAATCATCAAGGAGAAAAGAGAGAGAAGAAGTAAGATGGGAAGAGAAGGCATCATGTAAGTGTAAACAAGCATGTAAAGTATCATAAGCAACTTACCATCTCCATGCGAAGCTCAACTATCAAGTAGTTGAAAGCAAACTACAAAACTATGTCCTAATGCACAAGGAAGTGCTCTAATGCTACCTTAGGAGCAAAATGAAACCATAAGCAGTGAAAGGGGAACCCTAGAGGTACATACCATACAAGGGGCAGTAGCAAAATGATGTGAAATGGTACATTTGAATGGCAAAAGTTTTGTACAAACATGGCATATTCCAAGTCCAAGTGAAGCAACAAAGTTAATTTCGCATTCATGTTCAAACTTATGGAAGCATAATGCAAATTAGAAGCACATGAAATGACATATAAATTCATGAGGTCAGGTTATGATTCATGTTAACCCATATGTTAAATGATGTACAAAAAATATCCTAAAGAGGATAGCACAAACACATCATCAAACTAAAACACCTAAGCAAACATCAAGCATAATCGAGTAAGCAACTTAGGGTTCAAAAAGAATTATTTAAGTAATGATTAAAAAAAAAAATTTAAGGATCAAAAAGACACCTAAAATTTCATTGTATATAGGCTCAAACATGCTCTCGAAATTGGTTTTAAGGAGCTCACACATTGGCATTAAACTTGACCTAGTTCTAGCATGTTTACATATGACATGTTCACATTGGAAAATTGGTGAAAAATAGAAAATGACCTTTGAAAATTATGAACAATCGAACAACTCATGTTAAGTCCAGTAGGTGATCACATGCAAAATATTGGGTCCAAATCATGCACCAAAAGCACCCAGTTAATTGCAAATATTAAGCACATGTCAAGAATGATCATATAAATCAAAGCTCAAAAAATGAAATTCAAAACATTCCAAAATTCATGGACAATGCATCAAACAAGAATCAACATGTTAAGAAACCAAATGCCTAAATGAATACCAAAAATCAGGTCCAAAAGATTAGAGGAAGATCACTTTTTGTGGCTTGTATCACAAGGTACACCATTATGAACACATATCTTTCAAAAATTCAAGAAAAATATCCAAATAGCCCAAAAATGAAATTAAAATTCATAAAAAATTAATTAAAACCCTCAGGAATATACATAAATTTTCTCAGGATTTTATAATAATGTTTTCTATTTTTAAAAATCAAATTTGTAACGTGTACAAGAAAAGAAAATTAAAAAACTAAGAAAAGGGAGGGGGTGTTGCATTAGCAACTATCCAAGTGTAAATATCTTGGGCCCAGAACTTGGGGGTGTGCATAGCGTTTCTCATGGGCCTAACGCATCAAAAAAGGGAGCTTGTGAGTGCTGGAAAAATAAGGGCAAGGTGAAAAAGGGGAACACGTGAGGGGGGGAGTGCCTCATTAATGAGGTGGCACTCCCTTGTTCGTTAGATCTGAATCACATGGCTAGGATTAAACTCACATGATATCATATTATCTTGTGCAGCATGCCACATGAGAACAAAGGAAAAAATGTTACAATACACATGCATACATCTTTATCAATCGGTCAGGTACATTTAAGTGAGAATAAAACAAAAACAATTCATGTCCAATAAGAAGACGACACATGGTCGCCTTCTCCAACCTTTCATGCACAAACTCGGGTTGTAACCTCCATAGCCGTGAGGAACATGCAAGAACACTACTGAAAACTACAAACTTTAACGACATCAAACTCACTCAAATCTTGATCCTTTTTCATGAAATAAAAGCAAAAAATGAAGCCCATAAAACGTAGATCATGAATATGTGCTTGAAATCCTCATACAAACAACACACAAAAATATTATAAAAGGATAAGTTATGACCTCAAACTTGGATGAGCCTTGTTCAAGTGTTAGAAACCCGATAACTTTGTGCAAGTCTTCTAATCAACACAGCTAGGGCAAAATAAATGCCTAGATTTGCTTGAATCTTGCTGAAATCCTCAAGAATGAAGAAGATGGTGAATCCGTGTGGTGCAATGGTGGTGGTTACAACTCCCAAAAAATGCATACAGAATGGAGATCTTGTTGTGGAGATGAAGATGGTAAAGGAAGAATGTGAAAAGATCCAATAGTGGCTTGGATTCATAACCTTCAAGAATTGGTTTCAATGGCGTTTTCTCTCACTTTTGGATCTGATTTTGTGCACAATGAGTCCCTAACCAATTCCGTTAGGAGTTAGTTGCTTATATACACTTGGTTAAATGGATTTAATCATGGTTAATGAGTTTGGTTAATGGTTGAAATTTTGGTTAAGAGAAGGTTATGAAAAGTGGAAAAAATGGGTGTTTGTCATGCACACGGGTTTGGTTAATTGGTGGGTGCATGGTGATGATGTTATGTCATGGTGTGATGAGAAGATGATATTGAATAATGAACATATGTTGGTATAGAGAAATAACACCTTGTTTATTCATTTTCAATTCTTTTTCATGCATAAGTATGTTTGGCATGTTGTATGTATGGTGTGAGATATTGTATGGCTTTAGATGGAAATAGTGAGCAAGACTTGACTTTCACGTGTGAGCAGGTTGTGGTTTGAACTTAGAATGAGTTTGCTAAGTTTTATGAGGTTTTGGCTTGAATGGTAATGAAGTTGCATGGTTTGCATGGTATGACACATAATCATGATACAATATTCAAAGCACCATATCTCACAACCTAATGCATCATTTCATATGATCTTTGAAGCTATGGAAAGAGGAGGTTTCCTAGAACATGTTTGGTGTTCAATGCAAATGGAAATGAGGCTTTTTACATGGTGAAAAATGATGTGGAAGATGGGAATCCAAGGGCTTCCATGAAAGAGTTCTTGACATGAGCTTTTGAATTTCCATAAAGGGTGATTTTTAGGATTTTTAGAAAGGTGGTTCTTCATGGTTTCTAACTCAAACATTATGGTTCTTGTACTAATTTCAAAGGGAATGCTTAATACCACAACTTCCATGTTGAAGGCAAGTGAAAAAGAAGTCTCAAACATAGTGAAAATATGCCTTGAATCATGCTATACACGAGCTGCCAAAAGTCATGAATTTTTCCAAGTGTTTTGGCTAGTTGAACAGCATGAATATCTCATTTTCCAACAATCATAACATTTGATCTAGACATCCAAATGAGGCACTATTTATATGGTTGGAAAGGTGATAGATCATACTACAACTTTCATGTTTGAGGAAACTTGAAATAAAGCTTGTAGCATGGAGAAAAATGACCATGAAGTGGGCTGAAAAAGGGAAAGAACTTTCCCAAAATGGAAAGTTTTCTTTAAGAACCCTAATTTCCCAAAATGGAAACTTTCACAACTCTTGATTTTTTCTTGATCCTTTGGACATCTTTTGATCAAATTCCACCCATTGACCATATTTGACTTGAGGATCATGATGTTGACCTCAAAAGTCAAGCGTTGACTTTTTCCTTGATCGGTTGACTTTATTCTCGATTTGTCTGATTTTCAACCATCTGACCAATTAAAATCCTTCTGAATGAAATTGTGAATCAAATGAGATGTCTTGGCCTTGAGGAGCCTCATTCTCTTTGCTTTGAACAATTCATACCATGGAGACCTCTGATCCCATGCCTTGGAAAAATGATGCATGTGTGATGCTTATGACCTAAATGCATATGAAAGGTGAAACATAAGCCACTTATTGGGTATAAATAAAGGGAAAATTTTGGGGTGTTACAACTGCCCCTATTCAATCAACTCAAACCTGAAGGGATGATAACAACGGCTTTCAGACGTTCAAGGTAGAAGGTGATTGAATATAAAAGAACCCAGAAATTTGCACTATGTGGGGAAATATACAATGAAAGTGCTTGCCAACCGAAGGTGGACTCAAAGATAGCGGATACCAACCAAAAGTTGAAATAGCGAAAGATGACAGATGAGTTAACAAGAGACGCCAGCCAAGAGTTGGGATGAAAATGACACCGATGCAGAGTGAACTCGTGACAAGGAATACCAACCAATAGTTGGAATAAAGGACGTGATATCTACCACGATCTAGGGTAAAAGATAAAGTACCAACCAATAGTTGGGATACGGGACACTAATCAACAATTAGTATAACGAGGCTGCCGACCGAAGGCGGGCTCACAAAGGGTATCAACCAAAAGTTGAGATAAAATCGAAGATTGTACACCAATAATTGGGGAAGAGAGAGGACACCAACCAAGAGTCGGAATAGGGGTAACCAACCAAAGTACAAAATACTGACCAAGAGATTACCAACCAAGAGTAGGGATGAAGGAAACTGACTAAGAGACTGGATAAAGGATACAAACCAAGAGTTAGGATAAGAAAGTACTAACCAAAAGTTAGGATGAGGTGAAGGATACTAACCAAGAGTTAGGATAAGAAAGTACCCACGGGACCCACCCGCACCCGAACCCGAGTCAACGGGTGAAACCCGAGTTGACTGGGTTCGGGTCCGGGTGCCACCCGTTATTTCGGGTGCGGGATTGGGTAGTTGAAACCCGCGCCCGAAACCCAAAACCACACCCGCTTATACTTGAAATGATACAAGTGCCACTAAATATATATAAGGGAAACAAATTAGGGTTTCACTTTTCACACTTCCTTCCTCCCTCCGTCTTTCAACTTCAGTTTGGTACGTTTAGATTTTCAACTTCAAGCTCAAAGCCTCAGACGAAGTTCCTCCCTCCGTCTTTCAACTTCAAGCTCAGAGCCTCAGACGAAGTTCCTCCCTCCGTCTTTCAACTTTAGTTTGGTACGTTTAGATTTTTATTTGCATTGCTTTGACATTTTCATGCGCGTGGGAAACATATCAACCTCCGTCACATGAAATTTTTATAGAACTGAGTATGGCTCTAATATCATAGATCTTTTTTTATTATCATCGATGGTTTCATTGATTTGCTTGTGTTTGTGGTTGTTGCTGTTAATGGATTTGTCTCCATGAATTAACTTGGATCTATCTAGAGTGGATCTAATGGTTTTAATTTTGATGAAATTTGTTAACTTTTTTCTTCAAATTTTTATATTTTCTAGAAGTTTTATATTCACATGATTCTGTCTGTTTAAGCCTTTATCAACTTTATCATTATTTGACTATTTTTTAATTTTTAGGTTTTCCAATCTTCAGTTGATAATATTATTATACCTTCTAATATTTTAATGTTAATAATTTACCTAGCTTATGTTTTTGGAATTTGAAGAATGAATAAGAGGTTAATTCTGATGTGAATTTGACGTAGATGTTTTGAATACTTTGTTTATTGTGACTTTAACTAATACTTTTATATATGCATATTCAATTTATTATAACAATTTGAGATGATGGCAAGCCTATTGGTATGGTTTTTCAGTGGAAAAAAATTTGTTTTTTAACTGTTAGTGGTGCATGAATGGATGGATGTGTGTAGGCTCAGGTAGGATTGTTTCTTGGACAAGATGTTGGGAACATTTCCAGCTTTGCTCCTTGTTACTACAGAACATACCACTAGTTCCCTATTTGTTAAGGGTGTTGCTCGAAATGATTCACCCCCTTTGCGAGATGATGACAAAGATGGCCATTACATGTTTTTCTCTAAAGATCTAGTCCTAGTTTATTGTTTTTCTCTAAAGATCTGCAGTTATTTGTTTATAAAACATAGCATTTTCTTGCATCTTCATTCCTGTTTTAATTTTTAAAGTTTTAAATAGTATTATTTGGGATTGTATTAGCCTCTCAACGTTTGATTGTTCGAAATGGAGGAGAAATAGATTTTTATCTAGCTTTATATCATATTTCTTTTTGGAGCTAGTATTTATGATAATACATTGAACATGGTGACAACTTTCACTCTTGAATATGGAAGTTTTTGAACTGTTTTGTGATTGCAATTCTATAATGATAAAATACGGCACGAGCTCACATGGTTGTAGTTCTTTGATGATTGGCCTTTTCTATAATTAGCATTTGCAAATGTTATTATTTGATTTGCTTGTATATATGATATGTACATTGCAATTGTTATTATTTGATTTGGTACATTATTATGATATGTACATTGTTTTTCAGGCTGATGAAGAAATTTTGAGCGAAGAAATCTCACCAGTGAAATGGCTTTCCAATCAACCAGTGGCAGTGGCCCCAATCCATCTTTAATTGCTTTGTTATTTGCATATGTAATTTCCTTTTAATGGATAGCTTGAAGAGCTACACTACACTGTTGGCCTAAAAAATTTCAATTGGGATTAATTAAGATTGGGTTTTTTTGATTATTTTTTGCTTCTGCCTTACGAATTTTTTTTGTGTTGTAATTTTGTGTTTTTGCTATGGGTTCGGGTTTGGGTGAAAAAACCCGAACCCAAAGGGTGTGTTGTAATTTTGTGTTTTTGCTATGGGTTCGGGTTTGGGTAAAAAAACCCAAACCCAACGGGTGTGGGCGTGGGTGTTATTTTGCCACCCGAATAGTCTTTGGGTTCGGGTTCGGGTGGTGATTTCGGGTGCGGGTTTGGGTAGTGTGAAACCCATACCCGACCCTACCCGTTACCATCCCTAGTGACGTATACTACCAAAATTTAGGATGACATGAAGGATACTAACCAAAATTTAGGATAAAGGAACATTAATCAGGGACTAGGACCACCAGAACGCTGACCGAGAGCGAACCCATAATGAAAGATGCCAACCAAGAGTCGGGATAAGACCACGGATTACCAACCAAAAGCTGGGATGAAAGATACTAACCAAAAGTTAGGATAACGAGGGAGCCGACCAAAGGCGTACTCACAATGAAAGATACCAACCAAAAGTTGGGATGAAACCGAGGATTACCAACCAAAAGTTGGGATGAGGGATACCAAACAAAGATTACCAACCAAGAGTTGGGAAAGAAGACACTAATCGAAAGCAAGCTCGTAACGAAAGATACAAACCAAAAGTTGGGATGAAACCGAAGATTACTGACCAATATTCGGGATGATGAAGGGTACGGTACCAACCAATAGTTGGGATAGAAAATACTAACCAAGAATTAGGATAACCGAGAACGCCGACCAAAGACGAACTCATAACAAAAGATACCAACCAAGAGTTAGGATAGAAGATACTAACCAAAAGTTAGGATAACGAGGACGCCGACCAAAGGTGTACTCAACAAAGGATACCCACCAAGTGTTGGGATAGAAGATACTAACCAAAAGTTAGGATGAACGAGAACGCCGACCAAAGGAAAACTCAACAAAGGATACCAACCAATAGTTGTGATAGAAGATACTAAATAATAGTTAGGATAAGCGAAAACGCCGACCAAAGGCAAACTCAACAAAGGATACCAACCAATAGTTGGGATAGAGGATACACAGGAAGTTGAATTCTCAGACATACAACCTGAATGGGAAGATGACTTCCACTGATTCAAAAAGAAGTTTAACCAAACAACTATGCAGGGGAGTACAAGCATGATGAGTGAATTCATCGGCGAATTCACCGGGGATGGAGTAAGATTGAATTTCCTGAAATATGCCATTCTCTGCTGAGAAATGTCTGGTAAAGATAATGTCAAACCTGGCTTATGCTTCGAATGCATATGTTTGAATTTTTCCATGGCGTAATGCTTCATATCAAATGGAAGTGCTACGCGTTTTGAGGATGCAATGCAATGATGATTAGTATATGCCAGATGCAAAGAGACTCCTCTGCTGGAGATTACGAGCAACCCTTGTTGAAGATAAAACCTAAAAATGATGTTCCCTACACCGGTAATCACGAATGACAACTTCTGAAGATGAAGCCCAAAAACCTGATACGAAAAAGGTGCCAATAACCATTGGACTTGGAATCTGTTGGGGACGTCAGACACCGCTAGTCAAACTGTTGAGAGGATGAATACCAAACTCTGCTTGGGGTGAGCAGTAAATAATACCAAACCTGCCAGGGAATATCATTGAACTTAACCTGCTGCTGGGGAAACAACTTTTCTTGATCTGCTGAGGATAAGAGCACACTGCTGCTGGCGAGATTATACTTCTTGATTCGACGAGGAAAGTAGGCACCGAGACTCGGTGGGGAACACAGATCTCTATCAAGGGGAGACATCAAACTAACATCCTGCGGGAGATGCAACATTATCCTATCTGGGACAATCAACTTTTGAATACTAGTTGGGGAGCAATAAACCAATCTGGCCGGAGAAAGTAATTCTCTGCACTCTTACTGGGGAGAAAGAGGTTCATAATGCTCTGTTGAGGATGCTAAGTCTTCAATGCTAGAGAGAAAGACTCTACTGGGGACGGGATATCAGATGAGCCTCTTGCTGGGGATGCCCACCTACTTGGAGAGCAAGAACAACCTATCTTTACCCTATCAGAGGACTTAAACCCTTGCTGGAGAAAAGTCAAACCCAGCTCTGGCTGAAGAAAACAAACCTATGGACTCTCGCTGGGGAGGGATGCCATCTAGCGCCTTTGCCGAGAAAGAGAAACCCCATACTTGGACCTACTTTGGCATTTCACGCTTATGCTGATCATCTGCATGCCAATTATCATAAGCGAACTTTCCATTTGTTCTCAGACCATGTGATCCACTGGGAAAAATCATCTCAAGAGGATTTTATAGAAAACCCGACATTCAAAATGCCCCAGGGTCTTCAAACTCTTGGAGAGATTTGTCAGATCTCGACGTAACTGCCCCAGATTGGCTAAACTATGAAGGAATTTGCCTCGAGAGGATTCATGATGCCTTGAAATATTCTGGCCCAGTATACTGAACCTTGAAGAAGTGCCCTGATTAACCATCTTCTAGGGGAGGATAACTTCTCGTGCTCTTGAGGCGGCCTGCCTCAGTATGAGCTTTGAAGTGATTTTGACCTGTCTCTGAGATATTGCTGAATCTTGACATGATTGCCCCAGACCGATTGAACTTTGGAGAGATTTCTCAACGTTACTGCCCCATACCGGCACAACTTGCTGAGAAAACTATTACCCAATGGAGTCTTACATACCCTTCAATATGATTGTCCAGGAATTTCCTCTTGGCAAAGTTAGATTTCTCGACTGATACTCATTATGCAAGATTCATTAGTGTCAAGTACAATGTCGTAAGCAGGAAATGCTTATTCTAAGAATGATAATTCTAATGCAACATACATGTTAACCTTAAATTTTTCGTTGAAAAGATATCTCCAAACCTCGTGAACGAATCACTAGTTAAAAAGCGACACTGATTTTTGAATAAAAGACATTATGCACATGCAATACCAACAAAAACATTTTAGCCCCACTCACGGGAGTCAGGAATGATGTCTTATCAGAAGTACGACTTCGGAATAACCTTGCCTCAATTAGGACTTTTAGGGTTGAAACGTGGCCTGGTTCACGGTTTGAGAAAGAAGGATTTATGGCTCAAAACTTTGTTTGTACCCACCCATTCTCCTTGATGTCCTTCAGTCCTACGTTCAGTTCATTTGACACAAGCGCTCACCTTCCAAAAGGTTGTTTCATGTCATCAGCGATGGTTAAGGAGCCCACATTGCTTTCAGAGTGGCAATCGCTCCTTTCGTCTTTGGTGTCTATAGTCACACAACTCGTTCTTGCTTGAGGATTTCTCTTTTGTAATCCTTTTCGTTTTTTCTATTTACTATTTTTTCATTTGTTTCCCTGATTTTTCCTGGAATGATTCTTTCGAATCCTTTTCGATTTTGATGTCCAGTGGGATGCCCTAACTTTTGCCTAAGTCATGTTTTCAAACTTTCGACTTAGCGGATTTTCTTTTTCTTCTTTTATTTTTTTCTTTTTTTTTTTGAACAAATCATGTGACACTGGTTGTCTTGACTTCTTTGAAAGGGTTGTGACTGCTTCACTCCTTGCGATGAAGGATAACCATTGTGGATTCATGCTCCTTGGCCTCCTAATGAGAAAAAAAGGTAATGGATCCTTAGATGCGCACTCCTTTTAAAATTTGAACGCTTGGTCAAATCAACTGGCGACTACCCTGTCCCGGGGTTAAGTGTTAGGATTTTTTCTTTTCAAAAGAAACTCCTACTTCTAGGCTCAACGGGGTTAACGAGGGTTTATCTCCCTTATACCTCCGGTGTTTGGGGAGTTGAAACAATGCTTGTACATCATCAGCAAGGTTTTGTTCCTAAAAGCATGCAACCAGAAAGTTTGCGTCTTCAAATCGTCATACTCCCTCTAAGAGTTTAAGCAAGTAAATTGGTATTGCAATGCACAGAAATATCATATGAATGAATAAGAATGAATTACTTCAAGAAAACATATTCATTGTATTAAAACCACCATTCAGTACAAACACGTTTTACATGTATACAACGTATTAACAAACAATGAAAAATTTACAACTGAATATACAGTAAAGAAGCTAATAAATGCCATTGTCTAGGAGGTTCGACTCCATCTGGACTTATTTGCAGCCTGAGTGCTTCACTTGGAAGGCTTCAATTGGTGTGCAGACCGTCTGCCGTGAAAGTAATGACCCCAGCATCAACCCAATCCTGCACCTTGTGTTAAAGCTCCGCGATCTTCCGTTGAATGCCCCTATGCCCCACCATGATTAGGCAGAGGATTCTGGATTACGTTTGGGCCATCGTTGGTAAAGTTGGTTGCTTTTGAATCAATAAGGTCTTGGACTTTGTGCTTGAATGCTTTGTAATTTTTGATGTGGTGCCCCGGCGCTCCAGAATGGAAATCGCAGTGGGCATTAACATAATATTCGGGTGGAGGAGTGCCGGTTAGAGGAGCCAACGTTCTCTTTTGAACTAATTGTAACTGAAGTAGATGTTGCAATAGCTGAGCATATGGCATAGGCGGAGCGTCAAAATGCCTGTCGGCCATTTTTGGTCTTGCAGGATACTGATAAGTGCAAATTGTAGCTATTTTTGTATATAAGTTTTGTTGCACTTATTGATACTTTTTGTTAAAATCGTTCGAATAAACCCCGCTTTGTTTGTAAATACGTTTACTTTACTTTATAGTGTATGTATTGCGTTATCGTGTAAATATCATTGAGTTTAATTGTTTTCCATTTATTTTTGTAGGTACTAAAGCATTGATATTGGAGCATTGTTAGATAGAGCATTGAATAAGCTTTCCAACGCTTCGAACCGGGCGAAAAACGGAGTTACGGTTCAAAAGTTATGAAGAAAACAAGTGCATAAATTTTTCATTCCCGAGCAGACCGGGCTAAGCGCGCCCGACCGCGCTTAGCGGGCTTTTAAGGCGGTTTAACATTAATAATGGCGTGCTTAGCGTCCAAAACCAGGCTAAGCGGGGTCTGCGTTGATGACAGCAATAAATAGGGGTAGAAACACATTTTTTTAGGGATGGGTTGTATATTTTTTGATCCCAACTTCATCAAACTTCATTTTTTAGTAAGATTAACTTAGAAAACAACATTGAAACTTGCATACGGATGATCCGAGGTGGATTTCTCATCGACCGACGTTGACAAACCGCGACATGTTTGGTTTATTTCTCTTCCTCTTTGTGTATTCTTTTTTGTTGGGTGTTGTATAGTTACTATGAGCATATGTATCTTTGTTGATCATAATATTGTATAAAATCTGCTTTACAAATCATTATCGATGTCTTCCTTGATCTTTTTGCATTTATGTTTAGATTTGTGTTGTGTTAGAGATAAACATCATGAATCTTGATTAGGGATGGATATCTATTGTCTAGATGCTAGAGATAGATTTAGATAATAATATTTATGATGTCGGAACTTAATGCCTTCCGTGTTTCGAGGCGTCGTGCGCGAGAGTGACAACGAGAGTGACAACGAGAGTGATACGATTGCTCTCTCAGCTCAGTGTGCCAGAGATGGACACTGTTGTGAGCGATACTGGATGATTTTGACGAGTATTGTAGTAGAGTGAAAATGATCGATAAATTTATGTTTGTGACGAGTGGATTATATGTATGCTTGATAAGTTTCTTTTCTCCGAAGAATGAATTCTTTTTATGTTGATATTTACTTTTCCGCTTTTATTCAGACCATTTTATCCCAAACTCAATAACATTTAAATTGTCGAACGGCAGTTCAGTAGCACCGATCTCTGTGGACATGATAAATTCCCAGAAAAATACTTCCAAAACTTTTGTTGCTTGCCGTTATACCGCACTCAACAGATACCGACGAGGAGCACCATTTTATTGTTGTGGTGCAGCCGGAATTGTTACATAAGCCGCCTGATGATATGGGGCCTAATATCCTTGAGAAGCGTTGCTGCTTCCCGAAATATTGGATGGAATTTCTCTGAATCATTTGAAGTCATAAGCAGTAACACTGGAAAAAAAGTTTCAAACATGTATCAATCTTTAAAAAACATTGTGATGCTATTTCTCAAGAACAATTTTCTAATGAGATAAAAATTATAATAAGATACATTTCATAAACAATCATATGTTTCTTGATTGGATTTTCAAAGACTTCTGGAGCATTTTCCCTTGTAAAAACTATTACCCAAAGTAAGCTTGTACAAGGAGACAAAATCTACTATTGTAGACTTGTCGAATTGACCATCAGCATAGACCAGGTGAAAACACATCAAATTTATACAAACATGAGAAAGAGAAAAGTAAACAAACCAAAATGGTTCAGTTTTTCCTCCTGTTTCTTGATAAGGATCAAAGCGGGGAGTTTGACATTAATGTAAAGATGGAATAACTTTGCCACTTCAGGATCCACAGTTTGATAAGAATTGACATCATCCTCAAGTCGTTAGGTAGCGACGACCGCAATCAGTGTCGCGACACTTGTACTAACCACAATCGCAAAAGCCTTTAGCCCGTTACGCGACCGTTATTTAATAAGTTGAATCTAACATTTAAATAAATGAACAAAATTAATAAAATATGATAACAATATACTTGCTTTTACTTACAACTAAAGAATTGAGAAAACCCAAAACAACTTTGGTTTCAGAGGGCAATATGCTTTGAGCATCATCCAATGAAGTAATGTTATGTATAAACTAGGTCCTATCTTCTTCTTAATCCATGAAAATATAGCTTATCTACATAACAATAAAATTAAACAAAACATTTTAAGGTACAATAAAATTGAAAAAAAGTATGAACACCTTTTCGTATTAATCATCTTTAATACTAATCACCTTTTCATATTCCCGTTCCATCTGCACAAAGGCAAATCCTCATCCATCTTCCTTCCTGGAAGTCCTTGGCACTTCCTGGAAGTCCAATGCCTAAAAAATATTTTGCCAAAACCAAAGCATGCAGTATATTTTATCCCCTGCATTATATTTAATAAGCATGCATTTGAATGAATATTGCATAAAAATTCAGAAGGTCATGTTTAAACATTGTAAGAAACACTCTGAATAATTGAATGACATATAGCATTGACAGAAGAAGATTAAGGAATTCATAGAATTGAATAAAAAATCTTTCTAATGACCCTTGTTACGATATGATGTGATTTTATCACTATTGTAATATATATTGTAATTATGTTAGGATTAATTAGCCTTTATGTGTAGTTATTTATTCCTTTAATCTGTCTCCAATCCTATAATATAAATAAGAGCATCATTGCTTGTACGATTGATATATAGAAAATATACTTTTCTGAGTTTCTACATGGTATCTAGAGCTTAGGTTCTCCTTTTTCTCTTCCCTTTGTTTTTTTTCTCTTCCAGAGAATTCCTTTTAAACCACCGTCCACCATATATCTTCTGTTTTGTTTTTCGGTGATCATTTTTTTTCCTCCGTATAATTAGAGAATCCATCAAAATGTGAGATTTCTCTAACTATATACCATTTTTTTACCAATACTACTCTAAGTGTTGTTTTCGTTGAAAATTTTGTCATCTAATGGAGAAGTCCAAAGTAACGACTCCTATCACCGTTATTTTCAATGGTTCTAATTATAATCAATGGGCTGAGGCAATGTGTGGATTCCTAAAAGGTCGGCGACTCTGGCGATATGTGACGGGTGATAAAAAGTGTCCCACAAAAGGTACCAATGAAGAACCAGAAGCCTATGCTGATAAATTAGAGGAATAGGATAGCAAGAACCATCAGATCATCACTTGGTTTCGCAATACCTCAACTCCTAGTATCCATCTGCAATTTGGGAGATTTGAGAATGCCAAAGAGGTATGTGATCATTTAAAACAACGTTATACTATCTCTGATTTATCTCATAATTATCAGTTGTTAAAAGATCTTAGTAATTTGAAACAAAAATCTGGCCAACCTGTTTATGAGTTTTTAGCACAAATGGAAGTAATATGGAATCAGTTAGCGTCTTGTGAACCTTCTCTGAAAGATACAACCGATCTAAAAACATATGAGACTCATCGCAATCGTATTCGGCTTATTCAATTTTTGATGGCTCTCACCGATGAGTATGAACCGGTCAGAGCATCTCTGCTGCACCAGAATCCCATGCCTACACTAGAGAATGCTCTCCCTTGCCTCAAGTCTGAAGAAACTAGATTGGGACTTCTTCGTCAGAAAGATGATCTTGCCTTTGCAGTTCCAAATAAAACTCCTAATTTCTGTCGTCACTGTCGTAAGCCTGGACATTCTTTCATTGATTGTCCCAGTGTAGAATGTCATAATTGCAAGAAAAAGGGTCATATTGCTTCAAACTGCTGTTGTTACTATAAAAAACCTGGACACTTGATTCAAAATTGTCCTACTCGTCCTCCACGACCTGATCAGAATAAGAATCAACAGTGTCCCAACTGTTCCAGGCCTGCACTTGCAACCACTGTTGCCAACGATTCTGCAGAATCCTCTCAGCCCGCCTTCTCTGTCTCTGATCTTGAATCTCTCCTTAGACAACTTCTTCCTTTTGGTAACGGTAATACTTCCGCCGCTCTTTCCACCACAATAGGTAATTCTAAATGGTATTTAGACTCTGCTTATTGTAATCACATGATATCTTTATCTCACCTATTTTCTTCACTATCCAAAAATAACATTACTCATTCTATTCACACGGCTGACGGATCTCTTATGCCTGTAACCCATAAAGGTTCTATCTCGTTGTCTAATTTAAGCCTGCCTGAAACATATCTCATTCCTAAACTAAACTTTAACCTTATCTCTGTTGGCCAATTATGTGACCTTGGTTATGAACTTATTTTTTCTTCCTCTGGATGTCGTGTGCAGGATCCACGGTTGAGACAACTCATAGGGACTGGATGTAAGATCGAAAGGTTATTTGAGCTCACTAAACTGCATGTTCCTCAAGGACCTAACATATGTGCTGCTTCCAAGGATTCTTCCATTCGATTTTGGCATCGTCATCTTGCTCATAGTTCTATTGGAAAAATGCATCCTCTTGTGTCTCAAGGTCATTTAGGATCTGTTAAAAATGAGTCTCTTGATTATACTGCTTGTCAAACTGCTAACAACCAGCTTTATCATTTAATAAAAATACCTCTATTTCAGCCGCATCATTTGATCTTGTGCACTCTGATATTTGGGGTCCTGCTCCTACCCCTACAATGGGAGGATCTTGGTATTTTGTGATATTCATTGATGATTATTCTCGCTTTACTTAGATATTCATGATGAAAAATCGCCATGAACTTGCTCAAATTTACATTAACTTTGCCAAAATGATTAAAACACAATTTTCTAAAACAATTAAGGTCTTTCGCCGAGATAATGCAATGGAATATCGTGATTCTAAACTCTTATCTTTTCTTGGTGATCAGGGTACCTTGTCTGAATTTTCTTGTCCTTATACATCACAATAAAATGGTCGCACTGAGAGAAAGCATTGTCACATTCTTGACTCGGTTCGTGCCATGCTTATCTCAGCATTTTGCCCAGAAGCGTGGGGTGAAGCTTGTCTAACCATTGTCCACATTATTAATCGTCTCCCCTCATCTGTCCTTGGTAATGTCTCCCCTTTTGAGCATCTTTATCACACTACACCAGATTATAACTCACTTAAGGTGCTCGGTTGTGCTTGTTTTGTTCTCCTTCAGACCCATGAATATACTAAACTTGATCCTTGTGCGCATTTCTTGGTTATGGAGCTGAACACAAAGGTTATCGATGTTGGGACCCAATATCCCAGCGCATTCGAATTTCTCGCCACGTTGTCTTTTGGGAACACATAATGTTCTCTTCCTTGTCAAAATTTACCTCAATCTCGTCTGCTACCACTTCTCTCTTTACTAATCCTAACGTTGATTACTTTCCTAGTGAAACATATGCAGGTTCTGACGCACGTGCAGGTTCGTCTAGTGAGATTCAAACCCTTACTAATGTTCCATCCACTTCTGGTGATGATGTTCTGCCTGTTGATCCAGCAACTCCCACCATTGAGCTTCCTCAAAGGGTAAGAAATCCACCTTCATATCTTTGTGATTACCATTGTTTTTCCACTATGCTTTTCCATCATGAACCCCAGTCCTATAAAGAAGCCTCTACAGATCCTCATTGGCAGCAAGCTATGCAGGAAGAATTACAGGCATTGGAGAAAACTCACACATGGGACCTTGTTGATCCTCCTTTTAATACGACTCTTGTAGGATGCAAGTGGGTGTATAAAATAAAGACTCTTTCTGATGGATCTATCGAGCGTTACAAAGCTTGTCTCGTAGCAAAAGGGTTCACTCAAGAGTATGGCATTGATTATGAGGAAACATCTGCCCCTGTTGCACGTATCACCTCTGTTCGAACTCTTGTTGTTATTGCTGTCACTCGCCAATGGAAACTCACTCAAATAGATGTTAAAAATGCCTTCCTCAATGGCGAGTTAGAAGAAGAGGTTTACATGCGTCCTCCTCCGGGATATACTTGTCAAGAAAACAAAGTTTGCCACCTTCGTAAGGCTCTCTATGGTCTCAAACAAGCGCCTAGAGCTTGGTTTTCTAAATTTCACAAAACTATCACCCAATTGAATTTCTCTTCCAGTGCTCATGACTCTGCTCTTTTTAATCGAAAAACTGGCAATGACACTGTTGTATTTCTTCTTTATGTCAATGATATGGTTATCACTGGCGATGACTCCATGGGAATTGAAGAGCTCAAAAAATTCTTGTGTAAACATTTTGAGATGAAGGATCTTGGACCATTAAGTTACTTTCTGGGGATTGAAGTATTATCTTCAAGTGATGGCTTGTTTCTGTCACACGCTAAGTATGCTTTTGATCTTGTTTCTCGAGCAGGTCTCACAGATTATAAAATTGAACACACTCCTCTTGAACCCAATGTTCGATTTACTCCTCAAGATGGTACTTTGCTTGATGATGCTACTCTTTATCGGCAGCTCGTAGGTAGTTTAATATACCTCACAGTTACTCGGCCGGATATTTCATATGCTGTTCATCTTGTTAGCCAATTCATGGCTTCTCCGCGTACCACACATTATGCTATTGTCCTTCGGATTATTCGGTATATCAAGGGTACCTTATTTTATGGTCTTCATTACTCAGCTATATCTTCATTGATTCTTAGAGCATACTCTGATACCGACTGGCCGGTGATCCAAGTGATCGTCGTTCCACCACTGGTTTTTGTATTTTCTAGGAGATTCTCTTATATCTTGGCGGAGCAAGAAACAAACGTTGACAACCCACTCTAACACTGAATCTGAATATCGTGCTCTTGCTGATACTACTTCTGAGATATTGTGGCTTCGTTGGCTTCTTGTTAATTTAGAGACACCACAATCTTCACCAACTAATTTATATTGTGACAATCGCAGTGCCATTCAAATTTCCCACAATGATGTTTTCCACGAGCGAACAAAACATATTGAAATTGATTGTCACTTTATTCGCCAGCATCTTCTTCGTGGTGAACTTCATCATATCTCCATTGGCACTCTTGACCAACCGGCTGATGTATTCATAAAACCTCATTCTCCTGGTCGCTTCCGCACTTTAGTATCCAAACTCAAGTTGGTTACTGCTCCACCCACTTGAGTTTGAGGGGGGATGTTACAATATGATGTGATTTTCTCATTATTGTAATATATATTGTAATTATGTTAGGATTAATTAGCCTTTATGTGTAGTTATTTATTCCTTTAATCTGTCTCCAATGCTATAATATAAATAGGAGCATCATTGCTTGTACGATTGATATACATAAAATATACTTTTCTGAGTTTCTACAACCCTCATTATTTGTTTGTCTCTTACTTGCTTTGAGTTGTAGATATCAAAACCCTACATATAAGAATTTTTTAAATAAAGATAAAATGTGAATCAAATAACATGATAGAACATTGAATCCCAATATGATATAAAGTTTTGTTAAGTACCCACGTGCATATTGGTCTAACACATTAGAAAAAGTAACATCCCTTGTGAATCAATAATCAAATAATGAATATCTTCAAATCACTGTGTTATAATTATACAATTGCATCAATGTTAGGCAAATCAAAAGATGAAGTTTTCTACAAAATATCATTTATTATTTCCAGTGTCAATACACACATACAACACTAAATCAACATAAAATGATAAATCCACAATTAGCGATAGGTCAACGAACCAGATGTCATACCCCAAATTTTGACCACTAAAATTTCCCATCATTGGGAAAATCATCATCACAATATGGGTAAACCATCATACCTCATCAGTCTCCCCAAAGATGGGTGAACATTCACTACAAACAATAATTAGGGTTTCAAGCCCTCTCAGAGCTCTTAGACAAAGGATCAATCAAGGAATGACATGATCTTCAACTTGTCTAACCTCTCAAACATCCACAAAGGATCAAAAGGACTCCCACATCAAGGATTAAGCACAAGGCTGCAACATTCCAGGTGGATCAAGCCTCAAGATCGATAGTGTCACCAAATTAGGGTTTTGGTCGACCAAGGCCTCCAGATGGAAATTTTCCTCTGGGCATGAGCCAATGCTTCAAAGCATGACTTAATATACTCCATGGAACCTCATGGACCCAATCATCAAGTCAATTTAGCCTCAGGGGATGCATTCACTAAAAATCAGGAATTAGGGTTTCTTGACCTAATTCACTGCTAAGTTGACTTTTGGGACAAGACATGAGCCAAGACCTCAAGACATGATTTGAGGGTCTCCAATACACTACATTGATCCATTTGCAATAATGGATTGATCCAAGAAGCTTGATCCACAAGTTTCAAGTTCATCAGAACCACAGTTAGGGTTTCTCGGAAAAAGTCAACTGTGCCTTTGACTTTTGACCAGGACATGCTCCCAAACCTTGGGATATGATTCAATACACCCTATAACACCTATTAAATCAATCCATCAAGTTTGATTTAGGTCAAGGACTTGATTTCATAGAGGATCGCACAAGCAACTGTCATGGTGTAGCGAGCGATTTTGGACGCGGTTCTTAAGCGCTGGTTGCTCTCTGCGGTTGAGTTTTAACTACAGGTCGATTCATTTTTTATCCTATTGTGAGATGAATAAGGAAGGGAAATAGATGTCTCCAATTAACCCTGCTTTGCATACTGAGATTAAACAGCGGTCTGTTAGGTTACGAATGCTATCAATGTGGGGGGCCTTTGTACTGGTTATTTGTATTTTTGCCAATACGGTTTTCTTTTTTCTCTTTCTAGGACTTTATAGCGGGGAATAGGGATTTAGGATGTTAGGACTGATGCTTTTGATAGATACATGAGAGTATGGGATTTTGGGTTTTTGTTTAGTGTGCTCGCTAAGATTTCTCTTTCAATCTTATGCATACGTATTCCCGTTTACCGAAACAGGGAAATCAGAGCGTTCGTAGTTCCTCCTATTCTATGGGAGGAAATGGTTGTTTTTGTGTCTTGTTCAAAGCCCAAGACGTGAAGCGAAAGGTGGTTTGTATCTTGTTCAAAGCCCAAGATGTGAAGCTGAAAGGTGTTGACTTTAGAGAGAATTTGTCATCTCTAAAGGGGTCTGTTTGTCACAACTGTTGGGTGACTGACTGTAAAGGAGGATTACTTTAACCGGGATTTGTGAATCCGACAA
Source organism: Lathyrus tuberosus (assembly GCA_022829125.1). Taxonomy (NCBI): domain Eukaryota; kingdom Viridiplantae; phylum Streptophyta; class Magnoliopsida; order Fabales; family Fabaceae; genus Lathyrus; species Lathyrus tuberosus. The sequence continues at coordinate 8,314,801 of JALAZF010000199.1, read as the reverse complement.
TGCCATAATTTCCTTTATAGGGGATTTTAACCTGAAGGAGAAGACTTTAACTCAGCTTAGAGCAATGCTATCTTTCCTTAGGAATTTCTCATACTAAAAGAGGGACAGTGGCATGGATGTAGATGATCCAGAGGCTTGCCAGTTACAGAGATTAGATGAAGGGGAAAGAGTTGTTAATGTTTGTGTACTGTGAACGAGGCACAACTTTGATGCTAAAAGGTTGATTGGATTAACCAGTGGTTTTCTTATACAAAGCCTAAGAGAAGGCTATTATGTGTCTCGTACAAAGCCTGAGAGAGAGGCTAAAAGGTTTTGACTCAACGAGGGAATCCTTTGGTATCTCGTATAAAGCCCGAGATGGAGGCTATTTGACTCAACAAGAGAGTTTTTTTTTGTATCTCGTACAAAGCCCGAGATGGAGGCGAAAGGGGGATTGACTCAACGAGGGAGTCTCTTATGTGTCTCGTACAAAGCCCGAGAGAGAGGCTAAACGTTGTTTGACTCAACGAAGGAGTCTTTTGTATCTCGTATGAAGCCCGAGATGGAGGCTAAAATTGTTAGCTCCGCTGGGGAGAATCATTGCACAAAGCCCAAGAGAGGCTAACTTCAATGGAGAAGGATCATTATACAAAGCCTAAGAGGAGGCTATGGCGACTGTTCAGTTAAGTGACAGGTCCATTATGCTGATTTAAAGAGAAAACCAGTTCTTATATGAGCAACACTGTACTCAAGGATTTGATTCGAGGATCCGGGCTATTCCTGTTCTTTAAGGAATTGGGAAATCCAAAGGGTATTGAGACTGTCCGAGTCTACGGGTTTACTTCCTATTTTTGAAGGGGTCACTTGAGAATGTCTTTGAGACTCAAGGAGATTAGACTGTCCAAGTCTAGAGTTTCATCTTTTATACTATGCTTTGAGAAACAGTAGTAGACTCTTTGAAAGGACTGTTCCATGCAGACGATTAAGTTCTGTTCCTATAGCTTTAGGAGGTCGTCGGGACAGTTTGTACGAAGCCCAAAAGGAGGCTGGAAACTTTTAAGAAGCCGATCGGTCCTTATATTAAGCCCAAGAGGAGGCTATCATTCCTGGAGGAAGAGATCATTATACGAAGCCTGAGAGGAGGCTGTGAATACTTCTAAGAAGCCGTAGGGTCCTTGTACTAAGCCCAAGAGAAGGCGGGGTTGCTTTTAGGAAGCCTGTGGGTCCTTGAACAATGCCCAAGAGGAGGCAGGGTTACTTTTAGGAAGACTGTGGGTCCTTGAACAATGCCCAAGAGGAGGCCGATTACTTTTAAGAAGCCGATGGGTCCCCAAACCCTGAGAAATTCAAGGCAAGTTATCCACAAGGAATAGATCAAGTCAGGAAAGTTCGAGAATTTGGAAGAAACTTAAATATGCCATTCACGGAGAAAAGATCATCTCTGGGGAATAGAGTTTCTTGACAAGTGCTTTTAAGAAGCCTGTGGGTCCCCAAACCCCGAGAAATTCAAGGCAATGCTATTCACCGAGAATAGATCAAAGTCAGGAAAGTCCTAGAATTTGGAAGAAACTCAAGAGATGCCATTCACGGAGAAAAGATCATCTCTGGGGAATAGAGTTTCTTGACAACTTCTATGAGTGACAGTCTATGAAAGGGTTCACAGAGAATGCTGCCTTTCATATCTCCATATTGTTTAACCCCAAGAGGAGGGAAGACTGTGTCTGGTAATCCTATGGGGATCTAGTTTAGACTATTTCTAAGAGTGATCAACGGCGTCACCTAGCTCTAGACGTAGTTGCCGGGGAAACTCAAAATATCTATACTATTATTACACAGTTGATATGAGATTATGAAAGAAGACTTACATCGAAACAGCCCCACAATACATTTATATGTATATGAAAGCGGTAAATGAAAGCATATAAACACTTACTCGGTTGTAGAGCTTCCATGCTGTTTGGTTAGTTGTTCAACAAAGAGAGATTAAAAACAACAATATATTCAAAATCAAAGGAGAAAGTGCTTTGAAAAAGAAAGATTTGGGGCTTACAGCTCAAGGAGAGGCCCAGGGTTTTATCAGTGAACGCACTGTTTGAATTTGTACAGAGGGACTTATACAAGTGACTGTGGCCCAAGAAGAGTTTTCTGTACAAAGTGATGGGTCTTACACTCTCTCAAGAGGCCTAAAAAGTTTTAAAGAAAAAGAGTGGGGCTTATAACACGAGGGTAGGCCCAGATGATTTTTCCGTTTGAAATGGCGATCGCGCCGAGATTTTCTTTTAACACGAAGGGACTTATAAAATAAGTGAGGCCCAAAGTTTTTTGGTTAAAAGGGGGTTGGGTCTTACACTCTATTAGAGGCCCAAAAAGTTTTAAATGGGTCTTATAGCTCGAGGAGAGGCCCAATTGATTTTTGAATAGGCGACGATCGTGCCGTTTGTTTTTGACGGTATCGGGACTTATACAATACACTGAGGCCCAAAAATGATTTGGTCAAAAAAAGGATTGGGTCTTACACTCTATTAGAGGCCCAAAGTGTTTTGAAAATGATTTATGAGGGTTGAATTAATCCAAAAACCCTAATTTGTTTTCAAAAATGTATTTAATTGAATAAAAATTCAATTAAAATGATCAAAATTGTTTAACATATGAAAAACAAATTGTGATCTTGGATTAATGCTTCAAAAATTAAGTATTGACCTACAAAATAATTAGAAAGCATTAAAAGTTGCAGAATCAATGTGGAAAAAATATTTAAAATGTCAAAAACAATTAAAATATTAATTCTTTGCAAAAATATCAATTATATGAAATAAATAATATTTTTGGGATTTTTTAATAAAATAAAATATTTTAACATTTTTGTGAATTATTAAAAAAAGAATAAACTCAAAATCATTAAAACTCAGAGAGAAATTAATTTTTGAATCAATTAAACAAAAATCACAAAATTCAAATATTCAAATTTCTGAAAATGGTGCCAAGAACACACCAAGAACACGCGCGTGTTCTGAGTTTCCTAGATTTGCGTTTTCCATCCAATCTCACTGAATACTTAACCATATCATGCAATCCACATACCAATCAACTCGTTTCAACCTCATGATCATGTCTATAACACTTAATTTAATTTAAATTAAACATAAAACATGAAATCACGAAGAAACCTCAAGAACCTTAATTTCTGCATGAATGCTAGGATTTTTGATACACGATTCAAACAAAGCAATTAATTGAGGGAAAACATCCCATGCATGATTATGAACATATGGCCAAATTATTGTTCAGCAAAAATTGCATGGATCATAGAGTTAGAACAACTCATGCTTACCACTTGCAGCTGGTGATCGTGATTTGTGTAGGAGGTGTTACAGTTGTGTTGTGATGATCTGAACAGCTTCCCTAGGTGCTATGGAGTGTGTTTGAATGCTTGGACTTGATGGAAATTGGCTGGATCACTTCATGGCATCTCAACTGCACTTTGGTTAAAAACTCGAGCAACTGGCTGGTGATTATGAGAAATCAGTGTTCCAGTTATTGTTTAAGTGTTTGACCAGCTCATATATGATGTATATGAGGTGTGTGAGTGATTGGTTTGAGTGGAATTGCCCTCTAGCTCAAAACCCGATAGCTACCTTGCTAAGAAAGGCATTTTTGCCAAGAGAAAGAGATTTTGAGAAAGGCAAGTGTTGTAGGCCTTTGGTGTACTTAAACTGAATACAATTGAGCTCTATTTATAGTAGAGCAAGTTTGTTTTGCAAGGAATAGTGAATGGCAACTGCTGAGTAGGTTTGTTCAATGTTGGCCAATGAAAATCCAAGTCTCCTCTAGCCATTGACTAGAGGTTAGGGCACAAAGCTTTGGTTCCCTTGGTCTTGGATAAGTCTTGACTGATTTCAGATGAGAATGGCTCAGTCCATGCCACCTTGATGCTTCCATTGAATGCTTCAATCCAAATTTGGAGTCTTGTCCCTATTTTGGCCATTCTAGGTTCAACATGCTATTTCTTGTTCCATGGACTTTGGAGGCTTGGCTCAGTGATTGTCCCCTTTAGATTCAATCCTCAGATGTGTCCAAGTGGATAGGAGCATTTGAATTTGGCTGATTTTGGCAAATCGAGCAAAATTACAAATTCTGCCTTGCCTTTGACAGATTTCAGCAAGGCAACTTGCCAATGTCATATCTCATGGTGTAAGTTGAATTTGGTAATGTTCTTGACCATTTTGGAAAGCCCTTACATGATACAACAACTGTTTGAACATGTTTGGTTTTGATCTCTTCTGAATCCAAGTGAAAAATCCCCCTACATTTGGCAAAAAGTAAGGCAAAATCTGACTTAGTGAAATTTTCACTAAGTGTTGGAACAAAGTGACTATTCTTGATTTTGATCACTCCATAACTCAAAATCCATGAGGAATTTGGACATAGGTCAGTATGAAGCTTTTGTAGAGGGCAATGAGATCTACAAATTAAGCTTTGAATGGGGCACAATGGCCTTGTGTTTTAGGAGTTATGGTCCTCCAAAGTTGGTGCATTAGTGGCACTTTTTCATGACTTAGAAAATTTTCTAAGTTTTATGGTTACCCCTTTTAGAAGTTATCCAACTTTTCTTGATTTTTCTTGATGAATGATGATTCAAATCATACATTAACATCATTTTAGGGTTAAAAATCCATTTTGGTGAAAAATCTCAAAAAGTCAAAGTTGACTTTTGTGCACAGTTGACTTTTTATTAGATGAATTCCAAACTGTGCAATTCTTCAGGAAATCATGTCCTTGACCTAAATCAAACTTGATGGACATGTTCCATGGGTGTTATAGGGTATATTGGTGCATGTCATAGGGCTTGGGAGCATGTCCTGGTCAAAAGTCAAAGTTACAGTTGACCTTTTCCTTAAAACCCTAATTGTGGTGCAGATGAAATTGAGGCTTGTTGCTCAAGCTTCTTGGATCAATCCATTGTTGCAAATGGATAAATGTAGTGTATTGGAGACCCTCAAACCCTCTCTTGAGGTCTTGGCTCATGGTTTGTCCCAAAAGTCAACTTAGGGGTGAATTAGGTCAAGAAACCCTAATTCCTGATTTTTGATGAATGCATCCCCTGAGGCAAGATTGACTTGATGATTGGGTCCATGAGGTTCCATGGAGTATATTAGGTTAGGTTTTGGATCATTGGCTTGTGCCCAGATGAAAAATTTCCATCTGGAGGCCCTGGTCGACCAAAACCCTAATTTGGTGATACTGTCAATCTTGAGACTTGATCCACCTAGAAGGGAGCAGCCTTGTGCTTAATCCTTGAAGTGGGAGTCCTTTTGATCCATTGTGGATGTTTGAGAGGTTAGACAAGTTGAATATCATGTCATTCCTTGATTGATCCTTTGTCTAAGCATTCAGAGAGGGCTTGAAACCCTAATGTTGATTGTAGTGGATGCTCACCCATCTTTGGGGAGACTGATGAAGTATGATGGTTCCCCCATATTGTAATGATGATTTTCACAATGATGGGAAATCTTAGTGGTCAAAATTTGGGGTATGACAGATGCCCCTATTTAATCTTCTTGGACACGAAGGTGTGAATGACGAAGGTATTCGGGCATTCGGGGTGCAAGAGGATTAAATATCGGAATACCCGAAATTTTGATGGTGGTTATGAATGATAGCTTACGCATTCATCTTCTTTTGCTGAGCAATGATGCTTAGAAAAGGTAAACTTCCCCTCGATCCTGGTCTTCAGCCAAGGAACTGGTCTCAGTTTTCTTTTGAAATAAACTTCCCCTCGATCCTGGTTTCCTACCAATGAACTGGTCTTAGTTTCTGATGTAAACTTCCCCTCGATCCTGGTTTCCTACCGAGGAACTGGTCTTAGTTTCTGATGTAAACTTCCCCTCGATCCTGATTTCCTACCGAGGAACTGGTCTTAGTTTCTTTTGTCAATAAACTTAATTGACAAGGGACGCTATGCGTAGCAGTTTTCCTCAAACTTCTCGCCGAATTTTCTTGGGGAGATGCCATTTGACGGAAAAAGTTTTGATGTCAGACTTGCTAGGGAACCCAACCGTCTGAGTTGTAGAGGTGCACAAACTTCTCTGTTTGGAGACGCCATTTGTTGACTCTACTCGGGGAAAGCGAGTCTCTTGAGAGACTGTTTCCGCTTAGGATCTTACATCATACTTTTCTCGGGATCTTCCCAGAGAAATGCCATATGATGGGGTCCAATTTGAGGTGCCGATGACCTTTTCATCAGTGGGTTTTTCGGAGAAAAACTGCCGTACTGCCGAATCTTCGATTAGGAGGCTTTCTCTGTGGATTTTCCTTAATCCGGGAAAGCAAGGATATCATCTTCAATGGCGAAGAGTGATGTTAACTGAGGGCTTCTCTGGTTTTTCAGAGGTTCAAGTTATCAAAGTGGTCGAGGGCCAACTTCCTTCCAGAAATAAACTGGAGGCGAGATGGTTCAAATTTAGCGTTTTCGAACGAGGCAAGAACTGACAACTCGATTGAGAGAACTTCTATCACTAGGGGACAAGACCGACTAGAGTGATAGTGATGCAATATGAAATGTGAATGCAAATCAAATAATGCATGATGTATGTATGTTTATGCTGACAAAACTGACGCGACATACAAACTGACAGGTGAACATGACTGGATACTCGGCCATCGCGGGGCGAAGAAGTACCGTTGGTTCAGAATAGTTATTCCACCTTGCTTAGGAGAGATAGTCCCTGTTGGGAGCTACCGTTGGTTGGACTTAGGAGATAAGGACTATGCCGAGGCATGTCAGACGAAACAAGGTCTCTGACACAGTTGATCCCTTCATTCAGGCGTACTGGGTTAGAAGGAGTACTTTGATTCTGCACTTTGAAGTTCGATTACTTTTGAAGAAGCGGTTGATGTTCCTTTGATGTTCAACAGTCAAAAGAAATTGCCGTCTTTAATTTAAAAGCAGAAAAGTTTTAACAAGTAAATTCATTTTTGTTTTATTTCAAGAATCGTTAATCATGTTAACAACGTCGTTCTGTAAAGCTAAAACAAAGAAGAATTACAAACAAAAGCACAAGGGCTCAAATTTTATTGATGAGATGGAGATCAGCCAAACGCGTGATTCCAAAGAGTATATGCAAAGTTTGAAAATGGTAATTTACAGGGAAAAGGGCTACGTTGAAACATAACGACCACTATCCTTCTACCAACTTTGAATTCGGGACATCCTGAGCTTCTGTCGAAGATGACCTTGACTGGAGTTTTCCTCCGATGGATGGTGTAACTGCTACTGAGGGACCTGCCTCTGTTGAATATAGTTACTTGCCATTATCCCTAACTTTTTCCTGGATTGTACTTTGATGTTTCCAATCCACCGGGATGATTTTTTTCTTTTTATGTCTCTAACTTTTGCCTGGACCGCCCTTTCGGGTTTTCAATCCACCGAGACGTTTTTTTTAGTTTAGGCGAAGTATTTATTGACTACATCAACATTCGTGGGGTAGGCAAATTCTTCTCCGTCCATGGTTGCAAGTCTCAAGGCGCCGCCTGAGAAAGCTTTCGTGACCACATAGGGGCCATCATAATTCGGGGTCCACTTGCCCCGGGAGTCAGTGAGAAATGACTGTATCTTCTTGAGCACGAGGTCTCCTTTTCTTAAAACACGAGGTCGGACCTTTTTGTCAAACGCCTTCTTCATTCTCTGTTGATACAACTGACCGTGGCATAGTGCCGTGATTCGCTTCTCCTCGATCAGATTCAGTTCATCGTGTCGGCTTTGACACCATTCAGCTTCGGCGAGCTTAGCTTCCATCAATACTCGGATTGACGGGATCTCTACTTCTATGGGGAGCACTGCTTCCATGCCATATACTAGAGAGAAAGGGGTAGCCCCTGTTGAAGTGTGGACAGATGTGCGATAACCGTGAAGAGCAAAGGGTAGCATTTCGTGCCAATCTTTGTTGGTTACAACCATCTTTTGAATGATCTTCTTGATGTTCTTATTGGCCGCTTCTACCGCTCCGTTCATCTTTGGTCGGTAGGGAGATGAGTTATGATGTTCGATCTTGAACTCTGCGCACAACTCCTTCATCACCTTATTGTTCAAGTTAGATCCATTATCTGTAATGATCTGGCTTGGAACACCATAACGGCAGATGGTATTGTTTTTGATAAATCGGACCACCACTTTTCGGGTTACATTAGCGTATGACGCTGCTTCGACCCACTTGGTGAAGTAATCAATGGCTACCAGGATGAACTGATGTCCGTTTGAAGCCTTAGGTTCGATCAAGCCAATCATGTCGATTCCCCATATGGAAAAAGGCCACGGGGAAGAAAGAGCTTTGAGATGTGATGGCGGTACATGAATTTTGTCGGAGTATATCTGACACTTGTGACACCTCCTCATGTACTTGTAGCAGTCGGATTCCATGGTCAACCAGTAGTACCTTGCTCTTAGAATTTTTCTTGCCATTGTATGTCCGTTGGCATGAGTGCCAAAGGATCCTTCATGAATTTCTTTCATAAGCATGTCTGCTTCTGGTCTGTCTATGCATCGGAGCAAGACCATGTCAAAATTCCTCTTATAAAGAGTGTCCCCGCTCAGGAAGAAGTTTCCAGCCAATCTTCTGAGGGTTTTTCTGTCTTTTCTGAGTGCCCCAGATGGGTACTCTTGTTTCTCAAGGAAGCATTTGATATCGTGATACCAAGGTTTGTCTTCTATGACTGCTTCGATCGCGAAGATGTAAGCGGGCCTTTCAAGGCGCATTATGTCGATCTTAGGTATGTCATTCCATTGACCTACACTAATCATGGAAGAGATGGTGGCTAATGCATCAACCATGTGATTCTCCTCACGAGGGATGTGATGAAACTCGACTCTGTTAAAGGTAGCAACCTTCTTGCGTAGTCTTTGTAAGGGATTAATCCTGACTGGTATGTGTTCCAATCTCCTTTTATCTGATTGATAACCAGAGCTGAGTCGCCGTATACGTCCAAGTTTTTGATCCTTAACTCAATCGCTTCCTCGAGACCCATAATACAAGCTTCGTATTCGGCCTCGTTGTTTGTACATTTGAACGTAATTCGAGCGGTGAAAGGAATGTGGGTACCCTGAGGGGTAACAATTATTGCCCCAATTCCGTTTCCATAATGATTAACTGCTCCGTTAAAGATAAGTCCCCATTAGGAACCCGGTTCTGGCCCTTCATTGGGTGGCGGTTCATCGCAGTCTTTCATTTTTAGATACATGACATCTTCGTCTGGGAAGTCAAACCCGATTGATTCTTGATCGTCAATCGGTTGATGAGCCAAATGATCGGCTAAAATACTTCCTTTAATGGCTTTCTGAGCGTGGTACTCTATGTCATATTCTGATAACAACATCTGCCAATGGGCAATTCTTCCCGTGAGAGCAGGATTTTCGAAGACGTACTTGATTGGATCCATCTCGGAGACCAACCAAGTAGTATGATGAATCATGTATTGGCGAAGACGTTTGGCTGCCCAAGCCAAAGCGCAACAAGTTTTCTCAAGCATCGTGTACCGAGTTTCGCAGTCGGTGAATTTCTTGCTTAGATAGTAGATGTCAGACTCTTTCCTTTTGGTTTCGTCTTGTTGGCCAAGTGCACATCCCATTGAGTCCTCTAGGAGTGTGAGGTAAATGATCAGTGGTCTTCCTTCCACTAGAGGTGATAGAATCGGAGGATTCAACAAATATTCCTTAATACTGTCGAAGGCGGTTTGGCAATCTTCTGACCAAACGCAATCCTGGTTCTTTTTGAGTAATTTGAAAATTGGTGCACACGTGGCGGTCATGAGGAATATGAATCTGGAGATGTAGTTCAAACGTCCCAGGAATCCTCTGACTTGTTTTTCAGTTTTCGGAGAAGGCATTTCTTGAATGGCCTTGACCTTGTCAGGATCAACCTCAATTCCTTTCTGGCTGACGATGAACCCTAGTAGTTTCCCTGAACGGACACCGAAGGTGCACTTGTTGGGATTCAAGCGGAGCTTGAACTTTCTTAAACGTTCGAACAATTTTGACAGCTGTTCAACGTGCTCACTCTCTATTTTTGATTTTGCAATCATATCATCGACATATACCTCGATTTCTTTGTGTATCATGTCATGAAACAGAGTAGTCATGGCCCTTTGATAGGTTTCCCCGACGTTCTTCAAACCGAACGACATTACCTTGTAACAAAAGGTGCCCCATGGTGTAATGAACGGAGTTTTCTCCATGTCTTTCGGCGCCATTTTGATCTGGTTATAGCCCGAGAATCCATCCATGAAGGAGAAAATTTTGAACTTTGCTGTACTGTCTACCAGCATGTCAATGTGTGGTAAAGGAAAGTCGTCCTTTGGACTAGCCTTGTTTAGATCCCTGTAATCGACACACATTCTGACCTTTCCGTCCTTTTTGGGAACAGGTACAATGTTGGCTAACCATTGAGGATATTCTGATGTGGCGAGGAAACCCGCGTCAATCTGTTTCTGTACCTCCTCTTTGATTTTGATGGCCATGTCTGGATGAGTGCGTCTCAACCTTTGCTTTACTGGCGGACATTCCGATCTCAACGGTAAGTGATGTTCCACGATGCTGGTATCCAACCCTGGCATATCCTGATAGGACCAAGCGAATACATCGGGGAATTCTTTGAGAAGCTTTATCAAGCTCTCTTTGGCAGTTGGACTGAGCAGTGCCCCAATCGTGATTTCTTTTCTCTCTTTTTCTGAACCCAAGTTTACCATTTCCAACGGCTCTTTGTGAGGTTCAATGGACCTTTCCTCTTGTCTGAGTAATCGGGAGATCTCTTCTGGAATTTCGTTGTCATTTTCTTCTTCAGCCTCGAATAACTAGAACTCAAAGTTGGGAGAAGGCATCGGATCGTATGTTTCAACTGGGTTTAAAACAAGCAATCTGCATGACGTGATGATTCGTGTTTAGAAGAGATAGAGAAAATGCAAGTGTGTGCAGTGTTTTATTTACTGCTTGTTTTTATTTGAATTGTTTTTAGGATTACCATTTTCTGAAAAAGCAAAAAGAGAAAACAACAATTAATGCGGAATTTACAGAACGACGTTATTTTATTAATGAACAAGTCGATTCTTGAAACTATAGCCCTATAAAACAAAACTCTGTCGCTTTGGGCTAAGCGAAGAGGGAAAATTTACAGAAAGCGAGCCCTATCAAAACATCCGTTCCACCAGGGCGGGGTGAAAGGTTAAAAGACGACAATTACTTTGACTGGTGAACGACCTTCGGAACATCGACAACAACCCATTGGCGGCGAAATCCTCGGTGGATCACAAAGTCTGGTACCTTCCTCGATTTGTCCTCAGAAATGACGCTGATTTTTGGCGGAGCAGGATCATTGGAATCTGTCTCCCAGGCAGAGTTGTCGTAGGAGGATTTCTCAGTTGCATTTTGCATAGTATTTGTGCTCTCAGCTGTATCTCCCCATCCAGTAGGCTGGATATCTTCGAGCCTAATACGAGAGCTTTCGGGAGCGGTGTACTTGACCATATAGTCGTATTTTCCACTTGGTTCTCCCAAGGTGTCCCAAACTTCTTTGGAACTGGAGGAGTCATCTCTCTCGATGACGTTGACCTCGGGAAAAACATAGTTGATGAATTCAAGTCCTGCGAACGTTGAAAATTCATCTTCATGTTGAGTAGTTTCTGAATGACCTGAGTGTTGATCCCATGACATGGTGGGGACACGGGTATTCTATTCAATGATGGTCAGCCATTTTTCATTACTCGGCTGACTCTCTTGCCCCAAGTTTCCTGGGTAAGGCTGCCACATTGGCAGACCATCCATTGGGCCATAATAGTTGTGGTCAAAGTTTTCTTTCATCAGAGTGTCTTCCTCTAATGAATTTGGCGAAGCACGACATCCTTCCGGATCACAATCTCCGTAGATCATTTCGACGTCTGACCTTGGTATAAATCTCGGACTCTGTGTAGGAAAGCAAAATGGTGTAGGCACCTCTTCCTGAGACATATAACCGTCCTCATTCAGATAGGACTTCCATTCTTCATCTGTGTCAGAGGGATCTTCCTCATTGATAGCATGTACTGCCTGAGACACTGGGTGAAGGAAACCTCCACTGTGGAAGAAGGTTTGAAGGGGATGAAGACTTTCATCACTGGCAGCTGTCTGGGTACAGGTTGCAGAAAAACCAAGACCCTTCTTTGTTTTATTGTCAATAGGAATGACAAGCTGTCCCCATCCGGTTGTATCGGTACTCTCGACCGCTTTAATAACATCATTGTATGAGGAAATCGAGGTTCCTCCTCTGAACTGATTGTTCTTGCTCACCGACAGTGCTTGGAACTGAGTTCCAATAACCTCCTCGGGTTCTATACCAGCAGATGATGACAAGTTACTCACGAGCAAGGCCTGCTCCCCACAAACTGTGACAAGTTGATCGTTCTTGACGAACTTTAGCTTTTAGTGGAGGGTCGAAGTGACCGCTTCAGCCTGATGTATCCAAGGTCTTCCTAATAAACAATTGTATGTTGCCCGGATGTCCATGACCTGGAAAGTGACTTGGAAAGTGTGAGGACCGATAGTTATGGGAAGATCAACTTCGCCGATAACTGTTTTTCTGGATCCGTCGAATGCTTTGACGACGACCTCGCTGATTCTCATCGGAGGGCCTTTGAATGATAATTGCATCAAAGTGGACTTCGGCATAACATTCAGGGCTGACCCTGTGTCTACCAGTACGCTGGCTAAAGCATCGTCCTGGCAGTTAACTGTGATATTGAGCGCCATGTTATGACGGCGACCCTCTTCGGGTAAATCCTCATCACTAAATCCCAAATTATTGCAGGAAGTGATGTTAGAGACAATACTATCGAACTGTCTGATTGTTACATCCTGTTCCACAAAGGCTTGCTCCAAGACTTTCTGTAGAGCCTCCCTATGCGCTTCTGAACTGAGTAACAGTGATAATACCGAGATCTTTGAAGGAGTCTGTAACAGCTGATCCACAATGTTATATTCACTCCTTTGGATGAGCTTCAGCATCTCATCATTATTTTTCGAAAGGTCAGGATTATTGGATTGACCGACTGGTGGATCGGGAGCTTCTGTCTGAAGTTCCTTTTCCTTGTTAAGTTCCCCAACCCCTCGGTTGAAGATTCTGCTACTCCGTGTTACACGAATGATGTCTGTAATATTCACGACGGAGGGTAATGGAATTTCCTTTCCATTTTCAACTGTCGTTGCACCGTATTTGTAAGGGATAGCCTTAGCTGACTCATACGGTGTTGGTCCCGGTAGATAGATAACTACATGAGCTTTCTGATTTTTCTGACCATCATAAGTAATCTCGATCCGTTCCCGGTTGGGAACTTTAGATTCGTCAAGTAGAGGGATAATGGAAAAAACATCCCTGGTCCTATGATGACCAGAGATCGTGACAACCTCTTCGACTTGATCGGCAAGGTAGTTCGGTGTCCAGTTGATGGGTCTCAACTGATAAAACCCTGGGCCTCTCCTTGAGCTGTAAGCCCCAAATCTTTCTTTTTCAAAGCACTTTCTCCTTTGATTTTCAATATACTGTTGTTTTCAATCTTTCTTTGTTGAACAACTAACCAAACAGCATGGAAGCTCTACAACCGAGTAAGTGTTTATACGCTTTCATTTACCGCTTTCATATACATATAACTGTATTGTGGGGCTGTTTCGCTGTAAGTCTTCCTTCATAAACTCATATCAACTGTGTAATAATAGTATATATATTTAGAGTTTCCCCGGCAACTACGTCTAGAACTAGGTGACGCCGTTTCGTTTATTCATAGAAATAGACAACTAGATCCCCAAAAGGATCACCAGATACAGTCTTCTCTTCGGCTGTCCTCATTAGGAATTATCAAGAAACTCTACTCCCAGAGATGAATGTATTCTCCGTGAATGGCATCTTTGAGTTTCTTCCAAATTCTCAAACTTTTCTGACTTGATCTATTCCTTGTGAATAGCTTGCCTTGAATTTCTCAGGGTTTGGGGACCCACGGGCTTCTTAAAAGCATCGGCCTCCTCTTGGGCATCATACAAGGACCCACAGGCTTCCTAAAAGCAACCCCGCCTCCTCTTGGGCTTAGTACAAGGACCCAACGGCTTCCTAGAAGTATTCACAGCCTCCTCTTAGGCTTCGTATAAATGATTTCTTCCTCCGGGAATGATAGCCTCCTCTTGGGCTTAGTACAAATTGTCTCTCGCCTTCTTAAAAGCTTCCAGCCTCCTCTTGGGCTTCGTACAAATTGTCCCGACGACCTCCTAGAGGTATAAGAACAAAAATTAGTCATCTGCATAGAACAGTCCTTTCATAGAGTCTACTACTGTTTCTCAAAGCATAGTACAAAAGATGAAACTCTAGACTTGGACAGTCTAATTTCCTTGAGTCTCAAAGACATTCTCAAGCACCCTTCAAGAATAGGAAGGAACCCCGTAGACTCGGACAGTCTCAATACACTTTGGATTTCCCAATTCCTCAAAGAGAAGGAAATATCCCTGATCCTCGAATCAAATCCCTGAGTGCAAATAGTACTCATATAAGAACTGATTTTCTCTTTAAAACCAATATACTGGACCTGTCTCTCAACTGAAACAGTCACCATAGCCTCCTCTTGGGCTTTGTACAAAGATCCTCCCCAGCGGAGTCAAACAAATTTTAGCCTCCATCTTGGGCTTTGTACAAGATACAAAAACTCTCTTGTTGAGTCAAATAGCCTCCATCTCGGGCTTTATACGAGATACCAAAAGACTCCATCGTCGAGTCAAAACCTTTTAGCCTCTCTCTCGGGCTTTGTACGAGACACATAATAGCCTCCTCTTAGGCTTTGTATAAGAAAACCACTGGTTGATTCAATCAACCTTTTAGCATCAAAGCTGTGCCTCGTTCACAGTACACAAACATTAACAACTCCTTCCCCTTCATCTAATTGTTGTAAGCGGCAAGCCTCTGGATCATCTATATCCATGCCAGTGTCCCTCTTTTAGCATGAGAAATTCCTAAGGAAAGATAGCATTGCTCTACACTGAGTTAAAGTCTTCTCCTTCAGGTTAAAATCCCCTATAAAGGAAATTATGGCATTGCCGGATTCACATATCCCGGTTAAAGTAATTCTCCTTTATAAAACAGTTGTGACATACAACCCCCTCTTTAGAGATGACAAATTCTCTCTAAAGTTGAGACCTTTTAGCTTCATATCTTGGGCTTTAAACAAGATACAAATAGACTCTTCAGCTTCACGTCTTGGGCTTTGAACAAGATACAAACCACCTTTCGCTTCATGTCTTGGGCTTTGAACAAGATAGCAAAACAACCATTTCCTCCCATAGAATAGGAGGAACTACGATCGCTCTGATTTCCCTGTTTCGGTAAACGGGAATACGTAGGCATAAGATTGAAAGAAAAAATCTTAGCGAGCACACTAAACAAAAACCCAAAATCCCATACTTTCATAAATTTGTCCTAACACCCTAACCGATAGCCTAAAGCACCCCTCATCAACAAAATAACCTAGGACAAACCCCGAATCTTTGTAGCATCTGTAAACCAACAGTTTTGACTGTTTAACCTCAGTATGCAAGCAGGGTTAGTTGGAGACATCTATTTCCCTTCCTTCATCAAATTTAATAGGATAAAAAATGAATCGAGCTGTAGTACCAGAGCAATCGTGCTTCGCAACCACATCCAAAAATCACTCGCTACACATACACCTAGCACATTCATCATCATGCCAACACCACTCGACAATCAACACGCATTTATCGAAACATGCATATAGCTTATCAAAACATGCCTACCATATAACATGCCGTAACAACTCAACTTCATCATCATACTACCACATAAGTAACAGCTAGTGCATTTACAAGTTACGTCACAACAACTCAACAACAACATCACGCAACTTCATAAAACAACAACTATTACATTTATCAGTTAAGTCACAACACATCATACCATAATTGGACAACAATATCATCACACAATATTATAAGCAACAACGATTACAATCACATGGTATGCTACAACAACTTCTCAACAACATCATGCAACATCATAAGCAACAATCACAACACACATTCCTATGACTAACTCCCACATTTCACATTTCAACACATCGGAACCTACACGGAAACACATATGGCGCGTCGAATAGTTGGAAATCTATCATTGAAAATAATTTTAACATAAAGTACATAAAGTCAGCTTTCCAACAATTCGAACGGCGACCCAAACGGATTTACGAGTCAAAAGTTATGAATTTTCGAAGTTTTTAAAATGAGCTGCCCGAGGGGACCGCGCTAAGCGGGCTAGAGCTGGCTCTGCGATTCAGCCAAAAATGCCTGCGATGACAGCACTTCTCCCACTGCGATTTCACACCCTTAAATTGCATCTTTAACCTCAATAACCCCAGTTTAAGTCATCAAAAACTCGTTTATACCACATATACATTATTCACAACAATCACAACAATTCGAATACAACAATTTCATCAATTCCAAACATTTTTAGTTATAGATTCTTCCCAAAAACCCCAAACAATCCACAAACAACAATCTATGGCATCAACCTAATGATTCATACCCATATACCTACATCATCTAACCCTTGAGTGATTAAAGAAATCCCACCCTTACCTTGTATTGATGAGCTTCCCTCTTCCTCAATGGGTTCCTCTCCTTCTTCTTGCCCTAGCCTCTTCTCCCTCTTTCTCCCTTTAGCTCTTCAATTTTCTTTCACTTTTACGTATAATGAGAATAACTTTCATTCCCCACTCTTTACATACCCCTAAATATGATTCGCCTCTTTTACCCTTACTTATTCCTAAGAATTTACTACATTACCCTTCCACTCTCCACACTTCTAATATTCCAACTTATTCTATTTATTTTATTTTCATTATATTATTATTATCACTTCCACTCATGAAATAATTCTAACAATAATAATTTCCACCACAACTCTAATTAAATATATATTCTACACTATGCTTAACAAATATTAAATTAACGTAATTGAGTTAGTCTTTACTCTTCACACCACCAATTTCTACATTATCAGCCATACACCCCTACTACACCCAAGACTCACTTCTTAAGGCCACTACCCCTCACTACGGGTACACAAAACACAACGAAAACACACCAAAACTCATAATCAATTACATCAATTCACAGTTATTTCACAAATAATAATTAAAATAAAAACGGGGCGTTACAACTCTCCCCACTTAGAATATTTTCATCCTCAAATATTTACTCGATGCAACTACTCCAGATACGTTCTCGCATCCTACTAATCAACTCCCATGCCCTGAATGGCAACATCATAGATAACACAAGACAACAATACACCTTATCAACAACAACAACAACACGATACAATGCTCACGCATTGCACTCAACGACCAACTCAAGGCACAAGGAATAACCAAGTTAAGAACACACAGGTTTACTATAAACCAGAACACAACACGATCGTTACCATCACCATAGGCAACACTCCCCTAATTCCCCATCATAGGAATTAGCTACTCGCACTCGAACCATCACCATAGGTAACGAGGCAACAACAAAGATAAAAACACAAAAGTCCATAACACAACCTCAATGTAACCAAACTACCAACATCGTTGTTACACACGTACGAACAAACTGCACTACACCATGCTTTCGGTGCGCACTCGAATTACTCGCAACTATCAAATCTACCAAGTTCAAATCCAACTTCCGACCATCAAAACAGACATAAGCAACGACTTTCGTCTTAACTCATCGAGAATTCCGACCAACCAGGTATTCTACACTCTTGTGATTACTAAACACTTCGGACATAGATTCATAAAAATAATACCTCCGGATACCCAACACAATTACAACCTCAGCCAATTCCAAATCTTGAATAGGATATATACTTTCATGAATCTCCAACTATCATAAAATATCAGCTACAACTTTACCATCTTATATTATCACACTGTCTAAACTCATCTTAAACACATAACAACATCCCAATACCATAACCGCATAAGGACACATATTTCCAATTAATTTCGACAAGAAAAAGTCACCTTTTCCACTCCCAGACCTCGCTAAGTGGGATCCGACTCGCGCTAAGCGCGCTCGCTTCTTCCTCGAGAGGGCGAGAGTCTTCCAGACCGCACTGGGCGCGCTCAACGGTGCTAAGCGCCCTTCGCGATCCCTGCTACAAAACTCCGTGATAATAACCAACTAAGTCCAAGAATATTATCCTCCTCTTAATCCACTACAGAGCTTCCTCATTGTAGAACTACATCTACTCGGATGGATCCACAACAATACCCTCATCTGAATTAACACAACCAAGTAAACTCATATCTACTAACAAAAAATCACACTTTGGTAACTTAACATATGAATCCACTTCTTTCAATACTTGTAACTCAATTCTCAATTACTCTACATGTTCTTCTTCCGATTTTTATAATAGATCCGAACATCCACAATGAACACCAGTTCTAACTTATCCAAATAAGTATGGAAGATACGATCCATACTCCCTACACACACTTTAAGGCGCACTAGTCACTACTATCCTCTACCAAACATCCTTGGTTAAATCATGGTCTCGCATTTCCATTTATTCCCTCACTGGATCATCTTTCCAATGCTTCAAGTCTCATGTCTATCGGATTCTCGATTCATCTCAAATCAAAACTCAAACTACCCCGGACACAACTGTGAGTTTCCATACTACTCACCGATCCACACGCAACCTCATGCTGTCATCCTTTTCTTTACTAATAATAATAAGGATCTCCACGGCGACATCCTTGGCATATCTTTAGTCGGTATGTTGTTCTCTGCTTCTGATAAGTAACTATCGACATCATCTGATCAACATACAAAAGCCTCGAATCCGCCTTATCTTCAGATATAAGAATCTGCATCGACTAATCAAACAATCCATAAGCACTTGGCTCGACTTCAAACAATTCAATGTACATACTATACCTACTAGCAAGACACATTTATCCCATCCAACATGATCCCGTCTACTATCAATAAGAGATTAAGGGTGATCAGTTCCTCAATTTGTCAATAGGTAGTCGGCAACCATAATGGTGGCATAAATCGTCATTATCCAACTACAATAGCGTCCTTTCTTTAATTTCACAATCTCGATGATCCATATAGTTTCACATTTGGTCTCGTCCTAATCACAATCTTAACAGTACCATCTCATCATCTGGTTGGTGATAGAAACTTTCCAAAATCTTCCTGACACATGTTGACACCATGTCATCAATGACACACAATCCACGTTACTATTTAACCTTCTCCATTCCTCAAAATATCTTCACTCTAATATTTCTCAACTGGCATACACCGCATCTCCACGTGCTCCTCTAGGGTCCTCACCTCTGTCCTGTTACCAACCATCTTATACTTGACCTCATCTCACCCACTTTCAGCAAGACTCACTCAACTTCAAACGCAATTATCTCCTTCAATACAGACCTTATTGATACAAAATTATATGCTAAAATGAAGGGAATTTCTTGTAGATTCCAGAAATTCAAGAATATTTTTAATCCGAGTTGCGATTAAAAAGTTATCACCTGCGCAATGGAGGCTGATCAAGAAATCCCGTATACCTGCCTTCTCAAAAATCAGAATCAGACCCAAATCTTCAAATGCATTTTTCTCTCTCGTCAAAAACATGTAGAAGACAAAGTTATATGCAAACTGTAGGGAATTTCGCAAGCTTTCCAAAAAGTCCAGAATTTCTCCCATCGGAGTTACCAGCGAAAAGTTATCACCTGTTTAGTGAATACTGTTCCATAAGTACGAAACTGAAAATTGGAAACGATGAACATGAGTTCCACATTTTTCTCTTACTTCCAAGATCCTCCAACTATCCAAGCACCGACAGTGTTTTCACACACATGTCGCATACTAGGGAACAACATAATTAGACAACCTGGCCGGATGGACCGACCTGCTCTGATACCACTTTGTAACACCCTAAATTCCCCCGTAATATTTAATCAAAAAATCAGAGTAAAACGAAACAACTCGGAATAAAAGGTATTACTTTCAACAAGAACTTGCTCATAAATAAGACATGTAACATATAATAAATATTAATGCAACTTTAATCCAAAAATCATCTTTATTACACAGCGGAAATTCTTCATTGTGATCAACAAAATATAACGGTTTCAATTAATCGAAATATTAGTTTTCAAAAATGTAAAGGCAACTGTAATTCTTTAACAAAGTAAAATCATGCATAAAGCGTTCCCGACTCCCAATGTTACATATCAGAGCAGACTCCAAACTAAAGTGAAGCACCTCGTCTTCACCGACCACGACTTCCACACTACTCCTGATTACCTGCACGTTACCCACGTGGAGGCAACATTTAAACAGAAGGGGTGACATTCTCAAATCAAACAAAAGAGAAAGATGGTATAAATATAAGAGCATAAATTATTAAGTATATCACCCACAACACCACTTCCAACACAATTCTCACAATTCAACATAACACAGATAATCAATCCAATCACAATGCAACACAACTATCAAAAGAATTACAAAGAGACACCAACTAGACTCAATGCATGTGGTACCATAATCGATCCCTATTTCATGCCATGCACCATCAATGACAACATGCAACAACGACTCATGCATACACCTAGCACATTCATCATCATGCCAACACCACTCGACAATCAACACGCATTTATCAAAACATGCATATAGCTCATCAAAACATGCCTACCACATAACATGTCGTAACAACTCAACGTCATCATCATACTACCACATAAGTAACAGCTAGTGCATTTACAAGTTACGTCACAACAACTCAACAACAACATCATGCAACTTCATAAAACAACAACTATTGCATTTATCAGTTAATTCACAACACATCATACCATAACTAGTCAACAATATCATCACAGAATATTATAAGCAACAACGATTACAATCACATGGTATGCTACAACAACTTCTCAACAACATCATGCAACTTCATAAGCAACAATCACAACACACATTCCTACAACTAACTCCCACATTTCACATTTCAACACATCGGAACCTACACGGAAAATAATTTTAACATAAAGTACATAAAGTCAGCTTTCCAACGATTCGAACGGCGACCTAAACGGATTTACGAGTCAAAAGTTATGAAATTTCGAAGTTTTTAAAATTGAGCTGCCCGAGGGGACCGCGCTAAGCGGGCTAGAGCGGGCTAAGCGGGCTCTGCGATTCAGCCAAAAATGCCTGTGATGACAGCACTTCTCCCACTGCGATTTCACACCCTTAAATTGCATTTTTAACCCGAATAATCCCAGTTTAAGTCATCAAAACCTGTTTATACCACATATATATTATTCACAACAATCACAACAATTCGAATACAATAATTTCAACAATTCCAAACATTTTTAGTTATAGATTCTTCCCAAAAACCCCAAACAATCCACAAACAACAATCCATGGCATCAACCTAATGATTCCTACCCATATACCTACATCATCTAACCCTTGAGTGATTAAAGAAATCCCACCCTTACCTTATATTGATGAGCTTCCCTCTTCCTCAATGGGTTCCTCTCCTTCTTCTTGCCCTAGCCTCTTCTCCCTCTTTCTCCCTTTAGCTCTTCAATTTTCTTTCACTTTTACGTATAATGAGAATAACTTTCATTCCCCACTCTTTACATACCCCTAAATATGATTCGCCTCTTTTACCCTTACTTATTCCTACGAATTTACTACATTACCCTTCCACTCTCCACACTTCTAATATTCCAACTTATTCTATTTATTTTATTTTCATTATATTATTATTATTATCACTTCCACTCATGAAATAATTCTAACAATAATAATTTCCACCACAACTCTAATTAAATATATATTATACACTATGCTTAACAAATATTAAATTAACGTAATTGAGTTAGTCTTTACTCTCCACACCATCAATTTCTACATTATTAGCCATACACCCCTACTACACCCAAGGGTCACTTCTTAAGGCCACTACCCCTCACTACGGGTACACAAAACACAACGAAAACACACCAAAACACACAATCAATTACATAAATTCACAGTTATTTCACAAATAATAATTAAAATAAAAACGGGGCGTTACATGCTTCACCAAACTCATTAGAGGAGGACACTCTGATGAAATACAACTTTGACCACGGCTATTATGGCCCGATGGATGGCCTGCCTATCTGGTAGCTGTACCCAGGAGACTCGGGGCAAGAAAATTAGCCGAACAATGAAAATCAGCTGAGCATCATTGAACAGAATACCTCCATCCCCACCATGTCATGGGATCATTACTCAGGGCATTCAGAAAATATCCAGTACGACGATGAATTGGCAAAGCTTGTCGGACTAGAATTCATCAACTATGCTTTTCCTGAGGTCAACGTCATCGGAAGAGATGACTCCTCCAGTTCCAAAGAAGTGTGGGATACCTTAGGACAACCAAGTGGAAAATACAACTATATGGTCAAGTACACTGCTCCTGAAAGCTCTCGTATCAGGCTCGAAGACATCCAGCCAACTGGATGGGGAGATTTACCTGAGAGCACAAATCCTATGCAAAATACAACAGAAGAATCCTCCTACGAAAACTCTGCCTAGGAGACAGATTCCAATGATCCCGCTCCACCAGAAATCAACGTTATTTCTGAAGACAAATCAAGGAAGGTACCAGACTTTGTGATTCACCGAGGAGTTCGCCGCCAATGGGTTGCTGTCGATGTTCCGGAGATTGTTCATAAGTCAAAGTAATTGTCGTCTTTGTTTTAACCTTTCACCTTGCCCAGGTGAAACAGATGTTTTGATAGGGCTCACTTTCTGTAAATGTACCTCTTCGCTTCGCCCAAAGCGACTGAGTTTTGTTTTATAGGGCTGTAGTTTCAAGAATCGACAGGATCATAAATAAAATAATGTCGTTCTGTAATTTTCGCATTTATTGTTGGTTTCTCTTTTTGTTTTTCAGAAAATGGTAATCCTAAAAACAAATCAATAATAAAAACAAGCAGTTTTCCAAAGAAAATACACTGCACACACTCTTGCGTTTTCTCTATCTCTTCTAAAAAACAATCATCACGTAATGCAGATTGCTTGATTTAATCCCCGTTGAAACATACGATCCAATGCCTTCTCCCAACTTTGAATTCCCGGTATTTGGGGCTGAAGAAGAAGTTGACAACGAAATTCCAAAAGAGATCTCCCGACTACTCAAACAGGAGGAAAGGTCCATTGAACCTCATAAAGAGCCGTTGGAAACTGTCAACTTGGGCTCAGAGGAGGAAAGAAAAGAGGTAAGGATTGGGACACTACTCAGTCCTACTGCCAAAGAGAGTTTGACAAAGCTTTTCAAAGAATTTCCCGATGTATTTGCTTGGTCCTATCAGGACATGCCAGGGTTGGATACCAGCATCGTGGAGCATCATTTACCGTTGAGATCAGAATGTCTGCCAGTAAAACAAAGGTTGAGACGGACTCACCTGGACATGGCCATCAAAATCAAGGAGGAAGTACAGAAACAGATTGACGCGGGTTTCCTCGCTACGTCAGAATATCCTCAATGGTTAGCCAACATCGTACCATTTCCAAAAAAGGACAGAAAGGTTAGAATGTGTGTAGATTACAGAGATCTAAACAAGGCTAGTCCAAAGGACGACTTTCCTTTACCACACATTGACATGCTGGCAGACAGTACAACAAAGTTCAAAGTCTTCTCCTTCATGGATGGATTCTCGGGCTATAATCAAATCAAAATGGCGCCGAAAGACATGGAGAAAACTTCATTCATTACCCCATGGGGCACTTTTTGTTACAAGGTAATGTCGTTCGGCTTGAAGAACACCGGGGCAACCTATCAAAGGACCATGACTACTCTGTTTCATGACATGATACACAAAGAAATTGAGGTATATGTCGATGATATGATTGCAAAATCTAAGATAGAAGAGGAGCATGTGACCCACCTGTCGAAATTATTCGAGCGGTTGAGAAAGTATAGACTCCGTTTGAATCCCAACAAGTGCACTTTGTAACGCCCTAAACCCCCGCATTAAATAGTTATAAAATATCAGAGTAATAATAGAATACATGGATTTAGGATGCTACTTCTACTACTCAAATAACATGCACTCAATATTATTCTTGGTGATATTAATATTAAGCATATCATTTCACATTCATGCACAGCGGAAAATCAATAAAGAAACATGTTGATCATACATAAAATCCTTAATAAAAATAGCAAGAGCATATAATAGGACTTAAAAGACTCTAGCGTTCTGACACCCCCGATGTTACAAACTCAGAGCAGACGCGACTCGATCACTCACACCAGAAGACTTCGTCTTCAACACTCCACCTGCGAACTACTCCTGCTTATCTGCACGTTACCCACATAGAGGTAACATTCAAACAGAAGGGGTGAGATTCTTAAATCAACAAAGGAGAGAGATGATATAAATAGAAAAGCATACATCATCAAGTTGTTCACCATAGCATATATCCAAATAAGAATCACACACATCAACTTATGCACCGACAAACATATACAACCACACCAACTATCGTGCAACACAACCAACAAGAGAATGCAAGAGAGACTCAACTAGACTCAATGCACGTGGTACCAAATCGATCCCTGTTTCATGATCACAGTTCCCGTAAAAACTCTCGACCCCTGTTTCATGGTCAAGTATGATCCCTATTTCATGATCATACCACGACCCCTATTTCATGGTCACGTACGACCCCTATTTCATGATCGCACCAACAACTGTGATTGCTCACACCCCACCAAGCCACGCAATCACGCCAACAACAATATTTCCATAAAGGAATCCGGATAGACGATAACACCCCACCCGGGCACGCCATCCCACGACTATGCACATGTCATGCACCAACAATGACAACATGCAACAACGACTCATACATATATATAGCAAACTCATCTTCATACTAACATCATTTAACATTCAACATGCATTCATATAATCATATATCATTGCATCAATACACCACTACACACCTTTGGATTAATCAAGCAAGCATTTCACATCAACGTCACCCAACAAGCACATAACACATCAATACATGCTCACCACACAACAGTAACAACACAACATTCATAGAATATAACACAAATAATTTCTATGAATTTTAAGTGAATAAAAAAAATAGTTTTAGTTCCAAGTCGCGCTAAGCGCGCTACTCACTGCCCCGAAGGGGCAAAAATCCTTCAGACCGCGCTAAGCGCGCTACACCGTACTAAGTGCGCACTGCGATTTCTGCAGTTCGAACCCTGCGATGACAGCAGCAAATCACCTGTGTTTTTCTGCACTAAACTCGATTTTTAACAGAAAATATTCATAGATTTGGTATACATAACCTACATATAACATCTGCAATTCAATCAAACAAATCAACCAGGAATAATTCATCAATTCCAATCAGTTTATCACAAAAATTCCTAAAACCTACAGTCAACCCCATGGATTCTAACTTATGGATTTCTACTTCAATACCCACATCATCTAACCCTTGAGAGATGAAAGAAATCCTACCCTTACCTTAGGTTTCTTGATTTCTTCTTCACACTCTTCTCCTTCTCTGACCTAGCTTCCTCTGTTCTTCCTTTCTATTTTCTCAAAAACACGTACTGAGAGTTTCTCCTCCCTAATTCTTTTTTTCTTATATTTTCCTTATTATCCCAATAATTTTATTATTATCTAATATTATTATTATTATCTTTTAGATATTATTATTATTATTCCACCAAACCACATAATAACATAATATCCTCAATAATTTCAATAATAATATTAACCAACTAACTCTCTCCCCGACACCTTAACCTTCTCAATTCTAAGGGCACTACTCCACCCTAAGGGTAACCCCAACTTGACCAAAGTATACCCACACACATTACATACAACAAAATTCAATTTAATCACGAAAATAATTAAATTAAATCGGGGTGTTACACACTTTCGGTGTCCGTTCAGGGAAACTTTTGGGGTTCATCGTCAGCCAGAAAGGGATTGAGGCTGATAAGTCAAGGCCATTCAAGAAATGCCTTCTCCGAAAACTGAAAAACAAGTCAGGGGATTCCTGGGACGTTTGAACTACATTTCTAGATTTATATTCCTCATGACCGCGACATGCGCGCCGATTTTCAAATTACTTAAAAAGAACCAGGATTACGTTTGGACAGAAGACTGCCAAAACACCTTCGATAGTATTAAAAAATACTTGTTGAATCCACCGATTCTATCACCTCCAGTGGAAGGAAGACCACTGATCATCTACTTGACAGTCTTGGAAGACTCGAAAGAGTTTGCCATCTACTATTTGAGCAAGAAATTCACTGAGTGTGAGACTCGGTACAAGATGCTTGAGAAAACTGGCTGTGCTCTGGCTTGGGTAGCCAAACGTCTTCGCCAGTACATGATTCGGCACACTACTTGGTTGATCTCCGAAATGGATCCAATCAAGTATGTCTTTGAAAAACCTGCTCTCACGGGAAGAATTGCCCGTTGGCAGATGTTGTTATCAGAATACGACATAGAGTACCACGCTCAGAAACCGTTAAGGGAAGTATTTTAGCCGATCATTTGGCTCATCAACCGATTGACGATCAGGAATCAATCGGGTTTGACTTCCCAGACGAAGATGTCATGTATTTGAAAATGAAAGATTGCGATGAACCGCTACCCAGTGAAGGGCCAGAACCATGTTCCCAATGGGGACTGATCTTTGACGGAGCTGTCAATCATTACGGAAACAGAATTGGGGCAATCATCATAACCCCTCAGGGTACCCATATTCCTTTCACCGCCCGACTGACATTCAAGTGTACAAACAACGAGGCCAAATACGAAGCTTGTATAATAGGTCTCGAAGAAGCGATCGACTTAAGAATTAAGAACTTGGATGTATACGACGACTCAGCCCTAGTTATCAATCAAATCAAAGGAGATTGGAACATATACCAATCAGGATTGATTCCTTACAAAGATTATGCGAGAAGGTTGTTGCCCTTCTTCAACAGAATCGAGTTTCATCATATCCCTCGTGAATAGAATCACATGGCTGATGCATTAGCCACCCTCTCTTCCATGATTAGTGTAGGTCAATGGAATGACATACCTAAGATGGACATAATACGCCTTGAGTGGCCCGCTTACATATTCGCAATAAAAGCAGTCATAGACGACAAACCCTGGTATCATGATATCAAATGTTTCCTTCAGAAACAAGAGTACCCACCTGGGGCACTAAGAAAGGACAGAAAAACCCTCAGAAGGCTAGCAGGAAGCTTCTTCCTGAGCGGTGATACACTCTATAAGAGAAATTTTGACATGGTCTTGCTCCGATGCGTAGACAGACCAGAAGCAGACGTGCTGATAAAAGAAATTCACGAAGGATCCTTTGGCACTCATGCCAACAGACACACAATGGCGAGAAAAATTCTAAGAGCAGGGTACTATTAGTTGACCATGGAATCTGACTGCTACCGATACATGAGGAAGTGTCACAAGTGTCAGATATACTCTGACAAAATCCATGTATCGCTAACACATCTCAAAGTTCTCTCTTCCCCATGGCTTTTTTCCATATGGGGAATCGACATAATTGGCATGATTGAACCCAAAGCTTCAAACGGACATCGGTTCATTCTGGTAGCCATTGATTACTTCACCAAGTGGGTCGAAGCAGCTTCATACGCTAATGTCACCCGACAAGTGGTGGTCCGATTTATAAAAAACAATATCATCTGTCGTTATGGTGTTCCAAGCCAGATCATTCCTGATAATGGATCTAACTTGAACAATAAGATGATGAAAGAGTTGTGCGCTGAGTTCAAGATCGAACACCATAACTCATCTCCCTACCGACCTAAGATGAACGGAGCGGTAGAAGCGGCTAACAAGAACATCAAGAATTCGTTCAAAAGATGGTCGTAACCTACAAAGACTGACACGAGATGCTACCCTTTGCTCTTCACGGTTATCGTACATGTGTCCGCACTTCAACAGGGGCAACCCCTTTCTCTTTGGTATATAGCATGGAGGCAGTGCTCCCCATCGAAGTAGAGATCCCATCAATCTGGGTATTGATGGAAGCTAAGCTAACAGAGGCTGAATGGTGTCAAAGTCGACATGATGAACTAAATCTGATCGAAGAAAAGAGAATAACGGCACTATGCCACGGTTAGTTGTATCAACAGAGAATGAAGAAGGTGTTTGACAAAAAGGTTCGACCTCGCGTCTTCAGGAAAGGAGACCTCATGCTCAAGAAGATACAATCATTTCTCACTGATTCTCGGGGCAAATGGACTCCGAATTATGACGGCCCATATGTGGTCAAGAAAGCCTTCTCAGGCGGCGTCTTGAGACTCGTAACCATGGATGGAGAAGAATTTGCCTACCCCACAAATTTTGACGTAGTCAAGAAATACTTCGCCTAAATAAAAAAATGTCTCGGTGGATTGAAAACCCAAAAGGGCGATCCAGGAAAAAATTAGAGACAAAAGGAAAACTCATCCCGATGGATTGGAAATCTCAAAGTACAATCCAGGCAAAAGTTAGAGATAATGGCAAGTAACTACGTCCAACAAAGGGGCAAGTCCCTCAGCAGGAGTTACACCATCCATTGAAAGAAAACTCCAGTCAAGGTCATCTTCGACAGAAGCTCAGGATGTCCCGAATTCAAAGTTGGTAGAAGGATAGTGGTCGTTATGTTTCAATGTAGCCATTTTCCTTTAAATTACCATTTTCTAAACTTTGTAAATACTCTATTGTTAGTAGAGTAATAGTGGGGGTTGTTTTTAATCGTATCCACAGGGATTGTCCTATATTTTGATGCGTGCCGTTCAATAGTTGTGATACTTTAAGTTCAATGGTTTCAAAAGTTTCTCAATTGTTGTTAACATTCATTTGTAGCAAAGATTAATTGGTGACAAAGATTTTGTAAAAGTTTTGATAAAAGCATGTCAAGGTTAGGTTTCGCTAATCCTTTTCACGTATAAACGATTAATCAAGCATATGAACTCGGTTTCCGACCAATATAACCGCGTATCCTCCCGACTAAGTTTATGTCTAAATCGAAGTCGTGAGTATCGTTGTTTAGACCGTTAGATGATGTCTCACGCTAACAATCTAAACAACAATCATTAAGATCAACACAATGCGAATAGCAAATCCCAAATCTATGTCTAGAGTTTGGTTTTTAAGAGATAAAATTGTTAGGTCATGATTTGTAGAATCTATGTCTAGAGCAAAACAAATCACACATGGATCATTAAGAGAAAACAACATCATCTATATTGATCAAAGACTTTGTTCATACACAATAGATCAACAACAATACATAAAATCAGAATCAACTACATCTAACCTCAACATTGAGTGTTTAGCTACCACTTCTCATGGTAGATCGGATAACAAGTAAAGAGAGGAGATGAATGAGCATCCACGACGAATAATCGAGAATGGATGCGACTTCAGCTTCTCCAAGTGAAAATACACTCTTTGATGAGCAAAATGCAGAAAACTATGATTCCTAGTGAAAATGAACAAGAGATCCCAACCAAATAAAGTGAAAATCTATTTATACACTTCTGAAATCTGCAGGATTCGCACTGCGAGCACATCATTCGCACTGCGAATGAGAGAAAATGGCACTTTAAGTGCCTCTGAGACTTAAACCGCCTGAATCAGAAATCGTGGGTTCGCAGTGCGAACCATTTCTTCGCACAGCGAATCATTCGCACTGCGAATAAACTAGCGAGCCAGGACAAT
Source organism: Lathyrus tuberosus (assembly GCA_022829125.1). Taxonomy (NCBI): domain Eukaryota; kingdom Viridiplantae; phylum Streptophyta; class Magnoliopsida; order Fabales; family Fabaceae; genus Lathyrus; species Lathyrus tuberosus. The sequence continues at coordinate 8,284,948 of JALAZF010000199.1, read as the reverse complement.
CAAATTCCAGAACTTACTGCCACCATTCGCTAGCATCTTCGCACTGCGAAACAACCAGCGAGCCTTCGCTGGACCCTTGCCAGGAGTTCGCAGTGCGAACTCTTTGTCATTTCAAAAGTGGAACTCTCTGCCATCATTCGCTGGCGCCTTCGCTGACGTTCGCAGTGCTAACCTTCACTGGGCCTTCTCCAGATCCTTTGTACTGCGAACACCCTGTTGCAGCTACAAACTCAGTGGAAACTTGCATCCACTCCATGTGTCTCACACTTTTGCTCCTTTCATGGCTATACCTGCACATTAACACACACATTACAAGCTCCACACATATATTCCAATGTAAGCATTACAACACAATTTACCGCTTAAATTCACAATTTACCGTTGGAAAGAAATGAAAAATGACAAGTATTTCATACAAATATATAACTTGTTTGACATCTAACAAACTCTCCCCAACAAACTCTCCCCAACTAACTCTTTGTTTGTCCTCAAGCAAAGTATGCCTCGATAGAGGATTTGCTCGAGCATTCAATTCAACCAAGACGCGAAAAACGGCTCAACTAAACAACGATCACAACAACGCAACAATTACACAATTCAAGAACCTATAATGTAAAAGAACTTGCCTCTTAAACAATTTCAAACAATGTTTCAAGAGACAACTAACTCATCCTGCACATGTCATTCTACACTCCTCTTCGAAAAAGGATTGAAGGCAAACGTGCATGCAAGCACGGGACAATTACACTCAAATGACCAATGATGCAATTACTAAGCAATTCATACCATATCTCAATGAACACAAAAGAAATCATGGAAGTAAAAGATCACTAAGGACTTCAAGGTTGCAGCTTGGTCGGGTAAACAAAAAAGGGACATTTCTTATGGCCATTGAAACGAAATTGCCGAAGCAAAAGAACATTCACTACACACACTTCATTTCACCAATTTTTCATTCCACCTTCACAAACTACCGTGCACAATTATTGATTCTATTTTTTTTCATTCAGGCAAGCATTTTCTCATTTGTACAACATATTCACACTCTTTTCTTTACATGCTTACTTGAATTTTTTTCAAAATTTGGAGTAATGCACCCATCTTCTTTTTATTCTCCCCAACTCATTTTCGACTCAACCTAAAGTGAATGTTCCTTTCTTTTTAAGACAAGGAAGTAAAAGTATACAATTTCAAAGGTTCAAGAAGAAAATGTTAGAAACTCATCAAATTCAGTGATGAACCAAACGTGCAAATTATGTACATAAAACAAACTCATCACTAAAATGAGTTCTAAACTGTTTAGGCTCAAAGGGGCTACCAAATGCTCACTCCTCACGGGTGAATTACTATATGGACATGGTTGTGCTCACTTTCAAAAAATTCCTTGATCACTTCTCCTACTTCCACAAAATCACATGGTCACAAGATAAGGCATGAATTAAAAGTAAAAACAACATTCATCAACAATCCTTAGCATATAATAACACTTTGGAGGCTTCTCACTTTAATGGTTTTTGATCTTACAATGACACATGCATTCAAAGGAAGTTGTAACATGAAACAACATTATCAATCGCACAAGACACAAAGTTCTAAAACATACAAAATTCTCAAACCAGGTAACAATGTACCTTGTCGCAACACAATGCTTAAGGTATTATCATAGCCCTCACATCATGGAGGAATCTTTCTTTAAAAATCAAGAGTCTCCAACCTAATTCCAAAATTCCATCATAAAAGAAGGAACATTAACATGAAAACATATTAACAATTAAAAACCAATAAATTATTAGTAAAAGCGAAACAAATTTTTTTACTAAAAACACTTAACATTACTAATAATAATAATAAAGTGCTTGGTGTAAAAACACCTACAATATCCAAAATGGTACCACTAGGGTACAAGTACACCAATATTCAAAATATTCCACTATGTGGATACAATAGACTAGTAAAAGATGAAAAATACAAAATATAAGAAAACTTCACTTTGGAGCCCAAAGGAAGTACACACGTCAGAAAATCACAAAATCAGTCCTCATCGGACTCCGTCTCCAAAACCTCGGTAACCTGCTCATCATCATCTCCCTCATCAGAAGTATTACCAGAAACCTCCACATCGGTGTCATCTCCCTCCATATCATCACCATCTCCATCCTCATCAGCATCCTCACCAGTTGGACCAGCTGAATCCTCTCCCCCTCCGAAAACTGGCCCGGCCTCAGGCCATCCAGCATGTGCGAGGAACTGCTCCCTCGACATCATAGTCTGCTCCGCGGCGGGATCCCGAATCTGCAGCTGGAGTACCTGCATAGAGTCATGTAAATCAAGCATGGCGTGCTGAGAAGCGGCCATCCAATCCCAGTTATACTGGCAGATCTCCTGCTGATAAGGATAGAAATTTGACGACTCAAAAGTATCACCCCCACTCGTACCAGCCCCAACAGCAGCATCCCTTGAAGACTCAGACCTAACACCCTTTGGTTTGCAAAATTTGTCGACATATCGATCATCAATAGCCGACGTGATAGTGACCTGACGACGCGAAGGAAAATTAACACCAGCTTCAGCACATAAGGACATGATTAGGCACGGAAATGCAAGAGGGGAATTTTTTCTCGAAGCATTCCCTCCTAATCCACTCTCGACAATGGCCCTTATTTCATCTGCTATTATCCTCGCGACATCAATCTCCACATTTGTAAGGATGTTGTGGACTAAGTGAGCCAAGGGAAGCGGAACGGTAGAGGAATGTGACTTTGGTTTAATGTTGGTGACAACCAAAAGTAATACAAGCTGAGCCAAAGGCAACATGTCCTCTCGATGATACCTAACAGCAACTCCTAAATGGTTGAACTTCACATTTTTACCCGGGCGCAACAAATCAGTGGTCATTTGTGTGATATCCCGGTTGCGGTTAAGGTTCCTGTGGTATACATCTTCCTCACTGGCATGCAATGGAAGAGGATCTCCAAGAACTCGGACAATTGTCCTTCTGTCAAACCTCACAGTTTTTCCTCCAACAACAGTGGTCCAATTAAACAGATCCCCCTCATTAGGAAGGGCGTTGGCATAGAATTCTCAAACCATCTCCACATTGTACGAATCAAGGGGCGTTATCAGCTGATCCCACTTTTTTTCATGCAAGAGGGCAGCTACCGAACGATAACTCCCTTGATCATTCAGAATAAATCTCTTCTCAGCAAGGATGGTCCTTGTTTCCAAAACCTCATATCTTTGAGCCTGCCTTGGTCCCTTAAAACGAGTGTCGTCGAAACGGATCGGTACCTGTCTGGATGTTGATGCTTTCCTTTTCTTGGCCAAGTTAGTTTTAGGACCCATCTGCACAAATGACAAACAAATCCCACACAAAACACCAAGACAGATCATTAGAAAATAGGACACATATGCATCAGAATGAACTAAAAAAAACAAAAATTTGGGCTGCTCGCTAAAACACTTGCACTGCGAATCCTGGAGAACGCTCGCCCCAGATTCGCAGTGCGAACAAGCCAGCGAATGCACGAAAACTTTGAAAAAAAAACAACCCCAGATTCCCCAACATGGCATCATTCTACATGTCATCTAAACCCTAAAACCAGCAGAAAATTTGACATGCATAACCTCCAACCCTTAACAACAGAATTGAACCCTAAACTTTCTACACATTTCTCATGCATAATTCACAAACAAAATCCAATTAATCAGAAAGCACAGGGAAAAAAAATTCAAACCTGGTTGGAATTGGCAATTGAGTGAAAAGAAAAAAACTTGAGATGGACAGCAACACACGTGAAAGTGAAAGAGCTTGAGAGTTTCTAATTTTCTTTTTCTTTGAATGGTGAGAGGGAAGTGACTAGGGTTTTCCCATTAAGTCATCAGAATTGGAACATGGGTCTTGGGCCTACGTGCAGGCCCACCCAATACAAAACCCTCTTTTTTTTACTGAGGTGGCAGCAAAACCACAATGTCTGGTTCGCTGACGTTCGCAATGCAAATGGCTGGCGAATGCTCGCCCCAGATTCGCAGTGCGAACAAGCCAGCGAACAAGACAGTTTTGCAAAATTTTCAGGTCTGTCCTGCTGCCACACTACATATGGTACAATACTACAATGTACAATACTAGTCTCACAAAAATGACTTCAAACAGCAAATAAAAGCAAAATACTTACAATGTTGGGGGTGCCTCCCAACAAGCGCTTGTTTAACGTCGGCTAAGCTCGACGGTCCACCGCAATCTCACGGATCGCGGAAGGGAACAATGGCAGGATTCCGCTCGAAATCACCTCCAAGGTACACTTTCAATCTTTGGCCGTTCACAGTCCAATTCTCTTTGGTTGTTGTGTCTTCAATTATAATCGCTCTATAAGGTTTGATTTCTCAGATCCGAAACGGACCCGTCCATTTAGACCTTAACTTTACCGGAAACAATTTTAACCGAGAATTGAATAGCAGGACAAGCTGTCCCACCTCAAACTGCTTGATGATTATTTTTTTGTCATGGTAAGACTTTACACGCTCTTTGTACAGTTTATTGGAATCGTACGCCTGAAGGCGTAATTCATCCAATTCCTGTAATTGCACTTTTCTTTTTTCGCCGCTAAGAGTTGGATCAAAATTTAAAAATTTTAAGGCCCAAAACGCCTTGTGCTCCAACTCCACGGGCAGATGGCAATTCTTACCATACACAATTTTAAATGGTGTGAGACCGATCGGAACCTTAAAAGCGGTCCGATACGCCCACAACGCATCATCCAATTTGTTGGCCCAATCTTTTCTCGAGGCCAAAACAGTTTTTTCTAAAATACGTTTTATCTCACGATTGGATACCTCCGCTTGACCATTAGCTTGAGGATGATATGGCGTGGCAACCTTGTGCTTCACACCATATTGCTCCAAAGCTTTGTCAAGCTGAATGTTACAGAAGTGAGACCCTCCATCACTTATTAACACTCTAGGAGTACCAAAACGCGCAAAAATGTTCCTTTTCAAAAATTTGACAACTGTTTTTCCGTCGGCTTTAGCACAAGCTATCGCCTCCACCCATTTAGACACATAATCAACAGCGACCAAAATATATTCATTAGAAAATGAAGACGGGAATGGACCGACAAAGTCGATCCCCCAACAGTCAAAAACTTCAATCTCTAACATATTCTGTAAAGGCATCTCGTGCCGCCGTGAAATTCCTCCACTTCTCTGGCACCTGTCACAACTAAGGGCATGCGCATGCGCATCTTTGAATAAGGACGACCAATAAAAGCCTGATTGAAGGACTTTAGTGGCCGTTCTCAACCCATTGAAGTGTCCTCCATACGGAGAGTTATGACAATGCCAGAGAATATTCGTGGCTTCCTCCAATGAGACACACCTTCTTAAGAGGTTGTCGACACCAAGTTTAAATAAATAAGGTTCATCCCACACGAAAGACTTGGCGTCCGATAAAAATTTTCTTTTTTGGTGGTGCGTTAGACCGTCCGGTATCAATCCAGTGGCTTTGTGGTTAGCCATGTCGGCGAACCACGGTCTAACCTGCACTCTAAACAATTTTTCATCAGGGAACTCCTCTTTGACCTCACATTCATTCTTCGTCACGTCAACGTTTACCAGGCGGGATAAGTGATCCGCCACCAAATTCTTGGATCCTTTTTTGTCACGAATTTCAAGATCAAATTCCTGTAACAAAAGGATCCAACGAATAAGCCTTTGCTTAGAATCAGGTTTGGTGAGCAGATACCTTATAGCCGTGTGGTCCGTGTAAACGATGACTCGTGAACCAATCAAATAAGAACGAAATTTCTCCAACGCATACACTATGGCAAGCAACTTTTTCTCAGTTTTTGCATAGTTAATTTGAGCCTCGTTTAAAACTTTTCTCGTTTTCCTTTGACCCAAAACAACCCCAACCGCATAATCACTTGCATCGCACATTAATTCAAAATCCAATTTCCAGTTAGTTGCAACGATTATCGGTGAGGTAGTTAAACTCTTTTTCAAAAAATTAAACGCAAAAAGGCAAGACTCGTCAAAGTCAAAAATCTTACCTTGGACGAGCAAGTTGCTCAACGGCTTTGCGACCTTTGCGAAGTCCTTGATGAATCTACGGTAAAACCCGGCGTGTCCAAGAAAACTCCTTATGCCTTTGACATTCATCGGTGGTGGTAATTTCTCAATAACGTCCACCTTGGCTATATCAACTTCGAGACCCTTTGAAGAAACTTTGTGACCGAGCATAATTCCCTCGTTCACCATAAAGTTGCATTTTTCCCAATTAAGCACCAAATTGGTTTCCACACACCGTTCCAACACCGTATCCAAATTTTTCAAGCACAAATCAAACGATTGTCCAAAAACAGAGAAATCATCCATAAAGACCTCAATTGTCTTTTCGATCAAATCCGAGAAGATAGCTTGCATACACCGTTGAAAAGTCGCTGGTGCATTACATAATCCAAACGGCATCCTCCTATAAGCGAAGATTCCAAAAGGACATGTAAAAGCGGTTTTTTCATGATCCTCCGGGTTCACAATAATTTGGTTGTAACTCGAATAACCATCCAAAAAATAGTAGAATTGTTGACCGGAAAGCCTTTCGAGCATTTGATCCATAAAAGGTAGAGGGAAATGATCTTTTCTCGTAGCTTTGTTCAACCTACGGTAGTCGATACATATTCTCCACCCGGTAACGGTTTTTGTTGGAATGAGCTCATTTTTCTCGTTTCGGACCACCGTTAATTCGCCTTTTTTCGGTACCACATGCACCGGACTAACCCACGGGCTGTCAGAAATGGGGTAAATCATTCCGGCATCTAACATTTTTACCACTTCTTTTCTAACCACTTCTTTCATGATTGGATTTAACCAGCGTTGAGGTTGAGCAACCGATTTAAAATCTTCCTCCATAAATATACGGTGCATGCAATATGAAGGGCTTATGCCTTTGAGATCGGACAACGTCCATCCCATTGCATCCTGATTTTTTCTCAACGCTTGAATTAAGTGACTCTCCTCGTTTTCAGATAAAATACTACTTATGATCACCGGTTTATTACCACCATCATCGAGAAAAGCATACTTCAAGGTTGAAGGTAACACTTTCAGTTCAAGTTTGGATGGTTCATCATTAACCACTTTTTTTAGAATTTCCTCTTCATACTCCCAAGGTTGCAATTCTTCCAAAGCTTCAAGCTCTAACAAACACTCTTCAAGAGCTTGCTCTTCTTCAACTGAGAATACTTCCAAGGAATCATTCAAAGCTCTTTGTAAAGGATCAATGACATGAATTTGCTTTGTAACTTCAAAACTCGCTTCTTCCGTTGCATCAATTCGAAAACAATCACCTTTATCTTTCTTGTGCTTCATGGCATCATAAAGATTAAAACATACCTCTTCATCTTGGACTCTCACTTTCATGAGACCATCGTCCATGTCAATTGCCATTCGGGCAGTTTTCATGAAAGGCCTTCCAAGAATCAAAGGTGCATCCTCATCCTCCTCCATTTCAATGACAACAAAGTCTATCAGAAACAAAAATTTGTCCACTTTGACCAACACATCTTCCGCTACACCGTGAGGACGGGTAGTGGATTTATCGGTGAATTGCAACGTCATTTGAGTGAACCTCAATTCCATGTGTCCTAACCGTTTCACAATCGACAAAGGTATCAAATTGATACTAGAGCCCAAATCAATCAATTCGTTGCCCACATAAATGTTTCCTATCGTAACCGGCAATGTAACTCGTCCCGGATCACATTCTTTCCTCGGGAGAGTACGTTGAATGATGGCACTACAGCTTGCATCTACCATAATCTTCTCTTGATCCGTATACCTCTTCTTTTTCGTGAGGATATCCTTCATAAATTTCGCATATTTAGGCATTTGCTCCAAAGCCTCGGAAAATGGAATATTTATTTGTAATTGTTTGAAAATATCCATAAACCGAGAATAGTGCCTCGCACTATCTTTCTTTGTAGGAGCATGAGGGTATGGTAAATGTTGCATCGGAATATTGTTCATCGGCTCTTTTCCCTTCCTAGTTCTCTTCACTTTTTCTTCACTCTATTTTTTTCTCATTCTCACTTTTTTCCTTCTCATTTTCAACTAAAACACCCTCAACATTTTTTTCTACTTCAATCTCCTCACTATCTTTTTCTTTTTCATTTTCAACTACAACCTCCTCCTCCACTACTCTCTTACCTACACCCATGTCAATCTTTCTTCCACTTCTTGTGAGAATTGCTTTGCAATCTTTAGGATTCGGAAGCTATTTGCCGTAAAGTGCCCTTTTTGTTGGTCGGCCAATTGTTTTGATAATTGCCCGACTTGTGTTTCAAGATTCCTTATGGCCGCATCGGTGTTCTTTTGGTTGGAAATTGCCATTTGCATAAATTGTGTGAGAGTGTCCTCCATCTTCGTATTTCCAATGGGAGCTTGCGAAGGTTGAGTGTAATTTTGGTATTGTTGACGGTTTGATGGTCCGGCTTCTTGCGGTCTCCATTGTTGTTGATAACCTTGGTTAGCCCGTTGTTGGTAACCTTGGTTGCCTTGTTGATACGGAGGTCGGGGTTGGTATCCTTGATTTCCCGCATAGTTTGCCTCCTCCACAACGGGAGGACAATAATCGGTCGGATGGTCACCTCTACATAATTCACAAACTAACACTTGCACATTTTTACTTGAAGACTCCTGCATCTCTTTGAATTGTTGCGGCAATTTAGACATTTGCTTAGTTAACAACTCAACCTGTTGTGATAATAATTTGTTCTGTGCAAGGATAACATCGTTTGTTCCCAATTCCAACACTCCCGGAGTTCGTTGAGAAGGTCCACGGTTGTGATTACCTTGATGATCGTTCAAGGCCATCTTATCAATGATAGTTGTGGCTTCTGATGCAGTTTTACTTAACAAGGATCCACCAGCGGTGGCATCCAACAAGGTTTTGTGTACAAGTTGCATCCCATTTCTAAATATATGAATTTGTGACAATTCATCAAAACCATGGCCCTTGCACTTTCTTAACATTGATTTGAACCCCTCCCAAGCTTCGTTGAGAGATTCATTTGCTCCTTGTGTGAAAACCGCGATGGCGGTCTTTGCTTCCATAAACCGAGTGTGAGGGAAAAATCTCTCCAAAAATTTCTCTTCCAATGCATTCCAATCCGTCATTATGGTCGTTGACTGATCAAGATACCATTCCTTCGCCTTCCCAATGAGAGAATGCGGGAATAGTCTCTTGAACAGAGACTCCTCTTCTGCTTCAGGTGCACCAGTCGCTCCCGCTATTTCATAGAATTTCGTCAGATGGGTAAAAGGATCTTCATGATCCATACCCGTAAATGGACTTTGATATAACAGTTGGAGAATACCGGTCTTCATTTCAGCATGATGACCGTTGTGTGCATGGTGAGCAAACTGAGCATTGTGTCTCGGACTATTTGTGCATGGCCTAGAAGCAGGTGGTGGTGGTGGTGGTGGATCTGCCTCCATAACTGGAAGTATTTATGGAACTGGTGGTGGTGTAGCAGTACTTTCCTCTTGTTCTCGCTTCTGTCTTGCTAGCTGCCTCCTTCGTCTAGTTCTGTTGTTGATTCTACGAGCGGTTCTCTCAATCTCAGGATCGAAAAGAAGTTGGTCTGCCGGTAGTTTCCCTCGCATAAACTAAGTCTGCACACTAAACAAAACAGATTAACAAGTTCAAGATAAAGTGGTAACAAGCTTAAAATAGCTCAACTATCGCAATGTTTGCAATATCACTTAACAATCCCCGGCAACAGCGCCATTTTGTTAGTATAGTAATAGTGGGGGTTGTTTTTAATCGTATCCACAAGGATTGTTCGATATTTTGATGCGTGTCGTTCAATAGTTGTGATACTTTAAGTTCAATGGTTTCAAAAGTTTCTCAATTGTTGTTAACATTCATTTGTAGCAAAGATTAATTGGTGACAAAGATTTTGTAAAAGTTTTGATAAAATCATGTCAAGGTTAGGTTTCGCTAATCCTTTTCACGTATAAACGATTAATCAAGCATATGAACTCGGTTTTCGACCAATATAACCGCGTATCCTCCCGACTAAGTTTATGTCTAAAGCGAAGTCGTGAGTATCATTGTTTAGACCGTTAGATGATGTCTCACGCTAACAATCTAAACAACAATCATTAAGATCAACACAATGCGAATAGCAAATCCCAAATCTATGTCTAGAGTTTGGTTTTTAAGAGATAAAATTGTTAGGTCATGATTTGTAGAATCTATGTCTAGAGCAAAACAAATCACACATGGATCATTAAGAGAAAACAACATCATCTATATTGATCAAAGACTTTGTTCATACACAATAGATCAACAACAATACATAAAATCAGAATCAACTACATCTAACCTCAACATTGAGTGTTTAGCTACCACTTCTCATGGTAGATTGGATAACAAGTAAAGAGAGGAGATGAATGAGCATCCACGACGTATAATCGAGAATGGATACGACTTCAGCTTCTCCAAGTGAAAATACACTCTTTGATGAGAAAAATGCAGAAAACTATGATTCCTAGTGAAAATGAACAAGAGATCCCAACCAAATAAAGTGAAAATTTATTTATACACTTATGAAATCTGCAGGATTCGCACTGCGAGCACATCATTTGCACTGCGAATGAGAGAAAATGGCACTTTAAGTGCCTCTGAGACTTAAACCGCCTGAATCAGAAATCGTGGGTTCGCAGTGCGAACCATTCCTTAACACAGCGAATCATTCGCTAGCTTATTCGCACTGCGAATAAACTAGCGAGCCAGGACAATCAAATTCCAGAACTTACCGCCACCCTTCGCTAGCATCTTCGCACTGCGAAACAACCAGCGAGCCTTCGCTGGACCCTCGCCAGGAGTTCGTAGTGCGAACTCTTTGTCATTTCAAAAGTGGAACTCTCTGCCATCATTCGCTGGTGCCTTCACTGACGTTCGCAGTGCGAGCCTTCGCTGGGCCTTCGCCAGATCCTTCGCACTGCGAACACCCTGTTGCTGCTACAAACTTAGTGGAAACTTGCATCCACTCCATGTGTCTCACACTTTTGCTCCTTTCATGCCTATACCTACACATTAACACACACATTACAAGCTCCACACATATATTCCAATGTAAGCATTACAACACAATTTACCGCTTAAATTCACAATTTACCATTGGAAAGAAATGAAAAATGCCAAGTATTTCATACAAATATATAACATGTTTGACATCTAACATCTATGGAATCATGCACTTGGATGATTTCCATCCTATCAATAAAATTTGAGCCCTAGTGCTTTTGTTTGCAATTCTTATTTGTTTTAGCTTTACAGAACGACATTTTAACATGATTAACGATTCTTGAAATAAAACAAAAATGAATTTACTTGTTAAAATTTTTCTGCTTTTAAAATAAAGATGGTAATTCTTTTGACTGTCGAACATCGAAAGAACATTGATCGCTTCTCCAGAAGTAATCGAACCTCAAAGTGCAGAATCAAAGTACTCCTTCTTAACCAGTACGCCTGAACGAAGGATCAATTGTGTCAGAGACCATGTTTCATCTGACACCCCTCGGCCGAGTTCTTATCTCCTAAGCCCGACCAACGGTTGTTCCCCACAGGGACTATCTCTCCTAAGCAAGGCAGAATTGCTATCGTGAACCAGTGATACTTTTCATCTCCCACTGTGGCCGAGTATCCGGTCGTGCTCATCTGCTAGTCTGTATGTCGCGTCAGTTTTGTCAGCATAAACATACATACATCATTCATTATTGATTTACATTCATATTCATATTGCATCACTATCACTCTAGTCGGTCTTGTCCTCTAGTGATAGAAATCGAGTTGTCAGTTCTTTCCTCATCAGGAAATGTTGCGTCTGAACTATCTCTCTCCTCCAGTTTATTTCTGGATTAGAGTTGGCCCTTGACCACTTTGATAACTTGAACCTCTGAAAAACCAGAGAACCCTCGACAAATGTCACTCTTCACCATTGAAGATGATATCTGCGCTTTCTCGGATTAAGGAAAATCCCCAGAGAGAGCCTCACAACTACAGACTCTCGGCAACACATTGGTTTTTCTCTTCGGAGAGTCAATGTTAATGAAGTCATCAGCACCTCAAAATTGGGATACATTGTATGGCATTTCTCCGGGAAGATCTCGAAGAAAAGTATGATGTAATATCCTCAGGCCAGAAGCAGTCTCTTAAGAGACTTGTTTTCCCCAGTAGAGTCGACGAATGGCATCTTCAACAGAGAAGTTTGTACACCTCTACAACTCAGACGAATGGGTTCCCCAGCAAGTCTGACGTCAAATTTTTTTCTATCAAATGGCATCTCCCCAGGAAAATTCGGCGAGAATTTTGAGGAAAACCGCTACACATAGCGTCCCTTGTCAAGAAAGTTTATTGGCAAAAGAAATTAAGACCAGTTCCTTGGTAGGAAACCAGGATCGAGGGGAAGTTTATTTCAGAAACTTAGACCAGTTCCTTGGTAGGAAACCAGGATCGAGGGGAAGTTTACATCAGAAACTTAGACCAGTTCCTTGGTAGGAAACCAGGATCGAGGGGAAGTTTAATTCAGAAAACTGAGACCCGTTCCTTGGTAGGAAACCAGGATTGAGGGGAAGTTTATTTCAGAAACTTAGACCAGTTCCTTGGTAGGAAACCAGGATCGAGGGGAAGTTTATATCGAAACTGAGACCAGTTCCTCGGTAAGAAGTCAAGATCGAGGGGAAGTTTTTACCTTTTCTAAGCATCATTACTTAGCAAAAGAAGATGAATGCAAACTGCCATTCATAACTACCATCAAAATTTCGGGTATTCCGATATTTAATCCTTATGCACCCCGAATGCCCGAATACCTTCGCCATTCACACCTTTGGGTCCAAGAAGATTAAATAGGGGCATCTGTTATACCCCAAATTTTGACCACTAAGATTTCCCATCATTGGGCTAATAATCATCACAATATGGGTAAACCATCATACCTCATCAGTCTCCCCAAAGATGGGTGAACATTCACTACAAACAATAATTAGGGTTTAAAGCCCTCTCATAGCTCTTAGACAAAGGATCAATTAAGGAATGACATGATATTCAACTTGTCTAACCTCTCAAACATCCACAAAGGATCAATAGGACTCCCACATCAAGGATTAAGCACAAGGCTGTAACATTCCAGGTGGATCAAGCCTCAAGATCGACAGTGTCACCAAATTAGGGTTTTGGTCGACCAAGGCCTCCAGATGGAAATTTTCCTCTGGGCATGAGCCAATGTTTCAAAGCATGACTTAATATACTCCATGGAACCTCATGGACCCAATCATCAGGTTAATTTATCCTCAGGGGATGCATTCACTAAAAATCAGGAATTAGGGTTTCTTGACCTAATTCACCCCTAAGTTGACTTTTGGGACAAGACATGAGCCAAGACCTCAAGACATGATTTGTGGGTCTCCAATACACTACATTGATCCATTTGCAACAATGGATTGATCCAAGAAGCATGATCCACAAGTTTCAAGTTCATCAGAACCATAGTTAGGGTTTCTTGGAAAAAGTCAACTATGCCTTTGACTTTTGACCAGGACATGCTCCCAAACCTTGGGATATGATTCAATACACCCTATAACACCTATGAAATCTATCCATAAAGTTTGATTTAGATCAAGGACTTGATTTCATAGAGGATCACACAGTTTGGAATTCATCTTATAAAAAGTCAACTGTGCCCAAAAGTCAAAGTTTAACTTTTTGATTTTTTGATCAATTATGGTTCCATATTCCTAAAATGATGTTAATGTATGATTGGAATCATCATTCATCAAGAAAAATCAAAGAAAGTGGGATAACTTGTAAAAGGGGTAACCATAAAAAACTTAGAAATTTTCTAAGTTATGGAACAAAGTGGCTAGGGTACCAACTTCCAAGGATCATAACTTGAGATCCAAGCAACCATTTTGGCTGATCCAAAGATGGATTTGTAGCTCTCATGGCATACTTTAAAAGTGTCAACTACACCTCATTCCAATTCCTCATGGATTTTAAGTTATGGAGTGATCAAAATGGCTGAAAACATGAAATGTCACTTTTTCCAACACTTGGTGAAATTTTCACTAAGTCAGAATCTGTCTTGTTATTTTTCCAAAAGTAGGGGGATTTTTCACCTAGATCCAAAAGGTATCAAGACAAACTATGATCACACATGTGTTGTATCATATGAGAGCTTTCCAAAATGGCCAAGAACTCCATCAAATTCCATTTGAGCTAAGACTTATGATAGTGGCAAAATACCTTGCTGCAACTGTCATGGCAAGGCAGATTTGTGCATTTTGCTCGATTTGAGCAATTTGTACGAATGAAAAACAAGTTTATCCATCTAAACACCTTAGGGGGAGATCAAGGAGGGATAAACACTGATCCATAAGCCTCCCAAGTCTTTGGAACTAAAAATAGCATGCAAAACCTAGAAATGCCTAAAGAGGGGACAAAACTCCAATTTTGTTTGGAGCATTCAATGGATGCACCAAGATGGCATGAACTGAGCCATTTCCAACTGAATGAGTCAAGGATGATCTCTAAACTAGGGAACCAGCATCCTGTGCTTTAACCTCTAGTTAATGGCTAGAGGAGACTTGAGATTCCAAAGTGCAACCATTAGCCAAACCTCTGCTGCAGTTGCCATTCACTATTGTTTGCAAAACAAACTTGCTCTACTATAAATAGAGCTCATTTGTGCTCAGTTTAAGTACACCAAAGCCATCAAACATATGCTTTCCGCAAAATCTCCTTCTCACTTCCAAATTTGCCTTCCAAAGCAAGTCACTATCGGGTTTTGAGTTTGAGAGCCATTCCAACCAAACCAATCACACACACACCTCATAAACATCATATAGAAGTGATCCAAGCACTTAAACAACAACTGTAACACTAATTTCTCAAAATTACCAGCCAGTTGCTCAAGGTTTTAACCAAGTTGCAGCTGAGATGCCATGAAGTGATCCAGCCATTTTCAATCAAGTCCAAGTATTCAAACACACTCCATATGGTGTAGGGAAGCTGTCCAGATCATCACAACACATCTGTAACACCTCCAACTCAAAAATCACATTGCTCTTGCTGTCACGACCTTCAAGTAAGCCTAAACTTGGTCATCTCTTAATCTATGCATATTTCCTCGCACAATACTTTTGCCAAATGTTCATAATCATGCATAGAATGTTTCCCCTCAATTAATTGCTTTGTTTGAATCGTGTATCAAAATTCTTAGCCTTCATGCAAATTTTAGGGTTCTTGAGATTTTGTCTTGATTTCTCATTCCATGCTTAAAATAAATGAAATTAAAGACCATAGACATTATCGTGAGGTGAAAATGAGCAGATTGATATGTGGATTGTGTGATTTCATCAAATATTTAGTGTGATTGGATAGAAAATGCAAATCAGCCAAACTCAGAACACGCGCGTGTTCTTGGCATGTTCTTGGCGCCATTTTTTGAATATTTGAATTTTATGATTTTATTTAATTGATTCAAAAATTAATTTCTCTCTGAGTTTTAATGATTTTGAGTTGATTCTTTTTTTAATAATTCACAAAAATGTTAAAATAATTTATTTTGCCAAAAATGTTATTTATTTCATATATTTGATATTTTTGCAAAGAATTAATGTTTTATTTGTTTTTTACATTTGAAATATTTTTTCCACCTTGATTTTCCAAACTTAATTGATTTTCAATCATTTTGTGGATATAAACATGATTTTTGAAGCATTGATCCTAGATCACCACTCATTTTTTACATGTTTTCATGAATTTTTATTAATTTTTAAACAAAATTAATTCCTTTTTGAAACAAATTTAGGGTTTTGATTAATTCAACCCTCATTAATCACTTTTAAAACACTTTGGGCCTCTTGATAGAGTGTAAGTCCCACCTCTTTGTAAATAAAATAATTTGGGCCTCAGTGCATTGTATAAGTCCCGATACAATTTCAGAAATTTCGACGCGATCGTCATTTTCAAACTATTTTTTCTTGGGCTTCTCCTTGAGCTGTAAGTCCCACTTCTTTTCATTTTTAGAACTCATTGGGCCTCTAATAGAGTTTAAGACTCAATCCCCTTTTAACCAAAACCTTTTTGGGCCTCACATATTGTATAAGTCCCTCTGTACAATTTTCAAAACAACAGTGCAATCATCGTTGAAACCCTAGGCCTCTCCTTGAGCTGTAAGCCCCAACAATCTTTTCAAAGCACTTTCTCCTTTGATTTTGAATTCAAATATCTGTTGTTATCAAAACTTTCTTTGTTGAATAACTAACAAAACAACATGGAAGCTCTACAACGGGTCAGTGTTTATCCGTTTTCATTTAGCGCTTTCATATGTATATAACTGTATTGTGGGGATGCTTCATTGTAAGTCTTCTTTCACATACTTTTATATACTTATCAAATATCAACTGTATAATACTAGTATCTTTATTTAGAGTTTTCCCCGAAAAATATGTCTAGAACTAGGTAAAGCCCTGTTGGTCACTCTTAAATACAAACAAAACTAGATCCCCCATAGGATTCCAGATACAGTCTTCCCTTCTCTTGGGGTTAAACAATATGGAACAAAGAGAAAGGAAATATTCTCGGTGAACCTTTTCTCAGACTGTCACCCTTAGAAATTTTCAAAGAAACTCTACTCCCCAGAGTTGATCTATTCTCCGTGAATAACATTTCTTGAGTTTCTTCCAAATTCTCGAACTTTCCTGGAATGATCTCTTCTCTGTGAATTGCATTTCTTGAACTTCTCTTGGTTTGGGGACCCACAGGCTTCCTAAAAGCATCCCCGCCTCCTCTTGGGCGTTATACAAGGACCCTTCGGCTTCTTAGAAGTTCTCATGCCTTCTCTTGGGCTTAATACAAGGACCCTAACAACCTCTTAAAGGTATAAGACAGAACTTAGTCATCCTTTGCTAGAGCAGTCTTTCCAGCGGCAAAACTCCGACCATTTTAGGGTTGATACTCATCCCTTAATGCCCGTGCCTCCTCTTGGGCATTGTACAATAGATAAAACTCTAGACTTAGACAGTCTAAAACCATTGAGTCTCAAAGACATTCTCAAGTTTCCTTTCAAACATAGAAAAAACACCGATCACTCTGAAACCCAGTCTCTCTCATGAGAGTTCCCCACCCTTGGGCCTGCCTATGGATCTAATCCACAGCAGTAAGATAGCCTTCTCTTGAGCTTTGTACAATGACTCTCCCCAGCGGAGCTAACCTTTTCAGACTCTCTTGTTGAGTTAAACCCTTTTTTAGCCTCCGTCTTAGGCTTCGTATATGACAGATAAAAGTACTCTCTTGTTGAGTCAAACGTTTTAGCCTCCGTCTTGGGCTTGGTACAAGACATATAAAAACCCACTCTCTTATTGAGTATAAAAGATTCTCTTGTTGAGTCAACTTTTAGCCTCCGTCTTGGGCTTCATACAAGACACATATAAAACACTCTCTTGTTGAGTATAAAAGACTCTCTTGTTGAGTCGATCTCCTTTTAGCCTCTATCTCAGGCTTCATACGAGACAGCAAAACACTCTCTTGTTGAGTATAAAAGACTCTCTTGTTGAGTCAGTCACCTGTCAAACAGACTCTCTTGTTGAGTCAACCTTTTTAGCCTCCGTCTTGGGCTTTATACAGGACAGATAAAAGTACTCTCTTGTTGAGTCAAACCCCTTCAGCCTCCATCTTGGGCTTTATACAAGATACATTCTCCCCAGCGGAGTCAAAATCCCCTCTAGCCTCAATCTTGGGCGTTGTACAAGACAGAAAGAACGTTTGCCCCGAAAAAGTCAAACTTCCCTCCTCCTCTTAGGCTTTGTATAAGGAAACCCCGGTTGAGTCAATCAACCTTTTAGCATCAAATTTGTGTCTTGCTCACAACATACAAACATCAACAGTTCCTCTTTAGAGATGACAAATTCTCTCTCAGTCGAACCCTTTAGCTTCACATCTTAGGCTTTGAACAAGATACAAACCACCTTTAGCTTCACGTCTTGAGCTTTGAACAAGACACCAAAACAACCTTTTTCCTCCCATCCCATAGAATAGGAGGAACTACGATCGCTCTGATTTCCCTGTTTCGGGAATACGTAGGCATAAGATTGCAAAAATCTTAGCGAGCACACTAATAAAAAAAACCTAGGTCCAGTACCTTCATACATCAGTCAGAAAAAAACCAAATCCAGCACACTTATCAAAAGCCTCAAGACACCCTATTCTCAAGCGAAATAAACCTAAGACAGAACCCCTCTTTTGATAGCATATGTAAACCAACAGTTTTGACTGTTTGACCTCAGTATGCAAGCAGGGTTAATTGGAGACATCTATTTCCCTTCCTTAATCAGCTTCACAGTATAAAAAATGAATCGAACTGTAGTACCAAAGCGATAGTGATTCGAAAACACAAAAATCGCGCTACACCAGATAAACTTGTTTCTTCTCACAAACATCATTTCTTATGTATAATCATAAAACAAAACCAACAAATCAAAAATAAAAACAAAAACAATAAAGGTTGACTGATCGAAGATACATTGCATACTGAAATAAGAGAAAATAGCGATGTAGAGGGTTTGACCTGCATTTTAATGTACCATTTGAACTAAAAAAGAGCAAACAGAGTCATCATCATTTTCGGAACAAAAATATGCAAAAAGAAGCCATATTCATCCTCGATCCAAACCCTAACTCCACTTACCTTTTAGAGAGAGAGAGAGAGAGAGAGAGAGAGAGAGAGAAAGAGAGAGAGAGAGAGATGATTCTAGAGGTGAGAGAAGTGAAAGAAGAGGGAAGTGAAAAGTGATATGTGAGAAGTGAGAGAAAAAAGAAAAGGAAAAAGAAATTTGAATTGGATCTGACATTGGGAAAAGAGAAAAGAGGAAAAAGTTAAATTGGATAGGTTGGTTTAGAACCAAAGAGAACCATGTGACATCATCAATTGAACCAAACATAGCAAACAAAAGAATAATACAATAAGCATGTAGTTGTAATTGAATAATGTGACATCATTAGTTACAAAAAGTAATTTTGGACCAAAATTACCCTCATTTTGGTGAGGTGGCAAATTTAGTGGAAAAAGCAATTGTGAGATTTCCACAACATTTAATTTTCTTATATTATAGATATCACATAAGTATATGAACACCAAAAATCAGAATTTCACATACAATTTCATACGTGAATCAGTCACCAATTATGACACGAATTTCATAACACATCACTGCAATCAAGAGAGGTTTTGCACAAACCATCTCTAGATTCAACAATTTCATCAAAGTAAGAAAATAGAAAGAAAAGAGAAATGGGATAAGGGATTCTCTCTATCCTTCATGCTCTAAACACCTATATCATGAACAATTCCCCATACGTCGAATTCGCAGCAAACTTTGAGTCACAGCAATGAGATTTCTCTCATCTCCTACCTCTTACTGTACTAGGGCTCTTTTTAACTCTGCTGACAACTATTCCTCCCAATAACAACCTTAACTCTATATCTATTTAAATAAAACTATATTAATTTTATTAATTCACTAACTCCCCTCAATTTTCACTAATTCCACCATTTTTTTAATTTTAATTAAAATTCTATTTTCCTCCTCAAAGTTCAAATTCTCATTATTTTTATTATTTAAATAATTAAAAATTAGTGATAATTGTGATAAATTTCCAACCTCAATAATATCAATAAAATAAATATAACATTCAAATAAATTAATATAAATCATTTAAACTCAATTAAATAAAATAAATGAAACTAGGATGTTACAACCCTGACTTCCCTCTAATCTAGGAATGTATTTTTCCATGTTTTCTATGATGGATGCGAGCTAATTTAAAATGACAGACAATATATAGATGTCGTCCCTCTTGAGAACTACTACTCTCTCACTCTTACTAGGCTCTTTATTAATATATCGCTACAATATCAATATTAAATTTTAAACTTTAAAGGCTAAATATCTCTTTTCGTCCCTTAACTTTAGCTCGGGGTTCAGTTTGGTTCTTTAACTTTAAAAAGTTGCAAATTTGTCCTTTAACTTTTAAAATGGTGTCACCTGAGTCTTCACCGTTAGTTGTCCTCAAATGTCCGTTTATTGTAATTACGTGGCAGCTGCTGACTTGGCAAGGTAACTTCATCTTCTTATTTCCTTCTTGTTCCCTTATCGTTCCCAATTTCAGAAATAAGAGTTAAGGCAATCAGGTTCCCAATTCTCTTCTCTTCAAATTCGTTTCCATCCCAAATCAGACCTAGGGTTTTGGCAAGCATGAAATCAGGTGGTTCGTCGTCGATTGGGATTTCTCCAACAAGGTTATTTTTTGACAGATCCAAAATTTTCATGTCTCCAATCTCCTTTGCTATCTTTCATGTGAAATGATTTCTAGACTTTTTTTAGATTTTTCGTTCAACTGATATTTCTTAAAAATGTTGTTGCTTATGCAAAAGAGGAAGTACAAAGGTATGACAGAATATAAAAAATTCAGAAGAACATGATGTATACTTGGTCAGAAGTAATTAATAAAGTTGGCTCGACATCCTTTAAATAGTCACCAACAGGGAGCCTTTGTAAAATGGCTTCTGCCTAAGCAAAAGAAAATTAAACGCAGAGAAAGTGAGTATTAGAGTATTAAAAAATAATATCATTTTATAAAATAATAACATGACATCAACAGGGATCTGTTTCGGGCAAAACAAAGGAAAACACCACTGATGCAACTGTGGAAAACAATGAGCAATTTTGAAACAAAAGAACTTAAAATATAGGTCTCGCTTTTCAATGAATTTAAAGTGAGCAGGTAGGCATTCAATAATACAAAAACATATACTGTCCTGTCCTGATATTTGGTATTTCCCTCAGATATATACATGAAACCAAAAAGGAGAAGGTAGAAGATATAAACCTAAGTGTTTATAACAAGGTTACATAAATGGAAATTAGCCAATGATCTTTGCTTTGCAAAGACTCGCATCTTTTTGTTCTTTCTTAAAACCTTAGAAGCCAGATATGTAATATTCAAACTAGAGTACACTACTACACAATATCTTCTAAAAAAACTGTATATCCTTAATTAATAAATGTCCCTTGTGACAACCAACCTAGTGATCAGCAACACTTGACTAAGGAGCATAAATGCCAAGAAAAGGAAACACAACATACTGTGTCAATAACTGAAGTTGAACTAGACTGAAAACTTGTGTGGGGATTTCACCTGATAACTTGTTATTTGAAAGGTCAAGAGTTCTCAACAATCCATAATCATATACTCTAACTCTTGCCTTTTATTATACAAATGGAACCCAAATGGATAATGGCTTCTTTAAATCACGGTGGTAATAATTTAGAAGGAAAAATCCCAAAGTGTATTGGTTCACTTGGTCAGCTGAAAGAGTTGAGAAATAGATTAAATTCTTATATTAGCAAAGTTCTCCCATGGGTTATTAATGTTAGCAAAGTTCTCACAGATCTTGATCTTTCATATAATTCTTTGCAACCAAGTATTCCTTATAAGTTTGGAAACATGACTTTTCTTCCATATCTCAGTCTCTCGTATAATGAATTCCAAGGAAGTATACCAAAGTTCTTTAAGAATATGTGTCAATTGAAAGAGTTGTACTTAAATTCCAACAAATTGTCCGGCCAACTCAGTGACAACATACAACAATTATGTTGTGTGAAAAACGGTTTAACAACTTTGGATTTAAGTGATAACATATTCACAAGTGAGCCACTTCCTAATCTTCCATGCTTTTCTTTTTTAGTGACATTAACACTACGAAATACCATTTGTTCATTGGTCTTTTCTTCAACATTTGTGCATTGGTCTTTTCTTCAACATTTAGATCTCTCTCATAATCATTTGAGTGGTGTGGATAATATTGTTGATGCCACTATTTGAGATTACTAAACTTACTTCATTACAGGAACTTGTTATGTCTCATAATCAGTTGAATGGATCACTTCCACTCACAAACAATCAGCTTTCAAGTATTACAATGTTGGCATCAAAGAGAAATTTCTTCTCTAGACATCTCTAATACTGGTATTTCATATTCATTTCCTGAATGGTTTTGGAATCTATCTTTAATATTGGAAAACTTGTTGGTATGGTGGCTTCTTGATCGTGTCCATTACCTTCCAACTAAATGAAAACAAATAAAACAGTGTAGATCTCAACAAATGATTAGTTGATCGAAAGAAGCATGAATACTTGCATGTTGGTGTGTATATCTACATCAGTTAAATAAAATAGTCTACAATGATACCATTGGAATTGCAATGTAAGAGCATTCATATATCTTCACCTAACAACTTAAGCATTCATATACCACAAAACATGTAACAATAGTTAGCAAAACATGTAACAATAGTTAGAAAGGTTTTATTCACTTCTTTGACAAAATAATTATTCCTCTGTAAAACAAGTTCAAGTCATCCTCTTCTTTAAGAATATGTGAACAACTTGAATATCCAGCTAGGTAGTGAACTGCAAACCATGAACCGGAATCACCAACACCTAAGGATGAAAGCATTTGCCCTATCTGAAACCAGACCATATCTCCGTCGTTCAAGAGGCAGAAAGAATTCTTTCACAGCATTCATGAACTTCTGGTATAAAGATTGGAACCGCTCAAATTCCTCATATGAACAAGAGTGAAGATTATGAGTATTCGGATCCTTGAAGCTCCCCAAATGGCCATCATTTACTGAGATAAAATCCCCAAGCTAAGGAACTTCACAAAACACTTTATTGATGTTGTGTTCAACCTTGCATGTGGCCTCCTTTGATTATGAAATCCCCAAGATAAGAATGTTGGTGTTCATCCTTTTTTCCACGTCAACCACATAAAGTCTACTTGGAAATACGTGGCACCTGTTTTCAAATTTTGACTAACGGAAATAGCCGGAAGGATAAACGTGACATCATTTTAAAAGTTAGAGGATCAACTTGCCACTTTTTAAAGTTAAGGGATCAAACTGAACCCCGACCTAAAATTAAGGGACAAAAAATATTATTTTGCCAACTTTAAACATATCAACATTAAATTTTAAATATCAGTTAAAATAACTTAATTTTGCAAATTATTATTAGGAAAAGTAAATACAAAATTATAATTAATTAAATTAAAATTAAGATATCACCGACGAAATGAATATGTGGTCTTTTGTAAACACCCCACATTAATTACATATAATTAGGGCTGGCAATGAACCAAATCAACTCGAAAATAGTTCGAAATTCGATTCGAAAATTAAATCGTTGAACTAGGTTCATGAACCAAATGAGCTGAATATGAGCTAAAAACTAAGTTCGTTAACTAAATGATCTGAACTTGAACTATACATAGTTCGACTCGTTAGGTTCATGAGTCAATTCGATTATATATGAGATAAGTTATATTGTCTTTAAGAGTAGGTTTAAAGATTTGTTCTAAATCTTAGTCTCACATTTTCTTTTAATCTAACGGTTTTAATTGATAATTTATATTCTCAAGTGAGTAAAATATATCTACGAATAATTATACAAATAAAATTAACATCGTATAAATTCCAATCTTATAACTTTTATTTTATTTCTATATTTTTTATTTAAAAAATATTAATTTAAAATGTCAAATATATATATAAAAAATAGACTTTAAAAAATTACTTTTAAGTCTGTGAAATAAGCGAGTTGAATCTAACAAGATAAACCTAACGAGTTGAACCGAGATATTCGTGAACTTCTAACAAGTCGAGTTTGACCTGAAAAAAAAGTTCGTGATGAACTCGAACTCGAACTCGAACTCGGCCAATTCTTAACGAGTCGAGTTTGAGCTGAAAAAAAAGTTCGTGATGAACTCGAACTAGAACTCGAACTCGGCTAATTCTTAACGAGTCGAACTGAGCTAAGGCAGGTTCGACTCGACTCGACTCATTTCCAGCCCTACATATAATAGAGAACAAGCGTGTATATTATCAAATTTATAAGATACTAATTATTTAATGTGTTTTATTTTTTTAATAAATTAATTAATTAATTAATATCAACAATTTATTTACAGTAATATAAAAATATAAATAAATATTATTATAAAAAATCAAAATTTAAACAAACATCTTACACTTATTTAACTCAACTAAAAATTTAACTGCTCCACTCATTTCTTAATAATTTTGAAGTTGACACAAAATGTAGATATGCATGAATTTAACTCGTAAATTTTGAGTGTGACATTCATGAGCCAAACAATTCAATGCATTACAGCAAAAGATTGTTTCGTTTCAAGTAGTCCTTCTCCTAATTCCTATATTACGTGTCCATCAATGAAAGAAGATGTGGCTACTGATTAGACTACTAGAAAGAAAATCAACTTACTACCAAATATTGGAACATGCTTAAGTATGTCCATCTTTGTCCTTTTTCTTGTTTTTATTTTATGATCAGTCCATGCCCATTATGGTAAATGATTAACTGTTAATTACTCCCACCTATCAAATGTTACTCTGTACACGTGACCGAATTTTTTTGAAAATTTCTTCCCTTTTCCCTCTTTCTCTCACGTTTCCTCTCTTTCTCACGTTCTCTCTCTTTCTTGTCTCCCTCTTTTGTAATGCCCTGCATAATATATATCTAGAATAATACCATACAAACATTTTATTTGGTACTGACACATAAAAAATGCCTAATGGCATGGTTCACATACTTGTCCATTTCTAAAACATAAATACAACACATGGCACAAGTCATGGAAACTAGCCAAAAATAATAAAACTAAGAATGATATACAATATCCTCAATTGTATACAACAAAAGAATACACAGCGAAATAAGCTTAACTAAGCTTCTCTTGAAACATATGAGCATCGCTCCACTTGTAACCAAACATGCACCTGAAATAAAGCAACTATAGTGGGGTGAGATACATCAAATCTCAGTGAGTTCCCTATCTTATAGATTCTCTCGGCTTTACAAGGTTCTACCTTAGCCTAACTCAAGTCGAGGGGAAAAGGAACTAGACCTTGAGTTCAAATATCTCTAACTAGAGAACCCATCGCGTAAGACACAAACACCAACTAGTTAAGGAATCTTTCCCCGGCCATCCCACCCAAGGAGATTAAACACGGGTCACGGATCCTTAAAGTAAATAACTTTCCCCGGCCATCCATCTCAAAGAGATTAAACACGGGTCACGGTTATATACTATTGGTACTTTCCCCGGCCATCCCACACCAAAGGATTAAACACGGGTCACTAATACCAATCACCGCGTAACTTTCCCCGGCCATCCCACACAAGGAGATTAAACACGGGTCACGGTTACTCACTTAATAAATACTTTCCCCGGCCATCCCACACCAAAGGATTAAACACGGGTCACTAATATTTTTTAAGCGACACAAACCTAATAAATACTTTCCCCGGCCATTCCACACCAAAGGATTAAACACGGGTCACTAATATTTATTAAGCGATATGTACAAACCAGAGGAAAATACGGTCCGCCACTAATAACCACTTAACAAAGATACTCTTCTAGTATCGATGTAAGCATTTCTGCACAATTCCCTGAGTCATTATTTTGTACTAAGGTTTCCTCGCTCTACCTATTTCATATTTTACATGCATACATATTCAAACATGCTTAACAATAAGAGCATGGGCAAATGATCATCAATCGCATAATGGGAACACATAATTCAACATACCACAAATCACACTAATTCACGGTTCCCTGTAATTTATTTAATCAGGCAATAAACAGATATTTCTCACTTCCCTTAGCTAGAGGATGTTCATAGCTTCACAACGATACCAAGAATACTCACATCGGATAAACGAGTCAAAAGTTATGGAAGAAACAAGTTGGAGGATCTGTCATGTTCGCAATGCGAAGCAGCCAGCGAATGCTCGCTTCCTCATTCGCAGTTTGAAGCTCCCCGCGAATGCCTAGCCAACACTGGTTCACTGCCCCATTCGCAGTGCGAACCTCTGGCGAACCAAGTCAGAACCAAAACAAGGTAAAGTTTGCAGTGCGAACCTCTGGCGAATGCTCGCCCTCACCTTCGCCGTGCGAATAGCCAGCGAATGCTCGATTTCTCCTTCGCTAGGGGATTCGCAATGCGAACCTGCGAAAACCCAGAATTTCAGTAGCGTAACAGCTGGGGCCTTTGGGTCCAAAACCCATTCCAAACACTACCCAATGCACAAATAAGCATCAATAGATGATTCTATACACATATTGGTCATACAACATAGTTTATAACTCATTTTATTCGTTAGATTTCATTGATTATCCGTTTAATCATTTTCTCTCAATTCTAACCTAAGTTCCAAACATCTATTTCTAGAACTTAGAGTGTCTAACTAGAACCCACCTGATAATCGAAGAGGAGTTTGGAGAAGATGATAATGATGATGATCCATGGGTTTCTCTCTTCTCCCTTCTTCTTCTCTTCTTCACTTTCTCTTCTTTCTCTTCTTTCTTTCCATTTCCTCTTTTCTTCTTTTTCTTTTCTTAACATATATATATATATATATATATATATATATATAATACTATTATTATATAATATAATCCAATAGAGTAAAATATCTCCAATTGATATTTTGTCGTCTCAACCAATTGATCAATCATTTAAGTTATCATAAAAGTCTCTCTTGAACTAATAATAAATTGATCTCTTCAGAGTTCATTAGTTGCTCTATTGATCCCAAGTGTCGATACTTAAAGTACTTAAAGGATTCCCTAAATCCAATTAATCAAAGATAGAGCACATAGATGCTCATCCGATCTCATCTGATATCCAATTGAGCATTTAAATAATATAGGGTATTACACTTTCCCCCCCTTAAATTGAAATTCGCCCCTGAATTTCCTCTATTCGGCAATAACCACCAATTGTATCCTGGCCTTAGATTCACACTTAACCTTACTTCCGTCCAAATTTCTGACGCATTCCAATTCCAACTTAACTTCACAGACCAAAATCCTTATTTCCATGAACTATCAAACTTCGGTTCCTTAGTCATACTCTTATTCCAATATTAGGTTAACTTTCAACTTGCTTTTCCCCATAATTCATCTGTTGTTCCCTACTACAACACTTGGTCATATCTTACCTTCGGAAAGAATGTAACATTCTACATTCCTCTACCGACTCACCACAAGACGGTAACATCTTAACTCAAGTTAGAACAACAACACTCAACACATCTTCGCGATGTAATTCAATGATTCCTTAACTTCATGCAATCAACGACGATTTATATTTCCATAACTTTCAATGTCCAAAACCACTTCATTATTATTTAAATAACTTCTTTACCAGTTCCATCTGGTCTGATGATGTACATTGTACTCACTAAATCCAATATTTCATTCCTTTCGTATCACACCAAAAGGTAACACACTTAGAACAAAATCTTCTTATTTCCAATCTTACAATCAATTTCTCCTCTAATTCTTATAAATCCGACTGAGCCCCTTTCATTTGTCACCTTCCACTGCACAACTCCAATTCTAACAGTGGAACACCACGAATTCTTAAGCACTACCTATTAGCTATCAGTCCACGGAGAACACACTTATCCACTGGGGTCCTCACTAACCAACGGTACACGAACTTACAAACGTCCAAAGGTAGAACAATTTCCTCGCCAACACACAATATCTTAACCTCTGCCCAACACTCTCTAGACAATAAAGACGCAAGAGTTACACTGCTATAACCATGACATTCACAACTCTAAATCCATTCTAAACTCGAAATAACATATCCAAAACAGTTTAACAACCTCCGGATCTGGTTACCACATTCCAAACTGATTCTTCTACGGGGTTCTGACTCCCTCAAGGTTTGTCGTTGGTACGAGTTCTCAACTAATATTACATAACACCATCACGAAGCTTCAATCAGATGCGAGTCAGCACTTAAACCATCCAAAGCACGATTGTGAGTTTCCATATTACTCACCCACTCACATACCACACTCCACATACACACCCACTTTCGAAGTCCATACCACACCTCTCAGTTGAATCCGCTTTTCTCAATCGATATGTTCCCTAAACGATTCCAAGTTACATGCTTAACTTTGGAACATCAAATTCTCACTCGTACTTGGAAAGATAACTTTCAAATTTCACTCTCTTGGTAAAACACAACAGCACACAACTGGTACCACTCTCACGGAGTCTAAATCCAATACCGTGAACCCGCGGCTGATAGCACTTACTATTTATGACCAACCGTTCATACCTTACTAATACCATGATTACACACCGAAATATTCCTTGCAAGATCAATACTTTGTGGGTATTCTTTAACTTCGTCCTTAAAACTCACAACGGCAAAACACCTAAGACCCTCTCATACTCAACATAGTTTACAAGATTACTTCCTCGAAGACAATTCCCTTGTCATCTAAACAGATGGTCAACTAGGCAACACCTTTCCAAAAGTTACGATTCCAAAACGCAATCCATCTTTCATTTACTTACCATCCCGTTTTCCATTCACACAATACTCTCCCCTCGGAGCAACATAAGGTAACAAAACACAGATGATGGTTCTCAAGAGATTTCATAGCTTACCTATATGTTCATCGATTAACCATCTGAGCTAATCGGTTAACTTCTCCAAATCCCACGTAACGACTTCCATGCACGTGTTAATCGGTTAACCACATTGCGTTAGTCAGGTAACACTGTTGCAGAATCAAAAACCAGTTTCTTCTTAATTCAAAGCCATCTCTACTCAAACCATTAATCTGATTCATCCTACTTGAAATATCGTTCACAACTCGTGGCTTCTTAACTTGTATAACATTCACTAACCATGATCCACTCAAGGTAAAATCAACAAAATCAAAACATGCAGACGACACACTCCCATCCAGTGACAATGAAAAATTCCAAATTCCGACACGGTCACACGATAAAACTTCAATGGGGTAGTTCATTCTCCACTCATACAATTACACTAGATGAAGCCAACGATGACGACATTCCAAGGTTTAAGCCACAACTCAAACTTAATTCGTCCACAAGCAAAACCCAGTACACAACCGTTACACGGTACCACAAAAGCGGTGGACATCTCATAACAAGCATACCACCTTATTCTCTCACTTGAACTCCTTGGTGAGAAATAAGACAACAACGTTCTTAGTCCGACAAAAGGTAGATTCCAATTATTCCGATTATTCAAAAATACAGAAGTTGCTCTACACTTGAAAATAGATCGGGGTAATGCATCCTTTTGAATAACCTTCCCATCACTTCGTACACATTAACCGGACTTCCTTACTTCCCACTATTCATTGTATACCACATCTACACTTAAGTCACTTAATGAAATACTCGCATCCAACAATTCTTATCAACTAATTACCAAACCCTTCCGGTATAAGTCGTTCCATGATTTACATTTAGTCCGTAATAATTCCCATTTGCTTCTCATTGTTTTACCGCAAACTTACTCCTTAAAATACAATAGTCACTGCTCCACAAGGTACGTCCCTTCACACTTGTCTCAAAATAAGAATCCCCCATGTACACTTATGACCCCGGTGCTACTACTATGCTTGTTCTTAATACCAAAGCGTAACTTTCTCATGGGTGAACCATCCTTGATTACACTTCCTTAATTTGAGCCTCACAACTACACAATAACTCTATTACACCTTCGTCCAAAATACATTCCGTTGTCACTTCCCTATAACATACTGTTAATACCGTTTCCCTCAAATTCCAAAATACTTACTCTACTCCTTAACACACGCTTCTTCCGTTACTAATGAAGTTCAATCTTTCTACAACATAATACCTTATATTGTTCCTTGGGTAATTTAACAATTCCAAATTGGTCTCTTATTGGAAAAAGAAATCCTGATGTATCATCTCGAACTTAATCTCTCTTCCTAACTGAAGATACACAATTTGTAACGACCGTTTATTTAATTAAGTATTTAATTAAATATAATTGTAGTATGTTGTGTTGATTCACGTTGAGTTGAGTATTTGTGTCGATTTGCGTTGGTTTGTGATACTTGTGTTGATTTAAGTTGATTTCGGAATATCGGAATATTATGTTGATGTTTCTAAGTTGGTTCGAGTTGAATTGATTTAATAAGTTGATTGAAGTTGTGGAAATTAATATTGAATATTTTTCGTTTATGGTTGAATATGTTGATTTGGTGGTTTGGACGATTTATGTGATAGTCGGTAATTAGTCGATTTAGTCGAGAGAAATAATATTAGAATTAATATTATAGAATTATAAGAGAGTGTTTTAATTAAGTGGGCTTAAGTGTTGTGTTGGAAGTAGTAGAATAAGGGGTAAGAAGCATAAGCCCAATAGATATTAGAAATTATAATATTAGGTTTATTAATTAATAGAAATAAAATAAAAAGAAAAGTGGAGGAGGTAGTAAAGGAAGTTAGAGAAAAATAGGAAAAGGATGTGGAAGTTACGGAGAAAAGTTGAACGAGGGTTTGGAGGCACCAAAGTTGGAAAAAGAGGGATACGGGAGAATTGCCGTCGGAGCCAAGTCGGAAAAGTCGATCGGAAATTCAAGTAGCCATCAATTTAAGGTAAGGGTGGGGTTCGAATTTTATAACCGGGAATAAGATGATTAATACTTGAGATTGAGATTGTATAATTTTCTACTGTGTTGATTTTATGACGAATTGTGTTGGTTTTACGTGTTGAACTATATGGATGAATTTTGGTGATTTTCTCCTAGTTTTCATTTTAGGTTGAAATGGTAGGAATGAATAGAAATCGATGTTTTCACGGACAAAAGTCGGAATAGATTGCGTAGTTGTGTCGAGTAATGTTAGGTCGTGATCGAGTATGCTTGTTTTATCGAATTTGGTTGATTTTGTAAGTTTTTGCATTTTTGGAGATTTGAGGGTTTAATATTCGGATTGAAATCGAAAGTAGTAGAATTCACGTTTGATGGTTCCAAATCACTATTATATGTTTGGTATGAATGAGTATGTGTTTGTTTCGAAGAAAATAATTGAATAGGTCGGATTTTTGGACGAAAATGCAAAATCCCGTAGGGCTGTTATGCAGAAAAATTCTGGTTTCAGAAAGTTTCAAAAATTCATATCTTTTGATCCGTTAGTCGGTTTTGACCCCCGTTCGAAGCGTTGGAAAGCTAACGAGATGTTCTTTCTAGGAAAAATGGTTTTGAGGTCTGTATCTGGTTCAATTATAGCAGAAAATTGAAACCGTATCGTTGTGTTGATTTTTACCGTCGTGAATGTGTGCGATTGATGTGTTATCGTGCGGTATGCTTTTATTATATAACGTATAGCTTATCTGCTATTATATGATGTGAATACCTATGATGAAATGTTGTACGATTGTCGTGGTTGTTGTGGCCTAATGGGAGAATATACTGTTGAAAATTATGTCGAATATGTTGATTTGTAGATACAGTTAAATAAGTCGATTTGTCCCGGTTTATGGGCATTTTAAAGTCGTAGGTCGAAGGACCAATGTTGATGTTAAAGTTATAGGTCGTATGACCAACGTTGATGTATATAAGTTGTAGGCCTATGGCTAAAGTTGAATCGTGTTGAATTAAAGTTGTTATGTGGTTTATTATATGTTGTTCGGAGTTGGTTGTTGTCATGTGTTGAGTCGTTGTATCATGGCATACATAGCGTTTTCTAAGTTGGAACGGATGCTCACCACGTTGGCCTGGATTGGCAAAATTACTAAGTTGAAGGCTTATGCCTTGCAGATACCTCGATAACTTGGTATATTTTAAGTTGGGAGTTTTACTCCGATGGTACCACATGTATATGCATAGTCGAGTCGCATCCTGTGTCACATTATTTATGTTGTTTGTGTTGATTGTGTTTGTTGAAGTTGAGTAAGTTGTTTATGTTGTCCAAGTTGATAAAGTTGTTCATGTTGCTTAAGTTGATAAAGTTGTCTACGTTGTTTAAGTTGATGAAGTCGATTATGTTGATGTTGAAGAAGTTGAATATGTTGGGTATATTTGTTGAAGTTGATGAAGGTGTTTACGTTGATTTTAGAGTTGAAGTTGGTTATGTTGATTAGATTGATTTTAGTGATTATGTCGTAAATGTTGATATGTGTAATAAGTCGATAAAGTATGTTGATAAATTGTGGGTGATTGTTAAGTTATTGTTGTTGTTGTTGTTGGATAGTAGTGAAATTATATGATTCTATCTAACATATTAATTATCATACTCTTGTTTATATTGTTCGATATCTCACCCCTTCTGTGTATGGTGATGGTTTATACGCCATCCTGCAGGTAATCCAGAGTAGAGATGCTTACCTTACTAGTTGAGTCGGTGATGTCGCTCTGATACGTAACACTCGGGGGGATGAACGCCTAGTTGCTTTGTTGTTGTTTCAAGTTGGTTCCATGAAAATATGTTGTTACTAAGTTGTTTAAGTTGAACAAAAATGTTATACCATGTTTAGTTGAATATTTGAGCATCCGCTGCATAGTTATGAAAATTGTTTTGGTTTCAAAGAATGAATAAAAGTTGTTATTTTGGTTTCATCCGAATTACAAGTGTTATATATCGATGTATTATTTGATTAAAGGAAAAAGTGTTTTAAAGTTGAAATGTGACATCTTACTATTTTATTATGTTGAATTTTATTACTCTGATTTTATCGATTATTGCCGGGTAGAAATGGGGTGTTATATAGTGGTATCAGAGCAGGTCGGTCCGTCCGGCCATTGTTGTCTAATGTCGTTTATTCCTTAGTACTCGACATGTGCGTGAAACACTGTCGGTGCTTGTTTGTTAGTTTCTGGTCGTTGTCTGAACGGGTGTTGGTTTGGATTAAGTGGGGGAGAAGCTTGTCTCCCGGACGTGTTGTTGATATGTAGAAGTTGGTTCAAGGTGATGTTGATAGCGAGGGTACAAATGTTGTTGAAGCGATGCTGTTGCGGACCGGCGAGAGTTTAGACTCATGAATTCGTATCGGTCGAATTTGAGAAGTGTGTGGAATATGGACGAGGAATTGATTGAGAATAAGGAAGTATTCCATTGGAAATGATAAGTTGATGGATCAAGTCGGTAGATTAATATGCCTTGAGTATAGTCGGATTAAAGTCGAGTAATTTTAGAGTTGGATGAAAAGAAAGGATTGTTGGTAGATATTGGAGCAAGCGGGAGAGAGATGGAACTTATGTTCATCAATCTCAAATTCTGATTTTTGCAATTTTGGAGCAGCTGTCGGTAAAAGAGGCATAACTTTTTACTCGTGATTCCGATTGAAGCGGTTCTGGACTTTTTGGAAAGCTTACAAAATTCCCTATAGTTTGAATATAAGATTTGTCTTCAGGAAGTTCGTGAAGAGGGAGAAAAGTGTGTTTTAATATTTGGGTCTGATGCTGATTTTTGGAAAATTCTGCGTATGGAAATTCTGAACCAGTCCTGTTGTAAGGATGATAACTTTTTACTCGTAACTCGGATTCAAGAAATTCTTGAAGTTCTGGAATCTTCACAAAATTATCTTCATTTTGGAATATGATTTTGTGATTGAGAGGTCCGTATCGAAAGAGATATATGTGGTTGAAGTTGAGCGACTATTGCTGAAAATTTTGGAAAGATGAAGCCGATTGTGAAATTTTGATAAGAATAATATGTTGGTAATTATAAGGATGTGACGGTATCTGAGAAAGCATCGAGATGCAAATTTATGTTGAATAAGGAGAAATAAGTGATGATGTCATGTGATAGTAATGTTGAGAAAAAGGGATGGTTGATTTGCAACGTTAAAAATTTTAACTTGGATAAGAGTTGTAATTGGAGTGAGCCGAATTGGATTGTACTCGGTGTTGGAAAGATATTTAATAATTGTGTTATGCTACGAGCATGTATAAGAGATTATGTATTGGATTTTTGGACGTTTTGTATCGTGGACGAAGTTGAAATTATGGAAACTAAAAAGACATTGGTAAGCCTCAGAGAGTTGGCGGAGCATTGTGCTTACGGACTTTGGGCACAAGTTGTAGTACGCTATTGTGTTGGGTAATGATGATTTATGCCACTGTTGTGGTTGCCGGCTGTCTATTGACAAATTGAGGAACTGATCACCCTTAATCTCTTGTTGATAGTAGACAGAATCATAATTGATGGATAGATGTGTCGTGCCAACTAGTATAGTATGTACGTTGAATTGGTTGAAGTCAAGCCAGGTGCTTGTGGATTGTTTATTTTGTCGATGTAGATTCATATATGAGCATATTAGTTGAATTTAAGGATGATGGCATGAGGTTGCGATTTAATTGATGAGTAGTATGAAAGTTCGCAGTTGAGTTCTGGGTAATTTGAGAATTGAGTTGCAAGTAGAAAAGAAGTGAAATTATAAGTTGAATTGTAAAAGTGGAAATTTTGATTGGCAAAGATGAGTTACTTGGTTGTGTTAAGTCGGATAAGAATTTATGAAGAATTGTGTCAGTATGAGTAAAAGTCGATAATTTGGTATGTTGGATTAGTTGGAAGTGAAAAGGATGAGTTATCTTGTCGGAATTAGTTGGACCCATGTACCATATGTGGTTGTAATGTTGTTACGTGTTTAAGAAAATTTTGGAGAATGTGTTATTAAAAGATGGTAAAGTTGTAGTTTATGTTTGATGATAATCGGGAAAATTCGTGGAAGTACATGTATATATTATCCAAGATTTGGAAGTAGCCATCGTTGTAATGGTGTTGAATGTCAGAGGAGTTATCCTACGGATCTAAGTTGAAGTACTCAGTAACTACGAGGGTGTAGAATACCTGTTGGAACGAAATTCCAAAGAATTAAGTCGAAAGTCGTTGTTATATCGGTTTGGTGATTAGAAGTTGGAGTTAAACTGAGTAGTCTTGATACTTTGCAAGTAATCAGAGTGCGCAGTGAACGCGTGGCATGGTGCCATTGTTCATGTGTGAGTGACAACGATGTTGGTAGTTTGGTTGTATTGATGTCGTGTTTAAGTTGTGTGTTCTTATGTTGTTGCGTTCTAGTTCTAAAACCGGCGAATTCTTAAGTTGGTTACTCTTTATGTTGTGATGTTAAGTTGTCAAGTGTGTTGCATGAGTAGTATTCGGGTTGTCTTCGCCGTTGATGTAATGAATTTTTTTGTATTATACGTGGGTTGCCTTCGGAAATGAGAGTTGATTAGTCGGATGGAATGAGTAGTTGGAGTAGTGGAATCGGATAAATTTTCGAGGACGAAAATATTCTAAGTGGGGGAGAGTTGTAACGACCGTTTATTTAATTAAGTATTTAATTAAATATAATTGTAGTATGTTGTGTTGATTCACGTTGAGTTGAGTATTTGTGTCGATTTGCGTTGGTTTGTGATACTTGTGTTGATTTAAGTTGATATCGGAATATCGGAATATTATGTTGATGTTTCTAAGTTGGTTCGAGTTGAATTGATTTAATAAGTTGATTGAAGTTGTGGAAATTAATATTGAATATTTTTCGTTTATGGTTGAATATGTTGATTTGGTGGTTTGGACGATTTATGTGCTAGTCGGTAATTAGTCGATTTAGTCGAGAGAAATAATATTAGAATTAATATTATAGAATTATAAGAGAGTGTTTTAATTAAGTGGGCTTAAGTGTTGTGTTGGAAGTAGTAGAATAAGGGGTAAGAAGCATAAGCCCAATAGATATTAGAAATTATAATATTAGGTTTATTAATTAATAGAAATAAAATAAAAAGAAAAGTGGAGGAGGCAGTAAAGGAAGTTAGAGAAAACTAGGAAAAGGATGTGGAAGTTACGGAGAAAAGTTGAACGAGGGTTTGGAGGCACCAAAGTTGGAAAAAGAGGGATACAGGAGAATTGCCGTCGGAGCCAAGTCGGAAAAGTCGATCAGAAATTCAAGCAGCCATCAATTTAAGGTAAGGGTGGGGTTCGAATTTTATAACCGGGAATAAGATGATTAATACTTGGGATTGAGATTGTATAATTTTCTACTGTGTTGATTTTATGACGAATTGTGTTGGTTTTACGTGTTGAACTATATGAATGAATTTTGGTGATTTTCTCCTAGTTTTCATTTTAGGTTGAAATGGTAGGAATGAATAGAAATCGACGTTTTCACGGACAAAAGTCGGAATAGATTGCGTAGTTGTGTCGAGTAATGTTAGGTCGTGATCGAGTATGCTTGTTTTATCGAATTTGGTTGATTTTGTAAGTTTTTACATTTTTGGAGATTTGAGGGTTTAAGATTCGGATTGAAATCGAAAGTAGTAGAATTCACATTTGATGGTTCCAAATCACTAATATATGTTTGGTATGAATGAGTATGTGTTTGTTTCGAAGAAAATAATTGAATAGGTAGGATTTTTGGGCGAAAATGTAAAATCCCGTAGGGCTGTTATGCAGAAAAATTCTGGTTTCGGAAAGTTTCGAAAATTCATATCTTTTGATCCGTAAGTCGGTTTTGACCCCCGTTCGAAGCGTTGGAAAGCTAACGAGATGTTATTTCTATGAAAAATGGTTTTGAGGTCTGTATCTAGTTCAATTATAGCAGAAAATTGAAACCGTATCGTTGTGTTGATTTTTACCGTCGTGAATGTGTGCGATTGATGTGTTATCGTGCGGTATGCTTTTATTATATAACGTATAGCTTATGTGCTGTTATATGATGTGAATACCTATGATGAAATGTTGTACGATTGTCGTGGTTGTTGTGGCCTAATGGGAGAATATACTGTTGAAAATTATGTCGAATATGTTGATTTGTAGATACAGTTAAATAAGTCGATTTGTCCCGGTTTATGGGCATTTTAAAGTCGTAGGTCGAAGGACCAATGTTGATGTTAAAGTTATAGGTCGTATGACCAACGTTGATGTATATAAGTTGTAGGCCTATGGCCAAAGTTGAATCGTGTTGAATTAAAGTTGTTATGTGGTTTATTATATGTTGTTCGGAGTTGGTTGTTGTCATGTGTTGAGTCGTTGTATCATGGCATACATAGCGTTTTCTAAGTTGGAACGGATGCTCACCACGTTGGCCTGGATTGGCAAAATTACTAAGTTGAAGGCTTATGCCTTGCAGATACCTCGATAACTTGGTATATTTTAAGTTGGGAGTTTTACTCCGATGGTACCACATGTATATGCATAGTCGAGTCGCATCCTGTGTCGCATTATTTATGTTGTTTGTGTTGATTGTGTTTGTTGAAGTTGAGTAAGTTGTTTATGTTGTCCAAGTTGATAAAGTTGTTCATGTTGCTTAAGTTGATAAAGTTGTCTACGTTGTTTAAGTTGATGAAGTCGATTATGTTGATGTTGAAGAAGTTGAATATGTTGGGTATATTTGTTGAAGTTGATGAAGGTGTTTACGTTGATTTTAGAGTTGAAGTTGGTTATGTTGATTAGATTGATTTTAGTGATTATGTCGTAAATGTTGATATGTGTAATAAGTCGATAAAGTATGTTGATAAATTGTGGGTGATTGTTAAGTTGTTGTTGTTGTTGGATAGTAGTGAAATTATATGATTCTATCTAACGTATTAATTATCATACTCTTGTTTATATTGTTCGATATCTCACCCCTTCTGTGTATGGTGATGGTTTATACGCCATCCTGCAGGTAATCCAGAGTAGAGATGCTTACCTTACTAATTGAGTCGGTGATGTCGCTCTGATACGTAACACTCGGGGGGATGAACGCCTAGTTGCTTTGTTGTTGTTTCAAGTTGGTTCCATGAAAATATGTTGTTACTAAGTTGTTTAAGTTGAACAAAAATGTTATACCATGTTTAGTTGAATATTTGAGCATCCGCCGCATAGTTATGAAAATTGTTTTGGTTTCAAAGAATGAATAAAAGTTGTTATTTTGGTTTCATCCGAATTAAAAGTGTTATATATTGATGTATTATTTGATTAAAGGAAAAAGTGTTTTAAAGTTGAAATGTGACATCCTACTATTTTATTAAGTTGAATTTTATTACTCTGATTTTATCGATTATTGCCGGGTAGAAATGGGGTGTTATATAGTGGTATCAGAGCAGGTCGGTCCGTCCGGCCATTGTTGTTTAATGTCGTTTATTCTTTAGTACTCGACATGTGCGTGAAACACTGTCGGTGCTTGTTTGTTAGTTTTTGGTCGTTGTCTGCAGGTGTTGGTTCAGATTAAGTGGGGGAGAAGCTTGTCTCCCGGACGTGTTGTTGATATGTAGAAGTTGGTTTAAGGTGATGTTGATAGCGAGGGTACAAATGTTGTTGAAGCGATGCTGTTGCGGACCGGCGAGAGTTTAGACTCATGAATTCGTATCGGTCGAATTTGAGAAGTGTGTGGAATATGGATGAGGAATTGATTGAGAATAAGGAAGTATTCCAATGGAAATGATAAGTTGATGGATCAAGTCGGTAGATTAATATGCCTTGAGTATAGTCGGATTAAAGTCGAGTAATTTTAGAGTTGGATGAAAAGAAAGGATTGTTGGTAGATATTGGAGCAAGCGGGAGAGAGATGGAACTTATGTTCATCAATCTCAAATTCTGATTTTTGCAATTTTGGAGCAGCTGTCGGTAAAAGAGGCATAACTTTTTACTCGTGATTCCGATTGAAGCGGTTCTGAACTTTTTGGAAAGCTTACAAAATTCCCTACAGTTTGAATATAAGATTTGTCTTCAGGAAGTTCGTGAAGAGGGAGAAAAGTGTGTTTTAATATTTGGGTCTGATGTTGATTTTTGGAAAATTCTGCATATGGAAATTCTGAACCAGTCCTGTTGTAAGGATGATAACTTTTTACTCGTAACTCGGATTCAAGAAATTCTTGAAGTTCTGGAATCTTCACAAAATTCTCTTCATTTTGGAATATGATTTTGTGATTGAGAGGTCTGTATCGAAAGAGATATATGTGGTTGAAGTTGAGCGACTATTGCTGAAAATTTTGGAAAGGTGAAGCCGATTATGAAATTTTGATAAGAATAATATGTTGGTAATTATAAGGATGTGACGGTATCTGAGAAAGCATCGAGATGCAAATTTATGTTGAATAAGGAGAAATAAGTGATGATGTCATGTGATAGTAATGTTGAGAAAAAGGGATGGTTGATTTGCAACGTTAAAAATTTTAACTTGGATAAGAGTTGTAATTGGAGTGAGCCGAATTGGATTGTACTCGGTGTTGGAGAGATTCCGGTGTTAGAAAGATATTTAATAATTGTGTTGTGCTACGAGCATGTATAAGAGATTATGTATTGGATTTTTGGACGTTTTGTATCGTGGACGAAGTTGAAATTATGGAAACTAAGAAGACATTGGTAAGCCTCAGAGAGTTGGCGGAGCATTGTGCTTACGGACTTTGGGCACAAGTTGTAGTACGCTATTGTGTTGGGTAATGATGATTTATGCCACTGTTGTGGTTGTCGGCTGTCTATTGACAAATTGAGGAACTGATCACCCTTAATCTCTTGTTGATAGTAGACAGAATCATAATTGATGGATAGATGTGTCGTGCCAACTAGTATAGTATGTACGTTGAATTGGTTGAAGTCAAGCCAAGTGCTTGTGGATTGTTTATTTTGTCGATGTAGATTCATATATGAGCATATTAGTTGAATTTAAGGATGATGGCATGAGGTTGCAATTTAATTGATGAGTAGTATGGAAGTTCGCAGTTGAGTTCTGGGTAATTTGAGAATTGAGTTGCAAGTAGAAAAGAAGTGAAATTATAAGTTGAATTGTAAAAGTGGAAATTTTGATTGGTAAAGATGAGTTACTTGGTTGTGTTAAGTCGGATAAGAATTTATGAAGAATTGTGTCAGTATGAGTAAAAGTCGATAATTTGGTATGTTGGATTAGTTAGAAGTGAAAAGGATGAGTTATCTTGTCGGAATTAGCTGGACCCATGTACCATATGTGGTTGTAATGTTGTTACGTGTTTAAGAAAATTTTGGAGAATGTGTTATTTAAAGATGGTAAAGTTGTAGTTTATGTTTGATGATAATCGGGAAAATTCGTGGAAGTACATGTATATATTATCCAAGATTTGGAAGTAGTCATCGTTGTAATGGTGTTGAATGTCAGAGGAGTTATCCTACGGATCTAAGTTGAAGTACTCAGTAACTACGAGGGTGTAGAATACCTGTTGGAACGAAATTCCGAAGAATTAAGTCGAAAGTCGTTGTTATGTCGGTTTGGTGATTAAAAGTTGGAGTTAAACTGAGTAGTCTTGATACTTTGCAAGTAATCAGAGTGCGCAGCGAACGCGTGGCATGGTGTCGTTGTTCATGTGTGAGTGACAACGATGTTGGTAGTTTGGTTGTATTGATGTCGTGTTTAAGTTGTGTGTTCTTATGTTGTTGCGTTCTAGTTCTAAAACCGGCGAATTCTTAAGTTGGTTACTCTTTATGTTGTGATGTTAAGTTGTCAAGTGTGTTGCATGAGTAGTATTCGGGTTGTTTTCGCCGTTGATGTTATGAATTTTTTTGTATTATACGTGGGTTGCCTTCGGAAATGAGAGTTGATTAGTCGGATGGAATGAGTAGTTGGAGTAGTGGAATTGGATAAATTTTTGAGGACGAAAATATTCTAAGTGGGGGAGAGTTGTAACGACCGTTTATTTAATTAAGTATTTAATTAAATATAATTGTAGTATGTTGTGTTGATTCACGTTGAGTTGAGTATTTGTGTCGATTTGCGTTGGTTTGTGATACTTGTGTTGATTTAAGTTGATTTCGGAATATCGGAATATTATGTTGATGTTTCTAAGTTGGTTCGAGTTGAATTGATTTAATAAGTTGATTAAAGTTGTGGAAATTAATATTGAATATTTTTCGTTTATGGTTGAATATGTTGATTTGGTGGTTTGGACGATTTATGTGCTAGTCGGTAATTAGTCAATTTAGTCGAGAGAAATAATATTAGAATTAATATTATAGAATTATAAGAGAGTGTTTTAATTAAGTGGGCTTAAGTGTTGTGTTGGAAGTAGTAGAATAAGGGGTAAGAAGCATAAGCCCAATAGATATTAGAAATTATAATATTAGGTTTATTAATTAATAGAAATAAAATAAAAAGAAAAGTGGAGGAGGTAGTAAAGGAAGTTAGAGAAAACTAGGAAAGGGATGTGGAAGTTACGGAGAAAATTTGAACGAGGGTTTGGAGGCACCAAAGTTGGAAAAAGAGGGATACAGGAGAATTGCCGTCGGAGCCAAGTCGGAAAAGTCGATCAGAAATTCAAGCAGCCATCAATTTAAGGTAAGGGTGGGGTTCGAATTTTATAACCGGGAATAAGATGATTAATACTTGGGATTGAGATTGTATAATTTTCTACTGTGTTGATTTTATGACGAATTGTGTTGGTTTTACGTGTTGAACTATATGAATGAATTTTGGTGATTTTCTCCTAGTTTTCATTTTAGGTTGAAATGGTAGGAATGAATAGAAATCGACGTTTTCACGGACAAAAGTCGGAATAGATTGCGTAGTTGTGTCGAGTAATGTTAGGTTGTGATCGAGTATGCTTGTTTTATCGAATTTAGTTGATTTTGTAAGTTTTTGCATTTTTGGAGATTTGAGGGTTTAAGATTCGGATTGAAATCGAAAGTAGTAGAATTCACGTTTGATGGTTCCAAATCACTACTATATGTTTGGTATGAATAAGTATGTGTTTGTTTCGAAGAAAATAATTGAATAGGTAGGATTTTTGGACGAAAATGTAAAATCCCGTAGGGCTGTTATGCAGAAAAATTCTGGTTTCAGAAAGTTTCAAAAATTCATATCTTTTGATCCGTAAGTCGGTTTTGACCCCCGTTCGAAGCGTTGGAAAGCTAACGAGATGTTCTTTCTAGGAAAAATGGTTTTGAGGTCTGTATCGGGTTCAATTATAGCTGAAAATTGAAACCGTATCGTTGTGTTGATTTTTACCGTCATGAATGTGTGCGATTGATGTGTTATCGCGCGGTATGCTTTTATTATATAACGTATAGCTTATGTGCTGTTATATGATGTGAATACCTATGATGAAATGTTGTATGATTGTCGTGGTTGTTGTGGCCTAATCTGAGAATATACTGTTGAAAATTATGTCGAATATGTTGATTTGTAGATACAGTTAAATAAGTCGATTTGTCCCGGTTTATGGGCATTTTAAAGTCGTAGGTCGAAGGACCAATGTTGATGTTAAAGTTATAGGTCGTATGACCAACGTTGATGTATATAAGTTGTAGGCCTATGGCCAAAGTTGAATCGTGTTGAATTAAAGTTGTTATGTGGTTTATTATATGTTGTTCGGAGTTGGTTGTTGTCATGTGTTGAGTCGTTGTATCATGGCATACATAGCATTTTCTAAGTTGGAGTGGATGCTCACCACGTTGGCCTGGATTGGCAAAATTACTAAGTTGAAGGCTTATGCCTTGCAGATACCTCGATAACCTGGTATATTTTAAGTTGGGAGTTTTACTCCGATGGTACCACATGCTTATGCATAGTCGAGTCGCATCCTGTGTCGCATTATTTATGTTGTTTGTGTTGATTGTGTTTGTTGAAGTTGAGTAAGTTGTTTATGTTGTCCAAGTTGATAAAGTTGTTCATGTTGCTTAAGTTGATAAAGTTGTCTGCGTTGTTTAAGTTGATGAAGTCGATTATGTTGATGTTGAAGAAGTTGAATATGTTGGGTATATTTGTTGAAGTTGATGAAGGTGTTTACGTTGATTTTAGAGTTGAAGTTGGTTATGTTGATTAGATTGATTTTAGTGATTATGTCGTAAATGTTGATATGTGTAATAAGTCTATAAAGTATGTTGATAAATTGTGGGTGATTGTTAAGTTGTTGTTGTTGTTGGATAGTAGTGAAATTATATGGTTCTATCTAACGTATTAATTATCATACTCTTG
Organism: Lathyrus tuberosus; assembly: GCA_022829125.1. Classification (NCBI taxonomy): domain Eukaryota; kingdom Viridiplantae; phylum Streptophyta; class Magnoliopsida; order Fabales; family Fabaceae; genus Lathyrus; species Lathyrus tuberosus. The sequence continues at coordinate 8,242,060 of JALAZF010000199.1, read as the reverse complement.
TTTATATTGTTCGATATCTCACCCCTTCTGTGTATGGTGATGGTTTATACGCCATCCTGCAGGTAATCCAGAGTAGAGATGCTTACCTTACTAGTTGAGTCGGTGATGTCGCTCTGATACGTAACACTCGGGGGGATGAACGCCTAGTTGCCTTGTTGTTGTTTCAAGTTGGTTCCATGAAAATATGTTGTTACTAAGTTGTTTAAGTTGAACAAAAATGTTATACCATGTTTAGTTGAATATTTGAGCATCCGCTGCATAGTTATGAAAATTGTTTTGGTTTCAAAGAATGAATAAAAGTTGTTATTTTGGTTTCATCCGAATTAAAAGTGTTATGTATCGATGTATTATTTGATTAAAGGAAAAATTGTTTTAAAGTTGAAATGTGATATCCTACTATTTTATTAAGTTGAATTTTATTACTCTGATTTTATCGATTATTGTCGGGTAGAAATTGGGTGTTATACAATTCGTTTCCTACTCCTCGTTCGGCGCACCCTTGATTCACTTGAAGCATGTAACACATCCTTGTGTTCCTTCTCACGCTTCTCTCCTACTTTAGGTTCCCATGAAAGCCGAGCCTCCTTAACTCTCAACTTTTAACTAGTCGGAGGATATTGTTCGGAACACCTTCCTTATGGTACTCTCGTCCATTAAAGATACCATAGCGACCTTAGAAACTGAAGCACCAAAACTTATCTCACTTCCGGACCTTAAGCCACGCGTTCCACAAAATAACCTTTCTTTTTCACGGAATGAGATTACTTAAAATCCTTATCCATACTAGTGGTGTATCCAGCTCCACTAGCGATTTTACATATTCCTTGATACCTTGACCCATCGTCCGGTAGAGGTCCTCAACTTTCAGACTCCATCCATTCCAAAGGATTGCTTAACAACGCACCACTCCTTAATTTCCAGGCTACCCATGCACAACTTCTATTAAAACCTCCCTGAGCTGACCCAAAACCCTTCACTACTAACTCTTGGCTTGAGCCTACCCCCACAACACAAGTTACGACAACACTTCAGAGTCCTCGTGGTCGCTCAACCATGATTCTACCTATCACATACATAGTATTAGGTTGATCAGGCCCAACACTACATAGTATGATATTAAGTTTTATGATGGCAAGACACACTTAAGAGGCAGGAATAGATTTGCTTATGATGTTTCATGGCTAGGTCGAGGACACGACCTGCTCTGATACCAACTGTAATGCCCTGCATAATATATATCTAGAATAATACCATACAAGCATTTTATTTGGTACTGACACATCAAAAGTGCCGAATGGCATAGTTCACATACTTGTCCATTTCTAAAACATAAATACAACACATGGCATAAGTCATGGAAAATAGCCAAAAATAATAAAACTAAGAATGATATACAATATCCTCAATTGTATACAACAAAAGAATACACAGCAGAATAAGCTTAACTAAGCTTCTCTTGAAACATCTGAGTATCGTTCCACTTGTAACCAAACCTGCACCTGAAATAAAGCAACTATAGTGGGGTGAAATACATCAAATCTCAGTGAGTTCCCTATCTTATAGATTCTCTCGGCTTTACAAGGTTCTACCTTAGCCTAACTCAAGTCGGGGGGAAAAGGAACTAGAACTTGAGTTTAAATATCTCTAACTAGAGAACCCATCGCGTAAGACACAAACGCCAACTAGTTAAGGAATCTTTCCCCGGCCATCCCACCCAAGGAGATTAAACACGGGTCACAGATCCTTAACGTAAATAACTTCCCCTATCAATCCCTCTCAAAGAGATTAAACACGGGTCACGGTTATATACTATTGGTACTTTCCCTGGCCATCCCACACCAAAGGATTAAACACGGGTCACTAATACCAATCACCGCGTAACTTTCTCCGGCCATCCCACACAAGGAGATTAAACACGGGTCACAGTTACTCACTTAATATATACTTTCCCCGACCATCCCACACCAAAGGATTAAACACGGGTCACTAATATTTATTAAGCGACACAAACCTAATAAATACTTTCCCCGGCCATCCCACACCAAAGGATTAAACATGGGTCACTAATATTTATTAAGCGATACGTATAAACCGGAGGAAAATACGGTCCCCCACTAACAACCACTTAACAAAGATACTCTTCTAGTATCGATGTAAGCATTTCCGCATAATTCCCTGAGCCATTATTTTGTACTAAGGTTTCCTCGCTCTACCTATTTCATATTTTACATGCATACATATTCAAACATGCTTAACAATAAGAGCATAGGCAAATAATCATCAATCGCATAATGGGAACACATAATTCAACATACCACAAATCACACTAATTCACGGTTCCCTCCGATTTATTTAATCGGGCAATAAACATATATTTCTCACTCCCCTTAGCTAGAGGATGTTCATAGCTTCACAACGATACCAAGAATACTCACATCGGATAAACGAGTCAAAAGTTATGGAAGAAACAAGTTGGAGGATCTGTCATATTCGCAATGCGAAGCAGCCAGTGAATGCTCGCTTCCTCATTCGCAGTGCGAAGCTCCCCGCGAATGCCTAGCCAACACTGGTTCGTTGCCCCATTCCCAGTGCGAACCTCTGGCGAACCAAGTCAGAACCAAAATAAGGTAAAGTTTGCAGTGCGAACCTCTGGCGAATGCTCGCCCTCACCTTCGCCGTGCGAATAGCCAGCGAATGCTCGATTTCTCCTTCGCTAGGGGATTCGCAGTGCGAACCTGCGAAAACCCAGAATTTCAGCAGCGTAACAGCTGGGGCCTTTGGGTCCAAAACCCATTCCAAACACTACCCAATGCACAAATAAGCATCAATAGATGATTCTATACACATATTGGTCATACAACACAGTCTGTAACTCATTTTATCCGTTAGATTTCATTGATTATCCATTTAATCATTTTCTCTCAATTCTAACCTAAGTTCCAAACATCTATTTCTAGAACTTAGAGTGTCTAACTAGAACCCACCTGATAATCGAAGAGGAGTTTGGAGAAGATGATAATGATGATGATCCATGGGTTTCTCTCTTCTCCCTTCTTCTTCTCTTCTTCACTTTCTCTTCTTTCTCTTCTTTCTTTCCATTTCCTCTTTTCTTCTTTTTCTTTTCTTAACATATATAAATATATATATAATATATATATATATATATATATATATATATATATATATATATATATATATAATACTATTATTATATAATATAATCCAATAGAGTAAAATATCTCCAATTGATATTTTGTCGTCTCAACCAATTGATCAATCATTTGAGTTATCATAAATGTCTCTCTTGAACTAATAATAAATTGATCTCTTCAGAGTTCATTAGTTGCTCTATTGATCCCAAGTGTCGATACTTAAAGTACTTAAAGGATTCCCTAAATCCAATTAATCAAAGATAGAGCACATAGATGCTCATCCAATCTCATCTGATATCCACTTGAGCATTTAAATAATACAGGGTATTACATCTTTCACCGTCTTTCTCTATTCCTTCTTCCCTCACTATCTCTCTCTTTTCTCGTCTCCTTCCCTTCCCTCTTTCCCCCCGCCTTCTTTCTGCCTTCTTCCCTCACTGATGCGCTGCCAAGAGTTATGGAGAATGATTGTTCTAAGCTCCTTTTGTGTTTTGTGTAGTTTAGGTATATAGTTGATTGGATGAATTTTTGTTGAATAGGGATTATCGGAGGATGGATGAAGCTGACCAGTTCGAATCTGTTGGATTGGATGATTCTATTGAAGACGAGAGAGATTTTGATCAGATCATGGAGGATCACAGGTCTGTTGAGGTTGAGCTTCACACTCGTGATGGCCGGGCTTCAAATCGGACTAAATTTCCTCAGCTTCCTCATGACCAGGGTAACCATTTCTTTTGCTTTCATTTCACAGCCTTATCCATGCTTAATTGCTATTTATTTTATTTATCATTATATTTATTAAATTAGGAACTGATTTAGGGTTTGTAATTTTAATTTATCAAAATTGTGTGATAGTACCTAATTGTATATGGATTACTATGTTGATTGTTTATGTGTACCTAACTCTTGTGTTTTGAAACTAAAGTTTTTCAAAAGAAGTTAGGAGTGAAAACATTGAAATAATCCAATTTGTGTTTGTTGTTCTTCATTTTGACTTGAGCAAATGACATCATAAACCTGCTTAGTTTATGTGTATTGTAGCATGATTAATAAATATTATAACCTTTATGGCAAATGGTAATCTCTTCATTGATTTAAGTGTGTATTTCTTAAAAAATTTCAGAGGGTTGAGGTCGTGAGTCGAGATTGTATCATTGTTGCTGATGATTCCATTCCAAATGGTAGATTTTTTGTGGAGCCTATTTTCACATAATTGCTGATTTAAGCTATACTTGATTAACTCTATGTTTCAGGTGAATGTACAAATTATAACTTGTCATTGTGTTCAGTTAAGTAGTCATTCCATTTGGAAGATTAGCTGTTTATTGTTTGTTTGGATTTATGATTCCTCTGATTAGCTGTTGTCATTGTATTGTTTCTCTATGAATTGCTTTCAGTCAATGATGTGATTCTTTGCTGATCTTTTAATGGCTCCCCTGCATCTGTGTGAATCAAGATACTTAACCATGCCAAGGTCAACCAGACTGCCTCAAGATCAACCAGACATACAACAGAGGAATTTTCTTTATATGGGCTTATATCTTCTCATTTGGGGTGAAGCATCCAATGTCCGCTTCATGCCAGAGTGTCTATGCTACATATTTCACAATGTGAGTACAAATATACCATCCGTTTCACAATATCATATGCCATAATATCTATACAAATGTAATATTTTGTCTTCTTTAATATCTATAAATTTGTTAGTGATTTTCGCATTTGCTAACAATGGCCAAGTATGACATCATAATGCATCTTGGGAGACTGTCAGCTGGTACGCCTTTCTGCGATATCTGTTGCGTTGTTTTTGTATATGATTAACTTGTTTTTACTATTGGTGTAATACCCCGTAAAATTCTGAGCGTTTTGGGGATAATATTATTTTGGTCGACTGGGTTCCGGGGTACTCTGAGCAATTATTGGATAGAATAATTAGAGTAAACTGACGAACTCGGATTGATTAGATTTAATATTATTTAACTTGGAATTTTATTAATTGGTGCATTTGAGATAATTTGGATAATCAGTAGTATGACCAATTAATATTCCTATGTATATTTTCCTTTACTTTTCCTTATTTGGAAAACATAGAAAGAAATTGGAAGGAAAGGAAGAAGGAGGAAAAAGGAAGAGAAAGAAGAGGAAAATTCTCCAAGAGCTCAAGAGCAAGAAACATCAGCTAATCCTCATCTTTTCATCTCAGCTTCAACCTCCTCGTCTTGTAATCCAGGTGGGTTCTAGTTAGACACTTTAGAATAAGGGTTTATTGAGTTTTAGAGTTAGTTTGATATTGTTAGAAAATGTGAAATTTTACAATAGAATCATAGTCTAACTGCTGAAATTTGATAATTGATTATGTGCTATACTGCCTGTGATGATTATAACATGTTTTGGTGTAAATTGACTGAGAAAAATGGGATTTTGGGGTTGAATCGGATCAACCAGTAGCAGAATTTTTCTGCAGAAAAATTCTGGGTTTCAACTGCCCGTACGCGTAACACGCAGGGCCATACGCGTATTGAGTTGAGCAATACGCGTATGGAAGTGAAGGATTTTGGGTGTTACGCGTATGGCACTGGAGGGCTTTGGGCATTACGCGTATGAGTTATGGCATTACGCGTATGAGTCATGGTGATACGCGTATTGGAATTCTAAAAGTAATTTTGAAGGAAAATAGCTTTTGCCCATACGCATATGGTCTTGAGCAATACACGTATGGCTGGGCGAGCCAGCTTGGCAATACGCGTATGGCTTAGGGCAGTACGCGTACGGCCAGGAGGGTGCAGAATTGTGTCTTTTCGCGATACCATTTTGTGTTATGTCCATAACTTTTGACTCGTTTATCCTATGTGAGTATTCTTGGTATCGTTGTGAAGCTATGAGTATCCTCTAGCTAATGGTGGTGAGAATTATCTAATTATTGCTCGATTAAATAAATCGGAAGGAACCGTGAATGGGGTGTAACGTGTAATATGTTGAATTATGTGTTTTCTATTATGTGATCGATGCCTAATTGCCTATACTCTGATTATTAAACATATTTGACTATATATGCATGTTAAAATATGAATTAGGTAGAGTGAGGACTTACCCTAAACAATGTTGTGTGTGTGTAATGGAATAGTGACAACGCTCGTGCAAGTAAGGCCGAGGCGTGTGTATTGTGTAATCGTAACCGGTTATTTTTTATAGTACGTTTCATGGGTCTCGAGCTCCTCTGAAACATGTGCACCATTACTTGGCAGGTTTGATTCCCGCGTTTAGTACGAATGGAACCTAAGGGTAGAGACTTGTGATGGTTAACAGGCCATGATAAGTGACGGTTCACGGCTAACAGGCTGTTGTTCCCGAATCCATTTCGTATGCCAAGTAATTTCGAGGATCCATGACCCGGGTCGTCTTCTAGACGTAGAATCGGACGGGAAAAGGGGATGCCTTGGTATGGTTATTGATTTGTGAGAATCTTGAGCTAACAGGCTCAGGACGTACTTCGGTACTAGTGTGAGTTAACAGGCTCACCAGTGTGGATACTTTTGTAGTGTGTGTACTCAAAGTCACTTCCCTTCCCTTTTGACTTGAGTTAGGGTATTAGAACCTTGTAGAGCTGAGAGGACTATAGGATAGAGAACTCACTGAGATTTGATGTATCTCACCCCACTGTTGTTGTTTACATCACAGGTGCTGCAGGTTCCGCGAAGGGTAAGGATAAGGTCGTGTGACTATCCTTGCTTAGCTGTTGGTTTTGCTTCCGTTGTGGAGTCTCTTGAGATCCTTAGGGATCTAGTTCTTAGTTTTATCTTTTGAACATTTTGTACATATAACATGCCAGTGTATTGTCTTAGGTTGCTTTGGGGCATTTTTATGTACACAGTGTTACTAGGGACTTATGTATTTCAGTACCAAACGTATTATTCATGTATGATATATGCTTTGATGTATGTATATATATGTGGGCTTTACAATTGGTGAATGTGAAAATATTTATCGGTATCACTTTGTGAATGAAGGAATACATGAAGCAATCAGTGGTGAATGTGAAAATATTTATCCGTATCACTTTGTGAATGTAAAAATTATACAAGCAACACACGTGTTCAACATTTTATTCAGTATTTAGTCTGCATCCTTATGCATATAAGATGGGTTCCGGAGGAAGAACTGTATATAATTTTGACCTTAATGAGCCACCTACAGATGATAATGATGAGAGGGATGGTGTTTTCTGCTTCCAGCCTCAAAAGGCCCAGCCATCAACAAATTCCCATGCTTCAGACTTATTTGTAGTTTTTACTGCTGCCCAAGGAACTGACTTAATTGTAGCTTCTACTGCCGCCGCCCAAGGAATAATGAATACCAAGACAGGGATCATGGAAACAACAGACAGAGTTGAGACAACAGATGAATGCATTTGTTTCTAATAGGAAGTTGGAACAAAGTGGTCAAAGCTCCAATGATGTCAGGCTGGTAAACAAGAAACATCACTCTATCAAGAAGCAAACCCCTGTCAGTTTCCAGTCCCAGGACTCATCCGTTGAACACCTCATTCGAGAGGTTACCAGTGAAAAGTTTTGGCATCACCCAGGTACCAATTGTTTGAATAAGTATTATTATCTTTATTGCAAATATATACTGTTATTGATGAATTCTTATGATATCTTTGAATTTGATTTTTGCCAATCTTTGCACTTGAATTATTTCTGATTTCTCATCTTGTTGCTTCGTTCCTCCAATTAACACACTGTGAGAATCATAACACTGGAGAGACATGCAAAGGTAGTTGTTTTTGGAATGAAATTTGATATTGATTTGATAGCTTTCATTGGTTGACATGAATTCCTTATGTATCCAGTCACCATCATATGCCTCTGTGTTATGGTTCTTAAGTTGTCTTGTTTCTTGAGAAAGAACAAAAGATAACAGGTGGAAGGGCAACCTGATGCTTTAATTCATTTCAATATATTAACTATATCTATTACATGTCATATTTCTCCATGTTCTCTATGCTGATTACTGAATTTATTCAATAATGTGCGGGATGTTTGGTTTCTGAGAATTTTCTTTTATGAATGCGTGTTTTGACTGCTAACTCGTAACTATTTATTTCTTACCAAATTTTTTTATGCCATAGCTTTTCGATCATCTAGAAGATGATATAGATGGTTTTACGATAATGTTAGTTTTAAAGACTAAGTTAAAAGTACTTTGGAGAATATACTGCACAGTTAATTGGTAGACACATGCTACTCATATTCTTCATCAGAAAGTGTTACATGTCCATTTAAGTACTTGCTTATTCAATAGAGAAGATCTTTCATAGATATTCAAACCATCTGATATCTTGGTAGTTTGCGTAGTGGTAACAATTTGGCTGTAGCTGGACACAACAACAATGTCTTTTGACCTCAAGCGGTTCAGCTACATGATGGCTGTATGTAAATAACCCTTCCTTTTTGTGTGGCAAAGACCTGTAGCTAGCAGCAATAATAAGGGGAGGGTAGACTAGATGGTGTTTACTCCAAAAGTTAGAGAGAGATAGAGATAGAGGGAGACCAATGAAAACCAAAGATCAAACTACTATTCAAGAATGTCAGAATTGAAATAATTTATCTACAGACATGATCTATTATAAGAACATAATGGCATTTATTTGTTGTTGCCGTTAATAATTTAGACATTCTATCTGTGATAATATCTAGATGTTTCTATGATACATGAAGTGATAAGTTAAGAAGCGTCATCTTCTTGCATGATTGCACAAAGTAGGTTAAATTTTAGGATCTGTCCCCCAAAGGGTGTGGGTCACTTCAATTCTGGATATGTAGAAAGCACATAGTACCAACTTGTTGAAGACAGCTTAAACATTTCCAGCAAACATACACAAAAATGTTGTCTGAGAGCTTGAAGAAAATAAATGGATAGAAGTAATGGCAGAATAGTGTTGGTTAAGGCTTTATGTTGTAGTATATACCGACACGTTGAGCTAAAATGAATTTGCTGCTTTTATATTAGTTGATCATTACTTATTTGGTTATTTGTCCCGCCAAAATATTGTTTAGGCATTCGTTGGAACTCATTCCTCCACAGAGTCACTTGTACCAACATATGCTGGTTTGTTGCAATTTATAAACACTTTCTTTTATCAGTCTCATAGCATCCTCAGTAGTATTCTTAAGCGACTTATTATATTTAAGAAGCGATTATTCACGTGGCATTCTTACAAAACTTCTTAATTTAATATGATGTATCTCCTAATAAATATCATAATTTATTACATTATTTTTAAAATATAACCTATCATTTTAATTCTCACCTTTTTAAATTATTTTTTTAACTTAATTTTCATTTTTTTTGGTAAGAAGTATTTCATTCTCACATTAAAAATCTTCATTTTAATATCTAACAATTCTCCATTTTTTGTATAAAGTGGTTATTGTATTCTGCTGTGAAATTTTCCAAACCAAATTGATGTTTTCTGATATAGTCTTATTTTTCATTCATTCTCCCTGCTTTATTGATGATGTTCAACCACATTTGCATGTGAAATACAATGAATGTCCATGTTTTTAAATAAGGATATTGAGTGTATTCTATTTATCCATGGCTCTTTGTTCTGAGGCGCTGATATCATTTTCTTTTCTTTTTATATAGCTAAGAAACAAAGTATGGCTGTGAAGTCAGATTCCAGTATACAATCGAATGCATACAACATCTAGCCATTTTTTTACCCTATGTTGTTGGTTGCAGGCTTCCAAATGGAGAGAACAAAAGACTTTCAATTAGTTGGCTTCTGTGAAAAATTGGAATTGGAATAGTTTTAGGTTTATATAATTGAGGAAAACAACAATAATTTGATGTATGTAGTGAATAGGTCTTGGTAGTTATTATATCGGATAGAATACATGGTGGTTTGTCCATTCCATATCATGTGAAGTTATGTTTGTTTCATTGATTAGTTTTGGTGAGATACTGGATGACATCTCTGTGCTATTAAGTGGAATTCGTAATATCTGATCCCATTGGAGAAAAATAGACATGGGATGTGATAGCAGGATTTACCGATTTAGGGTTTCAAAATGTAAAACCCATTGAAATATCATTATTATTGGAAGATATATCCACCAAATACTTTCATATCCCATATTTATTATTTGGTTAATTTTGGGAGTCAATGAATTTTCCAAATATATTCATATCCCATTTCTAGCACACTTTTAATGAATTTCTTAAATAATAGATAAATGTATTAAAAAAATATGCTAGATAATATACTCATAGTATTCATATTTGAATAATAAAGAAGATCTAGATTTATATGCATGATTTTTTTCCAAGTAAAAGTGCTTTCAAAATAACCTCACATAAGTCCTTAAATTATACAATTGAACGACTATCATCCGGTCATGGCAACGGGGCGGGTCTGGGACGGTTTTTACCTCTCCCAAACTCAAACCCAAATCCCCACATAATCTCCGTTCTCGCCCCAAACCCAAACGGAAATGGAGAATTAATACCCAAACCCGTCCCAAATGGATTCTAAAATGCTTATTCGAATCCTCACGGGTCATTACCATAACAATACCTATCATTACCATAGCAATACCTATTTGTGATGAAGACCTGGAGAATCTGTTGGATTGCAGTGAAAACACCAAGCTACCAACTCTTGTAACTTTTATCACTAAAATTTATTATTTTCACGGGACACTAACACCACAATACCTTTTTTTTTTTAATTTTAATCAACAAATTATTCGTAAATAATTATATTATATTAGTGATATTTGTAAATATTTATAGTTATTAAGCATATTGGATATATTATGTTGATATTATAAATAGATGAAAGAAAATACTATGATTATGTTTTTCTACAGTTGTTTTGCTTTTATAATATATATTTAAAAAATGAAAGAACCAGTATTAAGTTATATATAATATAAAATCCTTATGTCATATTATTTTTTGTATTTTCCAAAAATAAATTGTTTAAAATAATTAATATTTTTTATTTATAAAACAACATTTATTTATTTATTAGTTAATATCTTCTTCTAATATTATTGTATTATTAATATTATTCTTTTTTCTAAACATCATTATAAATACATTTTCTTTTATATAAACAATTCTATTAACAATTTATACTTTTAAGTTATGCATATTAAATAATAATTTTCTTTTATTTTTATTTCAAATTTTACATTTTAAATAAAACTACTTAACCCGTGTCGTACACATTTCAACTGTAGTGCACGTTTCTTTCATTGTATCCCAATCTCAAGTACAAAATTATTTCTATCCCGTGTATTTGTAAAGAATTTGTATATTCTAAAATTATTTCTATCCAATTTTGTTATTCCAAGTATTTACTTTTTAATATTTTTATATTACTTCATTTTAAGCCAAACAACAATAACCCATGCGTCCGCACAGGTTTTTTACTAGTTCAGAATTATAAATAACACTATCAATTATTTATGAGACTTTTTTCAACTTTTTTACATGTAAAAATGTCTTGAGATTAAATTTCCAAAATTGACCACAACAAATACAATTATATAAAATTTCAATCAAATAAGGTGATGCTAGGACCCAGGCCCGGCCCTGTGTAGGAGCAGGAGGCTCTACAGCACAGGGCCTCATTTTTAGAGGACTTAAAATTTTTTAAAAGACCAATTTTTTTACATTAAAATTAATAAATATAAAAAATATTATAAAATAAATTAAATAAATTAAAAAAATACTATATAACAAAAATCCAATACATTAAAAAAATTTATTAATACATAATTATAATTAAAACTTATTTTTATTGATACATAATTATATTTTTTATGTTATTTTTAATTATTTTCAAATTAGAACTTTGCCTATAATTTGATTGGCCCGACCCTGATAGGACCCCTCCTCCTTAATCATTATATTCTAAATGGTTAGATTTAAATATGTTTTGTGGTTCCATAAATATTTCAAAAGTTATTTTTTAATTTTTTAATTTCTTTAAAGATCGATCTTCATAAAATAATTTTATGTTCATTCATATTTTTTTGTGTTAACATCCATTAATATTTTATTTCCCTCTTGTCAATGTCGATCATGAGTTTTCATGTGTAGGTTTTGATCATTTATAGGTGTTTGTCACGGCGCAAAAAATACCTGAGCAAACGAACGCTAAAATGAATAATGAAGTCGTCCTCGGAGTTTATTTTCAAAAGAGAAAATATCGATAAAATTCTAAAAGAATAAAAGTATGATCGTCGCAACCAAATTCAGGTTCGAGAGTCGGTTATGCATAGGGAATGTATTAGCACACCGCACGTTCGTTGTATACAACGAGAACCGTTTAATCAGCTTTGCGAATATGAGTGTTAGTCTAAGATATTTGATTTCTCCTAATTATTACGGCATATTTACAAAAAAATAAAGGAGAAAAATATTTTTTTATTAGGGTGCTTGACAAGATGTTAGATATCGCTCCTACGTATTCTCAAGTGCGACGGGGAACTCAAAGCTACGTAGTTCTTTGTAGCAGATGTATATTTGTTGGATGATTTTAGTGAATGATGTTTAAGTCACATTTGAGCAGTTAAGTGTTGCTTGCTTATCGCGCATGAGTGGAATGAAGTTGTTGTACCCCAAATTTTACCCTCAGATTCGTTGATGTTTGTCATATCATTTTAGGTCAACCATTTTGCATTTCTAGTTAAACATTTCATTAATCATCTATCATGCGCTTTTTGTCGATTGTTGTCATTCCACTTTAAATTTGTTTTCATAATCTTAGATTTATTTGAGATTTAGTTAGTTTAATTCTAGTATTAGCTCATCTTGTTATATAGTTTTATTTAAGTTGGTTTATCTTTAATTATAACTTTATTTTTGAATTTAATTTACTTTTAATTTTAGTTTAGTTTTTATTTTAGTTTAGCTTATTAAATTATTTTTAATTTAGTTTATTTTAATTTTATTTGATTTAATTTAATTAGATTAATTCTATTAATTTGGTTTAGTCTATTTTAATTTTAATTTTAATTTAAGTTTAGTTATTAATTAGTTTCCATTTTTATTATTTCTTTTGTTTTAAAAAAACAAAAAAAATTAAAAATAGAGTCCATTTTTCTTTTAGTTATAATATATTACAAATTTCAAAATTCAAAAAAAAAAAGAGAAAGAAAACAAAGGCATTTATGACCATGACCATCTTTTGCAGCATCTCTATTCCAAAACCGTGTAACATTACACTCATTGCTACACACCCTGCACATCTTGACCGTACACAAAAACCAAGCTTTGCTACGTCCAGGAAAAACCATACACCAAGCTTTGACCAAATCCGCTGCCCTCCCAGCCAAAAACTACTCTACACCTGCTATCAAAATCTGTCGATGAAAAAGACAATCCGAGAACAGGAATCAAAAGACAGGGTTGTGGAAATTAAAAAGGGACATATCAGAGGAAACAAGACAAAAACCAGTTTGTACTTAAAACTTAATAACCAAGTCTTATTTTGATTTTAAAACAAAAAGAACAGACCCCGTTCACTTTCAACACCCACTTCATCCTCACACCATCACCCTCTCTTTTTCCTTTCCTTCCTCACGACTACACCACTCCTACGTTTTGTTTTTCTCATCTCTCCTTCCTTTACTTTACCACTAAACTTTTCAAAAACCTTCAAAACTCACATCACACAAAACATCATTCGCCATATACTTTCTGCAACCAAAACAACCACTGCTACCTCCACTTTCTACAGCAACATTCCACCATTTCATTAACTCCATAAACTCCCTACCACCTCTGTTTTCATTTTCGCAAAACCATATCGCCGCATCACCCCTACAATCTCCTTCCGTTTCCAATTTGTTATTTTCGTGCTGACGACATCGACTCAAACAAGAGTTGGAATTCACGTCAGTTTTATGAAGGTGAGTTTATGTTTCGGATTCGATATGGCTTGTCTGTGATTCAATTTGCAGCAACAACAAGAAGTAGCTTGCAGCAGTAGCACTTCGCGTAATGGTAACGATTTCAATTTCGTCCATACGTATGTATCTAATGTCACCGTTTGCTAGTTCTGATTTGATTTTGTTCCTATCCGACTGTTGATTGCATTGCGGGTATTATGCTTGTGTCGAAATCGTATTTCGTCAAGTTTCCGCATATCTTTTATTGCTGCGATTACAAGCTTTTGATTTCTGCTTTAGTTATTTGCGAAGCTTGATTACTGTGAATCTCTTACAAAGTCGTGAATCTGAAGTTTGAATGCTGGTTATACTTTTGTGTAGTTTGATTAATTGGTGATTGTTGGCTATTCCTTGTAGAGGTTGATGCTTGGTCTTCGTATAATTTCTTTACTTTTCTGTCCTTGGAAAGCAAATATGTGAAACTCTAACAAAGATTTGACTTGTCTTGTTTGTGTAAATATTGGGTTGCTACTGTTCCAATGTCCGGTTTCGACTCGGTTTCAAGTTATCATCAACTGTTGTTTTGTTCTGTCATATGATCTTTGGTGGTGTATCGAGTTTTCGAGTGTGTTAACTTTCCCTCGTATACGTTGTTGCATGGTAAGAGATGATGAGCAGTGTTGGAAAAAGGATTGCTCTCTACTGTGCGTGTTGCACTATCTTTTAATTATCTTGTTTTCACTATTAGCTATCCACTTTTTTTTAGTACTATTTAGATTAAATATATTGTGTCTTCACGTTATATTAGACTCCCACATTTCATAGGTGCACTTCCTTTGCTTTTTTTTTTTAGTTTTAATTTAATTTAATTAGTTTTTTTAATTAGTTAGAAATTTGTTTAGTTAATTAGAATTAGTGTAGATAGTTTCATTTAACATTAGAGTTAGTGGTGGAATTAACTAATTTGTTTTTTTAGTTAGTTTTTAATTAAAACTTTAGTTAATTAGTTTTAAGTAAATTTGGTTTATTTTGATTTTTATTTATTCTTAATTTATCTCGACATCTCCATATTTTTGTTTTAGTTAATTCCCGGTGTTCATTATATTTTTATTGTATTTGCTGTATATATTGCTATCCATTTTACTCCTGATACCAGAGGTTTCCTCTTTGATTTATCTTATTCCTCATTCCAAAGGAAAGAGTCGTTCCCATTGACTGCCATGTCATTTAGGATAGCCTTATCCATCACTCCCTTGTCCCACGCCGCCGCGCGATTGAGAGTTGCTTTCCCTTTATCCTAGCCTTAGGATTAGAGCCGCCGTGCTCTATTTAGGTGTTCTGCCGTGAACACTTCCTTTACCTTTATCCTAGCCTTAGGATTATAGCCGCCGTGCTCTATTTAGGTGTTCCGCCGTGGACACTTCCTTTACCTTTATCCTAGCCTTAGGATTAAAGCCGTCATGCTCTATTTAGGTGTTCCGCCGTGAACACTTCCTTTACCTTTATCCTAGCCTTAGGATTAGAGCCACCGTGCTCTATTTAGGTGTTTCGCCGTGGACAATTCCTTTACCTTTATCCTAGCCTTAGGATTAGAGCCGTCGTGCTCTATTTAGGTGTTCCGCCGTGGACACTTCCTTTACCTTTATCCTAGCCTAAGGATTAGAGCCACCGTGCTCTATTTAGGTGTTCCACCGTGGACACTTCCTTTACCTTTATCCTAGCCTTAGGATTGGAGCCGCCGTGCTCTATTTAGGTGTCTTGCTGTCAGACCCTACTTTTCCTCGGAACTTTGACCACAGTCAAGAGTTCTTCACCCCGTAGTGAGGGGAACTACGAATGCCCTGATGCCATTCCTGTCAGGATACGTAGGCACGAGGTGCGATGTCTTGGAGAGCATACTTAGTGTATATACCCCTAGGTCTTTCTTTACCTTAGCACATTTCTCTTAGCAAGCAACTTTAAGATAACTCAAATACTAACAAGAGGTTCCCGTAGAGTACTACGGATACTTAGGGTGTGTTGCACCCCAAAATTTGCCCTTCTTACTTTATTACTAACTGGCTTATGTTGCATTGCATTTTGCATTATCATGTGTGCATATCATTGGTTCTTAGCATGGGGTCAAGGTGCTTGAGGCAGTGCTTCAGAGGGTCAAGCCAGAGTCCTGGAGAGCTCAGGTGGATCATCCTCTCCTAACCAGTGCATAGATTAGGGTTTTGAGATTCTTGGGTTTATTGCTTCAATGGGTAAGCTCCTTGGGTTTTTATCATCATCAAATGGCATATCCTATCTTTGTTGGAGAGGATACACATCATATTCAGAGGAATTTGGATTTGGAGACTGTGCTATTTCCTCCTAGACTGAGGGTACCACAACTAGGGTTTGCTATAAAGTCAGTTTATTTCTGATTTTTTTGGGCAAGACTTGATTCCATGGTACTCCTTGGGTCCCTAAGTACCTAGGGATGGGAGGTTGTCCATCAGTTTGGTTCAGGAGAAGTTCAATTGGCCAATGGATTGAAAATCAGGTGAATGGGGTAAAAGTCAACAGTGAGAGGAGAAGTCAACTGTGGAATTTTGAGGTTCTCTCCAAGGTTTTCAAGGTCTCACATCCTCATATGGTCCTCAAAAGTCAAGTTTCATGCCATTTATCAGGAATCAGGGGTTGGTGCAAAGTTTCTAAATTTGGAAAGTGACCTATAATGAAAAGTTTCCTTTTTTGGCAAGTTCCTGCACTGCATTCAACTTGACTTTTCATCATCAAGAATGCTTCAAATGAATTTTTCTCCAACATGAAAGTTGAATATCTTTTTCTCCTCTTTCCAACAAGTAGTAGTGGGTCTCCATATCATTTGTGAAACTCCAGTTATGATCAAAAGAAGGCAAAGTGGTTTTTAGGGTTTCTCATGATCCCATTTTCACAACTTTGGGCATAATGACCTATAATCAATTCCATTGCTTCATGCCACATTCCAATATTAAAAGACATTCCTTGAGGATTATTTTGGGCCCAAAAATGAAGAAATTCCATGGTGTGTTCTTCACTTATTCTCCATTGTTCAAAAATGCCAAATTATTCAAAAGTCATGAATCAAAAAGTTTTAAGGCCCAATTTAAATGTGGTGTGATTAGCAACTCAAATGCAAGTGATCCATCATGAAAATTTCAAATATCCATGCATGGAGGAGGTGTGCTTAACATAAGGTGATTTTTCAAAATAATTCAAAAACTCATTAAACCAAGGATTGCCCAAGCCCAATTCATATTCAGTAGAAAACCCTAGTCTATATAAGCTCAATCATGCACTGGTTAGGGTCAGTGACACGTGATATATTGGAGTTTTCAAGTGAACCCTAAAAAAGGATTTTTCATTCAAACTCACGGCCAAGAGGAGCTCTCCCAAAAGTACTTCCACAAATCTCTTCCTGGTGATTTCTAGAACACAACCCAACCACCATTCGCAACCAAAAGCAAGGATTAGAGGTGCACCATCTCAGCTGGGTGAATTTTTTCGTGCTCCTAAAACTCCCCTTTTTTATATGAATATTGACGTGTGATGATTGGTGGTTACCCTGATCTATTTATTTTTAATTTTGGACGTGTGGTTTGCTTGTAATATGGATTTAAAGTTTTGTGCCCTAATGGTTTTTTATTCGTTTTTTATTATACACTAACAATTTGGGGTTTTTGATGCCATATTTGGATTCCTGACGAAATTCTGGGTCGGATAATGTACCCATACGCATTTTCTGGGCAGTTTGGTGGTTGCAGGTGGTGGCCGGCGGTAGGGTTCCGGCGGCTGGCGGTGGTCCGGCGAAGGGAGGAGCTCCAACGGAGAAGACGCAATCTGGACCCTTCATTCGCATGATCCAACGGATGTCCTTGCGCCACATGTCATTTTTTTTATGTTTTATTTAATTAATCGTGTGTTTGCCATTCCATGATGGGGTACCGTGCATCCTTCAATCGTAGCCTTTATTCTCTTTTTATTTTTGATCATGTGGCTGTGGTGGTGGCAACTCATTAAATGAAGCACATGCGTGGCACATGGCACGCCCACACATACACCCTCCTTTTTTTATTTTTTTCTGATTTGTAATATGGGCGGGCTTTGCTTTTCTCACCACCCCCATTGCCAGCCCAATGCATTTCCAAGGTATTTTTCTACTTAACGCACCCCCAGCCCATTTTATTTCTCTTTTATTTTATTTAATTTTACATTTTAATATTTTAATTATTAAAAATACGTAATTGCATTAAAAAATTACTAAAAAATTTCATACATCATATTTATCATTTTAAAATTTTTACAAATTTTATTTTTTATTTTTATTTTATTTTTATCATTTAAATTAATTGTTTAATCTATTTTCTTTTTGAATTATCCATACCATGCATACTTAAATTTCTTTATTTTATTTCTCTGCAATCATAAAATATTTTTTATCCGTTCTTTTTGCATTTGTTCATTAACATTCTAAAATACATTAAAATATTTTTTATCAATTTTAAAATCATTGCATATTGCATTTAGGCCATTCTCTTTGGCACACTAAACCCCACTTCCCACCTGAACTTTGCCTAATTGTTTAGATGACTAATATCTTGATTTTTTGCAGGGATTTTTGATATTTGGTTTATCTCTGGTTGAATAATATTGATGTTTAATTTGGGAATTTTAGGAGTTATTTTTCTAATTATTTGATTGGCTTTCACTTGAGATCTTCTTGTATGCCTATTTCTGACTACATCTGATTATCTGTTTGAAAGGCACTTGTGCAATTTGCTTTGAGGTTGTTCCTTTGATTTCTGAATTCATGTTTGGATTATTATCATTGTTGTTTGCCATTGTTTGATTTTCATTCACCTCATTTCTCTTACTTATGTCTATTCTGTACTAATCTTTTATGCAGGGACTAAGGTAAGTTCTTTAAGGGTGTGGATAAGCATCCATATTCACCTTTACTATTCTCTCCCTCTCTCATCTCTTTCCTTTAGGATTTAGGTTGTCGTCAAACCTCACTAACCGTAGGTCACCCATGCATGATAACTTTAGGACTCATAGTCTCCCTTTAGAGTTACCCTTGTGTCTTCTCTCTTCTCATCTCAAATTTCTTTAAAACACTTAATAATAATAAGGTGTATTGCACACGAGCCTTAAGCGTAGGGAATGAGAGATGAGGGGCTTCCTCTCATCTTTCTAGAGTTCTTAGCGAGCGTCCTGTCTTGGGACGATGCGTTAAGTATTCGCCCATGTGCCCTAGACTTTGGTGCAATGCAACTTAGGAACTAACTTAAGTCACTTCTGTCCTAAAAAACACAAACCAACTTCAAACCCTTTTTGTCCTTCGGGATTTCCAAACTAAAGGCTATTTTCAAAAAGGGCACGTTACCT
Organism: Lathyrus tuberosus; assembly: GCA_022829125.1. Classification (NCBI taxonomy): domain Eukaryota; kingdom Viridiplantae; phylum Streptophyta; class Magnoliopsida; order Fabales; family Fabaceae; genus Lathyrus; species Lathyrus tuberosus. The sequence continues at coordinate 8,222,607 of JALAZF010000199.1, read as the reverse complement.
TCCATCTGAGTCGTAAACAGGCATCGACCCTAACTGCCGGACGCGAACTTAACGTCACTCATAAAAAACACAAAAAGAACTTGGTCCGAACTACGTTGACTCTGAATTCCCCATTGCACAAGGGGGGTACGTAGGCCTAGGACGTCGACGTCCTACCGAGTCGGTCTTTGTCTTTCCCTCTCCGTTTTAGTACAACCCTAGATGATAGTATGACTCACCCTTAGAATAGACAACAAGCGTGGATCCCATCGAGTACGATGGACGCGTGGGGTGCTAGCACCTTCCCCTCGCGTAACCGACTCCCGAACCCAGGTTATGGTTGCGATGACCATTCCTTTCCCTCTTCCTCAGGTTTATGCGGTGTTCCCTTTCCCCCTCTTGGGATAAATTTACACGGCTGGCGACTCTGTTTTTCCGCGCCACTCTCGCGTTTGTACCTGGATGAAAATCCTGGGAGCGACAGCTGGCGACTCTGCTGGGGACTCTGGTTGACCTATGCTGGTCCATCCCTAAGCGAGTCAATCCTAGCGCTTGCTTGTCTTTGTTTTCTTTGGGTGTTTTGTGTTTGTTTTACTTTATGTGTTGTATTTTATTTTATTTTTACCGGATTTTCCGCATTTCATTTTTTATTACTGTCATGCTGCTGTGCTGTGTTGGCTGTCTTTGTTTTGCAGGTTGGGTGGGTCTGAGAGATAAGCCCAATACCAAGGCTTGAGAATACCCTAGGACTAGAGTGGAAAGTAGTGGGACCTACGTGCCCGCTTGGTACGTTTGTGTGTTCACGAAATTCACAACCAGACGAGGACATCTTGGGACGTATTCTAACGTGTGTGTCTTGCACATGTTGGGGTGTTGATATAAAGAGCTGTCGACTCTGGTGATCGATCATTGAGGACCTTAGTGGAAACATCCCTCTTTAGTGGTGACAGTGGCAGACCACATCCTGTGGAAAACCCATTCGCACCCGAGGGCCCGCTTTGGAACTCGCATAGGATGGCCCCTACGTTTTGAAGAGAATCAGTGGATGCACTCCTCGATTGACGCTAGTACTGTACCCCGAGGGATGAATGTACTATTGTTTCTCGACCTCAGTGCCAAAGCTGAGGACCTTCCGCTTTGGAGAATCAGTTGAGGCCTCCTCGATTGATGATGATGCCAAACCAGAAATGGTGAACGTATCATTATTTCTCGACCTGAGAGCCCGGGATACTGAACATCCTAGTACCCACACGTGAGAGGGGATGGGCGTTTGCAGGTTTGCAGGTAACCGAAACCTTCAACCTACGCTGTTTTTCTAGATTTTTCATCAATGTCTGATTATTTGAGTTCCTCGGTGGTTCAGAATTTTGGTTTTCTGGGTTGTGGTTCTCGTTCAGCTAACAGCACAGCACATCCAGCAGTGTGCCTTGACCCCATGTTTGCATAAGCATATCATTTTTATTGCATTCTGACATGTTTGACATTTTTCAGGGCTTGCATCTTACTCTTGATTCCGGTTTTCTGAGGTTACTTCAGCATGGATGTTCAGAGAAAGAAGACTTTGCCTATTTGTTCCCAGAACCGACTTTGACACTGATTCATAAGCTGATTAATATGGCTGGTTCCGGAGTTCTTAAAGAGTTCAGTGGAAGGTATGGGAGAATTCTGAAATTTGTCTATAATATCTCCCAGTATGAGAAGGATGCCATTCACACACTTCTTCAGTTTTACGATCCGTCTCTGCGTTGCTTCACTTTCTCGGACTACATCCTGGCTCCAACGTTGGAGGAGTTCTCATTTATTTTGGGAATTCCTATCAGTCATGATATAGTTTTCTTTTCCGAAGAACACCTCGGGGTAGAAGAAATGGCTGTTGCTCTTCATATCAGTGAGCCCGTTCTGAGCAATAATGTTGCAGAAAAACAAGGAGTTAAGGGTTTCTTGTTGAAGTTCTTGTTTGATCAGGCTTGCATACATGTCAAAGAGAAGAACTGGACTGCTTTCCAAGCTATTCTGGCTATGTGTATCTATGGGATTATTCTGTTTCCAAATATTCCTGATTTGGTGGATATGCACGCCGTCAGAATCTTTATTTCGGAGAATCCTATACCTACCTTGCTAGGTGATGTGTATCACTCAATCCACTACAAGAATGAGAATAGGCGTGGAAAAACTGTGAGTTGTTGTGCACCGCTCTTAGCTACTTGGTTTCTGAGTCGTCTCCCCGAATCTGGCGCTTTCGTTGATACGAAAGATTCTCTGAAATGGTCAAAGAGGGTTATGGGCTTGATTGCTGACAACATTGTTTGGATCAATCATGATTTGCTAGGAATGGAGATTATCTACAAGTGCGGAGAATTCCCTAATGTACCCTTGATAGGGAGAAAAGGGGGAATTAGCTATAATCATTCCCTTGTTATCAGACAGTTTGGTTATCCTTTGAGAGGTCCACCTGACGAGAGAGATATCAGAGAGTCCTTATTCTTCAATGGTATTAAGGATCAGGAGATGATGAGGAAAATTGTGAATGCTTGGAAACAGGTGACCAAGAAGGGTAAAACCTCGTTCGGAAAATGTAATAACCGGGCTTTTCCTCCCTATAAAGAGTGGATTAAGAAGAGAGCAGAAGAGGAGCTTCTTCCATTCCCGGTGGAACCACCTTTGTATCCTCTGGTGATCGAGCCTCCTACCACCATTGAGTTGGAGAAGTATAACAAATTATGGGCTGAAAAGGAAAGGTTGCGGGAAGAAAATAGTGAGCTAAAGAGAGAAATTTATCAGTGGAAGCATGAGCGGGGTGAAGCTGTTTATACCGCCAAGTTAAAGACAGAGCTTCTTGCTAAAGCAGAAAAAGAGCTTGCTGACATGGTCGCATCCAGAGAAAGGATGAAACAAGCTTTGGATGGTATCAGTAACGTTCTCAGGTCCAAGGAGGAGGAATTAGGCAAGGCTTTGTTGAGGATTCACAGGTTCGATGATCACCGAGAAACTGCCATGGCTGAGAATAAGAGAAAGGAAGACGACTACCTAGCTAAGATTGATCAGTTGAAGTCGACGCTCAAGAAGAAAGACGCTGAGATCCTGTCAGGGGTATTCAAGAGACAAGCAGTCGAGGGTCGACTTAATCGAGCCATAGCCTCCATAGAAGAACTAAAGGTCTAGGCTGAAGTGAAGAGATCTAGACATGAGGGGCCTAGCATGGAGGGTGTTTTTGGAGAAGACGCTTGGGAATTACATTGCAGATACTTGGATGGGATCATACACAGGAGAGACCTTCTCATTCAAGGACTAATTCAGAGACCCAAGCATCCCGACACCAGAAAGCTGTTCGAGGAAATTCAAGACTGGTACAGAAAGCATAGTGGATGGGGAGGATTGACGCTTGTAAACTTTGATGATATGCCATAGTTTTCTATTTTTTTCATTGTATGTGGATCACCACCAGGCTTGTTGGTTGGGACCTATGGTTTTTATATTCAGACTTGTTATCTCGGATTCGTGATTGTTGACGTTTGGCTTTTCTCTGGTTTTCTTAATATATGAGCAGAAGTTCCATTATAACTTGTTATTAAACCGGAATCAAGGGGTGGATCGCCTTGTGAATTTTCAAACATGTCCATTTGCATTTGCATACTCATAATCATTTTGCATAATCATTTTGCATAACAGGTGTTCAAGGCTGGTTATTCTTACTTTGATCTGGTTTTCTCAGAATTGCAAACTTAACTCCTCAGGCCATTCAAGAGTTGATTATGGATCAAATTCAAGCTGAGTTGAGGGATGTACGAAGCCAAATGGGCCAGTTTATGGGGAAGATGCAAACCTTGGTTCAAGAGCAGAAAGTGCTGAAGGAAGAGGTCAACCAACTGAAGACTCAGATGAGTCTGGTTATGGAGGTCGTGAGAGGTGTGCTAAGTAAGGATAATACTCTCATGCCTGAAGCTGCGGTTGGAATTGTCTCTCCCCCGTTGTTCAAGAGATCCCTCCCTAAGGGTGAGCAGATTGCCACTGTGACTGTCCCGGCTGTACCTCAACAACAACAGAATCGTGCTCCACGCCAGCCACAATCTACGCCTAAGCAGAATAGACATTTTGAGACTCCACCAATGCCATATTCTCAGTTATTCCGGCATCTCCTTCAGTTGCAATTGGTATGGAAAAGGACTTTGGCTCCTCCCTCTGGTACTCCCCCACCAGGTTATGATGCAAGAGCCCACTGTGATTTTCACTCTGGCGCGCCGGGGCATAATGTGGAAGATTGTAGGGCATTTCAGCATGCTGTCCAAGATCTGATAGATTCGAGGAAAATTGAATTCACACCGAGCGGCGTAAGCATACAAGGTGGTCCCACTCTAGCTGTTGAAAAGGAAGTGGGTATCCCCGTTGCTTCTCCCAAAGCCACACCAAGTCAGGGGCATTTCTTGCAGTCCTTGGTCTTAGAATCCCCACATCCGCAAATGCTGCCTACGCCTCGACTAAGTCTGAAGAGAAAAATGCCTGAAAGGATTATGCGCTCGAATCAGGGTCATCAAGAGAACTGCTCTGGAAAGAGACAACAAAGATCACGAAGGCCTGAGAGAAGGTTTGATCCACTCCCTGTTCCTCATAGCCAGGTTCTTGCCCGTCTACTTGAAAGTTCTTTGGTTTAACTAAGGGATGCCAAGCCTGTCCCCGACCCTATTCCTCCTGACTATGATCTGGATGCCAGATGTGAATATCACTCAGACACACTGGGTTACTCAATTGAAAACTGCAACGTGTTTAAGCACAAGGTGCAAGACCTGGTAGACTCAGAGATCATTGTATTCACTGAAGATGATATGTACATCAATGGAAGCCTCCTTTCTCAAATGAACACTCAGTCTGTAAGTACGTCCAGACAGAATTAAGCTTCCTCAGCAATGGCAATCTTTAGCTTCTTTACTGCATTTTCATTTGTAGTTTTTCATTTCTTGTTAAAGCATCGTATGAATGCAAGACTTGTTTGTTTTTTTATGATGATATTAATGCAATGAGTATGTGTTCCTTGAAGTAATCCATTCATGTTCACTCTTAAATGTTTATATGCACTGAAATACCGATTTTCTTTGTTTATAACTCTTGAGGGAGGATGACGAAATAAGAACGCAGATTTCTAATGGTACGCTTTTGGATAGAACCCTGTTGAGGATGTACATGCATTGTTTCAAACCCCTAAACACTGGAGAGATAAGGAGATAAACCTTCGTTAACCCCTTTGAGCCTGGGAGTAGGAGTTTCTTTCGTACGAAAAAACCCTCATACTTAACCCAGGGGCAGGGTAGGCATCAGTTAGTTTGACCGAGCGTTCAAATTTCAAGGAGAGTGTGCATCTGAGGATCCATTACCTTCTATCCCACCATCAAGAGGTCAAGAGATGTGAAACTACAATGGTTATCCATCAACAATCAAGTAGTGAGGTAGTCACAACCCTTTCAAGCAAGTAAGATAACCAGTGTCACACGCTTTGTTCAAAAGGGGGAATAAAAAAAGGAAAGCCCGCTAAGTCGAAACTTGAAAACAAGCGACTTAGGCAAAAGTTAGGGCATCCCGCTGGACTTCAAAAACGAAAAAAACTCAAAAGAGTCAGTCCAGGCAAAAAATTAGGGATAAAAAAAAAAGCAAAAGAAAGAAAAAGCGAAAAGCGTTAAGAACAAATTCGTGTGATTACAGGCACAAAAGATAAAAAGGGGTGACAGTCACTCCAAAACTTCCTTAGGTGCCAAACCATTAGTGGCATAGGTTCCTTAAGGATCATAAACCTTTCGAGAGATGAGCGTTTGGGTCAGATTAACTGAACATAGGACTGGAGAACATCACGAAGAGTGGGTGGGCACCGATAAATTTTGTGCCATAGATCCTTTTTTCTGAAACCGTGAACCAAACCACGTTACAAACCTTAAAAGTCCTAATTGAAACAGGGTTCAGTCCGAAAGCGTACTCCAACCGGATGGCGTTCCTGACTCCTATGAGTTGTGCTAATAAGACTTGTTGGTATTGCATGTGCGCATTGTTTTTGCCATTCAAAAATCAAGGTCGCATCCCAGCAAGTGATTCATTCACAAGGCTCGGCGACGCATTTTCAATAAAAACTTCAAGGTTAACATGAGTGTTGCATTAGGATTATCATTCTCATAAATAACTTGTTCTGTTTGCATACATGTGTCTAAACATCAATGGCAGCTTACACAGTGAAAGTCAGTCAAGAAGCTTGATCCTGCCAAGTTGGGACGCTTGGAAATTCTGAAGGACAATCATATCAAAGGGCATACTGCCAAGAGACTCAGTGTAGAGTGGGCTCTCCCCGGTAAGTCGTGTTAAGATGTAGCCAACCTGGGGCAGTCACGTCGATAAATCTCTCCGAAATTCAGTTATTCTGGGGCATTCATTCTAAGATCAGGGGCAAAGTCACTTCAAAGCCCATAGTGGGGCAGGCCACCTCTAGAGCATGGGAGATCGTCCACTCCTGAAAATGATTAATGGAAAACACCTCCTCAAGGTTCAAGATGCTAAAGCAGAGTATTGTCAAGTCATTACGATCCCCTTCGAGGTAATGTACGTCATGGATTATGAAGACTGGGGCAGTTATGTCAAGATATGATAAATCTCTCCAAGAGTTTGAAGACCCTGGGGAAGTGCGAACGCCCGATCTTCTGTAAAATCCTCTTGAGATGAAAAGTTCAAAGAGCCGCTTATGACCATAAAGACAAGTCAGGCTACAGGGAAACAGATTGTACATCCCTAGCAGTTGGCTCTCCCCAGCATTGAGATTGCTCCTTCCCCAGCAGGACAAACTTTCCTCAGCAGAGCAGACTTTCCCCAGCAGGAGACTTGGGAAGCATTTTCTCCGGATCAAGACGTTATTTCCCCACAGAATCAGGGTGTTCACCTTCCCCATCTAGTCAGGAAGCGTGCTCTCACCGACAATGTCATATTCTAGTCCCCAGCAAGAAGGGAGTAAAGTCATTCTCCCCATCAGCAGGCTAAGTTCAGCAGTATCCCCAAGCAGGATGGTATTATGGACTGTTTTCCCCAAGCAGGATGGTATTATGGGCTGGCATCCCCCAGCAGGTTCTGAGCCCAATTGAATATTAGCAATCTTCAGTAACAGACTTTCGGTTCCGTTATTGGCGTTCATTCTCAACTCCCCTAACATAGGAGAAATCTCAGGTTTTGGATGTTACCTTCAGTGAAAGATAGGTGGGGTCCCCGGTAGTTCTTTTGTGATTTCATCCCCAGTAGAAGTTGTCGATCCGAAGAGTCGATCAGTATGACCCTTCTCAGCAGAGTTCCTGGATTCAGAGGATAATTTATTTTTGTCATCCCCAGCTGAATCAATCTTTTCTCTCCGGCATTTATTTTGTGGGAGGGACCCTTTTTGCATATCATAAGCATTCGCACTGCATCCTCAAACGCGTAGCATTTCCACGTCGTATGGAGCATTACGCCATTATTCAAAACATTTGCATTCAAAGCATAAGCCAGGTTTGATACTTTCCTTGCCAGTTCTCTTTCTCAGCAGAGATGGCATAACTCAGGAGATTTTGGAGGGATGTATTCCCTATACTTGTGCTCCCCGGCAGAGTCTTTTATTTAGACTTCTCCTTTCCCCAGTGGAGTCATCTTATCTATGGATCATGGGCCCGTTAGAAGTTTGTCTGGCCTTTCTCTTTTGTGAAATCCCGTTCTTGCTTGACCAGAAGTTTGTTTCACGTTATCCCCAGTGAAGTCGCCATTGATTTTGCTAGTTTCTCTTTATCAGCAGAGATAACAATCTTTTGAAGATTTTCGTCCGTTAGTTTCCCTTTATCAGCAGGGATGGCATTTATTTTTCTAGTTTCTCTTTATCAGCAGAGATAGCAATCTTTTGAAGATTTTCGTCCGTCAGTTTCCCTTTATCAGCAGGGATGGCATTTATTTTGCTAGTTTCTCTTTATCAGCAGAGATAGCAATCTTTTGAAGATTTTCATCCGTCAGTTTCCCTTTATCAGCAGGGATGGCATTTATTTTGCTAGTTTCTCTTTATCAGCAGAGATATCAATCTTTTGAAGATTTTCGTCCGTCAGTTTCCCTTTATCAGCAGGAATGGCATCAGTTTGCTAGTTTCTCTTTATCAGCAGAGATAGCGATCTTTTGGATAATTCTTCGTCAGTTTCCCTTTATCAGCAGGGATGGCATTTATTTTGCTAGTTTCTCTTTATCAGCAGAGATAGCAATCTTTTGAAGATTTTCGTCCGTCAGTTTCCCTTTATCAGCAGGGATGGCATTTATTTTGCTAGTTTCTCTTTATCAGCAGAGATAGCAATCTTTTGAAGATTTTCGTCCGTCAGTTTCCCTTTATCAGCAGGGATGGCATTTATTTTGCTAGTTTCTCTTTATCAGCAGAGATAGCAATCTTTTGAAGATTTTCGTCCGTCAGTTTCCCTTTATCAGCAGGGATGGCATTTATTTTGCTAGTTTCTCTTTATCAGCAGAGATAGCAATCTTTTGAAGATTTTCGTCCGTCAGTTTCCCTTTATCAGCAGGGATGGCATTTATTTTGCTAGTTTCCCTTTATCAGCAGGGATGGCATCAGTTTGCTAGTTTCTCTTTATCAGCAGAGATAGCGATCTTTTGGGTAGTTCTTCGTCAGTTTCCCTTTATCAGTAGGGATGTCATTTATTTTGCTAGTTTCCCTTTATCAGCAGGGATGGCATCAGTTCACTAGTTTCTCTTTATCAGCAGAGATAACGATCTTTTGGATAGTTCTTCGTCAGTTTCCCTTTATCAGCAGGGATGGCATATTTCGAGATTCCTTTGTCAATTCTCTTTATCAGCAGAGATGACTTTATACCCAGCATAGCTAGCACTCATCTGTATTGTGACAGTACAACATTTATGGCTAATTCTCCAGCAGAGGATTGCAAATTTCTGGGTTTCTTTGGTATTCAATCTCCATGCATCCCAAATGTCTGAGAGCCGTCGCTATCATACCTTCAGGACCAAGTTGATTGAATAGGGGCAGCTGTTGCACCCTAAAATTTGCCCTCCTTACTTTATTACTAACTGGCTTATGTTGCATTGCATTTTGCATTATCATGTGTGCATATCATTGGTTCTTAGCATGGGGTCAAGGTGCCTGAGGCAGTGCTTCAGAGGGTCAAGCAAGAGTCCTGGAGAGCTCAGGTGGATCATCCTCTCCTAACCAGTGCATAGATTAGGGTTTTGAGATTCTTGGGTTTATTGCTTCAATAGGTAAGATCCTTGGGTTTTTATCATCATCAAATGGCATATCATATCTTTGTTGGAGAGGATACACATCATATTCAGAGGAATTTGGATTTGGAGACTGTGCTATTTCCTCCTAGACTGAGGGTACCACAACTAGGGTTTGCTATAAAGTCAGTTTATTTCTGATTTTTTTGGGCAAGACTTGATTCCATGGTACTCCTTGGGTCCCTAAGTACCTAGGGATGGGAGGTTGTCCATCAGTTTGGTTCAGGAGAAGTTCAATTGGCCAATGGATTGAAAATCAGGTGAATGGGGTAAAAGTCAACAGTGAGAGGAGAAGTTAACTGTGGAATTTTGAGGTTCTCTCCAAGGTTTTCAAGGTCTCACATCCTTGTATGGTCCTCAAAAGTCAAGTTTCATGCCATTTATCAGGAATCAGGGGTTGGTGCAAAGTTTCTAAATTTGGAAAGTGACCTATAATGAAAAGTTTCCTTTTTTGGCAAGTTCCTGCACTACATTCAACTTGACTTTTCATCATCAAGAATGCTTCAAATGAATTTTTCTCCAACATGAAAGTTGAATATCTTTTTCTCCTCTTTCCAACAAGTACTAGTGGGTCTCCATATCATTTGTGAAACTCTAGTTATGATCAAAATAAGGCAAAGTGGTTTTTAGGGTTTCTCATGATCCCATTTTCACAACTTTGGGCATAATGACCTATAATCAATTCCATTGCTTCATGCCACATTCCAATATTAAAAGACATTCCTTGAGGATTATTTTGGGCCCAAGAATGAAGAAATTCCATGGTGTGTTCTTCACTTATTCTCCATTGTTCAAAAATGCCAAATTATTCAAAAGTCATGAATAAAAAAGTTTCAAGGCCCAATTTAAATGTGGTGTGATTAGCAACTCAAATGCAAGTGATCCATCATGAAACTTTCAAATATCCATGCATGGAGGAGGTGTGCTTAACATAAGGTGATTTTTCAAAATAATTCAAAAACTCATTAAACCAAGGATTGCCCAAGCCCAATTCATATTCAGTAGAAAACCCTAGTCTATATAAGCTCAATCATGCACTGGTTAGGGTCAGTGACACGTGATATATTGGAGTTTTCAAGTGAACCCTAAAAAAGGATTTTTCATTCAAACTCACGGCCAAGAGGAGCTCTCCCAAAAGTACTTCCACAAATCTCTTCCTGGTGATTTCTAGAACACAACCCAACCACCATTCGCAACCAAAAGCAAGGATTAGAGGTGCACCATCTCAGGTGGGTGAATTTTTTCGTGCTCCTAAAACTCCCCTTTTTTATATGAATATTGACGTGTGATGATTGGTGGTTACCCTGATCTATTTATTTTTAATTTTGGACGTGTGGTTTGCTTGTAATATGGATTTAAAGTTTTGTGCCCTAATGGTTTTTTATTCGTTTTTTATTATACACTAACAATTTGGGGTTTTTGATGCCATATTTGGATTCCTGACAAAATTCTGGGTCGGATAGTGTACCCATACGCATTTTCTGGGCAGTTTGGTGGTTACAGGTGGTGGCCGGCGGTAGGGTTCCGGCGGCTGGCGGTGGTCCGGCGAAGGGAGGAGCTCCAACGGAGAAGACGCAATCTGGACCCTTCATTCGCATGATCCAACTGATGTCCTTGCGCCACATGTCATTTTTTTTATGTTTCATTTAATTAATCGTGTGTTTGCCATTCCATGAAGGGGTACCGTGCATCCTTCAATCGTAGCCTTTATTCTCTTTTTATTTTTGATCATGTGGCTGTGGTGGTGGCAACTCATTAAATGAAGCACATGCGTGGCACATGGCACGCCCACACATACACCCTCCTTTTTTTATTTTTTTCTGATTTGTAATATGGGCGGGCTTTGCTTTTCGCACCACCCCCATTGCCAGCCCAATGTATTTCCAAGGTATTTTTCTACTTAAAGCACCCCTAACCCATTTTATTTCTCTTTTATTTTATTTAATTTTACATTTTCATATTTTAATTATTAAAAATACGTAATTGCATTAAAAAATTACTAAAAAATTTCATACATCATATTTATCATTTTAAAATTTTTACAAATTTTATTTTTTATTTTTATTTTATTTTTATCATTTAAATTAATTGTTTAATCTATTTTCTTTTTGAATTATCCATACCATGCATACTTAAATTTCTTTATTTTATTTCTCTGCAATCATAAAATATTATTTATCCGTTCTTTTTGCATTTGTTCATTAACATTCTAAAATACATTAAAATATTTTTTATCATTTTTAAAATCATTGCATATTGCATTTAGGCCCTTCTCTTTGGCACACTGAACCCCACTTCCCACCTGAACTTTGCCTAATTGTTTAGATGACTAATATCTTATTTTTTGCAGGGATTTTTGATATTTGGTTTATCTCTGGTTGAATAATATTGATGTTTAATTTGGGAATTTTAGGAGTTATTTTTCTAATTATTTGATTGATTTCACTTGAGATCTTCTTGTATGCCTATTTTTGACTACATCTGATTATCTGTTTGAAAGGCACTTGTGCCATTTGCTTTGGGGTTGTTCCTTTGATTTCTGAATTCATGTTTGGATTATTATCATTGTTGTTTGCCATTGTTTGATTTTCATTCACCTCATTTCTCTTACTTATGTCTATTCTGTACTAATCTTTTATGCAGGGACTAAGGTAAGTTCTTTAAGGGTGTGGATAAGCATCCATATTCACCTTTACTATTCTCTCCCTCTCTCATCTCTTTCCTTTAGGATTTAGGTTATAGTCAAACCTCACTAACCGTAGGTCACCCATGCATGATAACTTTAGGACTCATAGTCTCCCTTTAGAGTTACCCTTGTGTCTTCTCTCTTCTCATCTCAAATTTCTTTAAAACACTTAATAATAATAAGGTGTATTGCGCACGAGCCTTAAGCGTAGGGAATGAGAGATGAGGGGATTCCTCTCATCTTTCTAGAGTGCTTAGCGAGCGTCCTGTCTTGGGATGATGCGTTAAGTATTCGCCCCTGTGCCCTAGACTTTGGTGCAATGCAACTTAGGAACTAACTTAAGTCACTTCTGTCCTAAAAAACACAAACCAACTTCAAACCCTTTTTGTCCTTCGGGATTTCCAAACTAAAGGCTATTTTAAAAAAGGGCACGTTACCTTCCATCTGAGTCGCAAACAGGCATCGACCCTAACTGCCGGACGCGAACTTAATGTCGCTCATAAAAAACACAAAAAGAACTTGGTCCGAACTACGTTGACTCTGAATTCCCCATTGCACAAGGGGGGTACGTAGGCCTAGGACGTCGACGTCCTACCGAGTCGGTCTTTGTCTTTCCCTCTCCGTTTTAGTATAACCCTAGATGATAGTATGACTCACCCTTAGAATAGACAACAAGCGTGGATCTCATCGAGTACGATGGACGCGTGGGGTTCTAGCACCTTCCCCTCGCGTAACCGACTCCCGAACCTAGGTTATGGTTGCGATGACCATTCCTTTCCCTCTTCCTCAGGTTTATGCGGTGTTCCCTTTCCCTCTCTTGGGATAAATTTACACGGCTGGCGACTCTGTTTTTCCGCGCCACTCTCGCGTTTGTACCTGGATGAAAATCCTGGGAGCGACAGGGTGCTAATACCTTCCCTTTGTATAACCAACCCCCGAACCTAGATTCTCTTTTTAGGGTTTTCGTTCTTTACCCTTTCCTTTGGATAAATCAAAGCTCGGTGGTGAATTTTATGTTTTGTGATTCAAGTTAATTAATAGTTTGTTATCCGATTCTCACCGCAACATAAATGGCGACTTCACTGGGGACATCCCCTAAGAGGGTTAAGCCTATCTTGTTTATCTTTGTGTTATTTACATGTTTGCTTGCTTGTACATTTGTATATTCATATCTGTATATATATATATATATCTGTATACCTGTTTCTGCTTGGGATCTTCTGTGTGCAGGGTGTTACATTCGAGTGGTGATGATAAGTCCTAACCCAGGCTTGAGTGTACACATATGATAGGATCGTGGACATAGTCAAGGAGACTTCGAGGGAGAAATCCCAAAGGAGTTGACTTGAGGTTCCACACTCAGTTGAGGCCCTCTTGGGGGTGGTATATGCTGAACGAGCAATCGTGAATGCGTTGCCACTTTCAACCTTGGTGCCAGGGATACTGATGACCATTAGTTACCATTTACCCCACCTGGCCTATTTAGGATGTAGTGCGATGATTATGAGGGAGTAATCCTAAATGATTGCTACGCGATACTACGCTCAGACGAGACTCTCTTGAGGATTTTATTGATCACCGAGCAATTGGGAAGTCGATAAAATCCGAAAGATGGGTTGTCGACTCTAGGAACTCTTTAGAACCTTGCTCTGCAGATATAAGAACCCTAGTACACACCCTGTGGTTGGTTCTTTACCTGGACTCCATGCTGTGATCTCGAACCCTTGATCATGTTGCATGTGTTTTCGCTTCCTGTTTGCATTGCATTGCATATCATTTGCATCTTTGCATGATTCGTTGCACGCGTCTGTTTACCCAGCTACTCATTTCCAGTTGTGTCTACCTTCCAGTGTCACCTGTGAGTCGTCAAGCTGATGCCTCGACACCGATACCGGACTAGAGCTGACTACAAACACAAGATGTCAGAGCAAGAGGTATACAATGTTGAGATCCGAATGGAGATCGACGACCTTAAGTCAAGTGTGACCAAGCTCACTGAGATGCTTCAAGTCTTGATTACTAGAGGAGAGCAACCCCAAAAGACTGTTATCCAGGAGTTTTCAAATGCTGATCCTCAGCCTATTCAGGTGCCACCTTCGACTTGGCCAGAGTTTGGTTTGCCACACAATTATTCTCCACCTCTTGCATCTGCTACTACGGTTGGTCAGGCTGCCATGCCAGCTCAAGCTCCTCCACATCCGACTGCAGGACATAACCAGTACCGTAATAGGGGTCGATTTGATCCTATCCCCATGACTTACACCGAACTGTACCCTAGTCTGGTTGAGCAAGGTTTGATTACCACAAGGCCTTTAGCTCCTCCAAATCCTCTTCCAGCTGGATTCAGATCTGATCTCCTCTGTGCATTCCATGAAGGTGCTGCAAGCCACGACTTGGAAAATTGCTATGCACTGAAGGCTAGAGTGCGTGATTTGATTAAGACTGGAACTCTTAGCTTTCGTGACAATCCCAATGTCCAGAATAACCCTCTGCCGGGGCACGCCAAGTGAAGCTTCAGTCGACTTCAGCATGCTATCCTCCTAAAAGCCAGTGTTTCAGACAGGACAGCTCATCCTTGTATTGATTAGTCACTAGGCCTTTGTTTCTTGTTGTTTGCATTTTCTTTATTTTGTAATGGTTGTTTGCTTTCAAATTATGTTTGTATTTTCAAATTAATGAAATGAGCATTGCAACTTTTGATTCAATTCATTTGTGTTTGCTATTTACTTCTTATTGCTTCCTCTTTCATGAAAAATAAAATAAAATAAATTCTCTTGTCCACTTTCTTCTGATTATGCAAAGATTGGAGGGAGGATGATGAAAACAAAATACTCATAATTGCTGTTAGTATGCTTTCAAAGAAACTTTGCTGACGATGTAAGGCATTGTTTCAATCCCCAAACAATGGAGAAATAAGGAAGTTAACCCCTCTTTAACCCCTTCGAGCCTTGAAGTAGGTGTCGCACCCTAATTTTTGACCCTAAGATCCCTTTTCTTTTTGCATAACATATTAGGCCGATCATTTATGCATAACTAACCACTTTACCTAGTTGTTGTCTGTTCGTTTCATTTATGAGTACAGGTGCTGCCTTGAAGGCTTTGCTGTGTGTGTTTGTGGAGGTTCTCTGGTCTTTACAAGATGTGTTTGGATTCCCTTGAGATTGCGCCCTTCCCCTTTCTGGTCCCTAAGCCACCACCAGTCTTTTCTTCCTTGAGACTCCTCAATTTCCCCCGCAGAGATACTAAGTCCTTTATGCCCGTTGGACGTGATGATTGACCCCCTCAGAAGCTAGTCACTGGTTGTGTGGTAGTTGTTAGTACAATTGGTATTCTTTCCCCCCTCTATAAACTCCTCAAATTCAAGAGATGTGTTGCTCTTTGTTCTCAAGGCTTGGTTTATTAAGGAAAGTTCAATTCGGAAGAAGTAGAAGGTTGAAGTCCAAATATGCAATCTCAAGCCCATGATTGTCACAAAATTTACAAGATCAAGCATAAAAGTCACGATCCATTCACTACCCAAATATCCAAAGGAGTTGCTTGACATAATAACATTTTCATGTGGTCGAATCTCATCGAATGCAAGTTTAAGTATAAAACTCAAGTTGCAAATTCAAAGGTGGCTTGCAAAAACCCAAGTATAAGAGTGGTAAAATCTTTTGATTGAATTCAGGAGGATAATTCAAGAGGTTACAAGTAATTCGTAATTATATTTGCAAAGCTGTAATTCATAATTATATTTGCAAAGCTGTAAGAGGGAAATTAGTCAGTTAAGTTCATGGAGGAGAGCAGTAAACGATGTGGTCTTTAATGTAGCGATACAAAGATGCTCAACAATTCGGAAATATACACTGTGAGGCCAGTTTAACGTTTCTGGATATGTAATATTAAAGAACTGAGAAAGAAAAAACAAATATTAAAGAACTGAGAAAGAAAAACAAAATTAAAATGGCTCGTGAGCTTTAATGGCCACTAAGGAATTACAAGTCCGGAGTCGATACCAACTCTATGACTAGGTTCCTACACTATGCTTGTTGAAGAGAAAGGTATTATATAACTGGGAGTACAAAACTAACAGAAGTCATCTTGACGGGAAGACAAATATCACACGACAGCAAACACAATATAGGTGCATGATTACAAAATTTATCACTCCAAACTCAAATCCAACGCCACCATACTCAAAGACGGTTCTTCTTTTGGTCCACAGCAGATGAATATCTCTAGTATCTAGTATAACCATATACAAGATTGAAACCCTGGTATAATTGCGGCGCTCGATGATGCACTATCAGACGACCTCGATGTTTCTCACCATGTATCCTGGTACTAAGGTGCAGTTGCTATAGCCCTGGAAAAGTGTCGTGTGTCAGCTTCCGCGAGTGACAATAGGCTTTCCTCTCAAACTTTCTGCTTGATCCTCAAGATGCAGCCAAGATCGGACCTCAAAGCATTTACCGCCTCCGTCAACGTTAGAATGCCATAAATCTACATGAGCAATTCCGCCAATAACAAAAACATTGGAGTGAGTTTCTAAATACAGGAAACAACAATAGAGAGTTAATTAAATATGAAGAAAAACTAGTTGACACTAAAAGTGATGTTGAGACAGCATTGAAGAGATTAATTAGAAGCAGTTTACACGTTTGATTTATGTGCGTAACTGTTCCTGTTGGAAGTTAGAATTTAGTCAGCAAAGCTCCCAGAGTTATTGATGATAGTCGAGCATCATGAATGTTACTGATTCTCCACTTCATACCATCCGAACCATGCGTCGCGCCTCTTATTCCAACTGATATGATTCTAGCTGTGAAATTCAACAAAAATGCGGCCAATGTTCAGCACTGTTAGTGAGAGTCAAAAGATAAATTCCAAAACATGTCAGCCACAAATTTCCTAAACTAGAGCTCCTGCCGAGCTTCTCAAATGCAACATTTCAGCTGAAACTTCTACTGTTACACCTTGTGACAAACCCCACTGTACCTTAGATAATGTGGACGGTGGGCTAGGAACAGAGGATGTTTGTGTTGGTGAAAGGGACCTCAGAGATCTTTTTAACTTTAGAGCTTGGTTATGACATGGGATCCAACATCACACCTTTCTAACTAGAAACAACAACGCATTGGAATCATCATCAAAAGATCTGTCCAAATAAATCCAAGTTAGTGCTAATCAATTCGAGAAACAAGTGATTTGAAAGACAACCTCTAACAACGAAGCCGAAAGCTTTCGACTCTTCCAACGCGTTACCATTTTCTATCACGAGGTGTTGGTATGGCCTTGAAAGGTTTTTAACACGTCCAGGCATGGCTGCACCTATTAAGCATCCACCAAATCTGTCACATATCTATCATTGAGTGTTGAACATGAAAAATATAAAAAGAGAGAAAATCATGAATCATAGAATCACCAAAAGAGGATTCTTGCATCTGATTAATCACCAATGGAAAATGCTCACATCTCGCCTCTGGACCCTGTCCTCGCTACGGATAATTCAGCAAACCTAGCAGTTGGACTGCCCAGTCGAAAGGCAAAATTTTCAAGAAGCTCTTATGTTTGATCACCTGAAAAAGAGATGAGATTGGAATAAGCTGCAAATGATGACCTCAAGTGGATAGACATGAGTTGCGGATTCCAATCGAAGTTGATGAAGAAATTGAAATTGAAAATAGATTCTGTAGTATTGAATACTCTGCTAGGAGAACATGTTGGTTTGACACCTCAATACAGCGGCCTAATTCCTTATCTACGTCGGAACCTTACACCATTTAAACCTGATAATCTAACCTCCAGTTCTGCAATCATGATGACATTAGAAACACCATTTGACACATGTACTGTATTAGTTCTGCACGCCAATTTGAACTGGACGAATGGGTGAGTTTGACGGCATTCAATCACCTTCAGCTAGCAGCAGCGCATGGGCCTGATAACATGGCAAGAGATATCAGATTTTCAAATCACCGGCATCAAGTTCCAAATAAAAAAAAAACCAAACATTCATGGAGATCTTTCATAATTTAGCAAGAAGAGAAAATGTTTACAAAATGTTTACCATCATAATCGCACATATTCCCGCAGCATTGTTAAGATCTCAACCTGAAAGAACCAAAGTGATAATAAGCTACCAGCCGCCATTTCAAAAGTGAGTTAACCAAGTCACAAGTACACAACAACCTGAAACATGTTTAAGCTATCAAGTTAGCATGGAGAAGTTAAGGTATCCTGCAGCATTATCAGTTACCATGGAACATTCCAAAAACATAAGACATGTTCAGACCAACTTTAAAATTTCCTACGTGGCCTCAGAATATTTATTTGAATCAGATTTAGCTTCATCATATTCAAAAGGAAAGTTATGGGTAATATCCCAAAGGGATACCGCCAGCAGAACTTTCCTAAAAATGGACAAAATCACACAAAGGGATCGTATCTAAGACAGCAAGGCAAGGCAACGGTTGAATAGCTTTTAAATCAAAGTGTATCAGACAACATTAACTTTCCAAACTCGAAAAAACGAATCATATCAGGCCCAAACTCAAACAAGGCAACAATTCAAAAACCTTCCAAATTCAAAATCAGAATCACATCAGCAATTAACACAAATCAATCAACATTGAAGAGATTTCCCAAAATGGATTCATCATTGGCCTTATAAGTACGGGGTCATTCTTGCATCAAGAGAAAAAAAACGAGAAAAAGAACCCCTAGAGAAGAATCAGAAAACCATCGATTCACAAACATGTCCATTCCCAACCAAAATTCCAAACCCACACAAAAAATATAGAGATTCAAATCACTTCATATTCAGAAAAAGAAAGACGAAAGAGACATCACACGACGGCAAATCAAATCGCAGCAGGTAAAGAAGAAAGAGAACTTCCCTCGACGAAGCCACTGGAGCCATCCACCGCCGGCGTCGCCATCATTTCCCTTTCCCTTTTTCTTTTTTCCGTTATCTACAATGTAAAATGTAATCGCCATAAAAATAGTGAAAATTGGGGTAACGGGCCGTGTGGGGTGGGGTTTTATTTGTCTGATTTTGTTGCGATCGATTGAGAGAGAAGATGAGAAGATGAGAGAGCCTTGGCGGCGGCTAGGGTTCGTAGTGTTTTTTTGAGAGAAGATGAGAGAGGATGACGAGAGAGAGAGTGCCCTCGTTCCTTTTTTCCTTTTCATTAGTTTTTTATTATAAATTGAAACCCTTTTAATAATCAAATTAAAAACTTTTTATAATAAAATTAAAAATCTTTTTTTATAATTAAAATTAAAACCTTTTCTTTCATGATAATGATTTAAAATCAAAACTCTTTTAATAATAAATTAAAATTAACTTCTATTAGTAATTTTACATAATAATAATTAATCTAATTTCTTTTATAATCATCATATTTAAAACTTTTAATAATAATCTAAAATTTTTTTATCACATTAATTAAAATTTGAGTTTCTTATTTTTAAAAAAACTTTTTATGATAATAATCAAAATCAGGTTTTTATAATAATATTAAGGATCTTTTAATAATGATTAATTTAAAAAAATCTTTTTTTATATATAATCAACACTACTTTTTTTAATATTTAATTTAAAATTTTTTATAATTAATCTAATTCCTTTTTGTAATAAAATTAAAACTTTTCTTTAATAATTAAAAAAAAATTTTAGAATTAATTAATTTAGGGTTTTTTTTAATAACCATTTTAAAACCTTCTTCGTAATGAACGCTAAAATTAAAATCCTTTTAATAACTTCTAACTAAAATTAGGATAACATAAGACTTTCAAGAATTTGCTAACATTAAGCCCCTTTTATCTAAAACACTTTTTAATTCTAAGGACTAAGATCCTTTTATAATTAAAAATTTCCCTAGCCTCCTCAAGTGGATAAATATGATAATCTCAAACAAGTCAAATAATTAAGTTTAAAACTCAACCTTTAGATCGCCCTCGTTTAGAAACCTCTCGTTGCGATTAGTCATAGGTTCGTGTGAGAACGCTTTGTTGGTATGCCTTGCTTGCTTATCATGTATTTGATTTATGTTCTTGCTTTAAACCTTTTCAAAAAATATAAAAATTTCTCGATCCAACGTCGAGCCCATTTTCTACCTATATAAGTCGATCGCCTTAGGGCATCACATTCGACCTATTGATCACTGGACACAAGTCTAGCATCACTTTGCTAGCACACTCGCCTAAATAATATAATTAATCGCATAAATATCCAAGGGAAAATCCCATGCATAATAACCACGTTATTGTGCATGGTGCATATCATTTGCATCATAATCGACAAACTTAAGATAAGACAATTAGACAACTCTAGGATAGACTTCCTAGGTTAGTCCCCCTCAACTTTGATTTTTAATCAAACTTTAGCCTACCTAATTCTCCACACAAGAGAATTAGATGTTAATCATCTTAAAGAACGGGACATACAATCCCATACCCCACAAATACAAACATTTTCAAAGAACTGTGGCGGTTTTCTTAAGATGATGACTCATCTTCTTCACTTACCCTTAAACCCTTAGCAAACAAATAATAATAACAGATAATATGAAATAAAATCAAGAGGTTCCTGTACAGTACTACAGATATCTAGGATGCTAACACCTTCCCTAGGTATAACCAACCCCCGAACTTAGAATCTTAGTGCATTTGCATTGCATTGTGGGTATTCGGTCTTTCTCCATTCCCTTGGATAAAATCAAAGACGGTGGTGACATTAAAAAATGTGATCCTAGTTAACAAATAACTATGGTATCCAATTTTCACCGCGACAGAAATGGCGACTTCACTGGGGATTGTCATAAGAGGGTTCCCCCTAACTTGATTTTTTTATCTGTTATATATATATTTGTTTTGCTGTTTGCAGGGTTATCTTTGAGTGGTGAGATAAGTCCTAACCCGGACTTGAGAGCACATATAAGATAGGATCGTGGGTATAATCGAGGAGATTTCGAGGGAGTAATTCCAAAGAAGTCGATTTGATTCCACACTCAGTTGAGGCCCTCTCGAAGGTGGTATTTGTTGAACGAGCTATCGTGAATACATTACTACTTTCGACCTAGGAGCCCGGGATATTGAGAACCGTAGTCACCTTTAACCCAACTTGGCCTTTTAGGATGTAGTACGATGACTATGAGGGAGTAATTCCAAATGGTTGATACGCGATACTACACTCAGACGAGATCCTCTTGAGAATATTGTTGACTACCAAGTAATTGGGAAATCGATAATATCCGAAAGATGGATTGTAGACTCTGGGAACTTTGTAGAACCCGTTCGGCAGGTACAAATGAACCATAGTACATACCTTCTTGGGATGGTTAGACCCTTGGCTCCATGTTGTGACCTTTCAAGCCTAGGACTTTTTGTCTGTTTGATTGCTTGTGTGCTTTGTGTATTTGCATCCTTGCATTGCATAAGCATCATATCATAAAGATTCATGGAACGTAGTCTTGTTTATAAACATCATAAGGATATCATGAACTCTAAAAAAAAAAAAAAAAACGTTGAAGTACCTTTACAAGAGTCATAACCTGGACGATCTAAGGGGACTGGAGACCTTGCTGACAGATAAAGAAAGGATCGATATCAGATATGGGAATTTATCATCTCCATTCTACTACTGTTTCCTTGATTATCAACTGCCACCTTATGAAGAATTTCCTCAGATGATGGAGTTACTAATTTAAGACAAAAAACTCATTTCCTATCTCCGGTTAATATTCAAGCTAAGATGACTACAAAAGAAGGTTTATTAGGAAGGAGCTGTTTTTTGCAATAAACGGAAAAGCTCAAGACATCTTATCCCATCAGTCAATACTTCGTCGACAAGCTCATCTTGGAAAAGCTCAGGTGGAAGAAAAGTCAAGGACTCAAAGAGGACCATTGGAAGAGTCTCCTTAGATCCATCATTATTAGCTTTTATTTAGCTTTACGTTATGACTGCTGTAAGGTGTACAGACACGTTTTAATTTTCGTATTAAATCAATCATTTAGTATTCCGTTACTAATGACTGTAACTGTCCTTTTTATGATTATTAAAAATGAGACTTCTGATATCCCAAAATGATTATAAATAGCTAAGTTTCTATGAATCTTTTGCACTTGAATTCTCATTTTCATTCTCCTTCAAAGAACTCAAAGTTTGTTTCTTTAGATATCGTAAAATGGATTATGGAAGGAGCAGAACTTTGCCATACACCTTCAGGGTCCTTGATGTGGAACAATTAAGGGAACTAGGAGGTCAGATAAAAGATCAAGAAGCCTTCGCTGCAAAGCATGGACAGATCCTCTCTTTGTTGCAGGTCCAAGTAGCTGCTGGTTTATTGGAGACGCTGGTTCAACTCTATCATGTAATCTATCATTGCTTTATATTTCAAGATTTCCAGCTGATGCCCACTTTGGAAGAATATTCCGCTCTATTGGGAATTCCCGTCAAGGACTCGCCCCCGTTCTATGGTTGAGAAGGAAGACCCAGTCAGGAAGACATTGCAAGAGTGACTCGCATGAAGCTGTTAGAGATCCAGACTCACATGACGTTCAGAGGGGGAATCGACGGCTTTCCTGCTCAGTTCTTATTCGAGAAAGCTCGAGAATTCGCCGACAAAGGAAGTACCAGAGCTTTCGAGAATCTTTTCGCATTGCTGGTTTATGGTTTATTCTTGTTTCCAAATGTCGAGAATTTCATTGATGTCCACGCGATCAGGATCTTTATGCTCAAGAATCCTGTTCCAACACTGTTGGCCGATGCATACCATTCAATTCAATCAAAGATTCTGAAAGGAGAAGGTCAGATTGTTTGCTGCACTGCTATCCTCTATAGGTGGTTTATTTTGCACCTACCGAGATCCGCAGCCTTCTGGGATGTGAAAGATGCTTCTGAATGGCCCGCTAAACTCATGGCTCTCACTCACTCGAACATTGTATGGCATGATCCAATGTACGGAGGAATTCCCATGATTCACAGTTGTGGAGATTTTCCCAATGTGCCTCTCCTCGGCACAAAAGGATGCACCAGTTACAATCCTATTCTCACCCGTCGCCAGCTTGGACATCCGATGAATGAAATACCTGATCCAGAAAACCTAAAGAGAATTTTCCTCTATGATGGAGAAGATCTTCAGCTAAAGATTCAGATTTTATTTGCTTGGCGTCGAATCAACAGACAAGGGATAACTGCAACAATGAACCCTAACTGCACGGTTACAGAATCTTGCCTGGAGTGGTCGCGCAAACGAGCTCCCGTTCTGACAATGCCGTATCCTCCACCCAAGCCTCCCTTAGTGGAACCCAATGAAGTTTCAAGGTTGAAGGCAGAAGTAGAGAAGCTGACCCTGGACAAGTTTATATTGCAGGAGAGGATTGACAAGCTGATGGAAGAACTCAGTGAAAAGAAAGAAGCATCATCCAGTGGATCAAAGCCCTAGTTCCCCTTATGTTCTGTTTGTTTATTATAATAAAGCCCTGAAGGTGTATCGATGTTATGAAAGTTTAAAATTTTAAATAAAATCAATTTCTGATTACGATATTTAAAATACACTTTTAAGTTCTTTGAAGTGCATGTTGCATCATAAGCATCATTTACATTTGCATTGGCATTTCTTTTGCATTCCAGGTTCTCATTCGTGTCTCTCTTCTCAGACTCCGCATCATCGATACAATACTCGAGTCGGTCGCAAAAAAGGATGGATCATTTGGAACAGGAAAACCGGGCACTCTGAGCGGAGATTGCCGCTCTAAAGGCCAACATGGAAACTCTTTCCGCTACTACGAAGAATATGATAGACGTTCAAGAACATGAAAAGCAAGAACTTCGCGATGAGATTGCTGACTTAAGGATGACCAAGAGGAGCCTAATGGATTTGGTCAAAGAGTTGGCCACATCCCAACGCCAGGATGGATTTTCTGCCTCCTTCACCGACCAACCAGCTGAACGAAGGGGCAAAATTTTGGATATCCCTGTGCTCTACGCTGATTTGTTCCCAACACTCTTAAAACATGGTTTAATCAAGAAGGAAACTCCACTATCCATCCCGGTGACCCATGGGAGTTATTTCAAAGCCGATGCCTTCTGTGCCTTCCATCAAGGGGCACCCGGCCATGATATCGAGGAATGTTATGTCTTGAAGGAGAAAGTGAAAGAGATGGTTCAGAAGGGGGTCTTGTCTTTCGAAGTGTGCGAACCCCAAGTTGAGATCCATCTCTCACTCAAACAAGAAGCAATCCCCTCCTTGCACATGGTGGATTGATACACATGACAGTTTTCTCCAGGCTATGTCTGGCCATATTTTAAGCTTATTTACTATTTTCATATGTTAATTTTCTACGTTCATTAATGCATTTGTTTTAACGTGTAAGAACTTGTTTATTTTGAATAATTAATGCAATAATAATGTTTGTCTTGAAGAAATCCATTCGTTTCACTCATTTTTAAAATGCTATTTTATAATGTCAATGCTGCCCAATCTCTTGCCTCGGCAGAGAACTGAATGGAGGATGATGAAACCAAACGCTAGATCTCGTGTTGTATGCTTTTGAATAAAACTTTGCTAGTGATATAAGGCATTATTTCAAAAATCCTAAACACCGGAGATATAAGGAGATAAACTCTCGTTAACCCTTTTGAGCCTTGAAGTAGGAGTTTTCTTTCTTCCAAATCAAAAAACCTCATTCTTAACCTGGGGCAGGGTAATTTTCAAAAATGGAGTGAAAGTATCACGAATACTGGGTGGGTACAAACAATCTTTGAGCCTTGTATCCTTTGTTTCTTAAACCGTAAACCAATCCAAGATACAACCCTTAAAAGACCTAATTGAAACAAGGTTTATTTCAAAAGCATACTCATTGAGATATCGTTTCCTGACTCCTATGAGCTATGCTCAAATCTGTCTTGACATTATAAAATCGGCAATTCAATCACAAAAATATTTTTAAATAAACTTCAAGACAAACGTTTGTCGCATTATCTGTTTCAGAATTAACATTTTCTACTTGCTAACATTGCTTGACATCATAGAAATCAACATATGTGTGGCAATGATGAGCTAAACTTTAGTACTGTTTCAAGGAGATGATAGTACCCAGGGGCACGTCACCTGAAGACCTTGCTGAGCAGGGGCAAGTTATTTCCTGACTATTACTCCACAATCTGAAGAATGAGTTCGAAGACACAGTTATACAAAATATCATCAATCTGGGGCAGTTAAGTCGAGATTTGATAAATCTCTCCAATCCCGAAGACTTAGAACACCATCAATCTGGGGAAGTTATGTCGAGATTTGATAAATCTCTCCAAGTTGTTTCCCAGCTACTTCTTTCATTGTCTGACCCCAAGGGACAAGTTCGAAGATTAAGGACACCGTTAATCTGGGGCAGTTACGTCGAGATTTGGAAAATCTCTCCATTGTTTGAAGACTCACTGCACAGAATACCGTCAATCCGAGCCAGTTACGTCGATATTCGACGAATCCCTCCAAGAGTTGGAATACATTGGAACACCTTGGATACCAAGTTTTCTGTAAAATCCTCTTGGAATCTTCTCTTAAACCATATGATCTGGGGCATTTTGAGAAGTGAAGATTACTTTTATCCATCCACAACAACTGTTAATCAAAATGGCGACTACCTTACAGGTCATCAATGCAGAGTCTTCATCCATAATCCATGTCTCAAAGGGTTTCTATTCTAGGTAATGTAGCAACTCCCCAGTAAGTTTCACTCCAGGTAATCACGACTATCCCCGGAGAACTTCTTCGGTTACGACCTCCCCTAGCGAAGCGAGTGTTTATCTCACTCCTCATTGGATTTTCTCAATCTTCTCCAGGGAAGGCGGATGTTTATTTCATCCTCTCGAAGTTTTATCTCCGACATTTCAACTATTATCGATCCAAGTTTCCCCGATGAAGTGGATATTTATTTTATCCAGCTACAACTTTCATTCAGACTACGCCAGTTCGCAGTGGATATTTATTTTATCCCCTATGAAGTCTTTTCGATAATGAGTTTGATTCGTTCCCAGTAAATCTTTCGCATTCCCAACAGAATCCAAGGTTCATCTTGACATCCTCAGTGAAGTCACAATGTTCATCCCCAGTTGAGTGCTCTCTTTTCTCCAGAGAAAGTTTGAAGCTTTGAAGCAGGACCGTGGCCTTATATACAGCTTTCCATTCATCCCCAGTGATGCTTCTCATATTGCAAAGATTGGCCAAGTACCCGTATCAAGATGCTTGTTTTCGTCTCCAGTTTGCTTCTTGTTGTTGTTTTGTCAGCATAAGCATAGGCATATCATGGCATTCTTTCATGTAGATTCATGGCATGTGGCATTTTGCATCTTGCATTTTGTGTTGTTTGTTTGGTTCTTTCACTTTGGTCGTGGTTATCCCCAGGTGATCAGGGTTTGTCTGCTCCCTCCAAGTAGGATTGTCAACCCTAGGCAGAAAAACACGTCCTTTTTAATTCCCCACTGAGTTTGATCCTCGTGGAAGATGGTTGCTTTAGTTTTCTTTTCCATTTTGGACAAAGATAAACCCTGTTGAGTTCAATCCTCAATGGATAGAGTCTTGTTTGACCGTTTCTTCCCAGTTATTTCCTGGATCGAACTTTGGTCCCTGACAATCACAAATTTTGGACATCTCTGAGACGTTGAATATGGACTAAGCGTGCATTTATTTTGCACTTTACCTCCCAAAGAAGAGTTTACTTGAAGATCTCTATGGAAGACATAAATTATTTCTCCAAAAATGATTACTACATTTTCAAGGGATTTACGCCCAGACAACAAGTAGCAGCTCTTTATTTGAGCAATTTGGTTATCAAGATTTCTACGACAAATAGCAGTCTCCTCAAGACAGTTTGTCTATCCCCAGCAAATTACCAAGATTTTCCATTTATTCTCCGACAGATGTTATCTCCCCGGAAATCCGTCAGAGAAACTTATTGAAGACTTTGCAGGCATTCTCTTTATTTGAGAACTCCCGTTGCAAGAAATCTATTCACTTCACTGATATTTCAACTACAACAATATTGCTCTACCACGGTTATCTCCAATGAATCCATTATTCAAGTTACTCCCACCAGATGATATCTCTTCAAAGAGCGTGGGAAATTCAAGACTTTGTTTGAGGCGGGAGATCCCGCAGCACTTATTTTCAAGACTTGCCTGTGGCATACAACCTTGGGGCATGGGAAAGTATTTACTCTTCCTGAACGGAACATTTAAGGAAGCTGAATCATCATCTTGATCGTTGAAGCCCATTTCAGTGTATTACCTCTACTTAGGCTATCGTGTGATAGTAGGTAATACGTCTGTATTTTGGTCAGATGCCTCGCTTAGGCTACCATGGTGGTAGTAGGTCATCTTTCCTTCTTGTTTTTACCTGGCTTAGGCTATCATATGCTTGATAGTAGGTAGCACACCTTTTGGTCGGACACCTTTGCTCAGGCTGCCACAAGTTGGTAGTAGGTGATCCTCCTTTTCCAGTCTATTACCTCTGCTTAGGCTATCGTGTGATAGTAGGTAATACGTCTGTATTTTGGTCAGATGCCTCACTTAGGCTACCGTGGTGGTAGTAGGTCATCTTTCCTTCTTGTGTTTACCTGGCTTAGGCTATCATATGCTTGATAGTAGGTAAAACACCCTGTTTGGGTCAGATGCCTCGCTTAGGCTACCGTGGTGGTAGTAGGTCATCTTTCCTTCTTGTGTTTACCTGGCTTAGGCTATCATATGCTTGATAGTAGGTAACACACCCTTTTTGGGCCGGACGCCTTTGCTCAGGCTGCCACAAGTTGGCAGTAGGTGATCCTTCTTCCCCAGTTTATTACCTCTGCTTAGGCTATCATGTGGGATAGTAGGTAATATACGCCCTTTTTATTGCAACTGGATACCTTGGCTTAGGCTACCAGCTGTTGGTAGTAAGTTATCCTGTTCCTTTCAAGTTTTTTTGCCATGTGCTTAGCTGCCTTGTGATTGTCAGTTGGTAGTCTCTTCTTCCCCAGTGGAGTTAGATCTTTCCCCGTGGTGTCTCGTCTTGCTGAGTCGTCCTCATCGGGTCTGTTTTTCTCTATGTTTTAACATTAGCTATCCCCTGTGACGTTATTCCTCATAGGATCCTTGTCTTGCATTTCATATCATCTTCATACCATATCATGTGAATTTGGCGGCATCTTAGGGCCAAAAAATTTGTGCATGTTCGTATTTAAATCTCTCCTATCTCGTCGAGACGAAGATTTTAATCTCCATATCTCCGAGTAGGAGAAACTTAAATAGGGGCATCTGTCGCACCCTAATTTTTGACCCTAAGATCCCTTTTCTTTTTACATAACATATTAGGCCGATCATTTATGCATAACTAACCACTTTACCTAGTTGTTGTCTATTCGTTTCGTTTATGAGTACAAGTGCTGCCTTGAAGGCTTTGCTGTGTGTGTTTATGGAGGTTCTCTGGTCTTTACAAGATGTGTTTGGATTCCCGTGAGATTGCGCCCTTCCCCTTTCTGGTCCCTAAGCCACCACCAGTCTTTTCTTCCTCGAGACTCCTCAATTTCCCCCGCAGAGATACTAAGTCCTTTATGCCCGTTGGACGTGATGATTGACCCCCTCAGAAGCTAGTCACTGGTTGTGTGGTAGTTGTTAGTACAATTGGTATTCTTTCCCCCCTCTGTAAACTCCTCAGATTCAAGAGATGTGTTGCTCTTTGTTCTCAAGGCTTGGTTTATTAAGGAAAGTTCAATTCAGAAGAAGTAGAAGGTTGAAGTCCAAATATGCAATCTCAAGCCCATGATTGTCGCAAAATTTACAAGATCAAGCATAAAAGTCACGATCCATTCACTACCCAAATATCCAAAGGAGTTGCTTGACATAATAATATTTTCATGTGGTCGAATCTCATCGAATGCAAGTTTAAGTATAAAACTCAAGTTGCAAATTCAAAGGTGGCTTGCAAAAACCCAAGTATAAGAGTGGCAAAATCTTTTGATTGAATTCAGGAGGATAATTCAAGAGGTTACAAGTAATTCGTAATTATATTTGCAAAGCTGTAATTCATAATTATATTTGCAAAGCTGTAAGAGAGAAATTAGTCAGTTAAGTTCATGGAGGAGAGCAGTAAACGATGTGGTCTTTAATGTAGCGATACAAAGATGCTCAACAATTCGGAAATATACACTGTGAGGCCAGTTTAACGTTTCTGGATACGTAATATTAAAGAACTGAGAAAGAAAAAACAAATATTAAAGAACTGAGAAAGAAAAACAAAATTGAAATGGCTCGTGAGCTTTAATGGCCACTAAGGAATTACAAGTCCGGAGTCGATACCAACTCTATGACTAGGTTCCTACACTATGCTTGTTGAAGAGAAAGGTATTATATAACTGGGAGTACAAAAGTAACAGAAGTCATCTTGACGGGAAGACAAATATCACACGACAGCAAACACAATATAGGTGCATGATTACAAAATTTATCACTCCAAACTCAAATCCAACGCCACCATACTCAAAGACGGTTCTTCTTTTGGTCCACAGCAGATGAATATCTCTAGTATCTAGTATAACCATATACAAGATTGAAACCCTGGTATAATTGCGGCGCTCGATGATGCACTATCAGACGACCTCGATGTTTCTCACCATGTATCCTGGTACTAAGGTGCAGTTGCTATAGCCCTGGAAAAGTATCGTGTGTCAGCTTCCGCGAGTGACAATAGGCTTTCCTCTCAAACTTTCTGCTTGATCCTCAAGATGCAGCCAAGATCGGACCTCAAAGCATTTACCGCCTCCGTCAACGTTAGAATGCCATAAATCTACATGAGTAATTGCGCCAATAACAAAAACATTGGAGTGAGTTTCTAAATACAGGAAACAACAATAGAGAGTTAATTAAATATGAAGAAAAACTGGTTGACACTAAAAGTGATGTTGAGACATCATTGAAGAGATTAATTAGAAGCAGTTTACACGTTTGATTTATGTGCGTAACAGTTCCTGTTGGAAGTTAGAATTTAGTCAGCAAAGCTCCCAGAGTTATTGATGATAGTCGAGCATCATGAATGTTACTGATTCTCCACTTCATACCATCCGAACCACGCGTCGCGCCTCTTATTCCAACTGATATGATTCTAGCTGTGAAATTCAACAAAAATGCGGCCAATGTTCAGCACTGTTAGTGAGAGTCAAAAGATAAATTCCAAAACATGCCAGCCACAAATTTCCTAAACTAGAGCTCCTGCCGAGCTTCTCAAATGCAACATTTCAGCTGAAACTTCTACTGTTACACCTTGTGACAAACCCCACTGTACCTTAGATAATGTGGACGGTGGGCTAGGAACGGAGGATGTTTGTGTTGGTGAAAGGGACCTCAGAGATCTTTTTAACTTTAGAGCTTGGTTATGACATGGGATCCAGCATCACACCTTTCTAACTAGAAACAACAACGCATTGGAATCATCATCAAAAGACCTGTCCAAATAAATCCAAGTTAGTGCTAATCAATTCGAGAAACAAGTGATTTGAAAGACAACCTCTAACAACGAAGCCGAAAGCTTTCGACTCTTCCAACGCGTTACCGTTTTCTATCACGAGGTGTTGGTATGGCCTTGAAAGGTTTTTAACACGTCCTGGCATGGCTGCACCTATTAAGCATCCACCAAATCTGTCACATATCTATCATTGAGTGTTGAACATGAAAAATATAAAAAGAGAGAAAATCATGAATCATAGAATCACCAAAAGAGGATTCTTGCATCTGATTAATCACCAATGGAAAATGCTCACATCTCGCCTCTGGACCCTGTCCTCGCTACGGATAATTCAGCAAACCTAGCAGTTGGACTGCCCAGTCGAAAGGCGAAATTTTCAAGAAGCTCTTATGTTTGATCACCTGAAAAAGAGATGAGGTTGGAATAAGCTGCAAATGATGACCTCAAGTGGATAGACATGAGTTGCGGATTCCAATCGAAGTTAATGAAGAAATTGAAATTGAAAATAGATTATGTAGTATTGAATACTCTGCTAGGAGAACATGTTGGTTTGACACCTCAATACAGCGGCCTAATTCCTTATCTACGTCGGAACCTTACACCATTTAAACCTGATAATCTAACCTCCAGTTCGGCAATCATGATGATATTAGAAACACCATTTGACACATGTACTGTATTAGTTCTGCACGCCAATTTGAACTGGCCGAATGGGTGAGTTTGACGGCATTCAATCACCTTCGGCTAGTAGCAGCGCATGGGCCTGATAACATGGCAAGAGATATCAGATTTTCAAATCACCGGCATCAAGTTCCAAATAAAAAAAAAAACCAAACATTCATGGAGATCTTTCATAATTTAGCAAGAGAAAATGTTTACAAAATGTTTACCATCATAATCGCACATATTCCCGCAGCATTGTTAAGATCTCAACCTGAAAGAACCAAAGTGATAATAAGCCACCAGCCGCCATTTCAAAAGTGAGTTAACCAAGTCACAAGTACACAACAACCTGAAACATGTTTAAGCTATCAAGTTAGCATGGAGAAGTTAAGGTGTCCTGCAGCATTATCAGTTACCATGGCACATTCCAAAAACAT
Organism: Lathyrus tuberosus; assembly: GCA_022829125.1. Taxonomy (NCBI): domain Eukaryota; kingdom Viridiplantae; phylum Streptophyta; class Magnoliopsida; order Fabales; family Fabaceae; genus Lathyrus; species Lathyrus tuberosus. Next base: position 8,191,090 of record JALAZF010000199.1, on the reverse strand, counting down.
AAGACATGTTCAGACCAACTTTAAAATTTCCTACGTGGCCTCAGAGTTTTTATTTGAATCAGATTTAGCTTCATCATATTCAAAAGGAAAGTTATGGGTAATATCCCAAAGGGATACCGCCAGCAGAACTTTCCTAAAAATGGACAAAATCACACAAAGGGATCGTATCCAAGACAGCAAGGCAAGGCAACGGTTGAATAGCTTTTAAATCAAAGTGTATCAGACAACATTAACTTTCCAAACTCGAAAAATCAAATCATATCAGGCCCAAACTCAAACAAGGCAACAATTCAAAAACCTTCCAAATTCAAAATCAGAATCAAATCAGCAATTAACACAAATCAATCAACATTGAAGAGATTTCCCAAAACGGATTCATCATTGGCCTTATAAGTACGGGGTCATTCTTGCATCAAGAGAAAAAAAAAACGAGAAAAAGAACCCCTAGAGAAGAATCAGAAAACCATCGATTCACAAACATGTCCATTCCCAACCAAAATTCCAAACCCACACAAAAAATATAGAGATTCAAATCACTTCATATTCAGAAAAAGAAAGACGAAAGAGACATCACACGACGGCAAATCAAATCGCAGCAGGTAAAGAAGAAAGAGAACTTCCCTCGACGAAGCCACTGGAGCCATCCACCGCCGGCGTCGCCATCATCTCCCTTTCCCTTTTTCTTTTTTCCGTTATCTACAATGTAAAATGTAATCGCCATAAAAATAGTGAAAATCGGGGTAACGGGCCGTGTGGGGTGGGGTTTTATTTGTCTGATTTTGTTGCTATCGATCGAGAGAGAAGATGAGAGAGCCTTGGCGGCGGCTAGGGTTCGTAGTGTTTTTTTGAGAGAAGATGAGAGAGGATGACGAGAGAGAGAGAGAGAGAGAGCGCCCTCGTTCCTTTTTTCCTTTTCATTAGTTTTTTATTATAAATTGAAACCCTTTTAATAATCAAATTAAAAACTTTTTATAATAAAATTAAAAATCTTTTTTTATAATTAAAATTAAAACCTTTTCTTTCATGATAACGATTTAAAATCAAAACTCTTTTAATAATAAATTAAAATTAACTTCTATTAGTAATTTTACATAATAATAATTAATCTAATTTCTTTTATAATCATCATATTTAAAACTTTTAATAATAATCTAAAATTTTTTTATCACATTAATTAAAATTTGAGTTTCTTATTTTTAAAAAAACTTTTTATGATAATAATCTAAATCAGGTTTTTATAATAATATTAAGGATCTTTTAATAATGATTAATTTAAAAAAATCTTTTTTTATATATAATCAACACTACTTTTTTTAATATTTAATTTAAACTTTTTTATAATTAATCTAATTCCTTTTTGTAATAAAATTAAAACTTTTCTTTAATAATTAAAAAAAAATTTAGAATTAATTAATTTAGGGTTTTTTTTAATAACCATTTTAAAACCTTCTTCGTAATGAACGCTAAAATTAAAATCCTTTTAATAACTTCTAACTAAAATTAGGATAACACAAGACTTTCAAGAATTTGCTAACATTAAGCCCCTTTTATCTAAAACACTTTTTTATTCTAAGGACTAAGATCCTTTTATAATTAAAAATTTCCCTAGCCTCCTCAAGTGGATAAATATGATAATCTCAAACAAGTCAAATAATTAAGTTTAAAACTCAACCTTTAGATCGCCCTCGTTTAGAAACCTCTCGTTGCGATTAGTCATAGGTTCGTGTGAGAACGCTTTGTTGGTATGCATTGCTTGCTTATCATGTATTTGATTTATGTTCTTGCTTTAAACCTTTTCAAAAAATAAAAAAATTTCTCGATCCAACGTCGAGCCCATTTTCTACCTATATAAGTCGATCGCCTTAGGGCATCGCATTCGACCTATTGATCACTGGACACAAGTCTAGCTTCACTTTGCTAGCACACTCGCCTAAATAATATAATTAATCGCATAAATATCCAAGGGAAAATCCCATGCATAATAACCACATTATTGTGCATGGTGCATATCATTTGCATCATAATCGACAAACTTAAGATAAGACAATTAGACAACTCTAGGATAGACTTCCTAGGTTAGTCCCCCTCAACTTTGATTTTTAATCAAACTTTAGCCTACCTAATTCTCCACACAAGAGAATTAGATGTTAATCATCTTAAAGAATGGGACATACAATCCCATACCCCACAAATACAAACATTTTCAAAGAACTGTGGCGGTTTTCTTAAGATGATGACTCATCTTCTTCACTTACCCTTAAACCCTTAGCAAACAAATAATAATAACAGATAATATGAAATAAAATCAAGAGGTTCCTGTAGAGTACTACAGATATCTAGGATGCTAAACCTTCCCTAGGTATAACCAACCCCCGAACTTAGAATCTTAGTGCATTTGCATTGCATTGTGGGTATTCGGTCTTTCTCCCTTCCCTTGGATAAAATCAAAGACGGTGGTGACATTAAAAAATGTGATCCTAGTTAACAAATAACTATGGTATCCAATTTTCACCGCGACAGTAGGAGTTTCTTTTCTTTACAAATAAAACCCCGCAATTTTAACCTGGGGCAGGGTAGTTCTTAGTTAGCTTGATTGTGCATTCAAATACAAGAGTAGCATTCAATACGCCTTTCAACAAAGTTCACAAATGTTCCTTCGCACACAACAAGCAAGTGTCGAAGATGTCTTTCAAGCCAAACACCAACGATGGTTCGTTGTAATCCTTAAGCCAGGCAGTCACTAAAAAAAAAGAAGAAAAAATAAGAAAGAAAAGTTTGTAGTACAACCAAAGGAGGAAATCTTTAAATCCTTTATCCTGAAAGTCCTCAATGGCAGACAATTTTGTAAGGAAGTAGTGACCACCATTTCAAAGTCCTTTAACTTCTGAACCATCATCATTACTATCATCAGTGCATTTCCTATCCTATGGGAACCTGAGTGCATAGTTTGAGTTAACTGAGCATAGGACTGGAGATCATCACGAAGATTGGGTGGGCACAAATAAACTTTGAGCTTTTATCCTTTGTTTCGTAAACCGTGAACCAGGCCACGTTATAACCCTCAAAAGACCTAATTGAAGCGAGGTTATTTTGAAAGCATACTACAGCAAGGTTGCGTAAACTGACTCCAAAAGATCTTTGCAGATCATCTATTTTGGGCATCACCCTTTGCTTAAACTTTTCACTTTAATGTCTTGAACCACCGTGTTCTGACCAGTATCCCATATACTTTGCACCTCTTTCAAAATGATTTTGATTTCAAAAGTTGCATGAACTTTGCATTTACCATGTTTGTACAAATACTTTTGTTTGCAAACTAGTTTTCCTCTCAAGGAATTTTCAAACAATTAAGAAACTTGGTCGGTGATCCAATAAGGGGCAAGTTCCTTCCACATCCTATTGAGAATCAGTTCAAGATTTGTGGTTTAATGACGACTTCTCAGAATTGGTTTATCCAGAAGACCTTTCAAGACTCAGACTGGGGCAAGCTTTCCAAGAGCACCATGAAACGGTCATTTCCAGACTCACATAAATTGAAGCAATGATCAGCTCATCTACAATAATCAGCTAGTCTGGGGCAGTTTACCTGAAGAATCCCCAAGCAACTCTTTATCCTTCCTACAAGGATCATCAATTTGGATACAGTTTACCAGTGTGGCAGATGATGTGTTCAGCATTAGCATCTCTAGTCCCAAGCAGAATGGCAGTGATCTCCATGTTGAGGAATCAGCCTTCTAGTATTGTCTTCTCCACAAAAGAGTCGTGTTGTGTCGTCAGCATCTGCACCTGCATTTGCATTTGATCATAAATCATCTGCATAATTCATATACATATGCATATCATGAGTGTTTCATCCTCATTTGCATTTCTCCCGAGGTCGTGTCATTATCAGCGTCTTACCTTGTGGTCAAAGTCCAACTTACTTGGCGCCTACCAAAACGTTACCTTTCCTTTCATTCAGTGTCATTCTTGAATGTTGTTGTTTCCTTGCGCTTCTAGTCCTGTTGTTAGATGTTTGTCTTCTTTCATTCCAGTGCTATTCCTGGATCTTTATATTCTCTCGCTCCAGTGCCATTCCTGGATGTCTTATTCCTCTTGTTTCTCCCAGTGCTATTCCTGGAAGTTTTGCCTCTCTTCTGTAATCCCCATCAAATTTGCTCGGATATCTTTCAGTGCCATTCCTGAAAGTTATTTTCTCTTACCCAATGCTTTCTTGGGTATTTCTTTGTTCAATGCTTTCTTGGACGTCGTTATTTCTTTTTATCCAATGCATTCTTGGGTATACCTTTGTTAACATTTATCCAATGCTTTCTTGGATTTTGTGATTCATTTTATCCAATGCTTTCTTGGGTACTTCTTTGTTCAATGCTTTCTTGAACGTTGTTCTTTCTTTGTATCCAATGTTGTCTTGGATCTTTACCTTTCTCAAGTCTATCTATTGCCATCTCAGACATCGTGATTTATACCATTCATTCAATGTTGTCTTGAATACTTTGGTTTCTTTATCCAATGTTGTCTTGGATCCTTACCTTTCTCACGTCTATCTGATGTCGTCTCAGATATCGTGATTTATATCATTCATTCAATGCTGTCTTGAATACTTTGGTTTCTTTATCCAATGCTGTCTTGGATCCTTACCTTTCTCACGTCTATCTGATGCCGTCTCAGATATCGTGATTTATACCATTCATTCAATGCTGTCTTTAATACTTTGGTTTCTTTATCCAATGCTGTCTTGGATCCTTATCTTTCTCACGTCTATCTGACGTCGTCTCAGATATCGTGATTTATACCATTCATTCAATGCTGTCATTGAATACTTTGGTTTCTTTATCCAATGCTGTCTTGGATCCTTACTTTGCTTACTTTCATTCAAAGCCATTATTAGATATGGCGAGTTGTACCTTTCATTCAAAGCCATTATTGAATGTATGGTTCCTTTGTGTCCAATGCCTTCTTGGATTACCCTCTTTTACCTCATTCTCATCTGATGTCTTCTCGGATATTATGAGTTTACCTTTCACTCAAAGCCATTATTGGATGACTGGTTTCTTTGCATCTGATATCTTCTCGGATGTGCCTTTCTCTTTCTGATATTCTTCCAGATTGATTCTTTGTTTTTTGATTCCCCAGTGGAGACCGTCTTTCCGGTTCTACTTCCATTGAGGATCTTGCGTTATCTTTTCTTACTAAAGTGCCAGGCGGTCACGCCTGAACCAATTGCTCAGTCACTTTAGGCTTTCCCCAGTGTTGTTGTCATCCCCAGTGAGTGATTGCTCATTGTGTGGACTTTGTCCCCGTCTGCTTTCGTCTCCTTCTGCATTTTGCATTTACCATTCCATCATCATACTAGAGTTCATGGCATGTCAGCATCTTAGTTCGTTTCTTTTGTCCATAGCATTGCATGTCAGTGCATCTGAGGACAAAATTTTCGGTTATCTATATTTAAGTATCTTCCACCATGATTTCATGAGGATTATCATCACTCACGTCATCCGGTAAAGATATTTAAATAGGGGCAACTGTTGTACCCCAAATTTTACCCTCAGATTCGTTTATGTTTGTCATATCATTTTAGGTCAACCATTTTGCATTTCTAGTTAAACATTTCATTAATCATCAATCATGCGCTTTTTGTCGATTGTTGTCATTCCACTTTAAATTTGTTTTCATAATCTTAGATTTATTTGAGATTTAGTTAGTTTAATTCTAGTATTAGCTCATCTTGTTATATAGTTTTATTTAAGTTGGTTTATCTTTAATTATAACTTTATTTTTGAATTTAATTTACTTTTAATTTTAGTTTAGTTTTTATTTTAGTTTAGCTAATTAAATTATTTTTTATTTAGTTTATTTTAATTTTATTTGATTTAATTTAATTAGATTAATTCTATTAATTTGGTTTAGTCTATTTTAATTTTAATTTAAGTTTAGTTATTAATTAGTTTCCATTTTTATTATTTCTTTTGTTTTAAAAAAAAAAAATTTTAAAAATAGAGTCCATTTTTCTTTTAGTTATAATATATTACAAATTTCAAAATTCAAAAAAAAAAGAGAAAGAAAACAAAGGCATTTATGACATTGACCATCTTTTGCAGCATCTCTATTCCAAAACCGTGTAACATTACACTCATTGCTACACACCCTGCACATCTTGACCGTACACAAAAACCAAGCTTTGCTACATCCAGGAAAAACCATACACCAAGCTTTGACCAAATCCGCTGCCCTCCCAGCCAAAAACTACTCTACACCTGCTATCAAAACCTGTCGATGAAAAGGACAATCCGAGAACAGGAATCAACAGACATGGTTGTGGAAATTAAAAAGGGACATATCAGAGGAAACAAGACAAAAACCAGTTTGTACTTGAAACTTAATAACCAAGTCTTATTTTGATTTTAAAACAAAAAGAACAGACCCCGTTCACTTTCAACACCCACTCCATCCTCACACCATCACCCTCTCTTTTTCCTTTCCTTCCTCACGACTACACCACTCCGACGTTTTGTTTTTCTCATCTCTCCTTCCTTTACTTTACCACTAAACTTTTCAAAAACCTTCAAAACGCACATCACACAAAACATCATTCACCATATACTTTCTGCAACCAAAACAACCACTGCTACCTCCACTTTCTACAGCAACATTCCACCATTTCATTAACTCCATAAACTCCCTACCACCTCTGTTTTCATTTTCGCAAAACCATATCGCCGCATCACCCCTACAATCTCTTTCCGTTTCCAATTTGTTATTTTCGTGCTGACGACATCGACTCAAACAAGAGTTGGAATTCACGTCAGTTTTACAAAGGTGAGTTTATGTTTCGGATTCGATATGGCTTGTCTGTGATTCAATTTGCAGCAACAACAAGAAGTAGCTTGCAGCAATAGCACTTCGCGTAATGGTAACGATTTCAATTTCGTCCATACGTATGTATCTAATGTCACCGTTTGCTAGTTCTGATTTGATTTTGTTCCTATCCGACTATTGATTGCATTGCGGGTATTATGCTTGTGTCGAAATCGTATTTCGTCAAGTTTCCGCATATCTTTTATTGCTGCGATTACAAGCTTTTGATTTTTGCTTTAGTTATTTGCGAAGCTTGATTACTGTGAATCTCTTACAAAGTCGTGAATCTGAAGTTTGAATGCTGGTTATACTTTTGTGTAGTTTGATTAATTGGTGATTGTTGGCTATTCCTTGTAGAGGTTGACGCTTGGTCTTCGTATAATTTCTTTACTTTTCTGTCCTTGGAAAGCAAATATGTGAAATTCTAACAAAGATTTGACTTGTCTTGTTTGTGTAAATATCAGGTTGCTACTGTTCTAATGTCTGGTTTCGACTCGGTTTCAAGTTATCATCAATTGTTGTTTTGTTCTGTCATATGATCTTTGGTGGTGAATCGAGTTTCCGAGTGTGTTAACTTTCCATCGTATACGTTGTTGCATGGTAAGAGATGATGAGCAGTGTTGGAAAAAGGATTGCTCTCTACTGTGCGTGTTGCACTATCTTTTAATTATCTTGTTTTCACTATTAGCTATCCACTTTTTTTTAGTACTATTTAGATTAAATATATTGTGTCTTCACGTTATATTAGACTCCCACATTTCATAGGTGCACTTCCTTTGCTTTTTTTTTTTTTTTAGTTTTAATTTAATTTAATTAGTTTTTTTAATTAGTTAGAAATTTGTTTAGTTAATTAGAATTAGTGTAGATAGTTTCATTCAACATTAGAGTTAGTGGTGGAATTAACTAATTTGTTTTTTTAGTTAGTTTTTAATTAAAACTTTAGTTAATTAGTTTTAAGTAAATTTAGTTTATTTTGATTTTGTTTATTTAGATTTTTATTAATTCTTAATTTATCTCGACATCTCCATATTTTTGTTTTAGTTAATTCCCGGTGTTCATTATATTTTTAATGTATTTGCTGTATATATTGCTATCCATTTTACTCCTGATACCGGAGGTTTCCTCTTTGATTTATCTTATTCCTCATTCCAAAGGAAAGGGTCGTTCCCATTGACTGCCATGTCATTTAGGATAGCCTTATCCATCACTCCCTTGTCCCACGCCGCCGCGCGATTGAGACTTGCTTTCCCTTTATCCTAGCCTTAGGATTAGAGCCGCCGTGCTCTATTTAGGTGTTCCGCCGTGGACACTTCCTTTACCTTTATCCTAGCCTTAGGATTAGAGCCTAGCCTTAGGATTAGAGCCGCCGTGCTCTATTTAGGTGTTCCGCCGTGGACACTTCCTTTACCTTTATCCTAGCCTTAGGATTAGAGCCGCCGTGCTCTATTTAGGTGTTCCGCCGTGGACACTTCCTTTACATTTATCCTAGCCTTAGGATTAGAGCCGCCGTGCTCTATTTAGGTGTTCCGCCGTGGACACTTCCTTTACCTTTATCCTAGCCTTAGAATTAGAGCCGCCGTGCTCTATTTAGGTGTTCCGCCGTGGACACTTCCTTTACCTTTATCCTAGCCTTAGGATTGGAGCCGCCGTGCTCTATTTAGGTGTCTTGCTGTCAGACCCTACTTTCCCTCGGAACTTTGACCACAGTCAAAAGTTCTTCACCCCGTAGTGAGGGGAACTACGAATGCTCTGATTCCATTCCTGTCAGGATACGTAGGCACGAGATGCGATGTCTTGGCGAGCATACTTAGTGTATATACCCCTAGGTCTTTCTTTACCTTAGCACATTTCTCTTAGCAAGCAACTTTAATATAACACAAATACTAACAAGAAGTTCCCGTAGAGTACTACGGATACTTAGGGTGCTAATACCTTCCCTTTGTATAACCAACCCCCGAACCTAGATTCTCTTTTTAGGATTTTCGTTCTTTACCCTTTCCTTTGGATAAATCAAAGCTCGGTGGTGAATTTTATGTTTTGTGATTCAAGTTAATTAATAGCTTGTTATCTGATTCTCACCGCAACAGAAAAGTAAAGAAAAGAAATTATACGAAGACCAAGCGTCAACCTCTACAAGGAATAGCCAACAATCACCAATTAATCAAACTACACAAAAGTATAACCAGTATTCAAACTTCAGATTCACGACTTTGTAAGAGATTCACAGTAATCAAGCTTCGCAAATAACTAAAGCAGAAATCAAAAGCTTGTAATCGCAGCAATAAAAGATATGCGGAAACTTGACGAAATACGATTTCGACACAAGCATAATACCCGCAATGCAATCAACAGTCGGATATGAACAAAATCAAATCAGAACTAGCAAACGGTGACATTAGATACATACATATGGACGAAATTGAAATCGTTACCATTACGCGAAGTGCTACTGCTGCAAGCTACTTCTTGTTGTTGCTGTAAATTGAATCACAAACAAGCCAGATCGAATCCGAAACCTAAACTCACCTTCATAAAACTGACGTGAATTCCAACTCTTGTTTGAGTCGATGTCGTCAGCACGAAAATAACAAATTGGAAACGGAAGAAGATTGTAGGGGTGATGCGGCGATATGGTTTTGCGAAAATGAAAACAGAGGTGGTAGGGAGTTTACGGAGTTAATGAAATGGTGGAATGTTGATGTAGAAAGTGGAGGTAGCAGTGGTTATTTTGGTTGCAGAAAGTATATGGTGAATGATGTTTTGTGTGATGTGAGTTTTGAAGATTTTTGAAATGTTTCGTGGCAAAGTAAAGGAAGGAGAGATGAGAAAAACAAAACGTAGGAGTGGTGTAGTCGTGAGGAAGGAAAGGAAAAAGAGAGGGTAATGGTGTGAGGATGGAGTGGGTGTTGAAAGTGAACGGGGTCTGTTCTTTTTGTTTTAAAATCAAAATAAGACTTGGTTATTAAGTTTCAAGTACAAACTGGTTTTTGTCTTGTTTCCTCTGATATGTCCCTTTTTAATTTCCACAACCCTGTCTTTTGATTCCTGTTCTCGGATTGTCCTTTTCATCGACAGGTTTTGATAGCGGGTGTAGAGTAGTTTTTGGCTGGGAGGGCAGTGGATTTGGTCAAAGCTTGGTGTATGGTTTTTCCTGGATGTAGCAAAGCTTGGTTTTCGTGTACGGTCAAGATGTGCAGGGTGTGTAGCAATGAGTGTAATGTTACACGGTTTTGGAATAGAGATGCTGCAAAAGATGGTCATGGTCATAAATGCCTTTGTTTTCTTTCTCTTTTTTTTTTTGAATTTAGAAATTTGTAATATATTATAACTAAAAGAAAAATGGACTCTATTTTTAAAATTTTTTGTTTTTTTAAAACAAAAGAAATAATAAAAATGGAAACTAATTAATAACTAAACTTAAATTAAAATTAAAATTAAAATAGACTAAACCAAATTAATAGAATTAATCTAATTAAATTAAATCAAATAAAATTAAAATAAACTAAATTAAAAATAATTTAATTATCTAAACTAAAATTAAAACTAAACTAAAATTAAAAGTAAATTAAATTCAAAAATAAAGTTATAATTAAAGATAAACCAACTTAAATAAAACTATATAACAAGATGAGCTAATACTAGAGTTAAACTAACTAAATCTCAAATAAATCTAAGATTATGAAAACAAATTTAAAGTGGAATGACAACAATCGACAGAAAGCACATGATTGATGATTAATGAAATGTTTAACTAGAAATGCAAAATGGTTGACCTAAAATGATATGACAAACATCAACGAATCTGAGGGTAAAATTTGGGGTACAACAGAAGTGTTTGCTTGTTTGTCGTGTCAGAATCACTATTAGAAAAAATGCTTTTAACGTCGGACGTGAATGCATTTTACCTTGGCCGCAGTAGTGAGGTAACGAACGTCGTTATGAAAAGTAAAGGCTTATAACCTCGGTTATTTAAACACCGAGGGTTAAATTAATTTACACATGGGTTCTAACCCCAACATCTGCATTTTTATTATTTACAAAACTAACACCTCATACATCTCGGTTTACAAATAAACCGAGGGGTAAGATAGATTGTTTTTTAATAAAAATTCGTTACATTGTTTACACGGAAAATAAATAAAAATAATTTGTTTACAAACTTAAATGTTTACCCAGAATATTTCATTGTTTACATAGAATATTAAAATAAAATTAATCTATCCCTAAAGATCATATGTTGGATCTTTGACTTCTTGATATTTGGGCAAAGTCAAATATTTCACCTTGCAAGTATTTGTTTCTGGTATAAAACAATAAAAGGGTTAGAAAAAAAGGATATAAAAATAAATGATTTTATGCTCAAATGAATATTTAAAAACACAAACCTTAAACCCGGATAATTTTCTACACTTACAATCCATCGCTAATGGAAAAAGTTAAAGTGGAGGACATATATAGTTTCAATCGCTTCATGATGTTTCTTTATCAATTTTAGATATCAGAAAGCCGTTATAGTGAAAAAAAAAATTAGGTATCACGTGGATCACTAATGGTAGTTTCTTGAGCATTTATAATCATGAAATGAACTGCAAATATTTGTTTAAGAACACCAACATGTTTTTTTTTAATTATATTATTTACACAGAATATTGAAAAAAAATAATACAACAAAACCAGAATTTTGGTGTAAGAAGTTATCTGGTCCAAATATTGCACACATCCAATTTTTAAAAGAGTTATCTGTTCCAACCATTGAATGCATCCAACTTCTATTGAAAAAATGTTTTTCTGCACTTGCAATCCATCATAGAGAACTTTTACACACTTCTAAATACAACAACAACAACATCAACACCATTTTGTTAGATGGATCCCATAAGAACGATGCGTTCTAGTTTGGAGCGGCTATATATAAGTTAGGATTAGGGTAAAATCTGTGTAACAAGTGCTTTTATAGTAAAATGTTATGTATCTTATACATCTATTATTAAGGAAACCGGCGGGATATATCATTTAGTTTACAAAAAAATTATAATAAATAAAAATAGTTTCCTGAATTGTGTTTCCCCTCAGAGTTTTTGAAAAACCGAGGTAATATGTGATTTCTACTTCTAAAAAAAATTAGGGTAAAATCTGTGTAAAATCTGTGTAACAAGTGCTTTTATAGTAAAATGTTATGTATCTTATACATCTATTATTAAGGAAACCGACGGGATATATCATTTAGTTTACAAAAAAATTATAATAAATAAAAATAGTTTCCTGAATTGTGTTTCCCCTCAGAGTTTTTGAAAAACCGAGGTAATATGTGATTTCTACTTCTAAAAAAAATTAATCGTAGCGCACATTGGAATCATATCCACTAGAATAACAATGATCATCCATATTCAAAAATGTAACATATCTTTTGGATTTTCAAGGCGTTTGAGTTTCTCTGATTGTCTCCCTTCCTATTCTCCACTTTATTTAAACATTATTTCTTGTTCCAACGTCTCATTTCTAACTCTTTGTGTCTTCAAACCTAGTTTTAAAGTATTTTCTTTTCTTCAAAAATGTCTTCAACAACCTTAGATGAAAATCTTTTGTTCGTAATCAATGAAAAGTTTGTTGATTTCAATGACTTGAAAGACAAAGGTTTTGATCTAAGGAAAACTATTCGCAAACAAAAGTTGAATGATTACTTTGACATTCTTAATGGACCCGTCTACATTAATCTCGTTAAAGAGTTTTGGTTAAATACCTTCGTTCGGCCATCTGGTCATGATGCTGAGTTAATCCAGTCTTATGCCAATGACTTTCCTGTCACAATTACTCAGACAATTAAATGTGAAGAGGAAGGTGTTTGTGTTGAACATTATAGATTCAACAATGTCTATAAAGATCACCTTCGCCTAAATTATGCAACCAACAATAATCTTAGTATTCCTGCTAGTCTACAACCAATTGGAAAAGTTTTGTATCAACTCCTAGTGTCAAATCTCCGTCCAAGAGAGAAAGAACTTGAGATGCTTACTTGGAATGATAACCATCTATTGTTATTCCTTACGAAGAACATCATCGTTAATCTTTCTCTTACCATTTTTAATTTCTTAAAGGAAATAATAATCATCTCTAGGGATGAAATGACTTTCCTCGTACCATATGGAAGAATTCTTTTTGAAATTTTCTCTAAGTTAGGGATAATTTATAATGATACTATTGAAGTTGAGTGGAGTCAGAAATTTGCATATGTGGAATAGTTATTTGTTGTCCCGTTTTTAATTAATGAAATATTTTCTTTCATATTATTGCTTATTCATTTTTATTGATAACACAATTTTTTGAGAATTACTAATTAGAATTACTAATTAATAAGAAAAAAATGAATAAAAAAAATAAGAAAAAAGGGAATATTAGAAGGCGCCAAGTGAGAAATTATTGAAAAAAAACCTTCAATGCAGTTACTGGGATTCGAAGCGTGTTCCCTAATAGCTATGTTACCTCAGTTTTTAAAAATCAGCGAGGTATTAGGTTTAATATTTTTTCCAGAAGAATTGGTGCTCACTTATTGCTATATTACCTCGGTTTTATAAAGGTTGTTTTTTAAAAAAAAATCATACATGTCACTCCCAGGACCTATAACCTCGGTTTTTGGCATGTTCGAGGTGAAACCTTTGTCATAAAAAGTATTATTTGTAATAGTGAATGGATAAAACACACTGTTCGTTTATGAAAAAGTTTGTTCGCGTTGAGGCAGAAAAAGTAGGTTTAATGAGTTGAAGTTGTTTTTAGGTGGAAGACGAGTATTCAAAAGGCAAGTTATACGGTTTGTATCCAAACACTCAAAAATCACAGGGATATACATCCAATAGATCCTTTTTCATCCATGAAAGAACGAGTTAAATTCGACTGCGTTATTACGTTTTGAGAGGATGACAAGTGTTCAGAAGGCAAGCTATACAACTTGTATCCAAATACTTGGGAATCACAAGTATATACACCTAATAGGTTCTTTTTCATCCACTTTATTTGAGAAAAAGATTTTGATTTAATTGTGAAAACAAACTTGATTTAGTTGTGAAAAAGATTTTGGTTTTATTGTGAAAACTAATTTGATTTTATATGAAGTAAAATGGAGTTTTTGATTATTTAATTGAAAATAGGCTTAATTTCATAGAGAAAAATAATTAGGAAATTTACTCATTAATGTTTACACATTAAATAAAATAATAAAATGAAGGAAAAAAATCAAATTCACAAAAGGGGTGCAACACTGGGGCTAGGGAGTATGCACAAAGCAAAACCCTTGTGCCCAAACTCTGGGACCAAAGGCAAAAAGAAAACTGACAAAACAAGGAGGGGTGCATGAGTAATGAAGGATGTGAGAGAAAAAAGGCACCCAAAGGGCTCAAGAGCCAAAAAAAGAAGAAAAAAAAGATCAAGAACACACGTAGCCATGTGATGAAGATTAGACGACCTTGATCAAAAGCAAAAAAAAAATCAAACCAAAAGGGGATGTTGAAACCAAAGGATCTAGATCTAAGGCCCAGATTACAACGCTATTGTAGGGACTCCTGTACCGGAGTAACCCAGGGATCGAGACTGGTGGCCCTAATTTGGCCACGTGGCCATCAGAGAGAGAACAAAATAGAGATCAAAGGGATCTCACTCATTTTTGAAATAATTTTCTCTCCATTCTATTTTGTTCTCTCTTATTCTCATCATGTTCATCTGTGTTCATGTGTTCATCATGAACATCATGAACATGACCCAAGAAATCAACAATAAATGACAAAATTAAACACAAATCCCACCTATTTCAATTGTTACAAACATAAGTCAACACAAAACCTAAAGTAAACGGATAAAAAGCAATAAAAACAAAAACCCTAACTTTAGAGATTGGCTCGATTTGCACAAATTAAAAGGGATCAATAATTCGAACACGGAAATTATGCAAGCAAACAACACAAGAGCATGAATAGGCCAAGAAAACGTAAGAAAATGAAGAGATCTACCAAATCGGAGTTCTGGATTTTTCCAAAATCTGATGAATTTCCGATGGGTATGAATATTACGACCGGTTAGTTTGAATTTTTTGGTGACTTTGCCTAGATTCTGACGAAGTCCAAATTTCAAGGTCAACTCGTTTTTTCAATCCTCTTCACTTATCTTTGCTTCTTCTTTATACTTCCACGCCTTCCTCTTCTTTAATTAATTGAAATTGTGATAGCCTTGTGGCTTCTCTATGTGTGATTTGGAAGTGTAATTCAAAGCAAAGGATGGAATAAAGGGTGGTGAATTGAAATAAAGCTGAAGGTGATGCTCAGCGGTGGAGGAGTGCTGCTCGGAGCTTGCTCAGACTTCTTCAATATGAATATTTTATATAGAGATTATTTGAAGATTTAAGTAGGGTTTTGGCAAACTTTTAGTGCGTATTGTTGTTGCCTTTCACTCCCTTTACTCATCTTCTTATAGTAGTGAATTAGGGTAGAATTATAGTATGAGTGTGTGAGAGGGTCGTGTGAAATTCTGTAAGGATTTAGAGTGAAAACTTGAGTGGATTGAGCGAAAAAGTTGAATGGTGAAGATTGATTGGATAGTGCTATGTGTGACTTGTGAAGAGTGATGAGATTGAAAAATTTTCAAAATAGTTTGTTATGTTTTGTGAATCCATGTGATGAAGATTGATGAGAGTGTAAAAGTTGTAAAAGTTCGTTAGGATATATTTTATGAACTTGATATGTGTATGAACATGATGATGCATCATGAAATTGGTAAAGGTTGTAAAAGTTGATGTGGTTTATTTTATGCGTGGGAATATTAGCAAAAGTCTCATGTTATGTATGCGTATGTATGAATAGAATGACAATGATGATGTAATGAAAAAATGGTTTGTTATAATTCTTTTTTTTGTCTATTTTGTCTTTTATGCCTTATATTGAATTTTATGATGTGAAAAGGTATGTATGTATTAAACACGAATGATGTAATGGAATAAGGAGATATTCTTTTTGTTATCTAGTATTTGGTATAAATTTAAAAAACTTGATGAATAATGAAATGTATATTTTAGCGTTTTATTTTGAAATGTGTAGAATAAAAATGCATATGAAACAAAATGTTGTGTTTTAAATGAAAATGAAAAAAAATGAGATAGTTCTCAAAGCAAAATATGGAGAAATTATTTTTTAAACTAGTGCAACAAAATGCAAAATTATTCTAAATGGACACAAACTGCAAACATGGTTAATGATCAGGTGAAGTGGGAATGCTTGAACAAAATTAGGGTACAACATCTGCCCTTTATTTAATTATTTTCGAATTAGAGCGTATGATTAATAATTGTCTTCATATGATCTTTGTGAAATATAATTAAATAAAGAAAGTACACTAATTTTGTCCGTTGAAAGGCGCAAGGAGATGGGCTTATAGGATAAATAGATGTTCGTCTTCCGCCAAAAGGCTAATACATAGACCGACAGAAAGATAAAATGGTTGTCCTTAACAAAATGGATGATACATGGACCGACAAAAAGATAAAATGGTTGTCTTCAACCAAATGGCTGATACCTAGGCCGATAGCAAGATCATCATCAACACAAGGGTTGCTACCTAGATCGATAACAAAATCATCAACAACACGAGGGTTGATACCTATATCGACAAAAAGATCGTCATCAACACTTGGGTTGATACCTAGATCGACAACAAGATCGTCATTAACAAGAGGGTTGATACCTAGATCAACAATAATATATATATCAACACTTGAGTTGATACCTAGATCGACAACAATGTCGTCATCAACTCGAGGTTTGATACCTAGATTGACAATAAAATCATCATCAAAACTTAGGTTGATACCTAGATTGACAACAATATCACCATTGACACTCAGGTTGATACCTAGATCGATAATAATATTGTCACCAACACTTGGGTTGATACCTAGATCGACAACAAGATCGTCATTAACACTCGGGTTCATACCTAGATCAATAACAAGATCGTCATCAACACTCGGGTTGAAACCTAGATCGACAACAAGATAGTCATTGACGCTTGGGTTGATACCTAGATCCACAACAAGATCTTCATTAACCAACATGAGGGTTGATACCTAGATCGACAACAAGATCATCATCAACATTAGAGTTGATACCTAGATTAACAACAAAATTCTCATCAACACAAGGGTTGATACCTTGATCGACAACAAGATCATCATCAACACTTGGGTTGATACATAGATCGACAACAAGATCGTCATCAACATAGGGGTTGATACCTACATCGACAACATGATCATCAATACTCGGGTTGATACGTAGATCGATAACAAGATCGTCATCAACATGAGGGTTGATACATAGATTGACAACAAGATCTTCATCAACACTCGAGTTGATACCTAGATCGATAACAAGATCGTCATCAACACTATGGTTGATACCTAGATTGATAAAAATATTGTCATCAACACTTGGTTTGATACCTGTATTGATAATAATATCATTATCAACACTTAGGTTGATACCTAGATCGATAACAATATCATCATTAACAAGAGGGTTGATACCTAAATCGACAATAAGATTTTCATCAACACGAGAGTTGATACCTAGATCGATAGATTGTCATTAACATTATAGTTGATACCTAGATTGACAACAAGATTGTCATCAACACTCAATTTGATACGTAGATCGATAATAAGATCGTCATCAACACTTGGGTTGATACTTAGATCGACAAAAAGATCATCATCAACACTATAGTTGATACCTAGTTCGACAACAATAATATCATCAACACTCAGGTTGATACCTAGATTTGACAAAAAATCTTCATCAACACTAGAGTTGATACCTAGATCGAGGAAGTAAAAGGCCGTTGGAAATATCTACCAGGGATTTATCAAGAAAATTGTAAGGGAGACTCGCCAAGGAATGGTTACAAGGGAGACTCACTAGGGATTAGCTGGGAAAGTTTTAAGAAGATGGTTCGTTGGGGAAGATTTCCAGGAGGAACTCACTGGGGAGAATGCTTACTCGGGACAACGCTTACTAGGGACACCTAGTGAGGAGCCCTGCTGAGATGAAACTCACTTGGAGAGTTGTGATTGGCTTTGCTAGGAGAAGTGTGTAGGTTAGATGACTGTACCAACAATAACTGAGATTGGATGCATGTGAAACATGGCTCATGTTATGTTTTATGATTGAATATTGTCATACCCCAATTTTGTCCGGGCACTTTAAATTTTTCACTTATCTGACTTTAGTTTTACTTTGCATAACATAACATGCATTTTATCTCGCATAGTGGCTAAAATGTCACCCGGAATAATTTCTCAAATTTACAGACAGATCGGTCACAATGAATTTCAACGGTGCGTAAAATCAGTGGACGAAAAATTTTAAAATCTAGCTTGCAGACATCAATTATATTAATCTATATTTTGCGTAGTTTAATCTAACATGTTCGTTTTAATTTTTCGACCAATTTTCAGCGCATTTTGATCAGTTTAAGCATTTTAACGGGTCAAAATTTATTTTAAAATCTGACCAAACGCTGTATTTTTACGAGCCGCTTATTTCGTGCTGATCATTTTGGTGCACTCGGTTTATTTTTTCAAGCACTTGGGCGTCCGACTTTTATTTATTTGGGGTCCGTTTTTTTTACATTTTTTGTCTAAACATTTAGAATAAACAAATAGGATAATTAGTACTTTCATTTTAATTTTATTTTAAATGTTTATTTTATTTTAGATTTTAGCTAATTATTTAATTTGGGTTTTAAAATAAATATTAGGGATATTATTGATAATTTAGAGTTAACCCTAATTGAGTATTATATATATGTGTGATGCTGTTGGGTGCTAATTTGCATTGTTAAAATGTCTGTCAGCTTGGGGTATTAATATATAAGATAAAGTTGTGGGACCTAATATAAGTTCTTCAGAGTTGCACCATTGAAGTGAAAAACTAGTTGAGTTGCTTCAAGCTGACGTGGCTTAATAGGTCCCGCAAAGAACCCAAAAATGGATACACTGTTGGAGATGCTCTTAGTAACATACAAAGCGTGTACAGTAACCGCAAGGCTTTTTCCTTGTTTCATGAAAAATATTGAGTACGTTTAAACATATATATATATATATATATATATATATATATATATATATATATATATATATATATATATATATATATATATATATATTGTTGATTTTTTTAGATTTTTCGAATCGAATCGCGTCGATACGTTGTTTGCATATTGGTGTGCTTGATGAGTGACATTCATTTTGGTTCGATTCGGTTGCGATGATCGCATTTTTGCGTTAGCAATATTGTTGGGTTTTTATCACATTTAAAATTCCTTTTTTTTGCATTTCTTTTCGTTATATTTAGATCCGCACAATTTCGGTCCCTTTTGCGATGATCACGTTAAGTGTAGCAAACTATTGGTCGACCTTATTGGTTTATGTGCAGTTTTATGATTGGTTATTGTTGTATTTTGATTTTATACGCGTCAGACGGTTTAGTATGGTGGCGATCCACTTTTTGCACTTACCGATTCGTGTTTCGATTTGTAGTTTGTGATTTTATTTAATATTATTATCTTGTTGAATCTTGATTCGACTTGTGATGACCGCTTATGCGGTAGCAATTTGTTTTTTTACTATAAGAACAATGATCTAACATCATTATGTTTAGATCCGATCTAATTTCTTGTGGTAACCTTTGCCCATCTTCTCATACAAGGTTTTAAATCGCGTTTTTGCATCTTGATTATAATTCGTGCACTTCTCTTCTTTACTTTATTTTTTCCGATTCATTTGTTATGAATGTACGATGTTAATATTGTGTATGCATCTTATTTCCATTCACATCTAAATTGCTTTTAAAACTAATTCTTGGTTTAATCCAGCCATTTTTAAACCCTGTAAGTCGATTGTTTCTACGATCGCCATAAACCAAACCCAAAACATTATCGATTCATATATCAAGCCAAACCCCAACTTGTAAGTCAATTGCTTTTTAGCATCGCCATCAACCTCATGCAAACACTTTCTATCTTTCTTTGGTTGCGGTTTCGTTTACTTGGAGCACCCTTAGGGACTAGGAATCAACCTAACTTTTTTCTTAAACCCTTGATCCAACATCAAGTGTTTACTTCCCTCATAAGTCGATTGCCTTTTGCAATCGCCATCACGCAATTTTCAAACCTCGATCTTTTATCCAGTATTTTTTTTCTAAAATTAAAACCTTTTCATAATAAAAAATCCAAAAAAAAATATTTTAACTCAGCTCAAACTATTTTTCAAACTCTAAAAAACACCTCACACATCTCAAACCTTTTTGCCTTCAGGTTTTTCTGTTTAAACTTTTCAAAAAAGACATGCTACCTAGCATCGTCCATAAAAAAACATAACAAACCAAAAACATTTTCAACATGAACTACGGAGTTCTGATTCCCTCTGGGATACGTAGGCACTGGGTTGAAAACTCAGACGAACTCAATAATAAAAAATATTTCTTTTTCCCTCAAGTATTCATCCACCTTCCCTTAGCAAGCTATAAGATATCAGATATCATTCATGCCTAAAAAACTTAGATGGCTCCCATCGAGTACGATGGATGTAGGGAGTTTTAGTACCTTCTCCTTACATAACTAACTTCCGAATCCAACATGGTTACGATGACCATACCCTATCCTTTTCCCTGTGGGTTTTCTCGATATTTTCCCTTTCTATTCGTGGGAATAAATAAAGTTCAGTGGCGACTCTCTGTTAGTCCATACGCGAACTTTCTTCGCGAGGTCGTATTTTTCGAGGTACGACAGATGGCGACTCTGCTGGGGACTGGTTTACTCATAAGCAAGTCAAGCCTAGTATAGGTTTTCTTCGCATGTTTGTGTGTTTATTTATCTTTCTTGGTTGCTTATATTTCTTTTTCTTTTAATGATTTCCATATTATGTATTATATGTGTGGTTCTTTGGCTCCGTGGAATGGAAACCTTGATTGCAAACTTGTGGGAAAGACTTTATACCCGAGCCTAGAGTGAACACATAAGATAAGAGAGATTGAGTAGTATGGGGCACCGAGGAGTCCTCCTTGCGTAGTTCTATACGAGAACCTCACTTAGAGTAGATTCTAATGAGGATGTTGGCGACCGTCAAGTTCTTGGCGTGGACGACCAACGTTTTCATTGGGATCCATGACTCTAAGGACCTTTTAGAACCTTGAACCGTTTGGCCAAAAATAGGATTGATGGTCACGTAGTATGGGGCACCGGGGAGTTCTCCTTGTGTAGTTCGATACGAAGACCTCACCCGAAAGAGATTCATATGATGAAGTCATCAACTGTCATGTTCATGGAGTGTCTGATGAACAGTCGTATGGATCTATGACTTCCAGGTTCCTTTAAAACTCTAGATCCTACCTTGTGATATCCTTGTGAGGAGAGTGGCCAGCCTTATCCTCCATCCTTACCTCTGACTTATGAGATCCCCTGATCAGAGATTTTGGTTACTTACCCATTGTTTTGACTGACCTGGGAATACGATGAACCAGTGATCCTGAACTACATCATTGCATTCATTCATATACCATTGCACTTACATCCATCAGCATGCATTGCATATCATTTCCAAAAACCAAAAGAACTCATCCATCATATGTCCATAACTTGCGCTGATTTCCCGACACTCATATCG
Organism: Lathyrus tuberosus; assembly: GCA_022829125.1. NCBI lineage: Eukaryota > Viridiplantae > Streptophyta > Magnoliopsida > Fabales > Fabaceae > Lathyrus > Lathyrus tuberosus. The sequence continues at coordinate 8,169,537 of JALAZF010000199.1, read as the reverse complement.
AATTTGAAGCGTTCTTGAAGGACCATGAATTCGTTGGAGTGAGGCCATGATGTGTTAAGAGGATATGTTGACTTGATGAAGAACCGATTGGACTAACTTGTGGAGGCCATGATAACTTTAGCACGAGGAGATGATAACTTTCAATGAACTTCAGTTGCTGAGAATGTCATTCCAATTGAGAATCCTGGTGTTCAAAAGCGTCACACCGTACAAGATGGGTTTGGTCTTGATGAGCAACTATAAAGAAGGCTAGCCTAGTAGTGAATCGAGAAAAAAAAGCTCAAATTCCTCACTGCTAGAAACTTTAGCCCATATAATTACTTTACATTTGTAGTTTCTTTTCTGTTAAGTGCTATTTGCTTTTAAACATTGTTGTTTAGAATGGTAATATTAATGAAGTGATCATGCATTTTCTGAATCAATCATGTCGTATTCACTTATTTTCCCTACTTATATCATAAAACAAAAATATATACGTCCATACTTCCCCACTTCACTTTCTTCATCAAACTACTATTCTAGTAAAGATTGGAGGGAGGATGATGAAAACGAAATACTAATAACTGTTGTGGTATGCTTTCGGATAAGATCTTGCTGATGATGTACAGGCATTGTTTCAAATCCCCAAACACTGGAAAGATAAGGAGTTAGTCCCTAGTTAACCACTTCGAGGTAGGAATTTCTTTCGGATCTATAAAACCTTACGCTTAACCTGGGGCAGGGTAGTGTCATTTAATCTAACCACACATTCGAATTACAAGATGAAACATCCCATCTAGGGATCAACCGTATGATACTTGTATGACCAATGACTTGGCAGTCACAATCCTTTAGCAAAATAAAATTGAAAATAAAAAAAAAAAGAAAAAAAAAAGCCCACTAAGTCAAACACCCAAAGAGAAGACTTAGGCAAAAATTAGGGTAATCCTGGTGAACTAAGCTTCAAGAAGCAGTCCAGGAAAAATTTAGGGATTAAAAGGAAAATCAAAAGAGGTCCTCAAATCCTCAGCAAAAAAAAAATCAGAATAAGAGTCAGTGGCCACCATATCCAAAATCAAAATGGTTACTGACATCCAAAAAAACAAAATAAGGTGACTGCCATTTCAAGAGAATCTTAAATCATCACTTTCGCTCTTACTCCATTGAGCTCCCTTTTGGTAGAGGAATGTGTGTTGAATTAACTAAACTTAGGAATGGAGATCATCACAAAGAAGGGGTGGGTACAAATCAAATTTTGAGCCTTATATCCATTGTTTCAATAACCGTGAACCAGACCACGTTACAACCCTCAAATGACCTAATTGAGGCAAGATTTATTCTAAAAGCATACTACAACAAGGTTGCATAAATTGACTCCTAGAGATTTGTTAATCCTCTATTTTATTGTCATATTCTCTATGTATCTTTCATACACTGGCCTTAATCAGCACTGCGTTTGGACTAATGGTCCACTCACCACACACTTCCACGTCATTCAAATAAATGATTCTTTTTCAAAACTTGCATGAACTTCGCATTAAAATTACTATTTGTGAATGAAAAATTTTAACTGCAAATTAATACTTGACATTGAGGAGATTCCAACAAAGGGAAATTAAAGAGGAACTCGAACTTTTGTTGTTGCTAACACGAATCAAGACTATCTCAAGAATCGGTCAATCAGGGACAAATCATCTTAGGAGCTCATCAAAGCTCAACTTCCAAAGATTAGGCCATCTCAAGAATCGGCCAATCAGGGGAGAACCATCTCAAAGGCTCAATCAGGGGAAGACTCCTACCATATTTAGATACTGGGGTAAACCATGTCATGGTAACTCCTCAAAGTTCCCCAGCAAAATCTTCTCAAGAACTCAACTGACTGGGGCAGAACAAGTTGCAAGGGCCAGGTGCTCTCAAATGGGACAAGCAGACCTTGCCAGACACTAGCAACCATTCATGGTAAAGCAAACGCGTGATCTTCAGGCATTGATTGCGTCACTACGCTCATTTTCGAGCCATCTTGATCCTCATGCATAAGAGTTATGGTTCTCTCAAGTACGAACATAACTTGTCAACAAGTGATCAAACCTGGAAAGCCAGAGCATCCGGTTCCATTCTCCGATCGTAGCATCGTCAGAGATCGAGTGCCGGGGAGTCAGCCCCAACCTATCCAATCACCTATCTGCATTCAAGCATGCATCATGAATCATATGCATCATAAGTATCATGGCATACATGACCAGAATTCATATACATCCCCAGCACTTACATCCCTATTTCCATCCAATGTGGAGTACCCTTTTTAAAATATTCATACATGCATAAGTTAGGATCCAGGACCAATCATGATATTCCATGAAAATCCCGGCTAAGCCAATGGGCGTTCCCCATGGAGTTGTTCTCTTTGACCCTTTTGTTAATGAAGTTGTTCTCTTCAGACCGAATCATTCATTGGTACTTTCTTCAAGCAGAGTTCTTACAAGGCGTTGTTCAGTGGGCGTTCCCCATGGAGTTGTTCTCTTCAACCTTTTGTTGATGAAGTGATTACCATTAGATAATTCATGTGGTATATCTTTGAAAAATTCCTACCTTACTTATTGGGAGTTCCCCAATGAGTTTATTCCTTTCAACCTTTTATTGATAAGGATGGTTTTCCTTGATGAATTCTTTTTCTTTAACCTTTTGTTGATCTCCCCAAGCCAATCTTATTGTCATCCTTTTGGTGGTAGCAAGATTTGTGGTTTTGATTTCACTTTCATCCTTTTAGTGATAGTGATCATTAAAATATGTGTTTTTTATCATCCTTTTGGTGATACCAAGTTTTGTTGACCTTACTTTCATCCTTTTGGTGAGGGCGGTCATGGAAATATGTGCCTAGTATCATCCTTTTGGTGATAGCCAGGTTGGTTGTTTAATATTCTTACCTCATCCTTTCGGTGCTGGGAATTTACTATCGTCCTTTTGGTGATAGCGAATTGTGTTATTGCCTTCATCCTTTCGGTGCTAGGAATTTACCATCATCCTTTTGGTGATAGCGAATTGTTATATTACCTTCATCCTTTTAATGGCGGTAATCATTAAAGTTGGGAATTTACTACCATCTTTTTGGTGATAGCGAATTATGTTAGTGCCTTCATCCTTTTAGTGTCGGTATTCATTGAATTTAGGAATTTACTATCATCCTTTGGGTGATTACGAATTATGTCATCACCTTCATCCTTTTGATGTCATTGATCTTTAATGTTGGGAATTTACCATCATCCTTTTGGGTGATAGCGAATTATGTCACCACCTTCATCCTTTTGATGCCGTTGATCTTTGAAGTTGGGAATTTACTATCATCCTTTTAGTGATAACAAATTGTGTTGTTACCTTCATCATTTTGGTGTTGGTAATCTTTGAAGATTATGTACTTACTATCATCCTTTTGGTGATAGCGAGTTGTGTGTTCACTATCGTCCTTTTGGTGATAGAACTGTCATCCTTTTGGTGTCGGCAATCTTTGCAGTTATGATCTCCCCATTTTCCTTTTGTCAATGGCGATCCTTGCAAATTAGTGGCCCTACTGTCATCTTTTTTATGCTAGCAGGAGTCATTTGTGATCTAACCATCATTCTTTTGATGACGTTGTTCCTTGTCATTCTGATTTAACCTTCATCCTTTTGATGTTGGTGATCTTTGAAGATGATCAAGTTAACTATCATCCTTTTGGTGACAGAAATCTTTGTGTATTGATCTTACTATTATCCTTTTGGTAATAGCAAGTTTCAGTGTGATAACTATCATCCTTTTGGTGGTAGCGATCTTTGTCATTTTTAATTATTCATCATCCATTTTGGTGATGGATGTTATCCTTTTGGTAATAGCAATCCGTGAGTCGTGAGTCTCATTATCACCCTTTCGGTGATGTCGACCTTAGTCTTAATGCCTAATCATCACCCTTTTGGTGATGACATTCGTTAAAGTTTGATTTAACCATCATCCTTTTGGTGTTGGCAATTTTGGAAGTCATTGTGAGCATACTATCATCCTTTTGGTGATAGCCAGCTTTGTCGATTTTACTAGTATTCTTTTGGTGTCAGCGGTCCTTGTAGTTTTGAGTTTAGTGTCACCCTTTTGGTGGCGTTAACGTCTGTCATTTTAAGTTTTTCAGTGTCCACTCGAGGGTCGACATTGACCTGGTTTCTATTAAAACTCAACACATTTTCTTTCTTGGACAAAATTCGGGGTCTTTTAATATTTAGTTATCTTCCACCACGAATGTATGAAGACCGTTAGCATTCATACCTTCTGGTTCAAGTTAATTAAATAGGGGCATCTGTCATACCCCAATTTTGTCCGGGCACTTTAAATTTTCCACTTATCTGACTTTATATTTACTTTGCATAACATAGCATGCATTTCATCTCGCATAGTGGCTAAAATGTCACCCGGAATGATTTCTCAGATTTACAGACAGATCGGTCACAATGAATTTCAACGGTGCGTAAAATCAGTGGAGGGAAAATTTTGAAATCGAGCTTGCAGACATCAATTATATTAATCTACGTTTCGCGTAGTTTAACCCTGCGTGTTCGTTTTGATTTTTCGAGCAATTTTCGGCGCATTTTGATCAGTTTAAGCATTTTAACGAGTCAAAATTTATTTTAAAATCTGACCAAATTCTGTATTTTGCTGAGTCGCTTATTTCGCGCTAATCATTTTGGTGCACTCGATTTATTTTTCGAGCACTTGGGCGTCCGACTTTTATTTATTTAGGGTTCATGTATTTTTACATTTTGTCTAAACATTTAGAATAAAAAAATAGGATAATTAGTATTTTCATTTTAATTTTATTTTAAATTTTTATTTTATTTTGAATTTAATTAATAATTAAATTTGGACTTTAAAATAAATATTATTGACATTATTGACAATTTAGAGTTAACCTTAATTGAGTATTATATATATATATATATATATATATATATACGAAAAATGCGCTCGACTTGCGGGGGTTTTATACCCATTTTGGGGGGATTTATGACCTCCGCAACATATTTTACGGGATTTTTTAAAACTCCCGAAGTTACAATTCCCATAGAATACCTGCGGGGGTTCCGGCCAACCGCTGGTATCAAACTGTAGGGGTTGTTTTCCAGAGGTTTTAAACCTCCACAGTATGTAGAGTTAATTTGAGGCAATCATCAACCCCCTCTAATAACATATTTATAAAAATTTTAATTTATCTTTTATACTATTCTGTGGGGATTTCAAACCTCCACAATAACTGATAAATTTTATTTTGTATTATATTTATCGGTTAATTTTTTATCAATAAATTATTTTTAGATAATTATATTAAAAAATGTATATTCTTTTTTGTTTTATTGAAATTTTTTAACACAATATTTTTAGATTATAATATTTATTATTAAGTATTAAATGTAATCATTATACTAAACAAATTAAGAATAAATAAATAAATAGTATAACATAAATCTAGTTAAAATGGAACCATACAATTGAAATTCATGATAACATCTTCAACTTGAATATGTTAATAATGTGTTGTTCAAAATATTCAGTATTATATTAAATGTGATAATCAAATACAAATCCAGTCTAACATATATTTTCATCTAAAGAGTCAACATATAACAAAAACATAGAATCAATATCACTCTTGTTCAATCTCCTTAATGAAATACACATCAATTATTGCTACCACCACAAGATCCTCTTGCAATCAACGACGAATTAGGCTCACTTGCATCATCACTTGGCGGAAATTATAAAAGAAATAATTAATTAGATAAAATATTTGACTACTAATTCATGCATTAAACATTGTTATCAAAATGTATAATATTTGTAAAATACGTTTGGAAAATAAATCTGCAGAATATTCTTAAAATTGTCACTCTGGCAGTTCCAATTACCCTATCCATTGAAGATATTTTCATGAGAATAAAAAATTAACTATATGCATAACTAACTTCTTCAACTAAGTTTTCTTCATTCGGTAATATTTAATGTAGTAAACAAATTCATATTGTAAAAAACAATAATAGTTAGAATATGATATTTCAAAATATGTATCAACATGAACATTCTAGTTTGCTTACATTTTTACTCAGAAGTTCTCAATTTCAGGTACTCAAACCCAAATTGAATATCTACAATATATTAAGTACCACAAATGTTTTAATTTTGAAATGCATTCTAATAAATATATTTTGACAAGTGCAAATAGACCAAGAATTGTCACTTTTATTTTACTGGTTCACAGGTTCACAAATTATAAGATTTCAGCAGGTAGAACAAATTATAAGATTACAAATAGAACAAGTGCAAATGTTTCAGGTTCACAGGTTCACAAATTTGTTATATCTATTTATTATATCAATTGTCAAGCCATCAACCATATTTTCAACACAACTATAAGATTTCAGCAGAATTAGATATATCTTTTGCTTAAGGTTCTTTGAGAGATATACTTAAAACATAATATGCATTAGTTATTTTTATTAATGGAATAGTGAAAATGAAAGATAAAAATCAGAACTTACATTTCATAAACCCAAAATGTCAGCCACTTGATCAGGAATCTTTCCTTATTTCATCATAATATATGCTTTAAATGCTGCCATATTGTTTTGAACTTGAGATTCCAAGTTCATGTACTTCTCTTGCCAAAAGTTAGATGATGATGTAGCAGCACTTGTTGAAGAATTATTCAAATTTGAAAGTCTAACTCTATTATTTCTAAATGTATTGGTAGGAGCTGCTCCCATACCCATGCTTCTCACTCTTCCAGAATGCTCGGGCCCAAAGACTCTACCAATAACACCATTAGGAGATATTTGAGATTCATCAACATTGCTCTGTGTCAAACCCACTTCAATTTGTTCCTATCAATATACAAGATCATCATATTAAAAACTTGTAATAAAAATCATGAATTGGGAGAGTCTAAACTAACTTTTCAACTTTCAAATGAATTTAGAAAGTCAAGTGTAGAATTTTCAAGTTATGATAATAACTAGATAAAATTGGACATTATTAAGGCTGTGCTCATCATGAACTTACCACAATATTCTTTGCTGCATCATTTACAAATGATCCATCTTTTTTTTATGGGTTTCAATGTATAATTTTCCACGACTAGGTTGTTGTCCAGTTTCCAAAAACTAAAGAAAAAAATATGTCAAAATAGATAGTAAATCATATCAAATAGTAGAACATACAAAGTTAATTTGTAAAACTACCATCTCATGTCTTTTTCTAGAAAGAGGTTTAGAACCACCAGTATGAGGAATCACTTGCTTGCTACGATTTTCTCTATTTTTGCGAAAACACTCCTATAAAAAATGAATACAAATTATTAATAATATAATTAAAATACAACAATAAATCAATAAAAGTAATAAAAATTTACCATTTTTTCCGGTTTTAAGCGATAATTAACAAAATGAGCCCATTGAGTTAGGTCTACACCAACTGGAATGTTACTTATGATTTCATCTCGGGTTTGAGATGAATCATAAAATCTAGTCCACAAACTTTGTCTATGTGCAGCCCACTTCTTTGAAATGCTAAGTTTGCAATATCTCTTTGCCATGGCTTCAACAGTGTTAAACTGAAACCGAGGCTTCAAGAAAAAAGAAAGTAAAACTTTAGGCATAAACAATGTCCAACATAGAAGGTGTAACAAACTATTAATACCTTTAAATCAGTTTCAAAGCAATTATCAAAATAAGATTTTGGCATGCCTAACTTTCCAGACCACCTTTCAAAATTAATTGGAAATAAATTGCAATTAGTTGCTAATGTTCCACAATATCCTGCTAGCAAACCTTGTGCTTCACCATATACAGCACATCGATCATCAAAGTGCACAATTACCCATTCCCCAATAGGTAAATCATTGACTTGCCAATACTTGAGCTTTATCTTCTTAGTAGCTCCTTGTGAGTCTTGAGAAATAAAATAAATTATATCATAAATCTATCATAAAAAAGTAAAATAAATTAAGAAAATATAACACATATACCTATTGATTCAACAATCCAATATTCTGTAGATTCACGCCCAACATATTGTCTAGATGTTTGAGATTGTTGTGGAATTTCTACAGACTCTGTTGGTGTTGTACCATTCAATGTTGACGAGTTAGTTGGAGTTTGTGTTGGAGATGGTTCACTATGATGTATTTGAGATAAAGAATGAGTTGAAGTTTGATCTTGAGGTAATGAATGGGATGAAATTGGTGTTTGAGGTATATTATGAACTTGAGGTAGAGATTGATGTGTAAGATGAACTTGTGTTGGAACTTGAGATGAAGCATGAGCTTGAAGTGAAACATGAGGCGAAGTATGAACTCTAGGTAGAACTTGATGTGTAATATGAATTTGGGGTGGAACTTGAGATGAAGCATGAACTTGAGGTGGAAGTTGAGGAGCTTGGGATGCTTGAGAATATGTTGCACGTGTAGTTTGTAGTGTTGACTTTAATGGATTTGGGAAACGCTTTTGCTTTGCCATGCCTGCATATTATAACAAAATGAATAAATTAAATAACTTTTACAAAAACAACATAGTCTATTAACATCAGTACTTTTAATGAAATATTTGTAGTGTATATAACATAACATAGTCTACTAACATGCAGTAGTCTATTAACATACAATACTTTTAACATACAATACCTTTAGATCTACACACATAGTACTGTACATAACATAGTTTATTTTACCTCATCATCTCAGCTGCAGAACTTTTAATGAAATATCAAATAATTTTCTAGATCTCAAAATCACTTCCTCAATCCTAAAGTTACCAACAAACAAACAAACAACTTCAACAATCACAAATTCAACTATTTTAAAAACCTTAAACCATGTCAATTTCTTAGTTCTAACATAATTCCTTCTATTTCCAAATACTCAGGAAAAAGGTTACATAGAAAACATTGAAATTGAAAACTTCTACCTAATATTTTATATACATGTATGAAGAAGATTCATAAGAGAATCACCAAAAGATCTATGAACCGGGTCCTGCGATGCCGGACTCAGACTTTACTTTCTTTGTAATGGCTTGGAGTATGTGTATTTTAATCAACTACATCATCATTCAAATATTTGTAGCTAATTGCACATACTCATCATCATTGTTACTAAAATGTAAAGGAAGTTCATGTTCTTCGTATGACATGTTTGCATGAACTTCCTCTTCTACTTCTTCCCCCATTTCATAAAAATCTCTTGGCTTTAAATGCACGGCAACACTTCATTCGTTATTAACTAAATCATCAACATAATACACCAATTGAGCTTGAGATGCCTCAATGTATGGATCGTGTTCTTCACGATCACCATTATGAATCAATCTATCAAAATTTACACAATTGAAATTCCAACTATCCTTTTTATACCCCCTATCTCGTGTGGTATCTGCACATTTGCATTTAAAAAGAGCAACCTTGAAATGACCATAGTAGTTAATCTCAATGATATCTTCCAACTTCCCATAATAAGGCAAGTCTGCTTGTCTTAAGTTTCTATCAACACTGCTTGAAACACAAGATGTGTTGGATGTTAGAAAAACCCCACTATTTTGTGTTCTTAATCCCTCTTCTCTAGCCAATGTCCTAAATTTGAACCCGTTGATGTTGTAAGCAGTATATCTCTTTGCTTTGTCCAAAGGTCCTCGCGCTAAGAATTTTAGATCAGCTGAGTATGAATTGGCTGATTCTGGTTTCAAAATCTAAATTAAAGTAATTGTATTAGTTATCATACGAGCTTAGATCTCACAAAATGATCACAAAATAACAACAAAATTTGGAGTGTTATTTATAACTTACCAATCTTTGAAACCAATCAGCAAAATCTCTATACATTCTTTTTTCTATATCTGTAGCTGAAGGTCTTCTTGACCTTGAACTTCTCCTTATAAATTCTCTAAATTCACTACGTTAATTAAACATATTTAAATCATTAAATGAGACTAGGATACTTAAAATATTCCATCAATAAACAAAACTAAGTTCATTATATTTACTCACTCAACAAAAGGTGTGAGTATTGCACAATTTAGAAGAACATATCGATGAGCTTGAATTTTTTGCATATGAGTTAATGTGAAATCTGAGGAAGCTCCTACTGGTTTACCAATTCGAGGGAAGATGGAAGATGAAAATGAAGATTCATTCTGATTTGAGTCATCACAAACACGTCTAGGTCTATTGAATCGTGTCTCTATATCTTCAATGTACCGAGAACAAAAAGTGAGAGACTCTTCTATTATGTAACCCTCAGCTATAGAACCTTCTGCTTGAGCCTTATTGCGTACAAAGGATTTCAAATGACCTAATTCCCTATAAAACCTTTATAGAATTAGTGTATACAATATTGATGCACATAACAAGATGCTTTAAATTTCAAATGTAATTAATTTACCTCTCTATGGGATACATGTATCGATAATGTACCGGACCTCCAAGTTTTGCCTCCTCTATTAGATGAACACTTAAATGTACCATAACTGTGAAGAATGATGGAGGGAATAACATTTCCAAATGACAAAGTGTAATAACAATACGCTCTTGGAGATTTTGAAGGTCGGAAATATTCAAACTTTTCCCACAGAGAACTCTATAAAAGGAACAAAACTCCACCAAGACTGTTGTAACATGGTTTGGCAATAAATTCCGAATGGCTAAAGGTAACAAGTATTCAAATAAAATGTGACAATCATGACTTTTCAAACCATAAATCTTTTGTTGAGCAGAATCAACACATCTAGAAATGTTACTTGAGTAACCATCTGGAAATCTAACATTTTTCAATGTGTTGAGAAACAACCTTTTTGTATCACGTGTTAGTGAAAACAAAGCAAGATGATATCTCCCTTTTTCATCTGGCCAAAGATCACGTCTAATACCCATCTCTTGTAAATCTTTTCGAGCATTGAGATTGTCTTTTGATTTATTCTTATCATTGAGCAAAGTATACAAGACATTGTCACATACATTTTTTTCAATATGCATAAAATCTAGATTATGACGCAGCAAATTAAACTCCTAATATGGAAGTTCAAAGAATATACTTCTTTTATTCCACTGCTAAACCTTTTTTCTAGGTCTCTTTCTAGTGTACTATACACCCTTTAATTAGGGGAATGTCTTTGATATAGCTCTTCAATCAGAGCCTACAAAAAGATTTTCTTTCTATTTTCTACTGTATACAATAACTTCAATCAGAGTCTTTTTCATTTTCATCATTTTTTCTCATGTAAACTTTAACATTTTAACAGAGAAAGCTAAGATGGGTGAGGTACCCAACAGATTACGTACAAATAAAGCTACTTCATTATAGAACAAGACATTATTATGAAATATTTCAATTGAATAAACTATTTGTTTCAAAAATTCATATTGATTCTAACAGTATCAACAACACAAATTTTTAGAGTGAAGAATAAAACAAAATCATATTCAATTGAAATCATAAATAAGTAAAATTGATTGTAATAATATTAAAATTATAGAGAAGCAAAAATTGTATACCTTAAGATCAGATGATAGTTCAACAATGGAGATGTTGTCGTGTTATCAACAAATAATCGGTGGTCGACAGCGATACGATTACGTAGCCACAACACTACAGAGCACATAAAAAATCAGAAAAAAGACAAACATACTTTCTAAATACATTTTTATATAATATATATATATATATATATATATATATATATATATATATATATATATATATATATATATATATATATATATATGTAATTTTAAGTCAAAGAACACCAAAGAATTTTGGAACAACTTCAACATAAGAATGTTTTGGAGCAGGTTCAATGTCAAAAGTAATGAATGAAGAGTTTTGGAACAAGTTCAACATACAAGAGAAATCAATGTCAAAAGAAGCTGCTTATCAGAACATACACCATAAATACTTTGCCATACCATCAGAGAAATCAATGCCAAAAGAAATTAAAACTAATGAACCCTAAATTCCTAAATCAAACCTCTAATCTATTTCTCATTGAAATTGAACCCTCTTACTATTCTATAATGTTTTAATTGAAATAGGAAATTGAAATAGGAAAGAGAAAACACTACATTTGTAGAGGGTTTTTAGCAAACAAGATTTTAAAGATTGAGACAAATCTTAAATATAACAAAGAGAAGATAAAGAAGAATAAACTAACCTTAGTGAAGATGAAGACTAGGGAATAATCAGAGATTGTTGTTAGCAACAGACAAGGGTGGAATGCCGACGGTGGTGAGCAAAATCGGTGTTGTCAGTTCCGGCCTATGTACGTACGGTAAGCATCTCTATTAGCGATCAGGGTGAGAAGAAGGTAAGAGAAGGAAGTGTGTTGTGAGAAGCAGGTTACAGTAACTGAAGGGTTTCTCTATTTCTTTTTTTTATTTTTGTAGATATATCATATAATTATTTCATATATCATAATATATATTATATAGATTAATAATTAATGTAAATTAAAAGGAAAATAACATAAATCGCGCCAATTTTGGTATAAAAAAATATTTAGCGCCAAAAAATTTTAGTTTAATAAATTTTAATTAAAAATGCTCAGGAGACTAAAAGTTAGATTAAAAATGCCCCAAGATTATGGGGGTTTCAAACCCCCGTAAATTACTCTATTTAGAGTAAAAATGTCCCAAGATTACGGGGGTTTGAAACCCTGTAAGTTACTCCATTATTTTTCCCATTAAATAGAGAATATCATTTATTTTTCTATTTAGGGGGGTTTTTTAAACACCCCTCAAAATAACCGCCGCAAACAAGCGCGTTTTTTGTAGTATATATATATATATATATATATATATATATATATATATATATATATATATATATGTGTGTGTGTGTGTGTGTGTGTGTGTGTGTGTGTGTGATGCTGTTAGAGTGAAAGGGTAGAGGAGCATCGCTGTCACTATTCTTCTTCTATTATCAAGTAAACTTCACCGCCGGTACGCTAGCTTCCTGATAATTGTTTCATCACTATACATTTACTATATATAATAAAATATTAAAACTTCATGTTAATGATAATTCACATGCTACTATATTATACTATCATATGTTTTGTTTGATGGTATAAACAGTAACCGTCATGCTTTTTATTTCACGAAACATACTGGCTTCGTCAATATCTATATATATATATATATATATATATATATATGCTTAAACGTACTCAGTATTTTTCATGAAACAAGGAAAAAGCCATGCGGTTATTGTACATATATATATATATATATAACTTAGTAACATACAAAAGGTGTACAATAACCGCATGGCTTTTTCCTTGTTTCATGAAATTTACTGAGTACGTTTGAGCATATATATATATATATATAGTTTTTGTATATTGTTAATTTATTTTTACATTTTTCGGATCGAATGGTGTCAATACGTTGTTTGTATATTGGTGTGCAAGATGCGTGACATTCATTTTGGTTTGATTCGGTTGCGATGATCGCATTTTTACGTTAGCAATATTGTTGGATTTTTATCACATTTAAAATTTCTATTTTTTTCATTTCTTTTCATTATATTTTGATCCGCACAATTTAGGTCCCTTTTGTGATGATCACGTTAAGTCTAGCAAACTATTGGTCGACCTTATTGGTTTATGTGCGGTTTTATTATTGGTTATTGTTGTATTTCGATTTTACACGCGACAGACAATTTAGCATGGTGGGGATCCACTTTTTCCACTTAGCGATTCGCGTTTCGATTTGTAGTTTGTGATTTTATTTAATATTATTATCTTGTTGATTCTTGATTCGACTTGCGATGACCGCTTATGTGATAGCAATTTGTGTTTTTATGTTAAGAACAACGATCTATCATCATTATGTTTAGATCCGATCTAATTTCTTGTGGTAGCCTTTGCACATCTTCGCATACACGGCTTTGATTCACGTCTTGATTATAATTCGTGCACTTCTCTTCTTTATTTTATTTTTTTCGATTCATTTGTTATGAATGTACGATGTTAATATTGTGTATGCATCTTATTTCCGTTCACGCCTAAATTGCTTTTAAAACTAATTCTTGATTTAATCCAACCATTTTTAAACCCTGTAGGTCGATTGTTTCTACGATCGCCATCAACCAAACACAAAACATTCTTGATTCATATATCAAGCCATACCCCAACTTGTAAGTCAATTGCTTTTTAGCATCGCCATCTGTCGCTCCCGAAAGATTTACATCCAACGGTACAAACGCGAGAGTGGCGCAGAAAACAGAGAGTCGCCAGCAAAGTGTATTTATCCCAAGAGAGGGAAAGAAAACACTGCATAAACTTGAGGGAAGGGAAAGAACATGGTCTTGCGACCAAGAGAACTGGGTCCGGAATCGGTTACGCGTGAGGAAGGTATTAGCACCCCCACGCGTCCATCGTACTCGATGGGATTCACGCTTGCTTGTCTCGATCAAAGGGTGTCGTCAACTGGAGCTTCGCTGCTGCTGGAAAGGAAAAGGGACTGCTAGCTGGAGAACCGAAAAAAGAAGGGAGAGAGAAAGAGAAACAAATGTAGGGAAAATAAAAGAAGGGCTCGAATGGGCCCTACCCCACTGCCTACGTATCTCATCGGGAGCATGAGAATCAGAGCGACGTAGTTCCCCTTAACGAGGGTTACTGTTTGTGTTTTTAATAGAACGGCTAACGTTCTAGCTCAGGTGTTGCAGCTCGCTGTATAGAGACTTAAGCGTTACCGTCTTGCGAGAGAATGAGTAGGAGCGCGCTCGTACGTAGAGAGTGAGTGAGATGAGAAGAGAATTCCCGGAGGAAAGACGTTATTGTTTGTTTGAAGTTTTTTAAGCAAGAAGTGTTTTTTACAATTATTTGTAACTTGCATTGAACCAAAGTCTTAAATACAGGAACGAATACTTCGCGCATCGTCCCCAACAGGACGTACACTAGGTATCCTAGAAGAATGAGAGGAAGCCCCTCATTCCCCACTTCCCACATAGAAGGCTCAAGCACAATACACGTTAACCTTTATTACGTGTTTTGAAGAAGTTTTGAGATGAGAAGAGAGACGACACAAAGGAAACTCTAAAGGGAGACTAAGAGTCCTAATGTTATCATGCGTGGATGACCTATGGTTAGTGAGGCTTAGGAGGGACAACTACCTAAAACCTAATGCTAATCCTACTCCAAGCTTAATCAAAAATTAAGTTGGACTAGGTAGCTCTAAAGGGAAAGAATCCAAGACTTAAACAAGTCTTGAGATTCATGGGATGAGAAAGAGTGAAAGAGAAGAAAAGAGAAGAAGAAGAAGGAAGATGAGATACAATAAGTGGCAGCAAGCACATCATATCATAAATGTCCAACTCAAATCATCAAACATGTTTCAAAGATCAATGCAAAACAATTCAAGTAAACATGCAAAGATAAACATGAAAGAATGCAAGCATACTTTTATGAAATGCACAATTAAGCACATATGTACTTTATAACAAAATGAAATGAGAAAGGCAAGATGAAGATGAAGACAAGTCAGAACCAAGCTCATATTATCATCAACAATTCACATATGCAAGAGAAGCCCAAAACATGGAGCAATATGCACTAAAGAAAATCCACAAAAGTAAGCTCAAAGTTCCAACACTTAGGCAACACCAAACAAGATCCACAAAGTGCAAAATTAAGTCTCAAAGGACCTTAACCAGGGGTAGACATCATATCAAATGCACATGCAAATAACCAACAAGAAACTCAAGCAAATGGACATGGCAAGTCAACTTGTACAAAGAGGTGTCAAGATATAGTCATGCATAATTCACTTAAGAACAAATAATCAAACATGCATCAAATGACATTCAAAAATTATGAAATCAGAACACAAAGGACCTAAGTCAGATACTAATCACATACCAAAGGATATCATAAAAATTCACAAGTTAAGCACCTCAAACAAATAGGCAAAGACCACATAGGAAACATGATTCAATATGCAAAAGAGAGGGACCAAAATGCAATATGAAAAGAGTTTAAAAATATGAGAAAAATGTTTTTATGCAATTCAATATGTCATCTAACAAATGCAAAAAGAATGAGTTCAAGATCATGTATAAATGATGAGAAATAAATTCTACAAGTAGAAGTGTGCACAAATGAGACAAACCATAAAGAAATTAAACAATTAATTAATTCAGATGTCACAAATAAAATAAAAAGTGAAAATAAAATTTGACAAAACTTTATAAAACAAAAAACAAGCTTCATGAATTTTTTTGTAATTTTTGGATGTATAAAAATGATTTTAAAAATTAAAAATGCAAATGCAACAATCAAATAAAATAAAATAATAAAAATAGGCATGGGGGTGCAAGAAGCAACACAAATACGTTGAAAATAAGAAATGGGCTTAAACCGGGGGTGGGAATAACAAAGAAATACCAAGCCTAGTCCAATACAAAGGTCAGCGCATACCATAGACTTAGTCAACCAAAAGACCTCATACACACGATCAGATTAAATCTACGCATCATATCAAGTCAACATATCAACCAAGTAATCATGATTAATGTTCAGGATCACACAACCACCATAATTAACATACACACACGCACACTTAAACACTCAGCACACAATATAACCCACGTGAGCAGCACATGCACATTTTAATGTGTTGGCATCATTTCATCCACATGATTAAATCAACGCATCACAATCAGTCAAACAATTAAAAAGTAAACAAGATGAGAGGTTATGATCTGGTGGCATATGGTAATTATCATGGGGTAACAAACACTCAAACAATAAAATAAAATCAGAAAAACTTAAAACGTGGCAACACCAGGACCCTTGGATCACAACAATGGACGGTTGAGATTGTGTCTTCTCCACTTAAACCCTTCACCGGCCGGAAACACAACCAGTCGCCGGAGCTAGGGCTCCGGTCACCCTCTCCGGTGAGCTGTAACATATATTTCTCTAGAAATGACACATGAGTATACCATTCGAACCAGATTTTCATGAGGATCACAAATATCAAACTCATTTCAACAAACAAGTATCACACAAAGCAAATCGAACGAAAGAAAGTTTGGATCCAAAACTTCAAACTCAAAATACATACGATTCACACGTCCAAATTTCAAACAAACACATCAGCATGCTCAGTGAACCTCATAGATCATTATGCACACTTAAAATTCAAGTTCTAAGAGCATGAAAAGTTCACCAACCTGAGATCTTGAAAAGCTTAAAATACTCCTAGAAAACCAGAGATAAGCTGCAGATCTAGCCTTAGGAACCTCTAATTGCAAAATAAATGCAACTAGAGCTTGAATATGGTTAGGATCTTGAGTTTTAAGAAGAGGTTTCCAAATTCGAACCCTATGATATCCTTGATTATAGCTTCAGATGATGATTGATTTGTGTTCTATGAACTTCAAGGATTCAGATGATGAAAGAATTTCTCAAAAAGCTCTCAAGGTGAGAGAGAATCGAATAAGAGAAAGTGAGGAGTGAAAAAATGGATTCTCAGCCAAAATGAATGCATGACCTAATTTTGGAGGCATGAGTTAGCTTATATACTCTCCATTAGTCCCCTGATTATGATTAACAAGTGATTAAACCTTTGGTTAATGAGATGGGAGTGGTTTTGCCAAAATGCACTTTGTGCTTATCCCACTAATTCTCACGTGCAAAAACCATGTAACAAGCATGATTCACCTCCAATTTACTTACTGATCACATCTGAATTGAACTTGGGCCTTGCACTTGCTTGGTTTGTGAGTTTTGAATCAATTTGCATCATTGTACTTTGTGAAAATAATGAGAAATATGGCATGAAATAACTTGATTCAAAAGCCAAACTTGTGCCAAATGAAGTGTACTTGAGTGTGATAACCTGACTTGGGCCATTAGAAGCCATTACAAATCATTTTGAACCAAAATGCCAAAGGTGGAAAAAGTGATACATATGAGAACCCTTAAAAACACCTTGCCATCTTTTGACCATAACTAGAGTTCCACAAATGAAGTACTTTTTGGAAATTGGAGAGAAAGATCTTCAACTTTCATGTTGGAGGAAAATTCATTTGAAGCTTCCTTGATGATGAAAAGTCAAGTTGAATGTAGTGGGAAAATTGCCAAAAATGGAAACTTCTCATTATAGGTCATTTTCCAAATTTAGTAACTTTTGTACAAACCCTTGATTCTTGACAAATGGCATGAAACTTGACCCTTGAAGACCATATGAGTATGTGAGACCTTGAAAACCATGAAGAGAACCTCAAAATTCCACAGTTGACTTTCTCCTTTACAGTTGACTTTTCTTGGTTCATAAGTAACTGATCCACTGAACATTCTTCACCAAAGAACCAATGGCCAAGATTCCATCCATGCACACTTGTGAGCATATGGAACACTAGGAGAACATGCTTGAATCCAAAAAGTTCAACAAGAAGCTCTTTTGAAACCAAAACCCTAATTTGCACAATCTGTCTAAGGGATGAAGTCTAGAGGTCACTTCTTGGTCAATCCACTTCTGGAGAAGACTTGAGATTGTATGGAGTATGAGAAACCCTTGAAGCTAGTTGGGAGACACTTGGCCCTTGATCCCTTGCTTTGGATGATCAACACCTTTGAAAAACACCGGATCCCATGCCCTATGCTGAATGCCATGCTATGCAATCTATGACCTACTATGGAATGCAAATGAGTAAAGCATAGACCAATTATTGAGAAATCATGAAGGTAAATTTTGGGGTATTACAGCTGCCCCTATTCAATCAACTGTGAATCTGAATGGATGAAAGCAACAGTTATTAGGAATTCAAGGTACACAGGGATTGAATACAAAAATACCCGAGAAAATTTTGCATTGTGTGGTTAGAGAAAATGCTGTAAATGAAATAAGGGTAAGGAAGAAAAAGTTTGTGAAGAAGACCTTGGAACCATTGGGCCCCATAGGAGACCTGTCGGGAAATGGTGAACAACCTGTCGGGAACTGGTGAAATACCTGTTTTGCCTATCAGGAATGGGCAAGTGTACCTGTCGGGAACTGACAAGGTTCAAACTAAAGGGAGCTGTCGGGGACGGCTGCAGTTTATAACTAAGGCTTACCTATCGGGAATGGGTAACGGGACCTATCGGGAACTGGCATGGTTAAAACTCAAAGGAGCGGTCGGGAACGGCTGCAGTTTATAACCAAAGCTTACCTATCGGGAATGGGTAACGGGGCCTGTCGGGAACTGGCATGGTTAAAACTCAAAGGGAGCGGTCGGGAACGGATGGAGTTTATAACCAAAGTTTACCTATCGGGAATGGGTAACGGGGCCTGTCGGGAACTGGCATGGTTAAAACTCAAAGGGAGCCGTCGGGAACGGCTGCAGTTTATAATCAAGGCTTACCTATCGGGAATGGGTAACGGGGCCTGTCGGGAACTGGCATGGTTAAAACTCAAAGGAGCGGTCGGGAACGGCTGCAGTTTATAACCAAAGCTTACCTATCGGGAATGGGTAATGTTAGTAAAGTAATAGTGGAGGTTATTTTTAATCGTATCCACAGGGATTGTTTAATATTTGATGCGTGCCTTTCAATAGTTGTGATATTCTAAGTTAACGATTTCAAAAGTTTCTCAATTGTTTTTAACATTCACTTGTAGCAAAGATTAATTGGTGACAAAGATTTTGTAAAAGGTTTTATAAAAGTATGTTAAGGTTAGGTTTCGCCAATCCTTTTCACGTATAAACGATTAATCAAGCATATGAACTCGGTTTCCGACCAATATAACCGCGTATCCTCCCGACTAAGTTTATGTCTAAAGCGAAGTCGTGAGTATCGTTGTTTAGACCGTTAGATGATGTCTCACGCTAACAATCTAAGCAACGATAATTAAGATCAATACAATGCGAATAGCAAATCCCAAATCTATGTCTAGAGTTTGGTTTTTAAGAGATAACATTGTTAGGTCATGATTTGTAGAATCTATGTCTAGAGCAAAACAAATCACACATGGATCATTAAGAGAAAATAACATCATCTGTATTGATCAAAGACTTTGTTCATACACAATAGATCAAAAGCAATACATAAAATTAGGATCAACTACATCTAACCTCAACATTGAGTGTTTAGCTACCACTTCTCATGGTAGATTGGATAACAAGTAAAGAGAGGAGATGAATGAGCATCCACGATGAATAATCGAGAATGGATGCGACTTCAGCTTCTCCAAGTGAAAATACACTCTTTGATGATCAAAATACTGTAAACTATGTTTTCTACTGAAAATGAACAAGTTACCTTAAACAAATAACGTGAAAATCTATTTATACACTTCTGAAATCTGTTATATTCGCACTGCGAGCACATCATTCGCACTGTGAATGAGAGAAAATGGCACCTTAAGTGCCTCTGAGACTTAAACCGCTCCAAGCAAAAATCGCGTGTTCGCAGTGCGAACCATTCCTTTGCACAGCGAATCATACACTAGCTCATTCGCACTGCGAATAAACTAGCGAGCCAGGACAATTAAATTCCAGAACTTACTGCCTCCCTTCGCCAGCATCTTCGCACTGCGAAGCAACCAGCGAGCCTTCACTGGACCCTCGCCAGGAGTTCGCAGTGCGACTCATTGTCATCTCAAAACTGGAACTCACTGCCATCATTCGCTGGCGCCTTCGGTGACGTTCGCAGTGCGAACCTTCGCTGGGCCTTTGCCAGATCCTTCGCACTGCGAATGATCTGTTGCAACAATAATTTCAGTGGAACTTGCATCCACTCCATGTGTCTCACACTTTTGCTCCTCTTATGCCTAAACCTGAACATTAACACACAAATTACAAGCTCCACACATATATTCCAATGTAAGCATTACAACACAATTTACCGCTTAAATTCACAATTCCGCATGGAAAGTTAATGAAAAATGCCAATTATTGTATACTAATATATAACATGTTTGCCATCTAACAGGTAACGGGGCCTGTCGGGAACTGGTATGGTTAAAACTCGAAAGTGCTGTCGGGGACGGCTACAGGAATCATATCGAGGATGGTTCCAAGAAACTTGCAAGTTGAGAGATATGACCCTGTGGGGAGGAAAATGATGAAACCCTTTGTACCGTTTCGCAATGTCTGTCGGGAATGAACTAGGCATTCTTTCTGGCTTTGTCAATGATATAAGGAGCAAAGTTTTGGACCCTCGCACGAGTTATCAAAACTGGCTTATGCTTCACATGCGTATGTTTGAATTTTTCCATGGCGTAATGCTCCATCTCAATGGAAATGCTACGCGTTTTGAGGATGCTATGCACATTATATGCAAAATGCAAAGAGGTCCTCAGCAAAATAAATGCTGAGGAAAGGAAGGCAAATCCCCTGGGGATAACTAGCTGGATTGACTTCGCGGTCGCAAACCGTACTGGGGAAGACAAATTGACCTGACCTCCTGATCTGGGCACTGACCTGACAAACCTGTTAAGGCTACTGTAGGAAATGATAACCCTGCTGGGGAGGTATCATCTGAACCAGTATACTTAAGGAATAACTACAACCATAGAACTCTGCTGGGGATTAATGAGCTTACAACAAACTCTGCTGGGGAGATGCCCCTTGAGAGGATTTTACAGAAGACCACGCCTCTTCAAACTCTACTGGGGAACTAAGCTTACAACAAACTCCGTTGGGGAGAATCACTTCAAAGTGTCTCATGCCAGGGAATGTTTCTTAAGAGAATTTTACAGAAGATCCGACATCTTCCAACTCTTAAACTAATACCGAGACTTGAGCTAGGATACAGTAGTTGGGAGGCCACTCTGTTGGGGATAATAGATCTGGAATACTCCTGCCGGGGAATTTCATGATGCTCCATACTTGAGATGGTCAACCACTTGATTTTTCCCCAAGATACAAGTCTGATCTGGAGAAAACGTCCCAAAAGGATTTTACAGAAGATTCGACATCTCCAAACTCCTGGACACTTATTGAGTCTTGAACATCAGTTGCGAGGCCACTCGGCTAAGGAGTTTGCAACCGTTATCGACACAGAAAAAGCTTGTAGCTGTTGGAAGTATTGAATGAGAGAATCGATTTAATAAGATACAATACTACCTATTTGATAACGCTGCTGGGGATCATGAAGCTCTGTAAATACGCTGGTTGGGGAGGAACGATCATTTGCGCTTCGCAAAAGGATTTGGCTTGAAGGCGTCATACATCTTTGCATAGCTATCTAGCGAAATCTCCACACCTGCAAACAAAAGAATGCGTACATCAAGGATTGCGTTTGGTCAGAAGATTGTCAAACCGCCTTCGACAGTATCAAGGAATATATGTTGAATCCTCTGATTCTATCACCTCCAGTGGAAGGAAGACCCCTGATCATTTACCTCACAGTCTTGGAAGACTCAATGGGATGTGTACTTGGCCAACAAGACGAAACTAAACGGAAGGAGTCTGCCATTTACTATTTGAGCAAGAAATTCACCGACTGTGAAACTCGGTACACGATGCTCGAGAAAACTTGTTGTGCTTTGGCTTGGGCAGCCAAACGTCTTCGCCAATACATGATTCGTCATACTACTTGGTTAATCAGAAATGGATCCAATCAAGTACGTCTTCGAAAAACCTGCTCTCACGGGAAGGATTGCCCGTTGGTAGATGCTATTATCAGAATATGACATAGAGTACCACACTCAGAAAGCCGTTAAGGGAAGTATTTTAGCCGATCATTTGGCTCATCAACTGATTGACGATCAAGAATCAATCGGGTTTGACTTCCCAGATGAAGATGTCATGTATCTAAAAATGAAAGATTGCGATAAACCGTTACCCAGTGAAGGGCCAGAACCAGGTTCCCAAAGGGGACTAATCTTTGACGGAGCAGTTAATCATTATGGAAACGGAATTGGGGCAATAATTGTTACCCCTCAGGGTACCCATATTCCTTTCACTGCCAGACTTACGTTCAAATGTACAAACAACGAGGCCGAATACGAAACTTGTATCATGGGTCTCGAAGAAGCGATTGATTTAAGGGTCAAAAACTTGGACGCATACGGCGATTCAGCTTTGGTTATCAATCAGATAAAAGGAGATTGGAACACGTACCAATCAGGATTGATTCCTTACAAAGACTACGCAAGAAGGTTGCTACCTTTCTTTAACAGAGTCGAGTTTCATCATATCCCTCGTGAGGAGAATCACATGGCTGATGCATTAGCCACTCTCTCTTCCATGATTAGTGTAGGTCAATGGAACGACTTACCTAAGATCGACATAATGCGCCTTGAAAGGCCCGCTTACGTCTTCGCAATTGAAGCAGTCATAGACGACAAACCTTGGTATCACGATATCAAATGCTTCCTTCAGAAACAAGAGTACCCACCTGGGGCATCCAGGAAAGACAGAAAAACCCTCAGAAGATTGGCTGGAAACTTCTTCCTGAGCGGTAACACTCTTTATAAGAGAAATTTTGACATGGTCTTGCTCCGATGCGTCGACAGACCAGAAGCAGACATGCTTATGAAAGAAATTCATGAAGGATCCTTTGGCACTCATGCCAACGGACGTACAATGGCGAGAAAAATTCTAAGAGCAGGGTACTACTGGTTGACCATGGAATCCGACTGCTACAAGTACATGAGGAGGTGTCACAAGTGTCAGATATACTCCGACAAAATTCATGTACCGCCATCACATCTCAAAGTTCTCTCTTCCCCATGGCCATTTTCCATATGGGGAATCGACATAATTGGCATGATTGAGCCCAAGGCTTCAAACGGACATCGGTTCATCCTGGTAGCCATTGATTACTTCACCAAGTGGGTCAAAGCAATGTCATTCGCCAATGTAACCCGACAAGTGGTGGTCCGATTTATCAAAAACAATATCATCTGCCGTTATGGTGTTCCAAGCCAGATCATTACTGATAATGGATCTAACTTGAACAACAAGATGATGAAAGAGTTGTATGCAGAGTTCAAGATTGAACACCATAACTCATCTCCCTACCGACCAAAGATTAACAGAGCGGTAGAAGCGGCTAACAAGAACATCAAGAGGATTGTTCAAAAGATGGTTGTAACCTACAAAGACTGGCAAGAGATGCTACCCTTTGCTCTTCACGGTTATCGCACATCTGTTCGCACTTCAACAGGGGTAACCCCTTTCTCTCTAGTGTATGGCATGGAAGCAGTGCTCCCCATAGAAGTAGAGATCCCGTCAATCTGAGTATTGATGGAAGCTAAGCTCACCGAAGCTGAATGGTGTTAAATCCGACACGACGAATTGAATCTAATCGAGGAGAAGCGAATCACGACACTATGCCATGGTCAGTTGTATCAATAGAAAATGAAGAGGGCGTTTGACAAAAAGGTCTGACCTCGTGTCTTCAGGAAAGGAGACCTCGTGCTCAAGAAGATACAATCGTTTCTCACTGACTCTCGGGGCAAATGAACCCCAAATTACGATGGCCCCTACGTGGTCACGAAAGCTTTCTCAGGCGGCGCCTTGAGACTTGCAACCATGGACGGAGAGGAATTTGCCTACCCCACGAATGTTGATGTAGTCAAGAAATACTTCGCCTAAACTAAAAAAAAAAAAAGAAAAAAAAACGTCTCGGTGGATTGAAAACCCGAAAGGGCGGTCCAGGCAAAAGTTAGAGACATAAAAAAAAATCATCCCGATGGATTGGAAATCTCACAGTACAATCCAGGCAAAAATTAGGGATAATGGCAAGTAACTATGTTCAACAGAGGCAAGTCCCTCAGCAGCAGAAGTAATACTATCCATCGGAAGAAAACTCCAGCCAAGGTCATCTTCGACAGAAGCTCAGGATGCCCCGAATTCAAAGTTGGTAGAAGGATAGTGGTCGTTATGTTTCAATGTAGCCCTTTTCCCTATAAATTACCATTTTCTAACTTTGTAATTACTCTTTGGAATCACGCGTTTGGCTGATCTCCATCTTATCAATAAAATTTGAGCCCTTGTGCTTATGTTTGTAATTCTTATTTGTTTTAGCTTTACAGAACGACATTTTAATATGATTAACGATTCTTGAAATAAAACAAAAATGAATTTACTTGTTAAAACTTTTTCTGCTTTTAAAATAAAGACGGCAATTTCTTTTGATAGTTGAACATCAGTAGAACATCGGACGCTTCTCCAGAAGTAATCGAACCTCAAAGTGCAGAATCAAAGTACTCATTCTCAACCAGTACGCCTGAATGAAGGATCAACTGTGTCAGAGACCTTGTTTGGTCTGATACGCCACGGCAGAGTTCTCATCTCCTAAGCCCGACCAACGTAGCTCCCTACAGGGACTATCTCTCCTAAGCAAGGTGGAATTGCTATCTTGAACCAGCGGTACTTCTTCGCCCCGTGATGGCCGAGTATCCAGTCGTGTTCACCTGTCAGTTTGTATGTTGCGTCAGTTTTGTCGGCATAAACATACATACATCATGCATTATTTGATTTGCATTCACATTTCATATTGCATCGCTATCACTCTAGTCGGTCTTATCCCCTTGTGATAAAAGTCTTCTCAATCGAGTTGTCAGTTCTTGCCTCGTCAGGAAACGCTGCGTTTGAACAACCACGCCTCCAGTTTATTTCTGGAAGGAAGTTGGCCTTTGACCACTTTGATAACTTGAACCTCTGAAAAACCAGAGAGCCCTCAGTCAACATCACTCTTCACCATTGAAGATGATATCCTTGCTTTCCCGGATTAAGGAAAATCCACAGAGAAAACCTCGTAATCAGAGATTCGGCAGCACGCCAGTTTCGTTCCGAAAGACCGCTGATGAAAAGGTCATCGGCACCTCAAAATTGGATCACATCATATGGCATTTCTCCGAGAAGATCTCTGAGAAAAGTATGATGTAAAGACCCCAAACGAATGCAGTCTCTCAAAGGGCTCGCATTCCCCAAGTAGAAACAAATGGCGTCTCCAACAGAGAAGTTTCTGCAACTCCAGAACTCAGACGACTGGGTTCCCCCAACAACTCTAACATCAATTTTTTTTTTCTATCGAATGGCATCTCCCCAGGAAAATTCGGCGAGAAATTTGAGGAAAATCACTACGCATAACGTCCCTTGTTAATTAAGTTTATTGACAAAAGAAACTAAGACCAGTTCCTCGGTAGGAAACCAGGATCGAGGGGAAGTTTAAATCAGAAACTAAGACCAGTTCCTCGGTAGGAAACCGGGATCGAGGGGAAGTTTAAATCAGAAACTAAGACTAGTTCCTTGGTAGGAAACCAAGAACGAGGGGAAGTTGACAAAAGAAAACTAAGACCAGTTCCTTGGCTGAAGACCAGGATCGAGGGGAAGTTTACCTTTTCTAAGCATCATTGCTTAGCTAAAGAAGATGAATGCGTAAGCTACCATTCATAACCACCAACAAAATTTCGGGTATTCCGATATTTAATCCTCTTGCACCCCGAATGCCCGAATACCATCGTCATTCACACCTTCGTGTCCAAGAAGATTAAATAGGGGCATCTGTCATACCCCAAATTTTGACCACTAAGATGTCCCATCATTGTGAAAATCATCATCACAATATGGAGGAACCATCATACTTCATCAGTCTCCCCAAAGATGGGTGAGCATCCACTACAATCAAAATTAAGGTTTCAAGCCCTCTCTGAGTGCTTAGACAAAGGATCAATCAAGAAATGACTTGATCTTCAACTTGTCTAGCCTCTAAAATATCCACAATGGATCAAAAGGACTCCCACTTCAAGGATTAAGCACAAGGCTGCCCCCTTCTAGGTGGACTAAGTCTCAAGATCGACAGTGTCACCAAATTAGGGTTTTGGTCGACCAGGGCCTCCAGATGGAAATTTTCCTCTGGGCACAAGCCAATGATCCAAAACATAACCTAATGTACTCCATGGAACCTCATGGACCCAATCATCAAGTCAATTTTGTCTTAGGGGATGCATTCATAAAAAATCAGGAATTAGGGTTTCTTGACCTAATTCACCCCTAAGTTGACTTTTAGGGCAAATCATGAGCCAAGACCTCAAAGGAGGATTTAAGGGTCTCTAATACACTACATTGATCCATTTGGAACAATGGATTAATCCAAGAAGCTTGAGCAACAAGTCTCAATTTCATCTGCACCACAATTAGGGTTTTAAGGAAAAAGTCAACTGTAACTTTGACATTTGACCAGGACATGCTCTCAAGCCCTATGACATCCACCAATATACCCTATAACACCCATGGAACATGTCCATCAAGTTTGATTTAGGTCAAGGACATGATTTCATGAGGAATTGCACAGTTTGGAATTCATCTGATAAAAAGTCAACTGTACACAAAAGTCAACTTTGACTTTTTGAGATTTATCACCAAAATGGATTTTTAACCCTAAAATGATGTTAATGTATGATTTGAATCATCATTCATCAAGAAAAATCAAGAAAAGTTGGATAACTTGTAAAAGGGGTAACCATAAAAACTTAGAAAATTTTCTAAGTTAAAAATAAAGTGGCTACGGTACCAACTTTGGAGGGTCATAACTCCTAAACCACAAGGCCATTTTTTCCCATCCAAAGCTTGATTTGTAGATCTCATTGCCGTCTACCAAAACTTCAACTAGACCTAACTCCAATTCATTGTGGATTTTGAGCTATGAGTGAGCCAAAATGGCTGAAAATATGAAAGTACACCATTTTCCAACACTTAGAAAAATTCTGGGCAAGGCAGATTTTGTGTTGAAACACCAAAACTTGTGAGATCTTTTCACATGGATGCAAGCTGAATCAAGTCCAAAGTTAAACATCAATGTTGTTGCATATGTTTCCAAGAATTCAAAGAGCCTAACAGCATGAATTGATTCAACTTGAGCCAAGAGAAATCCATGCCCAAAGTCATGCTGCTGCAAGCTGTTTTGGAAAAATCAGTTTGCATGTTTGCTTGCCACACACGATTTTGAACCAAAAACTTAGGATCAGCATGCCACATGTATTCAAACCAATCACATTGCATCTGATCCAACTGATAAATCTGAGTCAAAAGGCCAAGGAATCTTCCAACTTGAAATTCATCCACTTTGGCACATTTTGCCTTGAATTCAAAGTGCATTAATGTGGAATAGTGCATTGTCAAGGTAGCTACCCTACTCAGTCAAGTTCTCTGATTAAACAACAATAAAAACATCTGAGGAATGTGATTTTGGTCAAGGCATAGCCCTGCTCTTGGGAATGGCTAGCTTGCCTTGCTTGAGAAGAAATCCTCCAAGCCAATCCATGCAAATGTGATCTGATCCAGTAGCCATTCACTATTCCTCCAAGACAAAAGTTGATCACCTATAAATAGAGGTCCCAATGGATCATTCAACTCACACCAAAGCCAGTTACATCACTGCTTTCTCTCATTCTTCCTTGAACCTCAAGTTTTTTGGTTTTTGAGTAACCACTATCGAGTTTTGAGTTGCAGCCTTAGGCAATCAATTCCAATTCCTCAAACACATCATATATGATGTATTTGAGGTGTCCAAACACTTAAACACTGACTGTAACACCTCAGGCTCAAAATCACCCTTCAACCAAGCCATTATACCTCAATTATGCAGGTGGAGGTCTCCAGCTTGATCCAAAGAGTTTCAAAGTGTTCCAAAGCTTGTAACACACTCCATAACATCCATTGAAGCTGTAGGGATCATCAGTTCACGACTGGAACAAAGTTTGTGCAAAGTTCCATTTCAGCTTGCATCAAGGTAAGCCTCAAAACTCAAACTCCATGATCCATGCATATTTCCTCGCATGATATCTTTGCCAATTGCTTGCCATCATATGCTGATTGTTTTCCCTCAAAAAATTTGATCATTGCACTCATAATCATGCTTACTCGATTGCTTTTGCAAAATTAGGGTTCATACGGCCACAATGATATAATTTGTTCTACACTGAAAATGAATAAAATTGGGTATTGCCATCTTCTTCCTTGTGAAAAAACGCATGAGTTTGGTGTTTGAATGATGTCCAATGGTTGAGAGATGAGTGAGATATGGTGCTTCACGCACGAGCTCGAGGAAGAAGATGGCCATGGCGCCATTCTTCAGGTTTTCCAACTAAGTTTGATATATATTTTTCACTGGCCATGTTATTAATGAATTGACATTGCGCCCCAGCGGTTCATCAGCTGGTTTTGTGTGTATTGGCAAGCAAGAGGTCTGGGGTTCGAATCCCCCTCGCCCCAGACTTCTTTTTATCACTTGTTTATTTTGTTATTTTTCATATTATTATTTTTAATGATTTGAAAAATTAATAACTCCTTCAATTTTTATCATTTTTTATTGGTTCTTTTTGCAACAATTCACAAAAATGTTGAAATATTTTATTCCACCAAAAAATTAGATTTATATTATTTATTTAATATAATTAGTATTTTTGTGAATAAATTCATTTTTTATTGTTTTTAAACATTCTAAAAGTGAATATTTACTTTGAAAATCAAAACCTAATGAGTTTAAATATTCCTTGTGATTATCCCTCATTTTTTCCAAACCTTAAACAAAATCATAAATGGATTATTCAAATTTATTTTGAATTTTGTTTGATTTTCTTTAAATATTTACTTTTAAAGATTAAAATTAGGGTTTTTGACTAATTCAACTTTCAAAATTGATTTTCAAATACACTTGGGCCTCTAATAGAGTGTAAGACCCAATCCTTTTTTGACCAAACCATTTTTGGGCCTCAGTGCATTGTATAAGTCCCGATACCGTCAAAAACAAACGGCGCGATCGTCGCCTTTTGAAAAATAACCTTTTGGGCCTCTCCTCGAGCTATAAGACCCATTTAAAACTTTTGGGCCTCTAATAGAGTGTAAGACCCAATCCCCTTTTCACCAAAACATTTTGGGCCTCACTTATTGTATAAGTCCCTCTGCGTTAAAAGAAAACCTCGGCGCGATCGCCATTTCAAACGGAAAAATCATCTGGGCCTACCCTCGTGTTATAAGCCCCACTCTTTTTCTTTAAAAAATTTTGGGCCTTTTGAGAGAGTGTAAGACCCATCCCTTTGTACATAAACCTTTTTGGGCCCCATTCACTTGTATAAGTCCCTCTGTACAAATTCAAACAGTGCGCTCACTGATAAAACCCTGGGCCTCTCCTTGAGCTGTAAGCCCCAAATCTTTCTTTTTCAAAGCACTTTCTCCTTTGATTTTGAATATACTGTTATTTTCAATCTTTCTTTGTTGAACAATTAACCAAACAGCATGGAAGCTCTACAACCGAGTAAGTGGTTATTGCTTTCATTTACTGCTTTCATATACATATAACTGTATTGTGGGGCTGTTTCACTGTAAGCCTTCTTTCATAAACTCATATCAACTGTGTAATAATAGTATAGACATTTAGAGTTTCCCCGGCAACTACGACTAGCATTAAGCCAGCTGATCACTCTTAGAAATAGTCTAAACTAGATCCCCATAGGATTACCAGACACACTCTTCCCTCCTCTTGGGGTTAAACAATATGGAGACATGAGAGGCAGCATTCTCTGTGAACCCTGTCATAGACTGTCACTCGTAGAAGTTGTCAAAGAAACTCTATTCCCCAGAGATGCTCTTTTCTCCGTGAATGGCATCTCTTGAGTTTCTTCCAAATTCTCGGACTTTCCTGGCTTGATATATTCTCAGTGAATGGCATGTCTTGAACTTCTCGGGGTTTGGGGACCCACAGGCTTCTTAAAAGCACTTGTCAAGAAACTCTGCTCCCCAGAGATGATCTTTTCTCCGTGAATGGCATCTCTTGAGTTTCTTCCAAATTCTCAAGCTTTCCTGACTTGATATATTCCTTGTGGATAGCTTGCCTTGAATTTCTCGGGGTTTGGGGACCCATCGGCTTCTTAAAAGCATCGGCCTCCTCTTGGGCATTATACAAGGACCCACGGGCTTCCTAAAAGCAACCCGCCTCCTCTTGGGCTTAGTACAAGGACCCTACGGCTTCTTAGAAGTATTCACAGCCTCCTCTTAGGATTCGTATAATGATCTCTTCCTCCGGGAATGATAGCCTTCTCTTGGGCTTAGTACAAGGACCTCTCGTCTTCTTAAAAGTTTCCAGCCTCCTCTTGGGCTTCGTACAAATTGTCCCGACGACCTCCTAGAGGTATAGGAACAGAACTTAGTCATCTGCATAAAACAGTCCTTTCATAGAGTCTACTACTGTTTCTCAAAGCATAGTACAAAAGATAAAACTCTAGACTTGGACAGTCTAATTTCCTTGAGTCTCAAAGACATTCTCAAGCACCCTTCAAGAATAGGAAGAAAACCCGTAGACTCGGACAGTCGCAATACCCTTCGTATTTCCC
The DNA here is from genome assembly GCA_022829125.1 of Lathyrus tuberosus. Classification (NCBI taxonomy): domain Eukaryota; kingdom Viridiplantae; phylum Streptophyta; class Magnoliopsida; order Fabales; family Fabaceae; genus Lathyrus; species Lathyrus tuberosus. The sequence goes on along the minus strand of JALAZF010000199.1, from coordinate 8,138,235 downwards.
GCTTCCTTAAAGAACAGGAAATAACCCCGATCCTCGGAACAAATCCATGAGTACAGTGTTGCTCATATAAGAACTGATTTTCTCTTTAAAATCAGTATACTGGACCTGTCACTTAACTGAAACAGTAACCACAGCCTCCTCTTAGGCTTTGTACAATGATTCTCCCCAGCAGAGTCAAACAACGTTTAGCCTCTCTCTCGGGCTTTGTACGAGACACATAAGAGACTCCCTCGTTGAGTCAATCATCTCTTTCGCCTCCATCTCGGGCTTTGTACGAGATACAAAAACTCTCTTGTTGAGTCAAATAGCCTCCATCTCAGGCTTTATACGAGATACCAAAAGACTTCATCGTCGAGTCAAAACTTTTTAGCCTCTCTCTCGGGCTTTGTACGAGACACATAATAGCCTCCTCTTAGGCTTTATATAAGAAAACCACTGGTTAATCCAATTAACCTTTTAGCATCAAAGTTGTTCCTCGTTCACAGTACACAAACATCAACAACTCCTTCCCCTTCATCTAATTGCTGTAAGCGGCAAGCCTCTAGATCATCTACATCCATGCCACTGTCCCTCTTTTAGCATGAGAAATTCCTAAGGAAAGATGGCATTGCTCTACACTGAGTTAAAGTCTTCTCCTTCAGGTTAAAATCCCCTATAAAGGAAATTATGGCATTGCCGGATTCACAAATCCCGGTTAAAGTAATCCTCCTTTACAGTCAGTCACCCAACAGTTGTGACAAACAGACCCCTTTAGAGATGACAGATTCTCTCTAAAGTCAACACCTTTAGCTTCACATCTTGGGCTTTGAACAAGATACAAACCACCTTTCGCTTCACGTCTTGGGCTTTGAACAAGACACCAAATACCATTTCCTCCCATAGAATAGGTGGAACTACGAACGCTCTGATTTCCCTGTTTCGGTAAACGGGAATACGTAGGCATAAGATTGAAAGAAAAATCTTAGCGAGCACACTAAACAAAAACCCAAAATCCCATACTCTCATGTATCTACCAAAAAGCATCAGTCCTAACATCCTAAATCCTTGTTCCCCGCCAGAAAATCCAAGAAAGAGAGAAAACTGTATTGGCGAAAATACAAATAACCAGTACAAAGGCCCCCCCACATTGATAGCATTCGCAACCTAAAAGACCGCTGTTTAAACTCAGTATGCAAGCAGGGTTAATTGGAGACATCTATTTCCCTTCCTTAATCAGCTCACAATAGGATAAAAAATGAATCGACCTGTAGTAAACTCAACCGCAGAGAGCGACCAGCGCTTAAGAACCGCGTCCAAAATCGCTCGCTACAGAAAGAAAGGTGGAAGTGTGCTCGCCGAGATCATTGCGATCTCATGCCTACGTATCTGACATTCAAAAGAATGCAGAATTAGAGCTTTCCTAGTTCGGGGAACTGAACGGAAAAGGAAAACAAGAAAGAAACAAGGAGACGAAAGAAGTGGTGTCGAAACCAAGAGCAAAAGAAAGAAGGAAATTCCACTGAGGATTCCAAAGAAATGGTGTCAAAACCAAGAAAAGAGTGTAAAGGAAAGAAGTAGTAACTGTAATGAGAATAAAGTGCGAGAATGGTGTCGAAACCAAGAGGGCAAAAGGAATAAAGAGACCCCGCTGGGGAGTAAGAGAGAAATGGTGTCGAAACCAAGAAAGTAAGAGCAAGGGGAAAAGAAAGGACTCTGCTGGGGATCAAAAAAAGGGATGGTGTCATAACCAAGAGAAAAAAGGAGACTCGGTATATTAACTGGCTGGCAGTGGTTAACCGAAGAAAGTGAGTAAGACCCTGGCGGGGAAAAGAAGCTGGTGTCAACAGACGGACTGTGATAAACCAAGAGAGAGTGCTGAACCAAGAGAAGGTGTTTGAATCTGAAGGGGCCTCGGTATATTAACTGGTAAACAGAATTTAATTGAGGACACAAGGGTTACAACTCTATGGGAATAGAGAAGCATTGGTTTTAGCAAAGAAAACTGCGATTAACCAGAAAAGCGGGTGCAGGACCGAACGAAGGTTGTGACCCAAAGGGGTTCGGTAAACTGACTGAACAAACAGTACTCAGCCGAAGAAAGAGTATTCGAACCAAGAGGAGGTTGCCAGCTGCAGGGGATTCGGTGTTTACAGACGGACTGTGATCAACCAAAGAGAAAAGTGAGTGATTAACCAAGAGAAGGTGATTAACTCGAAAGGGTTCAGTGATTAACAGACGGACTGTGATTAGCTGAAGAAAAGGGTGATTAACCAAGAATAGGTGATTAACCCAAGAGGAAATCAGTGTTTTAACAGACGGACTGTGTTTAACTGAAGAAGCGAGCAAAATTGGTGTTATAACTGACAGGCAGTGATTAACCAAACAAAGGAGAAGAACCAAGAGAAGGTTGCGAACTCCTGGGGAAAAAATGGTCGTGACAGGAAAACTGTGTTGGACCAAAGAAAGAGAATTGAGAGTTTTCAGGGGAATCAAAAAGCAATGATTGATTACAAGAAGAAAGGAGTAATGGAACAAAGAGAGATTGCTAGCGCAAGAATAATGATCTTAACCAAGAAGTATGGTGATTGATCAAAAGGAGAGATTAAAAGAGATAGGAGTGATCGAGGATCGAAAGAGATTGCAAAGAGAGAAGAGTGATCAAGGATCAACTCGATTGGGGAAAGAAAGCACATTACCGCCTGGAGATAGAGATGACTAAGCCAAGCACATGGTCATTTGTCCCCTACCTGAAGTAGTCAGAATGAGAGTAGGAATTCTCCCTTCTCATTCCTTCCCTAACACACACAGGGTGTAATGCGAAAGTTGAACCGGACGGCCCAACAGCTCCAAGTTGTACAATGCTCATGCGTAGAGAAACGGACAGCATACCGGCGTCAATTTGTACAGTGCTCCGATGCAAAGCGCAATGCGAATCTCCAACTCCACGGGGGAATGAGAGAGAAAGCTCTAAAGGAAGCCTAAAGAGAGGAAGGGGAAGATCAACTAATCGAAACGTGTTTCGATCAGTTAATCAAGGGAGAAATATGCTAACAACTTTCCAAAGAGAATGATAAGTCACTAAAGCAAAAAGGAGTGAGTTAGTGATCATACAAAATTAAGTTTATCCATGAAGAATAAACTTAATGCAAACTGAAATGGAAAACAGTGCCAAATGATCATCAAAATGCCACACAAAATCATGTATCATGTGAACAAAGATAGTGCAAGAAGGATTATGTTCATACAATGCTAAAAACATGAAATAACATGAATAATCGAAAATGTTCATCGAAAGTTCATGAACATGCTTCAACCAGAAGTGAAATGACATTAAAAACATCCATAAAATCAAGCATGATAATCAATGGAAGTTAAAATGAAGAAAGCATGGCAAACACACTTGAAAATGCAAGAAAATGGCCATTCTGTTCACTGGTAACCGGTTACTCACCACGCGTTAACCGGTTACTTGCTTGAAAATCAGCGTTCTTGAGGAAAATTGCACTGAGTAACTGGTTAACCACCATACGTTAACCGGTTACCAGGGAACAATGGTGAAAAAAAAACATAAAAAACAGTTTTTCAAAAGTAGTTTTCAACACATAATCACTTATGCAAACTACCACATGCTAGGAACTGAAATTGTGCATGAAAATTGAGCTTGAAAACAACAAATAAACAGCGATAGAATCAACAAACACAAAAGGATCAAGGATCAAACAAATGCAAAACCAAATCACACACAACAATTATCGACTACATTGCGAACGATACGAAAATGCGCGAAACAGTAAAAATAGTTAGATCCACCAACCTACAAGCCAGAGATTTGGCTTGGTAAATGTTACAAAGGATTCTTGATGCATAAAATCAAAGAAAACCAGAGGAATCTTTAATTTGTAGACGAACCGTGTCGGAATCGAGCAAAATACGATAAATCTCCAAAATGCGAATTCGAACCGTTGGAAGTTGCAGCAAATACTCAAGATTAATCCAAAAGCTGAAATAACTCCAGAAATCCAAGTGTAGTAGCAAGAATGATGAAGGTTGAACTCAAGAAATAATCACTTTTGATGTAAAAGTGATTATCCTTCAAAGTAGAAATGAGCTTTGGTGAGGTTTTGGAAGAGAATTGAGATGAAGATGAAGATGTGGTAGTGAAATTCAGAGGAAATATGGGAGAATTGAGAGTGAAATGGAGCAAATGGTTGAAGGTCCTTGAAAATGGGTGAAGGTGAGTTTATATAGATTTTAGGTTTTGAGTGTGAGATGGTTTGGAATTTGGTTTGGAATTAGCTTTGGGTTTGGAACTAGGCTAGGAGTTAGTTGGACTTGACTCACCGAGTCAAGGCGGTTAACTCGGTTAGTTAGAACCAACTCGGTAACAATCCCAATGTGCACTCCATCATCCAAAGGTTGATATACTTGGAAAACAAGGAACATGGTGCACTTGAATTAGAGTGAAACATTGGAATAAATGCACTTGGAATGTCTTGAATAGTCTTGAAATGTCTAGAGAAGTCTAGAATGTTCCACACACTGCTAGAATCAAGTAGAACCAAAGACCAAGGAGAGTGCATGGATGCTGTCCCAAAAATACAGCAGGATTTGCAAAATTGCACTGAGTAACCGGTTACTCACCTTGCGTTAACCGGTTACTTCAGTCAATTTTTGCCCAAATTGCTCAGGAAATGATACTGGAGTCCTGGTTGTGGTTTTCCACCTCTTGTATTGATGAATAGGTATGAAAACCTTCATTTTGTGCTTGTTTTGATGACGCGATGATCTTGTGAGGATATGATTAATCGGGCTTGGAAAACCTGAATATCCTGCAACAAGAAACACATAGAGAAAAGTGTGAATGTGTATACTAAAGATGCAAATGCGTATGCTCATGCAAAAGGCAAAAGAGGGAGTCAAATTTCGGGTTACGACAGCTGCCCCTATTTAATCCTCTTGGACCTGAATGTATGAATTGCACCAGCTTTTCGATGATTCGAGGTAAAAGGGGATTAAATAAAAGAGTAGCTCGAGAATTTGGCCGACGGTGACAAAAGAAGAGTTGAAAGTGTTTGAAGGTTGATAAGTGCAAAGTTTGCTGAAAATCTGCTGGAAGATAAGTCAGGCAAAAAAAGAGAAGGAGTATGATCGATGCATATGCTATGTATGCTTTTCTACATGATGCTTGATATCATGCAATGCAAAGGCTCAAGATGAGGCACGATGAAGTGATTAAGCGGAAATCGTAGCAAAAATACTTCGACATCCTCGGTCGGGGAGAGGACCCGCAGATAAAGATAAACTCTGCTGGAGAAAAGAGTTCTCAAAGGATGATGATTCCGCCGGGGAAAGAAACTGAGAACATCTCAGGTTTCTAAATCACCATGGCTGTCTCTGTTGGAGATGAAAGAATCAAATTAATCCTTTCTATCAAGGCTGGCTCTGCGTGGGGAAAAGAGATTACTGACTTGTGTTGACTTAGCTGAGGAGAAACCACTGCTGCTGGTGACAGATAGTTACTAATCATTTGGAGAAGATGCACAACCCTTGCTGGGGAAGAGTGAGCAAAACGTCTTTGCTGGGGAACACCTTGGCAACCTGCTGGGAGAATGATGACTCTGCTAAGGAGACAACAACTTCTTCATAGAATCCCAACATTGTCGGCCAGGCGTTAGGCTCACCAATGGATATTACCAATTATCCTGCAGGAGTTACTGGTAACACATGCGATGCATAATGCTTTCTCGGTGAATTTAGCTTTTTATTGTTCTCAACGTTTTTAGTATTATGTGATCACAAATAATTGTTTATTTTGCAAACAAAATACTGGAATGAAAACAAATTGAGATAACAAAGAATGCATTTTATTGAATATGAAAATTTTTGTACATAGAATGTGTACAAGGATGCAAAATCCTTGATGAGGAAGTTTGCAATAAAATTGAAAAACAAATGTAAATGGAAAAGGGAAATCATGATTTGCATTGATTACAACACTGGCCACCATCCACTGTAAGTCTAGGTCTCAACGCCTTGCACCAGTCGATGATGATTGGAGTGTTCTGTTACCGTCTGAGGTCTAGCCGTGAGGAAAAGAGGCTCAAGTGTTCACAGTCAATGCCTTTATCCCTAATTTTTGCCTGGACATGCTTTCACGTTTTTTTTTCGTCCACCGGGATGCCCATTTTTGCCTAAGTCGCCCTTTCGGGTTTTCAACTTAGTGGGCTATTATTGTTTTTTTCCATTGTCCCTAACTTTTGCATGGACATTTATTTTTTGGGTCCATCGGGACGTCCATTTTTGCCTAGATTCTCCTTGCGGATGTCAATCTAGCGGAATTTTCCATTTTTTTAGGCATAATATTTTTTGACTGTATCGGAGTTCACGGGCGATGGCAACTCCTCCCCATCCATTGTGGTGAGGATCAGGGCTCCGCCTGAGAAGGCCTTCTTGACAACAAAGGGTCCTTCGTAATTGGGAGTCCACTTGCCTCGTGGATCCGAGTGAACAGGTGAATATCTCTTGAGCACAAGTTCGCCTTCGCAGAACGTTTGAGGAAGAACTTTCTTGTCAAAAGCTCGCTTGAGGCGTCTTTGATACAATTGACCATGACAAACGGCTGCAAGGCACTTTTCTTCGATGAGATTCAGCTGGTCGTATCTGGATTGAACCCATTCGGCCTCGTCAAGACCTGCTTCCATGATGACTCTGAGCGAGGGAATTTCGACTTCAATGGGAAAAACTGCCTCCATACCATACACAAGCGAATACGGAGTTGCCCCAGTGGAACTGCGAACTGAAGTTCTGTAGCCATGCAGTATGAAGGGGAGCATTTCATGCCAATCCTTGTAAGTCTTGACCATTTTCTGGACAATCCTCTTGATGTTTTTGTTTGCTGCTTCAACGGCGCCATTCATCTTGGGCCGATATGGTGAAGAGTTGTGGTGCTCGATCTTAAATTCTTGACACAACTCCTTCATCATGTTGTTATTCAGATTGCTTGCATTGTCCGTGATAATGTTGCTAGGAATGCCATAACGACAGATTATCTCTTTCTTGATGAATCTGGCAACCACTTGTCGTGTAACGTTTGCATAAGAAGCAGCTTCAACCCACTTGGTGAAGTAGTCGATAGCAACCAGAATAAATCGATGACCGTTGGAAGCCTTCGGCTCGATCATTTCAATCATATCTATACCCCACATAGAAAATGGCCAAGGTGAAGTCAGAACGTTCAATGGAGTAGGAGGCACATGGATCTTGTCTCCGTAGATTTGGTACTTGTGACATCTTTTGGCAAAGTTGTAACAATCTACCTCCATTGTTGTCTAGTAATACCCAGCCCGAAGGATCTTCTTAGCCATAGCAGGACCTTTAGCATGTACACCCTCGCAGCCCTCATGTATGGACCTTATGATCGTGTGTGCTTCGTGTCTATCCACGCATCTGAGCAACACAGAATCATAATTCCTCTTGTACAGTATACCGCCTAAAAGCTTTCTTGTTAGTGATGGTGATACCCTCGGGATATTCCTGTTTTTCCAGATATCTTTTGATGTCGTAGAACCAAGGCTTGTCATCAGACTCGTCCTCGATTGCTAAACAGTGTGCTGGTTCGTTCAAGTGATCAATGCGGATATGAGGAGCTTCATTCTTCCACTTGACCTTGAACATGGATGCTAGAGTGCCAAGAGCATCAGCTAGTTGATTTTCCTCTCTGGGAATATGATGAAAAGTGATCTCATCAAAGTAAGGAATCAACTTCGCTATGTGTTATTGGTACGGAACCAGCTTGGAATCCTGAGTCACAAAGTTCCCTCTGACTTGACCGATGACCAAGGCAGAATCTCCATAGACCTCAAGAATCTTGATTCTTATGTCGATTGCCGCTTCCAAACCGTAGATACATGCTTCGTATTCAGCCATATTGTTGGTGCATGCAAAGCATAATCTAGCAGTGAAGGGAAGGTGAAAACCTGTTGGAGAGATGAGGATAGCACCGATTCCACGACCTTTAGAATTTGAGGCACCATCGAACACGAGCGTCCATCGCGCCCCTGGTTCGGGTCCTATGTCAGGATCTGGAGTCTCATAATCCCTGATAAATAGAACATCCTCATCGGGAAAGTCAAACTTCATTTGTTGATAGCCCTCTACAGGTTGATGAGCAAGGTAATCAGACAAGACGCTCCCTTTTATTGCTTTCTGGGTAACATGTTGGATATCATACTCAGTTAACAGCATCTGCCACCGAGCAATCCTTCCAAAGACAACAGGCTTCTCAAATATGTACTTTATCGGATCCATTTTGGATATCAACAAAGTAGTATGGCAAATCATGTATTATCGTAGGCGTCGAGCAGCCCAGACTAGAGCACAACAAGTTTTTTCCAAGAGTGAGTATCTGGTCTCACAATCAGTGAACTTTTTGCTCAGATAGTAAATTGCATGTTCTTTCCTGCCAGTGTCATCATGCTGACCCAATACACATCCCATTGATTCATCGAGAACTGTGAGATACATGATTAAGGGCCTACCAGGAACCGGCGGTACTAAGATCGGTGGCTCTTGCAAGTATTGTTTTATTTTGTCAAATGCTTCCTGACAATCATTATTCCATTCAACCAATTGATTTTCCTTAGCAATTTGAACATTGGTTCACAGGTAGCCGTCAAATAGGAGATGAACCTTGAAATGTAATTGAGTCTGCCCAGAAAGCCACGGACTTCTTTTTCTGTTTTGGGAGGCGGCATGTTCTGAATTGCCCGAACCTTATCAGGATCAACTTCAATGCCCTTCTGACTTACAATAAAGCCCAACAGTTTACCAGATCGAACTCCAAAGGTGCACTTCACAGGATTCAACCGCAGTCTGAACTTCCGGAGTCTGTCAAACAACTTCTTCAGATGAACCAAGTGATCATCCTCAGTTTTGGACTTGGCAATCATATCGTCCACGTAAACCTCAATCTCTTTATGAATCATATCGTGAAAGAGGGTTGTCATGGCACGCTCGTATGTTGCCCCTGCATTCTTTAGACCGAATGGCATGACTTTGTAGCAATATGTACCCCATTGCGTGATAAAAGTAGTCTTCTCTATATCAGTTGGGGACATCTTGATCTGATTATATCCTGAAAAACAGTCCATGAAGGAAAAGACAGAGAACTGCGCAGTGTTGTCTACCAAGACATCAATATGAGGCCAAGGAAAATCATCCTTCGGGCTTGCTTTGTTGAGATCTCGATAATCCACACACATTCTGACTTTGCCATTCTTCTTTGGAACTGGGACGATGTTGGCAATCCATTCAGGATACTCGGAAGTGGCGAGGAACCCAGTGTCAAGCTTCTTCTTTACCTCTTCTCTGATTTTGAGTGCCATGTCGGGTCTAGTCTTCCTGAGCTTCTGCTTGACAGGAGGACATCCGGGCTTGAGTGGTAAGTGATGTTCAACAATGTTGGTATCCAACCCAAGCATATCTTGATAGGACCAGGCGAAGATATCAACATACTCTTTCAACAACTTGACCAACTCGGAGTGTACATGCTCTGCGAGGGATGCGCCAACCTTGACTTCTCTTCTGACCTCATCAGTACCAAGATTAACAACTTCCACTGGCTCTTTGTGTGGCTGAATCTCTCTACGCTTGTGCTTAAGGAGCCTTGCCAGTTCAGTCGGTAATTCACAATCTTCCTCGCCATCTTCTTCGGCTTGGTTAATTGGAATTCCAGAATTACAATGGATGTTTGCCATGTTGTCATCAATGCTTTTATTAGTTCTGCATGTTTATGAATATGTTTAGAATGAGCTATATAAAAAGTCAAAAAGAAAAGAAACTTTTGCCATTTATTTTGTGAAAAAGTAAAATAAAGAAAGAAAATAGAGCATGATTTCGAATGCAAAAACTCTCATTTATTGATCACATAATATTGCAAAAGCGCGAGGCCCTTTACAAGCTATCCACTCGTCTCGGGCGAGGACAAGGGAATGAGAAAGAAAAATGCATTACATGTTATATGGGAAAACCACAGGAATCACGGTAGATGTCCAATTATTGAGCTTGAAACCTGATGGACACTTGCGCACAAAGCTTGAAATCTGATTATTGGGACCAGCATCATCAGCAGCTGCCACGATGTCACCCTGCTGGAAACCCGTGCTATGGAACTTGACAAAGTTACCTTGCTTCTGATCAGAGGAACCAGATTGACGACCGGGATGATAACCCACTCAAAATAGATTATGCTTCTCAACCACATCAATCACGTGCCCCCAACCTGGCAAGGCACCTCTATCGATGGTCTCTTTAGCACTCTTAGCAGATGCTAAAGTCAATTGTGGTGATCTACTTTGACTAGTTAAAGCAGAGCTAACATCTTCGAATTCGAGACACTGCAACGGCACCTCCGCTATGCCTTCTTCGGTCTCGACGTATCGAAAGGATGATAACTCGCTCACGATCAAATCCTCTTCACCACAGACAATGACAAGCTGATCGTCAAACATGAATTTCAGTTTCTGATGTAAAGGGGATGTAACTTCCCCTGCCGCGTGGATCCACGGACGACCCAGTAGGCAACTGTATGCTGGATGAATATCCATCACTTGGAAGGTAATGGTAAACGAATGCGGCCCAATGTTGATGGGTAAATCCACTTCTCCAATGACCTGTCTTCGAGAACCGTCAAAGGCTCTGACAACTAAGGCACTTGGTCTCATCTCGATTCCTTCCACTGGTAATTGACTTAACGTGCCCTTAGGCATCACATTGAGAGAAGAACCGGTATCCACTAGAACACGAGATAACAGGATGTCTGTGTAGGTTACAGATATGTGCAATGCTTTATTGTGGGTAGTTCCTTCAGGAGGCAATTCCGATTCATTGAAACCCAAATACCAACTTGCAGTTATGTTGGCCACTATGTCATCGAATTCGATGACGGATATATCTTGCATGACATGGGCACTGTTCAACACTTTCAACAAAGCTGATCTGTCCGCAGGCGAGCTCATGAGTAAGGACAAAATTGAGATCCTCGAGGGAGTCTGACCCAACTGATACACAATTTTAAAGTCACTTTTCTTGATCAACTTAAGGAACTCTTGATCATCAAGGGTCTCCTTGCTCTTTGAAACATCCTCAGATGGAATAGTCGATACTGGAATAGCAGTATGTGATGCTCCTTGTTGAACAGTAGGGGTTGCAGATGCAGGCGTTTCCTTGAGAGGAACAACAGTTGGAATTTGCACAGGCTTTGTAGTGACCTTCGAAGTAAATACTCGTCCACTACGAGTCATACCTCCACCGGCTGTAACATTCACGATCTCAGATTCGACGAACCTTATCTCTTGACCTCCAAAAAACACAGTAGACCCATATTTCCATGATACCTCCTTAGAATTCTGATACGGAAACGGCTTCGGCGGACAAACGACGATGGGTTGCACCTTCTTCTGTTTAGGGGATTCCACAGGAACCTTCCTATAGACAATGGTGAACGGCTCAATAGCAGTAACTTCCTCGACAGGCTTAGATCTGGCAAATCGCACTTCGCCTCGGTTCATCAAAATCTGGACACAACCCTTCAGCCTCCGACACTGGTTGGGATTATCGTCGCAAATTTGACACTTACCATGCAACCCTTTCAACATCCCATGTTCCTTTAATTTCTTGAAAACGACAGACATTGGAGTCTTTACCTCGTCAACATCCAAGATCAATTCAGCCTTCAGACTATCCTCAATCATGTTAACCGCAGGTCCACCGTGATTCGGCAACGAATTACTCTGAATGTTGGGTCCTTCCTCAGCGAAAGTCAGAACCTTCTTATCAATGAGTTCCTGAACCTTGGTTTTGAAAACAAAGCAATCTTATGTTGCATGTCCTATGTATCCAGCATGATAAGCACATGACGCATTTGGGTTATGCTTCGTGCCAAATGGAGGAATTGCAGGTACAATCTGCTTGGGGACAATTGCCCCTTGGTGAACCAAGTAAGGAAACAGTTTCGTGTATGAAACCGAAATTCTATCAATATTCGGACGCTTACGGTTTCCTTGAGTGTTGTTGTTCTGACGGTTCTAATTCTTCTGATTTTTGTTCTGTTGATTCTGTTGCTGATTCTGAGCATTATGAACTGGTTGTTGCGGATGATACTGATATGAAGGTTATTGATACTGTGCAACAGCAATGTACGGATATGGATAGTACGACAAGGGAACCATGGGAGCTTGATACTGAGGAGAAACTTGAGTTGTCACAGCGTTGGCTTCACCTTCCTTTTTCTTGGAATGACTGTTCTGAGATTTCTGAGTGGCCGGCTGCTGGGAAGCAGTTCCAGGAATCCTTCCAGTCTTCAAACCATTCTCAATCTGTTGACCAATCATTACAACATCAGCAAAGTTTGATGAAGAACTACCCACCATTTTCTCGTAGTAGGATCCTTGCAATGTACCCATAAAGATGTCAACCAACTCATTGTCAGAGAGAGCCGGTCGTACACGAGATGCCATCTCACGCCATCTTTGTGCATACTCCTTGAATGTTTCAGCTGAGCGCTGATACTGATTCTGCAATTGCAATCTAGTTGGCGCCAGATCAAGGTTATACTTGTATTGTCTCACGAACGCTTCTGACAAATCCCTCCAAGTACAGATTTTACTGCGCTCCAGGCCCATGTACCAATCTAATGAAGCACCAGACAAACTATCTTGAAAACAATGAACAATCAATTCATCATTATCAATATGGGATGCCATCTTCCTGCAATACATAGTGATGTGACTACGCGAGCAGCTCAAACCTTTGTACTTTGGCAAATCCGGTATCTTGAATTTCTGCGGCAACACAACATTTGGAACTAAACACAAGTCTTTGGCTTCCATACCAAAAGCAAAGAACCCTTCGATAGCTCTGATACGATCTTCCAACAACTTGTAGTTAACCGATCTATTCAGATTAGTGGGCCTGACAAGAATCTGAGGATTTGGCAGCTGAGAAGCGGCAGGAGCATTCACTTGCAGAGTAGCAAACTGAGAAGGATACACCAAACCCGGATTAACCACCTGACCAGCATTTTGACCCATCGGAACACCATACGGATAAATCGGATGAGGTACTATAACAGCTGAGGAAGATGCCCCAGGATAGAACATCCCAGGATGAGCATTCGGAACAGCAGTTTGAGCAACTTGAGATGAAACCGGAACATGAATAGGAGGACCCCTATACACATGCTCTTCATCATCGGGAGTTTCAGTGTCGACCAATCCAGCAGTTTGATGAGTTTGAGCATGAAGATTCTCAGGATCATCATTCACCACTGGAGGTGGGACTGGAGTAGGCATGACCCATGGATAGGCTGCAGCATTCCCATTAGGCATGGGTGCAACAAAAGGCTGATATGGCATGAAGGCACTACCATTATTTACAATCTGAGGAGTGTAATTTAGAGGCATGCCCCAAGGAAAACCAGCGGGCATCTGGTTCAAACTAGATTGAACGGTAGGCTGATTCACAGGCTCAACTGGCACTTCAACTCTAGCAGGAAAAGGAACAACAACAGCAGGAGTAGCTGTAACAACAGGAGGAACAGGAGTGACAAAAGTTGCATCAGTAGTAGTTGCAACAACAGTGCCAGCGCAGCAGCGTCCCTCTGGGCACGAAGGAGCTCCATAATGACATCCATGTTCATCTGGAACTGATCCATCCGACCTTGGAATTGTGCCAGAGTTTCCTTGTACGCAGCGTTCTCAGCTTCAAAGTCAGCCATGATTCTGGATTTGTTTGAGCGATTAAAATACCAATGTCGAGTCGTTGTCTTGCTACAAGGAAGGCGGACAAGGATGAGCAACAGTTTCGGATGAAGGGACGTGCATATGTGTGCAGATGAATGTATGATATGCATGCAAAAGTAAAGTTTTAAATTCCAGGAATTCTTAAACTTATCTTTGTTGACAATAATCATAAAACATACAAGTAAAGGCATAAAAGATAGAGTGAACAAGAATCTTCATTCATTCAACAATAAAGGAAAGAAGTACAAGTCGAATACAAGTCAAACATATGCCTTTTGGGCTACAACAAAATCTGCACGGATCCTATCAAATACCACCCTACACACAGATAAGAAATTAAAAACAGCCCAAGGAAGCCGGTGCGGCAATGCATCAGCATATGCATCCCTCAACAACCCTGGTAAGTCCTCAAATGCATGCTCAGCAAATCTGGCTAGACGACCATGCCTCTCACTCTAGTACTTCGCATCCTTCATGAGGTTGCGCAGCAAAGAATGATTAGGTCCCTGAAGCATGTCCTGAAGAAAGGCCTTTTTCTGATCCAGGAGGTTCTGCAGATGACGGCTTTGATGCTCCCAATGAGTGCTCTCTGTGTTGAGCTGACTAATCTGCTTTTGGCTCTGATGTGCTTGATCTTGCAGCTTCTGAATCTCACCGAAGACTTTGTCTAGCTTAGCTTGACATTGGGAAAAGTCCTTTGCTAACTGATTAGCACGGTCTTGTTCACTTTGCCACTTTTCCTTAAACTCAGATAACTTCCCTCGAAGCTCTTCAAGTTGCTTGTTGTAGCTCAGCTCCCCCTTGTAGGCCTGATAATGAGCATCGACGAGTTGTCTCTTTTTTGAAGCAAGTCCCTCATAGGTGCTCTTCAAAGCATCACCCACCTTCCTACGCTTATTCTGTTCAACCTCCACCTCTTTGAGCATGCGCTCGCGCTTCTGATAGAGCTCAATCTGTAGGCTATCCTTCTCAGAAGTGACTCTATCAAGGTTGAGACGAAGATCAGCATTCTCCTTCTTCAACTTCTCAACAATCATCTTGAGTTGATCGACTTCAGATGGAGGAACAATGGCAAGTTCAGGAGGCTTGGCATTCATAGAAGGCTCAGGAGAGAATGGCAACAAGATCTCTTTGACGCGCTCTTTGACCCAAAGTGTGTAAGCTTCTTTGGCTATGTAATTCTTCTTACCCAAATCGGCTCTTCCTTCGAGATGAATCTGAGTCCAAGCGACACTAAACCTCTTCAGCAAACCCATGTCATCAACCCCTTCATGAAAGATGAATTCTTCCACTATCTCAAGATCAGGCTTGTCAACCATAGGGTACCCCAACTGTCGGAAAGCCATTCTCGGATTGTAGTTAATTCCACCCTTTGTACCCAAGAGAGGCACATTGGAGAATTTCCCACAATGAAGAATGATCAGAATGTCGTCGAAGACTCGAGAATACCAAGAAATATCATCAGCGGTAAGAGAAATGATTCGTTGAGACCACTTGAGATTATCCTTATTCTCAAAAAAGGGACCTTTCTGTGGAAGGTGATACATGAACCATCGGTACAACAAAGGAGCACAACAGACAATGGTTCCCTTCTTCTTTTCATTCCTGGAATGAATAGAATGGTAGGCATCAGCAAGAAGCGTCGGAACAGGATTCCTGGACAAGAAAATGCTGATGGCAGCCTGATCTACGAAACCCTCCATGTTCGGAAACAAGACAATCCCATATACCAGCAAAGCGAGAACGGTGTTGAAAGCCTTCCAGTTTCCATCCTTAGCAAAAGTAGTGGCCTTGTCAACCAAGAACTTCGAAGCAAACCCTCGAATACCTTTCCCTTTGGTCTTGAGATTATCCTCCACATCTTTCTTACTAATGCAAAGCGCATCAGCAATAAGATGAAACTTCAGACAACCACTAGTGTAAACATAAGGAACCTGCTTCTTGATCTCAACCCCCAGAATATAAGCATACTCCTCAAGTGTAGTTGCTAGCTGATAATCCTGAAATGTGAAGCACCTATATGGAGGGTCGTAGAACTGAACCAGAGTATGAATAGCAGTGATGTTGACTTCAGTGTTGAGGATGGTCAATAGATTACCATAAGTACCAAGAAAACCCCTCTGTGATCTCCAACCAACAAAGATGCCAAACCTCTCAAGACACTCAGCTTAGGCTCCATAAACTTGTAACTGAAGATCCCACGACAACCAGTACTCGTCTCTATGATAATGTCAACAAAAGATAAGCCCTCGAAAACCTGGAAATGCACATACAAAAAATTAATTTACACGATGAAATGATATGTAACACAACAACAAGAAGCCAACACTGCCCGAATAATCAAATTTGAATAATCTGGATATCTGCACAAAAATCTGTGTCAGTGCAATATAATCTGATGTGTCGGTGAAGAAATCTGGCGTGTGTGAGAACAAGGGTATGAAGTGGCTTGTTTTCCTGCAAAAACCCATCCCCCTCACAGGTGTGATCTAGACACAACAAGGTGGTCCCTAGAAAAGGTCTCCCAAACCATAGGACTCAGGATGAAAACCCCCCGCCGTAGTGAATTCTCACAGGACGGAATTATTCTCAAACGAATCACGATCTGGGAATATGCAACATATGAATATTCAAAGCAGTAAAGAAATGCGATAAATACACATAAAGCTAAAGCAAGTAAATAAAGAAAGTAAAGCGCGAAAGATAAACACCCAAGCAAGCAAGAGAAAGTAAACAAAACTAGGCGAGACCCCTCAAGGGATGGACCAGCAAGAGGTCAATCTGTCCCCAGCAGAGTCGCCAGCTGAAAATGGCTGGTTTCTACCTGAGTGAATCGCACACTCAAAGATACAACAGAGTCGCCACCGAACTTTTTTTAGTCCCAAAGGACAGGGAAAATATCGATAAAACCCAAGGGGAAGAGAAACGGGAACGGGGGGTCGGTTATGCGAAAGGAAGGTATTAGCACCTAACGCATCCATCGTACTCGACGGGAACCATTTCACTTGCTTCTAGGCTTGGATGGGTTATCTACCTAAAGGCTACTAGCAAAAAGAAAGAGAGAAAGAAAGGGGGAAAAGAAAAGAAAGAAATAAAGTGCTCGTGGAGGAACGAAGTCCTCGTGCCTACGTACCCTCATAGTGCAATGAGGAAGTCAAAGCGACGTAGTTCATGGAACTAGGGGACAGAAAAGAAGAAAGAAAGGAGGAAGACGGAAGAAAGGGAGAAGGAAAGAAAGGTGGAAGTGCGCTCACTGAGATTATTGCGATCTCATGCCTACGTATCTGACATTCAAAAAAATGCAGAATCAGAGCTTCCGTAGTTCGGGGAACTGAATGGAAAAGGAAAACAAGAAAGAAACAAGGAGACGAAAGAAGTGGTGTCGAAACCAATAGCAAAAGAAAGAAGGAAACTCAACTGAGAATTCCAAAGAAATGGTGTCAAAACCAAGAAAAGAGTGTAAAGGAAAGAAATAGTAACTGTACTGAGAATAAAGTGCGAGAATAGTGTCGAAACCAAGAGGGCAAAAGGAATAAAGAGACCCCGCTGAGGAGTAAGAGAGAAATGGTGTCGAAACCAAGAAAGTAAGAGCAAGGGGAAAAGAAAGGACTCCGCTGGGGATCAAAAAAAGGGATGGTGTCATAACCAAGAGAAAAAAGGAGACTCGGTATATTAACTGGCTGACAGTGGTTAACCGAAGAAAGAGAGTAAGACCCTGGCGGGGAAAAGAAGCTGGTGTCAACAGATGGACTGTGATAAACCAAGAGAGAGTGCTGAACTAAGAGAAAGTTAACCGAGGACACAAGGGTTGCAACTCTGTGGGAATAGAGAAGCATTGGTTTTTGCAGAGAAAACTGCGATTAACCAGAAAAGCGGGTGCAGGACCGAACGAAGGTCGTGACCCAAAGGGGTTCGGTAAACTGACTGAACAAATAGTACTCAACCGAAGAAAAGGTATTTGAACCAAAGAAAGGTTACTAACCCAAGGGTGCAAGTATTCGAACCAAGAGGAGGTTGCCAACTGCGGGGGATTCGGTGTTTACAGACTGACTGTGATCAACCGAAGAGAAAAGTGAGTGATTAACCAAGAGAAGGTGATTAACTCGAAAGGGTTCAGTGATTAACAGACGGACTGTGATTAACTGAAGAAAATGGTGATTAACCAAGAATATGTGATTAACCCAAGAGGAACTCAGTGTTTTAACAGACGGAGTGTGTTTAACTGAAGAAGCGAGCAAAATTGGTGTTATAACTGACCGGCAGTGATTAACCAAACAAAGGAGAATAACCAAGAGAAGGTTGCGAACTCCTGGGGAAAAAATGGTCGTGACAGGAAAACTATTTTGGACCAAAGAAAGAGAATTGAGAGTCTTCAGGGGAATCAAAAAGCAATGATTGATTACAAGAAGAAAGGAGTAATGGAACAAAGAGAGATTGCTAGCGCAAGAATAATGATCTTAACCAAGAAGGATGGTGATTGATCAAAAGGAGAGATTAAAAGAGATAGGAGTGATCGAGGATCGAAAGAGATTGTAAAGAGAGATGAGTGATCAAGGATCAACTCGATTGGGGAAAGAAAGCACATTACCGCCTGGAGATAGAGATGACTAAGCCAAGCACAGGGTCATTCGTCCCCTACCTGAAGTAGTCAGAATGAGAGTAGGAATTCTCCCTTCTCATTCCTTCCCTAACACACACAGGGTGTAATGCGGAAGTTGAACCGGACGGCCCAACAGCTCCAAGTTGTACAATGCTCCTGCATAGAGAAACGGACAGCATACCGGCGTCAATTTGTACAGTGCTCCGATGCAAAGGGCAACGCGAAACTCCAACTCCATGGGGGAACGAGAGCGAAAGCTCTAAAGGAAGCCTAAAGAGAGGAAGGGGAAGATCAACTAATCAAAACGTGTTTCGATTAGTTAATCAAGGGAGAAATATGCTAGCAACTTTCCAAAGAGAATGATAAGTCATTAAAGCAAAAAGGAGTGAGTTAGTGATCATACAAAATTAAGTTTATCCATGAAGAATAAACTTAATGTAAACTGAAATGGAAGGTGCAAAATAGTGCCAAATGATCATCAAAATGCCACACAAAATCATGTATCATGTGAACAAAGATAGTGCAAGAAGGATTATGTTCATACAATGCTAAAAACGTGAAATAACATGAGTAATCGAAAATGTGCATCGAAAGTTCATGAACATGCTTCAACCAGAAGTGAAATGACATTAAAAACATCCATAAAATCAAGCATGATAATCAATGGAAGTTAAAATGAAGAAAGCATGGCAAACACACTTGAAAATGCAAGAAAATGGTCATTTTGTTCAGTGGTAACCGGTTACTCACCATGCGTTAACCGGTTACTTGCTTGAAAATCAGCGTTCTTGAGGAAAATTGCACTGAGTAACCGGTTAACCACCATATGTTAACCGGTTACCACTGAACAATGGTGAGAAAAAAACAGAAAAAACAGCTTTTCAAAAGTAGTTTTCAACACATAATCACTTATGCAAACTACCACATGCTAGGAACTGAAATTGTGCACGAAAATTGAGCTTGAAAACAAAAAATAAACAGCGATAGAATCAACTAACACAAAAGGATCAAGGATCAAACAAATGCAAAACCAAATCACACACAACAATTATCGACTACATTGCGAACGATATGAAAATGCGCGAAACGGTAAAAATAGTTAGATCCACCAACCTATAAGCCGAAGATTTGGCTTGGTAAATGTTGCAAAGGATTCTTGATGCAGAAAATCAAAGAAACCAGAGGAATCTTCAATTTGTAGACGAACCGTGTCGGAATCGAGCAAAATACGATAAAGCTCCAAAATGCGAATTCGAACCGTTAGAAGTTGCAGGAAATACTCAAGATTAATCCAAAAGCTGAAATAACTCCAGAAATCCAAGTGTAGTAGCAAGAACGATGAAGGTTGAGCTCAAGAAATAATCACTTTTGATGTAAAAGTGATTATCCTTCAAAGTAGAAATGAGCTTTGGTGAGGTTTTGGAAGAGAATTGAGATGAAGATGAAGATGTGGTAGAAAAATTCAGAGGAAATGTGGGAGAATTGAGAGTGAAATGGAGCAAATGGTTAAAGGTCCTTGAAAATGGGTGAAGGTGAGTTTATATAGATTTTAGGTTTGGAGTGTGAGATGGTTTGGAATTTGGTTTGGAATTAGCTTTGGGTTTGGAACTAGGCTAGGAGTTAGTTGGACTTGACTCACCGAGTCAAGGCGGTTAACTTGGTTAGTTAGAACCAACTCTGTAACAATCCCAAGGTGCACTCCATCATCCAAAGGTTGATATACTTGGAAAACCATGAACATGGTGCACTTGAATTAGAGTGAAACATTGGAATAAATGCACTTGGAATGTCTTGAATAGTCTTGAAATGTCTAGAGAAGTCTAGAATGTTCCACACACTGCTAGAATCAAGTAGAACCAAAGACCAAGGAGAGTGCATGGATGCTGTCCCAAAAATGCAGCAGGATTTGCAAAATTGCACTGAGTAACCGGTTACTCACCAAGCGTTAACCGGTTACTTCAGTCAATTTTTACCCAAATTGATCATGAAATGATACTAGAGTCCTGGTTGTGGTTTTCCACCTCTTGTATTGATGAATAGGTATGAAAACCTTCATTTTGTGCTTATTTTGATGACGCGATGATCTTGTGAGGATATGATTAATCGGGCTTGGAAAACCTGAATATCCTGCAACAAGAAACACATAGAGAAAAATGCGAATGTGTATGCTAAAGATGCGAATGTGCATGCTCTTGCAAAAGGCAAAAGAAGGAGGTCAAATTTCGGGTTACGACACTCTCCATCCATGGTTGCGAGTCTCAAGGCGCCGCTTGAGAAAGCTTTCTTGACCACATAGGGGCCGTCATAATTCGGAGTCCATTTGCCCCGGGAATCAGTGAGAAATGATTGTATCTTTTTGAGCACGAGGTCTTCATAAAGACACGAGGTCGGACCTTTTTGTCAAACGCCTTCTTCATCCTTTGTTGATACAATTGACCATGGCATAGTTCCGTTATTCGTTTCTCTTCGATCAGATTCAGTTCATCGTGTCGACTTTGACATCATTCAGCCTCTGTTAGCTTAGCTTCTATCAATACCCGGATTGATGGGATCTCTACTTCTATTGGGAGCATTACCTCCATGCCATATACTAGAGAGAAAGGGGTTGCCCCGTTGAAGTGCGGACAGATATGTGATAACCGTGAAGAGCAAAGGGTAACATCTCGTGCCAGTCTCTGTAGGTTATAACCATCTTTTGAACGATCTTCTTAATGTTCTTATTAGCCGCTTCTACCTCTCCGTTCATCTTAGGTCGGTAGGGAGATGAGTTGTGGTGTTCGATCTTGAACTCTGCGCACAACTCTTTCATCATCTTATTGTTCAAGTTAGATCCATTATCAGTAATTATCTGGCTTGGAATACCATAACGGCATATGATATTATTTATGATGAATTGGACCACCACTTGTCGGGTTACATTGGCGTATGACGCTGCTTTGACCCACTTGGTGAAATAGTCAATGGCTACCAGGATGAATCGATGTCCGTTTGAAGCCTTGGGTTCAATCATGCCAATCATGTCGATTCCCCATATGGAAAAAGGCCACGGGGAAGAGAGAACTTTGAGATGCGTTGGCGGTACATGGATTTTGTCGGAGTATATCTGACACTTGTGACACTTCCTCATGTACTTGTAGCAGTCGGATTCCATGGTTAACCAGTAGTACCCTACTCTCAGAATTTTTCTCGCCGCCAAAGGATCCTTCATGAATTTCTTTCATTAGCATGTCTGCTTCTGGTCTGTCTACGCATCGGAGCAAGACCATGTCAAAGTTTCTCTTATAGAGTGTATCACCACTCAGGAATAAGCTTCCTGCTAGTCTTCTGAGGGTCTTTCAGTCCTTTCTGGATGCCCCAGGTGGGTACTCTTGTTTCTGAAGGAAGCATTTGATATCATGATACCAAGGTTGGTCGTCTATGACTGCTTCAATCGTGAAGATGTAAGCGGGGCGTTCAAGCCACATTATGTCAATCTTAGGTAAGTCGTTCCATTGACCTACACTAATCATGGAAAAGAGGGTGGCTAATGCATCATCCATGTGATTCTCTTCACGAGGGATATGATGAAACTCGATTCTGTTGAAGAAGTATAACAACATTCTCGCGTAATCTTTGTAAGGAATCAATCCTGATTGGTATGTGTTCCAATCTCCTTTGATCTGATTGATAACCAGGGCTAAGTCGCCATATACGTCCAAGTTCTTAATCCTTAAGTCGATCGCTTCTTCGAGACCCATGATACAAGATTCGTATTCGGCCTCGTTGATTGTGCACTTGAACGTAAGTCTAGTGGTGAAAGGAATGTGGGTACCCTGAGGTGTTATGATAATTCCCCCAATTTCGTTTCCATAATGATTAACAGCTCCGTCAAAGATTAGTCCCCATTGGGAACCTGGTTCTAGCCCTTCACTAGGTAGTGGTTCATCGCAGTCTGTCATTTTTAGATACATGACATCTTCGTCTGGGAAGTCAAATCCGACTGGTTCCTGATCATCAATCGGTTGATGAGCCAAATGATCGGCTAAAACACTTCCTTTGATGGCTTTCTGAGCATGGTACTCGGTGTCGTATTCAGATAACAACATCTGCCAACGGGCAATCCTTCCCGTGAGAGCAGGCTTTTCAAAGACGTACTTGATTGGATCCATTTCTGAGATTAACCAAGTAGTGTGACGAATCATATACTGGCGAAGACATTTGGCTGCCCAAGCCAAAGCACATCAAGTTTTCTCAAGCATAGTATACCGAGTGTCGCAGTCAGTAAATTTTTTTGCTTAAATAGTAAATGGCATACTCCTTCCTTTTGGTTTCGTCTTGTTGGCCAAGTACACAACCCATCGAGTCTTCTAAGACTGTTAGGTAGATAATCAGTGGTCTTCCTTCCAATGGAGGTGATAGAATCGGTGGGTTCAACAGGTATTCCTTGATACTGTCGAAGGCGGTTTGGCAGTCATCTGTCCAAACGCAGTCCTGATTCTTTTTGAGTAATTTGAAAATCGGCGCACATGTCACGGTCATGAGGAATATAAATATGGAAATGTAATTCAGACGTCCCAAGAATCCCCTAACTTGTTTTTCAGTCTTTGGAGAAGGCATTTCTTGAATGGCCTTGACCTTGTCTATATCAACCTCAATTCCTTTCTGGCTGACGATGAATCCTAGCAGTTTCCCTGAGCGAACACCAAATGTGCACTTATTGGGATTCAAGCGGAGTTTATACTTTCTCAACCGCTCGAATAGCTTTGACAGGTGGGTCACATGCTCCTCTTCTGTTCTAGATTTGGCAATCATGTCATCGACATATACCTCGATTTCCTTGTGTATCATGTCATGAAAAAGAGTAGTCATGGCTCTTTGATAGGTTGCCCCGACGTTCTTCAAACCGAACGGCATTACCTTGTAACGAAAGGTGCCCCATGGGGTGATGAAGGAAGTTTTCTCCATGTATTTCGGCACCATTTTTATCTGATTATAGCCCGAGAATCTATCCATGAAGGAGAAGACTTTGAACTTTGTTGTACTGTCAACCAACATGTCAATGTATGGTAAGGGAAAGTCATCCTTTGGACTAGCCTTATTTAGATCCCTGTAGTCTACACACTGTCATACCCCAAAATTTGCCCTCTTATCTCTTCATATCATTTAGCATAAGCTTTCATTTCATTGCATTGCATTCAAGCATAGAAAAAATAAAACATCAAGCATTGCATTGCATCTTGCATAAGGGCATGTGATCAATGGTTCTCTAAGGTGTTGATAATCCAAAGTAAAGGAAATAAGAGCCAAAGGTCTCCCACAAGCTTAAAAGGTCTCATACATCATATGTCATCTCAATTGATCCCACAAGGCATTGGAAGAGGAGAACTCATCAAGAAGATTGGGCAGTGCACCATCTCCTATACAAGGCAGTCTAGAATTGGGATCTGACTCTCAAATGGGAAAGCTTTTTGAGTTTTTATCATCTTCAAATGGCATATCTCATCTTTGTTTGAGAAGATACACATCATATTCAGAGGAATTTGGATTTGGAGGATGTGCTATTTCCTCCTAACCAAAGGGTGCCAAAATTAGGGTTTTACCTAAAATCAGTTTATCTCTGATTTTTTGGACAAAACTTGATTTCATGGTATTCCTTATGTTATTAAGTGTATAGGGATGGAAAATTGCACATTAATTGGTTTCAGAAGGGTCTCAATTGATCAATTGCTTGATAATCAAGAAATTGGGGAAATAGTCAACTGTGCAGTGGAAAAGGTCAACTCTTGACTTTCTAAGGCCAAATTCATGAAATTCAGGTTATATATGTTCAATGGACAAAATTTTATCAAGAAATAATGGAGGAATTATGAAAAATCAAGAATGTATAAAACTGCCAAAAATAGAAACTTTAGGGTTGCCAAAAATAGTAAGTTTGGACCATTTTGCACCCTAATTTGAGGCTCTCTTTCTCCAAGATAAAAGCTTCAAACCTCAGGCCCAAGTTGAGCCAATTAGAGTTCATGTTCTAAGCTTCAAATCCATATAAATAACTCCTCAATTGGATAAAAATTGAGTGAGTTATGGTTGATCAAAGTTTGATGAAACTAGGTCCAAAACCAAGTCATGACCAAGCATGCCCAGGCCCACGCGCCATAATTTTGACAAACACTTGGTGTGCCAAATGTCAAACTGAATTTTTCCAAGATAAAGGCTCCAAATGAAAAACTTTTCAACATCAAAGTGGTTCCTTGTCATGCCCTCTTCAATGTTGATGTTGGACAAATTTTAATTTGATCAAGTTATGATGGAGATATATTGGTCCAAAGTTGGTGTGATCACACTGAAATTTCATGCACCACATTGCCTTGCCATGACTTGTCTTGACACGCCCACAAGTCAGTTCCAAACCTTGGTGTTCCAAGCTATTTTGCACCAATTTCTAAGCCTTAATTCAATCCAAAATCAACATCAATCATGTTCTATGATGTTCTATCTTTCCAATGATCCCAAAACCTCATCAAACCATTCACCAAATTAAGAGATTTCCACTTGCAAACCACCATATTCTTCATTGATGCATTAACAGCTTTGCACACGATTTGGTTCAGGCATCCATCAAACAACTTGTATGCTTTGTTTCCTCATTTGAACACACCATTCCCCTTACACACCCTTGCCATAACCTATACCATACACAAGAAGGGAAAGGATGAAAGCTTGCGCAGCAAGTTCCTTCTGCAGCTGCTACATCAGTGCAATCACCACCATTCTTTCTCAACCTCACCCTATGTACCATGAACACACTACACCATAGCATAACCTTTCCTCACTCACCCTAACTAACTTGACTCAGTTAGTTAGGGATAACTCACTTTAACCATATTAACTCACCCTAACTCACTCACTTAACCACAGGTTAACACATTAAACCACGGATATAAATCAAAACTTCACTCACAAATTGAGTTTTCAACTTTCATTTTCCATTTTCACTCTAAAGAACACTCTCAAACTCTCTCTACTTTCTCTGAACCTTCTCTCTCTTGCACACGAATCCATCATCATTTTCATCTAACTTCATCTTCAAGCTTCATCATCAAGCTGCATTGAACTTGGAGATCATTGAATTGTTGGAGTAACTACACTGCAGATCCATATTCATCTCCATTTTTCAGAGTTCTTAAGCCTTTATTTGGCCAATCGAAGCTCAAGGAAGAAGCACACTTCTCTGGTATTCTTGTATATCCAAAGCTTCATCAGTTTCAGGTTTGATTTCTCTAACTTTGATCGCACGTTTTTCTTCATTATTACTTGTTTCTTGCTGATTTTAGCTCATTAGGAGCTATGTTAACTCCGACTAGTTGATAGGCCTCTTAGAGGCATAGATTCGAAATCTAGGGCATATTTTATTCTCCTCTGTTCTCTGTGTATGTGCTTGTTATGTGAGAAGTGATTGTGGATTCATGATGTACGTAGTGTCAGCTTCTTTTTGATATCATGTTTGCGTATTTCTGGAGATTTTGAAGTTCGCAGGTGGCGGTTGCTCGCCGGAGAAGATGACTGGAGGTCCTTCTCCGGCCGGTGGTTTGATGTTAGGGTTTGTGTTATCTTTTAATCGTGGCCGTTAGATTAAGTGTATCGTGTGGTTTAAATCCTGCCAACGCATTAATGAAGTTATTGCATGTGTGTGACTGTATGATAATTAATATGTGCCTGCATTTGTGTACACATGATTGCTTTGATTTTGTCGATCTTGACCGTCTGATTGATCTAACGTCCATAATGTTGCCAACACATTAATGAAACCATGTGCCATACGCGTGCAATTTTTTTTTAACCTGAGTGTCCTTGTGTGTGCATGTGCATGGTTGCTTTGGTGTGCGTGAGATGTGGTGCGTTAGATCATGTTATTTGATTTATTGCATGGCTATGATTGCATCTGCATGGTAACTGCATGTACACGTATCACACACAACTACATGTTAATTGGACTGGGTTTAATTTGATATTTGCACCCCTTCCACTGGGCCCAGTGCATTTTTGAACGTGATATTTTACTTCTTTGCACCCCCTGCTTTCTCTTGCTTTCTTTTAATTTCTTTTTTATACCTGTTTCATAATTGACTTTTAAAAATACCAAAACATCATTAAAAATTCTAAAAAACTTCATGTGATATCTTAGTATGTTTAAATAATTTTCTATTATTTTTAATTTTGATTTTGTGAATATTTTCATATTATTTCATAATTTTCTTTTATTTCTTTTGAAACTTGTTTCTATTTTCATATATGCATTTCAAAGATTTATTTCTCATAGCTCCTTAAATATTTTTGCATCAATCTTTTTGAATCCATTCAGTAACATTCAAAACTTCATAAAAATATTTTTGTTTCATTTTTAGAACTTTATTTTATTATATTTAGGTCCCTCATCTTTGCACTTTGGTTCATGATTCATAAGTGACTATTGCTTGATTGTTTGAGGACCTTCCTTTCTGAATTTTTGCATAGGATTTTGGTATGATGTTTAACTCTGGTTGAGGTCTCTTGAGACTTAAATTGATGATTTTTCAATCATTTTTGGTATTTGTTTGATGACTCTTGTTTGAGGTCCCTTTTTGTGAACTTCTTTGACCATGTTTATTTACTTGCTTGAGAAGGCACTTGTGCCATTGTATGATATCATTTCTTCTTGACTTATTGAGCCATGTTTAAATCATTATAGGTCTTTTGAGTGAAATTATAGGTCCTTGATTTGAAGTTGATGTCTTTTTGTGTGCATGTGCAATACTTGTTTCACATGTTTCCCTTTGACCTATCTCCTCACTCTTTTTCATCTAAGTGCCAACTTGAATTGTAATTAGTTTTTTTATGCCATGCCATACTATTCATTTGCATTTAATATGATGTATTCCTCTGAATTTGAAGCATTGCATTCATTCTATATGCCATTTATGTCTTACTTTACATACTTGAACATGTTGCATCCAAATGCATGTTCTTTTCTTCTAGTTTCTAAATAATTTGTAATTGCTTGAATATGATTGTCTTGTGCATCTTATCTTCATCCTAATATGACATATCACTTCTGACTTTGATACTTGAGTTTCATCTTTAACTTTTTTGGGTTTGACTTATGTCTTAAGTAATTTCTTTCCATGTTAAATTCATGTTCATATCTTCTCACTTCTTCCCCTAATCACTCTTAATGCTTGGATACTTGATTGTTTGCCTCATATGAGATTTGTATATCATGTTTAGGCACATGTTTAGGTAGTTCACATTCTGACTTTGACATTACTTGAAGCATTATTACATGATCACTTTGCATATCCACTCATTCTTCATCTATTTCTTTCATAATGCATTTCTTTGTGACATTATTTGTGTGCATTTGATTTGTGTTTGATCTTATATCATTAGAGGATATTCTTATGATGTGCATTCTGACCTTGTGCTTCCCTTAACCTTCAAGATGTTTTTACTTTGATTCTTGATTTGTTTAAGTTTCATTTGTTCATCTTAGCTTGTTTCTTCACTTGTGAATAATTGTACTAACCATTTTAGGGGCTAATGGTAAGTCACTTGAGTGTGGATATACATTCACATTCTAATTTCTTCCTTCATATTTTAATCATTCAATTTGTGTTGTTTAACCATTTAATAATGCTTTGTTTTCACAATTTTCTTTCTTCCCCCTTAGATATAACTTAACTTCCATCTTAGAAGTAAGTTGCTTTCTACCTTCTTCTTCTCCTTTCTTTTAGGGTTAGACTTCTTAAACCACATTAACCATAGGATCTCCGTGCATGATAACTTTAAGATCATTAGTCCCCTTTAGTTTTCACCTTTTGCTCCATTTGAGTCTCTTCTTCTCATCTTCAAACAAAAGTAAAAAACACCTAATAAAGGCAAAACAAATATTGTATTTGAGCCTTTCATGTAAGAATGAGATAGTGAGGGATCTTATCTCATTTTCTTAGAATGTTTAGCGTACCTCCCATCTCGGGTCGATATGCGAGGCATTCGATTTTACATGAGGGACTTAAATACAATGTGCGTTACAAAAACAACTACAAAAACACTTCTTTCTAAAAAAGACAAAAACAAACAATAACGTCTTTCCTTCGGGAATTCTTTTCTCATCTCACTCATTCTCAACGTATGAACGTGCTTCTCCTAGTTCTCTTGCAAGATGGTAACACCTAAGTCTCCATACAGCGAGCTGCAACACCTGAGCTAGAACATTAGCCGTTCCCTAAAAAACACAAACAACTTTCCCTAGGTGAGGGGAACTACGTCGCTCTAATTCTCATATTCCCGATGAGATACGTAGGCAGTGGGGTAGGGCCCATTCGAGCACTTCTTTTATTTTTCCTACATTTGTTTCTTCGTTCCTTTCCATTCTTGTTCCTTTTCCTTTCCAGTAGCAACGGAGCTCCAGACGACGACACCCTTTGATCGAGACAAGCAAGCGTGGATCCCATCGGGTACGATGGATGCGTGGGGGTGCTAATACCTTCCCTTCGCGTAACCAACTCCCGAACCCAGTTCTCTTGGTCGCAAGACCATGCTCTATCCTTCCCCTCATTTTTACGCGGTGTTTCCTTTCCCTCTCTTGGGATAAATACACATTGTTGGCGACTCTGTTTCGGTGCCACTTTTGCGTTTGTACTAGGATGAAAATCCCGGGAGCGACACACACATTTTGACCTTTCCGTCCTTTTTCGGAACTGGTACTATGTTGGCTAACCATTGGGGATATTCTGATGTAGCGAGGAAACCCGCGTTAATCTATTTCTGTACTTCCTCTTTGATTTTGATGGTCATATCTGGATGAGTCCGTCTCAACCTCTGTTTTACTGGTGGACATTTTGATCTCAACGGTAGATGATGCTCCACGATACTGGTATCCAACCCTGGCATATCCTGATAGGACCAAGCAAATACATCGGGAAACTCTTTGAGAAGCTTTGTCAAACTTTCTTTGACATTTGGACTGAGCAGTGCCCCAATCTTGACCTCCTTTCTTTCTTCTTCTGAACCCAAGTTGACCGTTTCCAACGGATCTTCGTAAGGTTCGATGGACCTTTCTTCTTGTCTGAGTAATCGGGAGATCTCTACTGGAATTTCGTCGTCATCTTCTTCTTCAGCCCCAAATACCGGGAATTAAAAGTTGGCGAAGGCATCGGATCGTATGTTTCAACGGGGTTTAAAGAAAGCAATCTGCATGAAGTGATGATCATTTTTAGAAGAGAGAGAGAAATGCAAGAGTGCGTGCAATGTATTTTATGAAAACTGCTTGTTTTTATTATTTGATTTATTTTTTAGGATTACCATTTTCTGAAAAAGCGAAAAGAGAAAACAGAAATAAATGCGGAAATTACAGAACGACGTTATTTTATTTATGAACTTGTCGATTCTTGAAACTACAGCCCTATAAAACAAAACTCTGTCGCTTTGGGCAAAGCGAAGAGGTATTTACAAAAAAGTGAGCCCTATCAAAACATCTGTTTCACCTGGGTAGGGTGAAAGTTTAAGATAAAGACGACAATTACTTAGAATTATGAACAATCTTCGGAACATCGACAGCAACCCATTGGCGGCGAACTCCTCGGTGAATCAAAAAGTCAGGTACCTTCCTTGATTTGTCTTCAGAAATAATGCTGATTTCTGGTGGAGCAGGATCATTGGAATCTGTCTCCCAGGCAGAGTTGTCGTAGGAGGATTCCTCAATTGTATTTTGCATAGTATTTGTGCTCTCAGGTATATCTCCCCATCCAGTTGGCTGGATGTCTTCGAGCCTGATACGAGAGCTTTCAGGAGCGGTGTACTTGACCAAGAAGTCGTATTTGCCACTCGGTTGTCCTAAGGTATCCCACACTTCTTTGGAACTTGAGGAGTCACCCCTTTCGATGACGTTGACCTCAGGAAAAGCATTGTTAATGAATTCTAGTCCTGCAAACTTTGCGAATTCATCGTCGTGCTGGATATTTTCTGAATGACCTGAGTGTTGATCCCATGACATGGTGGGGAAGCAGGTATTTTTCCCAATGACGCTCAGCTGATTTTCATTGTTCGGCTAATTTTCTTGCCCCAAGTCTCCTGGGTACGGCTGCCAGATAGGCATGTCATTTATTGGGTCATAATAGTCATAGTCAAAGTTGTCTTTCATCAGAGTGTCCTCCTCTAATGAGTTAGGTGGAGCACGGCATCCTTCCGGATCACAATCTCCGTATATCATTTCGACGTGTGACCTTGTATAAATCTCGGACTCTGTGCGGGATAGCAAAATGGCGTAGGCACCTCTTCCTGAGACATATAATCGTCCTCGTTAAGATAGGACTTCCATTCTTCATCGGTGTCGGAGGAATCTCCCTCGTTGATGGTATGTACTTCTTGAGACACTAGGTGAAGGAAACCTCCACTATGGAAGAAGTTCTGAATGGGATGAAGACTTTCATCGTTAGTAGCTGTCTGGGCACAGTTTGAAGAAAAACCAAGACCCTTCTTTGTCTTATTATCAGTAGGAATGATAAGTTGTCCCTATCCTTTTGTGTTGTTACTCTTAATTACTTTGAGAGCATCTTTGCATGAGGAAATCGATGTTCCTTTCTCTAGTTGATTCTCACTGCTCATCGAAAGTGCCTGGAATTGAGTTCCAACAACCTCCTCAGGTTCTACACAAGTGGGTAATGAAAGGTTACTCACGATCAAGGCTTGTTCTCCACAGACCATGACGAGTTGGTCATTCTTGACAAACTTCAGCTTCTGGTGCAGTGTCGAAGTGACTGCCCCAGCCTGGTGTATCCAAGGTCTTCCTAATAAGCACCTATATGTTGCTCGGACGTCCATGACCTGGAAAGTGACTAGGAAAGTGTGAGGACCGATAGTTATGGGAAGGTCGACTTCACCGATAACTATTTTTCTGAACCCGTCAAATGCTTTGACGACGACCTCACTGCCTCTCATCGGAGATCCTTTGAATGATAGTCTCATTAGAGTGGACTTTGGCATGACGTTGAGAGCCGATCTGGTGTCTACCAGTATGTTGGCTAAAGCACCGTCCTGGCAGTTAACTGTGATATTAAGCGCCATGTTGTGGCTTTTGCCTTCTTCTGGAAATTCCTCATCACTAAACCCCAAGTTGTTGCAGGAAGTGATGTTAGAGACGATGCTATCAAATTTCCTTATCGACACATCCTGTTCTGTAAAGGCTTGTTCTAAGACTTTCTGTAGAGCCTCTCTGTGGGCTTCGGAACTGAGCAAAAGCGATAACACAGAGATCTTTGAAGGAGTTTGTAATAGTTGATCAACAATGTTGTATTCACTCCTTTGGATGAGCTTCAGCATATCATCATCGTTCTTTGAAAGGTCGGGATCACTAGATGGACCGACTGGTGGATTGGGAGCTTCTGTCTGAAGTTCCTTTTCTCTGATAGGTTCTCCAACTCCTCTGTTGAAGATTCGACAGCTCCGTGTTACTCGACTGATGTCTGCAATATTCACGATGGAGGGTAATGGAGTTTCCTTTCCATTCTCGACTGTTGTTGCACCGTATTTGTAAGGGATTGCCTTATCGGATTTGTACGGCACTGGTCCCAGTAGATAGATAACTACAAGAGCCTTTTGATTTTTCTGACTATCGTAAGTAACTTCAATCAATTCCTGGTTAAGAACCTTTGATTCGTCAAGTAGAGGGATGATGGTATAAACATCTTTGGTCCTTTCGCGATCAGAGATCACGACAATATCCCTGATTTGACCAGGGAAATAGTCTGGCGTCCAATTGACAGACCCTGAAACTGAATATTGTTGAATCTCTTTGCGGTCCAACTAACTCTGAAGGGCTGTTCGCACGAGGTAACATCCTTGATTATTTTTGGAGCAGACTCTACAGCGCTCGTAGTTATGTGGTGGCACTTGGCCACGTCCGCTTTGAATGCAGTGTAACCTCACTAGATCAGTTTCCATTGATCGAACATCCGGACTTTGACGCCTAGTAGGGTTCCCATTAACCACACTGATTTGTTGCGTGTCTTCATCCATATAGATCGGAAGCCACCAGTGGTTTAACAAGTGATATAAAGTTCTTTGCACGAGAGTGCACGCTTGGTTACTCTTACTGCATACTGTACAGTTTTGATAATTATGCGAAGTCAAAAAACCGAGCTGGACTTGTGTAGCGTGTAACTCCACCAAGCTGGTATTCATCAAAAGAATATCAAAGATTTGAATCATATTGACCTGATAGGGATTTCTATCACGGTAGTCCTGGATCCATTCAAGATCCATCTGACGTTGGAGGGTCTCCTGTACAAAAGAGCATCCCTGATTGTTTACCGAGCAAGTCAGACAGGAACTGTAATCATGCCATGGCAAATTATGATACTGGATTTGCCTTGAGTGCATTGCCACTAAGTTGACATTCATTGCACGGATGTCGTGGTTCTGAATGATGTTGGAATTCGTATAAGTCATGTTAACTCCGCGAACTCGATGCTCTTGGATCCATCTGAGATCCAACTATTCCTGTAGAGATGATTGCACCACAGAACATCCTTGATTGTTTTTAGAGAAGATATCACACTGGTGATAATTATGAGGTGGCACATGGCCATATCCACTATGTCTACAATGCATCTTGACCAAGTTGGCCCTTAATAAGAGTACATCAAGAATTTGATAGTTGTTGTTAGATTCTCCTTCTATCAAATTTACTGCGGCTTTCTTGTGTTGAGGCAGTGGGTTCGTGAGAACATTCAGATTCGTATCTTTGAAAGATAAAACCCAGCTCCTAACAGGCTTTTGCACATCGGATTTGAAACTGAGACAGTTTTCTATGTTATGCCCTGGTCCTCCTTGGTGATAAGGAGAAGTCTGATCTGCATTAAACCAAAAAGGCAGATTCTCCGGTACTGTAAGAGGAGACCTGGTTTGGACGCGTCCTTTGACCAGTAATAACGGAAACAATTCTGCGTACAACACCGGTATAGGATCGAACCCTGGTGGTCGCGTTGTACGATTGTTGTTATACGGAGGACGAGCCTCCGGAAGAGGCTGTTGTATCCTTTGCTGATATTGTCGTTGATTCGGTTGGCTCTGAGTAACCTGAGGTTGATACGTAGGAACAGGAGTGGGGTTGATAGCAGGAGTTACAGCTGCTACTGGTTGGTATTGTCGCCTTTGCTTTCCGAGAGAGATATTCCCAATATCTTGCTCTTTTTTCTTAGGGAGAGCACTACCGTATCGTTTTGTACTACTTAATGATCCAGCGTCTTTAACTAAACGTCCTTCTCGAACCGCTTCCTCAAGACGAACTCCCATGCCCACCATCTCGGTGAAGTCACTGGGCGCACTGGCAACCATCCTGTCGTAGTAAAATGAGTTGATCTCTGAGCGGCAATTTCACACCATCTCTGAGCGTACTCCTTAAAGGTTTCCTTGTCCTTCTGTGACATAGATCTGAGTTGATCTCTGTCTGGTGCCATGTCCAGGTTATACTTATATTGTTGAACAAAGCCAGTGCCAAGATCTCTGAAAGTGTCGATCTTAGTGCGGTTTAAACCCATGTACCATTTGAGCGCGGCACCGGTCAAACTATCCTGAAAATAGTGAATTAGTAGCTTCTGGTTCTTTTTTTGAGCTGACATTCGCCGAGCGTACATCACCAAGTGGGTTTGAGGGCAAGAGTTACCCTTGTACTTTTCAAAATCGGGTACCTAGAACTTGTGCGGAACTTTCACATTGGGGACCAAACAAAGGTCTGCAGCGTCCTTTCCAAATAAATCCTGGTCGCGAAGGGCTTGCAGTTCTTTCTGCATCTACAGGAATTATTCCTGGAACTCATTCATTCTGTCGAACATACTTTCATTTCCACCATAAGGTATCTGTGGAATCTGTCCTTCCGGGACAGTGTGTACCACAAGTGGTGGTATAGTCATTATGGTCGAGACTCCCGATGCCTCCCGAAGTTTGTAACCTTCAGGAGTTGCTGTCATGCCCCTGGCATCTTCGCTTTCCCAAAGTTTGTAACCTTCAGTCCAAGCGGCTCCTGCTGAAGTTTTCGGATCTTCAGTGATCGGCAGAACATATCCTTCCGGGATATAGTTAATAGCCATGCCCCAGGGACGATCTTTCGGCATTTTGTACCTAGGATCATACTTTTCCACTATGGGCGTCGATGTAATATCTGAGATCACAGTCCTTTTTTGTTGCATCTGAGCTTCTGCTAGAACTCGCATGTCGTTATGAAGTTTTTTCATATCCTCTTTCAGAGTATCGATCTCTTCTCTCAACTCTCTGTTCTCTTCCTAGAGATCATCCATCTTTTTCTGACGATTGGCCCGAGTATTGTACGAATGAGACAGTTTGACTCTAGAATTGAGACGAAAATGTGAGATTCGTAGGTAAGAAGAATGCGTTTATGCGAGAATGATGAATGATATGCAATGATTATATTAATTGTATTTATTTCGTTTATTCAAAGTAAACTTCGACAATCGGATTGCAAATATCATACAGTGGGGAAACCCCATTTTATTGAATTCAAAGATTGTGGAAATGGAAATACAGTAATTTACAAAGTATTGTAAAAGGAAATCTAAACTTATGGGTCCTAAGTCCTCTCTGAAGCGAGCTCAGGGGCGGGTTCCGGTACTTTCCTTTTCTTTGACCGGGGCTCTTGGGTCGTTGTCGGTGTCATACCCCAAATTTTGACCACTAAGATTTCCCATCATTGTGCAAATCATCATCACAATATGGAGGAACCATCATACTTCATCAGTCTCCCCAAAGATGGGTGAGCATCCATTACAATCAAAATTTGGGTTTCAAGCCCTCTCTGAGTGCTTAGACAAAGGATCAATCAAGGAATGACATGATCTTCAATTTGTCTAACCTCTCAAACATCCACAATGGATCAAAAGGACTCCCACTTTGAGGATCAAGCACAAGGCTGCTCCCTTCTAGGTGGATCAAGTCTCAAGATCGACAGTGTCACCAAATTAGGGTTTTGGTCGACCAGGGCCTCCAGATGGAAATTTTTCATCTGGGCACAAGCCAATGATCCAAAACCTAACCTAATATACTCCATGGAACCTAATGGACCCAATCATCAAGTCAATCTTGCCTCAGGGGATGCATTCATCAAAAATCAGGAATTAGGGTTTCTTGACCTAATTCACCCCTAAGTTGACTTTTGGGACAAACCATGAGCCAAGACCTCAAGAGAGGGTTTGAGGGTCTCTAATGAATTATATTGATCCATTTGGAACAATGGATTAATCCAAGAAGCTTGAGCAACAAGTCTCAATTCCATCAGCACCACAATTAGGGTTTCGCGAGAAAAGACAACTGTAACTTTGACTTTTGACCAGGACATGCTCCCAAGCCCTATGACATGCATAAATATACCCTATGACACCCATGGAACATGTCTATCAAGTTTGATTTAGGTCAAGGACATGATTTCCTGAAGAATTGCACAGTTTGGAATTCATCTGATAAAAAGTCAACTGTGCACAAAAGTCAACTTTGACTTTTTGAGATTTTTCACCAAAATGGATTTTTAACACTAAAATGATGTTAATGTATGATTTGAATCATCATTCATCAAGAAAAATCAAGAAAAGTTGGATAACTTGTAAAAGGGGTAACCATAAATAGAGCCCAAATGTAGGGGGATTTTTCATTTGCCAACATTGGCCAAACCTACTTAGCAGTTTCCATTCACTATTCCTTGCAAAACAAACTTGCCCTACTATAAATAGAGCTCAATTGTGTTCAGTTTAAGTACACCAAAGGCCTACAACACTTGCCTTTCTCAAAATCTCTTTCTCTTGGCAAAAATGCCTTTCTTAGCAAGGTAACTATCGGGTTTTGAGCTAGAGGGCAATTCCACTCAAACCAATCACTCACACACCTCATATACATCACATATGAGCTGATCAAACACTTAAACAACAACTGGAACCTTGATTTCTCATAATCACCAGTCAATTGCTCCAGGTTTTAACCAAAGTGCAGTTGAGATGCCATGAAGTGATCCAGCCAATTTCCATCAAGTCCAAGCATTCAAACACACTCCATAGCACCTAGGGAAGCTGTTCAGATCATCACAACACAACTGTAACACCTCCTACACAAATCACGATCACCTGCTGCAAGTGGTAAGCATGAGCTCTTCTAACTCTATGATCCATGCAATTTTTGCTGCACAATAATTTGGCCATATGTTCATAATCATGCATGGAATGTTTCCCCTCAATTAATTGCATTGTTTGAATCGTGTATCAAAAATCCTAGCCTTCATGCAGAAATTAGGGTTCTTGAGGTTTCTTCGTGATTTCATGTTTTATGTTTAATTTAAATGAAATTAAGTGTTATAGACATGATCGTGAGGTTGAAACGAGTTGATTGGTATGTAGATTGCATGATATGGTTAAGTATTCAGTGAGATTGGATGGAAAACGCAAATCTGGGAAACTCAGAACACGCGCGTGTTCTTGGCGCCATTTTCAGAAATTTGAATATTTGAATTTTGTGATTTTTGTTTAATTGATTCAAAAATTAATTTCTCTCTGAGTTTTAATGATTTTGAGTTGATTCTTTTTTTAATAATTCACAAAAATGTTAAAATATTTTATTTTATCAAAAAATCCCAAAAATATTATTTATTTCATATAATTGATATTTTTCCAAAGAATTAATATTTTAATTGTTTTTGACATTTTAAATATTTTTGCCACCTTGATTTTGCAACTTTTAATGCTTTCTAATTATTTTGTAGGTCAATACTTAATTTTTGAAGCATTAATCCATGATCACAATTTGTTTTTCATATGTTAAACAATTTTAATCATTTTAATTGAATTTTTTATTCAATTAAATACATTTTTGAAAATAAATTAGGGTTTTTGGATTAATTCAACCCTCATAAATCATTTTCAAAACACTTTGGGCCTCTAATAGAGTGTAAGACCCAATCCTTTTTTGACCAAATCATTTTTGGGTCTCAGTGTATTGTTTAAGTCCCGATACCGTCAAAAACAAACGGCGCGATCGTCGCCTTTTGAAAAATAACCATTTGGGCCTCTCATTGAGCTATAAGACCCATTCAAAACTTTTGGGCCCCTAATAGAGTGTAAGACCCAACCCCCTTTTAACCAAAACATTTTGGGCCTCACTTATTGTATAAGTCCATTCGCGTTAAAAGAAAATCTCGGCGCGATCGCCATATTTTAAACGGAAAAATCAACTGGGCCTACCCTCGTGTTATAAGCCCCACTCTTTTTCTTTTAAACCTTTTGGGCCTCTTGAGAGAGTGTAAGACCCATCCCTTTGTACAGAAAACCTTTTTTGAGCCTCAGTCACTTGTATAAGTCCCTCTGTACAAATTCAAACAGTGCGCTCACTGATAAAACCCTGGGCCTCTCCTTGAGCTGTAAGCCCCAAATCTTTCTTTTTCAAAGCACTTTCTCCTTTGATTTTGAATATACTGTTGTTTTCAATCTTTCTTTGTTGAACAACTAACCAAATAGCATGGAAGCTCTACAACCGAGTAAGTGGTTATTGCTTTCATTTACCGCTTTCATATACATATAACTGTATTGTGGGGCTGTTTCACTGTAAGTCTTCTTTCATAAACTCATATCAACTGTGTAATAATAGTATAGATATTTAGAGTTTCCCCGGCAACTACGTCTAGTATTAAGCCCGTTGACCACTCTTAGAAATAGTCTAAACTAGATCCCCATAGGATTACCAGACACAGTCTTCCCTCCTCTTGGGGTTAAACAATATGGAGACATGAAAGGCAGCATTCTCTGTGAAACCTTTCTCAGACTGTCACTCATAGAAGTTGTCAAGAAACTCTATTCCCCAGAGATGATCTTTTCTCCGTGAATGGAATCTCTTGAGTTTCTTCCAAATTCTCGAACTTTCCTGGCTTGATCTATTCTCGGTGAATGGCATGTCTTGAACTTCTCGGGATTTGGGGACCCACAGGCTTCTTATAAGCATTTGTCAAGAAACTCTACTCCCCAGAGATGATCTTTTCTCCGTGAATGGCATCTCTTGAGTTTCTTCTAAATTCTCGGACTTTCCTGGCTTGATCTATTCCTCGTGAATAGCCTGTCTTGAATTTCTCAAGGTTTAGGGACCCATCGGCTTCTTAAAAGCATCGGCCTCCTCTTGGGCATCGTACAAGGACCCACAGGCTTCCTAAAAGCAACCCCGCCTCCTCTTGGGCTTTATACAAGGACCCCACGGCTTCTTAGAAGTATTCACAGCCTCCTCTTAGGCTTCGTATAATGATTTCTTCCTCCGGGAATGATAGCCTTCTCTTGGGCTTTATACAAGGACCTCTCGGCTTCTTAAAAGTTTCCAGCCTCCTCTTGGGCTTCGTACAAATTGTCCCGACGACCTCCTAGAGGTATAGGAACAGAACTTAGTCATCTGCATAGAACAATCCTTTCATAGAGTCTACTACTGTTTCTCAAAGCATAGTACAAAAGATGAAACTCTAGACTTGGACAGTCTAATCTCCTTGAGTCTCAAAGACATTCTCAAGTGACCCCTTCGTTAAATAGGAAGAAAACCCGTAGACTCGGACAGTCTCAATACCCTTCGGATTTCCCGCTTCCTTAAAGAACAGGAATAACCCGGATCCTTGAATCAAATCCATGAGTACAGTGTTGCTCATATAAGAACTGATTTTCTCTTTAAAATCAGTATACTGGACCTGTCACTTAACTGAAACAGTGACCACAGCCTCCTCTTGGGCTTTGTACAATGATTCTCCCCAACGGAGTCAAACAACGTTTAGCCTCTCTCTCGGGCTTTGTACGAGACACATAAGAGACTCCCTCGTTGAGTCAATCACCTCTTTCGCCTCCATCTCGGGCTTTATACGAGATACAAAAAGGTTCTTATTGAGCCAAATAAACAACAGCCTCCACCTCGGGCTTCGTACGAGATACAAAAAACTCTCTTGTTGAGTCAAATAGCCTCCATCTCGGGCTTTATACGAGATACCAAAAGAATCCCTCGTTGAGTCAAAACCTTTTAGCCTCTCTCTCGGGCTTTGTACGAGACACATACTAGCCTCCTCTTAGGCTTTATATAAGAAAACCACTGGTTGACCCAATAAACCTTTTAGCATCAAAATTGTGCCTCGTTCACAGTAGACAAACATCAACAACTCTTTCCCCTTCATCTAATCGTTGTAAGTGGCAAGCCTCTGGATCATCTACATCCATGCCACTGTCCCTCTTTTAGCATGAGAAATTCCTAAGGAAAGATGGCATTACTCTACACAGAGTTAAAGTCTTCTCCTTCAGGTTAAAACCCCTTTAAAGGAAATTATGGCATTGCCGGATTCACATATCCCGGTTAAAGTAATTCCCCTTTATAAACAGTTGTGACATACAAACCCCTCTTTAGATGTGACAAATTCTCTCTAAAGTCAACACTTTTAGCTTCATATCTTGGGCTTTGAACAAGATACAAACCACCTTTCGCTTCACGTCTTGGGCTTTGAACAAGACACCAAAACACCATTTCCTCCCATAGAATAGGAGGAACTACGATCGCTCTGATTTCCCTGTTTCGGTAAACGGGAATACGTAGGCATAAGATTGAAAGAAAAATCTTAGCGAGCACAGTAAACAAAAACCCAAAATCCCATACTCTCATCAAAAGCATCAGTCCTAACATCCTAATCCTTGTTCCCCGCTATAAAGTCCTAGAAAGAGAAAAGAAAACAGTAATGGCGAAAATACAAATAACCAGTACAAAGGCCCCCCCACATTGATAGCATTCACAACCTAACAGACCGCTGTTTAAACTCAGTATGCAAAGCAGGGTTAATTGGAGACATATATTTCCCTTTCTTCATCAGCTTTAATAGGATAAAAAATGAATCGACCTGTAGTAAACTCAACCGCAGAGAGCGACCAGCGCTTAAGAACCGCGTCCAAAATCGCTCGCTATAGAAAAATGGCGCCCACCGTGGGGCCTGTCTCTCTTTTTTCCTTTTCATCTCTTGTGTGAATACCACAGATTGGGGCTTCCGCCGGGGAACCCAATATCTGTCAGGAACCTAGGATTCATAGCTTTAAAGGTCTAGGATGTTTAGGACAAATATATATACTGCTTTTCCTAATTGCTATACATGTTTATTTTTCTGCTAATGGGAATACGTGTGCTGCCGCATGTGGAAAGATTGAGTATACACTTAAGATAAGTGATGGCGACGAGGTCGACCATCAACCTCAGTGGAGGCTGACCAATGCAACCCATTCTCTCACCTAAATAATGGGCCGATTGTTAAGTCTGAGAAGATGAGGAGCCAAACCCTTTCATAGTGCGGAAACTATCGGAAATAGTTATTACGCGATACTACCCTCATTTGAGGCTGGTGATCTATTCTCGATGAATGGCACTTACTCTAAGATTGCTCTACAACTCGCTGGCGATCCGCTTGTTGTTTTGCTTTCCTGGGAGGAGCTGATGATAATGAGTACAGGTACAAAAATCACCCTAGTATAAACCTTTGGGGATGGGTAGAGCCTTGACTTCATGACAACGACCCTTTGACCCCATGTCTTTTCTATGTTTTTGTGTGCTGCATTCATGCATTCATCTAAAAAACATTAAAACATTCAAAAAAATTCTTCTCTTCTAGTCTCTCTGTTTTTTAAATTAAACTAAGACTGTGATTGCAAATATCAGAGAAAAAGATTGCACTAATGGATTTCGGTAGAAGGAGAACCCATAGGTATACCTTCAAGGTTCCAAAGCTAGAGGATTTGAGAAGGTTAGCGAGGATGATCACTAACCCTGAGGCTTTCAGAGCCAAGCACGAAGGTTTGCTACCACTGTTAAGAGTCCATGTGATTGAGGGAATCATGGATGCGCTCATTCAATTCTACGATCCGGTTTATCACTATTTCACATTCCCGGATTACCAGCTCGCACCAACGCTGGAGGCGTATTCTCATCTGATTGATCTACACATTACTGATCGAGCTCCATTTTCTGGACTGGAAGAAATTCCAAAGAATTAGACCATTGCGAGAGCAATTCATTTGGACGAGTCTGAGGTCAGGACTCACCTAACCACTAAGGGTGGCATCCAAGGTTTGCCAGCCCAATTCTTGACAAAGAAAGCCCTGTATTTTGCCAGTATAGGAAACGTGACTGCTTTTGAAAGCATCTTTGTCTTGCTCACCTACGGGTTATTTTTGTTTCCCAACATCAATAACTTTGTAGATATCAACTCCATTAAGGTTTTTCTCATTGGAAACCCTGTGCCGACTTTGCTCGTAGATGCGTATCATTCTGTACACTTAGGAAATTTGTACAGCGGAGAGGAGATCACATGCTGTGTACCTCTGCTTTACAAATGGCTTATCTCTCACTTGCCCAAGTCTGCTGCTTTTTGGGATTGCAAGAGTGCCTTACGTTGGTCGCATAAGATCATGTCTCTTACCAACTCTGATATAGATTGGTGTAATAGGATCTATGATGGAATCATAATCATTGACCGTTGTGGAAACTTCCCCAACGTACCCCTTATAGGAACTAAGGGAGGAATCAACTATCATCCAGTTCTCGTTCATCGTCAATTTGGATACCCGATGAGACACGTCCCACGGGGTGTTCATCTGGAAGGTCTTTTCTTCAAAGAAGGAGAAAATGACAGAGCATTAAAGATGGAAACAGTGCTCGCTTTGAAACAGGTTCATAAGAAAGGACGAGAGTCTCTAGGAAAACCGGACTGTGTCTCGGTGGAGCCTTATCTCCATTGGGTACAAACTAGAGCTCTCAAGCTAAAGATGCCTTACCCTCGTTACGGGATTCTTTCGCCGAGGGAATCTGTCATGTACTTCATGACTGAGACTGAAAAGCTTCAGGTTACTCTCAACAAAGTTCAAAAGGAG
This sequence comes from Lathyrus tuberosus, assembly GCA_022829125.1. NCBI lineage: Eukaryota > Viridiplantae > Streptophyta > Magnoliopsida > Fabales > Fabaceae > Lathyrus > Lathyrus tuberosus. The sequence continues at coordinate 8,095,933 of JALAZF010000199.1, read as the reverse complement.
AGAAGGTCTTGGAAGAACAAGTACCGCACCCTCGACGTAGAGTGCATCAAAATACAGCAATTACTGAAAGAGAAAGATGCTCTGATTGAAATTTTGGAGCAACATGTTGTAGAGAATCAAGATGACCAAAGGAATTTGCTCGCTCCTTTCACCTGGCAAAGGAATGACAACCCGACAACGGCCCAAGAGCCCCGGTAAAAAAAAAGAAGATACCAGAATCAGCACCCGATTTCTCTTCAGAGAAGACTCGAGACCCATTAGCTTAGGTTTCTGTTTCTGCACCTTGTAATCTACTGTATTTCCATTTCTATAATCCTTTGAATTCAATAAAAAGGGGTTTCCCCACTATTTGATATTTGCAATCTAATTGTCAAAGTTTATTTTGATTAAACCATAAACAATTAATATAATCATTGCATTCATCATTCTCACATCGTGTATTCTTCTTACCTACGAATCTCACGTTTGTGTCTCGGTTCTAGAGTCAAACTGTCTCATTCGTATAATACTCGGGCGAATCGTCAGAAAAAGATGGATGCTCTTGAGGAAGAAAACAGAGAGTTGAAAGAAGAGATCGACGCTCTGAGAGAGGATATGAGAAAGCTTCGTAACGACATGCAAGCCATGGCAGAAGCTCAGCTACAAAGAACTGTGATCTCGGAGATCACCTCAACGCCCACAGTGGAGAAGTATGATCCTAGGTATCAGATGCCGAAAGATCGTCCTTGGGGCATGCCTGTTAACTATATCCCGGAAGGATATGTTCCGCCGATCACTGAAGATCAGGGAATCACAACAGAAGCCGCTGGGCCTGAAGGTTACAAACTTCAGGAAAGCGAAGATGCCAGAGGCATGCTGAAGACTCCTGAAGGTTACAAACTTCGGGAGACGCCAAGATTCACTGCTGTAGTTACGGTACCACCCCCTGTGGTGCACACTGTCTCGGAAGGACAGATTCCACAGACACCTTCTGGTAAGAAGGAAACTATGTTTGACAGAATGGAGGAATTCCAGGAGCAGTTCTTGGAAATGCAGAAGGAGCTGCAAGCCATTCGCGGTCAGGATCTATTTGGAAAGGACGCCGCAGATCTCTGCTTGGTCCCAAATGTGAAAGTTCCGCACAAATTTCAAGTGCCCGACTTTGAAAAATACAAGGGTAACTCTTGCCTTCAAAGCCATCTGGTGATGTACGCTCGGCGGATGTCAGCTCAGATAGAGAATCAGGACCTACTGATTCACTACTTTCAGGATAGTTTAACCGGTGCCGCACTCAAATGGTACATGGGTTTAAACCGTACTACGATCAGTACATTCAGAGATCTTGGTACTGCCTTCGTCCAACAATACAAATACAATTTGGACATGGCACCCGACAGAGATCAACTCAGATCGATGTCGTAAAAGGACAAGGAAACCTTTAAGGAGTATGCTCAAAGGTGGCGTGAAATTGCCGCTCAAATTTGTCCACCTCTTGAGGAAAAAGAGATGACAAAGATCTTCTTAAAGACCTTAAGCTCATTTTACTATGACCGAATGGTTGCCAGTGCACCCAGTGATTTCACCGAGATGGCGGGCATGGGCGTACGTCTTGAGGAAGCCGTCCGAGAAGGGCGTTTGGTAAAAGACATTGGATCGACGAGCGGTACTAAAAAATACGGTAGTGCTCTCCCTAAGAAAAAAGAGCAAGATATTGGGAATATCTCTCTCGGAAAGCAAAGGCGACGTTATCAACCGGTAGCAGCTGTAACTCCTGCTATCAATCCTACGTCTATTCCTACATATCAACCTCAGGTTGCGCAGAGCCAACCTGGCCAACAAAGGACACAATAGCCTCTTCAGCAGGCTCGTCCTCCATATAACAATAACCGTACAACACGACCACCAGGATTTAATCCTATACCCGTAACGTACGCAGAGTTGTTTCCGTTACTACTGGCTAAGGGGCACATTCAGACTAAATCTCCTCTTACAGTACCGGAAAATCCGCCTTTTTGGTTTAAGGTGGATCAGACATGCCCTTATCATCAAGGAGGTTCAAGGCATAACATAGAGACTTGCCTCAATTTCAAGTCTGACGTGCAAAAACTTGTTAGGAGCAGGGTCTTATCCTTCAAGGATACAAATCCTAATGTTCTCATGAACCCGTTGCCTCAACATGAGAAAGCTGCAGTCAATTTGATAGAAGGAGAGACTAACGATGTCTATCAAATTCACGATGTACTCTTGTTGAAAACCAATTTGGTCAAGATGCATTGTAGACAGAGTGGATATGGCCATGTGCCACCTCATAATTATCACCAGTGTGATATCTGCTCTAAAGACAATCAAGGTTGTTCTGTGGTGCAAGCAGCTCTGCAGGAACAGATGGATCTCGGATGGATCCAAGAGCACCGAGTTCGTGGAGTTAACATGGTCTATACGAACTCCAACGTCATTCAGAACCACGATATCCGTGCAATGAATGTCAACTTGGTGGCGATGCATTCAAGGCAAAGCCAGTATCATAATCTGCCGCGGCACGATTACAATTCCTGTCTGACTTGCTCGAAAAACAAACAGGGTTGCTCTTTTATACAAGAAGCCCTCCAGCGTCAGATGGATCTTGGATGGATCCGAGACTACCATGATATGAACCCCTATCAAATCAACATGGTTCAGATCTTTGATATTCGCGTGATGAATACCAACCTGGTAGAGTTACATGCTGAGCAGGTCCGACTCGGATTCTTAATATCACATGACTATCAAAGCTATGAAGCGGGTTGCGAAAACGATCGAGGTTGTACCCTTGTCCAGGAGGCACTTCAGCACTTGTTAAATCACTGGTGGATGCCAATTTATATGGATGAAGATACTCAACAAATTAGTATCAGTAACAGGAATCCTACTCGGCGTCAGAGTCAGGATGTCCGATGAGTGGAAGCTAACCTAGTGAGGTTACATTGTATTCAAAGTGGACGTGGCCAGGTGCCACCACACAACTATGAACGTTGCGGCGTCTGTTCGGAAAGTAACCAAGGGTGTTACCTTGTGAGAGCAGCTCTTCAGGGTCAGGTGGATCGTGGAGAAATTCGTCCATATCCGGGTTCTGGACCCATCAACTGGACGCCGAACTACCTTGCCGATCAAGTTGAGGATGTTGTCACGATCGCTGGTCATCACCAGACCAGGGATGTTTTTGCCATTATCCCTATACTTGAGGAATCTAAAGTTCCCAACCGGGAACGGATCGAGATTACTTATGATGGTCAAAAAAATCAGAAGGCTCCTATAGTCGTCTATCTACCAGGACCAACACCGTATGAATCAGCTAAGGCGATCCCTTACAAATACGGTGCAACAACAATTGAAAATGGAAAGGAAATTCCATTACCCTCCGTTGTGAATATTGCAGACATCAGTCGTGTAACACGGAGCGGTAGAATCTTCAACCGAGGAGTTGGGGAACTTAACAAAGAAAAAGAACTTCAGACAGAAGCTCCCGATCCATCAGCCGGTCAATCCAGTAATCCCGACCTTTCAAAAAATAATAAGGAGATGCTGAAGCTCATCCAAAGGAGTGAATATAACATTGTCGATCAACTGTTACAAACTCCTTCAAAGATCTCGGTATTATCACTGTTACTCAGTTCAGAAGCCCACAGGGAGGCTCTATAGAAAGTCTTGGAGCAAGCCTTTGTGGAACAGGATGTAACAATCAGACAGTTCGATAGCATTGTCTCTAACATCACTTCCTGCAACAATTTGGGATTTAGTGATGAGGAATTACCTGAAGAGGGTTGCAGTCATTACATGGCGCTCAACATTACAGTTAACTGCCAGGACGATGCTTTATCCAGCGTACTGGTAGACACAGGGTCAGCCCTGAATGTTATGCCGAGGTCTACTTTGATGCAATTATCATTCAAAGGCCCTCCGATGAGAATCAGCGAGGTCGTCGTCAAAGCGTTCGACGGATCCAGAAAAACAGTTATCGGCGAAGTTGATCTTCCCATAACTATTGGTCCTCACACTTTCCAAGTCACTTTCCAGGTCATGGACATCCGGGCAACGTACAGTTGTTTATTAGGAAGACCTTGGATACATCAGGCTGGAGCGGTCACTTTGACCCTCCACCAAAAGCTAAAGTTCGTCAAGAACGATCAACTTGTCACAGTCAGTGGAGAGCAGGTCTTGCTGGTGAGTAACTTGCCATCATCTACTGGTATAGAACCCGAGGAGGTTATTGGAACTTAGTTCCAAGCACTGTCGGTAAGCAAGGACAATCAATCCCAAGGAGGAACCTCGATTTCCTCATACAAAGATGCTATCAAAGCGGTCGAGAGTACCAATACAACAGGATGGGGACAACTTGTCATTCCTATTGACAATAAAACAAAGAAGGGTATTGGTTTTTCTGCAACCTGTACCCAGACAGCTGCCAATGATGAAAGTCTTCATCCCCTTCAAAACTTCTTCCACAGTGGAGGTTTTCTTCACCTTGTGTCTCAGGCAGTACATGCTATCAATGAGGAAGATCCCTCTGACACAGATAAAGAATGGAAGTCCTATCTTAATGAGGACGGTTATATGTCTCAGGAAGAGGTGCCTACACCATTTTGCTATCCCGCACAGAGTCTGAGATTTATACCAAGGTCAAACGTCGAAATGATCTATGGAGATTGTGATCCGGAAGGATTCCGTGCTCCGCCAAATTCATTAGAGGAAGACACTCTGATGAAAGACAACTTTGACCACAATTACTATGGCCCAATGGATGGTCTGCCAATGTGGTAGCCTTACCCAGGAAACTTGGGGCAAGAGAGTCAACCGAACAATGAAAATCAGCTGACCATCATTGAACAGAATACCTGTGTCCCCACCATGTCATGGGATCAACACTCAGGTCATTCAGAAACTACTCAACATGAAGATGAATTTGCAATGTTTGCAGGACTTGAATTCATCAACTATGCTTTTCCTGAGGTCAACGTCATCGAGAGATGACTCCTCCAGTTCCAAAGAAGTTTGGGACACCTTGGGACAACCGAGTGGAAAATACGACTATATGGTCAAGTACACCGCTCCCGAAAGCTCTCGTATCAGGCTCGAAGATATCCAGCCTACTGGATAGGGAGATACAGCTGAGAGCACAAATGCTATGCAAAATGCAACTGAGGAATTCTCCTACGACAATTCTGCCTGGGAGACAGATTCCAATGATCCTGCTCCACTAGAAATCAGCGTCATTTTTGAAGACAAATCAAGGAAGGTGCCAGACTTTGTGATTCACCGAGGAGTTCGCCGCTAACGGGTTGTTATCGAGGTTCCGAAGATCGTTCATCAGTCAAAGTAATTGCCATCTTTAACCTTTCACCCTGCCCAGGTGAAACGGATGTTTTAATAGGGCTCGCTTTCTGTAAATTTTCCCTCTTCGCTTTGCCCAAAGCGACAGAGTTTTGTTTTATAGGGCTGTAGTTTCTAGAATCGACTTGTTCATTAATAAAATAACGTCGTTCTGTAATTTCCGCATTAATTGTTGTTTTCTCTTTTTTGCATTTTCAGAAAATGGTAATCCTAAAAAATAATTCAAATAAAAACAAGCAGTAAAATAGAACACTGCACACACTTGCATTTTCTCTATCTCTTCTAAACACGAATCATCACATCATGCAGATTGCTTGTTTTAAACACAGTTGAAACATACGATCTGATGCCTTCTCCCAACTTTGAGTTCCTGGTATTCGAGGCTGAAGAAGAAAATGACGACGAAATTCCAGAAGAGATCTCCCGACTACTCAGACAAGAGGAAAGGTCCATTGAACCTCACAAAGAGACGTTGGAAACGGTAAATGTGGGTTCGGAAAAAGAGAGAAAGGAAATCAGGATTGGGGCACTACTCAGTCCAACTACCAGAGAGGGTTTGATAAAGCTTCTCAGAGAATTTCCCGATGTATTCGCTTGGTCCTATAAGGATATGCCAGGTTTGGATACCAGCATCTTGGAACATCATTTACTGTTAAGATTGGAATGTCCGCCAGTAAAGCAAAGGTTGAGACGGACTCACCCGGACATGGCCATCAAAATCAAAGAGGAGGTACAGAAACAGATTGACGCAGGTTTCCTCGCCACATCAGAATATCCTCAATGGTTAGCCAACATAGTACCTGTTCCCAAAAAGGACGGAAAGGTCAGAATGTGTGTCGATTACAGGGATCTAAACAAGGCTAGTCCAAAGGACGACTTTCCCTTACCACACATTGACATGCTGGTTGATAGTACATCAAAGTTCAAAGTTTTCTCCTTCATGGATGGATTCTCGGGCTATAACCAGATCAAAATGGCGCCGAAAGACATGGAGAAAACTTCGTTCATTACCCCATGGGGCACCTTTTGTTACAAGGTAATGCCGTTCGGTTTGAAGAACGTCGGGGCAACTTATCAAAGGGCCATGACTACTCTTTTTCATGACATGATACACAAAGAGATCGAGGTATATGTCGATGACATGATTGCAAAATCTAAGACAGAAGAGGAGCATGTGACCCACCTGTCAAAACTATTCGAGCGTTTGCGAAAGTACAAACTTCGCTTGAATCCCAACAAGTGCACCTTCGGTGTCCGCTCGGGGAAACTCTTAGGGTTCATCGTCAGCCAGAAAGGAATTGAGGTTGATCCTGACAAGGTCAAGGCCATTCAAGAAATGCCTTCTCTGAAAACTGAAAAACAAGTCAGAGGATTCCTGGGACGTTTGAACTACATCTCCATATTCATATTCCTCATGACAGCGACATGCGCGCCGATTTTCAAATTACTGGAAAAGAACCAGGATTGCGTTTGGATAAAAGACTGCCAAACCGCCTTTGACAGTATCAAGGAATACCTGTTGAATCCTCCGATTCTATCACCTCCAGTGGAAGGAAGACCACTAATCATTTACCTCACAGTCTTGGAAGACTCAATGGGATGTGTACTTGGCCAACAAGACGAAATCAAAAGGAAAGAGTCTGCTATTTACTATTTGAGCAAGAAATTCACCGACTACGAAACTCGATACACGATGCTTGAGAAAACTTGTTGCGCTTTGGCTTGGGCAGCCAAACGTCTTCGACAATACATGATTCATCATACTACTTGGTTAATCTCAGAAATGGATCCAATCAAGTATGTCTTCGAAAAACCTGCTCTCACGGGAAGAATTGCCCGTTGGCAGATGCTGTTATCAGAATATGACATAGAGTACCACGCTCAGAAAGCCGTTAAGGGAAGTATTTTAGCCGATCATTTGGCTCATTAACCGATTGACGATCAAGAATCAGTCGGGTTTGACTTCCCAGACGAAGATGTCATGTATCTAAAAATGAAAGATTGCGATGAACCGTTACCCAGTGAAGGGCCAGAACCAGGTTCCCAATGGGGACTAATCTTTGAAGGAGCAGTTAATCATTATGGAAATGGAATTGGGGCGATCATTGTTACCCCTCAAGGTACCCACATTCCTTTCACCGCTCGACTTACGTTCAAATGTACGAACAACGAGGCCGAATACGAAGCTTGTATTATGGGTCTCGAAGAAGCAATTGATTTAAGGATCAAAAACTTGGACGTATATGGCGACTTAGCCCTGGTTATCAATCAGATAAAAGGAGATTGGCACACATACCAATCAGGATTGATCCCTTACAAAGACTATGCAAGAAGGTTGTTACCTTTCTTTAGCAGAGTTGAGTTTCATCACATCCCTCGTGAGGAGAATCACATGGCTGATGCATTAGCCACTATCTCTTCCATGATTAGTGTAGGTCAATGGAACGACTTACCTAAGATCGACATAATGCGCCTTGAACGGCCCGCTTACGTCTTCGCAATTGAAGCAGTCATAGACGATAAACCTTGGTATCACGATATCAAATGCTTCCTTCAGAAACAAGAGTACCCACCTGGGGCACTCAGAAAAGACAGAAAACCCTCAGAAGATTGGCTGGAAACTTCTTCCTGAGCGGGGACACTCTCTATAAGAGAAATTTTGACATGGTCTTGCTCCGATGCGTGGACAGACCAGAAGCAGACATGCTTATGAAAGAAATTCATGAAGGATCCTTTGGCACTCATGCCAACGGACATACAATGGCGAGAAAATTTTTAAGAGCAGGGTACTATTGGTTGACAATGGAATCCGACTGCTATAAGCACATGAGGAGGTGTCACAAGTGTCCGATATACTCCGACAAAATTCATGTACCGCCATCACATCTCAAAGTTCTTTCTTCCCCGTGGCCTTTTTCCATATGGGGAATCGACATGATTGGCTTGATCGAACCTAAGGCTTCTAATGGACATCGGTTCATTCTAGTAGCCATTGATTACTTCACCAAGTGGGTCGAAGCAGCGTCGTACGCTAATGTAACCCGACAAGTGGTGGTCCGATTTATCAAAAACAATATCATCTGCTGTTATGGTGTTCCAAGCGAGATCATTACTGATAATGGATCTAACTTGAACAATAAGATGATGAAGGAGTTATGCGCAGAGTTCAAGATCGAACACCATAACTCATCTCCCTACCGACCCAAGATGAATGGGCGGTAGAAGCGGCTAACAAGAACATCAAGAAGATCGTTCAAAAGATGGCTATAACCTACCAAGATTGGCACGAGAAGCTACCCTTTGCTCTTCACGGTTATCGCACATCTGTCCGCACTTCAACAGGGGCAACCCCTTTCTCTCTAGTATATGGCATGGAAGCAGTGCTCCCCATAGAAGTAGAGATCCCGTCAATCCGAGTATTGATGGAAGCTAAGCTCACCGAAGCTGAATGGTGTCAAAGTCGACACGACGAACTGAATCTGATCGAAGAAAAGAGAATCACGGCACTATGCCACGGTCAGTTGTATCAACAGAGAATGAAGAGGGCGTTTGACAAAAAGGTCCAACCTCGTGTTTTCAGAAAAGGAGACCTTGTGCTCAAGAAGATACAATCATTTCTCACTGACTCTCGGGGCAAATGGACCCCAAATTATGATGGCCCCTATGTGGTCACGAAAGCTTTCTCAGGCGGCGCCTTGAGACTTGCAACCATGGACGGAGAGGAATTTGCCTACCCCACGAATGTTGATGTAGTCAAGAAATACTTCGCCTAAACTAAAAAAAAAAAAGAGGAAAAAAACGTCTCGGTGGATTGAAAACCCGAAAGGGCGGTCCAGGCAAAAGTTAGAGACATGAAAAAAAATCATCCCGATGGATTGGAAACATCATAGTACAACCCAGGAAAAAATTAGGGATAATGGCAAGTAACTATGTTCAATAGAGGCAAGTCCCTCAGCAGCAGCAGTTATACCATCCATTGGAGGAAAACTCCAGTCAAGGTCATCTTCGACAGAAGCTCAGGATGCCCCGAATTCAAAGTTGGTGAAAGGATATCGGTCGTTATGTTTCAACGTAGCCCTTTTCCCCGTAAATTACCATTTTCTAACTTTGTAAATACTCTTTGGAATCACGTGTTTGGCTGATCTCCATTTTATCAATAAAATTTGAGCCCTTGTGCTTTTGTTTGTAATTCTTATTTGTTTTAGCTTTACAAAATGACGTTGTTAACATGATTAACGATTCTTGAAATAAAACAAAAAATGAATTTACTTGTTAAAAATTTTCTGCTTTTAAAATAAAGTCGGCAATTTCTTTTGACTGTTGAACATCAAAGGAACATCAACCGCTTCTTCAGAAGTAATCGAACTTCAAAATGCAGAATCAAAGTACTCCTTCTAATCCAGTACGCCTGAATGAAGGAATCAACTGTGTCAGAGACCTTGTTTCATCTGACACGCCTCGGCCGAGTTCTTATCTCCTAAGCCTGACCAACATAACTCCCAACAGGGACTATCTCACCTAAGCAAGGTGGAATTGCTATTCTGAACCAACGGTACTTCTTCGCCCCGCGATGGCCGAGTATCCAGTCGTGTTCACCTGTCAGTTTGTATGTCGCGTCAGTTTTGTCAGCATAAACATACACACATCATGCATTATTGATTTGCATTCACATTTCATATTGCATCACTATCGCTCTAGTCGGTCTTGTCCCTTAGTGATAGGAGTTTTCTCAATCGAGTTGTCAGTTCTTGCCTCGTCAGGAAACGCTGCGTCTGAACATTCTCTCTCCTCCAGTTTTATTTCTGGATTGAAGTTGGGTCCTCGACCACTTTGATAACTTGAACCTCTGAAAAACCAGAGAATCCCTCAGTTAACATCACTCTTCGCCATTGAAGATGATATCCTTGCTTTCCCGGATTAAGGAAAATCCACAGAGAAAACCTCGTAATCAGAGATTCGGCAGCACGCCAGTTTCACTCCGAAAAGATCACTGATGAAAAGGTCATCGGCACCTCAAAATTGGATCACATCATATGGAATTTCTCCGAGAAGATCTCCGAGAAAAGTATGATGTAAAGACCCCAAACGAATGCAGCCTCTCAAGGGACTCGCATTCCCTGAGTAGACTCGACAAATGGCGTCTCCGATAGAGAAGTTTGTGCACCTCTACAACTCAGACGACTGGGTTCCCCAGCAAGTCTGACATCAAAAATTTTTCCACTCAAATGGCATCTCCCCAGGAAAATTCGGCGAGAAGTTTGAAGGAAAACCGCTACTAATAGCGTCCCTTGTCAATTAAGTTTATTGACAAAGGAAACTAAGACCAGTTCCTCGGTAGGAAACCAGGATCGAGGGGAAGTTTACAAACGAAACTAAGACCAGTTCCTTGGTAGGAAACCGGGATCGAGGGGAGGTATATTTCAGAAAATAAGACCAGTTCCTTGGTAGGAAACCAGGGTCGAGGGGAGGTTTATCCCAAAAGAAAACTAAGACCAGCTCCTTGGCTGAAGACCAGGATCGAGGGGAAGTTTACCTTTTCTAAGCATCATTGCTTAGTAAAAGAAGATGAATGTGTAAGCTATCATTCATAACCACCATCAAAATTTTGGGTATTCCGATATTTAATCCTCTTGCACCCCGAATGCCCGAATACCTTCGTCATTCACACCTTCGAGTCCAAGAGATTAAATAGGGGCATCTGTCATACCCCAAATTTTGACCACTAAGATTTCCCATCATTGTGCAAATCATCATCACAATATGGAGGAACCATCATACTTCATCAGTCTCCCCAAAGATGGGTGAGCATCCACTACAATCAAAATTAGGGTTTCAAGCACTCTCTGAGTGCTTAGACAAAGGATCAATTAAGGAATGACATGATCTGCAACTTGTCTAACCTCTAAAACATCCGCAATGGATCAAAAGGACTCCCACTTCAAGGATCAAGCACAAGGCTGCTCCCTTCTAGGTGGATCAAGTCTCAAGATCGACAGTGTCACCAAATTAGGGTTTTCGTCGACCAGGGCCTCCAGATGGAAATTTTTCATCTGGGCACAAGCCAATGATCCAAAACCTAACCTGATATACTCCATGGAACCTCATGGACCCAATCACCAAGTCAATCTTGCCTCAGGGGATGCATTCATCAAAAATCAGGAATTAGGGTTTCTTGACCTAATTCACCCCTAAGTTGACTTTTGGGACAAACCATGAGCCAAGACCTCAAGAGAGGGTTTGAGGGTCTCTAATGAATTATATTGATCCATTTGGAACAATGGATTAATCCAAGAAGCTTGAGCAACAAGTCTCAATTTCATATGCACCACAATTAGGGTTTTGAGAGAAAAGTCAACTGTAACTTTGACTTTTGACCAGGACATGCTCCCAAGCCCTATGACATGCATCAATATACCCTATGACACCCATGGAACATGTCTATCAAGTTTGATTTAGGTCAAGGACATGATTTCCTGAAGAATTGCACAGTTTGGAATTCATCTGATAAAAAGTCAACTGTGCACAAAAGTCAACTTTGACTTTTTGAGATTTTTCACCAAAATGGATTTTTAACCCTAAAATGATAATAATGTATGATTTAAATCATCATTCATCAAGAAAAATCAAGAAAAGTTGGATAACTTGTAAAAGGGGTAACCATAAAACTTAGAAATTTTTCTAAGTCATAAAAAAGTACCACTAATGCACCAACTTTGGAGGACCATAACTCCTAAACCACAAGGCCATTGTGCCCCATTCAAAGCTTGATTTGTAGATCTAATTGCCCTCTACAAAAGCTTCATACTGACCTATGTCCAAATTCCTCATGAATTTTGAGTTATGGAGTGATCAAAATCAAGAGAAAACACTTTGTTCCAACACTTGGTGAAAATTTCACTAAGTCAGATTTTGCCTTACTTTTTGCCAAATGTAGGGGGATTTTTCACTTGGATTCAAAAGAGATCAAAACCAAACATGTTCAAACAGTTGTTGTATCATGTAAGGGCTTTCCAAAATGGTCGAGAACATTACCAAATTCAACTTACACCATGAGATATGACATTGGCAAGTTGCCTTGCTGAAATCTGTCAAAGGCAAGGCAGAATTTGCAATTTTGCTCGATTTGCCAAAATCAGCCAAATTCAAATGCTCCTATCCACTTGGACACATCTGAGGATTGAATCTAAAGGGGACAATCACTGAGCCAAGCCTCCAAAGTCCATGGAACAAGAAATAGCATGTTGAACCTAGAATGGCCAAAATAGGGACAAGACTCCAAATTTGGATTGAAGCATTCAATGGAAGCATCAAGGTGGCATGGACTGAGCCATTCTCATTTGAAATCAGTCAAGAATTATCCAAGACCAAGGGAACCAAAGCTCTGTGCCCTAACCTCTAGTCAATGGCTAGAGGAGACTTGGATTTTCATTTGCCAACATTGGTCAAACCTACTTAGCAGTTGCCATTCACTATTCCTTGCAAAACAAACTTGCTCTACTATAAATAGAGCTCAATTGTGTTCAGTTTAAGTACACCAAAGGCCTACAACACTTGCCTTTCTCAAAATCCCTTTCTCTTGTCTAAAATGCCTTTCTTAGCAAGGTAACTATCGGGTTTTGAGCTAGAGGGCAATTCCACTCAAACCAATCACTCACACATCTCATATACATCACATATGAGCTGATCAAACACTTAAACAACAACTGGAACCTTGATTTCTCAGAATCACCAGTCAATTTCTCAAGGTTTTAACCAAAGTGCAGTTGAGATGCCATGAAGTGATCCAGCCAATTTCCATCAAGTCCAAGCATTCAAACACACTCCATAGCACCTAGGGAAGCTGTTCAGATCATCACAACACAATTGTAACACCTCCTACACAAATCACGATCACCAGCTGCAAGTGGTAAGCATGAGCTCTTCTAACTCTATGATCCATGCAATTTTTGCTGCACAATAATTTGGCCATATGTTCATAATCATGCATGGAATGTTTCCCCTCAATTAATTGCATTGTTTGAATCGTGTATCAAAAATCCTAGCCTTCATGCAGAAATTAGGGTTCTTGAGGTTTCTTCGTGATTTCATGTTTTATGTTTAATTTAAATGAAATTAAGTGTTATAGACATGATCGTGAGGTTGAAACGAGTTGATTGGTATGTGGATTGCATGATATGGTTAAGTATTCAGTGAGATTGGATGGAAAACGCAAATCTGGGAAACTCAGAACACGCGCGTGTTCTTGGTGTGTTCTTGGCGCCATTTTCAGAAATTTGAATATTTGAATTTTGTGATTTTTGTTTAATTGATTAAAAAATTAATTTCTCTCTGAGTTTTAATGATTTTGAGTTGATTCTCTTTAGAATAATTCACAAAAATGTTAAAATATTTTATTTTATCAAAAAATCCCAAAAATATTATTTATTTCATATAATTGATATTTTTCCAAAGAATTAATATTTTAATTATTTTTGACATTATAAATATTTTTTCCACCTTGATTTTGCAACTTTTAATGTTTTCTAATTATTTTGTAGGTCAATACTTAATTTTTGAAGCATTAATCCAAGATCACAATTTGTTTTTCATATGTTAAACAATTTTAATCATTTTAATTGAATTTTTTATTCAATTAAATACATTTTTGAAAACAAATTAGGGTTTTTGGATTAATTCAACCCTCATAAATCATTTTCAAAACACTTTGGGCCTCTAATAGAGTGTAAGACCCAATCCTTTTTTGACCAAATCATTTTTGGGTCTCAGTGTATTGTGTAAGTCCCGATACCGTCAAAAACAAACGGCGCGATCGTCGCCTTTTGAAAAATAACCATTTGGGCCTCTCCTTGAGATATAAGACCCATTCAAAACTTTTGGGCCTCTAATAGAGTGTAAGACCCAACCCCCTTTTAACCAAAACATTTTGGGCCTCACTTATTGTATAAGTCCCTTCGCGTTAAAAGAAAATCTCGGCGCGATCGCCATATTTTAAACGGAAAAATCAACTGGGAACCCTTTCTCAGACTGTCACTCATAGAAGTTGTCAAGAAACTCTATTCCCCAGAGATGATCTTTTCTCCGTGAATGGCATCTCTTGAGTTTCTTCCAAATTCTCGAACTTTCCTGGCTTGATCTATTCTCGGTGAATGGCATGTCTTGAACTTCTCGGGATTTGGGGACCCACAGGCTTCTTAAAAGCATTTGTCAAGAAGCTCTACTCCCCAGAGATGATCTTTTCTCCGTGAATGGCATCTCTTGAGTTTCTTCCAAATTCTCGGACTTTCCTGGCTTGATCTATTCCTCATGAATAGCCTGTCTTGAATTTCTCGGGGTTTGGGGACCCATCGGCTTCTTAAAAGCATCGGCCTCCTCTTGGGCATCGTACAAGGACCCACAGGCTTCCTAAAAGCAACCCCGCCTCCTCTTGGGCTTTATACAAGGACCCCACGACTTCTTAGAAGTATTCACAACCTCCTCTTAGGCTTCGTATAATGATTTCTTCCTCCGGGAATGATAGCCTTCTCTTGGGCTTTATACAAGGATCTCTCGGCTTCTTAAAAGTTTCCAGCCTCCTCTTGGGCTTCGTACGAATTATCCCGACGACCTCCTAGAGGTATAGGAATAGAACTTAGTCATCTACATAGAACAGTCCTTTCATAGAGTCTACTACTGTTTCTCAAAGCATAGTACAAAAGATGAAACTCTAGACTTGGACAGTCTAATCTCCTTGAGTCTCAAAGACATTCTCAAGTGACCCCTTCGTTAAATAGGAAGAAAACCCGTAGACTCGGACAGTCTCAATACCCTTCGGATTTCCCGCTTCCTTAAAGAACAGGAATAACCCAGATCCTTGAATCAAATCCATGAGTACAGTGTTGCTCATATAAGAACTGATTTTCTCTTTAAAATCAGTATACTGGACCTGTCACTTAACTAAAACAGTAACCACAGCCTCCTCTTGGGCTTTGTACAATGATTCTCCCCAGCGGAGTCAAACAACGTTTAGCCTCTCTCTCGGGCTTTGTACGAGACACATAATAGACTCCCTCGTTGAGTCAATCACCTCTTTCGCCTCCATCTCGGGTTTATACGAGATACAAAAAGGTTCTTATTAAGCCAAATAAACAACAGCCTCCACCTCGGGCTTCGTACGAGATACAAAAAACACTCTTGTTGAGTCAAATAGCCTCCATCTCGGGCTTTATACGAGATACCAAAAGATTCCCTCGTTGAGTCAAAACCTTTTAGCCTCTCTCTCGGGCTTTGTACGAGACACATACTAGCCTCCTCTTAGGCTTTATATAAGAAAACCACTGGTTGACCCAATCAACCTTTTAGCATCAAAACAGTGCCTTGTTCACAGTAGACAAACATCAACAACTCTTTCCCCTTCATCTAATCGCTGTAAGCGGCAAGCCTCTGGATCATCTACATCCATGCCACTGTCCCTCTTTTAGCATGAGAAATTCCTAAGGAAAGATGGCATTACTCTACACTGAGTTAAAGTCTTCTCCTTCAGGTTAAAACCCCTTTAAAGGAAATTATGGCATTGCCGGATTCACATATCCCGGTTAAAGTAATTCCCCTTTATAAACAGTTGTGACATACAACCCCCTCTTTAGATGTGACAAATTCTCTCTAAAGTCAACACTTTTAGCTTCACATCTTGGGCTTTGAACAAGATACAAACCACCCTTCGCTTCACGTCTTGGGCTTTGAACAAGACACTAAAACACCATTTCCTCCCATAGAATAGGAGGAACTACGATCGCTCTGATTTCCCTGTTTCGGTAAACGAGAATACGTAGGCATAAGATTGAAAGAAAAATCTTAGCGAGCACACTAAACAAAAACCCAAAATCCCATACTCTCATCAAAAGCATCAGTCCTAAAATCCTAATCCTTGTTCCCCGCTATAAAGTCCTAGAAAGAGAAAAGAAAACAGTATTGGCGAAAATACAAATAACCAGTACAAAAGCCCCCCCACATTGATAGCATTCGCAACCTAACAGACCGCTGTTTAAACTCAGTATGTAAAGCAAGGTTAATTGGAGACATCTATTTCCCTTCCTTCATCGGCTTTAATAGGATAAAAAATGAATCGACCTGTAGTAAACTCAACTGCAGAAAGCGACCAGCGCTTAAGAACCGCGTCCAAAATCGCTCGCTACAGTCGGGTTGTCATTCCTTTGCCAAGTGAAAGGAGCGAGCAAATTCCTCTGGTCATCCTGATTTTCTACAGCATGTTGCTCCAAAATCTCAATCAGAGTGTCTTTTTCTTTCAATAGCTGCTGTATTTTCTTGCACTCTACATTGAGAATACGGTACTTGTTCCTCCAAGACCTCTTCTTCTGCTGAACTTTGTTGAGAGTAACCAGAAGTTTTTCCGTCCCAGACATAAAATAAAGGACCGAGACCCTTAATGGAAGAACTTCCTGACCAGGGTAAGGCATCTTCAGCTTAAGAGCTCTAGTTTGTACCCAGTGGAGATAAGGCTCCACCGAGACACAGTCTGGTTTTCCTAGAGACTCTCTTCCTTTCCTATGAACGTGTTTCCAGGCGTGCACTATTTCTGTCTTTAGTGCTCTGTCATTTTCTCCTTCCTTGAAGAAAAGACTTTCTAGATGAGCATTACGCGAGACATGCCTCATCGGGTATCCAAATTGACGACGAACTAATACTGGATGATAGTTGATTCCTCCCTTAGTTCCTATAAGGGGTACATTTGGGAAATTTCCACAACGGTCAATGATCCTGATCCTGTCATAGATTCGATTGTACCAATCGATGTCAGAGTTGGTAAGAGACATTATTCTCTGTGACCAACGTAAAGTATTCTTTTGATCCCAAAATGCAGCAGACTTGGGTAAGTGGGAAGTGAACCATTTGTATAGTAGGGGTACACAACATGTGATCATTCCTCCACTGTACAAATTCCTTAAGTGTACCGAATGATAAGCATCTCTGAGCAAGGTCGGTACAGGGTTTCCAATCAGAAAAACCTTAATGGCATTGATATCCACAAAGTTATCGATGTTGGGAAACAAAAATAACCCGTAGGTGAGCAAAACAAAGATACTCTTGAAAGCGGCCACGTTCCCTATACTAGCAAAGTATAGAGCTTTCTTTGTCAAGAACTGGGCTAGCAAACCCTGGATTTCACCCTTAGTGGTCAAGTGAGTCCTGACTTCTGACTCATCCAAATAAATTGCCCTTGCAAAGGTTTGATCCTTTGGAATTTCTCCCAGTCCAGAAAAGGGAGCTTGGTCAGTAATATGCAAATCAGTCAGGTGAGAGTACTCCTCCAGTGTTGGTGCTAGCTGATAATCCAGGAATGTGAAACAGTGATTTACCGGATCGTAGAACTAGATTAGTGTGGACAGGATTCCTTCAATTACATGAACCCTTAACAGAGATAGCAATCCTCCATACTTGGCTCTGAAAGCCTCGGGGTTGGTGTTCATTCTCGCCAGACCTCTTAAATCCTCTAGTTTTGGAACCTTGAAGGTGTACTTATGAGTTTTCCTTCTACCGAAATCCATGAGCGCAATCTCTTTATCTGACATTTGCAATCATTGTCTTAGTTTAATTTGAAAAAGAGAGACTAGAAGAGAAGATTTTTCTTTGTTTTAATGTTTTTTAAATGAATGTATGAATGCAGCACACAAAAACATAGAAAAAACATGGGGTCAAAGGGTCAGTGTCATGAAGTCAAGGCTCTACCCATCCCCAAAGGTTTATACTGGTGATTTTTGTACCTGTCCACAAAATCATTGACCTCTCTTGAGATAACAACAGCAAGCGGATCGCCAGTGAGCTGATGTATCTTAGAGTGATCTCAGATGAGGGTAGTATCGCGTGACAACTATTCCCGATAGCTTCCGCACTACAAAATGGTTTCAGTCTACTAAATACCTCAGCTTCTTAGATAACCCAATCGACCACACTACTTTCAATAACCGAAGTCGTATAGGCAATGTATCTGCAAAGGGAGTCTCCACTGAGTCTGATGGTCGACCGGGGACTCTTTACTGGGATTCACTCCCCGTAAGATTACCCGTATAATGCCATCCCCTATCTTAGGTGTATACTCAATCTTTCCACATGCGACATCACACGCATTCCCATTAGCAGAAAAATAAACACAGATATCAATTAGGAAAAGCAGTATATATATTTGTCTTAATCATCCTAGACCTTTAGTCTTATGATCCTATACAGACAATGACTCCTCAGCAGAGTCGCCATTTCTGTGACACTTCGGTGAATTTAAGGTCTTCACCTTAAAAGAGGCTAGAAAGAATGCCTCCCACTGTGGTCGCCACTTTTCTGTGGCGTTTTCTAAACTTAAGGTTTCTACCGAAGATTGTAAGAAAGAGAAGTAGGCCCCACGGTGGGCGCCATTTTTCTGTAGCGCGATTTTTGTGGTCTTGATTCACTATTGCTTGGGCACTATAGTTCGATTCATTTTTTATCCTGTTAAGCTGATTAAGGAAGGGAAATAGATATCTCCAATTAACCATGCTTGCATACTGAGTTTAAACAGTCAAAACTGTTGGTTTACAGATGCTATTAAGATGTGGGCCCCTCTTCAGTTATTTTGTTAAGAATAGAATGTTTGGACCATTTGTGAGGTTTTTTGTAATGTGTTTAGATTTGATGCTTTTCGATTGATGTGTGAAGGTACGGGATTTTGGGTTTTTGATTAGTATGCTCGCTAAGATTTTTGAAATCTTATGCCTACGTATTCCCGAAACAGGGAAATCAGAGCAATCGTAGTTCCTCCTATTCTATGGGACGAAAAAGGTTGTTTTGGTGTCTTGTTCAAAGCCCAAGACATGAAGCTAAAGGTGATTTGTATCTTGTTCAAAGCCCAAGATATGAAGCTAAAGGGTTTTGGCTGGGAGAGAATTTGTCATCTCTAAAGAGGAGTTGTTGATGTTTGTATGCTGTGAGCAAGGCACAAATTTGATGCTAAAAGGTTGATTGACTCAACCGGTGATTTCTTTATACAAAACCTAAGAGGAGGCTAGAAGTTTGACTTTTCTAGGGAAAATATTCTTTCTGTCTTGTACAACGCCCAAGATTGAGGCTAAAAGGGATTTTGACTTCGTTGGGGAGTGTGTATCTTGTATAAAGCCCAAGATGGAGGCTGGAATGGTTTGACTCAACAAGAGAGTACTTTTATCTGTCCTGTATAAAGCGCAAGACGGAGGCTAAAAAGGGTTGACTCAACAAGAGAGTCTTGAACAGGTGATTGACTCAACAAGAGCGTCTTTTATACTCAACAAGAGAGTGATTTGCTGTCTCGTACGAAGCCCAAGATTGAGGCTAAAAGGAGACTGACTCAACAAGAGAGTCTTTTATACTCAACAAGAGAGTGTTTTATATGTGCCTTGTATGAAGCCCAAGATGGAGGCTAAAAGTGGTTGACTCAACAAGAGAGTCTTTTATACTTAACAAGAGAGTGTTTTTCTATCTCATACGAAGCCCGAGATTGAGGCTAAAAGAAAGGATTGACTCAACAAGAGAGTCTTTTATACTCAACAAGAGAGTGATTTACACGTCTTGTACAAAGCCCAAGACGGAGGCTAAAAGTGGTTTGACTCAACAAGAGATTCCTTTATACTCAACAACAGAGTGGTTTTCTATCTCGTACGAAGCCCGGGATGGAGGCTAAAAGAAAGGATTGAATCAATAAGAGAGTCTTTTATACTCAACAAGAGAGTGTTTTATATGTCTTGTACAAAGCCCAAGACCGAGGCTAAAAAGGTGATTGACTTAACAAGAGAGTCTGAAAAGGTTAGCTCTGCTAGGGAGAATCATTTGTACAAAGCCCAAGAGCAGGCTGCCTTACCGATGTGGATTCTGGAGATCCTGAAGCGGGTCCAAGTGTGGGGAACTCTCATGGGAGAGACCGGGGTTTCTTCCTATGTTTGAAAGGAACTTGAAAATTTCTTTGAGACTTAAGGGTCTTAGACTGTCCAAGTTTAGAGTTTTATCTTTTGTGCAATGCCCAAGAGGAGGCACGGGTATTAAGGGATGAGTATCAACCCTACAACGACGGGAGTTTTGACGCTGTAAAGACTGCTCTAGCAAAGGATGATTAAGTTATGTCTTATACCTTTAAGAGGTCGTCAGGGTCCTTGTATTAAGCCCAAGAGAAGGCATGAGAACTTCTAAGAAGCCGAAGGGTCCTTGTACAACGCCCAAGAGGAGGCGGGGATGCTTTTAGGAAGCCTGTGGGTCCCCAAACCAAGAGAAGTTCAAGAAATGCAATTCACCGAGAAGATATCATTCCAGGAAAGTTCGATAATTTGGAAGAAACTCAAGAGATGCCATTCACGGAGAAAAGATCATCTCTGGGGAGTTAGAGTTTCTTTGACAATTTCTAAGGGTGACAGTTTGAGAAAAGGTTCACCAAGAATACTGCCTTTCTCTTTGTTCCATATTGTTTAACCCCAAGAGAAGGGAAGACTGTATCTGGAAATCCTATGGGGATCTAGTTTTATTTGTATTTAAGAGTGACCAACATGGCTTTACCTAGTGCTAGACATAGTTGCCGGGGAAAACTCTAAATAACTATACTAGTATTACACAGTGGATATGTGACAAGTATATAAAAGGATGTGAAAGAAGACTTACAGTGAAGCAGCCCCACAATACAGGTATGTACATATGAAAGTGGTAAATGAAAGTGGATAAACACTTACCCGTTATAGAGCTTCCATGATGTTTGGTTAGTTGTTCAACAAAGAAAGTTTTGATAACAACATATATTTGAATTCAAAATCAAAGGAGAGAGTGCTTGAAAATATTGTTGGGGCTTACAGCTCAAGGAGAGGCCCAAGTTTTAACGATGATTGCACCGTTGTTTTGTAAACTGTACAGAGAGACTTATACAATATGTGAGGCCCAAAAAGTTTTTATGTACAAGGGGATGGGTGTTACACTCTATTAAAGGCCCGGAGATTTATTTTTGTACAAGAGATGAGGCTTACAACTCAAGGAGAGGCCTAGGGTGATTTGTTTGGCAACGGCGATTGCGCCGAGGTTTTTCTTTTAACGCAGAGGGACTTATACAATGTATGAGGCCCAAAAAGGTTTTGTTTAAAAGGGGATTGGGTCTTACACTCTATTAGAGGCCCAATAATTTATTTTTTGTACAAGTGGTGGGGCTTACAGCTCAAGGAGAGGCCCAAGGTGATTTTTGTTAAAAAGGCGACGATCGTGCCAAACTTTTTGACGGTATCGGGACTTATACAATACACTGAGGCCCAAATTATTTTGGTTTTAAAAAAAGGGTTGGGTCTTACACTCTATTAGAGACCCAAAGAGTTTTAAGAAAAAGAATTGAGACTTATAGCTCGAGGAGATGCCCAGTTGATTTTGTTAAAAAGGCGACGATCGCGCTGTTGTTTTTGAAAATATAGTGGGACTTATACAATGACTGAGGCCCAAAAGGTGGTGTATTTACAAAGGGGCTGGGTCTTACACTCTATTAGAGGCCCAAAGGAATTTAAAGAAAAGAAATGGGGCTTATAACACGAGGGTAGGCCCAGTTGATTTGATTTTTGAACTTGCGATCGCGCCGAGATTTTTCTTTTAAAGCAGAGGGACTTATACAATATCAAAGGACCAAAATTGTTTTGGTTAAAAGGGGATTGGGTCTTACACTCTATTAGAGGCCCAAAGAAATTTAAAGAAAAGAAATGGGGCTTATAACACGAGGGTAGGCCCAATTGTTTTTTTTGAGAAGGCGACGATCGCGCCGATCATTTGAAATTGTTCAGAGGGACTTATACAATAAGTGAGGCCCACAATTGTTTTATTTACAAAAGTATTGGGTCTTACACTCTATTAGAGGCCCAAAGAGTTTGAAAAATATTTTTGAGGGTGAAAATCAAAGAAACCCTAATTTTGTTTTTATTTAAAAGTAAATATTTAAAGAAAATCAATAAAAATGATAAAAATACCAAATAAGTTTGGATAAACCACTTGAGATTTTTGTTTAGGGTTTGAAAAATGAGGTTTTAATCACAAGATGATTTAGAACTCATTTGGTTTTGATTTTCAAAATAAATATTCACTTTTAAATGTTTAAAAACAATTAAAAATGAATTTATTCACAAAAATAATAATTATATTAAATAAATAATATAAATTTGAATTTTTTTGTGGAATAAAATATTTCAACATTTTTGTGATTTTTTAGAAAAAGAACCAATCAAAAATGATAAAAATTGAGTGAGAAATTAATTTTTCAAATCATTAATAAAATAATATGAAAAAATAAGAAAGTAGGAAAAAGTGATAAAAAAGAGGTCTGGGGCGAGGGGGATTCGAACCCCAGACCTCTCGCTTTCCAATACTCACAAACCAGCTGATCAACCACTGGGGCGCAATGTCAATTCATTAAACATATGGCAAGGGAAAAATATATAGAGAACTTGGTTGGAAAACCTGAAGAATGGCGCCATGGCCATCTTCTTCCTCGAGCTCGTGCATGAAGCACCCTATCTCACTCGTCTCTCATCCATTTGACATGATTCAAACACCAAACTCATGCGTTTTTAACAAGGATCATGATGGCAATATTCAATTTTGTTTAGATGGATTGAATCAGAACATAACAAGTTAAAACCTGAAGAACCCTAAAATTGGCATGAACTCAAGGAAATCCTATATACAAATTGTAAACATCAATTGATTGAGGGGAAACACTCAACATATGATGACAAGCAATTGGCAAAAGTATCATGCGAGGAAATATGCATGGATCATGAAGATGTAGTTTTGAGGCTTACCTTGATGCAAGCTGAAATGGAACTCTGCACAGATGGTGTTCCAGAAGTGGTTTGATGATCCCTACAGCTTCAATGGATGTTGTTGAGTGGATTGCAAGCCTTGGAACACTTTGAAAATCTTTGGATCAAGTTGGAGGAATCCAACTGCATAATTGAGGCATAATGGCTTGGTTGAAGAGTGATTTTGAGCTAAAGGTGTTACAGAGATGGTTTAGGTGTTTGAACACCTCATATACATCATATGTGATGTGTTTGAGCAATTGGAATGGATTGCTTAAGGCTGCAACTCAAAACCCGATTGTGGTTGCTCAAAAACAAAGAAATTTGGCACTTAAGAGAGAATGAGAGAAAGCAATGTTGTAAGTTGCTTTGGTGTGATTTGAATTGAAATTTTGGCACAGATATCATATGTCCTACACAGATGTTGAGACACCGATATCCAACACAATGAACAAGTTAACAATAATAATAACAGTACAGAAAGTAAAGAACACAGTGATATGTTTACCCAGTTCGGATCAACAATCCTACTCTGGGGGCTACCAAGTCAGGGACGAAATCAATATACGATAGTATCAATTCACAGATCATACAGCAACCACACCCGGTTACAATCCGCTCACTTAATCACTACCCTTTCTATGACTTCTACCTAAGACTCACCTAGGTATGAGGCCCTCCTCAAATCCCTCTTCAATCACAAACTGTGACTGGTTCCTTTCAACACAAGTAACAAAACGAAAGCCACACTTTCAAAACACATAATTCTCAATACTTCAAAGCTTATGAGAATTGACACACAAGAAACTCAATGCTTAAAAGCTTATGAGTAACTGACAGAACTTACAACACAAAACCAGTCCTTGTACTGTTATCAGAATGATACCAGTTAGGCTCACAAATAACACTCAAAAACCCTAACAAAACACACGTAAGTTCCACACCTAAACTAGGTTTACGCCAGTCAATATATAGCATTAAATCTGGACTGGATTGGGTTTCAAAACGCAGCAAAGAGACTGCACACAATTCTGCAAAATAAACTCCAAGAAAATAGGTCTTCAATCTAAAGTTTCCTAATATGTCTCCATATTTAGAAAATGTTGAAAATCCGAAAACCAACACACAAAAACTCAACCCAAAATACTTTGGATGCCACGTAGGATAACTAAATATTCACAGAATATTCAGTAACAAATACCAACAACAGAATCTTCCTTTTAAACCAAAATCAGACGCGATGTCCTATGATCCAGGATGGGACATCTTTATCCGACATGTTTAATGCAGAATATTAGAACATCTTGTTTCAACATCTTGCTGCTAGAATAGTTTTAGCAAAATAAATTCCAACCACAAAATCAAAGAAATAACAATCTCCCCCTTTGGCTTATTTAGGCTAAAACTACACACCAAACAATCTTGCAAAGATAACACAAGCAAAAACAACAATATCAGAGACAGCAACGAAAAACACACCATAACACCAACACAAAACACAGCATAGTAGCAAAAAAATCACACCCAAAAATCTCCCCCTCAACTGCAGCAACACAACAACATTCAAAATTATCCCCCTCAACTGCAGCACCAGCACAAGCATTCAACATTCTCCCCCTCAACTGCAGCACCAGCACAAGCACACCACAAGCACACTACTCCCCCTTTTTAGCCATAAATATGACAAAGGCAAGTAGAACAGTTATTAATTTTGAGAAATGGTCAAGTCATAACCCAGAATAAACAGCATCAGAAAGTAGATGCACACAACATCACATGACCAAATGTCATGCACAAACTTCAGCATATTTCCCTTCATAAACACCTGCACAAGCTGCACTACCAGAATTACCTTTATTCTTTTTAGTCTGGCAGCCAGAAGGAACATTAATTGCTATAGTTCTTCATGAATACAAACCCCAAGTCTACTCCTCAGGTTTTCAAACTGAACTACATCCAGAGCCTTGGTAAATATGTCAGCAAGCTGATTTTCTGTGCTAACATGCTCAAGAGTTATGACTTTGTCCTCCACAAGTTCTCTGATGAAGTGATGCCTGATATCAATGTGCTTAGTCCTGCTATGTTGAATAGGATTTTTAGAAATATTTATAGCACTCAGATTGTCACAAAATAATGTCATGACATCTTGTGTGACATTATACTCAGATAGCATTTGCTTCATCCACACCAGTTGAGCACAACTACTTCCAGTTGCTATGTACTCAGCTTCAGCAGTAGAAAGAGATACAGAATTCTGCTTCTTACTAAACCATGAAATAAGATTATTTCCCAAAAATAAACAACCTCCAGAGGTACTTTTCCTATCATTAGCACTTCCAGCCCAATCAGCATCACAGTATCCTACTAAAATGGAACTTGAGTCATGGGAGTACAACAACCCATAATCACATGTACCACTCACATACTTAAGAATTCTCTTAACTTGATTGATGTGACTGACCTTGGGTTCTGCTTGGTATCTTGCACATACACCAACTGCAAAGGTTATGTCTGGCCTGCTTGCTGTGAGATACAGCAGACTGCCAATCATGCTTGTGTATAAACTCTGTTCAACATTCACTCCCTTTTCATCTTTGGATAACTTCAAGTGAGTAGGAGCAGGAGTTCTCTTGTGCTTGGCATTCTCCAATCCAAACTTCTTCACAATATTCCTCGCATATTTGCTCTGACAGATAAAAATGGAATCGTCCATCTGCTTGACTTGCAATCCTAGGAAGTAAGTCAATTCACCTACCAAGCTCATTTCAAATTCAGATTGCATTTGGTTGACAAAATGTTGGACCATTTCATCCGACATCCCACCAAACACAATATCATCTACATAAATCTGAGCAATCATTAGTTTCCCATCCTTCTCCTTGACAAAGAGTGTTTTATCAATACCACATTTCCTGTATCCATGTTTGACTAAGAACTCAGTTAGCCTTTCATACCAAGCTCTTGGAGCTTGTTTCAAACCATACAAAGCCTTCTTTAGCTTGTAGACATGATCAGGAAAATTTGGATCCACAAACCCTTTAGGCTGCTCAACATAAACTTCCTCATTAAGATAGCCATTCAGAAAGGCACTCTTGACATCCATTTGAAACAATTTGAATTTCAAAAAACATTCCACTCCTAGCAACAATCTGATGGATTCCAATCGAGCCACATGAGCAAATGTTTCATCAAAATCTACTCCTTCAATCTGTGTGTATCCTTGAGCAACTAGTCTGGCTTTGTTTCTGGTAACAACTCCTTGTTCATCAGACTTATTCTTATAAACCCACTTTGTTCCAATCACATTTGTTCCTGCTGGTCATGGTACCAGTTCCCAGACTTCATTCCTCTTGAATTGACAAAGCTCATCCTGCATAGCACTTATCCAGAACTCATCTGTCAATGCCTCTTTAACATTCTTTGGTTCAAGCTTTGAAACAAAACAGGCATTTGACACAACCTCCCTTGATCTGGTTCTTACACCTTCATTCAGATTTCCAATAATCAACTCCTTAGGGTGATCCTTCTGAACCCTTATAGAGGGTCCCCTGTTAGCATCCTCTACCTCTTCATTCTCAGGTCTAGTGTCGGTCTCTTGAGCATTATCTTCTACGGACTCAGTATCTTGTGAGATTTCATTGTTCATGGGAAAGCATGTTCCAACATCATCTGGGACATCTTCGTCTTTGCCAGAGTCATCAACCACCACATTTATGGATTCCATCATCACCTTAGTTCTGGAATTAAATACCCTATATGCTTTACTATTTGTAGAGTATCCCAAAAATATCCCTTCCTCACTCTTAGGATCCATCTTTCGCCTCTGCTCACGATCCGCCAAGATATAGCACTTACTCCCAAAAACATGGAAATATTTCACATTTGGCTTTCTACCTTTCCATAACTCATAAAGAGTAACAGAAGTACCTGATCTGATAGTCACCCTATTGTGTATATAGCAAGCGGTATTCATGGCTGCAGCCCAAAAATGATATGGAAGCTTTTTGGCATGAATCATGACCCTTGCACACTCTTGAATAGTCTTATTCTTGCGTTCCACCACACCATTTTGCTGAGGAGTGATTGGTGATGAGAATTCATGAGTGATTCCTTTAGATAAACAAAACTCTTCAAACCTGCTATTTTCAAATTCTTTCCCATGGTCACTTCTGATTCGTACAACACCACAATCCTTTTCTCGTTGAATCCTTTGACACAATTCTTTGAAAGCTGCAAATACTTCAGACTTCTCTCTGATAAAGCTTATCCAGGTGAATCTGGAGTAATCATCAACGAAAACATAGGCATACTTCTTCCCACCAAGACTTTCAACCTGCATAGGTCCCATTAAGTCCATGTGAAGCAGCTCCAGAACTCTAGAAGTTGTGGTAAGATGTTGAAGCTTTTTGTGTGACATCCTTGTTTGCTTCCCAACTTGACATTCACCACATATTCTATCCTCATCAATCTTCAGCTTGGGAATACCTCTAACAGCCTCACTTGACAAAACTTTCTTCATCCCTTTCAAATGTAAGTGACCCAATTTCTGATGCCACAGTTTGGTTTCATCTTCCTTTGACATCAAACAGGTAGACAAACTTTCTGATTCTTGAGGATTCCACAGATAGCAGTTATCCTTAGACCTGGTTCCCTTCATGACAACTTCATTTTCTTCATTGGTTACTAGGCATTCAGATTTTGTGAAATTTACTTTGAGTCCTAGATCACACAGTTGGCTTATACTAATCAAATTTGTAGTCAACCCTTTGACAAATAGAACACGATCCAGATTTGGTTGTCCTGTGTAGTCCAGCTTTCCAACACCTTTTATTTCCCCTTTTGATCCATCCCCAAAAGTGACATAATTGGTAGAGTGAGGCTTGATATCTGACAAAAATTTCTTCACACCAGTCATGTGTCTTGAACAACCACTGTCAAAGTACCAATCTTCCCTTGCAGATGCTCTGAGAGAGGTATGTGCTATGAAACCATCCATCATATTTCTAGGAGTCCATCTTTTCTTTACTTTAGCCCAATTCTGTCCTTTATTTTGTTGATGAGCAGTTTTGGGATAACCATGCAAATTGTAGCAAAAGGACTTTAAGTGACCAATCTTTCCACAGTAATGACATCTCCATGGTTTATACATTGAACTACATACTATTTTCTAATGTTTCATCTGATGTTGAAACATGTGATTTGACATCTCCTCCTCTTGCTTTATTTTCTGAGGAACAAACTTTAATACAGACTTCTTGTAGTTCTCTGCTTGATTGTTAAAACCAAGACCTTGTACATTTCCAGCATTTTTCCCAGTCTGAATAATCTCATCCAGCTGCCTGGAACCATTGTTCAGCATTCTTATAGATTTGGTCATATTGTCAAGTTTTGACTTTTTCCATACAACTTCCTCTTTAAGATCAGCAATGATTGATAGATGTTCTTCCTTCTCAGCTTCTAGTTGAGCTATCAGAACCTTCTGTTCTAATATTATCTGGCAGCTCTCTTCATTCTTGATACACAACTCTGAGAACCCAGTGATAACTTCCTGCTTAGTGAGTTCTCCAATATAAGATTCTTTGTCAGAATCAGACTTACAAGTTGTTTCTCCATCAGATTTACAGATTCCAGTCAAGGTTGTCACCAATTTTGCTGATTCTTCTTCAAGATCACTCTCAGACTCTCCTTCTGACGAAGACACAGATAAGCCCTTCTTCTGCCTTTTGAGATACGTGGGGCACTCAGTTTTTATGTGCCCAAATCCCTCACATTCAAAAGACTGAACTCTCTTCCCTTGATTGGAGTCTTCTTCAGTTCTGGACCTTCTGCCTCCATCCTGGTTTTTACTGATGTCGAATGACTTATTCTGCACATTTGCTCTTGACTTCCAGTCCATCCTTTTCAACACTTTGTTAAGTTATTTTCCAAGCAATACCAGATCTTTAGACACCCCTTCATCTCTGACCAGGTTACCTTCATCGTCTGAATCACCAGCATTTGACATAAAAGCTATACTCTTCTTCTTTTTAGACTTTTCACTGATCCCCAATTCAAATGTTTGAAGTGATCCCACAAGTTCATCCACTTTCATCTTATCTATGTCCTGAGCTTCCTCTATAGCAGTCACTTTCATGTCAAATCTCTTAGGTAGAGATCTGAGGATTTTTCTAACCAGTTTGCTATCAGACATCTTTTCACCTAGGTCACTTGAAGCATTAGCTATCTCAATAATTTTCATGTGAAAATCATGAATGCTCTCATCTTCCTTCATCTTCAAATTCTCAAACTTGGTAGTGAGAAGCTAAAGTTTTGACATCTTCACCTTTGAAGTCCCTTCATGAGCAACCTTCAAGACCTGCCACGCCTCTTTTGCAATGGTGCAATGTTCAATTAACCTGAAGATATTCTTATTAACACCATTAAACAGTGCATTCATGGCTTTGGAATTTCCCAAGGACCCTTTGTAGTCTGCATCATCCCAGTCTTCCTCTTCCTTCACCACATCAGTAGGATTACCTTCTCCATCTCTAACCTTTGGGGGTTCCCATCCTTTGATAACAGCTTTCCATGCTTGATCATCCATGGATTTGATGAATGCTACCATCCTTGGATTCCAGTAGTCATAGTTGGAAACATCAAGCAGAGGTGGTTTGTTCAAAAATCCTCCATCCTTGTCCATTGCACCAGAAAGTGCCTTCCCTGAATCTCACCCAGAACCAAACAAGGGTGCAAGCTCTTGATGCCAATTGAAATTCTGGCATAGATATCAGATGTCCTACACAGATGTTGAGACACCGATATCCAACACAATGAACAAGTTAACAATAATCATAACAGTGCAGAAAGTAAAGAACACAGTGATATGTTTACCCAGTTCGAACAAACAATCCTACTCTGGGGGCTACCAAGCCAGGGACGAAATCAATATACGATAGTATCAATTCACAGATCATACAGCAACCACACCCAGTTACAATCCACTCACTTAATCACTACCCTTCCTATGACTTCTACCTAAGACTCACCTAGGTATGAGGCCCTCCTCAAATCCCTCTTCAATCACAAACCATGACTGGTTCCTTTCAACACAAGTAACAAAACGAAAGCCACACTTTCAAAACACACAATTCTCAATACTTCAAAGCTTATGAGAATTGACACACAAGAAACTCAATGCTTAAAAGCTTATGAGTAGCTGACAGAACTTACAACACAAAACCAGTCCTTGTACTGTTATCAGAATGATACCAGTTAGGCTCACAAATAACACTCAAAAACCCTAACAAAACACACGTAAGTTCCACACCTAAACTAGGTTTACACCAGTCAATATATAGCATTAAATCTGGACTGGATTGGGCTTCAAAACGAAGCAAAGAGACTGCACACAATTCTGCAAAATAAACTCCAAGAAAATAGGTCTTCGATCTAAAGTTTCCTAATATGTCTCCATATTTAGAAAATGTTGAAAATCCGAAAACCAACACACAAAAACTCAACCCAAAATACTTTGGATGCCACATATGATAACTAAATATTCATAGAATATTCAGTAACAAATACCAACAACAGAATCTTCCTTTTAAACCAAAATCAGACGCGATGTCCTATGATCCAGGATGGGACATCTTTATCCGACATGTTTAATGCAGAATATTAGAACATCTTGTTTCAACATCTTGCTGCTAGAATAGTTTTAGCAAAATAAATGCCAAACACAAAATCAAAGAAATAACATGAATGATAAATTGGAACCTCTATTTATAGGTGATCAACTTTTGTCTTGGAGGAATAGTGAATGTCTGCTGGATCAGATCACATTCAATGGCTTTGGCTTGGTGGCATTTCTTCTCATGCAAGGCAACCTAGCCCCTCCCAAGAGCAGGGCTATGTCTTGACCAAATCCACATTCTTCAGATGTTTTTATTGTTATTTAATCAGAGAACTTGACTGAGGAAAGTGAGAATCTTGAAAGTGCACTATTCCACATTAATGCCCTTGAATTCAAGGCATAATATGCCAAAATGCATTGATCTCAAGTTGGAAGATCCTTTGGCTTTTGGACTTAGCTTTGCAAGTTGGATCCTTTGGATTAGGATCAGATTAGATGATTGTAGCATAGGGATCATTGGTCTTTGGCTCAAAATCGTGTAAAGCAAGCAAAAGTGCAAATTGATTTTTCCAAAACAGTTGCAGCAGCATTACTTTGGGCATGGATTTCTCTTGGCTCAAGTTGAATCAATTCATGCTAATAAGCTCTTTGAATTCTTAGCAACATATGCAACAACATTGATGTTTACCTTTGGAATTGATTCAACTTCCAACTATGTGAAAAAACCTCACAAGTTTTGGCGTTTTCAACAAAATCTGTCTTGGACAGAATTTTGTCTAAGTGTTGGAAAAGTTGTACTTTCATGTTTTTAGTGATTTTGATCCAATCATAACTCAGAATCCACAATGAATTGGAGTGAGGTGTAGTTGAAGCTTTTGTAGAGTTCCATGAGAGCTACAAATCCATCTTTGGACCAACCAAAATGGTTGCTTGGATCACAAGTTATGATCCTAGGAAGTTGGTACCCTAGCCACTTTGTTCCATAACTTAGAAAATTTCTCAATTTTTTATGGTTACCCCTTTTACAAGTTATCCCACTTTTCTTGATTTTTCTTGATGAATGGTGATCCCAATCACATATTAACATCATTTTAGGGTCAAAGAACCATAATTGTGAAAAATCTCAAAAAGTCAAAGTTGACTTTTGTGCACAGTTGACTTTTTGTCAGATGAACTCCAAACTGTGCGATCCTCTATGAAATCAAGTCCTTGACCTAAATCAAACTTGATAAATTGATTTCGTAGGGGTTATAGGGTGTATTGAATCATGTCCCAAGGTTTGGGAGCATGCCTGGGTCAAAAGTCAAAGGCACAATTGACTTTTTCTTCAAAACCCTAATTGTGATCCAGATGAGATTAAAACTTGTAGATCAAGCTTCTTGGATCAATCCATTATTGTAAATGGATCAATGTAGTGTGTTAGAGACCCTCAAATCCGCTCTTGAGGCCTTGGCTCATGTTTTGTCCCAAAAGTCAACTTAGAGGTGAATTAGGTCAAGAAACCCTAATTCCTGATTTTTTATGAATGCATCCCCTGAGCAAAATTGACTTGATGATTGGGTTCATGATGTCTCTGGGAGCATCTTAGGTTGTGCTTTGAAGCCTTTGGCTCATGCCCAGAGGAAAATTTCCATCTGGAGGCCCTGGTCGACAAAAACCCTAATTTGGTGACACTGGAGATCTTGAGGCTTAATCCACTTGGACTGTTGCAGCCTTGTGCTTGATCCTTGATGTGGGAGTCCTCTTAATCCATTGTGGATGTTTGAGAGGTTAGACAAGTTGAAGATCATGTCATTCCTTGATTGATCCTTTGTCTAAGAGCTCCGAGGGGGCTTGAACCCCTAAGTTTGATTGTAGTGGATGATCACCCATCTTTGGGGAGACTAATGTGGTACGATGGTCTATCCATATTGTGATGATGATTTGCACAATGATGGGAAATCTTAGTGTTCAAAATTTGGGGTATGACAGAATTGCACAATTTGAGCAAATCGAGCCTTTATGTACAAATCTGCCTTGCCAAGCAGTTTGCATCAAGGCACATTGCAGCCACCATAACTCTTAGCTCAGGTGGAGTTTGATGGAGTTCTTGGACATTTTGGAAAGCCCTTATGTGACACAACACATGTGTGATCATAGTTTGTCTTGAAACTTTTTGGATCCAAGTTAGAAATGCCCCTACAATTTGAAAAAAGCAAGACAAATTCTGACTTAGTGAAAATTTCACTAAGTGTTGGAAAAAGTGACATTTCATGTTTTCAGCCATTTTGATCACTCCATAACTTGAAATCCATAAGGAATTGGAATGAGGTGTAGTTGACACTTTTAAAGTATTCCATGAGAGCTACAAATCCATATTTGGACCATCCAAAATGGTTGCTTGGATCTCAAGTTATGATCCTTGGAAGTTGGTACCCTAGCCACTTTGTTCCATAACTTAGAAAAATTCTAAGTTTTTATGGTTACCCCTTTTACAAGTTATCCCACTTTCTTTGATTTTTCTTGATGAATGATGATTCAAATCATCTATTAACATTGTTTTAGGGTTAAGGAACCATAATTGTGAAAAATCTCAAAATGTCAAACTTGACTTTTGTGCACAGTTGACTTTTTATCAGATGAAATCCAAATTGTGCGATCCTTTGTGAAATCAAGTCCTTGATCTAAATTAAACTTTATGGATATGTTTCATAGGTTTTATGGGGTGTATTGAATCATGTCCCAAGGTTTGGGAGCACGTCTTGTTCAAAAGTCAAAGGTACAGTTGACTTTTCCCTCGAAACCCTAATTGTGGTCCTGATGAAATTGAAGCTTGTGAATCAAGCTTCTTGGATCAATCCATTGTTGCAAATGGATCAATGTGGTTTATTAGAGACCCTCAAATCATGTCTTGAGGTCTTGGCTCATGTTTTGTCCCAAAAGTCAACTTAGGGGTGAATTAGGTCAAGAAACCCTAATTCCTGATTTTTGGTGAATGCATCCCCTGAGGCTAAATTGACTTGGTGATTGGGTCCATTAGGTCCCTTAGAGTATCTTAAGTTGTGCTTTGAAGCAATGGCTCATGCCTAGAGGAAAATTTTCATCAGGAGGCCTCAGTCAACCAAAACCCTAATTTGGTGACACTGACGATCTTGAGGCTTGATCCACTTGGAATCTTGCAACTTTGTGCCTGATTCTTGATATGGGAGTCCTCTTGATCCTTTATGGGTGTTTGAGAGTTAGAAAAATTGAATATCATGTCATTTCTTGATTGATCCTTTGTCTAAGTGCTCTGAGAGGGCTTAAAACCCTAATGCTTGATTGTAGTGAATGCTCAACAATTCTTGAGGAGATTGATGAGGCCTAAAGGTACATCCATATTATGATGATTTGCACAATGATTGGAAATCTTAGTGGTCAAAATTTGGGGTATGACAGATGCCCCTATTTAATCTTCTCGGACCCGAAGGTGTGAATGGCGAAGGTATTCGGGCATTCGGGGTGCAAGATGAATAAATATCGAAATACCCAAAATTTTGATAGTGGTTATGAATGGTAGTTTATGCATTCATCTTCTTTTGCTAAGCGTTGATGCTTAGAAAAGGTAAAAACTTCCCTTCGATCCTGGTTTTCTACCATGGAACTGGTCTCAGTTTTCTGAAATAAACTTCCCCTCGATCCTGGTTTCCTACCAAGGAACTGGTCTCAGTTTCTCATGTAAACTTCCCCTCGAACCTGGTTTCCTACCAAGGAACTAGTCTCAGTTTTTGATATAAACTTCCCCTCGATCCTGGTTTCCTACCAAGGAACTGGTCTCAGTTTCTTTTGTCAATAAACTTTCTTGACAAGAAACACTATTCGTAGCGGTTTTTCCTCAAACTTCTCGCCGAATTTTCCTGGGGAGATGCCATTTGACGAAAAAAAAATGTTTTGATATCATACTTGCTGGGGAAACCCATTCGTCTAAGCAGCAGAGGTGTACAAACTTCTCTATTGGGGATGCCATTTGTTGACTCTACTGGGGAA
This sequence comes from Lathyrus tuberosus, assembly GCA_022829125.1. Taxonomy (NCBI): domain Eukaryota; kingdom Viridiplantae; phylum Streptophyta; class Magnoliopsida; order Fabales; family Fabaceae; genus Lathyrus; species Lathyrus tuberosus. Next base: position 8,061,163 of record JALAZF010000199.1, on the reverse strand, counting down.
AACGAGTCTCTTGAGAGACTGCTTTCTGTTTGGGATGTTTCATCATACTCTTCCTCGAGATCTTCTCGGAGGAAATGTCATGTGATGTAATCCATTTTGGGAGTGCTGATGACCTTTTCGTCGGCGAACCTTCCGAAGAAGAACTGTTGTATTGTCGAATCTTCTGATTAAGAGGCTTTCTCTGGGGATTTTCCTTAATCCGGGAAAGCGAAGATATCATCTTCAATGGTGATGACATTTGTCGAAGGTTTTATTGTTTTGCAGAGGTTCAAGTTATCAAAGTGGTCGAGGACCGTCTCCACTCCAGAAATAAACTGGGAGAGACATTGCTTAGATGATCTACCTCCTGACGAGGAAAGAACTGACAACTCGATTGAGAGGACTTTTTATCACTTGGGGATAAGACCGACCAGAGTGATAGTGATGCAATATGAATATGAATGCAAATAAATAATGCATGATGTATGAATGTGTATGCTGACAAAACTGACGTGACATACAGGCTAATAGATGAACACGACTGGATACTCGGCCACTACAAGGGACGAAAATGTACCATTTATTCAAGATAGCAATTCTGCCTTGCTTAGGAGAGATAGTCCCCGTGGGGAACAACCGTTGGTCGGGCTTAGGAGATAAGAGCTCTGTCGGGGATGTCAGATGGAATATTCGCATCTGACACAGCTGATCCTTTATTCAGGTGCACTGGTTTAGAAGGAGTACTTTGATTCTGCACTTTGAAGCTCGATTACTTCTGGAGTAGCGGTCGATGTTCTTTCGATGTTCAACAATCAAAAGAAATTGCCATTTTTATTTAAAAGCAGAAAAATTTGACAAGTAAATTCATTTTTGTTTTATTTCAAGAATCGTTGATCATATTAAAAACATCATTCTGTAAAGCTAAAACCTATGAGAATTATAAACAAAAGCACTGGGGCTCAAATTTTATTGATAGGATGGAAATGAGCCAAACGCGTGATTCCATGAAGTATTTACAAAGTTAGAAAATGGTAATTTAAGGGAAAAGGGCTACATTGAAACATAACGACCACTATCCTTCTACCAACTTTGAATTCGGGACATCCTGAGCTTCTGTCGAAGATGACCTTGACTGGAGATTTCTCTGATGGATGGCATCACTACTGAGAAGTTGACCTTTGTCAGACGTAGTTACTTGCCATTATCCCTAACTTTTTCCTGGATTGTACTTTGATATTTCCAATCCACCGGGATGATTTTTTATTATGTCTCTAAGTTTTTCCTGGACCGCCCTTTCGGGTTTTCAATCCACCGAGACGTTTTTTTTTATTCAGGCGAAGTATTTCTTGACTACATCAACATTTGTGGGGTAGGAAAATTTCTCTCCATCCATGGTTGCGAGTCTTAAGGCGACGCCTGAGAAAGCTTTCTTGACCACATAGGGGCTGTCATAATTCAGAGTCCATTTGCCCCGGGAATTTGTGAGGAATGATTGTATCTTCTTGAGCACAAGGTCTCCTTTTCTGAAGACGCGAGGTCGGACCTTTTTGTCAAAGGCTTTCTTCATTTTCTATTGATACAACTGACCATGGCATAGTTCCGTTATTCGCTTCTCTTCGATTAGGTTCAGTTCGTCGTGCGGACTTTGACATCATTCAGCTTCTGTTAGCTTAGCTTCCATCAATACCCTGATTGATGGTATCTCTACTTCTATGGGGAGCACTACTTCCATGCCATATACTAGAGAGAAAGGGGTTGCCCCTGTTGAAGTGCGGACAGACGTGCGATAACCGTGAAGAGCAAAGGGTAGCATCTCGTGCCAATCTTTGTAAGTTACGACCATCTTCTGAACAATCTTCTTGATGTTCTTGTTAGCCGCTTCTACCGCTCCGTTCATCTTGGGCCAGTAGGGAGATGAGTTATAGTGTTCGATCTTGAACTCAGCGTACAACTCTTTCATCATTCTATTGTTCAAGTTGGATCCATTATCGGTAATGATCTGGCTTGGAACACCATAACGGCAGATGAGATTGTTTTTGATAAATTGGACCACTACTTGTCGGGTTACATTGGCGTATGACGCTGCTTCAACCCACTTGGTGAAGTAATCGATGGCTACTAGGATGAACCGATGTCCATTCGAAGCCTTGGGTTCGATCATGCCAATCATGTCGATTCCCCATATAGAAAATGGCCATGGGGAAGAGAGAACTTTGAGATGTGTTGGCGGTACATGGATTTTTTCTGAGTATATCTGACACTTGTGACACTTCCTCGTGTACTTGTAGCAATCGGATTCCATAGTCAACCAATAGTACCCAGCTCTTAGAATTTTTCTAGCCATCATGTGTCCGTTGGCATGAGTGCCAAAGGAGCCTTCATGAATTTCTTTCATCAGCATGTTTGCTTCTGGTCTGTCTACACATCGGAGCTAGACCATGTTGAAATTCCTCTTATAGAATGTATCACCGCTCAGCAAGAAACTGCCTGCTAGCCTTCTGAGGGTCTTTCTATCTTTCTTGAATGCCCCAGGTGGGTACTCTTGTTTCTGAAGGAAGCATTTGATATCGTGATACCAAGGTATGTCGTCTATGACTGCTTCGATCGTGAAGATGTAAGCGGGCCTTTCTAGGCGCATTATGTCAATCTTAGGTATGTCGTTCCATTGACCTACCCTAATCATGGAAGAGAGAGTGGCTAATGCATCAGCCATGTGCTTTTCTTCAAGAGGGATGTGATGAAACTCGACTCTGTTGAAGAACGGTAACAGCCTTCTTGCGTAATCTTTGTAAGGAATCAATCCTGATTGGTATGTGTTCCAATCTCCTTTGATCTGATTGATAACCAGGGCTGAGTCGCCATATACATATAAGTTCTTGATCCTTAAGTTGATCGCTTCTTCGAGACCCATGATACAAGCTTCGTATTCGGCCTCGTTGTTTGTACACTTGAATGTTAGTCGGGCAGTGAAAGGAATATGGGTACCCTGAGGTGTTATGATGATTGCCCCAATTTTGTTTCCATAATAGTTGACACCTTCGTCAAAGATTAGTCCCCATTGGGAACCCGGTTCTGGCCCTTCACTGGATAGCGGTTCATCGCAATCTTTCATTTTAAAGTACATGACATCTTCGTCTGGGAAGTCAAATCTGACTAATTCCTGATCATCAATCGATTGATGAGCCAAATGATCGGCTAAAATACTCCCTTTCACGGCTTTCTGAGCATGGTATTCGATGTCGTATTCTGATAACAACATCTGCCACCGGGCGATCCTTCCCGTGAGAGCAGGTTTTTCAAAGACATACTTGATTCGATCCATTTCAGAGATTAACCAAGTAGTGTGACGAATCATATACTGGCGAAGACGTTTGGCTGCCCAAGCCAGAGCACAACAAGTTTTCTCAAGCATAGTGTACCGAGTCTCGCAGTCGGTGAATTTCTTACTCAAATAGTAGATGGCAGACTCTTTCCTTTTTGTTTCGTCTTGTTGGCCAAGTACACAACCCATAGAGTCCTCCAAGACTGTTAAGTAAATGATCAGTGGTCTTCCTTCCACTGGAGGTGATAGAATAGGTGGGTTCAACAGGTATTCCTTGATACTGTCGAAGGCGGTTTGGCAATCTTCTACCAAACGCAGTCCTGATTCTTTTTGAGTAATTTGAAAATTGGCGCACATGTCACGGTCATGAGGAATATAAATCTGGAAATGTAATTCAAACGTACCAGGAATCCCCTGACTTGTTTTTCAGTCTTTGGAGAAGGCATTTCTTGAATGGCCTTGACCTTGTCAGGATCAACCTCAATTCCTTTCTGGCTGACGATGAACCCTAAAAGTTTCCCTGAATGGACACCGAATGTGCACTTATTGGGATTCAAGCGGAGTTTGTATTTTCTCAGCCGCTCGAATAGTTTTGACAGGTGGGTCACATGCTCCTCTTCTGTTTTAGATTTGGCAATCATGTCATCGACATATACCTCGATTTCTTTATGTATCATGTCATGAAACAAAGTAGTCATGGCCCTTTGATAGGTTGCCTCGGCGTTCTTCAAACCGAACGACATTACCTTGTAACAAAAAGTGCCCCATGGGGTAATGAATGAAGTTTTCTCCATGTCTTTCGGCGCCATTTTTATCTGATTATAGCCCGAGAATCCATCCATAAAGGAGAAGACTTTGAATTTTGTTATACTGTCTACCAGCATGTCAATGTGCGGTAAGGGAAAGTCATCTGTTGGACTGGCTTTATTTAGATCCCTGTAATCTACACACATTCTGACCTTTCCGTCCTTTTTCGGAACTGGTACTATGTTGGCTAGCCATTGAGGATATTCTGATGTGGCGAGGAAACCCGCGTCAATCTGTTTTTGTACTTCCTCTTTGATTTCGATGGCCATGTCTGGATGAGTCCGTCTCAACCTTTGTTTTACTGGAGAACATTCTGATCTTAATGGTAGATGATGTTCCATGATGCCGGTATCCAACCCTGGCATATCCTGATAGGACCAAGCGAATACATCGGGAAACTCTTTGAGAAGCTTTATCAAACTTTCTTTGACAGTTGAACTGAGCAGTGCCCCAATCTTGACTTCTTTTCTCTCTTCCTCTGAGCCCAAGTTGACCATTTCCAACGGCTCTTTGTGAGGTTCAATGGACCTTTCCTCTTGTCTGAGTAATCGGGAGATCTCTTCTGGAATTTCTTAGTCATCTTCTTCTTCAGCCTCAAATTCTTGGAATTCAAAGTTGGGCGAAGGCATTGGATCATATGTTTAAATGGGGTTTAAAACAAGCAATCTGCATGACGTGATGATTTGTTTTAGAAGAGATAGAGAGAATACAAGAGTGTGTGCAGTGTATTTTCTGATAACTGCTTATTTTTATTAATTGAGATGTTTTTTAGGATTATCATTTTCTGAAAAAGCGAAAAGAGAAAACATCAATAAATACAGAAATCAGAACGACGCTTATTTTATTTATGATTTGGTCGATTCTTGAAACTACAGCCCTATAAAACAAAACACAGTCGCTTTGGGCGAAGCGAAGAGGGAAAGGCTAAGATAAAGACGGCAATTACTTCGACTTATGAACAACTTTCGGGACATCGACAGCAACCCATTGGCGGCGAACTCCTCGGTGAATCACAAAGTCTGGTACTTTCCTTCTTGATTTGTCTTCAGAAATAACACTGATTTCTAGTGGAGTAGGATCATTGGAATCTGTCTCCCAGACAGAGTTGTCGTAGGAGGATTCCTCAACTATATCTTGCACAGTGTTTGTACTCTCAGGTATATCTCCCCATCCAGTTGGCTGGATGTCTTCAAGCCTGATATGAGAGCTTTTAGGAGCGGTATATTTGACCAAGTAGTCGTATTTTCCACTTGGTTATCCTAAGGTGTCCCACACTTCTTTGGAACTGGAGGAGTCATCTCTCTCAATGACGTTGACCTCGGGAAAAGCGTAGTTGATGAACTCTAATATGGCAAGCTTCGCAAATTCATCGTTGTGCTGTATATTTTCAGAATGCCCTGAGTGTTGATCCCATGACGTGGTGGGGACGCATATATTCTATTCAATGATGCTCAGCTGATATGCATCGTTCGGATGACTCTTCTGTCCTGAGTCTCCTGGGTAAGGCTGCCAAATAGGCAAGCCATCCATTGGGCCATAATAGTCGTGGTCAAAGTTATCTTTCATCAGAGTGTCTTCCTCTAATGAGTTTTGTGGAGCACGACATCCTTCCGGATCACAATCTTCGTATATCATCTTGACATCTGACCTTGGTATAAATCTCGGACTCTGCGCCGGAAAGCAAAATGGCGTAGGCACCTCTTCTTGAGACATATAACCATCCTCGTTGAGATAGGACTTCCATTCTTCATCTTTATCGGAGGAATCCCCCTCGTTGATGGTATGTACTTCTTGAGACACTGGGTGAAGGAAACCTCCACTATGGAAGAAGTTCTGAATGGGATGAAGACTCTCATCGTTAGTAGTTGTCTGGGTACAGGTTGAAGAAAAACCAAGACCCTTCTTTTTCTTATTGTCAGTAGGAATGACAAGTTGTCCCCATCCTTTTGCATTGTTACTTTTGATTACTTCGAGAGCATCTTTGTACGAGGAAATCGACGTTCCTCTTTCTGATTGATTGTCATTGCTCACCGAAAGTGCTTGGAACTGGGTTACTACAACCTCCTCTGGTTCTACACAAGTGGATGACGATAAGTTACACAAGATCAAGGCTTGCTCTCCACAGACTGTGAGGAGTTGGTTGTTCTTGACGAATTTCAGCTTTTGGTGAAGTGTTGAAGTAACTGCCCCTGCCTCGTGTATCCAAGGTCTTCCCAACAAACAGCTGTATGTTGCTCGGATGTCCATGACCTGGAAAGTGACTAGGAAAGTATGGGGACCGATAGTTATGGGAAGGTCGACTTCGTCGATAACTGTTTTTTGGGATCCATCAAATGCTTTGACGGTGACCTCACTGCCTCTCATCGGAGATCCTTTAAATGATAGTCGCATTATTGTGGACTTTGGAATGACATTTAAAGCTGACCCGGTATCCACCAGTACGCTGGCTAAAGCATCGTCTTGGCAGTTAACTGTAATATTGAGCACCATGTTATGATTTGGGCCCTCTTCCGGCAGTTCCTCATCACTGAATCCCAAGTTATTGCAGGAAGTGATGTTAGAGATGATGCTGTCAATTTGTCTTATTGACACATCTTGTTCCACAAAGGCTTGCTCTAAGACTTTCTGTAGAGCCTCCCTGTGAGCTTCGGAACTGAGTAAAAGTGATAGCACTGAGATTTTTGAAGGAGTTTGCAACAGTTGATCAACAATGTCGTATTCACTCCTTTGGATGAGCTTCAGCATCTCATCATTGTTCTTTGAAAGGTCGGGATCACTAGACTGACCGACTGGTTGATTAGGAATTTCTGTTTGAGGTTCCTTTTCTCTGGTAGGTTCTCCAACTCCTCGGTTGAAGATTCGACCACTCCGTGTTACCCGACTTATGTCTGCAATATTCACGACGGGGGGTAATGGAATTTCCTTTCCATTCTCAATTGTTGTTGCACCATATTTGTAAGGGATAGCCTTAGTTGATTCATACGGTAATGGTCCTGGTAGATAGATAACTACAAGAGCCTTCTGATTCTTCTGACCATTGTAAGTAATTTCAATCAGTTCCTGGTTGGGAACTTTTGATTCGTCAAGTAGAGGAATGATGGCGCAAACATCTTTGATCCTCTTATGATCTGAGATTACGACGACATCTTTGATTCGATCAGCGATAAAGTCTGGAATCGAATCAGTTGACCCAGAACTTGGACACGGTCGAATCTCTTTGTGGTCCAACTAACTCTGAAGGGATGCTCGCATGAGGTAACATCCTAGATTATCCTTAGAGAAAACTCTACAACGTTCATAGTTGTGTGGTGGCACCTGGCCACATCCGCTTTGTATGTAGTGTAACCTCGCTAGATCTGTTCCTATTGATCGAACATCAGGACTTTGATGCCTAGAAGGGTTCCCATTAATCATACTGACTTGTTGTGTGTCTTCGTCTAAATAGATCGGAAGCCACTAGTGGTTTAACAAGTGTTGCAAAGTTATTTGAATGAGAGCGCATCCTTGGTCGCTCTCACGACATCCCTTACAGTTGTGATAATTATGCAAAGTCAGAAAACCGAGCCGGACTTGCTTAGCATGTAACTCCACCAAGCTGGTATTCATCAAGCGAATATCAAGGATTTGAATCATATTCACTTGATACTGATTTCTATAGCGGTAATCCTGAATCCATCCAAGATCCATCTGATGCTGGAGGGCCTCTTGTACAAAAGAGCATCCCTGATTATTTATCGAGCAAATCAGACAGGAATTATAATCGTGTTGTGGGAAATTATGATGTTGGCTTTGCCTTGAGTGCATTGCCACCAAGTTGACATTCATTGCCATAATGTTGTGGTTTTGAATGACGTTGGAATTCGTATAAGTCATATTGACTTCACGAGTTCGGTGCTCTTGAATCACATCCTTGATTATTCTTAGAGCAGATATCAAACTGGTGATAGTTATGAGATGGTACATGCCCATATCCGCTTTGTCTGCGATGCATTTTGACCAGGTTGGCCCTCAATAAGAGTACATCATGAATTTGATAGTTGTGGTTAGACTCTCCCTCTATCAAATTTACTGCAGCTTTCTCGTGTTGAGGCAGCGGGTTCGTCTGAACATTTGGATTCGTATCCTTGAAGGATAAGACCCCGCTCCTAACAAGCTTCTGTACATCGGATTTGAAGCTGAGACAGTTTTCTATGTTATGCCCTGGTCCTCCTTGGTGGTAAGGGTAAGTCTGATCCACTTTAAACCAAAAAGGAGGATTCTCCGGTACTGTAAGAGGAGCCCTGGTTTTGACGTGCCCCTTGACCAGTAGTAGTGGAAATAGTTTGGCGTACAACATGGGTATAGGTTCGAACCCTGGTGGTCATGTTGTACGGTTGTTGTTGTACTAAGGACGAGCCTGCTGAAGAGGCTGTTGTGTCCTTTGCTGATATTGTTGTTGATTCGGTTGGCTTTGAGCAACCTGAGGTTGATACGTAGGAACAAGCGCAGGGTCGATAGCATGAGTTTCAGCTGCTACTGGTTGGTACCGTCGTCTTTGCTTTCCGAGAGAGATATTACCAATATCTTGCTCTTTTTTCTTAGGGAAAGTACTACCGTATTTTTTGGTATTGCTTGATGATCCAGCGTCTTTTACTAAACGTCCTTCTCGGACTGCTTCCTCAAGACGAACTCCCATGCCTACCATTTCAGTAAAGTCACTAGGCGCACTGGCGACCATTCTGTCGTAGTAAAATGAGCTCAAGGTTTTCAAGAAGATCTTTTTCATCTCTTTTTCCTCAAGAGGTTGACAAATCTGAGCGGCAATTTCACGCCATATCTGAGCATATTCCTTGAAGGTTTCCTTATCCTTCTGTGACATAGCTCTGAGTTGATCTCTGTCGGGTGCCATGTTCAGGTTATACTTATACTGTTGAACGAAGGCAGCGTCAAGATCTCTGAAAGTGACGATCTTAGTGCGGTTTAAACCCATGTACCATTTGAGTGCGGCACCGGTTAAACTATCTTGAAAATAATGGATCAGTAGCTGTTGGTTCTCTGTCTGAGTTGACATCCTCCGAGCGTACATCACCAAGTGACTTTGAGGGCAAGAGTTACCCTTGTACTTTTCAAATTCGGGCACCTTGAATTTGTACAGAACTTTCACATTGGGGACCAAACAAAGGTCTGTGGCGTCCTTTCCAAATAGATCATGACCGCGAATAGCTTGCAGTTCTTTCTTCATCTCCAAGAACTGTTCCTGAAATTCAATCATTCTGTTGTCCATACTTTTATTTCCAACAGAAGATATCTGTGGAATCTGTCCTTCCAGGACAGTGTGTACCATAGGGGGTGGTACTGTCATTACGGCAGTTACTCTGGGTACTTCCCTCTCCCAAAGTTTGTAACCTTCAGGAGTTACTGTCATGTCCCTGGCATCTTCGCTTTCCTGAAGTTTGTAACCTTCAGGCCTAGCGGTTCCTGCTGCAGTTTCTGAATCTTTCGTGATTAGCGGAATATATCCTTCCGGGATATAGTTGAGAGGCATGCCCCAGGGACGATCTTTAGGAATTGTATATCGAGGATCATACTTTTCCACTATGGGTTTCGATGTGATCTCTGAGATCACAGTCCGTTGTTGTTGCATCTGAGCTGCTGCCAGAGCTTGCATATCGTTGTGAAGCTTTCTCAGATCCTCTTTCAGAGCGTCGAGTTCTTCTCTTAACTCTCTGTTCTCTTCCTTGAGATTATCCATTTTCTTTTGTTGACTGGCCCGAGTATTGTACGAATGAGACAGTTTGACTCTAGAATCGAGACACAAACGTGAGATTCGTAGGTAAGAAGAATGCGTTATGTGAGAATGATGAATGACATGCAATGATTATATTAATTAATTTTTGTTTAATCAAAATAAACTTCGACAATTGGATTGCAAATATCAAACAGTGGAGATAACCCCGTTTTATTGAATTCAAAGGTTGCAGAATGGAAATACAATAATTTACATAGTGCTGTAAAAGGAAAAATCTAAGCTAATGGATCCTGAGTCCTCTCTGAGGAGGGCTCAGGTGCTGGTTCTGGTACTTTCCTTTTCTTTGACCGGGGCTCTCGGGTCGTTGTCGGGTTGTCATTCCTTTGCCAAGTGAAATGAGCGAGCAAATTCCTTTGGTCATCTTAGTTTTCTACAGCATGTTGCTCTAAAATCTTGATCAGAGCATCTTTTTCTTTTAACAGTTGCTGTATTTTCTTGCACTCCACACTGAGAATACGGTACTTTCTCTTCCAAGACTTCTTCTCCTGTTGAACTCTGTTGAGAGCAACCTGAAGTTTTTCCATGTCAGACATAAAATATAGGACAGGGTCCCTTAACAGAAGAACTTCCTGACGAGGGTAAGGCATCCTCAGTTTGAGAGCTCTAGTTTGTACCCAGTGGAGATAAGGTTCCACAGAGACACAGTCTGGTTTTCCTAGAGACTCTCTTCCTTTCCTTTGAACATGTTTCCAGGCATGCACTATTTTTGTATTTATTGCCCTATCATTTTCTCCTTCCTTGAAGAAAAGACCTTCCAGATGAGCATTACGCGGGACATGCCTCATCGGGTATCCAAATTGACGACGAACTAAAATTGGATGATAGTTAATTCCTCCTTTAGTTCCTATGAGGGGTACGTTAGGGAAGTTTCCACAACGGTCAATGATTCTGATCCCGTCATAGATTCGATTGTACCAATCGATGTCAGAGTTGGTAAGAGACATGATTCTATGCGACCAACGTAAAGTATTCTTAGGATCCCAAAATGCAGCAGACTTGGACAAGTGGGAAATAAACCATTTGTATAGCAGGGGTACACGGCATGTGATCATTCCTCTGCTGTACAAATTCCTTAAATGTACAGAATGATAAGCATCTGCAAGTAAGGTCGGTACAGGGTTTCCAATCAAAAATATCCTAATGGCATTGATATCTACGAAGTTATCGATGTTGGGAAACAAAAATAACCCGTAGGTGAGCAAAACAAAGATGCTCTCGAAAGCGACCACGTTCCCTATACTAGCAAGTACAGGGCTTTCTTTATCAAAAATTGGGCTGGAAAACCTTGAATTCTACCCTTAGTGGTCATTTGAGTCCTGACTTCTGACTCGTCCAAATAGATTGCTCTTGCAATGGTTTGATCTTTGGGAATTTCTTCCAGTCCAGATAAGGGAGCTAGGTCAGTGATATGCAAATCAGTCAGGTGAGAATATTCCTCTAGTGTTGGTTCCAGATGATAATCCGGGAATGTGAAACAGTGATAGACCGGATCATAAAACTGAATGAGTGTAGCCAGTATTCCTTCAATTACATAGACCCTTAACAGAGACAGCAGTCCTCCGTACTTGGCTCTAAAAGAATCAGGGTTGGTGATCATCCTCGCCAAACCTATCAAATCCTCTAGTTTTGGAACCTTGAAGGTGTACTTGTGAGTCCTCCTTCTACCGAAATCCATAACGCAATCTCTTTATCTGACATTTGCAATCATTGTCTTAGTTTAATTTGAAGAAAGAGAGAGTAGAAGAGAAGTTTTTGTTTAATGTTTTTTAATGAAATGAATGCGTGAATGCAACACACAAAAACATAGAAAAAAACATGGGGTCAAAGGTTCGGTGTCATGAAGTCATGGCTCTACCCATCCCCAAAGGTTTATACTAGTGGTTTTTTGTACCTGTCCTCAAAATCACTGACCCCTCTTGGGATAACAACAGCAGGCTAGAATCACCCGAGCAAGCTGTAGTATCTTAGAGTAATCTCAAATGAGGGTAGTATCGCGTGACAACTATTTTCGATTGCTTTCGCACTACAAAAAAGTAACATGGTTTCAGTCTACTAAAATCCTCAGCTTCTCAGATAACCCAATCGAACAATCTGCTTTCAACAACCGAAGTCGTATAGGCATTGAATTCGCAAAGGGCACCTCCACTGATTCGATGGTCGACCGGGACCTCTTATTTGAGAGTCACTCCCTGTAAGATTACTCGTCTAGTGCCATCACTTATCTTAGGTGTATACTCAATCTTTCCAGATGCGGCATCACACACATTCCCATTAGCAGAAAAATAAACACGGATATCAATTAGGAAAAGCAGTATATAAATTTGTCCTAACATCCTAGACCTCTAGTCCTATGATCCTAACAGTCAATGACTCCCCAGCAGAGTCGCCATTCACCGTGGTACCTTCTAAACTTAAGGGATTCTACCTAAGAGATGGGAGAACAGGACTGCTCCCACTGTGGTTGCCATTCTTCTGTAGCGCGGTTTTTGTGGTTTCGAATAACTATCGCTTTGGGGTGCTACAGTTTGATTCATTTTTTATCCTGTGAAGCTAATTAAGGAAGGGAAATAGATGTCTCCAATTAACCCTGCTTGCATACTGAGTTTAAACAGATGACTGTTGGTTTACAGATGCTATCAAAATCGTGGGTCTCTCTTAGGTTATTTGGCTTAAGAATAGAGTGTTCATGAGGCTTTTGGGAAGATATTGTATCTAAAATTTTTCTTACTGGTGTATGAAGGTACTGGACCTAGAGTTTTTGATTTGTATGCCCGCTAAGATCTCGAAATCTTATGCCTACGTATTCCCGTTTAACGAAACAGGGAAATCAGAGCAATCGTAGTTCCTCCTATTCTAAGGGAGGAAAAGGTTGTTTTGGTGTCTTGTTCAAAGCCCAAGACATGAAGCTAAAGGAGATTTGTATCTTGCTCAAAGTCCAAGATATAAAGCTAAAGGGTTTTGGCTAAGAGAGAATTTGTCATCTCTAAAGAGGGACTGTTGATGTTTGTGTGCTATGATCAAAGCACAAGTTTGATGCTAAAAGGTTGATTGACTCAGCTAGGGATTTCTTTATACGAAGCCTAAGAGGAGGCTAGATAAGACTGACTCAACAAGAGAGTGTTTATGTCTTGTACAAGGCCCAAGATTGAGGCAAAAAATAGTCTGACTCTTTGGGGATATCATTATATAAAGCCTAAAAGGAGGCTAACAGTTTGACTTTTCCGGGGAAAATGTTCTTTCTGTCTTGTACAAAGCCCAAGATTGAGGCTAAAAGGGATTTTTGACTCCGTTGGGGAGGTTTATATGTGTCTTGTACAAAGCCCAAGAGGGAGGCTGAAATGAGTTTGTCTCAATAAGAGAGTGCTTTTATATGTCTTGTACGAAGCCCAAGACGGAGGCTAAAAGAGTTGATTCAACAAGAGAGTCTTGCAAAGGTGATTGACCCAACAAGAGAGTCTGAAAGTTGATTGACTCAACAAGAGAGTCTTTTATACTCAACAAGAGAGTGATTTGTTGTCTCGTACAAAGCCCGAGATTGAGGCTAAAAGGAGATTGACCCAACAAGAGAGTCTTGAAAAGTGATAGACTCAACAAGAGAGTCTGAAAAGGTTAGCTTCGCTAGGGGGAGGAGAATTATTGTACAAAGCCCAAGAGGAGGCTGACTGTGTTGAGGAAAGATCATTATACAAAGCCTAAGAGGAGGTTATCTTACTGCTGAGGATTAGATCTATAAGCAGGCCCAAGGGTGGGGAACTCTCATGAGAGAGACCGGGTTTCTGCTGGAGATTTATCCAGAGTGATCGGTGTTTTTTTCCTATATTTGAAAGGAACTTGAGAATGTCTTTGAGACTCAAAGGAGGTTTAGACTGTCCAAGTCTACTGGTGCTGAAGAGTTTTATCTTTTGTAGGATGCCCAAAAGAGGGCAAGGGCCTTACGGGATGAGAATCAACCCAAAAGTGGCCTAAGGTTTGACACTGGAACGACTGCTCTAGCAAAGGATGACTAAGTTCTGTCTTATACCTTTAAGAGGTCGTGAGGGTCCTTGTATTAAGCCCAAGAGAAGGCATGAGAACTTCTAGAAGCCGAAGGGTCCTTGTACAAAGCCCAAGAGGAGGCTGGAATGCTTTGAGGAAGCCTGTGGGTCCCCAAACCAAGAGAAGTTCAAGAAATGTAATTCACAGAGAAGAGATCATTCCAGGAAAGTTCGAGGGTTTGGAAGAAACTCAAGAGATGCTAATCACGGAGAATAGATCAACTCTGGGGAGTAGAATTTCTTTGACAATTTCTAGGAGTGATAAGTCTGAGAAAAGGTTCACCGAGAAACTGCCTTTCTCTTTGTTCCATATTATTTAACCCCAAGAGAAGGGAAGACTGTATCTGGAAATCCTATGGGGATCTAGTTTTGTTTGTATTTAAAGAGTGACCAATAGGGCTTTACCTAGTTCTAGACGTAGTTGTCAGGGAAAACTCTAAATAACTATACTAGTATATATACAGTTGATATATGACGAGCATTTAAAAGGTATGAATGAAGACTAACCATGTGCGGCTTCCCACAATACAGTTCTGTATATGAAAGCATATAAAAGAAAGCGGGTAAACACTTACCCGTTGTAGAGCTTCCATGCTGTTTTATTAGTTGTTCAAAGAAATTAAAGAAAGTTTTGATAGCAACTATACATTTGGATTCCAAATCAAAGGAGAAAGTATTTTGAACAGAGATCGGGGCTTACAGCTCAGGGAGAGGCCAAAATTTTAACAGTGATTGCACTGTTGTTTTGACTTTGTACAGGGACTTATACAAGTTACTGAGGCCCAAAGAAAGGTTTCCTGTATGAAGGGATGGGTCTTACACTCTCTTAAGAGGCCCACAAGATTTTTTAAAGAAAAGAAATGGGACTTACAACACGAGGGTAGGCCCAGATGATCATTTGTTTGAAAAATGGCGATCGCGCCGAGGTTTGAAAACACTGTGGGACTTATACAACGACTGAGGCCCAAATTATTTTGGTGTTCAAAAAGGGGTTGGGTCTTACACTCTACTAGAGGCCCAAAAGTGGTTTTGTACAAGAGATGGGGCTTACAACTCAGGGAGATGCCCGGATGATTTTGAAGAGGCGACGATTGCGCCGTTGTTTTGAAAATATACAGAGGGACTTATACAATATGTGAGGCCTAAAATTGTTTATTTACAAAAGGGGTTGGGTCTTACACTCTATTAGAGGCCCAAAAGTGTTTTTTAAGAAAAAGAATGAGACTTATAGCTCGAGGAGAGACCCAGAGGATTTGATTTGAAATGGCGATTGCGCCGATATTTTTTTAACTCAGAGGGACTTATACATTATCTGAGGCCCAATTGGTTTTTTATTTTCAAAGGGTTGGGTCTTACACTCTATTGGAGGCCCAAAAGTGTTTTAAAAAGATTTGTTTAGGGTGATTAAGATCAAAACCCTAAATTAATTTCAAAATGTATTTTAATTAAATAAAAATTTAATTAAAATGATCAAAATTATCAAACATGTGTGAAAAACAAGTTGTGATTTTAGATTAATGTTTGAAAAATCATATTTTTATCCAAAAAATGATTGGAAACCATTTAAGTTTGGAAAATCAAGAAAGAAAAAATACTTTAAATGTCAAAAAACAAATAAAAATTAATTCTTTGCAAAAATATCAAGTATATGAAATAAATAATATTTTTGGGAAATTATTGTAAAATAAAATATTTTAACATTTTTGTGAATTATTATAAAAGAATCAACTCAAAATCATTAAAAACCAGAGAGAAATTAATTTTTGAATCAATTAAATAAAATCACAAAAATTCAAATATTTAAAAATTCAAAAAAGGGCGCCAAGAACACCAAGTTCTTGCACGCGCCCTCTGTTTCTTCAGATTTGCGTTTTCCCCTCAATCTCACTGAATACTTGATGAAATCACACAATCCACATATCAATCTACTCGTTTTCACCTCACGATCATGTCTATGGTCTTTAATTTCATTTATTTTAAGCATAGAATAAGAAATCAAGACAAAACCTCAAGAACCCTAAATTCTGCATGAAGGCTGGGAATTTTGATACACAATTCATACAAAGCAGTTAAATGAGGGGAAACCCTCTATACATGATTATGAACATATGGCAAAATTATTGTGCGAGGAAATATGCATGAATCATGAAATGACCAAGTTTAGGCATACTTGAAGGTCGTGGCAACAAGAGCAATTTGATTTTTGAGTTTGAGGTGTTACAGATGAGTTGTGATGATCTAAACAGCTTCCCTACACCATATGGAATGTGTTTGAATGCTTCGAGTGATTGGAAATGGACTGGAACAGGTTATGGCACCTCAACTGTAACTTGGTTGAAAGCTTGAGCAATTGGCTGGTGATTTTGTGGAATTGGTGTTCCAGATGTTGTTTAAGTGTTTAGATCACTTCTATATGATGTTTATGAGGAGTGTGTGTGTGATTGTTTTGGTTGGAATTGTTCTCAAACCCAAAACCCAATAGTGGCTTGCTTTAGAAGGCAATTTTGGAAGTGAGAAGGTGATTTTGAGGAAAGCATCAGTTTGGGTGCTTTGGTGTACTCAAACTGGTCACAAATGAGCTCTATTTATAGTATAGCAAGTTTGTTTTGCAAGGAATAGGGTATGGCAACTGGTACAGGTCTGTGACCAATTGGATCACTTTGGAATCTCAAGTCTCCTCTAGCCATTGACTAGAGGTTAGAGCACAGGCCTATGTGTCTTTGGTTCAGGGATAAGTTTTGACTGAACTTGGATAACATTGTCTTGATGAATGCCACCTCTATGCATCAGTTAAATGCTTTGAAACAAAATTGAATATTTGAAGCATCTTTAAATTTAGGAGTCTCATGCCTAAACATAGATACATGGACTTGGGAGGCTGATAGATCAGTGTTTGTCCCTTGGTTGTTCCCCCTTGAGATGTGCAGGTAGATAAGCATGCTTGGAATTGCACAATTTGAGCAAATCGAGCCTTTATGTACAAATCTGCCTTGCCAAGCAGTTTGCATCAAGGCACATTGCAATCACCATAACTCCTAGCTCAGGTGGAGTTTGATGGAGTTCTTGGACATTTTGGAAAGCCCTTATGTGACACAACACATGTGTGATCATAGTTTGTCTTGAAACATTTTGGATCCAAGTGAAAAATTCCCCTACATTTTGAAAAAAAGCAAGACAGATTCTGAATTAGTGAAAATTTCACTAAGTGTTGGAAAAAGTGGCATTTCATGTTTTCAGCCATTTTGATCACTCCATAACTTGAAATCCATGAGGAATTGGAATGAGGTGTAGTTGACACTTTTAAAGTATGCCATGAGAGCTACAAATCCATTTTTGGACCATCCAAAATGGTTGTTTGGATCTCAAGTTATGATCCTTGGAAGTTGGTACCCTAGCCACTTTGTTCCATAACTTAGAAAAATTCTAAGTTTTTATGGTTACTCCTTTTATAAGTTATCCCACTTTCTTTGATTTTTCTTGATGAATGATGATTCAAATCATCTATTAACATTGTTTTAGGGTTATGGAACCATAATTGTGAAAAATCTCAAAAAGTCAAACTTGACTTTTGTGCACAGTTGACTTTTTATAAGATGAAATCCAAATTGTGCGATCCTTTGTGAAATCAAGTCCTTGATCTAAATCAAACTTGATGGATATGTTTCATAGGTGTTATGGGGTGTATTGAATCATGTCCCAAGGTTTGGGAGCATGTCTTGGTCAAAAGTCAAAGGTACAACTGACTTTTCCCTCGAAACCCTAATTGTGGTCCTGATGAAATTGAAGCTTGTGAATCAAGCTTCTTGGATCAATCCATTGTTGCAAATGGATCAATGTTGTTTATTAGAGACCCTCAAATCATGTCTTGAGGTCTTGGCTCATGTTTTGTCCCAAAAGTCAACTTAGGGGTGAATTAGGTCAAGAAACCCTAATTCCAGATTTTTGGTGAATGCATCCCCTGAGGCTAAATTGGCTTGATGATTGGGTCAATGAGGTCCCTTAGAGTATCTTAAGTTGTGCTTTGAAGCAATGGCTCATGCCCAGAATAAAATTTTCATTAGGAGGCCTCAGTCGACCAAAACCCTAATTTGGTGACACTGGCGATCTTGAGGCTTGATCCACTTGGAATCTTGCAACTTTGTGCCTGATTCTTGATGTGGGAGTCCTCTTGATCCTTTATGGGTGTTTGAGAGTTTAGACAAGTTGAATATCATGTCATTTCTTGATTATTCCTTTGTCTAAGTGCTCTGAGAGGGCTTAAAACCCTAATGCTTGATTGTAGTGAATGCTCAACAATTCTTAAGGAGATTGATGAGGCCTAAAGGTACATCCATATTGTGATGATGATTTGTACAATGATGGGAAATCTTAGTGGTCAAAATTTGGGGTATGACAGGGAGCCTCGGTTTGGGTTAATTTGAGGAGTTTGACCGGATACTGGGGAACCCACGACGGCGGCGCCGCGATGTTCATTGTGGCCGCCGTGGGTGTTCTTAAAAGCCGGCGCGTTTGGATCCTTATTTTTTGGTTCATCCCCTTTTTTTAGTGTTTGTGAGAGAGAGAGAGATGAGGGAGAGATAGTGGCGAAGAGAGAGAGAGAGAGAGAGAGAGAGAGAGAGAGAAGAGGGCTAAAAATAAGAGGATCCTGTGTTGTTTGCTGAATATATGTTGTGAATTGGTCCAGCGCGTACGCACCCACCTGCCATACCATGCACCATCAACCAGGACCTTCAAATTGAGTCAACAATTTGACTCGTTCTGATCTGACGGGTGGGATCTGCCTCGACCAAGGGTCCACGATGGACCCTCCCTTTTTTCACTTTTTTTTTCTATTTTTATTATTTGTTTTGTTATTCTGTTTTTTTAATACGTATTAAAAAAATAAAAATCCATTATTTTATAAAATAAAAAACCCTTTTAATTAGGATGTTCCCTTACACTTAGTTTTAATTTTATTGAAAATTATGATTAACTTTTTTTAATTCCAGAAAATAAAAATGGCATTTCCTATTAATTTAAAAATTAATCTTTATCATATACATGTATAATTTTCTCTGGGTTTTAGTGAGCGACTATTAATTGATTGATTGCATCTTTGTATCGATTTGGTTTTAATAATTGTTCTCTTATTATTTTATGATGTGTTTAACCTTCTTCTCGCATGTATATAAACCCTAAAAACTCATCTTAAAAATAATTTCTCGATTTGTATAGAGCCATTTTCATACCATATAAGTCAGTCATCCATGGTCGCCATCGACCGTAGTCATTGGGGTTATTTGTTACACGATAATATTAGGTTAGTTTCCCCTTAATCTAACATTAGGATCTTAGAACTATGGTAGATTTCCCTTCTTAAAATTAAAATCTCTTTTCTTTCTCATAAAAATCCAAAAATACCTCAACTATATCTCTAACCTCTTTTCAAATTCTAAAAAACACCTCACACATCTCAAATCATTTTGCCACTTGACTATTCCATTTAAAACCTTTTCAAAAAAGACATGCTTCTAGCATCGTCCATAAAAAAACACACAACAAACAAAAAATATTTTCAACAAGAACTACGGAGTTCTGATTCCTTCTAGGATACGTAGGAACTGGGTTGAAAACTCAGACGAACTCAATAATAAAAATCTTTCTTTTCTTCCTCAAGCAATCATCTTTCCCTTTAGAAAGCAATAGATAACAAACACCTTTCATGCCTAGATAACTTAGACGGTTCCCATCGAGTACGATGGATGTAGGGAGTGCTATCACCTTTTCCTTACATAACCGAATTCCGAACCCACCATGGTTGCGATGACCATACCATACCCTTTTCCCTGTGGGTTTTCTCGATATTTTCTCTTTCCCTTCACGGGAATAAATAAAGTTCGGTGGCGACTCTCATAAGTCCATCCGTGATCGTGCTAACCCTAGTTTTGCGCATCGCGAAGATCGTATTTTTTGAGGTACGACAGATGGTAACTCTCCTTGGAACTGGTTCACCCCTATGCAAGTCAGACCTAGTCTAGGTTTTCTTCGCATGTTTGAGTGTTTGTTTATCTTTCTGGCTTGCTTATATTTCTTTTGCTTTTAATTGCTTTCCATATTATATGTGTGGTTCTTTTGCTCTGTGGAATGGAAACTTTGATTGCAAACTTGTGGGAAAGGCTTTATACCCGATCCTAGAGTGAACACATAAGATAGAAGGGGTTGAGTAGTATGGGGCACCGAGGAGTCCTCCTCGTGTAGTTCGATACGAGAACCTCGCTTAGAGTATATTCTAATGAGGATGTTGGCGACCGTCAAGTTCTTGGCGTGGACGACCAACGTTTTCATTAGGATCCATGACTCTAAGGACCTTTTAGAACCTTGAATTGTTTGGCCAAAACTAGGATTGATGGTCACGTAGTATGGGGCACCGAGGAGCTCTCATCGTGTAGTTCGATACGAAGATCTCATTCAAAATAGACTTTCTTAATGGAGTCGTTTGCCTGGCAATCATTTACATACGCAACGAACAGTCAAGGAAGTCCATGACTCTGAGACCCTTGTTTAGAACCTGGTGTTGATGGTCACGTAGTATGGGGTACCGAGGAATTCTCCTCGTGTAGTTTGATATGAAGACCTCACCCGAAAGAGATTCATATGATGGAGTCATCAACCGTCATGTTCTTGACGTGTCTGATGAACAGTCGTATGGATCTGTGACTTTGGGGTTCCTTTAGACTCTTGGGCCTACCTTGTGAGATCCGTGTAAAGAGAGCAATCAAAGTATCCTTCATCAGTGTCTCAGAATCTCAAAGTCGCTTATATGGAAACCTTATCTGGAAATCCTTGTCATCATTTCTTCATGCATCCATTCATCATAAAAAATAAAAAAAATAAAAACAAAGCCCTCAGTTTCTTATATTCATTGCAGATTAGAGTGTTTGACAAAGCGATCATGATGAGTCAGAGCAACAAAAATGACACTTTCACTTTTAAGTTCAAGGAGCCAAAGATTGACAGTTTGAAAGCTCTGAGCTTAAAGATTACTGCCATCAAGCATAACAAGTTCCAGGCTAACTTAGGAAGGATTTTAAATGTGCTAGATGAAGATTTCAATGTTGAAGCTCTCATAGCCTTGGCTCAATACTATGATACATCACTTCGTTGTTTCACTTTCTCTGATTTCCAAATTGTGCCAACCTTGGAAGAGTTTGAAATTTTATTGAATCGACCCATCAAAGACTTCAATCCCTTTCCGAAGAGGGAAGAAGGCCTTACTATGTCCAAGGTAGCTGCTGCTTTGAGTGTTCCAACTAAAACTGTGGTGGCTAACTGGATTGACAATGGGGGATTCTCAAGGGCGTTCCTAGAGGATGAACCTTGGAAGTTTGTCAAGGAAGAAAAGTGGGTGTCATGTGGAGCTATCATAGCATTGCTGGTGTATGGGATTGTGTTGTTCCCAAAGGTGGAGAAATTTGTAGATCGTTCAGCGGTAGAGATCTTCTTAACTGATAATCATGTGTCGTTCTTGTTGGTTGACTTCTATCATACCTTCCACACTCGTCATCAGAAGAAAAGCGGAACTTTCCTTAATTGTGCTCCTCTATTACACATGTGGATGATAATGCACATGCCTCAGAAGGGTCCTTTTGTAGCCAGACAACTCCGGTGGCCTCAAAGATTTGCCTCCCTTAGTTCCAATGACATTACTTGGTATAAAAGGGACTGGAACATCAAAACTATGATTCTCAGTTATGGAGGATTCTCTAATGTGCCTCTGGTAGGGATTTATGGCTGCATCAACTACAATCATGTTCTGCTCAAATGACAACTTGGTCTCCCTATGGAAGGTCCACCTGAAGACAGACATTTGGTACCATTTGTCATCAATGATGTATCCCCTACGAATCCGAATGTAAGAAGAGTGAGGAGCGCATGGTCAAAGGTGATTAAGAGCAGTCCTGATTTAAAGAAGAACATTGTTGTTGAGGAATCATATGTCAGATGGGTAAAGAAAAGGGTTCTAACTGTTAAGCTACCTTTTTCTTTTGATCCCTCAGCTTTTCCTCTGATCCCAGAGCCTGTTCCAGTTTTGCTTGAAGACGTAGACAATCTTAACTATCAAATCAGAGAGCTTGAGCAGGAAAACACACAACTGCAAATTCAACTTAATAGTACCAAGCTGAAAAGATAAGTTTGGGAAGATAGAAGTAATGCGCTGAAGGAAAAGGTGGAAAGTAGTAAAAAGAGGATTCAGATTGAAGAGGATAAAAGGAATCGAGTTGGAGGTGCCCTTACAGGAGCAAATGCTAACTTAGATTATCGCAATGAAGAGTTGAGCTGAGCCAAACGAAAGATCTGGAAGCTTGAAAGGGATGTGGAAAACTCTAACAGAATGAAGAGGGGTGCCAGAATAGGTTACGAGGCTCAAATTCAAGAGTTGAAGGCCAATATCCAGAGTCAGAAAGATAGCCTGGAACGAGAAAGACTGAAAAAGGAGAGGCACTACAGAGAGTATCTCCAAAAGAAAGTTCAGCTAGATAATGCTGATGAACGGATCAATGATCTGAGATCTGGGAAGGCTTACCAAGACTTGGTGAATGTCGGTACTCAGTGGATGAGTCAATGCAAGAAAGCTGAAGCTGCTTTGAGAGACAGAAATGTTATTATTGCCGATCTTCAAGCTTTGTACTCTGAGTGGAAGCAGGAGTTCTTAAATATGGCTGGTATGATGAATCTTGTGGGTCAAAATTTTCCTGAGAAACTGATAGAGGCTGACCTGATAATGTGTCTAGAGAACACTCCGCATCAAGTCTACAACTGCATCAAGTATTGCAAGAAGCTTATGGAAGACCTTGCTGTGGATTTGAAGGCAATTCGTAAAGCTCAAGGAGTCACTTTCAGAATGGCGAATTACCTCAATGTCGAAGACTGTTATTTTTCTTTTATTGCTTTGAAGTTGTATTTCGTTATCATTGTACTTGAACTTGAATAAATACAAATGGGATTTTTGTGTCTTTTCATGATTTGCAATGTTAAATGCTTGATATTATTGGCAATAAATAATAAGATTATTGTGAGCTTTGTAAAATAAATATAAAAAAAACATTCATTCATGCATTCATTCAAACAATAAAACTCATACCCCATATCTCTTTCTCCCCCAGACAATTTGACTACTCGACATCGCTACAAAACAAGAAGAAACTACAACATGACATTGGAGCATATCGAAGCCAATCAGAATACCATGAGGGAAGACATTGATGCCCTCCGAGCTAAGATGGACTAACTGCTGGAAGCTATGCTGACACTAGCCCAGAAAGAAGAAAACGTTGAAGCCGCTGCTGAAGCCAAAAAGCTTGCCAATTAACTAGGTTCACCTAAGGTGACCAAAGAGCATGCTATCCCGATTCATGTGATCAACGCAGACACCCCAGGGTTTTCAGTTGCTGCTCAATAGGGTTCCATGATTGACGTCAATGAACAATACAATGCTTTTGGTGTGCCTCCACCATTCGGGCCCGCCGCTGTGACCGCGCCAGAACTATCTCTTGAAAGGTTTCGTGCCCTAGAGAAGGAAGTCAAGGCTATCAAGGGTATTAACATCTTCGGATCATCAACTGCCAACATGAGCCTCGTATCGAACTTGGTTATCCATATCAAGTTCAAAGTCCCTGATTTCGAGAAGTTTAAAGCCAACACGTGCCCAAGGAGTCATTTGGTCATGTATTTCAGGAAGATGGCTGCCCACACTGACAACAAGAATCTGATTATCCACTGTTTCTAAAACAGTTTAAGTGGTGCCTCACTTAAATGGTACATGAGTCTGGAGTAAAAGCATATCTAGATCTGGGAAGACTTAGCTGATGCTTTTATCCGCCGGTACAAGTATAACTTGGACATGGCACCCGATCGCATGCAACTCCAAAGCATGTCGATGAAAGAAAAAGAATCCTTTAAGGATTATGCCCAACGCTGGAGGGAGTTGACTGCTCAGGTGGAGCCATCCTTGTCTGAAAGGGAAATGACTGAAAGTTTTGTGAATATGGTGAAGGAGCCATTCTTTGATAGATTGGTGAGTAGTGGGGCTCCAATTTTTGCTGATTTGGTAGTCATTGGTGATCGGGTTGAACAAGGTGTGAAGGAAGGGAAGATTCAGGCTAGTATCGGAACATCTGGTCTATCCAAGAGGCCATATTCCAACTTTCAAAAGAAGAAGGAAGGTGAAACTAACGCTGTGATGGGGGGAACAAGGGGGGAAACTCCTATGAACATTCCTTATCAACATGTAGCAGCAGTCGCTTAAGTTCCGTATCAACCACCTGCTCAACAAGGTTATCAGTAACAACAACAACAACTGGTTCCTGCACAACAGCCTCAACAATACAACAATTAAGCTCAGCGACAATTTCATCCGAGAGCTCCAAGGAAGCAATTAGATCCTTTGCCTGTGTCTTACAGTCAAATATTTCATTTTCTAATGCAAGGAGGTCATTTGACTTTGAGGGATTTGCGTCCTGCTACCTTTCCGTATCCTCTTGGGTACGATGCCAATGCTCGCTGCGAGTTCCACAAAGGTGCACCAGGACATTCTATTGAAAACTGTTATGCATTCCAGAACAGAGTTCAAGATTTGGTGGATTCCAAAGATCTGACTTTTACTCCTAGAGGACCGAACGTAAAGAACAATCCCATGCCTCCGCACGGAGGGCCAAATGTTAATGTTGTGGGAGAAGATGAAGACCGAAAACTGATTATGAAGGTTGAAGAGGTTCAAACCCCTATGGTTGTAATCGGGGAGCAATTGAGGAAATGTGGTTTGATCTATTTGAAGAATGAGACCGATAGTCTTACTGATGAAGATGTATCAGAATGTTTACAAGAGCTGCTGGATTAAGGTGTGATCCAAATTAAAAGAGCTGGCAAATATAAGAAGGTGAAGTCGGTGTTTGTGATTGACATTCCCTATGAGGTTCCTTATGAGTGCCACAAGCGAGAGTTCCGGCCTCTCCGATAGTTATTTACTATCCTGCTCGATTCCCTTATGAGAGCAATCAAATAGTCCTGGCACTATGAGCCCAAAGCTTTTAAGCAGGGGCAAGAGGTGAAGCCTTCACATGCTGTTGAACCAAATGTAACCTCTATCGTGGGACCAGGTGGAATGACAAGGAGTAGAAGAGTATTCACGCCTCAAAATGTTGAAACACCTACTAACGCCAGAAAGAAGGCACCCATTGTGATTCCAATTCCAAGTGCAGAGTCTCAAGAGGAGTCGTCATCACCGAAGGCTGCCTTTACACAAAAGGAAGCTGAGGAATTTTTGAAAATAATAAAAAAGAGTGACTACATGGTAGTCGACCAGCTGAATCCGACGCCGGCCAAGATATCCATGTTGTTGTTGTTACTAAGCTCTGAGGCTCACAGGTCCTCTCTATTGAAGGTTTTGAGTGCGGCCCATATCACCAAAGATATCACCGTAGCTCAATTTGATGATGTGATAGCTAATGTTACCACTGGCAACTTTCTTGGTTTCAATGATGAAGAGTTGACTGTTGAAAAGAAGAACCACAACAAGACTCTGCACATCTCCATAAAGTGTGTGAACACAGTGTTGTCAAAGGTCATAGTGGATACTAGCTCATCCTTGAATGTGATTCCGAAGTCCACTCTTATGAGGTTACCTTTGGAAGGTCTGGAAATGAAACCTAGCACTTTGATTGTGAAAGCTTTTGATGGCTCTAGACGAACAGTTATCGGAGAGGTGGATCTGCCCATAAAGATATGCCCAACTGTTTTTACCATTACTTTCCAAGTGATAGATATCCATCCTGGATATAGTTGCCTACTTGGGAGACCCTAGATACATGACGCAGGCGCTGTGACTTCTACTCTACACCAGAAACCGAAGTTCATCACCAACGGGAAGATAGTTGTGATTGGTGGATAGGAAGATATCTTGGTGAGCCACTTGACGTCCTTCTATTACATCGATGTTGAAGGAGAGACCATGGAAACACCATTTCAGTCACTGGAAGTTGTGAGCGTGCTGGCAGTGCAACGGGTCCCTGATCAACCTGAGTCCTCCATGGCCTCTTGGCAGAAAACTAAGGCAGCTATTGAAAGAGGAAACACCCAAAGCTGGGGCAAGCTGGTCGAAGTGAATGAAAAGTTTGACAAGTTTGGGTTGGGATATCAGCCATCTTCTAGCTCAACATTGGTTCCATATGACAAGAAGCAGATTCCTCCGATGGAAAAGACATTCACAAGTGCTGGACACGTCTTTGGTCACCGTGTGGCGATGATTGCTGAAGTCCAAGGTATCAATGATGAAGCTGTTTCAAGCTGGATCCGTCAAGCAAAGCCTGGAGAGGAGCTCCACAATTGGAAGGCAGTTGAAATTCCCTAGTTCTGCCCACACCAAACGTAATTTTCTTTGTTTTATCAAAAACCCCACGTTCTTCCCAAGGCGTAATGGCATCTTGTATGGGCCCCCGATGTTTTAAATCATTGTTTATCATTAATGAATAAAAGTTTGCATTCAATTTTGTTCATTTTCTTTCGCATTTTTTCGCTTTTACAATGAATGGCAATATTTTCATGGACGCACTTCCTAAAAAATTGCATAAATCATAAACATGCAGAAACACCACCGAGGTCCTCGATACTGACTCTGCTATTGGCCTATATGACTTTGATTTCCCGATCTACCAAGCTGAGGATGAAGGCGAGGAATATTGTGAACTCCCCAATGAATTGGCAAGGTTACTCAAGCAAGAGCAGAAAGCCATTCAACCGCACCAAGAAGAAGTCGAAGTTATCAATCTGGGTACCAAGGAAGATAAAAGAGAAGTGAAGATAGGTGTCATTCTTCAAGCTTTAGTCAAGGCCAAGATGATAGAGCTTCTCCGTGAGTACTCTGATGTGTTTTCCTGGTCGTATCAAGATATGCCGGGGTTGGACACTAACATTGTTGTACACAAGTTACCGCTTAAAGAAGGATGCTCTGCTGTCAAACAGAAGTTAAGGAGGACCCGTCCCACTATGGCTCTCAAAATCCGTGAGGAGGTTCGAAAGCAATTTGATGCAGGTTTCCTAGCTGTAGCAAAATACCCATAATGGGTTGTGAACATTGTACTGGTACCGAAGAAAGATGGATAGGATCGCATGTGTGTGGATTACCGTGATCTAAATCGAGCTAGTCCTAAAGATGATTTCCCATTACCCCACATTGATGTATTGGTTGACAACACAACTCAGTTCTCAGTATTTTCCTTCATAGATGGGTTCTCTAGATACAATAAGATCAAGATGGATCCATATGACATGGAGAAGACAACCTTTATCACACCTTGGGGTACCTTCTGCTACAAAGTGATGCCTTTCAGACTGAAGAATGTTGGGGCAACATATCAATGCGCGATGGTGACTCTCTTTCATGATATGATTCATAAAGAGATTGTAGTATATATCGACGACATGATTGCCAAATCTCATACTGAGGAAGAGCACTTGATCATTCTGTAAAAGTTATTTGCTCGATTGAGAAAGTTCAGACTAAGGCTCAACCCCAATAAATGTACGTTTGGGGTACGATCTGGAAAATTATTAGGCTTCATTGTGAGTCAGAAGAGGATTGAAGTGGACCATTATAAGGTCAGAGTAATTCAGAACATGTCTGCACCAAAGACTTAGAAAGAGGTTCGTGGCTTTCTGGGGAGATTTAACTACATTGTCAGATTCATCTCGCATCTCACCGCCACTTGTAAACCAATTTTCAAATTGTTAAGAAAGGATCAAGCGATTGAGTGGAATTACGAATGCCAAGAAGTATTAGACAAAGTCAAAGAATATCTACAAGATTCCCCAATCCTAATACCCCTTGTTCCTGAAAGGCCGCTTATTATGTACCTGACTGTGCTCGATGAATCCATGGGTTGTGTGTTGGGCCAACAAGACGAGACTGGAAAGAAAGAGCATGCCATATATTACCTCAGCAAAAAGTTCAACGATTGTGAGACAAGATACTCCTTACTTGAGAAGACTTGTTATGCACTTGCATGGGTTGCTAAGCGTCTTAGGAAATACATGCTGACTCACACAACTTACCTGATTTCCAAGATGGATCCCATTAAATACATCTTTGAGAAACCTGCCTTCACTGGAAGAATTTCTCGATGGTAAATGCTTATATCTGAGTATAACATCTAATATGTTACACAAAAATCCATTAAGGGTAGTGTGCTAGCAGATCATCTTGCTCATCAGTTGATGGATGACTATCAGCCTTTGAAGTTCGAATTCCCAAATGAAGATATCATGGCTTTAAGAGATGATGAAGAGCCCTGACCAAATGAAGGATCTGAACCAGGGGAGCGATGAACTTTTATGTTTGATGGTGCTTCGAATGTTTATGGACACGGAATTGGAGCAGTAATTACATCTCCCAAGAATTTTCACCTACCGTTTACAGCTAAACTCTACTTTTCCTGCACAAATAATATATCTGAGTACGAAGCTTGTATATTAGGGTTAGAAGAAGCCATTGACTTGAGGATCAAGACCCTCGATGTTTTTGGAGATTCTACCTTGGTAATACATCAAATTAGAGGTGATTGGGATACAAAACACGCCAACTTGGTTCTATATCGGGATTATGTGGCAAAAATACTCCCCTGATTCGATGACATCACTTTCACCCATATGCCTCGAGAAGAAAATCAAATGGCGGATGCCTTGGCAACTCTAGCATCCATGTATAAGCTGATATGGCCCAACCATCGGCCATTTATTGATCTCAGACGCTTTGATGAGCCTGCACACTGCTTGACCACTGCTGAAGAGTCAGATGAAAAACCATGGTTCTATGACATCAAACGCTATCTGGAAAAGCAAGAATATCCAGAAGGTTCCTTGAGCATAGACAAAAGAACCTTGAAAAGACTGGCGTCCAATTTCTTCCTAAACGAGGATGTGTTGTACAAGCGTAACCACAATACCATCTTACTCAGATGTGTGGAAAAACATGAAGCTGAACAAATTTTAAAAGACATTCATGAGGGAACCTTTGGCAACCATGCAAATGGACATACAATAGCAAAGAAGATCTTGAGAGCAGGCTATTACTGGCTCATCCTGGAGGCTGATTGTTATCATCACGCCCGAACTTGTCACAAGTGCCAAATATATGCTGATAAAGTTCACGTACCTCCCACTCCTCTAAATGTCTTGTCTTCACCAGCCTTTTTCCATGTGGGGCATAGACATGATTGAGATTATTGAACTGAAAGCTTCAAATGGTCACTGTTTCATACTAATTGCCATATATTATTTTACCAAATGGGTCGAAGCTGCATCATACGCCATGGTTACCAAGCAAGTGGTTGCCCACTTCTTGAAGAACAACATTATATGTAGATATGGGGTTCCCAACCGCATCATCACTAATAATGGGTCTAACCTCAATAATAAGACAATGAAGGAATTGTGTGCAAGTTTCAAAATCGAACATCACAATTCAACACCATACTGACCCAAGATGAATGGAGTCGTTGGAGCTGCCAACAAAAGTATCAAAAAGATCATTCAGAAGATGGTCGTCACTTATAAAGATTGGCATGAAATGCTACCTTTCGCGCTACAAGGCTACCGTACCTCGATGAGAACTTCCACAAGGGTAACTCCTTACTCACTGGTTTATGGCGTGGAAGCGGTACTTCCCATAGAAGTTGAAATTCCCTCACTGGGAGTTTTAATGGAGGTTCAACTTGATGAAACAGAATGGGCAAAGACAAGGTTTGACGAGCTCAACCTTATTGAGGAAAAGCGTATGAAGAAAGCTTTTGACAAGAAGGTGCAGCCTCGGACATTCCAGGAAGGTGACTTGGTGCTTAAAAGGATCATGTCCATGTATAATGTAACCAGGGGCAAATGGACACCGAACTATGAAGCCCCATACATTATGGTAGGAGCATTCTCTCGTGGTGCCCTAAAACTTGCAACTATGGATGGCGATAATCTACTGTATCCTATAAATACAGACTCTATCAAACGATATTACACCTAAAAAAGTGGAATAATAATAAAGCCGCTAAGTCGAAAACCCGAAAGGGCGACTTAGGCAAAAAAATGGCTATCCCGGTGGACTAAAAACTCAAAAGAGTAGTCCAGGCAAAAATTAGGGACAAGAATAAAAATCAGGCCCGCTGAGTTGAAAGCCCGAAAGGGCGGCTCAGGAAAAAAAGGGCGTCTCGGTGGATTGAAAACTCGAAAGGACGATCCAGGCAAAAATTAGGGACAAATTCCAAGGCAAAGTATCTAGTCTATATACCCCCTTGATCCTGATGTGCTACCGAATGGAGGAATCAATTTAGCCGCCTTCCTACAAAGCAAGGTGTTGAAGTTTTTAGAGCCATAGGGACCATGGTAGTATTGG
Source organism: Lathyrus tuberosus (assembly GCA_022829125.1). Classification (NCBI taxonomy): domain Eukaryota; kingdom Viridiplantae; phylum Streptophyta; class Magnoliopsida; order Fabales; family Fabaceae; genus Lathyrus; species Lathyrus tuberosus. The sequence continues at coordinate 8,030,822 of JALAZF010000199.1, read as the reverse complement.
AACTCGATGGAACCTCACTTTTATTTGCCATTGTACTTTTCTTGCACAACTATTACCTCATTAAGGGATTGCATCTTTGTATATATCTACCCATTCAAGGGTGAAATAATAAAAGAGAAATTTCTCATTAAATTGTACTCATATTTTACTTTATTTGCTTGTTTGCAAAGTAATTTCATTTTTGATAAACTCTATTATGAAACTTCGGTTAATAATAACGATGTTTGAGAAACGATAAAATTTGTTTTGGTGTTCGAAGAACCTAAAGGAAGATTGATTGTCCCCAATGGTGCCATCACCACGTGAATATCAAATCATTTTCCAGCTTCCCTGGCTCTTCAGCATAAACATCATAGTCCTCTCAAGGGTTTGTACATATGTAACTCCATAACAATGAATCTTCTGGAGCCCGTTTGGGACACTCATGTTCCATAGTAGCTTGCAATGTCACCAACTTCGGATGTCGAGTAGTCGAATCCATCCTCCAAAGTCCAACATTTGTTGGCAATTAATTAAAAGCCCACCCTTGTTGGCACCTTCAAATCACCCTTCAAAGACTAGCCATATGTTGGCAACTACTTAAAAATCCACTCTTGTTGGCCCCATCAAATCTACCACCAAAAGTCCACCCTCATTGGCATCTTCAAGAGTCCACCCTTGTTGGCACCTTCACAAAACCTAAAGTCCAATTTCACTTGGAAATTCCTTAATTCAATCCCCAGCGATACCCTTATAAAAGAAACCTATCCCAATGAACTTAACCATTTGCACTGTCACATGCATGACATGCATCATACATAACATTCCTGCCAAACAGGAATGGCATTATAATCATACCAATCATTAGCAAACATATGAATAGCCTCTCTGTCAAGATGCTTTACTAACTAATCATGTGCACTCATACATGCATAAGAATCCCTAACAGTTGCATCTCCGCATGTAACTTCATTCATCATACAATGCATGACATTTCCACCCAAGTCGGTTATATTACTCTAAAAAGAGTTGATATCCCGCACCCGCTCATGGGATTTCTATACCCCAACATTTCATTATTCAACCGTGTAGTGAATAATGATAATCCTCGGCATTCCAGCTTTTGACGCTCCCCGAGCAGAGGTTATCCTAAAAGTTTCTCGTGAAATTTCCCCTACAAAGTTTTGTTGACCCTGTAATACCCCAAAATTTGCCCTCTCATTTCTTCATATCATTTAGCATGAGCTTTCATTTCATTGCATTGCATTCAAGCATAGAAAAATAAAACATTAAGCATTTAGCATTGCATCTTGCATAAGGGCATGAAATCAGTTGATTTTCAAAGAGGTGTTGATCATCCAAAGCAAGAGAATAAGAGCCAAGGGTCTCCCACAAGCCTCAAGGGTCTTTTACATCATATATCATCCCATTTGATCTCACAGGTCATTAAAAGAAGGGAAATCATCAAGAGGATTGAACAGTGCATCACCTCCTATATAAAATAGTCTAAAATAGGGATCTGACTCTCAAATGGGTAAGCTCTTTGGGTTTTTATCACCTCCAAATGTCATATCTCCTCTTTGTTAGATAGGATATACATCATGTTCAGAGGAATTTGGATTTGGAGGATTTGTTTTTTCCTCCTAACCAGAGGGTACCAAGATTAAGGTTTTGGATTCAAGTGGTCTCCTGATGAAATTTTGATTCAAACTTGATCTCAATGTTTTCTACATGATATTAAGTGTCTAAGGATGGAAGATTGGTCATTGGTTCATTTCAGAAGAGGTTCAATTGATCAGTTGCTTGATAATCAAGAAATTGGGGAAAAAGTCAACTGTGAGTGAAAAAAGTCAACTCCTGACTTTTTAAAGTCAAATTCATGAAATTCAAGTTATATATGTTCATTGGACAATATTTGATCAAGAAATGATGGAGGAATAATGAAAAAACAAGAAATTACAAAACTGCCAAAAATAGAAACTTTAGGGTTTCCAAAAATGGCAAGTTTGGACCATTTTGCACCGCACTTTGAGGCTTCCTTTATTCAAGATAAAAGCTTCAAACATCAGGCCCAAGTTGAGCCAATTAAAGTTCATGTTCTAAGCTTCAAATCCATATAAAGAACTCTTCCATCGGATCAAAATTGAGGGAGTTATGATCAATCAAAGTTTGGTAAAATCAAGGCAAATCTCAAGTCATGGCAAGGCAAGTTCAGGCCCATAGGCCATAATTTCATCGAACAGTTGGCGTGCCAAATGTCAAGCCAATTTTCTCCATCAATAATTCTTCAAATGAAAAATTGTTGAACATCAAAGTTGTTCATCTTCGTGCCCTCTTCAACTTTGATGTTGGACATTTTTTCATTTGAACAAGTTATGAAAGTCATATGAGGGCTCGAACATGGGGGTTTCATGTTGAAAGTTCACAAGTCACAAGGCCTTGCTTGCAGCCCAAGTCACACACACATACACTAGTTGTGGTTCCTTGTTTTCCAAGCAACCGATTTGATCCTAACTAACCGAGTTAACTAACTTGACTCGGTGAGTTGAGTCTAACTAACTCCGACCCTAGCTCCAAACCCAAACCTCATTCCAAACCTCACTCCGAACCACTTATACTCCAAACCTAAAATCTATTTAAGAGATGTTTCACTCATTTTCAAGGACCTTCAACCATTTTCTCAAATTTCTCATATTTCACTCTCAATTCTCTCTCATTTCTCTCTTTACTTTGCTACAACTTCTACTTCTCTCTTCCAAAACCACACACAAAAGCTCTTATTTCTTGAAGAATAATCACTTTTTACATTGAAAAGTGATTAATTCTTGAGCTAAACTTCATCTCTTGGTTTACATTGGTTGGATTTTCTGGAATTTCAGCTTGTTCTTCTTCAATCCAAAGGTTTCTCACCATTTATTTTGGTGCAAGTTGGATTTTGGTGGATTTTCGCGATTTCGTTCGGTTTCGACGCGTTTCGGTTATTGATTGAAGAATCTCTGGTTTTCTTTCATTTTTTGCATCAGGATTACTTTGCAACAATTACCAAAGCAAGTCTCCGCTTTATAGGTTGGTTTTCCCTAATTCTACACTATTTTTAGCTTATTCGCAACGTATTCGATGTAGATCTTTGTGGATTTTCGATTTGGATTCATGTGCTTGAATATGATTCTTGATGTGATTGTTAATTGAATCCAATTGATGTTTGTTGACTGTAATTCAATGTAATTTCATGCCTAATTGATTACATGTTCGTTTGGAAGTTTGAAGAAGTGATTTGCTGCTGAAAAGTGCTTTTGAAACTAGTTTTTTTTCCACTGACCCAGAGTAACCGGTTACTCACCGTTTGTTAACCGGTTACTCTGTGTATTTTTGCGTAAATTGTCTGATTTTCAACTAAGTAACCGGTTACTCACCGTTTGTTAACCGGTTACTCTGGGACAGAATGTGTATTTTTGTGCATTTTCTTGCTTGTTTGAGGTCCTTAACATGTTTAAACTTCATGGATCAATGCATTGATGATTGGTGGATTATTTTTGAGATATCTTAACTCACGCCACAGTATGAACTTGATTTTTCAACACGCGGCTTTTGATTATTAATCAATGAATGTCTATGTTTGCGTGGTTGATTAATTGATGCAACGATCACATAATGCACACACATTGAGCTTGTTAATTGTTAATGGATGCTTGTGTTGTTGGAACTGTTATGTGCATGTTCATTTGCTTTCTATTTCAAGAGGTGCACATTTGTTTTAATTTGTTCACATGCTTAATAATGTGTATTCTCTTACAATGTGCATCATTCCATGTTGTTTTTAAGGATTGTTCACCATGATTTGTAATGTGATTGTGATTGTGTTTGTTTGATGAATGTGCAAGGCTTGAAGCATGTTTGTTCTTTTATGAATGAAATTGTTTGTGAATGCATGCTGCCTCTAATCTTCCACTGCTGACTGTACACATGTATGTTGTAGTATGTGCTTCCAAATGCTTGTTACACCCATTTTGTATGCTAAACATGAGCTGTTGTTTGCTGTTTGGTATATGAAGCTGAATTTACTGTTGTCCTGTTGCATGTGGGCTGTAATAGCTGTTGTTTTCATTATTTCCTTCCATTGGCTTGTTTGACCAAGTTCTTTTACTTAGGATTTTTTGTGAATAGTTTTTGAACTAACCTTTTCATGTAGGTGCAAATGGTAAGTAAGTGTGTGGATATGCTTCCACACACACTCCTCTTTCTCATCTTCTCTTATTTCTTTTAATCATTCGATTGTGATCATGTTAAGCATGTATATGCTTTCCTTGAATAATTTCTTTTTCATCCCTCTTTAAGATCAACTTAACTTCCACCTTGGAAGTAAGTTGCTTCTTTTGCTCTTCTTCTCTTTTCTTTTGGGTAGGTTTCTTAAACCACATTAACCTTAGGATCACCATGTATGATAACATTAAGGTTGAGTCTTAGTATCCCTCATTAGTTTTCACCTTTCTCTCCTTTTGAGTCACTTTTTCTCATCTCAAAACTTCTTGAAAACACTTAATAAAGATAAAGAGTATTGCGCACGAGCCTTAAGCGTGGGGAATGAGAAATGAGGGGCTTCCTCTCATCTTTCTAGAGTGCTTAGCGGGCGTCCTGTCTTGGGACGATTCGTTAAGTATTCGTCCCTGTGCCCTAGACTTTGGTGCAATGCAAGTTACAAATAACTGCAAAAAACACTTCTTTCTAAAAAACTCCAAACAAACAATAACGCCTTGCCTTCGGAAATTCTCTTCTCATCTCACTCACTCTCGACGTACGAACGTGCTTATTCTCGTTCTCTCGCAAGACGGTAACGCCTAAGTCTCCATACAGTGAGCTGCAACACCTGAGCTAGAACGTTAGCCGTTCCATTAAAAAACACAAACAACTTTCCCTAGGTGAGGGGAGCTACGTCGCTCTGATTCTCATGTTCCCGATGAGATACGTAGGCAGTGGGGTAGGGCCCATTCGAGCACTTCTTTTATTTTCCCTACATTTGTTTCTTGTTCTCTCTCTCTCCTTTCTTTTTTCCTCTTTCCTGTTCCTTTCTTTTTTCAGTAGCAGCGGAGCTCCAGTTTTTTACACCCTTTGATCGAGACAAGCAAGCGTGGATCCCATCGGGTACGATGGACGCGAGGGGGTGCTAATACCTTCCTCTCGCGTAACCGACTCCCGAACCTAGTTCTCTTGGTCGCAAGACCATGCTCTTTCCTTTCCCTCAGGTTTACGCCGTGTTTCCTTTCCCTCTCTTGGGATAAATACACATTGCTGGCGACTCTGTTTCGGTGCCACTTTCGCGTTTGTAGTAGGATGAAAATCCCGGGAGCGACAGCTGGCGACTCTGCTGGGGATCGAACCCAGAATCTCTGGTTTCCTTAGCGAGTCAATCCTAGCGCTTGTCTATTTTTCTTTCATTGGGTGTTTACTGTTGTGTTGTATTTACCGTTTTATTGTATAGTTATTTACTGCTTTACTGTACATTACTGTATTTACCGCATTTTAGCATTTTCATTTCATATGATATATTATGCTATATTGGACTGTGCTGTTTTCTGTTTGGCGGGATGGGTGATCTGAGAGATAAGCCCAATACCCAGGCTTGAGTACACCCTAGGACTAGAGTGGAGAGTAGTGGGACCTACGTGCCATCTTGGTGCGTTTGTGTGTTCACAAAATTCACAACCAGACGACGCTATCTTGGGACGCATTCTGACGTGTGTGTCTTGCGCATGTTAGGGTGTTGATCTAGAGAGCTGTCGACTCTGGTGATCGTTTCCCCGAGGACTCAGTTGCGGCACTCCTCCCGAGTTATGACAGTGGCAGACCACGTTCTGTGGCAAACCCACTGCACATTCTCGATCCGAGGACCCAATGCTGGGAACTCGCTGTAGGATATCCCTTTTGAAAGAGAATCAGTGGAGGCACTCCTCGATTGGCGATAGTACTATACCCCGAGGGATGAATGTACTATTTTTTCTCGACCTCAGTGCCAGAAGCTGAGGACGTTTCGTTTTGGAGAATCAGTTGAGGCCTCCTCGATTGATGATGATGCCAAACCAGAAATGGTGAACGTAACATCATTTCTCGACCTGAGAGCCCGGGATACTGAACATCCTAGTACCCACATGTGAGAAGGGCGGGTTGTTTACAGGTTTGCAGGTAACCATGACCTACTACATACCCGGTTTTCTGTTGACATTACACAAAAGGAGGACTTATCCTATTGTATTCAGATGGTTTCTATTTATGGTTCTATATTGTTCTCAGAGCTACACTGACACCGTTCACAGTCCAGCACAGACACGTGGCACTTTGATCCCATGCCTTGCATTGCATTAGCATGTAATAACATTCATATTTTTCATTTTCCATGTAGTATTTAATTTTGATTCCAGTCAACGGGCAGTTATAGGGATGGATAACAAAAGAGGCAAGAAGAACACCATTGTGTACAAGTTCCCGAAGCTCATCCTGGGTCAGATTTGTAAATTGCAAGAGATGGCCAGTCCGAAAGTGTTAGGAATGTTCGGAGAGAAGTACGGTTGGATCTTATCCTTTGCTCGTAACCTTAGTGAATATGAAGTTGATGGCTTACGCACCCTGATGCAGTTTTATGATCCTGCCTTGAGGTGCTTTGTACTGACGGATTATGTTTTGGTTCCTACTCTGGAGGAGTATTCTAACCTCCTGGGAATTTCCATCAAAGAAGGCGCTCCTTTCTGTGGGTCGAGGGCAGATCTTGATTTCCAAGTTGTGGCTGGTGCTCTTTATTTGAGCAAGTCAATTTTGGAAGCTGATATTTCTGGCAAGGGAAAGGTTCGTGGCTATCACCTATCATACTTGGCAAACAAGGCTTAAGAGGCAGCAAAGGAAGAAAAGTCGAATGCCTTTAATGCAGTGTTGGCTCTCTGTGTATATGGTGTTGTCTTGTTCCCGAATGAGCCTGATTTTGTTGACAGGGATGCTATCAGAATATTTGTATCTCAGAATCCGGTGCCAACCTTATTAGGAGACCTTTATTATGCCTTGTACAACAGGAACGAGAAGAGACGAGGTGGGACAGTTCATTGTTGTGCACCTCTTTTCTATAAGTGGTTTGCCAATCGTCTACCCCATACAGGTGCTTTCAAGGATACCAAGAATTCTCTGAAGTGGAGTCAACGTCTGATGGGCCTAGACGCTAAGGACATTGTTTGGGTGAACCACGGAGTGTTGGGTAAAGACATTTTGCACAGTTGTGGTGAGTACCCTAATGTACCATTGATAAGGAGAAAAGGAGGTATTAACTATAACCCTCCCTTAGCTATCCGGAAGTTTGGGTATGCCCTAAGAAGTCCCCCAGTTGAAAAGGAGTTGGAAGAGTCTCTGTATTCTCACATGGCTGACGATGGTTTAGATGTGGCGCAAAAAGCTTCCAGAGCATCGCTCAGTAAACAGAAGAGAGGAAAGACCGTGTGGGGTTTGCCTAACAATCAAACTTTCCCTCCATATGAGCAATGGATAAAGAAGAGGGTCGAAGAGTACTATTTTCCTTTTGATTGGGAGCCTCCCTTGTATCCCAAAGTGATAGAGGAGAGAATCACCGTACCAATTGAAGAATTTGATAAGCAGCGAAAAGTGGTGCAAGATTTGAGAGAGGAAAATGCTGGTATGAGTAGTAGGCTTCAGGGCGCTTTACATGACAACTTGGAGTTGAAATGGAAGGTCCAAGATTTGACAGAGCGTTTGGAAAAAAAGGGAGAAGGATCTTGATGACAGAGCTCAGCACTGTAGAAAGATCAGTATGATCGCTGAATCATCCGGCAAAGCCTACAGGGAAACCAAAAAGCTCTTGGCCAAAACTGAAGACAAGCTTGCCACGTATAAGGAGATGTGGGAAAAGCTTAAGATTGAGAATGGGGAGTTAAAAGAAGAGCTTCAAAGAATGAAGGAAGACAAGAATCACTTCTCTGGTAAGTGGAAGGAATCCCAGAAAGAAATTGAAGAGCTCAAGTTGCAAGCGGGAATCAAGAAGTCAAAGCACGAAGGCAATAATGTTGGAGAGCAGATTGCTAAGTTGAATCAGGACGTCGAAAAGAGAAACAGACTGATCAAGGGGTTGCTAGAAAGACCTACTCATCCAGACACCATGAACCTTCTTGAGGAGATTGAAGCCAGTTTGTTTGGAATTGACTTGTAGTAATTCTGTTGTTTGTATTTTGCTGTGATTACCATCAGGATTGTTGATGGAATCACTTTTGATTGTATCAAACCTATCTGTATGACTCCTTATGCTATGATATTACAATATTTTGGTTCAGCCATATTTGTCTCAATAGCTCTCAGTTGTTTGAAAGGGGTCTTCCTTTGATTGACTCTGCAATATTTCTGGACTCAGATTTATTTTCCGATGTTGTGGCCGATCCCTTGCCCGATTTCAAGCCTGGAATCAAAGCAGATATGCCCGGGAAATGTTTAAATATGATTGTTTGCATTTTTGCATTTGCATCCTCATAATCATAAGCATTTTTGCATAGCAGGTACTTGCTCCGGTCTTTCTAACCTTTATTCAGTTTCAGGCATTATAGATGAGAATCACGTTTACCGATACTCAACTCGTAGAAATCCAGCCAGAACCATGGATCAAGTGCAGGCAGAATTAAGGGAGATGCGAAGCCAAATGGGGCAGTTTATGAGGGACATGCAAGCTTTAATTCAAGACCAGAAAATGCTGAAGGAGGAGGTCAATCAAGTGAAGACCCAGATGAGTTTTGTTATGGAAGTTGTGAGAAATGTGCTCAGAAAAGATGATAATCCCACACTTGAGGCTATAACAGAAGTTGTCGTTCCACCATTGCCTGGGGAATCTATCCCAAAGAGTGAGGTGTCTCACGGATTTTCTGCACAACCTGGAATTCAGAAACTTACTCACCAGCGGTTACCTCTTGTTTCCCCAGACGGCCCCAAGGCTAGGAAGTACCTACCAAAGTCGAAGAAAACTGACAGAATCTTTGATCCGCTTCCTATGCCTTATGCTCAGTTGTTGAGGTACCTACTTCAACTCCAATTGGTTGAACTTCGGACAATAAATCCCCCGAGTGGAAAGCTCCCATTCAATTATGATGCAAGTGCCTATTGCGATTTTCACTCTGGTGCGCCGGGGCACAATGTGGAAAAATGTAAAGCCTTTCATAATGTGGTCCAAGATCTGATTGATTCAAAGGCAATAGATTTCGCGCCAGGCAGCGTAAGCATACAGAGTAATTCTACTCCTACTGCTGCAGGAAATATGAATTTCCCGGCGCTCCCTCTTGAAGCGGCATCAAGTTAAGGGCATGTCTTGCAGTCCTTGGTCTCAAAATCCCCATATCAGCAACTTGTTCCCGATCTTAGGCCAAGTTTGAAAAGGAAAATGCTGGGAAGAGAGGAGTACCCGAATCAGTATCAGCAGCAGACTAGCTCCCAGAGGAGATATCAAAGATCCAGAAAGCCCGAGAGAAAATTTGACCCCATTACTGTCTCTCACAGTCAGCTGCTCGGCCGTTTACTTTAAGACTCTTTGATTCAGTTAAGAGAAGTTGCTTCTGTCCCGTATCCTCTTCCGCCAGGTTATGACAAGAATGCTAGGTGCGAGTACCACTCAGGGACACAGGGGCATGCCATTGAAGATTGTAAAGTGTTCAGGCATAAAGTGCAAGATTTGATTGATGCTGGGATCATTATTTTCACTGCAGATGGTCCGTATGTTAACTAAAACTTCCCAAGCAAGCACGTAAAAAAGGAAACACAGCACCAGAAGCAGTCAGTCCAGATGGAGTCAAGCCTCCTCAACAATGGCAATCTTCGTTTCTTTGCTGCTTTTTCATATGTAGTTTTCATTTGTTTGTTCAGACATTGTTTGCATGATAAAACTTGTTTGTATTTGGTATGATGATTTTAATGCAATGAATATGTTTTCTTGAAGAATTTCATTTGTGTTCACTCATTTAATGTTAATGTGCACTGCAATACCAATTTTCCTGCTTAAACTCTCTGAGGGAGGATGATGAGGAAAAAACGCAGAAATCTCTAAGGGTGTGCTTTTGAATAAGAACTCTGTTGAGGATGTACATGCATTGTTTCAACTCCCCAAACACTGGAGATATAAGGGAGATAGACCCTCGTTAACCCCTTTGAGCCTTGAAGTAGGAGTTTCTTTTTTCGTATGAAAAACCCTCACATTTAACCCAGGGGCAGGGTAGGCGTCAGTTAACTTGACCAAGCGTTCAAATTTCAAAAGGAGTGTGCATCTGAGGATCCAGTACCTTCTATTCCACCGTCAAGAGGTCAAGAGATGTGAAACCACAATGGTTATCCATCAACAATCAAGAAGTGAGGCAGTCACAACCCTTTCAATAAAGTTAAGACAAGCCAGCGTCACACGATTCGTTCCAAAAAGAATTGAAAAAAAGAAATGAAAAAGCCCGCTAAGTTGAAACTTGAAAACAAGCAACTTAGGCAAAAGTTAGGACATCCCGCTGGACTCCGAAATCAAAGATTCAAAAGAATCTGTCCAGGCAAAAGTTAGGGATAAGCAAAAGAATGTGAAAGCGAAATGCGAAAAGGATTACAAAAGAAAATCCTCAAAAGAAAGAACAGAGTCGTGTGACTACGAACAAAAGACAAAAGGGGTGACTGTTACTCCAAAACCTCATTAGGTGTCAAACCATCAGTGCATGGATTCCTTAAAGATCATGAAATCTTTTTTGAGAGATGAGCGTTTGTGTCAAATTAGCTGAACGTAGGACTGGAGAATATCACGAAGAGTGGCTGGGAACTGATAAACTTTTAGCCTTAAATTTTTTTTTCAAAACCATGAACCAGACCACGATACAACCCTCAAAAGTCCTAATTGAAACAGGGTTTATTTCAAGAGTGTACTCCGATGAGATATCGTTCCTGACTCCTATGAGTAATGCTAAGAGATCTTGTTGGTATTGCATGTGCATGCTTTATTTTATTCAAAAATCAATGTCGTATCCTAAGCAGTGATTTGTTCACAACTTCGCGACATCTTTTCAGTAAAGACTTCAAGATTAACTTGTGTTGCCTTAGAATTTTCATTCTCAGATTAAAACATTTTCTGCTTGCATACATTTGTTTGACATCAAAAGAAGTTTACATATGGAAATTCAGTCCAAAAGCTTAATCTTGCCGAGTTGAGAATTTTGAAACTCCCGAAGGGCAGCCACATCCAGTGGTACTTCCTCAGGAAACTTTGTTGAGCATGAGCTTTCCCAACAAGTTGTGCTAAGACGTAGTCGATCTGGGGCAATCACGTCGAATCATCTCTTTAAGGTGTAGCCAATCTGAGCCAATCACGTCGAGAAATCTCTTCAAAGTTCAGCCAAACTGGAGCAATTACTTCGAGATCCAAATCTCTCCAAAGACAGGTATTCTGAGTCTTCCTTCGAAGATCAGTAGTCAGGGGCAAAACCACTTCAAGGTTCATACTGGGGCAGGCCATCCCAAGAGCATGAGAAGTTAGTCCATCTAGACGACTGATAAGCCTATCCAGGGTTCAGAGTATTGGTCCAGAATATCTCACGAGTATATGAGATTGTTCATGAATCTTCTCGAGGCAAATTTCTCTGTAGACTATACGGTCTGGGGCAGTTACATCGAGATCCGATGAATCTCTACAAAAGTTTGAGGACATTGAGGCGTTGAAGATGCCAAGTCTTCTGTAAAATCCTCTTGAGACAATTCCTTTTGGTGGACCATCTTGGTCTGGGGCAAATGAAAGACAAACTGTTGTTCACGCATATGCAGTCAATCAGCCAAAAGGTTTGAAACCAAATGGGCATTCCAATCCAAGGCATTTGTGGTCCCCGTCTTCAGCAGGCTTTATTAATAATGTTCCCAACAAGAGATGTATCAAAACCTTTCTCCCCAACAAATGGTGGTTCAGAGTTAGATTTGCTCAGTTGCAGAAGTCATATCCAGCACGGGGCATACATGCATATCCTTTTGTTTGCAAGTACCAGCCTCGTACTAGGCTCAAAGGCAAGATTGAAACCTTTTTGAGATCATGAGATCATGACTTCTAGACAAGTAATCACTTATTCCCATGCAGAATACTGGGGCAGTCAGGTTCAGGAAAGGGTCCCCGCGTCACCTTTTGCCACAATGTTTACTGATTGAGTCCATCATTCGGCCATTGGTCGTTCACGATGGTTCAATATCGACAAGTTAATATCAATTGGGTAGTGTTGTATCTTATTAAGTCGATTCTCCTATTCAGTACTTCCAACAGCTACAAGCTTTTCTGTGTCGATAACGGTTGCAAATTCCCCAGTAGAGCTGCCTCACTGTTAATGTTCAAGACTCAACGAGTGTCCAGGAGTTGGAAGACGCCGAATCTTCTGTAAAATTCTCTTGGGACGATTTCTTCAGATCAGTCGTATAATCGGGGTAAAAGCAAGTTGTTGACTCTCTCAAGCATGGGGCAGCATAAAAATCCCCGACAAGAGATGTTCCAGATCTATCATCCCCAGTAGAGTTTGAAGACGCTTGGTTTTCTGTAAAATCCTCTTAAAAGGCATTCCCCAGCGAAAGACGCTTTGAAGCGGGTACCCCCAGCAGGGTGTTGTCAACTCATTATCCCCAGTGGAGTCGTCAAGCAGAATATTTTCCTAGCATGGAACATTGTGGCCCTTATTCTAAGCTTGACAGTTTCGTTCCTCAACAGATCACAGTGCATTTGATTTGTGCCTTCCCAGCAGATCTAAGGACTCTTTCCCAGCAAGTCATAACAGAATGTCTTCTAACCAGGATTTTTGTATCCCTGACGGAGTAGTTCTGGTCCCCAGCAAGACTTGTCTCTGGTAGTTGTACCCCCCACAGAGTTTAACATTGAATTTTGTCAACAGTACTCCCCAGCTGAGTTATTTTTCTTCCCCACAGAAGTTTAGCAGGTCAACAGAATCTCTTCTTCAGCAGAGTGTTAGTATATTCTCCTCGGGTTTGATAGATCCCCAAGCAGAGTTTTAATGACTTCCTCAGCAGAGTGTTAGTACATTCTTTCCCCAGCCAAGTCAGAAAATTCTCATCCCCAACGGAGTTGCTATGACCAGAATTCGTCCCCAGTCAGATGAAGTAGTTCCTGGCAAAGTCATCACTCTCTTACATTTCAAAGTCCAATTTATTTTTGGCAAGTGTGTCAATTCGAAGCAAACGGATTATTCAGTCTTTCTCCAGCAGAGATACCATCATTTCAGGAGTCTCTAAGGTCAAATCATTGATCATTGTTCCTCAGCAGAGTCAGTAGAGATGTCTGACATGCATGCGGAGCGTTATCCAGTACTGGAATTATCAAAAGTCCAACCGTAGATTGGCAATAGTTCATCCAAGGATGACAAAGCAAGGCAAAGTCCAACCGTAGATTGGCAGAAGTCCATCCAAGGGTGGCCATTCAAGTCAAAGTCCAACCGTAGATTGGTGCAAGTCCACCCGCAGTGTGGCAAGTCAGTAGTCGTCTGACTCCTTTTAAAAGACCGCAGCTAATTCCAACCGTAGATTGGCAAAAGTCCATCCAAGGGTGGCAAATCATCAGCAAGTCCAACCGTAGATTGGCAAAAGTCCACCCGCAGTGTGGCAATTCAGCTGCAAGGTCCAACCGTAGATTGGCGCAAGTCCACCCGCAGTGTGGCAAGTCAGTAGTCGTCTGACTTCATTCAAAAAGACAGTCCACCTGCAGTGTGGCAAGCCAGTAGTCGTCTGGCGTTGTACAAAAGACATTGTTAAAGTCCACCCGTAGCGTGGCAGGCCAGTAGTCGTCTGGCATTGTACAAAAGATATTGCTAAAGTCCACCCATAGTGTGGCAAGCCAGTAGTCGTCTGGCGTTGTACAAAAGACGTTGTTAAAGTCCACTCGTAGCGTGGCAGGCCAGTAGTCGTCTGGCGTTGTGCAAAAAGACATCCCTTCAGTGTTATTCTTCATCATCAGAGTTTTATGCAAGCAGAGTTCATTTGAGTGGGTTTATATCCCTTTTCTTCTTCTCCACAGAGTGCAAATTTTTTGGTTATTTTTGGTATTCAATCCCTCCATACCTTGAAAGTCTGACAGCAATCGCTATCATCCATTCAGGTCTACAGTGATTGAATAGGGGCAGCTGTAATACCCCAAAATTTGCCCTCTCATTTCTTTATATCATTTAGCATGAGCTTTCATTTCATTGCATTGCATTCAAGCATAGAAAAATAAAACATTAAGCATTTAGGATTGCATCTTGCATAAGGGCATGAGATCAGTTGATTTTCAAAAAGGTGTTGATCATCCAAAGCAAGAGAATAAGAGCCAAGGGTCTCCCATAAGCCTCAAGGGTCTCTTACATCATATATCATCCCATTTGATCTCACAGATCATTGAAAGAAGGGAAATCATCAAGAGGATTGAACAGTGCATCACCTCCTGTACAAAATAGTCTAAAATGGGGATCTGACTCTCAAATGGGCAATCTATTTGGGTTTTTATCACCTCTAAATGTCATATCTCCTCTTTGTTAGATAGGATATACATCATGTTCAGAGGAATTTGGATTTGGAGGATGTGTTTTTTCCTCCTAACCAGAGGGTACCAAGATTAAGGTTTTGGATTCAAGTGGTCTCCTGATGAAATTTTGATTCAAACTTGATCTCAATGTTTTCTACATGATATTAAGTGTCTAAGGATGGAAGATTGGCCATTGGTTCATTTCAGAAGAGGTTCAATTGATCAGTTGCTTGATAATCAAGAAATTGGGGAAAAAGTCAATTGTGCAGTGAAAAAAGTCAACTCCTGACTTTTTAAGGTCAAATTCATGAAATTCAAGTTATATATGTTCATTGGACAATATTTGATCAAGAAATGATGGAGGAATAATGAAAAAACAAGAAATTACAAAACTGCCAAAAATAGAAACTTTAGGGTTTCCAAAAATGGCAAGTTTGGACCATTTTGCACCGCACTTTAAGGCTTCCTTTCTTCAAGATAAAAGCTTCAAACCTCAGGCCCAAGTTGATCCAATTAAAGTTCATGTTCTAAGCTTCAAATCCATATAAATAACTCTTCCATCGGATCAAAATTGAGGGAGTTATGATCAATCAAAGTTTGGTAAAATCAAGGCAAATCTCAAGTCATGGCAAGGCAAGTTCAGGTCCATAGGCCATAATTTCATCGAACAGTTGGCGTGCCAAATTTCAATCCAATTTTCTCCATCAAGAATGCTTCAAATGAAAAATTGTTGAACATCAAAGTTGTTCATCTCCGTGCCCTATTCAACTTTGATGTTGAACATTTTTTCATTTGAACAAGTTATAAAGGTCATATGAGGGATCGAACATGGGGGTTTCATGCTGAAAGTTCACAAGTCACAAGGCCTTGCTTGCAGCCCAAGTCACACATACATACACTAGTTGTGGTTCCTTGTTTTCCAAGCAACCGAGTTGATCCTAACTAACCGAGTTAACTAACTTGACTCGGTGAGTTGAGTCTAACTAACTCCGACCCTAGCTCCAAACCCAAACCTCATTCCAAACCTCACTCTGAACCACTTATACTCCAAACCTAAAATCTATTTAAGAGATGCTTCACTCATTTTCAAGGACCTTCAACCATTTTCTCAAATTTCTCACATTTCACTCTCAATTCTCTCTCATTTCTCTCTTCACTTTGCTACAACTTCTACTTCTCTCTTCCAAAACCACACACAAAAGCTCTTATTTCTTGAAGAATAATCACTTTTTACATTGAAAAGTGATTAATTCTTGAGCTAAACTTCATCTCTTGGTTTGCATTGGTTGGATTTTCTAGAATTTCAGCTTGTTCTTCTTCAATCCAAAGGTTTCTCACCATTTATTTTGGTGCAAGCTGGATTTTGGTGGATTTTCGCGATTTCGTTCGGTTTCGACGCGTTTCGGTTATTGATTGAAGAATCTCTGGCTTTCTTTCATTTTCTGCATCAGGATTACTTTGCAACAATTACCAAAGCAAGTCTCCGCTTTGTAGGTTGGTTTTCCCTAAATCTACATTGTTTTTAGCTTATTCGTAACGTATTCGATGTAGATCTTTGTGGATTTTTTATTTGGATTCATGTGCTTGAATATGATTTTTGATGTGGTTGTTAATTGAATCCAATTGATGTTTGTTGACTGTAATTCAATGTAATTTCATGCCTAATTGATTACATGTTCGTTTGGAAGTTTGAAGAAGTGATTTGCTACTGAAAAGTGCTTTTGAAACTAGTTTTTTTGGCCACTGACCCAGAGTAACCGGTTACTCACCGTTTGTTAACCGGTTACTCTGTGTATTTTTACGTAAATTGTCTGATTTTCAACTAAGTAACCGGTTACTCACCGTTTATTAACCGGTTACTCTGGGACAGAATGTGTATTTTTGTGCATTTTCTTGCTTCTTTGAGGTCCTTAACATGTTTAAACTTCATGGATCAATGCATTGATGATTGGTGGATTATTTTTTAGATATCTTAACTCACACCACAGTATGAACTTGATTTCTCAACACGCGGCTTTTGATTATTAATCAATGAATGTCTATGTTTGCGTGGTTGATTAATTGATGCAACGATCACATAATGCACACACATTGAGCTTGTTAATTGTTAATGGATGCTTGTGTTGCTGGAACTGTTATGTGCATGTCCATTTGCTTTTTATTTCAAGAGGTGCACATTTGTTTTAATTTGTTCACATGCTTAATAATGTGTATTTTCTTACAATGTGCATCATTCCATGTTGTTTTTAAGGATTGTTCACCATGATTTGTAATGTGATTGTGATCGTGTTTGTTTGATGAATGTGCAAGGCTTGAAGCATGTTTGTTCTTTTATGAATGAAATTGTTTGTGAATGCATGCTGCCTCTAATCTTCCACTGCTGACTGTACACATGTATGTTGTAGTATGTGCTGCCAAATGCTTGTTACACCCATTTTGTATGCTAAACATGAGCTGTTGTTTGCTGTTTGGTATATGAAGCTGAATTTACTGTTGTCCTGTTGCATGTGGGCTGTAATAGCTGTTGTTTTCATTATTTCCTTCCATTGGCTTGTTTGACCAAGTTCTTTTACTTAGGATTTTTTGTGAATAGTTTTTGAACTAACCTTTTCATGTAGGTGCAAATGGTAAGTAAGTGTGTGGATATGCTTCCACACACACTCCTCTTTCTCATCTTCTCTTATTTCTTTTAATCATTCGATTGTGATCATGTTAAGCATGTATATGCTTTCCTTGAATAATTTCTTCTTCATCCCTCTTTAAGATCAACTTAACTTCCACCTTGGAAGTAAGTTGCTTCTTTTGCTCTTCTTCTCTTTTCTTTTGGGTAGGTTTCTTAAACCACATTAACCTTAGGATCACCATGTATGATAACATTAAGGTTGAGTCTTAGTATCCCTCATTAGTTTTCACCTTTCTCTCCTTTTGAGTCACTTCTTCTCATCTCAAAACTTCTTGAAAACACTTAATAAAGATAAAGAGTATTGCGCACGAGCCTTAAGCGTGGGGAATGAGAAATTAGGGGCTTCCTCTCATCTTTCTAGAGTGCTTAGCGGGCGTCCTGTTTTGGGACGATTCGTTAAGTATTCGTCCCTGTGCCCTAGACTTTGGTGCAATGCAAGTTACAAATAACTGCAAAAAACACTTCTTTCTAAAAAACTCCAAACAAACAATAACGTCTTGCCTTCGGGAATTCTCTTCTCATCTCACTCACTCTCGACGTACGACCGTGCTTATTCTCATTCTCTCGCAAAACGGTAATGCCTAAGTCTCCATACAGCGAGCTGCAACACCTGAGCTAGAACGTTAGCCGTTCCATTAAAAGACACAAACAACTTTCCCTAGGTGAGGGGAACTACGTCGCTCTGATTCTCATGTTCCCGATGAGATACGTAGGCAGTGGGGTAGGGCCCATTCGAGCACTTCTTTTATTTTCCCTACATTTGTTTCTTGTTCTCTCTCTCTCTCCTTTCTTTTTTCCTCTTTCCTGTTCCTTTCTTTTTTCAGTAGCAGCGGAGCTCCAGTTTTTTACACCCTTTGATCGAGACAAGCAAGCGTGGATTCCATCGGGTACGATGGACGCGAGGGGGTGCTAATACCTTCCTCTCGCGTAATCGACTCCCGAACCCAGTTCTCTTGGTCGCAAGACCATGCTCTTTCCTTTCCCTCAAGTTTACGCAGTGTTTCCTTTCCCTCTCTTGGGATAAATACACATTACTGGCGACTCTGTTTCGGTGCCACTTTCGCGTTTGTAGTAGGATGAAAATCCCGGGAGCGACAGACCCTATTCCTCCAAGAGGAATCCTTGTAAACTATTTTCCCCAGCAGATTTAATTTTCAAGATACTGCTCTAGTATCCATGAAGAATCTTAAATGAGATTGAGGTATCATTCTCCCTTGTTGGAATATCTCGATCAATAAGATACTACTTTATTGGATTAGAGAATCTCATCAATTTTGAGATACTGCTTTGGTATCCGTGGAGAACCTTAATTAATAAGGTACTGCTTCGACCACCCAAAGAGCCTCATGTCATGGTAAAGATACTGTTCTAGTGCTCCTGAAGAGCCTTTACCAGGTTCTGCTTCACATGACCTAGAAAGTCTTATACCATTGTTCGAGACACGACTTTGTCAAACGAAGAGTCTCATTAGTCTGAGACACTACTCTAAGAGATCCCTAGAGAGCCTTAATCCATAAGGTACTGCTTTGTGTGGTCCAGAGAGTCTCATATTTTGTTGCTGAGATACTGTCCTAGTATCCCTCGAAGAGCCTTAATTGACAAGGTGCTGCTTCGCATGGTCTAGGAAGTCTCATGCCTTCTGTTGAGATATTATTCTAATGTTCTAGAAGAGCCGCGAGGTACTGCTTCATAAGAATTAGAAAGTCTCACGTATAGCATTTGAGATACTGCTCTGTTATTCCCAAAGAGCCTTAATCAATAAGGTACTGCTTTGTGTGAGTCAGAGAATCTCATGTCTTTGAGATACTTATTTGGCATTCTCGGAGAGCCTTAATTCATGAGGTACTGCTTCGACCCCAAAAAATCTCATGTTTTGGTAAAGATACCGTTCTAGAATTCCCGAAGAGCCTTCACCAGGCATTGCTTCGTATAATCTAGAAAGTCTTATACCATTGTTTGAGGCACTGCTTCGTTAAAACGTAGAGTCTCATTTTATCGAGATACTGCTTTGGCATCCTTGGAGAGCCTTAATTCATAAGGTACTGCTTCATTTGGCCCAAAGAATCTCATGTTTTGGTTGAGATACTATTCTCGTATCCCTGGAGAGCCTTAATTGATAAGGTACTGCTTCACATGATCGGAAAGTCTCATACATCCTTCGAGATATTGCTCTATTATTTCCAAAGAGCCTTATTCTATAAGGTGTTGCTTTATGTAGAGAACCTCATTTGTTGAGACACTGCTTTGGTTTTCCTCGAAGAGCCTTAATTCATAAGGTGTTGCTTCGCACGACCCAAAGAGTCCCATACCTTTTATTTGAGATACTGCTTTAGTACCCTTTGAAAGTCTTAGATTGATTATTCCCCCTAGTTGGAATGCCTCAATCAATAAGATGTTGCTTCATTGGTTTAGAGAATCTCACATTTTCCTCTTCTCACAAAAATTTTGCTCTGAATATCCCTGGAGAGGCTTAACCAATAAGGTACTGCCTCATGCGATATGGAGAATATCTCCATTAAGCTACTCTAAAGGTGCCCGACGATCCTTAATTTATGAGGTGCTGCTTCGTGCGACCTAGAGATTTCCATTTGTGTTCGAGATACTACTTTGAGAATTTCATGTTGTTTTATTCTTCTCGCATCATGTTGTTTCCTTTTACTTTCTACCCTTACTTGGCTATTTCTTCTTGGTAAACAAATTTCGGGATCTTCTTGTATCTAATAGACTTTTTCCCTAAAAACGAACTCCATACAGTAACTTATTTCACGGGTTCAAGGCAATTAGATAGGGGCATCTGTCATACCCCAAATTTGTCCTACCCTCTTCAAGTTTTCTCTAAAGATCATCTGGCCTTTGACCATGATCTTCTAGGAATTAGGTCATAAAGTTATGCCAATAACTCATTGTGGTTAACAAGCTTTTATGATAGATGTGTTGCTCTTAATACTGGAGTTTAGGAAGGTTTTTTGGGCTTTGATCCACTATTGTTTTAAATTAAAACGTTCCAAAATAAGTCAGTTAATTCAAGAGAATTCCAAATCTTGTTTTAAACTCATGGTCCTAAGTTACACAAGCTATGATCAAATATTGAAGCCACAAATTCAAGCTTTGTGTTTGGCTTGTTTATGGTCAAGGCATATTATATAGCACAAAGAAGAAGCATTTACCAAATAATTTGTGCCAAGGATGCAAAATTGTTTAACTACATTTGATTACAAAAAGCATCTTGATTACATTGCCGAATACAGAGAAAATTATAAGACAGAGAACATAAAATTAGGAAGAGAACTTTAAGACTAAGCCTAAAAAAAATAGAGTTGTTGCAACCCTGTTCTACTAAAAGTTTACACCAAGAGCAACCTTGGTCTTCATCCAAGCATCTTCATTCTCACGTCTTCATCAAGTTTTGCATTAGTAAGCTTAATCCCCTCCAAGCCCCTCACCATCAACCTCATCAACACGTGAAAAAGGAGATCAAGAATAGTCAGATTCACATTAATTAAAATCCATAAACACAAAGTCATTTCAAAAGATATTACATGAATCTTACAAAGTTCTCAAGTCATAAAGATTTCACATGTTGCACAAAGCCTAAAGACCATGAACACCTTACAAAGTCATGAAATTCTTAAAGTTTATGAAAGAAGGATCAGAAGATTACCTTTACCATTAATCCTCAAGCATCGGTCCTAAATACAAGCTTCGTCTTGTGGATCCTCAAGCATCAGAATATTTCTAGCTTTCCAATCTTAGTTGTACTTTTTCTCGTCTTCTTCATTCCATTGTGCTTCCGGCTTAGACACTACCATGTTATTCGCATCGGTCATGGTAATTTCCATTGGACCGTTTTGTATAACGCTCCATGCCTTCTTATCAATAGAATTGATATGCACACGCATACAATCCTTCCATTAACTATAGTTTTCACCGTTAAAAACCGGTGCTCTATTGTAAGCCCCTTTCTGTTTGTTTGCCATTTTCTAAAAAGTTATACTTGGAGCACATAGATTAACCGGTGCTCCTGATACCACTTGTTAGACGACGACAATTGATCTAGAAGGGGGGGTTGAATAGATCACTACTTTTTAATTGTGAGTCGGCGCTTAAAATTGATTTTTAAAAATTGTTTGCAGAAGCGGCCGAGGACTATATCGTCTAAACGAATTGGTTACCGAAAGGACCGGATATACGTAAGCCAAATGGAACGATAGGCTTGATAAGAAAATTGAATCACAACTTGACTATTAATCAATTTACCAACAACACTTAATGTTATGTAATTTCCAACAACTTATCAAAAACAAAACCAAATTGACAATTCATCAAACACCTTGTAAGCGTTCACTTTATCGAGCACTTGGAGTGCGAAACACTCCAAGCTAAACCTTCTATGTTAGTTAGTGCAGAATTTTCACCAAGCACAATCCAAATGATTGTGCAATGTTTTTCAAATCAGTTTTTCTGCACTATACTATACCAGAATTTTTATCGATCAATTGAACAATCACAAGCGTAAACAGTTGAAAATTAAAGAGATAGGGAAAAAGAAACGACACCAAGTTTGTTTAGGCAGTTCCCCTTTCGTCCTCGCTTCGGGTACGTCTGCCCCCAATTCTAAATATAGAATTGAGATATCTATAATCTTGTTTGCAAATTGTTTTTACAAGAGAAGCCTTAGATATCACACACTTAAGAAACTCCGTTGATGTTGATACTATGTCTTCTCTTCCCTTGATTTGAGTTAAATTAAGTGCCTCGAACTTGTTGAATGAACCTCCAGGTTGATGCTACTAGATCGACAAAACCCACAGCTCTTCGATCACCTTCGCTCGGCTGATTACAATTCATACACCGTTCGATCCCCAAACCTTTGTTGCACAATCCTCCAGTTGACGCTACTAGATTGACAGAACCCACCGTTCTTCAATCACCTTCGCTCGGCTGAATTCAATACACACAAAGATCTGAACCAAAAACTACCAAATCTAATTGATCTTGGAGGACAAAACCCTAGAGGTTTTATTCAAGAAAAAACCCACTGAAAAACTCATCCCAAACAAGATACACTTCTATGTTTGGACGTTATCACCTCATGATGCAAAAAGATCAACAAAAATGGTTATGTGTATTTGTTGAGAAAATGCAAGAATGGGGATGAAGATGATGAGAGAAAATTTTCAGTGTAAATCTTTCACTTTTTCTTGTTGTTATGTAAAAAAACAGAGGAACAAAGTATTTATATGATGCTAGGACCAACTACCACAAATAACAGCTTTTTGAAACTTAGAAAAACCAGAAAAATGACCCTCATTTAGCGAATAGTCAACCTAACTTTTATGAGGGTCAGCCTACGCTGACCCGTGGGCAAAACTGTGCAATTTTGAGTACCATGCGTCGACCGCTACAGGTTCATGCGTTGACGCATGGCTGATGAAAATGCATAATGAAGAATTAGCTCCAGTATGCGTCGACCGGTGGGTCGGCGTGAGCTAACCCGAGGGAAATGCAACAAAGACAACATTTTATGAGTCGACCAAAGCTTGGTTTGGGTCAACTCAAACTACCAAAACTCTCAAAAATTGGTTTTTGCACATGTTTTCATCTACCTAGGCCATGTTAATACATAACTATGACACATAACATGATTACACACATAAGACACATAACATGATTACACATATATTACACACATAACTATGATTTGCACATGTTTTCATCTCAAAAATTAGTTTGGACACATGATTATTAATTGTTTATGCATTGCAAAATACGGATGCCGACTATGATGAGATGACACCGTCCAAATTACATACTACGAGCTAGTACATGTTTTGACATCATTAAAATAAAGATCGAGTGTAAGACACCTTGCCCTCACAGATTTGAGCTTGATTTTGGTTCTGGTAATTCTGATTTTGACTTTAAGGATCTCGAGGAGGATTAGATCTAGGCCGGTAGTACGGAGGCCTATGCATTAATGGTTTAAAATACAGAGATGGTGATGCAGCTGTCACATACAGATACAAATAGTATGGCACTGGAAATGGTGACTGCTGAAAAAATAGAGGAACGTAATATATTGTCAGTGTTTCATGAGAATACCTGACACCTATCGTAACTGCATTGGCCTCACCCCCTTTCTTCTTCTAGAAGTTGTAAGGGGATTTCTTTTCACCAGTCTGGCTACTCAGGGCATTTTGAATTTTTCCACTCATAAGGCCACTTTTTATTCGTTCACCAAGTCAGAAAATCCTGAGACACACTTCTTATCATCTTTTCATAATAAGAGCTTTATAGAGTATCCATGAACATGTCAACTGACTCACTTTCTGAGAGTGAGGGTTGCACTTGGGATGAGAATTCCTTCCACTCTTGTGTATATTCCTTGAAGGATTTGTTGCTATTTTGAGCTAATTTTCGCAATTATGTGCGATTGGGATCCATGTCCATATTGTACTTGTACTACTTCAAAAAGTCATCAACTAAGTCCCTACATGATCAAATACGACTCCTTTGTGACTTCATGTACCAACTCAACAATGCCACGCTCAAAGTGTCTTGAAAGCACTGAATCATTAGCCTATCGTTGTAGGTATAAGATGCCATTTTTCTACAAAACATCACCAAATGGTGTCTCGGGCAGCTAAGACCCTAATACTTCTCGAAGTCAGGTACTTTTAATTTATGAGGGATAGCTACATTAGAAATCAGACACATGTGAAAAGCATCAAGGCCATATGCATCATTCTAGGATACAATATTACTTGGCAGATTTAGTATCCCGAGGGACCTCAATGTTTGTCATTGGGTATGCATCTTAAGGGTTTGGCATGTAGTATGCAAATCGATGATACTTAATAGCATCATGATATGAGATATGCCCACACTTACCTGCCCGCTATCTAGGGGGTACTTCATTGTTAAATAGAGGGTTGAAAGAATGACTCACAAGGCGTTGAAGGCAAGTTTGGCGATGACGATGTTATATGAGGAAGGGGCGCTCATCATCAAATATCTTACTCTTACGACCTTGGCGCCCCCATACTATGAACATCGTATACATTAAGGCAGTTAAAAACCGGACCAGTCATCGAACCGGTTAGGGTATTGGGTCTTTGGTTCTTTATTCAAACCACTAGGTCATTGGTCGACCACATGACTAAACCAGATAAAACCGGAAAACTCGGTTGAATAAACCTGTCATTATAACAAAACTATATAGGTATTAAACCGGTCAAACCGGATGACTCGTTCTCAAAAAAATCACTAGCACCTAAATTTTTTGAAAATATCGTAATTTCACAAGTTCATTCTTTAATTTCAAATTCTAAACAAAGTCATTACACACAACAAAATATAAATTGAAATAAAACTTGAACAAAGTCTAAATGCAACATAATCTAATTGCATAATTTATAACAAAATAACTTCAATGTTAAAGAAATTTAATTTCAAGGAGGGAAAATTGTTTCAATGTTAGGCACCCATTCTTCATCAAAACCATCCGCATCAAAATCAATCGCAACATCTTCCTCATCAACGATATCATTTCTTTGATCCATATTTTCTCCAAAATTGAGTTGTGCATCAACCTCAACCTCAACCTCATTCAAATTTAATTGATATACAACAACATCAATATTAGAGAGTTCAACAATTGGCATATAATATTAAAATTAAAATTAAAAAATTGTAATCACAAATTCACAATAACTAACAACATATCAATATCATTTGAAATAGGCTGGATTGTCATACTAGCAAGATCTCTACGTAGTAATTCCACCTCATCAATAGTTAAGTATGATGGTGAATCCTCCAACACTCAATCAAAATGGTCATCAAGTGTTTCAAAATTGATAGGATTATAATTTTGTTTCCTTTCATTTCTATAAATCATTAGAAAGAGAATTTACATATAAATTCTTATAAAACAGTTTACATATAAAACAATTGAATCTTAAAATACATAAAACATAAAACAGTTTACATATAAGAATTTGTATGCTTTATATGTCTCTATATGTTTTATAAGAATTTGCAAAGAATTTGTAAGCAATTGTGTCCAAAATAGTTTAAATATAAAGACATATAAAGACATTACGTATATGGAGAAGTTTTTTTACCGCGTCCTTCTAAAATGAGAAGAATTTTTTTTTAATATAATGTATAATTGTTTTTTTACTGTATAGTTGTTTTCTTACTGTAAGTTTAATAAAAATGAGATCTTTTTTAATATATAACTTTACAAGTATACATTTTAAGTTCGAATAGTTACATTTTATATTATTCCATGAGAGAGCAGATCCATTAACATACAACATTGCATGAAAATAAACATATATTTATAGTAAGACTTGAGAAGATAACTATAATACCTGTTTTGTAGCCTTAAGTTGTAACAAACAAAGACAATCATTAAGTTTTTGATGCTCCAATCTATTTCTTTTTTTTAATGAATGTGCTAAAAAACACTCCAATTTCATTCACAACCAAAGGCACTACAAGTTTGACTCAAAATCTGAATAGCCAACTTTTACAAATTGGGTGCTTCGGTTCCATAAGTTTCCCACCATTGATCTAGAATAATGCATGTGACAACATTAAATAACGTTTTAAAATAAATATTGGCATTGTAGTAAAATAAATAAGGATTATCAACTAATTTTACCTAGCAATACTTCATCTCAATTTTCTACGGCTGTTGTCCTTCTAAAATTTTGAATGATCTCATCTCAGCAGTTAATTTAGTTCGCAAGTCCCTATTATCATGACCATACTTTTCAATGACATCCAAAAGGCCTTGGGTGGTGGACTTGTGATTTTCATATTCTGGATTAAATATACAAGATGGATTTAACCAATAACCAGCAGCAAGAAGATTTTTGCAAAGTCGTGCATCCCAACAATTATCCAAGATCTTCAAATAAGGCTCCACTTTCAGCTTATTTCTTTTAAACCTCTTCTCAATATCGTCTCTTGCTTTATACATAGCTTGATAAAGATATCCCATAGCCGGTTTATCTTCACTATCAATAATACGTAACACACGTACAAGTGGTTCTGTAATTTTCACTTTGTCAGCACATGTAGACCAAAAGCTTGAGTCTAAGACTTATTCCACAAATTGCTTTGCCTTGACATCTTTGGAATAAGTTGTGGTTGTCCATTCTTTAGATGTTACCATGGCTCTTAGTGCATCTTTATGAGCCAAAATACTTTGTAAGGCAATGAAATTAGTAGCAAAGTGAGATGGAGCAGAACGAAGTATTTCTCTTCCACTGGTATTTTTTCTCATCAAATACAATGTAAAACAATGATTATATATGTATTAGGTAGATTTTGAAGCATGTGACACTGCCCCACTTACTTCCTCTAATTTCCCCATGTCTTGCAACATTAAATTAATACAGTGTGCTGCACAAGGAGGCCAATAAAACATAAGAAACTCTTTTTCCAACAACTTTCCAACAGTAACATAATTTCCATCATTATCTGTAACGATTTAAACAACATTTTCAGGACCAACATATAACACTACTTCCTTAAAAAGCTTAAACAATGTGTTTGCAGTTTTAGAAGCACCAGAGGCATCAACAGACTTTATGAAAATAGTTCTTTTGGGACAATAAACTAAAAAGTTGATAAGAGTTCTCCTGCAACGATCAGTCCACCCATCTGCCATAAGAGTACTACCTGTATTTTTCCAAATAGAACGATATTGCTCTATCTGTATCTTCACATCATTAACCCACTTATTTAACAAATTACCACGAAGGGCGTGCATAGTAGGAACTTTATATCCACCTCCCATGCAACAAAGAGCATCAACTGCAGGTTGAGAATAAGCAGAATTTGCAGCATTGAAAG
The DNA here is from genome assembly GCA_022829125.1 of Lathyrus tuberosus. Classification (NCBI taxonomy): domain Eukaryota; kingdom Viridiplantae; phylum Streptophyta; class Magnoliopsida; order Fabales; family Fabaceae; genus Lathyrus; species Lathyrus tuberosus. The sequence goes on along the minus strand of JALAZF010000199.1, from coordinate 8,003,760 downwards.
GAATAGATGCATCAATAATCCACTTTGCAATAGCAAGATCACACTTTTCTACCACTTCTTTACTTTGCATCACATTTTTTAATGTAGGTTGAGCTTCTGGAGTTATTCTGGGTAAAAAATGAGTATCAATGTGAGCGTCATTCTTTTTAGATGCACCGATTCGTGGGTTTATTTGTACTTGCAATTTACCCCCTTTGCAGCAAATGACTCACTTTCAACCACATCTAAAGTTTTTCTTTTCTTGCTCCGCTCATTGAAATTTTGTTTCACTTGAAAATGAATTTCTGCAAGCACGTCCTTGCAAATTTCAATATCCTCTACTACTCCAGCCAAGTGTTGCTTTACCCTATGAATTTCACCTCCACCAAAAACTTTGTTACAGTAGATACAAACAAGAGATTTTCCAACAATTTTACAATGTGCCCAAGCTATATCAGTCTTTCCCCTAACATTCTTTTGAACTAAACTGTGAACTGAAGAGGCTTCTTGTGATGGTGGTTGTGATGATGGTGTTTCAGAAGATTCCATTTTTTAGATCCTAAAATCCTGTAAAACAATTCAATTATAAATTCGAGTCAAATAATTGATTTAAAAATTGAAACTAAATAGAATAGTTAATATGTTTACAAAAACCAATGAAACAGTATTTTCATCTTCATAATATTTTCAATTATAAATTTAATTGAATAGCTAATATGTTTAAACTAAGTTTACAAAAACCAATAAAATATTATTTAATGAAACAATATTTAAACTAAGTAAAAATATAAACTAAGTAGAATAAATAATTCTAAAAATCTAAAAAGAAAAAAAATATAAAAATCTAAAAAAATTATTGATGAAGTTTATAAAGAAAAAAAAATTTAAAATCTAGCAACCATAAAACAGTATGTGCTCTGTTAACAATATGTGCTATGTTAACAAAAAAACACAAATGATTTCAACTATAAAACAAAACCGAAATAAATAAAAATGCAACACCTCACACTAATGAATTGTATCTTAAGCTATAAAAATAGTGAAGTCCAACTACTAGAACTTCACTTTTGTTTTTCTGTTCTATGCTAAATTACACAAAGGTTTAGATCCTAAAAGCAGTGTTTTAAAAACCGGATCGGTCATCAAACCGGTGAGGGTATTGGGTCACTGGTTTATCGGTCGAACCACTGGGTCATTGGTCGAACCGCATGACCAAACCGGATAACTCGGTTGAATAAACCTGTCATTATAATAGGTATAAAACCAGTAAAACCGGTCGAACCGGATGATTCAGTCTCTAAAAAATATAACTAGCACTTAAATTTTTTAAAAATATCATATCATAAATTCATAGGTTCATAATTTAAATTCAAATTTTAAACTGAGTCTAATTGTAAATTTTAAACAGAGTCTAAATTAAACAGAGTTTAATTTAAATTCATAGTTTTAATGTTAATAGAAAATCAGTTTTAATGTTAATAATTAAAACAATACAAATATTAACATTATTCTAAATAATAAAATTTTCAAGTCTATATATATATAATGGAAATCAGTCTAAAATTATATTATATTTAGTTTTTTAATATGTGTTCTTAAATTTCTATACAAATATTTGTATGATAGTTTTTCAATCAATATAAATACAAAATAGTAAAAATAGTTTTGTGGATATTACGAAACTTAATTTGTGTATCACTTAAATCAAATGAGTGATCACTATTATTCTTGAAGAAAAATTCCTATGTATTTGAGTAAAAAAAATTAAAAAAAAATTAAAAAATTAAAAAATTAAAAAAAAATTAAATTTTTTTTTTTTTAAATAAGCAGTTGAACCGCCGGTTTTTCCGGTTCGCACCGATTCCCACCGATTCGATGACAAGACCGATCTAGCAAGTGAACCCGGCCGGTTACCTGGCCGGTTCCCGGTCCAACCGGTCCGACCGGCCGGTCCGGTCCGGTTTTTAAAACTATGGCTAAAAGTATCAACACGAGCATCACTAGTGGCAAGTGTCTCAATAAATAAATCCTTTTATTAAAGTCCATATCAAACATCCATTATTTATTTCTTATTAATACATGAATTTTGTAGCAGGTTTCACTTCACAGTTCACGTTATCACTAATCTTATATTCCTACAAGTTAACCAAAACATAAATCACAATTCCTACAAGTTTAACAACAAAACATAATAAAATCAAAACCACAAAAGCAATAAATAGTAAAAACAGTATATTCATAAAACTAATATATCTTCCTAATCCTAAGCTTTGACAATCACATTTCAGAGGATTAACAAAAAAACTCACATATCATAGCATAGTAAAGCATAAAAGAAAGGAAGATTTGAATGAAGATAAAACCATAGTTTTAAAAACCGGACCGGACCGGCCGGTTGGACCGGTTGGATCGGGAACCGGCCAGATAACCGGCCGGGTTCGCTTGCTGGATCGGGCATGTCGTCGAACCGGTGCGAACCGGGAAAACTGGCGGTTTTCGCAAACCGCCGGTTCAACTGCTTATTTTAAAAAAAAAAAAAAAAAAATTTTTTTTTTAATTTATTTTACTGAAATACATAGGAACTTTTCTTCAAGAATAATAGTAATCACTCATTGAATTCAAGTGATAAACAAATTAAGTTTTGTAATATCCACAAAACTATTTTTACTATTTTGTATTTATATTGATTGAAAAACCATCATACAAATATTTGTATAGAAATTTAAGAACACAAATTAAGAAACTAAATATAATATAATTTTAGACTTAACTGATTTCCATTATATATATATATATAGATTTGAAAAATTTATTATTTAAAATAATGTTAATATTTGTATTGTTTTAATTATTAACATTAAAACTTATTTTTTATTAACATTAAAACTATGAATTTAAATTAGACTCTGTTTAAAATTTATAATTAGACTCTTTTAAAATTTGAATTTAAATTATGAACCTGTGAATTTATGATATGATCTTTTCAAAAAATTTAAGTGCTAGTTATAGTTTTGAAAGACTGAATCATCTGGTTCGACCGGTTTTACCGGTTTTATACCTATTATAATGACAGGTTTATTCAACCAAGTTATCCGGTTTAGTCATGCGGTTCGACCAATGACCCAGTGGTTCGCTCGATAAACCAGTGAACCAGTACCCTCACCGGTTTGATGACCGGTCCGGTTTTTAAAACACTGGATAAAACTCTAGAGAAAATCATGAGAGAAAAAAAGGAAAATAAAACAAAACCTGAGTGGAGGATCGACGGCCAGAGATGAAGAACGTGGTGGAGGAGCGACGACTGGAAATACTTGTGCTATTTTTTATTTTGTCGGTGACCGAAAACGAGCGATGAAGAAGAAACTTTTTTCGTTTTGGCTGCACTGAAGTGAACTCACGAAGAAAACACCTATCATATTTTTTTTTTTTGTATTTTTGTTTTATTTTTTTTAAATAATAACATTTAAACCACCAGTTTTCAAAACCGTTGGTTTTCTGGTTTTAACCGGATTACACCAGTTTTGACCGGTTTCTATCAGTTCAATAATGTAACCGATCCAACACTTGAACCAGATCGATTACCTCTCCAGTTCGTCTGGTCCAACCGGTCGGTTCCGTTTTTAAAACACTGCATGGGGTATATCCTTAGACCATCACATGTTCTCTCGAAAAGCCTACCATTGAACCTCTAAAAGGTTGTAGGAACTCAAAATCCATCTTTAAACCTTCAAATGGATCCCAATAGATGACATTGGTTGAGCTGTCGAGGTCCACCATGGCTCTTTTGACATTCCAACTATATATCTGTAAGTTAATCACCATTTGATTCTTTTCGTGAGGTAAGACTCCTTTCACGTTTCTGTTGGAAAAATTATTCTCTGACGAAGTAATTGTTCTCTTAGTGGGCTGGCCACTAGTAATATGCATTACTTGGTGGACATATCTCATTCTTGATGAACTAGACTCTCTGTCTCTCGCAAAACCTTGTCGAATCATATTCAAAGTATGATTTTCTTGGTCGAGATCATGTCTTTCTTTGTGAATCTAACCTCTTATGGGTTGAGGTGTTCTCTGGTGGTCAACTCTTTTTTTATGGGTGCTCTTCTTTGAGTTATAGGAGTTACCCCATATCTCTCTTTCACTTTAGGTGGCCTTCTTGGATTAACTTTTCACTTTTTTCATTTTAGACGGTGACAATCATATTTGTGGTGATATTGTATCTAGTGATATTTGCATCACTTATCTGATTCACTCCCTATTACATCTCTAGTGGAGTGAAAGGAGTTCGAGAATAATTTGGTGTAGGAGACATTTTAAATTATTTGTTCCCTTTTTGTATTTAATGGGATGAAATGTTTTAATGTAAGATATGCTCTCTCCTTGATTTAAAGCCTAATAGGGTCGTTTTTGTTGCGGACTTTGAATGTTCTATTGTTTCTGTAATTCAGAATAAATATGAAGTGTAAGAATCAATTTAAAATAAGTGCAAATTCAATGATAATAGTAACATAATTGTCCAAATTTTAATGGAATTAATGAATAATATATTTAATTAAAATTAAATTAAACTAAAAAGAAATAGTTTGCTAACTGATTTTAATGAGATAAAAAATTGAGAGAATCTAAGAGTATCCACATCCATAGAACCCACTTTGACTCTTTAAGTGAGTCATATTAAATTTTTTATATTATTTCACATTTTTCAGTTATTTAAACAACCCATCTAAATTTTTAAAATGTTCGTATAACTTATCTAAAATTTTAAATTGGGTCCCACAAAATACTACAATACACTCTATTTTTAAAATTATATATATTTTTAATGCAGTTTATGTTACAAAGCACGTTTGTTATTATGAGAATGTTTTCCAATTCAGAAACGATGTTAGAAGCTAATTTATTTTTTGGAAATCTTGGTATCCGGTTTTACGACCGACTAATCCAAGAGGGACCAATACCCACCGTCCACTAGCGGAGGCTCCGTTTCAAGCCAGAGCAAAGCTCCGTATGGACTGACCCACACAAGAGTTGATTGCACCTAGTAAAATTCGAACCTGAAATCTTGAGAGAAGCACACTCTCAAGACCTAAGCCTCCACCACTAGGCCAACCCTTAGAGGTTATGTTAGAAGCTAATTATCCAAAAAATTCTGACAAAATGTTGTGGGAGCAGTGTAGGCACGGCAAAAAAAACTGCCTATATTCATGCTCTAATATTACAAAGAAGAATTCGTTTTTTATAAGTTACAACAAATAATAGGAGACAAATGAATGTCAACCATTTAATCAAAACCACCTTAAATTATTGTATTCAAAATATCTCTAATAAAACTTTTATTCCAGGATTTGATTGATATCTTCTTTTTACGCAACAAAAATATGTCAATATTTAACATGATTTTATTAAAAAAATATAAAGAATATATTTGTTTTAGTAAAGCATATTTTCTTTGAAATTAATATATTTAAATTAAAGACAAATTATTAAACATAATTTAAATTCATGGAAAGTAAAAAAAGTAAAAACAGAAACATTCTCTTTTACATACACTTCTAAATGTTCCCGGTAAATACTTGGTGAACTCAAAGTTCGACGACTAGGACCATCTCTCTTTGTGGTCGACATCATTCTCCACGCAACAGTACAAAACTCACACTACAGTGACACACACCCTGACCCCACTCAACTTTGATGAATTGTTTTATTTATCCGTTTTAAAAAAAAATAAAAAACGGCATAATCTGCAGAAAAATAGGATGAATAAGAGATGAGTCAGATTGGATAAGACTCTAGTAGGAGCCAGCCTCACATTTTGTAGTTTTACCTATTTGTATTTTTATAACTATTCTAGCGGAATGTAAAGAGTTTAAATTCCGCTTTTGACGTTCTTACATTTACACATCTACGAACTGAAAAGACATGCTTCTCAAACTGATATTTTAAATAACTATTCCCTTCTAATCCAGTTAATTTTTCACAATCGACGGAATGATATTTTTATTAAAATATTTTTATGTTGTATCAAAAATGATTAAAGTAATATTAATTAGAGGATAAAATAGAAAAAATTATATTAAAAATTGAAATGAATTATATATTTTAAGACACTATTTTATTATAAATGGATCCTTCATTATAGAATCCAGGGAGTATTAATTGAGCTGACATGTTATTATTTCTTATTTCTGATGTTGTTGTACAGCTACCGACTAAATTGACTGACATGTCCCTTTATCTAATGTTATTACACAATTACTAGGATGGGTTAAAATTAATTATTGATAAATGAATTAATTATGTGAAAGGCGACAAAGAGGATGCGTTTGGATAAATAATTCAACAGAGTTCAAATCACATTTGTATTTTTCCTTGACAACTTTAAATTTTTTTGCTGTTAATAGAAAATGACTTACGAGGAAACCCGGTTTCGTGTCCTAACTTACTTTCCACCGGCACCCAAAATCAATCAAACCAAACAAATGAGTGGTTCCTGGTTTCCTATCCGATGCGTTGTTTGTACATGTTGTTTTATTATTCCATTTCTATCACAACAAGCATAGACCAATAATAATAGAAAAAAATATATCCCACTCTATATGAAAATTCCTTCACATACTATTTAGCATTTATGTTATTTTGTCTTCACAAGCAACAGCATGAAAAATACATTAACAAACGTTCAATGTACATGAAAAGATGGTAGTACATCTCAACTACCAACTCAATTAGCAATGAATTTGATTTCTTGTTTCTAACATATATATATATATACTACTTCCGTCTCATAAAAAATATTCTATTTGAGCAATGCACGGTTCTTAAGAAAATAATTAAATGTGTTAGTTTTGATGATAAAACTAATATCATTTACTAGAATACTCCTATTAATATTGATTGAAGAATGTGAAAGTTAATAAATAGGGATATATTAATAAAAAAATAATAAAAAATTCTACATTGGTATTAAAAAAGGACAATTATTTTGAGACAGAGAAAAAGTACAAATGAGACACTTTTTATGAGACGGAGAGAGTATATATTTACAATAAGAGGGCCATCGGCCCAAATGAAACAGGCAAGGGAGCAAACCAGCACCCAAACCGACGCTATCAGCTAACATCAAGTGCGATATCTCCGGCGGACAGTCTTCCAGCTAGTAACCATTTCCATTGCGAGGAAGAAGCTCCAACTTAGTAAAAAAAAATCAGCACAATTATTATAATATTTAAAAATATAAATAAATAAAAAACCTCCTCAAAATGATTAGAGAGAAACTTGATATGCCGAACAAAGGAAGAACCTTCATTAAAGACGAGAACCTTCCCAACAAGAGAATCCACAACATATTTACTATCCACTTCAACAATAAACTTGGAGAAATTATACGGCTAGGCAAAAACCAAACCGCTAAGCACATTCAATAATATTATTCTGCCCATAAGCTATTCCAATTTTCGATGTATTTATGAATTTCTTTTTTCTAATATTAAAACAACTAAATAGATTATAAAAAAATCATATATAATAAAGACACATTTTAAGAAATTAAAATTTAAAAAACTATACCTATTAACAAACTATAATTTTAAACTAATTATATGACATGTAAAATAATATATTTTTATTAGAGGATAATATAAAATATTTTTACACGATTATTGTATAACAATTAAACTCTTATATCCACCTTAATATATACAAATACAACTATCAATTAAGTTGATTTTTTTTATATAAATTAAAAATCTTTTACACACAACTTTAGGGATTAACTATTTAATTGGAAAAAGTATAATAGTTGGTACATTTTCTTTTAAAAAATTTAACTGGTTTTGAATTCAGAATTTCTAATTTAAGTTGAATAGACTTCTACCATCTCAATCAAGTCTTATTGAGTTCAATTGAGTGTATATTTGGATTGACTTTTGAAATACTCAGAATCAATTTTAGAGGTATAGAATTGATTCTGGGTGATTTTAAAGTGTTTGTTTTATCGAAAGTAGAATTGATTCTACCTCAAGAATTGATTCTACTAAAAGCTACAATTTGTAGCTTCTACCTCTAGAATTGATTCTGGGTGATTTTTACACTAAAATTTATTATTTAACTCACTTTTACATAAATGTATCCAAACATAAATCAATTCTGCTAAACTCAATTCTGTTAAAATCAATTCTACCAAACTCAATTCTGCTAGAATCAATTCTGTTCACCGTCAATCCAAACACACCCTGAATCGATTTAATAAGACAATCAACATTATTTTATTATTTATATTTAAATTATAAAATAGATTAATAAAAAAAAATCAATAACGAAATATATTGAAGGGAAGGGAGGAAGAATGCACCTTGTATAGATAAATTTATTAGCTTATATAATAGACAAATTAATTAGATAAGATAGGATTCCACTTTATCGTTAATGATTATTAATAATTTTTTTAAAAAGTAATAAATTATCTTGAATATTGTGTGACTGAAGTAAAGTCAGGAATAGCTTCATCTCTCGCCTTTTTCCTCCATTTACAGTCACGTTGTGTTGTCGTCGTTGTCATTTCTCTTCTACTACCCCAATTCCCCCCTTTCATTTTCCTCTCCTCCAATTCCAATAAGCACTTCCAATTCCAATAAGCACTTCCTATGGTGTGTCAATAATCACTTTTCTAAACAATTTCCATAGAGTCCAGTTAGTTCACATGGGATTGCGAACAACCTTTAGAAGGAGAAACATCCAAGGTTGTTACGCTTATTCTCTACTTAATGGAATCCATAAACCGATCCTTAGACGAATTTTACTCTCCCCACGCGCGCGAATCGCTCGACGAATTGTCTGAGCACTTCACAATCACCGACCCTTCCATTTCAGGTCACCCCATAGTCTTCGTCAGCCACGCGTTCCTCAAGATGACTGGCTTCACGCGCGAGGAAGTTGTTGGTAGAAGTGGTGCCATGTTTCAAGGTCCAGCGACGTGTCGTAGGGCGGTGATGGAAATTCGTGAAGCTGTTAGGGAAGAAAGAGAGGTTCAAGTTGTTTTGGTTAATTATCGTAAAAACGGCACGCCGTTTTGGGTTTTGTTGAATGTTTGTCCTGTTTTTAGTGCGAACCGTGGTGCTGTTGTTCATTTTGTTGCTGTTCAGGTTCCGCTGCTGAGGAAACCGAGGGTTTGTGGTTCTGGTGGTGGGTTTTCTCAGGGGAATGAGTTTGCGTTCCGGTGTTGTCGGAAGGAAGTTTGTTCTGATTCTTTGGCGGAACTTAGTCGGGTTTCTTCCGCTAATCGAGTGTTGGAACATGATGTCGCGGGTTGGTTTGTTTTTTGTTTTTTGGTTTTGGTTTTTGTATTTCCCCATTGAATTGAATTTTATGCATTGCTTGGAAGATGTTTGGGTTGCCTATGAGTTTAGCGAAATTATAATAGCACTATGAGATTTTGTTTAAGCTCCAAAGTGTAAACTTTTTGATAAAATCAAGTGGCACACCGTGCTTCTGCGAGTCTCACTACCAATCCGAATAATCACTTGATGTATTGGTCGTGAGTTTTGCAGAAATCTGGGTGGTTCACTATGATTTTACCATAACTACACTTTGAAGCTTCAAAAAATCACGTTGCCGAACTCATTGGCAACCCAAAGTCCAAACAGGCACTTATTGGTTTTGTCTTTGTTATTAATCCAGTTAAGCTCTCAACTACACTTGCAGAGCTACACTTATTAGGTGATTATTGAGTTCGTATACTACGTCTTTTGGTTTCATAAAAGTGACAACTTATATTGCTTTGGTTCTGAATGGATCAACTTCAGCATAAATTCGGTTTTGTTTTCCATATTGTTCTTTCTGTTAATTAGGCAAGACATTACACTTGTGTAGATATATCCATGTAATTTTTATGTGGCATTAATGATGGTTACATGTAATAAATGTACCACTTAGCTATTCTGCTGCACATTGTTGATAGTTAACATTAATTTATAGAACAACAACAATCAAGCCTCTATGGATCAGAAGATGTTATAATTTTCTTTTTATATATCATATCACTATCCAACCCATTAATCTCTTGATCTTTCTTAATAGTTTTCTGATTGCTTTTTTAAGTCTTCCTCTTTCTCTAGTGATTAGACTACTCTCTATTTGATCTACTCTCTCTAATGCATAATCTACTATGCATCTCTCTACATACCCAATGCAACATTATCATCATCGCTATGCTTATTTTATTCTCGTGTTGGTTCTTTACTATTCAACTTGTGATGGCAAAAGATGGATTTGTGAAGTTTACACATTTTGGAAGTTAATTTGTGCACAGGGATACTTCACGAAAGCAAAACTAGTTGTCACTTTGAGGAACTAAATTCAATGTTAACTTGGTGGTGATTAATTACAATGTGAATTGATTGGTTAAGGATTAATCTGTTAAAATATTCTCTTGACCGTTTACGTGTTTTTAGTAGAAAATAATATAATATTAGTTGGTTGATAATCTATACATGTTTTTAAGCAATATGATGTGTAAGATTTTTGCATAAATATTTGTTATTCTTATTCAAATTTTATGAAGTTAGTTTCAATAGTAGCTTTTGGTCTACTGTTGAGTGATTATGCATTTGACCTAGTGGTTTGGTTCTATTTGATATTTGCTGATATGTTAGCTACATAACATGCAGAATTGGAGAGTGAAGAGCCACGCGAGGCAAGTGGTGATGAGAGGAGAAGTGCTGCGACGGCCATGGACAACATCTTTTCTATGCTAACCCACTATAGCGAGTTGACGGGAAAATTTGTGTGTAGAAAGAGATGCAGCGTTCCTGACGTGGGTCTTCTTAGCTCTTCCTTGATTATTTCTCTTGGTAGAATCAAACAAAGCTTTGTATTGTGAGTTATTGGAAAAGTCTAGTTTTTTTTACTTAAGCAAAAGCTTTATGATTTTTGGAGACCTTTAGTTTGTTTATATGCTGCTTTTTGTTTTTGAGTTTCCTCGCAGAACAAATCCACATTTGCCAGACATGCCTGTTGTTTATGCCAGTGACGCCTTCATGAAATTGACAGGTTCTAAAACTTAACCTTTTAAAAGTTAATAATAGCCCTGAAAATTTTCTGGTGTTTGACATAAGGATTTAAAACCGATAATTCATATTTACTTAGTATTATTTTGATTCAAATTACCATGTTGTCTCAATAGGTTATGCAAGAGATGAGGTATTGGGCCGCAACTGTAGATTTTTAGGTGGAAGCGATACTGATGCCTCAACTCTACATCTGGTAATAACACTTTTTCTTTCTTTCTACTCATAGTTGTCCAATATTACCGTTGTAATTTGGCATCTTAGCTCAATGAAAATGGGCCATGTGGTTATGTCTTTGTGTAACTGCTTACAGATAAGGGAGAGTGTCAAAACTGAACAACCATGCACAGTACGTATTTTGAATTACAGGTTGATACTTTTATTCATTTTTATCTGTGCGGCCAAAGCTTGAACTTTTTGTTACTGGATATACTGAATCGATTTTACACAACATCAACAGGAAGGATAAAAGCTCATTTTGGAATTTACTTCACATCTCACCTGTTCGGGATGCTTCTGGAAAGGTAATTTTGACAAGCTATTTCTCAGCTGGAGTATAAATCTCAAATCTCTGATGATTTGTTTTCTGTCAAGCATCAGTCTATTCTAGTTGTCTAAGTATTTGCTTTTATGGTTCTAAATGAAGTTTCTCATATTCCTTGTGCATGTATAGTGTTTTCTTGGAATGAAAAAATGATTTACCAGTACAAGGATTGGGGAACCCAAGGGTCCGATTGATTAGAGAAAATATTTTCTGTTTTCACTTTTAATTGCTAAATTGATATACTGTTTGTTTGATTGATTGCTTTTGGTTTTCAATTTTTGTGCAGAAAAGTATGATTATTTTTTTCTTGTTTCTTAGACAAAACTGTGAAAATGGGAAATAAAACAGAAACAAAGTGAAAACAAGAAATGAACATTGGAAATATTTATTCAAATCAAACAACCGAAAGAGTTGGTAGTTGATGTATCATGCTTATTGGGGTAGTAGCGCATATTAAGCTTAATTTCACTCTTACTTTCCCAAGTATTGCCATTGTGTTATTTATTTTGGTCCTATTTTTTTATTGCATGATTTTGGTCCTTATTTTTGTTCCTTCAGTATCCGTGTTGGAAAATTAGTACTTATGTCGCAGGATTCTGTTTTTTTTTTCAGGTAGCATACTTTGTCGGAGTCCAAATAGAAGACGACCATAAAAACGATGATTTTAGGCGGTGTTGGAGACCTGATATGAAGCAGCTTAGCGTGGTTGGTGTAGTCAAGGTTGCAGTGAGGAGTTTATCCATGTCTGCTGGGTCGTCAAATACATAGTCATAGGATACTTATGGTGGATTCTTTGTCTTTGGCTGGTTTAATTTATGGGTTTTCATGTGCTATGCTTGCTTCCTTAAAAAAATGTTACACCGTGGGGGTGAAATCATCAATCTCAACTAGCTATCGTTGAGATGATAGAGGGGTGAAAAAAAGTCCATATTGTCAATTGTAATTGTAACTTAGTAAAAAACTAGACATTATATGTTGAAAGTCTTTAAAATGTGCTTTTTTTCTAGCAAAAGAACTGACTTGTACTGACTTTACAGCATCTAGCATCTTTCTATAGTTGAAACTAGGGGGTGACAAATCAGAACTGACAGTTTGGATATGTCCGTTTTATTTTTAATGCATCCTTAATGTTTTTTTTAGTTATTACGCAAAATTATTTAAATGTCTATAGTTTTAGAAGATGCATTTTCATATGCACCAAATTTTGAATGAATGTTGAAATATTTTGGAGATGTATTTTCGTAATAGTTTAAAACATACAATACATCACAATTTGAAATTATTATACATTTGAATTGGGTCGGAGATGCATCTGCGTAAATATTTCAGAGATACATCTTCTTAATGTATTAGAACTTGATCTTTCATGTTATACTTTGTTTATCTGTATTCAAATAAAGATTTAAACAATATCATACAATCGAAAATAAAAAAAATCTATGTACATAATTCCAGATGGTCAAAAAATGCCATACATAAATAAAATATTAAGAAATGTTGAAAATGTCATACAATCGAGATCAATATATTAACATGATGTTAAAATAAATATAGACCATAGTACTATTATTATATATTAAGACACTGTTATGTATATTTGACTATCTTTTCTCTACCATCTCTGCCTCCTCGGTCATTAATCCCCCTGTCCCCCGACGCTGTCTCTAATACAACAATGTCTCCCGTGCCTCTGTCATGATAACATCTATGATCTGCCTCACATCAGACCCATCAGAGAAAATACATGTGTCGATGCCTGCCTGCACAATCTCTACTATGCAACGACACGTAAGTAAGACATCCTCAACATGATCTAGCTGTGCCTGCTCCTCCTATAGTATTTTCTGATGAGCTGGTCTCGACAGTTCTCCTGGAGCAGCATGCACCATGTACGAATGTGACACCCTGAAGAACCATATGATGTACCCTTCAACGTAGCTCAAATCGCTCTCAGCTATAGTAGCCCATGCCTCCTCTGGTACTAGATGACTCTCATAATCATCAAACATGTCAACTCATAACTAGTAAAGCAACCCATTGGTACAGACAAAAAACACACAAGCAAGAAAATAAAAAAATACTACAGAAAATTCCAGTGATGCATTTCCGGAATCTGGGAAACTGAAACGCTGAAAAATTTCGAAGATGCATCTCTAGAATTTCCTGTAAGTCAAAAGTTGCATCAATGTACCCCATGCAATTTCAAAAAAATCTTGTTTTCATCATCATTTTCAGCCAACAAACGTCTAATACACTGTGTCTAAACTATCTTAAATGCTATTTCTACTCATTTCTAATTCTAATAATTGATTTCTACTCAATAACACAAAAATTCAAAAATTTATCGAAAATTCAAAAAACTTACAAGAAATTGATGATTCAAATGTTTGTGATGTTAGAGATGATGATTGAAGTTTTATTAAGTCTCGATGATTGAGTTTTGAGTTGGTGCAGAGAAAAATTTGAGAGAGTTTGAAGATTAGTTTGAGTAAAATGAGAAATGAGGAAAGAGAAGAGTCTGACGCGATTTAACCTCCAAAATATTCAGGAGATGAATCTCCATATTATTTTAATGTAAACTGATCTTTTGGTGCGTCATGAGATGCAACTCCAGAATCTGAGGGCATTTACGTATTTTTGCGCAGTGGCTAAGAAACATATGTGGTGCATTAAGACATCATCTATTTTAATGTGACTGTTTTGTTCCGTTCCGTTTTTGTTACAGTCTTTTGCGGGTGTAGGCATTAATTATTTTTTTAAAATTTATTTTTAAACTTAAAAGTTGCAGTATCTGTGGGTCTGTTCTGCTCTGTCTTCATTTTTTTCGAGGTGGGTCTAGGTTTTAACAGAATTATAAATAGTGGTCGCTATCGTCGCTATCTTGAAATATTTGGCCGGAGCGGCCACTCAGCCCAACAGATCCAAGGTGCGGATCCCAATTTACGACCCCGGGCGCGAAATACGCGATATCTTGGAGCGGTTTGCGGGACGTTATCCGCGTGGAACAGTTTGATTGTTTTTTTTTTTTTTACTTTTTACTCGGATGTTATCGCAGAAGAAGATAGGAAATCAAAGAAGAATAGAAGAAATGAAGTTGGTATCTTGAAAGTTGGATGTTATCGTAGAAGAAAATAGAAAATGAAAAAATGAAGGCAGAGAAATATTTCATTAATCAAATAAATAAGAGAATATATGATTTTAGGGTTAGAAAAGTCAAGAGAAATTTAATTAATAAAAAATATGAGAGAATATAGGATTTTAGGGTTAGAAAAGTAAAAAAAGTAATAAAAATTAAAGGTGATAAAGATATAGAAATACTCCGAGTTTTAGATTCTCACCTTCAACTATGTTTGTTCCACTTTCTCCCGTATTTTTACGGGCTTTTTGTGGGGCGGGTTTAAACGGGGCAGACATTGCCCGTTTGCCAATCCTATTTGAAATTGATTATGCAACATTAAGTTTGTTTTTATAGGTTGATAAAATTTATTTGCAGCAGGGATAACAATGGATAAGATTTGGGTAGGATACTATAGTACTTGTTCCCATACCCGCAATTTAAAATTTTTTCGTATTTAAACCCATATTCACATGAGCACTAACGTTTGTACCCATACCCGTACCCTCTAAGTATCTAAGTATCTATATCCATATTTGTTTATCCGCATTTTTAATAAAAAAATAATATATCAATTATAATTTATCATGTCATTTAAAATTTTTAAAAATATTTTAAAAAAATTAAAGATGATATTGGTAAGTTAAAAAATAAATAAATGTTATAATAAAATGCATATAAACTTAATAGTGATGTATTTAATAAAATTGATAAATTAACATGTATACGTAATAATATATATATATATATATATATATATAGTGCGGGTAAGGGGCATGTTAGGTATTAAGGTACTCGTACCCATATCGATACCCGCTTATTTGTTGTGAGTAATCATTCATGTTCATGTCCGTACCTATTTTATGGGTTTTTACCCTACTCGTTGTGGATAAGTTTTGCGGATTCCTACTGGAGATGTGTACAATTGTCATCCCTAACTTGAAGTCACTTTTTAATATCCTATTCCATCCAGATTAATGGTTGATTTTAGATACACATGGCATAAATAAAAAATATATTATAATAATAGTTTATTTTTTTATTAACTGTTAAAATTGTTGGAATTAAACCCA
Source organism: Lathyrus tuberosus (assembly GCA_022829125.1). Lineage (NCBI taxonomy): Eukaryota > Viridiplantae > Streptophyta > Magnoliopsida > Fabales > Fabaceae > Lathyrus > Lathyrus tuberosus. The sequence goes on along the minus strand of JALAZF010000199.1, from coordinate 7,987,986 downwards.
AGACTTTGAGTAATTCTGAATCAATCTTGATGAATTCTTCACTTTTCACTCGAGTGAATCAATCAACCTTGGTTGCAAGATTGTATTGTTGCATAATGGTGTTGAAAACAAAAAAGAAAATTGAATTGGGGAAGATGAGGTTTAGTGTTTTCACGAAAATAAGGAAGAAGAAGAATTTCTGCAGAGTAACTCTCTGGTCTAAAAACCGTAATTTAATTCAACTATGCAAATGCACTTCTGTTGTGTGTTACAATTCATAATAGGGTTACTCCCTATTTATAGATATAGCTTGCTTGCTCCCTAAGCAAAGGCTAAAAACAAAAGCCCAAAATACCTAATTCTGCTAACACTACAAAATTAAGTTTAAGACAAAATCCATGTCGATGATAACTCATCGACACTTCGACAACTAGGTGTTTCGACACACACACTAGGCTATTCGACAAATTCCTTGTCCCTGTCGAGCAACATGCTTTGACACAAGGAATTTCAATTCAACACACCACCTAATTTATTGTGTCAAAGCTATCTACATTCATCATAGACCTTAACTTCTTGAACACTTCAACCTACACTCCCTTTGTCAAGATGTCTGCAATCTGATTCTTAATTCTGCAGTGTTTCAAGTTCATCTTCCCATTTTCTACCTGCTCTCGAAGATAATGGACCCTCATTTTGATGTGCTTGCTTTGTCCACGTGCTATCAGATTCTTCGCCAAAATGATAACAAACATGCTGTCGATCTTCATGGTAACCGCTCCATGATTCTTCGTTGTAATCTATTTGATCAGATTCACCATCCACGTTGCTTGACATGCACAGAGAGAAACAACTATGTACTCTACTTCACATGATAATAGTGCTACGACTAGTTCTTTTCTTGAACTCCAAGCAAATGGTGCACCACCTAGCATGAATACATAACCTGTTGTGGATTTTCTATCCTCAACATCACTACACCAACTTGAGTCGGTGTATCCCACTAATTTGTATTCTTTTCCTTCATCGGCTACAGGAAATAAAATACCATAGTCTAGAGTTCCTTTCAAATACCTTAATATCCTATTCGTCGCTGCTAAATGTGATACTTTTGCCTTCTGCATGAATCTTGTGACGCCCCCAATCTATACCCCAAAACAGTTAAAGCAATAAAAGAAAAATTCAAAATTTCGTCAGAGTATATCTAAAAACACGGCATAGACCGAAGGGGTCACATCAATAGAAAACAAAATACAGATAACATACAACACCTGCTCATAAAGATATGCAACAGTGGGGTAGCAATCAAACAGAGGAAACTCAGTTCCTTACACCCACTTTTCAGAAATTAGAATAAAAGCGGAAAATCTAAAATCTGAATAACATATATACATATATCATATAAAAAGTCTGTCATACATCAAGTTATACATGTACAATTCCAAAAGATATCATCACATATACAAAATAATCACAAACGGCCACCCTAGCTACCCGGTGTCACATATCAGAGCCGACCGACAAAAGAATGAAGACGCAAAGCTTCACAAAAAGAATACCTCCAGCAACTCTAATCTGCAATGCCTCATAGAACATTATAAAACAGCAGAAGGGTGAGAAAAACAACCATAATATAATTGCGTAAAATTATATATTAACACAAAAATACTCAAGTAGGCATATTCTCACCACAATTGCACAACAATCAAACATAACACAATACGGTACAATTTTCACGTATCAAATACCACTGCACTTCAATAATTCACAATTCAATTACACATATTCCATCTCATCAATCACAATCACAAATCCATGCACAATTAATTTATGATTTATGCAAATGCACAGAGACCGACATAACGACTCTATGCACATGCTATGCGGTACCGACTTCCAATGTCTCATCATCAGTTCACTCAGGAACTACTGGAACCATCGCTCGTTACTGAGGATCGCTCAATAACTCGCCGTCGGGCCTACGATGTTCACCCGTCGCTTTAGGTCTCCACATGAGCACACGACGTTATGGATTGCTTTAGGTCTCCACGTGAGCACACAATCCGATCGCTTTAGGTCCCCACATGGGCACACGATCGTTTATAACCATCGCTTTAGGTCCTCACATAGGCACACGATGTTATAGTGGATTCTCTCTGGAACCAAACCGTCACTCAGGACGTCACAACAATGCATATCATGATGCTTGGCATACAAATGACTCATGACAATCCAATGCATACATATATACAACCATGTGAACCATTTCAACATCAATGATCATGCATTGAAAATCAATTCAAACAATGCATTCATCATTAACCACAAATCACAACAACAAGCATATTATCATATGCATTCACACCAATTCACATCAATTACACCAAACGGCAACGAGCATCGCTTTACCACCCAAACGGCAACGAACTCTTTCACAATTAACATGCATTTACATTTAATTTAAACAATGCATTTATTTGCCAAAAGGCCACAATTCACAATAATTTCCACAATCTAGGATTCACGCCATAAGGCTACCCACAACACATCGTATAACAGTACACACAAGCTATACGTTATATAACAAAAGCATATTGCACGATAACACCTCAATCGCACGCATTCACGACGGTAAAAATTAACACAACAATACGGTTTCAATTTTCTGCTATAATTAAACCATGTACAAACCTCAAAACCATTTTTTCTAGAAAGAACATCTCGTTAGCTTTCTAACGCTTCGAACGAGGGTCAAAACCGACTTACGGTTCAAGAGTTATGAATTTTTGAAGTTTTGCAAAAACCAGAATTTTTCTGCTAACAGCCCTACGGGTTCATGCAATTTCGTTCGAAAATCCGACCGATTCAATTATTTTCTTCGAAACAAACACATACTCATTCATACCAAACATATAGTAGTGATTTGGAACCATTAAACGTGAATTCTACGACTTTCAATTTCACGCCAAATCTTAAACTCTCAATTCTCCAAAAATGCAAAAACTTACAAAATCAACCAAATTCGATAAAACAAGCATACTCGATCACGGCCTAACATTACTCGACACATCTACACAATTTATTCCGACTTTCGTCCGTAAAAACATCGGTTTCTATCGATTTCTACCGTTTCGACCTAAAAGTGAAAACTATGGAAAACAAGCAAACATTCCAAGAAAACATACATAATCATACACAAGCATAAGATAATCGAGTTTCGCACCCTTACCCGATTAATTCGCGTTTGAAAAGTCGGTTGAATCGGTTCCTAAATCCACAAGTTTTTCCTCTTTTTTTTCTTCTTTTTCCTCTTCTCTTTCTCTTCTCCTTTTCTTTTTCTTCTTTCTTTCTCTCTTTCTTACTACTTTTCTATTTTTATAACAAATCAAAATATCTAACCCCAAAAAGACCAAAATACCCCTCAGCTCAAATATCTCCCAAACGCTCTCAAAATGCGATAAAACATAAACATACCTATGAAATATATTTCGGGAAATAAAAGTTGAAAAGAAATTATAATTTATTGCAAATATTTTACCTATCAGAGAAATTATTCAATTAACAGGTAAAACTCATTTAATTTACACAATTCAAAAAAAGGCCAAAAATTCACTAACTTCCACCAGTGGAACTCAAGTGCAAAACGTGACATAACCAAAAATAACACTAACTTCCACCAGTGGATGTTAGTTCAAAATGTGACACATTTATGCCACAAAACTCACAATGCCCAAACATGATGCATTAACATGAAACACAATAAATCACACAATTCACAAAATTTCACATAAATGGAATAATTAAATACGGTTAAATAAATCGGGGCGTTACAACTCTCCCCCACTTAGAAATTTTCGTCCTCGAAAATATTACCTGAGATGAACAACTCTGGATACGACTCCCGCATCTTACTCTCCAACTCCCACGTCAAATTGCCCTCAGCAGCGCCTCCCCACGCCACTTTCACAAGTGCAATATCTTTGCCCCTCAACCGCTTCACCTCGCGATCCAAAATACTAGCTGGTAAAGCCTCGACCGTAAGGTTCTCCCTTACCTCAACCTCGTCCATCAGAATCACATGTGAAGGATCCGGAACATACTTCCGAAGCTGTGAAACATGAAACACATCATGCAAATTCGACAGATTCGGCGGTAACGCCACCCGATACGCCACAGCACCCACTCTCGCAGATATCTGGTAAGGACTAATAAATCGAGAAGTAAGCTTCTTAGATTTCAATGCACGACCAACACCCGTTACCGGCGTAACTCTAAAAAATACATGGTCACCCTCTTGAAACTCAAGATCCTTCCGTCTCCGATCATGATAACTCTTTTGTCTATTCTGAGAAGCCTTCATTTTCTCACGAATAAACTTTACCTTTTCTGTCGTCTGTTGCACCAACTCCAGTCCAACCACCGAACTTTCACCAGATTCGTGCCAACACAACGGTGTTCGACATCTCCGTCCATATAAAGCCTCAAAAGGTGTCATTCCAATACTAGAATGGAAACTATTATTATACGTGAATTCAACCAATGCAAGATAACTATCCCACGCACCACCTTGTTCAAGAACACAAGCCCTCAACAAATCTTCCAACGACTGAATGGTTCTTTCGGTCTGACCATCCGTCTGCGGATGATAAGCCGAACTCAACCTCAATCTAGAACCTAAAGCCTTCTGTAAACTTTCCCAAAATCTCGAAGTTAACCTCGAATCACGATCTGAAACAATAATCAATGGAACACCATGTAACTTCACAATCACACTGATATAAATATCAGCTAACCTCTCCAAAGAAAAACTGATGTCAATCGGAATGAAATACGCCGATTTAGTCAGCCTATCCACAATCACCCAAATAGCGTTATGCCCTCGCTGAGTATTTGGCAACCCTGTCACAAAATCCATAGAAATGCTATCCCATTTCCACTCCGGAATATCCAACGGTTGCAACAAACCACTAGGCCTCAGATGTTCCACCTTCGACTTCTGACAAGTCAAACATGCATACACAAACTGAGCCACATCTCTTTTCAAACCAGACCACCAGAAAATCTTCTTCAAATCTTGGTACATCTTATTCGCTCCCAGATGTATACTAAAATTACTCCGGTGTCCTTCCCCCAAAATCATTCTTTTCAACTCCGCATCATCAGGAATGCAAATTCTACCTCGGAACCTCAAAACACCATTAACATCCACTTTAAAGTCCTCATTCACACTTTCCTCTCCCACCGTCATCAAGTCCACAAATTTCACATCCAACTTTTGTTTTTCATTAATCGTCAATAAAAATTCATTAGTGACTTTCAACATTCCAAGTCTCACACTAACCGACGTCACTTCACAAACCAAACTCAAATCTCTAAACGATTCCAAAAGTTCCCACTCCTTAACCATCAATGCGGACATATGCAAAGATTTCCGGCTCAATGCATCGGCTACCACATTAGCTTTACCAGGATGGTAATTCAAGCCAAAGTCGTAGTCTTTCAAGAATTCCAACCATCTCCGTTGCCTCATGTTCAACTCTTTCTGATCAAATAAATATTTCAAGCTTTTATGATCACTAAAGACTTCGAACCTTGCACCATAGAGATAATGCCTCCAAATCTTCAACACAAAAACCACAGCCGCTAATTCCAGATCATGAGTAGGATAATTTTTCTCATGAACCCTTAATTGCCTTGAAGCATAAGCCACAACCTTACCTTCCTGCATCAACACACCACCTAACCCAATCAAAGACGCATCACAATACACCACAAATGGTTCATTAGGATTCGGTAAAATCAGAATCGGAGATGTCGTCAATCTTCTCTTCAGCTCACAAAAACTTTCTTCACACTGAATATCCCAAATGAACGCTTTGCCCTTACAAGTCAACTGAGTCAAAGGAAGAGCTAGCTTAGAAAAACCTTCAATGAACCTCCGATAATAACCAGCCAAACCCAAAAAGCTTTGAATTTTAGTAACGGATCTAGGAGCCTCCCATTGTAGAACTGCTTCTACTTTAGATGGATCCACAGCAATACCATTACCTGAAATTACGTGCCCAAGAAAACTCACCTCCGACAACCAGAATTCACACTTGGACAATTTGGCAAAAAGCTTCCTTTCCTTCAACACCTGCAAAACAATACGCAAATGCTCTGCATGCTCCTCACGAGACTTAGAATAAATTAAAATGTCATCAATAAACACCACGACAAAACGATCCAAATGCTCGTGGAAAATACGATTCATGTATTCCATAAACACACCAGGCGCGTTAGAAACCCCGAACGGCATCACAGAATATTCATAATGATCGTAACGTGTTCTAAAGGCCGTCTTCTGAATATCCTCTTCTTTCACTCTTATCTGATGATACCCCGATCTTAAATCAATCTTACTAAATACACAAGCACCAACCAACTGATCCATCAGATCATCAATCCTTGGAAGCGGATACTTATTCTTAATCGTCACCTTATTCAACTGGCGATAATCAATACATAATCGCATACTCCCATCTTTCTTTTTCACCAACAAAACTGGAGCACCCCAAGGAGAAACACTTGGTCTCACAAACCTCTTTTCCAATAAGTCATTCAACTGCTTTTTCAACTCCACCAACTCAGATGCCGACATTCGATAAGGTGCCATAGAAACAGGTCTAGTACCAGGAACTAGATCTATAGAAAACTCCACCTCTCTCTCTCTGGCGGTACATATGAAATATCCTCAGGAAACACTTCAGGAAAATCACACACAACAGGAAACACATCAAGTGAAACTTAACTATCTACAGTCAATGATGCAAACAAACCAAACAACTGAGCTTCATCCGCCAAAAGTTTCTTCAACTCTTTGGTAGATAAGAAACTCGAGTCTTCGTCTTCCTCAAGAGAAGGAAACCTTGCTAGCTTATGATAACAATCAATGTGAACCCGATTAAATTGCAACCAATTCATTCCTAATACCACTCCTTGTCAGTTCTTCACATAAGATTCTCACTGAATCCTTCTTTATATTTTCAGTCCAATCCCATTCCTTAAGCTCATCTATGATCACGTCCCTGCTGATCACTACTTTCTTGTTCACTGGGTCGAACAACTTGTATCCTCCAGTCGAATGATATCCTATTAGGATCATTTGACTCAACTTGTCATCAAGCTTTCTTTTCAACTAATTTAACACGTGTCTATGTGTTATAGATCCAAATACCTTCAGATGACTCAAGATAGGCTTGACACCAGACCAACACTCTTCTGGCGTAAATCCTTCAAGCTTTTTCGTCGGACATCTGTTCAATATGTATGTTGCAGTCGACACAGCTTCTCCCCATAATTCTTTAGCTAGATGCTTGCCTATCAACATACTTCTCACCATATTTATGATGGTTATATTCTTCCTTTATGCAGTTCCATTATGCTGTGGAGTGTAGGGTGGCACCACCTCATGTACAATCTCTTCTTTCTCACATAATGTGTCGAAGTCTTTCGATACATATTCTCCACCACAATTAGTCACCGAAATCTTGAGCTTTCGACCACTTTGTCTTTCGACCATAGATTTAAACTTGGCAAATACTTCAATCACTTCACTTTTCTTCTTGATGAGGTAAGTCTACAATTTTCGATCGAAATCATCTATAAATGTGACAAAGTATCTGTTACCTCTAATTGAATCCACCTGGATATATGACTTCAAGATCTGCCTTTGACCTGTTCCTGCATCCTTGCTGAAGTTGTTCTTGTGCTGCTTCGCCTGCATACATTCCTCACATACTTCATTTTGGAATGTCGATTTATGGTAATCCTAAAACCATATTTCTTCTCTTCAGATCTCTGATGTCTTTGAAGTTGAGATAGCCAAGTCTACAGTGCCATATCCATTCATCCCTGCTAGTTGCAATTGCAAGGAAATTATGCTCCATCACATTAAGTTCAATCATGTAGGTTCTATTTTGAGAGATGCGAGCCTTTAAAATTAACCTTCCTCCTGATTTGAGAAATATCATCATCTTATCTTCAATCAACACTTTGTAGTTCTTTTTTAACCAATTTCCATATGTTGAGCAAATTACTCTTCATGTATGGTATGTACAATACATTGGAAATTACTGACCTTTTGCCATCTTTTCTTATAATCAGAACATCACCAATACCTTCAGCTGCTAGAGTATTGTCATTTGCAAATTTCACCATGTTCTTCATTGAGGGTTTTATGTTGACAAACCAATCCTTCCTGCCAGTCATGTGGGATCTGTAATGCCCCGACTTATTTTAATTATGTTTCGTAATTAAAATTATTTGATGTTGTGTGTATGCATGTGATTATGTGTGTTTTATCATGTGAGGTACCCTGTGGTGAAGGTAGAGGCCTTAAGAATAACTCTAAGGTGTTGTACATATGTGTGCGTAATTGTGTAGAACTTGGTGGTGTGGAGTGTATGACTAATTAATTTATATTATTTACTATTTATTTAATTAAATAATAGGAGCTGATTATTATTTAAATAAATATTTATTGTTATTATTTTAATTAGTTGGATTAAATAATAATAATAATAATAATAATAATAATAATAATAATAAGGGAGTTGGGAGACAGAACTTCTGATAAGTGTTTTTGGGAGAAAAAGAGGAGAGCCAAGGCTAAAGGGAAGAGAAGAAAGGATCACCATTGTTGAAGCTCTTGTAAGAACTCTAAGGTAAGGGTGGAGTTCTAATTATCTAAGGGATAACATGATGATTGGTGGGTAGATTATGTCATGTAGGTTTTGTGTTACTTTCTTTATTCATGATTTTGATGAATTGGTATCATATGTTTGATGAAATTCTTGATGAATTGTGAATAACTGTTGATGTTGAGATAAATGATAGAATGAGGTATCGTTGCAAATTCTGTTGTTGGATTCATATAAGTGATTGTTGTATGTTGTTGATGTTGTTTGTGGTATAATGAATTCTTGATGGATTGTGTATGATGTTGATGTTTTGATTGATGTTAGAATGATGAATCATTGTAATTTCTGTCGTTGGAATCATATATGTGATTGTTGAATGTTGTTGATGTTGTTGGTTATTGTGATCGCGAGTCAGAGTCAGAACAAAGTCATGAGCAATTTTTGATGAAAAAGATTTGGGGTTTAGGACTTTAGAAAAGTGTTTTTTCATGTTAAAACATGTTTCAAACGATTTATAAGAAAATTTGAGTTTTGGGAGGGTTCAGAAGTGATTTTCGTATGATAAGCTGCTGAAAAAGTGATTATTGACGCAGTGTAATCGATTACCACTTTGGGCGTAATCGTTTACACTGCCTAAAAACAGCATTTTTCGCTTTTTCGAAGGCGTAACCAATTACTGTATTTGTGGTAATCAATTACGCCAATGGCAGTGACGCTGGTGGCTAGTTACGCAGGCGTAACCGGTTACCACATTTTGCGTAACCGGTTACACTGCTGTTTTTCTTAATCTTCTAAAATTCATAAATTTTGTTCCAAAAGTTCGATTCGAGTTCCGTTTGAAGCGTCGGGAAGCTGACGAGTCAAAATTTTGTATAAAAATAGTTTCGGTGAAAAAATTTGAATATTTTTATGGTTGGTTGTATTAAACGAATTATTATCATTATGTTGTGGTGTGATATGATTCCAAATGCCTTGTGGATGCTTGCTATGTTGCATGTCATTGTTGCTGGACTATATGCCATTTTGTTGTTGCTGGCCTGTAGTGGCATGTTGCATTGTTAGATGGTTGTTGTCATTTTTGTTGTCATGCATTTCATGGTTGCATGAGTTGTGAGATAAGTTGTGTGGCCATGTGGAGTGTGAGCGTCTTATCCGAATCCTGATTGTGGAATCGTATCGTTGTTGTTGTTGTTGAGGTGATCGTATGCCCATGTGGGGTGTGAGCGATCACGGTGATCGTGTGCCTAGGTGGGGTGTGAGCGATCACAGAAGTCGTGTGCCCGTGTGGGGTGTGAGTGACATTATGGAAATTCCGACGGGAACTGTGATCTTGAAATAGGGATCGGGTTCTGAAATAGGAACTGATGGTACCACATATATTGCGTCGAGTTGTGAGTCTTAATGCATTGCATTTTAGTTGTGTTTGTTGGTGTGTTGGATTTGTTGACATGTTGGTTGTAATTGCTATTGTATGGTTGTATGTTGTGGAATGGGTGTTTGTGCATGAATAATCTAATGCTTACTTAATTATCATGCTTTCCTTTATCTAATTACAATATCTCACCCCATCTGTTTGAATGTTTCCTTTACATGGGCATCGTGCAGATAACTCGCAATAGCGGAGTTGAAGTGAGTAGAAGATGAAGTCTTCTATTTTCCTTTTAGTGTGAGCGTCCGCTCTGATGTGTAACACCGGGGTCATGGAACGTTGTTTTTTGATGTGTTTGATAGATATTTTTGGATATCTCTAGAATATTCGTTGTTTATGTTGTTTTGAAGAAATGATTATGCCATGAATAATTATTTATGTTGTTGCTTCCGTTGTTTAAATAAAGTCTTGAGATTTCTGACATGTTGAGTTGCTATAGTTCTTATAAATAATTTTTAAATAAATTGCATGTGTTACATAGCTTGTTATATGAGCAGCTGTAGTATGAATTATGTGACATCATGAATATATTTTGATGTAAACACTCTGATTTATATTTATATTGCGCGAGGTATATTTGGGGTGTTACATGATGAGCATCCTGAGTCCAAGTACCAATGGTCCTGGAATCTTTCTTCATCTCTTATTGTAACAATCATCAACATCTCTTCTTCTTCACGCTTTGCAAACTTTGCATCATTTTCTTGGCTCTTTTGTTTTTCAGGACAACCACTAGAGTAGTGACCATACTTTTGACAATTGAAACATTGAATGTGACTTTTGTCAGGTTTTCGACCACCACCTCTTCCTCTACCCGCTGCACCACCTGTTTGGTTGCTTTGGTATGAGGACTTTCTCTGATTCGACCAACCCTCTTCTTGATGATTTTGACTAGCAGAATTACTGTAGCCTCCTATACCTTTCCGACTTCCTTTTCCCTTGTTTTCTTTTGCTGATTACGCCTGCAGAGCCACATAACTATTTGACATGTCTGCAGCTCTTTCAACCATCCTTTGTTCATGAGATTCAAGTGTCCCTTGAAGTTCTTCCTTTGTCAAAATTAAAAAATCTTTTGACTCTTCTATGGCTACTACCACAAGGTCGAAGTTTGGATCCAATAACCTCAAGATCTTTGCAACAACTGATCTTGATGTCAACACTTCTCCACATACCTTGATTTGATTCACTAGTTTTGTAACCCTAGTGAAAAAATCAGTTATGCGTTCATTTTCTTCCATCTAAAGCAATTCATACGTTCTTTTGTGAGTTGGTAACCTCACCTCTTTCACCTTCTCTGCACTTCCAAACAATTTCTCAAAGAATTCCCATGCTTCTTTTGTTGATTCTACATCATTGACCTTTTCGAAATTGTCCAGATCAACACACTGATGAATTATAAATAGAATTTTATAATCTTTCTTCTTCAATTCATTTTATGCAACTTTTTCTTGATCCGACACATTTCCTGCAAGTGGTGTTACTCCTTTCTTCACAAGATCGCAAAGATCTTGATAACAGAAAACCACCTTCATCTGTTTGCACAAATTCTCATAATTCCAACCCTTCAGAATTGGGAGACTTGCCGAAAAATGTCTGTTTGGATGATTCATCGTTATTGTAATTAAACCAAATACTTTGAGTAATTTCGAATCAATCTTGATGAACAAGATTCAATCACACCGATCGAATTCCCTTTTGTTCTTCACTCTTCACTCGAGTGAATCAACCAACGTTGGTTGCAAGATTGTATTGGTGCACAATGGTGATGAAAACAAGAAAAGAAAATTAAATTGGGGAAGAAGAAGAGGTTTAAGCACTACTACGAAAAACCCATTTAACAACGATTGGGAATGACATATAATGACGCGGGCGAAGGCGTTGTTATGTAGATTGTCGTTGTAAGTTCGTTGTTTCTACAACGGTCTGGAAACCGTTGTTGAATGACAGGACGCGCGCCATATATCACAGCGGTTATGATAATAAACCGTCGCGATACATACACTTAGGTTCTGGGTTCGAAACCTATCAGTAGCGAATTTATAAAAAACATAAATTACTTATGATATCGGTTACAATATATAACCGTTGTTGTAAGTATCCTAAGTTTATTATATTAAATGTAGATTGCTTGTTTTCCAAACACCTCACTAAATAAATATACATGGATTAAATTTGATGAAGATGTCTATAATCTGCAAATTAAACTGTTCTTGAAAACCAACTTAAACAAATCAATGTTGTTTTCTGTTTGCATTCGTCTCATCGTGCATTTCACGCTCTTTTACATATATTGTGGTTTATTGATATGTCTCCTTCGATATATCGCTATCTTTAATTATAGTTAAATTTCCATAACAAGACATTGGATAATTTGCCTCATCTTTGATTTAACTATATTGGAAGATGGCGATGCATCTAAGGAGCCAGATCATTATACCATAATCTATATATAAAAGAACGTGAGATAAATGATGAGAGGCATGCAAGCAGAAAACAACATTGGTTTGTTTAAGTTGGTTTTCTAATACAACTTAATTTGCAGATTATAAGTATCTATGTCAAATTAACTGAATGTATTTTAAGTGAGGGTTAGTGAAACAAACAATCTACATAGAATATAATAAACTCAAACAAAATTCTATACCAGATTCAGATATTATAAACTCATATAATACGCTTGCTACCACCAGCAAACTTTAAGTGAGGGTTAGTTAAACAAACAATGTAAATAGAATATGATAAACTCAAACAACATTCTATACCAGATCCAGAAATTATAAACTGATATAATACCCTTGCTTCCACCAGCATCATCACCCTGTATCATCCCCTTAACTTGAAAGGAAATAAAGCAAACTTCAAAAATGAGCATCCTCAGTTGAAAACAAACCCTAAAACCATAATCCATTGATGAGTAAAGAGAGGAACAGGAATAACGCACCTTTTAATGAAATTAATCGCGAAACAGGAATCAATTATGATGTTGAACTAGTTTGGGAAACCATGAAAAACAAATATAAGGAGGAAGAAGCTTACACAAAAGCTCCATACTTCTTATACTTCTTTTCATTGCTTCTAAAACTAGATAAAGTTTGCTTACACTGTTGTTTCTTCATTTACTAACATCTTGTTCGTGATGCTATGAAAAAAAAGTACAAGGTGGATGAAGTTTCCATCATAGCTTCATGCTTCTTATACATTTTTCCATAGCAACACAAACATTATGAAGTTTCCGAAGTATGGTCTTTGTTAAGGTAGTGAAAACGTATCTGAAAAAATGAGAACAATCAACAAAAACAACATGCAGTAAACGAGATAATGGGAAATATCTAACAATAGATGGAAGAAGAAGAATACCTTAATGTATGAAGCACAAGATTCACGGCTAATGGTGAAAACGAAGAGAAAAAAATGGGTTCGAGGGTTTCACTTTGAAGGCAACGGCGTTACTGTCAATTAGGTGAAAGTTATTTCGCTTATATATGGGTAAACTATTTCACAACGGTTAACAATAACAACCGTATAGATATGTATTTATTTATTATAAATATATCACTACGGTTTACCAGAATAACCGTAGTGATAACCCTTTTATCTGTGAATTTTAAAATAAATAAAAACCGTATACATAGGTATGTATTTATTATAAATCTATCACTACGGTTAACCAGAAGAACCGTAGTGATAACCCTTTTATTTATGAATTTTAAAATAAATAAAAAAGAAAAGGTGCACCTTAATTTCTAACTTAATGCATCTGCAGTTTAAACATCAACAATGTAATTCACAATGCATCTGCAGTTTAAACATCAACAATGTAATTCGAACCCTAATTCAACTATTACATTTCATAACAAAGTAAATATTAAAGATAAAGGAGACAAAAAAAACATAACATCTTGATATTTCCAGAAAATATCTCTGATTTCAGTTTGTTCTTCAAATTCTTGTTCTTTTTCTTTAAATCCTCATACATAACCATCAGATATCCCACAGATTCCAACTCTGACTTCATAATGCTCTCATCGTCATTTCCATCTCTTTCTCCCACGTCTTCATCCCATATGAACAAATTACATGTTTCATCGCTCCTCCAAAATGGACATCTCCAAAAAAGCCTTCCTTTATTTTGTCCCTTCTTGCATTGATACGAAACCATATGACCATCACAACCACAAAAATTTCCAGATCGAGATTTTACACTGGAACAAGACGTAGAAACACCTTTGGATGATTTTGTCTTCAAATGTGACATTGCAACACCTTAAAGTAGAACACTTTGTTATTGTTGTTGTTGTCTTCTTCCCGAAAATGGTGACGGCGTTGGTGTTAGGGTTGTTTCAATGGATAAATTAATATATATACTTGGTGTTTAAAATACATAAAAAGAAGCTTCAATTTGTAACAATGGTTTTGAGAAATATCCGTCGTGATATCCTTATTATTTTTTAGTTAAATATTAATAAAACTTAAAAAGGGAGCATATACATCAAAGGGATAAACTATTTGAGGGCGATGAGGTTCGAACCCATGATAGCTAGATTGTATCACCACGGTTTTCATAAAAACCCTTATTATATCCTTGATATTATTAATTAAAATAATGCGCGCGCATCCAGTACGCACTATAAGAACGGTGTATAGGATGCCGTTGTAAACCTGGCGTTGTTGTTTGGCCGTTTTATCCATGTTTGTTGGGTCGTCAAATACATAGTCATAGGATACTTATGGTGGATTCTTTGTCTTTGGCTGGTTTAATTTATGGGTTTTCATGTGCTATGCTTGCTTCCTTAAAAAAATGTTACACCGTGGGGGTGAAATCATCAATCTCAACTAGCTATCGTTGAGATGATAGAGGGGTTAAAAATTGATTTACGAAAGAAAAAAAGTCCATATTGTCAATTGTAATTGTAACTTAGTAAAAAACTAGACATTATATGTTGAAAGTCTTTAAAATGTGCTCTTTTTCAAGCAAAAGAACTGACTTGTACTGACTTTACAGCATCTAGCATCTTTCTATAGTTGAAACTAAGGGGTGACAAATCAGAACTGACAGTTTGAATATGTCAGTTTTATTTTTAACGCATCTTTAATGTTTTTTTTAGGTATTACGCAAAATTATTTAAATGTCTATAGTTTTAGGAGATGCATTTTCATATGCACCAAATTTTGAATGAATGTTGAAATATTTTGGAGATGTATTTTCGTAACAGTTTAAAACATACAATACATCACAATTTGAAATCATTATACATTTGAATTGGGTCGGAGATGCGTCTGCGTAAATATTTCAGAGATACATCTTCGTAATGTATTAGAACTTGATCTTTCATGTTATACTTTGTTTATCTGTATTCAAATAAAGATTTAAACTATACCATACAATCGAAAATAAAAAAATCTATATACATAATTCCAGATGGTCAAAAAATGCCATACATAAATAAAATACTAAGAAATGTTGAAAATGTCATACAATCGAGATCAATATATTAACATGATGTTAAAATAAATATAGACCATAGTACTATTATTATATGTTAAGACACTGTTATGTATATTTGACTATCTTTCCTCTACCATCTCTGCCTCCTCGGCCATTAATCCCCCTGTCCCCCGACGCTGTCTCTAATACAACAATGTCTCCCGTGCCTCTGTCATGATAGCATCTATGACCTGCCTCACATCAGACCCATCAGAGAAAATACATGTGTCAATGCCTGCCTGCACAATCTCCACTATGCAACGACACGTAAGCAAGACATCCTCAACATGATCTAGTTGTGCCTGCTCCTCCTATAGTATTTCCTGATGAGCTGGTATCGACAGATCTCCTGGAGCAGCATGCACCATGTACGAATGTGACACCCTGAAGAACCATATGATGTACCCTTCAACGTAGCTCAAATCGCTCTCAGCTATAGTAGCCCATGCCTCCTCTGGTACTAGATGACTCTCATAATCATCAAACATATCAACTCATAACTAGTAAAGCAACCCATTAGTACAGACAAAAAACACACAAGCAAGAAAATAAAAAAATACTACAGAAAATTCCAGTGATGCATTTTCGAAATCTGGGAAACTGAAACGCTGAAAATTTTTGAAAATGCATCTCTAGAATTTCCTGTAAGTCAAAAGTTGCATCAATGTACCCCATGCAATTTAAAAAAAACTTGTTTTCATCGTCATTTTCAGCCTACAAACGTCTAATACACTGTGTCTAAACTATCTTAAATGCTATTTCTACTCATTTCTAATTCTAATAATTGATTTCTACTCAATAACACAAAAATTCAAAAATTTATCGAAAATTCAAAAAACTTACAAGAAATTGATGATTCAGATGTTTGTGATGTTAGAGATGATGATTGAAGTTTCATTAAGTCTCGATGATTGAGTTTTGAGTTGGTGCAGAGAAAAATTTGAGAGAGTTTGAAGATTAGTTTGAGTAAAATGAGAAATGAGGAAAGAGAAGAGTCTGACGCGATTTAACCTCCAAAATATTCAGGAGATGAATCTCCATATTATTTTAATGTTAACTGATCTTTTGGTGCGTCCAGAGATGCAGCTCCAGAATCTGAGGGCATTTAAGTATTTTTGCGCGGTGGCTAAGAAACATATGCGGTGCATTAAGAAATCATCTATTTTAATATGACTGTTTTGTTCCGTTCCATTTTTGTTACAGTCTTTTGCGGGTGTAGGCATTAATTATTTTTTAAAATTTATTTTTAAACTTAAAAGTTGCAGTATCTGTGGGTCTGTTCCGCTCTGTCTTCATTTTTTTTGAGGTGGGTCTAGGTTTTAACAGAATTATAAATAGTGGTCGCTATCGTCGCTATCTTGAAATATTTGGCCGGAGCGGCCACTCAGCCCAACAGATCCAAGGTGCGGATCCCAATTTACGACCCCGGGCGCGAAAGACGCGATATCTTGGAGCGGTTTGCGGGCCGTTATCCGCGTGGAACAGTTTGATTGTTTTTTTTTTACTTTTTACTCGGATGTTATCGCAGAAGAAGATAGGAAATCGAAGAAGAATAGAAGAAATGAAGTTGGTATCTTGAAAGTTGGATGTTATCGTAGAAGAAAATAGAAAATGAAGAAATGAAGGCAGAAAAATATTTCATTAATCAAATAAATGAGAGAATATAGAATTTTAGGGTTAGAAAAGTCAAGAGATATTTAATTAATAAAAAATATGAGAGAATATTGGATTTTAGGGTTAGAAAAGTAAAAAAAGTGATAAAAATTAAAGGTGATAAAGATATAGAAATACTCCGAGTTTTAGATTTTCACCTTCAACTATGTTTGTTCCACTTTCTCCCGTACTTTTACGGGCTTTTTGTGGGGCGGGTCTAAACGGGGCAGACATTGCCCGTTTGCCAATCCTATTTGAAATTGATTATGCAACATTAAGTTTGTGTTTATAGGTTGATAAAATTTATTTGCAGCAGGGATAACAATGGATAAGATTTGGGTAGAATACTATATTACTTGTTCCCATACCCGCAATTTACAAGTTTTTCGTATTTAAACCCATATTCTCATGAGCACTAACGTTTGTACCCATACCCGTACCCTCTAAGTATCTAAGTATCTATATCCATATTTGTTTATCCGCATTTTTAATAAAAAAAAATAATATATCAATTATAATTTATCAGGTCATTTTAAATTTTTAAAAATATTTTAAAAAATTAAAGATGATATTGGTAAGTTAAAAAATAAATAAATTTTATAATAAAATGCATATAAACTTAATAGTGATGTATTTAATAAAATTGATATATTAACATGTATACATAATAATATATATATATATATATATATATATATATATATATATATATATATAATAATATATATATATATATATATATATATATATATATATATATATATATATATATATATATATATATATATATATATATATATATATATATATATAGTGCGGGTAAGGGGCATGTTAGGTATTAAGGTACTCGTACCCATATTGATACCCGCTTATTTGTTGTGAGTAATCGTTCGTGTTCATGTCCGTACCAATTTTATGGGTTTTTACCCTACTCGTTGTGGATAATTTTTGCGGATTCCTACTGGAGATGTGTACAATTGTCATCCCTAACTTGAAGTCACTTTTTAATATCCTATTCCATCCAGATTAATGGTTGATTTTAGATACACTTGGCATAAATCAGAAATATACACTACTACGAAAAACCCATTTAACAACGGTTGGGAATGACATATAATGACGCGGGCGAAGGCGTTGTTATGTAGATTGTCGTTGTAAGTTCGTTGTTTCTACAACGGTCTGGAAACCGTTGTTGAAAGGCAAGACGCGCGCCATAAATCACAACGGTTATGATAATAAACCGTTGCGATACATACACTTAAGTTCTGGGTTCGAAACTCATCAGTAGCGAATTTATATAAAACATAAATTACTTATGATATCGGTTACAATATATAACCGTTGTTGTAAGTACCATAAGTTTATTATATTAAATGTAGATTGCTTGTTTTCCAAACACCTCACTAAATAAATATACATGGATTAAATTTCATGAAGATGTCTATAATCTGCAAATTAAACTGGTCTGGAAAACCAACTTAAACAAACCAATGTTGTTTTCTGATTGCATTCGTCTCATCGTGCATTTCACGCTCTTTTACATATATTGTGGTTTATTGATCTGACTCCTTCGATATATCGCTATCTTCGATTATAGTTAAATTTCCATAAGATAAACAAGACATTGGATAATTTGCCTCGTCTTTGATTTAACTATATTGGAAGATGGCGATGCATCTAAGGAGCCAGATCATTATACCATAATCTATATATAAAAGAACGTGAGATAAATGATGAGAGGCAAGCAATCAGAAAACAACATTGGTTTGTTTAAGTTGGTTTTCAAATACAACTTAATTTGCAGATTATAAGTATCTATGTCAAATTAACTGAATGTATTTTAAGTGAGGGTTAGTGAAACAAACAATCTACATAGAATATAATAAACTCAAACAAAATTCTATACCAGATCCAGATATTATAAACTCATATAATACGCTTGCTACCACCAGCAAACTTTAAGTGAGGGTTAGTTAAACAAACAATGTAAATAGAATATGATAAACTCAAACAACATTCTATACCAGATCCAGAAATTATAAACTGATATAATACGCTTGCTTCCACCAGCATCATCACACTGTATCATCCTCTTAACCTGAAAGGAAACAAAGCAAACTTCAAAAATGAGCATCCTCAGTTGAAAACAAACCCTAAAACCATAATCCAGTGATGAGTAAAGAGAGGAACAGGAATAACGCACCTTTTAATGAAACTAATCGCGGAACAGGAATCAATTATGATGTTGAACTAGTTTGGGAAGCCATGAAAAAGAAATATAAGGAGGAAGAAGCTTACACAAAAGCTTCATACTTCTTATACTTCTTTTCATTGCTTCTAAAACTAGATAAAGTTTGCTTACACTGTTGTTTCTTCATCTACTAACATCTTGTTCGTGATGCTATGAAGAAAAGGTACAAGGTGGATGAAGTTTCCATCATAGCTTCATGCTTCTTATACATTTTTCCATAGCAACACAAACATTATGAAGTTTCCAAAGTATGGTCTTTGTTAAGGTAGTGAAAACAAATCTGAAAAAATGAGAACAATCAACAAAAACAACATGCAACAAACGAGATAATGGGAAATATCTAACAATAGATGGAAGAATAAGAATACCTTAATGTATGAAGCACAAGATTCACGGCTAATGGTGAAAACGAAGAGAAAAAATGGGTTATAGGGTTTCACTTTGAAGGCAACGGCGTTACTGTCAATTAAGTAAAAGTTATATCGCTTATATATGGGTAAGCTATTTCACAAAGGTTAACAATAACAACCGTATAGATATGTATTTATTTATTATAAATATATCACTACGGTTTACCAGAATAACCGTAGTGATAACCCTTTTATCCGTGAATTTAAAAATAAATAAAAACCGTATACATATGTATTTATTTATTATAAATATATCACTAGGTTAACCAGAAGAACCGTAGTGATAACCCTTTTATTTATGAATTTTAAAATAAATAAAAAAGAAAAGGTGCGCCTTAACTTCTAACTTAATGCATCTGCAGTTTAAACATCAACAATGTAATTCACAATGCATCTGCAGTTTAAACATCAACAATGTAATTCGAACCCTAATTCAACTATTGCATTTCATAACAAAGTAAATATTAAACATAAAGGAGACAAAAAAACATAACATCTTGATATTTCAGAAAATATCTCTGATTTCAGTTTGTTCTTCAAATTCTTGTCCGTTTTCTTTAAATCCTCATACATAACCTTCAGATAGCCCACAACTTCCAACTCTGGCTTCATAACGCTCTCATCGTCATTTCCATCTCTTTCTCCCACGTCTTCATCCCATATGAACAAATTACATGTTTCATCGCTCCTCCAAAATGGACATCTCCAAAAAAGCCTTCCTTTATTTTGTTCCTTCTTGCATTGATACGAAACCATACGACCATCACAACCACAAAAATTTCCAGATCGAGATTTTACACTAGAACAAGACGTAGAAACACCTTTGGATGATTTTGTCTTCAAATGTGACATTGCAACACCTTAAAGTAGAACACTTTGTTGTTGTTGTTGTTGTTGTCTTCTTCCCGACAATGGTGACGACGTTGGTGTTAGGGTTGTTTCAATGGATAAATTGATATATATATATACATGGTGTTTAAAATACATAAAAAGAAGCTTCAATTTGTAACAACGATTTTGATAAATATCCGTCGTGATATCCTTATTGGTTTTTAGTTAAATATTAATAAAACTTAAAAAGGGAGCATTTACGTCAAAGGGATAAACTATTTGAGGGCGATGAGGTTCGAACCCATGATAGCTAGATTGTATCACCACGGTTGTCATAAAAAACGTTATTATACCCTTGAGATTTCTAATTAAAATAATGTGCGTGCATCCAGTACGCACTATAAGAACGGTGTATAGGATGTCGTTGTAAACCTGACGTTGTTGTTTTGCCGTTTTGTAGTAGTGATAATATAATAATAGTTGATTTTTTTATTAACTGTTAAAATTGTTGGAATTAAACCCAAGACTTTGAGTAATTCTGAATCAATCTTGATGAATTCTTCACTTTTCACTCGAATGAATCAGCCAACCTTGGTTGCAAGATTGTATTGTTGCATAATGGTGTTGAAAACAAAAAAGAAAATTGAATCGGGGAAGAAGAGGTTTAGTGTTTTCACGAAAATAAGGAAGAAGAAGAATTTCTGCAGAGTAACTCTCTGGTCTAAAAACCGCAATTTAATTCAACTATACAAATGCACTTCTGTTGTGTGTTATAATTCATAATAGGGTTACTCCCTATTTATAGATATAACTTGCTTGCTCCCTAAGCAAAGGCTAAAAACAAAAGCCCAAAATACCTAATTCTGCTAACACTACAAAATTAAGTTTAAGACAAAATCCATGTCGATGATAACTCATCGACACTTCGACAACTAGGTGTTTCGACACACACACTAGGCTATTCGACAAATTCCTTGTCCCTGTCGAGCAACATGCTTTGACACAAGGAATTTCAATTCAACACACCACCTAATTTATTGTGTCTAAGCTATCTACATTCATCATAGACCTTAACTTCTTGAACACTTCAACCTACACTCCCTTTGTCAAGATGTCTGTAATCTGATTCTTAATTCTGCAGTGTTTCAAGTTCATCTTCCCATTTTCTACATGCTCTCGAAGATAATGGACCCTCATTTTGATGTGCTTGCTTTGTCCACGTGCTATCAGATTCTTCGCCAAAATAATAACAAACATGCTGTCGATCTTCATGGTAATTGCTCCATGATTATTCATTGTAATCTCTTTGATTAGATTCACCATCCACGTTGCTTGACATGCACAGAGAGAAACAACTATGTACTCTACTTCACATGATGATAGTGCTACGACTAGTTCTTTTCTTAAACTCCAAGCAAATGGTGCACCACCTAGCATGAATACATAACCTGCTGTGGATTTTCTATCCTCAACATCACTACACCAACTTGAGTCGGTGTATCCCACTAATTTGCATTCTTTTCCTTCATCGGCTACAGGAAATAAAATACCATAGTCGAGAGTTCCTTTCAAATACCTTAATATCCTATTCGTCGCTGCTAAATGTGATACTTTTACCTTCTGCATGAATCTACTCACCATACCTACATTATATGCTAGATCAGGCCTTGTGTGACAAAGGTATGAAAGTGATCCAATAAGTCTTCTGTACTGCATTGGATCGACATCATCTTCATATGTGTCTTTCGATAGTTGCATTTTAGGCTTAGCTGGAGTTGAAGTTGGGTTGATATCTTGTATCTCAAATCTCTTGAGTATGTTGCTTGCATATCTTCTTTGGTGTATCATCAAACCTCTACCACTCTTGTATAATTCGATGCCAAGGAAATATGAGAGATTTCCCAAGTCTTACATTTCAAACTCCTCACTTAGGCCATGTTTGAAATCTTCGGTCACCTTCTTGGAACTTCCTATTATCAACAGATTATCGACATATAGACATAGTATGAGCAATTTACTATTGCTTCTTCTTACATATACTCCATGCTCAGTTGTGAACTTTATAAATTCCTTCTCCTTTAGAAATCTATCTATCTTCTTATTCCAAGCTCTTGGAGCTTGCTTAAGCCCATACAGGGCTTTATGCAACCTTACCTCTCTTTCTTTACCTTGCTTCACAAACCCAGCTGGTTGTGCAACATAAACTTCTTCATCTAAGGGGCCATTCAGGAATGCACATTTCACATCCATCTGACACATGTGCCATTTCTTTATGTTTGTTAAACCAATAACCAACCTAATTGTTTCGATCCTAGTAACAGGTGCAAAAGCTTCATCGAAGTCAATTCCTTATTTCTGAAGATATCCTTTCGCCACAAGTCTTTTCTTGTATTGAGTTACTTCTCCTTTTGGATTCAATTTCATCTTTTATACCCACTTTGCATTGATTGCCCTCTATTCTTGAGGCAATTCAACAAGTGACCACGTGTTATTGGTTTTGATGGACTTTAGTTTCTCATTCACTGCTTTCATCCACTTTAAATCCTTTAATGCTTCAGCTGCATTGACTAGCTCAACATCTGCATAGAAAGTATAATGTACCAACTCACCTTCACCATCGACCACATCATCTTATGTAATCAGACATTCTTGCAACCTTGTAGGCATATGTCTCGTTCTTTGAGGTATGTCTGTGCTTGCTTGACCTCTGAATTCTTCTTGTTAAACTTCTCTTTTAACTTCACTTTCCAGTTCTTCACATAAGATTCTCACTGAATCCTTCTTTATATTTTCAGCCCAATCCCATTCCTTAAGCTCATCTATGATCACATCCCTGCTGATCACTACTTTCTTGTTCACTGGGTCGAACAACTTGTATCCTCCAGTCGAATGATATCCTATTAGGATCATTTGACTCAACTTGTCATTAAGCTTTCTTTTCAACTAATCTGACACGTGTCTATGTGCTATAGATCCAAATACCTTCAGATGACTCAAGATAGGCTTGACACCAGACCAACACTCTTCTGGCGTAAATCCTTCTAGCTTTTTCGTCGGACATCTGTTCAGTATGTATGTTGCAGTCGACACAACTTCTCCCCATAATTCTTTAGCTAGATGCTTGCCTTTCAACATACTTCTCACCATATTTATGATGGTTATATTCTTCCTTTATGCAGTTCCATTATGCTGTGGAGTGTAGGGTGGCACCACCTCATGCACAATCTCTTCTTTCTCACATAATGTGTCGAAGTCTTTCGATACATATTCTCCACCACAATCAGTCATCGAAATCTTGAGCTTTCGACCACTTTGTCTTTCGACCATAGATTTAAACTTGGCAAATACTTCAATCACTTCACTTTTCTTCTGGATCAGGTAAGTCTACAATTTTCGATCGAAATCATCTATAAATGTGACAAAGTATCTGTTACCTCTAATTGAATCCACCTGGATAGGTCCACACGCATCAGAGTATATGACTTCAAGATCTGCCTTTGACCTGCTTCCTGCATCCTTGCTGAAGTTGTTCTTGTGCTACTTCGCCTGCATACATTCCTCACATACTTCATTTTGGAATGTCGATTTCTGGTAATCCTAAAACCATATTTCTTCTCTTCAGATCTCTGATGTCTTTGAAGTTGAGATAGCCAAGTCTATAGTGCCATATCCATTCATCCCTGCTAGTTGCAATTGCAAGAAAATTATTCTCCATCACATTAAGTTCAATCATGTAGGTTCTATTTTGAGACATGTGACCTTCCTCCTGATTTGAGAAATATCATCATCTTATCTTCAATCAACACTTTGTAGTTCTTTTTGACCAATTTCCATATGTTGAGCCAATTACTCTTCATGTATGGTATGTACAATACATTGGAAATTACTGACCTTTTGCCATCTTTTCTTATAATCAGAACATCACCAATACCTTCAGCTGCTAGAGTATTGTCATTTGCAAATTTCACCATGTTCTTCATTGAGGGTTTTATGTTGACAAACCAATCATTCCTGCCAGTCATGTGGGATGTGTAATGCCCCGACTTATTTTAATTATGTTTCGTAATTAAAATTATTTGATGTTGTGTGTATGCATGTGATTATGTGTGTTTTATCATGTGGGGTACCTTGTGGTGAAGGTAGAGGCCTTACGAATAACTCTAAGGTGTTGTACAGGTGTGTGAGTAATTGTGTAGAACTTGGTGGTGTGGAGTGTATGACTAATTAATTTATATTATTTACTATTTATTTAATTAAATAATAGGAGGTGATTATTATTTAAATAAATATTTATTGTTATTATTTTAATTAGTTGGATTAAATAATAATAATAATAATAATAATAATATAATAATAATAATAATAATAATAATAATAATAATAATAATAATAATAATAATAATAACAATAATAATAATAATAAGAAAATAAGGGAGTTGGGAGACAGAACTTCTGATACGTATTTTTGGGAGAAAAAGAGGAGAGTCAAGGCTAAAGGGAAGAGAAGAAAGGATCACCATTGTTGAAGCTCTTGTAAGAACTCTAAGGTAAGGGTGGAGTTCTAATTATCTAAGGGATAACATGATGATTGATGGGTAGATTATGTCATGTAGGTTTTGTGTTGCTTTCTTTATTCATGATTTTGATGAATTGGTATCGTATGTTTGATGAAATTCTTGATGAATTGTGAATGACTGTTGATGTTGAGATAAATGATAGAATGAGGTATCGTTGCAAATTCTGTTGTTGGATTCATATAAGTGATTGTTGTATGTTGTTGATGTTGTTTGTGGTATAATGAATTCTTGATGGATTGTGTATGATGTTAATGTTTTGATTGATGTTAGAATGATGAATCATTGTAATTTCTGTCGTTGGAATCATATATGTGATTGTTGAATGTTGTTGATGTTGTTGGTTATTGTGATCGCGAGTCAGAGTCAGAACAAAGTCATGAGCAATTTTTGATGAAAAAGATTTGGGGTTTGGGACTTTAGAAAAGTGTTTTTTCATGTTAAAACATGTTTCAAACGATTTATAAGAAAAATTGAGTTTTGGGAGGGTTCAGAAGTGATTTTCGTATGATAAGCTGCTGAAAAAGTGATTATGGACGCAGTGTAATTGATTACCACTTTGGGCGTAATCGTTTACACTGCCTAAAAACAACATTTTTGGCTTTTTCGAAGGCGTAACCAATTACGGTATTTGTGGTAATCGATTACGCCAATGGCAGTGGCGCTGGTGGCTGGTTACGCAGGCGTAACCGGTTACCACATTTTGCGTAACCGGTTACACTGATGTTTTCTTTAATCTTCTAAAATTCATAAATTTTGTTCCAAAAGTCCGATTCGAGTTCCGTTTGAAGCGTCGGGAAGCTGACGAGTCAAAATTTTGTATAAAAATAGTTTCGGTGGAAGAATTTGAATATTTTTGTGGTTGGTTGTATTAAACGAATTATTATCATTATGTTGTGGTGTGATATGATTCCAAATGCCTTGTGGATGCTTGCTATGTTGCATGTCATTGTTGCTGGACTATATGCCATTTTGTTGTTGCTGGCCTGTAGTGGCATGTTGCATTATTAGATGGTTGTTGTCGTTTTTGTTGTCATGCATTTCATGGTTGCATGAGTTGTGAGATAAGCTGTGTGGCCATGTGGAGTGTGAGCGTCTTATCTGAATCCCGATTGTGGAATCGTATCGTTGTTGTTGTTGTTGAGGTGATCGTATGCCCATGTGGGGTGTGAGCGATCACGGTGATCGTGTGCCTAGGTGGGATGTGAGCGATCACAGAAGTCGTGTGCCCGTGTGGGGTGTGAGTGACATTATGGAGATTCCGACCGGAACTGTGATCCTGAAATAGGGATCGGGTTCTGAAATAGGAACTGATGGTACCACATATATTGAGTCGAGTTGTGAGTCTTAATGCATTGCATTTTAGTTGTGTTTGTTGGTGTGTTGGATTTGTTGACATGTTGGTTGTAATTGCTGTTGTATGGTTGTATGTTGTGGAATGGGTGTTTGTGCATGAATAATCTAATGCTTGCTTAATTATCACGCTTTCCTTTATCTAATTACGATATCTCACCCCATCTGTTTGAATGTTTCCTTTACATGGGCATTATGCAGATAACTCGCAATAGCGGAGTTGAAGTGAGTAGAAGATGAAGTCTTCTATTTTCCTTTTAGTGTGAGCGTCTGCTCTGATGTGTAACACCGGGGTCATGGAACGTTGTTTTTTGATGTGTTTGATAGAGATTTTTGGATATCTCTAGAATATTCGTTGTTTATGATGTTTTGAAGAAATGATTATGCCATGAATAATTATTTATGTTGTTGCTTCCGTTGTTTAAATAAAGTCTTGAGATTTCTGACATGTTGAGTTGCTATAGTTATTATAAATATTTTTTAAATAAATTGCATGTGTTACATAGCTTGTTATATGAGCAGCTGTAGTATGAATTATGTGACATCATGAATATATTTTGATGTAAACACTCTGATTTATATTTATATTGCGCGAGGTATATTTGGGGTGTTACATGATGAGCATCCTGAGTCCAAGTACCAATGGTCTTGGAATCTTTCTTCATCTCTTATTGTAACAATCATCAACATCTCTTCTTCTTCATGCTTTGCAAACTTTGCATCATTTTCTTGGCTCTTTTGTTTTTCAGGACAACCACTAGAGTAGTGACCATACTTTTGACAATTGAAACATTGAATGTGACTTTTGTCAGGTTTTCGACCACCACCTCTTCCTCTACCCGCTG
This sequence comes from Lathyrus tuberosus, assembly GCA_022829125.1. Classification (NCBI taxonomy): domain Eukaryota; kingdom Viridiplantae; phylum Streptophyta; class Magnoliopsida; order Fabales; family Fabaceae; genus Lathyrus; species Lathyrus tuberosus. The sequence continues at coordinate 7,960,495 of JALAZF010000199.1, read as the reverse complement.
CACCACCTCTTTGGTTGCTTTGGTATGAGGACTTTCTTTGATTCGACCAACCCTCTTCTTGATGATTTTGACTAGCAGAATTATTGTAGCCTCATATACCTTTCCGACTTCCTTTTCCCTTATATTCTTTTGCTGATTGCGCCTGCAGAGCCACATAACTATTCGACATGTCTGCAGCTCTTTCAACCATCCTTTGTTTATGAGATTCAAGTGTCCCTTGAAGTTATTCCTTTGTCAAACTTGAAAAATCTTTTGACTCTTCTATGGCTACTACCACATGGTCGAACTTTGGATCCAATGACCTCAGGATCTTTGCAATAATTGATCTTGATGTTAACACTTCTCCACATACCTTGATTTGATTCACTAGTTTTGTAACCCTAGTGAAAAAATCAGTTATGCGTTCATTTTCTTCCATCTAAAGCAATTCATACGTTCTTTTGTGAGTTGGTAACCTCACCTCTTTCACCTTCTCTGCGCCTCCAAACAATTTCTCAAAGAATTCCCATGCTTCTTTTGTTGATTCTACATCATTGACCTTTTCGAAATTGTCCGGATCAACACACTGATGAATTATAAATAGAATTTTATAATCTTTCTTCTTCAATTCATTTTATGCAACTTTTTCTTGATCCGACACATTTTCTGCAAGTGGTGTTACTTCTTCCTTCACAAGATCGCAAAGATCTTGATAACAGAAAACAACCTTCATTTGTTTGCACAAATTCTCATAATTCCAACCCTTCAGAATTGGGAGACTTGCCGAAAAATGTCTGTTTGGATGATTCATCGTCATTGTAATTAAACCCAATACTTTGAGTAATTCCGAATCAATCTTGATGAACAAGATTCAATCACACCGATCAAATTCCCTTTTGTTCTTCACTCTTCACTCGAGTGAATCAACCAACGTTGGTTGCAAGATTGTATTGGTGCACAATGGTGATGAAAACAAGAAAAGAAAATTAAATTGGGGAAGAAGAAGAGGTTTAAGCACTACTACGAAAAACCAATTTAACAACGGTTGGGAATGACATATAATGACGCGGGCGAAGGCGTTGTTATGTAGATTGTCGTTGTAAGTTCGCTGTTTCTACAACGGTCTGGAAACCGTTGTTGAAAGGCAGGACGCGCGCCATATATCACAACGATTATGATAATAAACCGTCGCGATACATACACTTAGGTTCTGGGTTCGAAACCCATCAGTAGCGAATTTATATAAAACATAAATTACTTATGATATCGGTTACAATATATAACCGTTGTTGTAAGTACCCTAAGTTTATTATATTAAATGTAGATTGCTTGTTTTCCAAACACCTCACTAAATAAATATACATGGATTAAATTTGATGAAGATGTCTATAATCTGCAAATTAAACTGTTCTTGAAAACCAACTTAAACAAACCAATGTTGTTTTCTGATTGCATTCGTCTCATCGTGCATTTCACGCTCTTTTACATATATTGTGGTTTATTGATATGACTCCTTCGATATATCGCTATCTTCGATTATAGTTAAATTTCCATAACAAGACATTGGATAATTTGCCTCATCTTTGATTTAACTATATTGAAAGATGGCGATGCATCTAAGGAGCCAGATCATTATACCATAATCTATATATAAAAGAACGTGAGATAAATGATGAGAGGTATGCAATCAGAAAACAACATTGGTTTGTTTAAGTTGGTTTTCAAATACAACTTAATTTGCAGATTATAAGTATCTATGTCAAATTAACTGAATGTATTTTAAGTGAGGGTTAGTGAAACAAACAATCTACATAGAATATAATAAACTCAAACAAAATTCTATACCAGATCCAGATATTATAAACTCATATAATACGCTTGCTACCACCAGCAAACTTTAAGTGAGGGTTAGTTAAACAAACAATGTAAATAGAATATGATAAACTCAAACAACATTCTATACCAGATCCAGAAATTATAAACTGATATAATACGCTTGCTTCCACCAACATCATCACCCTGTATCATCCCCTTAACCTGAAAGGAAACAAAGCAAACTTCAAAAATGAGCATCCTCAGTTGAAAACAAACCCTAAAACCATAATCCAGTGATGAGTAAAGAGAGGAACAGGAATAACGCACCTTTTAATGAAACTAATCGCGAAACAGGAATCAATTATGATGTTGAACTAGTTTGGGAAACCATGAAAAAGAAATATAAGGAGAAAGAAGCTTACACAAAAGCTTCATACTTCTTATACTTCTTTTCATTGCTTCTAAAACTAGATAAAGTTTGCTTACACTGTTGTTTCTTCATTTACTAACATCTTGTTCGTGATGCTATGAAAACAAAGTACAAGGTGGATGAAGTTTCCATCATAGCTTCATGCTTCTTATACATTTTTCCATAGCAACACAAACATTATGAAGTTTCCAAAGTATGGTCTTTGTTAAAGTAGTGAAAACGAATCTGAAAAAATGAGAACAATCAACAAAAACAACATGCAACAAACGAGATAATGGGAAATATCTAACAATAGATGGAAGAAGAAGAATACCTTAATGTATGAAGCACAAGATTCACGGCTAATGGTGAAAACGAAGAGAAAAAATGGGTTTGAGGGTTTCACTTTGAAGGCAACGACGTTACTGTCAATTAAGTGAAAGTTATTTCGCTTATATATGGGTAAACTATTTCACAACGGTTAACAATAACAACCGTATAGATATGTATTTATTTATTATAAATATATCACTACGGTTTACCAGAATAACCGTAGTGATAACCCTTTTATCTGTGAATTTTAAAATAAATAAAAATCGTATACATAGGTATTTATTTATTATAAATATATCACTGCGGTTAACCAGAAGAACCGTAGTGATAACCCTTTTATTTATGAATTTTAAAATAAATAAAAACGAAAAGGCGCGCCTTAACTTCTAACTTAATGCATCTGCAGTTTAAACATCAACAATGTAATTCACAATGCATCTGCAGTTTAAACATCAACAATGTAATTCGAACCCTAATTCAACTATTACATTTCATAACAAAGTAAATATTAAACATAAAGGAGACAAAAAAACATAACATCTTGATATTTCCAGAAAATATCTCTGATTTCAGTTTGTTCTTCAAATTCTTGTTCTTTTTCTTTAAATCCTCATACATAACCTTCAGATAACCCACAACTTCCAACTCTGACTTCATAATGCTCTCATCGTCATTTCCATCTCTTTCTCCCACGTCTTCATCCCATATAAACAAATTACATGTTTCATCGCTCCCCCAAAATGGACATCTCAAAAAAAGCCTTCCTTTATTTTGTCCCTACTTGCATTGATACGAAACCATACGACCATCACAACCACAAAAATTTCCAGATCGAGATTTTACACTGGAACAAGACGTAGAAACACCTTTGGATGATTTTGTCTTCAAATGTGACATTGCAACACCTTAAAGTAGAACACTTTGTTGTTGTTGTTGTCTTCTTCCCGACAATGGTGACGGCGTTGGTGTTAGGGTTGTTTCAATGGATAAATTGATATATATACTTGGTGTTTAAAATACATAAAAATAAGCTTCAATTTGTAACAACGGTTTTGAGAAATATCCGTCGTGATATCCTTATTATTTTTTAGTTAAATATTAATAAAACTTAAAAAGGGAGCATTTACATCAAAGGGATAAACTATTTGAGGGCGATGAGGTTTGAACCCATGATAGCTAGATTGTATCACCACAGTTTTCATAAAAACCGTTATTATACCCTTGAGATTTCTAATTAAAATAATGCGCGCGCATCCAGTACGCACTATAAGAACGGTGTATAGGATGCCGTTGTAAACCTGGCGTTGTTGTTTGGCCGTTTTGTAGTAGTGAAGGTTTTCACGAAAATAGGGAAGAGGAATTTCTCCAGAGTAACTCTCTGCTCTCAAAACCGCAATTTTATTAAACTATGCAACTACACTTCTGTTGTGTGTTACAATTCATAATAGGGTTACTCATTATTTATAGATTTAGCTTGCATGCTCCCTAAGTAAAGTCCAAAAACAAAAGTCCAAAATATCTAATTCTGCCAACACTTCAAAATTAGGTTTAAGACAATCCATGTCGAGACTAACTCCTCGACACTTCGACAACTAGGTATTTCGACATACATACACTAGGCTATTCGACAATTTCCTTGTCTATGTCGAACAACCTGCTTTGACACAAAAAATTACAATTCAACTAAAATGTCTTACTAAGCCATTAAATTTAATTTTTGTATGAGTTTTGAGGCTTAAAATGTCTAACTTTCTAAAATGTCTTACTAAGCCGTTGAATTTGATTTTTTGTATGAGTTGAGGTTTAAACCGCCTCTAATTAAAAGGTCTAACTTTATTACTATATTAATCTTCTCTGAATAATGTATTATTACATTCATATGTAGATATAATACTACGTTGATTAAATCTCAGTAGATATATTAGCACAATTTGTATAGTTTCATTAAGTGTATCCTTGAAAGGATTAATATATTTTTAGTAAATTATACTGGGATCTTTGTTCTTTTTTGAGAAAAAGTAAATTTTTTTAATACAAAAAGAAAAAAGAGATTAATTAAAATACACTGTTAGTGTAAAATTAGTTTATCAAATTAGAATTAATTATTTTGACACACGTGAAGAGAAAAATATAAAAGAAGTAGTTATTAAAATGATTTATTTATTATTTATTATTTATTTATTTTTAATTTCATAAATATGTGTTTAAATAATTAATTCTAATTGGATGACAGTGTTCCAATTAATCTTTAAGGAAAAATTATGTAATATTTTATCAAATTTATTAAATATAACAAGGGTTGATATTTGAACCGTTTATTAGAGCTCGATATTAATGGTTATATATATCAGTGTAAGTTACAATTAAGATCTAGGGATAATTTGGTAAATAAGAATACAGTTCAAAAATTTGAAAATCCTTTAAAAAAGGACAAGAAAAAATAAGGTCAATAAATTTTCTAAAACAATCTTATATTGAGAAAAAAAAATAGTATAATTTAAAGGTTATTATGTTAAATAGTGCTTTACCAGAGTTAGGATACCAATCACGTCGTGTTTATAGTAGATTTCAATTCTATAAGGGAAAGTGAGGAGAAAGAAGGGAGGAGTTTGGAGGCGCATCTTAGAGCATAAACATCGGTGCTGAGTCACCGTTTTTTCACACAAACCAAAACTAATGTGTCAGAGAGTAATGGATGTTTCATACATGTTACCGTTTTCACATTTAAAACGCATATACAGTTACAAATGTTTCTCTTCATTAATTATATGACTTTTTCATTGATTTTTAATTTCAAAAAAAACAAAAACACTAATAATTAATATATGTTGCAACTTGCAACGGTAACAAATTTCAACGGTAAAAAATTTTAAATTTTAAATGTAACATTTTAATTATTATTAGTATAAATAGTACTCATTTCATCCAATATTTCACTCATATCCAGTCTAAATTTTACCAATTTATTTTAGCTCATTTTAACTTTTGTCTACATTTTTTTTTCACTATGAATCCCAATCAAAATAACACTTGGTCCAATTTTATACAAAATGATGGAAGTCCTCCTAGTATTCCAAATCAACAAAACAACTCATATTTTGGAAATGCACCTCTTATCCCAAATCCAAACCATAATCCAAATTTTCAAAACTCTTTTTTTATCCGAAATCCACAAAATGACCCTCACTTTGGAAATTACCCGTATCATACACCACCTTATCCATATCAATATCAACAATTTCAATCTCAATCAATTAACCCCAATATACCTCATGTGGTTCAAATAGGTAGTAGTGGTGTGCAATCAAATGATCAAGAACATGAAACACCATAATTTTGCACTCAAGTTAGTATAGAAATTACTAACCTTGTTGAAGAAGTTGCATCTGCACCGGTTATGAATACGTCTAAACAAAGGTTCCAACCAAAAGAAGATGAAATTCTTATTCAGTCATGGCTCAACGTTTCAAAGGATTCGATTGTTGGGGTTGATAAAAAAGGAGATAGTTTTTGGAAGAGAATTAGTGAAGCTTTTAACAAGCATCGTGACATCAATTACAAAGAGAGGAAACTGATGGCACTAAAAGGGAGATGGCATAAAATAAATTCATCTGTTCAAAAGTTTGTTGGAAGTTACAAACAAGCTGTATCTACACAGAAAAGCGGGAGCTCTGAGAACAATATCATGCAAGCTGCTTATAAAATTTATTTTCAAGACGAAGGTGAAAAGTTTACATTTGAGGCTGCATGGAGATTATTGAAAGATGAACCTAAATGGCTCGCGGGTTCATCAGAAGCTTCTGGAAAAAGAACGAAGAATTCAACTTCAGGAGCATATTCCTCTTCTTTTAATCCACTAACACCAACGAGCAACGAATATAATCCACCATCACCTACTATGTCACGTCGTCCAATTGGTCAAAAGGCAGCCAAAAGGAAGGAGAAAGAAAAGCTTGTGGAAATGTCTTATACTCCCAATGTTAAATATGATTCTTTGAAAGATGACTTCAAAAAAAAATTTGATTTGATGTCAATGTTTGCACGAGACTATGCACGTATTGAGGGTGAAAAAGTCGAGATACAGAGAAAAAAGGTTGATGCAAAGATTAAGAAGGCTGAGAGTGAAGAGGAAAGATTGAAGATGAATGATCTACAAACACTCTCAAAAGATACATCAAATATGGATACAAGACAACTAAAAGCACATGAAATGTTGTGTGACATGATTAGAGAAAAATATGGATTTAATTAGTTTGATTATGTATTTTGGATTTAATTAGTTTGATTATGTATTTTGGATTTAATTAGTTTGATTATGTATTTTGGATTTAATTAGTTTGATTATGTATTTTGGATTTAATTCAAACTAGCCGTTATTCAAAGTCAAACTAGCCGTTATTCAAACTAGCCGTTATTCAAACTAGCCGTTATTCAAACTAGTCTTATAAATAGTATTAACATGCACACTAAGATCATTGTACTTCTTTTCATCGTCTACCTCTTTCATTCTCTACAATTTATTATCATCTTCTACTCAATATCAAACTTTTTTTTACATGGATCCTTCCAATCCTTCTCACATTGCAAAAATGTTCATGGATTATATGAATGATGATATGGATGAAGAACTCGTTAGGCTGTTTATGAAAGAAGAAGCATCGAGCTCTAAAAGGCCTAGACGTCAAAGAAGGAATATAGAGAGAAATCGTGAAGAGGGACATGATCGATTGTTCAATGATTATTTTTCTGAAACTCCGGTATACACTAATGAACAATTTCGTCGAAGGTACCGAATGCAGAAACATGTGTTCCTTCGTATCGTTGAAGCTCTAGGTCAACACGATGAGTATTTTCGAATGACGGTTGATGCAACTGGTAGGTCAAGTCTTTCACCATTACAGAAATGCACTGCCGTTATCCGTATGTTAGCATATGGAACATCTGCTGATAGCGTGGATGACTATTTGAGAATTGGTGAATCTACAACATTAAAATGTGTTGATAAGTTTACAAAATGAGTGATCAACATCTTTGGGGCACAATATTTACGAAGGCCAGACGCTGAAGACATTGAACGCTTAATGCGAATGGGGGAGGCACGAGGATTTCCAGGTATGTTAGGAAGCATTGATTGTATGCATTGGGAATGGAAAAATTGTCCAGTTGCATTGAAAGGGCAGTATGTTCGAGGCGATCAGGGGAAACCAACTGTTATGCTTGAAGCAGTCGCTTCACAAGATTTATGGATTTGGCATGGATTCTTTGGGGTAGCGGGTTCAAACAACGATATTAATGTGTTGAATCAATCCAATGTCTTTAACGATGTTCTGGAAGGACGAGCTCCCGAGGTTCATTATACTATCAACCGTACTGAATACAACAAGGGCTATTATCTATCAGATGGTATTTATCCTGAATGGGCAACGTTTGTGAAAAGTATCTCGATGCCACAAGGAGATAAGAGAAAATTGTTTGCCCAACATCAAGAAGGTGCAAGAAAGGATATTGAACGGGCATTTGGAGTTCTCCAATCCCGATTTGCAATCATACGTAACCCAGCACGATCGTGGCACTTAGACACACTCCAGCGTATAATGAATACATGCATCATATTACACAACATGATTGTTGAAGATGAACGTGCCACATATGGTGGAAATATTGATTTTTCTTATGATCATTTGAGTAATGACGCGACAATATTGCCGAATGATTCTAATATTGATTTTCAAGAATTCCTACGCAGAAGATTTGACGTTCGTAATAAACAAGTTCATCGACATCTTCAACAAGATTTGATAGAGCATATATGGCAACGTTATGGGCAAGAGAACAACAACAATTAAAAATTATTTTAAATTTATCGCTTTCTTATATTTTGTGCTAGTAATTTATTTTAATGTTTATGTTTTTTAATGTATTTTTTTTAATAAATTACTAGTGTCATGTATTGTGCTTTTTAATATATTTATTTATTTTACTTTTATTTATTTTAAATGTATAATCATTTAATGTTTTTGATATATTTGAATTAAATAGTTTCAACTATATTTTTATGATAATATATATGTGGATTATGTTTGAGATTTGGTGGGACCCATTTTAGAGTTTTTGATAGATTGTATGGATATTTGAAAAGTGTAGTAGAGTTGTTTAAAAAATGAAAAGGTATAATATAATATAAAAAATTGAGTGAGTCCCATTTAAAGAACCCAAATGAGGATGATGGATGTGTATGCTCTTAGATCTTCTAGTGACATGTCCATCTTTAATCTCTTTTTGGCAGGATAGAGCTCATAGATCTGCTGCTTCTAGGTAGTCTGTTACGTGGTTTCGTGCAAATGGTTATTCGATGAGTAGGTTGGATATAATTTTGGTGTCAAAGGAGTGGTTTGAAGGTTGCCAGAATCCAAGAGTATGGGTTTTTTCGAGAGACGTCTCTAACCATTATCCCCTGTTTCACTATTACAATCGGGAGGATTAGGGTTTTAAATTTTTTTGGTTTAACACTCATTGGCTCGTAAATAACTAGTTTATTCGTCTCGTATGTCACACGTGTGCACCTAATCGGTCACATGGTGAACGAGCTTTGTTTTTAAAGCTAAAATTGCTGATAAAAAAAATAGAACAAAAAGGTATACCTAGATTAGAAGATTCAAAAGTTAGTAGAGGATATAAATGCTTTGAATCTACTAAGGTAAGAGAAACAATTAACTATGTCAATGCCGTGAAAATAAAGGATTTGTTCGACGAGTTTTGGATTCTAACTAAAAATAAAGATGTAGTTTTTATTTTATCAGCGCCCAATCTCGGTGGTTGAAAAGGAAGTTGCAAACTCCATTTACTTTCATGCTTGTGTGAAGGGAGTGAGAAAATGAATAATATATCAATGCCTTTAAAATTTCTAATAGTGGGTTAAATACCTCTAGATTAGAAAGGAAATAATGTGGTATTTTAAAAACTATGTACCCTCCCGGGTGGGTACTCCCACTTAAAAAAATGTTATCATCTCATAGGTTTTAGACAATAATGTTGATCAAGTGACTTCAAACACAAAAGAGAGAGAAAGAGAAGCGGAGAAAGTGAATTGAGATATTCGAAATTTGATATTAATTTATAAAAACTTGTATAGTTTAAAACATTTATATTATAAAATATAAATAGACAAAGAGATAACAACGACAATATAGAAAAATGGAGAAGAAGAGAGACACACAACGGAAAGGAAATAAACAACGAAAAATAAAAAGAGAAGGAATAAAAAAATTGCACCAAAAATTTATATAGATTCAGCTAACCACGTGGTTTACTCCTGATCCCGCGAGTTTTCGCTTGAGAGTTCCATTAAATACATACGTGAGTTTTTACAAGATCAACTCAAACAACCTTTAAAACTTGGAGCTTTTACACAGGATCAATCCATAAATCTTCAATAATAAACATAACTTTTACACAAGCTTAGCTCAAGAACCAACCAAACAGAGCTTTTACACATGCTTAGCTCCAAAACCTTCACCCAAGATTTTTTCAGGTCTAACTTGCAACCTTCAATTCCTTTACAAAGATATTTACACTAGAGAATCACACTCTTGATTAAAATAGATTAAACCCAACACCAGCTAAAACACAACTCTCACAAAATTTTTTCAGCCTTTCAACACTATGACAATTCTAGTGGAAAAGTAATTTTAGAAACAAAGATAGTAGCAAAATAATAGATAGGTTTCTATTTAGAAATTAGATGTAAAATGAAATGAGGATAATCCTATTATATATAGAAAAAAATTAGGCTAAAAAAATTAAATGATCCATATATCAAATAAATGATTTAATCAATTAAATCAGCTATTAATAGATTAAAACACTTCCAAAGGCGATAACCCTAATCCATAAAAGGAAACCCTAAAACAACTATATGAATTCATCAATTAATGAATTTCTAATCAATTATAAGGCCTTTCGCATTGCTTGAATCAATTAGGCCGCGAGTTAGCTTTCCTAATTGATTTGAAGGATTTATTAATGAATTCAATACTTGGCTTGATAGACTTTTAAGAGGTAAATAAAATGTGTGTGCACGTGTATGTGTGTGTGTGCGCGCGTGTGTATGTGAGTGTGCGCGTGCGTGCGTGCGTGTGTGTGTGCGTGTGTGCGCGTGTGCGTGTGTGTGTGTGTGTGTTAGACATGACAATATAACCCATACCCGTGGGTACCCGCCCCGAATTTGACGGGGAAACCCGTTTTGACTGGGTTTGGGTTTTCCCTGATTTTAAAATATGGTGACGGGGCGGGTAATGGGGAGTGTAGTACCCACCCGAACCTGTCCCCGAACTCGTCCCGTTTATTATTATTATTATTATTATTATTATTATTATTATTATTATTATTAGTTAAGAAAATCATATTTATTTATATTTTGATCTCCAAATCTACTTCGTGTATAATTTTAATCACTACAATCATATTGTATATATAAGCATTGAAATTAGAAAAACTTTTAAGTAGTTAAAGACCTCATAAACCTCCTCCGAAGCAAATATCACTCATTACTAGTAGTGTAACTAGCTTAGGTAATGAATGACCAACATTTAAAAAAAAAAATCATATTTATTTAAACACTCATATATATCAACTACCTACCCATTACTATTCAATGCCACCATTCTTACCAATATACCCTTTAACCAAAATTACGTCTTGCATAAAACAGGGATAATTCCGTAATCAACAAATTCATCTATCTTAGACTTGCTAAGATCATTACTTTCATCCACATGTCAGCATACAATTGGTCCTAATGGTTATATCATTTTTCCTTTCTTTTCACATCTTTTCAAGCTCGTCTATATCTCTCTCTTCTTCGGTCTATTTTCCCTACACACATCATAGATCAGAGCAGAACTTCATCATCTCCCATCCTCGTCATTCTTACTTGTGAGCGGAAAAAAAGAAGGTACACGCTTCTACCTTCATCATCTCTCTCCCTGCACATCATAGTTTGCACATCGTTCCTTTTTCATGTTCATGGTTTTTTGTTTAACAAACCAAGAGTCAAGGTTTTTATTCTTTCATCATTCTTTTCAACTCGATTTCTTTAATGTTCGTGATTGTGGGTTTACAATGAATGTGGGTTCGATTATCATGATGTTGTTTTGAATCAGTTTTACCGCGTGTAAAATATGTGTGTTCTGAGAAAGTTTGAGATGAATGTTGGTTTGTATTCATATTTTTTTCTGATAAGAAAGCTACAAGCTTTGCTGGAAATTTATGTTCATTTGGTTGTTGCTATTCATCTCTGAAAATTTATGTAAACTCTGTTTGATAATAGTTTCTTCACATACTATAACAGTACTAATAAATATATTAGTACAAGAAAAACACATACTATAATACATATTAGATTTTGTTTAGACATAATGTTTGTGTGGTTAAACTGTTTATTTGGTTGTTGTTACTCTTCAGATCAGCATGTCTAGAACACCCATTATGATTGCTGATTTGAAGCTAGGAAACAATGTATGGAAACTCGCCATCCGTGTCGTTGATCTATGGCCTGTAACCGAGTGTAATGGACAACAGCATTTTGAATGTGTTATCCAAGATAACAAGGTATGCATTATTGTTGTAAATATGTTATCTAACTTTTAAATAACTTAAAAGATGTACTAACTATTCATTTTATTCATAGTGTGATAAAATACACGTCGTTACCCACAACAGAGATTTTGATTTGTGGAAACAGAGGTTACAAGAACATAAGACTTATATGGTTTATAACGGTGATCCGTTAAACAATGATCTTCCTTTGAAAATCTGTGATAACCCCTTGAAGCTTTTTTTCAATAGTGGGACCACTGTAACCATGGTAGACATACCAGAAATACCACCGCATCAATTTCATTTCAAACCCATCGTCGATTTCTTACACGGAGATTTCCAAGTCAACCACTTATATGGTATTTGAAATTTGCTTAAACATGACCTGCATCATTACATGTTTGTGAAAGTCAATAGACTAACCATTTGGCCTTACTATCAAACAGATGTCATTGGGGTACTCCACCAAATAGTCAGGTCTCAAGTTGCAGGAGGCGGGAAGAAGGTTTGTGTCAACATTATCTTATCTGATGAAATGTATATACATTATCTTATCTCTTTTGGTACTACATTTTTATTCTATATTAACTACTTATCTCTCTTTTTTATTAGTGGTTCTGAAATAGATATTACACTTTGGGAAGCATATGCCAAGCAATTCTTGGATTACTCAACTGAGCATACCGCACATGGCCAGACTATAATCATAATCACCCATGCTATGTGCCAGAAAAGTTCAAGTAATGCTTGAAAATGTTATGTCACTCTTATTCCTTTCATTTGTGATTGGCTTCTTATATTACTCTTACTGTTATGACACTGTTTTTTTTCAGCCACCGGAAAATTGTACATCTCAAATGCTTGGAATGGATCCAAATTGCTTCTTGATTTTGTTCATCCACAAGTCACAGCATTTAAATCTAAGTAAGGAAATACCATTCAATGCCTTATAGTCAAATCCCTTTTGTGTACTCCACTATATATAATGTTTCAATTTTTTTTAGGTTGGGAGACAATGTGAGTTCACAAGTTCTTTCACAGCTACTCTCCCAACCTTCTGTATCATAGGGATCGTTTGTGGACCGATCTTTCTCCTACACCAATGATGTCAAAACCATTGCTGACATCATTATTCTTTAAGATGTAAGCTTCTTAGTTCCTATGCTCCAATTTTTATCACGACCCATCATATCCATTTTTAATGATGTTTCCTTCATTTTTACTCAATTGCAACAATCCAATAATATAACATGTCATGTATATTTACAGCAAACGTTTTGCAACACTTTTGGAACCACTAAGAGGTTCAGGTCAAGTAGGTTTGGTTGGTATTATGAGCAGTGTCCAGCATGTAACAGGACTAAAAAATCTCCTGGGAAGCCATTCATATGCACATGTTGTGAAAATATACCTCCACCACTCACCAAGTAAGCACATATTTCTTAGTTACTATATAAATTATCTAAGAACCTTATATAACCTGTTGGTGAATTTAATTATATTTCAACCATTTCCTTAGGTATAAAATCGAAATTGAGGTCGAAAATGATGGCACAACCGGGTTTGTGTTTTGGGACAAGGAGTGTATTCAATATGTTGGAATGTCAGCACATGATTTAAGAGAAATCATGAAAAAGGTGCGTAAATATTATGTACTTTAACATCTGCTTAAGACATTGAATGTATGCACATAACCACTGTACGAAATTTTAATTAGCTGGATCATGTATGTTTGAATTGGATAGGCAATATAAATTTTGGTTTCCAACTATATCAGAACTGATGTGCCATATTTATTAGCTATATCCTGTCCGTTTCAAATTGTATTGGCAAAATAATTGTTTTAACTATGATTTATCATGATTTAGTTGTGCTGTTAGTTAGCTTCTACTTTTCTGTCATGATTTTTTGTATTATGCCAGGAATGTGAAATTTTGTTTTCAATGTAGCATGATTAAAATTGTCTGTACTGCTTCACTTATTCTAATTAACTTATGCTAGCCTTGGAATTTATCATTGCCTTCCATTAAAATTGTATGTACTAATTAATGCTAATACCTCATATACTTAGTACAGATTATGTCATGCTATCTCATACATATATCAGTTCTGTTTTGTCGGTCTATCGTTATTCATGCTACTATTTCATTTTTTTTGAAAAACAGGTATGTAAATCATTAATGTTACTATGTAATGTTTACCTTTTATACATCCGTAGTCCAATGAAGATCATCCACAAATCTATCCTAAAAACTTGGACAAACTATTAGAAAAGGAGTTTTCTTTTCGCGTGAAGTTTCAGCCGAATTTTAAGCAGGCATCTGTTGTCAAGCTTACTGAGGACAAATAAGTAATCCAAATGTTCAAAGATGTCGTTCATCCAAATGAGGTTTATAGTGCATTGAGGCTGAGAAATTCAATTACATTCTTCATGTGTAACACATGTATATTGACCCTACAATATATTCTCGTGTAGTTGACGTCTAAAAACATCATGAATGCCCCGTCTATGAAAGGATAAGAATCTGTTCTTAACCATCACATACTCGACAATGAAGCGGTGACTCCTACTTCCTTTCATACAGTAAGTTTGTTTCCAAGTTATATTTGTCTTAATTTTTTATTATCTTAAAAAGTTTATTACACTAAGAACTCATAGCTTCCATTTCCAACTTCCAGCCAACCATGTCTGCTTCACAAAACTGGAGTGACGAAGCCTATTCAAGCAATACCCCCTCTAAGAGGTTGTCCCAAGAACATTCTATTGAGGAGCTAGGAACTTCAACTATGTTGTCACCCAAACAATCTGCAACCAGGAGTGTGAAGCATGCCAAGAAGGAATGAGCCCTTGCCGTCAACTCGAGTTATTTTGGTACAACAAAGTGTTATTATGTTGTTACAAGTTCCTTCTCTTACTACTTTTGGTCATTTGAATATGATTTTTTGTATCCTAATGTTGTTGACAACAAACAATGCTCAACATCTCTTAGTCCTTCCCTTTTGAATATGTTAAGCTTATGCTGATTAACTTTTTTGTAACATCATGTTGTTCCTATGACTCTATTATCAAGTTTAACTGAATCCATTATGAACTTATATTATGAAAGCATGTCATGGTTATTTAATGGTATCTCTTTCTCTAATAGCTAAAGCATACTTAATCAAATTTCATGGTCCTGTGTTTTTCATGTTATAAACATTAGTAACTTTAATGGGGAAACTTGGCATGTATCTCCAAGCAGTTAACATATGTTATAGACACCTTACTACTGATATAGAAAAGCAGAACGAGCACTTCCACAACATCTTTTTTCATCTTTCCTCAAAATAGCGAACAATGTTGAGTAGTACTAAAGCAACCTATTAATCATATTTTTTTTCCAATTAAGTTCCTCAAAATATTGGATTTAACTTAAATATATTTTTCTCCTTTTTTTGAGGTTCAACAATTTACCACATAAACATATCTGCAGAAGCCATAATTGGTTATTGGTTAAGATATGACATGTTGATTTGATTCATGAAGCAATTTTCTGCAACTGTTAAAAAACAATCATTATTCTTATAATTAACTTCATAAATAGTTGTTGTTGCATTCATCATGTTGATGATATCATTCAATGATTGTAGCCTTTGATTAATTTCACACATTTAAGCTATTAGAACACAATTCTCAGCCTTAATTTTCATTTCTTATTCTTTCAACTTCAACAATTAAATCATCCATGTGCTTCTGCTTCCTTATTCTCGATCTTCTCGCCAATTCGCGGTTCGATTATTTTCTCTTCCTTTTCTTTGATCCATCAAAATCTTCAAATCTTACAAATCTTCCTTAGAACCATAGCTTTGAAATTTTGTGGACACACTAGAGTTTCCACTAGACATGGCCATAGAACAATAATATTTACAATAAAGAAATAGTTGAAAACTAATGCTAATCAATGTAGTTACACCCTGCGGTTAATTTTTGTATCACAACTAGGATTGGAATTAATTGTATTAAAATGTGCTTGCCTTTTGTGAATCCCAATGTTGTCTGCTTACTTTTTCACAATTATGCAAAACCTGTACTAATGTACTTACTTGGCACAATTGCTTTAGCTGTATTTTCTGACATATAAAGTATTGTGTTTACCTATGTAAGCCATAGTCTGAGGGCTGTGTATTTCTTAGTACTTCCTCTTAGTTTTTTAATGTGTAGGTCATGATAGCTTAGTTGTGAATTTTGTAATAAGTAATGCAAAACTGTGTAAATAGTGGACCGTTGGTTTTAACATATTAGTACAATTTTATCAGCATCTTTACACTGCACGCATATCAAGCCATGTCTTTTTTCGTTGACTCATTGCCTTTTTAAGCTACATGAAAAAGTTAACCTTAATCTTGCAGGTTTTAATGCACTAATTTATACTACACTTCTGCACAAGACAAAAATACATAGTAATCTTATGCGTGTTTCAACTCATGACTGTCTAGGGACCCTGCAACATCTGGAAAAGCAAACCATCCAGTTCCATCGAAATTGATACTTGCGGACTACCAATTCATTTACAACTAATTTGGTTTGTATGCAGTTCAAAACTTTTAGGGGAAAATCCATTCAAAATTGGAGCATATTTGATATTGACTTTTTTTAGCCACCACAAAAGTCAACTACTCCCTTTGATTGTCTGTTAGAACATCAACACAAAATTGTTAAGCTTCATCCAAGTAGCATAGATTCAATGCAGCTATTCCCACTTTAAGGTAATTTAATTTTTTCCTTACAACTATCCAAAAAGCATATTATCACCTGCACTCTTATTGTTCAATCTCTTTCTCATGATACTTGGTCTCCTTTTATGTGTTAACAACTGCTACTTTCATACCATGTATGCAAACTAGGCTGTTTTTCTTTTCAAGGAATTGTTAGAGTTAATTTATATTAATCTGCTGTTTACAAACTTCAATTTAGTTTGATTAATTATATGATTAAGCTTCAATTTTAAAATTGTGGGATTAAGCTACTGTAGTTTTTAACTTATATTAATTATGGGATTAAGTTGCTGCATTTTTTAACTTATATTAATTATAGAAACTTTGTTTAGAAGATGGTAGTCATTTACCAATATGGGATTAAGCTACTGCAGTTTTTAACTTATATTAATCATAGAAACTTTGTTTAGAATTTGGTAGTCATTTATCAATATGGGATTAAGCTGCTGCAGTTTTTAACTTATATTAATTATAAAAAATTTGTTTAGAATATGGTAGTCATTTACCAATATGGGATTAAGCTGCTGCAGTTTTTAACTTATATTAATAATAGAAACTTTGTTTAGAATTTGATAGTCATTTACCAATATGGGATTAAGCTGCTGCAGTTTTTAACTTATATTAATTATAAAAAATTTGTTTAGAATATGGTAGTCATTTACTAATATGGGATTAAGCTGCTGCAGTTTTTAACATATATTAATAATAGAAACTTTGTTTAGAATATGGTAGTCATTTATCAATATTACTCTGTTGGCTTGCTAATTTAATTTGATATAAGAAACTTGTGTGATTTTCCCCGTATCTTCTTTCTTGTCTAACGTGAAATCCATTGTGAACTTTAGTGGCATGCAAAATTTTCGGTCAAAATTTGAGAACTTCAAATAGTGTTATTATTTTAGATTAATTTCACCTTAGTGGCAAGCATGGCTTTAGTCTCCATGTAACTATAGAATGAGATTAACAACCATATAACAATAATACCAGTACCTTAGTGGCAAGCATGGCTTTAGTCTCTATGTTACTATAAAATGAGATTAACAACCATATAACAATAAGATAAGTACCTTAGTGGCAAGCATGGCTTTAGTCTCTCTGTGCTATGTCAATATAGTTATAACAATAATATCAAATTAACAACCATATCAGTTTTTGTTATTTTGGTTTGACATTTACTAATCTTGCTAATTCTACTGTTTTTTTAAGACTATTTTTAAGTATGCTTACTATAATATTGTGTATGACCTTTATATTTCATATGTAGTGTCATTTATGTTCTGTACAAGATGGTTTGAATCATTAATTAGTTTCTATTGCTCTTTGTACATTGTTAATTGGTATTTGATATTTGTGAGATGATTGTTATGTTAGTTACTATGGTTGCATTCAATAATTGGTTGGAATCAGAAGCTATGTTATGATCTGTTTTTTATAGGTTCAGAAATATGGATAAAGACGATTCCAAACATCTTAAAATAAGGTATAGTTCTTACTGAATTTGAATCTTTCTGTTTAAACTCTTCTATTACATTCCAAATCTTGATAAAATTTGTACTATTTTAGGCCAATTACACATCCCGTAATAAAGGTTGATGATTACATTATGCGTAAGATTCCCGCCGAGAGAGCTAGAATGAGGAGATTTAGTCTTCTTAAAGCCAAACATTCAAAACGAATCAGATTGTCCGAAGATCACCCTCCAGTTGACAGTACTAATCAGAACTACAAATCCGCTGAAACAAACGCCACAACCCCCAATATTAGATTACCACTATTTGATGTTACTCCATCCTCTTTTCTAATTATAACATTTCTCTAATTCACATTTCATTTCTCATGTTTATAGGTTATGTAATCTCTTCAATTGCTTCAAACAAGTATTACTGTATTATTTGAATCAAAGACTTATTATTACTTTTTTTATTCTATGTTGAACATATTATAATTTTGTTATGTATTGTCAATATATTTTAAAGCCGTTGAATATTTTCACAATTAATATTGTGAAGTTATTGTCATTTTGGTTTTGTTATTTATATTTAACAAATGCTCTTTTTTAACAAATTTTGCTTAGATTCAGGGTCTGAGTTGGATTTTTGGTGCATTGTTAATATTTTTCTGTCTGCAAGCAGTTGTTTGTTTCTCTTCCAATTGTTTAGTTTGTTGGCTTTTCAGATTTGTGACTTTGAGGGGCTTGGTGTAGTTTCTGGTGGTTTTAGAGTGTTTGTTGTAGCAGTTTCCTTTTTGGTGGTTGGGTCGTGCTATCTTTTCATTTCAGTTGACACTTTGTATTATATGACATTGGATATGCCATCTCTTATCAATTTATTTCATTTTTGCTATTTCAAAAAAAAATATAAATATGGTTATGTATCATCTTTAATTTAAGAATTAATTTTTCCGTGCGAACGCACGGGTCTTCTACTAGTATATATATATATATATATATATATATTTTAACCTTTCCACTTCTCAATTCTCATTGTCTTTACTGTTGGCTTTTGGGTACATCAACTAGAAGACTTTTAACATTCCAAAAACAAAGTTTAATGGTTCATTTCTATCTCTTTCACTATTTCAAAAGTCTAACTCACTATCATTAAATTTTTCTTTTCCCATTTCATTTGAAGCCATTATCAACATCGCTCACCATCTTGAGTCTTGACATCCTCATCAATATTATTTTTGCTGTAAGTAATATTCTTCTTATTTTATTTTTTTATTTCTAAATCTTCAATCTTTATTGTGGTTGTAGTCTTGTATATAAATGTGATTGTTGTAAACAATATATTCTTCTTAGTTTTCTCAGTGATGTGCTCTATTTGCAACACTAATATTTGTGTTATTGAACTCTTGTGAGTCAAGTTATGATCCAGATGATGTTTTTTCTGGTTTTGTTATCAAGATTAACCCTTTCAACAATTGATAGAATTATTTTTTTCCATCATAATTTCTCATGTAGTTTAGGATTGGAAGCATACATGTTTGGTTTTTTATGATTTTTACATATTGTAAAATAAATTTATAAATAATGAGTAAGAAGAAATACATACAAAAGTATTTTATATTAAAATATTACCACTTAGTTAGTGCTAATGTGATCTTTTAAGGTTGCTCCATACTGAATAAACACCAGTTCATGCTTTATTTGTGTTTTTAATAAATTTAGTTCTATGTTGCATTTAGTCCTCTAAATCCAATCTTTGAAAAATCTCATGTCTCAAATCTTGTTATCCTTGCTAATGGATGTCTACATGCATAGAAAAAGGGTCTGATTGATTGTTTAAAATCTGACTGTATGTTTGATTATTGGTTTTATTTAATTAACGACTTAATTTGTAGTTTAAATTTGTAGATTGTTTGTTTAATGAGTTAGTGTTGATATATATTATAATTAATTGATTTTGTCATTTGAACAATTTAATAGGAGATAAACATGGAAAATATTGGTAACATTGACCCACTTATTTCACAAGATAGTGCACACCAACTAGCTTCCGGCATGGAAGAAAGTTTCAACTCTTCGCTTAATGGCCTGACACCACTGACGGAAACAGTTGAAACACCTAATGATGAGACAACTGATAAAATAGATACAAGTGATAATATAGAGGCATTGGTAGAAACAAAGAAAGGAAAACTTAGGAGTAAGACTTGGGATCATTTTATAAAGGTGTAAGTTAATGGCGAGGATAAGGCTCAATGTAAATATTGCAAGAAATTTCATGGTGAAAAATCGAGCAATGGAACGAAACACTTACTTCAACATATGGAGACATGCATTCATCGCAAAATTCATGAGAACAAGACTACAAAAGGACAAACATTTCTCATGCCAAAGAGCTCGCAAGGAAAGCAAAAATTAGGAGTTGGTACTTATAATGCTGAAAAATCAATGAAAGAGCTTGCAGGTGCAATAATTATGCATGAGTAATCCACTTTCAATTGTAGATCATATTGGTTTTCGATGATTTGTTGCTTCTCTACAACCATTGTTTCATGTTCCTTGTAGAAATACTATCAGGAATGAGATATTTAAAGTGTACGAGTTTGAGAAGACAATAACTTCAAAGTTATTAGATAGCCTTCAATCAAGAGTGGCAATTACTTCAGATATGTGGACTTCAAGTAGTCAAAGAAAAGGGTATATGGCTGTTACTGCACATTATATTGATGGATCGTAGAATTTGCAGAGTTGCATCTTGAGGTAATTACAAATTTTATGTCTAGTTTAAGCATAAATATAATATGTTAGCTTCTTTTACTTCATTTTTTGAATTTTATTATATGCTAGGTTCATTTATATTCCTGCTCCTCATTCAAGTGATAGACTTTGTTATGCTTTAGTTAAGTGTTTAATGGATTGGAATATCGATACAAAATTGTCAAATATCACTTTAGATAATTGTAGCACAAATGATGTTGTGATGGACAAAATTAAGGAGAAGTTGCATTTAAGTACTTTGTTGAGGGATGGATCTTTACTTCATATGCGTTGTTGCACACACATATTAAATTTGATAGTAAAGGATGGTTTAGAAGTAGTGAAAGATGGAATAAAAAAAATTCGAGATAGTGTAGCTTATTGGACTGCAACTCCTAAAAGAAAAGAAAAATTTGAGGAGACAGCTAAGAAATTGCGAATTTCTTGCACTAAAATTCTAAGTTTAGATTGTCCAACTAGATGGAACTCCACTTATAAAATGCTTGACATTGCTATTATATATGAGGATGTATTTAGCCGGTTAAGGCTACGTGACACTCGATACACTTGTGTTCCAACTAGTTCACAATGGAAATTTGGAAAAGATGTTTGTTAAAGATTGGAGTTGTTCAATAAAATCACTGAAATCATTTCTGGCACTAAGTATCCCACTGCCAACATGTTTTTTTCCTGAGATTTGCAAGATTAAATTGGCAATATCTTATTGGATTAACTCTTCCAATTTATCGATAAAAGAAATGGCCAACAAGATGTTGTAAAAATTTGATAAATATTAGAGTGTCACCCATGATATACTGGGAATTGCTAGTGTTTTGGATCCTAGGTACAAAATGGAGTTACTTGAGTACTATTATGAAAAATTGTACGAAGAAGACTCTATCGAGCAAGTTAATAGGATTCAACAACTATGTTATGAATTAATTGCTGATTATCAATTGAAGTTCAACCAAGAGAATTGTGGTGACTCACCAATGTTGGAATCTAGTCGTGTGGCTAATGATGGTTTAGACGATTATGATGCATATGTTCAGAAGAAAAAAAGAAGCTAGAACTTCATCTGTTAAAACAGAGTTGGATCGTTATTTGGAAGAGGAAGTTTTACCGCGAAGTCCTGATTTTGATATTCTATTGTGGTGGAAGTTAAACGGCATCAAATATCTAACACTCCAAGCAATTGCAAAAGATATTTTAGCAATTCCTATTTCTACTGTAGCTTCAGAATCCGCATTCAGTACTGGCGGTTATATTTTAAACCTGCATCGCAATCGACTTTATTGGACAACTTTAGAGGCTTTGATGTGTGCTAGAAGCTGGTTATGGAGCACTGAAAACAGTGGTAAGCTTTTATAGTATTTTGTCAATTTTTTATAGGTTAATTACAAAAACCAATATACTGCCTCTTTATTAAATATGATACTTTTGGTATTATAAAAATCAATATACTGCCTTTTTCAATTTTTATAGGTTAATTATAAAGACCAATTTTTATAGGTTAATCAAAAATTTTGACAGTAGGATACTTTTGGTAATACCGTAATATCTGACATTAATTTTTAAAAGAAATATACTACCTTTTTCTATATGCCTATTTCTCTATGACAAATAGAGTTATGGTTTTACAACTTAAATTTATTCATATTTTTTCCTACCATATTTAGGAGTATTTGTTTTCTTTTATGAAATTAAATGTCTTTTGGTTCCTTTATATTAACTATGAATCCAGTTGGATTGAAATTTATAAAATGATATATAATTTTGTATTTGTTAATTGATTACTATTTATATTATATTGTGTTTCATATTTTTAGGTGGTATGAGTTTTAAGTTAAGCAATGACTACACTACTTTACTCGATGAAATAGAGCCCGATGAAGAAGGTAAAATTTTCCTTTGATTTATTTATTAATAATTTCTAATATGGAGTGTGAAGTGACTAATGTATCACGAGTTTCTTCTTGCACCTATTTCTCAATTTTTACTATGAAGTGTGAAGCGATATTTATTTATTACTAAGTTCTAGTATGGGGTGTGAAGTATCCATCCAACCAATTGACTTGTTAGTAACCAATTTGTTATTAGAATACAAGTGTAACTTTTGACTTTTATTCTTATTTATTATTAATGTTTGTATTTTAATTTGTATTTTTTTATATAGGTGAAATATTCACTAGTGGTGTGATTTCCCTCTTTGAAGACGGAGAATAGCATTTAGAGAAAGAAAGAATGCAATATTGGTGTTGGCCACTTATCTATTTTTTTTAGCAATTTCCATAGACAATGATATTGAATATTTTTAGATATGTGGTTGTTTTGTTGGTATTTTGGAATGTAGAATATTTTTTACTATGCGTTTGTTTTTATGGTAGTTTGGAATATCAATTTGTATTTTATTATTTAGTTTTTATATTTTGAATTATTTGATTTTGTTAATTTGAAATTTTAAATGTATGGTTAATGAATTAATAAATTCTTCGAGATTGTATTTTATTTTTGTAATACAAGTTAATATTTATTAGGATTGGGGTAGGTTTTGGGTTCGGGTAGAATTTTGGGTTCGGGGATGCTTTTGGATTTAAGGCATGTTTTGGGTTTGGGGGCGGGGCGAGGATCCCCGAACCCATTTGGGACGGGGTTGGGGTTCAATTATTCATCCCCGACGGGGATCGGGGATTTATCTGGGATTCAGGTTTGGGGTTGGGGATTACAAAAAAAGTCCCCGCCCCGCCCCGTTGCCATGTCTAGTGTGTGTGTGCGTGTGTGTGTGTGTGTATGTGCGTGTGCGTGCGTATGTGTGTGTGTGTGTGTGTGTGTGTGTGTGTGTGTGTGTGTGTAATGGTAATGGTAGGGTGTGGTGAGAATATAGGAGTTGGTAGAATAATTAGAAAATAACTATTTTTTATTGTGCCTTTAAAAGAAATTTGGTGATTATTTGGTGACACACATGCATGTGCGCGCGCGCACACACACTACACACACACACACATACTAAAACAAGCTTTTTAGCCTCTATCTCTTAAGAAAATATCCCTAAGAATATTTTGAAGTCATGCCAGTTGAATCGAGAACTGTCAGAATAGTTTTGGACAAAATTTTGTATTGTTAAATCGATTGAGACTCATACCCAATCGATTGGGTTACTACAAAGGTTGTCTTTAAATATTTGTGACAACGTCTTAAAGAAGAGCAATATTTCTGGATCTTGTATTTCCTTTTTAATTTTCATAATCGATTATTTTTAGGGCTTCCAATTGATTGGAGCAAGATGCTAATCGATTCACACATTAAATTTGACCCATAGAAATTTCCTTTTTTGTATCAAGCTTTAGTCTATAAATAGAAGCTTTTCCCTTTTGATTTTCACATCCAGAAAACGTGAGCTTCATACCTTATTCCTCACTCTTTCTCTCTAAAAACATTTCTTTACTTTCTCTCAATTAAAAATAGTTGTAGAAAAGTCTCTTTTGTTTAGTTAGGAATCTTGTATTCTAGAAGGGGTGTTATTGTAAATTCACCAACAAATATTTTTATCTTGGTTGAATAAATTATCCACAAAAGAGTGTTTGTTTGGGTTCAAAGCTAAACCATTTTTATTTAGTTAGGAATCTTGTATTCTATAAGGGGTGTTATTGTAAACTCACCAACGAATATTTTTATCTTGGTTGAATAACTTATCCATAAAAGATTATTTGTTTGGGCTCAAAACTAAACCCTTTAAAAGATTTGGTTTGGGGATTTAGGTTCTAACTCACTGTTTCAATTTGATATCATCCCGGTTCAAAATCTTAATACAGTTCGAGATCAAGGTTTAAAATTTCACTACGGTTTCTGATTTATGCTCAGTTCAAAAGCTCACCGTTAGTTCGAGATAAGATTGGTTTAAAATCTCAACTCGGTTCTTGGCCATCCCAGTCAAAACCTCGGTTCGGTTCGTGAGTTCATCCTGATCAAAAGTTGTTGTTTGGAAAGAAGATTAACTGCTTCAATCTGGTGTTTGGAAGGAAGATTAACCACTTCTTTTCGCAAGTTTCTATTTGGAAGGAGACTAACCGCTTCTCTCCGTTGTTTGTTATTTGGTTAAAATTTAGCATGAAAATTCATTTTTCCTTGTATAAGGGGGTTCGAGAGTTTAACCTACTAAAAGCTCTTAAGAATTACTAGGTACTCTTACGATCAAATCTTGGGGAAAAGATTATGTCTTTTCTTTTTTTGCCAAACCTCTATAATTCTTTGTGTCATTTCTCATACTCTTAACTTTTTATTTTCTGTATATTTAATTTCCGCTGCTAATTCCTAAAATAATGTTATCAAAATGTTTTTAACTCTAATAATGATAAAGAAAGTTTTATAAAGTATCGTTTTTTCTGAAACCCACAATTCACCCCCCCCCCCTCTCTTGTATATGGAGTCACATGTTTAACAAGTGGTATCAGAGGCTAACTCATGTTCTAAGACTAATCATCTCATGAGAAATTTGACTTCTAACACATTTTCTAACAAGATATCTTTCCTAAACACACATCCATTGTTTAATGGTGAGGTTTGAATTGTTGAAAACTATATTTAAATTTTTTATTCAAAGTATTAACCAATGTTTTAAAAACCGGACCGAACCGGACGGTTCAACCGGTTAGACCAGGACCCGGAGATAAATTCGGTTGGGTCAATCTTTCAAAACCGCTAGTGGGTCAAAACCGTGGTTAAACCGGAAAAACCAGATTGAACCGTCCAAAACCATTCGAACCAAAGAACCGGAGCCGGTTTTGTAAAATCGTCCGGTTCAAAAAAAAGCATCAAATTGATCATTTTTTTATTTTTTATTTTAATTTTAGTATGTTAATATCAAAACTTAACATACATTCCCCAATCACAAAAACGAATTTCGTGTGTTTTTTAAACCATACAAACTTTTAAGTTTTGTCACTCTATTATATCACACTCCATCATTATGCCGTCTCTTTCAAACATAGTCACGTTGTCCAACTCTATTGATTGTCGTTCAAGTCAATATTGTTTGTTGTTGTCTATTAAGACTTGTTTGTCGTAGTTCAACTCAGATTCGATTTTTTGTTGTTTAATGAAGTATATTGTATTATTTATATTTTGATATTCTATCTTATTTAATTTAGGTATTATTAATCATTTGACCTTTATTTTAGTTATTATATTCTATTATTTTAATCTTGCTTTGAAATAATTTAATTTATTTTGTTGTAATTCTTAAGTTTGGTCAAAATATTCTTAAATGATGGTTGAAATGAAGTGTAGAATTATGTTAATGTTATATATTAT
Source organism: Lathyrus tuberosus (assembly GCA_022829125.1). Lineage (NCBI taxonomy): Eukaryota > Viridiplantae > Streptophyta > Magnoliopsida > Fabales > Fabaceae > Lathyrus > Lathyrus tuberosus. The sequence continues at coordinate 7,934,093 of JALAZF010000199.1, read as the reverse complement.
TGATATTGTTGTATCAAATTTGTAATGGATTTTTGAAATATTTATTTTATTAAGTTGAGAACATATAATAATGTGTGACATATCTATGAAATTTAGTTTCATATTATTAGTTTATTTAATAAACGGTTCGACCGTAGGTTTAACCGGTTTAACCAATTGAACCTTAAACCGTAAGATTTACCGGTTCGATCTCCGGTCCGATTTTTAAAACATTGGTATTAACATTGAATGGAAAACTCTAATCAACAGTCAGTTTATCCTACTCACCAAATTGATGGGGAAGTAGTAGATAAACCTGATTTCCTTTGGATCGTAAAGTAAAAAAGAAAATTTGAAATTTATTTTAAAACTAAGAACTTTCTAGTAATATCTTTAGATTATAGTAAACTCTTCTATGTGTATAATTGAAAATATGCCAAGAAAATGTGAGATACTCTTGAAATGATATATGTAGTCTCTCCAAGTATCAAATAAGAGAAAATGAACACACGAGATAAAGAAGATGAAATATCATTCATAAATAGTTTTCAAAGGTTAGAATTACTAAAAATTCTATTGGAGCGTTTATTACTAACCAATATATAAGAGTTAAGAATTAGAAACTTACACTAAAGAAAAACACATTAATTAAAGCTGTTAAATTTGAAGGATTGTGGCGGTTAAACCACCCACAATTAACAAAACGGCGTTTACAAAGTGCCGAAAATTCGTCTGCCTCTAGAAAAATAATGGCAGTTTAGGAATAAATGCCACTTTAACCGCCGTTTTAAACTTAGTTTAAAATAGCAGTTTTTTATTATTGAAAATAGAGGTGTTTCCAAACGCCGCAAGTTTCAAAATAAAAAGATCAACAACAAATTTTACGTCAATTCAAACCGCCGTAATATATTTCAATTTGTAAATTTCATATTGTAAATTTCAATTTATTGCAAGAATAACAATAAATAAAAACAGAAACCAAATAAAAAATTATATAGAGGACTAAACACTAACTCATATTTATATGGACACAACACTTCTAATATAAATTTAAATAGAGAAAGTAGAAACCAAATCATAATAATAACTGGGTGATATGAAAACTAATTTGTGAGATATTGGGTCGAACTCTAGTTTAGCATGTCGTCGAAGTCTGCTCACATGCTGTTGTCGAAGACCTACATGTTGTAGTCGAATTGTATTCTAGTATGTAGTTGTCAAATTGAGCCTTGTGTTAAGGATCCAATTGTTTAAGTTAGCTTGTAATGGGTAATTGTTAAAAGCCCATTAGTTTAATATCTTAAGTGTGGCAAATCCTAATTAGGGTGAGATGGTTATTTGTTATTCTTGAGTACTTGTAATCTGATTCAAAGAGAAAGTAAAGAATATCAATTATAACCAATCCTTGTTGTTCTCCTTATTTTTTTTCCATTAACCCTAACCCTTGTGTGTTTCTTGATCATAAAGAAACCTATTATACTTTGTTTCAAGGTATCATAATTCACAACAAATTGGTGCGGTGAGCATGAAGAAGATGCCTTCAACAAAGTATGAGATTGAAAAGTTCACCGGAGTGAACGATTTCGGTCTGTGGCACTTGAAGATGAAAGCTCTACTGGTTCAGCAGGGTTGTTTGGAAGCGTTGAAGGGAGAGGAAGCCATGGACGTTCCATTAACGGAAAAAGAAAAGACGGCCATGATAGAGAAAGCCCACATTGCAATATTGTTGAGCCTTGGGGATAAGGTTCTTCCACAGGTATCAAAGGAGACTATGACATCGGGGCTATGGTTGAAACTTGAAATTTTGTACATGACCAATTCTCTGGTGAATCGACTCTACCTGAAGCAAACTATGTATTCATTCAAGATGAGTGAAGACAAAGTGTTGGCTGAGCAGTTGGATATGTTCAACAAGCTGATTCTTTATCTTGAAAATATTGTTGTGAAGATCGATGATGAAGATCAAGCACTATTGCTATTGTGCGCTTTTCCCAGAACACATGCTCACTTCAAAGAAACTCTCCTATATGGAAGGGAGTCCCTGAGCTTTGAAGAAGTTTAATCAACCTTGTATTCTAAGGACCTGAATGAACGAAAGGAGCATAAAACTTCGACGGTGGGTGAAGGTTTGGCCGTTAAGGGAAAATTCTTGCAAAAGGATGGTAAGTTCGACAAGAAGAAAGGCAAAAGTCAGAAGAAGTCTTATAGTGGCGAAGCATCTGATATTCGATGTTATCACTGTAAGAAAGAGGGTCACACAAGAAAGGTGTGCCCTGAATGCTTGAAAGATCATGGAGGTAAGGATAATGCCAACGCAACCATTGTTTAAGATGACTTCAAATCATCTGATGTTCTTGTGGTTTCAAGCGGCGACTCAAGAAAAGAGTGGATTATGGATTCAGGTTGCACTCGGCACATGACTCCAAATAGAGAATTGTTCGAGGAGCTATGTGATCATGATGATGGATCAGTGTTGCTGGGAAACAACAAAGCTTGCAAAATTGCAGGTATTGGATCCGTGAGATTCAAGCTCTATGATGAGTCAATAAGGTTATTGACTGAAGTCAGGTATGTACCTGATTTGAAGAGAAATTTGATTTCTCTTAGTGAATTTGAAAAGAAGGGATATGTTTTTCAAGGAGAGAAAAGTATCCTAAGAGTCATGAAGAGGTCGAAGGAAGTCTTGAGAGGCGCGAAGAAACAAAGCTTTATTCCCTTGAGGCTGAAGTTGTAAGTGGTTCGACAAATGTTGCATCCACGAAACCTTTGTCAAAGATAGAAATTTAGCACATGATATTGGGCCATGTGAGTGAAAGGGGTCTGGTAGAATTGGGGAAACAAAATCTGCTTGGAGGAGACAAAGTGGAAAAGCTGCAATTTTTTGAACCCTATGTACTTGGAAAATCTTGCAGAGTGAAGTTCAACATAGGAAAACAAACAACTCATGGATCCCTTGATTACATCCATGCTGATATTTGGGGGCCTGCAAGGTGTCCATCACATTCAAGAGCAAGGTATTTTCTATCCATAGTCAATGATTATTCCAGAAAGTTATGGGTATTCATCCAGAAGACTAAGGATGAAACTTTTGAGAATTTCAAAGGTTGGAAGACTTTGTTCAAAAATCAGACTGGCAGAAAGGTCAAGAGGTTGAGAACCGACAATGACCTTGAATTTTTCAATGAGGCGTTCGATAGTTTTTGTGCTGCCTCAGGTATTGCAAGGCATAAAACTACTGCAGGTACTCCACAACAAAATGGTTTGGCAGAAAGGTTTAATAGAACTATTTTGGAAAGAGTAAGATGCATGTTGACTAGTGCTGGATTAAAGAAGATGTTTTGGGCTGAGGTTGTTTCGACAACAACATATCTGATAAATAGATGTCCTTCGACTGTGTTAGATATGAAGACACCTAAAGAAGTTTGGTAGGGACATCCACCTAGTCTTAACAAACTGAGAGTATTTGGCTGCATGGCCTATGCTCACATTAGGCAAAACACGGCCGAACCTAGAGCTCTGAAATACATGTTCATGGGATACCCTGAAGGAGTCAAAGTTTATATACGCTATGGTGCCTAGAGCCAGGTCACAGGAGGTGTATCACCAGTCGAGACATAGTTTTCAATAAAGCTGAGATGGCTTTCAAGAAAATTGATGATGCTGACGAAGAGCTGGAACATAGATAGATTCTTGTTGAGGTGGAACATGTTGATGTTGAATTGTGTATCCCAAATGAAGTCGAAGAAGAAGTAGACACTGCTGTGGAAGATGAGGAGACTGATAATGACTACCTACTAGCAAGAGAGAGGTCGAGGAGAGTCATCAAGCCACCTCAGAGACTTGGGTATGTAGATCTTATAGCTTATGCCTTAATCTTTGCAGGTGAGGTTCTCGATGAAGAACCTAGAGACTATAAGGAAGTTATGAGGAGTCGAAAAAAGACTGAATGGCCGAAGGCCATGGATGATGAGATGAAATCTCTTCATGATAACAACACCTGGGAACTGATCAAGAAACCTGCTGGAGCCAGGTTAGTTAGTTGTAAATGGAGTTTCAAAGTTAAGGAAGGAATCGAAGGAGTGGCGTCGAAGAGATACAAGGCAAGATTAGTCGCTAGGGGGTTCACTCAAAAAGAAGGTGTCGACTTCAATGATGTGTTCTCTCCTATTGTGAAGCACATATCCATTCGAATGTTGCTTGCTACGGTGAAGACTACTTTCTTGTAGGTGATCTAGATGAAACAATCCTGATGAGGCAACCTGAAGGGTATGTCGAAAATGGGAAGGAAGATTATGTGTGCAAGCTGAAGAGATCTTTATATGGACTGAAACATTCTCCTCGATAGTGGAATAGGAAATTCGACAAGTTTATGGCACGCATAAGTTTCATTAGAAGTCAGTTCGACCACTGCGTTTACTTCAGATTTCGACTTGGTAATTTATTTGTTATTTTGTTGCTTTGTGTGGATGATATTCTAATAGCAAGCAACAATGTCGAAGATGTAATGAGGGTGAAGGATGAACTCAATAAGGAGTTCGACATGAAGGATCTGGTAGCTGCGTCCAGGATTCTTGGGGTTGACCTCCGAAGAGATAGAAAGCAGTCAAAATTATGTTTATCTCAAGAGGCATACCTACGAAGGATTCTCGAAAAGTATGGTATGTCGAATTCAATTCATATTGTGACTCCGACAAACCCTCAATTCAAGCTGAGTATAGATCAGTGTCCCAATACTGATGTTGAAAGAGCTTATATGAATAGCATTCCATATGCTAATATAGTGGGTTCTTTGATGTATACTATGGTCTGTTCTAGACCCGACATAACATATGCAGTAAGTCTTGTAAGCAGGTACATGGCGAATCCTGGAAAGGCTCACTGGCAAGCATTGGAGTGGATTTTAAGGTACATAAATGGGTCTCTGAATAGAGTCCTAACTTATGGTGGAGCCTTGGGTGAAGATAGCAAATCAGTAATCGAAGGATATGTCGAATCTGATTATGCAGGTTGTATGGATTCTAGAAAATCTATTTCAGGACATGTGTTCACTATGTTTAGCACAATAATCAGTTGGAAAGCAAAATTCAGAAGGTTGTTGTCTTATCAACCACTAAAGAGGAATATATCGCCCTAACTGAAACTGTGAAGGAGGCATTGTAGCTTGAAGGTTTTGCAAAGGAGCTAAAACTTCAAGGTCGAGTTATCACTGTTAAATATGATAGTCAAAGTGCAATACACCTGTCGAAGAATTTAGCCTATCATGAGCGAACCAAGCACATTGATGTGAGGCTGCATTACGTCAGAGGGGTAATCGAGCATGGAGAAGTCCAAGCGCTGAAGGTTTCAACAAATCATAATGCTGCTGATATGATCACCAAAACATTTCCCAGTTGCAAGTTTTTCCACTGTATGCACTTGATAAAGCTGCATGAAGAAAGCTAGTTTGTTTCTTGATATTATATAGTTATATCCAAGTTGGAGATTTGTGAGATATTGGATCGAACTATAGTTTATCATGGCGTCGAAGTTTGCTCACATGCTGTTGTCGAAGACCTATATGCTGTAGTCGAATTGTGTTTTAGTATGTAGTTGTCAAATTGAACCTTGTGTTAAGGATCCAATTGTTTAAGTTAGCTTGTACGCTAAGTTAGCTTGTAGTGGGTAATTGTTAAAAGCCCATTAGTTTAGTATGTTAGGTTTATTATAAATAGCATACTAATCTCTCATCTTAAGTGTGACAAATCCTAATTAGGGTGAGAGGGTTATTTATTATTCTTGAGTACTTGTAATCATATTTAAAGAGAAAGTAAAGAATAACAGTTATAACCAATCCTTGCTGTTCTCCTTGTTTTTTTCCATTAACCCTAACCCTTGTGTGTTTCTTGATCATAAAGAAACCAATTATACTTTGTTTTAAGGCATCATAATTCACAACATAATTTTTTGAGTTAAACAATAACAGTAACATAAAACCAGGATATAGAAACTGAAGCCTAAACCATAAAACTAATGAGGCATGAAAATAATTCTAGTGCAACCAAACAATACTAAAGGGCACCAAAAAGGCATGTGAAAACTGTGACAGTTTATTTTATAACTCAAGAAAGTTTTCACTTGGCAGTAGAAGCTTCGTTGAGTAAAGCAAAATTGATTAGATGCTCACTTTTTCTTTTTTTAGAACTTCTGATTATGTGAGTTAGGAAATTTAAAAAAACACCAAATCAAAATTAATTTTCATATCTAAATCTTCAAATGAGACAACTTGAATTATGGTTTGATAGAACTGGAATATTATATACCTCTGTCTAATGCCATGGATGGTCTCAAGGAGTTCCATTATTTGTTGCCAATTGAAATACATTCAAAATTACCAATTATCAATTGAGAAATGCTCATATAAAAGTCATTTTATAGAGTTCACAAACTAAAGTGGTATTGTAAACTTAGTTTACCAAGTAAATTAAACTGTCAAAACACAATTCACTCCTGAACCAAATAGTGTTTTAGGTTTTGTATTGAACAAATTTTTAAACTCCATTAACTTCTCTATAGCACCAACACCCTTTAAGAAAGGTGTGTCAGACACGTATCTACTCTCGACACCAACACGACCATGGTTTTAAATTGCGGTTGCGGCTGCGGATGCGGTTGCGGTTGCGGATGTTGCGGTTGCGGCCAATGCGGTCACTGTGTTGCGCATTGCGGCCGTTGCGGCGTGAAATTATTTTATACGCACATTAAATACTGGTTCTGATGCGGTAGAGTTTGTGTAAGAAATTCACGTGTTGCAGCCTGTTGCGGTAGAAATACGGTTCTGATGCAGTAAATACCGTTACGTTGCGGTTGTGTTGCGGCAATGATGCGGTTGTTGCGTGTGATTTCCATTCACACCGCAATTGCGGTCCGTTGCCGATGCGTTGCACGCCGCAACCGCAATATTGCGGCCGCATCAAGTGATGCGGACCGCAATTTCAAACCCTGAACACGACCCTGATATATGTAATTACATTTAATTTACTCATTTTATTGGTGTTGACATGTCAGTGTGTGGTGTTGGTGTCTATACTTCATAAGTAAACTTAATCAAAGTAGTATGTTCAGTGTTACTTGGATGTTATGAATGCCAATTTAGATCTTGTAATTTGCAAGCTCTTAATATTCATCTGAAACATCAATACAATTATTTCATTTTTGCGGTTTTTAGATTATCTGAGTTTCAATGAAGGAAAATTCAATGGTAAGTTTGAAGTTCCTTTTTATAGGATGATTGACACTGATAAAATGTGGGTCAGTTCATTTTTGGTTTGGTTCTAGTAAAATATACAGTGATAAAATATCCAACACGTTGCACTATAATTACCTTTAATATTGTTGCGTTTACTTTCTATCCAGCTCCAAATTTTTCTTTTAAACTCTCATCTCAGTATTATTATTAGAAGTCTCTGAAACATTGACACAATCTAACCTAGGCAATTGAACAATTATAATAATCAATTGAGTATCAAATGTGAAACCCTAGTATATTTTCAGGGATGATTTGCAGCTATTATGAAGCCTTAGAGAATATTAAATAAAGTTGTGCAAAGCAAAGAGTATCCTCTTTAGCATATAATAGTTTTTTGGTTTGAAATCTTTGATCCAAGAATGATTGATGATGGTGCATCAAAGCTGGTGATCAAAGCAAGGGTTTTCATTGAGAGTGATCTCAACATTTTTGATCCATGATCAATTTACCTCACAGTAAGTTGAGTAGATATGTCTGTAGTAGATATATTTAGCTCTTTGTTTGACCAACTCTTGTATCTAATGATATGTAGAGAAGGACACGCCACGTGTTGGTGTTCCCTCAAAAAGAGGAAGCTTTATCAAGAATTTTTGAAAATTAAGGAAGAATACTATTTTAAAGTTGAAACGATAGGAAAGCTCCGATTGAACCTTTAAAATAGTGTGTTTAATCTTTGCTCATAAATAAAAATTATTTTGCTAACCAAATGGATGAGTTTTTAGTCTTTTCTAGAAAATAGGTGCTAATAAACTAAGTAGGGGTGCAAAAGCCAAAAGAAAATTCGGCATAAGGCCTAAAGTCATAAATGTTGAAGACAACCTAACCAATCGATTGACATCATGATCCAATTGACTGGCATTATGACCCAATTGATTGGATCCCCATAAAATTCAAATATTTGAAAGTTGGTGCACTAGGAAATAAATGCAACGACTATCAACAAAGGCGAACTCATAAAATTTAAAGTTTCCAAAAGATTGGAAGCTCTATCCAATCGATTGGACCATGACTATAAATAGAGGAAAATTCTCACTCTTTTCTTATCTCATCCTACATATCTTGTGCACTGCATTAGAATCCTCTAAGCTACCTCATTCTCCCATAATCACCTCAAATGGAACTAAAAAGAAACCGATCATCTCAAGACTCTCCACCATATCTTTCTAAAAACTTCTCTACTTAAGAACAAGAGAAAAATTTCAATCGGTACTTTGTTGAAAGAGAACTGTAGACCTCTCATTACTTGGATGATGAAATTTTCAAAGATTGTCTCTTTGTAGAAGCCTTAAAAAATACTGACCTAAAAAGATTCATTTTTGAAGTGCCTCAAGAAAGGTATCCTAAATTGGTAAGAATGTTCTATGAAAACCTCAAATACTCAAATTGTGTCGTAAGCTTCGAAGTAAAGAAATACCATATTGCTTTATCTCTTGAAGAATTTGCACAAGCTTGCAACTTACAATTCATCATTCAAGACTATGATCTATATGATGTAGAAGGTAATGAGTTTATTTTGATGTTAGTGGTCTATCCCTCTTAACCAATCCACCTTTCGGTGTTCCTTACCCTCGCACCATCGACGTTGTACGCCTGCACAGTCAGATGATTCACTATACAATGAATCATGTTCTCTTCCCAAGGAGTATCAACTTAGGCACCATTCAAAATCAGATATTCCTCCGAATTGGTTCTTGAAAATGGAATAAATAAAAATCGGGTAGATGCTACAATGTATCATATGTTGATAGACAAAAGAAGAACATTATCCTACCATATAGTGAATTAATCACAAGTTTTGGTATACTCCGGTTATGACTTAGAGGAAGAAGAATCAGTAATTATGCACTCAAAAATAGGAAAAAGTATCTTGAATCAAATGAGGTATGACATCAAAGGAGGAAAATTGTTGTCTTACCTCCGAGAGCACCATCAGGGGAAAGACTACAGAGAAATCATGACCTCCCTCCATTCTCCTCTAACATTCTCAATGACATCCATCACGATCAAAGATCAATGCACTCAAAGATTGACAAACTTATCAATAAGTTGGAGAAAACAAATCTCATATCTCCAATAATGTCAAGCGAGGATGATGATGATGATATGAACTAGTTGTTTCGTATTTGCTTGTATTTTCTCTTAAGCAATTTCCTTTTGTAATTCATTTTGAAATAAATAAAATGTTGTTTTCCCTTTTCAAAAGATGCTTATGTGCTAATATGTTTGCATATTTAATTTCTCGCAATGCATCCTTTACTCATTTTTTTATTTTGATAAAAGGGAAGAAGTATACTCTTAGGGGGATTAGAGTATACTCTCTATTTAATTGAGGGGGAGTTTAACCACACCAAAAATATATTTATTTGGTTATGTTACCACTTCCCCAAGAGATACATTGTCATCATAAAAAGGAGGAGAATATGGAATCATATTTTGCAAGTCATTTGAAGAAGTGATCAAAGTGTGACAGCATTATCAATAATGTGTATTTGATAAAGACAACTAAATGGAATGTTTGAAAATGCAACCTGTAGATAACTCCCAGAGAGGACCCCAATTTTTACACAATTCATATCACGAACCATCTTGTTTGGCAGTGTAATTGCAACCTGCATGTTCCTCTGATTCCAAGTGTAGAAAAAGTAACCCCAATGTATCTCGGCCTTCCAAATTGGTGGTAGTGGCGCTAAAAACTAGAGTTAATCTACAATTCATTGGAGAAATACAACTGATCTAGTAATAGAGCTCGAGCGACGACCTTTCATTTACAGAAACTTTCCATAACATTGAGCCACATGTATCGGCGAAAATATGCGTTTTGAAGTTCATATCGGATATGAGGTTAAAGATGGCAATGTGTCAAAAAATCTGGTTGCAGAGACACCAAGCTGGTAGTGCCATCAATTGTATCCGCTCCATGAATACAATTCTAATTGAGCTTGCAAAATGAATAAAATACTAAAATGCAATTATGCATTAGGTGGCAGGAAGTAATGACAATGTCATTAGGAGTTCTTACCATATATGACTAGGCATATGCATGAAAATGCACATGTTGCAGTATAAAGCCTCGTATGTCACCAGGGCTGGCTCAATTAAATTAGAGGTGGAGTTCTAATTTGAAAATGAGTCAAATTTAAAAAAATAATAAAATGCAATCAAAATAATTAAAAATAATTAAAAATAACATAAAAAATATAATTATGTATCAATAAAAATAAATTTTAATTATAATAAAACTAAAAGATATTTTCATAAAAATGCATGGCACACACATACAGGGACGGAGCAACATTAAAGATTAAGATTAAGGGGGCATATGCCCCCATTTAAAATTTTAAATCATAGTATTATAGTCCACGGCATAATGTTAATTGCCCATTTGTAACATGCAATTTTTTGTTTACAAATTTAAAATAATGAGTCCCATTCAAATAACTAACCAAGTATGTTAAGGTTAAGACAATTATATTTACTCTAAATCATTATAGCTTAAGAATTTAAGATATTATTATTAGAATCAATTTTTTTTTTTAATTTCGTTTCTTTTTATATAAACAATATCCTGAAATCATTAACTAAATAACTTTTACAATTTGAATTTTTTTTAAAAAGTCTCCCAAAAACTTTTTAAAATTTTAATTAATTATTGTTATATAGTGCAACCAAAATTGTTGATTCAAATATTTGAAGTGAAGACACACGTTTTTTCATTATAATTGCAAAGTGGTTTGCTTTAAAAAATAATCTTCAAAAATATATGTACTTACTAGGTCCTTATTTATTGTCTTTTATAAATCTTTCAAACACATATTACATATATTAAAAAAAAACATTAAAGAACAAATATTTTATGAGATGAGGAGAGTAACATTTTTAATGTGATAATTTTGCATAAAATTTTGCCCCCACAAGATAATCTTTCTGGCTCCGTCCCTGCACACATACACACACGCACCCGTGTGCGCATTCACGTACACATGCACCCACGTACGCGCGCGCACACACACGCACAATCTTATTTTCAAATGGATTTTTCACAACTAAAATATTTTCTAAAATATCTTGAAGTTGTGCTAGATGAATTGGGAGCAGTTAGAATTTCTATGGACAAACTTTTTATTTTCTAAACGATTGGATGTCTTGTCTAATCGATTAGATTAGTTTAAAATTGAGCTCTAAATGATTACGACAACAGCTTAATGGTGTTCAACGGCTAGATATAGTTTTCTACCATTTTGGAACTGGTAATCGATTACCATAAAAGTTTCTAATCGATTAGAACTAGGATCTAATCGATTAGATTGTCTTAAAATGCATTAAAACCAATTTCCTTTTTGCGCAAACCTCTAGGGTATAAATAGAGGTTCATTCCCTCATTTCATTTCATCCAGAATCATGTTTTGAAACTTCTCCCTCTCACTCACTCTCTCTCTCTCTCTCTCTCTCTCTCTCTCTCTCTAAAAAATTTCTTATAAATTTTCTCTCATTATTATTTTAGTCGAAGTGCTTATTTGAGAAAGTCCTTTTTCTGAGTGAGGATACTGTGTAATTCTAGAAAGGTAGAATTGTAAATTCATCATGAGAATCTTTTGTATAGACCTTGGTTTAATATTATACATTTATGGATTCGTTTGGGTTAAAAGCTAAATCCGTAAAAGCTTTGATTTAGGGATTATGTGATCAAACTTTAGTCAAGGTTCAAGCGAAGCCCGTGATAAAAGCATGGATAAGGTTCGAGATTAGTCCAATATTAAAATCTTCTAGGTTATTGGTTAGTTTGTTAAAACCAAGTTTTAAGGTTTGTGAGCTACCTGGTGGTAAAAGCTTACAAAATTTGTTTAAAAGATTGAAGAATAACCGCTCCAAGATTCTCATGGAAAGAAGAGTAACCACTTTGATCTACCGTTTGTGGAAAGAAAAATAACTGCTTTAATATACTATTGTGGAAAGAAGACTAACTGCTTCAATCCACCGTTTGGAAGAGAAGACTCAATTTCTAAATTCCAAGTTTTACTGTTTAGGTTGGAAGTCAACTAGTTTTTCTTGTATAAGGGGGTTCGTGAGTTTTACCTACTAAAATCTCTCAAATTTTATTGGATACACTCAAGATCAATTTTTGGAGAGAAGAGTATGTCATTTTATTGTTTGGCCGAACCTCTATTCATCTTGGTGTTCATCTCTTTCCCTTATCTCTTAACTTTCCGCTATTTATATTCAGCATTTTATTTTTCGCTTCTTAATACTTAAAAAGTTTTTCAAAATGTTTTGAAACTCCAATCTGCAAAGTTTTTCAAAACCATGTTTTTCAGGACCACACAATTAACCTCCTCTTGTGTGGGAATACACATGTCTAACACATATTATTTGAAAAATGGAATCACACATAAAAAACTACAAAACCCCGTCCTCATCAAAATATCTCTCCTTGAAACCAAGATAACATAAGTGTCAGTCTGTTTCTTCTTCATCTCGGAAGAAGGAACCTTGTCAGACCCAAATCCTTCTTAATAGCCAAGCCCTTGAAACCAAGAATCAAAGATCTCATTCATCGCCGCCTCGACAGGGGAACATAGTTATTATTTAGCACATTAGGAAAGAACGTCCCGACCAAAATTATATAAAGACCATTACTTTAGAAAAGTGCTCTTGCAGAAGAGAGAAGATTCAATAAGGGAGTAGAAAATGGTAAGATGAATCTCCTCCATACGAGGCTTCACAAGCACGAAATGTTCCATGAAATTTCCCCAGTCTTGGGTGAAGTTGTCAAACCAACGGTCTTCCGTGTGGAAGCTAATTAGCCCTTGGTCGCGATAGTCGTCCTGGGAAGTGCAGACCAAGTAGAACAAGTTGAAGAATAGATTGAGTGAAGGCTTTTAAGACTCATACTCGACACACAGCTGAAATACCCTCGAGAATGTCCATGACCTCAAATGAAACTCTGAAGAAGCAACTTTTAAATGTTTCAGGACGACAACTTCAAAGTCGGAGAAAGGCAGTCGTAGTCTTACCCTTGTGAACATGCATTCATTAAGTGTAACTGAATAGTCATCAAAGGAGTTGCATATCCTCTTCTCCGGTCCTAGGGGAAGAACCAACTAGTATTAAGGATCACCGACCATAGGGCAAACAACTTTTATTGCTGCCTCAGTATTCAAGACAGGAAGGGTATCTACCATTTCGACCTTTTCCCAACCATACTTCACTGCATCGACCGGTCCCACTTGCGCCAATCCTGATCTAAGAAACTGCGTCTGGCCAACCTTGAAAATCCAAATAGGCATCCACTTCAGCGTCGCTGGGTTCGTAGTTATTGGTTCTCAGGAAAAGTTGGATGTAACTTTTAGCATGTTCTCTCATCCACCGGTTGACCTTTATTTCCTCATCGCTTAAGATGGAAGGGGGCATAGGGACCTCGACATGATTCATCTATCCGCATATGTTTGATAAAAGGGCTTCTAATGAGTCATATGAAGAAGCTTCTTCCTATGGAGTCATAATCGTTAGATAAATGTATGACTTCTGGTTCTAGGAGATCATGAACAAGAAAGGGGAAACGAAAATCAGGGGATGTCCTCAGTCTCTAGGTAGATGAAGTTTCGCTCTCAGAATCGCTCAATAATTTAATTTTACTATCACTCATCGTGACTAGAAAATAGGAAATGATGTAGATAAAAGATTGAATAGAGGTGGGTACTTGGTTGTGTGGGATTGATGAGGCTTAGAAACTCTGGTAAAGGAACAACAATCGTCTTGATTAATGCTCTCAGGAAGGAAGAGGCGAAGGTGTTTATCAATAAAGTGTATGGGAATGAACTTAAATGCCAAATATTTCAGAAAGTTTCCAAAATGCCCAACTCATTCTATTTATAGACGAGTGTTAGTTCTTGTGATTGGCTGGAATTTTGGTAAAACAAGGTTAATGTCATGTTTGATGTTTCAACATGAGCTTCTAACATTATTGTTATGTTTGGTTAACATTAGTGAATGTTAAGGTGTTGAAGAGTTTATGTGCTGAAGAGTGATGTCACACGCGATGTCTTGACATCACTATACTAGAACATTAAAACATTAGGTTGTGATGTTTTTAGGGCTGCGCGCATTTGAGGAGATCTGTTAGTTAGATTGGATGCAAATTTCTTGGTAAAGAGAATCAGAGATTGCAGGCGAATATCATGGGTTAGATATATTCTGTTGGAATCATTTATGAAGGAGATTAGTTTGTTGCTAATTTAATGCAAATAGATATGGAGAATAATCAGAGTTAATTATGAAGAGTTGATTGAAGATTTAATTGAAGATCTTTTTAGTAGCAGATTTGGTGCAGAAGATTTGTTGTGATTTGAAGGCCCAAATCCAGTTGGGAAAAAGTTATAAATAGAATGCTTGTAATCTAGAATAGGCACGGGTCCAAGATGTAGATCGTTAGGGTTTAGTCTAAGTGAACCACTCGGGTTATGAGATGGTCACTGTGTTCTTACTCAGAAACCTGTAGGTTATGAGTTTTGTATTATTCTTGGAGGAAGCTTTGAAGCAACTCCAAGGTGTGTCATGGAAGTTTGACTTCTACTGTGATTGAAGAGTTGTTGGTAATCAAGCTGTTGATGCAGTGGCAGAGATGTTGACTGCTAGACATAATTGCGATGATTGGAAGTGAGATGGAGTCTCTTATCTAGGGAGGACTTAGATAGAAGGGTCATTGGGTAGTGATTAAATTAGGTAGATTGTCAACTGGTCTGTTGAGTCTGTAATTTGATACTGCTAATAGTGGACTTCCTTCCTGGCTTAGTATGCCCCTAGATGTAGGTTGTTGAACCGAACTGGGTGAACAATCCTTGTGTGCTTTTCAGTTCTGTTATTGTCTTGTTCATACAGCAGATATTAATGTTGTGACATCACACGTAACATCACATATCTGGCACCAGAAATTCAATTGGTATCAGAGCAGGCATCCTGTCTGTTTCTGGATGAGATCTAGGGAAGATACTTTCTGGTTCATGAGCAAGGGAGATTGTTTTGCTGAGTTATGGACTTGGTCAGTTCATAGGTGGTTTGTATGATTCCTTGAAGTGAATGATGGACTATTCATGATAGAGTATGTAGAACTGCTGTTGTGAGTTTGATGTGTTGGTACTTGGTTTATGGTGATGGTGTACAAGGATTATTGAGTAGTGCCTGAAGGTTGTTGAGGTGTTGTTGTGGGTTCCGTTGCATGGTGTAATACCCCAAATTTTGACCACTTAGATTTCCCATCATTGTGAAAATCATCATCACAATATGGATGTACCTTTATGCTTCATTAGTCTCCCCAAAGATGGGTGAGCACCCACTACAATCAAAATTAGGGTTTCAAGCCCTCTCTGAGTGCTTAGACAAAAGATCAATCAAGAAATGACATGATCTTCAACTTGTCTAATCTCTTAAACATCCACAATGGATCAAAAAGGACTCCCACTTCAAGGATTAAGCACAAGGCTGCTCCCTTCTAGGTGGATCAAGTCTTAAGATCGACAGTGTCACCAAATTAGGGTTTTGGTCGACCAGGGCCTCCAGATGGAAATTTTCATCTGGGCACAAGGCAATGATCCAAAACATAACCTAATATACTTCAGGGAACCTTATGAACCCATGCATCAAGTCAATTTTGCCTCAGGGGATGCATTCATAAAAAATCAGGAATTAGGGTTTCTTGACCTAATTCACCCCTAAGTTGACTTTTGGGACAAACCATGAGCCAAGACCTCAAGAGATGATTTGAGGGTCTCTAATATACCATATTGATCCATTTGGAACAATGGATTGATCCAAGAAGTTTGAGCAACAAGTCTCAATTTCATCTGCACCACAATTAGGGTTTTAAGGGAAAAGTCAACTGTAACTTTGACTTTTGACCGGGACATGCTCCCAAACCCTAATACATGATTGAATATACCCTATGACACCCATGGAACATGTCCATCAAGTTTGATTTAGGTCAAGGACATGATTTCCTGAAGAATTGCACAGTTTGGAATTCATCTGATAAAAAGTCAACTGTGCACAAAAGTCAACTTTGACTTTTTGAGATTTTTCACCAAAATGGATTTTTAACCCTAAAATGATGTTAATGTATGATTTGAATCATCATTCATCAAGAAAAATCAAGAAAAGTGAGATAACTTGTAAAAGGGGTAACCATAAAACATAGAAATTTTTCTAAGTTAAAAATAAAGTGGCAAAGGTACCAACTTTGAAGGACCATAACTCCTAAACCACAAGGCCATTTTTTCTCATCCAAAGATGGATTTGTAGCCCTCATTATCACCTACAAAAACTTCAACTACAAGTCATTCCAATTCATTAAGGATTTTGAGTTATGGAATGATCAAAGTGGCTGAAAAGTGAAAATGTCACTTTTTCCAACACTTAGTGAAATTTTCACTAAGTCAGATTCTGCCTCACTTTTTGCCAAATGTAGGGGGATTTTTCACTCGGAATCAAAAGAGATCAAAACCAAACTTGTTCAAACAGTTGTTGTATCATGTAAGAGCTTTCCAAAATGGCCAAGAACATTGCCAAATTCAACCTACACCATGAGATACAACCTTGCCAAGTTGCCTTGCTGAAATCTGTCAAAGCAAGGCAGAATTTGCAACTTTGGTCGATTTGCCAAAATCAGCCAAATTCAATTGCTCCTATCCACTTGGACACCTCAGAGGATTGAATCTAAAGGGGGCAATCACTGAGCCAAGCCTCCAAAGTCCATGGAACAAGAAATAACATGTTGAACCTAGAATGGCCAAAATAGGGACAAGACTTCAAATTTGGAATGAGGCATTCAATGGAACCATCAAGGTGGCATGGACTGAGCCATTCTCATCTGAAATCAGTCAATACTTATCCAAGACCAAGGGGACCAAAGCTCTGTGCCCTAACCTCTAGTCAATGGCTAGAGGAGACTTGGATTTTCATTTGCCAACATTGGCCAAACCTACTTACCAGCTGCCATGCACTATTCCTTGCAAAACAAACTTGCTCTACTATAAATAGAGCTCAATTGTGGCCAGTTTGAGTACACCAAAGCCATCTAACAGATGCTTTCCTCAAAATCTCTTCTTTCACTCCAATTTTGCCTTCTAAGGCAAGTCACTATCGGGTTTTGAGTTTGAGAGCAATTCCAATCAAACCAATCACTCACACACCTCACATACATCACATATGAGCTGATCAAACACTTAGATTACTTCTGAAACATCAATTTCACAAAATCACCAGCTGGTTGCTCAAATTTTCAATCAAAGTGCAGCTGAGGTACCACAAATTGATCCAGCCAATTTCAATCAAGTCCAACCATCCAAACACGATCCATAGGGTGTAGGGAAGCTGTTCAGATCATCACCACTCATCTGTAACACCTCCAAATCAAAAATCACTTTGAACTTGCTGTCACGGCCTAGAGGTAAGTACATACTTGGTCATCTCTCAATCTATGCATATTTCCTCGCACAATAATTTGGCCATATGTTCATAATCATGCATGGAATGTTTTCCCTCAATTAATTGCATTGTTTGAATCGTGTATCAAAAATCCTAGCCTTCATGCAGAAATTAGGGTTCTTGAGGTCTCTTCGTGATTTCTTGTTGTATGTCTAATTTAAATGAAATTAAAGTACATAGACATGATCGTGAGGTTGAGACGAGCATAATGATATGTGGATTGCATGATATGATTACGTATTCATGGAGATTGGATATAAAATGCAAATCTGAGAAACCAAGAACACGCGCGTGTTCTTCAGCTGTTCTTGGCGCCATTTTTCATAAATTCAAATATTTGAATTTTGTGATTTTGTTTAATTGATTCAAAAATTAATTTCTCTCTGAGTTTTAATGATTTTGAGTTGATTCTTTTTTTAATAATTCACAAAAATGTTAAAATATTTTATTTTCACAAAAAATCCCAAAAATATTATTTATTTCATATAATTGATATTTTTGTAAAGAATTAATATTTTGATTGTTTTTGGCATTTTAAATATTTTTTCTACATTGATTTTGCAACTTTTAATGCTTTCTAATTATTTTGTAGGTCAATACTTAATTTTTGAAGCATTAATCCAAGGTCACAATTTGTTTTCCATGGGTTAAACAATTTTTGATCATTTTAATTGAATTTTTATTCAATTAAATACATTTTGAAAACAAATTAAGGTTTTGGATTAATTCAACCCTCATAAGTCATTTTCAAAACTCTTTGGGCCTCTTGAGAGAGTGTAAGACCCATCCCCCCTTGTACAAAAACTTTTTGGGCCTCACTCATTGTATAAGTCCCTCTGTACAAGTAAACGGCGCGATCGTCGCCCGTTTAAAAATAAAAATCATCTGGGCCTTTCCTTGAGCTATAAGACCCATTCAAAACACTTTGGGCCTCTATTAGAGTGTAAGACCCAATCCCCCTTTTAACCAAAACATTTTGGGCCTCACTTATTGTATAAGTCCCTCTGCGTTAAAAGAAAACCTCGGCGCGATCGCCATTTTTAAATGAAAAATCATTTGGGCCTACCCTCGTGTTATAAGCCCCCCTCTTTTTTCTTTAAACCTTTTTGGGCCTCTTGAGAGAGTGTAAGACCCATCCCTTTGTACAGAAAACCTTTTTGGGCCTCAGTCACTTGTATAAGTCCCGCTGTACAAAGTCAAAACAGTGCGCTCACTGATAAAACCCTGGGCCTCTCCTTGAGCTGTAAGCCCCAAATCTTTCTTTTTCAAAGCACTTTCTCCTTTGATTTTGAATATACTATTGTTTTCAATATTTCTTTGTTGAACAACTAACCAAACAGCATGGAAGCACTCCAACCGAGTAAGTGGTTATTGCTTTCATTTACTGCTTTCATATTATAAATTGTATTGTGGGGCTGCTCACTGTAAGTCTCCTTTCATAAACTCATATCTACTGTGTAATAATATTATAGATATTTCGAGTTTCCCCGGCTACTACGTCTAGAACTAGGTGACGCCGTTTCATTTATTCGTAGAAATAGACGCCTAGATCCCCAATAGGAGCACCAGATACAGTCTTCTCTTCGGCTGTCCTCCTTAGGAATCGTCAAGAAGCTCTACTCCCCAAGATGAATGTATTCTCCGTGAATGGCATCTTTGAGTTTCTTCCAAATTCTCGAACTTTCCTGACTTGATCTATTCCTTGTGGATAGCTTGCCTTGAATGTCTCGGGGTTTGGGTACCCACTACGGTCATAATCTTGGACCTTAACTAAGGAACCCTCTTCAAAAGCTAAAAGTCGTTGGATAGTAAACCTCGCACGTTTACCAGTGCTTTTTATCTTTAAAAGAGTTATCT
Source organism: Lathyrus tuberosus (assembly GCA_022829125.1). Lineage (NCBI taxonomy): Eukaryota > Viridiplantae > Streptophyta > Magnoliopsida > Fabales > Fabaceae > Lathyrus > Lathyrus tuberosus. The sequence continues at coordinate 7,914,496 of JALAZF010000199.1, read as the reverse complement.
CTCCTAATGGAAAGGAGATGATAGACCCACGGGCTTCTTAAAAGCATCGGTCTCCTCTTGGGCATTATTCAAGGACCCTACGGCTTCTTAGAAGTATTCACAGCCTCCTCTTAGGCTTCGTATAATGATCTCTTCCTCCAGGAATGATAGCCTCCTCTTGGGCTTCGTACAAGGACCCGTCGGCTTCTTAAAAGTTTCCAGCCTCCTCTTGGGCTTCGTACAAATTGTCCCGACGACCTCCTAGAGGTATAGGAACAGAACTTAGTCATCTCCATAGAACAGTCCTTTCATAGAGTCTACTACTGTTTCTCAAAGCATAGTACAAAAGATAAAACTCTAGACACGGATAGTCTAACTTCCTTGAGTCTCAAAAGACATTCTCAAGTGACCCCTTCGTTAAATAGGAAGGAAACCCGTAGACTCGGACAGTCTCAACACCCTTTGGATTTCCAGTTTCCTCAAAGAAAAGGAGACCACCCCGATCCTCAGGTCTAACCCATGAGTACAGTGATGCTCATATAAGAACTGATTTTCTCTTTCAAAATCAGTATACTGGACCTGTCACTTAACTGACATAGCCTCCTCTTGGGCTTTGTACAATGACTCTCCCTAGCGGAGTCAAACAACGTTTTAGCCTCTCTCTCGGGCTTTGTACGAGACACACAAAGACTCCCTCTTCGGGTCAAAAACTTTTAGCCTCCATCTCGGGCTTTATATGAGATACAAAAAGGTTCTTATTGAGCCAAACAAACTTTAGCCTCCATCTCGGGCTTTGTACGAGACACCAAAAGGTTCCACCGTTGAGTCAAAAACTTTTAGCCTCTCTCTCGGGCTTTGTACGAGACACAAATTAGCCTCCTCTTAGGCTTTGTATAATGATTTTCCTAGCAGAAATTAGCCTCCTCTTAGGCTTTGTATAATGATTTTCCTAGCGGAAATTAGCCTCCTCTTAGGCTTTGTATAAGAAAACCACTGGTTGATCCAATTAACCTTTTAGCATCGAAGCTGTGCCTCGTTCACAGTACACAAACATCAACAACTCCTTTCCCTTCATCTAATCGCTGTAAGCGGCAAGCCTCTGGATCATCTATATCCACGCCACTGTCCCTCTTTTAGCATGAGAAATTCCTAAGGAAAGATGGCATTGCTCTACACTGAGTTAAAGTCTTCTCCTTCAGGTTAAAACCCTTTCTTCAGAAATTATGGCATTGCTCGGATCCGCGTATCCCAGTTAAAGTAATTCTCCTTCTCCCCTCTTTAGAGATGACAAATTCTCTCTAAAGTCGAGGTCTTTCAGGTTCACGTCTTGGGCTTTGAACAAGACACAAATAGACCTTTCAGCTTCACATCTTGGGCTTTGAACAAGACACAAATAGACCTTTCAGCTTCACATCTTGGGCTTTGAACAAGATACAAACTACCTTTCGCTTCACGTCTTGGGCTTTGAACAAGACACCAAAAACCAATTTCCTCCCATAGAATAGGAGGAACTACGAACGCTCTGATTTCCCTGTTTCGGTAAACGGGAATACGTAGGCATAAGATCGAAAGAAAAGATCTTAGCGAGCGCAATCAACAAAAAACCCAAATCCCATATCTCCATCAATCAAAAGCAGTATTTCAAAAGCATCAGTCCTAACATCCTAATCCTTGTTCCCCGCTAGAAAGTCCTAGAAAGAAAGAAAACAGTATTGGCGAAAATACAAATAACCAGTACAAAGGCCCCCCCCCACATTGATAGCATCCGTAACCTAACAGACCGCTGTTTAAACTCAGTATGCAAGCAGGGTTAATTGGAGACATCTATTTCCCTTCCTTATTCAGCTCACAATAGGATAAAAAGTGAATCGACCTGTAGTCAAAGCTTAAACCGCAGAGAGCGACCAGCGCTTAAGAACCGCGTTCAAAATCGCTCGCTACAGAAAAGTGGCGCCCACCGTGGGGCCTATCTCTTCAGCGTCTTTCCTTTTTCCTCCTTTTCACCTCTTTGGTTGATACCACAGATTGGGGCTTCCGCCGGGGAACCCATTTCTGTCAGGAACTTAGGAATCATAGCTTTATAATCTAGGATGATTAGGACAAATATATATACTGCTTTTCCTAATTGCTATACGTGTTTATTTTTCTGCTACTGGGAATGCGTGTGATGCCGCATGTGGTGAGAATGAGTATACACTTAAGATAAGTGATGGCGACGGGGTCGACCATCAACCTCAGTGGAGGCTGACCAACGCAACTCATTCACTCTTCTAGCCAATGGGCCGGTTGTTAAGTCTGAGAAGCTGAGGAGCCAAACCCTTTCGTAGTGCGGAAACTATCAGAAATAGTTGTTACGCGATACTACCCTCATTTGAGGCTGGTGATCTATTCTCGGTGAATGGCACTTACTCTAAGATTGCTCTACAACTCACTGGCGATCCGCTTGTTGTTTTGCTTTCCTGGGAGGAGCTGATGATAATGAGTACAGGTACAAAAATCACCCTAGTATAAACCTTTGGGGATGGGTAGAGCCTTGACTTCATGACAACGACCATTTGACCCCATGTTTTTTCTATGTTTTTGTATGCTGCATTCATGCATTCCTTTAATAAAACATTAAAACATTCAAAAAAATTCTCTTCTAGTCTCTCTGTTTTTCAAATTAAACTAAGACTGTGATTGCAAATATCAGAGAAGAGGATTACGCTAATGGATTTTGGTAGAAGGAGAACTCACCAGTATACCTTCAAGGTTCCAAAACTAGGGGATTTGAGAAGGCTAGCAAGGATGATCACTAGCCCTGAGGCTTTCAGAGCCAAGTACGGAGGTCTGCTACCACTGTTAAGAGTCCATGTGATTGAGGGAATCATGGATGCGCTCATTCAATTCTACGATCCTGTTTATCACTGTTTCACATTCCCGGATTACCAGCTATCACCAACGCTGGAGGAGTATTCTCATCTGATTGATCTACACATTATAGATCGAGCTCCATTTTCTGGACTGGAAGAAATTCCAAAGAATCAGACTATTGCAAGAGCAATTCATTTGGACGAGTCTGAGGTCAGGACTCACCTGACCACTAAGGGTGGCATCCAAGGTTTGCCAGCCCAGTTCTTGACAAAGAAAGCTCTGTACTTCGCTAGTATAGGGAACATCACTGCTTTTGAAAGCATCTTTGTTTTACTCACCTACGGATTATTTTTGTTTCCCAACATCAATAACTTCGTCGATATCAACGCTATTAAGGTTTTTCTCATTGGAAACCCTGTGCCGACTTTGCTCGCAGATGGGTATCATTCTGTACACTTGGGGAATTTGTACAGCGGAGGGGAGATCACATGTTGTATACCTCTGCTTTATAAATGGTTTATCTCTCACTTGCCCAAGTCTGCTGCTTTTTGGGATTGCAAGAGTGTCTTGCGTTGGTCGCAGAAGATCATGTCTCTTACCAACTCTGATATAGATTGGTGTAATAGGATTTATGAGGGAATTAGAATCATTGACCGTTGTGGAAACTTCCCCAACGTACCCCTCATAGGAACTAAAGGAGGAATCAACTATCACCCGGTATTGGTTCGTCGTCAATTTGGATACCCGATGAGACACATCCCACTGGGTGTTCATCTGGAAGGTCTTTTCTTCAAAGAAGGAGAAAGTGACAGAGCACTAAAGATGGAAATAGTGCAAGCTTGGAAACATGTTCATAAGAAAGGATGAGAGTCTCTGGGAAAACCGGACTGTGTCTCGGTGGAGCCTTATCTCCACTGGGTACAAGCCAGAGCTCTCAAGCTAAAGATGCCTTATCCTCGTTACGGAATTCTTCCGCCGAGGGAATCTGTCATGTACTTCATGACTGAGACTGAAAAGCTTCAGGTTACTCTCAACAAAGTTCAAAAGGAAAGAAGATCTTGGAAGAGCAAGTACCGCACCCTCGACGTAGAGTGCATCAAAATACAACAATTACTAAAAGAGAAAGATGCTCTGATTGAAATTTTGGAGCAACATGCTGTAGAGAATCAAGATGACCAAAGGAATTTGCTCGCTCCTTTCACCTGGCAAAGGAATGACAACCCAACAACGGCCCAAGCGCCCCGGTCAAAGAAGAGGACTCGGGACCCATTAGTTTAGGTTTCTGTTTCTGTACTTTGTAATCTACGGTATTTCCATTTCTGTAATCCTTTGGAATTCAATAAAAAGGGGTTTCCCCACTGTTTGATATTTGCAATCTAATTGTCGAAGTTTATTTTGATTAAACAAAAAAACAACAATTAATATAATCATTGCATTCATCATTCTCACATCGCATATTCTCCTTACCTACGAATCTCACGTTTGTGTCTCAATTCTAGAGTCAAACTGTCTCATTCGTACAATACTCGGGCCAATCGTCAGAAAAAGATGGATGATCTTGAGGAAGAGAACAGAGAGTTGAAAGAAGAGATCGACGCTCTGAGAGAGGATATGAGAAAGCTTCGTAACGACATGCAAGCCATGGCAGAAGCTCAGCTACAAAGAACTGTGATCTCAGAGATCACCTCAACGCCCATCATAGATAAGTATGATCCTAGGTATCATATACCGAAAGATCGTCCTTGGGGCATGCCTGTTAACTATATCCCGGAAGGATATGTTCCGCCGATCACTGAAGATCAGGGAATCGCAACAGAAGCCGCTGGGCCTGAAGGTTACAAACTTCGGGAAAGCGAAGATGCCAGGGGCATACTCAAGACTCCTGAAGGTTACAAACTTCGGGATGCGCCAAGACTTACTGCCGTAGTCACGGTACCACCCCCTGTGGTGCACACTGTCCCGGAAGGACAGATTCCACAGACACCTTCTGGTAAGAAGGAAACTATGTTTGACATAATGGATGAATTCCAGGAGCAGTTCTTGGAAATGCAGAAAGAGCTGCAAGCCATTCGCGGTCAGGATCTATTTGGAAAGGACGCCACAGACCTCTTCTTGGTCCCAAATGTGAAAGTCCCGCACAAGTTCCAAGTGCCCGACTTTGAAAAATATAAGGGTAACTCTTGCCCTCAGAGCCATCTGGTGATGTACGCTCGACGGATGTTAGCTCAGACGGAGAATCAGGACCTGCTGATTCACTACTTCCAGGATAGTTTAACCGGTGCCGCACTCAAATGGTACATGGGTTTAAACCGTACTACGATCAGTACATTCAGAGATCTTGGTACTGTCTTCGTCCAACAATACAAGTACAATTTGGACATGGCACCCGACAGAGATCAACTCAGATTAATGTCACAAAAGGACAAGGAAACCTTTAAGGAGTATGCTCAAAGGTGGCGTGAAATTGCCGCTCAAATTTGTCTACCTCTTGAGGAAAAAGAGATGACAAAAATCTTCTTAAAGACCTTAAGCTCATTTTACTATGACCGAATGATTGCCAGTGCACCCAGTGATTTCACCGAAATGGTCGGCATGGGTGTACGTCTTGAGGAAGCCGTCCGAGAAGGATGTTTGGTAAAAGACACTGGATCAACGAGCGGTACTAAAAAATATGGTACTGCTCTCCCTAAGAAAAAAGAGCAAGATATTGGGAATATCTCTCTTGGAAAGCAAAGGCGACGTTATCAGCCAGTAGCAGCTGTTACTCCTGCTATCGGCCCCGCGCCTGTTCCTATGTATCAACCTCAGGTTGCGCAGAGCCAACCTGACCAACAAAGGACACAACAGCCTCTTCAGCAGGCTCGTCCTCCATATAACAACAACCGTACAACATGGCCACCAGGATTTGATCCTATACCCGTAACGTACGCAGAGCTGTTTCCGTTACTGCTGGCTAAGGGGCACATCCAGACTAAGTCTCCCCTTTCAGTTCTGGAAAATCCGCCTTTTTGGTTTAAAGCGGATCAAACATGCCCTTATCATCAAGGAGGTTCAGGGCATAACATTGATTCTTGTCTCAATTTCAAATCCGACGTGCAAAAGCTTGTTAGGAGCGGGCTCTTATCTTTCAAAGATACGAATCCTAATGTTCTTACGAACTCGCTGCCTCAACATGAGAAAGCTACAGTCAATCTGATTGAGAAAGAGACTAACAATGTCTATCAAATTCATGATGTACTCTTGTTAAAGACCAATCTGGTCAAGATGCATTGTAGACAGAGTGGATATGGCCATATGCCACCTCATAATTATCACCAGTGTGATATCTGCTCTAAAGACAACCAGGGATGTTCTGTAGTGCAAGCAGCTCTACAGGAACAAATGGATCTTGGATGGATCCAAGAACACCGAGTTCGTGGAGTTAACATGGTCTACACGAATTCTAACATCATTCAGAACCACGACATCCGTGCAATGAATGTCAACTTGGTGGCAATGCACTCAAGGCAAAGCCAGTATCATAATCTGCCGCGGCACGATTACAGTTCCTGTCTGATTTTCTCGGTAAACAAACAGGGATGCTCTTTCATACAAGAGGCCCTCCAGCGTCAGATGGATCTTGGATGGATCCAAGACTACCATGATAGGAACTCCTATCAAATCAACATGGTTCAGATCTTTGACATTCGCGTGATGAATACCAACCTGGTAGAGTTACATGCTGAGCAGGTCCGACTCGGATTCTTAATATCACATGATTATCAAAACGGTAAAGCGGGTTGCGAAAACGATCGAGGTTGTACCCTTGTCCAGGAGGCACTTCAGCACTTGTTAAATCACTGGTGGATGCCAATCTATATGGACGAAGATACTCAGCAGATTAGTATCAATCACAGGAATCCTACACGTCGTCAAAGTCAGGATGTCCGATCAATGGAAGATAACCTAGTGAGGTTACATTGCATTCAAAGTGGGCGTGGCCAGGTGCCACCACACAATTATGACCGTTGTAGCGTCTGTTCGGAAAGTAACCAAGGGTGTTACCTTGTGAGAGCAGCTCTTCAGGGTCAGGTCGATCATGGAGAAATTCGTCCATATCCAGGTTCAGGACCCATCATTTGGTCGCCGAACTACCTTGCCGAGCAAGTTGAGGATGTTGTCACGATCTCTGGTCATCACAGGACCAGGGATATTTTTGCCATCATCCCTCTACTTGACGAATCTAGAGTTCCCAACCGGGAACGGATCAAGGTTACTTATGATGGTCAGAAAAATTAGAAGGTTCCCATAGTCATCTATCTACCGGGGCCACTACCGTATGAATCAGCTAAGGCAATCCCTTACAAATACGGTGCAACGATAATCGAGAATGGAAAGGAAATTCCATTACCCTCCATCATGAATATTGCAGACATCAGTCGTGTAACACGGAGCGGTCGAATCTTCAACCGAGGGGTTGGAGAATCCAACAAAGAAAAGGAACTTCAGACGGAAGCTCCTGATCTGCCAGTCGGTCAATCCAGTAATCCCGACCTTTCGAAAAATAATAATGAGATGCTGAAGCTCATCTAAAGGAGTGAATACAACATTGTCGATCAACTGTTACAGACTCTTTCAAAGATCTCAGTATTATCACTGTTACTCAGTTCAGAAGCACACAGAGAGGCTCTATAGAAAGTCTTGGAGCAAGCCTTTGTGGAACAGGATGTAACAATCAGACAATTCGATAGCATTGTCTCTAACATCACTTCCTGCAATAATTTGGGATTTACTGATGAGGAATTACCTGAAGAGGGTCGCCGTCATAACATGGAGCTCAATATCACAGTTAACTGCCAGGGCGATGCTTTAGCCAACGTACTGGTAGACACAGGGTCAGCCCTGAATGTTATGCCGAAGTCTACTTTGATGCAATTATCATTCAAAGGCCCTCCGATGAGAGTCAGCGAGGTCGTCGTCAAAGCATTCGACGGATCCAGAAAAATAGTTATTGGCGAAGTTGATCTTCCCATAACTATCGGTCCTCACACTTTCCAAGTCACTTTCCAGGTCATGGACATCCTGGCAACATACAGTTGTTTATTAGGAAGACCTTGGATACATCAGGCTGGAGCGGTCACTTCGACCCTCCACCAAAAGCTAAAGTTCGTCAAGAACGATCAACTTGTCACGGTTTGTGGGGAACAAGCCTTGCTTGTGAGCAATTTATCATCATCTACTTGTGTGGAACCCGAGGAGGTTATTGGAACTCAGTTCCAAGCACTATCGGTGAGCAAGGACAATCAGTTCAAAGAAGGAACTTCAATTTCTTCATACAAAGATGCTATCAAAGCGGTCGAGAGTACCGATACGACAGGATGGGGACGGCTTGTCATTCCTATTGACAATAAAAAAAATAAGGGTCTTGGTTTTTCTGTGACCTGTACCCAGACAGCCGCCAACGATGAAAGTCTTCATCCCCTTCAAAACTTCTTCCACAGTGGAGGTTTTCTTCACCCAGTGTCTCAGACAGTTCATGCTATCAATGAGGAAGATCCCTCTGATGCAGATGAAGAGTGGAAGTCCTATCTTAATGAGGACGCTTATATGTCTCAGGAAGAGGTGTCTATGCCTTTTTGCTTTCCTACAGAAAGTCCAAGATTTATACCAAGATCAGATGTCGAAATGATCTACGGAGATTGTGATCCGGAAGGATGCCGTGCTCCTCCAAATTCATTAGAGGAGGACACTCTGATGAAAAACAATTTTGACCACAATTACTATGTCCCGATGGATGGCCTGCCAATGTGGCAGCCTTACCCAGGAAACTTGGGGCAAGAAAGTCAGCCGAACAATGAAACTCAGCTGAGCGTCATTGAACGGAATACCTGTGTCCCCACCATGTCATAGGATCAATACTCAGGTCATTCAGAAACTACTCAACATGAAGATGAATTCGCAACGTTTGCAGGACTAGAATTCATCAACTATGCTTTTCCCGAGATCAACGTCATCGAGAGGGATGACTCCTCCAGTTCCACAGAAGTGTGGGACACCTTGGGACAACCGAGTGGAAAATTTGATTATATGGTCAAGTACACTGCGCCCGAAAGCTCTCATATCAGACTCGAAGATATCCAGCCAACTGGATGGGGAGATACAGCTGAGAGCACAAATGCTATGCAAAATGCAACAGAGGAATTCTCCTACGACAATTCTGCCTGGGAGACAGATTCCAATGATCCTGCTGCACCAAAAATCAGCGTCATTTCTGAAGACAAATCAAGGAAGGTGCCAGACTTTGTGATTCACCGAGGAGTTCGCCGCCAATGGGTTGCCGTCGAGGTTCCGAAGGTCGTTCGTCAGTCAAAGTAATTGCCATCTTTAACCTTTCACCCTGCCCAGGTGAAACGGATATTTTGATAGGGCTCGTTTTCTGTAAATTTCCCTCTTCGCTTTGCCCGAAGCGATAGAGTTTTGTTTTATAGGGTTGTAGTTTCAAGAGTCGACTTGTTCATTAATAAAATAACGTCGTTCTGTAATTTCCGCATTAATTGCTGTTTTCTCTTTTTGCTTTTTCAGAAAATGGTAATCCTAAAAAACAATTCAAAAATAAAAACAAGAAGTAAAACAAAAACACTGCACACACTTGCATTTTCTCCATCTCTTCTAAACACGAATCATCACGTCATGCAGATTGCTTATTTTAAACCCAGTTGAAACATACGATCCGATGCCTTCTCCTAACTTTGAATTCTCGGTATTCGAGGCTGAAGAAGAAAATGACGACCAAATTCCAGAAGAGATCTCCCGACTACTCAGACAAGAGGAAAGGTCCATCGAACCTCACAAAGAGCCGTTAGAAACGGTAAACTTGGGTTCAGAGCAAGAGAGAAAAGAAATCAGGATTGGGGCACTGCTCAGTCCAACTGCTAGAGAGGGTTTGATAAAGCTTCTCAAAGAATTCCCCGATGTATTCGCTTGGTCCTATCAGGATATGCCAGGGTTGGATACCCGCATCGTGGAACATCACTTACCGTTGAGATCAGAATGTCCGCCAGTAAAGCAAAGGTTGAGACGCACTCACCCGGACATGGCCATCAAAATCAAGGAGGAGGTACAGAAACAGATCGACGCGGGTTTCCTCGCTACATCCGAATATCCTCAATGGTTAGCCAACATCGTACCCGTTCCCAAAAAGGACGGAAGGGTCAGAATGTGTGTTGATTACAGAGATCTGAATAAGGCAAGTCCAAAGGACGACTTTCCTTTACCACACATTGACATGCTGGTCGACAGCACAGTAAAGTTCAAAGTATTCTCCTTCATGGATGGATTCTCGGGCTATAACCAGATCAAAATGGCGCCGAAAGACATGGAGAAAACTTCGTTCATTACCCCATGGGGTACCTTTTGTTACAAGGTAATGTCGTTCGGTTTGAAGAATGCTGGGGCAACCTATCAAAGGGCCATGACTACTCTGTTTCATGACATGATACACAAAGAAATCGAGGTATATGTCGATGATTTGATTGCAAAATCAAGAACAGAGGATGAGCACGTTGAACATTTGTCAAAATTGTTTGAACGTCTAAGAAAATTCAAGCTCCGCTTGAATGCCAACAAGTGCACCTTCGGTGTCCGTTCGGGGAAATTACTAGGGTTCATCGTCAGCCAGAAAGGAATTGAAGTTGATCCTGACAAGGTCAAGGCCATTCAAGAAATGCCTTCTCTGAAAACTGAAAAACAAGTCAGAGGATTCCTGGGATGTTTGAACTACATCTCCAGATTCATATTCCTTATGACCGCGACATGTGCGCCGATTTTCAAATTACTCAAAAAGAACCAGGATTGCGTTTGGTCAGAAGATTGCAAAACCGCCTTCGACAGTATCAAGGAATATTTGTTGAATCCTCCGATTCTATCACCTCCAGTGGAAGTAAGACCACTGATCATTTACCTCACAGTCCTAGAGGACTCAATGGGATGTGTACTTGGCCAACAAGACGAAACTAAAAGGAAAGAGTCTGCCATTTACTATCTAAGCAAGAAGTTCACCGACTGCGAGACTCGGTACACGATGCTTGAGAAAACTTGTTGCGCTTTGGCTTGGGCAGCCAAACATCTTCGCCAGTACATGATTCGTCATACTACTTGGTTGGTCTCCGAAATGGATCCAATCAAGTACGTTTTCGAAAAACCTGCTCTCACGGGAAGGATTGCCCGTTGGCAGATGTTACTATCAGAATATGACATAGAGTACCATGCTCAGAAAGCCGTTAAAGGAAGTATTTTAGCCGATCATTTGGCTCATCAACCGATTGACGATCAAGAATCAATCGGGTTTGACTTCCCAGACGAAGATGTCATGTATCTAAAGATGAAAGATTGCGATGAACCGCTACCCAGTGAAGGGCCAGAACCAGGTTCCCAGTGGGGACTTATCTTTGACGGAGCAGTCAATCATTATGGAAACGGAATTGGGGTAATCATTGTTACCCCTCAGGGTTCCCACATTCCTTTCACTGCCAGACTTACGTTCAAATGTACGAACAACGAGGCCGAATACGAAGCATGATTCATGGGTCTCGAAGAAGCGATTGATTTAAGGATCAAAAACTTGGACGTATACGGCGATTCAGCCCTGGTTATTAACCAGATAAAAGGAGATTGGAACACATACCAATCAGGATTGATTCCTTACAAAGACTATGCAAGAAGGTTGTTACCCTTCTTCAACAGAGTCGACTTTCATCACATCCCTCGTGATGAGAATCACATGGCTGATGCATTAGCCACTCTCTCTTCCATGATTAGTGTAGGTCGATGGAATGGCATACCTAAGATCGACATAATGCGCCTTGAACGGCCCGCTTACATCTTCGCGATTGAAGCAGTCATAGACGACAGACCTTGGTATCACGATATCAAATGCTTCCTTCAAAAACAAGAGTACCCATCTGGGGCACTCAGAAAAGACAGGAAAACCCTCAGAAGATTAGCTGGAAACTTCTTCCTGAGCGGTGACACTCTTTATAAGAGAAATTTTGACATGGTCTTACTCCGATGCGTCGACAGACCAGAAGCAGACATGCTCATGAAAGAAATTCATGAAGGATCCTTTGGCACTCATGCCAACGGACACACAATGGCGAGAAAAATTCTCAGGGTCGGGTATTATTGGTTGACCATGGAATCCGACTGCTACAAGTACATGAGGAGGTGTCACAAGTGTCAGATATACTCCGACAAAATTCATGTACCGCTATCACATCTCAAATTTCTTTCTTCCCCGTGGCCTTTTTCCATATGGGGAATCGACATGATTAGTATGATTGAGCCCAAGGCTTCAAACGGACATCGGTTTATCCTGGTAGCCATTGACTATTTCACCAAGTGGGTCGAAGCAGCGTCATTCGCCAATGTAACCCGACAAGTGGTGGTCCGATTTATCAAAAACAATATCATCTGCCGTTATGGTGTTCCAAGCGAGATCATTACTGATAATGGATCTAACTTGAACAATAAGATGATGAAAGAGTTGTGTGCAGAGTTCAAGATTGAACATCATAACTCATCTCCCTACCGACCCAAGATGAACGGGGCGGTAGAAGCGGCTAACAAGAACATCAAGAAGATCGTTCAAAAGATGGTTGTAACCTATAAAGATTGGCACGAAATGCTACCCTTTTCTCTTCATGGTTATCGCACATCTGTCCATACTTCAACAGGGGCAACCCCTTTCTCTCTAGTATATGGCATGGAGGCAGTGCTCCCCATAGAAGTAGAGATCCCATCAATCTGGGTATTGATGGAAGCGAAGCTCACTGAAGCTGAATGGTGTCAAAGTCGACACGACGACCTGAACCTGATCGAGGAAAAGAGAATAACGGCACTATGCCACGGTCAGTTGTATCAACAGAGAATGAAGAGGGCGTTCGACAAAAAGGTCCGACCTCGTGTCTTCAGGAAAGGAGACCTTGTGCTCAAGAAGATACAATCATTTCTCACTGATTCTCGGGGAAAATGGACCCCAAATTATGATGGCCCCTATGTGGTCACGAAAGCTTTCTCAGGCGGCGCCTTGAGACTTGCAACCATGGACGGAGAGGAATTTGCCTACCCCACGAATGTTGATGTAGTCAAGAAATACTTCGCCTAAAAAACTAAAAAAAAAACGTCTCGGTGGATTGAAAACCCGAAAGGGCGGTCCAGGCAAAAGTTAGAGACATGAAAAGAATCATCCCGATGGATTGGAAATCTCATAGTACAATCCAGGAAAAAGTTAGGGATAATGGCAAGTAACTATGTTCAACAGAGGCAAGTCCCTCAGCAGCAGTTGCATCATCATCCGTCAGGAAAACTCCAGTCAAGGTCATCTTCGACAGAAGCTCAGGATGTCCCGAATTCAAAGTTGGTAGAAGGATAGTGGTCGTTATGTTTCAACGTAGCCCTTTTCCCTGTAAATTACCATTTTCTAACTTTGTATATACTTTTTGGAATCACGCGTTTGGCTGATCTCCATCTTATCAATAAAATTTGAGCCCTTGTGCTTTTGTTTGTAATTCTTTACTTGTTTTAGCTTTACAGAACGACGTTGTTTAAACTTAATCAGCGATTCTTGAAATAAAACAAAAATAAATTTACTTGTTAAACTTTTTCTGCTTTAAATTAAAATGGCATTTCTTTTGACTGTTGAACATCAGAAGAACATCGACCGCTTCTCCCGAAGTAAGCGGACTTCAAAGTGCAGAATCAAAGTACTCCTTCTAAGCCAGTATGCCTGAATGAAGGGATCAACTGTGTCAGAGACCTTGTTTCGTCTGACGCGCCTCGGCCGAGTTCTCATTTCCTAAGCCCGATCAACATAGCTCCCAACGGGATTATCTCTCCTAAGCAAGGTGGAATTGCTATTTTGAACCAACGGTACTTCTTCGCCCCGCGATGGACGAGTATCCAATTGTGTTCATCCATTAGTCTGTATGTCGCGTCTGTTTTGTCAGCATATACATACGTACTTCATGCATTTTTGATTTGCGTTTACATTTCATATTGCATTGTTATCACTCTAGCCGGTCTTGTCCCCTAGTGATAAACAGTTTTCTCAATTGAGTTTGTCAGTTCTTTCCTCGTCAGGAAGTGTTGCGTCTGCACAATCTCGCCACCAGTGTATCTTTAGATCAGAGTCGGCACGTGGCCACTTTGATAATTTGAACCTCTGAAAGATCAGAGAACCTTCAACAGATGTCACTCTTTGCCATTAAAGATGATATCCTTGCTTTCCCGGATTAAGGAAAATCCACAGAGAAAGCCTCGTGATCAGAGATTCGGCAGCACGCCAGTTTTGCTCCGAAAAACTACTGATGAGAAGGTCATTGGCACCTCAAAATTGGACCCTATCATATGGCGTTTCTCCGGGAAGATCCCGAGAAAAGTATGATGAAAGATCCCAAATGAAAACAGTCTCTCAAGAGACTCGCTTTCCCCAGTAGAAACAAATGGCGTCTCCAACGGAGAAGTTTGTACAACTCTACAACTCAGACGACTGGAGTCCCCAGCAAGTCTGACAACAAAACATTTTCTACTCAAATGGCATCTCCCCAGGAAAATTCGGCGAGAAGTTTGAAGGAAAACCGCTACAAATAGTGTCCCTTGTCAATAAAGTTTATTGACAAAAGAAACTAAGACCAGTTCCTTGGTAGGAAACCAGGATCAAGGGGAAGTTTATTTCAAAAGAAACTAAGACCAGTTCCTTGGTAGGAAACCAGGATCGAGGGGAAGTTGACAAAAGAAACTAAGACCAGTTCCTTGGTAGGAAACCAAGAACGAGGGGAAGTTCAAAAGAAACTAAGACCAGTTCTTGGTAGGAAACCAGGATCGAGGGGAAGTTTACCTTTTCTAAGCATCATTGCTTAGCTAAAGAAGATGAATGCATAAGCTACCATTCATAACCACCATCAAAATTTCGGGTATTCCGGTATTTAATCCTCTTGCACCCCGAATGCCCGAATCCCTTCGTCATTCACACCTTCGGGTCCAAGAAGATTAAATAGGGGCATCTGTAATAACCCAAATTTTGACCACTTAGATTTCCCATCATTGTGAAAATCATCATCACAATATGGATGTACCTTTATGCTTCATTAGTCTCCCCAAAGATGGGTGAGCATCCACTACAATCAAAATTAGGGTTTCAAGCCCTCTCTGAGTGCTTAGACAAAAGATCAATCAAGAAATGACATGATCTTCAACTTGTCTAATCTCTTAAACATCCACAATGGATCAAAAAGGACTCCCACTTCAAGGATTAAGCACAAGGCTGCTCCCTTCTAGGTGGATCAAGTCTCAAGATCGACAGTGTCACCAAATTAGGGTTTTGGTCGACCAGGGCCTCCAGATGGAAATTTTCATCTGGGCACAAGGCAATGATCCAAAACATAACCTAATATACTTCATGGAACCTCATGAACCCATGCATCAAGTCAATTTTGCCCCAGGGGATGCATTCATCAAAAATCAGGAATTAGGGTTTCTTGACCTAATTCACCCCTAAGTTGACTTTTGGGACAAACCATGAGCCAAGACCTCAAGAGATGATTTTAGGGTCTCTAATATACCATATTGATCCATTTGGAACAATGGATTGATCCAATAAGTTTGAGCAACAAGTCTCAATTTCATCTGCACCACAATTAGGGTTTTAAGGGAAAAGTCAACTGTAACTTTGACTTTTGACCGGGACATGCTCCCAAACCCTAATACATGATTGAATATACCCTATGACACCCATGGAACATGTCCATCAAGTTTGATTTAGGTCAAGGACATGATTTCCTGAAGAATTGCATAGTTTGGAATTCATTTGATAAAAAGTCAACTGTGCACAAAAGTCAACTTTGACTTTTTGAGATTTTTCACCAAAATGGATTTTTAACCCTAAAATGATGTTAATGTATGATTTGAATCACCATCCATCAAGAAAAATCAAGAAAAGTGAGATAACTTGTAAAAGGGGTAACCATAAAACTTAGAAATTTTTCTAAGTTAAAAATAAAGTGGCAAAGGTACCAACTTTGAAGGACCATAACTCCTAAACCACAAGGCCATTTTTTCTCATCCAAATATGGATTTGTAGCCCTCATTATCACCTACAAAAACTTCAACTACAAGTCATTCCAATTCATTAAGGATTTTGAGTTATGGAATGATCAAAGTGGCTGAAAAGTGAAAATGTCACTTTTTCCAACACTTAGTGAAATTTTCACTAAGTCAGATTCTGCCTCACTTTTTGCCAAATGTAGGGGGATTTTTCACTTGGAATCAAAAGAGATCAAAACCAAACTTGTTCAAACAGTTGTTGTATCATGTAAGAGCTTTCCAAAATGGCCAAGAACATTGCCAAATTCAACCTACACCATGAGATACAACCTTGCCAAGTTGCCTTGCTGAAATCTGTCAAGGCAAGGCAGAATTTGCAACTTTGGTCGATTTGCCAAAATCAGCCAAATTCAATTGCTCCTATCCACTTGGACACCTCAGAGGATTGAATCTAAAGGGGACAATCACTGAGTCAAGCCTCCAAAGTCCATGGAATAAGAAATAACATGTTGAACCTAGAATGGCCAAAATAGGGACAAGACTTCAAATTTGGAATGAGGCATTCAATGGAACCATCAAGGTGGCATGGACTGAGCCATTCTCATCTGAAATCAGTCAAGACTTATCCAAGACCAAGGGGACCAAAGCTCTGTGCCCTAACCTCTAGTCAATGGCTAGAGGAGACTTGGATTTTCATTTGCCAACATTGGCCAAACCTACTTACCAGCTGCCATGCACTATTCCTTGCAAAAAAAACTTGCTCTACTATAAATAGAGCTCAATTGTGGCCAGTTTGAGTACACCAAATCCATCTAACAGATGCTTTCCTCAAAATCTCTTCTTTCACTCCAATTTTGCCTTCTAAGGCAAGTCACTATCGGGTTTTGAGTTTGAGAGCAATTCCAATCAAACCAATCACTCACACACCTCACATACATCACATATGAGCTGATCAAACACTTAGATTACTTCTGAAATATCAATTTCACAAAATCACCAGCTGGTTGCTCAAATTTTCAATCAAAGTGCAGCTGAGGTACCACAAATTGATCCAGCCAATTTCAATCAAGTCCAACCATCCAAACACGATCCATAGGGTGTAGGGAAGCTGTTCAGATCATCACCACTCATCTGTAACACCTCCAAATCAAAAATCACTTTGAACTTGCTGTCACGGCCTAGAGGTAAGCACATACTTGGTCATCTCTCAATCTATGCATATTTCCTCGCACAATAATTTGGCCATATGTTCATAATCATGCATGGAATGTTTTCCCTCAATTAATTGCATTATTTGAATCGTGTATCAAAAATCCTAGCCTTCATGCAGAAATTAGGGTTCTTGAGGTTTCTTCGTGATTTCTTGTTGTATGTCTAATTTAAATGAAATTAAAGTACATAGACATGATCGTGAGGTTGAGACGAGCATAATGATATGTGGATTGCATGATATGATTACGTATTCATGGAGATTGGATAGAAAATGTAAATCTGAGAAACCAAGAACACGCGCGTGTTCTTCAGTTGTTCTTGGCGCCATTTTTCATAAATTCAAATATTTGAATTTTGTGATTTTGTTTAATTGATTCAAAAATTAATTTCTCTCTGATTTTTAATGATTTTGAGTTGATTCTTTTTTAATAATTCACAAAAATGTTAAAATATTTTATTTTCACAAAAAATCCCAAAAATATTATTTATGTCATATAATTGATATTTTTGTAAAGAATTAATATTTTGATTGTTTTTGGCATTTTTAATATTTTTTCTACATTGATTTTGCAACTTTTAATGCTTTCTAATTATTTTGTAGGTCAATACTTAATTTTTGAAGCATTAATCCAAGCTCACAATTTGTTTTCCATGGGTTAAACAATTTTTGATCATTTTAATTGAATTTTTATTCAATTAAATACATTTTGAAAACAAATTAGGGTTTTAGATTAATTCAACCCTCATAAGTCATTTTCAAAACTCTTTGGGCCTCTTGAGAGAGTGTAAGACCCATCCCCCCTTGTACAAAACTTTTTGGGCCTCACTCATTGTATAAGTCCCTCTGTACAAGTAAACGGTGCGATCGTCGCCCGTTTAAAAATAAAAATCATCTGGGCCTCTCCTTGAGCTATAAGACCCATTCAAAACACTTTGGGCCTCTATTAGAGTGTAAGACCCAATCCCCCTTTTAACCAAAACATTTTGGGCCTCACTTATTGTATAAGTCCCTCTGCGTTAAAAGAAAACCTCGGTGCGATCGCCATTTTTAAATGAAAAATCATTTGGGCCTACCCTCGTGTTATAAGCCCCACTCTTTTTTCTTTAAACCTTTTTGGGCCTCTTGAGAGAGTGTAAGACCCATCCCTTTGTACAGAAAACCTTTTTGGGCCTCAGTCACTTGTATAAGTCCCGCTGTACAAAGTCAAAACAGTGCGCTCACTGATAAAACCATGGGCCTCTCCTTGAGCTGTAAGCCCTAAATCTTTCTTTTTCAAAGCACTTTCTCCTTTGATTTTGAATATACTGTTGTTTTCAATCTTTCTTTGTTGAACAACTAACCAAACAGCATGGAAGCACTCCAACCGAGTAAGTGGTTATTGCTTTTATTTACTGCTTTCATATTATAAACTGTATTGTGGGGCTGCTCACTGTAAGTCTCCTTTCATAAACTCATATCTACTGTGTAATAATAGTATAGATATTTCGAGTTTCCCCGGCTACTACGTCTAGAACTAGGTGACGCCGTTTCATTTATTCGTAGAAATAGACGCCTAGATCCCCAATAGGAGCACCAGATACAGTTTTCTCTTCGGCTGTCCTCCTTAGGAATCGTCAAGAAGCTCTACTCCCCAAGATAAATGTATTCTCCGTGAATGGCATCTTTGAGTTTCTTCCAAATTCTCGAACTTTCCTGACTTGATCTATTCCTTGTGGATAACTTGCCTTGAATGTCTTGGGGTTTGGGTACCCACTACGGTCATAATCTTGGACCTTAACTAAGGAACCCTCTTCAAAAGCTAAAAGTCGCTGGATAGTAAACCTCGCACGTTTACCAGTGGTTTTTATCTTTAAAAGAGTTATCTCTCCTAATGGAAAGGAGATGATAGACCCACGGGCTTCTTAAAAGCATCGGCCTCCTCTTGGGCATTATTCAAGGACCCTACGGCTTCTTAGAAGTATTCACAGCCTCCTCTTAGGCTTCGTATAATGATCTCTTCCTCCGAGAATGATAGCCTCCTCTTGGGCTTCGTACAAGCACCCGTCGGCTTCTTAAAAGTTTCCAGCCTCCTCTTGGGCTTCGTACAAATTGTCCCGGCGACCTCCTAGAGGTATAGGAACAGAACTTAGTCATCTCCATAGAATAGTCATTTCATAGAGTCTACTACTGTTTCTCAAAGCATAGTACAAAAGATAAAACTCTAGACACAGACAGTCTAACTTCCTTGAGTCTCAAAAGACATTCTCAAGTGACCCCTTCGTTAAATAGGAAGGAAACCCGTAGACTCGGACAGTCTCAACA
Source organism: Lathyrus tuberosus (assembly GCA_022829125.1). NCBI lineage: Eukaryota > Viridiplantae > Streptophyta > Magnoliopsida > Fabales > Fabaceae > Lathyrus > Lathyrus tuberosus. The sequence continues at coordinate 7,895,073 of JALAZF010000199.1, read as the reverse complement.
CCCTTTGGATTTCCAGTTTCCTCAAAGAAAAGGAGACCACCCCGATCCTCAGGTCTAACCCATGAGTACAGTGATGCTCATATAAGAACTGATTTTCTCTTTCAAAATCAGTATACTGGACCTGTCACTTAACTGACTTAGCCTCCTCTTGGGCTTTGTACAATGACTCTCCCTAGCGGAGTCAAACAACGTTTTAGCCTCTCTCTCGGGCTTTGTACGAGACACACAAAGACTCCCTCATCGGGTCAAAAACTTTTAGCCTCCATCTCGGGCTTTATACGAGATATAAAAGGTTCTTATTGAGCCAAACAAACTTTAGCCTCCATCTCGGGCTTTGTACGAGACACCAAAAGGTTCCACCGTTGAGTCAAAAACTTTTAGCCTCTCTCTCGGGCTTTGTACGAGACACAAATTAGCCTCCTCTTAGGCTTTGTATAATGATTTTCCTAGTGGAAATTAGCCTCCTCTTAGGCTTTGTATAATGATTTTCCTAGGGGAAATTAGCCTCCTCTTAGGCTTTGTATAAGAAAACCACTGGTTGATCCAATTAACCTTTTAGCATCGAAGCTGTGCCTCGTTCACAGTACACAAACATCAACAACTCCTTTCCCTTCATCTAATCACTGTAAGCGGCAAGCCTCTGGATCATCTATATCCACGCCACTGTCCCTCTTTTAGCATGAGAAATTCCTAAGGAAAGATGGCATTGCTCTACACTGAGTTAAAGTCTTCTCCTTCAGGTTAAAACCCTTTCTTCGGAAATTATGGCATTGCTCGGATCCGCGTATCCCAGTTAAAGTAATTCTCCTTCTCCCCTCTTTAGAGATGACAAATTCCCTCTAAAGTCGAGGTCTTTCAGCTTCACGTCTTGGGCTTTGAATAAGACACAAATAGACCTTTCAGCTTCACATCTTGGGCTTTGAACAAGATACAAACTACCTTTCGCTTCATGTCTTGGGCTTTGAACAAGACACCAAAAACCAATTTCCTCCCATAGAATAGGAGGAACTACGAACGCTCTGATTTCCCTATTTCGATAAACGGGAATACGTAGGCATAAGATCGAAAGAAAAGATCTTAGCGAGGGCAATCAACAAAAAACCCAAATCCCATATCTCCATCAATCAAAAGCAGTATTTCAAAAGCATCAGTCCTAACATCCTAATCCTTGTTCCCCGCTAGAAAGTCCTAGAAAGAAAGAAAACAGTATTTGCGAAAATACAAATAACCAGTACAAAGGCCCCCCCACATTGATAGCATCCGTAACCTAACAGACCGCTGTTTAAACTCAGTATGCAAGCAAGGTTAATTAGAGACATCTATTTCCCTTCCTTATTCAGCTCACAATAGGATAAAAAATGAATCGACCTGTAGTCAAAGCTCAAACCGCAGAGAGCGACCAGCGCTTAAGAACCGCGTCCAAAATCGCTCGCTACACATGGTATCTGATGTAACTCTGGCTGGTTCTTGTATCTCTGGTGGTGAGAGTCTAGGAAGGTATTCTCTTGGAAAGACATTAGGGTTTGGTCTCCCCAGCTGGATATTCTATATCTTTGTTTTGGGAAAGAAGTGATCAAAAGGTGAAAGAAGAGGGTGGAGCCAAAGCAAAAGAGTATCACTGTCAAAACTTTCATGCGGGAGTGAAGATCTTGATAAGTTATCTCTTAAGCTTAGGTGTGGTGACCCAATTAGGAGGATCTTCCTGGTTATGATATCAAATGTAGTTCTAGTATATCTGAAGATGTATTCTCATGTGAAGGTACTTGAACTGAAAGAAGTTTTATCAAGAAAGAAGCTGAGCTTAATATGTCAATTCTAATGTCTCGACATCGCTCTACACATCAGCAGTCTATGCTGGAGCTGGTTGAAGAAAAGGTAGTAATCTTGATAGCAGAAGAGAAAGAGATGTTCCTTGCTGTAAGGAAAATGCATCCAAGAGTGTGTGTGCAGTAGCAGTGTAAATCAGCCTGTGGTCATTTGGTGTCTGCTTTAGTTGTATGGGATGAACTCTTTCAGTTTTGTGGCTTGAAGGATTGGAAGTAGCAGATTGTCTATGGTATGTTTATGCAGAAGGATGTCAGTTATCACTCTTAAGTTAGACAAGAGGTCTGAACCTTGTGCTTATAAGAAGAAGCTTCTGGAAGAGTGTGTGATGCAAGTTACTGCAGTTTTGTTAATCTTGGAAGTTGATCAGATATGTTCTCGTGTGTTCCCTACAAGAGATATGTGTGGATTAATATGGTTGTAGTCTCCAAATCCATAGGAGATGTTTAATGTAATTTAGACTAATGTCGGAACTGATGTTGAAACATCATTTTAGTTCTTTGCTCAGGGTGGAGTAAAAGATCAAGACACTGACCTAACCTGGAAGGCTTTTGTGGTATAAATGGTTGTCATAATGGTCTGTCATGAAGTAGATTTAGAAGATGCTGGAATCTGAAGAAGGGTTAAACCACAGGGATCAATTGCTATTTGTGAAATTCATAAGTATTTAATTGATTATCCTTGAAATACAAGATTAAGGATGTTTTATCTATTGTTTTAACATCTTTTCATCAGAGGTTTAGAGAATCATGGGAGGGGTTCTACATTCGCCCACAAGTCGCCTAGGTGTTGACCTGGGATTATTAGCATCTGTTCCAAGAAAGTATTGTGAATGACTTGTCCAGATGGTGGTGCGGTTGAAGGTGAAGATGGAAGACTATGAAGACATCATAATCTTGATGGTTCAGCTTGGATCAGTTTATTTATGATCTAAGTGGTTTGGAGCATGGTGTTTGCTCTGGTTGTGAAGGTCGAGGATAAGTGGCAGTTATCTCTGGCTTTCTACTGATGGCTCTACTGAGGGAAGTGACTTTCTTTAGTATTGCTATGGGGTAGTCTTGGACTACTTAGTTTCTGAAGATTCAGATGTGGTAGGTTTGAAGTCTTTGGAGTTTCTAAGCAGGATAGAGGTTGTCTACTCAAACTTGATTGTTGAATCAAGTCTATGAGAGCATGGAAATCTGTTTCTGCAAAGGGAGGAGGTTCTTCTGAGTGGCAGAAGGTAGAGCTGAATTCAACAGTTGGATGACATAATGTTCTGACATCTAGCTTAACATCAGGAGTCTCAGCAGGTGATGTGGCACATCAACTAATAATAGGGTGATCTACAGGATTGAACAATAGGATCTTCAAAAAGATCGTTCTCATGGCAGTTTGCAGGAGCTGCAGGAAGGAGAAGATGTTACATGACCATGTCTTATGGAGTCTAAGTGTGTTTGCTTTTGAGCAAGTGGAACATGTGACTTGAAGATCAAGTTTCCTTGGTGGATCAAGATATCTTTGTGAGAGTTCTGACAAACTTGAAAAAGGTCAAAATGTGGCATTTGGTTGTTTTCATATGAGGATTCATGAATGAGGTGATCAAACTGTGGCATTTGGAACAAGTTACTCTTGAGCAGAAGGGTGATGAGTTGAAGACTCAAGGAGATTATTCTTCTTGAAGGTGGATGAGAGTTTAATTCTCTAGTTCTTTGGATTACTATGCAATAATAAGTCCAGTTGGTGGAGCATATCAAGAATCATGGTGATGATATCTTGGTGTGTGGCAAATGTTCTAACTTGTGGAATATCCTTGGTGAAGGATGATTTTGTTCTGGTTCTGAAGCTTGGTGCATACATTATGCCTAAGGAGCGTCTACATAGTCATACGGGAGAATGATGAAGTAGAAGGTCTGCCTTGGATGAAGAATGTAGAGTATACTGAAGTAGATCAGGTATTGATTGGAAGTCTGAAGATGAAGAGTTTGATAGGGAATGATTGCCTTTGGAGAAAGGGACAATGGTACCAAAATGAATGTGCTCTTCAAGTGTGCTTAAATGTTTATCTCCATCTAGAGCATTAGTTAACCATGACAGGGGGAGTATGTGTCTATGGATCTTGCTGCAAACGTATATATATTGGGAAGCTTGCATGATGATCAAGCTTGTGGAGACTGGCTGCCTCTTATGAGGATATAATGTCAGATAACATGTTATGACATTAGGCTATTGATTGGCATTGGGTGATTCTAGCCATGTGAAGCTATGTATTTGAAGCATGTGTGCACATTCTTCTGAGGAAAAGTCTGAAGACAATTTTATTGTTTTGGAATGTATAATCTTCAGTGGAGTCTTGGGTTGATAATGTTGTGAGCAAGCAGACAGTGTCTGATAAGATGTCAGAACATGGTACAGGACATGTTTTTCTTGAGCCAAACAAGGAAGTATTCTGGAGGGTGGTGTAAGGATAAGGTGAAACACATGTCTCCGACTATGGATGGAACTGCTTTGGCACAATTTATGGTAAGAATCAGTTTAGAAGCAATAAAGGAGGTCAAGACTGTTTTGGATGGTAGACATTGAATTTGGATGGAGTTTTTAGTTCCTAAAATAGTGTTTCTATGACCAAGAACTTTGACTATTCAAGGTTCGTTAATTCCAAAGTAACTGGTCAGCTATTTATAGAGGTTATTCTGTGCTCCTTCAGCCAATGAGTGTTCTTGTTTCATAAGTCTTATGGCGTTTGTTCGTTTTTGGGTGAGCACTACTTGGGTCTGGTTCTGTGAGGGCTTTCTTTGCCAATTTGTGGCTAAAAAGGGGGAGAAAGGAAAGGGTTTTGCTAAATGGTTTGCGCAGATGCTATGTCTGGAGTCTGCAGTTCCAGATGTGGTTCAGAGATGTCAAAGAGGATGTCATATCCTTAAGTTGGTGTGAGTCTTTGTGACTTGTGTCCTGAGTTATGAACACAGTTGTGACTTGTGTTCTGAGTTACCTGGGTTGGCAGAATGGCACTTCTTAAGTTTCATCTTATGCCACAGATTAAACCCGGTGTCTGATCAAAGAAGGTGTGCAGAATTCTCTTATGCCACCATTGGTCTTTGATGTATAGACAGACATTTCTTTTCTGGAGGAGTCTTCTACATTTGTTCTGGGTATATCCTGGAAGGAAAAAGAAATGTGTTGTATTGAGGGGGGGTGTCAGATATCTTCTTCCTCATGTGCACCAAATGACTTCAGGACTTTCTACTTCTTAGGTCCTAATGTGCTGCCTGAAGTTGTTGTGATGTGGTGATGTTATGTCAAACATGATGTCCTAACATCATTCAAAATTTCCCAAGAAGATGATTCTCCATGGTTGCTGTACACAGTAGCTACTGATGGTCACTGTTAGGTTCAGTAGTTGTTGATGACTACTAACAGTAGTATAGGGTTGTAATTGCGGCTGTAACCTGAGTTGTAATGTTTATATATTTGTTTTAGCCAAAATTAGCCAAAGGGGGAGATTGTTAGTTCTTGTGATTGGCTGAAATTTTGGTAAAACAAGGTTAATGTCATGTTTGATGTTTCAACATGAGCTTCTAACATTATTGTTATGTTTGGTTAACATTAGTGAATGTTAAGGTGTTGAAGAGTTTATGTGCTGAAGAGTGATGTCACACGCGATGCCTTGACATCACTATACCAGAACATTAAAACATCAGGTTGTGATGTTTTTAGGGTTGCGCCCATTTGAGGAGATTTGTTAGTTAGATTGGATGCGAATTTCTTGGTAAGGAGAATCAGAGATTGCAGGCGAATATCATGGGTTAGATATATTCTGTTGGAATCATTTATGAAGGAGATTAGTTTGTTGCTAATTTAATGCAAATAGATATGGAGAATAATCAGAGTTAATTATGAAGAGTTAATTGAAGATTTAATTGAAGATCTTTTTAGTAGCAGAATCTTTTGCAGATTTGGTGCAGAAGATTTGTTGTGATTTGAAGGCCCAAATCCAGTTGGGAAAAAGTTAGAAATAGAATGCTTGTAATCTAGAATAGGCACGGGTCCAAGATGTAGATCGTTAGGGCTTAGTCTAAGTGAACCACTTGGGTTGTGAGATGGTCACTATGTTCTTACTCAGAAACCTATAGGTTATGAGTTTTGTATTGTTCTTGGAGGAAGCTTTGAAGCAACTCCAAGGTGTGTCATGGAAGTGTGACTTCTACTGTGATTGAAGAGTTGTTGGTAATCAAGCTGTTGATGCAGTGGCGGAGATGTTGACTGCTAGACATCATTGCGATGATTGGAAGTGAGATGGAGTCTCTTATCTAGGGAGGACTTAGATAGAAGGGTCATTGGGTAGTGATTAAATTAGGTAGATTGTCAACTGGTCTGTTGAGTCTGTAATTTGATACTGCTAATAGTGGACTTCCTTCTTGGCTTGGTATGCCCCCAGATGTAGGTTGTTGAACCGAACTGGGTGAACAATCCTTGTGTGCTTTTCAGTTCTGTTATTGTCTTGTTCATACAGCAGATATTGATGTTGTGACATCACACGTAACATCACATATTTGGTACCGGAATTTCAACGAGAATAGTTGGATAACTCAGATCAACTAAATACAAGATTTACAAAATTAACTACTAGATTTCTCCTCGAGGATACATGCAAACTCAAGTGTATTTAAGTGCACTAGGTGTTCCATGCCCTAATCGGTCACATCACCACACGTATTAAAAAAGGTGATGAAATGTTTCAATAATGGAAATGCATTTAATGCGTTTGTTCCCCCACTACTCTTTCAATTAGCTCCAAGCATTTCAATTCTAGGTCACACCAGGCAACGTCTTAGAGGTTGACCATAACCAATAAAGGCTTCCCCGACTAACTCAGTGGCTAGTAAAACCTTTGGGGGAAACTATTCTGGGCTGGCCAAAGTCCCAAATAGCTAAGGCCCAATTCATCTCAAATCCACTCCACTTGACCTAAGGTATAAAATCAGTTCACACGAGAAAACATTGTACACTTTTTGGTCTCCACTTTTCACTATACGCATCTTGAATCTTGAACTGACTTGGGTGTTGAAGTGCTAACTATGTAAGTCTACCTCGCCCCTTCGTAAATGAGATGAGCACATCTTATTCAAGATATTCAGTTCATCAACTGCATCTATTTATGGTTCCTAAACAAAACAAATTCTATTTCACTCATCTCTAAAAACATTGCAATATCAACTCAGAGACATAAATTAACTGTGAGAGAATTACAACATTAAATTTTACATTAAAACCCTTATAACTATAAAACATAAATTCTTCCAAAATTTATTCCACTTCATTGTGCTCTTGAGAGCCACCTCAAGTTCTTCTAACTCTTTCTTTTGTGCATCAATTTTGTCTCTGTCTCAATTCTTCCTTCACATTGAACCAATTTATGATGTTGATCTTCATTTTATTTTGCTAAAATTTTCGACCTCTTTTTTGCTTCATGATAAATATGTCTTTATCATCCTTCACTTTATCATAATACCATGCAAAATAGCCGCCTCCATTCTTTGTAGTCCCGTGCGTAAATTCATAAAAACATAACTTATTGTGGCAACATGAAATCGGAAAATAAGAAGAGAAATCTTACCCTATAGTGTAGACATTCCCAAAATTGCTTCCCAAAAATATTAACTGTTATAGCTCTTCCAAGCACAACGAAGTTACCACACCAACAATTAGGTCTCCGTTGCTTCTTTGAAGAAGATGAGTAAAACCTCGATTCAAAACGGTTATTGTCTTCTCCACCATTACCAGAGACTTTTTGAGAGGGCAACTAATTTGTAGAAGACATTCTTCTTCTTCATTTCCAGAATGAAAAGGCTCTAATTTTAGCATGGTTGAACAAGAAAGTAAGGTTAAAGAAGAAAGTAAGGTTGAAGAAGAACTGTCACAAACCCTAATTTCACGAAGCCATTCTGGGGATTTCACAAAGCAATATTGGAATTTACAACATGTGATTTGACGTGGAGATCATGCCTTGCTGTCAAGGATAATATGTTTAATTATTTAACAATGTTTAAGAAAAATGGGTAGAAAGGACAAATTTGAAACAATTAGTAAAGTTGAGGGATATAAATAATTGTTTTTAAAATCAAGGGATCAATATAAACTCCGATCATGAGATACATAACGAAAAAAATATTAAACCCTGATGATTGTATAAATAATATATTTTTAATAAATATATGGTTTAGAAAATCTCTTTAATATTATGTAAAAATAAGTTTTAAGGTTTTAGAGAAATATAGCAAAATATTTTTCTATTAAAGTTAGTTTATGTTTTTTTTTGGAAATCTTAGTATTCCGACTTGCAACCAATTAATCTAAGAGGGACCAATCTCACCGTACACTAGTGAAAATCTCGTTTAAAGGTAGAGCAAAACTCCGTATGGACTGACTTATATAATGATTGATTATATCTAGTAGGATTCGAACCTGAAACTTTAAGAGAAACATACTCTTAAAATTCAAACCTCCACCATTAGACCAACCTTAAAGGTTAAAGTTAGATTATGTTGGATGGACTAAAACAAAACGGACTAGAATGAAACATGATAAAATGAAGTGGTCATTTTATTATCTGTGTATTGTGTTTATTAAAAAAATCAAATTAGTTTATTGTATTGCATATACACTAATCAAATTAAACTACTATTTATCTAAATCTGCAATTGTTTTTGTCATATCTTTGCATCTAATATCTTTTGTTTCAGTTCCGGTTCCATTGATCTTAACTAGAACTTATGCATCATTGTTTAAACTTGAAAGACTTTAAATACTGGACAAGCACAGTACATGTTGACACTTGCTACTCTTTCAAATTAGGAATCCTCAAATAGTTCTCCCTGCTTAGTTTATTTTAGAAAAACTGAAGCATATCAAAACAACCAAAAATACATGTCTGAACATATATAAAATACATAAATGAGAAAAAAAAACAATAAACTGAGCCATAATTGAAAGTTACCAAAATTGCTTGATAACATAAATAGAATAGAGAAACTTCCATTATACTGAAATTTAAAAAAAATGTACATCAGGCTAAAAGCCTCAATATAGCCATGAATGAACGAATAAATGACTCTTTTCCCATGCTTGATTTTTATTTTCCAAAACCCATTTTCTACTCTTTTTCTCCTTTTTCTGGGTTTAAATCATTTTTTTCATTAAAAAAACTAAAACTAACCATATTCAACGAATATGAACCCATTTAGCAACACTAGGAACTCCAGCATGTACAACATAAAGCATATAATACCCAGGTGGGGCCACCGTAAAAGAACCGGGCCCACGTACCATTGCCTTATAAACTGACCTCACCTTGCTCTGCGGGCTTTCGGGACTAGAATTCCCAACCTCTTCTAACGCCGTTACTTCCAAAAACAAAACCCGTTGATTCATCGCAAAGGAGTGTGTAGTAAACGACGGCGCCACCAACGAAAACCGAATCCCATTAAAATCACGAACCTCCTTCAACGAAAACGACACCGCAAACAAACTCCCATACTCCACCGTATGATTCACAATCTCCACCGTAATAATACCGGGCCGCAATGGATCCATATCCGACCCGAGATAATCCGGGTTATAAATATCCAAACTCAACTCAGTCGGATACGGGTATGCCCGAAAATCATAACCTCTATGAGGATTACTTCCACCCACTAAAATCCTGCCATCTGGCAACAAAACAGCTGAAGAATGATACATTCTCGGAGTACTCGCTGGAGCTAACAACTGAAACCTCAAAACCGAGTTTACTAAACCGGGTCGATATAAAACCGGATGCAAAACCGGGTTCGCCGCGTTTTCCCAACCCGCTGTACCATTGGCCGCACCGTTTAAAATAAGAACATTCCCCGTCGGTAACAAAAGCATATCCGGCATGACACGTGGCGTCGGCATAAACTCCATAACCCATTCCGGTTCAGAATCAGTAACCTTCATCCTCCCGCAACTATCAGAAGCTTCTAGAAACACCTGCTGTTTTTTAGCATAATCAAACGCGCCGGGATACGCGCCGCCGCAAACCATAATTTCAACCTCGATTAAACCATTTTTGCTCCCCGTTAAATTCAACGGCAACATAACGGAAGAGCCTGTACTTGGATAGTTTCTCTTTTCTTCTCCGGGTATAATAGGAAATTCCCTTATTACCCTGTTATGAGTATAATCAAACAGAATCGAACGACGGTTAGCGAAGATGAAGAGGTTTCCGTCGGGTAAAAGATGCAAGAATGGATAAAGATTGTTCTCTTCACCGGGATTTGAATCACGCGTGATTTGCAAGAATCTGAAAAAGTAAAACGACGGGTCGTTTGAATTCTTCGGGACAAACTCGTAGGAAAACGATGAACGACCACCAACGACGATGATTCTACCGTCCGGGAGAATCTGGTTCGAAGCATACCAACGACTGGAAGAAAGATTCTGAGGAAGCTCTTCCCAATCGCAGTCATTGTTTTTCGGACATGGAGTGAATGTTCTGAGTTTGGTGTAACCGTCATTGAAGCCGCCGGTTTGGATTAACGTACCGTTGGGGTTGACGGCACCGGAGGAGCACCAAGCGTCGGTTTGAAGCGTTAAAGGACGGAATGTGTCGGTGGTTAGGTCGTAGAGGATAGAGTGTGCAGTGCAGTCGATTTTGAGAGCCATGTCACGTGGGTCGTAACGGCAGCGGTTGTTTGTGAGGGAGATATTGGAAGGGCCGAAGTCGGTTCTGTCGAAGATGACAACTTTGTTGTCTTTCATTACTTGCATGTGCATGGCTGAGATTCCTATGGATTTTTGGAGCTGAATCCAGTGGCCAAGGCCACCCAATGAGTTCATCGTTGTGAGGTTTTGTTGCGGGGTAATGAGGGTGGCGGTGGTGGTTTGGGATTTGTTGAAGATGATGATGATAATGGTGATGATTGTTGTAATGAGGTGGTGGTGGAGGAGGAAAGAATGTGCGTTCTTGATCTTGAATGCCATGAATGGTTTGGTGTGGTAACAAGAGATGAGTGTATATTTGGCTAAAGCGTGAACACGAGGGTGTTGTATTTAGTGGGAAAAGGTTGGTTGGGTGAGTAATTAATAGAAGATGAATGGTACAGTAGTATCTAGTAGTTTGTGAGGGGGAAAAAGTTAAGACACCATGGATATGAAGTTTTGAGATGACATACAATATTTGGGTTTTATGGGGCTGTGGCTGTCATTGCACACAGAGATTTCTTTGATATTTAGTGTCCTTTTTTAATTCTTACTACTAGGAGACAAAAAAAAAGTGTCCTTTTATTATTTTGAAGTGTAAAGTCTATAGGATAAAATTAAGATTTGATGTATTTTTTATATTTTGAAAGTGTATAAGATAAAATTAAAAATAATAAAGGGATCGTAACTCACTAATTGTTTGATTGAGATTAGACTCATTAAATTTTAAAATTAGTAGTCTCTCAATTCAACTTATAAATAATATGTTGATGGTTGTGAATTCAATTTCAAAAAACATTAATATTAGATGTTTAAAATTGAATGTTCGAAAAACATATTCATCCGTCTTATAAAAAATCTCTTATAAAAATCTCTTATTTAAACAATATACGTTTTATAAAAAATAATTAGACATGTTGATTTTAATGATAAAGTTAATATCATTTACTAATGAAATAAAGTGAAAATCAATAAATAATGGCATACTAATGAAAAAATAATACTAATACTCCCTCCGGCCCTTTTTCTAAGGAATACTTCACTTTTTTAGATTCATTAAATAATTAATATATTTGGTCTGCATTATAGACCAGATACATTAATATTGTAAAGGGATAGTTATTTTAAAATAAAGAAAATGTTCAAATGAGAAAGCTTATTATAAGGGCTTAATGAATACTTCAAATTGAAGTACACACCATTATAACCCTAAGGATTTCTCTTTTTCAAACCTCATTGGCTTGGGTGCCATAGTGTCTGTAAGTATCATCACCGCCAGATCGGAGCGTGGAGGCATAAATGATATATTAGAGTTCACACTCAGATATAAGTTCACCAACTCTCTTGTGAACTACATCGGTCTTTGCAAAATCATTGGTGTCATATGTGAAAAATGTTTGTCAATCTTTCCACTCTCTTTCAAAACTTGATGGCGAATTTCTACGAAAGAGGTTCAAAGCATCATAACCTTGAGTCGATTGAAGCACAACCACGACACAAAAATATACCAAAAAGGTGAACACAAAGAGAAGGAGGGTGGCATAACGCCCCTATCGGTTTTCACCATCCAATGGAATCTATGACCGTGGGGATGTTATCCACATTATGGTATGTATTGCGTAACAAATAGGTACCTCGTGGAAGGACTTGCCTATAAATGTTCCAGCCAAATATAGAGTAAGGATCAAACCCAAATTCTCTTCGTGTCAATGTGCCTTCCATATACAAGTAGATTAAAGTGTTCCACCATGGGAGAACACGAAGAAGGCACAATGTTAGCACGACGTTAGGAGGCTCATTAATGAATGAAAGACCTCCCATAGTTCTACGACAATGAGTTAATCCACAATGTACTGAACCACTACACAATGGTACTAATAAATGTAAAAATGGCTAATTTTGAAGTCTCTCACATACTCGTGGACCAAAGGAAACTCTTGTGATATCATGTACACAAAAGTGTAAGACAAGATGGGCTTAGAAAAAAACTTACAACCTTATTATGGCGAAAACCTCTAGGTTTTGACGATATCGACATAAAACTATACGAGTACGTAAAGTTTCTGCTAGCATTTGGAGAAAAAGAACATAAGAATATCATCAGATTCAACTTTTTGGTGATTGGATGCATATCCGTTTACAATTGCATCTTGGGGAAATGAGTGTCGCGGGTTTATGCGCAGTCTCATCAATGATACAAAAAAACTAAAACTCTACACCAACACTAATAAGGTTGACGTTCCTGAAATACGGTTGAAGAAGTCACACACATGTGCTATGGATTTGTTGGTGAGTCAACAACCATTTAAGGAGATCACGACCAAATAAGCAACGTCCAATGGAGTAATAATATTGTTATTTATGATAATGATATTTATGATAATAATTTTGTATTATATAAGAGGAGTAATAATATTGTTATTTATGATAGTGGTTTTTAAATTAACCAATCATCATGCAGTATACATATTATATATAATAATTAATTGTTATAAAATACTATAAAAACATATTAATTTTTCTTATGACAAATCAATTAAAACCTAATCTTTTTTATAAGCATTAAAACCTAATATGTATATATAATAAATGAGGCCCCAGTAGCCTTGGTGGTCTACCCCTAGGGCTAGGCCTAATGGAACTATATTCCAAGATAGATAAATAATCCTTGATGAGGAAGAAAGGGACGACGAAAACCTACCACTACTACGAAAAACCCATTTAACAACGGTTGGAAATGACATATAATGACGGGGGTGAAGGCGTTGTTATGTAGAGTGTTGTTGTATATGAGGTACGTACAATGACGGTCCGGGAACCGTTGTTGTATTCCAGTTTGCGCGCACCATTTCACGGCGGTTAGTTTAGTCAACCGTTGTGATATACTAAAATTTGATCTGGTTCGATTCTTAGCAACAACATTTTTTATTTATATTAGCGTTTGACATACAACTACGGATAGGTTTATAACCGCTGCCAAAAACAGACTGTTTTAAATATAAAATTTATCTGCGTATCAAATTATTCCCATAATTTATCCTGTCAAAACAGCTTCTGTTTACATGCAAACACAATATGTGCATCAAACACAATTCTTCCTATATTGTATCCTTATAAATGAATCACAGAATTTACATCAAAAGAAATTTACATCAAAAGCTAAATGAATCAGAGAATTAAACTGATAACATTGTTTAAATCAAAAGCCAATATTATTGATTTCATTATGTGCATCAAAAGCCAAAACTATTTTTCACATTATGTGCATCAAAAGCAAAAAATATGTGCATCAAAAAATGTTGCTGATATATCATACAGCAGGAGCAGAACCCTTAAGCTGATTGTGGATATACGCCCAACGTTTACGAAGATCCACAAAATCCTCAAGGGGGAATGGGGTTTCGTCGTTAAACATCTACATAAGAGCAAAAAATTGAAGATACATCATGCATGATAATAATTCAATAGTCAACTTATATATTAATATATGTAAACATTTTATGGCATATATTACCGTATCCCATGAATCAACAGTGCCGGCAAGGACGATGTTTAACATATGTTTCATGATAAAATACCCACACTCGTAACTCCCGCGTTGTTTCCTCGTCTACAAATTACATGAATATAAAAACATGAATACAACCACACATGCATGAATGTAAATGAAATAAACAGGTAATCGGGCCACTTACTTTAGGAGCAAGGTATGTGGGCTTTTTTCTAACATTCCTCAATATATTAACTTGCTCCATAATACTGCACATTGAAAATTGAATTAAACATATTACATGATAAACTAATTACAATTAATTCTAAAGAAAATGATATTAAACAAAGACACTTACGTTAATACAAGATCTTTCATTGGTTTGTGGAGTGGATCATGCAAGGAACACAGTAATGACACCGTATTTGTCCTAAACGATATTACGATCAATTGCCAATGACCACTGAATGAACACTAGAATATATATATATATATATATATATATATATATATATATATATATATATATATATATATATTATTAGTTGTTACTAAAACAAAACTAAATATAGAATATAGAAATAAATTACAACAATACTAACCTACATAGGAATAGTACAAGGTGACATTCTTTTCCTCCGTCATTTAGCCGGCTTTTCAAGTACTTTTCTCTGATATTTTTATCATTATACGCCCAAGCAATAAAACTTGGGTCCAAGATTCCATATGTACTTGATTTATTCAATTCTATACAAACACGGTGAATGTACCTAAATGGTCAAAGAAAATGAATAAATTAAGGGAGAAAATACAAAAAATTATAATGTTCTATAATGACATGTATATTCGACTATATACTTACGTGCACCAAACTTGCAAAATAGATAAGTCAAGCCACTTATATCCTGCGAGAAAATCCCTCACATCTTCAGGAGTGTAATACACTAAATTCAATTGTGGGCAATGTTCTAGCGTGAGGGGCTGCGCAAGGTCTGTTGTTGAAATGTAGTAGTATAAACTTGTTATTTCATTTGGACTAGGGTCCAATATCCCATTGCGGTTATCTACAGGTGGGGTGGGGGGGGGGGGGGGCTGTACAATTACTCCCTTTTGTAGAAGCGTTATTTACGACACTTCTACTTGGAGTTTGATCTTCACCAACGCAACGACGATCTTCATTAGTTCGTTGTTCGAGACTTTCACTTAATCTCTACATCATAACATTCAATTAGAACATAAAACAAAAAAAAGCACAATATATTCAATTAGAACATATAATATATATCATACAAAAATAAGCGCGATTTACGACACATACCGAATACATCTCTTGTAACCTTTCCACTTCTTTCTCCCTTTTTTCCCTCTCCTCCTCAAACAGCCTCCTTTGCTCCGCCAATTGCTTCTCAACATTATCAATCTTTTGTCGTTGAGCAAGAAATTCAGCGGTTTCGGTGCTTCTTCTTTGAGATCCAAAGTATGACCTCAAGCCGACACTATCTCCAACACCACGGACACGACCTCCATGCTCAGCTGTTCCGATAACTTCGACTAATATGTCATGTCGTGCTTCCAGAACAAATGTGCCTTCACGAGCCGCCACAACCAAGTTATCCTACACAACATGAGCAACTTAATTACATAAGCAAACGCATTTAAATAACAACTCATCATGAGCAATTTACATAAGCAAACACATTTAAACAAAATATATACTTACAATTTTCTCAGCAACTACTCTTGAAGCCTCAGAGGTGTACTCTCCATTAGGTCTTAATCGAGCCCTCTTCCATTTCTCATGTCTTGAAGGTGGAGATGGAATGTCACCATCTCCTCCTTCTTGTAGTTTTTCCTGCAGGATCCTCTTCTCAAGTTTCCTGTAACCCCCACGAGACAATCTATGGGGGTACATGTTTTTCGCCTTGTTCTGAATTCCCACTTCGCTTTTAGCCTGTTATTAACATAGTGAAAAATGTGTATGATTAGTATCTATAACTCATTAGCATAACATTATAGGTTACATAAGATTACTAGTACTAACCTTGAATTCCTCAGAACGACTTTTCTTCGCAAACTTGTGCCACACCTTCTTCGATAAAAAACTATACCGAATCCATGGAGGTTGAAGACCGCTCTTAGGCTTCGTAATGTAGTCAGCCGTGAGCCGTGACTTAAATCCCCTCCAACGAACACTGGCATAAGTTATCCACTTTCTTTTCAATTTTGAGTCATCGGTAAACTAAAAATTTAACTACATTAAATCAATATATAACTATGAATTAGAAACTATAGGTAGTGATATCAAATATATGAAAATTATAGTATGAAATACCTTAACTTCTGTCCATAAGCTGTCTTTGACATTACCATCCACTTCTCTCCAATCATCAATCAGTATACTGACTTTGCTACGCGCAAGGAACGCAACATAACTCTTAAAAGTAGCGTAATGTGGACAATCCACTAATCTGTAGTGCGAATCAAACTCGATCGAAATTTTTGCACCAGATGAGTTGCAGACTAATGTGAACTGGGGCATCATTGTGACACCTCTTTGTGATCTTTTCGTTTAACTTTCAGTTGTTTGAGTTTCATTGGCTAACCTTTCATTTGTTTGAGTTTCTTCGCTGGTTTCTGATGAAGAACTCGACAAGGTCGACATCTAAGTTCAAAAACAACAACAATAACATGAACAACAATGGAAAAAGAGTTTATTGTAGATGCATGGGGAAAATATTATACGTACCCTAAACGTGACGACGAAGTAAACGATGTTGGTGTTGGTGTTGTTGTTGTTTTCCTTCCTTACGACAACGACGGTGACGATGATGACGACGGTGTTGGTATGTGCGTAATCTTTAATTTTCTTCACTATCGTGACGATGATGACGAAAATGACAACAAATGGATACTGATGATGCAAGCTTTGGTGGAATCGTGTATTGTTTCACAGTATTGAAGGTTAGGGTTTAGGGTTGAAATCGTGTAACGTTTCGTCTGGTTTCTATTTTCAATGGAATCGAAATAAGGATATTGAAGAGACAATGAGACTACCTAGTTTGGATACTATTGAAACACTACTGCGACGGTCAAGAAGTTACACCGTTATGATATATTATTTACATAATGAAATTTCATATTAAAGCGCCAGAGTTATTTTTAGAATTAAAAATTAAAAAAAAACATACAAAATATACCACAACGGTGTATATAAACAACCGTAGTCATAACTTTTAATTTTTTTAATTAGAAGTAAATAAAAAAGTAAATGCGCGCTTTAACATAAAAGGAATAATATATATGAATACGCTGAGGTTCGAACACATGAAAGCTTGAAGGTATCACTACGGTTGATTTATCAACCGTTGTTATATACAGATTATCACCACGGTTGGTTTATCAACCGTTGTTATATACAGATAAGTTTTATTCAATAAACAAATAAAATACAACCGCACCTTAGTTTAGATATGTCAAAACGGTGTAGGGATGAAGCGTTGTGAGCATGGCGTCGTTGTTTACGCGTTTTGTAGTAGTGTACCTTTTGAACTAAGGAGGAAGGTAGAGTGGCCTGAACCTAATGGAGAATTCTTTGAGGTCGCCGTCAAGGGTGCCTATTAAAGTTTATTAAGATTGGGTCCGACTTACCTAAATATGCATAAAATCAACTTATCTAATACTTTTTTTTCTTCTTTTTGTCCAAAGAAATGCTAGGTATGAGCTCTGATGTTATATGTCGCTCATTGGCCATACAAAGGAATGTTTCATACATGACCTATAGTCGTCGAAAGCAGTTACCCAAGAAAAGCATAGGCAACAAAGAGGGCTACCAAGGACCTTTTAAAATTAGGGTGTATAACTGAAGCAATGTATATGACCCGACATTCCAATGTCATACTAGTGAAGAAATAAAGCATTAAGTGGTGTATGAGTGTTGATTATTCACACTTGAATTGAGCTTGTTTGTAAGACGAATACCCCTTACCAAGCATACATAAGTTAGTGGAAATTTTCCCAAGATTCAAACAAATTTTGTTCATGGATGCTCACTCTGGCTAAACCATATCTTGATGGACCCAATGATTGTGGCAAAATATAGTTCATGACGCAAGAAGAGAACTTCTGCTATAAAGTGATACCTTTCGGTTTCAAAATATGTTAGGGCAAGATACCAAATGATGATGAATGATGTTTTCAAGGGCCATGTAGATGACATCACTACTACAAAAAATATATACAACAACGGTTAAAAAAGATATATTATCACGCAGGATCCGCTGTTGTTACGTAGCGTGTGGTTGTATATGTGTTACTTACAATCACGGTCGTATGACCGTTGTAGAAAACTGAAAATGCGTGCTAGCTATAATCTCAGTTGTTTTAAATACCCGTTGTGAAAGGTCTGTCAGCATTTTTTTTGCCACGTGTTTTGCCTGACTATATTTATAACTTTTATCACAATATACAATATTAAATATTTTAACACAACAACATCATGAACAATAAGATTAACAAGAATAATAAGAACAATAACAATAACAAGAAGAACAAAAACAACAACTATAACAATAACAATAACAATAACAACAAGAACACCAAGAACAACAAAAACAACAACAAGAATAATAACAAGAACAACAAGAACAATAACAACAACAAGAACAAAAATAACAATAATAACAAGAACAACAAGAGCAACAACAAGAACAACAAGAACAATAACAACAACAACAACAACAACAACAACAACAAGAATTACAAGAACAACAAGAACAAGAACAAGAACAAGAACAACAAGAAAAACAACAACAACAATAACAGCAACAAGAACAAAAATAAGAATAACAACAAGAGCAACAACAAGAACAACAAGAACAATAACAAGAACAACAAGAACAACAAGAACAACAACAACAACAACAACAATAACAGCAACAAGAACAAAAATAAGAATAACAACAAGAACAACAAGAGCAACAACGAGAAACAACACGAACAACAATAAAATAAATAAATAAATAGAATCGTTAAACAATAACATTTTACTTGTAGAATCGTTAAATAAGAACAAACTGCAACACGTTAATGGAAGCAATGTTTCTGAGTTTCGTTTGTGGAATAAATTATGTTTTCAAGTTTGTTTTAATGGAAGAATAATGTTTCGTAAATGAAAGAAGTTTGGAGGCAGAAGATGAAGTTTGTCTAAGTACGTCTAGGGCAAAAGTGAATGAACTAAGAGCGTTATATATATCTTAAAAAAAATGGTGCCACCTATAACCACGATTGATTTAAATACCCGTGGTGAAAGGTATGTCTGTATTTTTAAAAAATAAGTAAATAACGAAAATTATTGGTGCTGGCATTTGAACCCATGACCATATGCCCTTTTTCACCACAGGTATTAAATCAACCGTGGTTATAGGTGGTTACATAATTTTTTAAAAAAGGCATGTGCCTAAATATCATATATTACAATGGTTGATTGAATATCCATAGTAACGCGGGCGTGATTATTTGTGTTTTTCGTAGTAGTGCATGTTGGTGTTGTACATGAAAGACAAGATCGTTAAATTTGAGGAGGAAACAAACCACACTTTCCATTTGGATCCTGACTTCAAGGAAGCTAGGATTTTTTCCCATTTTTCCCATTCTTGATACCCTCCTCTAGTTTTTCTCCAGTAGTTACCAGGTCATCAAAACATGATGATACATTGCCTACCATCTTTTCCCAAGAGAAAGGTTGTAAAGTGTCCATGAACAATCTAGTTAGCTCTTTCTCTGCCAATGGAAGCTCCACTTGGGCAACTAACTCTCTCCAACGCTGAGCGTATTCTTTGAAAGACTTATTCTCCTTATGAGACATATTCTGCTGTTGTCGAATATTTGGTTCCATGTCTAGATTTTACTTATACTGCTTCAAGAAAGCGTCGATTAAGTCTTTCTAACTTTGGATACGACTTTTTAAGGTCCCATATACCATTTTATTAAAGCTCAGTTCAAGTTGTCCTGGAAACAGTGAATGAGCAATTTGTCGTTATTGGTATATGCATCCATCTTACAGTAGTACATCACCAAGTGGCTTTTCGGATAGATGTGCCCCTTGTACTTTTCAAATTCTGGAGTTTTGAATTTGGTAGGCATAACCAAGTCTGAAACTAAGCACATGTCCATTGTAGCAGCGCCAAAGACACCATTACCCTCTACAACTCTAAATAGCTTATCCAAAGTGTGCAATTGCTCTTTGACTTCTTCAATATCTCGACTTCTTCTTGACTTTTAACCATGGTACAGAAAGTGAGGGTCCTAATAAGTAGCTTGGGAAACAGTATGTACAACTGGTTGAGATTCTGTGATTATTGAAGCTTGGAATACTGGCAGTGCAGATGGGCCAGCCCTTGGAGTATTTGCAAAGGGTGGAGAGTGATTTGGTGGTAATCCAAATTCTGGCCAAGAAGTAACTGTCATCTGGGGAGGCACGGGGTTAACAAAAAAACTAGAAACTTAAGAGATGACATTCCTCTGAGGTTCAGTTTCCCTTGTAGTTAAGGCTTGTAGCATTTTCATGATATTGCTCACATTTCATTTCAACTCATCAATATATTCCCTATCTCTTTCATTATACTGCTCTTGATCATGCATTCTTCTTTTGACGTTGACCCTAGTTCTGTACTTGTGTTGAGGAATCAGTTTGATGGTAGCTTAACAAATCTGCAGATGAGAATAGATGAAATGATTTTTTTTTTATAACTTGAATGTATGCATGAAGGAATGCAATGATATGTAAATGTATGCAATAAAATGTCATTGGTGTAAGGATCCGAGATAACACAAGTAACGCCAGAATATCCTATTAGGCATGTTTATTTATAATGGACGGTTATAAGCTTTCTACCCATAGACCACTCACAAGAAGGTTTCTAGGTTGATGGATAGATTTCCCAGAGTCATGGATCTTAATCGTATCAACCTTCTGCAACAGGCTAGCCATTCTATGACGAGAGTGACGAAAAGGCCTATTCTAGACGGGATCCTCATGTTAGGCACACAAGGAGCGGTCCTTGGGTACTAACACTACACATCCACCAAAGTGGAAACTAGTTCTAAGAGGGGTCCATAGAGTCATGGACTCTTCATGAATCAACGTTATGCGATAGGCTAGCCATCTTATAACAAGATCTATGAAAATGTCTACTCTAGGAAGAATCTTCATGTTAGGCACACAAGGAGTGGTTATTGGGAAATAACACTACACAACTTCCATTCTAAACCTATGTGTTCTCTCTTTTTTTTTCCAAATCTCGGGTGCAGAGCTTTATTCAAGAAATCAACCTAGGATCCACAGATAAGCATGATAATGAATATATATAATAAAAGAGAAAGCATAAAGAAAATAGATAAGTAAATCCAACATTCATCACAAAGTCAACTAAATTAGGCTTGACTCTCTCTTGCAGGAGCAATCCCCAGTAGAGTCGCCAGTTGTCATACCTCAAAAAATACGATCCTTCGCGGAGCGTATCGCGTGCTTGCGGAAAATTAATTTGAACAGAGTCTCCACTGAACATTATTTATTCCAATGATGGAATATGAAAATATCGATAAAACCTTTAAAAAGAAAATTTCCGTCGCAAGAAAATCTGGGTTCGGGAGTCAATTAGCAAGGGGACGATATTAGCACCCCTCACGTCCGTTGTACTCAACAGGAACCTTTTAGTTAAACTTGCGATTAAATTTTAAGTTATGTCATTTGTTTTCTTCGAGTTATTAAAAGAGAAGAAGAAAAAGAAAGGGGTCGCAAAAAGTTTTATATTAATGTGCTTGACGATATTGCGGGTCTCGCTCCTACGTATCTCCAGGTGCGATGGAGAACTCAAGGCTACATAGTTCTGGGTAGCAAATGTTTGTTTGTTAGTCGATTTTACCTAAAGATTCTCAAGTCGCATTCGAACGGAAAACATTGGTGACCAAAACATGGATAATTGAACATTTGAATTACTTCAAGAATGGATGACTTAATCAGGAGTAACACAGATTTATGCCATCATCACATTCGAATGGAAAATGTTTGATATTTTCATGGGGAAATGCTATTTGCATCGTCGAGGAATGGACATAGTGTTTTTCGATTTTGAAAAGGTTTTGAATTGAAAGCCAAAAGACAAAAGGTTTAAATGTGTTGAAATTGATTTTAGGAGAATGTCGAATGCTTGGTAAGAACGACTCGTGAACCTCAGGACCAATTATTCGGGGTTTCACTGGAATGCTAGACTCCAAACGACCCTTTTTCATTTAAGGTATTTATGATATTTGTTTGATGGACAACGAACGCTCGATAAGAATGAGACTTGTGCCTCTGAATTGATTGTCCAAAGATTCCACTGGAATGCTAGGCTCCAACAGTTCCTCTTTTTGTCAAAGTTTAAATTAAGTGTTTTAGAAACGAAACAATGTTACCTAAGACATGTGCCTCGGGACCGATCATTCAAGGATTCAAGGAATGTGAGACTCCAAGGAACCTCTTCTTTCGTGTTTGTTAAGAAAAGATTTTGATGTTACACTTAAACGGAAAATATTTAATTCACGTTGATACAAAATTAATCGAGAAAAAAGAGTTTTGAAAATTGACTTGGCATTGGACCAAGGATTTTGATGTGTTTGAAAATACTCCCTTAATTATTATTATTATTATTATTATTATTATTATTATTATTATTATTATTATTATTATTATTATTATTATTATTATTATTATCTATTTAATTAATTAATTGTAACAATTAAATAAATAAACAAATAAAAACTAATAATAATAAAATAAACAAAATCAAGGTGTTTTTATTTATGAGAAAACATTTATTCAACTATTATTTATTTATTTCTTAATTATTTTATTAATTAAAACTAAATAATAAAATAAATAAATAAAATAAAAAAGATTAATAAAAATTCATCTATTTGATCTCACGAACATCATGGAAAACTCAAAATTAAAAAAAAAAAAAAAAAGCTAAAAAAATAAAAAATTAAATCACATTTAATCAATTTTGCTCATAGAGGTTCAAGGACACTTTAAACTCTTGATTTTAAATCAGTGAAGTTTTCATGAAAAATGGTGATGATTAAGATACTATTTAAATGCAGCAAGAATAATAATGCAAAGAAAAATAAATAAACAAAAAATTAATTCACATTTAATCACTTTTGCTCAAGGAGGTTCAAGAACCCTTTAAACTCTTGATTTTCAATCAATAGAATTTTTCATGCAAAATAGTGATGAAAATGGAGAGAAATTTGTGCAAAGTTATTGCTCTATTTTTGTGAATGATTCTTGGTAAGATTTGTGAATGAGAATGATTTTAAATATATGCTCTGAAAATGATAGTTTAGAGATTGTGAAAAAGAGTTGAGAGTGATGTGATTGTCTTCTAGAAACTTAATTAATTAAATAATGAATTATGATGTAATATTTGCATGGGATAATGATGTAATATATGAGAGATATTTTGGACCTTTTAGAAACATTGATTTTTTGTTTTTGTTTTATGATGTATGAAAATGATTAATAAAATTCAAATGGATATTATGATAATAAATCAAATAATCATGAATTTATTTATTTATTTATTTTTAAAATGCATAATAAAAAATGAAAATTTAGTCAAAATTTTCAACATGTGAAATGCTGAGTCTCCTTTGACTTTTATTATGATGCATGATAATGATAAATGATGCATGAATTTTTAGTCAAATTTTACAATACGCGAAATGTTGACTTTTAGTTAACATTATTTTATGATTGAAAGGCATATGGATAAAAATGCAAAAGAAGACAAATTGACATGTATCAGATAAATTAAAAAAGCTGCACAAAATTGGGGTATGACAATGTCCACGAACCTTTTTACAATAAAACTAGAGTTTTACACTTGCTATCATCCAAACCAAAAACGAGATTTTACACAAGATCAATCTCGGAAACAAGAGAGAGATTTTACACCAGGATAAGCATATGAACCAAATGGATTTTTCACAAACAATCTCACAAACGAAATGGGAGCTTTTACTCCATACTCAATTCATGAACCAAATAAAGATTTTCATAGACAACCTTACGAACCAAATGAGAGATTTTATTGGTTTAGCGCACAACCCAAACACCAAATTCTCCCCATAAATAATACACATGAGATAAATTCCTCTTGTGTAAATTACAATAATACGCCAAAACCGTGACAAACAAAAAAAGTCTCACTGATATTTTTCACTCTCAAAGCACTAATAAAATTCAGTGAAAAAGAAAGAAATGAGAATGGTGAGACTAAAGAGTAAAGAGTGAGAAAGTATATAGAAATACATTTTCTGGTGCTTTTTGAAAGTGAGGACAAGCCCTCGATGTATAGTTAAAAAATATGGCTCAAAAAGAAAAATGATCCACGGCCTTTAAATCGATTATACCATAGGTTTAATCGATTATGAGCTTCAAAAAGACGACAACCCTAATTCCCAAAAAGGAACACCTTAATAGATTAAGAAGTTTTATGCCTTTCTCTAATTAATTAGCTGAGGGATTTAATTGATTAAGAGGTGTATACAAGCATACTAAGTATTTATAAACATTCTTGATCAATCCCACAAGTACCTTGGTGGTTCCCCTAAGGGTTTTAAGGTGTTTTAGTAAAATAGAGAAGTTAAAAACACTCTTTTTGGCGAGTGTATGCATGGCCTTATTAATTTAAGAATTACTCTGCTATCTTTACCACACTTTAATCACCCATACATGGACTAGACGAGCTTTCACACTTCCTCTCTTTCAAACCTTGAAGCTTCGAGATTCTTTTCTTGATTCATCATTGATTCAATACTTCATCTAAGACTTAACTTCTTCTCTCTGAAGAGGCTTTGTACGACTGATTGACTAGAGGCCATCAGGGATTTCATTAACATCGCTTGACATTAGGTCCTTTAAGAGATTTACTTTGACATCTTGGTCACTGTTGAAATACAAATAGAGTTCGGGTTTAGTGTTATCGTTCCACAGAGATTGTTCGTGATATTGCCGCCGTTCGACAGTCGTAACGTTTCAACTTTAAAGTAACAAGGGGTTTTAGGTTGCTTTCGTAACGGTTGCATTCAAAGTTAATTAAAAGCGGTAAAGGATTGTTTTAACGGTTTATAAAAATATGTCAAGATTAGGGTTCGACAAACCACTTTGCACGTATATAATCGATAAAGCTGATGAACTCGGTTAAATGATAAATACAATCACATATCCTCTCAATATGTTTATCTCTAACACATATTGTGAGTTTTACCATTTTGATCCTTTGTTGATATCTCACACAAACTATCAAAATGACAACATTAGAGTTCAATATTTATGAACATCAACACACATTGCTATCTCTAGCCAATATACATTTGATGGATGAAAAACCTAGGTAAATAGTTGGAGCATATTTCTCAATCATGAACCAACACAAAGAGTAAACATAAAAACAAGGTTTTTCACCATACATTCATCATCTAAGAGTTCACAAACTAGAATCAATCCATATACATACAAAGGAAAGGCTTACCTACATCTAACCTTGACACAAAAGAGAGATTAGCTACACATCTTCATGGTAGCTTGCACAACAAGTAATGGACAAAGTTTTTGGAGCATCAATCTTCAAGGATCAAAGATTGAAGCATAAAAACTAAGAAAACTAGAAAATGGGTTTTAATGGAGTTTTTCTCTCCAAAATATCTCTATTACAAAAGTGAGAAGATGAAAAGTAGTAGGTAAAAGTAGTGTCCTCTCCAAATGAAACAAACATCAGCCTAAATAGAGGTATTGCCCAGAAAGGAGCGCTGGCCGGAGCACAAACGGCCGGGCGAAGCACTCTTTCCAGCACACGTGACAGCCACAAACCCAAAAGTGGCACAAATATTTTACCCAGAGCGCCGGGCGAAAGGTTTGGACCGCCGGGCGATGCAAATAATGGCCGGGCGAAGCAGGAGGCGCAGCAATGCCAACCTACTGGAACTTGATTGAAAACTTGGAATAAAAATGGGATGATGCGTCGCCTGTGGAGTGCCGGGCGAAACATCCCAAGCGCCGGGCGAAACAAACCAAGCGCCGGGCGGTCAGAGAGGCGAAGCAGTGCCAACCTACTGGAACTTGAAATGAAAACTTGGAAAATTGGGGGAGCCTACCGCCTCTGCAGCGCCGGGCGGTCAAGAGGCCCCAGAACCAAAATCATGAAATTTTCACCACTTCGAAATCAGGTCGAAATGATTAGCGATAAAATAACCAGAATACCTGCAAAAAGTAACAAACACATCAAAGCACCATATGGCCACAAAAATGCCAGACCAACTTAAATAATAAGTCGTTTTTCGATTAAAGCGTTTAAAAGAACTAAAAAGGTGTAAAAATAAACTATGAAAATAAACACATTTTCACACCTAACAACTCTCCCCAACTTGCATCTTTGTTTGTCCTCAAACAAAAGTGAGTGTTCATCAAACACAACCAAGATTTCCAAATACCAAATTAACCGAAACCATAAATGGTTCAAACTCGAAAGATGCACGCTCAAAATTTTTCAAAATATACATAGGATCAATACATGAATATGAAATCATCCTAATCGTAAAATCATACAATGCAACACAAAGTACCCTCAAGTTCGAAATGAATCACCTAACTTATTTAAATGAGCCTAGCTCAATATATACAAAGGACAAAACAAACCCAAAGCAACAGTGCCACATCCAAAACAATTTATGCACTCATCTCACAATTAATCAAGCAAAAATGGAAACAATGATCACAAAAGGACTTTTATAGGTTGAAACTTGGCCGGGTTAAGAAATAAGGGACATATGTACACGGCCATTGAACACGAAAGGGGTAAATTTTGCGATGAGCATTTTCTGTTCGAAACAAGCCTTTATGCCCAAACTTCCCAACTTTTCTCACAATGCATTCTATTTCTCTTTCTTTTGAATTTCACAAATATACATGTGTCTTTGAATTTATTTTTTTTTATATCTTTTTCTTTCTTTTTCTTTTCCAATCTTTTGAGAATGCATTGCCCACAATTCCTTCTTCTCTTATCAAAATGAACCAATCTCCCCAACTTCAACAATATTATGTCTCAATTCCAAATGCTCATTCAAACAGTTAAAGTAGGGGTTCATGCTTCAAGAAAACAAAATTTTTCATTTTAGTCTCAAGAGAGGTATCAAATGTTCACACACTCACAAGGTAATATTGAAGTGAATTTTTGGAAAAATGGGTCTACTCATAATACTCAAAAATTGCCTTGATCATTTCAAAGTTTCCATAATTCAAAACAAAAAGTAAGATTAAACATAAAAAGTTTGAGTAAGCAACAATTACTAAAATCCCTCATTAATTTTTGAACAATGGAGGGCACTCACATATATGGTTATGTCCTAATTGAATCACATCGAACAAGAGTTTACCAAACATTGCATTGACAAACTTACAAAAAATAAAAACTCGCATTCACACAATGATTCTACCACACAAAATTCCAAACTTTGGTTGTGCACACCATCAAGAATAATATCATCACCATCCATGATGAAAGCCAACAAGGTAATCTTTTCTCTTCCTTGTGTTGACACACAAACTTTCAAAAATTTTAAGGGCAATTTTCACTTTCTTTGCGCAAACACACATAAATTAAAAACAGAATTTAAACACCAACTGAAATATTATAAGTACTGGTGTAAACACACCCAAAATTGTACTCGCCGAAGCGAACCACAATACTACACCAGAAAATTCTCGCCGAAGCGATCCAAAATTCTAACTGAAATATAAAAACTGAAAATAAAATACTAACTGTCATATAAAACTGAAAATAAAAGACTGAAACTAAAATTCCTAAAACGCAATAATAAAATAAAATCCTTCACTTTGACGCCTCCGCTAATTAACCAAATCATGGAGATCATCCTACATCTCATCCATGCCCTCATCACCATCGTCATCATCATCATCATCATTATCCTCCGCAACAACACCACCGGTGCTTGCCCCCTCCGAAAAGAAAGGGCGCCTGTCCCCAGGCCAATTTGCATAAGCGTCGTACGCCTCCCTTGTAGGAAAAGGAAGGAACTCCGCCGGGTGCGTCTGATAATGATACAACTGCTGCATACAATCAAAATTAAATTGGTTAGCCCTGTTGAGCGACTCACCCATGTCCCAAGTATAGTTGAATGCCACCTTCATATCGAAGACGGATGAGTCGCTCGTATCCGCCTGGACACCAGAACTACTCCCTTTCTCTGCTACAGCTGCCTTCTTCTTCCTTTCCTCCTTTGGTTTACAAAAACGATCCAAATAATTGTCATCGACCAAAAACTTTAGTTTTTCGTTAATGACACCTGGAATGAGGATATCAGTTTCATAAATCAAAGATTGAACCAAACAAGGAAAAATAATAGGAGCATCATCATGAACTCCTGGCCTCCGGGTATTTTCAACAAAATTTTTCATTTCCCCAGCTATGACCTGAGCAACATCCACCTCCTTGTCTGTCATAATACAGTACATGAGGAGCGCAACATCAAGCGGGACAGAAGAATAGTGATGTCGCGGCTTGACATTGTAACACAGCAAAAGGAGGACGGCCTGTGCCTCCGGAGTCATGTACTTCCGACTATACTTAATCGGCTCCCCTTTAGCATTTTTATCCACCGAGCACCCTGGCTTTAAAAGCACACTACCAACAGCCTGGTGATCATGCAAATTTTTTAACAGTTTTGAGTACTCGTCGGTTTGCAAGCTACCCAAGGAACTCGGCTTTCCCAAGATTTTGTCGATGGCATCTCGGCTAAAACAAATTTCCCTGCCCTTACGTAGGTTTTGAACCTGTAAAATTCATCTTCGGGCTGAATCGCGTTTGCATAAAATTCTCTTATCAGTTGATAGCAAACACGATCAGCAGGGTTCAATAAAACTTCCCACCTCTTCTTTTCAAATATGGCCTGAATTCGCCGATAATCCCCCTCACGGTTGATAACAAACTTCTTCTCAGAGAGGACAGTTCTGCCCTCTAGAGACTTGATTCGTGACTCATGGTACGCGGAGATAAATCGGGAGCTGTCCAATTCCGCAGAAACATTGGATGTGGATTCTACACTTCTCTTCTTTGTTCTTCGTCGTTGATGTCCAAAAGAAGCCATCTGCAACATAAACAACCATAACAGCAATGCAAAGACAAAAGGCATCAGCACTGTCAGACAACAAGAATGGAACAACATGCAAAAAATCAGAACTGGGCAAAACACCCCTAAACCGCCGGGCGACCAGCAGGCGAAGCACCGCCCCTCAACCGTCGGGCGATGTGCAGGCGATGCAGCGCCTCTCAACGGTCGGGCGGTGTCACGAAAATCAGCAAAATTTTTAACACAGCAGCAGCAGAATTTGCACAAACCCATACCAGAAAAATAAAATTACCACACTTACACACTTACTCAAAACCCACTCCAGAAATTTAACAGAAATCAGAACATGCAAATTGCATCCAAATCAGAAAATGCAGTTGAGTGAGGGTTTGAGTAAGTCATTTTCAAAATCAAACAACCTAAAAGGTTTTTTAATGACACAATGATGAAAAGAACATGAATCAAAGCAAAACAATGACATGCATACCTTGATTTGCAGAGAAAAAGAAACTGGAGTTGAGAGTTCGTGAGAGCAGAGGGAGAGACAATTCGTGAGTTCCAAATGAGATAAAAGCAACAAAACACTTTCTAAGGGTTTTAAAGAAAGAAGGGCGCAATGGTCAAAACCCCAATAAATTTATAATAATTAAAATTAAAACCCTCAGAAAAGAAATTCAAAAGACAAAACATTTCCTCTCCCCCCAAATTCTCACGCCTGGCCTAGGAAGGGCCATCAAACACAAAACCGCCGGGCGGCATGATTCAAGCGCCGGGCGCTTTACACCAGAAAAAAAAAATCTCTGCTTTGGTGCAGCAGATCAGCAAGTGCACCAAAGCTCCTATTTAATTAGTTCAGAAAATTTCATACAACACCAAAAGGTTTGCAACACTCAAAAAACACTAAAAATAAAATTTTTTAAGGGAATACTTACAATGTTGGGGTGCCTCCCAACAAGCGCTTGTTTAACGTCGGATAAGCTCGACGGTCCAAGATGCTTAATTAAGAACATTATGGAGAACAGAACTAGAAGCGCGATCGAAATTTCCAAGAAGGTAAATTTTTAGGCGCTGACCGTTTACGGTCCAAGAGTCCTTCTTTTCCAGGTCTTCGATAACAATCGCTCCAAAGTCCTTCACTTCCTTCACACGAAAAGGGCCGGACCACTTGGACTTTAATTTTCCTGGAAAGAGTCTTAACCGAGAGTTAAACAGCAATACCAATTGTCCGGCCTTGAAGTCCTTTTTCCGGAGCTTCTTGTCGTGGTACTTTTTCACTTTTTCTTTATATAACCAGCTTGAGTGGTATGCGGCATTACGCATTTCTTCCAGCTCAAGAAGTTGCACTTTTCTTTTGGTCCAGGCCAAGTCCTTGTCAAAATTCAGCATTTTTAAGGCCCACAAGGCCTTGTGCTCCAATTCAATCGGCAAATGGCAAGTTTTACCATAAACCAATTGAAACGGAGTTAGACCAATTGGAGCTTTGTAAGCAGTGCGATATGCCCACAAAGCCTCATCCAATTTTTGTGACCAATCCTTTTTTGAACTAGACATGGTTTTTTCAAGGATTCTTTTTATCTCACGGTTGGATACCTCAGCCTGACCATTCGACTGCGGGTGGTAAGGGGTCGCCACCTTATGTGATACACCATAGTGTTTTAAGACATTTTCGAGAGGTGTATTACAAAAGTGCGACCCACCATCGCTAATGAGCACCCGAGGAGTGCCAAAACGGGAAAAGATATATTTCTTTAAAAATTTTATCACTGTTTTGCCATCAGCCCTCGGTGAGGCAATCGCCTCAACCCACTTTGAAACGTAGTCAACGGCTACCAACATATATTCATTTCCAAAAGATGGTGGAAATGGACCAACAAAATCGATGCCCCAACAATCAAAAATTTCTACCTCTTGTATGTTTTGGAGAGGCATTTCATCTCGTTGTCCAATTCCACTGGTTCTTTGGCACATGTCACAACTTTTGGCATGGAGATGTGCGTCTTTAAAAAGAGAAGGCCAATAAAAGCCCGATTGAAGGACTTTAGTGGCCGTTCTCGCACCATTAAAATGGCCTCCATACGGCGAGTTGTGGCAATGCCAAAGAATGCTTTGAGCCTCATCACTTGTGACACACCTTCTCAAAAGGTTGTCACTTCCTAACTTAAATAAATACGGGTCGTCCCATACGTAATAACAAGCATCCGAAAGGAACTTCCTTTTTTGGTTCCAAGTTAGGTCTTCGGGCACCCAACCAGTAGCCTTATGGTTAGCAAAATCTGCAAACCAAGGCCTAACTTGGACTTTAAAAAGTTTTTCATCAGGAAATTCCTCTTGGATTTCCTTTTCATCAATGGTGACCTCAACATTCACAAGGCGAGACAAGTGATCCGCCACCAAATTTTCCGAACCCTTTTTATCTTTTATTTCTAAATCGAACTCTTGCAATAAAAGGATCCATCGGATGAGCCTTTGCTTCGAATCCGGTTTGGTTAGCAAATACTTGATCGCCGAATGGTCGGTGTAAACAACAACTTTAGACCCGATGAGGTAGGATCTAAATTTCTCAAGCGCATACACAATAGCAAGTAATTCTTTTTCGGTCGTGGCATAATTAACTTGTGCCTCATTTAATACTTTACTTGCATAGTGTATGGCATGGAAATTTTTCTCCTTCCTCTGGCCAAGTACCGCTCCAACAGCATAATCGCTCGCATCGCACATAAGTTCAAAATTTTTGGTCCAATTTGGAGCGATTATTATTGGAGCGGTAACTAACTTTTCTTTTAAAATTTCGAAAGCACGAAGACATTCATCGTTAAAAAGAAATACCTGGTCCTTGCTCAGCAAGTTGCTCAATGGTCTAGCCACCTTTGCAAAGTCTTTGATAAAACGCCGATAAAATCCGGCATGCCCAAGGAAACTTCGGATCCCTTTCATGTTGGTCGGAGGAGGCAACTTCTCTATCACTTCAACTTTCGCTCTATCAACCTCAAGGCCTTTGGACGAAACTTTGTGGCCGAGCACAATTCCCTCCGTTACCATAAAGTGACACTTCTCCCAATTTAGTACTAGATTTGTCTTCACACACCTCTCTAGCACAATTTCCAAATTTGTCAAGCATAAATCAAACGACCCTCCAAAAACCGAAAAGTCGTCCATGAACACTTCCATCGTCTTTTCTATTAAGTCGGAGAAGATGGCTTGAACGCACCGTTGGAAAGTTGCCGGCGCATTACATAAACCAAAAGGCATCTTACGATACGCAAAAATACCAAAGGGACACGTAAAGGCCGTCTTCTCATGATCCACCGGGTCAACCGCAATTTGGTTATACCCCGAATATCCATCCAAAAAACAATAGAACTGCTGCCCGGATAACCTCTCTAACATTTGGTCCATAAACGGTAATGGAAAATGATCTTTTCTTGTCGCGGTGTTGAGGCGTCTATAATCAATGCACATCCTCCACCCCGTCACTGTTTTTGTAGGGACCAACTCATTTTTTTCGTTACGAATCACGGTCATACCTCCCTTTTTTGGCACAACATGGACAGGACTAAACCAAGGGCTATTAGAAATCGGGTAAATCATACCGGCTTCCAATAGCTTAACCACTTCTTTTCTCACCACCTTCTTCATTGTTGGGTTCAAGCGGCGTTGCGGTTGGGCTACCGCCTTGAAATCTTCTTCCATCAAGATACGATGCATGCAATAAGCCGGGCTAATTTCTTTTAAATCAGAAAGGACCCAACCTATCGCATCTTGGTTTTTCTTCAAAACATGAATTAGACGGCCTTCCTCTTTTTTGGACAACACGTTACTAATGATAATCGGCTTGTTACCACCGTCATCAAGAAAAGCGTATTTTAAATTGGAAGGCAAGACCTTCAATTCAAGTTGTGACTTCTCCTCTTTCACATCCTTTTTTAATTCTTCCGGTTCTACCTCCCATGGTTGCAACTCTTTGAGGGAGTCAAGCTCTTTTAAACACTCTTCAAGAGCTCTTTCTTCTTCTTCGGAAAATACTTCAAAAGAATCATTAAGAGCCATTTCCAAAGGAGAGATTTCATGTACATGCTTAGAAACCTCCACAGTTGCTTCTTCAATTGCATCGATCCGAAAGCTATCATGTTTATCTTTTGAATGTTTCATAGCTTCGAAAAGATCAAAACAAACCTCTTCATTTTGAACCCTCACCTTCATCAAACCGTCATCCACATCGATCATCATTCGGGCGGTTTTCATGAAAGGTCGGCCAAGAATTAAAGGTGCATCTTCATCTTCCTCCATATCGATAACAACAAAATCAACCGGGAAGAAAAATTTGTCAACTTTTACCAAGACATCTTGAGCTAACCCATGAGGGTGAGTTGTGGACTTGTCGGCCAATTGCAAAGTCATATGAATGGCTTTCATCTCAATGTTCCCAAGCTTCTTTACAATGGACAATGGGATAAGATTAATGCTTAAGCCCAAATCAATTAAGCCCTTTCCAACATAGACGTCACCAATGGTAACCAGCAAAGTCACACGCCCCGGATCAACTTCTTTTTTAGGAAGAGTTCTTTGGATGATTGCACTACAACTCGCGTCAAGAACAATAGTTTCCGGTTCCGAATACCTCCGCTTCTTCGTGAGAATGTCTTTCATGAACTTTGCATACTTTGGCATTTGTTCCAAAGCTTCGGCAAACAGAATGTTAACTTGTAATTGCTTGAAGATGTCCATGAACCGCGTATAGTGCCTCTCATTTTCCTTCTTTGAAGGAGCATGAGGATATGGCAAGTTTTGGATCGGAATAGCGCTCACTAATTCCTTTCCCTTCTTTACTCTTCTAAGTCTCTCTTTTTTCTTCAACTCCTCACCACTATTATTTTCAACTTCAACCATGTCATTACTTTTATTTTCAACTACACCTTCACTTTCACGTTTATTTTCAACTACTTCCTCATCACTACAATCCTACACAAGACCATCAAGTCTTTCTTCCTCCACATTTTTCTCCTTTTCTTTCTCCAACTCCTTCCTACTTCTAGTAACAATCGCCTTGCAATGCTCCTTAGGATTCACTTGAGTATTCGCAGAAAAGGAAGGACCCGATTGTTGTTCGGCAATTTGCTTGGCAAGTTGCCCCACTTGGTTTTCAAGATTCTTAATCGCCGTATCACTACTCTTTTGATTGGCCATAGAAATTTGCATGAATTGAGTCAAAGTGTCTTCCAATTTAGAGCTAGCAACCGGAGGTGGTGGAGGCTGATACGGATTTTGCCGGTTTGAAGGACCGGCGCCATAACCTTGATTATTTTGATAATTTGCTCGCGGTTGAAATCCTTGATTTCCTTGATAATTTTGTTGAGAATTGTGTTGTTGGTAAGGTTGTTGTTGTCTACCTTGATAATCCCTTTGATTTGCCATATAGTTCACTTCTTCAAAACCCGGAGGAGGACAAAATCCGGTGTCATGCTCCCCTTTACAAAGTTCACAACAAGCTACTTGCTTACTTTTGCTCGGCTCCTTCATTTCTTTGATTTGTTGAGTCAAAAGCTCCACTTGTTGAGAGATAAGCTTGTTTTGCCCGAGGATCGCATCGTTAGTTCCCAATTCAAGGACACCGGGCTTCTTTTGAGAGTTGCCACGGCCTTGACTTTGAAGATCATTTAGAGCCATTCTATTGATAATATCAGTTGCTTCCTCGGCATTCTTTGCCATCAAACTTCCTCCCGCAGTGGCATCCAACAAAGTCTTACAATTCGGTTGGAGACCATTCTTGAAGATATGAATTTGTGTTAACTCATCAAACCCGTGACCTTTACATTTGCGAAGCATGGACTTGAATCGTTCCCATGCTTCATTGAGGGATTCATAAGTGCCTTGAGAGAACACTGAAATTGCTGTTTTTGACTCCATGAAACGGTTATGAGAGAAGAACCGTTCAATAAATTTTTCCTCCAAGACATTCCAATCGGTCATCACGGATGGAGTTTGATCGAGGTACCAATCCTTTGCCTTGCCAAGCAAAGCATGTGGAAATAATCTTTTAAAGAGAGGTAACTCTTGTGCTGGATCTACACCGGCCGCTAATGCAATCTCATAGAATTTTGTGAGAAATGCAAAAGGGTCTTCATGGTCCATTCCGGTGAATGGACTTCCATACAACAAGTTCAAAGTTCCAGTTTTCATCTCGGCTTGCCTTCCTTGATTGTTGTTGGCAAACTGAGCAGTATGTCATGGACTGTTCACACAAGGTGTGGATGCGGGAGGTGGAGGTGGTTGTGCCATGATTGGTGTGAATGGTGGTGGTGGTGTTGTAGTAGAACTTCCTTCTTGCTCTTGTCTTTGTCTCGCAAGTTGCCTCCTCCGTCTAGTTCTGCTATTGAGCCTACGAGCGGTTCTTTCAATCTCAGGATCGAAAAGAAGTTGGTCCGCCGGTAGTTTCCCTCGCATAAACCAAGTCTGCACACTAAACAAAAAAAATCAACAAGCACAAGAAAAATTGTAACAAGTCGAAAACTTCACAACTATTGCAATGCTTGCAATATCAATTCACAATCCCCGGCAACGGCGCCAATTTGTTGAAATACAAATAGAGTTCGGGTTTAGTGTTATCGTTCCACAGAGATTGTTCGTGATATTGCCGCCGTTCGACAGTCGTAACGTTTCAACTTTAAAGTAACAAGGGGTTTTAGGTTGCTTTCGTAACGGTTGCATTCAAAGTTAATTAAAAGCGGTAAAGGATTGTTTTAACGGTTTATAAAAATATGTCAAGATTAGGGTTCGACAAACCACTTTGCACGTATACAATCGATAAAGCTAATGAACTCGGTTAAATGATAAATACAATCACATATCCTCTCAATATGTTTATCTCTAACACATATTGTGAGTTTTACCATTTTGATCCTTTGTTGATATCTCACACAAACTATCAAAATGACAACATTAGAGTTCAATATTTATGAACATCAACACACATTGCTATCTCTAGCCAATATACATTTGATGGATGAAAAACCTAGGTAAAGAGTTGGAGCATATTTCTCAATCATGAACCAACACAAAGAGTAAACATAAAAACAAGGGGTTTCACCATACATTCATCATCTAAGAGTTCACAAACTAGAATCAATCCATATACATACAAAGGAAAGGCTTACCTACATCTAACCTTGACACAAAAGAGAGATTAGCTACACATCTTCATGGTAGCTTGCACAACAAGTAATGGACAAAGTTTTTGGAGCATCCATCTTCAAGGATCAAAGATTGAAGCATAAAAACTAGGAAAACTAGAAAATGGGTTTTAATAGAGTTTTTCTCTCCAAAATATCTCTATTACAAAAGTGAGAAGATGAAAAGTAGTAGGTAAAAGTAGTGTCCTCTCCAAATGAAACAAACATCAGCCTAAATAGAGGTATTGCCCAGAAAGGAGCGCTGGGCGGAGCACAAACGGCCGGGCGAAGCACTCTTTCCAGCACACGTGACAGCCACAAACCCAAAAGTGGCACAGATATTTTACCCAGAACGCTGGGCGAAAGGCTTGGACCGCCGGGCGATGCAAATAACGGCCGGGCGAAGCAGGAGGCGCAGCAATGCCAACCTACTGGAACTTGATTGAAAAATTGGAATAAAAATGGGATGATGCGTCGCCTGTGGAGTGCCGGGCGAAACATCCCAAGTGCCGGGCGAAACAAACCAAGCGCCGGGCGGTCAGAGAGGCGAAGCAGTGCCAACCTACTGGAACTTGAAATGAAAACTTGGAAAATTGGGGGAGCCTACCGCCTCTGCAGCGCCGGGCGGTCAAGAGGCCCCAGAACCAAAATCATGAAATTTTCACCACTTCGAAATCAGGTCGAAATGATTAGCGATAAAATAACCAAAATACCTGCAAAAAGTAACAAACACAACAAAGCACCATATGGCCAAAAAAATGCCAGACCAGCTTAAATAATAAGTCGTTTTTGGATTAAAGCGTTTAAAAGAACTAAAAAGGTGTGAAAATAAACTATGAAAATAAACACATTTTCACACGGGTTTAGTGTTATCGTTCCACAGAGATTGTTCGTGATATTGCCGCCGTTCGACAGTCGTAACGTTTCAACTTTAAAGTAACAAGGGGTTTTAGGTTGCTTTCGTAACGGTTGCATTCAAAGTTAATTAAAAGCGGTAAAGGATTGTTTTAACGGTTTATAAAAATATGTCAAGATTAGGGTTCGACAAACCTCTTTGCACGTATACAATCGATAAAGCTAATGAACTCGGTTAAATGATAAATACAATCACATATCCTCTCAATATGTTTATCTCTAACACATATTGTGAGTTTTACCATTTTGATCCTTTGTTGATATCTCACACAAACTATCAAAATGACAACATTAGAGTTCAATATTTATGAACATCAACACACATTGCTATCTCTAGCCAATATACATTTGATGGATGAAAAACCTAGGTAAAGAGTTGGAGCATATTTCTCAATCATGAACCAACACAAAGAGTATACATAAAAACAAGGTTTTTCACCATACATTCATCATCTAAGAGTTCACAAACTAGAATCAATCCATATACATACAAAGGAAAGGCTTACCTATATCTAACCTTGACACAAAAGAGAGATTAGCTACACATCTTCATGGTAGCTTGCACAACAAGTAATGGACAAAGTTTTTGGAGCATCAATCTTCAAGGATCAAAGATTGAAGCATAAAAACTAAGAAAACTAGAAAATGGGTTTTAACGGAGTTTTTCTCTCCAAAATATCTCTATTACAAAAGTGAGAAGATGAAAAGTAGTAGGTAAAAGTAGTGTCCTCTCCAAATGAAACAAACATCATCCTAAATAGAGGTATTGCCCAGAATGGAGCGCTGGGCGGAGCACAAACAGCCGGGAGAAGCACTCTTTCCAGCACACGTGACAGCCACAAACCCAAAAGTGGCACAGATATTTTACCCAGAGCGTCGGGCGATGCAAATAACGGCCGGGCGAAGCAGGAGGCGCAGCAATGCCAACCTACTGGAACTTGATTGAAAACTTGGAATAAAAATGGGATGATGCGTCGCCTGTGGAGTGCCGGGAGAAACATCCCAAGCGCCGGGCGAAACAAACCAAGCGCCGGGCGGTCAGAGAGGCGAAACAGTGCCAACCTACTGGAACTTGAAATGAAAACTTGGAAAATTGGGGGAGCCTACCGCCTCTGCAGCGCCGGACGGTCAAGAGGCCCCAGAACCAAAATCATGAAATTTTCACCACTTCGAAATCAGGTCGAAATGATTAGCGATAAAATAACCAGAATACCTGCAAAAAGTAACAAACACATCAAAGCACCATATGGCCACAAAAATGCCAGACCAGCTTAAATTATAAGTCGTTTTTCGATTAAAGCGTTTAAAAGAACTAAAAAGGTGTAAAAAGAAACTATGAAAATAAACACATTTTCACACGGGTTTAGTGTTATCGTTCCACAGAGATTGTTCGTGATATTGCCGCCGTTCGACAGTCGTAACGTTTCAACTTTAAAGTAACAAGGGGTTTTAGGTTGCTTTCGTAACGGTTGCATTCAAAGTTAATTAAAAGCGGTAAAGGATTGTTTTAACGGTTTATAAAAATATGTCAAGATTAGGGTTCGACAAACCTCTTAGCACGTATACAATAGATAAAGCTAATGAACTCGGTTAAATGATAAATACAATCACATATCCTCTCAATATGTTTATCTCTAACACATATTGTGAGTTTTACCATTTTGATCCTTTGTTGATATCTCACACAAACTATCAAAATGACAACATTAGAGTTCAATATTTATAAACATCAACACACATTGCTATCTCTAGCCAATATACATTTGATGGATGAAAAACCTAGGTAAAGAGTTGGAGCATATTTCTCAATCATGAACCAACACAAAGAGTAAACATAAAAACAAGGTTTTTCACCATACATTCATCATCTAAGAGTTCACAAACTAGAATCAATCCATATACATACAAAGGAAAGGCTTACCTACATCTAACCTTGACACTAAAGAGAGATTAGCTACACATCTTCATGGTAGCTTGCACAACAAGTAATGGACAAAGTTTTTGGAGCATCAATCTTTAAGGATCAAAGATTGAAGCATAAAAACTAAGAAAACTAGAAAATGGGTTTTAATGGAGTTTTTCTCTCCAAAATATCTCTATTACAAAAGTGAGAAGATGAAAAGTAGTAGGTAAAAGTAGTGTCCTCTCCAAATGAAACAAACATCAGCCTAAATAGAGGTATTGCTCAGAAAGGAGCGCTGGGCGGAGCACAAACGGCCGGGAGAAGCACTTTTTCCAGCACACGTGACAGCCACAAACCCAAAAGTGGCACAGACATTTTACCCAGAGCGCCGGGCGAAAGGCTTGGACCGCCGGGCGATGCAAATAACGGCCGGGCGAAGCAGGAGGCGCAGCAATGCCAACCTAGTGGAACTTGATTGAAAACTTGGAATAAAAATGGGATGATGCGTCGCCTGTGGAGTGCCGGGCGAAACATCCCAAGCACCGGGCGAAACAAACTAAGCGCCGGGCGGTCAGAGAGGCGAAGCAGTGCCAACCTACTGGAACTTGAAATGAAAACTTGGAAAATTGGGGGAGCCTACCGCCTCTGCAGCGCCGGACGGTCATGAGGCCCCAGAACCAAAATCATGAAATTTTCACCACTTCGAAATCAAGTCGAAATGATTAGCGATAAAATAACCAGAATACCTGCAAAAAGTAACAAACACATCAAAGCACCATATGGCCACAAAAATGCCAGACCAGCTTAAATTATAAGTCGTTTTTCGATTAAAGCGTTTAAAAGAACTAAAAAGGTGTAAAAATAAACTATGAAAATAAACACATTTTCACACGGGTTTAGTGTTATCGTTCCACAGAGATTGTTCGTGATATTGCCGCCGTTCGACAGTCGTAACGTTTCAACTTTAAAGTAACAAGGGGTTTTAGGTTGCTTTCGTAACGGTTGCATTCAAAGTTAATTAAAAGCGGTAAAGGATTGTTTTAACGGTTTATAAAAATATGTCAAGATTAGGGTTCGACAAACCTCTTTGCACGTATACAATCGATAAAGCTAATGAACTCGGTTAAATGATAAATACAATCACATATCCTCTCAATATGTTTATCTCTAACACATATTGTGAGTTTTACCATTTTGATCCTTTGTTGATATCTCACACAAACTATCAAAATGACAACATTAGAGTTCAATATTTATGAACATCAACACACATTGCTATCTCTAGCCAATATACATTTGATGGATGAAAAACCTAGGTAAAGAGTTGAAGCATATTTCTCAATCATGAACCAACACAAAGAGTAAACATAAAAACAAGGTTTTTCACCATACATTCATCATCTAAGAGTTCACAAACTAGAATCAATCCATATACATACAAAGGAAAGGCTTACCTACATCTAACCTTGACACAAAAGAGAGATTAGCTACACATCTTCATGGTAGCTTGCACAACAAGTAATGGACAAAGTTTTTGGAGCATCAATCTTCAAGGATCAAAGATTGAAGTATAAAAACTAAGAAAACTAGAAAATGGGTTTTAATGGAGTTTTTCTCTCCAAAATATCTCTATTACAAAAGTGAGAAGATGAAAAGTAGTAGGTAAAAGTAGTGTCCTCTCCAAATGAAACAAACATCAGCCTAAATAGAGGTATTGCCTAGAAAGGAGCGCTGGGCGGAGCACAAACGGCCGGGCGAAGCACTCTTTCCAGCACACGTGACAGCCACAAACCCAAAAGTGGCACAGATATTTTACCCAGAGCGCCGGGCGAAAGGCTTGGACCGCCGGGCGATGCAAATAACGGCCGGGCGAAGCAGGAGGCGCAACAATGCCAACCTACTGGAACTTGATTGAAAACTTGGAATAAAAATGGGATGATGCGTCGCCTGTGGAGTGCCGGGCGAAACATCCCAAGCGCCGGGCGAAACAAACCAAGCGCCGGGCGGTCAGAGAGGCGAAGCAGTGCCAACCTACTGGAACTTGAAATGAAAACTTGGAAAATTGGGGGAGCCTACCGCCTTTGCAGCGCCGGGCGGTCAAGAGGCCCCAGAACCAAAATCATGAAATTTTCACCACTTCGAAATCAGGTCGAAATGATTAGCGATAAAATAACCAGAATACCTGCAAAAAGTAACAAACACATCAAAGCACCATATGGCCACAAAAATGCCAGACCAGCTTAAATTATAAGTCGTTTTTCGATTAAAGCGTTTAAAAGAACTAAAAAGGTGTAAAAATAAACTATGAAAATAAACACATTTTCACACGGGTTTAGTGTTATCGTTCCACAGAGATTGTTCGTGATATTGCCGCCGTTCGACAGTCGTAACGTTTCAACTTTAAAGTAACAAGGGGTTTTAGGTTGCTTTCGTAACGGTTGCATTCAAAGTTAATTAAAAGCGGTAAAGGATTGTTTTAACGGTTTATAAAAATATGTCAAGATTAGGGTTCGACAAACCTCTTTGCACGTATACAATCGATAAAGCTAATGAACTCGGTTAAATGATAAATGCAATCACATATCCTCTCAATATGTTTATCTCTAACACATATTGTGAGTTTTACCATTTTGATCCTTTGTTGATATCTCACACAAACTATCAAAATGACAACATTAGAGTTCAATATTTATGAACATCAACACACATTGCTATCTCTAGCCAATATACATTTGATGGATGAAAAACCTAGGTAAAGAGTTGGAGCATATTTCTCAATCATGAACCAACACAAAGAGTAAACATAAAAACAAGGTTTTTCACCATACATTCATCATCTAAGAGTTCACAAACTAGAATCAATCCATATACATACAAAGGAAAGGCTTACCTACATCTAACCTTGACACAAAAGAGAGATTAGCTACACATCTTCATGGTAGCTTGCACAACAAGTAATGGACAAAGTTTTTGGAGCATCAATCTTCAAGGATCAAAGTTTGAAGCATAAAAACTAAGAAAACTAGAAAATGGGTTTTAATGGAGTTTTTCTCTCCAAAATATCTCTATTACAAAAGTGAGAAGATGAAAAGTAGTAGATAAAAGTAGTGTCATCTCCAAATGAAACAAACATCAGCCTAAATAGAGGTATTGCCCAGAAAGGAGCGCTGGGCGGAGCACAAACGGCCGGGCGAAGCACTCTTTCCAGCACACGTGACAGCCACAAACCCAAAAGTGGCACAGATATTTTACCCAGAGCGCCGGGCGAAAGGCTTGGACCGCCGGGCGATGCAAATAACGGTCGGGCGAAGCAGGAGGCGCAACAATGCCAACCTACTGGAACTTGATTGAAAACTTGGAATAAAAATAGGATGATGCGTCGCCTGTGGAGTGCCGGGCGAAACATCCCAAGCGCCGGGCGAAACAAACCAAGCGCCGGGCGGTCAGAGAGGCGAAGCAGTGCCAACCTACTGGAACTTGAAATGAAAACTTGGAAAATTGGGGGAGCCTACCGCCTCTGCGGCGCAGGGCGGTCAAGAGGCCCCAGAACCAAAATCATGAAATTTTCACCACTTCGAAATCAGTTCGAAATGATTAGCGATAAAATAACCAGAATACCTGCAAAAAGTAACAAACACATCAAAGCACCATATGGCCACAAAAATGCCAGACCAGCTTAAATAATAAGTCATTTTTCGATCAAAGCGTTTAAAAGAACTAAAAAGGTGTAAAAATAAACTATGAAAATAAACACATTTTCACACGGGTTTAGTGTTATCGTTCCACAGAGATTGTTCGTGATATTGCCGCCGTTCGACAGTCGTAACGTTTCAACTTTATAGTAACAAGGGGTTTTAGGTTGCTTTCATAACGGTTGCATTCAAAGTTAATTAAAAGCGGTAAAGGATTGTTTTAACGGTTTATAAAAATATGTCAAGATTAGGGTTCAACAAACCTCTTTGCACGTATACAATCGATAAAGCTAATGAACTCGGTTAAATGATAAATACAATCACATATCCTCTCAATATGTTTATCTCTAACACATATTGTGAGTTTTACCATTTTGATCCTTTGTTGATATCTCACACAAACTATCAAAATGACAACATTAGAGTTCAATATTTATGAACATCAACACATATTGCTATCTCTAGCCAATATACATTTGATGGATGAAAAACCTAGGTAAAGAGTTGGAGCATATTTCTCAATCATGAACCAACACAAAGAGTAAACATAAAAACAAGGTTTTTCACCATACATTCATCATCTAAGAGTTCACAAACTAGAATCAATCCATATACATACAAAGGAAAGGC
Organism: Lathyrus tuberosus; assembly: GCA_022829125.1. Lineage (NCBI taxonomy): Eukaryota > Viridiplantae > Streptophyta > Magnoliopsida > Fabales > Fabaceae > Lathyrus > Lathyrus tuberosus. The sequence continues at coordinate 7,851,564 of JALAZF010000199.1, read as the reverse complement.
TTACCTACATCTAACCTTGACACAAAAGAGAGATTAGCTACACATCTTCATGGTAGCTTGCACAACAAGTAATGGACAAAGTTTTTGGAGCATCAATCTTCAAGGATCAAAGATTGAAGCATAAAAACTAAGAAAACTAGAAAATGGGTTTTAATGGAGTTTTTCTCTCCAAAATATCTCTATTACAAAAGTGAGAAGATGAAAATTAGTAGGTAAAAGTAGTGTCCTCTCCAAATGAAACAAACATCAGCCTAAATAGAGGTATTGCCTAGAAAGGAGCGCTGGGCGGAGCACAAACGGCCGGGCGAAGCACTCATTCCAGCACACGTGACAGCCACAAACCCAAAAGTGGCACAGATATTTTACCCAGAGCGCCGGGCGAAAGGCTTGGACCGCCGGGCGATGCAAATAACGGCCGGGCGAAGCAGGAGGCGCAGCAATGCCAACCTACTGGAACTTGATTGAAAACTTGGAATAAAAATGGGATGATGCGTCGCCTGTGGAGTGTCGGGCGAAACATCCCAAGCGCCGGGCGAAACAAACCAAGTGCCGGGCGGTCAGAGAGGCGAAGCAGTGCCAACCTACTGGAACTTGAAATGAAAACTTGGAAAATTGGGGGAGCCTACCGCCTCTGCAGCGCCGGGCGGTCAAGAGGCCCCAGAACCAAAATCATGAAATTTTCACCACTTCGAAATCAGGTCGAAATGATTAGCGATAAAATAACCAGAATACCTGCAAAAAGTAATAAACACATCAAAGCACCATATGGCCACAAAAATGCCAGACCAACTTAAATAATAAGTCGTTTTTCGATTAAAGCGTTTAAAAGAACTAAAAAGGTGTAAAAATAAACTATGAAAATAAACACATTTTCACACGGGTTTAGTGTTATCGTTCCACAGAGATTGTTCGTGATATTGCCGCCGTTCGACAGTCGTAACGTTTCAACTTTAAAGTAACAAGGGGTTTTAGGTTGCTTTCGTAACGGTTGCATTCAAAGTTAATTAAAAGCCGTAAAGGATTGTTTTAACGGTTTATAAAAATATGTCAAGATTAGGGTTCGACAAACCTCTTTGCACGTATACAATCGATAAAGCTAATAAACTCGGTTAAATGATAAATACAATCACATATCCTCTCAATATGTTTATCTCTAACACATATTGTGAGTTTTACCATTTTGATCCTTTGTTGATATCTCACACAAACTATCAAAATGACAACATTAGAGTTCAATATTTATGAACATCAACACACATTGCTATCTCTAGCCAATATACATTTGATGGATGAAAAACCTAGGTAAAGAGTTGGAGCATATTTCTCAATCATGAACCAACACAAAGAGTAAACATAAAAACAAGGTTTTTCCCCATACATTCATCATCTAAGAGTTCACAAACTAGAATCAATCCATATACATACAAAGGAAAGGCTTACCTACATCTAACCTTGACACAAAAGAGAGATTAGCTACACATCTTCATGGTAGCTTGCACAACAAGTAATGGACAAAGTTTTTGGAGCATCAATCTTCAAGGATCAAAGATTGAAGCATAAAAACTAAGAAAACTAGAAAATGGGTTTTAATGGAGTTTTTCTCTCCAAAATATCTCTATTACAAAAGTGAGAAGATGAAAAGTAGTAGGTAAAAGTAGTGTCCTCTCCAAATGAAACAAACATCAGCCTAAATAGAGGTATTGCCCGGAAAGGAGCGCTGGGCGGAGCACAAACGGCCGAGCGAAGCACTCTTTCCAGTACACGTGACAGCCACAAACCCAAAAGTGGCACAGATATTTTACCCAGAGCGCCGGGTGAAAGGCTTGGACCGCCGGGCGATGCAAATAACGGCCGGGCAAAGCAGGAGGCGCAGCAATGCCAACCTACTAGAACTTGATTAAAAACTTGGAATAAAAATTGGATGATGCGTCGCCTGTGGAGTGCCGGGCGAAACATCCCAAGCGCCGGGCGAAACAAACCAAGCGTCGGGCGGTCAGAGAGGCGAAGCAGTGCCAACCTACTGGAACTTGAAATGAAAACTTGGAAAATTGGGGGAGCCTACCGCCTCTGCAGCGCCGGGCGGTCAAGAGGCCCCAGAACCAAAATCATGAAATTTTCACCACTTCGAAATCAGGTCGAAATGATTAGCGATAAAATAACTAGAATACCTGCAAAAAGTAACAAACACATCAAAGCACCATATGGCCACAAAAATGCCAGACCAGCTTAAATAATAAGTCGTTTTTCGATTAAAGCGTTTAAAAGAACTAAAAAGGTGTAAATATAAACTATGAAAATAAACACATTTTCACACGGGTTTAGTGTTATCGTTCCACAGAGATTGTTCGTGATATTGCCGCCGTTCGACAGTCGTAATGTTTGAACTTTAAAGTAACAAGGGGTTTTAGGTTGCTTTCGTAACGGTTGCATTCAAAGTTAATTAAAAGCGGTAAAGGATTGTTTTAACGGTTTATAAAAATATGTCAAGATTAGGGTTCGACAAACCTCTTTGCACGTATACAATCGATAAAGCTAATGAACTCGGTTAAATGATAAATACAATCACATATCCTCTCAATATGTTTATATCTAACACATATTGTGAGTTTTACCATTTTGATCCTTTGTTGATATTTCACACAAACTATCAAAATGACAACATTAGAGTTCAATATTTATGAACATCAACACACATTGCTATCTCTAGCCAATATACATTTGATGGATGAAAAACCTAGGTAAAGAGTTGGAGCATATTTCTCAATCATGAACCAAAACAAAGAGTAAACATAAAAACAAGGTTTTTCACGATACATTCATCATCTAAGAGTTCACAAACTAGAATCAATCCATATACATACAAAGGAAAGGCTTACCTACATCTAACCTTGACACAAAAGAGAGATTAGCTACACATCTTCATGGTAGCCTGCACAACAAGTAATGGACAATGTTTTTGGAGCATCAATCTTCAAGGATCAAAGATTGAAGCATAAAAACTAAGAAAACTTGAAAATGGGTTTTAATGGAGTTTTTCTCTCCAAAATATCTCTATTACAAAAGTGAGAAGATGAAAAGTAGTAGGTAAAAGTAGTGTCCTCTCCAAATGAAACAAACATCAGCCTAAATAGAGGTATTGCCCAGAAAGGAGCGCTGGGCGGAGCACAAACGGCCGGGTGAAGCACTCTTTCCAGCACACGTGACAGCCACAAACCCAAAAGTGGCACAGATATTTTACCCAGAGCGCCGGGCGAAAGGCTTGAACCGCCGGGCGATGCAAATAACGGCCGGGCGAAGCAGGAGGCGCAGCAATGCCAACCTACTGGAACTTGATTGAAAACTTGGAATAAAAATGGAATGATGCGTCGCCTGTGGAGTGCCGGGCTAAACATCCCAAGCGCCGGGCGAAACAAACCAAGTGCCGGGCGGTCAGAGAGGCGAAGCAGTGCCAACCTACTGGAACTTGAAATGAAAACTTGGAAAATTGGGGGAGCCTACCGCCTCTGCAGCGCCGGGCGGTCAAGAGGCCCCTGAACCAAAATCATGAAATTTTCACCACTTCGAAATCAGGTCGAAATGATTAGCGATAAAATAACCAGAATACCTGCAAAAAGTAACAAACACATTAAAGCACCATATGGCCACAAAAATACCAGACCAGCTTAAATAATAAGTCGTTTTTCGATTAAAGCGTTTAAAAGAACTAAAAAGGTGTAAAAATAAACTATGAAAATAAACACATTTTCACACCTAACAGTCACCCAAGAAGAGCAACTTGATCATCTTGATCATAACTTTAGATGACGACTTTGCATCATAGTGTTGTGATCATCAAAACCATTGAGATCATCTGATTGCTATAGTCATTGTACCTGTAAGCACATAGATCCACACTAACCCTTCCATTTTGCGTAAAAGAGTTGAAAACTAAGACTATATAATTCCACCAATCCACCAAAGTGAAACACTTACCCCCTCTTAATCAATATCATGGGGTGAATGAATGAGGGGAAACTAACACCTCCAAAACAACAAAACCACCAATGAAAGTTAAATAAAAGAAACATGAAAGTAAATACCATAACAATTGTAATACCCCAAAATTTTCTCTCCCTCTTTGTCATCATAGCATGGCATTATCATTTATCATATCATATCCACCTCATTAGCATTGCATTGCATTTAACATAGAAAAATGAAGCATAACATTCCTCTTACCATCAAGGCATGTGATCAGGTGGAAGGTGGACAATCAAGGGATCATTCAAAGCACAAAAAGGTCAATCAAGTTTCCTCAAGGCAAGCCAAGAGGTCTTTCATGTCTCATACTATCTCAAGGGATCATCCACAACCTCAAGAATGAGAGATTCAATGGGAGATTGAAGCACTACATCTTTCATTATGCAAGAGGTTCAAAAACTGAAGGAAAACCCTCAAAAGAGATAGCTCATTGATCCAAAATCATCCTCAAATGGTATATCTCATCATCCTTTAAGAGGATACACAACATACTCTGAGGAATTTGAGATTGAAGACTGCACATTTTTCTCCTAGGAGGTGGGCACCAAAACTAGGGTTTCCCATTAAATCAGGGAATCTTTGATTTCTTGGACAAAACTTGATGTCATGGTGTTCTACATGTTCTTAAGTGTATGTGTATGGAAAATTACCTCTCAATTGGTTTTAGAAGTGGTTCAATTGGAAGAAATATCAAAAATCAGGAAATTTGGGGGCAAGTCAAATAATCAGAGGAAAAAGTCAACTCTTGACTTTTTGAGGCCAAATCCATAAAATTCATGTTATATGTGTCCAATGTACAAAATTTGGTCAAGAAACTCCAAAGGAATCATGAAAAAATCAAGAGGTGTAAAGTTGCCATTTTTGGAAGAAGAAGGGTTACTAAAAATAGCAAGTTTTGGCCATTTTGCATCAGAGTTTGAACCAAGGCCATTTAAAATTGAAGCACCAAATGAAAATTCCACTCGGCCACAACAAAAGATCTTGTTTTAAGCTTCACATCCATATGGGGAACATCTCTATTGGATAAAAATTGAGTGAGATATGATTGATCAAAGTTTGAGCAAAGTAGGTTCAAAACTAGGTCATGACCAAGGTTTTCAGGGCACGCGCGCAGTCATTTTCTCAAACAGTTGGTGAGCCAAATGTCCACCCATTTTTCATCAAGATAAAAGCCTCAAATGGAAACGTTTTCAACATCAAAGTTGTTCTTTGTAGTGTCATCTTTAATATTGATGTTGAGAAAATTTTGAATTGATCAAGTTATGAATGAGTTATAGTGGTCTCAAGATAGGTTGATTAGGCTGAACTTCCATGCATGTCACTTGCCATGCCATGACCTGCTTCCCACGCCCACCACACAATTCCAAACCTTGATGTTCAAGGCTATTTTCCAACCTCTTACACACTTCATATCAACTCCAATCTCAAACCAAACTTGTTGCATTACATTCCCTCTTTCAATTGAATCCAAAAACACACTAAACTACCCATGGAGTAGAGAGTAATTCATCCTCAAACAACCCTATCTCCATTATTCTCAATTGTCATATAAAACAAAAAAAAAACAAAGGAATTTTGTTGTTGTTGTCTTAGCTTGCCCGTGCATTGCTCACCCTCCCAACATTACTTCATTTAGCCAAACATATTTCCCATTTACTATACCACGTGCTACCCATGCTCATGAAAAAGGAAAAGGAATGGAAACTTGTAGAACAAGTTTGTTTGCTGCAGCACACATGAATTAGCTCATTCCATTAATCTCCATCACAACTGTCATACACCTTCTCCACCATATCACAGCCATGGATAACTCGCCTTAACTAACTTGGCTCAGTTAGTTAAGGTGGACTCAGCATAACCACTTTAACTCAGTTAACCTCACTCAGTTTAATCGTGGTTAAAGCCTACTATAAAACAAAATCTCACTTCACATTTTCATTCAGCTTCATTTTTTCACATTCAATCTCAAACGCTTCAATCTCTCTCTCCCTTCATCTCTATTTTTTCTCTCCAAGTTGCACGAGTTCCTTCTCATTCTCCTCTGATTCATTCTTCAAGCTTCATCTTCAATCATCACTAAGCTTGAAGCAGCTCTAGATTGTTGAAGCAAACACACTGCAACTCCATTGAATCATCCTCTATTTTTGCATCTAAGCCTTTATTTGGCCAAGTGAAGCTCAAGGAAGAAGCACTTTCCTCTGGTATTCTTTTGTATTCAAAGCTTCATCACTTTCAGGTTTGAACTCTTGAACTTAGATTGCACGATTTCTAGTCATTTTCACTTGTTTTTTGGTGCTTTAAGCTTGCTAGAAGCTCTGCTCAAACCGGCTAGTTGATAGGCCTTCTAAAGGCTTAGTTGCAAAACCTAGGGCATGTTTTAATCTTCTCTGTTCTCCATGTGTATGTGTATTATGTGAAAAATAGTGGTAGATTCATGATGTGCATGAGCTCAGCTTCAATTTGGTATGCGTATTGTGCATTTTGGTGAGATGTGAAAGTTGCAGGTGGTGGTTCTCGCCGGAGAAGGTGACCGGAGGTCCCTCTCCGGCCGACAGCTTTGAATGTTAGGGTTTATGTGTGTTCTAATCCTGTCCGTTCATTTTTCGTGATCGTGTGGTCCATAGCGCGCCAACACATAAAAATGCACGTGCTTCTCATGTGCTCAGATTTTATTTTTAAAATTCGTGTGGCGTGGTACACGGTATGGAGTGTGGTCGTGCATGTACATGCGTTAGATTAGCATACTTTGACTGCTTGTTTGACTTGACTTGATCCAATGGCCATAAGGGAGTCAACTTTGTTGACTGAGATTCCATGTTTGTTAATATGCACTGCACGTGTGTTGGACTTAAGCCAGATTGATATCCACACCCCATGTTTTCAAGGCCCAATGATTTTGAACTGAATAATTACTATGCATGCACCCCCATTCATTTTGCATCTCATTTTTTATTTTCATTTTTTTTACACGTTTGCTTTTTTTAATTTTTAAAAATACCAAATGGCATTATAAAATTCCACAAAAATTCATGAGCATCATTAAAACATTTAGAAAAATTTTCATGGTTTTATTTCTTGATTTTATGACCTTTTTGCCCCTGTTCCATAATTTTCTTTGATTTTTACTTGTATGCATGCTTAATGTGATACATAAATTTGTGCATTTTTGTTCTCAATCATTAAAAATTGTTTTGTTTCTCTTCTTTTTGCATTGAGTCATTATCATCTTGAGGTATGTTAAGTGATTTTTATTTGATTTTTTTTAGGTCATTTTATGGCATGTTTGGTGTTCATTTTTGTGCTACTTTGTATGATATGTCTACTTGACCTAAGTGCATTGTTTGACATCATTTTGCCTTGGTTTCTTGCATGCTACTTTGATATGTGATTCATCTCTGATTAGTGAACTTCAATACCATGTTTTCATAATGTTCATGAGGCCATTTAATTTGTGTTTAATGCATTTCATTTGAAGTATTACAACATGTCACATCCTTGTAATCTTTGTGCATGTTTACATGATTTCTTTTGTGTATACTTGCATGATCATTTGCATACTTTAGTGAACTATTCACTTGACATTATAGGTCATTGGTACATATTATATGTCATATTTTCATGTTGACTTTCATTTGAACCTTGTGCACCTTTAACATGTTGTGTTTGCACTTTTCTTCTTTTTGACTTCCATTTCAATGCTACCTCTTCTACCACTTCTTACATGGCTTGATAGGTGTTTCATGAATGCTTGTGATGTGTTTATATATCATTGTTTATTTCATTTCAATTCTGATCCTTAGACCACATGTTCCATTCATGCATGTTTCTTTCATTTCTTTTCATCTTTCATTCTCCCTTTTCTTTTGGTAGCATGTTCTAATGCCATGGATGATGATTGTGGGTTGCTCACTTGAACTTGCTTGATGATAATCATTTGTTTTCCATATGATGCACATTCTGCTTGTGATTAATAGAATTTGATTTCTCATCTAATTCTTTTGAGCTTTATAGTGCATTAAATGTTCTTTTATTTCTTACACTTCTTGTACATGTTTACTAACCATGCAGGGGCTTTGGTAAGTTGCAATTGAGTGTGGATAGGGAATCCACATTCTAACTTCTTTCCTCTCATCTCTTTTACAATTCCATTTTGTGTTTTGTTAAGCACTTATGTGCTTTCTTTTAATAACTCATCACTCTCCCTTTTTGAATTACAATTCATCTTCTGCTTTAGAAGTGAATTGTTTAATTCATTCTTTCTTTAGACTTTAGGTTGAAACCTCACAAACCATTAGGATCACTCCCTTTAATCTTCAATTAGGATTGAGTCTTAGTCCACATAGATTTTACCTTTCTTCTCTCTTGAGTCTCTCTTCTCATCTCTTAAAGGAAACTCAAAACATCTAATAAAGGTAGGCATTTATTGCATTTAGGCCTTTCACATAAAGAAAAGATTATAAGGGGTCTTCTCTTATAATCTTAAAATGTATAGCATATAACCCATCTTGGGTCAATGTGTTAAACATTTGATCTTGTGTGAGGGACTTAAATGCAATGCTTGTTGAAGGTACAAATAATAAAAAACACTTCTTCATTTCTTAATCAACAAAAACACTTAATAAACACAAGTATGCTAGTGTGTTTGAACCTTGACAATTGGAACTAAGTGTGGGGGTCTTCTTCACTCTTAGTGTGTCTTCTTGCTCATTCCATCTTGGAATGTGAGAATGTACACATTCCAATGACTAAGATTCAGATACACTGTCATATGCAAATAAATGGAAAAAACTTCTAAAAGACAAAAACAAACAATTACGTCTTTCCTTCGGGAATTCTTTTCTCATCTCACTCACTCTCAACGTATGAACGTGCTCCTTCTCGTTCTCTTGCAAGATGGTAACGCACTCGGGCCGGCGAGACTGCAACACCTGATCTAGAACGTTAGTCGTTCCTTAAAAAATGCAAACAATCCATCCCTAGTTAGGGGAACTACGTCGCTCTGATTCTCATGCTCCCGATGAGATACGTAGGCAGTGGGGTAGGGCCCATTCGAGCACTTCTTTTATTTTCCCTACATTTGTTTCTCTTTCTCTCTCTTTTCCTTTTTTCCATTTCCTTTTCCTTTCTTTTCCAGTATCCAGTTTCATACACCCTTTGATCGAGACAAGCAAGCATGGATCCCATCGGGTACGATGGACGCGTAGGGGTGCTAATACCTTCCCTGCGCGTAACCGACTCCCTTACCCAATTCTCTTGGTTGCAAGACCATGCTCTATCCTTTCTTTCAGGTTTATGCGGTGTTTCCTTTCCCTCTCACGGGATAAATACACGTTGCTGGCGACTCTGTTCGGTGCCACTTTCGCGTTTGTACTAGGATGAAAATCCCGGGAGCGACAGCTGGCGACTCTGCTGGGGGCAGGTTGACCTATTGCTGGTCCATCCTAAGCGAGTCAATCCTAGCGCTTGTCTGTTTTTCTTTCATTGGGTGTTTATTATTGTGCTGTATTTACCGTTTTATTGTATGGTTATTTATTGCCTTACTGCACATTACTATATTTACTGCACTTTAGCATTACATGTCATATATTATATTGTGTTGCACTGTGTTGTCTGTTTGGCGGGATGGGATTTCTGAGAGATAAGCCCATTACACAGGCTTGAGTATACACTTAGAATTAGAGTGGAGAGTAGTGGGACCTACGTGCCGTTTGGAGGGCGTTGGGTGTTCACGAAATTCACAGCTAGACGAGGCTATCTTGGGACACGTCGTGGCATGGGCATCTTGCGTATTCCAGGATGTAGATCTAGAGAGCTGTCGACTCTAGTGACCGATCATGAGGACCTTAGTGGAAACATCCCTCTTTAGCGGTGACAGTGGCAGACCACATTCTGTGGCAAACCCATTCGCACCCGAGGGCCCACTTTGGAACTTGCATAGGATGACCTTTATTTTCTAAGGGGAGTCAGTGGACGACCTCTTTGATTGGCATAGCATTGTATCCTACGGGCTGAATGTGCTATTGCTTCTCAAACCTCTGAAGCTGACAAGCCTTATGTTCTAAGAACCACATGTGAGTATGGGCGGGATGTTTACAGGTTTGCAGGAAACCCAGCCTCCTACCTACCTCACTTGTGATTCTATGATGATTTCAGACAGTGTATCCTATGACAGTGATTTGAGTGTTCATCTCAGATATTGCCAGATTCGATACAGAGACACAGTGCACACAGTTCAATACAGACACAAACACTTGATTACCTGATCACATGCCCTTTTGCATTGCATTATCATATCATAACCGTTATGTTTGTCATTTTCAGGTGCATAATACGTTTCTGATTCCAATCCATGGGTTCAACAGAGATCGTTGCCGAGAGAAAGAACAATGTGTCTTACAAGTTTCCAGATCCTGTCTTGGATTAATTGCTCAAAGTTATAGATATGGCTGGTCCGGGTATTCTTGATAGGTTTCAGAAGAGCTACGGGAATTTGGTTGGGATGGTCCGTACAATCACCAAGTATGAACATGATGCTTTGCACACTCTGCTGCAGTTCTACGAGCCTTCGTTGAGATGCTTTCTCTTTCCAGGTTACATTTTGATGCCAACACTGGAAGAATTCTCATTTATTTTGGGAATTCCGATCACGCCGGCAATACCATTCTTCTCTGGTAGTTCCCCCAGCGTAAAAGAAATTGCTGCTGCGTTACAAATGGCTCAGGCAGTGGTAAAGAGTGGTGTGAGCAGTAAAAATGGAGTTAGCGGATTCCATTTAGAATTTCTGTCTGGACAAGCCCGAGAGGCTGCAAGTGCTAAAAATTGGACGGTTTACAATTCCATTCTGGCTCTCTGCATATATGGCCTAGTTCTCTTTCCCAATCAGCAAGACTTTGTGGATATGCAAGCAACGAGAGTTTTTGTCCTTAAAAATCCAGTCCCTACTTTGTTAGGAGATTTTTATCATTCCGTGCATTACAAGAACGAGAAAAGAAGGGGAGGATCTGTTAGTTGTTGTACTCCACTGCTGTGTCATTGGTTTTTCAAACATTTGCCTCAGACAGGTGCCTTTGTGGAAACCAAAGATGTGGCGAAATGGTCTAAACGATTGATGGGTTTAACTGCTGATAACATTGTATGGTTTGACCACCGGCTGTTGAGAATAGAGCTTGTCACAAGATGCGAAAATTTTCCAAATGTACCTTTGATTGGCAGAAAAGGAGGGATAAATTATAATCCAGTTTTGGCCATCTGACAGTTTGGGTATGCTTCCAGGGATCCTCCTATCGAGCAAGATGTGGAAGAATCTTTATTCTTTACAGGAACTAAAGATGCGGAGGTGGTAGAAGTAGTGAATGCTTGGAAAGATAAGCACAAAATTGGAAAAGCAGTTTTTGGGAAAGGAGATTGTAGGTCTTATCCTGAATATGACAGACGGATTGAGACGAAAGTAAAAGAATTGCTTTTACCCTTTTCAAGGGGACCTCTTTTATGTTCAGTACAGCCAGAGCAACCCACCATGGTGGCTATTGAGGAATGTGAGAAATGGAAGAAAATGGTCAGAGAGCTGCAGATAGAGAATTCTGGAATGAGCAGATGTCTTCAGAAAGCTCTAGCTGACAACAAAGAGTTGGAAAGGAGAGCATTGAAAGCGGAAAAAACCTTGGCTGACAAAGAGGAAGATTTTGATGACAGAGCTCGGTACTTCCGGAAACTTACTTTGGGAGCGGATGACACTAGTCAGGCTCACAAGATTACAAAACAGGCTTTAGCTCGAAGCAAGGATTCATTAGCTCAACTTCGTCAAGCTTGGGATGAAGTCAGAATTGAAAATGCCGAGTTAAAGGATCAGTCGAAGATTAAAGATGAGGAGCTTAAAAAGGCACATGAGCAGAGGAGAAAGTATCGGGAAAGTCACGGTAAAAGTCAAGAACAGTTAGAAGAAGCTAGAAGCCAGCTGAAGAATACTAAGAAAGAGCTTGAAGAAGCCATGATAGAAAGAGAGATACTCAAGACGCAAGCTGGCATAAAGAGACACAAAGGAGTGTGTGATGACGAAGCTCTGATGCTGCATATGGGTTCTTTAACTGAAGCTCTTGAGAAAAGGGATGTCTTGATCAAAGAAATGATTGAAAAGCCGAATCACCAGCGTACCCGTATACTTTTTGAGGAGATCAAGTATTCAAGTGATAAGCTGAAGGATTTGGAATTGTCAGACTGATGTTCTTTTCCCTGTATTTTGTTGTTAATGGTTACCATCAGGCTTGTTGATGGATCCATTTTTTCCTTGTATTGCATTGGCGGATGAGCCTTTCTTAAATACTTGAATACTTTGTTGAATGAGTATGAGCAGTTTATTCAGAATTACTCTTTATCAGATATCTGTACACAAGCACATGACCACGATACGTCTCTTTATATCACGATTTCTGATCTTCAGATTTCTGTGGTTTGGATTGGAATCGGGATGTAAAGCACTTTGGAAGTGATAAACATAACCTTGCATGGCATTGCATATCATTCTGCATTTCTGTTACTTGCTTTTCAGGTACTTGTTGCAGGGTCTCTAACCTTTATTTGGTTTCAGGCAGTATAGCTGAGAATCATATTCACCGATATTCGACGCGAAGAAATCAAGTAAGAATCATGGATCAAGTGCAAAGTGATTTGGCTGAAATGAGGGCGCGTATGGACCAGTTCATGACTCTCATGACTGGCATGGCGCAAAATCAGGAGAGATTGAGGCTTCTGGTCGAGCGTCCAGACAATGGGCCCGAAGGTGATCAGCATGACAATTCACAGGGACATGGCATTCCTCCTCCCGGTGGCAACCCTCCTCCTGGTGGTAACAATCGGGGTAATGGAAATGGTAGGCATGCTGGTGTTACTCTTGAAGATCCTCTGGAAGATCAATTTACTCTGCTGGATGCTGATGTGGGTAATCACGGTGATCGAAGGTATGATGAGTTAGTAGAAAAGATCAGGGCCATAGAATGCAAGAACTCTATGGGTATTGATGTTACTAGCTTGGGGCTGGTCCCAGGAGTCAGAATTCCTCCTAAATTCAAGACTCCCACTTTTGATAAGTATCACGGCAATGCGTGTCCCCAAACGCATCTTCAAGCTTACTTTGGGAAGATTTCAGCCCATACGGAGGACGAGAAGCTATGGATGCACTATTTTCAGGACAGCTTGGCTGGAGCGTCCTTGACCTGGTATATGAAGTTGAATAGAGCTGCTGTGAAGAGTTGGAAAGATCTGGCAGAAGCGTTCCTGAAGCAATACCAATACAATATTGACATGGCGCCCAACCGCACTCAATTGCAGGGGTTGTCACAGAATGCCAAGGAGAGTTTCAAAGAATATGCACAGAGGTGGAGGGAAATGGCTGCACAGGTTCAGCCTCCCTTGTCAGATAGAGAAATGGCAGATATGTTTATGGGCACCTTGCAAGGGGCCTATCTTGATAGATTAGCTGCTTGTCCGTCAACTGGATTTGCTGATATTGTGATTGCGGGAGAAAGAATAGAAAGTCTGTTAAAGCTTGGGAAGATCCAAGATGTGAGTGGAGCTGGCTCTTCGGGGACGAAGAAACCGTTTACTAGTAGCCAGAAAAGAAGAGAAGGTGATACGAATGCTGTGTTTAGAGGACGAGGCAGAGGGCGTTCTCAAGCTTATTATCAGGTAGATGCTGTAACAATCCCCACACCGTCGGTTCAGAAACAACAACCCCAACAACAAGTTCAGCAGCAACAGCAACAACCTTTTTTCCAGCAAAGGTCTAGGCAGAGGGATCGTAAGATGGATCCTCTCCCTATGACTTATGCAGCGCTGTTACCCCGGCTACTCGAGTTAAAGTTGGTGGAACTCCGTACTATGAAAGCTCCGGCTGCTGGAAACCTGCCGCCTAACTTCGATGCTAATGTTCGTTGTGAGTTCCACTCAGGTGCTCAGGGGCACTCCATTGAAAAATGCTGGGCTTTCCACCATAAAGTACAAGACTTGATTGATGCTAAAGCCATCAATTTCTCTCCCACTCCTAATATTACTCAGCATCCCATGCCTGATCATGGTGCGGCAAATGTGTACGCTATTGAAGATGGGAGGAGATTGAATTTGGTGGTAGACATCCATCAAGTGAAAACTTCTTTGTTGGTTGTAAAAGATCGTTTATTGAAGGGACAGGTGTTCCCGGGCTGTAATCAAGATTGTTCTGAGTGTATGAATCAGGAGAATGGCTGTAATAAGTTGAAGATGGGTTTACAGAATCTGATCGATGAAGGATGTCTACAGTTCGACAGAGTTGTGAAAGACACTGATGAGGTATCAACCGTGACCATCTATTATACTCCTGCTGAGATTCAAATGCCGGTCACTACAGTTCCCGTGGCGAGTGTTGCGCAAGAAAGGCCCAGTCCTGTCACTATCACGGTGCCAGGACCAATTCCGTTCACATCTACGAAGGCTATCCCATGGCACTATGGGGCAGATGTGTATTACGAAGGTAAAAAGAAGGATGTTGAGTCGTCAGTTAGCCCAAATATTGATAATGTAGGGGGTGTAGGGGGCTTTACAAGGAGTGGAAGGTTGTTCGCTCCCCAAACCTTGAGAAGTGATAAAGAAGCAGAAGCTGCAGCAAAGGCTAAGGGTAAACAGGTGGTTGAAAATGCACCTACACCTGAAGCAGAGACAAAGATTACTTTTGATAAGGAGATGGAAGAATTCATGAAGATAATCAAGAAAAGCGATTATAAGATTGTGGACCAACTGAATCAGACCCCTTCAAAGATTTCAATCTTGTCACTATTGATGTGCTATGATGCGCATCGGCAGACGTTGTTGAAAGTATTGAAGAGTGCATACGTGCCACAGGAAATTACTGTTAATCAGCTCGAGGGCGTGATCTCCAATGTTAACGTTAGCCATGGCTTGGGCTTTACAAGTAGAGATTTGACTGTTGAAGGAAGAAACCACAATAAGGCTTTGCATATCACGATGGAGTGTAAGGGCGCAGTGTTATCTCATGTACTGGTAGACACTGGTTCATCACTTAATGTCTTGCCCAAGAAGGCGTTAATGAAGCTGGAAGTTGATGGTTTGATCTTAAGGCCTAGTGAATTGGTGGTCAGAGCATTCGATGGGACTAGACGATCTGTGTTTGGTGAGGTTGAATTGCCCGTACAAATTGGACCACAGGTATTCAAATCCACGTTCCATGTAATGGACATACAACCTGCATATAGCTGCCTATTGGGACGTCCTTGGATTCACGGAGCCGGGGCTGTTACTTCCACTTTACACCAAAAGCTGAAGTATGAGTTTGAAGGGCAGGTTGTGACGGTGTGCAGGGAAGAAGACATCTTTGTGAGTCACTTGTCCACATTCAAGTACATTGAAATGGATGGGGAAATTCATGAGATGTTGTGCCAATCATTTGAAGCGGTCAATATTGACGATGCACCTGAGTCTTCTTCTGTACCGGTTGGGGCCGGTACCTCCATTTCATCTTACAAACAAGCTGTCGAAGTCGTCAGGGCAGGCAACGCCCAAGGTTGGGGCAGGTTGATAGAGACCCCAATGAAGGAAGACAAATTTGGTATTGGTTATCATACCTCTACAACTTCAGATGCGGGGAACAGTGGACCCATTACTTTCAATAATGGGGGAATTATCTACACGAACCAGTCTTGTGCAGCCACAGAGGATAGTGTTGACAGTGATTGTGACCTGGACAACTGGGTACGCCCTCATGCTCTGGGACAACAAGTGCAGAACTGGTCCGTTGAAGAATTCATCCGGGTTACTCTTCAGACAGAGTAATTTTTCTTTGTTTTTTCTAACCATAATGCATGTCAAAATCTTGCGCTCTACCCAAGGCGTATAGATTCATTTGTAGGGCCACCCTGGTTGCATTTGCAATTTTTAATCATTAATAAAGGACGTTTTGCAATCAAATTTTGTTCTCTGTCTTTCAGTTTTTATTTTTGCACAAAACAATAAAATGGCAATGTTTCATTTTCTTTTGTTTTCGCTTAAAAATAAATTCTAAAATAAGGCATGAACCCGTTCATGCAGACTTGATCCTCCGGATACCACTGATAACGATTTTGATATGGCTATGTATGACTTTGACACTCCGATTTATCAAGCCGAAGAAGGGGATGAGAAAGATTGTGAACTCCCTGAAGAACTGGCCAGATTGTTGAAACAAGAGGAAAGGGTCATCCAGCCTCATCAGGAGACTATAGAAATCATCAATATTGGTTCCAAGGATGCCAAGAAAGAGATCAGGATTGGTGCCAGCTTGCAAGCAGATGTGAAGAAAACTTTGACTGAAATGTTGCGCGAGTATGTTGACATCTTCGCCTGGTCGTATCAAGACATGCCGGGGTTGGACACGGATATTGTTGTGCACAGGCTGCCATTAAGAGAAGAATGTCCGCCAGTCAAGCAGAAACTTCGTCGGACTCACCCCGACATGGCTTTAAAGATTAAGGAGGAAGTCCAAAAGCAGTGGGATGCTGGGTTTCTTGCTGTGACAAAATATCCTCCGTGGGTAGCCAACATCGTGCCAGTACCGAAGAAAGATGGAAAGGTGAGAATGTGTGTGGATTATCGAGATCTTAATAAAGCTAGCCTGAAAGATGATTTTCCACTACCTCATATTGATGTGTTGGTCGATAATACAGCTCAGTTTTCAGTGTTTTCATTTATGGACGGTTTCTCCGGGTACAACCAGATCAAGATGGCACCTGAAGATATGGAGAAGACCACGTTCATTACTCCGTGGGGTACATATTGCTATAAAGTAATGCCTTTTGGGTTGAAAAACGCAGGGGCAACGTACCAACGGGCGATGGTAACATTGTTTCATGACTTGATTCATAAGGAGATTGAATGTTATGTAGATGATATGATTGCCAAGTCGAGAACAGAAGAGGAACATTTGATTAACCTGAAAAAGCTGTTTGAAAGGTTGAGAAAGTTCCGTCTAAGATTAAATCCAAACAAGTGCACGTTTGGGGTGCGTTCTGGAAAGTTGCTGGGTTTCATTGTGAGCGAAAGAGGAATTGAGGTTGATCCTGCCAAGGTGAAAGCAATACAAGAAATTCCTGAACCGAGAACAGAAAAAGAGGTTCGTGGTTTCTTGGGTAGATTGAACTACATTGCAAGGTTCATATCTCACCTAACAGCCACGTGTGAACCAATATTTAAATTGTTAAGGAAAGATCAAACGGTCAGGTGGAATGACGATTGCCAATTGGCATTCGATAAGATAAAAGAATACTTGCAGGAACCTCCGATTCTAATGCCTCCAGTTGAAGGGAGACCGCTGATAATGTATCTGACAGTGCTTGAAGGTTCCATGGGTTGTGTTCTCGGTCAACATGACGAGACAGGTAGGAAGGAGCATGCTATCTACTACCTGAGCAAAAAATTCAATGATTGTGAGTCCCGGTACTCAATGCTTGAAAAGACATGCTGTGCGCTTGCATGGGCCGCTAAGCGATTGAGGCAATATATGGTCAGGCACACAACCTTGTTGATTTCAAAAATGGATCCTATCAAGTACATTTTCGAGAAACCAGCACTGACAGGCAGAGTTGCACGGTGGCAAATGGTCTTGACAGAGTATGACATTCAGTACACTTCCCAAAAGGCCATCAAAGGAAGTATCTTGTCCGACTATCTTGCGCAACAGCCGATTGATGATTACCAACCCATGAAATTTGACTTCCCTGATGAGGACATCATGTTTCTCAAAGCTAAAGACTGCGAGGAACCACTCCCGGAGGAGGGGCCAGACCCTGAATCCAAATGGAGTCTGATGTTTGATGGGGCTGTCAATATGAATGGGTACGGAGTTGGAGCAGTTCTTATCACGCCGGAAGGTGTTCATATGCCTTTCACTGCCCGAATAACTTCCGGATGCACCAACAATGAAGCAGAGTACGAAGCTTGTATAATGGGGATCGAGGAGGCGATTAATCTATGGATTAAGACCCTTGATATATTTGGTGATTCAGCTTTGGTAATCAATCAAGTGAAAGGGAGTTGGTACACGCACCAAGCAAATCTAGTGCCGTATAGAGATTATACAAGGAGATTGCTGACATTTTTCACAACAGTGAAACTGTACCATATTCCTCGAGATGAGAATAGGTTCGCTGATGCCTTGGCCACTTTGTCTTCCATGATCAAAGTGCAAGGATGGAACCATGTACCTAAGATTGAAGTATCCCGCCTTGACAGACCTGCATTTGTGTTTGCGGTCGACGCAACGTCCGATGACAAGCCTTGGTACCATGATATTAAATGCTTCTTGAGCAATCAAGAGTACCCGCCCGGGGCATCGTCCAAAGACAGGAAGACGTTGAGAAGGCTAGCTGGTAGTTTCTTCTTGAACAAAGATGGCGTGCTGTATAAGAGAAATTTTGACACGGTCCTGCTTAGATGTGTGGATAGACACGAAGCAGACCTGTTGATGATTGAAGTGCACGAAGGCTCTTTCGGTACCCATGCCGGAGGGCATGCAATGGCTAAAAAGTTATTAAGATCGGGATATTATTGGTTGACTATGGAGTCAGATTGTTGCAAATATGCCCGCAAATGCCATAAATGCCAGATCTATGCAGACAAAGTGCATGTGCCTCCAAATCCGTTGAGTATCATGTCGTCGCCTTGGCCGTTTGCCATGTGGGGCATTGATATGATCGGAAAGATTGAGCCTACAGCTTCTAACGGTCATCGTTTCATCTTGGTGGCAATTGATTACTTCACCAAATGGGTTGAAGCTGCATCCTATGCCAATGTTACAAAACAAGTGGTAGCTCGTTTCTTAAAACGGGATATCATTTGCCGATATTGAGTTCCCGAAAGAATCATTACTGATAATGGTTCTAATTTGAATAATAAGATGATGGCTGAATTATGTCGAGACTTCAAAATCGAACATCACAATTCTTCTCCGTACCGCCCAAAGATGAATGGCGCGGTCGAAGCGGCCAATAAAAATATCAAGAAGATTGTGCAGAAGATGGTTGTCACGTACAAAGATTGGCATGAGATGTTACCATTGGCTTTGCATGGGTATCGAACGTCGGTACGCACGTCCACTGGGGCAACCCCATTCTCACTTGTATATGGTATGGAGGCAGTGCTACCAGTTGAAGTGGAGATTCCGTCCCTCCGAGTCATGATGGATGTTAAGCTAGAGGAGGCTGAATGGGTACGAGCCAGATTTGATCAGTTGAGCCTTATTGAGGAAAAGCGATTGGCGGCTGTATGTCACGGGCAATTATACCAGCGCAGAATGAAGCAGGCATTTGACCAAAAGGTGCGTCCTCGGGTTTACAAAGTCGGAGATGTGGTACTCAAAAGGATCCTTCCTCCCAATACAGATCACAGGGGAAAATGGACTCCTAACTATGAAGGTCCATTCGTGGTTAAAAAGGTCTTTTCGGGCGGAGCCTTATTGCTTACAACCATGGATGGCGAAGACTTTTCATCCCCTGTCAACTCGGACGTAGTAAAAAAATACTTCGCATGAATAGACCCGCTGGATAATAAAAATAAAAAAAATCCAGGCAAAAAAGGGCATCCCGGCGAACCAAAAACAGAATAAGGTTCGGGCAAAAATTAGGGATATAATTGAAAAAATTGTACACCCGGTAAGTTGAAAACCCGAAAGGGCAACTTAGGCAAAAAAGGGTATCCTGGTGGATCGAAAACCTGAAAGGGCGGTCCACGCAAAAGAGGGATTTAAGCGAATGACTACGGTCTGAGTTATCTGTACCCCATTACTGTTTGAACAACTGACATTCTGAAAGATAGGAATTGGTCTGATCATTCCTCAGAAGGCAAGGTCGGGGAGTTTTGAAGACATACTGGTCATAGCAGAATGGAAACTCAGTGGAATGCCGTTTTCACATTGCCGTTAGGATAGCTTCTTTTCTCAATTTTCAGCGATCACCTCTTTCCAGGGATGGCTTCCTAATGTAATTGCCTATTCTGGGCTCTCAGTCAATAAATTGAATTTCAATAAAAAGCTTTCTATTTTTGTTTTATTGCTTTGTTTGCAAAAACGTCCTAATTTTTGATAAAACATTGCATTTGAAAACATGGCGGCTTTACAATAACATGTGCAGAAAAGGTATTTGAAAATTACTCTGAATGTTGAATAGTCCTGGATGGTGGATTCAAACCACGCAAAATTCCGGAACATGTATGAGTACTTTGTTGTTGTAGGTAGCAGGTACAGATGATTTTAAGCACAAGACGAGTAATCACCTATCCCACGCAAAAGACTGGGGCAATCACTGGTAAGGAAGTCGGCGTTCATCGCTCGGTCGACGGTCGTTCATAACGGTTCGATATCAGTGAATTAAGTTCAACTGGGTACCGTTGTATCTTATTAAGTCAATTCTCTCATACAGTACTTCCAACAGCTACAAGCTTTTCTGTGTCGATGACGGTCGCAAATTCCCCAAAAGAGTGGTTTCGCCGATACCGGGGTTGATGATCAATCCCCAGCGAAGTCGCAGGAGTTTGAAGAGGCTAAATCTTCTGTAAAATCCTCTTATGACATCCTCTTCGGGGATAAATTGTTGGTTTGCCCAAGCATGGGGCATGTTTGTTTCCCCAGCATGAAGTGTTGATCATCCCCAGTAGAGTTTGAGGACAGTTGGTCTTCTGTAAAATCCTCTCAAAAGGCATTCCCCAGCACGAGACGCTTTAAAGCAGTTTTCTCCAGCAGAGTTTGTTATAAACTCGTCATCCCCGACGAAATTGTTTAAGGGAAAGCTCGCCTAACATGGGGCATTGTGGTACTTATCCTAAGCTCGGCAGTCATATTCCTCAGCAGACTACCGTGGATTTGCTTTGGGTTTCCCCAGCAGATCTCTAAGGACTCTTTCCCAACAAGTTGCATTGGAATGGTATAACCAGGATTTGTATGTCCCCGGCAGAGTAACCCTGATTCCCCGGCAAGGTCGTATCTCTGGTCATTGTATTCCCCACAGAGTTCAGTGTTGAGTCCTATCAACAATAATCCCCAGCTAAGTTGTTGTTCTTCTCCCCACTAGAGGCCTATTGATCAACAAAATCTATGTCGCAGCAGAGTGATGATATATTTCCTCCCCAGCCAGGTTATCAGGTTGGTTCTCCCCGCAAAAGATCTCGGGTTTGATAGATCCTCATGCAGAGTTTTAATGACTTTTTTAGCAAGATGTCATGCAAAGAAATGCTCATCCCCAGTGGAGTTGTTGTGACCAGAATCCACCCCAAGCAGATGAAGTGATTCCTGGCAGAATCATCGTTTCCTCATATTTCCAAAGTCCAATATATTTTTGGCAAGAATGATAATTCGAAGCAGACGGATTGTTCATTCATTCTCCGGCGGAGACATTATCCTTTAAGGAGTCTCTAAAGTCAAATCATTGATAATGGTTCCTCAGCAGAGTTGGCAGAAATGTCTGACGCAGATGTAGAGAGTAATTCAATTTTGAAATTCTAAAAGTCTAACAGTGGATTGGCAAAAGTCCGTCTTCGGGTGGCAAAAGTCCAACAGTGGATTGGCGAAAGGTCCATCTAAGGGTGGCAAATTAAGTCCAACAGTGGATTGGCGAAAGGTCCATCTAAGGGTGGCAAATTCTAAAAGTCCAACAGTGGATTGGCGAAAGGTCCATCTAAGGGTGGCAAATTCTAAAAGTCCAACAGTGGATTGGCAAAAGTCCATCTTCGGGTGGCAAAGCAGCCAAAAAGTCCAACAGTGGATTGGCAAAAGTCCGTCTTCGGGTGGCAAAAGTCCAACAGTGGATTGGCAAAAGTCCGTCTTCGGGTGGCAAAAGTCCAACAATGGATTGGAAAAAGTCCGTCTTCGGGTGGCAAAAGTCCAACAGTGGATTGGCAAAAGTTCGTCTTCGGGTGGCACGAGGCTGCAAAGTCCACCAGTAGCGTGGCAGGCCAGTAGTCGTCTGGAGTTGCATAAAAGACATTATCAAAGTCCACCAGTAGCGTGGCAGGCCAGTAGTCGTCTGGAGTTGCATAAAAGACATTATTAAAGTCCACCAGTAGCGTGGCAAGCCAGTAGTCGTCTGGCGTCGTTCAAAAAGACATTATCAAAGTCCACCAGTAGCGTGGCAGGCCAGTAGTCATTTGGAGTTGCATAAAAGACATTATTAAAGTCCATCAACAATGTGGCAGGCCAGTAGTCGTCTGGTGTCGTTCAAAAGACGGATTTCTCCGACAACGTTTCATTGAAGATTCAATCCAGCAATGTTGGGGGGTTTCTTCTTCATCATCCAGAGCAAATTTTTGGTTATATTTGGTATTCAATCACTATATACCTTAAAAGTCCGAAAGCAATTGCTTTCAGGCATTCAGGTCTACAGCGCTTGAATAGGGGCAGCTATAATACCCCAAAATTTGCTCTCCCTCTTTGTCATCATAGCATGGCATTATCATTTATCATATCATATCCACCTCATTAGCATTGCATTGCATTTAACATAGAAAAATGAAGCATAGCATTCCTCTTACCATCAAGGCATGTGATCAGGTGGAAGGTGGACAATCAAGGGATCATTCAAAGCACAAAAAGGTCAATCAAGTTTCCTCAAGGCAAGCCAAGAGGTCTTTCATGTCTCATACTATCTCAAGGGATCATCCACAACCTCAAGAATGAGAGATTCAATGGGAGATTGAAGCACTACATCTTTCATTATGCAAGAGGTTCAAAAACTGAAGGAAAACCCTCAAAAGAGATAGCTCATTGATCCAAAATCATCCTCAAATGGTATATCTCATCATCCTTTAAGAGGATACACAACATACTCTGAGGAATTTGAGATTGAAGACTGCACATTTTTCTCCTAGGAGGTGGGCACCAAAACTAGGGTTTCCCATTAAATCAGGGAATCTTTGATTTCTTGGACAAAACTTGATGTCATGGTGTTCTACATGTTCTTAAGTGTATGTGTATGGAAAATTACCTCTCAATTGGTTTTAGAAGTGGTTCAATTGGAAGAAATATCAAAAATCAGGAAATTTGGGGGCAAGTCAAATAATCAGAGGAAAAAGTCAACTCTTGACTTTTTGAGGCCAAATCCATAAAATTCATGTTATATGTGTCCAATGTACAAAATTTGGTCAAGAAACTCCAAAGGAATCATGAAAAAATCAAGAGGTGGAAAGTTGCCATTTTTGGAAGAAGAAGGGTTACTAAAAATAGCAAGTTTTGGCCATTTTGCATCAGAGTTTGAACCAAGGCCATTTAAAATTGAAGCACCAAATGAAAATTCCACTCGGCCACAACAAAAGATCTTGTTTTAAGCTTCACATCCATATGGGGAACATCTCTATTGGATAAAAATTGAGTGAGATATGATTGATCAAAGTTTGAGCAAAGTAGGTTCAAAACTAGGTCATGACCAAGGTTTTCAGGGCACGCGCGCAGTCATTTTCTCAAACAGTTGGTGAGCCAAATGTCCACCCATTTTTCATCAAGATAAATGCCTCAAATGGAAAAGTTTTCAACATCAAAGTTGTTCTTTGTAGTGTCATCTTTAATATTGATGTTGAGAAAATTTTGAATTGATCAAGTTATGAATGAGTTATAGTGGTCTCAAGATAGGTTGATTAGGCTGAACTTCCATGCATGTCACTTGCCATGCCATGACCTGCTTCCCACGCCCACCACACAATTCCAAACCTTGATGTTCAAGGCTATTTTCCAACCTCTTACACACTTCATATCAACTCCAATCTCAAACCAAACTTGTTGCATTACATTCCCTCTTTCAATTGAATCCAAAAACACACTAAACTACCCATGGAGTAGAGAGTAATTCATCCTCAAACAACCCTATCTCCATTATTCTCAAGTGTCATATAAAACAAAAAAAAAACAAAGGAATTTTGTTGTTGTTGTCTTAGCTTGCCCGTGCATTGCTCACCCTCCCAACATTACTTCATTTAGCCAAACATATTTCCCATTTACTATACCACGTGCTACCCATGCTCATGAAAAAGGAAAAGGAATGGAAACTTGTAGAACAAGTTTGTTTGCTGCAGCACACATGAATTATCTCATTCCATTAATCTCCATCACAACTGTCATACACCTTCTCCACCATATCACAGCCATGGATAACTCGCCCTAACTAACTTGGCTCAGTTAGTTAAGGTGGACTCAGCATAACCACTTTAACTCAGTTAACCTCACTCAGTTTAACCGTGGTTAAAGCCTACTATAAAACAAAATCTCACTTCACATTTTCATTCAGCTTCATTTTTTCACATTCAATCTCAAACGCTTCAATCTCTCTCTCCCTTCATCTCTATTTTTTCTCTCCAAGTTGCACGAGTTCCTTCTCATTCTCCTCTGATTCATTCTTCAAGCTTCATCTTCAATCATCACTAAGCTTGAAGCAGCTCTGGATTGTTGAAGCAAACACACTACAACTCCATTGAATCATCCTCTATTTTTGCATCTAAGCCTTTATTTGGCCAAGTGAAGCTCAAGGAAGAAGCATTTTCCTCTGGTATTCTTTTGTATTCAAAGCTTCATCACTTTCAGGTTTGAACTCTTGAACTTGGATTGCACAATTTCTAGTCATTTTCACTTATTTTTTGGTGCTTTAAGCTTGCTAGAAGCTCTGCTCAAACCGGCTAGTTGATAGGCCTTCTAAAGGCTTAGTTGCAAAACCTAGGGCATGTTTTAATCTTCTCTGTTCTCCATGTGTATGTGTATTATGTGAACAATAGTGGTAGATTCATGATGTGCATGTGCTCAGCTTCAATTTGGTATGCGTATTGTGCATTTTGGTGAGATGTGAAAGTTGCAGGTGGTGGTTCTCGCCGGAGAAGGTGACCGGAGGTCCCTCTCCGGCCGGCAGCTTTGAATGTTAGGGTTTATGTGTGTTCTAATCCTGTCCGTTCATTTTTCGTGATCGTGTGGTCCATAGCGCGCCAACACATAAAAATGCACGTGCTTCTCATGTGCTCATTCTGATTTTATTTTTAAAATTCGTGTGGCGTGGTACACGGTATGGAGTGTGGTCGTGCATGTACATGCGTTAGATTAGCATACTTTGACTGCTTGTTTGACTTGACTTGATCCAATGGCCATAAGGGAGTAAACTTTGTTGACTGAGATTCCATGTTTGTTAATATGCACTGCGCGTGTGTTGGACTTAAGCCAGATTGATATCCACACCCCATGTTTTCAAGGCCCAATGATTTTGAACTGAATAATTACTATGCATGCACCCCCATTCATTTTGCATCTCATTTTTTATTTTCATTTTTTTTACACGTTTGCTTTTTTTAATTTTTAAAAATACCAAATGGCATTATAAAATTCCACAAAAATTCATGAGCATCATTAAAACATTTAGAAAATTTTTCATGATTTTATTTCTTGATTTTATGACCTTTTTGCCCCTGTTCCATAATTTTCTTTGATTTTTACTTGTATGCATGCTTAATGTGATACATAAATTTGTGCATTTTTGTTCTCAATCATTAAAAATTGTTTTGATGTTCTTCTTTTTGCATTGAGTCATTATCATCTTGAGGTATGTTAAGTGATTTTTATTTGATTTTTTTTAGGTCAGTTTATGGCATGTTTGGTGTTCATTTTTGTGCTACTTTGTATGATATGTCTACTTGACCTAAGTGCATTGTTTGACATCATTTTGCCTTGGTTTCTTGCATGCTACTTTAATATGTGATTCATCTCTGATTAGTGAACTTCAATACCATGTTTTCATAATGTTCATGAGGCCATTTAATTTGTGTTTAATGCATTTCATTTGAAGTATTACAACATGTCACATCCTTGTAATCTTTGTGCATGTTTACATGATTTCTTTTGTGTATACTTGCATGATCATTTGCATACTTTAGTGAACTATTCACTTGACATTATAGGTCATTGGTACATATTATATGTCATATTTTCATGTTGACTTTCATTTGAACCTTGTGCACCTTTAACATGTTGTGTTTGCACTTTTCTTCTTTTTGACTTCCATTTCAATGCTACCTCTTCTACCACTTCTTACATGGCTTGATAGGTGTTTCATGAATGCTTGTGATGTGTTTATATATCATTGTTTATTTCATTTCAATTCTGATCCTTAGACCACATGTTCCATTCATGCATGTTTCTTTCATTTCTTTTCATCTTTCATTCTCCCTTTTCTTTTGGTAGCATGTTCTAATGCCATGGATGATGATTGTGGGTTGCTCACTTGAACTTGCTTGATGATAATCATTTGTTTTCCATATGATGCACATTCTGCTTGTGATTAATAGAATTTAATTTCTCATCTAATTCTTTTGAGCTTTATAGTGCATTAAATGTTCTTTTATTTCTTACACTTCTTGTACATGTTTACTAACCATGCAGGGGCTTTGGTAAGTTGCAATTGAGTGTGGATAGGGAATCCACATTCTAACTTCTTTCCTCTCATCTCTTTTACAATTCCATTTTGTGTTTTGTTAAGCACTTATGTGCTTTCTTTTAATAACTCATCACTCTCCCTTTTTGAATTACAATTCATCTTCTGCTTTAGAAGTGAATTGTTTAATTCATTCTTTCTTTAGACTTTAGGTTGAAACCTCACAAACCATTAGGATCACTCCCTTTAATCTTCAATTAGGATTGAGTCTTAGTCCACATAGATTTTACCTTTCTTCTCTCTTGAGTCTCTCTTCTCATCTCTTAAAGGAAACTCAAAACATCTAATAAAGGTAGGCATTTATTGCATTTAGGCCTTTCACATAAACAAAAGATTATAAGGGGTCTTCTCTTATAATCTTAAAATGTATAGCATATAACCCATCTTGGGTCAATGTGTTAAACATTTGATCTTGTGTGAGGGACTTAAATGCAATGCTTGTTGAAGGTACAAATAATAAAAAACACTTCTTCATTTCTTAATCAACAAAAACACTTAATAAACACAAGTATGCTAGTGTGTTTGAACCTTGACAATTGGAACTAAGTGTGGGGGTCTTCTTCACTCTTAGTGTGTCTTCTTGCTCATTCCATCTTGGAATGTGAGAATGTACACATTCCAATGACTAAGATTCAGATACACTGTCATATGCAAATAAATGGAAAAAACTTCTAAAAGACAAAAACAAACAATTACGTCTTTCCTTCGGGAATTCTTTTCTCATCTCACTCACTCTCAACGTATGAACGTGTTCCTTCTCATTCTCTTGCAAGATGGTAACGCACTCGGGCCGGCGAGACTGCAACACCTGAGCTAGAACGTTAGCCGTTCCTTAAAAAATGCAAACAATCCATCCCTAGTTAGGGGAACTACGTCGCTCTGATTCTCATGCTCCCGATGAGATACGTAGGCAGTGGGGTAGGGCCCATTCGAGCACTTCTTTTATTTTCCCTACATTTGTTTCTCTTTCTCTCTCTTTTCCTTTTTTCCTTTTCCTGTTCCTTTCTTTTCCACTATCCAGTTTCATACACCCTTTGATCGAGACAAGCAAGCGTGGATCCCATCGGGTACGATGGACGCGTAGGGGTGCTAATACGTTCCCTGCGCGTAACCGACTCCCTTACCCAATTCTCTTGGTTGCAAGACCATGCTCTATCCTTTCTTTCAGGTTTATGCGGTGTTTCCTTTCCCTCTCACGGGATAAATACACATTGCTGGCGACTCTGTTCGGTGCCACTTTCGCGTTTGTACTAGGATGAAAATCCCGGGAGCGACAACAATGCAATAAAATTTATCGGTGAAAATATCTATTAGAGGATGAAGAAGAACTTTTCAAAGACAACGCCTATAAAATATGGTGATAATTGAGCAAAAAAGTAAAAGAATGAAAATAAATTATTTGCTCATATTTATACCATTTAGATGGAGACCAGAAGATAAAAATAAAAGATATCTAACATGTGAAATCTAAAGGATCCCCGAGGTTATGCACCAACCACTAAACGAACACAGCGTCATTGGAGTTGACACTCATAAGTCATAATGGCAATTATAGTTCTCAGACAGTAATCACGACACATCTGTTATTAGGCCATCACAATATGAGTCCCAAGCACTATGAGGAAGAACGAGAGGACGAAAAAACAATTAAAGTCCCATCACATTGTAATAATGGGAAATTGAAGAATACGAAAAGGAAAGAAATGTTGAAACAAACGTGATAATTAATTCTAATTGAAAGTTCAATAGCGTGAAGTATGGCGCACTTGTGCCAAGAAAACTAGGACTAGTATCCATACCACGGCTACGCCATACTAGGCTTTATGGGCTTGTGTTCTGGTCTGGGTTGATGCTCACCTAATAAATGCCTAACTTAAAGAGTGATTAGATTAGCGAAAGGTCCAAACACTCCACGAAGCGATGAGGAGCGTCAGATCAATGCAAGAAGAGATCAAAAAACCTTTTCCCCTAAGACAAGTATCTTTTAAGAAAAAGTTTTAGGGATCTAAATTCAATAACCCTATTATAAAACTTAATGAAGGCTCCTAATAAATGTACATAATGTTCTAGCCATAAATGTAATACCCCATATTATTTAAATGCGCAATTGGATATCAGATGAGATCATATGAGTATCTATGTGCTCTATCATTGGTAAATTGGATTAATGGAATCCTCTAAGTACTTTAAGTATTGACAATTGGGATCAATAGAGCAACTAGTGAACTCTGAAGAGATCAATTAATTAATAAAGAGACACATCAATTATTTTAACTCAAGAAGGTATTTTAAGGTAACATAAATAATTGCTCAATTGGTGTTAGAAGACAAAATATCAATTGGAGATATTTTACCCTATTGGATTTATATTATATAATATTAGTTTATATATATATATATATTTGTAAAGAGAAAGGAATGGGAAAAGTGGGTGGAAAGAAGGAAAAGAGAAAAACAGAGGAAGAAGAAAAAGAAGAAAACGTGGGAAGAGAAAGAAGAAGAGAAAGAGGGAAAGCTTGAGAAGAAGCTTATGGATCATCATCATCTTCTTCAAACTCCTCTTCGATTATCAGGTGGGTTCTAGATAGAAGCTTTAAGTTTTAGAGTTAGAGATTGTTTTAGCTTAAGTTAGGTTTTGTGAGAAAATGCTTAAATTGCTATTCGATAAAATCTAACGGATGAAATGTGATATAAATTTCATAGTATGATCTATATAGACGGGGAATCATCTGTTAATACTTATGATTTTTGAAGAGGTTTAGATTGGGTTTGGTTGTAAAACCTAAACTTTTCCTATTTTGATAAATTGATAAAATTATGTTTCAAAATATTTCAAAAATGGAAAATGTATGGGATGGCTTTATAATTATGAGAATATCGTAGTATGTTGAATTCTGAGACCGGGGCTTTTTACGGAATTGAAATCGGAGGTCCGGAAGGCATTTAACGGTCGAAAACTGAATTTTTAGCAAATTCTGCACAGTATGCGTCGACCTGAAGCATCTATGCGTCGACCTGAAGCACCTTTGCGTCGACTCATGAGTCGACCTGAGCATACCTGCACGTGACACAAATTTTCCAAAAAGTCCGATTTTGTTTCCTTCGTAACTTTTGAACCGTAAGTCCATTTTGACCCCCGTTCGACGCATTGGAAAGCTAATTTTATGATCTTGGTGATGGTGAGGTAGAAACATAGTTATATGCTATGGATTTATAAGAAAAATATATAAATTTAATGTATGTGATTTTGATTCCACCAAAACTCAAGGAACGGGAATCCAATTGATACGAGTCCAAAGCCTTTGGAAAGATAATCCAATAAGGTAGTGAATGGTGATGTGAGACCATGATTTAACCAAGGATGCTTGGTAGAGGATAGTAGTGGCTTGTGTGCCTTAAAACGTGTATAAACTATAATGTGATTATGTTTGACATGTTATGCTATTATATGTGTTACTTGTAAATGTTGTGATTATACCATGTCTATCTAATCATTGTTAAGTATGAATGAAAGAAATATGCAGGCTTAGAATATGAATTAGGAAGAGTGAGGAAAATTTACCCCATAACAACATGGTATTGGAACCTAGTAATGAGCTAGGAAATTGTTGAATGATCTAATGACGACGCTCGTGCATGAGAGGCCGAGGCGTGTGTCTATTACCGAATGATATAGAAAAGAGTGAGACACTAGTATGGAACATGTGTGTAATCTTTGTGTTTGATGAGAAAATGCAAGAGGGGCCTTAAGGAGAATGTGGCCTTGTGATTGTCGAATACAATCACGTTGTGTTTATGATCACGTAATCAGACTGTTTTTATCCCTTAATAAATATCTATGACCCGTGTCCATAACTCTTGAGAAGGGCTGGCCGGGGAAAGTGTTTATTAAGTAAGTGACCGTGACCCGTGTCCATAATCCTTTGGAAGGATTGGCCGGGGAAAGTTACTTAGTGGGTGGTATTAGTGACCCGTGTCCATAACCTCTTGTGTAGGTTGGCCGGGGAAAGTACCGTGTGTAGGTAACCGTGACCCGTGTCCATAACCTCTTGTGTAGGCTGGTCAGGGAAAGTTATCTATGTTAGCTCTAGGACCCGTGTCCATAATCCTTTGAGAGGACTGGCCGGGAATGGATGTCTACGCTTTTAAGGATCCGTGACCCGTGTTGAACTCTCTTGTAGGGTTGGCCGGGGAAAGATGCCTTGGTTTGTAATGCCGACTAGTGATGATATTTATGAGTTAACAGACTCATGGCATGTTTCCATATAGTGTGAGATTGTGAGATTTGTGCACTCAAGGTCATTTACCTTCCCTTGACTTGAGTTAGGACTGATAGAACCTTGTAAAGCCGAGAGGACCTATAAGATAGGGAACTCACTGAGATTTGATGTATCTCACCCCACTTTAGTTGCTTTATTTCAGGGTGGTTTGCAGGTTTGATTTACAAGTGGAGCGATGCGTGGATGTTTCAAGAGAAGCTTAGTTGAGCTTATTTTTCCGCTGTGTATTATTTTGTTGTATACAATTGAGGATATTGTATATTATTCTTAGATTTTTATTTTTTGGCTAGTTTCCATGACTTGTGCCATATGTTGTATTTATGTTTTAGAAATGGAGAAGTATGTGAACTTTGTCAGTAGGCACTTTTGATGTGTCAGTACCAAATAAAACACTTGTATGGTATTATTCTAGATGAATATTATACAGGGCGTTACAGTTGGTATCAGAGCAGGTTGTGTCCTCGACCTAGCCTTGAAACATCATAAGTAAATCTATTCCTGCCTCTTAAGTGTGTCTTGCCAGCATGAAACTTAATATCATACTATCTAGTGTTGGGCCTGATCAACCTAATGCTATGTATGTGATAGGTAGAATCATGGTTGAGCGACCACGAGGATTCCGAAGTGTTGTCGGAACTTGTGCTGTGAGGGTAGACTCAAGCCAAGAGTTAGTAGTGTGGAGTTTTGTTCAGCTCATTTGAGGTTTTAGTAGAAGTTGTGCTTTGGGTAACATGGAATTTAAGAATGTTGTGTTGTTCAAGCAATCGTTTGGAATGAATGGAGTCTGAAAGTTAAGGATCTCTACCGGACGATTGGATAAGGTATCAAGCAATGTAAAAATTGCTAGTGGAGCTGGATTGACCACTAGTACGGATAAGGATTTCAAGTAATCTCATTCCGTGGAAAAGGAAAGTTGTATTATGGAATGTGACGTAAGGTCCGGAAGTGAGATAAGTATTGGTGCTTCAGTTTCTAAGGTCGCTATAGTATCTTCAATGGACGAGAGTACCTTAAGGAATGTGTTCGGAATAATATCTTCCGACTGGTTAAAGTTGAGAGTTAAGGACGTTCGACTTTTATGGGAACCTAAAGTAGTAGAGAAACGTGAGAAGGAACACAAGGATGTGTTACATGCTTCAAGTGAAACAAGTGTACGCCGAACGAAGAGTAGAAGACGAATTGCATATATTCAGTTACGTAGAAGGTTTAAGTTCAAGGTAATGCATCAGGATTTCTGTTTTCGGTGAGATGTCATTTTGGAATTTGTTGACTTGCCCAAGGAACCGTATAGGGTATTATGTTGGAGGAAGAATGAACTCCATTTAGTAACGGAAGTGTAGTGCTATGGATCGGAAGTAGTTCGTATTAAGAGACAGAGTAAGCATCTTGGATTAAAGAGAATCTTGGTAAGATCGTTTATATTGGGACCTAAGGGGATTACCGTGGAAAGCAAAGTAAACGTGATGTGGAAAACGGTATCGATGGTATGTTATGAGAAGGTTACACCTTGATATTAAGAACAAGCGTAGTCATAGCATCATGGTTACAATTGTACATGATGGATTCTTATTCTTGAGATAAGTGTGAAGAGACGTACTTTGTGGAACAGTGAGTATTGTATTTTAAGAAACAAGATTGTGGTAAAACAACGAGCAGCAAAATCAGGACTTATTACGGACTAAGTGTAAATCATGAAATGATTTATATCGGAAGGGTTTTGTAACTAGTTGATGAGAATTGTCGGTTGCGAATCTTCCATAAAGTAATTTGGTGTAAGTGGGATGTGTAATGGGTAGTGAAAGGTAAGAAATCCCGGTTACTGTGTACGAAGTGATAGAAAGGTTCTTCAAGAGGATGCATTACCCTGATCTATTTTCAAGTATAGAGAAACTTCTGTATTTGTGAATGATTGGATTATTCGGAATCTACCTTTTGTTGGACTAAGGACGTTGTTGTCTTATTCCTCACCAAGAAATTCAAGTGAGGGAATAAGGTTGTGTGCTCGACATGTTATGTCCATCGCTTTTGCGATATCGTATAATGGTAGTGTGTTGGGTTTTGCTTGTGGACGAATTAAGTTGAATTGTGGCAAAAACTTTAGAATGTCGTCATTATTGACTTCCAGCCAGTGTAGTCGTTTGAGCAGAAAGATGAACTATCCCACTGAAGTTTTGTAGAGTGACCGCGTCAGAATTTGGAATTTTGCCTTGTTACTTGGTTGGAGTGTGTCATCTGCATGTTTTGATTTTTTCAGTTTTACCTTGGGTAGATTTGGATTATGAGTAACTGGTTTTGTTTCTGCAGCAGTGTTAACCGATTAACCCGTGCATGAAAGATGAATTGGTATTTTGAAACCGGAACTTCAGGAAGGGTGTTACTTAGTCGATCGTTTGTTTAGAGGACAAGGTAGTTTGACTTTTGGGAAAGTAATCTTGTGAACTGTGTTAAGTGTGGGAAAGTTTTAAGTGTATTGTTATCAGTACTGTTGAGAGCTTTAAGGACGAAGTTAGAGAATACTCACGAAGTAGTGATCTCGCAAGGAATAGTTCGGTGCGTAATTGGTGTTATTAAGATATGGGCGGTTGGTCCGAGTTAGTAATTGTGTTCTTTCGTGAGTTTATGGTATCGGAATTAGACCGTAAGAGTGGTACCAGTTGAGTGCAGTTGTGTTTTACCCAGAGAAGAGAATTTGAAAGTTATCTTTCGGGTACGAGTGAGAATTGGACGTTCCGAAGTTAAGCATTTAACTTGGAATCGTTTGTGGAACGGAACGAATAAGAAAAGTGGATTCAATTGAGAAGCGTGGCATGTCCTTTGAGGGTGTGTGTACGTGTGGAGTGTTGTATGTGAATTGGTGAGTAGTGTGGAAACTCACAATTTCGCCTTGGATGGTTTAAGTTTTGATAAGTGGTGACTCGTATATGATTATAGTTCTATGTTGGTGTTACGTTGATGTTGGATGAGATCTCGTGTCAACAAGGAATCTTGAGTAAGTCGGAAAACCGTAAGTATAATCGATTTGGAATGTGGTAACTAGCATCGAAAGCTGTTAAGCTATTTTGGATGTATTATTCGAGTTAGAGCAAATTTCGGAGTTGTATATGTTATGGTTGTAACAGTGTAACTCCGGCATCTTCATCGTCTGGAGAGTGTTGGACCGATGTTTGTATATTGTGTGTTGGCGAGGAAATTGTTCTACCTTTGGATGTTAGTAAGTTCGCGTATCGTTGGTTAGTGAGGACCCCAGTGGATAGGTGTGTTCTCCGTGGACTGATAGCTAATTGGTAGTGCTTAAGAATGTGTGGTGTTCCACTGTTAGAATTTGGATTGCGCAGTGGAAGGTGACAAATGAAAGGGCTCAGTAGTATTTATAAGAATCGAAGGAGAAATTGATTATAAGATTGGAAATAAGAAGATTTTGTTCTAAGTGTGTTACCTTTAGGTGTGATACGAAAGAGATGAAATATCGGATTGAATGAGTACAGTGTATAGCATCAGACTTGACGGAACTGGTAAAGAAGTCGGTTGACAAATTTCGAAGTGGTTTTGAACATTAAAAGATTTATGAAAAGATAACTGTCGGTAATTGCTTAAAGGAAAGGAATCACCGAATTACCTCGCAAAGATTTGATGAGTGTTTGATATCTTAAACCAAGATAAGGTGTTACGGTTTGGTTTATGACTCGGTAGAGCAAGTTATAGAATGGTGCATTCTTGCCGAAGGTAGGATGTGACCAAGTCTCTTTATATGAAACAACAGATGAATTGAAGAAAAACAAGTTGAAAGTTAACCCAATAATGGAATACGAGTATGACTAGGGACATGAAGTTTGGTCAATTATGAAAATAAGGATTTCGATTTGTGAAGTCAAGTTGGGATTGGAATGCGTCAT
Source organism: Lathyrus tuberosus (assembly GCA_022829125.1). Classification (NCBI taxonomy): domain Eukaryota; kingdom Viridiplantae; phylum Streptophyta; class Magnoliopsida; order Fabales; family Fabaceae; genus Lathyrus; species Lathyrus tuberosus. The sequence continues at coordinate 7,816,908 of JALAZF010000199.1, read as the reverse complement.
AAATTGTAACGGAAGTAAAGTTAAGAATGGATCTAAGACAACGATACAAGTTGCGGTTATTGTCGAATAGAGGAAATTCGGGGGCGAATTTCAATTTAAGGGGGGAGAGTGTAATACCCCATATTATTTAAATGCTCAATTGGATATCAGATGAGATCAGATGAGTATCTATGTGCTCTATCATTGGTAAATTGGATTAATGGAATCCTCTAAGTACTTTAAGTATTGACAATTGGGATCAATAGAGCAACTAGTGAACTCTGAAGAGATCAATTAATTAATAAAGAGACACATCAATTATTTTAACTCAAGAAGGTATTTTAAGGTAACATAAATAATTGCTCAATTGGTGTTAGAAGACAAAATATCAATTGGAGATATTTTACCCTATTGGATTTATATTATATAACATTAGTTTATATATATATATATATATATATATATATATATATATATATATATATATATATATATATTTGTAAAGAGAAAGGAATGGGAAAAGTGGGTGGAAAGAAGGAAAAGAGAAAAACAGAGGAAGAAGAAAAAGAAGAAAACGTGGGAAGAGAAAGAAGAAGAGAAAGAGGGAAAGCTTGAGAAGAAGCTTATGGATCATCATCATCTTCTTCAAACTCCTCTTCGATTATTAGGTGGGTTCTAGATATAAGCTTTAAGTTTTAGAGTTAGAGATTGTTTTAGCTTAAGTTAGGTTTTGTGATAAAATGCTTAAATTGCTATTCGATAAAATCTAACGGATGAAATGTGATATAAATTGCATAGTATGATCTATATAGACGGGGAATCATCTGTTAATACTTGTTATGATGTTTGAAGAGGTTTAGATTGGGTTTGGTTGTAAAACCTAAACTTTTCCTATTTTGATAAATTGATAAAATTATGTTTCAAAATATTTCAAAAATGGAAAATGTATGGGATGGCTTTATAATTATGAGAATATCGTAGTATGTTGAATTCTGAGACCGGGGCTTTTTACGGAATTGAAATCGGAGGTCCGGAAGGCATTTAACGGTCGAAAACTGAATTTTTAGCAAATTCTGCGCAGTATGCGTCGACCTGAAGCATCTATGCGTCGACTTGAAGCACCTTTGCGTCGACTCATGAGTCGACCTGAGCATACCTGCACGTGACACAAATTTTCCAAAAAGTCCGATTTTGTTTCCTTCATAACTTTTGTACCGTAAGTCCGTTTTGACCCCCGTTCGACGCGTTGGAAAGCTAATTTTATGCTCTTGGTGATGGTGAGGTAGAAACATAGTTATATGCTATGAATTGATAAGAAAAATATATAAATGTAATGTATGTGATTTTGATTCCACCAAAACTCAAGGATCGGGAATCCGATTGATACGAGTCCAAAGCCTTTGGAAAGATAATCCAATAAGGTAGTGAATGGTGATGTGAGACCATGATTTAACCAAGGATGCTTGGTAGAGGATAGTAGTGGCTTGTGTGCCTTAAAACGTGTATGAACTATAATGTGATTATGTTTGACATGTTATGCTATTATATGTGTTACTTGTAAATGTTGTGATTATACCATGTCTATCTAATCATTGTTAAGTATGAATGAAAGAAATATGCAGGCTTAGAATATGAATTAGGAAGAGTGAGGAAAATTTACCCCATACCAACATGGTATTGGAACCTAGTAATGAGCTAGGAAATTGTTGAATGATCTAATGACGACGCTCGTGCATGAGAGGCCGAGGCGTGTGTCTATTACCGAATGATATAGAAAAGAGTGAGACACTAGTATGGAACATGTGTGTAATCTTTTTGTTTGATGAGAAAATGCAAGAGGGGCCTTAAGGAGAATGTGGCCTTGTGATTGTCGAATACAATCACGTTGTGTTTATGATCACGTAATCGGACTGTTTTTATCCCTTAATAAATATCTGTGACCCGTGTCCATAACTCTTGAGAAGGGCTGGCCGGGGAAAATGTTTATTAAGTAAGTTTCCGTGACCCGTGTCCATAATCCTTTGGAAGGATTGGCCGGGGAAAGTTACTTAGTGGGTGGTATTAGTGACCCGTGTCCATAACCTCTTGTGTAGGCTGGCCGGGGAAAGTACCGTGTGTAGGTAACCGTGACCCGTGTCCATAACCTCTTGTGTAGGCTGGTCAGGGAAAGTTATCTATGTTAGCTCTAGGACCCGTGTCCATAATCCTTTGAGAGGACTGGCCGGGAATGGATGTCTATGCTTTTAAGGATCCGTGACCCGTGTTGAACTCTCTTGTAGGGTTGGCCGGGGAAAGATGCCTTGGTTTGTAATGCCGACTAGTGATGATATTTATGAGTTAACAGACTCATGGCATGTTTCCATATAGTGTGAGATTGTGAGATTTGTGCACTCAAGGTCATTTCCCTTCCCTTGACTTGAGTTAGGACTGATAGAACCTTGTAAAGCCGAGAGGACCTATAAGATAGGGAACTCACTGAGATTTGATGTATCTCACCCCACTTTAGTTGCTTTATTTCAGGGTGGTTTGCATGTTTGATTTACAAGTGGAGCGATGCGTGGATGTTTCAAGAGAAGCTTAGTTGAGCTTATTTTTCCGCTGTGTATTATTTTGTTGTATACAATTGAGGATATTGTATATTATTCTTAGATTTTTATTTTTTGGCTAGTTTCCATGACTTGTGCCATATGTTGTATTTATGTTTTAGAAATGGACAAGTATGTGAACTATGTCAGTAGGTACTTTTGATGTGTCAGTACCAAATAAAACACTTGTATGGTATTATTCTAGATGAATATTATACAGGGCGTTACAATAAATATCTCTCATTTACAACCATCACTAACTTGACCGTCAGAGTATTTACATATATGTCAGTTGGTGAATCTGGGCACAAACACACAAATGGTATAACCATATCAATATTCGCAAGATCAATATATTTCTCTCTCCGTCCCACAATGAGTGATCCATTTAGAATAAAAGTGTCTCAAAATGAATAACTCATTTCAATTTTCAATGCACATTTTTCAATTCTACCACCTAATTAATAATTTCATCATTTTCAATACTTGATAAGAGATACTCCCTCCGTCTCACAATAGGTGTGCTCTTTGAGATTTCACACTTTTTAAGATAATGATTAATTGTGTTGATTTCAATAATAAAACGAGTGTCATTTACTAAAATAACTTTATTAATAATAGATAGTGGAGTAGTTAAATGAATTAAAATACAATAAATAAGGGTAAGTTAGTGGAAAGAAATAATAAATATTATATTGGTATTCTAAAGGGACAAATAATTTGAGACAAATAAAAAAATGAAAGAGGACACCTATTGTGAGACAGAGGAAGTACTTTAGTAAAAATATCACTTTATCTCTTTCATTTATTTCTTTTTTTTTTTAATTTATTAAAAATAATCAACTGAATCACTCATCGTAGGACATAGAGAGTATTTTTTATTGTTTTAAATTTGACTTTTACTTGTACAACTATTAGTATTATAGCTAGTGCATCAGTTAAATTGGTTAAAATTAATAAATAAAAATATGTTTATAAAAATTAATAAATATTTTATTTTGTATTTTGAAACAATAAATATTATGAATTATATGGTTGGGAGGAATAAGGGAGTGGATAGTTTGTTTTTCATTTATAAATGACAAGAATCTATGGTCCCGACCGTATGGACCTGTAGGTGTTTTTTTGAAAAGATAGTTTTAGATTATATATTTTTGAAGGAAAATAACATATAAATTAAAATAACAATAATGAACTTTTTTGTTGAATTAAAAACATATTTAAGTATTTTTAATTATGAACATTATAATATTATACATACATATATATATATATATATATATATATATAGAAATTTTAATGATTTATTAAAAATATTTACTAATCATCTTAAATTAAATAATGCATAGTTGTTTTTACACCATCTTTAAATATATTTTACCAAATATGTAAGTTCTTAAAGATATGTTTTTAATAATTAGTAAAAAAATATTTAGTAAAACGATTTCAAGAGCTATAGAAAATATGGTCAGTGTAATTTTAATCTAGTCTACAATATTTTGCAAAAAAAATTAAAAATTATATTTTAGAAGAGTTTTCAAATTTTGATACTTATCCCTATTCTCTATGTTGGGACCATAAACACACCCTCTAAATTAAGTAAGCTATGCATATTTTTAAAAGTTAAATGATGTTCTTGAGTTGCTATATAGTTATATATTTATTTCGAACTAACTAACTATTCACAAAGACCAATTCAATTTACAGGCATAATTTTGTTATGGGACTCACCATACATCTTTTCTTTTATTAGATCTTCATGCAACTCCTCCGAGTTCTAGACCGAACACTTCGGAAACGTATTCAACGACCTCTACTGTATGTGTGACTATCAGTCATAATATATATTTTGTAAATTTAATCTCAATCTCTTACTAATTTGAGTATTTGCGTGTTAAAATACTCACATATCATGTACATCACCCAAAAATCTATGAACAAACAAGACGACTTTCTTTAAGAACAAAATAATAACCACATCCAAAACAAACAATATCTGATAGACGAGATAAAACAAAAGTGAAAGTAGTTTAAACATTGACATTAAAAGAAGGGACTACACCCACATGTTCGAGTTCGGTCCATTAATATCGTGTGCGTACAGTTGTTTTGATATATCTTAAAGTTTCATATTACTCCCTCAATTCTTTTTTACGTGTCATTTTTTAATTTTTTATACATACCAAGTGATCGTACCTGGATCAGACAGTTAGATGGTGGCCAACAGCGCCGTGAAACCTTCAGCTCCGGTGATGGTGAGACGGTCGGGAGGTGTACCTGCAAGGCACTCCGACGCTCAAGTCAGGTAATGGTCAAAGAAAGGCAAGTACAAAGAAGCAGGTGAGTTTAGGAGAACGTGTCCTCGCGGGAAGAAGTCTTGCGTGTCGGGGAGAGACGTGTTCCATAGGGCTGGACGTGTCCTCGGGGGAAGGAGTGCATGGACGTCGAGGATAACTGAGCCCGTAGAGGCTTGGTGCCTCTACTCGAAGGACTCTGTTGCGCGTGCCCGACACTGATGGAGTGCCCACGTGCCCGACCCAGGCATTGCCAACGAGCCTTGCTGGGCCATTCCCGCTCGTTTGGGTTGGGCCTGCCCGACAGGGGGCAGGCTCTGGCCCAGTCTAAAACAGGAGCCCCCAAGTCGTTGCTCCGAGGTGTTGGAGTAATGACTTAAGGGCCAGCAAACATGTTGAGGACGTATTGGTCTCCGGACCGGGGTGATCAAATTCGTCTGATGCATCGTGGTTGCCCCGCTGTCGGGGAGCAAGTGGTCAGTCGAGCAGAAGTCAATGGAGAGGCCTGAGCTTGGGAGTCCGCGGATGGCCGACACAGCGGGGATACGAGAAGTTTGAATTGAGAATCAGAGCAAACGAAGGGACGTGTGTGGGGAGCGAAAGGACGCACGTGGGGAAGCATTCGCCACGTGTCACACGCCATCATTGCCTAGGGCGGCTAGGCTAGGTTTAGTGCACTTGAGTGCCTAGAGGCGTCTCGAGTCTCGCAAGGACCTTATAAATAGGAGCCAGCCCGCCTTATTTGCACGTTTTCATTTTCTCTACTCTGACTCTTCTTCTTCCTCTCTCCTTGTTTCCGCCGCCACTCGCTGCCATTCACCGCCGCAACCGCCGCATCGGATTTCTCCAACAGCCTGTCCTAAGTAAGTCTTCCAATCTTTCTCTTTTCATTTGCATTTTGTACAGTTGTTCTATGCTGAACTGATGAAGTTCCCATGGAAACCGTGAAATCCCCGGCGAATACGGCGGAGTTTCTTTATGTTTTTGTTGAATCTTGCGGGGAGAAGGGATGAATACCCCGGGGACAGGAAGAATATCCCGAGGACACGAGATGAAAATCTCGGGGTCCTCAACAATATCTCCTTTGTGGGAGGGATCCCTCCCAAAGCGGTACACCAGTGACCTAAGGATGGTTACGGGGACGTTCGTCGGTTGTCACAGGGGCGTTCAACGGTTGTCCCGGGGACGTGCGCGAGTACGACAGTCTCGGGATCCCGACGCTCCTTTTTCGCCCTTTTACTTGAACAGCGGTGGAGGGGTGAATTTGATATGGATCATCGAATTCACCGTTTCCTTCTGCTTTTTAGGTACATGGAAGCTTTGTCCGTGTCTATGGCCGTGGGATCGTTAGACGTCGACGACCAGCTCGACTCTCCGATGGCGCCAATCACCAGCGCCGAGGAACGTCCCCTCGCGGAGTGGGTTAGCGATGAGCCGCTAAACATGATCTCCCAGTTTGTCGACGGGGACGAAGATGATATCTTTTGTACAGTCGAGCACCGGTTGGTGGGCTCCCCGAAGACGTGGAAGGTGTTCTGGCCTCTGGCGCACCATCACATCTGTTCGACATATCGAGGGATGAGGTTTCCCCTTTATGAATTCATGTTCGACGAGGCGGGGTGGCGTTTGCCCTTTACGGATTTCCAATAAGCGGTGTTCGTTTGGCTGCGCCTGGCGCCCTCGCAACTCCATCCTAACTCCCTTGCTTTTATCCGAGCCTTCAAGCTCGTTTGTAAATATCTCTAGATCGGGGCAACCGTGCCTCTTTTCTTTCGTATCTTCCACCTCCAACGACAGGTCTCCGACGGCAGACACGGCTGGGTGTCTTTTAAATAAGTGAGCAGCCTCTTCCACACCTACCTGGACTCTGTTCGGGACTTTAAATATCGGTATTACATCGTGAGTCCGGTCCCGTTTGAGGCTGTGAATTCGGTGTATCGCCGGGTTTCTCGCGAAGTGGATGGGCAGCAGGAGGAGGCCCTTGAACCGAGGTTCCCCTTGTTCTAGACGGAAGAACATTTCAAAAAGGGGACGAACAACTACATTGTCAGCCCTAGCCAACTTTGAGAGGGGGACCATCTGGCGCATGAGAAAATAGTCGCCTTCATCAACGGATTTAACAAAGCCAAGCTCGTGACGTCGGACGGAGAATTCGTCCGGGGTGACGACGAGCTGGTCTTAACGAAGCGCCGGTTAATCAATACGAGGGCCCTCCTCGAGACATTTTCCGACGAGAACGCCCTCGAGCTGTTAGGTGGTGGAATCTTCCACGACTCACTCTTTCTGCCCGTTCTGGGTTCGATTTACTGACACGTTTCCCTTTTTGCAGGTAAGATGTCAAGTGCGGAGGAGCGCATCAAGAAGCTGGCGGCTACCCGCAGTTCGAAGAAGGGTGGCAAAGGCCATATTGAGAAACTTCAATCGCAGGGCCCCGTCCCACTCCGGTAACTGGGGGTTCTTCTGGCTCTCCCCAGGACATCGACTCCCCCAGAACTCAGAACTCCCCGAAGAGACAACGACTTGCCAAGCATGTGGACGTCGACCTCACTGAGAACGAAAGCCCTCCCGCTGTGAAATTTGTGCTCCTGCCTTGCCACTCGAGGCCAAACTTCTTTACGGGGAACAATTCCCTATGCGTTGGTGCACCCGAAGTTCAGACCATCTTGGGTGTTGACATGGTTTCTCGGAGAAAGGCGCTGGTGGAGGACGTGTCCGCGGTGATGCGGGTTTGCGCTGCTGCCTTGGTCCTGAACGACGAGATATGCCCAGCGGGCGAGCTGAACAGGTTGCAAGAGAGTTTCAGGTCCATCTCAGCTGAGATGGAGAAGGTGGGAAAAGAGCTGACTGACTGCAAAAACCAGAACAATAACCAGGTCGAGCTTCAAGAGAAGTTGGAGGAGAGGTTGCGGAAAGTCAATGAAGAGAGGAAGGGTCTCTTGGCGAGGGTCACCGAGATGGAGGAAGCTGTTCGCCCAGCCGAGGATGAAACCGAGGAAGACAAGTTGTTAACCTCCCGGGCATCTCTTATAGCGAAGCTCAGGCAAGCCGAGCAGGATAGCCTTGTGGCGGCCGATATTGGTTTCAACAACGCCGTGCAGCAGCTTCGGGTCCTCAACCCTGGTCTCATCACTGAAGGGGCTGACCCTGACTATGAAGTGGTTGAGGGTTAGATCGTGCAGCCAATGCAGGAAGATGAAGTTGGCGGAGGGGCAAACGAACACGAGCAGCCAGAGGGGGCCGTAGCCGACTAGTTTTTATTGTCTTGTTTTGTTTGGCCTGCGAGCCATTTTATTTTGTTGCCTTTTGCCAGGCCTGCGTGCCAGGAGCTCCTGACATGTTTGTAACACTTGTACAATGGCTTTTGCCCGAATTTAATACTTTTCCTTTTGCTTATCCGTGTGTGTGATGCTTGTATATTTGCTATACTTTATTTATTTTTGTCTAAGTAATAGAGATTTTGGGAATTTTCTCGACTTCGATGATCCTCGACTGTGTGGAGAGCTGGCCGAGTGGTCGGAGGTGTATTCCGACCTTCAACGAGGCTAAGAGCTCGGTCGAGGTCTTAGCTTCGTGGCGTGAACTTCCCATTGCGAGCTGGGTGTTCTGCCTAATTGGTACAACGACGACGGAGCTCGATCGAGGTGTCCTCGTAGGATCAAAAGTCCTCGCTCACACACAACGCGACCTTTGATCATCGTGTTTCGTATAGGGGTGTCGCGCTTATACCCTAGTGCATCCTCGTAACCGCGACGCTAGTGTGTCGTGGGCAGTGCTTAAATGTAGTACTGTTTAAGTTTCTCAGCGTTCCATGGTCGAGCAAGTTCTTCCTCATGTAGATTTTCGAGGAAGTAGGCTCATGTCCCCGTTTTCGCGCGGATGCGGTACGGGCCCTCCCAGTTCGCGGCGAGTTTGCCTTCTCGCGAATCTTTCTGGTTCCTTCGTAGGACGAGGGTGCCTACCTGAAAATCATGTTTGATAACTTTTTCATTATAACGTAAAGTTATTCTCTGTTTAAGTGAGGTTTCCCGAAGGGATGCGCCCGACCTTATCTCCTCGACAAAGTCGAGCTCTTCTCTCAGGGCTTCGTTGTTCGCGTCCTCGTCGAGAGGGTCCTCTGTCCTCCTCGAGGGTTCCCTGATCTCCACGGGGATCACTGCTTCCGTTCCGTAGGTCAGACGAAAGAGGGTCTCCCCGGTCGTGGAATGTGGGGTTGTTCGGTAGGCCCAAAGGACGCTGTGTAGCTCCTCGACCCACCGTTGTTTGGCGTCTCCTAGTCTACGTTTCAATCCTCGGAGGATCACTCTATTCGCTGCTTTGGCCTGCCCATTCGTTTGAGGATGCTCGACCGACGTGAAGTGCTGCTTCGTGTCCAGTTTGGTGACGAAGTCTTGGAAATTCTTGTCGGTGAACTGTGTCCCGTTGTCGGTGACGATCGCTTGGGGCACGCTGAACCGGGTGATGATGTTCCTTTTGTAGAAGCGGAGTATGTTGAAGGCCGTGATTTTGGCCAGGGGTTCCGCCTCGATCCACTTCGTGAAATAATCCATGCAGACGATGAGGTATTTGTTTTGGTATGATCCCATAACGAAAGGTCCGAGGATATGCATTCCCCACCACGCAAATAGCCACAGGGACGAGAGTGTTTTGAGCTCGATAGGGGAAGCGAGGTGCATGTCCCTTTGTCGCTGGCATCTATCACACTTCTTGACGTGCTCCTTGGCGTCCTGTTGCATGGTGGCCCAGTAATACCCTGCTCGGAGAGCCTTACGGGCTAAGGATCGCCCGCCGAGGTGCTGTGCAGTGATTCCCTCGTGGATTTCCTGGAATATACCGGGGTCCCTGGTCTCCTCGACGCACCTGAGGAGGGGGATAGAAAACCCACGGAGATATAGCTTGTCCTCGACTATCGTGTACGAGCACGCCCGCCGCTTGACCATCCCCGCTTCCTTGGGATCTTCGGGCAGTTTTCCCGTCGTGAGGTGCTCGTATACTGGGGTTATCCAACAATTACTATCCCCAATGGCGTTCACGTCCGCCTCCGAAACAGGTTTGTCGATGCTTGGGCGTGAAAGCACTTCTTGTATGACGGATTTGTTTCCGCCTTACCTCTTTGTGCTCGCCAATTTGGACAAGACATCCGCTCGGGTATTCTGCTCGCGAGGGATGCGGGTTACTTCTGCAGAGGTGAATTTTTTCATCTTTTCTTTCACCAAGGTCAAGTATTCGATGAGTCTGTCGTTCTTGGCCTGGTACTCTCCTCAGACTTGCGAGGCTACGAGTTGGGAGTCGGTAAATATTTTGATCTCTTTGGCGCCCATGTCCTCGGCCAGTCGTAGCCCGGTGAGGAAGGCCTCGTACTCTTCCTGGTTGTTTTATGTCAGGAAGAATAACTCGAGGGAGACCTCGATCAGGATGCCTTCCTCGTTCTCGAGGATAATGCCTGCCCCACTCCCTTTTGTGTTGGATGCCCCATCGACGTAGATTGTCCATTTCTGGGGTTCGTTGGACGAAGGTTCTGGGACGGTCATTTTCGCCACAAAGTCGGCCAGTACCTGAGCCTTCAGGGCTTTCCTTCCCTCGTACAGGATGTCGAACTCGGCGAGTTTGAGCGACCATCTGAGCATCCTTCCCTCCATGTCTGGCCAACCGAGGAGTTGCCTTATTGGTTGCTCGGTTCGTACAACGACCGTGTGGGCTAGGAAGTAATGGCGTAATCTCCTGGCTGCGGTGACGAGGGCCAAGGCGACTTTCTCGATCTACTGATACTTGAGCTCGGGACCTTGGATGGCTTTGCTCGTGAAGTAGATCGGCTTCTGCCCGTTCGGGGTTTCCCGGATGAGGACAGCGCTGACCGCTTCACTCGTGATTACGAGATATAAGATCAGTGTCTCCCCGTTCTCAGGCCGTGAGAGGACCGAGGGCTGTGACAGGACTCGTTTAAGATGGAGGAGCGCTTGCTTGCACTCCTCGCTCCATTCAAATGTCGCTTTTTGTCGAAGAAGAAACGGGAGCGCGTGTTGTGCAGACTTGGCGACGAAGCGGGAGAGGGTGATCAACATCCCGTTCAATGATTGTATTGACTTCTTCGAGTTCGGTGTAGGGATCTCAGAGAAAGCCTGACACTTGTCGGGGTTGGCCTTGATTCCTCGCTCTGTGAGGTAGAAACCGAGGAACTTAACCGCCCGAACGTCGAAGGTGCATTTGTCGGGATTGAACCTCATACGTCATCTCCTCGCCATGTCGAACACCTTCGCAAGATGGACCGCGTGGTCGGCTTCCTCTGCGGATTTGAAGATCATGTCGTCCATATAGACCTTGAGCATATCACCGATCTCTCCCCGGAAGACTTTGTTCATCATCTGTTGGTAGGTCGCGCCGACGTTCTTCAAGCTGAAGGGCATTACGTTGTAGTAGTAATTTCCCGACTCGGTCATGAAGGTTGTGTGTTGTTTGTCGGCCTTATCCATGGGTATTTGGTTGTACCCTGAGTAGGCGTCCATGAAGGATAATAGCTTGTAACCTGCAGAATTGTCGAGCAGCTGGTCGATGTTAGGCAAAGGATAACAGTCTTTCGGGCATGCCCGGTTAAGGTCGGTATAGTCAACACACATCCTCCATTTTCCATTATTCTTTTTGACAAGTACAACGTTGGACATCCAGGTCGTGTATCTGGCTTCCGAAATAAAATTTGCCTCTAGAAGGTCTTTTACAGCTTTTTCAGCAGCCTCCGCTTTTTCGGGAGACTGCCTACGCCTACGTTGAACTATGGCCCTAGCGGTCGGATCTACTGCGAGCTGATGGCAAGCCACCTCGGGGTCAAGGCCAGGCATCTCGGAGGCGCCCCATGCGAACAGATCAGCGTTCTCTCGGAGACACGCCTTCAGCTACTTCTTCGCTAGGTCAGGGATCCCGGTGCCAATCTTCACGTTCCGGTTTGGATCATCCCCGAGGGCGACGAGCTAGAAGTCTCCATCTAGGATGGGGCACGTTGGGTGGAGAGGATGCCCGTTGTTTTCCGCCTGGAGGTCGAGGTACGCTGCTCCGCCCTCTTCGTGCTCGCCCAAGAACCTGCTGTCAAGGTCGACCGCGTTGAATCACGGGAGAGGCCTCTGTACGGTGTCCGGGGATGACTTTGCTCCGGTCATGGGCTTGGTTCCAATGGAACTCATGCCTTTGATTGCAGCTTCGAAGCACCTCCTGGTCGCGTCTACGTCCCCGTGCATCATAACCACCCGTCTCCTGGCCATGTAGTACTTTATCTTGAGGTGGACCGTTAATGGCACTGCTGTGAGTTCGGCCAGGGTGGTCCTCCTGAGGATGAAGTTGTAGAGGGATGGACATTCGACCACTAGGAAGCGGGTCTTCATTTGATGGGCAGTGTCTTCGGCCCCGAACGTGACCATCAGTTCAACGTAGCCCCATAGTCTGGTGGTGGTGTCGTTGAATCCCTGCAGATCTGAACCGACGTACGGAGTCATATGTCTCTCGTCGAGTTGGAGGGTCCCGAACAGGTGAGCGTACATGATGTCGACTGAACTTCCCTGGTCAACCAGGATCCTGCGAACGTCAAAGTTCGCCATCTGTGCCCTGACTAAGAGGGGGATGGTGGCGTTGAGCTCTCCGCCTGGAAGATCTTCGAGATAGAAGGTGATAGGGTTTGATTTCCCTTGCACCTTCTCGAGAGTGGTGGTCTTCGCTGAGGTTGCGGACTCCAGTTCGTCAAATTTCTGCTTGATCGAACCGACGAACACCTTCTCGTAACCACCTCCGGATATGACCATCGTCTTGGGGAAACCTTCCCACGTGCTACGGGCAGCGATGGGGTCTTCGTGGGGGAAGTTTGCCCACATGCTGCGAACTGCCTCTTGGCCCTCGATGCCTTCGGGGACAAAGAAGTCTTCGGGTCGAGTGATGCTGAGGGCCACCTACAGTCGACTCTCGTCGAGAGGAGGTGTCGTCCCCTCGACGTTCTGGGCTTCCCGGGCACTGGGACGAGGGGCGTCATTCTTCTGGGCGTACTTCTTTAGGTGACCTTCCTTGATTAGGATCTCAATTGCATCTTTGAGATGGATGCAGTCCTCCGTGACATGTCCGTGGCTCCGGTGGAACCTCCAGTACTTGGACTTGTCCGTGTTTGATTTGGGGGTCATTGGCTTCGGAAAGCGGACGCCTCATTTCAGAAATTCCGAGTTAGAGCACTCAGAGAGGATCCGCGCGCGGGGAGCGTTGAGCGGCGTATACTCCGTGAACCGGGCAGCTGGTCCTCTCAGTTCGCGAGAGTCCCGAGGGAGGCTTTCCTTCTTTCTTTCTCCTCCACGTCGGGGAGGAGAGTCTTCTTCTCTGCGGCTGCGGGGGCCTTCCTTCCGCCTCAAGTCGAGGGCGATCTGTGCTGCCTCCGACTCTTCGAACTCGATGTATGACTGAGCTCGTTGGAGGAGGTCCTCCAAACGGCGAGGTCTGCGGAGGCCCACGGACTTGGCGAAATTGGATCCAAGTCGTAGTCCCCGGATGATTAAAAACTTCTTCATGTCGTCGGTCGTGTGGACCTCGAAAGCCTCCCTGGTGAACCTCTCAATGTAGTTCCTGAGAGACTTGTTCTTCCCCTGGAAGATCCTCTCTAGTGCGGCCTCCGTCTTCGGGTATCGGCGAGATGCCGTGAAGTGTTTGGTAAAACATTCTCTTAGTTGCTTCCAGGATGTGATCGACCCGGGTGCTAGACTCTTGTACCAGGTCATGGCGCCCTTCTGCAAGGTGGTGGGGAAAAGTCTGCACTTAATGGCTCCCCTGACGTTTCTGAAGTTGAGCATGGCTTCAAAACTTTCGACGTGATCGTCGGGGTCGGCCAGGCCGTCGTAGGTCCCCAGTGGCGGCGGTTTCTCCATGCCTGCAGGGATTGGGGCGTCCATGATCTCCCATGATAGGGGGGTCCTCTGGTCGTCGTCGTCACTTTCGGCTGGGGACCCTGATGGGGATCGGTGGTGCCGACCAGGTCCTTGTCGGGGGGAAGAGTTCCTGGAACGGTTCCTCGGCCTCTCTTCGGCGGTCTTGCTCCTCTTGGTAGTCGAGGAGTGCCTGGGTTCCTTCCGAGGCAGGGAACGATGGCGCTTCTGGGAGGTTTCTGGCTGGGTGCGCCCCAGGCGTGGCGGCGTCCCTCGCGCACCAGTGAGGGGGTCTGAGATTCTTCCGGGGGAGTCCTTCGCGGGGAAGGAGAATGGCGAGGTGAAGGTGGACGATGATGTCTTCGCGGGGAAGATCGCCGTGTTCGCCCCCGCTCGAGTGCTTCAATTCTGAGATTCTGGTACTTAATCAGCTGATTGGTCTAGTTGACCAAGGCGAATAGGGCCACGGTGCTCGGATCTGCGTTAGGCGGAGGAGCAACTGGCTGAAAGGCGGCTTGCTGGTCGTCCTGCTGGACAACGTCGTAAGCCGTGTCTTCGGAGTCTGGGGAGGCGGCATGCCCATCTCTTACGTCGCCTTCTTCGACGTTGAGGGCAGCATTGTCCTCACTGCGGTTTCTGTTCTCGAGTTGCGCGAGGACGGTGTCCAGAGCTTTGTTCGCAGACGGGTTGTTGGCCATGCTAGTGATGAACGAAGGGATTGCTTTGGTTTATCGTTGAAGGAAAAACGGGGAAGCAATGTTTCCCACAGACGGCACCACTGATCGTACCTGGATCAAACAGTTAGATGGTGGCCAACAGCGCCGTGAAACCTTCAGCTCCGGTGATGGTGAGACGGCGGGGGGGGGGGGGGGGTGTACCTGCAAGGTACTCCGACGCTCAAGTTAGGTAATGGTCAGAGAAAGGCAAGTACAAAGAAGCAGGTGTGAGTTTAGAACGTAATGTGTAACCTGACCCTCTCAAGTGAGAAGGTATTTATAGAGAGCCCCCAGCGCAGGACCAATGGTTACTTGCACTGGGCTGGATCGTGAGGCCCAATCCAAGTAACTGTCAGGGCTTATGTAGCGTAGCGAAGACCAGCACGTGGGAGGTTATAGGAGAACGTGTCCTCGCGGGGAGGAGTCTTGCGTTTCGGGGAGAGACATGTTCCGTAGGGCTGGACGTGTCCTCGGGGGAAGGAGTGCATGTACGTCGAGGATAACTGAGCCCGTAGAGCCTTGGTGCCTCTACTCGACAGACTCTGTTGCGCGTGCCCGACACTAATGGAGTGCCCACGTGCCCGACCTAGGCATTGCCAACGAGCCTTGCTGGGCCATTCCTCGTTCGTTTGGGTTGGGCTTGCCCGACAGGGGGCAGGCTCTGGCCCAGTCCAGAACACCAAGAAACTTAATCAATATTGTTATTTTTTATACAATAATTTTCTTTTTACTTTTAATACCCTTAATTATTTATTACATTCATTTTACTTTTTCTTTTTTTTTATAATAATTATCTAAGGATAATTTTGACAAAAATATATTTAATACTACATTAAATCTTGCAAATGATAATTAAAAAAAATATAAAAAATTATTCAAAAAGTAACACTTAAAAAGGAACGGAGAAGAATGGGGTATTTAAAAATCAAAGTCAATAATTACTGTAGTTCATATAATGTACAAAATGATGATGAAGGAGTAGTTCATATAATGTTGTTTCAATTTCTTTTTAAATCTTAAATATATACTGTATCTACCTCTTCAAAATCATCTAAAATGAAACATACCAGAACAATTAATATAATCTCATTTGTAATAATTTTTTTGAATCATTATATATTAAAAAGTTTAATATCAAATGAAATATGATTTGAATAAAAGTGAAGACTCACAATACCAAAAAATACCTTTAGCAGCGCTTTTTTTGGCCTTTAGCAGCGCTTAAAAGCGCTGCCAAAGGTGGCGCTGCTAAAGGTAAAGACATCGTTTTTTTTCCTACAAATGCGCTGCCTTAGATCCCCTTTAGGCAGCGCTTTTCCACTAAAAGCGTTGTCTTTTGTTCCCCTTTAGCCAGCGCTTTTTAAAGCGCTGCCTAATGTGTATTATTTTCCAACTTTAGGCAGCGTTTTTTTGGAAAAAACACTGGTTCCCCCCCCCCCCCCCCTTAGGCAGCGTTTTTTAAAGCGCTTTCTTTAGTTCCACTTTTGGCAGCGCTTTTTCAGTAAAAGCGCTGTCTTTTGTACACGTAAATTGTTTTAAAAATTATTTGTTTTGCATGCGTTTTTTGTCAAAAGCGCTGCTAAAATTTCTTTTTGTAAGAAAACTTTTTTTTAAAAAAACCTTATAATAGACCTGTATATTAACAAACCTGTATAACATAATTTTTTATCAAAACTTATCATAATTATATATACTTCAATTCACAAGCCTTTATTCAACACAGGCCTACATAATTATATACTTCAATCACCATATATAGGCCTTATATTTCATAATTATACACAAGACTTTATCAATTAACCATTCTAATATTCAACTTATGGTCGGCAACTTTCAAATTAATTAACCATTCTAATAACAACTATTTATACACCAAATAACCATTCTGATAACCATTCCACTTCCAAAATAAAATAACCATTCTAATAACCATATACAACAACTTCCAAAACTATACAAAGTATATACGACAATTTCCAACTTCCATACCTTATATGATTCTTTGCTCAATAAGGTATTGACACCAATCCTCCTTAATTTCTTCCAATTGTACTTTGGAGTAAGTAGCACACTTGAATTCATCAAAATACTACATAATATAACATAATATGCATGATTTAGTTAAAAGTAATTAATTATACCAAATATCCGATAAATATTAAAATAACTCATAAGTTATAAATCCATACCATGATTGGAATCTCTATTTGATCCAAATGAATGATTTCTTTCATAAACCTCAAAACGAAATAACCGCAATCTATACCATTTTTTTGACGAGGGCACTACACAGTGAAACAAATAATAATATATATCAGGATATATAGTCTAACTTGTTTTACCAAGTAGCATCACTATTATAAGCAAAATTGTGAAAATATACCTCCACTCTGATCCATGTAATGTTGGTTGACGTGTTGCCTAATTCTGGCTGCCTATTCTGACTTTCTATTATTTGCAACTCTTGGGCATGAATCTAAAAATCATATAAGTTAGTAAAACATTTGAATATAGAATTAACACTTCTAATGTGTATATATTGAAAAATTTGTGCTAAATTAATTTCATAATAAGCATATATAATTATCTCGGCAAGTTTCTGTTGACAATTGATACTACCTTTGTCACTAGTATCATTAAACTCTGAACCACACCTTTCTGACATATATGTTTCCTTGTCCTTTTGTAAATCATGGACTTGAGCTCTTAATTCTTCCATGGCTTCCATCACTTGTTTATTGCTTGGATTTTGGCTCTTTGAACGATTATAAAAGGATGATGGAGTGACCTCAAAACCCTTACCCCTCACACGACCGGAATACTCAGGAACATTTAACACTCGAGTAAGTATGCTCCTGCAATCCAGGTCTTCACCTAGAGTTGTGGACTGAGACAGAGTCTCCTGGAATTCATATGCATGAATATCGAAAAATATTAGCGGGGATTAAAAAACATAAATATTATATATATGTCAATAAGTGGGATATAAAACGCATAACGTTATACTTACACATTGCTCAAAAACTTGTTGAACATTTTCCGCAACAACTCCATCCTTGCCCACACGAGCAGCCTTCCACAAAACATGTTCCGGAACACATGTTTCTTCACTTTTTTTCTTCTTCTAACTACACATTAAGACAAATAATAAAATCAATTATAACACATGGGAAAGAAACAATTAAATCAAAGCATTTATATATACTTACTATTTTTTGCTGTAAACGTGCATATCCCAAACGCCCATTCCTGTATGGATACGCGGGTTTTGATGCTCTTTGGTGATTTACGCCACTCAACTCCTGGAATGCTTCGGTTCTTCTTTTGGCTACAAAAGTTGCCCATTCTTCAGGTGAAATCAATTCCACATACTTCACTGGACGTTCTGATTCAATAAAATTTCGTTCGACATCCCTAAGATACTTGTTTGATAGAAATGCTCGAAACCCTCTGTGTCTTTTTCTGGCTAATTGAATACAATACTTCTTTCGGTCATCACTAATATTAAAAGACCTCTACAAAAACAAATAACATAATTAGTAATTTAAAGACATAATCGGCAACAAAAACAAATAACATCAATATGGTACCTGTATCTCACTCCATATCTTTTCTTTGGCGGGTTTCAACGATGCATTTCTCCAATTATCACAAGTAATTGGAATATACGAACAAACAAATGTACCAATGTAACTTGTCAACATTGCTCCGTTAGGCTCAACAAGTTGGTTCGTATCATTCCAATAAACGTCATACTTTATTCCTTTATCTCTAGCACGAATGATGTTCTTCATGATAGTTACTCCTCGCGTAATATCTTCTTCCGCTTCTTGAATTGTTTCATGTCCATCATTTTTTGAAGTATCATGTGAATTTTCCACTTTACTAGCCATTTCACTTGTAACTAAGAAAAGCATCAATATAAAATGATACAATTATATTAAAAAACTTATAAAGCTAAACAAACTTAGAGGGATTAAGTTCAAAGTCATTTTAGACACAATTATAAACAATGAACCTGTGAGTGAAATCGATACAGATACGCAAACGGATAGACAATAAAAAATCAAATCAAAAATCAACTAACAATACAACTAATATCATTTTCAATTAAATAAAAAATCAATCAACTAAATATCAAAAACTAATATCATTTTCAATTAAATCAAAAACTAATATCAAAAATCAACTAACAATACAACTAATATCATTTTAAATCAAATCAAATATCAACAACTAATCACATTTTCAATTAAACACTAACAAACTTCTACAAACCAAAAAATCAAAACCTAACATCAACAACTAATAATACAACAAATTTATATCACAGAAACAACATAGAAACAATCAATAATGGAGAATATTAGGCATTTCCATTATTGGAGAGAAAACCAGAAAAAAGGAGAATAAAAACCTCAAACGGCGGACGACGGTAGCTCAGATTGAAGTCACGAACGGCGGACGACGGTAGCTGTGAGGGTAGCCTCGAAAGGAATAAAGTCACGAACGGCGGACGACGGAGGATGGAGGGAGTTTCGTTTGCAGAAGAAGAAGACGAAGATACAGTGTCGCGAGAGATTAGGGCGAAATAGAAACGGTCGTAATGAAAATAGAGGGAGATCAGAATCTGTTTTAATTTTAATATTTTAAAAGACCTTTAGCAGCGCTTTTAGAAAGCGCTTTCTTATGTTAATCCTTTAGCAGCACTTTTGGGGTAAAAGCGCTTTCTTATGTGGGATTAATGAAAGGCCTTTAGCAGCGCTTTCCAAAAGCGCTGCCTAAAGCGTGTTGTACGAAAGCCCTTTAGCAGCGTTTTTCAAAAGCACTGCCTTATGTTGCACCTTTAACATCGCTTTTCATAAAACGCTTTCTAAAGTTCACCTGCCTTAGGGTTTTAGCAGCGCTTTTCAAAAGCGCTGTCTTATGTCCCCCATTTAGTAGCGCTTTTTTCTTTCGTTTTTTATTTTTGTTTTTAGCGAAACATGTAGCAGCGCTGTCTTTGTTGCGCTGCGGAAACTCATTTTTAGCGTAGTGACTATTTTCACTTTGCAAATCAAATTTTTAAATCAATTTTGTATAGTCCATTTATACAGATTTATTTAAAATTTGTCGGAGTACCTATTATATGATTTCTACAAAATTCTAAAGTTATTGAATTTTTTGTTTTTTATTTTATAGTATACTCTCATATAACATCCCCTCACATTTTTTTATTGACAGACAAACATTAGCCATATTGTTAACCGTTATATAGATTTATGAGTTATCAACCGATATTAGATTGGATCTAAAACATGTACTAGGTTAAATGAAAGCAATCATGTAAAAAGAAGAAAAAGAGGTTAGGTAAGTTTCTGTAATTAACCTTATTTATTAATGAAAGGATCAAGATAAGATAATATATAATAAATGCATACTGCACACCGTATACATATATAGTTACACTTATTACGGATTGGAAGTTGGGAGTTATGGTTTTCTGAGTGAGTGGGGTTACGAGTTATGACTCATGAGGAAGGTGGAGTGGAATGACGAGTAAGGAAGCATGCATGGTCAGTGACAGAGCTATGGTGGAACATACTTTCTGTACATGTTAAGGTCAACGTTACAGGTCTTGCAGTCCATGAACACACTTCCATTGGTAACATTGACGGTGTAATAACTAGCATGGACCAGTTTTTGAGTTCTCGAAGCATGGTTTGGATTGCATGTAGAGTTGTCAAATGGAGCAGTTATATTCAGCTTGGTTTGGTCCATTATAGGACCACTACAACAACTACTGTTGGGTCAATCTTAGTTTTTATTAGACTATGTATTGAGTGGTTGCGAATAGTGTATGCATTGGGCCCTGTTAGGTCTGCATTTCTATAGAATAAAGTGTGTTATTTTGTTACTTATTCTTTTCTTTTTATAAAAAAAAACATGGGTCTAACATGAAACGACAGATAATGTCTCAAACCAAAATTAAATTATTTTTGTCCCAAATTGTGAAGCCCAATCAAAGCCAGGCTAAAATACAAACATGTCCTGGCATGATAGTTATGTTAAAATCGAGATCTCTTCTACTATTATGTTGTAGGGTGTTATGCAATTTAACTTGGTTTTGAGTGAAGAACTTGTTCAATATTAGATAAAATCATATGTTAGTTTTGGATGATTAAAGTAAAAAAATTCCAATCTAAATCAATTTTATTAAGCGTGGTTTAATTTGAGAGAATGTTGCAAGAGCTTCAATCATTTATTAGAGTATGATTAGCGACGATAATAGATAGGATTAGTTGCAGGTCGAAGTTTGGAGATCCATTGATCTTTTCACGATTTAGAAATTCTATTGCCAGTTGATCTTCGTTTTGTTGTTCGACGATAATTTTTCTTAGGGGAAGACACTTTGATGGCGAATCTACGCTAGATGTCGGTTCATTGCGAATCTCATCAATAGATGACAATTGGTGTGGAACTGAATCGAAATATTTGACGAATCTCTTTGACGTGGCAAATGGAGCTACTGTTTCCATCTCAAAGGCCTATGGTAGAGATCTAATATTGGATTAATGGTGATGTACTCATGGAATTTCGCGAGAATTAGGAGTCGGTTTTCACAAACGTCACCACTGTTTCATTTTGAAACTACAATTATGTTTATGATGATGGTGAGAAATTCTGAACCGATGGTGCGAATCTCTTATACGGCAGCGCGGGGGTGGATCTGAAAGGTTACTCTCCAACGCCCAAGCCAGTTCAAAATTCAAGATTAGTGTAGTAAAAGTGGGGATCATAAAAGTGTACCTCGAATAACTCGTGTGATGGCTTGTATACCTTGGATTATTATGAGTAGATTGACATCATTTTGGGCCTTAGGATTTTTAGGCCTTTAGCCTGCCCATAACAGTTTCCCCCAAGGCTTGTTAGGCGGTATTAAGTCAGGGAAGTTTTAGCATTCGTGGTCGACCTTTGAGGATGTCATTCATTTTGAATCAAAAGTAGAAACACGTAGAGTCAGTTGAAGAAGTAGTGAAGTATAGGCGCATTAAATGTCTTCCCATCACTGAAATGTTTCACTCCCCTTTCGGAATGTGTGGCCCTAGGGGTATATGTTAAGGCATGATTTCCTAGCCTAGGGTGCTCGAGTACTTTGAAATTTTACTTCTTCTAATGAAGCGAATACTTTTCTACCTTTAAATTTTCTCCTATTTTAAATCTAGATCGTTGACTGGTACTTAACTTCCTTAAAAATAGTAGGGTGTTGCCCCCAATGTCTCTTTTCACTTCACTTGCTACTCCATGCTCATTTCTTCCTTTTGAGTTTATCAGTCAACTTCCTTGTTCTGGCATTTAAACTTTCTATTGCTTCCTCATATGTGGTATTGTCTTCTCTCTTTCCATCCTTCACAGACAAGTCATTATATTTCCTTGCGCATTGTCATAGCTTCAACGTTTTTGTGAATTCGAGGTAAGGGGAGGGGAAACTATTCATGATATGGGTGTTTAGGCATGAAGGATAGAGAGTATCCCTTATTCTCTTTCCTTTATTTCTTCTTTTTTCCTCAATTGATGAGGGTTTTAAAGCTTGAGGAGGTTTGTGCAAAACCTCTCTAAGGTGTTGTGATACGATATGATTTCCATGCTCTATTGATTGTTGATTTTCGTGTAAATCTGTATGCCTATTTCTAAGTTTTGATGTTCACAAGTATAAATGATGAGTTGATAAAATATGTTGATGATTCATGATAAAATGATGATACAAATGTTGAATATGTGATGTTTGATATGATAAAATGTTATTATTGATGTCATAGAGTTTTTTTGTTGATATGGATCTTATTAATTGACATGATATGTGTTGAGATTTTGTGATTGATGAGTTCTGAGTTGTTGATGAGCAAATGTTGTTGTTGATGAGTAAATGTTTAATTAGAATGAATGATTGATCTCATTGTACTTTATTGACATATCAATTTTCATTTTATGAGATTAGATGTCGAAATAAGTCAAATAAATCGCAGAAAACACATGAGAGTATATGTCATCTTGTTTCACGGATAACTTGAGTTTTGTAAGTCAGTTTGAGGTGCAGTCTATTGCATTGGAAAACTAAAACATGTATCTTTCTCAGGGTAATGAATTCATGAGGTTTAAATGTGTAGACGGTGTCGTGATTATGGTAATTTCTCATGATGCTATACGTGTGAATTATGTTGTGAATATGATGTTTATATGAATATTGTTGTGAAAGTAGTAATTGTGTACATGACGTGATTTTAGTGTTGAAATTGAACATAAGTGTACTTAATTTGAGAAATTAGATGTCAAACCAATGGTATACGATAATTTTCCATGATAATAGTTGTTTATGTAATATTTTTTTACTATATATCGATTAATTTCTACAACTTGTGGTCAGTATACCCTGTTAGTCATTTACCTATAACTTTAGTTACCTAGATCTTTTAAGAATGAAACTGAGACCGTTAGAAAATAGAAAATATTTAGCACACGATATACTTTGATTTGGATCAATTCTGCTGTGGCAAAAGGTAGAAAACTGAATTGCAAGTTCAGTTAATATTTTGAAAACTCTGCAGCACAACTATTTGACAAACTGTTAGTAATTTTTTACACAACTCATTCTACACACGTCCTTTAAGAGTAAACCTTATATCATAAGAAAATATAATTTTATTTTATATTTTAGACTTAATAAGAATCTCATTCCACTAAGTTTAATAGGATAATACTAGTTACAAGTTCGACGAAACATTCTGCCAGATGTCTGTACCAGTTCCTATTATTTAATTAAATTGTACAAATTGAGATCTTAATTCCTGAAATAAAAAAATCTCAGTCTTAAGATAGACTTTATAAGCTTTTCGAAACATATTCATATGCTTTATTCCTATTCCTTTTAATATTTTAAATAATTATTCAAATATGATTTATGACTAGCAATAAACATGATTTTGGGGTTGTTTTGATAAGATGCTATGCGAATTAAGTTGTTAATGTTTAATGGCATTGACCCAATGTTTTGATGATATATTTGTGTTAATAAGATGTTGATAAGTTTAGAGTTGAGTTAGAGTTATTTGATATGTTTAGAGTTGAGTTAGAGTTATTTGATATGTTTAGAGTTGAGTTTGTGTTATTTGATATGTTTAGAGTTGAGTATGAGAATAAATGAGTTGAGTTTGAGTTATTAATATGTTTACAGTTGAGTTTGAAATGTTTAGAGCTGAGTTTGAGAAGTAAACGAGTTGAATTAGAGCTGTTATTGAGATCTTAAAGGATATGCATATAACCCTTAATCTTTGGATAAAAGTTACTAGAGTTAATTGTGAGCTCTGTTGTGTTATGGGTATGTCTTGTTGAATGTTGATGGTTGTTTGATGTTGTTAATGAGCATTGTCGACAAATTATATAATCTAATTATTATGATGAGTTATGATGGAATTGCTAAGTTATGCTAAGGTGTTTGGTTCAGAGAAGAACCATTGTTGTGGCCTTGTATTTGCAATGTTCATATAGAGTTTTAGGTTCAGAGATGAACCAGAGACGAGTATTGGAGTTGGAGGTTAAGAAGAGCATTGAATTTGCATTGTTATGTATTCATGCATCATGTATATCAGAGATAGGTAGGACTTCATTTGAGTGACAAGTTTCAGGTTCAAAGAGGAACCAATTGCGAGTTAGGACTTTGGTCCAGTGATGAGTTTTAGGTTCAGAGAGAAACTTATGACGAGTTTTAGGTTCAGAGAGAACTAGTGACGAGTGAATTAATCAGAATCGTACCTATGACATTCAAAACCTTGGTACTATATGCATTGTAGTAGAGGAGATGAATACATTGCATACATAACTGCATTTGTGATTAATTATTATTTTGGATTATTTATGTGGTTAATGATTGATATTAATTGTAATATCCTTGTTGTTTATGCACCATTAACACATGTGAATGAATTCTCACCCCCTGTTTGTTTTCTGTGTCATTATTTACACCTGTTGTGCATATACTCAGGCAGAGGGGCTATAGTTGTTGCTTGTGTGGAAGGATGATGTGATGGTCTTCTTTGTTGTTTATTGTTTTTGAGATGTTTAATTTTTGTGTGTCACTTTGATAGTGTAACACTGGAATGAGAATACCATTTTCTTTTTTGTGTTCTACAAGTTGTTTAATTGAACCTTTTATAATTTAATGAAGTTAGTATTTCTTTTTATGAGATTTAAAGTTGAATTGAAAAATTATTTTCGCTTCTATAATGTGATTCGAGAAAGATGTTTATGCTAATAAAATGTGACACCCTTTTTGAGTAAATTATTCCTCTTTATTTTATAAATTATGTGATAGGGTTTTAGGGTGTTTCATTGTTGGTGTCAGAGCTTGGTTGGTTCATTCGGCCTAGGTTTTGTGAACTTGTTTATACCCTGGTATACGACACATGTGTGAACACCGTCGATGCTTCTTTTACTTAATCACTGTGATGAGGATTGTAGAGACAGATATGCTCATTACAAGAGTGTGGGTGAGAAGAAGAACGAGAATCACAATTGTGGTAAGTCGTATGTGACTTTAGTTGACAATGGAAAACAGAAGTCTCAGTAAAAGGCCGCATGCGGGAGTGAAACAAGTGGGGGAAACGTTTCTACTTCTTTGAGATATTTTAAGTGTGGAGGGTTAGATCATCGTGTCTCTGAGTGCAAGAACACAAGCCTGTCATGTTTCAAGTGTGGGAAGCAAAGACATCGTGCTGCTAAGTGCAAAAGTGCAGTTATGACTTCTTTCAACAGTGGAGAACCAGGTCATATCAGTACCTAGTGTCAAAAGGAAGGGAGAAGTGGTCAGTACGTAGAATTTTGGGATAAAAAAACAAAGCAGAGAAAGAGGCAACCCTAGGAGAGCGCCTGAAGGCGGAGAATTGTCGTACTATTAGCCAAGAAATTCTAAAGAAGAAATTCGACAGAGAAGTCAGCTGGAAACATAAGGTAAGGTCAAAATGCCTTTTGACCAATGTCCTAGAAAGAAGGAACAACAGTATTTCAATGCCAAAGAGTCTGGTTTGGGACTTGGTAAAATTTCAAGACGTTGGTCATTCATCAAGTTCGACAGGTCGAAGGAGTTTGACTGGAGGCAGATTCAAATATCAAACTGAAGTAACTATCTTTTGGCCTTATTTAAAATGCTAAAGACACTCGGAGATCAATCAAAGGCTAGTCACGCATGCAAAGATGATGTGTCGGGCAAAAAGACATTTGAACGTTGAGAGACCGTTAGTTCATAGCATTATAAATAGGAGTTCTAGTGGTAGGATTAGGGATGACAAAAATACGTTATAAACTTCAATACACTCAAAGTACCTGCACACAAAAGAGAAATAAGGTTTTTTTTTTTTTGAAAAAATGTACTTTCCTACCACTTTTACATTTATGAAAATAAATCTCTTTTCTGTTTAAGTTATCCTTCACTTATTTTCCTTTACCATTCAAGTAATTGATTTCGACCTAGTCGAAATCACGTAGCCCATTTACTTTCAAGACTTGATAATTTTACTAAAACATCCAACATTTATTGAAAGAAATCCAACAACATTAAATGCATACTAAACTTTCTTCTCACTGAAAATTAGCACAAACTTGCCCTAAGATTTACTTGTTTGGTCCTTCAAATAATAAGTTTAAAACTAAGTGATTGTTTACCAAAAAAACCCGGTGGACACGTACAAAACCTAAGATTATTTTGTTATGTCTGAGAACTTATTAACCAAAGTATAAATTATTAATCAACTTTTGACACACCATTAATCAAAATTGTACAATTTTTTTATGTCAGAGCATTCAATAACCAAACTATAAACTATATTAACCATTTTTTATACTTATGTGATAAATTTTATTTTACTACTTAAAACTATTTTTTAATACTACGACACATTAACCAAATTATAAATTATATTAATTAAGTTTTTACACATCATTAACCAAAGTTATTTCAGAGGAAAAAATATATAAAAAAATCAAAATTATAAATATCATTATTCATCATATTTTATATTTGTTGAAATTCTGGTACATGTGCAGAATTCAGATGTCCTATAACAAGTCATTCGACATCTGGTCTGACATGAACACACATGGCCAGGTATATAACAATAAGCACGGTACTGAAAAGATAAAAACAAAGCACACAAACTTGTTAACCCAGTTTGGTCTAACACACCTACTCTGGGGGCTACGAAGCCATGAAGGAAGTCCACTCTTAGCAGCATCAAATTACAGACTCAACAACCAAGTTGACAATCTCCTAATTTAATAACTACCCAATGACCCTTCTACCTAAGTCCTCCCTAGGTAAGAGAAACTCTTCTCACTCCCAATCATCGCAATGATGTCTAGCAGTCAACACTCCGCCACTGCATCAACGACTCTTTACCTATACAACAATTCAACACGGAAGACACACTTCCAAGACACAACTTAGAGTTACTCCTCTTACTTAACAGCTTCGAGGATCACACTAACAAACTGTCCAACTCACATGTCGAGTGGTACAGGAACCAACCCTAATAATAGAACTATTACATCTTTGGTTGAGTTACAAAATCAGGTTACAAACACTGATATTTATAACCTACATCCCAACTGGATTTGGGCTTCAAAACGCAGCAGAGAGACTGTACACAATTCTGCAAAATAAACTCCAAGAAAATAGGTCTTCAATCTAATTTTTCCTAATATGTCTCCATATTTAGAAAGTAGTGCAAATCCGAAAACCAACACAAAACTCATCTCATATTACTTTGGATGCCACATAGGATAACTAAATATTCACAGAATATTCAGTAACAAATAACAACTAACATAATCTTTCTTTCAAACCAATATCAGACGCGATGTCCTATGATCCAGGATGGGACATCTTTATCCGACATGTTGAATGCAGTAAGCAAGAACATCTTGTTTCAACATCTTGATTAACCATCACATGACAACAACATTGTTTTACCAAAATTGTAGCCAATTACCAGAACTAACATTTGTGAAAGTGTAAAAATTTATGTTAAAATATATTTAACTCAATAATGAACAAACTAAAGTTGTTCATTGTTTTCCCCTCTCAAAATAATCAACAAACTAAAATCAAAATTTCAATTAAATTACTTCCTTCGTTTTAAAATGATTTTCGTTTTAACAAATAAAATTTGTTTTAAAATGATTGTCATGTTCACTTTTCAATGTAGCACTACAACAAATGACACTTTTCATGACGAAGCTTTCACCTCGAACAATAGAAAACTGAGGTATAAAGCCAAGACGCACAATTTTTTATTATTTAAAGAAAAAAATAAATTTCCTCGATTTTTAAAATAATCGAGGTGAAAAAACAATTCAGTACAAGCTTCGATTCCCAGCTATCGCAGTTTATGATTTTATTTGTTTATAAGTGTACACGAAATGTTCTAACCCTTCGATTTTATATTTAACCGAGGTATAAAATAATAAATTTTTACTATAAAAACAATCGTTAAACACATTTTACCTTAATCGTTACTTATATACAGTCACCTCAAACTCGTAAGCATCATTCTTTGGGATGGATTGCAAGACAGAAAAAATCTTCAATGTTCTTCTATCTTGAACAAAACATTTTTTTGCCCTTGCACTCTATCTCACATAATGGTGTTGATGTTGTCATTGTTGTATTTTTTGGAATAACCCTCAGTTAAAGAATGGTACTCAGTTGATAGATTGAAAGTGCAGAAAAGCATTCTTGCTTCAAGTTACCCAAAAAAAGGAGCTTAACCAACAATGAAGTGAGATCAACCTTTGAAAAGAGGTCAGTTGATAGATTGCAAGTTTAGAAAATTATTTTTGCTTCAAGTTAAACAAAGAATGAAACTTAACCAACAAAGAAGGGAACTAGCTCAACCTTTGAAGAGTACTCAGTTGATATATTGCAAGTGCAGAAATTCATTCTTGTTTCAAAAATATTTGTTTTAATGAGTATCTAACAAAACCTGGATATCACCTAAGATTTGTTGTAAACAATGTTTTTTGATGTTTTGTGAAACAATGTATTAAAAAAAAAGAAATAGTCACCTCGATTTTCTTTAAAACTGAGGTGATAGTTAAAACAAAACCTCAGTTTTATAGTTACCCCGTCCATTTCTATCATGAGTTACTACTACAGATCTATGCGATGGATTGCAAGTGCAGAAAATAAAAAATCTCATTGGAAATTTTTTTTTTACAATGTATTTGTAATATTCTGTATAAATAATATAATTTAAAAAACAACTTATTCACCTCGGTTTTCTTCTTATCCGGGGGATAGTTAGGTGTTTTTTTATTATTCGTCCTTAAACAAATCTTTGTCGTCCATTTAATGTTTATCAATGCTCAAGAATCTGCCATTAGTGATCTGCGTGAAACCTAAGGGACATCTGTTTAAAAAAGCATGCTGAATATTGAAAATCTAACCTAAATGAAATATGAAGCGCTTGAAACATAAAGACGTTTGAAAAAGTTCTCTAAGATGGTTTGCAAGAGCAGAAAATTACTTGGGTTTAAGGTTTGTTTTCTTAAATATTTATTTGAGCACAAAATCATATATTTGAATATTGATTTTATTTATCTAACCCTTATTTTTTTTTGCTTTAGAATCAAATGATGCAAGATCTGAAGGGACAAACCTTGCACCCAACATTTGATCTTCCCAAAGATTCAATAATTCGAAGATCTAAAGTTTAGATCTTCGGGGAATTTGATGTTTACCTTGTTCTCTAGGGAATTTGACTTTTATTTTAAACAATGTAATATTCTGGGTAAATAATATAATATTTTATGTAATATTCTGGGTAAACAATGTAATTAAAAAAAATAAAATCATCTAACCCCTCGGTTTTCAAGATAAACCGAGATGAAATATATGCTAGTTTTGAAAATAATAAAAGTGTTGTTGCTGGGGTTCGAAATCATGTGCATTTAACTTTACCTCTCGGTTTTAATAACACAAGGTGATAAGTTGCAAGTTATCATGTTGTCCTGTATTACCTCTCTTCCATAGTCGAGCTATTACTCATTTCGTGTCCGAGGTAACAAGCATTTTTTTTGTAGTGTAGCAATGATTATTATTTTTCCAATTATATTCTTTAATTATTATTCTATACACTATTTTCAATACATTAATAAAGTTAGTTTAATAAAAAGGCAATATCTTATGACAATATTATTACCTTCTTTAATTTGTATGCAAAAACCTTAAACGACCATCATTTTGAAACTACGGAAATATTACCTTATTTTTAAGTATTTACCAACTATTTTTACAATTTATAATTATCCATCTATATAACTAATATTATAGTTATAAAAAATACACGCATCCTAACTCCCTCTAAATAAAAAACTTCTACTACATTACTTTAAAGCAAACACGTTAATTAGAGATAAATAACCTCAATGTAAATCTGCATGAATGCCACAAAAATTGTAAATCCAAGACAAATTCAGCACAAGTATTTCAAAGATAAGGGCAATTACTAATTTTTGTGGCATTTATTTAATTACTTAGTAAATACAAGATTTTACTTTCCCTAATTTTGGTTTTTTCTGTTGTTCATTGGCCTCATATTGATGCAACGAAAGTAAATATGAACTGTTGGATTTATGTTGTTTGATTAAGTAGATATGGATTTAGTTGCATGTTAAAAGTCAAATGATTACATGAATTTATATGTATGATATGTTGTTTTACTCGTGAAATTATAAGTTTTGTAACACCCTCAACGAAATCTTATTATCTAAGTAAAATATTTATTTTAGATTTTCGGACACAATACTTCCATTAGAATATTATTAAAGTATTATCTTAGATTACTTAGTTATTGACCTCATAGTTAAGGGTGGAATGCTTAGATTTTCAATTAGGGAAAGTAATTAAATAAACGACACATAAATACTTAGATTACATTGAGGCCAAACTTAAAATAAATGCCACAAAAATACACCCATCCTAATTATATTATAATCTTTTTTCCTTTATTATTAACTAGCGTCTAAACGGGCACTCCGTGCCCGTTTGTCCGCTTTTTTTATTGTGCTAACGCGTGAAATATATTAACAACATTTTTTTTATAAGTTTGATTTTAATATAAACTATTTATATGATGAAATATATTGTATTTATTTAGATACATATTAAGTTTTGTTTGCAATATGTAATATTCGCGCATTAAATTTGGTTTGAATTGAGAAAATCGCATTGTGACATGACTTTATTTAACCGTTTTTTTCAAGCAAATCAATAATGTGAGTGGAATAATTTGGTGGTTAGGAATACCGTATTATGGAAAAAGAAAATAAGTTACACAAAAATTAAGTTTTGTATTTATATATTGTTATAGATTGTTCAAAACCATAAGAAGATTTAGATAGAATAAGAACAAAAATCTGTCTCACAGTTTATTAAGCAAATAAACATAAACATTAACATAGACATTAAGTGACATTGTTGCTTAATAGGAAGGACAACCATGGAATTAAAATAAAAAATATCTCTCGTTTCACTGCAAAACAAATGAAGTAAATTTTAGTAGTCAACGATATAGTATAATCTAGTAAGTACACGCATAGTGTGACATTGCAAAAGTATAGTTGAACGATTAAACATAATAGATAAATACCCGAGTTTGTGACAACAAAATTTCTTTAAAAACTCTATTTTTGGTAAACTCCCCTTCTTCCCCATCTACTTTTCCGTCTTTAATTAGCACTCTTGTTGCAACCCACAAAACACCTATTGATAAAGCAACATACAATTGTCCGTGACTGAAAACATGTCATGGAAGATAAATTCCGACGTTTGGAATTGTTTGTCCTTGTGATATATTTATAGTGATTGTAAAACTTAGTTTGACAGGAAACTGGTTACAAAAGGAAATCCCGCACTTGCAGTGGTTTTGAGCTTAATTCTTGGCAAGAAAGCTCTTTTCCAGTGTTGTGGTCTGTAAGTATTTCAACATCAAGCAAATTCATGAAAAAACCACGATATAACAACCTCGTCCCATTCCATAACCCAAATTTAGGGTCTATGTTTCGCAACAACATCAGTGGAACCCCTATTTTTATCTTTAAAATATGTGGTGGTAAAGTACCAGGAGCAATTGTGTGTAAGTATTCATGTTGATATAGATTATGAGTCACCCTTAACCTCATCAAAAGATAACAAAATATGTTCATCTCCAAGGAATTTATTAATAATCATGTCATTCAACATATGCACATCACATTTTTTTGGGAGTAAGTAAGGCTCTCTCCACCATATATGAAGCATCCCATCCATGGTTCTCTAATTGGGGAAATATATGTTGTATAAGCTTTTGTATGGAGCTTTCTCCTTCCCATGGTATTACAATTTCAGCAGGCATCCTGACCATGTCATCCTCTTTAGTAGGTTCATTACCATCTCCAACCCTCATCAGAAACTATGCAAAGTTGTGGTCATGAATTGATCACTAATTTTGGCGTAAATGTAGGACCTTTGTGGTGGCCCATAATCGATACCTAACAATACACGCTGAAAAAAATTTGTCCTCTATTTCCTTTTTCAATATCAGGAAGCACCTAATGAAAATCTCCTCCCATGATCATTATTTTTCCACCAAATGAAGCATTGTTATTCATGATATCTTGCAGTGATCGATCTAATGCTTCTACACAATATCTATTTATCATGGGTGCTTTCATCCCAAATGATTACATTGGTTATTCTAATGAGTTTTACAATGTCACAATTCTATGTTATTTAGCAAATAAAAAGGGGGTTATATATCAATGGGGAACCCAAATTGAGAGTGTGCAATTCTACCACCAGATAATAATGTAACAACTATGTTTGAGGAAGCTGTTGCTAAAATAATTTCACTATTACGTCTCAAATTTGCCATTATAGTTCGATAAAGGAAAGTTTTACCTGTCCCTCCAAAACCATCAACAAAAAATATTTGACTTTGTTTTTGGTGGATGGCGTTCATAATTGTATTGTAAGCACTCACCTGGTCATTATTTAACTTCTCAACATATTTAACATCTTCATTTGGAATTTGGACCGATAACTCTTCCTGAATAATTGTTGGCACTCCCCTGACTTCATTTGTTTCCATTGTCAACATTGGAAGATCATATTTTTTTATTAGTTTTCCATGTAGTAGTAAAATATCCCTCAATTCCCTCAACAACATATTTTCAAAGTTATCCCCCACAACAATATTTGTCATTTGATAATCCTCCACCATGTAGGGATAAAACTCATTAAATGGGCCTCTAACATCAGTTGGTTCACAAAAAATTAATATAGTCACAAACAACCTCATAAAGCATATGTCATACGCATATTTGATGCTACAAGCATACATTCACGAATATTATTATCACTCTCTAATAACCCCCAATCCTCAGCTGCTTTTTTTAACGTGAAAAAACATGCACCATTATGTGTAAGAAGGCATTCCCAGCTTGTTGGACCTCTTAAATGAGACAACAATACACATAAATAAAATTTCTTACCTTCTGAAGGGGATATTGTATAGATTCAACCAATAACTTTTCGTTTTGTCCGTCTTCGCTGTCATTTCTTGACCCCTTTTAGACAATAATAATGCTTTGGAATCTTTCTGTACAAATAATTCCTAGCATGTGGACCCATTTGGTTTAGTGCAAAGAATTCAGTGAGCATGGTTACTGCATTTTGGTTATTATTTAGTACATCTGTGATTCTTTGATGCTTATAAAACCACACTTGATGATGATTTGTCAAGTGGATTTGTAGTCTTTCAACAGAGGGATACAACTTATAAAGTGTGAATTTAAATATTTTCCACAATGCCTCTGAAGCACAAATCCATCTTGCATCAACATATTGTTGAATCTCATCCAAACCTGTACCTCTGTGAACTTCCATTGCAACTCGATCAGGACCTTTGTAAACATATTTATACAAATATTCAATGCTTTTGATGCTGCTGCAAATCTCGACATTGATGTGACAATCATACTTCAACAACAGCCATCTATTATCAATAGACTTATTTCTATTTAGAAAAATAGGATCACTAAACCTTCTTCTGTATTCAGGATATGAGTCATTTCCCTGACGCGTCTCTTCACAAAAGTCTTTTGGATATCTTTTTTTACAATGACCATTCTTCATGCATAGATAATTTTGATTCAATACTCCACATGGCCCATGGATCATGTGTTTTAACACCGCTTTATACAATTCTGGTTCAGATTCATGTCGTGGTATTTCTGCTTTCACCTCACTATCATACTCTTCAGGTTTCAGTAACTTGTCAGCAGTATCCAAGATGAGTAGCATATGCACATGCGGTAGTCCACGTTCCTAAAATTTTGTTACATACATATAACTTTTAACTCTCTCTAAGACTCCTTTGTTAATGACATCATCCTTCAACTGCTGAAATTTTGATCGAAAAATTCTTGTTAGCAAATCAGGTCGATCTTGTAAGGAATATATTCGGTTTACCATCATTAAGAACAATAGCCATACCATCATGATATCTTTGTGTTATATCTCGCTTACTGCCAATAAATGATGATGGCAATATTGTCCTTTGTCCGACATTATCTATAGAAATATATGAAAATTATAAAAATTAAATGTGTCGATAGTGGTAAACATAAAGTAGACGCTCTTCATGTATAAATCTAACATGTTATATTAAATACCCGCGTTATTCTCCCAATCTTGCAATGCATCTTGTAACCCCCTGATACACCGTAGACTGAATATTATTTTGATTTCTTCGAATCTATCTCAACCTTCCTGTTTCAATCTTTACATAATTGTCTACAACATATTGTTATAAAAGTCGACTCTATTTTAACAATACATATTGATCATTATGACGAATCTACATTGAATAAAATAATCAATCATGACTTATTTTTTCACACCTTTAGAAGTAAATTTCTTAGAAAAATAGTTTAGTTTTCCGTCACAGTTGATGAAATTTAAATCTCTTCCATGTTCTATTGTATCTTCATCACCACCACCAATAACAATTGATGCGACTTGAGAAGCTGAAGGGAAACTATATTGTGACTGATTTGACGAACGTACATTCTCCAACATTTGGCTCTAGTGAAAGCTGCCTAAACACAATGACAAACGAATTGCATTGGTGGAGTATTTGTTGCAATTTATACACTATGGCTTGGTTAAGTATTGGGTTTTCCCTCATCCTATTTTGAAGCTCATGATCGGTATCATAAATGTATAACTGCAAGTAATGTGGCCTTGAACCTTGATTCAGATGAAAACCTCCTATTTTGTGATAATTTGTGCCTTGAGCACGAAATGTGTAAATACCACGACCAGTTGACATCAAACTTTCATCAACATGAACACCAAGTGAAGTAAATGACATTACATGGTTGTAACTTCTAATATGTTGTCTAAAATGCCGTCCTTCAGCATAACTGTCTGAAAATAACTGTAATAACTCATCAGGAGCATACACTTGTGTAATTGTCACCTTTCCACCTTTCCAACACATATCTTGAGATTCTCTATGAAACAGTTTTGCAGTGCATTCTCTACACTCACTCGAAGTAGGCAGTAGGGATTTGATTGTCATAACAACATTTCAAAAATTTCTAGCAATGTAATGTCTTGCTTGAAAAATATATCGTGATTCTGTATTTTATTACATACAAAATATTCATTAAAAAAAATTATACTTATTATATACATGGTTACTAACATGAAATAATATTTAAAAAAAATATCTCCTCATATGTTATGGATTAAAAATACATAATCGTACCATGATCAAAAACTGTTTGTGTTTTGTGAGTTTCAACAGGTGAATTCATATTTTGCGAAGGTGATTCTATAAAAGAAAGTATTGACTTCAATATAGAGTTATAGTTGAAAAATAACAATAATGTATAAATCTAAATATGTATTACTATTAATTTAATTATTGACAGAATTAATCTTACCACAATCATTGTCATCAATATTTCTTATTAATGGTCTTGCTTCGTTGTTATCAGTTTGTTGGAAAATCGGATATGTAAAATTTTGATCTGTAAATTAGTTTCGAATTAACAGACCAGTCAATTATTTTTGCATAATTAATTGATATTTTTTAAATATAATGTATTTTAAAGTATAATGTATGCAATAACTTAAAGTTTCTAACCCGGGGATGAAGCGCGACTGACATGTGTGATACTCGATCTAGCTTCACTGCCATGCGCTCTTGAATAAAATCGAGAAGCAAGATTGACATTTGTCACGTCTTGAAATGGCATCATGGTTCTCATATTAGAAGTATTAGATGTTTGAACTTGTTTTCCTTTGTCTTTATTTTGTCAGTAATTTGAACGCCTTCTACCTAATTTTTGTTGTCTTTGCTCAACACTCATCCGCTGTCTTTGATCTCTTGCATTTTGTGCTCGTCTTTCTCTTTTACGTTCTCTTAAATATTGACTACAAATATTTTCCATATATTATTTTATTTGTAAAATTAAATGTAGTATTTTAAAAAATTATAATACAAAAATGAATGTGTCGTGTACTATAGATACGGTATGATATTTATTTTAACCAACCTCTTAACTCTAACGATTTTATCAATGAATCAGAAAATGAATATGTCAATATACAACACATATTTTCATACAACTATATATTAATAAACCTCTTAGATCAGTGTAATACCCCATAAATTTTGTGGACATTTTGGATAATGTTATTATGATCAACTGGGTTCCGGGGTACTCTAAGCAATTATTGGAAAAAGTGATTAGAGTAATCCGACGAACTCGGAAATTTGATAAGATTAATATTATTTAACTTGGAATTTTATTAATTGGTGCATTAGATTTAATTGGAATAATCAGTAGTGTTGCCAATTAATATTTTCTATGTATATTTTCTTTTCCTTGCCTTATTTGGAAAAAGATAGAAACATAGAGAAAGAAAAGGAAGAGAAGGAAAAGGAAGGGAAAAGAAGAGGAAAATTTTCTCAAGAGCTCTAGATCATCAATCATCAACCAATCTTCATCTTTTCATCTCAGCTTCAACCTCCTCATCTTGTAATCCAGGTGGGTTCTAGTTAGACTCTTTAGATTAAGGTTTTAGTGAGTCTATAGTTAGTTTGATATTGATAGGAAATGTGAAATTTTACAATAGAATCATGGTCTAATTGCTGAAATTCGATCACTGATTATATGTTATACTGGTTGTTATGATTATAGCATGTTTTGGTGTATTTTGATTGGAGAAAATGGGATTTTGGGGTTGAATTGGATCAACCCGTAGCAGAACTTGTCTGTAGAAAATTTTTCTGGGTTTCGTCTGCCCGTACGCGTAACACGCAGGGCCATACGCATATTGAGTTGGGCAATAGGCGTATGGAAGTGAAGGATTTTGGACGTTACGCGTATGGAGGAGGCAATACGCGTATGGTTTGGGCAATACGCGTATTAGAGGAAAAAATGGAATTTTAAAGGGAAAATACCCTCTGCCCGTACGCGTATCACTTTGGGCAGTACGCGTACGGAACAAGGACATACGCGTAAGGCCAGGACGTGTGCTGAACTGTGTTTTTTTTTCACGATACCATTTCTTGTAAATTCCATAACTTTTGACTCGTTTATCCTATCTGAGTATTCTTAGTATCGTTGTGAAGCTATGAGTATCCTCTAGCTAATGGTAGTGAGAAATATATGATTATTGCCCGATTAAATAAATCAGAAGAAACCGTGAATGGGTGTAACGTGTAATATGTTGAATTATATGTTTTCTATTGTGTGATCGATGCCTAATTGCCTATACTCTGATTATGAAACATGTTTGACTATGTATGCATGTTAAAATATGAATTAGGTAGAGTGAGGACTTACCATAAACAATGTTGCGTGTGTAATGGAATAGAGACAACGCTCGTGCAAGTAAGGCCGAGGCGTGTGTCTAGTAATCATAACCAGTTTATCTTGCGGTGTAGTTTCATGAGACTCGAGCACCTCCTCTGAAACGTATGCACAATTACTGACAGGTTTGATTCCCGCGTATAGTACGAATGGAACCTAAGGGTAGAGACTTGTGATGGTTAACAGGCCATGAGAAGTGACGGTTCACGGCTAACAGGCCATTGCTCCCGAATCCATTTCGTATTCCAAGTAACTTTGAGGATCCATGACTCGGGTCGTCTTCTAGACGTAGAAGTGGACGGGAAAAGGGGATGCCTTGGTACGGTTATTGATTTGTGAGATTCTTGAGCTAACAGGCTCAGGACGTACTTCGGTACTAGTGTGAGTTAACAGGCTCACCGGTGTGGATACTTGTATAGTGTGTGTACTCAAAGTCATTTTCCTTTCCCTTTTGACTTGAGTTAGGTTTATTAGAACCTTGTAGAGCCGAGAGGACTTTAAGATAGGGAACTCACTGAGATTTGATGTATCTCACCCCACTGTTGTTGTTTACATCACAGGTTCTGCAGGTTCCGCGAAGGGTAAGGATAGGGCTGTGTGGCCATCCTTGCTTAGCTGTTGGTTTTGCTTCCGTTGTGAAGTCTTTTGAGATCCTTAGTGATCTAGTTCTTAGTTTTATCTTTTGAACATTTTGTACATATAACATGCCGGGGGTTGTATTAGGTTATTTTGGGCATTTTTATGTATACGATGTTACTAGGAACTTATGTATTTCAGTACCAAACGTATTATTCATGTATGATATCTACTTTGATGTATGTATATATATATATATATATGGGCATTACAGTTGGTATCAAAGCAGGTCGTATCCTCGACCTAGCCATGAAATAGTATGAGTATTTTCTTTCCGTTTCATATGCGTTGTGTCGCCATTGGTCTTGCGTGTTATATTTATGGTATTGAGCCTGATCAACTTAATCCTATCTGTATGACATTCAGGAACATGGCTGACGGGCGCAGAAACAACTGTGGTAGACCGAGAAACACTCCAGCAGGGACTAATCCGTCGGTTGACGAAGGGAATGCTCCGTTGTATCAATTCATGCAGCAGATGCAGCAACAACAAAATCAGTTCATGCAACAAATGGTTCAGCAGATGGCGGGTGGTTTACATCCTCCAGTGGTTGTTCCTGAGGTTGAAGGAGGAAACTTTAGGGATTTCATTCGGTTGAATCCTCCGGAATTTCAGGGAGGGTTAGACCCAGTAAAGGCTCATGAATGGATATCAGGTATGGAACGGGTTTTCCAAATAGTTCAGTGCAGTGAGGAGAACAAGGTGGTCTTTGCTTCCCACTTGTTGAAGGGTCCTGCCATGAGGTGGTGGGAGAGCGCTTCAGCTTTAATGACAATTCAAGAGGTACCGAAGGTATGGGAACAGTTTAAGGTAATTTTTATGGAGAAATATTTTCCAAGTTCCTTGAGGTCTCAGAAGGAATTCGAGTTTCAACAATTGAGACAAGGTAACTTGATTGTGGCTTCTTATGCTGAGAAATTTGAAACTATGGCCGCTTATTCTAGACAAGCCATGTATGCTCCTGATGAGAGGTGGAAGATTGATCAGTTTCTATTTGGTTTAAGGGCTGAAATTTCACTTAGTGTGTCTCAACGGGAATTTACTACTTATGCTGAAATGTTAAGACAATGTTATGTGGCAGAGCATAGTTTGAAGAAGGTGCAAATGGAAGGAGATTTGAATAGGATGAATCAAAGTGATCGAGAGAGACCGAATCAACAGGTTAGACCAAGGCAACAATCATTTAAAGGGAAGCAAGCTCAGAGTTATAGAACTAGTGTGCCTCCGGTATGTCGTATTTGTGGACGGAATCATTATGGTAGGTGCAGTTTGGAGGGAATGAGGTGTTATCAGTGTAATAAGGTGGGCCACATGGTGAAGGATTGTCCTCAGGGTAGAAATCAGGCACAAGGGAGGAATACCGGCCGAGTGTATACCTTGGATGCGAGAAAAGCAAAGAATGATAACTCTTTGATTGCGGGTACGTGTTTCGTAAATGGACATCCTTGTTTTCTTTTATTTGATTGTGGGGCAACGCATTCTTTTGTGTCCACGCGTTGCGTGAAGCGACTTGGGTTGCAAGCTGTTCGTTTGTTTCCTCCTATGGTGGTTACTACTGCCATGGATGAGATTGTAGAGACACCATTGATGTGTGAAAATTGTGTATTATCGGTGAATGAAAGAGTTTTCCAAATTGATCTTATCTGTTTACCGCTTAAGAAAGTGGATGTCGTTCTGGGAATGGATTGGCTTTCCGCTAATTCGGTGTTTATTGGGTGTGAGGAAAAGTAAATTATTATCCCATCTACCGAGGCTACTTCGAAGGATGTGTTAACAACTATTTTAGAAGGTACGGTTGGAATGATTAATTTCTTGTTTGAGGAAGAAAAGTCTATTCTTTTGATTCTTACTAAGGAGGAGAGTAGTAACATTCCAGTTCTGAGTATTCCGGTAGTTTGCGACTTTCCTGAAGTTTTCCCCGATGTTGCGGTGAAAATTGGATAACAAATTATTAATTAATTTGCATCATATTTCTTTTACAACCGACTTTGATTTATCCAAAGGAAAGGTTCAAGATCGTTAGAAAAACCTAAAGGGAAAGATCTAAGGTTCGGGGGTTGGTTATACTAAGGGAAGGTATTAGCACCCTAAGTATCTGTAGTACTCTACAGGAACCACTTGTTAAATGTTATCTTATGTTTGCTAAAGGTTCTATGCTAAAGGCTGAAAAACCCTAGGGGTTAGTATCTAAGTATACTCGATAAAGCATCGCACTTTATGCCTACGTATCCTCAGGAATAGAATCAGAGTATGCGTAGTTCTACTTCTACTGAATGATTAACTGTGGTCAACATTCAGAGGGGAAATGAGTACAAGCTCATTGTAGAGTTTAAGAACTCTCTAGATCTAGTTATAATGGGCCTATGTTGAAGTTTAATTAGGAGGGGAAAGTGATAAATTCATTATGATGAATATCACTAAGAGTTGAAGAACTCTTCCTAAAGCTAGTTATAATTTCTATGGCTCTGATGAGGCCAAGAAATAAGGTTTCTTCCTAAGAGGTTACTTAGGTTAAGATGGGGGGCAATGACTTTAAGAGTCAACACTATTCACCTTCCTATGGAATAGGGGGAAAAGTTGATAAAATAGCAAAGAGATAATAAAATGATATAAAAGACATGAATACAAATGTGAGATTAAGATGAAAATCAAGATGTCTAAGCAAAGTAAGAATTAAACACATACTGATCAAACACATTAGGTATAACATGGCATAGTGAAAAAGAAAATGCAATAAAACAATAATAAGTATTTTTAAACTTTAAACAAGGATAAAGTCTAAAAGTTAAATATTTTTGACAATTTTTTTAGAAAAAAAGCTCAACAAAAAAATGAAGGAAAAAAAAAAGAAAATAAGCAAGCATGGTATTTTATAAAATAGTGAAGTAAAACAATTAAGGGATGAAAAGGAAAAAACTGCAGCCGTGGGGAATTGAACCCACGCCCCTTGAACCAAACGAACAAACCACAACCAACTGGGCTAATATGCGCGCCTTGACAAGAGAAGGGTAGAACGCATATATATAAAACAATGTGCAAATCAGGAAAATAAAAAAGAAAGGGTTAGGCGAGGGGAATCGAACCCCCGTCCTCAGCATGAACAATCCTTATAACTCTCCTCCTGGACCAGCGGTGCTACGCCCTCATCCAGTTATTATGTGATTCAATAAATACATAAGGCAACAGGCTTCCATAAATTCCAAATAACCAAAACAAGCATACGCCAGCCATGCTCAACTTCCAACCAAACTCATCTTGCCCGGTCATGCTCTTACAATCATTACTCAGTCAATACACAACCCAAATTAAACAAAGCAAACTCTAAATTGATTAGCAATAACCAAGAAATACCAAAGTTCTAGCAAAGATGAAGTACCACAAGAGTTCAAGAAGCACACAATAACCACACAATCCAAACAAAAATCTGATAGTCAGAGGGCGTATAAACCAAACATTTACATTCACAAAAGATAATGGCATATGACATATCATCCAACATTTGCTCATGTACCATTAAAATGACAGTGGCGTATGAGAAGTTTCATTCACCCTAACATGTTTCCACACTGTTTGTCAAGCACATTTAAATACAGGAATGGGTAGCACATCAGCATGTTGTACACAACTTTAAAATGGACAGCAACTAAATCCAAACAGAACCAAATATTGAAAGCTGAATGGGTAGAAACAAGCAAATGGCAAACATAGAATCATACTGGCAGCATAGTTTATAAATTGACCTTGTCGTAAATCAGCAAGCAATAGAAAGCAACATGAACAAATGAAGGACATGCTAGACTCCTCAAATATGACATACCAAGATAGTGTAAAACATGATAACAGTTCATACAAACTAAATACACATCAATGCAGATTTTCAGAATAATCATCCAGTTCTAGTTAAATAGAGTAAGGCAGACTAGAATCAAATATAGTGGCAATGCAAATTTAATTAGATTCATGATGATGTAAAGCACAAGGACATGGCAGCTCAAGACAATTAGGTGCATCAGATGGGTCAGTACGTAAGTGAAACAACATCAACTATCATTGGTCATGGCATAACAGTGAGAAAATAGGATGGATAATAGCTAACAACATACGTTATTGATGTGCATCAAACAAGAAAAACAGTATATATATCAGGTTCGTGTTAACATACTGATTACAACATAACTCAAAAAACATACTAACTCAAATAATAGGTTGTCAAACCTCAACCACATCACTTAACACAAAGGGAAGCAAAATCATATACCAAAGTAGGATCACAATCAAATCAATTCATAACAAAAGACTAGGATCTATAGAAGTTGGCATGCTTGTAACTAATATACAGTGTACCTCCACAAATTTATCAGAAACACATGGGGAAGCTCAAACATTAATAACTCAGAGTCAAACAAAAGCATTCATAGTCAGAAAGTAACATGGAATGGCAATTGAGATTCACAACATAACATGATAGCATTAGCAAAACTGATTGTACACATAAACCTTAATTGATTGATCAATAATTAAAGACATCAATATATTGTAAACTCAGCAGGATATTGGCATGTGAAAGGTTGCTATCAATGTGTGTGTTTTAATGGAACAGAGCAACAATAGTGAATATGGTGGATCAGTCTTTCAAACTCTAGACAGGTGCATCAGAACATATCAACATATAGTTCAAATCTTGAAATAAAGCAAGAATCAATACCACAGTCAGGTTTATGCATATCAGGATGAACATACACATACAAATACCAAAACTAAATTGATCAACAATATGAATCTAAACAGTTTTCGTGTTTACAAATACCAATACTGACATGGAAAACCAAAAATAAAAGCAATTTGGACAAGTACACAACAGGAATGGTGTTTTAAAGAGAGCAGCCACAAATCAAACATCAAACACATAGACAAATAGTGATAGCTTACTTGATTTAACAGAATAGCATGGTGAGCATGGTATGGCAGTTTGGACATGGTTTTGAGCATAAACTAAAGTTGATAACCAAAATAACACAACCAGCAAAGCTAGGGCAAACACGATAAACCAGTTTCAATGATATCCTCAACAGCAGCTCAAAACAAGTTGTACTAAATGGTCAAGCAAGGATAGGTTATAAGATAAGATAAAATAACAACCAAACTTATCTAAGCAATAGCATTAAGGATAGGCAGTGGCATATAGCATTAAAGAACCAACTTGGGTAGCCTTAAGAAAATACATACAATTATGATATTACAAAGGAAAGCATGTTGAACACAACAAAGTTAGCACATCAATATGAACACAGTATTAACATAGAGGGTAAAATCATGGTATCACAGAGGCATGGCTCCCTAAATTAACAGTTTTTCAGTAGAAAGGCTTCACATGGATATCATAGTATGGCAAGGACAGCAAAGCATATTAAATCATGAGCTCTAGGTTTCAAGTCCATCATAAATCATTATAGGTAGCCACAACAAAAATTGCCTATCATGTTGACAGAATAAAACAGACATAAATGAGAGATATTTATCACACCAGCATGTTGTATTCAATATGTATACTCAACAATTGGATGTTGTTAGCACAGACATGTCAAACAAGATGTGGAGTATTGCAAACACAAGGTTTGAATAAAGACTTAAACCAGACAAAAAAACAATCAACCTAAAAGTAGAGCATAGTATCTCAGCAACTCAATGAAAATCATGGTTGTATACAAAACGATGATCCATGTACCGAGAGCAACAAAACCAAACCAAAGAAGACAACTTTATAATTTTAGCCAGACATTAAACCATCAATGAAAGGTAACAAACAAGTTTACTCATTTAAAAATTATGAACACATCAAAAATGTGTGAAGAGTTAAAATTCCATAATACATGACACACATGGCATATAAGTATTGTTAACAGAATCAAACATCTAAACTTGTCAGCACAATACTACAATGATAGTCCATAATATTATAGCCATTCAAAGCATGAGATCAGAGGCATAGATTTCATGAATATAACAATAATCATCCTCAATATTTCAAGCGAAAAAACATATAATGAATCAGCATAAGCAGTATAACAACATTGGTAATAGCAAAATCATACAAGTTACTCAGAGCATGTGTTCATATGATTATGAGCAAGAAAAACATTGAATGAGCATGAAAGAAAAATGAAAGAGAAGTAGGAATGATACCAAATAGAAGCTTTCTAAACCTTTGA
Organism: Lathyrus tuberosus; assembly: GCA_022829125.1. NCBI lineage: Eukaryota > Viridiplantae > Streptophyta > Magnoliopsida > Fabales > Fabaceae > Lathyrus > Lathyrus tuberosus. The sequence goes on along the minus strand of JALAZF010000199.1, from coordinate 7,772,650 downwards.
GTGGTCAGAACTCTACGCAGAAACTCCCTTGCCCCGTTCACCCAAAGCTCCAGAATATTAAACGTTTGTAAGGAAAATTGTTAATGATTTGCATTGAAGCTGAACTCCTTTATATAGGCTGAGATATGGGCCGGGTCAACAAAAACTCCTCCCTTCAAAATGCTAGGGTTTTGAAATTGGTTTCAAACATACGCTCCTTCCCTCTGAGTCTTGGCAGATGGCTACAGAGTTGAAACACCCAAAATGACATTGCTTCTTTGGCTCCCTTCTGTGGCGAGTAAGGTAGGCATGAGAAAGGAAGGTTGACAATGACATTGCTCTGGCCAGTTCGCAGGGTGTGCAGAGGAGAGCTGAGAATGGAAGGCTCAGAATTGCTTTAGACGAGGCTAAACCTTGGAAGCTTAAACGGGCAAGTTTTTAAGAGAATTTAAACGAAACATTGTCGCGCCAAGGATTAGAGTGAAAACGGTTTGGAATTGATTCGTTTGCGTTTGAAATCCTTGCTCCATTCTGAGTTTCGCAAACCAATACGAGGAAGGAGATCAAACAGTTGCTTTTGGCATCTTACACGCCACATGTCGGCTTCCCATTGGCCATGAAGGTGGGTTGAAAAGTCAAAGGAAAATGGTGCATTCTGATTGGCCAATGATATTACTCGTTAATCAAAGATCATCATTAATCCAACAAGACCAAGTAGGAAAGTCACACGTAAGGTTCTCTTAAGCACTTAAATGACAATTAACTTATCACATAAATTAAAACTTGATGTTATATATATTTTTAAAAAAAAAAAATTATAATTAAATTAATTGTTAATAAAATCTAGCCCAATTTAATTGATAAATTATCTTGAAATTAGAAATTAAGGTAATTAATTCAAAAATCAAACAAATTAGGCTAAAATTAAATCATCAATTAAATTAATTAATTAGGCTACTAATCAAAAAATAAAAAACAAGAATATGTTAAAATTAAATCAAGATAGGATAAATGAAGTAAAAATGCTAAATAAATCAAGACAAAAATAGATAAATAGAGATTTAAGATAAACAGAGAAAAATAAAAACACAAATCATCAAGCAAAAAGATGAGGGTAAAATTTGGGGTACTACAGTTGCCCCTATTTAAATATCTTCACCTGATGACATGAGAGATGAAGATCTTCATGTAATCAATAGTGAAAGATATTTAAATACAGATAACCGAAAATTTTGCCCTCAGATGCACACACATGCAATGCAACAGATATGATGCCAAGGAGATGCAAGAAAATGCAGACACAACAAGACACCAAAGGGCAAACAGGAAGCAAAAAGACCAAGGAGCTTCACTGGGGAAGGACGAAAGGTACAGTATCCGTGAGAAAAACTCACTGGGGATACAAGCTAAACAACCAAAAGAGACCCACTGGGGAGACTCCAAAGAGAAACTGGGAAAAACCCAAAAAAACAATCTCCACTGGGGACAGATCCAGGGAGATGGACTACTGGGGACAAAACAAACCCACACTCTTCCTGGGCACGAAACCAGAAAGAAAAACATGATCACGAGGGATTGGTCAAAAAGACAGACAACCAAACCAAAACTTTCTGGGGGCTCTTATACTGAAGAGTTCAAGATGGGATCTTCAAGAGAAGCCAGAAAGACAGAGACAAACTCTGCGCAACAGATAGAAGTCTTAAAGTTGAATAAAATTTTATTCCAAGAAACTTAGCTTAAAGCAAATTCAGAAAAGAAACAAGATAAGGAGGTGTTCAATGTCCGACACGATTCGAACAAGAACAGTTTTAAAACAAAAGACGATGCTTGACACGATTCAAGCAAGGTCCCAATTCAAGTTCGACACGATTCGAACAAGAACGGTTTTAAAACAAAGGGGGTCAGTGTCCGACATGATTCGAACAAAGACTCTGTTCAGGTTTGACATGATTCAAACAAGAACACAGAAGACAGTGCTTGACACGATTCAAACAAAGTCTAAGTTCAAGTTTGACGCGATTCAAACGAGAACACATAAGACAGTGCTTGACACGATTCAAACAAAGTCTAAGTTCAAGTTTGAATCGATTCAAACGAGAACACAGAAGACAGTTCTTGACACGATTCAAACAAAGTCTAAGTTCAAGTTTGACGCGATTCAAACAAGAACAGGAAAGACAGTGCTTGACACGATTCAAACAAAGTCTAAGTTCAAGTTTGACATGATTCAAACAAGAACAGGTTCAAGTTTGATGTGATTCAAACAAGAACAACTCTAAAAATCCTTTAAAGTTAAACTTCTTAGAGAACAGAAAAAGATTTTAAAGATTCAAATCTGACGTGCAGAGGTTAAGACCAAACAAGCACGACACAAAGCAAACCGGGAATGTCTTTACTTCATAGGGGAGATAAAGACAAACACGACAAAAGACTGCAAGCAAACAGAGCAAAAAGAAAAGCAAAGATGTTGGGATATGATGCATATGCTTAGCTATATGCTAGAAACGACGCGAACGACGCAAATAGGAAAGAAGCAAGGACAACACGAGCCAACACCCTGAAACCCAAACATCAAGGATAATCGGAGCAATCTTCTCTTCACTGGAGATGGCAGATCCATGCCAAAAATACAGTACTGCTAATTCTTCTTGTGCAAACTTGATTCTAAAACGTCCTAATTCCAGAGTAAAACTTGGTTTATCTTTGTGTTTTCTTAAACAAAATTCCGTTTTCAAAAATCAAGTGAAAATGACTAAGAAATTTTTGCAGAAATAAAGAAATGAAAGCGTATTAAGCAAGAGATGATTCAATAGCTGGTATTCATTGAAAAATGGTTACCTTCCAAATAGCAGAGTCCCATGAAATATTACAAATGCAACAAAATGGCAATTTATCATAAGTTAAATTGTATTCAATGACCAATAACCCTAATGACTAAGGACTCTAGCTGTAGCTAACTGGATCTTCTCTGGGGATTCCTGGATATCACAGAGGTGTCCTTGTCTCAAGCATAATACTTTCGTACCGAATCAGCATTCACAGGATGTGCAAGCTGTTCACCGTCCATAGTCGTGAGGAAAAGAGATCCTCCTGAAAATACTGTCTTAACTATGTATGGACCTTCATAATTAGGCGCCCACTTTCCACGGGCGTCTCTCTGCGACGGAAAGATCTTCTTAAGTACCAACTCACCTACTCGGAATTCCCGAGTGCGGACCTTTTTATCAAATGCTCTCTTCATCTTCTTCTGATACAACTGACCATGGCACATAGCTGTCAGGCGCTTCTCATCAATTAAATTCAACTGGTCATATCTCTCTTGAATCCACTCAGCTTCATCAAGCTTTGTTTCCATCAATATCCTCAGCGAAGGTATTTCCACCTCTATAGGGAGGACAACATCCATTCCATATACCAATGAAAAAGGGGTTGCCCCTGTTGATGTTCTGACGGACGTTCTATATCCATGTAGGGCGTACGACAACATCTCATGCCAATCCTTGTATGTTTTGACCATTTTCTGAAGGATTTTCTTGATATTCTTGTTTGCAGCTTCGACCGCTCCATTCATCTTCGGACGATACGGTGAAGAGTTATGGTGCTCAATCTTGAAGTTATCACACAACTCCTTCATGGTTCTGTTATTCAAATTGGCTCTGTTGTCAGTTATGATTCTGCTCGGAATCCCATAGCGATAAATGATATTATTCTTAATGAAACGAGCAACTACTTGCTTAGTTACATTGGCATAAGAGGCGGCTTCCACCCACTTGGTAAAGTAATCTATAGCCACCAGAATGAAGCGGTGCCCATTAGACGCTTTAGGCTCAATTGCCCCAATCATATCAATGCCCCACATAGAGAACGGCCAGGGCGATGACAGCACATTCAACAGAGTAGGAGGAACATGCATTTTGTCTGCATAAATCTGACATTTATGGCATTTCCTAGCATACTGGATGCAACCAGTCTCCATAGTCAACCAATAGTATCCAGCCCTCAAGATCTTCTTAACCATGGCATGCCCATTGGAATGGGTGCCAAAAGCTCCTTCATGAATATCATGGGTCAACAAGTCTGCTTCTCTCTTATCGACACATCTTAACAAAACCATATCATGATTCCTCTTGTATAGTACGCCGTTGCTGATGAAGAACTTGGCTGACAATCTTCGCAGAGTCTTCTTATCAAGAGCGGAGGCATTGGCCGGATATTCTTGATTCTTCAGGAAGTTCAAAATGTCATGAAACCAAGGTTTGCCGTCTGATTCCTCTTCAATGACCTGGCAGTAAGCAGGCTCGGTCTTTCTTCCAATACTGATTACTGGATCTTCATTGATAAATTTGACTTGCCACATTAAAGCCAGTGTCGCTAAAGCATCGGCCACATGATTCTCTGTACGTGGCACATGATAAAATGTTATCTCGTCAAAACACTTAATCAACTCCAGAGCATATGCCTGATAAGGGATAAGCTTCTCATCTTTGGTCTCCCACTCGCCTCTGATCTGATAAATGACTAGAGCGGAGTCACCCATAACTTCAAGAAAACAGATTCCAAGATCGATCGCAGCTTCCAAACCCAGAATGCACGCCTCATACTCAGCGATATTATTCGTACATCCAAAATCCAACCTAGCTGTAAAAGGGGTGTAGCCACCTTCAGGATTAATTATAACAACACCTACTCCATGCCCCTTGCAATTGGATGAACCGTCGAACATCATCTTCCATCTATATTCAGCCCTGGGATCTTCTTCAGAACTTAACTCTTCGTCATCCTTTACTGCCATAATATCCTCGTCAGGGAAGTCAAATTTGAGTGGTTCATAGTCTTCAACTGGTCGATCAGCAAGATATTCTGAGAGGATGCTTCCTTTAATGGCCTTTTGAGTGAAATATTGAATGTCATATTCAGATAATAACATGTGCCAACGGGCAAGTCTGCCTGATTGAGCAGGCTTCTCAAAAATGTATTTTATCGGGTCCATCATGGAAATCAAAAGGGTGGTATGACAGATCAGATACTGTCTCAGGCGTTTGGCGGCCCAAGCCAAAGCACAACAAGTCTTCTCCAGCAGTGAGTAACAACTTTCACTGTCTGTGAACTTCTTACTTAGATAATAAATTGCATGCTCTTTCCGGCCAGTCTCGTCATGCTGTCCCAAGACACAGCCCATGGACTCTTCCAAAACTGTCAAGTACATAATCAGAGGTCTTCCGGAAACCGGAGGAATTAGAACAGGAGGTTCTTGGAGATAAATTTTGAGTTTCTCGAAAGCCTGTTGACATTCTGCATTCCATTCAACTGGCTGATTCTTACGGAGTAATTTGAAGATCGGTGAACATATTGGAGTCATGTTGGAGATGAAATGAGAGATGTAATTCAAACGGCCCAAAAATCCTCTGACTTGAGACTCAGTTTGCGGAGCTGGCATCTCTTGAATTGCTCGCACTTTATCTGGATCCACTTCAATACCCTTCTGGCTGACAATGAAACCTAATAATTTCCCATATCTGACCCCAAAGGTACACTTTGCAGGGTTCAACCTCAACTGATACTTCCGAAGTCTCTTGAACAATTTCAGCAAGTGATCTACATGTTCCTCCTCATTCTGAGATTTGGCTATCATATCATCCACATACACCTCTATCTCTTTGTGGATCATATCGTGAAACAAAGTCACCATGGCCCTCTGGTACATTGCCCCTGCGTTCTTTAGTCCAAAAGGCATAACCTTATAACAATAAGTGCCCCACGGGGTAATGAAAGTGGTCTTATCCATATCAGCTGGATCCATTTTAATCTGATTGTAGCCTGAGAAACCATCCATAAATGAGAACATGGTGAAACGGGCAGTGTTGTCTACCAGCGTGTCGATATGTGGTAGAGGGAAATCATCCTTGGGACTAGCTTTGTTGAGATCCCTGTAGTCCACACACATTCGCACTTTTCCATTCTTCTTCATAACAGGAACAATATTAGCTACCCATTGTGGGTACTTGGAGACTGCTAAAAATCCGGCATCCAATTGTCTCTTAACTTCATCTCGGATTTTGAGGGCCATATCAGGATGACTTCTACGAAGCTTTTGTTTTATCGGCGAGAACTAGGGCTTGAGCGGTAATTTATGAACCACAATATCTGTATCTAGACCGGGCATATCTTGGTAAGACCAAACAAACATATCCACATACTCTTTAAGTAGTGAAATCAACCGCTGTCTAACTTCTGGCTTCAAGGATGCCCCAATCTTAACTTCTTTCTTCTCTTCCTCAGAACCAAGATTGATGAAATCCACCTGCTCCTCATGTGGCTGGAGGTCTGTATACTGGTAATCACACATGTCTGCCAGCTCTTTGGGTACCTCAAAATTCTCCTCCTCTTCAGCTTGATAGACAGGGAAGTCAAAGTCAATGGTGATAGCAGGGTCATTGAATACAATGGGTTTACGATTCATTCTGCATAATAGAATGACTTGTATTACTAAAGTGCACAACAGTTCACAAACATGCAAGATGAAGATGTTTTGTTTGAAAAGATTGCCATTTTTAGAAACAGAATGCAGTAAAGTGAAGACAATGAAAATTGCAAAAAAAGTCATTTCATTGATTAATATTGAAAACGGAGGCCCATACAAAATAATCCACTAGCTTTGGGCAAGACTAGGGAAATGAAAACAACAAATCAAAACAAGTTACTCTGGTTCCGGGTACACAGTTGGGATCTCTATAGCCTCCCAATTGCTCAAAACACCCTCTTGGCGAAAAACCAGATGATCAATGTCTTCTTCCTCCTCAGCGCTCCCAATGATTGCGTGGAACTGATGTCCACCTTTGACAAATATCTCCTGCACAGTCTTCGTCTTCGTCTTTCTTCTCATTTTCGAAGCAGCCTCATCTTCTGGAGTTGGTTTGTAACCCAACCCCTGATGTCGGTCCCTCTTCTCAATCTCGATGACTTCGCCCCATCCTGCGGGCACGCCTTCCTGAAGGGCGAACTGGATATTCTTATACGAAGCAAATGATGGATACTCTGGTACTACCGGCTTCTCATTATCGATCATAACTGCATTAGCTATTTCCAAAGCTTGGAAAGAAGTTTCTAACGCATCCTCGTCAGCCTCAATGTAGCGAAATGAGGACAGGTTACTGACCATCAAATCCTCCTCACCATGTATGATAGCTAACCTATCATCAGCTACAAACTTCATATTCTGATGTAATGTAGAGGTTACAGCACCTGCTTCATGGATCCAAGGTCTTCCGAGCAAACAACTATAAGCAGGATTGATGTCCAGAATTTGAAACAGAATATTAAACTCCTGAGGTCCAATCAACACTGGGAGCTCTATTTCCCCCATAACAGATCTTCGCGAACCATCAAAAGCTTTGACAATCAACGAAGTGGGTCTCGTGACTCCTCCTTTGTATGCCAATTTATCAAGAGTTCTCTTTGGTAAGACATTCAGAGAGGACCCTGTATCCACGAGGACTCCAGCCAACGTGTCTTCCTGACATGTCATGGATATATGCAGAGCAAGATTGTGCTTCCGGCCCGCTTGGGTTAACTCTTCCTCACTGAAATTGAGGGTATTGCAAGCGGTAATGTTAGCAACAATGTGATCAAACTGTCCGGTGGTGATATCTTGAGCTACGTGAGCCTGGGCCAAAACCTTCTGCAGTGCAGATCGGTGGGCTGGTGAATTAATCAACAGGGATAGAACAGAAATCTTTGACGGGGTTTGATGGAGCTGATCCACGATCCTGTAGTCACTTCTTCTTATTATTCTAAGGAACTCTTCATCGTCCTCTTTGGAGATTACTTCTTTTCCCTTATCGTTGGCAGGTACATGACTAACACCTTCTTTTCTGGACGTTTCCGTGTTCACAGGGGGACAAATCCTTCCACTCCTCATCATTCTCTCTGTTCCTACTATATTAGACACGTCCTTCTCATCAGCCCCCACCTCCTTCCTTGGGACCGGTTCTTCTATTACGACCCCCACCTCTTTCCTTGGGATCATTTCTTCTTTCTTCCTTTCACTTGTAATATCTTCATAAATCCAGGGCACTGCTTTGGTTCCTCTGAACCTGAATGGGACTGGTTTTGGGAAGTTATTTTTCCTAGCACGATTAACAGGAGCAGTAGCTTCAGGCCTATTAAATCTTGGAATTGATTGTCTAAAAATAGGACTCACAGTATTTGTCCCTGGATTGTTGAACACCGGAATTACTGATGAGTACTCTTCCTCATCAAGCAACTGTACTTGTTTTGGCAAGTTGAACACTGGCTCAATCACCGCTATTCTGTTTTCCTTCCTGAAAACCTGTAAGAAACCTTCATTAATCAAGCGCTGAATATCACCTTGTACCAACGGACATCCTTCACTAACACCATCACACTCTTCACAAACATCATGGCAAGCTTCGACCAAACCGGCGCTGAACAACTTGGCGTGAAACACTCTCAAGGGAGTTTTAATCTGTGCTGCATCTGAGATTAATACCTCGTCATTCTCATCTTCAATAGCATTAGCTGACCCATGGGTTGGCAAAGGGTTGCTTTTCACATTTGGTTGGCTATTAACGAAAGACAGAACGTTCTTTTCTATCAGGCCCTTCACTAGATTCTTCAATGCCAAACATCCTTCTAAGTCATGACCTACCCCTCCTTGATGGAAGGCACATGTTGCATTAGGGTTGTAAAACTGCATAGACTTTTCAGAGGGTGGCCCCAATGGCCTAGTAACAATTAGTCCTTGTTCCACCAACGAAGGATATAATGCTGTGTATGTCATTGGTATGGGTGGAAAATTCGGTGTCACTGCCTGTTTTCTTGGCGGGATATTTTGTTGTGGCGCTGGCCTCCGCTGCTGCTGGTAATTCTGGTTCTGATTCCTTGGCCACTGCTGTTGATTTTGTGGCTGGGAAACAGGAGCCTGTTGCATTACCGGATGATTAAAGGCGGGCATAACAGATGCCACGTATGGTTGCTGGGGGAATTGTATAGCATAAACTGGCTATTGGGGAAAACTGGGACCTGGCTGTGGTTGGAAAAGGGCTCGCTTCCAATTAGGACTCTGTTTCTTCCCTGTCATGACAGCGTTAGTCTCGCCCTCCTTCTTTTTATGAAAATTGCCTGGAGACTTCTTGACACTGGCACTAGTAGCACTGTTAGGTGAACTAGCCACCTTTCCACTTTTCAGACCTGCCTCTACTTTCATACCAATTGCAATAATGTCAGAGAAATTGGCGCCAGTGTTGCTAATCATTTTCTCATAGAATTCAGGTTTCACAGTGTCTACAAACCAATCAGCTATTTCCTTCTCAGTTAATGGCGGTTCAACCTGTGACGCAGTCTCTCTCCATCTCTGAGCATATTCTTTAAACGATTCAGTGTTCTTCTGAGTCATGGTCAAAAATTGCCTACGATCAGGTGCCAGATCCAAGTTATACTTATAGTGCTTTATGAAGACATCCATAATATCTTGAAAACATTTAATCTGAGACTGATCCAAGCTTAAATACCACTTTGCGGCAGTGCCCTTCAGGCTGTCCTGGAAACAATGGATCATCAACTTATCATTATCCATATATGCCGCCATTCTTCGGAGATACATGACCAAGTGTGCCTTTGGACACGTAGGACTAGAGTACAATTCGAAGCTTAGTAATTTGAACTTTGGTGGAATTACTAAGTCAGTGACCAAACACATATCCCTTAGGTCAGAGCTGAAGACATTATCTCCCTCCATGGCCCTTAGCTTTCTCTGCATAATCTCCATACTGGCCCTCAATTTCTCATTGATGTCGTCTCCTTCCATGGATACGTTATCATTAATAAGATGGTGCTGATTCTAGAAGACGGGCTGAAACTGGGTCTGAATCACAGGTGGGGTATTAGTTGGGATAGTTTGTTGGTTTTCACCAAACAAAGGTGCAGCTTGTTGGGTGGACTGAGGAGCTGTGGCTCGTATAAACTCAAACGGTATCCCTAAAGTAGTGTCCACAGCAGGTATGACTGGCGGCTCAACAGTTGTAGTGACGATTTCTGAGACTACAGTAGCTTGAGTATCCATTTTTGCTCGTATAACATGCAAAACTTCCATAATCTGCCCCATGCCTACTCTTAACTCATTGAGCTCCTCGTTGACTTGATCCAGATTCTCACAATTATCAGACATCTTTCCTCTTCAAGCCTGGTCCGGATGTTGCAACAAATGTAGAGAGATCAGGGTGATGGTTCTGAAGAAGACAAAACGGCGATGAGACACAGAAGAATGCGCGCGCGTATGCAAAGATGCAAATGAGATGCAAATGCAAATGCAGGCTAAACTATCAAGAAACCAAAGACATCTTGCAAATAATATAGAAAGTAGATTCTTGATAAAACAACTTCTTCATTAAAAGTTTGGCAAACGTTACATCTGGAGCAGGGTATTCTCATACTCCAAGTACATAAGTAGAGATACAACAGAATGAAAAGATACAATAACAACACAAATGTCAACAACAATACTAGAAATTGAATTCGCCGGTTGACGATCCTTCTCCTCCATTAATCACCCTCATTATCTTGATAATGCGCTCTTTGGTTTCTTTCTTTGTGAGAACCAGCTCTCCTAACTCCTCCATCATCCTCTGCTTTGTTTTAGTAGGAGACTCGTGGCGAGGACGTGGTTTCATCATTACTCAGGCTATGCTATGAGACCATTGCAAATGAGATTCTGTGATCGGGCATTCAGACCTCCACAACTGTCTGTTGATATGGCGCCAAGTGCGACTCAAGCGCATCTTCATCTCAAATCCTTCCTTTTCGTCATAAAACATCATATGCATGTCTTCATTATCTGGGATTCCTTCCTTCAAATGACCCAGCTGACGGCGAGCGAGGACAGGGTTGTAATTGATACAACCATTCCTTCCCAAGAGAGGTACATTGGGGCAGTCCCCACAGCTAACGATTATGGTGATTCCTTCGTCCGTTGAATCATACCATTCAATGTCGGTATGCTTCAGTTCCATCAACTTCTTAGACCACACCTTGCAGTCTTCAATCTCCCAGAAAGTTGGGGTCTTTGGCAAATAAGAAACAAACCACTTGTAGAAGAGGGCTACACAACAAACAATTAGCTCACTGCCTCTCATATATCTGGTCTGTATGGAATGGTAAACATCAGCCAACAGTGTTGGGACTAGATTGTTGACTACAAACAGCTGAATGGCTTGGGTGTCTACAAAATCCTTGGCGTTTGGGAATAGGAACAAACCATATATCATCAATGCTAAAGTTGATTCAAACAAAACTTCATTTCCACTGTTCTTAAAGTACAGAGCTTTCTCCATCAAGAACTGTGCTGGCAGCCCACGCTTTCCTCCCTTATTGGTCAAATTGGCTTGGACATCAGATAGCCTGATTCTGGTTAGTCTGGCTATGTCTCTGGCAGAAGGTGTTTCTTCGATTCCGAAAAAGACAGGGGAATCCCTGATTCGGATCCCTATCATGGCTGAAAACTCTTCCAAGGTTGGTACTAACTGGAATTTAGGGAACAAGAAACAGTGGTATGCTGGGTGATACAACTGGACTAGAACTTCGAGAGGTCCCACAGTTACGGGTGTCTTCATCAGCGGTATGACACACCCATATCTATCAGCGAAGGCTGACTGGTCTTCAATCATTTCTCCCAACCATAGCAGACGATCCACCTCTGGCAACTCGAAGCAGTAAGGCCAAACTCTTTTTCCTGCGGCATCCATTTCTACAAAATCTGCAAAACAAGATTAGTAACTTGATAGTTTAGCAGGGATGTACAATGCAATGCAAAGTTTCATGGAGTTCAGACGTTTAGCAAAATATCAAGAGATATCAAAAGACCTCATTTCATTAGATAAAAGTGAATTACAACAGTTGATACAACTTTTAAAAAGCCCTAAACATAAGCTAAATAAAAGCTAGAAAGTCCTAAGGAAATTCTCCTAGAAGTCTTGCGTTGAGTCTTCTGATTTCCTTCTCCATCTGGTCTCTTTCTGTGACGAGGTTGTCAAGAATGGATTTCCAAGCGGGACGCTGAGTGCTTGAGGAACTTGGATCTTCTTGGGCTTTCCTCTTCTTACAGGAGAGCAACTCTTCATTCTTGATCTGCAGCTGCTTCTGGAGTTCCAGATTCTCTTCAACGACCACTTGATACTTGAGCTTCCAGGCTTCTTCTGACCTCTGGGCTTGTCTTAGGGAAATCTCCAATTCTTCTTCTTTTGACATGAAATATAACACGGGCTCCTTCTTTAAGGTGATTGGTTCTTGTCTTTTGTAGGGCATCTTCAACTCTATAGCTCTTCTTCTAACCCACTGGAGGTAGGGCTCCAAGGACACACAATTAGGTCTTCCTAAAGAACTTATCCCTCTTTTGCGCTTGCTACCCCAAGCCTTCAAGATCAACTCCTTCTGCTCCTCCTTCTTGTCATATGTTTCAAAGTAGATACTTTCCACATGAGCACTGAGAGGTTTGTCTTCCAAAGGATACCCTAATTGGCGCCGCGCCAACACAGGGTTGTAACTGATACCTCCTTTGATGCCAAGCAAAGGCACGTTACCAAAGTCTCCACAGCTATCTATAATCAGGATCCCATCATACACCCTATTATACCAATCAATATCTGCGTGGGAGAGTGCCGTGACTTTCTGAGACCACCATCCTTTCTTGGAATCCCAGAATGCGCCTTTCTTTGGTAAGTGGGAAACAAACCATCTGTATAGTATGGAGACACAGCAAATAATCTGTCCATTTTTATGAGCATTTCTTGTATGGATTGAGTGATAGGCTTCGGCAAGTAAGGTAGGTACTGGGTTCTGCTTTAAGAAAATCTTGATTGCATTTAGGTCTACAAAGTTGTCAATGTTCGGGAACAAGAACAGTCCATAGATGAGCAAGGCAAATACAGCTTCAAAGGCATCTCTGTTGGAACTCTTAGCAAAGTATCTGGCCTTTTCAATCAAAAACTTGGCAGTTAACCCCAAGATTCCTCCCTTAGAAGTCAAATTGCTCTTGATGTCAACCAACTCTAGATAAGTCTTCTCTGCTATCTCTTCCTCTTTTGGATCCTTCTCAAAGATGGGAAACGGGGACTCATCCTTGATAGGCAAACCAACTATCTGAGAGTATTCTTCAAGGGTGGGCGAGAGTTGATAATCTGGGAATGTGAAACAGTGATATCTTGGATCATAAAACTGGAGCAAGGTTGAGAGAAGTCCTTCATTAATAGTCTTCCTTAATAAGACCCACAATTTTCCGTATCTGCTTATGAATCCTTCAGGGTCTATTAACGAATCTCCCAATTTCCTTAGGTCATCCAATTTAGGGCTTTTGAAAGTGTATTTGATAGTGTTTCTTCTTGAGCTATCCATGATATCTCTCTGATACAAGAAAAAGAGGTCTGAGTTCCATGAAACAAATGCAACATGAATGCTTATGCTATATGGATGCATCAAACACACACAGAGCACAAACAAAGGCAAAGGGGAAAAGGTTAAGCATGGAGCCAAAGGTTTGCCCTTCCCATTTGTGTGTTCTATTGGTTTTCACCTGCCAAACAAGGTTCTAAGAAGTTCCCAGAGTCTACAATCCATCTTTCAGATTTTAAAGATTTCCCAGATAACTTGGTAGTCGATAAAATTCTCAAGAGGATCTCGTCTGAGTGTAGTATCGCGTGACAACCAAGTCAGAAATAGACTCCATCATGGTCACCACACTACATTTAAAAGGCTTAAGTTGGGTTTGGTAACTACGGTTCTCAATATCCCGGGCACCCAGGTCGAGAGTAGCACGCTTTCACGAACGAATTCGTTCAACATAACTAGACTCTCGAGAGGGCCTCAACTGAGTGATGGTGTTTTTCAATTTGACCTTTCAGGATTCGACTCCCTCAAAGCTTCCTTGAATACCATCATCCTATAATAAGTGTACGCTCAAATCCGGGTATAGGATTTATCTCACTCATAGATATCAACCCAAATCCGACAGGATAATCAAAACATAGAACAGATATACAAGCAGGTAAGCATACAAGCAATCATACAAGTAGATAAACAGACATGAATAACATAAAACAAGATTGGCTTAACCCTCTTAGGAAAGGACCAGCAATAGGTCTGACTTTCCCCAGTGAAGTCGCCATTTCTGTTGCGGTGAAAATTGGATAACAAATTATTAATTAATTTGCATCATATTTCTTTTACAACCGACTTTGATTTATCCAAAGGAAAGGTTCAAGATCGTTAGAAAAACCTAAAGGGAAAGATCTAAGGTTCGGGGGTTGGTTATACTAAGGGAAGGTATTAGCACCCTAAGTATCTGTAGTACTCTACAGGAACCTCTTATTAAATGTTATCTTATGTTTGCTAAAGGTTCTATGCTAAAGGCTGAAAAACCCTAGGGGTTAGTATCTAAGTATACTCGATAAAGCATCGCACTTTATGCCTACGTATCCTCAGGAATAGAATCAGAGTATGCGTAGTTCTACTTCTACTGAATGTTTAACTGTGGTCAACATTCAGAGGGGAAATGAGTACAAGCTCATTGTAGAGTTTAAGAACTCTCTAGATCTAGTTATAATGGGCCTATGTTGAAGTTTAGTTAGGAGGGGAAAGTGATAAATTCATTATGATGAATATCACTAAGAGTTGAAGAACTCTTCCTAAAGCTAGTTATAATTTCTATGGCTCTGATGAGGCCAAGAAATAAGGTTTCTTCCTAAGAGGTTACTTAGGTTAAGATGGGGGGCAATGACTTTAAGAGTCAACACTATTCACCTTCCTATGGAATAGGGGGAAAAGTTGATAAAATAGCAAAGAGATAATAAAATGATATAAAAGACATGAATACAAATGTGAGATTAAGATGAAAATCAAGATGTCTAAGCAAAGTAAGAATTAAACACATAATGATCAAACACATTAGGTATAACATGGCATAGTGAAAAAGAAAATACAATAAAACAATAATAAGTATTTTTAAACTTTAAACAAGGATAAAGTCTAAAAGTTAAATATTTTTGACAATTTTTATAGAAAAAAAGCTCAACAAAAAAATGAAGGAAAAAAAGAAGAAAATAAGCAAGCATGGTATTTTATAAAATAGTGAAGTAAAACAATTAAGGGATGAAAAGGAAAAAACTGCAGCCGTGGGGAATTGAACCCACGCCCCTTGAACCAAACGAACAAACCACAACCAACTGGGCTAATATGCGCGCCTTGACAAGAGAAGGGCAGAACGCATATATATAAAACAATGTGCAAATCAGGAAAAAAAAAAGGGTTAGGCGAGGGGAATTGAACCCCCGTCCTCAGCATGAATAATCCTTATAACTCTCCTCCTGGACCAGCGGTGCTACGCCCTCATCCAGTTATTATGTGATTCAATAAATACATAGGGCAACAGGCTTCCATAAATTACAAATAACCAAAACAAGCATACGCCAGCCATGCTCAACTTCCAACCAAACTCATCTTGCCCGGTCATGCTCTTACAATCATTACTCAGTCAATACACAACCCAAATTAAACAAAGCAAACTCTAAATTGATTATCAATAACCAAGAAATACCAAAGTGCTAGCAAAGATGAAGTACCACAAGAGTTCAAGAAGCACACAATAACCACACAATCCAAACAAAAATCTGATAGTCAGAGGGCGTATAAACCAAACATTTACATTCACAAAAGATAATGGCATATGACATATCATCCAACATTTGCTCATGTACCATTAAAATGACAGTGGCGTATGAGAAGTTTTATTCATCCTAACATGTTTCCACACTGTTTGTCAAGCACATTTAAATACAGGAATGGGTAGCACATCAGCATGTTGTACACAACTTTAAAATGGACAGCAACTAAATCCAAACAGAACCAAATATTGAAAGCTGAATGGGTAGAAACAAGCAAATGGCAAACATAGAATCATACTGGCAGCATAGTTTATAAATCGACCTTGTCGTAAATCAGCAAGCAATAGCAAGCAACATGAACAAATGAAAGACATGCTAGACTCCTCAAATATGACATACCAAGATAGTGTAAAACATGATAACAGTTCATACAAACTAAATACACATCAATGCAGATTTTCAGAATAATCATCCAGTTCTAGTTAAATAGAGTAAGGCAGACTAGAATCAAATATAGTGGCAATGTAAATTTAATTAGATTCATGATGATGTAAAGCACAAGGACATGGCAGCTCAAGACAATTAGGTGCATCAGATGGGTCAGTACGTAAGTGAAACAACATTAACTATCATTGGTCATGGCATAACAGTGAGAAAATAGGCTGGATAACAGCTAACAACATACGTTATTGATGTGCATCAAATAAGAAAAATAGTATATACATGAGGTTCGTGTTAACATACTGATTACAACATAACTCAAAATATGTTTATGTTCAAACCACAAAACATACTAACTCAAATAATAGGTTGTCAAACCTCAACCACATCACTTAACACAAAGGGAAGCAAAATCATATACCAAAGTAGGATCACAATCAAATCAATTCATAACAAAAGACTAGGATCTATAGAAGTTGGCATGCTTGTAACTAATATACAGTGTACCTCCACAAACTTATCAGAAACACATGGGGAAGCTCAAACATCAATAACTCAGAGTCAAACAAAAGCATTCATAGTCAGAAAGTAACATGGAATGGCAATTGAGATTCACAACATAACATGATAGCATTAGCAAAACTGATTGTACACATAAACCTTAATTGATTGATCAATAATTAAAGACATCAATATATTGTAAACTCAGCAGGATATTGGCATGTGAAAGGTTGCTATCAATGTGTGTGTTTTAATGGAACAGAGAAACAATAGTGAATGTGGTGGATCAGTCTTTCAAACTCTAGACAGGTGCATCAGAACATATCAACATATAGTTCAAATCTTGAAATAAAGCAAGAATCAATACCACAGTCAGGTTTATGCATATCAGGATGAACATACACATACAAATACCAAAAGTAAATTGATCAACAATATGAATCTAAACAGTTTTCGTGTTTACAAATACCAATACTGACATGGAAAACCAAAAATAAAAGCAATTTGGACAAGTACACAACAGGAATGGTGTTTTAAAGAAAGCAGCCACAAATCAAACATCAAACACATAGACAAATAGTGATAGCTTACTTGATTTAACAGAATAGCATGGTGAGCATGGTATGGCAGTTTGGACATGGTTTTGAACATAAACTAAAGTTGATAACCAAAATAACACAACCAGCAAAGCTAGGGCAAACACGATAAACCAGTTTCAATGATATCCTCAACAGCAGCTCAAAACAAGTTGTACTAAATGGTCAAGCAAGGATAGGTTATAAGATAAGATAAAATAACAACCAAACTTATCTAAGCAATAACATTAAGGATAGGCAGTGGCATATAGCATTAAAGAACCAACTTGGGCAGCCTTAAGCAAATACATACAATTATGATATTACAAAGGAAAGCATGTTGAACACAACAAGGTTAGCACATCAATATGAACACAGTATTAACATAGAGGGTAAAATCATGGTATCACAAAGGCATGGCTCCCTAAATTAACAGTTTTTTAGTAGAAAGGCTTCACATGGATAGCATAGTATGGCAAGGACAGCAAAGCATACTAAATCATGAGCTCTAGGTTTCAAGTCCATCATAAATCATTAGAGGTAGCCACAACAAAAATTGCCTATCATGTTGACAGAATAAAACAGACATAAATGAGAGATATTTATCACACCAGCATGTTGTATTCAATATGTATACTCAGCAATTGGATGTTGTTAACACAGACATGTCAAACAAGATGTGGAGTATTGCAAACACAAGGTTTGAATAAAGACTTAAACCAGACAAAAAAACAATCAACCTAAAAGTAGAGCATAGTATCTCAGCAACTCAATGAAAATCATGGTTGTATACAAAACGATGATCCATGTACCGAGAGCAACAAAACCAAACCAAAGAAGACAGCTTTATAATTTTAGCCAGACATTAAACCATCAATGAAAGGTAACAAACAGGTTTACTCATTTAAAAATTATGAACACATCAAAAATCATCCTCAATATTTCAACCGAAAAAACATATAATGAATCAGCATAAGCAGTATAACAACATTGGTAATAGCAAAATCATACAAGTTACTCAGAGCATGTGTTCATATGATTATGAGCAAGAAAAACATTGAATGAGCATGAAAGAAAAATGAAAGAGAAGTAGGAATGATACCAAATAGAAGCTTTCTAAACCTTTGAGTGCTCAGAACTCTACGCAGAAACTCCCTTGCCCCGTTCACCCAAAGCTCCAGAATATTAAACGTTTGTAAGGAGAATTGTTGATGATTTGCATTGAACCTGAACTCCTTTATATAGGCTGAGATATGGGCCGGGTCAACAAAAACTCCTCCCTTCAAAATGCTAGGGTTTTGAAATTGGTTTCAAACATACGCTCCTTCCCTCTGAGTCTTGGCAGATGGCTACAGAGTTGAAACACCCAAAATAACATTGCTTCTTTGGTTCCCTTCTGTGGCGAGTAAGGTAGGCATGAGAAAGGAAGGTTGACAATGACATTGCTCTGGCCAGTTCGCAGGGTGTGCAGAGGAGAGCTGAGAATGGAAGGCTCAGAATTGCTTTAGACGAGGCTAAACCTTGGAAGCTGGAACGGGCAAGTTTTTGAGAGAATTTAAACGAAACATTGTCGCGCCAAGGATTGGAGTGAAAACGGTTTGGAATTGATTCGTTTGCGTTTGAAACCCTTGCTCCATTCTGAGTTTCGCAAACCAATACGAGGAAGGAGATCAAACAGTTGCTTTTGGCATCTTACACGCCACATGCCGGCTTCCCATTGGCCATGAAGGTGGGTTGAAAAGTCAAAGGAAAATGGTGCATTCTGATTGGCCAATGATATTACTCGTTAATCAAAGATCATCATTAATCCAATAAGACCAAGTAGGAAAGTCACACGTAAGGTTCTCTTAAGCACTTAAATGACAATTAACTTATCACATAAATTAAAACTTGATGTTATATATTTTAAAAAAAAAAATTATAATTAAATTAATTGTTAATAAAATCTAGCCTAATTTAATTGATAAATTATCTTGAAATTAGAAATTAAGGTAATTAATTCAAAAATCAAACAAATTAGGCTAAAATTAAATCATCAATTAAATTAATTAATTAGGCTACTAATCAAAAAATAAAAAACAAGAATATGTTAAAATTAAATTAAGATAGGATAAATGAAGTAAAAATGCTAAATAAATCAAGACAAAAATAGATAAATAGAGATTTAAGATAAACAGAGAAAAATAAAAACACAAAGCATCAAGCAAAAAGATGAGGGTAAAATTTGGGGTACTACACCCGAGGATATCACTTCTCTTCCTCCGGAGCGGGAAATGGGATTCTCTATTGACCTGATACCGGGAACGGCTCCAATATCCGTTTCTCCGTATCGGATGGCACCACTTGAATTAAGGGAACTAAAGGATCAATTGGAAGACTTGTTGGCTAAGCATTTTGTTCGACCCAGTGTGTCACCCTGGGGAGCTCCTGTGTTATTGGTAAAGAAGAAGGATGGTGGAATGCGGCTGTGTATTGATTACCGTCAATTGAATAAGGTCACCATCAAGAACAAATACCCATTACCAAGGATAGACGACCTGTTAGATCAATTGAAAGGAGCCTGTGTGTTCTCGAAGATTGATTTATGGTCGGGTTATCATCAGATTCGTGTGAAGAGTTCAGATGTACCAAAGACCGCGTTTAGGACCCGTTATGGTCATTATGAATTCTTGGTGATGCCTTTCGGTGTGATAAATGCTCCGGCAGTTTTCATGGATTATATGAATCGGATATTTCAACCTTACTTGGACCAATTTGTGGTGATTTTCATTGATGACATTCTTATTTATTCTCGTGATCCTCAAGAGCACAGTGAACACCTAAGAATCGTTTTATCCATCTTGCAAGAGAAGCAACTTTTTGCTAAGTTAAGTAAGTGTGAGTTTTGGATGTCTGAGGTTAATTTCCTTGGTCATGTCATATCTCAAGGAGGTGTGGCGGTCGATCCATCAAAAGTTGAAGCAGTAATTAATTGGGAGAGACCGAAGAATATTTCTGAAGTTAGGAGTTTCTTGGGATTAGCAGGTTATTACAGACGGTTTATCAAGGGATTTTCGCAATTGGCTTTACCATTGACAAGACTTACTAGGAAGGATTATTCGTATGAGTGGGATTCGTCTTGTGAAAGAAGTTTTAGGAGTTTGAAGGAGAGATTGACTACCGCTCCTGTTTTGGTTATTCCTGATCCTAGCAAGTCATATGAGGTATATTGTGATGCATCGAAGAAGGGTTTAGGCGGAGTGTTAATGCAGAATGGACATGTAGTGGCTTACGCTTCACGACAGTTGAAAGTCCATGAAGAGAATTACCCGACGCATGATTTAGAATTGGCGGCAGTTGTTTTTACCTTGAAGGTGCGGCGTCACTATTTGTATGGTGTACGTTTTGAGATGTTTAGTGACCACAAGAGCTTAAAGTACTTGTTTGATCAGAAGGAATTGAATATGCGTCAAAGGAGGTGGATGGAATATTTGAAGGATTATGATTTGGAACTGAAGTACCATCCGGGTAAGGCGAATAAGGTGGCGGATGCTTTAAGCAGGAAAGAGTTGCATAGTGCCGAGTTGATGATGTTAGAGTATGCCTTAATGGAAAAGTTTAGAGATCTAAATCTTCAATTTAATTGGACTCCTGATTGTGTGGTTATGGGAAATTTGATTATCATCTCTACTCTTAAGGAAGAAATCCAACAAGAGCAAGGGTTAGATGAGAAGTTACAAGAATTGTTGACTCAACCGGGTTTTGTGCGAACTACCGACGGAGTCGTTTCGTTTAACCAAAGGATTTGTGTTCCGGATAACACATAATTAAAACGAAGGATTTTGGAGGAAGCGCATAAGGGTACTTTTACTATACATCCTGGTGCTTCAAAGATGTATCAAGATTTAAAGAGGGACTATTGGTGGTCAGGGATGAAAAGAGATATTGCGGTGTATGTGTCGGAATGTGCGGTGTGTCAACAAGTGAAGATTGAGCACCAAAGGTCGGGTGGCTTGTTGCAACCTTTAGAAATTCTGATGTGGAAATGGGATAGTATTTCAATGGACTTCGCAGTGGGAATACCCCGTGCGCAGGGTGGCTACGATTCAATTTGGGTGATTGTGGATCGGTTAACGAAATCCGCGCATTTCTTAGTTGTGAAGACTACCTACAAGGCGAGTCATCTCGCAAGGTTGTTTATTTCAGAGATAGTAAGATTGCATGGTATTCTTACTGGTATTGTTTCGGATAGAGATCCAAAATTTACTTCCAGATTTTGGAGAGCTTTTCAACAAGCCATGGGAACGAGGTTGTGTTTGAGTACGTCGAACCATCCGTAAACGGACGGTCAGACGGAACGGACAATACAAACCATGGAGGACATGTTAAGAGCTTGTGTGCTCGAAAGTGGGGGAAATTGGAGAAAACTTTTGCCGTTGATCGAATTCTCTTATAACAACAGTTATCATGCAAGTATTGTTATAGCACCTTATGAGGCGTTGTATGGTAGGAAGTGTCGGACGCCATTGTGTTGGACGGAGGTTGGCGATGATAGAATTTTGGGACCCGAGATTATTCACGAGACCACGGAAAAGATTAGAATGATTCGGGAAAAGATCAAACAAGCCCAAGACCGTCAGAAAAGCTATGCGGATAACCGTAGGAGACTGTTGGAGTTTGAGGAGGGTGATCATGTATTTTTGAAGGTTACTCCGAGATTGAGATTAAAAGGACCATTTAAATCGCGGAAATTAAGTCCAAGATACGTGGGACCGTATCAGATTTTGGAAATAATTGGTGAAGTAGCCTACAGATTAGCCTTACCGCCTTCTCTGTCAGAAATGCACGACGTTTTTCATGTGTCTCAGCTTCGGAAATTTGTTACAAACCCTCTTCAGCCAGTTTTACCGGATACAATTGAGATAGAAGCTGATTTGACATTTGAGCCTCAGCCGAGTCGTATTACAGGAAGGGAAACTAAAGTGTTAAGGAATAAGGAGATTCCTCTTGTGAGGGTCCAGTGGGACGAGACGCATCCGGGAAATGCAACTTGGGAATTGGAATCGGAAATGCGGGAGGTCTATCCTCATCTTTTCAGGTAATTGTTTTAAATTCGTGGGCGAATTTCCATTTAAGGGGGGGGAGGATGTAATACCCCATAAATTTTGTGAACATTTTGGATAATGTTATTATAATCAACTGGGTTTCGGGGTACTCTAAGCAATTATTGGAAAAAGTGATTAGAGTAAACCGACGAACTCGGAAATTTGATAAGATTAATATTATTTAACTGGGATTTTATTAATTGGTGCATTAGAGTTAATTGGAATAATCAATAGTGTTGCCAATTAATATTTTCTATGTATATTTTCTTTTCCTTGCCTTATTTGGAAAAAGATAGAAACATAGAGAAAGAAAAGGAAGAGAAGGAAAAGGAAGGGAAATGAAGAGGAAAAATTTCTCAAGAAATCTAGATCATCAATCATCAACCAATCTTCATCTTTTCATTCAGCTTCAACCTCCTCATCTTGTAATCCAGGTGGGTTCTAGTTAGACTCTTTAGATTAAGGTTTTAGTGAGTCTAGAGTTAGTTTGATATTGATAGGAAATGTGAAATTTTACAATAGAATCATGGTCTAATTGCTGAAATTCGATCACTGATTATATGTTATACTGGTTGTTATGATTATAGCATGTTTTGGTGTATTTTGATTGGAGAAAATGGGATTTTGGGGTTGAATTGGATCAACCCGTAGCAGAACTTGTCTGCAGAAAATTTTTCTGGGTTTCGTCTGCCCGTACGCATAACACGCAGGGCCATACGCGTATTGAGTTGGGCAATACGCGTATGGAAGTGAAGGATTTTGGACGTTACGCGTATGGAGAAGGCAATACACGTATGGTTTGGGTAATACGCGTATTGGAAGAAAAAATGGAATTTTAAAGGGAAAATAACCTCTGCCCGTACGCGTATCACTTTGGGCAGTACGCGTACGGAACAAGGCCATACGCGTACGGCCAGGACGTGTGTTGAACTGTGTTTTTTTTTTCACGATACCATTTCTTGTAAATTCCATAACTTTTGACTCGTTTATCCTATGTGAGTATTCTTGGTATCGTTGTGAAGCTATGAGTATCCTCTAGCTAATGGTAGTGAGAAATATATGATTATTGCCCGATTAAATAAATTGGAAGAAACCGTGAATGGGTGTAACGTGTAATATGTTGAATTATATGTTTTCTATTGTGTGATCGATGCCTAATTGCCTATACTCTGATTATTAAACATGTTTGACTATGTATGCATGTTAAAATATGAATTAGGTATAGTGAGGACTTACCATAAACAATGTTGCGTGTGTAATGGAATAGTGACAACGCTCGTGCAAGTAAGGCCGAGGCGTGTGTCTAGTAATCATAACCAGTTTATCTTGCGGTGTAGTTTCATGAGACTCGAGCACCTCCTCTGAAACGTATGCATAATTACTTGGCAGGTTTGATTCCCGCGTATAGTACGAATGGAACCTAAGGGTAGAGACTTGTGATGGTTAACAGGCCATGAGAAGTGACGGTTCACGGCTAACAGGCCGTTGTTCCTGAATCCATTTCGTATGTCAAGTAACTTCGAGGATCCATGACTCGGGTCGTCTTCTAGACGTAGAAGCGGACGGGAAAAGGGGATGCCTTAGTACGGTTATTGATTTGTGAGATTCTTGAGCTAACAGGCTCAGGACGTACTTCGGTACTAGTGTGAGTTAACAGGCTCACTTGTGTGGATACTTGTATAGTGTGTGTACTCAAAGTCATTTTCCTTTCCCTTTTGACTTGAATTAGGTTTATTAGAACCTTGTAGAGCCGAGAGGACTTTAAGATAGGGAACTCACTGAGATTTGATGTATCTCACCCCACTATTGTTGTTTACATCACAGGTTCTGCAGGTTCCGCGAAGGGTAAGGATAGGGCTGTGTGACCATCCTTGCTTAGCTGTTGGTTTTGCTTCCGTTGTGAAGTCTTTTGAGATCCTTAGTGATCTAGTTCTTAGTTTTATCTTTTGAACATTTTGTACATATAACATGTCGGGGGTTGTATTAGGTTATTTTGGGCATTTTTATGTATACGATGTTACTAGGAACTTATGTATTTCAGTACCAAACGTATTATTCATGTATGATATGTACTTTGATGTATGTATATATATGTGGGCATTACAATCAGGATACTCAAAATCCAATTTAAAATAAAACAGTAACTTGAAAACTCTATCATATATTTCCTGGTATATTTTGTTGTGATGCACATTTAGATATAGGGTTTAAAGTATATTTTGAGTAAGAATGTTTACAGTCGTGTGTCTAAGATCATTTCACGGGATCGCTTACCACGCTTTATACTCAACATTTAATCTTACAATGGAAAATAAATGGTAAACAACAAAAGTGAAATTGCATAAGATTACCTATATACTATGGAAAATTATTTTCATGGAAATATTTATACTTGGAAAGTAAAATGAAATAGATAATGTGATTATCTATTTTATCAAAGTACTATTTAAATGTCGGACAAAGTTAACGAATTTAGAGTGTAGTGTTTTTTTTAAAGACATATTTCATGATAGAATCATTTATTTTTCCTAAATAAAAAAACTTCAAACTTAAAATAAAAAATATAGCATTACTATAAAACAAATTATAGAATGTATCTTTGTGAATAATAAGGTGACTCACACATGAGGAGATAGCACTAACAACTAAAATAAAGTGACAAAAAGATGATTAATGGTTCATGAGAAAAACAACATGATGAAGAGACTGAAAGAACTTCTGCAATTAAACTGAAAGAGACTGAAAGGAGCATGATGAAATGACAAAATCCAATTTAAAATTAAAAGATTATTCTATTGGATTATATACAAAATTCCAAATTATTAATATGGTTAAACTATGATATTCCTACTCTCTTAGTTCTAACATAGGCATGTCATTCACATCTTATAAAACACTTAAACGTGACTAATAATAAATAAATTGACTGTAATTCATAAAAAAAATCCACAGTGAGTAAAGAAAGAGCATAAAAGTTTGCTTGAACCATTCTGAGGTATGTAACTAAAAATAGCTTCTACTTAATCCTCGAACTCCGCAATAGTTGCTTTCTTTAAAACTTGAACATCTAAAAACCACAAAAAATAAATCAATCTTCAACAACATGCAACTCTGTCGTATAGGATAACCTTTTAAATTGACCTTATCAATCTAAAGTGACACTACCACAATAATATCCTTGTTCTTTCTTCTCATAATAAAAAAAATCTAACCTTAGTGTTTCAAACCCTTTTACTGAAAATATTTCTCAAATCTTATAATTTTATTTCAAATATATGATCTTATTCAAGCCATTTAAAGTGTTCGTATAACATACAATGAAAATATGTTACAACAAAACAAATTGCAAAATCTTGATAATATATTTCATTCTTTGACCAATATATAAGGGATTGAGGTGAAAGGGGTGTTCTTGATAATATGTTATCAAACTTACACGTAATGTTTATTTTATTGTTTAGATTTTAAATATATAGACCTCCTTCCTATTCTTTATTTTTTAAATTAATGATATAATTTTATTTTTTTGCAATTGAGTATATATTTGAAATGTGAATCTAACATTTAAAAATAATTAATATTAAACTTTTCAATAAAAAGTTAGATTACTAATAAATTAACAGTTATATGAATCGTAAAAATATTTATATTTTAAAATATTCATATATTAAAAAGTTAAAGAAAAAAATTAAAATATTGAGTAAGAATAATCTTTAGTAGTTTATATTAATCTATCACCAATCGTCCAACTTTTCTAAAGACATAAATAAAATTCAAGTTATGAATTTAAACTTACAAAATACTAAGTAACTATTCAATTACATTAGCAATAGACTGTTATATTAAAATTTTAAATAAATAAAAGAAAAATATAAAACAACACTACGAGATACTTAAAAGAAAATTTTTGGAACATTTCAACACAAAACATGGTTACAAATCATCAGAGGCGAAAGAAGCACATTATAGGGTCAAAGATCTTAACTAAAGATTTTCAAAAGGAAGAAAATTGAAAGTTTAGCAAGGAAAAAAATACAAATCGACATATATGAAAATTTTGGTAGATAAGAACCTTTGAGCAGAAAACTGAAAGCTTACCATAGAAAAAGATGAGTTTTAAAGATGTTAAAAAAAACACTAACTACAAACATATATACTTTGATGCACTACTTGTGGTAGCAATTACTGTGATGCATTACTTGTGGTGACAGTTTTGTGGTAGTTTCAATACTACGTGGGAGTATTTACATATAAAATTTAAATTAAAAAATAAATAAACATGATAAAATCCAAAAACCACATAGAGATGGTATTGGAAGTTAATGTTAATGGAGTCAAGGGAAATTCATTAGTTAAATTTTATATTAAAATTTATTATTAAATATTAATAATATTATTTTAGATTAAAAAAAAAGGTAAATTAGAATAATCTTGAAGGATAATTTTGGAAAGTGGAATAGGCTACACAAAAACAAAAATAGTGTTTTCGCTTTATATATTACTAGCATTCAGACAGGCACTCGCGTGTCCTTCTGTCTGCTTTTTTAATACACACACGTAAAAATTTAAATGATATTTTTTATCTAATATTAATTTTAAATGGAAGTTAAGTAGGAAGTTAATAGTAGAAAGTTAGGTAGGAAGTTATGTAGAAAGTTAATGGAAGTTATTGAGTAAGTTATAGATTAAAGTAAGGGATAAAATTGGTAGAGAAATAGGCTACACCAAAACACCATGTTTTACCTTTATATATGTTATAGATTAAAGAAGAAAGTTAATAAAAGTTATTGAGTGAGTTATAGATTAAAGTAAGAGATAAAATTGGTAGAGAAATAGGTTATACCAAAACACCATGTTTTGCCTTTATATATATGTTATAGATTATAGATTTCTCACTTCCTTTATAGTTATATAAATCTATCGGAAAAAAGAGTATATTAACTAATAAGGTGTTATAGTGTGATAGTGGAACTCTTCTTTAAAATATTGATTTTATCACAATGTAATTAAAAATTAAATAAAGTGTAAGACTCGTGTTTCATCTTTTCTGGTCTTTTAAGAGAATTTCTTAACACACCACCCAGCCTTCTTAGGCACCTGGCGCGCTGACGAAAATACCCCTGCTTTCTGGATGTGCACATCCAGACACACCGTATTTTTAAAAGCTTTTAGTTTTTTCCGGATGTGCACATCCGGAACAAATTCGTATTTGCAAATCCGGATTAAATCCTGAGACAGAACTCCAAAAATCCAGCAATGACAGTCATAAAATTAAATCGGGATTACATTCAGAAATTCGGCATTACATCGACAGAAATTTAAATAGTACAAGATCAATAGCCCGGTGGATGCTTGCACATCTCTAAGATGTCATCGACCGTTCTTCGGATTTTGACGGTCGCCTCGAACTCGAACGAGAATTGTTCTTCGTAACACAAATAAGTTTGCCACATTGCTCTAACATCGTCTTGATTCTTGAGCTCAACAAGGTTGTAAGCAACGTTCCCTTCATTGTCAACCGAAGGTGAACGATACTGAAGCTTCGCAACCTTCCGTTTGTCTCCGTAAGGTAGGAGAAGTTCGATGTCGTCAATGATCTGGCCGATGGAGATGTCCCTCGTTCGCGTAAACGTTTGACCGCGTGTTTTGCCGTCGGTGAAGGAGACACTAGCGGCATACCAACGGGCCTTGATTTGATAGAATTGAGACATTTTGAGCTTGTGTGAAAGATATCAAATGAAACCCCTAATTTATAGAAAAGTGTGGGTAAAGTTATTCTGCCTAAGTTCATTTCGGATGTGCAGATCCGGACAAACCCTACAAATTTGAATTCCGGATGTGCACATCCGGAAATTGTCCGGATCTGCAAATCAGAAAGTTTGACTGATACATTTTCAAACAGAATTGAATATGTGATGCAACCACTTGGAATACTTTCAGTGCAATAAAATTCGTAAGTGTATTAAAAAGACATATGGATAAAAATACAATATATTTCACTTCAATAATGTACATTGTGTCGTATGATTATACAAAAGAGTTAAAACAAAAATCTCTGTCTAAATCTATCGGAGCTTGACCTTTCGACTTTTCTGCATTTGATGCCTTTTCTATTGCATTCAATCTTTCAAATTCAAGCATCCTTTCGACAAAACTATCCGGCCAAGACTCGACAATTGGGGTTACATGCGTCGCCCATTGCGGTGATTTAGGTGGTATCGGGCATCCGGGTTTCAAGATAACTTGTACGAAATGTCTTGATTTCGCAAGCCAACTGATACACATGATGCGATCACTTGGATTCGACGGAGGTGCGGTGTGGAGTGGAAAAAAGGTTTCCGAAAAACCGTATCGCGTCAAGTCGATACACACCATATCGTAGGCGCATGCTAATAGATGACCCATCTCGGGGAAACTCATCCATTTCGATACCGGTGCCAAATCACTCAACCACGGAACAAGTGACTCGTGAACCTTGTCGTACTTTTCTTGATTTTCATAGAGACGCAAGTATGCTTCTTTATGCGTCTCCAACTCTAGGATAAGTTGATGACGTACAAGTGCATGTCCTTCCTCTCCTTTACCGAGTAGTGCCGACACGGCTCGGTAACCGTAATTACCATCCCCTACAACATCGATTATACCATCGATATGCTTGTGCATAAAAACCGGCATCTCATCAATAAAGGTAATCATACGTGTAGTTGGAGTCGTAGTCCGGACTTGTAGAATCGGTGTCGGAGCCGGTTTGGAAACGCGAGCTCCTTTCATGACACGTTGTAGAGATTTAGGAGTCGGAGAGTCCGGAAAGATTTGGTCAACGTGCTCATAATACGAAGGAGACCGAGTTGTTGCGTTGTCATTTGGTGTAGGCTTCAACTTCTTCAGAGCACCCTTTATCTTAACCGGTTGAGACGGCGGTATTATTGCGGTTGTTTCGGGAAAGGCAATCTTCCTCAACTTTTCTTTGATATGTAGCTTCATATTGTCGTCGGCCTTCGAAAATATATTTTGAATCGCTTCCAATTCGGCCAAAATAGAGATATCCGGTTTATCTCCTTCCTTACAACCATCATCATCAAAACTAAGTCTCATCCAATGAGGGCAAACTTCGTCAATTTGTATTGGCTCACCTAGTTTCAACTTTTTAGCAATGGCACAAGCACAAGGAAGACCGTAGGTTTTCACAATAGTGTAACCACACTTTGCACTAACGGCACCTACCGTTTCGGCTCGGTTGGCCTCGTGAAAAATATAGCCCAATCCCGCCCGAGACATGTTGCCGATCAATTGGGAGTAGAGGAAGTTACCTTTAAACCGATGTTCCAAAACCGTGATGCTCCGACCGAAAGTGGTTTGTATCTCATTGTGTTGGTTTTTGATCATTAGATGCACGGAGTCCCAATCCCGACATAAATCCCCCTTGTTATTCCCCAACCAATTCTTCAAAGTGGCATGTGCCGACTCAACTCTATTGGTGGTAGTGTTTCTAAGATGTCGTACGTTATCGGTCCACGCACAAACAATATTTTCTTTCACTTGATCAAGAATGGTGGATTCAACATATTTCAACAAAGCGGGGTACCATTCACACACTTTACGGAATTTAATGACTGAATCAGCATATAATTCCGTTGTGGAAGAATTTAGAATATGAGTCCATGCATCCATAATTTTCTCTACAATGACACCCGACTAGACCATTTTTCCGTCTTTCGACTCCACTTGTTTCGCACCCACCGCGGTCTTAACCCGACTTTACACATTCTTTGTTATGTGAAATCGACAAAGTAGTGCATTAGAAGAAGGAAAGACCTTTGCAACCGCATTCATCAAGGCGTTGTCGCGGTCCGTAACAATTGCTTTTGGCATTTGAACATGTTTCTTCAAAAGTGACCTGCACGTCTCCAACACCCACGTGAAATTGTCCTCTTTCTCACACTCCAAAAAGGCAAAGCTGACGGCATATGTCTTATCCATAGACGTAACGCCAACCATATCAAACAACGGAAGACGATACTTATTTGTCTTGTAGGTGCTATCGAGAATGAGCACTGTCGAGAACGTGTTAAACAACTTGATGGAATCCGGATGAGTCCAAAAAATATCTCGGGCCGTAATTCCATCATCGTGATATTTGTACCGAGACACGTAATCGTTGTCCTCCAACACTTTCAACAGTTGTTGCATCTCACTCCTATCTCCCCTAATTGCCTTGTTCGTTTGATATCGAATGTTATACACTTGCTTTATGTTTGCAACATTTTCGGGTTCTTTCCGTTTCAACGTCGCAAGTATATTCTTCGGTTGGACAAGGTTCAAGGTCATGTCGGCTATACATGTCTTCTCTTCCGCCTTGAGCCGTCATACACTTGGATGGCCTTGAAGCTTTGAGCATATTTTGTGGTTATGTATACCACAACGAACGGTAAATCTCCATTTCTTGGAAACTAACATGTAACCGCCAATCTTAAAAGGGCACTCACATCTTCTAGTACCGGTCTCGTCTTTATTTAACTTTCGTAGAGGTGCTTGATATTTGCCGCTTCTTTCACAACCCAAAATTACAAAAGCTTTCCTTCTATCCGACCCATTATCCGATCTCCCGATATTTACACCGAAGCCAAGCTCAATAGCCGTCCAACAAATGTATGCGATCATGCTTTCACGATCATCAAAGTCTTGCTTGTTGTTAAAGTCACCGCCGACATCAACCGACTTTATGAGCATGCCTTCATCTTTCGGGGAAATCGGCGCAACTAATTCTTTTGCCATGTTATCGGGGTGCACCATATCTATTTATAAACAAGAATAGAACAATTAATATGTATAAATAAAATATATTCAAAAATGATGAAAATTTAAATTAATTAGCTTCAGACATTTTTCCGGATGTGCACATCCAGAAATGTTCATGCTGAATTTGTTCCGGATGTGCAGATCCGGAAGCAGCGTAACTTGTTTTTTCAAAAATGTAGATTGATAATGTGAGCAATGTAGTGGATGAAGTTGAATGTTTACCTGAAATTCAGTCTTTCCTTGCTCCTTTTGATTTGTTGCACCAAAAACTTGAACTTTTTCAGTGAGAAATGGGATTGATGAAGTAGGGTTTTTTGAGTTGGTGAGAGTGAGTGTAGTAGGAGAAATGTTGAGAATGGGAATGGGGGAGTGATCATGCAGCTTCAAATATATCACCTTTTTTGTCCGGATATACAGATCCGGAGGAATTCCGGATATGCACATCCGGAGAAACATTTTATTTTTTAAGGATACGGTGCGTCCGGATGTGCACATCCGGAATCAGAGGGCAAAAAAATAATTTCACGTGGTGCCTAAGAAACTTGGGTGATGCATTAAGAAATCCTCTCTTTTAAAGTAATGTAATAAAACTCAATTGAGGTATACAATGTCATAAATGAAAGGGAGAGAAAACAACAAATACAGATAAATGAATTTTGATAGAAGGGCGAGAAAACGTATAAATATTGATATAAAATAGATAATTATTGGGTTTAGTGAATATTAATATTTGAAAATAAATAACAATCATCAATTAAAGAAAAATCATTTTTTTCTCCAAAATGAAAGGAGAAGTTAATTTTTATTTTTCGAAACTAGTAGAAGACCCGTGCGTCCGCACGGGTAAGTTGATTCCTAACTTAAATTATTCGATAAAAAATTTAAATATTTGTGACTCTTTTTAAATACATCTTTACATGTATTAACAATAATTGATAAAGTTTGAATTAAAAAAATATCAAGACTAATCATCTCGAAAATAATTATTTGGGTATAGTAATGATTCAGCATACATGTGTATTCGAAACTAATTTGTTGTGTCCCGTACCACTTCATAAAATTATATGAGAGACAAGTACAAATGAGTGATGATCCAATACCTTTAAAATAATAACAAAATATATAGAAAGAATTGGTTCTTCAATCATATAACCGTGAACAGATTTGAATACATAATAATTAAAATTTCAGATCTAATTGATTGTCTCGTGTCTTAATATTAATACAAATAGATTATAAATTAATTTTAAAAAATATAAAGGACCAGCTTTCAAATTTTTACAAACTTTCATGTTTGTCTTTGATGTAAAATAAATTCTCTACTAACATTTTTTGAAAAACTTTCATTGTAACACTTACTCCCTCTATTCCTATTTATAAGCAAATTTTAATATAGTATATTCATTAAGTAATTAATGCATCTAACCTATATATAATCTAAATACATCATTTATTGAATGATTCTAAAAAATCAAAATTTGCTTATAAAAGAGAATGGAGGGAGTAGCTATCAAATCTATTTTTCTTTATTGAAAATAAAATGATATTCTTTGACAGCTCATTTGTATCTCTATGTAACAGATCATGTGTACCTTATCATAAATGTTTTAATCTAAGGGACCCGCAAGTTATATGAAAAAATACTACATACAAATGTTGAAGAGTCTATAAAAAAAGTATTGTGGTGTTAGTGTCCCGTGAAAATAATGAATTTCAGTGATAAAAGTTACAAGAGTTGGTAGCTTAGTGTTTTCACTGCAATCCAACAGATTCTCCAAGTCTTCATCACAAATAGGTATTGTTATGGTAGTGACCCGTGAAGATTTGAATAAGCATTTTAGAATATACAAAGTTTTTACAAATACACGGGATATAAAACAAAAACAGTGGCTGTAATATAATTCATATATTGTATATGCGTTGTCTTTTTGAATTTACTGAGTAATAGACAAAATAACAGCCCATAATGAAGAACCGTTCATAGATGTGTAGAACATAACTCAATTAAATATAGACGAAATAACATAGATTATTGATTTCTCACTCTACAAAGTTTCAATAGAACTATTGACCTTTTGTGTAATTTACATGTGATTATTTATGTTTGAAACTGTGAAATAGAGTCCAAGAAAGAACTAAGAGTTAGGCTAAAAAATAAAGTTATTAATTTTTCAAAGAGAAGATACAATTCTGTGAGAAATACTGCATAAATAGTAGTAATCTCTGTTGGAAATTCACCACAACCTATGGTGATTCCGCTTCAATCTTGATCTCAAGATTGATAACCAACCCACAAACAATACGTAATGACAATGAAAGAAGAAGAACAAACAAGAACAGAAAGAAAGAAAAGAGAGAGAAGAGAAATATTTGGAGAAAATTGTCACCCACGAACTGTGGGATTTTTCTTGTTATTGATCACTTGCTAAAACTGCAACTGTGATTGTTACAAGTACTGTGATAGTCTTCACTACTTGATGTGTTATGTTTCATTCTACAAAGTACATGTATTTATAGATTTTGATTTACAAGGACCAAAACTCTAAAGGCCCAAAAATATCAAATCTAATCTAAATCATATCTGAATCCAATCAAATTAAATCTAAGACGAATCTGTCGAAACACCTTCGACGACACTATGAATTACATTTAACACACCACCTAATTCATTATGTCTAAACTATCTACATTCATCATCAATCTTAGTCTTCTAAAGGCTTTGACCTGCACTCCCTTCGTCATGATATCTGCAATCTGATTCTCAGTTCTGCAGTGTTCCAGATTCATCTTCCCTTCTGCTACCTGATCTCGAAGATAATGGAACCTCATTTCGATGTGCTTGCTTCGACCGTGTGCTATTGGATTCTTCGCCAAGCTGATAGCTGACATGTTGTCGATCTTCATGGTAATTGTTCCATGATTCTTCCTTGTAATCTCTTCGACCAAGTTCACCATCCAGGTTGCTTGACATGCACAAAGAGAAGCAGCTATATATTCTGCTTCGCATGATGACAATGCCACTACTGGCTCCTTTCTCGAACTCCAAGCAACTGGTGCACCACCTAACATAAACACATATCCAGCTATGGATTTTCTATCTTCTGCATCACTACACCAGCTAGAGTCTGTGTATCCCACTAACTTGCATTCTTTCCCTTCATCAACTGCAGGAAATAAAATGCCATAGTCAAGAGTCCCTTTCAGATACCTCAGTATCCTCTTCATCGCTGTTAGGTGTGATACCTTTGGCTTCTGCATGAATCTACTTACCATACCAACGCTATATGCTAAGTCATGCCTTGTGTGACAAAGGTATCTAAGTGACCCAACAAGTCTTCTATATTGGGTTGGGTCGACATCATCTTCATCTGAATCCTTTGACAGTTGTAGTCTGGTCTCAGCTGGAGTCGAAGGTGAGTTGCAATCTTGCATCTCAAATCTCTTAAGTATTTCACCTGCATATCTTTTTTGGTGCATCATCAAACCTCTACTAGTCTTGTAGAATTCGATGCCAAGGAAATATGAAAGATTTCCCAAGTCTGACATTTCAAACTCCTCACTCAGGTCATGTTTGAAATCTTCGATCTCCTTCTTGCAACTTCCTCCTATTAACAAATCATCGACATAGAGGTATAGTATAAGCAATTCGCCATTGCTTCTTCTTACATATACTCCATGCTCATTCGTACACTTCACAAATTCCTTTTCCCTTAAGAAGCTGTCGATTTTCTTATTCCAAGCTCTTGGAGCTTGCTTAAGTCCATACAGGGCTTTATGCAGCCTGTACACCTTTCCTTCTTCGCCTCGTTTCACATACCCAGCTGGTTGTGCGACATAAACTTCTTCATCTAGGGGACCATTAAGGAATGCACACTTCACGTCCATCTAACATGTGTGCCAATTGTTCATATTTGCTAGACCAACAACCAACCTGATTGTTTCGATCCTAGCAACAGGTGCAAACACTTCATCAAAGTCGATTCCTTCCTTCTGAAGAAATCCTTTCGCCATAAGTCTTGCCTGTTGTCAAGTTACTTCTCCTCTAGGATTCACCTTTACCTTGTAAAACCACTTCACATCAATTGCCTTCTTCCCTTGAGGCAATTCGACAAGTGACCATGTGTTTTTGACTTCGATGGACTCTAACTCTTCATTCATTGCTTTCACCCACTTCGAATCTTTCAATGCCTCAGCTGCATTGACTGATTCGACATCTGCGTAGAAAGCATAATGTACCAGCTCACCCTCTTCATTGACCACATCATCTGACGTGATTACACATTCTTGCAACATTGCAGGCATGTGTCTTGTTCGTCGAGGTCTGCTTGAACCTGCTTCATCTGCTACTGGTTCCTGTCGAACTTCTCTTTCGACTTCAGTGGCTGGTTCTTCAAAAGAGATTCTCACTGAATCCTTCTTGGCTTTCTCTTTCCAATCCCATTCTTTAAGCTCATCTATGATCACGTCCCTGTTTATCACTACCTACTTATTCACTGGGTCGAACAACTTGTAACCTCCAGTCGAATGATATCCTATCAAGACCATCTGATTCGGCTTATCATCAAGTTTCCTTCTCAACTGATCTGGCACATGTCTATGTGCTATAGATCCAAACACCTTCAGGTGACTGAGACTAGGCTTAACACCAGACCAACATTCTTCTGGTGTGACTCTTTCAAGCTTCTTCGTCGAACATCTGTTCAAAATATACGTTGCTGTTGAAACTGCTTCTCCCCATAATTCTTTGAGTAGATGCTTTCCATTCAACATACTTCTCACCATATTCATGATGGTTCTGTTCTTTCGTTCTGCAACTCCATTTTGCTGTGGTGTATAGGGTGGCACCACCTCATGCACAATCCCTTCTTTTTCACATAATGTATCGAACTCTTTCGACACATATTCTCCACCACCATCAGTTCTCAGAGTTTTCAACCTTCGACCACTCTGTCTTTCGACCATGGATTTGAATCTGACAAATACCTCAAACACATCACTTTTCTTCTTGATGAGGTAAGTCCATAACTTTCGACTGAAGTCATCTATAAACGTGACAAAATATCTGTTGCCACCAATCGAATCCACTTGGATTGGACCACATAGATCAGAGTATATGACTTCAAGAATTGCCTTCGACTTCCTTCCTGCATCCTTGCTGAAGCTATTATTGTGTTGTTTCGAATGAACACACTCTTCACAGACTTCACTAGGAATGTCGATTTCTGGTAATCTTGACACCATATTTCTTCTCTTCAGCTCTCTGATGTCATTGAAGTTGAGATGGCCTAGTCGAAAGTGCCATAACCACTCATCTCTGCTGGCTGCTGTTGCTAGACACTTGTGCTCCATCACATTGAGTTCAATCTTGAAGGTCCTATTCTGAGACATTGGAGCCTTCAAGATCAACCTACCACCTGCGTCGAGAACTCTCATCATCTTGTCTTCGACAACTACCTTGTAGTTCTTTTCGACTAGCTGCCCTATACTAAGCAAATTACTCTTCATACCTGGAATGTACAACACATTGGAAATTGTTGACCTTTTGTCATCCTTCCTCATAATCAGAACATCACCAACACCTTCAGATGCTAGAGTGTTGTCATTTGTAAACTTCACTGTGTTCTTCGACGAGGGCTTCATGTTGACAAACCAATCTTTCTTTCCAATCATATGTGATGAGCATCCTGAGTCCAAGTACCACTGATCTTGGAATCTTTCTTCATCTTTCGTTGTGACCATCAGCAACGTCTCTTCTTCTTCATGCTTCGCCAGATTTGCATCAGTTTCTTGATTTTTCTTCTTTTCTGGACAGTTACTAACATAATGGCCATACTTCTGACAATTGAAACATTGAATGTGACTTTTTTCTGGCTTTCGACCACCACCTCTTCCTCTACCTGCAGCACCACTTCTTTGGTTGCCTTGGTTCCAAGGTTTCTTCTGAGTCGAATTACTGGCTCCTCTATCTTTGTTGCCATTCACGTTTCCTTTGCCTTGCCTTTCCTTTTCTGACTGCGCCTGCAAAGCCATATCACTCTTCAACTTTCCTGCAACTCTCTCAGCCATCCTTTGTTCATGAGACTCAAGCGTCCCTTGAAGCTCTTCCTTCGTCAATACTGACAAGTCTTTCGACTCTTCTATGGCTACTACCACGTGGTCGAATTTTGGAGCCAATGACCTCAAGATCTTTGCAACAACTGATCTTGATGTCAACACCTCTCCACATACCTTGATTTGATTCACCAGTTTTGTAACTCTGGTGAAGAAATCTGAAATACTTTCATTGTCTTCCATCTGAAGCAACTCATTGGTTCTCTTGTGAGTTTGTAACCTTACCTCTTTCACCTTCTCTGCGCCTCCAAACGAATTTTCAAGAATCTCCCATGCTTCCTTCACTGATACTGCATCGCTAACTTTTTCAAAGTTATCTGGATCAACACATTGATGGATTATAAACAGTGCTTTATAATCTTTCTTCTTCAATTCTTTGTGTGCAACCTTTTCTTGATCCAACGCGTTCTCCCCAAGCGGTGTTACTCCTTCCTTCACAAGATCCCAAAGATCTTAATAACAGAAAACCACCTTGATCTACTTGCACCAATTCTCATAATTATCTTTCTTGAGAATTGGTAGGGTTGTTGGAAAGTGCCCATTTGAATGATTCATAGCCATCACGACTTTCCTCCTTGAATCACAACTGGAGCTCTAGATACCAGATGTTGGAAATTCACCACAACCTATGGTGATTCCGCTTCAATCTTGATCTCAAGATTGATAACCAACCCACAAACAATACGTAATGACAATGAAAGAAGAAGCACAAACAAGAACAGCAAGAAAGAAAAGAGAGAGAAGAGAAATATTTGGAGAAAATTGTCACCCACGAACTGTGGGATTTTTCTTGTTATTGATCACTTGCTAAAACTACAACTGTGATTGTTACAAGTACTGTGATAGTCTTCACTACTTGATGTGTTGTGTTTCATTCTACAAAGTACATGTATTTATAGATTTAGATTTACAAGGCCCAAAAATATCAAATCTAATCTAAATCATATCTGAATCCAATCAAATTAAATCTAAGACGAATCTGTCGAAACACCTTCGACGACACTATGAATGCTTTCGACTTCGACACTATGAATTACATTTAACAATCTCCAATCCAACATTAAGAATATATAATATAATATTCAAACAAATCAACAAATGTTAGTAATAGAATTAAGACATTTTGAAGCTACTGGAATTGTCCATGATTATCAAATTGAGATTTAAACCATAAATCAAAAGATGTATTTTTCGAATTGGGAATCAAATCTTATAATGAATTACAATAAGATACATGACACATAAGAACCTAATAAAACCACCTAGTAGGCTACATGAACTACTGTGACATAAATCAATTCTACTGATAAACATTTCAATCAAAATATCTGTTAATGGTTTGATCTATAACTTTCCTTGGTATCCATTTGACTAGAACCATTGGTGCTTCTACCGCTGCATTCCAAACCCACCTAAAAGTCAAACGGCAATAATCATATTTTCTACCATGAAAGCTATATCCCAAATTTCTCACATAAGAGTCTAATGGAAAGGCAACTCTGTTGATATGCTACATAAATTGCGTTGACAGAATCTAAAGCAAATAACAGTGTCTCCTTTATGCTATATGTGTGCAAGCCTCAAAATGTGTGACTACCAACATGATTATTATCAACACACCAACATGCAAACAGCCACCAAAGTAATCCTCTTAACCTATCAGTATTGCAGTCGTAGCATAACTACAACAGTTTCCTCGTTCTTCAACTCAGCTAATCGTTGATTTAAGAAGGATTTCATCTGATGACATAAAAATTCAATACAAAAATATTTTAGACTTGACATAAGAAAAATGGGATCTAACTCGTAAGTTTATCGAGAGCAGGAATCTGTTTATCAGCAAAAGAAAGAACTAAATGGATTTAACAAAAGTTTTAAGAATTATGTTTCTTTCTGTCTGTCCAAGGGTAATATTTAAAATTATGTGAGCGAAACCAAAAACATGACAGAATAAGAGGTAAGCACAACTTATTATATACCTCATATAGATCATCGAGAATCTTATTTCTGTACTCCGTGTCTAAAAGCTGGCTTCTTCCTTCCTTGTTCTCTGTCAACTGAGATAAGGCATCTGGAAGAGAAGTCTGATTGTCCGGCACTGCATTTGATGCATTCGTATTGTCAATCACATCAACATGAGCAGACTCAATACTAATATCCCAGCATATATCTGCATGTGCGCCTAGTTCTTCATTTGATATTGTTGGATCAGATTCAACATCCTCAGTTGATGAAGAAGTCTGTATTCAACATCCTCAGTTGATCAGATTCAACATCAACGTGAGCAGACTCAACACTAATATCCCAGCATATATCTGTAACGTGAGCAAACCCACATCTTAGAAAATAAAATAAAACTATAGTAATAATGAATAAATAAAATTTTCTGGACAGAACTATTGTTTTTAGCAGCTGAAACTGTTTGGGGCTCATGCTTGTATGCTTTCGCCATCGGAATCTCTTTCAAAGTCTCGCCAGGTAGTATTTCAGCATGAATTGATGGTGAAACATCCTCAACAATTCTCCCAGACCTTTTCTTGTGGACAAGTTTGGAGCACTTTGTGGGGTATTCAGTATCAGCATTAAGAAACAGGCCTTCCTTCACCATGTATGGTTCTCCAAATGCTTTTATCAAAAACCCATGATACTCCAAAAGACCCTCTATGTCCTCATCCTAATTATACGGACAAAGGTCAGTATAAGACAAAGTTGATAAAAACATGCTAAAAGACATAAAAATGGAAAAAGATAGATGCAACACTCATTCACATCAATCCATAAATTATACCTCCATAGCAAGCCAATTAGCAACATGAGCAACAGGAAGACCTTGGTTATTTTGTACACCAGAATGTAGACAAGCAAGCGCTTGGGTACACAACTGATAAAGGTGGCACAAAACATAAAGGTTAGGACTTTAAATAAGATGCAGCATTGGAGCTCAGTCACATAATCAGCAAACCACAACCGATGTTGTCAAATCCTGGATTGCAGAGCAGAGGGATTGCGCTGCCATAGACCGCTATTGACAACATGGTCCATAACTAAAGTGAAGTCAAGACATTTATTTTGACATATGCATAACAAATTCAACATAAAATTAAGTTATTCTTACTCAGACATCCTTCTAAAAATTATGCATTATGAGACAAATATTTTAAAGAAAATCAGGCAAGAAAAGTCAAAGTCTTTAAGCATGAAAATAGTGATATATCATTGAGTGGTAACTGCATATTGTGTAATTAGTTTGCATTTGATAAACTCAAACAATTTCTTAAACTTTCCTCTAATGATTGAGTAAATGCATGTTGAGTCTATACATGGCAGGCCTAAGCAGTTTATGAAAAACTACAATTAGGAGAACTGATCCAAAATCCATTACTCTAGAATCAGCAGTTCCCAAATGGAGCTCCAGCTGCATCAACAGGACCGACATTCGTAGAATATTTAATTTGTACATTCACCTGAAATATAGAGTTAATCAAGTATAGCTTAAATCAGCAATTATATGAAAATAAGCTCCACAAGAAATCACCCATTTGGAATGGAATCATCAACAACAATGATACAATCTCCACTCACAAATCTGAAAAATTCAAGAAATACACACTTAGATCAATGAAGAGATTACCATTTGCCATAAAAATTTGTGAGTATATTTTACCTTGCCAGAAAAATTCTGGCCATGAATTTAATGCCTTTAAACAGCTACAGCTCAAGATTGAAGTGTTAACACCTAAAAGCATAAAATCCCTATAGTAACAAAATGCAATGTAACAAAAATAAGATCAACCAAAACATCCCATATCACACAAATTACAAACTTTTAAATAAAAATCAATTTTTAAAATTAAAAAACAGTAGCCAATAGTCTCACAACCAACCTAGGTTAATTATTTTCTTCAACTCTAAATGATAATTTAGAGTTAACCTAGAAAGTTGAAAGGAGTTTAACAACAACAATGGGAAATCCCATTACTAAGTATTTTCTTAATTCAAAAAGGGTAAAGACAAGGCTATGACAAAACACACACCATTTGAATGAGATAAAGGAAGAAAAACCCTTTGGTCATACCTACTGCAGACAACCGGCTGGAAGCACTCGAGATAGAAATCAGAACCTCAACCGTCCTCCGCACTCTACCACTCTTGGTCTGACCCATACTTGGATCACGCAATCACAGATATTACCACCAGTTGATAATTCTAATGATAGCAGATTGCCAACAGCACATGAAATTAACTTTCAAAAGCACATCTTGAGCTGTCAAGATTAGTCATCAAAGCGTGATTAGAACGGATAAGCAGAAATGGCAAGCAGTGCATAAAGATCAATCACTTACCGCGCTTTCACGCCATTTCGAACTGTCTACATGGAGGATCTCCCTTATAAAATTGTCACAACCAAGTACTCCCAAGTACGAATAATGCATGTGAAAAGGTTCACAAACATGATGAAACAAAATTATAAATAGCATTTGTCACAATCCAGCATATCAATTACCTATGAATCAGTTACATTTGTATAGTAAGTCAATTTGAGCAAACTTTTAGTCCAGTATCTTTCTTGAGTGATTATTAAAACTAACTTGCCAGGTAATAAACATAATCCCTAACCAAGACTTAGTTGTTTATATTCAATTGAATTACAAGTTTATATATTACATTACCTCTAAATTTTTCTCAACCTTGGTCATGGCAAGTACTTGCAAAATTTGCATGAAGTACAACACAAAAATCATTTTCCTAGACTATTCATTCTTAAACAACTAAAGCTACACAAAATTCTTAAACAACTAAAGCTATATATATATATATATATGACCATGGTGCAAAAACATCAACATATTCATAAAGTGAAGCGTGTCTGGTATTTCAATCAAATTTTCTAAAAGTTTGGTGGTCATGTGTCATCTATCTAATTAATGGAAATACCATTTGAATATGCCATACCTTGATCATTTTAGAGTCTTCAATTCACTGTTATACCTATACACTTCAATCCTAATATGGCATGAGCTCTAGAGCACTAAGTTGAGGTTCTGCATTTTACAGAGTGAAAAGACACAGTAAACCAAAAAATGAAAATACAGAGGATACAAATGCTTGATTTCGGGACAGCCATTTTCATTCAAACAATACAAAATCTTTGACATGAATGAACAATCTCTACCACAACTAACAAAAGTGAACAATCTCTACCACAACTAACAAAAGTTGTCAAAGACACTAACTAAATAATAATATATTCAAATACTTACATGTGTTCCCTCACATCACCAATCCAATCAGAATATGAATAACTTCAAATCAATCACAAACTACCTGGAAATCCACAGAAATTTATTACTTAAAGAGAAGGATAAAGACATAATCTTCATAGAAAACATTAGGTGGGAAAATGAAGCGGTCAAGATTAGGAGTGTGCAAAAAATTAGGTGGGAAAATGAAGTGGTCGAGATATCCCCGTACCTTTAGTTAATCACAGCTCATTGAATAGTTGGTCTGAAGGAAGTAAGCACCACCAATTGTTGTTCAACTCAAACACACAATGGAAGTTAGCTAATTGCAAATCTTTGTTGATGCCTTACCTCTTGAGTAAACAATTCAATCTTCTCGGTGATATTCACAAACTTCATATATGTTACGACACAGCCCGCTTATAAAAGTCATTGAAGTCAAGACGAAAAAAGAGAAACTTAAGATCAACATGCTGCTGTACAGGCAACTGAGAAATGAATTCCTCTTGCAATGATGTATACTCCTTGGTAATTGCATCTAGATCTTGTTCCATTTTTCGAAGAAATTCACCAGCATGTTGTGTTAAGGCTTTTTTCCCATCAGCAACCCAGGATCCTTCATCCAGCATGGTGTGTTGGAAAATTCTTAAAAAACTAAAGCTAAGTTACCAATTCAGTATTCAACTTTAGTAACCTCTCAAAGTTATCCTTAAAATTCCTATAACCTTGAGAAGAAAGAAGTGAAAAGCTTGAATCAGAAAACAGTGCACGGTTAAAAATTGGTGGGACAAAAAAAGTCAACCTGTCATATGGTTTAATGGTTTTCAGAAATGTTAGAAATTACATTAATTCATGAGGCATTAAACATAAGACATATAAAGCATGATAAGATAATACCAATATTATGTTCCTGAAGTAAGACAAAATGAATTCTAATATTTGCAGGTTTTAATAACCAACACAATTTATGCAGAAATTGAAACAATTATAGAGTTAAAACCAAAAGCATTCTATATGAAAAAAAGGAAAATATGGTTTTAATTAAGGAAGCATAGCTGCAGAAGCAGCATCTATGTTGAGAATGTGAATCACAATAGTTTTCCAAGGAATATTACCATAAAAATGAGTTTGCAAATTAAGAGCTTGAATACAAAATGGAAATAGTTACATATACATAAATCTAAGCATTTCGGCATAAATGTTTATGGGCTTTACCTCTGCAAAAGTTTCCAGGAAAGGCCAGACATCAAATCTTGAAATCCATTTACGAAGAATTCCTTTTTCGGATCAGAATGGAACACGCAAAGTATGTGTGTATTCAGTGCCACTGACTCTTTCTAGTCGCTGGTTGCATGTTGTCCCCTTTGCATCTGGTATTAACCTAGTAATCTTGAAAGAAACAAACAATTTTAATTTGATTTGAAC
This sequence comes from Lathyrus tuberosus, assembly GCA_022829125.1. Taxonomy (NCBI): domain Eukaryota; kingdom Viridiplantae; phylum Streptophyta; class Magnoliopsida; order Fabales; family Fabaceae; genus Lathyrus; species Lathyrus tuberosus. Next base: position 7,728,827 of record JALAZF010000199.1, on the reverse strand, counting down.
TTTAAAAAGCAAAGAATTACAATATAACCCTGTCAAATATGAAGAACCTGATCCTAAGATATTCCAATTACAATTAGAATTCTAGGAGTGAAATCAAGTCCTTGTTTCTTGATCCGAACGAGCATCTCACTCTCAAGGGCACACACTTGATCTAGTATGTAAACAACCTGGAGATATAAAAAAACTTTTGTGTTGAATAGCATTCAATGTATAAAATAAATAAACAAAAATGGATGGAATAAACCGATATTGGTGGAAATGAACAATGCATACATGTCCAGCTTAATTGTTCTTAATCACATGATAATTACGAATACCTGGCCACCACTGTCAGGCAAACCGAGGACATTGGCTTGCCCAAAGAAGCCATGCGGAGACAATATAACAACATTGAACACCATAGGCACTCTTCCAAGAAAATTCTCTAGTGTAGAAGGATCAGAAGCCTGAAGAATATCCAATAGAAGATGCATCATGTCTAAAACCCGAGCAGTAGTATCACCCCAACCTCTCTTGAACCCCATTCCCTGTAATCTACATTGATAAAAGAGTCGGAAGAAAAAATTTACATCAAAATATCCTATAAAATGCTCGCATCATTTGTAATGCACAGTAAAGATATAATTGTCCATCACAGAGCATAGGCTTACTCATATTCAAACTCAGAATAGAGTGTATCAGGCGCAAGCTTAGAAAGATGATCCTCGGCCTTGACCAAAGTAGACTGAAGTTTGGAAATGCTTTGTATTCTATCATTTAACATTAGTGCCTATAACATTATAATATTGGAGAGATGTTTAGGGTCAAATTGCATTTTTTTTAAACTATAACTATAGTCGTCTAGCTTAAACACTTCATTAAAAGTAAAAATGATTGCATTACACAGGGAGAACATACATGGCCTTTATATGTGTGAACACGGAGGAAATCAATCAAGGATTCCAAGCAATCTTTGTTACGGAACATATTTGACTAGAGGTGGAGGTTGAGAAACTGCACGTCGTTGCCAATGGAAGACGAGCGAGTTGGACGTGGAAATGATGCATTAAATGGATCAAGGTCAAACTCCAATATAATGTTATCATTACTCCTATTACAGAATATAACACAAACCGTTATCACAACAGTCTCAGAGTTAATTTCTTATAATAAAAGCTATACAGTAGATTTCTTACTTTCCTTCTACAAGTTCTTTTTTGAATCTGAGATATTCAGAAACATAAGCCAAACATTGATGTCATACCAGATCATATGTGAAAACATTAGTAACTGTAGAAGCATAAGCCAAACAGCCATTATATACAGATAAACTTATCATTTTGTGAGAGAAATGCAAGAAACATAGAAAAAGTGTCGGTGTCGACGAATAAGTGTCGATGTCGGGTAAGACCTTAGTATACCTTTCAAAAATCAGAACTCAGAACCAAAACAAAAATCAGAACATCATGGTAAGGGCATGAATATGGGTTGAGGAAAATGATTCGTGAGTAGCACAACCGATTCGTGAAATCGTTGAGGAAAACGAAATCTCCAAGAGAAGGACGAGAATATGGGTTGCCATGAAAACATGGAGGTGGTGATGGTCGTAAATATGGCGACGACGATTTAGGGTTTTGGTGGGTGAAGAGAGCACACGAAGAGAGAGAAATGGGGCAGAGGAGAAAGAGGGAGAAAGAGAGAAAGGGGGCAGAGGAGAAAGAGGGAGAAATAGAGAGGGAATTGGGTGATTGAAAATTGAAATGGTTTTTTGAATTGCATGAGCCATTTGGCATAATGAGAGAATTCTATTGGTCACCTATTTTTGTATTTAGTAAATTACCATTAAGGGTATTTGTTAGTGTAAAGTAAAAATAATTAAAGGGTATTTTAGGGTGTTAATATGTATGTTCCATTTATATGTAGGTAGTTGATTGCTAGACAATTTTCAAGGACAAAAAAGAAAAGAAAATATGCTATAAAAAAAAGATATTTTTCCTGTATATAGTCATAAATTAAAAAAAAAAAGAATACAAAAATTTTAAATTTTTTAATAAGAGTGAGAAATTTGATTTTTTTTTTACCGAGGAAGTATATATTTGTGGGAGTGTAAGAAAAGGGTAATGAGTGATAGAGAATACTGATCTGTAAGATAAATAAAGGTTAAGGCGTTCTTTTATTATAGGCGAGACCGTTATTAAAGGGATAATAATGTTGTTTTAAACAGTGGGGGAGATAAAGTTTGTCCTTAACAATTGTAATTGTAATACTTATAGAGAGAATAATAAGATAAACACTTCCCACTTCTACTGAGAGATAAAAGTCAATTATTTATAATTTTTTTCCCTGTAAATTTATCTTCGTGGTCAAAGATTATTGTCCAACTTAATTTTTATCTATTTTGGTATGAAAACGCTTTTTTCTTTTAACTTCTGAGTTTTTTTTTCTCTTTCTGAATTCATTTATTACATAAAATTAACAAATATCACATTAAAAATGAAATCATAACATATTTATTTGTTCTCATTTTCTTTTTAGTACCCTTGCATCACAATGTGTTTCTATAATATATGCATAATAATATTTATAAAGATTTAAAACATATGAAATTAATAAATTGAAATCAGTTTCAGTGGAGACAAAATGAGAAATATTTGATAAAAAACAATATATATTTTTGTGAAAACAGTATAGAGAATCTAAAAGAGAATTAAATAAGCATTTTTTGACAATAAGAACACTATATTTCTTTATATTGAAAACCAAGAAAATCAGAAATATAAAAAATTACATCAATCATATATATATATATATATATATATATATATATATATATATATATATATATATATATATATATATATTGAAGAATTAAGCCAGCATGATTACATGATTACAGGTTTTATGGAAGACCATGGATATAAAGGTTGATGACAAATATTGATGTTAAATGTTATTTGATTTCTCACTTATTTTTTCTTATTTACACATTCTTCTTTTTTAATGTTAATTTTCTAGCTACTATCATTCCTTATTTAAGGTGGATGCATGAAACTAGAGAATTTAGAGTATAACATGAATGAACATATAAGGGTCTTTGTTATTTATTTATAGTTGTGATTTAAGTTGCACACATCCTTGTTTTATTATATTATACATTTTTCTTACCAAATATCATAATTGTAATGTTTTGTTGTCATTTTTTATTCAATTTTAACAAATCTACAAACTTTAGAGTGGTAGAATGGAAAAGGGTGTGATATACGTGATGTTAAAAATAGAAAAAGTTTTATGGATGTTCGTCACCTTATTCTTCTTCTTTGTTAACATCACCTTATTCTTTTTCTTTTTTATCTGGTTACACTTCTGCATCTCAGAATTTTCTGGAGCCGAGTTGATGGTGCAGTCGAGTAGGATAATGCTAAACAAGTCGGATATGCATGCTCTTATCTATAAGTCGAAATCCAGTTTGAGGTATCAAGATAAGCAGGAGGAATCGACTTCATACAAGCCAAGGACGGTCTGTCTGTACAAATCGAGTCTGATAACCAAGACTGAGGTGCCATTTGAAGGGTCACAAAAGGCCGTTACAGAATGATGTATTATGACAGAAAAATTACAATTATTGAAGAAGCATATGTTATATCGCAATTGTAGGGACGACGGATGTTACTAGAAGATGTATTTATGAGGGATACATATAAAACGGAGGAGATGAAGGAGGCCTATAAATAGGAGATGACTTGGAGAGTAAAAGGTAGGAAAAAAACCAGATAACAAACACTCCAACCAATCATTTTAGACTTACCTTAACTGATAACAAGAAGTCAACGTGTTTGTTTTTTTTAGCAAGAACATTTGGCGCCCACCGTGGGGCCTAGGTAGAATTTGCCCAAGCCACACAAAACCATCGAAATCATTAACATCCCAGCTATATGATGTCTGCATCATCTCCCAGACAAAGTGATCAACCTCCACCACTAGATATAACACATTTGCTTGCAGTGGTGGAGGCTCTCCTTCAGCAAAATGAAACCTTGCAAGACAATGTTCAGGTTTTGCAAACGCAAAATCTTCAGGAAGGAGACGCAGAGAAGGAGCCTCTAGATACCTAGCCTTTATCCGAAGCCATCTGGGATGATCAAGTCCCGGAGAACTTCAAACCATTGTCACTAATGTCTTTCAATGATAAAAATGATCCTCAAGAGCATATTATTGCGATTAATAACCAGATGGAAATAATATGGGCTTCTGACTCCCTCAAATGCAAGCTCATGGTCGGGGCCTTTAAAAAAGGTGATCTATGATGGTTCATGTGTTTACCCAGATACTCGGTCGTGAGTTACCAGGATATAACTAAGAAGATGATACAACACTTTTAAGTAAGTAAACATAGAAAGGTGCCAACTACCAGTCTATTTAATGTTCGACAAGGATACTTGGAATCCCTCAGAGAGTACCTAGAAAGGTTCAATGAAGAAACCATCAGAGTGTCACACCGAATCAAGAAATGTTCGTGGGAGCATTTAAAGCGGGACAATTCAATGAATCCCTGGCTCAAAAATCGGCATCCAGCATTGATGAGGTTATTACCAGAGCAGAATGCTAATTAAAAGGTGACGAAAGAAATATGGAGAAGAGGTCCTGAGATGCCAAGGAGAAGGCACGAGTTAAAGATGAAAGGTTTAGGCATAGAAACGACTATCCTAAGTCCGAACTACGAGATCGGTCCATGACGAGGTCATCCCGACGTCTGTTTGACAAAGAAACTGAATACACGCCACTAGATTCAAGACGATCAGATATACTGAGAGAAGTTTATCATCTCAAGCTACTCCCTGATCCCAAACGGTCAAAAGGAGTCTATGCCGTGATGGGAAAAAACGACATTGCATGGTGTGCATACCACATAATTTATGGACACCACACAGAGAATTGTCATCAGCTAAAAAAGAGAAATCGAGGCCTTATTTCAGAGAGGCTAGTTGTTGTCCTACGCCAAAGACGTCTAGGAACATTCAGGAAAGATAAGTTCTCCCCGAGAAGACATCAGCTCGGACCCTACACAGAAGAAGGTGAAGAGTACGGAGGAAGTCCGCGAAACCCAGATGAATTATCACACATTGAAACCATCGTTGGAGGATTCTCAAGAGGAGGGGAAACCAGCTCGGCTAGAAAGAAGTATGCCCGGACAGTGATGCATGTCAGGCAAGAGCCACCCTCATAAGAGAAGGAAGGCCAAGTCGCGATCACCTTCTCCAAAAGGGATGTCGAAGGAGTGTTAGGCCATGAAAATGACCTGATGGTGATCAAAGTGAAAATCCGTGACTGGAGCCTGAAACATGTTTTGGTCGACCCTGGAAGTTCGGAAGATGTTTTATATTGGGAGGCATTCAAGGGATTGAACTTTGATATCACCAACTTGTTACCCTTTAAAGGTACATTAGTCGGATTCTCAGGAGAACAGGTGTAGGTTCTAAGACATTTACTCGTGATAACAACTTTTGGCAATGGGAAAAACACAAAAAGTGTCCAAGTGAGGTACTTAATTGTAAACGTTGCATCTCCATACAATATTTATTATTGGCAGGCCCTCATAATGCTCTGGAGGCAGCGTTGTCCGCTATGTACCTCATATGAAAATACCCTCTGGAAGATGGCCGAGTAGGAGTAGTAAATGGTGATCAAGGGATAGCAAGGAAATGTTATAAAGATAGTCTAAGACTTAAAAGGAATAATCAAGCCATCGAGCCAATCAAAGATGATTGGGTAAAGGTGAATCTAGTTGATATTGACCCAAGAGAGGATCCGGTAGAAGATAGTATTACACCTATTGGGGATGTAAATACAATACAAATTGGTGTACTGTTATGGCAAATGACTCAGATCAGTTCTATTCTATCCCCTGAGGAAGAAGCCGAGATCATCAAAAATTTAAAGGAGAACGTGGATCTATTCGCATGGAAGTCGGCTAATATGCCCAGAATTTACCCCAACATAGTTTGTCACCATCTAGCACTAGATCCGCCCATCAAGCCAGTATCACAGAGAAAATGGAAGGAGGGTGAAGAAAAGAGAAGGGCTATAGAAGATAAAGTCGGAAAGCTCATGAAAGTTGGTTTTATCAAAGAGATCAGATTGGGAGAGCAAGAATTATCTCTACAAGTCAATCTATGTTTTGATGATAACAATACGTATTTGTGAAAGAACCATTTTATGTTCTAACGTGTGTTGTGTGTAGATCATATTCATAGAAATTATCAGATCCAACAAGCACCAGCCTGATGAGCGAAATTGATAATATGCGAAGTTACTATGTGTGACACAAGTCGCAAGAAGCAAGAACGCTTCTGTATCTGATCATGATCAGTCAGATCCAAGGATGTCGATATTGCTAATGCAATGCTCTTGTGGATGCTCTCTGAAAGTGATCGAGATTCTGAAGTTGCGAAGCTCCTGAAGAAGAGAACCGAAGTGCTGAAGACTCTCATGACTTGAAGTTCTGAAGGCAGAAGGATCTGAAGACCTAGTACAGAAAGACTCTGAAGACTTATGTGTTCTGAAGATTAGGGTCTTGAAGATCAAGTATTGAAGACTCTGAAGACAGATTCCTAATGGACAAGTTCTGAAGTTTCAGAAGACTTTAAGAAGTAAAGGATAACGTGCTCAAAGACAAGTGCTGAAGTTTTGAAGACTGATTCCTAATGGACTTCTTCAAATAACTGAAGACTTGACGTATCAGATATCCTAATTAATAAGACTCTAATCATGCTTCATCAATTAAACATCATAAGCCTATGAAGTTCAGAAGTCACATGTACACGGCGCCCAAGAAAGATATATCTTGTCACTTCTCCCACAGCAAAGAGGAGATGTGTCAGTACAGCTAGTTATTACACAACGTCTCTTTTCCTACAGCCAACAATATTTCAAACGGCTATGTTTCTACTGAGCTATTTAAAGGAAAGAGTATTCGCTTCTAAAGATGACGAAGTCCACAAAGCAATTAAGTCCACAAATTGGGAATTGATCACAGTCATTGTGTGAAGATAGCAACAACGATGAGTTCTCATTGTAACACTTAGAATATCCAAAGCTATCACCATTTTCCCATGGCCATTGTTGTTCAAGCTCAAAGATCATCATTCAACATAATAACAATGAATTGGTATAGAAGTTGTTGATGAAGAAGACAACATTGCAAATCAATCAAGTTATCAACCACCTTCTCGTTAGCGCTACATTGAAGATCTGAAGCAAGGAGTTGTTGCTCAAAGCTTGCTCACCCTGAAGACGAAGAAGAAGAAGATCTACAAGATGTCAACAATTGTCAAATCATTATACATCTCTGTAGTTTCTTAGAATAGCAAGGAGTTGTTGCTCACATCTTGCTTGAATACTTGTGTGTTCTTTGTACTTAAACTTAGGAGTAATCTGCTTGTTAAGAAGCATCTTTGTAATCTCGTGTATAACTAATTCTTGGTGAATTAGGATTCCTTGAGTGGTTAGTGTGACCGGAGACTCGAGAAGACAATGGCGAGATGTCATTGTGGGAAAAGCCTGAAATAGGGTCAGTAGCGTCATATTCATTGCGATGAATCCCTGAACGTCTAGCTGTGAAAGCCTAGCAGTAGATCTAGCGAGATTGGAACCTGCAGGTCAATGTTCGTTATATTCATTAAGTTGAATCCCTGAACGGTTCATTGTATGTTAGTCACAGTGCGGCTGTGCAAGTGGTTAGTCACCGGCTGTTGCCCGTGCATCTGTAATCGAGATTGATTATAGTGGATTAAGACCTTGTGTTCAAGGCGAAATCACCTGAGGAGGGTGGACTGGATTAGCCTTTGCGGTGAACCAGGATATATCGTGTGTCCTTTACTCTTATGCTTAATGTTTTTATTTATGTTTCTATATAGAGTATCAGAACCCTACACAAGTAAGTCAGAACCTTGCAGCTTAACTCTGATAAGCTTCCGCACTGCAAGTTCTGAGAAATGGATCTTATGTTCAGACTCTTGTTAGTTCTGAAGCCTCATGCTTAGCAAGTCTGAATGTAACGTTGCTAGTCAGAGTCTCTCAACGAACTCAGATGTAATCCCAAGTGATTCAACAACAAGAAATGAAAAGTAGTCAAAAGAGCAAATACACAATTCAAACCCCCCTTTCTTGTGTCTTTCTCGCACCTTCAATTGGTATCAGAGCTCTGGTTCTGTTATTGATGGATATCAAACACCTAACAGTGTCAGAAAAAGTTCCGGATGCGGATGCACTCAGACTAGCCGTAAAAAGATTTCTGAATCTCTAAGGCATGTTTTCGCTCATCCTCATTATTTGAAATAGTAGCAATAATTTAAACATTAGTCATATTAGGATTATTGAAACTATAATAATATTCTCACGCATTTATGATTAGACAATTTTCAAGAATTAAATAAGCAGTCATAATCACGTAGTGTCAGCGACCTACTGCTATGGATATATGGTGATTAAAGTCCATCACACGTCATTTCACTGACTACCACAACTATTTATAGCTAGTCTTGGAAATGATGAACCCCGCGTGCTCCAGATTGATAAATAGCTATTAAATCTCAAAGTCCTTTTCACTCCATTATCTAACTAGGTAGAACCTCATCTCTCAAACAATTCAATTTTGCTTAGAATGTCTTCCCACAACTCACTTAAGTTTTAATGAAGATTGAAGAATCAGCTGATAAGATAAACTCATCAAATAAGAAGTAGTATCTGTTAAATGCCTATCCTGGAAGATACGTATGAATAAACCACGTATTTGCTCAAAGTTGAATCATCAGAAAACAAGAAGTCTTGTTTGCTGAAGATTAATTCTTTATGAGTTTTTGAGATGTTTTCAAGAAACGGATTAGGTCCACCCTTGACTTTCTCGTTTAAAAACTCATTCAGAACCTCTTCATGTAAAGAAGAAAGATTGTTGTTCTATGACGTTGAAATTCAAGATGAAGTATGCAGAATTCAAAATAATTCAACATCTGAATTTTGACTGATCAAGAAGGTTAAAAGATTCATTATAGAACTGAATATTGTTTTCTTGGGAGCAATACAGAAAACTGAAAGAATATTCAGGAAGAAGAATGTCTAGGATTTGTCAAGTACTTGATCTAGAATGAACACTTAGAGTTTTGATTGAATCAGTATAACCAAGATCTGATGACTTAAAATCATCTCTCAAGTGAATCAAATGTTAGTGATCAAATCACTATATGATAAGTTGTTCAGAACCCTTCAATCACTGGATTCAGAAGATGCTAAACCAGACACTTAAGTTTTTCACTTAAAATCAAAAGAAACTTAAGCTACTGATGTTCTTCAGAATGAAGAAATCAGTTAACATTTTCCTCAGAAGTAGATATGCTGGACCAACCTCAGAAAAATTAAATCAGCATTAAATCCAAGTTCAGAAGACACCTCTTCTTCAAACATTAGAAGGAAGCAGAAGCAAAAAGATTATGATCGGAGACACAAAGTCAGACTGGAAAGCACTCAGACTAGCCGTAAAAAGATTTCTGAATCTCTAAGGCATGTTTTCGCTCATCCTCATTATTTGAAATAGTAGCAATAATTTAAACATTAGTCATATTAGGATTATTGAAACTATAATAATATTCTCACGCATTTATGATTAGACAATTTTCAAGAATTAAATAAGCAGTCATAATCACGTAGTGTCAGCGACCTACTGCTATAGATATACGGTGATTAAAGTCCATCACACGTCATTTCACTGACTACCACGGCTATTTATAGCTAGTCTTGGAAATGATGAACCCCGCGTGCTCCAGATTGATAAATAGCTATTAAATCTCAAAGTCCTTTTCACTCCATTATCTAACTAGGTAGAACCTCATCTCTCAAACAATTCAATTTTGCTTAGAATGTCTTCCCACAACTCACTTAAGTTTTAATGAAGATTGAAGAATCAGCTGATAAGATAAACTCATCAAATAAGAAGTAGTATCTGTTAAATGCCTATCCTGGAAGATACGTATGAATAAACCACGTATTTGCTCAAAGTTGAATCATCAGAAAACAAGAAGTCTTGTTTGCTGAAGATTAATTCTTTATGAGTTTTTGAGATGTTTTCAAGAAACGGATTAGGTCCACCCTTGACTTTCTCGTTTAAAAACTCATTCAGAACCTCTTCATGTAAAGAAGAAAGATTGTTGTTCTATGACGTTGAAATTCAAGATGAAGTATGCAGAATTCAAAATAATTCAACATCTGAATTTTGACTGATCAAGAAGGTTAAAAGATTCATTATAGAACTGAATATTGTTTTCTTGGGAGCAATACAGAAAACTGAAAGAATATTCAGGAAGAAGAATGTCTAGGATTTGTCAAGTACTTGATCTAGAATGAACACTTAGAGTTTTGATTGAATCAGTATAACCAAGATCTGATGACTTAAAATCATCTCTCAAGTGAATCAAATGTTAGTGATCAAATCACTATATGATAAGTTGTTCAGAACCCTTCAATCGCTGGATTCAGAAGATGCTAAACCAGACACTTAAGTTTTTCACTTAAAATCAAAAGAAACTTAAGCTATTGATGTTCTTCAGAATGAAGAAATCAGTTAACATTTTCCTCAGAAGTAGATATGCTGGACCAACCTCAGACAAATTAAATCAGCATTAAATCCAAGTTCAGAAGACACCTCTTCTTCATACATTAGAAGGAAGCAGAAGCAAAAAGATGATGATCGGAGGCACAAAGTCAGACTGGAAAGCACTCAGACTAGCCGTAAAAAGATTTCTGAATCTCTAAGGCATGTTTTCGCTCATCCTCATTATTTGAAATAGTAGCAATAATTTGAACATTAGTCATATTAGGATTATTGAAACTATAATAATATTCTCACGCATTTATAATTAGACAATTTTCAAGAATTAAATAAGCAGTCATAATCACGTAGTGTCAGCGACCTACTGCTATAGATATACGGTGATTAAAGTCCATCACACGTCATTTCACTGACTACCACAGCTATTTATAGCTAGTCTTGGAAATGATGAACCCCGCGTGCTCCAGATTGATAAATAGCTATTAAATCTCAAAGTCCTTTTCACTCCATTATCTAACTAGGTAGAACCTCATCTCTCAAACAATTCAATTTTGCTTAGAATGTCTTCCCACAACATCAGAGGAGAAACATCCGATCTAGAACTCCTGAAGGAATTCACTGTGAATTTAAACCTTCTGCCACAGCTCAACAAAACAAGCGTTCTCTCTGGAATTATATTTCAGAACTGGGAAAATTATTTCTCCATGCTTGTTGGACCTATATTCCCGGAACTGGTGACTGAGTTTTGGGCAAATGCACAAACTCTAGAATATGATCTTGGCAAGAATGTTATTCTATCTGTTGTCGCTGTTGTCCAGTCTTGATCAACCCCACCATCATAGCTAAAGCCATTAGGTGTGTCGAAGATGGTGTGACTGTAGAAAGAAACATCAACAACCATATTTTCGACAGGCATTTGCACATCATTTTTAAAATAGAGGGGCATCCCACTCAACCTTGCACCCTCACTCTATTTGCTAAAGATTGGTACAAGCTTATGGTGACTAATCTAAGACCAAGAGAAAGAGGAGGAGGCTGGCTGTCTGACCAAGAAAGATTATTCATTTTCTTTTTAGTATCTAGGATCAAAATAAACCTACCTCAGTCCATGTACAACCATTTAAAGGAAGAAATTAATCTGTCTAGGGAAGACACAATCTACCAAGTTCCCTACTGCAGAGTTATCTCCCACATTCTTGACCTCCAGGGAGTAGTTGGTCATTGCAGAAGAAATGGAATGACTGAGAAGGTCCTTCCTGAATTTTGTTCACTGATGACGTTCTTAGTCTAAGATAGGATTTTAGTTATTTCTATTTAACTAAGCTTATGTTACATCTTAATCTTTTTTTGATTTGTGTGAATATTTCAAATGATCAAAATGCACTAATTATCTAATTAAAATAATGAGTGCTGCTTAAAATTCACACGAAAAGGCTTGGGATTCTCTAGAGACCATAAATCCCCCATAGGTCATGATTAAGTAACAGTTTCATTGCCACTTATTAAGATTATGTCACGATTCTTGATTAAATGAATTAATCATTAACCTACCTTCCCACGATACTTAGTGCTTCTAGGAAAATCAAACATTGCGGTTTCAAACTCTCTACAGAAATAACCTTACTTCTTAATCTATAAAAGCATCAAACCCTAAGACATCAACACACTCTTACTCATCTGAATCCTCAGCCTAATTACCTTTTATTTTCCTCATCAATCCCTAAAGATGGTCTTCGTCTCACAAAATGCTTCAACTCTCACAACCATGCAAAATGCAGTTGATCATCTTGTCGTTTTGTCAGAAACGATTGTAAACTTCAACAATCTAAAGGCGAACGGATGTAATATTACTCCCTCAATGAAAGCACAAGGATGGAGTAACTACTTCAAGAGGTTGGAAGGACCAACCTATGGATGTTTGGTTAAAGTGTTATGGATTTATGCTAATGCACGCTCGACTCTCATTAGTTCTTCGGTCTTTGGAATAAGAGTATACATATCTGAAAAGACTATTGCAGATCTCTTGGAGCACGAGAATAATGGATTCAGAATTACCAAGGATATACTTAATGAGGAGAGAGAAGTAAAAGTCATAGCCTTTATTTTCAATGAAGGAATAGCAGTTGAGAACCAAGTATTCTCAAACCTGAGAGAACCACTACAAGTTTGGTTCAGAATCTTGCAGGGAAGCATTTTTCATCATCTTCCTGCGAATCAACTCAACGACACTCAGAAGTGTGTCTTGTTCCTTCTCCTTAAAGGAATTAAGATCAATCTTCCCTCCGTTCTCTTTAAACTTCTGAAGGAAGCCATAAGAAACTCCAGAAGTGCCTCTAATCCGGAGATCAAACTTATTCTGTACGGAAGACTCATCTCTGACATTTTGGTTGAATCTGGAGTAGTTGATGACATTTTAATCGATGAAGGTGAATCAAGAAAGCTACTTAAAAGCGCTGGGAAGATTCTCATGTTTGAGGCTCTTATGAAGGAAGACACCACTCTAGACAATACATTCTTTAGGGAACTAACTCTGACTCCCAGGGTCCCAGTTAAAGGTTTTCCAAAATTTTCCACTTACAATCAGGCAGAAGTCAGAAACTATCTGAGGAGATTTAAGGATGAAGATATCAGTGTTTGGATCAACATAAAGAATATTACCAATGTACTTCAAGAACTCACAAATTGGAAAGAAGGAAGTAAGAAGCAGAAAATGGTTGATGATGAGGAACCCTCATCTAAAAGATCAAAAACCGTGAGTGATGCATTAAAATCCTTTAAGGACAATGCAATCACAAAAATCCAAAGCTTAGTAGAAGCTTCCAGTTCCTGTGTGGACTCCATGGGAATAAGTAATATCTGGATTGAGTTCCATGAATGGATCTTAGTAGAAATTGTGAAGAGCAAGAGGCTGGCAATTACTCAAGTAAAAGAAAAGTTGCATGTCTCAAGAAATGATGACTCTGAAAACCTTCTCTCATCTTCTTCATCATCTTTAGGCTCGCTCTAGTCTAACTCAATAGGACCCATGAAAAACTAGCTTTATTAGGACTACGATTACTTAAAATGTTTCTCATTAGGAATCTGCGTTTAAATTATCTATGTTTTGATTATCTTGAACTTTTCAAGATTAAGCTCAACCTATGCTCTGCATTTTAAAACTATTTTATGTTGATGCTTATATCTGATTGTTCATAAATAAAATGCTATAATTAATCTCTACAGATGATCTAAAACCTTCAATTGGTAATCAGATAATTCCATCTAATTGTCCTTAAAATGAATATGCTATGGTTATTGATGGTTATCACTAAATGACGCGGATTGTTCTTAACTGCTCAAATACTGGCTCTATGTTCTATGTTGTTTAACATATCCAGAATATATAATGATTTTGATATGCTTAAATGCTTAAATGCTCATATGCTCTAGCACTTTTTGATGATGTCAAAAAGGGGGAGAAATATAATGATTTTGATTGAGAAAAGGAAATCTGAAAGAATGCAGAACTCAAACAAAGTACTCACATAAAAATGTGTTACTACTAACGTTTGTTGTTTGATGTTATCCGAGGAACTCTAAACAAGTTCACTAGGCATTCTAAGACAAGTTAAGAAAGAAGAACAGTGAAGTACACTTCGTGAACATGTGTTCAGAATCAGATCTACCCAGTACTGTTCAGAAGTTGAGAACTGTCTGAAAGTCAAAGTTTATCGTGATCTCTGTCTCACTTGGTTCAGAAGCTGTAAGCTGTCTGAAAATCTGAAATTTAGAACGCAAGAATCAGAAGAAGGAAACTATGAAAGCAGTCAAGACAAAGTATACATCTCAAGATGCTTACTCAGAAGAACAGTGCAAATCAGAAGACAAAGAGTTGTCTGAAGATCCGAATTGAAGATCCAAGAACAAGTAGTTCTGATGTTTACCAGGAACCTATTGAAATGAAAACGATTTGGTATCAGACTAAATCAATAATTGGTAATCAGACTCAGTACACAAAGATTAGTATCAGACTCATCAATCAGAGCAAAGCTGTGAATTATTATCAAATACCTTCACTGGTATCAATTCAGCACATTAAGGAAATACCTCTCAAGTGGTATGAGAAGAAATTCTTCACTTGGTATCAGACTCAACATACTCTGGTATAAGACTCAGCACATCACGTGATATCAGACCAGAATCAAATCATGAGTACCAGATTCAGAATTAAGCGTTGATTGATCATAAATATTAACCTTCAATTGGTATCTGATCAAAAATCAAGCTTTGATGAACCACTGAGTTGTGACAATAACAAGGTTCTGAGATGAAGACCTGTGTTCAAAAGTCAAACTCTGAAAAGTCATGATCTTTATTGGTTATTAAAACTTAATATTCCTGAACTACGTTCTGAAAGATCCCAATATCTGACTTATAGAAATTAGGGGGAGACTACCCAGAAGATTTAAATGATAAATCCTATAATCTTCACAAAGTCTGAAACTCAGGGGGAGTTTCTTGAAAGACAGTGCCTGTCTCTGATGAATAGCGAGGCTATATTATCATATAAGAACTGATCTGTTTGTGCTCAAATGAATCTGCTAAAAAGTAGAAATGCTTCAGAAGACTCTGAAGATTACAAGCTCTGATACGACCACAAAGGAACTGAGTTCTGAAGATCTGAAGATGGAAGTTCTGATGAGCTAGTCCAGATGTTGAAGACTCTTTGTTTTCTTAAAGACAAGATAGAGAAGTAGTCCTTTTCTATTCTTCGTTTTGGCAAATCAAGTTGTTATTCTGTATGTCTTTGGATTATATAAGATTCTAGATGATCACAGATAAAACTTTGAGGATAACAAATTCAGGGGGAGCTGTTGTTCCAGACTCTGAATATGTTTGTTTTGGTGATTACCTTGTATAAAATGTTCAATCAAAATACTTGGTTTTGTCATCATCAAAAAGGGGGAGATTGTGAGAGCAAGAATTGTCTCTACAAGTCAATCTATGTTTTGATGATAACAATACATATTTGTGAAAGAACCATTTTATGTTCTAACGTGTGTTAGGTGCAGATCATATTCATAGAAATTATCATATCCAACAAGCACCAGCCTGATGAGCGAAATTGATAATATACGGAGTTACTATGTGTGACACAAGTCGCAAGAACGCTTCTGTATCTAATCGTGATCAGTCAGATCCAAGGATGCCGATATTGCTAATGTAATGATCTTGTGGATGCTCTTTGAAAGTGATCGAGATTCTGAAGATTGCGAAGCTCCTGAAGAAGAGAATCGAAGTGCTGAAGACTCTCATGACTTGAAGTTTTGAAGGCGGAAGGCTCTGAAGATCAAGTGCAGAAAGACTTTGAAGACTTATGTGTTCCGAAGATTAGGGTCCTGAAGATCAAGTAATGAATACTCTGAAGACAGATTCCTAATGGACAAGTTCTGAAGTTTCGGAATACTTGAAGAAGTAAAGGATAACGTGCTCAAAGACAAGTGCTGAAGTTTTGAAGACTGATTCCTAATGGACTTCTTCAAATAACTGAAGACTTGACGTATCAGATATCCTGATTAAGAAGACTCTACTCATGCTTCATCAATTAAACATCAGAAGCCTCTGAAGTTCAGAAGTCACATGTTACCGTTGTGAGTAACTATACACGGCGCCCAAGAAAGATATATCCCGTCACTTCTCCCACAACAAAAAGGAGATGTGTCAGTACAACTAGTTATTACGCAACGTCTCTTTTCCAACAGCCAACAATATTTCAAACGGCTATATTTCTACTGGGCTATTTAAAGGAAAGAGTATTCGCTTCTAAAGATGACGAAGTCCACAAAGCGATTAAGTCCACAAATTGGGAATTGATCACAGTCATTGTGTGAAGATAGCAACAACGATGAGTTCTCATTGTAACACTTAGAATATCCAAAGCTATCACCATTTGCACATGGCCATTGTTGTTGAAGCTCAAAGATCATCATTCAACACAACAACAATGAATTGGTATAGAAGCTGTTGATGAAGAAGACAACATTGCAAATCAGTCAAGTCATCAACCACCTTCTCGTCAGTGCTACATTGAAGATCTGAAGCAAGGAGTTATTGTTCAAAGCTTGCTCACCCCGAAGACGAAGAAGAAGAAGATCTACAAGATGTCAACAACTATCAAATCATTATACATCTCTGTAGTTTCTTAGAATAGCAAGGAGTTGTTGCTCACATCTTGCTTGAACACTTGTGTGTTCTTTGTACTTAAACTTAGGAGTAATCTGCTTGTTAAGATGCATCTTTGTAATCTCCTGTATAACTAATTCTTGGTGAATTAGGATTCCTTGAGTGGTCAGTGTGACCGGAGACTCGAGAAGACAATGGTGAGATGTCATTGTAGGAAAAACCTGAAATAGGGTCAGTAGCGTTATATTCATTGCGATGAATCCCTGAACGTCTAGCTGTGAAAGCCTAGCAGTAGATCTTGCGAGATTGGAACCTGCAGGTCAATGTTCGTTATATTCATTAAGTTGAATCCCTGAACGGTTCATTATATGTTAGTCACAATGCGGTTGTGCAAGTGGTTAGTCACCGGCTGTTGCCCGTGGATCTGTAATCGAGATTGATTATAATGGATTAAGACCTTGTGTTCAAGGCGAAATCACCTGAGGAGGGTGGACTGGATTAGCCTTTGCGGTGAACCAGGATATATCGTGTGTCCTTTACTCTTATGCTTAATGTTTTTATTTATGTTTCTATATAGAGTATCAGAACCCTACACAAGTAAGTCAGAACCTTGCAGCTTAACTCTGATAAGCTTCCGCACTGCAAGTTCTGAGAAATGGATCTTATGTTCAGACTCTTGTTAGTTCTGAAGACTCATGCTTAGCAAGTCTGAATGTAACGTTGCCAGTCAGAGTCTCTCAACAAACTCTGATGTAATCCTAAGTGATTCAACAAAAAGAAATGAAAAGTAGTCAAAAGAGCAAATACACAATTCAAATCCCCCTTTCTTGTGTCTTTCTCGCACCTTCACAGATACCTGGCGTGGTTAGCTAACATAGTTAAGGTGAAGAAGAAGTTAGGAAAATGGTGAATGTGTGTGGACTTCACCAACCTAAATAAAGTATATCCCAAAGATCCCTATCCACTTCCTCATATTAATCGGCTCATTGACTGGGCTTTCGGTTTTCGTCTTCTCAGTTTTTTAGACGCATACTCAGAATACAACCAGATACAAATGAATCCATTAGATGCCTCTAAAACGGTGTTTATGACGAGTAAGAATAACTACTACTACAAGGTGATGCCCTTTAGAATAAAAATGTCGGGGCTTCCTATCAGAGATAGATGGATATGGTGTTTGCCTCACAGATAGAACGAAACCTGGAAGTGTACATAGATGATATGGTGGTAAAAACCCCAAAAGATTGGAAACATGTCAAGGATTTAGAAGAGACATTTTCCTTAATCTGAGGTTACAATATGGGACTAAATCCAGACAAAAGTAGGTTCGGAGAGTAAGCGAGGAAGTTCCTTGGATTTATGCTGACCAACCGAGGAATAAAAGCAAACCCGGATAAATGTCAAGCGATCATTGATATGAGGATTCCGTCGATAGTGACATAGGTACAATAATTAACAGGAAGTTTGGCTGTTTTATCCCGTTTTTTATCTTATGCAGGGGAAAAGTCAATCCACTTCTTCGATGCGGTGAGAAAACCGGCGAAGTTCTAATGGATAGAGGAGTGTGAAGAGGATTTTAAAGAAGTAAATCATTTCTTATCCACACCTCCCATACTGGTTCGACCGAAGGACAATCAACCCCTCATTCTATATTTAGCCGTGTCAGATAAAGCTATGAGTTCGGTATTAGTTCAGGAAACTGAGGAGGGGGTAATCTGGTATCCTTTGTTACTAAGGTGATAAAAGGAACATAATTGTGTTACCAGAAGATTGAATGTCTCGTGTCACACCCCCAATTTATACCCTGAGTAATTAAAGCGATAACAAATAATCAGAGTATAATTAAAACATTCATGGAATAGACGGGAGCGTCACATCAAAGTAATGAAATATAACAACCTGCTCATATAGATATGCAACAATCAGGTAGGAACATAAACAGAGGAACTCAGTTCCTAACACCCACAATTCAGATACAGAATAAAAGCGGAAAATCTGCAACTAAAATCTCATATATAAACATAAAAGTTTGTCTGTCATATACAGAGTCATACATGTTCAATCCAAAAAGATATATATACACATAATCACATAACGATCTCCCCGACTACCCGGTGCCACATATCAGAGCCGACCGACAAAAGAATGAAGACATAATCTTCACAAAAAGACCTCCAGCATCTAATCTGCAATGCCTCATAGAGCATTCAAAATAGCAGAAGGGTGAGAAACACAATTATAATATAATTGCATACATTTATGTAATAACATGAAATACGCATGCAAAACATTCTCACCACAACGTACACCATAGTTCAAATACAAAACAAAACAATTCATAACTCATGCATCCATCACAAAGGCATATCAATCATGCTCAATACATTTATCACCAATATATATATATATATATATATATATATATATATATATATATATATATATCAACTCATCAATCTCATTCAGAATTTCTAACACATAATAAATCCATTCATGACATATGAAAATGCACAGAAACCGACACAACAACTCTATGCATGCGGTACCATTCCATCCATCATTCTCATCATCATTAATTCACTCAGGAATTATTGGAACCATCGCTTGTTACTTAGTGTAACTCCCCGTCGGGCAAACGATGTTCCCCGTCGCTTTAGGTCCTCTTTGTATAAAGCACGCGACGTTTATGGATCGCTTTAGGTCCTCTTTGTATAAGGCACACGATCCGATCGCTTTAGGTCCTCTTTGTATAAGGCACACGATAGTCTATAACGTCGCTTTAGGTCCTCTTTGTATAAGGCACACGATCATTACAGCAGATTCCCTCTGGAATCGTTTCGTCGCTCACACCCCACAAGGGCACACTACATCACATGGTGCATATCATGATGCATGGCATGCTAATGACTCATGACAATCAAATGCATATACATATATAACCATGCGAACCATCTCAACATCAATAATCATGCATTGCAATTAAACCCAAAACAATGCATTTATTTGCCATAAGGCCACAAACCATCATCACCATATTTCATCACATGCATTCATATCATATAACTGCACACAAGCTATACATTATATATCAAAAGGATATCGCATGATAACACATCAATCACACACAATTACGACGGTAAAAGTTGACAAAGCGACACGTTTCCAAATTCCCGACACAATTAAATCGGCCACTAATCTCAAAACCATTTTTATAAGAAAGAACATCTCATTAGCTTTCCAACGGTACTAAGAACGTCTCGATCCGAGTTACGCATCAAAAGTTATGAATTTTCAAAGAAAATAATTTATTGAAAAACTGCTAGATTCGTCTGGCGACTTAGGATTTCGCCGTGCGAATACCCCTTCGCCAGCACTTCGCCTGGCGAACTAGTGGCGAACCACCATTTTAGAAAAAACCCAAGAGTTCCAGTAGCTAACACATTTCTGTCTCCCCGTTTTCGCCCGGCGACTTATGATTTCGCCTGGCGAATCGCACCAGAACTAGAATTTTTCTGCTGCAGGTTACATGGTTCCAAACCCCAAAATCCAACTTTCTCCAACCAAAACGTTTTCAATCAATCAAAACAAGTATCAACAATGTTCATACATATAATACGATCATACTACGTGATTCATATCGATTTTCGACCGTGAAAACATCAATTTCTATTCATTTTTCTCATTTCAACGTAGAATGGAAAAGCTATGAAAGACAAGTAAACATTCAAACACACACATACATATTCATACACAAGCATATGATAACCGAGTTTCGCACCCTTACCCGATTAATCGTGCTTTGAAGTGTCGGTTGAATCGATTTCTTACACTTCAAGTTTTCCTCTTTTTCTTCTTCTCACTCTCTATTTCTCTTAAACTTCTTTTCTCTCTTTCTAATCTCTATATTTCTATTTTAAGAAAAACAATAATATCCAACCAAGCAAAATGACCAAAATACCCCTACACTCAATTCCTCGCAAACGTTCCCAAAACGCGATAAAACATAATAACGATAAACATAACATATTTACCAAATAAAAACCAAGAATAAAATAATATAAAAACAAAAATAATTAAATCGACTCGATTAAATAAATCTAACAAAAACTGGGGCGTTACAACTCTCCCCCACTTAGAAATTTTCGTCCTCGAAAATATTACGTGAGACGAACAACTCCGGATACGATTCCCGCATCCGACTCTCAACTCCTAAGTCAAATTGCCCTCAGCAGCGCCTCCCCACGCTACTTTCACAAGCGTAATATCTTTGGCCCTTAACCGCTTCAACTCGCGATCCAAAACCCTCATTGGTAATGCCTCAACCGTAAGGTTCTCCCTTACCTCAACCTCATCCATCAGAATCACATGCGACGGATTCGGAACATACTTCCGAAGCTGTGAAACATGGAACACATCATGTAAATTCGAAAGATTTGATGGCAACGCCACCCGATAAGCCGCAACACCCACTCGCGCGAATATCTGATAAGGACCAATAAACCGAGAAGTAAGCTTCTTCGATTTCAATGCACGTCCAACACATGTCACCGGTGTAACTCTCAAAAATACATGATCGCCTTCCCGAAACTCCAGATCTTTCCTCTTTCGATCATGATAACTCTTCTGCCTACTCTGAGAAGCCTTCATCTTCTCACGAATAAGTTTCACCTTTTCCGTAGTTTGTTGAACTAACTCCGGTCCAACCATCGAACTCTCACCAGATTCATGCCAACACAAAGGTGTTCGACATCTTCTTCCATACAACGCTTCAAAAGGTGCCATTCCAATACTCGAATGGAAACTGTTGTTATACGTGAACTCAACCAATGAAAGATAACTATCCCAAGCACCACCTTGTTCAAGAACACAAGCTCTCAGCAAATCTTCCAATGACTGAATAGTTCTCTCGGTCTGACCATCCGTCTGAGGATGATAAGCAGAACTCAATCTCAACTTGGAACCTAACGCCTTTTGCAAACTTTCCCAAAATCTGGAAGTAAACCTCGGATCTCGATCTGAAACAATACACAGCGGAACACCATGTAATCTCACAATCACACGGATATTAATCTCAGCTAACCTCTCCAAAGAAAAACTGATGTCAATCGAAATGAAATGCGCCGATTTAGTCAGCCTATCCACAATCACCCAAATGGCATTATGTCCCCTCTGAGTATTCGGAAACCCTGTCACAAAATCCATAGAAATGCTATCCCATTTCCACTCGGGAATATCCAACGGTTGCAATAATCCACTAGGCTTCTGATGTTCTACCTTTGACTTCTGACACGTCAAACACGCATAAACAAACTGAGCCATATCCCTCTTCAATCCGGACCACCAAAAGATCTTCTTCAAATCTTGATACATTTTATTAGCTCCCGGATGTATACTCAAACTACTCCGGTGTCCTTCCTCTAAAATCATCTTTTTCAATTCTGAATCATCAGGAATACAAATTCTACCACGGAATCTCAAAACACCCAGATCATCCACTTTAAAGTCACCATTCACACCTTTACCTCCAACCGTCATCAAATCAACAAATTTCACATCCAGCCTCTGTTTCTCGCTAACGGTCAACAGAAAATCATTAGTGACCTTTAACATACCAATCCTCACGCTATCAGATGTCAATTCACACACCAAACTCAAATCTCTAAATTCTTCCAAAAGTTCCCACTCTTTAACCATCAAAGCAGACATATGCAAAGATTTCCGACTTAACGCATCGGCTACCACATTAGTTTTACCAGGATGGTAATTCAAGCTAAAATCATAGTCGTTCAAAAATTCAACCATCTCCGTTGCCTCATATTCAACTTTTTCTGATCCAACAAGTATTTTAAACTCTTATGATCACTAAAGACTTCGAATGTTGCACCGTAGAGATAATGTCTCCAAATTTTCAATACAAAAACCACCGCAGCTAATTCCAAATCATGAGTAGGATAATTCTTCTCATGAACCCTCAATTGTCTCGAAGCATAAGCCACAACCTTACCTTCTTGCATCAACACTCCACCTAAACCACTCAAAGACGCATCGCAATACACCACAAAAGGTTCACTAGGATTCAGTAAGATCAAAATCGGAGCTGTAGTCAATCTTCACTTCAGCTCACTAAAACTCTCCTCACAGTGAATATCCTAAATAAATGCTTTACCTTTACAAGTCAGTTGGGTCAATGGAAGTGCTAACTTGGAAAATCCTTCAATGAATCTTCGATAATATCCAGCTAAACCCAAAAAGCTTCTAATTTCCGTAACAGATCTAGGAGCCTGCCATTGTAGACCTGCATCTACTTTGGATGGATCCACATCAATACCATTACCTGAAATCACATGCCCAAGAAAACTCACTTCTGACAACCAGAACTCACACTTGGACAACTTGGCATAAAGTTTCTTCTCCTTCAAAATTTACAACACAATATGCAAATGTTCCGCATGTTCCTCCCGAGACTTAGAATAAATCAAGATGTCATCAATAAACACAACAACAAATTGATCCAACTGCTCATGGAATATGCAATTCATATACTCCATAAACACTCCCGGCGCATTAGAAACTCCAAAAGGCATCACGGAATATTCGTAATGTCTGTATCGTGTCCTAAAAGCCATCTTCTGAATATCTTCCTCCTTCACTCTAATCTGATGATAGCCTGACCTCAAATCAATTTTACTAAACACGCACGCACCTACCAACTGGTCCATCAAATCATCAATTCTCGGAAGAGGATACTTATTCTTAATCGTCACCTTATTCAGCTGGCGAAAATCAATACACAATCGCATACTTCCATCTTTCTTCTTCACCAATAAAACTGGAGCACCCCAAGGCGATACACTCGGCCTCACAAACCTCTTTCCTAACAATTCATTCAACTGCTTCTTCAACTCAACCAACTCAGATGTCAACATACGATATGGTGCCATAGACACAGGTCTAGTACCAGGAACTAGATCTATAGAAAACTCCACCTCTCTTTCTGGCGGCACATCAGAAATATCCTCCGAAAACACCTCCGGAAAATCACACACGACCGGAAACACATCAATTGCAACTTGACTATCCACAGTCAACGACGCAAACAACCCGAACAACTGAGCTTCATCCGCCAAAAGTTTCTTCAACTCTTTGGTAGATAAGAAACTCGATTCCTCGTCTTCTTCAAGAGAAGGAAATATTACCAACTTATGATAACAAATAATATGAACTCGATTGAACTGCAACCAATTCATTCCCAGAACTACGTATAAACCCTCCAACGGAAGACACACTAAATCCATAGCAAAATCCTTACCATAAATAGTCAAAGGACAACTTAAACAAACCAGAGAAGTAGTTATCGACCCCAATGCTGGAGTATCGATAACCATCTCTCCACCCAACGACGACAATAAAAGATTCAAACGCCGCGCACACTCAGACGAAATAAACGAATGAGTCACTCCGGTATCAATAATAGCAACTAAAGGCGTACTATTAATAAAACAAGTACCTCTGATCAGACGATCTGCACTAGTAGGCTGAGTTCCTGCCAATGCAAATACTTTCCCTCCAGCTTGAGCTTGCTTTGGTTTCGGACACCTCGTACTAACATGACCAGGTTCACCACAGTTGAAACACTTCACCACATTCCTCTTGCAATCAGCTACTACATGTCCTATACCTCTACAATTGGAACACTTCCTCATATCCTTTCTACATTCAAACTGACGATGTCCTAAGTCACCACACTTAAAACATCTCGGAGGATTGTACATACCTTCCCCACTTGGCCTTTTAGCAAAATTAGCCCTTTGCTTTCCCTTGTCAGCTGGTGCCACATAAGGACCACCACGAAATGGTTGCTTTCCTTTCCTTTCGTTCACACTCTTATAATGAGTAGAACGAGCTTTGTTATCCTCCTCATAAATTCTAAACCAATCCACCAAATCTGAAAACCTCCTAATTCTTTGATAACCAATTGCCTGTTTGATCTCGGGACGTAACCCGTTCTCAAACTTCACACATTTGGAAAACTTCGCAGTTACTTCAACATAATGTGGATAAAACTGAACAAGCTCCACAAGCTTAGCAGTGTAATCAGTAACAGACATGTTACCCTGTTTCAACTCTAAGAACTCTATTTCTTTCTTTCCTCTAACATCTTCAGGAAAATACTTCCTCAAAAACTCACTGCTAAACAAAGCCCAAGTGACAACTTCACCTGTAGCTTCCCACACATGACGCGT
Organism: Lathyrus tuberosus; assembly: GCA_022829125.1. Lineage (NCBI taxonomy): Eukaryota > Viridiplantae > Streptophyta > Magnoliopsida > Fabales > Fabaceae > Lathyrus > Lathyrus tuberosus. The sequence continues at coordinate 7,703,846 of JALAZF010000199.1, read as the reverse complement.
ACTAACCCACCAATCATTAGCCTCCTCCTTTAACATGTGAGTACCCAGTCTCATCTTCTGTTCCTCAACACAGTCCATTACTCGAAAGATTCTTTCAATCTCCTTAAGCCAAATCTGAACACCATCAAGATCATGTCTTCCTTTGAAGACAGGCGGTTTGTTCTTCCTGAACTCATCATTCCCACCAGAATTAGGTGTATTTCGCACAGCCTGAGCCATAGCTTGCATAGCAGCAGCAAGAGCAGCATCATTCCTACCAGCCATATTCTGTTCATATCCAATAACAGTAACTATGGTTAAACAATTAACTCGCCAAAACACAACTGTCGCACAACAAACAACTTGGTCAAACTGACCGACACGGACTGGCTCTGATACCACTTAATGTGACACCACCAATCTATACCCCGAGTAATTAAAGCGATAACAAATAATCAGAGTATAATTAAAACATTCATGGCATAGACGGGAGCGTCACATCAAAGTAATGAAATATAACAACCTGCTCATATAGATATGCAACAATCAGGTAGGAACATAAACAGAGGAACTCAGTTCCTAACACCCACAATTCAGATACAGAATAAAAGCGGAAAATCTGCAACTAAAATCTCATATATAAACATAAAAGTTTGTCTGTCATATACAGAGTCATACATGTTCAATCCAAAAAGATATATATACACATAATCACATAACGATCTCCCCGACTACCCGGTGCCACATATCAGAGCCGACCGACAAAAGAATGAAGACATAATCTTCACAAAAAGACCTCCAGCATCTAATCTGCAATGCCTCATAGAGCATTCAAAACAGCAGAAGGGTGAGAAACACAATTATAATATAATTGCATACAATTATGTAATAACATGAAATATGCATGCAAAACATTCTCACCACAACGTACACCATAGTTCAAATACAAAACAAAACAATTCATAACTCATGCATCCATCACAAAGGCATATCAATCATGCTCAATACATTTATCACCAATATATATATACATATATATATATATATATATATATATATATATCAACTCATCAATCTCATTCACAATTTCCCACACATAATAAATTCATTCATGACTTATGCAAATGCACAGAGACCGACACAACGACTCTATGCATGCGGTACCATTCCATCCATCATTCTCATCATCATTAATTCACTCAGGAATTATTGGAACCGTCGCTTGTTACTTAGTGCAACTCCCCATCGGACAAACGATGTTCCCCGTCGCTTTAGGTCCTCTTTGTATAAGGCACACGACGTTTATGGATCGCTTTAGGTCCTCTTTGTATAAGGCACACGATCCGATCGCTTTAGGTCCTCTTTGTATAAGGCACACGATCGTCTATAACGTCGCTTTAGGTCCTCTTTGTATAAGGCACACGATCGTTACAGCAGATTCCCTCTGGAATCGTTTCGTCGCTCACACCCCACAAGGGCACACGATGTAACACCCCTAATCTATACCCCCAATTAAATAAAGCAGTAAAAGAAAATTCAAAATTTCATCAGAGTATATTGAAATTATTATGGCATAGACGGGGGGAATCACATTATAATGAAACAAATCATACAACACCTGCTCATAAAGATATCCAACAGTGGGGTAGCAATCAACAGAGGAACTCAGTTCCTTACACCCACATTTCAGATTTTAGAATAAAAGCGGAAAATCTAAAACTGAACATCATATATATATATCACATGAAAATTTTGTCATACATCAAGTTATACATGCACAATCCAAAAGATATATATACATAATACACAATAATCACAAACGGCCTCCCTAACTACCCGGTGTCACATATCAGAGCCGACCGACAAAAGAATGAAGTCCTAAGCTTCACAAAAAGACCTCCAGCAACTCTAATCTGCAATACCTCGTAGAGCATTATAAAACAACAGAAGGGTGAGAAAAACAATCATAATATCATTGCATACAATTATATATAACACAAAAATACACATATATACAGTTCTCACCACAACTCACACCATAATTCAAACACAAGACAACACAATGTATAATTCATATTTCCATCACCAAGGTATACCAACCATGCTCAATACAAGTGTCACCAACACATATCCATATATCCATTTATCCACAATTCGACACATAAACAACCATTAAAGATTTATGCAATGCAAGAGACCGACACAACGACTCTATGCATATGCACATGCGGTACCGACTTCCATCAATTCTCAACACCAGTTCACTCAGGAACTATTAGAACCATCGCTCGTTACTTAATGTAACTCCCCTTCGGGCATACGATGTTCCCCATCGCTCACACCTCTTTGTATAAGGCATACGATGTTTATGGATCGCTCACACCTCTTTGTATAAGGCACACGATCGTCTATAATCATCGCTCACACCTCTTTGCATAAGGCACACGATGTTATAGCGGATTCCCTCTGGAATCAATCCGTCACTCAGGACGTCTCAAGAATGCACATCATGATGCTTAGCATACAATGACTCATGACATTCAAATACACATATAAATGCATTCATCACTATCAACAAAATCACACTTTGCACTTAAGCCCAAAACAATGCATTTAATTTCCATATGGCCACAAATCATCGCAACACCATCTAAACACATGCATTTACATCATACAACAGCACCTTGCATGATACACATCAATTACGCACAGTTACAACGACAAAAGTCGACAAACCGACACTATTCCAAATTCTCGACACAATTAAATCGGCTAACAATTTCCAAATCATCATAATAATAAAGTACAGCTCAATAGCTTTCCAACGATACCAAGAATGTAAAAATCGGATAAACGGAACCCAAGTTATGTAAGAAAAACGAAAACGATATTTTGAAAAGTCCCATTTTACCATTCTCCTGGCCATACGCGTATTGCCCTGATTCCTCGCCATGCCATACGCGTATTGTCCAAGGTCATACGTGTATGGACATAGACTCATTTTTCCCAAAATTCACGTTAAAATTCCAATACGCGTAGTGCCAACACCGTACGCGTATTGCCCTAAAATGTTACGCGTATCATACGCAAATGGGCAGATGGCCGAGCAAAATGAGAATCCATATGCGTACTGGCCCAAGACTCGCCCATGTTACGCGTATTGCCAAGGCCCATACGCGTATGAACATGCCCCATACGCGTATGACCTGGAAAAACCAGAAAAAATTCTGCAGAACTTGCTGCTACGGGTTTCAACCCAAAATCCTCCAAATCATCATCCAATACTCAGAAAAACACCACTTTGAGGTATAACAATACATACCCAACATGTATAAACAACAAAGAACACAATCAACATGAGTTTAAACACATTTGAAATCAATTCCTACCAATTTCTAAACATTGTGATTTTTACTATATTTATCATTCCAATCCAATAACAATCACAAACACACATACATAATCATACACAAGCATACAATAACTGAGTTTCGCACCCTTACCCGATTAAATCGATTCTAGAAGTTGATTTCTTTGATTTTCCAAGTTTTTCTCACTTTTCTTCTCTTCTCCTCTTTTCTTCCCTTTTTCCTTCTTCTCTTTTTCTTTCTCTCTATTTTTCTCTCTTTCAATTTTCTATTCTTTCTACTTAATGAAAAATATCATGAAATGACCAAAATACCCCCACACTCAAATATCTCGCAAACGTTCCCAAAACCCGATAAAATATCACAACATTGAAAAATAACATATTTTTAGATAAAAGTCGAAAATAAAATAAAATAATAATAAAATAATCAAACGACTCGATTAAATAAAAACTGACAAAACTTGGGCGTTACAACTCTCCCCCACTTAGAAATTTTCGTCCTCGAAAATATACCTGAGACGAACAACTCGGGATACGAATCCCGCATCCGACTCTCCAACTCCCAAGTCAAATTGCCCTCAGCAGCACCTCCCCACGCCACTTTCACAAGTGCAATATCCTTGCCCCTCAATCGCTTCACCTCGCGATCCAAAACCCTAACTGGTAATGCCTCAACCGTAAGGTTCTCCCTTATCTCAACCTCATCCATCGGAATCACATGTGATCGATCCGGAACATACTTCCGAAGCTGTGAAACATGGAACACATCGTGCAAATTCGACAGATTCGGCGGCAACGCCACCCTATAAGCCACATCACCCACTCTCGCGGATATCTGGTAAGGACCAATAAACCGAGAAGTAAGTTTCTTCGATTTCAATGCACGACCCACACCCGTTACCGGTGTAACTCCCAAAAATACATGATCGCCCTCTTGAAACTCAAGATCCTTCCGTCTCCGATCATGATAACTCTTTTGTCTGCTCTAAGAAGCCTTCATTTTCTCACGAATAAGCTTCACTTTTTTCGTAGTCTGTTGCACCAACTCTGGTCCAACCACCGAACTCTCACCAGATTCGTGCCAACACAACGGTGTTAGACACCTTCGTCCATATAATGCCTCAAACGGTGCCATTCCAATGCTCGAATGGAAACTGTTATTATACGTGAATTCAATCAATGCAAGATAACTATCCCACGCACTACCTTGTTCCAAAACACAAGCCCTCAACAAATCTTCCAAAGACTGAATCGTCCTCTCCGTCTGACCATCCGTTTGCGGATGATAAGCCGAACTCAATCTCAATTTAGAACCCAACGCCTTCTGTAAACTTTCCCAAAATCTCGAGGTAAACCTAGGATCTCGATCAAAAACAATACTCAATGGAACCCCATGCAATTTCACAATCACACTGATGTAAATCTCAGCCAACCTCTCAAAAGAAAAACTGATGTCAATCAGAATAAAATGAGCCGATTTAGTCAGCCTATCAACAACCACCCAAATAGCATTATGCCCTCGCTGAGTATTCGGTAACCCTGTTACGAAATCCATGGAAATGCTATCCCACTACCACTCAGGAATATCCAACGGTTGCAACAAACCACTAGGCCTCAGATGTTCCACCTTCGATTTCTGACAAGTCAAACATGCATAAACAAACTGAGCCACATCACTCTTCAATCCAGACCACCAGAAAATCTTCTTCAAATCTTGGTACATCTTATTCGCTCCCGGATGTATACTCAAATTACTCCGGTGTCCTTCCTCCAAAATCATCTTTTTCAACTCTGCATCATCAGGAATACAAATTCTACCTCTGAACCTCAAAACACCATTAACATCCACTTGAAAATCACTATTCGCATCTTTTTCTCCAACCAACATCAAATCCACAAATTTCACATCCAGCTTCTGTTTCTCACTAACAATCATCAGAAACTTATTAGTAACCTTTAACATTCCAAGCCTCACACTATCCGACGACACTTCACAAACCAAACTCAAATCTTTAAACGATTCCAAAAGTTCCCACTCCTTAACCATCAAAGCGGACATATGTAACGATTTCTGGCTCAATGCATCGGCTACCACATTAGCTTTACCAGGATGGTAATTCAAGCCAAAGTCGTAGTCCTTCAAGAATTCCAACCATCTACGTTGCCTCATATTCAGTTCTTTCTGATCAAACAAATATTTCAAACTTTTATGATCACTAAAGACTTCAAACCTTGCACCGTAGAGATAATGCCTCCAAATCTTCAACACAAAAACCACAGCCGCTAATTCAAGATCATGAGTAGGATAATTCTTCTCATGCACTCTCAACTGCCTCGAAGCATAAGCCACGACCTTACCTTCTTGCATCAGAACACCACCTAGACCAATCAAAGAAGCATCACAATAAACCACGAATGGTTCATTAGGATTCGATAAAGTCAAAATCGGAGCTGTCGTCAATCTTCTCTTCAGCTCATTAAAACTTTCTTCACACTGAATATCCCAAATGAACGCTTGCCCTTTACAAGTCAACTGGGTCAAAGGAAGTGCTAGCTTAGAAAAACCTTCAATGAACCTTCGATAATAACCGGCTAATCCCAAAAAGCTTCGAATTTCAGTAACAGATCTCGGAGCCTCCCATTGTAGAACTGCTTCTACTTTAGATGGATCCACAGCAATACCATTACCTGAAATTACGTGCCCAAGAAAACTCACCTCCGACAACCAGAATTCACACTTGGACAATTTGGCAAAAAGCTTCCTTTCTTTCAAAACCTGCAAAATAATACGCAAATGCTCCGCGTGCTCCTCCCGAGACTTAGAATAAATCAAAATGTCATCAATAAACACAACAATAAATCGATCCAAATGCTCGTGAAAAATACGATTCATGTACTCCATGAACACACCTGGCGCATTAGAAACCCCGAACGGCATCACAGAATATTCATAATGACCGTAACGTGTCCTAAAAGCCGTCTTCTGAATATCTTCCTCTTTCACCCTTATCTGATGATACCCTGACCTCAAGTCAATCTTACTGAACACACAAGCACCAACCAACTGATCCATCAGATCATCAATCCTTGGAAGAGGATACTTATTCTTAATCGTCACCTTATTCAACTGGCGATAATCAATACACAACCGCATACTTCCATCCTTCTTTTTCACCAATAAAACTGGAGCACCCCAAGGAGAAACACTAGGTCTTACAAACCTCTTTTCCAACAACTCATTCAACTGCTTCTTTAACTCAACCAACTCAGACGCCGACATACGATAAGGTGCCATAGAAACAGGTCTAGTACCAGGAACTAGATCTATAGAAAACTCCACCTCTCTCTCTGGTGGCAAGTCTGAAATATCCTCAGGAAACACTTCCGGAAATTCACACACAACAGGAAACACATCAAGTGAAACTTGACTATCCATAGTCAAAGATGCAAACAACCTAAACAACTGAGCTTCATCCGCCAAAAGTCTCTTCAACTCTTTGGTAGATAAGAAACTCGAGTCTTCGTCTTCCTCAAGAGAAGGAAACCTTACCAACTTATGATAACAATCAATGTGAACCCTGTTGAATTGCAACCAATTCATTCCCAGAACCACATCTAAACCTTCCAACGGTAAACACACCAAATCCATCTCAAAGTCTTTACCATAAATGGTCAAAGGACAACTCAAACAAACCAAAGAAGTAGTTACTGACCCCACTGCTGGAGTATCAATAACCATCTCACCATCCATCAAAGACAACACAAGATTCAAACGCTTCGCGCACTCAGACGAAATAAACGAATGAGTCGCTCCAGTATCAATAATAGCAACTAAAGGAGTACTATTAATAAAACAAGTACCTCTGATCAGACGATCTGCACTTGAAGTCTAAGTCCCTGCCAAAGAAAATACCTTCCCACTAGTTGGAGCTTGCTTCGGTTTCTGACACTTTGTACTAACATGTCTAAGCTCACCACAATTAAAGCACTTCACCACGTTCCTCTAACAATCAGCTGCAATGTGTCATATACCTCCACAATTAGAACACTTCCTAAAATCTTTCTTACATTCGAACTGACGATGCCCAACTTCACCACATTTGTAACATCTCAGAGGACCAGACATTCCTCCTCCACTTGACCTTTTCTCAAAATTTCCCCTTTGTTTACCCTTATCGGCTGGTGTTACATAAGGACCACCACGGAACTGTTGCTTCCCTTTCCTCTCGCTCACACTCTTATAGTGAGTAGAACGAGCCTTACTATCCTCCTCATAAATCCTACAACAATCCACCAATCATCAGCTTCTTCTAGTAACATGTGAGTACCCAGTCTCACCTTCTGATCCTCATCACAATCCATCACTCGGAAAATCCTTTCAATCTTTTTTAACCAAATCTGTGCACCATCAGGATCATATCTTCCCTTGAAGACAGGCGGTTTGTTCTTCCTGAACTCATCATTACCAGCAGCATTAGGTGCACCCTGTACAGCACGAGCCATAGCTTGCATAGCAGCAGCCAAAACAGCATCGTTCCTACCAGCCATGTTCTGTTCATTTCCAATAACAGAAGCTATGGTTAAACAAATAGCTCACCCAAACACAATGACCAACAAGGACTGACACGGACTGACACGGACTAGCTCTGATTCCACTTAATGTAACACCCCCAATCTATACCCCTAATTAAATAAAGTAGTAAAAGAAAATTCAAAATTTCATCAGAGTATATTGAAATTATCATGGCATAGACGAGGGGAATCACATTATAATGAAACAAATCATACAACACCCGCTCATAAAGATATGCAACAGTGGGGTAGCAATCAACAGAGGAACTCAGTTCCTTACACCCACATTTCAGATTTTAGAATAAAAGCGGAAAATCTAAAATTGAACATCATATATATATATATATATCACATGAAACGTTTGTCATACATCAAGTTATACATGCACAAGCCAAAAGATATATATACATAATACACAATAATCACAAACGGCCTCCCTAACTACCTGGTGTCACATATCAGAGCCGACCGACAAAAGAACGAAGTCCTAAGCTTCACAAAAAGACCTCCAGCAACTCTAATCTGCAATGCCTCGTAGAGCATTATAAAACAGCAGAAGGGTGAGAAAAACAATCATAATATCATTGCATACAATTATATATAACACAAAAATACACATATATACAGTTCTCACCACAACTCACACCATAATTCAAACACAAGACAACACAATGTATAATTCATATTTCCATCACCAAGGTATACCAACCATGCTCAATACAAGTGTCACCAACACATATCCATATATCCATTTATCCACAATTCCCCACATAAACAACCATTAAAGATTTATGCAATGCAAGAGACCGACACAACGAATCTATGCATATGCACATGCGGTATCGACTTCCATCAATTCTCAACACCAGTTCACTCAGGAACTATTAGAACCATCACTCGTTACTTAATGTAACTCCCCGTCAGGCATACGATGTTCCCCATCGCTCACACCTCTTTGTATAAGGCATACGACCCGATCGCTCACACCTCTTTGTATAAGGCACACGATCGTCTATAATCATCGCTCACACCTCTTTGCATAAGGCACACGATGTTATAGCGGATTCCCTCTGGAATCAATCCGTCATTCAGGACGTCTCAAGAATGCACATCATGATGCTTAACATACAATGATTCATGACATTCAAATACACATATAAATGCATTCATCTCTATCAACAAAATCACACTTTGCACTTAAGCCCAAAATAATGCATTTAATTGCCATATGGCCACAAATCATCGCAACACCATCTAAACACATGCATTTACATCATACAACAACACCTTGCATGATACACATCAATTACGCACAGTTACAACGACAAAAGTCGACAAACTGACACTATTACAAATTCTTGACACAATTAAATCGACTAACAATTTCCAAATCATCATAATAAGAAAGTACAGCTCAATAGCTTTCCAACGATACCAAGAATGTAAAAATCGGATAAACGGAACCCAAGTTACGAAAGAAAAACGAAAACGATATTTTGAAAAGTCCCATTTTACCATTCTCCTGGCCATACGCGTATTGCCCTGAGCCATACGCGTATTGCCCTGATTCCTCGCCATGGCATACGCGTATTGTCCAAGGTCATACACATATGGACAGAGACTCATTTTTCCCAAAATTCACGTTAAAATTCCAATACGCGTAGTGCCAACACCGTACGCGTATTGCCCTGAAATGTTACGCGTATCATACGCAAATGGGCAGATGGCCGAGCAAAATGAGAATCCATACGCGTACTGGCCCAAGACTCACCCATGTTACGCGTATTGCCAAGGCCTATACGCGTATGAACATGCCCCATACGCGTATGACCTGGAAAAACCAGAAAAAATTCTGCAGAACTTGCTGCTACGGGTTTCAACCCAAAATCCTCCAAATCATCATCCAATACTCAGAAAAACACCACTTTGAGGTATAACAATACATACCCAACATGTATAAACAACAAAGAACACAATCAACATGAGTTTAGACACATTTGAAATCAATTCCTACCAATTTCTAAACATTATGATTTTTACTATACTTATCATTCCAATCCAATAACAATCACAAACACACATACATAATCATACACAAGCATACAATAACTGAGTTTCGCACCCTTACCCGATTAAATCGATTCTAGAAGTTGATTTCTTTGATTTTCCAAGTTTTTCTCACTTTTCTTCTCTTCTCCTCTTTTCTTCCCTTTTTCCTTCTTCTCTTTTTCTTTCTCTCTATTTTTCTCTCTTTCTATTTTCTATTCTTTCTACTTAATGAAAAAATCATGAAATGACCAAAATACCCCCACACTCAAATATCTCGCAAACGTTCCCAAAACCCGATAAAATATCACAACATTGAAAAATAACATATTTTCAGATAAAAGTCGAAAATAAAATAAAATAATAATAAAATAATCAAACGACTCGATTAAATAAAAACTGACATAACTGAGGCGTTACAACTCTCCCCCGCTTAGAAATTTTCGTCCTCGAAATATATACCTGAGACGAACAACTCTGGATACGAATCCCGCATCTGACTCTCCAACTCCCAAGTCAAATTGCCCTCAGCAGCGCCTCCCCACGCCACTTTCACAAGTGCAATATCCTTGCCCTTCAATCGCTTCACATCGCGATCCAAAACCCTAATTGGTAATGCCTCAACCGTAAGGTTCTCCCTTACCTCAACCTCATCCATCGGAATCACATGTGACGGATCCGGAACATACTTCCGAAGCTGTGAAACATGGAACACATCGTGCAAATTCGACAGATTCGGCGGCAACGCCACCCTATAAGCCACAGCACCCACTCTCGCGGATATCTAGTAAGGACCAATAAACCGAGAAAACTAATGACTCATGACAATCAAATAATCATGATGCATGGCATACTAATGACTCATGACAATCAAATGCATATACATATATAACCATGTGAACCATCTCAACATCAATAATCATGCATTGCAATCAAACCCAAAACAATGCATTTATTTGCCATAAGGCCACAAACCATCCTCACCACATTTCATCACATTCATTCACATCATATAACAGCACACAAGCTATACGTTATATATCAAAAGCATATCGCATGATAACACATCAATCGCACACAATTACGACGGTAAAAGTAAAAAAACGACACGTTTCCAAATTCCCGACACAATTAAATCGGCCACTAGTCTCAAAACCATTTTTATAAGAAAGAACATCTCATTAGCTTTCCAACGGTACTAAGAATGTCTCGATCCGAGTTACGGATCAAAAGTTATGAATTTTCAAAGAAAATAATTTATTGAAAAACTGCCAGATTCGCCTGGCGACTTAGGATTTCGCCTGACGAATACCCCTTCGCCAGCACTTTTCCTGGCGAACTAGTGGCGAACCACCATTTTAGAAAAAACCCAAGAGTTCCAGTAGCTAACACATTTCTGTCTCCCCGTTTTCGCCTGGCGACTTATGATTTCGCCTGGCGAATCCCCCTTCGCCAGTACTTCGCCTGGAGAACTAGTGGCGAGACCTAATTCGCCTGACGAATCGCACCAGAACCAGAATTTTTCTGCTGCGGGTTACATGCTTCCAAACCCCAAAATCCAACTTTCTCTAACCAAAACGTTTTCAATCAATCAAAACAAGTATCAACAATGTTCATACATATAATACGATCATACTACGTGATTCATATCGATTTCCGACCGTGAAAACATCAATTTCTATTCATTTTGCTCATTTCAACCTAGAATTGAAAAGCAATGAAAGACAAGTAAACATTCAAACACACACATACATATTCATACACAAGCATATGATAACCGAGTTTCGCACCCTTACCCGATTAATCGTGCTTTGAAGTGTCGGTTGAATCGATTTCTTACATTTCAAGTTTTCCTCTTTTTCTTCTTCTCACTCTCTATATTTCTATTTTAAGAAAAACAATAATATCCAACCAAGCAAAATGACCAAAATACCCCTACACTCAATTCCTCGCAAACGTTCCCAAAACGCGATAAAACATAATAACGGTAAACATAACATATTTATCAAATAAAAACCAAGAATAAAATAATATAAAAACAAAAATAATTAAATCGACTCGATTAAATAAATCTAACAAAAACTGGGGCGTTACATCTCGCTTTGGCGGTAGTAATTACAACCCAGAAGTTTAGATATTATTTCCAAGGGCACCCCATCATTGTGAAAATCAACTATCCTATTAAACAAGTCTTGAAGAAGCCAGATTTGGTGGGAAAAATGGTCGCCTGGGTGGTAGAGTTATTGGAATATGATATAAAGTTCGTACCTCGAAGCATCATTAAGTCCCAAATCCTCGCCAATTTCTTGAATGAATTAAGCGCTCCGATTGAAGACGAGTCATCATGCAAATGGATTTTGTTTGTGGACGAATCCTCTAATCTCAAGGGAAGTGGAGCTGGGATAATGCTAGAAGGACTAGGTGACGTAGTGCTTGAATATTCTTTGTGTTTTAATTTCCAGGCCAGCAATAACCAGGCAGAATACGAAGCTTTAATTGTAGGAATGAAGTTAGCAAGAGAGGTCAGAGCAACAAATTTGTCGGTTCAAATTGATTCCCAGTTGATCGACAGCCAAGTCAAGGGAGAGTTTCAGGCAACAGACCCTTCACTTGTCAGATATTTACAAAACTCTCTCAAGATGTCTCAAACATTTGAAGAATTCGAGATAAACCACATTCCCAGGGAAGAGAATACCATAGATGATCTTTTGGCACGGTTGGTGAGCACTAAAGGTAGTGCTTTTAAAATAACAGTAATTCAAGAGACCCTAGAAACTCCGAGTATAAAGGTTGAACAAATTATGACACAGGATAAAGCTAGGGGATGGATGGCGCCTATCGTGCAATATTTGACTCAGAATGAACTGCGCGAAGAAGAAATGTAAGTTAAGCACATTAAAAGGATATCTGCGAGATATCTCATTGTGGCCGACCACTTATACAAGATGTGTAGATCGGCCCCTATGTTGAGGTGTATCTTGGAGGTAGACATAATTTTTATCATGAAGGAAGTACACGAAGGGATCTATGGCAGTCACATCGGAGGCAGGGCATTATCAAGAAAATACTCAAGGAAGGATATTACTGGCTGAGAATATTGCAGAATTTCGCACAATTTGTAAGTCGGTGTGAAAAATGTTAGGTGTTCGCTCCTTTTATACATTCTCCGACATAATTGCTCCATTCAGTATTTTCACGAAGGCCATTCTATCAATGGGGGGCAGATATCCTAGGTCCATCCCCCATGGCAGCCGGATAGCTAAAGTTTATGATATTAGATGTCAATTATTTAACTAAATGGGTGGAGGCGAAAGCAGTGGCGCGAATCACAACTGAAAGGGGACGACGATTCTACTGGAGGAACATTATATGTCGTTTTGGGTTTCCCGGGGTGATTGTATCCGACAATAACACACAATTTGCCAGCGCATCAGTTGTGGAGTTTTGCAAAGATTTGAAATACAAAATCGGTTCATTTCAGTAGAACATCCTCAAGCAAACGGCCAGGCAGAAGCAGCAAACAAAATAATTTTATCTGGGATGAAAAAGAAACTGGATGAAGCCAAAGAATTGTGGGCCAAATACTTACATGAAATTTTTTGGTCTTATCATACTACACCTCACTCAAATACTCGGGATACTCCTTTTAGGATGGTTTATGGGGCTGAAGCAATGATACCAGTTGAGATCAACTCTCCGACTTAGAGACGTCTTGATTTTGATGAAAGCGTCAACTCGGAAAGTCTGGATAATTCAACCGACTTGTTGGATGAAATCAGAGAAACGGTCCACATCAGAGAATTTGCGGCCAAATAAATAATTGTTTGGAGGTTTAATATCAAAGTAAGGGAAATGGGATTTCAAAAAGGAGACCTAATAGTAAAAAGGGTAAGTGACCCCACGAAGTTAGGCAAGTTAGCTCCGAATTGGGAAGGACCCTACCGCATTCGTCAGAGGATGAAATATGGGGCTTACAAGTTAGAAAGTTTAAAGTGTATTGAAATATCTAGGACTTGGAATGTAACTAGTATTAAGTTTTATATCAGCTAGACCATATAATAAATATATTGAATAAAAATTATGGGATGCACTCTTTTCCCTTGCAAGGGCAAGGGTTTTTAATGAGGCACCCATAGAAAAAACAAATGTCTTTATAAAGCAGATCCTAAGACATGATCCCAGAAAAAGTACAAGCAACTTAAAGCCTCTGGCGTAATCGGTTGCAGTCGAGCTAAGTTAATATACCTCTGGCCTAACAAAAGTCCAAGTTAATATACCTCTGGTATAATCAGCTACGGCCGAGCTAAGTTAATATACCTCTGGCCTAACTAAATTCCAAGTTAATATACCTCTGGAATAATCGACTACGGTCTGGCTAAGTTAATATACCTCTGGCCTAACTAAAGTCCAAGTTAATATACCTCTGGCATAATCGAATACGACCAGACAACTTTGATAAAAAAATCCTCAATGGTCGAGAAAAATAAATATGTTGAACTATGACATAGATTAACGTATATGGCTAAGGACTCAAAATATGTGACTCAAATAAGGGACAAGTAAATATGTCAGAAGTCAAACACACAAAAAAATAAAGAAAAAGATCATAAGAAATCCATTAAAAGGATTCAATCATTGGGCAAAGAAAAAACAAAGCATTGTTTAGGAAAATAAAAAAGTTCACATCACCACTGGTGACCAATAATAAAACGTGAATAAATTCAAACTTCAGGGTCGTCCACCCGAGCTTCCGAGGCCTGATTGTCCGCAGTTGCATCCTTGGAGTTTTCTGATTCTGGAGAAGCTTCTTCCATGTAGACTAGTTGCCCGTCCATCACCGTTTTGGAAAAAAAAATCCATTTTTGACACATCCATGTTTGGTGCAATGCATAAAGTCTGGGCTTTGGATCTTTCAAAGGCCTCATCACCAGTGGAAAGCATGTCCATCTGGGCATCTTGCAGAGATTTTTTTTCAAAGTTTTGTTAAGAGCCGTAGTTTGCTTTAATTCTTGGGCCAAACTCGAGTTGGAATTTTCTAGCTCCAAACATTTGGATTCATCAACTTCTTTTTGTTTGGTCATCTCCGATAACTGGGACTCTAAAATTTCCTTTTGCTTATTCATCTTTGACAGCCACTTGTTTAACTCCTCCCTTTTGTTGGTCTGGACCTTTAAGTCGACGTTCAAATGAGTCACCTCTTTAAAAAGACGAGGCTCAGTTTGCTCATGAGCATCGTTCACTTCAAATAAACCTTGAGTCATCACTGCACATCTTATCAAATAAGAACCTAGGTTCTAGGTCAATTTTTGAGCTCCAATGGACTTTACCTTCTTAAAATCCTCAGTTGCATTCAGGTGGTCATAGAGATACCTCAACCTGTCAAAGGTGTTGGACCAGAACTTAAACTCGGAAGAGGGTTTAGATTGATGTCTGCTACCTGGATCTTGCATGAGGGTGGTAATTGTCAGGTCGGCTTGAATAATGTCATCACTCATCAAAGTGTTCATTTTCTTTGGAGAATTGGGCTTTGGATCTTCCGGATTAGGGGCGGTGATCAGACAAGGCTCTGATATGGCTGGAATCACTTTAGCAACATCCAAATTATTTCTTTTGAGAGCCAAGGTATGAATCCCTTAGAGGTCACTTTTAGAAGCGAATTGATCTCCACGCCTCGCCCTAGCTTTGACCATTAACTTCTTTTGTTCGGAAAGTCTGAGGTTTGTCATGTTAGCTGAAATACAGAACCCAAATCAGTAAAAAAAAGGTGACCAACGATATCATAATAGAGCGATAAATAAATGTATGAACATTGCCCAAAAAATTAGGAATTTGTTTGGGGTCATCAACCATCTGTAAAAGATCTTTGACTTTCACTACCCGAAAAGCATCCAACATGACCAAGGACCGAAGTTCCAAGTTGTTTAATTTTTCATAATCATAGCCAAAGATAGGTAAAGGATTATCTGACCAATAGATTGGGAAACGATAACTCCAATCTAAGGCGTACATGACTTGGGGCCATCTTTTCCCACTTTTAACTCGGAGGAATTTGTCTTTAAAACCCTTATAATTGGTAGTGTAAGTCTGTAGGAAACTCTTTCCCAGAATTCCGCTAAGGGAAACCCAATCTCCTTTCTCTGCACCCTTTAACTTGAATAATGAGAAGAATAAACCTAAGGTCGACACTATGTCCATTATATCACAAACAATCTTGAAAGCCTTGATAAAACTCCAGCCATTGGGACATCAATGGGAAGGGGATATGTTTAAAGTTTTAAGAAGATCGACCTTTAAATCGGTGAAAGGAATATAGATTTTAAAGTCTTCGATGACTCTTGAATAAAAGTAAAAATATTCCTCCAACACTCCTTTGGGACGAGTGATACAAACCCATTTGCCGACTACCCAGGGTTCTAATATCACATCTTCTTCATTCCCAGTGGAAGAGATTAAGGTAGTAGAATGAAGCTTCAAGATGTAGCTTTCGTCAATAATATTATGATCATAAATTAAAACCTCTTTGTCTATCAAAGATCCTGTTGCTTCGATATTCAAAAAACATGAGGAGGAAGACTCCAAATCAGCGTTACTAGTGGGTGGAGGGATTTCACCATAAACTTCCCTAATAATTCGGTCAAAGTTCACTCTATTCAAATAATCCCCACACCCTCGCATACAGGCATTCCAAATCCTATTTCTATCACTAGAAGAAAGAACAATTAAACATAAAGGCATGATAAAAAAAACAGAAAAAAAAAATGATACCTGAAGTTTGAAGGAGTGAATGAATATTAATTGATAGGTGCTTAGGAAGAAGGTTGCTTGGAAAGGATCTTTGAATAAAAGATAAGCCTTTTAAAGAAATAGAATTGTAACGATCAAGAATTTGTATCAAAGGGTAATGATGGAAGTGGGAGTTCCCATAAAGTCATCATGAAGAGGAGAGAGAAAAGGCTTATCATCAATAAAGTGATCGACAACCACCGAGCAAAAGGTCGGTCTTGAAAAAAGGAATTACGGGATTGTATTGTCCGAACATTTCACTCCAGAAGAATTTTGTGATCGGGGGGGGGGGGGGGGGGGGGGGGGAGGGGGGGCTTATGTACATCCCAGAATTCCCTGGAGCCAAGTAGGATAAGGCTAAACAAGTTGGATATGCATGCTCCTATCTACAAGTCGGAATTCGGTTTGAGGTATCAAGATAAGCAAGGAAGAGCCAACCTCAGACAAGCCGGGGACAGTCTCGTATGTACAAATCGGGTTTGATAACCAAGACTAAGGTGCCATTTTAAAGGTCACAAAAGACAGTTACAATTATTGAAGAAGTGGATGTTGTATTGGAATAGTAGGGACGACAGACGTTACTGAAAGATGTATTTATGAAGGATACAAATAAAACAGGAGATGGAGGATACCTATAAATAAGAGATGTCTTAGAGGGTAAAAGGCAGACAAAAAACCAGATAACAAACACATAACAGACACTCTTACTAATTGTTTTAGATTCTTCTTGACTGGTAACAAGGAAGTCAACATTTTTGTGTTTTTTTTTATCAAAAACAACACTCTTTCGCTTTCACGTAAATTTCTACCATTCTCTTTAGTTAACTCTTTCTTCCATGTTTTCAATTTTAATTTTTTTTATTGTTGTTTGTGATTGTTTATATTTTTTTTTTATATGTTCTAATGTTGATTTGATATATGATAATACTTAAAGAGATAAGTTGATTTGGTCTATATTTTTTTTTAGGTTTAAATAGTCTTTTGGTTTTTATAAGTCAGCGTGTTTTTTATTTTGGTCCCTGTAAGTTTTTTTTGTCTGAATCCCTATATCTCACTTTTTGCATGCGTTTTAGTCCTTAAAACCAAAATCTGTAGGAAAATCCGCAGGTTTCTTGCGGATTTTCTTTTGGTTTTTCCTGCGGATTTTAACTTTAGAGCCTAAAACGCATTCAAACAGTAAGATATAAGGACTAAAAAAAAAAAAAAATTACAGAAACCAAAATCAAAAACTTGCTAACTTACCAGGACCAAAAACCTATTTAAGCTTTTTTTTTTTATTTTATTTTAAATTTTCTCTTTCTCCTACTATTATCAAAAAAAAAAAAAAACAATTGCTCATGCGTCTATTTATAAATTACAAAAATTCAGTTTCTTTGTTCTACTAAACACAAGACGGAGTGTTGAATGAGAGATGAGAGGTTGGCTAGAAAACTATTCTCAATAAAGAAGGATTAAAGGGTTGTAACTCGACTATTTCCTATCTTTTCTTACTTTTAACTTTTATTTATTTATTTATTTTTTAATGTTTCTATTTGTATGGTAAAAATCATGTCAATGAAATTACATGGATAGGTGAATAATATTTTTAGATCTTAGTGCATATTATTTTTGTTTGGTGAATTGTAATGCATTTTTTTTTAATTAATTATTTTAATTTGGTTATGTGAGTTAATATTTTTGGGTTGTGATACTTTTAAAGAAACAACCCAATTGTAATGCATTATTTTGTTTGGTGAATTTGCTGTTTTAATTTGGATTTTTTTTTTTTTTTGGATTAGAAAAGAAAGAGTTTGATGTCAAAAGGTGGATACAAACATTTATGAGAGAAAGTAAAAAAATACTGTAGTATATATTTTTCGTTTACACACTAAAAAACGGATAGATAAACATAACCGCCTATATAACAAAGTTTATTACAACAATAATCTAAATTAAAACCAAAACTAATAAAATAAAATATCAATTTATATTTTTGACGTTGTGTTCTTTAAAAAAAACTGACAAATAGTTATAGATAAAGAGGGTGTAGAATTAATGTGGGTTGACTATTTTTTTCTTCCCATTTTACCCTTTAAAAGTACTGTTTTTTTAAGTTGCATTTTTTAAGAGGCAATGGGTAGTTATAATTTTTGAATAACTACCAAAGTTGATTTTCCATTTTTTTTAGATAAAACTCGATAGTGTAACTGCATACATATGCACGCCATAAGTTCAAATTGATGGCAAGAGAAATTTTCATGATTTATATATAAATCCAACTACATCCACCATTAATAATGCGATAGTGACATGTTTTTTTTTCTTCTTGCAAACCACTTTTTTATGCTTTGTGGGAGGTTAATACATAAAAAAAAAAACTTCATTTCATCTCTCTTTTTCTATACCAAAGATGATATATTAGAAAACAGAAACTGTCAAATTGGCTACAACAAGAGGATCACCTAAATATGGGATGTGATTAGATTAAGTACGCGATCCAAAGGTCTTGCCAACCCCAAACATAAAATGGGCATCAAAGTTCAGGTTCCTACTAATGAAAACAATAGAGGAATTACATATAGTGCTAAGAATAGCTCTACAATCTACAACAATATGTTCAAGTGCTGCTCTAAAGTCACACTCATTAATACAATTCACTGTCACAAGGGCATCAGACTGAAAGATAACATTACTCAAGTTAAGAGTTTTTGCCAAATGGAGACCCCAACGGATAGCCAAAACTTCCGCCAAACCAGGATCAACAAGACTTGTGAATCTGTGGGAAGCAGACCTGAACACCTTATTATCCGGATCTCTAATAATACAACCAAACGAGACAATTCCATCATCAAAGCAGCATGCATCCGTTTGGACAATCCACCCTCCGTGGCCAAGCTTGTCCGCAGCAGAAAAATTACTCAACACAACTCCACACTTAACCTCCACAGCTTCCTCCAAATGATTTCAAATGTCCATAGTTAAACGTCAAGGCTCAACAAAAATGGAATTAAACACCATTTCATTTCTAGCCTTCCAAATCATCCACAGATCGGTGAAAACAATTTTAGCTATTACCTTCTCCTTGCACCCAAGGATATCCTCCAACCAATCCAACAATGCACCATCATGAGGGACGTGAAAACCAATAGGAAGAGCGAAGAACGTTTGCTTGACGAAGTCACAACGAAGGAAAAGATGAAGGGGAGTTTCAACATGAGAATTACACAGAGAACAAGTTTTATCAAGAGTGATACCTTTTTTCCACAAATTGGCTTTGGTGGGCAAAATATCTTTAGCAAGTCGCCACACGAAGTTCTTGATACGAGGTTTCAAGTCAACATGCCACAACCTCTTCCAACTCAAAGAACTGCCACCCCTCGAAGAACTAGGATAACTAGCACTTCTTCTATCTCTAAGCCATTGATAGGCTGTTTTGACAGAGAAATCACCACTTTTTACCCCTAAGATCCCACATGTCATTTGCATCTCATACCACAAACAAGATCACAAGTTTTGGTTTTTTTTTTCCCTCCTCTGAAGGTTTGTTCTTTGGTGAGATCGCTAAGCACCCCTGTTCTATTGTTTGTTTGATGTTTGTACTTGCTTATGTTTACTAACCATTAATGGAAAATCCAAAAATATGTTTGTTTTTCCTTTGCTAACTTTTACAGGAAGAATTTGGATCAAGGATATCAAAATCAGTCCCTCAGCTCGAATGAATTTTATCTGAACAAAGTCAAAGATGATCTGCAAATAATTCAAATTCGTCTGATCAAGAGTTTTCAAGATTTAATTGATTATTATTTAAGAGACTCTAAGGCTCGTGTGTTTATTTCCATGCCTTCTTTGGTAAGCAAGAAGAATCGAGCCAGAGCCAAGACAACACATCAGAAGGCAAATTTTCACAAATTTTCATTATGGTAATCGATTACCAGCATTAGGGTAATCGATTACTCTGTGCATTTTGGGGGAAAAATGCCAAATTCAAATTTTGTAGCATTTTGGCACCAATTTCATCATTTGAGAATATTCTAGATCACCTCATTTTAATTCCCTTACCTCATCATAATTAATTCCCACCATACACCCTCATTAATCACCACTTGATTTTGATTTTGCCTCCAAAATTCAAATTCCAATCCTAATTTTGATTCCAAACCAAATTCCAAACCACCAAATTTTCCAAGCCTAAATCCTATAAATAGAGGCCTCATTTCATTCATTTCACAAGCTTTTTATAGCCAAAAAACCTCTTGCAAATTCTCTCCCCAACCACAAAATTCACTCAAAGCTCACTTTCTTCTTTTGAAAGTTAACAAGTTTTCACATTGAATCTTGTTCAACTTTGAGCTACACCTTCATCCAAACTTGTTTTCTTTATCAATTCTTGTAGATCAAGGCTTTGGAGTTTAGATCTTGGAGTAATTGGAAGCAATTTTCAGATTTGGAGTGGTAATTCATATTTCTTCATCCTTAAGCTTCATCTTCATCTTCCACCATGTAGATCTTTGGTGATTCTTGTTACTTGATCCTTTGAATCTTGTAATTGTGTTTGATTGCTGGTTTTTACTGTTGTTTTACTTAAAATTTCGTGCAATTTTAGTTCTATGATCATAAGGTGTTTGAAGAAAGTTTTGAAAGATGATCATGCTAATTTTTGCACATTTTTTTGATTCTGCGTGCAGAATAATCGATTACTTGATTCCTTGAGGAATCAGGGTAATTGATTACCCTGGGACAGAATGGTGTTTTTGGCTTGTTTTGGGACTGTTTTGGTTGTTTTACCATCCCCCCCCCCCCCCCCTTTCCCTTTGTTCTTAGCCTTAAATCACATAATTTTGTGGTTTAATTTGGCTTTCTCTTCATCTATTTCTCTTTTATTTGGATCGATGAAAGTCTTATGGATCTTAGAATTTCTTTGTTGAATTCTTGATCAAGACTAGATCATTACCTTTTTTTCTTTTCGTGCGGTATTGCTTTCGGATGACAATTTACATATCGTTCATCTAGCATGCATTAGCACAAAGATCATTTTGACCGGCCTCGAGTAGGGTGACTTCCATATAAGTCACTTGTCGATTGCTTAACATATCGCTATATTTGTCCCTCTCCGAAACGGAACATGAACTTTCGTGGCCCAAACTTATGATTGTAAACCCAATGATGGTTGATCTTTTGTATTAGGTTCAAAATCTATGAAGCTTGTTGCATAGAGGCTTTGATTCTATCAATCTTCTAACAAGTCTCCATTAAACTTGGCCTAAGTACATTGTTCATTCATTATAGTTTATGACGCGAGACGGAAAATTCCCAAATCGGTGTTACCTTTTGAAGGCTTATGGCATTGTTACTTTTGTGATATTATTGTGATATATTATTTATGTTTCCTTCTTGCTCCCTATCTCTCTCTCTTTTTTTTATTGCTCGTTACTCATATATCATGTCATGTTTATGTTTATGTCATTTTTTTCTTTTGTCCACTTGGACCATATTATCTTGTTCTTTTGTTTTTCTTTTGTCCATTTGGACTAAAAAACATTAATAAAGGCTTAAACCACTAAAAGACTTGTGCTCTTAATTGTGGACTATGGTCACTATCCCTTGCATTGGAGGATCTCTACTCTTAGACTTCTTGGCTTGATTATGAACTTATGGACTTAGAATTAGGATTCTCTCCATTATGCTTTGGATCATTATGGAGTTTTGTATTCTAGCCTTTATTTGGCGTGCTTATTGGCTCAAGAGGATGGACTTATTTTCTTATTATGCTTTGAAGAGTGCCTCCATGTGGTTAGATCTTTCTTACTTTAGCTTTTATTTTATGCAATAGGGTAGTCACTTCTTCTCCACCCCTTCTTAAATTTTCAAAATCTTTCTTCAAACTCAAAACCACTTTCATAATAAAAGCTTGACTTTGGTCAAGTGATTTGCAAACTTTGTTTTCTTTAATAAATGTCAATCAATGTTAATCATATTTTGACCATTTTCAAAGAGACATAAAAAATACAAAACTCATTCAAACTTTTTGTGCTTTTATGCACCTTTTTTTCTTTTAAACTTTTCAAAAGATTAAACATGAGTCATCTTCTTAGATGAGATGTAAATCTCCTAACCATGGTATTTTGTGTAAAGTATAACCATTTTTCACTTGGATGTTGATGAGATAGTCTTGTTGATTTTAATCCAAGCAAATCCTACATCTTAATGTGATGCAAATGCCTCTTTCCCATACCTTTGGGTAATTAGTTGAGTATTCTCTCTTGAGAATGACGGGTTATTTTTTCAAGATAAAACGAAACATAACCAATAATTTTTGTTATTTGTACCACAAACTACGAGGTTTTGAACCTATATTGCACTTTGTGGGTACGTAGGCATGAGGCGATAAGTCTCTCCAAACACAAAAATATTAAAAAAAAAATACTTCTCTTCTTACCTGCCCAATCTCTTTTCAAACAAACATTTTCAAACCAAAAAGCGTAGATATTTCAAAGGGTTCCTATAGAGTACTATAAACGTTTTGGGTGCTGTTATACCCCAAAATTTTCCCTTAGATTCAGTGATCTTTTTCACATCATTTCTAGGTCAATCATCCATGCATAGCTAACCGATTTATCAGACTTTGTTTGTTTGTTTTTGTTTATGAAATTAGGGCTGCTGCAGAAGGATCAAAGGTCACAGAGGCTTTGTGTGTGCTTATGGGGATTATGGTCCTTTGCAAGTTAAAGTCCTGTGGAGATGAATGAGGGATATATCCTCATGCTTATGATTAAGCAGTCATGACATGATCCATGATCTAAGGTATATGATGGCATCAATTCTAAAGTGATTCATCCAGAAGATTCATTGCATGTTGGAATTAAGATTATGAACCAATCATGATTGGGTCTTTGTGCTTCAAAGTAGTACAAGGCCATGGTTAAGGTTTAATCCTCAATCCATTCCTGATTGTATACCAAGTTTTGAGTCATATGTGGGCTATTCGTGATTTCAAGAGATGGCCCAAGTTGTTTAAGATGATTATAAGGTTTAGGCTAGGCCTCAAGTCATCTACGATTTAAAAGCATACATCGTTATTCGTTCAAGGCAATTTTAAAAAACAAGTGTACCTCGTCCATCATCATTCAAGTGGTAAACAAGATTTGAAGTTTTGGATTTATTCATCTAAATCCAAGAGTATCAAGACATGATTGTCATTTCTAAAACTTGTTTCAAGCTAAGGATCATTAAGGCATAGTTTTTGACAAGAGAGCTTAAAGTCCAAGATTTATAAACTTAAGAATTAAAGTTCACAAGTTCACATGCTACAAAATTCCATTTCAAAATACAAGACGTAAGTTGTTCTCATTGAGCTCGCATTTAATTCTTGAAAATATTCCAAGAGTACAAGGTCTAAATTCAAGATTCATGACAAGCTATCTTCCACAAAGAATTGTTTGTTCAAGCAAATATTTTTGGGTGTCATTATAAGTTGATAAAACCATCACAAAAAAAGAGTTTGATCAAGGTACACTAATTAATCCCAAGGAAGGTGAGAATGCTAAAATATAAAAGATCCAAGAGTTAAGAATACCAATGCAAGATTTTAAATCTAATGCATTTAATCCAAGATTACAAAACATAAAGGGGTTACATGTTGGGTTCTTTACAAATTTGAATTGATTTCACTTTCCAATATTATGTGCACGAAGTCTGAGTACAGTACAGGTATTTCATTGCAAATCCCAAAAAGGGCATCATCACTTTAAAACACGTTTGAATAATTTCAGTCCTCCTAGAAAGCTTGCTAAATTCACGATGGCTGTGAGATTGATGGCATGACAAGCACGAGTCCTGCTGTTACCTTCACAATGCTCAAGCTGATCCAGAAGCTGCTGTACATAAGAAAAAGGATAGTCAGTGCCTAAATTCAGCTAAAGTTATTACGATTAACATAGGAGCCTAAAAGCTCTTGTGGAGAAAACCTATGACCTTATTCAATATTTTCAGAGTAATTGAATGTCGTCGGGCAGACTTGTTCCTGTTGCAAAACAATCAACAGCATTGTTTGAGAAATGTTTCAATATAGACAGTACCGCACCAAGGTCTATTTGTAACCGCCAAACTTGGGTGAACCAACATCATGCTTTACAGTTATTGATAATTGTCATTGAAGAGAAATGGTTCTTTCTAAGATCAGCTGTTGACGAAAATGCCGAAGGACGGAAGTATCCAAAAGAAACTGATTCATTGTTCCCTGAAAAGAATATCAGCAAAAAATAAACAACGTTTCCATATATGCTTTCCATGATCAATAACAAATTTCGATAAGTCTTCGCAAGCACCAAGAAATGTTTCCCAAATAGGACTATCCAGTTTACCTTTTTGAACTTATGAGATCATTGCATCCTTTGTACTGCATATCACCAAATCACGATAGAGTGTGGTTGCTAAAGCGGATACATAGACGCACGTAATCCGTACTTCATGAAAAGAGAAAGCCCGGTGATTTGCTCCATCAATATTTTTCCACCATTCTAGAAGCCGCCAAATAGTCTGGAACATGAGTAATGGAAAGTTCAAAATTCACAAGCATGATTAAACAGGATAATGAGAAGGCAAGTTTTTGAATTATGAAACACAATCAAGCATGATAATTTGAAAAGGAAAGAATTCATTACAATGTTTCACATAGCCAAACATGACAATAAGTGAGATTCAACAGCCATCAGATTTTTGAAATCGCAGACAAGTATCATCATTTAATACCAGCATCAAACATGTTTCAAACCAAATGGCAGGTCCTTCAATTCACGCATTCATGAAAATCGCAACCAGAAATTTCAGATTCCTTTCCAAAGCAATATCTGACAACTATCTCAAGTATTCATTTCGAAATCAAGAATTCGGTTTCATAAGGACTATAAAAGGCATAGTAGTACCAAGAGGGAACATTCATGAAGACAATATCATTCACAGAAAAATACATACGAGCCTTTCACACTCAGAGTTCACATACTCACACGAAAGAAAAATCACATACCCAGTTCACCATCAAAGAAAAATACGCAGAAAACCTCATCCAATACCACACTCATATACTACAGATTTTCCAGAAAAATTACACATGAGCTTCTCATCACTTTAGATTGCGAAACCATAAGAAACACACGCAAGACAGGGGGGCGATTGAGAGCAGTACGCAAAAAAAAGCAATGGGAGGATTTCCCAACACTCTTATCTCATCACACGCATTGTGTATGGCAGTATAGAAAGTTACAGTATCACAAAGGCATTGATCATCACACATACAAAACCATCCTCACAAATTCAAGAGAAATTCACACTGACAAATCCACAACAAATCACACACATTGCAACAAGAACACACACAAGAAGAAGACACATACAACAGCAATTCATACGCATAGAAGATCAGTGTTCACAGGCATCAAGTTCGCACACATACACCAGCATTAGAGTGGAGGAAAGGATTGGAGAAAAGGAAGACTTACCATCGAAGCCGTCGCCATTCCGAAGTCGTTCTGATGTCGTAACCGAGAAAGGGGCTTCGAACGAGAGTTGGAAAATCGCGACGATAAAGTCACCACCACATCCTTGCTCGCGAGCCGCCGCGACTACCACACAATCGTTGTCTACGCCGCCACTGCGAATCCCTCACTTTTGCCGGTAAGCTTCGATCGCCCCCATTAATGTTGTGATTGTTTAGAAATTTTGTGTGGGATATTATATAATTTATTTAGGAAAGGAAAAATCGAGAGAGAGTAGATGAGAACGAATGATAAATGAGGTTTCGCGAGAGAGGGGAGAGAATGAGGGATTTGAATTGAGAAACATACTTAAATTTTCCCCTTTTTGTATACTCACGGATTTTCTTGGTGGATGCGGTTTGGCTTGGGACCAGTAGCCCAACGTTTTTTTTATCTCGTTTTTTTGTAATGTGTTGTGGAACATGGGTTTAGGCCCAACATCTCATATCTCTTTGACGCCACCCTTTTAACTTGCTTTGTCATTTTATTTTGTTTTAAGTTTTGATTTACATTTTCAGTTTAATCTTAACGGGGATTTTAATGTTATTAGATCTTAATTGTCACATTAGTTTTTAAGATTAATTTGGATCCATGCTTAATTTTCTTGATTAATTTAATGTTAGGTTTTGGATTAATTGATTGTGAATTTCATTTCGGCAATAGTTGGATACTAAACTTTGGTTCTAGTTTTTGTTTGGATGAGGAGTTTATAGTAATTCTAATATCAAAATTAGATACTGATCCCGATGCTTATTCCCCTTTAGGCTAATTTCCCTTAGGGTATTTTCAACTTTAGATAACCTACAATGAGGTTCCCTTTTCTCTCATGAGAATTATACATAAGTCTTTCCCTTTCATCCTAGCCTTAGGATTAGAGTCGTCATGCTCTATGTCTTGCTATATACATCCTCTTCCATTTATCCTAGCCTTAGGATCGGAGTCGTCGCACTCCACGTAAGCGTTCTGCCATGAACACTTACCCCCCTTTTCAACTTGACCATAACTTTGGAGTCACCGCACTCCATGTAAGCGACTTGCCATGGATGCTTACCTCCCCCTTGGAACCTTGACCATAGTCAAGAGTTCCTCACCTTCTTTTAGGGTAACTACAAATGCTCTGATTCCATTCTCGTCAGGATACGTAGGCACGAGATGCGATGTCTTGGCGAGCATACTTAGATACTAACCCCTAGGTCTTTCCCTTAGTAGATACCGATAGCAAGCAAATAATAACATATAACACTGATAAAATAAGAGGTTCTTGTAAAGTACTACAAATACTTAGGATGATAATATCTTCCCTAAGTATAACTAACTCCCGAACCTAGATTCTCTTAACTTAGGGTTTTCGTTCTTTACCCTTTCCTTTGGATAAATCAAAGCTCGGTGGGGAATTTCAAAGATTTGTGATTCAAGTTAATCAACAGCTTGATATCCGATTCTCACTACAACAGGTGCTAACACATTTCCTTAACGTAACCAACCCCCTTACCCAGACTCTGTTTATTTGTTCCTTTTTTAGAACTTGTTTAGGTTTTGTTTGTTCGTTTTCCTTTCCTTTTTGGATAAAATAAAAGTGTGGTAACGACTCTTGCTTTATGAGTTAAGTTAGTCAATAGCTTACACTCACCATTTTTATAGCTATAGAAAAGTGGCGACTCTGTTGGGGAATATGGTTCTTAGCGGGTTCAGCCTACTTTGATTTATTTATTGCTTGTTGCTTGATTTGTTTATTATTGCTTGTTCTGTTTGGGTGCTTGGTGATCTCTGTGTGGTGAGATAAGTTCTATACCCAGTCTTGAGTGCATTTATGATAGGAGGGTGGTATAGTCATGTTCGACTTACGTGGAGTAGTCCTTACTAAGCTGACTTAAGAGCCCCCGCTTAGTGGAGGCCCCTTTGGAGTCACTGATGTCATACGAGTAGTCGTAATTGACATGACTTTTTTCGACCTGGGAGTCTGAGAAGCTGAGGACCGTAGAACCTTTAACCCATCTTGGCCTTATTAGGACGTGGTGCGGTGGCTATTCAGGTGTAGACTTGAATCAGTTGTTACGCGATACCACACTCAGACGAGTTTCTCTTGAGAATATTATTGGCTGACGAGTAGTCGTTTAAGCCGATAATATCCGAAAGATGGATCTATAACTCTGGGAACTTTTTAGAACCTTATTCTAAAGGTGGATATAAACCCTAGTACATACCATTGTGGGAGGTTCTTAACCTTGACTTCATGCTCCTGACTCGAACCATTGAACCTGTGTGCCTTGTGTGATCTTGTTTGTGGTTGCTGCATACATGCACGCATGCATTCATGGACATTTTGTTTCAATAAATTTTCAAGGATCTCAGAAATTTTCCTTTGCAAACATCGTAGATATTGTGATCATGGATATTGGAAGGAGAAACACTCAGAAGTACTTCAAAGCTCTTGATCTTATAGATTTGAAAAAGCTAGTTCCCTTGGTAGTAGATCGTGCATACTTCAGATCTCGTTGTGGGAGACTTATATATATTCTTTCTACCAACATTGAAGACAAAATTCTGAACACCCTTGTGCAGTTCTATGATCCTATCTACCGATGCTTTACTTTTCCTAACTATCAGCTCATGCCGATTTTGGAGGAGTATGCTTATCTGTTGGGTATACCAGTTTCTGATAAGGTTCCTTATACTGGTTTGGAGGAAGTTCTTAATCCCCAAGATATTGCTGCAGCCACCCATTTGACGAAGTCTGATATAGATGTTAATCTTATGGTTAAGGGAGGCCTCAAGGGTTTGACTTCTAAGTTCTTGATTGGGAAAGCCACTTTATTTTCTAATTTTGGTAGCACATTGGCGTTTGAGGCTATATGTGCTTTGCTTATCTACAGACTAGTCTTATTCCCTAATGTCGACAACTTTGTGGATGTTAACGCTATTAGGATTTTCTTGATTGGGAACCCTATTCCGACTTTACATGGTGATACTTACTTCTCCATCCATCATAGGACTTCTAAGGGGAATGGTACCATTGTTTGTTGGACACCTCTGCTGTACAAGTGGTTTATTTTGAACTTGCCATAGTCGTCGGCTTTCAAGGAGAACAAGAGTGTTTAAGGTGGTCTCAGAGGATCTTGTCCCTTACTTATGCTGACATTACTTGGTCTTCTTCTGTTTATGATAATGTCCAGATTATTGATAGTTGTGGGGAATTCTCCAATGTTCCTCTTCTTGGCACACAAGGTGGAATTAACTACAACCCGAGTTTGGCTCGTCGTCAGCTTGGTTATATGTTGAAGGATAAGCCTAAAAATATTCATTTAGAGGGTTTGTTTTTCCAATGAGGAGATGACTCTCTTGGTTTTAGAAGAAGGATGACTCATGCTTGGACTATGATTCATAGGATGGGTAGAGGACAACTTGGGAGACAAGTTTGCATTGCCTTGGAACCTTATACACTTTGGGTGAAGGAGGGAGCTAAGGAGGTCAAAATGCCTTATTCTTTTGAGAAACCCATGACTACAATGGTCATTATACCACTCCCTATTCCTTCTGATGATATGAATACTCTTCAAGATGCTTTGGCCAAGATGAAGGAAGAAAAAGATCTTTGGGAATCCAAGTTTCACGCTTCAAACCTTGAGAAGTTGGAATTGCAAAAGCAGATGAAGGAGAAAGATGGCTTGATTGACTTGCTTGAGCGTCGTGTTGTGAAGAGACATGGAGAGGATTTATTTTCCTATATTACTTCATCATCTCATCCTCCTACTTCTGGTGCTTGGAAGGGTATTGTGGATAAACTCGTGTTAGAGAAAACCGCCATGAAGGACAACTATGAGAGAGAGAGAGAGAGAGAGAGAGAGAGAGAGTAAGAGGCTCCGAAAGAAGTATCAGCTTGGATCGTCGTCAGATGCTCCTTGTAAGACCCAAATTTTTACCCCTAAGATTTCGCTCATTTTATTTACATCTCATACCACAAGCAAGGTCACAGTCTGTGTTGTTCCTGAGCACCCGTGTGATTTTCTGTTGCTTACTTGTTTCTGTTTACTAATCTCTAACCAAAATACAAAAAAATATGTTGTCGTTTGCTTATTTCTCTCTCTGTGTGTTGTGCAGGTTTGTCAAAGACAATGAAGTTATTTCAGGTCACATGTGGGTGTTCAAAAGCAAGATGTCTTGTGCTGAGATTCTTCAGTTTATCAAACAGTGGTTCATATGAGTTTTGGGTTCAGTAAGATCAAATGGTTGTTGTTCAGCTGTGGTTTGTTCAGTGGTAGTTGTGTGCAACTTATCAGAGGCTTGTGGAAACAAGTTTAAGATTGGTTTTGGGCTAGAAAAAAAAAAGACTTGCTATCCATGATCCACTTTCATATACCATTTTTCATTCCAAACACTATTCACATTTTAACCATTTTTCACATATTCCACTTTTTGCTATCTAAACCATTTTTTTCTAACCCATTTTACACTATTCATATATCCAAATTTCCATGACCATTTCTTTTTAATCCATTCTCTTTTTTTTTTTTTTATCCAATTCCATTTAATTTTCATTCCAATTATCCATTCTAACCATTTATGTCCACATCTTCTAAAATTCAAATTTTCATATTACCTTCCATTATTCATTTCCAAGCAATTTTCCCTAAACTTGTATCCAAACTTATTTCAAATCCATTTCTAAAAAAGGCTTTTTATCATCACAAGAGAAACTCTAAAAAAAAAGTGGCTCATGAACTCTTTTGTTTTACTACAAAAATAAAGGGCCCATTGTTTTTTTTTTACAACCAATTGACTAAGAAAAAAAAAAAAAAAAGCCATGTTCAGCCCACTAGTCATCAAGTTATCTCCAATTCCAAACTACCTCATTTCCAGCTGCTGTTACTACGCCACAAGCCGTCGCCACTCCGAGCTACAAATCACACACAAACTTCCAACACAAGCCGTAACACAGAAATGGCTTCCCAAATAAGCTTCCCAAGACGCCACGCACAAGCTTCACACGGACAAAGCTTCAACTCCAAGCCGTTCACGAACCAAAACGCACACTTCCCAGCCGTGAACACCATGAATTGAGCCAAAGCAAAACGACTCCACAAAATCAAAACGCGGGAACACGCTACCAAAACGGCAACCAAAATTCCACAATTCAAAATTCCAAAATCACCTCCAATTCTTCTATAAAAGCAGCCTCAATCTCAATTTCAATGTAAGCTTTGATAGCCAAAAATATACTGCAGAAAAATCCTTCGAAGCTTCAACCATCTTTCACCTTTATTTTCCTTCTTTCAATTCATCACAAACCGTAAACAATTCATAACCTGTAAATCATTTCCACAATTCAACAAGAACATCATTCCAGCCGCAGCAAGATTACGCATAATCTTCTCCAATTTCTCATCGCATAATCCAACAACTCTTCATCAACACTTCAACAATAATTTCACGCATCAAAATCAACAGCATCAACATCATTCTCGTGTGACTTCAAGATTGGAAAAGAAGAATCAAACCAATTTTTCACTTAATTTCTGAAGGTAGCTTTTGTTTTCTCGCAAAGCTCTCACACCGCGGATTCGTACGAACTGTTGAAATTGGATTTCGAATTGAGCTCAGCTTTGTCGTCTGTTTGAAATCGTGCGAGAATCTGATGTTGATTGTTCCGTCATAATCAAATCGCACATTTCCGTTTCCATGCTATAGTACCGGCGAGAGGAAGAACATTTCTCACCATTTTAGAGGTATTGAAAATTTCCGAAGAACTTCGGATCCAAATTTCTCTTGGCATAGTTGATTTCAATTGGAATTGTTGGTATACTTGGATTCCTCTCGCGATTCCGATCGAAACCGTATGAATTTCGCATCCCGCCGCTCCGATCCGACGGAACTCCAAATTGCAAGCATGGAGGAAGTGAATAGTAACCGTGGCTTTGGATGAAGAAGAAGACCTTTTCTCTTTTTTATTTTACTGATACATTGCATTTGCTTCCTCTTAATTTCCTTTTCTTTGGTTTGGAAAAATTTTCAATGAAAATTGTTTGGGCCTAGCCCATGCGCATGATTTACTACCACCACCTTCTCTTTTCCAATTCACCTCCCTCACTTTTTATTACCATTTTCTTTTCTCTTTTTTTCTAAATTTTCTTTCTAACACTTTTTTATTTTAATTTTGGATCTATTACTATTTTTGAATTTTATTATGAAAAACTTTCTTGAAAAAAGTTGTTTAGAAAAATATCTTAATTCTTTTTTTTTCATTTGGTTTATACTTTCATTTTCTTTTTTTTAATTGGTTGTGTGGATCATAATTTTTAGATCCACTTTTCTTCATCTTTTTTTCTTTTTGATCGATGAAAGTCGAAGTGATCGTGAATTTTCTTTGTTGAATTTCGATCAAGACGAGATCATTTCCACCTTTTCTTTTCGTGTGGCATCGCTTTAGGATGACGATCCATATATCGTTCATCTCGCGTGCATTAACACATACATCTCATGGCCGGCCTCATTCGTAGGGTAATTGCTCGAACAAATTACTCGGCGTGCGCTTAACATAGACCAAAATTTGTCCCGTCTCGGAAAACTATCAAGAATAGTTGATTATTTGTCTTTTGGTTCAAAACTTATGAAACTTGTTGTTAGGAGGCTTTGGTCTTATCAATCCTCTAATGAGTTTTCATTAATCTTGACCTAAGTGCAAATATTCAATTATAATTGATCACTAACTTTAACTACTAATTACTAACATACTAACATTACTCTTGTACTAACTTCTTTACAATTACTTCTCGCACCCTATCTCTTTTACTTTTATGCTTCATTTTATCATTTCATTTCATGTTTATGCTTCCGCAATTTTTCCTTTGTCCGTTGGACATATGTTTATGCTTCCGCAATTTTTCCTTTGTCCGTTGGACATATGTTTATGCTTCCGCAATTTTTCCTTTGTCCGTTGGACACATGTTTATGCTTATGCCTTTTTCTTTTTGTCCACTTGGACCTGAAACACTAATAAAGGTCAAACCTCTAAAAACTTGTAATTCTAATCTTGGACTATGATTACTATCCTATGCAAATGGACTTGGAGTTTTGGACATAGACCTTGGACATCCAATGCAATTCTTGGAACCTTGGACTTAGACTTAGGACCTTCCTCCCTTTGCTTTGGAATTATGGTTCGAAGACTTGGAAGCATACTTGTGTGGTTAGGCTATTCTCTTCCTTAGCTTTTCTTTTATGCTTTAGGATAGTCTCTTCTTCTCCTCCCCATTCTTTAATTTTCAAAACTCCCTCTCTTTTTCAAAACCTTCTTGATTTCAAACTTTCACCGCTTTCATAAACAAACCTTGACTTTGTCAAGTGACTTTACTCTTTTCCTTTCATTTCTTAATCAAATGCTAAACTACATAAGCATATTGAGACCTTTTTCAAAAGACTTAAAAAAACATCAAACTCATCACTCTTTTTTTTGTGCCCTCGTGCACTTTTTCCTTTAACTTTTTCATAAGTTTAGACATGATTCATTTCTTTAAGCGGAATTATTCGCTTGGGAATGACGACTTGTCTTTACATTTAAAATCAACCAAAACAAACAATTTTCACTCTTTGTACCACGAACTACGGGGTTTTGATCCTACATTGCACATCGTGGGTACGTAGGCATGAGACGACAAGTCTCTTCAAACACAAAAATCTTAAAAACAATTTCTCTTCTCATCTCCTCAATCTCTTTTCAAGCAAACTTTTTTCAGACCAAAAGCGGTAGATATTTCTAAGGGCTCCTATAGAGTACTATAGACGTTTTGGGTGCTAACACCTTCCCATTGCGTAACCAACCCCCCAAACCCGGACTCTCTTCACTTGTTCTCGTTGTAGAGCTTGTGTAGGTTTTGTTCGCTCTTTTTCCTTTCCTTTTGGATAAAATAAAAGTGCGGTGGCGACTCTTGCTTTTCGAGTTAAGTTAATCAATAGCTTACACTCACGATTTTGCCGCTACAGGAAAGTGGCGACTCTGCTGGGGATCTCTGGTTCCTTGAGCGGTTTAGCCTACTTTGACTTATTTACTACTTTTGTCTGATTTGCTTGTTATAGGTTTGTTCTGTTTTGGAGTTCCTTTGTGTGTGAGATAGGTCCTATACCCGGACCAGAGTGTACTTTGAGATAGGAGGATGGTATAGTCAAGGGAACTTTGAGGGAGTCGAATCCTGAAAAAGAAGAACTTGAGAATCCATCCACTCGGTGGTTGCTTCATTGGAATTACTGATGTCGATCGAGCAATCGAGAAGGCATTACTTTTTCCATAGAAGCCTATAACACTGAGGACCGTAGTAACCTTTAACCCATCCTAGCCATTTTAGGATCGTGGCGCGGAAGCTATGAAGATGCAAATCTGAATTAGCTGTCACGCGATGCCACACTCAGGTTAGATTCTCTTGAGGATAACTACCAACCTCCGAGCAAATCGGTGTGCTGGTGTGTCTGATAGTGAATTGTGGACCCTGGGCACTCTGTTAGAACCGCTGTTTTCTGCAGGTACAATAAAGACAAACCTTAGCACATACCTTTTGTGGACTGGTTCTTAACCTCGACTCCATGCTCGTGACTCGAACCTTTGAACCTGTGTGCTTTGAGTGATCTTGTTTGTGGTTGTTGCATCCATGCACTCTTGCATCCATGAGCATACATATGCATTTCTTCCAGGTTGTCTCAGAAGCTCATTTCGACTGTCTCCTTCTCCAGTTATCCGTTCGCCGTCAAGCTGTTTCCTCAACACAACTACGGAACTAGAGCTGCTGTCAGATTGAGAATGGAAAGTCAAGAACAACACAATGCCGAAGTCAGAATGGAAATTGATGAGTTGAAGGCCGGTATGACCAAGCTCACAGAAATGCTGCAAGTTCTGATTGCTAGAGGTGAACCACCTCAGAGGACTGTGATTGTTGAAACTTCATCTGCTGCCGTTGACCCTCCACTGATTCAGCAACCAGCTTCTACTTGGCCAGAATTCGGGTTACCTCAGAATTACTCGCCACCCTTTGCAACTACTCCTGTGTTTGTCTCACCAGTTTCTTCAGCTCCATTGTTCACTGAACCTCAGCCTGTTGTGCATTCTGTTGCTCAAGCTATTCCTGAGAATCCTTTCGTGTACCATGCTGCTGGTCCACAATCTGAAAGTCAGGGAGAACCTGGATATATTGAAGAAGTCAGAGAGCAATGGCAAACTCTGGACAAAAGGATAAGAGCCGTGGAAGGAAGTGATGTCTTTAATGCTGCCGCAATGGACATGTGCTTGGTTTCCGACTTGGTTATTCCTCCAAAATTCAAGACTCCTAATTTTGAAAAATACCAGGGGCACACTTGTCCTAGAACCCACTTGGTAATGTACTGCCGCAAGATGGCTGCTCATGCAAAAGATGATAAACTGCTCATTCACTGTTTCCAAGATAGCTTGAGTGGGGCTTCAATGAAATGGTATATGGGACTTGAGAAGAACCGTATCCAAAGTTGGATGGACTTTTCTGATGCTTTCTTAAAGCAGTATAAGTACAACCTGGACATGGCACCTGACCGCCGTCAATTGCAGAACATGTCTCAGAAAGAAAAAGAATCTTTTAAAGAGTACGCTCAGCGTTGGAGAGAGCTAGCTGCTCAAGTGGAGCCACCCTTAGCTGAAAAAGAATTGACTGGATTGTTCATGGACACTCTTCAACCACTCTATTGGGAAAAGATGATAGGCAGTGTATCATCTGGTTTTGCTGACCTAGTCACTATTGGAGAAAGACTAGAAGAAGGTATCAAGAAAGGAAGGATTGCGAATGCTGAAGCCTTCAGTGGTGCTAAAAAGTATGCTGGGAATTTTCAAAAGAAAAAGGACGGCGATACCCATGCTGTTTCAGTTGAGAGGAAACCTCGTCAGAGACAACAATACGTAGCTGCAGTCGCTCTAGTTGTTAATGCTCAACCAGCTCAAGCTCCTCGCCAACCTGCTAGACAGAATCAGAATCGTAATAGGGTTAACTTTGATCCTATCCCGATGTCCTACACTGAGCTGTATCCATGTCTTGTTAAGAAAGGTTTGATTACAACAAGGACTCTACCTCCTCCTCCAAATCCTCTTCCAGCCGGCTACAGGGCTGATCTTCACTGTGAGTTCCATCAAGGTGGGGCAGGTCATAACTTAGAAGGATGTTTCGCACTAAAAGCTAGAGTGCAAGAATTGGTGAACTTAAAAATTCTGGACTTTATTGATAATAATCCCAATGTTGTCAAAAACCCTTTGCCAGAACATGCCAAGTGAAGTTTGAGTCAGTTCAGACGGATCATCTCCTAAAGCCAGTGCTTCAGACAGGACAGCTCATCCTTATTGTTGATTAGTCACTAGGCCTTGTTTCTTTCTGTTTGTATTTTTCTTTGATTGTATTGACTGTTTGCTTTCAAATTTTATTTGTACTTTCATGGTAATTTCAATGAAATGAGCAATGC
This sequence comes from Lathyrus tuberosus, assembly GCA_022829125.1. Classification (NCBI taxonomy): domain Eukaryota; kingdom Viridiplantae; phylum Streptophyta; class Magnoliopsida; order Fabales; family Fabaceae; genus Lathyrus; species Lathyrus tuberosus. Next base: position 7,667,126 of record JALAZF010000199.1, on the reverse strand, counting down.
AATGTTTGATTCAATTTCATTTATATCCACTGTGTGCATCTTTATGCTTTCTTTTTCACAAAAAATATATCTCCTGTTCACTTTCTTTATTAAGCTTTTGATTGGAGGGAGGATGATGAAAGCGAAATACCCGAAATTGCTAAACGGTATGCTTTCAATTTAAAACTTGGCTGAGGATGTACAGGCATTGTTTCAACTCCCAAACACTAGAGAAATAAGGAAGTTAATCCTTTGTCAACCCCTTCGAGCCTAGAAGTTGGAGTTTCTTTCTTTACGGAAAAAAACCCGCCATCTTAACCTGGGGATGGGTAGTTCTCAGTTAATTTGACTGTGCATGCAAAATACTTTCCAATAAAGGTTGCAATCACAAGCTTTCCTTCGCACACATCAAAGAAGTGTCGAAGATGTCTTTCAAATCAAAAGCCAATGATGGTTCATCGTAATCATTAAGCCAGGCAGTCATTATCTTTCAAAAAAAAGAAAAAAAAATCAAATGAAAAGCCCGCTAAGTCAAAACCTATGAAGGGGACTTAGGAAAAAATTGGGGCATCCCGCTGACTGTAAGTTCAAATGACGCAGTTCAGGCAAAAGTTAGGGATAACAAAAGAAAAATCAAGAGGTTGCCAAAATCCTCAAAGACAAAACGAGTTGACTGAGGTCCTCATCAAAAATAACAAAATGTTGTAAGAAAGGGTGACTACCATCTCAAAAAATACCTTGGTCCTTAAACCATCATCATAACAGTGTTGTAATTCCAAAATCCCTTGGAACTTGAATGCATAGTTTGAATTAACTGAGCATAGGACTGGAGGTCATCACGAAGAATGGGTTGGGTACCAATAAACTTTGAGCTTATATCCTTTGTTTCAAAAACCGTGAACCAGACCACGTTACAACATTCAAAAGACCTAATTGAAGCCAGGTTTCTTTTGAAAGCATACTACAGCAAGGTTGCGTAAACTGACTCCTATGTTTGTTGCCAATCATTTGCTTTGATGTCTTACCTTTGCTTTATCTTTCATATTTGCATGTCTTAACCGCCGTGTTTTGACAAGTGTTTCATTTTGCTTTACATCAATAACATCATTCCAAAAATGATTTTTGATTTCAAAATTGCATGAGCTTTGCATTAAAATTACCATGTCTGTTTGAATAATCTTATTTACAGGCAAACTTTCCTCATCAAGGAATTTTCAAACAGTTGAGAAACTTGGTCAGTGATCTTATCAGGGGCACATTACATCCAGATCCTGTTGTGAATCAGATTTGCTCAGTGCAAGTTAATTTCAGAATTGGTTAACCAGAAGATCTCTTTCAAGATTCATACTGAGTACAACCTTCTCTACAGCCTTTTGAGAACTGAAGCCATGATCAGTTCATTCATCCCCAGCAACTGAAGCCATGATCAGTTTATCCTCAGCAATCATTTCAAGAATTGAAGCCATGACCAGTTCATTTTTTCCCTGCAACAGTCAAACTGAGGCTATGATCAGTTTATCCTCATCAGTCAATCAATTTGGGGCAATTTTATTCTAGAATCCTTAAGATGTCTTTCCTCAAAAGACCATCAGCCTGATACAGTTCATAAGGGTGGCAGAGATGTGTTCAACATCTTTTCTCCAAGCAGAGTGGGCAGTGTTCCCTGTGTTGAGGAATCAGATTTTCATTCTACCCTCACAAAAGAGTCTATCTCAATTGTCTCTATCATCTGCATCGCATACATAAATCATTTACATATCATTGCATAGAAACATTTTCATAGCTCGAAGTGTGCTTCGTGCTCATATGCATTTTTCCAAGGTCCTGTTGCTTTCAACATCTTACCTTGTGACTAAAGTCCAACTTACTTGGCACCTACCAAAACTTTTACCTGCCTTTTCATTCAGTGCCATTCCTGAATATTGTGGTTTACCTGTCTTTTCACCCAGTGATATTCCTGGACGTCCTACTTTCCTGGATCTTTGTATTATATCACTCCAGTGCCATTTCTGGATGTTTGCCTCTTTGATCTCCAGTACTATTCCTGGATACCTTGTTCCTCTTGTTTCTCCCAGTGCTATTGGTCTTATCAATCCTCTAATGAGTTTTCATTAATCTTGACCTAAGTGCAAATATCCAATTATAATTGATCACTAACTTTAACTACTAATTACTAACATACTAACATTACTCTTGTACTAACTTCTTTACAATTACTTCTCGCACCCTATCTCTTTTACTTTTATGCTTCATTTTATCATTTCATTTCATGTTTATGCTTCCGCAATTTTTCCTTTGTCCGTTGGACATATGTTTATGCTTCCGCAATTTTTCCTTTGTCCGTTGGACATATGTTTATGTTTCCGCAATTTTTCCTTTGTCCGTTGGACACATGTTTATGCTTATGCCTTTTTCTTTTTGTCCACTTGGACCTAAAACACTAATAAAGGTCAAACCTCTAAAAACTTGTAATTCTAATCCTGGACTATGGTTACTATCCTATGCAAATGGACTTGGAGTTTTGGACATAGACCTTGGACATCCAATGCAATTCTTGGAACCTTGGACTTAGACTTAGGACCTTCCTCCCTTTGCTTTGGAATTATGGTTCGAAGACTTGGAAGCATACTTGTGTGGTTAGGCTATTCTCTTCCTTAGCTTTTCTTTTATGCTTTAGGATAGTCTCTTCTTCTCCTCCCCATTCTTTAATTTTCAAAACTCTCTCTCTTTTTCAAAACCTTCTTGATTTCAAACTTTCACCGCTTTCATAAACAAACATTGACTTTGTCAAGTGACTTTACTCTTTTCCTTTCATTTCTTAATCAAATGCTAAACTACATAAGCATATTGAGACCTTTTTCAAAAGACTTAAAAAAACATCAAACTCATCACTCTTTTTTTTGTGCCCTCGTGCACTTTTTCCTTTAACTTTTTCATAACTTTAGACATGATTCATTTCTTTAAGCGGAATTATTCGCTTGGGAATGACGACTTGTCTTTACATTTAAAATCAACCAAAACAAACAATTTTCACTCTTTGTACCACGAACTACGGGGTTTTGATCCTACATTGCACATCGTGGGTACGTAGGCATGAGACGACAAGTCTCTTCAAACACAAAAATCTTAAAAACAATTTCTCTTCTCATCTCCTCAATCTCTTTTCAAGCAAACTTTTTTCAGACCAAAAGCGGTAGATATTTCTAAGGGCTCCTATAGAGTACTATAGACGTTTTGGGTGCTAACACCTTCCCATTGCGTAACCAACCCCCCGAACCCGGACTCTCTTCACTTGTTCTCGTTGTAGAGCTTGTGTAGGTTTTGTTCGCTCTTTTTCCTTTCCTTTTGGATAAAATAAAAGTGCGGTGGCGACTCTTGCTTTTCGAGTTAAGTTAATCAATAGCTTACACTCACGATTTTGCCGATACACTCCTTAGGATCTAGCTTTTTCTTATTGTATTTTGATCCTTTGTAACTTGTACTACCAAGTGTAGCTCTTTCTAATATTCAATAAAATGAGTTGTTTATTAGTATTTCAAAAAGTGTTATTTCTTTACGATGTTTGTAATTGCTTTATATTTTAAAGATCCTTAAAAGCTTAATGAAACATTTGCATTTTTGCATTCGCATTCGCATCATTCTGCATTGTTTCTTACCTTTTGCCAGGTGTCTTATGTTTCTCTTGGTCTTCATTCAGCTAAGTTGTCGCATCAGTATAATACTCGAGCTAATCTAAAGAAAAAGATGGATCAATTGCAACAAGAGAACCATGAACTTCGTGAGGAAGTGACAACTCTGAAAGATAGTTTGGAAAGACTCAATGTTATGATGGAAGCATTGGTGGCTGCTCAGAATCAGCCACCCCTTCCTCCTCCGCTTTCAACTCCTGTGCAAAGGACAATCATTATTGAGATTGTTTCTACGCTCATCTCTGTGGCGCTTGTCAGTGTTCCTCAACACTCCATGCCTCCTGGTTTCCCCTGGGGCATGCCTATTAACTTTGTTCCTAAAGGTTATCAACCACCACCGCCTAAAGTTCTAGTTGTTCCTACTGTCTAACCTATGATGTCTGTACCACAGCATGTGGTTCATACTGTCCCTTTTGAAGAACCAATTTTCCACACTGCTCCAAGTGAAAATGTCAGTGCTTATGAGAGAATGGAAGAGATTCAAGACCAGTTTGCTGAAATGCAGAAAGAAATCAACACTTTGAGGAGTTAAGAATTGTTTGGAAAGAATGCCCATGAGTTATGCCTGGTTCCTAATGTGAAGATCCCACATAAGTTCAAGGTCTCTGACTTTGAAAAGTATAAGGATAATTCTTGTCCGTTGAGCCATTTGACTATGTATGCTATCAAGATGTCAACTCAGACCGATAATAATCAGCTTCTCATTCACTACTTTCAAGACTGTTTGTCTGGTGCAGCCTTGAAATGGTACATGGGACTCGACGACCCTCAAATTCAAACTTTTGAAGATTTGGGTGAGGCTTTTGTAAAGTAGTATGAGTATAATATGGACATGGCTCCTGATCGTGACCAGCTTCGAGCAATGGCTCAAAAAGATAAGGAGACATTCAAATAATACGCGCAGAGATAGCGCGAGATTGCTGCTCAGATTAATCATCCTTTGGAAGAAAAAGAGATGACCAAAATCTTCTTGAAAACTCTGAGTTCGTTCTATTATGAGCGTATGATTGCTAGTGCCTCGAGTGATTTCACTGAGATGGTTTATATGGGGATGAGATTAGAAGAAGGTGTCCGTGAAGGATGTTTGTCAAAAGATGGTAATTCTGCTGGAAGCTCCAAGAAATATGGTGGAGGATTTACCAAGAAGAAAGAAGGTGAGACCAATGATATTTCCCGTGGAGGACGCAGAAAGAGTTATGGTAAGAATAATCAATGTCAGCAACATGTTGCATCTGTTACACCTGTTATCAACTCAACGTTTATTGTTCAAGATGCTCATCAATAACGTTCTAATCAACAAAACAATCAACGAGGTTGTTATCAAAAAGATTTTGATCCAATTCCGATGACCTACTCAGATTTGCTTCCTGGTTTAATTCAGAAGAATCTTGTTCAGACCTGTGCACCACCTACTACTCCAAAAGATTCGTCGTGGTGGTATAATTCTGAAGCTCACTGTGCTTTCCATCAGGGAGGAGCTGGGCATGATACTGAGAACTGTTATCCATTGAAGATGGAAGTGCAAAGATTGGTTAGAATTGGTATTTTCTCTTTCGAAGACACTAATCCTAATGCATAATCGAATCTGTTGCCCAATCATGGTAAGGCATCTGTCAATATGGTTTATGGTTATCCTGGTACATTCAAAATATTTAATATCCGCTGCATTCGAAGATCGCTTGTGGAAATGCATGCGCTTTTGAGTGAATACCATGATATTGATCATGATTATACAGCTTGTTACATCTGTTCTGTGAACCCGCGTGGTTGTGTGATAGTGAAGAGGGACATTCAAGGGATACTGGATCAGAATTTGATTGAGGTCACTGCTAAAAGAGATGAATATCAGAATGAGATGAATGTTATTGTGCCACACTTTAATATTACTAAACGAGTTGTTATCTCTTATGACAGTCGGAAGACCGCTGTTACACCTTTGGTTATTCGGTTACCCGGTCCAGTACCCTATGAATCTGACAAGGCTATTACATATAAGTGCAATGCTTCCATGGTAGAAGATGGTAAGGAAATGGCCTTTCCTTCTTTGTCTTTTGTGGTAAGCATCGCCGATGTTAGTAGAGTGACCCGGAGTGGTCGAGTTTTTGCTTCTGAGCCTCCAAAGATTGTGAAGAATGTTGTTGCTGGCAAACAACCTCAAGATGAGAATAATGTCGATATTTTTGGTCAGTCTAGTGGTTTGAATAAGAAGGTTTATGAGGATGAGGTTTTGAAATTGATCAAGAAGAGTGAGTACAGTGTTGTAGATCAACTGTTGCACACCCCATCCAAGATTTCAGTGTTGTCCCTACTGATGAATTCTGAAGCTCATAGGGAATATTTGCAGAAGGTATTGGAACAAGCATATGTTAAACATGGTGTGACTGTTAATCAGTTTGTTGGCATTGTTGCCATCCTCACAGCATGCAATAATTTGAGTTTCTGTGATGAAGAGTTACCCGAGGAGGGAAGAAATCACAATTTGGCTTTACATATCTCTATGAAATGTCAAGAAGATGCACTTTCTAATATGTTGGTTGATACAGGCTCTTCTTTGAATGTGTTGCCAAAATCTACTTTGTCGAGGCTTTCGTACCAAGGTGCTCCCATGAGGTATAATGGGGTTGTGGTTAAAGCTTTTGATGGATCTAAAAAAACTGTGATTGGAGAGGTTGATCTTCCAATCAAAATAGGACCGTGCTTCTTCCAAATTACTTTTCAAGTAATGGATATTCGTCCTGCTTATAGTTGTCTGCTTGGCCGGCCCTAGATTCATGAAGCTAGGGTAGTGACTTCGACTCTTCATCAGAAATTGAAATTTGTTAAGAATGACAAGCTGGTAATTGTTGGAGGTGAGCAAGCGATGTTGGTGAGCCATCTTTTATCCTTTTCGTATATTGATGTCGACAAAACTGTTGGGACTCCGATCCAAGCTCTTTCCATTGATGATAAAGCTGTTAAAAAGAATGGGTTGCCCATGTCTTCTTTGAAAGATGCTCTGCATGTATTAGAGACTGGTCGGTCTGTTGGTCGAGGTCGAGTTATTGATGTGGTTGATAACCAAGGCAAAACTGGTTTAGGCTTTGCACCTGGTACAATTAGAAGAGATTTGAAGCGTATTAGTGAGGCCTTTCACAACGCAAGATTCATCAACAAAGACCACTCTACTGATGCCATCATTGAAGATGGTGAAGAGGAAGAAATTCCCAATTTCGTGACACATGGACAAATCTTCCAGAATTGGATAGTTGTTGATGTTCCCACTATTATTCATATTTCAAAGTTATTTGTTTTTGTTTCTTTCTAAAAATCCTTCCACTCCGCCCAAGGTGAAAGTGAATTTGTGAGGGCTTTGTTTCAAATTTTATCATCATCAATAAAATGTTATTTTGTTTATCCATATTATGTTTTTCCCATTTTGCTTTATTTCTGAAAAATGGTAACATAAAAAACCCAAAAATAAATATAATGTGATAATCACTTTTATCTGCATAATACTTGCACTTCTTGTTCATATTCTAAAATCAAACATAAATCATTGTGCAGATTGATTGTTAAACCCATTGAAAACAATGACCCTATGCCCTCTCCCAACTTTGAGTTCCCTGTGTTTGGAGATGAAGAAGAGGATATTGAGGAGATTCCAGAAGAAATTTCTTGGTTGCTTGAGCACGAGGAAAAGGCCATTCAGCCTCATGAAAAGCCGATAGAATTGGTTCATTTGGGTTCAAATGATGATAAGAAGGAAGTCAAGATTGGGGCACTGCTTAAGTCAGATGTTAAGAAGAGGATGGTAGAGCTTCTTAGAGAATATGTTGACGTGTTTGCTTGGTCTTATCAAGACATGCCTGGTCTTGATACTGATATTGTGGAGCATAGATTGCAATTGGAGCCTGAATGTCCACATGTGAAGCAGAAATTGAGAAGAACTCATCCAGACATAGCTGTGAAGATCAAAGAGGAGGTTCAAAAGTAGATTGATGATGGTTTTCTTGTGACTTCTGGGTATCTTCAATGGGTGGCCAATATTGTGCCTGTTCCAAAGAAAGACGGAAAAGTACGAATGTGCGTTGACTATAGAGATTTGAATAAAGCGAGTCCGAAATATGATTTTCCACTGCCACACATTGATATGCTGGTAGATAATACTGCTAAGTTCAATATCTTTTCTTTTATGGATGGATTTTCCAGTTATAATCAAATAAAGATGGCACCCGAGGATATGGGAAAAAAACATTTATTACACCTTGGGGAACATTCTATTACAGAGTGATGCCCTTCGGTTTGAAAAGTGCTGGTGCAACGTACCAGAGAGCTATGACTACTTTGTTCCATGATATGATGCATAAAGAAATTAAGGTCTATGTGGACAATATGATTTGTAAGTCGAAGACTGAAGAAGATCATATTGAGAACTTATTGAAACGGTTTCAATGTTTGAGAAATTTTAAGCTCCGTTTGAATCCTAATAAATGCACTTTTGGTGTCCGTTCTGGAAATTGTTTGGGCTTTATTGTCATCCAAAAAGGCATTGAAGTTGATCCTGTTAAAGTTAAGTCTATTTAGGAAATGCATGCCCCAAAAACAGAAAAATAAGTAAGAGGATTCTTGGGACGTTTGGATTATATCTCCCAATTTATATCCAATATGACTGCCACATGTGTGCCGATCTTCAAGCTTCTCCGCAAAGATCAGGGTTGTGTCTGGACAGAGGATTGTCAGAAAGCTTTTGATAGTATTAAAGAGTATCTACTTGAACCTCCGATTTTGTCTCCTCCCGTGGAACGAAGACCTTTGATCATGTATTTGACTGTGTTGGAAGAGTCTATGGGCTGTGTTCTGGGTCAACAAGATGAATCTGGTCGAAAATAATTTGCCATTTATTATTTGAGCAAGAAGTTCACCGATTGTGAGTCTCGGTACTCAATGCTCGAAAAGAGATGTTGTGCTTTAGCTTGGACTGCCAAGCGCCTCTGCCAGTATATGTTGAATCATACAACTTGGTTGATATCCAAAATGGATCGAATCAAGTATATATTTGAAAATCCTTCTTTAACTGGGAGGATTTCTCATTAGCAAATGTTGTTGTCAGAATATGAAATTGAGTACCGAACTCAAAAAGCGATAAAAGGAAGTGTTTTGGCTGACCATTTGGCACACCAGCCAATTGATGATTATCAACCTATCAGGTTTAACTTTCTTGATGAGGATGTGATGTATCTAAAGGTTAAAGATTATGAAGAACCATTACCTGATGAAGGGCCTGAGCCTGGATCCCGTTGGGGTTTAATTTTTGAAGGAGCTATTAATGAGTATCGCAATGGTATTGGGGCTATAATTGTTACTCCTCATGGTTCTCATAATTCTTTTACTGCAAGGTTGATGTTCACTTGAAAAAATAATGCGGTAGAGTATGAAGCGTGTATTATGGGCTTGGAAGAAGCCATTAATTTAAGAATCAAGATTCTTGATGTATACAAAGATTCAGCCCTGGTGATTAATCAGATCAAAGGGGAATGGGAGACACATTAACCTGATTTGATTCCTTATCGAGATTATGCAAGAAGGTTGTCAACTTTCTTCAATAAGGTTGAGTTTCACCATATACCCAGAGTAGAGAATCGAATGGCAGGTGCTTTAGCAACTATATCCTTCATGATTGTGGTGAATCGGTGGAATGATGTGCCAAAAATTAATGTTATGTGCCTTGACAGACCAGTTCATGTGTTTGCCGTTAAAAAGGTCGTTGATGATAAACCGTGGTATTATGATATCAAATGCTTTCTTAAAAATCAAGAGTACCTGCTTGGGGCATCGAGGAAAGATAATAAAACTTTGAGAAGATTGGCTGGTAGTTTCTTCTTGAATGATGATGTGTTGTATAAGAGAAATTATGACATGGTCTTGCTTAGATGCGTGGATAGACACGAAGCAAACATGTTGATGAAAGAAATTCATGAAGGATCTTTTGGTACCGATGCCAATGGAAATGCAATGGCTAAGAAAATGTTAAGGGCATGTTACTATTGGCTGACAATGGAATCTGACTGTTGTAAATATGTGAAGAAATGCCATAAGTGTCAAATTTATACTGACAAAATTCATGTGCCTTCAACTCCTCTCAATGTTATCTCTTCTCCATGGCCTTTCTCTGTGTGGGGCTTTGCTATGATTGGAATGATTGAGCCTAAAGCGTCGAATGAACACCATTTTATATTGGTGGCCATTGACTATTTTACCAAGTGGGTTGAAGCAGCATCATATGCCAATGTGACCAAGCAAGTAGTGGTCCGATTTATCAAGAGCCAAATCATCTGTCGGTATGGTGTTCCGAGCAAGATTATCACTGATAATGGGTTGAATATGAACAACAAGATGATGAAAGAATTATGTGATGAGTTTAAGATTGAGCATCATACTTCTTCTCCTTACAGATCTAAGATGAATGTGGCTGTTGAAGCTGCTAGTAAGAATATCAAGATGATTGTTCAGAAGATGGTTGTTACTTACAAGGATTGGCATGAGATGCTCCCTTTTGCTTTGCATAGGTATCGTACATCCGTCCGCACTTTAACAGGGGCAACCTCTTTCTCTCTTGTTTATGGTATGGAAGCAGTGCTCCCAATAGAAGTTGAAATCCCTTCTATGAGAGTTTTGATGGAAGCTGAATTGTCTGAGGCTGAATGGTGCCAAAGCAGATATGATGAGTTAAATTTGATTGAAGAGAAAAGAATGACGGCCTTGTGTCATGGCCAGTTATATCAATAAAGAATTAAGAAAGCTTTTGACAAGAAGGTTCGACCTCGTGTGTTCAGAGAAGACGACCCCGTGCTAAAAAAGATCTCGACTTTTACCAATGATTCTAGGGGCAAGTGGACTCCTAATTATGAAGGCCCATATGTTGTTAAGATAACCTTCTCTGGCGGTGCATTAGTTCTTACAACTATGGATGGGGAAGAGTTCACTCGTCCTGTGAATGTCGATGTAGTCAAGAAATACGTCGCCTAAAAATAAAAGAACAACTTGCTAAGTTGAAAACCTGAAAGGGTGACTTAGGCGAAGATGAGCGTCTCGGTGGACTAAAAACCCGAAAGGGCGGTCCGGGCAAAAATTAGAGACCAAAACAAAAATAATCATCCCGGCAGATTGAAAACCTGAGAGGGCAATCTAGGCAAAAGTTAGGGATTATGGCAAGTAACTACATCTGGCCAGTCTTGATCATTTGAAGCAACATCGTCTATCAAATATTCTGCTTCAATCATCCTCAGCTGAAGTTTTGAGCACAATGGAATTCAAAGTTGTTAAGGAGAATAGTGGTCATTGTATTTTAATGTAACCCTTTACATGTATTTACCATTTTTCAAACTTTGTAATGATCCATGGAGTTACGCCATTTGCGGACTACCATTCCATTAATAAAATTTGGACCTTTGTCCCTTTATTTGCAATTCTTACTTTGTTTCTGTTTGCAGAATTTCATTTATTGTCGATGATGATTTTTGAAACAAAATGTGAATAATTGATTTAGATTTTTGAAAATTATAAAAACATTTTCCTTTGATTTATGAATACTAAAAGGAATGTCAATGATTATTCCAAGAATGGTAAGATCGATGTTTTCCTCAGCAGGGCTTGTTCTTACTCCTCTAATAGGATTTATTGACAGCTCCCTGTAACACCTCAAAATTTGCCTTCATGTTCCTTACCCAACTGGCTTATGCTTCATTCATTTGCATTTTAGCTAGGTCATCACGCGCATACACACATATCATTTGGTTCTATGGTTATGGGATCAAGGTTCTTTGATATTCAACAGTTCGGTATTTTCTACAACTTTTATGTTCGGCTCGGAAGCCAATTTATCAAGGGAAGTGACGAGTGTCATACCCTAATTTTGACCCTAAAATTTAGTACGTTTCCATGTCGTATATTTCGTATCGATCATTTTAGTGTACTCGATTTATTTATTTTTCGATCACTTGAGCGTCCGATTTTTATTTATTTGGGGTCCGTTTATTTTACTTTCTTTTTTAACTAATATTATTTAGAATGAATAATTATAGTAATTAGCATTTTATTTTAATTTAATTTTAAATATTTATTTTTATTTTATTATTATTTTTAATTTAAATAATGTTTAGAATAAATAAATAGAATTTTTAATTTTATATTTATTTTATTTTATTTTAATTAATTGAATTGTTCAAATTTTAGTTAGTTTTAATATTATTTTATTTGGATCTCAAATTGGATATTAGGGACAATATTGATAATTTAGAGTTAACCCTAATTTAACTCTTATATATTCATAAGTTGCTTTGGGGACGGGAGAGAAGAGACTGAAAGTAAAAAAAGCTGCGCCGGAAGGCACCAATTACAACCGGATTCCGTTGTACTGTTTACTAACCTCTGTCACTCTGTTTACTACTCCCTCCGTCCCACAATGAGTGACCTATTTGGAATAAAATGGTGTCCCAAAATATATGACCCATTTCATTTTTCAATGCAACTTTTCCTATTTTACCCTCTAATTAATATTACTTTCATCATTCCCAATATATTACAAGGGCACTTTAGTAAAAATATCATTCTCTCTCCTTCATTTATTCTCTTTTTTTAATTTGTGTGAAAAGTCAACTGAGTCACTCATTGTGGGACGGAGGGAGTATCATTTACTACCATGGTTCCTTCATATTCAGTTATTGATATATATTACTTATCATATGTGCTAATATACATGTTGATATATACCGCTGCCGTAACCAAGCATTACCAATATATGCTTTTCTAACTATACAATCCGCCGCCACGTTTTAATATAATATAACATTGTTAAAGTTACAGTATATATATCACATCTAAGATTGTTAATATAACACTGTTGACGTAACACGTTTTGTTAAAGTTACAGTATATATATATATATATATATATATATATATATATATATATATATATATATATATATATATATATATATATATATATATATATAACACATCTTGTTTTTAAAATATATATATTTTATATTTTATATTGTTAATTCTTTTTTATTAAATTTTTCGAAACGAATCGTGTCAATACGCTATTCGCATATTTGTGTGCTTGATGCGTGACATCTATTCTGATTCGATCCGGTTGCGATGACCGCACTTTTGCGTTAGCAACATTGTTGAGTTTTTACCACATTTAAAATTTTCTTTTTAATACTTAGATCCGCACAATGTGGATCCGGATTGCGATGATCACATTAGGTGTAGCAAGCTATTGAGTAATCTCATCGGTTTATGTACGGTTTTTTATTTTACTCTTTTTAATTATTTATCCTTGTATTTCGATTTTACACGCGTCTGATGGTTTAGCCTAGCGGAAATCCGCTTTTTATGCACTTACCTATTCGCGTTGCGATCTGTAATTTGTGATTTTATTTAATATTTTTATCTTGTTGATTCTTGGTTCGACTTGCGATGACCGCTTACGCGGTAGCAATTTTCTTTTTTGTTTGTTAATTCTTTTTTTATTAGATTTTTCGGATCGAATTGTGTCGATACGCTATATGTATATTCAGGTACGTGATGCGTGACCTTCATGTGTAATTTGATCCGGTTGCGATGATCGGAACTCTTGCGTTAGCAATATTTATTATTTAAAACGTTTAAAAATTTATTTTCCTATGCATTTTTATTTTATGATTTTAGATCCGCGCACTTTTAATCCCTATTGCGATGATCGCATCTTTTGCGTTAGCGATATCCTCTTATTAATTCTCGAATAATTCTGATTTCATTTTTCTTAATTCTTGATGTTAATTTTGTTTCAATTTTAATCTTAATCTTGTTTGAATTTAGATTTAAATATTGTTATCTTTTTATTATTAATCTGGTTATTAAGTTTGGATTAAAACTTTAGCTAATTACTGTTGAATTATTGCGTGTTTGAATTGTATATTTATCGCTCATTTTATCCCCATTGGCAAAATGTATCTCAATTCCCATGATGTGTAAAATAATTTTGTTGCTTTCCTTTATTTTGCTCATATCTTGCTACAATATTAAAACCTTTTTTTCAAAAATATCAAACAATTCTCGATTCAATAATCAAGCCCCTTTTTAAACCCTGTAAGTCGATTGTTTCTACGATCGCAATCAACCAAACCCAAAGCGTTCTTGATTCATATATCAAGCCATACCCCAACTTGTAAGTCGACTGCTTTTTAGCATCGCCATCAACCTAATGCACACACTTGCACCTTTACTTTGATTACGGTTTCGTTTACTAGGAGCACCCTTAGGGACTAGGTTTCGACTTAACTGTTTTTCTCAAAAAACCTTGATCCAACGTCAAGTGGCTATTTCTCTCGTAAGTAGGTTGCCTTTTGCAATTAACCTCACGCAATTCAAACCTCGATCTTTTGTCGAGTATTTTTCTCTTAAAACTAAAAAAATCTTTTCTCAATCAAATTCCAAAGGAAAGGTCCCGTTGTTGACTGCCATGTCACATATTAGCCTAACTTTAGGTCCCTCCCTTTATCCTTAGGATTAGAGTCACCGCACTCTTTACATGTGTTCTGCCATGGACACTTTCTACCCTTTTCAACCTAACTTTAACATTAAAGTCGCCGCACTCTACGTAGTGTCTTGCCATAGATGCTACTTCCTCCTGGAACCTTGACCACAGTCAAGAGTTCCTCACCCTCTTTGAGGGGAACTACAAATACTCTGATTCCACTCCGGTCAGGATACGTAGGCACAAGATGCGATGTCTTGGCGAGTATACTTAGATACTAACCCCCTAGGTCTTTACCTTAGCACATATCCTTAGCAAGCGAGCAATAAATAATATAAATAATAACAAGAGGTTCCTGTAGAGTACTACAGACGTTTAGGATGCTAATACCTTCCCTAGACGTAACCAACCCTCGAACTTAGATTCGCTTAACTTAGGTTTTTCGATCTTTAACCTTTCCTTTGGATAAATTAAAAACCGGTGGTGAATTAAGAATTATGATTCAAGTTAATCCAATAGCTTGATATCTGATTCTCACCGCGACAGAAATGGCGACTTCACTGAGGATTTTTCGAGGGTTTCCCCTAACTTGTTTATATCTATGTTATTTATTTGCTTGTTTGCCTGTATATCTTTATATCTGTATATATACCTGTTCTGCTTGAGTTTTTTGTGTGCAGGGTTGCTACTTTGTGTGGTGAGATAAGTCCTAACCTGGACTTGAGAGCACATATAAGATAGGATCGTGGATATAATCGAGGAGATTTCGAGGAAGTAATTCCAAAGAAGTCGATTTGATTCCACACTCAGTTGAGGCCCTCTCGAAGGTGGTATTTATTGAACGAGCTATCGTGAATACATTAATACTTTCGACCTAGGAGCCCGGGATATTGAGAACCGTAGTTACCTTTAACCCAACTTGGCCTTTTAGGATATAGTGCGATGACTATGAGGGAGTAATTCCGAAATGGTTTATACGCGATACTACACTCAGACGAGATTCTCTTGAGAATATTGTTGACTACCAAGTAATTGGGAAATCGATAATATCCGAAAGATGGGTTGTAGACTCTGGGAACTTTGTAAAACCCGTTCGGAAGGTACAAATAAACCTCTAGTACATACCTTGGGAAGGGTAGACCATGGCTCCATGCTCGTGATCTTCAAACCTAAGCCTTGGCTTGTTTGCCTATATATGTGTATATGTGCATACCTGTGTTCATGCATCCATTCATCCATACATTCACGCATAACCCTTTGGTTTCAAGGAGCTCGATTGTTGTTTCCTTTGTAAAATCAATAAATATCATGGATTATAAAATAAAAACTTTTTTCAGTCTTTCCAAAATGTTTGCAACCTGCTTTTGAGCTCCTTGAAAGCATTGCAATGCATTGCATATCATTTGCATGCATCCGTTGTCAAGAAACTCACTTCCAGTTGTCTCTATGTTCCAGTGTCACCTGTGAGTCGTCAAGCTGATTCCTCAACACAGATATCGGACTAGAGCTAACTATAGACTCATAATGTCAGAGCAAGAAACACATAACGCAGAGATCCGAATGAAGATCGATGATCTTAAGTCGAGTATGACCAAGCTCACTGAAATGCTCCAAGTCTTGATTGCTGGAGGAGAGCAACCCCAAAGGACTATCGTTCAGGAAGTTTCAAATGCTGATCCTCAGCCTGTTCAGGTGCCACCTTCAACTTGGCCAGAGTTTGGTTTGCCACACAACAACTCACCACCTCTTGCATCTACTGGTATGATTGGTCAGACTGCTGGACCAACATTTCAAGCTCCTGTTTTTGTTGAGCCTCAACCTATAGTTCAGACTACTCGAGCTCCTTTTGAGAACCCTCTCTATGAGTACAATGCTGCCAGTGTTCAGGGTGAAGACTTTGTGGAACCTGAGGTTGTCCGTGAACAGTTTCAGACCATAGACAAGACACTCCGAGCCGTTGAGGGTACTGATTTCTTTAATGTGGACGCAGACAACATGTATCTGGTTTCTGACTTTGTTATTCTTGCTAAATTCAAGACTCCCGATTTTGTGAAGTACAAAGGTGATTCTTGTCCAAGAGCTCATTTGGTCATGTATACCAGAAAGATGGCTGCTCATGCCAAGAATCAGAAGTTGCTTATCCATTGTTTTCAAGATAGTCTGAGTGGAGCTTCTCTCAAATGGTATATGAATCTTGAAAAGAACAACATTCACTGTTTCCAGGATCTTATTAACGCCTTCATGAAGCAATATAAATATAACTTTGACATGGCTCCTAATCGCCGTTAGCTTCAAAATATGTCTCAGAATGAGAAAGAGTCTTTCAAGGAATATGCTCAGCGTTGGAGAGAACTCGCTTCCCAAGTTGAACCTCCTCTAGCAGAGAAAGAGTTAACTGGATTGTTTATAGACACCTTGTCTCCATTCTACCGGGAGAAGATGATTGGTAGTGTTTCCTCCAATTTCACTGATTTGGTTACTATTGGCTAAAGACTCGAGGAAGGACTTAAGAAAGGTAAAGTGTCAAAGACTGCTGAATCTTCTAATGGTGTGAAGAAATCCTATGGGAACTTCCAGAAGAAGACAGAAGATCAGACTAATGCTGTCAGATTTGAAATAAGAGGGCCTCGACCCCAACCTCATTATGCTGATCACCCTGCTGTTGTTGCTGTTATTCTCGTGATTACTGCTCCACGACCGGCTTAAGCTGCTAAACGTCCGGCTGTTAGACAGAATCAGTACCATAATAGGAGTCATTTTGATCCTATTCCAATGACATACACGGAATTATATCCTAGTCTGGTTCAGAAAGGTTTGATTACTACTAAGGATTTGCCTCCTCCTCCAGATCCACTTCCACCTGGATTCAGATCTGATCTCCATTGTGCATTCCATGAAGGTGCCGCAGGCCACGACTTAGAACATTGCTATGCACTAAAGGCCAGAGTGCGTGACTTGATTAAGGTTAGAATCATTAACTTTCGTGACACCAATCCTAATGTCCAGACGAATCCTCTTCCAGAGCACGCTAAGTGAAGCTTCAGTTGACTTCTGTAGACTTCAGTGTTTCAGACAAGACAGGTCATCTATGTTTCTGATTAGTCACTAGACCATGTTTCTTATTGTTTGCGTTTTCCTTCTTTGTATTAGCTGTTTGCTTCTGACTTATGTTTGTACTTTCATAATTAATAAAATGAGCATTGCAACTTTTGGATTCAATTCATTTGCTTTTGTTATTTACATCTTTACACTTTATCCAAAAAAAAAAAGAAAAAGAAAAAGAAAAACAATAACATAAATTTTTTTTATCTCTTTTCCACTTTCTTTTGATTATGCAAAGATTGGAGGGAGGATGATGAAAACAAATTACTCATAATTGATGTTGGTATGCTTTCAAATCAAAACTTTGCTGACGATGTAAGGCATTGTTTCAATTCTCAAACACTGGAGACATAAGGAAGATAACCCCTCGTCAACCCCTTTGAGCCTTGAAGTAGGAGTTTCTTTTATTTACAAATAAAAACCCGCAATCTTAACCTGGGTCAGGGTAGTTCTTAGTTAAATTGATTATGCATTCAAATACAAGAGTCTCGTGCAAGACACCTTTCACATAAAGGTTGCATTCTCAAAATCAAGTGCCAAAGATGTCTTCCAAATTAGAAGCTAGTGATGGTTCACTGTGATCATTAAGCATGGTATTCACAACATTTCAACTCTTCCAAATTATAAATGTTGTACAAGTTATTCCCAACGTGATAAATAAAGAAGAATCATCAAGAAGTCCTTACTCAAAGAATGAGCCGAGTCCCTTTCAAGGCAAAATCTAAGAAAGATGGGAAGCTCATGACCTTACCTTATACAAAGAGAAATAAGAACAAGCTTGTATGACAACCAAAAGTTTTAAGGAAGCAGTTACTGTCATTTCAAGTCTCTTGACTTATGAACCATCATCATCACCACTATCATCAGTGCAATCCCTAACCTATGGGAACTTGAGTGCATAGTTTGAGTTAACTGAGCGTAGGACTGAAGATCATCACGAAGATTGGGTGGGTACAAATAAACTTTGGTCCTTTATCCTTTGTTTCTTAAACCATGAACCATGCCACGTTATAACCCTCAAAAGACCTAATTGAAGCAAGGTTATTTTAAAAGCATACTACAACAAGGTTGCGTAAACTGACTCCTAAAGATCTTTGCAGATCATCTATTTTGGGCATTACACCTTTTTTCTTAAACTTTTCACTTTCTAATGTCTTGAACCACTGTGTTCTGACCAATGACTCATATGCTTTTGCATCTTTCCAAAAATGATGTTGATTTCAAAAGTTGCATGAACTTTGCATTTGCTATGTTTGTATAAACACTTTTGTTTGCAAATTGGCTTCCTCTTAAGGAATTTTCAAACAGTTGAGAAACTTGGTCAGTGATCCTATCAGGGACAAATTCTTTCCATATCCTATCGAGAATCAGTTCAAGATTTGTGGTTCAGTGCAACTCCTTCTCAAAATTGGTTTATACGAAAGTTTTTTCAAGACTCATGCTGGGGCAAGCTTTCTAAGCGCACAGTAATTCAGTCATTTCCAGCGCCAATCCAGCTGAAGCATTGAATAGTTTACCTACAACAGTCAGCTAATCTGGGGCAGTTTACTTGAAGAATTCCAAAGCAACTCTTCATCCTTCCTATAGGGATCATCAATTTGATACGGTTTACAAGTGTGGCAGAGTTTGTGTTTAGTAGCATCTTTAGTCCCTAAGCAGAGTGACAGTGACATCAATGTTGAGGAATCAGTCTTCCAGTCTTATCTTTTCCACAAAAGTGTAGAGTCGTGTCGTCGACATCTGCATTTACATTTGCATTTGATCATATATCATTTGTATAATTCATATACATATGCATAGAAAGAGTGTCATTCTCATTTGCACTCATTTGCATTCTCCATGGGTCGTGATGTTATCCACGTCTTATCTCGTGGTTAAAGTCCAACTTACTTGGAACCTACCAAATAGATATTGTTGTACCTATCTGATGCTATTCCGGACATGTACTTTTGTTCTGATGTTCTTCCAGAACTCCCTCTGTGTCTATCTGACGTTCTTCCAGATACGACTTTGTTTCTGATGTTTTTCCAAAACCTATCTGATGTTCTTCCAGATATGACCTTGTTTATCTGATGTTCTTCCAAATATTACCTTTGATTCTTATGCTTTTCCAGAATCTATCTGACGTTCTTCCGGATATGTATATTTGTTCTGATGTTTTCCGAGAACCTTCTTTGTGTCTATCTGACGTTCTTCCAAATACGACTTTACGTCTGATGATTTTCCAGGTGTGTCTCTTGTTCTGATGTTCTTCCAGAACTTATCTGATATTTTCCTAGATATACCCTTTGTTCCGATGTTTTCCGGATATGTCTCTATTTCTGATTGAGTCTTTGTTATCTAATGTTCTTCCAGATATATCGCCTTGTTTATTCTGATGCTTTTCTGGAATGACCTTGCTTTTACCATCTGCTGTTTTCCCAGATGTGTCTGCTCCTGATGTTTTTCCAGAGCCCCTTTATATCTATCTGATGCTCTTTCGGAGAGGACCTTGTTTATCCGATGTTCTTCCGGATATGTGACTTCATTCTGGCGCTTTTCTACAACCCCTTTTGTGTCTATCTGATGTTCTTCCAGATATGATGTTGTTTATCTGATGTTTTCCCAGATATGATGTTCCTTATCTGACGTTCTCCCAGATATGATGTTCCTTATCTGACGTTCTCCCAGATATGTCTTCAAATCTTTACCCGTACATTTAATGATTTTCTAAATGTTTCGGGTGTAACTTTTAGATCTCTATCTTGCATTCATATCATCTCATTTCATATCATGGCATCTCATATCATATCATAAGCATTTTGTGGCATCTTAGGGCCAAAAATTGTGCATGTTTGTATTTAAGTATCTCCTATCACGTCGAGACGAAGATTTCAATCCCCATATCTACGGATATAAGAAACTTAAATAGGGGCATCTGTCATACCCTAATTTTTAAACCTAAAATTTGGTACTTTTCTATATCGTATATTTCGTATCGATCATTTTAGTGTACTCGATTTATTTTTTTCCATCACTTGGGCGTCCGATTTTTATTTATTTGGGGTCCGTTTATTTTTCTTTCTTTTTTAACTAATATTATTTAGAATGAATAATTATAGTAATTAGCATTTTATTTTAATTTAATTTTAAATATTTATTTTTATTTTATTATTATTTTTAATTTAAATAATGTATAGAATAAATAAATAGGATTTTTAGTTTTATATTAATTTTATTTTATTTTAATTAATTGAATTGTTCAAATTTTAGTTAGTTTTAATATTATTTTATTTGGGCCTCAAATTGGATATTAGGGACAATATTGACAATTTAGAGTTAACCCTAATTTAACCCATATATATTCATAAGTTACTTTGGGGACGGGAGAGAAGAGACTGAAAAGTAAAAAAAGCTGTGCCGGAAGGTACCAATTACAACCGGATTCCGTTGTACTGTTTACTAACCTCTGTCACTCTGTTTACTATCATTTACTACCATGGTTCCTTCATATTCAGTTATTGATATATATTACTTATCATATGTGCTAATATACATGTTGATATATACCGCTGCCGTAACCATGCATTACCAATATATGCTTTTCTAACAATATAATCCGCCGCCACGTTTTAATATAATATAACATTGTTAAAGTTACAATATATATATCACATCTAAGATTGTTAATATAACATTATGACGTAACACATTTTGTTAAAGTTATAGTGTATATATATATATATATATATATATATATATATATATATATATATATATATATAAAACACATCTTGTTTTTAAAAAATATATATTTTATATTATTAATCCTTTTTTATTAAATTTTTCGGATCGAATTGTGTTGATACGCTATATGTATATTCATGTACGTGATGCGTGACATTCATGTGTAATTTGATCCGGTTGCGATGATCGCAATTCTTGCGTTAGCAACATTATTATTTAAAACGTTTAAAAATTTATTTTCCTATGCATTTTTATTTTATGATTTTAGATCCGCGCACTTTTAATCCCTATTGCGATGATCGCATCTTTTGCGTTAGCGATATCCTCTTATTAATTCTCGAATAATTCTGATTTCATTTTTCTTAATTCTTGATGTTAATTTTGTTTCAATTTTAATCTTAATCTTGTTTGAATTTAGATTTAAATATTGTTATCTTTTTATTATTAATCTGGTTATTAAGTTTGGATTAAAACTTTTGCTAATTACTGTTGAATTATTGCGTGTTTGAATTGTATATTTATCGCTCATTTTATCCCCATTGGCAAAATGTATCCCAATTCCCATGATGTGTAAAATAATTTTGTTGCTTTCCTTTATTTTGCTCATATCTTGCTACAATATTAAAACATTTTTTTCAAAAATATCAAACAATTCTCGATTCAATAATCGAGCCCCTTGTTAAACCCTGTAAGTCGATTGTTTCTACGATCGCAATCAACCAAACCCAAAGCATTCTTGATTCATATATCAAGCCATACCCCATCTTGTAAGTCGACTGCTTTTTAGCATCGCCATCGACCTAATGCACACACTTGCACCTTTACTTTCATTACAGTTTCGTTTACTAGGAGCACCCTTAGAGACTAGGTTTCGACTTAACTATTTTTCTCAAAAAACCTTGATCCAACGTCAAGTGGCTATTTCTCTCGTAAGTAGGTTGCCTTTTGCAATTGACCTCACGCAATTCAAACCTCGATCTTTTGTCGAGTATTTTTCTCTTAAAACTAAAAAAATCTTTTCTCAATCAAATTCCAAAGGAAAGGTCCCGTTGTTGACTGCCATGTCACATATTAGCCTAAATTTAGGTCCCTCCCTTTATCCTTAGGATTAGAGTCACTGCACTCTTTACATGTGTTCTGCCATGGACACTTTCTACCCTTTTCAACCTAACTTTAACATTAGAGTCGCTGCACTCTATGTAGTGTCTTGCCATAGATGCTACTTCCTCCTGGAACCTTGACCACAGTCAAGAGTTCCTCACCCTCTTTGAGGGGAACTACGAATACTCTGATTCCACTCCCGTCAGGATACGTAGGCACAAGATGCGATGTCTTGGCGAGTATACTTAGATACTAACCCCCTAGGTCTTTACCTTAGCACATACCCTTAGCAAGCGAGCAATAAATAATATAAATAATAACAAGAGGTTCCTGTAGAGTACTACAGACGTTTAGGAAGCTAATACCTTCCCTAGACGTAACCAACCCTCGAACTTAGATTCTCTTAACTTAGGTTTTTCGATCTTTAACCTTTCCTTTGGATAAATTAAAAACCGGTGGTGAATTAAGAATTATGATTCAAGTTAATCCAATAGCTTGATATCTGATTCTTACCGCGATAGAAATCGCGACTTCACTGAGGATTTTTCAAGGGTTTCCCCTAACTTGTTTATATCTATGTTATTTATTTGCTTGTTTGCTTGTATATCTTTATATTTGTATATATACCTGTTCTGCTTGGGATTTTTGTGTGCAGGGCTGCTACTTTGTGTGGTGAGATAAGTCCTAACCCGGACTTGAGAGCACATATAAGATAGGATCGTGGATATAATCGAGGAGATTTCGAGGAAGTAATTCCAAAGAAGTCGATTTGATTCCACACTCAGTTGAGGCCCTCTCGAAGGTGGTATTTGTTGAACGAGCTATCGTGAATACATTACTACTTTCGACCTAGGAGCCCGAGATATTGAGAACCGTAGTTACCTTTAACCCAACTTGGCATTTTAGGATATAGTGCGATGACTATGAGGGAGTAATTCTGAAATGGTTGATACGCGATACTACACTCAGACGAGATTCTCTTGAGAATATTGTTGACTACCAAGTAATTGGGAAATCGATAATATCCGAAAGATGGGTTGTAGACTCTGGGAACTTTGTAAAACCCGTTCGGCAGGTACAAATAAACCTCTAGTACATACCTTGGGAAGGGTAGACCATGGCTCCATGCTCGTGATCTTCAAACCTAAGCCTTGGCTTGTTTGCCTGTATATGTGTATATGTGTATACCTGTGTTCATGCATCCATTCATCCATACATTCACGCATAACCCTTTGGTTTCAAGGAACTCGATTGTTCTGTCCTTTGTAAAATCAATAAATATCATGGATTATAAAATAAAAACTTTTTTCAGTCTTTCCGAAATGTTTGCAACCTGCTTTTGAGCTCCTTGAAAGCATTGCATTGCATATCATTGCATTGCATTGCATATCATTTGCATGCATCCGTTGTCCAGCAACTCACTTCCAGTTGTCTCTATGTTCCAGTGTCACCTGTGAGTCGTCAAGCTGATTCCTCGACACAGATATCGGACTAGAGCTAACTACAGATGCATAATGTCAGAGCAAGAAGCACATAACGCAGAGATCCGAATGGAGATCGATGATCTTAAGTCGAGTATGACCAAGCTCACTGAAATGCTCCAAGTCTTGATTGCTAGAGGAGAGCAACCCCAAAGGACTGTCGTTCAGGAAGTTTCAAATGCCGATCCTCAGCCTGTTCAGGTGCCACCTTCAACTTGGCCAGAGTTTGGTTTGCCACACAACTACTCACCACCTCTTGCATCTACTGGTATGATTGGTCAAACTGCTGGACCAACATTTCAAGCTCCTGTTTTTGCCGAGCCTCAACCTATAGTTCAGACTACTCGAGCTCCTTTTGAGAACCCTCTCTATGAGTACAATGCTGCCAGTGTTCAGGGTGAAGACTTTGTGGAACCTGAGGTTGTCCGTGAACAGTTTCAGACCATAGACAAGAGACTCCGAGCCGTTGAGGGTACTGATTTCTTTAATGTGGACGCAGACAACATGTGCCTGGTTTCTGACTTTGTTATGCCTGCTAAATTCAAGACTCCCGATTTTGTGAAGTACAAAGGTGATTCTTGTCCAAGAGCTCATTTGGTCATGTATACCCGAAAGATGGCTGCTCATGCCAAGAATCAGAAGTTTCTTATCCATTGTTTTCAAGATAGTCTGAGTGGAGCTTCTCTCAAATGGTATATGAATCTTGAACATAACAACATTCACTGTTTCCAGGATCTTATTAACGCCTTCATGAAGCAATATAAAAATAACTTTGACATGGCTCCTGATCGCCGTTAGCTTCAAAATATGTCTCAGAATGAGAAAGAGTCTTTCAAGGAATATGCTCAGCGTTAGAGAGAACTCGCTTCCCAAGTTGAACCTCCTCTAGCAGAGAAAGAGTTAACTGGATTGTTTATAGACACCTTGTCTCCATTCTACCGGGAGAAGATGATTGGTAGTGTTTCCTCCAATTTCACTGATTTGGTTACTATTGGCTAAAGACTCGAGGAAGGACTTAAGAAAGGTAAAGTGTCAAAGACTGCTGAATCTTCTAATGGTGCGAAGAAATCCTATGGGAACTTCCAGAAGAAGACAGAAGATCAGACTAATGCTGTCATATTTGAAACAAGAGGGCCTCGACCCCAACCTCATTATGCTGATCACCCTGTTGTTGCTGCTGTTACTCCCGTGATTACTGCTCCACGACCGGCTCAAGCTGCTCAACGTCCGGCTGTTAGACAGAATCAGTACCATAATAGGAGTCATTTTGATCCTATTCCAATGACATACACGGAATTATATCCTAGTCTGGTTCAGAAAGGTTTGATTACTACTAAGGATTTGCCTCCTCCTCCAGATCCACTTCCACCTGGATTCATATCTGATCTCCATTGTTCATTCCATGAAGGTGCCGCAGGCCACGACTTGGAACATTGCTATGCACTAAAGGCCAGAGTGCGTGACTTGATTAAGGTCAGAATCATTAACTTTCGTGACACCAATCCTAATGTCCAGACGAATCCTCTTCCGGAGCACGCTAAGTGAAGCTTCAGTTGACTTCTGTAGACTTCAGTGTTTCAGACAAGACAACTCATCTATGTTTCTGATTAGTCACTAGGCCATGTTTCTTATTGTTTGCATTTTCCTTCTTTGTATTAGCTGTTTGCTTCCGACTTATGTTTGTACTTTCATAATTAATAAAATGAACATTACAACTTTTGGATTCAATTCATTTGCTTTTGTTATTTACATCTTTACGCTTTATCCAAAAAAAAAAAAAAAACAAAAACAAAAACATAAAATTTTTTTTTATGTCTTTTCCACTTTCTTTTGATTATGCAAAGATTGGAGGGAGGATGATGAAAACAAATTACTCATAATTGATGTTGGTATGCTTTCAAATCAAAACTTTGCTGACGATGTAAGGCATTGTTTCAATTCTCAAACACTGGAGACATAAGGAAGATAACCCCTCATCAACCCCTTTGAGCCTTGAAGTAGGAGTTTCTTTTATTTACAAATAAAATCCCGCAATCTTAACCTGGGTCAGGGTAGTTCTCAGTTAAATTGATTATGCATTCAAATACAAGAGTCTCGTGCAAGACACCTTTCACATAAAGGTTGCATTCTCAAAATCAAGTGCCGAAGACGTCTTCCAAATTAGAAGCCAGTGATGGTTCACTGTGATCATTAAGCATGGTATTCACAACCTTTCAACTCTTCCAAATTATAAATGTTGTACAAGTTGTTCCCAAAGTGATAAATAAAGAAGAATTATCAAGAAGTCCTTACTCAAAGAATGAGCCGAGTCCCTTTCAAGGCAAAATCTAAGAAAGATGGGAAGCTCATGACCTTACCTTATACAAAGAGAAATAAGAACAAGCTTGTATAACAACCAAAAGTTGTAAGGAAGCAGTGACTGTCATTTCGAGTCTCTTGACTTCTGAACCATCATCATCACCACTATCATCAGTGAAATCCCTAACCTATGGGAACTTGAGTGCATAGTCTGAGTTAACTGAGCGTAGGACTGAAGATCATCACGAAGATTGGGTGGGTACAAATAAACTTTGGTCCTTTCTCCTTTGTTTCTTAAACCATGAACCATGCCACGTTATAACCCTCAAAAGACCTAATTGAAGCAAGGTTATTTCGAAAGCATACTACAACAAGGTTGCGTAAACTGACTCCTAAAGATCTTTGCAGATCATCTATTTTGGGCATTACACCTTTTTTCTTAAACTTTTCACTTTCTAATGTCTTGAACCACTGTGTTCTGACCAATGACTCATATGCTTTTGCATCTTTCCAAAAATGATGTTGATTTCAAAAGTTGCATGAACTTTGCATTTGCTATGTTTGTATAAACACTTTTGTTTGCAAATTGGCTCCCTCTTAAGGAATTTTCAAACAGTTGAGAAACTTGGTCAGTGATCCTATCAGGGACAAGTTCTTTCCATATCCTATCGAGACTCAGTTCAAGATTTGTGGTTCAGTGCAAGTCCTTCTCAAAATTGGTTTATACGAAAGTTTTTTCAAGACTCGTGCTGGGGCAAGCTTTCTAAGCGCACAGTAATTCAGTCATTTCCAGCGTCAATCCAGCTGAAGCATTGAATAGTTTACCTACAACAGTCAGCTAATCTGGGGCAGTTTACTTGAAGAATTCCCAAGCAACTCTTCATCCTTCCTACAGGGATCATCAATTTGATACAGTTTACAAGTGTGGCAGAGTTTGTGTTCAGTAGCATCTTTAGTCCCTAAGCAGAGTGACAGTGACATCCATGTTGAGGAATCAGTCTTCCAGTCTTGTCTTTTCCACAAAAGTGTCGAGTCGTGTCATCGACATTTGCATTTACATTTGCATTTGATCATATATCATCTGCATAATTCATATACATATGCATATAAAGAGTGTCATTCTCATTTGCACTCATTTGCATTCTCCATGGGTCGTGATGTTATCCACGTCTTATCTCGTGGTCAAAGTCAAACTTACTTGGGACCTACCAAACAGATATTGTTGTACCTATCTGATGCTATTCCGGACATGTACTTTTGTTCTGATGTTCTTCCAGAACTCCCTCTGTGTCTATCTGACGTTCTTCCAGATACGACTTTATTTCTGATGTTTTTCCAGAACCTATCTGATGTTCTTCCAGATATGACCTTGTTTATCTGATGTTCTTCCAAATATTACCTTTGATTCTGATGCTTTTCCGGAATCTATCTAATGTTCTTCCGGATATGTATATTTGTTCTGATGTTTTTCGAGAACCTTCTTTGTGTTTATTTGACGTTCTTCCAAATACGAATTTGCGTCTGATGATTTTCCAGATGTGTCTCTTGTTCTGATGTTCTTCCAGAACTTATCTGATGTTTTCCCAGATATACCCTTTGATTCCGATGTTTTTCCGGATATGTCTCTATTTCTGATTGAGTCTTTGTTATCTGATGTTCTTCTAGATATATCGCCTTGTTTATTCTGATGCTTTTCCGGAATGACCTTGCTTTTACCATATGATGTTTTCCCAGATGTGTCTGCTCCTGATGTTTTTCCAGAGCCCCTTTATGTCTATCTGATGTTCTTCCGGATATGTGACTTCATTCTGGCGCTTTTCCACAACCCCTTTTGTGTCTATCTGATGTTCTTCCAGATATGACGTTGTTTATCTGATGTTTTCCCAGATATGATGTTCCTTATCTGACGTTCTCCCAGATATGTCTTCAAATCTTTACCCGTACATTTAATGATTTTCTAAATGTTTCGGGTGTAACTTTTAGATCTCTATCTTGCATTCATATCATCTCATTTCATATCATGGCATTTCATATCATATCATAAGCATTTTGTGGCATCTTAGGGCCAAAAATTGTGCATGTTTGTATTTAAGTCTCTCCTATCACGTCGAGACGAAGATTTCAATCCCCGTATCTCCGGATAGAAGAAACTTAAATAGGGGCATCTGTCATACCCTAATTTTTTACCCTAAAATTTGGTACTTTTCCATGTCGTATATTTCGTATCGATCATTTTAGTGTACTCGATTTATTTTTTTTCCATCACTTGGGCGTCCGATTTTTATTTATTTGGGGTCCGTTTATTTTTCTTTCTTTTTTAACTAATATTATTTAGAATGAATAATTATAGTAATTAGCATTTTATTTTAATTTAATTTTAAATATTTATTTTTATCTTATTATTATTTTTAATTTAAATAATGTTTAGAATAAATAAATAGGATTTTTAGTTTTATATTAATTTTATTTTATTTTAATTAATTGAATTGTTCAAATTTTAGTTAGTTTTAATATTATTTTATTTGGGCCTCAAATTGGATATTAGGGACAATATTGACAATTTAGAGTTAACTCTAATTTAACCCTTATATATTCATAAGTTGCTTTGGGGACGGGAGAGAAGAGACTGAAAAGTAAAAAAAGCTGCGCCGGAAGGTACTAATTACAACCGGACTCCGTTGTACTGTTTACTAACCTCTGTCACTCTGTTTACTATCATTTAATACCATGGTTCCTTCTAGGGCTGGACAACGGTCGGTTTGGATTGGATTCGGGCTCAATATGTCAATCCGTTTGAAACCATGGATACAATTGATAGGTCCAATTCCGACTGAATTTTTAATCGGTTTAATCGGATTCGGTTTAATCGGTTTATCGGTTAAAATGGATCGGTTTGTTCGGTTAATGGATATTAAATTGGCATAAGAAATTTAAAAATGCAATTGATTTTTTTTATAAAAAAAAAAGCAAAATTAAATAAAGATTTTGGCCTTCAAATATAACAAATGAGCCAATTTAACACTGTAAATCACAACCCAACCTATCAAACATTCATAGTAGTATCTAATAGTATCTAATTGTGGATAGCCCATGCAAAATTCTCCAAGACTGCACTCTGTAAAACCAATTCATACTGCACTCTGTCAAATTCTCCAAGATTGCACTCTGTCAAATTCTCCAAGATTGCACTCTGTCAAATTCTCCAAGACTGCACTCTACAAAATCAATTCATAAATCCATAAATTAAACAAATTTTATAGGGATCACATTTCTTCCTCGGAATAAATATTCTATAAATCAAGGTTGTGAGACTTACCCCTTCTAAGTCACTGTCCAATTTTAGTTCTATAATATCTACTATCTCTAAGTAGTCACAGGCCTTAACCACCTCTAACTACCATAAACTCTCAGACAGAAACACAATTTTTGCATACAGAATTCGGATACCAAGGCACGAAAACTTAGCGCCTTTTTTGCCGTTGAAACAATAATGCCTACCTGAAAAGGAAATGCACACGTAACATTACTTTCTTTTGTATTAATTAACCTCATAAATAACATATGACAAATTAGAATATCTTAATGCATAAGACAAATGTTGTGGTTGGAAGTGATTATATTGCATGGAGGTAGCAATTAAAATATCATGAACAAATCAAAACAATTTGACCACTTTCCACTTTGTAGTTTCAAAAAAAGGATATCCTTTCCAACACAGTTTGGATGATAAGTTTTTTCAACACAGTTTATAAGCTTTTCCATAGTCCCTAAGCATATAATACACTGTAGATATTAACATGATCAAAAAGTAAGCAAAAAGCTATTGCGAGTAAAAATAGGGAAAAAGAAAATGAGTTACTTCTGTTAAGAAACAAATTAAAGAGACAAGAACATATATTTGAGTAAAATAATGCATTTTAGATCATACATACTTTCAATTGAGAAAATAACATATATTTGAAATACATAAGCTTCTGTTAAGCAACAAGTTAAAGAAGTTTACTAAAGTTATGCGAACTCAGAAAAATATATCATTTGACTCAAGAAAATCTTTTTGTTAACGAATAATACATTACATGTATATCTTATAGATGGAACAAACTCGTAATCTATGTATGGCATTTTTTCAATACAGAAAAAGAAATTGTTTTTCAATACAAAATAATTACCATTCATTTAACTCCCTGATGTAGTCCTGAGATCAGAGAAAAAATATAACCAAGAAACCAATCAATATAGGGCATGAAATCATAAAAAAAAAATATGAAACACTGCAAGTGCAAATACATTCCAGAGTCCAAGGGCAAATACATGTCCAACTTCTATCATTTCCAACTGTAAAAATCACAATAATAATAATAATAAATGATATTATAAATACTAACAGAGAAAAAATACACAAGAAATTTTTTGTTATAACATATTATTAACAAAATAACATTTGTGAGAGGAGAAGTCTAACAATGAGAACTAAAATTAAAAACAGAAAAATAGATAAAACAAATAGTTACATAAATTTCAGTTTTCCACGAGTTGAGAAACAAGAGGGACTCATCTGAAAAGAGGATGAAGAGGATGAAGTGGTGGCAAAGTGGTGCTCGTGGGCGTTGTGGTGCTCGACGATGGAAACAAGATGCAAAGAAGACGGCGGCGGTATAGTGGAGACAAATGAAACCCTAGCAGAGAAAGAATTGAAGTGAATTAGGTATGAAAGAAGGCTTTTGTTTGAAAATTTTACTCCATACCCCTACAGTTATACCAATACCTCTACAATTTTTAAAAAATGTCAATTTTGTCCTATTTTTTTTTAATTATTTATTTTTTATTGTTCGTGTCAATTTTTATTCATCGGAAGACTTGCCGAAAGTGTACCAGAACACTTAGACCAAGACTTCCGGTCTTAATAATACCATTTTGGATGTATTATTAAGACACCAAAATACTTTTTGAAAGTGTTCCGGTTAAAAAAATTTCTAAATTAGTTTTAGCAACGGTTAAAAACCGTGGCCTAAAGTAATGAATATCATTCCCCGTTAAAAATTTTCTAAATGAGTTTCAGCAACGGTTAAAAAATCGTGGCTTAAAATAATGAATATCATTCCGGCTAAAAAAATTTCTAAATGAGTTTCAGCAGCGGTTAAAAACCGTGGGCTAAAATAATGAATATAATTCCGGAACACTTTTTGAAAGTGTTCCGATTTTAAAAAAATTCTAAATGAGTTCTGCAACGGTTAAAAACCGTGGTCTAAAGTAACGAATATCATACTGGAACACTTTTAAAAAGTGTTCCGGAATGATATTCGTTACTTTAGGCTACGGTTTTTAACCGTTGTTGAAACTCATTTAGAATTTTTTTAAACCGGAACACATTCTGTGTTTTAATAATACATCCAAATAGTATTATTAAGACCAAAAGTATTGGCCTAAGTGTTCCGGTACACTTTCGGCAAGTCTTCCGATGAATAAAAATTGACACGAACAATAAAAAGTAAAAAATAAAAAATAATAAAAAATAAATAAGGGTAAAATTGATATTTTAAAAAAATTGTAGGGGTATTGGTATAACTGTAGGGGTATGGGGTAAAATTTTCCTTTTGTTTTGTGATGTTTTTGATTTGGGCCAAGTTAAATCAATGATTCAGATCCAGTTCAGTCTATTTCTAATACTGATCCTCACAAAATGATACATAATTAACTAGATCGGTCGGTTTTTGGATTTCGCTAGGCCTAAACTTAATATCCGAATCCGACCGATTTGATCCATTTAAATCCATAGTGTGCTAAACCGGTAACCCGTTAACCCGATCAACCCGAACCGTGGCTCAGCGGACCTTATGGATAGGTCAGATTAGGCCGGTTTCTACAATTTTGTCCAGCCCTAGTTCCTTCATATTCAGTTATTGATATATATTACTTATCATATGTGCTAATATACATGTTGATATATACCGCTGCCGTAACCATGCATTACCAATATATGCTTTTCTAACTATATAATCCGCCGCCACTTTTTAATATAATATAACATTGTTAAAGTTACAGTATATATATCACATCTAAGATTGTTAATATAACATTGTTGACGTAACACGTTTTGTTAAAGTTACAGTATATATATATATATATATATATATATATATATATATATATATAAAACACATCTTGTTTTTAAAATATATATATTTTATATTGTTAATCCTTTTTTATTAAATTTTTCGGATCGAATTGTGTCGATACGCTATATGTATATTCATGTACTTGATGCGTGACATTCATGTGTAATTTGATCCGGTTGCGATGATCGCAATTCTTGCGTTAGCAACATTATTATTTAAAACGTTTAAAAATTTATTTTCCTATGCATTTTTACTTTATGATTTTAGATCCGCGCACTCTTAATCCCTATTGCGATGATCGCATATTTTGCGTTAGCGATATCCTCTTATTAATTCTCGAATAATTCTGATTTCATTTTTCTTAATTCTTGATGTTAATTTTGTTTCAATTTTAATCTTAATCTTGTTTGAATTTAGATTTAAATATTGTTATCTTTTTATTATTAATCTGGTTATTAAGTTTGGATTAAAACTTTTGCTAATTACTGTTGAATTATTGCGTGTTTGAATTGTATATTTATCGCTCATTTTATCCCCATTGGCAAAATGTATCTCAATTCCCATGATGTGTAAAATAATTTTGTTGCTTTCCTTTATTTTACTCATATCTTGCTACAATATTAAAACATTTTTTTCAAAAATATCAAACAATTATCGATTCAATAATCGAGCCCCTTTTTAAACCCTGTAAGTCGATTGTTTCTACGATCACAATCAACTAAACCCAAAGCATTCTTGATTCATATATCAAGCCATACCCCATCTTGTAAGTCGACTGCTTTTTAGCATCACCATCGACTTAATGCACACACTTGCACCTTTACTTTAATTACGGTTTCGTTTACTAGGAGCACCCTTAGGGACTAGGTTTCGACTTAACTATTTTTCTCAAAAAACCTTGATCTAACGCCAAGTGGCTATTTCTCTCGTAAGTAGTTTGCCTTTTGCAATTGACCTCACGCAATTCAAACCTCGATCTTTTATCGAGTATTTTTCTCTTAAAACTAAAAAAATATTTTCTCAATCAAATTCCAAAGGAAAGGTCCCGTTGTTGACTGCCATGTCACATATTAGCCTAACTTTAGGTCCCTCCCTTTATCCTTAGGATTAGAGTCACCACACTCTTTACATGTGTTCTGCCATGGACACTTTCTACCCTTTTCAACCTAACTTTAACATTAGAGTCACCACACTCTATGTAGTGTCTTGCCATAGATGCTACTTCCTCCTGGAACCTTGACCACAGTCAAGAGTTCCTCACCCTCTTTGAGGGGAACTACGAATACTCTGATTCCACTCTCGTCAGGATACGTAGGCACAAGATTCGATGTCTTGGCGAGTATACTTAGATACTAACCCCTTAGGTCTTTACCTTAGCACATACCCTTAGCAAGCGAGAAATAAATAATATAAATAATAACAAGAGGTTCCTGTAGAGTACTACAGACGTTTAGGATGCTAATACCTTCCCTAGACGTAACCAACCCTCGAACTTAGATTCTCTTAACTTAGGTTTTTTGATCTTTAACCTTTCCTTTGGATAAATTAAAAATCGGTGGTGAATTAAGAATTATGATTCAAGTTAATCCAATAGCTTGATATCTGATTCTCACTGCGACAACGGGCATTAATTGTTTCTGGAATTTCAGTTTTTGCTGGTTAACTATGCCGGTGATGTTCAAAATTCACAACTTCTGATTGGAACATGAACTTTCGTGGCCCAAACTTATGATTTTAAGCCCAAGGATGGTTGATCTTTTGTATTAGGTTCAAAATCTATAAAGCCTGTTGCGTAGAGGCTTTGATTCTATCAATATTCTAACAAGTCTCCATTATACTTGGCCTAAGTACATTGTTCATTCATTATAGTTCATGACGCGAGACGGAAAATTCTTAAATCGGTGTTACCTTTTGAAGGCTTATGACATTGTTACTTTTGTGATACTATTGTGATATATTGTTTATGTTTCCTTCTTGCTCCCTATCTCTCTTTATATTTTTTTATTGCTCATTACTCATATATCATATCATGTTTATGTTTATGTCATTTTTTTTCTTTTGTCCACTTGGACCATATTATCTTGTGCTTTTGTTTTTCTTTTGTCCATTTAGACTCGAAAACATTAATAAATGCTTAAACCACTAAATGACTTATGCTCTTAATTGTGGACTATGGTCACTATCCCTTGCATTGGAGGATCTCTACTCTTAGACTTCTTGGCTTGATTATGGACTTATGGACTTAGAATTAGGATTCTTTCCCTTATGCTTTGGATCATTATGGAGTTTGTTATTCTAGACTTTATTTGGCTTTCTTATTGGCCCAAGAGGATGGACTTATTTACTTATTATGCTTTGAAGAGTGCCTCCATGTGGTTAGATCTTTCTTACCTTAGCTTTTATTTTATGCAATATGGTAGTCACTTCTTCTCCACCCCTTCTTAAAATTTCAAAATCTTCTCCCTTTTTCAAAACCTTCTTGTTTTTAAACTCAAAACCACTTTCATAATAAAACCTTGACTTTGGTCAAGTGATTTTCAAACTTTGTTTTCTTTAATAAATGTCAATCAATGTTAATCATATTTTGACCATTTTCAAAAAGACATAAAAATACAAAACTCATTCAAACTTTTTGTGCTTTTATGCACCTTTTTTTCTTTTAAGCTTTTCAAAAGATTAGACATGAGTCATCTTCTTTGATGAGATGTAAAGCTCCTAACCATGGTATTTTGTGTAAAGTATGGCCATTTTCCACTTGGATGTTGAAGAGATAGTCTTGTTGATTTTAATCCAAGCAAATCCTCTATCTTAATGTGATGCATATGCCTCTTTCCCATACCTTTGGGTAATTAGTTGAGTATTCTCTCTTGAGAATGACGGGTTGTCTTTTCAAGATAAAACGAATTATAACCAATAATTTTTGTTATTTGTACCATGAACTACGAGGTTTTGATCATATATTGCACTTTGTGGGTATGTAGGCATGTTGCGATAAGTCTCTCCAAACAAAAAAAGATTAAAAAAAATACTTTTCTTCTTACCTCCCCAATCTCTTTTCAAACAAACCTTTTCAAACCAAAAAGCGTAGATATTTTAAAGGGTTCCTATAGAGTACTATAGACGTTTTGGGTGCTAGCACCTTCCTTTAACGTAACCAACCCCCTTATCCAGACTCTGTTTATTTGTTCCTTTTTTAGAACTTGTTTAGGTTTTGTTCATTCTTTTTCCTTTCCTTTTTAAATAAAATAAAAGTGCGGTGGCGACTCTTGCTTTATGAGTTAAGTTAGTCAATAGCTTACACTCACCATTTTTACTGCTACACCATGATAAGAAGGGATCCAATTGTCAACATTAATTCTCACCGATTCACCATCCCCGATTCTCCAACAGGAACCTCCTAATACCACCTCTTTAACACTCAATATGTTGCGCTAACCTAAACTAAGATTAAATCCAACTAGAGCATCAGACAAATTGCACCGAGGGTAGTAACGACCCTTGGAGAATTTTTCAAATAGAGATACATCCCCTTGAAGACGTCTCTAGAATTATTTCCCTAATAAGCTCAAATTGAATTCTTGAATACTACGGAATCTCATTCCTCCATCCCCTTTTCTTTGAGACAACCGTTCCCAACTCATCAAATGTATTTTGTGATCACCCCCTTTTGAACCCCACCAAAATTTGGCCAACAACTTTTCAATTTCCTTGCAGCATTGTTCTGGGAGCTTGTAACAACTCATGATATACGTCGGAATCGCTTGTGAAACAACCTTTATAAGCACTTCTTTCCCCGCTCTAGTTAAAAAAACCTTCTTTCAAACCTTTAACTTTTTTCCAAACTCGATCAATAAACAGTTGAAAAACTTCCTTCTTAGATCTTCCAGAAACCACTGGTAGTCCAAGGTAGCGAGAATGAGAGATAACCCCTTTAAAACCAAGCTTATTACGAATCCCAATTTGAATAGCAGCATCCATGTTCCTGCTGAAAGATATTTCTGACTTATCAATGTTCACAAGTTGCTGCGAAGCCTCTTGATAGTTGCATAAGATCGTCTTGATGCGCTCAGCTTCTATTTCGTTGTCTCTGGCAAAAAAACTAGATATCGTCAGTGAAGAACATGTGAGAAATAGTAGGTGCCTTCCTAGCCACCTTGACTCCATGAATTTTCTTTCCAATTGATGCACTTCTAATCAAGCTGGACAAAACATCTGCATAAATAACAAATAAATAAGGTGAGAGTGGGTCTCCGTCAGGGACAATTCTATGACTTGGCTGACCATTGATCAAAATTTGGAATGAAACAGTGGATATGCAGGATTTAATGAGCTGGACGAAAAAAGCAGGAAACTCCATGACTTTGAGAGCTTCAATCATAAATTCTCACTCTGTTCTATCATAAGCCTCCGACATATCCAGCTTGAGGGCCATGCTTCCTTTCTTCCCTTTTTTTTTTATTCTTCATTCAGTGGAAACACTCCATAGAGATTAAAGTGTTGTCTGTGATGAGTCTTCCTTTAATAAATGCACTTTACTTCTCGCTGATAACCTCTGGAAGAATCTCCTTATCCTGTTAGCAATTGTTTTTGTCACCACCTTTATGATAACATTACCCAGGCTAATGGGACGAAAGCCAGTGGGGGATGAAGGATTCTTGTTGTAAGAACAAGATTTGGTTCTACATCTGGCCTTTGAGTTTTGATGATAACTGCACATGTTATCTAAGAGAACAATTCTGTATGATATGGTTTCTGTCTAGAGTATGGATGTTGTCAATATGATTCTGACTCTGATAAGGCGTGTGGCGTCATCAGACTCTATTATCAACACTCTGGAAGAAAACATACGTGTGAACAAGATAAATTCAAGATTCATGAATGTTTCTAATACAACGGTTCTAATGAACGTTAGTTCTGGAGATTCTAATTGAGACTTTATGAGAAAAGCCTACAAGGAATTCTAATGTGATGTGCTTCTAATGTTACAAGTTCTGAAGATTCTGAAGACGTGGTTCAGGTGAACAAAGCTCTGAAGATTTTGAAGACACAATTTATGAAGATCAAGTTCTGAAGAGTTTCTGAAGACAAGGTTCTGATTGAACGAAGTACTGAAGACTCTAAAGACAAAGAATGTGCTTAATGAAATCTGAAGACTCTGAAGACAAGGTTCTGAAGGAACAAGTTCTGAAGACTCTGAAGATAATGCTTCTAAGAAACCAAGTGCTAAAGATTCTCAAGATAGTTTCTGCTGAACGAAGATCTGGAATTCTGAAGACTGTGGTTTTGAAGATTACACAAAGAATGACTCTTCTACAACATGCTTCACCAAGTTAATATCTGAAGCCTATGAAGATACTAGAAGACTGAAGATCATAATGGTTTTGAGCTGAATATAATAGTACTAAAACTCTGTGACCTCTACCTCGATAGGGTGGCGCAAGGATAACTTTTTATACAGTGATGTTGACCATTCCTTCATATGAATGTTGGGATATTGCTGTTGGAATATCTTTCCAAGAATACCCCTCAATTAGAACATGTCTTTTTTGTGTTGATCTATGTGAAAATCAAGGCGGATTATGTTGCAAAATATATTAACTATTAGTGTCTCTTTAATTGGTAAAAGTGTGTGAATGATTACTAATGTTCTATCCGAGAAGTGCCGGAAACGTGTTATGTTCAATGATATATGTTTATCTTCAACGAGACATACTCAAGTACATAAAATTAAGAGTGATCAACCTAAGATGATGAAACATGAGGAGAAGCAAGATAATCATCATGATTGAGCAAGATTGAGGGTCCAACATCAAGGATAACCATCAAGTCAATCACATATCAAATACATTATTAGTCACACTTTTAAATACTTATACAAGAAGAAAAGTGGTAAAAGCGTTTTGGTCTCGATTGTGTTTGTAGCACGTATTGCATTTATTTGAAATTTTGTTTTAAAGTTCCTCGTGGAATGCAGATGCATCCTCCGTCGTGCGTACGGTGAGGTAATATCGTTTCAATCCTTTTTCTTGTTTCGTAAGTAAGTATTTCTTTAACTTGTTTATTTCTCAAAGGTATGTGGTGAGTTATGTGTATGATATTTGTGATATGTGTTTACTTCCAAAAATTTCAAATGTGACTATTGTGTGTTGCATTTTACATGTTTATAGTAACTATACTCAAATGTCTTCATATTTAATCTTTATCTTGAACCATTTCATGCTGCAATTTTCATGATTGGATGAGTCTAGCAAACAAACCATACAAATCTATCATATGCACGTGTCTCTCATAAAGTTGTTGTGCATGAGTCAACTTGAGTCTATCTTGGTCTCTACAAATTCAAATTGAATCAATCCTAAGATTTTTTTGTTACTCAAGTCGACACAAGATCACATAGATCGACCTATAATATTTAATTTTTGCATATTTCAGAAAAACTACAGTACAGGTCGACACATATTATTTCAGGTCGACACATGATTTAATTTTTTGAAATTCTTGTTGTTTCGCTTTAGTATGTGCAAACCTATGACCTGGATATGTCGACTCATATGTGCAAATTTGAGACATTTCACTTCATTCTCTCTTCTATCTTGCATGCACAAAAATCTCAAATCTCTCCAATCCACCATAATACTTGAAACACATAAAATCTTCATCTCATCTCCTTGTGTCATCAATATCCCATCACTTATATTAAAATCCTTTCTCAATATCTCTCTTACTTTCATCCTTCCTCCCATTTTTTCCTTCAAACCCCCAATTCATCATACGTCACCTAAAATCCAAATTTCTCTCTTGTTTGTTGTTTATTATTGTTTCTCTATGTTGTGTTGTGATTGTTCATAGTGTTTGAGTGTGTGGATACTCATTATTATCTCATTCTCTCACATTATTCATTCAATCATTTTGAAAAACACTTGGTTTGCACTTCCAAATTCAACATTTTCATGGCTTCTAAGTCTAAAAGTATGGCTAAAGGCAAGAGCAAAGCTACCACGTCCACAACTGCCTTAGAGAATCCATTCACTTTGGTTTTGAAGAAATACGCCAGAGATTTTAAGATTAAGCATGTATTTTGTCTCGTGGTCAAGCAATACATGTAGAAGGCAGATACAGTTGAAGGCTTGTGTTTACCTGAGGTTGTAAACCGAGTTAAGCATCAAAAGATTGATTACTTCTCGCAGTTGGCTCAAAACTACAATGAGGATCTTATCCATATATTTTACTCTGGGCTACATAAAATGGATGGTGCTAGCTTCATATTTTCAATTGGTAATAAAATTTATCATTTTAAGAATGAATTATGGGATACACTGTTTGGTGTTACTGTTGATGATCCTGATCTTGATGAAAAAGTTGATGAGTTGGTAACCGACTCTGACACACATAAGGATTTTGATTGGAGCGTTCATTTAAATGAGATACTCAAAGTTCCTCGTCCTGTAGACTACTATGATCCCATCTCCACTGGACAACTGAAGATGCTGCCTAGGATTTTGTTATGGATTATGTCACATATCCTATGTCCTAAGAATGGAGGCTTCTCAAGGGTCGATTATCTTGAAATTCATCTGGTGTACATTTTGCTACACAAGGTTAAGATAAATTGGTCGTATTACTTTGTGTCTTGCACGTTCTCTGTCAGGACATGCAAAAAAGATAAATCTTTGTGCTATCCCTCCATAATTTCCAAGATTATGAATTATTTCAACATTGGTATACCAAATCTCATCTACAAATCTCCTAGTCCATATCAAGAATTCTCTCAACGTACTCTGACCAACAAGAATTATTTTTGGGATGTCATACGTTGAGCATATTATTTTTGCCTAGGTAAGAATGGAATGAAAGTCTTTAATTTTTATGATCATGATGAACTTGATGAGGATCACATGAATGATGAGCAACCTGTGGATGTTCCTCATGATGCTCAAATGGGAGATGCTGCTACGAATGACGCGCATCATGGGGTTGATCATGGTCCTAGTTTTTGGGATAGCTCTGTTGATGCTTCCTCAATAGTGACCATGCTTCAGAACATGTAGATGAAGCAAGATGAGAGGTATACCGAGCAGGTGGAGAAATTTCATTTAATGTAGGAACATATGGCTATTCTGGATGTTAATTTTCAGTCTTTTGTTGTTTATACGACAGAGAGTCTCATGTCTATACAGAATACTGTGAATGAAAATCATGCGGCTGCTATGGAAAGGATTAATCACATAATTATGTCTCAAGAAACTAATGCTGCTCATTATGATTGCTTTTACCGCGAGATCTATGAAGCCGCTGCCATGGATGGAGGACCAAGGACAATGCCAAGAGGCCATGAAAGGCGTTGAATTGTGCTTGTACCACGTTGTTGGTTTTTTTTGGGGTTCTTGAGATTGGTGTATTGTGTCTTTTGAGTCTGGCTTGTGTCTTTTAAGTTTGGTGTGTTGCATTTTCATTATGTTTTGGTTTGCTAGTTGCTTTTGGTATGTACGAACAATGTTATAAGATGTTTAATGGTTATACTATGTGTGTGACTTGAATGACTCTTATGCATGTTGGTGTGTTTATTAAGCTTATGTTATTTACATATGTGTTGTATATGAGTGCACCACTTATTCTTTGCAATTGCCTTTGTGTAGTATTATATATATATATATATATATATATATATATATATGTGTGTGTGTGTGTGTGTGTGTATAAGTGTGTGTGTGTGTGTAAGTGTGTGTGTGTGTGTGTGTGTGTGTGTGTGTGTGTGTGTGTGTGTGTGAAATGTGTATTTATGTGATACTTCATACTTCTAATGGACTACTTGTCTCTTTTTGATATTGTCAAAGGGGGAGAAGATTATGAACAAGATAATGCACATATTTATGGGGAGCTATCCAGTGTACCAAAGAAAAATGCAACGTCTATTGCAACGTTTATATGATTCAAGTTTTGCCACCATCAAAAAAGGGGGGAGTATGTGAGTGCATTCTTCCATATAGTCATATTTTGAATGATGTCAAAACAATGACGAAATTTAGCGTCTTTGTACATTATGCGGTATCAATCAAAGTCTAGATGTGCATTGATCATCTTAGCATTAGGATGCATACAAATAAGTTTAAAAATGATTGAAAATACCTTAGGCATGTTTCATGCATCAAAAATGAGTTTTAAGTGTTTACAATGTTGCATAGGCCGTCACATACGAGTTTAGGTCAACCTATAGAAGCTTTTGCTTCAGTATAGGTCGACACATAGCTTCAATAGGCCGACCTCCACGCTCCAAGAATGAAGCATGTGGCCACTTCCTAAAGGTTTCCTGAGATAGGCTGACCTAAGACGTCTAGAGGTCGACCTGTTGCTTATATAGGCCGACCTAATGACCTTGATAGGCCGACCTATTGCTTTCATAGGCCGACCTATTCATTTTAAAAACTAAAATTTTGTTTTCCTCGTGTTCCTTTCTTACATTCTTTTTGCCTATTTCCTCCCATGCATATATATATATATATATATATATATACTCACACATGCATCATATTATAGTAAGGTACTAGTGTAAAACCTAAACGAAACCAGAATTACAAAGCATTCCCATCATCTTCAACCTATCTTCTATGAATACAAACAATCAAACTACACATAATCATTTTTTGATTGGGTGACCATATAGATTAGGGTTGATAACTGTTGCGGTGAAAATTGGATAACAAGCTATTAATTAACTTGCATCATATTTCTTTTACAACCGACTTTGATTTATCTAAAGGAAAGGTTCAAGATCGTTAGAAAAACCTAAAGGGGGGAGATCTAAGGTTCGGGGGTTGGTTACGCCTAGGGAAGGTATTAGCACCCTAAATGTCCGTAGTACCCTACGTGAGCCTTTTGTTTCACTATGCTTTTCTTATTTTTTTTTTTATGTTTTGCTTGCTAAGGTTATCTGTACTAAGGTAAAGACCTAAGAGTATGTACACTAATTTTTTTCGCCAAGACGTCGCATCTTGGGCCTACGTATCTGACTAAGGAATCAGAGCAACCATAGTTCACCTAACTAAGAGTGAAGGAAAAAACATTGACTATGGCCAACGTTCCAAAGGGAATGAGCATAAGCTCATATAGAGTCCACGATAACTCTCTAAGTCTACGTTATGAAAGGAGGAAGTGAATTCTCATGATAGTGAGAACCACACAGAGTTCATGATAACTCTGTAAGTCTGAGTAAAAGGTAAAGTGAGTTCTCATGATAGTGAGAATCACATGGAGTTCATGATAACGCCATCCTATTACTAAACTATGAGGGAAGCGGCTCTTATGAGGCCAAAGATGAAATAGGAAAGGTTTGTGACTTAGGAGTCAAAGTAGAGATCTTTCCTTTGGGAGGAGGGTCAAATGTGAACAATCATGAATATGATATGGTAATGATCAAAACATCAAAATCAAATGATAATAAATCAAAGAATGAAAGTATCTACATAATATCGTGTTAAAAGACAATGTCAGACAAACATATATACATGCAGACAAAAAAATGCATCAATGTAAGTGAGCAAGAAATAGAGAGATCTGACCAGAATAGTGTATAAATACTTCCCATTGATGGGCCACTGACCCGTCAAGTGAAAATTCGAAAACCGGAATACCAACTCCAAGAGCATAGGGTAAAAATCCTAAATCTAAGTCCTCGGTCCAACACAATAATAACCACAGTCCGGTCAATTGAGTCTTTTAGGGTTTCGATATTTATTAGTGTGTTTTATACGAACAAATGAAGTGAACGATATACACAGGATATAAATATGAACAATAATAATATTTACAAGGATGATAATTAATCATAAAGAATAAATCCAGATATGTATATATTGACTGAAAGTAAATTTAGTGATTTGTTGATTAATTTAATGGATCGATGTATTGGGTCCAATGTAGTACTGATCCGTCGTAATACGGTCTATGAGGAAGACCATACTATAGGAGGATGCACAATTTGATCTGTGTGTTAAAACACGATAGAGAAGTGATATAGAAGATCATTCTCCAATGAAATCGTGCCACACGAAAAGAAAAGGTGGAGACCTCGTCTTGAGTCACAAACTCTCGTTGATTAGTCGAAGGTAACCTATCACGATCTCAAAGTATAGAAAGCGATCTCGATGATCACTCACTACAGATTTGAAATAATGAAGGTTCGTCGCTTCGCTAACAACGTTTGTGGATAGAAAGACTTTCATCGGTCTAAAGATGAAAATGAAGATGAAAGAAAATACCTC
The DNA here is from genome assembly GCA_022829125.1 of Lathyrus tuberosus. Taxonomy (NCBI): domain Eukaryota; kingdom Viridiplantae; phylum Streptophyta; class Magnoliopsida; order Fabales; family Fabaceae; genus Lathyrus; species Lathyrus tuberosus. Next base: position 7,623,873 of record JALAZF010000199.1, on the reverse strand, counting down.
TGAAGTATAAATAAAGTCGGTCTCGTCTTAATCTTGGTTCAATCGAGAAGTCGATATCCTTGATACTTAACTTTCATTAACCGATAGAAAAGAGAAGTGGCCTCATATATATCATGACTTTTAGTAATTTGAATAAACCGACTAAGTCATGATTTTTGTGATATCATCGGCCCAAAACAAAAGAAGAAGTGGGCTTGAAATGAAATAAAATTGGTCTCCTCTAAAATAAAAAATTTAGATCTTCATTGACCAACAAAAATAAAATAAAATGAGATAGAAATGAAACATAAAGTCGGTCTCATCTAAACAAAGGTCTTAGATCGATAAATCGAATACCTTTTAATTAGATTCTCATTGACCAAAAAGAAAGTGGGCCTCATACAAATCATGATTAATAAATCAAGATGTTGGCAATATCATAGGCCCAAAACAAAAGAAGATTAGGATAAAAACTTAAATGATTAAACAACTAAGATCAAAAAATAAAATTTTGAAGACACTAAATTTAGAACAAAAAATGAATTAAAGGGAGAGGATCATATGGGCTTTGTGAAGCCCATCACCATTCATCAAACGACGGTCCGGCTTATGAAGCAGCCACCAACAACATTAAAAATTTTTAAACATAAATAAAGTAAAAAATAAATTGAATAATAAGGAATGGTCAAGGCACGGTTTTCTCAGCAAAAGGCATGGTCCAAGTTGAACATCATTATCCATTTCCTTAGATGAGAGAGTAGAAAGAATACAACATCAGAAAAAAGAAAGAAAACGGAATCAACGCTTCCACACACGACTCGTTTCAATCGAATTCGCGGTTCATTCTCGTCTCAGTATCAAATCCTTTGCGCGTCTCTCCCTCGTGTCGCCTCTGTCTCGATTCGCGGTTCAAAAGGTTTGTGCGATTTCGTTCTTAGACTCTCTCCATCTTCTCTTTTCTTAATCGATTTCTGGGTTTGTTAGGAATTGGTTGTGTTTAGAGAAGTTTGGTAACGAGAAAAAGAGTGGTGGCGGTGGTTATGGTAGATTTGAGGAAAGTGGGTTGTTGAAGATTGATGGTGGTTTTGATTGAAGGTTTGTTGTTGTTGTTAGTTGTTGTCGTTGGAGGATTGTTTGGATTAAGTTGTGGTTGATGATGTTTGTGGGAGAGAAATTGAAGAAGGGATTCGACGGGTTGCTGAGATGCGGTTGTGTAGGTCTTGGTAGGTTGAGCTGGGATTTACGGGTTGTGTGAGGCGGAGATCTTGTTTGAAGGTGGGAGGAAGAAGATGAAGATGGTTGAGAACAAGGAAGGGTTTGCGAATCTGGGTTTTGTTTTGGAGATGGGTCGCTTTGGAAGGTTGTGAAGGTGAAGGCGGAACAGTTATGGTGTTGGTGGTTCAATCGTTATGGGTTTTAAGAATAAAGGATCTTTGAAGTGGGAAATAGGAGAGGATTTGTTGGTTTATTTAGGTTTTGTGGTTTGGAAGATTTTGTGAGTTTTTTTTTTTGAAGGTCAATGGTGGGATAGGGCGGTGGTAGACAGTCTAGGGAGAAGCGTGGGGGCGTTTGGGAGATTGTGTAGCAGAGGAGATTGGATTGGAGGGTGTAGATAGTGGCGTGGTAGAGCGTAAGGCGTGGATGATGTTGCGCGTGGGAGACAACCTTGCGTGTTGGTGTTTTAGCATTAAAAATGTTTGTCTGGTGTGCTGAGGGGATTTGATTTTTTGGATTTTGTTTTGATAATAATAAAAAAATGAAATTAATGGAAAAAACAATAATAGTAATAATAATAACAATAATAATAATAATAACAATAAAAATAATAACTAATAAAAATCACTAAAATAAAATGGACCTAATTAAAAACTAATCATAAATTAGAAAACAATAATTAAAATTAAACTAAACCTAAACTAATAAAATTGAATTAAACCAAATTAAACTCAAAAGTAAACTAAGTTGAACTTAATCTACGCCAGAAACTATATTATAATTATAACAAAATTAGCTAAATTAATTCTAAATAAATTTTAAGCTAATACGAACAAAATCCAAAATAGAATGATGAAATCGACAAGAAACACATGATTATGATCAATGAAATGTTTGACTAAAAAAATGCTGGCCTAAAATGATATGCAAAAGATTAGAGTATGTAAGGGTAAAATTTGGGGTGCAACAATTGCCCCTATTTAAATATTTTTCACCGGATGACATGGGAAATGGAAAGATGGTGAAAGATATTTAAATATAGATAACCGAAAATTTTGCCCTTAGACACGCTGATATGCAATGATATGGGAGAAGACCAGTCTAAGATGTAGACATGTCATGAACTCTAGTATGATGATATGATGTCATGATAGATGCAAAAATGAAAGCAAGCACACACAGGTGGATAACACCGGGGAAGGATGAAGGTTAGTATCCCTGAGGTAAACTCACTGGGGATACAGGCTACCCAACAAAAGAGACTTGCTGGGGAGACTCTAAGGAAACACTGGGCACAGAAAAACTGAGGGGACACCCTACGAGTTCTTACTGTAGATAGGACACCAAAGAGGTGTTCTCTATTGGGGAAATATCCGACTCCACTGGGGATGAAACTTAACTCCACTGGGTATGAAACTCAACTCCACTGGGGATGAGACACATTCTTACTGGGCATGACCACCACAGGAGATCAGTTTGAAATACCAGGATAGACATCCTACAAAGATTTTCTGGGGTTTCCTATACTGAAGAGTTCAAACGGGATCTTCAAGAAAAGCCAGAAAAGACAGAGGTAAACTCTGCGTCAGATGATGAAAGGTGACTGGACCTTTTGGCTGTGGATGAGGTTAACAGGATTCTGTTTATGGAGGATGCCAGCGATGACTGGACTTTAGGTTCAAGCTTGACACGATTCAGGCAGGACCAAATTGAAATAAAAGCCTAAGGTGACTCGATTCAAACCAAAGACAGTGCCAACGATAATTGGACTTTGGGTTCAAGTTTGACACGATTCAAACAAGAACAAGCTGAAATAAAAGCCTAAGGTGACTCGATTCAAACCAAAGACGATGCCAACGATAATTGGACTTTGGGTTCAAGCTTGACACAATTCAAGCAGGAACAAGATCTTAAGACAAGAGACAATGTTCGACACGATTCGAACAAGGACTCGGTTCAAGTTTGACACGATTCAAACAAGAACAAGATTCTAAAACAAGAGACAATGTTCGACACGATTCGAACAAGGACTTGGTTCAAGTTTGACACGATTCAAACAAGAACAAGATTCTAAAACAAGAGACAATGTTCGACACGATTCGAACAAGGACTCGGTTCAAGTTTGACACGATTCAAACAAGAACAAGATCTTAAAAGTCTAAGGTGACTTGATTCAAACCAAAGACGGTGCCAATGATAATTGGACTTTGGGTTCAAGCTTGACACGATTCAAGCAGGAACAAGATCTTAAGACAAGAAACAATGTTCGACACGATTCGAACAAGGACTCGGTTCAAGTTTGACACGATTCAAACAAGAACAAGATGAAATAAAAGCCTAAGATGACTCGATTTAAACCAAAGACGATGCCAACAATAATTGGACTTAAGGTTAGACTTCTTGGGGGATTAAATAAATATCCGCTGCAAACCGAAGTAGCCAAAAATGAAGTTGTAATTGGAGATTCCAGAACTGAGGCCACCCATAGGATAACATCAATATTCACTTCATTGGGGGAAGCTCGGATCAAAGTTGCGAACCGAAGGTGTCAGAGTTAAGACTTCGTGGGGATGAAATAAACATCCACTTCGCTGGGGAAGGTTGGAGCCAAAGAGATTTATTGGGAATTCTTAGTTCACCAACTAGGGAATTCTTGCATCACATCTTCCATAACCACTGAAGTAGAGATTCACCGGGGAATGGTTGTGATCGCTGTAGTAGAGACTTGGTGGGGAATCATCACACCACTTGAGACAGAAGTTCAAAGTAGTTCTGCATTGGGAGTCGCCATTTCAAACAACAGTTGTTGTGAATGGATGAAATAATCTTCGATTCTCAAATGCCCCAGGTTGCCTGCTTCGTACGACAAAGTTCCCTGGCAGAGTCGCCATCTGTCGCCACAAGAGAACAAGCTTCTCCAAGAGAATGCCACTTGTTGTTGGGTATGAATTCCAAAGAGATGTTGATATTACAACACTACCGGAGGAATAATTGTCTTCAATGGGGATTTGTAAGATTCTTCCTGCAAGACACGGTGCAAAATAAATGCACTTGGAAGTGGGTTCAGAAACCACTCTTGCCAGGGACCACAGTTCAATCTTGGAACAAGCTAGAAAGAAACGGCCAAACAAGACTCCATTTGAGGAATGAACTCAAATGGGGATATATCTTATCCACATGTGAAAAAGATAACTGAAACAACCGTCATCCACGAGAATAAAACTCTGTGGGGATTTCAGAAAAGATGGGCACTTTATGCTTAGGGCTGACAACTCTATTGGAGAGAATAGACACACCCAGTCACTTGGGGATAAACGCCAAAGTGAACAACACCAGTGAACACCAGAAACATGTAGCAAAAATGATAATATGATATGCATTTGAGTGCTTATGCCATGCTTAGCTTATGCTGACAAAACAGACGAGAAGCGAGACTGGAGATGAAATAAACATCTCGACAAGGATACCCAGCCAAACTCATCAGATTGGACCATTACTGGGGATGAACTTGCAGATGAAGCAGCTATACTTCAAGATTATGACCTTCTCTGGGGAAAGAGTACTCCGCATGGTATAGCATCTTGACTTCACTAGGATTGTCATTATGAGCTTGATTTCTTCACTGGCGATAAGAGATCCATTGAGAATTGCCAAGATTAGCTTAAGAGACAACTTTTGGGGAGCTAGCAGAGACACCACAAAAGCTGACTAATTCTGCATGACTCATCTGCCCCAGAGTACATGGTCTGTCAGAAGAATACATCAAGAGGATTTTACAGAAGAATTGGCATGCAAGGTGTTTCAATATCTTCAAACTCTTGGAGAGATTTACCGAATCTCGACATAAATGCCCCTGATTGACAGCTTTATACGACAGAGCCCATGAACTAGTTACGTGTCTTGATCGAAACTCCAGGTTGAAGCTGCGAGGTTGCTTGGATTCCACTGGTGAAAATCATTATTCAAAGCCTAAGAGGAGGCTGGATTCCACTGGTGAAAATCATTATTCAAAGCCTAAGAGGAGGCTGGATTCCACTTGGGGAAATCACTATACAAAGCCTACGAAGAGGCTGGTTTCCACTTTGGGAAATCACTATACAAAGCCTAAGAGGAGGCTATCTGTTGACTGACTGACTCCGCCTGGGAGAATCCTTATACCAAGCCTAAGAGGACGCTGTCTGTTGACTGAATGACTCCGCATGGGAGAATCCTTATACCAAGCCTAAGAGGAGGCTGTCTGATAGTTTATACTCATCCCGGAGTGTCTTGTACAAAAACAAAATCTTTGAGTTGATTATCCAGTCTGGTTGTCGACAACTGGGGAATAAACTTACCCCGGTCAAGTTGATCTGTGAAGTGGATGGCCCAGACTAGTTGACTTTTGAGAGATTGCAGAATCTCGGCTTGACTACTTCTGATTAACTGGTCTTGTGATGATAAGTCACCAAGAGGATTTTATAGAAGAATTGAAATGCCAGGTGCTTCAATGTCTTCGAACTCTTGAGGAGATCCATAAGTCTTGACATAACAACCCCTGTTCAACTGCATTCGCAATACAAAGTCCTTTAAACTGTGGTAGAAACAACTGGGGAACAAACCTGCCCCGAACTGATGGGTCATTGGAGTCCAAACTTGTCATAAAACGATCTCAAGAAGGCTTGCCCCAATATTCTGAACCTTGAAGAGCTCTGCCCCTAATTCAACAACTCTTGAAATGATGGATTGACAGAACCTTCTGCTTAGTTGCCCCTTGATTGAGCTTCCTTTACCAAATCAAATTCCCTAGCTGACTGCATTTGTCGGGATTCCTTTGATGTTGAATCAATCCACAAACAAGTATTGTTCATTTAAAATTGGCAATTTCAGTGCAAAAATTTATGCAAGCTTTTGAAATCAAGTTTTATTGATGAAAGACGCACAGTGGAATGATTAAGTAATCAAAAACAAAGTGGATCTGGTCATTTACATAATGACAGATGAAGTGATCAACACACATAATTAGCAAAGATCATTAGGAGTCAGGTTAATCAACCTTATTGTAGTATGCTTTCAAAACAACCTTTACCTCAATTAGGTCTTTTACGGGTTGTAACGTGGCCTGGTTCACGGTTTAAGAAACAAAGGATAAAGGCTCAAAGTTTATTTGGTACCCGCCCCATCTTCGTGATGAACTCCAATCCTACGTTCAATTAACCTGACACGAACACTTGTCTCTCAAAAGGAGTTTTTGATATGGTTGAGAAACCACTGAGGCTTTGGACATGACATCCACTCACTTATTTACTTTTGGTGTTTGATCACACGACTCTATTCTTTACTGAAGATCTTTCTTTGTGATCCTTTATTTTCGCTTTCACATTCTTTGTTTTATTCCCTAACTTTTGCCTGGACAAACTTTTGGATTTGAATTTGAAGTCCAGCGGGATGCCCCAATTTTACCTAAGTCTCCTTCATAGGTTGTGACTTAGCGAGTTTTTTCTTTTTTCTCTTTTTTGTATTCATGAACAAGTCGGGTGACTCTAAGTTATTTTGACTTTTTTGAAAGGATTGTGACTGCCTCACTCTTTAGATAGTCAAAGGAAAATCATTGTGGATTTGACTTCCGACCTCTTAAGCTGTAAGGGATAGATAGAGTGGATTCTCGGATGTTCACTCCTTTTTGAAAGTTTGGGTGCTCGATCAGCTTAACTGAACACTACCCTGCCCCAGGTTAAAATTGAGGGTTTTTTTTTATTTCGGAAAAGAAAACTCATACTTCAAAGGCTCAAAGGGGTTAACGAGGGATTATCTTCCTTATTTCTCCAGTGTTTGGGAATTGAAACAATGCCTTACATCCTCGGCAAGGTTTAATCGAAAGCATACCACAGCGATTATGAATAATATTTTCGTCATCCTCCCCAATCTTTGCTTAAACAAAACAGTTTGACAAGTGGAAGGGAAGAAAAAAATCGCTCTTTTTGTTTTTTTGTTTTTTGGTTTTTTTTTAAACACAAAAAGTAAATGAATGAAACGAATGGACTTAATCAAAAGATGCACAAACATTTCATTAACCTTGCCAATTTGAAAGTACAACAATGCTTATAAGTGAAAATAGATTCAAACATGCAAAGAAAATACAACAAAAATGCTAAACAGCCAAATGATCGCCATCTTTAGGGAACTGAAATTTCCTTCTTAATCTGCCAAGCTGAGATAGTCATCTTCAGAGTCGATTGTCGAGATTCGCTTGGAAATCATCTTCACATTTATTCTCAATAATTTTCTTCCACTTTAGAGCCTGATGAATCTGACTGATTAGGCGACAGTTTACTGATTTGGACGCCTTGAGGCGTGAATAAGAACCTCTCGTAGTCAAGCAGAGTCTGGACCTTGTTTCTGAATACCCTAAATCTTCAGTTGCATGCCTATGTGCCCCAGCATGGTAGTCACAACAGAAGTGTCTGGAAAAGACAACTTCAAAAGCTACTTCAGGTCCAATGATGTCTTCAGGAAACCGGACGGGTTACAGACACAGAACGGACGAGACTCAGGGCTGAGAAATGCAGATGCAGTGCAGATGCGTATGCAATGAGAATGCAATGCTAATGCATGCCTAATGGTTTCAAGGAACTCAAAAGCAAGTTGCAAGCTTTTTGGGAAAGTGAAGAGTTTTTTTGTTTTTTTTTAAATCGTGATCTCAAAGGATCTTCGCAAAGAATAGAACGTCTGAGTTCCTTGAAAACATCAATGGATGCGATGAGATGTATGCAATGCACAAACGCAGGCACACAAAAACGTAGATATATACACGCGCAAGAGCGCACAAACACAAACATATGTACACTGGTATTCACAGATATGCACACACAAACAAGAAGAAGACCTAGGTTTGAAGGTCACAGGCATGGAGCCAAGGTTTACCCATCCCATAAGGTAGTGTGGTTTCAAAATGTACCTGCCGAACGGGTTCTAAAAGTTCCCAGAGTCTACAATCCATCTTTCGGATATTATCAACTTCCCAAATTACTCGGTTAGTCAATAATATTCTCAAGAGAATCTCGTCTGAGTGTAGTATCGCGTGACAACTATTTGAAAATGGACTCCCGCATAGTCACCGCACTACGTCCTAAAAGGCCAAGTTGGGTTAAAGGTGCTACGATCCTCAGTCTTAAGGATTCTTGGTCGAAGTTAATACCGTTTTCACGAATGGACTCGTTCAAACAATATTAAGTTCAAAAGAACCTAAACTGAGCGATGATTTTCTCAATTCGAATTTTTAGGAATCGACTCCGTCAAAGTACCCTTGACCATATCATCTCCTATATGTCACTCAAGTCTGGGTCTAGGACTCTCACCACTCAATAATGGCACCCTGCACACAGAAAATTCCAGCACAGGCAGAGATATATACAAATATATACAGATATACATGCAAATATGACATACAAGCAAATATACAAGTAGAATAAAGTTGTTTTTGAAGTTTGATTATGAAAATCCGCTTGACGTTGGATCAAGGGTTTATTTGTTATGAAAAGAGTTTGATGAAAGCGTGAAAACAAAATAGGCTTAACCCTCTTAGGAAAAGACCAGCATAGGTCTAACATTCCAGTTCATCCCCAGTGAAGTCGCCATTTCTGTGGCGGTGAAAATTGGATAACAAGCTATTAATTAACTTGCATCATATTTCTTTTACAACCGACTTTAATTTATCCAAAGGAAAGGTTCAAGATCGTTAGAAAAACCTAAAGGCGGGAGATCTAAGGTTCGGGGGTTGGTTACGCCTAGGGAAGGTATTAGCACCCTAAATGTCCGTAGTACCCTACGGGAGCCTTTTGTTTCACTATGCTTTTCTTATTTTTTTTTTTATGTTTTGCTTGCTAAGGTTATCTGTACTAAGGTAAAGACCTAAGAGTATGTACACTAATTTTTTTCGCCAAGACGTCGCATCTTGTGCCTACGTATCTGACTAAGGAATCAGAGCAACCGTAGTTCACCTAACTAAGAGTGAAGGAAAAAACATTGACTATGGCCAACGTTCCAAAGGGTATGAGCATAAGCTCATATAGAGTCCACGATAACTCTCTAAGTCTACGTTATGAAAGGAGGAAGTGAATTCTCATGATAGTGAGAACCACACAGAGTTCATGATAACTCTATAAGTCTGAGTAAAAGGTAAAGTGAGTTCTCATGATAGTGAGAATCACATGGAGTTCATGATAACGCCATCCTATTACTAAACTATGAGGGAAGCGGCTCTTATGAGGCCAAAGATGAAATAGGAAAGGTTTGTGACTTAGGAGTCAAAGTAGAGATCTTTCCTTTGGGAGGAGGGTCAAATGTGAACAATCATGAATATGATATGGTAATGATCAAAACATCAAAATCAAATGATAATAAATCAAAGAATGAAAGTATCTACATAATATCGTGTTAAAAGACAATGTCAGACAAACATATATACATGCAGACAAAAAAATGCATCAATGTAAGTGAGCAAGAAATAGAGAGATCTGACCAGAATAGTGTATAAATACTTCCCATTGATGGGCCACTGACCCGTCAAGTGAAAATCCGAAAACCGGAATACCAACTCCAAGAGCATAGGGTAAAAATCCTAAATCTAAGTCCTCGGTCCAACACAATAATAACCACAGTCCGGTCAATTGAGTCTTTTAGGGTTTCGATATTTATTAGTGTGTTTTATACGAACAAATGAAGTGAACGATATACACAGGATATAAATATGAACAATAATAATATTTACAAGGATGATAATCAATCATAAAGAATAAATCCAGATATGTATATATTGACTGAAAGTAAATTTAGTGATTTGTTGATTAATTTAATGGATCGATGTATTGGGTCCAATGTAGTACTGATCCGTCATAATACGGTCTATGAGGAAGACCATACTATAGGAGGATGCACAATTTGATCTGTGTGTTAAAACACGATAGAGAAGTGATATAGAAGATCATTCTCCGATGAAATCGTGCCACACGAAAAGAAAAGGTAGAGACCTCGTCTTGAGTCACAAACTCTCGTTGATTAGTCGAAGGTAACCTATCACGATCTCAAAGTATAGAAAGCGATCTCGATGATCACTCACTACAGATTTGAAATAATGAAGGTTCGTCGCTTCGCTAACAACGTTTGTGGATAGAAAGACTTTCATCGGTCTAAAGATGAAGATGAAGATGAAAGAAAATACCTCTGAAGTAGAAATAAAGTCGGTCTCATCTTAATCTTGGTTCAATCGAGAAGTCGATAGCCTTGATACTTAACTTTCATTAACCGATAGAAAAGAGAAGTGGCCTCATATATATCATGACTTTTAGTAATTTGAATAAACCGACTAAGTCATGATTTTTGTGATATCATCGGCCCAAAACAAAAGAAGAAGTGGGCTTGAAATGAAATAAAATTGGTCTCCTCTAAAATAAAAAATTTAGATCTTCATTGACCAACAAAAATAAAATAAAATGAGATAGAAATGAAACATAAAGTCGGTCTCATCTAAACAAAGGTCTTAGATCGATAAATCGAATACCTTTTAATTAGATTCTCATTGACCAAAAAGAAAGTGGGCCTCATACAAATCAAGATTAATAAATCAAGATGTTGGGAATATCATAGGCCCAAAACAAAAGAAGATTAGGATAAAAACTTAAATGATTAAACAACTAAGATCAAAAAATAAAATTTTGAAGACACTAAATTTAGAACAAAAAATGAATTAAAAGGAGAGGATCATATGGGCTTTGTGAAGCCCATCACCATTCATCAAACGACGGCCCGACTTATGAAGCAGCCACCAACAACATTAAAAATTTTTAAACATAAATAAAGTAAAAAATAAATTGAATAATAAGGAATGGTCAAGGCACGGTTTTCTCAGCAAAAGGCATGGTCCAAGTTGAACATCATTATCCATTTCCTTAGACGAGAGAGTAGAAAGAATACAACATCAGAAAAAAGAAAGAAAACTGAATCAATGCTTCCACACACGACTCGTTTCAATCGAATTCGCGGTTCATTCTCGTCTCAGTATCAAATCCTTTGCGCGTCTCTCCCTCGTGTCGCCTCTGTCTCGATTCGCGGTTCAAAAGGTTTGTGCGATTTCGTTCTTAGACTCTCTCCATCTTCTCTTTTCTAAATCGATTTCTGGGTTTGTTAGGAATTCGTTGTGCTTGGAGAAGTTTGGTAACGAGAAAAAGAGTGGTGGCGGTGGTTATGGTAGATTTGAGGAAAGTGGGTTGTTGAAGATTGATGGTGGTTTTGATTGAAGGTTTGTTGTTGTTGTTAGTTGTTGTCGTTGGAGGATTGTTTGGATTAAGTTGTGGTTGATGATGTTTGTGGGAGAGAAATTGAAGAAGGGATTCGACGGGTTGCTGAGATGCGGTTGTGTAGGTCTTGGTAGGTTGAGCTGGGATTTACGGGTTGTGTGAGGCGGAGGTCTTGTTTGAAGGTGGGAGGAAGAAGATGAAGATGGTTGAGAACAAGGAAGGGTTTGGGAATCTGGGTTTTGTTTTGGAGATGGGTCGCTTTGGAAGGTTGTGAAGGTGAAGGCGGAACAGTTATGGTGTTGGTGGTTCAATCGTTTTGGGTTTTAAGATTAAAGGATCTTTGAAGTGGGAAATAGGAGAGGATTTGTTGGTTTATTCAGGTTTTGTGGTTTGGAAGATTTTGTGAGTTTTTTTTTTGAAGGTCAATGGTGGGATAGGGCGGTGGTAGAAAGTCTAGGGAGAAGCGTGGGGACGTTTGGGAGACTGTGTAGCAGAGGAGATTGGATTGGAGGGTGTGGATAGTGGCGTGGTAGAGCGTAAGGCGTGGATGATGTTGCGCGTGGGAGACAACCTTGCGTGTTGGTGTTTTGGCATTAGAAATGTTTGTCTGGTGTGCTGAGGGGATTTGATTTTTTGGATTTTGTTTGGATAATAATAAAAAAATGAAATTAATGGAAAAAACAATAATAGTAATAATAATAACAATAATAATAATAATAATAACAATAAAAATAATAACTAATAAAAATCACTAAAATAAAATGGACCTAATTAAAAACTAATCGTAAATTAGAAAACAAAAATTAAAGTTAAACTAAACCTAAACTAATAAAATTGAATTAAACCAAATTAAACTCAAAAGTAAACTAAGTTGAACTTAATCTACGCCAGAAACTATATTATAATTATAACAAAATTAGCTAAATTAATTCTAAATAAATTTTAAGCTAATACGAACAAAATCCAAAATAGAATGATGAAATCGACAAGAAACACATGATTATGATCAATGAAATGTTTGACTAAAAAAATGCTGGCCTAAAATGATATGCAAAAGATTAGAGTATGTAAGGGTAAAATTTGGGGTGCAACAATAACGTCCAATTAGATTGGTGTAACTGAGAATATTGGGTTGGGATCTTTGTGTGTTTCAAATAAGAAAATCAAGTTGGGGTTTTCCTTCAAGATCATTGTGATTTGAAGGTTTGGGACAAGATCACGCAAATACGGATTCAACCGAGTGAAGACCTTGGGACAAGGAGGATCCTTGCAAGGGAGTAGCGCGAGATGGTGAATCATGTTCGTGAATCTAGGTTCAACAAGTGCGTGCTAGGGATTAATCCGACTAAGCGAAAACCTTGAAGACGAGGAGGTCTTGCAAGCAAGTAGTCAAGAACTGGTGGACTGTAGCAGCATTGTTGGTGACTTGATCAAGATTTTATAAAGGGTTTAAAGGTGGTATAATCAACAACAAACCATAGGGTTTGTGGGGTTAAAGTTCTTCATCTCTTGTATAAACATTTTTGCAAACATAAGGTTAATTGCAAGTATCTCAATTAGATTTCGAATTGAGGGAAGACATACCCATATCGAGGCTGATTGGGGAACTGACTAAATAAATCTTTGTCTCTCTCTCTCTCTCTCTCTCTCTCTCTCTATATATATATATATATATATATATATATATATATATATATATATATATATATAATTATTGTTCTTGCAAATTATCGCATTCATTGTTGTTTTGATCAATTCGATTGGAAATTGTTTTTCAATTATCTATTAAAGTGTTGTTGTTGATATAATCATAATCACTTTGATTGTGATTGGTTTTCTAACATAAACAAAACAAATTGAATTTCCAAACATTATCAATCACACACAAAGTGTTTGATAAATTACCTTTGAGTAATTTAATTGATTTTTGTTCAATGGAAATAAGCTTTACAAATAGCTTGACATTTAATTGATTTGTGAATTAATCGTTGTTGATCAATTTGTGTTCATTATCATCCAATTGGTTTATGTTACGCATATCTGAGTTTTTCGATAGTAGGTTCGGTTAGACGATTCGATTCAGGTTGTTTCCGTTGTGCCATAAAACTTTTTAAAATGATTTTTTCCAAAAGTTTTTGTTTTTAAATTTATAATTTCTTCACCCCTTATAGATCGAAGCCTATCGTCTAACATGGTGTTACCGTTAAAAATCTTATGTTGCCTAATGTAAAATAATGGGATACGAGGGTCACAAGAGAGTTGTTTGACTATGCAGATACTTAAGAAGTCTTACAGGTCCCATTGTTGGAGGATGTTAAAGAAGAATATAGGGTTTGGAAGAAAGAACAAAATGGTGCTTATAGTGTGCGATCTGGGTACATAATATGGAGGAGCTCACGTATAAGTCATGTTAATGGGAGAGGGGGGAGGATTGGTGTAGCATCTGATGTAACACCCCAAAATTTTCCCTCCTATTTATACTCAATAAATGGCTTATGCTTCACCTTTCATATGCATTTAGGTCATGAACATTACACAAGCATCATTGGTCTTCCCAAGGCATGGTATCAAGGGTTCCTTCATCATTGATTGTGCAAAGAAAAGAGAATGGGATATACTTAATCAATCAAGCCACAAAGACCCCTCAAGACTCCAGACCACTCATTTGGTCCACCATTTCACCAAGAGAGTGAGAAGTGCAAGAAACTTGAAGAGAATCACCTCCTCATATCTCTTGATCCTCCAACTAGGGTTTTTGTCATCTGAACATCTGACAACTCCACTGAGCAAGTATCTTGGAGCTTTGATACCATCTTATCATATGCAACATCTTGGTTTAAGAGGATCTTCATTCATTATAGAGGAATTAGGGTTTTGATCATCAGTCAACATCTCCTATCATCTAATGCCAAAACTAGGGTTTTGCCTAAAACAAGTTTATTTCTGATTTTTTGGGCAAGACTTGATTCCATGGATCTCTATGTGTTATCAAGTATCTAGAGGTGGGTTATGGACCATCAATGCCTTTCACAAGGGTTTCAATTGGCCAGATGATTGAAAATCAGACAGATTAGGAATAAAGTCAACTGATCAAGGGAAAAGTCAACTCTTGACTTTTTTAGGTCAAATTCATGTTCATCATGTCAAATTTGGTCAATGGGTAAGATTTGATCAAGAAATATTAAAGGAATCATGAAAAATCAAGAATTATGGAAAGTTACCCAATTTGAAAAATTAGGGTTTTAGAAACTTTCCATTTTGGGAAAGTTTTTCATGCCATGCAACCAAATTTATGGCCATTTTTCTCTAAGATCCAGGCCTCATTTGAAAATCTGTTTTCAAATGAAAGTTGTAGTTTGTATTCCAAGCTTTCCAACCATATCAAGAATGCCTCATTTGGATTTATAGATCAAAAGTTATGCTCATTCAAAGATCATGGTTTCAAGGTTGCTCAACATAAAAATGACTTAGAATTTTTTCAGCATCAAGGCAGCTCGTGTCATACAATGTTCATGCTCATTTTTCATGATGTTTCAAGCTTTAAATTCATTTCCCTCCAACACAAATCTTGTTGTATCAAGTGTCTTCTTTGATTTGGTACCAAGAACTTGAAGATTGGATCAAAACTCAAGGAGATATAAGGCTTCAAAGTCATGATCATCACTATGTTCCAAACATGAAAATGACTTAGGATTTTTGGCATTCATGGCAGTCTTGGTGAACTTGATTTCAACCCCAATTTTTATCATGCTAGAGACTTTTAATCCAATTCCATTAAACACCAATATCATTCTATGTCATCTCCTCTTTCTAAGGACACCAATATCATCCATTTTGGTTCCATATCCATTGAAATATTGTCCTTCTAAATTACCTTCATGAAAAGGTTCTTCCAAGTGTACAAGTCATGATACTTCTTCCAAATTCAAAATACACTCCACCACATTGTTGCTGCCTAAGCCATGCGCAAATTGTCATTCTTATTACTACAAATAACCATGCAAAACTTACACCATATGCATCCACCACCTTACATTACTTGACATAGCCATGTAGAAATAAAACCAAATCTTAATGTGCAAGGTGTCATACCTCAAATTTTGACCACTAAGATTTCCCATCATTGTGCAAATCATTATCACAATATGGATGTATTTACATGCCTCATCAATCTCCTCAAAGATGGGTGAGCATTCACAACAAACAGGAATTAGGGTTTCAAGCCCTCTCAGAGCACTTAGACAAAGTATCAATCAAGAATTGACATGATCTTCAACTTTTCTAACCTCTCAAAACATCCATAAAGGATCAAGAGGACTCCAACATTAAGAATCAAGCACAAGGTTACAACATTCCAAGTGGATCAAGCCTCAAGATCGCCAGTGTCACCAAATTAGGGTTTTGGTCGACCAAGGCCTCCAGATGGAATTTTTCCCCTGGGCATGAGCCAATCATTCAAAATATAACCCAAGATACTCTAAGGGACCTCATGGACCCAATCATCAAGTTAATTTAACCTCAGGGGATGCATTTACCAAAAATCAGGAATTAGGGTTTCTTGACCTAATTTACCCCTAAGTTGACTTTTGGGACAAAGCATGAGCCAAAACCACAAGACATGATTTGAGGGTCTCCAATACACCGTATTAATCCATTTACAATAATTGATTGATCCAAGAAGCTTGACCTACAAGTTTCAATTTCATCTGGACCACAATTAGGGTTTTGAAGAAAAAGTCAACTGTGCCTTTGACTTTTGACCAAAACATGCTCCCAAACCTTGGGACATGATTTAATACACCCTATATCCCCTATGGAATCCTTCCATTAAGTTTGATTTAGGTCAAGGACTTGATTTCATAGAGGATCGCACAATTTAAAATTCATCTGCTGAAAAAGTCAACTGTACAAAAAGTCAAAGTTTGACTTTTTGATTTTTTGGTCAACCAAGGTTCCTTAACCCTAAAAGAATGTTAATGTGTGATTTGAATCATCATTCATCAAGAAAAACCAAAGAAAATGGGTTAACTTGTAAAAGTGGTAACCATAAAAAACTTAGAATTTTTCTAAGTTATGGAACAAAGTGGTTAGGGTACCAACTTTCAAGGATCATAACTTGAGATCCAAGCAACCATTTTGGATGATCCAAAGATGGATTTGTAGCTCTCATGGCATACTTTAAAAGTGTCAACTACACCTCATTCCCATTCCTCATGGATTTTTAGTTATGGAGTGATCAAAATGGTTGAAAACATGAAATGTCACTTTTTCCAAAACACTTAGTGAAATTTTCACTAAGTCAGAATCTGTCTTGCTTTTTTTCAAAATGTAGGGGAATTTTTCACTTGGATCCAAAAACTTTCAAGATAAACTATGATCACACATGTGTTGTATCATATGAGAGCTTTCCAAAATGACCAAGAACTCCATAAAACTCCACTTGAGCTAGGAGTTATGACAGCTGCAACATCCCTTGCTGCAAACTGTCTTGGCAAGGCAGATTTGTGCACAAGAGCTCGATTTGTCCAAATTGTGCAATAACAAGCATGGTTATCCATCTGCACACCTCAAGGGGGAACAACCAAGGGACAAACACTGATTCATTAGCCTCCAAAGTCCCAAAATCTACAAGTAGCATGCCAAACCTAAAAAGGCTAAAGATACCTCAAGACTCCAATTTTGTTTTAGAACATTTAATGGATGCTTAGAGGTGGCATGTATCAGAGCAAGAATGAACACTTCAGTCAAGCCTAATCCTTGAATCAAAGAACCATAGGCCTGTACCAGTTGTCATTCCCTATTCCTTGCAAAAAAAACTTGCTCTACTATAAATAGAGCTCAGTTGTGATCAGTTTGAGTACACCAAAGCAACCAAACTGTTGCTTTCCTTAAAATCTCCATTTTCACTCCAATTTTGCCTTCTAAAGCAAGTCACTATCGGGTTTTGAGTTTGAGAGCAATTCCAACCAAACCATTAGTTCACACACCTCACATATAACATATAGAAGTGATCCAAACTCTCACATAACATCTGGAACATCAGAATCACAAAATCACCAGCCATCTGCACAAGCTTTTGACAGATTTGCAGTTGAGGTGCCAAATCAAGTTCCAGCTCAATCCAATCCATTCCAAGCATTTAGAAACACTCCATAGCACCTAGGGAAGTTGTCCACATCATTGGAACCAAGCTATAACACCTCCAACACAAAACACGATCACCAGCTGCAAGAGGTAAGCTTCAACTTGGTCATCTCATGATTCATGCATGTTTCCTTGCACAATAATTTTGTCATATGTTCATAATCATGTATGGAGTTTTTCCCCTCAATTCATTGCTTTGTTTGGATCGTGTATCAAATTTCTGAGCCTTCATGCAGAAATTAGGGTTCTTGAGGTTTCTCTTTGATATCTTATTCCATGCTTAAAATAAATGAAATTAAAGACCATAGACATGATCGTGAGGGGAAAACGAGCAGATTGATAAGTGGTTTGTGTGATTTCATCAAGTATTCAGTGATATTGATGAGAAAATGCAAATCTGGGCAAATCAGAACATGCGTGTGTTCTTGGTGTGTTCTTAGCGCCCTTTTTTGAAAATTCAAATATTTGATTTTTGTGATTTTATTTAATTAATTTAAAAATTATTTTCTCTCTGAATTTTAATGATTTTGAGTTGGTTATTTTTTTAATAATTCACAAAAATGTTAAAATATTTTATTTTACAAAAATTTCGCAAAAATATTATTATTTCATATATTTGATATTTTTACAAAGAATTAATTTTTATTTGTTTTTTGACATTTAAAATATTTTTTCCTCTTGATTTTCCAAACTTGAATGGTTTCCAATCATTTTGTGTATAAAAACATGATTTTTGAGACATTGACCCAAAATCACAACTCATTTTTTACATGTTTTCAATGATTTTATTAATTTTTAATCAAAATTAATTCCATGTTAAACAAAATTAGGGTTTTGATTAATTCCACCCTCATCAATCTTTTTGAAACACTCATGGGCCTCTAATAGAGTGTAAGACACATCCCTTGTAAATAAAAATCTCTTTGGGCCGCAGTCATTGTATAAGTCCCAATACGTTAAAAAAAACCGCGGCGCGATCGTCGCCTTTTAAACAACAAACATCTGGGCCTACCCTCGTGTTGTAAGTCCCATTTATTTTCTTTAAGTGTTCTTTGGGCCTCTAATAGAGTGTAAGACCCATTCCTTGTAAATAAGATACCTTGTTGGGCCTTAGATATTGTATAAGACCCACTGTGTTTTCAAAAACCTCGGCGCGATCGCCGTTTTCAAACAGATTATCTGGGCCTACCCTTGTGTTGTAAGTCCCATCTTTCTTTTTCTTAAATAATCTTTGGGCCTCTAATAGAGTGTAATACCCAACCCTTTTGTAAATAAACCATTGTGGGCCTCACTTATTGTATAAGTCCCTCTGTATATTTTCAAAACAGCGGTACGATCGTCGCCCTTTTAACAAAATCATCTAGGCTTCTCCTTGAACTATAAGACCCATATTTATTCATTTTTCAAACTCTTTGGGCCTCTCCTTGAGTTGTAAGACCCATACCTTTGTACAGAAAACCTTTTGGGCCTCAGACGTTGTATAAGTCCCAGTACAATCTTTTCAAAACAACTTTCCTTTTGATTTAGGTTCAAATATATAGTTGTTATCAAAACTTTCTTTAATTTCTTTGAACAACTAACAATACAGCATGGAAGCTTGCCCGCCTATAAGTTTTATCCGCTTTCATTTACTTGCTCAAATATATATATAACTATATTGTGGGAAGCTTCGTATGGTTAACCTTCTTTCATTCTTTTAAATACATGTCAAATATATATAACTCTATTGTGGGAAGCTGCGCATGGTTAGTCTTCTTTCATACCCTTTTACATACTTATCATATCAACTGTATATATACTAGTATAGTTATTTAGAGTTTTCCCCGACAACTAGGTCTAGAACTAGGTAAAGACCGTTTGGTCACTCTTAAATACAGTCAAAACTAGATCCCCATAGGATTTCCAGATACAGTCTTCCCTTCTCTTGGGGTTAAACAATATGGAACAAAGAGAAATGCAGTATTCCTCGTGAACCTTTTCTCAGACTGTCACCCCTAGAAATTGTCAAAGAAATTCTACTCCCCAGAGTTGATCTATTCTCGGTGAATAGCATCTCTTGAGTTTCTTCAAACTTCAGAACTTTCACTAAATGATCTATTCTCGGTGAATAGAATTTCTTAAACTTTTCTTGGTTTGGGACCCACAGGCGTCCTAAAAGCATCCCCGCCTCCTCTTGGGCTTTGTACAAGGACTCGTCGGCTTCTTAAAAGTTCTCATGCATTCTCTTGGGCTTCATACAAGGACCCTCACGACCTCTTAGAGGTATATGACAGAACTTAGTCTTCCTTTGTTAAAGCTGTCTTTCTAAAAGGAGTTACAAAAGCCCTTAGACCAATGTTAGGGTTGATACTCATCCCTTAAACGAGTCGGCCTCCTCTTGGGCATTGTACAAAGATAGGCCTTGCCAATAGACTTGGATAATCTAAATCCCCTTGAGTCTCAAAGACATTCCCAAGTTCCGTCCAAACATAGGAAGAAACCCCAGATTATGGATTAATCTTCAGCAGAGCTAAAACTTGTAGGTTCTAAAACCCAGTCTCTCTCCTAAAATCCCCAAGCCAGGGTCAGATTATCATCATATAACATTATCTCAAATCAGAACCTCAAGTTATCTGATATATCAATTCTTCTGCAATTCCCTGCAAGAGTTGATTCCCCACTTGGACCTGCCTCGAGATCTCAATAATTCCCAGTAGAAGATAGCCTCCTCTTAGGCTTTGTATAATGATCCTTTCCTCAGGAAAGTCAGCTCCTCTTGGGCTTTGTACAATGATTCTCCCTAGCAGAGTTAACCTTTTCAGACTCTCTTGTTGAGTCATCCACTTTTCAGACTCTCTTGTTGAGTCAATCACCTTTTCAAGATCTCTTGTTGGGTCAACCACTTGTCCGACTCTCTTGTTGAGTCAATCACGTTCCGGACTCTCTTATTGAGTCAACCCTGTTTAGCCTCAATCTCGGGCTTCGTACAAGAAAAATAAAAGCACTCTCTTATTGAGCCAAACCCTTTTTTAGCCTCAATCTTGGGCTTTATACAACACAGATAAATACCTCCCCCAGCAGAGTTAGCCTCCTCTTAGGCTTCATATAATGATATCCCCAAAGAGTCAGTCTCTTTTTTGCTTCCGTCTTGGGCTTTGTACAAGACACCAATATAAACACTCTCTCATTGAGTCGGTCATTCACAACCACCTCTTCGGCTTTATATACGGATTTCCCCAGTGGAGTCAATCAACCTCTTAGCTTCAACCTTGGGCTTTGATCAAGGCACACAAAAATCAACAATCCCTCTTTAGAGATGACAAATTCTCTTTCAGTCAACCTTGTAGCTTCACTCTTGGGCTTTGAATAAGACACAAATACTCAACCTTTCAGCCTCTGTCTTAGGCTTTGAACAAGACATCAAACATTATCTTTCTTACCTCCCTTAGAATAGGAGGAACTACGATTGCTCTGATTTCCTTGTTTCGTTTAAACGGGAATACGTAGGCATAAGATTGCAAAATCTTAGCGAGCATACTAATCAAAAACTCTAGGTCCAATACCTTCATACATCAATCAAAACTTAGGTCCAGTACCTTCCCAAAAACATCAACAGAAACTCACTCTCCCTGTCACACTTCCCAAGAAACTTTCCCAAACCCATTAACGGATAAACACCATCAAGTACAAAGTAAAACCTAAAGCTAATATCCTGTGGATAACCACATATAGGATGGGTAATTGACAACTACCCATTGTATAATCTGACCACGGACCCCCCAATCTCTTTATGCATTTGTTTAATTAAACATCCGCGTGCAAGGTTAGTTTTAGATACCTTCCCTTTCCCTTCCAGCTTCATGGGATAAATAAGAAATCAGAAAGTAGCACCCCTTTCTCCTCGAGGAGGAAAACCCAACTTCAGCGATAAGGTGGCCGCGTCACCGACAAAAATCGCTCGCTACAGTAAAATGGCGACTCTGCTGGGCAGTCCTTAGAATGGTCTTTGGGGCATCGTCCCCATTTTCTACAGTAAAATGGCGACTCTGTTGGGGAAACATTTTATTGTTTAGGACTAGGATTATTATAGCTCCTAAGAGGTCTAGGATGTTAGCTTTAGGAATGAATATATATATATATATATATATATATATATATATATATATATATATATATATTGCTTTTCCTACTTGATATCCGTACTTATTTTTTTGCTAATGGGATTGCGGGTGATGCCACATCTGGAAAGTTTGAGAGCCACCTAAGATAGGTGATGGCACGAGACGGGTAATCTTACAGGGAGTGGCTCCTAAATAAGAGGTCCCGGTAGACCATCGAATCAGTGGAGATACCCTTTGCGGATTCAATGCATATACGACTTTGGTTGCTGAAAGCAGATTGTTCGATTGGGCTGTCCATGAAACTGAGGATTTTAGTAGACTAAGACCATGTTACTATTTTGTAGTGCGGAAGCTATCGGAAATAGTTGTTACGCGATACTACCCTCATTTGAGATCACTCTAAGATACTGCAACTCGCTCAGGTGAACCAGCCACCTGTTGTTATCCCAAGGGGGTCAATGATTTTGCGGACAGGTACAAAAAATCGCCAGTACAACCTTTGGGGATGGGTAGAGCCTTGACTTCATGACACCGAACCTTTGACCCCATGTTTTTTCTATGTTTTTATGTGATGCATTCATGCATTCATTTCATTAAAAAACTCTTAAACAAAGAAAAAATTTCTCTTCTAGTCTCTCTTTTTAAAATTAAACTGAGACAATGATTGCAAATGTCAGAGAGAGAAAGATTGGGTTATGGATTTCGGTAGAAGAAAGACTTACAAGTACACCTTCAAGGTTCCAAAACTAGAGGATTTAAGAGGGTTGGCAAGGATGATCACCAACCCTGATGCTTTCACAGCGAAGTATGGAGGACTATTGTCTCTGTTAAGGGTCCATGTAATTGAAGGAATCCTGTCCACGCTAATCCAGTTTTACGATCCCGTCTATCACTGTATCACATTCCCGGATTATCAGCTACACCAGCACTGGAGGAGTACTCTCACCTGACTGATCTACCTATCACTGACCAAGCTCCTCTTTCTAGATTGGAAGACATTCCAAAGGATCAGACCATTGCAAGAGAAATTTATTTGGACGAGTCAGAAGTCAGGACTCACATGATCATTAAGGGTGGAATCCAAAATTTGCCAGCCCAGTTTTTGATAAAGAAAGCCCTGTACTTTGCTAGTATAGGGAATGTGCCTGCTTTTGAAAGCATCTTTGCTTTACTCACTTACGGGTTATTTTTGTTTCCTAACATTGATAGCTTCATTGATATCAATGCCATTAAGATTTTTCTGATTGGAAACCCTGTACCTACCTTGCCCGCAGATGCTTATCATTCCGTACACTTTAGGAATTTGTACAGCGGAGGAATGATCACATGTTCTGTACCCCTGCTATACAAATGGTTCACTTCCCATTTGCCCAAGTCTACCGCATTTTGGGATCAAAAGAGTACTTTACGTTGGTCGCAGAGAATCATGTCTCTTACCAACTCTGACATCGATTGGTACAATCGAATCTATGATGGGATCAGGATCATTGACCGTTGTGGAAATTTCCCCAATGTACCCCTCATAAGGATTAAAGGAGGAATCAATTATCATCCAGTTTTAGTTCATCGTCAATTTGGATACCCGATGAGGCATGTCCCGTGTAATGCTCATCTGGAAGGTCTTTTCTTCAAGGAAGGAGAAAACGACAGGGCACTAAAGACCGAAATAGTGCATGCCTGGACACATGTTCACAGGAAAGGAAGAGAGTCTCTAGGGAAACCATAATGTATCTCAGCGGAGCCTTATCTCCGCTGGGTACAAACTAGAGCTCTCAAGTTGAGGATGCCTTACCCTCGTCAAGAAGTTCTTCCGTTAAAGAAATCTGTCCTTTATTTTATGTATGATACAGAAAAACTTCAGGTTACTCTCAACAAAGTTCAACAAGAGAAGAGGTCTTGGAAGAACAAGTATCGTATTCTCAATGTGGAGTGTAACAAAATACATCAACTGTTAAAAGAAAAAGATGCTCTGAGTGAGATTTTAGAGCAACATGCTGTAGAGAATCAAGAAGACCAATGGAATTTGCTCGCTCCTTTCACTTGGCAAAGGAATGACAACCCAACAATGACTCAAGAGCCCTAGTCAAAGAAAAGGAAAGCACCAGAACCAACACCTGAGCCCTCCTCAGAGAGGACTCGGGATCCATAAGTTTAGACATTTCCTTCTACAACACTTTATAAATTACTGTATTTCCATTTCTGCAATATTTGAATTCAATAAAACGGGGTTTCCCCACTGTATGGTATTTGCAATCCAATTGTCGAAGTTTCTTTTGATTAACAAAAAAATTTAATTAATATAATCATTGCATATCATTCATCATTCGCCCATAACGCATTCTTCTTCCCTACGAATCTCACATTTATGTCTCGATTCTAGAGTCAAACTGTCTCATTCGTACAATACTCGGGCCAATCGACAAAAGAAAATGGATGATTCGAGGAAGAGAACAAAGAGTTGAGAGAAGAAATCGACACTCTGAAAGAGGATTTGAGAAAGCTTCACAATGACATGCAAGCTCTGGCAGCAGCTCAGATGCAACAACAAAGGACTGTGATCTCAGAGATCACATCGAAGCCCGTAGTGGAAAAGTATGATCCTCGGTACAACATGCCTAAGGATCGTCCCTGGGGCATGCCGCCCAACTATATCCCGGAAGGATGTATTCCGCCGATCATGGAAGATTCGGAAACTGTAGTAGAAACCGCTGGGCCTGAAGGTTACAAACTTCGGGAAAGCGAAGATGCAAGGGGCATGACAACAACTCCTGAAGGTTATAAACTTCGAGAGAGGAAAGCACTAAGAGTCACTGTCGTAATGACTATACCACCACCCGTGGTACACACTGTCTCGGAAGGATATATTCCACAGATACCTTCTAGTGGAAATGAAAGGATGAACGACAAAATGAAGGAACTCCAGGAACAATTCCTGTAGATGCAGAAGGAACTGCAAGCTATTCGCGGTCAGGATTTATTTGGAAAAGACGTCGCAGACCTTTGTTTGGTCCCCAATGTGAAAGTTCCGCACAAATTCAAGGTGCCCAAATTTGAAAAGTACAAGGATAACTCTTGCCCTCAAAGTCACTTGGTGATGTACGCCCGGAGGATGTCAACACAGACAGAAAACCACCAGCTGCTAATCCATTATTTCCAGGATAGTTTAACCGGTGCCACACTCAAATGGTACATGGGTTTAAACCACACTAAGATCGTCACTTTCAGAGATCTTGGCGCTGCCTTTGTTCAACAATATAAGTATAACCTGGACATGGCACCGGACAAAGATCAACTTAGAGCCATGTCGCAAAAGGATAAGGAAACCTTTAAGGAATATGCTCAGAGATGACGCGAGATTGCCACCCAGATTTGTCCACCTCTTGAGGAAAAAGAGATGACAAAGATCTTCTTGTAAACCTTGAGCTCATTTTACTACGACAGAATGGTCGCCAGTGCCCCCAGTGACTTCACGTAGATGGTGGGCATGGGAGTTCGTCTTGAAGAAGCGGTCCGAGAAGGACGTCTGGTCAAAGGTACAGAACCATCAAGCAGTACCAAAAGATACAGTAGTGCTTTCCCTAAGAAAAAAGAGCAAGATATTGGCCATATATCTCTCGGAAAGCAAAGGCGACTATACCAACCAGTAGCAGCTGTAACTCCTACTATCAACCCTGCACCTGTTCCTGTGTATCAACCTCAAGTTGCTCAAAGCCAACCGCATCAAGAACAATATCAGCAAAAGAAACAACAGCCTCTTCAGCAGGCTCATCCTCAGTATAACAACAACCGTACAACGCGACCACCAGGGTTTAACCCTATACCAATGTTATACACAGGACTGTTTCTGTTACTACTGTTCAAGGGGTACGTCCAGACTAGGTCTCCTCTTACGGTGCTGGAGAATCCGCCTTTCTGGTTCAAAGCAGATCAGACATGTTCTTACCATCAAGGAGGACCAGGGCATAACACAGAAAACTGCCTCAGTTTCAAATACGATGTGCAAAAGCTCATCAGGAGCGGGGTCTTATCCTTCAAGGATACAAATCCAAATGTTCAGACGAACCCGTTGCATTAACACGAGAAAGCTGCGGTAAATTTGATAAAAGGAGAGTCTAACCACAGCTATCAAATTCTTGATGTACTCTTATTAAGGGCTAACTTGGTCAAGATGCATCGCAGACAGAGCGGATACGGTCATGTACCGCCTCATAGTTATCACTAGTGTGATATCTGCTCTAAAGACATTCAAGGATGTTCTGTGGTGCAATCAGCTCTATAGGAACAGTTGGATCTCGGTTGGATCCAGGATCACAGAATTCGTGGGGTCAACATGACTTATACAAATTCCAACATCATTCAAAACCACGACATCCGTGCGATGAATGTCAACCTGGTGGCAATGCACTCAAGGCAAAGCCAACATCATAATCTGCCACGGCAAGATTACAATTCCTGTTTAATTTGCTCAGTAAACAATCAGGGATGGTCTTTTGTACAAGAGGCCCTCCAGCGTCAGATGGATCTTGGATGGATCCAGGATTACCGTGATAGAAATCCCTATCAGGTTAACACGATTCAAATCTTTGATATTCGCTTGATGAACACCAGATTAGTGGAGTTACACGCTAAGCAAGTCCAGCTCGATTTTCTGACTTCGCATGAGTATCAGAACTGTAGAGTATGTCGTGAGAGTGACCAAGGTTATGCACTCGTTCAAAGGACACTTCAACACTTGTTGAACCACTGGTGGCTTCCGATCTATCTAGATGAAGGCACACAACAAGTCAGTATGATCGATGGGAACCCTACTAGGCATCAAAGTCAGGATGTTCGATCAATGGAAACAGATCTAGTAAAGTTGCACTGCATACAAAGCGGACGTGGCAGGGTGCCACCACACAATTATGAACGTTGTAGAGTTTGCTCAGAGAATAACCAAGGATGCTACCTCGTGAGAGCAGCCCTTCAAAATTAGTTGGACCATGGTGAAATTCAACCATGGTCAAGCTCTGGTTCAATGTCAAACTATCATCCTGATCAAAGCAGAGATGTTGTTTTAATCCCTAAGCGAGAAGTGGCCAAAGATGTGTGCGCCATAATCCCTTTACTCCATGAATCAAGAATTCCTCTTGATAGTTGGAGGATTCTCAACCTCGAACCAATTGAGGCCGACTATGATGGTCAGAAAAATCAAAAGGCTCCTGTAGTTATCTATCTGCCAAGACCGGTACCGTACAAGTCTGCTAAGGCTATCTCTTACAAATACGGTGCAACAACAGTTGAGAATGGAAAATAAGTTCCATTACCCTCCATCGTGAATATTGCAAACATTAGTCGAGTAACACGGAGCGGTCGAGTCTTCAACCGAGGAGTTGGAGAACCTACCAGAGAAAAGAAACCTCAAACAGAAGTTCCCGATCAACCAGTCGGTCAGTCCAGTGGTCCCAACCTCTCAAAGAACAATGATGAGATGCTGAAGCTCATCCAAAAGAGTGAATACAACATTGTTGGTCAACTGTTGCAAACTCCTTCAAAAATCTCTGTGTTATCTCTTTTACTCAGTTCCGAAGCTCACAAGGAAGCTCTGCAGAAAGTCTTAGAGCAAGCCTTTGTGGAATAGGAAGTAACAATAAGACAATTCGATAGCATTGTCTCCAACATCACTTCCTGCAACAACTAGGAGTTTAGTGACGAGGAACTGCCCGAAGAAGGAAAGAATCACAACATGGCGCTTAATATTACAGTCAACTGCCATGACGATGCTTTAGCTAGCGTACTGGTAGACACCGGATCGACTCTGAATGTTATGCCGAAGTCTACATTAATGCGACTATCATTCAAAGGATCCCCGATGAGGGGCAGTGAGGTCATAGTCAAAGCATTTGACGGATCCCATAAAACAGTTATCGGCGAAGTCGATCTTCCCATAACTATCGGTCCTCACACTTTCCAAGTCATTTTCTAGGTCATGGATGTCCGGGAAGCATACAGCTGTTTATTAGGAAGATCTTGGATACACCAGGCTGGGGCAGTCACTTCGACACTGCACCAGAAGCTGAAGTTCATCAAGAACGACCAACTAGTCATAGTCTGTGGAGAGCAAGCCTTGATCGTGAGTAACTTATCGTCGTCCACTTGTGTAGAACCAGAAGAGGTTGTTGGAACCCAGTTCCAAGAACTTTCGATGAGCAATGACAAATCAGAAAAAGGAATGAGGATTTCCTCGTACAAAGATGCTCTCGAGGTGATCAAAAGTAACAATACAAAGGGATGGGGACAACTTGTCATTCCTACTGATAACAAAACAAAGAAGGGTCTTGGTTTTTCCTCAACCTGTACCCAGACTGTTACTAATGATGAAATTCTTCATCCCATTCATAACTTCTTCCACAGTGGGGGCTTCCATCACCCAGTGTCTCAAGAAGTACATACCATCAACAAGGGTGATCCCTCCGATGCAGATGAAGAGTGGAAATCCTATCTTAACGAGGATGGTTATATGTCTCAGGAAGAGGCGCCTACGCCATTTTTCTATCCCGCACAGAGTCCAAGATTTATACCAAGGTCAGATGTCAGGACGATATATGGAGATTGTGATCCGGAAGGATGTCGTGCTCCACCAAACTCATTAGAGGAGGACACTCCGATGAAAGACAACTTTGACCACGACTATTATGGCCCAATGGATGGCCTGCCAATCTGGCAGCCGTACCTGGGAGACTTGGGGCAAGAAAGTCAGCCCAACGACGCTTATCAACTGAGCATTATTGAAAAGATTACCTATGTCCCCACCATGTCATGGGATCATTATTCAGGGCATTCAAAAAATATCCAGCACGACAATGAATTTGCAAATCTTGCAGGACTAGAATTCATTAATTATGCTTTTCCTAAGGTAAACGTCGTCGAAAGGGATGACTCCTCTAGTTCCAAAGAAGTGTGGGACACCTTAGGACAACCAAGCGGCAAGTTCGACTACTTGGTCAAGTACACCGCTCATGAAAGCTCTCATATCAGGCTCGAAGACATCCAGCCAACTGGATGGGGAGATTTATCTGAGAGTACAAACACTATGCAAGATACAATAGAAGAGTTCGTCTACGACAGATCTGCCTAGGAAACAAATTCCAATGATCTCGCTCCACCAGAAATCAGCGTTATTTCTGAAGACAAATCAAGAAGGAAAGTACCAGACTTTGTGATTCAACGAGGAGTTCGTCGCCAATGGGTTGCTGTCGATGTTCTGAAAGTTATTCATAACTCTAAGTAATTACCATCTTGATTTTAACCTTTCACCCTGCCCAGGTGAAATAGATGTTTTGATAGGGCTCACTTTCTGTAAATGTCCCTCTTCGCTTTGCCCAAAGCGACATAGTTTTGTTTTATAGGGTTGTAGTTTCAAGAATCAACAAGATCATAAATAAAATAACTTCGTTCTGTAATTTCCGCATTTATTGTTGTTTTCTCTTTTCACTTTTTTCAGAAAATGGTAATCCTAAAAAACAACTCAGATAGTAAAAACAAGAAGTTTTTCAAAAAATACACTACACACACTCTTGCATTCTCTCTATCTCCTCTAAAACAAATCATCACATCATGTAGATTGCTTGTTTTAAACCCCATTAAAACATACGATCCAATACCTTCTCCCAACTTTGAATTCCCGGTATTTGAGGCTAAAGAAGAAGACGACGGCGAAATTCCAGAAGAGATCTCCCGATTACTCAGACAAGAGGAAAGGTCCATTGAACCTCACAAGGAGCCGTTGGAAACAGTCAACTTGGGTTCAGAAGAAGAGAGAAAAGAAGTCAGGATTGGGGCACTACTCAGTCTAACTGTCAAAGAAGATTTGATAAAGCTTCTCAAAGAATTTCCCGATGTATTCGCTTGGTCCTATCAGGACATGCCCGGGTTGGATACCAGCATCGTGGAACATCATCTACCATTACAATCAGAATGTCCGCCAGTAAAACAAAGGTTGAAACGGACTCACCCAGACATGGCCATCAAAATCAAGGAGGAAGTACAAAAACAGATTGACATGGGTTTCCTCGCCACATCAGAATATCCTCAATGGTTAGCCAACATAGTACCAGTTCCGAAAAAGGACGGAAAGGTCAGAATGTGTGTAGACTACAGAGATCTAAACAAGGCCATTCCGAAGGATGACTTTCCCCTACCACACATTGACATGCTGGTAGACAGTACAACAAAGTTCAAGGTTTTCTCCTTCATGGATGGATTCTGGGGCTATAATCAAATCAAAATGGCGCCAAAAGACATGGAGAAAACTTCGTTCATCACCCCATGTGGTACTTTTTGTTACAAGGTGATGTCGTTCGGTTTGAAGAACGCCGAGGCAACCTATCAAAGGGCCATGACTACTCTATTTCATGACATGATACACAGAGAGATAGAAGTATATGTCGATGATATGATTGCCAAATCTAAGACAGAAGAGGAGCATGTGACCCACCTACTAAAGCTATTCGAGCAGTTGAGAAAGTACAAACTCCACTTGAATCCCAATAAGTGCACATTCGGTGTCCTTTCAGGGAAGCTACTAGGGTTCATCGTCAGCCAGAAAGGAATTGAGGTTGATCCTGATAAGGTCAAGGCCATTCAAGAAGTACCTTCTCCTAAGACTGAAAAACAAGTCAGAGGATTCCTGGGACGTTTGAACTACATTTCCAGATTTATATTCCTCATGACCGCGACATGCGGTCCAATCTTCAAATTACTCAAAAAGAATCAGGATTGCGTTTGAACAGAAGATTGCCAAACTGCCTTCGACAGTATCAAGGAATACCTATTGAACCCACCGATTCTATCGCCTCTAGTAGAAGGAAGACCACTGATCATATACCTAACAGTTTTGGAAGACTCCATGGGCTGTGTACTTGGTCAACAAGACGAAACCAAAAGGAAAGAGTCTGCCATCTACTATCTGAGCAAGAAATTCACCGATTGCGAGACTCGGTACACTATGCTTGAGAAAACTTGCTGTGCTCTGGCTTGGACAGCCAAACGTCTTCGCCAGTATATGATTCGTCACACTACTTGGTTAATCTCAGAAATGGATCCAATCAAGTACGTCTTTGAAAAGCATGCTCTCACGGGAAGGATTACCCGTTGGCAAATGTTGTTATCAGAATACGAAATCGAATACCACGCTCAAAAAGCCATTAAGGGGAGTGTTTTAGCCAATCATTTGGCTCATCAACTGATTGACGATTAGGAATCAATCGGGTTTGACTTCCCAGGCGAAGATTTCATGTACTTAAAAATGAAAGATTGCGATGAACCGCTACCTAGTGAAGGGCCAGAACCAGGTTCCCAATGGGGACTAATCTTTGATGGAGCTGTAAATCATTACGAAAACGAAATTGGGGCAATCATTATAACACCTCAGGGTACCCATATTCCTTTCACCGCCCGACTAACATTCAAGTGTACAAACAACGAGGCCGAATACGAAGCTTGTATCATGGGTCTCGAAGAAGCGATCGACTTAAGGATCAAGAACTTGGATGTATATGGCGACTCAGCCTTGGTTATCAATCAGATCAAAGGAGATTGGAACACATACCAATCATGACTGATTCCTTACAAATATTATGTGAGAAGGTTGTTACCATTCTTCAACAGAATCGAGTTTCATCATATCCCTCGTGAAGAGAATCACATGGCTGATGAATTAGCCACTCTCTCTTCCATGATTAGTGTAGGTCAATGGAATGACATACCTAAGATCAACATAATGCCTTGAACGACCCGCTTACATTTTCGCAATCGAAGCAGTCATCGATGACAAAACTTGGTACACGATATCAAATGCTTCCTTCAGAAATAAGAGTACCCACCTGGGGCATCCAGAAAAGACATAAAGACCCTCAGAAGGCTAGTAGGCAGTTTCTTCCTGAGCGGTGATACACTCTATAAGAGAAACTTTGACATGGTCTTGCTCCGATGCGTAGGCAGACCAAAAGCAAACATGTTGATGAAAGAAATCCGCGAAGGATCCTATGGCACTCTGTCATACCCCAAATTTTGACCACTAAGATTTCCCATCATTGGGAAAATCATCATCACAATAAGGGTAAACCATCATGCCTCATCAGTCTCCCCAAAGATGGGTGAGCATTCACTACAAACAATAATTAGGGTTTCAACCCCTCTCAGAGCTCTTAGACAAAGGATCAATCAAGTAATGACATGATATTCAACTTGTCTAACCTCTCAAACATCCACAAAGGATCAAGAGGACCCCCACTTCAAGAATCAAGCACAATGTTGCAGCATTCCAAGTGGATTAAGCCTCAAGATCGACAGTGTCACCAAATTAGGGTTTTGGTCGACCAGGGCCTCCAGATGAAAATTTTCCTCTGGGTATGAGCCAATTCTTCAAAGCATAACCTAAAATACTCCATGGAACCTCATGGACCCAATCATCAAGTCAGTTTAGCCTCAGGGGCTGCATTTACCAAAAATCAGGAATTAGGGTTTCTTGACCTAATTCACCCCTAAGTTGACTTTTGGGACAAAACATGAGCCAAGACCTCAAGACATGATTTGAGGGTCTCTAATACACCACATTGATCCATTTTCAACAATGGATTGATCCAAGAAGCTTGATTCCCAAGTTTCAAGTTCATCAGAACCACAGTTAGGGTTTCGCGGAAAAAGTCAACTGTGCCTTTAACTTTTGACCAAGACATGCTCCCAAACCTTGGGACATAATTCAATACACCCTATAACACCTATGAAATCAATCTATCAAGTTTGATTTAGGTCAAGGACCTGATTTCATAGAGGATCGCACAGTTTGGAATTCATCTGATAAAAAGTCAACTGTGCCCAAAAGTCAAAGTTTGACTTTTTGATTTTTTGATCAATTATGGTTCCCTAACCCTAAAATGATGTTAATGTGTGATTTGAATCAACATTCATCAAGAAAAATCAAAGAAAGTGGGATAACTTGTAAAAGGGGTAACCATAAAAAAACTTAGAAATTTTCTAAGTTATGGAACAAAGTGGTTAGGGTCCTAACTTCCAAGGATCAGAACTTGAGATCCAAGCAACCATTTTGGCTGATCCAAAGATGGATTTGTAGCTCTCATGGAATAATTTAAAAGTGTCAACTACACCTAATTCCAATTCCTCATAGATTTCAAGTTATGATTGGACCAAAATGCCAAAAACATGAAAATGCATCATTTTTCAACACTTAGACAAAATTCTGTCAAAAACAGATTTTGTTGAAAACACCAAAACTTGTGAGGTTTTTTCACATAGTTGGAAGTGGAATCAATTCCAAAGGTAAACATCAATGTTGTTGCATATGTTGCTAAGAATTCAAAGAGCTTATTAGCATGAATTGATTCAACTTGAGCCAAGAGAAATCCAAGCCCAAAGTCATGCTGCTGCAACTGTTTTGGAAAAATCAGTTTGCACTTTTGCTTGCTTTACACGATTTCTGATTCAAGACCAATGATCCCTATACTACAGTCATCTAATCTGATCCTAATCCAAATGATCCAACTTGCAAAGTTGAGTCCAAAAGCCAAAGGATCTTCCAACTTGAGATCAATACATTTTGGCATATTATGCCTTGAATTCAAGGGCATTAATGTGGAATAGTGCACTTTCAAGATTCTCACTCTCCTCAGTCAAGTTCTCTGATTAAACAACAATAAAAACATCTGAAGAATGTGGATTTTGTCAAGACATATCCATGCTCTTGGGAGGGGCTAGGTTGCCTTGCATGAGAAGAAATGCCACCAAGCCAAGGCCATTGAATATGATATGATCCAGCACCCATTCACTATTCCTCCAAGACAAGAGTTGATCACATATAAATAGAGGTTCCAATTGATCATTCAAATCACCCCAAAGCAACTTACAACATTGCTTTCTCTCATTTTCTCTTAAGTGCCAAATTTCTTTGTTTTTGAGAAACCACCATCGGGTTTTGAGTTGCAGCCTTAAGCAATCCATTCCAATTGCTCAAACACATCACATATGATGTATATGAGGTGTTCAAACACTTAAACCATCTCTGTAACACCTTTAGCTCAAAATCACTCTTCAACCAAGCCATTATGCCTCAATTCTGCAGTTGGATTCCTCCAACTTGATCCAAAGATTTTCAAAGTGTTCCAAGGCTTGCAATCCACTCAACAACATCCATTGAAGCTGTAGTGATCATCAAATCACATCTGAAACACCATCTGTGCAGAATTCCATTTCAGCTTGCAAAAAGGTAAGCTTCAAAACTCTCATAACATGATCCATGCATATTTCCTCGCATGATACTTTTGCCAATTGCTTGTCATCATATGTTGAGTGTTTCCCCTCAATCAATTGTTGTTTACAATTCGTATATAGGATTTCCTTGAGTTCATGCCAATTTAAGGGTTCTTCAGGTTTTAACTTGTTATGTTCTGATTCAATCCATTTCAATAAAATTGAATATTGCCATCATGATCCTTGTTAAAAAACGCATGAGTTTGATGTTTGAATCATGTCAAATGGATGAGAGACGAGTGAGATAGGGTGCTTCATGCACGAGCTCGAGGAAGAAGATGGCCATCGCGCCATTCTTCAGGTTTTCCAACCAAGTTTGCCTTATGTTTTTCATTTGCCATGTATATAATGAATTGGCATTGCGCCCTAGTGGAAACAGTAGTATGTTTGTGAGTATTGGCAAGTGAGAGGTCCGGGGTTCGAATCCTCCTTGCCCAGACCTCTTTTTTATCACTTTTTCCTATTTTTTATTTTTTCATATTATTTTATTAATGATTTGAAAAATTAATTTCTCACTCAATTTTTATCATTTTTAATTGGTTCTTTTTCTGAAAAATCACAAAAATGTTGAAATATTTTATTCCACAAAAAATCAAATTTATATTATTTATTTATTTATTATAATTGGTATTTTTGTGAATAAATTCATTTTTAATTATTTTTAAACATTTAAAAAGTGAATATTTATTTTGAAAATCAAAACCAAATGAGTTCTAAATCATCTTGTGATTAAAACCTCATTTTTCAAACCTTAAACAAAAATCACAAGTGGTTTATTCAAACTTATTTGGTATTTTTATCATTTTTAGTGATTTTCTTTAAATATTTACTTTTAAAGGAAAACAAAATTAGGGTTTCTTTGATTTTCACCCTCACAATTCTTTTTCAAATAATTTTTGGGCCTCTTGATAGAGTGTAAGTCCCACCTCTTTGTAAATAAAATAATTTGAGCCTCAGTGTATTGTATAAGTCCCGGTACCGTCAAAAAGTTCGGCACGATCGTCGCCTTTTTAACAAAAATCCTTGGGCTTCTCCTTAAGCTATAAGACCCATCTTTGGGCCTCTAATAGAGTGTAAGATCCAATCCCCTTTTAAGCAAAACAATTTTTGGGCCTCAGATATTGTATAAGTCCCTCTACGTTAAAAGGAAAAAATCTCGGCGCGATCGCCAGTTCAAAAATTAAAACCTGGGCCTCTCCCTGAGTTGTAAGACCCACCATTTGTACAAAAACAGTTTTGAGCCTCTAATAGGGTATAAGACCCAACATCTTGTACATAAAAACTTTTGGGCCTCGCATATTGTATAAGTCGCTCTGTACAGTTTTCAAAACTATGGTGCAATCATCGTTAAAACTTGACCCTCTCCTTGGGCTGTAAGCCCCAACAAACTTTTCAAAACACTTTCTCCTTTGATTTTGAATTCAAATATCTGTTATTACCAAAACTTTCTTTGCTGAACAACTAACAAAACAACATGGAAGCTCTATAACGGGTAAGTGTTTATCCGCTTTCATTTATTGCTTTCATATGTATATAACTGTATTGTGGGGCTGCTTCACTATAAGTCTCCTTTCATATACTTTTATATACTTGTCAAATATCAACTGTGTAATACTAGTATAGTTATTTAAAGTTTTCCCCGGCAACTACGTCTAGCACTAGGTAAAGCCTTGTTGGTTACTCTTAAATACAAACAAAACTAGATCCCCCGTAGGATTCCAGATACAGTCTTCCCTTCTCTTGGGGTTAAACAATATGGAACAAAGAGAAAGACAGTATTCTCGGTGAACCTTTTCTAAGACTGCCACTCTTAGAAATTGTCAAAGAAACTCTACTCCCCAAAGTTGATCTATTCTCTGTGAATAGCATCTCTTGAGTTTCTTCCAAATTCTCGAACTTTCCTGGAATGATCTCTTCTCTGTGAATTGCATTTCTTGAACTTCTCTTGGTTTGGGGACCCACAGGCTTCCTAAAAGCATCCCCGCCTCCTCTTGGGCGTTGTACAAGGACCCTTCGGCTTCTTAGAAGTTCTCATGCCTTCTCTTGGGCTTAATACAAGGACCCTGACGACCTCTTAAAGGTATAAGAAAGAACTTAGTCATCCTTTTGCTAGAGCAATCTTTCCAGTGTCAAACCTCTGGCCGCTTTAGGGTTGATACTCATCCCTTAATGCCCGTGCCTCTTCTTGGGCATTGTACAAAAGATAAAACTCTAGACTTGGACAGTCTAAACCCCCTTGAGTCTTAAAGACATTCTCAAGTTCCTTTTAAACATAGGAAAAAAAACTGATCACTCTGAAACCCGGTCTCTCTCATGAGAGTTCCCCACCCTTTGGCCTGTCTATGGATCTAATCCTCAGCAGTAACACAACCTCCTCTTGGGCTTTGTACAATGATTCTCCCCAATGGAGCTAACCTTTTCAGACTCTCTTGTTGAGTATAGAAGACTCTCTTGTTGAGTCAATCTCCTTTTAGCCTCCATCTCGGGCTTCGTACGAGACATCAATCACTCTCTTGTTGAGTAAAAAAAGACTCTCTTGTTGAGTCAATCTCCTTTTAGCCTCCATCTCAGGCTTCGTACGAGACAGCAAATCACTCTCTTGTTGAGTATAAAAGATTCTATTGTTGAGTCAACTTTTAGCCTCCGTCTTGGGCATCATACAAGACACATATAAAAGACTCTCTTGTTGAGTCAATCTCCTTTTAGCCTCCATCTCGGGCTTTGTACGAGACACTAAATCACTCTCTTGTTGAGTATAAAAGATTCTCTTGTTGAGTCAATCACCTGTCACATAGACTCTCTTGTTGAGTCAACCTTTTTAGCCTCCGCCCTGGGCTTTATACAGGACAAATAAAAGTACTCTCTTGTTGAGTCAAACCTTTTAGCCTCCGTCTTGGGCTTCGTACAAGACACATAAAAGCACTCTCTTGTTGAGTCAGTCACTTGTTAGTACTCTCTTGTTGAGTCAACCCTTTTAGCCTCTATCTCGGGCTTCGTACGAGACAACAAATAAAAGGCACCCTCTTGTTGGGTCAATCGCCTCCTCTTAGGCTTTGTATAAGGAAAGCTCGGTTGAATCAATCAACCTTTTAACATCAAATTTGTGCCTTGCTCACAGCATACAAACATCAACAACTCCTCTTTAGAGATGACAAATTCTCTCTCATCCAAAACCCTTTAGCTTCACATATTGGGCTTTGAACAAGATACAAATCACCTTTAGCTTCATGTCTTGGGCTTTGAACAAGACACCAAACAAACTTTTTCCTCCCATAGAATAGGAGGAACTACGATCGCTCTGATTTCCCTGTCTCGGGAATACGTAGGCATAAGATTGCAAAAATCTTAGCGAGCATACTAATAAAAAAACCCAAAATCCAGTACCTTCATATATCAATCAAAAGCATCAGATCTAACACCTTACCAAAATACCTCACAAATAGTCCAGACCCCATGTTCTTAGGCAAAATAACCCTGAAAGAGGAACCCCCCTTTTGTAGCATCTGTAAACCAACAGTTTTGACTATTTAACCTCAGTTTACAAGCAGGTTTAATTGGAGACATCTATTTCCCTTCCTTAATCAGCTCAATAGGATAAAAAATGAATCGAACTGTAGTACCAAAGCGATAGTGATTCGAAACCACAAAAACCGCGCTACACACTCATGCCAGCGGACACACAATGGCGAGAAAAATTCTGAGAGCAGGGTACTATTGGTTGACAATGGAATTCGATTGCTACAAGTACATGAGGAGATGTCACAAGTGTCAGATATACTCAGACAAAATTCATGTACCGCCAATGCATCTCAAAGTTCTTTCTTCCCCATGGCCTTTCTCCATATGGGGAGTCCACATGATTGGCATGATCAAACCCAAGGCTTCAAACGGACATCGGTTTATCCTGGTAGCCATTGACTACTTCACCAAGTGGGTCAAAGCAGCGTCATACGCCAATGTAACCCGACAAGTGGTGGTCCGGTTTATCAAAAACAATATCATCTGCCGTTATGCTATTCCAAGCCAGATCATTACGGACAATGGATCTAACTTGAATAATAAGATGATGAAAGAGTTGTGCACTGAGTTTAAGATCGAACACCATAACTCATCTCCCTACTGACCTAAGATGAAAGGAGTGGTGGAAGCGACTAACAAGAACATCAAAAAGATCATTGAAAAGATGGTTGTAACCTATAAGACTGGCACGAGATGCTACCCTTTGCTCTTCACGGTTTTCGCACATCTGTCCGCACTTCAACTGGGGTAACCCCTTTCTCTCTAGTATATGGCATGGAAGCAGTGCTCCCCATAGAAGTAGAGTTCCCATCAATCTGGGTATTGATGGAAGCTAAGCTTACAGAGGCTGAATGGTGTCAAAGTCGGAACGAAGAACTAAATCTGATCGAAGAAAAGAGAATAACGACACTATGCCACGGTCAGTTGTATCAGCAAAGGATGAAGAAGGCGTTCGGAAAAAAGGTCAGACCCTGTGTCTTCAGGAAAAGAGGCCTTGTGCTCAAGAAGATACAATTATTTCCACTGATTCCCCAGGCAAATGGACTCCGAATTATGACGACCCCTATGTGGTCAAGAAAGCTTTCTCAGGAGGCGCCTTGAGACTCGCAAACATGGATGGAGAAGAATTTTCCTACCCCACGAATGTTGACGTAGTCAAGAAATACTTCGCCTAAACTAAAAAAAAAATGTCTCGGTGGATTGAAAACCCGAAAGGGCGGTCCAGGAAAAAGTTAGAGACATAATCAAAAATCATCCCGGTGGATTGGAAGTCTGAAGGTACAGTCCAGGCAAAAGTTAGGGATTAATGGCAAGTAACTACGTCTGATCAGTTCAACTCCTCAGCAGTCACGCCATCCATCAGAAAACTCCAGTTAAGGTCATCTTCGACAGAAGCTCAGGATGTCCAGAATCCAAATTTGGTAGAAGGATAGCGGTCGTTATGTTTCAATGTAGCCCTTTTCCCTAAATTACCATTTTCTGACTTTGTAAATACTCTATGGAATCACGCGCTTGGCGGATTTCCATCCTATCAATAAAATTTGAGCCCTTGTGCTTTTGTTTGTAATTCCTATTTGTTTTAGCTTTACAAAACGACATTTTAACATGATTAACGATTCTTGAAATAAAACAAAAATGAATTTACTTGTCAAAATTTTCTGCTTTTAAAATAAAGATGGCAATTCTTTTGACTGTTGAATATCGAAAGAACATTGATCGCTTCTCCAGAGGCAATTGAGCTTCAAAGTGCATAATCAAAGTACTCCTTCTAAACCAGTGCGCCTGAATGAAGGATCGGCTATGTTAGATGCGAATACTCCATCTGACATCCCCGACAGAGTTCTTACCTCCTAAGCCCGACCAAGGTTGTTCCCCACAGGGACTATCTCTCCTAAGCAAGGCAGAATTGCTATCATGAACGAATGGTGCTTCTTCGTCCCCTGCAGTGGCAGAGTATCTAGTGGTGTTCATCCGTTAGTTTGTATGTCGCGTCAGTTTTGTCAGCATATACATACATACATCATGCATTATTGATTTGCATTCACATTTATATTGCATCACTATCACTCTAGTCGGTCTTATCCCCTAGTGATAAAAGTCATCTTGTTAATCGAGTCGTCA
Organism: Lathyrus tuberosus; assembly: GCA_022829125.1. Classification (NCBI taxonomy): domain Eukaryota; kingdom Viridiplantae; phylum Streptophyta; class Magnoliopsida; order Fabales; family Fabaceae; genus Lathyrus; species Lathyrus tuberosus. The sequence continues at coordinate 7,584,218 of JALAZF010000199.1, read as the reverse complement.
GTTCTTTCCTCATCAGGAAGCGAATCAGCTAAGCAATCTCTCCCCAGTTTATTTCTGGGATGAAGTTGGTCCTTGACCACTTTGATAACTTGAACCTCTGAAAGACAAGAAAACCTTCGACAAACGTCACTCTTCGCCATTGAAGATGATATCTTTGCTTTCCCAGATTAAGGAAAATCCCCAGAGAAAGCCTCGCAACCGGAGATTCGGCAACACCACAATTTCTCTCTGAAAATTTGCTATAGAATGAGGTCATCAGCACCTCCAAATTGGATTACATCACATGGCATTTCTCTGAGAAGATCTCGAAGAAAAGTATGATGTAATATCCCCAAGCGGAAAGCAGTCTCTCAAGAGACTCGTTTTCCCCAGTAGAGTCGACAAATGGTGTCTCCAAACAGGGAAGTTTGTGCACCTCTACAACTCAGACGAATGGGTTCTCCTAGCAAGTCTGACATCAAAATTTTTTCCCATCAAATGGCATCTCCCCAGGAAAATTCGGCGAGAAGTTTGAGGAAAACCGCTACGAATAGCGTCCCTTGTCAAGAAAGTTTATTGACAAAAGAAACTAAGACCAGTTCCTTGGTAGGAAACCAGGACCGAGGGGAAGTTTATTTCAGAAACTGAGACCAGTTCCTCGGTAGGAAACCAGGATCGAGGGGAAGTTTATATCAGAAACTGAGACCAGTTCCTCGGTAGGAAACCAGGATCGAGGAGAAGTTTATATCATAACTGAGACCAGTTCCTTGGTAGGAAACCAGGATCGAGGGGAAGTTTATTTCAGAAACTGAGACCAGTTCCTCGGTAGAAAACCAGGATCGAGGGGAAGTTTATATCAGAAACTGAGACTAGTTCCTCGGTAGGAAACCAGGATCAAGGGGAAGTTTATTTCAAAAGAAACTGAGACCAATTCCTTGGCTGAAAACCAGGATCGAGGGGAAGTTTATATCAGAAACTGAGACCAGTTCCTTGGCTGAAAACCAGGATCGAGGGGAAGTTTACCTTTTCTAAGCATCATTGCTTAGCGAAATAAGAGGGATGAGCAAACTGGCATTCATAACCATTATCAAAATTTCGAGTATTCCGATATTTAATTCTCTTGCACTCCGAATGCCCGAATACCTTCGCCATTCACACCTTCGGGTCCAAGAAGATTAAATAGGGGCATCTGTCATACCCCAAATTTTGACCACTAAGATTTCCCATAATTGTGCAAATCACCATCATAATATGGATGTATTTACATGCCTCATCAATCTCCTCAAAGAAGGGTGAACATTCACTACAAACAGGAATTAGGGTTTCAAGCCCTCACAGAGCACTTAGACAAAGGATCAATCAAGAATTGACATGATATTCAACTTGTCTAACCTCTCAAAACATCCATAAAGGATCAAGAGGACTCCCACATCAAGAATCAAGCACAAGGTTGCAACATTCCAAGTGGATCAAGCCTCAAGATCGCCAGTATCACCAAATTAGGGTTTTGGTCGACCAAGGCCTCCAGATGGAATTTTTCCTCTGGGCATGAGCCAATCATTCAAAATATAACCCAAGATACTCTAAGGGACCTCATGGACCCAATCATCAAGTCAATTTAACCACAGAGGATGCATTTACCAAAAATCAGGAATTAGGGTTTCTTGACCTAATTCACCCCTAAGTTGACTTTTGGGACAAAGCATGAGCCAAAACCTCAAGACATGATTTTAGGGTCTCCAATACACTATATTAATCCATTTGCAACAATGGATCGATCCAAGAAGCTTGACCTACAAGTTTCAATTTCATCTGGACCACAATTAGGGTTTTGAAGAAAAAGTCAAATGTGCCTTTGACTTTTGACCAAAACATGCTCCCAAACCTTGGTACATGATTCAATACACCCTATATCCTCTATGGAATCCATCCGTTAAGTTTGATTTAGGTCAATGACTTGATTTCATAGAGGATCGCACAGTTTAAAATTCATCTGCTAAAAAAGTCAACTGTACAAAAAGTCAAAGTTTGACTTTTTGATATTTTGGTCAACCAAGGTTCCTTAACCCTAAAAGAATGTTAATGTGTGATTTGAATCATCATTCATCAAGAAAAACCAAAGGAAATGGGTTAACTTGTAAAAGGGGTAACCATAAAAAGCGTAGAATTTTTCTAAGTTATGGAACAAAGTGGTTAGGGTACCAACTTTCAAGGATCATAACCTTGAGATCCAAGAAACCATTTTGGATGATCCAAAGATGGATTTGTAGCTCTCATGGCATACTTTAAAAGTGTCAACTACACCTCATTCCCATTCCTCATGGATTTTTAGTTATGGAGTGATCAAAATGGCAGAAAACATGAAATGTCACTTTTTCCAACACTTAGTGAAATTTTCACTAAGTCAGAATCTGTCTTGCTTTTTTTCAAAATGTAGGGGAATTTTTAAATTGGATCCAAAAAGTTTCAAGACAAACTATGATCCCACATGTGTTATATCATATGAGAGCTTTCCAATATGACCAATAACTCCATCAAACTCCACTTGAGCTAGGTGTTATGACAGCTGCAACATCCCTTTCTGCAAACTGTCTTGGCAAGGAAAATTTGTGCACAAGAGCTCGATTTATCCAAATTATGCAATAACAAGCATGGTTATCCATCTGCACACCTCAAGGGGGAACAACTAAGGGACAAACACTGATTCATCAGCTTCCAAAGTCCTAAAATCTACAAGTAGCATGCCAAACCTAAAAAGGCTAAAGATACTACAAGACTCCAATTTTGTTTTAGAACATTTAATGAATGCTTAGAGGTGGCATGTATCAGAGCAAGAATGAATAATTCAGTCAAGCCTTATCCTTGAATCAAAGAACCATATGCTTGTGCTCTAATCTCAAGTCAATGGCTAGAGGAGACTTGAGATTCCATTTGATCACAATTGGCCACAGACCTGTATCAGTTGCCATTCCTTATTCCTTGCAAAAAAAACTTGTTCTACTATAAATAGAGCTCAATTGTGATAAATTTAAGTACACCAAAGCAACCAAACTGATGCTTTCCTCAAAATCTCCAATTTCACTCCAATTTTTCCTTCTAAAGCAAGTCACTATCGGGTTTTGAGTTTGAGAGCAATTCCAACCAAACCAATGGTTCACACACCTCACATATAACATATAGAAGTGATCCAAACTCTCACATAACATCTGGAACATTAGAATCACAAAATCACCAGCCATTTGCACAAGCTTTTGACAGATTTGCAGTTGAGGTGCCAAATTAAGTTCCAGCTCAATCCAATCCATTCCAAGCATTCAAACACACTCCATAGCACCTAGGGAAGCTGTCACATCATTGGAACCAAGTTGTAACACCTACAACACAAAACACGATCACCAGCTGCAAGAGGTAAGCTTCAACTTGGTCATCTCATGATTCATGCATATTTCCTCGCACAATAATTTTGCCATATGTTCATAATCATGTATGGAGTGTTTCCCCTCAATTCATTGCTTTGCTTGGATCATGTATCAAATTTCTGAGCCTTCATGCAGAAATTAGGGTTCTTGAGGTTTCTCTTTGATTTCTTATTCCATGCTTAAAATAAATGAAATTAAAGACCATAGACATGATCGTGAGGTGAAAACGAGCAGATTGATATGTGGTTTGTGTGATTTCATCAAGTATTCAGTGAGATTGATGAGAAAATGTAAATTTGGGTAAATCAGACGCGCGTGTTCTTGGTGTGTTCTTGGCGCCCTTTTTTGAATATTCAAATATTTGAAATTTGTGATTTTATTTAATTGATTCAAAAATTAATTTCTCTCTGAATTTTAATGAATTTGAGTTAGTTCTTTTTTTTAATAATTCACAAAAATGTTAAAATATTTTATTTTACAAAAATTTCCCAAAAATATTATTTATTTCATATATTTGATATTTTTACAAGGAATTAATTTTTATTTGTTTTTTGACATTTAAAATATTTTTTCCTCTTGATTTTCCAAACTTGAATGGTTTCCAATCATTTTGTGGATTAAAACATGATTTTTGAGACATTGACCCAAAATCACAACACATTTTTTACATGTTTTCAATGATTTTATTAATTTTTAATCAAAATTAATTCCATGTTAAACAAAATTAGGGTTTTGATTAATTCCACCCTCATCAATCTTTTCCAAACACTCATGGGTCTCTAATAGAGTGTAAGACCCATCCCTTGTAAATAAAAATCTTTTTGGGCCGTAGTCATTGTATAAGTCCCAATACGTTAAAAAAACCGCGGCGCGATCGTCACCTTTTAAACAAAAAACATCTGGGCCTACCCTCGTGTTGTAAGTCCCATTTCTTTTCTTTAAGTGATCTTTGGGCCTCTAATAGAGTGTAAGACCCATTCCTTGTAAAGAAGATACCTTGTTGAGCCTCAGATATTGTATAAGACCCATTGTGTTTTCAAAATCCTCGGCGCGATCGCCGTTTTCAAACCAACTATATGGGCCTACCCTCGTGTTGTAAGTCCCATCTTTATTTTTCTTAAATAATCTTTGGGCCTCTAATAGAGTGTAAGACCCAACCCTTTTGTAAGTAAACCATTGTGGGCCTCACTTATTGTATACGTCCCTCTGTACATTTTCAAAACAGCGGTACGATCGTCGCCCTTTTAACAAAATCATCTGGGCTTCTCCTTGAGCTATAAGACCTATCTTTATTCATTTTTCAAACTCTTTGGGCCTCTCCTTGAGTTGTAAGACCCATACCTTTGTACAGAAAACCTTTTGGGCCTCAGACGTTGTATAAGTCCCAGTACAATCTTTTCAAAACAACTTCCCTTTTGATTTAGGTTCAAATATACAGTTGTTATCAAAACTTTCTTTAATTTCTTTGAACAACTAACAATACAGCATGGACGCTTGCTCTCCTATAAGTTTTACTCGCTTTCATTTACTTGCTCAAATATATATAACTGTATTGTGGGAAGCTGCGCATGGTTAGTCTTCTTTCATTCTTTTAAATACATGTCAAATATATATAACTGTATTGTGGGAAGCTGCGCATGATTATACTTCTTTCATACCTTTTTACATACTTGTCATATATCAACTGTATATATACTAGTATAGTTATTTAGAGTTTTCCCCGACAACTAGGTCTAGAACTAGGTAAAGCCCGTTTGGTCACTCTTAAATACAGTCAAAACTAGATCCCCATAGGATTTCCAGATACAGTCTTCCCTTCTCTTGGGGTTAAACAATATGGAACAAAGAGAAAGGCAGTATTCCTCGTGAACCTTTTCTCAGACTGTCACCCCTAGAAATTGTCAAAGAAATTCTACTCCCCAGAGTTGATCTATTCTCGGTGAATAGCATCTCTTGAGTTTCTTCAAACTTCATAACTTTCACTAAATGATCTATTCTCGGTGAATAGCATTTCTTGAACTTTTCTTGGTTTGGGACCCACAGGCTTCCTAAAAGCATCCCCGCCTCCTCTTGGGCTTTGTAAAAGGACCCGTCGGCTTCTTAAAAGTTCTCATACCTTCTCTTGGGCTTTATACAAGGACCCTCATGACCTCTTAGAGGTATAGGACAGAACTTAGTCATCCTTTGTTAAAGCTGTCTTTCTAAAAGGAGTTACAAAAGCCCTCAGACCAATGTTAGGGTTAATACTCATCCCTTAAACGAGTCGGCCTCCTCTTGGGCATTGTACAAAGATAGGCCTTGCCAATAGACTTGGACAGTCTAAATCCCTCCAAACATAGGAAGAAACCCCGAATTATGGATTAATCTCCAGCAGAGCTAAAACTTGTGGGTTCTAAAACCCAGTATCTCTCCTAAAATCCCCAAGCCAGGGTCAGATTATCATCATATAACACTATCACAAATCAGAACCTCAAGGTATCTGATCTATCAATTCTTTTGCATTCCCCTACAAGAGTTGATTCTCCACTTGGACCTGCCTCGGGATCTCAATAATTCCCAGCAGAAGATAGCCTCCTCTTATGCTGTGTATAATGATAATTTCCTTAGGAAAGTCAGCCTCCTCTTGGGCTTTGTACAATGATTCTCCTCAGCGGAGTTAACCTTTTCAGACTCTCTTGTTGAGTCAATCACCTTTTCAGACTCTCTTGTTGGGTCAACCACTTGTCCGACTCTCTTGTTGAGTCAATCACGTTCCAGACTCTCTTGTTGAGTCAACCCTGTTTAGCCTTAATCCCGGGCTTCATATGAGATAAATAAAAGCACTCTCTTGTTGAGTCAAACCCTTTTTTAGCCTCAATCTTGGGCTTTATACAAGATAGATAAATACCTCCCCCAGTGGAGTTAGCCTCCTCTTAGGCTTCATATAATGATATCCCCAAAGAGTCAGTCTCTTTTTTGCTTCAGTCTTGGGCTTTGTACAAGACACCAATATAAACACTCTCTCGTTGAATCGGTCATTCACAACCACCTCTTCGGCATTATATAAGGATTTCCCCAGTGGAGTCAATCAACCTCTTAGCTTCAACCTTGGGCTTTGATCAAGGCACACAAAAATCAACAATCCCTCTTTAGAGATGACAAATTCTCTTTCAGTCAACCTTGTAGCTTCACTCTTGGGCTTTGAACAAGACACAAATACTCAACCTTTCAGCCTCTGTCTTGGGCTTTGAACAAGACACCAAACATTATCTTTTTTTCCTCCCTTAGAATAGGAGGAACTACGATTGCTCTGATTTCCCTGTTTCGTTTAAAGTGAAATACGTAGGCATAAGATTGCGAAATTTTAGCGAGCATACTAATCAAAAACTCTAGGTCCAATACCTTCATACATCAATCAAAACTTAGTCCAACACCTTCCCAAAAATATCAACAGAAACTTACTCTCCCTATCACACTTCCCAAGAAACTTTCCCAAACCCATTAACGGATAAACACCCAAGTACAAAGTAAAACCTAAAGCTAATATCCTGTGGATAACCACATATAGGATGGGTAATTGACAGCTACCCATTGTATAACCTGACCTCGGATCCCCCAATCTCTATAAGCTTTTGTTCAATTAAACATTCGCGTGCAAGGTTAGTTTTAGATACCTTCCCTTTCCCTTCCAGCTTCATGGGATAAATAAGAAATCAGAAAGTAGCACCTCTTTCTCCTCGAGGAGGAAAACCCAACTTCAGCGATAAGGTGGTCGCGTCACCGACAAAAATCGCTCGCTACACAAGGTTCAAATTCTAATCTTACCAACTAGCATCACATTCATACATCAACATAAATATCATCATAATGGAGTCCATGATAACCATAACAACTATACACTACACCAAAAAAATCACCTAACCCGTATGCAACATAACCTTGATCTCATTCTCCACATTTCTTAACCAAGCTCTTAACCCACTTCTAATCTTGATTAGTTCTCTCTAACCTCACATATAAGCTACTAACCCTAACAAATTTAGTTACTCATCTCATTATCTCTAAAACATAAAAAAACTCCATTTGTTTTCTCTCAAGTTCAGATCTCTCAAACTCACTCATTCCTAAAGCTTTCTCTTAGCTTTCTTCTCCATTGTCACAACTGTGTTTCATAGAAGCTTCTGTTTACAAGAGATATCACCTAGGAGCATCATCTCACCATCCACTGGTTCATCATCTTCTTCATCAAATTTGGAGTTTTAGCAAGATTCAAAGAACTCTAGGCATTTATTTTGCCTTCCCAGTTTAGATTAGAAGATTGGCAGGAAGTTCTAGGGTTTCTGGTACGAGGAAAGTGAAGCTTAAGCAGGTGAGTTTCTTGAATTTTTGCATCATCATAGAACCCGTATATGGCTTAGAACCATGTAGTTAGGCTTGCATCTGAAGTCCTTCTGATGAAGGCAGTGTTTTTGGTTAGATTTAGGGCCAAGATGTGAAGTTTCAAGTTTGCCAGATCTAAATTATTTCCTTCAAAACTCTCTGTATGTTGATTGTATGGAATTTTCAATAGCATATTTCTAATCTACGCAAAAATCCGTGCTGGTTGGTCTAGGGTTTTTTCATTTCTGGTCATGTTTTCGCCGGAGCTCTGGTGGACTTTACCGGAGAAGATGACCGGAAGGTCATCTTCGACGAGGATTAGTCAAAACCCTAATCTATGTGGCTGATCAGCATAATTTCATTGGTCCATGTCTTAGTTCATTTACCAGTGTGTATTTAGTTTTTCCCGCGTGTGGTTTCCTTTCAAACTGGCCAATGAGCGTCTTCCAGCGCATTAATAAAGCCTTTTTTCCACACGTGATTGTTTAGTTTCCCAGCTTTTCTTTTTTCCTTTTTCTCCTGAAATAATAATTAATAATAATAATCTGAATAGAGAGTTTTTTTTATAACCTGGGCCCAACGCTTTGCTAAGCGCACCCCATTTGTTGTTACCCAATTATTTTTGAACTAGGCTTTTATTTTAGTTGCACCCCCTAGTTAGTTCCTTGTGTTTTTCTTGATTCCTTTTTCACACGTTTCAAAAGTGAATATGAAATATAGCTCCTTTTGCCTAAAAATCCCAAATAAATTCATGGATATTATATGATTTTTTAATGAATTTTATTTTCATTTTTGATTAAATTTGGTATTTTTTTCCATTTTCTAATTGGAATGTGTGCATATGGACATACCTTGTGAATCAATCATTGAAAAATGACCTTTCCTTAATAGTTTTGATCCAATTTTTTGTGTGTATTTTGACACTTGATAATAGGACTCTTACATGTTCAATTGATATTTTGTTAATGATTTTTGGGTCACTTTCTAAATACTTTTTGTGACTTGTGTTTGTATGATCCCTAATGGTATCAGGCTTAAGGTTAGCAATTGCTTGGGCACCTTTGGTGCATATTTTGGAGTCAATTTTTTGGACATGATCACCCACTTACCTTAACATAACATGGTAAATTTATCATAATTTTCTAAAGCATTTCACCATTTTTCATGGATTTTTCAAAGTGTACATATTGTGTGGATGTATGCCTAAAACTAGGTTAAGTTTGACAGCTGCCTGTGGCCACTTTATGCCAACTTTAAGGACATGTTTGAGCCTATTCATGACGATATTTTGTGTGCCTTTGTGATCCTTGGATCCTACTTTTTGATCATGACTCACATGATTTCTTTGAACCCTAAATTTCTTACCTGATCTTACTCGATGCTTGCTTAGGTGCTTTAGTTTGGTGATGCATTTATGGAATCCCCTTTGGGATATTTTTGTGCATCATTTCACATGTGGTTTAGCATAAGGTAGAGCCTGCCCATATTGATTCATAGGTCATTTCACATGCTCCTAATTGATATTGTGCTTTCATAAGATTGAACATGAATGAGCATTTGACTTTGTTATTTTCACTTGAACTTTGGGTATGCCATATTTGTCCAATGCTTTTGATATTCAAATGGACCATTCCATATATCATTTACCACTGCCTCGTGTGTGTGAATAATTGGTTTACTTGACCTTGGCCATACTTTTACATACTTGAACTTACTTTGTTTCTAGTAGAAGATTAAGTTGATTTTTGACCACTACTTGGGATATCTTTTGAGAACATGTTGCCATGATGATTTTGTGAGACCTAAATGAACATTTTGAATATGGATAACATGAATAAATTTACATTATCATGAGTAGGAACTTCCTCATCCCATTTATAGGTCATTTGTGTCCTTAAGTGCTTACTTTTGTGTGAATGAGAACATGATTTGTGCACTAACTTTGATCACTTTCTTAACATCATTTGTGTGTAATCCTTGATCATTCCTTTTGGGATTCAAATGTGAAATATTATAGGTCTCTTACCTCTGATGTGTATGCTTTGACATTGCCTTACCATGTTCATTCTTTTCTCTTTGCTTAAGTGTTAAGGTATATGCTTTAAAGGATAGTTATGTTTGGTTTTAGTCCTTACTTACATTAGCTTTGGAGATTGAGTTTGACATGAAATGTTGTCACAATTTGAGATTGATATTGAGAATTAAATACATGTCTCCACTTCTGACCTAAGTCTTATGAGTTCATCTCACACTTGTTTGCTCATTGTGCAACCTTGAATGATTAAAACATGCTTAAGATAACATCTTTGGAAGCAACTTTCAAACCACATTGAACATGATTTGATGTACATTCCATAATAATTTCTTAATACTTCAAGCATCCATTTGACATGTTTATATCACATATGTTGCTTGGGTACATGACTTGACTTCCATTTGTGTGACTTTTATAAGTCTTTTTGACATAGCTTGTGAAAGACAAATGTTTGTGTGTTGATGTAGGACATAACTTGGAATCTTTTGACAATGTGTAGGACATTAACATAGATAGGATATAGTAGGTTTAGCTACTTCCCCTCTTAGGCTCATGTACCTTTAGGGTTCACTTCTCATTGCTTATTGTTTAGCTTTACTCCTATAGTAATTAGAGCACTTCCTTGTGCATTAGGACATAGTTTTGCATTTTGCTTTCAACTACTTGATAGTTGAGCTTGGCTTGGAGTTGGTAAGTATTGGTACTACTTTACTTGGTGTTTACACTTACATGATTCCTTCTTCATCTTATTTCTCTTTTACTTCTCTCTTTTGTGATTGACTAGAATAATGTTTACTTGTGTTTGTTCACATGATCCCTTAGGATTCCTAGCTCCGCTTAATTTCCCATTAAGTTAGAGGTAGGAGAGACATTAGGCTTTCAATTCAAGCATGCTAACATAGGTATAAATTCCCCACTAACCTCAACTATATGGCCATAATGCATGACAACTTATAGGATGGAGTTTCCCTTAGTTATTTTCTTTCACCCTTTGAGTTTCTCTTCGCTCTCTCTAAAACAAAAGCAAAAACACTTAATAAATATTGTATGTGGAGTGCACCACGAGCCTTAAGCACATGGGAAGTGATAAGCGGGAGTCCCTCCTTACCTTATTTAGGGTGTTTTGCATGCGTCCCATCTTGGGTCGATTTGCAACGCATTCGATCATATGTCATAGTCTTTAGCACAATACATACTACAAACACAACAAATCAAAACATTTTCTTCTAAAAAACATAAAAAAAACAACCGTCTTTCTTTAGGATTCTCTTCTCACCTCATTCACTCCAATCGTAAAGGATACGTTATTTTCGTTCTACCGCAAACAGGTAAACGAGTAAGACTCCACGCTACGAGCGACAACACCTAAACTGCTAGAACGTGAACGTTAGCGTCAACCACTTAAAAAACACAAAACAAACAAAGACCATGTAGGTCGAACTACTACTGCTATGACTTCCTCTCTCAGGTCCGATTGAGGATACGTAGGCACGAGACTGCAATGTCTTGGCGAGAAACCTTCCCCCACAATCCCATAGTCCCCCTAACTACGTTGACTCTAATTTTCCCATTCCCGAGGGAATATGTAGGCCTAGGACGGCAATGTCCTACCGAGTCACCTTTTCTTTCCCTCCCCATTTCTCCGTTTCTCGTTCCATTCCTTTTCCATTTAGCAATAGGCTTCAGATACTTACACCCTTTGATTAGAACAACAAGCGTGGATCCCATCGAGTACGATGGATGCGAGGGGGTGCTAATACCTTCCTTTCGCGTAACCGACTCCCGAACCCAGACTATGGTTGCGATGACCATGTCTTTACCTTTGTTGAGGTTTTCTTCGATCGTTTCCTTTTCCTACGTCGGGATAACTACGTTCGGTGGCGACTCTTCTGTCTTTTCCGCCGGTTAATTTTCGCAGATGCGACAGCTGGCGACTCTGCTGGGCACTGATTCGGTTCCCTAAGTGGGTCAATCCTTGTGCCTGTTTGTTTTTGGTTATTGGGTGTTTATCTGTATGCTTTATTTGCTTTATTTATGACTTTTGTCGCATGTTTATTGCTTTGATCGCCTTTTACTTGCTTTATTACATTCGTCATTGACATATATACTGGATCGTGTTGGACTGTTGTTTTATTTGGTGGGATAGGTGTTCTGAGAGATGAGCTCAATACCCAGGCTCGAGTGTACACATAGGACTAGAGTGGAAAGTAGTGTGGCCTACGTAGCGTCTTGGTACGTTTGGTTTACACGAAACCCACACCTAGACGAGGTTTTCTTGGGAGATATTCTGATTTGCGCGTCTTGTGCATTTCGGGGTGTTAACTTAGAAAGCTGTCTACTCTGGTGACCATTACCGAGGACTCAGTTGAGGCACTCCTCCCAAGAGGCGATAATGTCAGACCAAAAATTTAAAACACATTACGCTTCTTGATCCGAGGACCCGAGACTGGGAACTTGCCATAGGATGGCCTTTTGAGGGGAATCAGTTGAGGCCTCCTCGATTGATGATGATTCCAAACCAGAAATGGTGAACATATCATCATTTCTCGACCTGAGAGTCCGTGACGCTGAGGATCCTTGGTTTTAGAGCCCACATGTGAGAGGGGCTGGGTGTTTACAAGTTTGCAGGTAACTTTGACTTCCAACCTACCCGGTTTTCTGGTATTCTTACAGAAGTGGACAATTCATCCTATTATGTTCAGTTAGTTGTTATTCACAATTTTGAACAGACACTATTCACACAGTTCAGCATAGACACATCCAGTTATATGTGGCACCTCTGATATCATGCCTTCACATTGCATCATTGCATACCCTAACATTCATGTTTTTTCATTTCCAGATTTATATCATACTATTGATTCCGGTCAGTGGGTTCTATAGGGATGGATACCAAGAGAAAGAATAATGTGGCTTACAGATTTCTGAAGTTGACTCTAGACTTGCTTCATAAAGTGGTTGCTATGGCTGATCCTGGTGTTCTTACCGACTTCAGAAAAGAGTATGGGAGGTTATTGAATGTTGTCCGTAATATCACGAAGTATGAGCATGACAATATTCATACACTATTTCAGTTTTATAAACCTCCATTGCGTTGCTTCGTGTTTCGGGATTATATTCTAGTGCCAACATTGGAAGAATTTTCTTTCATTCTGGGGATCTTTATCAAGCCAAGGTTACCGTTCTTTTCTGAGGAGTGTCCAAACTTAGAGGAGGTTGCAGCTGCCCTTCATGTGTGTCAGTCTATTTTGAGTGATAAAGTTGTCGATAAGGATGGATTTAAAGGTTTTCAGTTGGAGTTCCTGGTTAGCCAAGCTCGAGAGTATGCCGACACCAAAAGTTAGACTGTTTTCAATGCTATTTTGGCTATATGCATCTACGGGATTGTTTTATTCCCCAATGTACATGACTTTGTGGACATGCACGACGTGAGAATCTTCACCTTGAAAAATCCAATTCCTACTTTTCTTGGCGATTTCTATCATTCTGTGCACTTCAAGAACTAGAAGACAAGGGGGCGGGGGGGGGGGGGGGGGGTTCTGTAAATTGTTGCACGCCACTCTTGTCTGATTGGTTTCAGAATCATCTTCCTCAGACCGGTGCTTTTGTTGACACAAAGACTTCTCTGAAATGGTCTAAGCAGATAATGGGGCTAACTGCTGACAACATCGTCTAGTTTGATCATCAGTTGTTGGGTACAGAGATTATCTCTAGTTGCGGGAACTTTCCAAATGTGCCTCTGGTGGGTAGGAAGGGTCGAATCAATTACAACCCTATTCTGGCAGTCCGAAAATTTGGATATGCTTTTAATAATCCTCCCGAAGACCAAGACCTTGAGGAATCTTTGTTCATTAATCGCGCTGAAGACCAAGAGATGCTGAGGAGAGTTGTAAGTGCTTTGGCACATATTCACAAGAAAGGGAAGACTGTTCTCGGAAAGAGTGATTGTAGAGCCTACCCTTCTTATGTTGAGTGGATCCAGGGGAAAGTGGAAGAGGTGCTATTGCCTTTCTCCAGGGAGCCACCTATGTACCCATTAATGATAGAGTAACCTATCACTATTGCCATTGAAGAATCCAACAAGCTGCAAGCCCTTGTGAAGGAGCTCCGTGTAGAAAACTCCGACTTGAGTAGCCGACTTCAAGATGCTTTGCATAACAACATGGAATTGGAATGTAAGGCTCAAGTCGTGACGAAGCTGCTAGCAAAGAAGGAGATAGACTTTGCAGACAGAGCCCAGTTCAACCGGAAATCTAAGTTGGCTGCAGAATCCTCCGCCCGGGCTCACAAGCAAACTAAGCAACTTTTGTCCGAGGCAAGCGTCAAGCTTGTTTGATTCTCAGAATAGGTGGGTTGAAATCATGGCTGAAAATGAGGAACTAAAGGAAGAGCTCCAAAAGGCGAAAAGAGGCAAGAAGCACTTCTCCAACAAACTGAAGGAAGCTTAGAAAGAAATTAAAGAGCTCAAGATTCAAACTGGGATCAAGAAGTCAATGCTCAGAGATGTCTTTGGAGACGACAATAGCGTAGAGCATATTGTCAAGTTAAATTAAGACATTGGGAAAAGGAATAGGCTGATCAAAGAGCTGATAGAAAGACCAACTCATCCAGACACCGAAGCCCTCCTCGAAGAAGTCAAGACCAGTTTGTAAGGGCTAGGGGTTTGGGATTGATTTGTCTATGTATTTATGTATGTTGTCTATTGTGATTACCATCAGGCTTGTTGATGGACTCACCCTTGGTTGTATCAGACATATTTGTATGACTTTCAAAGATGTTATATGATGAGATATTTGTTTCAGCTATATTGTTTCAGTGGTATTCTCAACAATGTTGTTCCGGCTGTATTTTCTCTGCAATATCTATTTGTTCCTGTTATATCTTCTCAACAACGTATCTGATCCCTCACCCATTTAATACTGGAGTCAAAGTAGATATACCTTGGAAATGATTAAACATGGAATATGCATGCATTCATACATTTCATTTTTGCATAACAGGTGCTTATTTCTAGATTTCCTAACCTTGTTTGATTAACAAGTAGGATTGCTGATTCTCATATCCACCGCTATTCAACGCGCCAAAACAAAAAACGAGCTATGAAACAACTACAGGCAGAGATGGCTGAAATGAGGGCTCGTATGACCCAATTTATGGACCTAATGTAAGGAGTGGCCCAAGGCTAACAAGATCTAAGGGAAATGGTGCAGAGGATTAAAGTTGAAATTCCAAACGCTGACAATCAAGTTGACCCTCCGGTTGGAGGTGGTATTCCTGTTGGTGGAGTTAATGGTGCTATTCCTATTGCTGGAGTTAATGGTGCTGGAGATGGTGCTAGAGTTAATGTTGGTATCCCTGTTGTTGGAGCTGCTAGGGGAGCTATCCCCATTCATATTCCTGTTCCTCATCTAGAGGACAACCACAAGGATCAGTTTTCTTTGATGAACGCAAATTTGGGCAGTAACAATGGTGACGGAGACCGGAGGTATCAATTGCTTGCTAAAAGGCTCAAGGCCGTAGAATGTCAGAATACTATGGGCATTGATGTAGCTGACATGGGGCTAGTTCAAGGAGTAAGAATCCCTCCTAAATTCAAGGCTCCATCTTTTGAAAAATACAACGACAATTCTTGCCCAAAAACTCACTTGCAAGCTTACTTCAAGAAGATTTATGCTTACTCAAATGATGAAAAGCTATGGATGTACTTTTTCCAAGATATCCTGTTTGGGGCATCTCTGGAGTGGTATATGAAGCTTGAGAGGGCCCACGTCAGGAACTGGAAAGAGTTGGCGGAGGCGTTTCTAAAACAGTATCAGTACAACATCGATATGGCACCTAATTGTACTCAGCTGCAAAGCCAGACTCAGAAAAGTAAAGAAAGCTTTAAAGAATACGCCCAGCGGTGGCGTGAATTGGCTACACGGGTGCAATCACCGTTGCTTGAAAGAGAAATGGCTGACATGTTCATAGGGATGTTGCAATGTCCATTCCTAGAACGCTTGGCAGGGTTCCCTTTAACTGGTTTTTCTGATATTGTACTTGCTGGGGAGAGGATTGAGAATTTGCTTAAGCTAGGTAAGATTCAAGACAGTGTCGGGTCATCTTCTGGTGTGCGAAAACCTTTTGCGGGTGCAAGTATAAAACGTGAAGGGGAGACTAATGTTGCGTCTTCTCAGAAGAGAAAAAATAAGGGATATCATGCCCCATACCATCAACCTGCTGCTGTAACCATCCCCGTTACTGTACAACAACAAAATCAACAACAACAACAGGCCCCAAGACATGCCTACCAACAGAGGCAAAGAACGGTTGACCGACATTTTGATCCCTTACCAATGCCATATGCTATGTTGCTTCCGCAATTACTGAAATTAAATTTAGTAGAGCTCCGCACTATGGGTCCTCCTCCGACAAAGCTCCCAGCGGGGTATAATGCAAACGCGCATTGTGACTTTCAATTTGGTGGCCTCGGGCATACTATTGAACGATGTAGAGCCTTTCATCATAAGGTTCAGGATTTAATCGACTCCAAAGCTATTAATTTTGCTCCTCCTGCCACTCCAAACGTTATTCAGAATCCGATGCCTACCCACGGTGGAGCAACTATCAATGATGTTGAAGAAGACGATGGTCAGAGGTTGGTATCTAATGTTGGGGATGTCAAGACGTCATTGCTGGTCGTGAAAGATCGTCTGTTGAAAGGGGGCGTATTCCCAGGATGTGGTGTGGACTGTTCAGATTGTTTGATTCGCGAGAATAGCTGTTATAGGTTGAAAAGTGGTATCCTGAATTTGATGAACGAGGGGTGTTTGCAATTCAGTCAAGTTTCTAGTGCTAATAATGTTGTTTCAACTATTACCATACCTTTTACACCGGTATAGATTCTAGTGCCTGCGAGGCGAGCTCCGGTGACCATCACGGTGCCCAGACCGGTCCCGTTTGAAAGTGAGAAGGCATCCCATGGCACTACGGTGTTGAGGTATACTACAATGGTAAAAAACAAGAAGTTGATACACCGGCTGTAATTGATCAGAAAGTCGATAATGTATGCATTGGCGGTTTCACTAGAAGTGGCAGGCTGTTTGTACTGTAAACTCTTCGAAACGATAATGCAGATGTCTTGGCGAAGGCCAAAGGCAAACAAGTGATGAATGAAGAGCCTGTGCAGAGGGCAGATCCCGATACGTCTTTTGAAAATGATGTCGAGGAATTTATGAATATCATTAAGAAAAGTGAGTACAAGATTGTAGATCACCTCCACCAGACTACATCAAAGATATCCATTTTGTCTCTATTGTTGTGTTCTGAAGCACACCGCAATGCTTTGTTGAAAGTTTTGAATGCGGCGTATGTGCCTCAGGAAATCTCAGTCAACCAACTGGAAGGTGTAATATCCAATGTTAATGTCAGCCGTGGGCTGGGTTTTACTGACATTGATTTGACATCGGAGGGCCGAAACCACAATAAAGCACTCCATATTTCTATGGAATGCAAAAGGGGCTATTCTATCTCACGTGCTAGTATATACTGGTTCCTCGCTTAATGTGCTTCCCAAGAAGGCACTTATTAAGCTGGACATTGAATGAGTGGTGCTTAGACCGAGCGACCTGGTAATTCAAGCATTTGACGGATCGAAGAGGTTGGTTTTTGGGGAAGTTGAATTACCTATCAAGGTGGGACCCCAAGTCTTCAACACTACTTTCAACGTGATGGATATTTAACCCGCATACAGTTGTTTGCTAGGGCGCCCGTGGATTCATGGCGCCGGAGCTGTATCATCGACCCTCCATTAGAAGGTTAAGTTTGTGGTAGATGGACAAGTAGTCAATGTCTATGGTGAAGAAGACATCTTTTTAAGTCACCTGTCTTCCTTCAAGTATGTTGAGATGGATAGCGAAATCCATGAGATTTTGTGTCAAGCATTTGAAACTGTGAATGTGCAAGAAGTCTCTCTTTCATCAGAGAAGAAGCCAAAAGTTTCTATTGCCTTTTACAAGCAGGCCCAAGCTGTGGTACAGTCAGGCAACACCGGAGGTTGGGGCCGAGTAATTGAAGCGCCTGTCAAAGAGAACCAGTTTGGAATTGGTTATCGAGGACCGAAGGTTCAAGGCCGTCAAGGACCCATTACTTTCTCTAGTGCTGGAATTATTGATCCTGGTCATATTTTCGCACTGAGCGATGAAGACGGAGACGGAGACAGTGACTATGACATCAGCAACTGGATACGCCCCTCTGTCCCGGGTCAAGAGCTTAACAACTAGTCTTCTGAAGATTTCGTCCAAGTGACTCTTCACGAAGAGTAATTTTATTTGTTTCCATGTTAAATCCTACGCCTCGCCCAAGGCATAGAGATTCATTGTAGAACTTACATTGTTACACATTCAATTTTATCATTAATAAAGGACGTTTTTTGCATTCATATATTGTGCTCCCTGTCTTTCTCTTTTTACTTTTTAATAATAAATGGCAATGTTTGTTTTTGGCACTCATAAAGCGTGAATAATCATTCATGCAGATGCATTTCACCGGATTTCATTGATAACGATTCTGCTATGGCTTATTATGACTTTGATAGTCTGATTTACCAAACCGAAGAGGATGGTGAAGAAGATTGTGAGCTTCCTGAGGAATTAGCCAGGATGTTGAAACAGGAGGATGGGGCCATTCAGCCGCACGAAGAGGCACTGGAAGTTATTAATCTGGGAATCGAGGATGCTAAGAAAGAAGTCAAAATCGGGGCTGCCCTAGATGAGAATTTAAAGAAGGGGTTGATTGAAAAGCTGCATGAATACGTTGATATCTTCGCTTGGTAGTATCAAGATATGCCAGGGATTGACACCAATATTGTTATGGACAGATTGCCCCTCAAAGAGGGTTGTCCTCCCGTCAAGCAAAAGCTTAGAAGAGCGAAACCAGACATGGCAATCAAGATCAAGGAAGAAGTCCATAAGCAGTTAGATGCGGGTTTCTTGGTTGTTACCAGCTATCGACCATGGGTTGCAAATATTGTGCCGGTACCTAAGAAGGATGGCAAGGTCCGGATGTGTGCTGAATACCGTGATCTGAATAGAGCAAGTCCGAAAGATGACTTCCCATTACCTCACATTGACGTATTGGTTGACAACACGGCTCAGTTTCGGTATTTTTTTTCATGGATGACTTCTCCAGCTACAATCAGATTAAGATGGCACCAGAGGACATGGAGAAAACAACATTCATTACCCCATGGGGAACATTCTGTTATAAAGTGACGCCTTTCGGTCTAAAGAACGCAGGGGCAACCTATCAACGCGCGATGGTGACTCTCTTTCATGATATAATTCATAAGGAGATTGAAGTCTATGTATATGACATGATTGCGAAGTCACAGACCGAAGAGGAACATTTGGTGAATTTGCAGAAACTATTTGAACGGTTGAGAAAATTCATGTTGAGGCTGAATCCGAATAAGTGCATTTTCGGGGTGCGGTCTGGCAAATTGTTAGGTTTTATCGTCAGTGAAAAAGGTATCGAGGTTGATCCAGCAAAAGTGAAAGAAATTCAAGAGATGCTTGAGCCTAGAACAGAAAAATAGGTTCGTGGTTTCCTAGGGAGATTGAACTATATTTCTAGATTCATCTCTCATCTTATGGCCACTTGTGAACCAATTTTCAAGCTGCTGAGAAAAGATCAGGCTATCAGGTGGAATGATGACTGCCAAAGGGCATTTGAAAAGATAAAAAAGTATCTTCAACAACCTCCGATCTTTATACCTCCAGTTCCAGGGAGGCCACTGATAATGTATTTGACAGTACTTAAAAACTCGATGGGTTGCGTACTCGGTCAACACGACGAGACTGGTAGGAAAGAACACGCCATCTACTACCTGAGCAAGAAATTCAATGATTGCGAGTTAAGATACTCAATGCATGAAAAGACATGTTGTGCACTTGCATGGGCTGCTAAGCCTTTGAGACAATACATGCTGACTCACACAACCCTGTTAATATCCAAGATGGATCCAGTCAAGTACATCTTTGAGAACCGTTAGTTGACAAAGGGCTACATCCTAATTCTAAGTGGTGTTTGATGTTTGATGGGGCCATTAATGTAAATGGTAATGGAGTTGGGGCCGTTATTGTCACTCCGAAGGGTTCTCATATACCTTTCACCTCCAGACTGACTTTTGAATGCACCAACAATGAAGCCGAATATGAAGCTTACATTATGTGTATCGAAGAGGCTATTGATCTGAGGATTAAAACACTTGACATATTTGGGGATTTCACTTTGGTGATAAATCAGGTCAACAGAGACTGGAATACTCATCAACCCAATTTGATTCCGTACCGAGATTACGCGAGATGACTGTTGACTTTCTTTAATACAGTGAAGCTTTATCATATATCTCGCGATGAAAATCAGATGGCAGACGCTCTGGTTACGTTATCCTCCATGATCAAAGTGAACTGGATGACCATGGAATCAGATTATTTCAAATATGCTCGAAAGTGCCATAAATGCCAGATTTATGTTGACAAAGTGCATGTGCCTCCGAATCCTTTGAATGTTATGACTTCTGTAGCGTGCGATTTTTGTCGGTGATGTGACCACCTTATCGCCATGGCTTTCTCCTCACTGCAACGGTAGGAGTGGGGTGCTACTTTTTGAATTTTTATTTATCCTGTGAAGCTGGAAAGGAAAGGGAAGCTATCTAAAACTAACCTTGCACGTAAATGTTTAACTGAACAAATTCTTTAAAGAGATTCGGGGTCAGGTTATACAATGGGGGAGTTGTCAGTTACCCATCCTATATGTGGTTATCCATAAGTTGTTAGCAATTTTCCTTACTGATTTCTACTTACTGGTGTTTGTCTGTTGTGGGTTAGGAAAGTTTCTCCTTTGGGAGGTTTTTGAGAGACAGAGTTTTTGTTGATTTCGGAGTTTCCGATTGTTTTTGATGAGTGAAGGTACTGGACCTAAAGTTTTTGATTGGTATGCTCTCTAAGATATCGCAATCTTATGCCTACGTATTCCCGTTGAAGATAACAGGGAAATAAGAGCAATCGTAGTTCCTCCTATTCTATGGGAGGAAAATTTGTTTTGGTGTCTTGTTTGAAACCCAAAATTGAAGCTAAATGGAGTATTTGTGTCTCGTTCAAAGCCCAAGATTGAAACTAAAAGATTTGACGGAGAGAGAATTTGTCATCTCTAAAGGGAGATATCTCGTCTGTTTATCACAATTGTTGGTGACTGATTATAAAGGAGGATTACTTTAACTGGGATATGAGAATCCAGCAATGCCATAATTTCCTTTATAGGGGATTTGTCCTGAAGGAGAAAACTTTAACTCAGTGTAGAGCAATGCCATTTTTCCTTAGGAATCTTTCAGGCTAAGAGAGGGACAGTGGCGTGGATGTAAATAATCCAGAGGCTTGCCACTTACAGAAATTAGATGAAAGAGGCATTTACCAGGATAAGAGAAGGACTATAGCTTGGATATTTGAATCAACAAGTGTGCCACTTATAAAAGTTATCTGGGATTAAGGTTTGTTTTGATGTGTGATAAACAGAGAAGTATCATCCTACAGAGAGATTTTGATTTTTCTCTGAGGGGATGTTGATTTTTGTGTGCCTTGATTAAAGCCCAAGGTTGAAGCTAAGAGATTGATTGAATCCACTGGGGAAGTCCTTATTCAAAGCCTAAGAGGAGGCTAGAAAAGACTGACTCAACAAGAGAGTGTTTAATCTGTCTTGTACAAAGCCCAAGATTGAGGCTAATAGAGAGTTGACTCTTTGGGGATATCATTATACAAATCCTAAGATGAGGCTAAAGATTGACTTTTCTGGGGAAATATTTTGTCAGTTTTGTACAAAGCCCAAGATTGAGGCTAAGAGGGGTTTTTGACTCTACTGGTGAGAGGTTTTATCTGTCTTGTACAAAGCCCAAGAATGTGGCTAAAAGAAAATTGACTCTGTTGGAGAGTATGATTTGTCTTATACAGAGCCCAAGATTGAGGCTGAAAAGAGGGTTGACTCTACTTAGGGAGATTTATATGTCTTGTACAAAGCCCAAGATTGAGGCTAAAAAGGTATTGACTGACTCAGCTGAAGATATTTATGGGTGTCATGTACAAAGCCCAAGATTGAGGCTGACTTTTGCTGAGGAAAATAAGGATCATTGTACAAAGCCTAAGAGGAGGCTGAAAAGATGATTGACTCAACAAGAGAGTGTTTTTATTTGTCTTGTACAAAGCCCAAGATTGAGGCTGAAAAGGGTTGACTCAACAAGAGAGTGTTTTTGTTTTGTACCATTGACTCAATAAGAGAGTGTGGAAAGGTGATTGACTCAATAAGAGAGTGCTAAAAAGTGTTTAACTCAACAAGAGAGTGCAAAAAAAGTGTTTGACTCAATAAGAGAGTGCTAAAAAAGTGATTGACTCAACAAGAGAGTGCTTTGTTTGTCTTATACAAAGCCTAAGATTGAGGCTGAAAGAGGTGACTCAACAAGAGAGTGGGGAAAAATCTTTATACAAAGCCTAAGGGGAGGCTAGTTTCTACTGAGGATTATTGAGATCCAGAGGCAGGTCCAAGATGGGGAATAAACTCTTGCTGAGGGTTACAGAATAGTTGAGGTATCAGATGCCTTGAGGTTCTGATGATAAGCTGACCCTAGCTGGGGAAATTTAGGATGAAAGACTGAGTTTTAGATCCTGTGAGGGTTTTAACTCTACTGGAAATTGGTCAAATGACAAGGGTCTTCCTATGTTTGTAGGGAACTTGAGAATGTCTTTGAGACCCAAGAGGAGATTAGAGTGTCAGAGTCTACTAGTATGAAAGAGTTTATCTTTGTATGATGCCCAAGAGGAGGCAGGTGTTTTAAGGGACGAGTGTCAACCCTAAAATTGGTCTGAGGTTTTTGACTCTTTGGAAAGACTGCTCTAGCAAAGGATGACTAAGTTCTGTCCTATACCTTTAAGAGGTCTTCAGGGTCCTTGTATTAAGTCCAAGAGAAGGCATGAGAACTTCTAAGAAGTCGGAGGGTCCTTGTACAAAGCCCAAGAGGAGGCGGGGAGGCTTTTAGCAAACCTGTGGGTCCAAACATAAGAAAAGTCCAAAAAAAGTTTCACCGGGAATAATCTTTTCTTTAGTGAACAGTTATAGGGTTTGAAGAAATTCAAGAGAAGTTTCACCGGGAATTAATCCTCTCGGGGGGAAATGAATTTCTTTGACAATTTTCTAATAGTGACAGTCTGAGATAAGTTTCACCGAGAATAATGCCTTTCTCTTTGTTCCATATTGTATAAGCCCAAGAGAAGGCAAGACTGTATCTGGAATTCCTATGGGGAACTAGTTTTGACTGTATTGAAAGAGTGACCCATGGCTTTATCTAGTTATAGACCTAATTACCGGGGAAAACTCTAAGCAAGATAATATACAGGCATGTATATACAGATGAAATATATACTGTATGTAAAAAGAGGGTAGGAGGACTTACAGGCGAGGAAGCTTCCAGCACAAACAAATATATATATATATATATATATATGTGTGTGTGTGTGTGTGTGTGTGTGTGTAAGTATGTAAAAGAAAGATGTTTAAAACTTATAGGTGAGCTAGCTTCTATTGTAACAGCTGTATGGTTAGTTGTTCAAGAAATTAAAGAAAGTTTTGATAACAACTATGAGTTTGAACCTAAATCAAAAGGGAAAGTTGTTTTTGAAAAGAAGATTGGGGCTTATACTCAAGTAGAGGCCCAAAGTGTTTGAAAAAGAAAATAAATGGGACTTACAACACATGGGTGCGCCCAGGTTGTTTTTATTTAAATGTCGATCGCGCTGAGATTTTTGAAATCGCAATGGGACTTATTCAATGACTGAGGCCCAAAAAGGTTTTTATTTACAAGGAATGGGTCTTACACTCTATTAGAGGCTCATGAGTTGTTTTTGTACAAGGGATGAGGCTTACAACTCAAGGAGAGGCCCATGGAAAGACAGTGATCGCACCGTCGTTTTGAAAACTGTACTGGGACTTATACGATGACTGAGGCCCAAAATTATTTATGTACAAAGGGGGTTGGGTCTTACACTCTATTAGAGGCCCAAAAGTGTTTTGAAAAAGATTTGTGAGGGTGAATATAATCAAAACCCTAATTTGATTTTAAAACGTATTTTAATTGAATAAAATTCAATTAAAATGATCAAAATTATCAAACATGTGTGAAAAACAAGTTGTGATCTTGGATTAATGTTTAAAAAATCATGTTTTATTCATAGAATGATTTGAAAATTATTTGAATTTGCAAAATCAAGTGAAAGGAATATTTTTAATGTTTAAAAACAAATAAAAACATAATTATTTACAAAAATACTAAAAACATGAATAAAATAATATTTTTTGCAAAATTTTTATGGAATAAAATATTTTAACATTTTTGGGAATTTTCAAAAAAAGAATCAATAAAAAATAATTAAAATTGAGAGAGAAATTAATTTTGGTTTTAATTAAACAAAAACCATAAAAAATGAAAAAAATAGCAAAATATGGCAAAATGATAAAATGGTCTGGGTGGGTGTTCAACCCACGACCTCAACAACAAACACACATGCGCGCTACCACTGGGGTGGTGATACATCCGTGTATCAAAACCACCCCATCAATACATAAGGGATGCCAAGTTTCTAGGCCTGGCCAAGGTGCCATACTTGGCACTTGCCCAAGGCAAGGCGTGATTTTAGGCCTCTTGCGTGAAGGCTCTAACTTTCTCATTTCTCCATAGATTGGGACAAAATTTAGGTGCATCTGACCTGGAATTTCATAAGGAATCCAATGGTGCCCTTGTAATTTTCAGAAAATGTCCCTATTTTAAAACCCGACAGTGGTTTCAAAATAGGCCTAAATTTGTATGTTCTATGCTATCTCATGGTACAAACAATAATAGCATGATAAATTGGTTCAAACACAACACATATGATATGTATGAGAGGTCCATGATCAATGGACCTCAAAGTAATGCATGATTTAGAGAGTTCAAGTTGTGATGCACTTACCTCTTGGAGCTTCTTGTGCTATCTGCCAAATTCCTTGTGCCAGAAGTAATTCAATGCTTTGGACACTCTCGATTGATCCCTTAGAAGCTTTTAGGATGATCAAAACCAGCTGGAATCCTCAGGAACAAGTATAGGCCTTTTCTTGCAAAAGGGGCAAAAGTGACCAAGATAGTAACTCTCTCGAATGGTGTTCCAGATCAGGGAAACCAATTGGGACAGTTTGAGGATGATATTTGGAGTGTGTTTGAGGCCTGGTTTGGTTTTGGAAGTGACTGAATCAAGACATGGCTTGAAAAATGCATAAAAGTCAAATTTTGAGGTTTTGGAGGTTGATTTTATGATTTTGGTGTTTCAGATCACAAGTGAGTGTTTGAACAGCTTAGATATGACATATTGAATGTGTTTGGATCACGAGTTGTGGTGGAATTGCTCTCTAACTCAAAACCTCATAGATGACTTGCAAAAGAAGGCATTTTGGCCTAAAGAGAGAGATTTTGAGGAAAGCATCAGTTGTAGTGCTTTGGTGTACTCAAACTGAGCACAAATGAGCTTTATATATAGTGCAACAAGTTTGTTTTGCAAGCAATAATGAATGGCAGCTGGTACAGGCCTTTGGCCAATGTTGATCCAAGGGAATCTTTAGTCTCCTCTAGCCATTGACTTGAGGTTAGGGCACAGGCCTATGGTCCTTTGATTCAGAGCTGAATCTTGACTCATTCAGTTAGAAATGTCTCAGTCCATGCCACCTTGATGCATCCTTTAAATGCTTGGAAACAAAATTGGAGTCTTTTGCACTTTTTAGCTTTTTTAGGTTTGTTATGGCTATGTGTAGATTCTTGGACTTGGGAGGCTTGGAGATCAGGTCATTCCCCTTGGATTTTATCCTCTGATGTGTCCAAATGTATGACAAGGCTTGGAGTTGTCCAATTTTGCCAAATCGAGCAAAATGCCAAAATCCGCCTTGTACAAGACAGTTGGAAATAGTGATTTTTAGGGGTTCATATCTCCTTGCTCAAGTTGAGTTATGGGAGGCTCTTGTGCTTTTTAGAAAGCCCTCATATGATACAACACATGTGTGATCATAGTTTGTCTTGAAACTATTTGAATCCAACTGAAAAATCCTCATGAACATTGGTGTCCAAGGCTGGTAACATAGGCAGATTTTCCTTAAGTGTTGGAAAAGTGCCATTTTCTTCATTTTTGTCATTTTGATGAGTCCATAACTCAAAATCCATGAGGATTTAGAATCTCTTGTAGTTGACACTTTTAAAGTATGTCAGATGGACTTCCATTTGAGCTTCGAATGGGAGAAAGAGGCCTTGTGGTTTAGGAGTCATGACCTTGCAAAGTTGGTACAAAATCACTTTTGTTCCATAACTTTAAAAAAATTTGGTTTCTTATGGTTGCCCCTTTTGCAAGAAACCTCACTTTTCTTGATTTTTCTTAATGAATGATGATCAATACCATACATTAACATTATTTTTGACTTAGGGGAACCATATTTGTGAAAAATTCCAAAAAGTCAAACTTGATTTTGTGCACAGTTGACTTTTTGTCAAATGAAATCCAAACTGTGCGATCCTTTGTGCAATCAAGTTCTTGACCTAATTCAAACCTAATGGATGGATTCCATAGGTGTTTTAGGGTGTATTGAATCATGTCCCATGGTTTGGGGGCATGTCTTGGTCAAAAGTCAAAGATACAATTGACTTTTCCCTCAAAACCCTAATTGTGGTCCAGATGAAATTGAAACTTGTAAACCAAGCGTCTTGGATCAATCCATTATTGTAAATGGATCAATGTAGTGTATTTGAGGCCCTCAAATCATTTCTTGAGGTCTTGGCTCATGTATTGCATCAAAAGCCAACTTAGGGGTGAGTTAGGTCAAGAAACCCTAATTCCTGATTTTTTGTGAATGCATCCCCTAAGACTAAATTGACTTGATGATTAGGTTCATGATGTATCTTGGAGCATTTTGGATCATGTTTTGAAGTATTGGCTCATGCCCAGAGAAAAATATTCATCTGGAGGCCTTGGTCGACCAAAACCCTAATTTGGTGACACTAGCGATCTTGAGGCTTGACCTACTTGGAATGTTGCACTTCTGTGCCTAATTCTTGATGTGGGAGTCCTCTTGATATCTTATGGGTGTTTAAGAGGTTAGACAAGTTGAAGATCATTTCATTTCTTGATTGATCCTTTGTCTAAGTGCTCTGAGATGGCTCAAAACCCTAATTCTTGACTGTAGTGAATGCTCAACAATCCTTGAGGAGATTGATGAGGCATGATGGTACAACCATATTGTGGTGATGATTTTCACAATGATGAGAAATCTTGGTGGTCAAAATTTGGGGTATGACAGATGTCCCTATTTAATCTTCTTGGACCCGAAGGTGTGAATGGCGAAGGTATTCAGACATTCAGGGTGCAAGAGGATTAAATATCAGAATACCCTATATTTTGACTATGATTATGAATGGAAGTTTGTTGGAGATGCCATTTGTTGACTCTACTGGGGAAAAACGAGTCTCTCGAAAGACTGCTTTTCACTTGGGGGTATTACATCATACTTTTCTTCGAGATCTTCTCGGAGAAATGCCATGTGATGTAATCCAATTTTGAGGTGCTATTGACTTCAGTAATATTAACTTTCTTGGGAGAAAAACCAATGTGTCAATGAGAGTCTTCGGTCGAGAGGCTTTCTCTGGGGATTTTCCTTAATCCGCGTGATATTTCAAAGGTGTCGATCGAAAGTTTTCTTGCCTTTCGAGAGGTTCAAGTTACCAATGTGGTCGAGGATCGTCTCCAATCTAGAAATAAACTGGGGAAAAAGATTGTTTAGACAAAATGTTTCCTGACGAGGAAAGAACAAACAACTCGATTGATTAAGAGGACTTTACCACTTGGGGATCAGACTGACCAGAGTGATAGCAATGTAATATGAATATGAATATGAATCAATTATGCATGATGTATGTACGTTTATGTTGAAAAAACTGACGCAACATACAGACTAATAGATGGACACGACTGGATACTCGGCCACAACGGGGGATAAAAGTATCACTAGTTCAAAATAGCAATCCTATCCTGCTTAGGAGAGACGGTCCCTGTAGGGAGGAAGAATTGTCCAATCGGTCTTAAGAGATAAGAACTCTGCTGGGGATATCAGATGAGACATTTCATCTGACACAATTGATCCTTCATTCAGGTGCACTGGTTTAGAAGGAGTACTTTGATTCTGCACTCTGAGGTTCAATCACCCTCAAAGAAGCGATCGATGTTCTTTTCGATGTTCATCAGTAAAAATGAATTGCCATCTTTATTTTAAAAGCAGAAAAAAATTTGACAATTAAGTTCATTTTTGTTTTATTTCAAGAATCGTTGATCATGTTAAAAATGTCATTCTGTAAAGCTAAAACAAATGAGAATTGCAACAAAAGCACTAGGGCTCAAATTTTATTAATAGAATTGGAAATCAGCCAAGTGCGTGATTCCATAGAGCATTTACAAAGTTTAGAAAATGGTAATTTAAGTGTAAAGGGGCTACATTGAAACATAACAACCACTATCCTTCTACCAACTTTGAATTCTGGATATTTTGGCCTTCTGTCGAAGGTGACCTTGACTGAAGTTGTAAGTTCCTGGATTGGCTGGAATTTTGGTAAAACAACAAGGTGTTCAATGCTGATGTCATGGTGTTGATGTTGCAGCATTGAGTCTTAGTACTGGGCTGTAATAAGTTATAAAGGTTAACTATGTTTGATGTCATGGGCTTGATGTCATAACATTACACTTAACACTGGGCTGTGTTAAGGTTGCTAGTTGCTGAAGTGGATGTCTGATGTCACATAGGTGATGTTGTAACATCAGATCTGCAGAATTGAAGCTAATGACAGCATGGGCTTGTTGTTATTAGGGTCGCGTATTAGCTGGAATTGTGGAGAGTGTTGACTCGTTGGATGAGAATATCTTGGGCTAGATATTTTCTGTTATATGGGAGATTTGATTGCAGGTTTGTTGGAGAATTAAAAGGTGGAAGATTTAAAAAGATTTTGGGGATAAAATCTGTTTTAAAAGATTCAGTTTTTAATTAACAAATCTGATAAAATATTGTGACAAATCCAATCCAAATTCAAGGAGCTATATAAAGCGCACAAGACCAAGGAAGAAGGTACAGAAAACAGATTGAAGATCAAGAGCTGGAGGCTTAGAGTCTAGGGTTTGTTTAGAGTACTTGTAATCACACTATTCTAGGTTGAATAGGTGTTGAATTTTCTGTCCTCTCTAGAAGCTGTAAAGCAATAGAGAGTTGTTGATTGATCGAAGCTAGGAAGCAAGATCAAGGGATCTCAAAGAGGTTGTTCTTTGAGTGTTTTAGGGGATTGAGTAGTGTTCTCATATCTAAGTGGTTTCTTAGGTAGAAAGTCACTAGTAGAGTATAAGTTTAGGAGATTGTCAACTGGTGTGTTGAGTCTGTAAATTATATCTACAAGTAGTGAATTTCATCCCTGGCTTGGTAGCCCCCAGACGTAGGTAGTTAGACCGAACTGGGTGAACAATTCCTTGTGTTTTCCTGTTGCTTATTCTGTCCATTATTGCAGAGTGTGTTGTTGTGACATCACACCTTAACATCACACGTCTGGTACCAGAATTTCAATTGGTATCAAAGCAGGCATCCTGTCTGTCTCTGGGTGAGATCTAGGGAAGTTACTTTCTGGTGAAAGATGGACAAAGAGGTTGGAGGATTCGTCAACAGACCCCCTATCTTGGATGGCTCAAACTATGAGTATTGGAAACCTAGAATGACTACTTTTTTAAAGTCATTAGACAGCAAAGCTTGGAAGGCTGTCATTAAAGAGTGGAAAGCTCCAAAGGTATGTGAGAAAGATGAGGATGGCAAGGATAAAGAAGGCACCTCAAAGCCTAATCCTGAAGAAGAATGGACCAAGGAAGAAGATGAGCTTGCCCTTGGGAATTCAAAAGCCCTAAATGCTATCTTCAATGGGGTTGACAAGAACATATTCAGGCTGATCAACTCATGTGAAACTGCTAAGGCTACTTGGGATATTTTGAAGGCTACTCATGAAGGCACATCTAGAGTTAAGATGTCTAGACTTCAGCTTCTAACATCTAAGTTTGAAAGCTTGAAGATGAAGGAAGATGAGACTATTCATGACTTCCACATGAGTGTTCTTGAGCTGTCAAATGCATCCTGTGCTCTTGGTGAGAAGATGACAGAAGAGAAGCTGGAGAGAAAGATACTTAGGTCCCTCCCTAAGAAGTATAAGATGAAGGTAACAGCCATTGAAGAATCTCAAGACATCAGCAAGATGAGAGTTGATGAGCTTATTGGATCTCTTCAAACATTTAAACTTGGAATGAATGAGGAAGAAACAGAAAAGAAGCCTAAGAGTATAGCTTTAGTCTCCACTCCTGCAGCAGCTAAAGATGATGAGTCCCAGGAGGATCTGCCTCAGGCTATAGTTATGTTAGGAAGACAATTCAATAAAGTGTTCAAGAAGATGAACTATAGACCTAGTGTCAAGAACATCTCTTCTGACATCAGCAAGTCAAATGAGAAAGATGAAGAGAAGATTGCTCAAGATAAAGGAGTTCAGTGCTTTGAATGTGAAGGGTATGGACATGTCAAGAAAGAGTGTCCCACATTCTTGAAGAAGCAGAATAAAGGCTTGACAATTTCCTGGTCTGACACTGATAGCGAAGATGAAAGTGAGCCAGCAAAGCATGTTACAGCTTTGACAGGAATTGTTGAATCTGATGATGATAGTGATGGAGAAGTCACCTATGATGAGCTAGCTTCAACCTACAAGGAGTTGTGTTTAAAGAGTGCTGAAGTTTGTCAAGAAAACAAGTGCCACAAGGAACAGATTGCTCAACTTGAGAATAAAAAATCTGATCTGGAATATGAAGTTGTTCTAGTGAGATCTCAACTTGATCAGATGACAAAATCTGTTAGGATATTGAACAGTGGTACAGCCACTCTTGACAAGATACTCCAGTCATAACAGGTTGCTGGAAACAAAGCTGGGATAGGATATGTGGCCGAAGACAAAGGTACCTCAGAAGCAAGTACTTCAGGTCTAAAGAAGGAAGAGTCACAAACTGTGCCTCAACATCAGCCAAAGAGGCAGAATCTTACTCCCAAGGAAGCTGATGTTTCACAACCTAAGAAGATTGAGAAGAAGACTGGTCATAATCAGAAGAGAAAGCAGCCACAAGGAGCAAGCCAGAATATGCCCCCCCAATATCATAGGAGCATGGAAGCTGCAAGGGTCAAGCAGACCAGGTCACATCCGATGTCTCAACATCAGGAAAACTGGTATGGACCTGGCATCAACAATGTTGTGCCATATAATTATGGAAGAAGGAAGCCTCATCACCATGGGAGACAGCCTAGAAGACAGCATCCTCAGTTCAAACAGCACGTGTCTCATCAGGTGTCTCAACATCAGGGGTATGGTTACACTAATGCTGTGTCTCATTATGGAAGGAGAAAGTCCC
Organism: Lathyrus tuberosus; assembly: GCA_022829125.1. NCBI lineage: Eukaryota > Viridiplantae > Streptophyta > Magnoliopsida > Fabales > Fabaceae > Lathyrus > Lathyrus tuberosus. The sequence goes on along the minus strand of JALAZF010000199.1, from coordinate 7,552,872 downwards.
ACCATCATGGGAGACAATCCAGGAAAAAGCATTCTCAGCTTCCTTATGGATACCAGCATAATAGAAGGCAGGCAAGCAATGTTAGGAGAAGACAACATTATGAGTGGAAGCCACAGCTTTATCATCAAGGTGGGAGAAGGTTTAACCACTTCAGAGATGATAGAATCAGATGTTTCTATTGTGGAAGGTATGGACACATGCAGTACTCTTGTTACAAGCTGCATGGATACCCTCAGCCTCAAAACAGAGGGAGAAAGCACAACCCCAAAGTTGTTAAACAATGGGTACCTAAGGAGAAGGGGAAGTGCTTATTGGTTCAGTTGTCTGACAAAGAAGCAGAAGAAGGAACTTGGTACTTTGACAGTGGATGTTCAAAGCACATGACTGGATCCAAGGAGTATTTGGTGGAGATCATGTCTGGGCATGCTAACAAGGTTGTCTTTGGTAATGGAGAAGAAGGAGTTGTAGAGGGAGTTGGAAGAGTGAAAAATCTTGATGGACTCACTCTTGATAGTGTGATGCTTGTCCAAGGGTTGGATGCTAATCTGATCAGCATAAGTCAGCTATGTGATGAAGGGTACAAAGTCTACTACTCAAAGGATGAGTGTCTGGTGACAAGTGAGAAGGATGATGTGGTCATGAAAGGAGTCAGAACCAGAAACAATTGTTATTCTTGGATACCCATAAGGGTTAGCCCCACTGTGGATGACAAGACTGATGCTTTAACATTAGGTTGTGACATCAAGTATGAAGGGATACTGAAAGGTCAAACTGAGCTAATGAGCTCTAGGGTGAATCATTTTAAATTTTTAAAAGGAAAGGTTTCGTGGAGGGAAAACTTTAGTAATTGGAACCAAAATCAGGGGCCTTACCATATTAATATCACATCAAGACCTTCCAAAACCATCTCATCACAACGCCTCATCTTCCTAAATCTCAACAACATAGAGAGTTTTGTTCTAAACCTGGTCTGTTTCAAAGGAATGATGTCTTCCAAGAACTCTGAACCGGCACGAACTAGGGTTCCCTCCGAAAACGACCTAGGCAATGATGAACACGGTTCTGGTGCTCCTTCCGAGTCAGATAACCCTAAACCCTCCCCTACGAATAAAACTGAAGGCAGGACATCATCATCCCAAGCTGTTGAAGAGAAGTTTAATGTAGACTTGGAGTTGGAACAGCTTACCACCAAAATCCTGGAGAAGGGGATACGCGTAAAAGGGATTTCTGTCCCTCTAAGGCAAATGGCTGCTGAGAAGGTCGCCACTCAAGAGGACAAAGATCTTCAAAAGGATGAGGGTAAAGATCCTGATGTCAATGGTAATGTCAGAACATCATCCCCTAGGGAAGCTAGTCACAAGGGTAAAGAGAAGGATTAGGTCGAGGTCATTGAGATTGAGGACTCATCTGGTGATGAGAAAATTGGAAGAAGGAAGGACAAGAAAAGGGCCTCAAGTAAAGATTCTCCAAAATCGTGGAGCAAAGTTGACAAGGAGGGCAAAAAGAGGAGAATCAGTAAAGAGTCTGAGTCTGAGAGCGATGCTCAAGACATCGACCCAACTGATAATCAAGTGCAGAATCACTATGGAGCCATGTGGAATTATGTGCCTCAAAGAAAGATTGCACTGGAAAGAGAGGTAGCTGCAGAAGACACTGAAATTATTGACCTCATTGAGTGTGCTGGTCTGCGAAGGACTGTGACGGGGTTGACCAATTGTTATGATGGACTGGTCAGAGAATTCATAGGTAATATCTCTGAATCTATAAACAACAGCAAGAGTCGAGCCTTCAGAAGAGTTACCATTAGAGGCAAATGTGTATGGTTCTCTCCTAAAGTGATCAATGGCTACTTAGGAAGAAGTGAGGAAGAATGTGAAGAATTGGAAGTCTCCAACAATGTGATATGTAAAGAAATCACTGGTGGTCAGGTAAAAGTTTGGCCAGAAGATGGAAAGCTGCAAACCAGGTTGTTGAGTGTCAAATATGCCATTCTGCACAGAATTGGTGCTGTCAACTGGGTTCCTACTGGGCACAAGACCACAATTTCGGTTGAATTGGGGAAGATAATCTATGCTGTAGGGACAAAGCAAAGAATTGACTATGGCTCCTACATCTTTGATTACACTGTTAAGCATGCTGCTACTATGAAGATACCAATTGCTTTTCCCTCTCTCATTTATGGGATTATCTTATCTCAACAGCCTGGAATTCTACAGCATTGGGATATAGCTTGCACAAGGAAGCCTGCCTTGTCAGTCCATTCCAAATTGTTTGAAGTGAAACATGTTTCTGACAATGTCAAGACATCTGCTTCAACATCACAACAGCAGCCAGCCAAGACAGGGTTAATTTCAGAACTGGAAGAGGCTTGCAAGGAGTTGGATGAAGTCATCAAAGTTAGTACTGAAAGGAAACAAAAATTTGAAAGACTTGTCATGACTCTGAAAATGGCAGCAAAGGAAGGTGGAGCAGTCAACACTAGCAAGGATGATGAAGGACCTGGTGATAAAGGAGAAAGTGAGGAGCTCAGCTCTGATGAAGACTAGCTTACTACCTTGCTGTTTTTGGTAGTTAGTAGTTTAGTTTTCTTGTTTTGTTGTTTTGCACTTAATGTGCTTGCCTGTGTAATTTGAATATTGTGCTGTTTTTGTTCTATGATTTGTTTTGCCTATTTGCTGACTGTGAGGCTAACAATGAGGGCTAGTTTAGGACTAACTTTATTGGGATAATTGTCTAATTATGGCTAAAAAGGGGGAGAGTTAAAAATTGCCATGAGGAGAAGAGTAGTTGCTGCTAAAAGAATAAAAATAAAAGGTGTTTAGTTGAAAAGTAATGATGCAGCTGTGGAGGGGGAGTATAGACAGCATAGTTGTGGAGCTGCTAGTAAAGAATTCATAGCAATTGCAGAGTGCAGCAAAGCAGGCATCAAGGGGGAGATGTGCTACACATTGTGAGCTACTGAACAGCTGTGATGCTGGTTCAAGTTTTTGAGGGGGAGCACCAATTGACTGTTGTCAATAATGAAGATGGTGCTGCAGCAGATCAAGTAATGAAGACTATATGAAGATTGTCAAACTGCTGCAAGTTAAAGTTTCAAAATATTGAAGATATTCCGCTGCTGAAGTCTCTGAAGATGCAAAGATTGTTTTAGCCAAAATTAGCCAAAGGGGGAGATTGTAAGTTCCTGGATTGGCTGGAATTTTGGTAAAACAACAAGGTGTTCAATGCTGATGTCAAGGTGTTGATGTTGCAGCATTGAGTCTTAGTACTGGGCTGTACTAAGTTGTAAAGGTTAACTATGTTTGATGTCATGGGCTTGATGTCATAACATTGCACTTAACACTGGGTTGTGTTAAGGTTGCTAGTTGCTGAAGTGGATGTCTGATGTCACATAGGTGATGTTGTAACATCAGACCTGCAGAACTGAAGCTAATGACAGCATGGGCTTGTTGTTATTAGGGTTGCGTATTAGCTGGAATTGTGGAGAGTGTTGACTCGTTGGATGAGAATATCTTGGGCTAGATATTTTCTGTTACATGGGAGATTTGATTGCAGGTTTGTTGGAGAATTAAAAGGTGGAAGATTTAAAAAGATTTTGGGGATAAAATCTGTTTTAAAAGATTCAGTTTTTAATTAACAAATCTGATCAAATATTGTGACAAATCCAATCCAAATTCAAGGAGCTATATAAAGCGCACAAGACCAAGGAAGAAGGTACAGAAAACAGATTGAAGATCAAGAGCTGGAGGCTTAGAGTCTAGGGTTTGTTTAGAGTACTTGTAATCACACTATTCTAGGTTGAATAGGTGTTGAATTTTCTGTCCTCTCTAGAAGCTGTAAAGCAATAGAGAGTTGTTGATTGATCGAAGCTAGGAAGCAAGATCAAGGGATCTCAAAGAGGTTGTTCTTTGAGTGTTTTAGGGGATTAAGTAGTGTTCTCATATCTAAGTGGTTTCTTAGGTAGAAAGTCACTAGTAGAGTATAAGTTTAGGAGATTGTCAACTGGTGTGTTGAGTCTGTAAATTATATCTACAAGTAGTGAATTTCATCCCTGGCTTGGTAGCCCCCAGACGTAGGTAGTTAGACCGAACTGGGTGAACAATTCCTTGTGTTTTCCTGTTGCTTATTCTATCCATTATTGCAGAGTGTGTTGTTGTGACATCACACCTTAACATCACACGTCTGGTACCAGAATTTCAGAAGTTTTCCTGATGGATGGTATTACTGCTGAGGAGTTGAACTGATCAGACGTAGTTACTTGCCATTAATCCCTAACTTTTGCCTAGATTGTACTTTGAGATTTCCAATCCATCGGGATGATTTTTGCTTATGCCTCTAATTTTTTCCTAGACCGCCCTTTCAGGGTTTCAATCTACCGAGACGTTTTTTTAGGCGAAGTATTTCTTAACTATGTCAACATTCGTGGGGTAGGTAAATTTCTCTCCATCCATGGTTGCGAGTCTCAAGGCACTGCCTGAGAAGGCTTTCTTGACCACATAGGAGCCATCATAATTCGGAGTCCATTTTCCCCGGGAATCAGTGAGAAATGATTGTATCTTCTTGAGCACGAGGTCTCCTTTCCTGAAGACACGGAGTCAGACCTTTTTGTCAAACGCTTTCTTCATTCTCTGTTGATACAACTGACCATGGCATAAAGCTGTAAGACTGTTAAGTAGATGATCAATGGTCTTTCCTCCATTGGAGGTGACATGATCGTTGGATTCAACAAATATTCATTGATACAGTCGAAGGCTGTTTGGCAGTTTTCTGTCCATACACATCTTTGATTCTTTTTTAGTAGTTTGAAGATCGGCACGCATGTCGCGGTCATGAGAGATATGAATCTGTAAATGTAATTCAGACGTCCCAAGAATCCTCTGGCTTGTTTTTTAGTCTTTGGAGAATGCATTTCTTGAATGGCCTTGACCTTGTCAGGATCAACCTCAATTCCTTCCTGGCTGGCGATGAACCCCAAGAGTTTTCCTGAGCGGACACCGAATGTGCATTTATTGGGATTCAAGCGGAGTTTGTATTTTCTCAGACGCTCGAATAACTTTGACAGGTGGGTCACATGCTCATCTTCTATTTTAGATTTGGAAATCATGTATCTTCTTTGTATTCATGGCCCTTTGATAGGTTGCCCTAACGTTCTTCAAACCGAACGACATTACCTTGTAACAAAAGGTGCCCCATGGGGTGATGACTGAAGTTTTCTCCATGTCTTTCGGCGCCATTTTGGTTTGATTATAGCCCGAGAATCCATCCATGACGGAGAAGACTTTGAACTTTCCTGTACTATCTACCAGCATGTCTATGCGTGGCAAGGGAAAGTCATCCTTTGGACTGGCTTCGTTCAGATCCCTATAGTCTACGCACATTCTGACCTTTCCATCCTTTTTTGGAACTGGCACTATGTTAGCTAGCCATTGAGGATATTCTGAGGTGGCGAGGAAACTCGCGTCGATCTGTTTCTGCACTTCCTCTTTAATTTTGATAGCCATATCTGGGTGAGTCCGTCTCAGCCTTTGTTTTACTGGCGAACATTCTGATCTTAATGGTAAATGATGTTCCACGATGTTGGCATCCAACCCTGGCATGTCCTGATTAGACCAAGAAAACACATCTGCAACTCTTTGAGAAGTTTTATCAAGCTTTCTTTGACAGTCGGACTGAGCAGTGCCCCAATCTTGACTTCTTTTCTCTCTTATTATGAACCTAAGTTGACCGTTTCCAACGGCTCTTTGTGAGGCTCAATAGACCTTTCCTCCTGTCTGAGTAATCGGGAGATCTCCTCTGGAATTTCTGCGTCCTCTTCTTCTTTAGCTTCAAATACCGGGAATTCAAAGTTGGGATAAGGCATTGGATCGTATGTTTCAACGGGGTTTAAAACAAGTAATCTGCATGACGTGATGATTTGTTTTTTAGAAGAAATAAAGAGAAATGCAAGAGTGTGTGCAGTGTATTTTCTGAAAAATGCTTGTTATTATTTATTTTTGGTTGTTTTAGGATTACCATTTTCTGAAAAACAAAAAGTGAAAACAGCAATAAATGCGGAAATTATAGAAAGACGTTTATTTATTTATGATTTTGTCGATTCTTGAAACTACAGCCATATAAAACAAAACTCTGTCGCCTTGGGCAAAGCAAAGAGGGTCATCTACAGAAAAGCGAGCCCTATAAAAACATCCGTTTCACCTGGGCAGGGTGAAAGGTTAAAATAAAGACGACAATTACTTAGACATATGGACTACTTTCGGGACATCGACCGCAACCCTTTTCCGGCGAACTTCTCGGTGAATCACAAAGTCTGGTACCTTCTTTCTTGGTTTGTCCTTAGAAATGACACTGATTTCTGGAGGAGCAAGATCGTTGGAGTCTTCCTCCCATGCAGAGTTGTCGTAAACGAACTCTTCTGTTGTATTTTCCTTAGTGTTTTCACTCTCAGGGGGATCTCCCCATCCAGTTGGCTGGATGTCTTCTAGCCTGATACGAGAGCTTTCAGGAGCGGTGTATTTGACCAAGAAGTCGTATTTGCCACTCGGCTATCCTAAGGTGTCCCATACTTCTGCGGGACTGGAGGAGTCGTCTTTCTCGATGACGTTGACCTCGGGAAAAGCATAGTTGATGAAATTTTTTCCTCTAATCTTTGCAGATTCATTGTTGTGCTGGATATATTCGGAATGCCCTGAGTAATGATCCCATGATTTGGTGGGGACGCAGGTATTCTTTTCAATATTGCTTAGCTGATAAGCGTCGTTGGGCTGAATCTTTTTCCCCAAGTCTTCTGGGTACGGCTTCCAGATAGGAAAGTCCTCCAGGGGATCAAAATAGTCATAGTAGAAGTTGTCTTTCATCGGAGTGTCTTCCTCTAATGATTTTGGTGGAGCACGACATCCTTCCGGATCACAATCTCCGTACATTATCTTGACATCTGATCTTGGAATATATCTCGAACTCTGGATGGTAAAGTAAAATGGCATATGAGCCTCTCCCAGATACATATAACCGTCCTCGTTAAGGTAGGACTTCCACTCTTCATCTGTATCAGAGGAGCCACCCTCATTGATGGTATGTACTTCTTGAGATACTGGGTGGAGGAAGCCTCCACTGTGGAAGAAGTCCTGAATGGGATGTAAACTTTCATCTTTATTGGCAGTCTGGGTACATGTTGAAGAAAAACCAGGACCTTTATTTGTCTTGTTATCCGTAGGAATGAAAAGTTGTCCCCATCCGTTTGCGTTGTTACTCTCGATTACTTTGAGAGCGTCTTTGTTTGAGGAAATCGACGTCCCTTTTTCTGTTCAATTCTCATTGCTCACCGAGAGTGCTTAGAACTGAGTTCCAACAACCTCCTCTGGTTCTACACAGGTGAATGACGATAATTTTCTCACGATTAAGGCTTACTCTCCGCAGACTGTGACTAATTTGTCATTCTTAACGAACTTCAGCTTCTGATGAAGTGTTGAAGTGACTGCCCCAGCCTCGAATATCCAAGGTCTTCCTAATAAACAGATGTATGTTGCCCGGATGTCCATGACCTGGAAAGTGACTTGGAAAGTGTGAGGACCGATAGATATGGGAAAGTCAACTTCACTGATAACTATTTTTCTGGATCCGTCAAAGGCTTTGACGATGACCTTGCTGCTGTCATACCCCAAATTTTGACCACTAAGATTTCCCATCATTAGGCAAATCATCATCACAATATGGGTAAACCATCATACCTCATCAGTCTCTCAAACATCCACAATGGATCAAGAGGACTCCCACGTCAAGAATCAAGCACAAGGTTGCAGCATTCTAAGTGGATCAAGCCTCAAGATCGCCAGTGTCACCAAATTAGGGTTTGGTCGACCAGGGCCTCCAGATGGAAATTTTCCTCTGGGCATGAGCCAATGCTTCAAAGCATAACCTAATATACTCCATGGAACATCATGGACCCAATCATCAAGTCAATTTAGCCTCAGGGGATGCATTCATCAAAAATCAGGAATTAGGGTTTCTTGACCTAATTCACCCCTAAGTTGACTTTTGGGAAAAATCATGAGCCAAGACCTCAAGCCATGATTTGAGGGTCTCTAATACACCACATTGATCCATTTGCAACAATGGATTGGTCCAAGAAGCTTGATCAACAAGTTTCAAATTCATCAGAACCACAATTAGGGTTTCGCGGAAAAAGTCAACTGTACCTTTGACTTTTGGCCTAGGCATGCTCCCAAACCCTAGGATATGATTCCATACACCCTATAACACCTATGAAATCAATCCATCAAGTTTTATTTAGGTCAAGGACTTGATTTCATAGAGGATCACACTGTTTGGAATTCATCTGACAAAAAGTCAACTGTGCACAAAAGTCAACTTTGACTTTTTGAGATTTGTCACAAATATGATTCTTTGACCCTAAAATGATGTTAATGTGTGATTGGAATCATCATTCATCAAGAAAAATCAAGAAAAGTGGGATAACTTGTAAAAGGGGTAACCATAAAAAACTTAGAAATTTTTTAAGTTATGGAACAAAGTGGCTAGGGTACCAACTTCCAAGGATCATAACTTGAGATCTAAGCAACCATTTGGGCTGATCCAAATATGGATTTGTAGCTCTCATGGCATACTTTAAAAGTGTCAACTACACCTCATTCCAATTCCTCGTAGATTTCAAGTTATGGAATGGCCAAAATCACAAAAAGTGAAAATGTCACTTTTTTCCAACACTTAGTGAAATTTTCACTAAGTCAGAATCTGCCTTCACTTTTTTTCAAATGTAGGGGCATTTTTCATTTGGATCCAAAAGGTATCAAAACAAATTATGATCACACATATGTTGTATCATATGAGAGCTTTCCAAAATGACCAAGAACTCCATAAAAATCCACTTGAGATATGACCATGCCAATGTGCCTTGCTGCAAACTGTCATGGCAAGGTAGATTTGTGCATTTTGCTCGATTTGCCAAATTTGTGCAAATGACAAACATGTCTATCCATCTGAACACCTCAGGGGGAGACCAAAGAGGGACAATCACTGATCCATAAGCCTCCCAAGTCCTTGGAACTAAAAATATCATGCCAAACCTAGAAATCCCTAAAGAGGGGACAAGACTCCAATTTTGTTTTGGAGCATTCAATGGATGCACCAAGGTGGAATGGACTGAGCCATTTCCAACTGAATTCAGTCAAGACATATCCAAGACCAAGGGAACCAGCAACCTGTGCTCTAACCTCTAGTCAATGGCTAAAGGATACTTGGATTCCCATTGATCAACATTGGCCAAACCTCTGCTGCAGTTGCCATTCACTATTGCAGCCAAAACAAACTTGCTCTACTATAAATAGAGCTCATTTGTGATCAGTTTGAGTACACCAAAGCCATCAAATAGATGCTTTCCTCAAAATCACCTTCTCACTTCCAAATTTTCCTTCCAAAGCAAGTCACTATCGGGTTTTGAGTTTGAGAGCTATTCCAACCAAACCAATCACACACACACCTCAAAAACATCATATAGAAGTGATCCAAACACTTAAACAAAACCTGGAACACTGATTTCTCAGAATCACCAGCCATCTGCTCAAGATTTTAACCAAGTTGCAGTTGGGATACCATCTTCAGTTCCAGCTTGTTTCAAACAATTCCAAGCATTCACACACATCACTGGGCACCTAGGGAAGCTATCCACATCATTGGAACCTATCTGTAACACCTCTAACACAAAACACGATCACCAGCTGCAAGAGGTGAGCATGAGCTCTTCTAACTCTATGATCCATGTATTTTTTGTTGCACAATAATTTGGCCATATGTTTATAATCATGCATAGAGTGTTTTCCCTCAATCAATTGCTTTGTTTGAATCGTGTATGGAATTTTTGAGCCTTCATGCAAATTTTAGGGTTCTTGAGGTTTCCCTTTGATTTCTTATTCCAAGCTTAAAATAAATGAAATTAAAGACCATAGACATGATCGTGAGGTGAAAACGAGTAGATTGATATGTGGATTGTGTGATTTCATCAAGTATTCAGTGACATTGATGAGAAAACCCAAATCTGGGCAAAACAGAGCACGCGGGCAAGACCAAGATGTTCTTGGCGCTCTTTTTCATATATTTGAATATTTGAATTTTTGTGATTTTATTTAATTGATTCAAAAATTAATTTCTCTCTGAGTTTTAATGACTTTGAGTTGATTCCTTTTTTAATAATTCACAAAAATGTTAAAATATTTTATTTTATCAAAAAATCCCAAAAATATTATTTATTTCATATATTTGATATTTTTGCAAAGAATTAATGTTTTATTTGTTTTTAACATTTGAAATATTTTTTCTCCCTTGATTTTCCAAACTTAATTGATTTCCAATCATTTTGTTTATATAAACATGATTTTTCAAACATTAATCCAAGATCACAATTTGTTTTTCACACATGTTTAACGATTTTGGTCATTTTAATTGAATTTTTATTCAATTAAAATATGTTTTGAAAACAAATTAGGGTTTTGATTAATTCAACCCTCATCAAACTTTTTTCAAACCTTTTTGGGCCTCTAATAGAGTGTAAGACCCAATCCCCCTTGAAAACTAAAACATTTTTAGGCCTCAATCATTGTATAAAACCCACTGCGTTTTCAAAAATCTCGACGCAATCACCATTTCAAAACAGAAAAACTTTTGGGCCTACCCTCGTGTTACAAGCCCCATTTTCTTTCTTTAAAACCTTTGGGCCTCTAATAGAGTGTAAGTCCCATCCCTTTTTGTACATAAACCATTTTGGGCCTCAGATATTGTATAAGTCCCGACACAATAAAAAATCTCGGCGCGATCGCCATTTTTAAATAAATAACCCTGGGTCTCTCCTTTTGTTGTAAGTCCCATCTCTTGTACAAAAATAACTCTATGGGCCTCTAATAGAGTGTAAGACCCAATCCACTTTTAACCAAAACCTTTTTGGGCCTCAAATATTGTATAAATCCCTCTGTGTTAAAAGAAAAAAACCTCGGCACGATCGCCAGTTCAAAATAAAACCCTGGGCCTCTCCTTGAGCTGTAAGCCCCATCACTGGTACAAAAACACTTTGGGCCTCTAATAGAGTGTAAGACCCAACCCCCTTGTACATAAAAACTTTGTGGGCCTCACATATTGTATAAGTCCCTCTGTACAGTTTTCAAAACAGCGGTGCGATCATCGTTAAAACTTGAGCCTCTCCTTGAGTTGTAAGCCCCAACAAACTTTTCAAAGCACTTTCTCCTTTGATTTTGAATATAGTATTGTTATCAAATCTTTCTTTGTTGAACAACTAACAAAACAACATGGAAGCTCTACAACGGGTAAGTGTTTATCCGCTTTCATTTATCGCTTTCATATGTATATAACTGTATTGTGGGGCTGCTTCACTGTAAGTCGTCTTTCACATCCTTTTTATATACTTGTCAAATATCAACTCTATAATACTAGTATAGTTATTTAGAGTTTTCCCTGGCAACTACGTCTAGCACTAGGTAAAGCCTTGTTAGCCACTCTTAAATACAAACAAAACTAAATCCCCCGTAGGATTCCAGATACAGTATTCCGTTCTCTTGGGGTTAAACAATATGGAACAAAGAGAAAGGAAGTATTCTTGGTGAACCTTTTCTCAGACTGCCACTCTTAGAAATTGTCAAAGAAACTCTACTCCCCAGAGTTGATCTATTCTCTGTGAATAGCATCTCTTGAGTTTCTTCCAAATTCAAGAACCTTCCTGGCTTGATCTATTCTCTGTGAATAGTATGTATTGAACTTCTCTTGGTTTGGGGACCCACAGGCTTCCTAAAAGCATCCCCGCCTCCTCTTGGGCGTTGTACAAGGACCCTTCAGCTTCTTAGAAGTTCTCAGGCCTTCTCTTGGGCTTAATACAAGGACCATGACAACCTCTTAAAGGTATAAGAAATAACTTAGTCATCCTTTGCTAGAGCAGTCTTTCCAGCGTCAAAACTCCGGCCGTTGTGGGGTTGATACCCATCCCTTAACACATGTGCCTCCTCTTGGGCATTGTACAATAGATAAAACGCTAGACTTGGATAGTCTAAACCCCCTTGAGTCTCAAAGACATTCTCAAGTTCCCTTCAAACATAGGCAGAAACCCGGTCTCTCTCATGAGAGTTCCCTATACTTGGACTCGCTTCAGGATCTCCAGAATCCACGGCGGTAAGGTAACCTCCTCTTGGGCTTTGTACAATGACTCTCCCCAGCGGAGTTAACCTTTTCAGACTCTCTTGTTGAGTCAGTCTCCCCTTTATCCTCCGTCTTGGGCTTCGTACATGACACACACAAAAAAACTCTCTTGTTGAGTATAAAAGACTCTCTTGTTGAGTCAAAGCCCTTTTTAGCCTCCGTCTTAGGCTTCGTATAAGACAGATAAAAATCACTCTCTTGTTGAGTATAAAAGACTCTCTTGTTGAGTCAATTCCCTTTTAGCCTCTATCCCAGGCTTCGTACGAGACAGCAAAACACTCTCTTGTTGAGTATAAAAGACTCTCTTGTTGAGTCACTTCCCCTTTAGCCTCCATCTCGGGCTTCGTACGAGACACTAAATCACTCTCTTGTTGAGTATAATAGACTCTCTTGTTGAGTCAAACCTTTTTAGTCTCCGTCTTAGGCTTCATATAAGACAGATAAAAGACTCTCTTATTGAGTCAAAACCTTTTAGCCCCCGTCTTGGGCTTCGTACAAGACACATAAAAGCACTATATTGTTGGGTCAGTCACTTGTTAACACTCTCTTGTTGAGTCAACCCTTTTAGCCTCTATCTCGGGCTTCGTACAAGACAAAAAACAAAAAAAAGCACCCTCTTGTTAGGTCAATCACCTCCTCTTAGGCTTTGTATAAAGAAAACCTCGGTTGAGTCAATTAACCTTTTGGCATCAAATCTGTGCCTTGCTCACAACATACAAACATCAACAACTCCTCTTTAGAGATGACAAATTCTCTCTTATCCAAAACCCTTTAGCTTCACATCTTGGGCTTTGAACAAGATACAAATCACCTTTAGCTTCATGTCTTGGGCTTTGAACAAGACACCAAAACGACCTTTTTCCTCCCATAGAATAGGAGGAACTACGATCGCTCTGATTTCCCTGTTTCGTTAAACGGGAATACGTAGGCATAAGATTGCAAAATCTTAGCGAGCATACTAATCAAAAACCCAAAATCCAGTATCTCTATCAAATCAACCCAAAAGCATCAAATCTAAACACATTACCAAAAGCCTCACAAATAGTCCAGACACTGTGTTCTTAACAAAATAACCTAAGAGAGACCCACAATCTTAATAGCATCTATAAACCAACAGTCACCTGTTTAAACTCAGTATGCAAGCAGGGTTAATTAGAGACATCTATTTCCCTTCCTTAATCAACTTCAATAGGATAAAAAATGAATCGAACTGTAGTACCCCAAAGCGATAGTGCTTCGCAACCACGCAAAAATTTGCGCTACAGATGCCTCTCATCTGAGATCCTTTCCATGATAGTCGCATCAGAGTAGATTTTGGCATAACATTCAGATCTGATCTAGTATCTACCAATACACTGGCTAAAGCATCATCCTGGCAGTTGACTGTAATGTTAAGTGCCATGTTGTGATTTTTGCCTTCTTCTGGCAGTTCTTCATCACTGAATCCTAAGTTGTTACAGGAAGTGATGTTGGAGATGATGCTGTCAAATTGTCTTATCGCCAAATCTTGTTCTACGAAAGCTTGCTCTAAGACTTTTTGCAAAGCTTCTCTATGAGCTTCGGAACTGAGCAAGAGAGATAGCACAGAGATTCTTGATGGAGTTTGCAGCAGTTGGTCAACAATGTTATACTCACTCTTTTGGATGAGCTTTAGCATCTCATCTTTGTTATTTGAAAGGTCGGGTTTACTGGATTGCCCGACTGGTTGATTAGGAACTTCTGCTTGAGGTTCCTTTTCCTTGGTAGGTTCTCCAACTCCTTTGTTGAAGATCCGGCCGCTCCGTGTCACTCGACTGATGTCACTAATGTTTATGGCAGAGGGTAATGGAGTTTCCTTTCCATTTTTGATTGTTGTTGCACCGTACTTGGAAGGGATAGTCTTATCGGATTTATACGGTATTGGTCTAGGCAAATAGATAACCACATGAGCCTTTTGACTTTACTGACCATCGTAGCCGGCCTCAATTGGTTCGAGGTTGAGAATCTTTCTACTATCAAGAGGAACTCTTGATTCATGGAGTAGAGGGATTATAGCGCATACATCTTTGGCCATCTCCTGATTAGAGATTATGACAACGTCTCTGCTTTGATCAGAAAGATAGTCGGGTATCCCGTTGGTCGACCCAGAACCTGAACATGGTCGGATCTTTTTGTGGTCCAACTAATTTGAAGAGCCGCTCGCACAAGGTGGCGTCCTTGGTTGTTCTCTAAGCAAACTCTACAGCGCTCATAATTGTGTGGTGGCACCCGGCCACGTCCGCTTTGTATGTAGTGCAACTTCACTAGATCTGTTTCCATCGAGCGGACATCCTGACTTTGATACCTATCAGGATTCTCGTCAATCATACTAATCTGTTGTGTAGCTTCATCCAAATAGATTGGAAGCCATCAGTGGTCCAACAAGTGTTGAAGCGTTCTTTGGACAAGTGCACATCCTTGGTCGTCTTTACGACACACTTTACAGTCTTGATAATCATGTGAAGCCAGAAAACCAAGCCTGACTTGCTTAGCATGTAGTTCTACCAGACTGGTATTCATCAAGCGAATATCAAAGATCTGAATCATATTGACTTGATGGTTATTTTTCTCCTGATAGTCCTGAATCCATTCGAGATTCATTTGTTCTTGTAGAGCTAATTGCACTATGGAACACCCCTGGTTATTCTTTGAGCAGATATCACACTGGTGATAATTGTGAGGTGGTACATGACTGTACCCGCTCTGCCTACAATGCATCCTGACCAGATTGGTTCCTAATAGGAGTACATCACGAATTTGATAACTGCGGCTAAATTCTTCCTCTATCAAATTTACTGCAGTCTTCTCATGTTGAGGCAATGGGTTCTTCTGAACATTTGGATTAGTATCTTTGAAAGATAGGACCCTGTTCCTGACAAGCTTCTGTACATCAGATTTGAAGCTGAGACAGTTCTCAATGTTGTGCCCCGGTCTTCCTTGATGATAAGGGCAAGTTTGATCCGCTTTGAACTAAAAAGGCGAATTTTCCAGTACTGTAAGAAGAGACCTGGTTTGAACATGCCCCTTGACCAGTAAGAGTGGAAACAGTTCTGCGTACAACATTGGTATAGGGTCGAACCCTGGTGGTCGTGTCGTACTGTTGTTATTGCTGTATTGGGGACGAGCCTGCTGAAGAGGCTGTTGTGTCCTTTGCTAATACTGTTGTTGATTTGGTT
Organism: Lathyrus tuberosus; assembly: GCA_022829125.1. Classification (NCBI taxonomy): domain Eukaryota; kingdom Viridiplantae; phylum Streptophyta; class Magnoliopsida; order Fabales; family Fabaceae; genus Lathyrus; species Lathyrus tuberosus. The sequence continues at coordinate 7,537,468 of JALAZF010000199.1, read as the reverse complement.
GGCTCTGAGCAACCTGAGGTTGATACGTTGGAGCAGGCGCAGGGTTGATAGCAGGAGTTACCGCTGCTACTGGTTGATATCTTCGCCTTTGCTTCCTGAGAGAGATATTACCAATATCTTGCTCTTTTTTCTTTGCGAAAGCATAACCGTATCTTTTGGTACTGCTTGATGGCTCTGCATCTTTGACCAATCGTCCTTCTCGGACTGCTTCTTCAAGGCGTACTCCCATGTTCACCATCTTAGTGAAGTTGTTGGGCGCACTAGCGACCATTCGGTCATAATAGAATGAGCTTAAGGTTTTCAAAAAGATCCTTGTCATCTCTTTTTCCTCAAGAGGGGGACAGATCTGGGCAACAATTTCACGACATCTTTGAGCATATTCCTTAAAAGTTTCCTTGTCCTTTTGCGACATTGCTCTGAGTTGATCACTGTCTGGTGCCATGTCCAGATTATACTTATACTGCTGAACGAAGGCAGCGCCGAGATCTCTGAAAGTATTGATCTTGGTGTGGTTTAAACCCATGCACCATTTTAGTGCGGCACCGGTTAAACTGTCTTGGAAGTAATGGATCAGTAGCTATTGATTTTCTATATGAGTTGACATCTATCGAGTGTACATCACCAAATGACTTTGAGGGCAAGAGTTGCCCTTGTATTTTTCAAAGTCGGCCACCTTAAATTTGTGCGGTATTTTCACATTAGGGACCAGACAAAGGTCTGTGGCGTCCTTTTCGAATAAATCCTGACAGCGAATGGCATGCAGTTCCTTTTGCATTTCCCAGAATTGCTCCGGGAACTCATTCATTCTTTCGTACATGTTTTTGTTTCCACCAGAAGTTACTTGTGGAATCTGTCCTTCTGGGACAGTGTGTACCAGCGGTTGTGGTATAGTCATTACGGCAGTGACTCTTGGTGCTTCCATGCCCCGAAGTTTGTAACCTTCAGAAGTTGCTGTCATAACTCTTGCGTCTTAGCTTTCCCAAAGTTTGTAACCTTCAAGCCCAGTGGTTCCTGCTGCAGTTTCTGGGTCTTCAGTGATCGGCAGGATATATCCTCCAGGGACAAAGTTGATAGGCATGCCCCAGGGGTGACCTTTAGACATGTTTTACCGAGGATACTAGTCTCCACTACGGGCGTAGATGTGATCTTTGAGATAGTCCTTTGTTGTTGCTTCTGAGCTGTTGCCCGAGATTGTATGTCACTGTGAAGTTTTCTCAAATCTTCTTTCAGAGCATCGACTTCTTCTCTCAACTCTCTGTTCTCTTCCTCAAGATCGTCCATTTTTTTTGTCGATTGGCCTGAGTATTATACGAATTAGACAGTTTGACTCTAGAATCGTGACACATATGTGAGATTCAAAGATAAGAAGAACGCGTTATGTGAGAATGATGAATACAATGATATATATATATATATATATATATATATATATTTTTTTTTTTTTTTTTTTGTTTTTTTGTTTTTTTGTTTTTTGCTTTAATAAAAAAGAAACTTCAACAAATAGATTGCAAATATCATACAGTGGGGAGACCCTTTTTTATTGAATTCGAAAGATTGCGGAAATGGAAAATACAGTATTTTACAAAATGTTGTAATAGGAAATGGCTAAGTTCAAGGATCCTGAGTCCTCTCTGAGGAGAACTCAGGTGCTAGTTCTGGTATTTTCCTTTTCTTTGACCGGGGCTCTTCAGTCGTTTTCGGGTTGTCAGTCCTTTGCCAAGTTAAAGGAGCGAGCAGATTTCTTCGGTCTTCCTGACTTTCTACAATGTGTTGCTCTAATATCCTAATTAGAGCATCCTTTTCTTTTAACAATTGCTAAATTTTGGTACACTCTACATTGAGAATTCGGTATTTGTTTTTCCTAGAGCTTTTCTCCCGTTGACCCTTGTTGAGAGCGACCTGGAGTTTTTCCGTATCAGACATAAAATAAAGGACAAATTCCTTTAACGGAAGAACTTCTTGACGAGGGTAAGGCATCCCCAGCTTGAGAGCTCTAGTTTGTACCCAATGGAGATAAGGTTCCACAGAGATACAGTATGGTCTTCCTAGAGACTCTCTTCCTTTCTTGTGAACATGTTGTCAGGCATGCATTATTTCCTTCTTTAGTGCTCTGTCATTTTCTCCTTCCTTGAAGAAAAAACCTTCCAGATGAACATTATGTGGGATATGCTTCATCGAGTATCCAAGTTGACGGCGAACTAAAATTGGATGATAGTTGATTCCTCCTTTAGTTCCTATGAGGGTACATTAGGGAAATTTCCACGTCTGTCGATGATCTTTATCCCTTCATAAATCCTATTGTACCAATCTATGTCAGAGTTGGTAAGAGACATGATTCTTTGTGACCAACGTAGAGTACTCTTACGGTCCCAAAAAGCAGAAGACTTAGGTAAATGGGAAGTGAACCATTTGTAAAGCAGGGGTACACAGTATGTGATCATTCCTCTATTGTACAAATTCCTTAATTGTACAGAATGATAAGCATCTGCGAGCAAGGTTGGTACGGGGTTTCCAATCAGAAATATCTTAATGGCATTGGTATCGACGAAGTTATCGATGTTGGGAAAAAGGAACAACCCATATGTGAGCAGAGCAAAGATATCTTCGAAAGCAATTATGTTTCCCACACTGGCAAAGTATAGGGCTTTCTCCGTCAGGAATTTAGCTGGTAAACCCTGGATTCCTTCCTTAGTGGTCATGTGAGTCCTGACTTCTGACTCGTCCAAATAGATTGCTCTTGCAATGGTTTGATCTTTTGGAATTTATTTCAGTCCAAAAAAGGGTGCTTGGTCAGTGATGGGTAAATCAGTCAGGTGGGAGTACTCCTCCAGTGTTGGTGCAAGTTGATAATCCAGGAATGTGAAACAGTGATAAACCGGATCATAAAACTGAATTAACGTAAATAGTATTCCTTCAACTACGTGGACCCTTAACAGAGACAACAGCCTTCCGTGCTTAGTTCTGAAAGCATCAGGGTTGGTAATCATCCTTGCCAGTCTTCTTAAATCCTCTACTTTCGGAGCCTTGAAGGTGTACTTGTGCGTCTTTCTTCTACCGAAATCCATAACACAATATTTCTCTGATATTTGCAATTATTGTTTTAGTTTATTTTGAAAACGAAAGAGAGGAGAAAAGATAATTTTTTTCTTTATTTAAGAGTTTTCTAAATGAATGCATGAATGCAGAACACAAAAACATTGAAAAAACATGGGTTCAAGGGTTCAACATCACGAGCATGGAGTCATGGTTCTACCCATCCCTAAAGGTTGTATTCTGGTGAATTTTTGTACCTGTAGAACGGGTTAAAGGTTCCCAAAATCATTGACCCCCTAGGGATAACAACAGCAAGCTGGTTCACCCGAGCGAACTGTAGCATCCTAGGGTAATCTCAATTTGGGTGTAGTATCGCGTATAAACTATTTCCGATAGTCACCGCACTACCAAATGGCCACATGGTTAATGTCTATTAAATCCTCAGGGTCACGGGTGCCGCACTGGGATAGCGTCTATTTTCACGACGTTAGTCATTCAACATAGTATCCACACGGGCCCTCACCTGATTTGATGGTTTACCAAGATCACTTATTCGGGAATCACTCCCTGTAAGACCACCCTTCTATGCCATCACCTATCTTAGGGATCTCTCAAACTTTCCACATGCGACATCACACGTATTCCCATTCACAGAAAAATAAACACGGATATCAAGTAGGAAAAGCAGTATATATATAATATGTAGAAAATTTCTAACAACCTAGACCTCTTAGGAATTCTAATCCTAGTCCTAGTCTGGCTCCCCAGCAGAGTCACCATTTTACTGTAGCGAGCGATTTTTGTTGGTGACGCGACCACCTTATCGCCATGGGTTTCTCCTCACCGCAATGGTAGAAGTGGGGTGCCACTTTCTAATTTCTTATTTATCCTGTGAAGCTGGAAAGGAAAGGGAAGCTATCTAAAACTAACCTTGCACGCAAATGTTTAACTCAACAAATGCTTTAAAGAGATTTGGGGAGTTCGGGGTCAGGTTATACAATGGAGAGTTGTCAGTTACCCATCATATATGTGGTTATCCACAGGTTGTTAGCAATTTTCCTTACTGCTTTCTACTTACTGGTGTTTGTCTGTTGTGGGTTGGGAAAGTTTATCCTTTGGGAGGTTTTTGAGAGAGAGAGTTTTTGTTGATTTCGGGTTTTTCGATGTTTTTGATGAGTAAAGGTACTGGACCTAAAGTTTTTGATTGGTATGCTCGCTAAAATTTCGCAATCTTATGCCTACGTATTCCCATTAAAGATAACAGGGAAATTAGAGCAATCGTAGTTCCTCCTATTCTATGGGAGGAAAATTTGTTTTGGGGTCTTGTTTGAAACCCAAGATTGAAGCTAAATGGAGTATTTGTGTCTTGTTCAAAGCCCAAGATTGAAGCTAAAAGGTTTGACTCAGAGAGAGTTTGTCATCTCTAAAGGGAGATATCTCGTATGTTTATCACAAATGTTGGTGACTGATTATAAAGGAGGATTACTTTAACTGGGATATGAGAATCCAGCAATGCCATAATTTCCTTTATAGGGGATTTGTCCTGAAGGAGAAAACTTTAACTCAGTGTAGAGCAATGCCATTTTTCCTTAGGAATCTTTCATGCTAAGAGAGGGACATTGGCGTGGATGTAAATAATCCAGAGGCTTGCCACTTACATCAATTAGATGAAAGATGAGTTTACCAGGATAAGAGATGGACTACAACTTGGATATTTGAATCAACAAGTGTGCCACTTATAGCAGTTATCTAGGATTAAGGTTTGTTTTGATTTATCTATTTTGATGTGTGATAAACTGAGAAGTATCTTCCTACAGAGAGATTTTGATTTTTCTCTGAGGGGATGTTGATTTTTGTGTGCCTTGATCAAAGCCCAAGGTTGAAGCTAAGAGATTGATTTACCCCACCGGGGAAGTCCTTATACAAAGCCTAAGAGGAGGCTAGAAAAGTCTAACTCAACAAGAGAGTGTTTAACCTGTCTTGTACAAAGCCCAAGATTGAGGCTAAAAGAGAGTTGACTCTTTGGGGATATCATTATACAAGCCTAAGAGGAGGCTAAAGAGTGACTTTTTCGGGGAAATATTTTGTCTGTTTTGTACAAAACCCAATATTGAGGCTAAAATGGGTTTTTGACTCTACTGGTGAGAGGTTTTATCTGTCTTGTACAAAGCCCAAGATTGTGGCTAAAAGAAAATTGACTCTATTGGAGAGTATGATTTGTCTTGTACAAAGCCTAAGATTGAGGCTGAAAAGAGGATTGACTATACATAGGGAGATATATATGTCTTGTACAAAGCCCAAGATTGAGGCTAAAAAGGTATTGACTAACTCAGCTGAAGATATTTATGGGTGTCTTGTACAAAGCCCAAGATTGAGGCTTAATTTTGCTGAGGAAAAGAAGGATCATTATACATAGCCTAAGAGGAGGCTGAAAAGATGATTGACTCAACAAGAGAGTGTTTTTATCTGTCTTGTACAAAGCCCAAGATTGAGGCTGAAAAGAGTTGACTCAACAAGAGAGTGTTTTTTTTTGTACCATTGACTCAACAAGAGAGTGTGGAAAGGTGATTGACTCAACAAGAGAGTGCTAAAAAGTGTTTGACTCAACAAGAGAGTGCTAAAAAAGTGAATGACTCAACAAGAGAGTGCTAAAAAAGTGATTGACTCAACAAGAGAGTGCTTTGTTTGTCTTGTACAAAGCCCAAGATTGAGGCTGAAAGAGGTGACTCAACAAGAGAGTAGGGAAAAATCTTTATACAAAGCCTAAGGGGAGGCTAGTTTCTGCTGAGGATTATTGAGATACAGAAGCAGGTCCAAGATGGGGAATGTAATACGGTGGAGAACTGACTTTTTAATTTTGTTTTTCGCAAAACATGTTGCGGTTAGCAAGAGTCGCCACCGACTTTTCTTTTATCCAATTTATTTAGGAAAGGTGAAAAGAACAGGAAATACCTTTTGAGATTTATTGGGTTCGGGGGGTAAATTGTACAAAGGGAAGGTGTTAGCACCCTTTGTATCCATGGTTATCCATGGGCTCTTAGATTGCTTAGCTCACTTGTTTGCTTTGAAAAATCTTGAGTGTGAGGTGTATTAATGATCCTCGTTTGGGATGTATACAAAGTATTTATCTTTGAAATGTTTTTTGAAAAGATAGTTTGAAAATATTTGAAGTGTAAGTGATTTTTGTTTTTGGAGGTGTGAGCAAGCAATCTAGGAGTTTACCATCCTACCCTACTCAATAGGTCTTAGTCTGTTAGTTTCTTGAATCCTTTATGATAGGACTATCCCTACTATTTAGAAGTAGGTAGTCACTATCTTGGATGTGAGGGACAATCGTTTTGTTAAGTCTTTAAAGGATAAGGCCGTCCTTACTATTGAAGAGTAAGTAGTCTTATCTTTTAAGACATGCTGGGGTATATGGTCATTGAAGGCAACAAAGGGTACCCTTAGTATTTTCATAAGGGACATCATCATTTAATCGAAGGGTCATCGAGGGGCAAGATCATTTTATCGAAGGGACTTTCCGTGGGAATATGATCTTTTATCTGAGGGACTATGATGATTTTATTTGATAAGTGTCTTTGCTAAGGGCATCCCATTTATCCGAGGGACTTGACCATTTGATTTCGAAGGCAACCGAGGTGTATTACCCTAAAGGTGAGGTGTGTGAAAGTGTTTGTATTCAGGTATTTTTCTTTGGATTAGTGGGCTAAGTCCATTTTTATTCACATACATTCTTTTCACACCCTATTGTTACTAACCACACAGTTAATTGTTTTGTGGAATTTAAAAGCGGAAAATAAAATCCTAAGCTATTACATCATGGGGAGGGGGTACATGATTTAAACTGGGGGAGTGCAGAAATTAAAATGACAGAAATTAAATTCCTAATTATTACAAGAAAAATTAGCATCCTATACATTTATTCTAGAAATAAAAATAAAATCGGGAACGAAAAGAATAAAAAGTTCGGATGTCGATTAATTGATTAGAAAAGATAAATTATGGTTTAAAGAAATTAATTTGATTAAAAAAATGTAATATTTTTTATATTTGATATTTTATGAAAATAAAAATTATGATTTTATAAATTTATGATTGGTTTTTTTAAAAAAACATTATTAGTTTAGTTATTAAATAATTTAGTTAAAAGAAATTAAAATAAATAATTAAACTAAGAGAAAAAGAGAAAGAATGAGAAAATTGAAAAAAAATATGAGAAATGGGTCACTGGGTATTGAACCCAAGACCTGATGCTCATCAGACTTGACTCCGACCACTAGGCTGTGCGCCCCTTTTGTGAAACAATCTGGAAAAAAAAACAAAATATAATAAAAAAATATCCAAATTCGCCTGGTACTGTTCACCGTCTTCAACCTTTTTCCTGCGAATTCTGCTGCGAATTCTGCTGCGAAGTTTGCTGCGAATTTCCTGCATTTTTTTTTGAAACACCATGAAAACACCAAATAAATTAATCAAAAGGCCATGGTTCGACTGGAAACAAGCCCCTGAATCCAATGGTGGGCTTAGTTTTGTCTGAAAACGCATGTATAGTGAGATTCGAAGAGTTTCTTCTTTATGCCCTAAACATGGCACCCATGGAATCGATCATGATTTCGCACATGTAATCATTCAAACCTGTTCTAAATACACTCAGGAACTCAGTAGCAATGTTAGATGGAAATAAAATGCAATGATAATGAAAATTCAAGAAATAGAAATATGAAGAAATATGTGATTATGGTATCATGTTATTTATGATGTTTTTAACGTGGCCAACTCTTTGAGACTACCTTATACCACCTCAGAACTGGAATGAAAGTATCGAAAAGCTTTGAGAAGGGCTGGAAAAGGAGATATGAATTTTTATTTTTTGGGAGAATTTTAGAGTTTGTGGAGGCTGCCAAGCATGAAGGGTTTCGTGCCTGAAGTTGGTGAGGATCATGAGCTTATATAGGGGAGTATTTCAGGTCAAAAAGATTCATGGGTTTGGGTCATATTGATTCACCTTTGAATGATGATAAAAACTTGCTATTTTGGTGCATATTTGGTCATCATATCTTTCCCTTCTCATTGTACACGAATTTGGACCAAATATATTGACCATAAACTTCATGATCTGATCCCATAATGAAGATCAAATCAAAAATTTGATTTTTTAATATTTATTTCAATAAAAATTGAATTTAATTGAATTAAATCCAAAATAAATAAAATAAATAAAGAAAATGCAAATATTATGACCATGAGGTCGTGGATCCTCTCAATATTAAGTTTGGATCAGAAAAGAATGGGCTCATTTGTCAAAAAATCAAGTTTTAGTCATTACTTGCTTCATGCACCCCCTCAAATTTGCTCAACTTTGACAATGCATAACTTTCTCAATTTTTATCTCATGAGTGCAAACTAATACTTTTTGGAAACCTAAAGATGTCCTCTAATCACTCCTTTTGGTCCCATGTCAATTTGATCTTCCATGTTCAAGTTATGAGCTTTTGAAAAAGGTTGACTTTTGTTGACTTTCAAAATGACCTATAATGTCTTGGCTCATATCTCCCGAATGAAGCATTTCTGGACTTGGCTTGTGAGACACAAAGTTGTAGGGAATTAAATTTCCTTCAAGATGGGCTTTGGTTGAGGAATTTTTGATGAAGTATGTGGAAGTTATGCTTGGTCAAAGTACAGTTGACTTTTCCTACAAAAACCCTAATTTAGTAACTCCCGATTCTTGATGATTCTGAGGTTTCCTTGATGAATCATGATCAACCCTTGATCAAAAGATGAATTTCACCCCATAATCTTGATGTTGACCAAAAATCTTGAGGTTTGACTTTGTGTTGACCACAGTTGACTTTTTGACCAAGTTAACTGATTTTTGACTGTCTGAGCATCTGACTGACCAAACTTGTAAGGAAAGTCTTGAAACTTGTTATGAGGATTCTTTGAAGTGTATGGGACACCATGAAGTCCTTTTGAAGCTTTATAAGTCCAATCTACTTTGAGAAGTACACAACCCTAGTTGGATTTATTGCTTAGGAGGAGGTTTTGTCTGATGAAACTTTTGAGTACTCTTGAGCAACTGAAAATCTTATGAATCACTAGGATACCTCTTGAGGCATATTGTCTTGAATATGTGAGGGCAAATTTTGGGGTACAACAGCTGCCCTTTTTCAATCTTCTTAAACCTGAGGAGTAAGATTGGTATTCGTGCCGATCGGGATCTGAAGGTGGAAGAGGATTGAACAATAAGAACCCAAAAATTTGCACTCGCCGGTGCGCTCTGTTTGTTGATCGTATTGCTTGAATGGGCTTAAAAGATGCCATTCGAAGTGTATGACAGGATGGAGATGGGCTTATAGATGCCATCCAAAGTAACTGTTGATAGGAGTATCAGAATGAGTTTAGGTTTGACCGTATCTGAGGAATATACTAGAATGAGTCTGTGTCCAACTGTATCTAGCAGACGTGTTGGGAAATGCCAGAATGATTCTTATGCCTTGAATGTATCTGTATGATGTTCTAGAATGAGTCTACATCTTGACTGTATCTATAAGGAGATCAGAATGAGTCTTTGCCTGACTGTATCTGGGAGTCGTATTAGAATGAGTCTACGTCTGACTGTATCTGAAAAATTAGTATTAGAATGAGTCTTCGACTGACTGTATCTAAAAGATGTACTGGAATAAGTATCAGAATGAATCTGTGTCTTGATTGTATCTGAACTGTGTCTAGTAGATGTACTGGAATGAGTATCAGAATGAATCTGTGTCTTGATTGTATCGAAACTGTGTCTAGAAGATGTACTGGAATGAGTATCAGAATGAATCTGTGTCTTGATTGTATCTGAACTGTGTCTAGAAGATGTACTGGAATGAGTCTACTCCTGACTGTATCCAAAGGAGTATCAGAATGAATCTTCGACTGATTGTATCTGAAGGATGGTAAACTGTTGACAATATTTGTCGGTTTGAGAACTAACCTGAAAAAACCAAGTTAGTTTTATGCAATGTCATGATATATATAATGCATTGCCTAATGATGCTATTAAAATAAATGAGAATGTTATATGCGTTTTATATGCATATGCTATGATGTATTGTAAATGATGTATGGGTATGAAATGTCGCTGAAGGTAGCGGTGGCTTTGAATAGTAACGTCTGATTGGGGAAAATAAATCCCTGACTGTTGCTGGGGATGGAGAAAATAAATATTCAGATCCTATTTAGAATGACTCTACTGGAGATTCATACTTTCTGTTTGGGAATATTCCGCTGGGGATCTTTGACTTCCGCTTGGGGATATAAGTATTCTGTCAAGAGAGTCGGTCGTTCGTCATGCTTTTTATTGAAGGATTTGATCCTTATGTACCCTGACTGGGGATAAAAGAGATGGACAATCCTCCGATGCACTATCTGACCAAGTTTCGGACATGGGTGACCACCCTTCTGGGAGTAGCAACCATGGACGAAATCCTGCTGGAGAAGAGAACTCTGTCGGGTAATTTGTAGTGTTGGAGAAGAAAACTCCACTGGGGAATTGAATTCTGTATACTTCCAAGAGGGAATATTATCTGATGGGGATCAAAATTCCATAGGCTATGCTGAGGACATATCTGCAATAGGTTGGAGAATGATCAAATTCCTTTATCTGTTAGGGGATCTATTGGGGAAGATGATCATGTCAGGCCGTCCTTTAGGGAGCTTTCTTTATGTACTCTACTAGGGATGCAATCTCGAATAGACCTGGATGAAGAGAGAAATTATGCCGTGAAGGAGATATTGGAGAAATAAACTCCGTTGGGGAAATCTCTGGAGCGTGTTGTGGAAAGAATCAAACCTCTGTCTTGTTGGGCAATCCTTTGGGGATATGGGAGTGAATTGCTGGAAAGTATCCCAACTGTTGCTTGAGAGTATGTTAATTCTGCTGGGGAGTATATCTCTGTTGAGGATGATCTCCACTAGGGAAGCAACACTGCTGAGGAATAAACTCTACTGGGGACGAGCTTGTGAAAATAACTCTGTAGAGATAGTTCCATGGAGCTTGCTCTGTGGGGATATTACCATGACACCCGCTCTGTGGGGGTGATTTTGTTAAGATCTGTTGGATACAGGACTTGCTGGGGATTCCAACCTCCAAGAGTCTTTAGTAAATGCTGATTCTGTGACAGCAAACCGGGTGGAAAAGATCACTTCGGGCTTCAACTTTGCTATTGCCCCTATGTCTTCAAGTATTTCATCACTTGCTGTCGGTAGAAAATGATAAGATTGATATACGTTGTTTGAACGGAGTTGGCAATGAAAGCTGGTACTGACTCGTAAGTGGATGATCCAACGGGACATAGTCGTACGCTTTAATCCCTAACTTCTGCCTGGACCGCCTTTTTAGGTTTTTAGTCCACCGGGATACCCTTTCTTGCCCAAGCTGCCTTTTCAGGTTTTCGACTTACCGGGTGTACAATTCTTTTATATATGTCCCTAATTTTTTCCCGACCCTATTTGGTTCGCCGGGATGCCCTTATTTTGCCTAGGATTGTCAACCTAGCGGGTCTTTTTCATATGTAGTATTTTTTTTACTATGTCCGCGTTCACAGGGTGCAAGAAATCTTCGCTGTCCATGGTAGTAATCCTCGTAGCGTCGTCAGAAAATATCTTCTTGATTACGAATGGCTCTTCGCATGTAAGAGTTCGTGTGCCCCCGAGATCACCTGTATTTAGAACTTTCGATAGTCTCGACTTCCCCAAACAATTTCTAGGAATTATCATGACGGGATCCGAAGACATGATACTGACACCATCTGATACAATTGGCACAGACAAGTAAATCCCATAATGGCTCTTACTGAAACTCGGGATCAATGCCATGTAACAGGAGGAATGTGCTTCCAGACTGCGGTGGATCGTGTATTCCCTGGTTAATGGTTGAGGAGCTTGCAACTAAACTTGATATGATCAGATTTGAAAAGAAAGTGCTGCCCCTAGCGGAGGATGATTTGCCCCAGAATGGAAGTATTTGAAAAGAGCTGCCTCAAGAGAAATAACCGGGATGCCCCATGATAATATGCCCCTTAATTGATTGGAAGATAGTGACCATGCCCCTTGTATACATTGGCTTTTAACCAACTGAGTCAGCGCAGGAAATATTTCTGCTTTTCGATGCACCTCTGAAACAACTTTGTCTGTCGGGAGGACTTTTGTTCATTGAATGTTCATCATGTGAACTTCTCTGCTGTCAAACACTTAGTTATATGCAAACAATGATATTCAAAATGCAACACTCATGTTTGTCTTGAAGTTTTGAAAAAGAATTATTTAGCAAAACCAGGTTTGTAAAAACTGTGATGTCAACTTAAGATTTATAATAAGCCCTAAAGGAGTCAGGATACCTTTTGGTAACAGTAGGCCTTCGAACTAACCATGCTTCAGCTAGGACTTTTAAAGGGTTGTAACGAGGCCTGGTTCATGGTTTAAGAAACAAAGGATAAAGGCTCAAAGTTTATTTGTACCCAACCCATTCTCCGTAATTTTCTTCAGTCCTATACTCAGTTAACTATGCATTCAGATTCATAGAGATTTTGGAATTTTAACACTGATGTTTGGTGATGGTTCAAAAACCGGAAGTTTATTTGAAAAGGCAGTCATTATTTTTTGTAACATTTTTCTTTTGAGGGTTTGTAGTGACCTCTTTTTGACTTTGTTATCCCTAACTTTTGCCTGAACTGTTTATTTGGAGATCGCAGTCAGCGGGATATCTCAATTTTTACTAAGTCTCCTTCATAGGTTTTGACTTAGTGGGCTTTTCTTTTGATAGATATTGACTGCCTGACTGAATGATTACAGGGAACCATCACTAATTGTGTACAAAAGATCTACTGGCATGAGTGAGTCGACTGAGGAACTACCCTGCCCCAAGTTATGATTAAGGGTTTTAATTTGCATGAGAAGGAAAACTCCTACTTCTTAGGCTCAAAGGGGTTGACTAGGGATTAACTTCCTTATAACTCCACTGTTTAGGATTTGAAACAATGCCTGTACATCGTCAGCACGGTCTGTTCAAAAGCATGCCGTATGAAATTATGGTATCGTTTTCGTCATCCTCCCTCTAAAGGCTTACAGCTTTAACGAGAGTCAAATATCACAAAAGAGAAGTAAGAAGCATAGTTTAAATATAGTGAAACGAATGGATAAATTCAAGACGAACATACGCAATGCATTAATGTGAAAAAAACCAAAGTTTGACATAATAGTAAGTGCTTAAGCCAACAAAAGAAATTACAAATGAAAATTCAAATGATTTCAAAGCTTCCCTTCCTGAACATGTCACTTCAGACGATGTGTCTTGCAGCTTCGATATTAGATGAGCGATAGAAGAACTCAGTCTGACCATCTGGTGTGAACTCGAGGACTCCTTCATCAATCAGGTCTTAGATCCTATGTTTCAATGGACCACAGTCTTCAGTATCATGACCAGGACTATTCGAAGGATAAGCACATCTTGCGTTAGGTTCGTAACCAGGAGCAGGGTTGGCTGGAGCTGAGTATGAAGGCAACAGAGTTATCAAGTTCTGATTGAGTAATTGTCACAAAGCCTGAGACAGCGGCATGTGCAACGGGCTGAATGGTCGTTTAGGTTTGGATTTCCAAGTACGTTGACCACCATGCTGCCTACGCTGATCTTTCTGTTGTTGAACTGGTGGTGCGGCAACCCTATAAGGCCTTCTTCCTTCAATTGAAAGACTATCAGTAGTAACCTGTCTCTTTCATTCTTTTATCCTCATTTTTTTCTCAACCAAGTTAGCTTATTTCTTTGGAGGCCGAATGATGATCTGATCCCCGACTCTGTTGTCTTGAAGTTTATTGACGAGGACTCTCGGCTCTTCTTGCCCCCGAGCTAAGTTTTGGATAAGAGCCATCTGACCATACATCTGGATTCTCATCTCTGCCATCTCAGCTTGCAATTGTTCCAATTGATCATCCTTGTTGTCTTCAGGATTTTTCTTTTTCATGTCCTTAGTGAGGAGGGCTTTCAACTTTTCTTGCCCATTGAATAGGCTCAGGATCATCTCTTGGAATTGGGTGTTCTGAGTCTGGAGATCCTTGACAGCTTGTTCTAATGCCATTTTCTACTGAAATAAACAGCGAGGAGATGAGAAACCCGTTGTGGAAACCTGTTATGATATGTATGTAAATGCATATGCAATGTTTTCAAGGATCTTTATGGAATCTAGTTTGCAACATTAGAAATTGAATTTGGTTGCAGCTTTGTCTGAAGAACTTTGACTTTTCATCTTTGAACGTCCTTCTATAAGAATCAAGCTCGCCATATCAAGTGGGTCATAGCCTCTGATTCAGGATACTGTTCTTTTGAGTTTGAAGGCATCTGGCTAGAGGAAAATAAATCCTCTTGTCCCTTGATAGAAATCTGGCTTTTGATAATCCTTCCATAATAGCACCTGCAAATTGTGCGCCATAAATCCCTAAGATCCTTGAAAAAGGTTAGTAAACATGTTATGTTATGATGGTATGTGGATTCTATGCATTAAGTAAAAGCATGAGGACAAGTAAGTCCCGCAAAGAGTTCAAGTTGTTAGAGTACAAACAAATCCTGCAAGGAATTCAAGTTGTTAGATAGTGAATACAAACAAGTCACACAAGTAGCCTTAGGTTTAAAGGCTTGCATGAAGTCCAAAGGTAAGTACCCTTCCCATACCAAGGTTTAGTTGGTTCAACCTGTCCTAAAATAGTAATTGGGTTCTAGGAATCTCATATCACGGATATTTCTCGCAGGCTTTATTTTAGTGCGACACTCGAGCGGCCGACCAAAACATCCCGAAAGTCCAATCTCAATGAGCGTAGTCTCGAGTATCAACCAACTTTGGAACATGCCAAACTGGCTATCTCACTACCTTCTAATGGCCAAGGCTAAGTTCAACTAGGGTTCTAAGGGCAAATTAGTACTTAATGACACCACGCGGCAGCCTAATGTTATCCCCAATCCAAGCCTCGAGGAACATCAGTACAAACCAAAGTGTTACACTAACGATGGCTACCATATCAACTGTAGCGGTACATGCCGTACAGTCTCCTTGGTCTCTTGCCATGTACCTAAGGTCCTAGATCCGAGTGTAGGATCATTTACCCAAGTAATACCCCCAAGACAAAACCCTTAAAAGTAAAGCACACAAAACAGATAATTAAAGCAGTTAAAGTGATCTAAACCCTAAGGTAACCCCTCTTTTAAGCATTTCCCCAGCAGAGTCGCCAGTTCTGTAATACGGTGGAGAACTGACTTTTTAATTTTGTTTTTCGCAAAACATGTTGCGGTTAGCAAGAGTCGCCACCGACTTTTCTTTTATCCAATTTATTTAGGAAAGGTGAAAAGAACAGGAAAGACCTTTTGAGATTTATTGGGTTCGGGGGGTAAATTATACAAAGGGAAGGTGTTAGCACCCTTTGTATCCATGGTTATCCATGGGCTCTTAGATTGCTTAGCTCACTTGTTTGCTTTGAAAAATCTTGAGTGTGAGGTGTATTAGAAAATGTTTAGGAAAAGAATTAACTTTGTAATGATCCTCGTTTGGGATGTATACAAAGTATTTATCTTTGAAATGTTTTTTGAAAAGATAGTTCTAAAAGATTTGAAGTGTAAGTGATTTTTGTTTTTGGAGGTGTGAGCAAGCAATCTAGGAGTTTACCATCCTACCCTACTCAATAGGTCTTAGTCTGTTAGTTTCTTGAATCCTTTATGATAGGACTATCCCTACTATTTAGAAGTAGGTAGTCACTATCTTGGATGTGAGGGACAATCGTTTTGTTAAGTCTTTAAAGGATAAGGCCGTCCTTACTATTGAAGAGTAAGTAGTCTTATCTTTTAAGACATGCTGGGGTATATGGTCATTGAAGGCAACAAAGGGTACCCTTAGCATTTTCATAAGGGACATCATCATTTAATCGAAGGGTCATCGAGGGGCAAGATCATTTTATCGAAGGGACTTTCCGTGGGAATATGATCTTTTATCTGAGGGACTATGATGATTTTATTTGATAAGTGTCTTTGCTAAGGGCATCCCATTTATCCGAGGGACTTGACCATTTGATTTCGAAGGCAACCGAGGTGTATTACCCTAAAGGTGAGGTGTGTGAAAGTGTTTGTATTCAGGTATTTTTCTTTGGATTAGTGGGCTAAGTCCATTTTTATTCACATACATTCTTTTCACACCCTATTGTTACTAACCACACAGTTAATTGTTTTGTGGAATTTAAAAGCGGAAAATAAAATCCTAAGCTATTACATCATGGGGAGGGGGTACATGATTTAAACTGGGGGAGTGCAGAAATTAAAATGACGGAAATTAAATTCCTAATTATTACAAGAAAAATTAGCATCCTATACATTTATTCTAGAAATAAAAATAAAATCGGGAACGAAAAGAATAAAAAGTTCGGATGTCGATTAATTGATTAGAAAAGATAAATTATGGTTTAAAGAAATTAATTTGATTAAAAAAATGTAATATTTTTTATATTTGATATTTTATGAAAATAAAAATTATGATTTTATAAATTTATGATTGGTTTTTTTAAAAAAACATTATTAGTTTAGTTATTAAATAATTTAGTTAAAAGAAATTAAAATAAATAATTAAACTAAGAGAAAAAGAGAAAGAATGAGAAAATTGAAAAAAAATATGAGAAATGGGTCACTGGGTATTGAACCCAAGACCTGATGCTCATCAGACTTGACTCCGACCACTAGGCTGTGCGCCCCTTTTGTGAAACAATCTGAAAAAAAAAAACAAAATATAATAAAAAAATATCCAAATTCGCCTGGTACTGTTCACCGTCTTCAACCTTTTTCCTGCGAATTCTGCTGCGAAGTTTGCTGCGAATTTCCTGCATTTTTTTTTGAAACACCATGAAAACACCAAATAAATTAATCAAAAGGCCATGGTTCGACTGGAAACAAGCCCCTGAATCCAATGGTGGGCTTAGTTTTGTCTGAAAACGCATGTATAGTGAGATTCGAAGAGTTTCTTCTTTATGCCCTAAACATGGCACCCATGGAATCGATCATGATTTCGCACATGTAATCATTCAAACCTGTTCTAAATACACTCAGGAACTCAGTAGCAATGTTAGATGGAAATAAAATGCAATGATAATGAAAATTCAAGAAATAGAAATATGAAGAAATATGTGATTATGGTATCATGTTATTTATGATGTTTTTAACGTGGCCAACTCTTTGAGACTACCTTATACCACCTCAGAACTGGAATGAAAGTATCGAAAAGCTTTGAGAAGGGCTGGAAAAGGAGATATGAATTTTTATTTTTTGGGAGAATTTTAGAGTTTGTGGAGGCTGCCAAGCATGAAGGGTTTCGTGCCTGAAGTTGGTGAGGATCATGAGCTTATATAGGGGAGTATTTCAGGTCAAAAAGATTCATGGGCTTGGGTCATATTGATTCACCTTTGAATGATGATAAAAACTTGCTATTTTGGTGCATATTTGGTCATCATATCTTTCCCTTCTCATTGTACACGAATTTGGACCAAATATATTGACCATAAACTTCATGATCTGATCCCATAATGAAGATCAAATAAAAAATTTGATTTTTTAATATTTATTTCAAAAAAAATTGAATTTAATTGAATTAAATCCAAAATAAATAAAATAAATAAAGAAAATGCAAATATTATGACCATGAGGTCGTGGATCCTCTCAATATTAAGTTTGGATCAGAAAAGAATGGGCTCATTTGTCAAAAAATCAAGTTTTAGTCATTACTTGCTTCATGCACCCCCTCAAATTTGCTCAACTTTGACAATGCATAACTTTCTCAATTTTTATCTCATGAGTGCAAACTAATACTTTTTGGAAACCTAAAGATGTCCTCTAATCACTCCTTTTGGTCCCATGTCAATTTGATCTTCCATGTTCAAGTTATGAGCTTTTGAAAAAGGTTGACTTTTGTTGACTTTGAAAATGACCTATAATGTCTTGGCTCATATCTCCCGAATGAAGCATTTATGGACTTGGCTTGTGAGACACAAAGTTGTAGGGAATTAAATTTCCTTTAAGATGGGCTTTGGTTGAGGAATTTTTGATGAAGTATGTGGAAGTTATGCTTGGTCAAAGTACAGTTGACTTTTCCTACAAAAACCCTAATTTAGTAACTCCCGATTCTTGATGATTCTGAGGTTTCCTTGATGAATCATGATCAACCCTTGATCAAAAGATGAATTTCACCCCATAATCTTGATGTTGACCAAAAATCTTGAGGTTTGACTTTGTGTTGACCACAGTTGACTTTTTGACCAAGTTAACTGATTTTTGACTGTCTGAGCATCTGACTGACCAAACTTGTAAGGAAAGTCTTGAAACTTGTTATGACGATTCTTTGAAGTGTATGGGACACCATGAAGTCCTTTTGAAGCTTTAGAAGTCCAATCTACTTTGAGAAGTACACAACCCTAGTTGGATTTATTGCTTAGGAGGAGGTTTTGTCTGATGAAACTTTTGAGTACTCTTGAGCAACTGAAAATCTTATGAATCACTAGGATACCTCTTGAGGCATATTGTCTTGAATATGTGAGGGCAAATTTTGGGGTACAACAGGGAATAAACTCTTGCTGAGGGTTACAGAAGAGTTGAGGTATCAGATGCCTTAAGGTTCTGATAATAAGCTGACCCCAGCTGGGGAAATTTAGGATGAAAGACTGAGTTTTAGATCCTCTGAGGGTTTTAACTCTACTGGAAATTGGTTAAATGACCAGGGCCTTCCTATGTTTGTAGGAAACTTGAGAATGTCATTGAGACCCAAGAGGAGATTAGAGTGTCTGAGTCTACTAGTATGAAAGAGTTTATCTTTGTATGATGCCCAAGAGGAGGAAGGTGTTTTAAGGGATGAGTGTCAACCCTAAAATTGGTCTGAGGTTTTTGACTCTTCGAAAAGACTGCTCTAGCAAAGGATGACTAAGTTCTATCCTATACCTTTAAGAGGTCTTCAGGGTCCTTGTATTAAGCCCAAGAGAAGGCATGAGAACTTCTAAGAAGCCGGAGGGTCCTTGTACAAAGCCCAAGAGGAGGCGGGGATGCTTTTAGGAAGCCTGTGGGTCAAAACTTAAGAAAAGTCGAAGAAAAGTATCACCGGGAATAATCTTTTCTTTAGTGAACAGTTCTAGGGTTTGAAGAAATTCAAGAGAGGTTTTGCCGCGAATTAATCCTCTCTGGGGGAAATGAATTTCTTTGACAATTTTCTAGTAGTGACAGTCTGAGAAAAGTTTCACCGGGAATAATGCCTTTCTCTTTGTTCCATATTGTATAAGCCCAAGAGAAAGCAAGACTGTATTTGGAATTTCTATGGGGAACTAGTTTTGACTGTATTGAAAGAGTGACCACTGACTTTATCTAGTTCTAGACCTAATTGTCGGGGAAAACTCTAAGCAAGATAATATACATGCATATATATACAGATGAAATATATATGTATGTAAAACGAGGGTAGGAGGACTTACAGGTGAGCAAGCTTCCAGCACAAACAAATATATATATATATATATATATATATATATATATATATATATATATATATATATATATATATATATATATATATGCAAGTATGTAAAAGAAAGATGTTTAAAACTTACAGGCGTGCAAGCTTCCATTGTAACAGCTGTATGGTTAGTTGTTCAAGAAATTAAAGAAAGTTTTGATACCAACTATGAGTTTGAACCTAAATCAAAAGGGAAAGTTGTTTTTGAAAATAAGATTGGGGCTTATACTCAAGGAGAGGCCCAAAGTGTTTGAAAATGAAAAGAAATGGGACTTACAACACAAGGGTAGGCCCAGATGATTTTTGTTTGAAAACGGCGATCGCGCCGAGATTTTTGAAATCGCAATGGGACTTATACAATGACTGAGGCCCAAAAAGGTTTTTATTTACAAGGAATGGGTCTTAAACTCTATTAGAGGCCCATGAGTTTATTTTTGTATAAGGGATGGGGCTTACAACTCAAGGAGAGGCCCATGGAAAGACAGTGATCGCACCGTCGTTTTGAAAACTGTACTGGGACTTATATGATGACTGAGGCCCAAAATTATTTAGGTACAAAGGGAGTTAGGTCTTACACTCTATTAGAGGCCCAAAAGTGTTTTGAAAAAGATTTGTGAGGGTGAATATAATCAAAACCCTAATTTGATTTTAAAACGTATTTTAATTGAATAAAATTCAATTAAAATGATCAAAATTATCAAACATGTGTGAAAAACAAGTTGTGATCTTGGATTAATGTTTAAAAAAATCATGTTTTATTCATAGAATGATTTGAAAATTATTTGAATTTGCAAAATCAAGTGAAAGGAATATTTTTAATGTTTAAAAACAAATAAAAACATAATTATTTACAAAAATACTAAATACATGAATAAAATAATATTTTTTGCAAAATTTTTATGGAATAAAATATTTTAACATTTTTGGGAATTTTCAAAAAAAGAATCAATAAAAAATAATTAAAATTGAGAGAGAAATTAATTTTGGTTTTAATTAAACAAAAACCATAAAAAATGAAAAAAATAGCAAAATATGGCAAAATGATAAAATGGTCTGGGTGGGTTTTCAACCCACGACCTCAACAACAAACACACATGCGCGCTACCATTGGGGTGGTGACACATCCGTGTATCAAAACCACCCCATCAATACATAAGGGATGCCAAGTTTCTAGGCCTGGCCAAGACGCCATGCCTGGCCCTTACCCAAGGCAAGGCCTGATTTTAGGCCTCTTGCGTGAAGGCTCTAACTTTCTCATTTCTCCATGGATTGGGACAAAATTTATGTGCATCTGACCTGGAATTTCATGAGGAATCCAATGGTGCCCTTAGAATTTTCAGAAAATGTCCTTATTTTAAAACCCGATAGTGGTTTCAAAATAGGCCTAAATTTGCATGTTCTATGCTATCTCATGGATGATAAATTGGTTCAAACACAACACATATGATATGTATGAGAGGTCAATGATCAATGGACCTCAAAGCAATGCATGATTTAGAGAGTTCAAGTTGTGATGCACTTACCTCTTGGAGCTTCTTGTGCTATCTGCCAAATTCCTTGTGCCAGAAGTAATTCAATGCTTTAAACACTCTTGATTGATCCCTTGGAAGCTTTTAGGATGATCAAAACCAGCTGGAATCCTCAGGAACAAGTATATGCCTTTTCTTTCAAAAGGGGCAAAAGTGACCAAGATAGTAACTCTCTCAAATGGTGTTCCAGATGAGGGAAACCAATTGGGACAGTTTGACGATGATATTTGGAGTTTGTTTGAGGTCTGGTTTGGTTTTGGAAGTGACTGAATCAAGACATGGCTTCAAAAATGCATAAAAGTAAATTTTTTTGAGTTTTGGAGGTTAATTTTCTGATTTTGGTGTTTCAGATCACAACTGAGTGTTTGAACAACTTAGATATGACATATTGAATGTGTTTGGATCATAACCTGTGGTGTCCAAGGCTGGTAACGTAGGCTGATTTTCACTAAGTTTTGGAAAAGTGCCATTTTCTTCATTTTTGTCATTTTGATCAGTCCATAACTCAAAATCCATGAGGATTTGGAATCTCTTGTAGTTGACACTTTTAAAGTATGTCAGATGGACTTTCATTTGAGCTTTGAATGGGAGAAAAAAGCCTTGTGGTTTAGGAGTCATGACCTTGCAATGTTGGTACAAAATCATTTTTGTTCCATAACTTAAAAAAAAATTGGTTTCTTATGGTTGCCCCTTTTGCAAGAAACCTCACTTTTCTTGATTTTTCTTAATGAATGATGATCAATACCATACATTAACATTATTTTTGACTTAGGGGAACCATGTTTGTGAAAAATTCCAAAAAGTCAAACTTGATTTGGTGCACAGTTGACTTTTTGTCAGATGAAATCCAAACTATGCGATCCTTTGTGCAATCAAGTTCTTGACCGAATTCAAACCTAATGGATAGATTCCATAGGTGTTGTAGGGTGTATTGAATCATGTCCCAAGGTTTAGGAGCATGTCTTGGTCAAAAGTTAAAGATACAGTTGACTTTTCCTTCAAAACCCTAATTGTGGTCCAGATGAAATTGAAACTTGTAAACCAAGCTTCTTGGATCAATCCATTGTTGTAAATGGATCAATGTAGTGTATTTGAGGCCCTCAAATCATGTCTTGAGGTCTTGACTCATGTTTTGCATCAAAAGTCAACTTAGGGGTGAATTAGGTTAAGAAACCCTAATTCCTGATTTTTTGTGAATGCATCCCCTGAGGCTAAATTGACTTAATGATTGGGTTCATGAGGTCCCTTGGAGCATTTTGGATCATGTTTTGAAGTATTGGCTCATTCCTAGAGGAAAATTTTCATTTGGAGGCCTTGGTCGACCAAAACCCTAATTTGGTGACACTGGCGATCTTGAGGCTTGACCTACTTGGAATGTTGCACTTCTGTGCCTAATTCTTGATGTGGGAGTCCTCTTGATCTCTTATGGGTGTTTAAGAGGTTAGAAAAGTTTAAGATCATGTCATTTCTTGATTTATCCTTTGTTTAAGTGCTCTAAGAGGGCTCGAAACCCTAATTCTTGACTGTAGTGAATGCTCAACAACCCTTGAGGAGATTGATGAGGCATGATGGCACATCCATATTGTGGTGATGATTTTCATAATGATGGGAAATCTTGGTGGTCAAAATTTGGGGTATGAGAACTTCATTGTGGCCCTTTGCTATGTGGGGCATTTATATGATCAGAAAGATTGAGCCCACTACTTATAATGGGCACCGCTTCATTCTAGTTGCCCTCGATTATTTCACCAAGTGGGTGGAAGCAGCTTCCTTTGCAAATGTCACCAAACAAGTGGTTGCCCGGTTCATTAAGAAAGAGATCATTTGTTGTTATTGGGTTCTTGAAAGAATCATCACTTATAATGGTTCTAATCTCAATAACAAAATGATGCAAGAGTTGTGCTAGAGCTTCAAGATCGAACACCACAATTCTTCTCCGTATTGTCCAAAGATGAACGGTGTTGTTGAAGCAGCCAACAAGAACATTAAGAAGATTGTGCAAAAGATGGTTGTCACATACAAGGATTGGCATGAGATGTTGCCTTTCGCTTTACATGGGTACCGTACTTCAGTGTGTACGTCAACCGGGGCAACTCCGTTCTCACTAGTGTATGGTATGGAAGCAGTCCTGGCAGTTAAGGTTGAGATCCCTTCTCTGAGGGTTATGATGGATGTGAAGCTAGACGAAGCTGAATGGGTCCGAACAAGATTCAACGAGCTGGGCCTCATTGAAGAAAGAAGAATGGCAGCTGTATGTCATGGGCAATTATATCAGAGGAGGATGAAGAAGACATTTAATTAGAAAGTGTGTCCTCGTTGCTTCCAGGCTGGTGATTTGGTGTTGAAACGGATTCTTCTTCCACAGACAGATCACATGGGCAAATGGACACCGAATTATGAAGGCCCATACGTTGTTAAGAAGGCTTTCTTTGGCGGAGCCTTGATGCTTTCAACTATGGACGGTGAAGACTTTACATCCCCTGTGAACTCAAATGCAGTTAAAAAATACTTCGCATAAAAGAGACTCGCTGGACAACAAAAGGAATTAGTCCAGGAAAAAAAGGGCATGTCGGAAAAAACCATAAAAAGAAAAAGGTTCGGGCAAAAATTAGGGATATAAAAAAGAAAAAATGAGTAAACCCGCTAAGTTGAAAACCTAAAAAGGCAACTTAGGCAAAAAAAAGGTATCCCGGTGGATTGAAAACCCGTAAAGGGCGATCCAGGAAAAAGTTAGTGATTAAAGCCAAAGGCTGTTATTTGAGTAGCCTGCACTTCATCTCTTTTCAACATCCGGGAATCTCGAAGGATAGGAATCAGTCCAATCACCCTTCTTAGAAAGCTGAGTGTTCGGAGCGTTTTGAAGACATACAAGTCATAGCAGAATGGAAACTCAATGTGAATCTGTTTTTACATTGCCACTAGTGTAGTTTCTTTTCTTTTTTATGCAATTACCTCTTTCTAGGAATTGCTTCCTGATGTAAACGCCTAGTTACAGGCCAATTCAATCAATAAAATTCACTTTCATTCAAATAGCTTTCTCTTTTGTTTTCATTTTACTGTTTTGTTTGCAAAAGACGTCTGAATTTTTGGTAAACATTGCATTTGAAAACAGTAAAGCTCTACAAAATCATGCGTGAAAATATTTAAAATTGCTTTGAATGTTGAGTGTCCTTGGGTGGTAAATTCAGACCATATAATACCCCGGGGCACCTGTGTGTATCTTTTTGTGTTTGCAAGCACAGGTATCCGTATTCAATGGTCAGGGTGCAAGTCAGAGACCATTTTCCTCCCACAGCACTGGTGGTATTGTTTAGATATGAGAATGAATGTCTCCCCAACAGAAATAGCCATGGTTGTATCACCCTCGGCAGAGGCTATGTCTTATCATTATCCTCCCCATCGAGAGTCCATAGATCTGGTTTCCCCAGTCAGAATTGGATTTGTCTTTTCTCCAGTAAGAGTTTAAGCCCCAGACAGGGTAAAGATGGTTTGTTCTTGATCTCCAAGAAGGTTGGCATCCCCAGCAAGAGGCTCGTTTGACCTCCCGGCTCCAGTAGAGTTTCTCTCCCCACAGAGTACTAATGTATAATTTCCTCATCAAGTCAGGAAGCGTTTCCTCCCTCAGCAGAGGCATGTTCAATCTCTATTCTCCAATAAGCATTTCCTTCCTCGACAAAGGTTTGTTCGATCTCAGCCCCCCCTAGCAGCCAGGTCAGAAGGTTGTTATATCCCCAGCTAAGTCCTATGGTTATAGGCTCTCCTCAAACAATACTAGTTCTAGTGATGCCTTCCCAGCCAGGTCATCACTCCCTGCAATTCAGAGTCCAGATGTATCAACAGTACTCCCCAGCCGAGTTGTTGATCTTTTCCCAACAGAAAGTTAGAAGATCAGATCAGTGATCACTTCCTCAGCAGAGTTGTTAATCATCATCCCCAGCCGAGGATCCTCTTTGCATCTTGCATATAGTAATCAATGCATCCTCAAAACGTGTAGCATTTCCATTTTGTATGGAGCATTACGCCATAGAAAAATTCAAACATGTGCATCTGAAGCATAAGCCAGGTTTGGATATTCTCATTGCCAGACGTCCCCCAATGGAAAATGGTTTAACCCAGTATGACCAATCTTACTTTATCCCCAGTGAAGTTGCCAATGAACTCGTTCATCTTACTGATATTCCCCTACAGAGTCTTCTGCTCATGCTTCTCTTTTTCCCCAACAGAACACGATGTAACTGTAGCCCCAAGCAGGCACCTCAATCATTCCTTAGGGTAGTAGATCTATCAATCTTCCCTCTTCTGATCTTTGTTCCCCGGAAGAGTCGTTTGACTAGGATTCCATTATTCCCTAGGAATTTTCCTTGATACTAGACAGTATCATCTTTTGATACCAGTAAGTGTCATTAATTTATTACGCGTGTTCGTGTATGTATTTTCTTTGATACCGGAAAGTATCATCTTTCGATACCGGTCAGTATCGTCATTTCAAATATCATCTTTTGATACCGGTAAGTGTCGTTATCTCAATTTTCCTTGATACTGGAAAGTATCATCTTTTGATACAGGTAAGTGTCGTTAGCCCAATTTTCCTTGATACCGGAAAGTACCATCTTTCGATACCAGTAAGTGTCGTTATCTCAATTTTCCTTGATACCGGAAAGTATCCTCTTTCGATACCGGTAAGTGTCATTAGCTCAATTTTCCTTGATACCGGAAAGTATCATCTTTCGATACCGGTAAGTATCGTCTATCCAGTACACTCATCCGTGTCTGTATCTTTCTTTTGATACCGAAAAGTATTGTCTTTCGATACCGGTAAGTATCGTCTATCCAGTACACTCATTTGTGTCTGTATCTTTCTTTTGATACTGGAAAGTATCATCTTTCGATACCGGTAAGTATCATCAATCCCATACACTCATTCGTGTTTGTATCTTGCTTTTGATACCGGTATGTAACGTTAACCTAAGCACTCTTCCGTCAATTCTGTCTTGGTACCGGTAAGTACCAGCTTTCGATACCGGTACATATCTTTAACCATAAACACTTTCCTGTGTTCAACTTTTTTAATACCAGTAAGTATCATCTTCGATACTTGTTTGTGTCATTGTTCCAACCCTACATCTACGTCTCATCTCGTGATTTTAGACACCTGTCCGTGTCGTTTCATATCCCTAGCAGATTTCTCAAACTCACCTACCCATTTATCCCCAATGGAGTCTTCCACACTCATCCAATTTTATACCCTTATTTTATACCCACAGAGTGCAAATTTCCTGTTTCCTTTGGTATTCAATCCCTATTTACCTCGAATGTCTGAAAGTTACCGCTCTAATCCCTTCAGGTCCACAGTTGATTGAATATGGGCAGTTGTAACACCCCAAAATTTGCCCTCCTATTTATACTCAATAAATGGCTTATGCTTTACCTTTCATATGCATTTAGGTCATGAACATTACACAAGCATCATTGGTGTGGTATCAAGAGTTCCTTCATCATTGATTGCGCAAAGCAAAGAGAATGGGATATACTCAATCAATCAAGCCACAAAGACCCATCCAGACTCAAGACCTCTCATTTGGTCCACCATTTCATCAAGTGAGTGACATGTGCAAGAAACTTGAAGAGAATCACCTCCTCCTATCTCTTGATCCTCCAACTAGGGTTTTGTTCATATGAACATCTGACAACTCCACTGAGCAAGTATCTTGGAGCTTTGATACCATCTTATCATATGCAATATCTTATTTTAAGAGGATCTTCATTCACTCTAGAGGAATTAGGGTTTTGATCATCAGTCAACATCTCTTATCATCCAATGCCAAAACTGGGGTTTTGCCTAAAACCAGTTTATTTATGATGTTTTGGGCAAGACTTGATTCCATGGCTCTTTATGTGTTATCAAGTATCTAGAGGTGGGTTATGGACCATCAATGTCTTTCACAGGGGTTTCAATTGGCCAGATATGATTAAAAATCAGACAAATTGCGAATAAAGTCAACTGATCAAGGGAAAAGTCAACTCTTGACTTTTTTAGGTCAAATTCATGTTCATCATGTCAAATAAGGTCAATGGGTGAAATTTGGTCAAGAAATATTAAAGAAATCATGAAAAATCAAGAATTATGGAAAGTTACCCAATTTGGAAAATTAGGGTTTTAGAAACTTTACATTTTGGGAAAGTTTTTCATGCCATGCAACCAACTTTATGGCCATTTTTCTCTATTATCCAAGCCTCATTTGAAAGTCTTTTTCAAAAGAAAGTTGTAGTGTGTATTCCAAGCTTTTGAACCATATAAAGAATGCCTCATTTGGATTTATAGATCAAAAGTTATGCTCATTCAAAGATCATGGTTTCAAGGTTTTTCAATATTAAAATGAATTAGAATTTTTTCAGCATCAAGTCAGCTCGTGTCATACAATGTTCATGCTCATTTTTCATGATGTTGTAAGCTTTAAATTCATTTTCCTCCAACACAAATCTTGTAGTATCAAGTTCCTTCTTTGATTTGGTACCAAGAACTTGAAGATTGGATCAAAACTCAAGGAGAAATAAGGCTTCAAAGTCATGATCATCACTATGTTCCAAACATGAAAATGACATAGGATTTGCGACATTCATGGTAGTCTTGGTGCACTTGATTTCAACCCCAATTTTCATCATGTTAGAGACTTTTAATCCAATTCCATTAAACACCAATATCATTCTATGTCATCTCCTCTTTCTAAGGACACCAAGATCATCCATTTTGGTTCCATATCCATTGAAATATTGTCCTTCAAAATCACCCTCATGAAAAGGTTCTTCCAAGTGTACAATTCATGATACTTCTTCCAAATTCAAAATACACTCCACCACATTGTTATTGCCCAAGCCATGCGCAAATTGTCATTCTTATTACTACAAATAACCATGCAAAACTTACACCATATGCATCCACCACCTTACATTACTTCACATAGCCATGTACAAATAAAACCAAATCTTAATGTGCAAGGTTCAAATTCTGATCTTACCAGCTAGCATCACATACATACATCAACATCAATATCATTATAATGCACTCCATGATAACCATAACAACTATACACTACACTCAAAAGATTCGATTGTACCAATCGATGTCGGAGTTGGCAAGAGACATGATTCTCTGCGACCAACGTAAAGTATTCTTTTGATCCCAAAATGCAGCAGACTTGGGCAAATAGGAAGTGAACCATTTGCAAAGCAAGGGTACACAGCATGTGATCATTCCTCCGCTGTATAAATTCCTTAAGTGTACTGAATGATACGCATCTGCGAGTAAGATCGGTACAGGGTTTCCAATTAGGAAAATCTTAATGGTGTTGATATCTACAAAGTTATCAATGTTGGGAAACAAAAATAACCCCTAGGTGAGCAAAACAAAGACGCTCTCGAAAGAGGCCACATTCCCTATACTAGCAAAGTACATGGCTTTCTTTATCAAGAATTGGGCTGGCAAACCTTGGATGCCACCCTTAGTGGTCATGTGAGTCCTGACTTCTGACTCGTCCAAATAAATTGCTCTTGCAATGGTTTGATCCTTTGGAATTTCTACCAGTCCAGAAAAAGGAGCCTGATCAGTGATATGTAAATCAGTCAGGTGAGAGTACTCCTCCAGCGTTGGTGCAAGCTGATAATCTGGGAATGTGAAACAATGATAGACCGGATCGCAGAACTAGATTAACATGGATAGGATTCCTTAGATTACATAGACCCTTAACAAGGACAGCAGTCCTCTATACTTGGCTCTGAAAGCCTCGTGGTTGGTGATCATTCTTGCCAAACCTCTCAAATCCTCTAACTTTGGAACCTTGAAGGTGTACTTATGAGTTTTCCTTCTACCGAAATCCATTAGCACAATCTCCTTTCTCTCTGATATTTGCAATCATTGTCTCAGTTTAATTTGAAAAAGAGAGAGACTAGAAGATAAGATTTTCTTTGTTTTAATGTTTTTTAAATGAATGCATGAATGCAGCACACAAAAATATAGAAAAAACATGGGGTCAAAGGGTCGGTGTCATGAAGTCAAGGCTCTACCCCCCCCCCCCCAAAGGTTTATACTGGTGATTTTTTGTACCTGTCCGCAAAATC
The DNA here is from genome assembly GCA_022829125.1 of Lathyrus tuberosus. Taxonomy (NCBI): domain Eukaryota; kingdom Viridiplantae; phylum Streptophyta; class Magnoliopsida; order Fabales; family Fabaceae; genus Lathyrus; species Lathyrus tuberosus. The sequence goes on along the minus strand of JALAZF010000199.1, from coordinate 7,508,232 downwards.
ATTGACCCCTCTGGGATAACAATAGCAAGCGGATCGCCAGCGAGCTGATGTATCCTATAGTGATCTTAGATTAGGGTAGTATCGCGTGACAACTATTTTCGATAGCTTCCGCACTACCAAATGGCTTAAGTCTGCTTAAAACCTCAGCTTCTCAGATAACCCAGTCGACCACACTACTTTCAACAACCAAAGTCGTATATGCAATGTATCTGCAAAGGGAGTCTCCACTGAGTTTGATGGTCGATCGGGGACTCTTAACTGAAATTCACTCCCAGTAAGATTACCAGCATTGCCATTACCTATCTTAGGTGTATACTCAATCTTTCCACATGTGACATCACACGCATTCCCATTAGCAGAAAAATAAACAAAGATATCAAATAGGAAAAGTAGTATATATATTTGTCTTAATCATCCTAGACCTCTAGTCTTATGATCCTATACAGACAATGACTCCCCAGCCGAGCTATCATTTCTGTGACACTTTTGTGAACTCAGGTTTTTCTACCTAAGAGATGGGAAGAGAACAAGATAATCCGTCTAATATTCTCCCCAGCAAAGTCGCCATTCTTCTGGCAATTTTCAGGCTCAAGGTTTCACCCAGAGAGATAAGAGGGACAAGATGCCCTGCGTGGCCCCAGGGTGGGCGCCATTTTTTCTGTAGCGACCGATTTTTGGACGTGGTTCTTAAGCACTGTCGCTCTTGGGGTACTACAGGTCGATTCATTTTTTATCCTATTAAGCTAACTAAGGAAAGGAAATAGATGTCTCCAATTAACCCTGCTTGCATTCTGAGTTTAAACAGATGACTGTTGGTTTACAGATACGGTTTAGATTGTGGGCCTCTCTCTGCTTATTTTGTTAATAATGAAATGACTGGACTATTCATGGGGATTTTGGATAGGTGCTGGATCTGATGTTTTTAATTAGTGTGCTCGCTAAGATTTTTCAATCTTATGCCTACGTATTCACGTTTAACGAAACAGGGAAATCAGAGCGATCGTATTTCCTCCTATTCTATGGGAGGAAAATGGTCATTTTGGTGTCTTGTTCAAAGCCCAAGACGTGAAGCTAAAGGTGGTTTGTTTATTGTTCAAAGCCCAAGATGTGAAGCTGAAGGGTCTATTTGTATCTTTTTCGAAGCCCAAGATGTGAAGCTAAAGGGTTTTGACTTTAGGGAGAATATGTCATCTCTAAACGGGAGTTGTTGATGTTTGTATGCTATGAACAAGGCACAACTTTGATGCTAAAAGGTTGATCGACTCAACCGGGGTTTTCTTTATACAAAGCCTAAGAGGAGGCTATTGACCCAACAAGAGGGTGCTTTTATGTGTCTCGTACGTAGCCCGAGAGAGAGGCTAAAAGAGTTGACTCAACAAGAGAGTCTGTTATATGTCTCGTATGAGGCCCGAGAGAGAGGCTAAAAGAGTTGACTCAATAAGAGAGTCTTTTATACTCAACAAGAGAGTGTTTTTGTATCTCGTATGAAGCCCGAGATGGAGGCTAAAAGGTTGATGGACTCAACAAGATAGTCTTTTATACTCAACAAGAGAGTGTTTTTGTATCTCGTACGAAGCCCGAGATGGAGGCTAAAAGGGATTGACTCAACAAGAGAGTCTTTTATACTCAACAAGAGAGTGTTTTTGTATCTCGTACGAAGCCCGAGATGGAGGCTGAAAGGGATTGACTCAGCAAGAGAGTCTTTTATACTCAACAAGAGAGTGTTTGTATCTCGTACGAAGCCCGAGATAGAGGCTAAAAGTGTTTGACTCAACAAGAGAGTCTGAAAAGGTTAGCTCCGCTGGGGAGAATCATTGTACAAATCCCAAGAGGAGGCCATTGTAACTGTTTCAGTTTTGTGACAGGTCCAGTATATTGGATAAAGAGAAAATCAGTTTTTATATGGGTAATGTTATGTTTAGGGATTTATCAGAGGATCATGGTTATTTCCTGTTCTTTAAGGAAATAGGAAATCCATAGGGTATTGAGATTGTCCAAGTCTACGGGTGTTTTTGAGAAGTCGATTCTCGGATAAGTGAATGATCTTTGTACGATGCCCAAGAGAAGGCTGGTATGTTAAGGGATGAAGGTCAACCCATTAACTGGTCTGACATTTAACTTAGAAAGACAGCTCTAGCAAATTGATGACTAGGTTCTGTTCCTATACCTGTAGAGGTCTCTGGGTCCTTGTACTAAGCCCAAGAGGAGGCATGGGAGCTTTTAAGAAGCCCAAGGGTCCTTGTATAACGCCCAAGAGGAGGCGGGGATGCTTTTAGGAAGTTTGTGGGTCCCCAAACCCCAAGAAATTCAAGACATGCCATTCACAGAGAATAGATCAAGCCAGGAAAGTTTGAGAGTTTGGAAGAAACTCAAGAGATGCCTTTCACGGAGAAAAGATCAACTCTGGGGAGTAGAGTCTCTTTGACAATTTCTAAGGGTGACAGTCTGAGAAAGGGTTCACCGAGAATGCTGCCTTTCACGTCTCCATATTGTTTAACCCCAAGAGGAGGGAAGACTGTGTCTGGTAATCCTATGGGGATCTAGTTTTGTTTGTATTTAAGAGTGACCAACAGGGCTTTACCTAGTGCTAGACGTAGTTGCCAGGGAAAACTCTAAATAACTATACTAGTATTACACAGTTAATATTTGACAAGTATATAAAAGTTTGTGAAAGAAGACTTACAGTGAGCAGCCCCACAATACAGTTATATATATATGAAAGCGGATAAAGAAAGCGGGTACACACTTATTCGGTTGTAGAGCTTCCATGTTGTTTGGTTAGTTGTTCAACAAAGAAATCTTTGATAACAATATTATATTCAAAATCAAAGGATAAAGTGCTTTGAAAGAATTATTGGGGCTTACAGCTCAAGGAGAGGCCCAAAGTTTTATCAGTGATTGCACTGTTGTTTTGAAATTGTACAGGGACTTATACAAGTGACTGAGGCCCAAAAGGTTTTCTGTACAAAGGGATGGGTCTTACACTCTCTCAAGAGGCCCAAAGGTTTATTTTTATACAAGTGGTGGGGCTTACATCTCAAGGAGAGGCCCAAGGTGATTGTTAAAAAGGCGACGATCGCGCTGAACTTTTTGACGGTATCGGGACTTATACGATACACTGAGGCCCAAATAATTTTGGTTTCTACAAAGGGTTAGGTCTTACACTCTACCAAGAGGCCCAAAAAAGTTTTAAAGAAAGGAATGGGGCTTATAACACGAGGGTAGACCCAGATAATTATTTGTTTGAAAAATGGCGATCGCGCAGAGATTTTCCTTTTAACGTAGAGGGACTTATACAATATCTGAGGCCCAAAAAGATTTTGGTTAAAAGGGGATTGGGTCTTACACTCTATTATAGGCTCATATGTTTGAAAAAGTTTGATGAGGGTTGAATTAATCAAAAACCCTAATTTGTTTTCAAAATGTATTTTAATTGAATAAAAATTCAATTAAAATGATCAAAATTGTTAAACATGTGTGAAAAACAAATTGTGATCTTGGATTAATGTTTCAAAAATCATGTTTATATCCACAAAATGATTGGAAATCAATTAAGTTTGAAAAATCAAGAGGGAGAAAATATTTTAAATGTCAAAAACAATTAAAATATTAATTCTTTACAAAAATATCAAGTATATGAAATATATAATATTTTTGGTATTTTTTGGGAAAATAAAATATTTTAGCATTTTTGTGAATTATTAAAAAAAGAATCAACTCAAAATCATTAAAACTCAGAGAGAAATTAATTTTTGAATCAATTAAATAAAATCACAAAATTCAAATATTCAAATTTTTGAAAAAGGGCGCCAAGAACATGGCAAGAACACGCGCCACCCTCTGTTTCTGCAGATTTGCGTTTTCTATCCAATCTCACTGAATACTTGATTATATCATGCAATCTACATATCAATCTACTCGTTTCAACCTCACGATCATGTCTATGGTCTTTAATTTCATTTATTTTAAACATGGAATAAGAAATCAAAGAGAAACCTCAAGAACCCTAAAATTTGCATGAAGGCTCAGAAATTCCATACACGATTCAAACAAAGCAATTGATTGAGGGAAAACACTCCATGCATGATTATGAACATAAGGCCAAATTATTGTGCAGCAAAAAATTCATGGATCATAGAGTTAGAAGAGCTCATGCTTACCTCTTGCAGCTGGTGATCGTGTTTTGTGTTAGAGGTGTTGCATCTTGGTTCCAAGGATATGGACAACTTCCCTAGGTGCTATGGAGTGTGTCTGGATGCTTGGAGTGGATTGAATTGAGCTGGAACTTAATTTGGCACCTCAATTGCAAATCTGTCAAAGGCTTGAGCAGTTGGCTAGTGATTTTTTGATTTTGGTGTTCCAGATGTTATGTGAGTGTTTGGATCACTTCTATATGATGTTTATGAGGTGTGTGTGTGTGATTTGTTTGGTTGGAATAGCTCTCAAACTCAAAACCCGATAGTGACTTGCCTTAGAAGGAAAAATTGGAGTGAAGAAGGAGATTTTGAGGAAAGCATCTGTTTGATGGCTTTGGTGTACTCAAACTGATCACAATTGAGCTCTATTTATAGTAGAGCAAGTTTGTTTTGCAAGGAATAGTGAATGGCAACTATTGCATAGGTTTGGCTAATGTTGAGTAATGAGAATCCAAGTCTTCTCTAGCCATTGACTAGAGGTTAGGGCACAGGCTGCTGGTTCCCTTGGTCTTGGATAAGTCTTGACTGAATTCTATTGGGAAGGGCTCAGTCCATGCCACCTTGGTGTATGCATTGAATGCTCCAACCCAAAATTGGAGTATTGTCCCTCTTTTATGGATTTCTAGGTTTGGCATGCTACTTTTGGTACCAAAGACTTGGGATCAGAGTTGGTTCCTCCTTGGTCCCCCTTGAGGTGTTCAGATGGTTAGAGTTGCTTGCCCTTTGCAAATTTTGGGCAAATCGAGCAAAACTCCAAAATCTGCCTTGCCATGACAGTTTGCAGCAAGGCATATTGGCATTGTCATATCTCATGGCTCAAGTGGAATTTGATGGAGTTCTTGGCCATTTTGGAAAGCCTTTATATGATACAACAACTGTTTGATCATAGTTGGTTTTGATAGTTTTTGGATCCAAGTGAAAAATTCCCCTACATTTGGGAAAAAGTGAAGGAAGATTCTGACTTAGTGAGAATTTCACTAAGTGTTGGAAAAAGCGGCATTTCATGTTTTTAGCCATTTTGATCATTCCATAACTCAAAATCCATGATGAATTGGAATGAGGTGTAGTTGAAGCTTTTGTAGAGGGCCATGAGGGCTACAAATCCAGCATTGAATGAGGAAAAATGGCCTTGTGGTTTAGGAGTTATGATCCTCCAAAGTTGGTACCCTACCCACTTTGTTCCATAACTTAGAAAATTTCTAAGCTTTTATGGTTACCCCTTTTACAAGTTATCCCACTTTTCTTGATTTTTCTTGATGAATGATGATCCAAATCACACATTAACATCATTTTAGGGTCAAAAAACCATATTTGTGAAAAATCTCAAAAGTCAAAGATGACTTTTGTGCACAATTGACTTTTTGACAGATGAATTCCAAACTGTGCGATCCTCTATGAAATCAAGTCCTTGACCTAAATCAAACCTGATGGATTGATTTCATAGGTGTTATAGGGTGTATTGGATTATGTCCTAGGGTTTGGGAGCATGCCTGGGTCAAAAGTCAAAGGAACAGTTGACTTTTTCTGCGAAACCCTAACTGTGGTTCTGATGAACTTGAAACTTGTTGATCAAGCTTCTTGGATCAATCCACTATTACAAATGGATCAATGTAGTGTATTAGAGACCCTCAAATCCTCTCTTGAGGTCTTGGCTCATGTTTTGTCCCAAAAGTCAACTTAGGGGTGAATTAGGTCAAGAAACCCTAATTCCTGATTTTTAGTGAATGCATCCCCTGAGGAAAAATTGACTTGATGATTGGGCTCATGAGGTTTCATGGAGCATATTAGGTTATGGTTTGAATCATTGTCTCATGCCCAGAGGAAAATTTCCATCTGGAGGCCCTGGTCGACCAAAACCCTAATTTGGTGACACTGTTGATCTTAAGGCTTAATCCACCTGGAATGCTGCAACATTGTGCTTGACTCTTACTGTGGGAGTCCTCTTGATCCATTGTGGATGTTTGAGAGGTTATACAAGTTGAAGATCATGTCAATTCTTGATTGATCCTTTGTCTAAGAGCTCTGAGAGGGCTTGAAACCCTAAGTTTTTATAGTAGTGAATGCTCACTCATCTTTGGGGACCTGATGAGGTATGATGGTTTACCCATATTGGGATGATGATTTGCACAATGATGGGAAATCTTAGTGGTCAAAATTTGGGGTATGACACCTCACATATATATAAGCTATTAACCCTAACAAATTCAGTTACGCATCTCATTCTCTCCAAAACAAAAAAAAAAACTCCATTTTTTTTCTCTCAAGTTCAGAGCTTTCAAACTCACTCGTTCCTAAAGCTTTCTGTGAGCTTTCTTCTCCATTGTCACAATTGGGTTTCATAGAAGCTTCTGGTTACAAGAGATATCACCTGGGAGCATCATCTCACCATCCACGGGTTCATCATTTTCTTCATCAAATTTGGAGTTTTAGCAAGATTCAAAGGACTCTATGCATTTATTTTGCCTTCCAAGTGTAGATTAGAAGATTGGTAGGAAGTTCTAGGGTTTCTGGTACGAGGAAAGTGAAGCCTAAGCAGGTTAGTTTCTTGAATTTTTGCATCATCATAGAACCCGTATATGGCTTAGAACCATGTAGTTAGGCTTGCATCTAAAGTCCTTCTGATGAAGGCAGTGTTTTTGGTTAGATTTAGGGCCAAGATGTGAAGTTTCAAGTTTTCCAGATCTAAATTATTTCCTTCGAAACTCTCTGTATATTGATTGTATGGTATTTTCAATAGCATATTTGTAATCTACGCAAAAATCCGTTCAGGTTGGTCTAGGGTTTTTTCATTTCTAGTCATGTTTTCGCCGGAGCTCCGATGGACTCTGCCGGAGAAGATGACCGGAAAGTCATCTCCGGCGAGGGTTAGTCAAAACCCTAATCTATGTGGCTGATCAGCATAATTTCGTTGGTCCATGTCTTAGTTCATTTACCAACATGTATTTAGTTTTTCCCGCGTGTGGTTTCCTTTCAAACTGGCCAATGAACGTCTTCCAGCACATTAATGAAGCCTTTTTTCCACACGTGATTGCTTAGTATCCCAACTTTTCTTTTTTCCTTTTTCTCCAGAAATAATAATTAATAATAATAATAATCTGAATATAGAGTTTTTTTGATAACTTAGGCCCAGCGCTTTGCTAAGCGCACCCTAGTTTTTGGGCCTAATTATTTTTGAACTAGGCTTTTACTTTAGATGTACCCCCTAGTTAGTTCCTTGTGTTTTTCTTGATTCCTTTTTCACACGTTTCAAAAGCGAATATGAAAAATAGCTCCTTTTGCCTAAAAATCTTAAATAAATTCAAATATGTTCTATGATACTTTAATTAATTTTTGATGAATTTTATTTTCATTTTTTATTAAATTTGGTATTTTTCCCAATTTCTAATTAGAATGTGTGCAAATGGACATACCTTGTGAATCAAACATTAAAAAATGAACTTTCCTTAATAGTTTTGATCCAATTTTTTGTGTGTATTTTGAAACTTGATAATAGGACTCTTACATGTTCAATTTATGTTTTGGTCATGATTTTGGGTCACTTTCTAAATACTTTTTGTGACTTGTGTTTGTATAATCCCTAATGGTAACATGCTTAAGGTTAGCAATTGCTTGGGCACCTTTGGTGCATATTTTGGAGTCAATTTTTTTGGACATGATCACCCACTGAGCTTAAAATGACATGTTCAATTTCTCATAACTTTCTAAAGCATTTCACCATTTTTCATGGATTTCTCAAAGTGTACCTATTATGTGGATGTATGCCTAGAACTAGGTTAGGTTTGACACTTGCTTGTGGCCACTTTATGCCAACTTTAATGACATGTTTGAGCCTATTAATGATTCTATTTTGTGTGCCTTTTTGATCCTTGGATCTTACTTTTTGATTATGACTCACATGATTTCTTTGAACCCTAAATTGCTTACCCGATCTTACTCGATACTTGCTTAGGTGCTTTAGTTTGGTGATGTATTTATGCAATCCTCTTTGGGATATTATTGTGCATCATTTCACATGTAGTTTAGCATGAGGTAGATCCTATCCATATTGATTCCTAGGTCATTTCACATGCTCCTAATTGATATTGTGCTTTCATAAGATTGAACATGAATGAGCATTTGACTTTGTTGTTTTCACTTGAACTTTGGGTATGTCATATTTGTCCAATGCTTTTGATATTCAAATGGACCATTCCACATATCATTTACCACTTCCTCATGTGTGTGAATACTTGATTTACTTGACCTTGGCCTTACATTTACATACTTGAACTTACTTTGTTTCTAGTAGAAGATTAAGTTAATTTTTGACCACTACTTGGGATATCTTTTGAGAACATGTTGCCATGGTGATTTTGTGAGATCTAAATGATCATTTTGAATATGTATAACATGCATACATTGACATTAGCATGAGTAGCAACTTACTCATCCCATTTATAGGTCATTTGTGTATCTTAAGTGCTTACTTTTGTGTGAATGAGAACATGATTTGTGCATTAACTTTGATCACTTTCTTAACATCATTTGTGTATCATCCTTGCTCATTCCTTTTGGGATTCAAATGTAAAATATTATAGGTCTCTTACCTCTGATGTGTATGCTTTGACATTGCCTTACCATATTCTTTCTTTTCTCTTTGCTTGAGTGTTAAGGTATATGCTTTAAAGGATAATTAAGTTTGGTTTTAGTCCATACTTACATTAGCTTTGGAGGTTGAGTTTGACATGAAATGTTGTGACAATTTGATATTGATCTTGAGCATTAGATACATGTCTCCACTTCTGACCTAAGTCTTATGAGTTCTTCTCACACTTGTTTGCTCATTGTGTAACCTTGAATGATTAAAGCATGCTTAAGATAACATCTTTGGAAGCAACTTTCAAACCACATTGAACATGATTTGATGTACATTCCATAATCATTTCTTAATACTTCAAGCATCTATTTGACATGTTTATATCACATATGTTGCTTGGGTACATGATTGACTTCCATTTGTCTGACTTTTATAAGTCTTTTTGACATAGCTTGTGAATGACAAATGTTTGTATGTTGATGTAGGACATACTTGGAATCTTTTGACAATGTGTAGTACATTAACATAGATAGGATAAAGTAGGTTTAGCTACTGCCCTGTGAGGGCTAAGTTCTCTCATCTATTTTGGTTTTAATGATGTCAACGGATAAGAGTGTCATTAGATTATAATTTGAGCGGTATCACTTCACTGTCGGGAAAATTGCATCTAATCATCAATGTTCATGTGTCTAAACATATAGGAAGAAGTCTACACAATTTCTACATGTGCATGATCATAATATTGGTGTTTGGAATACTTGTTCGAGTCTTGGTCAGCAAAAACATGTTGAAAAATAAGTTTTTCAAAAATCTGCATGTCTTGAGTCGACCCAAGGTGAGCATGAGTCGACTCATGATGTTTTGAACAAATTTTGTGAAAACTTCGGGAAAGCGCAAGCTGACCCCCTTGTAGTCGTGAGTCGACGCATGGTTCTGGAAATTCAAATTTCTGCAAAATTTGCAGGCTTGCGTCGACGCAAGGATTTGATGGGTCGACGCATGGAAAGTTATTTTGCATAGTCATTCCTGTGGGTTGGCTCACGCCGACCCCTGCGTGTGGGGTGGTCGACTCACGCTGCCTGAACCAATTTTTTTTCATTTAATTTTATCTGTTATTTCTGTTATTTCTTTTCGTTGGTCATTTTTGTGTTACTCATTATAAATAGTTGGGTCAGCTCACTCTTCATAATAACAAGAAACGTGAAAATTTATACCAATCTTTCTCTTCATCTTCATCTTCATCCTTGAGTCAACCAACAATTACACATAATCATTTTTGCTTGTGTTGTCCATTGTTTTGAAGTGATAACGTTCAAAATTAGGAAGTGTTGTGATCTTCATTTTTGGGTTGAGAATTGGTAGGTGTTTCTTGAATAAAACCTTAGGTTTTATCCTCAAAGAATCAAAGGAGATTTTTGGGGTTTTTGGCACAAACCGTTTCGTTCTATAGGGATTCAGCCGTGCGAAGGTAACCGAAGAATAGATTTTACATTCGGTTTAGTAGCTATAGTCGTAGGATCATAGAAGAAAGGTTTGGGATCAAATTGCGGAGAATTGATGTCGGCCGAGTGAAGGTGACTGAAAAACGAGGGTTTCTTGCAGTCTAGTAGCGTGAGACGGTGACTTGTTCAACCGAATTCGAGGCACTTGATTCGTCTTGAATCAAGGGGAGAGAAGACTCTGCATCAACAATCAAAGACATTTGAGAGTTTGGATGTTCATAGTTCTTCTCTTGTATAAACAATTTGCAAACAACAACAACATATATATATATATATATATATATATATATATATATATATATATATATATATATCTCAATTCCAACTGTGTATTAGGGGGCAGAGGTACCCAAAGCGAGGACGATTGGGGAACTTCCTAATCAAATCGTGTTTGTTCTCTCTCTCCTTTAACTCTTTACGTTTGATATCATTTGAATTTGCAAAGTTTAAATTGATCGAAATTTCTGAGCTAGTGTTATATTGGGCTGTTAAATTGTTTTGTAAATTTCATACAATCCCTTGGATTGTATTTAGGAATAGCTCAACATCACATTACTTTGAAATCAGCACTTAGTGGGTTAACGCGCACCAAGTGTTAGATAATTTTGTTTCAACGCAAAATTGAACGTATTCGCAATTAATTGTTTGTCGATTTACCTCGTTGGGTTGGATTAACTATCAAGCAAATAAAACATTGTTGATTGTGTTTAAATTGTGTTAATCAATCTGAATTTTTCTCATCCATAATTCATTCCCAATTTTGTCGTGCATATCCGATCCCTCTAGTAGAGGTTCGTTGTAGACGTAATTCAGTGGCCGCTTCAGTCAGACTTTTAAAACCAATTTTTGGAAAGCCATTTGCGTGTAAAACTCGAAGGATCTATTCAATCCCCCCTTCTATATCCCAGCTATCATCTAACAAGTGGTATCACGAGCTCCGATTTATCTGGTGCTTCGGTAAAACTTCTTGGATCATGGCGAACGAACCTAAAGGGGCTTATAATAGATCTCCAGTTTTTACAGGCGAGAATTATAGCTACTGGAAGGATTGTATGTGCGTCCATATAAATTTCATAGATCAGAAGGTTTGGAACGTTATTTTAAAAGGTCCCATGGAAATTACAATGACCAATGCTGAAGGCATTGTCGTTCCCAAACCCGAAGCTCAATGGAATGAGGGGGACGAGAAAAAGTACAGCTATGATTGGAAGGCTCGAAATATGTTGATCTCCTCTTTGGGAGTTGACGAGCATTATCGAGTCTCTCATTGTGAAACGACCAAAGCCATGTGGGATGCTTTACAAGTAGCCCACGAAGGCACTAATGATGTTAAAATAGCCCGTATCAACACATTAACGCAAGAGTTCGATCTTTTTTACATGAAGCAAGGGGAAACCATTGCGGATATGCAAAAACGATTTACTCATATTATCAACAAATTGCATGTACTTGGTAAACCAATTCCAAACGAGGTTGCTACTAATAAGATTTTAAGGTGTCTTAACAGGGAATGGCAGCCGAAGGTCACCTCGATCAAGGAGGCCAGTAATCTAGCTACTCTAGACCTCACCACACTATTTGGAAAACTCGATGAGTATGAGCAAGTGCTCATTAGCTTGGATAAACATGAAAAGAGTATAAAGAAGGAGAAAACAAAAGATACGAAGAAGAAGTCGATTGCTCTTAAGGCTTCTTGTTTAAAGTCCACATCTAAAAAGCAAAGTGATGATGAAACCAACAATGACGAAGCTGATGACTCCGATGATGATATAAGTCTATTTGTGAAGAGATACAATAGGTATGTTCGGAAGAATGAGATTCAACACTCGAATAAAAATATAGTCAAATTTAAGAGGCAATCTAGAAATGAAGGAAATAAGAATGGCAAGGTTAAAGGGACGTGTTACAACTGTGGAAAATCCAGGCACTACAAGCCAGCTTTTCCATCACCTAAGAAAGACAAGGATAAGGATAAGGATAAGAATCGTCAACACAAAAAGTCAAACAAGTCTAGACGAGCATACATCGCTTGGGAGAGCGATAGTGAGTCGAAAAAAGATGACAGCTCAAGTGACGAAAGTGAATCCGTTAATCTATGTCTTATGGCACGTCAAAACAAGAAGAAAGAGGTAAAACACTCTAAATATGATCATTCTAAAAGTATGTCTCATTTGGAATTACAAAAGGCTTTTGATATGTTGCACCACGAGGCTAAGGAAGCTTTTCAATGCTTAGCCTCGAACAAAAAGATTTTTAAATACTTGGAGAAAAAGGTTTCCGATTCCGAAAAGAAATTGAAAGCTCTTAAAAACTCCATGGTGGATGCATCAAAAGCTAAGATTGATGAGAATAAGTCTCCATGGTTCAAGTTTGGGGGCAGTGATACTTGTCATATTTGGCAAAAAGAGGTGAGAACCCTTAAGGCCAAATTAGACAAGGCTCTTAAGCCTAAAATTACGTTTGCTATTGATCGATCACATTATCGAGAAAGTATGAACAATCCGTATCAAAAGTATACGTATGCGATTCGAGATAGAGATAACAAAGGTAAATTTCAAATGAACTGTGATTGCTTATATTGTTGCAAGCCTGGTCATACTATTGCTAAATGTCGTTTTAGAAGATTTCTTGTTCCAAAAGGCATTTATCAATGGTTGCCTAAGTGCGATCTTGGTTTCACTTACTGCAAAGGGACCAATGAGAATTGGGTACATACTCTCCCTTGATTGTTTTGTAGGTACAAAGTCTTGAGACCACCGAAAGAAGATGGGTTCTGGATAGTGGCTGCTCAAGACATATGACAGGAGACATATCTCTTTTCATCAACTTTGTGGCGAAGAAAAAGGGGTTTGTCACCTACGGAGATAACAACAAGGGACAGATTCTCAGCAAAGGTAGTGTAGGTAACCCCTCATCTACTACTATCTCTGATGTGCTGCTTGTGGAAGGCCTTAGACACAACCTTTTAAGTATTAGTCAACTATGTGACAAAAATTATAAAGTATCGTTTTCAAAAGAATGTTGCATAGTTGAAGATAGTGACAAGAAGGATGTGTTTAAGGGCTTGAGGGTGAACAACATCTATATGCTACACTTAAATGAGGTATCGTTGAATGGAGACAAGTGTCTAGTCACTATGAATGAAGATTCATGGTTGTGGCATAGACGGTTGGCTCACATCAATTTTGATTTGCTTAACAAAATAGCCTCTAAAGACTTAGTCATCGGTATGCCCAAAATCAAATTCACTAAGGATCACCTTTGTGATGCTTGCCAAATGGGGAAGCAAACAAGGATCTCATTCAAATCTAAAAAAACATCGTTTCAACTATGAGACCCCTTGAGCTCCTCCATATGGACCTCTTTGGACCATCTAGGGTTAAAATCCTAGGTGGTAACTATTATGGTTTTGTAATAGTCGATGACTTTTCTAGGTTTTGTTGGACCATTTTCTTAGCAAACAAGAGTGATACCTTTTCGGCCATTGAAAATTTTGCTAAGTTATCTCAAAACAAGTTAAACACGAACATTGTGTCAATTCGAAGTGATCATGGAGGCGAGTTTGAGAACCATTTGTTTGAAGCATTTTGTGAATCCCATGGAATTGAGCATAATTTTTCCGCACCACGTGCCCCTCAACAAAATGGGGTGGTGGAATGTAAAAATAGAATTTTGGAGGAACTTGGAAGGACTATGATCAATGAAAGTAGACTTCCAAAATAATTTTGGGCCGATGCCATTGGTACGGCTTGTTATGTTTTGAATATGGTGCTCATCTGGCCTATTCTAAACAAGACACCGTATGAAATTTTAAAAGGGCGTAAGCCAAATATTTCTCACCTTCATGTCTTTGGTTACAAGTGTTTTATGTTGAACAATGGAAAAGAGACACTTGGTAAGTTTGATGCCAAGGCCAACGAGGGAATTTTTCTTGGATACTCTCAGTCAAGTAAAGCTTATAGAATTTATAATAAAAAATTACGAATTGTTAAAGACTCGGTACACGTTACTTTTGATGAGTCTTATCTGAAAAATGTCGGAGAAGGTAGTTCTTTTCATGGTGCAGGTGTATCTTCAGAAACATACTTAAGGACATTGATAAAGGAACTGATCAGCCCGAAGCAGTGCGTATTAAGGAGGAAAAGGATCACCAACCTATGAAGAGTGAGGAGGATCATCCAACTAATGAAGATGACCTTCCTCCAGCATGAAAGTCTTCCAAAGACCATCCAGTCGACAATATCATCGGTGACATCTCTAAGGGAGTAACCACTCGCTCTAAACTTATTAACTTTTGTTATTACTCCGCTTTTGTGTCACAAGTTGAACCTAAAAACGCAAAGGAGGCATTACTCGATGAGCATTGGTTCTTATCAATGCAAGATGAACTAAATCAATTCAGGAGAAATGAGGTTTGGGACCTTGTCCCTCCTCCGCGAGATCATCGAGTAATCGGCACCTGATGGGTGTTTAGGAATAAACTTGATGAAAATGGAGTAATAACATGTAACAAAGCGCGGCTTGTAGTGCAAAGCTATAACCAAGAGGAAGGAATCGACTATGAGGAAACTTATGCGTCGGTTGCCCTACTCGAGGCTATACGCCTTTTACTTGCTTATGCTTGCACTAAGAACTTCAAATTATTCTAAATGGATGTTAAAAGTGATTTCCTTAATGGATATATAAATGAAGAGGTTTATGTTGCCCAACCTCCGGGTTTTGAATCCCATGAATATCCTGATCATGTCTACAAACTTAAACGTACTTTGTACGGACTTAAACAAGCCCCTAGGGCTTGGTATGAATGTCTAAGCAAATTTTTACTTGATCAAGGATATTCAAGAGTAAAGGTTGACACAACCCTCTTTATTAAACGTCAAGAAAAACACTTAATTTTGGTACAAATTTAGGTTGACGATATTATCTTTGGGTCTACTAACATGACCTTGGTCAAGGAGTTTTCTAGTTTGTTGCAGGGGGAGTTTAAAATGAGCATGATGGGGGAGCTCAACTATTTCCTCGGATTGCAAATCAAACAACTCAAAGAGGGAACATTTGTGAGTCAAACAAAATATTGTCTTGAGCTTCTCAAACGCTTTGACATGCTAAACTGCAAGGCAATAGATACTTTTATGCCTACGTGTGCCAATCTTGATTGTGACGAAAATGGTAAGGATGTAGAGGTAAAGAAGTATCGAGGTATGATTGGATATCTTCTTTATCTTACCGCATCACGATCCGACATTATGTTCAGTGTATGCATGTGTGCAAGGTATCAAGCATGTCCCAAGGAATCCCACTTAAAAGCAGTTAAGCGCATACTTCGATACCTCTCCGGTACTCCAAAGTATGGGATGTGGTATTCCAAAGGTAGTGTTTATTCCTTAGTTGGCTATTCCAATTCCGACTTTACCGGGTGCAAGTTGGATAGGAAAAGTACTAGTGGCACGTGTCACTTTTTTGCAAATTCCTTGGTGAGTTGGCATAGCAAGAAACAGGTTTCGGTTGCTTTGTCAACAGCTGAGGCGGAATACATTGCCGCCGATAGTTGTTGTGCTCAAGTCTTATGGCTTAAGCAACAATTGCTTGATTTCAATTTAAAACTTGAACGTATTCCTATTTTGTGCTATAACACTAGTGCTATTAACCTAACTAAGAACCCCGTATTACATTGACGCACCAAGCATATCGAAATACGTCATCATTTCCTTAGGGATCATGAAGAGAAGGGTGATGTGGTCTTTGAGCATGTTGATACCAAAAATCAACTTGTTGGCATCTTTACAAAACCACTAGCTACAAAGCCTTTCTTTCACATCCGTAGGGAACTTGGCGTTCTCGACATCTCGGAACGTGTTTAATATTCCTCTAAGATAGTTGATCTTCACACATATATATATATATATATATATGCTTGTTTATGTTGTTGACTAACAATGCAAAAAGTCATTGAGCTATATGTGAGGGCTCTCATCTTTCATTATGATCAAGGTAATATCGTTCCGCTTCGTAATGTTCTTTGGTGTGTACCATGTTAAGTGCTTTAAAAAAATGATGTTTATTACATATGTTAGCATATATTATTCATTTGGATGATTGATCTATGTGTTTGCATGCTTATTTATCCTATTTTGGAACTTTTGTTTGCAAAATTTAAAATTTTTTCAATGTTTCACTTGGATGAGTCGACCTAAGAATGCCATGGGTCGACTCATGAATTGAAAGTGTTTGAATGAAAACAACCGGGTCAGCACGCGCCTACCTGCTGTCAGCGCATCTCCAATTTTTAATTTTTTTTTCAAAAAACGTCATCTTTTGTCGACGCATCTAGTGCTTAGGTCGACGCATACCTGACAAATTCTGAATCTTTTCTTATTGGGAACGTGTGCGCCGACCTAGTGTTTCTAAACTTCACTACATACTTTCAATGCACTTAATAACTCTTCATTGCATGTCATAATTTGGTCGTTCTTGGTCTTCTCCTCTCCTTCTCTTCGAAATTCCCATTCAGAATCCACCAAAGTTCATTAAAACCCTAGAATCATTTCAAACCCACACAAGGTTCCAATCCACAAAGGTTTTACAAAGGGTTTTCTCATTTCAATTTGGAATCAAGATTAGCACAATTCATATGTTCTAATCAAGCTCATTAACAATGGCGTCTCAATGGGTAACTGGTAAAAGGTCTTCAAGAACCTCAACATCAAGAGCCGGAACCTCTTATATTCCGGTAAATGCTCTCGCTATGTTATCCGATGGATTATCTGAGTCTTACAATGAAGATTTTCGACTCCGTTCTGTCATTCGACAATATGCATTCTACCCATTGATGGCTCCAGACTATCATATTGCAGAAATTAGGGACATACTGGCTGTTCAGAATTTTAATAAATTTCTGGAATGCGATGATAAGTACAGTATTGATTTGGTTCGTTTATTCTACACCGGTCTTAAGGATGATTTCCAAGGTACAGATTTTACTTAATCTATGAATAAACAATCTTATTCTATGAATGATGCTGTCTAGCATAGTTTGTTCACTTTGGAAACCCAAAATCTTCCTGAGGTAACTGACACACAATTTGTCCATGGTTATGATTTTAAATCTGCTTTGAACTCCATGTTGCGTGAGCCATATTCGGATGATGTTGTGGCAAGTGATCTGTTTCCCAGAAACGTCACAACGGGTCATCTGAAATTTACTGAGCGCATCTTACAATGGATTGTCGCACACATACTGCGACCTAAGAAAGGTGGCTTCTCTAGAGTTAATCAAGTCGAGGTTCACCTGATATATTTGCTGAGGGAGAGAATTTCTATCAACTGGCCCTATTACTTCACATATCGTATGTTTACACTGCGAGACTCTACAAGAGGTACGTCATTATGTTATGCCTCTTGTATTCAAAATATTCCGAATAAGGCTGGGATTCAGGTTCAAAATGCTCGCTATCTCAACATTTCAACTGAGCATCAATTTCAGCAAAAGACTCTCACAATGATGGGGTACACTTGGGATCCGGTTGAAAATGGATACACATATAAATTTAGATCAACTCATCCTTTTCCTAATGTTCCTGGCGATATTGCGGAAGGACATGTCAATGAAAACCAAGATAATGCGGCATAGATGGGTAATAATTCTGATGTGAATATCGTGGACGAAGAAAATGAAGCATGGTTGGATAATTCTCAACCAGAAGAGAATTATGATGATCAGGGCTGGGGATAGTGGCAAAACAATAGTTGGACTGTTCTTGGGGATGCTTATGTCCCTTCAAACTATGGTTGGCAGCAAAGTGACGAATATGACTGGCAACAGTCTGAATATTCCATACCTTCGACTCCTTAACCACAGCAGGATCAAAATTTACAGGCCTCTGAAGAAATCCTGGCAATGTTGCACCAAATGAACCTCGAACAGGAGCAATTCAGGGAATTACAAGATCAGAGGTACACTACTCAGCAGGAGAGGCTTACTACACTATCGAATCAGTTTGCTGCTCATACACAGGATTTCACTCGGTTTGCTGATGCCTCCATGACCAGATTCACACATTTGGAAAATGTTATGGCTATTCAGACTCAAAATCTATCTAACAGCCTCAACATTCTCAACAACACGATCATCGATTTGAATTGTTCCATAGAGGACTTGCCACCACCAGATCATTATTACCGAGGAAGAGGTCACCCATTTAGGGGGAGGAGACCATAGGAATTAACATAATCATTATTAGTGTATTATATTGTTTGTGTTTTTGATTCTATGTTTTGTTCTTTAGATTGCATGTTATTTTGGTTTGTTTTTAGTTTGAATTATGTTTCAGGTTGTCCTTGACTTTATCTCTTAAACTATGTAATGAATTGTGTTTGCTTCTTGCGTTCCGTATTTATCTGTTCATAGTATCGTATTAACTGTATAATATGTGGATTCTTGTTAATGTCGCTGTTTTGCAAATTGGTGAATGAACCATTACTTGTTATGATGATATCTCTTTGGTTATCTTCTTTTACTCTTTTTGATGTTGTCAAAGGGGGAGAAGGATACTAGCAGCAGAAAATACTAAAGCAGCAGATATTAAAGTGTTAAAGATAGGGAGAGTTTCTCCGTTCTCAAATTACAAATCAAGAGAAAGATAAACAGTGTTGCCATCATAAAAAAGGGGGAGTATGTGAGGGCTAAGGTCTCTCATCTATTTTGGTTTTAATGATGTCAACAGATAAGAGTGTCATTAGATTGTAATTTGAGCGGTATCACTTCACTGTCGGGAAAATTGCATCTAATCATCAATGTTCATGTGTCTAAACATATAGGAAGAAGTCTACACAATTTCTACATGTGCATGATCATAATATTGGTGTTTGGAATACTTGTTCGAGTCTTGGTCAGAAAAAACATGTAGAAAGATAAGTTTTTGAAAAATTTGCATGTCTTGAGTCGACCCAAGGTGAGCATGAGTCGACTCATGATGTTTTGAACAAATTTTGTGAAAACTTCGAAAAAGCGCACGCTGACCCCCTGGTAGTCATGAGTCGACGCATGGTTATGGAAAGTTATTTTGCATAGTCATTCCTGCGGGTTGGCTCACGTCGACCCCTGCGTGTGTGGCGGTCGACTCACGCTGCCTGAACCAATTTTTTTTTGCATTTAATTTTGTCTGTTATTTCTGTTATTTCTTTTTGTTGGTCATTTTTGTGTTACTCATTATAAATAGTTGGGTCAGCTCACTCTTCATAATAACAAGAAACGTGAAAATTTATACCAATCTTTCTCTTCATCTTCATCTTCATCCTTGAGTCAACCAACAATTACACATAATCATTTTTCCTTGTGTTGTCCATTGTTTTGAAGTGATAATGTTCAGAATTAGGAAGTGTTGTGATCTTCATTTCTGGGTTGAGAATTGGTAGGTGTTTCTTGAATAAAACCTTAGGTTTTATCCTCCAAGAATCAAATGAGATTTTGGGGGTTTTTGGCACAAACCGTTTTGTTCTACAAGGATTCAGATGTGCGAAGGTAACCGAAGAACAGAGTATTTGTTCGGTTTAGTATCTACAGTCAGAGGATCGTAGAAGAAAGGTTTGGGATCAAATTGTAGAGAATTGAAGTCGGCCGAGTGAAGGTGACTGAAGAACGGTGGTTTCTTGCAGTCTAGTAGCGTGGGACGGTGACTTGTTCAACCGAATTCGAGGCACTTGATTCGTCTTGAATCAAGGGGAGAGAAGACTCTGCATCAACAATCAAAGACGTTTGAGAGTTTGGATGTTCATAGTTCTTCTCTTGTATAAACAATTTGCAAACAGCAACATATATATATATATATATGAAATTCTGGTATCAGACGTGTGATGTTAAGGTGCGATGTCACAACAACACACTCTGCAAATGGACAGCAATGACAGTAACAAATCAACACAAAGAATTGTTCACCCAGTTCGGTCTAACTACCTACGTGTGGGGGCTACCAAGCCAGGGATGAAATTCACTACTTGTAGAATTAATTTACAGACTCAACAACCCAGTTGACAATCTCCTAAAACTTAATTCCTACTAGTGACTTTCTACCTAAGAAACCACTTAGATATGAGAACACTACTTAATCCCTAAAACAATGCTCAAGGAACAACCTCTTTGAGCAACCTTGATCTTACTTCACAACTTCGATCAAGCAATATCTCTCTATTGCTTCACAGCTTCTAAGAGAGGACAGAATACGACTCAGCAATTCAACCTAGAATTCTGTATACAAAACTCGTACAAAATACACAAGACACTCAGCCTATGCTGTTGATCTTCTCTCTGTATTTCTGTACCTTTTCCTTTGGTCTTGTGCGCTTTATATAGCCACCTGAATTGGGCTTTGGACTGCTACAATATCTGACTTGATTTGTTATTTAAAACTGAATATTCAAAACAGATTTTCTCCTAAAATCTTTTCAAATCTTCAACCTTTTAAATATCCTACAAATCTGCACCAGATCTCCTATGCAGCGAAAATATCTAACCCAAGATATTCGCATCCAATGAGACAGCTTGCTCTCCACAATTCCAGCTAACACACAAACCCTAACAACATCACAACCTGATGTTATTAATTCTGCAGATCCAATGTCACAACATCGCATGTGACATCAGACATCCAAACTGCAGCAATTCAACACTTAACACAGCCCAGTGTTAAGACTCAATGTTGCAACATCACCACCTTGACATCAACATTGAACACACTTTGTTTTACCAAAATTCCAGCCAATCCAAGAACTAACAATCTCCCCCTTTGGCTAATTTTGGCTAAACAATCTCTGCACCTTCAGAGACTTCAGCAGCGGAAAAACTTCAAACAATGATTTTGAAACTTCTAGCAGCAGTATCTTAAAAAAGACTTCACAAAACTCTGCTGCAACACCATCATCAATAGCAACAATCTTCAAACAGCTGCACATATTTCAACATTAGCAGCAATAAGCACTCCCCCTCAGTGCAACAACCAGCATAGCAGCTGTTCAGCAATTACCCCCCCTTAATTTCTGCACTTCTACCATCAGCAATCAGCTACATCCTCAGTTGCATATTTCTTGACTCCATTCCTTAGCAACAACAATCAACTCCTCTTTTGAGCCCTATTTGACATTTGTACACATTGATACTCTAGGCTCTCTTGGCTACTTCTCCCCCTTTTTAGCCACAATTAGACAATCTTCAAACAGGAGCCCTATTAACTACAATTAGTACTACCCTAGCTCTCATTGTTAGCCTCACAGTTAGTAACCAGGCAAAACAAATCATAGAACAGAAAAACAATATAACGGGTGCATATACAGCACAATATTCATGATACAAACTATGCACAACAGTGCAGAAACAAAAACAACAGAATCAAAATTAAAACTACTAACTAAGAAAAACATTAAAAGCTTTAATCATCTGAGCTGAGATCATCAACATCTTTTTCTGAACCTGACTCTTCAAAATCATCATTATTGTTAGCATTGACTGCTCCTTTTTCTGCCAATCTCAGAGTCATGAGAAGTTTTTCAAATTTCTGCTTTCTTTCAGTACTCACTCTGATGACTTCATCCAACTCCTTGCAGGCTTCCTTCAGTTCTTCAATCAGCTCAGATTTTGTACTGACCTTCTTAACTCCAGAACTTGATGTCATAACAATGTCTGGAACATGATTCCCAGCAAACAGTTTGGGATGCAAAGATAAAGCTGACTCCCTCTTACATGCTACCTCTGTACTCATTAAGATTCCAGGATGTTGATCTAAGATCATTCCACAGATAAGGGAAGGGAATGATATAGGCATCTTGATAGCATTGGTGGCACCATGCTTCACCACTTGATCAAATATATAGCTTCCATAGTTGAACTTGACCTTTTTCCCAACAACATAGATGAACCTTCCTAATCCCACAGTTATGGTGGTTTTGTGATTAGTAGGTACCCAGTTAGCAGCACCAATTATGTGCAAAATAGCATACTTGATACTGAGTTTGCTAGCTGTTAATTTATTTTTCAGTGGCCACACCTTAACTTGAGTGGCAGTGATTTCTCTACACACTTTATTATCAGTCACTTCCAGCTCACACCCCTCTTGTTCATCTCTTCCCAAATATTTATTAATGGTACTAGGAGAGAAGTCAATACACTGCCCCCTAACAAACACCTTCATGTAGTTCACACTTCTATTGTCAGAAATATCTATGGGGATGTTGACAACAAATTCCTTAACAAGTCCACTATAGCACTTAGAGAATCTGGTCACAGTCTTCAACAGTCCAGCAACATGAATGAGGTCCATAATTTCTTTCATCTCCAAGACATCCTTTCCAAGTTCCCTTTCCAGAGCTAATCTCCTTTGGCATACAAATTTCCACAAGGGAGCACCGCTAGCATAATGAAAGGATATGTTGTCCACTGGCACTTCAGGGACTGTATCAGAGATTCTTTTTAAAATGGTCTTTCTGACTGGTGTGATGTCATGGAAATCATCTTCAACATCATAGTCAGACTCAGAATGCTCCACAGCCTTCCTCTTTCTAGGATTTACTTCCACTTTGCTGCAGCCTTTTGCTGGTCCAACATCAATGTTCTTCCTCTTTTCATTAGATGACTTCTTAGGAGAGGGTTCAACCTTCTTTCCCTTCCTAGATTTTAATCTCTTTCCAATACTTGGGACAGCTCTTGCTATCACTTCATCATCTTATAGGTCATCTATATTGATCACATCAGCATTATCATTACCAACAGAAGTGGGTTCTGCAGATGTTCTAACATTCTTCTCAACATTTGTCTCTTCATGCACATCATCTTCTTCTCCTCCTATTTCAGAATCTTCAATGACAGACATAGCAAGTCTATGAAAATCAGACTCATCTCCTTACATGTCTACCTTTTCTTCCGCCATCTGATTCAATGGTATAAAAATTCCTTTCACAGGTATACCTTTGTCCAGTATTTTGGTAGCTAGATTCCCCATACTCTTGTCAACATCAAACTTTTCTACCACAGTTTGAGACGTGGATAACCTAGGTGTTGATTTATCACTAAATAAGATACTCATAACAAGCTTCTTTGTCTCAGTGTCTTTATAGGTAGTTGCGGCCCTTTTAGAAGCAAGTTTAGAAGGTCTAGGTTTACCTGACTCTGGGAGCACTACCGAGATGGGTTGTATATTCAGAGCTTCGTCTTCAGAGTACTCATCTGTAGAAACCCTAGCTTTATTCCGCGATGAACTTTTCTATGGAGAAGATGTCTATTTTGACATGGTTCCTTTGAGACAGTATAGGTTGAGATGATTCTTCTTGTTGAAGGAGACGAACAGACGGGAGATATAAGTTTTGATGGATTGTGATTTTGCTATACTAGGAAATGAGGGTCTGAGGTAAGGCGCCAGATTTTGTGTATTTTTTAAAGACCAATCAATGAGTTTCTCCCCCCAAATAAGCTTTCCTTTTACAGATTTGAAGGGATTCAACTTAAGAGTACTTAACTCTAATAACCTTTCACACTTGATGTCACAGTCTAATGCTAAAACATCAGTCTTAACATCGATAAATGGGCTGACTTCTATAGGTATCCACAGATAACAATTATCTCTGGACCTGACTCCTTTCATGATCACTTCATCCTTTTCGTTTATCACCAGACACTCATCCTTGGAATAGCTGAGTTTGTAACCTTCATCACATAGCTGACTTATGCTAATCAGATTAGTCTTCAACCCTTGGACAAGGATCACACTATCAAGAGTAAGACCATCAAGGTTCTTCACTCTTCCACTTCCTTCTACTACTCCTTTTTCTCCATTGCCAAACACAACCTTATTTGCATGGCAAGGATTAAACTCCACCAACTGCTCCTTTGATCCAGTCATGTGCATAGAACATCCACTGTCAAAGTACCATGCATTCATAGCAAAATGTCCATCTGAGGTATGAGCCAATAGACACGTGACCTGAGCTTTAGGAACCCATTGTTTAGCAACTTTGGATCTGACCTCCTTCTGTCTGGCTAGAGGAACAAAATTTGTATAACCATGGAGCTTGAAGCACGAGGACTGCATATGTCCAACCCTGCCATAATAGAAGCATCTTACTCTGTCATCTCTAAATTATTTATGTCTTCTACCATTATGATGATAATGCTGTGGCTGCCACCCATAATGTTGTCTCCTTCTTCCATAGTTGGATTGTCTTCTTCTGTACTAAGGACGTTGTCTCCTATGGTGATGAGGCTTCCTTCTTCCATAGTGATGAGGCACATCATTGTTGTATCCATATCCATATCCATACCAGTCTCTCTGAAGTTGAGACATCTGATGGGACATGTTCTGTTTGACCCTGGCAGCTTGCATACTCTTGTGATATTGGGGAGGCATATACTGACTAGCTCCTCGAAGCTGCATCTTCCTCTGATGGGGACCATTCTTTTTCCCAACATTCTGAGGCTGAACAATCTTCTTAGGGGTAGGATCCTGTCCTTTTGTTTGAGACATTGGTTGGGACACCTCCTCCTTTGTTCCTGAAGAGCTTGCTTCAGCAGAAACCTTTTTCTCAGCCACAAATCCTATACCTGACTTATCACCAGCAACCTTTTCTATCTGAAGGATCTTATCAAGTGTGTCTGTACCACAGCTCAGCATCCTAACAGACTTGGTCATTTGATCAAGATGAGCTTTAACTAGGACAACTTCATTTTCCAGATCAGCTTTTTCATTCTTAAGCTGAGCAATCTGTTGCTTGTGGCACTTGTTTTCTTGACAAATCTCAGCACTTTTTAAACACAGCTCTTGATAAGTATATGCTAACTCCTCATACGTTATTTCTCCATCACTAGAATCATCATCAAAAACAACAGTTCCTGTTAAAGCACTAACATGCTTTGCTGACCCACCTTCACTTTCACTATCAGAGTCAGACCAGGAAACTGTCATGCCCTTCTTCTGCTTTTTCAAGAAGGTGGGACACTCTTTCTTGACATGTCCATACCCTTCACACTCAAAGCACTGAACTCCTTTATCTTGGGTTGTTTTCTCTTCATCCTTCTCTTTTGATTTACTGATGTCAGAAGATATGTTCTTGACATTAGGCTTGGAGTTATTATTCATTCTCTTGAACACTTTGTTGAGCTGTCTTCCCAACATAACTATGGCCTGAGATATATCCTCCTGGGATTCAGAACTATTTCCTTTTTCTTCTTGATCATTTGACACCAAGGCTATACTCTTTGGCTTCTTTTCTGGTTCTTCCTCATTCAACCCAAGCTCAAAAGTTTGAAGAGATCCAATGAGCTCATCAACTCTCATCTTGCTGATGTCTTGTGATTCTTCAATGGCAGTTACCTTCATCTTATACTTCTTAGGAAGGGACCTAAGGATCTTCCTTACTAGCTTTTCATCTGACATTTTTTCACCAAGAGCACTGGATGCATTAGCTAGCTCCAGAATATTCATGTGGAAGTCATGAATAGTCTTATCTTCCTTCATCTTCAGGCTTTCAAATTTTGATGTTAGAATCTGAAGTCTAGACATCTTCACTCTAGATGTTCCTTCATGTGTCGCCTTCAAAATATCCCACGCTTCCTTAGCAACTTCACAGGTATTGATTAACCTGAAAATATTCTTATCCACTCCATTGAAGATGGCATTTAGAGCTTTGGAATTTCCAAGGGCAAGCTCATCCTCTTCCTTGGTCCATTCTTCTTCAGGCTTTGGCTTTGAGGTGCCTTCTTTATCTTTGCCAGCATCATCTTTCTCACACACAACAGGTGCTTTCCACTCTTTAATAATAGTTTTCCATGCCCTGTTGTCCAAGGATTTTAAGAAAGTAGTCATCCTTGGCTTCCAATAGTCATAATTGGATCCATCCAAAATAGGGGGTCTGTTGACGAATCCTCCAACTTCTTTGTCCATCTTTACACCAGAAAGTAACTTCCCTAGATCTCACCCAGAGACAGACAGGATGCCTGCTCTGATACCAATTGAAATTCTGGTATCAGACGTGTGATGTTAAGGTGCGATGTCATAACAACACACTCTGCAAATGGACAGCAATGACAGTAACAAATCAACACAAAGAATTGTTCACCCAGTTCAGTCTAACTACCTACGTCTGGGGGCTACCAAGCCAGGGATGAAATTCACTACTTGTAGAATTAATTTACAGGCTCAACAACCCAGTTGACAATCTCCTAAAACTTAATTCCTACTAGTGACTTTCTACCTAAGAAACCACTTAGATATGAGAACACTACTCAATCCCTAAAACAATACTCAAGGAACAACCTCTTTTAGCAACCTTGATCTTACTTCACAGCTTCGATCAAGTAATAACTCTCTATTGCTTCACAGCTTCTAAGAGAGGACAGAATACGACTCAGCAATTCAACCTAGAATTCTGTATACAAAACTCGTACAAAATACACAAGACACTCAGCCTATGCTCTTGATCTTCTCTCTGTATTTCTGTACCTTTTCCTTTGGTCTTGTGCGCTTTATATAGCCACCTGAATTGGGCTTTGGACTGCTACAATATCTGACTTGATTTGTTATTTAAAACTGAATATTCAAAACAGATTTTCTCCTAAAATCTTTTAAAATATTCAACCTTTTAAATCTCCTACAAATCTGCACCAGATCTCCTATGCAGCGAAAATATCTAACCCAAGATATTCGCATCCAATGAGACAGCTTGCTCTCCACAATTCCAGCTAACACGCAAACCCTAACAACATCACAACCTGATGTTATTAATTCTGCAGATCCAATGTCACAACATCGCATGTGACATCAGACATCCAAACTGCAGCAATTCAACACTTAACACAGCCCAGTGTTAAGACTCAATGTTGCAACATCACCACCTTGACATCAACATTGAACACACTTTGTTTTACCAAAATTCCAGCCAATCCAAGAACTAACAATATATATATATATATATATATATATATATATATATATATATATATATATATATATATATATATATATCTCAATTCCAATTGTGGAATTGGGGACAGAGGTACCCAAAGCGAGCACGATTGGGGAATTGCCTAATCAAATCGTGTTTGTTCTCTCTCTCCCTTAACTCTTTACGTTTGATATTATTTGAATTTGCGAAGTTTAAATTGAGCGAAATTTCTAAGATAGTGTTATATTGGGCTGTTAAATTGTTTTGTAAATTTGATATAATCCCTTGGATTGTATTTAGGAACAGCTCAACATCACTTTACTTTGAAATCAACACTTAGTGGGTTAACGCGCACCAAGTGTTCGATAATTTTGTTTCAACGCAAAATCAAACGTATTCGCAATTAATTGTTTGTCAATTTACCTCGTTGGGTTGGATTAACTATAAGGCAAATAAAACATTGTTGATTGCGTTTAAATTGTGTTAATCAATCTGAATTTTTCTCATCCATAATTCATTCCCAATTTTGTCGTGCATATCCGATCCCTCTAGTAGAGGTTCGTTGTAGACGTAATTCAATGGCCGCTTCCGTCAAACTTTTAAAACCAAATTTTGTAAATTCATTTGCGTGTAAAACTTGAAGGATCTATTCAAACCCCCCCCCCCCCCCCCTCTAGATCCTAGCCATCCTCTAACATGCCCCTCTTGGGCTCATGTCCCTTTAGGGTTCACTTCTCATTGCTTATTGTTTAACTTTACTCCTAGAGTAATTAGAGCACTTCTTTGTGCATTAGGACATAGTTTTGCATTTTACTTTCAACTACTTGATAGTTGAGCTTGGCTTGGAGTTGGTAAGTTTTTGTGCTACTTTACTTGGTGTTTACACTTACATGATTCCTTATTCATCTCATTTCTCTTTTACTTCTTTCTTTTGTAATTGATTAGAATAATGTTTACTTGTGTTTGTTCACATGATCCCTTAGGATTCCTAGCTCCGCTTAATTTCTGATTAAGCTGGAGGTAGGAGAGACATTAGGCTTTCAATCCAAGCATGCTAACATAGGTAACAATTCCCCAATAACCTTAGCTATAGGGCCATGATGCATGACAACTTATAGGATGGAGTTTCCCTTAGTTATTTTCTTTCACTCTTTGAGTTTCTCTTCTCTCTCTCTAAAAGAAAAGCAAAAACACCTAATAAATGTTGTATGTGGAGTGCGCCACGAGCCTTAAGCACATGGGAAGTGATAAGCGGGAGTCCCTCCTTACCTTATCTAGGATGTTTTGCATGCGTCCCGTCTTGGGTCGATTTGCAACGCATTCGATCCTATGTCATAGTCTTTAGTACAATACATACTACAAACACAACAAATCAAAACATTTTCTTCTAAAAAACACAAAACAAACAAAGACCCTGTAGGTCGAACTACGACTGATCTGACTTCCTCTCTCCTGTCCGATTGAGGATACCTAGGAACGAGACGACGATGTCTTGGCGAGCAACCTTCCCCCACAATCCCGTAGTCCCCCGAACTACGTTGACTCTGATTTTTCCGCTCCCGATGGAATACGTAGACCTAAGACGACGATGTCGTACCGAGTCATCTTTTCTTTCCTTCCCTGTTTCTCCGTTTCATGTTCCATTCTTTTTCCGTTTAGCAATAGGCTTCAGATACTTACACCCTTTGATTAGAATAACAGGCGTGGATCCCATCGAGTACGATGGATGCGAGGGGGTGCTAATACCTTTCTCTCGCGTAACCGACTCCCGAACCCAGACTATGGTTGTGATGACCATGTTTTTCCCTTTGTTGAGGTTTTCTTCGATCGTTTCCTTTCCCTGCGTCGGGATAAATAACGTTCGGTGGCGACTCCTCTGTCTTTTCCGCCGGTTGATTTTCGCAGGTGCGACATCTAGAATATTAAAGCTCCACCTAGAGTTAATCATCTCTTGTGGAGAATATGTAGGGTTGTTTACCAACTCGAATTAGACTCCGACAATATTATGTTCCTTGGTTGTCAATTTGTCAGCTTTGTGAGAATAATATTATAGATGTGATATGGAAGAATAAAAATGATCTTATATGGCATAATAAGTGTGTGGAAGCTTCTAAACTTGGTTTTCTAGAATTTCATAAGTGACAGGAATGATTTATGGCTCAACAAGTTCATGATACTGAAAATGGCCATCATTTCACTACGATTTAGAACCCGCCAACTGTAAATTAGTTGAAATGCAACGTTGATGCAGCTTTTAATCAACATTGTGGTACTACAAATAATGTTTAGTGTGTGCGTGGTAACTTCGGAAATTTTATTATTGTAGTTGTAGCTTGGGACTCGGGTACCCTCTCCGCCATTGAAGCAGAAACCTTGGCCTTTAAAGAGGCAATTCATGGATCTATAACTTTGCACCTGGAAAATGTTATTTTTGAAAATGACGCCCAAGGGGTAGTTCAACCTATCCAATCTAATCACAATGGTGGATCCAAATTTAGTTTCATTATTATATCCATTATAAGGTTGTAATAGGTTTTCCCTAACTTTGAGGTTAAGTTTATTAAGCGCCAAGCAAAATTGGTTGCTCACTCTCTTGCGAGGGCGACCAATTCTTGGTCTAGACGTAGTGTTTTTAATTCGATTCCTACTTGTGTTAAACAACATTTGATTGATGAAACACATTGAGTTTGCTTTAGAAAAAAAAAATAGTCTACAATTAGTACAATTAACATGTAATTCAATTATAATATTATAGTAATTACTTCATATTAATACATTAAAGTCTCTTTATTATAAAATAACGTATAAAAAAATTAAATATGATTTATTAGAAATAAATGTCAGATTATAGTGTCATATTAAGATATTAATTTCTCTTTTCTTTTCTTTTGTTAGCTTAAACCAATATCCATACCAAATTAGAGGTCCTGTTTTAATTTTTATAATAGACTGTTAATAAAATAAAGTATAATTTACTCTAATTCTTTGATAAAGAAAAATAAATATTATTAATATAATATTTTTTTTAGTTCATAGTTATAATGACAATATATAATTATAAGAGAAAATGAATGGCCCACTGACGGTGTAAATTAATATTATATTATCAAACAATGACGATCATGAATCTCATCAAATTAAATTAAAATTTTTAAATTATTTGTATGACATGGCAAAATGATATATTCTATTAAATGACAATGTAAAGTATTTTTATACTATTAGGGCATCTCCATTAAACTCATATTACAATTTATAATGTATAAAATAAATAGATAAATCATATAATATTTATTTAAGAGTTCATAATTAGGAAATATCTTGCTTAACTTTATGTTACATTAAAAGATTATTGGGTTAAATATACAACACACTCTGCATTGTAGGCGAGTTTTGCTTTACCCCCTGTAAAAAAATTTTTGAATCTCCCCTTGAAATGTTAAAATTCTATGTCTTTTGCCCCCTAAGCGTCAAAGTTACCACCGTCTATTTTTTTTTTTGGTTTACCCCCCAGATTAAGTGTTCAAATTGCACGCTTGGTGGGGGGGGGGGGGGGGGGGGGGGTACAACAAACAACAAAATATAACAGGGGGAAATAAAAAAAATTACAGGGGGGTAAAGCGAAACCCGGCTACATTGCAGACGGTGTTGTATATTTAACCCAAGATTTTTCATATTGTATTGTAAATTTTTAATTTGAAGAATTCAACATATGAACAATTAATATAAAAATTGATATCAATTCAATGACACCAAAATACTACTAGTATTCTATTGTAGAACTTGAAATTCTGGTATCAGATATGTGATGTCGAGTGAGATGTCACAACATCAATATCTGCTATATGAACAAGACAGTAAAAGTAACAACACTTAAAAATAATAAATAAACATAGAGAATTGTTCACCCAGTTCGGTCTAACAACCTACGTCTGGGGGCTACCAAGCCAGGGAGGAAATTCACTATTAGTAGTATCAATTTGTAGACTCTACAATCAACACACAAGTTGACAATCTACTCACTTAATCACTACCCAATGACACTTCTACCTAAGACACTCTTAGATATGAGACACCTCTCACTCCCCTTCAATCACAGCAGTGATGACAATTGAAAAATTACAAATATTAGAAGATCATCCTTCAATGACAATACTTGATCTTGCTTAAAAGCTTCAATCAAGAACAAACACTCGTGCTTAAAAGCTTAGAGTGGACAACATACAACTCAAACAATCAGTCCAATTCAAGCATCTGAAAGATGAATGAATGGCTCACAAATAACAGACGAAAACACAAACCCTAACACTTGATACTCAGTCTTTTTTCTCTAGTCTTCGTCGTTTCCAAGAAGGGTTGAGACTCCTTTAAATAGAAACAGATTCTTGGGCCTGGGCAATAATAATTCTCAGAATTAATTCTCAATTAAAACTGATAAAACTCCAAATCTTTTTGCCCTAAAAATAGTGACAAAATATACTCCACAAAGTAACAGGAATTGATCGTATTAAAACAAATCTTCTCCAATAAATTCTCCTGCAATCTCTCAAACAAAATCTCCCAAGATATATAAAAAAAAAACACAGCACAAAAAAACTGAACTGGAAGTTCTGTCAACTGATGTCAGAACATCGTGTTCGACATCATGCCCAAAATCCTTGCAAGACTAAAACACACCAACTCAGAATGTTAGAAACAACATGTCAAGACATCAAGTAAGACAACTTGATGCAACACTTTGTTTTACCAAAATTGCTGCCAATTTCAGAACTAACAATCTCCCCCTTTGGCAAATTTTGGCTAAAACAATATCAGCACACAACAGAGAAACAACAGTAGAAACACATATCAGAGAACCTGCAGCAGAACCATAACATATCTAAAAAACAGCCAAAAATCATCAGAACATCACTAAGAACATCCACTTAAGAACACAGAACTACAGCAAAGCCAAAGTCACTCTACTCTCCCCTTTTTTAGCCATAATTAGCCAAAAGAACACTATGAGCAGCAAGCCCACTGTTGTGACACTTAGTCAAACATGGCCAAATACCAAGAAAAACTATTGTAACTCAGCTTGGAAAGAGTGGCACATTACTCAACAGAGAGAGGTACACAGACACCAAACAACTTTGATTGACCAGGCGATACAAACAAGGGTTTCCATTTGAATTATAAAAACTACACCAAAATGCTTCTTACTACAGCCAAACTGAGAAGGAAACATGAGTCAGTCCTTCAAACTGCTTCTTTTGTCAATTTCACCAAGAGATAAGCTCACACACATAAGACAACTGCACCAACAATCACCTTCCTGCACTTCAAAAAAAATTCTACTAATCCTCATATATGCAAATCCCTAATTTGCTTATTAAATTTTCAAATTGATTTGCATCTAAGGCCTTAGTAAAAATATCAGCTAATTGCATTTCAGTAGCAACATGTTCCAAAGCAACCACTTTATCTTCAAACAGATCTCATATAAAGTGATGACGTATGTCAATATGCTTAGTCCTACTATGTTGAATTGGGTTCTTGGAGATATTGATAGCACTCAGGTTATCACAGTACAATGTCATGACATCTTGCTTGACATTGTATTCAGTTAACATTTACTTCATCCAAACCAGTTGTGAACAACTACTTCCTGCTGCTATGTGCTCAGCCTCAGCAGTAGAGAGAGACACACAGTTCTGCTTTTTGCTAAACCACGAGATAAGATTGTTCCCTAAGAAGAAGCATCCTCTTGAAGTACTTTTTCTATCATCAGCACTCCCTGCCTAGTCAGCATCACAATATCCACTCAGTTCAGTGCCTGATCCATGACTGTATAGTATGCCATAGTCACTAGTACCATTCACATATTTCAGAATTCTCTTCACTTGATTCATGTGGCTAACTTTAGGTTCAGATTGATATCTGGCACAAACTCCTACAACAAAGGAGATATCAAGTCTGCTAGCTGTGAGATACAGTAGGCTTCCAATCATGCTTCTGTATAGGCTTTGATCCACACTCACTCCATGTTCATCCTTGGACAGCTTCAGGTGAGTAGGAGCAGGTGTCCTCTTGTGATTAGCATTCTCCAGACCAAACTTCTTGACTATGTTCTTTGCATACTTGCTCTGAGAGATAAATACGGAGTCTTCCATTTGTCTAACTTGCAGACCCAGAAAATAGCTGAGCTCACCAACAAGACTCATCTCAAACTCAGACTGCATCTGCTTCAGAAAATGTTGAACCATTGCTTCTGACATCCCACCAAACACTATGTCATCAACATATATTTGAGCTATCAACAGTTTTCCTCCTTCCTCTTTGACAAACAATGTCTTGTCGATTCCTTCTTTTCTGTAACCATTCAGAGCCAAGAATTCAGTAAGCCTGTCATACCAAGCTCTAGGTGCTTGCTTTAATCCATAAAGAGCTTTCCTTAGTTTGTAGACATGGTTAGGAAATGTTGGATCAATAAACCCCTTGGGTTGATCTACATAAACTTCTTCATTTAAGTACCCATTCAAGAAAGCACTCTTTACATCCATTTGGAATAACTTGAATTTGAGATTACAAGCCATGCCTAAGAGTAATCTGATAGATTCCAGTCTGTCCACAGGAGCAAAAGTCTCATCAAAATCAATTCCTTCTACCTGAGTGTACCCTTGGGCAACCAGTCTAGCCTTATTTCTGGTGACCATTCCTCGTTCATCGGATTTATTCTTGTAAACCCACTTGGTGCCAATCACATTTATTCCATCAG
Source organism: Lathyrus tuberosus (assembly GCA_022829125.1). Lineage (NCBI taxonomy): Eukaryota > Viridiplantae > Streptophyta > Magnoliopsida > Fabales > Fabaceae > Lathyrus > Lathyrus tuberosus. The sequence continues at coordinate 7,474,281 of JALAZF010000199.1, read as the reverse complement.
GCCTTGGTACAAGATCCCACACTTCATTCCTTTTGAATTGTCCCAGCTCTTCTTGCATGGCATTAATCCAAAATTCATCTTTCAAGGCTTCTTTAACATTTTTGGGCTCAATTTTGGATACAAAACAATAATTTGACACAACTTTTCTTGACCTAGTGGTAACTCCTGAGTTTGGATCGCCTATGATAAACTCTTTTGGGTGGTCCTTTTGCACTCTGATGGATGGTCCCTTGTTAGGCTGCTCTGGTTCAGGTTCAGCAGCAGTAGGACTGGGATTTACACTTCTGTCTTCAGCTTCTATTGATACATCATCAACAAATGTTCCAACATCATCCAGGACATCAGCATCTTCCTTCATTCCATAGTCATCAACAACCACATTTATAGATTCCATCATGACTCTGGTTCTGGAGTTGAATACCCTATAAGATTTGCTGTTTGTAGAATATCCAAAAAGATTCCCTCATCACTTTTAGGATCCATTTTCCTCCTCTGTTCACGATCTGACAGAATATAACATTTACTTCCAAAGACATAAAAGTACTTCACACTTGGTTTTCTTCCCTTCCACAACTCATACAAGGTAGCTGAAGTACCTCTTCTCAAAGTAACTCTGTTGTGAATGTAGCAGGCAGTATTCATAGCTTCAGCCCAGTAATGGTAAGGAAGCTTTTTGGCATGAATCATTGCTCTAGCAGATTCTTGAATGATTTTGTTCTTCCTTTCAACAACTCCATTTTGCTGAGGGGTAATAGGTGAGGAAAACGCATGACTGATGCCTTCAGTAGAACAATATTCAGCAAACTTGCTATTTTCAAACTCTCTCCCATGATCACTTCTTATTCTGATGACATTGCTCTCCTTTTCTCTTTGGAGTCTTTGACAGAGATCCTTAAACACATCAAACACTTCTGTTTTTTCTTTGATAAAATTCACCCAAGTGTACCTGGAATAATCATCCACAACTACATAAGCATATTTCTTCCCACCTAGACTTTCCACCTGCATAGGCCCCATTAAGTCCATATGAAGAAGTTCCAACACATTAGAAGTAGTGGGATGTTGAAGCTTTTGATGTGACATCTTGGTCTGCTTCCCTATCTGACAGTCTCCACAAACTCTTCCTTCTTCAATTTTGAGCTTTGGGATTCCTCTTACTGCTTCTGTAGATATGATTCTCTTCATTCCCTTCAGATGTAGATGTCCCAACTTTTGATGCCATACTTTGACTTTATCTTCTTTTGCAAGAACACATGTGGAGGAACTTGAGTCTTGTGACACCCATATGTAACAGTTGTCCTTAGACCTAGCACCCTTCATGATAACTTCACCTTTCTCATTTGTGACAATGCACTCAGTTTTTGTAAAATAACTATGAGTCCTTGATCACATAGTTGACTAATACTGATCAAATTTGTTGTCAACCCCTTGACTAGCAGTACATCATCAAGTCTAGGTGCACCTTCACAATTCAGCTTTCCCACACCCTTGATTTCTCCTTTGACACCATCACCAAAAGTCACATGGCCAGAAGAATGAAGTTTAACATCCACCAACAAATTCTTCCCTCCTGTCATGTGTCTTGAACAGCCACTATCAAAGTACCAGTCTTCTTTAGTGGAGACTCTAAGAGAAGTATGAGCTATCAAGCTGACAACATCAGTTTTGGAGACCCATTGCTTCTTTTGCTTGATGACTTGATTACCTTTATGAATGACCTGTCTGGGTGCATAATTAGGAGCACTCTTAGGATACCCATGTAACTTATAACAGAAAGCCTTTATGTGTCCAAAGCTCCCACAATGATGGCATCTCCAGCGCCTGAATTTCTTCCTAGAGGGAGTCATGTCAGGATGTTTCAACATCTGTTTCAACATCACTGGCTTGGAACTAGGAATAACATCATTTGAAGCAGATCCACTGTTGAACCCCAACCCACTTTTGTCTCCTGCAGATCTTCCAACATTTAGAATCTTGTCTAGAACATCAGTTCCACTATTCAGCATTCTGATAGACTTGGACATAGATTCAAGTTTAGAATTCAGCATAGATACTTCATCTTCCAGCTTGGCAATGGTTTCCAAATGCTCTGTCTTTTCAGCCTTGAGTTGAGCAATAATCTTCTTCTGCCTCTCCCCTTCTTGACATGCTTATTCACTTTTAATGCATAGCTCTCTATAAGAATCAGTTAGCTCATCATATTTACTCTCTTCATCCCTAGAATCATCATCAGATATATACCTTCCAGTCAATGCCCTAACATGCTTGGCAGTCTCTTCATCTTGCTCACTTTCAGTATCAGACCAGGACACAGATAAGCCCTTTTTCTGCTTCTTAAGATATGTAGGGCATTCGGCTCTAATGTGACCATAACCCTCACAGCCATGACATTGGATTCCTTTGTCATTATTAGGCTTCTCCTCAGTTCTTATTTTCGTCATCTGATCACCTGACCTGTTGAACCCAGATGTGATGTTCTTGACATTAGGTTTATAGCTCATGTCCATTCTTTTCAAAACCTTATTAAACTATCTTCCCAGCAGAACAATGGCATTGGATAGCTCCTCCTGAGTTTCAGGACCACACTCTTTCTCATCATCTTCTGTACTAGACACCAAAGCTATGCTTTTGACCTTCTTTTCAGATCTGTCATTCAACCCTAATTCAAATGTCTAAAGTGAACCAATCAATTCATCTACCTTCATCTGGCTAATGTCTTGAGCTTCCTCTATAGCAGTCACCTTCATTTCAAATCTCTTGGGGAGAGATCTGAGAATCTTCCTTACCAGCTTCTCTTCAGACATCCTTTCTCCTAGGGCACTAGAAACATTTGACAGTTCAAGTATATTCATGTGGAAGTCATGAATGGTCTCTTCATCCTTCATTCTTAAATTTTCAAACTTTTTTGTTAGAAGCTGAAGTCTTGACATCTTGACTTTGGAGGTTCCTTCATGAGTTGTTTTCAGGATATCCCAAGCCTTCTTAGCCACTTCACATGTGTTGACCAGCCTGAAAATGTTCTTGTCAATACCATTAAACATGGCATTCAAAGCCTTAGAATTTCCAAGAGCAAGTTCATCTTCTTCCTTGGTCCAATCTTTTTCAGGTTTCAGCTTTGACTGACCATCTTCTCCCACAATGACAGGATGTTTCCATTCTTTCAAAATAACCTTCCAAGCCCTGCTGTCTAAAGACTTTAAAAAAGTAACCATGCGAGGTTTCCAATAGTCATAATTTGATCCATCTATAATATGGGGTCTATTCACAAATCCACCACTCTCCTTGTCCATTGCACCAGAAAGTAACAGCCCTAGATCTCACCCAGATACAGAGCAGGATGCCTGCTCTGATACCAATTGAAATACTGGTATCAGATATGTGATGTCGAGTGAGATGCCACAACATCAATATCTGCTATATGAACAAGACAGTAAAAGTAACAGCACTTAAATGCAATAAATAAACACAGAGAATTATTCACCCAGTTCGGTCTAACAACCTACGTCTGGGGGATACCAAGCCAGGGAGGAAATTCACTGTTAGTAGTATCAATTTGTAGACTCTACAATCAACACACAAGTTAACAATCTACTCACTTAATCACTACCCAATGACACTTCTACCTAAGACACTCTTAGATATGAGACACCTCTCACTCCCCCTCAATCATAGCAGTGATGACAATTGAAAAATTACAAATATTAGAAGATCATCCTTCAATGACAATACTTGATCTTGCTTAAAAGCTTCAATCAAGAACAAACACTCGTGCTTAAAAGCTTATAGTGGACAACATACAACTCAAACAATCAGTCCAATTCAAGCATCTGAAAGATGAATGAATGGCTCACAAATAACAGACGAAAAAACAAACCCTAACACTTGACACTCAGTCTTTTTTCTCTAGTCTTCGTCGTTTCCAAGAAGGGTTGAGACTCCTTTAAATAGAAACAACTTCTTGGGCCTGGGCAATAATAATTCTCAGAATTAATTCTCAATTAAAACTGATAAAACTCCAAATCTTTTTGCCCTAAAAATAGTGACAAAATATACTCCACAAAGTAACAGGAATTGATCGTATCAAAACAAATCTTCTCCAATAAATTCTCCTGCAATCTCTCAAACAAAATCTCCCAAGATATATAAAAAAAACGCAGCACAAAAAAAACTGAACTGGAAGTTCTGTCAACTGATGTCAGAACATCGTGTTCGACATCATGCCCAAAATCCTTGCAGTACTAAAACACACCAACTCAGAATGTTAGAAACAACATGTCAAGACATCAAGTAAGACAACTTGATGCAACACTTTGTTTTACCAAAATTGTTGCCAATTTCAGAACTAACAGAACTCAATGCTATGCTAATGTATTTAAGCATATATTTCAAAGTAGCAATGATATATTAAAAAGTTAAATCAATTATATATTATACATTGTAGTGTTAGTTTGTGTATTAAATTAGCATTATTCATTCAACATGCAAAGACAAACTCTACCTTCATAACCTTAATTCCCAAGCACAAGAATCCTAGTAGCCCTAGAGATTTCAGACCAATAAGCTTATGCAATGTGGTCATGAAGGTGGTTGCGAAGATGATCGCCTACAGACTAAAAGAGATATTTCCAGACATTATTTGTGAAAAGTAGAGTGTTTTTGTTAAAGGAAGACTAATTACTGATAATGCTCTTATTGCAATGGAGTGTTTTCACTTGATGAAAAATAAGAAAATAATGCATGAAAGGTACCATGGCGCTGAAACTTGATATGTCTAAAGTCTATGATAGGATTGAGTGGAGTTTTGTTTTAGGGACCCTTAAAGCCCTTGAGTTTCCAGACAGTATGATTCAATTGATATCTAATTATATTTCTTCTATTTTCTATCAACTATTTGTGAATGGCTAACCTAGTGGGATTTTCATTCCTGAACGGGGAATCCGACAAAGGAACCCTCTCTCACCATATCTGTTTATTATTTGTGCTAATGTGTTTTCAGGTATGCTAAAAAGGAAGGGCTTTCAAAGGGTATTCATGGGTTTCAGGTCATGAGAAAGGCCCCCACCATCTCTCATATTTTCTTTACTGATGACAACCTTCTGTTTGCTAGAGTTAATGATGAGGAAGTTGCTTGTATCATGCACATTCTTTCAATATATCAAAAGGCTTCGGGTCAACTGGTGAATTTATATAAGTCAGAAGTCTCTTTTAGTGGCAATGTTGAGGAAGATACCAAGGAGAGGATTCAAGCAAGACTTGGATTCATAAGGGTCATCAGACACTCCAGATATCTCGGTCTCCCTATGGTCTTTGGTAGGTTGAAGAAGGTGGTTTTCAAGCTGGTAATCGATTGTGTCTAGAAGAAAGTTAAAGGATAGAAGAAAGGTTTTCTCTCCAGAGATGGGAAAGGGTTTCTCATCAAAGCTATCACACAATCTATTCGTACATATATTAATGAGTTGCTATAGCATACTTGACCAATGCTGCAAAGAGATAGATACAATGTTGGAAAAATTTTGGTGGGGTGCGAAGAATGGAGAAAGGAAAATCTATTGGATGAGCTGGGAAATATTATCTCAAGGAAAAGGAGAAGGTGGATTGGGATTCAGGGGTATCCAAGATTTCAACACTAGCATTCTTGGGAAACAATTTTGAATATTGTTCCAAAGTGATGGGTCCTAATTCTAGAGATTTTTCAAAGCCAGGTACTACCCAAGATGTAATATCATCGAGGCTCATGTGGGATTCAAACCAAGTTATGCGTGGTGCAGCATTTTGAGTACGAAGGAGGCTGTCTTGTCTGGATCTAGATGGAGGACAAGTAATGGGAAAAAAGTACATATTTGGAGAGATAACTGGATTCCTACTATCCCAAGCTTTAAACCTTCTATTCATGCTCGTGTTTTGGAACATGTGAGCAAAGTTTGTGAACTGATTGATCCTGATATTGGAGCCTAGAATATGCAAGATCTTAAGGATAATTTTGATGGTAGCGATGTGATTCATATCAGTAGCATTACTATTTCTGCTAGGATGTCGGAAGACAAGTTGATTTGGCATTTCGAGAAGGGTGGGATTTTTTCAGTCATGACTACTTATCATTTAATCGGTGACCCAAGGCATGCAAGAAAACCTGGTCCATCTACAAGTGGAAGACAAAAGGCGTGGAAGAACCTTTGGAAGGTTCCATTCCATGAGCTCATCAAGAATTTTAACTGGAGACTTGTTAAGGACATCTTGCAAACAAAAGCAAATCTGAGTAAAAAAAGGTATTTCTTTGGATATCCCTTGCCCTTTTTGCCATTTATGTCCTGAATCTTCCTCTCACCTCTTCCTACACTACGACTTTGCAAAAAAAGTCTTCTTCACTTCCCCGTTGGGTGTACGTATTCCTACTGGTGGTGATGTGTTGGAGTAGATATATAAGGCCATATCGAACAAAAAGTTTGTTGCTGGCCAGACGGTGATGACCGAGTTATGGAAGATTTGGCAGTCGAGGAATTATGTTGTTTTTAATTCAGCATCCCCTGACCTTGAAGTTGTGGCCTTGGAAATATAGGAATCTGTTGAGGAAGCAAATGATGTGGTTTGTAGAGGACGGAGTAAGGATATGCAGAATGGTAATAGGAAGCATACTTTAAACTCCTGGGTGGTCCAATCAGATGCAAGCTGTTTTTCTGATGGTATTGTTTCGCTAGGATGCGTCATAAAAGATCCTACTAATAACATCTTCCTGGCTTCCACAAATTGTCCCCCCAGCCATACCTTAGTGTTGATAGATTGTACTATTGGTGTTGATTTTAATGCTACTCTCGATCCTATTGTGAATGACTATAAGAATCTTTTAGGAGAGTTTATTGATGCAACTGTAATGTTTATTAATCGTGACTGTAATTTGGATGCCCATCATATGGTGGGAATAGGAAAATCCGTAGGTCCTAGAACTTAGATTGTTCATATTCCCAAGTTGGGTGATCCCTCTTGTAATGTCACTCTGCCTCTTCGTTGATCTATCTATCTCCGTTTGTTTTCAACAAAAAAGACAAAAGTAGCAAAAGTATAAGTATATGTAAGCATTAGTGGCGCATACGCTCACAAAATACCAATAATAATAGCAGTGTCTCGGATTCTATTGTTAGATGAAGGCAACTGATCTAGAAGGGGGGTTGAATAGATCACTTCTTTTTTGCAGAAGCGACCGAGGATAATTCGTCTACACGAATCGAGTTACTGAGAGGATTGGATATACATAAGCCAAATGGAACGATAAGCTCGAAGAGAAAAATTAGAATCGCAACTTAACACTTAATCAATTTTTCCAAAAGCACTTAATAAGGAGAAATCTCCAATGAGCTGTCAAAAATTAAGCCAAACTTGACAATATATCAAACACCTTGCACGCGTTCAATTTATCGAGCACTTGGAGTGCACAACACTCCAAGCCTAACCTTCTAAGATAGTTGATGCAGAATTTTCACAAAGGACAATCCAAAATGATTGTGCAATGGTTTTCAAATTAATTTTCTGCACAAAATTATACCAGAATTTTTATCGATCAATTGAACGATTACAAGTGTAAACAGTTCGATATATAAATGAGATACGGAAAAGGAAACGTCACCAGGTTTGTTTAGGCAGTTCCCCATTTGTCCTGGCTTCGGATACGTCTGCCCCCAATTTTAAAACTAGAATTGAGATATCTATAATTTGTTTGCAAATATTTTTACAAGAGAAAACTTAGCTATCCCACACTCAAGAACTTTCGTTGATGCGGATACTTTGTCTTATCTTCCCTTAATTCGAGTCGAATAAAGTGCCTCGAACTTGTTGGAAGAACCTCTGTTTACCGTTACTAGATTGCAAGAACACACAGGTCTTCAATCACCTTCACTCGGCTGATTCTGATCCACACACAGTTCGATCCTCAAACCTTGTTGCACAATCCTCCGGTTAACGCTACTAGATTGACAAAACCCTTCGTTCTTTGATCACCTTCACTCGGCTGAATTCAATGCACACAAGATCTAATCCAAAAACCCCAAATCCAATTGATCTTGGAGGACAAAACTCTAGAGGTTTTATTCAAGAACAAACCCACTGAAATAGTCTCCCTAAACCAAGATGCAACTCTATGCTTTGGACGTTATCACTTCATGATGCAAAAAATCAACAAAAATTATTATGTGTATTTGTTGAAAAAGATGCAAGATGAAGATGAAAGTGATGAGAGAAAAAGTTTCAATGTATTTCTTTCACTTGTTCTTATTATTTGTAAAAAAGAGGAACCATATATATATATATATGTGTGTGTGTGTGTGTGTGTGTGTGTGTGTGTGTGTGTGTGTGTGTGATAAGGACCAACAGAAAATAATAATAGCATTTTGAATAAAGAAAAAAAGTAGAAAAATTGATTACTAACAGCGAGCGGTCGACAGCCCATTAAAGAGGGTGAGCCTGCGCTGACCCGTGGAGCAATCTTCGCATGTTGGAAGACTATGCATCGACCGCTAAAGGGGCCGTGTGTCGACGCATGGTTGAGAGAAATGTGCAATCAAAAATGCCAAAAGTGTGCGTCGACCGCAGGGTAGGCGTGCGCTTACCCGAGCGAGACACACACAATGTCAACACATTATGAGTCGACCGGACCTCAGCTTAGGTCGACCCAAGCTTCAAAAATACTCAAAAATTGATTTTTCGACACATTTTCATCTATATAGGCATTGTTTATGCATTCCTAATACTAATATCATGATCACCCAATTTTAATGGATATGCAAGACTCCACCATATGTTTAGCCTCATGATTATGCAATGCAAAATTAGAATGCTGATACCAATGAGATGACACCGTACAAATTACAAATTACTAGCTAGTATACATTTTGACATCATTAAAATAAAGCTCAAATGAGAGACACCTTGCCCTCACACCTCTACTATATACATTTTTATTTTGAGGCCTTCTAGACATTAAACATTTGAGGTATTGTACTGTGGCCTTGGTTGCACAAACACAGAGTCGGATTTGAGGCTCTGTACTGTGGCACTAGTTGCACAGGCACGTGATCGGGTCTTATATATATATATATATATATATATATATATATATATATATAGCCGTCTTTGAGTGTGTGCCGGACGACCTATAGCACAAGGCCTCACAAATTTTCATGATTAAGTTAGGGCAAAAATGACCTACATATATACATATTTCACGATTAAGTAGGGCCTTTTAAAAATATTCATGATTAAAAGAAAGTTAACTTCAATTTTTTACACAGGACGTCTCAAAAGCTTGAGACATAAATATATATATATATATACACACACACACTTATATCTATATATATATATATATATATATATATATATATATATATATATATATATATATATATATATATATATATATATATAAGTATATATATATACATACTTATATATATATATATATATATATGAGATTTTATATTTATTTATCTCAAAATAAAAGTATATCGTGTTGTTTAAAAACATTAAAAAATGTTTGTTGTTAATATTATATACTTGATACATAATGTTTAAATTTAATTAATTTATAATTGTATAAAATTTTGATTTTTTAAATTTTAAGCAATAACATGTTATCTTTGTAACATATTAAATATAAGTGTTGTTCTGGACTGTGCCGGGGTCTGCGCCTCAATCGAGCAGGCCCAACCCACACGTCCCGGGATGGCCCAACAAGGGCCTATTAGCACGACCTATGTCGGGCATACACCCTTTTCAACATTGTCGGACACACGCACGGTATAGAGCGTCGGGCAGGGCGCTAAGCTTCCCCAGCCTCGCTCCTCCCCGACACTCAGGTTCTCCTCCCCGAGGAGCCTTCTCCTCCTGCACATAACTCCTTCCCCGCGAGGACACTTCTCTCCCCGACACGCAAGACTCTTTCCCGCGAGGACACATTCTCATGTAACCACCCACTCCCGATGGAATCGGTCTGCCCTAATTCCGGTGATCTAGGAGCGTTTACCCCAGGGCGAAGACCACGTGCTGGCCTTCACTACACCTCGTAAGCCCTGGCAGTTACTTGGATTGGGTCTAGCAATCCAGCCAGTGCTTGTGACCGTTGGCCCCGCGCTGGGGGCTCTCATTAAATACCCTCTCACTTGAGAGGGTCAGGTTACACACACTATTACACTCTAACCTTGTACTTGCTTTTACTTGACCTTTGCCTTACTTGAGCGTCAGAGTACCTTGCAGGTACACCCCCCCGTCTTTCAACCTTACCGGAGCTGAAGTCCGCAAGACATTGTTGGCCACAAAATACTATCTGATCCAGGTACGATCAGTGGCGCCGTCTGTGCGAACCCTTGCTTCCCCGTTTTTCCTCCGATAAACAAAAGCAATCCTCTCGTTCATCACCAGCATGGCTAACAACCCATCTGCTACCAAAGCTCTGGACACCGTCCTCGTGCAACTCGAGAACAGAAACCACCACGAGGATGCTGCCGCCCTCAACGTCGATGAAGGCGACGTAAGAGAAGGGCAGACCGCCTCCCCGGACTCCCAAGACACAACTTACGTTGCCACCCGCCAGGACGACCAGCAAGCCATCTTCCATCCAGTTGCTCCTCCGCCTAATGCAGATTTGAGCACCGTGGCCCTATTTGCCTTGATCAATCAGACCAATCAGCTGATAGCACACTAGAATACCAGAATTGAAGCACTAGAGCGAGGGCGGACATGGCGATCTTCCCCGCGAAGACATCGTCGTCCACCCTCACCTCGCCGCTCTCCTTCCCCGCGAAGGACTCCATCCGAAGAATCTCGAACCCCCTAGCCGGTGCGCGAGGGTCGTCGTCCACACCTTGAACGCCCCCAGCCGACGATCTCCCAGAAGCATCATCGTTACCCACCTTGGAAGGAACCCAGGCCCTCCGCAACTACCAAGAAGTCCAAAACCACCGAGGAGAAACCGAGGAACCGTTCGAGGAATTCCCCTCCACGGCATCACCGATCCCCTTCGAGATCCCCTGCCGAAAGCGACGACGACGACCAGAGGACCCCTTTGTCATGGGAGATCATGAATGCTCCAATTCCTGCGGGCATGGAGAAACCCCCGCCACTGGGGACCTAGGACGGTCTGGCCGACCCCGATGATCACGTCGAAAGTTTCGAAGCCATGCTCAACTTCAGAAACGTCAGAGGAGCCATTAAGTGTAGGCTTTTCCCCACCACCTTGCGGAAGATCGCTATGACTTGGTACAAGGGTCTGGCACCCGGGTCGATCACATCCTGGAAGCTGCTTAGACAACGCTTCACCAAACACTTTAATGCGTCTCGTCGACACCCGAAGACGGAGGCTGCCCTAGAAAACATCTTCCAGGGGAAGAACGAATCTCTCCAAAACTACATTGAGAGATTCAACAGAGAAGCTGTCGAGGTTCATACGACCGACGATATGAAGAAGTATTTGATCATCCATGGACTACGTTTTGGATCTGATTTTACCAAGTCCATGGGCCTCCGCAGACCCCGCCGTCTGGAGGACCTCCTCCAACGAGCTCAGTCGTACATCGAGCTCGAGGAGTCAGAGGCAGCGCAGATCGCCCTTGAGTTGAGACGCAAGGAAGGCCCCCGTGGCCACAAAGATGAAGACTCTCCCCCCCCCCCCCGACGAGGATGGGAAAGAAAGAAAGAAAATCGCCCCCGTGATACTCGTGAACCGCGCGGACCAGCTGGCCAGTTCATGGAATACACCCCGCTCAACGCTCCCTGCGCGCGAATCCTCTCCAAGTGCCAGAACTCGAAATTTCTGAAAGGAGGCGCCCGCTTTCCAAAGCCGACTACCCCCAAATCAAACACGGACAATTCGAAGTACTGCAGGTTCCACCGGAGGCACGGACATGTCACAGAAGACTGCATCCATCTCAAAGATGCAATAGAGATCCTGATCAAGGAAGGGCACTTAAAGAAGTACGCCCAAAAGAATGATGCTCCTCGTCCCAGCTCCCGGGAAGCCCAGAACGTCGAGGAGACGACACCTCCTCCCGATGAGAGTCGGCTTCAGGTCGCCCTCAGTGTCACTCGACCCGAAGATTTCTTTGTCCCCGTAATCATTGAGGGCCAAGAAGCAATTCGCAACATGTGGGCAACCTTCCCCCATGAGGACCCCGTCGCTGCCCGTAGCACCTGGGAAGGCTTCCCCAAGGCAATGGTCATCTCCGAGGTGGTTATGAGAAGTTGTCCATCGGGTTGATCAAGAGGAAATTTGACGAACTGGAACCAGCAACGTCGACGAAGACAACCACTCTCAAGAAGGTGTGAGGGAACTCAAACCCTATCACTTTCTATCTTGAAGAGCTCCCCAGCGGAGCGCCCAACCCCACTATCCCCCTCCTGGTCAGGGCACAAATGGCGAAGTTTGACGTTCGAAGGATCCTTGTCGACCAGGGCAGCTCGGTCGACATCATGTACGCTCATCTTTTTGGGACTCTCCAACTCGACGAGAGACATCTGACCCCATACGTCAGCTCAGACCTGCAGGGATTCAACGTAACCACCACCAGACCCTGGGGCTACGTTGAGTTGATGGTCACATTCGGGGCCGAAGACACTGCCCGACAGGTGAAGACCCGCTTCCTGGTGGTCGAATGTCCATCCCTTTACAACTTCATCCTCCGGAGGACCACCCTGGCTGAGCTTACGGCGGTACCATCAACGGTCCACCTCAAAATAAAGTACTACACGGGCAGGGGAGGAGTAGTGACGATGCACGGGGACATAGACGTGGCCAGGAGATGCTTCGACGCCGCCATCAAAGGCATGAGTTCCATCGGCACCAAACCCAAGACCGTGGCAATGCCACCCCGGGACACCGAACAGGTACCTCTCCCGCGCGTCAATGCGGTCGAACTCGACAACAGGTTCCCGGGCGAACCCGACAAAGACGGAGCAGAAGACCTCGACCTCCAGGCGGAAAACAACGGGCGGCCTCTCCACCCAATGCGCCCCGTCCCAGACGGAGACATTGAGCTCGTGGTCCTCGGGGACGATCCAGACCGTAACGTGAAGATTGGCACCGGGATCCCCGACCTGGTGAAGGAGCAGCTGAAGGCATGTCTAAGGGAGAATGCTGATCTATTCGCATGGAGCGCCTTTGAGATGCCTGGCCTTGACCCCGAGGTGGCTTGCCATCAGCTCGCAGTAGATCCGGCCGTTAGGGCCATAGCTCAAAGTAGGCGTAAGAAGTCTCCCGAAAAAGCGGAGGCTGCTGAAAAAGCTGTAAAAGACCTCATAGAGGCGAATTTTATTTCGTAGGCCATGTACACGACCTGGCTGTCCAACGTTGTACTCGTAAAAAAGAATAATAGAAAATGGATGACGTGTGTTGATTATACTGATCTTAACCGGGCTTGCCCGAAAGACTGCTATCCTTTTCCTAACATCGACCAGCTGGTCGACAATTCTGCAGGTTACTAACTGTTATCCTTCATGGACGCATACTCGGGATACAACCAAATTCCCATGGACAAGGTTGACAAACAACACACGGCTTTCATGACTGAGTCGGGCAATTACTACTACAACGTGATGCCCTTCGGTCTGAAGAACACCAGTGCGACCTACCAACGGATGATGAATAAGGTTTTCCGGGCTAAAATCGGCGACATGCTCGAGGTCTACATGGATGACATGATCGTCAAATCCGCGGAAGAAGTCGACCATGCCGCACACCTCAAGAAGGTGTTCGACACGGCGAGGAGGTGCCGCATGAGGTTCAATCCCGACAAATGCACCTTCTGCGTTCGGGCAGGTAAGTTCCTCGGTTACTACCTCACAGAGCGAGGAATCGAAGCCAACCCCGACAAGTGTAGAGCTTTTTCCAAGATCCCTACTCCCGACTCAAAGAAGTTAATACAATCATTGAACGGGATGCTCACCACCCTCTCCCGCTTCGTCACCAAGTCTGCACAGTACGCACTCCCATTTTTCAAACTTCTTCGACAAAAAGCCGAGTTTGAATGGAGTGAAGAATGCGAGCAGGAACTCTTCCACCTAAAATAAGTCTTATCGCTGCCCCCGGTCCTCTCATGGCCTGAGAGCGGGGAGACACTTTTCTTGTATCTCGCAATCACGAGAGAAGCAGACAGCGCCGTCCTCATTCGGGAAACCCCGGATGGACAGAAACCAATTTACTTCACGAGCAAAGCTCTCCAAGGCCCCGAGCTCAGGTATCAGCAGATAGAGAAAGTCGCCCTGGCCCTCGTCACCGCGGCCAAGAGGCTACGCCACTACTTCCTCGCCCACTCTGTCGTCGTCAGGACCGAACAGCCTATAAGGCAACTCCTTGGACGATCGAATATGGCGGGGAGGATGCTCAGGTGGTCGCTCGAACTCGCCGAGTTTGACATCCAATACGAGGGAAGAAAAGCACTGAAGGCTCAGGTATTGGACGACTTTGTGGCAGAGATGACCGTCCCGGAACCTTAGACCAACGGATCCCAAAAATGGACGATATATGTCGATGAAGCATCTAGCCCGAAGGGAAGTGGGGCGGGCATCATCCTCGAAAACGAGGAAGGCATCCTGATCGAGGTATCCCTCGAACTATTCTTCCCGACGTCAAACAACCAAGCGGAGTACGAGGCTTTCCTCGCCGGACTTCGGATGGCCGAGGACCTCGGCGCCAAGGAGGTCAAAATCTTCACCGACTCCCAGCTCGTGGCCTTGCAAGTCCGAGGAGAGTACCAGGCCAAGAACGACAACCTCATCGAATACTTGACCTTGGTGAAAGAAAAGATGAAAAAGTTCACCTCCGCAGAAGTAACTCACATCCCCCGCGAGCACAATACCCGAGTAGATGTCTTGTCCAAATTGGCAAGCACAAAGAAGAAAGGCGGGAACAAATCCGTCATACAAGAAGTGCTTTCCCGGCCGAGCATCGACAAACCCACTCCAGTGGCAGACGTAAACGCCATCTATGACAGCAATTGCTGGATGACCCCTGTGTATGAGTACCTCACGACGGGAAAACTTCCCGAAGATCCCAAGGAAGCAGGAATGGTCAAGTGGCGGGCATGCTCATACACGATAGTCGAGGATAAGCTATACCGGCGAGGGTTCTCTATCCCCCTCCTCAGGTGCGTCGAGGAGACAAGGGTCCCCGGCATCCTCCAGGAAATCCACGAGGGAATCAATGTACAACACCTCGGCAGGCGATTGTTAGCCCGTAAGGCGCTTCGAGCAGGGTATTACTAGCCCACCATGCAATAGGACACCAAGGAACACGTCAAGAAGTGCGATAGATGCCAAAGACACGGGGACATGCACCTCGTTCCTCCTAACAAGCTCAAAACACTATCCTCCCCGTGGACGTTTGCGTGGTGAGGGATGGATATCCTCAGACCTTTCGTCCAGGGGTCATATCAAAACAAATACCTCACCGTCGGGGTGGACTACTTCATGAAGTGGATTGAGGCGGAAGCATTGGCCAAAATCACGACCTTCAACATACTGCATTTTTACAAAAGAAACATCCTCGCCCGATTCGGCGTGCCTCAAGCTATTGTCACCGACAACGGAACACAGTTCACCGACAGGAACTTCCAAGACTTCGTCTCCAAACTAGGCACGAAGCAGCACTTCACGTCGGTCGAGCACCCTCAAACGAACAGACAGGCTGAGGCAGAAAACAGAGTAGTCCTCCGAGGATTGAAACGTCGATTAGGCGACGCCAAACAATGGTGGGTCGAGGAGCTACACAGCGTCCTCTGGACCTACCGAACGACCCCACATTCCACGACCGGGGAGACGCCCTTTCGTCTGACCTACGGAACGGATGCGGTGATCCCCGTGGAAATCAGGGAACCCTCGAGGAGGACAGAAGCCCCCCTCGACGGGGACACGAACGACGAAGCCCTGAGGGAAGAACTCGATTTCATCGAGGAGACACATTCGGGCGCCTCTCTCTGAGAAGCTTCACTTAAGCAGAAAATAACACTATGTTATAACGACAAAGTTATCAAACGTGATTTTCATGTGGGTACCCTCGTTCTACGAAGGAACCAGAAAGACTCGCGAGAAGGCAAACTCGCCGCGAACTGGGAGGGCCCGTACTGCATCCGCGCGAAAACTGGCACATGAGCCTACTTCCTCAAAAATCTACACGGGGAAGAACTTGCTCAGCCATGGAACGCTGAGAAGCTCAAACAAAAATACAGTTAAGCACTGCCTGTGACTCACTAGCACCGCGATTACGGGGACGCACTAAGGTACGAGCGCAACACCCCTATACAGAACACGATGATCAAAGGCCGCATTGTGTGTGCGCGAGGACTTCTGATCCGACGGGGATACCTCGATCGAGCTCCGCCGTCGTTGTACCAATTAGGAAGAACACCCAGCTCGTGATGGGAAGTTCACGCCACGAAGCTAAGACCTCGACCAAGCTCTTAGCCTTGTTGAAGGTCGGAACACATCTCCGACCACCCGACCAGCTCTCCACGCGGTCAGGGGCTATCAAAGTCGAGCAAGTCCCCAAAGTCTATTACTTAGACAAAAACAAACAAAGTACAACAAATGCAATAACATCACACACAATTAAAACCATACAAACAGCACACTAGCAGATAAACAAAAATGCAATAAAGCGGGCAGAAGCCCAGTGTACAGGTATTATAAAGGTATCAAAAGCCCCTGGCACACAGGCTGGGCACAAATCATTACAAAGAAAAAATGGCACGCAGGCCAAACAAGTAAAAGAACTAGACGGCGATCTCATCCTCGACCTAGCTCCCATCTTCCTCTTCCTCCTCCTCTCGCAGGTCCAACTTGCCATCGACCACACGAAGGAACGGGCTGATTCTGTCGAGCACAAGCTGAACACCTGGATTCTCGGCACCGACCTGCTCCACTGCATTCTTAAAGCCTATCTCTAGGGCCTCCAGACTATCTTGCTGAAGTTACCAAATTTTGGCGACCAAGGCTACGCGGTCGGCGAGATTTTTCTCCGCGGCGGATTCGCTCTCTACGGGACGGACAACAGCTTCCAATTCTCAAACCCTAGTTCGAAAGCGATCATGCCCCTCTTGAGTCGCGTTCAGTGCATCCTTGGCCTCATTCAACTCGCGAAAGGTGTTGGCATAGTCCTCGCACTTAGCCTGGGCCTTTTGCAGATCAGCCACGACCTCGTCCTTCTCCCTCTTGAGGGCAGTGCATTCGTCCTTCAGCTTCTGTAACTCGGAGGCAGAGGGGTTCTCCTCGTTCAAAATCAGGGCAGTCTCGAAGACTCGCATAATAGCTGCAAGGTCTTCGACAAGTGCCTCTCTCCTGGCCGCACCGTCCATTCCCAAAACTGCCTTCACCTCGGCCTCAGCAATGACAGGGGGGTTTCCCCCGAAGAAATTCCGCTGAAGGTGACAAGCGGGCATCAGAAACTTCTCCGGGGAGGCAGGGTCCACAAGATCCACGAGGACAGGTCCCTCGGTCCTCGCTTTCTTGGCAGGGGTGCCCTCCGGAGGGGGAGACTGGCTACACTGTGGAGAGGCAGAGCCACTCGCGTCCTAGCCGACGCTGCGGTCTGAATAACTTCTCGAACGCGGCTCTTGGTTCGCTTGGGTGCCCGTTCGGCGACCAACTTCATGATACGCTCGGTGGCGTTCGATATTTGAGATGCAAGAGAAAACCTGGAAAAGGTTAGCGTAAAGAAACAAAACTAAATGGATGCCCTAACAGGACAAGGAGCTCCTACCTAAGAACCTCTTGGCCTCCTCGGGAGACTTGCACTCAAGGAGACCCCGGGTGTTTATGTAACGGGCCGCGGTCACAACCCTTCCTTGAGAGTCGAGGAGGTATTTTCCATCCCTACCAACGCACTCTGCCCTATTAAAACTGGTAGCATATGCGACCAGCGTGGCGTACGCTCCTTTGCCCTCCTCCGACAGGTCTTCAGGCTTCACGAGGTAGTCGTCTGTACCAAGCGCGAAGTGCGCATCCTCCCACTCCAGGGGACACTTGGACACAAACCTCTCCTCCCTGGAACTGTCGGTCACGATGTCATAAAGCGTACCCACAGCGTCGTGTGTCATGGGCATAACATAGTAGAACCTATCTTTGAAGTTCCTAATCGAATCTGAGTACGCCTTGAACAGCTTCCTCTGCTGTTTGAAGGAGACCCAACGGTGTCGCCCCTGGTCCGTCGAACGTTGGAGATGGAAGACGCGGAAGAAGAGCGTGAGGGTGGTCCCGATCTTGAGATAGTCACACACGATCTCAAATGCCCGCATGAAGGCAAGCGCGTTAGGGTGAAGCTGGGACGGTGCCAAGTGCAGATGATTGAAAGCCCCCAATTGAAAGCTGTTGAAGGGGAGACGAATGCCGGCCTCTTTAAAGGCAAACTCATACATGGGGAACCTCAACCCACGGTAATTCGAACATATGCGGTGGTGTCCTCGACGAAAGCGAAAGCGTCCGTGTCGTCGGAAGCGAAACGCGACTTTATACGCAGAGGCTCCCCCCCGACCCATTCGGCGGCCGGACGCACGAGTTCCTCCCCAGGGATCTAAGCGGGTCCATCCACGTTGGGTTCAGCGTCTATCTGGAGAACCCCCAGAACCCTCACGACCATTTTTTTTACCTAAAAAGTAGAGGAAATAGGTGATTTCGTTGGCCGCGACCAAATCCACCCTTCTACCGCCAATCAAGTGAAAGGGCAGCGAGAGCAAAGAAAATGTTCGGGGACACGGCGAACTGCCCGAGGCCGTTACCCCCTCCTTTGGGCCTCCAACCCTACCATCTCGGTTCCCTGTGACATTCATCGCATGTGCTCGGGGTATTCATCGAGTCCTTGGGGTATTCATCGGGTCCTCGGGATATTCATCCCAAGCCTCCGCCAATCCTACCGGAACCCCAGGAATGTCCCGTCGTTCCCAGCCGGAACTCAAGGGATTACCGGGAACTTCATCAGTTCACCGGAAAACCACAAACAGAAAGTAAAACGGAAAGGAAAGGGATCAGAAGCTTACTTGGAATGGTGGTGGAAACTTGACCGGAGCAGAAGATACGGCGACGTACGGCGGTGAAAGACGGCAGAGCAGCGACGGAGATAGAAAGAAGAGGGGAGCGAAAAAGGTGGAAACATGCAACTGGCACGAACTCGGCCCCTTTTATAGGCTCCTCACGAGACTCGAGGATTTCCTAGGCAATCGATTACGCTACCCTAGCGTAGCCGCCCTAGGCAATGATGAGGGGTGACATGTGGAACACGCTTCCCCAGACACGTCTTTTCATTCCCCCAACACGTCTTTTCGTTCACCTCGGTCTAGACTCCTCGTATCACCGCGACATCGCCCATCCGCGGCCAGTCTAGCGCGAGCAGGTCTATTTGTTTTTGCCCGATTTACCAATTGTTCTTCGTTTAGAGTCCCTTCCCCGGTTGGACACGTCCTCGACATAGTGCTGACCCTAAAGTCATTACCCTGATACCTCAAAGAAATGACTTGGGGGGCTCCTGTTCTAGACTGGGTCGGGGCCTGCCCCTCAATCGAGTAGGACCAACCCACACGTCCCGGGATGGCCCAACAAGGGCCTCTTAGCACGACCTATGTCGGGCAAACACCCTTTTCAACATTGTCGGACACACGCACGGTATAGAGCGTCGGGCAGGGCACTAAACCTCCCCAGCCTCGCTCCTCCCCAACACTCAGGTTCTCCTCCTCGAGGAGCCTTCTCCTCCTGCACATAAGTCCTTCCCCGCGAGGACACGTCTCTCCCCGACACGCAAGACTCCTCCCCGCGAGGACACGTTCTCATGTAACCGCCCACTCCCGATGGAATCGGTCTGCCCTAATTCCAGAGATCTAGAAGCGGTTACCCCAGGGTGAAGACCACGTGCTGGCCTTCATTACGCCACGTAAGCCCTGGCAGTTACTTGGATTGGGCCTGGCAATCCAGCCCAGTGCTAGTGACCGTTGGCCCCGCACTGGGGGCTCTCTATAAATACCCTCTCACTTGAGAGGGTCAGGTTACACACACTCTTACACTCTTACCTTGTACTTGCTTTTACTTGACTTTTGCCTTACTTGAGTGTCGGAGTACCTTGCAGGTACACCCCTCTGCGCTGTCTTTCAACCTCACCGGAGCTGAAGTCCGCAAGACGTTGCTGGCCACCAAATACTGTCTGATCCAGGTACGATCAAGTGTTATCCTTAAAATATGAATTAAATTAAGGTTATGGACCGTTAGTATAATTAATTAATGTTATTTTAAAATTATAAAAACAATGGGTTTTAAGTTTTAATTAGTTTATAAAGTAATTTTAAAGATCGAGTTTTGAAATTCTTCTATCATCAATAATGCAATATCAAGATAATAATAATTTGTTAGTTAAAATTTTTAAAAATTTTAAATTAAAATAAATTTAAAAAGTAGACGTACAAAAATGAGCAGTCTACTATAATATTAAAATATGTATCAAATATCAACTAATTAAAATAAAATTACTTTGATGTATCATTTATAAAAAGTGTGACATTAGTATTTGTTCTCGTGTAATAACAACTTACTATGAAATAACAACTTATGAAAATAAAAATCAGAGAGCGGTGGGATATGTCTAACGGTGAGACTTGGAAACATGTCAAACGGAGACCTTTCAACGGCGAAAAAAATCGGAGGTGCGGTGGGATATCTACCAATCGAAGGCGCATAGAGGCATGGAAGGGACTCAGGAGAGAGTCACGATCTTTTTCTCAGCTTTCCCTGACTCATTCGGAGCTGTGGAGATGTTCGACGCTTTTCGGTCTTACGGGGATCCTATGGAGATTGTCATTCCTTCCAAAAGGAATAAGCTTGGTAAAAGGTTTGGATTTGCAAGGTTTATCAACGTGGAGGACCCTAGAAGGCTTGCTATCACCCTCGATAATGTGTTTCTGGATAACAATAAGATCTATGCCAACCTTCCTAGGTTTCAGAGGAAGGTTTCGCCGAAAGGCCCTCCTGTGCATCGCCACAAGTTCGAAGCAGAGAAAGGCAACGCTACTGGCTCAAAATCGGAAGTGGGTGGTAGATCTAATTGGGAGAGTAACAGATCATTTGTTGACGTCTTGAGGTCGGATGGAATTCAACCAGAAGCCAAAAGAAAGGAGGTTAACATCCTGGAGTACGAAACTCGTGAGGAAGACTCACGAAGGTTTAGAAAAGCATTCATAGGGAAGGTGGTAATCCCGGGATCTTCATATAATATCCAGACCCATTTTGAAACTGAAGGTTACTTTTCAATTAAAATCACGCCGTTAGGTGCCAACCTAAGCCTTCTCGAAGAAATAGAGGAAGGAGAGATATTGTATTTAATCAGGGATGGCGAAACGTGGTGGAAACAATGGTTTTCTGATATTAGGAGATGGAAGGAAACGGATGTGGATAACGAGCGGGTTACGTGGATCAGGTGCTTCGGGATTCCATGTCACGCGTAGAATTCTCAATTCTTCTTGTTCTTGGCTAAAATGGTAGGAACATTTGTTTGTTTAGGCGAAAACACTATGAATCCAACGTGTATGGACGTTGCTAGAATCTTGGTTAGGACACGGTGTGTTGTGGCCCTAAACAAGAATTTCAAACTGAAGATCGATGGTGATGTGTTCAATATTAAGCTTTTAGAAGATACCCATGCACCCTTGAGAATCACTGTTAGAGAGACTGTACCGCATTGTAACTCGTCTGATTCGAGTTCTGAAGCAGAGATTTTGTAGCCTGGAGAGGCGGAGGAAGAGGATGAAGATGAAGCTGCGTGGCTGCCTGAGGTTGTTGGAGGTAGTAAAGATGGTTAGGTGCCGGCTGATGTGGAACTCGAGGAAGGAGAAGTTCAGAAACCTGCTCATAGTAGGTCTGCTCATATGGAAGCTAGCTATGAGGTTGGTGGGTGTGGTCATTTAGACAATCAGGTTGCTAATCCTTTTTTTGAGCAAGGGGAAGGCAACGATGTGGACAGGACATCACTTGAGTACGATGATGTTGTGATTTTACGGAATAAGAAAAGGCTGGTGGGACAGGGTACAAGAAAGAGGGGTGACAAATGTTCTGTTCTGGATGACGAGATTGGTTTGAACAGTCATAAGACAATTGAGGGGCCTACCCCTAAGAATGGGAATTTCAAGGCTGTGGACTTGAAAATGCATATGGTGGACCAGGATAAAGCCTTTTTGATGGACTCGGGTTTTGAGGGTATTGGGCCTTTAGATAGTTTTGGACGTTGAGGGCCAAAGGGAGACCCTACCCATAAAAAAATTAAACCCTTCTGTTTGCATTTCATTGAAGAAGAAATCAGCTAAGAAACAGTCTTGTGCTCGCAATCCTTCTGATGGCATACCGGTGGAAGTGGAGGCTTGCCCCTCAGATTCGGTGAGAAATTCTTCTTTCTCTGGAGGTGACATTGTGTGTTGCGATTCTACGAACGACTCAGATATCAGAACTGGGAACTTTAGGTTCTGGGAGAACGTTGAATCGGGCATTGGTAACAAGGTGAACAGTGCGTTGATTAACTTGGGGATCTCATATATTCCCAGACGAAGCCAGATTAACAAGAAATCAGTTGGGCAGGAAGAAATGGATATCAAGGCCAAGGAAGCTAAGAGGGTGTCATCAAAAAAGGCTAAATGATTATAGTGTCTCTCAACATCAAAGGTGGGGGTAGCAAGATCAAAAGAAGGAGGATTGGGTCGGAGATAGAGGCTGGTTTGGCTGATGTTTTCTTCATCCAAGAAACTAAACTTTCGTGTATTCAGGATCATCTTGCGTACAGCTTATGGCCCCAGCAAAGTATAGACTGGTCGTACTCTGCTTCTAATGGGCAGACTGAAGGATTGTTGATTCTTTGGAAGAAGGGTGTCTTTAAACCATTATTCTCCTTTAGAGGAAATGGTTATCTGGGGTTAAAGGTGTTGTGGAAGGGTCATTTGTACTACCTGGTAAACGTATACTCTCCTTGTCTTTTGAACCTTAAAATAATATTGTGGAGGAATCTGTTAGAATTAAAGGGGAAATTCTCTGATGGAGAATGGTGCTGGGGAGGCGATTTTAACTCTACCATCAATATTAAAGAAAGAAAAGGGTTGTTACAACGTTAGTAGAGAAACCGAAATGAGGGAATTTAGTAGATTTATTGAAGATGCTAAGATGGTGGATGTTCCTTGTAAGGGAGGGAGGTTTTCGTGGTATAGTGGGGATGGTAGATCGATGAGCAGAATCGGTCGTTTTTTGCTTTTAGAATCTTTAGTGGATAAATGGAATATCGTTGGTCAGCGTATTGGCAATCGAGACGTATCGGATCATTGTCCGATATGGATCATTTCCAACAACTCTAATTGGGGCCATAAACCATTTAGAGTCTTAAATGCTTGGTTTGAGAATAAGGAGTTTTTGAGCTTTGTTGAGAAGGAGTGGAATAGCTTCAAGGTGGTGGGCAGAAGTGACTTTGTGATTAAAAAGAAATTGTTTTTATTGAAAGTGAGCCTTAAGAAGTGGAACTTGAAAGTGTTTGGGAGGGTTAACCTCGATATCAAGGAGAATGTGGCTTCCTTAAACAAGATAGATGGGATCCTTGGGAGCTGTAGGGAGGAGGAGGTTGGTGATCTTGTGGTTTCTCGTAGCAAGGTCATGTCCTCAATGTGGGGTAATTTGATGGCCCAGGAGAGAATTCTTTTGCAGAAGGCGAGAGTGAGGTGGATCAAAGAGGGAGATTCCAACTCTTCCTACTTCCACAATTTCATCAAGGGAAGAAGAAGAAGAAACTCTATTTTTTCAATTCAAACGGGCCATGGCTTACTGGAAGGTGTTGAGGAGATCAAAGAGGAAGTTTTACTTCACTTCAAGAACAAATTCTCTGAGCCTGATGTCGAAAGGGCTTCTTGGTCTGATTGTCAATTTTCGAAACTGTCATTGGAGGAAGCGAACATGTTGGAGGCGGAGTTTTTGGAGCTTGAGATTAAGGAGGTTGTCTGGAACTGTGATGGCGATAAAAGTCCTGGCCCGGACGGTTTCAATTTTCATTTCATCAGGAAGTGCTGACATATATTGAAGGATGACTTTATTTCGTTTGTTAAAGGTTTTCATAAGAAAGCTAGGCTTAACAAGGCTATTAACTCTAGTTTTATTGCTTTGATACCTAAGAAAGCTTCCCCTCTCAGCCTGAACGATTACCGTCCAATTTTTCTGGTGGGGTGCCTGCACAAAATTCTCTCCAAGCTGCTAGCAGGTAGATTGAAGCTTGTTCTGGATAAACTGATTTCGCGTAATCAATCGGCCTTTGTCCCTGGGAGGCAGATGTTTGATGGTGCTCTGATTGCTAATGAGGTGGTCGATTTCGCTACTAGAGAGAAAAGACAATGCTTGCTTTTCAAGGTTGATTTCAAGAAGGCGTGCGGCATGGTTAACTGGGATTTCCTTCGGTTCTTATTCAATGCAATGGGGTTTGGGAAGAGATGGGTTAGTTGGATGGAAGCGGTGGTCTTCTCAAGTCACATGTCTGTTCTAGTTAAGGGATCTCCAATAAAGGATTTCGAGGTCGAAAGGGGTCTTCGTCAGGGGGATCCGCTGTCCCCATTCCTCTTCATTTTGGTTACTGAAGCTTTGACATGGTTGGTGTCCAAGGCTGTGGAGATTGGGTCTTTCGAAGGTTTCCCCTTTAGTGAGGACTGCAAAGTGAAAGTGTTGCAATTCGCTGACGACACTCTTATCTTGGCTAAAGGCAATTGGCAGAATGTTTGGACGATCAAAACTATCTTGAAAGGATTCGAATTGTTGTCTGGCCTTGGGGTCAACTATGCCAAAAGCAGAGTCATAGGCATTAACCTGAATTCTAACTTTTTGATTGCTGTTTCTTCCTTTTTGAATTGCAGGATCGAAGAAAAAAACTTCACATTCCTGGGTTTATCCATTGGCGCAAATCCCAGACGCATCGTGACATGGTCCAAGGTTTTAAAATCCATTCGGTCTAGACTTGACGGCTGGCATGGCAAGCTGCTCTCGTTTGCAGGAAGGATGACATTGCTGAAATCGGTCCTCAACAGTTTAGCTATATTCTACATGTCCTTTTATAAGATACTGAAAGCGGTTTCGAGGCAAATTGAAAGCTTGTTCAACAGGTTCCTCTGGGGTGGTTCCTATGATAAACGCAAGATAGTTTGGATTTCCTGGGATAAAGTGTGCAGTTCGACTGAAAACGGAGGGCTCGGCATGAAGAAGATGGACCTTTTTAACATTGCTCTGCTTCAGAAGTGGAAATGGAGGATTTTAAACTCTAATTTTTCTTCCCTTTGGAAGGACGTTTTGGTGTCGCGGTATGGTAATACTAAATTGGCAGATATGGGAGGAGAACGGAATGCTCCATTCAAGTCTTCTTCCAACTGGTGGAAGGACATTTTGAACTTGAATGACAGGGAATTCTCTTCTTATGAGATCTTCAGGAACAACATAAGAGTGAACGTTGGGAATGGCAAGCATGCTCCATTTTGGCAGGGGCAGTGGGCGGGCAATTTCGAGTTGAAGGATAGATTCCCTATATGCTATTTCTTTAGTTCTAATAAAGGTGCTGCAATCTCTAATATGGGAGCGTAGGATGACGGGAATTGGATTTGGGGAAACCTGGGGATGGATTTGAATCAGGGTAGCGAGGCTGACTTGGAGCTTGCCAACATGAAAAACTTTCTGGGTAACTACATCTTCAACGTAGGAACAGAAGATAGATTTAGCTGCAAGCATAATTCGTTATCAGAGTACTCTGCTAGTGAAGGATACACGAGTCTGAGGGACAGTCGCGACACTGTATTCGTTGAGGATCGCAAGGCTAAGGTTGTACTCTGCTTTGGAAAGCGCAGGTCCCTTTGAAAATAAGGGCTTTTGCTTGGAGAGCTTGCTTTAATGGCTTACCGACGGTGGATCAGCTTCTTAAGAGAGGTATTTCAACTAGCCTGTCTAACACTTACTGCTCCTTCTGCGCGAATGTTGTCGAAGATTCTTTTCACTTGTTCTTCGGGTGTTTCTGATCAGACGTAGTGTGGAAAAAGATCAAGGACTAGCGGTGCTTTACGGGTATGGTTAAAGATAATTTATGGGAGAACTATTTGGAATGGATAAAAAACCTCCCTGGCTCTAACGGCGGTTCTGGTAGGAGCAGCTCTATATGGCTTGCAGTTGTTTGGAGTATTTGGATTTGCCAACCAAATTATTTTCAAAGGTGCTAATTTCAGTTTGTTGGACTTGGTTTGGGACATCAAAGCTTTGGCTTGGGAGTGGTGTAAAGCGCGTGAAAATTCTCATTCCAACTGTGATTTTCTTGCTTTTTGTCAGAATCCGATAGATGGTTAGGATATTTTTGTTAGTTTGTGTGGATTTTCTGATTTGCTTCTTGTGTACTGGTTCTGTTGTAATTGGGTTTTGAGTACCCCTAATACTTTTTTTTTTTTGAAAATCTTGGTATCCGACCTTGCGTTATAAAAAAAATACAACTTATGAAATAATGAATTTTACTATTTTTGCATTTTTAATATAAATGTGGTACGGAACCAATAACCGTGTGTCCGTACAAGTATCATTATGTTGTTTTTTTTTTAAAGATGTAGTCTTGGTGGTTGAAATTTTTTTGAGCCACTTGTAACACATACGTTGACCAAAGTGATAAAATAGACAAAAGTGAAAAAATGAGCAGATCTGAACCTTACATATGCAAACATTTCCGGGACAATTTTGGGTGTCGTAAGTCACCACAAACATGGATTCATTCATTATGTACATACCTATGATTACTAAATCCAATTGAAACAATTGTTGAAGGTCAAACCCATGATTACTAGAACATACATAATTATAGTACTACCTCTGTCCCAAATTATAAGTCACTTTGTTAAAAATATTTGTCCTAAATTATAAGTCACTTTATAATCTCAATACAACATTAATAACATTTTTCCTAATATATCCTTAACTATTTATTTCTCTTTTTTCTTTTGATTCTATTAATTTCTCCTTCCTCGTAATTAATGAAGGACAATAGTGTAAAGTCATACATAATTTTTCTTTCCCATACGACATTGACTACTTTTCTTAAACTGTGTGAAATGTCCAAAACGTCTTATAATTTGGGACGGAGGGAGTAGCATATAGGGATGGCAAAAATATTCGTACCCACGAATATCCGTGGATAAAATCCTTCACGGATATGGGGCGGATAACTTTATGGATATCCATGGATAAAATAAATGGATATTTAAATATTCATTTATTAATGGATATGGATATGAGTTTAATGATATTCGTACCCGCGGATATCCATATCCGTTAATAAATTATAAAATTATTTAAATATCATTCGTTTATTATAGCTTATCTTTTTAACTTCTAAAATAAATAATTATATATATATATATATATATATATATATATATATATATATATATATATATATATATATATATATATATTTTAAGTTTTCTTTAAAGAAAATCTTTCACATTTCATTCAAATTCTATTAGACATTTCATATTTAAACTCTTCAATACTTTATACCTCACTTCAACAATTTCACAGTCCAACCAACTAGTGTTGTTATTTCTCTATCGAACCGGTGTCTCCCGGCCTATTTCTCTATCGTTCGGTCTTCCATCATAACTCACAATCACAATATCTTTTATATGTTTGATTAAAATAAAATTTATGAATATTATGTTTGGATCTAATTATATTTTGGTGAATAAGAAGAAAATTAATGTGATGAAATTTTATTGTTAAATTAAGAGCGAATTGTATGAATGTTATATGATAATGATTTTTTGTGTCTTTAAAAGAAGTTAAAAGTATATTTTAAAAAAATAATTTTCATAAAAAAATATTAGGCTAAAATACAGTTTTGGTCCCCCTGTTTGTCAAAATTCACGGTTTTGGTCCCCCTATTTTTTTTTAACAGTTTTGGTCCCCCACCCCAATTTTGGCCCAAAAAAATGATGAACAGTACTTGGTCCGTACATGAACAGTACATGTCCGTACATGAACAGTACATGAACAGTGAGGGGTGGGGGACCAAAACTATTAAAAAACAAAATGGGGGGACCAAAACCGTGAATTTTGACAAACAGGGGGACCATAACTGTATTTTAGACAAAATATTATCCATAGATATCTGTAAATGTCCACGGATACCGTAAAATTCGCGGATTATCCAATTAACGGATATCCACATGGATACGGAGCGGATATGGATATTGATCATAAAGGCTGGATCAGATCCTGTAGAATCAGGCCACCAAGTGCGTCAGGGATGCTGGTCGTATGGAGAGGAGGAGGGGGTGTACCTGCAAGGCACTCCGACGCTCAAGTAAGTAAAGGTCAGAGAAAAAGGGGCAAGTACAAGAGTGAATTCTTAGGGTGAATATTGGATACCTGACCCTCTCAAGCGAGAGGGTTTATATAGAGCCCCCAGCGCGTGGCCAACGGTTCTATTTTCGGGGCGAAATAACTGTTTTCCCCAAAGAATAGGTAACTGCCCAAACTAGCCGTTATGTCGGGCATGGTGCCCGAAACTAGCCGTTATGTCGGGCATAACGCAGTTCCGGGCACATGTCCTTTGCTGTTCGGGCAGTGAGAAAGCCGTGCGTAACGGGCATCAATCCCGGGGAGGAACTCTGCATTCCTTGCCCGGTTGAAGGGGAAGAAAGGTCACTTTTGCCCCTCTGTGGATTGGACTTAGGCAACTTGGGCCGCTCTAGAGTAGAGGCGGATTGGGCCAATTCTAGCCATTGGTCCAGTCCAGAACAGGAGCCCCCCAAGTCGTTGCTCCCGAGCGTGGGAGTGATGACTTAAGGACTGCTCATTGCTCCGGGGAGCTAGCATAGAGTCGTCGTTTGGAGACGAGGATGATTAATCTCGGAGTGCTCGTGGCTCACTGTGTCCGTGATATTCGTGGTCGTGACCCTATTGCCCGGTATTCGGGGAGATTAAGCGTCAGACAGAATGGGAAACGTTGGGTTGCCACGTGTGCTTCGAGCCCTGTGTAGCAGTTAATAGGTAATGATGGCTAGCGGGTAGTCATTATGGCCTACGGGCGCGTGTGTGCACGTGCCCCTCAGTATAAAAGGGGGGAGATTGTCCCATTTTGCACTTTTTCTTTCTGATTTCTCTTCGCCTCTTCTGCGTTCTTGCCCGTCACCGTCTTCAGTGCTTCCGACCACCGTGCCATGCTTCGAGCAATCTCTTTCTTCTACTCAAATCAAGTAAGTTTTCTGATTTATAGCTTGTTTTACTTCCTTTTGTTGTTAGTGGTAGATTGTATGTGGTTAGGGTTAGCCTTAGATGACAAAATAGGTGGATTTCTGGCGAGTGTTGGTGGTGGATGGTGGTTCTGCCATTTTGCTGCCTCTAGTACTTTGCCGGAGTAGGTAGCGCGTTCGACGAGTATGATGGTCCACGTCGTGGTTGCGGTAGTTGCGCGTGCGTGACCACCGCGTCCGATCATCTTCTGATAGAGTGATGAATTTTCCGGTAGAACGTTTCCAGATTCCGGTGAAGCTTTGCGGTTTCCGGTGGAGCCTCAAACGGAATCTGGGCACGAGTGTGGGGAGGTTCCTCGCAGGAAGATGGTATGTCTCGGGCATCTCCTCGCGGGGAGGTTTTTCATTCGATGTTAGGGCTTAGGTCGGGGACGTTGTCCTTAGCCTTTTGCGCGCCCTTTCACTTGACTTGGCAGTGGAAGGGTGAATTTGATTTCCTATCGAATTCACTATCTTTCTCTGCTTTTTCGGGTGATCGTAATGGCGACGGAGCTAGACAGAGAAGTCATTCTAGACACGTCCGAGGAGGAAACTGGCTCCGAGGAGAATAGTAGCTCGACGGCTTCGAGCTCTGCGGCTTCGAGGTCTGCAACATCGAGCTCCTCGAGCAACGTCGGGGAGGAAGAAGAATTGGATGTCATGGAGGAAGACGTTGAAGGATTCTGTGCGGAAGAGTGGGAGGCGGACTAACCTTCCGAGCATATTTCTACGTTCGCAAAGTCTTTGGCGGACGTCTTTACGGAGGTAGGACCAGAAGGGGAGTGGAAGGTGCACTTCCTTACCTTGGACGAGCGGGTCTTCTCGGATTTCGGGGACCGCTTTACGATGTATGAGTATGCCTTCAAAGAGCTGGGACTGAGGCTGCCTTTTACTGATTTCCAGCGGTCGGTATTCGAGCATCTGAAGTTGGCGCCCTCTCAACTTCACCCTAATTCTCTGGCCTTCATCCGGGCTTTTGAATTGGTGTGCGAGCATCTCGCTCTGGGGACTACTCTCTCTCTGTTCTTCGCTATTTTCCATCTTCAAAGGCAGTTGGCGGGGAAGAAGTACTGATGGGTTTCCTTGAAATAGCCCAAAAAGTTATTTAAGTCGTTCTCGGAGTCGATCCGAACGTTTAAGAAACGGTATTTCATCGTAGAACTTGTGTCCGAGGTTGCCCAGGATAGCACATATATCTGGGAGATAGAGTTCGACGAAGATGGGAATGAGCTGCTCAACGAGGAGGGAAAGTATATTGGGCGGAGGTTGTACATGTTTCCCATCCGCTGGGCACTCGACCATTTCTCCAAGAAGCCCAGTGCTTATGTCTTCCAGCCGAGCGAGCTGCGCAGGCAGGACGCCGTGGCTTACGAGAAGCTGGTGAACTGGGTCAACTCCTTTAGTCTTACAAGCTGCTGGATGAGCAAGGGAAACCCTATCTTCGAGGAGGATGGGAGCCAGAGAGTTGAGCGCAGATTCGTCAATGTTAAGGCACTGCTGGAGTGCAAGACTCCCGCGGATGCTGAGAAGCTGCTCGGTAGTCTTGGTTATTTAGATTTTGTTTGTGTTGTCTCTTTTCCATGTAGCTAACGTGCTCGTCTTTTCATTTGTGCAGGTGAGATGCCTCAAGCTCGCGATCACGTGGTGAGGAACGCTATGGCGAGGAATAAAGCCGGAGCGACTCCTCCTAAGACCCGGTCTGCTGGTGCTCGTGCTCCTCCCCTTGTTCAAACCGCCGTGGGGACCTCTTCTTCTCCCTCTCCTGCTCCACGGGGATCTCCACTGCCTTTGACCGGGTGGGCGAAGCGGCCAAGGACATTAGATGCTATGGACCTTACCCGTGTGCCGGAGAAGGGGAAGTTTGAGTTACCTCGGTGCATCCTCGACAGGAAATTCTTTGAAGGGAACTCTTTGGTCGTACCTCGGGCGGAATCCCTTTGCTTGGAAGGCATGGATCGCCCGAGCAAGAGGGCGCTGGTGGCCCAGGATGCTTATGCTCTAGTCAAAATATTGGAGATGGGTGCTGTCTACGCCGAAGGGGATTCTACGCTTGAGTCCGAACTCAACGCTGCCCGGCCTTTTGAGGCGGCCCTCAAGGAGGAAGTTAAGAGTGTCCGTGACACTCGGAAGAAGGCCGAAGAGGAGACGGCTAGGTTGAAAGAGGATGTCACCAAGCTGGCGGCGGAGAACAAGGCTGTCGAGGAGCTGAACAAAGAGTTGATGGCAGCCAGTGCCCCGGGTGCCGACGAACCGGATGAGATAAAAGAGTTGAAGACTAGGGCTGAGCTGGTTGCCCGCATCCTGCTGGCCGAGGATGACGGTATCGCCGTGGCAGTGGATTCTTTCGAAAGCGCCGTGGCTCAGTTGCGGGTGGTGAACCCTGGGTTTGTGATCTCGACCGAGGGCACTCACTATCTTGCGCGCGTTGAGGATGGTCGCATCGTCTTGCCCGCAGGCCTTGCTCTTGATACCCCCGAGGCCCAGCTTGATAACCAGCCCGAGGAGGACCAGAGACCTGAGCCGGTGTCAGCCGAGCAAGCGGATGAATGAGGAGTGTTGCTATTTTGATGTTGTTGTATCTTGTCCGGCCTGCGCGCCGTTGAATTATTTGTAATTTTATTTTTGAGGGCATGGCCCCGTTTTATGTAATAACGCACAATCGTGGCCCTCTGTTATGTTAATTATTTTTCTATCTTCTTCGCGTGCATGATTTTAACTTGCGTTTATTTTTGCTAAGTGTTGTATGCATGTTGTGGACGTATGTCTGCCCGTGTTTGGGAGCTTTTGACTTATGCGAATATTTATGGGGGATTGCTCGATGTAGATATGTTCGACAGTGTGGGGAACTGAGTTTGCGGCGTGAACGTCCCATCGCGAGCTGGGGTTCTGCCAATCATGGTACTTTGACAACGGCGATGCTCGATCGAGGACCGTTGTCGAGCGACTACCCAGCTCGTTACTGAGCGGGGTTGTGCTTTAATCGTATGTGACGCTTGTACCTAGACGCACATAGTGGTCGGCGTTCGTCGTTGCGACGAGTCGAACCGAGGATTTAGCTGTAGTATTGTTTTAGCTTTTTGGCGTTCCATGGTCGAGCGAGTTCTTCCACAGTGAAATGTTCTAGGTAGTAGGCCCCATTTTCCGTTTTTGCCCGGATGCAATAGGGTCCCTCCCAATTGGCTGCTAGCTTGCCTTCGCGAGAGTCTTTGTGGTTTCTTCTTAGGACAAGGCTTCCCACGTTGAACTCTCGTCGTATCACTTTCGCGTTGTGCCTAATGGTGATCTTTTGTTTCAGTGAGGCCTCGCGGAGAGCTGCCCCGGTTCTGATTTCCTCGACGAGGTCGAGCTCTTCCCTTAAAGATTCGTCGTTCATTTCCTTGTCTAGGGGCGGCTCTGTCCGCCTAGAGGGCACGTGAACTTCGACGGGAATTACAGCCTCGGTTCCGTATGCTAAACGGAAAGGTGTTTCCCCGGTCGTTGAATGGGGAGTTGTACGGTAAGCCCAGAGCACGCTGTGTAGCTCCTCGACCCATGCCTTCTTTGTTTCGTCTAGCCTTCGCTTGAGGCCTCGAAGGATGACTCAATTAGCTGCCTCATCCTGCCCGATTGTTTGGGGGTGTTCGACGGATGCGAAGTGTTGCTTCGTGCCCAGTTGGGCGACGAAGTCCTGGAACTTCTTGTCCGTGAACTGCGTCCTGTTGTCCGTTACTATCGCTTGGGGAATACTGAAACGTGCAAGGATGTTTCGTTTGTAGAAACGCAGGATGTTGAGGGCAGTTAGTTTGGTTAGAGGTTCTGCTTCTATCCACTTTGTGAAATAATCCACGCCCACTATGAGGTACTTGTTCTGACTTGATCCTACCACGAAGGGTCCTAGGATGTCTAGGCCCCACCAGGCGAACGACCACAGGGAGGACATAGTCTTGAGCTCGTTAGGCGGGGCTAGGTGCATGTCCCCGTGCCGTTGGCATTTATCGCACTTCTTTACGTGCTCTTTTACGTCGTTCTGCATAGTCGGCCAGTAGTATCCTGCTCAGAGGGCCTTTCGAGCAAGGGAAATTCCGCCGAGATGTTGGGCGTTGATTCCTTCGTGGATTTCACGCAGGATGTGTGTGACCATTTCTTCTTCGACACATTTGAGCAGCGGAATGGAGAATCCCCGTCTGTATAGTTTATCTTCGACCAGGACATAAGAGCAGGCCCTTCGCCTGACTATAACGGCCTCCTTTAGGTCGGACGGGAGTTCGTCTTTGGCGAGGTAGTTGTAGACTGGGGTCATCCAGCATTTGTTGTCGCCGATCACCTGCACGTCGAGTGTCGGGGGGGCCTTCTCGATGCTGGGTCGAGGGAGTACTTCTTGTATGATGGATTTGTTTCCGCCTTTCTTCTTCGTGCTGGCCAATTTAGACAGCACGTCTGCTCGTACGTTATGTTCGCGGGGAACGTGTTTCACTTCTACTGTTGTGACCTTTGCCATTTCCTTCTTTACCAGGGCTAGGTATTCGTTCAGGTTATCGTTTTTGGCTTGGTATTCACCTCGGACCTGGAGGGCCACGAGTTGTGAATCCGTGCAAATGACGACTTCTTCTGCTCCCAGGTCCTCGGCAAGGCGTAGTCCAGCGAGGAAGGCTTCGTATTCATCCTGGTTATTGGAAGTTGGGAAAGACAGTGTGAGTGATACCTCGATGATAGTCCCTTCGTTGCTCTCCAGTATATTGCCCGCGCCGCTACCTGCCGAGCTTGAGGCACCGTCGACGAAGATGGTCCACTTGCGTGTCTCGCTCGTGGGGGAGTCCGCGAATGTCATCTCCACAACGAAATCGGTCAGAGCTTGGGCCTTAAGGGATTTTCTCCCTTCGTACCGGATGTCAAATTCGGACAGTTCTAGCGACATTTTAAGCATTCTTCCGGCCATGTCTGGTCGTCCAAGCAGCTGCTTTATGGGCTGATCTGTTCGAACCACGATCGTGTGGGCTAGGAAGTAGTGCCTTAACCTCCTGGCAGCATTGATGAGGGTCAATTCCACCTTCTCTATCTGCTGGTATCGTAACTCTGGTCCTTGTAGCGCCTTGCTCATGAAATAAATGGGCTTCTGCCCGTCAGGTGTCTCGCGGATGAGAGTGGCGCTCACTGCTTCGGCTGCTACGACCAAGTATAGGTATAGCGTTTCGCCATTGTCCGGGCGAGAGAGAACCGGAGGCTCTGAGAGTGCTCGTTTCAGATGGAGAAGGGCCTTGTCGCACTCCTCGGTCCATTCGAACGCGGCCTCTTTGCGGAGGAGTTTGAAGAACGGTAGGGCGTGCTGGACGGACTTGGCCACGAAACGAGATAGTGATGCGAGCATCCCGTTGAGGGACTGGATGGATTTTTTGGACTTTGGCGTAGGAAACTTGGAGAATGCCCGGCATTTGTCGGGATTGGCTTCGATTCCTCGTTCCGTCAAGTAGAAGACGAGGAATTTGCCTGCCCGGACATCGAAAGTGCACTTCTCCGGATTGAAGCGCATTTTGTATTTCCTGGCCTGTTCGAAGACCTTTCGCAAGTGGGCGGTATGATCGGTTTCCTCGTGGGACTTTATGATCATGTCGTCCATGTATACTTCGAGCATGTCGCCTATTTCTCCCCGAAATACTTTATTCATTATTCGTTGGTATGTTGCTCCGGCGTTCTTCAGGCCGAAGGGCATTACGTTGTAGTAATAATTCCCTGATTCGGTCATGAAGGCCGTATTTTTTTTGTCGGACATTGCCATTGGGATTTAATTGTAGCCCGAGTAGGCGTCCATGAACGATAAAAAATTAAAACCAGCGGAATTATCAACAAGTTTATCAATATTGGGGAGGGGTAGCATCCTTTGGGCATGCCTTATTGAGATCGGTATAATCAACGCACATACGCCATTTTCCATTAGATTTTTTGACCAATACAATGTTGGACAGCCAAGTAGTGTACTTGGCTTCCGATATAAATTTGGCCTCGAGGAGGTCCTTTACAGCTTTTTCAGCAGCCTCCGTTTTCTCCGGAGACTGCTTTCTCCTACGTTGTGCTACGACCTTAATGGCCGGGTCAATGGTCAGCTGGTGACATGCAGCGGACGGGTCTAAACCGGGCATCTCTGCGGCGCTCCAAGCGAAGAGGTCACCGTTCTCCCGGAGGCATGCTTTGAGCTGCTTCCTCACGATGTCAGGTAGGTCTGCTCCAATCTTTACTCCCCGTTGGGGATCTTCGCCGAACAGAACTATCTCGAAGTCGCCATCCGGGATTGGGCGCATCAGATGGGAGCTGCTGTTGGATGTTGTAGACGGGCCGGCTGATGCTGCTCGTTCCTCTTGATGGTCCTCGGGGAAGCGGCTGTCGAGGTTGATAGAGTCGACCTGGGGCAGAGGCTTGGCTTCCTCGGAGCTGCTTGGCAGTGTTGGCTTGCTCGACGCCTTTGGCTTGGGCGCAATGGTGTTGAGTCCCTTTGTGGCTGCTTCGAAACACCGTCGGGCAGCTTCTATATCACCGTGGAGGGTGGCGACCTTCCCTTTCGAAGTGTAATACTTCATCTTCAGGTGGACGGTTGAGGGCACTGCTACCAACTCGGCCAGAGTTAGCCTTCCGAAAATGCATTGGTAAAGCGACGGGCAGTCGATTACCAAAAACTGCACCTTGATGGATCTGGCCGTCTCAGCTGCGTCGAATGTCACGATCAGCTCCACGTAACCCCCCGGCTTTGTTACGGACCCGTTAAATCCCTGCAAGTCGGATCCCACGTAGGGAGTGAGGTGAGATTCGTCCAGCTGAAGTGTTGAGAACAGCTGGGAGTACATGATGTCGACCGAGCTGCCCTGGTCGACAAGTATCCTGCGAACGTCGAAGTTCGCCATCCAGGCTCTGACGAGCAGAGGTATGCTGGAATTGGGAAGGAGCCCTTATGGGCCTGATCAAGCGTCGTCACTTTGTTGCAGCTGGTGTTGATCAGGTGGTCGAACTTCCGTTTCACGGAGCCCACAGTGACTTTGTTGAATCCTCCGCCAGAAATGACCATGGCGGAAGAAAAAGTATCCCACGGCCTGTGGGCCGCGAAATAAGCAGGGGCGTTGAGGCCGTCTGGGACGTAGAAGTCCTCTGGCCGGGATATGGACATCGCTACCTGTACGTTGGTGTCATCCGAGGAGGGTACTTCTTCCTTGACCCTCTTGGACTCCTGGGCGTCTTGCCGAAGAGTGTCCTTCTTCTTTGCGAACTATTTTAGGTGCCCGTCCCTGATCAGTATCTCTATGGCATCCTTCAGGTGGATGCAGTGCTCTGTAGTATGGCCGTGACTTTTGTGGAAGAGGCAGTACTTCGACTTATCCACGTTTGGTCTGTTCGGCAGCTGTTTGGGGAAACGGACCCCGGCTTGTTTGAACTCCGAATTGGAACATTCGGACATAATCTTTTCCTTGGAAACGGTCAGGCGAGTGTAGTCGTGGAAGCGTCCGGAGGGTCCCTTACTGTCGCGGGAGTCCCTCGGACGGTCCTCGTGTCTTCGTTCACCCCGACGAGATGTCGAGGCTTCCTCTCCTTTGGCGGCCCAGGCATTCTCCTGGCGGCGTGATGCCCGGACGTTGCAGGCCGCGATCTTCTCCTTGTACTGGATATGAGTTTGGGCTTTGAGGAGGAGGGCGTCCAAATTCCTCGGTGGGGCGAGGCCAATGGCTTAAGCGAAATCGGAGTCCGAGAGGACCCCTTGTTCGAGCAGGAACTTCTTCATTTTGTTCGTCGTCGGGACCTGCACTGCTTCCTTGTTGAACCTCTCGATGTATGCTCAGAGAGGTTCGTCTTTCCTCTGGATTATGGCTCCGAGTGAGGCCTCAGTTTTGGGGTGGCGGCGAAATGCTGTGAAGTGCCGCGAGAACATCCTGCCGAGCTGTTTCCACGAGGTAATGGAGTCCTCGGGAAGTTGTTTATACCATGTCATTGCTCCTTTCTGAAGCGTGGTCAGGAACAGTCTGCATTTGATGGCGCCCCGTACGCCGCGGTAGTCTAAGAGGGCATCGATATTCTCGATGTGCTCGTCTGGGTCAGTGGTCCGGTCGTACGTGCCAAGTGACGGGGGTTTCTCCAAGCCCTTCGGGAGATGGGTGGCCAGGATCTCCTGGGACAACGGGCCACGAGGCTCGTCGTCGTCACTGGAACTGGTGTATCATGGTGACCGGACGGGCTGCTCGAGTCGACGGTTCCTTCGTGGAGAAGGTGGGCGGTTCCTTCGAGGAGAAGGTGAGCGGTTCCTTCGCGGGGAAGGTGGGCTTGTCCGTCTTTTGGACTTGATCGAAGACTCCTCGTTCCTTCGAGTCCTTTTGTGGTCATGAGCATGCTGGTCACGCGGGGAGATCTGGTCGCGCTTTCGGGCTACGCGAGGATCTTGCTCATGGCGCAGTCTTCGGTCGATTTCTCTCCGGGGCTGCGGGCTTCTTGATCGTCGCTGATTTCTCCGCGTAGGAGGGGATCTTGGACGGCGAGACTCTTCCAGTGCCCCGATCCTCTCGTTTTGCTGCAGGATCAGGGTGCTGGTCTTGTTGAGGGCCTCCAGGAGGGTTGCCACGGCCGGGTCGGCGCTGGGCGGAACAGGAACGGGCTAGAGGTCGAGAGACGGTTGATCATTGTGGCGATCAGCAGGAGTTGGGGAAGGAGAGGCGGTGGCTCCATCACTAAGGAAACGGGCATCTCAGAGAAGAGATGATTGGCCGTCAACGTCAGATTTGTTGACGGGAAGAATGGTGGAATGAAGAGCATCCTGGGTGCGATCTTGAGAGGCCATGATCGTGATGATGTTCGAAAGTTGTTTTGATCTTCGGTTAAAGAAAGAAGGGGAGAACAAAGATTCCCACAGACGGCGCCACTGATCGTGAAGGCTGGATCAGATCCTGTAGAATCAGGCCACCAAGTGCGTCAGGGATGCTGGTCGTATGGAGAGGAGGAGGGGGTGTACCTGCAAGGCACTCCGACGCTCAAGTAAGTAAAGGTCAGAGAAAAAGGGGCAAGTACAAGAGTGAATTCTTAGGGTGAATATTGGATACCTGACCCTCTCAAGCGAGAGGGTTTATATAGAGCCCCCAGCGCGTGGCCAACGGTCTTATTTTCGGGGCGAAATAATCATTTCCCCAAAGAATAGGTAACTGCCCAAACTAGCCGTTATGTCGGGCATGGTGCCCGAAACTAGCCGTTATGTCGGGCATAACGCAGTTCCGGGCACATGTCCTTTGCTGTTCGGGCAGTGAGAAAGCCGTGCGTAACGGGCATCAATCCCAGGGAGGAACTCTGCATTCCTTGCCCAGTTGGAGAGGCAGAAAGGTCACTTTTGCCCCTCTGTGGATTGGACTTAGGCAATTTGGGCCGCTCTAGAGCAGAGGCGGATTGGGCCAATTTTAGCCATTGGTCCAGTCCAGAACAGATATCATATTTATCCAACAAGACGGATACAGATATCATAGTATCCGTCCTCGTGGAAATCCATTTACATCCCTAACTAGCATACCGCCCGCCGCCGCCACTACAAAAATGAAAATGGCATGGAATTCTTCATCCATATCACATAATCTATCTTGCTCATAGGACTCTACTTCATTTTCTTTTTTGGCTTAATTTTTTAATTTCAAAAGGTAATTTTTTTTCTTCTTCCTCTTCTTTTCTTCTTCATTTTTTTTTCAATATTTTGTTTATTCAATGTTTGAAAAAACTTAAAATTTCTTTAAAAGTTTTGGATTTTTTAACTTTATGTTTATGAGTTTATGATTTTGTAACTATATGTTTAGGGTTTGAGTTTGTTCATGAGTTTTCAAAAGAATTTTGAGTTTCAATGTTTTAAAATGTCAAAAAAATTTCATTTCTTCCACTCTATGTATATCTAACACAAGTTTTTGTTTTGTTTTGACAATGTTGGGATCCTTATGAAACACTACCATATCAGGTAATTATGTATGTTTGCTTTTGTCTCTGCTTTGTTATGCTCATATTATATTTTCTCCTCTTTTCTAATTTTTTTTCTTTTTTTTTTCAATTCTGCATTTGTGGAAACAAATTCATTTGTGAAAAAGGAACTTCTTAAGGTATTTAATGTTTATGATTTGTATATTTTGTTTATGAGTTATCTTATTTAATTTCCTTACGTTTATTTTACGTGTGCTTTTTCTAATACATTTTTTTTTTGTATTATTTTTTTATGGATTGGAAATTGGAAAGTTGGAGCAAGGAGGTAGTAGCAATCAAGGACTATGTGCAAGGCAAAGTGTTGATCAAGGAGATAATCATGGAGAAGGATTAGGAGTTGGGTTGGGTGTTATGAAACAACAACAATGTAAGTATAGCAACAACTCTTTTATTCTTACCAATATGCAAGTTGAAACAATATGTGACAATGGGTGTGTTCAAAACCTAACTTACTAAGTTACCAATAAAGCATAATGAAAATAACCTGATGTATTAACTTATTATTTCATATAAGATTTAAATAGTAAAGATCAGTGCCCAGCAAGACCTGGTTTATTCACTAACAACAAGTTGTCAAGTTGATTCTTTAATGAGTAGAAACTACGGCATAAGGTAATAAATTGATCGACATAAGCAGTTCCATATATAAGCAATACAAAAACTCTTATCAGTTTATATCTTATTCTGACCATTAAACAGACCTTAAGAGTTCAATTAATAGAAAAATAATATAATTCTTAAAAAATGCATCACAATAATAGTATATTCAAAACCTAATAACATTATACTAATAACACTACTTAAAAAATGCATCACTAACAGTATATTCAAAATGCATCACAGTAACTTTATGCTTTATTACTTGATAGTGCATGATTTATTACTTGATATTGTATTCTTTATTTCCATTTTCATTATACTAACAACATTACTTGATATAATATGCTTTATTATTCTATTAAGATATATTATTCTATTATTATTCTATTATCATTCTTGGTCCATTTATGAACTAACAATATGTTTTATTAGCTAGTCGTCTTCTTTTTTTTTAATGCTTTTGCTTTACTAAGTGCACTTTTGTATGCTGTATTAATTATTTGTAATTGAAGCTGTAATTGCAACTCCAAATGAGACGGTGCATGAGACCGTTATTCCTCCTATTGACTATAATAAAAAAAAAAAAGGCCTAATGCAGATGGTCATAAGAAAAATCTTCATACTGGGACCATTTTATCGAATTAACTGATGTTGCTAAAAGAACTGCTGTCTGCAAGCATTACCATAAACGATATAAATGTGATCATAAATCAACAGAACATCTAGCATGCCGGCCCATTAAAAAATTTATAACAAAAATCCTTACCTAGAAAATGACCTCAAACAAACAAACCTTGGTTTTTGTTAGTAACTGTTGGCCCCGCGCTGAGGGCTCTCTATAAATACCCTCTCACTTGAGAGGGTCAGGTTATGTTCACTTTCACCTTCTTCTTCTGTACTTGCTTTTTTCTCTGACCGTCACCTTACTTGAGCGTTAGAGTATCTTGCAGGTACACCCCCCGCCGTCTTTCAACCGCACCGGAGCTAAAGTCCAGACGACGTTGTTGGCCACTAAAACTGTCTGATCCAGGTAAGATCATACTCAAAACTGGTTAAGGCTCTCTCTTACATATTTCAAATACGTCAATTACACAGAAGAGTTTAGGATAAATGAGGAAATCATATCAGGTAATAAAACTCATATTGTATCTTTATTTATTTATTTTTGGTTTGCTGCTACCAATTATAACATTGTTATTGTTTTTAAAATTTTGAATGCAATCTAGAATTTCAATAATGCTTTATAAGTTATAACTACAAATAATGGGGTTGGTACTGTTGAAGCTGGAGCGACGATTGCACATGTTGTTGTAGGTTCAAC
Source organism: Lathyrus tuberosus (assembly GCA_022829125.1). Lineage (NCBI taxonomy): Eukaryota > Viridiplantae > Streptophyta > Magnoliopsida > Fabales > Fabaceae > Lathyrus > Lathyrus tuberosus. The sequence goes on along the minus strand of JALAZF010000199.1, from coordinate 7,433,130 downwards.
TCAAGCATAACCAATAGGTTGTGATTGAGAATTAAAGTTTATGCTTCTGTTTTGGTAAGATAATAACTTTATTTTATACATTTTCCTACTTTTCTATACTTAATTTTTATATATACTATTATACTAATTCTATTTTTGATTGATTTTTCCATAATTTTTATATACTTGTGCATCTTGCATAACACCTTACTATATTTTGAAATCCTTTTTTGGAAGAACAAATTTTGTGTGACCAGACACAACTACAAAACAAAGATATTTGGCGGCCATTGATCCTTGTGATTCTTCAATGATAGTAGGTATATTTTAATTGCCATATATCAGTTTTAATTTCATATTCATTATAGTTATCATTTATTCAAATTCATTTCAGATTAAGTTGTTTTACTTGTTGGAATTTGGCATTCTATCTTTAAATGCTTGGCTGGCTTACTATGAGACTGCTGATTTTTTAAAGAGGTACTTGAATAAACTAAAATATTGATTCATTTAATTTCCATGTAGTTGTGAATTGATGATTTATCAAGAATGGAAAATGATAATTTCCTTCTCCCATGTTGTTTCCTCTTTATAGGGTAAAGCTCCAGAATGGGCATTGTTGAGATGCCATTCACATGAAGATTTATTTGATGTACAAATCTGTGGTGCATATCCAAATTTTATGGTGCAAACAGTTGAACTAATAAAAAATGAATGCTCAGTAGATTCCATTGATATAAATATGGGCTGCCGTATTGATATTGGTGTGAATTGTGATAGATCAGACCTTCGTTTATCGGTATGCTTGCACTTTTTGGCAGCTTGAAAAATAATTTAATCGACATATTCATGTTGAACTTAGAAGATTTTCTTTCAAAGTTGTAGGTTTTTCAGCAAATCCCTTGGACACTGTTGGTGAAAGGTTCAGTTCAAGATAAGAATAGCCAATTATCAGGTTTTCTCCAAACAGCTTTTCCCAAAAGTTTTTTTTAATTATTTTAGTAGCATTTTAGAGTACAATTAATTCTAGAAATAGCTTTGGAGGAATGTGTTATTACCATGTGTTTGCTGAATTGTTCTTCTTGGCTGTTGGAATTCAACTACAACCTATGGAGAATTCATATTCAATCTTGATCTCAAGATTGATAGCAATCACACAATAACAATGAAATGAAAAGGTTTAGAAAGAAAAGAGAGAAAACAATGGTGTTGGAGAAGAAGATGAAAAATTCTACAGAGTAACTCTTTGCCAACAACTGTGGAATTTTATTATCACTTTGCAACTGCAAAACCGTGATTATCAAACTTAATGATTACAATGATAATGGTTCCTCCCTATTTTTAGATTTAGGTTAACTTGCATCTCAAACTAAAACTCAAACTATAAAAGCCCAAAAATACCTAATCTAATCTTTCTAAATCAAATCTGATCTTTCTAAATAAAATATAATTTTTCTAAAATAATGAATTACATATTTAACGCACCACCTAATTCATTGTGTCTAAACTATCTACATTCATCATAGACCTTAGCTTCTTGAACACTTCGACTGACACTCCCTTCGTCGTGATGTCTGCAATTTGATTCTCAGTTCTGCAGTGTTTCAGGTTCATCTTCCCTTCTGCTACCTGCTCTTGAAGATAATTGAACATCATTTTCATGTGCTTGCTTCGGCCATGTGCTATTGGATTCTTTGACAGGTTTATAGCTGACATGCTGTCGATCTTCATGGTAATTGCTCCATGACTCCTCGTTGTGATCTCTTCGACCAGGTTCACCATCCAGGTTGCTGGACATGCACAAAGAGAAGCAGCTATATATTCTGCTTCGCATGATAACAATGCCACTACTGGCTCCTTTCTCGAACTCCAAGCAACTGGTGTACCACCAAACATGAACACATAGCCAGCTATAGATTTTCTATCCTCAGCATCACAACACTAACTTGAGTCAGTGTATCCCACTATCTTGCATTTTTTTCCTTCATCAGCTGCAGGAAACAAAATGTCGTAGTCGAGAGTCCCTTTCAGATACCTCAGTATCCTCTCCGTTGTTGCTAGGTGTGATACCTTTGGCTTCTGCATGAATCTACTTACCATACCCATATTGTATGCTAAATCAGGCCTTGTGTGAAAAAGGTATCGAAGTGACCCAATAAGTCCTCTATATTGGGTTGGGTCGACATCATCTTCATCTGGCTGCTTCGACAGTTGCAATCTGGTCTCAGCTGGAGTCGAAGTTGGGTTGCAATCTTGCATCTTAAATCTCTTGAGTATTTCGCCTGCATATCTTCTTTGGTGCATCATCAAACCTCTACCAGTCTTGTAAAATTCTATGTCAAGGAAATATGAGAGATTTCTCAAGTCTGACATTTCAAACTCCTCACTTACATCATGCTTAAAATCTTCGATCTCCTTCTTGCAAGTTCCTGTTATCAACAGGTCATCGACATAGATACATAGTATAAGCAATTCACTACTGCTTCTCCTTACATATACTTTATGCTCAGTTGTGCACTTCACAAATTCCTTCTCCCTTAAGAAGCTGTCAATTTTCTTATTCCAAGCTCTTGGAGCTTTCTTAAGTCCATACAGGGCTTTATGCAGCCTCTACATCTTTCTTTCTTCGCCTCAGTTCACATACTCGGCTGATTGTGCGACATAAACTTCTTCGTCTAAGGGGACATTAAGAAATGCACACTTCACGTCTATTTGACATGTGTGCTAATTGTTCATATTTGCTAGACTAACAACTAACCTGATTATTTTGATCCTAGCAACAGGTACAAACACTTCGTCGAAGTCGATTCCTTTCTTCTGAAGAAATCCTTTCGCCACAAGTCTCACCTTGTGTCGAGTTATTTCTCCTTTAGGATTCACCTTTATCTTATAAAACCACTTCACATCAATTGCCTTCTTTCCTTGGGGCAATACGACAAGTGACCAGGTGTTGTTGACTTCGATGGAGTCTAACTCTTCATTCATTGCTTTCACCCACTTCGAATCTTTCAATGCCTCAGTTGCATTGATTGGTTCTACATCTGCGTAGAAAACATAATGTACCAGCTCACGCTCTTAATCGAACACATCATCTGATGTAATTACACATTCTTGCAACCTTGCAGGAACGTGTCTTATTCGTCGAGGTCTGCTTGGGCCTGCTTCATCTATGAATTGTTCCTATCGAACTTCTCTTTCTACTTCAATGGCTGGTTCTTCACAAGAGATTCTCACTAAATCCTTCTTGACATTCTCAATCTAATCTCATTCTTTAAGCTCATCTATGATCACGTCCCTGCTGATCACTACCTGCTTATTCACTGGGTCGAACATCTTGTAACCACCAGTCGAATGATATCATATCAAGATCATCTGATTCGACTTGTCATCAAGCTTCCTTCTCAACTGATATGGCACATGTCTATGTGCTATAGATCCAAACACATTCAAGTGACTGAGGCTAGGCTTGACACCATACCAACATTCTTCTGGTGTGATTCCTTTAAGCTTATTCGTCGGACATATGCTTAATATGTATGTTGCTGTCGAAATCGCTTCTCCCCATAATTTTTTGGGTAGATGCTTTCCATTTAACATACTTCTCACCATGTTCATGATGGTTCTGTTCTTTCTTTCTGCAATTCCATTTTGCTGTGGAGTGTAGAGTGGCGCCACCTCATGCAAAATCCCTTATTTTTCACATAATGCATCAAACTCTTTCGACACATACTCTCCACCACCATCAGTCCTCAAAAATTTTAGCTTTCGACCCCTTTGTCTTTCAATCATAGATTTGAATATGGAAAATACCTCGATCACATCACTTTTCTTCTTGATGAGGTAAGCCCACAACTTTCGAATGTAATCATCTATGAACGTGACAAAGTATCTGTTGCCTGCAATCGATTCCACGTGAATTGGACCACATACATCAAAGTATATGACTTCTAGAATTGCATTCGACTTCCTTCCTGCATCCTTGCTGAAGTTATTCTTGTGTTGTTTCGACTAAACACACTCTTCACAGACTTCACTTGGAATGTCGATTTCAGGTAATCCTGAAGCCATATTTCTTCTCTTTAGCTCTCCGATGTTATTGAAGTTGGGATGGCCTAGTCGAAAAAGCCATAACCACTCATCTTTACTGGTTGTAGTTGTTAGGCACTTGTGCTCCATCACATTGAGTTCAATCTTGAAGGTCATATTCTGAGACATTTGAGCCTTCAAGATGAACCTATCACCTGCGTCGAGAACTCTCATCATCTTGTCTTCGACAACTACCTTGTAGTTCTTTTCGACAAGATGTCCTATACTGAGCAGGTTACTTTTCATGCCTGGTATGTATAACACATTGGAAATTATTGAATTCTTGACATCCTTCCTCACGATCTGAACATCACCAACACCTTCAGCTGCTAGAGTGTTGTCATTTGCAAACTTCACCGCGTTCTTCGACGAGGGCTTCATGTTGACAAACCAATCTTTCCTTCCAGTCATGTGTGATGAGCATCCTGAGTCCAAGTACCACTGATCTTGGAATCTCTCTTCATCTCTTGTTGTGACCATCAGCAACATCTCTTTTTCATCAATGTTCGCCAGCTTTGCATCAGTTTCTTGATTCATCTTCTTTTCTGGACAATCACTAAAATAGTGACCATACTACTGACAATTGAAACACTGAATGTGACTTTTGTCAGGTTTTCGACCACCACCTCTTCCTCTACCTACAGCACCACCTCTTTGGTTACCTTAGTTCCAAGGTTTTCTCTGATTCGACCAGTTTCCTTCATGCTGATTTTAACCAGTCAAATTGGTGTAGCCTCCTCTACCTTTGTTGCCATTCCAGCTTCTTTTTCCTTTCCTTTCTTTTTCTGACTGCGCCTGCAAAGCCATATCACTCTTCGACTTTCCTACAGCTCTTTTAGCCATCCTTTGTTCACGAGACTCAAGCGTCCCTTTAAGCTCTTCCTTTGTCAATACTGACAAGTCTTTCGACTCTTCTATGGCTACTACCACGTGGTCGAATTTTGGAGCCAATGACCTCAAGATCTTTAACACAACTGATCTTGATGTCAACACTTCTCCACATACCTTGATTTGATTCACCAGCTTTGTAACTCTGGTGAAGAAATCTGTTATACTTTCATTGTCTTCCATTTGAAGCAATTCATAAGTCCATTTGTGAGTCTGTGACCTCACCTCTTTCACCTTCTCTGCGCCTTCAAACGATTTTTCAAGAATCTTCCAAGCTTCTTTTGCTGATTCTACATCACAAACCTTTTCAAAGTTATCTGGATCAACACATTGATGAATTATAAAGAGAGCTTTATAATCTTTCTTCTTCAATTCTTTATATGTTGTTTTCTCCTGATATGTCGCAGTTTCTGCAAACGATGATAATCTCTCCTTCACAAGATCCCAAAGATCTTGGTAACAGAAAACTTCGTTAATTTTCTTGCACTAATTCTCTTAATTATATTTCTTGAGAATTGGAAGATTTGCTGGAAAGTGACCGTTCGGGTGATTCATCGCCATCATAGTTGTTCTTCCCTTGAATCAAAACTGGAGCTCTAGATACCAGATGTTGGAATTCAACCACAACCTATGGAGAATCTCTATTCAATCTTGATCTTAAGATTGTTAACAATCACACAATGGCAATGAAAAGAAAATTTTTAGAAAGAAAAGAGAGAAAACAATGGATTTGGAGAAGAAGATAAAAAATTTTGCAGAGTAATTCTCTATCCACAACTGTAGAATTTTATTATCACTTTGTAACTGTAAAACCGTGATTATCAAACTTGATGATTACAATGATAAGGGTTCCTCCCTATTTATAGATTTAGGTTAACTTACATCTCAAGCTAAAGCCCAAACTATAAAAGCCCAGAAATATCTAATCTAATCTTTCTAAATCAAATCTGATCTTTCTAAATCAAATCGAATCTTTTTAAACAATGAATTACATATTTTACATTGGCTAAGTGAAATGATTAAGCTTTTGAACATAGGTTTCATCTGCATTATAAAAATGTTGGTTTGATTGTTTACTAACCTCTATTGAAATTTTATGTTTTGTGCTAGTTCTCCTTTATGAAAGGTTTTAATTACTTTCCACTTATGCAGATTCAACATATGTCAGATTCAACAAATATACAAATTCAACAATGCAGAATTGTTTATCTAAATGTTTATCTCAAGCACTACAGTCACAACGTTTGTCCATTTTTGTTGGATGAATTATTGATTAGATTACTTGTTGGATGAATGATTTTAAATTTATTTGATATTCACTCTGGATGACTTTAATTAATAACTTTAGATGTGTTTGTCTTTATTAATACTGTTGATAAATAACTAAATGTTAAAATCACTAGACTTAGTAATTGATAATATATTTATTAATAGCCTTGATATATTCAGTTAGGACTTTCTGATGAATGATGTTAGATAAAAACATATTTATAGAAAATTTTTACCAAACCATTTTAAGTGAAAAAAAATTATTTTAAAACAATCAATATACAATTATAAAAAGAATAGTACCTTGAAATTCCAAATTAACCATTCTGATTACATGCTTAATTACAGGGGCATTAGAGTCTAATTACATACTTGATTCAACCTTATGCATTTGGCATTTATGAGAGCTGATGTGTCATTTTGTTAAACTTTTTGATTTTGTTTTTTTACCCGTTAAAACACATATTAGAAGCTAGAAAGACATTTTCTTAAATAAATATTCAAATGAATTATGAATATTATCTTGACTCAATGCACCTTTCACTCTCCTCAATGCATTGAGTATTGAAAGGTCACATTGAGAGTTAGAGTGATATACATTGAAAATCCTTTTTCTCACCCTAAACCCTAATGAAGTGTTACCTTTTCTCTTACGGTTACAGGCCTCTCTAGAAAAGTGATTTTTTGTGAAGGAAAAAGTAGTTTTTGCTTCCGATTGAGAGTAGTCATCTTCTTCTGACACGTACTTGCTGCTGCTCCTTCTCACTTCAATCTTCATCTTCATCGATTCTCCATTTCTCAACCTCTCTCCCCTTCCGATTCCGATGCAGCCAAACAAACTCTTCCATCAATTCTTCTTCATCACCAGACGCTACCTCTCCTATCCCATGTAACTATCTCTTTCTCTATTTCCCAACTCAATTTCATTCTTTACTATTTCTAATTCATGCATTAGAGTTTCATTGTTAGGTGTAAAATGATTTACGAGTTTCAAATTATAATGTTAGGATTAAGTACTGTTTACAAGATTAACTTATCCGGTGAAAAAAGTTGATGAAATTGTCAAAAAAATACATAATAATTTTGAAACTTGAAGAATTAATGTACACATAAGGAATAATTTGAAAAAATTACCGAATTTATCTTTTGTTATAGAAATAGTTTATGCAAATTTATTCATAAATACTTATTTTTTTTCATCAGCAATTGTTATTTATCATTCTACCATCTAAATGTAAATAGAAGAGCAGGATCCATTTCAAAGTGGTAATGTAGAAATTGATGTTCTTACTTTATTCTGCTCATTTAGCTACAGGGAGTAAGGTTGCTGCCACCGATTTATCTCTTGCGGTCAAGGTGAGATTACGCTTGGAGTTCGACTCACAACCATACCTGGGTTTGTTATTATTGTTTTTATCTATACGTAATTGACTCTGAGATTTACAGTCTCTCTGAATCAAAACTCACATTTTAACTGTTAACCCTTGATTCAGAAGAAAGCATGAGATGTATCCCCTGAGTCGAGTTAGTAAGAATAGCTTTTAACATGCACACAAATAATGGCTTTCGGCGTTTCTGGCTTATTGTGACTCAACCTGATTTATTTGATGAATGTATGAAAAGCTCTCTTAAAACCAATCTAGGAAAACTGCTATACGTAATTGACCCTGAGATTTACAGTCTCTCCGAATCAAAACTCACATTTTAACTGTTAACCCTTGATTCAGAAGAAAGCAGCAGATGTATCCCCTGAGTTAAAAGGCTTCTCCATATTTTTGGTTGGTAAGAATAGCTTTTAACGTGCACACAAATAATGGCTTTCGGCGTTTCTGGCTTATTGTGACTCAACCTGATTTATTTGATGTATGACTGTGAAGTTTCAATTTTGCAATATCTCATTTGTTGAACATATTATAGTGATTTTAGATTATTATTCATTGAACCCCAGTGAGTTGTTGCTTACAGAATATCAAACAAAAAATATATCTTATTGGGATTAAAATCTAAATTCTTGCTATAGATAATTAGGAATAAGCTGCATATTTAAGATATTATTTAAGATATTATTTATTATTAACATATGTTTATCAAAATGTAGTACTGTTTTTATCTACAATTTATGGTATTTTTCAAATTTGCAGCTCACATGGTTTGTTTGTGCATGGCCTTTGTTTTGGGTGAATTTCAACAACTTTTGCGGCTGCTGCTGAAAGCTTCTCAAGATAAAAGGATTTATAGTCTAAATTAGTATTTATTATATTCTTATAGTTTAGGGACTATATAGGATTCATAGTAATAGTTTAAAGAGTATTTATTATATTCTTATAGTTTAGGGACTATATGAGAATGAATCCATAGTTACTCTTTTTCAATATTATTAAGAAAAATGAGACAACGTTTTTATTGTTATTATAAGGTAATTAAAATAAATGAAAAGCCATATCGAAAGTTTAGTTGCAGAATATATATAAAATAATAGTTCAGAGATATATAGGATTATGAACCTTTGCTATTCTATAAAAGGTAAAAATAATAACAACTGTAATTCTTAATTTTAATTTCTATTATAATAAATATATTATTAATATATTTTATTTATCTACAATTTAAGATTTGTATTAAATTGTAATAATTTTGCATTATGTTTAATAATAATTTTTTCTTTTCTTTGCCCAATTTTTCACATGTCCGATTGTTTTCTCAAGAAAATAATATTAATTAACTTAAAGATCTCACTCTAAATATAAAAGAGAATAAATCATTGATGATAACTTTATATATAGTTTAGTTGCAGAATACGTATCAAATAATAGTTGCAGAATACGTATAAAATAATAGTTTAAAGATATATAGGATTATGAACCTTTGCTATTCTATAAAAGGTAAAAATAATAACAACTGTAATTCTTAATTGTAATTTGTATTATAATAAATATATTATTAATATATTTTATTTATCTACAATTTAAGATTTGTATTAAATTGTAATAAGTTTGCATTATTTTTAATAATAAATTTTTCTTTTCTTTGAGCAATTTTTCACATGTACGATTGTTTTCTCAAGAAAATAATATTAATTAACTTGAAGATCTCACTCTAAATATAAAAGAGAATAAATCATTAATGATAACTTTATATATGGTTTAATAATTCTTATATTATATCGTATTATTAAGTTTGTCTTTTTTATAATGAGAAAAAATTTATTGATATAGAAAATTGTTACAAAATTTTAAAATTTTAGTAATATATTAACTATAATTAAAACTACTATTAAAATATAATAAATTATATTAAAATTTCAAGTTATAAAAAAATGTTAGTGTTTATTTAACAATAAAACATTATCATTTATACTAAAAAAATGTTATAAATATTTTTTGTATGATAAAAGAACATGAGACAAATATGATAGAAAAATACAAAAATTTGTTATGAAAAAGATAAATTTATCATTCTTTTTACATTTCTACAATTATGTATTATCATTTTATTTAATTAGTACACATAACATAAAATTTTATCACCGCATCAAAAGTAAGTTTTGTCTCTTTATAAAAACGTAGAAAATAATATACATTAATTGTAATAATTGTAATTATAATAATAATAATAATATATATTAAACGTAGAAACTTTTAAGCATTTGACGGGAGTTGTCATATATTTTAATAAATTTTTAGAATTAAATATAATTAAATATGATAAAAAGTGATACCAAAATATATTTAAAATAGGTTTAATAATATTTTTGTCAAAAATATACTAAATATATTTTTTTAAATTTACAAAAGTTTAAAAATTTTGTAGAGTTAAACTTCTATTATGAAATTCTTCTAGAGAAAAAGATAGATAAAATATTTATTTAGAACTGAAATTTCAAGATACCATGGAGTGTAGATATTCATTTAGAACTGAAATTTGACGGGGAGCTGTCATATATATTGTAGGTTTGTAAAAATTGTAAATATGATATAATTAGAAAGATTTAAAACTGCTATTTGAAGGGAAGCTGTTATAAATGTTAGGTTTTGAAAAATTGACTAATATCTAAAAGGTAATGTTATTTGAATTGGAAAAATGATTATATTCAAATATGTAGTTTTAAAATTAATTCATCTCGATTCAACTAAGTTTTATTAACTCATCTGGATTCACGGGTAAATGTAAACGTATCTATGAGATACCAGCTGTAGATTGTTCATTTTAATGTCCATCTTTTAAATATTTCTCTTGCTGTTGTTTTATATAATTGAAGTTAGAGAATCGGTTGTACGATTTATTGTAAGTACGATTCAATGCCTAAAAGTTGGTGCAAATTATTAGCATATTATTGTAAGTACGAACCAATTGAAGAATGAATTCAAACTTTACAAATGATAGTTTGATAGACATGTGATGTGAATCCATATCGCACGAGTTTCTTACTAGTTTTTTTTTTAAAGTAAACTTTCTTATAGTTGGGCTACAATTTTAAATAGACCTAAACTGGATAAACACAACTAAGAAATCCGTCAAACCATCAAATTGAAATCGAATTAATCCAATTTTAAATCAATTAAAATTAAGTCTGTTTTACTCGCCATCGATTTATTTTATTTTTTTTGGAAACAGCCAATAAAAAATATCATTAAAAAAGAGGCATAAAATTTATCTTGATTTGGGTTTTTGGGTCCGGTGAGATCCGACCATTTGTCCACTTCTAGTTTCACCAATTTATTGTCCTCGCTTGGCTGTAATGCTTACTGAACTTAATCAGACAAATCGGGATGACAATGGGTCGGGTACTATAGTACTCGTCCCCATACCTGCAGTTGAAAAAAATTCTCGTACCTGAGTCCATACCCGCTTGGATTTCAAAATTGGCACTCGTTCCCATATCCTATGGGTATATAAATGCCCATGCCCATACCCGTTACCCGCATTTTTTAATAAAATTCAATATATCAAGTATAAAATATATAATATTTTAAGTTTTTAAAAATAATAAAAAGTTTTTAAAAATTTTTATTGTTGAATTATGAAATAAATGATCACTTATATTAAATATGTAGTAGTTTAAAATTGATTTTTTTATAAATTTTATAAATATTTAATTTTATATAATAATATAAATTAAAATATATAAATATATATTGTGCAGGTATGGGGCAAGCTGAGTATTAAGGTGCCCATACCCGCACTCATTCTCGCTTATTTAAGTGAGTAATTACCCGAGCTCGTACCCGTACCTATTTTTGCGAATTTTTACCTTACCTATTGTGGATAAGTTTATGGATACCCACTGAAAATTGGCCAAATTGTCATCCCTACATACAAACCATTACGTTGAGTCTAGCCTTATAAACCTTTAAAAAATATATTGTAAGCAGTATGGGACTCTCTACAATAATAACTCGGTTTGAATAAAATATATTTTTATTTTTATTTTATTTAATATTTTAATTATTTTGGTTAGAAATAAGATTTAATGGTAATTTGTTTAAGAATTAATAGCATGACCTTCACATTATTTTAATTGCAATAAACTATATTAATAATTGTTCACAAATATTTCCAAACAATTAATCAAACATTGTTACAAACATTTAATTACAAAAACAGTCGAATAAATTTAATTAAATTAGGCTAGTGAAAAGTATTAAAATATATTACTACAACGACAAATGAAAAGTATTAAAATTTTTAACTGAAATCAAAAAACTAATCAATCATAAAGTTTATCTTTTTTTTTCATAAGCTCATAAAGTTAATCTTTAATTTTGTAGAACATTTTCAAATAATACTTTGAGATTATTTAAAAAAAAATTTAGCTCTATTAAAATATGAAGTTAGTATATATATTTAATCCCTTTTTATCAATAAATTTTCTATATTTCAATTACTCACCATTAATTTGATCTTGCACTTCATGCCTAAGGCTTTGCTTGCTAATGTGGAGCCTCAATCAGTCAAGCAGACCTTCTCACATCCTGAGTAGTTTAAAGCTATCCAAGTCAAATGTCAAGCTCTCTTGGCTAATCAAACTTGAACTCTTGCAACGCTCCCATCTCATAGAAAACATGTAGGGTGTGTTCTGGACTGGACCAATGGCTGGAATTGGCCCAATCCGCTTCCACTCCAGAGCGGCCCAAATTGCCTAAGCCCAATCCACAGAGGGGCAAAAGTGACATTTCTGCCCCTCAAGCCGGGCAAGGAACGCAACGTCCCTCCCCAGCTCTGATACCCGTTACGCACGGTTTCTCCGCTGCCCAAACAGCGATGGGCAGGTGCCCGCAACTGCGTCTATGCCCGACATAATGGCTGGTTCATGGCACCCTGCCCGACATAACGGCTAGTTTGGGCAGTTGCCTATTCTTTGGGAAAAACGGCTAGTTCGCCCCGAAAATAGGACCGTTGGCCACGCGCTGGGGGCTCTATATAAACCCTCTCACTTGAGAGGGTCGGGTATCACATTTTCACCCTAAGAATACACTTTGTACTTGCCCTTTTCTCTGACCCTTTCTTACTTGAGCGTCGGAGTACCTTGCAGGTACACCCCCTCCTCTCCTCATTCTCAAGCCGAGCACGTTGCACGCCTTACGACCAGCAATCATCCGAGCACCTCACCTTCTGACGACCAGCTTGCGTGGACCAGTTAGAATACTTCGGATCAGTGGCGCCGTCTGTGGGAAATCCTTGTTCTCCCCTTCTTTCTTTCCTCCTTGGAAACCAAAAGATCAAAACATACTCTCTTTGATCCGCCCACGAATGGCCGCTCAGAACTCCGCAAAGGGTGCTGACGCTACGGTTCTTGTCCCCGTCAACAAGATGGACGCTAATGGCAGTTCGTTGTTACTCTCTGATCCCCGTTTCCTTCGAGACGGGGCCACTGCGTCTCCAACTCCTCCTCCCACCGAGCAAGGAGGAAAACAGTCACCGTTGGGGGAACGACCAATTCTTGGCCCCCCCCAGCGCTGATCTGGCCGTTGCCGCCCTCCTGGATGCTGTCAACCGCACAAACCTCCTTATCTTGCAGCAAGGAGAAAGGATAGGGGCTCTGGAAGAAGCAGCTCTTCCAAGATCCTCTCCTCCCAAGAGGAAACACCAGAAATCAAGAAGCCCGCCGCCTAGGCGCCGGGAAGACCATATGACGAGGCGTGAGCCTAAACCACAATGCGTTCGCAAGCGCGACCAGATCTCCCCGCGGGATCAGTCACCGCCAAGACACAAGAGAACGAGGCAAGACGGGCATTCTCCACCGGTCAGACCTCGCAACCGGCCACGATCACCCTCACCTCGCAGAGACCGCCGCCGCGAGCGCAGACAACGGTCACCATCGACTTCAAGTTCGGACAACGACGACGAGCCTCCCGGCCCATTGTCCCGCAGGATCCTGGCCACCCGCCTCCCTAAAGGACTAGAGAAGCCTCCGTCTCTAGGGACTTATGATGGAACCACGGACCCAGACGAGCACATAGAAAACATAGATGCTCTTTTGGACTACAGAGGGGTACGAGGAGCCATCAAATGCCGCCTGTTCCCAACCACGCTCCGGAAGGGAGCAATGACCTGGTACAAACAGCTGCCAGAGGAATCCATCACATCCTGGAGGCAGCTCGGGAGGATTTTCTCCCGACACTTTACCGCATCACGACGCCATCCAAAGACTGAGGCGTCCCTTGGAGCTGTCGTACAGGGAAGAGATGAACCTCTTCGGGACTACATTGAGCGGTTCAACAAGGAAGCCGTCCAAGTGCCAACGACTGACGAGATGAAGAAGTTCCTGCTCGAACAGGGATTACGTCCTGGCTCAGACTTCGCGAAAGCCATCGGCCTAGATCCACCGAGGAACCTCAACGCTCTCCTCCACCAAGCTCAGTCGCATATACAATACGAGGAGAAGGTCGCTGCCCACTCTGTTCGAGCCTCCCGTCACCAAGAAGGTGCCCGGACATCCAGAGCTGAAGAGCCCGAGATAAAAGACGTGACGATCGGCCTCGCGATGCACGCGAACAGAAGGGACCTTCTGGACGGTTCCATGAATATACCCCCCTCACTACCTCAAGGGAGAAAATCTTGTCCGAATGTGCCAACTCAGAGTTCAAGCAGGCGGGGGTCCGTTTCCCCAAACAGCTGCCGGCTAGGCCAGGTGTAGACAAATCCAAGTATTGTCGCTTCCACAAAAGCCACGGCCATACGACGGAAGAATGCATCCACCTCAGAGATGCCATAGAGATCCTCATTCGCGACGGCCACCTGAAGCAGTTCACGAAGAAGATAGAGGCTCCCCGGCAAGAAACCCAGGAGAGCAAGAAAGCTGCAGAAGAGACTCCGCCCTCCGAGGACACCAACATACAGGTCGCTCTGTCCATAACTCAGCCAGAGGACTTTCGTATCCCTGATAGTCTGCCCACCTCCACGTTCCTCGACGCCCACAGCCCGTGGAAGACCTTCCCATCGGCCATGGTCATCTCCGGTGGTGGATTCAACAAAATCACGGTCGGTTCAGTCAAAAGGAAATTTGAGCAACTGATCAGCAAAAGCTCCAACGAAGTCACCACGCTGGATACCACTCACAAAGGATCATCTCCCATTTCCTTCTACAAGGAGGAACTCCTCGGCGGGTCACCGAACTCAAGCATCCCGCTTCTCATCCGGGCAAGGATGGCGAACTTCGACGTTCGCAGGATACTCATGGACCAGGGCAGTTCAGTTGATATAATGTACAACCACCTGTTCGAGACACTGCAGCTGGACGACTCTCACCTTACTCCATACGTTGGATCCGACCTGCAGGGATTCAACGGAGCAGTAACAAGGCCTCGAGGTTACGTAGAGCTCATCGTGACCTTCGGTTCAGGAAAGACAACCCGAGCAATCAAAGCGCAGTTTCTGGTAATTGACTGCCCGTCGCTATATCAGTGCATTTTTGGAAGGCCAACCCTGGCAGAGTTGATTGCAGTGTCTTCCACCGCGCATCTCAAGATGAAGTATTACACTTCTGAAGGGATGGTCGCCACCCTCCACGGCGACATCGAAGCTGCCCGTCGATGCTTTGAAGCAGCATCAAAAGGACTGAGCACCATCTCAGCGAGGCCAAGGACATCTGGTCGTCCTCCTCTGCCCAGCAGCTCTGAGCAGCCAAAGCCACTCCCCCAGGTCGAATCCATCGATTTGGACAGCCGTTTCAGCAAGGAGGATCACGCCAAAGACCTGACGACTTCGGGTAGCCAGTCCCACAACAGCGGCCATCTAGTACGCCCCATCCCAGATGGCAACTTCGAGATCGTTCCGTTCGGAGAGGACCCCCAGCGGGGAGTGAAGATCGGAGCAGACCTCCCCGACCTGGCCAAGAGACAACTAAAAGCGTGCCTCCGGGAGAACGCAGACATGTTCGCATGGAGCGCTGCTGAAATGCCAGGATTAGACCCCTCCGTCGCCTGCCACCAGCTTACAATTGATCCGACCGTCAAAGCCGTTGCCCAACGCAGAAGGAAACAGTCCCCGGAGAAGATGGAAGCCGCGGAGAAAGCTGTCAAAGACCTTCTAGAAGCTAGGTTTATTTCTGAGGCCAAATACACTACATGGCTCTCAAATGTTGTACTTGTAAGAAAAAATAATGGCAAATGGAGAATGTGCGTTGATTATACCGATGTTAATAAGGCTTGTCCGAAGGACGCCTACCCCCTCCCCAATATAGATAAGCTCGTAGATAACTCCGCAGGTTTTAAACTGTTATCGTTCCTCGACGCCTACTCGGGCTATAACCAAATCCCAATGGCCGCGAGCGATAAAACGTACATGGCCTTCATGACCGAATCGGGTAACTATTACTACAACGTAATGCCCTTCGGACTGAAGAACGCCGGCGCTACGTACCAACGAATGATGAACAAAGTCTTCCGAGGACAAATAGGCGACATGCTCGAGGTATACATGGACGACATGATCGTCAAGTCCCACGAGGAAC
Source organism: Lathyrus tuberosus (assembly GCA_022829125.1). Classification (NCBI taxonomy): domain Eukaryota; kingdom Viridiplantae; phylum Streptophyta; class Magnoliopsida; order Fabales; family Fabaceae; genus Lathyrus; species Lathyrus tuberosus. The sequence continues at coordinate 7,416,956 of JALAZF010000199.1, read as the reverse complement.
TAGACCATGTCGTCGATCTTCGAAAAAATTTCGAGCAAGCAAGAAAATATCAAATGTGTTTTAACCCAGAGAAGTGCACGTTCGGCGTATGGGCAGGAAAATTCCTTGGTTTCTACTTAACGGAACGAGGAATAGAGGCTAACCCTGACAAATGTCGGGCATTCTCTGAGTTCCCAACGCCCACGTCTAAAAAGAACATCCAGTCCCTCAATGGGGTACTCACCTCGTTGTCCTTCTTCGTCGCAAAATCCGCCCAACACGCCCTTCTTTTCTTCAAGCTCTTGAGAAAAGAAGCCGCATTTGAATGGACCGAAGAATGCGAGGCATCCCTCCTTCACTTAAAGAAAGCCTTGTCGAAACCGCCCGTGTTATCACGACCAAATACCGGGGAAGTTTTGTTCCTGTACCTCGCTGTCACTGCCGAGGCCGTGAGTGCCGTTCTCATTCGCGAAGGTCCTGGCGAGCAAAAGCCCGTATACTTCACAAGCAAAGCGTTGCAGGACGCAGGGTTGCGATATCAGCAGATAGAGAAGGTAGCATTGGCCCTCGTCAACGCTGCCAGACGACTGAGACACTATTTCTGGGCCCATACGATCGTAGTAAGGACGGATCAGCCCATCAAGCAGTTGCTGGGCCGGCCAGACATGGCCGTTCGAATGCTCAAGTGGTCGTTGGAGCTGTCCGAATTTGACGTCCGGTATGAAAGCAGAAAAGCTCTCAACGCATAGGCCCTGACCGATTTCGTGGCGGAAGTAACCTTCTCAGACTCCTCGCCCCACATAGCAAACAGATGGACCATCTACGTGGATGGAACATTCAGCTCGAGCGGCAGTGGGGCAGGAATGATTCTAGAAAACGACGAAGGGACCATAGTAGAGGCGTCTCTCACTTTGTCTTTTCCCACGTCGAACAACCAGGCTGAGTATGAGGCCTTCCTCGCTGGGTTGCGCCTAGCCGAAGACCTAGGGGCAGAAGAAATCATCATCTGCACGGACTCTCAGCTCGTAGCCCACCAGATCTCTGGAGAGTATCAGGCCAAAAACGACAATCTTTCTGAATACCTCTCCCTAGTCAAGGAAAAGATGTCGAAGTTCAGGACGGTGGCAGTAAGACATGTTCCCCAAGAACACAACGTGCGAGCAGACGTCCTGTCCAAACTAGCGAGTACCAAGAGGAAAGGCGGAAACAGGTCGGTCATCCAAGAGATACTTCCCTGGTCCAGCATCGATAAGGGGTCCTCGACCCTACACGTGCACGCGATCGGAGACAGCGACTGCTGGATGACGCCCGTGTACAACTACCTCACCAGGGACGAACTTCCGGATGACCCCAAGGAAGCCAGCACCATCAGACGCAGAGCTTGCTCGTACGTCATCCTCGAAAATAAGCTTTACCGAAGGGGCTTCTCCATCCCACTACTAAAGTGCATAGAGGAGGAGATTGTCCCCCACGTACTACGAGAAATCCATGAAGGCATTAATGCCCAACACCTGGGAGGAAGGTCACTTGCCCGCAAGGCACTCCGGGCAGGATATTACTGACCAACTATGCAGCAAGACGCCAAGGAGCATATGAAGAAATGCGACAAATGCCAATGGCACGGGGATATGCACCTTGCTCCACCTAACGAGCTGAAAAGCTTGACATCCCTGTGGACATTCGCCTGGTGGGGCCTAGACATCCTAGGACCCTTCGTGACGGGGTCCAACCAAAAAAAATACCTGATAGTGGCCGTAGATTACTTCACAAAATGGATAGAAGCAGAAGCCTTAGCGAAGATAACAGCACTTAACATCCTACGCTTCTACAAGTGGAATATCCTTGCCCGTTTTGGGATCCCCCAAGCAATCGTCACGGATAATGGAACACAATTCACGGACAAGAAGTTCCAAGACTTTGTCGCCCATCTCGGGACAAAGCAACACTTCGCTTCGGTAGAGCACCCCCAGACCAACGGCCAGGCGGAAGCGGCCAACCGCGTCATCCTTCGTGGCCTCAAACGAAGACTGGATGAAACAAAGAAAGCCTGGGTCGAGGAGCTCCACAACGTCTTATGGGCATATCGCACTACTCCCCAGTCCACCACCGGGGAAACGCCTTTCCGCTTAGCATATGGCATGGAGGTTGTCTTACCCATCGAAATCCACGTACCGTCCAGAAGGACTGAATCACCTCTAGACGAGGAAATGAATAACAAAGCAATGAGAGAAGAGCTCGACCTCGTCAAGGAAATCCGGACAGGAGCAGCCCTCCGCGAAGCGTCTCTTAAGCAAAAAATAGCTATCAGGCACAACGCCAAAGTCTTACGATGAGAGTTCGATGTGGGCAGCCTTGTCCTGCGAAGAAACCACAAGGACTCTCGCGAAGGCAAACTAGCAGCCAACTAGGAAGGGCCATACAGAGTCCGTGCCAAAACGGGAAATGGCGCATACTTCCTCGAAAACCTTAACGGGGAGGCACTCCCTCGACCATGGAACGCTGAGAAACTTAAGCAATACTACAGCTAAAGTAACCATAAGCTTCCTCGCATCAAGAGACCACCTAGCGGTCATCATGCTCATCCAAGTACAAACGACACATGCACACGAAGTAGAATCCCGCTCAAATAAATGAGCCGGAACTCTGCTCGTCGGCGGCCCTCGACCGACCACCGCCTTCACCCAAGTACCATCGTCGGCGGCCCTCAAATAAACTAGCCGGAACCCAGCTCGCGATGGGACGTTCACGCCGCGACCTCAGGCCTCAATCGCGACCTGAGATCCGCAACCACGCCAGGGACTTCCCCAGCTATTCGACCAGTTCCCCGCACTGGCGAATTCACACACAGCGAGCTATCTTTCAAAAGAAAGCTCCATTAACAGACGCACCCTCCGACGGGCAGTCATACACGCACAACTAAGGTAAAGTACAGCAATAATGTAAAGTACAACAAAAATTGTATAAATGAACCGGGCATTAAATAAAAAGGCCACAAGGGCCAAAAGACTGTGCGTATTACATAAAAAAAAAGGGCCATGACCCCCCCCCCCCCCCAAAAATCAAATAAATTACAAATTAATCAACGGCACGCAGGCCGGACAAAACACAACAACATCAAAACAACATGAATCCTCATCCTTCCACATGCTCGGTCGCCTCGGGCTCGGGCTCCTGCTCCTCCGCTGGCTGATCTTCGGTCTGAGCTTCGGGGGTGTCGAGAACCAGGCCTGCGGGCAAGACGATGCGATCATCCTCCACTCGTGCAAGGTAGTGGATACCATCGGTCGAAATGTCGAGCCCGGGGTTCACCACCCGCAACTGGGCCACGGCACTTTCAAAAGACTCTGATGCCACATCAATGCCATCCTCCTCGGCCTGCAGTATGCTGGCGACCAGCTGAGCCCTAGTTTTCAACACTTTTATCTCGTCCGGTTCATCAGCACCCGGGGCACTCGCCGCCATCAGCTCCTTGTTCAAATCCTCCGCAACCTTCTTCTCCGCCTTCAGCCTGGTTACCTCCTCTTTCAGCTTGGCCGTCTCCTCCTTGGCCTTCCTCCTAGCCTCACGAGCACCCTTGGCTTCTTCCTTTTGGGACGCCACGGAGGCCCGGGCAGTAGTGAGTTCAGCCTCGAGCACAGAGTCCCCTTCCGCATAAACGACCGCCATTTCCAGCATCCTCACCATGGCAGAAGCATCCTGGGCCACCATCGCCCTCTTGCTCGCTCGGTCCATGCTTCCGAGGTTGAGTGACTCTGCCCGCGGGACGACCAAAGTGTTGCCCTCAAAGAACCTCCGGTCAAGGACACACGGAGGAAGCTCAAACTTCCCTTTCTCGGGCGCCCGAGTCAGGCCCACGGCATCCGACGACCTTTGCCGCTTCGCTCGCCCAGCCAGAGCCAATGGAGAGTCCCAGGGAGCTGGAGTAGGAGAAGCAGAGGTCCCCACCGCAGCTTGAGCAAGAGGAAGAGCACGAGCACCACCAACAGGACGGGCCTTGGGAGGAGCCGCTCCAGCCTTGCCCCTCGCCATGGCGTTCCTCACCACACGATCACGAGCCTGAGGCATCTCACCTGCACAAATGAAACGAACACATTAGCAACGGGGAAGAAATAGAAATAACAAATAAAGTCTAAGTAACTAAGACTACCGAGCAACTTCATGGCATCCGCGGGAGTCTTGCACTCCAGCAGAGCCTTCACATTGATAAACCTGCGCTCGACTCTCTGGCTCCCGTCATCCTCGTAGATAGGGGCACCCTTGCTCGTCCAGCAGCTCACAAGATCGAAGGAGTTAACCCACTTCACCAGCGTCTCATAGGACACAGCATCCTGCCCGCGTAACGCGCTCGGCTCGAAGACGTAGGCGCTGGGCTTCTTTGAGAAGTGGCCGGGTGACCAGCGGATCGGGAACTTGTACACTCTCTCCCCAATATATTTCCCCTCCTCGGTAAGCAGCTCATCTCCGTTCTCATCATACTCTACCTCCCAAACATACACGCTGTCCTGAGCAGCTTCGGACAGAGGCTCGACGATGTAGTACCGTCCCTTGAACGTTCGGATAGACTCCGAGAACAGCTTAAACAGCTTTCTGGGCTGCTTCAAAGAGACCCATCCATATCACTTCCCCACCAGCTGCCGCTGTAGGTTGAAAACAACAAAGAATAAAGGAAGAGTGGTCCCCAGAGCAAGGTGCTCGCACACCAACTCAAAAGCCCGTATGAAGGCCAACGAATTGGGGTGGAGCTGAGAAGGAACCAACTTCAGGTGCTCAAACACCGACCGCTGGAAGTCAGTAAAGGGAAACCTCAGCCCCAATTCCTTGAAGGCGTATTCGTACATGGCGAAGCAGTCCCCGAAGTTCGAGCAGATCCGCTCGTCCGAATTAGGCATAAGCACTCTCCATTCACCCACTGGCCCGACCTAGGTAAAAGCGTCCGCCACAGACCTGGCAAACGTGGAAATATGGTGGGAAGGTTCGGCCACCTCCCACTCTTTCAGGCAGAACACATCAACGTCCTCTTCCATTACGTCCTCCTCCACGACCTACAAATCCTCTCCCTCCTCAACGTCGCTCGCTTCCCCCTCGACTTCGCTCTAGGAGTTCGAAGCCGACGAGCTCGAGGACGCAGAGCTCGAGGCCGTTGCACTACTGCTTTCCTCGGACACAGTCTCCTCCTCGGATGTAACGGGGATAACTTTCCTCTCTGGCTCCATCGCCCCTACGATCACCTGAAAAACCAGAGAAAGACAGTGAATTCGACAGGAAATCAAATCCACCCTTCCACCGCTAAGTCAAGTGAAAGGGTGCGCAGAAGGCTAAGGACAACGTCCCCGGCCTAAGCCCTAACATCAAACGAAGAAAGAAAAAAAAAACCTCCCCGCGAGGAGGTGACCGAGACATACCATCTTCCTACGAGGAACCTCCCCGCGCTCGTGCCCAAATTCCGTTTGAAGCTCCACCGGAATCTGGAACGTTCCACCGGAAAGTTCACCAATCCACCAGAAGATGGTATGACGCGGTGGTCACGACTCACAACCACGGCGTGGACCACCACGTTCACCGAACGCGCTACCCACTCCGACGAGATGCTTGGTACAGCGAATGGGCAGAACCACCGCCCACCACCAACACTAACCGGAAATCTACCTACCTTGTCACCTAAAACTAACCCTAGCCGCATGCAATCTACCATTGACAATGAGAGGAAGTACAACAAGCTGGAAACCAGAAAACTTACTTGTTTTGAGTAGAAGAGAAAGGCTGCTCAAAACTTGGCACGGTGGTCGGTTGCTCTGAAGACGGCGACGGGCAGGAACGCTGATGACGACGAAGAAGAATCAGAAGGGAAAAAGTGCAAAATGGGACAACCTCCCCCCTTTTATACTGAGGGGCGCGTGTGTACACGTGCCCGTAGGTAATAATGACTGCCCACTAGCCATAATTACCTATTAACTGCTACGCAGGGCTCGATGCACACGTGGCAGCCCAACGTTTCCCATTCTGACTGACGATTTATCTTCCCGAATACCGGGCAACAGGGTCACGACCATAAACATCACGAACACATAGGGCCACGGGCACATCGAGACAATCTTCCTCATCTCCTTACGACGACTCTACGTAACTCCCCCCGGGCGACGAGCAGTCCTTAAGTTATCACTCCCATGCTCGGGAGCAAAGACTTGGGGGGCTCCTGTTCTGGACTGGACCAATGGCTGGAATTGGCCCAATCCGCTTCCACTCCAGAGCGGCCCAAATTGCCTAAGCCCAATCCACAGAGGGGCAAAAGTGACATTTCTGCCCCTCAAGCCGGGCAAGGAACGCAACGTCCCTCCCTGGCTCTAATGCTCGTTACGCACGGTTTCCCCGCTGCCCGAACAGCGATGGGCAGGTGCCCGCAACTGCGTCTATGCCCGACATAACGGCTGGTTCATGGCACCCTGCCTGACATAACGGCTAGTTTGGACAGTTTCCTATTCTTTGGGAAAAACGGCTAGTTCGCCCCGAAAATAGGACCGTTGGCCACGCGCTGGGGGCTCTATATAAACCCTCTCAAGTGAGAGGGTCAGGTATCACATTTTCACCCTAAGAATACACTTTGTACTTGCCCTTTTTCTCTGACCCTTTCTTACTTGAGCGTCGGAGTACCTTGCAGGTACACCCCCTCCTCTCCTCATTCTCAAGTCGAGCACGTTGCATGCCTTACGACCAGCAATCATCCGAGCACCTCACCTTCTGACGACCAGCTTGCGTGGAGCAGTTCGAATACTTCGGATCAGGGTGCAAATGGGTTTTTAAAGTGAAAAGGAATCATGATGGATCAGTGAACAAATACAAAGTCAAATTTGTAGTCAAAAGCTACCATCAACAATTTGGTTTTAATTTCAATGAAACTTTCGCACCTCTGATAAATCCTACCACAATCGGGATCGTTCTCACACTTGGTTTGACACACAATTATGAGCTACCATATATTGATATTAATCATGCATTCATGAATGGATCACTTCTAGAAGAAGTATTCATGACTCAGCCACCTGATGTTGAACAACACGATTCAACTCTAGTTTTCAAACTCAATAAATCCTTGTATGGCCTCAAGTAGACCCCTTGAGCCTGGTATGAAAAATTGGCTCAAGCTTTTCTTCGATTTGGCTTCCTATATAGAAAATGTGATGGCTCCCTTTTCATTTACTATCATCAAGGTATTACTATGTATATCTTGGTCTATGTGGATAACATCTTACTTGCAGGTTTCTCCTCCACTTTAATCCACAAATTAATTGACTCTCTTTATGCCACATTTGGTCTTAAGAAACTTGGTCAACCTGAATATTTCTTAGTCATTGAAGTCAAGCATATTCCTAATGGTAGTTTGCCCCTCACACAAACTAAATACATTTGTGAGTTACTGAATCTAGCAATTATGCCTAGTGCAAATGGTGTGACTACCCCTATGCTAAGTTCATGCAAGCTTAGTAAATATGGCTCTTCCTCACTTTCCAATCCTTATCAATACATGTCTTTTGTTGGTGCTTTGCAGTATGTCACCCTCCTCGGGCCTGGCATTTCATTTAGTGTGAATAAAGCATGCTAATTTATGGCTTCTTCGTCTGAATCACATTGGTCTGCTGTCAAGCGGATCTTTCACCACCTCAACGGTACCATCTCACATGGTTTTCTTCTTGCCTCTGCTTCCTTGGATCGTAAGCTCTCCCTATGGGCAAAAGTGATTTTGATTAGGATAGTGACCCTGATGATCATCGTTCTACTTCTGATTCATGCATCTTCTTTGACCATAATCTTGTCTCATGGAGATCTAAGAAGAAACCATTAGTTGCACGATCCAACACTGAAGCAGAGTATTGTGCTCTTGCTCACACCACATCACAACTCTTGTGGGTTGAATCACTCCTCACTGAATTATCAGTCTACACTCTTGTGTGATAATCTAAGTGTTGACCTCTCTCTTACAATCAAATTCTCCATGCTCGAACTAAACACATTGAGTTGAGTATCCACTTTGTTCGTAAACGTGTTATTGTCAAAAAAATAAAAATTCAGCATGTTCCTAGTAGTGTTCAGAATAGTATATGTATAACAACCATGAGCATCATGCATATTGGGAGATATTAGGAGAACTGAATTCAATGGATGCAGTATAGTGTATATATTCATAATAGTATGTGTATATGAACCATGCAATTAAGTGTTTAGAACAAAAATGCATAGTGTCATAATCATCATGCATATAATTTCAATCCATGCATCTCCTTGCAGCCTTACACTTGACTCTATATAAGGAAGTTCAGTGCATAGCGTAATGTAATTCATTCAACTAAAATGCTTAATGAAATTCACAAATTATATTAGGTATGAAGTTCAAAGGTCATATTTATTTGGTGATTTCTGTTTCTATAGATGTTAACTAGTAAGATACATGTGCTCCTGCACGGGTAAAATTATTTGATACGGTATAAAATATATTTAAATGTATATTTGGAGCGTTATAAAATGTATTTATATACGTGTCTAAATTTAAAATTAGTTATTTGAAGTGAATTATTTAATTGCAGGCTTAATTAGTCCCGAAGTCCCTTAACTTAATTTTAGATTTGACTTTAGTCCCTTATTTAATAAACGTTACATTTTAGTTCCTTAAAAACCATTTCGTTAGTCAAATTAACCATTTCTGTTAAATGTTGAGAAAAAACGTTAAGTTTGGATGATGTGGCATGACAGCGTGGCAGAAATTAAAATAATGAGTCAGCAATGTCGTTAAGGGACTAAATTGAAACCGTATAGTTAGTTAAGGGATAAGACTTAGACAATAACCAAATTGTGATTAAAATGACCAGAATAAAATTTCATAACATTTTATCAGACCATAATTTCATATCAACATAATCTTGAATTTAATGGCATTAAATTAGAATTTTGTTACATTTTTTTTATTCAAACCAAAATATTAAACTAAAATAAAATTAAATATGTTCTAAAATGACATAAGATATATACAGAGACAACTACAAAAAGTGTAGGTCTCAGAATCATAAGCTTCCCATAGTTTAAAATAGTTAATGTTGCAACAACACTTGGACTGTAATCTTTCTGAAGGCATTAAAAGCTTGACAAACTTTTGTGCTGAAATATGGGCACGATACACCACAACACAAGGTAAATGTGCAAGCTGCAGCTCCACATCTATTGTTTCGGATGTGCACAATGCAACTTTACTAGCTTGTAATGTGTTGATTCCAATTAACTAGATACAAAATAAAACCTTCATGTAAGATATGTAAGAATTTAAACATAAATCCAAATGATGCATTAAGCCAAAGTGTCAAACATAATCATAAATATATATAGGAAAGAAGTAGTTGTGTTTGCTCGTACAGATAGATAACACGCAAAGGTGTTTATGGAAGAAATGAAAAATATTTAAGCAAAAAAAATAGGACTTTAACATATATCAACATTGGATTATTGTATGACATGAGTGACAAAACTGACATTTTTTGCAATATTTATGTGTGGTTTCTGCAAAAAGATAATTGTGCTTAGCAATTGTTGTATTAGCAAAGATGCCACTAGTAAACAATTTACCTTGCTACCTTACTAGTAAATAATTCATACACACTCTTAGATAAGTATTTAATCTATGTCATAACAAAGCAACATTTGTAACATGCTTTTGTATCATGTGCCCCATTAAACTTGTCCTCCACACTTACACTTCATAGCAGACCTTCGCAAAGCTGATACAGGAATCGTGTTCTCATTCTCCTAAATTCAAAAGAGGGAGAAAAAAATTTAAAACCTTAAATCCTCTTCATCGGTTAAGATATTCCAATACATGTGTAAAAAGTATACAAGTTATGTCAAATTAAAGAAGAAAAAATGGAAACATCATTTAAGTATACATGTAAGAAGGGAAAGCATGCCAAACTCAAAATTATTAAGCTCTTGGAAGCTGTAAATCTTGAGTATTAGTAAATAATTCACATCCTTATTCACAAATTAGTTGAGACCCTGTAACATGTAAGCAACAGTAAAAATAATGTAGCATCAAAATTGATCTTATGCGTTGGAACAATACGAGGATGAGCGGCATCAAGAAGTTGACAATGAACAGCTTAAGAACAAGTCAAACAAATCAAACAATTCAACGAAAAATAGATCGACCTAATAAGTAACCGTAAATAAAAAAACCAACATTAAAATCAACGAAAATTGATAAAAGAAAAATCAGATCGAAAAAATCAAACCTCTTCGAATTTGGTGAGATTGAGTTAAAGAAGTTAATTGATCCAAGAGAGATCTCAGATCTGAAGTAAGCAGCATCCATGATTCCGATGTTGGTAGCCATTTTCTTCTCTACTTCACTTCGTGTGTGGCGTTAGGGTTTTCTGGTGGAAGAAAGAAGAAACTTGTTTTTTATATTACAATAAATATTTTATGATAAGTAAAAATAATTTCAAGTCAGACAAATCAATGCCAGCTGGGGTGCCACATGTGCTTGGTTTAACGGAGTTCAACAAAATTTAACGGAAAGGACTAATGTGATTAACGAAACTTGATTTAAGGGACTTAAAACGAACATTTATTAAATAAGGGACGGAAGTGGAATTTGAAATTAAGTTAAGGGACTAAATGATACATTAAGCCTTAATTGTAATTTGAAAAATAATTATACAATCTCAATTGTATTAAATAATCATGCAAAAAGAAAAAAATGACTCATGAGATGAAGAAAGACAAAAAAGAAAATTTTGATGCGATAATAACCCGTGAGATAAAAAAAATTATTTGGTGCGATATAAAATGTGTTTAGATACAAATACAAAATTTAAAATGATATACTTAATTGTAAAATGAACAATAATCATATAAATTAAATTGTATTAAATAATTATATAAAAAGAAAAAAAAGAATCACAAGATGGAGAAAAAAATTAATATTTAAAAATAAGATAATGATTGATTAAAATAAAATAAATATTGTGTTGATAGTGACCCGTGAGATAGATAAGTTTTTAATTTTATTAAAATTAAAAAAAAAATAGATTATTAGTAGAGTAAACTAATATATTTAACTTTAATAGACAAATCTCATCCCATCTCTATGTTATCAATTGAATCTCTATATGTTTGAATATATTTTAATTTGGTCCATACACCTTGTTAAAATCAGAAGGTGTGTGTCCAAGTTTCATCATTAAAATCATGTTCATTATGCTGCTTAAATCATAGCATATATAGCACCCTGATTATCTTAAAATAATCAAACAGGAAAAGGAAAATAATCATGTGTAAACATGCTAACATGTGGATAACAATGAAACTTTCATACTTTTATTTTGCAAATCAAATATTTGTATTCCAATCATCACTTTATTTTGCAAATAAAATATTTATATTCCAATCATCATTATGGAGCTAGATAGTAACATTACTGCTTTTCATCTTTAGTATCTTATATTTCCAGCACACTTGTCATGAAATAATTGATTTTCAAAGTAGTTCAAAAGACTTACCTCTTCATCTTCTATAACTCAACCAGAAATTACATCCCCTATAAAAAGAATGAGATGCTTGTATGAGTATTTATATGTGTGTGTATGGACAAAGACAAGAGGGAAGCATGAGGAATGAAATGCAAAAAGAAATTTATTGGACAAACATGCATAGGCCAGCCTGTATAGGTTGATAGGCTGGCCTGTGAGGCGACCTGTACTACAACCTGTAGGTAGAAACTACAAGCTTCATTATTGCTCTGTAGGAGCCAGCTTGTAACAGTTATGTGCCGGCCTGTGGCTTCGTATAGGTCGGCCTGTACATGATTTATGACACATAACTATGATTTTTCAGGTGTACGATAATCCTAAGATCTTAAACAATAGAAGTTAATTGAAAATGTTAAATGTAGAGATTGTAAAGAACCATAATAGGGTAGTATATCAACGGTTTTATCTAATGGCTTGTAAGCATATGAAGATTTAACAAAACTATGAGCAAAACTAACCTTTATGCAAATATAAACTTGATAGTTCAACCTTGAATGCTTGTATTGCTACACAATGAATTTGTTAAAGTGTTAACTGCTATGGATATTCCCATTTGAAGCTGAACCTGTATTGCTTCACAGTCTGCATAACATGGTTCAGATGAAATGTATGTTATTAAATTTGTTATAGTTTTAGGATAGTTAGAGGATTGAAGTGCAATTTACCAATGTTTGCTATAATTACAAATAGGGACCTCACGTTTGAAACATGAATGTAAGTAATCTAGTCACATTTGAACCATGTTTAGTTGGAAATTGTTAGTTTTTAATATGATAATGTACACTGGTACAGTTAATACATCATGTTGCCTAGGTATTTAGATTACTGTTGCAGCTACAAAGTATGCATTTTTACACGCTTGATGGAACACAGGATATAGTATTGGCATAGTCACTGATTTTGCTTTAAATTAGGAAGTGAAAGGCCTGATCAATAAAGCATATTATAATAGTCTCTACAAAAAAATATCAAAGTTTATTTGACATGTCGGGCAAATTGTAAAAGTAAATGTACAATTGGAAATTTTCAACTAAGCTTACATTGGAGAATGTGTTTGTGAGGGCAAGGTGTCTCTCATTTAAGCTTTATTTTAATGATGTCAAAATGTATACTAGCTCATAGTTTGTAATTTGGAGGGTATCATCTCATTAGTGTAAGCATTCAAACTTTGCATTGCATAATCATGAGTTCAAACATATGGTGGAGTCTTGCATATCCCTTACATGTGTGTGATCATGGTATTAGTATTAGGAATGCATAAACTGTTCCTATATAGATGAAAATGTGTCAAAAAAATAAGTTTTTGAGTGTTTTTTAAGCTTGAGTCGACCTAAGCTGAGGTCCGGTCGACTCATGAAGTGTTGACATTGTGTGTGTTTCGCTTAGGTAAGCGCACGCCTACCCTGCGGTCGACGCATACTACTTGTGTTTCTAATTATGCACTTTTCTCAGCCATGCGTCGACGCATGGCCCCTGTAGCGGTCGACGCATGGTCTTCCAACATGCGCAGATTGCTCACGGGTCAGCCCAGGCTGACCCTCATTAAGTGTTTGGTCGACCGCTCGCTGTTAGTAACAAATTTTTCTGATTTTTTCTATGTTCAAAATGCTGTTATGATTGGTTATTGATCTTTGCATCATATAAATACATGGTTCCTCATTTTTTACAAAATAACAAGAACAAGTGAAAGAAATACATTGAAACTTTTCTCTCATCACCTTCATCTTCATCTTGCATCTTTCTCAACAAATACATATAATCATTTTTGTTGATTTTCTGCGTCATGAAGTGATAACGTCCAAAGCATAGAGTTGTATCTTGGTTTGGGGTGAGTGTTTCAGTTGGTTTGTTCTTGAATAAAACCTATAAGGTTTTGTCCTCCAAGATCAATTGGATTTGGGGGTTTTTGGATCAGATCTTGTGTGCATTGAATTCAGCCGAGCGAAAGTGATCGAAGAACAACGGGTTTTGTCGATCTAGTAGTGTTAACCGGAGAATTGTGCAACAAGGTTTGAGGATCGAACTGTGTGGATCATAATCATCCTAGTGAAGGTGATTGAAGACCTGTGTGTTCTTGCAATCTAGTAACGGTAAACAAAGATTCTTCCAACAAGTTCGAAGCACTTGATTCGACTCGAATCAAGGGAAGAGAAGACAAAGTATATGTATCAACAAAGTTTCTTGAGTGTGGGATAACTAAGTTTTCTCTTGTAAAAACATTTGCAAACAAGTTATAGATATCTCAATTCTAGTTTTTAGAATTGGGGGCAGACGTACCCGAAGCGAGGACGAATGGGGAACTGTCTAAACAAACCTGGTGTCGTTTCTCTTTCCTTATCTCATTTACATTTCGAACTGTTTACGCTTGTGATTGTTCAATCGATCAAAAAAATTCTGGTATAGATTAGTCCAGAAAATTAATTTGAAAACCTCTGCACAATTATTTTAGATTGTGCTTAGTCAAAATTCTGCATCAACTATTATAGAAGGTTTAGCTTGGAGTTTTATGCACTTTAAGTGCTCGATAGATTGAACGCTTGAACTTGTTTGATATATTGTCACGTTTGGTTTAATTTTTTACTGCTCATTGGAGATTACACCATATTAAGTGCTTTTGGAAAATTGATTAATTGTTAAGTTGCGATTCTAATTTTTTTTCTTCGAGTCTTTTGTTCCATTTGGCTTACGTATATCCGATCCTATCAGTAACTCAGTTCGTGTTGACGAATTATCCTGGCCGCTTTCGCAAAATATTTTTAAAAAAAAAATTTCGCGCCGACTCGCATTTAAAAAGAAGTGATATATTCAACCCCCTTTCTAGATCAATTGCCTTCGTCTAACAAGTGGTATCAGGAGCACCGGTTCATTTTAGTGCATCAAGTATAACTTTTTAGAAAATGGCAAACGAACAAAAAATGGCTTATAATAGAGCACCTATTTTTAATGGTGAGAATTATAGTTACTGGAAGGATTGTATGCGTGTTCGCATCAATTCTATTGATAGGAAGGTATGGAGCGTTATACAAAACGGTCCAATGGAAATAACCATGACCGATGCGAATAACGTGGTAGTACCTAAGCCTGAAGCACAATGAAATGAAGAAGACAAGAAAAAGTACAACTACGATTGGAAGGCTAGAAATATTCTGATCTCCTCATTGGGAGTTGACGACTATTATAGAGTTTCACATTGTACGAGTGCTAAAGCTATGTGGGACGCGTTACAAGTTGCCCATGAGGGTAGTAACGACGTCAAACTAGCTAGAATCAATACATTGACTCAAGAGTTTGACCTCTTTCACATGAAGCAAGGGGAAACCAATTCCGACATGCAAAAGAGGTTCACTCATTTAATAAATAGACTTAACTCACTTGGTAGGACAATTTCCAATGACGTTGCTACTAACAAAATCTTGAGGTGTCTTACTAGGGATTGGAAACCGAAGGTGACCGCCATCAAAGAAGCCAACGACCTAATGACGTTAGACATCACAACATTGTTTGGGAAGCTTGAGGAACATGAGCAAATGCTCATAATTTTAAACCAATTTGAGAAAAGAGAGAAGAAGGAAAAGAGCAAGACCAAAGAAGCGAAAAAGAAGTCGATAGCTTTAAAGACTTCTAGTTCAAAGTCCTCCGCATACGAGCTAAGCGAGAGTGAATCTAGTGATGACGAGGAAGAGGATTCGAATGAAGACATGGGAGTATTTGTGAAGCGATACAATCGCTATATCAAGAAAAATGGTATTCAACATTCGGAGAAAATCCTCGTCAACTTTCATAAACAATCAAAGTCTTCCAAGAATGAAGACAAAAAGAGTGGAAAAACTAAGGGTTCTTGCTATAACTGTGGGAAAGTCGGCCACTATAAGCCGGATTGTCCATTGTTGAAGAAAGACAAAGGTAAGGACAAAAGTCGTCACGAGAAGAAACAATCAAAACCTAGAAGAGCCTATATCGCTTGGGAAAGCGATAGTGAATCATCTAGTGCTGAAAGTTCAAGTGACGAAGGAGAATCCGTCAACCATTGCCTTTCCGCTCACCAAAGGAAAAATAATAAAAACGTACAAAGTCTTGAAACCACAGAAAGAAGATGGGTTCTGGATAGTGGCTGCTCAAGAGATATGACAGGAGACATATCTCTTTTTATAGACTTTGTGGCGAAGAAAAAGGGGTTTGTTACCTACGGAGACAACAACAAGGGACAAATACTTAGCAAAGGTAGTGTAGGTAACCCCTCATCTACTACTATCTCTGGTGTGCTTCTTGTTGAGGGCCTTAAACATAACCTTTTAAGCATTAGTCAATTATGTGACAAGGAATATAAAGTATATTTTTCAAAGGATTGTTTCATAATTGAGAATAGCGATAAAAAGGATGTGTTTAAAGGCTTGAGGGTGAATAACGTCTATATGCTAGACTTGAATGAGGTATCGTTGAGTAGCGACAAGTGTCTAGTCACCATGAGTGAAGATTCATGGTTATGGCATAGACGGTTGGGGCATCTCAATTTTGATTTGCTTAATAAAATAGTTTCTAAAGACCTAGTGATCGGCTTGCCCAAAATCAAATTCACAAAGGATCTCTTATGTGATGCGTGTCAAATGAGGAAGCAAACAAGGATCTCGTTTAAATATAAAAACATTGTTTCAACTACGAGAACCATTGAGCTCCTCCATATGGAGCTCTTTGGACCATCTAGGATTAAAATTCTAGGTGGTAACTATTATGGTTTTGTGATAGTCGATGACTGTTCTAGGTTTTGCTGGACTATTTTCCTAGCAAGCAAGAGCGATACCTTTTTAGCATTTGAAAGATTTGCCATGTTATCCCAAAACAAATTGAACACAAACATTATATAAATTAGAAGTGATCATGGGGGTGAGTTCGATAATCATCTTTTTGAAGCATTTTGTGAAAGCCATGGGATTGATCATAATTTTTCCGCACCACATACCCCTCAACAAAACGGAGTTGTGGAATGTAAAAACAGAATTTAGTAAGAATTAGGAAGGACTATGATCAATGAGAGTAGACTTACAAAATACTTTTAGGCCAACGCCATACGTACGGCTTGTTACGTTTTGAATAGGGTGCTCATGTATCCTATTCTAAACAAGACACTGTATGAGCTTTTAAAAGGGGGAAATACCAATGTATCTCACCTTCATGTTTTTGGTTGTAAGTGTTTCGTGTTGAATAATGGTAAAGAGAAACTTGGTAAGTTTGATGCTAAGGCCGACGAGGGTATTTTTCTTGGATACTCTCAGTCTAGTAAGGCATATAGGGTTTACCATAAGAGGTTACTTATTGTTGAGGAGTCGGTTCATTTTACTTTTGATGAGTCTTATCTGAAAAATTTCAGAAAATGTAGTTCTTTTTATGGTGCAGGTGTATCTTCTGAAGACATACTCAAGGACACTGATAAAGGGACTGATCAACCTGAAGCAGTGCATGTTGAGGAGGAAAAAGATCACCAACCAGTGAAGAGTGAGGAGAATCATCCGTCACATAAAGATGACCTTCCTCCAGCTTGGAAGTCTTCCAAAGACCATCCCATCGACAACATTCTCGGTGACATCTCAAAGGGAGTAACAACTCGTTCCAACTTCTGTTATTACTCCGCTTTCGTTTCGCAAGTTGAGCCTAAAAACTCAAAAGAGGCCTTATTCGATAAACATTGGCTTTTGTTAATGCAAGAGGAATTGAATAAATTTAAAATAAATGAGGTTTGGGACCTTGTCCCTCCTCCGCGAGGCCATCGAGTAATCGGCACCCGATGGGTGTTTAGGAACAAGCTCGACGAAAATGGAGTTATAACTAGAAATAAGGCGCGCTTGGTTGTGCAAGGGTATAACCAAGAGGAAGGCATAGACTATGAGGAAACTTATGCGCCTGTTGCCTGACTCGAGGCTATACATTTGTTGCTTTCCTATGCATGTGCGAAAAACTTCAAAGTATTTCAAATGGATGTAAAAAGTGCATTCCTTAACGGTTATATTAATGAAGAGGTTTATGTTGCCAAACCTCCTGGATTTGAGTTCCATGAGTATCCCAATCACGTTTACAAATTAAAACGTGCTTTGTACGATCTCATACAAGCCCCTAGGGCTTGGTATGAGCGTCTTCGCAAATTTCTACTTGATCAAGGGTACTCTAGAGGAAAGGTTGACACAACTCTTTTCATTAAACGTCAAGGAAAACACCAAATTTTGGTACAAGTATATGTAGACGATATTATATTTGGTTATACTAACACACATATGGTTAAGGAGTTTTCTAAGTTAATGCAGGGAGAGTTCAAGATGACCATGATGGGGGAGCTTAACTATTTTCTCGGATTGCAAATCAAGTAACTCGATGAAGGGACATTTGTGAGCCAGACAAAGTATTGTCTTGAGTTACTCAAACGCTTCGACATGGCTAGCTCAAAGGCTATTGACACTCCGATGCCTACGTGTGTCAACTTGAGTCGAGATGAAAATGGTAAGTATGTAGATGTCAAGAGATATAGAGGTATGATTGGCTCTCTACTCTATCTTACCGCATCACGACCAGATATCATGTTTAGTGTCTGCATGTGTGCTAGGTACCAATCGTGTCCTAAGGAGTCTTATTTAAAAGCTGTGAAGCGCATACTTAGGTATCTATGCGGTACTCCAAAGTATGGGCTTTGGTACTCCAAAGGAAACGATTTCTCTTTAGTTGGCTATTTCGATTCCGACTTTGCCGGTTGCAAATCGGATATGAAAAGTACTAGTGGTACTTGTCACTTTTTCTCGAATTCCTTAGTGAGTTGGCATAGCAAAAAGTAAGTTTCCGTTGCTTTGTTAACAGCTGAGGCAGAATACCTTGAGGCCGGTAGTTGTTGCGCTCAAGTCTTGTGGCTTAAGCAACAATTACTCGACTACAATGTCCAAGTTGAACGTATTCCTATTCTGTGTGATAATACAAGTGCCATTAACCTAACCAAAAACTCGGTATTACATTCTCGCACAAAATATATAGAAGTAAGGCATCATTTTCTTAAGGATCGTGTAGTGAAAGACGATGTGGTATTTGAGCATGATGATTCTAAGAATCAACTTGCGGATATCTTCACTAAACCTCTTGCGACAGAGCCTTTCTTTAATATCCGTTGGGAACTTGGTGTACTCGATATCACGGATCGAGTTTGATTATATGAATCATCAATCGTCGGAGGTAATATCGTTCATTCTTAGAAATACTATTCTTGATCAATTATGTTTGTGAACTATTATGGCCAAAATGTGGTTTGAATTGATGTTTAATTCATGATTAGATGTATTTTTTATCCATTTTTGAGTTTGGCATGTGTATGATTTGTTCTTTATTATTACTTGGTGCATAATTTGCTCAAAATAGGCATTTTTCCATGTATTTTTTGTTTGAGTCGACCAAAACATGGCATGGGTCGACTCAAGAAATGTCAATTTTCTCATATATGGGCGCGGGTCAGCGCAGGCCGACCTGTGGTCGATGCATCATTTTGAAACTTTTGAAATTATCTAAATTTGTTCAGCGTGCGCTGACGCATGACCTGTTTAGGTCGACGCATCGCTGACGAACCCAGATTCTCTTTTCCTCGGGAAGACGCGCACCGCTTCATTGTTAAGAAAACTGACTACACTAATTTTTTTGTTTCATTTTCCAATTGCATGTCATAATACATTGACTCTATTGTCTCCTCATCTCTCCTCTCCTCTCCTTAAAAACTCTCAAACCCTAACAACCCATTGCCACTACTCTCTTCAAATCCAACAAATTTCACAATCAAAGAGGTGTTCAAAGGGTTTTATCTACATAAGAACAAATGTTTTTCAGTCTATTCATCTTAATCATCAAGATTCAGTATTGTTCATCATCATCTACAAGGTTGGTACTGTTCATCCGAGTTTACAAAAGTGTTCTTCAATTGCTTCACAAAGGGTTACCGAAAAAAGTTCCTCTAGAGCATCAACTTCAAGGGCAGGTACATCGACAATGCCGGTAAATGCTCTTTCCTTACTGTCTGATGATCTAACTGATATTTTCAACAAAGATTTTCAAAACTGGTATGTGATTAAATAATTTGTGTACTATCCATTGAGGGCTAAAGATTATCATCTGTCTGAAATTATTGAAATTCTAAATGTTCAAAAGTTTGATGAATTTATCGAATGTGATACCAAGTATAATGAAGACTTGGTCAACACATGAAGAATATGAATGACACCAGTTCGGATATTATATTCCTACACCTACACAGCCACTGCAATAGAACAACGAGGAAATCCTCGACATGTTACGATCAATGAAGCTGCAGCAAGAAAGTTTCATAACTACATAAGAAGAGAGGTATACGGCTCTCTCAAACCAGTTTGAGGCACAAAATCAAACCTTCAACAGGTTTGCTACTGCTGTCATGACTCGTTTTGACAAGTTGGACACTGCTGCTGAAGGTCAGACACGCTGTGTGACGAATGGTATCAACACACACAACTGGGTTGTATTGGAACTGAATGAGCGGTTGGAAGAACAACCTCTTCCTCCACCTCAAGACCAGCATTTTAGAGGAAAAGGTCACCACTTTAGGGGGAGGAGACCATGAAAAATAGGATCATAGTTTGATGCATGTTATATCCAGTTTTTGCTTGTATGACTTGTTATTTGCTGCATTTTGATTATGTACTTGGTTTGCTTTTGGATTATGTTGACATTTTATCTATTATGGAATGTATTGCGAGTCTATATGTATGCATTTCTTGTGCCTTATTTATCCTTCTAATTTTCGCATTATCATCATTTTATGCGAATGTATGTTGATGTATCTTGTTTGCAAGTTATTGAGTGCATCCATAGGTATATGATATGAGATTCTTTGACCATAGTTTGTTTCTCTTTTTTATGTTATCAAAGGGGGAGAAGGACATCTACAAGCAGCAAGGTTGAATCCTAGAGGACTTCACACCTTTAGGGGGAGGATGAGATTTAACTTACAAAACAAGATGAAGATTTTGCCATCATAAAAAAGGGGGAGTATGTGAGGGAAAGGTGTCTTTCATTTGAGCTTTATTTTAATGATGTCAAAATGTATACTAGCTCATAGTTTGTAATTTGGACGATATCATCTCATTTGTGTAAGCATTCAAATTTCGCATTGCATAATCATGAGTTCAAACATAAGGTGGAGTCTTGCATATCCCTTACATGTGTGTGATCATGGTATTAGTATTAAGAATGCATAAACTGTGCCTATATAGATGAAAATGTGTCGAAAAATCAGTTTTTGAGTGTTTTTTAAGCTTGAGTCGACATAATCTGAGGTCCGGTCGACTCATGAAGTGTTGACATTGTGTGTTTCACTCAGGTAAGCGCACGCCTACCCTGCGGTCGACGCATGCTACTTGTGTTTTTGATTATGCACTTTTCTCAGCCATGCGTCGACGCATGGCCCTTGTAGCGGTCGACGCATGGTCTTCCAACATACGCAGATTGCTCACGGGTCAGCGCAGGCTGACCCTCATTAAGTGTATGGTCGACCGCTCGCTGTTAGTAACAATTTTTTTTTTCTATGTTCAAAATGATGTTATGATTAGTTATTGATCTTTGCATCATATAAATACACGGTTCCTCATTTTTTACAAAATAACAAGAACAAGTGAAAGAAATACATTCTTTTCTCTCATCACCTTCATCTTCATCTTGCATCTTTCTCAACAAATACACATAATCATTTTTGTTGATTTTCTACATCATGAAGTGATAACGTCCAAAGCATAGAGTTGTATCTTGGTTTGGGGTGAGTGTTTCAGTGGGTTTATTCTTGAATAAAACCTCTAGAGTTTTGTCCTCCAAGATCAATTGGATTTAGGGGTTTTTGGATCAGACCTTGTGTGCATTGAATTCAGCCGAGCGAAGGTGATCGAAGAACGGAGGGTTTTGTCGATCTAGTAGCGTTAACCGGAGGATTGTGCAATAAGATTTGAGGATCGAACTGTGTGTGGATCAGAATCAGCTGAGTGAAGGTGATTGAAGACCTGTGTGTTCTTGCAATCTAGTAATGGTAAACAGAGGTTCTTCCAACAAGTTCAAAGCACTTGATTCGACTCGAATCAAGGGAAGAGAAGACAAAGTATCTGCATCAACGAAGTTTCTTGAGTGTGAGATAGCTAAGTTTTCTCTTGTAAAAACATTTGCAACAAAGTTATAGATATCTCAATTCTAGTTTTTAGAATTGGGGGTAGACGTACCCAAAGCGAGGACGAAAGGGGAACTCCCTAAACAAATTTGGTGTCATTCTCTTTCCTTATCTCATTTATATTTCGAATTGTTTACGCTTGTGATTGTTCAATCGATCGAAAAAAATTTTGGTATAGATTAGTGCAGAATATTAATTTGAAAATCTCTGCACAATCATTTTGGATTGTGCTTAGTGAAAATTCTGCATCAACTATTATAGAAGGTTTAGTTTGGAGTTTTATGCACTTCAAGTGCTCGATAGATTGAACGCTTGCAAGGTGTTTGATATATTGTCAAGTTTGGTTTAATTTTTGACTGCTCATTGGAGATTGCATCATATTAAGTGCTTTTGGGAAATTGATTAATTGTTAAGTTGCGATTCTAATTTTTTTTCTCTTCGAGCCTTTCGTTCCATTTGGCTTATGTATATCCGATCCTCTCAGTAACTCGGTTCGTGTAGACGAATTATCCTCGGCCGATTCCGCAAAATATTTTTAAAAACAAATTTTAGCGCCGACTCGCATTTAAAAAGAAGTGATTTATTCAACCCCTCCCCCTTCTAGATTAATTGCCTTCGTCTAACAGTGTTCACTTCATAGCTTTTTACAGAGGAGAGCAGGTGGCAATAAATGAAGTAATGACCAATCCCTATTTTATTTTCGGAAATATGAAATTCCAACATTGTTTATGCTGCTGACAATATCATGAAAGAGGTAAAAAGCAATTGACATATCATTTAATAGTTAAAATAGTGACTGATAAATTATTGACAGAATTCAAACAAAGAGTGAAAAAATTGGTCAAAAATTGATAGCAGAATTGAAACAAAGAGTGAAAAAAATTTATAGGAAAAACGGTTTCTTATGTCAGGCACACTAACCAATTTTTTTTAAACGTGATTATAATGTTGTGAAACACAAAAACCATTCTTCATGATATTTGGAAAAAAAAACACACAATGCTTGTTTGAAAGATAAGATAGAAATAAATTTTAAGATAACAAACACACAAAATTATTTTTCATGATAAACAATTCTTCATGATATTTGAAAAAAACACACAACGCTTGTTTGAAACATACAATAGAAACAAATTTTAAGATATCATACACACTAAACCATTCTTCCTGATATTTGGAAATCTGGAAATAAACATACAACGTGAGTTTGAAACATAACATGGAAACAAATTTTAAGACATCAATAAATCTGAAAACAGAACAATATTTGTCATTTTTGATGATATTTGATGATGTTCACACAACTCTTTCCTCATAACAGTCATTTTCGTCGAAACAGAACAAATAAGAAAATTACAAACATGATTTTTAACATCAACAAACTCATAGGATACTTGAACAAATAACAAAGATGAAAACAACTTAATAAACTAGGGGACTTGAACTAACCTTGGAAGGAAATGGAAGCTGCTTGAAGTGAAAAAAAACCGGTTCTTGAAAGTGAATAGCAACAGCTTCAAAAGTATACTGCTTGAAATGAAAAATCAGTTCTTAAAGTAAAATAGGGAGAGAGATAGTGAATAGAATGACAACATATTTGAAGCATAGATACTATAGGCGTGGCAACCAATGCAAATGGTTTTTGGGAAAAATATTTAGTATCCATTAGGCAAACAAAGAGTGACACGTGGACATCAAAGACAAGGAGGAGGTGGATAAATTGTGTGTTTTGTTAATTACATAACAACCCTTTTGTAAGTGATTTTTTTTTGCAAAAAGGGCAAATTTGGCAAACTATACAATTGATGAGTATTAGATAGATAGTAGACTCTGAGATGTAATTAGATGCATATGTAAAATACTTCAAAATTATAGTGTACACTATAATTAAATTCTACTAGATACAATATTAGAGATTTTGCAGTCACTTGTACAAAACTGCTTCCTAAGATTGTCTTGTTCAAAAATTTGATCAATGAACAAGTGTGCTCAATTCCTCATATACATTTCCTTCATTCATCACCATTCCGTCTTCCTCTATATTTATACCTAACAGCCCAATACATATAATGAAGAAAATTCAACCCACTTAGCACACACATTAACCAATAGAATCTCTCCAAATGATAGTTATCAAGGTTGGATCCACTTAGCCACGGTTTATGATCACCATTACCAGTTACACTGTTTACTATAGAAACAATCACCGAACTTAGGTAATATCCCATTGCCAAAGAAGCCCAAGAAAGTGATGTTGCTAATGATCTCATACTTGAAGGTGCTTCTGCGAAGAAAAACTCCAATAGTCCAGCTAATGTGAAAAGATCGGCAGAACCGAGAAATAAATACTGGAAACCGATCCAAAGAAATGAGATAGGTAATGGATTGTTTTCTGTTGCTGTGTCGTTGAAGTGTGAGGAAATTTTTCGTCGTTTAATTTCTACTATTGCGGCTATAGCCATTGCGAGTATGGAGAGTATTAACCCGATTCCGATTCTTTGGAGATGAGTTATACCTGTTTCGGATTTTGTAACTTTTTTTGCGTAAGGGATTATGATGTGATCGTAGATTGGTGCTAGGATCATGAGAAAGAGTACCGGGAAAACGGGGAGCGAGGCCGGAGGAACTTTGAAGGTGGAGAAAAGCTTTGTGTCCATTGTGGCGGCTTGTTCGACGGAGAATGTTGAGAGTTGAGCTAAGCAAGAGTTGAGCATGATTGTGCATGCGAAGATTGGGAGTATTTTGAGGATTATTTTGACATCTTCTAGTTGTTGGAGTGTACATGTTAGGGATGTGTGGATAGGTTTGTTTGTGAATGCTTTGTTGAGAAATTTTAGGGTTTGTGTTGGTGTTTGAGATGATGTTGGTGTGGTTGGTTTTGTGGTTTGGATTTGTTGTTGTGATTGTTTTGTTTGTGTGGTTGGATTTGAAGGGCTTGAAGACATGTTTGCAACTGCATTGCTTGAGTTTTTGTTGGTGAAGGTGTTTAGTGATGCAGCAATAAGTACCTGATCAATTTCAAAAGATGGAAACACATACCATATTGAATTAGTCATAAATAAACAATTTAATCAAGCTTTATAGTGTATATAAATTTTATTTTATTTTAAAACATGATATCCTCACTTGAAACCGAAACCGACATGAGATCAATTTCTTCGTCTACTAAAGAGGGTTCATTTATAAGCAGAGTAAAGTGAACTGACAAACACATGAATTGTAAACTCTGAGGTCTCAAAATTTCACAAACATATCAGCCTCTAGACTCAGGTGTAGCAAATCACATGTCCGTCACATTTAGGTCCGCTCCCCAAAAATCCACCGAAATACAGTGTAGAAAGGACACAATTGAGGGTGCGGAGATCTAAAACTTTAACCTATCCTATGAAAAAATGAGGACGGGTGTGCATGCTCACCTTGCCCCCTAAAGGCTAAGATTTGTAAAAATTATTGTAAATGACCTTGCCCGCCAAAGAACGGTGTGGACAGATATATTATAGGGTGTGTGCCAAAAATCTTAATTGATCTCGTGAAAAATGAAAAAGTATTAGATAAAGTGGACATGTCTGACGAGCCGAGCCCGTTGTGACATCCCATAAACTTTTAATTTCAAGTTTCTTAGAAATTACCTTCAAAATAGTGGTAAGTGGACTTCCAGAGGGGACCTTATTCCTGTAAGTAGTTGATCCAGCCAAGAACACTGGAATAGACAAAAACATAGTAACAGTAGATATTGCAAAACCCCATTCCCAACCTTTGTTATCTTCAACCCAAACAACAAAAGTAACTGCAATAAGAGCACCACATGATAGACAAAAGACAAAGTAGTTGAAGAAAGTTGATCTTTGTTTCCTTCCATTTGGTGTACTTTCATCAAATTGCTCACCACCATGAACCGGTAGCGACCCTTTAATTCCTCCAACTCCAAGAGCCACTAGATAGAGACCAGAAAATAATAGTGCTGATTTTGCACCATTAACTTCCTCACATTGAGTTGATTCATTGCATTTTGTTGGTTTTAGTGATGGTGAATGAGCTTGTATTGTGAGTATGATTAAACCCTTCATAAATAATAATTCCATATTCATTAGCTATAATGTCACATATATAATTGTCACATTTCTAATATCTTATATCTCAAACTAATTGTCATTTTTAAATAATTAGTGTGTGCATCGGAAAGTCGTAAATTCCAATGCATCATTTTTTTTATTTGAAGTGATGATAACTATTTAAAATTCACGGATAATTATTAAAAACTCGTACAAATGAGTACAAATGAGTATCAGTATTAGAGTTTGAACTCTAATGATAACATTCGACCAGCAACATTGACTTCTTTAAATTTATCTAAGATTTGAAGATTATATGTAATATGTGGACCCAAACTAAAGCAAAAACAAAAAATTTATTATAAACTAATGAGAACCAATGAATGAATGAAAGAATGGAAAATAACATGGACACCTACCCATCTTTTTCTCCAACAATTTTTTCTTAGAAAATTAAAATAAAATGTCACAAAATTGGCCAGATATTATGGTTATTTTTTAACTAATTAAACATAAATAAGAAGAGACAACATTTCAACCATATCTCAAATATTGACCAGTCTTGTTCTACAAATGAAAAGTGTTGATGCCACGTGTTTATCATTTGATCCCACATCTTAATTTATGGAGCGTAGCATAGACAATGATTTATTAATGTAATCCACTATTAACAGTTAGTTATGACTATGAAATGTCACTATGAATATTAGCTTTATCGTATAGTAATTGATAGCCACACACGTGGTTCATCAACCTCTTTTGCCAAAACTACAATATTTCTAACCTTCCACAAATAGACAAATGGATACATTCAATAATAAATTCATATTTATTTATAAACTCACGGGACCATGCACTAGCAAGAGATCGTATTCTTCTTTTTGATGTAATTATGAGGTGTAAAAAATGTATAGTTATATTAAGAAATTGGACTAAAAATAGATAATAATAGATTAATTATAGTTCACGGAATTAATTCATCTATTTTAAAATCAAATAGTTTGATTTTTTTCATTGAAACTCGATGATATTTTTATTTTTTTTTAATTTATATTTTTATCAATATAATTTTATGAAAGATTGAAATTGCAATTAAACTTAATTATAGAAATCTTGTATTTTTTGTGTATTAAATAGTTTTGATCTCTCTTTTTTTTATTTCTATTTTTTTAATTTATGTTTTTAACAATCAAATTTTACAAAAGATTGAAATTGCAATTAAGTTTATTAATTATATAAATCTAACATAATTTTATACTTAAATTTATTTTTTAATTCTTCATGAATATATATATTTTTTAAATATAAGTTACTTTGCATTTAACTTCCTATAATTATAATTAATTAATTCAAAATTAATTTTTATTATTATAGAACCAAATGTATGCCACAATTTTATTTTTATATTTTCAAAATGTCTATAGCCTTTATAAAAGATAAAATCTTGTACCAAAGAAAAGATAAAATCTCTTCCCACTGACATTATTTTATTTCCCCTATAAAAGAAACCGAAGAAAAAGCGCGTTCGAATTAATTATAAGCCATTTTAGTTGACAATAGACATTGAGAGCCATGATAAGTGCTTTTAATATTTATGTCATGTTGCTAGATGTTAACCACAAGATATATTTACACAAAATTAATATTATTATTTTTATAGAAATGTTATTTCATCATTTTTAATAAAAGTATTACTTAGGTGTGTATCACTATTTCATATTTTTGACGAGATATATCTTGAAAATAGAGCATATATCTTGATGAGAATTTTTCACACAATCCACCAAGATTTTGTTCTAGCACAAGTTGTTGCAAAAGAAATATGGAAAAAAAGAAAGGGAATCAAGAAATGGATAAGCCTTTTCAAACATCATTCGCATTTTATCAATTAATTCTTCCAGTTAGATTGGTTGCAGCATTTAATTCTTTTCAAACATCAATCACATTTTATCAATTAATTCTCCCATTTAGCAACTTACAAATTTTTTCAATGGATTCTAATTTCTACTTAACAAAAGTCTCATCTTTAATATTCAAAGTCGCGTTTTGTATTCAAAGTCGTCTCAAAAAGCGCTAGGTTATATACAGTTCTGTTATGGTACACTTAATTCGAGACTTATTAAAACGCGATTTATCGTGATAATATTTTATAAAACTCGATTTAACAACTATTTAACTATTACAAATTTTAAGTTATGTGTGATAGTTTGTTTTACAGGCTTTCAAAGGCATTAAACCTGTATCGAGTTAATCTTGATCTTATTTGTAGAAAAAGTGATGATAACACATCGAGATCGAGAGAGAGCAAGGGCGGTGTAAATAGTAATAATAACAATAATGAAGAAACTTACTAGTAACTCAATAAGTGCACTTATCAAGTAAACATGATAAGTGGTGAGAAATGAATCCGACAAGAAACCACCGAGTAGAGCAAGAAGAAACGATGTTCCCATGAAATTTGTAACATTGTTCGCAGATTTAGAAGGAGACATATGCATATACTCTTTCAAATACAAAACCAAATTGCTTGCATTTGCCAAAAATGCTAGATTCTCCAATATCTCCACAACTACACAAAAAAGAGATAGTATCACATGTTAATTAAATAAAATAAAAAAGCAACAATTATTGTAATAGCTAATAAATTTCCACAACCACACACACATGTGTGTTCTCACTTTTTATAAACAAAATCATGATTTTTTTTTAAAAAGTAAATCAATATTAAATAATAATATATTATATGTTAAGCCAATTTGTAGGTGTTTAGAAACATGCAATTGGAGCAGATACGCGCGTTCGAATCTGCGATATTTTACTGTAAAATAAAACTACGGACCGAGAACAAAGGAAGCTGCAAGCATGCCTCCATGGCGACCTCTAAGGGCAGGCTTGTTTCTCCAGTCAACATAACCTTCCCATCTAGTCACTTGTGGTGCTTCAACTTCAAGTTCCTAAACAATTTCGAGAAAATTAAATAAAAACTAAGAGTTTTGGTATATGTATAGAATAAAAAGAGAAATGAAAAAGAGAAGAAAGAGAAAAGGGAAGTGAACTCACCATCACTATGATTTTTTTTTTTTTTTGGTTTTGGTTTGGAAACTGATCGAAAGGTATCGATGGTTAAAGAGAGATTGGTGAGAGATTTAAATAAGGAGTTTGAGATATGAAGACTTTAAAGAAAGGGCAGAATGGTCATAATACAAACTTTTCATCTAACTTGAAATGAAATTGACTCTAGGGTATCTTTCTTTTATTTATCTAATAATGTATAGTTTTACACTTAATAGTTTTAACTATTCAAGTAAAGTCTTTTCACATTTTATTGTATAGTTGTATCAACTTGTCATTATGATAAATATATTTGTAAAAGATAAAAAAAAAAAAGACTTATGTTTATAGTAGAATGATATAATCTACAATTAGCTACTCTAGATCTAAGTTGCAAAGGAAGAAGAAAACATAAAAACTAAACTTTTCTCATTTCATAATTTCTAAGTCTGAATACAAGCACTATAAATACTTAGGGTTTTCTAGTAATTGGGCCTAAGCCTCTTTTGACAACCCAATACAAAGATAATAAAATTAAAAATAGACCCAATAAAAATACTAATATTGATAATAATCTTTGAGCCACTTGGGCTGCTGGATGTTGCGTTTGGGCTTAAAAGAAGGTATTGTAACAATACTCCCGGGCCCAAGAGGAACCTTGTCCTCAAGGTTCAAAGGGAAGCCGCCACGTGTGCGTTTGAGGAGTGAGGGAGAGTGAGGCGAATGGGTTGGAAATGTACCAGTTGGGCCTTCACGTGTGTGTTTGAGGAGTGAGGTAGAGTGAGGCGAATGGGCTGACAATGAATTAGCTGGCGTCACGTGGGTTTGGGAAGGAAAATTTGAATTGGATGGGACAAGTGGGGAAGGGAGCACATGGGTTTTCTGAAAAGTAGGAGGAAAAGTGATGGGGCGGTGTGCATAGGTGTTGGAATGTGGGAAAAACGTATAGGGAGTAGCAGAGAGTGGTTGAGGAAAATTAAAAGGTGGTGAAGAGTTTGGTAATATGGAAGGCACGTGGGGCGGTGAGAAATAAGTGGAGGTTGGGATGCTTGCCACGTCATGTGGAATGGAAGGCTTGGATGCATCAACCGTTGCAAGGGTAGAAGGGGAAATTGGCTCAGCAGGTACAGTTGGGTTGGAGTTAAAGTAGGGAGTTGGGCAAGTACTTGCACTTTGCATGTTAGAAACACACTGATTTTTCTCTTTCTCCGAAAACACTTCGTGGTTTCTCTCTTCCAACCCAAAGCTTTTCTCCTCTTTGTTTTTCTTTTTCTCTAAGTCCAAAGAAGAAACATCATCATTTTTCTCTTCTAAACCGACATCTTGTTTTTGTTGTCCAAGATTTCCATGGCTATTGAAAAACTTTGAAAAGTCAGTGGTATGGTTTGCTCCAAAATAAGGTCTCAGCTGTGAAACATGTACCACCGGATGGATCTTCGCAGAAGGCGGCAGATCGAGTTCGTACGCAACCTCTCCAACGCGATTCTTAACTTTAAAGGGTCCGAAGAAACGTTTTGCTAGCTTCTGAGAAGAGCGACGGACAACTGTGTGTTGACGATAGGGTTGGAGACGCAGAAGGACAAGATCTCCGATGGAAAAGGTAAAAGACATCCTTTTTTTGTTCGCTTGAGCTTCCATGCGTTTCTTGCTCCTATTAAGGTTCTGTTTTAGCTCTGAGATGATCTTTTGTCTATCTTGCAGGGTTTCGTCCAAGGTTGGAGTAGAAACTGAGCCTGATATGAAATCTGGAATAGAGGGTGGAGAACGTCCGTAAAGCGCTCGAAACGGGGACATCTGGATCGAAGAGTGGTAAGAAGTGTTGTACCAGAACTCAGCAAGGTATAGGAATCTGTACCAACGGCGCGGTTGATCACTGGTGAAACACCGTAGGTAAGTCTCTAATGTTCTGTTTACGACCTCTGTTTGGCCATCCGTTTCGGGATGGTATGCTGAACTGAATCTGAGAACTGTGCCTTGTATTTTAAAAAATTCCTTCCAGAATTTGCTAAGGAAGATGGGATCGCGGTCAGAGACAATGGATCGTGGAACCCCATGAAGACGAAAAATTTCTATAGCAAAACGAATAGCAAGATCAGAAGCAGAGAACTTGGTTGGAAGAGCAATAAAATGGGAGTACTTGGAGAGGCGGTCACAAACAACCCAAATCACTGTGTGACCGTACGAGTTTGGAAGGTGTGTTATGAAATCCATGGTGATGTCTTCCCATACTTGAGCTGGAGTTGGTAAAGGTTGTAACAATCCCTTTTTTTTCTGAGTTAGATTCTTGTTGTGTTGGCATGTTGTGCAATGTCTAACAAAAGATTTAATGTCTTTGTACATGCCAGGCCAATAAAAGGAGGTGGCGACTCTAGCAACTGTGGCTTTAACTCCAGAATGTCCCGCGGATGGGGTGCTATGGAATTCAAAAGTCAACGCCTTTCTGAGATCAGGCAGGTCAGGTATGAATAGCTTATTCTGGAAGTAAAGCAATTCATTTAAGAATTTGAAATTAAGATCTTCGGAGTTGGAAATTATTTCTTGTACTAACTGTTTGCCTTTTGTGTCTTTTGTGTAAAACTTTTG
The DNA here is from genome assembly GCA_022829125.1 of Lathyrus tuberosus. NCBI lineage: Eukaryota > Viridiplantae > Streptophyta > Magnoliopsida > Fabales > Fabaceae > Lathyrus > Lathyrus tuberosus. Next base: position 7,385,523 of record JALAZF010000199.1, on the reverse strand, counting down.
GAGTTGCTGAATGAGAGTTGATAGAAAGGAGGACAGGAGTGTCACTATATTTCCGGCTGAGGGGGTCGGCAACAAGATTGGAACGGCCAGGTTTGTAATAAATGTCAAAATTAAAGCCCTGTAATTTTGAAGCCCATTTCTGTTGTTCAGGAGTTTGGATCTTTTGTAGGAGTAAATTTCTTAAACTCTTTTGATCTGTGTAGATACTGAAATGTTGACCAACCAAGTATTGGCGCCATTTTTTGATGGACTCAGTGATGGCGTACATTTCTCGGACGTAAACAGAAGAAGCTTGCATCCTTAGTGTCATCTTCTTGCTGAAAAACGCTATGGGATGTCCAGCCTGAGATAAAACTGCGCCAATTGCCACGCCTGAAGCATCTGTTTCGATGGTGAATTCTTTTGTAAAGTCTGGCAATGTTAATACCGGCATTTCTGTCATTTTTCTTTTTAGCTCTGTAAAGGCTGAACTGGCCTCTGTACTCCAAGAGAATCTAGTGGAACGAAGAAGATCGGTGAGGGGAGCGGCGAGAGTGGCGTAGTTCTTTACAAATTTGCGATAAAATTCGATGAGACCTAAAACCCCTCTGAGGGCCGTGAGTGAACGTGGTTCAGGCCAGTCCAACACTGCCTGAATCTTTTCTGGGTCTGGTTCAACACAACCAGCAGAGATAACATGACCTAAGTAATCAACTTGATTCACTGCAAAGACACATTTGGACATTTTCGCAACAAAAGAGTTAGATAATAATAGGTCAAAAACAACCTGTAAATGAACTAAATGATCATTAAAATTGGAACTATAAATTAGAATGTCGTAAAAAAAAACCAATACAAACTTGCGTAAGTATGGTCTTAGAAGATCATTCATGGCAGATTGAAAAGTTGAATGGGCATTAGTGAGCCCAAAGGGCATTACGAGAAACTCGTAGTGACCGTCAAAAGTTCGAAAAGCTGTTTTATGAGTATCCTCCCTTGCAACACGGATCTGGTGGTAGCCGGATCGTAGATCAATCTTAGTGAAAATTCTAGCGGACCCAAGCTCATCCAAAAGCTCATCAATAGTGGGAATGGGAAAACGATCTTTAATTGTGACTGCATTAAGAGCTCTATAGTCGACACAGAAACGCCAAGTCCTGTCTTTCTTTTTAACTAGAAGAACGGGAGAGGAAAAAGGGCTGGTACTTGGAATGATTATGCCATCATGCAACATTTCTTGAATAATTGTTGTCATGGCATTCTTTTGTGAGTGTGGGTACCTATAAGGTTTGACATTGATAGGAGGGGTATGGGGTAGTAGTGGGATGTGATGGTCATGAGGTCTTTTTGGTGGAAGACCACAAGGTGGTTGGAAAATGGTAGAATATGTGTTGAGAAGAGTAGAAATGGCTGGGTCTAAGTTTTTGGTTATGGTGGCTGGTGTGGATGTGGAAAGTGAATCTGTTGAGTTAGGGAAATCAATTTGAAGAAAAGTCATAAGGTGGAGGAAAGCAATGGAGTTTGTATGGAGAAGGTGCTTGAATTGGTGGAATGTTGTATGAATAGGGTTAGTGGTTGGGTCGCCTTTTAGAGTTAGGGGTGTGTTTTGATGTTGAAATGTGATGGAAGGAATAGAAAAATCTGCTTGTAATGGGCCAAGTGTTCTCAACCAAGCCATGCCTAGAACAATGTCAGCTCCTTCAATTGGCAAGAGGTAAAAAGATAAGTTGAAGGGTTTGTCTTGGAGGAGTATATGAACATTGTTGCAAATCCCTTCACATTGCAAATGGGAACCATTTCCGACCATAACTGAAAATTGGTGTGTGGGCTTAGGTTTAAGATTCAAGTGTTGGGCGATGCGAGGTTGCATAATATTATGCGTGCTGCCTGTGTCCACTAAAACCATAACTGATAATCCACCAATAATACCTTTGAATTTAAGTGTTTGAGGTGAAATTTGACCGGTTAGAGCTTGAGGGGATAGCTGAAAATAAGTGTCATTTAAGTCCTGTTCCACTTCTACTTCATTACTTTCCTCAACAACAATCTGTTGTTCTGCCACCTCATCATCAGCCATGAATAAAATAAATCTGTTTGCAGAACATTTGTGACCAATTGTGAATTTTTCATCACAATTAAAGCAAAGCCCTTGAGCCCTACGCTCTTGCAATTGTGAGTGTGAGAGGCGTTTAATAGGTAATTTGGTAGGAATAGTTGTGTTGGATGAGGCTGGTGTTTGTGAAGGCTGAATTGTGGTGTTGGTTGGTGTTTTTATGGTTGTGGATTGGGATGTGTTGGGGGTGTATTTGGTGTAGGAGTTGGAAAACGGTTTTGAAAATTTGGGTTTGGCATCCTTTAGTTTGGATTCAATAAGTTTGGCAAGGCCGATAGCTTGTGAAATTGAAACAGGTCTATGAATGGCCATTTCATTTCTGATATCTTTAGTTAACCCGGAAATAAAACAATTTAGAATCGCCTCCGGTGGTAAGCCAAGCACTTGGTTTCCCAACTTTTCAAATTGAGCTTGATATTCCACAACAGTACCTGTTTATTTTAGTTTGAACAATTCAGCTTGATGGTTGTCATAAGTAGAAGGTCCAAATCTGAGTTCTAGGGCTTTAGTGAAAGAAAACCAATCAGTTAATAATTGGCTTTGATGCATCCACTTAAACCAACCTAAGGCTTCACCCTTCATATAAAAAAATATCAACGATAATCTGTTTTCTGGTGGAAGCTGATAAAATTGAAAAAACTGTTCTGCTTGAAACAACCATTTCCAAGGGTTCAGATCCATCAAACATTGCAAGTTCCAATTTTGGTGTTCTAAATAGGGGTAATGGGGTAATTTGGGGCATGTATGGGTAAGGAAATTGGGGAATAAAATGGGTATTATAATTTTGTGTGGGTGTAAATGGGGTAGGAGATGGAATATATGGTGGGTACGGTGGTGGTGGTGGTTGTGCAGCAGTTATGCGAGTGGCTGTTGTAGCAACAGATTATGGGATAGTGGTGGAAAAAGAAACAGAGTTTCTAATGGGTGTGTGAGCTGGGTTGTATGTATGGGTAAGATGTTGAGATGCTATGTGAATAGCAGCAGTAGAGGAGGATTCATGAGTGATACCTGATGAGGATCCAGCCGCGTGAACAGTAGCGGGTTGGTGGGGAGGGTCCTTTTGAGTGGAAATTTTTGTAAGAATGGACATGATAGATTCATGTCTGCTGTCAGCCAGATTCAAAGCATTGTCCATACGAGTATGGAGTTGACCGATTTGTTGTTCCCAATCTGCAGCAACAATGTTTAAGCGCTCATCCAATTGCATTTGATTTTCTTGCATTGCATTGTTGAGAAGCAGCTGTGTTGTTTGAATAGCTTCTTCAACAATTTCACGGGAAGAGGTGTTTTGGGGTTTTGGGGGAGCCATGAGTGCAGAATGAAAGCACCAATGATATAATCTACAATAAGCTACTCTAGATCTAAGTTGCAAAGGAAGAAGAAAACATAAAAACTAAACTTTTCTCATTTCATAATTTCTAAGTCTGAATACAAGCACTATAAATACTTAGGGTTTTCTAGTAATTGGGCCTAAGCCTCTTTTGACAACCCAATACAAAGATAATAAGATTAAAAATAGACCCAATAAAAATACTAATATTGATAATAATCTTTGAGCCACTTGGGCTGCTGGATGTTGTGTTTGGACTTCAAAGAAGGTATTGTAACATAGAATCGTGATTCTACCACCTAGAATCGGGTTCTTAGGAAGTTGTTTAGATAGGACTTAGAAAAGTAAATAAATAAACGAATAAATATTATCTCAAAACTGATAAGAGAATAGACAAACAAAACAAAATCAATCAAATTATATTTCTTGTCTTATTAAAGTTGGACTTAACCGACAATTTTAAAGATTATTTGAAGATTATATAGCAAATTTATTAAAATAGATATATACATTTAAGGCATTATACTTAATATTTGTTGTGAAAAATTGAAAGTTAGTTGAGTGTGTATCGGTTAGTAGTTGTTAATTATAATTTCCTCTTGTTTCAAGTACTTTTATTGTGAAATGTAATGTATAATTTTATCTAGAAATGTCAACTATAATTTTGTCTCTAAATTATGAGGTTCTTAACTCTTGCAAAAAAAATAAATTTGATAAGAATGACTATTTTTTAGTTACTAAAGTAAGAAATGTATAAATAAGAAAGTATCTTTGTACCAATAACAATTTAAGTTAGTGGCACTATAAACATGAAACAAGAGTAATATGTTAACTTATCAAATTTCATTAAGCTTTGATTAAGTATAATCTTGCAAAGACCTCTGTGGACATGAGAAAAAATTGACTATCTTGTATTCACTCACCAGACCATTATTTGGCTGAGGGGACTTCAACCAACTCTAGAGTCCACTGTACTTTTATGTAACAGTTATTTTTAAGTGTTGATATATCCCTCATGCATGCGAATAAGCACTACACATTAATTTATAGATCCCTCATGGATGCGAATAAGCAGTACACATTAATTTTTGGGTTAAATAAGTATTATGTCTTTGAAAATAATCCAACATTCAAGTTTGGTCCCTATAAATATTTTTTTCAAGGTTTGGTCCTTTTAAAGTTTTTCGTTTCTAACTGTAGTTTCTCCCATTAGTTTTCACTAACGGAAGTCTACGTGTCATGCCAAGTATTAATATATTTTTTCAGACGTGTAAATTTTAATTAAAATAGTTTTCCACGTCCCTAAAACTAAACTTAGAATTCTCAGAAATGGTTGCTCTGCTAAAATAGTTTTCCACGTCCCTAATGTAACACCCTCAATCTATACCCCTAATTAATTAAAACGATAACAAATAATCAGAGTATAATTAAAACATTCATGGCATAGACGGAGGCGTCAAATCAATTGAAACAAAATACAACCACCTGCTCATAAAGATATGCAACAATCAGGTAGCACATAACAGAGGAACTCAGTTCCTACGACCCACAATTCAGATACAGAATAAAAGCGAAAAATCTGCAACTGAAATCTCATATATATATATATATATATATATATATATATATATATATATATAACATAAAAGTTTGTCTGTCATACACAGATTCATACACAACAATCCAAAAAGAACATATATATATATTTACATATAATCACAAACGATCTCCCCGACTACCCGGTGCTACATATCTGAGCCGATCGACAAAAGAATTAAGACCTAATCTTCACAAAAAGACCTCCAGCATCTAATCTGCAATGTCTCATAGAGCATTCAAAACAGCAGAAGGGTGAGAAACACAATCATAATATAATTGCATACAATTATATAATAACGCAAAAATACACATGTAAAATATTCTCACAACAACTTATACCAGAATTCAAATACAAAACAACACAATGCATATCTCATATATCCATCACCAAGGCATATCAATCATGCTCAATGCATTTATCACCAACATATATATATATATATATATATATATATATATATATATATATATATATATATATATATATATATATATATCAACTCATCAATTCCATTCACAATTCCACACAAAATCAATCCATTCATGATTTATGCAAATGCAAAGAGACCGACACAACGACTCTATGCAAATGCGGTACCATTCCATCCATCATTCTCATCATTACTTCACTCAGGAACTATTGAAATCATCGCTTGTTACTTAGTGTAACTCCCCGTCGGGCACACGATGTTCCCCGTCGCTCACTGTAACACCCCACTTTCCCAATTTAAAATACAACGTAAAATTTTAAAATAAATCAGAGTCTTTCACCAAAAGTGGAATGTCACATTTCAAAATCCACCAAATAACTCCTTTATTAAATAAAATAGCAGAAATTGTTTTATTAAATCAACTCACGGCCATTTGCCAACAACTCATAAACTATCCCACGTCAATGCGTGGTTCACCAAAAATACACCAAAATACGATACGTAACAAATGAAAGAAATAGCAAATAACAAATTAATTAAAATCCCCAATTAGTTCCCGTGTTACGTATCAGAGCACTCCTATAGACTCGATCAGCAACACCAATATCCAAGCTACCTAAGTACCTGGATTATCTGTACTTCCGAAGAAGCACAGACACAACAACAACAAAGGGGTGAGAAATCATGTTCAAATATTATAGGTGAATAAATACATGATACACAGGTAGTCACCATACACAAACACCATCAATTATCAAACACGGCCTACTGCCCAATATCATCAACAACAATAAATAATAATGAAATGCAACGCAACACCATGCATGTGGTACCGACTCGTTGGTTCATTCAATCGAACCCAGGATAGATCACATACACCTCTACTTGGCAATGATCTATCCCCACCATTCTCCACATAGGAGTACGGATGAATCGTATACACTCCTCCTGAGCAACGATCCACCCCACCAATCACCATGAAATGCAATGACACCAAATGCATATACAACACATGCATATTATCACATTAATACATGCTCACGATCCTCCTGATCACACCAAAATTAAACACCAAACAACAACGCTATACACATTAACTATTAATTAATCAATTAATTAATTTAAAATTGTTAAACTGATTAATTTCATCACTGAATTATTATTCCTCAACAACTGACTTCTATCCTCAACCTCTCAAACCTTTAGAAATAATTTCCGATGCGAAAACGGGAGAGAAATCGCGAAACGGGAAAAATCTGCACTCAGTCTGCCCATACGCGTACTGACCCCAGTCATACGCGTATGCCTCGCTTCCCCGCACATCCATACGCGTAAGGCCCCATATGATACGCGTATCTCTTCACAAAGTTCAAGGCCATACGCGTACTGCCTCCTGCTATACGCGTACGGACAGAGACGTTTCCTCACTGAATTTCCCATTTTCCAATGCCATACGCGTACTGCCCGATTCCCTTACGCGTATGGCCCCTTTTCCTTCACTCCCATACATGTACGGCCTAGCCCCATACGCGTATCGCCAGATCTATTACGCATTTCACCAGAGACCTCCCTATTCTGCATCCTGCTACGATTCTACACATTTTCCACTTCTAATCAGTCCTATAATCCTTTCTACATTGATTTTAGGTTCTATTTTCCTTCTTTCACTTGCACTCTATGATTACTACACCAATTACAGGTCTAAAAACCTAAATCGTTTCCCTCAAATTCGAATCAACAGCAACAGTTACATTTATACGACAGCAGCAACAGCAGAAATTTTATAATCATAGATCGATTCGAACACCAATTCATTATCAGATCAGATATACATAAATATTCATCAACACAGAATTTTCATACAAATTCCTACGGGGTTAAGGACTCCCCACTACCCGATCACGAATTAAACACCAATATTAAACCCGTTTCTCCCCCCTTACCTCGAATTCTTGCTTAATTTCCCGCGAAAATTGATAGATTGGGGAAGATGATCCAAGCCCTAGCACACCTTGTTCTTCCTCTTCTCTTGGTTCTCTATTCTCCTTCTCTCTCTAAAACTCTTACTATTCACCCTTTTACTAATTACTAACAATTAGACTCTAATTACCAATTTACCCTTACTAATCTCATCAACCAATAATTTAATTATATTAGGTCCTATTTTTACTAAATAAATTTAATAATAATATTAACCAAAACAATATTAATACTGATAATAATAATAATATGAAATATATCATTACACTAATAATAATAGTAATATTTCTATATTATTAATATCACCTCCTACGCACTCAAACACGCATCCAACCAAGGCCAACAACTAGAAATAACACCGGACGTCTAAATAATTAAAATGGGGTGTTACAACTCTCCCCCACTTAAATTATTTTCGTCCTAAAAAATTACCTAATGGAAACAATTCTGGATACGACTCTCGCATCCTGCTTTCCAATTCCCAGGTCACACTGCCTCCTGCAGCACCTCCCCAAGCTACTCTCACCAGAGGTATCTCCTTCCCTCTAAGTTGTTTCATCTTACGATCCTCGATCCTTAACGGCATCGTCTCAACAGTAAGATTCTCCCTGATCTGAACTTCGTCTCTCTGAATCACATGAGACGGATCTGCAACATACTTCCGAAGTTGCGACACATGGAACACGTCATGCAAGTTCGAAAGTTCCGGTGGCAACGCCACTCTATAAGCAACTGCACCCACTCTCTGCAAGATTTGATATGGTCCAATAAACTTAGGATCCAACTTCTTAGATTTCAAGGCACGACCCACACCGGTCACTGGGTTAACTCTTAGGAACACGTGATCACCCACACTGAATTCCAATTCCTTCCTCCGGTTATCATGATAACTTTTCTGCCTACTCTGAGACGCCTTCATCTTTTCACGGATCATTTGAATTGTCTCAGTAGTCTGTTGCACAATCTCTGGTCCAAGCACCACATCCTCACCTGTTTCATACCAACACAGAGGTGTCCTACACCTCCTACCATACAAAGCTTCGAAAGGTGCCATTCCAATACTAGAATGGTGACTATTATTGTACGTGAACTCAATCAATGGCAAATGAGTATCCCACGCACCACCCTTTTCCAATACACATGCCCTCAGCAAATCCTCCAACGACTGAATGGTCCTCTCTGATTGACCATCGGTCTGTGGATGATAAGTTGAGCTCAACTTCAACTTAGAACCCAAGGCTTCCTGCAGACTTCTCCAAAATTCTGAAGTAAACCTCGGATCTCTATCCGACACTATGCTCGACGGAACACCATGCAACTTCACAATTATCTTGATATAAATCTCCGCCAGCTTCGACAATGGAAAACTGATGTTAATTGGTATAAAATGTGCGGACTTCGTAAGTCGATCCACCACTACCCAAATAGCATCAAAGCCTCTCGCCGTATTCGGCAACCCAGTCACAAAATCCATAGCAATACTGTCCCACTTCCATTCCGGAATCTCCAACGGTTGCATCAATCCCGAAGGTTTCTGATGCTCCACTTTCGACTTCTGACATGTCAAACAAGCATAGACAAACTGAGCTATGTCCTTCTTCATACCGGACCACCAAAACAACTTCTTCAAATCATGGTACATCTTTGTAGCTCCCGGATGAATACTTAAGCTACTCCGATGACTTTCCTCTAAGATTGCCCTTTTCAATTCTCCATTATCCGGCACGCAAATTCTGCCCCGAAATCTTAACACACCAACATTATCAAATTTGAAGTCACTATCAGGGTCATCTCCTCCTGTAGGCATCAAGTCAACTAACTTCACATCCAATTTCTGATTCTCCTTAATCATATCCAAAAAGTCATTATTCACCTTCAACATACCCAATCTGACACTTTCGGGCGTAGTTTCACAAACCATGCTCAAATCTCTAAACTGTTCAATCAATTCCAGTTCCTTCACCATTAATGCAGACATATGAATTGTCTTCCGACTCAGAGCATCTGCTACAACATTAGCTTTTCCCGGATGGTAACTCAAATTAAAGTCATAGTCTTTCAAGAATTCTAACCATCTTCTCTGCCTCATATTCAATTCCTTCTAATCGAACAAGTACTTCAAACTCTTGTGATCACTAAACACCTTAAATCTCGATCCATACAAATAATGCCTCCAAATTTTTAACACGAACACTACTGCAACTAATTCAAGATCATGAGTAGGGTAGTTCCTTTCATGCACCCTTAATTGTCTTGCAGCATAAGCTACTACCTTGCCATCTTGCATCAACACACCACCTAATCCCATCTTAGATGCATCACAATACACTACAAAAGAATCATTCGGACTTGGTAAAATTAGCACTGGTGCTGTAGTCAACTTCTTCTTTAATTCCTCAAAACTTTCCTCACAGGCAGCATCCCAGACAAAAACTTGATTCTTTCTGGTCAACTGAGTTAATGGCAACGCCAATTTAGAAAACCCTTCGATAAACCTTCTATAGTAACCTGCCAGACCCAAAAAGCTCTTAATCTCCGTTGCGGTCTTCGGAGTTTCCCACTGAAGCACTGCACTTACTTTAGAGGGATCCACCGTAATACCATCGCCAGAAATAACATGGCCTAAGAAACTCACAGTCTTCAACCAGAACTCACACTTCGAGAACTTTGCAAACAATTTATTATCTTTCAACACCTGCAATGCGATTCTCAAGTGACCTGCATGCTCTTCGTCAGACTTAGAATAAATCAGTATATCATCAATAAACACCACAATAAACTGATCTAGATAAGAGTGGAAAATACGATTCATATATTCCATAAATACACCCGGCGCATTAGACACTCCGAAAGGCATCACTGCATATTCGTAATGTCCGTAGCGAGTTCTGAAAGCAGTCTTCTGAATATCACCTTCTTTTACTCTAATCTGATGGTAACCCGACCTCAGATCAATTTTGCTGAACACACGAGCTCCCACTAGCTGATCCATTAAGTCATCAATCCTAGGGAGTGGATACTTATTCTTAATGGTCACTTTATTCAACTGACGGTAATCAATGCACAGACGCATACTACCATCCTTCTTTTTCACCAACAACACTGGAGCCCCCCACGGCGACACACTTGGTCTGATAAACTTCTTATCGAGCAATTCCCCGACCTGAGATTTCAACTCTGCCAACTCTGATGCAGACATCCTATACGGTGCCATAGAGATAGGTCTGGTACCTGGTACAAGATCAATAGCAAATTCAACTTCCCTTGTCGGAGGCAATTTTGTGATGTCATCTGGAAACACTTTAGGAAATTCCTTAACTACCGGCAGTTCATTAACTGAAGTCTTGCTTTCAACAGATAAAGAGGCAAAAACTGCAAACAACTTTGCTTCCTCTTCCAACAATGCCCTCAACTCTTTGCTAGACAGGGAATCCGCTAATGCTTCTTCTTCAGGAGTAAGAAACAGCAGCGTCTTCCTGAAGCAATCAATATACACTCTGTTGAACTATAACCAGTTCATCCCCAAAATAACATCAAGATTACCGAGTGGCAAACAAATCAAGTCCACTCTGAAATCTCTACCAAACACGGTCAGTGGACACTTCAAACACACCAAAGAAGTAACCACAGAACTAATAGACGGAGTTTCAATCGTCATCCTCTGCTCTAGAGTGGACGGCACAATCCCTAATCTCTTCACACATTCAACAGAAATAAACGAGTGCGTTGCACCCGTGTCAATAATAGCAATCAAAGGAACATCATTAATAAAATAAGTACCTTTGACGGAACGCTCCTCATCAGTAGATTGAGCTCCCACCAAAGTAAACACCTTCCCACTAGATTGAGACGCCTGAGTCTTCTTCGGCTTCTCGCAGTGAGTACTGATGTGACCCTTTTCTCCACAATTATAACAGGTAGGCATAGTGGCTCTGCAATCAGCTATGACATGACCTGCTTTGCCACACTTGAAGCACTTCTTCACCTCTTTCTGGCAGTCATTCGCACGGTGACCCGCGCCACCACATTTGAAGCACTTGAGAGTATCAGCACCTGCTCCCTTCTCTTTTTGCTTCTTTCCCCCATCAGTCTTCTGTTTCCCCTTATCAGCTGGAGCACTGTAAGGAGTGCCTCCAAATCTCTGCTTATTTTTCTTCTCATTCACAGCTTTGTAATGAGCAATTCTGGCCCTGTTGTCATTATCATAAATTCTGCTTCTGCTTACCAGCTTTGGATAGTTTCTTATCTTCTGACAAGCAATACCCAATTTGATCTCGGGGCGCAGCCCGTTCTCAAACTTCAGACACTTCGATGTCATAGCTTCTTCAGTATTATAATGAGCACAATACTGAACTAGCTCTTCAAACTTAGCGGCATATTCAGCCACAGTCTTATCACCCTGCTTCAGCTCCAAAAATTCCACCTCTTTAGCACTACGGATATCTTTCAGAAAATACTTTTCCAGAAACTCAGCTTGAAACACAGCCCAAGTAATCTCAGTACCTGCAGCTTCCAATCTTTGACGACTGTTGTCCCACCAAGCCTCAGCCTCTCCTTCCAGCATATGAGTACCAAACCGTACCTTCTGAACATCACTGCATCTCATGGTCCTGAAGATCTTTTCCACAGCCTTCAGCCATTTTTGTGCAGCCTCTGGGTCCAAGATACCTCCCTCATATGTAGGCGGCTTGTTACTCTGAAACTGTACTAAGTCACGAAACTGAGCACCTCCACCCTGGTTGGCATTCTCTACAGCTTATGTCATGGCTTGCATAGCAGCAGCAAGAGAAGCATCATTCCTTCCTGCCATACTGGACAACAATCACCACAAGGTCAGAACACCAAAATCAACTCCTATTCTAAGGACAGACTCAACTACTACACTGGCCGGACGGACCGACCTGCTCTGATACCAATTGTAACACCCCACTTTCCCAATTTAAAATACAACGCAAAATTTTAAAATAAATCAGAGTCTTTCACCAAAAGTGGAATGTCACATTTCAAAATCCACCAAATAACTCCTTTATTAAATAAAATAGCGGAAATTGTTTTATTAAATCAACTCACGGCCATTTGCCAACAACTCATAAACTATCCCACGTCAATGCGTGGTTCACCAAAAATACACCAAAATACGATACGTAACAAATGAAAGAAATAACAAATAACAAATTAATTAAAATCCCCAATTAGTTCCCGTGTTACGTATCAGAGCACTCCTATAGACTCGATCAGCAACACCAATATCCAAGCTACCTAAGTACCTGGATTATCTGTACTTCCGAAGAAGCACAGACACAACAACAACAAAGGGGTGAGAAATCATGTTCAAATATTATAGGTGAATAAATACATGATACACAGGTAGTCACCATACACAAACACCATCAATTATCAAACACGGCCTACTGCCCAATATCATCAACAACAATAAATAATAATGAAATGCAACGCAACACCATGCATGCGGTACCGACTCGTTGGTTCATTCAATCGAACCCAGGATAGATTACATACACCTCTACTTGGCAATGATCTATCCCCGCCATTCTCCACATAGGAGTACGGATGAATCGTATACACTCCTCCTGAGCAACGATCCACCCCACCAATCACCATGAAATGCAATGACACCAAATGCATATACAACACATGCATATTATCACATTAATACATGCTCACGATCCTCCTGATCACACCAAAATTAAACACCAAACAACAACGCTATACACCTTAACTATTAATTAATCAATTAATTAATTTAAAATTATTAAACTGATTAATTTCATCACCGAATTATTATTCCTCAACAACTGACTTCTATCCTCAACCTCTCAAACCTTTAGAAATCATTTCCGATGCGAAAACGGGAGAGAAATCGCGAAACGGGAAAAATCTGCACTCAGTCTGCCCATACGCGTACTGACCCCAGTCATACGTGTATGCCTCGCTTCCCCACACATCCATACGTTTAAGGCCCCATATGATACGCGTATCTCTTCACAGAGCTCAAGGCCATACGCGTACTGCCTCCTGCTATACGCGTACGGACAGAGACGTTTCCTCACTGAATTTCCCATTTTCCAATGCCATACGCGTATTGCTCTCTCTTACGCGTACTGCCCGGTTCCCTTACGCGTATGGCCCCTTTTCCTTCACTCTCATACGCGTACGGCCTAGCCCCATACGCGTATGGCCAGATCTATTATGCATTTCACCAGAGACCTCCCTATTCTGCATCCTGCTACGATTCTACACATTTTCCACTTCTAATCAGTCCTATAATCCTTTCTACATTGATTTTAGGTTCTATTTTCCTTCTTTCACTTGCACTCTATGATTACTACACCAATTACAGGTCTAAAAACCCAAATCGTTTCCCTCAAATTCGAATCAACAGCAACAGTTACATTTATACGACAGCAGCAACAACAGAAATTTCATAATCACAGATCGATTCGAACACCAATTCATAATCAGATCAGATATACATAAATATTCATCAACACAGAATTTTCATACAAATTCCTACGGGGTTAAGGACTCCCCACTACCCGGTCATGAATTAAACACCAATATTAAACCCGTTTCTCCCCCCTTACCTCGAATTCTTGTTTAATTTCCCACGAAAATTGATAGATTGGGGAAGATGATCCAAGCCCTAGCACACCTTGTTCTTCCTCTTCTCTTGGTTCTCTATTCTCCTTCTCTCTCTAAAACTCTTACTATTCACCCTTTTACTAATTACTAACAATTAGACTCTAATTACCAATTTACCCTTACTAATCTGATCAACCAATAATTTAATTATATTAGGTCCTATTTTTACTAAATAAATTTAATAATAATATTAACCAAAACAATATTAATACTGATAATAATAATAATATGAAATATATCATTACACTAATAATAATAGTAATAATATTTCTATATTATTAATATCACCTCCTACGCACTCAAACACGCACCCAACCAAGGCCAACAACTAGAAATAACACCAGACGTCTAAATAATTAAAATGGGGTGTTACACTCACACCTCTTTGTATAAGGCACACGGCGTTTATGGATCGCTCACACCTCTTTGTATAAGGCACACAACCCGATCGCTCACACCTCTTTGTATAAGGCACACGATCGTCTATAATCATCGCTCACACCTCTTTGTATAAGGCACACGATGTTATAGCGGATTCCCTCTGGAATCGTTTTGTCGCTCACACCCACTAGGGCACACGACATCACAAGAATACCTATCATGATGCTTGGCATACAATGACTCATGACATTCAAATGCACACATATACACATCCATAATCATGCATATACAATCAAACACAATCACAATGCATTTACTTGCCCTTAGGCTACAAACCATCATCACAACATTTCATCACATGCATTCACATCATATAACATCACACAGGTCATACGATATATATATCAAAAGCACATTGCATGATAACACATCAAATACACAATTAAAACGGTAAAAGTCGACAAAACGACACATTTCCAAATTCCTGACATAATTAAATCGGCCAACAATCTCGAAACCATTTTAATAAGAAAGAGCATTTCAATAGATTTCCAACGATACCAAGGGTGTTCAAAACGGATAATCGGAACCCAAGTTATGGAATTAAAAAGAAAAGGAAATCGCGAAATGGCAAAATTCTGCACCCTCGTTGGCCATACGTGTATTGCCCCGAGCCATACGCGTAATGCCCAGCCCCATACGCGTACCATTACGTATTTCAGCAGATGGCCGAGAAAATGGATTACCATACGCGTATTGCCTCAATTTGCATCTGCCATACGCGTATTGCCTTGCCTGATACGCGTAACGGCAGAGACAACCTAGAATTTTTCCTGCATAATTTTCTGCTGCGAAATCAACCAAAAACACTCCCAAATCTCGTCTAAACACCAGAAAATTACCAATTCAATGCACAACAACATCTATCTAACATGTCTCAGCAATTGGGAACATTAAAACATGATTTCAGACACAATTTGAATCAAATTCTAACAATCTCAACATATTATGGTTTTAGTTCTATATCCAATTTTCACTCAACAACAAACAAATACACATATACATAATCATACACAAGTATAAGATAATCGAGTTTCGCACCCTTACCCGATTTAATCGTGTTTGAAAAGTCGGTTGATTCAATTTCTTTCTCTCCAAGTTTTTCCCTCTTTTTCTTCTCTTCCTCTTTTCTTTCTCTTTTCCTTCTTCTCTTTTTCTTTCTCTCTATTTTTCTCTCTATGTTACTAACTTAAGAAAAATAAGTAAAATGACCAAAATACCCCTACACTCAAATATCCCGCAAACGCTCCCAAAACACGATAAAACATAACAACAATGAAAAATAATATATTGCAACATAAAAGTCAAGAATAAAATAATATAAAAACAAAAATAATTAAATCGACTCGATTAAATAAATCTAACAAAAACTAGGGCGTTACAACTCTCCCCCACTTAGAGATTTTCGTCCTCAAAAATATTACCTAAGACGAACAACTCCGGATACGACTCCCGCATCCGACTCTCCAACTCCCAAGTCAAATTGCCCTAAGCAGCGCCTCCCCATGCTACTTTCACAAGCGCAATCTCCTTGCCTATTAACCGCTTCAACTCGCGATCCAAAATTCTCACCGGTAATGCCTCTACCGTAAGGTTCTCCCTTACCTCAACCTCATCCATCGGAATCACATGCGACGGATCCGGAACATACTTCCGAAGCTATGAAACATGGAACACATCGTGCAAATTCGAAAGATTCAGCGGCAACGCCACCCGATAAGCCACAGCACCCACTCTCGCGGATATCTGGTAAGGACTAATAAACCGAGAAGTAAGCTTCTTCGACTTCAATGCGCGACCAACACCCGTCACCAGTGTAACTCTCAAAAATACATGACCGCCTTCTTGAAACTCAAGATCTTTCCTCCTTCGATCATGATAACTCTTTTGCCTACTCTGAGAAGCCTTCATTTTCTCACGAATAAGTTTCACTTTTTCCGTAGTCTATTGCACTAACTCCGGTCTAACCACCAAACTCTCACCAGATTCATGCCAACACAAAGGTGTTCGACATCTTCTTCCATACAACGCTTCAAAAGGTGTAATTCCAATACTCGAATGGAAACTGTTATTATACGTGAATTCCACCAACGCAAGATAACTATCCCAAGCACCACCTTGCTCAAGAACACACGCACTTAGTAAATCTTCCAACGACTGAATAGTTCTCTCGGTCTGACCATCCGTCTGCGGATGATAAGCCAAACTCAATCTCAACTTGGAACCTAATGTCTTTTGCAAACTTTCCCAAAATCTGGAAGTAAATCTCAGATCTCGATCTGAAATAATACACAACGGAACACCATGTAGCTTCACAATCACACGGATATAAATCTCAGCCAACCTCTCCAAAGAAAAACTGATGTCAATCGGAATGAAATGCGCTGATTTAGTCAGCCTATCCATAACTACTCAAATGGCATTATGTCCCCCTTGTGTATTTGGCAACCCTGCCACAAAATCCATAGAAATGCTGTCCCATTTCCACTCGGGAATATCCAACGGTTGAAATAATCCACTAGGCTTTTGATGTTCTACCTTAGACTTCTGACACGTCAAACACGCATAAACAAACTGAGCCACATCCCTCTTCAATCCGAACCACCAAAAGATCTTCTTTAAATCTTGATACATCTTATTAGCTCCCAGATGTATACTCAAACTACTCCGGTGTCCTTCCTCTAAAGTCATCTTTTTCATGTCCGAATCATCAGGAATACAAATTCTACCACGGAATCTCAAAACACCCTTATCATCCAATTTAAAGTCACCATTCACACTTTGATCTCCAACCATTAACAAATCAACAAATTTCACATCCAACTTCTGTTTCTCGCTAACGGTTAACAGAAAATCATTAGTAACCTTTAACATTCCGAGCCTCACGCTGTCAGATGTCAATTCACACACCAAACTCAAATCTCTAAACGCTTCCAAAAGTTCCCACTCTTTAACCATCAAAACAGACATATGCAAAGATTTTCGGCTTAACGCATCGGCTACCATATTAGCTTTACCAGGATGGTAATTCAAGCCAAAATCGTAGTCCTTCAAAAATTCCAACCATCTCCGTTGCCTCATATTCAACTCTTTCTGATCAAACAAGTATTTCAAACTTTTATGATCATTAAAGACTTCGAATCTTGCACCATAGAGATAATGCCTCCAAATTTTCAATACGAAAACCACAGCCGCTAATTCCAAATCATGAGTAGGGTAATTCTTCTCATGAATCCTTAATTGCCTCAAAGCATAAGCTACAACCTTACCTTCTTGCATCAACACTCCACCTAAACCAATCAAAGACGCATCACAATACACCACAAATGGTTCAGTAGGATTCGGTAAGACCAAAATCAGAGTTGTAGTCAATCTTCTCTTCAGCTCACTAAAACTTTCCTCACACTGAATGTCCCAAATAAATGCTTTACCTTTATAAGTCTACTGGGTCAACGGAAGTGCTAACTTGGAAAAACCTTCGATGAATCTTCGATAATATCCAGCTAAACCCAAAAAGCTTCTAATTTCAGTAACAGGTCTAGGAGCCTCCCATTGTAGAACTGCATCTACTTTGGATGGATCCACAGCAATACCATTACCTGAAATCACGTGCCCAAGAAAACTCACTTCTGACAACCAGAACTCACACTTGGACAACTTGGCATAAAGTCTCTTCTCCTTCAAAATTTGCAACACAATTCGCAAATGTTCTGCATGTTCCTCCCGAGACTTAGAATAAATCAAGATATCATCAATAAACACAACAACAAATCGATCCAAATGCTCATGGAAAATACGATTCATATACTCCATAAACACACCCGACGCATTAGAAACCCCGAACGACATCACAGAATATTCGTTATGTCCGTAGCGTGTCCTAAAAGCCGTCTTCTGAATATCTTCATGTTTCAATCTAATCTGATGATAACCTGACCTCAAATCAATCTTACTAAACACACACGCACCTACCAACTGGTCCATCAAATCATCAATTCTCGGAAGAGGATACTTATTCTTAATCGTCACCTTATTCAGCTGGCGATAATCAATACACAATCGCATACTTCCATCTTTCTTTTTCACTAACAAAACTGGAGTACCCCAAGGCGATACACTCGGCCTCACAAACCTCGTCTCTAATAATTCATTCAACTGCTTCTTTAACTCAACCAACTCAGATGCCGACATACGATATGGTGCCATAGACACAGGTCTAGTACCAGGAACTAGATCTATAGAAAACTCCACCTCTCTCTCTGGCGGCACATCTGAAATATCCTCTGGAAACACCTCTGGAAAATCACACACAACTGGAAACACATCAAGTGCAACTTGACTATCCACTGTCAACGATGCAAACAATCCGAACAACTGCGCTTCATCCGCCAAAAGTTTCTTCAACTCTTTGGTAGATAAGAAACTCGATTCCTCGTCTTCTTCAAGAGAAGGAAATCTTACCAGCTTATGATAACAATCAATATGAACCCGATTGAACTGCAACCAATTCATTCCCAGAACCACGTCTAAACCCTCCAACGGAAAACACACCCAATCCATCTCAAAATCTTTACCATAAATGGTCAAAGGACAACTTAAACAAACCAAAGAAGTAGTTACCGACCCCATTGCTGGAGTATCAATAACCATCTCTCCACCCATCGAAGATAACAAAAGATTCAAATGCTACGCGCACTTAGACGAAATAAACGAATGAGTCGCTCCGGTATCAATAATAGCAACTAAAGGCCTACTATTAATAAAACAAGTACCTCTGATCAGACGGTCTGCACTTGTAGTCTGAGTTCCTGCCAATGCAAATACTTTCCCTCCAGCTGGAGCTTGTTTTGGTTTCGGACACTTCGTACTAACATGACCAGGTTCACCACAGTTGAAATACTTCACGACATTCCTCTTAAAATCAGCTGCGACATGTCCTAAACCTCCACAATTGGAACACTTCCTCATATCCTTTATGCATTCAAACTGACGATGTCCTAAGTCACCACACCTATAACATCTCAGAGGATTAGACATACCTCCCCCACTTGGCCTTTTCTCAAAACTACCCCTTTGCTTACCTTTATCAGCTGGTGTCACATAAGGACCACCACGAAACAGTTGCTTCCCTTTCCTTTCGTTCACACTCTTATAATGAGTAGAACGAGCTTTGCGATCTTCCTCATAAATTCTACAACAATCCACCAAATCTAAAAACCTCCTTATCCTTTGATAACCAATTGTCTGCTTGATCTCAGGACGCAACCCATTCTCAAACTTCACACACTTGGAAAACTCCGCAGTAGCTTCAACATAATGTGGATAAAACTGAACAAGCTCCACAAACCTAGCAGTGTAATCACAACAGACATGTTACCTTGTTTCAACTCCAAGAACTCTATCTCTTTCTTTCCTCTAACATCTTCAGGAAAATACTTCCTCAAAAACTCCCTGCTAAACAAAGCCCAAGTGACCTTTTCACCTGTAACTTCCGAAACATGACACGCACTAACCCATCAATCATCAGCCTCTTCCTGCAACATGTGAGTTCCCAGTCTCACCTTATGTTCCCCAGCACAGTCCATCACTCGAAAGACTCTTTCAATCTCCTTAAGCCAAATCTGAGCACCATCAGGATCATGTCTCCCTTTGAAGACAAGCGGTTTGTTCTTCCTGAACTCATCATTCCCACCAGCATTAGGTGCACCCCGCACAGCCTGAACCATAGCTTGCATAGCAGCAGCAAGAGCAGTGTCATTCCTACCAGCCATATTCTGTTCATATCCAATAACACCAACTATGGTTAAACAAACAGCTCACCCAAACACAAAGACCGACACGGACTGGCACGAACTGACACAAACTGACATGGACTGGCTCTGATACCACTTAATGTAACACCCCCAATCTATACCCCCGATTAATTAAAGCGATAACAAATAATCATAGTATAATTAAAACATTCATGGCATAGACGGAGGCGTCACATCAATTGAAACAAAATACAACCACCTACTCATAAAGATATGCAACAATCAGGTAGCACATAACAGAGGAACTCAGTTCCTACTATCCACAATTCAGATACAGAATAAAAGCGAAAAATCTGCAACTGAAATCTCATATATATATAACATAAAAGTTTGTCTGTCATACACAGATTCATACATATACAGTCCAAAAAGAACATATACATATACACATAATCACAAACGATCTCCCCGACTACCCGGTGTTACATATCAGAGCCGACCGACAAAAGAATGAAGACCTAATCTTCACAAAAAGACCTCTAGCATCTAATCTGCAATGCCTCATAGAGCATTCAAAACAGCAGAAGGGTGAGAAACACAATCATAATATAATTGCATACAATTATATAATAACGCAAAAATACACATGTAAAATATTCTCACCACAACTTATACCAGAATTCAAATACAAAACAACACAATGCATATCTCATATATCCATCACCAAGGCATATCAATCATGCTTAATGCATTTATCACCAACATATATATATATATATATATATATATATATATATATATATATATATATATATATATATATATATATATATATATATATATATATATATATATGTATCTCAACTCAACAATTCCATTCACAATTCCACACAAAATCAATCCATTCATGATATATGCAAATGCAAAGAGACCAATACAACGACTCTATGCAAATGCGGTACCATTCCATCCATCATTCTCATCATTAGTTCACTCAGGAACTATTGGAATCATCGCTTGTTACTTAGTGTAACTCCCCGTCAGACACACAATGTTCCCCGTCGCTCACACCTCTTTGTATAAGTCACACGACGTTTATGGATCGCTCACACCTCTTTGTATAAGGCACACGACCCGATCGCTCACACCTCTTTGTATAAGGCACACGATCATCTATAATCATCGTCCACACCTCTTTGTATAAGGCACACAATGTTATAGCGGATTCCCTCTGGAATCATTTCGTCGCTCACACCCACTAGGGCACACGACATCACAAGAATGCCTATCATGATGCTTGGCATACAATGACTCATGACATTCAAATGCACACATATATACATCCATAATCATGCATATACAATCAAACACAATCACAATTCATTTACTTTCCCTTAGGCTACAAACCATCATCACAACATTTCATCACATGCATTCACATCATATAACATCACACAGGTCATACGATATATATATCAAAAGCACATTGCATGATAACACATCAAATACACACAATTAAAATGGTAAAAGTCGACAAAATGACACATTTCCAAATTCCTGACATAATTAAATCGGCCAATAATCTCGAAACCATTTTAATAAGAAATAACATTTCAATAGCTTTCCAACGATACCAAGGATGTTCAAAACGGATAATCGGAACCCAAGTTATGGAATTAAAAAGAAAAGGAAGTAGTGAAATGGCAAAATTCTGCACCCTAGTTGGCCATACGCCTATTGCCCTGAGCCATACGCGTAATGCCCAGCCCCATATGCGTACCATTACGCATTTTAGCAGATGGACGAGAAAATGGATTACCATACGCGTATTGCCTCAATTTGCACCTGCCATACGCGTATTGCCTTGCCTGATACGCGTAACGGCAGCGACAACCCAGAATTTTTCCTGCATAATTTTCTGCTGCGAAATCAACAAAAAACACTCCCAAATCTCATCTAAACACCAGAAAATTACCAATTCATTGCACAACAACATCTATCTAACATGTCTCAGCAACTGGGAACATTAAAACATGATTTCGGACACAATTTGAATCAAATTCTAACAATCTCAACATATTATGGTTTTAGTTCTATATCCAATTTCCACTCAACAACAAACAAATACATACATACATAATCATACACAAGTATAAGATAATCGAGTTTCGCACCCTTACCCGATTTAATCATGTTTGAAAAGTCGGTTGATTCAATTTCTTTCTCTCCAAGTTTTTCCCTCTTTTTCTTCTCTTCCTCTTTTCTTTCTCTTTTCCTTCTTCTCTTTTTCTTTCTCTCTATTTTTCTCTCTATGTTACTAACTTAAGAAAAATAAGTAAAATGACTAAAACACCCCTACACTCAAATATCCCGCAAACGCTCCCAAAACGCGATAAAACATAACAACAATGAAAAATAATATATTGCCACATAAAAGTCAAGAATAAAATAATATAAAAACAAAAATAATTAAATCGACTCGATTAAATAAATCTAACAAAAACTGGGGCGTTACACCTAACCCTAAAATCATTCATGGAAACACAAACTTCACTGATCCTTCTGTACAAGCTCTCACCCATTTCTTCAAATTTCATCGACACCAACCCCTTCCCCTTTATTTCCAATTCGATTTCCTCACCGTATCCCCCTCGATTCCAACTCCTTAATCGATCGGTTGATATATTAATTTCAGTTTGATTGGTGTTTGCAAGGGCTGAAATCGATGGCGGATTATTCTTGGGAGTTGTTGAGTTATTGGGAAGTACTTTGAAGATTAAGTTTTGAGCCCTTTTAGTGATTGATTTGGGATTTTTTTTTTGTTTTGATTTTGATATTTGAGGGGAGTGGATTGATTGTAGAAGTAGGGTATGGAGAATGGTTACGATGTGCTTGGTCAACCTGGTCATTCATCTGATAACAACAACAACAACGATAACCTGTTTCAGGTTATGAAGGTTGTTGAAGCTGCCGAAGCCACCATTAAGCAGCAGGTACTTTCTAGTCCAACGGCCGCTTCTTTCATGTCATATTGTTTTAAATTGGATAGTAAAGATGCAATATGTTGGTTTTGACAGGTAGATGAGAACATGAATTGTTGTGTAAAACATGAATTGTTGTGTCTATTTTAACATCTATGTTTTGTCTATTTTAAAAAGATAGCAATTGTTCTGCAATTCTTATTGTTGTTGTTGGCTTTTTTATTACATTTGTAAGAAACTGTTGTGTAGCAGACATGGGCATCAGATATATATTGGGGGAGAAGTGATGGGTTTTCATGGATTTGGTTGATGTTAGTAGATTAACACAATAAATTAAATTGGTGAATTGAAGTGTAATCGCTGTGTTGGGTATCAAAGTTCTTTAATCAATATCTACATTTATGCAACTTGAGGACAAAAATTCTGAGGGAAGCATCTCTGCCATGGAAGAAGTGTGAGTTAACCTATCCCAATTTTGTTTACCACATTACTGCTGCAAAGTTGTTTTCAGTGTTGTAATTCTGAACTTAGTCAAACACAAATGTCTTTTTTTCTGTGGCTTGCATCCTTATTTGTTTCTCTCTTCCTTATTTTTCATGAGTGATGATCTGATTTTGGAATGATGTAATTGCTTTTGAGTTGTAAACTAATTTGTTGCTTGTACCTTTGATCTTTATGTTCTTATGGTGGAGCTTGTGAATAATGATGTTTTAATCCACAAAGTTTTGACTTGTGAATTAGAGTAGTTCTGGTGGTGAGTGCACTTGTGATTGTTAGTTTTTGAACTAAAAGCAATAATTTGTGAATGGGGATGTTGTGGGTAGCTAGCCAGTTCACTGAGCCATCAAATAAGATATTTGGTGTGATAATTGTAACACTGGGCAATTACTTTGCAAGCTTGATGTTGAAGGATTATGTGTATCATTTGTTGGTACTAAAAACTCATCTGATCCTGTACTTGCTCTAAAGGTAATTTAACCTGGTATGATGCCATCCTTATATTCATTAACATCAACTACTCTGCGTTAACTACATATTTTAACTACATATTTGTTATGGCTTTGAACTTGAAATTCTATCTGCTGGAGTTGTTTTGCAGAGGATAGTGACTGAGATTGAATTGTGGTCAAGTGTACATGCTGGAAGAAAATAGGCAAACCCGATGGTCCTTTTGTTACTGGCCTTCTCATCACCGAGCAACAGCAGGACAGAGCAAGGAGCTTCCATGAGGTACGATTGATGTGAGAGTATTCCTTACATCAACTAGGTCAACAATGTAATGTGCTTGAATTTGTTGAACTTGCTGTCACCTTCTGATTTGCAAATGGGGCATCGTGACTGTTTCCCTCTAACTTAGTGCATTTGAATGGAGTTGTTAGAGTTAGTTTAAAGTTTGTATTTTTGCTGTAATGTAAATGCTTTGTAGTGAGTTTGACGATCGTGAAATGCTTTGTAGTTATAAACTTAGTGCATTTGTCGTGAGTTTGACGATCGTGAAATGCAGTTATGACTTAGTGTTATGTTGTTGAATTTAGTTGCTATATGTGCAATACAGTGAAGCTTCTTATTGTTGAGGGCCAATGAATTAACTCAGCCTGAACTTACAGCTTGTTTGTTATGCCGTTTGTGCTTATTATGCTTGAAGTGAAGTGGTGCTAGAACTCAGTTAGAAGACTTCATTGAAATGGTGGCTTAGCTGTTAATATGTTGTGTTTAGTTGGATTTTGAAATTGGTACAGTGACTGGTTTGATTTTTAGGGATATGCAGAGATACTTGAATCCATTGTTATGATGCTAATTCGAATGCGTGACTGACTGTTAGTTTGAATGTCTGAAACCTTTTGGGAATTTTATTTTGATGAACTTTGGGAAGTGTTTGGAATTTGTGTGAGAAGAGGGTTAGTTAAATGCCTGCAAACTGTTATGTAATTGTTGGTTGTGAATGTTTGATGTAGTTTGTGACTTTGGTTATATGCAGGTCTGTTGTTTTAGATGCTTGGCTGCCACTGATCTTGTTTTAATTGATCCTGGTTTTGTTTTAGGTGAGGGTATGTGTATGAAGCTTCAAAAGCATTCTATTTTCTGCTGCATTTATTTTGGTTAAGGTTTGGAATAATGAGGTTAGAATTGTGATGTTGTAAGTTCTGATATTTCTGTTATGTTGCTTGACATTCCGTTTTGTATCATACGCTATTTTGCCTTGATGGATATTTTGTTTTGTGAAATCGGCTGCAGGTTAGAAACACCATAAGCTACAATGTTCACAAATTTCTCAAAGGTGCTCATCCCAGTTGCAAAGGCTTTCAACCACACTCTCATCTTACATCTTCCTATGCATCTTCCTAGTTTACATTCGTGAAGAACTTGGGTTGTCATCACCTTCACTATTAAGGAAACTCTCAACAAAGTAAGGAAGGCACGCCCACCAAGACTCGTGCCAGTTACACCACATCTCAAGCATAATTATTGAATACATCCCTTAATTATCATCCATCCTTGCTTGTGTTTCGACATAGGACAATGATGCCGCAGATTTTACGTCACCCTTTTTGTGTTGAAATGATGTCTTATGATGTTCTTTTTTTATTTTTAGTGGTCTTGAACTTGTATGAACTTAAGTATTGCAATTGTGATGGATGTTATATGAAGTAAAATGGTACGATTATGACATGGTTATGGGTGAGGTTCCGTGACTGTCATGACCATGTGTAGGTGTAAAATCAGTTTTGAAAAGAGCTTCAAATGTTTGAACATTCTATTTTTGAGTGTATAGTTTTTTTTTCTTCCTTTTTTGTATAGTTTTTTTTCTTAATTTGAGAAGCTTTGTAGCTAGAGATTAGCTATGAATTAGCTACAAAAATGTTGTGTTTAAATTAGCTAGAGATTAGCTAG
The DNA here is from genome assembly GCA_022829125.1 of Lathyrus tuberosus. Lineage (NCBI taxonomy): Eukaryota > Viridiplantae > Streptophyta > Magnoliopsida > Fabales > Fabaceae > Lathyrus > Lathyrus tuberosus. The sequence continues at coordinate 7,359,361 of JALAZF010000199.1, read as the reverse complement.
AAAGTAGCTGCAAATTAGCTACCATTTCTGGATTCAAATATTATATAAATATTAAAACAATTAAAATTTAAACAATTGCCACGTGGCATACATGTCAGCAATTTTTTCCACGTTGGCATTGTCATATGTAAGCCACATCATCAAAAAATTTCCACATGGCATGCCACATAAGCCACCGTTAGTGAAAACTAACGGGAGGGACTACAATTACAAACGGAAAACTTTAGGAGGACCAAACCTTGAAGAAAATATTTATAGAGACCAAACTTGAATGTTGGGTTATTTTCAAGGACCTTATACATATTTAACCCTTAATTTTTTCAGTTTAATAATCCCAATGGTAATGTTGATTTTTTTTAATTTATTAGAAGATTAATCAACCTACTCATTTTATAAATAACATTGTTGAATCTGGCATTATCTACTTTGATAGTTATACTTTAGTCTCTGATTATATCATCATTAGAATCTTATAGGTCTATAATAAAGACTAGATTTGGGCATCTTCCTCAACTATCATGTTTCTTTTCCTTTTCTTAAATGAATCATTCACTATATACTGCTCGGGAAGTCGATTCACCAAGATCCGACAATATTACCCCACTAATTCCTTTTCAGCTAATGGTGTATGTCAATGATATCCATTCAAACATACTCAACATTGGAGAATAAAACAGAAATTTTTCCTACCATTTTCCCAAAACATTCAATGAAGTTTATAGATAATTTACCTACTTGTTGTCTTAACTTCATGAGTTTGGTTGTTCTTACTTCAGGCTAAGGCAAACAAAACTTGTCATGGAAACATGTAAAAGGTTGTGAAAGCACTATTGAAGGAATTTGACATAGAGATTAAATACAAGAAAAAGGTGTGAAAACATTGTTGCAGATCATCTCTTAAGACTCGACCTAATAGAAGAAACAAAAAAAAAGGCCAATCCAATACTTCTTTGTTGATAAACGTAATCTAGTCATTAAAATTGCACCATGGTTCATGGAATTTGCAAGCTCTAAGGTCAGTAGATGTTTACTACAACATTTAAACTATCAGCAAGTGCTTAAAAGACTTCTTATAGCTAATTCGAGCAAGTGCTTAAAAGACTAAGAAGCTTGTTTGATCAATTAGAAAGGCAAAATACAATGGATAATTGATTAACCCTTGCTTATGATCGATTAAAACAAAGTAAAATGTATTCCAATCAATTTTAAGAAGGATTTTAATAGATTAAGACATATTTTTTAATTATTTAAAAGGTTAAAATTATAGACCATTGATTATTTCCTTTTTGAGCCATATTCTTTCCTGTATAAAGGAGGTTTCTCCTCATTTCAAAAGACACTAGTTTTCTAAATAAAAACTCTATCTTCTCTTTATATCTCTCCTTCTTTTATAAATTTCTTTTTCACTAGAATTGTCTTAGTTTCAAGAGAGTGAAAAGTTTTATATGAGAGTTATGTTATACTAGTGATGTGTTGTAATTGTTTATTCGAGGGTGTAGTTCTCTTGTGATCCTTTTTTAATAGATTTGAAGTTTTCTATATAAACTTATAAAAATATTAGTTTAATATTATTGAGTTGAGCTAGTGTAAAAATTATAGTTGTTTGTGGAAGGTTGTTGAGTGAAACATGTATAAAAGCTCTAGGTTATTTGTGAAATTTTTTGGGGGGTGGTCATGTACAAAAGCTCAAGTTATTTTGTAAAGTTGTTTGGTTGACCATGTGAAAAAATTAAGATCGTTTTAGTGGAAATATCACGAAAAAACTCTTGGGGACTGGAATAGATCATGTGGTTTAGGATGAACTAGACTAAATCTTTGGTGTGGTCGTTTTATCCATTTTTTTATTTCTGTTATTTATTGCATTGTTTCATTAATGTTTATTTCTATGTTCTAACAAATATTATTTTAAATTAACAAGTGGCATTAAAGTCTAACTTTATTATAAGAATAATCATCTTAGGAGGTAGGAGTGAATTCAAACGACTCATTAAACACACAAACATCCTTCAATGGAGAAAGGTATGCTTTATGCAAAGAAAAGATGTGAATCTTTATAAAGGAGATTGATTGTGATATATGCACTACTATAAAAATGGTATTTTTTTTTCGTACACATCAAGTTGATGGTGTTGTGGGAAAAAAGATAGAAATATCTAGACCAAAGAAGATAAAGAAAAAGTGCAACACATTTTGAAAGAAAAAACTATTATCACTACTGCTCTAGGTATTGATTAGTTCACGTGTTTTTCTTTATGTGAAAGTGCAAACAAAATGTGAGGCATCCCTTTCAATTTATCCATGTCGGCACTATTGAGGTAAAAAAGGGTTAGGATAAACACATTGATTCATGAGTACGAGCTTTTCAAAATGAAACAAAAAAAATATTTTGGATATGGAAAAACGGTTTATTCACATTTTGAATTATATGAGAATTTTGGGTAAAACTTTTCGAAATGAGGATTTGGTTATAAAAGTTCTTAGATGTTTAAACAATAGTGGACAACCCAAAGTCAGTGCAATTTATGAATTTAAGAACTTATCTTCTATGGATCTAGCTACTCTGTTTGGAATGTTGCAAGAACACAAAAAGAAGAAAAGTGTAGCTCTCAAAGTCGAAGAAGAAAAAATTCATATATTGATGAAAGTATGACATTAACGGTTTGACAATTCAATATATTTATAAAGTATGACAAGCAACAAGATTTTTAAAACAAAAAGAAGAAAAATCTTCATTCTTCCGAACTTTAGAAGACTCGTGATGATTTTGGTACCTAAAGTTGAGACATGAGTTCTTAGTGTGCGTATGTTTTATCGTAGCAAATATTTAATGGTACTTTGATAGTAGTTGTCCAAAGCATATGACTAGAGACAAATATTAGTTCTCTTTTTTCTCTCTCAAAAAAGGGAAGTTTTGTGCCTTATGGTTATAACTAAATAGTAAGGGTTATTGGTTCCAATGTAATTGGTAAGTTTTTTAAACCAAAAATGGGGGTGTTATTTTAGTTGTTGGCTTAAAATATAATTTGCTAAGTATTAGTCAATTGTGTGACAAAGGTAATATTGTCACTTTTTATTTGTCTTGATGAAGAGTTATGAAATCTAAAACAAATAAAAATTTCTTTACTAGTTCCAGAAATGGGAATACCTACAATATTAATTTTAATAAAATCTCTTCAAATGATGCATGTATTTTGAATAGTGAGGATGAATTGTGGCTATGACATAGGAGAATATTTCATATCCACATGGACCATTTGAATGAATTGGTTTGCAAGAATTTAGTGATGGGGTTGCCAAACTTATGTTTTTAAAATAATCAATTATGCGATGTGTCCCAAAAGGATAAACAAGTAAAGGGTTCCTTAAAATCATAAAATATCATTTCTACAAATAGGCATTTACAACTCTTGCACATGGATCTTTTTGTCTCATCCAAAATTGTGAGTTTTGGCAAGAATTATCATGTCCTTGTAATTGGGGATGACTACTCTTGCTATAGATAGACATTTATCTTATCTCATAAAAGAGACACACTTTCTGTCTTTTGGAAATTAAGCGAGGTTATCCAAAACTAAAAAGACTTAAGCATTGCATATATCCGAAATGGTCGCAAAGGTGATTATAAAATATGGTGTCATACCCCAAGTTTTACCCTCATTCAATAAACAAACACATGCATTAATACATTTGTATCATCTACATATGATATCATGCATTTCATCTTGCATAGTGCTTAAAACGATAGCCAGAATAAATTCTCGGATTTACAGCCAGATCGGTCGAAATGATTCTCAAATGTACATAAAATTAGCAGGCGAAAAATTTCAAAATCGAGCTAGCCAACGCCTATTTTATTAATCTACGGTTCACGTAATTTGACTTGGTGTACTCGTTATATTTTTTCGTCTCTTTTTTTTGTCGTATTTTGATCAGTCTGAGCATTTTAACCGATTTTTATTTCAAAATTTGATCAAAACATGTATGTTTCTAAGAAGTTTATTTCACGCTAATCATTTTGGTGCGTTCAGTTTAACTTTTCGAGCACTTCTACGCTCAACTTTTATTTGTTTTGAGTCCTTTTATTTTTATTATTTTATCAAAATATTCAAAAACAAAAAAATAGGATTAGTTTTGTTTTCATTTTAATTTTATTGTGATTATTTTTTTTGTTTGATTTTTATTCAATTTATTTAAGTTAACTCATTTTTGAACTCATATATTGTCCAAAAGGGCATTAATAGTATTTGTAAAAATTAAAAACTCTACTTATTCACTACATATACATTGATTTTGTTGCGACGATCATATCTTGTCTTTTTATTTAGGGGTTTTATTAATATTTTCCTTTTCCCTATTTGCGAATAAATAAAGTTTGATGATGTTGTGAATTAGGATGCCTTGAAACAAAATATACTCGGTTTCTTTATAGGCAAGAAACACACAAGGGTTAGGGTTAAGGAAAAACAACAAGAACAACAAGGATTGGTTATAACTACTATTCTTTACTTTCTCTATAAAATAGATTACAAGTACTCAAGAATAACAAATAACCCTCTCACCCTAAATACTAAACTAATGGGCTTTTTAACCTAACATACTAAACTAATGGTTATAACTGCTATTTATAATAAACCTAACATACTAAACTAATGGGCTTTTTAACAATTACCCATTACAAGCTAACTTAGGCTACAAGCTAACTTAAACAATTAGATCCTTAACACAAGGCCCAATTCGTCAACTACATACTAGAACACAATTCGACTACAACATGTAGGTCTTCGACAATAGCATGTAAGCAGACTTAGACGGCATGCTTAAACTAGAGTTCGATCCAATATCTCACAAATCTCCACCTTGGATCTAACTCTATAACCTCAAGAAATAAACTAACTTTCTTCATGCAGCTTTATCAACTGCATACAGTGGAAAAATTTGCAACTAGGCAACGTCTTGGTGATCATAACAGCAGCATTATGATCTGTCGAAACCTTCAACACTTGGACTTCTCCACGCTCGATTACCCTTCTGCCAAAATGCAGCCTCACATCAATGTGCTTGGTTTACTCATGATAGGCTGAATTCTTCGACAGGTGTATTGCACTTTGACTATCACATTTAACAGTGACAACTCGACCTTGAAGTTTCAGCTCCTTTACAAAACCTTCAAGCCACAATGCTTCCTTCACAACTTCAGTTAGGGCGATATATTCCGCTTCAGTGGTTGATAAGGAAACAACCTTCTGAAGTGTTGTTTTCCAAGTGATTGTTGTGCCAAACACAGTGAATACATATCCAGAAATAGATTTTTTTGGAATCCATACAACCTGCATAATCAGAGTCGACATATCCTTCAATTGTTGCTTTACTATCTTCACCCAAGGCTCCAGCATAAATTAGGACTCTGTTCAGAGACCCATTTATGTACCTTAGAATCCACTTTGATGCTTTCCAGTGAGCCTTTCTAGGATTCTCCATGTACCTGCTTACAAGACTTACTGCATATGCTATGTTGGGTCTAGTACAAACCATAACATACATCAAAGAATCCACTATATTAGCATATACAATGCTATTTATATAAGCTCTTTCGTCATCAGTACTGGGACACTGATCTATACTCAACTTGAATTGAGGGTATTTCAGAGTCACAACAGGATTTGAATTCGACATACCATACTTTTCGAGAATCTTCTGTAGGTATGCCTCTTGAGATAAGCATAATCTTGACGGCTTTCTATCTCTTCGGATGTCAATCCCAAGAATACTAGACGCAGCTCCCAGATCCTTCATATCGAACTCCTTATTGAGTTCAACCTTCACCCTCATTACATCTTCGACATTGTTGCTTTCTATTAGAATATCATCCACATAAAGAAACAAAATAACAAATGAATTACCAGGTCGAAATCTGAAGTAAACACAGTGTTTGAACTGAATTCTAATGAAACTTATGTGTGACATGAACTTGTCGAATCTCCTATTCCACTATCGAAGAGATTGTTTCAATCCATATAAAGATATCTTCATCTTGCACACATAATCTTCCTTCCCCTTTTCGACATACCCTTCAGGTTACCTCATCAGGATTGTTTCATCTAGATCACCATACAAGAATGCAGTCTTCACTTCCATCTGTTCTAGTTCAAGGTCGAACTGTGCCACCGTGGCAAGAAACATTCGAATGGATATGTGCTTCACAACAGGAGAGAACACAACATTGAAGTCAGCACCTTCTTTCTGAGTGAACCCCCTAGCAACCAATCTTGCCTTATATCTTTTCAACGCCACTTCTTCGGTTCCTTCCTTAACTTTGAAAATCCATTTACAGTTGACTAACCTGGCTCTAGCAGGTTTCTTGATCAGTTCCCTGGTGTTATTATTATGAAGAGATTCCATCTTATCATCCATGGCCTTTAGCCATTCAGTCTTCTTTCGACTCCTTATAACTTCCTTATAGTCTCTAGGTTCTTCGTCGAGAACATCAATTGGAGAGATTAAGGCATAAGCTATAAGATCTGCATACCCAAGTCTCTAAGGTGGCTTGATGACTCTCCTCGGGCTGTCTCTTTCTAGAAGATAGTCATCATCAATCTCATCATCTTCAACATCAGCTTTTGCTTCTTCTTCGACTTCATCTGGGATATGCAATTCAACATCAACATGCTTCACCTCAATAGGAATCTCTCCATATTCCAGCTCTTCGTCAGCATCATCAATTTTCTTGAAGGTCATTTCAGCTTCATTAAAAACTACATCTCGACTAGAGACACACCTCTGGTGACCTGGCTCTAGGCACCATAGCCTATAAGCTTTGACTCTTTTAGGGTATCCCATGAACATGCATTTCAGAGCTCTAGGTTCGACCTTGTCTTGCCTAATGTGAGCATAGGCCACGCAGCCAAATACTCTCAGTTTATCGAGACTAGGTGGATGTCCCGACCAAACTTCTTCAGGTGTCTTCATATCTAACATAGTCGAAAGATATCTGTTTACCAGATATGTTGCTGTCGAAACAACCTCAGCCCAAAACACCTTCTTTAACCCAACACTAGTCAACATGTATCTAACTCTTTCCAAAATATTTTGATTAAACCTTTCTGCTAAACCATTTTGTTGGGGAGTACCTACAGTAGTTTTATACCTTGCAATACCTGAGGCAGCACAAAAGCTGTCGAACGCCTCATTGCAAAATTCAGGGCCATTATTGGTTCTCAACCTCTTGACCTTTCTGCCAATCTGATTTTCGACCAGAGTCTTCAAACCTTTGAAACTCTCAAAAGTTTTATCCTTAGTCTTCTGGATGAATACCCATAACTTTCTGGAATAATCATCGACTATGGATAGAAAATACCTTGCTCCTCAATGTGATGGACACCTTGCAGGCCCCCAAAGATCAGCATGGGTATAATCAAGGGATCCATGAGTTCTTTGTTTGCCTTTGTTGAAATTCACTCTGCAAGATTTTCCAAGTACACAAGGTTCACAAAATTTCAGCTTTTCGACTTTGTCTCCTCCAAGCTGATTTTTTTCCCCAATTCTACCAGACCCCTTTCACTAACATGGCCTAATCTCATGTGCCAAGTTTATATCTTCGACAACGGTTTTGTGGATGAAACATTTGTCGAACCACTTACAACTTCAGCCTCAAGGGTATACAAGCCTTGTTTCTTCACGCCTCTCAAGACTTTCTTCGACCCCTTTATGACCCTTAGGATACTTTTCTCTCCTTGAAAAATATATCCCTTCTTGTCAAATTCACCAAGAGAAATCAAATTTCTATTCAAATCAGGTACATACCTGACTTCAGTCAATAACCTTATTGACTCATCATGGAGCTTGAATCTCACAGATCCAATACCTGTAATTTTACAAGCTTTGTTGTTTCCCAGCAGCAATGATCCACCATCTTGATCACATAGCTCCTCGAACAATTCTCTATTTAGAGTCATGTGTCAAGTGCAACTTGAATCTTTAATCCACTATTTTCTTGAGTCGGCGCTTGAAACCACAAGAACATCAGATGATTCAAAGTCATCTTGAACAATGGCTGCGTTGCCATTATCCTTACCTACATGATCTTTCAGGCGTTCATGGCACACATTTCTTGTGTTATCGTCCTTCTTACAATAATTGCATCGAATTCCAGATGTTTCGCCACTATAAGACTTCTGATGACTTTTACCTTTCTTCTTGTCGAACTTACCATCCTTTTGCAAGAATTTTCCCTTAACGGTCAAACCTTCACCAACTGTCAAAGGTTTATGCTCCTTTCGTTCATTCAAGCCCTTAGAGTACAAGGGTGATTGAACTTCTTCAAAGCTCAGGGACTCCCTTCCATACAAGAGAGTTTCTTTGAAGTGAGCATGTGTTTTGGGTAAAGCGCACAACATCAATAGTGCTTGATCTTCATCTTCGATCTTTAAATTAATATTTTCAAGATCAAGAATCATCTTGTTGAACATATCCAAGTGCCAAGCCAACACTTTGTCTCTGCTCATCTTGAATGAATACAAAGCTTGCTTCAGGTAGAGTCGATTCACCTGAGATTTGATCATGTACAAACTTTCAAGTTTCAATCATAACCCCAATGTCGTCGTCTCCTTTGATACCTATCGAAGAACCTTATCACCAAGGCTCAACAATATTGCGTTGTGGGGTTTCTCTATCATGGCCGTCTTTTATTTTTTCGTTAACGCAACGTCCATGGCTGTCTCTCCCTTCAACGCTTCCAAAAAACCTTGTTGAACCAGTAGGGCTTTCATCTTCAAGCGCCACAAACCAAAATCGTTCACTCCGGTGAACTTTTTAATCTCTTACTTTGTTGAATGCATCTTTCTCCATGCTCACCGCAGCAGTTTGTTGTCAATTAGGATGCCTTGAAACAAAATATACTCGGTTTCTTTATAGGCAAGAAACACACAAGGGTTAGGGTTAAGGAAAAACAACAAGAACAACAAGGATTGGTTATAACTACTATTCTTTACTTTCTCTATAAAAACATATTACAAGTACTCAAGAATAACAAATAACCCTCTCACCCTAATTAGATTTTGTCACACCACCCTTATGATGTGAGACCAGTATGCTATTTTAATAAACTTAACATACTAAACTAATGGGCTTTTTAACAATTAACCATTACAAGCTAACTTAGGGTACAAGCTAACTTAAATAATTGGATCCTTAACACAAGGCCCAATTCGTCGACTATATACTAGAACATAATTCGACTACAACATGTAGGTCTTCAACAACAGCATGTGAGCAGACTTTAACGGCATGCTTAAACTAGAGTTTGATCCAATATCTCACAGATGATAACTCTGTTAGCCCATCAAGCGAGGGCGCGGTTGCGCTTCGCGGGCGTCGTGTTCTCATTTTTTTCGAGGTAAGACATGTGGAATTCAAATGATTTTGTGATAATAATGGAATTAAGCATTGTTTTTTTTTTGCTCCGCGAACTCCTTAACTAAATGGGATAGTGGAACTGAAAAATAGATCTCTTGGGGAGTTAACGAGAACGATGCTCAATGAGACAAACCTTCTTATGTACTTTGGGGTTGATGCGTAAGCACTGCTTACTATGTAATGTGTCGTGTCTTGATAAAAATAATTCTAAAGAAGATGCACTCAGCTTAAAATTATACATTTCATAACAAATTCTTACTTCATCCATTTACTCCACTGAATTAATATCTATTCATTAAGCGTCTTTTTTTTTTTAATTTTTAAATCACTTTTCACCATGGTCCAAACTAACAACCATTGTGAAAGGTGAAGGAGTGATACGCTTCGAATCCCAACACCAATAATTTTGTGTTTTTTCATTACAAAAATGGTGTGTTCCCTTAATTTCTATTTTAAAATTAAAATTAAACTATTTTCCACCACTGTCTAAAGTAACAACCATGATGAAATGTCCCTCAGTAATGCGCAAAAAACTTGTTAATGAGGGACATTTCAACACGACTGCTTCTTTCAATTGTGGCAAAAAATGTTACCTATATAAGCCATTTTTTTTCACTTCTAAACAGAATTGCACTCTATCTCCATAAGAAAATCCCTAACATCTCACGTCTTATCCAAATCTCCTTAAAAGTCCGCACACCATTTCTTCACAAAATTCCAACATATTTTCTCCAACTCGTATAGATCAAGGAAAGGTGTTACTAAAGTTGTAAGATGGAATCAAGAAACTCATTTATTTACTTCCTCTTCACATTTTCGATATGTGAAACACTTCCACTATTTATGTTGTTGTTATTGTTCAAACTATTTGTCCTTTAATATTTGTTGGTTTTCTTGTTGTTGAGATAGTAAACTCTATAGGTTGTTTGTTGTTGTTTTTGTTAAGCTATTTTGTTGTTTTTGTTGTGGTTTTAAAAGGTTTAGAGTTATTGTTGTTATTATTAAGACGATATTAAAGGTTTAATGTTGTTGTTTTTGTTGAGATAAGTAAAAGGTTTATGTTATTGTTATGGTTTTTGTTAGTTATGTTGTTGTTTTTGTTGAGTTATGTTGTTGTTTTTATTTAGGTAATAAAACGTGTAGAGGTATTGTTGTTGTTGGTGTATTGTTTAGTTATACTATTGTTTTTGTTGTGGTTTTTGTTAGTTATAGTGTTGCTTTTGTTGAGTTATGTTGTATTTTCGTTGATACAAGTAAAAGGTTTTTGTTAATGCTGATGTTTTTGTTTTTGTTTTTGTTGATATAAGTAAAATATTTGTGTTATTGTTATAGTCTTTGTTAGTTATGTTGTTATTTTTGTTGACTTGTGTTGTTGTTTTTGTTCATATAAGTACAATATTGTGTTATTGTTGTTTTTTTTTTTGTTGCCATATGTTGTTGTTGTTGAGAATGTTATTCTTTGTGAAAATATCATTCCTTTCAGCCCAACATGTCTAGAGTGATAGAATATACATGTGATTTTATTATATTGTACGTGGATTGAGTGTTTTACCAACCCCTCATTGGATGTATCCTATCAAATTTAATTAAAAAATAAAAATATACAAAATTAAGTTATATTTTAAGAATAACTGTCATTTATCAATGTTTTTCGAGCTTTTTTCTACCCATTATTCATATCCTGCGCTTTAACAGTTGAAATTTGGTTTGATATTCCTAGTTCATCAATCAACACTTTCTTCTCTACTAGTTCATTCTGTAAAGTATAAAATTTGTTGAGTAATTCTGATTCATCATCATGATGATGATAATTATGATAATGATGATTATGAATTGATATTTTTTAACAAATTTGATATTTTGAAAAATGAATTAGTAGAGAAGGAAATGATGATTGAAGAATGAAGGATGACCGTTTGTTTAGTGAATCGTTTGATGAAGGCCTAGACTTTTTTATAAGCCTATTTAGTTAAAAAGAATAAGCCTCATGCCATGAAAAAAAACCTTTTAATCCTAACAGGCCGACCTATTTAAATAAATATGAATAATTTTTTTATTATCATTATGTTATGTTTTGTACTTTGAATTAAAATACATAAATAAAAATTGGTTATCTTGAATAACTTATGAAAATAAGATGAAAACACCTTATGAACAATGTTATAAGTTATTTTTATAAGTTATCTTAAACAAATAATTTCACAAAACTTATGTTAATAGGTAAATTAAAATAAGTCAATATAACTAAACTTTTAATCTCATTGGTTTTTTAGTTTGTTAGTCTATTTAAAATAGCAGGTTTTTATGTAAGCTAACAAACTAACTAGACTTTAGAAAATGTCAGACTCAGACCTAAAAATAAGTTTATGATAGATTACAGGTCAGACTTAGACTTCAATTTTTTTAGCAGACCAAACTTAATCTTGACAAAGTCTAACTCAGCTCAGCCTATTTTTATTATAATTTTGTCTTATTTTTTTTACTCTACTAAATATGAAAAGATTAGTACTATCCCTCTATTTTCTTTTGTAGTTACAAACTTGTAGCAAACAAAGAGTGATCTACCAATGCACTTATAATTTGAGTATAATACTTTTAACTAAATATAATTAAAAAATGAATAAAAAAATCATTTTTTTAAAACATACCTAACTGTCTGTCGTCTACACCTACATGCATTTCCACTAGCGGTACTGGATGGTACTGGATGCACAAAGTCTATATCCAATTCAAGTGAAAAATGAATTTCTTTTTCTTATAATATTATTTAAATCCATTTGACCATATCACTAAGGATTTGATTTGTGGAGTTTTGATACCATATTAATTAATTTAATTAAAGTAGACGACTCAGCAAGCCAACATAGGACCTACATTTTGCTTTTTTAAATAAATCTTCACTGCCTTGATGTGGTTTTTAAATTAACCACACGTACCAAGTTTATGATTAGAATAAAAAAAGACAATTTTTTTTATCTCTATTTGTATCTTAAAAAAAACAATATTTAATATTTATACAACAACAACACATCTTTTTAAAATAAATGAAGCCTATTTGGAGCATGTATAAAGAATTTTAAAATTGTGAAATTGATTTTGATTGTTCTAAAAATTTGATTTTATTTAGAATTAATTTTGATTTACAATTTTTAGATTTAAACATAATTGTTACCCTTAAATATATTTATTGATTTATAAATATATTCAAATATAATCAACACATATACACGAATTTTAAATGTAAAAGGAGTTAAAATTTCAAAAATTTCCAAATCAAAGTTTGAATCTCAATTAAAATAATATTTGTATTTAATATTCAACACACTTTAAATAAAATGACTATAATGAAAATATTTATGTAAGAAAAAAATTATTAATAAATTATGCGAGATCATACATAATTAGTTAAAGACATTTTGAAGATTAAATTATCATTTGATAATACTATTGCTGGTAAATTAATAGGGAATTCTCTTTTAAATATGCATACGAATGTATCAGGAAGAATTACATTGAACCTTCTAAGACAAAATTCATTTGACATTTCTACATATCACATGCTAAGTTATTAGTAATTTGAAAACTAATACATAATGTTATTGCAAGACAACCTGATTCGAAGGGTAATACATATGATTTCAAGATGCTTTCTATAAAATCATTATGTGGAAACTGCAAACCACTTATTTCTTAAATGCATATACATCTTACTTTTATGTTATTTGATGAAGTGATTGTTTAACATGAAAGTTCATAGAATTAGTTATGTAAATTTATTCAAACTTGTTGGTAGATGTTAGGACTCTCAAATTCAGAATCTAATCATGACTCTCTATATATTTCTCATGTTCTAGATTATGTTTATTGGTAAATATTTATATATTTTTAGATTACGTTTAATATTTTAATTATTAATTAATGAAGATATTAATTAAATACACAACCATTTTTGTTTCTAATAATAACATGATACCTTGTAAGTGAGTAAGTGAACATTCAATAGGTAGGAAAGAATCCCACATTGAAAGTTTAACTCAGTTTCATGTTCCTTATATATAGTGGCACTTATTAACTCATTAAGGAGTTAAAAAGGAGAGTGTGTCATATGGATGAGTATGATGGTCCCAAGTCCTTATGTCATTTGTCATTTTCACATTCCCTCTCGCCAATTTCGCCACCGACGACACCAGCTCCAACTTTGGGATCAGGACTGGGACTGAAGGTGTGAGCGTTGAGGCGCTAGTGGTGGCTTGAACCACTATTAGGAAAGTGTTCATATGCACGATTTTATTTCAAGCATCAAAGTGACGAACCAAGACCTTGTGAAGTTGGACTGTCTCGATAGGACAAACTTCACTCGCTGGCAAGACAAGATGATATTCCTCCTGTCTGCCTTGAAGATTTTATATATCTTGGATCCTGAATTGGTATTAATTCCATAATCCCAAGACAATGATTCTGAGGAATTCAAGGAAGAATGTAAGAAACAAAAGGAGGGTGAACTGATGTGTCGTGGACACATTCTGAACACACTATCTTTTTTTTTTATAAGCAAAAATTTCATTCAACAAGATACTAAAGAGAGTATCCAACCCTGTACAAAAACATCAACCATCCTTAACGAGAGCTACAAAAATTCGCAAGGATAATTGATCCACTCATAATAATTACAAGTAGTTAGCGAGTTAATTCTTTTTCCTACCCACCACCAAGTGAACAAAATTATATCTTCTACTATCCTATCACTATCCCATATAACATCATTAAATAAAATTTTGTTTCTATTTATCCAAAGACACCATACTATAGACAGCCACAAACCTGTAGAATTTTGGACCCTCACCTTCCTACTAATTAAGGCCTCAATACAATGACGTAAATGTGATAATATGCTGTCATGTGTTCCAACATCAATCCCTAACCAAAAACCAAGACGCAACCATATTTCCTTCGCTTTTCACATTCGAAAAGGACATGAAACGCGGTTTCATCACTTGAAAAGCATAAAGGGCAGGTGTTATTATGCAAATTAGATAAAATACCTCGCTTGCATAAATTTACACACGAAGATAACGTGTCGTGTAACAACCTCCAATCGAAGGTCTGAACCTTAGGAGGAGATGAAGAAAGCTATACCATTTTGAAAGCTGCCTGATGATCCTCACCGTCCAGTCGAACACGTTGAGCCTCCTTCACCAACTTGTAAGCACTGCGGACTGAGTAGAATTGATGCTCATCACCCAACCACACACATTCGTCTACATCAGTGGGGCTGCATCTTTGTTCACGCAGCAGTAATACCAACGCGTCCCTCTCTAAATTGTTCTCTGCCGTCAATTCAGACTCGTTGAAGTCCAACTTCCAGTGCCCGGAAATACCGTCATGATCCACAAAATCCACAACCCTTCCAAATTTATTATTTGATTTCTCCCAAGGATTAGGAAACAAATGTCCAAGAGAGTCGTTACCACACCAATATGAAAACCAGAACAGAACCTCATTCCCTCTATTAACCTTGTATCTAATATTCTTCATAAATCCAGCATTTCCAAACTCCTTTAGAATACCAAAGATATCGCGCCACCACAAGGACGAACCAGTTGAGTAACTAGGCAATAAACCCAAGTGAAGGTCCAATATATAATCGTGGTATCTTGCTTCAATCAAACCATACCACAACCTACCTTTCAATTTCAACAGTTTCCATAACCACTTTGCTACCAATGCAATGTTAAAAATTCTAACATTCTTTATACCCAAACCCCCCACCTCTTTTGGTTGACAGACTACTTTCCATTTAATCCAAGATATGTCCTTCTCCTTGCCAGATCCGTACCAGAGGAATTTACACTAAATACTCGTCAATATTTTCACAACTTTAGCAGGCATAAGGTAAACCGACATGAAATGCGTTGGAATGTTGGATAAAACAGAGTTAATTAATGTTGCCCTACCTGCCATTGATAAAAATCGACCCTTTCAATTCGTGAGCCGCATCTGAACCTTGTCAAGCATAGGTTCCAAAATGACAATCGTCGATGATTACCTCCTACGTATACACCGAGGAATTTAAACGAAAAACCGTCAATTTGAACTCCTAGAAAAGTTGCAGCCACCCTAAAAAAACCATCATCCACTCCAATTCCATATAACGCGCTTTTCTTGTAATTAACATGCAATCCTGAGACCAGCTAAAATCCCTTGAGAATTGCCTTGATTGACCATAAATTTCTCCAAGATCCTTCTCCTACAAGGACTGTATCATCTGCATATTAGAGGAGCTCAACTGACCCCATATTTCCAATTTTTATTCCTTTGAATAAGTCCTCCTTTACGGCTCTCTAAACCAGAATTGCAAAGCCCTCTGCTACAATGGTGAAAAGATATGGAGACATAGGGTCACCCTGTCGAAGACCCCTGGTGACCCTAAAGTCTCGAGTGGCACTACCATTGACAAGCACTGATATAAAATTATTCATCACCGTGCCTTCAATCCACGACATCCACTTACTCCCAAATCCCATAATTTGCATAATGTCTTTTAGGAAACTCCATTCCACTCGATCGTATGCCATCGCAAAATCAAATTTTAGCATCATAGCTCTTGTATTATTCCTCTTTGTATAATCTATTAACTCATTCAATACTATCACTCCATCCAAAATATTCCTACCTTTTATAAAAGCTGTCTGAGTTTTCGTGACGATTTTATCCATAACCAACTGAATTCTGCCCGCCATCAAGTTTACGACCACTTTATAAACAGAGCTAATCAAACAGATAGGACAAAACTCATCTAATTCACTTGCTTCATCTCTTTTAGGAATCAAAGCATTGAAGGAAGATGAGAAAACTTTCGGCATATGACCAGTCTCAAAAAATTCTAGTATACACTGCGTGAAATCATTCCCTAAGATCCCCCAACATTTCCTCAAAAATTTTAAGTTAAAACCATCTGGTCAGGGACTGCGGCCTCCGTCACAATCAAATACAATTCTCTTGACATCTTCAGCCGTAAAAGGAATCTCCAAAGCAAAGCTTTCAGCCTCCGACAACCTTTTAAAACCCATACTCCCTATGCGTGGCATGGCTCTTTCAACTTTTTTAAACCTATATTCGAAGTGATTAGCAACAGCTTCCTTGACCCCTGCAACGTCTTCAATATGTCGCCCTCAACGTTGACAAAACGAATGGCATTTGATCTGTATCTCTGTCTAATTGCAGCATGAAAGAAATTTGAATTGAGGTCTCCCACCTTTATCCAATTTATACGAGCCTTCTGTTTCAGGATGCTTTCTTTTGATCTCAATTTCTTCCACATATCATCCTCTGCACTCTTTCTCCTTAATAACTCAGAGCTGCTGCATCTCCCCTTGTTCTGCACTATATTATTTTCTGTTTCATTAATGGTATCAATATTATCGTTTATTGTTGTATCTAACCAGCCATACACCTTTTCATTCCACCATCTTAACCGGCAACTTAAGTATTGTAACTTCTTTGAAATAACAAAATAATGTTTGCCTTTAACTTCATAATCTTCCCAGGCCTTTTTAACAAACTCCAAGAAGTCATGATACTCAAACCAACAGTTTAATGTTCTGAACGGCTTCGGGCCCCAATTAATGTTTCTAGCCACTAACGACACAGGCCTATGATCCGATATGTCTCTGCTTCCAACCTTCTGTGTCACCGTATTCCAGTTGTTAAGTAAGCCTGGAGATATTAGAAACCTGTCCAATCTACTACATGACGACCCCGATACATTAAACCACGTAAATTTGATGCCACTAACCGGTACATCAATATAACCTGACTGTTCAATGAACTCACTGAATTCTTCAGTTACTTTCCTCGAATGATTACTGCATCCTATTCTTTCCTTCCTATCCTTGATAGCATTGAAATCTCCAGCAATTATCTATTCTCCTTCCACCAACGTATTCTTTAAGTGCAGTATTTTGCCCCAGAGGATTCTTTTTTCAGCATTTGAACATGAGGAATATACATTCAAGAAACAACAATTTTTACCTTGCCATATCGCATTAACCCCTACAAATCCATTATCCTTGAAGCTGATAATGGGTTCCATCAGGTTACTCCTCCAAATTGTGATCATTCCTCCAGCCAGACCAACAGAATCAGATGCCGTCCATATACAGTTGTTATCGCCCCACAAACTTATTGCTATGTCTTCTTTCATTTTAACACATTTGGTTTCCTGGATGAAAATCAAATCCACATATTCCTTTTTTACTAATGCCCTTATTCTCCTTCTCTTTAAACTTTTCCCACATCCTCTAATATTATAGGTCATAAAATTCATTTCACCAGCCTTTCAACATCCTTCTTTCTGATCATTTCGTTCCTAGCCTCTTTCTCGCAATTACGAACTATGTTCTCGAATACTTGATCATCTTCTTCCCCTTCAATTCCCAAACCCTTTATAGCTCCCCAAATTCTGGTGGGCAGATTTTCTAACTTTCTTTTAATCCTTGAGTTACGTTTTGGCACGTCTTCATGCCCTATAGAGTCTCCAATGGAATGTGGAGTCCCTACAAAGCTTGAAATTTCCTCCTCATCATCATCAATAACATGTGCCTGAGAGGATACACGATCATCATAGGAATTGTTGACATTCAGCAAAGTTGAGTAGTATAACGGAGCGAACGAAATCTTTAACTTCTGATAGATTCCATCTAATCAAACCACCTTTTTAGGTCTGCTAATTAACTTTTGCACTGATTGTTAAAACCTCACCCCATTACTTAATGGAGTCCCACTTTTACCCTTCAAAACTTCAGCATCCTTCTCAATATTTCCCTCTTGGACTATTCTATTCGACAGCTTCTTCTGAAATCCAATACCTTCTCTGTTCTCCAAAGGTTGGGAAATATTTTGGCATCCAATATTACCAGTGGACAAATCACAGCCTTTATTTAGATCCCGTGACCTATATATAGTTTCCATCTGCCCAGACCACTTACTATCCTCATTATCACCAGCAGGCCTACACTCCTTGGGCCCAGAGCTAGGTGACAGGACTTCTGTAGCTTCTTTTGACCTTTCACATGTCCCAACCGAACTGATTGCCTCCTTACTAACTAATTCAATTGTCTCACCCACCACCATCTCCTCATCTTCCTCTTCACTAAGCCTCATCAGGCTTTCATCCTCTTCTAAATCCGAAGATTCGATATTAGAGCTATCCTCAGAATCGTACTCCTTTTTAGATACTGATCTTCTAACTCCTATTGAATCTTCCACTACTTTAATCACAAAGATGTCTTCATTTACTTCAATATTAAACACTTCATTAAGATTTAACGCAAACTTGGTTATGATTAATATGCTCGCAACATCCAGCCTTTGCATCTGCTGCGTATCTTCATCAGCCTTTACGTATTCGCCCACACAAGCAACTAGAAATTTGTAAAATTTCTCTCCCCATACATGACTTGGTAGGCCATAGATACTCACCCAGGTTAACCTTTACGGGTCCACATCCTTTGGAGACCAAGGTCGAATTTCAGAAAACCATCTTTCCACCCAATCCTTATCCTCTGATATCATTATCATGATGACCCCAGACGATTCCTCCTCTAATAAGCATAAGTTTTCCCCCATTGGAATGGCTTTTATTTGAAAGAATCCCTCCATATGTAACGCGTCCTGTATTTCAAATGATGAACCTGGACGTTCCATCATACCCACAAAAGCCTTTTCAAACCTATTCAGAAGGTTGTTGTCGGCATTGAATTTCAGATGAACCATCGACAAGAAAAGCCTTTTCAAACCTATTCTGAACACACTATCTGATTGTCTCCGTGATCTCTACACAAAAAACCAATCGACAAAAAAAAATTGGATGAAACTTAAGTTCAAATTTTGTGTTATGGAAGAAGGTACTAAAAAGTTGTTGTTTTCAAAGTATTTTGATTTTAAGGATGCTATCAAAGAAAAAATGAATACAGTAATATCAAACCACACTTGAGAGTTTGTCGATCTACCTAAGGGATCAAGACTTGGATGCAAATAAGTGTTTAGAAGGAAATATCATAATGATGGTACGTTGAACATCTACAAGGATATATTAGTAGCCAAGGGTTTTAGACTGAAAGAAGGTGTTATTATTTCTACACATATGCATCAGGGACATCGATGACATATATAATTAGAGTATTGTTTGCATTAACCTCTTTGCATGACATTATAGTTCACCAAATGAATATCAAAACAGAATTCCTAATTTGAGATCTCAATAAGAATATTTATATGGAGCAACTGGAAGGTTATGTGCTTCCTAATAATGAACAAAATGTGTGCAAGTTTTTCAAATTCATATAATTAAAACAAGCACTGAAACAATGTCATCAAAAGTTTGAATATATCATATACTTTTAAATGAATTTGTTCCTAATTCTTGTGACTAGTGTTTATGCACAAAAATTATTTTAATTTCATTTAATTTATCTTTAAAATATTAAATTTTTATTTTTATAATTTTACTTTTTATTTTTTTATTATTTCTATTGTTTTAAAAAAATGACATACAAAATGATATGTGTGAGTTGGCAATGTCCACATTCCTCAAAATATGGCAACTATTAAAAAAAGTTACATGCACATTTTTTAAATCAAAATTCATAAAAAAATCTAAACGATTTAAAAACAAAATTGAGGAGATTGATTTCGTGAATAAACTCTAATATAAACATCAAAACTGTAATATATATATATATATATATATATATATATATATAAAAACAAGAGCATTCCATTTTTTTTAACATATTATAATGCTTTTAAAACGCTCTTCTTTGTCAATATCGATTAGACCATTAGTTTCGAGAGAACTGTAAAGCCTTCTAGAGTCTAAAAGGGTGCTCATATATGCTAAATATGACATAGTAAAATTGCTACTTACTATTTTTTATTGTACGGAGACTCTTGCCTCATTTGACTCTCATCCACATTTTTGTTATCATTTGAAACTATTTCACTAACAGCTATTTACATTTTTTTTATTTAAATAATACACTATCCGTTCTATATTATAAGCAAAAGTTACTTTTTAGATACATTAAATAGTTAATGTATCTGATTTACATATAAATCAGATACATTAATTATTCACTATATTTAAAAAATAATTTTTGTTTATAATATAGAACGAAGTAGTAAATAATAATCGTACAGAAGTGTGAAAACTCAAATGAAAAATCTAAAATGAGATGGAGGAAGGAAGTTATATTCAATGAACTTCGACTCTCCTACGCTACATGGTCAAATGTGTGGTCCAGTTATCTATTAATTCAACCACTGTATTAACTAATTAATTATTTTAATACTTTTGTCAACCTATGAGAAACCGTATAATTTTTACAGTATGACCCGATGAAATGAATCACGCATTAATAAATTTTTTTATGATAAAATATTAATGGTTAATGGAGAACAAACAAAATATATCCGAACGTCAACTTAAGAATTGAAACTTTATCTATATAAATTGCAAAGTGTCTTGTAACCAGAAATATAATATTCTGAACCTACCTTATCCCTTTTGACAAAGCATACTTATTCCAATCCAATGTACGCCACATTAGTTCTCCATAATAGAGACACAAGAGCTGAGAAGAAAGAACACGGTTTTTTATAATTATTACAACAGAAAAGACAACTATGTATTAATGCATGTGTTACGACTTATGACTAATAGTATGGTATCACATCCTCATGAATGGAAGGTATATAATCCTCCTAAAAGGATAAAATGATAAAATGAAGAATTTTTTTTCGGTTAGTGATAAATTGAAGAACTTATTCTACGGCTTTTATATTTTTTTTAGATGAATGTCTTTTTTAGAAAATTAGATAGAAAGATTTACTTTGACTCTACAATTATATCTGAAGAGTGTTTGACTACCTAACACATAGTATTTGTTATGTACTCCCTCCGTTCCATATTATAAGCAAATTTCACCTTTTTATATTCATTGAATAATTAATGTATCTGGTTCATATATAGACCAGATACATTAATTATTCAATGAATTTAAAAAGGTGAAATTTGCTTATAATATGGAACGGAGGGAGTATGTAAGAATCAAGAGGAGAGCGAAGAGAAAATAGAGACTCTATAAATCAAGTAGTGGTTTTTTAAAGGGTGAAAAATAAATGATTTTTTAATACAATATCTTTAGGGAGGTTTTGCAAACTATAAGGAGGCGCAAATGATATGTGAGACAAGTAACATATTTAGGTTAAGAGTGGCTTATTTTTAGATTAAAAATAACATATTTAGGAAGGTGCCACTTTTAATGAATAAAAACATAATATGAAACTGCTGGGATTCGAAGCATGTACATTGAATCAGTTTACCCCTCTTTTTTTATAAAATATTGACGGAATAAATTGTATATTTTTGTAAGAAAAAAAATGACGCGTCCAAGAATTATACCTCAGTTTTTCGATGTGTGAGCTGAAATAGTTGTTATAAAAAGTAGTTTTTCTAGTAGTAAATGTTCATTAGTTAACCACTTCTATGAGGTAATGCCATTTGGTCTCAAGAATGCTAGCGCCACTTACCAAATATTGATGGACACAATGTTTGTAGACTAGATAGGGAAAATTTTGGAGGTATTAATAGATGCCATGGTTATGAAAACTTCATATGAGAAGAATCACTACAAAGACCTGAAAGATATATTGATCTCTGCTAGGAAGTATAATATCATCCTGAACTTGATCAAATGTTTGTTTGGGGTTCAAGCATGAAAATTTTTGTGGATCTATGTACTTGAAGTTATAATGAGTGTAAGAGTTAGATGACCTCAATGGTTTTGATTATGAGAACACTATAAGGTGAAGTCTTTATTTGAAAATATCATCAATTTGTTATTCTTGGGAGATCAAGATGTCAAAGCCAATCTCTTAAGGACAACGCGTAATGTCAAGCGGTGTTCAGTGCAATCCTCGATGGTCCCTAGTCAAGCATTATCTAAACACTTATCTCCTTATATTTTCGCTATTGATTTATTTCTATTGTGCTTTAATATTTTCCTTACTATAATTTCCTTTTGTTTACTTATTCGCTCTCAACTCTTTGTTTGACTTACAAAATTGTTTTAAATAATTTATTTTATAAAAAAATTAATTGAAAATTGTTTTTTAAATTCACACAGCCCCGAGGAGAAACTGAGGAACCATTCGAGGAATTCCCCTCCACGGCATCACCGATCCCCTTCGAGATCCCCAGCCGGAAGCGACGACGACGACCAGAGGACCCCCCTGTCGTGGGAGATCATGAATTCCCTAATCCCCGCGGGCATGGAGAAACCCCCACCCCTGGGGACCTACGATGGTTTGGCCGACCCAGATGACCACGTCGAAAGTTTTGAAGCCATGCTCGACTTCAGAAATGTCAGAGGGGCCATTAAGTGCAGGCTTTTCCCCACCATCTTGCGGAAGGGCGCCATGACTTGGTACAAGGGTCTGGCACCCGGGTCGATCACATCCTGGAAGCAACTTAGACAACGCTTCACCAAACACTTTACTGCGTCTCGTCGACACCCGAAGACGGAGGCTGCCCTAGAAAGCATCTTCCAAGGGAAGAACGAATCTCTCCGGAACTACATTGAGAGATTCAATAGAGAAGCTGTCGAGGTTCATACGACCGATAACATAAAGAAGTATTTAATCATCCATGGACTATGTTTCGGATCCG
This sequence comes from Lathyrus tuberosus, assembly GCA_022829125.1. Lineage (NCBI taxonomy): Eukaryota > Viridiplantae > Streptophyta > Magnoliopsida > Fabales > Fabaceae > Lathyrus > Lathyrus tuberosus. Next base: position 7,336,221 of record JALAZF010000199.1, on the reverse strand, counting down.
ATTTTGCCAAGTGCGTGGGCCTCCGTAGACCCCGCCGTCTGGAGGGCCTCCTCCAACGAGCTCAGTCGTACATCGAGCTCGAGGAGTCAGAGGCAGCGCAAATCGCCCTTGAGTCGAGACGCAAGGAAGACCCCCGCGGCCACAAAGATGAAGACTCTCCTCCCCGACGAGGAGGAGAAAGAAAGAAAGAAAATCGCCCCCGTGATCCTCGTGAACCGTGCAGACCAGCTGGCTGGTTCACGGAATACACCCCGCTCAACGCTCCCCGCATGCGAATCCTCTCTGAGTGCCAGAACTCAGAATTTCTGAAAGGAGGTGTCTGCTTTCCGAAGCCGACTACCCCCAAATCCAACACGGACAAGTCGAAGTACTGCAGGTTCCACCGGAGCCACGGACATGTCAGAGAAGACTGCATCCATCTCAAAGATGCAATAGAAATCCTGATCAAGGAGGGCACTTGAAGAAATATGCCCAGAAGAATGATACTCCTCGTCCCAGCTCCCGGGAAGCCCAGAACGTCGAGGAGACGACACCTCCTCCCGACGAGAGTCGGCTTCAGGTCGCCCTCAGTGTCACTCGACCCAAAGATTTCTTTGTCCCCATAATTATTGAGGGCCAAGAAGCAATTCGCAACATGTGGGCAACCTTCCCCCACGAGGACCCCGTCGCTGCCCGTACCACCTGGGAAGGCTTCCCCAAGGAAATGGTCATCTCCGGGGGTGGTTACGAGAAGTTGTCTGTCGGGTCGATCAAGAGGAAATTTGACGAACTGGAATCAGCAATGTCGGTGAAGACAACCACTCTCGAGAAGGTGCGAGGGAACTCAAACCCTGTCACCTTCTATCTCGAGGAGCTCCCCAGCGGAGCGCCCAACGCCATTATCCCCCTCCTAGTAAAGGCACAGATGGCGAATTTTAACGTTCGAAGGATCCTTGTCGACCAGGGCAGCTCGGTCAACATCATGTACGCTCACCTTTTCGGGACTCTCCAACTCGACGAGAGACATCTGACACCATACGTCGGCTCAGATCTACAGGGATTCAATGGAACCACCACCAGACCATGGGGCTACGTTGAGCTGATGGTCACATTCGGGGCCGAAGACACTGCCCGACAGGTGAAGACCCACTTCCTGGTGGTCGAATGTCCATCCCTTTACAACTGCATCCTCGGGAGGACCACCCTGGCCAAGCTTACGGTGGTACCAACAACGGTCCACCTCAAAATGAAGTACTACACGACCAGGGGACGAGTAGTAATGATGCACGGGGACATAGACGCGGCCAGGAGATGCTTCGATGCCGCCATCAAAGGCATGAGTTCCATCAGCACCAAACCCAAGACCACGGCAAAGCCACCCCCGGACACCGAACAGGTACCTCTCCCGCGTGTCAACGCGGTCGAACTCGACAGCAGGTTCCCGGGCGACCTCGATGAAGATGAGGCAGAAGACCTCGACCTCCAGGTGGAAAATAACGGATGACCTCTCCACCCAACGCGCCCCATCCCCGACGGAGACTTAGAGCTCGTGGTCCTCGGGGACGACCCAGACTGTAACGTGAAGATTGGCACGGGGATCCCCGACCTGGCGAAGGAGCAGCTGAAGGCATATCTCCAGGAGAATGCTGATCTATTCGCATGGAGCACCTCCGAGATGCCTGGCCTTGACCCCGAGGTGGCTTGCCATCAGCTCGTAGTAGATTCGGCCGCTAGGGCCATAGCTCAATGTAGGCGTAAGCAGTCTCTCGAAAAAGTGGAGGTTACTGAAAAAGCTATAAAAGACCTCCTAGAGGCGAATTTTATTTCGGAGACCAGGTACACAACCTGGCTGTCCAACGTTGTACTCGTCAAAAAGAATAATGGAAAATGGAGGATGTGTGTTGATTATATTGAACTTAACCGGGCTTGTACGAAAGACTGCTATCCTTTGCCTAACATCGACCAACTGGTCAACAATTCTGCAGGTTACAAACTATTATCCTTCATGGACGCTTACTCAGGATACAACCAAATTCCCGTGGACAAGGTCGACAAACAGCACACGGCTTTCATGACTGAGTTGGGCAATTACTACTACAACGTGATGCCTTTCAGCCTGAAGAACGCCAGTGCGACCTACCAGCGGATGATGAACAAGGTTTTCCGGGCTAAAATCGGCGACATGCTCGAGGTCTATATGGACGACATGATCGTCAAATCCGCAAAAGAAGTCGACCACGCCGCGCACCTCAAGAAGGTGTTCGACACAGCGAGGAGATACCGCATGAGGTTCAACCCCGACAAATGCACCTTTGGCATTCGGGCAGGTAAGTTCCTCGGCTTCTACCTCACAGAGCGAGGAATCGAAGCCAACCCCGACAAGTGTAGAGCTTTTTCCGAGATCCCTACTCCGGACTCAAAGAAGTCAATACAATCATTGAATGGGATGCTCACCGTCCTCTCCCGCTTCGTCACCAAGTCTGCGTAGTAAACACTCCCATTTTTCAAACTTCTTCACAAAAAGCGGAGTTTGAATGAAGCGAAGAATGCGAGCAGGCGTTCCTCCACCTAAAACAAGTCTTATCGCAACCCCCGGTCCTCTCACGGCCCGAGAACGGGGAGACACTTTTCTTGTATCTCGCAATCACGAGTGAAGTAGTCAGCGTCGTCCTCATTCGGGAAACCCCGGACGGGCAGAAACCAATTTACTTCACGAGCAAAGCCCTCCAAGGCCCCGAGCTCAGGTATCAGCAGATAGAGAAAGTCGCCCTGGCCCTCGTCATCGCGGCCAGGAGGCTACGCCACTACTTCCTTGCCCACACTATCGTCGTAAGGACCGAACAACCTATAAGGCAACTCCTTGGATGACCGGATATGGCGGGAAGGATGCTCAGGTGGTCGCTCGAACTCGCCGAGTTTGACATCCAATACAAGGGAAGGAAAGCCCTGAAGGCTCAGGTATTGGTCGACTTTGTGGAAGAGATGACCGTCCCAGAACCTTCGACCAACGGATCCCAAAAATGGACGATCTATGTCGACGGAGCATCCAGCCCAAAGGGAAGCGGGGCGCGCGTCATCCTCGAAAACGAGGAAGGCATCCTGATCGAGGTATCCCTCGAACTATCCTTCCCGACGTCGAACAACCAAGCGGAGTACGAGGCTTTCCTCACCGGACTTCGGCTGGCGAGGACCTCGGCGCCAGGGAGGTCAAAATCTTCACCGACTCCTAGCTCGTGGCCTCGCAAGTCCGAGGAGAGTACCAGGCCAAGAACGACAACCTCATCGAATACTTGACCTTGGTGAAAGAAAAAATGAAAAAGTTCACCTCCGCGGAAGTAACTCACATCCCTCGCGAGCACAATACCCGAGCAGATGTCTTGTCCAAATTGGCAAGCACAAAGAAGAAAGGCGGGAACAAATCCGTCATACAAAAAGTGCTTTCCTGCCCGAGCATTGACAAACCCGCTCTGGTGGCAGACATAAATGCCATTGGTGACAGCAATTGCTGGATGACCTCTGTATACGAGTACCTCACGACGGGCAAACTGCCCGAAGACGCCAAAGAAGCAGGAATGGTCAAGCGGTGGGCGTGCTCGTACGCCATAGTCGAGGATAAGCTATACCGGCGAGGGTTTTCTATTCCCCTCCTCAGATGTGTCGAGGAGACCAAGGTCCCCGGCATACTCCAGGAGATCCATGAGGGAATCAATGCACACCACCTAGGTGGATGATCGGTTGCCTGTAAAGCACTTCGGGCAAGGTATTACTTGCCCACCATGCAACAGGACGCCAAGGAACACGTCAAGAAGTGCGATAGATGCCAATGACACGGGGACATGCACCTCGCTCCTCCTAACAAGCTCAAAACACTGTCCTCCTCGTGGCCGTTCGCGTGGTGGGGGATGGATATCCTCAGACCTTTCGTCCAGGGGTCGTATCAAAATAAATACCTCATCGTCGGGGTGGACTACTTCACGAAGTGGATTGAGGCGGAAGCATTGGCCAAAATCACGGCCTTCAACATACTACGTTTCTACAAGCGGAACATCCTCGCCCGATTCGGCGTACCCCAAGCTATCGTCACCAACAACGGAACACAGTTCACCGACAGAAACTTCCAAGACTTCGTCACCAAGCTAGGCACGAAGCAGTACTTCACGTTGGTCGAGCACCCTTAAACGAACGGGCAGGCTGAAGCAGCAAACAGAGTAATCCTCCGAGGATTGAAATGTCGACTAGGAGATGCCAAATAACGGTGGGTCGAGGAGCTACACAGCGTACTCTGGCCTACCGGAACGGAACGGAAGCAGTGATCCCCGTGGAGATCAGGGAACCCTCGAGGAGGACGGAAGCCCCCCTCGACGGATACGTGACCGAAGAAGCCCTGCGGGAAGAACTCGACTTCGTCGAGGAGACTCGTTCGGGTGCTTCTCTCCGAGAAGCTTCACTTAAACAGAAAATAACTTTGCGTTATAACGACAAAGTCATCAAACGTGATTTTCAAGTAGGCACCCTCATCCTACGAAGGAACCAGAAAGACTCGCGAGAAGGCAAACTCGCCGCGAACTGGGAGGGCCCGTTCCGCGTCTGCGCGAAAACGGGGACAGGAGCCTACTTCCTAGAAAATATGCACGGGGAAGAACTTGCTCGACCATGGAACGCTGAAAGGCTAAAACAATATTACAGTTAAGCACTGCCCGCGACACACTAGCATCGCGGTCAGGGGGACGCACTAAGGTACAAGCGCGACACCCCTATACGAAACACGATGGTCAAGGGTTGCGTTGTGTGTGCGCGAGCACTTTGATCAGACGAGGACACCTCGATCGAGCTCCTGCATCGTCGTACCAATTAGGCAGAACACCCAGCTCGCGATGGGAAGTTCACGCAATGAAGTTAAGACCTCGACCGAGTTCTTAGCCTCGTTGAAGGTCGGAATACGTCTTCGACCACCCGGCCAGCTCTCCACGCGGTCAGGGACTATCAAAGTCGAGCAAATCCCCCAAAGTCTATTTACTTAGACAAAAATAAACAAAGTATAGCAAACGCAATAACATCACACACAATTGAAAATATACAAACAACACACGAGCAGATAAACAAAAATGCATCGAAGTGGGCAGAAGCCCATTGTACAGATGTTACAAACAAGTATCAAAAAGCCTCTGGCACGCAGGCCGGCAATAAGTATCAAAAAATAAATAAAATGGCTCGCAGGCCAAACAGAACGAAAAACCTACTCGGCGACGGTCCCTCGGGCTGCACGATCTGACCGTCGACCACCTCGTAGTCGGGGTCAGTCCCTTCGGTTATGAGGTCGGGGTTGAGAACTTGAAGCTGCTGCACGGCATTCCTAAAACCTATGTCAGCCGCCTCGAGGTTGTCTTGTTCGGCTTCTCGGAGCTTCGCTATCAGCGCTGCCCGCGAAGTCAGCAACCTGTCTTCCTCGGTTTCCTCATCAGTCGGGCGGACAACCTCCTCCAACTCGGCGTTCCTGGCTAAGATACGATTCCTATCCTCTTCAAACTCGACGTCCCTCGCCAAGAGACGTTTCTGCTCCTCCTCAGCATTCTTCAACCTTTCCTCCAGCTGCCCTTGAAGGTCGACCTGGGCCTGGTTCTGGCTTTTGCAGTCAGCCAGCTCCTTGCCCACCTTCTCCATTTCGGCTGAGATGGACCAGAAACTCTCTCGCAACTTGTTCAGCTCATCTTCGGGGCACGCCTCGTCGTTCAGAACCAAGGCAGTCGTGCAAACCCGCATCACCGCAGACACATCCTCCACCAGCGCCCTTCTCCGGGAAACCCTGTCGACGCCTAAGATGGCCTGAGCTTCGGGGGCACCCACGTATAGGGAATTATTCCCCATGAAAAAGTTCAACCTCGAATGACAAGGCGGGAGCACAAATTTTACAGCAGGGGGACTCTCGTTCTCAGTAAGGTCGACGTCCACTTGATCTGCAACCCGCTGCCTCTTCGGGGAGCCCTGGGTGCTAGGAGAATCACTGTCCTGGTGAGAGCCAGAAGAACCCCCGGTTGTCGGGGTGGGAATGGAGTCCAGCGCTCGGATCTGCTCGATGCGGCCTTTACCTCCCTTCCTTGAAAGGCGGGTAGCTTTCAACTTTTTGAAGCGCTCCTCGGTAGTCGACATCTTACCTGCAAAAAGAAAGTAAGCGTCAGTAAATCAGAAACCAAGACACGAAGGAAAAAGTGAGTTGAGGAGGATGTCACTACCCAGCAGCTCGAGGACTTCCTCATCGGAGAACGTCTCGAGGAGGGCCCTCGTATTGATTAAGCGCCGCTTCGTTAACAACTGACCGTCGTCACCTCGGACAGGTTCCCCATTCATCATCACGACCTTGGCTTTATTAAACCCATTGATGAAAGCGACTATTCTCTCATAAGCCAGGCGATCCCCCTCGTCCAAACGGCCAGGACTGACTTTGTAGCTGTCCGTCCCCTTTTTGAAGTGTTCTTCCATCCAGAACAAGGGGAATCTTGGCTTGAGGACCTCCTCCGTCTGCCCGTCCACTTCGCGGGAAACTCGGCAATACACCGAATTCACAGCTTCAAGCGTGACCGGCCTCACGATATAATACCGGTGCTTAAAGTCACGAACAAAATCTGAGTAGGTGTGGAAGAGACAGCTCGTTTGTTTGAAAGACACCCAGTCGTGTCTGCCATCGGAGGCCTGTCGCTGGAGGTGGAAGATGCGAAAGAAGAGAGGCACGGTTGCCCCGATTCAGAGATATTTACAGACGAGCTCGAAAGCTCGAATGCAAGCGAGGGAGTTGGGGTGGAGCTGCGAAGGCGCCAGGTGCAACCAAACAAATACCGCTTGTTGAAAATCTGTAAAGGACAGACGCCACCCCCGCCTTGTCGAACATGAACTCGTAAAGAGGGAACCTCATCCCTCGGTACGTCGAGTATATGCGATGGTGTGCTTGAGGTCGGAACACCTTCCACGACTTCGAGGAATCCACCAGCTGGTGCTCAACTGTGCAAAAAATAGTGTCCTCATCCTCGTCAACAAAATGGGAAGCCATGTTCAACGGCTCATCGCTGACCCACTCCGCGAGGGGACGTTTCTCGACCCTAGTGATTGGCGCCATTGGAGAGTCAGGTTGGTCGTCGACGTCCAACGATCCCACAGCCACAGAAATGGACGAAGCTTCCATATACCTGAAAAGCAGAAGGAAACAGGGAACTCGATGATCTATATCAAATTCACCCCTCCACCGCTGTTCAAGAGAAAGGGTGAAGAGGAAGCGTCGAGATCTCGAGACGGTCGCGCTCGTCCGCGTCCCCGAGACAACCGAAGAGCGTCCCCGAGACCATCCTCAGGTCACCGGTGCGCCGCTTGGGGAGGATTCCTTCACACAAAAGGGATATTGATGAGGAACCCGAGAGTTTCATCTTGTGTCCTCGGGACATTCTTCATGTCCCTGAGATACTCATCCCTTCTCCCCGCGATATGCAACAAGAAACTATGAAATCCCGCCGTTTTCGCCGGAGATTTTGTGATTTCCATGAGAACTTCATCAGTTCACTATGAAACCACCCTATAAATGTAAATGAAAGGAGAAAAAAGAGAGAAACTTACTTGAAACACACTTCCGGTAGGGTTCTGGCACGGCAGTTGGCGGCGGCGTACGGTGGCGAAATAGAGAGGGAAGAAAAGAGTGAATCTGAGAAAAGGGGGAGAAAAAGTGCAAATGGGACGAGATGACCCCTATTTATAGAGCTCTCACAAGTCTCAAGGGCTCCTAGGCAATTGATTATGCTACCCTAGCGTAGCCGCCCTAGGCAATGATGAGTGGCGACACGTGGCACGCATTCTCCTAAGCATGTCGTTTCATTTCCCAACACGCATCTTTTCATTCACCTCGTTTCAGACTTCTCGTATTCCCAGGACGTCGCCCATCCACGACTAGTCTAGCGCGAGAAGGTCTATTTGTTTCTGCCCGGTCGACGTACTGTTCCTCGTTTAGAGTCCCTTCCCCGGTTGGACATGTCCTCGACGTAGTGCTGACCCTAAAGTCATTACCCTGACACCTCAGAGCAATGACTTGGGGGGCTCTTGTTCTGGACTGGCCCGGGGTCTGCCCCTCAATCGAGCAGGCCCAACCCACACGTCCTGGGATGGCCCAACAAAGACCTCTTAGCACGACCAATGTCGAGCACGTGCCCCTCCTCAACATCGTTGGGCACACGCACGACATGGAGCATCGGGCAGGGGGTTAAGCCTCTCTGGGCTCGCTCAACCTCGACCCTCAGGTGCTCCTCCCCACGAGGATCCATCTCCTTCTGCACATAAGAGTCCTCCCCGCGAGGACACGTCTCTCCCCGACATGTAAGACTCCTCCCTGCGAGGACACGTTCTCATGTAACCACCCACTCCCGATGGAATCGGTCTGCCCTAATTTCGGAGATCTAGGAACGATTACCCCAGGGCGAAGACCACGTGCTGGTCTTCACTACGCCACGTAAGCCCTGGAAGTTACTTGGATTGGGCCTGGCAATCCAGCCCAATGCAAGTAACCGTTAGCCCCGCGCTGGGGGCTCTCTATAAATACCCTCTCACTTGAGAGGGTCAGGTTACACACTCTCTTACACTCTAACCTTGTACTTGATTTTACTTAAACTTTGCCTTACTTGAGCGTCGGAGTACCTTACAGGTACACCCCCCCCCCTGCGCGCGCGCCGTCTTTCAACCTCACCGGAGCTGAAGTCCACAAGACGTTGCTGGCCACCAAATACTGTCTGATCCAGCTACGATCAAAAAGAAAAAAACGCTGCTATATGGGGGACATAAGACAACGCTTTTCAAAAGCGCTGCTAAAGCCCTAAGGCAGGTGAACTTTAGAAAGCGTTTTATGAAAAGCGCTGCTAAAGGGTTACCATAAGGTAACACTTTTGAAAAGCACTGCTAAAGGTCCAAGGTATACCATACTTTAGGCAACGCTTTCAAAAAGCGCTGCTAATGGCCCAATTCACTACACACCTTAAAAAGCACTTTTCTCTGAAAGCGTTGCTAAAGCCCAAACTACAAAAGCGCTTTCTAAAAGCGCTGCTAAAGGTGCTTTAGTAAAAATTAAACCAGTAACAAATCATTTCTAATTTTTAACCCTATCATTGTTTTCACTCTCGCTCACTGTTCACTCTCGTTCTCACTCTCACTATCGCTCTCACTATTCACTCTCGTTCTCACTCTCACTCACGTCGTTCCGGCCGTTGCTGCTCTTCCGGCCGTCACTGTGCGTCGTGCAAGGTATATTTTTTTATTTCATTTCCATTTCCATTTCCATTTCATAAAAAATGCAATAATTTCTTTTGTTTGTTGTTGAGTGATTATATAATGTTGATTATATAATATTGACAGTTTGCTATATAATGTTGATTATATAATGTTGAGTTTCTTTTGTTTGTTCTTGAGTTTGTTCTTGAGCATCTTTTATTAAAATTCTGAGCATGTTTAATTTATTTTGTTTGTTATTGTTTTTAATACAATTTTTATTAAATGTCAACAGGTTTGTTTGCTTCTTGTGTGGCAGCAGGTTTGTTTCTCGTGTGGCAACAGATTTGTTTGCATTTTGCCTTTTTCTTTCTTTGATTATCAATTTTTCATATGTTGGTTTTGATTGTTGCTCTTTTAGATTTGATTGTTGTGATAGTAGAAGTTAGTATAGTGATTATTGTGTAAAATGTGATTAATTTGTAGAAGTTAGTTTAATGATTAATTAGTAGAAGTTAGTATAGTGATTATTGTGTAAAATGTGATTAATTTGTAGAAGTTAGTTTAATGATTAATTTGTAGAATAGTAGAAGTTAGTTTAATGTGTAAAATTTATAGAATAGTGATTAATTAGAAAAGTCAATGTAGTTAAGAGTGTTGTAGAAGTTAGATTGTTGAGGTTGTTATAGGGCTATTTGTAAAGTTAAAGTGAATATTTATCGGAAAATTTTAGTGATGTAAGAATTTGGTTGTTATTGAAAATGATAATCAAATTAGTAGTTAAGTGAACTAGTGATTGAATTTATTTTGAGAGATGATTGAAATTAATTATAAAATTAATTGTTATTTTGAGAGTTGATTGAAAATGATAAATAGTGATTGAATTGTTAATTGAATTTGAATTGATGATAGAACTTTGAAGTTACTTGAACTTAAGCGTTGAAGTTGTTTTTTTGACAATGTTGAGTTGAAACTATACCATGCTATTTGATTTAATGATGATGTTTACTAAATTTGTTTCTTGAATCTTTGACTTGTTCCTCCTTTATTATAATCTTTTGCTTTTTTACGTTGTGTATAACATTTCCATCCATACTTTTGTTTAATTTTACAGTGGACACTGGTTGTTGCTTGCGATTAATCCGATAAAAGAAATAGTCTATTATCTAGATTCGCTAGAGGGTGATCAAACAAAATACCCGGAGATGAAGAATATGATTGATACGTAAGTGATGCGATTGTTCTAAATATTCGCGTATGTATTTCTTTATTTATGTGAGATTGTTCTAAATATTCGTTTATATTATGATAGATCCATACAAATATTCCGATCACAACGGCAAGTTCGGGTACCAAAGAGCAAAACAAACAACATTACATGGCTAAGAGTGGAGGTAAGATTTGATATTATAATAGTAATGCTACTTGATAATTAAGACAAGTCATCTATGATACTTATTAATACTTTTTTTCTATGTGTAGTGTCCTCGGCAACGTAATGGTATGAATTGTGGGTATTTTGTCTTGAGATTCATGAAAGAAATTATTCTTTTGGAACACATAGAGATTCCAACCATGGTATGAATTTATATATAAGTTTTGATTTATTTTAAGATTTATTATCGGATATTTCATCTAATTAATTACTTTTAACTAAATTATGCATATTATGTAAAATGTAGTATTTTGATGAATTCAAGTGTGCCACCTACACGAAAGACAAATTAGAAGAAATAAAGGACGATTGGTGTCAATACATGGTTGAAATGAGAATTTATTAGTTTTAGAAATTGTGTTAGGTTTATGGTAGGTGTTGTATATATAGGTGATGGATATATGGTGTATAAGGTTTCGAATTGGTGTATGGAATTCGTGTTATATAGTTTGTATTGAGATATATATATGTAATGGTTATTTTGGTGTTGTATATATAATGGTTTTTACCATTTATGTCTTGAATTTTAATCATATAAAGGCATATTGTTGAATTATAATGCTATAAGGCCTATGTGTTGACATATAATGGTATCAAAGGTCATGTGATGAATGATTATGAATTCTGATAAATTATACAGGTTTAATAATTGATTTAAAAAAAAAAGCTTTTAAAAAGCACTTTTATAAAAGACATCGCTTTCTAAAAAAAGTGCTGCTAAATGTGGTCATGGCGTATACATAAGGCGGCGCTTTTTAAAGCGTTGCTAAAGGGGGTCCTACGAAAGCACTTTTCTTTGAAAAAACGCTGCCTAAAGGGGGACCTATAGCAGCACTTTTAAAAGCGCTGCTAAAGGGGGTCATACGAAAACGCTTTTCTTTGAAAAAGCACTGCTATATGGGGGTCATACGAAAGCGTTTTACAAAGCGCTGCTAAAGGGGTCCTATAAGGGGACCTATGACAACGCTTTTTAAAGGAAAAAAACGTTGTCTTAACCTTTAGCAGCGCTTTAAAGCACTGCTAAAGGCCAAAAAAAGCGCTGCTAAAGGTCTTTTTTGGCGTAGTGAAATTTTGCGAAAGAGGTGACTTGAATAAGTGAAAATACATTATATATATATATATATATATATATATATATATATATATATATATATATATATATATATGGCATGACACACCTCTTGATTCATGACATGACTCTTGAAAAATAATGAAAGGATGTGAATTTAAATTGAAAAGATGCATTGAAAAGTATCCATGAAAAAATAAAGTGACAATCGATTGAGGGAAAAATACAATCAATTGAGAGTAATGAAAATGGTTTGAAACATTTAATGTTAGAGCAAGCGCAATCGATTAGATATTTCTAGCAATCGATTACAGTGACTAAAAAGTTGATTTTTTAAAACTAAATCAATTGATTGGTCATGCCCTGCAATCAATTGTATGGGCTAAACGAATTTGAAAAATACGTGAATACAATCGATTGGAATACCCTTGCAATCGATTGCATTGTCCATAAATGGTTTTTCAGTTTTGAAAGTTTTCAAATATTTTCTAAGTCCAAAATCTCATTGATGAAAATTTTGTAAAACAAGTTAAAATCAATTTTTTTTTATAAACAGAAATTCAATAAAAGGAGATTAAGGGAATCTCCACCCATGTCTAGTACAATCCATAATCACAAGCACCAGAAAAAAATACAGGAAACCAAAACCAATACGAATTACAAAAAGTGAAGTGGAAATTTGTACCAATCGTATAATGAACATGACATATTACCATTCCTTCCAAGAGCCAACCAATTCCACGAAGATCAAACAGTATTATGGAAAATAGATTCAGCATCCCCCACCCTCGTCTTTAAATAAAATCTGATTACGAGCCATCCAAACGTTCCAGCAAGTAATAATCCAAATTGATATCCTAAACTTATTATCGCATCTGCCGTTGAGCCTATCAAACCAATTCAACGATAAATCAATAATGTTGACACCATGTCGGACCCTATCAATATTCACCCACCGATAGATCATATGAACAAGAACATCAATTTTGGGACAATGACAGAAGATGTGAGCAATAGTCTCGAGTTCATTAAAACAGAAAACACACACAGTTTCGTGGACATTGTTGATAACACCGCGTTGAACAAGATTATCGCGCGTAGGAAGCCGATTAAGTATTAAACGCCAAGCAAACACTTTTAACTTAATAGGAATACAAGAATTGCAAATTAAGTCGAGGGTCAACAGCGTTGTTTCATCCACCAGTGGCATGCCGTTCGCCTCAGAAACAATAATATAGAAGTCCTTAACAGAGAAGCCATGGTCCAAATTCAGATTCCATTTCCACGAATCTGCTACTTCTGACAACACAACAACATTCTCAAAAAATCGCCCCAACTCATAAAGATCCTGGTTCAGGTTGGTGTACTGCTCAAATAAGGTATTATTAATGTCCCAAATCCACGATGAATCTCGCCACTGACCCAAGTCAGAAACGATAACGAGTTTGTAAATAGCAGCCTGAAACAAAGCAGGAAAGCGCAAGCACAACTCCTGATCTCCCTTCCAGCGCATGGTCCAAAATCTCACAGACTTCCCGTCACCCAAGGTACAATCTATCAGGTTTGAGAACTTTGTCACTTGGTCCACATTGGTGCAATGTAAGATGTCACACATCCATAAAGAAATACTATTTTTGCGAACTTCTGGGAAATTATCCAAAATTAAGCCAGCCATGTTTCCGTATCTACTCCGCATTAGAGGTCTCCAGATTTCCTTCCCCTACTGAAGAAACTTCCACAACCATTTACCTAACAATGCAATGTTGAATTTACCTATATGCTTGATTCCAAGACCACCGTCAGACCTAGACTTGCAGACGATATTCCACTTAATTCAAGAAATACCTCTCTTCCCCGTCGAGCCCGACCAAAGGAATTTTCGTTGAATAGCAATAATCTTCTTAACAATGAAAGCCGACATCTTAAAGAAGGACATCACGTGAATAGGCAAATTCGTAAGGACCGAGTTAATCAAAGTAACACGACCACCCATCGAGAGATGTCTCCCAATCCACGAGGAGAGCTTATTTCTGAAACACGAAACAACCGAATTCCAAAAGGCACATTTTCTATGGTTTCCCCCCACCTTTATACCCAGAAAAATGAACGGCAGGTTACTCGAACTGCATAAAAGAAAGGATTCTACAGCATTCAGAAAACTTTGGTCCAGCCCAATTCCAAACAACCTGCTTTTGGCATAATTAATTTTCAAACCGGAAGTGATTTCAAAACCCCTCAATATAGATTTCAAAGCCCACACGTTAGAGAAAAATCCTTCTTAAAATAACAACGTGTCATCAGCAAACTGCAATAAACTTACCGACGTATTAGCATCCAGTTTAAAATCGGAAAGAATATTCAAACCAATCGCCCTGCTAACAAGCTTAGCCAAACCTTCAGCAACGATTGCAAAAAGCAAAGGGGAAAGATGACCCCCCTGTTTTAATCCTCTAGAGGCTTTGAAATCCTTAGAGGGGCTGCCATTTACTAGAACAGACATAAAACTGTTAAAAACCGTACCCCGCGTCAATTTTAATCCATCTTAAACCAAAACCCATATCTATAAGCATTGTCTCCAAAAAAACTCCATTCCACACAATCATATACCTTGGCGAAATCAACCTTGAATAATAAGCACTTCCTCTTATTCCTCCTCGCCCAATCAATAGTTTCATTAGCCACAACGACGCCATCAATAAGTTGACGACCCGGGATGAAAGCCGTTTGACAAGGGGACACCAACTTATCAATAACGTTGTTCAATCTCGTAGCCAAAATCCTAGAAATGAATTTGGACACGCACCCGATTAAACTGATCGGTCTGAACTCCTCAAACTTTTGCGGGTTAGCGACCTTAGGAATTAAAGCTAAGAACGACGAAACAAACGCTTTTGGCAAAAAACAGGTATAACAGAATTCAAGAACACAGTTACTAAAATCTTTACCGATGATATCCCAGCAATGTTTCAAAAAATTGAAATTAAAACCGTCCACTCCAGGAGACTTGTTCCCATCACAGTTAAAAATAGCTGCCTTAATCTCGGCCTCAGTAAAATCAGCCTCCAATCTATGTTTTTCCTCATCAAAAAGTTTTTGAAAATCCCCTCCACCAATTCTAAGAGACGCGTGAATGCCATTAAATCTTTAACAGCGTGAATGCCATTAAATCTATTCCGGGCCCTAAGAGACGCGTGAAAAAACTTAGTGTTTAGATCTCCATCAACTTTCCACTTCGCTATGGATTTTTGATGAATAAAGCTTTCTTTGATACGCAGATTCTTCCAAACCTAAGCTTGTCAACACCTTCTTCCACCCTAAGATCAATCCAACCAAACACATTCATATTCCACCACTTTAAACCCTCCTTCAAAGCTTTGAATTTTTGAAACAGAATATGACAACCTGACCCCGAAATCTCAACAGACTTCCAACAGGACTCAACAAAACCAAGAAACTCCTTATGATCCATCCAAGAATTGTAGACCCTAAAAGGTTTGGGGCCCCAATTCACCTTATTAGACTTAATCCACACCGGCCGATGGTCTGAAATGTCCCGATTACCCACCAATTGAAAATTCAGATCCAGCTTGTTTATTATGAAATCGTTTAATAGAATTCTATCAATTCTACTCATACTATTACCTTTTAATCTAATCCAGGTAAATCTATTACCCACCAAAGGCAGATCTTCCAGCCCCATTCCTTCAATGAAATAATTGAACTCTTCCAATTCTCCAAAATTAACACGACCCCTTCCAATCTATTCCTCCTCCGCTCTGATTGAATTAAAATCACCACCAACGATCCAACCACCATGAGAATTGCCAGCTTTAATGGATAACAAGTCAGCCCAGAGTTTTCTCTTCTCATTTATCCCACAAGGAGAATACACATTAATAATGCATAAATCTACGTCTTTCCAAATTAAATTAATCCCTAAATACCCATTACCTCTGAAGCTAGAGACCACAGAAAACAAACCTTTTTTCCAAATTATGACCAACCCTCCAGATAGACCTGCAGAATTCGATGCAGACCATTCCACATCATGGTTACCCCACATACTCTTAATCATGTGATCCTCCATTGTCTGAACCTTAGTTTCCTGAAGCAGACAAATATCTGCATGTCCCTTAGCTAGAATTTGATTGATCCTCCGTCTTTTCATCAAGCGACATCACCCTTTAACATTAAAAGACATTAAATTCATGGACACATATGCTCAACAACCTTATTTCTGTCTCTGACTTCTTTATCTCTAACTTCCATTTTTCTTATGATGCCTTCAAATACCTCGTCATCCTCTTCACCCTCTAACCCTAATTTCTCCATTGTTTGCCAAATTCTAGAAGGGACGTCCTCTAAAATCTTCTTGCATCTAGCATTACCCCTTCCAATGTCCGATTCGGTAATGGATTCACCAACCTTGAGCGACTCACCCGACTGAGTTGGAGAATCACCATCTCTCGCAAACCTACTATTATCTTGATTAGAAATATTAGAACATTTGCGGACGTTGAGTAGAGACCCTTCTCCTCTAACAGACTCTTGAAGTAGAGAGGAAAAGTAGGAGGGTTTGAAAGGAATTTTGATTTGTTCGTATACCTCACTCAAATATTTTTGCTTATTGGGCCTTACCGGGCGAGGAATGGGTATCAGCCCAACATGAGAAGAAGAATTAGAAATTGAGTCCGAATTGGACTTCTCTGGGCCCAAACCTTTCATATTCTCGTGACCCGACAACCTATTAAGGACACATGATAGCTCGTCCTCCATTTGATCTTCTGGGAACTTTGGCACCTGTCCTACATCAATTTGATCATCCACACCTTGACCGTCAGGACACCTTGCCACCTGTCCCACCGCAGTTTCACCATTAATGCTACTGTCATTCGACATTAATGAATCAGAATGACTTCTCTCAGCTAACTGATTTAGCTTGCTTAACGTAGACACTTTTCCAGCTTTGTTAGACCTTTTCTCTAGGCCCTCACCTAGTGTTGACTCCCCAGCCCCCAAACTATCACGAGAGTGACCAAAAAGTTCTGCTTCCACGTCTCCAGGTCCGTTCAAAATGCCATTTGTATCCTTAAAACCTATACCACGTACTTTCACAGACAAAGTAGACTCAGCTACTCTTTCCACTCCTTCGGTCTTCCACGCGCCTTCTTCGTCTTCAAACTCGTCTCCTCCAGATGAAGATAGTATTTCGCCAGAAGAAATACTCTCTTCAAAGTGGTCGGCCTTATGAATAAAACCTGGGACTGATGAATCTTCCACCAAAATGATTTTAAAAATATCTTCATTAATGCCCACATTAATACTCTCGCTAACATCAAAGGCATACTTGGTTTTGATAAGGATGCGTGCTACTTCGAAAGAACGTAAATTATCGATTTTTTCGTCGTACTTAATAAATATGCCAACCTTACTAACAATCTCACTGAAAACGCATTTGTTCCATGCATGGCAAGGTAGGCAGTAGCACTTCACCCAAGCGTACCTCTCATAATCAATAATACCAGCTTTTCACGGTTTAATTTCACGGAACCATTTGTCTACCCATGCCTTGTCTTCCTCAATCAAAGCTTCAATCTCACCCTCTAAACTTTCCTCAAGTAAAAAAATGTTAGGCCCGAGAGGCGAAGCTTTAATGCTAAAGAACCCTTCCTCATCAAGGGCGTCTTGGATCATACAAGAATGGCCACCTTCAATAACCACCCCAACGAAAACACTATCGAATCTTATCATATATTCCTTAGCAATGTTGAAATAAAGCTAAGCGAAGCTGGGTTTTCCATCCAAAGTAGTTTTTTTCCTATCTTCGTATTTGCTGACACCTCTATCCATATCAGAGATCTCATTTCCCCCTTCAACAACTTGAGCGAAAGACTTAGAATCCACCTTCCTCCCATTAAACTTCCCCGGATAGTTGTACCGATGAGCTAGAGGTTTACCTCCATGTCCGAAACCATCAGACTGCTTCACAAACTTATCCATCTTCACTTCACGATTAAATCTAGGGATGTTGGCGAAAATTTTCTTGCCCTGAATCTCAATATTATCCAGCTTTACTGCCATCAAGCGACTATCATGCATCTTCCTGAATTTCGCAAAGTCGAATCTCTTTCCTCTTTTGTCCATTCTAGCTGGTATAAACACTTCAGAGATTAACCCGTATACCTTAAAAACTTCAAACATGTCCTTTGCATTCATGTTCTCTGGGAACTCAGTAAAAAAGAATAAAGTTAGATCACCCACATCCGCGCCACCTTTCCCTTTCCTATTGTTCTCCTTCCAAACTGAACCCTTAACATAACTACCTAGCTACTTCTTCTTACTCCTATTTACCACTTTCTAGTCCATCACACACTCAAACTCAAGAAAAAAAACTAGACTAGCTCTCCCACTACCAATACCACACAGCCCTACCCAGAATGAAAACTAGAATGTTAACAAGGCCCCTAAACTCGAAAGCTAGGAATTTAAGCTGAAGATAACACTATAGATTCACATGAACGGGATGGCGGAACAGTAGCTCGTGAAGAGTTTCTCGTCTTTCATCGTTGTAGGTAAAGTTAAAATCATTTTTAAATGAATTGAGCACTAGAGCTATAAAAACATGAAAGATTATATTTTACCATCATTCATCATAGAGCATTTGAGCAGTAAACTTCCATCTTGGACTTTAGATCATAGTATTTATATAATTGTTTGTCTTCATTAAAATTAACTTATTGAAAGTTTGATTTTATATTCTTCCCCTTTTTGATGGTGACAAATTCTTCATAATATGATTGTGCTTGCTTTGATAAAAATTTGAGTGAAACTCCCCCTAAGATGTATAACTCCCCTTAGATGTAAGATTCTTGCTAAAATTGAAATTTTATGGAGAGTACCTATGCAATAGAGAACAAGCAACACAAGCATAGTATACACCTTTTTCTCCCCCATTTTACATGATCAAAGAGGAGGAAAGATGGGTAAACATATAAATATGAAAGATAAAATACATTCATTATAGAAGAATAATATAACATAATACTTCCAATAAAACATAATAAATCATTTTTGATAAAATAACCATAAACATAATTAAAACGTACTTCAAAGAATGCAAAAAGAAGACCAACAACCAAGATAAAACAAGAAATTTTAAAAAATGTGAATACATATTTTTGCTTCCGGCCATATAAGCAATTTTTGAAAGAAAAAAAAAACCTGTAAAAAAAAGATTCCTTTTCTATCCTATGAAGATTATTCTGTTTTGACCTCTCGAGAAATTCAATCATAAAAAATAATGACGTGACACTATTTTTTTTTAATGTGATATAGACTATTTAGTTGGCATTTCTCTTTAATTATTTTTTTAAATGCCATGATGACTTTTTATTTTCTTTTTACTTATTTTTAAATATTAATATTTCAATTAAACAAAAACAAGCAAAATTTTGCGAAAGACAAGATCCAAACCAGCTCCCCTACACGCCTCTTCCCACTAGACCATGCTACATTAGTGACTTATATTTCCCAATATCCATCCTTATATAATACTTATATAATATTTCAAATTTTAAATAAAATACAAAAATTAAGGTGACTTTGCACTATATTGTTAGTGCACTATCAATAGTTTAACTTTTACTCCACTATATTAATATTGCACCATATTAATACTGCACTATATTTTTACTGCACTACAACCCTTAAATTAATCCAATATTTTACTAGTATATATTTTTAATAATTTAAATAAGTATTGATAGTATTTAAAATATTAAATGTAATATTTTCTAATATAAAATGTAATTAATAATTAAAGCTATTAAATATTAATTAATTAAACAGTAATCATTCTTAATGATATTAAATATTAATTTATTATAAAGTTTAGTAATATAAAACATATCATATATTATTATTTAATTAATATTACTATTTATTAAATCAACGTAAATCTTAAATTAATTATTAACTATTTATTAAATAGTAATCAAAGTTAATTAATAAAATTTAAATCTTAAATATAATTAATATAATAATTCTATTTTTTAATTCGACTACTATTTATTAAATCAATGTAAGTCTTAAATTATTATTAATTATTTATTAAATAGTAATCAAATATAATTAATAAAATGTAAATCTTAAATATAATTAATGTAATAAATCTATTTTTTCAAATGTGGACAAATGTAATTAATCAAATAGAAATCAAATTAATAAAATGTAAATCTTAAATATAATTAATCATAAAAATTATTTATATCTTATTTCTAAATAGTTATTTATGTATTATTAAAAATAAGTAAATATTATTTATTTCTTATTAAATAATAAAAAAAATTCAAATATTATAAATTTCATATTAAAGTTAATATTTATATAATAAATTAATATTATTAAATATAAAATATAAATTATTTTTATACATTTATTATATAAATTCAATATTTAATAATATTAATTTATTATATAATTTAGTAATTAAAACATATCATATATTATTATTTAATTAATATTATTAAATACAGTACTAAATAAATATTTTTATAAATAATTATGTATTAAATATCATGAAGTAAAAATAAATGCAATATGTATATTTAAGTGTGAAATAAATTCAAAGTGGGCAGCATGGACCAGTGGTTTGGACGCTGCATATGACATTTGAGATAGAGGGACTGAGTTTTTTTTGAAGCAGCCAAATAAATATTAAATTACAAAGGTATAAGAGATGCCCAAAGTACACAAACAAAGACCCCTGCTATGACAAAAAAACAGGAAGAAAGATAACAGAAGCCAGAGTCCTAAAGCCAGACCATCTACAACACCAACGATACCCCAATCAGACCCAAAACCAGGACACCAAACGAGAGAATAACCAGCAAAAAACCACCCAACTACTACAAATAAAGGCAAAATAAAAATACAATCTATCCAAAAGAAACTACCAACCAAGAACTATAATAAACAAGCAACATGACATGAAATTCAACAGTTCCTTGAACCGGAAAACTGCATCAAAGATCTATTAGATTAACAGAACCACTGATGAAGCCAACACCAAAGCCGAACAGCAACAGGAGACTGAGGATAATCACATATGTGTTATAGATGCGGAACAACCCAAAAAATCTGATGGATTCTGAACAATACTCTTATCAACCTGCACCTGCACATGGATTCCGCAACACCCTAGAGTCGACTGACATAAGACTCTTGAAAACGCCCCTCACAGAATAAATGCTAGGTTCTTCCATCCTTCTATATCCAGGTTGCACACGTATTTCCACCAACCGAAACTCCAAATTGCTACTGGACTGAAACTTTCCACGATCCAACCAAAACTACAAATAACACACAAAACCAGCCTCCAAGTAAAAGCAACAACACAGAAAAAACAACCACACCCTCCTAACTGCTGAAAGAGATACACCACCAGACTGACCGACGATGCCGAGCCTGCTGAACCAACAACCGCACCGATACCGCGAACCAGCCTCTAACTCAGATTAGATGAAATGCCTAGGCAGGCCATTGGGTTCATGAACCATATGCCCAGGTCCTCCATGATGGAATTTAATTTCACTTTCAGCCATTTCCATGCTGCAATTATCGACTCCGCTGCAATTTTCTCGATGCTGACTTCCTCATTCCTGAAAATTTTGTTATTCCTGCTCTTCCAAATATTCCAAACACAGGCTGACCAGATAGCCAACATCTTCGATCTTTCCGCTCTACCTCCAGCTGCCAAATTTTCAAACTGCTCCATATGGCTCCAACCATCGTTATGGAATGCCGCCTGCACTCCAATCCAATTGCTGATGAAACTCCAAACCCCTGCAAAAGGAGGACACTCAAAAAATGTGAGAAACTGACTCCTCCCTCCCACAATTTCTGGGGCACTCACCCTGGCCTGTAATCAAAACTCCCCTCTTGATAAGGTTGTCTTTTGAAGGAATTTTGTTTTGAAGAAGCCTCCAAATCAAACACGAGACCTTTGTCGGAATTGCCTTTGTCCATATCTTATTCCAGTTATGATGTGAATCGGAAGGGACATTCGACGATAAGCTAAGGTACGCTTCTTTCACCGAATATTCGGTCGATGACATAATACTAGCTATGCCTAAACCTTTTAAACTCTTCCACCATTTGGAGCCATCCTCACCTCCCATATTAACAACCCCGTCACTTATGCCGTATTTACTCGCTAAAGCCTTGAATCATATTCCTTTCTTCTCATTTCTGACTTTCCAAATCCATTTACCTAATAGAGCTATGTTAAATAGCCTTAAGTTTCTAATTCCTAAGCCTCATTTTTCAACTGGTCTACTAATTTTTTCCCATTTGATCTAACTAATTTTTTTTATATCCTCACTCCACCCCCACCCAATAAAAACTTTTTTCATATAGATTCGAGTTTATTGATTATACCTGAAAGAGCCTTGAAAAAAGAGAGGAAGTATACCGGGATTGCGTAAAGGACCAACTTCAACAACACAACCCTTCCGCCTATGGATAGAGCGTTGTTCTTCCATCTAGACAGCCTATATTTCACCGATTTAATGATCTGGTTCCATGTCTCAGATCTGTTCGGGTCTGCACCAATTGGCAGGCCGAGATAACTCATCGGAAGGGCCTCGACTTTTCAATTCAAAATCCTAGCTGCTTCCGCTATCCAATTGCTATGAACGTTGATCCCCACTATCGAGCTTTTGTTGAAATTAACTTTCAAACCAGACGTCAACTCGAATAGCAGGAGGATGTATTTTATAGCTTGGATATTATACCAACTCTTTTCACACAATATCAATGTGTCGTCCGCGTATTGTAAGTGAGAAAAGCGCCGAGTCCCATTCTCGAACTTAAAGCCAACCAATTTTTTGGCTGTCACTGCTTTCTCCATCAACGCGCTAAATCCTTCTGAAGCGATAAGAAATAGGAATGGAGAAAGAAGGTCTCCTTATTTTAAACCTCGTCCCATCGTGAATTCCTCTGTTGGGCTGCCATTTACTAACACCGACACTGAAGAAGTCCTAAGGCATTCCGCTATCCAGTTTCGCCATTTTTCATGGAATCCCATTTTTTCCATGACATACAACAAGTACTTCTAGTCTACTGAATCGAATGCTTTCTCAAAGTCTACTTTGAAAAGAACGACTTCTTTCCTTTTCCTCCTCGCCTCGTCTACCATTGCATTCGCCACCAATATCCCGTCTAGAATTTGTCTGCCAGATATGAATGCGGACTGAGATTCTAAAATAATGTTGTCCAACACCTTTTTCAATCTGTTTGCGAGAACCTTCGAAATGACTTTATAAATGCACCCAATCAAAGATACCGGTCTGTAATCTTTAATCTTTGATGGGTTACTCCTTTTTGGTATGAGCACAATGAAAGAGCTGTTTGCGCCTTTAACTATCCCCCCAAGTTTGTGAAATTCCACCATTACCCTCATGAAGTCATCTTTGATTATTCTCCAGAACTCCTTAATGAAACCGAAATTAACTCCGTTCGGGCCTGGGCTTTTTGAGTTATCGTAGTCCCAGACTGCCCTGCGAACCTCATCTTCTAAAAATTCGGCTATCAAAGATCTGCTGTCTGTTTCTGTCAAATTCTTGAAATCCATGTTGGCCGAAATGAGCCTCGTGCCTCTATTCTCGAACTTAATATGGAAGTGATCAAATACTTTATCTTTAATCTTTGTAGCTTCTTTAAATGTTCTCCCATTTATTTCCAATGCCCGAATTTCGTTTGCTTTCCTTCGCTTATTAATACATCCGTGGAAGTATTTTGTGTTGGCGTCGCCTTCTTGCAACCACCTAATGCGAGACCTTTGACAATTGTTATTGTAGTTGAGTTTCATAGAATTGTGAAGGTTTTCCGTCAACTCTCTCTTACGGTCCAATTCTGCTGAAGATAGCCCTTTTGTTTCGCCTTTGATTTCGATTCTATTTAACTCATCTTTTGTTTCATTGATTTTCCTGTCTAGATTTTGAGTGTGCGATTTGTGCCACTCTTTTAGCTTACCCTTAATCATCTTCAATTTCTCTTTTAGGACAAACATCCCCCAACCATCCACTTTAAAATTCAGCCAGTGATCTTTGATGAAATCATGATAACCCTTTGTATATTTCCAACAATCAAGCATCCTAAATGGCTTCTGTCCCCACTTCTGAGAATTAGTGTCGAGCAGAATCAGGCAGTGGTCAGAAAGGCCCTTTTCCAGAGCCCATTGAGTACTATTTGGCCATAAACTAAGCCATTTGTCTGAGATCAAGAATCTGTCCAGCCGACTCATTGTTGAATCTCCAAGCCTAGACCAGGTATATTTCCTCCCGTGAAGAGGCAAATCTATTAGGGAAAGATCTGAGATAAATTCCTCGAAATCTTCCATTTCCTCGCGACGATTGTTTCCCACTAACCCAATTCTCTCTTCTTCCGACATGATAGTATTAAAATTTCTGACCACGCAGAGATGATCTCGGTTGCTCCTATTGATTTTTGCAAATATATCTATCCATAAGTTTCTATTTTTTCTGATGCCGCACGACGCATAGACGTTTACTAACGTTACATGCGACTTGTCTTCTCCCTATTCCCCTTCAGTCTAAATTGCTGATTCTAGAATCTGGATGTTTTGAACATAGAAGTTTTTTGAATTCCACAATGTAAGGATTCCCCCCGATCTCCCCTCAGAGGGTTTATAAGTGAAATCGAAGTCGTTAGATCCCTAAATCATGCCGCAGGTCATTCTATCCACATTCTCCAGTTTTGTTTCTTGAATATAGATGAATATCGGTTTATGATTCTTAGATAGGATGTTGATTTCTTTCTTTTTGACCAAATCTCCTAAATCTCTGATATTATAGCTTATTATTTTCATTGATACAGGTTTCTGAATTCCCAAACCCTCCTAAGTCCGCTCCCCTACTGCTCTCTTTCTCCTCCCTTTGCCCCGATTTTCAGTTCTTGAATTAATTCTTCTTCCTCTACTTTATGAATAAGTCCGACTTCTTTCCCTAGATCCCACATGTCTTTGACAACTTCTACGGCGTCACCATGTAATAAAATCCAGCTATTCTTTTCTTTCTCACTCCCATCAAGTTCGGATTAGAAATTGGACGAACCTGAAATTGTGAATTCTTGCAACTATTACAGTTGCAAGACGAAGCCGTCTTCTTCTTCTTTCGTCTATCCCTCTTTTTTGCTTTCAGAATCTCCGATATTCTTCTTCTTCTTTCTTTGAAAAGCTCTCATTTCTTAAATTGTTGATCCTTATAAGACTGTCCCTGCTCCTTAGCCTTATAGTCAATTTGATAACAGTGTTTTGTTGCTCCCGTTGATGAATTTTGCTCCGGATGGTTTGTTGTGTGCCCTTGAGATGCATCTATTTCCTTAACGGTCTGCGGAGAGTCTTGGGGAATCACAACGATTTGGCTAGAGTGTTTGTTTTGAGCCTTTACTGGGCCAGGTTCCGCGATAATGATTTCTTGGTTCCGGTCCATTTCCCCTACTGTTTTTTCTTTTTCTTTTTTTCACTTGATTCTGGGCCTTTGACTATGGGCTGGTCAAACTCTACCATTGGGTCCACCTTGCCTTTTTCAGTTACCCCTTGAATGATTCCAATATCTTCAATTGCAGAACCTATAGCTAACCCTCGTCCGCCTTCCCTTGCTATGTTAATGATTTCACCTTTATTTCCCATTAAATTTTCTCTCTCCTCGTTTGGCAAGATCTTCGATACTATCAGATTTTCGGCTTTCTCTGCCTCATTGACTGCGTTGCTGCAATTATTATTATTCAAGTCTTCCTCCTCGAGCCCCTCAATTTACCTTTTTTATTTTCCAAATTTTCCTCTTTCTGTAGTAATTGCCAGAAGTTATCTTCTATTCTCTTTCTGATCTCATCGTCTTCCATTTCCATGGAGGAAATTGTCGGAGGAATGAAAGAGTCGTCGGATTCTTCTAAGCCCATGTCTACTTCTACCTTCGATCCCGCCGCGCCCTCCTCTATGTCTGGCTTGAGATCGCAAACGCAATGCTCTTCCATTTCCACGTCATTATTTTTTATGATAGAGGGACTGAGTTTATGTCTCATTTGCGATTTTTAAGCATTTAGCATCTCATAGCATAAATAAAGAATAAATGAAAGCCACGTGGCATCTAACTAAAATAATAATTTAATACAAAAAAGTCAACAATGCAGTCCATGTCATTAAAAGAAAATTTTTTAAAAAAAGTCTGACACATCATTATTTTTTATGATTGGATTTTTTTAGAGGACAAAATAAAGGAATCTTCATAAGGCAAAGAGTGAATCCAAATTTTTTTATAGGTTTTTTTTTCAAAAATAGCTCATATAGCAAGGAGCAAAATAGGTATTAACCCTTTTTAAAATGGTCTTGGTTCATGAAATCGGGATTTTGGTTGTCTTGATTGAGATTTTCTTGGTTGTTGTTTAGTTGAGTATCTTGTGGTTGAAGATATGGATACTTATAAGGTTGAATTTTGTATGGAGGAACTTGCATATGAGAGTAGAGGTAGGAAAACTGACTATTCATTGAGTTGTTCATATATGCCATGTAGTCAAAAAAGTGATCCATGGTTCAAGGCTCTTGTTGTGGAGGTTGTTGAATCGGAGGAGGAGGAGCTTCTACTTCATCCCGATACTTAATTGTTTGATTCAAATAATTGTATTCCACACCCAGTTTTAACATTGCAAACCTTTACTAATATCACAAATTCTTTCATTTCCAATGTATCCTCATTTGCAAATTTAACACCAAAAGTGGCAAAAAAAATTGGACAAAAAAAATGCATAAGGTAATTCTGATGCATCTTTAGAATGAAGTGCCATGTGCTCAAGGATCATGACGCCCTATTTACCTACAAACTATTTTCCATAGCAAACAATATATTCATCTCAATATCAATGATAGTTGAGTTATTTGAGAACTTGGGCAAAACAACATACCCCAAAATAAGGTGAAACATTAATATAGAATATACAAGTAGACCAAGAATTTCTATCAAATGTCTTACCATCAATCTTTTGCCGTTTTTGAAAGAATTTTCCTGGATAATTTAGCAATCCTATAGTAAAAATACCTTTTCACATAACCGTCCAACAAAACTCTTTTATGTGGCATAATTTCTAAACCATCAGATGGAATACCCAAAAAATTTCCTAACTTAGTAGCATCAAGACTTATTGGAACTCCTTTTACACTAGAATTAATGACTCCATCATGATATAGAATATTAGTATAAAATACTTTAACTAGCTTAGGAAAGTAGATTTCATTCATAGTAACAAGCTCATCAATATTTTGTTGCCTCAAAACCTCAATAAACTTGAAACGTGGATAAGGAAAAGAACTCAAATCCACATACCTTAGACTAAATAGGGGTTTTGGAAGGAAGTAGTCAACAAACCTTTTTTGTTGTTCTTGTGAGGGAAACAATCTATTCAGCTTGGAATCCATGAGAGAAGACCTTGAATGAGTTGAAGAAGTTGCTTTTTCGTTGCCCTTAGAGACCTTTCCACCTTTAGTTTTTGGAGGCATGGCTAAATGTTGAAGGTTTTTGAAGAAGTTGCTTTTTCCCTTGCCCTTATATATATATATATATATATATATATATATATATATATATAATCAGAAATAGATTGGTGGCCAGCAACACGTCGCGAGCTCCGTTACACTCCGGTGGTGGTGAGAAGGTGGGGGGTGTACCTGCATGGTACTCTGATGCCAAAGTAAGAGACGGAGTAAAGAGTCCAAGTACAGAAAGTAGTAGTGAGTGAAATTCAGAATACCTGACCCTCTAGTGATAGAGGGTATTTATAGTGTCCCCCCAGTGTTGGACCAACGGTCATCTGCACTGGGTTGAATTTTCAGGCCCAATACAAATAACTACCAGGGCTTACATGGCGTAGGGAAGACCAACACGTGGTCTTCGCCTTGGAGCAACTGCTCAGTGATCTTCGAAAGGTGGGTTGACTAGTTCTTCAGGAAGTGGGTAGTTTCCTGATGACGTGTCCCCGCGTGGGGGGTACCTAGAGTCCGTGGGGAAGACGCGTGGTTTCTTCTCGTACCAGGTAGTGGCCTGTTCGACTATGATGAGTGCTGAACGTGCCCGACGAGGGGGAGGATTGGACCTTGTTGGGCCTTCCCAATGTGAAGTTGGGTTGGGCCTAAACGATTGGTGGGAAGGTGTTGGCCCAATCCAGAACAGGAGCCCCCCAGTCGTTGCTCCTAAGTAGCGGAGTAATGACTTAAGGGTTAGTCTATTCGTCGGGGACCCATTTAGTAGAGTGCAGCGTGCTCGAAATACAGAGTTGGTGGAAGATGCAGGTTTCCAGGAGCAGGTGATGTTCAACGAGACAGGAGTCGCGGGGACGTATGTTCGTCAGACGCCCTACATACCACCTCTCGTTGGGGGCGTGTCTCTGTTTGGTGCCTTGGTCGACGACGTGGGGAAAACAAAAAGAAATGGATGTACCCGTCACGCGGGCATGATGGGAAGCTGAGAGGACGCACGCGGGGTCTCCAAGCGACACGTGTCACGCACCATTAATACCTAGGGCGTCTAGGAGTAGGGGAATTTAAGTGCCTAGGGACGCCTCGAGTCCCGTGTTAGGACTATAAATAGGTGGTGAGTCCTTGCCATT
This sequence comes from Lathyrus tuberosus, assembly GCA_022829125.1. Classification (NCBI taxonomy): domain Eukaryota; kingdom Viridiplantae; phylum Streptophyta; class Magnoliopsida; order Fabales; family Fabaceae; genus Lathyrus; species Lathyrus tuberosus. Next base: position 7,307,830 of record JALAZF010000199.1, on the reverse strand, counting down.
TGCACGCTTTCGTTCTTCTGCTCATAACTTTCCTCACTCTCTTTTCGCTTCCTCAGCTTCCATCTCCGTTCGTCCTCCGTACGCCGTCGTCCCGTCGTTCAGCAATCGCCGTGTCCAAGTAAGTTTCTGACTTCATTATCTTTGTTTTGTGTGTTTTTCGGTGGTTCTTCCGGTGAATCGATAAAGTTCCCGGGGAAACCACGGAGTTTCCGACGAATACGTCGGAAATCCCTTATGCTTATGAAACTCCCGATGAAGGCCCCGGGGACCGAGGATGAGGGTCCCGAGGAGATAAGTTGAAGGACTCGAGGACCTGATGAAGGTCCCGAGGACCTGGGATGAATGTCCCGAGGTCATAGTGAAGACTCTAAAGATTTGACTTAAATTTTGGTAAAACTCATTGTCAAACAAAAGGATTTAACATCAAGAAATCTGCCAAACACAAAGATGTCGAAGGAGATGTCATAGCATGAAGACTCGACATCTTGGCTGCTATAACAGATTGTTTAAATCTGTTTCAAATCTATTCCAAGTTTCTAGGCATGTTTAACAGTGGATCAAGGAAAGATTTGTTTAAAGATTTGAAGCCCAGCTGAAGACTCTATAAAAGAAGACTTAGACCTAGGATTGTATATGCCTTTTGTAACCTAGTTCTCTTATGTAAGAAACAAGGGTTTAGGGTTTTGAGAGTCGTTGGCTCTCTAGGTTGTAAGTCTCCATTTGTATCAGTTGATGCATTGTGGCAAATATAGGTGTCGCACAGATCCATAACCCTTGAGGTATTGGATTGTGCATTGTTCTTGGATGAAGCTTTTAAGCAAATTCGAGTTAGCTTGTTTGTCAAGTATGCTTGACAGAATTCTGTATTGACATGGATGATGTAAAAATCACAGTTGGTGATTAAGTGAAGTGAGTTGGGTATTTCATATCAAAGAAGTTGTTCTTTGATAAAGTCTTCATTGGGTAGATATTAGGATATAAAGTTGTAAACGGGGGAGTTTAGCTTTGTAACAATTCTACAGATAGTGGAGTCTTCTTCCTGGATTGGTATCCCCCAGATTCAGGTGAGTTGCACCAAACTGGGTTAACAATTATTGTGTTCTTTATCATTCTGCAGATTTTATTTTCTGTTAGAGTTCATGATAAACATGTTGGAATAGATGCCGTAACATCTGTGTTGTTGCAGTTCTGATATTCAAGGTATCAGTATGATGTGTTGTTCCTTGTTTTAATGTTATGCAGAACAATATCTTGACATGTGTTAGGACATCTTCTGTCTGCATTGCCAGAATTTCAATTTGTATCAGAGCAGGCATCTTGTCTGTTTCTGGATGAGATCTTTGGGAGATACTTTATGGCGTTTAAATAAAGAGGAGTTTTGAAGATCAGATCAATCAACTCAGACATACTCAAGGGTATTAATGGATGGGATGGATGTTCTGGATCGAAGGCAACAACCCGGTGGTTGTTCATGTTGCTGAGGAGGTTCTACAATAACTGCAGGAGAAGTGGCTTGTTCTCTTGTTGGGGTGTCTTGTAAGATGTTTTGACATCTTATTAGGGCAAGTTGAATTTGTTCCTTGGTGGTTCCGCTGCATATGTCTCTGATGGAAGAGCTCTAGAATTATGGGATTCTGGAGTTGTTACTGAAGACAGATGGTAGAAGGTCTTAATCTTCGGCCTCTATATGTGAAGATATTTGTATTCTTTTATTCCAAAGTCGGAGCGATGGAATGAAGGGAGTTGTTGGAAGATGTCCGTTATGGTGACTTGTTACTTGGAAGCTTGGTTCCATGGTACAATGTGAAGTCAGTTGAAGAGGAGAGAAGTTAAGTATAAGTTTATCAAGTTCTTGCTCTGGGAGTTTGATAAATTATTGATCGGCTAGGCTGTCAAAGATACTTGAGAATTCTCTCAAGTCCACTCATAAAGGCGTCTCAGTCGTGCATCTGGAGTCTTCTAGTTACTCTTCTGACTAGAAGGCGTTTCTATGAATCACAACCTGAAGAAAGTGGAGGTGATTTATTTTCACTCTCAAAGACAACAAGGAAGGATTCATCTCTCTTAACCCTAAAGGGGGATCCAATCTGATTGGAGTTCTCAAAATCGTTGAGGTAAATAGGATTTGTTCAGAGAGAATCTTAGTTACGTGAGTCAAGGGTGGCAGCCTTGGTATCTCAACACTGTTTGTCAAAGAAGATACTTGCAAAAGATTGAATACTTGATAAGTGTTCATGAAGTGATCTGGTGAAGCTTAGCTACAACAGTGAAGAAGGGTTATTGGACAAGGATTTAAGATCAATTGCTATTTGTGGAATTTATAAGTATTTAATTGATTATCCTTGAAGGTCAAGATTGTTGATGCTCAACAAGATGTTGGGACATCTCATCATCAGAGTTTGTGCAGAATCATAGGAGGGTGCATACACTTTAGCATCTGTTTTAGTCTTGGGTGTTAACCTAAGAATTGGCTTCAGTCTGGTGTGACAAAAGCATGTGATCTCTAGAGAGTTTCCTGGCAAGAAACTGGTCTGGACTTTGATGCTATTGAAGATGAAGATGAAGACATCATAATCTTGATGGTTACTTCTTGGATCAGTTTATTTTTGATCTAGGAGGAATAGAGTGCTAGTAATGACACAACTTGGATGAGTTTATTTTTTATCTAGGTACTTGGGAGCATGGGATCTTGCTCATTTTGAAGGTCAAGGCTAAGTGGAAGTTATCTCTGACTTTCTACAGACTGCTCTACTAAGGAAAATGGCATTCTTTGGTATGGCTATGGTGTAGTCTATAACTACTTATCTTCTGAAGATTCAGACGTGGCAGGTGTGAAGTCTTTGGAGTTTCAAAATAGGATGAAGGTTGTCTACTCAAACTTGGTTATTGAATCAAGTCTATGAGAGCATGGAACTCTTGTTCTATAATAAGGAGGAGGTTCTTCTAAGTGGCAGAAGGAGGAGCTTAATTCAGCAGTTAGATGTCATATCAGAATGTTCTGGCATCTAGCTTAACATCGGGATCTCAGTTGGTAATATGGCACATCAGCTTAAGATAAGGTGATCTACAGGAGAATGGATGTTGTGGATGCTTGAAAAAGGTCTATCTCATGCAGTTTGCGGGAGCTGTGGTTTGAGAAGATATTACATGTCTAGAGGCTTGGTGAATCCAAGATGTCTTGCTATGGAGCAAGTAGTTCATGTGACTTAAAGATCAGATTTCATTGGTGGATCAATGTATCTTGTGGGAGTTCTGAAGAAGAATGAGATCAGTCAAATAGTGGCATTTGGTTGATCTTTACTGTGCATTTAAGTAGGATGCTTGAAACTAATTGCTCTTGTGTAGAAGGGTAGTTAGTTGAAAACGCAATGAGGTTCTGGTTCTCTTGGAGCTTGTGGTAGAAGTTCTAGGTTGAGGATGGAAGTATACCTTCTTTTGGTGGATGAGAGTTTATTTCTCTCTGGGCTTCTGGAGTTTTTGTCAATCAAGCTGGTGGCGCAGTGTTGTTTGAAGATCTTCAGTTGGATTACTATGCAGATAGTAAGTTCACTGGTGGAAAATATCAAGAACCATGGTGTGTGGTGTCTATGATGTGTGAAGGATATCCTAACTGATGTTAGAACATTTTTGGTTGGTTATACTTAGAGGAGGATTCTTAAGTTATGGTCTAGGAACTTGTTGCCTACATCATGTCTAAGGAGTATCTATCTTGTCATACGGGAGAATGATAGAGTAGAAGAAATGCCTTGGAAGGATGGTGTAGAGAAGACTGAAGTGGATCATGTGTTGATTGCTTGGTGTCATACCCCAAATTTTGACCACTAAGATTTCCCATCATTGTGCAAATCATCATCACAATATGGATGAACCATCATGCCTCATCAGTCTCCCTAAAGATGGGTGATCATTCACTACTATCAAAACTTAGGGTTTCTAGCCCTCTCAGAGCCTTTAGACAAAAGATCAATCAAGAAATGACATGATCTTCAACTTTTCTAACCCCTCAAACATCCACAAAGGATCAAGAGGACTCCCACTTCAAGGATTAAGCACAAGGCTGCTCCCTTCCAGGTGGATCAAGCCTCAAGATTGCCAGTGTCACCAAATTAGGGTTTGGTCGACCAGGGCCTCCAGATGAAAATTTTCCTCTGGGCATGAGCTAATGCTTCAAAGCATATCCTAAAATACTCCATGGAACCTCATGGGCCCAAGCATCAAGTCAATTTGACCTCAGGGGATGCATACATCAAAAATCAGGAATTAGGGTTTCTTGACCTAATTCACCCCTAAGTTGTCCTTTGGGACAAATCATGAGCCAAGACCTCAAGAGAGGATTTAAGGGTCTCCAACACACTACATTGATCCATTTACAACAATGGATTAATCCAAGAAGTTTGAGCAACAATTTTCAATTTCATCTGAACCGTAGTTAGGGTTTCGCGAGAAAAGTCAACTGTAGCTTTGACTTTTGACCAGGGCATGCTCCCTAACCCTAGGAAATGATTCAATATACCCTATAACACCCATGGAACATGCCATCAAGTTTGATTTAGGTCAAGGACATGATTTCCTAAAGGATTGCACAGTTTGGAATTCATCTAATAAAAAGTCAACTGTGCACAAAAGTCAACTTTGAGTTTTTGAGATTTTTCACAAAAATGGTTTTTTATCCCTAAAATTATGTTAATGTATGATTTCAATCATCATTCATCAAGAAAAATCAAGAAAAGTGGGATAACTTGTAAAAGTGGTAACCATAAAAACTTAGAAAATTTTCTAAGTTATGAACAAAGTGGCAAGGGTACCAACTTTGGAGGATCATAACTCCTAAACCACAAAGCCATTTTTCCCCATCCAAAGCTTGATTTGTAGATCTCATTACCATATACAAAAGCTTAAAACTGACCTCCCTCCAAATTACTCATGGATTTTGAGTTATGGAATGATCAAAATCACGAAAAGTGAAAATGTCACTTTTTTCCAACACTTAGTGAAATTTTCACTAAGTCAGAATCTGCCTTCACTTTTTTCCAAATGTAGGGGCATTTTTCACTTGGATCCAAAAGGTATCAAAACCAAATATGATCAAACAGGTGTTGTATCATATGAGGGCTTTCCAAAATGGCCAAGAACATCACCAAATTCCACTTGGGCCAAGAGATATGATAATGGCAATATGCCTTGCTGAAAACTGCCAAGGCTAGGCAGAATTTTTGCATTTTTGCTCGATTTGGCAAAATCAGATAATTCCAAGCCTTGTCATCACTTTGGACACATATGAGGATCAAATCTAAAGGGGACAAACACTGAGCCAAGCCTCCAAAGTCCTTGGAACAAGAAGTAGCATGCCAAACCAAGAATCACCTAAAAGAGGGACAAGACTCCAATTTTGGATTGAAGCATTCAATGCATACACCAAAGTGGAACACTGGAACACTGATTTCTCAGAATCACCAGCCAGTTGCTCAAGGTTTTAACCAAGTTGCAGCTGAGATGCCATGAAGTGATCCAGCCATTTCCAATCAAGTCCAAGCATTCAAACACACTCCATAGCACCTAGGGAAGCTGTCCATAACCTTGGAACCAAGCTGTAACACCTCTAACACAAAACACGATCACCAGCTGCAAGAGGTAAGCATGAGCTCTTCTAACTCTATGATCCATGCATTTTTTGCTGCACAATAATTTGGCCATATGTTTATAATCATGCATGGAGTGTTTTCCCTCAATCAATTGCATTGTTTGAATCATGTATGGAATTTCTGAACCTTCATGCAGAATTTAGGGTTCTTGAGGTTTCTCTTTGATTTCTTATTCCATGCTTAAAATAAATGAAATTAAAGACCATAGACATGATCGTGAGGTTGAAACGAGTAGATTGATATTTAGATTGCATGATATAATCAAGTATTCAGTGAGATTGGATAGAAAACGCAAATCTGCAGAAACAGAGTGTGGCGCGTGTTCTTGCCCTTGTTCTTGGCGCCCTTTTTAAAAATTCAAATATTTGAATTTTGTGATTTTATTTTATTGATTCAAAAATTAATTTCTCTCTGAGTTTTAATGATTTTGAGTTGATTCTTTTTTTAATAATTCACAAAAATGTTAAAATATTTTGTTTTACCAAAAAATCCCAAAAATATTTTTTATTTCATATAATTGATATTTTTGCAAAGAATTAATATTTTAATTGTTTTTGACATTTAAAATATTTTTTCCTTCTTGATTTTTCAAATTTTAATGACTTCTAATCATTTTGTAGGTCAAAACATGATTTTTGAAACATTAATCCAAGATCACAATTTGTTTTCCACATGTTAAACAATTTTGATCATTTTAAATTGAATTTTTTATTCAATTAAAATACATTTTGGAAACAAATTAGGGTTTTGATTAATTCAACCCTCATCAAACCTTTTAAAAACATTTTTGGGCTTCTAATAGAGTGTAAGACCCAATCCTATTTTTGGGCATTACTTATTGTATAAGTCCCGTTGTATTTCAAAAAGTTCGACGCTATCATCGTCCGTTGAAAAACAAACCTTGGGCCTCTCCTCGAGCTATAAGACCCATTCAAAACTCTTTTGGGCCTCTATTAGAGTGTAAGACCCAACCCCCTTTGAAAGCCAAACCATTTTGGACCTCAATGCATTGTATAAGACCCACGGCGTTTTCAAAAATCTCGGCGCGATCGCCATTTTCAAACAAATGACCCTGGGCCTCTCCTTGAGCTGTAAGCCCCACCACTTGTACAAAAATAAATCTCTTGGGCCTCTTGAGAGAGTGTGAGACCCATTCCCTTGTAGAGAAAACTTTTTGGGCCTCAGTCACTTGTATAAGTCCCTCTGTACAAAACGACAGTGCGATCACTGATAAACCTTGGGCCTCTCCTTGAGCTGTAAGCCCCAACATCTTTTCAAAATACTTTCTCCTTTAATTGTGAATATACTGTTATTTTCAATCTTTCTTTGTTGAATAACTAACCAAACAGCATGGAAGCTCTACAACCGAGTAAGTAGTTATATGCTTTCTTTATCCGCTTTCATATACATATAAACTGTATTGTGGGGCTATTTCACTGTAAGTCTTCTTTTATAAACTCATATCAACTGTGTAATACTAGTATAGATATTTAAAGTTTCCCCGGCAACTACGTCTAGCACTAAACCTTGTTGGTCACTCTTAAATAGACAAAACTAGATCCCCATAGGATTACCAGACACAGTCTTCCCTCCTCTTGGGGTTAAACAATATGGAGACGTGAAAGGCAGCATTCTCGGTGAACCCTTTCTCAGACTGTCACCCTTAGAAATTGTCAAAGAAACTCTACTCCCCAGAGATGATCTTTTCTCCGTGAATGGCATCTCTTGAGTTTCTTCCAAATTCTCGCACTTTCCTGGCTTAATCTATTCTCTGTGAATAGCGTGTCTTGAATTTCTCGGGGTTTGGGGACCCACAGGCTTCTTAAAAGCATCCCCACCTCCTCTTGGGCGTTGTACAAGGACCCTACAGCTTCTTAGAAGTATTCACAGCCTCCTCTTAGGCTTCGTATAAGGATTCTTCCTTTGGGAAGAGAGCCTCCTCTTGGGCTTCGTACAAATTGTCCCTCGGCTTCTTAAAAGTTTCCAGCCTCCTTTTGGGTTTCGTACAAATTGTCTCGACGACCTCCTAGAGGTATAGGAACAGAAATTAGTCATCTTAATAGAACATTCTTTCAAAGAGTCTAGATCTTTCTACCGTGAACGTACTACTACTGTTTCTTTAAGCATAATACCCGAAGATAAAACTCTAGACTTGGACAGTCTAATCTCCTTGAGTCTCGAAGGCATTCTCAAGTAGGGAAAAAAACACCAGTAGACTCGGACAGTCTCCAATACCCTCTGGATTCCCCATTTCCTTAAAGAACAGGAAATAACCCTGATCCTCTGATCAATCCCAAAGCATAGCCTTACCTTTAATCAGTCTCTTTATAAGAACTAATTTTCTCTTTTAACCAACCTACTGGACCTGTCACTCAACTGAAACAACAATCCTTTTAGCCTCCATCTCGGGCTTCGTACGAGATACAAAAAGACTCTCTTGTTGAGTCAAACATTTTTAGCCTCCCTCTCGGGCTTCGTACGAGATACAAAAAAACTCTCTTGTTGAGTCAAGCATTTTTAGCCTCTATCCCGGGCTTCGTACGAGATACAAATCACTCTCTTGGTGAGTATAAAAGACTCTCTTGATTGAGTCAAACCCTTTTAGCCTCCGTCTTGGGCTTCGTGCAAGACACATATAAAAACACCCTCTTGTTGGGCCAATAGCCTCCTCTTAGGATTTATATAAGAAAAACCCTAGTTGAGTCAATCAACCTTTTAGCATCAAAACTGTGCCTCGTTCACAGGATACAAACATCAACAACTCCTTTCATCTAATCGCTGTAAGTGGCAAGCCTCTGGATTATTTACATCCACGCCCTTGTCCCTCTTTTAGCATGAGAAATTCCAAAGGAAAGATGGCATTGCTCTACACTGAGTTAAAGTCTTCTCCTTCAGGTTAAAACCCCCTATAAAGGAAATTATGGCATTGCTAAGATTCACATATCTCGGTTAAATTAATCCTCCTTTATAGTCAGTCACCCAACAGTTGTGACAAACAGAACCCCTTTAGAGATGACAAATTCTCTCTAAAGACAACACCTTTTTAGCTTCACATCTTGGGCTTCGAACAAGATACGAATAAACCCTTCAGCTTCACATCTTGGGCTTTGAACAAGATACAAACCACCTTCAACTTCACATCTTTGGCTTTGAACAAGACACCAAAACACCACTTCCTCCCATAGAATAGGAGGAACTACGATTGCTCTGATTTCCCTGTTTTGGTAAATAGGAATACGTAGGCATAAGATTGAAAGAAAAATCTTAGCGAGCACACCACATCAAAAAACCTCAGGTCACAAATCCTCACATCCGAGTCCGTATTCCCCACCAAAAGTCTAAATTCAACCAAAATAACCTAAGAAAGCCCCCCCACATTGATCGCATCTGTAAACCAACAGTTTTGACTCTTTGACCTCAGTTTGCAAAGCAGGGTTAGTTGGAGACATCTATTTTCCTTCCTTCATCAGCTTCAATAGGATAAAAAATGAATTGACCTGTAGTAACCCAGAGAGGTAGTGTTTAAGAACCACGTCCAAAATTGCTCGCTACAGAAAAATGGCGCCCACTGCGGGGCTCTCTTTTTTATCTCTCAGGTAGAAACTAAAGAATGATGACTTTACTGGGGATTTCACTGGGATAGGACTTTTTTTTTACTTCACTAGGATCTTAGGTCAAAACCTTTAAAGTTGGGAAGGTACCACAGAATGGCGACTCCACCGGGGAGACATTTTTGTCAGGAACATAGGATTCATAGCTCTTTAAAGTCTAGGACTTTAGGACAAATATATATACTGCTTTTCCTAATTGATATTTGTGTTTATTTTTCTGCTAATGGGAATGCGTGTGATGCCGCATGTAGAAAGATTGAGTATACACCTAGGAAAAACCTCTTTTAGTAGTGCGGAAACTATTGGAAATGGTTGTCACGCGATACTACCCTCTTCTGATGGTTCTTCAAAAAACATCACCTAACACGGTTCCCGGCCCGCTGGTGTTTTCTCGACAAGAACTGATGATGTTGAGAGACAGGTACAAAAATCACTAGTATAAATCTTGGGGGGCGGGGGGGGGGGGGGGGGGGGGGGGGGTTAGAGCCTTGACTTCATGACACCGACCCTTTGACCCCATGTTTTTTCTATGTTTTTATGTGCTGCATTCATGCATTCATCTAAAAAAACATTAAATCAAAGAAAATTTTTCTCTTCTAGTCTCTCTTTTTCAAATTAAACTAACACAATGATTGCAAATGTCAGAGAAAAAGATTGCGCTCATGGATTTCGGTAGAAGGATAACTCATAAGTATACCTTCAAGGTTCCAAAACTAGAAGATTTGAGAGGATTAGCGAGGATGATCACTAACCCTGAAGCTTTCATGGAGGCACTCATTCAGTTTTACGATCCGGTCTATCACTATTTCACATTCCCGGATTACCAGCTCGCACCAACGCTGGAGGAGTATTCTCACCTAACCGATCTACACATTACTGATCGAGCTCCATTTTCTGGACTGGAAGAAATTCCAAAGGATCAGACCATTGTAAGAGCAATTTATTTGGATGAGTCAGAAGTTAAGACTCACATGACCATTAAGGGTGGGTTCCCAGGTTTTCCAGCCCAGTTCCTGATAAAGAAGGCTTTGTACTTTGCTAGTGTAGGGAACATGGCTGCTTTTGAAAGCATCTTTGTCTTACTCACTTACGGGTTATTTCTGTTTCCCAACATTAATAGCTTCGTCAATATCAACGCCATTAAGGTTTTTCTCATTGGAAACCCTGTGCCAACCTTGCTCGCAGATGCATATCATTCTATACACTTAAGGAATTTATACAGCGGAGGGATGGTCACATGCTGTGTACCCCTGCTATACAAATGGTTTATCTCCCATTTGCCTAAGTCTGCTACTTTTTGGGATCATAAGAGTGCCTTACGTTGGTCGCAGAAAATCATGTCTCTTACCAACTCTGATATAGATTGGTGAAATAGGATTTATGACGGGATCAGGATCATTGATCGTTGTGGAAACTTCCCCAACTTACCCCTCATAGGAACTAAGGGAGGAATCAACTATCATTCAGTATTGGTTCGTCGTCAATTTGGATACCCGATGAGGCATGTCCCGCGTAATGCTCATCTGGAAGGTTGTTTCTTCAAAGAAGGAGAAAATGACAGGGCACTAAAGATAGAAATAATGTACGCTTGGAAACATGTTCATAAGAAAGGACGGGAGTCTCTAGGAAAACCGGATTGTGTCTCGGTGGAGCCTTATCTCCACTGGGTACAAACTAGAGCTCTTAAGCTAAAGATGCCTTATCCTCGTCACGGAGTTCTTCCGCCGAGGGCATCTGTCATGTACTTCATGACTGAAACGGAAAAACTTCAGGTTACTCTCAACAAAGTTCAACAGGAGAGGAGGTCTTGGAAGAACAAGTACCACACCCTCAATGTAGAGTGTACCAAAATACAGCGACTGCTAAAAGATAAGGATGCTCTGATTGAGATTTTGGAGTAACATGTTGTGGATAATCAAGATGACCAAAGGAATTTGCTCGCTTCTTTCACTTGGCAAAGGAATGACAACCCGACAACGGCCCAAGAGCCCCGGTCCAAGAAAAGGAAAATACTAGAATCAGTACCCGGTCTCTCCCCAGAGAGGACTCGGGACCCCTTAGCTTAGGTTTCTGTTTCTGCACCTTGTAATTTACTGTATTTCTATTTTTGCAATCCTTTGAATTCAATAAAACGGGGTTTCCCCACTGTTTGATATTTGCAATCTAATTGTCGAAGTTTATTTTGATTAAACCAAAAACAACAATTAATTTAATCATTGCATTCATCATTCTCACGTCACATATTCTTCTTACCTACGAATCTCATGTTTGTGTCTCAGTTCTAGAGTCAAACTGTCTCATTCGTACAATACTCGGGCCAATCGTCAGAAAAAGATGGATGATCTCGAGGAAGAGAACAGAGAGTTGAGAGAAGAGATCGACGCTCTGAGAGAGGATATGAGAAAGCTTCATAACGACATGCAAGCCATGGCAGAAGCTCAGCTACAAAGGACCGCGATCTCGGAGATCACCTCAATGCCTATAGTGGAGAAGTCCGATCCTAGGTACCAAATGCCAAAATATCGTCCCTGGGGCATGCCACTTAACTAGATCCCGGAAGGATATGTTCCGCCGATCAATGAGGATCAGGGAATCGCAGTAGGAACCGCTAGGCCTGAAGGTTACAAACTTCGGGAAAACGAAGATGTCGGGGGCATGACAGCAACTCCTGAAGGTTACAAACTTCGGGAGGCACCGAGAGTCTCGGCCATAATGACTATACCACCGCCCATGGTACATACTGTCCCGGAAGGACAGATTCCACAGATACCTTCTGGTGGAAAAGACAACATGTTCGAAAGAATGAATGAGTTCCAGGAACAGTTCCTGGGAATGCAGAAAGAACTGCAGGCCCTTCGCGGTCAGGATTTATTTGGAAAGGATGTCGTGGACCTCTGTTTGGTCCCCAATGTGAAAGTCCCGCACAAATTCCAGGTGCCCGACTTTGAAAAGTACAAGGGTAACTCTTGCCCTCAGAGTCACTTGGTGATGTACGCTCGGCGAATGTCAGCTCAGACAGAGAATCAGGATTTACTGATTCACTACTTTCAGGATAGTTTAACCGGTGCCGCACTAAAATGGTACATGGGTTTAAACCGTGCTACAATTGGCACTTTCAGAGATCTTGGCACTGCCTTCATCCAACAATATAAATTCAATCTGGACATGGCACCCGACAGAGATCAACTCAGATCAATGTCGCAAAAGGACAAGGAAACCTTTAAGGAATACGCTCAGAGATGGCGTGAAATTGCCGCTCAAATTTGTCCACCTCTTGAGGAAAAAGAGATGACAAAGATCTTCTTAAAGACCTTAAGCTCATTTTATTACGACAGAATGGTTGTCAGTGCGCCTAGTGACTTCACCGAGATGGTCAGTATGGGAGTTCGTCTTGAGGAAGCCGTCCAAGAGGGACGTCTAGTCAAAGACACTGGATCATCAAGTAGTACAAAGCGATACGGTAGTGCTCTCCCTAAGAAAAAAGAGCAAGATATTGGGAATATCTCTCTCGGAAAGCAAAGGCGACGTTATCAGCCAGTAGCGGCTGTGACTCTTGCTATCAATCCTGCACCTATTTCTACGTATCAACCTCAGGTGGCGCAGAGCCAACCTAATCAGCAAAGGACTCAACAGCCTCTTCAACAGGCTCGTCCTCCATAGAATAACAACCGTGCAACGTGGCCACCAGGATTTGATCCTATACCTGTATCGTATGCAGAGCTATTTCCATTACTATTGGCTAAGGGGCATGTCCAGACTAAGTCCCCTCTTACAGTACCGGAAAATCTGCCTTTGTGGTTTATGGTGGATCAGACTTGCCCTTACCATCAAGGAGGACCAGGGCATAACATAGAGAACTGTCTCAATTTCAAATCTGACGTGCAAAAGCTTGTTAGGAGCGGGGTCTTATCTTTCAAGGATACAAATCCTAATGTTCTCACAAACCCGCTGCCTCAACACGAGAAAGCTACAGTCAATTTGATAGAGGGAGAGACTAACAACGTCTATCAAATTCACGATGTACTCTTGTTAAGGACCAATCTGGTCAAGATACATTGCAGACAGAGTGGATATGGCCATGTGCCACCTCATAACTATCACCAGTGTGATATCTGCTCTAAAAGCAATCGAGGATGTTATGTGGTGCAATCAGCACTACAAGAACAGATGGATCTCGGATGGATCCAAGAGCACCGAGTTCGTGGAGTTAACATGGTTTACACGAATTCAAACATCTTTCAGAACCACGATGTTCGTGCAATGAATGTCAACTTGGTGGCGATGCACTCCAGGCAAAGCCAGTATCATAATCTGTCGCAGCACGATTATAGTTCCTGTCTGACTTGCTTGGTAAATAAACAGGGATGCTCTTTTCTACAAGAGGCCCTCCAGCGTCAGATGGATCTTGGATAGATCCAGGACTACGAGGATAGCAATCCCTATCTGATCAACATGATTCAAATCTTCGATATTCGCTTGATGAATACCAGCCTGGTGGAGTTACATGCTAAACAGGTCTGGCTCGGGTTCCTGGTATCACATGATTATCAGAGCCGTAGGGCGGGTTGCGAAAACGATCAAGGCTGTGCCCTTGTCCAGGAAACCCTTCAGCACTTGTTGAACCACTGGTGGCTTCCAATCTATATGGATGAAGACACCTAGCAAATTAGTATTACCAACGGGAACCCTACTCGGCATCAAAGTCGAAACGTTCGATCTGTGGAAACTTACCTAGTGAGGTTACATTGTATTCAAAGCAGGCGTGGCCAGATGCCACCACACAACTATGAACGTTGTAGAGTCTGTTCGGAAAGTAACCAAGATGTTACCTTGTGCGAGCAGCTCTTCAGGGTCAGGTGGATCGTAGAGAGATTCGCCCATATCCGGGTTCCGAACCAATCAACTGGGCGCCGGACTACCTCGCTGATCAAATTGAGGATGTTGTCGTAATCTCTGATCATCAGAAGGCTAGGGATGTTTGTACCATCATCACTCTACTTGACAAATCGAGAGTTCCCAACCAGGAACGGATCGAAATTGCTTACGATGGTCGAAAAAATCAGAAGGCTCCCATAATCATCTATCTACCGGGACCATTACCATATGAATCAACTAAGGCTATCCCTTACAAATACGGTGCAACAACAGTCGAGAATGGAAAGGAAATTCCATTACCCTCCGTCGTGAATATTACAAACATCAGTCGAGTAACACGGAGTGGTCGAGTCTTCAACCGAGGAGTTGGAGAACTTAACAAAGAAAAGGAACCTCAGACAGAAGTTCCCAATCCACCAGTCGGTCAATCTAGTAATCCTGACCTTTTGAAAAACAACGATGAGATGCTGAAGCTCATCCAAAGGAGTGAATACAACATTGTTTATCAGCTATTACAAACTCCTTCAAAGATCTCTGTGCTGTCACTTTTACTCAGTTCAGAAGCGGACAGGGAGGCTCTACCGAAAGTCTTGGAGCAAGCCTTTGTAGAACAGGATGTAACAATCAGACAGTTCGATAGCATTGTCTCTAACATCACTTCCTACAATAACTTTGGATTTAGTGATGAGGAATTACCTGAAGAGGGTCGTCGTCATAACATGGCGCTCAATATCACGGTCAGCTGCCAGGGCGATGCTTTAGCCAGCGTACTGGTAGACACAGGGTCAGCCCTGAATGTTATGCCGAAGTCCACTTTGATGCAATTATCCTTCAAAGGACCCCCGATTAGAACCAATGAGGTCGTCATCAAAGCATTTGACGCATCCATAAAAATGGTTATCGACGAAGTCGACCTTCCCATAACTATTGGTCCTCACACTTTCCAAGTCGCTTTCTAGGTCATGGACATCTGGGCAACGTACAGTTGTTCATTAGGAAGACCTTGGATACATCAGGCTGGGGCGGTTACCTCGACCTTCCACCAAAAGTTAAAGTTCGTCCAGAACAACCAGCTCGTCATGGTCTGTGGAGAACAAGCCTTGCTCGTGAGTAACTTATCATCATCTACTGGTGTAGAACCCGAGGAGGTTATTGGAACTCAGTTCCAAGCACTACCGGTGAGCAAGGACAATCAATCCGAAGAGGGAACTTCCATTTCCTCATACAAAGATGCTATCAAAGCGGTCGAGAGTACCAATACAACTGGATGGGGACAGCTAGTCATTCCTACTGATAATAAAACAAGGGAGGGTCTTGGTTTTTCTATAACCTGTACCCAGATAGCTACTACCAGCAATGAAAGTCTTCATCCCATTCAAGACTTCTTCCATAGTGCAGGTTTCCTTCACCCTGTGCCTCAAGAAGTGCATACCATCAATAAAGATGATTCCTCTGATATGGAGGAAGAAAAGGAGTCATATCTTAACAAGGACGGTTATATGTCACAGGACAAAACGCAGACTCCCTTTTGCTTTCCTACACAGAGTCCGAAATTTATACTCAGGTCAGATGTCAAAATGATATACGGAGATTGTGATCCGGAAGGATGCCGTGCTCCACCAAACTCATTAGAGGAGGACACTCTAATGAAGGACAACTTTGACCATAACTATTATGGCCCGATGGATGGCCTGCCAATGTGGCAGCCGTATCCAGGAGACTTGGGGCAAGGAAATCAGCCGAACAATGAAAATCAGCTGAGCATCATTGAACAGAATACTTATGTCCCCACCATGTCATGGGATCAACACTCGGATCATTCAGAAAATATCCCATACGATGATGAATTGGCAAAGCTTGCCGGACTAGAATTCATCAACTATGCTTTTCCCGAGGTCAACGTCATCGAGAGGGATGGCCCCTCCAGTTCCAAAGAAGTGTGGGACACCTTGGGACAACCAAGTGGAAAATTTGACTTCATGGTCAAGTACACCTCTCCCGAAAGCTCTCGTATCAGGCTCGAAGACATCCAGCCAACTTGATGGGGAGATCTACCTGAGAGCACCAATGCTATGCAAAATGCAACAGAGGAATCCTCCTACGATAACTCTGCCTGGGAGACAGATTCCAATGATCCTGCTCCACCAGAAATTAGCGTTATTTCTGAAGACAAATCAAGGAAGGTGCCAGACTTTGTGATTCATCAAGGAGTTCGCCGCCAATGGGTTGCTGTCGATGTTCCGAAGATTGTTCATAAGTCAAAGTAATTGCCGTCTTTAACCTTTCACCCTGCCTAGGTGAAACAGATGTTTTGATAGAGCTCACTTTCTATAAATTTCCCTCTTCGCTTTGCCCAAAGCGACAAAGTTTTGTTTTATAGGGCTGTAGTTTCAAGAATCGACTTGTTTATGAACAAAATAACGTCGTTCTGTAATTTCCGCATTTATTGCTGTTTTCTCTTTTTGCTTTTTTTCAGAAAATGGTAATCCTAAAAAACAAATCAATAATAATAAACAAGCAGTTTTTCAAAGAAATACACTGCACACACTCTTGCATTTCCTCTATCTCTTCTAAACACAAATCATACCTTCATGCAAATTGCTTATTTTAAACCCCGTTGAAACATACGATTTGATGCCTTCTCCCAACTTTGAGTTCCCGTTATATGGGGCTGAAGAAGAGAATGACAACGAAATTCCAGAAGAGATCTCCCGATTACTCAGACAGGAGGAAAGGTCCATTGAACCTCATAAAGAGCCGTTGGAAATGGTAAACTTAGGTTCGGAAAAAGAGAGAAAAGAAATCAGGATTGGGGCACTGCTCAGTCCAACTGCCAGAGAGGGTTTAGTAAAGCTTCTCAAAGAATTCCCCGATGTATTCGCTTGGTCCTATCAGGATATGCTAGGGTTGGATACCAGCATCGTGGAACATTATTTACCATTGAGATCAGAATGTCCGCTAGTAAAACAGAGGTTGAGACAGATTCACCCGGACATGGCCATCAAAATCAAAGAGGAAGTACAGAAACAGATTGACGCGGGTTTCCTCGCCACATCAGAATATCCTCAATGGTTAGCCAACATCGTACCCGTCCCAAAAAAGGACGGAAAAGTCAGAATGTATGTGGATTACAGAGATCTAAACAAGGCTAGTCCAAAGGACGACTTTCCCTTACCACACATTGACATGCTGGTAGACAGTACATCAAAGTTCAAAGTTTTCTCCTTTTTGGATGGATTCTCGGGCTATAATCATGTCAAAATGGCATCGAAAGACATGGAGAAAACTTCGTTCATTACCCCCTGGGGTACCTTTTGTTACTAGGTGATGCCGTTCGGTTTAAAGAACGCCGGGGTAACCTATCAAAGGGCCATGACTACTCTGTCTCATGACATGATACACAAAGAAATTGAGGTATATGTCGATGATATGATTGCCAAATCTAAGACAAAAGAGAAACATGTGACCCATCTGTCAAAGCTATTCGAGCAGTTGAGAAAATACAAACTCCGCTTGAATCCCAACAAGTGCACCTTCGGTGTCCGTTCAGGGAAACTCTTAGGGTTCATCGTCAGCCAGAAAGGAATTGAGGTTGATCCTGACAAGGTCAAGGCCATTCAAGAAATGCCTTCTCCGAAAATTGAAAAATAAGTCAGAGGATTCCTGGGACGTTTGAACTACATCTCCAGATTCATATTCCTCATGACCGCGACATGTGCGCCGATTTTCAAATTACTCAAAAAGAACCAGGACTGCGTTTAGACAGAATATGTCCAAACGACCTTCGACAGTATTAAGGAATACCTGTTGAACCCTTCGATTCTATCACCTCCAGTGGAAGGAAGACCACTGATTATCTACCTCACAGTCCTAGAGGACTCCATGGGTTGTGTATTTGGCCAACAAGACGAAACCAAACGGAAAGAGTCTGCCATCTACTATTTGAGCAACAAATTCACCGACTGCAAGACTCGGTATACTATGCTTGAAAAAACTTGTTGCGCTTTGGCTTGGGCAGCCAAACGTCTGCGCCAGTACATGATTCGTCACACTACTTGGTTGGTCTTCGAGATGGATCCAATCAAGTATGTCTTTGAAATGCCTGCTCTCACGGGAAGGATTCCCCTTTGGCAGATGTTGCTATTAGAATATTACATAGAGTACCATGCTCAAAAAGCCGTTAAGGGGAGTATTTTAGCCGATCATTTGGCTCATCAACCGATTGACGATCAGGAATCAATCGGGTTTGACTTCCCAGACGAAGATGTCATGTATTTGAAAATGAAAGATTGCGATGAACCGCTACCCAGTGAAGGGCCAGAACCAGGTTCCCAATGGGGACTTATCTTTGACGAAGCTGTCAATCATTACGGAAATGGAATTGGGGCAATCATTGTCACCCCTCTGGGTACCCACATTCCTTTCACCGCCAGACTGACATTCAAGTGCACAAACAATGAGGCCGAATACGAAGCTTGTATTATAGGTCTCGAGGAAGTGATTGACTTAAGGATTAAGAACTTGTATGTATATGGCTACTCAGCCCTGGTTATCAATCAGATTAAAGGAGATTGGAACACATACCAATCAGGATTGATTCCTTACAAAGACTGGCACGAGATGCTACCCTTTGATCTTCATGGTTATCACACATCTGTCTGCACTTCAACAGGGGCAACCCCTTTCTCTCTAGTATATGGCATGGAAGCAATGCTTCCCATAGAAGTAGAGATCCCATCAATCCAGGTATTGATGGAAGCTAAGCTTACAGAAGCTGAATGGTGCCGAAGTCAACATGATGAACTGAATCTGATCGAAGAAACGCGAATCACGACAATATGCCATGGTCAGTTGTATCAGCAAAGAATGAAGAAGGCGTTCGACAAAAAGGTCCGACCTCGCGTCTTCAGGAAAGGAGACCTTGTGCTAAAAAAGATACAATCATTTCTCACTGATTCCCGGGGCAAATGGACTCTGAATTATGACGGCCCCTGTGTGGTCAAGAAAGCTTTCTCAGGCAACGCCTTGAGACTTGCAACCATGGACGGAGAGGAATTTGCCTACCCAACAAATGTTGATGTAGTCAAGAAATACTTCGCCTAAACTAAAAAAAAACGTCTCGGTGGATTGAAAACCCGAAAGGGCGGTCCAGGCAAAAATTAGAGACATGATCAAAAATCATCTCGGTGGATTGGAAATCTCAAAGTACATTCCAGGCAAAAATTAGGGATAATGGTAAGTAACTATGTTCAACAAAGGGGCAAGTCCCTCAGCAGCAGTTACACCATCCATCAGGAAAACTCCAGTCAAGGTCATCTTTGACAGAAGCTCAGGATGCCCCGAATTCAAAGTTGGTAGAAGGATATTGGTCGTTATGTTTCAACGTAGCCCCTTTTCCCTGTAAATTACCATTTTCTAACTTTGTAAATGCTCAATGGAATCACACGTTTGGCTGATTTCTATCCTATCAATAAAATTTGAGCCCTTGTACTTTTGTTTGCAATTATTATTTGTTTTAGCTTTACAGAACGACATTTTAACATGATCAACGATTCTTGAAACGAAACAAAAATGAATTTACTTGTAAAATTTTCTGCTTAAAATAAAGATGGAAATTTCTTTTGACTGTTGAACATCAAAAGAACATCGATCGCTTCTCTAAAGGTGTTCGAGCCTCAAAGTATAGAATCAAAGTACTCCTTCTAAACCAGTATGCCTAAATGAAGGATCAGCTATGTCAGATGCGAATGCTCCATCTGACCTCTTCGGCCGAGTTCTCGTCTCCTAAGCCCGACCAGCGTCGCTCCCAACAGGGACCGTTTCTCCTAATCAAGGAGGAATTGCTATCTTGAACTAGCGGTACTTCTCCGCCCCGCGATGGCCGAGTATCCAGTCATGTTCATTTATTAGTCTGTATGGCGCATCAGTTTTGTTAACATAAACATACATACATCATGCATTATTGATTTGCATTCACATTCATTCCATCATTATCACTCTAGTCGGTCTTATCCCATGGTGATAACAGTCCTCTCAATCGAGTAGTCAGGACTTTCCTCGTCAGGAAAGGTTGCGTCTGAACAATCTCTCTCATCCAGCTTAGTTCTGGATCAGAATTAGCCCTTGACCACTTTGATAACTTGAACCTCTGAAAGACCAGAGAACCTTCAACCGATGTCACTCTTCGCCATTGAAGATGATATTTTCGCTTTCCCAGATTAAGGAAAATCCCTAGAGGAAGCCTCTTAAGTAGAGAATAAGCAATACATCAGTTTTTCTCCAAAAAGACCGCTAATGAAAAGGTCATCAGCACCTCAAAATTGGATCACATCATATGGCGTTTCTCCGAGAAGATCCCGAGAAAAGTATGATGTAATATCCCTAAGCGTGAAAGCATTCTCTCAAGAGACTCATTTTCCCCAGTAGAGTCGGTAAATGACGTCTCCAAACAGAGAAGTTTGTACACCTCTACAACTCAGACGACTGGGTTCCCCAGCAACTCTGACATCAAACTTTTTCTATCAAATGGCATCTCTCCAGGAAAATTTGGCGAGAAGTTTAAGGAATATCACTACGAATAGCGTCCCTTGTCAAAAAGTTTATTGACAAAAGAAACTAAGACCAGTTCCTTGGTAGGAAACCAGGATCGAGGGGAAGTTTACATAAAAAACTAAGACCAGTTCCTTGGTAGGAAACCAGGATCGAGGGGAAGTTTATTTCAGAAACTAAGACCAGTTCCTTGGTAGGAAACCAGGATCGAGGGGAAGTTTATTTCAGAAACTGAGACCAGTTCCTTGGTAGGAAACCAGGATCGAGGGGAAGTTTACCTTTTCTAAGCATCATTGCTTAGCAAAAGAGGAATGATTCGCAAGCTACCATTCTTAACCACCATCAAAATTTTGGGTATTCCGATATTTAATCCTCTTGCACCCTGAATGTCCGAATACCTTCGTCATTCACACCTTCGGGTCCAAGAAGATTAAATAGGGGCATCTGTCATACCCCAAATTTTGACCACTAAGATTTCCCATCATTGTGCAAATCATCATCACAATATGGATGAACCATCATGCCTCATCAGTCTCCCCAAAGATGGGTGAGCATTCACTTTATCAAAACTTAGGGTTTCTAGCCCTCTCAGAGCCTTTAGACAAAAGATAAATCAAGAAATGACATGATATTTAACTTGTCTAACCTCTCAAACATCCACAAAGGATCAAGAGGACTCCCACTTCAAGGATTAAGCACAAGGCTGCTCCCTTCCAGGTGGATCAAGCCTCAAGATCGCCAGTGTCACCAAATTAGGGTTTGGTCGACCAGGGCCTCCAGATGAAACTTTTCCTCTGGGCATGAGCCAATGCTTCAAAGCATATCCTAAAATACTCCATGGAACCTCATGGGCCCAAGAATCAAGTCAATTTGACTTCAGGGGATGCATACATAAAAAATCAGGAATTAGGGTTTCTTGACCTAATTCACCCCTAAGTTGACCTTTGGGACAAATCATGAGCCAAGACCTCAAGAGAGGATTTGAGGGTCTCCAACACAATACATTGATCCATTTACAATAATGGATTAATCCAAGAAGTTTGAGCAACAAGTTTCAATTTCAGTTGAACCGCAGTTAGGGTTTCGCGAGAAAAGTCAACTGTAGCTTTGACTTTTGACCAGGACATGCTCCTAAACCCTAGGACATGATTCAATATACCCTATAACACCCATGGAACATGTCCATCAAGTTTGATTTAGGTCAAGGATATGATTTCCTAAAGGATTGCACAGTTTGGAATTTATCTGATAAAAAGTCAACTGTGCACAAAAGTCAACTTTGACTTTTTGAGATTTTTCACAAAAATGGTTTTTTAACATTAAAATGATGTTAATGTATGATTTGAATCATCATTCATCAAGAAAAATCAAGAAAAGTTGGATAACTTGTAAAAGGGGTAACCATAAAAACTTAGAAAATTTTCTAAGTTATGAACAAAGTGGCAAAGGTGTCAACTTTGGAGGATCATAACTCCTAAACCACAAAGCCATTTTCCCCATCCAAGGCTTGATTTGTAGATCGCATTACCCTCTACAAAAGCTTAAAACTTACCTCCCTCCAAATTCCTCATGGATTTTGAGTTATGGGATGATCAAAATCACAAAAAGTGAAAATGTCACTTTTTTCTAACACTTAGTGAAATTTTCACTAAGTCAGAATCTGCCTTCACTTTTTTCCAAATGTAGGGGCATTTTTCACTTGGATCCAAAAGGTATCAAAACCAAATATGATCAAACAGTTGTTGTATCATATGAGGGCTTTCCAAAATGGCTAAGAACATCACCAAATTCCACTTGGGCAAGAGATATGATAATGGCAATATGCCTTGCTGAAAACTGCCAAGGCTAAGCATAATTTTGCATTTTTGCTCGATTTGGAAAAATCAGATAATTCCAAGCATTGTCATCACTTTGGACACATCTGAGGATCAAATCTAAATGGGGCAAACACTGAGCCAAGCCTCCAAAGTCCTTGGAACAAGAAGTAGCATGCCAAACCTAGAATTGCCTAAAAGAGGGACAAGACTCCAATTTTGGATTGAAGAATTCAATGCATACACTAAGGTGGCATGGAATGAGCCATTTGCAACTGAATTCAGTCAAGACTTATCCAAGACCAAGGGAACCACATCCCTGTGCCCTAACCTCTAGTCAATGGCTAGAGGAGACTTGGATTCCAAAGTGTAACCATTGGCCAAACCTCAGCTGCAGTTGCCATTCACTATTGCTTGCAAAACAAAGTTGCTCTACTATAAATAGAGCTCATTTGTGATCAGTTTGAGTACACCAAAGCCATCAAACAGATGCTTTCCTCAAAATCTCCTTCTTCACTCCAATTTTGCCTTCCAAAGCAAGTCACTATCGGGTTTTGAGTTTGAGAGCAATTCCAATCAAACCAATCACACACACACACCTCATAAACATCATATAGAAGTGATCCAAACACTTAAACAACATCTGGAACACTGATTTCTCAGAATCACCAGCCAGTTGCTCAAGGTTTTAACCAAGTTGCAGCTGAGATGCCATGAAGTGATCCAGCCATTTCCAATCAAGTCCAAGCATTCAAACACACTCCATAGCACCTAGGGAAGCTGTCCATAACCTTGGAACCAAGCTATAACACCTCTAACACAAAACACGATCACCAGCTGCAAGAGGTAAGCATGAGCTCTTCTAACTCTATGATCCATGCATTTTTTGCTGCACAATAATTTGGCCATATGTTTATAATCATGCATGGAGTGTTTTCCCTCAATCAATTGCATTGTTTGAATCATGTATGGAATTTCTGAACCTTCATGCAGAATTTAGGGTTCTTGAGGTTTCTCTTTGATTTCTTATTCCATGCTTAAAATAAATGAAATTAAAGACCATAGACATGATCGTGAGGTTGAAACGAGTAGATTGATATGTAGATTGCATGATATAATCAAGTATTCAGTGAGATTGGATAGAAAATGCAAATCTGCAGAAACAGAGGGTGGCGCGTGTTCTTGCCCTTGTTCTTGGCGCCCTTTTTGAAACTTCAAATATTTGAATTTTGTGATTTTATTTAATTGATTCAAAAATTAATTTCTCTCTGAGTTTTAATGATTTTGAGTTGATTCTATTTTTAATAATTCACAAAAATGTTAAAATATTTTATTTTACCAAAAAATCCCAAAAATATTATTTATTTCATATAATTGATATTTTTGCAAAGAATTAATATTTTAATTGTTTTTGACATTTAAAATATTTTTTCCTTTTTGATTTTGCAAATTTTAATGACTTCTAATCATTTTGTAGGTCAAAACATGATTTTTGAAACATTAATCTAAGATCACAATTTGTTTTCCACATGTCAAACAATTTTGATCATTTTAAATTGAATTTTTTATTCAATTAAAATACATTTTGGAAACAAATTAGGGTTTTGATTAATTCAACCCTCATCAAACCTTTTAAAAACATTTTTGGGCCTCTAATAGAGTGTAAGACCCAATCCTTTGTAAATACAGACCTATTTTTGGGCCTCACTTATTGTATAAGTCCCGTTGTATTTCAAAAAGTTCGACGCGATCATCGTCTGTTGAAAAACAAACCTTGGGTCTCTCCTCGAGCTATAAGACCCATTCAAAACTCTTTTGGGCCTCTATTAGAGTGTAAGACCCAACCTCCTTTGAAAACCAAACCATTTTGGGCCTCAATGCATTGTATAAGACCCACCGCGTTTTCAAAAATCTCGGCGCGATCGCCATTTTCAAAGAAATGACCCTGGACCTCTCCTTGAGCTGTAAGCTCCACCACTTGTACAAAAATAAATCTCTTGGGCCTCTTGAGAGAGTGTAAGATCCATCCCCTTGTAGAGAAAACATTTTGGGCCTCAGTCACTTGTATAAGTCCCTCTGTATAAAACGACAGTGCGATCACTGATAAACCTTGGGCCTCTCCTTGAGCTGTAAGCCCTAACATCTTTTCAAAATACTTTCTCCTTGTGAATATACAGTTGTTTTTCAATCTTTCTCTGTTGAACAACTAACCAAACAGCATGGAAGCTCTACAACCGAGTAAGTGGTTATATGCTTTCTTTATTTGCTTTCATATACATATAAACTGTATTGTGGGGCTGTTTCACTGTAAGTCTTCTTTCATAAACTCATATCAACTGTGTAATACTAGTATAGATATTTAGAGTTTCCCTGGCAACTACGTCTAGTACTAAGCCCTGTTGGTCACTCTTAAATAGACAAAACTAGATCCCCATAGGATTACCAGACACAACCTTCCCTCCTCTTGGGGTTAAACAATATGGAGATGTGAAAGGCAGCATTCCCAGTGAACCCTTTCTCAGACTGTTACCCTTAGAAATTGTCAAGGAAAATCTACTCCCCAGAGATGATCTTTTCTCCGTGAATGGCATCTCTTGAGTTTCTTCTAAATTCTCGAACTTTCCTGGCTTGATCTATTCTCTGTGAATAGCCTGTCTTGAATTTCTCGGGGTTTAGGGACCCACAGGCTTCTTAAAAGCATCCCTGCCTCCTCTTGGGCGTTGTACAAGGACCCTACGGCTTCTTAGAAGTATTCACAGGCTCCTCTTAGGCTTCGTATAAGAATTCTTCCTTTGGGAAGAGAGCCACCTCTTGGGCTTCGTACAAACTGTCCCTCGGCTTCTTAAAAGTTTCCAGCCTCCTCTTGGGCTTCGTACAAATTGTCCCGACGACCTCTTAGAGGTATAGGAACAGAAATTAGTCATCTTAATAGAACAGTCTTTCAAAGAGTCTAGATCTTTCTACCGTGAACGTACTACTACTGTTTCTTTAAGCATAGTACCAAAAGATAAAAATCTAGACTTGGACAGTCTAATCTCCTTGAGTCTCGAAGGCATTCTCAAGTAGGGAAAAAACACCAGTAGACTCGGACAAGCTCCAATACCCTCTGGATTCCCCATTTCCTTAAAGAACAGGAAATAACCCTGATCCTCTGATCAATCCCAAAGCATAGCCTTACCTTTAATCAGTCTCTTTATAAGAACTGATTTTCTCTTTTAACCAACCTACTGGACATGTCACTCAACTAAAACAACAATCCTTTTAGCCTCCCTCTCGGGCTTCATACGAGATACAAAAAGACTCTCTTGTTGAGTCAAACATTTTTAGCCTCCCTCTCGGGCTTCGTACGAGATACAAAAAGACTCTCTTGTTGAGTCAAGCATTTTTAGCCTCTATCTCGGGCTTCGTACAAGATACAAATCACTCTCTTGGTGAGTATAAAAGACTCTCTTGATTGAGTCAAACCCTTTTAGCCTCCGTCTTGGGCTTCGTACAAGACACATATAAAAACACCCTCTTGTTGGGCCAATAGCCTCCTCTTAGGCTTTGTATAAGAAAAACCCCGGTTGAGTCAATCAATCTTTTAGCATAAAAACTGTGCCTCGTTCACAGGATACAAACATCAAAAACTCATTTCATCTAATCGCTGTAAGCGGCAAGCCTCTGGATTATTTACATCCACGCCACTGTCCCTCTTTTAGCATGAGAAATTCCTAAGGAAAGATGGTATTGCTCTACACTGAGTTAAAGTCTTCTCCTTCAGGTTAAAACCCCCTATAAAGGAAATTATGGCATTGCTAGGATTCACATATCCCGGTTAAAGTAATCCTCCTTTATAGTCAGTCACCCAACAGTTGTGACAAACAGAACCCCTTTAGAGATGACAAATTCTCTCTAAAGACAACACCTTTTTAGCTTCACATCTTGGGCTTCGAACAAGATACAAATAGACCCTTCAGCTTCACATCTTGGGCTTTGAACAAGATACAAACCACCTTTAGCTTCACGTCTTGGGCTTTGAACAAGACACCAAAACACCACTTCCTCCCATAGAATAGGAGGAACTACGATCGCTCTGATTTCACTGTTTCGGTAAACGGGAATACGTAGGCATAAGATTGAAAGAAAAATCTTAGCGAGCACACCACATCAAAAAACCTCAGGTCACAAATCCTCACATCCAAGTCCGTATTCCCCACCAAAAGTCTAAATTCAACCAAAATAACCTAAGAGAGCCCCCCCACATTGATCGCATCTGTAAACCAACAGTTTTGACTGTTTGACCTCAGTTTGCAAAGCAGGGTTAGTTGGAGACATCTATTTCCCTTCCTTCATCAGCTTCAATAGGATAAAAAATGAATCGACCTGTAGTAACCCAAAGCGGCAGTGCTTAAGAACCACGTCCAAAATTGCTCGCTACACATGGAAGTCTGAATATGGATATTCACCAGTTGATCAGAAGTATTCTAGGTTATCATACATGAGAATGATGAAGGAATGACTGTCTTGGATTGTTGGGAGTCTATCTATTGATTGACCTTGCTATGGTCAGATCAAAAGTTTATGGATGAGATAACGCCTATATTGGCAAGTCATGCTAAAAGGAAGTGGATCAGTTTGGCAGTTGTGAAGTTCTGAAGCATGTATACCGTATCTGACACCATTGGAAGAAAACAAACTAAGAGGTATATTATCTCTTTGAGGAATGTGGATCATTCCAGATCAATTGGATTTTATCTCAGGGAACAAGGAGATTTATACATGAGAATTCAAGAGGAATTCGTTTAGTGTATGGATAGTTTCTGGAAGAGGGGAATCAATGGAGCTTTGATCTTAATCCAAGAGTTCGTTAATTTAGGATGGTGATCCTAGTGAGTCCTCACGGGAAGCATGATGGTGTTCATGTGTGAGTGATTATTGGTTCTTGTCAGAAGAAGCAATAAGTGGAGTTGATGATTGTGTTCAGCAGGTAGGTTGGACAGAGGGTGCGCTCTTGAAGACATGAAGATGCATCTTATGTTTTCCATTCATCAGCATATTGTTCATTGGAGGAGCATTGGTTATCTTAGATAGGGGGACGTTGCTCCTTGATCTAAGATATATTACTTCAGGGGTGCAGTTCAGGTTCCAGTTTGTATTGTGCGTCAAGCAAACTGTGATTATGTTTCCATCCTAGGAGGATGAGAGGTCAAGGAAGGATGTCTTGACATTAGTGTACTATTGCAAGTTGGGGGAAACTTGACAGTACAAATAACATGGTTCTTAATGGATGCTTAAGAATCATTGGTTAGGTCTGGGAGAATTTACTCTGCAGAATGTGATCATAAGACTGTGAAGGTATTGATCAATACAGAAGTTGCCTTTGGTAGACAATGTCTGATGGGATGTCAGAACATTGTTAAAGACATAGGACATGTCTCTCTGGTTATGTGCTTGTGTGGATGGTTTGGACGGTGGAGAAGTTGCGCTTGCGAAACGTGTTCTTCATTCTTGGAATTCCTTTTGGACGGTGCTTTGTTAATGCTTTAATTGACTTGACTGGTGTCATTTTCAATGGTTCGATGATTCTTATGTGAGTACTTGGGTATGTAAAGGGTCATTTCCGGATATGAAGCTGTTCTAGACACTTTTGTCAATTTTTGGCAAAAATGGGGGAGAAAGAGAAAGAAGTTTCTGAATTTCTGCAGTGTTCTTCGTGTCCTAAATATTCATTTTTGTCTTGTGTCCTGAACACAATCATGTGTTTAGGGGGAGTTTTATCCTCCTCCTCATGCACTCCAACATAAAGAAAAATTAAGGTAGGATTTCTGGAATCTCAGGAGTCTTAAATTAATGCTTATGGGTTGGTTAGTCAGGTTGACACGAATACAGAGTTTTAGCCAAAATTTGTCAAAAGGGGGAGATTGAAGACTCTAAAGATTTGACTTAAATTTAGGTAAAACTAATTGTCAAACAAAAGGATTCAAAATCAAGAAATCTGCCAAACACAAAGATGTCGAAGGAGATGTCATAGCATGAAGACTCGACATCTTGACTGCTATAACAGATTGTTTAAATCTGTTTCAAATCTGTTCCAAGTTTCTAGGCATGTTTAGCAGTGGATCAAGGAAAGATTTATTTAAAGATTTAAAGCCCAACTGAAAACTCTATAAAAGAAGACTTAGACCTAGGATTGTATATGCCTTTTGTAACCTAGTTCTCTTGTGTAAGAAACAAGGGTTTAGGGTTTTGAGAGTCGTTGGCTCTCTAGGTTGTAAGTCTCCCTTTGTATCAGTTGATGCATTGTGGCAGATATAGGTGTCGCACAGATCCATAAGCCTTGAGGTATTGGATTGTGTATTGTTCTCGGATGAAACTTTTAAGCAAATTCGAGTTAGCTTGTATATCAAGTATGCTTGACAGAATTCTGTATTGAAATGGATGATGTAAAAATCATAGTTGGTGATTAAGGGAAGTGAGTGAGGTATCTCATATCAAAGAGGTTGTTCTTTGATAAAGTCTTCATTGGGTAGATATTAGGATATAAAGTTGTAAACGGGGGAGTTTATTTTTGTAACAGTTCTACAGATAATGGAGTCTTCTTCCTAGATTGGTATCCCCCAGATTCAGGTGAGTTACACGGAACTGGGTTAATAATTAATGTGTTCTTTATCATTCTGCAGATTTACTTTTCTGTTAGGGTTAATGATAAACATGTTGGAACCGATGTCGTAACATCTATGTTGTTGCAGTTCTGATATTCAAGGTATCAGTCTAATGTGTTGTTCCTTGTTTAAATGTTATGCAGAACAATGTCTTGACATGTGTTAGGACATCTGTAGTCTGCATTTCCAGAATTTCACATAGGATGAAGGACTCGAGGGCCTGATGAAGGGCCCGAGGATCTGGGATGAAGGCCCTGAGGACCTGGGATGAAGGTCCCGAGGTCCTGTGATTAAGGCCCCGAGGACATTAGATGGAGGTCTCGAGGACCTTTGTTGATGGTCCCGGAGGGGTCATACCCCCGGTTTCTAGTCGACGCGGCGATGACCTCAGCCAGGAGGCTCTTCCGGGGTCTCGTAGCCGACGGGAAGTATAGCCGGAGGGATTATAAGTACCGAGGATCCTTTCTCTCGAGGAAGGGGTTTATGACTATGCGTCGAAGAGAATCTCCTCATATGTACGAGCTTCCTGAAGAGGGTTTTAGTTGCGGACGTTCGCCGAGTAACTCCTCGCCTCCTTTCTTCGCCCTTTCACTTGATTTGCGGTGGAAGGGTGGATTTGATTTGGGATGTCAAATTCACTATTTTCCTCTGTTTTTCAGGTAAAAATGGCTGCAAGGATTGAGGGGGTCATTGAGACCGATGACGAGCCCGACTCACCGGTAGTCCAGACCAGTGGGGTTCAGAAGCGAACTACTGAGGATTGGGTCAGGGAGGAGCCCCTGAGTGTCCTTTCTCTTTTTACCGTGATCGATTCAGATGCCTATGCTACTGCCGGGGACAGCTATATGGGCTCCCCTCAAAACTGGTAGGTGTACAAACCCCGGGAACACCACCGGGTATGCTCGTGTTTCAGAGGGATGAGGTTCCCCATGTATGAATTCACCTTCCTGGAAGCGGGCCTGCGTCTTCCCTTCAGTGATTTCCAGTGGGAGGTGTTCTTCTGGCTGTACCTGGCACCCTCGCAGCTCCATCCAAACGCGATCACGTTCATGTGGGCCTATGAGGTTGTTTCGGGCATACCTAGACTCTGCCCGCAATTTCAAATACCAGTACTTCATTGTCAAGCCCATTACCCATGTGGTCGTCGCCTTGCTGTATGACCGCGTGGTCGAGGAGAAAAATGGACGGCGAGAGGAGGTCTTACCATCGAAGTTTCCATTGGAATGGACGGAGGAGCATTTTAAAAGAAGCACAGACAGTTACATAGTCATCCCTGGTGCGTTGGACGAAGATGATCGGTTGGCCTACCAGAAGTTGGTCAAGTTTGTCTCCGGCTTCACCCCTGCGAAACTTATGACTCCGGAGGGGAAATTTATCCTCGACGATCACGGGGATATCTTAAAGGAGGTCCGGTTGATAAACACAAAAACCCTCCTCAAGTGCGAGTCCGACGAGGAAGCTTTCTGGTTCTTAGGTAGCGGACATCCCCTTCATTTGGGCCCCATTTATGTTTCCGTCGTTGGTTTGCTGACGTGTTTACTTTCTCTTTTGCAGGTAAGATGTCGACCTTGCAAGAATGTGTGAAGAAGTTGGCGGCCACCAAAGGTTCAAAGAAGGCTGGAAAGGGGCGAGTCGTCCAGGTTCAGCAGATGCAAGGTCCCAACCCGACACCCGGAGGCTCGTCTTCTTCCCTCCAATGCAGCCAATCTCTGACGTCGCAGGGTTCCCCCAAGAGGCAGCGCGTCAGCGAGCCCGTGCATGCCGACCTCACCGAGAACATGTCCGAGTAGAAGTACGTGCTCCCACCCTGCTACATGTAGCCTGATTTCTTCTGCGGGGCCAACTCCTCGACTGTGAGCGCTACCGAGTCCAAGGATATCTTGGGCATTGACCAGAATGTGAGGAGGAAAGCCTTGTCAAAAGATATGGATGCGATGATGCGGGTCTTTGAAACGGCTTTGGTGCTTAACGACGAGACCTGCCCCTCAGCTGACCTGACCAAACTGCAGAATAACCTCGCGTTTGTCGAGTTTGAGATGAAAAAGCTGGCTACTGACCTTGACGAGTGCAAGAAGCAGAATGCGGACCAGGTCAAGCTTCACGGGGAGATGAAGAGGAAGGTGAAGGACGCTGACGAGGAGAGGAAGAATCTCTTAGCGAGGATCGCTGAGTTGGAGGTGGCTGCCAGGCCCGTTGAAGACGAGACCGCTGACGAGAAGCTCTTGAACTCTAGGGCTGACCTGGTATCGAAGATCCGACTGCTTGAGCAGGATTGCCTGGGGCCTGTCGAGGTGGGTTTTAATGCTACTGTGGAGCAGCTCCAGCTCGCGAACCGTGGAGTCCAGCTTATCACCGAGGGGACAGGCCCTTATCACCAGGTGATCAAAGGTCGGGTGGTCGCGCCTGAAACCGAGGAGGAAGAAGATGATCAAACCATGGCGGGCGACCAACCCGAGGGGCGTAGCCGTCTAGCTCTATTTCCCTTTGTTCAGCTTGTTTGGCCTGCGTGCCACTTTTTACCATTTCATCTGGCCTGCGTGTCGTGTTTTGTAAATTGACTTTTGCCCAGCCTGCGTGCCAGGGGTTTGTGATTCTTTTTTGTAATGTTCGAACAATGGGCTTTTGCTCGCTTTAATGCATTGTCTTTCATATTTTGTGTGTGTTGTTTGTATGTTGACATTTGCATGTTTTCGTTAAGTATTTGGGGCTTTTGCTCGACGTAGTTAATCCTCAACAGTGTAAGGAACTAGTCGAGTGGTCGGAGTCGTATTCCGACCTTCAACGAAGCTAAGAGCTCGATCGAGGTCTTAGCTCCGAGGAGTGAACTTCCCATCGTGAGCTGGGCATTCAGCCTAGTTGGTACGGCGACGGTGGAGCTCGATAGAGATGTCCTCGTCAGATCAAGGGTCCTCGCGCACACACAAAAAGCGGGCCCTTGTCTTCTTCTCTCGAGTTAAGGAGTCGCGCTTGTACCTTAGTGCGCTTCTGTGGTCGCGTCGCGAATAGGTTGTGGACAGTGTTTAACTGTAGTACTGTTTAAGCTTTTCAGCGTTCCATGGTCGAGCAAGTTCCTCCCCGTGGAGATTTTCGAGACAGTAGGCTCCCGTCCCCGTTTTCGTGCAGACGCGGTAGGGGCCCTCCCAGTTCGCGGCGAGCTTGCCCTCACACGAGTCTTTCTGGTTCCTTCGCAGGGCTGTGGTGCCGACCTAAAATTCGCGTTTGATAACTTTGCTGTCATGGCGCAATGTTATCTTCTGTTTGAGCGAGGCTTCGTGGAGGGATGCCCCTGACCGTATCTCTTCGACCAGGTCGAGCTCCTCCCTAATGGCCTCGTCGTTCATCTCCTCGTCGAGTGGAGACTCGTTCCTTCTTGAGGGTTCCCTTATTTCTACCGAAATTACCGCCTCGGTTCCGTAGGTCAGTCTGAATGGGGTTTCCCCGGTGGTCGAGTGCGGGGTCGTCCTGTAGGCCCAGAGTACGCTGTGCAACTCCTCAACCCACCTCTTCTTGGCGTCGGCCAGTCTTCGTTTCAGGCCTCGCATGATCACCCTGCTCGCAGCTTCGGCTTTCCCGTTTCTCTAAGACTTTTTTTTTTCAATGGGTTTTAATCCAAACATTTTTTACGTAAATTAATCAATGAAAACATAAGAGAGTTCAAAATAGAAAGAAAAATTAAAAAATATAAATTGTTGTAAATTATAAGCGGAAATTTTTCCCAATGCTAAAATTATAAATAGGGATAACATAATTCCTATATTTTATCTTTTACTTATATACATGTGAATTATTAATCAAATTGAAAAGAAAAATGGTAATTGTTAATCTAGTTGAAAAGAAAAATGGTAAAATTAAAAAAATAGATATGATTGAAATTAAAAATTTATATTGGTAAGTATAAGAAAATGTTGTGGCCGTTTATAACATGTAGTATTTTTTTTGTATATAAAAAATTTGAATCAAAATTAAAGTTGTGTCCGTTTATAACAATAGTAATTTTTTCGTATATACAAATATTTGAATCAAAATTATAGTTGTCTCCGTTTATAATAGTAGTATTTTATCTTATATAAAAAAATTTGAATCAAAAATAAAGTTGTGCCCGTTTAAAACAACAATACCTTTTTCGTATATAAATTTTTTTTAATCAAAATTCAAGTTGTCCCTGTTTATAACAATAATATTTTTTTCGTATATAAAAATATTTGAATCAAAATTATAGTTGTCCCCGTTTATAACAATAGTATTTTATCTTATATAAAAAGATTATTTTGATATCTTATAAATTAAACATACATTATTGAAAATAAAAAAATAGTCAAAATCGCAATTTTTTAAAAAACAAAATTGTATTTAAAAAATTATTTTTATGAAAAGCTATTTGAAATATCTTCAAAATTAAATAATTTTTTTGAAATTTTGATATAAAAAAAATTATAATAAAAAGATGAAATATATAAAATAACATTTTAAGAATAACTATTCAAACCAAATTTTTATTTGAAGTTTTTATGAAAAGTTTCTTTATTATTTTTTTTACACAAAATTATGTTACACTATAAAAAACATTTAAAAAAAAAAATCAAAACAAACGGGTCTTCAATATTAATAATTAAAGGGACAGTTTTATTATATTCTTATTAAAGGCGGAAGAGTCAAGTCATCCAGACAAAATTTTAAAACTATTGCGGAGAATATTTAGTTTGAGATAATCATTTGACACATAAAAAAGTAAGGAAGGAGCTTGTACAATTTCAAAAGTACAATTATGTTGGTCTTGAGTGTTATATTCTGAATGTAGCCGAAAGGATGAGGAATTAAAAAACAAAGCCCTTCAAAGAGGCATTTGAATTTGAAAGTGTGTGGAGTCAAATATGGTTGAATAACCAATTGTTAGAATACCTAAGCACCAGAAGGTGGTTGGAAGCAAGTGGCAAGATCAAGGTTTGTTAAAGCGGTAAAGCGGCAAGCAAAAATATTATTCTGATGCATGTCTCTCATTGGTTGACAGTTACCATTGTTAATCAAGTTTTGTTAATCAATATTTCTTTTCAATGGGTTTGTTGAATTTATAAATAGGGATAACATAATTCCTATATTTTATCTTTTACTTCTATACGTGTGAATTGTGAATTATTGAAATTTTGAAACATTAACCATTCACTTTCCAAAATTAATTGAATTTTATTGTTAATTTTTTATTTACGGCTTTTTACCTTTTGATGTTAGAGAGACATGTAAAATAAATGTCATATTACTTAAAAATTTAATTTGAAAATTAATTTAGCTTTTAACTAATTAAAAAAAAAAGATATTTTATAATTTCTTACTGTAACGCTCTGTATAATATATATCTAGAATAATACCATATAAGTATTGGAAAAAAATTCCGCTTATAATTTACAACAATTTATATTTTTTAATTTTGCTTTTTATTTTGAACTCTCTTATGTTTTCATTGATTAATTTACGTAAACGATGTTTGAATTAAAACCCATTGAAAAAAAAAGTCTTAGAAAAAATACTGAGATAAACTATTTAAAACTTTTAAAATGATTGCCGTGAAAAAGTTATCATTATTTAACATAGAATAAAACTAAAAGGACTTGAAAGCATTCAAAAATTAATGCCGACGCTTAAAATGATAGAGACTATACAGACCATCTGAAATTCGTTGAAAAGATACAATTAATTATAACAACCAGTGTGTGACATCTTTTAGTACACAGCTTATTAATTATTGTTTGAATTCTTAAATGTGTGAAACATGTTTCTTGATAAAAATAAATAATAAAAAATAAAAGTCTATTTGTATTTTTAAAAATAAATTTTATAAAATTGTTTTTTAAAATATTTTAAATTTTTTTATATTTGTTTTTATTTTAATTGAAAGATTAATTTTGATATCTGATAAATTAAATATATATTATTGAAGATCAAAAGATAGTCCAAATTGCAATTTTTTAAAAAACAAAATTGTATTTTAAAAATTATTTTTATGAAAAGCTATTTGAAATAGCTTCAAAATTAAATAATTTTTTTGAAATTTTGATATAAAAAAAATTATAATAAAAGGATGAAATATATAAAATAACATTTTAAGAATAACTATTCAAACCAAATTTTCATTTGAAGTTTTTATAAAAAGTTTTTTTATAAATTTTTTTACACAAAATTATGTTACACTATAAAAACATTTATAAAAAAAAAGTCAAAACAAACGGGTCTTCAATATTAATAAATAAAGGAACAGTTTTATTATATTCTTATTAAAGGCGGACGAGTCAAGTCATCCAGAAAAATTTTTAAAACTATTGCGGAGAATATTTAGTTTGAGATAATCATTTGACTCATAAAAAAGTAAGGAAGGAGCTTGTATAATTTCAAAAGTACGATTATGTTGGTCTTGAGTGTTATATTCTGAATGTGACTGAAAGGATGAAGAATTTAAAAACAAAGACCTTCAAAGAGGCATTTGAATTTGAAAGTGTGTGGAGTCAAATATGGTTGAATAACTAATTGTTAGAATACCTAAGCACCAGAAGGTGGTTGGAAGCAAGTGGCAATATCAAGGTTTGTTGTAGCGGTAAAGCGGCAAGCAAAAGTATTATTCTGATGTATGTCTCTCATTGATTGTCAGTGTAAAATTTTTTACACTGTCAGTGCATTTTCTTTTTTCTTTTATTTTTAAAAAAATAAGATTTTTATTATAAAAAAGATATATTTTAAAAAGATATATTTTAAAACTAAATTAATTTTCAAAAAGATATATTTTAAAAATATTTGTTATAAAAAATAATTAAAAAAAATTTAATTTAATTATTTTTTAAAAAAAGTTATATTAAAAATAAATTATAATTAAAGAGTGAAAAAACTAAAATAATATTTTATAAAAAAATATTTATACCTATTTTTTAAAATTCTTTGTAAATTAAATATGAGAATTGACTCTACATAAAAAATCATAATCACTATAAGAAAAAAACGTAGATAGTGCCAATAAGATGTCCTGAGCTAGGAATTTGAGATGAGATAACATAGATTCTTGTTTACATGTAAACTGAATCTAATCTAAATAATAAAGACAAAACATTGACCACACTCACACGCTACTATTGTAAAAGAAAAGATAACGATAAAATAAAGAGAAATAGCAATGCTCTAAAATAAAACCAAGTTTCAGAATATTTTACATATTCTCTTGATATGGTCCAAGATGTTTAGCCAATATAAACTCGACTAAATATGTGAGTAAAAACACATATACTTAAAATCTTCACAATCAACTATTACAACAACCAACATAATCAATTCTTATTCTATGGCACCTTCGATTATGAGAATCTAATGACATTTTGGTGCAAGCTTTTTACTATTCTTTTATTATAATTAAGCATTCCCACTTCTTGATTCCTCTTCTTTCTTTGGTTATTATTCTCCACTCGATCGATAGGGATACTTTTGAAAATTCAGTAAGATTCATTTGGGTGTCGTTTAAGCCTGGACCCGTCTCTTTTTGTTTACCATAGTTCAGTTGTACTTTTGACTTGTGGCCAATCATCAAATTGAATAAAAAACATAATTAATACCATTGGTTAATTAATAAATTTCTTTATTTTTTCTTTAAAAAAAATACTATTAAAAACTACTAAGATTTTTCAACTTCTTGAAGTAATTAATTCACATTTACTTCCATATTTTTCC
The DNA here is from genome assembly GCA_022829125.1 of Lathyrus tuberosus. Classification (NCBI taxonomy): domain Eukaryota; kingdom Viridiplantae; phylum Streptophyta; class Magnoliopsida; order Fabales; family Fabaceae; genus Lathyrus; species Lathyrus tuberosus. The sequence goes on along the minus strand of JALAZF010000199.1, from coordinate 7,270,994 downwards.
CAATTAAACATTTATGATCCAAAATATAGTTTTAAAAACTGAATCGGATCGGCCGATTGTTCGCTGGTAAATTTGACGAACAATTTCTGGTTTCCTAATTTATGAAAATTAGTTTACTAACAGAACCAACCACACAAATCCTAGGACAAAGTGCTTTTGAAAGTGTCTTTGAACTGAATAGGAAGATATTCGTTTTGTATTTGCTAAAGTTTCTTTTAATGGTTTTCGACTAAAAGAACAAAAGTATAATATGGCGAAAAGATAATTGAAGATAAGTTTAAACGAGAAATAAAGTAAATTACTTAAGTAAAGGAAATGACTTGAATGTAAAGAAATGAAAAAAACTTGGGATTTTATTAAAGTGCATAAATGTAAACTGGTGTTTTCTATACATACATTTTCCAGAACACTCGTTTCTCTCACACGGGTACTTTGAGTAATTGTGGTAATTTGTACAAAGTTTGGAACACACTGATTCCTATCACAACTATCCTATTTATATACAAATAAAATAACTGCTAATAACAGTTACTTCCTAAAAATACGACACATGGCTTCTTGCATGTCTTTTCTCCATCAGATTTGCTCCACGCGTAATCTGCCAAAGGTAACGCCCTTTTACATTCAAATTTCAAACTTCATGTCGAAACAACACACCCTTCCAGCAATGTCGAAATGTCGAAGTCTTATATTTCAAATATCTTCTTCAATTTATACTTTCAGCTGCGAATAACAATAGTCTGTCGAAACACTAAAAATCTCAAATCATTCAATGGCGTCGAAAAATACCCATATACAAATTGCCCCCCAATAAATGATTTTTCGATCAACCCAAGAGAAAAAGCATTTGTTGCCAATATTTATTCGACGCCTTAATGACTCAGCAAGTCAACTGTTTCCATGATTTGACAATTCTGACCCTAAAACCATCATTACACTTTATCAAAACATCAACTCAGCCCACGTTTCTGACAACCAACAACATCATTGCCTAAACCCTAGCACGTCCTAGGTAATTCAACTGCCACCGCCCCACTTCTTCCATAAAGAACTGCCATGTGGGCCACGATCAAAATCCTCTCAAAACTTAAACATTTCAGTTTTTATCACCTATAAATACATCAAAAACCTTTTTCTTTTAATCTTTTAGAATTCCTTCTTCTTCAAAAGATTTCTTCTGTTTCTTCATTTTTTTCTCTGCAACTCTTTTTTCAACAATGGCTACTTCCACAACTCCTTCTACAAGCAAAAACTCCAAAGGTTCCAAATCTTTACCACCTGCACACAGAATAGCTGGACCAAAAATTGTAGGCGACCAACAATATGTTCCTGATCCCCCAAATGAGAAAGAAAAAGAAAGCATTTATCTCTCCCAGGTACTCATCCCTATTCTTATTTCTGGTTCATGTCACGCAATGCTAGGTCCATTACCAAACCCAAACGCAGATCCAGTAAGAATGAAAGAATTCTTTCCTACCTACCACCATTACAAACCCATAGCTGCTGGTGCAAAGCCTAAACCTGCTGAAACAAACCTTGTAGAAGAAACCCCTGATAACACAAATCAAGATTCGACCGCTGATGAAGATCTTAACCTAACTTATTTGAATCACGCTAGAATCTTTAGGTCTTGCCCTTTTACGAAAGACCCTTTTGATTATTTAGCTTGGCTAGCCAGAGTTGAAAAGGTTAAAGCACAATTCTGGAAAGAATTAGGAATTTTCGACTTAATCCAGTTGTCAAAATCTTGCCCAGGTTACTGCCCCAACATGCTCTTAGCCTCCCTTTATTTTTGGGATAGCACCTATAACACTTTCCACCTTCCTTGTGGAATGATCACTCCCACTCTTTTCTACGTGGCTGCTATTACTGGTCTCAATCCTTTAGGAACAGATTACAATCCTAACATCCTTTGTGACGATTCCATAGGATTCGACACCAATAAAGCTACTTTCACTTCATACATTACTAACTATCATGACAAGCAATCTGAAGAAGTCTCCGACCAAGAGCACATAGCCTTTTTAGCCTTATGGTTATCAAGATATGTCTTTTGCTCCAGATCTCTTCAGGCAGCCAAGCGTTATATTACCATAGCTAACCAACTTCATGCAGGAAGCAAATTATGTTTAAGCGAAATGATTTTAGCGAATCTCTATGAGTCTTTGAGCGAAAGTGTCACTTTTCTTAAGACCGTAAAAAACAAAGGCAATCTTCTCCTTTCTGGGCCATTTTGGCTCCTCTAATTGTGGCTCAATGCCACCTTCGAAGCTTTTCTCCCTATCAAGAACTTTGTAAATGAAGATAAAGTGAAAGACAGAGATGTCGAATGGCCCATGCTGGTACAACTGGCACCTACTGACGAAGGAATTAGCCTTCGACAAGCTTTTACCAGTTATGTTATGATGTTTACCAAACGTCACAACTTCAGTCCCGGCATGGCCCCTTTCGCCAACAGGACGATTGGTCCAGAATGGTTCACCAGACAGTTACCCGTAGAAATGAAAAAAGATGAAGATGATTTCCTTAATGTTTGGGAGTCTTTCCTAACACCCAGGATTTTAACTTCCAAACTTAACCCTGGCAAGTCAAAGATTACTTTGGTAGTTTACCAACCAAATCTTGTCTCTCGACAATTTAGATTGATACAACTAAAACCAAAGCCACTTTTTCCACGAAAAGGCTCCCTCATTTTTTACAACACCTTCCATAATGAAGAAAAAAGTGCAGCATTGTCAGCCAAGTATTCTGATTCGGTTGAAATCCAACCAGTGGTATTTCGACCATCTTTTCTATGTACCCAAGAGTTTGATGAATGGTGGAAAGGTTACTACGCCAACAAATTCTTCGACGTATCTTCCTTTAATATTTAGCTAACCCAAGCTTTTGCCCTTGTGCAGGACAAGACTAAAAAAGGTATTTCAAGACACATCAAAGAAGTGCAAGCATTTCAAAAATACTTTGAAACTATCTATAGACCTGATGAACTTAGTCGAACCATAAGCGAAGCAGCCGTCACTTTAAAACAAAAATTTACAGAAAAACTAGATAATTTAAAATTGCCTTCATACGTTCGACCAGAACAACGTTATGAACTGGCTTTTAATCTTTATCCCCCAAAGTTTCCTCCTCTACCTTCTGCTGAATTTGGTGTGGCATTAAGCCCTCCATTTCCAGATTGGTTCATATTTGGGGATTCAATGAAACTGCTTCGACAACATTATAAAAAACGTGCTGAGCGAGTGGTTCTGACTAAGTACACGTTGGACAATTTCAAAGGTCACCTTCATATTGGCATAGAACACGTTCGCGTGGAAACTACCATTCTTGAAGGTGTTAAATGGGAACATTTTTTTGACATTCTAAATTTACTTTCCACGTATCTTTTCTTACATTTATATCTAACTTTTCTCTCCTTTTCTTAGCTTTGAAAATTCCTGCCAAGAAAGCAGCTGTCGAAGGTGCATCAGCAAGGATGGAAGAAGATCCTCAAAACACAACCGCCAAAAAACCTATGGCGAAAGTACAACCTCCTCCTTCTGTATTAATCTTTCCTCCATTTTACTAATAAAGTTTTATTGTTACGTTCAGGTAAGTCGAAAGCCTCCTCAAATACCAAAAAGAAAAACACAAGAAACAAAAGTCCCTAGTGAAGAATCTGGTGACGAATCCCCAGAACACAATCAACCTTTGAAAAGAAAAAAGACTACAAAAACTCCTTCCCAAAGATCCTCCACTGCCAGAACCTCAAAGAAAACTCCTCCCAGCAGCCCAATTTTGGAATCTCAACCAAAACCTGCAGAAAGTGGAAACTCCAGCCTCAATACTGCTATCCCTCAGGTATGTTCCAACTTTCGACTACTGGATTTTCCATCCTGTATATTTCTTTTTCTATCTAATTTTAATTCATTTTACAGACTCAAGTCGACATTCATGGAAACCCCATGGTACAAGTGCTCCCAAAAACTAGCAGCGATCCAACCTACAAGCCCACCAGTGCAACAAACACATCCCCAAAGGATTCGACCAAGGAGTCAGCAACAGAGGTCGAACTAACCCAGAAGACTCCCCAGCATGAAAATCTTCATCCAGACAAAATTTAGGAAGAAACAAGTCCTAAGGATGATACCATGGAACGACAAACTGAAGCAGCATTTGAAACCATGTCCATGGATAACCCTTCTGACGATAACTCTCCCCCTCATCCAAAACCAAATGAAGAAAACGAGGATGAAGATGCTGAAACTGAAACTGAGGTCAAAAACTAAATAGACGAAGAAGGAAAAGATAATGAAGAAGAAAAAGACGAGACAAAGGAACAAAATGCCGAACCAGAACCAGAACAGAGCACCCAACAACATCTTGACCAAACAAAACCCAGTTCGTTGGGGACTGGTTCGACCAACTTCTCTCGTGAGGAACTTGAGAACATGAAAGTGCAAAAACCATTAGAATATCTAAGGGCCATGCTGAACGCTCGTCACACCTTCTATGACTCTTCTTACAGCAGTTCGACTACCTCTGGGACAGTTTCTGGCGTCAAGTCCATAGATGCTATAATGGCTGAAATTAAGGAAAGAATTATGGTTGTGGACTTGTTCAAAACTTTGGAAAATGATCCAGCCGCCCACTTCGACCTGAAAAAGATCCTGAAGCAAGTTAATGTTTTGGAAGCCCCTGCTGAAGTAAGCAACTTTGTGGTGGACCTGACCACCATGATTGACTTGACAATAGCAGACTTCCATCTCCTCAGAGATTACTCACAGAAAATCACAAATAAATCTAAGACTCAACTTGCCGAATGGGATGTCGTTGCTGTATCTACCAACAAAGTCTCTGACTTAGAACAACTTTCTGAACAACACAAAAAAGAGACTGCTTCTTGCGACAATAAAATCCAAAAATGGGAGAAAAAGATAGCTGCACTTCAAAATAAAATCTCCCGAGAGAAGAAACGCAAAGAAGCACTACTGCAACCCAAACAAAACGAAATTGATCAAGAGTTGACTGTGGGTTTGCATCATCCTGACAGAGCCCAAAAACTAAGTTAAGAGATTGAAGAACTTTCGACAAACAAAGCCCTTTGTGAGTGTCGACTTCAAATCCAGAAGAACAAGTTCGACCAATTGAAGAAATCTTTTCCTAAATTGAGGTTGTAATTTAGCCTTTTAAGGCCAATTTTATTTGTAATGACATATATGCCATTTGTTTGGCGAATTTCACCACTTTATTGTTTATGCAAACTTATTCCATTGTTATTTTAATTTCCTGCAGTATAGGCTTGCATTTCTTTAAATACTTCCCATTTATTTTAAATACTCTTTTATCTTTCTCTAACTCCTCAATTTCATATGCGCCATTTGAAAAAACTCTTAGAATCTGAAAAGGTCCTTCCCACTTAGGGGACCATTTTCCTATTAACCTGCCTTTTCGATCCATGGGAAGAATTACTTTCCAAACTAAATCACCAATTAGGAAAGTCTTATATTTCACTTTCTTATTGTAAAACTTTTCGACTCTTTCTTTTTGTCCTTTCAATAAATCCAGCGCATTTAATCTTTCTTCGTCCAAATCAACTAACTCGTCCATCATCATACTCCAATATGTATCTGATGGAATTTCATGATGCCTCTGAATTCGAATCGACTGTAAATAAACCTCAACTGGTAAAACTGCATCATGTCCATATGTCAATCTAAATGGAGTAGTATTTGTTACTTCTTTAGGGGACGTTCGACAAGCCCCAAAATTTGATCCAAAGTCTTATGCCAATTCTTAGGCTTTGTCCCCACGTGCTTTTTAATCAAACTTATTACAACCTTATTTGCTGCTTCGACTTGTCCATTTGCTTGAGCGTAATAAGGTGTCGAAGTGAGAAGCTTAAACCTTGTTTCCTTTGCAAATGTTTGCATATTCTTCCCAGTAAACACAGATCCTTGATCTGTTGTTATTGTCTCAGGTATCCCATATCTATAGATGATATGCTTTCGAATGAACTCTATGACTGCTTCTTGATCAACATTTACCAAAGGTATAGCTTCTATCCATTTTGTGAAATAATCTACTCCAACCAAAATGTACCTTTGGCCTTTCGAATATGCTGGTCGAATTTCTCCAATTAAATCTAAAGCCCAACCCTTAAATGGCCAAGGCTTCACAATAGAATGTAACTCACTTGCAGGAACATGTGGTATTCCTGCATGAACCTGACATTCCTGGCAACCTTTTGTAAATTCGACATAGTCCTTCAACATTGTTGGCCAATACATTCCTTGTCGAAATAACAACCATTTCATTTTATGGCCTGCTTGATGCGCACCACATGCTCCACTGTGCACATTCGACAAAGCTATAAAAGCTTCCTCTTCGCCCAAACATTTTAACAAAACTCCCTCTGAAGTCTTTTTAAACAACTCATTTCCAAAAAGCACATAACTTAATGCTCTGTACTTAACTTTTCTTTCGACTTTCTGATTTGGGTCTTGTAAATAATCCTTAATGGGCTTTCTCCAATCTTCAACCCTTGAATCGTCTATATTAAATATCTCAAAACTCTCTTCGTCACCATACCCTAACTTTATTGTCTCCAAATCTGATGGGGACAACTTAGTTGATATAACTCTTCCTCTTACTTCAATGGCCTTTTCCAATTTTTCTTTCGACACTTTATAACCCAATGCGAGTTGTGCCAAATCAGTCGCCACTTGATTTTCCATTCGAGGAATATGTCTGATGGTTACATTGTCGAATTTCTTCAAGAGCCTGTTAGCTATTACGAAGTACATAATTAAATTTTCTTTAACACACTTGTACTCCTTGGTCACTTGCTTTATTACCAACTCAGAGTCACCCATTATTTCGACTCTAGTTGCCCCAAATTCCAATAAAATTTCAAGTCCAGTTATCAAAGCTTCATATTCTGCTTCATTGTTCGAACATAATCCTTCGACTTTATACTTGAATTTTGTTGGAATTCTATTAGGAGAAATAATCAATATCCCAATACCAGTTCCATTCTTATGACTGGAACCGTCGAAGTATAGTTTCCATGGCTCTATTTCGACATATTCAACATAATCTTCATTTATGGCGTGGTCAACTATAAAGTCAGCCACCACTTGTCCCTTAACAGCCTTCAAAGCCAAATATATTAAGGAATATTCAGTCAATGCCAAAGCCCATTTCCCAATTCGACTATGTAAAATTGATTTTGATAACATATGCTTTATTACGTCAAAATGAGAAGAAAGATATACATCGACTGGCTTTATATAGTGTTTTAACTTCATACATGAAAAGTAAACACACAGACATAGCTTTTCTATTACACTATACCTAGTTTCGGCATCATTTAAGACTCTACTGAGGTAGTAGATGGCTCTTTCGACGCCATTTTCATCCTTTTGACATAACATACTTCCTAATGTCCTATCTGATGCCGCTATATACAACCTCATACTTTTACTTCTACAAGGAGACATTAAGATTGGGGGATGGGTCAAGTATTCCTTGATTTTGTCGAACGCAGCTTGTTGATCATGCCCTCATGCAAAATCTTCCTTCTTCAGTCGAAGTAGAGGAGAGAAGGCTTGCATTTTACCACTAAGGTTGGAGATGAACCTTCTGAGAAAGTTGATCTTCCCAAGCAGAGACTGCAACTCCTTCTTTGTCGATGGCGCTTTCGCCTCCATTATTGCTTTGGCTTTGTTTTCATTGATTTCGATCCCCTTCTTGTGGACCACAAAGCCAAGGAAATCTCCCGCCTGCACACCAGAAGCACATTTGAGAGGGTTCATTTTTAAACCAAACTCCCTCATCCTTTCAAAGGACTGTCGAAGATGGTCTACATGATTTTCGCTTGAAACAGACTTAATTACAATGTCATCTATATAGATTTGCATGAAATATTCAATAAAATCATGAAAAATTGAATTCATGGCTCGCTGATAAGTTGCCCCAGCATTTTTTAAACCAAAGGGCATTACCACCCATTCGTAGGTGCCTATGGCTCCAGGACAACAAATGCTATCTTAGGGACATCTTCTTCAGCAATAAATATTTGATTATAGCCAGAGTACCCATCTAACATACTCAGATACTCATGACCTGCAGTAGAATCTATAAGCATTTCTGCCACTGGCATAGGATATTCGTCCTTAGGGGTAGCTAAATTCAAATCTCGAAAGTCAATGCATACCCTTAATTTGCCATTTTTCTTTATTACAGGAACAATATTTGCAATCCATTCGACATACCTTGTTGTGCGGATGAACTTACATTTCAGAAGTCTTTCGACCTCCTCTTTGATCTTCGAAAAAATCTCTGGTGCGAATCGTCTGGGAGTTTGCTTTATAGGTTTATTTCCTGCTATTATAGGAAACTTCAATTCGACCAAACTCCTGTCGAGCCCAGGCATTTCGTCATAGTCCCACGCGAAACAATCTTTAAATTCTTTCAGCAGTTGGACTATTTCGACTTTTAACTGAGGGTCCATCTTGGCACTTATGTAGGTTGGCCTTTTTTCTGCCCTAGTCCTAAATCGACTTCTTCCAATGGATCCTGCGCCACCATCTTCATGTCTGTTGAAGCTGGATCCTTTTCAAACCCCAAGGGTTCGTCATCATAAATGGCGTCCAACTTTTGATGTTGCCATTCGCCAACTTCTGCGTTGAATAGATCCTCTTCAACATCCCTCTGAGGACATTGTTTGTTGAAATCATTTCTATTGGCTTTGACAGCCATGTATTTTACTTCGGCTTCAAGAGCCGCCTTGAGTTTATTTTCGGCTATATAAGCCGTAATCTTTTTGAGCACTGATGACTCACTCATCGTTACCAAACTCACTTCCCCAGCCCGTTGGCTCTATATGTGCAGTCCCAAAGACATAGTTTGCCTCATTGACCACTTCCAAATCCCACTGGAAACCATATGTGAGGTGGAGATACATTGAACAGAAAGCATTATCAGTTGCCTTCAGGTCGAAAGTTGCTGGACTGCAAGGAGCTATATGGGCCAAGTGTTTGTCGAAGCTGCATCGATCCACATGGTTTACCTCAGCCATGAAATAGCTTTGATCCGCCTCTATGTTTTCGACGATTCCATCATCTCGCCAAATAGCTATACGCTGATGCATCGACGAGGGCACAACATCCACGCCATGGATCCATTCTCTACCCAGAAGTAAATTATAATTAGCCTTTGAGGCTATGACCATGAACATCGTTGGTCTAGTTATAGTCCCAACAGTTAAATCCACTTGGATAACACCCAAAGTGGTTCCCACTTTGCCTTCATAGTTTGATAACACCATGTTGTGGGGTTTTGCATCAGACTCATCTTTCCCTATCCTCTTCAACATATAATGGGGCATTAAGTTAACTACAGCCCCTCCGTCAACTAGGATTTTGTTCACTCCCACGTTCTCCACTTTCCCCTTTATGAATAGAGGCTTGAGGTGGCCACGCATGGAGTCATCTGGCCTTTCGAAAAAGGCATTATGTTCCTCGACACAGCCGTTGTTCATAATATAGTAACATACTGGCCTGTGCCCTATAACTTCACTCTCCACAACATCCTCCTCTTCTTCGACCTCCATGACTTGGTCGTATTCTTTTGGAAGGACAGAGACCACGTTGCATACGATGTCGAGAGACGCGTCCGACTCCGACCTAAAGTCGTCATTCATTTCTTCATCCTCTCCCACTTTTTCTTTAGTTGGTACTAGTTCAATTGCATTGCAGGAATGGTTGCTGTAAGATCCCTCTTCTCGATTCACCCCTTGGGCATTGTTACTTGACTCTGGTTTGCTTCTTTCGACACCAACTTTCTCAGCAACCCCTTTCTCAGCAGCTTCCTTTTTCGCCCTTTTTTGTCTTTGGAATCGCCTCCATTGGGACTTCGACATGGGATTCTTGCCTTTATAATTCTCTGAGGGATAAGGCCTTGGTTTTGGCCTTTCGCCTTCTTTATTGTCAGCCATTGAAGAACCCCTCTGAACTTCAAATTTTTTCCACTTTCTCTGTCCCTGGGCCTCCCTGATTGGTTGAACCCACTTATCACTAGGAGCTTTGTTGGTGGGTTTGAAGGTATTTGGGTGCCTTCCTCCAAACTTTTGCTGGTTTTGATCATTTCGCCTTGGGTCGAACCTCTCCGTTCTAGCAGGTGGAACTGCCCCCCAGTTTCCTTTCCTTTTTGCCTTTTCCATTCCCTCCAGATTATCTGCTGCCTTCTTGTCGAACACAGCGCTACAGTGGGGGCACATCATAACCTCAGATTTTTTATTCTGACACCGTTGAAGGAACTCAATAAGATTCTCTTCCTCTTTAGGATACGCCACCTTTTGATATTCCTCTCTATGGCGCTCTTCATCAGTCTGCCTTGGAGGTTTCTGGGATACCTCCACCATATAAACATTAGCTATTTGCCCATCTCCAATACTTAACTTGTTCATCTTCAGAGTGAGCCCCTCCTCAATTTCATGCTTCTTCTTTGCCAGGTCGAAATCTCCCTGGCCCTCTTTTTTATCTCCTTCTGGAGATGGCCTCTTAATGTCATGTTGACCACAGAAACCAACATATTTCTCTCTGGGATCCTCTATTATCCTTCGTAGAATCCCATAAACAGTTGGCTTCGCAGGACCATCAGTAGTCTTTGAGTTAACCTTAGAGATACTTTCGCCACTCTCAGTATTGGCTTGGTCGAAAGTAGCGCCAAACTCCATGTTGTCTCCATTAAGGCCCTCAGTAGCCTTATTCTTGTCGTTGACAAAACCTTCAGTAGCTTCGTCATTCTTTATAAAGTTGAGACCTTCAGTGGCCTCCTTCTCTTTCTCGACGGAACTTTCAGTAGTTTCGCCCTTCTTTGCATTGTTGAAACCCTCAGTGGTTTCATCCTTGCTTATGTTGTTGAGGCCTTCAGTGGCCTCCTTGTTGATGCAATTCTTCAAGCTTCCTTCGCCAAGGTATTCAGTAACCTTGATCATTACTGGTTTATTGATGAAGTCTACAAATATTTCCTCCACATCACTTTCATCTGTAGGGATCTCAGCGATCTCTACCATGTTCACATTTGTGTCGAAACCTTCAGTGGCTTCTATCATTTCAAAGTTGTAGTCAGAACCCTCTCGACCTCCACCATGTTCACTGTGGATGGTTCAGCATAGTGGGCTTGGACCATCTGCATCGGATTTGAATTAATCTTCATTTGTGGCTTCGACTTGTCGCTGAACTTCAATCTTCCGTCACGAATGGCATTTTGCACCAGATCCCTGAAAAGGAAACATTGAGATGTTTTATGACCTAAAAAATTATGGTACTTACAAAAACCTCTCTTTTTCTGTTGTTCTATAGGAGGCACTTTAGTGCCAGGTGGCACTATCATTTGGCCATCTTTGACCAACAAGTCAAATATTTCATCACACTTAGTGACGTCGAATGTATAAGTCCTTTTAGGAAACTTATCATTCTTTTCAGGTTCGACTGGGTTTTTTCCATTCGACGGACCCAATACTTTACAGGAGTATGGCGGACCCTGTTTCAATTCTGCTAAGTCAACTTCTTGTTCGTCGAAACTAAATGATTCGCTCTCGTTATCATCATCTTCTTGACATACCCCCACATAAGCCACTATTTCTTTCTTATTTTTAGTTACTCTAGCTTTTTCGGCTTTTAAACGTTCGACCTATCTCACCCTATCCGCCAATTGTGCCATATCCCTCAGATATTGAGTGTCTAATTTCTTTCTAATTGAATAATCAAGACCACCCGCTGCCATTTCGACTAATTCATGCTCAGGCACTTGCGTGAAACATCTCGTCTTAAGTAATCTAAACCTATTTAAATAATCGTCAATTGGTTCAGAGAATTTTCTTTTAACACTAGCCAACTCCTTCAAACTTATTTTCGTTTGTCCCATGTAAAATTGTTCATGGAACAGCCTTTCTAACTGGACCCACGTATGGATCGAATTTGCAGGCAAAGACGTAAACCAAGTAAAGACATTTTTTGTTAAAAACTTGGAAAATATTTCATTTTTAATTTTTCATTGCGTGCAATTTCTCCTGCTTCGATCAAGTAACGGGCCACATGTTCGACAGTGGATTCGCTAGTATCCCCTGAGAATTTGGTAAACTTGGGGACTTTCCATCTTGGGGGTAATTCTTGTTGCAAAATATACTCAGACAATGGGGATGTATAACTGGGCCTTTGCAGCCCCACATTCACACCATTTCTGGCCATAATCCTTTCGACCATGGCCACTAAATTGTTTTCTGCTGGCATGTTGTTACAACGTAATTGTTGCACAACATCATCAGCATCTTGGTCTCTATGGACTAACACCCTTCTAGGCTCTTGTTGGACAGGAATTTTGACATGAGGTTGTTCGACCACTACCTCTTGGTTTCTAGGGTTTACTTGAGGAACATTCGTTGGCCTCTGGTTTATTATGGTTTCCTCTTCAACAACTACCCTGGGATTCTGAACTATTTGTTCCCTTGGTTGGGTTTGAGGAACACCAAAGAAGTCAGCAATGCGCGTCATTTACGCTGCTAATAACTGGTTCGTTTGGGTGGTGTTTTGTATTAAAGAATTAAACACAGCCCCCATTTATTGCATTAGCATCTGCACCATATCATGGTCGCTTTCGTCCATTTGTTGCCTAATTACTTGTGCAGAATTGTTAGTGATTGCAGGCATATAAGTTTGGTATCCCGTTGACATAGGCTGACCCATTCTGCCTATGTGGTTCACACCAGATCCTAATCCTTGTAGGGGCGAAGTAACATTAACCAAAGGATCAAAGTATAATGATGACGCATTGTGCAAACTTGCCATCACAGTTGTTGGCATTCCATAAGGCTGTTCTCTATTATGTGGAGGCATTGAAAAATTCGTCGCGAATGGCCTATGAACACCCCCTAAAGGAGGAAGGGTCATATGAGGCATTTGGGGTCTGACTGTAGAGACACTAGGCGCGTTTTAGGATGCCGAAAACGCTGGGGTCGACCTTGTTGATGATGGTATCGCCTCTGATACAGAAACTAACGCCGTATGTTCTCCTGTCGAAGGAATAGGCGTTGGGCTGTTAACATTTTGATTATTAGGCGCGTTTTGATTCGCCATTCTTCTTATTCTTGTTCTTTTGGGTCTTTCTTCGTTGTTCACGGCTAACTTGCCACTTCTTAGAATCATACAACGAAATAAAAACTTTTTCTTCTACGAATTTGCTGTAAGAACAAAGGGCAAACTAAACAAATGCACTAGGTCCCACTGGGCGTGCCAATTTGTTCGCTGGTAAATTTGACGAACAATCTCTGGTTTCCTAATTTATGAAAATTAGTTTACTAACAGGACCAACCACACAAATCCTAGGACAAAGTGCTTTTGAAAGTGTCTTTGAATTGAATAGGAAGATATTCGTTTTGTATTTGCTAAGGTTTCTTTTAATGGTTTTCGACTAAAAGAACAAAAGTATAATATGGCGAAAAGATAATTGAAGATAAGTTTAAACAAGAAATAAAGTAAATTGCTGAAGTAAGGGAAATGACTTGAATGTAAAGAAATGAAAAAAACTTGGGATTTTATTAAAGTGCATAAATGTAAACTGGTGTTTTCCATACATACATTTTCTAGAACACTCGTTTCTCTCACACGGTTACTATGAGTAATTATGGTAATTTGTACAAAGTTTGGAACACATTGATTCCTATCACAACTACCCTATTTATATACAAATAAAATAACTGCTAATAACAGTTACTTCCTAAAAGTACGACACATGGCTTCTTGCATGTCTTTTCTCCATCAGATTTGCTCCACGCGTAATCTGCCAAAGGTAACGCCCTTTTACATTCAAATTTCAAACTTCATGTCGAAACAACACACCCTTCCAGCAATGTCGAAATGTCAAAGTCTTATATTTCAAATATCTTCTTCAATTTATACTTTCAGCTGCGAATAACAATAGTCTGTCGAAACACTAAAAATCTCAAATCATTCAATGGCGTCGAAAAATACCCATATACACCGATCGAACTAGTGAAATTGGGAATCGGAGTGATAATCGATCTGATTCAATTGTTGGATCGAGTATGTAATTGAATAGGTGGGAACCAGTACAAATCGATGTAAACCGATAAAAACTGAAAAACTTACGATTTTGGAAAACCAGCGGTTTAAGTGCTTTTTTTTAATATTTGTTTTTTCTAAATTGAAAGACTAATTTTGACATCTTATAAAACATGCGTTACCATTTACTTTATGCAACACTCGAGCCCAACTAATAGAAATGAATGATATCAATCACATAGAAGAAAAAATAGAATATGTTCAAATTCCGCAACCTATCAATGCTACAATACTACAATAGCCTCTATTTACTATATTTAACATCGCTCTCACCAATTTTAAAAGAAAAAAATATCAACTTTCTTTTATATTGATATTTATATTTCTTAAATAATGAAAAACGACGTCATGCGAAGCAGAATACATAGTTGTTTCTCTTTGTGCATGTCAAACAATATAGATGGTGAACCTGGTCGAAGAGATTACAGGGAAGAGTCCTTGAGAAATTACCATGAAAATCGACATCATGTCGGCTATCAACCTGACGAAGAATCCAATAACACATGGTCGAAGCAAGCACATCAAAATGAGGTTTCATTATCTTCGAGAGCAGTTAGCAGAAGGGAAGATGAACTTGGAACACTACAGAACTGAGAATTAGATTGTAGACATCATGACGAAGAGAGTGCAGGTTAAAGTGTTCAAGAAGTTAAGAGTTATGATGAATGTAGATAGCTTAGACACAATGTATTAGGTGGTGTGTTGAGTTGTAATTCCTTGTGTTAAAGCAGTGTAGCTCGAAAAAAACAAGGATTAGTAGAACTAGTCTAATGTGTGTACGTGTGAAGTTGTATTAGTATGTCTAAGTGTCGAAGCAGGCTGCTTCATACAAGATTTCGACTTAGGTTTAATTTAGTAATGTTAACTATTTTGGACTTTGACTTGGGGTGCAAGCTAACCTAAATTTATAAATAAGGAGTAACCCTTATTTAGTAATCAACTTAGATAACATTGTATTCATAGTTTTGCAGTTGCAAAGTGAATAAAGAAGTTTCCACAGTTTGTGGGTAGAGAGAAACTCTGCAGAATATTCAGCTTCTTCTTCAACGTTATTTTTTTCTTTCTTTCTTAACATTTTTTTCATTGTCATGGCGTGATTGATAATAATCTTGTTCATTAAGATTGAGTGAAATTCTCTATTGTGATTGAATTCCAACAAAATGAACATTTTGTTGAAACTTGTTAGTGATGATATTGACAAAATGTAATTAATAATTTTATCGTGCATATTTAAAATGGGTCTCATGAAAGTAATTAAACAAATAAATTAGACACTCTAGCGGATTTTGACAAATGAGAAAAATTGAACAATGTTCTATCTTGACAAATGGGAAACGAGACACAACTAGAAAATAATTTCTTTTTAAATGTCAAAGATGTTTTATATTTAGGGAATAATATAGTATAACAACGTTAACCCTTAAAATTAAATAAAATGTTGCACAAGAATAGCAAATATTCAATTGTAGCCATTCAACTAGGTTATGCCGAGGAATAAAAATGAATCACAAATTTCCTTTACCAATTGTACTTGCAATGATTACAACAGTGAATGCTTTGTTTGCGATATGTTAAGTCAGAGGTATTTTAGAGTTTGTGACAATAAGTGATCTCTAAATATAATTGTGAGAATATATATATATATATATATATATATATATATATATATATATATATATAAATTTTCTTTTATATTAATATTTATATTTCTTAAATAATGAAAAACGATGTCATGCGAAGCAGAATACATAGTTGCTTCTCTGTGTACATGTCAAACAACATAGATGGTGAACCTGGTCAAAGAAATTACAGGGAAGAGTCATGGAGAAATTACAATGAAAATCGACATCTTGTCAGCTATCAACCTGACGAAGAATCTAATAACACATGGTCGAAGCAAGCACATCGAAATGAGGTTTCATTATCCTCGAGAGCAGTTAGCAGAAGGGAAGATGAACTTGGAACACTACAGAACTGAGAATTAGATTGCAGACATCATAATGAAGAGAGTGCAGGTCGAAGTGTTCAAAAAGTTAAGAGCTATGATGAATGTAGATAGCTTAGACACAATGTATTAGGTGGTGTGTTGAGTTGTAATTCCTTGTGTCAAAGCAGTGTAGCTCGACAAAAACAAGGATTAGTCGAACTAGTCTAATGTGTGTACGTGTGAAGTTGTATTAGTATGTCTAAGTGTCGAAGCAGACTGCTTCATACAAGATTTCGACTTAGGTTTAATTTAGTAATGTTAACTATTTTGGACTTTGACTTGGGGTGAAAGCTAACATAAATCTATAAATAAGGAGTAACCCTTATTTAGTAATCAACTTAGATAACATTGTATTCACAGTTTTGCAGTTGCAAAGTGAATAAAGAAGTTTCTATAGTTTGTGGGTAGAGAGAAACTCTGCAGAATATTCATCTTCTTCTTCAACGTTATTTTTTTCTTTCTTTCTTAACATTTTTTTTCATTGTCATGGCGTGATTGATAATAATATTGTTCATTAAAATTGAGTGAAATTCTCTATAGATTGTGATTGAATTCCAACAAAATGAACATTGTTGAAACTTGTTAGTGAAGATATTGACATAATCTAATTAATAATTTAATCCTGCATATTTAAAATGGGTCTCATGAAAGTAATTAAACAAAGAAATTAGACACTCTAGCGGATTTTGACAAATGAGAAAAATTGAACAATGTTCTATCTTGACAAATGGGAAACGAGACACTACTAGAAAACAATTTCTTTTTAAATGTCAAAGATGTTTTATATTTAGGGAATAATATAGTATAACAACGTTAACCCTTAAAATTAAATAAAATGTTACACAAGAATAGCAAATATTCAATTGTAGCAATTCAACTAGGTTATGCCGAGGAATAAAAATGAATCACAAATTTCCTTTACCAATTGTACTTGCAATGATTTCAACAGTGAATGCTTTGTTTGCGATATGTTAAGTCAGAGGTATTTTAGAGTTTGTCACAATAAGTGATCTCTAAATATATTTGTGAGAATATATATATATATATATATATATATATATATATATATATATATATATATATATATATATATGGTTCATATCCTATAAAAATGTCATTTTTATGTAAGAACATGAGAATTAATCTGAACCATTAG
Source organism: Lathyrus tuberosus (assembly GCA_022829125.1). Classification (NCBI taxonomy): domain Eukaryota; kingdom Viridiplantae; phylum Streptophyta; class Magnoliopsida; order Fabales; family Fabaceae; genus Lathyrus; species Lathyrus tuberosus. The sequence continues at coordinate 7,253,725 of JALAZF010000199.1, read as the reverse complement.
ATTTTAAAATAAATGGTGGAGATTATGTGTGGTTTTGTTTTTCTCTCTCCTCCATTATTAAAATAAATGACGGAGGAGAGAAAAAAAACTGACACATAATCTCTACCATTTATTTTAAAATCTAATGTTTTAAATTCATTCTCATGTTCTCACATAAAAATGACATTCTCATATGATACGTTATATATATATATATATATATATATATATATATATATATATATATATATATATATATATATATATATATATTCTCAATCCTTTCTTGAGTGATGTCAACCTTTCTACTTATAAATTCGGTCACGTAGAGCTTAACATTTTCTATTGTCTAGTGTGGCAAGTGATTCCGTTAAATGTACGAGACACAAGATTAGTAGAGAATTAGAAACAACCTCTTTTTTTAAGTGTGTTGTGAAATCCGATGTCTTGAAACAAATTATAAACTATTTCTTTATGATCAAGAAACAAACAAGGGTAGAAAATATGGTAAAAGAAGAAGAACAACAAGGATTGGTTATAACTATTATTCTTTACTTTCTCTTTAAATCAGATTACAAGTACTCAAGAATAACAAATAACCCTCTCACCTAATTAGGATTTGCCACATTTAAGATGAGAGACTAGTATGCTATTTATAATAAAACCTAACATACTAAACTAATGGACTTTTTAACAATTACCCATTACAAGCTAACTTAGGGTACAAGCTAACTTAAACAATTAGACATAACAAATAAGCCCAATTCGACATGCTAACAAATATAGCATTTTCGACAACTGCATGCTTGACCCTACTTCGACTACAACGTACACTACTTTGACAACAACATGTGAACGACCTTCGACTGCATGCTAAACATCGGTCGAATTGTCAAACCAAGAAGCTACCTTCGATCATACTAGAGTTTGATCCAATATCTCACAAATCTCCACCTTGGAACAAGCTCCATAACATCAAGGAAAATACTAGCTTTCTTCATGCAGCTTTATCAACTGCATACAGCGGAAAAATTGTAACTAGGCAATATCTTGGTGATCATATCAGCAACATTATAATTTGTCAAAATCTTCATCACTTGGACTTCTCCACGCTCGATTACCCCTCTGACAAAATGGAACGTCACATCGATGTGCTTGGTTTGCCCATGATAGGCTGAATTCTTTGACAAGTGTATTGCACTTTGACTATCACATTTAACAGTGATAACTCGACCTTGAAGTTTCAGCTCCTTTGCAAAACCTTCAGGCCACGATGCTTCCTTCACAGCTTCAGTTAGGGCGATATATTCCGCTTCAGTGGTTGATAAGGCAACAACCTTCTGAAGTGTTGCTTTTCAACTGATTGATGTGTTGAACATAGTGAACACATATCTAGAAATAGATTTTCTGGAATCCATACAACCTGCATAATCAGAGTCGACATATCCTTCGATTGCTACTTTACTATCTTCACCCAAGGTTCCACCATAAATTAGGACTCTGTTCCGAGACCCATTTATATACCTTAGAACCCACTTCAATGCTTGCCAGTGATCCTTTCCAGGATTCGCCATGTACCTGCTTACAAGACTTACTGCATATGCTATGTCAGGTCTAGTACATACCATAACATACATCAAAGAACCCACTATATTAGAATATGGAATGCTATTCATTAAGCTCTTTTGACATCAATACTGGGACACTGATCTATACTCAGCTTGAATTGAGGATTTGTCGGAGTCACAACTATTAGACGATGACAATTGATCTAGAAGGGGGGGGGGGTGAATAGATCACTTTTTTTAATTGTGAGCCCGCACTTAAATTTGATTTTAAAAATTATTTGCGAAATGGAACAAAAGACTCGATGAGAAAAATTAAATCACAACTTAACTATTAATCAATTTACCAACATCACTTAATGTTGTGCAATCTCTAATGAACAATCAAAATTAAAGCCAAATAGACAATATATCAAACATCTTGTAAGAGTTCAATTAATCGAGCACTTGGAGTGAAAAACTCTCCAAGCTAAACCTTCTACTTTAGTTAGTGCAGAATTTTCACTAAGCACAAACCAAAATGATTGTGCAATGTTTTTCAAATCAGTTTTTCTGCACTATAATATACCAGAATTTTTATCAATCAATTGAACAATCACAAGCGTAAATAATTCAAAAATTAAATGAGATAGAGAAAGAGAAACGACACTAAGTTTGTTTAGGAAGTTCCCCTTTCGTCCTCGCTTCGGGTACGTCTGCCCCCAATTCTAAATCTAGAATTGAGATATCTATAATCTTGTTTGCAAATTGTTTTTACAAGAGAAGGCTTAACTATCACACACTCAAGAAAATCCGTTGATGCACATACTATATCTTCTCTTCCCTTTATTCGAATCGAATCAAGTGCCTCAAACTTGTTGGATGAGCCTCCATTTACCGTTACTAGATTGAAAGAACACACCGGTATTCAATCACATTCACTCGGCTGATTTCGATCCATACACAATTCGATCCCCAAACCTTTGTTGGACAATCCTTCGGTTGACGCTACTAGATCGACAGAACCCACCGTTTTTCGATCACCTTTGCTCGACTGAATTCAATGCACACAAAAATCTGAACCAAAAACCCCCAAATATAATTGATCTTGGAGGACAAAACCCTATAGGTTTTATTCAAGAAAAAACCCACTGAAACACTCACCCCAAACAAGATACACCTCTATGTTTGGACGTTATCACCTCATGATGCAAAGGATCAATAAAAATGGTTATGTGTATTTGTTGAGAAAATGCAAGAATGAAGATGAAGGTGATGAGAGAAAAGTTCCAATATAAATCTTTCACTTTTTCTTGTTGTTGTGTAAAAAATGAGGAACCAAGTATTTATATGATCTAGGACCAACTAACTCAGCTAACATCATTTTTAACTTTGAAAAAATCAGAAAAATGAGTTATATGCAGCGAAGAGTCGACCACAAGTTAATGAGGGTCAGCCTGCGCTGACCCCTGGACAAATGTGCACAAGTTGAAGAACCATGCATCGACTGCTACAGGGGTCATGCGTCGATGTATGGCTGCAGTAAATGCAGAAACAAAAATATTAACAACATGCGTCGACCATAGGGTCAGCGTGCGCTAACCCGATGAAAACCTAATAATTACCAACTTTTCATGAGTCGACCAGAGCCTAGTTTAGGTCGACTCAACTACCAAAACACTTAAAAAATGATTTTTGCACATGTTTTCATCTACTTAGGCAATGTTTATGCATTCCTAAGACTCATACCATGATCACACACATGTAATAGATGTGCAAGGCTCTTCCTATATGTTTAGACACATGATTATTGATTGTTTATGCATTGCGAAATAAGAATGATGACAATGATGAGATGATATCGTCTAAATTACATACTACGAGCTAGTACATGTTTTGATATCATTAAAATTAAAGATCGAGTGTAAGGCACATTGCCCTCACATACTCCCCCTTTTTGATGATGGCAAAACTTCTTTAGTTTGTCTTGTAATTTTGAAGCTCATCCTCCCCCTAACTTTGTGCAGTCCTTTAAAATTCAACTTTTCAACTTTGCTGCTGCTTGTAGATACCCTTCTCCCCCTTTGACAACATAAAAAAGAGAAAAAGGCCATGGTCAAAGGATAACATCAACAAACTTATGAATTCACTCAAAAATTTGCATTCAAGATACATCAACATACATCCACATATAATGATGTTAATGCAAATATAAGATGGATAAATAAGGCACAATAACGCATAGATAGAAACTCAAAATACATTCCATAAGAGAGCAAATGTCAACAAACTCCAATGCCATACCAAGTACTTAAGCAAATCTCAGCATATAAAAGTCATGCAAACATAAAACAAGATATGAAGTGCAGTAAACTAAGATCCTATTCCTCAGGGTCTCCTCCCCATAAAGTGTTGACCCCTTCCTCTGAAGTACTGGTCTGGAGGTGGAGGAAGTGATTGCTCTTCCAACCGCTCATTAAGTTCAAACACAGCCCAATTAAGAGTGTTGATACCATTAGTCAAACAGCGGGTCTGACTCTCAACAGTAGTATCCAATGTGTCAAATCTAGTCATGACTGTAGAAGCAAACCGGTTGAAGTTTTGATTCTGCGCTTCTAACTAGTTTGTGAGAGCCGTGTACCTCTCCTTCTGTGTGGTCATAAAAATCTATTGCTGAAGTTGCATTGAGCGTAACATTTCTAAGACTTCTTCATTGTTCTATTGTGGTTGAGGTGTAGGAGTAGGAATAGAGTACTCAGGCTGGTGCCAATCATACTCTTCTTGTTGGTGTCATTCATTGTTTGGAGGATTATAAGATGAACCAAGTGAGGTCCATCAGGTATGTTGCCACTCACCCCATCCCTGATTAGCATAGGGATCTTGAGAGGGAGAGTAGCCTATCCACTCAACATTATCCTCTTCCACATTATGCACCCTCGTTTGCATTTCATTACCAGCTTCCTCCTCTTGCTTATTTTCTTCTTCATCCGCGACATCATAATGAACATCTTGATGTGTAGCTCTAGACCGAAACCTGTATTGTTTGTCTTGATTATCCCAGAAATACCACATCATATTGAGAGTTTTCTGGCTGAACTCTTGATCAGATGTTAATGACACATAAGGAATCCCTTGGACCACCACCTCAGCCTTGTTCAAAATACACTGAATGAAAGATGCATAACATAATGTCGTACCTCGAGTGGAGTCTCGGAGTGCAAACATTCGACTTGTGATGTAATGAGGCTAGTCTATGTGCTTCTTATTTTTCAGCAGATAAATTAAGTGAACCTTAGCTTGATCAACCCGTGAGTAGCCTCCCTTCTTTGGACGTAGAATATGAGCAACTATCCACTGGAGAATCCTATCCACAGTCTTCAACTGTCCTGTTGTAACCGGCTTAGGAAACAAATTGCTATTCACAATGCTCTCTGAGTAAGGATCTCGCAGCATGGAGTCCAAGGCAGTCTTAAATTCATAATCATTAACAAACGTAGAATCTGTGACCTTAGGAAGAATGGATCCTTGTGGGTTTATGTTAATCAAATTGTTCCAGACAATTAAGTTAACATTGTACATCTTACCACCTATCATGTACTTAAAAGTAGAGCCTTCGAACTTACCCTGAAGTCCTGTGTAGAACAACTTAACCAAGTCCTCATTGTACTTGGTGTCACACTCCAAGAACTCATCAAATTGTTGAAAATTCGACAGTTCAATAATTTCAGGCAAATGAAAATGCTCAGCCCTTAAAGGATAGTAAACAAATTGTTTGAAAATGGACCGATTACGAAAATCCTTGTTGAAAGTTTTAGTTAGATTATCAGATAACAAGGAGAGAGCATTTACTGGCATGTTTGATGTACCCGCTCGTGCAGTAGAGGCTCTGGATGTTCTTTTTTCGGTGATCCTTGTTGAAGCCATTGAAAGACACTATTTTTGACACAGATGAACAATACCGAAATTGTAGATGATGATGAACACTGTCGAATCTTGATGATGAAGATGAACAAATCAAGAAACCTTGATTCTATGTTGAGAGAATCCTTTACTACACTTTTGATTTTAGAACTTTTGGATTTTGAAGAAGGTATTAGTAATGGGTTTTTAGGGTTTTGGAAGTTTGAAAGGAGAGGAGAAGAATGAGGAAGATAGTAAATGCAATGACTAATGATGCAAAATTAGAAAATGAAACATACAATTTAATTTTAGTCAATTTTTTAACATGCAAAAGGGCGCGCGTCTTCATGAGAAAAAAAATTCAGACTTCATCAGCGTTGCGTTGACCTAAACAGGTCATGCATCGACGTACACTGAACGAATTTTTATAATTTCAAAATTTTTAAAATGATGCGTCGACCATAGGTCGACCTGCGCTAACCGGCCCCTAATTGTGAGAAAAATTGACATTCTTGAGTCGACCCATGTCCTGTTTTGGTCGACTCGAACAAGTAGAACATGGAAAAATGCATATTTCGAGCATATTATGCATCAAGTAGCAATAAATACCAAGCGACACACATGCCAAACTTAAAAATGGATCAAAAATACATCTAAACATGAAATAAACATCAATCCAATCCATATTTTGGCACAATAGTTTACACATATAATTGATCAAGAGTAGTAATCTAAAAAGGAACAATATTACCTCCGACGATTGATAATAGATGCCCTCACATGTAGCTTAATCTTTTCAATTATTGTTAGTCAAAGAAAAATATTGACAAGCAATAGTATAGAGCATGCAATCATGTATACATAATCAAACGCGATCCAAGATATCGAGAACACCAAGTTCCCAACGGATATTAAAGAAAGGCTCCGTTGCAAGAGGTTTGGTGAAAATATCTGCAAGTTGATTCTTAGAATCAACATGCTTAAATACCACATCGCCTTTCTCTACATGATCCCTAAGGAAATGATGTTGTACTTCTATATGTTTCGTGCGAGAATCTAATACTGGGTTTTTGGTTAGGTTAATGGCACTTGTATTATCACACAAAATAGGAATACGTTCAAGTTGAACATTGTAGTCGAGTAATTGTTGCTTAAGCCACAAGACTTGAGCACAACAACTACCGAACGCAACGTATTCCGCCTCAGCTATTGACTAAGCAACGGAAAATTTCTTTTTGCTATGCCAACTCACTAAGGAATTTGAGAAAAAGTGACAAGTACCACTAGTGCTTTTCCTATCCGATTTGCAATCGGCAAAGTCGGAATCGGAATAGCCCACCAAAGAGCAATCGCTTCCCTTGGAATACCAAAGCCCATGCTTTGGAGTACCGCATAGATACCTAAGTATGTGCTTCACGACTTTTAAATGAGATTCCTTAGGACATGATTGATACCTAGCACACATGCAGACACTAAACATGATATCTGGTCGGGATGCGGTAAGATAGAGGAGAGAGCCAATCATACCTCTATATCTCTTGACATCTATATCCTTACCATTCTCATCTCGACTCAAGTTGATACATGTAGGCATCGGAGTGTCAATAGCCTTTGAGTTAGCCATGTCGAAGCGCTTGAGTAACTCAAGACAATACTTCGTCGGGCTCACGAATGTCCCTTCATTAAGTTGCTTGATTTGTAATCCGAGGAAATAGTTTAGCTCCCCCATCATGCTCATCTCGAACTCTCCCTGCATTAACTTAGAAAACTCCTTGACCATATTTGTGTTAGTAGAACCAAATATAATATCGTCTACATATACTTGTACCAAAATTTGGTGTTTTCCTTGACGTTTAATGAAAAGAGTTGTGTCAACCTTTCCTCTAGAGTACCCTTGATCAAGTAGAAATTTGCTAAGATGCTCATACCAAGCCCTAGGGGCTTGTTTGAGACCGTACAAAGCACATTTTAGTTTGTAAACGTGATCGGGATACTCATGGGACTCAAATCCAGGAGGTTGGGCAACATAAACCTCTTCATTAATGTAACCGTTAAGGAATGCACTTTTTACATCCATTTGAAATAATTTGAAGTTTTTCGCACATGCGTAGGGAAGAACAGGTGTATAGCCTCGAGTCGGGCAACAGGCGCATAAGTTTCCTCCTAGTCTATGCCTTCCTCTTGGTTATACCCTTTCGCAACTAAGCGCGCTTTATTTCTAGTTATAACTCCATTTTCGTCGAGCTGGTTCCTAAACACCCATCGAGTGCCAATTACTCGATGGCCTCATGGAGGAGGGACAAGGTTCTAAACCTCATTTCTTTTAAATTGATTCAACTCCTCTTGCATTGACAAAATCTAATTTTCATCGAGTAAGGCCACTTTCGAGTTTTTAGGCTCAACTTGCAAAACAAGAGCGGAGTAATAACAGAAGTTACTTAGCATGGAACGAGTTGTTACTCCCTTTGAGATGTCACTGAGAATGTTGTCGATGGGATAGTCTTTGGAAGACTTCCAAGCTGGAGGAAGGTCATCTTTATTAGATGGATGATCCTCCTCACTCTTCACGAGTTGGTGATCTTTTTCCTCCTCAACATGCACTGCATCAGGTTGATCAGTCCCTTTATCAGCGTCCTTGGGTATGTCTTCTGAAGATACACCTGCACCATGAAAAAAAAACTACCTTTTCTGACATTTTTCGGATAAGACTCATCAAAAGTAACATGTACTGACTCCTCAATAGTAAGTAACCTCTTATTGTAAACCCTATATGCCTTACTAGACTGAGAGTATCCAAGAAAGATACCTTTGTCGGCCTTAGCATCAAACTTACCAAGTGTTTCCTTACCATTATTCAACACAAAACATTTACAACCAAAAAAGTGAAGGTGAGATACATTGGGCTTCCTCCCTTTTAAAAGCTCATACGATGTCTTGTTTAGAATAGGACGGATGGGCACCCTATTCAAAACGTAACAAGACGTACTAATGGCATCTGCCTAAAAGTATTTTGGAAGGCCACTCTCATTGATCATAGTCCTTCCTAATTCTTCCAAAATTCTATTTTTACGTTCCACAACCCCGTTTTGTTGAGGGGTACGTGGTGCGAAAAAATTATGATCAATTCCATGGCTTTCACAAAATGCTTCAAAAAGATGATTTTCGAACTCACCTACATGATCACTTCTAATTGATATAATGTTTATGTTCAATTTGTTTTGGGATAACTTGGCAAATTTTTCAAAAGCCGAAAAAGTATCGCTCTTGCTTGCTAAGAAAATAGTCCAGCAAAACCTAGAAAAGTCACCGACAATCATAAAACCGTAATAGTTACCACCTAGGCTCTTAATCCTAGATGGTCCAAAGAGGTCCATATGGAGGAGGTCAAGGGGTCTCGTGGTTGAAACAATGTTTTTAGACTTAAACGAGATCCTTGTTTGCTTCCCCATTTGGCACGCATCACATAAGTGATCCTCTGTGAATTTGATTTTGGGTAAACCGATTACTAGGTCTTTAGAAACTATTTTATTAAGCACATCAAAATTGACATGTGCCAACCGTCTATGCCATAAACATGAATCTTCACTCATGGTAACTAGACACTTGTCGCTACTCAACGATACCTCATTCAAGTCTAGCATATAGACTTATTGACCCTCGGGCCCTTAAACACATCCTTTTTATCACTATTTTTAATTATGCAACAATCCTTTGAAAAAGATACTTTATAGTCCTTGTTACATAATTTACTAATGCTTAAGATGTTGTGTTTAAGACCCTCAACAAGAAGCACGTCTGAGATAGTAGTAGATGAGGGGTTACCTACACTACCTTTGCCAAATATTTTTCCCTTATTGTTGTCCCCGTAGGTAACAAATCCCTTTTTCTTCGCCACAAAGTCGATGAAAAGAGATATGTCTCCCGTCATATGTCTTAAGCAGCCACTATCAAGAACCCATCTTATTTCCGTGGTCTCAAGACATTGTACCTACACAATCAATCAAGGGAAATAGGTACCCAATTCTTATTGGGTCCTTCGTTGTGAATGAAAATAGGATTGCATTTGGGCAACCATTGATAAACGCCTTTAGGAACTAAAAACCTCCTAAAGCGATACTTACCCCTTTTGCAACAATACAAGCAAGTAAGGTTAACATGAGAATCACTTTTTCTAGGTTGATCTCTAATCACATAAGTATATTTTTGATGTGGATTAATTATGCTTTTCTTAAAATGTGATCTATCAATAGCAAAAGTCATTTTTGGTTCTAGAGCCTTGTCAAGTTTGGCCTTAAGAAATCTAACCTCTTCTTGCCAAATATGACAAGTATCACAACCAAAATTTAACCATTTACTCTTGTCTTCCTCAACATCTACCCTTGTTACTTCCACCGTGGACTTTTTAAGAGCCTCTAATTCCTTTTCGGAATCAGAGATCTTTTGCTCCAAATGAGAAAATATTTGTTTATTTGAAGCTAACCGTTTAAAGGCTTCCTTGGCCTCATGGTGTAGAGTATCAAAAACATGTTGTAATTCAGAATAAGACATAGAATTAGAGTTATCGTACTTAGAATGTATTACCTTTTTGTTCTTTTTCCTTTGGTGAGCGGAAAGGCAAAGGTTGACGGACTCTCTTTCGTCACTTGAACTTTCATCACTAGATGATTCACTACCGCTTTCCCAAGTGATATAGGCTCTTTTAGGTTTACCTTGTTTCTTCCCTTGACGACTTTTATCCTTACCTTTGTCCTTCTTCAATAATGGACAATCCGGCTTATAGTGGCCGACTTTTCCACAGTTATAGCAAGACCCCTTAGTTTTTCCACTCTTTTTGTCTTCATTCTTGGAAGACCTTGATTGTTTTCCAAAGTTGACGAGGTTTTTCTCCGAATGTTGAATACCATTTTTCTTTATATAGCGATTGTACCTCTTCATAAATAATCCCATGTCTTCATTCGAATCCTCTTGCTCGTCATCACTAGATTCACTCTCGATTAGCTCATTTGCGAAAGACTTTGAACTAGAAGTCTTTAGAGCTATCGACTTCTTTTCCTCATCTTTGTTCTTGTTCTTTTCCTTCTTCTTTCTTTTCTCAAATTGGTCTAAGCTAACGAGCATTTGCTCATGTTCCTCAAGCTCCCCAAATAAAGTTGTGATGTCTAACGTCATTAGGTCGTTGGCTTCTTTTATGGCGGTCACCTTTGGTTGCCAATCCCTAGTAAGACACCTCAAGATTTTATTAGTAGCAACGTCATTGGAAATTGGTCTACCAAGTGAGTTAAGTCTATTGATAAAATGAGTGAACAATGGTTTCCCCTTACTTCATGTGGAAGAGGTTGAACTCTTGAGTCAAGGTATTGATTCTAGCTAGCTTGACGTCGTTAGTACCCTCATGGGCAACTTGTAACGTGTTCCACATAGCTTTAGCACTCGTACAATGTGAAACTCTATAGTACTCATCAACTCCCAATGAGGAGATCAGAATATTTCTAGCCTTCCAATCGTAGTTGCACTTTTTCTCGTCTTCTTCATTTCATTGTGCTTTAGCCTTAGGTACTACCACGTTATTCGCATCGGTCATGGTTATTTCCATTAGACCGTTTTGTATAACGCTCCATACCTTCCTATCAAAAGAATTGATATGTACACGCATACAATCCTTCCAGTAACTATAATTCTCACCGTTCAAAACTGGTGCTCTATTGTAAGCCCCTTTCGGTTCGTTTTCCATTTTCTAAAACGTTATACTTGAAGCACTAGATAAACTGGTGCTCCTGATACTACTTGTTAGACGACGACAATTGATCTAGAAGGGGGGTTGAATAGATCACTTATTTTTAATTGTGAGTTGGCGCTTAAATTTTATGTTAAAAATTGTTTGCAGAAGCGGTCGAGGATAATTCGTCTAAATGAACTAGTTACTGAGAGAATCAGATATACGTAAGCCAAATGGAACGAAATGCTCGATGAGAAAAATTGAATCACAACTTAACTATTAATCAATTTACCATCAACACTTAATGTTGTGTAATCTCTAATGAACAATCAAAATTAAAGCCAAATAGACAATATATCAAACACCTTGTAAGCGTTCAATTAATCGAGCACATGGAGTGAAAAACTCTCCAAGCTAAACCTTCTACTTTAGTTAGTGCATAATTTTCACTAAGCACAAGCCAAAATGATTGTTCAATGTTTTCAAATCAGTTTTTCTGCACTATACTATACAATAATTTTTATTGATCAATTGAATAATCACAAGCATAAACAATTCGAAAATTAAATAAGATAAGGAAAGAAAACGACACCAAGTTTGTTTAGGCAGTTCCCCTTTCGTCCTCGCTTCGGGTACGTCTGCCCCCAATTCTAAATCTAGAATTGAGATATCTATAATCTTATTTGCAAATTGTTTTTACAAGAGAAGGCTTAGCTATCACACACTCAAGAAGCTCTGTTGATGCAAATACTATGTCTTATCTTACCTTGATTCGAGTCAAATCAAGTGCCTAGAACTTGTTGGATGAACCTCCGTTTACCGTTACTAGATTGAAAGAACACACCGGTCTTCAATCACCTTCACTCGACTGATTCCGATCCACACACAATTCGTCCCTAAACCTTTGTTGTGTCATACCCCAAATTTTTACCACTAAGATTTCCCATCATTGTGTAAATCATCATCACAATATGGATGTACCTTCATGCCTCATCAATCTCCCCAAAGATGGGTGAGCATTCACTACAGCTAAGAATTAGGGTTTTGAGCCCTCTCAGAGCACTTAGACAAAGAACCAATCAAGAAATGACATGATCTTCAACTTGTATATCCTCTCAAACATACATAAAGGAATCAAGAGGACTCCCACATCAAGAATCAAGCACAGGGTTGCAACATTCCAAGTGGGTTAAGCCTCAAGATCGCCAGTGTCACCAAATTAGGGTTTTGGTCGACTAGGGCCTGTAGATGGAAATCTTCATCTGGGCATGTGCCAATGCTTTAAAACATAACTCAAGATACGCCAAGGGAACTCATGGACCCAATCACCAAGTCAATTTAGCCTTAGGGGATGCATTTACCAAAAATCAGGAATTAGGGTTTCTTGACCTAATTCACCCCTAAGTTGACTTTTGGGACAAAACATGAGCCAAGACCTCAATACATGATTTGAGGGTCTCCAATAGACTACATTGATCCATTTACAACAATGGATTAATCCAAGAAGCTTGATCACCAAGTTTCAATTTCATCAGGACCACAATTAGGGTTTCGAGGAAAAAGTCAACTGTACCTTTGAATTTTGACCAAGACATGCTCCCAAACCTTGGGACATGATTGAATACACCCTACAACACATATGGAACATATCCATTAGGTTTGATTTAGCTCAAGGACTTGATTTCACCAAGGATCGAACAGTTTGGAATTCATCTGACAAAAAGTCAACTGTGCACAGAAGTCAAGTTTGACTTTTTGGAATTTTTCACAATTATGGTTCCTTGACCCTAAAACAATGTTAATATGTGATTTGAATCATCATTCATCAAGAAAAATCAAAGAAAGTGGGATAACTTGTAAAAAGGGAAACCATAAAAACTTAGAATTTTTCTAAGTTATGGAACAAAGTGGCTAGGGTACCAACTTCCAAGGATCATAACTTGAGATTCAACCAACCATTTTGGATGGTCCAAAGATGGATGTGTAGCTCTCATGGCATACATTAAAAGTGTCAACTACATCTCATTCCAATTCCTCATGGATTTTAAGTTATGGAGTGATCAAAATGGCTAAAAACATGAAAAAGACATTTTTCCAAAACTTAGTGAAATTTTCACTAAGTCAGAATCTGCCTTACTTTTTCCAAAATGTAGGTATATTTTTCACCTTGATCCAAGTCAAACCAGGTCTAGGGGTGGACATCAAAGTTAAAGTATGCCATGAGGGCTTTCTAACAAGTACTAGATCATCTCCAAATTCCATTTGAGCAAGGAGATACAACCCTTGAAACATGGCCTCATGAACTGATTTTTTCCAAGACAGATTTGGCAGATTTGATGCATTTTACTCGATTTGATCAAATCTGACAAATCCAAGCCTTGTCATCATTTTGGACACATCTGAGGATCAAATCCAAGGGGGGTGATCTGATCTCCAAGCCTCACAAGTCCATGAATCTACAAGTAGCATGCCAACCCTAAAAAAGCCTAAAAGAGGCCAAGACTCCAATTTTGTTTCCAAGCATTCAATGAATGCACCAAGGTGGCATGAACTTAGCCTATTCCAACTAAATGAGTTAAGGATAAGTTCTGAACCAAAGAACCATAGGCCTGTGCTCTGACCTCTAGTCAATGGCTAGAGGAGACTTGAGATTCCAAAGTGATTCAATTGGCCAAAGGCCTGCTGCAGCCACCATTCACTATTGCTTGCAAAACAAACTTGCTCTACTATAAATAGAGCTCATTTGTGCTCAGTTTAAGTACACCAAAGCAACCAAACTGATGCTTTCCTCAAAGTCCCTTTCTCTAGGCCAAAATGCCTTCTCTTGCAAGGTAACTCTGAGTTTTTGAGTTAGAGAGCATTTCCACCACAACTCATGATCCAAACACATCCAATATATCATATCTAAGCTGTCCAAACTCTCATATGTGACCTGTAACACCAAAATCACAAAGTCCCCTCTCAAAACCTCAAATTTGGATTTTTTTTTGCATTTTTCAAGCCATGTCTTAATTCAGTCACTTTCAGAACCAGATAAGACCTCAAACACACTCCAAATATCATCCTTGAACTGTCCCAAATGGTTCCCCACATCTAGAACACCATTTGAGAGAGTTGCTATATTGGTCACTTTTGCCCCTTTTGCAAGAAACAGCTCAAACTTGTTCCTGAGGATTCCAGCTGGTTCCAACCATTCTAAAAGCTTCTAAGGGATCAATTGAGAGTGTCTAAAGCATCAAATTACTTCTGGCACAAGAAACTTGGCAGATAGGCCAAAAAGCTCCTAAAGAGGTAAGCATCACAACTTGAACTCTTTGAAATATGCATTGCTTTGAAGTCCACTGATCATGCACATCTCATACATGTTATATATGTTGTGTTTGAACCAATTCATCATGTAATTCATGCCTGTAGCAAGAGGTAGCATAGAAAATGCAATTATGGGCCTATTTCAAGAACACCATCGGGTTTTGAAATAGGAGCCTCAACTGAAAAAACCACCACCGCCATTGGATTCCTTGTGAAATTCTAGGCAGGATAGACCTAAATTTTGTCCCAATACATGGAGAAATGAGAAAGTTACAAGCTTCACGTTTTTGGCCAAAACCTTGCCTTGCCTTGTCTTGGCCAGGCCAAAAACAAGGCATGCCTCATATATTCATGGGGTGGTTTTGATACACGGATGTATCACCACCCCAGTGGTAGGAGGCGCACGCTACACCCTAAAGGTCTGGGGTTCGAATCCCCCTCGCCCCAGATCCTCTTTTTACCACTTTTTTCCATTTTTTTTTATATTTTGTTATATTTTAAATGATTTGGAAAATTAATTTCTCCTTCAATTTTAATTATTTTTTATTGGTTCTTTTTGTAAAAAATCACAAAAATGTTAAAATATTTTATTCCACAAAAAAATCAGATTTATATTAATTATTTAATATAGTTGATATTTTTGTAAATAAATTCATTTTTATTATTTTTAAACCTTTTAAAAATGAATATTCACCTTGAAAAAACAAAAAAAAAATGAGTTCTAAATCATCTTGTGATTAAAACTTCATTTTTCAAACCTTAACCAAAAATCACAAGTAGTCTATTTAGACTTATTTGATATTTTTGTCATTTTATTCATTTTTATTAAAAGGATTACTTTTAAAAATGATGAAATTGGAGTTTCTTTGATTTTCACCCTAACAAACTTTTTAAAATAAACTTTGGGCCTCTAATAGAGTGTAAGACCCAACCCCTTTTTGTAAATAAAACAATTTTGGGCCTCACATATTGTATAAGTCCCTCTGTATATTTTTCAAAACAACGGCGCGATCGTCGTCTTTTCAAAATCATATGGGCCTCTCCCTGAGTTGTAAGCCCTATCTCCTGTTCAAAAATAAACTTTGGGCCTCTAATAGAGTGTAAGACCCAATCCCCTTTTAACCAAAACCATTTTTGGGCCTCAGTCTATTGTATAAGTCCCGATACCATTTCAGAAACTCCGACGAGATCGTCGTTTTCAAACTATTTTCAACTGGGCCTATCCTCGTGTTGTAAGTCCCATTTCTTTTCTTTAAATAACCTTTGGGCTTCTCTTTGAGTTGTAAGACCCGTCCCTTTGTGCAGAAAATGTTTTGGGCCTCAGTCGTTGTATTAGTCCCGATACGATATTCAAAACAATAGTACAATCACTGTTCAAACCTTGGGCCTATCCTTGAGTATAAGCCCCAACAATTTTTTCACAAACAACTCCCTTTTGATTTAGGTTCAAATATACAGTTGTTATCAAAACTTTCTTTAATTTCTCTGAACAACTAACAGTACATCATGGAAGCTCGCTCACCTGTAAGTTTTAACAGCTTTCATTTACTCGCTTTAATATATATTACTGTATTGTGGGAAGCTGCACACAATTAGTCTTCTTTCATCTCTTTTAAATACATGTCAAATATATATATATATATATATATATATATATATATATATATATATATATATATATATATATATATATATAAACTGTATTGTGGGAAGCTTCGCATGGTTAGTCTTCTTTCATATCCTTTTAAATACTTGTCATATATCAACTGTATATATACTAGTATAGTTATTTAGAGTTTTCCCCGGCAACTAGGTCTAGAACTAGGTAAAGCCTGTTGGTCACTCTTAAATACAAACAAAACTAGATCCCCAAAGAATTTCCAGATACAGTCTTTCCTTCTCTTGGGCTTAAACAATATGGAACAAAGAGAAAGGTAGCTGTCACCCCTAGAAATTGTCAAAGAAATTTTACTCCCCAGAGTTGATCTATTCTCGATGAATAGCATCTCTTGAGTTTCTTCAAATCACAGAACTTTCACTAAATGATCTATTATCAGTGAATAGCATTTCTTGAACTTTTCTTGGTTTGAGACCCACAAGCATCCTAAAAGCATCACCGCCTCCTCTTGGGCTTTGTACAAGGACCCTTCGGCTTCGTAGAAGTTCTCATGCCTTCTCTTGGGCTTAATACAAGGACCCTGAAGACCTCTTAAAGGTATAGGACATAACTTAGTCATCCTTCGTTAAAGCTGTCTTTCTAAAAGGAGTCAAAACCCTCAGATCAATTTTAGCGTTGATACTCATCCCTTAAAAGGAGTCGGCCTCCTCTTGGGCATCATACAAAAGATAAAACTCTTCCACGCCAGTAGACTTGGATGGTCTAAATACCCTTGAGTCTCAAAGACATTCTCAAGTTCCCTACAAAACATAGGAGAAACCCCGGATTCTGGATTAATCTCCGGCAAGATTTAGAACTTGTGGGTTCTAAAACCCCGTCTCTCTCCTAAAATCCCCCAACCAGGGTCAGTTTATCATCAGGATAACACTATCTCAAATCAAAACCTCAAGGGATCTGATACCTCAACTCTTCTGTAATCCCCGACAATAGTTGATTCCCCCATTTGGACCTGCCTCGGGATCTCAATGACCCCCCATAGAATCTAGCCTCCTCTTAGGCTTTGTATAATGATCCTTTCCTCAGCAAAGTCAGCCTCCTCTTAGGCTTTGTACAAATGATTCTCCCCAGCGGAGCTAACCTTTTCAGACTCTCTTGTTGAGTTAATCACTTTTCAGACTCTCTTGTTTAGTCAATCACTTTTCAGACTCTCTTGTTGAGTCAATCACTTTTCAGACTCTCTTGTTGAGTCAATCACTTTTCAGACTCTCTTGTTGAGTCAGTCACTTTTCAGACTCTCTTGTTAAGTCAAGCACTCTCTTGTTGAGTCGACTCTTTCATCCTCCATCTTGGGCTTCGTACGAGACAAATAAAGACACTCTCTTGTTGAGTCCATAGCCTCCTCTTAGGCTTTGTATAACGATTTCCCCTAGCAGGAGTTAGCTTCCTCTCGAGTTGTGTAGATTGATTTCTCCAGCTTGTTCAGCCACAATCCTGGGCTTTGTACAGGACAGATAAAAGCACTCTCTTGTTGAGTCAAACCCTTTTAGCCTCTATCTTGGGCTTTGTACGAGATATAAACCTTCATAAGTTTGGGATAAACATTTCCCCCAACGAAGTCAATTCCTTCGAGCCGTCATTAAACTTTGAGGAATAAACTCCCAAGCCGAGTCAAGCTCTTTTCCGCCTCCATCTTGGGCGTTGTACAGGATAGATAACACTCTCCAGTAGAGTCAAATCCGTGTAGCCTCCGTCTTAGGCCTTGTACAAGACACTCAAAATATCCTCAGTCGAGTCGATTAAATTTCTCATTTCAGCCTCTATCTTAGGCTTTATACAAGACACATACAAATCTCCTAGACGAGTCAATTAACCTTTTAGCATCAACCCTGGGCTTTGATCAAGGCATACAAAAATCAACAATCCCTCCTTAGAGATGACAAATTCTCTCTCAGTCAAACCTTTTAGCTTCCATCTTGGGCTTTGAACAAGACACAAATAAACCTTTTAGCCTCTGTCTTGGGCTATGAACAAGACACCAAAACATCTTTTTCCTCCCTTAGAATAGGAGGAACTACGATTGCTCTCATTTCCGTGTTTCGTTTAAACGGGAATACGTAGGCATAAGATTGCGAAATCTTAGCGAGCATACTAATAAAAAACTCTAGGTCCAGTACCTTCACATCAATCAAAACTTAGGTCTAGTACCTTACCAAAAACATTGGGGAAAACCCGAACATCAACAAAAACTCACTCTCCCTGTCATACTTTCCCAAGAAACTTTCCTAACCCATTACCAGATAAACACCATCAATTACAAAGCGAAATCCTAAAGCTAATATCCTGTGGATAACCACATATAGGATGGGTAATTGATAACTACCCATTGTATAACCTGATCCCGGACCCCCCAATCTCTTTAAAGCGTTTGTTCAGTTAAACAACTGCGTGCAAGGTTAGTTTTAGATAGCTTCCCTTTCTCTTCCAGCTTCGTGGGATAAATAAGAAATCAGAAAGTAGTACCCTTTCTCCTCGAGGAGGAAAACCCAAACTTCAGCCATAAGGTGGTCGCGTCACCGAGAAAAATCGCTCGCTACAGAAAAATGGCGACTCTGCTGGGGAGTCATTTTATTTGTTAGGACTAGGATTGTAGCTCTTAAGAGGTCTAGGATGTTAGTTTTAGGATAAATATATATATATATATTGCTTTTCCTAATTGATATCCGTGTTTAATTTTCTGCTAATGGGACTGCGGGTGATGCTGTATCTAGAAAGTTTGAGTGACACCTAAGATAAGTGATGGCACTAGACGGGTAATCTTACATGGAGTGACTCCCAAATAAGAGATCTCGGTCGACCATAAAATCAGTGGAGAGGCTCTTTGCGGATTCAATGCCTATGCGACTTCAGTTGTTGAAAGCAGATTATTCGATTGGGTTATCTGAGAAGCTGAGGATTTTAGTAGACTGAAACCATGTTACTATTTTGTAGTGCGGAAGCTATCCAAAATGGTTGTCACATGATACTACCCTCATTTGAGATCACTCTAAGATACTGCAGCTCGCTCGGGTGAACCAGCCTGCTGTTGTTATCCCAAGAGGGGTCAATGATTTTGAGGACAGGTACAAAAAATCACCAGTATAACCTTTGGAGTTGGGTAGAGCCATGACTTCATGACACCGAACCTTTGACCCCATATTTTTTCTATGTTTTTGTATGCTACATTCATGCATTCATTTCATTAAAAAACTCTTAAAACAAAGAAAAATCTCTTTTTTAGTCTCTCTTTTTCAAATTAAACTAAGACAATGATTGCAAATATCAGAGAAAAGGATTGCGTTATGGATTTCGGTAGAAGGAAGACTCATAAGTACACCTTAAAGGTTCCAAAATTAGAGGATTTAAGAGGTTTGGCAAGGATGATCACCAACCCTGATGCTTTCAGAGCTAAGTACGGAGGACTGCTGTCTCTGTTAAGGGTCCATGTAATTGAAGGAATCCTGGCTACACTCATTCAGTTTTAAGATTTGGTTTATCACTGTTTCACATTCCTGGATTACCAACTAGCACCAACACTGGAGGAGTACTCTCACCTGATTGATTTACCCATCACTGACCAAGCTCCCTTTTCTGGACTGGAAGAAATTCCAAAGGATCAAACCATTGCAAGAGCTATCTATTTGGACGAGTCAGAAGTTAGGACTCACATGACCACTAAGGGCGGAATCCAAGGTTTGCCAGCCAAGTTATTGATAAAGAAAGCTCTGTACTTTGCTAGTATAGGGAACGTGACTACTTTCGAGAGCGTCTTTGTTCTGCTCACCTACGGGTTATTTCTGTTTCCCAACATTGATGACTTTGTTAATATCAACGCCATTAAGATTTTTCTGATTGGAAACCCCGTACCAACCTTGCTCGCAGATGCTTATCATTCTGTATACTTAAGGAATTTGTACAGCGTAGGAATGATCACATGCTATGTACCCCTGCTATACAAATGGTTCACTTCCCATTTACCCAAGTCTACTACATTTTGGGATCACAAGATTACTTTATGTTGGTCGCAGAGAATCATGTCTCTTACCAACTCTGACATCGATTAGTACAATCGAATCTATGACGGGATAAGAATCATTGACCATTGTGGAAACTTCCCTAATGTACCCCTCATAGGAACTAAAGGAGGAATCAATTATCATCCAGTTTTAGTTCGTCATCAATTCGGATACCCGATGAGACGTGTCCTGCGTAATGTTCATCCGAAAGGTCTTTTCTTCAAGGAAGGAGAAAATGACAGGGCACTAAAGACACAAATAGTGCATTCCAGGAAACATGTTCACCGGAAAGGAAGAGAGTCTCTAGGAAAACCGGATTGTGTCTCTGTAGAACCTTATCTCCACTGAGTACAAACTAGAGCTCTCAAATTGAGGATGCCTTACCCTCATCACGAAGTTGTTTCATTAAAGGAATATGTCCTTTACTTTATGTATGATACGGAAAAACTTCAGGTTACTCTCAACAAAGTTCAACAGGAGAAGAAGTCTTGGAAGAACAAGTACCGCATTCTGAATGTGGAGTGTAACAAAATACATCAACTGTTAACAGAAAAAGATGCTCTGATCGAGATTTTAGGGCAACATACTGTAGAAAGTTAGGAAGACTAAAGGAATTTGCTTGCTCCTTTCACTTGGCAAAGGAATGACAACCCGACAACGGCTCAAGAGCCCCGATCAAAGAAGAGGAAAATACCAGAACCAACACCTGAGCTCTCCTCAGAGAGGACTCAGGATCCATAAGTTTAGATTTCCTTTTACAGCACTTTGTAAATTACTGTATTTCCATTTCCGCAATCTTTGAATTCAATAAAACGGGGTCTCCCCATTGTATGATATTTGCCATCCAATTGTTGAGGTTTCTTTTGATTAAACAAAAAAATATTATATAATATAATCATTGCATATCATTCATCATTCTCATATAACACATTCTTCTTACCTACGAATCTCACGTTTGTGTCTCGATTCTAGAGTCAAACTGTCTCATCCGTACAATACTCGGGCCAGTCAACAAAAGAAAATGGATAATCTCGAGGAAGAGAATAGAGAGCTGAGAGAAGAACTCGACGCTCTTAGAAAGGATCTGAGAGTTACATGCAAGCTCTGGCAGTGCCCAATGCAACAATAATGGACTGTGATCTTAGAGATCACATCAACGCCTGTAGTGGAAAAGATTGATCCTCGGTATAACATGCCTAAAGATAGTCCCTGGGGTATGCCACTTAACTATATCCTTGAAGGATATATTCCACCGATCACGGAAGATCCGGAATTTACAGCAGGAGCCGCTGGGCCTGAAGGTTACAAACTTTAGGAAAGTGAAGATGCCAGGGGCATGGCAATATCTCCTGAAGGTTAAAAACTTCGGGAGGCACCCAGAGTAACTGCCATAATGACTGTACCACCACCTATGGTACACACTATCCCGGAAGGACAGATTCCACATATATCTTTTGGTGGAAATGAAAGTATGGACAACAGAATGAAGGAGTTCTAGGAACGGTACTGGAAATGCAAAAAGAACTGCAAGCCATTCGCGGTCAGGGTCAATTTGGAAAGGACGCCACAGACCTTTGTTTGGTCCCCAATGTGAAAGTTCCGCACAAATTTAAGGTGCCCGAATTTGAAAAATACAAGGGTAACTCTTGCCCTCAAAGTCACTTGGTGATGTACGCTCGGAGGATGTCAACTCAGACATAGAACCAACAACTATTGATCCATTATTTTCAAGACAATTTAACTGGTGTCGCACTTAAATGGTACATGGGTTTAACCCGCACTAAGATCGTCACTTTCAGAGATCTTGGCGCTGCCTTTGTTCAACAATATAAGTATAACCTGGACATGGCACCGGACAGAGATCAGCTTAAAGCCATGTCGCAGAAGGACAAGGAAACCTTCAAGGAGTATGCTCAGAGATGGCGTGAAATTACGACCCAGATTTGTCCACCTCTTGAGGAGAAAGAGATGACAAAGATCTTCCTGAAAACCTTGAGCTCATTTTACTATGATAGAATGGTCGCCAGTGCGTCCAATGACTTTACTGAAATGGTCAGCATAAGAGTTCGTCTTGAAGAAGCAGTCCGAGAATGACGTTTAGTTAAAGACCCTGGACCATCAAACAACACCAAAAGACACAGTAGTGCTTTCCCTAAGAAAAAAGAGCAAGATATTGGTAATATCTCTCTCAGAAAGCAAAGGCGACGATACCAACCAGTAGCAGCTATAACTCCTGTTATCAACCCTGTGCCTGTTCATACGTATCAACCTCAGGTTGCTCAGAGCCAACCTTTCATACCCCAAATTTTGACCACTAAGATTTCCCATCATTGTGCAAATCATCATCACAATATGGATGGACCATCATGCCTCATTAGTCTCCCAAAAGATGGGTGAGCCTTCACTACAATCAGAATTAGGGGTTCAAGCCCTCTTTGAGCCTTGTACAAAGGATCAATCAAGAAATTACATGGTCTACAACTTGTCTAAACCTCTCAAACATCCCCAATGGATCAAGAGGACTCCCACCTCAAGGATTAAGCACAAGGCTGCAACATTCTGAGTGGATTAAGCCTTAAGATCGCCAGTGTCACCAAATTAGGGTTTTGGTCGACCAGGGCCTCCAGATGGAAATTTTCCTCTGGGCATGAGCCAATGCTTCAAAGCATAACCTATGATGCTCCAAGGGACATCATGAACCCAATTATCAAGTCAATTTAGCCTCAGGGGATGCATTCACCAAAAATGAGGAATTAGGGTTTCTAGACCTAATTCACCCCTAAGTTGACTTTTGGGACAAAACATGAGCCAAGACCTCAAAGGAGGAATTGAGGGTCTCTAATATACCACATTGATCCATTTGCAACAATGGATTGATCCAAGAAGCTTGAGCAACAAGTTTTAATTTCATCAGAACCACAATTAGGGTTTTGAGGAAAAAGTCAACAGTGCCTTTGACTTTTGACCAAGACATGCTCCCAAACCTTGGGACATGATTTAATACACCCTATAACACCTATGAAATCAATCCATCAAGTTTGATTTAGGTCAAGGACTTGATTTCATAGAGGATCGCACAGTTTGGAATTCATCTGACAAAAAGTCAACTGTGCACAAAAGTCAACTTTGACTTTTTGAGATTTTTCACAATTATGGTTCCTTAAACCTAAAATGATGTTAATGTGTGATTGGAATCATCATTCATCAAGAAAAATCAAGAAAAGTGGGATAACTTGTAAAAGGGGTAACCATAAAAACTTTGAAATTTTTCTAAGTTATGAACAAAGTGGCTAGGGTACCAACTTTAGAGGATCATAACTCCTAAACCACAGGGCCATTTTTCCCCATCGAAAGCTGGATTTGTAGCTCTCATGGCACTCTACAAAAGCTTCAAACATAACTCATTCCAATTCCTCATGGATTTTAAGTTATGGAATGATCAAAATCACATAAAGTGAAAATGTTACTTTTTTCCAACACTTTTTTACAAATGTAAGGGCATTTTTCACTTGGATCCAAAAAGTATCAAAACCAATTATGATAAAACAGTTGTTGTATCATATGAGGGCTTTCCAAAATGGCCAAGAACTCCATCAAATTTCACTTGAGCCATGAGATATGACAATGGCAATATGCCTTGCTGAAAACTGTCAAAGCAAGACAGATTTGTGCATTTTGCTCGATTTACCAAATTTGTGCAAATGACAAACACACTTATCCATCTAAACACCTCAGGGGGAGACCAAGGAGGGACAAACACTAATCCATAAGCCTCCCAAGTCCTTGGAACTAAAAATATCATGCTAAACCTAGAAATCCCTAAAGAGGGGACAAGACTCCAAATTTGTTTTGGAGCATTCAATGGATGCACCAAGGTGGCATGGACTGAGCCATTTCCAACTGAATTCAGTCAAGACTTATTGAAGACCAAGGGAACCTGCAGCCTGTGCCCTAACCTCTAGTCAATGGCTAGAGAAAACTTGGATTCTCATTGATCAACATTGGCCAAACATATGCAGCGGTTGCCATTCACTATTCCTTGTAAAACAAACTTGCTCTACTATAAATAGAGCTCATTTGTGATCAGTTTGAGTACACCAAAGCCATCAAACATATGCTTTCCTCAAAATCTCCTTCTTCACTCCAAAATTGCCTTCCAAATCAAGTCACTATCGGGTTTTTGAGTTTGAGAGCTATTCCAACCAAACCAATCACACACACACACACACACACACACACACACACACACACACACACACACACACACACCTCATAAACATCATATAGAAGTGATCCAAACACTTAAACAACATCTGGAACACTGATTTCTCAGAATCACCAGCCAGCTGCTCAAGGTTTTAACCAAGTTGCAGTTGAGATACCATCTTCAGTTCCAGCTTGTTTCAAACCATTCCAAGCACCCAGACACACTCCATAGCACCTAGGGAAGCTGTCCATATCCTTGGAACCAAGCTGTAACACCTCTAACACAAAACATAATCACCAGCTGCAAGAGGTAAGCATGAGCTCTTCTAACTCTATGATCCATGCATTTTTTGCTGCACAATAATTTGGCCATATGTTCATAATCATGCATAGAGTGTTTACCCTCAATCAATTATTTTGTTTAAATCGGGTATGGAATTTCTGAGCCTTCATGCAAGTTTTAGGGTTCTTGAGGTTTCTCTTTGATTTCTTGTTCCATGCTTAAAATAAATGAAATTAAAGACCATAGACATGATCGTGAGGTAAAAACGAGTAGATTGATATGTAGATTGCATGTTATCATCAAGTATTCAGTGAGATTGGATAGAAAACACAAATCTGCAGAAACAGAGGGTGGCGCGTGTTCTTGCTATGTTCTTGGCGCCCTTTTTGAAAATTCAAATATTTGAATTTTGTGATTTTATTTAATTGATTCAAAAATTAATTTCTCTCTGAATTTTAATGATTTTGAGTTGATTCTTTTTTTAATAATTCACAAAAATGTTAAAATATTTTATTTTCCCAAAAAATCCCAAAAATATTATTTATTTCATATAATTGATATTTTTGTAATGAATTAATATTTTAATTGTTTTTGGCATTTAAAGTATTTTCTCCCTCTTGATTTTTCAAATTTTAGTGATTTCCAATCAATTTGTGGATAGAAACATAATTTTTGAAACATTAATCAAAGATCACAATTTGTTTTCACACATGTTTAACAATTTTGATCATTTTAATTGAATTTTTATTCAATTAAAATACATTTTGAAAACAAATTAGGGTTTTTGATTAATTCAACCCTCATCAAACTTTTTCAAACATTTTGGACCTTAAATAGAGTTTAAGACCCAACCCATTTTTGAAACCAAAATATTTGGGCCTCAGTCATTGTATAAGACCCACTGTGCTTTCAAAAACCTCGGCGTGATCGCCATTTTCAAAACAAATAACCTTGGGCCTACACTCGTGTTGTAAGCCCCATTTCTTTTCTTTTCAAAACCTTTGGGCCTCTATTAGAGTGTAAGGCTCAACACTTTGTAAATACAAACCTTTTTGGGCCTCAGTAATTGTATAAGTCCCACTGTATTTTCAAAAACAACGGCGCGATCGTCACCTTTTTTAAAAAATCATATGGGCCTCTCCTTGAGTTGTAAGCCCCACCACTTGTACAAAAATAAACACTTTAGGCCTCTAATAGAGTGTAAGACCCAACCCCTTTTTAACCAAAACTTTTGGGGCCTCAATGCATTGTATAAGACCCAGTACGGTAAAAAAACATCGGCGCGATCGCCAGTTCAAAAAACAAATCATCTGGGCCTACCCTCGTGTTATAAGCCCCGTTATTTTCTTTAAACACCTTTGGGCCTCTTGAGAGAGTGTAAGACCCACCCCTTTGTACAGAAAATCTTTTTGGGCCTCAGTCACTTGTATAAGTCCCTGTACAAAACAACAGTGCAATCACAGATAAAACCTTGGGCCTCTCATTAAACTGTAAGCCTCAACAACCTTTTCAAAGTACTTTCTCCTTTGATTTTGAATATAATATTATTATCAAAACTTTCTTTGTTGAACAAACTAACCAAACAACATGGAAGCTCTACAACTGAGTAAGTGTTTACCCGCTTTCTTTATCCGCTTTCATATATATACAACTATATTATGGGGCTGCTCACTGTAAGTCTTTTTTCACAAACTTTTATATACTTGTCAAATATCAACTGTGTAATACTAGTATAGTTATTTCGAGTTTTCCCCGACAACTACGTTTAGCACTAGGTAAAGCCATGTTGGTCACTCTTAAATACAGTCAAAACTAGATCCCCATAGGATTACCAGACACAGTCTTCCCTCCTCTTGGGGTTAAACAATATGGAGACGTGAAAGGCAGCATTCTCAGTGAACCTTTTCTCAAACTGTCACCCTTCAAAATCATCAAAGAGACTCTACTCCCCAGAGATGATATTTTCTCCGTGAATGGCATCTCTTGAGTTTCTTCCAAATTCTCGGACTTTCTTGGCTTGATCTATTCTCGGTGAATGGCATGTCTTGAACTTCTCAGGGTTTGGGGACCCACAGGCTTCCTAAAAGCGTCCCCGCCTCCTCTTGGACGTTGTACAAGGACCCTTCGGCTTCTTAAAAGCTCTCATGCCTTCTCTTGGGCTTAGTACAAGAACCCAGAGACCTCTACAGGTATAGGAACAGAACCTAGTCATCAATTTGCTAGAGCTGTCTTTTTAAGTCAAGTGCCAGACCTGTTAATGGGTTGACCTTCATCCCTTAACATACCAGCCTTCTCTTGGACGTCATACAAAGATTATTCACTATCTGAGAATCAATTTATCAGAACACCAGTAGACTTGGACAGTCTCAATACCCTTTGGATTTCTCGTTTCCTTAAAGAACAGGAAATAACCCTGATCCTCTGATCAATTCCAAAGCACAACAATACCTTTAATCGATCCCTTCATAGGAACTGATTTTCTCTTTTATCCAACATACTGGACCTGTCACTAAACTGAAACAGTCACCAGCATAATAGCCTCCTCTTAGGCTTTGTATAATGATCCTTCCTCAGTGAAGTTAGCCTCTTCTTAGGCTTTGTACAATGATTCTCCCCAGCGGAGCTAACCTTTTCAAAATCTCTTGTTGAGTATAAAGACTCTCTTGTTGAGTTAAAACCTTTTAGCCTCCATCTCGGGCTTCGTACGAGATATACAAATCACTCTCTTGTTGAGTATAAAAGACTCTCTTGTTGAGTCAATCCCTTTCAGCCTCTATCTCGGGCTTCGTACGAGATACCAAACCACTCTCTTGTTGAGTATAAAAGACTTTCTAGTTGAGTCAACCCTTTTAGCCTCTGTCTTGGGCTTCGTACAAGACACATAAAAGCACTCTCTTGTTGAGTCAGCCCTATTAGCCTCTCTCTCGGGCTTCGTACGAGACACATAAAAACACCCTCATGTTGGGTCAATAGCCTCCTCTTAGGCTTTGTATAAGAAAACCCCGGTTGAGTCAATCAATCTTTTAGCATCAAAATCTGTGCCTTGTGCACAGTATACAAACATCAACAACTCCTTTTCCTTTATCTAATTGCTGTAAGCGGAAAGCCTCTGGATTATTTACATCCACGCCACTGTCCCATTTTTAGCATGAGAAATTCCTAAGGAAAGATGACATTGCTCTAAACTGAGTTAAAGTCTTCTCCTTCAGGTTAAAAATCCCATATAAAGGAAATTATTGCATTGCTGGATTCACATATCCCATTTAAAGTAATTCTCCTTCATAATCAGTCACCCAACAATTGTGACAAACAGACCAAATATCCCCCTTTAGAGATGACAAATTCTCTCTAAAGTTAAAACCCTTTAGCTTCACATCTTGGGCTTCGAACAAGATACAAATAGACCTTTCAGCTTCGCATCTTGGGCTTTGAACAAGATACAAACCACATTTAGCTTCACGTCTTGGGCTATGAACAAGACACCAAAACAACCTTTTTTTCCTCCCATAGAATAAGAGGAACTACAATCGCTCTGATTTCCCTGTTTCGTTAAACGGGAATACGTAGGCATAAGATTGAAAAAATCTTAGCGAACATACTAATCAAAAACCCAAAATCTCGTACCTTCATACATCAATCGAAAAGCATCAGTCCTAACATCCTACCAATAGCCTAGACACTGTTTTTTTTAACAAAATAACCTAAGAGAGACCCACAATCTTAATAGCATCTGTAAACCAACAGTCGTCTATTTAAACTCAGTATACAAGCAGGGTTAATTGGAGACATCTATTTCCCTTCCTTCATCAGCTTCAATAGGATAAAAAATGAATCGAACTGTAGTACCCCAAAGCGATAGTGCTTCACAACCACGCAAAAATTCGCGCTACAGAAAAATGACGACTTCACTGGGAACCACGAGATCTTGTTTTCTTCCCATCTCTTAGGTAGAAACCTTAAAATAGTGCCACAGAAAAGTGGCAACCACAGTGGGAGGCATTCTTTCTTGCCTTCTCAAGGGATGAAACCCTAAATTCATGTCACAGAAATGACAACTCTGCTGGGGAGTCATTGTCTGTATAGGATCATAAGATTAGAGGTCTAGGATGATTAAGACAAATATATATATATATAATGCTTTTCCTATTTGATATCTGTGTTTATTTTTCTGCTCATGGGAATGCGTGTGATGTCGCATATGGAAAGATTGAGTATACACCTAAGATAGGTGATGACAATGCGGGTAATCTTACTGGGAGTGAATTCCAGTTAAGAGCCCCTGATCGACCATCAAACTCAGTGGAGACTCCCTTTGCAGATACATTGCCTATACGACTTCGGTTGTTGAAAGTAGTGTGGTCGACTGGGTTATCTGAGAAGCTGAGGTTTTTAGTAAACTTAAGCCATTTTGTAGTGCGGAAGCTATCGAAAGTAGTTGTCACGTGATACTACCCTCATTTGAGATCACTCTAGGATACATCAGCTCGCTGGCAATCCGCTTACTATTGTTATCCTAGAGGGGTTAATGATTTTGCGGACAGGTACAAAAAATCACCAGTATAAACTTTTTTTGGGGGGGGGGGGGGAGGGGTAGAGCCTTGACTTCATGACACCGACCCTTTGACCCCATGTTTTTTCTATGTTTTTGTGTGCCACATTCATGCATTCATTTAAAAAACATTAAAACAAAAAAAATCTTCTCTTCTAGTCTCTCTTTTTCAAATTAAACTAAGACAATGATTGCAAATATCAGAGAAAGGAGATTGCACTAATGGATTTTGGTAGAAGGAAAACTCATAAGTACACCTTCAAGGTTTCAAAGTTAGAGGATTTGAGAGGTTTGGTGAGAATGATCACCAACCAAGAGGCTTTCAGAGCCAAGTATGTAGGACTGCTGTCTTTGTTAAAGGTCCACTAATTGAAGGAATCCTGTCCACGTTAATCCAGTTCTACGATCCGATCTATCATTGTTTCACATTCCCCGATTACCAGCTTGCACCAACGCTGGAGGAGTATTCTCACCTGACTGATTTACATATTACTGATCAAGCTCCCTTTTCTGGACTGGAAGAAATTCCAAAGGATCAGACCATTGCAAGAGCAATTTATTTGGACGAATCAGAAGTCATGACTCACATGACCACTAAGGGTGGCATCCAGGGTTTTCCAGCCCAGTTCTTGATCAAGAAAGCTATGTACTTTGCTAGTATAGGGAATGTGGCCGCTTTGAGAGCATCTTTGTTTTGCTCACCTACGGGTTATTTTTGTTTCCCAACATTGATAACTTCGTAGATCTCAACGCCATTAAGATTTTTCTGATTGGAAACCCCGTACCAACCTTACTCGCAGATGTGTATCATTCAGTACACTTAAGGAATTTATACTGCAGAGGAATGATCATGTGCTGTGTACCCTTGCTTTACAAATGGTTCACTTCCCATTTGCCCAAGTCTGCTGCATTTTGGGATCAAAATAATACTTTACGCTGGTCACAGAGAATCATGTCTCTTACCAACTCTGACATCGATTGGTACAATCAAATCTATGACGGGATCAGGATCATTGACCGTTGTGGAAATTTCCCAAATGTACCCCTTATAGGAACTAAGGGGGGAATCAACTATCATCCGGTGTTAGTTCGTCGTCAATTTGGATACCCGATGAGGCATGTCTTGCACAATGCTCATCTGGAAGGTCTTTTCTTCAAGGAAGGAGAAAATGACATGGCACTAAAGACAGAAATAGTGCATGCCTGGAAACACGTTCATAGGAAAGGACGAGAGTCTCTAGGAAAACCAGACTGTGTCTCGGTGGAGCCTTATCTCCACTGGGTACAAACTAGAGCTCTCAAGCTAAGGATGCATTACCCTCGTCAGGAAGTTCTTCCATTAAGGGACCCTACCCTTTATTTCATGTCTGAGATGGAAAAACTTCAGGTTACTCTCAGCAAAGTTCAGCAGGAGAAGAGTTCTTAGAGGAACAAGTACCGCATTCTCAATGTGGAGTGCAAGAAAATACAGCAACTATTAAGAGAAAAGGATGCTCTGATTAAGATTTTAGAGCAACATGCTGTAGAAAATCAGGATGGCCAAAGGAATTTGCTCGCTCCTTTCACTTGGCAAAGGAATGACAACCCGACAATGGCCCAAGAGCCCCGGTCAAAGAAAAGGAAAGTACCTGAACTAGCACCTGAGATCTCTTCAGAGAGGACTCAGGATCCAGTAGTTTAGATTTCTTTTTTCAGCACTTTGTAATCTACTGTATTTCTATTTCCGCAATCCTTTGAATTTAATAAAACGGGGTTTCCCCACTATTTGATATTTGCAATCTAATTTTCGAAGTTTACTTTGAATAAAAAATAATAATTAATAATCATTGCATTCATCATTCTCATAAACGCATTCTTCTTACCTACGAATCTCACGTTTGTGTCTCGATTCTAGAGTCAAACTGTCTCATTCGTACAATACTCGGGCCAATCGTCAGAAAAAGATGGATGATCTAGAGGAAGAGAACAGAGAGTTAAGAGAAGAGATCGACACTCTAAAAGAGGATCTGAGAAAGCTTCATAACGACATGCAAGCTCTAGCAGAAGCTCAAATGCAACAACAAAGGACTGTGATCTCGGAGATCACATCTATGCCCATAGTGGAGAAGTATGATCCTAGGTATAAAATGCCGAAAGATCGTCCCTGGGGCATGCCTATAACTATATCCCGAAAGGATATATTCTGCCGATCGCTGAGGATCAGGGAACCGCCGCAGGAACCGCTGGGCCTGAAGGTTACAAACTTCAGGAAAGCGAAGATGCCAGGGGCATGGAAGCAACTCCTGAAG
This sequence comes from Lathyrus tuberosus, assembly GCA_022829125.1. Lineage (NCBI taxonomy): Eukaryota > Viridiplantae > Streptophyta > Magnoliopsida > Fabales > Fabaceae > Lathyrus > Lathyrus tuberosus. The sequence continues at coordinate 7,222,281 of JALAZF010000199.1, read as the reverse complement.
GTTACAAACTTCAGGAGACACCGAGGGTATCGTCCATAATGACTATACCACCACCCGTGGTACACACTGTCTCGGAAAGACAGATTCCATAGAAACCTTCTGGTGGAAACAACAGTATGTTCGACAGAATGAATGAATTCCAGGAACAATTCCTGGAGATGCAGAAAGAACTGCAGGCCCTTCGCGGTCAGGATCTATTTGGAAAGGACGCCGCGGACCTCTGCTTGGTCCCCAATGTGAAAGTTCCGCACAAGTTCCAGGTACCCGACTTTGAAAACTACAAGGGTAACTCTTTCCCTCAGAGCCATTTGGTGATGTACGCTCGGCGAATGTCAGCTCAGACAAATAACCAGGATCTATTGATTCACTACTTTCAGGATAGTTTAACCGGTGCCACATTAAAATGGTACATGGGTTTAAACTACACCACGATCGACACGTTCAGAGATCTTGGCGCTGCTTTCATTCAACAATATAAATACAATTTGGACATGGCACCGGACAGAGATCAACTCAGATCAATGTCACAAAAGGACAAGGAAACCTTTAAGGAGTACGCTCAGAGATGGCGTGAAATCTCCGCTCAGATTTCTCTACCTCTTGAGGAAAAAGAGATTACAAAGATCTTCTTAAAGATCTTGAGCTCATTTTACTATGACAGAATGGTTGCCACTGCGCCCAGTGACTTCACCGAAATGGTGGGCATGGGAGCTCGTCTTGAGGAAGCAATCTGAGAAGGACGTTTAGTAAGAGACGCTGGATCATCAAGCAGTACAAAACGATACAGTAGTGCTCTCCCTAAGAAAAAAGAGCAACATATCAGGAATATCTCTCTCGGAAAGCAAAGGCGACGATATCAACCAATAGCAGCTGTAACTTCTGCTATCAATCCCGCGCCTGTTCCTACGTATCAACCTCAGGTTGCGCAGAGCCAACCAATTCAACAGCAACTTCAACAAAGGACACAACAGCCTCTTTTGCAGGCTCGTCCTCCGTACAACAACAACCGTACAACGCGACCACCAGGGTTCGACCCTATACCGATGTTGTACGCGAAACTGTTTCCATTATTACTGGTTAAGGGGCATGTCCAAACTAAGTCTCCTCTTACAGTACCGGAAAATCCGCCTTTTTGGTTCAAAACAGATCAGACTTGTCCTTACCATCAAGGAGGACCAGGGCATAAGATAGAAAACTGTCTCAATTTCAAATCCGACGTGCAAAAGCTTGTTAGGAGCGGGGTCTTATCTTTCAAGGATACGAATCCTAATGTTCTCATGAACCCACTGCCTCAACATGAGAAAGCCGCAGTCAATTTGATATAGGGAGAGTCTAACAACATCTATCAAATTCATGATGTACTCTTATTGAGGACCAATTTGGTGAAGATGTATTGTAGACAGAGTTGATACGGCCATGTGCCACCTCATAATTATCACCAGTGAGATATCTGCTCTAAGAACAATCAGGGATGTTCTGTGGTGCAAGCAGCTCTACGGGAACAATTGGATCTCGGATGGATCCAAGAGCATCGAGTTCGTGGAGTCAACATGACCTATACGACATCCATGCAATGAATGTCAACGTGGTGGCGATGCACACAAGGCAAAGCCAGTATCATAATCTGCCGCGAAACGATTATAATTCCCGTCTGAAATGCTCGGTAAACAAACAGGGATGCTCTTTTGTACAAGAGGCCCTCCAGCGTCAGATGGATCTTGGATGGATCCAAGACTACCATGATAGAAATCCTCATCAGATTAACATGATCCAAATCTTTGATATTCATCTGATGAATACCAGCTTGGTGTAGTTACATGCCAGGCAGGTCCAACTCGGTTTTCTCACTTCACATGATTATCAGAACTATAAAGGATGTTGTGAGAGTAACCAAGGGTGGGCTCTCGTTCAGAGAACTTTATAACACTTGTTAAACCACTGGTGGCTTCCAATCTATCTGGATGAAGATACGCAATAAATCAGTATGCTTAATGGCAACCCTACTCGGCGTCAAAGTCAGGATGTTCGATCTATGGAACCAAACCTGGTAAGGTAGCAATGCATTCAAAGCGGGCGTGGCCAGGTGTCACCACACAACTATGAACGCTGTAGAGTCTGCTCGGAGAATAACCAAGGATGCTACCTTGTGCGGGCAGCCCTTCAAGGTCAGTTGGATCGTAAAGGGATTCACCCATGTCCGAGTTCCGAGCCAATCAACTGGATGTCGGACTACTTCGCTGATCAAATCAGAGATGTTGTCATAATCTCTGATCATCAACAGAACAAGGATGTTTGTACCATCATCCCTCTACTGGACGAATCAAAGGTTCTTAGCCAGGATCTAATTGAAGTTACTTACGACAGTCAGAAAAATCAGAAGGCTCCTGTAGTTATTTCTTTGCCAGGACCGTTACCGTATGAATCAACTAAGGTGATCCCTTACAAATACGGTGCAACAATAATTGAGAATGGAGAGGAAATTCCATTACCCTCTGTCGTGAATATTACAGACATCAGTCAAACAACACGGAGTGGTCGAATCTTCAACTGAGGAGTTGGAGAACCTAACAAAGAAAAGGAACTTCAGACAGAAGCTCCAGATCCACCAGTCGGGCTCATCCAAAGGAGTGAATACAACATTGTTAATCAGCTGTTACAAAATCCTTCAAAGATCTCAGTGCTATCACTTTTACTCAGTTTCGAAGCCCACAGAGAGGCTCTACAGAAAGTCTTAGAGCAAGCCTTTGTGGAACAGGATGTGTCAATACGACAGTTCGATAGCATCATCTCTAACATCACTTCCTGTAACAACTTAGGATTCAGTGATGAGGACTTGCCAGAGGGGGGAAAAAGTCACAACATGGCGCTCAATATCACAGTTAACTGCCAGGACGATGCTTTAGCCAGCGTACTGGTAGACACAGGATCGACCATCAACGTTAATGCGAAGTCCACTTTAATGCGACTATCATTCAAAGGACCCTCGATGAGGGGCAGTGAGGTCATCGTCAAAGCATTTGACGGGTCTTGGAAAGCATTTATCAGCGAAGTCGACCTTCCCATAAATATCGGTCCTCACACTTTCATAATCACTTTCCAGGTTATGGACGTCCGGGCAGCGTATATCTGTTTATTAGGAAGACCTTGGATACACCAGGCTGGGGCAGTCACTTCAACACTGCACCAGAAACTGAAGTTCGTCAAGAACGATCAACTCGTCACGGTCTGTGGGGAGCAAGCCTTGCTCGTGAGTAACTTGTCATTATCCACTTTTATAGAACCCGAGGAGGTTGTTGGAACTCAGTTCCAAGCACTTTCGGTGAGCAATGTGAATCAATCAGAGAAAGGAACCTCGATTTCCTCATACAGAGACGCTCTCGAGAATAACAATTCAAAAGGATAGGGACAGCTTGTCATTCCTACTGATAATAAAACAAATAAGGGTCTTGGTTTTTCTGCAACCTGCACCCAGACAGCTGCTAGCAATGAAAGTCTTCATCCCATTCAGAACTTCTTCCACAGTGGAGGGTTCCTTCACCCAGTGCATCAGGAAGTGCACACCATCAACAAGGGAGATTCCTCTGATACGGAGGAAGAGTGGAAGTACTATCTTAATAAGGACGGTTATATATCTCAGGAAGAAGTGCCTACGCCATTTTGCTATCCCGCACAGAGTCCGAGATTTATACCCAGGTCAGATGTCGAAATGATATACGGAGATTGTGATCCGGAGGGATGCCGGGCTCCACCAAATTCATTAGAGGAGGATACTCCTATGAAAGACAACTTTGACCACGGCTATTATGGCCCAATGGATGGCCTGCCTATCTGGCAGCCGTACCTAGGAAACTTGGGGCAAGAAAATCAGCCGAACAATGAAAATCAGTTGAGCGTTATTGAAAAGAATACATGTGTCCCCACCATGTCATGGGATCAACACTCAGGTCATTCAAAAAATATCCCGCACGACGATGAATTTGTAACGTTCGCCGGACTAGAATTCATCAACCATGCTTTTCCCGAGGTCAACGTCATCGAGAGAGATGACTCCTCCAGTTCCAAAGAAGTGTGGGACACCTTAGGACAACCAAGTGGAAAATTTGACTTCATGGTCAAGTACACCGCTCCCGAAAGATCTCGTATCAGGCTCGAAGGCATCCAACAAACTGGATGGGGAGATTTGCCTAAGAGCACCAATACTCTGCAAAATACAACAGAGGAATCCTCCTACGATAACTCTGCATGGGAGACAAATTCCAATGATCCTGCTCCACCAGAAATCAGCGTCATGTATGAAGACAAACCAAGGAAAGTGCCATACTTTTTGATTCAGCGAGGAGTTCTCCGCCAACGGGTTGCTGTCGATGTTCCGAAGATCGTTCATAAGTCAAAGTAATTGTCGTCTTTAACCTTTCACCCTGCCCAGGTGAAACAAATGTTTTGATAGGGCTCGCTTTCTGTAAATATCCCTCTTCGCTTCGCCCAAAGCGACAGAGTTTTATTTTATAGGGCTGTAGTTTCAAGAATCGACTTGTTCATAAATAAAATAACGCCGTTCTGTGATATTCGCATTAATTGTTGTTTTCTCTTTTCGCTTTTCTCAGAAAATGGTAATCCTAAAAAATAATTCAAAATAATCAAGCAGTTTTTAAAAAAAATACACTGCACACACTTGCATTTTCTCTATCTCTTCTAAACATAAATCATCACGTCATGCAGATTGCTTGTTTTAAACGCCGTTGAAACATACGATCCGATGCCTTCTCCTGACTTTAAGTTCCCGGTATTTGGGGCTGAAGAAGAAGTTGACGACGAAATTCCAGAAGAGATCTCCCGATTACTCCAACAAGAGGAAATGTCCATTGAACCTCACAAAGAGCCGTTGGAAACGATCAACGTGGGTTCAGAAAAATAGAGAAACGAAATCAGGATTGGGGCACTGCTCAATCCAACTACCAAAGAGAGGTTGACAAAGCTTCTCAGATAATTTCCCGATGTGTTTGCCTAGTCCTATTAGGACATGCCAAGGTTAGATACCAGCATCGTGGAACATCATTTACCATTGAAATCGGAATGTCCGCCAGTAAAACAGAGGTTGAGACGGACTCACCCGGACATGGCCATCAAAATCAAAGAGGAAGTACAGAAACATATTGACGCGGGTTTCCTCGCCACGTCAGAATATCCTTAATGGTTAAACAATATCGTACGTGTTCCGAAAAAGGACGGAAAAGTCAGAATGTGTGTCGATTACAGAGATCTAAACAAGGCTAGTCCAAAGGACAACTTTTCTTTGCCACACATTAACATGCTGGTTGACAGTACAACAAAGTTCAAAGTTATCTCCTTCATGGATGGATTCTCGGGCTATAATCAGATAAACATGGCGCCGAAAGACATGGAGAAAACTCCGTTCATCACCCCATGGGGTACCTTTTATTACAAGGTAATGTCGTTCGATTTGAAGAACGCCGGGGCAACCTATCAAAGGGCCATGACTACTCTGTTTCACGACATGATACACAAGGAAATCGAGGTATATGTTGATGATATGATTGCAAAATCTAAAACAGAGGAGGAGCATGTGACCCACCTGTCAAAACTATTCAAGCATCTGAGAAAGTACAAACTCCGCTTAAATCCCAACAAGTGCACCTTCGGTGTTCGTTCAGGGAAACTTTTAGGGTTCATCGTCAGCCAAAAAGGAATTGAGGTTGATCCTGACAAGGTCAAGGCCATCCAAGAAATGCCTTCTCCAAAGACTAAAAAACAAGTCAGAGGATTCCTGGGACGTCTGAATTACATTTCCAGATTCATATTCCTCATGACCGCGACATGTGCGCCAATTTTTGAATTACTCAAAAAGAATCAGGACTGCGTTTGGACAGAGGATTGCCAAACCGCCTTCGACAGTATTAAGGAATATCTGTTGAACCCACCGATTCTCTCACATCTAGTGGAAGAAAGACCACTGATTATCTACCTCACAGTCCTAGAGGACTCAATGGGTTGTGTGCTTGGTCAACAAGATGAAACAAAAAGGAAGAAGTTTTCCATTTACTATTTGAGCAAGAAATTCACCGACTGCGAGACTCGGTACACTATGCTTGAGAAAACTTACTGCGCTTTGGCTTGGGCATCCAAACGTCTTGGCCAGTACATGATTTGTCACACTACTTGGTTGATCTCAGAAATGGATCCAATCAAGTACGTATTTGAAAAGCCTGCTCTCATGGGAAGAATTGCCCGTTGGTAGATGTTGTTATCAGAATACAACATCGAGTACCACACTTAGAAATTCGTTAAAGGGAGTATTTTAGCCGATCATTTAGCTCATCAACCGATTGACGATCAGTAATCAGTCGGATTTGACTTCCCAGATGAAATGTCATGTATTTAAAAATGAAAGATTGCGATGAACCACTACCCAGTGAAGGGCCAGAACCAGGTTCCCAATGGGGACTAATCTTTGATGGAGCTGTCAATCATTATGGAAACGGAATTGGGGCAATCATCATAACACCTCAGGGTACCCACATTCCTTTCACTGCTAAACTTATATTCATGTGTACAAACAACGAGGCCGAATATGAAGCTTGTATTATGGGTCTCTAGGAAGCGATTGATTTGAGGATCAAGAACTTGGATGTATATGGCGACTCAGCTTTGGTCGTCAATCAGATCAAAGAAGAAAAATTCTAAAAGCAGGGTACTATTGGTTGACCATGGAATCCGACTGCTACAAGTATATGAGAAGGTGTCACAAGTGTCAGGTATACGCCGACAAAATCCATGTACCGCCAACGCATCTCAAAGTTCTCTCTTCCCCATGGCCTTTTTCCATATGGGGAATCGACATGATGGGTATGATTGAACCCAAGGCTTCGAACGGACATCGGTTCATCCTGGTAGCCATTGACTACTTCACCAAATGGGTCGAATCAGCGTCATACGCTAATGTAACCTGACAAGTGGTAGTCTGATTTATCAAGTGGTAGTCGAATCAGCGTCTCTCCTGAACTACATTGAGAGATTCAACAGAGAAGCTGTCGAGGTTCATAGGACCGACAACATGAAGAAGTATTTAATCATCCATGGACTATGTTTCGGATCCGATTTTACCAAGTGCGTGGGCCTCCACAGACCCCGCCGTCTGGAGGACCTCCTCCAACGAGCTCAGTCGTACATCGAGCTCGAGGAGTCGGAGGCAGTGCAAATTGACCTTGAGTCGAGACGCAAGGAAGACCCCCGCGGCCACAAAGATGAAGACTCTCCTCCCCGACGAGGAGGAGAAAGAAATAAAGAAAATTGCCCCCGTGATCCTCGTGAACCGCGCGGACCAGCTGGCTGGTTCACGGAATACACCCTACTCAACGCTCCCCGCACGCGAATCCTCTCCGAGTGCCAGAACTCGGAATTTCTGAAAGGAGGTGTCTGCTTTCCGAAGCCGACTACCCCCAAATCCAACACGGACAAGTCGAAGTACTGCAGGTTCCACCGGAGCCACGGACATGTCACAGAAGACTGCATCCATCTCAAAGATGCATTAGAAATCCTGATCAAGGAAGGGCACTTGAAGAAATATGCCTAGAAGAATGATACTCCTCGTCCCAGCTCCCGGGAAGCCCAGAACGTCGAGGAGACGACACCTCCTCCCGACGAGATTCGGCTTCAGGTCGCCCTAGTGTCACTCGACCCGAAGATTTCTTTGTCCCCATAATTATTGAGGGCCAAGAAGCAATTCGCAACATGTGGGCAACCTTCCCCCACGAGGACCCCGTCGCTGCCCGTAGCACCTGGAAAGGCTTCCCCAAGGCAATGGTCATCTCCGAGGGTGGTTACGAAAAGTTGTCCGTCGGGTCGATCAAGAGGAAATTTGATGAACTGGAATCAGCAACGTCGGCGAAGACAACCACTCTCGAGAAGGTGCGAGGGAACTCAAACCCTGTCACCTTCTATCTCGAGGAGCTCCCCGGCGGAGCGCCCAACGCCATTATCCCCCTCCAAGTCAGGGCACAGATGGCGAATTTTGACGTTCGAAGGATCCTTGTCAACCAGGGCAGCTCGGTCGACATCATGTACGCTCACCTTTTTGGGACTCTCCAACTCGACGAGAGACATCTGACCCCATACGCTGGCTCAGACCTGCAAGGATTCAATGGAACCACCACCAGACCATGGGGCTACGTTCAGCTAATGGTCATATTTGGGGCCGAAGACACTGCCCGACAGGTAAAGACCCACTTCCTGGTGGTCGAATGTCCATTCCTTTACAACTGCATCCTCGGGAGGACCACCCTGGCCGAGCTTACGGTGGTACCATCAACGGTCCACCTCAAAATGAAGTACTACACGACCAGGGGATGAGTAGTGACGATGCATGGGGACATAGACGCGGCCAGGAGATGCTTCGATGCCGCCATCAAAGGCATGAGTTCCATCAGCACCAAACCCAAGACCACAACAAAGCCACCCCCGGACACCGAACAGGTACCTCTCCCGCGTGTCAACGCGGTCGAACTCGACAGTAGGTTCCCAGGCGAACTCGATGAAGACGGGGCAGAAGACCTCGACCTCCAGGTGGAAAACAACGGACAACCTCTCCACCCAACGCGCCCCATCCCCGACGGAGACTTAGAGCTCGTGGTCCTCGGGGACGACCCATACTGTAACGTGAAGATTGGCACGGGGATCCCCAACCTGGCGAAGGAGCAGCTGAAGGCATATCTCCAGGAGAATGCTGATCTATTTGCATGGAGCGCCTCCGAGATGCCTGGCCCTGACCCCGAGGTGGCTTGCCATCAGCTCACAGTAGATCCGGCCGCTAGGGCTATAGCTCAATGTAGGCGTAAGCAGTCTCCCGAAAAAGCGGAGGCTACTGAAAAAGCTGTAAAAGACCTCCTAGAGGCAAATTTTATTTCGGAGGCCAGGTACACAACCTGGTTGTCCAACGTTGTACTCGTCAAAAAGAATAATGGAAAATGGAGGATGTGTGTTGATTATATTGATCTTAACCGGGCTTGCACGAAAGACTGCTATCCTTTGCCTAACATCGACCAACTGGTCAACAATTCTGCAGGTTACAAACTATTATCCTTCATGGAAGCTTACTCAGGATACAACCAAATTCCCATGGACAAGGTTGACAAACAGCACACGACTTTCATGACTGAGTCGGGCAATTACTACTACAACGTGATGCCTTTCGGCCTGAAGAACGCCGGTGCGACCTACCAGCGGATGATGAACAAGGTTTTCCGGGCTGAAATCGGCGACATGCTCGAGGTCTATATGGACGACATGATCGTCAAATCCGCAGAAGAAGTCGACCATGCCGCGCACCTCAAGAAGGTGTTCGACACAGCAAGGAGATGCCGCATGAGGTTTAACCCCGACAAATGCACCTTTGGCGTTGGGGCAGGTAAGTTCCTCGGCTTCTACCTCACAGAGCGAGGAATCAAAGCCAACCCCGACAAGTGTAGAGCTTTTTCCGAGATCCCTACTCCGGACTCAAAGAAGTCAATACAATCATTGAACAGGATGCTCACCGCCCTCTCCCGCTTCGTCGCCAAGTCTGCGCAGTAAGCACTCCCATTTTTCAAACTTCTTCACAAAAATCGGAGTTTGAATAGAGCGAAGAATGTGAGCAGGCACTCCTCCACCTAAAACAAGTCTTATCGCAACCCCCGGTCCTCTCACGGCCCGAGAACGGGGAGACAATTTTCTTGTATCTCGCAATCACGAGTGAAGCAGTCAGCGTTGTCCTCATTCGGGAAACCCCGGATGGGCAGAAACCAATTTACTTCATGAGCAAAGCCCTCCAAGGCCCCGAGCTCAGGTATCAGCAGATAGAGAAAGTCGCCCTGGCCCTCGTCATCGTGGCCAGGAGGCTACGCCACTACTTCCTTGCCCACACTATCGTCGTAAGGACCGAACAACCTATAAGGCAACTCCTTGGATGACCGGATATGGCAGGAAGGATGCTCAGGTGGTCGCTCGAACTCGCCGAGTTTGACATCCAATACGAGGGAAGGAAAGCCCTGAGGCTCAGGTATTGGTCGACTTTGTGGCAGAGATGACCGTCCCAGAACCTTCGACCAATGGATCCCAAAAATGGACGATCTATGTCGACGGAGCATCCAGCCCAAAGGGAAGCAGGGCGTGCGTCATCCTCGAAAACGAGGAAGGCATCCTGATCGAGGTATCCCTCGAACTATCCTTCCTGACATCAAACAACCAAGCGGAGTATGAGGCTTTCCTCGCCGAACTTCGGTTGGCGAGAACCTCGGCGCCAGGGAGGTCAAAATCTTCACCGACTCCTAGCTCGTGGCCTCGCAAGTCCGAGGAGAGTACCAGGCCACGAACGACAACCTCATCGAATACTTGACCTTGGTGAAAGAAAAAATGAAAAAGTTCACCTCCGCGGAAGTAATTCACATCCCTCGCGAGCACAATACCCGAGCAGATGTCTTGTCCAAATTGGCAAGCAAAAAGAAGAAAGGCTGGAACAAATCCGTCATACAATAAGTGCTTTCCCGCCCGAGCATTGACAAACCCGCTCTGGTGGCAGATATAAATGCCATTGGTGACAACAATTGTTGGATGACCTCTGTATACGAGTACCTCACGACGAGCAAACTGCCCGAAGACGCCAAAGAAGCAGGAATGGTCAAGCGGCGGGCGTGCTCGTACGCCATAGTCGAGGATAAGCTATACCGACGAGGGTTTTCTATTCCCCACCTCAGATGTGTCGAGGAGACCAAGGTCCCTGGCATACTCCAGGAGATCCATGAGGGAATCAATGCACAGCACCTAGGTGGATGATCGTTAGCCCGTAAAGCACTTCGGGCAGGGTATTACTTGCCCACCATGCAACAGGACGCCAAGGAACACGTCAAGAAGTGCGATAGATGCCAACGACACGGGGACATGCACCTCGCTCCTCTTAACGAGCTCAAAACACTATCCTCCTCGTGGCCGTTCGCGTGGTGGGGGATGGATATCCTCAGACCTTTCGTCCAGGGGTCGTATCAAAACAAATACCTCATCGTCGGGGTGGACTACTTCACGAAGTGAATTGAGGCGGAAGCATTGGCCAAAATCACGGCCTTCAACATACTACGTTTCTACAAGCGGAACATCCTCGCCCGATTCGGCGTACCCCAAGCTATCGTCACCAACAACGGAACACAGTTCACCGACAGGAACTTCCAAGACATCGTCACCAAGCTAGGCACGAAGCAGCACTTCACGTTGGTCGAGCACCCTTAAACGAACGGGCAGGCTGAAGCAGTAAACAGAGTAATCCTCTGAGGATTGAAACGTCGACTAGGAGATGCCAAACAACGGTGGGTCGAGGAGCTACAGAGCGTCCTCTGGCCTACCGGAACGGAACGGAAGCAGTGATCCCCGTGGAGATCAGGGAACCCTCGAGGAGGACGGAAGCCCCCCTCGACGGAGACGCGAACGACGAAGCCCTGCGGGAAGAACTCGACTTCGTCGAGGAGACTCGTTCGGGTGCTTCTCTCCGAGAAGCTTCACTTAAACAGAAAATAACTTTGCGTTATAACGACAAAGTCATCAAACGTGATTTTCAAGTAGACACCCTCGTCCTACGAAGGAACCAGAAAGACTCGCGAGAAGGCAAACTCGCTGCGAACTGGGAGGGCCCGTTCCGCGTCCGCGCGAAAATGGGGACAGGAGCATACTTCCTAGAAAATCTGCACGGGGAAGAACTTGCTCGACCATGGAACGCTGAAAGGCTAAAACAATATTACAGTTAAGCACTGCCCGCGACACACTAGCATCGCGGTCAGGGGGACGTACTAAGGTACAAGCGCGACACCCCTATACGAAACACGATGGTCAAGGGCTATGTTGTGTGTGCGCGAGCAATTTGATCTGACGAGGACACCTCGATCGAGCTCCTGCATCGTCGTACCAATTAGGCAGAACACCCAGCTCGCGATGGGAAGTTCACGCAACGAAGCTAAGACCTCGACCGAGTTCTTAGCCTCGTTGAAGGTCGGAATATGTCTCCGCCACCCGGCCAGCTCTCCACGCGGTCAGGGACTATCAAAGTTGAGCAAATCCCCCAAAGTCTATTTACTTAGACAAAAATAAACAAAGTATAGAAAACGCAATAACATCACACACAATTGAAAATATACAAACAACACACGAGCAAATAAACAAAAATGCATCGAAGTGGGCAGAAGCCCATTGTACAGATGTTACAAACAAGTATCAAAAAGCCCCTGGCACGCAGGCCGGCAATAAGTATAAAAAAATAAATAAAATGGCTCGCAGGCCAAACAGAACAAAAAACCTACTCGGCGACGGTCCCTTCGGGCTGCACGATCTGACTGTCGACCACCTCGTAGTCGGGGTCAGTCCCTTCGGTTATGAGGTCGGGGTTGAGAACTTGAAGCTTCTGCATGGCATTCCTGAAACCTATGTCAGCCGCCTCGAGGTTGTCTTGCTCGGCTTCTCGAAGCTTCGCTATCAGCGCTGCCCGCGAAGTCAACAATCTGTCTTCCTCGGTTTCCTCATCAGTCGGGCGGACAACCTCCTCCAACTCGGCGTTCCTGGCTAAGAGACGATTCCTATCCTCTTCAAACTCGACGTCCCTCGCCAAGAGATGTTTCCGCTCCTCCTCAGCATTCTTCAACCTTTACTCCAGCTGCCCTTGAAGCTCGACCTGAGCCTGGTTCTGGCTTTTGCAGTCAGCCAGCTCCTTGCCCACCTTCTCCATTTCGGCTGAGATGGACCTGAAACTCTCTCGTAACTTGTTCAGCTCATCTTCGGGGCACGCCTCGTCGTTCAGAACCAAGGCAGTCGCGCAAACCCGCATCATCGCAGACACATCCTCCACTAGCGCCCTTCTCCGAGAAACCCTGTCGACGCCTAAGATGGCCTGAGCTTCGGGGGCACCCACGTATAGGGAATTATTCCCCATGAAAAAGTTCGACCTCGAATGACAAGGCGGGAGCACAAATTTTATAGCAGGGGGACTCTCGTTCTCAGTAAGGTCGACGTCCACTTAATCTGCAACCCGCTGCCTCTTCGGGGAGCCCTGAGTGCTGGGAGAATCACTGTCCTGGTGAGAGCCAGAAGAACCCCCTGTTGTCGGGGTGGGAACGGAGTCCAGCACTCGGATCTGCTCGATGCGGCCTTTACCTCCCATCCTCGAAAGGCGGGTAGCTTTCAACTTTTTGAAGCGCTCCTCGGTAATCGACATCTTACCTGCAAAAAGAAAGTAAGTGTCAGTAAATCAGAAACCAAGACACGAAGGAAAAAGTGAATCGAGGAGGATGTCACTACCCAGCAGCTCGAGGGCTTCCTCATCGGAGAACGTCTCGAGGAGGGCCCTCGTATTGATTAAACGCCGCTTCGTTAACAACTGACCATCGTCACCTCGGACAGGTTCCCCATTCATCATCACGACCTTGGCTTTATTAAACCCGTTGACGAAAGCGACTATTCTCTCATAAGCCAGGCGATCCCCCTCGTCCAAACGTCCAGGACTGACTTTGTAGCTGTCCGTCCCTTTTTTGAAGTGTTCTTCCATCCAGAACAAGGGGAATCTTGGCTTGAGGACCTCCTCCGTCTGCCCGTCCACTTCGAGGGAAACTCGGAAATACACCGAATTAACATATTCAAGCGTGACCGGCCTCACGATATAATACCGGTACTTAAAGTCACGAACAAAATCTGAGTAGGTGTGGAAGAGACTGCTAGTTTGTTTGAAAGACACCCAACCGTGTCTGCCATCGGAGGCCTGTCGCTGGAGGTGGAAGATGTGAAAGAAGAGAGGCATGGTTGCCCCGATTCAGAGATATTTACAGACGAGCTCGAAAGCTCGAATGAAAGCGAGGGAGTTGGGGTGGAGCTGCGAAGGCGCCAGGTGCAGCCAAACAAATACCGCTTGTTGAAAATCTGTAAAGGACAGACGCCACCCCGCCTTGTCGAACATGAACTCGTAAAGAGGGAACCACATCCCTCGGTACGTCGAGCATATGCGATGGTGTGCTTGAGGTCCGAACACCTTCCACGACTTCGAGGAACCCACCAGCTGGTTTCATCTTGTGTCCTCGGGACATTCTTCGTGTCCCTGGGATACTCATCCCTTCTCCCCGCGATATGCAACAAGAAACTATGAAATCCCGCCATTTTCGCCAGAGATTTCATGATTTCCATGGGAACTTCATCAGTTCACTATGAAACCACCCTGTAGCGAACGATTTTGGACGCGGTTCTTAAGCGCTGGTCGCTCTCTGCGGTTGAGCTTAAACTACAGGTCGATTCATTTTTTATCCTATTAAAGCTGATGAAGGAAGGGAAATAGATGTCTCCAATTAACCCTGCTTGCATACTGAGTTTAAACAGTGGTTTGTTAGGTTACGAATGCTATCAATGTGGGGGCCTTTGTGCTGGTTATTTGTATTTTCGCCAATACTGGTTTTTATCTAGACAGAAGGTTTCTGGCGGGGAACAAGGATTAGGATATTAGGACTGGTGCTTTTTGAATTACTGCTTTTGATTGATGGAGATATGGGATTTGGGTTTTTTGTTGATTGTGCTCGCTAAGATCTTTTCTTTCGATCTTATGCATACGTATTCCCGTTTACCGAAACAGAAAAATCAGAGCGTTCGTAGTTCCTCCTATTCTATGGGAGGAAAATGGGTGTTTTTGGTGTCTTGTTCAAAGCCCAAGACGTGAAGCGAAAGGTGGTTTGTATCTTGTTAAAAGCCCAAGATGTGAAGATGAAAAGTCTATTTGTATCTTGTTCAAAGCCCAAGATATGAAGCTAGAAGGGTGTTGACTTTAGAGAGAATTTGTCATCTCTAAAGGGGGTATGTTTGTCACGACTGTTGGGTGACTGGTTATAAAGGAGGATTACTTTAACCGGGATACGCGGATCATAGTAATGCCATAATTTCCTTTATAGGGGTTTTAACCTGAAGGAGAAGACTTTAACTCAGTGTAGAGCAATGCTATCTTTCCTTAGGAATTTCTCATGCTAAAAGAGGGACAGGGAAGGAGTTGTTGATGTTTGTGTACTGTGAACGAGGCACAACTTTGATGCTAAAGGTTGATTGGATTAACCAGTGGTTTTCTTATATAAAGCCTAAGAGGAGGCTATTGGCCCAACAAGAGGGAGTTTCTATGTGTCTCGTATGAAGCCCGAGAGAGAGGCTAAAAAGGTTTTTGACTCGACGATGGAATCTTTTGGTATCTCGTATAAAGCCCGAGATGGAGGCGATTGTTTGTTTGGCTCAATAAGAACCTTTTTGTATCTCGTATAAAGCCCGAGATGGAGGTAAAAGGGTGATTGACTCAATGAGGAAGTCTCTAATGTGTCTCGTACAAAGCCCGAGAGAGAGGCTAAATGTTGTTTGACTCCACTAGGGAGAATTTTGGTATCTCGTACGAAGCCCGAGATGGAGGCTAAGGATTTTATACTCAACAAGAGCGTGATTTGTGTCTTGTACAAAGCCCAAGACGAAGGCTAAAGGGTTTTGACTCAACGAGGGAGTCTTTTAGTATCTCGTATAAAGCCCGAGATGGAGGCTAAGGATGATTGACTCAACAAGAGAGTCTTTTGTATCTCGTACGAAGCCCGAGATGGAGGCTAAAATTGTTAGCTCCGCTAGGGAGGATCATTGTACAAAACCCAAGAGGAGGCTATGGTTACTGTTTCAGTTAAGTGACAAGTCCAGTATACGGATTTTAAAGAGAAAATCAGTTCTTATATGAGCAACACTTTACTCATGGATTTGATTCAAGGATCCAGGTTATTCCTGTTTTTTTTAAGGAAGCGGGAAATCCGAAGGGTATTGAGACTGTCCAAGTCTACGGGTTTATCTTTTGTACTGTTCTTTGAGAAACAGTAGTAGACTCTATGAAAGGACGGTTCTATACAGATGACTAAGTTCTGTTCCTATACCTCTAGGAGGTCGTCGGGACAATTTGTACGAAGCCCAAGAGGAGGTTGGAAACTTTTAAGAAGCCGATCGGTCCTTGTACTAAGCCCAAGAGAAGGCTATCATTCCCGGAGGAAGAGACCATTATACGAAGCCTAAGAGGAGGCTGTGAATACTTCTAAGAATCCGTAGGATCCTTGTACTAAGCCCAAGAGGAGGCGGGGTTGCTTTTAGGAAGCCTGTGGGTCCTTGTATGATGCCCAAGAGGAGGCTGATGCTTTTAAGAAGCCGATGGGTCCCCAAACCCCGAGAAATTCAAGGCAAGCTATTCACAAGGAATAGATCAAGTCAGGAAAGTTCGAGAATTTGGAAGAAACTCAAGAGATGCAATTCACGGAGAAGAGATCATCTCTGGGGAGTAGAGTTTCTTTGACAAGTGCTTTTAAGAAGCCTGTGGGTCCCCAAACCCCGAGAAATTCAAGGCAATGCTATTCACCGAGAATAGATCAAAGTCAGGAAAGTTCGAGAATTTGGAAGAAACTCAAGAGATGCAATTCACGGAGAAGAGATCATCTCTGGGGAATAGAGTTTCTTAACAACTTCTATGAGTGATAGTCTATGAAAGGGTTCACAGAGAATGGTGCCTTTCATATCTCCATATTATTTAACCCCAAGAGGAGGGAAGACTGTGTCTGGTAATCCTATGGGGATCTAGTTTAGACTATTTCTAAGAGTGAACGAAACGGCTTTGCCTAGTTCTAGACGTAGTTGCCGGGGAAACTCTAAATATCTATACTATTATTACACAGTTGATATGAGTTTATGAAAGAAGACTTACAGCGAAACAACCCCACAATACAGTTATATATATATTAGTTTATGAAAGGAGACTTACAGTGAAATAGCCCCACAATACAATTATATACATATGAAAGCGGTAAATGAAAGCGAGTAAACACTTACTCGGTTGTAGAGCTTCCTTGCTGTTTGGTTAGTTGTTCAACAAAGAAAGATTGAAAACAACAGTATATTCAAAATCAAAGGAGAAAGTGCTTTGAAAAAGAATGTTTTGGGGCTTACAGCTCAAGGAGAGGCCCAGGGTTTTATCAGTGAGCGCACTGTTTGTATTTGTACAGAGGGACTTATGCAAGTGACTGTGGCTCAAAATGGTTTTCTGTACAAAGGGATGGGTCTTACACTCTCTCAAGAGGCCCAAAGAGTTTTAGAAATGAAATGGGTCTTACTACTCGAGGGTAGGCCCAGATGATTTTTCCGTTTGAAATGGCGATCGCGCCGAGGTTTTCTTTTAACGCAGAGGGGCTTATACAATATCTGAGGCCCAAAGTGATTTTGGTTAAAAGGGGATTGGGTCTTACATTCTATTAGAGGCCCAAAAAACTTTGAATGGGTCTTATAGCTCGAGGAGAGGCCCAAGGTTATTTTTCAAAAGGCGACGATCGTGCCGTTTTTTTTACGGTATCGGGACTTATACAATACACTGAGGCCCAAAAATGATTTGGTAAAAAAAAAAGGATTGGGTCTTACACTCTATTAGAGGCCCATGAGTGTTTGACAATGATTTGTTTTGAGTGAAAATCAAAGAAACCCTAATTTTATTCTTTAAAAATAAATATTTAAAGAAAATCAATAAAAATACCAAATAGGTTTGAATAAACCACTTGTGATTTTTGTTTAAGTTTTAAAAAAAAATGAGGTATAAATCACAAGAGATATTAAAACTCATTTGGTCTTGATTTTTCAAGATGAATATTCATTTTAAAATGCTTAAAAACAAATAAAAATGAATTTATTCACAAAAATACTAATTATATTAAATAAATAATACAAACTTAATTTTTTTGTGGAATAAAATATTTCAACATTTTTGTGATTTTTTGCAAAAAGAACCAATAAAAAATAATTAAAATTGAAAGAGTTATTAATTTTCCAAATAATTAACAAAACATGAAAATAGTTGGAAAAATAGCAAAATGTGAAAAAATCACAAAAAGGCATGGGTGGGGTTTGAACCCACGACCTCAAGCATACAAGGCGCGCGCCTTACCACTGGGGTGGTGATACATCCATTGTTTGAAACAAACCAACAAATACACAAGTCATGCCTTGGTTTTGGCTTGCCCAAGGCAAGTTTTGGCTCAAAAACGTGAAGGTCATAACTTTCTCAATTCTTAATGGTTTGAGACAAAATTTATATGCATCTGGGCCAGAATTTCATAAGGAATCCAATGGTGGTGGTAGTTTTTTCAGATCACACTCCCTCCTCAAAACCCGATAGTGGTTTTGAAAATGACCTATAAATGCATTTTCTATGCTACAACTAGGTACACGCATGTATTACATGGTGAATTAGCTCAAACACAACATATATGACATGTATGAGATGTTTATGATCAATGGACTTCAAATGCACACATGTTTTGGTGAGTGCAAGTTGAGAGGCTTACCCTTCTTTGAGATTTTGGAGGTTTCTCTGCAATCTGCCAACCCTCTTGCTCCAGATATGATTTTATGCTTTGAACCACCTCAAATGATCCCTTGGATGCTTTTAGGATGATTGGAATCAGCTGGTACCTGCAAAAACACAAACTGTCCCTTTCTTGCAAAAGGGGTTAAAAGTGAGCAAAATAGCAACTCCCTCAAATGGTGTTCCAGACGGTGGGAACTATTTGGGACAGTTCAAGGATGATATTTGGAGTGTGTTTGAGGTTTTATCTGGTTTGGAAAGTGACTGAATCAAGACATGGCTTGAAAAATGCAAAAAAGTGCTATTTTGAGGTTTTGAGAGGTGACTTTGTGATGTTGTGATTACAGGTAACTTTTGATGGTTTGCACAGCTTACATATGATATATATGAGGTGTGTGTGTGTGTGATTAGTTTGGGTGGAATTGCTCTCTAGCTCAAAAACTCAGAATTACTTGCTTTGGAAGGCAAGTTTGATGTGAAAGAAGAGATTTTGAGGAAATCATCTGTTTGATGGCTTTGGTGTACTCAAACCGAACACAATTGAGCTCTATTTATAGTAGAGCAAGTTTGTTTTGGGATCCACAGTGAATGGCAACTGCAGCAGGTGTTTGTTCAATGTTGGTCAATGGAAATGCAAGTCTCCTCTAGCCATTGACTAGAGGTTAGGGCACAGGGCTGTGGTTCCCTTGGTCTTGGATAAGTCTTAACTGATTTCAGATGAGAATGGCTCAGTTCATGCCACCTTGATGCTTCCATTGAATGCTTCAATCCAAATTTGGAGTCTTGTCCCTATTTTGGCCAATCTAGGTTCAACATGTTATTTCTTGTTCCATGGACTTTGGAGGATTGGCTCAGTGATTGTCCCCTTTAGATTCAATCCTCAGATGTGTCCAAGTGGATAGAAGCATTTGAATTTGGCTGATTTTGGCAAATCGAGTAAAATTGCAAATTCTGCCTTGCCTTGACAGATTTCAGCAAGGCAACTTGCCAATGTCATATCTCATGACTCAAATGGAATTTGGCAATGTTCTTGGCCATTTTGGAAAGCCTTTACATGATACAACAACTGTTTGAACATGTTTGGTTTTGATCTCTTTTGAATCCAAGTGAAAAATCCCCCTATATTTGGCAAAAAGTGAAGACAAATTTGGACTTAGTGAAAATTTCACTAAGTGTTGGAAAAAGTGACATTTTCATTTTTCAGCCATTTTGATCACTCCATAACTCAAAATCCTTAATGAATTGGACTTAGGTCTAGTTGAAGTTTTTGTAGAGGGTAATGAGGGCTACAAATCCATCTTAGGATGGGAAAAAATAGCCTTGTGGTTTAGGAGTTATGATCCTCCAAAGTTGGTACCCTAGCCACTTTATTTTTAACTTAGAAAATTTTCTAAGTTTTTATGGTTACCCCTTTTACAAGTTATCCAAATTTTCTTGATTTTTCTTGATGAATGATGATTCAAATCATACATTAACATCATTTTAGGGTTAAAAATCCATTTTGGTGAAAAATCTCAAAAAGTCAAAGTTGACTTTTGTGCACATGTGACTTTTTATCAAATGAATTCCAAACTGTTCAATTCTTCATGAAATCATGTCCTTGACCTAAATCAAACTTGATGGACATGTTCCATGGGTGGCATAGGGTATATTGAATCATGTCTTAGGGCTTGGGAGCATGTCCTGGTCAAAAGTCAAAGTTACAGTTGACTTTTTACTTATAACCCTAATTGTGGTGCAGATGAAATTGAGACTTGTTGCTCAAGCTTCTTGGATTAATCCATTGTTCCAAATGGATCAATATGGTATATTAGAGTCCCTCAAACCCTCTCTTGAGGTCTTGGTTCATGATTTGTCCCAAAAGTCAACTTAGGGGTGAATTAGGTCAAGAAACCCTAATTCCTGATTTTTGATGAATGCATCCCCTGAGGCAAAATTGACTTAATGATTGGGTCCATGAGGTCCCATGAAGTATATTAGGTTATATTTTGGATCAATGGCTTGTGCCCAGATGAAAATTTTCCATCTGGAGGCCCTGGTCGACCAAAACCCTAATTTGGTGATACTGGCGATCTTGAGACTTGATCCACCTAAAAGGGAGCAGCCTTGTGCTTAATCGTTGAAGTGGGAGTCCTTTTGATCCATTGTGAATATTTGAGAGTGTAGACAAGTTGAAGATCATGTTATTCCTTGATTGATCCTTTGTCTAAGGCTCTGAAAGGGCTCGAAACCCTAATTTTGATTGTAGTGGATGCTCACCCATCTTTGGGGAGACTGATGAAGCATGATGGTTCCTCCATACAGCAAGAGGATTAAATATCAGAATACCTGAAATTTTGATGGTGGTTATGAATGGTGGCTCGTATCCATCTTCTTTTGCTGAGCAATGATGCTTAGAAAAGGTAAACTTCCCATCGATCCTGGTCTTCAGCCAAGGAACTGGTCTCAGTTGCTGATTTAAACTTCCCCTCGATCCTGGTTTCCTACCAAGGAACTGGTCTTAGTTTCTGATTTAAACTTCCCCTCGATCCTGGTTTCCTACCAAGGAACTGGTCTTAGTCGCTGAAATAAACTTCCCCTCGATCTTGGTTTCTTACCAAGGAACTGGTCTCAGTTTCTTTTGTCAATAAACTTTATTGACAAGGAACGCTATTTGTAGCGGATTTCCTTCAAACTTCTCGCCGAATTTTCTTGGGGAGATGCCATTTGATGGAAAAAGCTTTGATGTCAGACTTGTTGGAGAACCCAGTCGTCTAAGTAGTAGAGTTGCACAAACTTCTCTGTTGGAGACGCCATTTGTTGATTCTACTGGGGAAAGCGAGTCTCCTGAGAGACTGTTTTCGTTTGGGGGCTTACATCATACTTTTCTTGGGATCTTTCCGGAGAAATGCCATATGATGGGATCCAATTTTGAGGTGCCGATGACCTTTTCATCAGTGGGTTTTTTTGGAGAAAAACTGTCGTACTGCCGAATTTCTGATTAAGGGGCTTTCTCTGTGGATTTTCCTTAATCCGGGAAAGCAAGGATATCATCTTCAATGGCGAAGAGTGACATTTGTTGAAAGCTTTCTTGTTTCTCAAAGGTTCAAGGTATCAAAGTGGTCAAGGACCGTCTCTAATCCAGAGATAAACGGGAGAGAGATTGCTTAGATGATTCACTTCCTAACGAGGAAAGGTTTGACAACTCGATTGAGAGAACTTTTATCACCAGGGGACAAGACCGACTAGAGTGATAGTGATGCAATATGAAATGTGAATGCAAATCAATAATGCAATGATGCATGTATGTTTATGCTGACAAGATGGACGCGACATACAAACTGATAGGTGAACATGATTGGATACTCGGCCATCGCGGGGCGAAGAAGTACCGTTGGTCCAAAAATAGCAATTCTACCTTGCTTAGGAGAAGTAGTCCTCGCGGGGAATACCGGTGATCGGGCTTAGGAGATGAGAACTCGGCCGAAGCGTGTCAGACGAAACAAGGTCTCTGACACAATTGATCCCTTCATTCAGGCGTACTGGGTTAGAAGGAGTACTTTGATTCTGCACTTTGAGGTTCGATTACTTCTGGAGAAGCGACCGATGTTCTTCTGATGTTCAACAGTCAAAAGAAATTACCGTCTTTATTAAAATCAGAAAAAAATTTTAACAAGTAAATTCATTTTTGTTTCATTTCAAGAATCGTTGATCATGTTAAAATTTCGTTCTGTAAAGCTAAAACAAATAAGAATTACAAACAAAAGCACAAGGGCTCAAATTTTATTGATAAGATGGAGATCAGCCAAACACGTGATTCCAAAGAGTATATACAAAGTTAGAAAAATGGTAATTTACAGGGAAAAGGGCTACGTTGAAACATAACGATCACTATCCTTCTACCAACTTTGAATTCGGGACATCCTGAACTTCTGTCGAAGATGACCTTGACTGGAGTTTTCCTCCGATGGATGGTGTAACTGCTGCTGAGGGACCTGCCTCTGTTGAACATACTTACTTGCCATTATCCCTAATTTTTGCCTGGATTGTACTATGAGATTTCCAATCCATCGGGATGATTTTTTTCATGTCTCTAACTTTTGCCTGGACTGCCCTTTCGGGTTTTCAATCCACCAAGACGTTCTTTTTTTTAGTTTAGGCGAAGTATTTCTTGACTACATCAACATTTGTGGGGTAGGCAAATTCCTCTCCGTCCATGGTTGCAAGTCTCAAGGCGCCGCCTGAGAAAGCTTTCGTGACCACATAGGGGCCGTCATAATTTGGAGTCCACTTGCCCCGAGAGTCAATGAGAAATGATTGTATCTTTTTGAGCACGAGGTCTCCTTTTCTGAAGACACGAGGTCGGACCTTTTTGTCGAACGCCCTCTTCATTCTCTGTTGATATAACTGACCGTGGCATAGTGCCGTTATTCTCTTTTCTTTTATCAGATTCAGTTCGTCGTGTCGACTTTGACACCATTCAGCTTCGGTGAGCTTAGCTTCCATCAATACTCGAATTGACGGGATCTCTACTTCTATGGGGAGCACTGCTTCCATGCCATATACTATAGAGAAAGGGGTAGCCCCTGTTGAAGTGCGGACAGATGTGCGATAACCGTGAAGAGCAAAGGGTAGCATCTCGTGCCAGTCTTTGTAGGTTACAACCATCTTTTGAACGATCTTCTTGATGTTCTTGTTAGTCGCTTCTACCGCTCCGTTCATCTTGGGTCGGTAGGGAGATGAGTTATGATGTTTGATTTTAAACTCTGCACACAACTCTTTCATCATCTTGTTGTTTAAGTTAGATCCATTATCAGTAATGATCTCGCTTGGAACACCATAACGACAGATGATATTGTTTTTGATAAATCGGACCACCACTTGTTGGGTTACATTAGCGTATAACGCTGCTTCGACCCACTTGGTGAAATAGTCAATGGCTACCAGGATGAACGGATGTCCGTTTGAAGCCTTAGGTTCAATCATGCCGATCATGTCGATTCCCCATATGGAAAATGGCCATGGGGAAGAAAGAAATTTGAGATGTGATGGCGGTACATGAATTTTGTCGGAGTATATCTGACACTTGTGACACCTCCTCATGTACTTGTAGCAGTCGGATTCCATGGTCAACCAGTAGTACCCTGCTCTTAGGATTTTGCTCGCCATTGTGTGTCCGTTGGCATGAGTGCCAAAGGATCCTTCATGAATTTCTTTCATAAGCATGTCTGCTTCTGGTCTGTCTACGTATCGGAGCAAGACCATGTCAAAATTTCTCTTATAGAGAGTGTCACCGCTCAGGAAGAAGTTTCCAGCCAATCTTCGGAGGGTTTTCCTGTCTTTTCTGAGTGCCCCAGATGGGTACTCTTGTTTCTGAAGGAAGCATTTGATATCGTGATACCAAGGTTTGTCATCTATGACTGCTTCAATCGTGAAGATGTAAGCGGGCCTTTCAAGGCGCATGATGTCGATCTTAGGTATGTCATTCCATTGACCTACACTAATCATGGAAGAGATAGTGGCTAATGCATCAGCCATGTGATTCTCATCACGAGGGATGTGATGAAACTCAACTCTGTTGAAGAAAGGTAGCAACCTTCTTGCGTAGTCTTTGTAAGGAATTAATCCTGATTGGTATGTGTTCCAATCTCCTTTTATCTGGTTAATAACCAAGGTTGAGTCGCCGTATACGTCCAAGTTTTTGATCCTTAAATCAATCGCTTCCTCGAGGCCCATAATACAAGCTTCGTATTCGGCCTCGTTGTTCGTACACTTGAATGTAAGTCTGGCGGTGAAAGGAATGTGGGTACCCTGAGGGGTAACAATGATTGCCCCAATTCCGTTTCCATAATGATTAACTGCTCCGTCAAAGATAAGTCCCCATTGGGAACCTGATTCTGGCCCTTCACTGGGTAGCGATTCATCGCAGTCTTTCATTTTTAAATACATGACATCTTCGTCTGGGAAGTCAAACCCGATTGATTCTTGATCGTCAATCGGTTGATGATCCAAATGATCGGCTAAAATACTTCCCTTAACGGCTTTCTGAGCGTGGTACTCTATGTCATATTCTGATAACAGCATCTGCCAACGGGCAATCCTTCACATAAGAGCAGGTTTTTCGAAGACATATTTGATTGGATCCATTTCGGAGACCAACCAAGTAGTATGACGAATCATGTATTGACGTAGACGTTTGGCTGCCCAAGCCAAAGCACAGCAAGTTTTCTCAAGCATTGTGTACCGAGTTTCACAGTCGGTGAATTTCTTGCTTAGATAGTAAATGGCAGACTCTTTCCGTTTAGTTTTGTCTTGTTGGCCAAGTACACATCCCATTGAGTCCTCTAGAACTGTGAGGTAAATGATCAGTGGTCTTCCTTCCACTAGAGGTGATAGAATCGGAGGATTCAACAGATATTCCTTGATATTATCGGATGCGGTTTGGCAATCTTCTGTCCAAACGCAGTCCTGGTTCTTTTTCAGTAAATTGAAAATCGGCGCACACGTGGCGGTCATAAGGAGTATGAATCTGGAGATGTAGTTCAAACGTCCCAAGAATCCTCTGACTTGCTTTTCAGTTTTCGGAGAGGGCATTTCTTGAATGGCCTTGACCTTGTCAGGATCAACCTCAATTCCTTTCTGGCTGACGATGAACCCTAATAGTTTCCCTGAACGGACACCGAAGGTGCACTTGTTGGGATTTAAATGGAGTTTGAATTTTCTTAGACGTTCGAACAATTTTGATAGATGTTCAACGTGCTCACTCTCTGTTTTTGATTTTGCAATCATATCATCGACATACACTTCGATTTCTTTATGTATCATGTCATGAAACAGAGTAGTCATGGCCCTTGGATAGGTTGCCCCGACATTCTTCAAACCGAACGGCATTACCTTGTAGCAAAAGGTGCCCCATGGGGGTAATGAACGAAGTTTTCTCCATGTCTTTCGGCGCCATTTTGATCTGGTTATAGCCCGAGAACCCATCCATGAAGGAAAAAACTTTGAACTTTGCGGTGCTGTCTACCAGCATGTCAATGTGTGGTAAAGGAAAGTCGTCCTTTGGACTTGCCTTATTTAGATCTCTGTAATCAACACACATTCTGACCTTTCCGTCATTTTTGGGAACGGGTACGATGTTGGCTAACCATTGAGGATATTCAGATGTAGCGAGGAAACCTGCGTCGATCTGTTTCTGTAACTCCTCTTTGATTTTGATGGCCATGTCCGGGTGAGTGCGTCTCAACCTTTGCTTTACTGGCGGACATTCCGATCTTAACGGTAAGTGATGTTCCACGATGCTGGTATCCAACCCTGGCATATCCTGATAGGACCAAGCGAATACATCAGGAAATTCTTTGAGAAGCTTTATCAAACTCTCTCTGGCAGTTGGACTGAGAAGTGCCCCAATCCTGATTTCTTTTCTCTCTTGCTCTGAACCCAAGTTTACCGTTTCCAACGGCTCTTTGTGAGGTTCAATGGACCTTTCCTCTTGTCTGAGTAGTCGGGAGATCTCTTCTGGAATTTCATTGTCATTTTCTTCTTCAGCCTCGAATACCGGGAACTCAAAGTTGGGAGAAGGCATCAGATCGTATGTTTCAACTGGGTTTAAAACAAGCAATCTGCATGATGTGATGATTCGTGTTTAGAAGAGATAGAGGAAAATGCAAGTGTGTGCAGTGTATTTGTTTTACTGCTTGTTTTTATTTTTACATGTTTTTTTTTAGGATTACCATTTTCTGAGAAAAGCAAAAAGAGAAAACAGCAATTAATGCATAAATTACAGAACGACGTTATTTTATTAATGAACAAGTCGATTCTTGAAATTACAGCCCTATAAAACAAAACTCTGTCACTTTGGGCGAAGCGAAGAGGGATATTTACAGGAAGCGAGCCCTATCAAAACATCCGTTTCACCTGGGCAGGGTGAAAAGTTAAAGATGGCAATTACTTTGACTGATGAACGATCTTCGGAACCTCGACGGCAATCCATTGGCGGCGTACTCCTCGGTGAATCAAAAAGTCTGGCACCTTCCTTGATTTGTCTTCAGAAATGACGCTGATTTCTGGTGGAGTAGGATCATTGGAATCTGTCTCCCAGGCAGAGTTGTCGTAGGAGAATTCCTCTGTTGCATTTTGCATAGTATTTGTGTTCTCAGCTGTATCTCCTCATCCAGTAGGCTGGATAACTTCGAGCCTGATACGAGAGCTTTCGGGAGCGGTGTACTTGACCATGAAGTCGTATTTTCCACTTGGTACTCCCAAAGTGTCCCAAACTTCTTTGGAACTGAAGGAGTCATCTCTCTCGATGACGTTGACCTCGGGAAAAGCATAGTTGATGAATTCAAGTCCGGCAAACGTTGCAAATTCATCTTCATGTTGAGTAGTTTCTGAATGACCTGAGTGTTGATCCCATGACATGGTGGGGACACAGGTATTCTGCTCGATGATGTTCAGCTGATTTTCATTGTTCGGCTGACTCTCTTGCCCTAAGTTTCCTGGGTAAGGCTGCCACATTGGAAGACCATCCATTGGGCCATAGTAATTGTGGTCAAAGTTGTCTTTCATCAGAGTGTCCTTCTCTAATGAATTTGGCGGAGCACGACATCCTTTCGGATCACAATCTCCATATATCATTTCGACATCTGACCTTGGTATAAATCTCGGACTCTGTGCGGGATAGCAAAATGGTGTAGGCACCTCTTCCTGAGACATATATATGTCCTCATTAAGATAGGATTTCCATTCTTCATCTGGGTCAGAGGGATCTTCCTCATTGATAGCATGTACTGCTTGAGACACTGGGTGAAGGAAACCTCCACTGTGGAAGAAATTTTGAAGGGGATGAAGACTTTCATCGCTGGCAGCTGTCTGGGTACAGGTTGCAGAAAAACCAAGACCCTTCTTTGTTGTATTACTAGTAGGAATGACAAGCTGTCCCCATCCGGTTGTATCGGCACTCTCGACCGCTTTAATAGCATCGTTGTATGAGGAAATCGAGGTTCCTCCTTTGAAATGATTGTCCTTGCTCACCGACAGTGCTTGGAACTGCGTTCCGATAACCTCCTCGGGTTCTATACCAGTAGATGATGACAAGTTACTCACAAGCAAGGCATGTTCCCCACAAACCGTGACAAGTTGATCGTTCTTGATGAACTTTAGCTTTTGGTGGAGGGTCGAAGTGACCGCTCCAGCCTGGTGTATCCAAGGTCTCCCTAATAAACAACTGTACATTGCCCGGATGTCCATGACCTGGAAAGTAACTTGGAAAGTGTGAGGACCGATAGTTATAGGAAGATCAACTTCGCCGATAACTGTTTTTCTGGATCCGTCGAACGCTTTGATGACGACCTCGCTGATTCTCATCGGAGGACCTTTGAATGATAATTGCATCAAAGTGGACTTCAGCATAACCTTCAGGGCTGACCCTGTGTCTACCAGTACGCTGGCTAAAGCATCGTCCTGGCAGTTAACTGTGATATTGAGTGCCATGTTTTGACGGCGACCCTCTTCGGGTAATTCCTCATCACTAAATCCCAAATTATTGCAAGAAGTGATGTTAGAGACAATGCTATCGAACTGTCTGATTGTTACATCTTGTTCCACAAAGGCTTGCTCCAAGACTTTCTGTAGAGCCTCCCTATGCGCTTCTGAACTGAGTAACAGTGATAATACCAAGATCTTTGAAGGAGTCTGTAACAGTTGATCGACAATGTTGTACTCACTCCTTTGGATGAGCTTCAGCATCTCATCATTGTTTTTCGAAAGTTCGGGATCACTGGATTGACCGACTGGTGGATCGGGAGCTTCTGTCTGAAGTTCCTTTTCTTTGTTAAGTTCTCCAACTCCTCGGTTGAAGATTCGACCGCTCCGTGTTACACGACTGATGTCTGCAATATTCACAACGGAGGGTAATGGAATTTCCTTTCCATTTTCAACTGTCGTTGCACCGTATTTGTAAGGGATAGCCTTAGCTGATTCATACAGTAGTGGTCCCGGTAGATAGATGACTATGGGAACCTTCTGATTTTTCTGACCATCATAAGTGATCTCGATTCGTTCCCGGTTGGGAACTTTAGATTCGTCAAGTAGAGGAATAACGGCAAAAACATCCCTGGTCCTGTGATGACAAGAGATCGTGGCAACATCCTCAACTTGCTCGGCAAGGTAGTTCGGCGTCCAGTTGATGGGTCCAGAACTCGGATATGGGCGAATTTCTCCACGATCCACCTGATCCTGAAGAGCTGCTCTCACAAGGTAACACCCTTGGTTACTTTCCGAACAGACGCTACAACTGTCATAGTTGTGTGGTGGCACCTGGCCACGCCCACTTTGAATACAATGTAACCTCACTAGGTTAGCTTCCACTGATCGGACATCCTGACTTTGACGCCGAGTGGGGTTTCTATTACTGATGCTAATCTGCTGAGTATCTTCATCCATATAGATTGGCATCCACCAGTGATTTAACAAGTGCTAAAGTGCCTCCTGGACAAGGGTACAACCTCGATCGTTTTCGCAACCTGCTTTACAGCTTTGATAGTTGTGTGATATTAAGAATTCGAGTCGGACCTGCTCAGCATGTAACTCTACCAGGTTGGTATTCATCACGCGAATGTCAAAGATTTGAACCATATTGATTTGATAAGGGTTCCAATCATGGTAGTCTTGGATCCATCCAAGATCCATCTGACGCTGGAGGGCCTCCTGTATGAAAGAGCATCCCTGTTTGTTTACCGAGCAAATCAGATAGGAACTGTATCGTGCCGCGGCAGATTATGATACTGGCTTTGCCTTGAGTGCATTACCACCAAGTTGACATTCATTGCACGAATGTCGTGGTTCTGAATGATGTTAGAATTCATGTAGACCATGTTAACTCCACGAACTCGGTGCTCTTGGATCCATCCGAGATCCATTTGTTCCTGTCACGGCCGGCAAAAATATTCGAGTCACCACCATATTTTTTAAAGGAAAATAATGATAAACCTAAATATCCTATCCTAAGGTAGAGATTCCTACGGTTCGGGAGTCATTTAAGTGAAGGGAAGGTGTTAGGCACCCTTCACTTCCATTGTACTCAATGGGATCCACCTTTTAGTTTAGGGTATGTTTGTTTGTCTAAATGAAAAGAAAACCTAAGTTTTTTCCTAATTATACTCGCCAGGGTTGGTTTGCAACCCTATGCCTACGTACCCTCAAAATGAAGGATCAGAGTAACCGTAGTTCACCTCCCCTATTCCTACCCTCTAATCCTATTCCTAAATCCCAAATCCTATCCCTAAATCCCATCCACTATTTATACTCTTGGATAAAGAGTTCTATCCCTTAAATCTAGTGTTTATACTCCTAGATGAGGAGTTTTATCCCTTAAATCCTTTTGTCCATTGTTTATACTCTCGGAGGAAGAGTTTTATCCCAAAAATCCATATCCCATCCTTTATTTAGGCTCTCGGACCAAGAGCTTTATCCCTTAATCCTTTTATTTATACTCTCGGATATCAAGAGTTCTATCCCTTAATCCTTATCCCTTATCCCTTATCCCTTAGAATTTATCCCTTAAATTATCCCAAATTATTTATAAAGCCTAATATTTAATTTAATTAAACACGCATAATTAAATAGACCTTTTATCCTCTAATTTATAATAATCCCAAAGACATAGTTTATTATATATTTAATTAATTATAAACATAAATAACATATAATATTTCAACAACACAAATTAGCCCAATTATGATATCCCAAACATTCAAGTTAATCCCAATTATTGATAAATAAGTAACTTATACTATTCAAAAACACGAATTAATCTCAATTATTATAATATCCCAAAATACCAATTAATCCCCATTATTAATTAAAAAAAAGTCCCATAAATCTAAATTAATCCAATTATTAAATATAAAATATAATCTCAAAATATATCAGAATATGAATTAATCCAAATTACCCCACCTATCCCAATAAAAAACCCTATTTTATATTAAATAATTTTTTAATTAATTCCAATTTTTCCAAACGAAGTGAATTCCAATCATAAAAACAAATAAAAAGCATTCCATTATAAAAAAAACCCTTTAATTATTACCCCAAAATATAAACCCAAATTTGTTATAAAAGTAAATAAATTCATATTTATAAAAAATAAATAAATCCAAATTTATTAATAACAAATAAATTATAATAATCCGAAATTATAGATTAATATTATTAAGTTAGTCCTAATTATTTTTGTTAAAATTTTTATCAACCCTTAAGTTAGTAATTTAACCCTTAAATCCTAAGTAACACATTAATATTCAAATTATTAAGGCAATTCTTAAAATTTATATTAATTTACTTCTTAGCTATTCCACCCTTAATGGTGGTTTTAATACACATTAACCCTTGACTTTTAAATCCTAATTATTTAATTAAATAATTTGTAATATCCAAAAAAAATTTAATTTAATTTTACTAAAACTTAATTATAGCAAGTTTAATTTTAAAAGACCACTTAGAGTAGAACTAACAATAAGCATACTAAAACTACAAAGAAAAGAATTAGTAATATAATGATCCCAGAAGCCCAAATCAAATAACTTAATTAGAATTAAAGTTTATTAAATAATAAAAGGTTTTAAAAAAAATGAAAAAAAATGGCATGAAACTTTATTATGATGACCGAGACCTACTGGATAATGTATCTGCGCCTCAATTTTATTCATGTACTCAAACTTTATTATATATTTTTACTAGCCAATTCTTATTTTACAAGTGACCCATGAAATAATAAAAATAAGATAATAGCCAATTAATGCATTCAGTAGAAAAAAGTGGAGACTATCGATTCTTCTTCTCCTATTCCTCCTCCATGAAAAAAACACTTTTTCGTTTTAACAACACCATCATCATCTAACAGAGGTTAATTAGGCTCTGAGGTTAATTAAATTTCTTTGAAAATTTAATCAAAAATTGAATTGGAATCCTTTAATCTTTAAGATTAATTAACTTATTAAAAATTAATTCAACTTAATCATGTGGATCAAAATCGAGTTTAGCGAAATAAACTAAAAACAACAAACCAACAAACAAGGAGATCATGCACTATATAGCAAGAAAAAAAGATAAATTGATATTCTAACTAAATATCAAAGCAAAATATCGAATAAGGATTGCATTGATGGGAGACCAACCTACGGGGAGGAGGTTTTCCCCGGTGGTAAGATTCGCGTTTTTGTTACTCCTTATTTCTCACACTTTCGATCCTATCCTTCTTGTAATTCCTCTATTTGTTCGCTCATGCCTCCTTTTTTGCAATTGAAGATGATGGAGGTTTTAGGGTTTGGTTGTTGTTGTTCCTCAGTGTGAAGAACAACAACTTTTAAGGGGTGATTTGTAGATTGTGGGTGAAAAAAAAAGGAGAGACAAGAGCTCTATTTATAGGAAAAAATTAGGTTAGAACATTAAATGTGATTATCTATTTTTAAACCAAATCGATTTAACCTGATTTTCTCTTATTGCTTAAAGCCCAAGCCAATGAATCTGGATGGATTCATGGCTTGGTGAATTTAAATAAATAAAAATTTTAAAATAAAAGAAAAAACCTAATAATGAAAAATAGAAAAAGATTTGATTTGATTTTAACTTATAAGATTTTTTGAGATTTTTTCATAAAAACATGATTTTAATGAAAAAATCAATTTTTAAAAATAAATATTAAATAAAATACGAAAATTAATATTAAAATAATAAAACAACTATTTTTTATGGTTTTTTCATGATTTAAAAGTTAAATAGAAATGGTTAGTAATAAAGAAAAAACTAAAAGTGGGGCAGAGATAGGATTCGAACTCATGCACTCTCCCTTACAATCCTTAGGCCTACTCCTCTACCAAATGGGCTATTATATTTATTTGAAATGAAATTACGTCTAAAAAACATAAAAAACTGATTTCTAATTTGCACTCCTATACTATATTTTTTATTTGTCTCGTTTTTTTTTTTATACATAGAGATAGTATTAAACATTTTTTTGGAAAAAAATTAGAAATACAAATTACTCATTATCATTATTTTTTACTTATATAAGCGATAAAAGGTAAAAAGGAAGAACAGAAAGCTGGTCGAAATTTGGGGTACGACAGCTGCCCCTATTTAATCAGCTTCAAACTAGGATGATGATGACGGTGAGTCTTCATCTTCGCGAGGAGGAGATGATTAAATATAAAGGAACCCTAATTTTGACCGCGGAGTTGATAGGTTCAGCGTCCGTGTGGACCGATTCCAGATGCTCCGTTAGTAACCCAATATCCCTGTGTATAATATCCCTGGTAATAAATCCTTGGCAAAATATCCGATTGAACCCCTTTATCCTTGAGCATAATTATAAACCTTATGCCATGCATGCATGTTTGAAAGTATGCGTGCTCTTATGCATGATGCAATATTTGGGCTAACGCCTCTTTTATGATATGCAGTGCATGTGTTTACGGAAACCAAATCTTCCGTAAAATTCCAACTTCCCAACCCCTGAACCCTTAACTCCTTTTGATAAGTGTAACAAACCCTTTGCTCATGCCATCTGTAGATGCGTAGAGAAACTCCCATAGTGATTGAATTCTGACCGTCAATTTGTGGATCCTTTACTATTTTCTTGAGAGAAACGATGATCCTTTTGCGGTTTCCGAATCGCAGTAAAATACCTTTTCCTTCTTTCTCTTTTTTCACTTTTTTTTTGGATTATACCCAATGTTTCAGTGCATTATTATAAATAAAATCGGCATTTTGTAATCCAGCAGAAAAATTGAAAAACATTGAGAAGTAGGCCTATAAACGGCAAAAGTACATAAGGAAAGCAAATCCTCATAAGGAGGAAGTACTACAAAACAGAAAAGAAATGGCAATACGAAAAACAAATTTATCTATGTCTCTATTAAATTTAACACTGGCTAATATCCCTAAATCTCCGCGGTCTTGACACTTCGCTTCTGAAGATGATGACAGGATTGATCATTCCTTTCTGAATTCCTGTTATGCAAACATTAGTGCTACCAGTCCTATGCCTTTTGGATATCCTTAATTTTTCCTGTACCGTTCTTTTAGAATCTTAGTCCACCAGGATGCTATACCATTTTTTTCAACTAAGCCACCCTTTAGGGTTTTCGACTTGTTGGGTATCATTTTTTTCTAAGTCCCTAATTTTTTCCTGAATTGCTCTTTCAAGTTTTCAATTCACCGGGACACCCTAACTTTTGCCTAAGTCGCCTTTTAAGGTTTTCGACTTAGTGGGCTTTTATCCTTTTTTTCTAGGCATAGTATTTTTTGACTGAATCGGAATTTATCGGTCGTGGTAAATCCACTCCATCCATAGTAGTCAATATTAAAGCTCCTCCTGAAAATGCGCTCTTTACGACATATGGTCCTTCATAATTTGGAGTCCATTTGCCACGAGGATCTTTATGGATAGGTAACACTTTCCTTAACACCTGTAGTGAGCGATTTTGGACGCGGTTCTTAAGCGCTGGTCGCTCTCTGCGGTTTGAGCTTTGACTACAGGTCGATTCATTTTTTATCCTATTGTGAGCTGAATAAGGAAGGGAAATAGATGTCTCCAATTAACCCTGCTTTGCATACTGAGTTTAAACAGCAGTCTGTTAGGTTACGAATGCTATCAATGTGGGGGGGCCTTTGTACTGGTTATTCGTATTTCGCCAATACAGGTTCTTTCTTTCTAGGGCTTTGGGCAAAAGGTTTCTGGCGGGGAATAAGGATTTGGGTTTTTTTGTTGATTGCGCTCGCTAAGATCTTTTCTTTCGATCTTATGCCTACGTATTCCCGTTTACCGAAATAGGGAAATCAGAGCGTTCGTAGTTCCTCCTATTCTATCGGAGGAAATTGGTTTTTGGTGTCTTGTTCAAAGCCCAAGACATGAAGCGAAAGGTGATTTGTATCTTGTTCAAAGCCCAAGATGTGAAGCTAAAAGGTCTATTTGTGTCTTGTTCAAAGCCCAAGACGTGAAGCTGAAAGACCTCGACTTTAGAGAGAATTTGTCATCTCTAAAGAGGGGGAAGGAGAATTACTTTAACTGGGATACGCGGATCCGAGCAATGCCATAATTTCCGAAGAAAGGGTTTTAACCTGAAGGAGAAGACTTTAACTCAGTGTAGAGCAATGCCATCTTTCCTTAGGAATTTCTCATGCTAAAAGAGGGACAGTGGCATGGATGTAGATGATCCAGAGGCTTGCCGCTTACAGCGATTAGATGAAGGGAGAGGAGTTGTTGATGTTTGTGTACTGTGAACAAGGCACAACTTTGATGCTAAAAGGTCGATTGGATCAACCAGTGGTTTTCTTATACAAAGCCTAAGAGGAGGCTAATTTCCGCTAGGAAAATCATTATAAAAAGCCTAAGAGGAGGCTATTTTGTGTCTCGTACAAAGCCCGAGAGAGAGGCTAAAAGGTTTTGACCCAGTGGGGCATATCGTTATACAAAGCCTAAGAGGAGGCTAGCAAAGAGTTGACTCAGTTGGAGAATCTTTTATACTCAGTAAGAGAGTGTTTTTGTATCTCGTACAAAGCCCGAGAGAGAGGCGAAAAGGTTGTTTTGACTCCACTGGGGAGAATTTTGGTATCTCGTACAAAGCCCGAGATGGAGGCTATTGTAACTGTTTCAGTTGAGTGACAGATCCAATATACTGATTTAAAAGAGAAAATCAGTTCTTATATGAGTAACACTGTACACAGGGATTTAATTTGAGGATCAGGGATATTTCCTTCTCTTTGAGGAAACGGGAAATCCAAAGGGTATCGAGACTATCCGAGTCTGCGGGTTTCCTTCCTATTTAACGAAGGGTGCTTGAGAATGTCTGTGAGACTCAAGGAAGTTAGACTGTCCAAGTCTAGAGTTTTATCTTTTGTACTATGCTTAGAGAAACAGTATTAGACTCTATGAAAGGACTGTTCTATGAGGATGACTAGGTTCTATTCCTATACCTCTAGGAGGTCGTCGGGATAATTTGTACGAAGCCCAAGAGGAGGCTGGAATCTTTTAAGAAGCCGACGGGTCCTTGTACGAAGCCCAAGAGGAGTCTATCATTCCCGAAGGAAGAGATCATTATACGAAGCCTAAGAGGAGGTTGTGAATACTTCTAAGAAGTCGTAGGGTCCTTGAATAATGCCCAAGAGGAGGCCGATGCTTTTAAGAAGCCCGTGGGTCTATCATCTTCTTTCCATTAGGAGAGATAACTCTTTTAAAGATAAAAACCACTGGTAAACGTGCGAGGTTTACTATCCAGTAACTTTTAACTTTTAAAGAGGGTTCCTTAGTTAAGGTCCAAGATTATGACCATAGTGGGTACCCAAACCCCGAGACATTCAAGGCAAGCTATCCACAAGGAATAGATCAAGTCAGGAAAGTTCGAGAATTGGGAAGAAACTCAAAGATGCCATTCACGGAGAATACATTCATCTTGGGGAGTAGAGCTTCTTGACGATTCCTAAGGAGGACAGCCGAAGAGAAGACTGTATCTGGTGATTCTATTGGGGATCTAGGCGTCTATTTCTACGAATAAATGAAATGGCGTCACCTAGTTCTAGACGTAGTTGCCGGGGAAACTCGAAATATCTATACTATTATTACACAGTAGATATGAGTTTATGAAAGGAGACTTACAGTGAGCAGCCCCACAATACAGTTTATAATATGAAAGCAGTAAATGAAAGCGATAACCACTTACTCGGTTGTAGTGCTTCCATGCTGTTTGGTTAGTTGTTCAACAAAGAAAGACTAAAAACAACAGTATATTCAAAAACAAAGGAGAAAGTGCTTTGAAAAAGAAAGATTTGGGGCTTACAGCTCAAGGAGAGGCCCAGGGTTTTATCGTTGAATTTGTACAGAGGGACTTATACAAGTGACTGGGGCCCAAAAAGGTTTTCTGTACAAAGGGATGGGTCTTACACTCTCTCAAGAGGCCCAAAAAGGTTTAAAGAAAAGAGTGGGGCTTATAACACGAGGGTAGGCCCAAATGATTTTTCGTTTAAAAATGGCGATCGCGCCGAGGTTTTCTTTTAACGCAGAGGGACTTATACAATAAGTGAGGCCCAAAATGTTTTGGTTAAAAGGGGGATTGGGTCTTACACTCTAATAGAGGCCCAAAGTGTTTTGAATGGGTCTTATAGCTCAAGGAGAGGCCCAGATGATTTTTGAAAAGGCGACGATCGCGCCGTTTGTTTTTTTTTTACGGTATCGGGACTTATATAATAAGTGAGGCCCAAAGATGATTTGGCCAAAAAAAGGATTGGGTCTTACACTCTAATAGAGGTCCAAAGTGTTTTGAAAATGATTTATGAGGGTTGAATTAATCCAAAACCCTAATTTGTTTTTAAAATGTATTTAATTGAATAAAAATTCAATTAAAATGATCAAAAATTGTTTAACACATGGAAAACAAATTGTGATCTTGGATTAATGCTTCAAAAATTAAGTATTGACCTACAAAATAATTAGAAACATTAAAAGTTGCAAAATCAATGTAGAAAAAATATTTAAAATGCCAAAAACAATCAAAATATTAATTCTTTACAAAAATATCAATTATATGAAATAAATAATATTTTTGGGATTTTTTGTGAAAATAAAATATTTTAACATTTTTGTGAATTATTAAAAAAAGAATCAACTCAAAATCATTAAAACTCAGAGAGAAATTAATTTTTGAATCAATTAAACAAAATCACAAAATTCAAATATTTGAATTTATGAAAAATGGCGCCAAGAACAGCTGAAGAACACGCGCGTGTTCTTGGTTTCTCAGATTTGCATTTTCTATCCAATCTCCATGAATACGTAATCATATCATGCAATCCACATATCATTATGCTCGTCTCAACCTCACGATCATGTCTATGTACTTTAATTTCATTTAAATTAAACATACAACAAGAAATCACGAAGAGACCTCAAGAACCCTAATTTCTGCATGAAGGCTAGGATTTTTGATACACGATTCAAACAATGCAATTAATTAAGGGAAAACATTCCATGCATGATTATGAACATATGGCCAAATTATTGTGCGAGGAAATATGCATAGATTGAGAGATGACCAAGTATGTGCTTACCTCTAGGCCGTGACAGCAAGTTCAAAGTGATTTTTGATTTGGAGGTGTTACAGATGAGTGGTGATGATCTGAACAGCTTCCCTACACCCTATGGATTGTGTTTGGATGGTTGGACTTGATTGAAATTGGTTGGATCATTTTGTGGTACTTCAGCTGCACTTTGGTTAAAACCTTGAGCAACCAGCTGGTGATTTTGTGAAATTGATGTTTCAGAAGTAATCTAAGTGTTTGATCAGCTCATATGTGATGTATGTGAGGTGTGTGAGTGATTGGTTTGATTGGAATTGCTCTCAAACTCAAAACCCGATAGTGACTTGCCTTAGAAGGCAAAATTGGAGTGAAAGAAGAGATTTTGAGGAAAGCATCTGTTAGATGACTTTGGTGTACTCAAACTGACCACAATTGAGCTCTATTTATAGTAGAGCAAGTTTGTTTTGGGATCCACAGTGAATGGCAACTGGAGCAGGTGTTTCCTCAATGTTGGCCAATGGAAATGCAAGTCTCCTCTAGCCATTGACTAGAGGTTAGGGCACAGAGCTATGGTCCCCTTGGTCTTGGATAAGTCTTGACTGATTTCAAATGAGAATGACTCAGTCCATGCCACCTTGATGGTTCCATTGAATGCCTCATTCCAAATTTGAAGTCTTGTCCCTATTTTGGCCATTCTAGGTTCAACATGTTATTTCTTGTTCCATGGACTGTGGAGGCTTGGCTCAGTGATTGTCCCCTTTAGATTCAATCCTCTGAGGTGTCCAAGTGGATAGGAGCAATTGAATTTGGCTGATTTTGGCAAATCGACCAAAGTTGCAAATTCTGCCTTGCCTTGACAGATTTCAGTAAGGCAACTTGGCAATGTTGTATCTCATGGTGTAGGTTGAATTTGGCAATGTTCTTGGCCATATTGGAAAGCTCTTACATGATACAACAACTGTTTGAACAAGTTTGGTTTTGATCTCTTTTGATTCCAAGTGAAAAATCCCCCTACATTTGGCAAAAAGTGAGGCAGAATCTGACTTAGTGAAAATTTCACTAAGTGTTGGAAAAAGTGACATTTTCACTTTTCAGCCACTTTGATCACTCCATAACTCAAAATCCTTAATGAATTGGAATGACTTGTAGTTGAAGTTTTTGTAGGTGATAATGAGGTCTACAAATCAAGATTTGGATGGAAAAAATTGGCTTTGTGGTTTAGGAGTTATGGTCCTCCAAAGTTGGTACCTTTGCCACTTTATTTTTAACTTAGAAAAATTTCTAAGTTTTATGGTTACCCCTTTTACAAGTTATCTCACTTTTCTTGATTTTTCTTGATGAATGATGATTCAAATCATACATTAACATCATTTTAGGGTTAAAAATCCATTTTGGTGAAAAATCTCAAAAAGTCAAAGTTGACTTTTGTGCACAGTTGACTTTTTATCAGATGAATTCCAATCTGTGCAATTCTTCAGGAAATCATGTTCTTGACCTAAATCAAACTTGATGGACATGTTCCATGGGTGTCATAGGGTATATTCAATCATGTATTAGGGTTTGGGAGCATGTCCAGGTTAAAAGTCAAAGTTACAGTTGACTTTTCCCTTAAAACCCTAATTGTGGTGCAGATGAAAATGAGACTTGTTGCTCAAGCTTCTTGGATCAATCCATTGTCCCAAATGGATCAATATGGTGTATTAGAGACCCTCAAATCATCTCTTGAGGTCTTGGCTCATGGTTTGTCCCAAAAGTCAACTTAGGGGTGAATTAGGTCAAGAAACCCTAATTCCTGATTTTTGATGAATGCATCCCCTGAGGCAAAATTGACTTGATGCATGGGTTCATGAGGTTCCATGAAGCATATTAGGTTATGTTTTGGATCATTGCCTTGTGCCCAGATGAAAATTTCCATCTGGAGGCCCTGGTCGACCAAAACCCTAATTTGGTGACACTGTCGATCTTGAGACTTGATCCACCTAGAAGGGAGCAGCCTTGTGCTTAATCCTTGAAGTGGGAGTCCTTTTTGATCCATTGTGGATGTTTAAGAGATTAGACAAGTTGAAGATCCTGTCATTTCTTGATTGATCATTTGTCTAAGCACTCAAAGAGGGCTTGAAACCCTAATTTTTATTGTAGTGGATGCTCACCCATCTTTGGGGAGACTAATGAAGCATGATGGTTCATCCATATTGTGATGATGATTTTCACAATGATGGGAAATCTAACTGGTCAAAATTTGGGGTATTACAGATGCCCCTATTTAATCTTCTTGGACCCGAAGGTGTGAATGACGAAGGGATTCGAGCATTCGGGGTGCAAGAGGATTAAATATCGGAATATCCGAAATTTTGATGGTGGTTATGAATGGTAGCTTACGCATTCATCTTCTTTAGCTAAGCGATGATGCTTAGAAAAGGTAAACTTCCCCTCGATCCTGGTTTCTACCAAGGAACTGGTTTCAGTCTCTGATTTAAACTTCCCCTCGATCCTGGTTTCCTGCCAAGAACTGGTCTTAGTTTCTGATTTAAACTTCCCCTCGATCCTGGTTTCCTACCAAGAACTGGTCTTAGTTTATGATTTAAACCTCCCCTCGATCCTGGTTTCCTACCAAGAACTGGTCTTAGTTTCTGATTTAAACTTCCCCTCGATCCTGGTTTCCTACCAAGAACTGGTCTTAGTTTCTTTTGTCAATAAACGTTCTTGACAAGGGACGCTATTCATAGCGGCTTTCCTCAAACTTCTCGCCGAATTTTCCTGGGGAGATGCCATTTGAGTGGAAAAAGTTTTGTTGTCAGACTTGCTGGGGAACCCATTCGTCTGAATTGTAGAGGTACACAAACTTCTCTGTTTTGGAGACGCCATTTGTCGATTCTACTAGGGAAAGCGAGTCTCTTGAGAGACTATTTTCGTTTGGGATCTTTCATCATACTTTTCTCGGGATTTTCCCGGAGAAACGCCATATGATGGGGTCCAATTTTGAGGTACCAATGACCTTCTCATCAGTGGTTTTTCGGAGCAAAACTGGCGTGCTGCCGAATCTCTGATCACGAGGCTTTCTCTGTGGATTTTCCTTAATCCGGGAAAGCAAGGATATCATCTTCAATGGCGAAGAGTGGTGTTTATTGAGAGTTTTCTCTGGCTTTTCAGAGGTTCAATTTATCAAAGTGGCCAAGTGCCGACTCTGATCTAAAGATACACTGGTGGCGAGATTGTGCAGACGCAACACTTCCTGACGAGGAAAGAACTGACAAACTCGATTGAGAAAACTGTTTATCACTAGGGGACAAGACCGACTCAAGTGATAGTGATGCAATACGAAATGCGAACGCAAATAAAATGCATGAAGTACGTATGTATATGCTGACAAAACAGACGCGACATATAGACTAATGGATGAACACAATTGGATACTCGACCATCGCGGGGCGAAGAAGTACCGTTGATTCAAAATAGCAATTCCACCTTGCTTATGAGAGATAGCCCCGTTGGGAGCTATGTTGATCGGGCTTAGGAGACGAGAACTCGGCCGAGGATGTCATACGAAACAAGGTCTCTGACACAGTTGATCCCTTCATTCAGGCGAACTGGTTTAGAAGGATTACTTTGATTCTGAACTTTGAAGTTCGCTTACTTCGGGAGAAGCAATCGATGTTCTTCAGATGTTCAACAGTCAAAAGAAATTGCCATCTTTAATTTAAAAGCAGAAAAAGTTTAACAAGTAAATTCATTTTTGTTTTATTTCAAGAATCGCTGATTAAGTTTAAACAACGTCGTTCTGTAAAGCTAAAGCAAGTAAAGAATTACAAACAAAAGCACAAGGGCTCAAATTTTATTGATAAGATGGAGATCAGCCAAACGCGTGATTCCAAAGAGTATATACAAAGTTATAAAACGATAATTTACAGGGAAAAGGGCTACGTTGAAACATA
The DNA here is from genome assembly GCA_022829125.1 of Lathyrus tuberosus. Lineage (NCBI taxonomy): Eukaryota > Viridiplantae > Streptophyta > Magnoliopsida > Fabales > Fabaceae > Lathyrus > Lathyrus tuberosus. Next base: position 7,180,884 of record JALAZF010000199.1, on the reverse strand, counting down.
ACGACCACTATCCTTCTACCAACTTTGAATTCGGGGCATCCTGAGCTTCTGTCGAAGATGACCTTGACTGGAGTTTTCCTCTGATAGATGATGTAACTACTGCTGCTGAGGGACTTGCCTCTGTTGGACATAGTTACTTGCCATTATCCCTAACTTTTGCCTGGATTGTACTATGAGATTTCCAATCCATCGGGATGATTCTTTTTTTTTCATGTCTCTAACTTTTGCCTGGACCGCCCTTTCGGGTTTTCAATCCACCGAGACATTTTTTTTTTAGTTTAGGCGAAGTATTTCTTGACTACATGAACATTCGTGGGGTAGGCAAATTCCTCTCCGTCCATGGTTGCAAGTCTCAAGGCACCGCCTGAGAAAGCTTTCGTGACCACATAGGGGCCATCATAATTTGGGGTCCATTTGCCCCGAGAGTCAGTGAGAAATGATTGTATCTTCTTGAGCATGAGGTCTCCTTTCCTGAAGACACGAGGTCGGACCTTTTTGTCGAACGCCCTCTTCATTCTCTGTTATACAACTGACCGTGGCATAGTGCCGTGATTATCTTTTCTTTTATCAGATTCAGTTCGTCGTGTCGACTTTGACACCATTCAGCTTCAGTGAGCTTAGCTTCCATCAATACTCGAATTGACGAGATCTCTACTTCTATGGGGAGCACTGCTTCCATGCCATATACTAGAGAGAAAGGGGTAGCCCCTGTTGAAGTGCGGACAGATGTGCGATAACCGTGAAGAGCAAAGGGTAGCATCTCGTGCCAGTCTTTGTAGGTTACAACCATCTTTTGAACGATCTTCTTGATGTTCTTGTTAGCCGCTTCTACCGCTCCGTTCATCTTGGGTCGGTAGGGAGATGAGTTATGGTGTTCGATCTTGAACTCTGCACACAACTCTTTCATCATCTTATTGTTCAAGTTAGATCCATTATCAGTAATGATCTCACTTGGAACACCATAACGACAGATGATATTGTTTTTGATAAATCGGACCACCACTTGTCTGGTTACATTAGCGAATGACGCTGCTTCGACCCACTTGGTGAAATAATCAATGGCTACGAGGATGAACCGATGTCCGTTTGAAGCCTTGGGCTCAATCATACCAATCATGTCGATTCCCCATATGGAAAAAGGCCACGGGGAAGAAAGAACTTTGAGATGTGATGGCGGTACATGAATTTTGTCGGCGTATATCTGACACTTGTGACACCTCCTCATGTACTTGTAGCAGTCGGATTCCATGGTCAACTAATAATACCCGGCCCTGAGAATTTTTCTTGCCATTGTGTGTCCGTTGGCATGAGTGCCAAAGGATCCTTCATGAATTTCTTTCATGAGCATGTCTGCTTCTGGTCTGTCGACACATCGGAGCAAAACCATGTCAAAATTTCTCTTATAAAGAGTGTCACCGCTCAGGAAGAAGTTTCCAGCTAATCTTCTGAGGGTTTTCCTGTCTTTTCTGAGTGCCCCAGATGGGTACTCTTGTTTCTGAAGGAAGCATTTGATATCGTGATACCAAGGTCTGTCGTCTATGACTGCTTCAATCGCGAAGATGTAAGCGGGCCGTTCAAGGCGCATGATGTCGATCTTAGGTATGTCATTCCATCGACATACACTAATCATGGAAGAGATAGTGGCTAATGCATCAGTCATGTGATTCTCATCACGAGGGATGTGATGAAAGTCGACTCTGTTGAAGAAGGGTAACAACCTTCTTGCATAGTCTTTGTAAGGAATCAATCTTGATTGGTATGTGTTCCAATCTCCTTTTATCTGGTTAATAACCAGGGCTGAATCGCCGTATACGTCCAAGTTTTTGATCCTTAAATCAATCGCTTCTTCGAGACCCATAATACAAGCTTCGTATTCGGCCTTGTTGTTCGTACATTTGAACGTAAGTCTGGCAGTGAAAGGAATGTGGGAACCCTAAGGGGTAACAATGATTGCCCCAATTCCGTTTCCATAAAGATTAACTGCTCCGTCAAAGATGAGTCCCCACTGGGAACCTGGTTCTGGCCCTTCACTGGGTAGCGGTTCATCGCAATCTTTCATTTTTAGATACATGACATCTTCGTCTGGGAAGTCAAACCCGATTGATTATTGATCGTCAATCGGTTGATGAGCCAAATGATCGGCTAAAATACTTCCTTTAACGGCTTTCTGAGCATGGTACTCTATGTCATATTCTGATAGTAACATCTGGCAACGGGCAATCCTTCCCGTGAGAGCAGGTTTTTCGAAAACGTACTTGATTGGATCCATTTCGGAGACCAACCAAGTAGTATGACGAATCATGTATTGGCGAAGACGTTTGGCTGCCCAAGCCAAAGCGCAACAAGTTTTCTCAAGCATTGTGTACCGAGTTTCGCAGTCGGTGAATTTCTTGCTTAGATAATAAATGGCAGACTCTTTCCTTTTAGTTTCGTCTTGTTGGCCAAGTACATATCCCATTGAGTCCTCTAGGACTGTGAGGTAAATGATCAGTGGTCTTCCTTCCACTGGAGGTGATAGAATCGGAGGATTCAACAGATATTCCTTAATACTGTCGAAGGCAGTTTGGCAGTCTTCTGACCAAACGCAATCCTGGTTCTTTATGAGTAATTTGAAAATCGGCGCACAAGTGGCGGTCATAAGGAATATGAATCTGGAGATGTAGTTCAAACGTCCCAGGAATCCTCTGACTTGTTTTTCAGTTTTCGGAGAAGGCATTTCTTGAATGGCCTTGACCTTGTCAGGATCAACCTCAATCCCTTTCTGGCTGACGATGAACCCTAGTAGTTTCCCTGAACGGACACCGAAGGTGCACTTGTTAGGATTCAAGCGGAGCTTAAATTTTCTTAGACGTTCGAACAATTTTGACAGATGTTCAACGTGCTCATCCTCTGTTCTTGATTTTGCAATCAAATCATCGACATATACCTCGATTTCTTTGTGTATCATGTCATGAAACAGAGTAGTCATGGCCCTTTGATAGGTTGCCCCGACATTCTTCAAACCGAACGGCATTACCTTGTAACAAAAGGTGCCCCATGGGGTAATGAACGAAGTTTTCTCCATGTCTTTCGGCACCATTTTGATCTGATTATAGCCCGAGAATCCATCCATGAAGGAGAATACTTTGAACTTTGTTGTGCTGTCAACCAGCATGTCAATGTGTGGTAAAGGAAAGTCGTCCTTTGGACTTGCCTTGTTTAGATCTCTGTAATCAACACACATTCTGACCCTTCCATCCTTTTTGGGAACGGGTACAATGTTGGCTAACCATTGAGGATATTCAGATGTAGCGAGGAAACCCGCGTCGATCTATTTCTGTACCTCCTCTTTGATTTTGATGGCCATGTCCGGGTGAGTGCGTCTCAAACTTTGCTTTACTGGCGAACATTTTGATCTCAACGGTAAGTGATGTTCCACGATGCTGGTATCCAACCCTGGCATATCCTGATAGGACCAAGCGAACACATCGGTGAATTCTTTGAGAAGCTTTATCAAACCCTCTCTGGCAGTTGGACTGAGCAATGCTCCGATCCTGATTTCTTTTCTCTCTTTTTCTGAACCCAAGTTTACCGTTTCCAACGGTTCTTTGTGAGGTTCAATGGACCTTTCCTCTTGTCTGAGTAGTCGGGAGATCTCTTCTGGAATTTCGTTGTCATTTTCTTCTTCAGCCTCGAATACCGGGAACTCAAAGTTGGGAGACGGCATTGGATCGTATGTTTCAATTGGGTATACAACAAGCAATCTGCATGACGTGATGATTCGTGTTTAGAAGAGATAGAGAAAATGCAAGTGTGTGCAGTGTATTGATTTTACTGCTTGTTTTTATTTGAATTGTTTTTAGGATTACCATTTTCTGAAAAAGAAAAAAGAGAAAACAGCAATTAATGCGAAAATTACAGAACGACGTTATTTTATTAATGAACAAGTCGACTCTTGAAACTACAGCCCTATAAAACAAAACTCTGTCGCTTTGGGCAAAGCGAAGAGGGAAATTTACAAAAAGCGAGCCCTATCAAAATATTCGTTTCACCTGGGCAGGGTGAAAGGTTTAAAGATGGCAATTACTTTGACTGATGAACGACCTTCGGAACCTCGACAGCAACCCATTGGCGGCGAACTCCTCGGTGAATCATAAAGTCTGGCACCTTCCTTGATTTGTCTTCAGAAATGACGCTGATTTCTGGTGGAGCAGGATCATTGGAATCTGTCTCCCAAGCAGAGTTATCGTAGGAGGATTCCTCTGTTGCATTTTGCATAGCATTGGAGCTCTCAGCTGTATCTCCCCATCCAGTTGACTGGATATCTTCGAGCCTGATACGAGAGCTTTCGGGAGCAGTGTACTTGACCATAAAGTCGTATTTTCCACTTGGTTGTCCCCAAAGTGTCCCAAACTTTTTTGGAACTGGAGAAGTCATCCCTCTCGATGACGTTGACCTCAGGAAAAGCATAGTTGATGAATTCTAGTCCTGTAAATGTTGCGAATTCATCTTCATGTTGAGTAGTTTCCGAATGACCTGAGTGTTGATCCCATGACATGGCGGGGACACAGGTATTCTGTTCAAAGATGGTCAGCGAAGTTTCATTACTCGGCTAACTTTCTTGCCCCAAGTTTCCTGGGTAAGGCTGCCACATTGGCAGGCCATCCATCGGGCCATAGTAATTGTGATCAAAGTTGTCTTTCATCGGAGTGTTCTCCTCTAATGAATTTGGCGGAGCACGACATCCTTCCGGATCACAATCTCCGTAGATCATTTCGACATCTAGTCTTGGTATAAATCTCGGACTTTCTATAGGAAAGCAAAAAGGCATAGGCACCTCTTCCTGAGACATATAGCTGTCCTTGTTAAGGTAGGACTTCCATTCTTCATCTGTGTCAGAGGGATCTTCCTCATTGATAGCATGAACTGTCTGAGACACTGAGTGAAGAAAACCTCCACTATGGAAGAAGTTTTGAAGGGGATGAAGACTTTCATCGTTGGCGGCTGTCTGGGTACAGGTCGCAGAAAAACCAAGACCCTTCTTTGTTTTATTGTCAATAGGAATGACAAGCCGTCCCCATCCTGTCGTATCGGTACTCTCGACCGCTTTGATAGCATCTTTGTATGAAGAAATTGAAGTTCCTTCTTCGGATTGATCGTTTTTGCTCACCGATAGTGCTTGGAACTGAGTTCCAATAACCTCCTCGGGTTCTACACAAGCAGATGATGATAAGTTGCTTATAAGCAAGGCTTGTTCCCCACAAACCGTGACAAGTTGATCGTTCTTGACGAACTTTAGCTTTTGGTGGAGGGTTGAAGTAACCGGTCCAGCCTGATGTATCCAAGGTCTTCCTAATAAACAACTGTATGTTGCCCGGATGTCCATGACCTGGAAAGTGATTTGGAAAGTGTGAGGACCAATAGTTATGGGAAGATCAACTTCGTCGATAACTGTTTTTTTGGATCCGTCGAACGCTTTGACGACGACCTCACTGACTCTCATCTGAGGGCCTTTGAATGATAATTGCATCAAAGTGGACTTCGGCATAACATTCAGGGCTGACCCTGTGTCTACCAGTACGCTGGCTAAAGTATCGTCCTGGCAGTTAACTGTGATATTGAGCGCCATGTTATGACGACGACCCTCTTCAGGTAATTCCTCATTACTAAATCCCAAATTGTTGCAGGAAGTGATGTTAGAGACAATGCTATCGAACTGTCTGATTGTTACATCCTGTTCCACAAAGACTTGCTCCAAGACTTTCTGTAGAGCCTCTCTGTGTGCTTCTGAACTGAGTAACAGTGATAATACTGAGATCTTTGAAGGAGTTTGTAACAGTTGATCAACAATGTTATATTCACTCCTTTGGATGAGCGTTAGCATCTCATCTTTGTCTTTTGAAAAGTCGGGATTACCAGATTGACTGACTGGTGGATCAGGAATTTCCGCCTGAAGTTCCTTTTCTCTGTTGGATTCTCCAACCCCTCGGTTGAAGACTCGACCGCTCCGTGTTACACGACTGATGTCTGCAATATTCACGACGGAGGGTAATGTAATTTCCCTTCCATTCTCGATTATTGTTGCACCGTATTTGTAGGGGATTGCCTTAGCTGATTCATACGGTAGTGGCCCCGGTAGATAGATGACTATGGGAACCTTCTGATTTTTCTGACCATCATAAGTAACCTCGATCCGTTCCCGGCTGGGAACTCTAGATTCATCAAGTAGAGGGACGATGGCAAAAACATCCCTGGTCTGGTGATGACCAGAGATCGTGATAACATCCTCAACTTGCTCGGCAAGGTAGTTCGGCGACCAAATGATGGGTCCTGAACCTGGATATGGATGAATTTCTCCATGATCGATCTGACCCTGAAGAGCTGCTCTCACAAGGTAACACCCTTGGTTACTTTCCGAACAGACGCTACAACTATCATAGTTGTGTGGTGGCACCTGGTCACGCCCACTTTGAATACAATGTAACCTCACTAGGTTACCTTCCATTGATCGGACATCCTGACTTTGACGACGAGCAGGATTCCTGTTATTGATACTAATCTGCTGAGTATCTTCGTCCATATAGATTGGCATCCACCAGTGATTTAACAAGTGCTGAAGTGCCTCCTGGACAAGGGTACAACCTCGATCATTTTCGCAACCCACTTTACAATTTTGATAATCGTGTGATATTAAGAATCCGAGTCGGACCTGCTCAGCATGTAACTTTACCAGATTGGTATTCATCACGCAGATGTCCAAGATCTGAACCATGTTGATTTGATAGGAGTTCCTATCATGGTAGTCTTGGATCCATCCAAGATCCATCTGACGCTGGAGGGCCTCTTGTATGAAAGAGCATCCCTGTTTGTTTACCGAGCAAATTAGACAGGAACTGTAATCGTGCCGCGGCAGATTATGATACTGGCTTTTCCTTGAGTGCATTGCCACCAAGTTGACATTCATCACACGGATGTCGTGGTTTTGAATGACGTTAGAATTCGTAGAGACCATGTTAACTCCACGAACTCGGTGCTCCTGGATCCATCCAAGATCCATTTGTTCCTGTAGAGCTGATTGCACTACAGAACATCCCTGGTTGTCTTTAGAGCAGATATCACACTGGTGATAATTATGAGGTGGCACATCGCCATATCCACTCTGTCTACAATGCATCTTGACCAGATTGGTCCCCAAGAAGAGTACATCATGAATTTGATAGACATTGTTAGTCTATTTCTCAATCAGATTGACTGCAGCTTTCTCGTGTTGAGGCAGCGGGTTCGTAAGAACATTAGGATTCGTATCTTTGAAAGATAAGAGCCAGCTCCTAACAAGCTTTTGCCCGTCGGATTTGAAATTGAGACAAGTCTCAATGTTATGCCCTGAACCTCCTTGATGATAAGGGCGTGTTTGATCCGCTTTAAACCAAAAAGGCAGATTTTCCAGAACTGAAAGGGGAGACTTAGTCTGAATGTGCCCCTTAGCCAGCAGTAACGGAAACAACTCTGCGTACATTACGGGTATAGGATCAAATCCTGGTGGCCGTGTTGTACGGTTTTTGTTATATGGAGGACGAGCCTGCTGAAGAGGCTGTTGTGTCCTTTGCTGATCAGGTTAACTCTGCGCAACCTGAGGTTGATACATAGGAACAGGCGCGGGGCCGATAGCAGGAGTAACAGCTGCTACTGGCTGATAACGACGCCTTTGATTTCCGAGAGAGATATTCCCAATATCTTGCTCTTTTTTCTTAGGGAGAGCACTACCGTATTTTTTAGTACCGCTCGTTGATCCAGTGTCTTTTACCAAACGTCCTTCTCAGACGACTTCCTCAAGACGTACACCCATGCCGACCATTTCGGTGAAATCACTGGGCGCACTGGCGACCATTCGGTCATAGTAAAATGAGCTTAAGGTCTTTAAGAAGATCTTTGTCATCTCTTTTTCCTCAAGAGGTGGACAAATTTGAGCGGCAATTTCACGCCACCTTTGAGCATACTCCTTAAAGGTTTCCTTGTCCTTTTGCGACATTGATCTGAGTTGATCTCTGTCGGGTGCCATGTCCAAATTGTACTTGTATTGTTGGACGAAGGCAGTACCAAGATCTCTGAATGTACTGATCGTAGTACGGTTTAAACCCATGTACCATTTGAGTGCGGCACCGGTTAAACTATCCTGGAAGTAGTGAATCAGCAGGTCCTGATTCTCCGTCTAAGCTGACATCAGCCGAGCGTACATCACCAGATGGCTCTGAGGGCAAGAGTTACCCTTGTATTTTTCAAAGTCGGGCACTTGGAACTTGTGCGGGACGTTCACATTTGGGACCAAGCAGAGGTCTGCGGCGTCCTTTCCAAATAGATCCTGACCGCGAATGGCTTGCAGCTCTTTCTGCATTTCCAAGAACTGTTCCTGGAATTCCTCCATTCTGTCGAACATAGTTTCCTTCTTACCAGAAGGTGTTGGTGGAATCTGTCCTTCCGGGACAGTGTGCACCACAGGGGGTGGTACCGTGACTACGGCAGTAAGTCTTGGCGCTTCCCGAAGTTTGTAACCTTCAGGAGTCTTGAGTATGCCCCTGGCATCTTCGCTTTCCCGAAGTTTGTAACCTTCAGGCCCAGCGGCTTCTGTTGTGATTCCCTGATCTTCAGTGATCGGCGGAACATATCCTTCCGGGATATAGTTAACAGGCATGCCCCAAGGACGATCTTTCGGCATCTGATACCTAGGATCATACTTTTCTATGATGGGCGTTGAGGTGATCTCTGAGATCACAGTTCTTTGTAGCTGAGCTTCTGCCATGGCTTGCATGTCGTTACGAAGCTTTCTGATATCCTCTCTCAGAGCGTCGATCTCTTCTTTCAACTCTCTGTTTTCTTCCTCAAGATCATCCATCTTTTTCTGACGATTGGCCAGAGTATTATATGAATGAGACAGTTTGATTCTAGAATCGAGACACAAACGTGAGATTCGTAGGTAAGGAGAATACGCGATGTGAGAATGATGAATGCAATGATTATATTAATTGTTTTTAGGTTTAATTAAAATAAACTTCGACAATTAGATTGCAAATATCAAACAGTGGGGAAACCCCTTTTTTTATTGAATTCCAAAGGATTACAGAAATGGAAATACAGTAGATTACAAAGTGCAGAAACAGAAACCTAAACTAATGGGTCCCGAGTCCTCTTCTTTGACCGGGGCGCTTGGGCCGTTGTCGGGTTGTCATTCCTTTGCCAAGTGAAAGGAGCGAGCAAATTCCTTTGGTCATCTTGATTCTCTACAGCATGCTGCTCCAAAATTTCAATCAGAGCATCTTTCTCTTTTAGTAGTTGCTGTATTTGGATATACTCTACGTTGAGGGTGCGGTACTTGTTCTTCCAAGACCTCCTCTCCCATTGAACTTTGTTGAGAGTAACCTGAAGCTTTTCAGTTTCCGTCATGAAGTACATGACAGATTCCCTTGGCGGAAGAATTCCGTAACGAGGATAAGGCATCTTTAGCTTGAGAGCTCTAGTTTGTACCCAATGGAGATAAGGCTCCACCGAGACACAGTCCGGTTTTCCCAGAGACTCTCGTCCTTTCTTATGAACATGTTTCCAAGCTTGCACTATTTCCATCTTTAGTGCTCTGTCACTTTCTCCTTCTTTGAAGAAAAGACCTTCCAGATGAACACCCAGTGGGATGTGTCTCATCGGGTATCCAAATTGACGAAGAACTAATATTGGATGATAGTTGATTCCTCCTTTAGTTCCTATGAGGGGTACGTTGGGGAAGTTTCCACAACGGTCAATGATTCTGATTCCCTCATAAATCCTATTACACCAATCTATATCGGAATTGGTGAGAGACATGATCTTCTGCGACCAACGTAAGACACTCTTGCAATCCCAAAAAGCAGCAGATTTGGGCAAGTGTGAGATAAACCATTTATAAAGCAAAGGTACACAGCATGTGATCTCCCCTCCGCTGTACAAATTTCCTAAGTGTACAGAATGATACGCATCTGCGAGCAAAGTCGGCACAGGGTTTCCAATGAGAAAAACCTTAATAGCGTTGATATCGACGAAGTTATTGATGTTGGGAAACAAAAATAACCCGTAGGTGAGCAAGACAAAGATGCTTTCAAAAGCAGTCTCGTTCCCTATACTAGCAAAGTACAGAGCTTTCTTGGTCAGGAACTGGGCTGGCAAACCTTGGGTGCCACCCTTAGTAATCATGTGAGTCCTGACCTCAGACTCGTCCAAATGAATTGCTCTTGCAATAGTCTGATTCTTTGGAATTTCTTCCAGTCCAGAAAATGGAGCTCGATCAGTGATATGTAAATCAGTCAGATGAAAATACTCCTCCAACGTTGGTGATAGCTGGTAATCCGGGAATGTGAAACAGTGATAAACCGGATCGTAGAATTGAATGAGCGCGTCCATGATTCCCTTAATCACATGGACTCTTAACAGTGGTAGCAAACCACCGTGCTTGGCTCTGAAAGCCTCTGGGTTAACGATCATCCACGCTAACTTTCTCAAATCCCCTAGTTTTGGAACCTTGAAGGTATACTGGTGAGTTCTCCTTCTACCGAAATCCATTAATGCAATCTTTTTCTCTGATATTTGCAATCACAGTCTTAGTTTAATTTGAAAAACAGAGAGACTAGAAGAGAAATTTTTTGAATGTTTTAATGTTTTATTAAATGAATGCATGAATGCAGCACACAAAAACATAGAAAAAACATGGGGTCAAAGGGTCGTTGTCATGAAGTCAAGGCTCTACCCATCCCCAAAGGTTTATACTAGGGTGATTTTTGTACCTGTACTCATTATCATCAGCTCCTCCCAGGAAAGCAAAACAACAAGCGGATCGCCAGCGAGTTGTGTGCAATCTTAGAGTAAGTGCTATTCACCGAGAATAGATCACCAGCCTCAAATGAGGGTAGTATCGTGTAACAGCTATTTCCGATAGCTTCCGCACTATGAAAGGGTTTGGCTTTTCTAGGTGTATACTCATTCTCACCACATGCGGCATCACACGCATTCCTCAGCTTCTCAGACTTAACAACCGGCCCATTGGCTAGAAGAGTGAATGGGTTGCGTTGGTCAGCCTCCACTGAGGTTGATGTCGACCCCATCGCCATCACTTATCTTAAGTGTATACTCATTCTCACCACATGCGGCATCACACGCATTCCCAGTAGCAGAAAAATAAACACGTATAGCAATTAGGAAAAGCAGTATATATATTTGTCCTAATCATCCTAGACTTATAAAGCTACGATTCTTAAGTTCCTGACAGAAATGGGTTCCTCGGCAGAAGCCCCAATCTGTGGTTCCATGCCTAAGAGATGGACCAGCATAGGTCAATCTTTCTCTTCGGTAGAGTTCCCATTTTCCGTAGAAAACGGGGATGATGCCCTAAGGCAGAAAAGGAGACTCCCCAGTAGAGTCGCCATTTTACAAGGAAAGCAGAAAGAAAGAAAAACAACGGCCCCACGGTGGGCGCCACTTTTCTGTAGCGAGCGATTTTGGACGCGGTTCTTAAGCGCTGGTCGCTCTCTGCGGTTTGAGCTTTGACTACAGGTCGATTCATTTTTTATCCTATTGTGAGCTGAATAAGAAAGGGAAATAGATGTCTCCAATTAACCCTGCTTTGCATACTGAGTTTAAACAGCGGTCTGTTAGGTTACGGATGCTATCAATGTGGGGGGGCCTTTGTACTGGTTATTCGTATTTCGCCAATACAGGTTCTTTCTTTCTAGGGCTTTGGGCAAAAGGTTTCTGGCGGGGAATAAGGATTTGGGTTTTTTTGTTGATTGCGCTCGCTAAGATCTTTTCTTTCGATCTTATGCCTACGTATTCCCGTTTACCGAAACAGGGAAATCCGAGCGTTCGTAGTTCCTCCTATTCTATGGGAGGAAATTGGTTTTTGGTGTCTTGTTCAAAGCCCAAGACATGAAGCGAAAGGTGATTTGTATCTTGTTCAAAGCCCAAGATGTGAAGCTAAAAGGTCTATTTGTGTCTTGTTCAAAGCCCAAGACGTGAAGCTGAAAGACCTCGACTTTAGAGAGAATTTGTCATCTCTAAAGAGGGGGAAGGAGAATTACTTTAACTGGGATACGCGGATCCGAGCAATACCATAATTTCCGAAGAAAGGGTTTTAACCTGAAGGAGAAGACTTTAACTCAGTGTAGAGCAATGCCATCTTTCCTTAGGAATTTCTCATGCTAAAAGAGGGACAGTGGCATGGATGTAGATGATCCAGAGGCTTACCGCTTACAGCGATTAGATGAAGGGAGAGGAGTTGTTGATGTTTGTGTACTATGAACAAGACACAACTTTGATGCTAAAAGGTCGATTAGATCAACCCGTGGTTTTCTTATACAAAGCCTAAGAGAAGGCTAATTTCCGCTAGGAAAATCATTATACAAAGCCTAAGAGGAGGCTATTTTGTGTCTCGTACAAAGCCCGAGAGAGAGGCTAAAAGGTTTTGACCCAGTGGGGCATATCGTTATACAAAGCCTAAGAGGAGGCTAGCAAAGAGTTGACTCAGTTGGAGAATCTTTTATACTCAGTAAGAGAGTGTTTTTGTATCTCGTACAAAGCCCGAGAGAGAGGCGAAAAGGTTGTTTTGACTCCACTGGGGAGAATTTTGGTATCTCGTACGAAGCCCGAGATGGAGGCTATTGTAACTGTTTCAGTTGAGTGACAGATCCAATATACTGATTTAAAAGAGAAAATCAGTTCTTATATGAGTAACACTATACACAGGGATTTAATTTGAGGATCAGGGATATTTCCTTCTCTTTGAGGAAACGGGAAATCCAAAGGGTATCGAGACTATCCGAGTCTGCAGGTTTCCTTCCTATTTAACGAAGGGTGCTTGAGAATGTCTGTGAGACTCAAGGAAGTTAGACTGTCCAAGTCTTGAGTTTTATCTTTTGTACTATGCTTTGAGAAACAGTAGTAGACTCTATGAAAGGACTGTTCTATGAGGATGACTAGGTTCTATTCCTATACCTCTAGGAGGTCGTCGGGATAATTTGTACGAAGCCCAAGAGGAGGCTGGAATCTTTTAAGAAGCCGACGGGTCCTTGTACGAAGCCCAAGAGGAGGCTATCATTCCCGAAGGAAGAGATCATTATACGAAGCCTAAGAGGAGGTTGTGAATACTTCTAAGAAGCCGTAGGGTCCTTGAATAATGCCCAAGAGGAGGCCGATGCTTTTAAGAAGCCCGTGGGTCTATCATCTCCTTTCCATTAGGAAGATAACTCTTTTAAAGATAAAAACCACTGGTAAACGTGCGAGGTTTACTATCCAGCGACTTTTAACTTTTAAAGAGGGTTCCTTAGTTAAGGTCCAAGATTATGACCATAGTGGGTACCCAAACCCCGAGACATTCAAGGCAAGTTATCCACAAGGAATAGATCAAGTCAGGAAAGTTCGAGAATTGGGAAGAAACTTAAAGATGCCATTCACGGAGAATACATTCATCTTGGGGAGTAGAGCTTCTTGACGATTCCTAAGGAGGACAGCCGAAGAGAAGACTGTATCTGGTGATCCTATTGGGGATCTAGGCGTCTATTTCTACGAATAAATGAAACGGCATCACCTAGTTCTAGACGTAGTTGCCGGGGAAACTCAAAATATCTATACTATTATTACACAGTAGATATGAGTTTATGAAAGGAGACTTACAGTGAGCAGCCCCACAATACAGTTTATAATATGAAAGCAGTAAATGAAAGCGATAACCACTTACTCGGTTGTAGTGCTTCCATGCTGTTTGGTTAGTTGTTCAACAAAGAAAGACTAAAAACAACAGTATATTCAAAATCAAAGGAGAAAGTGCTTTGAAAAAGAAAGATTTGGGGCTTACAGCTCAAGGAGAGGCCCATGGTTTTATCGTTGAATTTGTACAGAGGGACTTATACAAGTGACTGGGGCCCAAAAAGGTTTTCTGTACAAAGGGATGGGTCTTACACTCTCTCAAGAGGCCCAAAAAGGTTTAAAGAAAAGAGTGGTGCTTATAACACGAGGGTAGGCCCAAATGATTTTTCGTTTAAAAATGGCGATCGCGCAGAGGTTTTCTTTTAACGCAGAGGGACTTATACAATAAGTGAGGCCCAAAATGTTTTGGTTAAAAGGGGGATTGGGTCTTACACTCTAATAGAGGCCCAAAGTGTTTTGAATGGGTCTTATAGCTCAAGGAGAGGCCCAGATGATTTTTGAAAAGGCGACGATCGCGCCGTTTGTTTTTTTTTTACGGTATCGGGACTTATATAATAAGTGAGGCCCAAAGATGATTTGGCCAAAAAAAGGATTGGGTCTTACACTCTAATAGAGGTCCAAAGTGTTTTGAAAATGATTTATGAGGGTTGAATTAATCCAAAACCCTAATTTGTTTTTAAAATGTATTTAATTGAATAAAAATTCAATTAAAATGATCAAAAATTGTTTAACACATGGAAAACAAATTGTGATCTTGGATTAATGCTTCAAAAATTAAGTATTGACCTACAAAATAATTAGAAACATTAAAAGTTGCAAAATCAATGTAGAAAAAATATTTAAAATGCCAAAAACAATCAAAATATTAATTCTTTACAAAAATATCAATTATATGAAATAAATAATATTTTTGGGATTTTTTGTGAAAATAAAATATTTTAACATTTTTGTGAATTATTAAAAAAAGAATCAACTCAAAATCATTAAAACTCAGAGAGAAATTAATTTTTGAATCAATTAAACAAAATCACAAAATTCAAATATTTGAATTTATGAAAAATGGCGCCAAGAACAGCTGAAGAACACGCGCGTGTTCTTGGTTTCTCAGATTTGCATTTTCTATCCAATCTCCATGAATACGTAATCATATCATGCAATCCACATATCATTATGCTCGTCTCAACCTCACGATCATGTCTATGTACTTTAATTTCATTTAAATTAAACATACAACAAGAAATCACGAAGAGACCTCAAGAACCCTAATTTCTGCATGAAGGCTAGGATTTTTGATACACGATTCAAACAATGCAATTAATTAAGGGAAAACATTCCATGCATGATTATGAACATATGGCCAAATTATTGTGCGAGGAAATATGCATAGATTGAGAGATGACCAAGTATGTGCTTACCTCTAGGCCGTGACAGCAAGTTCAAAGTGATTTTTGATTTGGAGGTGTTACAGATGAGTGGTGATGATCTGAACAGCTTCCCTACACCCTATGGATTGTGTTTGGATGGTTGGACTTGATTGAAATTGGCTGGATCATTTTGTGGTACCTCAGCTGCACTTTGGTTAAAACCTTGAGCAACCAGCTGGTGATTTTGTGAAATTGATGTTTCAGAAGTAATCTAAGTGTTTGATCAGCTCATATGTGATGTATGTGAGGTGTGTGAGTGATTGGTTTGATTGGAATTGCTCTCAAACTCAAAACCTGATAGTGACTTGCCTTAGAAGGCAAAATTGGAGTGAAAGAAGAGATTTTGAGGAAAGCATCTGTTAGATGGCTTTGGTGTACTCAAACTGACCACAATTGAGCTCTATTTATAGTAGATCAAGTTTGTTTTGGGATCCACAGTGAATGGCAACTGCAGCAGGTGTTTCCTCAATGTTGGCCAATGGAAATGCAAGTCTCCTCTAGCCATTGACTAGAGGTTAGGGCACAGAGCTATGGTCCCCTTGGTCTTGGATAAGTCTTGACTGATTTCAGATGAGAATGGCTCAGTCCATGCCACCTTGATGGTTCCATTGAATGCCTTATTCCAAATTTGAAGTCTTGTCCCTATTTTGGCCATTCTAGGTTCAACATGCTATTTCTTGTTCCATGGACTTTGGAGGCTTGGCTTAGTGATTGTCCCCTTTAGATTCAATCCTCTGAGGTGTCCAAGTGGATAGGAGCAATTGAATTTGGCTGATTTTGGAAAATCGACCAAAGTTGCAAATTCTGCCTTGCCTTGACAGATTTCAGCAAGGCAACTTGGCAATGTTGTATCTCACGATATAGGTTGAATTCAGCAATGTTCTTGGCCATTTTGGAAAGCTCTTACATGATACAACAACTGTTTGAACAAGTTTGGTTTTGATCTCTTTTGATTCCAAGTGAAAAATCCTCCTACATTTGGCAAAAAGTGAGGCAGAATCTGACTTAGTGAAAATTTCACTAAGTGTTGGAAAAAGTGACATTTTCACTTTTTAGCCACTTTGATCACTCCATAACTCAAAATCCTTAATGAATTGGAATGACTTGTAGTTGAAGTTTTTGTAGGTGATAATGAGTTCTACAAATCAAGCTTTGGATGGAAAAAATTGGCTTTGTGGTTTAGGAGTTATGGTCCTCCAAAGTTGGTACCTTTGCCATTTTATTTTTAACTTAGAAAATTTTCTAAGTTTTATGGTTACCCCTTTTACAAGTTATCTCACTTTTCTTGATTTTTCTTGATGAATGATGATTCAAATCATACATTAACATCATTTTAGGGTTAAAAATCCATTTTGGTGAAAAATCTCAAAAAGTCAAAGTTGACTTTTGTGCACAGTTGACTTTTTATCAGATGAATTTCAAACTGTGCAATTCTTCAGGAAATCATGTCCTTGACCTAAATCAAACTTGATGGACATGTTCCATGGGTGTCATAGGGTATATTCAATCATGTATTAGGGTTTGGGAGCATGTCCAGGTCAAAAGTCAAAGTTACAGTTGACTTTTCCCTTAAAACCCTAATTGTGGTGCAGATGAAAATGAGACTTGTTGCTCAAGCTTCTTGGATCAATCCATTGTCCCAAATGGATCAATATGGTGTATTAAAGACCCTCAAATCATCTCTTGAGGTCTTGGCTCATGGTTTGTCCCAAAAGTCAACTTAGGGGTGAATTAGGTCAAGAAACCCTAATTCCTGATTTTTGATGAATGCATCCCCTGAGGCAAAATTGACTTGATGCATGGGTTCATGAGGTTCCATGAAGCATATTAGGTTATGTTTTGGATCATTGCCTTGTGCCCAGATGAAAATTTCCATCTGGAGGCCCTAGTCGACCAAAACCCTAATTTGGTGACACTGTCGATCTTGAGACTTGATCCACCTAGAAGGGAGCAGCCTTGTGCTTAATCCTTGAAGTGGGAGTCCTTTTTGATCCATTGTGGATGTTTAAGAGATTAGACAAGTTGAAGATCATGTCATTTCTTGATTGATCCTTTGTCTAAGCATTCAGAGAGGGCTTGAAACCCTAATTTTGATTGTAGTGGATGCTCACCCATCTTTGGGGAGACTAATGAAGCATGATGGTACATCCATATTGTGATGATGATTTTCACAATGATGGGAAATCTAAGTGGTCAAAATTTGGGGTATTACAACACCAAGTCCCCTTCTTCGAATAGGCGAGGACAAACTTTCTTATCGAATGCTTTCTTGAGTCTCCGCTGATATAGTTGACCATGACATACAGCAGCCATGCGCTTTTCCTCTATGAGATTCAGTTGATTAAGTCTATTCTGTACCCACTCTGCTTCATCCAGCTTAGCCTCCATTATGACCCTTAGTGAAGGAATTTCTACTTCAACAGGGAGGACCGCTTCAGTGCCATATACCAAGGAGAAAGGAGTAGCTCATGTTGAAGTTCGAACTGAGGTTCTATAGCCATGTAGTGCGAAAGGGAGCATTTCATGCCAATCTTTGTAAGTCTTCACCATTTTCTGGATGATCTTCTTGATGTTCTTATTAGCCGCTTCAACTGTTCCATTCATTTTTGGGCGATAAGGTGATGAATTATGGTGATCGATTTTAAAACTCTCACATAACTCATCCATCACTTTGTTATTCAGATTGAGCCCATTGTCTGTAATAATCTTGTTTGGAACACCATAGCGACAGATTATCTCTTTCTTGATTAGTCGTGCAATGACTTGTCGTGTCACATTGGTGTAGGAAGCAGCTTCGACCCATTTGGTTAAGTAATCAATGGCAACTAGAATGAACCGGTGTCCATTTGATGCCTTAGGTTCGATCATCCCGATTATGTCTATTCCCCACATAGAGAAAGGCCAAGGAGCAGTTAAGACATTCAAAGGAGTTGGTGGCACGTGAATTTTATCCGCATAGATCTGACATTTATGGCACTTCTTGACATATTTGAAACAGTCTGATTCCATAGTCAACCAATAATACCCTGCTCGGAGAATCTTCTTAGCCATTGCATGCCCATTTGCGTGGGTTCCAAAGGATCCTTCATGTATTTCCTTGATAAGCGTGTCCTGTTCATGTCCATCCAAACACCGGAGCAACACCATGTCGTGATTTCTTTTGTAAAGTACCTCTCCATCTAGGAAAAACTGAGCAGCCAGTCTTCTGAGTGTTTTCTTATCCACATTGGAGGCATTTGCAGGGTATTCTTGTTTCTGGAGGAACTGTTTGATGTCATAAAACCACGGTTTATCATCCACTTCTGCCTCTACTGCCCCACAATAAGATGGTTCATCAAGGCGATCAATTCTGATGGCTGGTGCTTCATTATACCATTTGACCTTGAACATGGACGCCAACGTTGCCAAGGCGTCTGCCAATTGATTCTGATCTCTAGGAATATGATGGAAGGTGATCTCATCAAAGTATTCTATCCTTCTCCAGACACAATCTCGATACTGAGTTAATTTGGTATTAAGTGTCCTACATTCCCCTTTGACTTGATTGATGACGAGAGCTGAATCTCCATATACCTCTAAGATCTTGATTCCCAGCTTGATGGCTTCATTAATTCCCAAGATACACGCCTCATATTCCGCCATATTGTTAGTACATGAGAAGCATATCCTGGCGGTAAAAGGTATGTGAAATCCCGTGGGAGAAGTTATGACAGCCCCCACACCATGTCCTTCTGCATTTGAGGCTCCATCAAATATAAGCTTCCACCGAGATCCAGGTTCAGGTCCTTCGTAAGAACTTGGGATATCATCATCTCTTACAGCCATTACGTCCTCATCTGGAAAGTCAAATTGCATAGGCTGATAATCATCCAACGGTTGATGAGCGAGATGATCGGCTAACACACTTCCTTTTATGGCCTTCTGGGTAACATACTGGATGTCATATTCAGTAAGTAACATTTGCCACCGAGCCACCCTCCCAGTCACTCCAGGCTTCTCAAATATATACTTGATAGGATCCATCCTTGATATTAGTAAAGTAGTATGGCACACCATATATTGTCTTAATCGCCGGGCGTCCCATACAAGAGCACAATAGGTCTTCTCTAAGAGCGAGTATCTAGATTCACAATCTGTAAATTTCTTGCTCAAGTAATAAATTGCATGCTCATTTCTCCCTGTCTCGTCTTGTTGTCCAAGCACACAACCCATCGAATTGTTGAGCACCGTCAGATACATTATGAGTGGTCTTCCAGGTACAGGTGGTACCAATATGGGTGGCTCTTGTAAATACCCTTTGATTTGATCTAAAGCCTTTTGACAATGTTCATCCCATTCAAGGCTTTGGCCTTTCCTCAATAACTTAAAGATCGGCTCATAAGTAGCAGTAAGATGTGATATGAACCTAGCAATGTAATTCAGCCTTCCTAAGAACCCTCGTACTTCCTTTTTAGTCCTCGGAGCTGGCATTTCTTGAATGGCCTTTACTTTATCAGGATCAACCTCTATACCTCTTTGATTGACGATGAACCCCAATAATTTCCCAAATCTGACTCTGAAGGTACATTTTGCAGGATTTAACCGTAGCTTAAACTTTCTCAACCGTTCAAACAGCTTTTGCAGATTGACTATGTGCTCTTCCTCAGTTTGTGATTTAGCGATCATATCATCCACATAAACCTCTATTTCCTTGTGCATCATGTCATGAAAGAGGGTGACCATTGCCCTTTGGTAAGTTGCCCCTGCGTTCTTTAATCCGAAAGGCATCACCTTGTAACAGAAGGTGCCCCAAGGAGTAATAAAGGTAGTCTTTTCCATGTCGGATAGAGCCATCTTGATCTGATTATATCCGGAAAACCCATCCATAAATGAGAATACCGAAAATTGAGCTGTGTTATCCACCAATACATCAATGTGAGGTAATGGGAAATCGTCTTTAGGACTTGCTTTATTGAGATCTCGGTAATCTACGCACATTCTGACTTTCCCATCCTTCTTTGGTACAGGCACTATATTGGCTACCCACTCTGGATACTTTACTGCGGCTAAGAACCCTGCATCAAACTGCTTTTTAACCTCTTTCTTGATTTTGAGATTCATATCTGGTCTAGTGCGCCTTAATTTTTGTTTGACCGGAGGACATTCGGGTTTAAGCAGTAGCTTATGTTCGGCAACATTTGTGTCCAAACCGGGCATATCTTGGTAGGACCAAGCAAACACATCCACATATTCACGTAGTAAATTGATCAACCTCTCCTTTACATTCTCGTCCAAAGAAGCACCCACTTTGACCTCCTTTTTATCCTCGTCAGTCCCCAGATTGATCACATCCACTGGTTCCTGATGAGGTTGTATCACTTTATCCTCTTGCTTTAACATCCTGGCTAGCTCTTCAGGAAGTTCACAATCATTCTCATCACCCTCTTCCGCTTGGTAAATCGGGAACTCGAAGTTGTAAGGGATTATAGTAGCGTCATTTTCAATAGGTTCATTTTTAAATCTGCATGAGGAATATTTTTATGCTTATTATTTTTTGAATTTGAGAAAAATGAAAGTACTTGGAAAAGAAAAAAAGGTGTATTTCCATTTGAAAGAGTAATAACTAAGAAAGAAACAGGGATCTTAATTGAAAGCAAAATGCAACTTTATTATTAAATAATTCAAAGAAACAAAAGGTGGCCCTACAAAGCTTGTCCATTTGCCTTGGGCATAACAAAGGACTTATTAATGTATTTTTTAGAAAAAGTAAACTACTTTGAAACAGAAATCATCTCGGGAATCTCGATGGCTCTCCAGTTGTTGAGAACTGTATCTGGAGAGCACTGGCATATCCAACCTGGTACCCCCTTATATTCCTCTTCAATTGCAGTCACTTGGTCTTCGTCTTTGAACCCAACACTATGGAAAGTTTCTTCAAGTGGAGGAAATATCATTGGACCAGTCTTGTGCTCTTCATTTTTAGCCGGTTTGTAACCCAACTCAAATTGATCCTTCTTTTCATGTATCTCTATCACTTTGCCTCAGCCCCTAGTGTCCCCATTCTGAATCAAGTTTGTGATCCTCTTCGGCTTTTCCTCCTGTCTAACGACTTGCTTACGAATGACCGTTGCAACCTCCAAAGCTTGGAACGGTATTTCAAATGTTTCTCCATCCACTTCTATCTATCTGAAAGATGCGAGATGGTTGACGAACATTTCCTCCTCTCCATCCACAATTATTAAGCTATCTCCTGATATGAACTTCAACTTTTGATGAAGTGTTGAAGTGACTGCGCCCGCAGCGTGAATCCAAGGTCGTCCTAAAAGACAAGTATAAGAAGGATTGATGTCCATGACTTGGAAAGTGATCATGAAGGTATGAGATCCTATTACTGTAGGTATATCCACCTCACCAATTACCATTCTCTTTGAACCGTCGAAAGCCCTGACAACCAAAGAACTAGTCTTCATAAAAGTTCTCACCGACGTTAACTTCATTAGGGTATCCTTAGGCATGACATTCAGAGCAGACCCTGTATCCACCAACACTCTTGAAAAGACAGTGTCGGGGCATTTAATTGATATTTGTAAGGCCTTATTATGCTTTTTCCCCTCTGGAGGTAATTCCTCACTACTAAATCCCAGGCAGGTGCTGGCGGCGATATTGGAGACTACCTCGTCGAATTGAATTACTGATATGTCTTTAGTGACATGGGCTTCATTTAGGACCCTTAGCAAGGATTCCCTGTGTGCTTCTGAGCTTAATAACAAGGACAGAATAGAGATCTTGGACGGTGTTTGATTTAGTTGGTCCACCACCCTATAATCGCTCCTCTTTATAATCCTCAAAAACTCCTCAACGTCTTCTGGAGATATGTTCTTTTTGGAAGATCCTTCTTTTGTGTCGGTGGTCTCCTTCCCTTTTGAGCTTTCAGGAGTATCCTTCTTAGGTAGTTCAGATGAGTATACTCTTCCACTACGGGTCATCCCTCCAATACCAGCTATATTAGTAACGGTTGGCATTGGTGCTATAGTTTTTCCTCCCACAGATGCAGTGAGGTCATATTTCCATGGTACAGTCTTAGTACTTTCGTAAGGAAATGGTGCTGGAACATGGAAAACAATTGGGCCTTCAGATCTTGTAGGTACTGGGATCTTGACAGGTGCAGGAATAGGTATCTGAATTAGAGTTCAGCAGATCCTGGAACTGGTAGCTGGACAGGTGCATGTGTAGGTCTTGGGACCTGAATTTGAATGGTCGCCTGTCTTGGAACTGGTATCGGAATAGGCACCTGCCTCGGAATTGAATTTGGAATGGGTGTCTGCCTTGGAACTGGTATCTGAATAGGAGTCATATTCTCCCTTCCTTGGTAGTGAGTCTCAGAAGGTACATGCCCCTGAGATTCTAAGGCATCCACCTCATTTACTCCCCTTGAATACACAATTTGCACCATCCCTTGATCCATCAACTGTTGGAGAGTCCTCTCCATCTTTTCACAACTGTCAGGGTCAGAGGAACAGACCTTGCAATTGCCATATAGTTCCTCAAACTCTTCATACCCAATCAACATCTCCCTTACCCTAGTCAAAGAGGTCTTCACTTGTCCCACCCTCTTGATCAAAACATTTTCCTCCAGCCCTTCAATGGAATTGACATTTGCCCCAGCATGTCTGGGGAAAGGATTGTCACCTACGTTTGGAGTATCGTAAGTGAAGCTGATGACCTTTTGATCCAACAAATCATGCACCCTAAACTTGAGAGCCAAGCATTTTTCAGTTGTATGTCCTGGCGTCCAGCATGATACTCACATCTGGCGTTAGCATCATATCCTTTAGGAAGAGGCATAGGAGGAGGTCCTAATGGTTTGATCTCCACCAATCCCCTTTGGATTAGCATAGGCAAAACCTGAGTATATGTGGAAGGTATAGGGTCAAAGTCCTTCCATGGCCTCCTTTGTTCCCCCCGGGGATACCTTTGTTGTTGTTGATTTTGCGGAGGAGGCGCCCTTGGTTGTTGCACTTGTAGCATAGGAGTTGCTTGATTTGGAGCCACAGCAGCCACATGAGGTACTTGAGAATACCCATCAGCAGAAATGGCGTTGGCCTCCCTCTTTGAGTTATTACCAGAATACCTTCGGTTGTTTGATTGACTGGAGGATGACTTTCCAATCTTCCCACTTTTCAAACCATTCTCAATTCTTTCTCCAATGATAACTAAATCTGCGAATCCAGTTGAGACAGATCTAAAATTCTGGTATCATACGTGTGATGTTAAGGTGTGATGTCACAATAACACACTCTGCACAATGGACAGCAATAACAGTAAAGTAACACCAAGAATTGTTCACCCAGTTCGGTCAAACTACCTACGTCTGGGGGCTACCAAGCCAGGGATGGAATTCAGTACTTGTAGATATAATTTACAGACTCAACAACCCGTTGACAATCTCCTAAACTTATACTCTACTAATGACTTCCTACCTAAGAAACCACTTAGGTATGAGAACACTACTCAATCCCTTACAAACTCTCAAAGAAACCACTTTGAGTAACCTTGATCTTACTTCACAGCTTCGATCAATCAACCACTCTCTATTGTTTCATAGCTTCTAGAGAGGACAAAAACTCAACACCTATTCAAACCCTAGAATAGTGTAAATACAAGTGCTCTAAACAAACTCTAGACACTAAGCCTCCAGCTCATGATCTTCTGAATGTTTTCTGTCACTTTTTCCTTTGGTCTTGTGCGCTTTATATAGCTCCTTGAATTGGTCTTGGACTTGCTACAATATCTCCCAGATTTGTTATTTAAAACAGATTTTCTCCTAAAATCTTTTTAAATCTTCAACCTTTTAAATCTCCTACAAATCTGCAACAGATCTCCTATGCAGCAGCAAATATCTATCCCAAGATATTCGCATCCAATGAGACAGCTTGCTCTCCACAATTCTAGCTAATACGCAACCCTAACAACATCACAGCCTGCTATTGTTAATTCTGCAGATCTGATGTTACAACATCACCTATGTGACATCAGACATCCAACTTCAGCAATTAATTACTTAACACAGCCCAGTGTTAAGACTTCAATGTTGCAACATCAGCACCTTGACTTCAACATTGAATATACTTTATTTTACCAAAATTCCAGCCAATCCAGGAACTAACAATCTCCCCCTTTGGCTAATTTTGGCTAAAACAATCTCTGCACTCTGCAAACAAACTCTGCACTCTGCACCTTCAGAGACTTCAGCAGTGGAATAATCTTCAAAAATTTGAAACTCCCATCAGCAGTAGTTTGACAATTTTCATAGTCTTCACCACTTGATCTGCTGCAGCACCATCTTCATTATTGACAACAGCCAATTGGTGTTCCCCCTCTAAAATATGAACCAGCATCACAGCTGTTCAGTAGCTCACAATGTGCAGTGCAGTGCAGCACTTCTTTCCCCCTTGATGTCTGCTTGGCTGCACTCTTCAAATGTCATAATATCTTCACTAGCCCAGTCAAAACTCCCCCTTAATATCTGCATCTCATTAGCAGCATTTGGAAGTCACACTCTTTGATACTCTTGACTATCTTGGCTATTTTCTCCCCCTTTTTAGCCACAATTAGGCAACCTTCAGTTAGCATCCCTATTAACTATAGTCAGTATACCCTAGCTCTCATTGTTAGCCTCTCAGTTAGCAAACAGGCAAAACAAATCATAGAAGGAAACTAAAACCAAAACTAGTGCATATAACAACACAATATTCAAATTACATAACCAGCACAGCAAAAAAAACAAAAAAAAAACTGAAACTACTATCTAAAAACAGCAGATGGAGGTTAGTCTTCATCCGAGCTGGTACCATCAGCATCTTCATCACCCTCATCTGACCTGGAATCCTCGGTGTCACCATTCCCATTGTCTTCCCCCTGTTTCAAGTCTTTAATCACCTGCTCAATCTTCATTTTCCTGTCAGTGCTGGTCTTGATAACCATATCAAGATCCTTGCAGGTTACCCTTAATTCTTTAATCAGCTCAGATTTTGTACTGACCTTCTTAATCCCAGAACTTGATGTTGTAACAATGTCTGGAACATGACTCCCAGCAAACAGTTTGGGATGCAAGGATAAAGCTGACTCCCTCTTACATGCTACCTCTGAACTGGTTAAGATTCCAGGATGTTGATCTAATATCATTCCACAGATAAGGGAAGGGAATGATATAGGCATTTTGATAGCATTAGTGGCACCATGCTTCACTACTTGATCAAATATATCGCTTCCATAGTTGAACTTGACCTTTTTCCCTACAGCATAGATGAACCTTCCTAATCCCACAGTTATGGTGGTTTTGTGATTAGTAGGTACCCAGTTAGCCGCACCAATTTTGTGCAAGATAGCGTACTTGATACTGAGTTTGCTAGCTATTAATTTATTTTTCAGTGGCCACACCTTAACTTGAGTAGCAGTGATCTCTCTACACACTTCATTATCAGTCACCTCCAGCTCACACTCCTCTTGCTCATCTCTTCCCAGATATTTATTGACAGTACTAGGAGAGAAGTCAATACACTGTCCCCTAACAAACACCTTCATGTAGTTCACACTTCTATTGTCAGAAATGTCTATGGGAATGTTGACAACAAATTCCTTAACAAGTCCACTATAGCACTTGGAGAATCTGGTCACAGTCCTTAGAAGTCCAGTTCCATGAATGAGGTCCATAATTTCTTTCATCTCCAAGACATCCTTTCCAAGCTCCCATTCCAGAGCTAACCTCCTTTGGCACACAAACTTCCACAAGGAAGCACTGCTCTCATAATGAAAGGATATGTTGTCCACTGGTACTTCAGGGACCTTATCAGAGATTCTCTTTAGAATAGTCTTTCTGACTGGTGTGATGTCATGGACATCTTCCTCAACTTCATCCTCGGACTCGGATTCTTCTCTAATCTTTCTCTTTTTGGAGGGTGTAACAACCTTGCTCCAAAATTTTGAGGGACCAACTACAATTTTCTTCTTTCCTTCAGTAGGCTTCTTAGGAGAGGATTCATTGGTCTTTCCTTTCCTTGTCTGTAGTCTCTTGGAAATACTTGGAATAGCATTTCCAGTGACTTCATTGTCAGATAAGTCATCCACATTGATCACGTCCTCACTATTTTCTTCTTCAGGAGTAGTTCTATCATTAATTCCCTCATGCACATCTTCTTCTTCTCCTCCTCTTTCAGAATCCTCAATGACAGACACGGCAAGTCTATGAAGATCAGATTCTTCTCCTTGCATGTCTACCTTTTCTACTGGCATCTGATTCAACGGTACAGAAATTCCTTTCACAGGTATTCCTTTGTCCAGTATTTTGGTTGCCAGATTACCCATACTCTTGTCAACATCAAACTTTTCTACCACAGTTTGAGACGTGGATGACCTAGGTGTTGATTTATCACTAAATAGGATACTGGTAACCAGCTTCTTTGTTTCAGTATTTTTAAAAGTAGTTGCGGCCCTTTTAGAAGCAAGTTTAGAAGGTCTAGGTTTACCTGATTTTGGTAACATTACGGAGATGGGTTGTATATTCAGAGCTTCGTCTTCAGAGTACTCATCTGTAGAAACCCTAGCGTTATTCCGCGATGAACTTTTAGAAGGAGAAGCTGTCTGCTTTGACATGGTTCCTTTGAGGGAGTATAGAGTAAGATGATTCTTCTTGTTGAAGGAGACGAACAGAGGAGAGATATGAGTTTTGATGAACTGTGATTTTATTATAATAGGAAATGAGGGTCTGAGGTAAGGAGCCAGATTTTGTGTACTCTTTAAAGACCAATTACTAACTTTCTCCCTCCATAAAGACTTTCCTTTTAAACAGTTCACATCAGGAATCATTAACTCTGAGTGACCTTTCAGCATCCTGATGTCATAGTCCGATGTTATAACATCGACCTGAACATCATTAGTTGAACTATCTTCAAGAGAAATCCACTGATAGCAGTTGTCCTTGGTTCTGGTACCCTTCATAACAATCAGATTATGCTTATCAGAAACCACACACTCATGCTTAGTGTAGTTTACCTTGTACCCTTCATCACACAACTGGCTTATGCTGATCAAATTTGCATTTAAACCACTGACAAACAGAACATTGTCAAGTTCAGGTCTACCATCACCTTTCATTTTCCCAACTCCTGCAACAACACCTATTTCTCCATTGCCAAAAATAACTTCAAGAGAGGGGCAAGGTCTAAGTTCATCAAACATGGATCTACATCCAGACATGTGCTTGGACCAACCTACAGGGAGGAGGTTTTCCCCGGTGGTAAGATTCGCGTTTTTTTACTCCTTATTTCTCACACTTTCGATCCTATCCTTCTTGTAATTCCTTTATTTGTTCGCTCGTGCCTCCTTTTTTGCAATTGAAGATGATGGAGGTTTTAGGGTTTGGTTGTTGTTGTTCCTCAGTGTGAAGAACAACAACTTTTAAGGGGTGATTTGTAGATTGTGGGTGAAAAAAAAAGGAGAGACGAGGGCTCTATTTATAGGGAAAAATTAGGTTAGAACATTAAATGTGATTATCTATTTTTAAACCAAATCAATTTAACCTGATTTTCTCTTATTGTTTAAAGCCCAAGCCAATGAATCTGGATGGATTCATGGCTTGGTGAATTTAAATAAATAAAAATTTTAAAATAAAAGAAAAAGCCTAATAATGAAAAATAGAAAAAGATTTGATTTTATTTTAACTTATAAGATTTTTTGAGATTTTTTCATAAAAACATGATTTTAATGAAAAAATCAATTTTTTAAAATAAATATTAAATAAAATACGAAAATTAATATTAAAATAATAAAAAAAAACTATTTTTATGGTTTTTTCATGATTTAAAAGTTAAATAGAAAAGGTTAGTAATAAAGAAAAAACTAAAAGTGGCAGAGATAGGATTCGAACTCATGCACTCTCCCTTACAATCCTTAGGCCTACTCCTCTACCAAATGGGCTATTATATTTATTTGAAATTAAATTACGTCTAAAAAACATAAAAAACTTATTTCTAATTTGCACTCCTATACTATATTTTTTATTTGTCTCCCTTTTTTTTTATGCATAGAGATAGTATTAAACATTTTTTTGGGAAAAAATTAGAAATACAAATTACTCATTATCATTATTTTTTACTTATATAAGCGATAAAAGGTAAAAAGGAAGAACAAAAAGCAGGTCAAAATTTGGGGTACGACAGTTCCTGTAGAGCTGCTTGCACTACAGAACATCCTTGATTGTCTTTAGAGCAGATATCACACTGATGATAGTTATGAGGTGGCACATGGCCATATCCACTCTGTCTACAATGCATCTTGACCAAATTGGTTTTCAACAAGAGTACATCGTGAATTTGATAGACATCGTTAGTCTCTCCTTCTATCAAATTGACTGCAGCCTTCTCGTGTTGAGGCAGCGGATTCGTGAGAACATTAGGATTTGTATCCTTGAAGGATAATACCCCGCTCCTAACAAGTTTTTGCACGTCGGAATTGAAATTGAGACAAGTCTCTATGTTATGCCCTGGACCTCCTTGATGATAAGGGCAAGTTTGATCCACCTTAAACCAAAAAGGCGGATTTTCTGGTACTGTAAGAGGAGATTTAGTCTGAATGTGCCCCTTAACCAGTAGTAATGGAAACAGCTCTGCGTACGTCACGGGTATAGGATCAAATCCTGGTGGCCGTGTTGTACGATTGTTGTTGTATGGAGGACGAGCCTGTTGAAGAGGCTGTTGTGTCCTTTGCTGGTCAGGTTGGCTCTGCGCAACCTGAGGTTGATACGTAGGAATAGGCGCAGGGTTGATAGCAGGAGTCACAGCTCCTACCGGTTGATAACGCCGCCTTTGCTTTCCGAGAGATATATTCCTAATATCTTGCTCTTTTTTCTTAGGGAGAGCACTACCATATTTTTTACCAAACGTCCTTCTCGGACGGCTTCCTCAAGACGTACGCCCATGCCGACCATTTCGGTGAAATCACTGGGCGCACTGGCAACCATTCGGTCATAGTAAAATGAGCTTAAGGTCTTTAAGAAGATCTTTGTCATCTCTTTTTCCTCAAGAGGTGGACAAATTTGAGCGGCAATTTCGCGCCACCTTTGAGCATACTCCTTAAAGGTTTCCTTGTCCTTTTGTGACATTGATCTGAGTTAATCTCTGTCGGGTGCCATGTCCAAGTTGTATTTGTATTGTTGGACGAAGGCAGTACCAAGATCTCTGAATGTACTGATCGTAGTACGGTTTAAACCCATGTACCATTTTAATGCGGCACCGGTTAAACTATCCTGAAAGTAGAGAATCCGTAGGTCCTGATTCTCTGTCTGGGCTGACATCCGCCGAGCGTACATCACCAGATGGCTCTGAGGGCAAGAGTTACCCTTGTATTTTTCAAAGTCGGGCACTTAAAATTTGTGCGGAACTTTCACATTTGGGACCAAACAGAGGTCTGCGGCGTCCTTTCCAAATAGATCCTGACCGCGAATGGCTTACAGCTCCTTCTGCATTTCCAAGAATTGCTCCTGGAATTCCTCCATTCTGTCAAACATAGTTTCCTTCTTACCAGAAGGTGTCTGTGGAATCTGTCCTTCCGGGACAGTGTGCACCACAGGGGGTGGTACCGTGACTACGGTAGTGAGTCTTGGCGTTTCCCGAAGTTTGTAACCTTCAGGAGTCTTCAGTATGCCCCTGGCATCTTCGCTTTCCTGAAGTTTGTAACCTTCAGGCCCAGCGGCTTTTGTTGCGATTCCCTGATCTTCCGTGATCGGCGGAACATATCCTTCCGGGATATAGTTAACAGGCATGCCCCAAGGAAGATCTTTCGGCATCTGATACCTAGGATCATACTTCTCCACTATGGGCGTTGAGGTGATCTCTGAGATCACAGTCCTTTGTAGCTGAGCTTCTGCCATGGCTTGCATTTCGTTACGAAGCTTTCTCATATCCTCTCTCAGAGCGTTGATCTCTTCTTTCAACTCTCTGTTTTCTTCCTCAAGATCATCCATCCTTTTCTGACGATTGGCCCGAGTATTATACGAATGAGACAGTTTGACTCTAGAACCGAGACACAAACGTGAGATTCGTAGGTAAGAAGAATACGCGATGTGAGAATGATGAATGCAATGATTATATTAATTGTTTAAGGTTTAATCAAAATAAACTTCGACAATTAGATTGCAAATATCAAACAGTGGGGAAACCCCTTTTTATTGAATTCAAAGGATTACAGAAATGGAAATACAGTAGATTACAAGGTGCAGAAACAGAAACCTAAGCTAATGGGTCCCGAGTCCTCTCTTAAGAGAAATCGAGTGCTGATTTTGGTATCTTCCTTTTCTTTGACCGGGGCTCTTGGGCCGTTGTCGGGTTATCATTCCTTTGCCAGGTGAAAGGAGCGAGCAAATTCCTTTGGTCATCCTAATTATCCACAGCATGTTGCTCCAAAATCTCAATCAGAGCATCTTTCTCTTTCAGTAATTGATGTATTCTGATGCACTCTACGTCGAGGGTGCGGTACTTGTTCTTCCAAGACCTCCTCTCCCATTGAACTTTGTTGAGAGTAACCTGAAGCTTTTCAGTTTCCGTCATGAAGTACATGACAGATTCCCTTGGCGGAAGAATTCCGTAACGAGGATAAGGCATCTTTAGCTTGAGAGCTCTAGTTTGTACCCAATGGAGATAAGGCTCCACCGAGACACAGTCCGGTTTTCCTAGAGACTCTCGTCCTTTCTTAGGAACATGCTTCCAAGCGTGCACTATTTCCATCTTTAGTGCTCTGTCATTTTCTCCTTCCTTGAAGAAAAGATCTTCCAGATGAACACCCAGTGGGATGTGTCTCATCGGGTATCCAAATTGACGGCGAACTAATACCGAATGGTAGTTGATTCCTCCTTTAGTTCCTATGAGGGGTACGTTGGGGAAGTTTCCACAATGGTCAATGATCCTAATTCCCTCATAAATCCTATTACACCAATCAATGTCAGAGTTGGTAAGAGACATGATCTTCTGCGGCCAACGTAAGGCACTCTTGCAATCCCAAAAAGCAGCAGACTTGGGCAAGTGAGAGATAAACCATTTGTAAAGCAAAGGTACACAACATGTGATCTCCCCTCCGCTGTACAAATTTCCCAAGTGTACAGAATGATACGCATCTGCAAGCAGAGTCGGCACAAGGTTTCCAATGAGAAAAACCTTAATGGAGTTAATATCGACGAAGTTATTGATGTTAGGGAACAAAAATAACCCGTAGGTGAGCAAGACAAAGATGCTTTGAAAAGAAGTTACGTTCCCTATACTAGCGAAGTACAGAGCTTTCTTTGTCAAGAACTGGGCTGGCAAACCTTGGATGCCACCCTTAGCGGTCATGTGAGTCCTGACCTCAGACTCGTCCAAATGAATTTCTCTTGCAATAGTCTGATTCTTTGGAATTTCTTCCAGTCCAGAAAATGGAGCTCGGTCTGTAATGTGTAGATCGATCAGGTGAGAATACTCCTCCAGCGTTGGTGCGAGCTGGTAATCCGGGAATGTGAAACAGTGATAAACCGGATCATAAAATTGAATGAGCGCATCCATGATTCCCTCAATCACATGGACTCTTAATAGTGGTAGCAAACCTCCGTGCTTGGCTCTGAAAGCCTCTGGGTTAGTGATCATCCTCGCTAACCTTCTCAAATCCTCTAGCTTTGGAACCTTGAAGGTATACTGGTGAGTTCTCCTTCTACCGAAATCCATTAGTGCAATCCTTTTCTCTAATATTTGTAATCACAGTCTTAGTTTATTTTGAAAAAACAGAGAGACTAGAAGAGAAATATTTTGAATGTTTTAATGTTTTTTAGATGAATGCATGAATGCATCACACAAAAACATAGAAAAAACATGGGGTCAAAGGGTCGTTGTCATGAAGTCAAGGCTCTACCCATCCCCAAAGGTTTATACTAGGGTGATTTTTGTACCTGTACTCATTATCATTAGCTCCTCCCAGGAAAGCAAAATAACAAGCGGATCGTCAGCGAGTTGTAGAGCAATCTTAGAGTAAGTGCCATTCACCGAGAATAGATCACCAGCCTCAAATGAGGGTAGTATCGCGTAACAACTATTCCCGATAGTTTTCGCACTATGAAAGGGTTTGGCTCCTCAGCTTCTCAGACTTAACAATCGACCCATTGTCTAGGTGAGAGAATGGGTTGCATTGGTCAGCCTCCACTGAGGTTGATGGTCGACCTCGTCGCCATCACTTATCTTAAGTGTATACTCAATCTTTCCACATACGGCATCACCCGCATTCCCATTAGCAGAAAAATAAACATGTATAGCAATTAGGAAAAGCAGTATATATATTTGTCCTAATCATCCTAGACCTTTAAAGCTATGAATCTTAGGTTCCTGACAGAAATGGGTTCCCCGGCAGAAGCCCAATCCGTGGTTTTCACATGAGAGGTGAAAAGGAAGACTGTGCCTAGATCGAACTTTGAACAGCCCCACGGTGGGCGCCATTTTTTCTGTAGCGAGCGATTTTGGACGCGGTTCTTAAGCACTGGTCGCTCTCTACGGTTGAGCTTAAACTACAAGTCGATTCATTTTTTATCCTATTAAAGCTGATGAAGGAAGGGAAATAGATGTCTCCAATTAACCCTGCTTGCATACTGAGTTTAAACAGCGGTCTGTTAGGTTACGAATGCTATCAATGTGGGGGGCCTTTGTACTGGTTATTTGTATTTTCGTCAATACTGGTTTTTATCTAGACAGAAGGTTTCTGGCAGGGAACAAGGATTAGGATATTAGGACTGGTGCTTTTTGAATTACTGCTTTTGATTAATGTAGATATGGGATTTGGGTTTTTTGTTGATTATGCTCGCTAAGATCTTTTCTTTCGATCTTATGCCTACGTATTCTCGTTTACCGAAACAGGGAAATCAGAGCGTTCGTAGTTCCTCCTATTCTATGGGAGGAAAATGGGTGTTTTTGGTGTCTTGTTCAAAGCCCAAGACGTGAAGCGAAAGGTGGTTTGTATCTTGTTCAAAGCCCAAGATGTGAAGCTGAAAAGTCTATTTGTATCTTGTTCAAAGCCCAAGATATGAAGCTAGAAGGGTGTTGACTTTAGAGAGAATTTGTCATCTCTAAAGGGGGTCTGTTTGTCACGACTGTTGGGTGACTGGTTATAAAGGAGGATTACTTTAACCGGGATACGCGGATCCTAGTAAAGCCATAATTTCCTTTATAGGGGTTTTAACCTGAAGGAGAAGACTTTAACTCAGTGTAGAGTAATGTTATCTTTCCTTAGGAATTTCTCATGCTAAAAGAGGGACAGTGGCGTGGATATAGATGATCCAGAGGCTTGCCGCTTACAGCGATTAGATGAAAGGGAAGGAGTTGTTGATGTTTGTGTACTGTGAACGAGGCACAACTTTGATGCTAAAAGGTTGATTGGATCAACCAGTGGTTTTCTTATATAAAGCCTAAGAGGAGGCTATTGGCCCAACAAGAGGGAGTTTCTATGTGTCTCGTATGAAGCCCGAGAGAGAGGCTAAAAGGGTTTTTGACTCGACGATGGAATCTTTTGGTATTTCGTATAAAGCCCGAGATGGAGGCGATTGTTTGTTTGGCTCAATAAGAACCTTTTTGTATCTCGTATAAAGCCCGAGATAGAGGCAAAAGGGTGATTGACTCAACGAGGAAGTCTCTAATGTGTCTCGTACAAAGCCCGAGAGAGAGGCTAAACATTGTTTGACTCCACTGGGGAGAATTTTGGTATCTCTTACGAAGCCCGAGATGGAGGCTAAGGATTTTATACTCAACAAGAGAGTGATTTGTGTCTTGTACAAAGCCCAAGACGGAGGCTAAAGGGTTTTGACTCAACGAGTGAGTCTTTTAGTATCTCGTATAAAGCCCGAGATGGAGGCTAAGGATGATTGACTCAACAAGAGAGTCTTTTGTATCTCGTACGAAGCCCGAGATAGAGGCTAAAATTGTTAGCTCCGCTGGGGAGGATCATTGTACAAAGCCCAAGAGGAGGCTATGGTTACTATTTCAGTTAAGTGACTGGTCCAGTATACGGATTTTAAAGAGAAAATCAGTTCTTATATGAGCAACACTGTACTCATGGATTTGATTCAAGGATCCGGGTTATTCCTGTTTTTTTTAAGGAAGCGGGAAATCTGAAGGGTATTGAGACTGTCCAAGTCTACGGGTTTTATCTTTTGTACTGTGCTTTGAGAAACAGTAGTAGACTCTATGAAAGGACGGTTCTATGCAGATGACTAAGTTCTATTCCTATACCTCTAGGCGGTCGTCGGGACAATTTGTACGAAGCCCAAGAGGAGGCTGGAAACTTTTAAGAAGCCGATCGGTCCTTGTACTAAGCCCAAGAGAAGCCTATCATTCCCGGAGGAAGAGACCATTATACGAAGCCTAAGAGGAGGCTGTGAATACTTCTAAGAAGCCGTAGGGTCCTTGTACTAAGCCCAAGAGGAGGCGGGGTTGCTTTTAGGAAGCCTGTGGGTCCTTGTATGATGCCCAAGAGGAGGCCGATGCTTTTAAGAAGCCGATGGGTCCCCAAACCCCGAGAAATTCAAGGCAAGCTATTCACAAGGAATAGATCAAGTCAGGAAAGTTCGAGAATTGGGAAGAAACTCAAGAGATGCAATTCACGGAGAAGAGATCATCTCTGGGGAGTAGAGTTTCTTTGACAAGTGCTTTTAAGAAGCCCGTGGGTCCCCAAACCCCGAGAAATTCAAGGCAATGCTATTCACCGAGAATAGATCAAAGTCAGGAAAGTTCGAGAATTTGGAAGAAACTCAAGAGATGCAATTCACGGAGAAGAGATCATCTCTGGGGAATAGAGTTTCTTGACAACTTCTATGAGTGACAGTCTATGAAAGGGTTCATAGAGAATGTTGCCTTTCATATCTCCATATTGTTTAACCCCAAGAGGAGGGAAGACTGTGTCTGGTAATCCTATGGGGATCTAGTTTAGACTATTTCTAAGAGTGAACGAAACGGCTTTGCCTAGTTCTAGACGTAGTTGCCGGGGAAACTCTAAATATCTATACTATTATTACACAGTTGATATGAGTTTATGAAAGAAGACTTACAGCGAAACAGCCCCACAATACAGTTATATATATATATATATATATATATATATATATATATATATATGACTTTATGAAAGGAGACTTACAGTGAAACAGCCCCACAATACAGTTATATACATATGAAAGCGGTAAATGAAAGTGGGTAAACACTTACTCGGTTGTAGAGCTTCCATGCTGTTTGGTTAGTTGTTCAACAAAGAAAGATTGAAAACAACAATATATTCAAAATCAAAGGAGAAAGTGCTTTGAAAAAGAAAGTTTTGGGGCTTACAGCTCAAGGAGAGGCCCAGGGTTTTATCAGTGAGCGCACTGTTTGTATTTGTACAGAGGGACTTATTCAAGTGACTGTGGCTCAAAATGATTTTCTGTACAAAGGGATGGGTCTTACACTCTCTCAAGAGGCCCAAAGTGTTTAGAAATGAAATGGGTCTTACTACTCGAGGGTAGGCCCAGATGATTTTTCCGTTTGAAATGGGGATCGCGCCGAGGTTTTCTTTTAACGCAGAGGGGCTTATACAATATCTGAGGCCCAAAGTGATTTTGGTTAAAAGGGGATTGGGTCTTACACTCTATTAGAGGCCCAAAAAACTTTGAATGGGTCTTATAGCTCGAGGAGAGGCCTAAGGTTATTTTTCAAAAGGCGACGATCGCGCCGTTTGTTTTTGACGGTATCGGGACTTATACAATACACTGAGGCCCAAAAATGATTTGGTAAAAAAAAAGGATTGGGTCTTACACTCTATTAGAGGCCCATGAGTGTTTGACAATGATTTGTTTTGAGTGAAAATCAAAGAAACCCTAATTTTATTCTTTAAAAATAAATATTTAAATAAAATCAATAAAAATACCAAATAGGTTTGAATAAACCACTTGTGATTTTTGTTTAAGGTTTTAAAAAAAAATGAGGTATAAATCACAAGAGATATTAAAACTCATTTGGTCTTGATTTTTCAAGATGAATATTCATTTTAAAATGCTTAAAAACAAATAAAAATGAATTTATTCACAAAAATACTAATTATCTTAAATAAATAAAATATTTCAACATTTTTGTGATTTTTTTGCAAAAAGAACCAATAAAAAATAATTAAAATTGAAAGAGTTATTAATTTTCCAAATAATTAACAAAACATGAAAATAGTTGGAAAAATAGCAAAATGTAAAAAAATCACAAAATGGCATGGGTGGGGTTTGAACCCACGACCTCAAGCATACAAGGCACGCCCCTTACCACTGGGGTGATGATACATCCATTGTTTGAAACAAACCAACAAATACACAAGTCATGCCTTGGTTTTGGCTTGCCCAAGGCAAGTTTTGGCTCAAAAACGTGAAGGTCATAACTTTCTCAATTCTTAATGGTTTGAGACAAAATTTATATGCATCTGGGCCAGAATTTCATAAGGAATCCAATGGTGGTGGTAGTTTTTTCAGATCACACTCCCTCCTCAAAATCCGATAGTGGTTTTAAAAATGACCTATAAATGCATTTTCTATGCTACAACTTGGTACAAGCATGGATTACATGGTGAATTAGCTCAAACACAACATATATGACATGTATGATATGTTTATGATCAATGGACTTCAAATGCACACATGTTTTGGTGAGTGCAAGTTGAGAGGCTTACCCTTCTTTGAGATTTTGGAGGTTTCTCTGCAATCTGCCAACCCTCTTGCTCCAGATATGATTTTATGCTTTGAACCACCTCAAATGATCCCTTGGATGCTTTTAGGATGATTGGAATCAGCTGGTACATGCAAAAACACAAACTGTCCCTTTCTTGCAAAAAGGGTTAAAAGTGACCAAAATAGCAACTCCCTCAAATGGTGTTCCAGATGGTGGGAACCATTTGGGACAGTTCAAGGATGATATTTGGAGTGTGTTTGAGGTTTTATCTGGTTTGGAAAGTGACTGAATCAAGACATTGCTTGAAAAATGCAAAAAAGTGCTATTTTGAGGTTTTGAGAGGTGACTTTGTGATGTTGTGATTACAGGTTACTTTTGATGGTTTGCACAGCTTACATATGATATATATGAGGTGTGTGTGTGATTAGTTTGGGTGGAATTGCTCTCTAGCTCAAAAACTCAGAATTACTTGCTTTGGAAGGCAATTTTGATGTGAAAGAAGAGATTTTGAGGAAAGCATCTATTTGATGGCTTTGGTGTACTCAAACTGAACACAATTGAGCTCTATTTATAGTAGAGCAAGTTTGTTTTGGGATCCACAGTGAATGGAAACTGCAGCAGGTGTTTGTTCAATGTTGGCCAATGGAAATGCAAGTCTCCTCTAGCCATTGACTAGAGGTTAGGGCATAGGGCTGTGTTTCCCTTGGTCTTGGATAAGTCTTGATTGATTTCAGATGAGAATGGCTCAGTCCATGCCACCTTGATGCTTCCATTGAATGCTTCAATCCAAATTTGGAGTTTTGTCCCTATTTTGGCCATTCTAGGTTCAACATGCTATTTCTTGCTCCATGGACTTTGGAGGCTTGGCTCAGTGATTGTCCCCTTTAGATTCAATCCTCAGATTCAATCCCCTTTAGATGCAAATTCTGCCTTGCCTTGACAGATTTCAGCAAGGCAACTTGCCAATGTCATATCTCATGACTCAAATGGAATTTGGCAATGTTCTTGGCCATTTTGGAAAGCCCTTACATGATACAACAACTGTTTGAACATGTTTGGTTTTGATCTCTTTTGAATCCAAGTGAAAAATCCCCCTACATTTGGCAAAAATTGAAAACAGATTTGGACTTAGTGAAAATTTCACTAAGTGTTGGAAAAAGTGACATTTTCATTTTTCAGCCATTTTGATCACTCCATAACTCAAAATCCTTAATGAATTGGACTTAGGTCTAGTTGAAGTTTTTTTAGAGGGTAATGAGGGCTACAAATCCATCTTTGGATGGGAAAAAATGGCCTTGTGGTTTAGGAGTTATGATCCTCCAAAGTTGGTACCCTAGCCACTTTATTTTTAACTTAGAAAATTTTCTAAGTTTTTATGGTTACCCCTTTTACAAGTTATCCAACTTTTC
The DNA here is from genome assembly GCA_022829125.1 of Lathyrus tuberosus. Classification (NCBI taxonomy): domain Eukaryota; kingdom Viridiplantae; phylum Streptophyta; class Magnoliopsida; order Fabales; family Fabaceae; genus Lathyrus; species Lathyrus tuberosus. The sequence continues at coordinate 7,142,640 of JALAZF010000199.1, read as the reverse complement.
TTGATTTTTATTGATGAATGATGATTCAAATCATACATTAACATCATTTTAGGGTTAAAAATCCATTTTGGTGAAAAATCTCAAAAAGTCAAAGTTGACTTTTGTGCACAGTTGACTTTTTATCAGATGAATTCCAAACTGTGCAATTCTTCATGAAATCATGTCCTTGACCTAAATCAAACTTGATGGACATGTTCCATGGGTGTCATAGGGTATATTGAATCATGTCTTAGGGCTTGGGAGCATGTCCTGGTCAAAAGTCAAAGTTACAGTTGACTTTTTACTTAAAACCCTAATTGTGGTGCAGATGAAATTGAGACTTGTTGCTCAAGCTTCTTGGATTAATCCATTGTTCCAAATGGATCAATATGGTATATTAGAGACCCTCAAACCCTTTCTTGAGGTCTTGGTTCATGATTTGTCCCAAAAGTCAACTTAGGGGTGAATTAGGTCAAGAAACCCTAATTCCAGATTTTTTATGAATGCATCCCCTGAGGCAAAATTGACTTGATGATTGGGTCCTTGAGGTCCCATGAAGTATATTAGGTTATGTTTTGGATCATTGGCTTGTGTCCAGATGAAAAATTTCCATCTGGAGGCCCTGGTCGACCAAAACCCTAATTTGGTGATACTGGCGATCTTGAGACTTGATCCACCTAAAAGGGAGCAGCCTTGTGCTTAATCCTTGAAGTGGGAGTCCTTTTGATCCATTTTGGATATTTAAGAGTGTAGAAAAGTTGAAGATCATGTCATTCCTTGATTGATCCTTTGTCTAAGGCTCTGAAAGGGCTCGAAACCCTAATTTTGATTGTAGTGGATGCTCACCCATCTTTGGGGAGACTGATGAAGCATGATGGTTCCTCCATACTGTGATGATGATTCTCACAATGATGGGAAATCTTAGTGGTCAAAATTTGGGCTATGACACACCCTATAAATGCAAATGAAATGAGAAAAAAGAGAGAAACTCACTTGAAACACACTTCCGGTAGGGTTCCGGCACGGCAGTTGGCGGCGGCGTACGGTGGCGAAATAGAGAGGGAAAAAAAGAGTGAATCTGAGCAAAGGGGGAGAAAAAGTACAAATGGGACGAGATGACCCCTATTTATAGAGCTCTCACAAGTCTCAAGGGCTCCTAGGCAACTGATTATGCTACCCTAGCGTAGCCGCCCTAGGCAATGATGAGTGGCGACACGTGGCACGCATTCTCCCAAGCATGTCGTTTCATTTCCCAACACGCATCTTTTCATTCACCTCGTTTCAGACTTCTCGTATTCCCGGGACGTCGCCCATCCACAGCCAGTCTAGCGCGAGTAGGTCTATTTGTTTCTGCCCGGTCGACATACTGTTCCTCGTTTAGAGTCCCTTCCCCGGTTGGACATGTCCTCGACGTAGTGCTTACCCTAAAGTCATTACCCTGACACCTCAGAGCAATGACTTGGGGCGCTCTTGTTCTGGACTGGCCCGGGGTATGCCCCTCAATCGAGCAGGCCCAACCCACACGTCCTGGGATGGCCCAACAAAGGCCTCTTAGCACGACCAATGTCGAGCACGTGCCCCTCCTCAACATCGTTGGGCACACGCACGGCATGGAGCATCAGGCAGGGGGTTAAGCCTCTCTGGGCTCTCTCATCCTCGACACTCAGGTGCTCCTCCCCACGAGGATCCATCTCCTTCTGTACATAAGAGTCCTCCCCGCGAGGACACGTCTCTCCCCGACACGTAAGACTCCTCCCTGCGAGGACACGTTCTCATGTAACCACCCACTCCCGATGGAATCGGTCTACCCTAATTCCGGAGATCTAGGAACGATTACCCCAGGGCGAAGACCACGTGCTGGTCTTCACTACGCCATGTAAGCCCTGGAAGTTACTTGGATTGGGCCTGGCAATCCAGCCCAATGCAAGTAACCGTTGGCCCCGCGCTGGGGGCTCTCTATAAATACCCTCTCACTTGAGAGGGTCAGGTTACACACTCTCTTACACTCTAACCTTGTACTTGATTTTACTTGAACTTTGCCTTACTTGAGCGTCGGAGTACCTTGCAGGTACACCCCCTCCCCCCCACCGTCTTTCAACCTCACCGGAGCTGAAGTCCACAAGACGTTGCTGGCCACCAAATACTGTCTGATCCAGGTACGATCAGAAAAAATAAAACGCTGCTATATGGGGGACATAAGACAACGCTTTTCAAAAGCGCTGCTAAAGTCCTAAGGCAGGTGAACTTTAGAAAGCGTTTTATGAAAAGCGCTGCTAAAGGGTTACCATAAGGTAGCACTTTTGAAAAGCACTGCTAAAGGTCCAAGGTATACCATACTTTAGACAACGCTTTCAAAAAGCGCTGCTAATGGCCCAATTCACTACACACCTTAAAAAGCACTTTTCTCTGAAAGCGTTGCTAAAGCCCAGACTACAAAAGTGCTTTCTAAAAGCGCTGCTAAAGGTGCTTTAGTAAAAATTAAAACGCAGAAATTAAACCAGTAACAAATCATTTCTAATTTTTAACCCTATCATTGTTTTCACTCTCGCTCACTGTTCACTCTCGTTCTCACTCTCACTATCGCTCTCACTATTCACTCTCGTTCTCACTCTCACTCACGTCGTTCCGGTCGTTGCTGCTCTTCCGGCCGTCACTGTGCGTCGTGCAAGGTATATTTTTTTATTTCATTTCCATTTCCATTTCCATTTCATAAAAAATGCAATAATTTCTTTTGTTTGTTCTTGAGTGATTATATAATGTTGACAGTTTGCTATATAATGTTGATTATATAATGTTGAGTTTCTTTTGTTTGTTCTTGAGTTTGTTCTTGAGCATCTTTTATTATAATTCTCAGCATGTTTAGATTCTGAGCATGTTTAATTTATTTTGTTTGTTATTGTTTTTAATACAATTTTTATTAAATGTCAACAGGTTTGTTTGCTTCTTATGTGGCAGCAGGTTTGTTTCTCGTGTGGCAACAGATTTGTTTGCATTTTGCCTTTTTCTTTCTTTGATTATCAATTTTTCATATGTTGGTTTTGATTGTTGCTCTTTTAGATTTGATTGTTGTGATAGTAGAAGTTAGTATAGTGATTATTGTGTAAAATGTGATTAATTTGTAGAAGTTAGTTTAATGATTAATTAGTAGAAGTTAATATAGTGATTATTGTGTAAAATGTGATTAATTTGTAGAAGTTAGTTTAATGATTAATTTGTAGAATAGTAGAAGTTAGTTTAATGTGTAAAATTTATAGAATAGTGATTAATTAGAAAAGTCAATGTAGTTAAGAGTGTTGTAGAAGTTAGATTGTTGAGGTTGTTATAGGGCTATTTGTAAAGTTAAAGTGAATATTTATCGGAAAATTTTAGTGATGTAAGAATTTGGTTGTTATTGAAAATGATAATTAAATTAGTAGTTAAGTGAACTAGTGATTGAATTTATTTTGAGAGATGATTGAAATTAATTATAAAATTAATCGTTATTTTGAGAGTTGATTGAAAATGATAAATAGTGATTGAATTGTTAATTGAATTTGAATTGATGATAGAACTTTGAAGTTACTTGAACTTAAGCGTTGAAGTTGATTTTTTGACAATGTTGAGTTGAAACTATACCATGCTATTTGATTTAATGATGATGTTTACTAAATTTGTTTCTTGAATCTTTGACTTGTTCCTCCTTTATTATAATCTTTTGCTTTTTTACGTTGTGTATAACATTTCCATCCATACTTTTCTTTAATTTTACAGTGGACACTGGTTGTTGCTTGCGATTAATCCGATAAAAGAAATAGTTTATTATCTGGATTCGCTAGAGGGTGATCAAACAAAATACCCGGAGATGAAGAATATGATTGATACGTAAGTGATGCGATTGTTCTAAATATTCGCGTGTGTATTTCTTTATTTATGTGAGATTGTTCTAAATATTCGTTTATATTATGATAGATCCATACAAATATTCCGATCACAACGACAAGTTCGGGTACCAAAGAGCAAAACAAACAACATTACATAGCTAAGGGTGGGGGTATGATTTGATATTATAATAGTAATGCTACTTGATAATTAAGACAAGTCATCAATGATACTTATTAATACTTTTTTCCTATGTGTAGTGTCCTCGGCAACGTAATGGTATGAATTGTGGGTATTTTGTCTTGAGATTCATGAAAGAAATTATTCTTTTGGAACACATAGAGATTCCAACCATGGTATGAATTTATATATAAGTTCTGATTTATTTTAAGATTTATTTTCGGATATTTCATCTAATTAATTACTTTTAACTAAATCATGCATATTATGTAAAATGTAGTATTTTGATGAATTCAAGTGTGCCACCTACACGAAAGACAAATTGGAAGAAATAAAGGACGATTGGTGTCAATACATGGTTGAAATGAGAATTTATTAGTTTTAGAAATTGTGTTAGGTTTATGGAAGGTGTTGTATATATAGGTGATGCATATATGGTGTATAAGGTTTCGAATTGGTGTATGGAATTCGTGTTATATAGTTTATATTGAGATATATATATATATATGTAATGGTTATTTTGGTGTTGTATATATAATGGTTTTTACCATTTATGTCTTGAATTTTAATCATATAAAGGCCTATTGTTGAATTATAAAGTTATAAGGCCTATGTGTTGACATATAATGGTATCAAAGGTCATGTGATGAATGATTATGAATTCTGATAAATTATACAGGTTTAATAATTGATTTTAAAAAATAAACTTTTAAAAAGCACTTTTATAAAAGACAGCGCTTTCTAAAAAAAGTGCTGCTAAAGGTGGTCATGGCGTATACATAAGGCAGCGCTTTTTAAAGTGCTGCTAAAGGGGGTCCTACGAAAGCACTTTTCTTTGAAAAAACGCTGCCTAAAGGGGGATCTATAGCAGCGCTTTTAAAAGCGCTGCTAAAGGGGGTCATACGAAAACGCTTTTCTTTGAAAAAGCGCTGCTATATGGGGGTCATACGAAAGCGTTTTACAAAGCGCTGCTAAAGGGGTCCTATAGGGGGACCTATGACAACGCTTTTTAAAGGAAAAAAAACATTGTCTTTACCTTTAGCAGCGCTTTAAAGCACTGCTAAAGGCCAAAAAAAGCGCTGCTAAAGGTCTTTTTTGGCGTAGTGATATTTTACGAAAGAGGTGACTTGAATAAGTGAAAATACATTATATATATATATATATATATGGCATGACACACTTCTTGATTCATGACATGACTCTTGAAAAATAATGAAAGGATGTGAATTTAAATTGAAAAGATGCATTGAAAAGTATCCATGAAAAAATAAAGTGACAATCGATTGAGGGAAAAATACAATTAATTGAGAGTAATGAAAATGGTTTGAAACATTTAATGTTAGAGCAAGCGCAATCGATTAGATATTTCTAGCAATCGATTACAGTGACTAAAAAGTTGATTTTTTAAAACTAAATCAATTGATTGGTCATGCCATGCAATCAATTGTATGGGCTAAACGAATTTGAAAAATACGTGAATACAATCGATTGGAATACCCTTGCAATCGATTGCATTGTCCATAAATGGTTTTTCAGTTTTGAAAGTTTTCAAATATTTTCTAAGTCCAAAATCTCATTGATGAAAATTTTGTAAAACAAGTTAAAATCAATTTTTTTTTATAAACAGAAATTCAATAAAAGGAGATTAAGGGAATGTCCACCCATGTCTAGTACAATCCATAATCACCAGCACCAGAAAAAAATACAGGAAACCAAAACCAATATGAATTACAAAAAGTGAAGCGGAAATTTGTACCAATCGTATAAAGAACATGACATATTACCATTCCTTCCAAGAGCCAACCAATTCCACGAAGATCCGACAGTATTATGGAAAATAGATTCAGCATCCCCCACCCTCGTCTTTAAATAAAATCCGATTACGAGCCATCCAAACGTTCCAGCAAGTAATAATCCAAATTGATATCCTAAACTTATTATCGCATCTACCGTTGAGCCTATCAAACCAATTCAACGATAAATCAATAATGTTGACACCATGTCGGACCCTATCAATATTCACCCACCGATAGATCATATGAACAAGAACATCAATTTTGGGACAATGACAGAAGATGTGATCAATAGTCTCGAGTTCATTAAAATAGAAAACACACACAGTTTCGTGGACATTGTTGATAACACCGCGTTGAACAAGATTATCGTGCGTAGGAAGCCGATTAAGCATTAAACGCCAAGCAAACACTTTTAACTTATTAGGAATACAAGAATTGCAAATTAAGTCAAGGGTCAGCAGCGTTGTTTCATCCATCAGTGGCATGCCATTCGCCTCATAAACAACAATATAGAAGTCCTTAACAGAGAAGCCATGGTCCAAATTCAGATTCCATTTCCACGAATCCGCTACTTCTGACAACACAACAACATTCTCAAGAAATCGCCCCAACTCATAAAGATCCTGGTTCAGGTTGGTGTACTGCTCAAATAAGGTATTATTAATGTCCCAAATGCACGATGAATCTCGCCACTGACCCAAGTCAGAAACGATAACGAGTTTGCAAATAGCAGCCTGAAACAAAGCAGGAAAGCGGAAGCACAACTCCTGATCTCCCTTCCAGCGCATGGTCCAAAATCTCACAGACTTCCTGTCATCCAAGGTACAATCTATCAGGTTTGAGAACTTTGTCACTTGGTCCACATTGGCGCAATGTAAGATGTCACGCATCCATAAAGAAAGACTATTTTTGCGAACTTTTGAGAAATTATCCAAAATTAAGCCAGCCATGTTTCCGTATCTACTCCGCATTAGAGGTCTCCAGATTTCCTTCCCCTGCTGAAGAAACTTCCACAACCATTTACCTAACAATGGAATGTTGAATTTACCTATATGCTTGATTCCAAGACCACCGTCAGACCTAGACTTGCAGACGATATTCCACTTAATTCAAGAAATACCTCTCTTCCCCGTCGAGCCCGAACAAAGGAATTTTCATTGAATAGCAATAATCTTCTTAACAATGAAAGCCGACATCTTAAAGAAGGACATCACGTGAATAGGCAAATTCGTAAGGACCGAGTTAATCAAAGTAACACGACCACCCATCGAGAGATGTCTCCCAATCCACGAGGAGAGCTTATTTCTGAAACACGAAACAACAGGATTCCAAAAGGCACATTTTCTATGGTTTCCCCCCACCTTTATACCCAGAAAAATGAACGGCAGGTTACTCGAACTGCATAAAAGAAAGGATTCTGCAGCATTCAGAAAACTTTGGTCTAGCCCAATTCCAAACAACCTGCTTTTGGCATAATTAATTTTCAAACTGGAAGTGATTTTAAAACCCCTCAATATAGATTTCAAAGCCCACACGTTAGAGAAAGATCCTTCGTAAAATAACAACGTGTCATCAGCGAACTGCAATAAACTTACCGACGTATTAGCATCCAGTTTAAAATCGGAAAGAATATTCAAACCAATCGCCCTGCTAACAAGCTTAGCCAAACCTTCAGCAACGATTGCGAAAAGCAAAGGGCAAAGAGGATCCCCCTGTTTTAAGCCTCTAGAGGCTTTGAAATCCTTAGAGGGGCTGCCATTTACTAGAACAGACATAAAACTGTTAAAAACCGTACCCCGCGTCCATTTAATCCATCTTAAACCAAAACCTATATCTATAAGCATTGTCTCCAAAAAAACTCCATTCCACACAATCATATACCTTGGCGAAATCAACCTTGAATAATAAGCACTTCCTCTTATTCCTCCTCGCCCAATCAATAGTTTCATTAGCCACAACGACGCCATCAATAAGTTGACGACCCGGGATGAAAGCCGTTTGACAAGGGGACACCAACTTATCAATAACGTTGTTCAATCTCGTAGCCAAAATCCTAGAAATGAATTTGGACACGCACCCGATTAAACTGATCGGTCTGAACTCCTCAACCTTTTGCGGGTTAGCGACCTTAGGAATTAAAGCTAAGAACGAAGAAACAAACGTTTTTGGCAAAAAACAGGTATAACAGAATTCAAGAACAAAGTTACTAAAATCTTTACCGATGATATCCCAGCAATGTTTCAAAAAATTGAAATTAAAACCGCCACTCCAGGAGACTTGTTCCCATCACAGTTTAAAATAGCTGCCTTAATCTCGGCCTCAGTAAAATCAGCCTCCAATCTATGTTTTTCCTCATCAAAAAGTTTTTTAAAATCCCCTCCACCAATTCTAGGTCTAGCACACGACGAACCCTTGAATCTCTTCTTAAAGAAAGACCAGGCAGCCTCCTTAATATCCTTCGGGTTATCAATTAAAATGTCCCCATCTTTAACAGCGTGAATGCCATTAAATCTATTCCGGGCCCTAAGAGACGCGTGAAAAAACTTAGTGTTTAGATCTCCATCAACTTTCCACTTCGCTCTGGATTTTTGATGAATAAAGCTTTCTTTGATACGCAGATTCTTCCAAACCTAAGCTTGTCAACACCTTCTTCCACCCTAAGATCAATCCAACCAAACACATTCATATTCCACCACTTTAAACCCTCCTTCAAAGCTTTGAATTTTTGAAACAGAATATGACAACCTGACCCCGAAATCTCAACAGACTTCCAACAGGACTCAACAAAACCAAGAAACTCCTTATGATCCATCCAAGAATTGTAGACCTTAAAAGGTTTGGGGCCCCAATTCACCTTATTAGACTTAATCCACACCGGCCGATGGTCCGAAATGTCCCGATTACCCACCAATTGAAAATTCAGATCCAGCTTGTTTATTATGAAATCGTTCAATAGAATTCTATCAATTCTACTCATACTATTACCTTTTAATCTAATCCAGGTAAATCTATTACCCACCAAAGGCAGATCTTCCAGCCCCATTCCTTCAATGAAATAATTGAACTCTTCCAATTCTCCAAAATTAACACGACCCCTTCCAATCCATTCCTCCTCCGCTCTGATTGAATTAAAATCACCACCAACGATCCAACCACCATGAGAATTGCCAGCTTTAATGGATAACAAGTCAGCCCAGAGTTTTCTCTTCTCATTTATCCCACAAGGAGAATACACATTAATAATGCATATATCTACGTCTTTCCAAATTAAATTAATCCCTAAATACCCATTACCTCTTAAGCTAGAGACCACAGAAAACAAACCTTTTTTCCAAATTATGACCAACCCTCCAGATAGACCTGCAGAATTCGATGCAGACCATTCCACATCATGGTTACCCCACATACTCTTAATCATGTGATCCTCCATTGTCTGAACCTTAGTTTCCTGAAGCAGACAAATATCTGCATGTCCCTTAGCTAGAATTTGATTGATCCTCCGTCTTTTCATCAAGCGACATCACCCTCTAACATTAAAAGACATTAAATTCATGGACACATATGCTCAACAACCTTATTTCTGTCTCTGACTTCTTTATCTCTAACTTCCATTTTTCTTATGATGCCTTCAAATACCTCGTCATCCTCTTCACCCTCTAACCCTAATTTCTCCATTGTTTGCCAAATTCTAGAAGGGACATCCTCCAAAATCTTCTTGCATCTAGCATTACCCCTTCCAATGTCCGATTCGGTAATGGATTCACCAACCTTGAGCGACTCACCCGACTGAGTTGGAGAATCACCATCTCTCGCAAACCTACTATTATCTTGATTAGAAATATTAGAACATTTGCGGATGTTGAGTAGAGACCCTTCTCCTCTAACAGACTCTTGAAGTAGAGAGGAAAAGTAGGAGGGTTCGAAAGGAATTTTGATTTGTTCGTATACCTCACTCAAAGATTTTTGCTTATTAGGCCTTACCGGGCGAGGAATGGGTATCAGCCCAACATGAGAAGAAGAATTAGAAATTGAGTCCGAATTGGACTTCTCTGGGCCCAAACCTTTCATATTCTCGTGACCAGACAACCTATTAAGGACACATGACAGCTCATCCTCAATTTGATCTTCTGGGAACTTTGGCACCTGTCCTACATCAATTTGATCATCCACACCTTGACCGTCAGGGCACCTTGCCACCTGTCCCACCGCAGTTTCACCATTAATGCTACTGTCATTCGACATTAATGAATCAGAATGACTTCTCTCAGCTAACTGATTTAGCTTGCTTAACGTAGACACTTTTCCAGCTTTGTTAGACCTTTTCTCTAGGCCCTCACCTAGTGTTGACTCCCCAGTCCCCAAACTATCACGAGAGTGACCAAAAAGTTCTGCTTCCACGTCTCCAGGTCCGTTCAAAATGCCATTTGTATCCTTAAAACCTACACCACGTACTTTCACAGACAAAGTAGACTCAGCTACTCTTTCCACTCCTTCGGTCTTCCACGCGCCTTCTTCGTCTTCAAACTCGTCTCCTCCAGATGAAGATAGTATTTCGCCAAAAAAAATACTCTCTTCAAAGTGGTCGGCCGTATGAATAAAACCTGGGACTGATGAATCTTCCACCAAAATGATTTTAAAAATATCTTCATTAATGCCCACATTAATACTCTCGTTAACATCAAAGGCATACTTGGTTTTGATAAGGATGCGTGCTACTTCGAAAGAACGAAAATTATCGATTTTTTCGTCGTACTTAATAAATATGCCAACCTTACTAACAATCTCACTGAAAACGCATTTGTTCCATGCATGGCAAGGTAGGCCGTAGCACTTCACCCAAGCGTACCTCTCATAATCAATAATACCAGCTTTCCACGGTTTAATTTCACGAAACCATTTGTCTACCCATGCCTTGTCTTCCTCAATCAAAGCTTCAATCTCACCCTCCAAATTTTCCTCAAGTAAACAAATGTTAGGCCCGAGAGGCGAAGCTTTAATGCTAAAGAACCCTTCCTCATCAAGGGCGTCTTGGATCATACAAGAATGACCACCTTCAATAACCACCCCAACGAAAACACTATCGAATCTTATCATATATTCCTTAGCAATGTTGAAATGAAGCTGAGCGAAGCTGGGTTTTCCATCCAAAGTAGTTTTTTTCCTATCTTCGAATTTGCTGACACCTCTATCCATATCAGAGATCTCATTTCCCCTTTCAACAACTTGAGCGAAAGACTTAGAATCCACCTTCCTCCCATAAAACTTCCCCGGATAGTTGTACCGATGAGCTAGAGGTTTACCTCCATGTCCGAAACCATCAGACTGCTTCACAAACTTATCCATCTTCACTTCACGATTAAATCTAGGGATGTTGGCAAAAATTTTCTTGTCCTGAATCTCAATATTATTCAGCTTTACTGCCATCAAGCGACTAACATGCACCTTCCTGAATTTCGCAAAATCGAATCTCTTTCCTCTTTTGTCCATTCTAGCTGGTATAAACACTTCAGAGATTAACCCGTATACCTTAAAAACTTCAAACATGTCCTTTGCATTCATGTTCTCCGGGAACTCAGTAAAAATGAATAAAGTTAGATCACCCACATCCGCGCCACCTTTCCCTTTCCTATTGTTTTCCTTCCAAACTGAACCCTTAACATAACTACCTAGCTGCTTCTTCTTACTCCTATTTACCACTTTCCAGTCCATCACGCACTCAAACTCAAGAAAAAAAACTAGACCAGCTCTCCCACTACCAGTACCACACAGCCCTACCCAGAATGAAAACTAGAATGTTAGCAAGGCCCCTAAACTCGAAAGCTAGGAATTTAAGCCGAAGATAACACTATAGATTCACATGAACGGGATGGCGGAACAGTAGCTCGTGAAGAGTTTCTCGTCTTTCATCGTTGTAGGTAAAGTTAAAATCATTTTTAAATGAATTGAGCACTAGAGCTATAAAAACATGAAAGATTATATTTTACCATCATTCATCATAGAGCATTTGAGCAGTAAACTTCCATCTTGGACTTTAGATCATAGTATTTATATAATTGTTTGTCTTCATTAAAATTAACTTATTGAAAGTTTGATTTTATATTCTTCCCCTTTTTGATGGTGACAAATTCTTCATAATATGATTGTGCTTGCTTTGATAAAAATTTGAGTGAAACTCCCCCTAAGATGTATAACTCCCCCTAGATGTAAGATTCTTGCTAAAATTGAAATTTTATGGAGAGTACCTATGCAATAGAGAACAAGCAACACAAGCATAGTATACACCTTTTTCTCCCCCATTTTACATGATCAAAAAGGAGGAAAGATGGGTAAACATATAAATATGAAAGATAAAATACATTCATTATAGAAGAATAATATAACATAATACTTCCAATAAAACATAATAAATCATTTTTGATAAAATAACCATAAACATAATTAAAACGTACTTCAAAGAATGTAAAAAGAAGACCAACAAACAAGATAAAACAAGAAATTTTAAAATAGGTGAATACATATTTTGCTTCCGGCCATATAAGCAATTTTTGAAAGAAACAAAAAAACCTGTAAAAAAATAGATTCCTTTTCTATCCTATGAAGATTATTCTGTTTTGACCTCTCGAGAAATTCAATCATAAAAAATAATGACGTGACACTATTTTTTTTTTTTTAATGTGATATAGACTATTTAGTTGGCATTTCTCTTTAATTATTTTTTTAAATGCCATGTTGGCTTTTTATTTTCTTTTTACTTATTTTTAAATATTAATATTTCAATTAAACAAAAACAAGCAAAATTTTGCAAAAGACAAGATCCAAACCAGCTCCCCTACACGCCTCTTCCCACTAGACCATGCTACATTAGTGACTTATATTTCCCAATATCCATCCTTATATAATACTTATATAATATTTCAAATTTTAAATAAAATACAAAAATTAAGGTGACTTTGCACTATATTGTTAGTGCACTATCAATAGTTTAACTTTTACTCCACTATATTAATATTGCACTATATTAATACTGCACTATATTTTTACTGCACTACAACCCTTAAATTAATCCAATATTTTACTAGTATATATTTTTAATAATTTAAATAAGTATTGATAGTATTTAAAATATAAAATGTAATATTTTCTAATATAAAATGTAATTAATAATTAAAGCTATTAAATATTAATTAATTAAACAGTAATCATTCTTAATGATATTAAATATTAATTTATTATAAAGTTTAGTAATATAAAACATATCATATATTATTATTTAATTAATATTACTATTTATTAAATCAACGTAAATCTTAAATTAATTATTAACTATTTATTAAATAGTAATCAAAGTTAATTAATAAAATTTAAATCTTAAATATAATTAATATAATAATTCTATTTTTTAATTCGACTACTATTTATTAAATCAATGTAAGTCTTAAATTATTATTAATTATTTATTAAATAGTAATCAAATATAATTAATAAAATGTAAATCTTAAATATAATTAATGTAATAAATCTATTTTTTCAAATGTGGACAAATGTAATTAATCAAATAGAAATCAAATTAATAAAATGTAAATCTTAAATATACTTAATCATAAAAAATATTTATATCTTATTTCTAAATAGTTATTTATGTATTATTAAAAATAAGTATATATTATTTATTTCTTATTAAATAATAAAAAAAATTCAAATATTATAAATTTCATATTAAAGTTAATATTTATATAATAAATTTATATTATTAAATATAAAATATAAAATATTTGTATACATTTATTATATAAATTCAATATTTAATAATATTAATTTATTATATAATTTAGTAATTAAAACATATCATATATTATTATTTAATTAATATTATTAAATACAGTACTAAATAAATATTTTTATAAATAATTATGTATTAAATATCATGAAGTAAAAATAAATGCAATATGTATATTTAAGTGTGAAATAAATTCAAAGTGAGCAGCATGGACAAGTGGTTTGGACACTGCATATGACATTTGAGATAGAGGGACTGAGTTTTTTTTGAAGCAGCCAAATAAATATTAAATTACAAAGGTATAAGAGATGCCCAAAGTACCCAAACAAAGACCCCTGCTATGACAAAAAAACAGGAAGAAAGATAACAGAAGCCAGAGTCCTAAAGCCAGACCATCTACAACACCAACGATACCCCAATCAGACCCAAAACCAAGACACCAAATGAGAGAATAACCAGCAAAAAAACCACCCAACTACTACAAATAAAGGCAAAATAAAAATACAATCTATCCAAAAGAAACTACCAACCAAGAACTATAATAAACAAGCAACATGACATGAAATTCAACAGTTCCTTGAACCGGAAAACTGCATCAAAGATCTGTTAGATTAACAAAACCACTGATGAAGCCAACACCAAAGCCGAACAGCAACAGGAGACTGAGGATAATCACATATGTGTTATAGATGCGGAACAACCCAAAAAATCTGATGGATTCTGAACAATACTCTTATCAACCTGCACCTGCACATGGATTCTGCAACACCCTAGAGTCGACTGACATAAGACTCTTGAAAACGCCCCTCACAAAATAAATGCTAGGTTCTTCCATCCTTCTATATCCAGGTTGCACACGTATTTCCACCAACCGGAACTCCAAATTGCTACTGGACTGAAACTCTCCACGATCCAACCCAGGGTTTGAAATTGCGGTCCGCATCACTTGATGCGGCCGCAATATTGCGGTTGCGGCATGCAACGCATCGGCAACGGACCGCAATTGCGGTGTGAATGGAAATCACACGCAACAACCGCATCATTGACGCAACACAACCGCAACGTAACGGTATTTACCGCATCAGAACCGCATTTCTACCGCAACAGGCTGCAACACGTGAATTTCTTACACAAAATCTACCGCATCAGAACCGGTATTTAATGTGCGTATAAAATAATTTCACGCCGCAACGGCCGCAATGCGCAACGCAGTGACCGCATTGGCCGCAACCGCAACATCCGCAACCGCAACCGCATCCGCAACCGCAATTTAAAACCATGATCCAACCAAAACTACAAATAACACACAAAACCAGCCTCCAAGTAAAAGCGACAGCACAGAAAAAACAACCACACCCTCCTAACTGCTGAAAGAGATACACCACCAGACTGACCGACGATGCCGAGCCTGCTGAACCAACAACCGCACCGATACCGCGAACCAGCCTCTAACTCAGATTAGATGAAATGCCTAGGCAGGCCATTGGGTTCATGAACCATATGCCCAGGTCCTCCATGATGGAATTTAATTTCACTTTCAGCCATTTCCATGCTGCAATTATCGACTCCTCTCCAATTTTCTCGATGCTGACTTCCTCATTCCTGAAAATTTTGTTATTCAATCTCTTCCAAATATTCCAAACACAGGCTGACCAGATAGCCAACACTTCGATCTTTCCGCTCTACCTCCAGCTGCCAAATTTTCAAACTGCTCCAATTGCTGATGAAACTCTAAACCCCTGCAAAAGGAGGACACTCAAAAAAATGTGAGAAACTGACTCCTCCCTCCCACAATTTCTGGGGCACTCACCCTGGCCTGTAATCAAAACTCCCCTCTTGATAAGGTTGTCTTTTGAAGGAATTTTGTTTTGAAGAAGCCTCCAAATCAAACACGAGACCTTTGTCGGAATTGCCTTTGTCCATATCTTATTCCAGTTATGATGTGAATCGGAAGGGACATTCGACGATAAGCTAAGGTACGCTTCTTTCACCGAATATTCGGTCGATGACACAATACTAGCTATGCCTAAACCTTTTAAACTCTTCCACCATTTGGAGCCATCCTCACCTCCCATATTAACAACCCCGTCACTTATACCATATTTACTCGCTAAAGCCTTGAATCATATTCCTTTCTTCTCATTTCTGACTTTCCAAATCCATTTACCTAATAGAGCTATGTTAAATAGCCTTAAGTTTCTAATTCCTAAGCCTCCTTTTTCAACTGGTCTACTAATTTTTTCCCATTTGATCTAACTATTTTTTTTTATATCCTCACTCCACCCCCACCCAATAAAAACTTTTTTCATATAGATTCGAGTTTATTGATTATACCTGAAGGAGCCTTGAAAAAAAAGAGGAAGTATACCGGGATTGCGTAAAGGACCAACTTCAAAAACACAACCCTTCCGCCTATGGATAGAGCGTTGTTCTTCCATCTAGACAGCCTATATTTCACCGATTTAATGATCTGGTTCCATGTCTCGGATCTGTTCGTGTCTGCACCAATTGGCAGGCCGAGATAACTCATCGGAAGGGCCTCGACTTTTCAATTCAAAATCCTAGCTGCTTCCGCTATCCAATTGCTATGAACGTTGATCCCCACTATCGAGCTTTTGTTGAAATTAACTTTCAAACCAGACGTCAACTCGAATAGCAGGAGGATGTATTTTATAGCTTAGATATTGTACCAACTCTTTTCACACAATATCAATGTGTCATCCGCGTATTGTAAGTGAGAAAAGCGCCGAGTCCAATTCTCGAACTTAAAGCCAACCAATTTTTCAGCTGTCACTGCTTTCTCCATCAACGCGCTAAATCCTTCTGAAGCGATAAGAAATAGGAATGGAGAAAGAGGGTCTCCTTATTTTAAACCTCGTCCCATCGTGAATTCCTCGGTTGGGCTGCCATTTACTAACACCGACACTGAAGAAGTCCTAAGGTATTCCGCTATCCAGTTTCGCCATTTTTCATGGAATCCCATTTTTTCCATGACATACAACAAGTACTTCCAGTCTACTGAATCGAATACTTTCTCAAAGTCCACTTTGAAAAGAACGACTTCTTTCCTTTTCCTCCTCGCCTCGTCTACCATTTCATTCGCCACCAATATCTCGTCTAGAATTTGTCTGCCAGATATGAATGCGGACTGAGATTCTGAAATAATGTTGTCCAACACCTTTTTCAATCTGTTTGCGAGAACCTTCGAAATGACTTTATAAATGCACCCAATCAAAGATACCGGTCTGTAATCTTCAATCTTTGATGGGTTACTCCTTTTTGGTATGAGCACAATGAAAGAGCTGCTTGCGCCTTTAATTATCCCCCCAAGTTTGTGAAATTCCACCATTACCCTCATGAAGTCATCTTTGATTATGCTCCAGAACTCCTTAATGAAACCGAAATTAACTCCGTCCGGGCCTGGGCTTTTTGAGTTATCGTAGTTCCAGACTGCCCTGCGAACCTCATCTTCTGAAAATTCGGCTATCAAAGATCTGTTGTCTGTTTCTGTCAAATTCTTGAAATCCATGTTGGCCGGAATGAGCCTCGTGCCTCTATTCTCGAACTTGATATGGAAGTGATCAAATACTTTATCTTTAATCTTTGTAGCTTCTTTAAATATTCTCCCATTTATTTCCAATGCCCGAATTTCGTTTGCTTTCCTTCGCTTATTAATACATCCATGGAAGTATTTTGTGTTGGCGTCGCTCTCTTGTAACCACCTAATGCGAGACCTTTGACAATTGTTATTGTAGTTGAGTTTCGTAGAATTGTGAAGGTTTTCCGTCAACTCTCTCTTACGGTCCAGCTCTACTGAAGATAGCCCTTTTGTTTCGCCTTTGATTTCGATTCTATTTAACTCATCTTTTGTTTCATTGATTTTCCTATCTAGATTTTGAGTGTGCGATTTGTGCCACTCTTTTAGCTTACTCTTAATCATCTTCAATTTCTCTTTTAGGACAAACATCCCCCAACCATCCACTTTAAAATTCAGCCAGTGATCTTTGATGAAATCATGATAACCCTTTGTATATTTCCAACAATCAAGCATCCTAAATGGCTTCTGTCCCCACTCCTGAGAATTAGTGTCGAGCAAAATCAGGCAGTGGTCAGAAAGGCCCTTTTCCAGAGCCCATTGAGTACTATTTGGCCATAAACTAAGCCATTTGTCTGAGATCAAGAATCTGTCCAGCCGACTCATTGTTGAATCTCCAAGCCTAGACCAGGTATATTTCCTCCCGTGAAGAGGCAAATCTATTAGGGAAAGATCTGAGATAAATTCCTCGAAATCTTCCATTTCCTCGAGACGATTGTTTCCCACTGACCCAATTCTCTCTTCTTCCGACATGATAGTATTAAAATCTCCGACCACGCAGAGATGATCTCGGTTGCTCCTATTGATTTTTGCAAATATATTTATCCATAAGTTTCTATTTTTTCTGATGCCGCACGACGCATAGACGTTTACTAACGTTACATGCGACTTGTCTTCTCCCCATTCCCCTTCAGTCTAAATGGCTGATTCTAGAATCTGGATGTTTTGAACATAGAAGTTTTTTGAATTCCACAATGTAAGGATTCCCCCCGATCTCCCCTCAGAGGGTTTATAAGTGAAATCGAAGTCGTTAGATCCCTAAATCATGTCGCAGGTCATTCTATCCACATTCTCCAGTTTTGTTTCTTGAATACAGATGAATATCGGTTTATGATTCTTAGACAGGATGCTGATTTCTTTCTTTTTGACCAAACCTCCTAAATCTCTGATATTATAGCTTATTATTTTCATTGATACAGGTTTCTGAATTCCAAAACCCTCCTAAGTCCGCTCCCCTACTGCTCTCTTTCTCCTCCCTTTGCCCCGATTTTCAGTTCTTGAATTAATTCTTCTTCCTCTACTTTATGAATAAGTCCGACTTCTTTCCCTAGATCCCAGATGTCTTTGGCAACTTCTACGGCGTCACCATGTAATAAAATCCAGCTATTCTTTTCTTTCTCACTCCCATCAAGTTCGGATTAGAAATTGGACGAACCTGAAATTGTGAATTCTTGCAACTATTGCAGTTGCAAGACGAAGCCGTCTTCTTCTTCTTTCGTCTATCCCTCTTTTTTACTTTCAGAATCTCCGATATTCTTCTTCTTCTTTCTTTGAAAAGCTCTCATTTCTTAAATTGTTGATCCTTATAAGACTGTCCCTGCTCCTTAGCCTTATAGTCAATTTGATAACAGTGTTTTGTTGCTCCCGTTGATGAATTTTGCTCCGGATGGTTTGCTGTGTGCCCTTGAGATGCATCTATTTCCTTAACGGTCTGCGGAGAGTCTTGGGGAATCACAACGATTTGGCTAGAGTGTTTGTTTTGAGCCTTTACTGGGCCAGGTTCCGCGATAATGATTTCTTGGTTCCGGTCCATTTCCCCTACTGTTTTTTCTTTTTCTTTTTTTCACTTGATTCTGGGCCTTTGACTATGGGCTGGTCAAACTCTACCATTGGGTCCATCTTGCCTTTTTCAGTTACCCCTTGAATGATTCCAATATCTTCAATTGGAGAACCTATAGCTAACCCTCATCCGCCTTCCCTTGCTATGTTAATGATTTCACCTTTATTTCCCATTAAATTTTCTCTCTCCTCGTTTGGCAAGATCTTCGATACTATCAGATTTTCGGCTTTCCCTGCCTCATTGACTGCGCTGCTGCAATTATTATTATTCAAGTCTTCCTCCTCGAGCCCCTCAATTTTCCTTTTTTTTCCAAATTTTCCTCTTTCTGTAGTAATTGCCAGAAAATATCTTCTATTCTCTTTCTGATCTCATCGTCTTCCATTTCCATGGAGGAAATTGTCGGAGGAATGAAAGAGTCGTCGGATTCTTCTGAGCCCATGTCTACTTCTACCTTCGATCCCACCGCGCCCTCCTCTATGTCTGGCTTGAGATCGCAAACGCAATGCTCTTCCATTTCCACATCATTATTTTTTATGATAGAGGGACTGAGTTTATGTCTCATTTGCGATTTTTAAGCATTTAGCATAAATAAAGAATAAATGAAAGCCACGTGGCATCTAACTAAAATAATAATTTAATACAAAAAAGTCAACAATGCAGTCCATGTCATTAAAAGAAATTTTTTTAAAAAAAGTCTGACACATCATTATTTTTTATGATTGGATTTTTTTAGAGGACAAAATAAAGGAATCTTCATAAGGCAAAGAGTGAATCCAAATTTTTTTATAGGTTTTTTTTCCAAAAATAGCTCATATAGCAGGGAGCAAAATAGGTATTAACCCTTTTTAAAATGGTCTTGGTTCATGAAATCGGGATTTTGGTTGTCTTGATTGAGATTTTCTTGGTTGTTGTTTAGTTGAGTATCTTGTGGTTGAAGATATGGATACTTATAAGGTTGAATTTTGTATGGAGGAACTTGCATATGAGAGTAGAGGTAGGAAAACTGACTATTCATTGAGTTGTTCGTATATGCCATGTAGTCAAAAAGTGATCCAAGGTTCAAGGCTCTTGTTGTGGAGCTTGTTGAATCGGAGGAGGAGGAGCTTCTACTTCATCCCGATACTTAATTGTTTGATTCAAATAATTGTATTCCACACCCAGTTTTAACATTGCAAAACTAATATCACAAATTCTCTCATTTCCAATGTATCCTTATTTGCAAATTTAACACCAAAAGTGGCAAAAAAAATTGGACAAGAAAAATGCATAAGGTAATTCTGATGCATCTTTAGAATGAAGTGCCATGTGCTCAAGGATCTTGACGCCCTATTTACCTACAAACTATTTTCCATAGCAAACAATATATTCATCTCAATATCAATGATAGTTGAGTTATTTGAGAACTTGGGCAAAACAACATACCCCAAAATAAGGTGAAGCATTAATATAGAATATACAAGTAGACCAAGAATTTCTATCAAATGTCTTACCATCAATCTTTTGCCATTTTTGAAAGAATTTTCCTGGATAATTTAGCAATCCTATAGTAAAAATACCTTTTCACATAACCGTCCAACAAAACTCTTTTATGTGGCATAATTTCTAAACCATCAGATGGAATACCCAAAAATTTTCCTAACTTAGTAGCATCAAGACTTATTGGAACTCCTTTTACACTAGACTTAATGACTCCATCATGATATAGAATATTAGTATAAAATACTTTAACTAGCTTAGGAAAGTAGATATCATTCATAGTAATAAGCTCATCAATATTTTGTTACCTCAAAACCTCAATAAACTTGAAACGTGGATAAGGAAAAGAACTCAAATCCACATACCTTAGACTAAATAGGGGTTTTGGAAGGAAGTAGTCAACAAACCTTTTTTGTTGTTCTTGTGAGGGAAACAATCTATTCAGCTTGGAATCCACGAGAGAGGACCTTGAATGAGTTGAAGAAGTTGCTTTTTCGTTGCCCGTAGAGACCTTTCCACCTTTAGTTTTTGGAGGCATGGCTAAAAGTTGAAGGTTTTTGAAGAAGTTGCGTTTTCCCTTGCCCTTATATATATATATATATATATATATATGATCAGAAATAGATCGGTGGTCAGCAACACGTCGTGAGCTCCGTTACACTCCGGTGGTGGTGAGAAGGTGGGGGGTGTACCTGCATGGTACTTTGATGCCAAAGTAAGAGACGAAGTAAAGAGTCTAAGTACAGAAAGTAGTAGTGAGTGAAATTCAGAATACCTGACCCTCTAGTGATAGAGGGTATTTATAGTGTCCCCCCAGTGCTGGACCAACGGTTATCTGCACTAGGTTGAATTTTCAGGCCCAATGCAAATAACTACCAGGGCTTACGTGGCGTAGGGAAGACCAGCACGTGGTCTTCGCCCTGGAGCAACTGCTCAGTGATCTTCGGAAGGTGGGTTGACTAGTTCTTCAGGAAGTGGGTAGTTTCCTGATGATGTGTCCCCGCGTGGGGGGTACGTGGAGTCCGTGGGGAAGACGTGTGGTTTCTTCTCGTACCAGGTAGTGGCCTGTTCGACTACGATGAGTGCTGAACGTGCCCTACGAGGGGGAGGATTGGGCCTTGTTGGGCCTTCCCAATGTGAAGTTGGGTTGGGCCTGAACGATTGGTGGGAAGGTGTTGGCCCAATCCAGAACAGGAGCCCCCCAGTCGTTGCTTCGAAGTAGCGGAGTAATGACTTAAGGGTTAGTCTATTCGTCGGGGACCCGTTTAGTAGAGTGCAGCGTTCCCGAAATACAGAGTTGGTGGAAGATGCAGGTTTCCAGGAGCAGGTGATGTTAAACGAGACAGGAGTCGCGGGGACGTCTGTTCGTCAGACGCCCTACATACCACCTCTCGTTGGGGGCGTGTCTCCGTTTGGTGCCTTGGTCGGCGACGTGGGGAAAACGAAAAGAAACGGATGTACCCGTCACGCGGGCATGATGGGAAGCTGAGAGGACGCACGCGGGGTCTCCAAGCGCCACATGTCACGCACCATTAATACCTAGGGCATCTAGGAGTAGGGGCATTTAAGTGCCTAGGGATGCCTCGAGTCCCGTGTTAGGACTATAAATAGGTGGTGAGTCCTTGCCATTTGCACGCTTTCGTTCTTCTGCTCAGAACTTTCCTCACTCTCTTTTCGCTTCCTCAGCTTCCATCTCCGTTCGTCCTCCGTACGCCGCCGTCCCGTCGTTCAGCAATCGCAGTGTCCAAGTAAGTTTCTGACTTCATTATCTTTGTTTTGTGTGTTTTTCAGTGGTTTTTCCGGTGAATCGATGAAGTTCCCGGGGAAACCACGGAGTTTCCGGCGAATACGTCGAAAATCCCTTATGCTTATGAAACTCCCGATGAAGGCCCCGGGGACCCAGGATGAGGGTCCCGAGGAGATAAGTTGAAGGACTCGAGGACCTGATGAAGGTCCCGAGGACCTGGGATGAATGTCCCGAGGTCATAGTGAAGACTCTAAAGATTTGACTTAAATTTTGGTAAAACTCATTGTCAAACAAAAGGATTTAACATCAAGAAATCTGCCAAACACAAAGATGTCGAAGGAGATGTCATAGCATGAAGACTCGACATCTTGGCTGCTATAACAGATTATTTAAATCTGTTTCAAATCTATTCCAAGTTTCTAGGCGTGTTTAGCAGTGGATCAAGGAAATATTTGTTTAAAGATTTGAAGCCCAGCTGAAGACTCTATAAAAGAAGACTTAGACCTAGGATTGTATATGCCTTTTGTAACCTAGTTCTCTTGTGTAAGAAACAAGTGTTTAGGGTTTTGAGAGTCATTGGCTCTCTAGGTTGTAAGTCTCCATTTGTATTAGTTGATGCATTGTGGCAAATATAGGTGTCGCACAGATCCATAAGCCTTGAGGTATTGGATTGTGCATTGTTCTTGGATGAAGCTTTTAAGTAAATACGAGTTAGCTTGTTTGTCAAGTATGCTTGACAGAATTCTGTATTGACATGGATGATGTAAAAATCACAGTTGGTGATTAAGGGAAGTGAGTGGGGTATTTCATATCAAAGAGGTTGTTCTTTGATAAAGTCTTCATTGGGTAGATATTAGGATATAAAGTTGTAAACGGGGGAGTTAGCTTTGTAACAATTCTACAGATAGTGGAGTCTTCTTCCTGGATTGGTATCCCCCAGATTCAGGTGAGTTGCACCAAACTGGGTTAACAATTATTGTGTTCTTTATCATTCTGCAAATTTTATTTTCTGTTAGAGTTCATGATAAACATGTTGGAATAGATGCCGTAACATCTGTATTGTTGCAGTTCTGATATTCAAGGTATCAGTATGATGTGTTGTTCCTTGTTTTAATGTTATGCAGAACAATATCTTGACATGTGTTAGGACATCTGCTGTCTGCATTGCCAGAATTTCAATTTGTATCAGAGCAGGCATCTTGTCTGTTTCTGGATGAGATATTTGGGAGATACTTTATGGCATTTAAACAAGGAGGAGTTTTGAAGATCAGATCAATCAACTCAGACATACTCAAGGGTATTAATGGATGGGATGGATGTTCTGGATCGAAGGCAACAACCCGGTGGTTGTTCATGTTGCTGAGGAGGTTCTACAACAACTGCAGGAGAAGTGGCTAGTTCTCTTGTTGGGGTGTCTTGTAAGATGTTTCGACATCTTATTAGCGCAAGTTGAATTTGTTCCTTGGTGGTTCCGCTGCATATGTCTCTGATGGAAGAGCTCTAGAATTATGGGATTCTGGAGTTGTTACTGAAGACAGATGGTACAAGGTCTTAATCTTCGGCCTCTATATGTGAAGATATTTGTATTCTTCTATTCCAAAGTCGGAGCGATGGAATGAAGGGAGTTGTTGGAAGATGTCTGTTATGGTGACTTGTTACTTGGAAGCTTGGTTCCATGGTACAATGTGAAGTCAGTTGAAGAGGAGAGGAGTTAAGTATAAGTTTATCAAGTTCTTGCTCTGGGAGTTTGATAAATTATTGATCGGCTAGGTTGTCAAAGATACTTGAGAATTCTCTCAAGTCCACTCATAAAGGCGTCTCAGTCGTGCATCTGGAGTCTTCTAGTTACTCTTCTGACTAGAAGGTGTTTCTATGAATCACAACCTGAAGAAAGTGGAGGTGATTTATTTTCACTCTCAAAGACAACAAGGAAGGATTCATCTCTCTTAACCCTAAGGGTGGATCCAATCTGATTGGAGTTCTCAAAATCGTTGAGGTAAATAGGATTCGTTCAGAGAGAATCTTAGTTACGTGAGTCAAGGGTGGCAGCCTTGGTATCTCAACACTGTTTGTCAAAGAAGATACTTGCAAAAGATTGAATACTTGATAACTGTTCATGAAGTGATCTGGTGAAGCTTAGCTACAACAGTGAAGAAGGGTTATTGGACAAGGATTTAAGATCAATTGCTATTTGTGGAATTCATAAGTATTTAATTGATTATCCTTGAAGGTCAAGATTGTTGATGCTCAACAAGATGTTGGAACATCTCATCATCAGAGTTTGAGCAGAATCATGGGAGGGTGCATACACTTTAGCATCTGTTTTGGTCTTGGGTGTTAACCTAAGAATTGGCTTCAGTCTGGTGTGACAGAAGCATGTGATCTCTGGAGAGTTTCCTGGCAAGAAACTGGTCTGGACTTTGATGCTATTGAAGATGAAGATGAAGACATCATAATCTTGATGGTTACTTCTTGGATCAATTTATTTCTGATCTAGGAGGAATAGAGTGCTAGTAATGGCACAACTTGGATGAGTTTATTTCTGATCTAGGTACTTGGGAGCATGGGATCTTGCTCATTTTGAAGGTCAAGGCTAAGTGGAAGTTATCTCTGACTTTCTATAGACTGCTCTACTAAGGAAAATGGCATTCTTTGGTATGGCTATGGTGTAGTCTATGACTACTTATCTTCTGAAGATTCAGACGTGGTAGGTGTGAAGTCTTTGGAGTTTCAAAACAGGATGAAGGTTGTCTACTCAAACTTGGTTATTGAATCAAGTCTATGAGAGCATGGAACTCTTGTTCTATAATAGGGAGGAGGTTCTTCTAAGTGGCAGAAGGAGGAGCTGAATTCAGCAGTTAGATGTCGTATCAGAATATTCTGGCATCTAGCTTAACATCGGGATCTCAATTGGTAATATGGCACATCAGCTTAAGATAACGTGATCTACAGGAGAATGGAAGTTGTGGATGCTTGAAAAAGGTCTATCTCATGCAGTTTGCGGGAGCTGTGGTTTGAGAAGATATTACATGTCTAGAGGCTTGGTGAATCCAAGATGTCTTGCTATGGAGCAAGTAGTTCATGTGACTTGAAGATCAGATTTCATTGGTGGATCAGTGTGTCTTGTGGGAGTTCTGAAGAAGAATGAGATCAGTCAAACAGTGGCATTTGGTTGATCTTTACTGTGCATTTAAGCAGGATGCTTGAAACTAATTGCTCTTGTGTAGAAGGGTAGTTAGTTGAAAATGCAATGAGGTTCTGGTTCTCTTGGAGCTTGTGGTAGAAGTTCTAGGTTGAGGATGGAAGTATACCTTCTTTTGGTGGATGAGAGTTTATTTCTCTCTGGGCTTCTGGAGTTTTTGTCAATCAAGCTGGTGGCGCAGTGTTGTTTGAAGATCTTCAATTGGATTACTATGCAGATAGTAAGTTCACTGGTGGAAAATATCAAGAACCATGGTGTGTGGTGTCTATGATGTGTGAAGGATGTCTTAACTGATGTTAGAACATTTTTGGTTGGTTATCCTTAGAGGAGGATTCTTAAGTTCTTCTAGGAACTTGTTGCCTACATCATGTCTAAGGAGTATCTATCTTGTCATACGGGAGAATGATATAGTAGAAGAACTGCCTTGGAAGGATGGTGTAGAGAAGACTGGAGTGGATCATGTGTTGATTGCATGGTGTCATACCCCAAATTTTGACCACTAAGATTTCCCATCATTGTGCAAATCATCATCACAATATGGATGAACCATCATGCCTCATCAGTCTCCCTAAAGATTGGTGAGCATTCACTACTATCAAAACTTAGGGTTTCTAGCCCTCTCAGAGCCTTTAGACAAAAGATCAATCAAGAAATGACATGATCTTCAACTTGTCTAACCTCTCAAACATCCACAAAGGATCAAGATGACTCCCACTTCAAGGATTAAGCACAAGGCTGCTCCCTTCCAGGTGGATCAAGCCTCAAGATCGCCAGTGTCACCAAATTAGGGTTTGGTCGACCAGGGCCTCCAGATGAAAATTTTCCTCTGGGCATGAGCTAATGCTTTAAATCATATCCTACTCCATGGAACCTCATGGGCCCAAGCATCAAGTCAATTTGACCTCAAGGGATGCATACATCAAAAATCAGGAATTAGGGTTTCTTGACCTAATTCACCCCTAAGTTGTCCTTTGGGACAAATCATGAGCCAAGACCTCAAGAGAGGATTTGAGGGTCTCCAACACACTACATTGATCCATTTACAACAATGGATTAATCCAAGAAGTTTGAGCAACAAGTTTCAATTTCATCTGAACCGCAGTTAGGGTTTCGCGAGAAAAGTCAACTGTAGCTTTGACTTTTGACCAGGACATGCTCCCTAACCCTAGGAAATGATTCAATATACCCTATAACACCCATGGAACATGCCATCAAGTTTGATTTAGGTCAAGGACATGATTTCCTAAAGGATTGCACAGTTTGGAATTCATCTAATAAAAAGTCAACTGTGCACAAAAGTCAACTTTGAGTTTTTGAGATTTTTCACAAAAATGGTTTTTTAACCCTAAAATTATGTTAATGTATGATTTCAATCATCATTCATCAAGAAAAATCAAGAAAAGTGGGATAATTTGTAAAAGGGGTAACCATAAAAACTTAGAAAATTTTCTAAGTTATGAACAAAGTGGCAAGGGTACCAACTTTGGAGGATCATAACTCCTAAACCACAAAGCCATTTTTCCCCATCCAAAGCTTGATTTGTAGATCTCATTACCATCTACAAAAGCTTAAAACTGACCTCCCTCCAAATTCCTCATGGATTTTGAGTTATGGAATGATCAAAATCACGAAAAGTGAAAATGTCACTTTTTTCCAACACTTAGTGAAATTTTCACTAAGTCAGAATCTGCCTTCACTTTTTTCCAAATGTAGGGGCATTTTTCACTTGGATCCAAAAGGTATCAAAACCAAATATGATCAAACAGGTGTTGTATCATATGAGGGCTTTCCAAAATGGCCAAGAACATCACCAAATTTCACTTGGGCCAAGAGATATGATAATGGCAATATGCCTTGCTGAAAACTGCCAAGGCTAGGCAGAATTTTTGCATTTTTGCTCGATTTGGCAAAATCAGATCATTCCAAGCCTTGTCATCACTTTGGACACATATGAGGATCAAATCTAAAGGGGACAAACACTGAGCCAAGCCTCCAAAGTCCTTGGAACAAGAAGTAGCATGCCAAATCTAGAATTGCCTAAAAGAGGGACAAGATTCCAATTTTGGATTGAAGCATTCAATGCATACACCAAAGTGGAACACTAGAACACTGATTTCTCAGAATCACCAGCCAGTTGCTCAAGGTTTTAACCAAGTTGCAGCTGAGATGCCATGAAGTGATCCAGCCATTTCAAATCAAGTCCAAGCATTCAAACACACTCCATAGCACCTAGGGAAGTTGTCCATAACTTTGGAACCAAGCTGTAACACCTCTAACACAAAACACGATCACCAGCTGCAAGAGGTAAGCATGAGCTCTTCTAACTCTATGATCCATGCATTTTTTGCTGCACAATAATTTGGCCATATGTTTATAATCATGCATGGAGTGTTTTCCCTCAATCAATTGCATTGTTTGAATCATGTATGGAATTTCTAAACCTTCATGCAGAATTTAGGGTTCTTGAGGTTTCTCTTTGATTTCTTATTCCATGCTTAAAAGAAATGAAATTAAAGACCATAGACATGATCGTGAGGTTGAAACGAGTAGATTGATATTTAGATTGCATGATATAATCAAGTATTCAGTGAGATTGGATAGAAAACGCAAATCTGCAGAAACAGAGGGTGGCGCGTGTTCTTGCCCTTGTTCTTCGCGCCCTTTTTAAAAATTCAAATATTTGAATTTTGTGATTTTATTTAATTGATTCAAAAATTAATTTCTCTCTGAGTTTTAATGATTTTGAGTTGATTCTTTTTTAATAATTCACAAAAATGTTAAAATATTTTATTTTACCAAAAAATCCCAAAAATATTTTTTATTTCATATAATTGATATTTTTGAAAAGAATTAATATTTTAATTGTTTTTGACATTTAAAATATTTTTTCCTTCTTGATTTTTCAAATTTTAATGACTTCTAATCATTTTGTAGGTCAAAACATGATTTTTGAAACATTAATCCATGATCACAATTTGTTTTCCACATGTTAAACAATTTTGATCATTTTAAATTGAATTTTTTATTCAATTAAAATACATTTTGGAAACAAATTAGGGTTTTGATTTATTCAACCCTCATCAAACCTTTTAAAAACATTTTTGGGCCTCTAATAGAGTGTAAGACCCAATCCTATTTTTGGGCCTCACTTATTGTATAAGTCCCGTTGTATTTCAAAAAGTTCGACGCTATCATCGTCCGTTGAAAAACAAACCTTGGGCCTCTCCTCGAGCTATAAGACCCATTCAAAACTCTTTTGGGCCTCTATTAGAGTGTAAGACCCAACCCCCTTTGAAAACCAAACCATTTTGGACCTCAATGCATTGTATAAGACCCACCGCGTTTTCAAAAATCTCGGCTCGATCGCCATTTTCAAACAAATGACCCTGGACCTCTCCTTGAGCTGTAAGTCCCACCCCTTGTACAAAAATAAATCTCTTGGGCCTCTTGAGAGAGTGTGGGACCCATTCCCTTGTACAGAAAACTTTTTGGGCCTCAGTCACTTGTATAAGTCCCTTTGTACAAAACGACAGTGCGATCACTGATATACCTTGGGCCTCTCCTTGAGCTGTAAGCCCCAACATCTTTTCAAAATACTTTCTCCTTTAATTGTGAATATACTGTTATTTTCAATCTTTCTTTGTTGAATAACTAACCAAACAACATGGAAGCTCTACAACCGAGTAAGTGGTTATATGATTTCTTTATCCGCTTTCATATACATATAAACTGTATTGTGGGGCTGTTTCACTGTAAGTCTTCTTTTATAAACTCATATCAACTGTGTAATACTAGTATAGATATTTAAAGTTTCCCCGGCAACTACGTCTAGCACTAAGCCCTGTTGGTCACTCTTAAATAGACAAAACTAGATCCCCATAGGATTACCAGACACAGTCTTCCCTCCTCTTGGGGTTAAACAATATGGAGACGTGAAAGGAAGCATTCTCGGTGAACCCTTTCTCAGACTGTCACCCTTAGAAATTGTCAAAGAAACTCTACTCCCCAGAGATGATCTTTTCTCCGTGAATGGCATCTCTTGAGTTTCTTCCAAATTCTCGGACTTTCCTGGCTTAATCTATTCTCTGTGAATAGCGTGTCTTGAATTTCTCGGGGTTTGGGGACCCACAGGCTTCTTAAAAGCATCCCCACCTCCTCTTGGGCGTTGTACAAGGACCCTACGGCTTCTTAGAAGTATTCACAACCTCCTCTTAGGCTTCGTATAAGGATTCTTCCTTTGGGAAGAGAGCCTCCTCTTGGGCTTCGTACAAATTGTCCCTCGGCTTCTTAAAAGTTTCCAGCCTCCTTTTGGGCTTCGTACAAATTGTCTCGACGACCTCTTAGAGGTATAGGAACAGAAATTAGTCATCTTAATAGAACATTCTTTCAAAGAGTCTAGATCTTTCTACCGCGAACGTACTACTACTATTTCTTTAAGCATAGTACCAGAAGATAAAACTCTAGACTTGGACAGTCTAATCTCCTTGAGTCTCGAAGGCATTCTGAAGTAGGGAAAAAAACACCAGTAGACTCGGACAGTCTCCAATACCCTCTGGATTCCCCATTTCCTTAAAGAACAGGAAATAACCCTGATCCTCTGATCAATCCCAAAGCATAGCCTTACCTTTAATCAGTCTCTTTATAAGAACTGATTTTCTCTTTTAACCAACCTACTGGACCTGTCACTCAACTGAAACAATAATCCTTTTATCCTCCCTCTCGGGCTTCGTACGAGATACAAAAAGACTCTCTTGTTGAGTCAAACATTTTTAGCCTCCCTCTCGGGCTTCGTACGAGATACAAAAAAACTCTCTTGTTGAGTCAAGCATTTTTAGCCTCTATCTCGGGCTTCGTACGAGATACAAATCACTCTCTTTGTGAGTATAAAAGACTCTCTTGATTGAGTCAAACCCTTTTAGCCTCCGTCTTGGGCTTCGTACAAGCCACATATAAAAACACCCTCTTGTTGGGCCAATAGCCTCCTCTTAGGATTTGTATAAGAAAAACCCTGGTTGAGTCAATCAACCTTTTAGCATCAAAACTGAGCCTCGTTCACAGGATACAAACATCAACAACTCCTTTCATCTAATCGCTGTAAGCGGCAAGCCTCTGGATTATTTACATCCACGCCCTTGTCCCTCTTTTAGCATGAGAAATTCCAAAGGAAAGGTGGCATTGCTCTACACTAAGTTAAAGTCTTCTCCTTCAGGTTAAAACCCCCTATAAAGGAAATTATGGCATTGCTAAGATTCACATATCTCGGTTAAATTAATCCTCCTTTATAGTCAGTCACCCAACAGTTGTGACAAACAGAACCCCTTTAGAGATGCCAAATTCTCTCTAAAGACAACG
The DNA here is from genome assembly GCA_022829125.1 of Lathyrus tuberosus. Classification (NCBI taxonomy): domain Eukaryota; kingdom Viridiplantae; phylum Streptophyta; class Magnoliopsida; order Fabales; family Fabaceae; genus Lathyrus; species Lathyrus tuberosus. Next base: position 7,111,838 of record JALAZF010000199.1, on the reverse strand, counting down.
CCTTTTTAGCTTCACATCTTGGGCTTCGAACAAGATACGAATAGACCCTTCAGCTTCACATCTTGGGCTTTGAACAAGATACAAACCACCTTCAACTTCACGTCTTGGGCTTTGAATAAGACACCAAAACACCACTTCCTCCCATAGAATAGGAGGAACTACGATCGCTCTGATTTCCCTGTTTTGGTAAATAGGAATACGTAGGCATAAGATTGAAAGAAAAATATTAGCGAGCACACCACATCAAAAAACCTCATGTCACAAATCCTCACATCCGAGTCCGTATTCCACACCAAAAGTCTAAGTTCAACCAAAATAACCTAAGAGAGCCCCCCCCCATTGATCGCATCTGTAAACCAATAGTTTTGACTGTTTGACCTCAGTTTGCAAAGCAGGGTTAGTTGGAGACATCTATTTCCCTTCCTTCATCAGCTTCAATAGGATAAAAAATGAATCGACTTGTAGTAACCCAGAGCGGCAGTGCTTAAGAACCACGTCCAAAATTGCTCGCTACAGAAAAATGGCGCCCACCGCGGGGCTCTCTTTTTTATCTCTCAGGTAGAAACCGAAGAATGATGACTTCACTGGGGATTTCACTGGGATAGGACTTTTTTTTTACTTCACTAGGATCTTAGGTTAAAACCTTTAAAGTTGGGAACGTACCACAGAATGGCGACTCCGCCGGGGAGCCATTTTTGTCAGGAACATAGGATTCATAGCTCTTTAAAGTCTAGGACTTTAGGACAAATATATATACTGCTTTTCCTAATTGATATCTGTGTTTACTTTTCTGCTAATGGGAATGCGTGTGATGCCGCCTGTGGAAAGATTGAGTATACACCTAGGAAAAACCTCTTTTAGTAGTGCGGAAACTATTGGAAATGGTTGTCACGCGATACTACCCTCTTCTGATGGTTCTTCAAAAAACATCACCTAGCACGGTTCCCGGCCCGCTGGTGTTTTCTCGACAAGAACTGATGATGTTGAGAGACAGGTACAAAAATCCCTAGTATAAACCTTTGGGGGGTAGAGCCTTGACTTCATGACACCGACCCTTTGACCCCATGTTTTTCTATGTTTTTGTGTGCTGCATTCATGCATTCATCTAAAAAAAACATTAAATCAAAGAAAAATTTTCTCTTCTAGTCTCTCTTTTTCAAATTAAACTAACACAATGATTGCAAATGTCAGGGAAAAAGATTGCGCTCATGGATTTCGGTAGAAGGATAACTCATAAGTATACCTTCAGGGTTCCAAAACTAGAAGATTTGAGAGGATTAGTGAGGATGATCACTAACCCTGAAGCTTTCAGAGCCACGTACGGAGGTCTGCTACCTCTGTTAAGAGTCCATGTGATTGAAGGAATCATGGAGGCACTCATTCAGTTTTACGATCCGGTCTATCACTATTTCACATTCCCGGATTACCAGCTCGCACCAACGCTGGAGGAGTATTCTCACCTAACCGATCTACACATTACTAATCGAGCTCCATTTTCTGGACTGGAAGAAATTCCAAAGGATCAGACCATTGCAAGAGCAATTTATTTGGATGAGTCAGAAGTTAAGACTCACATGACCATTAAGGGTGGGTTCCCAGGTTTGCCAGCCCAGTTCCTGAAAAAGAAGGCTCTGTACTTTGCTAGTGTAGGGAACATGGCTGCTTTTGAAAGCATCTTTGTCTTACTCACTTACAGGTTATTTCTGTTTCCCAACATTAATAGCTTCGTCGATATCAACGCCATTAAGGTTTTTCTCATTGGAAACCCTGTGCCAACCTTGCTCGCAGATGCGTATCATTCTATACACTTAAGGAATTTATACAGCGGAGGGATGGTCACATGTTGTGTACCCCTGCTATACAAATGGTTTATCTCCCATTTGCCTAAGTCTGCTGCTTTTTGGGATCATAAGAGTGCCTTACGTTGGTCGCAGAAAATCATGTCTCTTACCAACTCTGATATAGATTGGTGCAATAGGATTTATGACGGGATCAGGATCATTGATTGTTGTGGAAACTTCCCCAACTTACCCCTCATAGGAACTAAGGAAGGAATCAACTATCATTCAGTATTGGTTCATCGTCAATTTGGATACCCGATGAGGCATGTCCCGCGTAATGCTCATCTGGAAGGTTTTTTCTTCAAAGAAGGAGAAAATGACAGGGCACTAAAGATGGAAATAGTGCACGCTTGGAAACATGTTCATAAGAAAGGACGGGAGTCTCTAGGAAAACCGGACTGTGTCTCGGTGGAGCCTTATCTCCACTGGGTACAAACTAGAGCTCTTAAGCTAAAAATGCCTTATCCTCGTCACGGAGTTCTTCCGCCGAGGGCATCTGTCATGTACTTCATGACTGAAACGGAAAAACTTCAAGTTACTCTCAACAAAGTTCAACAGGAGAGGAGGTATTGGAAGAACAAGTACCGCACCCTTAATGTAGAGTGTACCAAAATACAGTGACTGCTAAAAGATAAGGATACTCTGATTGAGATTTTGGAGTAACATGTTGTGGATAATCAAGATGGCCAAAGGAATTTGCTCGCTTCTTTCACTTGGCAAAGGAATGACAACCCGACAACGGCCCAAGAGCCCCGGTCCAAGAAAAGGAAAGTACTAGAATCAGCACCCGGTCTCTCCCCAGAGAGGACTCGGGACCCCTTAGCTTAGGTTTATGTTTATGCACCTTGTAATTTACTGTATTTCTATTTTCTCAATCCTTTGAATTCAATAAAATGGGGTTTCCCCACTGTTTGATATTTGTAATCTAATTGTCGAAGTTTATTTTGATTAAACCAAAAACAACAATTAATTTAATCATTGCATTCATCATTCTCACGTCACATATTCTTCTTACCTACGAATCTCACGTTTGTGTCTCGGTTCTAGAGTCAAACTGTCTCATTCGTACAATACTCGAGCCAATCGTCAGAAAAAGATGGATGATCTCGAGGAAGAGAACAGAGAGTTGAGAGAAGAGATCGACACTCTGAGAGAGGATATGAGAAAGCTTTATAACGACATGCAAGCCATGGCAAAAGCTCAGCTACAAAGGACCGCGATCTCGGAGATCACCTCAACGCCCCTAGTGGAGAAGTCCGATCCTAGGTACAAAATGCCAAAAGATCGTCCCTGGGGCATGCCACTTAACTAGATCCCGGAAGGATATGTTCCGCCGATCAATGAGGATCAGGGAATCGCAGCAGGAACCGCTAGGCCTGAAGGTTACAAACTTCGGGAAAACGAAGATGCCGGGGGCATGACAGCAACTCCTGAAGGTTACAAACTTCGGGAGGCACCGAGAGTCTCGGCCATAATGACTATACCACCGCCCGTGGTACATACTGTCCCGGAAGGACAGATTCCACAGATACCTTCTGGTGGAAAAGACAACATGTTCGAAAGAATGAATGAGTTCCAGGAACAGTTCCTGGGAATGCAGAAAGAACTGCAGGCCCTTCGCGGTCAAGATTTATTTGGAAAGGACGCCGTGGACCTCTGTTTGGTCCCCAATGTGAAAGTCCCGCACAAATTCCAGGTGCCCGACTTTGAAAAGTACAAGGGTAACTCTTGCCCTCAGAGTCACTTGGTGATGTACGCTCGGCGAATGTCAGCTCGGACAGAGAATTAGGATTTATTGATTCACTACTTTCAGGATAGTTTAACCGGTGCCGCACTAAAATGGTACATGGGTTTAAACCGTGCTACGATTGGCACTTTCAGATATCTTGGCACTACCTTCGTCCAACAATATAAATACAATCTAGACATGGCACCCGACAGAGATCAACTCAGATCAATGTCGCAAAAGGACAAGGAAGCCTTTAAGGAATACGCTCAGAGATGGCGTGAAATTGCCGCTCAAATTTGTCCACCTCTTGAGGAAAAAGAGATGACAAAGATCTTCTTAAAGACCTTAAGCTCATTTTATTACGACAGAATGGTTGTCAGTGCGCCCAGTGACTTCACCGAGATGGTCGGTATGGGAGTTCGTCTTGAGGAAGCCATCCAAGAGGGACGTTTAGTCAAAGACACTGGATCATCAAGTAGTACAAAGTGATATGGTAGTGCTCTCCCTAAGAAAAAAGAGCAAGATATTGGGAATATCTCTCTCGGAAAGCAAAGGCGACGTTATCAGCCAGTAGCGGCTGTGACTCCTGCTATCAATCCTACACCTATGTCTACGTATCAACCTCAGGTGGCGCAGAGCCAACCTAATTAGCAAAGGACTCAACAGCCTCTTCAACAGGCTCGTCCTCCATACAATAACAACCGTGCAACACGGCCACCAGGATTTGATCCTATACCCGTATCGTATGCAGAGCTATTTCCATTACTATTGGCTAAGGGGCATGTCCAGACTAAGTCCCCTCTTACAGTACCGGAAAATCTGCCTTTGTGGTCTAAGGTGGATCAGACTTGCCCTTACCATCAAGGGGGACCAGGGCATAACATAGAGAACTGTCTCAATTTCAAATCCGACGTGCAAAAGCTTGTTAGAAGCGGGGTCTTATCTTTCAAGGATACAAATCCTAATGTTCTCACAAACCCGCTGCCTCAACACGAGAAAGCTACAGTCAATTTGATAGAGGGAGAGACTAACAACGTCTATCAAATTCATGATGTACTCTTGTTAAGGACCAATCTGGTCAAGATGCATTGCAGACAGAGTGGATATGGCCATGTGCCACCTCATAACTATCACCAGTGTGATATCTACTCTAAAAGCAATCGAGGATGTTCTGTGGTGCAATCAGCACTACAAGAACAGATGGATCTCAGATGGATCCAAGAGCACCGAGTTCATGGAGTTAACATGGTTTACACGAATTCTAACATCTTTCAGAACCACGATGTCCGTGCAATGAATGTCAACTTGGTGACGATGCACTCCAGGCAAAGCCAGTATCATAATCTGTCGCGGCACGATTACAGTTCCTGTCTGACTTGCTCGGTAAACAAACAGGGATGCTCTTTTCTATAAGAGGCCCTCCAGCGTCAGATGGATCTTGGATAGATCCAGGACTACGAGGATAGGAATCCCTATTTGATCAACATGATTTAAATCTTCGATATTCGCTTGATGAATACCATCCTGGTGGAGTTACATGCTAAACAGGTCTGGCTCGGGTTCTTGGTATCACATGATTATCAGAGCTGTAGGGCGGGTTGCGAAAACGATCAAGGTTGTGCCCTTGTTCAGGAAACCCTTCAGCACTTGTTAAACCACTGGTGGCTTCCAATCTATATGGATGAAGACACCTAGCAAATTAGTATTACCAACGGGAACCCTACTCGGCATCAAAGTTAGAATGTTCGATCTGTGGAAACTGACCTAGTGAGGTTACATTGTATTCAAAGCAGGCGTGGCCAGGTGCCACCGCACAACTATGAACGTTGTAGAGTCTGTTCAGAAAGTAACCAAGGATGTTACCTTGTGCGAGTAGCTCTTCAGGGTCAGGTGGATCGTAGAGAGATTCGCCCATATCCGGGTTCCGGACCAATCAACTGGGCACCGGACTACCTCACTGATCAAATTGAGGATGTTGTCGTAATCTCTGATCATCAGAAGGCTAGGGATGTTTGTACCATCATCACTCTACTTGACGAATCGAGAGTTCCCAACTTGGAACGGATCGAAATTTCTTACGATGGTCGGAAAAATCAGAAGGCTCCCATAGTCATCTATCTACCGGGACCATTACCATATGAATCAACTAAGGTTATCCCTTACAAATACGGTGCAACAACAGTCGAGAATGGAAAGGAAATTTCATTACCCTCCGTCGTGAATATTACAGACATCAGTCGAGTAACACGGAGTGGTCGAGTCTTCAACCGAAGAGTTTGAGAACTTAACAAAGAAAAGGAACCTCAGACAGAAGTTCCCAATCCACCAGTCGGTCAATCCAGTAATCCCGACCTTTCGAAAAACAATGATGAGATGCTGAAGCTCATCCAAAGGAGTGAATACAACATTGTTGATCATCTATTACAAACTCCTTCAAAGATCTCTGTGCTGTCACTTTTACTCAGTTCAGAAGCGCACAGGGAGGCTCTACAGAAAGTCTTGGAGCAAGCCTTTGTAGAATAGGATGTAACAATCAGACAGTTCGATAGCATTGTCTCTAACATCACTTCCTGCAATAACTTGGGATTTAGTGATGAGGAATTACCTGAAGAGGGTCGTCGTCATAACATGGCGCTCAATATCACGGGCAGCTGCCAGGGCGATGCTTTAGCCAGCGTACTGGTGGACACAGGGTCAGCCCTGAATGTTATGCCGAAGTCCACTTTGATGCAATTATCCTTCAAAGGACCCCCGATTAGAACCAGTGAGGTCGTCATCAAAGCATTTGACGCATCCATAAAAATGGTTATCGACGAAGTCGACCTTCCCATAACTATTGGTCCTCACACTTTCCAAGTCGCTTTCCAGGTCATGGACATCCGGGCAACATACAGTTGTTCATTAGGAAGACCTTGGATACATCAGGCTGGGGTGGTCACCTAGACCCTCCACCAAAAGTTAAAGTTCATCCAGAACAACCAGCTCGTCACGGTCTGTGGAGAACAAGCCTTGCTCGTGAGTAACTTATCATCATCCACTGGTGTAGAACCCGAGGAGGTTATTGGAACTCAGTTCCAAGCACTATCGGTGAGCAAGGACAATCAATCTGAAGAGGGAACTTCCATTTCCTCATACAAAGATGCTATCAAAGCGGTCGAGAGTACCAATACAACCGGATGGGGACAGCTAGTCATTCCTATTGATAATAAAACAAGGGAGGGTCTTAGTTTTTCTGTAACCTGTACCCAGACAGCTACTACCAGCAATGAAAGTCTTCATCCCATTCAAGACTTCTTCCATAGTGGAGGTTTCCTTCACCCTGTGCCTCAAGAAGTGCATACCATCAATAAAGATGATTCCTATGATATGGAGGAAGAATGGGCGTCCTATCTTAACAAGGACGGTTATATGTCTCAGGACGAAACACATACTCCCTTTTGCTTTCCTACACAGAGTCTAAAATTTATAATCAGGTCAGATGTCGAAATGATATACGGAGATTGTGATCCGGAAGGATGTCGTGCTCCACCAAACTCATTAGAGGAGGACACTCTGATGAAGGACAACTTTGACCACAACTATTATGGCCCGATGGATGGCCTTCCAATGTGGCAGCCGTATCCAGGAGACTTGGGGCAAGGAAATCAGCCGAACAATGAAAATTAGCTGAGCATCATTGAACAGAATACTTGTGTCCCCACCATGTCATGGGATCAACACTCGGGTCATTCAGAAAATATCCCGTACGATGATGAATTGGCAAAGCTTGCCGGACTAGAATTCATCAACTATGCTTTTCCTGAGGTCAACGTCATCGAGAGGGATAACCCCTCCAGTTCCAAAGAAGTGTGGGACACCTTGGGACAACCAAGTGGAAAATTTGACTTCATGGTCAAGTACACCGCTCCCGAAAGCTCTCGTATCAGGCTCGAAGACATCCAGCCAACTTGATGGGGAGATATACCTGAGAGCACCAATGCTATGCAAAATGCAACAGAGGAATCCTCCTACGACAACTATGCCTGGGAGACAGATTCCAATGATCCTGCTCCACCAGAAATCAGCGTTATTTCTAAAGACAAATCAAGGAAGGTGTCAGAATTTGTGATTCATCGAGGAGTTCGCCGCCAATGGGTTGCTGTCGATGTTCTGAAGATTGTTCATAAGTCAAAGTAATTGTCGTCTTTAACCTTTCACCATGCCTAGGTGAAACAGATGTTTTGATAGGGCTCACTTTCTGTAAATTTCCCTCTTCGCTTTGCCCAAAGCGACAAAGTTTTGTTTTATAGGGCTGTAGTTTCAAGAATCGACTTGTTCATGAATAAAATAACGTCGTTCTGTAATTTCCGCATTTATTGTTGTTTTCTCTTTTTGCTTTTTTTTCAAAAAATGGTAATCCTAAAAAACAAATCAATAATAATAAACAAGCAGTTTTTCAAAGAAATACACTGCACACACTCTTGCATTTCCTCTATCTCTTCTAAACACAAATCATACCGTCATGCAGATTGCTTGTTTTAAACCCCGTTGAAACATACGATCTGATGCCTTCTCCCAACTTTGAGTTCCCGTTATTTGGGGGTGAAGAAGAGAATGACGACGAAATTCCAAAAGAGATCTCCCGATTACTCAGACAGGAGGAAAGGTCCATTGAACCTCATAAAGAGCCGTTGGAAACGGTAAACTTAGGTTCGGAAAAAGAGAGAAAAGAAATCAGGATTGGGGTACTGCTCAGTCCAACTTCCTGAGAGGGTTTGGTAAAGCTTCTCAAAGAATTCCCCGATGTATTCGCTTGGTCCTATCAGGATATGCTAGGGTTGGATACCAGCATCGTGGAACATTATTTACCATTGAGATCAGAATGTCCGCCAGTAAAACAGAGGTTGAGACAGACTCACCCGGACGTGGCCATCAAAATCAAAGAGGAAGTACAGAAACAGATTGACGCGGGTTTCCTCGCGACATCAGAATATCTTCAATGGTTAGCCAACATCGTACCCGTCCCAAAAAAGGACGAAAAAGTCAGAATGTATGTGGATTATAGAGATCTAAACAAGGCTAGTCCAAAGGACGACTTTCCCTTACCACACATTGACATGCTGGTAGACAATACATCAAAGTTCAAAGTTTTCTCCTTCATGGATGGATTCTCGGGCTATAATCATGTCAAAATGGCGTCGAAAGACATGGAGAAAACTTCGTTCATTACCCCCTGGGGTACCTTTTGTTACTAGGTGATGCCGTTCGGTTTAAAGAACGTCGGGGTAACCTATCAAAGGGCCATGACTACTCTGTTTCATGACATGATACACAAAGAAATCAAGGTATATGTCGATGATATGATTGCCAAATCTAAGACAGAAGAGGAACATGTGACCCATCTGTCAAAGCTATTCGAGCGGTTGAGAAAATACAAACTCCGCTTGAATCCCAACAAGTGCGCCTTCGGTGTCCGTTCAGGGAAACTCTTAGGGTTCATCGTCAGCCAGAAAGGAATTGAGGTTGATCCTGACAAGGTCAAGGCCATTCAAGAAATGCCTTCTCCGAAAATTGAAAAACAAGTCAGAGGATTCCTGGGACGTTTGAACTACATCTCCAAATTCATATTCCTCATGACCGCGACATGTGCGCCGATTTTCAAATTACTCAAAAAGAACCAGGACTGCGTTTGGACAGAATATGTCCAAACGGCCTTCGACAGTATTAAGGAATACCTGTTGAACCCTTCGATTCTATCACCTCCAGTGGAAGGAAGACCACTGATTATCTACCTCACAGTCCTAGAGGACTCCATGGGTTGTGTATTTGGCCAACAAGACGAATCCAAACGGAAAGAGTCTGCCATCTAATTATTTGAGCAAGAAATTCACCGACTGCAAGACTCGGTATACTATGCTTGAAAAAACTTGCTGCGCTTTGGCTTGGGCAGCCAAACATCTACGCCAGTACATGATTCGTCACACTACTTGGTTGGTCTTCGAGATGGATCCAATCAAGTATGTCTTTGAAATGCCTGCTCTCACAGGAAGGATTGCCCGTTGGCAGATGTTGCTATTAGAATATGACATAAAGTACCATGCTCAAAAAGCCGTTAAGGGGAGTATTTTAGCCGATCATTTGGCTCATCAACCGATTGACGATCAGGAATCAATCGGGTTTGACTTCTCAGACGAAGATGTCATGTATTTGAAAATGAAAGATTGCGATGAACCGCTACCCAGTGAAGGGCCAGAACCAGGTTCCCAATGGGGACTTATCTTTGACGAAGCTGTCAATCATTACGGAAATGGAATTGGGGCAATCATTGTCACCCCTCAGGGTACCCACATTCCTTTCACCGCCAGACTGACATTCAAGTGCACAAACAATGAGGCCGAATACGAAGCTTGTATTATGGGTCTCGAGAAAGCGATTGACTTAAGGATTAAGAACTTGGATGTATATGGCGACTCAGCCCTGGTTATCAATCAGATTAAAGGAGATTGGAACACATACCAATCAGGATTGATTCCTTAAAAAGACTGGCACGAGATGCTACCCTTTGATCTTCACGGTTATCGCACATCTGTCCGCACTTCAACAGGGGCAACCCCTTTCTCTCTAGTATATGGCATGGAAGCATTGCTTCCCATAGAAGTAGAGATCCCATCAATCCAGGTATTGATGGAAGCTAAGCTTACAGAAGCTGAATGGTGCCGAAGTCGACACGATGAACTGAATCTGATCGAAGAAAAGCGAATCACGACAATATGCCATGGTCAGTTGTATCAGCAAAGAATGAAGAAGGCGTTCGACAAAAAGGTCCGACCTCGCATCTTCAGGAAAGGAGACCTTGTGCTCAAAAAGATACAATCATTTCTCACTGATTCCCGGGGCAAATGGACTCTGAATTATGACGGCCCCTATGTGGTCAAGAAAGCTTTCTCAGGCAGCGCCTTGAGACTTGCAACCATGGACGGAGAGGAATTTGCCTACCCAACAAATGTTGATGTAGTCAAGAAATACTTCGCCCAAACTAAAAAAAATGTCTCGGTGGATTGAAAACCCGAAAGGACGGTCCAGGCAAAAATTAGAGACATGATCAAAAATCATCTCGGTGGATTGGAAATCTCAAAGTACAATCCAGGCAAAAATTAGGGATAATGGCAAGTAACTATGTTCAACAAAGGGGCAAGTCCCTCAGCAGCAGTTACACCATCCATCAGGAAAACTCCAGTCAAGGTCATCTTTGACAGAAGCTCAGGATGCCCCGAATTCAAAGTTGGTAGAAGGATAGTGGTCGCTATGTTTCAACGTAGCCCCTTTTCCCTATAAATTACCATTTTCTAACTTTGTAAATGCTCTATGGAATCACGTGTTTGGCTGATTTCTATCCTATCAATAAAATTTGAGCCCTTGTACTTTTGTTTGCAATTATTATTTGTTTTAGCTTTACAGAACGACATTTTAACATGATCAACGATTCTTGAAACGAAACAAAAATGAATTTACTTGTAAAATTTTCTGCTTAAAATAAAGATGGCAATTTCTTTTGACTGTTGAACATCAAAAGAACATCGATCGCTTCTCTAAAGGTGTTCGAGCCTCAAAGTGTAGAATAAAAGTACTTCTTCTAAACCAGTATGCCTAAATGAAGGATCAGCTATGTCAGATGCGAATGCTCCATCTGACCTCTTCGGCCGAGTTCTCGTCTCCTAAGCCCGACCAGCGTCGCTCCCAACAGGGACCGTTTCTCCTAAGCAAGGAGGAATTGCTATCTTGAACCAGCGGTACTTCTCCGCCCCGCGATGGCCGAGTATCCAGTCATGTTCATCTATTAGTCTGTATGGCGCATCAGTTTTGTCAACATAAACATACATACATCATGCATTATTGATTTGCATTCACATTCATTACATCACTATCACTCTAGTCGGTCTTATCCCCTAGTGATAACAGTCCTCTCAATCGAGTCGTCAGGTCTTTCCTCGTCAGGAAAGGTTGCGTCTGAACAATCTCTCTCATCCAGCTTAGTTCTAGATCAGAATTGGCCCTTGACCACTTTGATAACTTGAACCTCTGAAAGACCAGAGAACCTTCAACCGATGTCACTCTTCGCCATTGAAGATGATATTTTCACTTTCCTGGATTAAGGAAAATCCCTAGAGGAAGCCTCTTAAGTAGAGAAGAAGAAATACAGCAGTTTTTCTCCGAAAAGACCGCTAATGAAAAGGTCATCAGCACCTCAAAATTGGATCACATCATATGGTGTTTCTCCGGGAAGATCCCGAGAAAAGTATGATGTAATATCCCCAAGCGTGAAAGCATTCTCTCAAGAGACTCGTTTTCCCCAGTAGAGTCGGCAAAGGACGTCTCCAAACAGAGAAGTTTGTACACCTCTACAACTTAGACGACTGGGTTCCCCAGCAACTCTGACATCAAACTTTTTCTATCAAATGGCATCTCTCCAGGAAAATTTGGCGAGAAGTTTAAGGAATGTCACTACGAATAACGTCCCTTGTCAAAAAGTTTATTGACAAAAGAAACTAAGACCAGTTCCTTGGTAGGAAACCAGGATCGAGGGGAAGTTTACATCAAAAACTAAGACCAGTTCCTTGGTAGGAAACTAGGATCGAGGGGAAGTTTATATCAGAAACTAAGACCAGTTCTTTGGTAGGAAACCAGGATCGAGGGGAAGTTTATTTCAGAAACTGAGACCAGTTCCTTGGTAGGAAACCAGGATCGAGGGGAAGTTTACCTTTTCTAAGCATCACTGCTTAGCAAAAGAGGAAGGATTCACAAGCTACCATTCTTAACCACCATCAAAATTTCGGGTATTCCGATATTTAATCCTCTTGCACCCTGAATGTATGAATACCTTCGTCATTCACACCTTCGGGTCCAAGAAGATTAATTAGGGGCATCTGTCATACCCCAAATTTTGACCACTAAGATTTCCCATAATTGTGCAAATCATCATCAGAATATGGATGAACCATCATGCCTCATCAGTCTCCCCATAGATGGGTGAGCATTCACTACTATCAAAACATAGGGTTTCTAGCCCTCTCAGAGCCTTTAGACAAAAGATAAATCAAGAAATGACATGATCTTTAACTTGTATAACCTCTCAAACATCCACAAAGGATCAAGAGGACTCCCACTTCAAGGATTAAGCACAAGGCTGCTCCCTTCCAGGTGGATCAAGCCTCAAGATCGCCAGTGTCACCAAATTAGGGTTTGCTCGACCAGGGCCTCCAGATGAAACTTTTCCACTGGGCATGAGCCAATGCTTCAAAGCATATCCTAAAATACTCCATGGAACCTCATGGGCCCAAGAATCAAGTCAATTTGACTTCAGGGGATGCATACATCAAAAATCAGGAATTAGGGTTTCTTGACCTAATTCACCCCTAAGTTGACCTTTGGGGCAAATCATGAGCCTAGACCTCAAGAGAGGATTTGAGGGTCTCCAACACACTACACTGATCCATTTACAACAATGGATTAATCCAAGAAGTTTGAGCAACAAGTTTCAATTTCATCTGAACCGCAGTTAGGGTTTCGCGAGAAAAGTCAACTGTAGCTCTGACTTTTGACCAGGACATGCTCCCAAACCCTAGGACATGATTCAATATACCCTATAACACCCATGGAACATGTCCATCAAGTTTGATTTAGGTCAAGGACATGATTTCCTAAAGGATTGCACAGTTTGGAATTCATCTGATAAAAAGTCAACTGTGCACAAAAGTCAACTTTGACTTTTTGATATTTTTCACAAAAATGGTTTTTTAACCTTAAAATGATGTTAATGTATGATTTGAATCATCATTCATCAAGAAAAATCAAGAAAAGTTGGATAACTTGTAAAAGGGGTAACCATAAAAACTTAGAAAATTTTCTAAGTTATGAACAAAGTGGCAAAGGTGTCAACTTTGGAGGATCATAACTCCTAAACCACAAAGCCATTTTCCCCATCCAAGGCTTGATTTGTAGATCTCATTACCCTCTACAAAAGCTTAAAACTTACCTCCCTCCAAATTCGTCATGGATTTTGAGTTATGGAATGATCAAAATCACAAAAAGTGAAAATGTCACTTTTTTCCAACACTTAGTGAAATTTTCACTAAGTCAGAATCTGCCTTCACTTTTTTCCAAATGTAGGGGCATTTTTCACTTGGATCCAAAAGGTATCAAAACCAAATATGATCAAATAGTTGTTGTATCATATGAGGGCTTTCCAAAATGGCTAAGAACATCACCAAATTCCACTTGGCCCAAGAGATTTGATAATGGCAATATGCCTTGCTGAAAACTGCCAAGGCTAGGCAGAATTTTGCATTTTTGCTCGATTTGGAAAAATAAGATAATTCCAAGCATTGTCATCACTTTGGACACATCTGAGGATCAAATCTAAATGGGACAAACACTAAGCAAGCCTCCAAAGTCCTTGGAACAAGAAGTAGCATTCCAAACCTAGAATTGCCTAAAAGAGGGACAAGACTCCAATTTTGGATTGAAGAATTCGATGCATACACCAAGGTGGCATGGACTGAGCCATTTGCAACTGAATTCATTCAAGACTTATCCAAGACCAAGGGAACCACAGCCCTGTGCCCTAACCTCTAGTCAATGGCTAGAGGAGACTTGGATTCCAAAGTGTAACCATTAGCCAAACCTCAGCTGCAGTTGCCATTCACTATTGCTTGCAAAACAAAGTTGCTCTACTATAAATAGAGCTCATTTGTGATCAGTTTGAGTACACCAAAGCCATCAAACAGATGCTTTCCTCAAAATCTCCTTCTTCACTCCAATTTTGCCTTCCAAAGCAAGTCACTATCGGGTTTTGAGTTTGAGAGCAATTCCAATCAAACCAAACACACACACACCTCATAAACATCATATAGAAGTGATCCAAACACTTAAACAACATCTGGAACACTGATTTCTCAGAATCACCAGCCAGTTGCTCAAGGTTTTAACCAAGTTACAGCTGAGATGCCATGAAGTGATCCAGCCATTTCCAATCAAGTCCAAGCATTCAAACACACTCCATAGCACCTAGGGAAGCTGTCCATAACCTTGGAACCAAGCTGTAACACCTCTAACACAAAACACGATCACCAGCTGCAAGAGGTAAGCATGAGCTCTTCTAACTCTATGATCCATGCATTTTTTGCTGCATAATAATTTGGCCATATGTTTATAATCATGCATGGAGTGTTTTCCCTCAATCAATTGCATTGTTTGAATCATGTATGGAATTTCTGAACCTTCATGCAGAATTTAGGGTTCTTGAGGTTTCTCTTTGATTTTTTATTTCATGCTTAAAATAAATGAAATTAAAGACCATAGACATGATCGTGATGTTGAAACGAGTATATTGATATGTAGATTGCATGATATAATCAAGTATTCAGTGAGATTGGATAGAAAATGCAAATCTGCAGAAACAGAGGGTGGCGCGTGTTCTTGCCCTTGTTCTTGGCGCCCTTTTTGAAAATTCAAATATTTGAATTTTGTGATTTTATTTAATTGATTCAAAAATTAATTTCTCTCTGAGTTTTAATGATTTTGAGTTGATTCTTTTTTTAATAATTCACAAAAATGTTAAAATATTTTATTTTACCAAAAAATCCGAAAAATATTATTTATTTCATATAATTGATATTTTTGCAAAGAATTAATATTTTAATTGTTTTTTACTTTTAAAATATTTTTTCCTTTTTTATTTTGCAAAGTTTAATGACTTCTAATCATTTTGTAGGTCAAAACATGATTTTTGAAACATTAATCTAAGATCACAATTTGTTTTCCACATGTTAAACAATTTTGATCATTTTAAATTGAATTTTTTATTCAATTAAAATACATTTTGGAAACAAATTAGGGTTTTGATTAATTCAACGCTCATCAAACCTTTTAAAAACATTTTTGTGCCTCTAATAGAGTGTAAGACCCAATCCTTTGTAAATACAGACCTATTTTTGGGCCTCACTTATTGAATAAGTCCCGTTGTATTTCAAAAAGTTTGACGCGATCATCGTCTGTTGAAAAACAAACCTTGGGTCTCTCCTCGAGCTATAAGACCCATTCAAAACTCTTTTGGGCCTCTATTAGAGTGTAAGACCCAACCTCCTTTGAAAACTAACCATTTTGGGCCTCAATGCATTGTATAAGACCCATCGGGTTTTCAAAAATCTTGGCGCGATCGCCATTTTCAAAGAAACGACCCTGGACCTCTCCTTGAGCTGTAAGCCCCACCACTTGTACAAAAATTAATCTCTTGGACCTCTTGAGAGAGTGTAAGACCCATCCCCTTGTACAGAAAACATTTTGGGCCTCAGTCACTTGTATAAGTCCCTCTGTACAAAACGACAGTGCGATCACTGATAAACCTTGGGCCTCTCCTTGAGCTGTAAGCCCCAACATCTTTTCAAAATACTTTCTCCTTGTGAATATACTGTTGTTTTCAATCTTTCTCTGTTGAACAACTAACCAAATAGCATGGAAGCTCTACAACCGAGTAAGTGGTTATATGCTTTCTTTATCTGCTTTCATATACATATAAACTGTATTGTGGGGTTGTTTCACTGTAAGTCTTCTTTCATAAACTCATATCAACTGTGTAATACTAGTATAGATATTTAGAGTTTCCCCGGCAACTACGTCTAGTACTAAGCCCTGTTGGTCACTCTTAAATAGACAAAACTAGATCCCCATAGGATTACCAGGCACAGTCTTCCCTCCTCTTGGGGTTAAACAATATGGAGACGTGAAAGGCAGCATTCCTAGTGAACCCTTTCTCAGACTGTCACCCTTAGAAATTGTCAAGGAAACTCTACTCCCCAGAGATGATCTTTTCTCCGTGAATGGCATCTCTTGAGTTTCTTCTAAATTCTCGAACTTTCCTGGCTTGATCTATTCTCTGTGAATAGCCTGTCTTAAATTTCTCGGGGTTTAGGGACCCACAGGCTTCTTAAAAGCATCCCCGCCTCCTCTTGGGCGTTGTACAAGGACCCTACGGCTTCTTAGAAGTATTCACAGGCTCCTCTTAGGCTTCGTATAAGGATTCTTCCTTCGGGAAGAGAGCCTCCTCTTGGGCTTCGTACAAACTGTCCCTCGGCTTCTTAAAAGTTTCCAGCCTCCTTTTGGGCTTCGTACAAATTGTCCCGACGACCTCCTAGAGGTATAGGAACATAAATTAGTCATCTTAATAAAACAGTCTTTCAAAGAGTCTAGATCTTTCTACCGTGAACGTACTACTACTGTTTCTTTAAGCATAGTACCAAAAGATAAAAATCTAGACTTGGACAGTCTAATCTCCTTGAGTCTCGAAGGCATTCTCAAGTAGGGAAAAAACACCAGTAGACTCGGACAGTCTCCAATACCCTCTGGATTCCCCATTTCCTTAAAGAACAGGAAATAACCCTGATCCTCTGATCAATCCCAAAGCATAGCCTTACCTTTAATCAGTCTCTTTATAAGAACTAATTTTCTCTTTTAACCAACCTACTGGACATGTCACTCAACTGAAACAACAATCCTTTTAGCCTCCCTCTCGGGCTTCATACGAGATACAAAAAGACTCTCTTGTTGAGTCAAACATTTTTAGCCTCCCTCTCGGGCTTCGTACGAGATACAAAAAGACTCTCTTGTTAAGTCAAGCATTTTTAGCCTCTATCTCGGGCTTCGTACAAGATACAAATCACTCTCTTGGTGAGTATAAAAGACTCTCTTGATTGAGTCAAACCCTTTTAGCCTCCGTCTTGGGCTTCGTACAAGACATATATAAAAACACCCTCTTGTTGGGCCAATAGCCTCCTCTTAGGCTTTGTATAAGAAAAACCCCGGTTGAGTCAATCAACCTTTTAGCATAAAAACTGTGCCTCGTTCACAGGATACAAACATCAAAAACTCATTTCATCTAATCGCTGTAAGCGGCAAGCCTCTGGATTATTTAATTCCACGCCACTGTCCCTCTTTTAGCATGAGAAATTCCTAAGGAAAGATGGTATTGCTCTACACTGAGTTAAAGTCTTCTCCTTTAGGTTAAAACCCCCTATAAAGGAAATTATGGCATTGCTAGGATTCACATATCCCAGTTAAAGTAATTCTCCTTTATAGTCAGTCACCCAACAGTTGTGACAAACAGAACCCCTTTAGAGATGGCAAATTCTCTCTAAAGACAACACCTTTTTAGCTTCACATCTTGGGCTTCGAACAAGATACTAATAGACCCTTCAGCTTCACATCTTGGGCTTTGAACAAGATACAAACCACCTTTAGCTTCACGTCTTGGGCTTTGAACAAGACACCAAAACACCACTTCCTCCCATAGAATACGAGGAACTAAGATCGCTCTGATTTCCCTGTTTCGGTAAACGGGAATACGCAGGCATAAGATTGAAAGAAAAATCTTAGCGAGCACACCACATCAAAAAACCTCAGGTCACAAATCCTCACATCCAAGTCCGTATTCCCCACCAAAAGTCTAAATTCAACCAAAATTACCTAATAGAGGCCCCCCACATTGATCGCATCTGTAAACCAACAGTTTTGACTGTTTGACCTCAGTTTGCAAAGCAGGGTTAGTTGGAGACATCTATTTCCCTTCCTTCATCAGCTTCAATAGGATAAAAAATGAATCGACCTGTAGTAACCCAAAGCGGCAGTGCTTAAGAACCACGTCCAAAATCACTCGCTACACATGGAAGTCTGAATATGGATATTCACCAGTTGATGTGAAGTATTCCAGGCTATCATACACGAGAATGATGAAGGAATGACTGTCTTGGATTATTGGGAGTCTATCTATTGATTGACCTTGCTATGGTCAGATCAAAAGTTTATGGATGAGATAACGCCCCTATTGGCAAGTCATGCTAAAAGGAAGTGGATCAGTTTGGCAGTTGTGAAGTTCTGAAGCATGTATACCGTATCTGACACCATTGGAAGAAAACAAACTAAGAGGTATATTATCTCTTTGAGGAATGTGGATCATTCCAGATCAATTGGATTTTATCTCAGGGAACAAGGAGATTTATACATGAGAATTCAAGAGGAATTCGTTTAGTGTATGGATAGTTTCTGGAAGAAGGGAATCAATGGAGCTTTGATCTTAATCCAAGAGTTCGTTAATTTAGGATGGTGATCCTAGTGAGTCCTCACGGGAAGCATGATGGTGTTCATGTGTGAGTGATTATTGGTTCTTGTCAGAAGAAGCAATAAGTGGAGTTGATGATTGTGTTCAGCAGGTAGGTTGGACAGAGGGTGCGCTCTTGAAGACATGAAGATACATCTTATGTTTTCCATTCATCAGCATATTATTCATTAGAGGAGCACTGGTTATCTTAGATAGCGGGAGTTACTCCTTGATCTAAGATATATTACTTCAGGGGTGCAGTTCAGGTTCCAGTTTGTATTGTGCGTCAAGCAAATTGTGATTATGTTTCCATCCTGGGAGGATGAGAGGTCAAGGAAGGATGTCTTGACATTAGTGTACTATTGCAAGTTGGGGGAAACTTGACAGTACAAATAACATGGTTCTTAATGGATGCTTAAGAATCATTGGTTAGGTCTGGGAGAATTTACTCTGCAGAATGTGATCATAAGACTGTGAAGGTATTGATCAATACAGAAGTTGCCTTTGGCAGACAATGTCTGATGGGATGTCAAAACATTGTTAAAGACATATGACATGTCTCTCTGGTTATGTGCTTGTGTGGATGGTTTGGACGGTGGAGAAGTTGCGCTTGCGAAACGTGTTCTTCGTTCTTGGAATTCCTTTTGGACGGTGCTCTGTTAATGCTTTAATTGACTTGACTGGTGTCATTTTCAATGGTTCGATGATTCTTATGTGATTACTTGGGTATGTAAAGGGGCATTTCCGGATATGAAGCTGTTCTAGACACTTTTGTCAATTTTTGGCAAAAATGGGGGAGAAAGAGAAAGAAGTTTCTGAATTTCTGCAGTGTTCTTCGTGTCCTAAATATTCATTTTTGTCTTGTGTCCGGAACACAATCATGTGTTTAGGGGGAGTTTTATCCTCCTCCTCATTCACTCCAACATAAAGAAAAATTAAGGTAGGATTTCTGGAATCTCAGGAGTCTTAAATTAATACTTATGGGTTGGTTAGTCAGGTTGACACGAATACAGAGTTTTAGCCAAAATTTGTCAAAAGGGGGAGATTGAAGACTCTAAAGATTTGACTTAAATTTAGGTAAAACTAATTGTCAAACAAAAGGATTCAACATCAAGAAATCTGCCAAACACAAAGATGTCGAAGGAGATGTCATAGCATGAAGACTCGACATCTTGACTGCTATAACAGATTGTTTAAATCTGTTTCAAATCTGTTCCAAGTTTCTAAGCATGTTTAGCAGTGGATCAAGGAAATATTTATTTAAAGATTTAAAGCCCAACTGAAAACTCTATAAAAGAAGACTTAGACCTAGGATTATATATGCCTTTTATAACCTAGTTCTCTTGTGTAAGAAACAAGGGTTTAGGGTTTTGAGAGTCGTTGGCTCTCTAGGTTGTAAGTCTCCCTTTGTATTAGTTGATGCATTGTGGCAGATATAGGTGTCGCACAGATCCATAAGCCTTGAGGTATTGGATTGTGTATTGTTCTCGGATGAAGCTTTTAAGCAAATCCGAGTTAGCTTGTTTATCAAGTATGCTTGACAGAATTCTATATTGAAAGGGATGATGTAAAAATCATAGTTGATGATTAAGGGAAGTGAGTGGGGTATCTCATATCAAAGAGGTTGTTCTTGGATAAAGTCTTCATTGGGTAGATATTAGGATATAAAGTTGTAAACGGGGGAGTTTAGTTTTGTAACAGTTCTACAGATAATGGAGTCTTTTTCCTGGATTGGTATCCCCCAGATTCAGGTGAGTTGCACCGAACTGGGTTAACAATTAATGTGTTCTTTATCATTCTGCAGATTTACTTTTCTATTAGGGTTAATGATAAACATGTTGGAACCGATGTTGTAACATCTGTGTTGTTGCAGTTCTGATATTCAAGGTATCAGTCTAATGTGTTGTTCCTTGTTTAAATGTTATGCAGAACAATGTCTTGACATGTGTTAGGACATCTGTAGTCTGCATTGCCAGAATTTCACATAGGATGAAGGACTCGAGGGCCTGATGAAGGGCCCGAGGATCTGGGATGAAGGCCCCGAGGACCTGGGATGAAGGCCCCGAGGACGTTAGATGGAGGTCTCGAGGATCTTTGTTGATGGTCCCGGAGGGGTCATACCCCCGGTTTCTAGTCGACGCGGCGATGAACTCAGCCAGGAGGCTCTTTCGGGGTCTCGTAGCCTACGGGAAGTATAGACGGAGGGATTATAAGTCCCGAGGATCCTTTCTCCCGAGGAAGGGGTTTATGACTATGCGTCGAAGAGAATCTCCTCATATGTACGAGCTTCCTGAAGAGGGTTTTAGTTGCGGACGTTCGCCGAGCAACTCCTCGCCTCCTTTCTTCGCCCTTTCACTTAATTTGCGGTGGAAGGGTGGATTTGATTTAGAATGTCGAATTCACTATTTTCCTCTATTTTTCAAGTAAAAATGGTTGCAAGGATTGAGGGGGTCATTGAGACCGATGACGAGCCCGACTCACCGGTAGTGCAGACCAGTGGGGTTCGGAAGCGAACTACCGAGGATTGGGTCAGGGAGGAGCCTCTGAGCGTCCTTTCTCTTTTTGTCGTGATCGATTCAGATGCCTATGCTACTGCCGGGGACAACTATGTGGGCTCCCCTCAAAATTGGTAGGTGTACAAACCCCGGGAACACCACCGGGTATGCTCGTGTTTCAGAGGGATGAGGTTCCCCATGTACGAATTCACCTTCCTGGAAGCGGGCCTGCGTCTGCCCTTCAGTGATTTCCACTGGGAGTTGTTCTTCTGGCTGTACCTGGCACCCTCACAGCTCCATCCAAACGCGATCATGTTTATGTGGGCCTATGAGCTCGTATGTCAGTACCTTAATGTCGGAGCGACGATACCTCTTTTCTTCCGCATCTTCCATCTGCAGAGACAGACGGTCGAAGGCCGACACATCTGGGTGTCCTTTAAGCAACCGAGGAGGTTGTTTCGGGTGTACCTAGACTCTGCCCGCAATTTCAAATACCGGTACTTCATTGTCAAGCCCATTACCCATGTGGTCGTCGCCTTGCTGTATGACCGCGTGGTCGAGGCGAAAAATGGACGGCGAGAGGAGGTCTTACCATCGAAGTTTCAATTGGAATGGACGAAGGAGCATTTTAAAAGAAGCACAGACAGTTACATACTCATCCCTGGTGCGTTGGACGAAGAGGACCGGTTGGCCTACCAGAAGTTAGTCAAGTTTGTCTCCGGCTTCACCCCTGCGAAACTTATGACTCCGGAGGGTAAATTTATCCTCGATGATCGCGGGGATATCTTAAAGGAGGTCCGGTTGATAAACACAAAAACCCTCCTCAAGTGCGAGTCCGACGAGGAAGCTTTCTGGTTCTTAGGTAGCGGACATCCCCTTCATTTGGGCCCCATCTATGTTTCCGTCGTTGGTTTGCTGACGCATTTGCTTTCTCTTTTGCAGGTAAGATGTCGACCTAGCAAGAACGTGTGAAGAAGTTGGCGACCACCAAAGGTTCAAAGAAAGCTGGAAAGGGGCAAGTCGTCCAGGTTCAGCAGATGCAAGGTCCCAACCCGACACTCGGAGGCTTGTCTTCTTCCCTCCAATGCAGCCAATCTCTGACGTCGCAGGGTTCCCCCAAGAGGCGACGCGTCAGCGAGCCCGTGCATGTCGACCTCACCGAGAACATGTCCGAGTAGAAGTACGTGCTCTCACCCTGCTACATGTAGCCTGATTTCTTCTACGGGGCCAACTCCTCGACTGTGAGCGCTACCGAGTCCAAGGATATCTTGGGCATTGACCAGAATGTGAGGAGGAAAGCCTTGTCAAAAGATATGGATGCGATGATGCGGGTCTTTGAAACGGCTTTGGTGCTTAACGACGAGACCTGCCCCTCGGCTGACCTGACTAAACTGCAGAATAACCTCGCGTTTGTCGAGTCTGAGATGAAAAAGCTGGCTACTGACCTTGACGAGTGCAAGAAGCAGAATGCGGACCAGGTCAAGCTTCACGGGGAGATGAAGAGGAAGGTGAAGGACGCTGACGAGGAGAGGAAGAATCTCTTAGCGAGGATCGCTGAGTTGGAGGCGGCTGCCAGGCCCGTTGAAGACGAGACCGCTGACGAGAAGCTCTTTAACTCTTGAGCTGACCTGGTATCGAAGATCCGACTGCTTGAGCAGGATTGCCTGGGGCCTGTCGAGTTGGGTTTTAATGCTACTGTGGAGCAGCTCCAGCTCGCGAACCGTGGAGTCCAGCTTATCACCGAGGGGACAGGCCCTTATCACCAGGTGATCAAAGGTCGGGTGATCGCGCCTGAAATCGAGGAGGAAGAAGATGATCAAACCATGGCAGGCGACCAACCCGAGGGGCGTAGCCGTCTAGCTCTATTTCCCTTTGTTCAGCTTGTTTGGCCTGCGTGCCACTTTTTACCATTTCATCTGGCCTGCGTGTCGTGTTTTGTAAATTGACTTTTGCCCAACCTGCGTGCCAGGGGTTTGTGATTCTTTTTTGGAATGTTCGAACAATGGGCTTTTGGTCGCTTTAATGCATTGTCTTTCATATTTTGTATGTGTTGTTTGTATGTTGACATTTGCATGTTTTCGTTAAGTATTTGGGGCTTTTGCTCGACGTAGTTCATCCTCAACAGTGTAAGGAACTGGTCGAGTGGTCGGAGTCGTATTCCGACCTTCGACGAAGCTAAGAGCTTGATCGAGGTCTTAGCTCCGAGGAGTGAACTTCCCATCGTGAGCTGGGCATTCTGCCTAGTTGGTACGGCGACGGTGGAGCTCGATAGAGATGTCCTCGTCAGATCAAGGGTCCTTGCGCACACACAAAAAGTGGGCCCTTGTCTTCTTCTCTCGAGTTAAGGAGTCGCGCTTGTACCTTAGTTCGCTCCTGTGGTCGCGTCGCGAATAGGTTGTGGACAGTGTTTAACTGTAGTACTGTTTAAGCTTTTCAGCGTTCCATGGTCGAGCAAGTTCCTCCGCGTGGAGATTTTTGAGGCAGTAGGCTCCCGTCCCTGTTTTCATGCAGACGCGGTAGGGGCTCTCCCAGTTCGCGGCGAGCTTGCCCTCATGCGAGTCTTTCTGGTTCCTTCGCAGGGCTGGGGTGCTGACCTAAAATTCGCGTTTGATAACTTTGCTGTCATGGCGCAAAGTTATCTTCTGTTTGAGCGAGGCTTCGTGGAGGGATGCCCCTGACCGTATCTCTTCGACCAGGTCGAGCTCCTCCCTAATGGCCTCGTCGTTCATCTCCTCGTCGAGTGGAGACTCGGTCCTTCTCGAGGGTTCCCTTATTTCTACCGAAATTACCGCCTCGGTTCCGTAGGTCAGTCTGAATGGGGTTTCCCCGGTGGTCGAGTGCAGGGTCGTCCTGTAGGCCCAGAGTACGCTGTGCAACTCCTCAACCCACCTCTTCTTGGCGTCGGCCAATCTTTGTTTCAGGCCTCGCAGGATCACCCTGCTCGCAGCTTCGGCTTTCCCGTTTCTCTAAGACTTTTTTTTTCAATGGGTTTTAATCCAAACATTTTTTACGTAAATTAATCAATGAAAACATAAGAGAGTTCAAAATAGAAAGCAAAATTAAAAAATATAAATTGTTGTAAATTATAAGCGGAAATTTTTCCCAATGCTAAAATTATAAATAGGGATAACATAATTTCTATTTTTTATCTTTTACTTCTATACGTGTGAATTATTAATCAAATTGAAAAGAAAAATGGTAATTGTTAATCTAGTTGAAAAGAAAAATGGTAAAATTAAAAAAATAGATATGATTGAAATTAAAAATTTATATTGGTAAGTATAAGAAAATGTTGTGGCCATTTATAACATGTAGTATTTTTTTTTTGTATATAAAAAATTTGAATCAAAATTAAAGTTGTGCCCGTTTATAACAATAGTAATTTTTTCGTATATACAAATATTTGAATCAAAATTATAGTTGTCTCCGTTTATAATAGTAGTATTTTATCTTATATAAAAAAATTTGAATAAAAAATAAAGTTGTGCCCGTTTAAAACAACAATACCTTTTTCGGATATAAATTTTTTTTAATCAAAATTCAAGTTGTCCCTGTTTATAACAATAATATTTTTTTCGTATATAAAAATATTTGAATCAAAATTATAGTTGTCCCCGTTTATAACAATAGTATTTTATCTTATATAAAAAAGATTAATTTTGATATCTTATAAATTAAACATACATTATTGAAGATCAAAAGATAGTCAAAATCGCAATTTTTAAAAAAACAAAATTGTATTTAAAAAATTATTTTTATGAAAAGCTATTTGAAATATCTTCAAAATTAAGTAATTTTTTTTGAAATTTTGATATAAAAAAAATTATAATAAAAATATGAAATATATAAAATAACATTTTAAGAATAACTATTCAAACCAAATTTTTATTTGAAGTTTTTATGAAAAGTTTCTTTATTAATTTTTTTACACAAAATTATGTTACACTATAAAAAATATTTTTAAAAAAAAATCAAAACAAACGGGTCTTCAATATTAATAAATAAAGGGACAGTTTTATTATATTCTTATTAAAGGCGGAAGAGTCAAGTCATCCAGAAAAAATTTTAAAACTATTGCGGAGAATATTTAGTTTGAGATAATCATTTGACACATAAAAAAGTAAGGAAGGAGCTTGTACAATTTCAAAAGTACAATTATGTTGGTCTTGAGTGTTATATTCTGAATGTGGCTGAAAGGATGAAGAATTAAAAAACAAAGACCTTCAATAAGGTATTTGAATTTGAAAGTGTGTGGAGTCAAATATGGTTGAATAACCAATTGTTAGAATACCTAAGCACCAGAAGGTGGTTGGAAGCAAGTGGCAAGATCAAGGTTTGTTAAAGCGGTAAAACGGCAAGCAAAAGTATTATTCTGATGCATGTTTCTCATTGGTTGACAGTTACCATTGTTAATCAAGTTTTGTTAATCAATATTTCTTTTCAATGGGTTTGTTGAATTTATAAATAGGGATAACATAATTCCTATATTTTATCTTTTACTTCTATACGTGTGAATTGTGAATTATTGAAATTTTGAAACACTAACCATTCACTTTCCAAAATTAATTGAATTTTATTGTTAATTTTTTATTTACGGTTGTTTACCTTTTGCTGTTAGAGAGACATGTAAAATAAATGTCATATTACTTAAAAATTTAATTTGAAAATTAATTTAGCTTTTAACTAATTAAAAAAATGATATTTTATAATTTCTTACTGTAACACTCTGTATAATATATATCTAGAATAATACCATATAAGTATTGAAAAAAATTTCCGCTTATAATGTACAACAATTTATATTTTTTAATTTTGCTTTTTATTTTGAACTCTCTTATGTTTTCATTGATTAATTTACGTAAACGATGTTTGAATTAAAACCCATTGAAAAAAAAAGTCTTAGAAAAAAAACTGAGATAAACTATTTATAACTTTTAAAATGATTCCCGTGAAAAAGTTATTATTATTTAACATAGAATAAAACTAAAAGGACTTGAAAGCATTCAAAAATTAATGCCGACGCTTAAAATGATAGAGACTATACAGACCATCTGAAATTCGTTGAAAAGATACAATTAATTATAACAACCAGTGTGTGACATCTTTTAGTACACAGCTTATTAATTATTGTTTGAATTCTTAAATGTGTGAAACATGTTTCTTGATAAAAATAAATAATAAAAAATAAAAGTCTATTTGTATTTTTAAAAATAAATTTTATAAAATTGTTTTTTAAAATATTTTAAATTTTTTTATATTTGTTTTTATTTTAATTGAAAGATTAATTTTGATATCTGATAAATTAAATATATATTATTGAAGATCAAAAGATAGTCCAAATTGCAATTTTTTAAAAAACAAAATTGTATTTCAAAAATTATTTTTATGAAAAGCTATTTAAAATAGCTTCAAAATTAAGTAATTTTTTTGAAATTTTGATATAAAAAAAATTATAATAAAAAGATGAAATATATAAAATAACATTTTAAGAATAACTATTTAAACCAAATTTTCATTTGAAGTTTTTATAAGAAGTTTTTTTATAAATTTTTTTACACAAAATTATGTTACACTATAAAAACATTTAAAAAAAAAAGTCAAAACAAACGGGTCTTCAATATTAATAAATAAAGGAACAGTTTTATTATATTCTTATTAAAGGCGGAAGAGTCAAGTCATCCAGAAAAAATTTTAAAACTATTGCGGAGAATATTTAGTTTGAGATAATCATTTGACTCATAAAAAAGTAAGGAAGGAGCTTGTATAATTTCAAAAGTACGATTATGTTGGTCTTGAGTGTTATATTTTGAATGTGGCTGAAAGGATGAAGAATTCAAAAACAAAGACCTTCAAAGAGGCATTTGAATTTGAAAGTGTGTGGAGTCAAATATGGTTGAATAACCAATTGTTAGAATACCTAAGCACCAGAAGGTGGTTGGAAGCAAGTGGCAATATCAAGGTTTGTTGAAGCGGTAAAGCGGCAAGCAAAAATATTATTATGATGTATGTCTCTCATTGATTGTCAGTGTACAATTTTTTACACTGTCAGTGCATTTCCTTTTTTCTTTTATTTTTAAAAAAATAAGATTTTTTATTATAAAAAAGATATATTTTAAAAAGATATTATTTTAAAACTAAATTATTTTTCAAAAAGATATATTTTAAAAATATTTGTTATAAAAAATAATTAAAAAAAATTTAATTTAATTATTTTTAAAAAAAAATTATATTAAAAATAAATTATAATTAAAGAGTGAAAAAACTAAAATAATATTTTATAAAAAAATATTTATACCTATTTTTTAAAATTCTTTGTAAATTAAATATGAGAATTGACTCTACATAAAAAATCATAATCACTATAAGAAAAAAACGTAGATAGTGCCAATAAGATGTCCTGAGCTAGGAATTTGAGATGAGATAACATAGATTCTTGTTTACATGTAAACTGAATCTAATCTAAATAATAAAGACAAAACATTGACCACACTCACACGCTACTATTGTAAAAGAAAAGATAACGATAAAATAAAGAGAAATAGCAATGCTCTAAAATAAAACCAAGTTTCAGAATATTTTACATATTCTCTTGATATGGTCCAAGATGTTTAGCCAATATAAACTCGACTAAATATGTGAGTAAAAACACATATACTTAAAATCTTCACAATCAACTATTACAACAACCAACATAATCAATTCTTATTCTATGGCACCTTCGATTATGAGAATCTAATGACATTTTGGTGCAAGCTTTTTACTATTCTTTTATTATAATTAAGCATTCCCACTTCTTGATTCCTCTTCTTTCTTTGGTTATTATTCTCCACTCGATCGATAGGGATACTTTTGAAAATTCAGTAAGATTCATTTGGGTGTCGTTTAAGCCTGGACCCGTCTCTTTTTGTTTACCATAGTTCAGTTGTACTTTTGACTTGTGGCCAATCATCAAATTGAATAAAAAACATAATTAATACCATTGATTAATTAATAAATTTCTTTATTTTTTCTTTAAAAAAAATACTATTAAAAACTACTAAGATTTTTCAACTTCTTGAAGTAATTAATTCACATTTACTTCCATATTTTTCCCAATTAAACATTTATGATCCAAAATATAGTTTTAAAAACTGAATAGGACCGGCCGATCAAACCAGTGAAATTGGGAATCAGGGTGGTAATCGGTCTGATTCAATTGTTGGATTGAATATGTAATTGAACTGGTGGGAACCGGTACAAATCGATGTAAATCGATAAAAACTGAAAAACCGACGATTTTGGAAAACTAGAGGTTTAAGTGCTTTTTTTTAATATTTGTTTTTTCTAAATTGAAAGACTAATTTTGACATCTTATAAAATATGTGTTACCATTTACTTTATGCAACACTCGAGCCCAACTAATAAAAATCAATGATATCAATCACATAGAAGAGAAAATAGAATATGTTCAAATTCCGCAACCTATCAATGCTACAATATTACAATAGCCTCTATTTACTATATTTAACATCGCTCTCACCAATTTTAAAAGAAAAAAATATCAACTTTCTTTTATATTGATATTTATATTTCTTAAATAATGAAAAACGACGTCATGCGAAGCAGAATACATAGTTGCTTCTCTTTGTGCATGTCAAACAACATAGATGGTGAATCTAGTCGAAGAGATTACAGGGAAGAGTCATGGAGAAATTACCATGAAAATCGACATCATGTCAGCTACCAACCTGACGAAGAATCCAATAACACATGGTCGAAGCAAGCACATCGAAATGAGGTTTCATTATCTTCTAGAGCAGTTAGCAGAAGGGAAGATGAACTTGGAACACTACAGAACTGAGAATTAGATTGCAGACATCATGATGAAGAGAGTGCAGGTCGAAGTGTTCAAGAAGTTAAGAGCTATGATGAATGCAGATAGCTTAGACACAATGTATTAGGTGGTGTGTTGAGTTGTAATTCCTTGTGTCAAAGCAGTGTAGCTCGACAATAACAAGGATTAGTCGAACTAGTCTAATGTGTGTACGTGTGAAATTGTATTAGTATGTCTAAGTGTCGAAGCAGGTTGCTTCATACAAGATTTCGACTTAGGTTTAATTGAGAAATGTTAGCTATTTTGGACTTTGACTTGGGGTGCAAGCCAACCTAAATCTATAAATAAGGAGTAACCCTTATTTAGTAATCAACTTAGATAACATTGTATTCACAGTTTTGCAGTTGCAAAGTGAATAAAGAAGTTTCCACAGTTTGTGGGTAGAGAGAAACTATGCAGAATATTCATCTTCTTCTTCAACGTTATTTTTTTCTTTCTTTCTTAACATTTTTTTTATTGTCATGGCGTGATTGATAATAATCTTGTTCATTAAGATTGAGTGAAATTCTCTATAGATTGTAATTGAATTCCAACAAAATGAACATTGTTGAAACTTGTTAGTGAAGATATTGACATAATGTAATTAATAATTTCATCGTGCATATTTAAAATGGGTCTCATGAAAGTAATTAAACAAAGAAATTAGACACTCTAGCGGATTTTGACAAATGAGAAAAATTGAACAATGTTCTATCTTGACAAATGGAAAACGAGACACTACTAGAAAATAATTTCTTTTTAAATGTCAAAGATGTTTTATATTTAGGGAATAATATAGTATAACAATGTTAACCCTTAAAATTAAATAAAATGTTACACAAGAATAGCAAATATTCAATTGTAGCAATTCAACTAGGTTATGCCGAGGAATAAAAATGAATCACAAATTTCCTTTACCAATTGTACTTGCAATGATTACAACAGTGAATGATTTGTTTGCGATATGTTAAGTCAGAGGTATTTTAGAGTTTGTGACAATAAGTGATCTCTAAATATAATTGTGAGAATATATATATATATATATATATATATATATATATATATATATATATATATATTTATATGATTCATATCCTATAAGAATGTCATTTTTATGTAAGAACATGAGAATTAATCTGAGCCATTAGATTTTAAAATAAATGGTGGAGATTATGTGTGGTTTTGTTTTTCTCTCTCCTCCATTATTAAAATAAATGACGGAGGAGAGAAAAAAAAACACATAATCTCTACCATTTATTTTAAAATCTAATGGTTCAGATTCATTCTCATGTTCTCACATAAAAATGACATTCTCATATGATACGTTCCCTATATATACGTTCAAGTTGAACATTGTAGTTGAGTAATTATTGCTTAAGCCACAAGACTTGAGTACAACAACTACCGGACGCAACGTATTCCGCCTCGACTGTTGACAAAGCAACGGAAACTTGCTTTTTCCCATGCCAACTCACTAAGGAATTTGAGAAAAAGTGATAAGTACCACTAGTGCTTTTCCTATCCGATTTGCAACCGGCAAAGTCGGAATCGAAATAGCCAACCAAAGAGCAATCGCTTCCCTTGGAATACCAAAGCCCATACTTTGGAGTACCGCATAGATACCTAAGTATGTGCTTCACGACTTTTAAATGAGATTCCTTAGGACACGATTGATACCTAGCACACATGCATACACTAAACATGATATCTGGTCGGGATGCGGTAAGTTAGAGGAGAGAGCCAATCATACCTCTATATCTCTTGACATATATATCCTTACCATTCTCATCTCGACTCAAGTTGACACATGTAGGCATCGGAGTATCAATAGCCTTTGAGCTAGCCATGTCGAAGCGCTTGAGTAACTCAAGACAATACTTCGTCGGGCTCACGAATGTCCCTTCATCAAGTTGCTTGATTTGTAATCCGAGGAAATAGTTTAGCTCCCCCATCATGTTCATCTCGAACTCTCCCTACATTAACTTAGAAAACTCCTTGACCATATTTGTGTTAGTAGAACCAAATATAATATCGTCTACATATACTTGTACCAAAATTTGGTGTTTTCCTTGACGTTTAATGAAAAGAGTTGTGTCAACCTTTCCTCTAGAGTACCCTTGATTAAGTAGAAATTTGCTAAGATACTCATACCAAGCCCTAGGGGCTTGTTTTAGACCGTACAAAGCACGTTTTAGTTTGTAAATGTGATCGGAATACTCATGGGACTCAAATCCAGGAGGTTGGGCAACATAAACCTATTCATTAATGTAACCGTTAAGGAATGCACTTTTTACATCCATTTGAAATAATTTGAAGTTTTTCGCACATGCGCAGGCAATGAACAGGTGTATACCCTCGAGTCGGGCAACAAGCGCATAATTTTCCGCATAGTCTATGCCTTCCTCTTGGTTATACCCTTGCGCAACTAAGCGCGCTTTATTTCTAGTTATAACTCCATTTTCGTCGAGCTGGTTCCTAAACACCCATCGGGTGCTAATTACTCGATGGCCTCGTGGAGGAGGGACAAGGTCCTAAACCTCATTTCTTTTAAATTGATTCAACTCCTCTTGCATTGACAAAATCCAATATTCATCGAGTAAGGCCACTTTTGAGTTTTAGGCTCAACTTGCAAAACGAAAACGGAGTAATAACAGAAGTTACTTAGCATGGAACAAGTTGTTACTCCCTTTGAGATGCCACTGAGAATGTTGTCGATGGGATGGTCTTTGGAAGACTTCCAAGCTGAAGGAAGGTCATCTTTATTAGATGGATGATCCTCCTCACTCTTCACGAGTTGGTGATCTTTTTCCTCCTCAACATGCACTGCATCAGGTTGATCACTCCCTTTATCAGCGTCCTTGAGTATGTCTTCTGAAGATACACCTGCACCATGAAAAACAACTACCTTTTCTGACATTTTTCGGATAAGACTCATCAAAAGTAACATGTACCGACTCCTCAATAGTAAGTAACCTCTTATTGTAAACCCTATATGTCTTACTAGACTGAGAGTATCCAAGAAAGATACCTTTGTCGGCCTTAGCATCAAACTTACCAAGTATTTCCTTACCATTATTCAACACAAAACATTTACAACCAAAAAAGTGAAGGTGAGATACACTGGGCTTCCTCCCTTTTAAAAGCTCATACGATGTCTTGTTTAGAATAGGACAGATGGGCACCTTATTCAAAACGCAACAAGACGTACTAATGACATCTGCCTAAAAGTATTTTGGAAGGCCACTCTCATTGATCATAGTCCTTCCTAATTCTTCCAAAATTCTATTTTTACGTTCCACAACCCCGTTTTGTTGAGGGGTACGTGGTGCGAAAAAATTATGATCTATCCCATGACTTTCACAAAATGCTTCAAAAAGATGATTTTCGAACTCACCTCCATGATCACTTCTAATTGATATAATTTTTATGTTCAATTTGTTTTGGGATAACTTGGCAAATTTTTCAAAAGCCGAAAAAGTATCGCTCTTGCTTGCTAAGAAAATAGTCCAGCAAAACCTAGAAAAGTCATCGACAATCACAAAACTGTAATAGTTACCACCTAGGCTCTTAATCCTAGATGGTCCAAAGAGGTCCATATGGAGGAGGTCAAGGGGTCTCGTGGTTGAAACAATGTTTTTAGACTTAAACGAGATCCTTGTTTGCTTCCCCATTTGGCACGCATCACATAAGTGATCTTCTATGAATTAGATTTTGGGTAAGCCGATTACTAGGTCTTTAGAAACTATTTTATTAAGCAAGTCAAAATTGACATGCGCCAACCGTCTATGCCATAACCATGAATCTTCACTCATGGTGACTAGACACTTGTCGCTACTCAACGATACCTCATTCAAGTCTAACATATAGACGCTATTGACCCTCAGACCCTTAAACACGTCCTTTTTATCACTATTTTCAATTATGCAACAATCCTTTTAAAAAGATACTTTATAGTCCTTGTCACATAATTGACTAATGCTTAAGATGTTGTGTTTAAGACCCTCAACAAGAAGCACGTCTGAGATAGTAGTAGATGAGGGGTTACCTACACTACCTTTGCCAAATATTTGTCCCTTATTGTTGTCCCCGTAGGTAACAAATCCCTTTTTCATCACCACAAAGTCGATGAAAAGAGATATGTCTCCCGTCATATGTCTTAAGCAGCCACTATCAAGAACCCATCTTATTTCCGTGGTCTCAAGACATTGTACCTACACAATCAATCAAGGGAAATAGGTACCCAATTCTTATTGGGTCCTTCATTGTGAGTGAAAATAGGATTGCATTTGGGCAACCATTGATAAACGCCTTTAGGAACTAAAAACCTCCTAAAGCGACACTTAACAATGGTATGACCCCTTTTGCAACAATACAAGCAAGTAAGGTTAACATGAGAATCACTTTTGCTAGGTTGATCTCTAATCACATAAGTATATTTTTGATGTGGATTAATTATGCTTTTCTTAAAATGTGATCTATCAATAGCAAAAGTCATTTTTGGTTCTAGAGCCTTGTCAAGTTTGGCCTTAAGAATTCTAACCTCTTCTTGCCAAATATGACAAGTATCACAACCAAAATTTAACCATTTACTCTTGTCTTCCTCAATATCTACCTTTATTACTTCCACCATGGACTTTTTGAGAGCCTCTAATTCCTTTTCAGAATGGGAGATCTTTTGCTCCAAATGAGAAAATATTTGTTTATTTGAAGCTAACCGTTTAAAGGCTTCCTTGGCCTCATGGTGTAGAGTATCAAAAGCATGTTGTAATTCAAAATAAGACATAGAATTAGAGTTATCGTACTTAGAATGTATTACCTTTTTATTCTTTTTCCTTTGGTGAGCGGAAAGGCAAAGGTTGACGGACTCTCCTTCGTCACTTGAACTTTCATCACTAGATGATTCACTATCGCTTTCCCAAGCGATATAGGCTCTTCTAGGTTTACCTTGTTTCTTCCCTTGACGACTTTTATCCTTACCTTTATCCTTCTTCAACAATGGACAATCCAGCTTATAGTGGCCGACTTTTCCACAGTTATAGCAAGACCCCTTAGTTTTTCCACTCTTTTTGTCTTCATTCTTGGAAGACCTTGATTGTTTTCCAAAGTTGACGAGGTTTTTCTCCGAATGTTGAATACCATTTTTCTTTATATAGCGATTGTACCTCTTCATAAATAATCCCATGTCTTCATTCGAATCCTCTTGCTCGTCATCACTAGATTCACTCCCGCTTAGCTCATTTGCGGACGACTTTGAACTAGAAGTCTTTAGAGCTATCAACTTCTTTTCTGCATCTTTGGTCTTGTTCTTTTCCTTCTTCTTTCTTTTCTCAAATTGGTCTAAGCTAACGGGCAATTGCTCATGTTCCTCAAGCTTCCCAAATAAAGTTGTGATGTCTAACGTCATTAGGTCGTTGGCTTCTTTTATGGAGGTCACCTTTGGTTGCCAATCCCTAGTAAGACACCTCAAGATTTTAATAGTAGCAACGTCATTGGAAATTGGTCTACCAAGTGAGTTAAGTCTATTGATTAAATGAGTGAACCTCTTTTACATGTCGGCAATGGTTTCCCCTTGCTTCATGTGGAAGAGGTCGAACTCTTGAGTCAAGGTATTGATTCTAGCTAGCTTGACTTCGTTAGTACCCTCATGGGCAACTTGTAATGCGTCCCACATAGCTTTAGCACTCTTACAATGTGAAACTCTATAGTACTCATCAACTCCCAAGGAGGAGATCAGAATATTTCTAGCCTTCCAATCGTAGTTGCACTTTTTCTCGTCTTCTTCATTCCATTGTGCTTCAGCCTTAGGTACTACCACGTTATTCGCATATGTCATGGTTATTTCCATTAGACCGTTTTGTATAATGCTCCATACCTTCCTATCAAAAGAATTGATATGTACACGTATACAATCCTTCCAGTAACTATAATTCTCACCGTTAAAAACCGGTGCTCTATTATAAGCCCCTTCCGGTTCGTTTTCCATTTTCTAAAATGTTATACTTGAAGCACTAGATAAACTGGTGCTCCTGATACCACTTGTTAGACGACGACAATTGATCTAGAAGGGGGGTTGAATAGATCACTTCTTTTTAATTGTGAGTTGGCACTTAAATTTTATGTTAAAAATTGTTTGCAGAAGTGGTCGAGGATAATTCGTCTAAATGAACCAGTTACTGAGAGAATCAGATATACGTAAGCCAAATGGAACGAAACGCTCGATGAGAAAAATTAAATCACAACTTAACTATTAATCAATTTACCAACAACACTTAATGTTGTGCAATCTCTAATGAACAATCAAAATTAAAGCCAAATAGACAATATATTAAACACCTTGTAAGCGTTCAATTAATTGAGCACATGGAGTGTAAAACTCTCCAAGCTAAACCTTCTACTTTAGTTAGTGCAAAATTTTCACTAAGCACAAGCCAAAATGATTGTGCAATGTTATTCAAATCAGTTTTTCTGCACTATACTATACCAGAATTTTTATTGATCAATTGAAGAATCACAAGCATAAACAGTTCGAAAATTAAATAAGATAGGGAAAGAGAAACGACACCAAGTTTGTTTAGGCAGTTCCCCTTTCATCCTCACTTCGGGTACGTCTGCCCCCAATTCTAAATCTAGAATTGAGATATCTATAATCTTGTTTGCAAATTGTTTTTACAAGAGAAGGCTTAGCTATCACACACTCAAGAAACTCCGTTGATGCAAATACTATGTCTTATCTTCCCTTGATTCGAGTCAAATCAAGTGCCTCGAACTTGTTGGATGAACCTCCGTTTACCGTTACTAGATTGAAAGAACACACCGATCTTCAATCACCTTCACTCGGCTGATTCCGATCCACACACAATTCGATCCATAAACCTTTGTTGTGTCATACCCCAAATTTTGACCACTAAGATTTCCCATCATTGTGTAAATCATCATCACAATATGGATGTACCTTCATGCCTCATCAATCTCCTCAAAGATGGGTGAGCATTCACTACAACTAAGAATTAGGGTTTTGAGCCCTCTCAGAGCACTTAGACAAAGAACCAATCAAGAAAGGACATGATCTTCAACTTGTATAACCTCTCAAACATTTATAAAGGAATCAAGAATCAAGCACAGGGTTGCAGCATTCCAAGTGGGTTAAGCCTCAAGATCGTCAGTGTCACCAAATTAGGGTTTTGGTCGACCAGGGCCTCCAGATGGAAATCTTCATCTGGGCATGTGCCAATGCTTCAAAACATAACTCAAGATACTCCAAGGGACCTCATGGACCCAATCACCAAGTCAATTTAGCCTTAGGGGATGCATTTACCAACAATCAAGAATTAGGGTTTCTTGACCTAATTCACCCCTAAGTTGACTTTTGGGACAAAGCATGAGCCAAGACCTCAATGCATGATTTTAGGGTCTCCAATACACTACATTGATCCATTTGCAACAATGGATTAATCCAAGAAGCTTGATCCCCAAGTTTCAATTTCATCAGGACCACAATTAGGGTTTCGAGGAAAAAGTCAATTGTACCTTTGACTTTTGACCAGGACATGCTCCCAAACCTTGGGACATGATTCAATCACCCTACAACAGCAATGGAACATATCCATTAGGTTAGATTTAGCTCAAGGACTTGATTTCACCAAGGATCGCACAGTTTGGAATTCATCTGATAAAAAGTCAACTGTGCACAAAAGTCAAGTTTGACTTTTTGGAATTTTTCACAATTATGGTTCCTTGACCCTAAAACAATGTTAATATGTGATTTGAATCATCATTCATCAAGAAAAATCAAAGAAAGTGGGATAACTTGTAAAAAGGGAAACCATAAAAACTTAGAATTTTTCTAAGTTATGGAACAAAGTGGCTAGGGTACCAACTTTCAAGGATCATAACTTGAGATCCAACCAACCATTTTGGATGGTCCAAAGATGGATGTGTAGCTCTTATGGCATACTTTAAAAGTGTCAACTACATCTCATTCCAATTCCTCATGGATTTTAAATTATGGAGTGATCAAAATGGCTAAAAACATGAAAATGACATTTTTCCAACACTTAGTGAAATTTTCACTAAGTTAGAATCTGCCTTACTTTTTCCAAAATGTAGGGACATTTTTCACCTTGATCCAATATAAACCAGGTCTAGGGGTAGACATCAAAGTTAAAGTATTCCATGAGGGCTTTCTAACAAGTACTAGATCATCTCCAAATTCCATTTGAGCAAGGAGATACAACCCTTGAAACATGGCCTCATGAACTAATTTTTTCCAGGACAAATTTGGCAGATTTGATGCATTTTACTCGATTTGATCAAATCTGACAAATCCAAGCCTTGTCATCATTTTGGACACATCTGAGGATCAAATCCAAGGGGGATGATCTGATCTCCAAGCCTCACAAGTCCATGAATCTACAAGTAGCATGCCAACCCTAAAAAAGCCTAAAAAAGGCCAAGACTCCAATTTTGTTTCCAAGCATTCAATGAATGCACCAATGTGGCATGAACTCAGTCTATTCCAACTGAATGAGTCAAGGATAAGCTCTGAACCAAAGAACCATAGGCCTGTGCTCTAACCTCTAGTCAATGGCTAGAGGAGACTTGAGATTCCAAAGTGATCCAATTGGCCAAAGGCCTGCTGCAGCCACCATTCACTATTGCTTGCAAAACAAACTTGCTCTACTATAAATAGAGCTCATTTGTGCTCAGTTTAAGTACACCAAAGCAACCAAACTGATGCTTTCCTCAAAATCCCTTTCTCTAGGCCAAAATGCCTTCTTTTGCAAGGTAACTTTGAGTTTTTGAGTTAGAGAGCATTTCCACCACAGCTCATGATCCAAACACATCCAATATGTCATATCTAAGCTGTCCAAACTCTCATATGTGACCTGTAACACCAAAATCACAAAGTCCCCTCTCAAAACCTCAAAATTGGACTTTTTTTGCATTTTTCAAGCCATGTCTTGATTCAGTCACTTTTAAAACCAGATAAGACCTCAAACACACTCCAAATATCATCCTTGAACTGTCCCAAATGGTTCCCCACATCTAGAACACCATTTGAGAGAGTTGCTATATTGGTCACTTTTGCCCCTTTTGCAAGAAAGAGCTCAAACTTGTTCCTGAGGATTCCAGCTGGTTCCAACCATTCTAAAAGCTTCTAAGGGATCAATTGAGAGTGTCTAAAGCATCAAATTACTTCTGGCACAAGAAACTTGGTAGATAGGCCAAAAAGCTCCTAAAGAGGTAAGCATCACAACTTGAACTCTTTGAAATATGCATTGCTTTGAAGTCCACTGATCATGCACATCTCATACATGTTATATATGTTGTGTTTGAACTAATTCATCATGTAATTCATGTCTGTAACAATAGGTAGCATAGAAAATGCAATTATAGGCCTATTTCAAAAACACCATCGGATTTTGAAATATGAGCCTCATCTGAAAAAACCACCACCGCCATTGGATTCCTTGTGAAATTCTAGACAAGATAAACCTAAATTTTGTCCCAATCCATGGAGAAATGAGAAAGTTACAAGCTTCACGTTTTTGGCCAAAACCTTGCCTTGCCTTGGCCAGGCCAAAAACAAGGCATGCCTCGTATATTCTTGGGGTGGTTATGATACACGGATGTATCACCACCCCAGTGGTAGGAGGCGCACGCTGCATCCTAGAGGTCTGGGGTTCGAATCCACCTTGCCCCAAATCCTCTTTTTACCACTTTTTTCCATTTTTTTATATTTTGTTATATTTTAAATGATTTGGAAAATTAATTTCTCCTTCAATTTTAATTATTTTTTATTAGTTCTCTTTGCAAAAAATCACAAAAATGTTAAAATATTTTATTCCACAAAAAAATCAGATTTATATTAATTATTTAATATAGTTGATATTTTTGTAAATAAATTCATTTTTATTATTTTTAAACCTTTTAAAAATGAATATTCACCTTGAAAAAAACAAAACAAAATGAGTTCTAAATCATCTTGTGATTAAAACTTTATTTTTCAAACCTTAACCAAAAATCACAAGTAGTCTATTTAGACTTATTTGGTATTTTTGTCATTTTATTCATTTTTATTAAAATGATTACTTTTAAAAATGATGAAATTGGGGTTTCTTTGATTTTCACCCTAACAAACTTTTTAAAATAAACTTTGGGCCTCTAATAGAGTGTAAGATCCAACCCGTTTTTGTAAATAAAACAATTTTGGGCCTCACATATTGTATAAGTCCCTCTGTATATTTTCAAAACAATGGTGCGATTGTCGCCTTTTCAAAATCATATGGGCCTCTCCCTGAGTTGTAAGCCCTATCTCCTATTCAAAAATAAACTTTGGGCCTCTAATAGAGTGTAAGACCAAATCCCCTTTTAACCAAAACAATTTTTGGGCCTCAGTGTATTGTATAAGTCCCGATACCGTTTCAGAAACTCCGATGAGATCGTCATTTTCAAACTATTTTCAACTGGGCCTACCCTCGTGTTGTAAGTCCCATTTCTTTTCTTTAAATAACCTTTGGGCTTCTCTTTTAGTCGTAAGACCCGTCCCTTTGTACAGAAAACTTTTTGGGCCTCAGTCGTTGTATAAGTCCCGATACGATATTCAAAACAATAGTACAATCACTGTTCAAACCTTGGGCATATCCTTGAGTATAAGCCCCAACAATTTTTTCACAAACAACTCCCTTTTGATTTAGGTTCAAATATACAGTTGTTATCAAAACTTTCTTTAATTTCTCTGAACAACTAACAATACAGCATGGAAGCTCGCTCACCTGTAAGTTTAACAGCTTTCATTTACTCGCTTTAATATATATAACTGTATTGTGGGAAGCTGCACACGGTTAGTCTTCTTTCATATCTTTTAAATACTTGTCAAATATATATATATATATATATATATATATATATATATATATATATATATATATATATATATATATATATATATATATAAACTGTATTGTGGGAAGCTGCGCATGGTTAGTCTTCTTTCATATCCTTTTAAATACTTGTCATATATCAACTGTATATATACTAGTATAGTTATTTAGAGTTTTCCCCGGCAACTAGGTCTAGAACTAGGTAAAGCCTGTTGTTCACTCTTAAATACAAACAAAACTAGATCCCCATAGGATTTCCAGATACAGTCTTGCCTTCTCTTGGGCTTAAACAATATGGAACAAAGAGAAAGTCAGTATTCTTTGTGAACCTTTTCTCAGACTGTCACCCCTAGAAATTGTCAAAGAAATTTTACTCCCCAGAGTTGATCTATTCTTGGTGAATAGCATCTCTTTAGTTTCTTCAAATCACATAACTTTCACTAAATGATCTATTCTCGGTGAATAGCATTTCTTGAACTTTTCTTGGTTTGAGACCCACAAGCTTCCTAAAAGCATCCCCGCCTCCTCTTGGGCTTTGTACAAGGACCCTTCGGCTTCGTAGAAGTTCTCATGCCTTCTCTTGGGCTTAATACAAGGACCTTGAAGACCTCTTAAAGGTATAGGACATAACTTAGTCATCCTTCGTTAAAGCTGTCTTTCAAAAAGGAGTCTAAACCCTGAGACCAATTTTAGGGTTGATACTCATCCCTTAAAAGGAGTCGGCCTCCTCTTGGGCATCATACAAAAGATAAAACTCTTCCACGCCAATAGACTTGGACAGTCTAAATACCCTTGAGTCTCAAAGACATTCTCAAGTTCCTTACAAAACATAGGAGAAACCCCGGATTCTGGATTAATCTCTGGTAAGAGTTAGAACTTGTGGGTTCTAAAACCCCGTCTCTCTCCTAAAATCCCCCAACCAGGGTCAGTTTATCATCAGGATAACACTATCTCAAATCAAAACCTCAAGGGATATGATACCTCAACTCTTCTGTAATCCCCAACAATAATTGATTCCCCCATTTGGACCTGCCTCGGGATCTCAATGATCCCCCCGTAGAAGCTAGCCTCCTCTTAGGCTTTGTATAATGACCCTTTCCTCAGCAAAGTCAGCCTTCTCTTAGGCTTTGTACAAATGATTCTCCCTAGTGGAGCTAACCTTTTCAGACTCTCTTGTTGAGTTAATCACTTTTCAGACTCTCTTGTTGAGTCAATCACTTTTCAGACTCTCTTGTTGATTCAATCACTTTTCAGACTCTCTTGTTGAGTCAATCACTTTTCAGACTCTCTTGTTGAGTCAGTCACTTTTCAGACTCTCTTGTTGAGTCAAGCACTATCTTGTTGAGTCGACCCATTCAGCCTCCATCTTGGGCTTCGTACGAGACAAATAAAGACACTCTCTTGTTGAGTCCATAGCCTCCTCTTAGGCTTTGTATAACGATTTCCCCTAGCAGGAGTTAGCCTCCTCTCGAGTTGTGTAGATTGATTTCTCCAGCTTGTTCAGCCACAATCCTGGGCTTTATACAGGACAGATAAAAGCACTCTCTTGTTGAGTCAAACCCTTTTAGCCTCTATCTTGGGCTTTGTACGAGATATAAACCTTCATAAGTTTGGGATAAACATTTCCCTCAGCGAAGTCAATTCCTTCGAGCCTTCTTTAAACTTTGAGGAATAAACTCTCAAGCCGAGTCAAACTCTTTTCCGCCTCCATCTTGGGTGTTGTACATGATATATAACTCTCTCTAGCAGAGTCAAATCCGTGTAGCCTCCGTCTTGGGCCATGTACAAGACACTCAAAATATCCTCAGTCGAGTCGATTAAATTTCTCATTTCAGCCTCTATCTTGGGCTTTATACAAGACACATACAAATCTCCTAGACGAGTCAATTAACCTTTTAGCATCAACCCTAGGCTTTGATCAAGGCACACAAAAATCAACAATCCCTCCTTAGAGATGACAAATTCTCTCTCAGTCAAACCTTTTAGCTTCAATCTTGGGCTTTGAACAAGACACAAATACACCTTTTAGCCTCTGTCTTGGGCTTTGAACAAGACACCAAAACAGCTTTTTCCTCCCTTAGAATAGGAGGAACTACGATTGCTCTGATTTCCGTGTTTCGTTTAAACGAGAATACGTAGGCATAAGATTGTGAAATCTTAGCGAGCATACTAATCAAAAACTCTAGATCTAGTACCTTCACATCAATCAAAACTTAGGTCTAGTACCTTACCAAAAACATCGGGGAAAACCCGAACATCAACAAAAACTCACTCTCCCTATCATACTTTCCCAAGAAACTTTCCCAACCCATTACCAGATAAACACCATCAATTACAAAGCGAAATCCTAAAGCTAATATCCTATGGATAACCACATATAGGATGGGTAATTGACAACTACCCATTGTATAACCTGATCTCGGACCCCCTAATATCTTTAAAGCATTTGTTCAGTTATACAACCGCGTGCAAGGTTAGTTTTAGATAGCTTCCATTTCCCTTCCAGCTTCATGGGATAATTAAGAAATCATAAAGTAGCACCCTTTCTCCTCGAGGAGGAAAACCCAAACTTCAGCGATAAGGTGGTCGCGTCACCGACAAAAATCGCTCGCTATAGAAAAATGCCGACTCTGCTGGGGAGTTATTGTATTTGTTAGGACTAGGATTGTAGCTCTTAAGAGGTCTAGGATGTCAGTTCTAGGATAAATATATATATATATATATATATATATATATATATATATATATATATATTGCTTTTCCTAATTGATATCCGTGTTTAATTTTCTGCTAATGGGACTGCAGGTGATGCTGTATCTGGAAAGTTTGAGTGACACCTAAGATAAGTGATGGCACTAGACGGGTAATCTTACAGGGAGTGACTCCCAAATAATAGATCTCGGTCGACCATCAAATTAGTGGAGAGGCCCTTTGCAGATTCAATGCCTATACGACTTTGGTTGTTGAAAGCAGATTGTTCGATTGGGTTATCTGAGAAGCTGAGGATTTTAGTAGACTGAAACCATGTTACTACTTTGTAGTGCGGAAGCTATCAAAAATAGTTGTCACGCGATACTACCCTCATTTGAGATCACTCTAAGATACTGCAGCTCGCTCGGGTGAACCAGCCTGCTGTTGTTATCCCAAGAGGGGTCAATGATTTTGAGGAAAGGTACAAAAAAGCACCAGTATAACCTTTGGGGATGGGTAGAGCCATGACTTCATGACACCGAACCTTTGACCCCATGTTTTTTCTATGTTTTTGTATGCTGCATTCATGCATTCATTTCATTAAAAAACTCTTAAAACAAAGAAAAATCTCTCTTTTAGTCTCTCTTTTTCAAATTAAACTAAGACAATGATTGCAAATATCAGAGAAAAGGATTGCGTTATGGATTTTGGTAGAAGGAAGACTCATAAGTACACCTTCAAGGTTCCAAAATTAGAGGACTTAAGAGGTTTAGCAAGGATGATCACCAACCCTGATGCTTTCAGAGCTAAGTACGAAGGACTGCTGTCTCTGTTAAGGGTCCATTTAATTGAAGGAATCCTGGCTACACTCATTCAATTTTACGATCCGGTTTATCACTGTTTCACATTCCCGAATTACCAACTAGCACCAACACTGGAGGAGTACTCTCACTTGACTGATTTACCCATCACTAACTAAGCTCCCTTTTCTGGACTGGAAGAATTCCAAAGGATCAAACCATTGCAAGAGCTATTTATTTGGACGAGTCAGAAGTTAGGACTCACATGACCACTAAGGGTGGAATCCAAGGTTTGCCAACCAAGTTATTGATAAAGAAAGCCCTGTACTTTGCTAGTATAAGGAACGTGACTACTTTCGAGAGCGTCTTTGTTCTGCTCACCTACGGGTTATTTCTGTTTCCCAACATTGATGACTTTGTTAATATCAATGCCATTAAGATTTTTCTGATTGGAAACCCCGTACCAACCTTGCTCGC
The DNA here is from genome assembly GCA_022829125.1 of Lathyrus tuberosus. Lineage (NCBI taxonomy): Eukaryota > Viridiplantae > Streptophyta > Magnoliopsida > Fabales > Fabaceae > Lathyrus > Lathyrus tuberosus. The sequence continues at coordinate 7,067,943 of JALAZF010000199.1, read as the reverse complement.
AGATGCTTATCATTCTGTACACTTAAGGAATTTGTACAACGGAGGAATGATCACATGTTGTGTACCCCTGCTATACAAATGGTTCACTTCCCATTTACCCAAGTCTGCTGCATTTTGGGATCACAAGATTACTTTACGTTGGTCGCAGAGAATCATGTCTCTTACCAACTCTGACATCGATTTGTACAATCGATTCTATGACGGGATAAGAATCATTGACCATTGTGGAAACTTCCCTAATGTACCCCTCATAGGAACTAAAGGAGGAATCAATTATCATCCGGTTTTAGTTCATCGTCAATTCGGATACCCGATGAGACATGTCCCGTGTAATGTTCATCCGGAAGGTCTTTTCTTCAAGGAAGGAGAAAATGACAGGGCACTAAAGACACAAATAGTGCATGCCTGGAAACATGTTCACCGGAAAGGAAGAGAGTCTCTAGGAAAACCGGATTGTGTCTCTGTAGAACCTTATCTCCACTAGGTATAAACTAGAGCTCTCAAACTGAGGATGCCTTACCCTCATCACAAAGTTCTTCCGTTAAAGGAATCTGTCCTTTACTTTATGTCCGATACGGAAAAACTTCAGGTTACTCTCAACAAATTTCAATAGGAGAAGAAGTCTTGGAAGAACAAGTACCACATTCTAAAAGTCGAGTGTAACAAAATACATCAACTGTTAAAAGAAAAAGATGCTCTGATCGAGATTTTAGGGCAACATGCTGTAGAAAGTCAGGAAGACCAAAGGAATTTGCTCGCTCCTTTCACTTGGCAAAGGAATGACAACCCAACAACGGCTCAAGAGCCCCGATCAAAGAAGAGGAAAATACCAGAACCAGCACCTGAGCTCTCCTCAAAGAGGACTCAGGATCCATAATTTTAGATTTCCTTTTACAGCACTTTGTAAATTACTATATTTCCATTACCGCAATCTTTGAATTCAATAAAACGGGGTCTCCCGATTGTATGATATTTGCCATCCAATTGTTGAGGTTTCTTTTGATTAAACAAAAAATATTATATAATATAATCATTGCATATCATTCATCATTCTCACATAACGCATTCTTCTTACCTACGAATCTCATGTTTGTGTCTTGATTCTAGAGTCAAACTGTCTCATTCGTACAATACTCGGGCCAGTCAACAAAAGAAAATGGATAATCTTGAGGAAGAGAATAGAGAGCTAAGAGAAGAACTCGACGCTCTTAAAGAGGATTTGAGAGTTACATGCAAGCTCTGGCAGCAGCCCAGATGCAACAACAACGGACTGTGATCTCAGAGATCACATCAACGCCTATAGTGGAAAAGATTGATCCTTGATATAACATGCCTAAAGATCGTCCCTGGGGCATGCCACTTAACTATATCCTAGAAGGATATATTCTGCTGATCACGGAAGATCCGGAAACTACAGCAGGAGGCGCTGGGCCTGAAGGTTACAAACTTCGGGAAAGTGAAGATGCCAGGGGCATGAAGATAACTCCTGAAGCTTACAAACTTTGGGAGGCACCCAGAGTAACTGCCGTAATGACTGTACCATCACCTATGGTACACACTGTCCCGGAAGGACAAATTCCACAAATATCTTTTGGTGGAAATGAAAGTATGGACAACAGAATGAAGGAGTTCTATGAACAGTTCCTGGAAATGCAAAAAGAACTGCAAGCCATTAGTGGTCAGGATCTATTTGGAAAGGACGCCACAGACCTTTATTTGGTCCCCAATGTGAAAGTTCCGCACAAATTCAAGGTGCCCGAATTTGAAAAATACAAGGGTAACTCTTGCCCTCAAAGTCACTTGGTGATGTACGCTCGGAGGATGTCAACTCAGACAGAGAACCAACAGCTATTGATCCATTATTTTCAAGACAGTTTAACCGGTGTTGCACTCAAATGGTACATGGGTTTAAACCGCACTAAGATTGTCACTTTCAGAGATCTTGGCGCTGCCTTCGTTCAACAATATAAGTATAACCTGGACATGGCACCGAACATAGATCAACTTAGAGCCATGTCGCAGAAGGACAAGGAAACCTTCAAGGAGTATGCTCAGAGATGGCGTGAAATTGCCGCCCAGATTTGTCCACCTCTTGAGGAGAAAGAGATGACAAAGATCTTCCTAAAAACCTTGAGCTCATTTTACTACGATAGAATGGTCGCCAGTGCGCCTAACGACTTTACTGAAATGGTCGGCATAAGAGTTCGTCTTGAAGAAGCAGTCTGAGAAGGACGTTTAGTAAAAGACGCTAGACCATCCAGCAGTACCAAAAGACATGGTAGTGCTTTCCCTAAGAAAAAAGAGCAAGATATTGGTAATATCTCTCTCGAAAAGCAAAGGCGACGGTACCAACCAGTAGCAGCTATAACTCCTGCTATCCACCCTGCGCCTGTTCCTACGTATCAACTTCAGGTTGCTCAGAGCCAACCTGTCATACCCCAAATTTTGACCACTAAGATTTCCCATCATTGTCCAAATCATCATCACAATATGGATGGACCATCATGCCTCATTAGTCTCCCAAAATATGGGTGAGCCTTCACTACAATCAGAATTAGGGTTTCAAGCCCTCTCTGACCCTTGGACAAAGGAACAATAAAGAAATGACATGATCTGCAACTTGTCTAAACCTCTCAAACATCCCCAATGGATCAAGAGGACTCCCACCTCAAGGATTAAGCACAAGGCTGCAACATTCTGAGTGGATCAAGCCTCAAGATCACCAGTGTCACCAAATTAGGGTTTTGGTTGACCAGGGCCTCTAGATGGGAATTTTCCTCTGGGCATGAGCCAATGCTTCAAAGCATAACCTATGATGCTCCAAGGGACATCATGAACCCAATCATCAAGATAATTTAGCCTCAGGGGATGCATTCACCAAAAATCAGGAATTAGGGTTTTTAAACCTAATTCACCCCTAAGTTGAATTTTGGGACAAAATGTGAGCCAAGACCTCAAAGGAGGAATTGAGGGTCTCTAATACACCACATTTATCCATTTGAAACAATGGATTAATACAAGAAGCTTGAGCAACAAGTTTCAATTTCATCAGAACCACAATTAGGGTTTTGAGGAAAAAGTCAACAGTGCCTTTGACTTTTGACCAAGACATGCTCCCAATCCTTGGGACATGATTTAATACACCCTATAACACCTATGAAACCAATCCATCAAGTTTGATTTAGGTCAAGGACTTGATTTCATAGAGAATCGCACAGTTTGGAATTCATCTGACAAAAAGTCAACTGTGCACAAAAGTCAGCTTTGACTTTTTGAGATTTTTCATAATTATGGTTCCTTAACCCTAAAATGATGTTAATGTGTGATTGGAATCATCATTCATCAAGAAAAATCAAGAAAAGTGGGATAACTTGTAAAAGGGGTAACCATAAAAACTTAGAAATTTTTCTAAGTTATGGAACAAAGTGGCTAGGGTACCAACTTTAAAGGATCATAACTCCTAAACCACAAGGCCATTTTTCCCCATCCAAAGCTGGATTTGTAGCTCTCATGGAACTCTACAAAAGCTTCAAACATAACTCATTCTAATTCCTCATGGATTTTAAGTTATGGAATGATCAAAATCACATAAAGTGAAAATGTTACTTTTTTCCAACACTTAGTGAAATTTTCACTAAGTCAGAATTTGTCTTACTTTTTTCCAAATGTAATGGAATTTTTCACTTGGATCCAAAAAGTATCAAAACCAATTATGATCAAACAGTTGTTGTATCATATGAGGGCTTTCCAAAATGGCCAAGAGCTCCATCAAATTCGACTTGAGCCATGAGATATGACAATGGCAATATGCCTTGCTGAAAACTGTCAAAGCAAGGCAGATTTGTGCATTTTGCTCGATTTTCTAAATTTATGCAAATGACAAACACACTTATCCATCTGAACACCTCAGGGGGAGACCAAGAAGGGACAAACACTGATCCATAAGCCTCCCAAGTCCTTAGAACTAAAAATAACATGTCAAACCTAGAAATCCCTAAAGAGGGGACAAGACTCCAATTTTGTTTTGGAGCATTCAATGGATGCACCAAGGTGGCATGGACTGAGCCATTTCCAACTGAATTCAGTCAAGACTTATCCAAGACCAAGGGAACCAGCAGCTTGTGCCCTAACCTCTAGTCAATGGCTATAGGAGACTTGGATTCTCATTGATCAACATTGGCCAAACCTATGCAGCAGTTGCCATTCACTATTCCTTGCAAAACAAACTTGCTCTACTATAAATAGAGCTCATTTGTGATCAGTTTGAGTACACCAAAGCCATCAAACAAATGCTTTCCTCAAAATCTCCTTCTTCACTCCAAAATTGCCTTCCAAAGCAAGTCACTATCGGGTTTTGAGTTTGAGAGCTATTCCAACCAAACCAATCACACACACACACCTCATAAACATCATATAGAAGTGATCCAAACACTTAAACAACATCTGGAACACTGATTTCTCAGAATCACCAGCCAGCTGCTCAAGGTTTTAACCAAGTTGCAGTTGAGATACCATCTTCAGTTCCAGCTTGTTTCAAACCATTCCAAACACCCAGACACACTCCATAGCACCTAGGGAAGCTGTCCATATCCTTTGAACCAAGCTATAACACCTCTAACACAAAACACGATCACTAGCTGCAAGAGGTAAGCAATAGCTCTTCTAGGTCTATGATCCATGCATTTTTTGCTGCACAATAATTTGGCCATATGTTCATAATCATGCATAGAGTGTTTACCTTCAATCAATTGTTTTGTTTGAATCGTGTATGGAATTTCCGAGCCTTCATGCAAGTTTTAGGGTTCTTGAGGTTTCTCTTTGATTTCTTGTTCCATGCTTAAAATAAATGAAATTAAAGACCATAGACATGATCGTGAGGTAAAAATGAGTAGATTGATATGTAGATTGCATGTTATCATCAAGTATTCAGTGAGATTGGATAGAAAACACAAATCTGCAGAAACATAGGGTGGCGCGTGTTCTTGCCATGTTCTTGGCGCTCTTTTTGAAAATTCAAATATTTGAATTTTGTGATTTTATTTAATTGATTCAAAAATTAAGTTCTCTATGAATTTTAATGATTTTGAGTTGATTCTTTTTTTAATAATTCACAAAAATGTTAAAATATTTTATTTTCCCAAAAAATCCCAAAAATATTATTTATTTCATATACATGATATTTTTGTAAAGAATTAATATTTTAATTGTTTTTGGCATTTAAAATATTTTCTCCCTCTTGATTTTTCAAATTTTAGTGATTTCCAATCATTTTGTGGATAGAAACATAATTTTTGAAACATTAATCCAAGATCACAATTTGTTTTCACACATGTTTAACAATTTTGATCATTTTAATTGAATTTTTATTCAATTAAAATACATTTTGAAAACAAATTAGGGTTTTTGATTAATTCAACCCTCATCAAACTTTTTCAAACATTTTGGGCCTCTAATAGAGTGTATGACCCAACCCATTTTTGAAACCAAAATATTTGGGCCTCAGTCATTGTATAAGACCCACTGTGCTTTCAAAAACCTCGGTGTGATCGCCGTTTTAAAAAAAAAACCCTGGGCCTACCCTCGTGTTGTAAGCCCCGTTTCTTTTCTTTTCAAAACCTTTGGGCCTCTATTAGAGTGTAAGACCCAAACCTTTGTAAATACAAACCTTTTTGGGCCTCAGTAATTGTATAAGTCCCACTGTATTTTCAAAAATAACGGCGCGATCGTCGCCTTTTTAAAAAAATCATTTGGGCCTCTCCTTGAGCGGTAAGCCCCACCACTTGTACAAAAATAAACACTTTGGGCCTCTAATAGAGTGTAAGACCCAACCCCCTTTTAACCAAAACTTTTTGGGCCTCAATGCATTATATAAGACCCAATACGGTAAAAAAACCTCGGCGCGATCGCCAGTTCAAAAAACAAATCATCTGGGCCTACCCTCGTGTTATAAGCCCCATTCTTTTTCTTTAAACACCTTTGGGCCTCTTGAGAGAGTGTAAGACCCATCCCTTTATACAGAAAACCTTTTTGGGCCTCAGTCACTTGTATAAGTCCCTGTACAAAACAACAGTGCAATCACTGATAAAACCTTGGGCCTCTCCTTGAGCTGTAAACCCCAACAACCTTTTCAAAGTACTTTCTCATTTGATTTTGAATATAATATTATTATCAAAGCTTTCTTTGTTGAACAAACTAACCAAACAACATGGAAGCTCTACAACCGAGTAAGTGTTTACCCGCTTTCTTTATCCGCTTTCATATATATATATATACAACTATATTGTGGGGCTGCTCACTGTAAGTCTTCTTTCCCAAACTTTTATATACTTGTCAAATATCAACTGTGTAATACTAGTATAGTTATTTAGAGTTTTCCCCAGCAACTATGTCTAGCACTAGGTAAAGCCCTGTTGGTCACTCTTAAATACAGTCAAAACTAGATCCCCATAGGATTACCAGACACAGTCTTCCCTCCTCTTGGGGTTAAACAATATGGAGACGTGAAAGGCAGCATTCTCAATGAACCTTTTCTCAGACTGTCACCCTTAGAAATCGTCAAAGAGACTCTACTTCCCAGAGATGATATTTTCTCTGTGAATGGCATCTCTTGAGTTTCTTCCAAATTCTCGGACTGTCCTGGCTTGATCTATTCTTGGTGAATGGCATGTCTTGAACTTCTCAGGGTTTGGGGACCCACAGGCTTTTTAAAAGCATCCCCGCCTCCTCTTGGGCATTGTACAAGGACCATTCGGCTTCTTAAAAGCTCTCATGCCTTATCTTGGGCTTAATACAAGGACTCAGAGACCTCTACAGGTATAGGAACAAAACCTAGTCATCAATTTGCTAGAGCTGTCTTTTTGAGTCAAGTGTCAGACCTGTTAATGGGTTGACCTTCATCCCTTAACATACCAACCTTCTCTTGGGTTTCATACAAAGATCATTCACTATCTGAGAATCGATTTCTCAGAACACCAATAGACTTAGACAGTCTCAATACCCTTTGGATTTCCCGTTTCCTTAAAGAACAGGAAATAACCCTGATCCTCTAATTAATTCCAAAGCACAACAATACCTTTAATCGATCCCTTCATAAGAACTAATTTTCTCTTTTATCCAACATACTGGACATGTCACTAAACTGAAACAATCACCAGCACAATAGCATCCTCTTAGGCTTCGTATAATGATCCTTCCTCAGTGAAGTTAGCCTCCTCTTGGGCTTTGTACAATGATTCTCCCCAGCGGAGTTAACCTTTTCACAATCTCTTGTTGAGTATAAAGACTCTCTTGTTGAGTAAAAACCTTTTAGCCTCCATCTCGGACTTCGTACGAGATATAAAAATCACTCTCTTGTTGAGTATAAAAGACTCTCTTGTTGAGTCAATCCCTTTCAGCCTCCATCTCGGGCTTCGTACGAGATACAAAAACACTCTCTTGTTGAGTATAAAAGACTCTCTTTTTGAGTCAACCCTTTTAGCCTCTGTCTTGGGCTTCGTACAAGACACATAAAAGCACTCTCTTGTTGAGTCAGCCCTTTTAGCCTCTCTCTCGGGCTTCGTACGAGACACATAAAAACACCCTCTTGTTGGGTCAATAGCCTCCTCATAGGCTTTGTATAAGAAAACCCCGGTTGAGTCAATCAACCTTTTAGCATCAAAATATGTGCCTTGCTCACAGTATACAAACATCAGCAACTCCTTTTCCTTCATCTAATTGCTGTAAGCGGCAAGCCTCTGGATTATTTACATCCACACCACTGTCCCTCTTTTAGCATGAGAAATTCCTAAGGAAAGATGGCATTGCTCTAAACTGAGTTAAAGTCTTCTCCTTCAGGTTAAAAATCCCCTATAAAGGAAATTATGGCATTGCTGGATTCACATATCCCAGTTAAAGTAATTCTCCTTCATAATCAGTCACCCAACAATTGTGACAAACAGACCAAATATCCCTCTTTAGAGATGACAAATTATCTCTAAAGTCAAAACCCTTTAGCTTCACATCTTGGCCTTCGAACAAGATACAAATAGACCCTATAGCTTCACATCTTGGGCTTTGAACAAGATACAAACCACATTTAGCTTCACGTCTTCGGCTTTGAACAAGACACCAAAACAACCTTTTTTTCCTCCCATAGAATAGGAGGAACTACGATCGCTCTGATTTCCCTGTTTCGTTAAACGGGATTACGTAGGCATAAGATTGAAAAAATCTTAGCGAGCATACTAATCAAAAACCCAAAATCCCGTACCTTCATACATCAATAAAAAAGCATCAGTCCTAACATCCTACCAATAGCCTATACATTATTTTTTTTAACAAAAAAACCTAAGAGAGACCCACAATCTTAATAGCATCTGTAGACCAACAGTCATCTATTTAAACTCAGTATGCAAGCAAGGTTAATTGGAGACATCTATTTCCCTTCCTTCATCAGCTTCAATAGGATAAAAAATGAATCGAACTGTAGTACCCCAAAGCGATAGTGCTTCGCAACAACGCAAAAATTCACGCTACAGAAAAATGGCAACTTCACTGGGGACCGCGAGATCTTGTTCTCTTCCCATCTCTTAGGTAGAAACCTTAAATTAGTGCCACAGAAGAGTGGCGACCACAGTGGGAGGCATTCTTTCTTGCCTTCTCAAGGGATGAAACCCTAAATTCATGTCACAGAAATGACAACTCTGCTGGGGAGTCATTGTCTGTATAGGATCATAAGACTAGAGGTCTAGGATGATTAAGACAAATATATATACTGCTTTTCCTATTTGATATCTGTGTTTATTTTCCTGCTCATGGGAATGAGTGTGATGCCACATATGGAAAGATTGAGTATACACCTAAGATAGGTGATGGCAATGCGAGTAATCTTACTGGGAGTGAATTCCAGTTAAGAGCCCCCGATCGACCATCAAACTTAGTGGAGACTCCCTTTACAGATACATTGCCTATACGACTACGGTTGTTGAAAGTAGTGTGGTCGACTGGGTTATCTGAGAAGTTGAGGTTTTTAGTAGACTTAAGCCATTTTGTAGTGCGGAAGCTATCGGAAATAGTTGTCACGCGATACTATCCTCATTTGAGATCACTCTAGGATACATCAGCTCGCTGGCGATCCGCTTGCTGTTGTTATCCCAGAGGGGTCAATGATTTTGCAGACAGGTACAAAAAATCACCAGTATAAACCTTTGGGGGGGGGGGGGGGGGTAGAGCCTTGACTTCATGACACCGACCCTTTGACTCCATGTTTTTTCTATGTTTTTATGTGCCACATTCATGCATTCATTTAAAAAACATTAAAACAAAAAAAATCTTCTCTTCTAGTCTCTCTTTTTCAAATTAAACTAAGACAATGATTGCAAATATCAGAGAAAGGAGATTGCGCTAATGGATTTCGGTAGAAGGAAAACTCATAAGTACACCTTCAAGGTTCTAAAGTTAGAGGATTTGAGAGGTTTGGCGAGAATGATCACCAACCACGAGGCTTTCAGAGCCAAGTATGGAGGACTGCTGTCCTTGTTAAGGGTCCACGTAATTGAAGGAATCTTGTCCACATTAATCCATTTCTACGATCCGGTCTATCACTGTTTCACATTCCCAGATAACCAGGTTGCACCAATGCTGGAGGAGTATTCTCACCTGACTGATTTATATATTACTGATCAAGCTCCCTTTTCTGGACTGGAAGAAATTCCAAAGGATCAGAACATTGCAAAAGCAATTTATTTGGACGAATTAGAAGTCAGGACTCACATGACCACTAAGGGTGGCATCCAGGGTTTGCCAGCCCAGTTCTTGAAAAAGAAAGCTCTATACTTTGCTAGTATAGGGAACGTGGCCGCTTTCGAGAGTATCTTTGTTTTGCTCACCTACGGGTTATTTTTGTTTCCCAACATTGATAACTTCGTAGATGTCAACGCCATTAAGATTTTTCTAATTGGAAACCCCGTACCAACCTTACTCGCAAATGCGTATCATTCAGTACACTTAAGGAATTTATACAGTGGAGAAATGATCACGTGCTGTGTACCCTTGCTTTACAAATGGTTCACTTCCCATTTGCCCAAGTCTACTGCATTTTGGGATCAAAAGAATACTTTACGTTGGTCACAGAGAATCATGTCTCTTACCAACTCTGACATCGATTGGTACAATCGAATCTATGATGGGATCAGGATCATTGACCGTTGTGGAAATTTCCCAAATGTACCCCTTATAGGAACTAAGGAGGGAATCAGCTATCATCCGGTGTTAGTTCGTCGTCAATTTGGATACCCGATGAGGCATGTCCCGCGCAATGCTCATCTAGAAGGTTTTTTCTTCAAGGAAGGAGAAAATGACAGGGCACTAAAGACAGAAATAGTGCATGCCTGGAAACACGTTCATAGGAAAGGACGAGAGTCTCTAGGAAAACCAGACTTTGTCTCGGTGGAGCCTTATCTCCACTGGGTACAAACTAGAGCTCTCAAGCTAAGGATTCCTTACCCTCATCAGGAAGTTCTTCCATTAAGGGACTCTGCCCTTTATTTCATGTCTGAGACGGAAAAACTTCAGGTTACTCTCAGCAAGCTTCAGCAGGAGAAGAGGTCTTGGAGGAACAAGTACCGTATTCTCAATGTGGAGTGCAAGAAAATACAACAACTATTAAGAGAAAAGGATGCTCTGATTGAGATTTTAGAGCAACATGCTGTAGAAAATCAGGATGACCAAAGGAATTTGCTCGCTCCTTTCACTTGGCAAAGGAATGACAACTCGACAACGGCCCAAGAGCCCCGGTCAAAGAAAAGGAAAGTACCCGAACCAGCACTTGAGCTCTCTTCAGAGAGGACTCAAGATCCATTAGTTTAGATTTCCTTTTTCAGCACTTTGTAATCTACTGTATTTCTATTTCCGCAATCCATTGAATTTAATAAAACGGGGTTTCCCCACTATTTGATATTTGCAATCTAATTGTCGAAGTTTACTTTGAATAAACAAAAATAATTAATAATCATTGCATTCATCATTCTCATAAACACATTCTTCTTACCTACGAATCTCACATTTGCGTCACGATTCTAGAGTCAAACTGTCTCATTCGTTCAATACTCGGGCCAATCGTCAGAAAAAGATGGATGATCTCGAGGAAGAGAACAGAGAGTTGAGAGAAGAGATCGACACTCTGAAAAAGGATCTGAGAAAGCTTCATAACGACATGCAAGCTCTAGCAGAAGCTCAAATGCAACAACAAAGGAATGTGATATCGGAGATCACATCTACGCCCATAGTGGAGAAGTATGATCCTAGGTACAAAATACCGAAAGATCGTCCCTGGGGCATGCCTATTAACTATATCCCGGAATGATATGTTCTTCCGATCGCTGAGGATCAGGGAACCGCCGGGCCTAAAGGTTACAAACTTCGGGAGACACCGAGGGTCTCTGCCATAATGACTATACCACCGCCCGTGGTACACACTGTCCCGGAAGGACAAATTCCACAGATACCTTCTGGTGGAAACGACAACATGTTTGACAGAATGAATGAATTCCAGGAATAATTCCTGGAGATGCAGAAAGAACTGCAGGCCCTTTGCGGTCAGGATCTATTTGGAAAGGACGCCGCGGACCTCTGCTTGGTCCCCAATGTGAAAGTTCCGCACAAGTTCCAGGTACTCGACTTTGAAAAGTACAAGGGTAACTCTTGCCCTCAGAGCCATTTGGTGATGTACGCTCGGCGAATGTCAGCTCAGACAAAGAACCAGGAGCTATTGATTCACTACTTTCAGGATAGTTTAACCGGTGCCGCACTAAAATGGTACATGGGTTTAAACTGCACCACGATCGGCACGTTCAGAGATCTTGGCACTGCTTTCATTCAACAATATAAATACAATTTGGACATGGCACCGGACAGAGATAAACTCAGATCAATGTCACAAAAGGAGAAGGAAACCTTTAAGGAGTACGCTCAGAGATGGCGTGAAATCGCCGCTCAGATTTCTCCACCTCTTGAGGAAAAAGAGATTACAAAGATCTTCTTAAAGATCTTGAGCTCATTTTACTATGACAGAATGGTCGCCAGTGCGCCCAGTGACTTCACCAAAATGGTGGGCATGGGAGTTCGTCTTGAGGAAGCCGTCCGAGAAGGACATTTAGTAAGAGACGCTGGATCATCAAGCAGTACAAAACGATACGGTAGTGCTCTCCCTAAGAAAAAAGAGCAACATATCGGGAATATCTCTCTCGGAAAGCAAAGGCGACGATATCAACCAGTAGCAGCTGTAACTCCAGCTATCAATCCCGCGCCTGTTCCTACGTATCAACCTCAGGTTGCACAGAGCCAACCAATTCAATAGCAACTTCAACAAAGGACACAACAGCCTCTTCAGCAGGCTCGTCCTCAGTACAACAACAACCGTACAACGCGACCACCAGGGTTCGACTCTACACCGATGTTGTACGCGGAACTGTTTCCATTATTACTGGTCAAGGGGCATGTCCAAACTAAGTCTCCTCTTACAGTACCGGAAAATCTACCTTTTTTGTTCAAAACGGACCAGACTTGTCCTTACCATCAAGGAGGACCAGGGCATAACATAGAAAACTGTCCCAGTTTCAAATCCGACGTGCAAAAGCTTGTTAGGAGCGGGGTCTTATCTTTCAAGGATACGAATCCTAATGTTCTCATGAACCCGCTGCCTCAACATGAGAAAGCCGCAGTTAATTTGATAGAGGGAGAGTCTAACAACATCTATCAAATTAATGCTGTACTCTTATTGAGGACCAATTTGGTCAAGATACATTGTAGACAGAGTGGATACGGCCATGTGCCACCTCATTATTATCACCAGTGTGATATCTTCTCTAAGAACAATCGGAGATGTTCTGTGGTACAAGCAGCTCTATAGGAACAATTGGATATCGGATGGATCCAAGAGCATCGAGTTCGTGGAGTCAACATGACCTATACGAATTCCAACATCATTAAGAACCACGACATCCGTGCAATGAATGTCAACTTGGTGGCGATGCACTCAAGGCAAAGCCAATATCATAATCTTTTGCGACATGATTATAATTCCTGTCTGACTTGCTCGGTAAACAAACAGGGATGCTCTTTTATACAAGAGGCCCTCCAGCGTCAGATAGATCTTGGATGGATCTAGGACTACCATGATAGAAATCCTCATCAGATCAACATGATCCAAATCTTTGATATTCGTCTTTTGAATACCAGCTTGGTGGAGTTACATGCCAGGCAGGTCCAACTCGGTTTTCTCACTTCACATGATTATCAGAACTGTAAAGGATGTTGTGAGAGTAACCAAGGGTGCGCTCTCGTTCAGAGAACTTTACAACACTTGTTAAACCACTATGTCTTCCAATCTATCTAGATGAAGACATGCAACAATTCAGTGTGCTTAATGGAAACCCTACTCGGCGTCAAAGTCAGGATGCCACCACACAACTATGAACGCTGTAGAGTCTGCTCGGAGAATAACCAAGGATGCTACCTTGTGCGGGCAGCCCTTCAAGGTCAGTTGGATCATAAAAGGATTCACCCGTGTCCGAGTTTCGAGCCAATCAACTGGACGCCAGACTACTTCGCTGATCAAATCAGAGATGTTGTCATAATCTCTAATCATCAAGAGAACAAGGATGTTTGTACCATCATTCCTCTACTGGATGAATCAAAGGTTCTTAGCCAGGAACTGATTGAAGTTACTTACAACAGTCAAAAAAATTAGAAGGCTCCTGTAGTTATTTATTTTCCAGGACCGTTACCGTATGAATCAGCTAAGGTGATCCCTTACAAATACGGTGCAACAATAATTGAGAATGGAAAGGAAATTCCATTACCCTCCGTCGTGAACATTACAGACATCAGTCGAACAACACGGAGCGGTCGAATCTTCAACCGAGGAGTTGGAGAACCTAACAAAGAAAAGGAACTTCAAATAGAAGCTTCTGATCCACCAGTCGGTCAATCCAGTAATCATGACCTTTCAAAAAACAATGATGAGATGCTGAAGCTCATCCAAAGGAGTGAATACAACATTGTTGATCAACTGTTACAAACTCCTTCAAAGATCTCAGTGCTATCACTTTTACTCAGTTCCGAAGCCCACATAGAGGCTCTACAGAAAGTCTTAGAGCAGGCCTTTGTGGAACAGGATGTGTCAATATGACAGTTCGATAGCATCATCTCTAACATCACTTCCTGCAACAACTTAGGATTCAGTGATGAGGACTTGCCAGAGGGGGGCAAAAGTCACAACATGGCGCTCAATATCACAGTTAACTACTAGGACGATGCTTTAGCCAACTTACTGGTAGACACAGGATCAGCCATCAATGTTATGTCGAAAGTCCACTTTAATGTGACTATCATTCAAAGGACCCCCGATGAGGGGCAGTGAGGTCATCGTCAAAGCATTTGACGGGTCTCGGAAAGCAGTTATCGGCGAAGTCGACCTTCCCATAACTATCGGTCCTCACACTTTCATAATCATTTTCCAGGTCATGGACGTCCGGGCAGCGTATAGCTGTTTATTAGGAAGACCTTGGATACACCAGGTTGGGGCAGTCACTTCAACACTGCACCAGAAACTGAAGTTCGTAAAGAACGATCAACTCGTCACGGTCTGTGGGGAGCAAGCCTTGCTTCTGAGTAACTTGTCATTATCTACTTTTGTAGAACCCGAGGAGGTTGTTGGAACTCAGTTCCAAGCACTTCCGGTGAGTAATGAGAATCAATCAGAGAAAGGAACATCGATTTCCTCATACAGAAATGCTCTCAAAGTGATCGAGAATAACAATGCAAAAGGATGGGGACAACTTGTCATTCCTACTGATAATAAAACTGAAATTCTGGTATCAGATATGTGATGTCAAGTGAGATGTCACAACATCATTATCTGCTATATGAACAAGACAATAACAACACTGAAAAGTATAAAAAACACACAGAATTTGTTCACCCAGTTCGGTCTAACAACCTACATCTGGGGGCATACCAAGCCAGGAAGGAAGTCCACTATTAGTAGAATCAAATTACAGACTCCACAATACCAGTTGACAATCTCCTAACTTAATCCCTACCCAATGACCCTTGTACCTAAGTCCTCCCTAGGTAAGAGACTCCATCTCACTTCCAATCATCGCAATGATGTCTAGTGTCGTAACCCGAAGTTGACCTCTCTCTTTTGCCTTTTGCATAAGCATAAGCATTCGCATCGCAGGCATACGTATTCGCACTTTTCTTCGTGTGTTTCTTGTTGCAGGATAGTCAGGTTTTTCAAGCCCGATTAATCATATCCTCACAAGGTCATCACCTCATCAAAACATGCTCAAAATAAAGGTTTCCATGTTTATACATCAAAACAAGAGGTGGAAAACCACAATCGGGACTCCAGTATCATTTCCTGAGCAATTTGGGCAAAAATTGACTGAAGTAACCGGTTAACGCATGGTGAGTAACCGGTTACTCAGTGCAATTTTGCAATTCCTACTGAATTCTTGGGACAACATCCATGCACTCTCTTTGGACTTTGGTTCTACTTGATTCTAGCAGTGTGTGGAACATTCTAGACTTCTCTAGATATTTTAACACTATTCATTTCAACCCAAGTACATTTATTCCAATGCATCATTTTAATTTAAGTGCACCATGTTACTTAATTTACCAACATGTCAACCTTTGGATTTTGAAACTCACCTTGGGATTGGTACCGAGTTGGTTCTAACTAACCGAGTTAACCGCCTTGACTCGGTGAGTCAAGTCTAACTAACTCCTAGCCTAGTTCCAAACCCAAAGCTAATTCCAAACCAAATTCCAAACCATTTCACACTCCAAACCTAAAATCTATATAAACTAACCTTCGCTCATTTTCATGGACCTTCAACCATTTGCTCCATTTCACTTTCAATTCTCCCACATTCTCTCTGAATTTCTCTACTACATCTTCATCTTCATCTCAATTCTCTTCCAAAACCTCACCAAAGCTCATTTCTACTTTGAAGAATAATCACTTTTACATCAAAAGTGATTATTTCTTGAGCTCAACCTTCATCATTCTTGCTATTACACTTGGATTTCTGGAGTTATTTCAGCTTTTGGATTGATCTTGAGTAGTTACTGCAACTTCTAACAGTTCGAATTCGTATTTTGGAGTTTTATCGCATTTTGCTCGATTTCGGTATGGTTCGTCCACAAATTGAAGATTCCTCTGGTTTTCTTTGATTTTCTACACCAATAATCGTTTGCAACATTTACCAAGCCAAATCTCCAGCTTGTAGGTTGGTGGATCTAACTATTTTTACCGTTTCGCGCATTTTCGTATCGCTCGCAATGTAGTCGATAATTATTGTGTGTGATTTGGTTTTGCATTTGTTTGATCCATGTTTCAATTGTGTTAGTGGATTCTATCTCTGTTTACTTGTTGTTTTCAAGTTCAATTTTCGGGCACAATTTCAGTTCCTAGCATGTGGTAATTTGCATAAGTGACTATGTGTGGAAAACTACTTTTGAAAAGCTATTTTTTCTGTTTCTTTTCAAAACTGATCAGTAGTAACCGGTTAACACTTGGTCAGTAACCGGTTACTCAGTTCAATTTTCACCAAAAACGCCAGTTTTCAAGCAAGTAACCGGTTAACGCATGGTGAGTAACCGGTTAACTCTGAACAAAATTGCCATTTTCTTGCATTTTCAAGTGTGTTTTCCATGGTTTCTCCATTTTAATGTTCATTGATTATCATGCTTGATTTTATGGATGTTTTTAATGACATTTCACTTCTGGTTGGAGCATGTTCACGAACTTTCGATGGACGTTTCTAATTATTCATTTGCTCCATGTTCTTGGCATTGTATGAACATAATCCTTCTTGCACTATTTTTGTTCACATGATACATGATTTTGTGTGACACTTTGATGATCATTTGGCACTGTTTTGCACTTTCCATTTCAGCTTGCATTAAGTTTATTTTTCATGGATAAACTTAATCTTGTATAATCAATAATGCACTCCTTTTTGCTTTGATGACTTTTCATTCTCTTTGGAAAGTTGTTAGCATGTTTATCCCTTGATTAATTGATCAAAACTTTGTTTCGATTAGTCGATCTTCCCTTTCCTTCTCTTTAGGCCTCCTTTAGAGCTTTCTCTCTCTTTCCGCCCCCCCCCCCCCCCCCCCCCCCCCGTGGAGTTGGAGTTCGCACCACGCCTGTTACCGGAGCACTGTACAAATTGCCGCTGTTATGCTGTCCGTTTTTCTACGCAGGAGCACTGTACAACATTGGAGCGGTGGTGCTATCCATTTCACTTTCCGCACTATATTTTGGGTGCTAGAGAAGGAATAAGGATGGAGTCTTTCCAACCTCATTCTGGCTATTTCTTCGGTAAGGGCGTCTTGTCCTCTCTTCGAGAATAGTCACCTCTATCCTCCAACTATAGTGTTTCTCATTCCCCTGGCGAGTTGATCCTAGACCATTTTTTTTTCTTTCTCCCTTGCGATCCTTTTCGATCCTTAATCACTCATATCTCTTTCAATCTCTCCTTTTGCTCAATCACCATCCTTCTTGGTTGAGATCATTATTCTTGCGCCAGCAATCTCTCTTTGTTCCATCACTCATTTCTTCTTGTAACCAATCATTGCTTTAGATTCCCTTACAGAGTTTCTATTCTTTTCTCCGGTTAAACACAATCTTTATGTTAAACAACCAACACTTCCCCAGTTTCGCAACCTGTTCTTTGGTTTCTCTCCCTGTGATTGGTTAACAACTGCCTATCAGTTAAAACACCAATGCTTACAATCTTTCTCAGTTAATCACAGTCCGTCTATTAATCGTTGAGCTTCTCTTGGGTTAATCACCTTCTCTTGGTTAATTACCCATCTCTTCAGTTAACCACAGTCCGTTTGTTAAAATACTGAACCCTTTTCGAGTTAATCACCTTTTATTGGTTAATCACTCGCTCCCTTCGGTTGGTCACAGTCTGTTTGTAAACACCGAATCCCCCGCAGTTGGCAACCTCCTCTTGGTTCGAACACTTGCACCCTTGGGTTAGTAACCTTTCTTTGGTTCAAATACCCTTTCTTCGGTTGAGTATTGTTTGTTCAGTCAGTTTACCGAACCCTTGGGGTCACGACCATCGCTCGGTCCTACACCCATTCTTTGGTTAATCACAGTTTTCTCTGTTAAAACCAATGCTTCTCTATCCCCACAGAGTTGCATTCCTTTCTTTCCTCAGTTAACCACTGTTTACCAGTTAACATACCGAGGCCCCTTCGAAGTCAAACACCTTCTCTCGGTTCAACACTCTCTCTCTTGGTTTATCACAGTCCGTCTGTTGACACCACATTCTTTTCCCCGCCAGGGTCCTACTCCCTTTCTCCGGTTAACCAATGCCAGCCAGTTAATATACCGAACTTCCTTTTTCTCTTGGTTATGACACCATCCCTTTATTTGGATCCCCAGCGGAGTCCTTCCTATTCCCTGTGCTCTTACTTTCTTGGTTTTGACACTGATCCTCTTTGTTATCCCCAGTAGAGTTTCTTTCACTCTTTTTCTTGGTTTTGACACCACTTCTTTCGTTTCCTTGTTTCTTTCTTGTTTTCCTTTACCGTTCAGTTCCCCGAACTACGGAAGCTCTAATTCTGCATTCTTTCGAAAGTATGATACGTAGGCATGAGATCGTAATGATCTCGGCGAGCACACTTCCACTCTTCTTTCCTTCTCCCTTTCTTCCTTCTTTGTTGTCCCCTGGTTCTCTGAACTACGGCGCTCTGACTTTCTCATTGCACTATGAGGGTACGTAGGCACGAGGACTTCGTTCCTCCACGAGCACTTTCTTTCTTTTCTTTCTTTTTCCCCTTTCTCTCTCTCTCTCTTCTCTTTATTTTAGCTAGAAGCCTTTAGATAGATCACCCATCCAAGCCTAGGAGCAAGCGAAATGGTTCCCGTCGAGTACGACGGATGCGTTAGGTGCTAATACCTTCCTTTCGCATAACCGACCCCCCGTTCCCGTTTCTCTTCCCCTCAGGTTTTATCGATATTTTCCCTGTCCTTTGGGACTAAATAAAGTTCGGTGGCGACTCTGTTGTATCTTTGAGTGTGCGATTCACTTAGGTAGATTTCCAGCCATCTTCAGCTGGCGACTCTGCTGGGGAGAGATTGCCCTCCTGCTGGTCCATCCCTTGAGGGGTCTCGCCTAGTTTCGTTTGCTTTCTTGCTTGCTTGGGTGTTTATCTTCTGCACTTTACTAGCTTTATCTGCTTTATGTTTATTTACCACATTTCTTTACTGCTTTAAATACTCATATGCTGTATATTTAGGATATCTGCTATTTTCTTTGCTGTTGTCGGTTGGGTTGCCACTTGAGAGATAAGCCCATTACACAGGCTTGAGTATACACCTAGGATTAGCGTGGAAAGTAGTGGGACCTACGTGCCATCTTGGTGCGTTTGGTGTTCACGAAATTCACATCCAGACGAGGTTTTCTTGGGAGATGCTCTGACGTGCGTGTCTTGCGCATTTCAGGGTGTTGATCTAGAAAGCTGTCTACTCTGGCGACCATTCCCGAGGACTCAGTTGCGGCACTCCTCCCAAGGAACAATAATGGCAGACCAGAAATGGCAAACCCATTACGCTTCCTTGATCCAAGACCCAAAGCTAGGAACTTGCCATAGGATGACCTTTTTTTGGGGAATCAGTGGGTGACCTCTATGTTTGGCGATAGTATTGTACCCTGAGGGATGAATGTACTATTGCTTATCAAATCGAGAATCCGAAACTGAGAATCCCGCTTTCTAGATCACACCTGTGAGAGGGATATTGGGTTTTTCTGCAGGGAACCAAGGCTCTTCCAACCTTTGTTCTCTCATTGCTTCAGATCTCGCCCCAACACAACACTACCTTTGCAGATGTTCAGATTTGACTATGTAGATTATGCTGGCTTATTGATTCTGTAGTTGCATAGCATCTTATCATGTCAAATTAATTTTGCATAAGCATTTTAAAACTTTATTTTTGCATGAGTTGCATTCACTCATGCCCGCATATGCATGTCCTTCATCCGGGAACCATTGGTCTTCCTTATCCGCATTCTTTGTAGCAAGACGACGACTCGACATCGATATTTTACTCGCTCAAACAAATCCAGAATCATGGCTGACTTTGAAGCTGAGAACGCTGCTTACAGGGAAACTCTGGCACAATTCCAAGGACGGATGGATCAGTTTCAGACGAACATGGATGTCATTATGGAGCTCCTTCGTGCTCAGAGGGAACTGCTGCTGCTGCCACTATTGTTGCAACCACTACTGATGCCACTGTTGTCACTACTGTTGTGACTGTTCCTCCTGTTGTTACGGTTACTCCTGTTGTCGTTGTTCCTTCTCCTGCTAGAGTTGACGTGCCAGTTGAGCCTGTGAATCAGCCTGCTGTTCAACCTAGTTTGAATCAGATGCCCGCTGGTTTCCCTTGGGGCATGCCTCCAAATTACACTCCGCAGATTACAAATAATGGTAGTGCCTTCATGCCATACCAGCCTTTTGTTGCACCCATGCCTAATGGGAATGCTGCCGCCTATCCATGGGTCATGCCTACTCCAGTCCCGCCTCTAGTGGTGAATGATGATTCTGATAATCTTCAGGCTCAAACTCACCAAACTGCCGGATTGGTTGACACTGAAACTCCTGATGACGAAGAGAATGTGTATAGGGGTCCTCCTATTCATGTTCCGGTTACATCGCAGACTGCTCAAACTGCTGTTCCGAATATTCATCCTGGGATGTTCTATCCTGGGGCATCTTCCTCAGCTGTCGGGGTACCTCCTCCAAATTATTTGTATGGTGTTCCGATGGGTTAGAACGTTGGTCAGATGGTCAACCCGGGTTTGGTGTATCCTTACCAGTTTGCTACTCCGCAAGTGAATGCTCCTGCCGCTTCTCAGCTACCAAATCCTCAGGTTCTTGTTAGGCCCACTAATCAAAATAGATCGGTCGACTACAAGTTGTTAGAAGACCGTATCAGGGCTATCGAAGGGTTCTCTGCTTTTGGCATGAAGGCCAAAGATTTGTGTTTAGTTCCGAATGCTATGCTACCACAGAAATTCAAGATACCTGATTTGCCAAAGTACAAAGGGTTGAGCTGCTCGCGTAGTCATATCACTATGTACTGCTGGAAGATGGCATCCCATATTGACAATGATGAATTGTTAGTTCATTGTTTTCAAGATAGTTTGTCTGGCGCCTCATTGGATTAGTACATGGGATTGGAGCGCAGCAAAATCCGTACTTGGAGGGATTTGTCTGAAGCATTCGTGAGGCAATACAAATATAACCTTGATCTAGCGCCAACCAGATTGCAATTGCAGAATCAGTCTCAGCGCTCAGCTAAAACATTCAAGGAGTATGCACAAAGATGGCGTGAGATAGCTTCTCGTGTACGACCTACTTTCTCTGATAATGAGTTGGTTGACATCTTTATGGGTACCTTGCAGGGATCTTACTATGAGAAAATGGTAGGTAGTTCTTCATCGAACTTTGTTGATGTTGTAACGATTGGTGAACGGATTGAGAATGGTTTGAAAACTGGAAAGATTTCTGGAGCTGCTTCCCAGCAGCCGGCCACTCGGAAGTCTCAGAACACTCAGTAGAAGAAGAAGGAAGGTGAAGCCAATGCTGTGACAGCTCAAGTTTTTCCTTAGTACCAAGCTCCCATGGCTCCCTTACCATACTATCCATATCCATACATTGCTGCTGCACATTATCAACAACCTCCATATCAGTATCATCCGCAACAACCAGTTCAGAATGCTCAGAATCAGCAATAGAATCAATAGAACAAAAGTCAGCAGAATCAGAACCGTCAGAACAACAACAATCAAGGAAGCCATAAGCATCCGAATTTTGATAGAATTCCGGTGTCATACACCGAACTGTTTCCTTACTTGGTTCACCAAGGGGCGATTGTCCCCAAGCAGATTGCGCCTGCAATTCCTCTATTTAGTCTGAAGCATAATCCAAATGCATCTTGTGCTTATCATGCTGGCTACATAGGACATGCAACAGAGGATTTCTTTGTTTTTAAAACCAAATTTCAGGAACTCATTGATAAGAAGGTTCTGACTTTTGCTGAGGAAGGACCTAACATTCAGAATAATCCGTTGCCGAATCACGATGGACCTGCAGTTAACATGACTGAGGATAGTTCGAAAGCTGAGTTGATCATGGATGTTGACGAAGTAAAGACCCTGATGGCTGTGGTTTTCAAGAAATTGAAGGAACATGGGCTGTTGAAAGGTTTGCACAGTAAGTGTCAGATTTGTGATGATAATCCCAACCAGTGTCGAAGGGTGAAGGGTTGTATCCAGATTCTGATGAACCGTGGCGAAGTGCAATTTACAATATCTAAACATGTTGAGGAAGTTGTTGCTATTGAGCCGTTCACCATCGTCTATAGGAAGGTTCCTGTGGAATCCCCTAAACATAAGAAGGTGCAATCCATCGTTGTTTGCCCACCGAAGCCGTTTCTGTATCAGAATTCTAAGGAGGTACCATGGAAGTATGAGTCTTCTGTGTTTTCTGGAGGTCAGGAAATAAGGTTCGCCGAATCAGAGATTGTGAATGTTACAGCTGGTGGAGGTATGACTCGCAGTGGACGAGTGTTTGCTCCGAAGGTCACTACAAAGCCCGTGCAAATTCCAATTGTTGTTTCTCATAAGGAAACACCTGCATTCGCAACCCCTGTGGTCCAACAAGGGGCATCTAGTGCCGTTCCAATACCGATTATTCCGTCTGAGAATGTTTCAAAGGGCAAGGAGACCCTTGATGATCAAGAGTTCCTTAAGCTGATCAAGAAAAGTGACTTTAAGATTGTGGATCAGCTGGGTCAGACCCCCTCGAGGATCTCAATTTTGTCCTTACTCATGAGCTCGCCTGCGCACAGATCAGCTTTGTTGAAAGTGTTGAACAGCGCCCATGTCATGCAAGATATATCTGTCGTCGAATTCGATGATGTAGTGGCCAATATAACTGCAAGTTGGTATTTGGGTTTCAATGAATCAGAATTACCTCCTGAAGGAACTGCCCACAATAAAGCACTGCACATATCTGTAACCGGCACAGACATCCTGTTATCTCGGGTTCTAGTGGATACTGGTTCTTCTCTCAATGTGATGCCTAAGGGCACATTGAGTCAATTACCAATTGAAGGAATTGAGATGAGGCCAAGTGCCTTAGTTGTTAGAGCCTTTGATGGTTCTCGAAGACAAGTCATTGGGGAAGTGGACTTACTCATCAATATTGGGCCGCATCTGTTTACCATTACTTTCCAAGTGATGAATATCATTCTAGCGTATATTTGCCTTTTGGTTCGTCCATGGATCCACGCAGCAGGGGCAGTTACCTCCACTTTACATTAGAAATTGAAATTCATGTTTGACGATCAGCTTGTCATCGTCTGTGGTGAAGAGGATTTGATTATGAGTGAGTTATCATCTTTTTTATATGCCGAGACCAAAGAAGGCATAACGGAGGTGCCGTTGCAGTGTCTCGAGTTCGAAGATGTCAGATCTGCTTCAACTAGTCAAAGTAGATCACCACAATTGACTTTACCATCTGCTAGGAGTGCTAAAGAGACCATCGATAGTGGTGCCTTGCCAGGCTGGGGGCACGTGATTGATGTGGTTGAGAAGCATAATCGTTTTGGAGTGGGCTATCATCCTGGTCGTCAATCTGGTTTCTCTGATCATAAGCAATACAACTTTATCAAGTTCCACAGCGCGGGCTTTTAGCAAGGTGACATCGTGGTAGCTACTGATGATGCTGGTCCTAGCAATCAGATTTCAAGCTTTGTGCGCAAGTGTCCGCCAGGTTTCAAGCTCAACAATTGGACATCTACCGTGATTCCTGTGGTTTTCCCATATAACATGTAATGCATTTTGCTTTTTCATTCCCTCGTCCTCGCCCGAGACGAGTGGATAGCTTGTAAAGGGCCTCACGCTTTTGCAATATTATGTGATCAATAAATAAGAGTTTTTGCATTCAAAATCGTGCTCTATTTTCTTTCTTTTACTTTTCACAAATAAATGGCAAAAGTTTCTTTTCTTTTTTCACTTTTCAAATAGCTCATTCTAAACATATTCATAAACATGCAGAACTAATAAAAGCATTGATAACAACATGGCAAACATCCATTGTAATTCTGGAATTCCAATTAACCAAGCCGAAGAAGATGGTAAGGAAGATTGTGAATTACCGACTGAACTGGCAAGGCTCCTTGAGCACGAGCGTAGAGAGATTCAGCCACACAAAGAGCCAGTAGAAGTTGTCAATCTTGGTACTGATGAGGTCAGAATAGAAGTCAAGGTTGGCACATCCCTCGCAAAGCATGTACACTCCGAGTTGGTCAAGTTATTGAAAGAGTATTTTGATATATTCGCCTGGTCCTATTAAGATATGCATGGGTTAGATACCAACATCATTGAACATCACTTGCCACTCAAGCCCGAATGTCCTCCTGTCAAGCAGAAGCTCAGAAGGACTAGACCCGACATGACACTCAAAATCAGAGAAGAGGTAAAGAAGCAGCTTGACGCTGGGTTCTTAGCCACTTCCGAATATCCTAAATGGATTGCCAACATCGTCCCAGTTCCAAAGAAGGATGGCAAAGTCAGAATGTGTGTGGACTATCAAGATCTCAACAAGGCGAGTCCGAAGGATGATTTTCCTTTGCCTCATATTGATGTCTTGGTAGATAACACTGCGCAGTTCTCTGTCTTTTCTTTCATGGACGGTTTTTTAGGATATAATCAGATCAAGATGTCCCCAGCTGATATGGAGAAGACAACTTTCATCACGCCATGGGGTACATATTGCTATAAAGTCATGCCATTCGGTCTAAAGAATGCAGGGGCAACATACCAGCGTGCCATGACAACCCTCTTTCACGATATGGTTCATAAAAGAGATTGAGGTTTACGTGGACGATATGATTGCCAAGTCCAGAACTGAGGATAATCACTTGGTTCATCTGAAGAAGCTGTTTGACAGACTCCGAAAGTTTAGACTGCGGTTGAATCCTACAAAGTGCACCTTCGGAGTCCGATCTGGTAAACTGTTGGGCTTAATTGTGAGTCAGAAGGGCATTGAAGTTGATCCTGATAAGGTTCGGGCAATTCAGAACATGCCGCCTCCCAAAACAGAAAAAGAAGTCTGTGGCTTTCTAGGCAGACTCAATTACATTTCAAGGTTCATTTCTCATCTGACAGCTACCTGTGAACCAATGTTCAAATTACTAAGGAAAAATCAATTGGTTGAATGGAATAATGATTATCAGGAAGCATTTGACAAAATAAAACAATACTTGCAAGAACCACCGATCTTAGTACCGCCGGTTCCTGGTAGGCCCTTAATCACGTATCTCACTGTTCTCGATGAATCGATGGGATGTGTATTGGGTCAACATGACGACACTGGAAGAAAAGAACATGCAATTTACTATCTGAGCAAGAAGTTCACTGATTGTGAGACCAGATACTCACTCTTGGAGAAAACTTGTTGTGCTCTGGTCTGGGCTGCTCGACACCTGCGACAATACATGATTTGCCATACTACTTTATTGATATCCAAAATGGATCCGATAAAGTACATATTTGAAAAGCCTGCTGTCTCTGGAAGGATTGCTCGGTGGCAAATGCTGTTAACTGAGTATGATATTTAGCATGTTACCCTGAAAGCAATAAAAGGGAGCGTCTTGTCTGACTACCTTGCTCATCAACCTGTAGAGGGTTATCAACAGATGAAGTTTGACTTTCCCGATGAGGATGTTCTGTTTATCAGAGATTATGAGACTCCGGACCCTGATATAGGACCCGAACCAGGGGCACGATGGACGCTCGTGTTCGACGGTGCCTCCAATTCTAAAGGTCATGGAATCGGGGCTATCCTCATCTCTCCAACAGGTTTTCACCTTCCCTTCTCTGCCAGATTATGCTTTGCATGCACCAATAATATGGTTGAATACAAAGCATGAATCTATGGCATGGAAGCGGCTATTGACATAAGAATCAAGATTCTTGAGGTCTATGGAGATTCTGCCTTGGTCATCGGTCAAGTCAGAGGGAATTTTGTGACTCGGGATTCCAAGCTGGTTCCGTACCAACAACACATAGCGAAGTTGATTCCTTACTTTGATGAGATTACTTTTCATCATATTCCTAGAGAGGAAAATCAACTAGCTGATGCTCTTGCCACTCTAGCATCCATGTTCAAGGTCAAGTGGAAGAATGAAGCGCCTCATATCCGCATTGACCACTTGAACAAACCAGCACACTGTTTAGCAATCGAGGATGAGTCTGATGACAAGCCTTGGTTCTATGACATCAAAAGATATCTGGAAAAATAGGAATATCCTGAGGGTACCACTATCATTGACAAGAAGGCTCTTAGGCGGCTTTGTGCCAAGTTCTTCTTAAGTGGTGGTATACTGTACAAGAGGAATTATGATTCTGTGTTGCTCAAATGCGTGGATAGACACGAAGCAAACACGATCATAAGGTCCATACATGAGGGCTACGAGGGTGTACAGGCTAAAGGTCCTGCTATGGCTAAGAAGATCCTTCGGGCTGGGTATTACTGGACAACGATGGAGGTAGATTGTTATAACTTTGCCAAAAGATGTCACAAGTGCCAAATCTACGGAGACAAGATCCATGTGCCTCCAACTCCATTGAATGTTTTGACTTCACCTTGGCCATTTTCCATCTGGGGTATAGATATGATTGGAATGATCGAGCCGAAGGCTTCCAGCGGTCATCGATTTATTCTAGTTGCTATCGACTACTTTACCAAGTGGATTGAAGCTGCTTCCTACGCAAACGTTACACGACAAGTGGTTGCTAAATTTATCAAGAAAGAGATCATCTGTCGCTATGGAATTCCTAGCAGCATTATCACAGACAATGCAAGCAACCTGAATAACAACATGATGAAGGAGTTGTGTCGAGAATTTAAGATTGAGCACCACAACTCTTCACCATACCAGCCCAAGATGAATGGCGCCGTTGAATCATCAAACAAAAACATCAAGAGGATTGTCTAGAAAATGGTCAAAACTTACAAGGATTGGCATGAAATGCTTCCCTTTACACTGCATGGTGAGAGAACTTCAGTCCGCACTTCTACTGGGGCAACTCTGTACTCACATGTGTATGGTATGGAGGCTGTTCTACCCATTGAAGTCCAAATTCCTTCACTCATAGTCATCATGGAAGCAGGTCTTGATGAAGCCGAATGGGTTCAATCCAGATATGACCGGCTGAATCTCATCGAAGAAAAGCGCCTTGCAGCCGTTTGTCATGGTCAATTGTATCAGAGACGCCTCAAGCGAGCTTTTGACAAGAAAGTTCTTCCTCGAATATTCTGCGAAGGTGAACTCGTGCTCAAGAGATATTCACCTGTTCAATCGGATCCACGAGGCAAGTGGACTCCTAACTACGAAGGACCCTTTGTTGTCAAGAAGGCCTTCTCAGGCGGAGCCATGATCCTCACCACAATGGATGGGGAGGAGTTGCCATCGCCCGTGAACTCCGATACAATAAAAAAATATTATGCCTGAAAAAAAAATGGATAAGAGTCCGCTAGATTGACATCCGCAAGGACAATATAGGCAAAAATGGACGTCCCGATGGACCAAAAAAATAAATGTCCATGCAAAAGTTAGGGACAATGAAAAACAATAATAGCCCGCTAAGTTGAAAACCCGAAAGGGCGACTTAGGCAAAAATGGGCATCCCGGTGGACGAAAAAAATATGAAAATATGTCCAGGAAAAAATTAGGGATAAAGGCATTGACTGTGAACACTTGATCCTCTTTTCCTCATGGCTAGACCTCAGACTGTAACAGAGCAATCCAATCATCATCGACTGGAGCAAGGCATTGGAACCTAGACTTACAGTGGATGTGGCCAATGTTGTAATCAATGCAAGGCATAATTTCCCTTTGCCATTTACATTGGTTTTTCAATTTTATTGCAAATTTCCTCATCAAGTATTTTGCATCCTTGTACACACCTTATGTACATAAATTTCACATTCAATAAAATGCATTCTTTGTTATCTCAATTTGTTTTCATTCCAGTATTTTGCTTGCGAAATAAACAATTATTTGTGATCACATAATACTAAAAAAATGTTGAGAACAATAAAAAGCTAAATCAATCGAGAAAGCAATATGCATTGCGTGTGTTACTGGTAACTCCTGCAGGGTGAGCGGTAATACCCATTGGTAAGCCTAACGCCTGGCCGACAATGTTTTGATTCAGTGAAGAAGCTGTTGTCTCCTCAGCAGTTCCTCAGCAGAGTCATCATTCTCCCTAGAAGGTGGCCAAGGTGTTCCCCAGCAAAGACATCTTTGTTCACTTTCCCCCAGCAAGGGTTGTGCATCATTTCCAAGGATCAGGAACTATCTGTCACCAACAATAGTGGTTTCTCCTCAGCTGAGTTAACATGATCCAGGAATCTCTTTTCCCCACGCAGAGCCAGTCTTGGTAGGAAGAATTGATTTGGTTCTTTCATCCCCGATAGGGACAGCCATGGTGATTTAGAAACCTGAGATGTTCTCATTTTCTTTCCCCGGAAGAATCATCACCCTTTGTGAACTCTCTTCTCCAGCAGAGTTTGTCTTCATATGCGGTTCGCTCCCCAACCGAAGATGTCGAAGTCGTTTTGCTACGATTTCTGCCTGATCACTTCTCGCTGTGCCTTACCTTGAGCCTTTGCATTGCATGATATCAAGCATCATGTAGAAACGCATACATAGCATATGCATTGATCATACTCCCTCTCTTTTTTTGCCTGACTTGTCTCCCGGCAGATTTTCAGCCAAACTTTGCACTTATCAACCTTTAAACGCTCTCAACTTTTCTTTTGTCGCCGTCGGCCAAATTCTCGAGCTACTCTTTTATTTAATCCCCTTTTACCTCGAATCATCGAAAAATAGGGGCAACTCTTTTATTTAATCCCCTTTGACCTCTCTCTTTTGCCTTTTGCATAAGCATAAGCATTCGCATCGCAGGCATACGCATTCTCACTTTTCTTCGTGTGTTTCTTGTTGCAGGATATTCAGGTTTTTCAAGCCCGATTAATCATATCCTCACAAGGTCATCACCTCATCAAAACAAGCTCAAAATAAAGGTTTCCATGTTTATTCATCAAGACAAGAGGTGAAAAACCACAACCGGGACTCCAGTATCATTTCCTGAGCAATTTGGGCAAAAATTGACTGAAGTAACTGGTTAACGCATGGTGAGTAACCGGTTACTCAGTGCAATTTTGCAATTCCTGCTGCATTCTTGGGACAGCATCCATGCACTCTCTTTGGACTTTGGTTCTACTTGATTCTAGCAGTGTGTGGAACATTCTAGACTTGTCTAGATATTTCAACACTATTCATTTCAACCCAAGTACATTTATTCCAATGCATCATTCTAATTTAAGTGCACCATGTTACTTAATTTACCAACATGTCAACCTTTGGATTTTGAAACTCACCTTGGGATTGGTACCGAGTTGGTTCTAACTAACCGAGGTAACCACCTTGACTCGGTGAGTCAAGTCTAACTAACTCCTAGCCAAGTTCCAAACCCAAATCTAATTCCAAACCAAATTCCAAACCATTTCACACTCCAAACCTAAAATCTATATAAACTCACCTTTGCTCATTTTCATGGACCTTCAACCATTTGCTCCATTTCACTTTCAATTCTCCCACATTCTCTCTGAATTTCTCTACTACATCTTCATCTTCATCTCAATTCTCTTCCAAAACCTCACCAAAGCTCATTTCTACTTTGAAGAATAATCACTTTTACATCAAAAGTGATTATTTCTTGAGCTCAACCTTCATCATTCTTGCTATTACACTTGGATTTCTGGAGTTATTTCAGCTTTTGGATTGATCTTGAGTAGTTACTGCAACTTCTAACGGTTCGAATTCGCATTTTGGAGTTTTATCGCATTTTGCTCGATTTCGGTACGGTTCATCCACAAATTGAAGATTCCTCTGGTTTTCTTTGATTTTCTGCACCAATAATCCTTTGCAACATTTACCAAGCCAAATCTCCGGCTTGTAGGTTGGTGGATCTAACTATTTTTACCGTTTCGCGCATTTTCGTATCGCTCGCAATGTAGTCGATAATTGTTGTGTGTGATTTGGTTTTGCATTTGTTTGATCCATGTTTCAATTGTGTTAGTGGATTCTATCTCTGTTTACTTGTTGTTTTCAAGTTCAATTTTCGGGCACAATTTCAGTTCCTAGCATGTGGTAATTTGCATAAGTGACTATGTGTGGAAAACTACTTTTGAAAAGCTGTTTTTTCTGTTTTTTTTCAAAACTGATCAGTAGTAACCGGTTAACACTTGGTCAGTAACCGGTTACTCAGTTCAATTTTCACCAAAAACGCCAGTTTTCAAGCAAGTAACCGGTTAACGCATGGTGAGTAACCGGTTAACACTGAACAGAATTGCCATTTTCTTGCATTTTCAAGTGTGTTTGCCATGCTTTCTCCATTTTAATGTTCATTGATTATCATGCTTGATTTTATGGATATTTTTAATGACATTTCACTTCTGGTTGGAGCATGTTCACGAACTTTCGGTGCACGTTTCTGATTATTCATTTGCTCCATGTTCTTGGCATTGTATGAACATAATCCTTCTTGCACTATTTTTGTTCACATGATACATGATTTTGTGTGACACTTTGATGATCATTTGGCACTGTTTTGCACTTTCCATTTCAGCTTGCATTAAGTTTATTTTTCATGGATAAACTTAATCTTGTATAATCAATAATGCACTCCTTTTTGCTTTGATGACTTTTCATTCTCTTTGGAAAGTTGTTAGCATGTTTATCCCTTGATTAATTGATCGAAACTTTGTTTCGATTAGTCGATATTCCCTTTCCTTCTCTTTAGGCCTCCTTTAGAGCTTTCTCTCTCTTTCCCTCCGTGGAGTTGGAGTTCGCACCACGCCTGTTACTGGAGCACTGTACAAATTGCCGCTGTTATGTTGTCCGTTTTTCTACGCAGGAGCACTGTACAACATTGGAGCGGTGGTGCTGTCTGTTTCACTTTCCGCACTATATTTTGGGTGCTAGAGAAGGAATGAGGATGGAGTCTTTCCAACCTCATTCTGGCTATTTCTTCGGTAAGGGCGTCTTGTCCTCTCTTCGAGAATAGTCACCTCTATCCTCCAGCTATAGTGTTTCTTATTCCCCTGGCGAGTTGATCCTGGACCATTTTTTTTTCTTTCTCCCTTGCGATCCTTTTCGATCCTTAATCACTCATATCTCTTTCAATCTCTCCTTTTGCTCAATCACCATCCTTGGTTGAGATCATTATTCTTGCGCCAGCAATCTCTCTTTGTTCCATCACTTATTTCTTCTTGTAACCAATCATTGCTTTAGATTCCCTTGCAGAGTTTCTATTCCTTTCTCCGGTTAAACACAATCTTTATGTTAAACAACCGACACTTCCCCAGTTTCGCAACCTGTTCTTTGGTTCCTCTCCCTGTGATTGGTTAACCACCGCCTGTCAGTTAAAACACCAATGCTTACAATATTTCTTAGTTAATCACAGTTCGTCTGTTAATCGCTGAGCTTCTCTTGGGTTAATCACCTTCTCTTGGTTAATCACCAGTCTCTTCAGTTAACCACAGTCCATTTGTTAAAATACTGAACCCTTTTCGAGTTAATCACCTTTTATTGGTTAATCACTCGCTCCCTTCGGTTGGTCACAGTCTGTTTGTAAACACCGAATCCCCCGCAGTTGGCAACTTCCTCTTGGTTCGAACACTTGCACCCTTGGGTTAGTAACCTTTCTTTGGTTCAAATACCCTTTCTTCGGTTGAGTATTGTTTGTTCAGTCAGTTTACCGAACCCTTTGGGTCACGACCATCGCTCGGTCCTACACCCATTCTTTGGTTAATCACAGTTTTCTCTGTTAAAACCAATGCTTCTCTATCCCCACAGAGTTGCATTCCTTTCTTTCCTCGGTTAACCACTGTTTACCAGTTAACATACCGAGGCCCCTTCGGAGTCAAACACCTTCTCTCGGTTCAGCACTCTCTCTCTTGGTTTATCACAGTCTGTCTGTTGACACCACATTCTTTTCCCCACCAGGGTCCTACTCCCTTTCTCCGGTTAACCAATGCCAGCCAGTTAATATACCGAACTTCCTTTTTCTCTTGGTTATGACACCATCCCTTTATTTGGATCCCCAGCAGAGTCCTTCCTATTCCCTGTGCTCTTACTTTCTTGGTTTCGACACCGATCCTCTTTGTTATCCCCAGTAGAGTTTCTTTTAATCTTTTTCTTGGTTTTGACACCACTTCTTTCGTTTCCTTGTTTCTTTCTTGTTTTCCTTTACCGTTCAGTTCCCCGAACTACGGAAGCTCTGATTCTGCCTTCTTTCAAATGTATGATACGTAGGCATGAGATCGTAATGATCTCGGCGGACACACTTCCACTCTTCTTTCCTTCTCCCTTTCTTCCTTCTTTGCTGTCCCCTGGTTCTCTGAACTACGGCGCTCTGACTTCCTCATTGCACTATGAGGGTACATAGGCACGAGGACTTCGTTCCTCCACGAGCACTTTCTTTCTTTTCTTTCTTTTTCCCCTTTCTCTCTCTTCTCTTTATTTAAGCTAGAAGCCTTTAGATAGATCACCCATCCAAGCCTAGGAGCAAGCGAAATGGTTCCCGTCGAGTACGACGGATGCGTTAGGTGCTAATACCTTCCTTTCGCATAACCGAACCCCCGTTCCCGTTTCTCTTCCCATCGGGTTTTATCAATATTTTCCCTGTCCTTTAGGACTAAATAAAGTTCGGTGGCGACTCTGTTGTATCTTTGAGTGTGTGATTCACCCAGGTAGATTTCCAGCCATCTTCATCTAGTAGTCAACATCTCAGTTACTGCATCAACAACTTGATTTCCAACAACTATCCAAACACATAAAAATAGAAGACACACTCCTATAACAATACCTAGACATGACCCTCATGACTAAGAACAATGCTTAGAGTTGCTTAACAGCTTCCTCTAAGACCAATACATCTCTTACCTACAGGCTTAGAGATAAACATGATGACCATCCCACAAACCGGGTGGTTCATCAAACAACACAGCCCTTATAGTTTACATGATGACTGGCTACCTAAAACTAGGTTACAATGCTTCTATTTATAACCTATTTCCCAACTGGATTTGGGCCTTCAAATCACAACAAATCAGCCGCTACAAATCTGCAAAAGATTATGCTACTAAATAGATTTTCAATCAAATCTTCAATTAAATCTTCAATTAAATCTAATTATTCTCCATATCTTTTTGCATGAAAATAGTAACAAAATCTGCTTTATATAAGATTGCAACAGAATATATTTGTCCCATGATATTCGCCTGCAATCTCTCCACCAGATCTTCTCAAAACACACTTAAACAACTGCAGCCCTAACAAAACACATCAGACTGATGTTCTGATGTTCTGTCAACTGATGTCAAGACATCAGGTTTAACACCAGCTCCCTTCTGAACTCATACAAAACTGCAACCCAGACTAAGATGTCATGACATCTCCTTCAACATATGTAACATAACAGCAGCAACTATTGTGCCAGAACCAAGATGTTCTGTCATGACATTCCAAAAACAGCCACGTCATATAACCTTAAACATTCAGGTTCAATGAAGTGCTCATAACATCTCTGTCACACCATTACAGCCATGCACTCATACTAGTTAGGTGCAGCACAACATGTCAAGACATCTCACTTGACATTTCCACAACCTGCAACTAATCTAAAGTTAGTGCAGAACAACATGTCAAGACATAATGCAGTAGCACCTGCTGTACTGGACCCAGATGTCATGACATCTGTTGTAACACATGACAGCAGTACTGTCATGGCAATCACAATCAGTTTCCACATCAGGTTCAGCATCTGTAGTGATGTCTGAGCAACCATGTCAGGACTTCTGATCTGACATCTTGTACCACCTGCTATAGATCATCATCTGTTCTGACATTGAAACATCTTGCAGTGATGTTCTACTCTTATGTCAAGACATTCTTCGTAACATTTTCCTGAGCAACATGTTTTGCAAAATGTGCTGCCAACTCAGAACTTACAATCTCCCCCTTTGGCTTAATTTTGGCCAAAACATAATTTGATCATACACATCATATTAAAGGAAAATGCAGCAGCAGAAAACAGAAGTTAGAACATCTTTTTAGGCATATATCAATCATAATCAATTTTACCAAAATTAATGCAACACCAAAAGCTGCAGAACTATCAATCTCCCCCTTTGGCATATTTTGGCTAAAACCTTATTCTTTGAACACCCATCCAACTCCTCCTCAACCTGATGTTTCTTAATTCTCCCCCTTTTTAGCCATAATAGGAGCAAACCAAACAAATGACATGCAGCAGCTAGAACACCAATAAGAACACTGCTCCCCCTTAACATCACAAGTCCATCTGCACTAAGAAAAGCACCACATTCCAAAATAGAATCTCCAAGCTCCCCCTTAAGCCAAGGAACCAAAAACCAGAAAACCAAATAACACAGAGCATCACATCATCACAGAACATCTACTTCAGAATACTACTACATGATACCAACCACCACAACACACAGAATACTACACTACAACACTCTCCATTCTCTACTCTCCCCCTATCTTTCTCAACAGATGCTTCTTCAGCAAGAAACACTCCAAAACCACTACATGATATCCTATGCCAGCTTCATAATCATATAGTGTGTGGATACCCAGAAATAAACACTCATCCACCTTCAAGAAGAATAGAACTCCTTGAGTCTTCAACTCATCACCCTTCTGCCCAAGAGTAATTTGTTCCAAGACAATCCTCAATAATAACCAGCTGCCACACTCTGATTATCTTGATTCTTCGAATCCACTTCTGAGATCAACCAAATACCACAGTTTGACCTTTTTCACATTTGTCAGAACTCTCACAAAGATATCCTGATCCACCAAGGAAACTTGATCTTCAAGTCACATGTTCCAATTGCTCAATAGCAGACACACTTAGACTCCCTAAGCCATGGTCATGTAACATCTTCTCCTTCCTGTAGCTCCCGCAAACTGCCATGAGAACGATCTTTTTGAAACATCCTATTGTTCATTCCTGTAGATCACCCTATCATAAGCTGATGTGCCACATCACCAACTGAGACTTCTGATGTTAAGCTAGATGTCAGAACATTATGACATCCAATTGTTGAATTCAGCTCTTCCTTCTGCCACTCAGAAGAACCTCCTCCCATTGCAGAAACAGATTTCCATGCTCTCATAGACTTGATTCAACAATCAAGTTTGAGTAGACAACCTCCATCCTGCTCAGAAACTCCAAAGACTTCAAACCTACCACATCTGAATCTTCAGAAAATAAGTACTTCAAGACTACCCCATAGCTATACCAAAGAATGCCACTTCCCTTAGTAGAGCCGTCAGTAGAAAGCCAGATATAACAGCCACATATCCTCGACTTTCACAAAAAAACCATGCTCCAAAGCACCTAGATCAGAAATAAACTGATCCAACCATCAAGATCATGATGTCTTCATAGTCTCCCACCTCCATCTTCAACAGCATAATTCAGGT
Organism: Lathyrus tuberosus; assembly: GCA_022829125.1. Lineage (NCBI taxonomy): Eukaryota > Viridiplantae > Streptophyta > Magnoliopsida > Fabales > Fabaceae > Lathyrus > Lathyrus tuberosus. The sequence goes on along the minus strand of JALAZF010000199.1, from coordinate 7,032,275 downwards.
CGTCACACACCAACACACCACAAAGAGAAATAAACAGCCACATAGACAAAATTAAATTCTCAACACTTCTGTAGTCCTGTACTTTTTCATCAGACATATACATAGTCTCCCATCAATGTATATTGTCATTAGTTGCATGCACAACATCTTAGATAAACACTCAGCTCCCGTCAGAGTATTCACTATTAGTTAGATGCACAACCTTATCAAAAGCAGACAAATACTCAACTGCTGTCAAGCTATTTATCATATGTGATAGGGTAACCTTCTCACACAAGGTACGACATTTGATCTGGTATGACATTCTTTTCCTGCACACTTGTGGCACTAGCTGATCCCTCTTTTATTAATCCACACCACTGATCACTTCAGATTAGGTAAGTGGCTTGACCTGATACTCGACCATGAGCACAACTAACTTTCTTTGGCTGAGAAAGCAAAGAACTGAAATGATGTTTCAACATTAGTTCCGACACCAGTCTAAATCACATTAAACAACTACATGGCTTTGGAGACAACAACCATAGTAATCCACACACATCTCTTGCAAGGGACACAAGAGGATCGACCCTCAGTAGCTGATCAACCACCTGCATACTCTACATCTCAAGAATCTTCTTCTCAAACTTCTAATGTTCATACCTCCGTTCTGACTTTGAGATGTTGGATGCCATCCCTCTGCACTCTAACAGGTTTAAGGATGCTCTTCAATCCTTGCAAAAAGATGTTCCATTATGTGAGGACACCATATAACTCTCCAGCTTAAGAGGAAACCACTCATGCAGATACCAGGGAACCATAATATTTTGGTCCCAACACCAACTCCTCCTTGCTCCAAACACACCTACTCATCCTAGATGGTTTGGATGACATTCCAACAATGAAGACATAAGTTAACCAGTTAGGTTATTACACCTCCTTTATGCAAGGCAGGAGTAGGTTCCAAACAGATGTGATCAATACTTATTTGTTTAGCCTCAAAGCATCTGCAATGCCAAATCTTTATCCACAAAATTCTACACACTCTGCAACTGGTAGAACATCATTCAAGAACAACACCATGGGATCCTCCAATTTAGACCTGTGAAAGGTCTTTTAGACAAGAGAGCAAAAATAAATTGCATCCTTCTGATCTCTCTTCAACAAACTCATATAAAAGTGCCTTTATGAGTGGTCTTGGGATGAACCTCAAGTATCTTTGGCGACTCTAACAAGCTAGTTGAAGTTATCCTCAAGTATCACCACACCATGTGACACACCTTCAAAGGAGAACAGGGTGTTGCAGCCTTAACACACAAACCACCAGGACATTTCCATCAGATATATATATATATATATATATATATATATATATATGCAGCGGAACACACATCAGAAAACTCCTCTACAACCTTTAGGAAAAACATAATAACCCTTGCACAAACACGACACTCCATGTGCAATAGGTCAACATAGGTTTGAAAATAAATCAAACCACACAGCAGCTCACCACCAAAGCTACAAGCCTGATAACAATACAGGACCAATACACACCCTGTCATGAACAGTCCATCCTCCACTTCTAGGGACCATTCAAACAACTTTTCAGCACATCTATCTTCCTTGCACACGAACCAGAAAGTATCTTCCCTAGGATCTCATCCAGAAATAGAACAGGATGCCTGCTCTGATACCAATTGAAATTCTGGTATCAGATATGTGATGTCAAGTGAGATGTCACAACATCACTATCTGCTATATGAACAAGACAATAACAGCACTGAAAAGCATAAACAACACACAAAATTTGTTCACCCAGTTCGGTCTAACAACCTACATCTGGGGGCATACCAAGCCAGGAAGGAAGTCCACTATTAGTAGAATTAAATTACAGACTCAACAATACCAGTTGACAATCTCCTAACTTAATCCCTACCCAATGACCCTTCTACCTAAGTCCTCCCTAGGTAAGAGACTCCATCTCACTTCCAATCATTGTAATGATGTCTAGCAGTCAACATCTCAGTTACTGCATCAACAACTTTATTTCCAACAACTCTCCTAAAACATAAAAATAGAAGACACACTCCTATAACAATACCTAGACATGACCCTCATGACTAAGAACAATGCTTAGAGTTGCTTAACAGCTTCCTCTAAGACCAATACATCTCTTACCAACAAGCTTAGAGATAAACATGATGACCATCCCACAAATCGAGTGGTTCATCAAACAACACAACCCTTATAGTTTACATGATGACTGGCTACCTAAAACTAGGTTACAATGCTTCTATTTATAACCTATTTCCCAACTGGATCTGGGCCTTCAAATCACAACAAATCAGCCGCTACAAATCTGCAAAAGATTCTGCTACTAAATAGATCTTATATTAAATCTTCAATTAAATCTTCAATTAAATCTTCAATTAAATCTAATTATTCTCCATATCTTTTTGCATGAAAATAGTAACAAAATCTGCTTTATATAAGATTGCAACAGAATATATTTGTCCCATGATATTCGCCTGCAATCTCTCCACCAGATCTTCTCAAAACACACTTAAACAACTGCAGCCCTAACAAAACACATCATACTGATGTTCTGATGTTCTGTCAACTGATGTCAAGACATCAGGTTTAACATCAGCTCCCTTGTGAACTCATACAAAACTGCAACCCAGACTAAGATGTCATGACATCTCCTTCAACATCTGTCACATAACAGTAGCAACTATTGTGCCAGAACCAAGATGTTCTGTCATGACATTCCAAAAACAGCCACGTCATATAACCTTAAACATTCAGGTTCAATGAAGTGCTCATGACATCTCTGTCACACCATTACAGCCATGCACTCATACTAGTTAGGTGCAACACAACATGTCAAGACATCTCACTTGACATTTCCACAACCTGCAACTAATCTAAAGTTAGTGCAGAACAACATGTCAAGACATAATGCAGTAGCACCTGCTGTACTGGACCCAGATGTCATGACATCTGTTGTAACACATGACAGCAGTACTGTCATGACAATCACAATCAGTTTCCACATCAGGTTCAACATCTGTAGTGATGTCTGAGCAACCTTGTCAGGACTTCTGATCTGACATCTTGTACCACCTGCTATAGATCATCATCTGTTCTAACATTGACACATCCTGCAGTGATGTTCTACTCTTATGTCAAGACATTCTTCGTAACATTTTCCTTAGCAACATGTTTTGCAAAAATTACTGCCAACTCAGAACTTACAATCTCCCCCTTTGGCTTAATTTTGGCCAAAACATAATTTGATCATACACATCATATTAAAGGAAAATGCAGCAGCAGAAAACAGAAGTTAGAACATATTTTTAGGCATATATCAATCACAATCAATTTTACCAAAATTAATGCCAACACCAAAAGCTGCAGAACTATCAAAAACAAAGAAGGGTCTTGGTTTTTCTGCAACCTGCACCCAGACAGCTGCTAGTGATGAAAGTATTCATCCCATTCAGAACTTCTTCCACAGTGGAGGGTTCCTTCACCCAGTGCATCAGGAAGTGCACACCATCAACAAGGGAGATTCCTCCGATACAGAGGAAGAGTGGAAGTCCTATCTTAATAAGGACAGTTATATGTCTCAGGAAGAAGTTCCTACGCCATTTTGCTATCCCGCACAGAGTCCGAGATTTATACCCATGTCAGATGTCGAAATGATATATGGAGATTGTGATCTGGAGGGATGCCGGGCTCCACCAAATTCATTAGAGGAGGACACTCCGATGAAAGACAACTTTGACCATGACTATTATGGCCCAATGGATGGCCTGCCTATCGACAGCCGTACCCAGGAAACTTGGGGCAAGAAAATCAGCCGAACAATGAAAATCAGCTGAGCGTTATTGAACAAAATACCTGCGTCCCCACCATGTCATGGGATCAACACTCAGGTCATTCAGAAAATATCCCGCACGACGATGAATTTGCAACATTCGTCAGACTAGAATTCATCAACTATGCTTTTCCCAAGGTCAACATCATCGAGAGAGATGACTCCTCCAGTTCCAAAGAAGTGTGGGACACCTTAGGACAACCAAGTGGAAAATTTGACTTCATGGTCAAGTACACCGCTCCCGAAAGCTCTCGTATCAGGCTCGAAGACATCCAGCCAATTGGATGGGGAGATTTGCCTGAGAGCACCAATACTCTGCAAAGTACAACAGAGGAATCCTCCTACGACAACTCTGCCTGGGAGACAGATTCCAATGATCCTGCTCCACCAGAAATCAGCGTCATGTATGAAGACAAACCAAGGAAAGTACCATACTTTTGGGGTGTTATTCTGAATTTGGATTGCGAATCGAACGAGGTTTATGGTTTCAGTGGTGGCAGTAGGCTCTTGCCCTCAGACTGGTTTCTGGAGGTGTTTCCTTGATGCATTCAATTTCTGGTTGGATTTCTCAAACTGATTTCATTTCGTAGGTGTGGTGTGTGGTACATTGTAAGGATAAACGCATGTTATCAGGCGGTGTGGCTTAATGGTAGAAAGTGGTTTGGAGCTCCATATGTTCTTCCTAAAGTCAGAGACTATTTTGAAATTGATGGAAAGGAAAATACAAGTCTCTCAGCTATAGTTTAGATCCAACAACATGCCATCCTAGGATTTTCCTTGAAAAGTCAGGTGCAACAGTTTCTATCGCCATTGTCTTTGTGTCTCGATGATCCAAGTGCGTTCGAGTAGTACAATTTTGGGTGTGTGTCCCAAGTTTTATCTCGTTGTTAGTCTCGGTTGTTGGTGGTTCGGAGAGGCCATTGTGCTTTTGCCTCTAGTTTGTGGAGTGTATGATGGTTTGAATATAGAGGATTTTCATGATGTGTGATTACTCGTTAGTGCAAGACGCTTACAAAATAATCTCTCTTTGGAGAGGTTTGGAAGGTGACTGCAATTCTTCTTGTGAGTTCTGTTTTATGATAGCTTACCAACAGGGCTAGGGAGGGGTGAATAGTATGCATCTGGAACATCCGGTTAGCTTGGAATAATTGGTCTTGGAAAGAAACTGATGTGTGTTAGAGCAGGAAAAGGTATGTCTTTTTTAGTTTATTTATGTATTCATGAATTCGATTGTGCAATTTATATCTTAACTTATGCCCAATTTGAAACCACCTATCACCACCACATCTTCCGCTATTCCTTATCGAGAATCAATTTTGAAATCAATACTTAAAACATCCAATTTCACTCCTCTCATGACACTTTACCTCACTAATGCTACAACTCCTCATGAGATTCAACTTGCAAGTGAGTCTAATCACAGCCTCACAACTTCAAGAACTTTTACCTTGAATTGTTAATTTAATTTGTGTCTATTATCAGGGTTATTTATTTTGTGTGTGTATACTGTTTTATTATAATTAGTTGTTAATAGTTACTACAATAACCATGTACAATATTTGATGATGTTGTTGCTATTTGCATTGATAGAAAAAAATGGATTTGTTTATGGTGTAAAGCTATATCCTGCTGGTGCTACAACAAACTCTCAAGATGGTGTTACAAATCATTTTGGAAATTGTTATTCTGTCCTAGAGGAAATGGTTGAGCATTGTTGATTGTATTCTGCCCGCCAAGTGTTTCATGAATTACCATCACAATTTATGTTTCTGCAACTGGTCTGTTATTCATAAATTTTATGGTTCATGTAAGCATTTTCATCAGCTTAAATTTGGTACTAATTTGGTACTAAATTTTGATTAAGTGATTTTGTGCTCCTGTGTAAATTAGGTTTGATTTGGTCATTACTTATCACCAATCCTCGACTTCATCCAATGAACCTTATTCATTATAAAAGAAGCACAATCGCAAATTACCGCGACGAACTAAAATCTGCAAGTGATGAACTGGATTTATTCTGTGACAATCCATGTGACAGCTATCGGCGGTTACAATGATACTGCTACTGCCACTGGCAATTGGAAACACTACTGCATCGTTTTAATGTTGTGATTAATATATGAATAATAAAGAGAGAGAAATGTAGTGATCAAGATCTCTGTTAATGTTAATAATCTGTTTTGTTCTATTTGGTTTTCGTTATGCAAACAGGGGTGTAATGTATCCTACAGGTGTGTAATCAGCAATTTAATTTGGCAAAGAAATCGAAGAACTGACCGCGGAGAATGGCCCGGAGTCATAGGAGTTGACAAAGAACGAAACTGAAGAATGGAAGAAGCTTCATGCTATATGTAGTCTTTGAATTCAACTCCTCCTTGATCAAATTCTTCTTTCTTCTTCTTCTTCTTCTTCTTCTCTTCTTTAGTACGTAAGAGTATTCGTCGCTGTTTTGTGTTGTTCTTCTATGTGCTTGAGGGAGCAGAGATTGCAGAGAGGATCTGAGAGAATAGAGTGATGGAGGGGAAAGAACTCAGAGAGAATTGAGAACTTCCAAAATTTTTCAGTGTGTTTTAGTGAGTTGTGATCGTTGATCCATCAATGAAGAATGAGATGGATTATATAGAGCTTGAATTGAGTAACTGAATCGCGCAATTGGTTAGGTCTGTTAATAGAGTTTGGGCAGGGGTTAATTGTTAGTGCGAGTGAGAGGAAAATTGGTTAGGATGATTTAAATCTGTTAGATTTTCTTTTAGAGTTGAACTTGACAGTTGGAAGGAGTTTAAGGCAGTTAGTTAGTGTTAGGAATTGCAGTTAGTGGGGAATATGAAGTTGTTATTGTTTTTTTCACATAGATAGCGTTTTATCTGTCTTCAATGCAGATTTCAAGTTGTAATTAGTTAAACCATTCTAGAAAGCTTCACTTTTTGGAGGTGGTGGCAGTGCAGTTTCTTTAGCTGGAGGTACAACGCCTTCCTCTACCCATCTTTTCAAGTTTTCATCATAATAGAACTTGTTCTCTAACATAAACATTGTCTGATATGCGCCAGTAACCTCTGGTGCCCACATTTCTTCGTGTTTAGATGCAATAAGCAACGAGCTTATGCCAATAAGCTGAATTTCCTCTCTAGGAGTAGCCTTCATGGACAAGAACCAGTTAACAATATTGAGATATTTCATGGTTTCACTGTTATTGAATTAGGTTCTGGTATTGGTATGTTCACATTTTATTCTTCTCTTTTGTATGAATGATTAATTAAATTTGGACATTTTTTTCATTCACATTCTAGTTAAAAGCTCACAACGTGTCATATGTTTTCACTCAATGTGAAAACCTATTTTTTTCCTGTCTGTTTATAAATTGTCTATATAGATTCGCAGCCTCTTCAGTGGAAGATTCACAAAACCTTCAGAAGCAGTGAGAGCAAAGTCCTTGATGTACAATTTGGAATCTCTTTTACTAGATTAAAAATGGTTAGTTTTGGATGTTTTTTATGTATAAAAAATCGAATATCAAGTGGCCATTATTAATAACAGATATTTGATTTAGCGTGACATTCTTCATCTCAGTGCATGCTTTTCACCCAAAACATATATACTTTTGATTTTACACATTTAGATTTTTATGAACACGAAAAGGTCACTGCATATTCATACTGCCATGTGAAAGTTTTTGAGCTTTTGGATTCCTTGGAACTGACAAATTGGCAGCTTCAGGTAAACCTAGATTGTTCTACCTTCTCTGTGTTAAGAAGTGCGATACTTAAGATTCTTCTTATAATAAATCAACATTTTTTTTACTCTGTTCTTATTTGTAGGCTGAATTTCAAAATGTTGTTGAATCAGTGTCTTCATTTGGAAAGGCTCTGTGCATCTCTGCATCTATATCGTTGAATCCACAAAAATGTGGTAGCGAGGAATTCAACTTCCTTGTAAGTTTTAATTCAGATACACCAGCGCTCAATTCTTCTAAGGTAAACTAACTCTAATCCAAATTTTATCTCTGTTATTTCATTTTTTACTTGAGCCGCATTGTCTTAATTTTCCAGGCATTGTCTTAATTTTCCACGGTATGGTTTACAGGTATGGGAGTTTGACCAGACTCATTGAAGATGGCTTCTTGTGGCCGAATTAGCACTGCCTAAGGACAAGGGTGATCGGGTTTATGCGGTCGCATGGGCACCAAATGTTGGCAGGTTAAATTTGCATAATTTTAGTATTGTTTCAATCACATCTATTAGTTATACTACATTACATAGCATTGTTATCAGCATCAAAATACTGGATTGCTGTGTATAGTATTGAGAATTTGTCAAATAGTTTCGTTGAAAGTACTCAATTTAGGAGATAATGTAGCAATTTTTAATTTTTTTTTTTAAATAATAAAATTACGGCGGTTCTAAACCATCACTATGTTAAATGAAATATATAATACATAATTATGGCGGTTAAAACCGTCGTTATTTTCAAAGAAATATATATTATTTAATTACGACGGTTAAAACCGTCGTAATAATATATTTGAGGCTGTTTCAAAACTGTCGCAGCATTTTACGGCAGTTGGAGTGACAGTTTTACAAACCGTCGTAAAACAGCCTCGCGACACTTGTTTCTACGACAGAAGAGGAATCGTCGTGACTTGCAATTTGCGTCGGTTGTAACCGCCGTAATCTGCCAAAATTAACCGTCGTAATTTGCCAATTTTCCTGTAGTGACCGTCGAAGGCTTTTTGCCAATCTTCTGTCCATACACAACTTTGATTCTTTTTGAGTATTTAAAGATTGGCGCGCATGTCGCGGTCATAAGGGATATGAATCTTGAGATATAATTCAGACGTCCCAAAAATCCTCTAACCTATTTTTCAGTCTTCGGTGAAGGCATTTCTTGAATGGCCTTGACCTTGTTAGGATCTACCTCAATTCCTTTCTAGCTGACAATGAACCCTAAAAGTTTCCCTGTGCGGACACCGAACGCGCATTTGTTGGGATTCAAGCAGAGTTTGTACTTTCTCAGCCGCTCGAATAACTTTGACAGGTGTGTCACATGCTCCTCTTCTGTTTTAGATTTGGCAATCATATCATCGACATACACTTTGATTTCTTTGTGCATCATGTCTTGAAAAAGAGTAGTCATGGCCCTTTGATAGGTTGCCCCAGCGTTCTTCAAACCGAACGACATTACCTTGTAACAAAAGGTGCCCCATGGGGTGATGAATGAAGTTTTCTCCATGTCTTTCGGCGCCATTTTGATTTGATTATAGCCTGAGAATCCATCCATGAAGGAGAAGACTTTGAACTTTGTTGTACTGTCTACCAGCATGTCTATGTGCGGTAAAGGAAAGTCATCCTTTGGACTGGCTTTGTTTAGATCCCTGTAGTCTACACACATTCTGACTTTTCCATCCTTTTTCAGAACTGGCACTATGTTATCAAGCCATTGAGGATATTCTAAGGTGGCGAGGAAACCCGCGTCAATCTGTTTCTGTACTTCCTCCTTGATTTTGATAGCCATATCCAGGTGAGTCCGTCTCAGCCTTTGTTTCACCGACGGACATTCTGATCTTAACGGTAAATGATGTTCCACGATGCTGGTATCCAACCCTGGCATGTACTGATAGGACCAAGCAAATACATCGGGAAACTCTTTAAGAAGTTTTATCAAGACTTCTTTGACAGTTGGACTGAGCAGTGCCCCAATCTTGAATTCTTTCCTCTCTTCCTCTAAACCCAAGTTGACAGTTTCCAACGGCTCTTTGTGAGGCTCAATGGACCTTTCCTCTTGTTTGAGTAATCGGGAGATCTCCTCTGGAATTTCTGCGTCCTCTTCTTCTTCAGCTTCTAATACCGGGAATTCAAAGTTGGGAGAAGGTATTGGATCGTATGTTTCAACGGGGTTTAAAACAAGCAATCTGCATGACGTGATGGTTTATTTTTAGAAGAGATAGAGAAAAATGCAAGAGTGTGTGCAGTGTATTTTCTGAAAAATGCTTGTTATTGTTTATTTTTGGTTGTTTTAGGATTACCATTTTCTAAAAAGCGAAAAGTGAAAACAGCAATAACTGCGGAAATTACATAATGACGTTATTTATTTATGATTTTGTCGATTCTTGAAACTACAACCCTATAAAACAAAACTCAGTCACTTTGGGCGAAGCGAAGAGGGATATTTACAGAAAGGTGAGCCATATAAAAACATCCGTTTTACCTGGGCAGGGTGAAAGGTTAAAATAAAGACAACAATTACTTAGAATCATGGACGACTTTCGGGACATCGACTGCAACCCATTCGCGACGAACTCCTCGGTGAATCAGAAAATCTGGTACCCTCTTTCTTGGTTTGTCCTCAGAAATGACGCTGATTTCTGGCAGAGCAAGATCGTTGGAGTCTTCCTCCCAGGCAGAGTTGTCGTAAACAAACTCTTCTGTTGTATCTTGCATAGTGTTTTCACTCTCAGGTGGATCTTCCCATCCAGTTGGTTGGATGTCTTCGAGCCTGATACGAGAGCTTTCAGGAGCGGTGTACTTCACCAGGAAGTCGTACTTACCACTCAATTGTCCTAAAGTGTCCCATACTTCTTCGGGACTGGACCAGTCATCTTCCTCAATGACGTTGACCTCAGGAAAAGCATAGTTGATGAACTCTTGTCCTACAATCTTTGCAGATTCATCATTGTGCTGGATATTGAAGATGGCTGGTTTACATCCTGAGTGAATCGTACACTCAAAGATAACAATAGAGTCGCCACCGAACTTAATTTAGTCCCAAAGAATGGGGAAAATATCGATAAAACCCAAGGGGAAGAGAAACGGAACGGGCGGTTGGTTATGCGAAAGGAAGGTATTAGCACCTAACGCATCCGTCGTACTCGACGGGAACCATTTCTCTTGCTTCTTGGCTTAGATGGGTTATCTATCTAAAGGCTTCTAGCTAAGAGAAGGAGGAGAGAGAGAGAGAGAGAGAGAGAGAGAGAGAGAGAGAGAGAGAAAGGGGAAAAATAAAGAAAAGAAAGAAAGTGCTCGCGGAGGATTGTGGCCCTCGTGCCTACGTACCCTCATAGTGCAATGAGGAATCAGAGCGTCGTAGTTCATGGAACCAGGGGACAGAAAAGAAGGAAGAAAGGGAGAAGGAAAGAAGGGTGGAAGTGTGCTCGCCAAGACATCGCGTCTCGTGCCTACGTATCTGACATTCAAACGAATGCAGTATCAGAGCTTCCGTAGTTCGGGGAACTGAACGGAAAACAAAACAAGAAAGAAACAGGAAAACAAAAGAAGTGGTGTCAAAACTAAGAGAAAGAGTGAAAGAAAAACTCTACTGGGGAAGACCACACAGTAAGAGCGATTGCACAAAAGGCTAGGAGGAGAATGGTGTCAAAACCGAGAAGGAAAGAAACTCCGCTGGGGATAACAGAAAGAAATTGGTGTCGAAACCAAGAAAGTAAGAGCAAAGTGTATAGAAAAGAATCCGCTGGGGATCCAAATAAAGGGATGGTGTCAAAACCAAGAGAAAAGGGGGACTCGGTGTATTAACGGACCGATAGTGGTTAACCGAAGAAATAAAATAAGACCCTGGCGGGGAAAAGAGGCTGGTGTTAACAGAAGGACTGTGATAAACCAAGAGAGAGAGTGCTGAACCAAGAGAAGGTGTTTGACTCAGAGGGGACATCAGTATGTTAACTGATAAACAGTGGTTAACCGAGGAAACAAAGATTGCAACACTATGGGGATAGAGAAGCAGTGGTTTTAACAGAAAAAACTATGATCAACCAGAAGAGCGGGTGTAGTACCGATCGAAGGCCGTAACCCAAAAAGGGTGTTGGTATTGACTGAACAAACAACACTTGACCAACGATGAAAGGTATTGAACCAAAAGAGGTTACTAGCCCAATGGTGCAAGTATTCGAACCAATAAAGGTTGCCAACTACGGGGTTCGATTTTAACAGGAGAACTGTGATTAACCGAGAAAAAAATGAGTGATTAACCAAAGGGAGTTGATTAGCTCAAAAAAAGGGATTCAATATTTTAACAGACGGACTGTGGTTAACTGAAGAAAAGGGTGATTAACCGAGAGAAGGTGACTAACCCGAGGAAACTCAGTATTTTAACAGAAGGACTGTGGTTAACTGAAGAAAAGAGAGAAACATTGGTGTTAACCAATCAAAGGGATAAGAACCAAAAGAAGGTCACGAACTCCGCAGGGGTTTCAGTATTTAATAGGAAAACTGTGTTTAACCGAAGAAAGAGGAAAGAGACTCTGCAGGGGAATCAAAAAAACAATGATTGCAAGAAGAAAGTAGGGTACGAGTTGGGTGCTAACCCAAGAGACAATGATCTTTAACCAAGAGAAATGGTGATTGATCAAAAGAGAGATTGAAAAAGATAAAAGTGATCAGGGATCAACTCAATCGGGGATGGAGGAACACTACAGTTTAAGGATAGAGGTGACTATTCTCAGCGAGAGGGCCAACGCCCTTACCCAAGAAATAGTCAGAATGAGGGTATGATAACTCCCTCCACATTCATTCTCTAGCACTCAAAGTATAGTGCGGAAATTGAAACAAACAGCGTAACAACTCCAATTTGTACAGTGCTCATGCGTGGAGAAACGGACAGCGTAACAGCTTCAATTGTACAGTGCTCCGATGCAGAACACAGCGCGAAACTTCAACTCCACGGGGGATCGAGAGAGAAAGCTCTAAAGGAAGCCTAAAGAGAGGGAAGGGGAAGATCAACTAATCGAAACATAGTTTCGATCACTTAATCAAAGGGAAAAGCCATGCTGTCATACCCCAAATTTTGACCACTAAGATTTCCCATCATTGTGAAAATCATCATCACAATATGGAGGAACCATCATACTTCATCAGTCTCCCCAAAGATGGGTGAGCATCCACTACAATCAAAATTAGGGTTTCAAGCCCTCTCAGAGCCTTAGACAAAGGATCAATCAAGGAATGACATGATCTTCAACTTTTCTAACCTCTAAAACATCCACAATGGATCAAAAGGACTCCCACTTCAAGGATCAAGCACAAGGCTGCTCCCTTCTAGGTGGATCAAGTCTCAAGATCGACAGTGTCACCAAATTAGGGTTTTGGTCAACAAGGGCCTCCAGATGGAAATTTTTCATCTGGGCATGAGCCAAGGATCCAAAACACAACTTAATATGCTCCATGGGACCTCATGGACCCAATCATCAAGTCAATTTTGCCTCAGGGGATGCATTAATCAAAAATCAGGAATTAGGATTTCTTGACCTAATTCATCCCTAAGTTGACTTTTAGGGCAAATCATGAGCCAAGACCTCAAGAGAGGGTTTGAGGGTCTCTAATGAACTATATTGATCCATTTGGAACAATGGATTAATCCAAGAAGCTTGAGCAACAAGTCTCAATTTCATCTGCACCACAATTAGGGTTTCGCGGGAAAAGTCAACTGTAACTTTGACTTTTGACCAGGACATGCTCCCAAGCCCTAAGACATGATTCAATATACCCTATGACACCCATGGAACATGTCCATCAAGTTTGATTTAGGTCAAGGACATGATTTCATGAAGAATTGCACAGTTTGGAATTCATCTGATAAAAAGTCAACTGTGCACAAAAGTCAACTTTGACTTTTTTAGATTTTTCACCAAAAAGGATTTTTAACCCTAAAATGATGTTAATGTATGATTTGAATCATCATTCATCAAGAAAAATCAAAGAAAGTGGGATAACTTGTAAAAGGGGTAACCATAAAAACTTAGAAAAATTTCTAAGTTATGGAAAAAGTGACACTAATGTGCCAACTTTGGAGGACCATAACTCCTAAACCACAAGGCCATTATTACCCATTCAATGCTTGATTTGTAGATCTCATTGCCCTCTACAAAAGCTTCATACTGACCTATGTCCAAATTCCTCATGGATTTTGAGTTATGGAGTGATCAAAATCAAGAAAAGTCACTTTGTTCCAACACTTAGTGAAAATTTCACTAAGTCAGATTTTACCTTACTTTTTGCCAAATGTAGGGGGATTTTTCACTTGGATTCAAAAGAGATCAAAACCAAACATGTTCAAACAGTTGTTGTATCATGTAAGGGCTTTCCAAAATGGCCAATAACATTACCAAATTCAATTTGAGTCATGAGATATGACATTGGCAAGTTGCCTTGCTGAAATCTGCCAAGGCAAGGCAGATTTTTACACTTTTGGTCGATTTGCCAAAATCAGCCAAATCCAAATGCTCCTATCCACTTGGACACATCTGAGGATTGAATCTAAAGGGGACAATCACTGAGCCAAGCCTCCAAAGTCTTTGGAACAAGAAATAGCATGTTGAACCTAGAATTGCCAAAATAGGGACAAGACTCCAATTTTGGATTGGAGCATTCAATGGAAGACCAAGGGGACCAGCAGCCTGTGCCCTAACCTCTAGTCAATGGCTAGAGGAGACTTGAATATTCATTTGCCAACATTGGCCAAACCTACTCAGCAGTTGCCATTCACTATTCCTTACAAAACAAACTTGCTCTACTATAAATAGAGCTCAATTGTGATCAGTTTGAGTACACCAAAGCCATCAAACAGATGCTTTCCTCAAAATCTCTTCTTTCACTCCAATTTTTCCTTCTAAGGCAAGTCACTATCGGGTTTTGAGTTTGAGAGCTTTTCCAATCAAACCAATCACACACACACACACCTCATATACATCATATAGAAGTTATCCAAACACTCACATAACATCTGGAACACAGATCTCACAAAATCACCAGCCAATTGCTCAAGTTCTTGACAGTTTTGCAGTTGAGGTACCATCTTCAGCTCCAAACCATTTCAATCCATTCCAAGCATCCAGACACACTCCATGGCACCTAGGGAAGCTATCCAGATCATTGGAACCTAGCTGTAACACCTCCAACACAAATCACGATCACCAGCTGCAAGTGGTAAGCATGAGCTCTTCTAACTCTATGATCCATGCAATTTTTGCTTTACAATAATTTGGCCATATGTTCATAATCATGCATGGAATGTTTCCCCTTAATTAATTGCATTGTTTGAATCGTGTATCAAAAATCCTAGCCTTCATGCAGAAATTAGGGTTCTTGAGGATTTTTCGTGATTTCTTGTTATATGTTAAATTTAAATGAAATTAAATGCCATAAACATGATCGTGAGGTTGAAACGAGTTGGTTGGTATGTGGATTGCATGATATAATCAAGTATTCAGTGAGATTGGAGAGAAAATGCAAATCTGGGCAAACTCAGAACACGCGCGTGTTCTTGATGTGTTCTTGGCGCCATTTTTTGAAAATTCAAATATTTGAATTTTGTGATTTTATTTAATTGATTCAAAAATTAATTTCTCTCTGAGTTTTAATGATTTTGAGTTGATTCTTTTTTTAATAATTCACAAAAATGTTAAAATATTTTATTTTCCGAAAAAAATCCGAAAAAAATTATTTATTTTGTATAATTGATATTTTTGCAAAGAATTAATGTTTTAATTGTTTTTAACACTTAAAATATTTTTTCCACCTTGATTTTGCAACTTTTAATGCTTTCTAATTATTTTGTAGGTCAATACTTAATTTTTGAAGCATTAATCCAAGATCACAATTTGTTTTCCATATGTTACACAATTTTGATCATTTTAATTGAATTTTTATTCAATTAAAACACATTTTGAAAACAAATTAGGGTTTTTGGATTAATTCAACCCTCATAAATCATTTTCAAAACACTTTGGGCCTCTAATAGAGTGTAAGACACAATCTTTTTTTGACCAAATCATTTTTGGGCCTCAGTATATTGTATAAGTCCCGATACCGTCAAAAACAAACGACGCGATCGTCGCCTTTTCAAAACAAAAAAACCTTGGGCCTACCCTCGAGTAGTAAGACCCATTTCTATTCTTAAAACTCATTTGGGCCTCTATTAGAGTGTAAGACCCAACCCCCTTGTACAGAAAACTGTTTGGGCCTCATTCGTTGTATAAGTCCCTTTGTACATTTTCAAATAAACGACGCGATCGTCGCCAGTTTAAAATTAACCATTTTGGGCCTCTCCTTGAGCTATAAGACGCATTCAAAACTTTTGGGCCTCTATTAGAGTGTAAGACCCAATCCCCTTTTAACCAAAACAATTGTGGGCCTCACTTATTGTATAAGTCCCTCTGCGTTAAAAGAAAACATTTGCGCGATCGCCATTTTTAAACGAAAAGTCAACTGGGCCTACCCTCGAGTAGTAAGACCCATTTCCTCTTTTAAAACTTTTTGGACCTCTTAAGAGAATGTAAGACCCATCCTTTTGTACAGCAAAACATTTTTGGGCCTCAGTCACTTGTATAAGTCCCTTTGTACAAATTCAAACAGTGCGCTCACTGATAAAACCCTGGTCCTCTCCTTGAGCTGTAAGCCCCAAATCTTTCTTTTTCAAAGCACTTTCTCCTATGATTTTGAATATACTATTGTTTTCAATCTTTCTTTGTTGAACAACTAACAAACATCATGGAAGCTCTACAACCGAGTAAGTGGTTATTGCTTTCCTTTACCGCTTTCATATACATATAACTGTATTGTGGGGCTGTTTCACTGTAAGTCTTCTTTCATAAACTCATATTAACTGTGTAATAATATTATAGATATTTTGAGTTTCCCCGGCAACTACGTCTAGAACTAGGTGACGCCATTTCGTTTATTCGTAGAAATAGACAACTAGATCCCCAATATGATCACCAGATACAGTCTTCTCTTCGGCTGTCCTCATTAGGTATTGTCAAGAAACTCTACTCCCAGAGATGAATGTATTCTCCGTGAATGGCATCTTTGAGTTTCTTCCAAATTCTCGGACTTTCCTGGCTTGATCTATTCTTTGTGAATAGCCTGTCTTGAATTTCTCGGGGTTTGGGGACCCATCGGCTTCTTAAAAGCATCGGCCTCCTCTTGGGCATCGTACAAGGACCCACAGGCTTCCTAAAAGCAACCCCGCCTCCTCTTGGGCTTAGTACAAGAACCCGTCGGCTTCTTAGAAGTCTTCACAGCCTCCTCTTAGGCTTCATATAATGATTTCTTCCTCCGGGAATGATAGCCTCCTCTTGGGCTTCGTACAAGGACCGATCGACTTCTTAAAAATTTCCAGCCTCCTCTTGGGCTTTGTACAAATTGTCCCGACGACCTCCTAGAGGTATAGGAACAGAACTTAATCATCTGTATAGAACAGTCCTTGCAAAGAGTCTACTTCTGTTTCTCAAAGCATAGTATAAAAGATAAAACTCTAGACTCGGACAGTCTAATATCCTTGAGTCTCAAAGACATTCTCAAGTGATCCCGTCAAAAATAGGAAGGAAACCCATAGACTCGGACAGTCTCAATACCCTTCGGATTTCCCACTTCCTCAAAGAAAAGGAAATAACCCTGATCCTCGAATCAAATCCCTGAGTGCCAACATTACTCATATAAGAACTGATTTTCTCTTTAAATCAGCATATTGGACCTGTCACTCAACTGAAACAGTCACCATAGCCTCCTTTTAGGCTTTGTATAATGATCCTTCTCCAGCGAAGTTAGCCTCTCTCTTGGGCTTTATACAATGATTCTCCCCAGCAGAGTCAAACAACGTTTAGCCTCTCTCTCGGGCTTTGTACGAGACACATAAGAGACTCCCTCGTTGAGTCAATCACCCCTTTCGCCTTCATCTCAGGCTTTATACGAGATACAAAAGGGTTCTTCTTGAGCCAAACAAACAACAGCCTCCATCTCGGGCTTCGTACGAGATACAAAAAAACTCTCTTGTTGAGTCAAATAGCCTTCATCTCGGGCTTTATACGAGATACCAAAAGACTCCATTGTTGAGTCAAAACCTTTTAGCCTCTCTCTCGAGCTTTGTACGAGACACATATTAGCCTCCTCTTAGGCTTTGTATAAGAAAACCACTGGTCGATCCAATCAACCTTTTAGCATCAAAGCTGTGCCTCGTTCACAGTACACAAACATTAACAACTCCTTCCCCTTCATCTAATTGCTGTAAGCGGCAAGCCTATGGATCATCTACATCCATGCCACTGTCCCTCTTTTAGCATGAGAAATTCCTAAGGAAAGATAGCATTGCTCTACACTGAGTTAAAGTCTTCTCCTTCAGGTTAAAATCCCCTATAAAGGAAATTATGGCATTGCTGGATTCACAAATCCCGGTTAAAGTAATTCTCCTTTATAAACAGTTGTGACATACAGACCCCTTTAGAGATGAAAAGTTCTCTCTAAAGTTAAAATCTTTTAGCTTCATATCATGGGCTTTGAACAAGATACAAATAGACCTTTCAGCTTCACATCTTGGGCTTTGAACAAGATACAAACCACCTTTCGCTTCACGTCTTGGGCTTTGAACAAGACACCAAAACAACCATTTCTTCCCATAGAATAGGAGGAACTACGATCGCTCTGATTTCCCTGTTTCGGTTAACGGGAATACGTAGGCATAAGATTGAAAGAAAAATCTTAGCGAGCACACTAAACAAAAACCCAAAATTCCATACTCTCACATATCTATCAAGAAGCATCCGTCCTAACATCTTAACATGCCACCAACCGACCGAACACCACTTTTAAAAAAATACACCCAATAGAGACCCCGAATCTTTGTAGCATCTGTAACCTAACAGACCGCTGTTTAACCTCAGTTTACAAGCAGGGTTAATTTGAGACATCTATTTCCCTTCCTTCATCAGCTTTAATAGGATAAAAAATGAATCGAGCTGTAGACACCAAAGAGCGATAGCGCTTCGCAACCGCATCCAAAAATCGCTCGCTACAGAAAAATGGCGACTTCACTGGGGACTCTTTTAGCATCTATCTCACCTTTGTAGCGAGTTCTTGTTCTCTTCCCATCTATTAGGTGGAAAATTTAAAAGTAGCGCCCACCGTGGGGCTCTTAACCTTTTTCTCTTCACTTGTGTGAAAACCACAGATTGGGGCTTCTGCCGGGGAACCCATTTTCTGTCAGGAACTTAGGATTCATAGCTTTAAAGGTCTAGCATGATTAGGACAAATATATATACTGCTTTTCCAAATTGCTATACGTGTTTATTTTTCTGCTAATGGGAATGCGTGCGATGCCGCATGTGGAAAGATTGAGTATACACTTAAGATAAGTGATGGCGACGAGGTCGACCATCAACCTTAGTGGAGGCTGACCAATGCAACCCATTCCCTCTCTTAGGCAATGGTCCGATTGTGATATCTGAGAAGCTGAGGAGCCAAACCCTTTTGTAGTGCGAAACTATCAGAAATAGGTGTCACGCGATACTACACTCATTTGAGGCTGGTGATCTATTCTCGGTGAATGGCACTTACTCTAAGATTGCTCTATAACTCGCTGGCGATCCGCTTGTTGTTTTGCTTTCCTGGGAGGAGCTGATGATAATGAGTACAGGTACAAAAATCACCTTAGTATAAACCTTTGGGGATGGGTAGAGCCTTGACTTCATGACAACGACCCTTTGACCCCATGTTTTTTCTATGTTTTTGTGTGCTGCATTCATGCATTCATTAAAAAAAACATTAAAAAACATCAAAAAAAAATCTTCTCTTCTAGTCTTTCTGTTTTTCAAATTAAACTAAGACTGTGATTGCAAATATCAGAGAAAAGGATTGCGCTAATGGATTTCGGTAGAAGGAGAACCCATAGGTATACCTTCAAGGTTCCAAAGCTAGAGGATTTGAGAAGGTTAGCAAGGATGATCACTAACCCTGAGTCTTTCAGAGCCAAACACGGAGGTTTGCTATCACTGTTAAGAGTCCATGTGATTGAGGGAATCATGGATGCACTCATTCAGTTTTACGATCCGGTTTATCACTGTTTCACATTCCCGGATTACCAGCTCGCACCAACACTGAGGAGTATTCTTATCTGATTAATCTACACATTACATATCAAGCTCCATTTTCTAGACTGGAAGAAATTCCAAAGAATCAGACCATTGCAAGAGCAATTCATTTGGATGAGTCTGAGGTCAGGACTCACATGACCGCTAAGGGTGGCATCCAAGGTTTGCCAGCCCAGTTCTTGACAAAGAAAGCCCTGTATTTTGCCAGTATAGGAAACGTGACTGCTTTTGAAAGCATTTTTGTCTTGCTCACCTACGGGTTATTTTTGTTTCCCAACATCAATAACTTCGTCGATATCAACTCCATTAAGGTTTTTCTCATTGGAAACCTTGTGCCGACTTTGCTCGCAGATGCGTATCATTCTGTACACTTGGGAAATTTGTACAGCGGAGGGGAGATCACATGTTGTGTACCTCTGCTGTATAAATGGTTTATCTCCCACTTGCCCAAGTCTGCTGGTTTTTAAGATTGCAAGAGTGCCTTACGTTGGTCGCAGAAGATCATGTCCCTCACCAACTCTGATATAGATTAGTGTAATAGGATCTATGATGGAATCAGAATCATTGATCGTTGTGGAAACTTCCCCAACGTACCCCTCATAGGAACTAAAGGAGGAATCAACTACCATCCAATGTTGGTTCGTCGTCAATTTGGATACCCGATGAGACACGTCCCACGGGGTGTTCATCTGGAAGGTCTTTTCTTCAAGGAAGGAGAAAATGACAGAGCACTAAAGATGGAAATAGTGCACGCTTGGAAGCATGTTCATAAGAAAGGACGAGAGTCTCTAGGAAAACCGGACTGTGTCTCGGTGGACCCTTATCTCCACTGGGTACAAACTAGAGCTCTCAAGCTAAAGATGCCTTATCCTCGTTACGGAATTCTTCCACCGAGGGAGTCTGTCATGTACTTCATGACGGAAACAGAAAAGCTTCAGGTTACTCTCAACAAAGTTCAAAAGGAGAGGAGGTCTTGGAAGAACAAGTACCGCACCCTCGACGTAGAGTGTATCAAAATACAACAACTACTGAAAGATAAGGATGCTTTGATTGAAATTTTGGAGCAACATGCTGTGGAGAATCAAGATGACCAAAGGAATTTGCTCGCTCCTTTCACTTGGCAAAGGAATGACAACCCGACAATGGCCCAAGAGCCCCGGTCAAAGAAGAGGAAAGTACCAGAGTCAGCACCCGATTTCTCTTCAGAGAGGACTCGGGACCCATTAGCTTAGGTTTCTGTTTCTGCACCTTGTAATCTACTGTATTTCCATTTCCGCAATCCTTTGAATTCAATAAAAAGGGGTTTCCCCACGGTTTGATATTTGCAATATAATTGTCGAAGTTTATTTTGATTAAACCAAAAAATAATTAATATAATCATTGCATTCATCATTCTCACTTCATGTATTCTTCTTCCCTACGAATCTTACATTTGTGTCTCAGTTCTAGAGTCAAATTGTCTCATTCGTACAATACTCAGGCCAATCGTCAGAAAAAGATGGATGATCTTGAGGAAGAAAATAGAGAGTTGAAAGAAGAGATCGACACTTTGAGAGAGGATATGAGAAAGCTTCGTAACGACATGCAAGCCATGGCAGAAGCTCAGCTACAACGAACTGTGATCTCAGAGATCACCTCAACGCCCATAGTGAAAAAGTTCGATCCTAGGTATCAAATGCCGAAAGATCGTCCTTGGGGCATGCCTGATAACTATATCCTGGAAGGATATGTTCCGCCCATCGCTGAAGATCAGGGAATCACAACAGAAGCCCCTGGGCCTGAAGGTTACAAACTTTGGGAAAACAAAGATGCCAGGGGCATACTGAAGACTCCTGAAGGTTACAAACTTCGAGAAATGCCAAGATTCACTACCGTAGTCACGGTACCACCCCCTGTGGTGCACACTGTCCCGAAAGGACAGATTCCACCAATACCTTCTGGTAAAAAGGAAACTTTATTTGACAGAATGGATGAATTCCGGGAGCAGTTCCTGGAAATGCAGAAAGAACTGCAAGCCATCCACGGTCAGGATCTATTTGGAAAGGACGCCGCAGACCTCTGCTTGGTCCCCAATGTGAAAATTCCACATAAATTCCAAGTGCCCGACTTTGAAAAGTACAAGGGTAACTCGCCCTCAAAGCCATCTGGTGATGTACGCTCGGCGAATGTCAGCTCAGACGGAGAATCAGGACCTGCTGATTCACTACTTCCAGGATAGTTTAACCGGTGCTGCATTAAAATGGTACATGGGTTTAAATCGTGCCACAATCAACACTTTCAGAGATCTTGGCACTACCTTCGTCCAACAATACAAATACAATTTGGACATGGCACCCGACAGAGATCAACTCAGATCGATGTCACAAAAGGACAAGGAAACCTTTAAGGAGTATGCTCAAAGGTGGCGTGAAATTGCCGCTCAAATTTGTCCGCCTCTTGAGGAAAAATAGATGACAAATATCTTCTTAAAAACCTTAAGCTCATTTTACTATGACCGAATGGTTGCCAGGGCACCCAGTGATTTCACCGAGATGGTGGGCATGGGCGTACGTCTTGAGGACGCAGTCCGAGAAGGACGTTTGATAAAAGGCACTGGATCGACGAGCGGTACTAAAAAATATGGTAGTGCTCTCCCTAAGAAAAAAGAGCAAGATATTGGGAATATCTCTCTCGAAAAGCAAAGGTGATGTTATCAGCCGGTTGCAGCTGTAACTCCTACTATCAGCCCTGCGCCTATTCCTACGTATCAACCTTAAGTTGCGCAGAGCCAACCTGATTAGCAAAGGACACAACAACCTCTTCAGCGGGCTCATCCTCCATATAACAACAACCGTACAAAACGACCACCAGGATTTGATCCTATACCCGTATCGTACGCAGAGCTGTTTCCATTACTGCTAGCCAAGGGACACATTCAGACTAAGTCCCCTCTTACAGTTCCTGAAAATCCGCATTTTTGGTTTAAGGTGGATCAAACTTGCCCTTACCACCAAGGAAGATCAGGGCATAACATTTAGACTTGTCTCAATTTCAAGTCCGACGTGCAAAAGCTTGTTAGGAGCGGGGTCTTATCCTTAAAGGATACAAATCCTAATGTTCTTACGAACCCGCTGCCTCAACACGAGAAGGCTGCAGTCAATTTGATAGAAGAAGAGACTAATAATGTCTATCAAATTCATGATGTACTCTTGTTGAAGACCAATCTGGTCAAGATGCATTGTAGAAAGAGTGGATATGGCCATGTGCCACCTCATAACTATCATCAGTGTGATATCTGCTCTAAAGACAACCAGGGATGTTCTGTGGTGCAAGCAGCTCTACAGGAACAAATGGATCTCGGATGGATCCAAGAGCACCGAATTCGTGGAGTTAACATAGTTTACACGAATTCCAACGTCATTCATAACCACGACATCCGTGCAATGAATGTCAACTTCGTGGCGATGCACTCAAGACAAAGCCAGTATCATAATCTACCGCGACACGATTACAGTTCCTGTCTGACTTGCTCGGTAAACAAACAGGGATGCTCTTTCATACAGGAGGCCCTCCAGCGTCAGATGGATCTTGGATGGATCCAAGACTACCATGATAGGAATCCCTATCAGATCAATATGGTTCAAATCTTTGATATTCGCGTGATGAATACCAGCCTGGTAGAGTTATATGCTGAACAGGTCCGACTTGGATTCCTGGTATCACATAATTATCACAGCTGTAAAGCGGGTTGCAAAAATGATCAAGGTTGTACCCTTGTCCAGGAGGCACTTCAGCACTTGTTAAATCATTGGTGGATGCCAATTTATATGGATGAAGATACTCAGCAAATTAGAATCAATAACAGGAATCCCACTCGGCGTCAGAGTCAGGATGTCCGACTTGTGGAAGCTAACCTAGTAAGGTTACATTGTATTCAAAGTGGGCGTGGCCAGGTGCCACCACACAATTACGACCGTTGTAGGGTCTGTTCGGAAAGTAACCAAGGGTGTTACCTTGTGAGAGCAGCTCTTCAGGGTCAGGTGGATCGTGGAGAGATTCGCCCATATCCAGGTTCCAGACCCATCAACTGGACGCCGAACAACCTTGCCGATCAAGTCGAGGATGCTGTTGTAATCTCTGGTCATCATAGGGCCAGGGATGTTTTTTCCATCATCCCTCTACTTGACGAATCTAAAGTTCTCAACCGGGAACGAATCGAGATTACTTACGATGGTCAGAAAAATCAGAGGGCTCCCGTAGTCATCTATCTGCCGGGACCACTACCGTATGAATCAACTAAGGCTATCCCTTACAAGTACGGTGAAACAACCATTGAAAATGGAAAGGAAATTCCATTACCCTCCGTCATAAATATTGCAGACATCAGTCGTGTAACACGGAGTGGTAGAATCTTCAACCGAGGGGTTGGGGAACCTAACAAAGAAAAGGAACTTCAGACGAAAACTCCTGATCTACTAGTCGGTCAATCCAGTAATCCCGACCTTTCGAAAAATGATGATGAGATGCTAAATCTCATCCAAAGGAGTGAATACAACATTGTTGATCAACTGTTACAAACTCCTTCAAAGATCTCTGTGTTATCACTGTTACACAGTTCAGAAGTGCATAGGGAGGCTCTACAGAAAGTCTTGGAGCAAGCCTTTGTGGAACAGGATGTAACAATCAGACAGTTCGATAGCATTGTCTCTAACATCACTTCCTGCAATAATTTGGGATTTAGTGATGAGGAATTACCCGAAGAGGGTCGCCGTCATAACATGGCGCTCAACATTACAGTTAATTACCAGGACGATGCTTTAGCCAGCGTACTGGTAGACACAAGGTCAGCCCTGAATGTTATGCTGAAGTCCACTTTGACGCAATTATCATTCAAAGGCCCTCCGATGAGAATCAGCGAGGTTGTCGTCAAAGCATTCGACAGATCCAGAAAAGCGGTTATCGGCGAAGTTGATCTTCCCATAACTATTGGTCCTCACACTTTCCAAGTCACTTTCCAGGTCATGGACATCCGGGCAACATACAGTTGTTTATTAGGAAGACCTTGGATACATCAGGATGGAGCGGTTACTTCAACCCTCCACCAAAAGCTAAAGTTCGTCAAGAACGATCAGCTTGTCACAGTCTGTGGGGAACAAGCCTTGCTCGTAAGTAACTTATCGTCATCTACTCGTATAGAACCCGAGGAGGTTATTGGGACTCAGTTCCAAGCACTGTCGGTGAGCAAGGACAATCAATCCCAAGGAGGAACTTCGATTTCCTCATACAAAGATGCTATCAAAGCGGTCGAGAGTACCAATACAAAAGGATGGGGACAGCTTGTCATTCCTACTGGCAATACAACAAAGAAGGGTCTTGGTTTTTCTGCAACCTGTACCCAGACAGCTGCCAACGATGAAAGTCTTCATCCCCTTCAAAACTTCTTCCACAGTGGAGGTTTCCTCCACCCAGTGTCTCAGGAAGTACACACTATTAATGAGGAGGATCCCTCTGACCCAGATATGGAATGGAAGTCCTACCTCAACGAGGACGGTTATATGTCTCAGGAGGAGGTGCCCATACTATTTTGCTATCCCGCACAGAGTCCGAGATTTATACCACGGTCAGATGTCGAAATGATCTATGGAGATTGTGATCCGGAAGGATGTCGTGCTCCACCAAATTCGTTAAAGGAGGACACTCTGATGAAAGACAACTTTGACCACAATTACTATGGCCCGATGGATGGCCTGCTAATGTGGCAGCCTTACCCAGGAGATTTGGGGCAAGAAAGTCAGCCGAATGATGAAGCTCAGCTGAGTCTCATTGAACAGAATACCTGTGTCCCCACCATGTCATGGGATCAACACTCGGGTCATCCTGAAGCTACTCAACATGAAGATGAATTTACAACGTTTACAGGACTAGAATTCATCAACTATGCCTTTCCTGAGGTCAACGTCATCGAGAGAGATGACTCCTCCAGTTCCAAAGAAGCTTGGGACACTCTGGGAGAACCAAGTGGAAAATACGACTATATGGTCAAGTACACCGCTCCTAAAAGCTCTCGTATCAGGCTCGAAGATATCCAGCCAACTGGACGGGGAGATACAGTTGAGAGCACAACTACTCTGCATAACGCAACAAAGGAATTCTCCTACGACAACTCTGCCTGGGAGACAGATTCCAATGATCCTGCTCCACCGGAAATCAGCGTTATTTCTGAAGACAAATCAAGGAAGGTACCAGACTTTGTGATTCACCGAGGAGTTCGCCGCCAATTGGTTGCTGTCGATGTTCCGAAGGTCGTTCACCAGTCAAAGTAATTGCCATCTTTTAACCTTTCACCCTGCCCAGGTGAAACAGATGTTTTAATAGGGCTCGCTTTCTGTAAATTTTCCTCTTCGCTTAGCCCAAAGCGACAGAGTTTTGTTTTATAGGGCTGTAGTTTCAAGGATCGACTTGTTCATTAATAAAATAACGTCGTTCTGTAATTTCTGCATTAATTGCTGTTTTCTCTTTTCGTTTTTCAGAAAATGGTAATCCTAAAAAACATTTAAAAATAAAAACAAGCAGTAAAATAAAACACTGCACACACTTGCATTTTCTCTATCTCTTCTAAACACGAATCATCACGTCATGCAGATTGCTTGTTTTAAACCCCGTTGAAACATACGATCTGATGCCTTCTCCCAACTTTGAGTTCCCGGTATTTGGGGCTGAAGAAGAAGTTGACAACAAAATTCCAGAAGAGATCTCCCGACTACTCAGACAAGAGGAAAGGTCCATTGAACCTCACAAAGAACCGTTGGAAACGGTAAACTTGGGTTCAGAAAATGAGAGAAAAGAAATCAGGATTGGGGCACTGCTCAGTCCAACTGCCAAAGAGAGTTTGATAAAGCTTCTCGAAGAATTCCCCGATGTATTCGCTTGGTCCTATCAGGATATACCAGGGTTGGATACCAGCATCGTGGAACATCATTTACTGTTGAGATCGGAATGTCTGCTAGTAAAGCAAAGGTTGAGACGCACTCATCCGGACATGGCCATCAAAATCAAAGAGGAAGTACAGAAACAGATTGACGCAGGTTTCCTCGCCACATTAGAGTATCCTCAATGGTTAGCCAACATTGTACCCGTTCCTAAAAAGGACAGAAAAGTCAGAATGTGTGTCGACTACCGAGACTTGAACAAGGCTAGTCCAAAGGAAGACTTTCCTTTACCACACATTGACATGCTGGTGGACAGTACAGCAAAGTTCAAAGTTTTCTCCTTCATGGATGGGTTCTCGGGCTATAATCAGATCAAAATGGCGCCGAAAGACATGGAGAAAACATCGTTCATTACCCCCTGGGGTACCTTTTGTTACAAGGTAATGCCGTTCGGTTTGAAGAACGCCGGGGCAACCTATCAAAGGGCCATGACTACTCTGTTTCATGACATGATACACAAAGAGATAGAGGTATATGTCGATGATATGATTGCAAAATCAAAAACAGAGAGTGAGCACGTTGAACATCTGTTAAAATTGTTTGAACGTCTAAGAAAATTCAAGCTCTGCTTCAATCCTAACAAGTGCACCTTCGGTGTCCGTTCAGGGAAACTACTAGGGTTCATCGTCAGCCAGAAAGGGATTGAGGTTAATCCTGACAAGGTCAAGGCCATTCATGAAATTCCTTCTCCAAAAACTGAAAAACAAGTCAGAGGATTCCCGGGACGTTTGAACTACATCTCCAGATTCATATTCCTCATGACCGCGACCTGTGCGCCGATTTTCAAATTACTCAAAAAGAACCAGGATTGCGTTTGGTCAGAAGATTGCCAAACCGCCTTCGACAGTATCAAGGAATATCTGTTGAATCCTCCGATTTTATCACCTCCAGTGGAAGGAAGACCACTGATCATTTACCTCATAGTTCTAGAGGACTCAATGGGATGTGTACTTGGCCAACAAGACGAAACTAAACGGAAAGAGTCTGTCATTTACTATTTGAGCAAGAAATTCACCGACTGTGAAACTCGGTACACGATGCTTGAGAAAACTTGTTGTGTTTAGGCTTGGGCAGCCAAACGTCTACGTCATTACATGATTCGTCATACTACTTGGTTGGTCTCCGAAATGGATCCAATCAAGTACGTTTTTGAAAAACCTGCTCTCACGGGAAGAATTGCCTGTTGGCAGATGTTATTATCAAAATATGACATAGAGTACCACGCTCAGAAAGCCGTTAAAGAAAGTATTTTAGCCGATAATTTGGCTCATCAACCGATTGACAATCAAGAATCAACCGAGTTTGACTTCCCAGACGAAGATGTCATGTATTTAAAAATGAAAGATTGCGATGAACCGTTACCCAGTGAAGGGCCAGAACCAGGTTCCTAATGGGGACTAATCTTTGACGGAGCAGTTAATCATTATGGAAACGGAATTGGGGCAATCATTGTTACCCCTCAGGGTACCCACATTCCTTTCACCGCTCGACTTACATTCAAATGTACGAACAACGAGGCCGAATACGAAGCATGTATCATGGGTCTCGAAGAAGCGATTGATTTAAGGATCAAAAACTTGGACGTATATGGCGACTCAGCCCTGGTTATCAATCAGATAAAAGGAGATTGGAACACATACCAATTAGGACTGATTCCTTACAAAGACTACGCGAGAAGGTTGCTACCCTTCTTTGACAGAGTTGAGTTTCATCACATCCCTCGTGACGAGAATCACATGGCTGATACATTAGCCACTCTCTCTTCTATGATTAGTATAGGTCAATGGAACGACCTACCTAAGATCGACATAATGCGCCTTGAACGGCCCGCTTACGTCTTCATGATTGAAGCAGTCATAGACGACAAACCTTGGTATCACGATATCAAATGCTTCCTTAAAAAATAAGAGTACCCATCTGGGGCATCCAGGAAAGACAGAAAAACCCTCAGAAGATTGGCTAGAAACTTTTTCCTGAGCGGTGACACTCTCTATAAGAGAAATTTTGACATGGTCTTGCTCCGATGCGTAGACAGACCAGAAGCAGACATGCTTATGAAAGAAATTCATGAAGGATCCTTTGGCACTCATGCCAACGGACACACAATGGCGAGAAAAATCCTAAGAGCAGGGTACTATTGGTTGACAATGGAATCCGACTGCTACAAGTACATGAGGAGGTGTCACAAGTGTCAGATATACTCCGACAAAATTCATGTACCGCCATCACATCTTAAAGTTCTTTCTTCCCCATGGCCATTCTCGATATGGGGAATCGACATGATTGGCATGATTGAGCCCAAGGCTTCAAACGGACATCGGTTCATCCTAGTAGCCATTGACTACTTCACCAAGTGGGTCGAAGCAGCGTCATTCGCCAATGTAACCCGACAAGTGGTGGTTCGCTTTATCAAAAACAATATCATTTGCCGTTATGGTGTTCCAAGCCAGATCATTACTGATAATGGATCTAACTTGAACAACAAGATGATGAAAGAGTTGTGCGCAGAGTTCAAGATTGAACACCATAACTCATCTCCCTACCGACCCAAGATGAACGGAGCGGTATAAGCGGTCAATAAGAACATCAAGAAGATCGTTCAAAAGATGGTTGTAACCTACAAAGACTGGCACGAGATGCTACCCTTTTCTCTTCACGGTTATCGGACATCTGTCCACACTTCAACAGGGACAACCCCTTTCTCTCTAGTGTATGGCATGGAAGCAGTGCTCCCCATAGAAGTAGAAATCCCATCAATCAGGGTATTGATGGAAGCTAAGCTTACAGAAGCTGAATGGTGTCAAAGTCGACACGACGAACTGAATCTGATCGAGGAGAAGCGAATCACGGCACTGTGCCATGGTCAGTTGTATCAATAGAGAATGAAGAAGGCGTTTGAATAAAAGGTTCGACCCCGCATCTTCAGGAAAGGAGACCTTGTGCTCAAGAAGATACAATCATTTCTCACTGACTCCCGGGGCAAGTGGACTCCGAATTATGATGGCCCCTACGTGGTCACGAAAGCTTTCTTAGGTGGCACCTTGAGACTTCCAACCATGGACGGAGAGGAATTTGCCTACCCCATGAATGTTGATGTAGTCAAGAAATACTTCGCCTAAACTAAAAAAAAACGTCTCGGTGGATTGAAAACCCGAAAGGGCGGTCCAGGCAAAAGTTAGAGACATAAAAACAAAATCATCCCGATAGATTGGAAACATCATAGTACAATCCAGGCAAAAATTAGGGATAATGACAAGTAACTATGTTCAACAGAGGTGAGTCCCTCAGCAGCAGTAGTTACATCATTCGTCAGAAAACTTCAGTCAAGGTCATCTTCGACAGAAGCTCAGGATGCCCCGAATTCAATGTTGGTAGAAGGATAGCGGTCGTTATGTTTCAACGTAGCACTTTTCCCTGTAAATTACCATTTTATAACTTTGTAAATACTCTTTGGAATCACGCGTTTGGCTGATCTCTATCTTATCAATAAAATTTGAGCCCTTGTGCTTTTGTTTGTAATTCTTATTTGTTTTAGCTTTACAAAACGACATTTTAACATGATTAACGATTCTTGAAATAAAACAAAAATGAATTTACTTGTTAAAACTTTTTCTGCTTTTTAATAAAGACGGTAATTTCTTTTGACTGTTGAACATCAGAAGAACATCGACCGCTTCTCCAGAAGTAAGCGAACTTCCAAGTGCAGAATCAAAGTACTCCTTCTAACCCAGTACACCTGAATGAAGGGATCAACTGTGTCAGAGACCTTGTTTCGTCTGACACGCCTCGGCCGAGTTCTCATCTCCTAAGTCCGACCAACATAGCTCCCAACAGGGACTATCTTTCCTAAGCAAGGTGGAATTGCTATCTTGAACCAATGATATTTCTACACGCCCCACGATGGCCGAGTATCCAGTCATGTTCACCCGTCAGTTTGTATGTCGCGTCAGTTTTGTCAGCATATACATACATACATCATGCATTATCGATTTGCATTCACATTTCATATTGCATCACTATCACTCTAGTCGGTCTTGTCCCCTAGTGATAGAAGTTCTCTCAGTCGAGTTGTCAGTTCTTGCCTCGTCAGGAAACACTGCGTTTGAACAACCCCGCCTCCAGTTTATTTCTGGAAGGAAGTTGGCCCTTGACCACTTTGATAACTTGAACCTCTGAAAAACCAGAGGAACTTTCAGTCAGCATCACTCTTCGCCATTGAAGATGAATCCTTGCTTTCCCGGATTAAGGAAAATCCATAGAGAAAGCCTCGTAATCAGAGATTCGGCAGCATGCCAGTTTCGCTCCGAAAAAAAGCCGTTGATGAAAAGGTCCTCGGCACCTCAAAATTGGACCCCATCATATGGAATTTCTCCGGGAAGATCTCGAGAAAAGTATGATGTAAGATCCCACGCAGAAGCAGTCTCTCAATAGACTCGCTTTCCCCAGATAGAGTCGGCAAATGGCATCTCCAACAGAGAAGTTTGTGCAACTCTACAACTCAGACGACTGGGTTCCTCAGCAACTCTGACATCAAAATTGTTTTCGTTAAATGACATCTCCCCAGGAAAATTCAGCGAGAAGTTTGAGGAGAACCACTATAAATAGCGTCCCTTGTCAATAAAGTTTATTGACAAAAGAAACTTAGACCAGTTCCTTGGTAGGAAACTAGGATCGAGGGGAAGTTTAAATCAGAAACTAAGACCACTTCCTTGGTAGGAAACCAGGATCGAGGGGAAGTTAACAAGAGAAACTAAGACCAGTTCCTTGGTAGGAAACCAGGATTGAGGGGAAGTTTAAAAATCAGAAACTAAGACCAGTTCCTTGGTAGGAAACCAGGATCGAGGGGAAGTTTGTTTCCGCAACTTAGACCAGCTCCTTGGCTGAAGACCAGGATCGAGGGGAAGTTTACCTTTTCTAAGCATCATCGCTTAGCTAAAGAAAATGAATACGTAAGCTACCATTCATAACCACCATCAAAATTTCGGGTATTCCGATATTTAATCCTCTTGCACCCCGAATGCCCGAATACCTTCGTCATTCACACCTTCGGGTGCAAGAAGATTAAATAGGGGCATCTGTCATACCCCAAATTTTGACCACTAAGATTTCCCATCATTGTGAAAATCATCATCACAATATGGAGTAACCATCATACTTCATCAGTCTCCCCAAATATGGGTGAGCATCCACTACAATCAAAATTAGGGTTTCAAGCCCTCTCAGAGCCTTATGTAACACCCCAAAATTTGCCTTGTTGTTTTTAGCTAACTGGCTTGTGTTTCTTTTCGTTTCTTGCATTTTGCATTATGCATAGCATTGGTTCTTAGCATGGGATCAAGGTACTTGTTCCATATTCTCAAGTCTCAAGCTTCAAGGTGGTTCATGGAGTTCATTATATCTTCATAAGATCAAGATTGACAAAGGATTTCAAGTGATTCTTTCCCTCCTAATCAGGGGGACCAATTAGGGTTTTTAAGATCAAGAGGACTTATTGGAAGGCTTGGTGTGTTCAAGCATGTTCTTATGGTTTTCTTTATGCTCACAAGTGTTCTTGGATGAGGGTTTGGTTATTGATTCATTGTGGAGGATGTTCAGTGGATCAGTTGCTTGTGAGCTAAGCAAAAGTCAACTGTGCAGTGAAAAAGTCAACTCCTAACTTTTGAGGTCAACATGTTGATTTTCAAGTCATATATGATCAATGGGTGAGATTTGGTCAAGGAATGTTCAAGGATTCATGAAAAATAAAAAATGTGGAAAAGTTACTAAAATTGGAAAGTTAGGTTTTAAGAAACTTACTATTTTTGGCAAGTTTTCAATCATTTTCAAGACCATTTTTCACCATGATCAAGGGCTTATTTCAAAATCTTCTCCACATGAAAGTTGTAGATTGAAGTTCTCCCTTCAAAGTGGATACAAGAACCATGGCATTTGAGTTGTTATTGAATGAGTTATGGTGCCCTAAAGTTGGACATTTTCACTTCACCTAGTTCAAAAACTTAGAAATTTTTTCTAAGTTACTTTGAGCAGTTTTGAGAACCAACATTCATGGCCATTTTACACTATGATGCAAGCTCCATGTGAAAATCTTTTTCACATAAAGGTGTTAGAGCATTTTTCAAGCTTTCTAAGGGATCAAAAATTGTCTCATTTGAACTATTGTAGCTCAAGCCATGGTGTCCCAAATATCCAAATTCCAAATGTCTAAATTGTCAAGAAAATTAGTTTTTCTTCTAAGTGTTTGGACAGCTTTTGAGGACATATATTCGTGGGTTATTTTCACAAGGTTGCAAGCATTATTTCAAGAACTTTTCTTCACGATTTTTGCTCCATATCATTCCTAGTTTTTTGTCAAGCCCAAGACCTCATTATTTGACAAAGAATTCAACCGTTTGTAAGGGTCCAAAGTGGCACATATGGTTGGATTTTAAATGTGTTTGCAAGTTGTTATTTTTGTACATAACCTGAATTAATCATGCTACACACCTCCTTCATATTATGGGTCACGCATCATGTTGTTTTCTTTTGCCAAAAAAGGACCAACATCTCACCTGCCATGAGAGAGAGAATTTGCAAAAATGTGTCAAAGTTGGAAGGTATGAATTGGGTCAGATTTTTTTCACAAACTTTGAACGTGATTTCAGCCCATGTATGCACGCAAGAGAACCATTCAGTCCAACCCAGGAAAAGCATTCTCTATAGCACAAACTAAGCCACCCGAACCTATACTCCGCATGTGAAATTCCTCATTCTTCCATTCCAAACCAAAGCAACACGTCCCCAGACCTCCAGCTCCACTCCCTAGCCTCAAACCAACCCTAAAAACCTCCCCATATATAAACTAAAACACTCCAAACCTGCCTCATTCACCTCATTTTTCCAGATCTAGACAAAACTTTCTCTCAAATTTTTTTCTCGATTTCTCCATTCCCTGAGTTTTTTTTGAGTTCTCCTTGGTTGAATCATCATCTATCCAGCATTATACTACTTCTGTTTGCAAGAATACACATCTGAATCCACCATTGGAGGTTCTGCAACTTCATATTCTCTTCATCAACTTGGAACTGTTGGAAGAATTGCAGCAGTATCTTGGGTGGTTTAAGCTTTGATTTGTGCTCTACAAGGTTCAAGAGATTCTTCTACAGCTTGTATTAATCTTATGTGAGACATCGAAGGCGCAGTGGATGTAACTCCACTAGGTAATAGATCAAAACTTTCCCTTGTTAAATTTATAAAGTTTGGAAATCGTTTGGCATGTGTCTGAAGTCCTACTTAAGGTAGGCATGGTGTGTGCATTGAGCATCGATTCAAATCTGAGCATGTTGATTTGTTGAACACTTGAATTCGTGTTTGTACCTGTGTTTTTGAATCCATTTTTCTCTATGTTTGAATGTTTATTTTGAGAAATATATGTTACCATGCTGATCTATGATCCATAAGCTCCATTTTCATGTTTTATTTTAGTTGTTTTGGTGAGATTTTCATGGAGATATGTGGAGTAGAAGTAGGGATGGTGGGTTCGGGTACTCTGGTTTTCACGATGCATGGGGGTTGTGTTTAGGGTTCTTTTTGGTTGTAGAAGACGACGACGTGGCGTGCTCTGGTTGGCTGGTTGTTTTTTTTGTCTTTTTCTCACTTAACTTTGGCTTGACCGATTGATAGTAAGTGCCACATGATTTTGTTACTTTTATTTTCTTTTTTTTCTTTTCGTTTTTTTTTAAAGAAAAGGGGGCTGATGGTAATTCTCGTGGACTGGGCTTTTGGCTTTTCTGATTTTTACACCCCCATGTTATTAAGCCCACGCGCGTGTGTATGTGGAAACTGTGTGGTTGTTATTACTGAGTACACCCCCTCTGCCTTAGGTTCCATTCTATTTTCATTTTACTTTCTTTTTAACTTTGATTTTTATTTTAATTGTTTAAATCCTTATAAAAATACCAAAAAATATTTTCTCATTTGATTAATATGTTAACTTTATTTGCATATTTTTATTTTTATTTCCTATTTTATTTTCATATTTTATTTTGATTTAATTTGGTGATGAGTTTCCAATGATACCCTTCTTCTAGGGTTAGGATGTTCTTAACTTTTACTCATCATTTGAGATTTATCTTTTGGTTACTTGTGGAGGATTATATGAGGATGTTTTGATGCTGGTTAGAGGTTGGTTTGAGTTATTCTTAGTGACTTGCCACTCAAGTTTTATTGACCCTCGATCTTTGTTCAATTATGTGCACATCTTGGATTGTGAATCACTTTTAGACAAGCTATTTAATTCTTTTTGCATATGTTACTTGATTGAGTTAGCTTCTGTTTGGAAATTTTTTGGGATTTTATTAATCCACTTTTCTATTTTTGGTTGAGTGTTGTTTGTGATGCAAGTTTGGTTGAGGTATACTTTGGTACTTGATTTAGTTTGGATGCATTTGCTTACTTATGATTGAGTGATGCTTAAGATGTTTTTATGGTATGATCATGTACTGTTTGAGCTTACTTGTGGCTTTAGAATCATCTCTTTTCACTCATTTTCCTATTTGTTCTTGATTTTACAAAGTGTTGTTGTTTTGGACTTGAACTTTGTGGTATGCTCAACTTAATCTTGTGATGGTTTATTTGTATGATTCCACCAATGCATGAGACCTTTTGTTTTATTTGTGTGACATGCTAGAGGTTCTGAACCTCTTGGTTTAAAGTGCTCTATGTGACATGTTCTCACTCTTTGCTTCACACACTTCTTTGTTGGTTTGCTTGGATGTTATGTGAATGTCTTTCTCATTGTTGGTGCATGTTTTGAAGTTGTTGATGGATGTTTGATCTTGTATGACTTGAGTTTGGGTTTGATATGACATTGATGTATATGCTACTGCCTCTTGAGTTCTATACTTGATTTTCATGTTACTTGAGCATTGTTGGATGCATTTGGTTTGAATTATGTGATGCATATCATCCTTTTTGCTTTGTAACTTCTTTGGTGCATCATATTGCATAATGTGAACCTCTTTTGCATATGTGGATTGTTAATGATGATATGATGTGAGTTCTGGTGTTGTTTCATTTTCATCTTGTCTCTTTCATGTCACTTTGGTATGAGATCCATGTGTGTTTAATTGTGCATTTAATTCAAGTGTGCTTGCATCCTTCCATGTTTACCTTTGCATGATTACTTGAAGTGATTTGCATTAATCTTTGAAACATGTTGATTGACTTGAGTTGGACATTTATGATATGATGTACTTGCTGCCCCATCTTGTATCTTATCTTCTCCTTCTCTTTCTTCTTCATCTCTTTCACTCTTTTCATCCCTCGAGTCTCGATACTTGTTTAAGTCTTGGACTCTCTCCAGTTAGAGCTACCTAGTCCAACTTAATTTTTGATTAAGCTTGGAGTAGGATTAGCATTAGGTTAGGTAGTCGTCTCTCCTAAACCTCACTAACCATAGGACATCCATGCATGATAACATTAGGACTCTTAGTTCCCCTTTAGAGTTTTCCTTTGTGTCGTCTCTCTTCTCATCTCAAAACTTCTTCAAGACACGTAATAAAAGTTAACGTGTATTGCGCTTGAGCCTTCTATGTGGGAAGTGGGGAGTGAGGGGCTTCCTCTCATTCTTCTAGGATACCTAGTATTTGTCCTGTTGGGGACGATGCGCGAAAGTATTCGTTCCTGTATTCAAGACTTGGGTTCGATGCAAGTTACGAAACAACTTAAAAGACACTTCTGTCTAAACAACACCAAACAAATTCAAATCTTTTTATCCTTCGGGATTGTTGAGTTTCAAACTTCTTTTTTTCAGAAAGAGCTCGTCGCTCACGTAAAAAACACTTACCCACCCGTGGTCGTACCCACGAACTACGTCAGCTCTGATTCCTCTCTCTCTCGTCCGATTGAGGATAAGTAGGTACAAGACAGCGATTGTCTTGGCGAGCAACCTTCCCCCACAGTTCCCGTCCGAACTACGTTGACTCTGACTTTCCCATTGCACTGAGGGAGTACGTAGGCCTAGGACAACGATACCATCCTATCGAGTCACTTCTTTTTCTTTCTTCTTCGTTTCTCTGTTCTTTCCGTTCTCGTTTCTTCGTCGGTCCAGTAGCAGTGGAGTTCCAGACGACGACACCCTTTGATGCAGACAGCAAGCGTGGATCCCATAGAGTACGATGGACGTGTTGGGTGCTAACACCTTCCCTTCGCGTAACCGACTCCCGTACCCATTCTCTTGGTCGTAGGACCATGCTCTTTCCCTTTCTCTTTAGGTTTGTGCAGTGTTTCCTTTCCCTCTCTTGGGATAAATACACATTGCTGGCGACTCTGTGTCTTTTGCGCCACTCTCGCGTTTGTACCGTTGGATGCGAATCTTTTCGGGAGCGACAACTGGCGACTCTGCTGGGGACTGGTTGACCTACTGCTGGTCTTTCCCCTTTAGCGAGTCAATCCTAGCGCTTGTCTGTTTGTTTTCTTTGGGTGTTTTTGTGGTGCTTTGCTTTGTTGTATATAACTGTATTGTTGTTTACTGTATTTTTGTCTTACTGCTTTACTGTATTTACAGCTTTTACTGCATTGCATTGCATTTTGTTATTGTCATACTGGATATTACTGCGCTGTACTGGCTGGTTTTCTGTTTGGCGGGTTGGGATGTTCTGAGAGATGAGCTCACTACCCAGGCTCGAGCATACACACAGGTTTTAGAGTGGATAGTCGTGACGCTTGCATGGGGGTGGCCATGTATTGTTGTTCATGAGACCCACAACCAGACGAGGTTCTATCAGGAGCTACCTGCTACTGTGCGTTGGTACAGGCCAGTAGGTATTCTCTTGAGGGATTGTCGACTCTGGAGACCATTCCCGAGGACTCAGTTGCGGCACTCCTCCTATGATGTGACAGTGGCAGACCACGCTCTGTGGCAAACCCATTGCACATTCTCGACCCGAGGACCCAATGCTGGGAACTTGCTATAGGTTTTCCTTTTGTGAGGGGGAATCAGCAGACGACCTCTTTGATTGGCGGTAGCATTGTATCCTTCGGGCTGAATGTGCTATTGCTTCTCAAACCTCTGAAGCTGATGACCTTTCGTCTTGGAGAATCAGTTGAGGCCTCCTCGATTGATGATGATGCCAAACCAGAAATGGTGAACGTATCATCATTTCTCGACCTGAGAGCCCGTGATACTGAACATCCTAGTACCCACACGTGAGAGGGGCGGGTTGTTTACAAGTTTGCAAGTAACCGTGACCTTCTACCTACCCGGTATTTTTGGATTCTTTGTCTCTACAGCCGTATCAGTGTGGTTATTCTGTTATTCTGGTTTGACTTGAGAGTTTGTACAGAGCCTTAAGATTGTCCAGCCAGTTCAGCGCAGAGGCTTGGTGCCTTGATCCCATGTTTTGCATTGCATTTCATTCTTTTTCTCTGACATTCATATTTTTGCATTTCCAGGTTGTATCCGAATCCGTGATTCCAGTCAGAGGGCAGTATTAGGGATGGATGTTCCAAGGGGTAAGAAGGATATTATCATCTACAAGTTTCACAAGCCAGCAATAGGTCCTCTCACTATTCTGAAGGGAATGGCAAGTCCTGATGTATTGAATGCTTTTGTAGAGAAGTATGGGTGGATTCTGTCTTTTGTTCGCAACATCGACGATTATGAGTTCCGAGGTCTTCATACTCTAATGCAGTTCTATGACCCTCCACTGAGGTGTTTCTTGTTCCCAGATTATTTGTTGGTACCTACCTTGGAGGAATACTCTAACATGCTAGGGATTGATATCAAAGAAGTTCCTCCTTTCTCTGGCTCTAAAGGAGACCTGGATTGTGGGAAATTGGCCGGTGCTCTTTATTTGAGCAAGTCAGAGTTAGAAGCCAACCTTTCTACCAAAGGAAAGATCTGTGGTTTCAAGCTGGGGTATCTAACGAAGAAGGCTCAGAAAGCAGCAGAGGATAAAGACTGGATTGTGTTCAATGCATTGTTAGCTCTTTGTGTTTATGGCATTGTGTTGTTCCCCAATGAGCCAGATTTAGTCGATGAAGATGCTATCAGGATATTCATAACGAGAAATCCTGTGCCAACCCTGTTGGGAGATCTCCATTATGCCTTATACAACAGGAATGAGAAGAAGAGAGGGAGAATGGTTCATTGCTGCGCTCCATTATTTTATAAATGGTTCGCAAGTCGTCTACCTCAATCTGGTGCCTTTGTTGATTCTAAGGATTCTCTAGAGTGGAGTCAACTCCTGATGGGATTGGTCAGTAAAGACATTGTGCGGATAAATCATGGATTGCTTGGCAAGAACATCATTCACATTTGTGGTCAATATCCTAATGTTCCTCTGATAGGGAGGAAGGGCGGAATTAATTATAACCCTTCCTTGGCCGTCAGACAGTTTGGTTATGCTCTGGTGGGTCCACCTGTTAAGAGAGATGTGGAAGAATCTTTGTATTTTCACTCATCTGAAGGACTAGAAGAGGCGCAGAGAGCTTCTGAAGCTTGGGGTAGTATACTGAAGAAAGGCAAGGCCGTTCTGGGCAAACCTAACAATCAGGCTTTCCTTCCTTATGTGGAGTGGATAAAACAGAGAGTTAAGGAGTGTTACTTGCCTTTTGATCGAGCACCTATGTTGTACCCAGAAGGTGTGGAGGAAAGACTTACTGTGCCTATTGAAGAGTTCAACAAGCAACAGAAGTTGGTGCGCGAATTGAGAGCAGAGAATTCCGGTATGAGTAGTCAGCTGCAAGGAGCTTTGCATGACAATTTGGAGCTGAAGTGGCAGGTCAAAGAGTCGACTGAGCGTCTGAAGAAGACAGAAAATGATATGGATAGCAGAATTCAGCATTTCAAGAAGATCAGCATGGCAGCAGAGACCTCAAGCAAGACCACCAGGACAACTAAGAAGCTTTTGGCTCAGACAGAAACTGAGCTTGATGTTTATCAGGAGATGTGGAGTGAGGTCCAAGTTGAAAACGAGGTGTAGCGAGCGATTTTAGACGCGGTTCTTAAGCGTTGGTCGCTCTCTGCGGTTTGAGCTTAAAACTACAGGTCGATTCATTTTTTATCCTATTGTGAGCTGAATAAGGAAGGGAAATAGATGTCTCCAATTAACCCTGCTTTGCATACTGAGTTTAAACAGCGGTCTGTTAGGTTAAGGATGCTATCAATGTGGGGGGGCCTTTGTACTGGTTATTTGTATTTCGCCAATACGGTTTTCTTTCTTTCGATCTGGGCAGAAGGTTTCTGGTGGGGAATAAGGATTAGGATGTTAGGACTGGTGCTTTTGAATTACTGCTTTTGATTGACGGAGATATGGGATTTGGGTTTTTTGTTGATTGCGCTCGCTAAGATCTTTTCTTTCGATCTTATGCCTACGTATTCCCGTTTACCGAAACAGGGAAATCAGAGCGTTCGTAGTTCCTCCTATTCTATGGGAGGAAATGGTTTTTGGTGTCTTGTTCAAAGCCCAAGACATGAAGCGAAAGGTGATTTGTATCTTGTTCAAAGCCCAAGATGTGAAGCTAAACGGTCTATTTGTGTCTTGTTCAAAGCCCAAGACATGAAGCTGAAAGACCTCGGCTTTAGAGAGAATTTGTCATCTCTAAAGAGGGGAGAAGGAGAATTGCTTTAACTGGGATATACTGATCCGAGCAATGCCATAATTTCCGAAGAAAGGGTTTTAACCTGAAGGAGAAGACTTTAACTCAGTGTAGAGCAATGCCATCTTTCCTTAGGAATTTCTCATGCTAAAAGAGGGACAGTGGCATGGATGTAGATGATCCAGAGGCTTGCCGCTTACAGCGATTAGATGAAGGGAGTTATTGATGTTTGTGTACTGTGAACGAGGCACAACTTTGATGCTAAAAAGGTCGATTGGATCAACCAGTGGTTTTCTTATACAAAGCCTAAGAGGAGGCTAATTTCCGCTAGGAAAATCATTATACAAAGCCTAAGAGGAGGCTATTTTGTGTCTCGTACAAAGCCCGAGAGAGAGGCTAAAAGTTTTTGACCCAGTGGGGCATATCATTATACAAAGCCTAAGAGGAGGCTAGCAAAGAGTTGACTCAGTTGGAGAATCTTATATACTCAGTAAGAGAGTGTTTTTGTATCTCGTACAAAGCCCGAGAGAGAGGTGAAAAGGTTGTTTTGACTCCACTGGGGAGAATTTTGGTATCTCGTACGAAGCCCGAGATGGAGGCTATTGTAACTGTTTCAGTTGAGTGACAGATCCAATATACTAATTTAAAAGAGAAAATTAGTTCTTATATGAGTAACACTGTACACAGGGATTTAATTTGAGGATCATGGATATTTCCTTCTCTTTGAGGAAACAGAAAATCCAAAGGGTATCGGGACTATCTGAGTCCGCGGGTTTCCTTCCTATTTAACGAAGGGTGCTTGAGAATGTCTTTGAGACTCACGGAAGTTAGACTGTCCAAGTCTAGAGTTTTATCTTTTGTACTATGCTTCGAAAAACAGTAGTAGACTCTATGAAAGGACTGTTCTATGAGGATGACTAGGTTCTGTTCCTATACCTCTAGGAGGTCGTCGGGACAATTTGTACGAAACCCAAGAGGAGGCTGGAATCTTTTAAGAAGCCGACGGGTCCTTGTACTAAGCCCAAGAGGAGGCTACCATTCCCGGAGGAAGAGATCATTATACGAAGCCTAAGAGGAGGCTGTGAATCTTTCTAAGAAGCCGTAGGGTCCTTGAATAATGCCCAAGAGGAGGCCGATGCTTTTAAGAAGCCCATGGGTCTATCCTCTCCTTTCCATTAGGAGAGATAACTCTTTTAAAGATGAAAAACACTGGTAAACGTGCGAGGTTTACTATCCAGCGACTTTTAACTTTTAAAGAGGGTTCCTTAGTTAAGGTCCAAGATTATGACCGTAGTGGGTACCCAAACCCCGAGACATTC
Organism: Lathyrus tuberosus; assembly: GCA_022829125.1. Classification (NCBI taxonomy): domain Eukaryota; kingdom Viridiplantae; phylum Streptophyta; class Magnoliopsida; order Fabales; family Fabaceae; genus Lathyrus; species Lathyrus tuberosus. The sequence goes on along the minus strand of JALAZF010000199.1, from coordinate 6,990,683 downwards.
AAGGCAAGCTATCCACAAGGAATAGATCAGGTCAGGAAAGTTCGAGAATTTGGAAGAAACTCAAAGATGCCATTCATGGAGAATACATTCATCTTGGGGAGTAGAGCTTCTTGACGATTCCTAAGGAGGACAGCCGAAGAGAAGACTGTATTTGGTGCTCCTATTGGGGATCTAGGCGTCTATTTCTACGAATAAATGAAACGGCGTCACCTAGTTCTAGACGTAGTTGCCGGGGAAACTCGAATTATCTATACTATTATTACACAGTAGATATGAATCTATGAAAGGAGACTTACAGTGAGCAGCCCCACAATACAGTTTATAATATGAAAGCAGTAAATGAAAGCGATAAGCACTTACTCGGTTGTAGTGCTTCCATGCTGTTTGGTTAGTTGTTCAACAAAGAAAGATTAAAAACAACAGTATATTCAAAATCAAAGGAGAAAGTGCTTTGAAAAAGAAAGATTTGGGGCTTACAGCTCAAGGAGAGGCGCAGGGTTTTATCAGTGGGCGCACTGTTGAATTTGTACAGAGGGACTTATACAAGTGACTGGGGCCCAAAATGATTTTTTGTACAAAGGGATGGGTCTTACACTCTCTCAAGAGGCCCAAAAAGGTTTTAAAGAAAAATAAATGGGTCTTACTACTCGAGGGTAGGCCCAAATGATTTTTGAAAAGGCGACGATCGCGCCGTTTGTTTTTTGACGGTATCGGGACTTATACAATAAGTGAGGCCCAAAGATGATTTGGTCAAAAAAAGGATTGGGTCTTACACTCTAATAGAGGCCCAAAGTGTTTTGAAAATGATTTATGAGGGTTGAATTAATCCAAAACCCTAATTTGTTTTCAAAATGTATTTAATTGAATAAAAATTCAATTAAAATGATCAAAAATTGTTTAACACATGGAAAAAAAATTATGATCTTGGATTAATGCTTCAAAAATTAAGTATTGACCTACAAAATAATTAGAAAGCATTAAAAGTTGCAAAATCAATGTAGAAAAAAAATATTTAAAATGCCAAAAACAATTAAAACATTAATTCTTTGCAAAAATATCAATTATATGAAATAAATAATATTTTTGGGATTTTTTGATAAAATAAAATATTTTAACATTTTTGTGAATTATTAAAAAAAGAATCAACTCAAAATCATTAAAACTCAGAGAGAAATTAATTTTTGAATCAATTAAACAAAATCACAAAATTCAAATATTTGAAAATCTGAAAATGGCGCCAAGAACACAAGCAAGAACACGCGCGTTTTCTGGGTTTGGCTGATTTGCATTTTCTATCCAATCTCCATGAATACGTAATCATATCATGCAATCCACATATCATTATGCTCGTCTCAACCTCACGATCATGTCTATGTACTTTAATTCCATTTAAATTAAACATACAACAAGAAATCACGAAGAAACCTCAAGAACCCTAATTTATGTATGAAGGCTAGGATTTTTGATACACGATTCAAACAATACAATTAATTGAGGGAAAACATTCCATGCATGATTATGAACATATGGCCAAATTATTGTGCGAGGAAATATGCATAGATTGAGAGATGACCAAGTATGTGCTTACCTCCAAGCCGTGACAGCAAGTTCAGAGTGATTTTTGATTTGGAGGTGTTACAGATGAGTGGTGATGATCTGAACAGCTTCCCTACACCCTATGGATTGTGTTTGGATGGTTGGACTTGATTGAAATTGGCTGGATCATTTTGTGGTACCTCAGCTGCACCTTGTTTGAAAATTTGAGCAACCAGCTGGTGATTTCATGAAATTGATGTTTCAGAAGTTATGTGAGTGTTTGATCAGCTCATATGTGATGTATGTGAGGTGTGTGAGTGATTGGTTTGTGCAGAATTGCTCTCAAACTCAAAACCCGATAGCTACCTTGCTAAGAAAGGCATTTTTGCCAAGAGAAAGAGAATTTGAGGAAAGCATCTGTTAGATGGCTTTGGTGTACTTAAACTGACCACAATTGAGCTCTATTTATAGTAGAGCAAGTTTTTTTTGCAAGGAATAGTGCATGGCAGCTGGTAAGTAGGTTTGGCCAATGTTGGCAAATGAAAATCCAAGTCTCCTATAGCCATTAACTAGAGGTTAGGGCACAGAGCTTTGGTCCCCTTGGTCTTGGATAAGTCTTGACTGATTTCAGATGAGAATGGCTCAGTCCATGCCACCTTGATGGTTCCATTGAATGCCTCATTCCAAATTTGAAGTCTTGTCCCTATTTTGGTAACTCTAGGTTCAACATGCTATTCCTTGTTCCTTGGACCTTGGAGGCTTGGCTCAGTGATTGTCCCCTTTAGATTCAATCCTCTGAGGTGTCCAAGTGGATTGGAGCAATTGAAATTGGCTGATTTTGGAAAATCGAGCCAAAATGCAAATTCTGCCTTGCCTTGACAGATTTCAGCAAGGCAACTTGGCAATGTTGTATCTCATGGTGTAGGTTGAATTTGGCAATGTTCTTGGCCATTTTGGAAAGCTCTTACATGATACAACAACTATTTGACCAAGTTTGGTTTTGATCTCTTTTGATTCCAAGTGAAAAATCCCCCTACATTTGGCAAAAAGTGAGGCAGAATCTGACTTAGTGAAAATTTCACTAAGTGTTGGAAAAAGTGACATTTTCACTTTTCAGCCACTTTGATCACTCCATAACTCAAAATCCTTAATGAATTGGAATGACTTGTAGTTGAAGTTTTTGTAGGTGATAATGAGGGATACAAATACATCTTTGGATGAGAAAAAATGGCCTTGTGGTTTAGGAGTTATGGTCCTCCAAAGTTGGTACCTTTGCCACTTTATTTTTAACTTAGAAAAATTTCTAAGTTTTATGGTTACCCCTTTTACAAGTTATCTCACTTTTCTTGATTTTTCTTGATGAATGATGATTCAAATCATACATTAACGTCATTTTAGGGTTAAAAATCCATTTTGGTGAAAAATCTCAAAAGGTCAAAGTTGACTTTTGTGCACAGTTGACTTTTTATCAGATGAATTCCAAACTGTGCAATTCTTCAGGAAATCATGTCCTTGACCTAAATCAAACTTGATGGACATGTTCCATGGGTGTCATAGGGTATATCCAATCATGTATTAGGGTTTGGGAGCATGTCTTGGTCAAAAGTCAAAGTTACAGTTGACTTTTCCCTTAAAACCCTAATTGTGGTGCAGATGAAAATGAGACTTATTGCTCAAGCTTCTTGGATCAATCCATTGTTCCAAATGGATCAATATGGTGTATTAGAGACCCTCAAATCATCTCTTGAGGTCTTGGCTCATGGTTTGTCCCAAAAGTCAACTTAGGGGTAAATTAGGTCAAGAAACCCTAATTCCTGATTTTTGATGAATGCATCCCCTGAGGCAAAATTGACTTGATGCATGGGTTCATGAGGTTCCATGAAGCATATTAGGTCATGTTTTGGATCATTGCCTTGTGCCCAGATGAAAATTTCCATCTGGAGGCCCTGGTCGACCAAAACCCTAATTTGGTGACACTGTCGATCTTGAGACTTGATCCACCTAGAAGGGAGCAGCCTTATGCTTAATCCTTGAAGTGGGAGTCCTTTTTGATCCATTGTGGATGTTTGATAGATTAGACAAGTTGAATATCATGTCATTTCTTGATTGATCATTTGTCTAAGCACTCAGAGAGGGCTTGAAACCCTAATTTTGATTGTATTGGATGCTCACCCATCTTTGGGGAGACTAATGAAGCATAAAGGTACATCCATATTGTGGTGATGATTTTCACAATAATGGGAAATCTAAGTGGTCAAAATTTGGGGTATTACAGATGCCCCTATTTAATCTTCTTGGACCCGAAGGTGTGAATGACGAAGGGATTCGGGCATTCGGGGTGCAAGAGGATTAAATATCGGAATATCCGAAATTTTGATGGTGGTTATGAATGGTAGCTTACGCATTCATCTTCTTTAGCTAAGCGATGATGCTTAGAAAAGGTAAACTTCCCCTCGATCCTAGTTTCCTACCAAGAACTGGTCTTAGTTTCTGATTTAAACTTCCCCTCGATCCTGGTTTCCTACCAAGAACTGGTCTTAGTTTCTGATTTAAACTTCCCCTCGATCCTGGTTTCCTACCAAGAACTGGTCTTAGTTTCTGATTTAAACTTCCCCTCGATCCTGGTTTCCTACCAAGAACTGGTCTTAGTTTCTTTTGTCAATAAGCTTTCTTGACAAGGGACGCTATTCACAGCGGCTTTCCTCAAACTTCTCGCCGAATTTTCCTGGGGAGATGCCATTTGAGTAGAAAATGTTTTGTTGTCAGACTTGCTGGGGAACCCATTCGTCTGAGTTGTAGAGGTGTACAAACTTCTCTGTTGGAGACGCCATTTGTTGACTCTACTGGGGAAAACGATTTTCTTGAGAGACTGTTTTCATTTGGGATTTTTCATCATACTTTTCTCGGGATCTTCCCGGAGAAACGCCATATGATGGGGTCCAATTTTGTGGGGCCGATGACCTTTTCATCAGCGGTCCTTTCGGAGCAAAACTGGCATGCTGCCAAATCTCTGATCACGAGGCTTTCTCTGTGGATTTTCCTTAATCCGGGAAAGCGGGGATATCATCTTCAATGGCGAAGAGTGACATCTGTTGAAGGTTCTCTGATCTTTCAGAGGTTCAAGTTATCAAAGTGGCCAAGTGCCGACTCTGATCTAAAGATACACTGGTGGCGAGATTGTGCAGACGCAACACTTCCTGATGAGGAAAGAACTGACAAACTCGATTGAGAAAACTGTTTATCACTAGGGGACAAGACCGACTAGAGTGATAACGATGCAATATGAAATATAAATGCAAATAAAAAATGCATGAAGTACGTATGTATATGCTGACAAAACAGACACAACATACAGACTAAGAGATGAACACAATTGGATACGTGGCCATCGCGGGGCGAAGAAGTACCGTTGATTCAAAATAGCAATTCCACCTTGCTAAGGAGAGATAGTCCCGTTGGGGGCTATGTTGATCGGGCTTAGGAGATGAGAACTCGGCCGAGGATGTCAGATGAAACAAGGTCTCTGACATAGTTGATCCCTTCATTCAGGCGAACTGGTTTAGAAGGAGTACTTTGATTCTGCACTTTAAAGTTCGCTTACTTAGGGAGAAGCGATCGATGTTCTTCTGATGTTCAACAGTCAAAAGAAATGCCATCTTTAATTTAAAAGCAGAAAAAGTTTAACAAGTAAATTTGTTTTATTTCAAGAATCGCTGATTAAGTTTAAACAACGTCGTTCTGTAAAGCTAAAACAAGTAAAGAATTACAAACAAAAGCACAAGGGCTCAAATTTTATTGATAAGATGGAGATCAGCCAAACGCGTGATTCCAAAGAGTATATACAAAGTTAGAAAATGGTAATTTACAGGGAAAAGGGCTACGTTGAAACATAACGACCACTATCCTTCTACCAACTTTGAGTTCGGGACATCCTGAGCTTCCGTCGAAGATGACCTTTGACTGGAGATTTCCTCCGATAGATGATGTTGTAACTGCTACTGAGGGACTTGCCTCTGTTGAACATAGTTACTTGCCATTATCCCTAACTTTTGCCTGGATTGTACTATGAGATTTCCAATCCATCGGGATGATTCTTTTTTTTTTCATGTCTCTAACTTTTGCCTGGACCGCCCTTTCGGATTTTCAATCCACCGAGACGTTTTTTTTTTAGTTTAGGCGAAGTATTTCTTGACTACATCAACATTCGTGGGGTAGGCAAATTCCTCTCCGTCCATGGTTGCAAGTCTCAAGGTGCCTCCTGAGAAAGCTTTCGTGACCACATAGGGGCCATCATAATTTGGGGTCCATTTGCCCCGAGAGTCAGTGATAAATGATTGTATCTTCTTGAGCACAAGGTCTCCTTTCCTAAAGACACGAGGTCGGACCTTTTTGTCGAACGCTCTCTTCATTCTCTGTTGATACAACTGACCGTGGCATAGTGTCGTGATTCTCTTTTCTTCGATCAGGTTCAGTTCGTCGTGTCGACTTTGACACCATTCAGCTTCGGTGAGCTTAGCTTCCATCAATACCCGGATTGATGGGATCTCTACTTCTATGGGGAGCACTGCTTCCATACCATACACTAGAGAGAAAGGGGTAGCCCCTGTTGAAGTGCGGACAGATGTGCGATAACCGTGAAGAGCAAAGGGTAGCATCTCGTGCCAATCTTTATAGGTTACAACCATCTTTTGAACGATCTTCTTGATGTTCTTGTTAGCCGCTTCTACCGCTCCGTTCATCTTGGGTCGGTAGGGAGATGAGTTATGGTGTTCAATCTTGAACTCAGCACACAACTCTTTCATTATCTTATTGTTCAAGTTAGATCCATTATCAGTAATGATCTCGCTTGGAACACCATAACGGCAGATGATATTATTTTTGATAAATCGGACCACCACTTGTCGGGTTACATTGGCGAATGACGCTGCTTCGACCCACTTGGTGAAATAGTCAATGGCTACCAGGATGAACCGATGTCCGTTTGAAGCCTTGGGCTCAATCATACCAATCATATCGATTCCCCATATGGAAAACGGCCACAGGGAAGAAAGAACTTTGAGATGTGATGGCGGTACATGAATTTTGTCGGAGTATATCTGACACTTGTGACACCTCCTCATGTGCTTGTAGCAGTCGGATTCCATGGTCAACCAATAATACCCAGCCCTGAGAATTTTTCTCACCATTGTGTGTCCGTTGGCATGAGTGCCAAAGGATCCTTCATGAATTTCTTTCATGAGCATGTCTGCTTCTGGTCTGTCGACGCATTGGAGCAAGACCATGTCAAAATTTCTCTTATAAAGAGTGTCACCGCTCAGGAAGAAGTTTCCAGCCAATCTTCTGAGGGTTTTCCTGTCTTTTCTGAGTGCCCCAGATGGGTACTCTTGTTTCTGAAGGAAGCATTTGATATCGTGATACCAAGGTCTGTCGTCTATGACTGCTTCAATCGCGAAGATGTAAGCGGGCCGTTCAAGGCGCATTATGTCAATCTTAGGTAGGTCATTCCATCGACCTACGCTAATCATGGAAGAGAGAGTGGCTAATGCATAAGCCATGTGATTCTCATCACGAGGGATGTGATGAAAGTCGACTCTGTTGAAGAAGGGTAACAACCTTCTTGCATAGTCTTTGTAAGGAATCAATCCTGATTGGTATGTGTTCCAATCTCCTTTTATTTGATTGATAACCAGGGTTGAGTCACCGTATACTTCCAAGTTTTTTATCCTTAAATCAATTGCTTCTTCGAGACCCATGATACAAGCTTCGTATTCGGCCTCGTTGTTCGTACATTTGAACGTAAGTCTGGCAGTGAAAGGAATGTGGGAACCCTGAGGGGTAACAATGATTGCCCCAATTCCGTTTCCATAATGATTGACTGCTCCGTCAAAGATAAGTCCCCACTGGGAACCTGGTTTTGGCCCTTCACTAGGTAGCGGTTCATCGTAATCTTTCATTTTTAGATACATGACATCTTCGTCTGGGAAGTCAAACCCGATTGATTCTTGATTGTCAATCGGTTGATGAGCCAAATGATCGGCTAAAATACTTCCCTTAACGGCTTTCTGAGCATGGTACTCTATGTCATATTCTGATAGTAACATCTGCCAACGGGCAATCCTTCCCGTGAGAGCAGGTTTTTCGAAAACGTACTTGATTGGATCCATTTCGGAGACCAGCCAAGTAGTATGACGAATCATGTACTGGCGAAGACGTTTGGCTGCCCAAGCCAAAGCACAACAAGTTTTCTCAAGCATTGTGTACCGAGTCTCGCAGTCGGTGAATTTCTTGCTTAGATAGTAAATGGCAGACTCTTTCCTTTTAGTTTCGTCTTGTTGGCCAAGTACACATCCCATTGAGTCCTCTAGGACTGTGAGGTAAATGATTAGTGGTCTTCCTTCCACTGGAGGTGATAGAATCGGAGGATTCAACAGATATTCCTTGATACTGTCGAAGGCGGTTTGGCAGTCTTCTGACCAAACGCAATCCTGGTTCTTTTTCAATAACTTGAAAATCGGCGCACAAGTGGCGGTCATAAGGAATATGAATCTGCAGATGTAGTTCAAATGTCCCAGGAATCCTCTGACTTGTTTTTCAGTTTTCGGAGAAGGCATTTCTTGAATGGCCTTGACCTTGTCAGGATCAACTTCAATCCCTTTCTGGCTGACGATGAACCCTAGTAGTTTCCCTGAACGGACACCGAAGGTGTACTTGTTAGGATTCAAGCGGAGCTTGAATTTTCTTAGACGTTCGAACAATTTTGACAGATGTTCAACGTGCTCATCCTCTGTTCTTGATTTTGCAATCAAATCATCGACATATACCTCGATTTCTTTGTGTATCATGTCATGAAACAGAGTAGTCATGGCCCTTTGATAGGTTGCCCCGGCATTCTTCAAACCGAACGGCATTACCCTGTAACAAAAGGTACCCCATGAGGTAATGAACGAAGTTTTCTCCATGTCTTTCGGCGCCATTTTGATCTGGTTATAGCCCGAGAATCCATCCATGAAGGAGAATACTTTGAACTTTACTGTGTTGTCAACCAGCATGTCAATGTGTGGTAAAGGAAAGTCATCCTTTGGACTTGCCTTGTTTAAATCTCTGTAATCAACACACATTCTGACCCTTCCGTCCTTTTTGGGAACGGGTATGATGTTGGCTAACCATTGAGGATATTCAGATGTAGCGAGGAAACCCGCACCGATCTATTTCTGTACCTCCTCTTTGATTTTGATGGCCATGTCCGGGTGAGTGCGTCTCAACCTTTGCTTTACTGGCTGACATTCCGATCTCAACGGTAAGTGATGTTCCACGATGCTAGTATCCAACCCTGGCATATCCTGATAGGACCAAGCGAACACATCGGGGAATTCTTTGAGAAGCTTTATCAAACCCTCTTTGACAGTTGGACTGAGCAGTGCTCCGATCCTGATTTCTTTTCTCTCTTTTTCTGAGCCCAAGTTTACCATTTCCAACGGTTCTTTGTGAGGTTCAATGGACCTTTCCTCTTGTCTGAGTAGTCGGGAGATCTCTTCTGGAATTTCGTTGTCATTTTCTTCTTCAGCCTCGAATACCGGGAACTCAAAGTTGGGAGAAGGCATCGGATCATATGTTTCAACGGGGTATAAAACAAGCAATCTGCATGACGTGATGATTCGTGTTTAGAAGAGATAGAGAAAATGCAAGTGTGTGCAGTGTATTGATTTTATTGCTTGTTTTTATTATTGAATGTTTTTTAGGATTACCATTTTCTGAAAAAGCAAAAAGAGAAAACAACAATTAATGCGGAAATTACAGAACGACGTTATTTTATTGATGAACAAGTCGAATCTTGAAACTACAGCCCTATAAAACAAAACTCTGTCGCTTTGGGCAAAGCGAAGAGGGAAATTTACAAAAAGCAAGCCCTATCAAAATATTCGTTTCACCTGGGCAGGGTGAAAGGTTTAAAGATGGCAATTACTTTGACTGATGAACGACCTTCGGAACCTCGACAGCAACCCATTGGCGGCGAACTCCTCGGTGAATCACAAAGTCTAGCACCTTCCTTGATTTGTCTTCAGAAATAACATTGATTTCTGGTGGAGTAGGATCATTGGAATCTGTCTCCCAAGCAGAGTTGTCGTAGGAGGATTCCTCTGTTGCATTTTGCATAGCATTTGTGCTCTCAGTTGTATCTCCCCATCCAGTTGGCTGGATATCTTCGAGCCTGATACGAGAGCTTTTGGGAGCAGTGTACTTGACCATAAAGTCGTATTTTCCACTTGGTCGTCCCAAAGTGTCCTAAACTTCTTTGGAACTGGAGAAGTCATCCCTCTCGATGACGTTGACCTCAGGAAAAACATAGTTGATGAATTCTAGTCCTGCAAATGTTGCGAATTCATCTTCATGTTGAGTAGTTTCCGAATGACCTGAGTGTTGATCCCATGACATGACGGGGACACAGGTATTCTGTTCAATGACGCTCAGCTGAGTTTCATTACTCGGCTGACTTTCTTGCCCCAAGTTTCCTGGGTAAGGCTGCCACATTGGCAGACCATCCATCGGGCCATAGTAATTATGATCAAAGTTTTCTTTCATCAGAGTGTCTTCCTCTAATGAATTTGGCGGAGCACGGCATCCTTCCGGATCACAATCTCCGTAGATCATTTCGACATCTGATCTTGGTATAAATCTCGGACTTTCTGTAGGAAAGCAAAAAGGCATATGCACCTCTTCCTGAGACATATAGCCGTCCTTGTTAAGGTAGGACTTCCATTCTTCATCTGTGTCAGAGGGATCTTCCTCATTGATAGCATGAACTGTCTGAGACACTGGGTGAAGAAAACCTCCACTGTGGAAGAAGTTTTGAAGGGGATGAAGACTTTCATCGTTGGCGGCTGTCTGGGTACAGGTTGCAGAAAAACCAAGACCCTTCTTTGTTTTATTGTCAATAGGAATGACAAGCCGTCCCCATCCTGTCGTATCGGTACTCTCGACCGCTTTGATAGCATCTTTGTATGAAGAAATTGAAGTTCCTTCTTCGGATTGATCGTTCTTGCTCACCGATAGTGCTTGGACCTGAGTTCCAATAACCTCCTCGGGTTCTGCACAAGCAGATGATGATAAGTTACTCACAAGCAAGGCTTGTTCCCCACAAACCGTGACAAGTTGAACGTTCTTGACGAACTTTAGCTTTTGGTGGAGGGTTGAAGTAACCGCTCCGGCCTGATGTATCCAAGGTCTTCCTAATAAACAACTGTACGTTGCCCGGATGTCCATGACCTGGAAAGTGATTTGGAAAGTGTGAGGACCAATAGTTATGGGACGATCCACTTCGCCGATAACTATTTTTCTGGATCCGTCGAATGCTTTGACGACGACCTCGCTGACTCTCATTGGAGGGCCCTTGAATGATAATTGCGTCAAAGTGGACTTCGGCATAACATTCAGGGCTGACCCTGTGTCTACCAGTACGTTGGCTAAAGCATCGCCCTGGCAGTTAACTGTGATATTGAGCGCCATGTTATGACGGCGACCCTCTTCAGGTAATTCCTCATCACTAAATCCCAAATTGTTGCAGGAAGTGATGTTAGAGACAATACTATCGAACTGTCTAATTGTTACATCCTGTTCCACAAAGGCTTGCTCCAAGACTTTCTGTAGAGCCTCTCTGTGTGCTTCTGAACTGAGTAACAACGATAATACTGAGATCTTTGAAGGAGTCTGTAACAGTTGATCAACAATGTTGTATTCACTCCTTTGGATGAGCTTTAGCATCTCATCTTTGTCTTTTGAAAAGTCGGGATTACTAGATTGACCTACTGGTGGATCAGGAATTTCTGCCTGAAGTTCCTTTTCTTTGTTGGATTCTCCAACCCCTTGGTTGAAGATTCGACCGCTCCGTGTTACACGACTGATGTCTGTAATATTCACGACGGAGGGTAATGGAATTTCCTTTCCATTCTCGACTATTGTTGCACCGTATTTATAAGGGATTGCCTTAGCTGATTCATACTGTAGTGGCCCCGGTAGATAGATGACTATGGGGACTTTCTGATTTTTCTGACCATCATAAGTAACCTCGATCCGTTCCCGGTTGGGAACTCTAGATTCGTCAAGTAGAGGGACGATGGCAAAAACATCCCTGATCTGGTGATGACCAGAGATCGTGACAACATCCTCAACTTGATCGGCAAGGTAGTTCGACGACCAAATGATGGGTCCTGAACCTGGATATGGATGAATTTCTCCATGATCGATCTGACCCTGAAGAGCTGCTCTCACAAGGTAACACCCTTGGTTACTTTCCGAACAGACGCTACAATTGTCATAGTTGTGTGGTGGCACCTGGCCACGCCCACTTTAAATACAATGTAACCTCACTAGGTTACCTTCCATTGATCGGACATACTGACTTTGACGACGAGTAGGATTCCTGTTATTGATACTAATCTGCTGAGTATCTTCGTCCATATAGATTGGCATCCACCAGTGATTTAACAAGTGCTGAAGTGCCTCCTGGACAAGGGTACAACCTCGATCGTTTTCGCAACCCACTTTACAATTTTTATAATCGTGTGATATTAAGAATCCGAGTCAGACCTGCTCAGCGTGTAACTCTACCAGATTGGTATTCATCACGCGGATGTCAAAGATCTGAACCATGTTGATTTGATAGGAGTTCCTATCATGGTAGTCTTGGATCCATCCAAGATCCATCTGACGCTGGAGGGCCTCTTGTATGAAAGAGCATCCCTGTTTATTTACCGAGCAAATCAGACAGGAACTGTAATCGTGCCGCGGCAGATTATGATACTGGCTTTGCCTTGAGTGCATCGCCACCAAGTTGACATTCATCACACAGATGTTGTGGTTTTGAATGACGTTAGAATTCATAGAGACCATGTTAACTCCACGAACTCGGTGCTCCTGGATCCATCCGAGATCCATTTGTTCCTGTAGAGCTGCTTGCACTACAGAACATCCTTGGTTATTTTTAGAGCAGATATCACACTGGTGATAATTATGAGGTGGCACATGGCCATATCCACTCTGTCTACAATGCATCTTGACCAGATTGGTCCCCAATAAGAGTACATCGTGAATTTGATAGACATTGTTAGTCTCTTTCTCAATCAGATTGACTGCAGCTTTCTCATGTTGAGGCAGCGGGTTCGTAAGAACATTAGGATTCGTATCTTTGAAAGATAAGAGCCCGCTCCTAACAAGCTTTTGCACGTCGAATTTGAAATTGAGGCAAGTCTCAATGTTATGCCCTGAACCTCCTTGATGATAAGGGCATGTTTGATCCACCTTAAACCAGAAAGGCGGATTTTCCAGAACTGAAAGGGGAGACTTAGTCTAAATGTGCCCCTTAGCCAGTAGTAACGGAAACAGTTTTGCGTACGTTACAGGTATAGGATCAAATCCTGGTGGCCGTGTTGTACGGTTGTTGTTATATGGGGGACGAGCCTGCTGAAGAGGCTGTTGTGTCCTTTTTTGGTCAGGTTGGCTCTGCGCAATCTGAGGTTGATACGTAGGAACAGGCGCGGGGCCGATAGCAGGAGTAACAGCTGCTACTAGCTGATAACGTCGCCTTTGCTTCCCGAGAGAGATATTCCCAATATCTTGCTCTTTTTTCTTAGGGAGAGCACTACCGTATTTTTTAGTACCGCTCGTTGATCCAGTGTCTTTTACCAAACGTCCTTCTCGGACGGCTTCCTCAAGACGTACACCCATGCCGACCATTTCGGTGAAATCACTGGGCGCACTGGCGACCATTCGGTCATAGTAAAATGAGCTTAAGGTCTTTAAGAAGATTTTTGTCATCTCTTTTTCCTCAAGAGGTGGACAAATTTGAGCAGCAATTTCACGCCACCTTTGAGCATACTCCTTAAAGGTTTCCTTGTATTTTTGCGACATTGATCTGAGTTGATCTCTGTCGGGTGCCATGTCCAAATTGTACTTGTATTGTTGGACGAAGGCAATACCAAGATCTCTGAATGTACTGATCGTAGTACGGTTTAAACCCATGTACCATTTGAGTGCGGCACCGGTTAAACTATCCTGGAAGTAGTGAATCAGCAGGTCCTGATTCTCCGTCTGAGCTGACATCCGCCGAGCGTACATCACCAGATGGCTCTGAGGGCAAGAGTTACCCTTGTATTTTTCAAAGTCGGGCACCTGGAACTTGTGCGGGACTTTTACATTTGGGACCAAGCAAAGGTCTGCGGCGTCCTTTCCAAATAGATCCTGACCGCGAATGGCTTGCAGCTCTTTCTGCATTTCCAAGAACTGCTCCTGGAATTCCTCCATTCTGTCGAACATAGTTTCCTTCTTACCAGAAGGTGTTGGCGGAATCTATCCTTCCGGGACAGTGTGCACCACAGGGGGTGGTACCGTGACTACGACAGTAAGTCTTGGTGCCTCCCGAAGTTTGTAACCTTCAGGAGTCTTGAGTATGCCCCTGGCATCTTCGCTTTCCCGAAGTTTGTAACCTTCAGGCCCAGCGGTTTCTGTTGCGATTCCCTGATCTTCAGTGATCGGCAGAACATATCCTTCCGGGATATAGTTAACAGGCATGCCCCAAGGACGATCTTTCGGCATCTGATACCTAGGATCATACTTTTTTATGATGGGCGTTGAGGTGATCTCTGAGATCACAGTTCTTTGTAGCTGAGCTTCTGCCATGGCTTGCATGTCGTTACGAAGCTTTCTCATATCCTCTCTCAGAGCGTCGATCTCTTCTTTCAACTCTCTGTTTTCTTCCTCAAGATCATCCATCATTTTCTGACGATTGGCCCGAGTATTATAGGAATGAGACAGTTTGACTCTAGAATCGAGACACAAACGTGAGATTCGTAGGGAAGAAGAATACGTGATGTAAGAATGATGAATGCAATGATTATATTAATTGTTTTTAGGTTTAATAAACTTCGACAATTAGATTGCAAATATCAAACAGTGGGGAAACCCCTTTTTATTGAAATTCAAAGGATTACAGAAATGGAAATACAGTAGATTACAAAGTGCAGAAACAGAAACCTAAACTAATGGGTCTCGAGTCCTCTTCTTTGACCGGGGCGCTTGGGCCGTTGTCGGGTTGTCATTCCTTTGCCAGGTGAAAGGAGCGAGCAAATTCCTTTGGTCATCTTGATTCTCTACAGCATGCTGCTCCAAAATTTCAATCAGAGCATCTTTCTCTTTTAGTAGTTGTTGTATTTGGATACACTCTACGTCGAGGGTGCGGTACTTGTTCTTCCAAGACCTTCTTTCCTTTTGAACCTTGTTGAGAGTAACCTGAAGCCTTTCAGTTTCCGTCATGAAGTACATGACAATTTCCCTCGGCGGAAGAATTCCGTAACGAGGATAAGGCATCTTTAGCTTGAAAGCTCTAGTTTGTACCCAATGGAGATAAGGCTCCACCGAGACACAGTCCGGTTTTCCCAGAGACTCTCGTCCTTTCTTATGAACCTGTTTCCAAGCTTGCACTATTTCCATCTTTAGTGCTCTGTCACTTTCTCCTTCTTTGAAGAAAAGACCTTCCAGATGAACACCCAGTGGGATGTGTCTCATCGGGTATCCAAATTGACGAAGAACTAATATCGGATGATAGTTGATTCCTCCTTTAGTTCCTATGAGGGGTACGTTGGGGAAGTTTCCACAACGGTCAATGATTCTGATTCCCTCATAAATCCTATTACACCAATCTATATCAGAGTTGGTGAGAGACATGATCTTCTGCGACCATCGTAAGACACTCGTGCAATCCCAAAAAGCGTCAGACTTGGGCAAGTGAGAGATAAACCATTTGTAGAGCAAAGGTACACAACATGTGATCTCCCCTCCACTGTACAAATTTCCCAAGTGTACAAAATGATACGCATCTGAGAGCAAAGTCGGCACAGGGTTTCCAATGAGAAAAACCTTAATAGCGTTGATATCGACGAAGTTATTGATGTTGGGAAACAAAAATAATCCGTAGGTGAGCAAGACAAAGATGCTTTCAAAAGCAGTTATGTTCCCTATACTAGCAAAGTATAGAGCTTTCTTTGTCAAGAACTGGGCTGGCAAACCTTGGATGCCACCCTTAGTGGTCATGTGAGTCCTGACCTCAGACTCGTCCAAATGAATTGCTATTGCAATAGTCTGATTCTTTGGAATTTCTTCCAGTCCAGAAAATGGAGCTCGATCAGTGATATGTAAATCAGTCAGATGAGAATACTCCTCCAGCGTTGGTGATAGCTGGTAATCCGGGAATGTGAAACAGTGATAAACCGGATCGTAGAACTGAATGAGCGCATCCATGATTCCCTTAATCACATGGACTCTTAACAGTGGTAGCAAACCACCATGCTTGGCTCTGAAAGCCTCTGGGTTAACGATCATCCTCGCTAACTTTCTCAAATCCCCTAGTTTTGGAACCTAGAAGGTATACTGGTGAGTTCTCCTTCTACCGAAATCCATTAATGCAATCTTTTTCTCTGATATTTGCAATCACAGTCTTAGTTTAATTTGAAAAACAGAGAGACTAGAAGAGAAATTTTTTTAATGTTTTAATGTTTTATTAAATGGATGCATGAATGCAGCACATAAAAGCATAGAAAACACATGGGGTCAAAGGGTCGTTGTCATGAAGTCAAGGCTCTACCCATCCCCAAAGGTTTATACTAGGGTGATTTTTGTACCTGTACTCATTATCATCAGCTCCTCCCAGGAAAGCAAAATAACAAGCGGATCACCAGCGAGTTGTGTGCAATCTTAGAGTAAGTGCCATTCACCGAGAATAGATCACCAGCCTCAAATGAGGGTAGTATCGCGTAGCAGCTATTTCCGATAGCTTCTGCACTACGAAAGGGTTTGGCTTTTCTAGGTGTATACTCAATCTTTCCACATGCGGCATCACACGCATTCCCAGTAGCAGAAAAATAAACACGTATAGCATTTAGGAAAAGCAGTATATATATTTGTCCTAATCATCCTAAACTTATAAAGCTATGAATCTTAAGTTCCTGACAGAAATGGGTTCCCCGGCGGAAGCCCCAATCTGTGGTTCCCTGCCTAAGAGATGGACCAGCATAGGTCAATCTTTCTCTTCGGTAGAGTTCCCATTTTCCGTAGAAAACGGGGATGATGCCCTAAGGCAGAAAAGGAGACTCCCCAGCAGAGTCGCCATTTGTGTAATTTTTCACACAAGAGAAGTAGAAAGAAAGGAACGGGCCCCACGGTGGGCGCCACTTTTCTGTAGCGAGCGATTTTGGACGTGGTTCTTAAGCGTTGGTCGCTCTCTGCTGTTTGAGCTTAAAACTACAGGTCGATTCATTTTTTATCCTATTGTGAACTGAATAAGTAAGG
Organism: Lathyrus tuberosus; assembly: GCA_022829125.1. NCBI lineage: Eukaryota > Viridiplantae > Streptophyta > Magnoliopsida > Fabales > Fabaceae > Lathyrus > Lathyrus tuberosus. The sequence continues at coordinate 6,973,811 of JALAZF010000199.1, read as the reverse complement.
GAAATAGATGTCTCCAATTAACCCTGCTTTGCATACTGAGTTTAAACAGCGGTCTGTTAGGTTACGGATGCTATCAATGTGGGGGGGCCTTTGTACTGGTTATTTGTATTTCGCCAATACGGTTTTCTTTCTTTCGATCTGGGCAGAAGGTTTCTGGTGGGGAATAAGGATTAGGATGTTAGGACTGGTGCTTTTGAATTACTGCTTTTGATTGACAGAGATATGGGATTTGGGTTTTTTGTTGATTGCGCTCGCTAAGATCTTTTCTTTCGATCTTATGCCTACGTATTCCCGTTTACCGAAACAGGGAAATCAGAGCGTTCGTAGTTCCTCCTATTCTATGGGAGGAAATGGTTTTTGGTGTCTTGTTCAAAGCCCAAGACATGAAGCGAAAGGTGATTTGTATCTTGTTCAAAGCCCAAGATGTGAAGCTAAACGGTCTATTTGTGTCTTGTTCAAAGAACAAGACATGAAGCTGAAAGACCTCGGCTTTAGAGAGAATTTGTCATCTCTAAAGAGGGGAGAAGGAGAATTACTTTAACTGGGATACGCGGATCCGAGCAATGCCATAATTTCCGAAGAAAGGGTTTTAACCTGAAGGAGAAGACTTTAACTCAGTGTAGAGCAATGCCATCTTTCCTTAGGAATTTCTCATGCTAAAAGAGGGACAGTGGCATGGATGTAGATGATCCAGAGGCTTGCCGCTTACAGCGATTAGATGAAGGGAGTTGTTGATGTTTGTGTACTGTGAACGAGGCACAGCTTTGATGCTAAAAAGGTCGATTGGATCAACCAGTGGTTTTCTTATACAAAGCCTAAGAGGAGGCTAATTTCCGCTAGGAAAATCATTATACAAAGCCTAAGAGGAGGCTATTTTGTGTCTCGTACAAAGCCCGAGAGAGAGGCTAAAAGTTTTTGACCCAGTGGGGCATATCGTTATACAAAGCCTAAGAGGAGGCTAGCAAAGAGTTGACTCAGTTAGAGAATCTTTTATACTCAGTAAGAGAGTGTTTTTGTATCTCGTACAAAGCCCGAGAGAGAGGCGAAAAGGTTGTTTTGACTCCACTGGGGAGAATTTTGGTATCTCGTACGAAGCCCGAGATGGAGGCTATTGTAACTGTTTCAGTTGAGTGACAGATCCAATATACTGATTTAAAAGAGAAAATCAGTTCTTATATGAGTAACACTGTACACAGGGATTTAATTTGAGGATCAGGGATATTTCCTTCTCTTTGAGGAAACGGAAAATCCAAAGGGTATCGAGACTATCTGAGTCTGCGGGTTTCCTTCCTATTTAACGAAGGGTGCTTGAGAATGTCTTTGAGACTCAAGGAAGTTAGACTGTCCAAGTCTAGAGTTTTATCTTTTGTACTATGCTTCGAGAAACAGTAGTAGACTCTATGAAAGGACTGTTCTATGAGGATGACTAGGTTCTGTTCCTATACCTCTAGGAGGTCGTCGGGACAATTTGTACGAAGCCCAAGAGGAGGCTGGAATCTTTTAAGAAGCCGACGGGTCCTTGTACTAAGCCCAAGAGGAGGCTATCATTCCCGGAGGAAGAGATCATTATACGAAGCCTAAGAGGAGGCTGTGAATCTTTCTAAGAAGCCGTAGGGTCCTTGAATAATGCCCAAAAGGAGGCCGATGCTTTTAAGAAGCCCGTGGGTCTATCATCTCCTTTCCATTAGGAGAGACAACTCTTTTAAAGATGAAAACCACTGGTAAACGTGCGAGGTTTACTATCCAACGACTTTTAACTTTTAAAGAGGGTTCCTTAGTTAAGGTCCAAGATTATGACCGTAGTGGGTACCCAAACCCCAAGACATTCAAGGCAAGCTATCCACAAGGAATAGATCAAGTCAGGAAAGTTCGAGAATTTGGAATAAACTCAAAGATGCCATTCACGGAGATTACATTCATCTTGGGGAGTAGAGCTTCTTGACGATTCCTAAGGAGGACAGCCGAAGAGAAGACTGTATCTGGTGCTCCTATTGGGGATCTAGGCGTCTATTTCTACGAATAAATGAAACGGCGTCACCTAGTTCTAGACATAGTTGCCGGGGAAACTCGAAATATCTATACTATTATTACACAGTAGATATGAGTTTATGAAAGGAGACTTACAGTGAGCAGCCCCACAATACAGTTTATAATATGAAAGCAGTAAATGAAAGCGATAACCACTTACTCGGTTGTAGTGCTTCCATGCTGTTTGGTTAGTTGTTCAACAAAGAAAGATTAAAAACAACAGTATATTCAAAATCAAAGGAGAAAGTGCTTTGAAAAAGAAAGATTTAGGGCTTACAGCTCAAGGAGAGGCCCAGGGTTTTATCAGTGGGCGCACTGTTGAATTTGTACAGAGGGACTTATACAAGTGACTGGGGCCCAAAATGATTTTCTGTACAAAGGGATGGGTCTTACACTCTCTCAAGAGGCCCAAAAAGGTTTTAAAGAAAAATAAATGGGTCTTACTACTCGAGGTTAGGCCCAAATAATTTTTGAAAAAGCGACGATCGCGCCGTTTGTTTTTTGACGGTATCGGGACTTATACAATAAGTGAGGCCCAAAGATGATTTAGTCAAAAAAAGGATTGGGTCTTACACTCTAATAGAGGCCTAAAGTGTTTTGAAAATGATTTATGAGGGTTGAATTAATCCAAAACCCTAATTTGTTTTCAAAATGTATTTAATTGAATAAAAATTCAATTAAAATGATCAAAAATTGTTTAACACATGGAAAACAAATTGTGATCTTGGATTAATGCTTCAAAAATTAAGTATTGACCTACAAAATAATTAGAAAGCATTAAAAGTTGCAAAATCAATGTAGAAAAAAATATTTAAAATGCCAAAAACAATTAAAACATTAATTCTTTGCAAAAATATCAATTATATGAAATAAATAATAGTTTTGGGATTTTTTGATAAAATAAAATATTTTAACATTTTTGTGAATTATTAAAAAAAGAATCAACTCAAAATCATTAAAACTCAGAGAGAAATTAATTTTTGAATCAATTAAACAAAATCACAAAATTCAAATATTTGAAAATCTGAAAATGGCGCCAAGAACACAAGCAAGAACACGCGCGTTTTCTGGGTTTGGCTGATTTGCATTTTCTATCCAATCTCCATGAATACGTAATCATATCATGCAATCCACATATCATTATGCTCGTCTCAACCTCACGATCATGTCTATGTACTTTAATTTCATTTAAATTAAACATACAACAAGAAATCACGAAGAAACCTCAAGAACCCTAATTTCTGCATGAAGGCTAGGATTTTTGATACACGATTCAAACAATGCAATTAATTGAGGGAAAACATTCCATGCATGATTATGAACATATGGCCAAATTATTGTGCGAGGAAATATGCATAGATTGAGAGATGACCAAGTATGTGCTTACCTCCAAGCCGTGACAGCAAGCTCTGAGTGATTTTTGATTTGGAGGTGTTACAGATGAGTGGTGATGATCTGAACAGCTTCCCTACACCCTATGGATTGTGTTTGGATGGTTGGACTTGATTGAAATTGGCTGGATCATTTTGTGGTACCTCAGCTGCACCTTGTTTGAAAATTTGAGCAACCAGCTGGTGATTTCATGACATTGATGTTTCAGAAGTTATGTGAGTGTTTCATCAGCTCATATGTGATGTATGTGAGGTGTGTGAGTGATTGGTTTGTGCAGAATTGCTCTCAAACTCAAAACCCGATAGCTACCTTGCTAAGAAAGGCATTTTTGCCAAGAGAAAGAGATTTTGAGGAAAGCATCTGTTAGATGGCTTTGGTGTACTTAAACTGACCACAATTGAGCTCTATTTATAGTAGACAAGTTTGTTTTGCAAGGAATAGTGCATGGCAGCTGGTAAGTAGGTTTGGCCAATGTTGGCAAATGAAAATCCAAGTCTCCTCTAGCCATTGATTAGAGGTTAGGGCACAGAGCTTTGGTCCCCTTGGTCTTGGATAAGTCTTGACTGATTTCAGATGAGAATGGCTCAGTCCATGCCACCTTGATGGTTCCATTGAATGCCTCATTCCAAATTTGAAGTCTTGTCCCTATTTTGGCAACTCTAGGTTCAACATGCTATTCCTTGTTCCTTGGACCTTGGAGGCTTGGCTCAGTGATTGTCCCCTTTAGATTCAATCCTATGAGGTGTCCAAGTGGATTGGAGCAATTGAAATTGGCTGATTTTGGCAAATCGAGCCAAAATCAAATTCTGCCTTGCCTTGACAGATTTCAGCAAGGCAACTTGGCAATGTTGTATCTCATGGTGTAGGTTGAATTTGGCAATGTTCTTGGCCATTTTGGAAAGCTCTTACATGATACAACAACTGTTTAAACAAGTTTGGTTTTGATCTCTTTTGATTCCAAGTGAAAAATCCCCCTACATTTGGCAAAAAGTGAGGCAGAATCTGACTTAGTGAAAATTTCACTAAGTGTTTGAAAAAGTGACATTTTCACTTTTCAGCCACTTTGATCACTCCATAACTCAAAATCCTTAATGAATTGGAATGACTTGTAGTTGAAGTTTTTGTAGGTGATAATGAGGGCTACAAATCCATCTTTGGATGAGAAAAAATGGCCTTGTGGTTTAGGAGTTATGGTCCTCCAAAGTTGGTACCTTTGCCACTTTATTTTTAACTTAGAAAAATTTCTAAGTTTTATGGTTACCCCTTTTACAAGTTATCTCACTTTTCTTGATTTTTCTTGATGAATGATGATTCAAATCATAAATTAACATCATTTTAGGGTTAATAATCCATTTTGGTGAAAAATCTCAAAAAGTCAAAGTTGACTTTTGTGCACAGTTGACTTTTTATCAGATGAATTCCAAACTGTGCAATTCTTCAGGAAATCATGTCCTTGACCTAAATCAAACTTGATGGACATGTTCCATGGGTGTCATAGGGTATATCCAATCATGTATTAGGGTTTGGGAGCATGTCTTGGTCAAAAGTCAAAGTTACAGTTGACTTTTCCCTTAAAACCCTAATTGTGGTGCAGATGAAAATGAGACTTATTGCTCAAGCTTCTTGGATCAATCCATTGTTCCAAATGGATCAATATTGTGTATTAGAGACCCTCAAATCATCTCTTGAGGTCTTGGCTCATGGTTTGTCCCAAAAGTCAACTTAGGGGTGAATTAGGTCAAGAAACCCTAATTCCTGATTTTTGATGAATGCATCCCCTGAGGCAAAATTGACTTGATGCATGGGTTCATGAGGTTCCATGAAGCATATTAGGTCATGTTTTGGATCATTGCCTTGTGCCCAGATGAAAATTTCCATCTGGAGGCCCTGGTCGACCAAAACCCTAATTTGGTGACACTGTCGATCTTGAGACTTGATCCACCTAGAAGGGAGCAGCCTTGTGCTTAATCCTTGAAGTGGGAGTCCTTTTTGATCCCATGTGGATGTTTGAGAGATTATACAAGTTGAAGATCATGTCATTTCTTGATTGATCCTTTGTCCAAGCACTCAGAGAGGGCTTGAAACCCTAATTTTGATTGTATTGGATGCTCACCCATCTTTGGGGAGACTAATGAAGCATAAAGGTACGTCCATATTGTGGTGATGATTTTCACAATAATGGGAAATCTAAGTGGTCAAAATTTGGGGTATTACACGAGGTACTAAACAAAGAGCTGCAAAAGGCAAAAGAAAAGGGTAAGCATTTCTTCAACAAGTGGAAAGAGTCCCAAAAGGAGATTGAAGAGCTCAAATTACAAGTTGGAATCAAGAAGGCGAGACATGAAAGGAGCAACGCTGAAGAACAGATTGCAACGCTGAACCAAGAGATTGCAAAGAGAAACAGGTTAATCAAAGGGCTAATCTCGCGACCGACACATCCTGACACTTTGAATCTTCTGGAAGAAGTGGAGGCTAGCCTGTTTGGGGTAGAATTGTAGTTTATTTGTATATGGTTTTTATGTGGTTACCATCAGGATTATTGATGGAATCACCGTTGGTTACGATTGACTTTGTTTGTATGAATTCTTCAATCTTGATAATAGTATGTTTGATTCAGATATTTTTGCCTTGGTAGTTTTTTATTTTTGTGATTGGTTTCCTGTGGTTGGATCCGGTGGTATCTCTGGGTTCGGATTTATTTTCCGATATTGCGTCTAATCCCTTGCCCGGTTGCTTGGATTGGAATCAAAGCGGATATACCTCGGAAATGTTTAAATATGTTTGTTGCATTTGCATTTGCATAGTCATATTCATTCTTTGCATTGCAGGTTTTCTTGGGTTTCTCTGGTTTTCTTATGCTCTCTCTTTCTTTCAGTCAGGATTGATCAACCAACTCATCGTTATTCTACTCGACTCAATCAAAGCAGAGTGATGGACAAAGTTCAGGCAGATATGGCCGCTATGCAAGCTCGCATCGATCAGTTCATGGAGATGATGCAGGGGGTGGTACAAAGTCAAAATGAATTCAGAACTCTGGTTCAGCCACTGGTGGCGCAGGTCGACGAAAATGGAATCTTACACGGTGGTCTTATTAACCGTAATATCCCTCCGGGCGGAGTTGGTGCTGGTGGACAGGGCAGAATTCCTTCAGTGGTTGGAGAAGGAAGTACTATCCGAGCTATCCATGGCCCTCGTTTTGAGGATCAACAGGACGATGTCTTTTCAGTCAGAAGTTTAGATGCTGCCCTTCCCGTGGTCAGTGATGAAAGAATCCGTTTAATTGAGGCTCAATTAAAAGAGGTTTTGAAACAGGATGATTTGGGGATTGATTTGGACGACCTAGGGTTGGTTCCTGATATTGTTATTCCACATAAGATTCAGATTCCCACACTAGAAAAGTACAATGGTTCTACCTGCCCGAGAACTCATGTGAAGGCCTATACCAGGAAGATGGCTGCTCACGCTAAGGATGAAAAGTTAATGATGCACTTCTTCCAAGACAGCCTGTCTGGCGCGTCTTTGGAATGGTACATGGGGCTAGAAAGTAGAGATGTTCATACCTGGAGAGAGCTAGCTGCAGCTTTCATCAAGCATTATCAGTACAACACGGACATGGCTCCTAACAGAACTCAGCTGTTGAGCATATCCCAGAAGAATGATGAGAGTTTCAAAGAATACGCGCAAAGGTGGCGTGAATTGGCGGCTAGGGTGCAGCCACCAATGCTAGAGAAAGAGATGCTGGATATGTTCATGGACACACTGCCTAAAAACTACTATGAGAAGCTTTTGCCTTGTTCTCTAGGCAAGTTTGCAGATGTGATTGCTATTGGACAGAAGATAGAGGTCGGAATTAAGGCTGGGAAGGTTTCTAGCGGTGATGGATCGTCCTCTGGACATGGAAAGAAGCCATTTGATAATTATAAGAAGAAAGGAGAGACCAACGCTGTATCATCCCACAGGGGAAAAGGGAAACAGCGCCAGCATAACAATCAACAGGTAGCATCAGTAACCATTCCAACAACTTTACCTCCACCACAACAGCAAAGGGGTAATGCTAATCAGAATAGGCAGCAGGGTCAGTATCAGAACAGACAGAGGAATGCAAAGAGGCATTTTGATCAACCCCCAATGTCGTATGCACAGTTGTTGCAACATTTGCTGCAGTTGCGTCTAGTTGAGCTTCGTACCCTGGCTCCACCAACAGGGGAACTCCCACGAGGCTACGATGCTAACGCACACTGCAATTTTCATTCTGGTGCTCCTGGGCACACGGTGGAGAAGTGTAGGGCATTTCAGCACAAGGTGCAGGACCTTGTGGACACTAAGGCCATCAATTTCTCGAATGACGGACCCAATGTTATTCAAAACCCGATGCCTAATCACAATGGGCCAAGGGTGAATGCTATAATTAAGGACTGTGAAACTTTGAATTTGATCATGGATGTGGAGGAACTGAAGACTCTGTTGGTGGTGGTTAAGAACAGATTATTGAAAGGTGATGTTTATCCGGGTTGTGGTGAGAACTGCTCAGATTGTTTGATAAAGGTTAATGGTTGTGATTCGTTGAAGAGGGGTATTCAGAATCTGATTGATGAGGGCTGTTTACAGTTTGACAGAGGTAATCAGCTAGAAGAGGTTGTTAGTGAAAAGGTTGCCACTATCACTATTCCGTTCAAAACAATTACTATTTCTGGTCCAGCAAGGCCACCTCCAGTCATTATCACAAGGGTTGGACCCATTCCGTACGAGAGTTCTAAGGCCATTCCGTGGAATTATGGTGCAGAGGTGTTTGTCAATGGGAAAAAGCAAGAGCTAATGAATACTTCACCAGTGGGTTCTAGTTCAGGGGTTAAAGTTGAGACTGATGCTATAACCAAAAGTGGTAGAGTGCTCCCTCCGGTTAACGATCAACCCAGTACCTCTCGGCAAGATAGAGGAAAACAGACGATGGATGGTTCTGTTCAGACTCCAGTGATTGTGGAATCTACAGTGAAGCCGATTGATGATGCTTTTTCTGAAAATGTTGAGGAGTTTATGCGGCTCATCCGGAAAAGTGATTATAATATCATGGACCAATTACACCAGACCCCGTCCAAGATCTCGATTCTGTCTTTGCTATTGTGTTCTGAGGCTCACAGGAATGCTCTTTTGAAGGTTTTGAATGCACCCTACGTTCCTCAAGAGATTTCTGTTAATCAGCTGGAAGGGGTTGTAGCGCACGTGAATGTGGGTAATGGCCTGGGTTTTACAGATCTTGACTTGACTTCTGCTGGCAGGAATCATAACAACGCCCTGTATATTTCGATTGAATGTCGTGGCTCGCTGATGTCACATGTCTTGGTTGATACTGGTTCATCGTTGAATGTATTACCCAAGAAAGCGTTAATGAAGTTGGATACTCGGGGACTCATTTGTACACCAAGTGACTTGGTGGTGTGAGCTTTTGATGGCTCGAAGAGATCTGTTTTTGGCGAGATTGTGCTTCCGATCAAGGTTGGACCAGAAATCTTTAATGCAACGTTCTACATATTGGATATTCAGCCAGCGTACAGCTGTTTATTGGGTCGTCCTTGGATCCATGGGGCAGGTGCTGTTACTTCCACTTTGCATCAAAAGCTGAAGTATATGGTTGATGGTCACGTAGTGACAGTATGCGGAGAAGAAGACATAATGATCAGTCAGCTGTCAACCTTCAAATACGTGGAAGTGGATGGTGAAATCCACGAGACGTTGTGCCAGGTATTTGAGAAAGTGAAAGTTTCTGAAGAAGTCGTTCAGCCTGAAGCTATAATACAGCCTGTAGTGGTAAATCAACCCGAGGGTTCCATGTCTTCGTTAAGAGACGCCAAAGTTGTGGTTAAAGCTGGCAGCTCACAGAGGTGGGGCCAGGTGGTTGAAGTCCAGAAAAAGAAGGATACTTATGGATTAGGATACAAGCCATCCAAGAGAGATGAGGATCCCCCAAAATTCTATGGCCCTGTCCGTTTCACCAGTGCTGGAGTTTTCTTCGACAGAGTTAATGCTATTGAAGAAGAAGGAGACAGTGATTGTGACATGGATAGATGGATTCGTCCTTGTGTCCCAGGGGAAAGTCTGCACAACTGGTCTTCCGAGAAAGTTATTCAAGTGACAGGCTTCGAGTAATTGCTTTGTTTTCCTATTTTGTTAATCCTACGTTCTGCCCAAGACGTAGTGATTCTGTTTGTAGGGCTTTTAAATGTTGTATGGTTTGCTTTATCATCAATAAAGGACTTTTCACACTCAAATATTTTGATCTCTGTCTTTCTGTTTTTATTTTTACGCATTAAAAACCCACATCAAAATGGCAATGTGTTTCTTTTGTTGCATCATAATAAAACATACCTCATAAATCATTGCAGGTCTTTTTGTTCAGATGACACCGATCATGACTTAGCTATAGCTCGGTATGACTTTGACAATCCAATCTATCAGGCTGAAGAAGAGGCTAACGAAGATTGTGAACTTCCCGAAGAATTGGCCAGATTGTTGAAGCAAGAGGAGAGAGTCATCCTACCTCATCAGGAGGAAATTGAGATTGTGAATCTGGGAACCGAGGACGCCAGAAAGGAAGTAAGAGTAGGGGCTGCATTGGAAGACAGTGTCAAGGGAAGATTGATTGAAATGCTCCGTGAGTATGTGGACATCTTCGCCTGGTCTTTCCAAGACATGCCCGGGCTCGATACTGATATTGTCGTACACCGGCTACCACTCAAAGAAGGTTGTGCTCCGGTCAAGCAAAAGTTGAGAAGAACTAAACCGGAATTGTCTGTCAAGATCAAGGAAGAGGTTCAGAAACAGCTAGATGCTGGTTTTCTTGCCGTAACAAATTATCCTCCATGGGTTGCTAACATCGTGCCTGTACCTAAGAAGGATGGGAAGGTCAGGATGTGTGTTGATTACAGGGATTTGAATAGAGCAAGCCCAAAGGATGATTTCCCGCTCCCTCACATTGACGTGTTAGTTGACAATACTGCTCAGTATTCTGTGTTTTCCTTCATGGATGGCTTCTCTGGGTATAACCAAATCAAGATGGCCCCAGAGGACATGGAGAAAACAACATTCATAACACCGTGGGGAACTTTCTGCTACAAAGTGATGCCCTTTATATTGAAAAATGCAGGGACAACTTACCAGCGGGCGATGGTGACTCTCTTTCATGATATGATTCACAAAGAGATTGAAGTCTATGTTGATGACATGATTGCGAAGTCACAGACGGAAGAAGAACATCTGGTGAATCTTCAGAAGTTATTTGAAAGGTTAAGGAAGTTCAGACTGAGGTTGAATCCAAACAAATGCACCTTCGGGGTGAGATCAGGAAAATTGCTGGGGTTTATTGTTAGTGAAAAAGGTATTGAGGTTGATCCAGCAAAGGTAAAAGCCATACAAGAAATGCCTGTGCCGAAAACAGAAAAAGAGGTTTGTGGTTTCTTGGGGAGATTGAACTACATTGCTAGGTTCATCTCGCACCTCACAGCCACGTGTGAACCAATCTTCAAGTTGCTAAGAAAAGATCAAGCGGTCAGGTGGAATGAAAATTGTCAAAAGGCGTTTGAAAAGATTAAAGAATACTTGCAGGAATCTCCGGTCCTTATGCCGCCGGTGCTAGGAAGGCCTTTGATTATGTATCTCACAGTTCTTGAGAATTCAATGGGATGTGTGCTCGGTCAACAAGACGAGTCAGGTAAAAAGGAGCACGCCATCTATTACCTAAGTAAGAAGTTTACTGATTGCGAGTCAAGATACTCGATGCTGGAGAAAACATGTTGTGCACTCTCTTGGGCCGCAAAGCGTTTGAGGCAGTATATGTTAAACCATACAACCCTTTTGATTTCAAAGATGGATCCGATCAAGTATGTGTTTGAGAAACAAGCACTTTCTGGTAGAATAGCCCGTTGGCAGATGGTTCTGATAGAATATGATATTCAGTATGTTTCCCAAAAGGCCATTAAGGGAAGTGTGTTGTCAGAGTATCTTGCCGAACAGCCAATTGATGATTATCAACCGATGAAGTTTGAGTTTCCGGATGAGCACATCATGTATCTGAAGATGAAGGATTGTGAAGAACCTTTGCTTGATGAAGGACCTGAGATTGGGTCTCAGTGGAAGATGGTTTTTGATGGAGCCGTTAATTCATATGGTAACGGAATCGGGGCAATCATTACGAATCCACAGGGTTCTCATATACCTTTTACTTCCCGATTAGCGTTCATATGCACCAACAATGAGGCGGAGTATGAAGCATGCATCATGGGGTTAGAAGAAGCAATTGATTTGAGAATCAAGAACCTCGATGTTTATGGTGATTCTGCGTTGGTGGTGAATCAGATTACAGGTGAATGGGAGACTCGTCAAGTAAATCTCGTTCCATATAACAATTATGCCAGAAGATTGCTACCTTTCTTTGACAGAGTAGACTTCCATCACATTCCCCGGATAGAGAATCAGATGGCTGATGCGTTGGCAACGTTGTCATCAATGTACAAAGTGAATCTTTGGAATGAAGTTCCCGCAATCAGAATCATGCGCTTGGATAGACCTGCTTTTGTATTTGCAGTTGAAGGGGTATCAGATGGCAAGCCTTGGTATCATGACATCAAAGTTTTCTTGAAGAGTCAAGAATACCCAGCTGGGGCATCTTCCAAGGATAAGAAGACATTGAGGAGGTTATCAGGAAACTTCTTTTTGAACAAGGATGATGTGTTGTACAAGAGAAACTTTGACATGGTCCTGCTATGTTGTGTTGATGAACACGAGGCAGGCTTGTTAATCGAAGAAGTTCACGAAGGTTCCTTCGGTACTCATGCCAATGGGCATGCTATGGAAAGAAAGTTGTTGAGAGAGGGGTATTATTGGATGACTATGGAGTTTGACTGTTTTAAATACGCCCGGAAATGTCATAAATGCCAGATTTATGCTGACAAGGTGCACGTACCGCCTACTCCTCTGAATTTTTTATCATCACCTTGGCCCTTTGCTATGTGGGGCATTGACATGATTGGAAAGATTGAGCCGACTGCTTCAAATGGACATCGTTTTATCTTGGTGGCTATTGATTATTTCACGAAGTGGGTGGAAGCAGCATCGTATGCCAACGTCACCAAACAAGTGGTAGCCCGGTTCATTAAGAAGGACATCATCTGCCGGTACAGAGTCCCAGAGAGAATCATTACTGATAATGGTTCAAATTTGAACAATAAGATGATGAAGGAGCTATGCCAGAGCTTTAAAATCGAACATCACAATTCTTCTCCCTATCGTCCGAAGATGAATGGGGCGGTTGAAGCGGCAAATAAGAACATAAAGAAGATTGTGTAGAAGATGGTAGTGACATACAAAGACTGGCATGAGATGTTGCCTTACGCTTTGCATGGTTATCGTATTTCGGTACGCACCTCGACTGGGGCAACTCCTTTCTCACTGGTGTATGGCATGGAAGCAGTCTTGCCATTAGAAGTTGAGATTTCTTCTTTGAGAATTTTGACAGATGTGAAGCTTGATGAAGCTGAGTGGGTGCGTTCCCGGCTGAATGAACTGAACCTCATTGAAGAGAAGAGACTGAAAGCCATTGCGCATGGCCGGTTGTATCAAAGCAGGATGAAGAAAGCTTTTGATCAGAAGGTGCGTCCTCGGTGTTTTCAAGCTGGTGCATTAGTTCTGAAAAGGATCACTCCTCCTCAGACAGATCACAGGGGCAAGTGGACTCCGAATTACGAAGGGCCATATGTAGTAAGACAGGTTTTCTCTGGTAGAGCCTTATTACTCTCAACTATGGATGGCAAAGATTTTACGTCCCCTGTGAACGCGGATGTAGTTAAAAAATACTTTGCATAAAAGAGACCCGCTGAACATAAAAAGAAGGTTCAGGCAAAAATGGGGCATCCTGACGAACCATAAAAAGAAAAGGTTCGGGCAAAAATTAGGGATAAAAATAAAAAGAATAAACCCGCAAGGTTGAAAACCTGAAAAGGCAACCTTGGCAAAAATGGGTATCCCGGTGGATTGAAAACCCGAAAAGGGCGATCCAGGCAAAAGTTAGGGATTTTGAAGCAAAGACTACGATCCGCGTTCGATCTGTGATCACCGTTCACACTTGGAAAATTCGGAGGAAAGGAATCAGTCCAGTTAGTCGTCTTCGAAGGCCAAAGTATCTGCGGATGAACAAGTCATGTGGGTTATAGCTGAGTCGAGTCATGGTGGATGCATGTTCCCCACATTGCCGACATTTGTATTTTCTTTTGCTTTTTGGGCAATTACCACTTTTCAGGAATTGCTTCCAGATGTAAATGCCTATTCACAAGCCAATTCATTCAATAAAGTTTGCATTTCAGTTAAAGAGCTTTTGTTTTCTGTTTTACCTGTTTTGTTTGTGAAAATGCCCGATATTTTTGATAAAAACATTACATGCTAAAACGTTGAGCTTTATGACACAAGATGGAAAACAGTGGCAATTGCTTAGGCGACAGTCACTATGCTGATAATCAATGTATTCATTCTCGCACGTAGACTTTTTGTTGGTTTTGCAGGATGACAGGTGTACCTCCCCAGTAGAGTTGCTCTCTCCATTTTTGAAGTCTGATCGTCCTCAGCAGCTTGCTGTTTTCCCCAGTAGAGTAGAGCTCTCCCCAACTTTGAAGTCTGATCGTCCTCAGTAGGTTATTACTCTTCCCCATCAGAGTATCGAGGGGCGTCTTCCTCAACCAGAGTATAAATAAGTAATTCTCTAGGCGGAGTCGTTGAGGATCGTCCCCATCAGCAGGATATAAGAGGTTTTCCCCCGGCCAGAGTTGTGATTTGACTCATCTTTCTTCAGCAAGTGATGTCTCCCAACGGAGCATGGGGCAGTTATTTGTCCCCCGTCTAGTCAGGAAGCATGTGTTATCCCCTAGCAGGTGAACATTGACAATTACTTTCTTTCCCAAGCGGAGTCGTTAAGGATCATCTTTTTCAGCAGAGTACAGAGGATTATATACCCAGCCGAAGTCGTGTTTGGAATGCTATTCCCCATCAAGTAATCAGAGGTTGATTGCTCTAGGGTGAATGTTGTTGTATCACTTGCAGGAAGTTTGTGGACGAAGATGTCATTATCCCCACAGAGTCCTGGTGTTTACTTTCCTCAGTTGGTCAGAAAGTATAGTTTTGGCGACAATGGTTTGATCTAATACCCAGCAGGGTGAGGGTAAAGTTACTTCCCTAGCAGAAAATTAAGCTCATTTCCCCAAGCAGAGTCAGGAAGCATGTGTTATCCCCTAGCAGGTGAACATTGACAATTACTTTCTTTCCCAAGCGGAGTCGTTAAGGATCGTCTTTTTCAGCAGAGTACAGAGGATTATATACCCAGCCGAAGTCGTGTTTGGAATGCTATTCCCCATCAAGTAATCAGAGGTTGATTGCTCTAAGGTGAATGTTGTTGTATCACTTGCAGGAAGTTTGTGGACGAAGATGTCATTATCCCCACAGAGTCCTGGTGTTTACTTTCCTCAGTTGGTCAGAAAGTATAGTTTTTGCGACAATGGTTTGATCTAATACCCAGCAGGGTGAGGGTAAAGTTACTTCCCTTGCAGCAGATTAAGCTCATTTCCCCAAGCAGAGTCTGGTGGTGAGTGGTATCCCCAGCAGGTCTTAAGGCCAATCATTTTGGCAGGCGCCGAAGCCAAGTTCTGAAATAGTTGGTCGTCCCCAGCGGTGGAATTTCCATCTTCAGTATTCATCTCCCTCCCCAGCTGAGTGGGTATTCACTCGGAGTTTCGTCCATCTCCGGCAGAGTTGTGAATTTTGATATTCCCCAACAGAGCGGGTATTTTTTATCGGAGTTTCGTCCGTCTCTGGCAGAATTGGTGATTGTGATCTTCCCTAGCAGGGAGAGGTCTTCCTCAACAAGTTTTCCTTTGTTTCAGTGGAAATTTAGTTTGCCATCCCCAGCGGAGTTGCTTCTGGTCTTCAGCATTTATTTTGCTGGGACGTCTCTTTTGCATTGCATAAGCATTTGTTTGCATGGCATCCTCCCAAATGCGTAGCATTTCCACTTCGTGTGGAGCATTACGGCAAAATTCAAACATATGCATCTGAAGCATAAGGCAGGTTTGAGTTTTCCTTCTTCAGGAAAGTCGGATTTCAGGAAGATATCTTTACTCCACAGGTGTTGGGTTAGGCAATATTTGACAGTTCCCCGACAGAGTGTCTTGCCAGGATTGTTTATCCTTGATTTTATTTGTACCCCTTCGTCCAGGTGGTCCTTCGTTTTTTCCCTCGAAATTTTTAGCGTCAGACACTCGTCCGTGTTTCTTTCAGCACCCGTCCGTGTCTGAACCTTTTAAGCCAATGCCCGTCCGTATTGACTTTTGATACCCGTCAGTGTATCATTTTCAGCACCCGTCCGTGTTTGAGCTTTTTGTCTCAATGCCCGTCCGCATTGACATTTGGCACTCGTCTGTGTTTCCTTCCGCACCCGTCTGTGTTTGAACTTTTGATTTCAATACCCGTCCGTATTGACCTTTTGATGACACTCGTCCGTGTTGCCTTCCATTCCCCAGCAGGATTTATTCCCGATGAAGGTTATTTTACTACCTTTTCGGTACCCGTCCGTATTGAACTTCTGACACTCGTCCGTGTTGCATTTCAATCCCCAGAGGGGTCGCCTTAAACCTTTTACACCCGTCCATGTTCTTTCAGCACCCGTCCGTGTTTGAACTTTTAAGCCAATACCCGTCCGTATTGACTTTTGATACCCATCCATGTATCATTTTCAGCACCCGTCCGTGTTTGAGCTTTTGTTTCAATGCTCGTCCGCATTGACATTTGGCACCCGTCCGTGTACCCCTTTTTCAGTACCCGTCCGTATTGAACCTCTTTACACCCGTCCGTGTATCTTCTCAATACCCGTCCGTATTTGATATCCTGGATTCCTTGACACCCGTCCGTGTTCATCCCCAGCGTAGCTAACACTCGTTTGTGTTTATTTCAGGACTTTTCAATACAGTTTTGGTTTCCAACACTCGTACGTGTTGTGACAGTGCAGCATTTATTGTTTGTTCCCCAGTGGAGTCGTCCCTCCTTTGAGGATTGCAAATTTCAGGTTTCTCTTGGTATTCAATCTCCGTGAATCCTTGGAACACATGATAGCCGTCACTATCATACCTTCAGGATCAAGTTGATTGAATAGGGGCAGCTGTAACACCCCAAAATTTGCCTTGTTGTTTTTAGCTAACTGGCTTGTGTTTCTTTTCGTTTCTTGCATTTTGCATTATGCATAGCATTGGTTCTTAGCATGGGATCAAGGTACTTGGTCCATATTCTCAAGTCTCAAGCTTCAAGGTGGTTCATGGAGTTCATTATATCTTCATAAGATCAAGATTGGCAAAGGATTTCAAGTGATTCTTTCCCTCCTAATCAGGGGGACCAATTAGGGTTTTTAAGATCAAGAGGACTTCTTGGAAGGCTTGGTGTGTTCAAGCATGTTCTTATGGTTTTCTTTATGCTCATAAGTGTTCTTGGATGAGGGTTTGGTTATTGATTCATTGTGGAGGATGTTCAGTGGATCAGTTGCTTGTGAGCTAAGCAAAAGTCAACTGTGCAGTGAAAAAGTCAACTCCTGACTTTTGAGGTCAACATGTTGATTTTCAAGTCATATATGATCAATGGGTGAGATTTGGTCAAGGAATGTTGAAGGATTCATGAAAAATAAAAAACGTGGAAAAGTTACTAAAATTGGAAAGTTAGTTTTTAAGAAACTTACTATTTTTGGCAAGTTTTCAATCATTTTCAAGACCATTTTTCACCATGATCAAGGGCTTATTTCAAAATCTTCTCCACATGAAAGTTGTAGATTGAAGTTCTCCCTTCAAAGTGGATACAAGAACCATGGCATTTGAGTTGTTATTGAATGAGTTATGGTGCCCTAAAGTTGGACATTTTCACTTCACCTAGTTCAAAAACTTAGAAATTTTTTCTAAGTTACTTTGAGCAGTTTTGAGAACCAACATTCATGGCCATTTTACACTATGATGCAAGCTCCATGTGAAAATCTTTTTCACATAAAGGTGTTAGAGCATTTTTCAAGCTTTCTAAGGGATCAAAAATTGTCTCATTTGAACTATTGTAGCTCAAGCCATGGTGTCCCAAATATCCAAATTCCAAATGTCTAAATTGTCAAGAAAATTAGTTTTTCTTCTAAGTGTTTGGACAGCTTTTGAGGACATATATTCGTGGGTTATTTTCACAAGGTTGCAAGCATTATTTCAAGAACTTTTCTTCACGATTTTTGCTCCATATCATTCCTAGTTTTTTGTCAAGCCCAAGACCTCATTATTTGACAAAGAATTCAACCGTTTGTAAGGGTCCAAAGTGGCACATATGGTTGGATTTTGAATGCGTTTGCAAGTTGTTATTTTTGTACATAACCTGAATTAATCATGCTACACACCTCCTTCATATTACGGGTCACGCATCATGTTATTTTCTTTTGCCAAAAAAGGACCAACATCTCACCTGCCATGAGAGAGAGAATTTGCAAAAATGTGTCAAAGTTGGAAGGTATGAATTGGGTCAGATTTTTTTCACAAACTTGGAACGTGATTTCAGCCCATGTATGCACGCAAGAGAACCATTCAGTCCAACCCAAGAAAAGCATTCTCTAGAGCACAAACTAAGCCACCCGAACCTATACTCCGCATGTGAAATTCCTCATTCTTCCATTCCAAACCAAAGCAACACGTCCCTAGACCTCCAGCTCCACTCCCTAGCCTCAAACCAACCCTAAAAACCTCCCCATATATAAACTAAAACACTCCAAACCTGCCTCATTCACCTCATTTTTCCAGATCTAGACAAAACTTTCTCTCAAATTTTTTTTCTCGATTTCTCCATTCCCTGAGTTTTTTTTGAGTTCTCCTTGGTTGAATCATCATCTATCCAGCATTATACTACTTCTGTTTGCAAGAATACACATCTGAATCCACCATTGGAGGTTCTGCAACTTCATATTCTCTTCATCAACTTGGAACTGTTGGAAGAATTGCAGCAGTATCTTGGGTGGTTTAAGCTTTGATTTGTGCTCTACAAGGTTCAAGAGATTCTTCTACAGCTTGTATTAATCTTACGTGAGACATCGAAGGCGCAGTGGACGTAACTCCACTAGGTAATAGATCAAAACTTTCCCTTGTTAAATTTATAAAGTTTGGAAATCGTTTGGCATGTGTCTGAAGTCCTACTTAAGGTAGGCATGGTGTGTGCATTGAGCATCGATTCAAATCTGAGCATGTTGATTTGTTAAACACTTGAATTCGTGTTTGTACCTGTGTTTTTGAATCCATTTTTCTCTATGTTTGAATGTGTATTTTGAGAAATATATGTTACCATGCTGATCTATGATCCATAAGCTCCATTTTCATGTTTTATTTTAGTTGTTTTGGTGAGATTTTCATGGAGATATGTGGAGTAGAAGTAAGGATGGTGGGTTCGGGTACTCTGGTTTTCATGATGCATGGGGGTTGTGTTTAGGGTTCTTTTTGGTTGTAGAAGACGATGACGTGGCGTGCTCTGGTTGGCTGGTTGTTTTGTTTGTCTTTTTCTCACTTAACTTTGGCTTGACCGATTGATAGTAAGTGCCACATGATTTTGTTACTTTTATTTTCTTTTTTTTCTTTTCGTTTTTTTTAAAAGAAAAGGGGGCTGATGGTAATTCTCGTGGACTGGGCTTTTGGCTTTTCGGATTTTTACACCCCCATGTTATTAAGCCCACGCGCGTGTGTATGTGGAAACTGTGTGGTTGTTATTACTGAGTACACCCCCTCTGCCTTAGGTTCCATTCTATTTTCATTTTACTTTCTTTTTAACTTTGATTTTTATTTTAATTGTTTAAATCCTTATAAAAATACCAAAAAATATTTTCTCATTTGATTAATATGTTAACTTTATTTTCATATTTTTATATTTATTTCCTATTTTATTTTCATATTTTATTTTGATTTAATTTGGTGATGAGTTTCCAATGATACCCTTCATCTAGGGTTAGGATGTTCTTAACTTTTACTCATCATTTGAGATTTATCTTTTGGTTACTTGTGGAGGATTATATGAGGATGTTTTGATGCTGGTTAGAGGTTGGTTTGAGTTATTCTTAGTGACTTGCCACTCAAGTTTTATTTACCCTCGATCTTTGTTCAATTATGTGCACATCTTGGATTGTGAATCACTTTTAGACAAGTTCTTTAATTCTTTTTGATCCAATCTTTTTGGATATGTTACTTGATTGAGTTAGCTTCTGTTTGGACATTTTTTGGGATTTTATTAATCCACTTTTCTATTTTTGGTTGAGTGTTGTTTGTGATGCAAGTTTGGTTGAGGTATACTTTGGTACTTGATTTAGTTTGGATGCATTTTCTTACTTATGATTGAGTGATGCTTAAGATGTTTTTATGGTATGATCATGTACTATTTGAGCTTACTTGTGGCTTTGGAATCATCTCTTTTCACTCATTTTCCTATTTGTTCTTGATTTTACAAAGTGTTGTTGTTTTGGACTTGAACTTTGTGGTATGCTCAACTTAATCTTGTGATGGTTTCTTTGTATGATTCCACCAATGCATGAGACCTTTTGTTTGTGTAACATGCTAGAGGTTCTGACCCTCTTGGTTTAAAGTGCTCTATGTGACATGTTCTCACTCTTTGCTTCACACACTTCTTTGTTGGTTTGCTTGGATGTTATGTGAATGTCTTTCTCATTGTTGGTGCATGTTTTGAAGTTGTTGATGGATGTTTGATCTTGTATGACTTGAGTTTGGGTTTGATATGACATTGATGTATATGCTACTGCCTCTTGAGTTCTATACTTGATTTTCATGTTACTTGAGCATTGTTGGATGCATTTGGTTTGAATTATGTGATGCATATCATCCTTTTTGCTTTGTAACTTCTTTGGTGCATCATATTGCATAATGTGAACCTCTTTTGCATATGTGGATTGTTAATGATGATATGATGTGAGTTCTGGTCTTGTTTCATTTTCATCTTGTCTCTTTCATGTCACTTTGGTATGAGATCCATGTGTGTTTAATTGTGCATTTAATTCAAGTGTGCTTGCATCCTTCCATGTTTACCTTTGCATGATTACTTGAAGTGATTTGCATTAATCTTTGAAACATGTTGATTGACTTGAGTTGGACATTTATGATATGATGTACTTGCTGCCCCATCTTGTATCTTATCTTCTCCTTCTCTTTCTTCTTCATCTCTTTCACTCTTTTCATCCCTCGAGTCTCGATACTTGTTTAAGTCTTGGACTCTCTCCAGTTAGAGCTACCTAGTCCAACTTAATTTTTGATTAAGCTTGGAGTAGGATTAGCATTAGGTTAGGTAGTCGTCTCTCCTAAACCTCACTAACCATAGGACATCCATGCATGATAACATTAGGACTCTTATTTCGCCTTTAGAGTTTTCCTTTGTGTCGTCTCTCTTCTCATCTCAAAACTTCTTCAAGACACGTAATAAAAGTTAACGTGTATTGCGCTTGAGCCTTCTATGTGGGAAGTGGGGAGTGAGGGGCTTCCTCTCATTCTTCTAGGATACCTAGTGTTTGTCCTGTTAGGGACGATGCGCGAAAGTATTCGTTCCTGTATTCAAGACTTGGGTTCGATGCAAGTTACGAAACAACTTAAAAGACACTTCTGTCTAAAAAACACCAAACAAATTCAAATCTTTTTATCCTTCGGGATTTTTGAGTTTCAAACTTCTTTTTTTCAGAAAGAGCTCGTCGCTCACGTAATAAACACTTACCCACCCGTGGTCGTACCCACGAACTACGTCAGCTCTGATTCCTCTCTCTCGTCCGATTGAGGATACGTAGGCACAAGACAGCGATTGTCTTGGCGAGAAACCTTCCCCCACAGTTCCCGTCCGAACTACGTTGACTCTGACTTTCCCATTGCACTGAAGGAGTACGTAGGCCTAGGACAACGATACCGTCCTATCGAGTCACTTCTTTTTCTTTCTTCTTCGTTTCTCCATTCTTTCCGTTATCGTTTCTTCGTCGGTCTAGTAGCAGTGGAGTTCCAGACGACGACACCCTTTGATGCAGACAGCAAGCGAGGATCCCATCGAGTACGATAGACGTGTTGGGTGCTAACACCTTCCCTTCGCATAACCGACTCCCGTACCCATTCTCTTGGTCGTAGGACCATGCTCTTTCCCTTTCTCTTCAGGTTTGTGCAGTGTTTCCTTTCCCTCTCTTGGGATAAATACACACTGCTGGCGACTCTGTGTCTTTTGCGCCACTCTCGCGTTTGTACCGTTGGATGCGAATCTTTTCGGGAGCGACACCTTAGACAAAGGATCAATCAAGGAATGACATGATCTTCAACTTGTTTAACCTCTCAAACATCCACAATGGATCAAAAGGACTCCCACTTCAAGGATCAAGCACAAGGCTGCTCCCTTCTAGGTGGATCAAGTCTCAAGATCGACAGTGTTACCAAATTAGGGTTTTGGTCGACCAGGGCCTCCAGATGGAAATTTTTCATCTGGGCATGAGCCAAGGATCCAAAACACAACCTAATATGCTCCATGGGACCTCATGGACCCAATCATCAAGTCAATTTTGCCTCAGGGGATGCATTCATCAAAAATCAGGAATTAGGATTTCTTGACCTAATTCACCCCTAAGTTGACTTTTAGGGCAAATCATGAGCCAAGACCTCAAGAGAGGGTTTGAGGGTCTCTAATGAACTATATTGATCCATTTGGAACAATGGATTAATCCAATAAGCTTGAGCAACAAGTCTCAATTTCATCTGCACCACAATTAGGGTTTCGCGGGAAAAGTCAACTGTATATTTGACTTTTGACCAGGACATGCTCCCAAGCCCTAAGACATGATTCAATATACCCTATGACACCCATGGAACATGTCCATCAAGTTTGATTTAGGTCAAGGACATGATTTCATGAAGAATTGCACAGTTTGGAATTCATCTGATAAAAAGTCAACTGTGCACAAAAGTCAACTTTGACTTTTTGAGATTTTTCACCAAAATGGATTTTTAACCCTAAAATGATGTTAATGTATGATTTGAATCATCATTCATCAAGAAAAATATAAGAAAGTGGGATAACTTGTAAAAGGGGTAACCATAAAAACTTAGAAAAATTTCTAAGTTATGGAAAAAGTGACACTAATGTGCCAACTTTGGAGGACCATAACTCCTACACCACAAGGCCATTATTCCCCATTCAAAGCTTGATTTTATAGATCTCATTGCCCTTTACAAAAGCTTCATACTGACCTATGTCCAAATTCCTCATGGATTTTGAGTTATGGAGTGATCAAAATCAAGAAAAGTCACTTTGTTCCAACACTTAGTGAAAATTTCACTAAGTCAGATTTTACCTTACTTTTTGCCAAATGTAGGGGGATTTTTCACTTGGATTCAAAAGAGATCAAAACCAAACATGTTCAAACAGTTGTTGTATCATTTAAGGGCTTTCCAAAATGGCCAAGAACATTACCAAATTCAATTTGAGTCATGAGATATGACATTGGCAAGGTGCCTTGCTGAAATCTGCCAAGGCAAGGCAGATTTTTACACTTTTGGTCGATTTTCCAAAATCAGCCAAATCCAAATGCTCCTATCCACTTGGACACATCTGAGGATTGAATCTAAAGGGGACAATCACTGAGCCAAGCCTCCAAAGTCTTTGGAACAAGAAATATCATGTTGAACCTAGAATTGCCAAAATAGGGACAAGACTCCAATTTTGGATTGGAGCATTCAATGGAAGCATCAAGGTGGCATGGACTGAGCCATTCTCAACTGAATTCAGTCAAGACTTATCCAAGACCAAGGGGACCAGCAGCCTGTGCCCTAACCTCTAGTCAATGGCTAGAGGAGACTTGGATTTTCATTTGCCAACATTGGCCAAACCTACTCAGCAGTTGCCATTCATTATTCCTTGCAAAACAAACTTGCTCTACTATAAATAGAGCTCAATTGTGATCAGTTTGAGTACACCAAAGCCATCAAACAGATGCTTTCCTCAAAATCTCTTCTTTCACTCTAATTTTGCCTTCTAAGGCAAGTCACTATCGGGTTTTGAGTTTGAGAGCTTTCCAATCAAACCAATCACACACACACCTCTTATACATCATATAGAAGTGATCCAAACACTCATATAACATTTGGAACACAAATTTCACAAAATCACCAGCCAATTGCTCAAGTTATTGACAGTTTTGTAGTTGAGGTACCATCTTCAGCTCCAAACCATTTCAATCCATTCCAAGCATCCAGACACACTCCATGGCACCTAGGGAAGCTATCCAGATCATTGGAACCTAGCTGTAACACCTTCAACACAAATCACGATCACCAGCTGCAAGTGGTAAGCATGAGCTCTTCTCATAATCATGCATGGAATGTTTCCCCTCAATTAATTGCATTGTTTGAATCGTGTATCAAAAATCCTAGCCTTCATGCAGAAATTAGGGTTCTTGAAGATTTTTCGTGATTTCTTGTTATATGTTTAATTTAAATAAAATTAAATGCCATAGACATGATCGTGAGGTTGAAACGAGTTGATTGGTATGTAGATTGCATGATATAATCAAGTATTCAATGAGATTGGAGAGAAAATGCAAATCTGGGCAAACTCAGAACACGCGCGTGTTCTTGGTGTGTTCTTGGCGCCATTTTTTGAAAATTCAAATATTTGAATTTTGTGATTTTATTTAATTGATTCAAAAATTAATTTCTCTCTGAGTTTTAATGATTTTGAGTTGATTCTTTTTTTAATAATTCACAAAAATGTTAAAATATTTTATTTTCCCAAAAAAATCCCAAAAATATTATTTATTTTGTATAATAGATATTTTTTACAAAGAATTAATGTTTTAATTGTTTTTAACACTTAAAATTTTTTTCCACCTTGATTTTGCAACTTTTAATGCTTTCTAATTATTTTGTAGGTCAATACTTAATTTTTGAAGCATTAATCCAAGATCACAATTTGTTTTCCATATTTTAAACAATTTTGATCATTTTAATTGAATTTTTATTCAATTAAAACACATTTTGAAAACAAATTAGGGTTTTTGGATTAATTCAACCCTCATAAATCATTTTCAAAACACTTTGGGCCTCTAATAGAGTGTAAGACCCAATCCTTTTTTTGACCAAATCATTTTTTGGCCTCAGTATATTGTATAAGTTTCGATACCGTCAAAAACAAACGACGCGATCGTCGCCTTTTCAAAACAAAAAAACCTTGGGCCTACCCTCGAGTAGTAAGACCCATTTCTTTTCTTAAAACTCATTTGGGCCTCTATTAGAGTGTAAGACCCAACCCCCTTGTACAGAAAACTTTTTGGGCCTCATTCGCTGTATAAGTCCCTCTGTACATTTTCAAATAAATGACGCGATCGTCGCCAGTTTAAAATTAACCATTTTGGGCCTCTCCTTGAGCTATAAGACCCATTCAAAACTTTTGGGCCTCTATTAGAGTGTAAGAACCAATCCCCTTTTAACCAAAACAATTGTGGGTCTCACTTATTGTATAAGTCCCTCTGCGTTAAAAGAAAACCTCGGCGCGATCGCCATTTTTAAACAAAAAGTCAACTGGGCCTACCCTCGAGTAGTAAGACCCATTTGCTCTTTTAAAACTTTTTGGGCCTCTTAAGAGAGTGTAAGACCCATCCTGTTGTACAGCAAAACATTTTTGGGCCTCGGTCACTTGTATAAGTCCCTCTGTACAAATTCAAACAGTGCGCTCACTAATAAAACCCCGGGCCTCTCCTTGAGTTGTAAGCCCCAAATCTTTCTTTTTCAAAGCACTTTCTCCTTTGATTTTGAATATACTATTATTTTCAATCTTTCTTTGTTGAACAACTAACAAACAACATGGAAGCTCTACAACCGAGTAAGTGGTTATTGTTTTCCTTTACCGCTTTCATATACATATAACTGTATTGTGGGGCTGTTTCGCTGTAAGTCTTCTTTTATAAACTCATATCAACTGTGTAATAATAGTATAGATATTTCGAGTTTCCCCGGCAACTACGTCTAGAACTAGGTGACGCCGTTTCGTTTATTCGTAGAAATAGACAACTAGATCCCCAATATGATCACCAGATACAGTCTTCTCTTTGGCTGTCCTCATTAGGAATTGTCAAGAAACTTTACTCCCAGAGATGAATGTATTCCCCGTGAATGGCATCTTTGAGTTTCTTCCAAATTCTCGGACTTTCCTGGCTTGATCTATTCTTTGTGAATAGCCTGTCTTGAACTTCTCGGGGTTTGGGGACCCATCGGCTTCTTAAAAGCATCGGCCTCCTCTTGGGCATCGTACAAGGACCCACAAGCTTCCTAAAAGCAACCCCGCCTCCTCTTGGGCTTAGTACAAGGACCCGTCGGCTTCTTAAAAGTCTTCACAGCCTCCTCTTAGGCTTCATATAATGATTTCTTCCTCCGGGAATGATAGCCTCCTCTTGGGCTTCGTATAAGGACCGATCGGCTTGTTAAAAGTTTCCAGCCTCCTCTTGGGCTTCGTACAAATTGTCCCGACGACCTCCTAGAGGTATAGGAACAGGACTTATTCATCTGCATAGAACAGTCCTTGCAAAGAGTCTACTACTGTTTCTCAAAGCATAGTATAAAAGATAAACTCTAGACTCGGACAGTCTAATATCCTTGAGTCTCAAAGACATTCTCAAGTGATCCCGTCAAAAATAGGAAGGAAACCCGTAGACTCGGACAGTCTCAATACCCTTCGGATTTCCCACTTCCTCAAAGAAAAGGAAATAACCCTGATCCTCGAATCAAATCCCTGAGTGCCAACATTACTCATATAAGAACTGATTTTCTCTTTAAATCAGCATACTGGACCTGTCACTCAACTGAAACAGTCACCATAGCCTCCTCTTAGGCTTTGTATAATGATCCTTCTCCAGCGAAGTTAGCTTCTCTCTTGAGATTTATACAATGATTCTCCCCAGCGGAGTCAAACAACGTTTAGCCTCTCTCTCGGGCTTTGTACGAGACACATAAGAGACTCCCTCGTTGAGTCAATCACCCTTTTCGCCTTTATCTCGGGCTTTATACGAGATACAAAAGGGTTCTTCTTGAGCCAAACAAACAACAACCTCCATCTCGGGCTTCGTACGAGATACAAAAAAACTCTCTTGTTGAGTCAAATAGCCTTCATCTCGGGCTTTATACGAGATACCAAAAGACTCCATCGTTGAGTCAAAACCTTTTAGCCTCTCTCTCGGGCTTTGTACGAGACACATATTAGCCTCCTCTTAGGCTTTGTATAAGAAAACCACTGGTCGATCCAATCAACCTTTTAGCATCAAAGTTGTGCCTCGTTCACAGTACACAAACATCAACAACTCCTTCCCCTTCATCTAATTGCTGTAAGCGGCAAGCCTCTGGATCATCTACATCCATGCCACTGTCCCTCTTTTAGCATGAGAAATTCCTAAGGAAAGACAGCATTGCTCTACACTGAGTTAAAGTCTTCTCCTTCAGGTTAAAATCCCGTATAAAGGAAATTATGGCATTGCCGGATTCACAAATCCCGGTTAAAGTAATTCTCCTTTATAAACAGTTATGACATACAGACCCCCTTTAGAGATGACAAGTTCTCTCTAAAGTTAAAATCTTTTAGCTTCATATCTTGGGCTTTGAACAAGATACAAATAGACCTTTCAGCTTCACATCTTGGGCTTTGAACAAGATACAAACCACCTTTCGCTTCACGTCTTGGGCTTTGAACAAGACACCAAAACAACCATTTCCTCCCATAGAATAGGAGGAACTACGATCGCTCTGATTTCCCTGTTTCGGTAAACGGGAATACGTAGGCATAAGATTGAAAGAAAAATCTTAGCGAGCACACTAAACAAAAACCCAAAATCCCATACTCTAACATATCTATCAAGAAGCATCCGTCCTAACATCTTAACATCCCACCAACCGACCGAAGACCACTTTTAAAAAAAATACACCCAATAGAGACCCCGAATCTTTGTAGCATCTGTAACCTAACAGACCGCTGTTTAACCTCAGTTTGCAAGCAGGGTTAATTTGAGACATCTATTTCCCTTCCTTCATCAACTTTAATAGGATAAAAAATGAATCGAGCTGTAGACACCAAAGACCGATAGCGCTTCGCAACCGCGTCCAAAAATCGCTGCTACACATGCTAACAATTTTCCAAAGAGAATGAAAAATCATTAAAGCAAAAGGTGTGAATTATTGATTATACAAGATTAAATTTGTTCAATAAAGAGCAAACTTAATGCAAAGCAAAGAATGGAATACACAAACAGTACCAAATGCTAATTAATGTGTCATACAAAACATGTTAACAAGTGATCAAATGAAATGCAAGATGTTCATGGACCAACATTGCCAAAATTGCAAATAATCAACAAACGAGCATCGAAAATTATCAAGCATGCTTCAAGTAGAATTGAAGTGACACCTAAAACATCCACCAATATCAAGCACATTGATCCATGGAAGTTAGAAGAGGAAAGCATGTGCAACACACTTGAAAATGCAAGAAAATGGCCATTCTGTACAGTGGTAACCGGTTACTCACCACGCGTTAACCGGTTGCTTGCTTAAAACTTGCGTATTTTGGTGAAAATTGCACTGAGTAACCGGTTACTCACCATGTGTTAATCAGTTACCACTGTGACAGTGGCAAAAATAACAGAAAAAACGTCTTTCCAAAAGTGATTTTCGGCACTTAATCACTTATACCAACCAATCCATGCTAGATCCAGAAATTGTGCACGAAAATTATATCATGTAAGTGCAATTAACACACATCACAAGCAACAATCATGGAGATTAAAGATCAAGCAAATGCTAACAAATCGAACCGAAAACGATTGAAATTACATCGTAAATGCGCGAAAATGATCGAAATAGTTAGCAAAGATAGATCTACCAACCTACAAGGCGGAGATGTGCCTTGGTAATTGTTGCAAAGTGTCCTTGATGCAGAAAGTTAAAGAAAACCAGAGGAATCTTCAATTCGGTGACGAAACGTGTCGAAATTGAGGAAAATACGATAAAGCTCCAAAATTTGAATTTTAACCGTTGAATGTTGAAGCAAATACTTGAGATAATTCCACAAGCTGAAATAACTCAAGAAATTAAAGTAGAATTGCAAAATTGATGAAGGTTGAGGTCAAGAAATAACCACTTTTGATGTAAAAGTGATTATCCTTCAAAGTAGAAATGAGCTTTGGTGAGGTTTTGGAAGAGAATTGGGATGAAGATGAAGATGTAGCAGAAAAAAATCTTAGAGAATGTGAGAGAATTGAGAGTGAATTGTGCAAAAATGGTTGAAGGTCTTGAAAAGTGAGTGAAGGTGAGTTTATATAGACTTTAGGTTTGGAATATGAGAGGTTTGGAGCTAGCTTTGGACTTAGCTTTGGGAGGTTTGGAGTTAGGGTTGGAGTTAGTTACACTTGACTCACTGAGTCAAGGTGGTTAACTCGGTTAGTTAGACCCAACTCGGTGTTAATCTGAAGGTGAACTCCAACATCCAAGGATTCACATTACTTGGAAAACAAGGAACATGGTGCACTTGAATTAGAGTGAAGCATTGGAATAAATGCACTTGGACTGTCTTGAAATGTCTAGAGATGTCTAGAATATTCTACACACTACTAGAATCAAGTAGAATCAATGACCAAAGAGAGTGCATGGCTGTTGTCCCAAAAATGCAGCAGGAACTGCAAATTTGTACGGAGTAACCGGTTACTCACCAGGCGTTAACCGATTACTTCAGTCAATTTTTGGCCAAATTTCTTAGGAAGTGATACTAGAGTCTCGGTTCCGATTTTCTACCTCTTGATTTGATGAGTGGGCATGGAAACCTTTATTTTAAGCTTGTTTTGACGATGAAATAATCTTGAGAGGATGCGATTAATCGGGCTTGGAAAACCTGAATATCATGCAACAAGAAACACACAGAGAAAAGTGCGAACGCGTATGCTAACAATGTGAATGCGCATGCTTATGCAAAAGGCAAAAGAGGGAGGTCAAATCTCGGGTTACGAATGATATCTTCAAAATGTCTTGAGTAATGATCCCATGACTTGGTGGGGACGCAAGTATTTTTTTCAATATTGCTCGGCTGATAAGCATCGTTTGGCTGACTCTTTTGCCCCAAGTCTTCTGGGTACGGCTGCCAGATAGGAAAGTCATCCAGGGGATCATAATAGTCATAGTCGAAGTTGTATTTCATCGGAGTGTCCTCCTCTAATGAGTTGGGCGAAGCACGACATCCTTCTGGATCACAATCTCCGTACATCATCTTGACATCTGCTCTTGGTATATATCTCGGACTTTGCGTGGGAAAGCAAAATGGTGTATGCGCCTCTCCCTGAGACATATAACCGTCCATGTTGAGATATGACTTCCACTCTTCATCTGTATCGGAGGAGTCACCCTCATTGATGGTGTGTACTTCTTGAGACACTGGGTGGAGGAAGCCTCCACTGTGGAAGAAGTCCTGAATAGGATGAAAACTTTCACCTTTCTTGGTAGTCTGGATATAGGCTGAAGAAAAACTAAGACCTTTCTTTGTCTTGTTATCAGTAGGAATGACAACCTGTCCTCATCCTTTTGTGTTATTACACTTGATTACTTCGAGAGCGTCTTTGTATGAGGAAATCGATGTCCCTCTTTCTGATCGATTCTCATTGCTCACCGAGAGTGCTTGGAACTGAGTTCCAACAACCTCTTCCGGTTCCACACAGGAAAATGATGATAAGTTGCTCACGATTAAGGCCTGCTCTCTACAGACTATGACTAGCTTGTCATTCTTGACGAACTTCAGCTTCTGGTGAAGTATCGAAGTGACTGCCCCAACCTCGTGTATCCAAGGTCTTCCTAATAAACAGTTGTATGCTACCCGGATGTCCATGACCTGGAAAGTGACTTGGAAAGTGTGAGGACCGATAGTTATGGGAAGGTCGACTTCGCCGATAACTGTTTTTCTGGATCCATCGAAGGCTTTGACGATGACCTCACTGCCTCTCATCCGAGATCCTTGAAATGATAGTCGCATCAAAGTAGATTTTGGCATAACATTTAGAGTTGATCCGATATCTACCAGTATGCTGGCTAAAGCATCGTTCTAGCAGTTGACTGTAATGTTGAGTGCCATATTGTGATTTTTGCCTT
The DNA here is from genome assembly GCA_022829125.1 of Lathyrus tuberosus. Lineage (NCBI taxonomy): Eukaryota > Viridiplantae > Streptophyta > Magnoliopsida > Fabales > Fabaceae > Lathyrus > Lathyrus tuberosus. Next base: position 6,943,173 of record JALAZF010000199.1, on the reverse strand, counting down.
CTTCCGACAGTTCTTCATCACTGAATCCTAAGTTGTTGCAGGAAGTGATATTGGAGATGATGTTGTCAAACTGTTTTATCATCACATCTTGTTCTACAAAAGCCTGCTCTAAGACTTTTTACAAAGCTTCCCTGTGAGCTTCGGAACTGAGCAAGAGAGATAACACATAGATTTTCAAAGGAGTTTGCAGCAGTTGGTCTACAATGTTGTACTCGCTTTTCTGGATGAGCTTTAACATCTCATCTTTGTTCTTTGAAAGGTCGGGATTAGTGGATTGTCCGACTGGTTGATTGGGAACTTCTGTTTGAGGTTGCTTTTCCTTGGTAGGTTCTCCAACTCCTGTGTTGAAGATCCGGCCGCTCCGTGTTACTCGACTGATGTTTGCAATGCTCACGACAGAGGGTAATGGAGTTTCCTTTCCATTTTCGATTGTTGTTGCACCGTACTTGTAAGGGATAGCCTTATCGGATTTGTACGGTATTGGTCCTGGCAGATAGATAATCACAGGAGCCTTTTGATTTTTCTGACCATCGTAGCCGGCCTCAATTGGTTCGAGGTTGAGAATCTTTCTACTATCAAGAGGAACTCTTGATTCATGGAGTAGAGGGATTATAACGCATAGGTCTTTGGCCATCTCCTTATTAGAGATTAAGACAACGTCTTTGCTTTGATCAGGGAGATAGTTGGGTATCCCGTTGGTCGAACCAGAACTTGAACATGGTCGGATATCTTTGTGGTCCAACTGATTTTGAAAAGCCGCTCGCACGAGGTAGCATCCTTGGTTGTTTTCTGAGCAAACTCTACAGCGCTCATAATTGTGTGGTGGCACCCGGTCACGTCCGCTTTGTATGCTGTGCAATTTCACTAGATCTATTTCCATCGAGCGAATATCTTGACTTTGATACCTATCAGGATTCTCGTCAGTCATACTGATCTGTTGTGTAGCTTCATCCAGGTAGATTGGAAGCCACCAGTGGCCCAACAAGTGTTGAAGTGTTCTTTGGACAAGTGCACATCCTTGGTCGTCTTTACGACATACTTTACAGTTTTGATAATCATGTGAAGCCAGAAAGCCGAGTCTGACTTGCTTAGCGTGTAATTCTACCAGACTGGTATTCATTAAGCGTATGTCAAAGATCTGAATCATATTGACTTGATGGTTATTTCTCTCCTGATAGTCCTGAATCCATCCGAGAACCATCTGACGCTAGAGGGCCTCTTGTATAAAAGAGCATCCCAGATTGCTTATTGAGCAGATCGGACAGGAATTGTAATCGTACCATGGCAGATCATGGTATTGACTTTGCCTTGAGTGCATTGCCACCAAGTTGACGTTCATCGTCAGAATGTTGTGGTTCTGGACAATGTTGGGATTTGTGTGAGCCATATTGACCTCACGGATTTGATGATCTTGAATCCATCCGATATTCATTTGTTCTTGTAGAGCTGATTGCACTACGGAACATCCTTGATTTTTTTTTCAGCAGATATCACACTGGTGATAATTGTGAGGCGGTACATGACCATTCCCGCTCTGCCTGCAATGCATCCTGACCAGATTGGTTCCTAATAGGAGTACATCGTGAATTTGATAACTGCGGCTAAATTCCTCCTCTATCAAATTTACTGCAGTCTTCTCATGTTGAGGCAACGGGTTCGTCTGAACATTTGGATTAGTATCTTTGAAAGATAGGACCCCGTTGACTTGAAGCTGAGACAGTTCTCAATGTTGTGCCCCGGTCCTCCTTGATGATAAGGGCAAGTTTGATCCGCTTTGAACCAAAAAGGCAAATTTTCTGGTACTGTGAGAGGAGACCTGGTTTGGACATGCCCCTTGACCAGTAAGAGTGGAAACAGTTATGCGTACAACATCGGTATAGGGTCAAACCCGGGTCGTCGTGTTGTACGATTGTTGCTGTTGTAATGTGGACGAGCCTGCTGAAGAGGCTGTTGTCTCCTTTGCTGATACTATTGTTGACTTGGTTGGCTCTGAGCAACCTGAGGTTAATAAGTTGGATCTGGAGCAGGGCTGATAGCGGGAGTTACCGCTGCTACTGGCTGATACCTTTGCCTTTGCTTTCCGAGAGAGATATTACCAATATCTTGCTCTTTTTTCTTTGGGAAAGCACTACCGTATCTTTTGGTAGTGCTTGATGGCTCTGCCTCTTTGACCAGTCGTCCTTCTCAGACTGCTTCTTCAAGACGTACTCCCATGTTCACCATTTCAGTGAAGTCGCTGGGCGCACTGGCGATCATTCGGTCGTAATAGAATGAGCTTAAGGTTTTCAAAAAGATCTTTGTCATCTCTTTTTCCTCAAGAGGGGGACAGATCTGGGCGGCAATTTCACGCAATCTCTCAGTATATTCCTTAAAGGTTTCCTTGTCCTTCTGCGACATTGCTCTGAGTTGATCTCTGTCTGGTGCCATGTCCAGGTTATACTTATACTGCTGAACGAAGGCAGCGCCAAGATCTCTGAAAGTAACGATCTTGGTGCAGTTTAAACCCATGTACCATTTCAGTGTGGCACCGGTTAAACTGTCTTGGGAATAATGGATCAGTAGCTGTGATTCTCTGTCTGAGTTGACATCTTTCGAGCATATATCACCAAATGACTTTGAGGGCAAGAGTTGCCCTTGTATTTTTCAAAGTCAGGCACCTTGAGTTTGTGCGGGATTTTCACATTGGGGACCAAACAAAGGTCTGCGGTGTCCTTTCTGAATAAATCCTGACCACGAATGGCATGCAGTTCCTTCTGCATTTCCAGGAATTTCTCCTGGAACTCATTCATTCTTTCGTACATGTCTTCGTTTCCACCAGAAATTACTTGTGGAATTTGTCCTTCTAGGACAGTGTGTACCACCAGTTGTGGTATAGTCATTACGGCGGTGACCCTTGGCACTTCCATGCCCCGAAGTTTGTAACCTTTAGGAGTTGCTGTCATCACTCTTGCATCTTCGCTTCCCTAAAGTTTGTAACCTTCAGGCCCAGCGGTTCTTGCTGTAACTTCTGGGTCTTCCGTGACCGGCAGGATATATTTTTCAGGGAAAAAGTTGATTGGCATGCCCCAGGGGCGATCTTTAGGCATGTTGTACCGAGGATCATATGTCTCCACTACGGGCGTAGATGTGATCTCTGAGATCATAGTCCTTTGTTGTTGCCTCTAAGCTGCTGCCAGGGATTGCATATCACTTTGAAGTTTTTTTAGATCTTCCTTTAGAGCGTCGACTTCTTCTCTCATCTCTCTGTTCTCTTCCTCGAGATCGTCCATTTTCTTTTGTCGATTGGCCCGAGTATTGTACGAATGAGACAGTTTGACTCTAGAATCGTGACACATACATGAGATTCGAAGATAAAAAGAACGCGTTATGTGAGAATGATGAATGCAATGATATATATATTTTTAGTTTTTTGCTTTAATTAGAAAGAAACTTTAACAAATAGATTGCAAATATCATACAGTAAAGTGTGGAGACCATGTTTTATTGAATTCGAAAGATTGCGGAAATGGAAAATACAGTATTTTACAAAGTGCTGTAAAAGGAAATGTCTAAGTTCATGGATCCTGAGTTCTCTTTGAAGAGAACTCAGATGCTGGTTCTGGTATTTTCCTTTTCTTTGATCGGGGCTCTTCAGCCGTTGTCGGGTCATCAGTCCTTTGCCAAGTGAAAGGAGCGAGCAGATTTCTTCGGTCTTCCTGACTTTCTATAACATTTTGCTCTAATATCCTAATCAGAGCATCCTTTTCTTTTAACAAATCCTGAATTTTGGTACACTCCACATTGAGGATTCGGTACTTGGTTTTCCAAGATTTTTTCTCCCGTTGAACCTTATTGAGAGCGACCTGGAGTTTTTCCGTATCAGACATAAAATAAAGGATATATTCCTTTAACGGAAGAACTTCTTGACGAGGGTAAGGCATCCTCAGCTTGAGAGCTCTAGTTTGCATCTAGTGGAGATAAGGTTCCACGGAGATACAGGCTGGTCTTCCTAGAGACTCTCTTCTTTTCCTGTGAACATGTTGCTAGGCATGCACTATTTATTTCTTTAGTGCCCTGTCAGTTTCTCCTTCCTTGAAGAAAAGACCTTCCAGATGAACATTACACGGGATATGCTTTATTGGGTATCCGAGTTGACGGCGAACTAAAATTGGATGATAGTTGATTCCTCCTTTAGTTCCTATGAGGGGTACATTAGGGAAATTTCCACATCTGTCGATGATCTTTATCCCCTCATAAATCCTATTGTACCAATCTATGTCAGAGTTGGTAACAGACATGATTCTCTGTGACCAACGTAGAGTACTCTTATGGTCCCAAAACACAGCAGACTTGGGTAAATAGGAAGTGAACCATTTGTAAAGTAAGGGTACACAGCAGGTGATCATTCCTCTGCTATACAAATTCCTTAAGTGTACATAATGATAAGCATCTGCGAGCAGAGTTGGTACGGGGTTTCCAATCAGAAATATCTTAATGGCATTGGTATCGACGAAGTTATCGATGTTGGGAAAAAGGAATAACCCATATATGAGCAGAACAAAGATATCTTCGAAAGCAGTTACATTTCCTATACTGGCAAAGTACAGGGCTATCTCTACCAAAACCTTGGCTGGTAAACCTTGGATCCTTTCCTTAGTGGTCATGTGAGTCCTGACTTCTAAATCATCCAAATAGATTGCTCTTGCAATGGTTTGTTCTTTTGGAATTTCTTCCAGTCCAGAAAAGGGAGCTTGGTCAGTGATGGGTAAATCAGTCAGGTGAGAGTACTCCTCCAGTGATGGTGCTAGTTGATAATCCTGGAATGTGAAACAGTGATAAAACGGATCGTAAAACTGAATTAACGTAGACAGTATTCCTTCAACAACGTGGACCCTTAACAGAGACGACAACCCTCCGTGCTTAGCTCTGAAAGCATCAGGGTTGGTAATCATCCTTGCCAGCCTTCTTAAATCCTCTAGTTTCGGAGCCTTGAAGGTGTACTTGTGCGTCTTTCTTCTACCGAAATCCATAACGCAATCTTTCTCTCTGATATTTGCAATTATTGTTTCAGTTTATTTTGAAAAAGAAAGAGAGGAGAAAAGGAGAAGATTTTTTTCTTTGTTTAAGAGTTTTTTAAATGAATGCATGAATGCAGCACACAAAAACATTAAAAAAACATGGATTCAAGGGTTCAACGTCACGAGCATGGAGTCATGGCTCTACCCATCCCCAAAGGTTGTATTCTGGTAAATTTGTACCTGTAGAACAGGTTAAAGGTTCCCAAAATCATTGACCCCGCTAAGGATAACAACAACAAGCTAGTTCACCCGAGCGAGCTGTAGCATCTTAGGGTAATCTCAACTTGGGTGTAGTATCGCGTATCAACTATTCCTGATAGTTACCGCACTACAAAATGGTCACAAGGTTAATGTCTACTAAATCCTCAAGGTCACGGGTGTCGCACTAGGATAGCGTCTATTTTCACGACGTTAGTCGTTCAATATAGTATCCACATGGGCCCTCACCTGATTTGATGGTCTACCAGGATCGCTTATTCGGGAATCACTCCCTGTAAGACCAACCGTCTATGCCATCACCTATCTTAGGGTTCTCTCAAACTTTCCACATGCGACATCACTCGCATTCCTATTGACAGAAAAATAAACACGGATATCAAGTAGGAAAAGCAGTATATATATATATATATATATATGTATATATATACATATATATATATATATATATATATATATATATATATATATATATATATATGTAATATGTAGAAAATTTCTAACATCCTAGACCTCTTAGAAATTCTAATCTTAGTCCTAGTCTGGCTTCCCAACAGAGTCACCATTTTACTGTAGCGTGCGATTTTTGTCGGTGACGCGACCACCTTATCGCCATGGGTTTGTTCTCACCCGTCTATGCCATCACCTATCTTAGGGTTCTCTCAAACTTTCCACATGCGACATCACTCGCATTCCTATTGACAGAAAAATAAACACGGATATCAAGTAGGAAAAGCAGTATATATATATATATATATATATGTAATATGTAGAAAATTTCTAACATCCTAGACCTCTTAGAAATTCTAATCTTAGTCCTAGTCTGGCTTCCCAACAGAGTCACCATTTTACTGTAGCGTGCGATTTTTGTCGGTGACGCGACCACCTTATCGCCATGGGTTTGTTCTCACCGCAATGGTAGGAGTGGGGCGCTACTTTCAGATTTCTTATTTATCCTATGAAGTTGGAAAGGAAAGGGAAGCTATCTAAAACTAACCTTGCACGCAAATGTTTAACTGAACAAATGCTTAAAGAGATTCGGGGAGTCCGGGGTCAGGTTATACAATGGGGAGTTGTCATTTACCCATCCTATATGTGGTTATCCACAGGTTGTTAGAAATTTTCCTTACTTCTTTCTACTTACTGGTGTTTGTCTGTTGTGGGTTGGGAAAGTTTCTTCTTTGGGAGTGTTTGAGAGAGAGAGAGAGAGAGAGTTTTTTTATGATTTTGGGTTTTTCGAGGTTTTTGATGAGTGAAGGTACTGAACCTAAGGTTTATTTTATATGTGAAGGTACTGGACCTAAAGTTTTTGATTGGTGTGCTCGCTAAGATTTCGCAATCTTATGCCTACGTATTCCCGTTAAAGAAAACAGGGAAATCAGAGCAATCGTAGTTCCTCCTATTCTATGGGAGGAAATTTGTTTTGGTGTCTTGTTCAATACCCAAGATTGAAGCTAAAAGTTATTTGTGTCTTGTTCAAAGCCCAAGATTGAAGCTAAAAGGGTTTGACTGAGAGAGAATTTGTCATCTCTAAAGGGAGACATCTCGTCTGTTTATCACAACTATTGGGTGACTAATTATAAAGGAGAATTATTTTAACTGGGATATGTGAATCCAGCAATGCCATAATTTCCTTTATAGGGGTGTTGTCCTGAAGGAGAAGACTTTAACTCAGTGTAGAGCAATGCCATTTTTCCTTAGGAGTCTTTCATGCTCAAGAGAGGGACAGTGGCGTGGATGTAAATAATCCAGAGGCTTGCCACTTACAGCAATTAGATGAAAGAGGGGATTTACCAGGATAAGAGATGGACTACAACTTGGATCATCAAGTGTGCCATTTACAACAGTTATCTAGAATTAGGGTTTGTTTTGATTTTCTATGTGATACACAAAGAAGTATCTTCCTACAGAGAGATTTTGATTTCCTCTGAGGGGATGTTGATTTTTGTGTGCCTTGATCAAAGCCCAAGGTTGAAGCTAAGAGGTTGATTGACTCCCCTGGGGAAATCCTTATGCAAAGTCTAAAAGGAAGCTGGAAAAGACTGACTCAATAAGAGAGTGTTGATATATGTCTTGTACAAAGCCCAAGATTGAGGCTAAAAGAGATTGACTCTTTGGGGGATATCATTATACAAAGCCTAAGAGGAGGCTAAAAGTTGACTTTTCCAGGGAAATATTTTTTCTGTCTTGTACAAAGCCTAAGATTGAGGCTAACAGGGGAAACTGACTCTACTGGTGAGAGGTTTTATCTGTCTTGTACAAAGCACAAGATTGTGGTTGAAAGAAGATTGACTCTACTGGAGAGTATGATTGATTTTGTATAATGCCCAAGATTGAGGCTGAAAAGAGGATTGACTCTACTTAGGGAAATTTATATGGTGTCTTGTACAAAGCCCAAGATTGATGCTGAAAGATATTTGACTGACTCAGTTGAAGATATTTATGGATGTCTTGTACAAAGCCCAAGATTGAGGCTGAAAAGATAATTGACTCAACAAGAGAATGTTTTTATTTGTCTTGTACAAAGCCCAAGATTGAGGCTAAAAAGTGAATGATTGACTCAACTAGAGAGTGTTTTTATCTGTCTTGTGCAAAACCCAAGATTGAAGCTAAAAAAGGTTGACTCAACAAGAGAGTGTTTTTGTTTTGTACCATTGACTCATCAAGAGAGTGTGGAAAGGTGATTGACTCAACAAAAGAGTGCTAAAAAAAGTGATGGACTCAACAAGAGGGTGCTTTTGAGGCTAACTCTACAGAGGAAAGTCATTATACAAAGCCTAAGAGGAGGCTGAAAAAGGTTGACTCAACAAGAGAGTGCTTTAAGAAAGAAAATGGACTCAACAAGAGAGTACTTTGTTTGTCTTATACAAAGCCCAAGATTGAGGATGAAAAGAGGTGACTCAACAAGAGAGTGGGGAAAAATATTTATACAAAACCTAAGAGGAGGCTAGTTTCTGCTGAGGATTATTGAGATCTAGAGGCAGGTCCAAAATGGGGAATCAAATCTTGTTGAGGGTTATCGAAGAGTTGAGGTATCAGATGCCTTGAGGTTCTGACGATAAGCTGACCCTAGCTGGGGAAATTAAGGATGAAAATTTGAGTTTTTGAACCTACGGAGGTTTTAACTCTACTGGAGATTGATTAAATGACTAGGGTTTCTCCTGTGTTTGTAGGGAACTTGAGAATGTCTTTGAGATCCAAGAGGAGATTAGACTGTCCACGTTTACTGGTATGGAAGATTTTATCTTTGTATGATGCCCAAGAGGAGGCTGGTGCTTTAAGGGATGAGAATCAACCCCAAAAGTTGGTCTGAGGTTTTGACTCTTCGAAAAGACTGCTTTAACAAAGGATGAATAAGTTCTGTCCTATACCTTTAAGAAGTCTTCAGGGTCCTTGTATTAAGCCCAAGAGACGGCATAAGAACTTCTAAGAAGCCGGAGGGTCCTTGTACAAAGCCCAAGAGGAGGCCGGGATGCTTTTAGGAAGCTTGTGGGTCCAAACTTAAGAAGAGTTCAAGAAAAGTTTCACCGGGAATAATCTTTTCTTTAATGAACAGTTCTAGGGTTTGAAGAAATTCAAGAGAGATTTCACTGGGAATTAATCCTCTCTGGGGGAAATGAATTTCTTTGACAATTTTCTAATAGTGACAGTCTGAGAAAAGTTTCACCGGGAATAATGCCTTTCTCTTTGTTCCATATTGTATAAGCCCAAGAGAAGGCAAGACTGTATCTGGAAATTCCTATGTGGAACTAGTTTTGACTGTTGAAAGAGTGACCACTGGCTTTATCTAATCCTATGTAGACCTAATTGTCGGGGAAAACTCTAAGCAGATAATATACATGCATATATATACAGATGAAATATATACTGTATGTAAAAAGAGGGTAGGAGGACTTACAGGTGAGCAAGCTTCCAGCACAAACAAATATATATATATATATATATATATATATATATATGGGCAAGTATGTTAAATAAAGTTGTTTAAAACTTACAGGTGAGCAAGCTTCCATTGTAACAGCTGTATGGTTAGTTCAAGAAATTAAAGAAAGTTTTGATGACAACTATGAATTTTGAACCTAAATCAAAAGGGAAAGTTGTTTGTAATAGGAAATTGAGGCTTATACTCAAGGAGAGACCCAGATATAACAGTGATCGCACCGTTGTTCTAAAAATTATATCGGGACTTATATAACGAATGAGGCCCAAAAAGGTTTTCTGTTTACAAGGGATGGGTCTTACACTATTAGAGGCCCAAAGGTTTGAAAAAGAAAAGAAATGGGACTTACAACACAAGGGTAGGCCCAGATGAAAATGTTTTTAAAAGCGACGATCGCGCCAAGATTTTGAAAACACAGTGGGACTTATACAATGACTGAGGCCCAAAATGGTTTGTATGTAATAGGTGTTGTTCTTACACTCTATTAGAGGCCAAAAAGTTTATTTTTGTACAAGAGATGGGGCTTACAACTCAAGGAGAGGCCCAGATGAAAAAACAACGATCGCACCGTTATTTGGAAAATCGTGTCGGGACTTATACAATGAGTGAGACCCAAAAATGTTTTATACTTACAAGGGATGGGTCTTACACTCTATTAGAGGCCCATGAGTGATTTGAAAAAGATTTGTGAGGGAGAAAATAATCAAAACCCTAATTTGATTTTTAAATGTATTTTAATTGAATAAAAATTCAATTATAATGATCAAAATTATCAAACATGTGTGAAAAAACAAAGTGTGATCTTGGGTTATCTTTTGAAAAATCATGTTTCATTCATAAAATGATTTGAATTTGCAAAACCAAGAGAAAGAAATATTTTTAAATGTTTAAAAACAAATAAAACATAATTCTTTGGAAAAATACTAAATATATGAAATAAATAATATTTTTGTGAAAATTTTATGTAATAAAATATTTTAACATTTTTGGGAATTTTCAAAAAAAGAATCAATAAAAAATAATTAAAATTGAGAGAGAAATTAATTTTGGAATTAATTAAACAAAAACCATAAAAAATTAAAAATAGCAAAATATGGCAAAATGATAAAATGGTCTGGGTGGGTGTTGAACCCACGACCTCAACAACAAACACACATGTGCGCTACCAACTGGGGTGGTGATACATCCGAGTATCAAAACCACCCCATGAACATATATGGGGTGCCAAGTTTCTAGGCCTGGCCAAGGCGCCATGGCCTGCCCCTTGCCCAAGGCAAGGCCTAGTTTTGGCAATTTGCATGAAGCCTTTAACTTTCTCATTTCTCCATGGATTTGGACAAAATTTAGGTGCATCTCACCTAGAATTTCATGAGGAATCCAATGGTGCCCTTGGAATTTTCAGAAAATGTTTCCATTTTAAAATCCGATAGTGATTTCAAAATAGGCCAAACTTTGCATGTTCTATGCTATCTCATGGTACAGGCAATAATAGCATGATAAATTGGTTCAAACACAACACATATGATATGTATGAGAGGTCCATGATTAATGGACGTCAAAGCAATGCATGATTTAGAGAGTTCAAGTTATGATGCACTTACCTCTTGAAGCTCCTTTTGCTAACTGTCAAGTTCCTTGTGCCAGAAGTAATTCAGTGCTTTGGACACTCTTGATTGAACCCTTAGAAGCTTTTAGGATGATCAAAATCAGCTGGAATCCTCAGGAACAAGTATAAGCCTTTTCTTGCAAAAGGGTTAAAAGTGACCAAGATAATAACTCTCTGAAATGGTGTTCCAAATGAGGGAAACCAATTGGGATAGTTTGAGGATGATATTTGGAGTGTGTTTGAGGCCTGGTTTGGTTTTGGAAGTGACTGAATCAAGACATGGCTTAAAAAATGCAGAAAAGTCAAAATTTGAGGTTTTGGAGGTTGACTTTTTTATTTTGGTGTTTCAGATCACAAGTGAGTGTTTGAATAGTTTAGATATGACATATTTGATGTGTTTGGATCATGAGCTGTGGTGGAATTGCTCTCTAACTCAAAAACTCAGAGATGACTTGCAAAAGAAGGCATTTTGGCCTAAAGAGAGAGATTTTGAGGAAAGCATCAGTTTTAGTGCTTTGGTGTACTTGAACTGAGCACAAATAAGCTCTATTTATAGTACAACAAGTTTGTTTTGCAAGCAATAGTGAATGGCAGCTGGTACAGGCCTTTGGCCAATGTTGATCCAAGGGAATCTTTAGTCTCCTCTATCCATTGACTTGAGGTTAGGGCACATGCCTATGGTCCTTTGATTCAGAGCTCAATCTTGACTCATTCAGTTAGAAATGTCTCAGTCTGTGCCCCCTTGATGCATGCATTAAATTCTTGGAAACAAAATTGGAGTTTTTTGCACTTTTTAGCCTTTTTAGGTTTGTTATGGCTATGTGTAGATTCTTGGACTTGGGAGGCTTGGGGATCAGATCATTCCCCTTGGATTTTATCCTCTGATGTGTCTAAATGGATTACAAGGCTTGAAGTTGTCCAATTTTTCCAAATAGAGCAAAATACCAAATTCTGCCTTGTACAAGACAGTTGGAAATGGTGATTTTGAGGGAATCATATCTCTTAGCTCAGGTTGAGTTATGGGAGGCTCTTGTGCTTTTTAGAAAGCCCTCATATGATACATAACATGTGTGATCATGGTTTGTCTTGAAACTATTTGAATCCAACTGAAAAATCCTCATGAACATTGATGTCCAAGGCTGGTAACTTAGGTAGATTTTCACTAAGTGTTGGAAAAGCGCCATTTAGTTCATTTTTGTCATTTTGATCAATCCATTACTCAAAATCCATGAGGATTTGGAATCTCTTGTAGTTGACACTTTTAAAGTATGTTAGATGGACTTTCATTTAACCTTTGAATGGGAGAAAAAGGCCTTGTGGTTTAGGAGTTATGACCTTGCAAAGTTGGTACAAAATCACTTTTGTTCCATAACATAGAAAAATTTTGGTTTCTCATGGTTGCCCCTTTTCCAAGAAACCTCACTTTTCTTGATTTTTATTAATGAATGATGATCAATACCTTACATTAACATTATTTTTTACTTAGGGGAACCATATTTGTGAAAAATTCCAAAAAGTCAAACTTGATTTTGTGCACAGTTGACTTTTTATCGGATGAAATCCAAATTGTGCGACCCTTTGTGAAATCAAGTTCTTGACCTAATTTAAACCTAATGTATGGATTACATAGGTGTTATAGGGTGTATTGAATCATGTCCCAAGGTTTGGGATCATGTCTTGGTCAAAAGTCAAAGGTACAGTTGAATTTTTCTTCAAAACCCTAATTGTGGTCCAGATGAAATTGAAACTTGTGAATCAAGCTTCTTGGATCAATCCATTGTTGTAAATGGATCAATGTGGTGTATTTGAGGCCCTCAAATCATCTCTTGAGGTCTTGGCTGATGTTTTGCTCCAAAAGTCAACTTAGGGGTGAATTAGGTCAAGAAACCCTAATTCCTGATTTTTTTGTGAATGCATCCCCTGATGCTAAATTGACTTGATGATTGGGTCCATGAGGTTTCTTGGAGTATCTTGGGTTGTGCTTTGAAGCATTGAATCATGCCCAGAGGAAAATTTTCATCTGGAGGCCTTGGTCGACCAAAACCTTAATTTGGTGACACTTACGATCTTGAGGCTTGATCCACTTGGAATTTTGCAACTTTGTGCTTGATTCTTGATGTGGGAGTTACCTTGATCCCTTATGGGTGTTTGAGAGGTTTAGACAAGTTGAAGATCATGTCATTTCTTGATTGATCCTTTCTCTAAGTGCTCTAAGAGGGCTCAAAACCCTAATTCTTGATTATGGTGAATGCTCAACCATCTTTGAAGAGATTGATGAGGCGTGAAGGTACATCCATATTGTGGTGATGATTCTCTTAATGATGGAAAATCTTGGTGGTCAAAATTTGGGGTATGACACCCGTCGGGCACCTCTTCGCTTTTGACCCCGACATTGCCACGAGCTCGTTATCACGGGAACACTATCCCAGGCGACGAATCTCCCTGACAGAGGATCAAATTTACCTCGACATCCGGGCCAACCCTTAAGTCATTACTCTGACGCCTCGGAGCAACGACTTAGGGGGCTCCTGTTCTGGACTGGGTCGGCGCCTGCCCATTCGTCGGGCAGGCCCATCCCAATACTGGTATGTCCCAATAAGGCACAAGTCTCCTTAGTACCGAGCACGCGCAAACCTCCTCGCCGTCGGGGACATGCTGGGAGACTATGTCGAGTAGAGACTGCACGTACCGAGGAGAGGCCACACCTTTCCCCACGATCTCCATGTGGTCCTCCTCACGAGGACACATCACCATGTAACCTCCCACCTCCGGAAGAGTCGGTCTGCCCTTCTTCCGGAGATCTCGGGACCATTACCCCAGGGTGAAGACCACGTGCTGGTCTTCTTACGCCACGTAAGCCGTGGCAGTCACCTGGATTGGGCCTTGCAATCCAGCCCAGTGTAGGTGATCGTTGGCACCTCGCTGGGGGCAGCCTATAAATACCTTCGCTTGAGAGGGTCAGGTGACACACTATTCTAACTTGATACCTACTTTTCTATACTTGCTTACTCCCTTTTCCTGACTTTGGCATCGGAGTACCTTGCATGTACACCCCCCGGTCGTTTCACCGTCACCGAAGTTGCTGATCTCACAACGTTGCTGGCCACTGGTTCCTTTTTGATCAGGTAAGATCAACATCCCTTTATAGCTTTGTAGCTAGTAACCTTGACTAAAAATAAATTTTTGGGTTAGTTTATTTTATCTTTAAAAAAATAAATTATTTTTAGTATTTTAAAAAAATTATGATTTTTCTTAAAAAAATAAATTTATTTTTTCTATATATTAAAAATTAAAATATATTCAAAATCAATTTTTTTTTCAAATAGATATACCTCAAAAATATTTTATATAAAAAATTATTCAAAAATCTTTAAATTTAAATGTTTTTTTAAATTTTAATATTTAAAATAATTATAATTAAAGAATAAAATAACTATAATAACATTTTATGAAAATATATGATTACCAATTTTTTATTTAAGGATTTTTTTTTAATTCTTTGTAAATTAAATATGAGAACTGATTCCACTAAAATAATCATAATCACTATAGAAAAAAACGTAATAAAAAGTTTCAGAATATGTCACATATTCTCTTGATATGGTCCAAGATGTTTAGCCAATATAAACTCAACTATAAATCTGTGAGTGAAAACACGTTCGTAAAATCTTCACAAGCAACTATTTCAACAACCAACATAATCAATTCTTATTCTATGGCACCTTCGATTACGAGAATCTGATGACATTTCGGTGCAAGTTTTTTTTTATAATTAAGCATTTCCTCTTCTTGATTCCTCTTCTTTCTTTGGTTATTATTCTCCACTCAATCGATAGGAATACTTTTGAAAATTCAGTAAGATTCATTTCTATTCAATTTGATTAAAATGAACAATGCTGAGACTTGTTATTGAAGACATTGACGCATTGTGAGTAGTATTTTTATCGTGCATATTTAAAGTGGGTCTCACGAAAGTAATTAAACAAAGAAATAAGACATCCAACGGATTTTGACAAATGGGAAAAAATGTTCTATTTTGACAAATGAAAAACGAGACACTACTAGAAATACTTTTATTTTTAAATGTCAAAAGATGTTTTTTATTTAGAGAATAATATAATATATAGCATTGTTACCACCGAAAATTAAATAAAATATTACATAAGAATGACAAATATGTTGAATTGTATTTCCTTGTGTTGAAGCATATTGTTCGACAAAAGTAAGGAAGTGGCGAAATTGTGTTAATGTCGAAGCGTGTTTCAACAAGATTGTGACTTAGCTTTATTTATTCTGTTTAGTTGAGTTAATTAGTTTGTTAGAGATTGCTTAAAGTGCAAGCAATCTCAGTCTATAAATAGGAAGGTACCGTATTATTGATTGTAATACAACAGAAGTGCAATTGTGCAGTTGAATAAAATTTTCAGTTTGAGAGCAGAGAGAAATTCTGGAGAAACTAGTTCTTCTTCTTCTTCTTCCCGTTCACGTTGAAACCCTAATTCCATTTCTTCTCAATTCAATTCTTTTCTTCCTTCAATTATCAATTGTGCAACGTTACAATCTTACAACCAAGGTTGGTTGATTCACTCGAGTGAAGAGTGATGAACAAGAGGAGTAATCAATCTGAAAGATTGATTCTTATTCATCAAGATTTGTCAACATTTGTAAAGCATGAAGAAAGAAGAGATCTTGTTGATGGTCACAACAAGAGATGAAGAAAGATTTCAGGACCAACAGTACCTGGACTCAGGATGCACATCACACATGATTGGTAGGAAAGATTGGTTTGTCAACATAAAATCCTCAAAGAAGAACATGGTGAAATTTTCAAATGACAATACTCTAGCAGCTAAAGGTATTGATGATGTTCTGATTATGAGGAAAAATGGCAAAAGGTCAGTAATTTCCAATGTACTATACATAGCAGACAATAAAACTAAATTGCTCAGCATATGGCAGTTAGTAGGAAAGAACTATAAAGTGTCGATTGAAGACAAGATGATGAGAATTCTCGACTCAGGTGGAAGGTTAATCTTGAAGGCACCTATGTTTCAAAACAGAATCTTCAGGATTAAACTTAATGTCATGGAGCACAAATGCCTTGCAACTGCAGCTAGCAGG
Source organism: Lathyrus tuberosus (assembly GCA_022829125.1). NCBI lineage: Eukaryota > Viridiplantae > Streptophyta > Magnoliopsida > Fabales > Fabaceae > Lathyrus > Lathyrus tuberosus. The sequence goes on along the minus strand of JALAZF010000199.1, from coordinate 6,927,233 downwards.
GATGAATGGATATGGCACTACAGACTTGGCCGTTTCAACTTTAAAGATATCAGAGATCTGAAGAGAAGAAATATGGTTTCAGAGTTACCAGAAATTGACATTCCAAATGAAGTGTGTGAGGCATGTGTGCACGCAGCACAAGAACAACTTCAGCAAGGATGCAAGAACAATGTCGAAGGCAATTCTTGAAATCAAATACTCTGATGCATATGGTCCTATTCAGGTGGATTCGATTGGAGGTAACAGATACTTTGTCATATTTATAGATGATTTAAGTCAAAATTTATGGACTTACCTGATCAAGAGTGAAATGATCGGGGTATTTGCCAAGTTTAAATCTATGGTCGAAAGACAAAACGGTCAAAACCTCAAGATTCTAAGGACTGATGGTTATGGAAAATATGTGTCGAAAGACTTCAATACATTATTTGAGAAAGAAGGGATTATGCAAGAGGTGGTGCCACCTTACACTCCACAACAGAATGGAATTGCAGAAAGGAAGAACAAAATCATCATGAATATGGTGAGAATTATGTTGAAAGGCAATCATCTACGTAAAGAAATATGGGGAGAAGCTATGTTGACTTCAACATACATCTTGAACAGATGTCCGACAAAGAAGCTAGAAGGAATCACGCCAGAAGAATGTTAGTTTGGTGCCAAGCCTAGCTTGAGTTATCTGAAAGTATTTGGATCTATAGCACATAGACATGTGCCTGATCATTTGAGAAGAAAGCTTGATGACAAGTCTGTTAGAACAATATTTGTTCATGACATATATCCTTTGGGTTTTGATGATAACAAAGTATTGAAAGAATAATGGTGTTATCTAATGTGTGTTCTAAGTATGTAGGTTCTAAAGCTTAAGAAGAATCTATTCAGAATCCGATAAAAAAATGAATATGAGAGAAACTGAGTTATTAGCTTTTGGTAGGCATGGCAAGAAAACCCGGGCCCGCCAGGGCCCGCCTGAACCCGGCCCGAAATTAACGAGAGAAACCCGATTTGATTGGGTGCGGGTGCGGGTAAAACCCGGTTTGTATTTGCGGGTGCGGGAGCGGGGGCGGGGGGATGGTACTACCCGCCCGCACCCGCCCCCGCCCCCGCCCGGTCTTATAATATTTTCTTTAATACCATATTTAAATTACTTTATATCACATTTATTCACTTTTGAAGAAGTAATTAAAAATCCTCATTAGTCATTTCTCACCATTCACTCAAACTCACATATTTAGAAACAAGTTTATTATTAAAATGGTTAAGTTTTTAATAAAATTGTTAATTTTTATTACTATTTAAAAAAATATTTTTTTGCGGGTGGGGGCGGGTGCGGGTGCGGGCAAACCCGTTTCTACCGGGGGCGGGTCTGGGTGGTAAATTTTCACCCCCGACTGGGTTTGGGGGCGGGGGAGGGTCTATAATAGAGAGGCGGGTGCGGGTGCGGGGCTAGCTAAACCCGCCCCCGACCGCCCTGTTGCCATGCCTAGCTTTTGGTGGTTCAGAACTGTTTACCGTGAAAAATAGAAAACAACCTCTAGTCTACCAAATTTGTAAGAAAAATGGGTAACTTACAGGATCGACCAAACTAAATCCTAGAACATGTGTTAAAATGATTTAAAAGGGTACTTGACAAAAGATAAACAATTCGACAATCTTCATAATTTAGAGAAGAAACTACTTCGACAATACTTAAAAGAAAAGTAATACAAAGGATTGATTAAAAGTGCATTGAAGAGTAACTTAACAAAGTAAAGGAAAGAAGATAAATTTCTGGGTAAAGATTAATTGGATTGCATTGAATAAGAAAAATGGTGTTATTTCTGGGTAAAGATAAATTTCTGTCGTAACCCGAAATTTGACCTCCCTCTTTTGCCTTTTTCATAAGCATGCGCATTCGCCTCGTTAGCATACGCATTCTCACTTTTCTCTGTGTATTTCTTGTTGCAGGATATTCAGGTTTTCCAAGCCCGATTAATCATATCCTCACAAGATCATCCCATCATCAAGACAAGCTTAAAATAAAGGTTTCTATGCCTACTCATCAAATCAAGAGGTAGAAAATCGGAACCGAGACTCTAGTATCACTTCCTAAGCAATTTGGGTAAAAATTGACTGAAGTAACCAGTTAACGCCTGGTGTGTAACCGGTTACTCAGTGCAAATTTGCAGTTCCTACTGCATTTTTGGGACAGCAACCATGCACTCTCTTTGATCATTGATTCTACTTGATTCTAGCTGTGTGTGGAATATTCTAGACATCTCTAGACATTTCAAGACAGTCCAAGTGCATTTATTACAATGCTTCACTCTAATTCAAGTGCACCATGTTCCTTGTTTTCCAAGTAATGTGAATCCTTAGATGTTGGAGTTCACCTTGAGATTGGCACCGAGTTGGGTCCAACTAACCGAGTTAACCACCTTGACTCAGCGAGTCAAGTGTAACTAACTCCGACCCTAACTCCAAACCTCCCAAAGCTAAGTCCAAAGCTAGCTCCAAACCTCTCATATTCCAAACCTAAAGTCTATATAAACTCACCTTCACTCATTTTCAAGGACCTTCAACCATTTTTGCACAATTCACTCTCAATTCTCTCACATTCTCTCTGATTTTTTTCTGCTACATCTTCATCTTCATCCCAATTCTCTTCCAAAACCTCACCAAAGCTTATTTCTACTTTGAAGGATAATCACTTTTACATCAAAAGTGATTATTTCTTGAGCTCAAGCTTCATCAATTTTGCAATTCTACTTGGATTTCTGGAGTTATTTCAGCTTGTGGAATTATCTCAAGTATTTGCTTCAACATTCAACGGTTCTAATTCGCATTTTGGAGCTTTATCGTATTTTGCTCGATTTCGACACATTTTGTCACCGAATTGAAGATTCCTCTGGTTTTCTTTAATGTTATGCATCGAGAATACTTTGTAACAATTACCAAGGCACATCTCCGCCTTGTAGGTTGGTAGATCTATCTGTGCTAACAGTTTCGATCGTTTTCGCGCATTTACGATGTAATTTCAATCGTCTTCGGTTCGATTTGTTACGCATTTGCTAGATCTTTAATCTCCATAATTGTTACTTGTGATGTGTGTTAATTGCACTTACATGATATAATTTTCGTGCACAAATTCTTGATCTAGCATGGATTGATTGGTATAAGTGATTAAGTGATTAACCGGTTACTCAGTGCAATTTTCACCAAAATACGCAACTTTGAAATAAGTAACTGGTTAACGCGTGGCGAGTAACCGGTTACCACTGTACAAAATGGCCATTTTCTTGCATTTTCAAGCTTGTTTGCCATTCTTTCTTCATTTTAACTTCCATTGATTGTCATGCTTGTTTTTATGGATGTTTTAAATGTCATTTAACTTCTGGTTGAGGCATATTCATGAACTTTTGTTGCACACTTTCAATTATTCAAAGTGTTCATGTTTTGGCATCATGTGAATATAATCATTCTTGCATTCCACTTTTATCACATAACATGACTTTGTGTTGCATATTTGTTGATCATTTGGTACTGTTTTGTACTCCCTTCCTTGGTTTTGCATTAATTTTCATTCTTCATGGATGAGCTTAATTCTGTATAATCAATAATTCCCCCTGTTGCCTTAATGATTTTTTATCCCCTTTGGAAAATTAATGGCATGGCTTTCCCTTTGATTAATTGATCAAAACCATGTTTCGATTGGTTGATTTTCCCCATTTCCTCTCTTTAGGCCTCCTTTAGAGCTTTCTCTCTCGATTCCCCGTGGAGTTGGAGTTTTGTACTGCGCCTTGCATCGGAGCACTATATAATTGAAGCTGTTACGCTGTCCGTTTCTCCACGCAGGAGCACTGTACAACTTGGAGCTGTTGCACTGTCTGGTTCCTTTTCCGCACTATACTTTGAGTGCTAGAGAATGAATGAGGAGGGAGTTCTCCTACCCTCATTCTGACTATTTCTTGGGTAAGAGCGTTGGCCCTCTTGCTCAGAATAGTCACCTCTATCCTTAAACTGTAGTGTTCCTCCATCCCCGGTTGAGGTGATCCCTGATCACTTTTATCTTTTTCAATCTCTCTTTTGATCAATCACCATTTCTCTTGGTTAAAGATCATTGTCTCTTGGGTTAGCACCCAACTCTTACCCTACTCTTTTCTTGCAATCATTGTTCTTTTGATTCCCCTGGAGAGTCTCTTTCCTCTTTCTTCGGTTAAACACAGTTTTCCTGTTAAATACCGAAACCCCTACGGAGTTCGCGACCTTCTTTTGGTTCTTCTCCCTTTGTTTGGTTAATCACTGCCTGTCAGTTAAAACACCAATGTTTTCACTCCTTCTTAGTTAACCACAACCCGTCTGTTAACATACTGAGTTTCCTAGGGTTAATCACCTTCTTTCGGTTAATCACCCTTTTCTTCAGTTAACCACAGTCCGTCTGTTAAAATACTGAGTTTCCTCAGGTCAATCCCCTTCTCCCGGTTAATCACCCTTTTCTTCAGTTAACCACAATCCGTCTGTTAAAATACTGAATCCCTTTTTTTGAGTTAATCATCTCCCTTTGGTTAATCACTCATTTTTCTTGGTTAATCACAGTTCTCCTATTAAAACTGAACCCCGTAGTTGGCAACCTTTGTTGGTTCAAATACTTGCACCCTTGGGATAGTAACCTCTTTTGGTTCAATACCTTTTCTTTGTTGGTCAAGTGTTGTTTGTTCAGTCAATACCAACACCCCTTTCGGGTTACGACCTTCGATCGGTCCTACACCCGCTCTTCTGGTTGATCACAATTTTCTCTGTTAAAACCAATGTTTCTCTATCCCCACAGAGTTGCAATCTTTGTTTCCTCGATTAACCATTGTTTATCAGTTAACATACCGACGCCCCCTCCGAGTCAAACACCTTCTATTGGTTTATCACTCTCTCTCTTGGTTTATCACAGTCTGTCTGTTAACACCAGCCTCTTTTCCTCGCCAGGGTCTTATTTTCTTTCTTCGGTTAACCACTGCCAGCCAGTTAATACACTGAGTCTCCCTTTTCTCTTGGTTTTCACCACTATTCCTTTATTTGGATCCCCAGCGAATTATTTTCTATACCCTTTGCTCTTACTTTCTTGGTTTCGACACCAATTTCTTTCTGTTATCCCCAGCGGAGTTTCTTTCCTTCTTGGTTTTGACACCATTCTCCTCCTAGTCTCTTGTGCAATCGCTCTTACTGTGTGGTCTTCCCCAGTAGAGTTTTTCTTTCACTCTTGCTCTTGGTTTTGACACCACTTCTTTTGTTTTCCTATTTCTTTCTTGTTTTGTTTTCCATTGAGTTCCCCGAACTACGGAAGCTCTGATTCTGCATTCGTTCGAATGTCAGATACGTAGGCACAAGACGCGCTGTCTTGGCGAGCACACTCCCACCCTTCTTTCCTTCTCCCTTTCTTCCTTCTTTTTCTGTCCCCTGGTTCCATGAACTACGACGCTCTGATTTCCTCATTGCACTATGAGGGTACGTAGGCACGAGGACCATAATCCTCCGCGAGCACTTTCTTTCTTTTTCCCCTTTCTCTTTCTCTCTCTCTCTCTCTCTCCTTCTTCTCTTATCTAGAAGCCTTTAGATAGATAACCCATCCAAGCCTAGAAGCAAGCAAAATGGTTCCCGTCGAGTACGACGGATGCGTTAGGTTCTAGTACCTTCCTTTCGCATAACCAACCCCTCATTCCCGTTTCTCTTCCCCTTGGGTTTTATCGATATTTTCCCTATCCTTTGGGACTAAATAAAGTTTGGTGGCGACTCTTTTGTTATCTTTGAGTGTGTGATTCACTCAGGATGTAAACCAGCCATCTTCAGCTAGCGACTCTGTTGGGGACAGATTGACCTCTTGTTGGTCCATCCCTTGAGGGGTTTAGCCTAGTTTTGTTTTCTTTCTTGCTCGTTTGGGTGTTTATCATTTGCGCTTTACTCGCTTTATTTTACTTGCTTTAGCTTTATGGTTATTTACTGCATTTCTTTACTGCTTTAAATATTCATATGCTGTATATTCTGGATGTCTGCTATTTTCTTTGTTGTTGTCGGTTGGGTTGCTACTTGAGAGATAAGCCCCCTACCCAGGCTTGAGCATACACATAGGTATTAGCGTGGGCAGGCGTGACGCTCCCGTGGTGTTGGCCACGTCGGGTGTTCAGGAGACCTACAGCCAGACGAGGTTTTATCGAGAGATATCTGCTACTGTATGTTGATACAGGCCAGTAGTTATTCTCCTGAGGAACTGTCGACTCTGGTGACCAGTCCCGAGGACTCAGTTGCGACACTCCTCCCAAGGAGCGATAATGGCAGACCAGAAATGGCAAACCCATTACACTTCTTGCTCCGAGGACCCAAAGCTGGGAACTTGCCATATGACCTTTTTTGGGGGGAATCAGTGGATGACCCCTTTGTTTGGCGATATTATTGTACCCCGAGGAATGAATGTACTATTGCTTCTCAAATTGCGAATCCGAAACTGAGAATCTCGCTTTCTATATCATACCTGTGAGAGGGATATTGGGTTTTTCTGCAGGAAACCAAGACTCTTCTGACCTTGGTTCTCTCATTGCGTCAGATCTCGCCCCAACATAGCACTATCTTTGTAGATGTTCAGATTTGAATATTCAAACTATGCTGGCTTGTTGATTCTGGTGTTGCATATCATCTCATCATGTCAAATTAATTTTTGCATGCATATAATACATTCATTTGCACGCATATGCACGTCTCTTCATCCGAAATCGTTGCTCATCCTTGTCCACCTTCCTTGTAGCAAGACGATGACTCGACATCGGTATTTCACTCGCTCAAGCAAATCCAGGATCATGGCTGGCTTTGAAGATGAGAACGGTGCTTATAAGGAAACTCTGGCTCAATTCCAAGGTCAGATGGATCAGTTCCAGACAAACATGGATGTCATCATGGAACTCCTTCGTGCTCAGAGGGATGCCGCTGCTGCTGCCACTATTGTTGCAACCCCTACTAATGCAACTGTTGTCACTCCTATTGTGACTTTTCCTCCTGTTGTTACGGCTACTCCTGCTATTGTTGTTCCTTCTCCTGTTATGGTTGAGGTGCCAGTTGAGCCTATGAATCATCCGATAAATTCTTAGATCGATTTGAATCAAATGCCCGCTGGTTTTCCTTGGGGCATGCCTCCGAATTACACTCATCAGCTTGCAAATAATGATAATGCCTTCATGCCATATCAGCCTTTTGTTGCGCCCATGCCTAATAGGAATGCTGCCGCATATCCATGGGTCATGCCTACTCCCGTCCCACCTCCAGTGTTGAATGATGATCCTGAGAATCTTCAGGTTAAAACTCATCAAACTTCTGGGTTGGCAGACACTGAAACTCCTGACGAAGAAGAGCATGTGTATAGAGGTCCTCCTATTCATGTTTCGGTTTCATCTCAACCTGCTTAAACTACTGTTCAGAATGTTCATCCTGGGATGTTCTATCTTGGGGCATCTTCCTCAGCTGCTGGGGTACCTCCTCCGAATTATCCGTATGGTGTTCCGATGGGTCAGAATGTTAGTCAGATGATTAATTAGAGTTTGGTATATCCTTCTCAGTTTGCTACTCCGCAAGTGAATGCTCATGCCGCTTCTCAGCTGCCAAATCCTCAGGTTCTTGTCAGGCCTATTAATCAAAGTAGATATGTTGTCTACAAGTTGTTGGAAGACCGTGTCAGAGCTATTGAAGGGTTTTCTGCTTTTGGCTTGGAGGCCAAAGATTTGTGTCTGGTTCCAAATGTTGTGTTGCCGCAGAAATTCAAGATACCTGATTTGCCAAAGTATAAACGTTTAAGCTGCCCGCGTAGTCACATCACTATGTACTATAGGAAGATGGCATCCCATATTGATAATGATGAATTTCTCGTTCATTGTTTTCAAGATAGTTTGTCTGGGGCTTCATTGGATTGGTACATGGGCCTGGAGCACAGTAAAATCCATACTTGGAGGGATCTATCTGAAGCGTTCGTGAAATAATACAAATATAACCTTGATCTGGCACCAACTAGATTGCAATTGCAGAACCAGTCTCAGCGCTCAGCTGAAATATTCAAGGAGTATGCAAAAAGATGACGTGAGATGGAATCTCGTGTGCGACCAGCTCTCTCTGACAATGAGTTGGTTGACATCTTTATGGGTACCTTACAAGAATCTTACTACGACAAAATGGTGGGTAGTTCTTCATCGAACTTCACTGATGTTGTAACGATTGGTGAATGGATTGAAAACAATTTGAAAACTGGAAAGATTCCTGGAGTTGCTTCCCAGCAGCCGGCCACTAGAAAATCTCAGAACAGTCAGTCCAAGAAATAGGATGGTGAAGCCAACGTTGTGACAGCTCAAGTTTCTCCTCAGTATCATGCTCTCATGGCTCCTATGCCGTATTATCCATATCCATACATTGCTGCTGCATAGTATCAACAACCTCCATATCAGTATTATCCACAACAACCAGTTCAGAATGCTCAGAATCAGCAACAGACTCAACAGAACAAAAATTAGCAGAATCAGAACCGTCAGAACAACAACAATCAAGGAAACCGTAAGCATCCGAATTTTGACAGAATTTCGGTGTCATACACAGAATTGTTTCCTTACTTGGTTCACCAAGGGGCATATTGTCCCCAAACAGATTGCGCCTGCAATTCCTCCATTTGGCCCGAAGCATAATCCAAATGCATCATGTGTTTTTCATGCTGGATACATAGGACATGCAACAGAGGTCTGTTTTGTTTTCAAAACCAAAGTTCAGGAACTCATTGATAAGAAGGTTATGACTTTCGCTGAGGAGGGACCTAACTTTCAGAATAATCCGTTGCCAAATCACAATGGACCTGCGGTTAACATGATTGAGGATAATTCGGGGGCTGAATGTTCCTCTGGTAAAAAGCAGTGCAATTTAATCAAGTTCCATAGCGCGGGTTTCTAGCAAGATGACATCGTGGCAACTACTGATGATGCTGGTCCCAGTAATCAGACTTCAAGCTTTGTGCGCAAGTGTCCACCGGGTTTCAAGCTCAACAATTGGACATCTACCGTGATTCATGTGGTTTTCCCATATAGCATGTAATTCATTTTTCTTTCTCATTCCCTCGTCCTCGCCCGAGACTAGTGGATAGCTTTTAAAGGGCCTCACGTTTTTGCAATATTATTTGATCAATAAATAAAAGTTTTTTGCATTCAAAATCATGCTCTATTTTCTTTCTTTATTTTACTTTTTCACAAACAAATGACAAAAGTTTCTTTTTCTTTTCGCTTTTCAAAATAGCTCATTCTATTCATAAACATGCAGAAATCAGAAAAACATTGATAACAACATGGAAAACATCCATTGTAATTCTGGAATTCCAATTAACCAAGCCGAAGAGGATGGTGAGGAATATTGTGAATTACCGGCTGAACTAGAAAGGCTCCTTGAGCACGAGAGTAGAGAGATTCAGCCACACAAAGAGCCAGTGGAAGTTATCAACCATGGTACTGATGAGGTCAGAAGAGAAGTCAAGGTTGGCGCATCCCTCGCAAAGCATGTACACTCCGAGTTGGTCAAGTTGTTGAAAGAGTATGTTGATATCTTCGCCTGGTCCTATCAAGATATGCCTGGGTTAGATACCAACATCGTTGAACATCACTTACCACTTAAGCCCGGATATCCTCCTGTCAAGCAGAAACTCATAAGGACTAGACCCGACATGGCACTCAAAATCAGAGAAGAGGTAAAGAAACAGCTTGATGCTGGGTTCCTAGCCACTTCCGAATATCCTGAATGGATTGCCAAATCGTCCCGGTTCCTAAAAAAGATGGTAAAGTCAGAATGTGTGTGGATTATCGAGATCTCAACAAGGCAAGCCCGAAGAATGATTTTCCTTTGCCTCATATTGATGTCTTGGTAGAGAACACAGCGTAGTTCTCTATCTTTTCCTTTATGGACGGTTTCTCAGGATATAATCAGATCAAGATGTCCCCAGCTGATATGGAGAAGACTACTTTCATCACGCCGTGGGGTACATATTGCTATAAGGTCATGCCATTTGGTCTAAAGAATGCAGGGGCAACATACCAACGTGCCATGACAACCCTCTTTCACGATATGATTCATAAAGAGATTGAGGTTTACATGGACGATATGATTGCCAAGTCCAAAACTGAGGATGATCACCTGGTTCATTTGAAGAAACTGTTTGACAGACTCCAGAAGTTTAGATTGCGGTTGAATCCTAGGAAGTGCACCTTCAGAGTCTGATCTGGTAAACTGTTGGGCTTTATCATGAGTCAAAAGGGCATTGAAGTTGATCCTGATAAGGTTCAGGAAATTCAGAACATGCCGCCTCCCAAAACAGAAAAAGAAGTCTATGGTTTCTGAGCAGACTCAATTACATTTCAAGGTTCATTTCCCATTTGACGGCTACCTGTGAACCAATGTTCAAATTACTAAGAAAAAATCAATTCGTTGAATGGAACGATGATTGTCAAGAAGCATTTGACAAAATTAAACAATACTTGCAAGAACCACCGATCTTAGTACCACCGGTTCCTGGTAGGCCTTTAATCATGTATCTCACTGTTCTCAATGAATCAATGGGATGTGTGTTGGGGAAACATGTTGACACTGGCAGGAAAGAGCATGCAATTTACTATCCGAGCAAGAAGTTCACTAATTGTGAGACCAGATACTCACTCTTAGAGAAAACTTGTCGTGCTTTGGTCTGGGCTGCTCGACGCCTACAACAATACATGATTTGCAATACTACTTTGTTAATATCCAAAATGGATTCGATAAAGTATATATTTGAAAAGCTTGCCGTCTCTGGAAGTATTGCTCGGTGGCAGATGCTGTTAACCGAATATGATATCCAACATGTTACCCAGAAAACAATAAAAGGGAGTGTATTGTCTGACTACCTTTCCCATCAACTTGTAGAGGGTTATCAACAGATGAAGTTTGAATTTCCCGATGAGGATGTTCTGTTCATCAGAGATTATGAGACTCCAGACCCTGACATAGGACCCGAACCAGGGGCGCGATGGACACTCGTGTTCGATGGTGCCTCCAATTCTAAAGGTCGTGGAATCGGTGCTATCCTCATCTCTCCAACAGGTTTTCACCTTCCCTTCACTGCTAGATTATACTTCGCATGCACCAACAATATGGCTGAATACGAAGCATGTATCTACGGTATTAAAGCGGCTATTGACATGAGAATCAAGATTCTTGAGGTCTATGGAGATTCTGCCTTGGTCATCGATCAAGTCAGAGGGAATTTTGTGACTCGGGATTCCAAGTTGGTTCCGTACCACCAACACATTGTGAAGTTGATTCCTTACTTTGATGAGATTTCTTTTCATCATATCCCTAGAGAGGAAAATCAACTAGTTTATGCTCTTGTCACTCTAGCATCCATGTTCAAGGTCGAGTGGAAGAATGAAGCTCCTCATATCCACATTGATCACTTGAATGAACCAGCACACTGTTTAGCAATCGAGGAAGAGTCTGATGACAAACCTTGGTTCTACAACATTAAAAGATATCTAGAAAAACAGGAATATCCCGAGGGTATCACTATCACTGATAAGAAAGCTCTTAGGCGGCTTTGCGCCAAATTCTTCTTAAGTGATGGTATACTGTACAAGAGGAATTATGATTTCGTGTTGCTCAGATGCGTGGATAGACACGAAGCAAACACGATCATAAGGTCCATACATGAGGGTTGCGAGGGTGTACATGCTAAAGGTCCTGCTATGGCCAAGAAGATCCTTCGGGCTGGGTATTACTGGACGACAATGGAGGTAAATTGTTACAACTTTGCCAAAAGATGTCACAAGTGCCAAATCTACGGAGACAAGATCTATGTGCCTCCAACTCCATTGAATGTTTTGACTGCACCTTGGCCATTCTCCATGTAGGGTGTAGATATGATTGGAATGATCAAGCCGAAGGCTTCCAACGGTCATCGATTCATTCTGGTTGCTATCGACTACTTCACCAAGTGGGTTGAAGTTTCTTCTTATGCAAACGTTACACGACAAGTGGTTGCCAGATTCATCAAGAAAGAGATAATTTGTCGTTATGGCATTCCTAGCAGCATTATCAAGGACAATGTAAGCAACCTGAACAACAATATGATGAAGGAGTTATGTCAAGAATTTAAGATCGAGCGCCACAACTCTTCACCATATCGGCCCAAGATGAATGGCGCCGTTGAAGTAGCAAACAAAAATATTAAGAGGATTGTCCAGAAAATGGTTAAGACTTACAAGGATTTGCATGAAATGCTGCCCTTTGCACTACATGGCTACCGAACTTCAGTTCGCACTTCTACTGGGGCAACTCCGTATTCGCTAGTTTATGGTATGGAGGCAGTTCTACCCATTGAAGTCAAAATTCCTTCGCTCAGAGTCATCATGGAAGCAGGTCTTGATGAAACTGAATGGGTTTAACCCAGATACGACCAGCTAAATCTCATCGAAGAGAAGCGCCTTACAGGCGTTTGTCATGGTCAATTGTATCAGAGACGCCTCAAACGAGCTTTTGACAAGAAAGTTCTTCCTCAAACATTCTGTGAAGGCGAACTCGTGCTCAAGAGATATTCACCTGTTCACTCAGATCCGCGAGGCAAATGGACTCCCAACTACGAAGGACCCTTTGTTGTCAAGAAGGCCTTCTCAGGCGAAGCCCTGATCCTCACCACCATGGATGGGGAGGAGTTGCCGTTGCCCGTGAACTCTGATACAGTTAAAAAATATTATGCCTAAAAAAAAGGATAAGAGTCCGCTAGATTAACATCCGTAAGGACAATCTAGGCAAAAATGGACGTCCCAATGGACCTAAAAAAAAAGAGATGTCCATGCAAAGTTAGGGACTGCAGGAAAAAAAAAACAATAATAGCCCGCTAAGTTGAAAACCCGAAAGGGCGACTTAGGCAAAAATGGGTATCCCGATGGACGAAAAAAATAATATAAAAACATGTCCAGGCAAAAATTAGGGATAAAGGCATTGACTGTGAACACTTGAGCCTCTCTTCATCACAGCTAGACCTCAGACGGTAACAAAACATTCCAATCATCATCAATAGGTGCAAGACGTTGGAACCTAGACTTACAATGGATGGTGGCCAATGTTGTAATCAATGCAAAGCATGATTTCCCTTTGCCATTTACACTTGTTTTTCAATTTTATTGCAAAATTCCTCATCAAGTATTTTGCATCCTTGTACACACTTTATGTACAAAATTTTACATTCAATAAAATGCATTCTTTGTTGTCTCAATTTGTTTTCATTCCAGTATTTTGTTTGCAAAATAAATAATTATTTGCGATCACATAATACTATAAAGCAATGAGAACAATAAAAAGCTGAATCAATCGAGAAAGCATTATGCATTGCATGTGTTACTGGTAATTTCTGCAGGATAATCGGTAATATCCATTGGTAAGCCTAACGCCTGGCCGGTAGTGTGATGGTTCTATGAAGAAGTTGTTATTACCTCAGCAGTTCCTCAGCTTGGTCATCATTCTCCCCAGCAAGCACCATTATGATTTGTAGAAAAGCTTGTTTGTTTACATATCTTTTCTTCGACGGATTTGTAATGCCTCTAGGCAGATTGCCGAAGTGTTCCCAGCAAAGGCACTTTGCTCTCTTTTCCCCGGCAAGGGTTGTACATCCTCTCCAGTAATTTGAAACTATCTGTCTCCAGCAGCAGTGGGTTATCCTCAACAAAGTCAACATGATTTGGAAAGATGTTTTTCCCCACACAGAGCCAATCTTGGTAGGATGGATCAAATTTGATCCCCAACAGGGCAACCATGGTGACTTAGAAACCTGAGGTGTTCTCGGTTTCTTTCCCCAGCGGAATCATCATCCTTTGTTAACTCTCTTCTCCAGCAGAGTTTGTCTTCATCTGCGGGTCCTCTCCCCAACCGAGGGTGTCGAAGTCGTTTTGCTACGATTTCTTCCTAACCACTTCTCATTATGCCTTACCTTGCGCCTTTGCATTGCATGGTATCAAGCATCATGTAGAAACGCATACATAGCATATGCATCGATCATACTCCCTCTCTTTTTGCCTGACTTATCTCCCAGCAGATTTTTCAGCCAAACTTTGCACTTATCTATTCTTTCTTAACACTCATCTTTTGTCGCCATCGCCCAAATTCTCGAGCTACTCTTTTATTTAATCCCCTTTTACCTCGAATCATTGAAAGGTTAGCGCAACTCGTACATTCAGGTCCAAGCGGATTAAATAGGGGCAGCTGTCGTAACCCAAAATTTGACCTCCCCCTTTTTCCTTTTGTATAAGCATGCGCATTCGCCTCGTTAGCATACGCATTCGCACTTTTCTCTGTGTGTTTCTTGTTGCAGGATATTCAGGTTTTCCAAGCCCGATTAATCATATCCTCACAAGATCAACCCATCATAAAGACAAGCTTAAAATAAAGGTTTCTATGCCTACTCATCAAATCAAGAGGTAGAAAATCGGAATCGAGACTCCAGTATCACTTCCTAAGCAATTTGGGAAAAAATTGACTGAAGTAACCGGTTAACGCCTGGTGAGTAACCGGTTACTCAGTGCAAATTTGCAGTTCCTGCTGCATTTTTGGGACAGCAGCCATGCACTCTCTTTGGTCAATGATTCTACTTGATTCTAGCAGTGTGTGGAATAGTCTAGACATCTCTAGACATTTCAAGATAGTCCAAGTGCATTTATTCCAATGCTCCACTCTAATTCAAGTGCACCATGTTCCTTGTTTTCCAAGTAATGTGAATCCTTGGATGTTGGAGTTCACCTTGAGATTGGCACCGAGTTGGGTCTAACTAACCGAGTTAACCATCTTGACTCAGTGAGTCAAGTGTAACTAACTCCGACCCTAACTCCAAACCTCCCAAAGCTAAGTCCAAAGCTAGCTCCAAACCTCTCATATTCCAAACCTAAAGTCTATATAAACTCACCTTCACTAATTTTCAAGGACCTTCAACCATTTTTGCACAATTCAATCTCAATTCTCTCACATTCTCTCTGATTTTTTTCTACTACATCTTCATCTTCATCCCAATTCTCTTCCAAAACCTTACCAAAGCTCATTTCTACTTTGAAGGATAATCACTTTACATCAAAAGTGATTATTTCTTGAGCTCAACCTTCATCAATTTTGCAATTCTACTTGGATTTCTGGAGTTATTTCAGCTTGTGGAATTATCTCAAGTATTTGCTTCAACATTCAACGGTTCGAATTCGTATCTTGGAGCTTTATCGTATTTTGCTCGATTTCGACACATTTTTTTACCGAATTGAATATTCCTCTGGTTTTCTTTAATTTTTTGCATCGAGAGTACTTTACAACAATTACCAAGGCACATCTCCGCCTTGTAGGTTGGTAGATCTATCTTTTCTAACTGTTTCAATCATTTTCACGCATTTACGATGTAATTTCAATCGTTTTCGGTTCGATTTGTTACGCATTTGCTTGATCTTTAATCTCCATGATTGTTGCTTGTGATGTGTGTTAATTGCACTTACATGATATAATTTTCGTGCACAAATTCTTGACCTAGCATGGATTGGTTGGTATAAGTGATTAAGTTCTGAAAATCACTTTTGGAAAGTTGTTTTTTTGTTAGTTTTACTATTGTCCCAGTGGTAACCGGTTACTCAGTGCAATTTTCACCAAAATACGCAAGTTTCAAATAAGTAACCGGTTAGCGCGTGGTGAGTAACCGGTTACCACTGTACAAAATGACCATTTTCTTGCATTTTCAAGCTTGTTTGCCATGCTTTCTTCATTTTAACTTCCATTGATTGTCATGCTTGATTTTATGGATGTTTTAAATGTCATTTAACTTCTGGTTGAAGCATATTCATGAACTTTTGTTGAACACTTTCAATTATTAAAAGTTTTTATGTTTTGGCATCATGTGAATATAATCATTCTTGCATTCCACTTTGATCACATAACATGACTTTGTGTTGCATATTTGTTGATCATTTGGTACTGTTTTGTACTCCCTTCCTTGGTTTTGCATTAAGTTTCATTCTTCATGGATGAGCTTAATTTTGTCTAATCAATAATTCCCCCTGTTGCCTTAATGATTTTTCATCCCCTTTGGAAAATTATTGGAATGGCTTTCCCTTTGATTAATTGATCGAAATCATGTTTTGATTAGTTGATCTTCCCCCTTTCCTCTCTTTAGGCCTCCTTTAGAGCTTTCTCTCTTGATTCCCCGTGGAGTCGGAGTTTCGCGCTGCGCCTTGCATCAGAGCACTATACAATTGAAGCTGTTACGCTGTCCGTTTCTCCACGCAGGAGCACTGTACAACTTGGAGCTGTTGCGCTGTCTGGTTCCTTTTCCGCGCTATACTTTGAGTGCTAGAGAATGAATGAGGAGGGAGTTGTCCTACCTTCATTCTGACTATTTCTTGGGTAAGAGCGTTGGCCCTCTCGCTGAGAATAGTCACCGCTATCCTTAAACTGTAGTGTTCCTCGATCCCAAGTTGAGGTGATCCCGGATTACTTTTATCTTTTTCAATCTCTCTTTTGATCAGTCACCATTTCTCTTGGTTAAAGATCATTGTCTCTTGGGTTAGCACCCAACTCTTACCCTACTATTTTCTTGCAATCATTGTTCTTTTGATTCCCCTGGAGAGTCTCTTTCCTCTTTCTTCGGTTAAACATAGTTTTCCTGTTAAATACCGAAACCCCTGCGGAGTTCGCGACCTTCTTTTGGTTCTTCTCCCTTTGTTTGGTTAATCACTGCCTGTCAATTAAAACACCAATGTTTGCACTTCTTCTCAGTTAACCACAACCCGTCTATTAACATACTGAGTTTCCTCGGGTTAATCACCTTCTTTCGATTAATCACCCTTTTCTTCAGTTAACCATAGTCCGTCTATTAAAATACTGAGTTTCCTCGGGTCAATCACCTTCTCCCGGTTAATCACCCTTTTCTTCAGTTAACCAGTCCGTCTGTTAAAATACTGAATCCCTTTTTTTTAGTTAATCACCTCCCTTTGGTTAATCACTCATTTTTCTTGGTTAATCACAGTTCTCCTGTTAAACCCGAACCCCGCAGTTGGCAACCATTATTGGTTCGAATACTTGCACCCTTGGGCTAGTAACCTCTTTTGGTTCAATACCTTTTCTTTTTTGGTCAAGTGTTGTTTATTCAGTCAATACCAACACCCCTTTTGGGTTACGACCTTCGATCGGTCCTACACGCGCTCTTCTGGTTGATCACAGTTTTCTCTGTTAAAACCAATGCTTCTCTATCCCCACAAAGTTGCAATCTTTGTTTCCTCGATTAACCATTGTTTATCAGTTAACATACCGACGTCCCCTCCGAGTCCAACACCTTCTCTTGGTTCAACACTCTCTCTCTCTTGGTTTATCACAGTCCGTTTGTTGACACCAGCCTCTTTTTCCCGCCAGGGTCTTATTTTCTTTCTTCGGTTAACAACTTTCGGCTAGTTAATACACCGAGTCTCCCTTTTCTCTTGGTTTTCACCACTATCCCTTTATTTAGATCCCCAGCGGATTCTTTTCTATACCCTTTGCTCTTACTTTCTTGGTTTCGACACCAATTTATTTCTGTTATCCCCAGCAGAGTTTCTTTCCTTCTTGGTTTTGACACCATCCTCCTCCTAGTTTCTTGTGCAATCGCTCTTATTGTGTGGTCTTACCCAATATAGTTTTTCTTTCACTCTTGCTCTTGGTTTTAACACCACTTCTTTTGTTTTCCTGTTTCTTTCTTGTTTTGTTTTTCGTTCAGTTCCCCGAACTACGGAAGCTCAGATACGTAGGCACGAGACACGATGTCTTGGCGAGCACACTTCCACCCTTCTTTCCTTCTCCCTTTCTTCCTTCTTTTTCTGTCCCCTGGTTCCATGAACTACGATGCTATGATTTCGTCATTGCACTATGAGGGTACGTAGGCACGAGGGCCACAGTCCTCCGCGAGCACTTTCTTTCTTTTCTTTCTTTTTCCCCTTTCTCTCTCGCTCTCCTTCTTCTCTTAGCTAGAAGCCTTTAGATAGATAACCCATCCAAGCCTAGAAGCAAGCGAAATGGTTCCTGTCGAGTACGACGGATGCGTTAGGTGCTAGTACCTTCCTTTCGCATAACCAACCCCCCGTTCCCGTTTCTCTTCCCCTTGGGTTTTATTGATATTTTCCCTGTCCTTTGGGACTAAATAAAGTTCGGTGGCGACTCTGTTGTTATCTTTGGGTGTGCGATTCACTCAGGATGTAAACCAACCATCTTCAGCTTCTTCAGAAACTCTTTTCTCTCTACACACGGATACAATTTTTTTACCTATATGCCACATTTTGAAAAATAAAATACCAAAATGCCATTGTCTAAAAATTAAATGCCAAAGTGCCCTTATTTTACTTAGGGTTCGGCCAATGGATGGACGACCCTTTGAAGCAATTTTCGTACTTGTTTGAGCTCGGCCAATGGTTGGCCGAGCCTATGAAGAGCTTTTTTTTTTCTTTTTTTTTATTTGGCCGAACCCATGCATGGATAAATTTTTTTTCAAATGATCGTCCAACCATTGGCCGAACCCATATTAAAATGGTGGCATTCTCGTATTTTTTTTACAAGTTGTGGCATTTTAGTATATATTATTTCAAATAGTGGCACAATGGTAAAAAAATCCACGGATACTCTGAGTGATTTTGAGAAATTTGTACAACTTTAACACACACACATCCTAATACTAAGACTTGCTATTTATAATGGTAAGAAATAACTACCCACTAACAACCCGCTAATAAGAATGAGACAAATGTCACTCTGCATGGCTTCGTCTAACAACTGCTCTCTACGTATTTCCTTCTATCAAATGCATAAGGACAAAATTCTCTCCATTATTTGAATTTGAATTTCCAATCGAACGGAACCAGTTACACTTCTGTCGAAACATATCTCCAAATTATTATGAATATTCTTAAGTTCATAAACCATGTCTCCTCTACACAAAGATACTTTTCGAATGGACTTTCTGGCGATGACATTCCTGTCGAAGTCTCCTGAAACTATAAAAATTTCATTTTTTCTTGGAAAAAATCTTAATCCAATATTAGGCGTCGAATTTAGGAGCTAACAAATTGCCCCCCAAAAATGTCATTTTCGACACCACTGAAGAAAATGACATTTTGTGAGAATGACATTCGACGCCTCATTCAGTCCTTATGATGCTTCAAGGATTGCTACATAGTTCCAACTGTTCACTTTTCATCAGCAGACCTAGGATGTCATAGCCATTATTACTACCTCTGACATGTCTCTTCAAATCATGCAAGAATCCCCATCATCATTACCTTTACTAGAGTATAGGAGATCATAGAAAAGTAGGCACTTAGTACCACCGCTTCATAAGGAATCGTGGAAAGGACACGTGTCCCACTATCAGTTTAAACTTCACAACAATTTTTTTTTCAAAACCTTTTCCACTTCCCAACTTATAAATACTCTCTTCAACAACTGATTTCACTTTTACGCTTCCTTACTCTCAAACTTTCTCCAGAAACCCTTGCATTTCAAACTCAGTCTTCTTCACTTTCTTCCAACAATGGCTTCTTCCACTCGCTCTACCAAAGATGCTACCAAGGTCACCAAGGATACTGGCAAACCTACGAGAGCTCCAAAAAAGATCTCTCAACTTCCTCCGTTTGATTCAGCTTCTGGACCTACCATGGTGGGAAACCAGCAATATCTACCTGAACCTCTTAATGAAGAGAAAAGGAGAATTTATGTTTCTTAGGTACTTCCTTTAACTATTTTTGACAAGCCATTGGCTTTATTTGGTCCTTTGTCTGATTCAAAAATAGATACTAGCAGACTTAGGGAATTCTTCCCCTATTATCATAAGTACAAACTCGTTGGACAATGCAAGAAACCTAGGGCTAGCATTGAAAACCTTGCTAATCAAAGCAATCCTCCAATAGAGGAGGCTATTGACCTTAGATACATGAATAATTTTAGGGTTTTTAGGGCGAGTCCAACCTTTAAGGATCCCTCTGATTATTTAGGGTGGTTGAACAAGTTGGAAAAAACAAAATCTGATGTTTGGAAGAATATGGGTATTTATGACCTGATTATGTTGTCGAAAGTAGGACCCGACTACTGCTGAATATGCTTATTTCATCCTTATACTTCTGGGACAACTCCCACTACACCCTTCATCTCCCATGTGGCATGATGACACCTACTCTTTTCGACATACCTGCTATCACATAGCTCAAACCCACTGGGAATACTTACGACCCTGACTTTATGGCTGAGGATAGCATAGGTTTTACTACCTCTAAGGCAGCCTATTCGACCCACATAGCTCTCTATCATGATAAGAGCATAGAGGAAGTGACAGACGTTGAACATATGACTTTCCTAGCCCTATGGCTGTCACGATGTGTCTTCTGCTCAAAGTCACTGCAAGTTGCTAGAAAATTTCTGACCATGGCGAACCAACTACACTCTGGCCATGACTTATGTTTGAGCGAACTAATCTTATCCACCCTCTATGAGTCTATGAGCGAAGGGGTCACCCAACTCAAATGTCTTGGTGACAAGGGAAATGTACTTCTCTATGGACCCTTCTGGATTCTTCAGCTGTGGTTGAATGCTTCGTTCGAAGCTTGCCTTCCCCACAAGAACCCAGTTAACGAAGATGTTGATGACGTGAGGAATCGAAGAGTAGAAGGCTCGCGTCTGGCGAAACTGACACCTGCTGATGATGGTTGACATGTCCAACAGGCTTTCACCAACTTCATCATGATGTTCGCCAAACATTGTGATTTTACACCCAACATGGCTCCTTTTGCAGCAAGGAAGTATGGTCCTGAATGGTTCACCAGGCCATTCCCACCGCCGTTGAAGGCTCAACCGGCAGAATCTACGGTAATTTGGGAAGCCATCTTAACTCCTAGGGTCTTAACCCTCAGTTTTAACCTCTCCAAAAGCTAAGTCACATTGATTACTTACCAACCAAACCTTATCGCTCGACAGATTGGATTGGTTCAAGTCTTGCCCCGACCTATTTATGACAAGAAAAGTGCTCTCATTCTTTACAACGCAGTTCATACTGAAGCGGTAGCTATTAAGCAAATCGCATGGTACGCTGGCCGAACACAGCTTCTACCAGTAGCTTTCGAACCAAGCTTCCTCTGTACTCAACAATTTGATGACAGGTGGAAGGCTTACTATGCTGAGGAATTTTTCGACGTGGCTGCATTTACACACCACATTAACAAGGCTTTCCTCTCTGTGCAGGAAAAAGTGAAGAAAGGTACTTCAACGCACATTAAAGAAATATAGGCCTTCCAAAAATACTTTGAAACTGTTTATCGACCAGATGATCTTGGTAGAACCGTCTGCGACGCAGCTGTTACTCTAAAGGAATTTTTTTTAAAGGAAATGGAGAACCTAAAGATCCATTCGTACGTTCCTCCTGAGAAATGATACGAAATGGATTTCAATATGTTTCCTCCCAAATTCGCTCGACTGCCAAGCGCTGATTTTGGAGTGGTCCTTGCCCCTCCATTTCCAGACTGGTTCGTCTGTGGGGATTCTATCAAAATCCTTCGCTAGCAATCAAAACCAAAAGCACAGTGGGTGGTTCCGACCAAACATACACTAGACAGTTTCAAAGGGCATCTTCATATTAGGATCGAAGATGTTCGCATCAAATCTGAAATATATGAAGGTGTGGAACGGATGGATTTCGACCCAACATTTCTTTGTTTATTTGCTTTCACGTATAATAACTGTTCTCTATTTTATTTTAGTCGTGAAAGTTCCTCCAAAGAAACCACCAGTTAAGAAGCATGCAGAAGTGAAAGAAGAAGAAGGAAGCAAGACATCAATGACAACAAAGGTATTTTGCATCCTCTATTAATTTCGTTACTTTTTATTTTCCGGTATTCTCTAACATTTTCCTCTTCAGGGTGCTCAAAAGTATCCCCCAACTCCCCAGAAAAGGAAGGCCAAGGATGACGCATTGGTGATAGTCGAATCAGACGATGAGGACTTATCCCCAACTACCGAACAACCTCTGAAGAAGAAGAAAAGGCAACCCAAGATAAATGAAGACATTGCTCAATCTCAAGCGAAAGGCGTGAAGGTCCTGATAAAAAAACCCACCACCTTAACCATCTTGGAGCCAACTCTTGAAGAGATGTCGAAGAACGCTGTAGAGCAGCCCGAAAGTGACAATTCAAGCCCTGGGGCAGAAGCTCCTAAGGTACCAAAATGATTTAAATATATACCTCATTGTCCTTAGCATTCCTGTTCGACCAATAACTTTGATTATGCTTTTCAGGACGATGCAGGAGTTTTGACTCAGCCGACTGCCGAATAAACATATCACCCCTCTTTAGCAAAGGACTCTGAGAAGAGCTCAATGAGCAAAATCAATCAAACAGTCAAGGAACGACGTGAAACTTCGCCACCCAAGACTACCACTCAGACTTCTCCACCAGTGAACCAGATCATGAAGATGATCAAGATAAAGATACACATGTTAAAATAGCTGGAGGTGATATGAAGGTGGAAATCCCTGAGGTGCAAGTCGAAGATGAAGCTGATGATGGATCTCCAAGAGTCGAAACCTCAGATTCCGTCCAACAAGATGATGTTATGGAAGAACGGGGTAAACACTCTACGTTCCCCATCCAATCAATGCCTATTGAGGAGTTTATGGATGATGCTGAAAACGTCGAAGAGAGTAATGACCAAGATGAAGACGAGGAAGAAGACATTCATGAGGAGATAACTGTCGAAACAACCCCTAATCCTAACCTGTCAACTGTGAAGGATTCGAGCAAAGCCTCTATGACCCTTTCTGTAGAAGAACTAGAGGCTCTGAAAAAACAACCCCCGCAAGTACTTGAAAGTTTTACTTGGTTCTAGGGGAAGTTCGTCAGAGAAAAACCTCAGTTCACCCTCTGTATCTGGCGGTCAATCTACCGCTGATCCTTCTAGCCAAGTACTGTCGAAGATCAAAGAAAAGGTTTTTAAGGGTGACTTGTTTCGACTTATTGAGTCTGACCCCACTTCTCTAATTGCTTTGAAGAACCTTCTCAAGGAGGTTGACATTCTAACTACTTCTCCAGAAATTGCCAATGTCATCATGGAGCTGACCTCAATGATCGATAGAATTGATGCTGACGTTGCCAAAATCAAACAAATCTTGAAAGATATTGAAAATCAAACTGGCTCAGTCGTAGTTGCATGGGATGCTGCTTCAGAATCCACCAATCGAATGACTGATTTGGAACAAACCCAAGAGCAGAACAAGACTCAAATCGAAGCCAATACCCAAATTATTAGCTCCTGGGAGGCACAGATTAAAGAGCTGCAAGCAAAAATTTCGAAAGCCAAGAAGCAAAACGCTAAGCTCGAAAAGTTTGACAACTCTCAGGTGGCAAAAGAGCTTGAAGCAGGTATGGTTTTTGCTAATAAAGATCAGAGGCTAGAAGCAGAACTGGCGATCATAAGGTCGAACCAATCCCTCTGTGAGAGGCGGCTAGAACTTTTGAAGGAGAAGTACTCCAATATGAAAGCTAACATGTCGTTCTAATTCCAATCTTTTATGTGAACTTCATCGTTATTCCTTGGGATCTGTAATAATTATTTTTTACTCTTTGAATGTAATGAATCTAGCCATCTTGGAAATATGTTTTATTTCTCCATATTAGCTTTAACTGTTTTGCATGTGTCATTATTCTCTAGCTATTTTTACTTCTCGAAGCGCAGGTTTGTATTTCTTCAAATACTTCCCATTTACCCTCAAGATTCTTCTATCTTGATCTAACTCTTCAATCTCATAAGCACCATTCGAAAAGACTTGTGTGATTTGAAAAGGGCCTTCCCACTTAGGAGACCATTTCCCCAAAGATCTATCTTTTCGATCCATAGGCAAAACTACTTTCCAAACCAACTCTTCAAGCGAAAAATCCTTAACTTTAACTTTCTTATTATAAGACTGCTCCACCCTCTTCTTCTGCCTTTTCAATAACTCCAAAGCATTAATCCTTTCCTAATATAAGTCTACCAATTCGTCTAACATCGTGTTCCAATATAACTCAGATGGGATTTCATGGTGCCTCTGAATTCTCGTCGACTGAAGGTAGATCTCAACTGGTAATACTGCATCATGACCAAAGGTCAATCGAAATGGTGTAGAATTAGTCGCCTCTTTGGGAGAAGTTCGACATGCCCAAAGAACCTGGTCCAACGTTTTGTTCCAATTTCGAGGCTTCTTTCCTACATGTTTCTTAATCAGACCAATTATAATTTTTTTTACTGATTCGACCTGACCATTAGCCTGAGCGTAATAAGGTGTAGAGGTTAAAAGTTTGAAACCCATTTCTTTAGTAAATTCTTGCATTTTTCGACCAGTGAACACTGATCCTTGATCTGTCGTAATGGTTTTTGGGATTCCAAACCTATAGATAATAAGTTTTTTAATGAACTCGATCACGTCTTCTTGGTCGACATTTGGCAATGGCACAGCTTTGATCCATTTCGTAAAATAGTCAATGCCTACCAAAATGTACCTTTGACTTTTTGATAACGGTGGTCGAATTTCACCAACCAAATCCAAAGCCCAACCTCTAAAGGGCCATGGCTTGATTATAGAGTGTAATTCACTTGCAGGGACATGTTGTATACCTGCATGCACTTGGCACTCTTGGCATCCCTTAGTGAATTCGATGCAATCCTTTAACATAGTTGGCCAATACATCCCTTGTCGGAATAACAACCATTTCATCTTGTGGCCTACCTGATGAGCGCCACATGCCCCACTATGAACAGTCAACAGGGCTATGTACGCTTCTGACTCACTAAGGCACTTAAGCAAAACCCCTCAAGAGTCTTTTTAAATAACTCATTACCCAAAATAACATAACTTAAAGCTCGATACCTAATTTTTTGATGTTGGGCTCTGCCAACTATTGGTTTTCTCTAGTTTTCGTCCGTTAAGCTATCTACCGCTAAGATTTCAAAATTCTCTTCATCAGCGTATCCTAGCTTCGTCATTTCCAAATTTGAAAGGGACAATCTGGCTGATACAACTCTTCCTCTAACTTCGATTGCATCTTCTAATCTTTCCTTCGAAACCTTATATCCAGAAGCAATCTGAGAAAGGTCATTTACCACTTGATTTTCCAATCGAGGTATGTGTAAAATATTTACTACTTCAAACTTTTTCAGTAATCGATTGGCTATTAGGAAGTACATAATGAGATTTTCCTTAACACATTTGTACTCCCTTGTAATTTGTTTTATGACTAACTCCGAGTCTCCCATTATTTTGAATCGAGTTGTCCCCAATTCCAACAATATTTCAAGTCTGGCTATTAAGGCTTCATATTCAGCTTCATTATTCGAACAAATACCTTTGACTTTATACTTGAATTTTGTTGGAATTCTATTAGGAGAAATGATCCGGACTCCTAGGCCTGTACCATCTTTATGACTAGAACCGTCAAAATAAAATTTACAAGGTTCAAGCTCAAGATAGTTTGACATATTTTCGTTTACAGAGTGGTCGACAATGAAGTTAGCTACCACTTGTCCCTTAACAGCCTTTAAAGGTATATAAGTTAGGAAATACTCAGTTAAAGCCAATGGCCATTTATTAATTCGACTATGCAAAATTGCCTTAGACAACATATGTTTAATGATATCGAAATGAGACGTAACATAAACATCAATTGGCTTTATATAATGCTTCAACTTTGTACAAGAAAAATACAAGCATAAACACAATTTTCAACTATGCTATACCTAGTTTCTGCATCGTTCAAAACCCTACTAAGGTAGTAAATGTCTCTTTCGACGCCATTTTCATCCTCTTGAGCCAACATGCTCCTTAAAGTTTTGTCCGACGCAGATATGTATAGTCTCATGCTCCTATTTCTACAAGGTGGTGCTAGAATTGGAGGATGACTCAGGTACTCTTTGATTTTGTTGAACGCTTCTTGTTGAGTTTGCCCCCATTCGAACCCCTCCTTGTTTAGTCGAAGTAGAGGTGAGAAGGCTTGAGTTTTCCCGCTGAGGTTCGAGATGAATCTCCTTAAGAAATTAATCTTTCCCAACATTGACTGCAATTTCTTCTTTGTTGATGGCGCTTTCACCTCCATATTGGCCTTGGTCTTATTCTGGTTTATTTCGATTCCCTTCTTATGGACCACAAAGCCTAAGATACTCGTTTCAATTCAACAAGATCAACCTCGCCTTCGTCGAAACTTACTGGGCCATTATAATATTTTTCATCATCTTCATTGACTTTGACGTAGGCTACCCTTTTATTCTTATTTGCCCTAGCCTTCTCTTCCTTCAGGCGTTCTAGTTGTCGAACTCTATCAGCCAATTGAGCCATATCCCTTAAATATTGGGTATCCAACTTCTTCCTAATGGAATAATCGAGGCCTCCAGCGGCCATTTCGACTAACTCATGTTCTGGCACTTGTGTAAAAAATCTAGCCTTGAGAAGTTGGAATCAGTTCAAATAGTCATCTATTGGCTCGGTGAATTTTCGTTTTATTCAAGCCAACTCCTTTAGACTAATCTTAGTTTGTCCTATATAGAACTGCTCATGAAATAACCGTTCCAACTGGGTCCAATTGTGGATCGAATTTGGTGGAAAAGTTTTGAACCATGTGAAGGCATTCTTCGTCAGAGAACTTGGGAAGTATTTTACCCCAAGATCCTCATTATTTGCAATTTCTCCAGCCTCTATCACATATCTGGCCACGTGTTCGACAGTGGACTCAGTGGTGTCCCTAGAAAACTTAGTGAACTTAGGGACTTTTGTTCTAGGGGGAAACTCCGACTGGAGAATATATTCTAACAATAGAGATGTATAATTTTGCTTTCAAAGGCCAAAGTTTACTCCATTTTGGGCCATAATCCTTTCGACCATGGCTGCCAGATTATTAGCCGCTGCCACGTCATTACGTCGAACCTGTTGAATAACGTTGTTAGCATCCTGGTTTCTATTTACCAAAACCACCCTTGGTTGGTCTCCTGCAGGAACTTGTGGTTGATTCCTTGGGGGTTCAACTACTCCCAGGTATGCCAAATTTTCCTGAGGTAGATTTCCTGGGATTTGTTGGCCCTGGTTAATAGTAGGGTCTTCTTCGAACACTACCCCTTGGTTTCCTGTGATATACTCCCTCTGAGGGTGTCGAGGAGGGTTGGGTACACCAAAGAAATCTGCAAGGCGCGCCATCTGTGATGCGTCCGCAAGTGTACAGAAATATCGAAGTAATATAAAAGATTGTCGAACCCACAGAGACTAATGTCAACCTACTGTAATCTATTGTCGCTTTGTAAAGCAAAGGCTAATGATATTAGATAAAAGGGAAACTAAGACTAAGAAAATATAATAGAAAAGAGAGACCGAAATATGGATTCCGTGTACCTCAGGCGCTCTGTAATTGGTTGGCATTAATTTACTTACGTCACGTAGGAAATATTGATCTAAAGACTCTTTCTCACAGTCTCGCGTTATTGACTAAAGCCACATCTACTATCCACAGCATTTTGCTCTCGCTCGCCCGTTTTAATTAGAAAATATATTTTGAAAATCAATTAGATCCTAATCGATACCTAAAGCACTCTCGCTATTTTTAGGATCAATGTCTAGTTTTCACTATCTGGTTTGACTCCACGCTCTCGCAGTGCCGGCTCTAACCTTTACTTGCTTCTCACTCTCGTGACGAAACGGTGTTAAATAACCTCTCACTCTCGTGACAAAGCTATTTAAATTAAACTTGGAAACAAAGACCAAAACAGAATTTGTTACAAGTTAACACCAATTTCATTACCGAGTCCCGTCGGAACGACGGTTCTCACATACCGGACTCTAAACTCTTTAGCCGAACATGGAATTAAATGAAAACGACATAAACATGGTAAATATAATCAATGACAGCATGCTTAAACAATTATGAAATGCAATAACAATAATAATAATAATAAAGCTATAAAATAAAGAACCTATAAATACGAGAAAATAAATAGAGACTTGAAGTAAACGAAACTGGAAATAACTTCAATAAAATGATGGCAAGATTGTTCATCCAAGCAGATAAACAGATTACAGGCCTAAAAACTAATGAGGAAGTAATTCCTCGATGTGAGAAAATACGCCTTTTATAATTGTAATTTTCTTCCCAAAACTACGAACAGCGCTTTCGCGCACAAAACTTGGATCCCCCAAAATGTAAAGAAAACTACTATATATAGAGTAACAATGTGTCTGGTAACTCCCAAAGATCATGTGTGAGTCATGGAGAAAGTGGGAGAAAACCTTTCCAGTAGTGCTATAGTGGGTGGTTACAAGACCAGGCGTGGAGAGAAATAAGGAACGTCATTGAAATATTCTGAGAAAACCAAGCCATGTCGGTCGCCATACACCTTGTGACGAGGGTCACACTTTGAAGGCGTTACGGTTGCCACATGCCTTGTGACGGTCGCCACACTAATTAAGTGTAGTTCCCTATTTTTCTGTCATCTGTCTTCTTTTCTTCTCCTTATTTCCTATTCTTTCTTCTTTTCTCTTCTTTTCTCATACAAGTTGGTCTAGATGAAATACCTGGAAATAAGCTTAAATACTTGCATAAATCAAAGAAATTAATAAAATTTGCAACTAAAATTCATGCAAGTCAAGTCGAATATACAATACATTTTCGAGTTATCAAACTCCCTCACACTTAAACCTTTGCTTGTCCTCAAGCAAACCATGACTCGCGAGAAAAATAGTGTATACGGATACTCATCCTAGGCTGACAACTCTACTTCGGTTAAGTTTGTGTCGATAGGTACTTGCCCACACACTAAGAATGTCGTAACAACACGATTTTGCTTTTGCGATCATCAACCTCCCTCCTATACAAACCAATCTGAATCATGTCATTATACCTAAGCCTAACTCACTCATCCTTATTTTATCCCTTTTCATTCTGGCGCAATCACATTAAGCCCGTTATCCTTTCACACTCATGGTAGGATGGCCTGTCAGTGACTATGATCTCATTATCATCATTTTTTTTCTTTTTGCACATTGGCTTAAATATCAATAGAATACAGAAGTTTGCACTGTTGGGCTAAATGATCGAGTGAGGATCACCTAACTTAGAAGGAGCATTTCTTTTCATTCATTAATTTTTTTCTTAGTTTTCCTTTTTAAGCCTGAGATCATACACTTATTTGCATCGACTTCCTACTTATTGCGTGCTTAGGATGGTGCTGACTGCTAAATAAACTACTTAGGGACTACTAAAGGGGTGAGAACTTAAGGCTATGTGATAACAAGTACTCAAATTTATTTCCATAATTTAGAGGCTCACGGTGTTAAAACGATACCGATCTTGCGGAATTTTCCCAAGTCTCACAATTCAACATCAATTTTGTTTGTAACCTAAGATTTTCAAAAGAAACCATGTTTTTAACTCAAAAATTTTCAAAATATTTGGTGTGGCTCAAGGGAATGGGGAAATCTATAAACAACATAAAATCATCCATAGAGACTCGACAACACGTGCACAGACGCACGAAACATTAAAACAGAAAAAATTTTAAAATCATGCTAGAAAATAGTAAATCTAACTAGAAAGCGGTAAAATGAAAGCGGTAAATGTCCTCCCCCACACTTAAACCAAACATTGTCCTCAATGTTTTGATAAAAGGTGGTAAAGGAAGGATAGAACCTGTATGAATGCCACGACTAAATTCGCTCTAATTCTTCCCATGTTGTCCCTGTCTTCGCTGGCCAGTTCTACTCCGGCGTCTTGTTCTACGAGCTATCTGAATTTGCTGAAACTTCACTTTACTGAAGCCGCTCATCATACTATTTATTTTCGAAGGAAGTACCTGCAAAAATGTTAGAAAAATACGGTGCGGTGTATGCAGGTGGAACCTGACCATGCGAAAGGACAAGGAGAAGGTGAGTTACGAATGGGAGAGATATGCCCTCTCCTATCATACTCATCATTGGTGTCACCACCAGCAGCGACTTTCGTAGGAATGTGTGTGGGCACCAACTCATCTTAAGGGAATGTCATCGAGAGATCGTTCGCCTAAATATAGCTGAGACTTGACAAGCGATACGATTCTTTATTTTCTGCAAACACAAACAATAAAAGGAAAACATTAAATTAAAGGCTCGTGGTTTACCTCCCACGCATGGCTTTGTTTAACGTCGATAGTTCGACGGCTAGGAGTGTTAATCTTCGGGATCCAAGGCCATTTATCAAGCCATATCACAAATCCCTCACCTTTTCTTTTCTTCCTTCTGTGGGGTGGTTCATTCTTTTGAACTTGTGGCGGTGGTTCAGGATCTATCCTAACTATTAGTTTTTCAAGTTTGGGCTTGGTTATTTCATCCATCACCTCAAAGTTTAACCTTACCCTCTTAGCAGTAATGACATCCCTAGTTTCATGGTCCTCGAATTTTCTCTTTTTATGCGTGACCTCAAACAAAGATGCATCGGTGTGGATATTTTCCAATACCTCCGCATACGTTTGGGATTTTACCTTAGCTTACACAAACCTTTGCGAGAAAGGAATTGGTGGGGTATATGGAGGAGGAACGACATTAGGTGCTTCCTTCACTACCTCTTCGACAACCTCCCTTTCGGATGGTGTCGATGGATTTTTCTCAATCTCTACTCTCTTCTCACCATAACTCTCCTCAACCTCATTATCACTCTCCTCGGGATTCTCAATTTGTTTTTCATTAATGGTTGTTACAACATCCACATGCTCCTCAGGGGAGGGTCCTATAGGTGTCTGTGCAAGCAGGGAGATTTGAGTCTCTAATGCCTCAGTGTGAGTCGTGAGGGACTCGACCATAGTGTTTACCTGCCTAAGGTTTTCATAAGTATCGAGATGTTGTCTTCTAAGCTCTTCATTCTGGAGAGTTTGTATCCCCACAAAATGCTCCATCATAGATTCTAACCTAGAATTAGTTGTTGCTTCAATGAAATCCTCCATTAATGCTTTGAGGTTGGAATTAACAGATTCTTGTGGTTCCTCGAAATATTGGGAATGGTGATCCCAGAGGAAATTTGGGTGCGGTTCCTCGAGATATTGGGAGTGAGTCAGTGTCGCATTGAAATCCTGCATTAATATTTCTAGGTTGGAATTATGAGATTCTTGCAACTCCTCAAAATGTTGGAATTGGTAGTTGCAGAGGCAATTTGGGTGAGAATGAGTTAGTGATGCATTGAAATTCTCCATTTGTATTTCAAGGTTGGAATTATGGGATTCTTGCGATTCCTTGAAATACTGGGAGTGGTGATTGTAGAAAAAATTTGGGTGATACATAGTAATGAATGCCTTAGTCTATACGGTGCAACAACGGAATAACAATATTGATTGTTGGTTCCCAGCAACGGCGCCAAAACTTGATACGTCCGCAAGTGCACGGAAATATCGAAGTAATATAAAAGATTGTCGAACCCACATAGACCAATGTCAACCTACTGTAATCTATCGTCACTTTGTAAAGCTAAGGCTAATGATATTAGACAAAAGGGAAACTAAGAGAAAAACTGAAATAAGACTAAGAAAATATAACAGAAAAGAGAGACCGAAATGTGGATTTCGTGTACCTCAGGCGCTCTGTAATTGGTTGGCATTAATTTACATACGTCACATAGGAAATATTGATCTAAAGACTCCGCCTCACACTCTCGCGTTATTGACTAAAGCCACATCTCCTAACCACAGGATTTTGCTCTCGCTCGCCCGTTTTAATTAGAAAGCATATTTTGAAAATCAATTAAATCCTAATCGATACCTAAAGCGCTCTCGCTATTTTTAGGATCAATGTCTAGTTTTCACTATCCTGTTTGACCCCACGCTCTCGTAGTTCCGGCTCTAACCTTTACATGCTTCTCACTCTCGTGATGAAACAGTGTTAAATAACCTCTCACTTCGTGACAAAGCTATTTAAATTAAACTTGGAAACAAAGACCAAAACAGAATTTATTACAAGTTAACGCCAATTTCATTACCGAGTCCCGTCGGAACGACGGTCCTCACATACCGGACTCTAAACTATTTAGCCAAACATGGAATTAAATGAAAATGACATAATCATGGTAAATATAATCAATGACAGCATGCTTAAACAATTATGAAATGAAATAACAATAATAATAATAATAATAATAATAATAATAATAATAATAATAAAGCAATAAAATAAAGAACCTGTAAATACGAGAAAATAAATAGAGACTTGAAGTAAACGGAACTGGAAATAACTTCAATAAAATGATGGCAAGATTGTTGATCCAAGCAGTTACACAGATTACAGGCCTAAAACCTAATGAGGGAGTAATTCCTCGATGTGAGAAAATACTCCGTTTACAATTGTAATTTTCTACCTAAAACTACGAACAGCGCTTTCGCGCACAAAACTTGCATCCCCCAAAATGTAAAGAAAACTACTATATATAGAGTAATAATGTGTCTGGTAACTCCCAGAGATCATGTGTAAGTCATGGAGAAAGTGGGAGAAAACCTTCCCATTAGTGCTGTAGTGGGTGGTTACAAGACCAGGCGTGGAGAGAAATAAGGAACGTCATTGAAATATTCTGAGAAAACCAAGCCATGTCGTCGCCATATGCCTTGTGACGAGGGTCACACTTTGAAGGTGTTATGGTCGCCACATGTCTTGTGACGGTTTCCGCACTAATTAAGTGCAGTTCCCTATTTTTCTGTCATTTGTCTTCTTTTCTTCTCCTTCTTTCCTATTCTTTCTTCTTTTCTCTTCTTTTCTCATACAAGTTGGTCTAGATGAAATACCTGGAAATAAACTTAAATACTTGCATAAATCAAAGAAATTAATAAAAATCGCAACTAAAATTCATGCAAGTCAAGTCGAATATACGATATATTTTCGAGTTATCAATCTGCGCAGCTATTTGTTGATTAGTCTGGGTGGTATTTTGGATTAGAGGCTGAAAGATTTCTCCCATAGTTTAGGACATCATTTGGACCATTTGATTGTTACTTTCATCCATTTGTTGCCTTAAGTATGCTGCATTAGTATCTATCAAGTTTGGCATTTGGGTTGAATACCCCATTCCTAAGGATTGGTTGTTTTGACCCATATTAACCCCATATCCTGACCCTTGTAAAGGTGAAGTTACTATGGGTTCTGTAAATAATGGCGGAGCATTTTGTAAGTTTGCCATCATCGAAGTTGGCATCCCATAAGGCGGGTCTCGACTAGGAAAAGGCATAGAAAATCCAGGGGGAATAAATGGTTTGAAGTTAGCATTTCCCACTGGTGGGGGAGTCCTTGGTGGACCCCTTTATCCAACATAACTCAGACACAGTGGGAAATGCAAAGGAATGATTAAAAGTGCATTGAAGAGTAACTTAACAATGTAAAGGAAAGAAGATAAATTTCTGGGTAAAGATTAATTGGATTGCATTGAATAAGAAAAATGGTGTTATATAAAACATACATTTCTTCAGAAACTCTTTTCTCTCTACACATGGATACTTTGAGTGATTTTGAGAAATTTGTACAACTTGAACACACGCATATCCTAATACTAAGGCTTGCTATTTATAATGGTAAGAAATGACTACCCACTAACAGCCCGCAAATAATAATGAGACAAATGCTGAAGGCTTAAAAGATTATGAAGATTAAAGGTTCTGAAGACTAAATGCTGAAGATTATGAAGACAAGGTTTTGCTGAACGAGGTTCTGAAGACTCTGAAGACTTAAGTATTCTGATAACCAAGGGTTATAAACTAGAAGTACTGAAGACTCTGAAGACAAGGTTCGGCTGAACAAGTTCTGAAGACTCTGAAGACTCAAGACTCCAAAGACCCAATGATTCATTCTTCTGATCATGCTTCAATCAAATCTACTCAGAAGCCTCTAATGAATAGAAGAAGATGAAACATTTGCATGGAAAAATAGTACATAGTACAGATAAAGCACGTTCATCTCCACTACCCTTATTTGGTGGTACAAAGGACAACTTCAGTGTACGATTTTCAACCCAGCATAACGACATTATTTTAAGTCGCCAGTACTCTCTCCGATATTACTGATCTGCCCTTCAACGGATCTTTTTCTAGCTATATATAGACTTGATCATTCAACGAATTTGTTACTGATAAGCATGAGCGTAAGAGAGCAGATGCGTGCGTGCAAGCATGATTGAATGAAGTGAGCAACAAATGATGTAGTACTCAGTGTGAAAAGAAAAAATACCAAAAGCACTGATGCACATGAAGAAAAAACTCAAGAAACAGAAGAAGATATGAGTGAACAGTAAAGCACTACTATACAATGAAGAAGAATGTTTTTACTGTATAGTTTCACCCTAAGTTAGATTGAGCTTAAAATGTATGTTTACCCTGCTTGTGTAGAAGCATCATTATTGTAAACAAACCTTGTTGCAGACAGTTGTCTGCGTTCCCTAAAGGACCAGTTGGGTCAAATTTTTTAGGGAGACTAAGATAGTGTGTCTTAGTGGTGTTAGTCACTTGCAATTGGCTTGTGCGTTGTATTCCTTAAGAGACCAGTTAGGTCAGAATTCTTAAGAAGTCTAGTACCAGTGTGTCTTAGAGGTTGTTAGTCACCAGCAGTTTTCTCGTGCGATTGTAATAAGTTTGGTTATAGTGGATAAAGTCCTTGTCTAAGGCAAAATCACCTTGGTGGGTGGACTGGATTAGCTTGATAGTTTTCAAGTGAACCAGGATATATCGTGTGTCTTTCTTATTGTTATTTTATTTATGATCTTTGTTTGAGTTTCATAAAAAGCTTTCAAAATGGAAAACCCAATTCAAACCCCCCCTTTCTTGTGTTTTTCTCACTCCTTCAATTGGTATCAGAGCTCTGGTTCTGATTGTGATAAACGTTTTATCAGCACTTAATAGTGTTCAGTACCGATCCAGTATTTGTGTGAGATAACATGGCAGCTCCTGCTAAATCCACTACTGAAGGGGAAGATCAGTACAGTGCCAAACTACCAGTCGTTGATGGTGAAAAGTTTGACCACTGGAAAGACAAAATAGAAAAGTTCTTTCTTGGTTTTGATGTAGATTCTTGGGATTAGTAGTCGATGGCTACAATCACCCAGTTGATGCTACATGTGCTAAAATATCCAGAAGTGATATAAATAACCAATATAAGAAAGAATATAAAGTCATCATAAGGCAAGAATCATATTGCTAAATGCTATCTCTTATACTAAGTATGAGAAGATGATGCCAAATCTATTCTTAATTCTCTTAGGATGACTCATGAAAGAAATGCTCAAGTTAAGGAGACAAAGGCGCTTGCCTTAATCCAAAATTATGAGGCATTCAGTATGGAGGATGATCAAACAGTTGAGACCATGTGAACAAGGTTTCAAATGCCAGTTGCAGGACTTAAAGTTCTGGACAAAGGTTACTCAACTGCTGAACATTTGAAGAGATCATCAGAAGTTCTCCTAAGAAATGGATACTTATGGTAACAACTCTAAAGCTATCAAAAGATCTCAATAGCATAAGCCTTGAAGAGCGTGTTAGTTCTTTGAGAAGTCATAAGATAGAGTTGAAGAAGAAGAAGAGTGAATCTATCGTTCTTAAGTATAAACCTGGAAAGGCAAAAACTTATTAAGCTGGGGAAGAATCAGAAGATTCTGGTGAAAAAGTCAGAAGATGAGTTGTCATTAATCTCCAGAAGAATCAACAAACTCTGGAAGCATAGGCAAGGAAACTTCAAAGGATCTAGAAGAAACAAAGGCCACTCTAAGTCATCATCTGGACAGAAGAAGCATAACTCTGGAAAGGAGGTTATCTGCTACGAGTGTAATGAGCCAGGTCATTACAAGAACGAGTGTCCAAAGGTCAAGAAGGACAAGAAGCCTAAGAATTACTTCTTCAAAGCGAAGAAAGGTCTAATGGCAACTTGGGACGACTCTGGTTCTAAAGAAGATGAATCTGATGAAGAACAAGCAAATGTTGCGCTAGTAGCAACAACTGAAGATGAAGTTTCTGGAGAACCAGAAGATAGAAAATCATCAGGACCAGAATCAGACTCAGACTCAGACTCTTGCTCAAAAATATCATTAGCAGTTCAGTTGAAACACCAGTCATGGTAACTGAACAGTAGTTGCTCGCGACTCATGACGAGAAGAAGGCATATGTTTCAATGTCTAGAACTTAAGCCTGGAGGCCTTGCCAGTTTCTGAGGAAATAAGTAAGAAGAAGTCATTAACTCTGGAATCATTGCTCAAAAGTGTTTATTGTTAGGATATTCTGAATACTCTAATGGCTACATAGTTCATAACACAAAAATAAGAATTGTATACGAATCAATTTATGTCAGACTCAATGATAAGCTTGACTCTAAAAAGT
Organism: Lathyrus tuberosus; assembly: GCA_022829125.1. Lineage (NCBI taxonomy): Eukaryota > Viridiplantae > Streptophyta > Magnoliopsida > Fabales > Fabaceae > Lathyrus > Lathyrus tuberosus. Next base: position 6,890,837 of record JALAZF010000199.1, on the reverse strand, counting down.
CAAAGCTAGCTGAAAGGTTGCAGATCTGAAGATCACGTCATCAGAATCTATGAAGTAGAAGATTCAAGAGAAGAAGACGAAGATGCAAATTCTCCAAATCCAAATACAATCTTATCAGAAAGCTGAGATTCAAGAGAAGAAGGCTGTGTTTCTTGTTTGGGGGTACTACATCATACTTTTCTACGAAATCTTTTCGGTAAAATGCCATGTGATGTAATCCAATTTGGAGGTGCTGACGACCTTGTTGACAGCAAACCTTTCGGAGAGAAATTGCTGTATTGCCGAGAGTCTTCGGATGAGAGGCTTTCTTTGGGGATTTTCCTTAATCCGGGAAAGCGAACATATCATCTTGAATGGTGAAGAGAGACGTTTGTTGAATGTCTTCTTGCCTTTCAGAGGTTCGAGTTATCAAAGTGGTTGAGGACCGGCTCCAATCTAGAAATAAACTGGGGAGAAACTGCTCAGACGCTGCATTTCCTAACGAGGAAAGGACTGACAACTCGATTGAGATGACTTTTATCACTTGGGAACAAGACCGACTTAGAGTGATAGTGATGCAATATGATTATGAATGTGAATCAATAATGCATGATGTATGCATGTTTATGCTGACAAAACTGACGCGACATACAAACTATTAGATGGACAGGACTAGATACTCGGCCACTGCGGTGAACGAAAAGTACCATTGGTCCAAAATAGCAATACTACCTTGCTTAGGAGAAGTAGTCCCTGTGGGGAGACATTACTGTAAATTGGTCCTAAGAGGTAAGAACACTGCCGAGTGTATCAGATGGAACATTTGCATCTAACACAGTTGATCCTTCATTCAGGTGCACTGGTTTAGAAGGAGTACTTTGATTATGCACTTTGAGGTTCAACCACCTTCGGAGAAGCGATCGATGTTCTTTCGATGTTCAACAGTCAAAAGAATTTCCATCTTTATTTTAAAAGAAGAAAAATTTTGAAAAGTAAATTCATTTTTTTTTATTTCAAGAATCGTTGATCATGTTACAATGTCATTCTGTAAAGATAAAACAAATGAGAATTGCAAACAAAAGCACTGGGGCTCAAATTTTATTTATAGGATGGAAATCAACCAAGCACGTGATCCCATAGAGTATTTACAAAGTTTATAAAATGGTAATTTACGGGAAAAGGGGCTACATTGAAACATAACGACCGTTATCCTTCTACCAACTTTGAATTCTGGACATCCTGAGTTTCTGTCAAAGATGACCTTGACTGGAGTTTTCTGATGGATGGCGCTACTGCTGGGGATTTAACCTCATCAGATGTAGTTACTTGCCATGAATCCCTAATTTTTCCTGGATTGTTCTTTGAGATTTCCAATCCATCGGGGTGATTTTCGCTTGTGTCTCTAATTTTTGCCAGGACCGCCCTTTTGGGTTTTCAATCCACCGAGACGTTCTTTTTTTTAGGAGAAGTATTTCTTGACTACATCAACATTTGTGGGGTAGGCAAACTCTTCTCCATCCATGGTTGCGAGTCTCAAGGCTCCGCATGAGAAGGCTTTCTTGACCACATAGGGGCCATCGTAATTCGGAGTCCATTTGCCCCGGGAATCAATGAGAAATTATTGTATCTTCTTGAGCACAAGGTCTCCTTTTCTGAAGACACGGGGTTGAACCTTTTTGTCGAACGCTTTCTTCATTCTTTGTTGATACAACTGACCATGGCATAGCGCCGTTATTCGCTTTTCTTCGATTTGGTTCAGTTCATCGTGTCAACTTTGACACCATTCAGCTTCTGTTAGCTTAGCTTCCATCAATACCCTGATTGATGGGATCTCTACTTCTATGGGAAGCACTACTTCCATGCCAAATACTAGAGAGAAAGGGGTTGCCCCTGTTGAAGTGCGGACAGATGTGCGATAACCATGAAGAGCAAAGGGTAGCATCTATGCTAGTCTTTATAGGTTACAACCATCTTTTGAACGATCTTCTTAATGTTCTTGTTAGCCGCTTCTACCGCATATCATGTCAATCTGTTAAGTAGATGATCAGTGGTCTTCCTTCCACTAGAGGAGACAGAATCAGTGGATTCAACAGATATTCTTTAATGATGTCAAAGGCCTTTTGGCAATCTTCTGTCCATATACAGCTTTGGTTCTTTCTAAGTAATTTGAAGATTGGCGCACATGTCGCGGTCATGAGGAATATAAATCTGGAAATGTAATTCAAACATCCCAGGAATCCTCTGACTTGTTTTTCATTCTTTGGTGAAGGAAATTCTTGAATGGCCTTGACCTTGTCAGGATCAACCTCAATTCCTTTTTGCCTGACGATGAATCCTACGAGTTTTCCTGAACGAACACCGAACATGCACTTATTAGGATTCAAGCGGAGTTTGTATTTTCTCAGACGCTCGAATAAATTTGATAGGTGTTCTGCATGCTCTTCTTCTATTCTATATTTGGCAATCATATCATCGACATACACCTTAATTTCTTTGTGCATCATGTCGTGAAAGATATTGGTCATGGCCCTTTGATAGGTTGCCCCGACGTTCTTCAAACCAAACGGCATTACCTTGTAACAAAAGGTGCCCCATGGGGTGATGAATGAAGTTTTCTCCGTGTCTTCCGGCACCATTTTGATTTGATTATAGCCTGAGAATCCATCCATGAAGGAGAAGACTTTGAATTTTGTTGTACTATCTACCAGCATGTCTATGTGTGGTAAGGGAAAGTCATCCTTTGGACTGGCCTTGTTCAGATCCCTGTAATCTACACACATTCATACTTGTCTATGTTGGCCAACCATTGAGGATATTCTGAGGTGGTGAGGAAACCAACGTCAATCTGTTTCTGCACTTCCTCTTTGATTTTGATGGCCATGTCTAGATTAGTCCGTCTCAGTCTCTATTTTACCGGCGGACATTCTGATTTCAACGGCAGATGATGTTCCACGATGCTAGTATCCAACCCTGGCATGTCCTGATAGGACCAAGCAAATACATCGGGAAACTCTTTGAGAAGTCTTATCAAACTTTCTTTGGTAGTCGGACTAAGCAGTGCCTCAATCTTGACTTCTATTCTCTCTTCTTCTGAAACCAAGTTGATTGTTTCCAACGGCTCTTTGTGAGGTTCAATGGACCTTTCCTCTTGTCTGAGTAATCGGGATATCTCTTCTAAAATTTCTTCGTCTTCTTCTTCTTTAGCCTCAAATACCGGGAATTCAAAGTTGGAAGAAGGCATGGGATCGTATGTTTCAACGGGGTTTAAAATAAGAAATCTGCATGATGTGATGATTCGATTTTAGAAGAGATAGAGAGAATGCAAGAGTGCGTGCAGTGTATTTTCTGAAAAATGCTAGTTTTTTTATGGAGTTTGTTTTTTAGGATTACCATTTTCTTGAAAAAGCGAAAAGTGAAAACAGCAATAAACTGCGGAAATTACAGAATGACGTTTATTTATGATTTATTCGATTCTTGAAACTACAGCCCTATAAAAAAAACTCTGTCGCTTTGGGAAAAGCAAAGAGGGACACTTACAGAAAGTGAGCCCTATAAAAACATCTGTTTCACCTGGGCAGGGTGAAAGGTTAAAACAAAGACGGCAATTACTTAGACTTATGAACGACTTTCGGGACATCGACAGCAACCCATTGGCGGCGAACTCCTCGGTGAATCACAAAGTCTGGCACCTTCTTTCTTGGTTTGTCCTCAGAAATGGCGCTGATTTCTGGCGGAGCAGGATCATTGGAGTCTTCCTCCCAAGCAAAGTTGTCATAGACGAACTCTTCTGTTGTATCTTGCACAGTGTTTTAATTCTCAGATGGATCTCCCCATCCAGTAGGCTGGATGTCTTCGAGCCTGATGCGAGAACTTTCAAGAGCGGTGTACTTGACCACGAAGTGATACTTGCCACTCGGTTGTCCTAAGGTGTCCCATACTTCTGTGAAACTGGAGGAGTCATCCTTCTCAATGACGTTGACCTGGGGAAAATCATAGTTGATGAACTCTTGTCCTGTAATATTTGCAGATTCATCGTTGTGCTGGATATCTTCAGAATGTCCTGAGTAATGATCCTATATCGTGGTGGGGACACAAGTATTCTTTTCAATGATGCTTAACTGATAAGCATCGTTGGGATGACTCTTTTGCCCCAAGTCTTCCGTGTACGGTTGCCAGATAGGAAAGTCATCCATTAGGTCATAATAGTCATAGTCGAAGTTGTCTTTCATCAGAGTGTCTTCCTCTAATGAGTTGGGTGGAGCACGACATCCCTCAGGATCACAATCTCCATACATCATCTTGATGTCTGATCTTGGTATATATCTCGGACTCTACGTGGGAAAGAAAAATGGCATATGCGTTTCTTCCTAAGACGTATAACTTTCCTCGTTGAGATAGGACTTCCACTCTTCATCTGTATCGGAGGAGTCACCCTCGTTGATGGTATGTACTTCTTGAGATACTGGGTGAAGGAAGCCCCCACTGTGGAAGAAGTTCTGAATGGGATGAAAACTTTCATCGTTAGTAGCAGTCTGGGTACAGGTTGAGGAGAAACCAAGACCTTTCTTTATCTTGTTATCCGTAGGAATTACGAGCTGTCCCCATCCTTTTGCGTTGTTACTCCCGATCACTTTGAGAGCATCTTTATATGAGGAAATCGACATTCCTTTTTTTGATAAATTCTCATTGCTCACCGAAAGTGCTTGGAACTAGGTTCCAACAACCTCCTCCGGTTCTACATAGGATGATGATGATAAGTTGCTCACGATTAAGTTCTGCTCTCCGCATACTGTGACTAACTTGTCATTCTTGACGAACTCCAGCTTCTGGTGAAGTGTCGAAGTGATTGCCCCAGCTTCGTGTATCCAAGGTCTTCCTAATAAGAAGCTGTAGGCTGCCCGGATGTCCATGAGCTAGAAAGTGACTTGGAAAGTGTGAGGACCGATAGTTATAGGAAGATCGACTTCGCCAATAACTATTTTTCGGGATCCGTCATAGGCTTTGACGATGACCTCACTGCCTCTCATCAGAGATCCTTGAAATGATAGTTGAATCAGAGTTGATTTTAGCATAACATTCAGAGCTGATCCAGTATCTACCAATACGCTGGCTAGAGCATCATCCTAGCAGTTGACTATAATGTTAAGCGCCATGTTGTGATTTTTGCCTCCTTCCGGCAGTTCTTCATCACTGAATTCTAAGTCGTTGCAGGAAGTGATGTTGGATATGATGCTGCCAAATTCACTTATCGTCACATCTTGTTCCATAAAGGCTTGCTCTAAGACTTTCTGCAACCTTCCACGTGAGCCTCGGAACTGAGTAATAGAGATAGCATAGAGATTCTCGAATAAGTTTGCAACAGTTGGTCTACAATGTTGTACCCGCTCATCTAGATGAACTTCAGCATCTCATCGTTGTTCTTCGAAAGGCCGGGATTACTGGATTGTCTGGCTGGTTGATTAAGAACTTCTGTTTGAGGTTCCTTTTCTTTGGTGGGTTCTCCAACTCCTCTGTTGAAGATCCGACCGCTCCGTGTTACTCGACTGATGTCAGCAATGTTTACGACGGAGGATAATGGAGTTTCTTTTCCATTTTCTATTATTGTTGCACCGTACTTGTAAGGGATAGCCTTATCTAATTTGTACGGTATTGGTCCCGGCAGATAGATAACCACAGGGGCTTTTTGACTTTTCTGACCATCGTAGCTAGCCTCAATTGGTTCAAGGTTGAGAATCCTTCCACTATCAAGAGGAACTCTGGATTCATGGAGTAGAGGGATTATGCCACATACATCCCTAGTCAATTCATGATTAGAGATTATAACCACGTCTTTGCTTTGATCAGGAAGATAGTCTTGCATCATGTTGATCGATCCATAACTTGAACATGGTCGAATCTCTTTTCGGTCTAACTGATTTTGAAGAGTTGACCTTACAAGGTAGAATCCTTGGTTGTTCTCTGAGCAAACTCTACAGTGCTCATAGTTATGTGGTGGCACCTGGCCACTCCCGCTTTGTGTGCAGTGCAACCTTACTAGATCTGTTTCCATCGAGCGAACATCCTGACTTTGATGCCTAGTAGGATTCCCGTCAGTCATATTGATCTGTTGTGTAGCTTCATCCAAATAGATTAGAAGCCACCAGTGGTCCAACAAGTGTTGAAGTGTTCTTTGGATAAGTGTACACCCTTGATTATCTTCACGACACACTTTGCAGCCTTGATAGTCATGTGAAGCCAGAAAACCGAGCCTGACTTGCTTAGCGTGTAATTCTACCAGGAAGGTATTCATCAAGTGTATAACAAAGATTTGAATCATATTAACTTGATGGCTACTTCTATCACGGTAATCCTGGATCCATCCGAGATCCCTCTGACACTGGAGGGCCTCTTGTACAAAAGAGCATCCCTGATTGTTTATTGATCATATCGAACAGCAATTTGACTTTGCCTTGAGTGCATTGCCACCAAGTTGACATTCATTGCCAGAATGTTGTGGTTCTGGACAATGTTAGGATTTGCGTGAGCCATATTGACCTCACGGATTCGGTATTCTTGGATCCATCCGAGATCCATCTGTTCTTGTAGAGCTGATTGCACTACGGAACATCCTTGATTATTCTTTGAGCAGATATCACACTGGTGATAATTATGAGGTGGTACATGACCATACCCGCTCTGTATGAAATGCATCCTGACCATATTGGTTCCTAATAGGAGTACATCATGAATCTGATAACTGCGGTTAAATTCTTCCTCTATCAAATTTACGGCAGTTTTCTCATGTTGAGGCAACGGGTTCGTCTGAACATTTGGATTTGTATCTTTGAAAGATAAGACCTCATTCCTGACAAGCTTCTGTACGTTAGATTTGAAGCTGAGACAGTTCTCTATGTTGTGCCCTGGTCCTCCTTGATGATATGGGCAAGTTTGATCCGCTTTGAACCAAAAAGGTGGATTTTTTGATACTGTAAGAGGAGACCTGGTTTGGACATACCCCTTGACCAGTAGAAGTGGAAACAGTTATACGTACAACATTGGTATAGGGTCGAACCTTGGTGGTCGTGTCTTACGATTGTTATTGTACTGTGGACGAGCCTGCTGAAGAGGTTGTTGTGTCCGTTGCTGATACTGTTGTTGATTTGGTTGGCTCTGAGCAACCCGAGGTTGATACGTTGGAGCCGGCGTTGGGTTGAGAGCAGGAGTTACCACTGCTACTAGTTGATACCTTAGCCTTTGCTTTCTGAGAGAGATATTACCAATATCTTGTACTTTTTCTTTGGGAAAGCACTACCGTATCTTTTGGTACTGCTTAATGGTTCTGCACTTTTGACCAGATGTCCTTCTTGGACTGCTTCCTCAAGGCATACCCCCATGTTCACCATCTCAGTAAAGTCACTGGGCGCACTTTCAACCATTCGGTCGTAATAGAATGAGCTTAGGGTTTTCAAAAAGATCTTCGTCATCACTTTTTTCTCAAGAGGGGGACAGATCTGGGCGACAATTTCACGCCATCTCTGAGCATATTCCTTAAAAGTTTCTTTGTCTTTCTGCCACATTGCTCGGAGTTGATCTCTGTCTGGTGCCATGTCCAGTTTATACTTATACTGCTGAATGAAGGCAGCGCCAAGATCTCTGAAAGTGACGATCTTGGTGCGGTTTAAACCCATGTACCTTTGAGTGCGGCACCGGTTAAACTATCTTGGAAATAATGAATCAGTAGCTGTTGATTCTCTGTCTAAGTTGTCATCTTTCGAGCGTAAATTACCACATGACTTTGAGGGCAAGAGTTTCCCTATTTATTTCTCAAAGTCAGGCACCTTGAATTTGTGCGCTATTTTCACATTAGGGACCAGACAAAGGTCTGCAGCGTCCTTTCCAAATAAATCCTGGCCGCGAATGGCATGCAGTTCCTTCTGCATCTCCAGGAATTGTTCCTGGAACTCATTCATGCTGTCATACATCTCTTCGTTTCCACCAAGAATTACTTGTGGAATATGTCCTTCCGGGATGGTGTGTACCACGGGTTGTTGTATAGTCATTACAGCGGTGACTCTTGGTTCTTCTTGTAGCGAGCGATTTTTGTCGGTGACGCGACCACCTTATTGCTGAAGTTTGGGTTTTCTCCTAGAGGAAAAAGGGTGCTACTTTCTGATTTCTTATTTATCTCGTGAAGCTGGAAGGGAAAGGGAAGGTATCTAAAACTAACCTTCCACGCGAATGTTTAACTGAACAAACGCTTTAAAGAGATTGGGGGTCCGGGGTCAAGTTATACAATGGGTAGTTGTTAATTACCCATCCTATATGTGGTTATCCACAGGATGTTAGATTTAGGGTTTCACTTTGTAATTGATAGTGTTTATCTGCTGATGGGTTAGGAAAGTTTCTTGGAAAAGTGTGACAAGGAGAGTGAGTTTTGTTTTCTGTGGAAAATGATGATGATGATGATGGCTTAAGGTATGAAACCTAAAGTTTTGATTGATATGAAGGTACAGGACCTAGGGTTTTTGATTGGTATCCTCGCTAAGATTTCACAATCTTATGCCTACGTATTCCCGTTTAAATGAAACAGGGAAATTAGAGCAATCGTAGTTCCTCCTATTCTAAGGGAGGAAAATAAGGTTTTGGTGTCTTGTTCAAAGCCCAAGATTGAAGCTAAAAGGGTATCTGTGTCTTGTTCGAAGCCCAAGATTGAAGCTAAAAGGGTATTGAGAGGGAATTTGTCATCTCTAAAGAGAGATTGTTGACTTTTGTGTGCCTTGATCAAAGCACAAGGTTGATGCTAAAAGGAGGCTGGATAAGACCGACTCAACAAGAGAGTGTTTTATATGTCTTGTACAAAGCCCAAGATTGAGGCTAAAAAGAGACTGAATCTTTGGGGATATCATTATACAAAGCCTAAGAGGAGGTTAAAAAAGAGTTTTGACTCTGTTAGGGAGGTTTATATGTGTCTTGTACAAAGCCCAAGATTGAGGATGAAATGAGTTTGACTTTTGCTGGAGAGTATTATCTGTCTTGTACAAAGCCCAAGATTGAGGCTAAAACGGGAAATTTAACTGTCCCTGGTGAGGATGTGTCTTTTACAAAGCCCAAGATTAAGGCTACAATGAGTTTGACTTTGCTTAGGGAAATTGTTCCTTAAAGCCTAAACGAAGGCTGGGAGGAAATGACTCAGCTGGGGAAGATATATGTCCCCAGTTTAAGAGAGGGAAATTTATGTCTCGTACAAAGCCCAAGATTGAGGCTAAAAGGGTTCTGACTCAACAAGAGAGTGTTTTTATATGTCCTGTACAAAGCCCAGGATTGTGGCTGAACAAGCTGGAAAACTTGAGTGGAGGCAAGCTCCTACTAAGGGGGAAATATTTATACCAAGCTTTGGATAAAGATCGACTCAACAAGAGAGTATTTTTATCTGTCTTGTACAAAGCCCAAGATTGAGGCTAAAAGGGTTGACTCAACAAGAGAGTACTAAAAGGTGATTGACTCAACAAAAGAGTCTAAAAATGTGATTGACTCAACAAGAGAGTCTTTTATACTCAACAAGAGAGTGATTTGTTGTCTCGTACGAAGCCTGAGATTGAGGCTAAAAGTGTCTTGACTCAACAAGAGAGTCTGAAAAGGTTATCTCCACTAGGGAGAATCATTTGTACAAAGCCCAAGAGGAGGCTGACTTCACTGAGAAAGGATCACTATACAAAGCCTAAGAGGAGGCTAGCTTTCTGCTGAGCAAAGGTCCTTATACAAAGCCTAAGAGGAGGCTATCTTTGGCCGGGGATAATTGAGATCCCCAGGCAGGTCCAAGTGGGGATTTAACTCTTGCTGAGGGTTACAGAAGAGTTGATATGTCAGATACCCTAAGGTTCTGAATTGAGATAGTGTTGACCCTGGTCGGGGAACTCTCATGAGAGAGGATGGGTTTCTGCTGGAGATCGATCCAGAATGCCCGTAGTTTCTTACTATAGTTGTAAGGAACTTGAGAATGTCTTTGAGACTCAATGGGATTAGACTGTCCAAGTCTACTGGTGTGGAAGAGTTTTATCTTTTGTATGATGCCTCCAAGAGGAGGCAAAGGCATTAAGGGATGAGAATCAACCCTAAAATGGCCTGAGGTCTAACACCGGAAAGAATGCTCTAGCAAAGGATGACTAAGTTCTGTCTTATACCTTTAAGAGGTCGTTATAGTCCTTGTATTAAGCCCAAGAGATGGCATGATAACTTCTAAGAAGCCGAAGGGTCCTTGTACAAAGCCCAAGAGGAGGCGGGATACTTTTAGGAAGCCTGTGGGTCCCCAAACCAAGAGAAGTTCAAGAAATGCAATTCAAAGAGAAGATATCATTCCAGGAAACTTCGAGGGTTTGGAAGAAACTCAAGAGATGCTATTCAAAGAGAATAAATCAACTCCGGGGAGTAGAATTTCTTTGACAATTTCTAAGGGTGACAGTCTGAGAAAAGGTTCACCGAGAATACTGCCTTTCTCTTTGTTCCATATTGTTTAACCCCAAGAGAAGGGAAAAATGTATCTGGAAATCCTATGAGGATCTAGTTTTGTTTGTATTTAAGAGTGACCAACATGGCTTTACCTAGTTCTAGACTTAGTTGCCGGAGAAATCTCTAAATAATTATACTAGTATATATACGGTTGATATATGACAAGTATTTTAAAAGGTATGAAAAAAGACTAACCAGCGTAGCTTCCCACAATACAGTTATATATAATTCACGTGTATTTAAAAGAATGAAAGAAGACTAACCATGTGCCGCTTCCCACAATACAATTATATATATATGACGTGTATTTAAAAGAATGAAAGAAGACTAACCGTGCGCCGCTTCCCACAATACAGTTATATATATTAAAGTGAGTAAATGAAAGTTGTTAAAACTTACAGGTGAGCAAGCTTCCATGTTGTATTGTTAGTTTTTCAGAGAAATTAAATAAAGTTTTGATAACAACTGTATATTTGAACCTAAATCAAAAGGGAGTTGTTTGTGAAAAATTGTTGGGGCTTATACTCAAGGAGAGGCCTTAGGTTTGAACAGTGATTGTACTGTTGTTTTGAGTATCGTATCGGAACTTATACAACGAATGAGGCCCAAAAGGTTTTCTGTACAGAGGGATTGGGTCTTACACTCTATTAAAGGCCCAGAGTTTATTTTTGTACAGGAGATGGGGCTTACAACTCAGGGAGATGCCCGGTTGATTTTGAAAAGGCGACGATCGCGCCGTTGTTTTGAAAATATACAGAGGGACTTATACAATGTGTGAGTCCCAACAATGTTTATTTACCAAAAGGGGGTTGGTCTTACACTCTATTAGAGGCCCAAGGTGATTATTTGTTTGAAAAATGGCGATCACGCCGAGTTTTGAAAACACAGTGGGTCTTATACGATGACCGAGGCCCAAATTATTTTGGCTTTCAAAAGGGGTTGGGCCTTACACTCTATTAGAGGCCCAGAGAGTTTGAAAAACATTTGTTGGGGTGAAAATCAAAGAAACCCTAATTTCATTTTGGTAAAATATTCTTTTTGGTCCTTTAACTTTACCTCGGGGTTCGTTTTGGTCCCTTAACTTTAAAAAGTGTCATTTTGGTCCCTTAACTCTTCAAAACGTTCCATATTAGTCCTTTTGTCTTATTAGCGACGAATTTTAGCGACTGATTTTTGAATTTTTCCGTCGCTAATAAGACGAAAAGGACTAATATGGAATGTTTTGAACAATTAAGGGACCAAAATGAAACTTTTTAAAGTTAAGGGACTAAAATGAACCCTGAGGTAAAGTTAAAGGACCAAAAAGAATATTTTGCCTTTCATTTTATTTTAAAAGTAATCCTTTTTAAAAATGAATAAAATGACAAAAATACCAAATAATTCTAAATAATCTACTTGTGATTTTTGGTTAAGGTTTGAAAAATGAGGTTTTAATCACAAGATGATTTAGGACTCATTTGATTTTGGTTTTCAAGATGAAATGTTCATTTTTAATGGGATTAAAAACAATAAAGATGAATTTATTTACAAAAATACCAACTATATTAAATAAATAATATAAATCTGATTTTTTTGTGAAATAAAATATTTCAACATTTTTGTGATTTTTTGTAAAAAGAACCAATAAAAAATAATTAAAATTGGGAGAGTTATTAATTTTCCAAATCATTTAAAAATAACATGAAAAATAATAAAAAGTGGAAAAAGTGATAAAAGAGAGGATCTGGGGCGAGGGGGATTCAAACCCCAAACCTCTAGGGTGCAGCGCGCACCTTCTACCGCTGTGGTGGTGTTACATCAGTGTATCAAAACCACCCCATGAATATATGAGGCATGCCTTGTTTTTGGCCTGGTCAAGGCAAGGCAAGGCAAGGTTTTGGCCAAAAACCTGAATCTTGTAACTTTCTCATTTCTCCATGGATTGGGACAAAATTTAAGTCTATCCTCCCTAGAATTTCACAAGGAATCCAATGGTGGTGGTGGTTTTTTCAGATGAGGCTCCTATTTCAAAACCCGATGGTGTTCTTAAAATAGGACTATAATTGCATTTTCTATGCTACCTCTTGTTACAGGCATGAATTACATGATGAATTGGTTCAAACACAACATATATAACATGTATGAGATGTGTATGATCAGTGGACTTCAAAGCAATGCATATTTCTAAGAGTTCAAGTTTTGGTGCTTACCTCTTTAGGAGCTTTTTGGGCTATCTGCCAAGTTTCTTGTGCCAGAAACAATTTGATGCTTTGGACACCCTCAAATGATCCCTTAGAAGCTTTTAGAATGGTTGGAACCAACTGGAATCCTCAGGAACAAGTTTGAGCTCTTTCTTGCAAAAAGGGCAAAAATGACCAATATGGCAACTCTCTCAAATGGTGTTCCAGATGTGGGGAACCATTTGGGACAGTTCAAGGATGATATTTGGAATGTGTTTGTGGTTTTATCTGTTGTTGAAAGTGACTGAATCAAGACATGGCTTGAAAAATGAAAAAAAGTCCAATTTTGAGGTTTTGAGAGGGGACTTTGTGATTTTGGTGTTCCAGGACACTTATGAGAGTTTGGACAGCTTATATATGACATATTGGATGTGTTTGGATCATGAGCTATGATGGAAATGCTTTCTAACTCAAAAACTCAGAGTTACCTTGCAAAGGAAGGCATTTTTGCCTAGAGAGAGAGAGATTTTGATGAAAACAAGTGTTGTAGTGCTTTGGTGTACTTAAACTGAGCACAAACGAGCTCTATTTATAGTAGAGCAAGTTTGTTTTGCAAGAAATAGTGAATCGTGGATGCAGCAGGCTTTTGGCCAATTGGATCATTTTGGAATCTCAAGTCTCCTCTAGCCATTGACTAGAGGTTAGAGCACAGACTTATGGTTCTTTGGTTCAGAGCTTATCCTTGTCTCATTCAGTTGGAATAGGCTCAGTTCATGCCACCTTGGTGCATCCATTGAATGCTTGGAAACAAAATTGGAGTCTTGGCCTCTTTTAGGCTTTTTAGGGTTTTGCATGCTACTTGGGGAATCTTGGACTTGGGAGGCTGATGAATCAGTGCTTGTCCCTTGTTTGTTCCCCCTTGAGGTGTGTAGATGGATAAACATGCTTGGAATTGCACAATTTAAGCAAATGGAGCCTTTATGCACAAATCTGCCTTGCCAAGGCAGTTTGCAGCAAGGCATGTTGCAGCTATCATAAATCCTAACTCAGGTGGAGTTTGATGGAGTTCTTGGACATTTTGGAAAGCCCTTATGTGACACAACACATGTGTGATCATAGTTTGTCTTGAAACTTTTTGGATCCAAGTGAAAAATTCCCCTGCATTTTGAAAAAAACCAAGACAGATTCAAACTTGATTTTGTGCACAATTGACTTTTTATCGGATGAAATCAAAACTGTGCGATCCTTTCTGAAATCAAGTCCTTGACCTAAATCAAACCTAATGGACATATTACATAGGTATTATAGGGTGTATTGAATCATGTCCCAAGGTTTGGGAGCATGTCTTGGTCAAAAGTCAAAGGTACAGTTGACTTTTCCCTCGAAACCCTAATTGTGGTCCTGATGAAATTGAAACTTGTAGATCAAGCTTCTTGGATCAATCTGTTGTTGAAAATGGATAAATGTAGTGTATTAGAGACCCTAAAATTATATCTTGAGGTCTCGGCTCATGTTTTGTTCCAAAAGTCAACTTAGGGGTGAATTAGGTCAAGAAACCCTAATTCCTGATTTTTGGTAAATGCATCCCCTGAGGTCATATTGACTTTATTATTGGGTTTATGAGGTCCCATAGAGTATCTTAAGTTATATTGTGAAGCATTGGCTCATGCCTAGAGTAAAATTTCCACCTGGAGGCCCTGGTTGACCAAAACACTAATTTGGTGACACTGGCGATCTTGAGGCTTAATCTACTTGGGATGCTGCAACCTTGTGCTTGATTCTTGATGTGGGAGTCCTCTTGATCATATGTGGGTGTTTGAGAGGTTAGACAAGTTGAATATCATGCCATTTCTTGATTGATCCTTTGCCTAAGCTCTAAGAGGGCTTGAAACCCTAAATCTTAGCTGTAGTGAATGCTCACCCATCTGTGAGGAGATTGATGAGGCATGAAGGTACATCCATATTGTGATGATGATTTGCACAATGATGGGAAATCTTAGTGGTCAAAATTTGGGGTATGAAAGATGCCCTTATTTAATCTTCTTGGACCCGAAGGTGTGAATGGCGAAGGTATTCGGGCATTCGGGGTGCAAGACGATTAAATATCGGAATACCTGAAATTTTGACAGTCATTATGAATGGTAGTCTATGCATTCATCTTCTTTTGCTAAGCAATAATGCTTAGAAAAGGTAAAAACTTCCTCTCGATCCTGGTTTTCAGCCAGAGAACTGGCCTCAGTTTCTGATATAAACTTCCCCTCGATCCTGGTTTCCTACCAAGGAACTGGTCTCAGTTTCTGATATAAACTTCCCCTCGATCCTGGTTTCCTACCAAGGAATTGGTCTCAGTTTCTGATATAAACTTCCCCTCGATCATGGTTTCCTACCAAGGAACTGGTCTCAGTTTCTGATATAAACTTCCCCTCGATCCTGGTTTCCTACCAAGGAACTAGTCTCAGTTTCTGATATAAACTTCCCCTCGATCCTGGTTTCCTACCAATGAACTGGTCTCAGTTTCTGATATAAACTTCCCCTCGATCCTGGTTTCCTACCAAGGAACTGGTCTTAGTTTCTGATATAAACTTCCCCTCGATCCTGGGTTCCTACCAAGGAACTGGTCTCAGTTTCTTTTGTCAATAAACTTTCTTGACAAGGAACGCTATTCGTAGCAGTTTTCCTCAAACTTCTCTCCGAATTTCTTTTACTGGGGAGATGCCATTTGACGGAAAAGGGTTGAGGTCAGACTTACTGGGGAAACCCATTCGTCTGAACTGCAGAGGTATACAAACTTCTCTGTTGGAGACGCCATTTGTTGACTCTACTGGGGAAACGAGTCTCTTGAGAGACTGCTTTCTGCTTGGGGATACTGTAGCGAGCGATTTTGGACGCGGTTCTTAAGCGCTGGTCGCTCTCTGCGGTTTGAGCTTTGACTACAGGTCGATTCATTTTTTATCCTATTGTGAGCTGAATAAGGAAGGGAAATAGATGTCTCCAATTAACCCTGCTTGCATACTGAGTTTAAACAGCGGTCTGTTAGGTTACGAATGCTATCAATGTGGGGGGGGGGGGCTTGTACTGGTTATTTGTATTTTTGCCAATACTATTTTCTTTCTTTTTATCTAGGCAGAAGGTTTCTGACGGGGAACAAGGATTAGGATGTTAGGACTGATGCTTTTGAATTACTGCTTTTGATGGAGATATGGGATTTGGGTTTTTTGTTGATTGCGCTCGCTAAGTTCTTTTCTTTCAATCTTATGCCTACGTATTCCCGTTTACCGAAACAGGGAAATCAGAGCGTTCGTAGTTCCTCCTATTCTATGGGAGGAAATGGGTGTTTTGGTGTCTTGTTCAAAGCCCAAGACGTGAAGCGAAAGGTGGTTTGTATCTTGTTCAAAGCCCAAGATGTGAAGCTGAAGGTCTATTTGTGTCTTGTTCAAAGCCCAAGATGTGAAGCTGAAGGACCTCGAATTTAGAGAGAATTTGTCATCTCTAAAGAGGGGAGAAGGAGAATTACTTTAACCGGGATACGTGGATCCGAGCAATGCCATAATTTCTGAAGAAAGGGTTTTAACCTGAAGGAGAAGACTTTAACTCAGTGTAGAGCAATGCCATCTTTCCTTAGGAATTTCTCATACTAAAAGAGGGACAGTGGCGTGGATATAGATGATCTAGAGGCTTGCCGCTTACAGCGATTAGATGAAGGGAAAGGAGTTGTTGATGTTTGTGTACTGTGAACGAGGCACAGCTTTGATGATAAAAGGTTGATTGGATCAACCAGTGGTTTTCTTATACAAAGCCTAAGAGGAGGCTAATTTCCGCTAGGAAAATCATTATACAAAGCCTAAGAGGAGGCTATTTTGTGTCTCGTACAAAGCCTGAGAGAGAGGCTAAAAGGGTTTGACTCAACGATGGAATCTTTTGGTATCTCGTATAAAGCCCGAGATGGAGGCTATTTGACTCAACAAGGGAGTTTTTTTGTATCTCGTATGAAGCCCGAGATGGAGGCTGTTGTTTGTTTGGCTCAATAAGAACCTTTTTGTATCTCGTATAAAGCCCGAGATGGAGGCGAAAAGGTGATTGACTCAACGAGGGAGTCTCTTTATGTGTCTCGTACGAAGCCCGAGAGAGAGGCTAAAACGTTGTTTGACTCCGCTGGGGAGAATCATTGTACAAAGCAAAAGAGAAGGCTAAGGTTACTGTGTCAGTTAAGTGACAGGTCCGTATACTGATTTTGAAAGAGAAAATCAGTTCTTATATGAGCATCACTGTACTCATGGGTTAGATCTGAGGATCAGGGTTGTTTCCTTTTCTTTGGGGAAACCGAAAATCCAAAGGGTATTGAGACTATCCGAGTCTGCGTGTTTCCTTCCTATTTAACGAAGGGGTCGCTTGAGAATGTCTTTGAGACTCAAGGAAGTTAGACTGTCCTTGTCTAGAGTTTCATCTTTTGTACTATGCTTTGAGAAACAGTAGTAGACTTTATGAAAGGACTGTTCTATGCAAATGACTAAGTTCTGTTCCTATACCTCTAGGAGGTCGTCGGGACAATTTGTACGAAGCCCAAGAGGAGGCTGGAAACTTTTAAGAAGCCGACGTGTCCTTGTACGAAGCCCAAGAGGAGGCTATCATTCCCGGAGGAAGAGATCATTATACAAAGCCTAAGAGGAGGCTGTGAATACTTCTAAGAAGCCGTAGGGTCCTTGAATAATGCCCAAGAGGAGGCCGATGCTTTTAAGAAGCCCGTGAGTCTATCATCTCCTTTCCATTGGGAGAGATAACTCTTTTAAAGATAAAAACCACTGGTAAACGTGCGAGGTTTACTATCCAGCGACTTTTAGCTTTTAAAGAGGGTTCCTTAGTTAAGGTCCAAGATTATGACCGTAGTGGGTACCCAAACCCCGAGACATTCAAGGCAAGCTATCCACGAGGAATAGATCAAGTCAGGAAAGTTCGAGAATTTGGAAGAAACTCGAAGGTGCCATTCACGGAGAATACATTCATCTTGGGGAGTAGAGCTTCTTGACGATTCCTAAGGAGGACAGCCGAAGAGAAGACTGTATTTGGTGCTCCTATTGGGGATCTAGGCGTCTATTTCTACGAATAAATGAAACGGCGTCACCTAGTTCTAGACGTAGTTGCCGGGGAAACTCAAAATATCTATACTATTATTACACAGTAGATATGAGTTTATGAAAGGAGACTTACAGTGAGCAGCCCCACAATACAGTTTATAATATGAAAGCAGTAAACGAAAGCGATAACCACTTACTCGGTTGGAGTGATTCCATGTTGTTTGGTTAGTTGTTCAACAAAGAAAGATTGAAAACAACAGTATATTCAAAATCAAAGGAGAAAGTGCTTTCAGAAAGAAAGATTTGGGGCTTACAGCTCAAGGAGAGGCCCAGGGTTTTATCAGTGAGCGCACTATTTGACTTTGTACAACGGGACTTATACAAGTGACTGGGGCCCAAAATGGTTTTCTGTACAAAGGGATATGGGTCTTACACTCTCTCAAGAGGCCCAAAAAGGTTTAAAGAAAAGAGTGGGGCTTATAACACGAGGGTAGGCTCAAATGATTTTTTCGTTTAAAAATGGCGATCGCGCCGAGGTTTTCTTTTAACGCGGAGGGACTTATACAATAAGTGAGGCCCAAAATGTTTTGGTTAAAAGGGGGATTGGGTCTTACACTCTAATAGAGGCCCAAAGTGTTTTGAATGGGTCTTATAGCTCAAGGAGAGGCCCAGATGATTTTTATTTTTTAAACGGGCGACGATCGCGCCGTTTACTTGTACAGAGGGACTTATACAATGAGTGAGGCCCAAAAAGTTTTTGTACAAGGGGGGATGGGTCTTACACTCTCTCAAGAGGCCCAAAAAGGTTTTGAAAATGATTTATGAGGGTTGAATTAATCCAAAACCCTAATTTGTTTTCAAAATGTATTTAATTGAATAAAAATTCAATTAAAATGAACAAAAATTGTTTAACACATGGAAAACAAATTGTGATCTTGGATTAATGCTTCAAAAATCAAGTATTGACCTACAAAATAATTAGAAAGCATTAAAAGTTGCAAAATCAATGTAGAAAAAATATTTAAAATGTCAAAAACAATTAAAATATTAATTCTTTGCAAAAATATCAATTATATGAAATAAATAATAGTTTTGGGATTTTTTGGGAAAATAAAATATTTTAACATTTTTGTGAATTATCAAAAAAAGAATCAACTCAAAATCATTAAAACTCAGAGAGAAATTAATTTTTGAATCAATTAAACAAAATCACAAAATTCAAATATTTGAATTTCTAAAAATGGCGCCAAGAACAAGCTGAAGAACACGCGCGTGTTCTTGGTTTCTCAGATTTGCATTTTCTATCCAATCTCCATGAATACGTAATCATATCATGCAATCCACATATCATTATGCTCGTCTCAACCTCACGATCATGTCTATGTACTTTAATTTCATTTAAATTAAACATACAACAAGAAATCACGAAGAGACCTCAAGAACCCTAATTTCTGCATGAAGGCTAGGATTTTTGATACACGATTCAAACAATGCAATTAATTGAGGGAAAATATTCCATGCATGATTATGAACATATGGCCAAATTATTGTGCGAGGAAATATGCATAAATTGAGAGATGACCAAGCATGTTCTTACCTCTAGGCCGTGACAGCAAGTTCAAAGTGATTTTTGATTTGGAGGTGTTACAGATGGGTTGTGATGATCTGAACAGCTTCCCTACACCCTATGTATTGTGTTTGAATGGTTGGACTTGATTGAAATTGGCTGGATTATTTTGTGGTACCTCAGCTGCACTTTGGTTAAAACCTTGAGCAACCAGCTGGTGATTTTGTGAAATTGATGTTTCAGAAGTAATCTAAGTGTTTGATCAGCTCATATGTGATGTATGTGAGGTGTGTGAGTGATTGGTTTGATTGAAATTGCTCTCAAACTCAAAACCCGATAGTGACTTGCCTTAGAAGGCAAAATTGGAGTGAAAGAAGAGATTTTGAGGAAAGCATCTGTTAGATGGCTTTGGTGTACTCAAACTGACCACAATTGAGCTCTATTTATAGTAGAGCAAGTTTGTTTTGCAAGGAATAGTGCATGGCAGCTGGTAAGTAGGTTTGGCCAATGTTGGCAAATGAAAATCCAAGTCTCCTCTAGCCATTGACTAGAGGTTAGGGCACAGAGCTTTGGTTCCCTTGGTCTTGGATAAGTCTTGACTGATTTCAGATGAGAATGGCTCAGTCCATGCCACCTTGATGGTTCCATTGAATGCCTCATTCCAAATTTGAAGTCTTGTCCCTATTTTGGCCATTCTAGGTTCAACATGCTATTTCTTGTTCCATGGACTTTGGAGGCTTGGCTCAGTGATTGCCCCCTTTAGATTCAATCCTCTGAGGTGTCCAAGTGGATAGGAGCAATTGAATTTGGCTGATTTTGGCAAATCGACCAAAGTTGCAAATTCTGCCTTGCCTTGACAGATTTCAGCAAGGCAACTTGCCAATGTCATATCTCATGGTGTAAGTTGAATTTGGCAATGTTCTTGGCCATTTTGGAAAGCTCTTACATGATACAACAACTGTTTGAACAAGTTTGGTTTTGATCTCTTTTGATTCCAAGTGAAAAATCCCCCTACATTTGGCAAAAAGTGAGGCAGAATCTGACTTAGTGAAAATTTCACTAAGTGTTGGAAAAAGTGACATTTTCACTTTTCAGCCACTTTGATCACTCCATAACTCAAAATCCTTAATGAATTGGAATGACTTGTAGTTGAAGTTTTTGTAGGTGATAATGAGGGCTACAAATCCATCTTTGGATGAGAAAAAATGGCCTTGTGGTTTAGGAGTTATGGTCCTTCAAAGTTGGTACCCTTGCCACTTTATTTTTAACTTAGAAAAATTTCTAAGTTTTATGGTTACCCCTTTTACAAGTTATCTCACTTTTCTTGATTTTTCTTGATGAATGATGATTCAAATCATACATTAACGTCATTTTAGGGTTAAAAATCCATTTTGGTGAAAAATCTCAAAAAGTCAAAGTTGACTTTTGTGCATAGTTGACTTTTTATCAGATGAATTCCAAACTGTGCAATTCTTCAGGAAATCATGTCCTTGACCTAAATCAAACTTGATGGACATGTTCCATGGGTGTCATAGGGTATATTCAATCATGTATTAGGGTTTGGGAGCATGTCTTGGTCAAAAGTCAAAGTTACAGTTGACTTTTCCCTTAATACCCTAATTGTGGTGTAGATGGAATTGAGACTTGTTGCTCAAACTTCTTGGATTAAACCATTGTTCCAAATGGATCAATATGGTATATTAGAGACCCTCAAACCCTTTCTTGAGGTCTTGGCTCATGGTTTGTCCCAAAAGTCAACTTAGGGGTGAATTAGGTCAATAAACCCTAATTCTTGATTTTTGATGAATGCATCCCTTGAGGCAAAATTGACTTGATGCATGGGTTCATGAGGTTCCATGAAGTAAATTAGGTCATGTTTTGGATCAATGGCTTGTGCCCAGATGAAAATTTTCATCTGGAGGCCCTGGGTGATCAAAACCCTAATTTGGTGACACTGGCGATCTGGAGACTTGATCCACCTAGAAGGGAGCAGCTTTGTGCTTAATCCTTGAAGTAGGAGTCCTTTTGATCCTTTGAGGATGTTTGAGAGATTATACAAGTTGAAAATCAAGTTATTTCTTGATTGAGCCTTTGTCTAAAGCTCAGAGAGGGCTTGAAACCCTAATTTTGATTGTAGTGGATGCTCACCCATCTTCGAGGCATTTGGTGAGGCATGATGGTTCATCCATATTGTGATGATGATTTGCACAATGATGGGAAATCTTAGTGGTCAAAATTTGGGGTATGACAGATGCCCCTATTTAATCTTCTTGGACCCGAAGGTGTGAATGACGAAGGGATTCGGGCATTCGGGGTGCAAGAGGATTAAATATCGGAATACCCGAAATTTTGATGGTGGTTATGAATGGTAGCTTACGCATTCATCTTCTTTAGCTAAGCAATGATGCTTAGAAAAGGTAAACTTCCCCTCGATCCTGATCTTCAGCCAAGGAACTGGTCTCAGTTTTCTTTTGTCAACTTCCCCTCGTTCTTGGTTTCCTACCAAAGAACTGGTCTTAGTTTCTGATTTAAACTTCCCCTCGATCCTGGTTTCCTACCACGGAACTGGTCTTAGTTTCTTAAATAAACTTCCCCTCGATCCTGGTTTCCTACCAAGGATCTGGTCTCGGTTTCTGATATAAACTTCCCCTCGATCCTGGTTTCCTACCAAGGAACTGGTCTTAGTTTCTTTTGTCAATAAACTTTATTGACCAGGGACGCTATGAGTAGCGGTTTTCCTTCAAACTTCTCGCCGAATTTTCCTGGGGAGATGCCATTTGAGTAGAAAATGTTTTGCTGTCAGACTTGCTGGGGAACCCAGTCGTCTGAGTTGTAGAGGTACACAAACTTCTCTGTTTTTGAGACGCCATTTGTCGATTCTACTTGGGAAAGCGAGTCTCTTGAGAGACTGTTTCCATTTGGGGTTACATCATACTTTTCTCGGGATCTTCCCGGAGAAATGCCATATGATGGGATCCAATTTTAAGGGGCCAATGGCCTTCTCATCAGTGGTTTTTCGGAGCAAAACTGGCGTGCTGCCTAATCTCTGATCACGAGGCTTTCTCTGTGGATTTTCCTTAACCCGGGAAAGCAAGGATATCATCTTCAATGGTGAAGAGTGATGTTTATTGAAAGTTTTCTCTGGCTTTTCAGAGGTTCAAGTTATCAAAGTGGTCAAGGACCAACTTCTTTCCAGAATTAAACTGGAAGCGAGGTTGTTCAGACACAGTATTTCCTGACGAGGCAAGGACTGACAACTCGATTGAGAGGACTTCTACCACTAGGGGACAAGACCGACTAGAGTGATAGTGATGCAATATGAAATGTGAATGCAAATAAAAAATGCATGATGTATGTATATATATGCTGACAAAACAGACGCGACATACAGACTAATGGATGAACATAATTGGATACTCGGCCATCGCGAGGCGAAGAAGTACCGTTGATTCAAAATAGCAATTCCACCATGCTTAGGAGAGATAGTCCCATTGGGAGCTATGTTGATCGGGCTTAGGAGATGAGAACTCGGCCGGGGATGTCAGACGAAACATGGTCTCTGACATTATTGACCCTTCATTCAGGAGTACTGGCTTAGAAGGAGTACTTTGATTCTGCACTTTGAAGTTCACTTACTTCGGGAGAAGCGATCGATGTTCTTCTGATGTTCAACAGTCAAAAGAAATGCCATCTTTAATTTAAAAGCATTAAAAGTTTAACAAGTAAATTTATTTTTGTTTTATTTCAAGAATCGCTGATTAAGTGTAAACAACGTCGTTCTGTAAAGCTAAAACAAGTAAAGAATTACAAACAAAAGCATAAGGGCTCAAATTTTATTGATAAGATGGAGATAAGCCAAACGCGTGATTCCAAAGAGTATATACAAAGTTAGAAAATGGTAATTTACAGGGAAAAGGGCTACATTGAAACGTAACGACCACTATCCTTCTACCAACTTTGAATTCGAGGTATCCTGAGCTTCCGTCGAAGATGACCTTTGACTGGAGATTTCCTCCGATAGATGATGCAACTGCTGCTGCTGCTGAGGGACTTGCCTCTGTTGAACATAGTTACTTGCCATTATCCCTAACTTTTGCCTGGATTGTACTATGAGATTTCTAATCCATCGGGATGATTCTTTTCATGTCTCTAACTTTTGCCTGGACCGCCCTTTCGGGTTTTCAATCCACCGAGACGTTTTTTTTTAGTTTTAGGCGAAGTATTTCTTGACTACATCAACATTCGTGGGGTAGGCAAATTCCTCTCCGTCCATGGTTGCAAGTCTCAAGGCGCCGCCTGAGAAAGCTTTCGTGACCACATAGGGGCCATCATAATTTGGGGTCCATTTGCCCCAAGAATCAGTGAGAAATGATTGTATCTTCTTGAGCACAAGGTCTCCTTTTCTAAAGACACGAGGTCGGACCTTTTTGTCAAACGCCCTCTTCATTCTCTGTTGATACAACTGACCGTGGCATAGTGCCTTGATTCGCTTTTCTTCGATCAGGTTCAGTTCGTCGTGTTGACTTTGGCACCATTCAGCTTCGGTAAGCTTAGCTTCCATCAATACCCGGATTGATGGGATCTCTACTTCTATGGGGAGCACTGCTTCCATGCCATATACTATAGAGAAAGGGGTTGCCCCTGTTGAAGTGCGGACAGATGTTCGATAACTTTGAAGGGCAAAGGGTAGCATTTCGTGCCAATCCTTATAGGTTACAACCATCTTCTGAACAATCCTCTTGATGTTCTTATTAGCCGCTTCTACCGCTCCGTTCATCTTGGGTCGGTAGGGAGATGAGTTATGGTGTTCGATCTTGAACTCTGCGCACAACTCTTTCATCATCTTATTGTTCAAGTTAGATCCATTATCAGTAATGGTCTCGCTTGGAACACCATAACGGCAGATGATATTGTTTTTGATAAATCGGACCACCACTTGTCGGGTTACATTGGCGAATGACGCTGCTTCGACACACTTGGTGAAATATTCAATGGCTACCAGGATGAACCGATGTCCGTTTGAAGCCTTAGGCTCAATCATGCCAATCATGTCGATTCCCCATATCGAGAACGGCCATGGGGAAGAAAGAACTTTGAGATGTGATGGCGGTACATGAATTTTGTCGGAGTATATTTGACACTTGTGACACCTCCTCATGTACTTGTAGTAGTCGGATTCCATGGTCAACCAATAATACCCGGCCCTGAGAATTTTTCTCGCCATTGTGTGTCCGTTGGCATGAGTGCCAAAGGATCCTTCATGAATTTCTTTCATAAGCATGTCTGCTTCTGGTCTGCCTACACATCGGAGCAAGACCATGTCGAAATTTCTCTTATAGAGAGTGTCACCGCTCAGGAAGAAGTTTCCAGCCAATCTTCTGAGGGTCTTTCTATCTTTCCTAGATGCCCCAGGTGGGTACTCTTGTTTTTGAAGGAAGCATTTGATATCATGATACCAAGGTCTGTCGTCTATGACTGCTTCAATTGTGAAGACATAAGCGGGCCGTTCAAGGCGCATGATGTCGATCTTAGGTATGTCATTCCATCGACCTACACTAATCATGGAAGAGAGAGTGGCTAATGCATCAGCCATGTGATTCTCATCACGAGGGATGTGATGAAAGTCGACTCTGTTGAAGAAGGGTAACAACCTTCTTGCATAGTCTTTGTAAGGAATCAATCCTAATTGGTATGTGTTCCAATCTCCTTTTATCTGGTTAATAACCAACGCTGAATCGCCATATACGTCCAAGTTTTTGATCCTTAAATCAATCGCTTCTTCGAGACCCATAATACAAGCTTCGTATTCGGCCTCGTTGTTCGTACATTTGAACGTAAGTCGAGCGGTGAAAGGAATGTGGGAACCCTGAGGGGTAACAATGATTGCCCCAATTCCGTTTCCATAATGATTGACTGCTCTGTCAAAGATAAGTCCCCACTGGGAACCTGGTTCTGGCCCTTCACTGGGTAGTGGTTCATCGCAATCTTTCATTTTTAGATACATGACATCTTCGTCTGGGAAGTCAAACCCGATTGATTCTTGATCGTCAATCGGTTGATGACCCAAATGATCGGCTAAAATACTTCCTTTAACGGCTTTCTGAGCATGGTACTCTATGTCATATTCTGATAGTAACATCTGCCAACAGGAAATCCTTCCCGTGAGAGCAGGTTTTTCGTAAACGTACTTGATTGGATCCATTTCGGAGACCAACCAAGTAGTATGACGAATCATGTACTGGCGAAGACGTTTGGCTGCCCAAGCCAAAGCGCAACAAGTTTTCTCGAGCATCGTGTACCGAGTTTCGCAGTCGGCGAATTTCTTGCTTAGATAGTAAATGGCAGACTCTTTCCGTTTAGTTTCGTCTTGTTAGCCAAGTACACATCCCATTGAGTCCTCTAGGACTGTGAGGTAAATGATCAGTGGTCTTCCTTCCACTGGAGGTGATAGAATCGGCAGATTCAACAGGTATTCCTTAATACTGTCGAAGGCGGTTTGGCAATCTTCTGACCAAACGCAATCCTGGTTCTTTTTGAGTAATTTGAAAATCGGCGCACACGTCGCGGTCATAAGGAATATGAATCTAGAGATGTAGTTCAAACGTCCCAGGAATCCTCTGACTTGTTTTTCAGTTTTCGGAGAAGGCATTTCTTGAATGGCCTTGACCTTGTCAGGATCAACTTCTATCCCTTTCTGGCTGACGATGAACCCTAGTAGTTTCCCCGAACGGACATCGAAGGTGCACTTGTTGGGATTCAAGCGGAGCTTGAATTTTCTTAGACGTTCGAACAATTTTGACAGATGTTCAACGTGCTCATTCTCTGTTTTTGATTTTGCAATCATATCATCGACATACACTTCGATTTCCTTGTGTATCATGTCATGAAACAGAGTAGTCATGGCCCTTTGATAGGTTGCCCCGGCATTCTTCAAACCGGACGACATACCTTGTAACAAAAGGTACCCCATGGGGTAATGAACGAAGTTTTCTCCATGTCTTTCGGTGCCATTTTGATCTGGTTATTGCACGAAAATCCATCCATGAAGGAGAATACTTTGAACTTTGCTGTGCTGTCAACCAACATGTCAATGTGTGGTAAAGGAAAGTCGTCCTTTGGACTTGCCCTGTTTAGATCTCTGTAATCAACACACATTCTGACCTTTCCATCCTTCTTGGGAACGGGTACGATGTTGGCTAACCATTGAGGATATTCAGATGTAGCGAGGAAACCCGCGTCGATCTGTTTCTGTACCTCCTCTTTGATTTTGATGGCCATGTCTGGGTGAGTCCGTCTCAACCTTTGCTTTACTGGCGGACATTCCGATCTCAACGGTAAGTGATGTTCCACGATGCTGGTATCCAACCCTGGCATATCTTGATAGGACCAAGCGAATACATCGGGGAATTCTTTGAGAAGCTTTATCAAACCCTCTCTGGCAGTTGGACTGAGCAGTGCCCCAATCCTGATTTCTTTTCTCTCTTGCTTTGAACCTAAGTTTACCGTTTCCAACGGTTCTTTATGAGGTTCAATGGACCTTTCCTTTTGTCTGAGTAGTCGGGAGTTCTCTTCTGGAATTTCGTTGTCAACTTCTTCTTTAGCCTCGAATACCGAGAACTCAAAGTTGGGAGAAGGCATCGGATCATATGTTTCAATGGGGTATAAAACAAGCAATCTGCATGACGTGATGATTCGTGTTTAGAAGAGATAGAGAAAATGCAAGTGTGTGCAGTGTATTTATTTTTACTGCTTGTTTTTATTATTGAATTATTTTTTAAGATTACCATTTTCTGAAAAAGCAAAAAGAGAAAACAGCAATTCATGCGGAAATTACAGAACGACGTTATTTTATTAATGAACAAGTCGAATCCTGAAACTACAGCCCTATAAAACAAAACTCTGCCGCTTTGGGCAAAGCGAAGAGGGAAATTTACAGAAACGAGCCCTATCAAAACATCCGTTTCACCTGGGCAGGGTGAAAGGTTAAAGATGGAAATTACTTTGACTGGCGAACAACCTTCGGAACCTCGACAGCAACCCATTGGCGGCGAACTCCTCGGTGAATCACAAAGTCTGCCACCTTCCTCGATTTGTCTTCAGAAATAACACTGATTTCTGGTGGAGCAGGATCATTGGAATCTGTCTCCCAGGCATAATTGTCGTAGGAAAATTCCTCTGTTGCATTTTGCATAGCATTGGTGCTCTCAGCTGTATCTCCCCATCCAGTTGGCTGGATATCTTCGAGCTTGATACGAGAGCTTTCGGGAGCAGTGTACTTGACCATAAAGTCGTATTTTCCACTTGGTTGTCCCAGAGTGTTCCAAACTTCTTTGGAACTGGAGAAGTCATCCCTCTCGATGACGTTGACCTCGGGAAAAGCATAATTGATGAACTCAAGTCCTGCAAATGTTGCGAATTCATCGTCATGTTGAGTAATTTTCGAATGACTTGAGTGTTGATCCCATGACATGGTGGGGACATAGGTATTCTGTTCAATGACGCTCAGCTGAGTTTCATTACTCGGCTGACTTTCTTGTCCCAAGTTTCCTGGGTAAGGCTGCCACATTGGCAGACCATCCATTGGGCCATAGTAGTTGTAGTCAAAATTGTCTTTCATCGGAGTGTCTTCCTCTAATGAATTTGGCGGAGCATGACATCCTTCTGGATCACAATCTCCGTATATCATTTCGACATCTGATCTTGGTATAAATCTCAGACTTTTTGTAGGAAAGCAAAAAGGCATAGGCACCTCTTCCTGAGACATATAACCGTCCTTGTTAAGGTAGGACTTCCATTCTTCATCTGTGTCAGAGGGATCTTCCTCATTGATAGCATGAACTGTCTGAGACACTGGGCGAAGAAAACCTCCACTGTGGAAGAAGTTTTGAAGGGGATGAAGACTTTCATCGTTGGCAACTATCTGGGTACAGGTCGCAGAAAAACCAAGACCCTTCTTTGTTTTATTGTCAATAGGAATGACAAGTCGTCCCCATCCTGTCGTATCGGTACTCTCGGCCGCTTTGATAGCATCTTTGTATGAAGAAATTGAAGTTCCTTCTTTGAACTAATTGTCCTTGCTCACCGATAGTGCTTGGAACTGAGTTCCAACAACCTCTTCGGGTTCTATACCAGTAGATGATGACAAGTTACTCACAAGCAAGGCTTGTTCCCCACAAACCGTGACAAGTTGATCGTTCTTGACGAACTTTAGATTTTGGTGGAGGGTTGAAGTAACCGCTTCAGCCTGATGTATCCAAGGTCTTCCTAATAAACAAATGTATGTTGCCCGGATGTCCATGACCTGGAAAGTGATTTGGAAGTGTGAGGACCAATAGTTATGGGAAGATCAACTTCGCCGATAACTATTTTTCTGGATCCGTCGAATGCTTTGACGACGACCTCGCTGGTTCTCATCGGAGGGCCCTTGAATGATAATTGCATCAAAGTGGACTTCGGCATAACATTCAAGGCTGACCCTGTGTCTACCAGTACGTTGGCTAAAGCATCGTCCTGGCAGTTAACTATAATATTGAGTGCCATGTTATGACGGCGACCCTCTTCAGGTAATTCCTCATCACTAAATCCCAAATTATTGCAGGAAGTGATGTTAGAGACAATGCTATCGAATTGTCTGATTGTTACATCTTGTTCCACAAAGGCTTGCTCCAAGACTTTCTGTAGAGCCTCTCTGTGTGCTTCTGAACTGAGTAACAGTGATAATACCGAGATCTTTGAAGGAGTTTGTAATAGTTGATCGACAATGTTGTATTCACTCCTTTGGATGAGCTTTAGCATCTCATCTTTGTCTTTTGAAAAGTCAGGATTACTAGACTGACCGACTGGTGGATCAGGAATTTCTGCCTGAAGTTCCTTTTCTTTGTTGGATTCTCCAACCCCTCGGTTGAAGATTCGACCGCTCCGTGTTACACGACTGATGTCTGCAATATTCACAACGGAGGGTAATGGAATTTCCTTTCCATTCTCAATTATTGTTGCACCGTATTTGTAAGGGATTGCCTTAGCTGATTCATACGGTAGTGGTCCCGGTAGATAGATGACTATGGGAACCTTCTGATTTTTCTGACCATCATAAGTAATCTCGATCCGTTCCTGGTTGGGAACTTTAGATTCGTCAAGTAGAGGAATGATGGCAAAAACATCCCTAGTCCTATGATGACCAGAGATTGTGACAACATCCTCAACTTGATCGGCAAGGTAGTTCGGCGTCCAGTTGATGGGTCCAGAACCTGGATATGGACGAATTTCTCCGTGATTGACCTGACCCTGAAGAGCTGCTCTCACAAGGTAACACATTTGGTTACTTTCCAAACAGACGCTACAACCGTCATAGTTGTGTGGTGGCACCTGGCCACGCCCACGTTGAATACAATGTAACCTCACTAGGTTACCTCCCATTGATCGGACATCCTGACTTTGACGACGAGTAGGATTCCTGTTATTGATACTAATCTGCTGAGTATCTTCATCCATATAGATTGGCATCCACCAACGATTTAACAAGTGCTGAAGTGCCTCCTGGACAAGGGTACAACCTCGATCATTTTCGCAACCTGCTTTACAGCTTTGATAGTCATGTGATATTACGAATCCAAGTCGGACCTGCTCAGCATGTAACTCTACCAGGTTGGTATTCATTACGCGGATATCAAAGATCTGAACCATGTTGATTTGATAGGAGTTCCTATCATGGTAGTCTTGGATCCATCCAAGATCCATCTGACGCTGGAGGGCCTCTTGTATGAAAGAGCATCCCTGTTTGTTTACCGAGCAAATCAGACAGGAACTGTAATTGTGCCGCGGCAGATTATGATACTGGCTTTGCCTTGAGTACATCGCCACCAAGTTGACATTCATCGCACGGATGTCGTGGTTTTGAATTATGTTGGAATTCGTGTAAACCATGTTAACTCCACGAACTCGGTGCTCTTGGATCCATCCGAGATCCATTTGTTCCTGTAGAGCTGCTTGCACCACAGAACATCCCTGATTGTTTTTAGAGCAGATATCACACTGGTGATAGTTATGAGGTGGCACATGGCCATATCCACTCTGTCTACAATGCATCTTGACCAGATTGGTCCTCAATAAGAGTACATCATGAATTTGATAGACATTGTTAGTCTCTTTCTCAATCAGATTGACTGCAGCTTTCTCATGTTGAGGCAGCGGGTTCGTAAGAACATTAGGATTCGTATCTTTGAAAGATAAGAGCCCGCTCCTAACAAGCTTTTGTACGTCGGACTTGAAATTGAGGCAAGTCTCTATGTTATGCCCTGAACCTCCTTGATGATAAGGGCATGTTTGATCCGCTTTAAACCAAAAAGGCGGATTTTCCAGAACTGAAAGGGGAGACTTAGTCTGAATGTGCCCCTTAGCCAGCAGTAACGGAAACAGCTCTGCGTATGTTACGAGTATAGGATCAAATCCTGGTGACCGTGTTGTACGGTTGTTGTTATATGGAGGATGAGCCAGCTGAAGAGGCTGTTGCGTCCTTTGTTGGTCAGGTTGGCTCTGCGCAACCTAAGGTTGATACATAGGAACAGGCGCAGGGTTGATAGCAGGAGTAACAGCTGCTACTGGCTAATAACGTCGCCTTTGCTTTCCGAGAGAGATATTCCCAATATCTTGCTCTTTTTTCTTAGGGAGAGTACTACCGTATTTTTTAGTGCCACTCGTTGATCCAGTGTCTTTTACCAAACGTCCTTCTCGGACGGCTTCCTCAAGACGTACACCCATGCCGACCATTTCGGTGAAATCACTCGGCGCACTGGCAACCATTCGGCCATAGTAAAATGAGCTTAAGGTCTTTAAGAAGATTTTTGCCATCTCTTTTTCCTCAAGAGGTGGACAAATTTGAGCGGCAATTTCACGCCACCTTTGAGCATACTCCTTAAAGGTTTCTTTGTCCTTCTGCGACATTGATCTGAGTTGATCTCTGTCGGGTGCCCTGTCCAAATTGTACTTGTATTGTTGGACGAAGGCAGTACCAAGATCTCTGAATGTACTGATCGTAGTACGGTTTAGACCCATGTACCATTTGAGTGCGGCACCGGTTAAACTATCCTGAAAGTAGTGAATCAGCAGGTCCTGATTCTCCGTCTGAGCTGACATCCGCCGAGCATACATCACCAGATGGCTCTGAGGGCAAGAGTTACCCTTATATTTTTCAAAGTCGGGCACTTGGAACTTGTGCGGGACTTTCACATTTGGGACCAAGCAGAGGTCTGCGGCGTCCTTTCCAAATAGATCCTGACCGCGAATGGCTTGCATCTCTTTCTGCATTTCTAAGAACTGTTCCTGGAATTCATCCATTCTATCAAACATAGTTTCCTTCTTACCAGAAGGTGTCTGTGGAATCTGTCCTTTCGGGACAGTGTCCACCACAGGGGGTGGTACCGTGACTACGGCAGTAAGTCTTGGCGCCTCCCGAAGTTTGTAACCTTCAGGAGTCTTGAGTATGCCCCTGGCATCTTCGCTTTCCCGAAGTTTGTAACCTTCAGGCCCAGTGGATTCTGTTGTGATTCCCTAATCTTCAGTGATCGGCGGAACATATTCTTCTGGGATATAGTTAACAGGCATGCCCCAAGGACGATCTTTTGGTATCTGATACCTGGGATCATACTTCTCCACTATGGGCGTTGAGGTGATCTCTGAGATCACAGTTCTTTGTAGCTGAGCTTCTGCCATGGCTTGCATGTCGTTACGAAGCTTTCTCATATCCTCTCTCAGAGCGTCGAGCTCTTCTCTCAACTCTCTGTTTTCTTCCTCAAGATCATCCATCTTTTTCTGACGATTGGCCCGAGTATTATACGAATGAGACAGTTTGACTCTAGAATCGAGACACAAACGTGAGATTCGTAGGGAAGAAGAATACGCGATGTGAGAATGATGAATGCAATGATTATATTAATTATTTCTTGGTTTAATCAAAATAAACTTCGACAATTAGATTGCAAATATCAAACGGTGGGGAAACCCCCTTTTATTGAATTCCAAAGGATTACAGAAATAGAAATACAGTAGATTACAAAGTGCAGAAACAGAAACCTAAACTAATGGGTCCCGAGTCCTCTTCTTTGACCGGGGCGCTTGGGCCGTTGTCGGGTTGTCATTCCTTTTCCAGGTGAAAGGAGCGAGCAAATTCCTTTGGTCATCTTGATTCTCTACAGCATGCTGCTCCAAAATTTCAATCAGAGCATCTTTCTCTTTTAGTAGTTACTGTATTTGGATACACTCTACGTCGAGGGTGCGGTACTTGTTCTTCCAAGATCTTCTTTCCTTTTGAACTTTGTTGAGAGTAACCTGAAACTTTTTAGTTTCCGTCATGAAGTACATGACAGTTTCCCTCGGTGGAAGAATTCCGTAATGAGGATAAGGCATCTTTAGCTTGAGAGCTCTAGTTTGTACCCAATGGAGATAAGGCTCCACCAAGACACAGTCCGGTTTTCCCAGAGACTCTCGTCCTTTCTTATGAACATGTTTCCAAGCTTGCACTATTTCCATCTTTAGTGCTCTGTCATTTTCTCCTTCTTTGAAGAAAAGACCTTCCAGATGACACCCAGTGGGATGTGTCTCATCGGGTATCCAAATTGACGAAGAACCAATGTCGGATGATAGTTGATTCCTCCTTTAGTTGCTATGAGGGGTACGCTGGGGAAGTTTCCACAACGGTCAATGATTCTAATTCCCTCACAAATCCTATTACACCAATCTATATCAGAATTGGTGAGAGACATGATCTTCTGCGACCAACGTAAGACACTCTTGCCATCCCAAAAAGTAGCAGACTTGGGCAAGTGAGAGATAAACCATTTGTAGAGCAAAGGTACATAGCATGTGATATCCCATTCGCTGTACAAATTTCCCAAGTGTACAGAATGATACGCATCTGCGAGCAAAGTCGGCACAGGGTTCATAATGAGAAAAACCTTAATAGCGTTGATATCAACGAAGTTACTGATGTTAGGAAACAAAAATAACCCGTAGGTGAGCAAGACAAAGATGCTTTCAAAAGCAAACACGTTCCCTATACTAGCGAAGTACAGGGCTTTCTTTGTCAAGAACTGGGCTGGCAAACCTTGGATGCCACCCTTAGTGGTCATGTGAGTCCTGACCTCAAACTCGTCCAAATGAATTGCTATTGCAATAGTCTGATTCTTTGGAATTTCTTCCAGTCTAGAAAATGAAGCTCGATCAGTGATATGTAAATCAGTCAGATGAGAATAATCCTCCAACGTTGGTGATAGCTGGTAATCCGAGAATGTGAAACAATGATAAACCGGATCGTAGAACTGAATGAGCACGTCCATGATCCCCTTAATCACATGGACTCTTAACAGTGGTAGCAAACCACCGTGCTTGGCTCTGAAAGCCTCTGGGTTAACGATTATCCTCGCTAACTTTCTCAAATCCCCTAGCTTTGGAACCTTGAAGGTATACTGGTGAGTTCTCCTTCTACCGAAATCCATTAATGCAATCTTTTTCTCTGATATTTGTAATCACAGTCTTAGTTTAATTTGAAAAACAGAGAGACTAGAAGAGAAGTTTTTTGAATGTTTTAATGTTTCATTAAATGGATGCATGAATGCAGCACACAAAAACACAAAAAAAACATGGGGTCAAAGGGTCGTTGTCATGAAGTCAAGGCTCTACCCATCCCCACAGGTTTATACTAGGGTGATTTTTGTACTTGTACTCATTATCATCAGCTCCTCCCAGGAAAGCAAGACAACAAGCGGATCGCCAGCGAGTCGTAAAGCAATCTTAGAGTAAGTGCCATTCACCGAGAATAGATCACCAGCCTTAAATGAGGGTAGTATCGCGTAACAACTATTTCCGATAGTTTCCACACTACGAAAGGGTTTGGCTCCTCAGCTTCTCAGACTTAACAACCGGCCCATTGGCTAGAAGAGTGAATGGGTTGCGTTGGTCAACCTCCACTGAGGTTGAAGGTCGACCCCGTCGACATCACTTATCTTAAGTGTATACTCATTCTCACCACATGCGGCATCACACGCATTCCCAGTAGCAGAAAAATAAACACGTATAGCAATTAGGAAAAGCAGTATATATATTTGTCCTAATCATCCTAGACTTATAAAGCTATGATTCCTAAGTTCCTGACAGAAATGGGTTCCCCGGCGGAAGCCCCAATCTGTGGTATCACATAAGTGAAGAAAAGGAAGACCGTGCCTAGATCTAACTTTAAAATTAGCCCCACGGTGGGTGCCACTTTTCTGTAGCGAGCGATTTTGGACGCGGTTCTTAAGCGCTGGTCGCTCTCTGCGGTTTGAGCTTTGACTACAGGTCGATTCATTTTTTATCCTATTGTGACCTGAATAAGGAAGGGAAATAGATGTCTCCAATTAACCCTGCTTTGCATACTGAGTTTAAACAGCGGTCTTTTAGGTTACGAATGCTATCATTGTGGGGGGGGGGGCCCTTGTACTGGTTATTTGTATTTTCGCCAATACTGTTTTCTTTCTTTTTATCTAGGCATAAGGTTTCTGGCGGGGAACAAGGATTAGGATGTTAGGACTGATGCTTTTGAATTACTGCTTTTGATGGAGATATGGGATTTGGGTTTTTTGTTGATTGCGCTCGCTAAGATCTTTTCTTTCGATCTTATGCCTACGTATTCCCGTTTACCGAAACAGGGAAATCAGAGCGTTCGTAGTTCCTCTTATTCTATGGGAGGAAATGGGTGTTTTGGTGTCTTGTTCAAAGCCCAAGACGTGAAGCGAAAGGGTAGTTTGTATCTTGTTCAAAGCCCAAGATGTGAAGCTGAAGGTCTATTTGTGTCTTGTTCAAAGCCCAAGACGTGAAGCTAAAGGACCTCGACTTTAGAGAGAATTTGTCATCTCTAAAGAGGGGAGAAGGAGAATTACTTTAACTGGGATACGTGGATCCGAGCAATGCCATAATTTCCGGAGAAAGGGTTTTAACCTGAAGGAGAAGACTTTAACTCAGTGTAGAGGAATGCCATCTTTCCTTAGGAATTTCTCATGCTAAAAGAGGGACAGTGGTGTGGATATAGATGATCCAGAGGCTTGCCGCTTACAGTGATTAGATGAAGGGAAAGGAGTTGTTGATGTTTGTGTACTGTGAACGAGGCACAACTTTGATGCTAAAAGGTTGATTGGATCAACCAGTGGTTTTCTTATACAAAGCCTAAGAGGAGGCTATTGGCCCAACAAGAGGGAATTTTTATGTGTCTCGTACGAAGCCCGAGAGAGAGGCTAAAAGGGCTGACTCAACAAGAGAATCTTTTATACTCAACAAGAGAGTGTTTTTGTATCTCGTACGAAGCCCGAGATGGAGGCTAAAGGTTTGACTCAACAAGAGAGTCTTTTATGTGTCTCGTACAAAGCCCGAGATGGAGTCTAAAGGTTTGACTCAACAAGAGAGTCTTTTATGTGTCTCGTACAAAGCCCGAGATGGAGGCGAAAAGGTGATTGACTCAACGAGGGAGTCTCTTTATGTGTCTCGATCGAAGCCCGAGAGAGAGGCTAAAATGTTGTTTGCCTCCGCTGGGGAGAATCATTGTACAAAGCCCAAGAGAAGGCTAAGGTTACTGTTTCAGTTAAGTGACAGGTCCAGTATACTGATTTTGAAAGAGAAAATTAGTTCTTATATGAGCATCACTGTACTTATGGGTTAGATCTGAGGATCGGGGTTGTTTCCTTTTCTTTGAGGAAACTGGAAATCCAAAGGGTGTTGAGACTATCCGAGTCTGCGGGTTTCCTTCCTATTTAACGAAGGGGTCGCTTGAGAATGTCTTTGAGACTCAAGGAAGTTAGACTGTCCGTGTCTAGAGTTTCATCTTTTGTACTATGCTTTGAGAAACAGTAGTAGACTCTATGAAAGGACTGTTCTATGCAGATGACTAAGTTCTATTCCTATACCTCTAGGAGGTCGTCAGGACAATTTGTACGAAGCCCAAGAGGAGGCTGAAAACTTTTAAGAAGCCGACGGGTCCTTGTACTAAGCCTAAGAGGAGGCTATCATTCCCGGAGGAAGAGGTCATTATACGAAGCCTAAGAGGAGGCTGTGAATACTTCTAAGAAGCCGTTGGGTCCTTGAATAATGCCCAAGAGGAGGCCGATGCTTTTAAGAAGCCCGTGGGTCTATCATCTCCTTTCCATTAGGAGAGATAACTCTTTTAAAGATAAAAACCACTGGTAAACGTGCGAGGTTTACTATCCAGCGACTTTTAGCTTTTAAAGAGGGTTCCTTAGTTAAGGTCCAAGATTATGACCGTAGTGGGTACCCAAACCCCGAGACATTCAAGGCAAGCTATCCACAAGGAATAGATCAAGTCAGGAAAGTTCGAGAATTTGTAAGAGACTCAAAGATGCCATTCACGGAGAATACATTCATCTTGGGGAGTAGAGCTTCTTGACGATTCCTAAGGAGGACAGCCGAAGAGAAGACTGTATCTGGTGCTCCTATTGGGGATCTAGGCGTCTATTTCTACGAATAAATGAAACGATGTCACCTAGTCCTTAGACGTAGTTGCCGGGGAAACTCGAAATATCTATACTATTATTACACAGTAGATATGAGTTTATGAAAGGAGACTTACAGTGAGCAGCCCCACAATACAGTTTATAATATGAAAGCAGTAAACGAAAGCGATAACCACTTACTCGGTTGGAGTGCTTCCATGATGTGTGGTTAGTTGTTCAACAAAGACAGATAGAAAACAACAGTATATTCAAAATCAAAGGAGAAAGTGCTTTGAAAAAGAAAGATTTGGGGCTTACAGCTCAAGGAGAGGGCCAGGGTTTTATCAGTGAGCGCACTATTTGACTTTGTACAGCGGGACTTATACAAGTGACGGGGGCCCAAAATGGTTTTCTGTACAAAGGGATGGGTCTTACACTCTCTCAAGAGGCCCAAAAAGGTTTAAATAAAAATAGTGGGGCTTATAACACGAGGGTAGGCCCAAATGATTTTAACGCAGAGGGACTTGTACAATAAGTGAGGCCCAAATGATTTTGGTTAAAAGGGGATTGGGTCTTACACTCTATTAGAGGCCCAAAGTGTTTTGAACGGGTCTTATAGCTCAAGGAGAGGCCCAAGGGTTATTTTGAAAAGGCGACGATCGCGCCGTTTGTTTTTGACGGTATCAGGACTTATACAATATACTGAGGCCCAAAAATGATTTGGTCAAAAACAGGATTGGGTCTTACACTCTATTAGAGGCCCAAAAAGTTTTAAGAAAAAGAAATGGGTCTTACTACTCGAGGGTAGGCCCAGGTTTATTTTAAAAAAGGCGACGATCGCGCCGTTTACTTGTACAGAGGGACTTATACAATGAATGAGGCCCAAAAAGTTTTTGTACAAGGGGGGATGGGTCTTACACTCTCTCAAGAGGCCCAAAGAGTTTTGAAAATGATTTATGAGGGTTGAAATAATCCAAAACCCTAATTTATTTTCAAAATGTATTTAATTGAATAAAAATTCAATTAAAATGATCAAAAATTGTTTAACACATGGAAAACAAATTGTGATCTTGGATTAATGCTTCAAAAATTAAGTATTGACCTACAAAATAATTAGAAAGCATTAAAAGTTGCAATATCAATGTAGAAAAAATATTTAAAATGCCAAAAACAATTAAAACATTAATTCTTTGCAAAAATATCAATTATACGAAATAAATAATATTTTTGGGATTTTTTGAGAAAATAAAATATTTTAACATTTTTGTGAATTATTAAAAAAAGAATCAACTCAAAATCATTAAAACTCATAGAGAAATTAATTTTTGAATCAATTAAACAAAATCACAAAATTCAAATATTTGAATTTCTAAAAATGGCGCCAAGAACAAGCTGAAGAACACGCGCGTGTTCTTGGTTTCTCAGATTTGCATTTTCTATCATTATGCTCGTCTCAACCTCACGATCATGTCTATGTACTTTAATTTCATTTAAATTAAACATACAACAAGAAATCACGAAGAGACCTCAAGAACCCTAATTTCTGCATGAAGGCTAGGATTTTTGATACACGATTCAAACAATGCAATTAATTGAGGGAAAACATTCCATGCATGATTATGAACATATGGCCAAATTATTGTGCGAGGAAATATGCATAGATTGAGAGATGACCAAGCATGTGCTTACCTCTAAGCCGTGACAGCAAGTTCAAAGTGATTTTTGATTTGGAGGTGTTACAGATGGGTTGTGATGATCTGAACAGCTTCCCTACACCCTATGGATTATGTTTGGATGGTTGGACTTGATTGAAATTGGCTGGATCATTTTGTGGTACCTCAGCTGCACTTTGGTTAAAACCTTGAGCAACCAGCTGGTGATTTTGTGAAATTGATGTTTCAGAAGTAATCTAAGTGTTTGATCAGCTCATATGTGATGTATGTGAGGTGTGTGAGTGATTGGTTTGATTGGAATTTCTCTCAAACTCAAAACCCAATAGTGACTTGCCTTAGAAGGCAAAATTGGAGTGAAAGAAGAGATTTTGAGGAAAGCATCTGTTAGATGGATTTGGTGTACTCAAACTGACCACAATTGAGCTCTATTTATAGTAGAGCAAGTTTGTTTTGCAAGGAATAGTGCATGGCAGCTGGTAAGTAGGTTTGGCCAATGTTGGCAAATGAAAATCCAAGTCTCCTCTAGCCATTGACTAGAGGTTAGGGCACAGAGCTTTGGTTCCCTTGGTCTTGGATAAGTCTTGACTGATTTCAGATGAGAATGGCTCAGTCCATGCCACCTTGATGGTTCCATTGAATGCCTCATTCCAAATTTGAAGTCTTGTCCCTATTTTGGCCATTCTAGGTTCAACATGCTATTTCTTGTTCCATGGACTTTGGAGGCTTGGCTCAGTGATTGTCCCCTTTAGATTCAATCCTCTGAGGTGTCCAAGTGGATAGTAGCAATTGAATTTGGCTAATTTTGGCAAATCGACCAAAGTTGCAAATTCTGCCTTGCCTTGACAGATTTTAGCAAGGCAACTTGCCAATGTCATATCTCATGGTGTAAGTTGAATTTGGCAATGTTCTTGGCCATTTTGGAAAGCTCTTACATGATACAACAACTGTTTGAACAAGTTTGGTTTTGATCTCTTTTGATTCCAAGTGAAAAATCCCCCTACATTTGGCAAAAAGTGAGGCAGAATCTGACTTAGTGAAAATTTCACTAAGTGTTGGAAAAAGTGACATTTTCACTTTTCAGCCACTTTGATCACTCCATAACTCAAAATCCTTAATGAATTGGAATGACTTGTAGTTGAATTTTTGTAGGTGATAATGAGGGCTACAAATCCATCTTTGGATGAGAAAAAATGGCCTTGTGGTTTAGGAGTTATGGTCCTTCAAAGTTGGTACCCTTGCCACTTTATTTTTAACTTAGAAAAATTTCTAAGTTTTATGGTTACCCCTTTTACAAGTTATCTCACTTTTCTTGATTTTTCTTGATGAATGATGATTCAAATCATACATTAACATCATTTTAGGGTTAAAACTCCATTTTGGTGAAAAATCTCAAAAAGCCAAAGTTGACTTTTGTGCACAGTTGACTTTTTATCAGATGAATTCCAAACTGTGCAATTCTTCAGGAAATCATGTCCTTGACCTAAGTCAAACTTGATGTACATGTTCCATGGGTGTCATAGGGTATATTCAATTATGTATTAGGGTTTGGGAGCATGTCTTGGTCAAAAGTCAAAGTTACAGTTGACTTTTCCCTTAAAACCCTAATTGTGGTGCAGATGGAATTGAGACTTGTTGCTCAAACTTCTTGGATTAACCCATTGTTCCAAATGGATCAATATGGTATATTAGAGACCCTCAAACCCTCTCTTGAGGTCTTGGCTCATGGTTTGTCCCAAAAGTTAACTTAGGGGTGAATTAGGTCAAGAAACCCTAATTCCTGATTTTTGATGAATGCATCCCCTGAGGTCAAATTGACTTGATGTTTGGGTCCATGAGGTTCCATGAAGTATATTAGGTTATGTTTTGGATCAATGGCTTGTGCCCAGATGAAACTTTTCATCTGGAGGCC
Source organism: Lathyrus tuberosus (assembly GCA_022829125.1). NCBI lineage: Eukaryota > Viridiplantae > Streptophyta > Magnoliopsida > Fabales > Fabaceae > Lathyrus > Lathyrus tuberosus. The sequence continues at coordinate 6,850,525 of JALAZF010000199.1, read as the reverse complement.
CTGGGTGATCAAAACCCTAATTTGGTGACACTGGCGATCTTGAGACTTGATCCACCTAGAAGGGAGCAGCCTTGTGCTTAATCCTTAAAGTAGGAGTCCTTTTTGATCCATTGTGGATGTTTAAGAGATTAGACAAGTTGAAGATCATGTCATTTCTTGATTGATCCTTTGTCTAAGCACTCAGGGAGGGCTTAAAACCCTAATTTTGATTGTAGTGGATGCTCACCCATCTTTGGGGAGACTAATGAGGTACAAAGGTATATCCATATTGTGCTGATGATTTGCACAATGATGGGAAATCTTAGTGGTCAAAATTTGGGGTATTACAGTGACCACGGGTGAGAATTTGAAAACAAATCAATTGAGTCTATTTGTGAAAGATATGGAATTATCCATGCGTTCTCTTATCCCAAAACTCCACAACAAAATGGGTTTGTTGAGAGAAAGAACTGATCTTTTCAAGAGATGGAAAGAACAATGATTCATGACAATAAACTCCATAAGTACTTGTGGGAAGAAGCTATTAATACTGCTTGTTATATTCAGAATAAAATATATATTAGACCAATTATGGATAAAACATCATATGAATTATTCAAAGTTAGGAAACCAAGAATTTCTTATTTTCATCAATTTGGATGTGCTTGTTACATTTTGAGTAATAGGGACTACCTAAATAAATTTGATGCTAAAGCTCAAAAGGGTATCTTTTTGTGATACTATGAATGCTCAAAAGCATACAGAGTTTATAACTCAGAAACTAGAGTGGTTGAAGAGTCTATGCACGCTAAATTTGATGAAAAAATATCTGATCTTGACAAGTCAGAATCTTTGGCCCAAAATGTTATCTCTGCAGGCATCCAGAGTGAAATTCTGGCATGTAGATACCAAATGTCGAGACAGATTTCACAACACTGAGATCAAAATAGTTTGATCACTCACAAATATGCAGAGCAAAAAATAATTGTTAGAAAAATAAAAATAACACCAGTAGTTGTTAACACAGTTCGGTGCAACTCACCTACATCCGAGGGCTACCAAGCCAGGAAGGAAATTCACTATGATGGTATTAGTTCAAAGCTAAACGTACCCGTTTCCAACTTCTAGCCTAATCACTACCCGTGGAGCTTCTACCTAGACACCCTCTAGATATGAGATCCCCCTCTCACTTCCTATAAGTCACAAACCAGTGACAATTCAACAACAACCTAAAATATAAGTACCAACCCTACCAAGTACAATACTTAGTTTTTATTAAAAGCTTCAACTAAGAACAATACACTCTTGCTTAAAAGCTTTAGAGTGAACAATTAACAATGAACAATCAGTAAACTCAATGCATCAAATCAGATACAAGAGTGACATACAAACAAAAACACACTAAACCCTAAAGAGACTCAAATACACGACTAATCCTTATTCTTAAAATTCCAAACAATGTCCACCTTACAATAGGGTTAGGTCTTCTCTATAAATAGCCTTCTGTCCACTTGGGCTTGGGCTATTAAAGCGCAAAACCACCAGGAATCAACTTTATATCATAAGCATAATCTCATGCACAATAATAGGAACAAAATACAAAGTTTCCTAAAAAGGTTCAAAGATCCTTTTTACAAAAAACAACACAATCTGTCAAAATAGAAATTCCCAAAATATCCCTCCTTGGATAACACAAACATGCGAATTAAAACTCACTAAAAAATCACACTAAAAATACCAAAAAAGTCATGCCCTAACTTTCAGGTATAACATGTCCTGGCATATGGCACAACATCATGCTGAACATGATGTCTGACTGTCATAGCAGAACATCTGGCATAACATCTTGCTGACAGCATGTTGTTTTACCAAAATTTTGCCAATCAAAAAGCCACAGAACTTACAATCTCCCCCTTTGGCAAATTTTGGCTAAAACAACTGTAGCACACATCAGAGGCATACACAACGGAATCAAAACAAAAACACCAAACCTCAAGAAACACAAACCTAATATTGTCAAGGCAATAGAACACACCAGACAACATAATGTCAAGACAACTAGTCTGACATCAAAGATCAATCAGAAAAACACAAGCTACATGAGAACATGTAAGCTTTGTACAAACTGCGACTTTGCATCTACAGAACAGACATGTACAACACTCCCCCTATTATACATAACCAGTACTCACCCTCAAGAGGAAAACCTAAATCACAAGAAAAACACACAATAGAACCACACTCCAAAAGCCCAAACACAAGCTTACTCCCCTGAACATCATAACCTACTGCAGAGAAATTGCATTCTCCCACACACAGCAAATGAAATGATGTCAGAACATATAGAATGACATCCCAACACCACCAACACAAGCCTCTTGTCATACCCAAAATGTTGACCACAAGATTTCCCATCATTGTGAAGATCATTGCCACAATATGGATGTACCATCATACCTTATCAATCTCCTCAAGGATTGTTGAGCATTCACTACAATCAAGAATTAGGGTTTTGATCCCTCTCAGAGCACTGAGACAAAGGATCAATCAAGAATGGACATGATCCTCAACTTGTCTAGCCTCTCAAACACCCATAAAGGATCAAGAGGTCTCCCACATTAAGAATCCATTAGGTTTGAATTAGGTCAAGGACTTAATTTCATAGAGGATCACAAAGTTTGGAATTCATCTGATAAAAAGTCAAATGTGCCAAAAACCAAGTTTGACCTTTTGAATTTCTTGACAAGCAAGGCTTCTCTAAGTAAAAAAACAATGCTAATTCATGGTTTGGATCATCATTCATCAAGAAAAATCAAGAAAAGTGAGGTTACTTGAAAAAGGGACAACCTTAAGAAACTTAAATTTTTCTAAGTTATGGAACAAAATTGATTTGGTACCAACTTTGCAAGGTCATAACTCCCTAACCATAAATCCATTTACTTCCATCCAAAGCTCAAATGAAAGTTCACATGACATACTTCAAAATTGTCAACTACAAAAGATTCCAAATCCTCATGGATTTTGAGTTATGGATAGATCAAAATCACAAAAACATGAAAATGACCACTTTTTCCAACACTTAGTGAAAATTTTGGACATAATCTGTCTTGGATTTTCACCAACTTTTAGGCCATTTTTCACCTTGATCAAAGTTGAACCAGGACCAATGTTGGACATCAAAGTTAAAGTATGTCATGAGGGCTTTATAACAAGTACCAGATCATCTCCAAATTCAATTTGAACAGGAAGTTACAACCCTTGGAACATGGCACCAAAAGTCTTGTAATTGGCTAATTGGCTAATTGTAACATGGTACCAGATCATCTCCAGATTATAGGTCATTTGCTCAAATTGGCTAATTTTTACAATTAAAAGTATTATAATCCTTCTAGAAACATTAAGGATCAGATCAAAGCAAAAGATCTCTGAGCCACAAGTTTCCCTAGACAAAATATCGTCATGTATGCATGTGATATCTAATGATGCAAAAACCAAAAACTTCAAAGTTGTCATGGAGCATTCAATGGATGCATCAGAGTTGCATGAACTGAGGCAAATACAACTGAATGAGTCAAGCCTTTTCCCTGCAACAGAAGACCATAGGCCTGCAAGATTGACCTAAGTCAATGGTTAGAGAAGACTTGAGATTCTGTTTGAAAACCATTGGACAAAAGTCTGTACCAGGTACCATTCACTATTGATGCCAAAACAAACTTGACACACCATAAATAGAGGTCATTTGTGATTAGTTTGAGTACACCAAAGCACCATAACACATGGTTTCCTTAAAATCTCTTTTAAAAAACCAGAAATGCCTTATTTTGGAAGTCACGGTCGAATTTTAAGTTAAAGAGCAATTCCACCACAACTTATGATCTAAACACATCCAATATATCGTATATAAGCTGTTCAAACACTCATACATCATCTGGAACACCAGAATCATAGACCTCAAAATCCACTTGAGGCCTATTTGCAGTTGATATACCACAAGGTGATCCAAGCATCTCCAATCAAGTCCAGGCATCTCAACACACTCCATAAGGTATAGTGAAGATGTCCAAGTCCTCACAACACATTTGTAACATCTCCATCATCAAATTCGATCACCAGCTGCAAGAGGTAAGCCTGACACTCTCAAACTCTATAATCCATGCATCATAAATGTGTTTTTAAGTTACAAACATGTTTCTGCACTTATGTAGAGTGTTTCCACTCAATCAATTGCTATGTATGAATCGTGTATAGGATTTCATAGTGTTCTTGCTGAAATTAGAGTTCTTGAGTTCATTTTCTGATTTCTCACTCCACACTTAATATAAATGCAATTAATTGGTACCATTGGAATCCTTGTTCAAAAACGAGCAAGTTTCATGTTTACAAAAGTGAAAACCATTGAGTAATCAGAGATATATGAGAGGTTTTGCAAATCTGATCACGGAGGTTCCTGCGAAGAAGAAGAAGAAGGTGTTCTTGGCTCCTTTTTCAAATTTTTGAATATTTGAATATTTTGATATTTTTATTAAATGATTTCAAAAATTAATTTCTCTCTCATTTTTTATTGGTTCTTTTTTTAAAAAGTCAGAAAAATGTTTAAATATTTTATTCTACAAAAAATCACATTTTATATTATTTATTTAATATAGTTTGATTTTTTTGAATTTAATTTAATTTTATTTGTTTTTAAATATTTTTAAATGAAATTCTCAACTTGATTTTTCAAAACCAATTGAATTTCAAGCTTTCATGTGATTTAACATTATTTTTCAAAATATTTTTTAAATTTAACAACTTGTTTTTAAATATATTTGATATTTTGTATCATTTTATATTTAATTTCCTTTAAAAATTATTTATTTATTTAATTAAAATTAGGGTTTCTCTTAATTTTAATTTTTTAAAACTCTTTTGGGCCTCCTGGTAGAGTGTAAGTCCCGTCCCTTTGTAAATAAACCATAATGCCCGCGCCTCCTCTTGAGCATGGTACAAAAGATAAAACTCTAGACTTGGGCAGTCTAAACCTCTTGAGTCTCAAAGACATTCTCAAGTTCCTTTCAAACATAGGAAGAAACTCCGGTCTCTCCCATGAGAGTTCCCCACACTTGGACCCGCGTCAGGATCTCCATAATCCACAGCGGTAAGGCAACCTCCTTTTGGGCTTTGTACAAATGATTCTCCATAGCAGAGCTAACCTTTTTAGACTCTCTTGTTGAGTCAATCACTTTTTGGCCTCCGTCTTGGGCTTTGTACAAGACATATAAAAAACCACTCTCTTGTTGAGTATAAAAGACTCTCTTCTTGAGTCGATCTCCTTTTACCCTCTATCTCGGACTTCGTACGAGACAACAAAACACTCTCTTGTTGAGTATAAAAGACTCTCTTGTTGAGTCAATCCCTTTTCTAGCCTCCGTCTTGGGCTTTATACAAGACATATAAATCACTCTCTTTTTGAGTATAAAAGACTCTCTTGTTGAGTCAACCTCCTTTTAGGATCCGCCTTGGGCTTTGTACAAGACATATAAAACACTCTCTTGTTGAGTATAAAAGACTCTCTTGTTGAGTCAATCTCCTTTTAGCCTCAATCTCGGGCTTCGTGTGAGACAGCAAATCACTCTCTTGTTGAGTATAAAAGACTCTCTTGTTGTGTCAATCAACCTTCAGAATCTCTTGTTGAGTCAACCAACCTTCAGACTCTCTTGTTGAGTTAATCTTTTTTAGCCTCCGTCTTGGGCTTTATAAAGGACAGATAAAAGTACTCTCTTGTTGAGTCAAACCCTTTCAGCCTCCATCATGGGCTTTATACAAGATACATTCTCCCCAACGGAGTCAAAATCCCTTTTAGCCTCAATCTTGAGCGTTGTACAAGACAGAAAGAACATTTTCCCCGGAAAAGTCAAACTTCCCGCCTCCTCTTAGGCTTTGTATAAAGAAAACCCCAGTTGTGTGAATCAACCTTTTAGCATCAAAGTTGTGCCGCGCTCACAGCATACAAACATCAACAACTCCTCTTTAGAGATGACAAATTCTCTCTCAGCCAAAACCCTTTAGCTTCACATCTTAGGCTTTGAACAAGATACAAACCACCTTTAGCTTCACGTCTTGGGCTTTGAACAAGACACCAAAACACCTTTTTCCTCCCATAGAATAGGAGGAACTACGATTGCTCTGATTTCCCTGTTTTGGGAATACGTATGCATAAGATTGCAAAAATCTTAGCGGGCATACTAATCAAAAACCCAAAAACCCGTACCTTCACATATCAATTGAAAAGCACCAGACCTAACATCTTACCAATTGCCTAGACATTGTTTTTAAGCGAATAACCCTAAAGAAGAACCCACTCTTGATAGCATCTGTAAACCAATAGTTTTGACTGTTTAATCTCAGTTTGCAAGCAGAGTTAATTGGAGACATCTATTTCCCTTCCTAAATCAGCTCTACAGGATAAAAAATGAATCGAACTATAGTACCAAAGCGATAGTGATTAGAAACCACAAAATCGTGCTACATCAGGGTTGGATACCAACATCGTGTGATGCGGTGAGAATCGGATATCAAGCTATTAATTAACTTGAATCACAAAACTTTAAAATTCATCACCGAGCTTTGATTTATCCAAAGGAAAGGGTAAAGATCGAAAGAAAACCCTTTTGCACCATGTGAAGACACAGCTAAGAGATCGGGGGTTGGTTATACTAAGGGAAGGTATTAGCACCCTAAGTATCTATAGTACTCTACAGGAACCTCTTGTTTGTATTGTGTTATGTTATGTTTGCTTGCTAAGGGATCTATGTTAAGGCTAAGTGTAGCGAGCGATTTTGGACGTGGTTCTTAAGCACTATCGCTCTGGGGTACTACAGGTCAATTCATTTTTTATCCTATTGAAGCTGATGAAGGAAGAGAAATAGATGTCTCCAATTAACCCTGCTTGCATACTGAGTTTAAACAGCGGTTTGTTAGGTTACAAATGCTATGTGGAAGTGGGGCCCCATCTTCGGTTATATTGCTTGAGAACCTGGTGTTTAGACTATTGGTGAGGTCGTTGATATTGTGTTTAGATTTGATGCTTTTGGGTTGATTTGGTGGAGATACTGGATTTTGGGTTTTTGATTAGTGTGCTCGCTAAGATTTTTTCAATCTTATGCCTACGTATTCCCGGTTAACAAAAAAGGAAAATCAGAGCGATCGTCGTTCCTCCTATTCTATGGGAGGAAAAAGGTTATTTTGGAGTCTTGTTCAAAGCCCAAGACGTGAAGCTAAAGGTGGTTTGTATCTTGTTCAAAGCCCAAGATGTGAAGCTGAAGGGTCTATTTGTATCTTGTTCGAAGCCCAAGATGTGAAGCTGAAGGGGTTTGACTTTAGAGAGAATTTGTCATCTCTAAAGGGGGTCTTTTTGGTCTGTTTGTCACAACTGTTGCGTGGCTGGTTATAAAGGGGAATTACTTTAACTGGGATATGTGAATCCAGCAATGCCATAATTTCCTTTATAGGGGATTTTAACCTAAAGGAGAAGACTTTAACTCAGTTTGGAGCAATGTCATCTTTTCTTAGGAATTTCTCATGCTAAAAGAGGGACAGTGGCGTGGATGTAAATAATCCAGAGGCTTGCCACTTACAGCAATTAGATGGGGAAAAAGGAGTTGTTGATATTTGTATACTGTGAACGAGACACAGCTTTTGATGCTAAAAGGTTGATTGGCTCAACCGGGGTTTCCTTATACAAAGCCTAAGAGGAGGCTATTGGCCTAACAAGAGGGTGTTTTTATGTGTCTCGTATGAAGCCCAGGAGAGAGGCTAAAAGGGTTGACTCAACAAGAGAGTGCTTTTGTATGTGTCTTGTACGAAGCCCAAGATGGAGGCTAAAGGTGTTTGACTCAACAAGAGAGTCTTTGTACCTCGTACGAAGCCCGAGATGGAGGCTGAAAATGTTTAACTCAGCAAGAGAGTCTTTTATACTCAACAAGAGCATTTTTGTATCTCGTACGAAGCCCGAGATAGAGGCTGAAAGGATTTGACTCAAAAAGAGAGTCTGAAAAGGTTAGCTCCACTGGGGAGAATCATTGTACAAAGCCCAAGAGGAGGCTAGTGTGCTGGTGACTGTTTTAGTTGAGTGACAGGTCCAATATGTTGGATAAAGAGAAAATCAGTTCTTATATGGGTAATGTCGTGCCCAGGGATTGATCGGAGGATCAGGGATATTTCCAGTTCTTTAAGGAAATGGGAAATCCAAAGGGTATTGAGACTGTACAAGTCTACGGGTGCTTTGAGAAATCGATTCTCAAGTAGTGAATGATCTCTGTATGATGCCCAAGAGAAGGATGGTATGTTAAGGGCTGAAGGTCAACCCATTAACTGGTCTGACACTTGACTCAGAAAGACAGCTCTAGAAAATTGATGACTAGGTTCTGTTCCTATACCTGTAGAGGTCTCTAGGTCCTTGTACTAAGCCCAAGAGAAGGCATCAGAGCTTTTAAGAAGCCGAAGGGTCCTTGTACAACGCCCAAGAGGATGCGAGGATGTTTTTAGGAAGCCTGTGGGTCCCCAAACCCCGAGAAGTTCAAGACATGCCATTCACCGAGAATAGATTAAGCCAGGAAAGTTCGAGAATTTGGAAGAAACTCAAGAGACGCCATTCACAGAGAAAAGATCATCCCTGGGGAGTAGAGTCTCTTTGACGATTTCTAAGAGTGACAGTCAGAGAAAGGTTTTACCGAGAATGCTGCCTTTCACGTATCCATATTGTTTAACCCCAAGAGGATGGAAGACTGTGTCTGGTAATCCTATGGGGATCTAGTTTTGTTTGTATTTAAGATTGACCAATGGGGCTTTACCTAGTGCTAGACGTAGTTGCCGAGGAAAACTCTAAATAACTATACTAGTATTACACAGTTGATATTTGACAAGTATATAAAAGTTTGTGAAAGAAGACTTACAGTGAGCAGCCCCACAATACAGTTATATATATATATATGAAAGCGGATAAAGAAAGCGGGTAAACACTTAATCGGTTGTAGAGCTTCCATGCTGTTTGGTTTGTTTGTTCAACAAAGAAAGCTTTGATAATAATATTATATTCAAAATCAAAGGAGAAAGTGCTTTGAAAAGATTGTTGGGGCTTACAGCTCAAGGAGAGGCCCAAGGTTTTATCCGTGATTGCACTGTTTGTTTTGTACATTGTACAGGGACTTATACAAGTGACTAAGGCCCAAAAAGTTTTTCTGTACAAAGGGATGGGTCTTACACTCTCTCAAGAGGCCCAAAGGTTTATTTTTGTACAAGTGGTGGGGCTTACAGCTCAAGGAGAGGCCCAAGGTTTTGTTTCAAAAGGCGACGATCGCGCCGAACTTTTTTTACGGTATCGGGACTTATACAATATAATGAGGCCCAAAAAGTTTTGGTTTTCAAAAAGGGTTGGGTCTTACACTCTACTAGAGGCCCAATGGTTTTTAAAGAGTGGGGCTTATAACACGAGGGTAGGCCCAAGGGTTTGATTTTTGAACTGGCGATCGCGCCGAGATTTTCTTTTAACGCAGAGGGACTTATACAATATCTGAGGCCCAAAAATTATTTTGGTTAAAAGGGGATTGGGTCTTACACTCTATAAGAGGCCCAAAGAGTTTTAAAGTTATGTTTGAGTGAAAATCAAGGAAACCCTAAATTTGTTTTCTTTTAAAAGTAAATATTTAAAGAAAATCAAATAAAATGATAAAAATACCAAATAAGTTTGAATAAACCACTTGTGATTTTTGTTGAGGGTTTGAAAAATGAGGTTTTAATCACAAGATAAATTAAAACTCATTTGGTTTAGATTTTCAAAGTAAATATTCACTTTTAAATGTTTAAAAATAATTAAAAAGGAATTTATTCACAAAAATACTAATCATATTAAATAACTAATATAAATTTAATTTTTTTGTGGAATAAAATATTTCAACATTTTTGTGATTTTTTGCAAAAAGAACCAATAAAAAATAATTAAAATTGAGGGAGTTTTTAATTTTTCAAATCATTAAAAATAATAAGAAAAACAATAAAAAAAGTGGAGAAAATAGCAAAAAGAGGATCTGGGGCGAGGGGGATTCGAACCCCAGACCTCTTGTGTATAGGGCGCGCGCCTTACCACTGGGGTGGTGATACATCCGTGATAGAAGCACAACTACAAATATACAAGGCTTGCCTTGTTTTTGGCCTGGCCCAAGGCAAGGCAAGGCAAGATTTTGGTTGAAAACGTGAAGGCCATAACTTTCTCATTTCTCCATGGATTGGGACAAAATTTAGGTCTATCCTGCCTAGAATTTCACAAGGAATCCAATGGTGGTGGTATTTTTTTCAGATCATGCTCCTTTTGAAAAACCTGATAGTGGTTTTGAAATATGCCATGATTTGCATTTTCTATGCCATCTCTTGGTACAAGCATGAATTACATGATAAATTGGTGCAAACACAACACATATAACATGTATAAGAGATGCATGATCAGTGGACATCAAAAGAAGGCATGATTCAAAGAATCCAAGTTGTGATGCATACCTCTTTTTTGAGCTTTTGTGCAATCTGACAAGCCACTTGTTCCAGAAATGATTTGATGCTTTGAACAACCTCAAATGATCTCTTAGAAGCTTTTAGGATGGTTGGAATCAGCTGGAAACCTCAGGAACAAGTTTGAGCTCTTTCCTGCAAAAGGGGAAAAAGTGGCCAAAATAGCAACTCTCTCAAATGGTGTTCCAGATGGGGGGGCCATTTGGGACAGTTCAAGGATGATATTTGGAGTGTGTTTGAGGTTTTATCTGGTTTGGAAAGTGACTGAATCAAGACATGGCTTGAAAAATGAACAAAAGTCCAATTTTGAGGTTTTGAGAGGTGACTTTGTGATTTTGGTGTTACAAGTCACTTGTGAGAGTTTTGAACAACTTAGATATGATATATTGGATGTGTTTGGATCATAAGTTATGGTGAAATTGCTTTATAACTCAAAAACTCAGAGTTACCTTGCTAAAGAAGGTATTTTTGCCTAGAGAAAGAGATTTTGAGGAAAGCAAGTGTTGTAGTGCTTTGGTGTACTCAAACTGAACACAATTGAGAATCCAAGTCTCCTCTAGCCATTGACTAGAGGTTAGGGCACAGGCTGCTGGTCCCCTTGGTCTTGGATAAGTCTTGACTGAATTCAGTTGGAAATGGCTCAGTCCATGCCACCTTGGTGCATCCATTGAATGCTCCAAAACAAAATTGGGGTCTTGTCCCTCTTTTAGGCATTTCTAGGTTTGGCATGCTATTTTTGGTTCCAAAGACTTGGGAGGCTTGGGATCAGGGTTGGTTCCTCCTTAGTCCCTCTTTGAGGTGTTCAGATGGATAGAGTTGCTTGCCCTTTGCAAAATTTGAGTAAATCGAGCAAAACTCCCAAATCTGCCTTGCCATGACAGTTTGCAGCAAGGCATATTGGAATTGTCATATCTCATGGCTCAAGTGGACTTTGATGGAGTTCTTGGCCATTTTGGAAAGCTCTTATATGATACAATAACTGTTTGATCATAGTTGGTTTTGATACCTTTTGGATCCAAGTGAAAAATCCCCCTACATTTGGAAAAAAGTGAAGGCAGATTCTGACTTAGTGAAAATTTCACTAAGTGTTGGAAAAAAGTGACATTTTCACTTTTCGTGATTTTGATCATTCCATAACTCAAAATCCATGAGGAATTGGAATGAGTTATGTTTGAAGTTTTTGTAGAGGGCCATGAGAGCTACAAATCCAGCTTTGAATGGGGAAAAATGGCCTTGTGGTTTAGGAGATATGATCCTCCAAAGTTGGTACCCTAGCCACTTTGTTCCATAACTTAGAAAAATTTCTAAGTTTTTTATGGTTACCTCTTTTACAGGTTATCCCACTTTTCTTGATTTTTCTTGATGAATGATGATTCCAACCACACATTAACATCATTTTAGGTTTAAGGAACCATAATTGTGAAAATTCTCAAAAAGTCAAAGTTTGACTTTTGTGCACAGTTGACTTTTTATCAGATGAATTCTAAACTGTGCAATCCTCTATGAAATCAAGTCCTTGACCTAAATCAAACTTGATGGATTGATTTCATAGGTGTTATAGGGTGTATTGAATCATGTCCTAGGGTTTGGGAGCATGTCCTGGTCAAAAGTCAAAGATACAGTTGACTTTTCCCGCGAAACCCTAACTGTGATTCTGATGAAATTGAAACTTGTTGCTCTAGCTTCTTAGATCAATCCATTGTTGCAAATTGATCAATGTAGTGTGTTAGGGACCCTCAAATCCTCTCTTGAGGTCTTGGCTCATGATTTATCCCAAAAATTCAACTTGGGGGGTGAATTAGGTCAAGAAACCCTAATTCCTGATTTTTAGTGAATGCATCCCCTGAGGTTAAATTGACTTGATGATTGGGTCAATGATGTCCCTTGGAGCATCATAGGTTATGCTTTGAAGCATTGGCTCATGCCTAGAGGAAAATTTTCATCTGGAGGCCCTGGTCGACCAAACCCTATATTTGGTGACACTGGTGATCTTGAGGCTTATTCCACCTGGAATGTTGCAGCCTTATGCTTGATCCTTGATGTGGGAGTCCTCTTGATCCATTATGGATGTTTGAGAGGTTAGAAAAGTTGAAGATCATGTCATTCTTTGATTGATCCTTTGTCTAAGAGCTCTGAGAGGGCTAGAAACCCTAAGTCTGATTGTAGTGGATGCTCACCCATCTTTGGGGAGACTAATGGTTCATCCATATTGTGATGGTTATTTGCACAATGGTGGGAAATCTTAGTGGTCAAAATTTAGGGTATGACAGATGCCCCTATTTAATCTTCTTGGACCCGAGGGTGTGAATGGCGAAGGTATTCGGGCATTTAGGGTGCAAGAGGATTAAATATCGGAATACCCGAAATTTTGATGGTGGTTAAGAATGGTAATTCACGTATCCTTCATTTTTTGCTAAGCAATGATGCTTAGAAAAGGCAAACTTCCGCTCGATCCTGGTTTCCTACCAAGGAACTGGTCTTAGATTCCGAAATAAACTTCCCCTCGATCTTGGTTTCCTACCAAGGAACTGGTCTTAGTTTCCGAAATAAACTTCCCCTCGATCCTAGTTTCCTACCAAGGAACTGGTCTCAGTTTCTTAAATAAACTTCCCCTCGATCCTGGTTTCCTATCAATGAACTGGTCTCAGTTTCTTTTGTCAATAAGCTTTCTTGACAAGGGACGATATTCGTAGCGGTTTTCCTCAAACTTCTCGTTGAATTTTCCTGGGGAGATGCCATTTGATGGAATTATTTTTGATGTCAGACTTGCTGGGGAAACCCATTCGTCTGAGTTGTAGAGGTTTACAAACTTCTCTGTTGGAGATGCCATTTGTTGACTCTATCGGGGAAAACGAGTCTCTTGAGAGACTGCTTTTGCTTGGGGATATTACATCATACTTTTCTCGAAGATCTTCTCGGAGAAATGTCATATGATGTTATCTAATTTTGAGGTGCTGATGACTTCAATAACATCGACTCTCCGGAGAGCAAAATCAATATGTTGCTGAAAGTCTTTAGTCGTGAGGCTTTCTCTGGGGATTTTCCTTAATCCGGGAAAGCGACGATATCATCTTCAATGGCGAAGAGTGACATTTGTCAAACGTTTTCTCTGGTCTTTCAGAGGTTCAAGTTATCAAAGTGGTTGAGGACCGACTTCATCCCAGAAATAAACTGGAGGAGAGAGAATGTTCAGACACGACGTTTCCTGACGAGGAAAGAACTGACAACTCGATTGAGGGGACTTTTATCACTAGGCGATAAGACCGACTAGAGTGATATTGATGCAATATGAATGCGAATGTAAATCAATTATGTATGATGTATGTATGTATATGCTGACAAAACTGACGCGACATACAAACTGACGGATGAACACGATGGGATACTCGACCACTGTGGGGGATGAAAAGTATCAATGGTTCGCGATAGCAATTCTGCCTTGCTTAGGAGAGATATTCCCTACGGGGGAACAACCGTTGGTCGGGCTTAGGAGGCAAGAGCTCTGCCGGAGATGTCAGATGGAGTATTCACATCTGACATAACTGATCCTTCATCCAGGCGCACTGGTTTAGAAGGAGTACTTTGATTCTGCACTTTGAAGCTCGCTTACTTCTAGAGAAGCGATTGATGTTCTTTCGATGTTCAACAGTCAAAAGAAATTGCCATCTTTATTTAAAAAGCAGAAAAGTTTGACAAGTAAATTCGTTTTTGTTTCGTTACAAGAAATGTTAATTTTGTTAAAAACATCGTTCTGTAAAGCTAAAACAAATAAGAACTGCAAACAAAAGCACAAAAGCTTAAATTTTATTGATAGGATGGAAATCAGCCAAATGCATGATTCCATAGAGTATTTACAAAGTTAGAAAATGGTAATTTAAAGGAAGAGGGTTACATCGAAACACAACGACCACTATCCTTCTACCAACTTTGAACTCGGGGCATCCTGAGCTTCTGTCGAAGATGATCATGACTGAAGTTTTCCTTCTGATGGATGGCATTACCGCTGAAGAGTTAAACTGATCAGATGTAGTTACTTGCCATTATCCCTAACTTTTGCATGGATTGTACTTTGAGATTTCCAACCCACCGGGATGATTTTTGATCATGTCTCTAATTTTTGCTTGGACCGCCCTTTCGGGTTTTCAATCCACCGAGACGTTTTTTCTTTTAGTTTAGGCGAAGTATTTCTTGACTACATCAACATTTGTGGGGTAGGAAAACTCTTCTCCATCCATGGTTGCAAGTCTCAAGGCACCTTCTGAGAAAGCTATCTTGACCACATAGGGGCCGTCATAAGTCGGAGTAAATTTGCCCCGAGAATCAGTGAGAAATGATTGTATCTTCTTGAGCACGAGGTCTCCTTTCCTGAAGACGCGAGGTCGGACCTTTTTGTCAAACGCCTTCTTCATTCTTTGTTGATACAACTGACCGTGGCATAGAGCCGTTATTCTCTTTTCTTCGATCAGATTCAGTTCGTCGTATGGGGAGCACTACTTCTATGCCATATACTAGAGAGAAAGGGGTTGCCCCTGTTGAAGTGCGGAAAGATGTGCGATAACCGTGGAGAGCAAAGGGTAGCATTTCGTGCCAGTCTTTTTAGGTTACAACCATCTTCTGAACAATCTTCTTGGTGTTCTTGTTAGCCGCTTCTACTGCTCCATTCATCTTGGGTCAGTAGGGAGATGAGTTATGGTGTTCAATCTTGAACTCAGTGCACAACTCTTTCATCATCTTATTGTTCAAGTTGGATCCATTATCTGTAATGATCTAGCTAGGAACACCATAACGACAGATGATATTGTTTTTGATAAAGCGGATCACCACTTGTCGAGTCACATTGGTGTATGACGCTGCTTTGACCCACTTGGTGAAGTAATCAATGGCTACCAGGATGAAGCGATGTCCGTTCGAAGCCTTAGGTTTGATCATGCCGATCATGTTAATTCCCCATATGGAAAAAGACCACGGGGAAGAGAGATTTTTGAGATGCGTTGGCAGTACATGGATTTTGTCGGAGTATATCTGACACTTATGACACTTCCTCATGTACTTGTAGCAGTCGGATTCCATGGTCAATCAATCATACCATGCTCTGAGAATTTTTCTCACCATTGTGTGTCCATTGGCATGAGTGCCAAAGGATCCTTAGTGAATTTCTTTTATCAGCATGTTTGCTTCTGGTCTGTCTACGCATCGGAGCAAGAGTTCCTCTTATAGAGTGTATCACCGCTCAGGAAGAAGTTTCCAGCCAGTCTTCTGAGGGTTTTTCTGTCTTTCCTTAGTGCCCCAGGTGGGTACTCTTGTTTCTGAAGGAAGCCTTTGATATCGTGATACCAAGGTTTGTCGTCGATGACTGCTTCAATCGTGAAGATGTAAGCGGGTCGTTCAAGGCGCATTATGTCGATCTTAAGCATCAGCCATGTGATTCTCTTCACGAGGGATATGATGAAACTCGATTCTGTTTAAGAAAGGTAACAACCTTCTTGCATAATCTTTGTAAGGAATCAATCCGGATTCGTATGTGTTCCAATCTCCTTTAATTTGATTGATAATAAGGGCTGAGTCGCCATATACATCCAAGTTTTTGATCCTTAAGTCGATCGCTTCTTCAAGACCCATGATACAAGCTTCGTATTCAGCCTCGTTGTTTGTGCACTTATATGTCAGTCTGGCAGTGAAAGGAATATGGGTACCCTGAGGTGTTATGATAATTGCCCCAATTCCGTTTCCATAATTGTTGACAGCTCCGTCAAAGATTAGTCCCCATTGGGAACCTGGTTCTGGCCCTTCACTGGGTAGCGGTTCATCGCAGTTTTTCATTTTCAAATACATGACATCTTCGTCTGGGAAGTCAAACCTGATTGATTCCTGATCGTCAATCGGTTGATGAGCCAAATGATCGGCTAAAATACTCCCTTTAACGGCTTTTTGAACGTGGTACTCGATGTCGTATTATGGTAACAACATCTGCCAACGGGCAATTCTTCCTGTGAGAGCAGGTTTTTCAAAGACGTACTTGATTGGATCCATTTCTGAGATCAACCAAGTAGTGTGACGAATCATGTACTTGTGAAGACGTTTGGCTGCCCAAGCCAACGCGTAGAAAGTTTTCTCAAGCATAGTGTACCGAGGCTCGCAGTCGATGAATTTCTTGCTCAAATAGTAGATGGCAGACTCTTTCCTTTTCGTTTCGTATTGTTGGCCAAGTACACAACCCATGGAGTCCTCTAGGACTATGAGGTAGAAGATCAGTGGTATTCCTTCCACTAGAGGTGATAGAATTGGTGGATTCAACAGATATTCCTTGATACTGTCGAAGGCAGTTTGGCAATCTTTTGTCCAAACGTAATCCTAGTTCTTTTTGAGTAATTTGAAAATTGGTGCACATGTCGCGGTCATGAGGAATACGAATCTGGAGATGTAGTTCAAACGTCCCAGGAATCCTCTAACTTGTTTTTCAGTTTTCAGAGAAGGCATTTCTTGAATGGCCTTGACCTTGTCAGGATCAACCTCAATTCCTTTCTGGCTGGCGATGAACCCTAAGAGTTTCCCTGAATGAACACCGAAGGTGCACTTGTTGGGATTCAAGCCGAGTTTGTACTTTCTCAACCGCTCGAATAGTTTTGATAGGTGGGTCACATGCTCCTCTTCTGTCTTAGATTTGGCAATCATATCATCGACATACACTTTGATTTCTTTGTGTATCATGTCATGAAACAGAGTAGTCATGGCCCTTTGATAGGTTGCCCCGGCGTTCTTCAAACCGAACAACATTACCTTGTAACAAAAGGTACCCCATGGGGTGATGAACGAAGTTTTCTCCATGTCTTTCGGCGCCATTTTTATCTGATTATAGCCCGAGAATCCATCCATGAAGGAGAATACTTTGAACTTTGCTGTACTGTCTACCAGCATGTCAATGTGTGGTAAAGGAAAGTTGTCCTTTGGACTCGCCTTGTTCAGATCTCTGTAATCGACACACATTCTGACCTTTCCATCTTTTTTTGGAACGGGTACGATATTCGCTAACCATTGAGGATATTCAGACATGGCGAGGAAACCTGCATCAATATGTTTTTGTACCTCCTCTTTGATTTTGATGGCCATGTCTGGGTGAGTACGTCTCAACCTCTGTTTTACTGGCAAACATTCAGACCGTAATGGTAAATGATGCTCCACGATGCTGGTATCCAACCCTGGCATGTCCTGATAGGACCAAGCGAATGCATCGGGAAACTCCTTGAGAAGCTTTGTTAAACTCTCTTTGGCAGTTGGACTAAGCAGTGCCCCAATCCTGATTTCTTTTCTCTCTTTTTCTGAACCCAAGTTGACAATTTCCAACGGCTCTTTGTGAGGTTCAATGGACCTTTCCTCTTGTCTGAGTAATCGGGAGATCTCTTCTGGAATTTTGTCGTCAACTTCTTCTTCAGCCCCAAATACCGGGAACTCAAAGTTGGGAGAAGGCATCGGATCATATGTTTCAACGGGGTTTAAAACAAGCAATCTGCATGAAGTGATGATTTGTGTTTAGAAGAGATAGAGAGAATGCAAGAGTGTGTGCAGTGTTTTTTCTTTGAAAACTGCTTGTTTTTATGATTGATTTGTTTTTTAGGATTACCATTTTCTGAGAAAAGAAAAAAGAGAAAACAACAATTAATGCGGAGATTATAGAACGACGTTATTTTATTTATGAACAAGTCGATTATTGAAACTACTGCCCTATAAAACAAACTCTGTCACTTTGGGCGAAGCGAAGAGGGAAATTTACAGAAAGTGATCCCTATCAAAACATCCGTTTCACCTGGGCAGGGTGAAAGGTTAAAGATGGTAATTACTTTGACTTATGAACAATCTTCGAAACATCGACAGCAACCCATTGGCGGCGAACTCCTCGGTAAATCACAAAGTCTGGTACCTTCCTTGATTTGTCTTCAGAAATAACGCTGATTTCTGGTGGAGCAGGATCATTGGAATCTATCTCCCAGGAAGAGTCGCCGTATGAGGATTCCTCTGTTGTATTTTGCATAGTATTAGTGCTCTCAGAAAAATCTCCCCATCCAGTTGGCTGGATATCTTCAAACCTGATACGAGAGTTTTCAGGAGCGGTATACTTAACCATGGAGTCGTATTTTCCACTTGGTTGTCCCAAGGTGTCCCACACTTCCTTGGAACTGGAGGAGTCCTCTCTCTCGATGACGTTGGCCTCGGGAAAAGCATAGTTGATGAATTCTAGTCCGGCAAGCTTTGCCAATTCATTGTCGTACTGGATAGGTTCTGAATGACCTGAGTGTTGATCCCATGACATGGTGGGGATACAGGTATTCTTTTCAATGAAGCTCAGCTGATTTTCATTGTTCGGCTGATCTTCTTGCCCCAAGTCTCCTGGGTACGGCTGCCAGATAGGCAGGTCATCCATTGGGCTGTAATAGTCGTGGTTAAAGTTATCTTTCATCAGAGTGTCTTCCTCTAATGAATTTGGTGGAGCACGGCATCCTTCAGGATCATAATCTCCGTATATTGTTTTGACATCTGACCTGGGTATAAATCTCGGACTCTGTACGGGATAGCAAAATGGCGTAGGAACCTCTTCCTGAGACATATAACCGTCCTCGTTGAGATAGAACTTCCATTCCTCATCCATATCTGAGGGATCTCCCTCGTTGATGGTTGGACTGTTTGAGGCATTGGGTGAAGGAAACCTCCACTGTGGAAGAAGTCCTGAATAGGATGAAGACTTTCATCGTTAGCAGCTGTCTAGGTGCAGGTTACAGAAAAACCAAGACCCTTCTTTGTTTTGTTATCACTGGGAATGACAAGTTGTCCCCATCCTTTTGTATTGTTATTTTTTATCACTTCGAGAGCATCTCTGTACGAGG
This sequence comes from Lathyrus tuberosus, assembly GCA_022829125.1. Classification (NCBI taxonomy): domain Eukaryota; kingdom Viridiplantae; phylum Streptophyta; class Magnoliopsida; order Fabales; family Fabaceae; genus Lathyrus; species Lathyrus tuberosus. The sequence goes on along the minus strand of JALAZF010000199.1, from coordinate 6,831,131 downwards.
AAATTGAGGTTCCTTTCTCCGATTGATTCTCATTGCTCACCAACAGTGCTTGGAACTGAGTCCCAACAACCTCCTCGGGTTCTACACAAGTAGATAATGACAAGTTGCTCACGAGCAAGGCTTGTTCTCCATAAACCATGACAAGTTGATCATTCTTGATGAACTTCAGTTTTTGGTGCAGCGTCGAAGTGACCACACCAGCCTGGTGTATCCAAGGTCTTCCTAATAAGCAACTGTATGTTCCCTGGATGTCCATGACCTGGAAAGGATTAGGAAAGTGTGAAGACCAATAGTTATGGGAAGGTCGACTTAGCCGATAACTTCTTTCTAAGATCCGTCAAATGCTTTGATGATGACCTCACTACCCCTCATCGATGGTCCTTTGAATGATAGTCGCGTTAAAGTGGGCTTCGGCATAACGTTGATGGCTCATCTTGTGTCTACCAGTACGCTGGATAAAGCATCGTCCTGATAGTTAACTGTGATATTGAGCGCCATGTTGTGGCTTTTGCCCCTCTCTGGCAAGTCCTCATCACTGAATCCTAAGTTGTTGCAGGAAGTGATGTTATAGATGATGCTATCGAACTATCGTATTGACACATCCTGTTCCACAAAGGCCTGCTCTAAAAAATTTAGTAGAGCCTCTCTGTGGGCTTCGGAACTGAGTAAAAGTGATAGCACTGAGATCTTTGAAGGAGTTTGTAACAGCTGATCAACAATGTTGTATTCACTCATTTGGATGAGCTTTAGCATCTCATCCTTGTTTTTCTAAAGGTCGGGATTACTGGATTGACCGACTGGAGGATTAGGAACTTCTGTTGGAAGTTCCTTTTCTCTGTTAGGTTCTCCAACTCCTCGGTTGAAGATTCAACCGCTCCGTGTTACTCGAATGATGTCTGCAATATTCACCATGGAGGGTAATGGAATTTCCTTTCCATTCTCAATTATCGTTGCACCGTATTTGTAAGGGATCGCCTTAGACGATTCATACGATAATGGTCCCGGAAGATAGATAACTACAGGAGCCTTCTGATTTTTCTGACTGTCGTAAGTAACTTCAATCAGTTCCTTGCTAAGAACCTTTGATTCGTCCAGTAGAGGGATGATGGTACAAACATCCTTGTTCCTCTCAGGGTCATAGATTACAACCACGTCTTCGATTTGATCAGCGAAGTAGTCCGGCGTCCAGTCAATGGACCCCGAAGCTAGGTATGGATGAATCTCCTTGTGATCCAACTAACCCTGAAGGGCTGCTCGCATGAGGTAATATCCTTGGTTATTTTCCGAACAGACTCTACAACGTTCATAGTTGTGTGGTGGCACCTGGCCCCGCCCACTTTGAATGCAGTGTAACCTCACTAGATCTGTTTTCGTAGATCGGACATCCTGACTTCGATGCCTAGTTGGGTTCCCATCAACCACACTGATTTGTTACATTTTTTCATCCATATAGATTGGAAGCCACCAGTGGTTTAATAAGTGTTGTAAAGTTCTTTAAACGAGAGCGCATCCTTGGTTACTCTCACCACATCCTTTACAGTTCAGATAATCATGCGAAGTGAGAAAACCAAGTTGGACCTTCCTGGCATGTAACTCTACCAAGCTGGTATTCATCAGACGAATATCAAAGATTTGAATCATGTTGATCTGATAAGGATTTCTATCATAGTAGTCTTGGATCCATCCAAGATCCATCTGATGCTTGAGGGTCTCTTGTACAAAAGAGCATCCCTGTTTGTTTACCGAGCAAGTCAGACAGGAATTATGATCGTGCCGAGGCAGATTGTGATACTGGCTTTGCGTGAGTGCATCGCCACCAAGTTGACATTCATTGCACGGATGTCGTGGTTTTGAATGGCGTTGGAATTCGTACAGGTCATGCTGACTCCACAAACTCGATGCTCTTGGATCCATCCGATATCCATTTGTTCCTGTAGAGCTGATTGCACCACAGAACATCCCTGATTGTTTTTAGAGCAAATATCACACTGGTGATAATTATGAGGTGGCACATCGCCATATCCGCTCTATCTACAATGCATCTTGACCAAGTTGGCCCTTAATAAGAGTACATCATGAATTTGATAGATGTTGTTAGACTCCTCCTCTATCAAATTGACTGCAGCTTTCCCATGTTGAGGCAGCGGGTTTGTGAGAACATTAGGATTCAGATCCTTGAAAGATAAGACCCTGCTCCTAACAAGTTTTTGCACATCGGTTTTGAAACTGAGAAAGTTTTCTATGTTATGCCCTGGTCCTCCTTTATGGTAAGGACAAGTCTGATCCGTTTTGAACCAAAAAGGCAGATTTTCTGGTACTGTAAGAGGAGACCTGTTTTGGACATGCCCCTTAACCAGTAATAATGGAAGCAGTTCTGCGTACAACATGGGTATAGGATCAAACCCTGGAGGTCGCGTTGTACGGTTGTTTTTATATGGAGGACGAGTCTGCTGAAGAGACTGTTGTGTCCTTTGTTGAAATTGTTGTTGATTAGGTTGGCTCTGCACAACCTGAGGCTGATACGTAGGAATAGACGTAGGGTTGATAGCAGGAATTATAGCTGCTACTGGTTGATATCTTCGCCTTTGCTTTCCGATAGAGATATTCCCAATATCCTGCTCTTTTTTCTTAGGGAGAACACTACCATATCGTTTTGTACTACTTGATGATCCAACGTCTTTTACTAAACGTCCTTCCCGGACTGCTTCCTCGAGACGAACCGTCATGCCCACCATCTCGGTGTGGTCACTGGGCGCACTGGCGACCATTCTGTTGTAGTAAAATGAGCTTAAGGTCTTTAAGAAGATCTTTGTCATCTCTTTTTCCTCCAGAGGTGGAGAAATCTGAGCGACAATTTCACGCCATCTCTGAGCGTACTCCTTAAAGGTTTCCTTGTCCTTTTGTGACATTGATCTGAGTAGATCTCTGTCCGGTGCCATGTCCAAATTATATTTGTACTACTGAATGAAAGCAGCGCCAAGATCCCTGAACGTGCCGATCGTAGCGCGGTTTAAACCCATGTACCATTTTAATGCGGCACCGATTAAACTATCCTGAAAGTAATGAATTAGTAGCTCCTGGTTCTTTGTCTGAGCTGACATTCTCCGTGCGTACATCACTAAATGACTCCGAGGGCAAGAGTTACCCTTGTATTTTTCAAAGTCGGGCACTTGGAACTTGTGTGGAACTTTCACATTGGGGACCAAGCAGAGGTCTGCGGCGTCTTTTCCAAATAGATCCTAACCGCGAAGGTTTGCAGTTCTTTCTACATTTCCAGGAACTGTTCCTGAAACTCATTCATTATGTCGAACATGCTTTCGTTTCCACCAGAAGGTATTTGGGGAATCTGTCCTTCTGGGACAATGTGTACCACGGGCGGTGGTATAGTCATTATGGCTGAGACCCTCTGTGTCTCCCGAAGTTTGTAACCTTCAGGAGTTGCTTCCTTGCCCCTGGCATCTTCACTTTCCCGAAGTTTGTAACCTTCAGGCCCAGCGGCTCCTGCTACGGTTCCCTGATCCTCAGCGATCGGCGAAACATATCCTTCCGGGATATAGTTAAGTGGCATGCCCCAGGGGCGATCTTTCGGCATCTTGTTCCTAGGATCATACATCTCCACTATGGGCGTTGATGTGATCTCCGAGATCACAGTCCTTTGTTGTTGCATCTGAGCTTCTACTAGAGCTTTCATGTCGTTATGAAGCTTTCTCAGATCTTCTTTCAGAGTGTCGATCTCTTCTCTCAACTCTCTGTTCTCTTCCTCGAGATCATCCATATTTTTCTAACAATTGGCCCGAGTATTGTACGAATGAGACAGTTTGACTCTAGAATCGAGACGCAAACGTGAGATTCGTAGGTAAGAAGAATGCGTTTATGAGAATGATGAATGCAATGATTATATTAATTATTTTTGTTTATTCAAAGTAAACTTCGACAATTAGATTGCAAATATCAAACAGTGGGGAAACCCCGTTTTATTGAATTCAAAGGATTGCGGAAATGGAAATACAGTAGATTACAAAGTGCTGAAAAAGGAAACCTAAACTAATGGATCCTGAGTCCTCTCTGAGGAGAGCTCGAGTGCTGGTTCTGGTGCTTTCCTTTTCTTTGACCGGGGCTCTTGGGCCGTTGTCGGGTTGTCATTCCTTTCCCAAGTGAAAGGAGCGAGCAAATTCCTTTGGTCATCCTAATTTTCTACAGCATGTTGCTCTAAAATCTCAATCAGGGCATCTTTTTCTCTTAACAGATGTTGTATTTTCTTACACTCCACTTGTTCCTCCAAGACCTCTTCTCTTGCTGAACTTTGCTGAGAGTAAGCTGAAGTTTTTCCGTCTCAGACATGAAATAAAGGGCAGAGTCCCTTAATGGAAGAACTTCCTGACGAGGGTAAGGCATCCTCAGCTTGAGAGCTCTAGTTTGTACCCAATGGAGATGAGGCTCCACCGAGACACAGTCTGGTTTTCCTAGAGACTCTCGTCCTTTTCTATGAACGTGTTTCCAAGCGTGCACTATTTCTGTCTTTAGTGCCATGTCATTTTCTCCTTCCTTGAAGAAAAGACCTTCCAGATGAGCATTCCTTGGGACGTGCCTCATCGGGTATCCAAATTGCCGACGAACCAATATCGGATGATAGTTGATTCCTCCCTTAGTTCCTATAAGGGGTACATTTGGGAAATTTCCACAACAGTCAATGATCCTGATCCCTTCGTAGATTCGATTGTACCAATCGATGTCAGAGTTGGTAAGAGACATGATTCTCTGCGACCAACGTAAAGTATTCTTTTGATCCCAAAATGCAGCAGACTTGGGCAAATGCGAAGTGAACCATTTGTATAGCAGGGGTACACATCACGTGACCATTCCTCCGTTGTATAAATTCCTTAAGTGTATCGAATGATATGCATCTGCGAGTAAGGTCGGTACGGGGTTTCCAATCAGGAAAATCTTAATGGCGTTGATATCTACAAAGTTATCGATGTTGGGAAACAAAAAACCCGTAGGTGAGCAAAACAAATATGCTCTCGAAAGAGGCCACGTTCCCTATACTAGCAAAGTACAGGACTTTCTTTGTCAAGAATTGGGCTGGCAAACCTTGGATGCCACCCTTAGTGGTCATGTGAGTCCTGACTTCTGACTCGTCCAGATAAATTGCTCTTGCAATGGTTTGATCCTTTGGAATTTCTTCCAGTCCAGAAAAGGGAGCTTGATCAGTAATATGTAAATCAGTCAGGTGAGAATACTCCTCCAGCATTGGTGCAAGCTGATAATCCGGGAATGTGAAACAGTGATAAACCGGATCGTAGAACTGGATTAACGTAGACAGGATTCCTTCGATTACATAAACCCTTAACAGAGATAGCAGTCCCCCATACTTGGCGCTGAAAGCCTCGGGGTTGGTGATCATTCTCGCAAAACCTCTTAAATCCTCTAACTTTGGAACCTTGAAGGTGTACTTATGAGTTTTCCTTCTACCGAAATCCATTAGCGCAATCTCCTTCTCTGACATTTGCAATCATTGCCTTAGTTTAATTTGAAAAAGAGGGACTAGAAGAGAAGATTTTTTTGTTTTAATGTTTTTTAAATGAATGTATGAATGCAGCCACAAAAACATAGAAAAAACATGGGGTCAAAGGGTCGGTGTCATGAAGTCAAGGCTCTACCCCCCCCCAAAGGTTTATACTGGTGATTTTTTGTACCTGTCCGCAAAATCATTGACCCCTCTGGGATAACAATATCAAGCGGATCGCCAGCGAGCTGATGTATCCTATAGTGATCTCAGATGAGGGTAGTATCGCGTGACAACTATTTTCGATAGCTTCCGCACAAAAAAATGGCTTAAGTCTACTAAAAACCTCAGCTTCTCAGATAACCCAGTCGACCACACTACTTTCAACAACCAAAGTCGTATAGGCAATGTATCTGCAAAGGGAGTCTCCACTGAGTTTGATTGTCGATCGGGGGCTCTTAACTAGAATTTCACTCCCAGTAAGATTACCCGCATTGCCATCACCTATCTTAGGTGTATACTCAATCTTTCCACATGCGGCATCACACGCATTCCAATTAGCAGAAAAATAAAGACAAATATCAATTAGGAAAAGCAGTATATATATTTGTCTTAATCATCCTAAACCTCTAGTCTTATGAACCTATACAGACAATGACTCCCCAGCAGAGCTGTCATTTCTGTGACATTTCGAGAACTTAAGGTTTTCTATCGAAGATTCTAAGAAAGGGGCCCCACGGTGGGCGCCATTTTTCTGTAGCGAGCGATTTTGGACGTGGTTCTTAAGCACTGTCGCTCTGGGGTACTATAGGTCGATTCATTTTTTATCCTATTGAAGCTGATGAAGGAAGGGAAATAGATGTCTCTAATTAACCCTGCTTGAATACTGAGTTTGAACAGCGGTTTGTTAGGTTACAAATGCTATGTGGAAGTGGGCCCCAATCTTCGGTTATTTCGCTTGAGAACACGGTGTTTAGACTATTGGTGAGGTTGTTGATACTGTGTTTAGATTTGATGCTTCTGGGTTGATTTGGTGGAGATACTGGATTTTGGTTTTTTGATTAGTGTGCTTGCTAAGATTTTTTCAATCTTATGCCTACGTATTCCCGGTTAACAAAACAGGGAAATCAGAGCGATCGTAGTTCCTCCTATTTTATGGGAGGTGTTGCGGTGAAAATTGGATAACAAATTATTAATTAATTTGCATCATTTTCTTGTACAACCGACTTTGATTTATCCAAAGGAATGGTTCAAGATCGTTAAAAAACCTAAAGGGGGGAGATCTAAGGTTCGGGGGTTGGTTATACTAAGGGAAGGTATTAGCACCCTTAATATCCGTAGTATTCTACGGGAACCTCTTGTTTAAGCTTGTGTTATATTATGTTTGTTTGCTAAGGGTAAGGTATTGATATTGCTAATGACTATGAGGTCAAAGGCTAGATGGCTATGAGGCCAAGGTGATAATGAGCTATCTATGACTATGAGGTCAATAGAGAGACTTTGTGACGATGAGGTCAATGTTGGAAGGTGGCTATGAGGCCAATGGAGAGGGCTATTACTATGAGGTCAAAGTCTTGTTTATGACTATGAGGTCGAAGGTTAAAGATGGCTTTATGACTATGAGGTCAAGAGAGAGAATCCTATGACTATGAGGTCAAAGGATGGTAAATGAGCTTTCTATGACTATGAGGTCAATAGAGAGACTTTGACTATGAGGTCAAGATTAGGGAAGGGCTATGAGGCCAAAGTTTTAATTATGACTATGAGGTCAATGTTGCATAAATTGCTCTATGAATTATGAGTTCAAGAGGGGTCCTATTGACTATGAGGTCAAAGAATGGAGGTTGCCTAAGACTATGAGGTCCAAGGTAGTAATGAGCTTTCTATGATCTTGAAATCAATAGAAAGACTTTTCCTTTGGAAGGAAGGGGGGAAAATAACTTCTTATAAATAAGAGTTACAAATAGTTGACATATATGTTTAAGAATTCCAACAAAACAGTGAACATTAACATGTGAAATAGAATTCCAGAATAATTAATAGCAAGGATAAATGAGCCACATAGGTACATAGCAAGTATAAAGTTCTTAACTTGAAAATAGAAGCTTTTAAAGTCTTGTAATTTTAGTAACAGAGACTAGGGACATATAAATAGCACTTGCTCAAAGTTTCAAAAAAAAAAATATAGTAGAGTTTAGTGTAATGAAACATATGGATTTAACAATTCTCAAGACAGTAAGCAAACAACATGTGAAGTATAATAAAAATGTGACAAACTACAGAGTTAACAAGTAGGACAGAAATATTTCTTTCATAGTTTGAATCAATGCACTTAACCCGAAAAATAAAAGTTTGTTCATTACCGGAGAAAAAAAGGTTGAGTTACACCATGTATTTTTGTATTTTAGAAAAAAATGATAGTTGATTTTAAAAAGAATTTTCTGAATGAAATAAAATAGATTTGTATTTTTATTTATGGATTTTTTATATAAGAAAAAGAAATAACAAAAGAAAAGTAAAAAAAAAATAAATAAAGAAAAGAGGAAAAAAAAAGAAAAAAAAGGAAGGGGTGGCGCAAGTGTGTGTGTGATGGAGAGTAGCTTGCGCCACCTCCTTGTGTGTGTAATGGTGGCTTGCGCTACCTTGGTGATAGTGGGGAGGGGTGGCTTGCGCCACCTCCTGTGTATGAGGGAAGGGTGGCGTGCGCCACCCTGTGCGATTTTTTTTTTAATATTTTGTGCATGGGGTTGGCGGGCGCCACCCGGTTTGTTATTCTATTTTATTTTATTTCTTATTTTTTGTTCATGAAATGGCGGAGGCCATCATCACTGTGGCGAGCAAAACCAATCCAGTTTTTTTCTTTTTCAAAGCATGATTCAAACACACAGAATAATTCACAACCACATATTAAGAACATTATTTCCAGTAGCATGAATATAACAGCATACACCATCGCGAATATTATTTCCAACAGCATAACAGTATAACAGCATACATTATCATGCATATTATTTCCAGCAACATACCAACAAACTTACATATGAAACATGAATATCATTTCCAGCAACATACCAACAAACTCACATACGAATCATGAGCAGCACAACAATATAATAGCATGCACTTAAAATGAAATGGTATACCATCTAAAAAGGAGAAGCAGAAAGCGTGTTACCTAGTAGAGTAAGTCTACTGCTTCTTCAACTATGAGTTCTGGAAATAGCAAGCTTCCTCCTCTCCTCCTTCAACTACCAAGAACAGGATGTGTGAACGCTTTGGTGTTGTTTTTGTAGGAAGTGTTTTGCAGTGTTTTACTAAGTAATAAAAGTAGAGAGTTTCTTGCAAGTTTGAGGATGACTTGCAAGAGTAAGGACGTATGAATTTTTGAGAGAGTTTCTGAGTGTTTAGTGGGTTCTTTTTCTGTGTGTTGAGCAAGGATGGAATGAGCTCCTTTTATAGGCAGAACAAGCTGGTTTGAGTATTGAAGACACAGTGGGTAAAAGCAATATCCGTTGGGGATAAAATTAGGGTTTGCAAGGACTGCTGGGTAACTAATTAGGGTTTGCAAGGATATTTTTTAAACTTGGTCGTTCACAAAATCTCAGAGAAGCAGGAGGCAGCTTTGTCATTTTTCACAAACTCATGTATTACTGCATGCTTCCTTTTTGTGGTGTCATAGGAGAGTGAGCTCAAACAGGCAAGTGTTAGGGACAAGCCAAAGGTGAAAATCAACGGTAACTTTTGAAACCAATGTTCACTCACGGTAATACAAAAGTAAGAAAGAAATAAAAGGAAAAGAAAATAAATTTTTGAAAAAAGAAACTAATACGGTAGAATAATTGGAATGGGCTTAAATGAAAGAAAATGAAATCTCTATATTTAAATGACATTTTTGCTAGAGAAAAAAAATAAGTGAGAGCTAAATAAATAAAGTAAGAATAAAACCTAAATTTAAAAGCAAACTTAAATAAAATTAAAATTATAAATGAACTAAAATTGATAAAAAAAATTAAACTAGTTAAATTAAAGTAAATTTAATTAACTTAACAAAAATATAGATGAAGCTAAATGATTCAAGATAACTATTTTTAAAATAAAATTCAAAATACCTATGGAATAATAAAAAAAATCGGCTAAAATGCATCGATGAAAAATTTAGCTAAAAAGTAAAGATAGCAAATTAAAAAAAATGATATGCAACTGAGACAAACGAATCTAAGGGTAAAATTTGGGGTACAACAGTTGCCCCTATTTAAATAGCTTCACCGGATGGCACGAGGAATGGAAATCCTCAGGACGTCGAGGTGGAAGATATTTAAATATAGCCAACCAAAAATTTTGCCCTTAGATGTAATGCAGATGCTAAAGACAAACAACAAACATGCATATGCTGACATGCCATGAACTCTAATATGATGATATGATGATATGATAGTGCAAAAACGCAGACGACACCAAAGAGCTACCAAACACAGATGAGCTTTACTGGGGAAGGATGAAGGAAGTATCCACCTGAAAGACTCACTGGGGATGCAAACTAACCAATGAAAGAGACTCACTGGGGGGACTCAAAGGTAACACTGGGGATAGAGAAATAAAGGGGAAAAGCCCTGCAGATCCTCATTGAAAAATAGGAGCCAAAGAAAGGATTCTCCACTAGGGAAAGATCCAGGGAGATGGACGACAAGTGCAAAAATGACCGGACGACACTGGGGAAACAAAAACCAACCTTACTGGGCCTGAAACCAGAAAGAAGACATGATCCCCACTGGGGATCAATTTGGAATAGAAGGATAGACAAACTACCAAGAATTTTCTGGGGATTCTTATGCTGAAGAGTTCAAACGGGATCTTCAAGAAAAACCAGAAAAAGACAGAGACAAACTTTGGGTATCAGTATGAGCTGGATTTTTGGATAAGAAAGAATCCTATGACTATGAGGTCAAAGGTTAAAGAAGGCTATGACTATGAGGTCAAAGCATACCTATGACTATGAGGCCAAAGGTGAATGAGGTGATTGGGTCTAAGGTACCAATATGAGTTGGTTGGGATAACAATAGGACTTGGTTTAGGAAGGATAATCAGTATGAGCTGAAATTGGGATACCAACATGAATTAGATTTTGGATACCAGCATGAACTGGATTTTGGACACCAACATGAATTGGATTTTAGATACCAGCATGCACTGGATTTTGGATACCAACATGAATTGGATTTTGGATACCAGCATGAACTGGATTTGGGATACCAACATGAATTGGATTTTAGATTCCAGCATGAACTGGATTTTGGATACCAACATGAATTGGATTTTGGATACCAGAATGAACTGGATTTGGGATACCAACATGAATTGGATTTTGAATACCAGCATGAACTGGACTTGGGATACCAACATGAATTGGATTTTGAATACTAGCATGAACTGGATTTGGGATACCAACATGAATTGGATTTTGAATACCAGCATGAACTGGATTTGGGATACCAACATGAATTGGATTTTAGAATATCCGGTAGTCAATACTGGGGTTTGAAGGCTAGACTTCCTGGGGAGGGGTGATCAAAGAGTCAACAATCTGGCGCACACAGGTAAAGACCGGACGTAACAAGATATAGACAAAAAGTCTGCTAACAAAAAGAGGTTTCAGGAGACAAGGACCCAAAAATAAAGACACACAAATGCGAAATTTAGAATGATATGCAGGAAGCAGCCCCAACGAGACAACGGACTGGAAAAGTGAGTGGAAGCAAAGACACAACCACTACAAGGAGTCACACTGAAATCTGTCCGTAATCACTCCAGGAATGTCCTTACTTCACTGGGGAAATCAATTTTCACATTTTCAGCTAAATTTGAAAAGATACAAGGGAGAATCCCTTTGCGTCGTGACATTTTGATCATTACTGAGATGTTTCAATTCTGGGAAATATTTGTCGGTCTTTCTTCACTGACAAGCTTGGGTGATTTATCAGTGTTTTCATCCTAACCGGAGTTTTGAGGGACACCATTGATTTCACTAGATAGTCCTTAATGCCAAAGCAAAAATTTGTATTTCATTATGTTTTCTCAAAACATTTTCCGCTTTCAAAACCATTATTAATGAATAAGTGAAGTTTTGCATAACAAGGAAAATAACAGAGCAATGATAAACAGTAAATAAAGAAAGGCTCGAAAGTCTGATTTTATTAGAATGGTAACTTGCCAATAGCGAAGTTCCATGGAACATTACAATTGAAAAACGACAATTTGGGAAAAGTTTACATCGTATTCAGTGACCACTATCCTTCCTAATGACTAAGAGTCCTAAAATCTTTGCTGCTGATGAGGGTTAATGAAAACTGAACTTCTCCGGGAATTCTTGGAAATAGGTGACAACTTGGTCTGACACAATGAAACGCCTTTGTCCCTAACTTTTACCTAGACCTCCCTCTCAGGTTTTCAGTCCACCGGGACGCTCTTTTTTGCCTAGGCCGCCCTTTCGGGTTTTCGACCTAGCGAGCTCTTTCTTTTTCCTTATTTAATCCCTAACTTTTGCCTGAGTCTCCTTCATAGGTTATGACCCACCGGGATACCCTTTTCTTGCCTAAGTCGCCATTTCTGGTTTTCGACTTAGCGGGTTTTTAGGCGTAATATTTTCGTACTGAGTCAGAGTTCACAGGGTGTGTGAGTTGTTCACCATCCATCATTGTGAGGAATAAGGAGCCTCCTGAGAACACAGTTTTTACCACAAATGGACCCTCATAGTTAGGTGCCCATTTTCCGCGAGCATCCCTTTGAGATGGCAGAATCTTCTTGAGTACAAGCTCTCCTTCTCGAAATTCTCGAACACGGACCTTCTTGTCAAATTCCATCTTCATTATTTTCTTATACAAATACCCATGACACATAGCAGTCAGTCGCTTTTCATCAATGAGGTTCAATTGATCATATCTCTCTCTGACCCACTCTGCTTCATCAAGCTTGGTTTCCATCAGGATTCTCAGAGATGGTATTTCTTCTTCAATGGGGAGGATAGCATCCATTCCATATACCAGAGAAAAAGGTGTTGCCCCTGTCGAAGTTCAAACCGAAGTTCGGTATCCGTGCAAGGAAAATGGTAACATTTCATGCCAATCTTTATACGTCTTGACCATTTTCTGCAGGATCCTTTTGATGGTCTTGTTGGCAGCTTCGACAACTCCATTTATCTTGGGACGATAGGGTGAAGAATTGTGATGTTCAATCCTAAAATTGTCACATAATTCTTTCATTGTCTTGTTATTCAGATTTGTCCCATTGTCGGTTATGATCTTGTTGGGGATTCCATAACGACAGATGATATTATTTCTGATGAAACGCGCAACCACTTGCTTGGTCACATTGGCGTAGGAAGCGGCTTCAACCCACTTGGTAAAATAATCGATGGCCACTAGGATGAAATGATGACCATTAGAGGCTTTAGGCTCAATAGCTCCAATCATGTCGATGCCCCACATGGAAAAAGGCCACGGGGATGACAGAACATTTAGCAATGTCGGAGGAACATGCATCTTATCAGCGTAGATCTGACACTTGTGACACCTTCTGGCGTATTGGATACAGTCGGCTTCCATGGTTAACCAGTAATACCCAGCTCTCAAGATCTTCTTAGCCATAATATATCCATTGGCGTGAGTACCGAAAGCTCCTTCATGAATATCGTGCATCAACAAATCCGCTTCCCGCTTATCAACACATCTTAGCAAGACCATGTCATGATTCCTTTTGTACAGTACACCGTTGCTGATGAAGAATTTGGCTGACAATCTTCGCAGAGTCTTCCTATCAAGAATGGAGGCGTTGGCCGGATATTCTTGATTCTTCAGGAAGTTCAATATGTCATGGAACTAAGGCTTGCCGTTGAAGGCAGTAGCCAGGCTCAGTCTTTCTTTCAATACTGATTACTGGATCTTCGTTGATAAATCTAACTTGCCACATCGAAGCCAGTGTTGCTAGAGCATCAGCCACATGATTCTCAGTACATGGCACATGGCGAAAAGTTATCTCATCAAAACACTTAATCAACTCCAAAGCATATGCCTGATAAGGGATAAGATTTTCATCTTTTGTCTCCCATTCGCCTCTGATTTGATAAATGACTAGAGCAGAGTCACCCATAACTTCAAGAAAATAGATTCCAAGATCGATTGCAGCTTCCAGACCCAGAATGCACGCTTCATACTCAGCAATATTATTCGTACACCCAAAATCCAATCTAGCTATAAAAGGGGTGTAGCCACCTTTAGGATTAATCATAACAACACCTACTCCACGCCCCTTGTAATTGGACGAACCGTCGAACATCATCTTCCACCTGTACCCAACCCTGGGGTCTTCTTCAGAGCTTGACTCTTCACAATCTTTCACCGCCATAATATCCTCATCGGGGAAATCAAACTTGAGTGGTTCATAGTCTTCAACTGGTTGATCGACAAGATATTCTGCGAGAACACTTCCTTTAATGGCCTTTTGAGTGACGTACTGAATGTCATATTCTGACAACAGCATATGCCAACGAGCCAATCTTCCTGTTTGAGCAGGCTTCTCAAAGATGTACTTTATTGGATCCATTTTCGAGATCAACAAAGTAGTATGACATATCAGATATTGCCTCAAACGTTTGGCGGCCCACGCTAAAGCACAACAGGTCTTTTCAATCAGTGAGTATCGACTCTCGTTATCAGCAAACTTTTTACTCAGATAATAAATTCCATGTTCTTTCCGGCCAGTCTCGTCATGCTGTCCCAGAACACAGCCCATAGATTCTTCCAGGACAGTTAAATACATAAAGAGAGGTCTTCTGGGAACCGGGGGAACCAGAACAGGAGGTTCTTGGAGATAACTTTTGAGTTTCTCGAAAGCCTGTTGATAGTCGGCATTCCACTCTACTGGCTGATTCTTATGGAGCAACTTGAAAATTGGTTCACAAGTAGGAGTCATGTTGGAGATAAATCTGGAGATATAGTTCAAACGTCCCAAAAATCCTCTGACTTGAGACTCAGTCTGTGGAGCTGGCATTTCTTGAATAGCTCGCACCTTATCAGGGTCTACTTCAATCCCTCGTTGACTGACGATAAAACCAAGTAGCTTCCCTGATCTGACACCGAAAGTACATTTGGCAGGATTCAATTTCAGCTGGTATTTCCGAAGTCTCTTGAATAATTTCAGAATATGGTCCAGATGTTCCTCCTCACTTTGAGACTTAGCAATCATATCATCCACGTATACTTCAATTTCTTTATGTATCATATCGTGGAATAAAGTCACCATGGATCTTTTATAAGTTGCCCCTGCGTTTTTCAAACCGAAGGGCATGACTTTGTAGCAATAGGTTCCCCATGGAGTGATGAACGTAGTTTTATCCATATCGGCCGGATCCATTCTGATTTAATTATAGCCTGAGAAACCATCCATAAACGAGAAGATTGCAAATCGGGTTGTATTATCCACAAGAGTGTCAATATGCGGAAGAGGGAAATCGTCCTTAGGACTGGCATTGTTGAGATCCCTGTAGTCTACACACATTCGCACTTTACCGTTTTTCTTCATCACTGGCACAATGTTAGCTACCCATTCGGGATACTTCAAAACTGCCAAGAAACCTGCATCCAGTTGCCTTTTAACCTCATCTCTGATCTTGAGAGCCATGTCGGGTCTACTTCTGCGAAGTTTCTGCTTTACCGGAGGACAATCGGGCTTGAGAGGTAGTTTATGCACTACTATATCCGTATCCAAACCAGGCATATCCTGATAAGACCAAGCGAACACATCCACATATTCTTTCAAAAGCAGTATTAGCCGTTGTCTGACTTCTGCCCCAAGGGTTGCTCCAACCTTGACCTCTTTCTTCTCCTCTTCAGTACCAAGATTGATGATGTCGACTTGTTCCTCATGTGGCTGAAGATCCGTATACTGATATTCACACATTTCTGCCAAGTCATCAGGGACCTCATAGTCCTCCTCATCCTCAGCTTGATAAATAGGTGAGTCAAAGTCAATAGTGAGATTAGGGTCACTGAATATGACGGGTTTGGGATTTATTCTGCATGATGGAGGGATTTATTTTATTAAAATGCACAAAACTCAAATGCAAACAGAAAATGTTTTTGTAGTTTTGATAAGATTGCCATTTTTATTAAAAAGCAAAAGAACAGTAAAATAAAGACATGGAATTTTAACAAAACAATCACTTTCATTGATTAATAAGAGTTAAAAGCGGTGGCCTATACAAAATAATCCAATAGCCTCGGGCAAAGCTACGGAATTTGAAAACATCAAATAAAACAAGCAAATTACTCTGGCATAGGGTACAAAGTAGGGATCTCAATAGCTTCCTAATTACTAAAAGCAGCGTCACATTGAAAAACCAAATTATCGATATCTTCGTCTTCAGCATCTTCAATGACGGCGTGGACCCGTTGTCCTCCACTGACGAACATCTCTTGAATAGTCTTCAGTCTTCCCGTGGTTGGAGCAGCTTTTTCCTCAAGAGTTGGTTTGTAACCCAACCCTTGGTACTTTTCTCTCTCTTGGATCTCTACGACTTTGCCCCAGCCTTCTGGTATACCATTCTGTAGGGCGGATTGAATGCTCTTGAAGGAAGCAAAAGATGGATCATTGGAGGCCACTGGCTTGTTATCATCAATCATAACAACGTTTGCTATCTCAAGTGCTTGGAAAGAAGTTTCCAAAGCATCTTTATCGGCCTCAATGTACCGGAAGGAGGACAAGTTGCTGACCATTAAGTCTTCCTCTCCATGTATGATAACCAATTTCTCTTCAGCTACAACTTTCATTTTTTGATGCAGAGTTGATGTTACGGCGCCGACTTCATGGATCCAAGGCCTACCCAATAGGCAACTATAGGCAGGGTTGAAGTCCAAGACCTGAAAAAGGATGTTGAACACTTGAGGACCAATCAAAATAGGCAGTGGGCCTCATTACAGCTCCTCGATAGGTCAGCTTCTCAAGGGCTCTTTTTGGTAACACATTCAGGGATGAACCAGTATCCACTAGAACTCTGGCCAAAGTATCTTCTTGACATTTCACTGACACGTGTAAAGCCAGGTTATGGTTTTTTCCTGCTCGAGGTAACTCCTCATCACTAAATCTGAGAGTGTTACAGGCTGTGATGTTGGCGATGACATGGTCGAATTGTCATGCGGTTATATTTTGGGCCACGTGTGCCTGGGCCAGGACCTTTTGCAGGGCTGCTCGGTGGACAGGTGAATTCATTAGTAGAGACAACGAAATCTTGGATGGGGTCTGAGGAAGTTGGTCCACCACCTTATAGTCACTCCTCTTGATGATTCTTAGGAACTCCTCATCTTCTTCCT
This sequence comes from Lathyrus tuberosus, assembly GCA_022829125.1. Taxonomy (NCBI): domain Eukaryota; kingdom Viridiplantae; phylum Streptophyta; class Magnoliopsida; order Fabales; family Fabaceae; genus Lathyrus; species Lathyrus tuberosus. The sequence goes on along the minus strand of JALAZF010000199.1, from coordinate 6,814,265 downwards.
TATTAATTACCTCTTTTCCTCTGTCTGTAGAGGGTACAGAAACAACGGTTTCTTTAGGCACAGTTTCTTTGAATAAAGGAGTGTACACTCTACCACTTCGGGTTATCTTTCCCGTTCCGACTATGTCTGTCACCTCTTTGGTAGTTCCCACCTCATTCCTTGGAACTACTTCTTCAACAGCGGCTCCCACCTCATTCCTTGGAACCACTTCTTCGCGGGCTTTGTTACCCATAATGTTCTCATAGATCCATGGCACGGCTTTAGTTCCTCTGAACCTGAATGGAATAGGTTGTCGAGTATCGTATTGCTTGGTGTGATTGGCGGAAATAGCAATAACAGTCTCCGAATTGTTGAAAACGGGTACAGGTTTGCTGAACACAGGCACCACAGAATCTGACCCAGGAATATTGAACACAGGCACCTGCTCTCTTGGCTTTGGTAAGTTAAATACAGGCTCGATTACTGCAATTTCATCCCTCTTTTCTTTACTGAACACTTGTAGAAATCCTTCATCAATCAGACTCTGAATGTCATTTTGGACCAGCTGACAACCTTTGATGCTAGCATTACAACCCTCGCAATTACTATGACAAGCTCTAAGCAACCCAGCTTCGAACAACTTAGCATGGAAGATCTTCATAGGAGTTCTTATCTTTGAAGCATCTCTTAATAACACCTCATTATTCTCATTCTCAACAGCATTGGTGGCTCCATGTGTGGGTAATGGATTGTTCTTCACATTCGGAGGATTATCCACAAAAGACAAGATCTTCTTCTCCACTAAACCTTTTACCACATACTTCAAAGCAAGGCAACCCTCCAAATCATGACCCGCTGCCCCTTGATGAAAGGCACATGTAACATTCGGATTATGGAACCTCATAGATTTCTCTGAGGGTGGACCCATAGGTCTAGTGACAATCAAACCTTGTTGAACCAAAGAAGGATACAACTCAGTGTAAGTCATGGGTATGGGCGGGAATGAAGGCTTTCCTCCTTGTCCTCTATAAGAAGTGTTTTGCTAAGGAACTTGCGGTCTCGGTTGTTGATGTTGTTGGGTATTTGGCATATGCTGATATGCTGGCTGTTGGTAGACTGGCACCTGTTGCGCTGCTTGGTGATTAAAAGTCAGCGTTACAGCCGCTATGTAAGGTTGCTGAGGATAATGAATCGGGTAGATCGGTTGCGGAGAGAAGTTAGGACCTGCCTGCTGTTGGTAGGCTGGCTGTTTCCATCTGGGATTTTTCTCCCTTCCTGCCATGACGGCGTTGGTTTCTCCTTCTTTCTTCTTGTGGAAGTTACTGGGAGCCTTCTTAACATTGTTGTTGGTTGAACTGCTTGCAGAACTTATCACTTTCCCACTTTTCAGTCCAGCCTCTACTTTTACACCAACTGCAACGATGTCAGCGAAATTGGCATTGACGCTGCTGATCATCCTCTCATAAAATTCTGGTTTCACAGTATCTACAAACCAGTCTGCCAGTTCTTTCTCAGTTAAAGGTGGTTCAACTTGAGAAGCAGTTTCCCTCCACCATTGTGCATATTCTTTAAAGGATTCAGTGCTCTTTTGGGTCATGCTTAGCAATTGTCTTCGGTCAGGGGCCAAATCCAGATTGTACTTGTAATGTTTCACGAAAGCATCCATTACATCTTGGAAACAGTGGACTTGAGACTGATCCAGACTTAAGTACCACTTAGCAACAGCGCCTTTCAGACTATCTTGAAAACAGTGTATCATCAGCTTGTCATTACGTACATGGGCGGCCATTCTTCGGAAATACATGACCAAGTGTGATTTGGGACAAGTAGCGCCCGAGTACAGCTCGAAATTCGGCAGCTTGAATTTAGGAGGGATTACCAAGTCCGAGACTAGGCACATGTCCCTGACATCAGTGCTGAAGGCGTTACTTCCTTCCATAACCTTTATCTTCCTCTGCATGGTCTCGACACTTTCTCTTAGCTTTTCATTTTGATCGTCCCCATCTTCAGATACATCAACATAGTCATAAGGATGGTGATTATGGAAAACAGGACGACCTTGCGTCTGCACCACTGGCGGAGCGAAGGTAGGAATAACCTACTGAGCCTCATTAATCAGCGGTACTGTCTGCTGAGTAGATTGAGGAGCTGTGGCTCGGATGAATTCGAATGGCATACCTAAAGTAGGGTTCACAATAGGAATGACAGGAGGTTCTATTGCAGGAGTGATGATCTCAGAGACCACAGTGGCCTGGGTGTCCATCTTTGCCCTCAAAATGTTGACAGCTTCCAAAAGCTGCCCCATTCCACCTCGTATTTCTATCAATTCATTGTTGACTCGATCCATTTCCCCATAAACTTCTGACATCTTCAATCGAGCTTGGGCTCGAGTGTTGTATCCGTGCTTAGGATTCAGTGTGACGGTTCTGAGATAACAAGGCGACATCAGACAAAGCCCAAGAGAAAAATGCACATGATATGAGATGATGCATATGGGAATGCACATGAAGATGCAAGCTAAACTATCAAGAGACCAAAGAAATTTTTCAAATAATATAGGCAATGGAACATTTTGTCAAAACATCTTCTTCATTTAAGAAAATCTGGCAGTTGTTACATCGAGAGCAGAGTATCTTCATGCTCTTAATACAAAAAAAAAAGTAGGGACATGCCCAAAACAGAAAGGAAATAACAACATCATCGAAAGGAAATAACAAACAAAGAAACAATAACATCAAATTTAAAGGACTAGAAGTTGGATCCACTGGTGGTTGATTCCTCCTCTTCATTGATCTTCTTCATAAGCTCCTCAATGCGTCCTTTGATCCTTTCCCTTTCCAGAAACAAATCGGTCAGAGCATCCACCATCCTCTTTTTTGTCTCTGGTGGTGCCTCGTGACGAGGATATGGTTTCCTCATCACTCGAGCTATGTCACGGGACCACTGTAGGTGAGCCTCAGTGACGGGACATTCAGCTCTCCATAATTGCCTATTAATATGGTGCCAAACGCGCTCCAGTCGCATTTTCATCTCGAAACCTTCCCTTTCTTCATAATACATCATTTGCATGTCCTCATTAGCTAGAGGTCCTTCCTTCATGTGACCTAGCTGGCGGCGAGCAAGGACAGGGTTGTAGTTGATACAACCATTCCTTCCCATTAAGGGTACATTGGGGCAATCTCCACAGCTAACAATCATGGTAATTCCTTCATCCGTTGGGTCATACCATTCGATATCCGTGTGCTTCAACTCCATCAACCTCTTGGACCATATTTTACAATCTTCAACATCCTAGAAAGCCGGAGTCTTCAGAAGGTAAGAGACGAACCATTTGTAGAAAAGGGCCACACAGCAAACGATTGGCCCACAACCTCTTGAGTATCTGGTCTGGATCGAGTGATAGACATTCGCGAGCAAAGTGGGAACTGGATTGTTGATGGCGAATATCTGGATGGCTTGGACATCCACAAAATGTTTGGCATTTGGGAATAGAAATAAGCCGTAGATCATCAGAGCTAAAGTTGATTCAAACAAGGCTTCATTTCCTCGGTTCTTGAAATAAAGGGCTTTTGCTAGCAAGAACAAAGCAGGGAGTCCGTGTCGCCTTCCTTTGACAGTCAAATTAGTTTGAATGTTTGATACTCTAATCTTTGTAGCCATGGCAATTTCTTTAACGGAAGGCATTGCTTCAATCCCAGAGAAAATTGGAGCATTCCTGATGGGGATTCCAATCATGGCAGAGAACTCTTCCAAGGTTGGAACCAGCTGGAACTCGGGGAATAGGAAGCAACGGTAGGCCGGATGGTATAGCTGAACCAACACTTCAAGGGGCCCTTTGGTTACTGGCATTCTCATTAGTGGAAGAAGGCACCCATACTTATCAACGAAATGGAACGGGTCTGTAACTCTGTCGCCCAACCACAACAACTGCTCGAGCTCAGGAAGCTCAAAGGAGTAAGGCCAAACATTCTTTCCTGAGGCGTCCATGTCTACAAAATCTGCAAAATAAAATTAGTACCTTGACAGTTTAGCAAGAAATGCGAAGATGCAAATGCGATTGGTTTTAAGGAACTCAAGAAAGACAATTTTCAAAACAAGCCTCATTTCATTAAATATTGAGAAGAGTTTACAACTTGGATAGTACATCTCAAAAAGGCTCAAAATACAATAAGACGAGAATAACAACTAGTCCTAGAAGAAAAAGTAACCCTATCTAGGAGTGTCCTGCTTCACGCCTTCTCTTCTGTCTCTTCAGCTCTTGATTCTCGAAGATCAGCTTATCAACAATCCCTTTCCAAGCACCAGACGTCGGGGGAATACTGGCATACTCATGAGTGCTAGTAGTAGGTTTTGTGCTAGAGAAAAATAAATTCTCCTGCGCCAAAGGTTCATCAATTACGCGTTTTTCCAGCCACTCGATCAAGTCGTCTTTCTCTTTCATCTTCTCCTTCATTTCTTCTTGCTCGATGCAGACGGTATGATATTTCCACTCCCATGTGTCCCTCTCAAGCTTCATCCTGGCTAGATTTTCTTGATATTCTTCCATGCGCTCAATAGGAATAACAGACGGAGATGCAATAGTTGGCTGCTGAAGTATCTTGGGAATATAGGGCATCTTGAGATCACGGGCTCGAGATCGAACCCACTGAAGGTATGACTCCAAAGACACACAGTTTCTCTTCCCCAACTCGTCCTTGGTACTTTCGTGGAATTTATCCCACGCACACCAAACTCCGCTTTTGGTTTCATCATTGGCCTCTTCGTTAAGATAAAAGAAACCGGACACATGGATACTCTTAGGGTTTTCTTTCATCGCAAATCCAAATTGGCGTCTGGCCATAACAGGTCTATAGTTAATCCCACCATGAATACCGAGGAGTGGCACGTTAGCAAATGGCCCACAACTATTAATGTATACATTCTTGTCATAAACCGGGTCATACCAAAAGATGTCGTGGTGAGTAAAAGAGATGATCCTCTGAGACCAGCGAAGTTTGTCAGGGTTGTCTCGGAATTCAGACGTTCGAGGCAAATGAGTGATATACCATTGGTAAAGCAACGGTGCACAACACAAAATAGTTCCTTTTCCTCGAAGAGTCCTATGGTGAATGGAATGGAGAGCATTACCAAGTAATGTAGGCACAGAGTTTTTGCTAATGAAGATCCGGATAGCATTGATGTCGACAAAATCTTCCACATTAGCGAACAAGAACAAACCATAGACCAATAGAGCAAAGGTTGCTTCAAAGGCAGCAATACTATTTGCATTGAAAAATTGACAAGCTTTCTCATACAAGACCTTAGATGGGAGTCCCTTGATGCCATCCTTGGTGGTAATGTAGGGCTTGACCTCTGACGCATCCAAGTGAATACACTCGCCAATCTCTTTTGGGGTAGGAATTTTCTCTTGACCGATGAAAGGTCTCTGTTTCTTCACAGGTAAGCCGATCCAATGAGAGTACTCTTCCAAGGTTGGAACTAGTTGGTAATCCGGGAAGGTGAAACAATGATAGAGAGGATCATAAAATTGGACCAAGGTGTCAAGGATTCCTTCTTCCATTTTTGTGTTGAGAAGGCTAACCAATCTTCCATACTGCTTTCAGAAACTTTCATGTCCGGTCACCAAGGTTGCTAACTTCTTCAGCTTTGCCAATTTGGGCTTTTGGAAATTGAACTTCTTAGTGTTCCTCTTCTCAATATCCATGATGCCTATGATTTTCAAAGGAAAAAAATATGACTGAGTTCCTTAAAAACCAATGAGATGGATGCAATGGGATGTATGCAATGCGCAAACATGGGTAAACATACAAACATATGTACACAATCATAGCACACAAGCCTTAGGTTTTGGGGTTTCTTGAATGGAGTCATGGTCTACCCATCCCAACAAGGTGTGAACTATAGGTTCATCAATTATGGAACAAGGTTCTAAAAGTTCCCAGAGTCTACGTAAATCCTTCGGATATTATCGGCCCATGTAACTACTTACACAAGTTAATAATATTCTCAAGATAAACTCGTCTGAGTGTAGTATCGCGTGACAACTACTCGGGACTGGCTCCCTCATAGCCACCGCACTACATCTTAAAAAGCCAAGTGGGGTAAAGGTAACTACGGTCCTCAGAATCCCTGGCTCCCAATTGAAAAAGTAATATCAATGCGACTTCTCACATCAGACATCAACAATCCCAAAGGGCCTCATCTGAGTGTGGTCATCGTATGCCATAGATTGTTGGTACTACTGCCAACAACCGACTATTGATTACACCACAATCTTATCATATTTGTGCACTCAAGTCCGGGTTAGGACTTATCTCACCACTCAATAGTTCCATACCCACAAAAGATCTCAACCAAGGCATATATGCAAGGGATATATACAAATATAGCAAACAATCATGAATAGCACAAGTAAAAGCAAGGTGGGTTTAACCCTCAAAATTAAGTAGTCCCCAGTGAAGTCGCCATTTCTGTTGCGGTGAAAATCGGATAACAAATTATTAATTAATTTGCATCATTTTCTTTTACAACCGACTTTGATTTATCCAAAGGAATGGTTCAAGATCGTTAAAAACCTAAAGGGGGGATATCTAAGGTTCTGGGGTTGGTTATACTAAGGGAAGGTACTAGAACCCTTAATATCCGTAGTACTCTACGAGAACCTCTTGTTTAAGCTTGTGTTATATTATGTTTGTTTGCTAAGGATAAGGTATTGATATCGCTAATGACTATGAGGTCAAAGGCTAGATGGCTATGAGGCCAAGGTGATAATGAGCTATCTATGACTATGAGGTCAATAGAGAGACTTTGTGACGATGAGGTCAATGTTGGAAGGTGGCTATGAGGCCAATGGAGAGGGCTATGACTATGAGGTTAAATTTTTGTTTATGACTATGAGGTCGAAGGTTAAAGATGGCTTTATGACTATGAGGTTAAGAGAGAGAGTCCTATGACTATGAGGTCAAAGGATGGTAAATGAGCCTTCTATGACTATGAGGTCAATAGAGAGACTTTGAATATGAGGTCAAGATTAGGGAAGGGCTATGAGGCCAAAGTTTTAATTATGACTATGAGGTCAATGTTGCATAAATTGCTCTATGAATTATGAGTTCAAGAGGGGTCCTATTGACTATGAGGTCAAAGAAGGGAGGTTGCCTAAGACTATGAGGTCCAAGGTAGTAATGAGCTTTCTATGATCTTGAAATCAATAGAAAGACTTTTCCTTTGGAAGGAAGGGGGGAAAATAACTTCTTATAAATAAGAGTTACAAATAGTTGACATATATGTTTAAGAATTCCAACAAAACAGTGAACATTAACATGTGAAATAGAATTCCAGAATAATTAATAGCAAGGATAAATGAGCCACATAGGTACATAGCAAGTATAAAGTTCTTAACTTGAAAATAGAAGCTTTTAAAGTCTTGTAATTTTAGTAACAGAGACTAGGGACATATAAATAGCACTTGCTCAAAGTTTCAAAAAAAACAAATAATACAGTAGAGTTTAGTGTAATGAAACATATGGATTTAACAATTCTCAAGACAGTAAGCAAACAACATGTGAAGTATAATAAAAATGTGACAAACTACAGAGTTAACAAGTAGGACAGAAATATTTCTTTCATAGTTTGAATCAATGCACTTAACCTGAAAAATAAAAGTTTGTTCATTACCGGAGAAAAAAAGGTTGAGTTACACCATGTATTTTTGTATTTTAGAAAAAAAAGATAGTTGATTTTAAAAAGAATTTTCTGAATGAAATAAAATAGATTTGTATTTTTATTTGTGGATTTTTTATATAAGAAAAAGAAATAACAAAAGAAAAGTAAAATAAATAAATAAAGAAAAGAGGAAAAAAAAAAGAAAAAAAAGGAAGGGGTGGCTTGCGCCACCCATGTGTGTATGTGATGGAGAGTAGCTTGCGCCACCTCCTTGTGTGCGTAATGGTGGCTTGCGCCACCTTGGTGTTAGTGGGGAGGGGTGGCCTGCGCCACCTCCTGTGTATGAGGGAAGGGTGGCGTGCGCTACCCTGTGCTGTTTTTTTTTTAATATTTTGTGCATGGGGTTGGCGGGCGCCACCCGGTGTGTTATTCTATTTTATTTTATTTCTTATTTTTTGTTCATGAAATGACGGACGCCATCATCACTGTGGCAAGCAAAACCAATCCAGTTTTTTTCTTTTTCAAAGCATGATTCAAACACACAGAATAATTCACAACCACATATTAAGAACATTATTTCCAGTAGCATGAATATAACAGCATACACCATCGCGAATATTATTTCCAACAGCATAATAGTATAACAACATACATTATCATGCATATTATTTCCAGCAACATACCAACCAACTTACATACGAAACATGAATATCATTTCCAGCAACATACCAACAAACTCACATACGAATCATGAGCATCACAACAGTATAATAGCATGCACTTAAAATGAAATGGTATAGCATCTAAAAAGGAGAAGCAGAAAGCGTGTTACCTAGTAGAGTAAGTCTACTGGTTCTTCAACTATGAGTTCTGGAAATAGCAAGCTTCCTCCTCTCCTCCTTCAACTACCAAGAACAGGATGTGTGAACGCTTTGGTGTTTTTGTTGTAGGAAGTGTTTTGCAGTGTTTTACTAAGTAATAAAAGTAGAGTTTCTTGCAAGTTTGAGGATGACTTGCAAGAGTAAGGACGTATGAATTTTTGAGAGAGTTTCTGAGTGTTTAGTGGGTTCTTTTTCTGTGTGTTGAGCAAGGAGGGAATGAGCTCCTTTTATAGGCAGAACAAGCTGGTTTGAGTATTGAAGACACAGTGGGTAAAAGCAATATCCGTTGGGGATAAAATTAGGGTTTGCAAGGACTGCTGGGTAAAGAATTAGGGTTTGCGAGGATATTTTTCAAACTTGGTCGTTCACAAAATCTCAGAGAAGCAGGAGGCAGCTTTGTCATTTTTCACAAACTCATGTATTACTGAATGCTTCCTTTTTGTGGTGTCATAGGAGAGTGAGCTCAAACATGCAAGTGTTAGGGACAAGCCAAAGGTGAAAATCAACGGTAACTTTTGAAACCAATGTTCACTCACGGTAATACAAAAGTAAGAAAAAAATAAAAGGAAAAGAAAATAAATTTTTGAAAAAAGAAACTAATACGGTAGACTAATTGGTATGGGCTTAAATGAAAGAAAATGAAATCTCTATATTTAAATGACATTTTTGCTAGAGAAAAAAAATAAGTGAGAGCTAAATAAATAAAGTAAGAATAAAACCTAAATTTAAAAGCAAACTTAAATAAAATTAAAATTATAAATGAACTAAAATTGATAAAAAAAAATAAACTATTTAAATTAAAGTAAATTTAATTAACTTAACAAAAATATAGATGAAGCTAAATGATTCAAGATAACTATTTTTAAAAGAAAATTCAAAATACCTATGGAATAATAAAAAAAATCGGCAAAAATGCATCGATGAAAAATTTAGCTAAAAAGTAAAGATAGCAAATTAAAAAAAATGATATGCAACTGAAACAAACGAATCTAAGGGTAAAATTTGGGGTACAACAGGAGGAAAAAGGTTGGTTTTGTGTCTTGTTCAAAGCCCAAGACGTGAAGCTTAAGGTGGTTTGTATCTTGTTCAAAGCCCAAGATGTGAAGCTGAAGGGTCTATTTGTATCTTGTTCGAAGCCCAATATGTGAAGCTGAAGGGGTTTGACTTTAGAGAGAATTTGTCATCTCTAAAGGGGGTCTTTTTGGTCTGTTTGTCACATCTGTTGTGTGACTGGTTATAAAGGAGAATTACTTTAACTGGGATATATGAATCCAGGAATTCCATAATTTCCTTTATAGGGGATTTAACCTGAAGGAGAATATTTTAACTCAGTTTGGAGCAATGCCATCTTTCCTTAGGAATTTCTCATTCTAAAAGAGGGACAGTGGCGTGGATGTAAATAATCCAGAGGCTTGCCGCTTACAACAATTAGATGGGGAAAAAGGAGTTGTTGATGTTTTTATACTGTGAACAAGGCACAACTTTTGATGTTAAAAGATTGATTGGCTCAACCGGGGTTTCCTTATACAAAGCCTAAGAGGAGGCTATTGGCCTAACAAGAGGGTGTTTTTATGTGTCTCGTACGAAGCCCGAGAGAGAGGCTAAAAGGGTTGACTCAATAAGAGAGTGCTTTTGTATGTGTCGTGTACGAAGCCCAAGACAGAGGCTAAAGGTGTTTGACTCAACAAGAGAGTCTTTGTACCTCGTAGGAAGCCCGAGATGGAGGCTGAAAATGTTTGACTCAACAAGAGAGTCTTTTATACTCAACAAGAGCGTTTTTGTATCTCGTACGAAGCCCGAGATGGAGGCTGAAAGGCTTTGACTCAATAAGAGAGTCTGAAAAGGTTAGCTCCACTAGGGAGAATCATTGTACAAAGCCCAAGAGGAGGCTAGTGTGCTGGTGACTGTTTCAGTTGAGTGACAGGTCCAGTATGTTAGATAAAGAGAAAATCAGTTCTTATATGGGTAATGTTATGCTCAATGATTGATCGGAGAATCAGGGATATTTCCTGTTATTTAATGAAATGGGAAATCCAAAAGGTATTGAGACTGTCCAAGTCTACGGGAGTTTTGAGAAATTGATTCTCAGGTAGTGAATGATCTTTGTATGATGCCCAAGAGAAGGCTGGTATGTTAAGGGATGAAGGTCAACCCATTAACTGGTCTGACACTTGACTCAGAAAGACAGCTCTAGCAAATTGATGACTAGGTTCTGTTCCTATACCTATAGAGGTCTCTGGGTCCTTGTACTAAGCCCAAGAGAAGGCATGAGAGCTTCTTAGAAGCCTAAAGGTCCTTGTACAATGCCCAAGAGGAGGCGGGGATGCTTTTAGGAAGCCTGTGGGTCCCCAAACCCCGAGAAGTTCAAGACATGCCATTCACCGAGAATAGATCAAGCCAGGAAAGTTCGAGAATTTGGAAGAAACTCAAGAGATGCCATTCACGGAGAAAAGATCATCCTTGGGGAGTAGAGTCTCTTTGACGATTTCTAAGAGTGACCGTCTGAGAAAGGGTTCACCGAGAATGCTGCCTTTCACGTCTCCATATTGTTTAACCCCAAGAGGAGGGAAGACTGTGTCTGGTAATCCTATGGGGATCTAGTTTTGTTTGTATTTAAGAGTGACCAATGGGGCTTTACCTAGTGCTAGACGTAGTTGCCGGGGAAAACTCTAAATAACTATACTAGTATTACACAGTTGATATTTGACAAGTATATAAAAGTTTGTGAAAGAAGACTTACAGTGAGCAGCCCCACAATACAGTTATATATATATATATATATATATATATATATATATATATATATATATATATATATGAAAGCGGATAAAGAAAGCGGGTAAACACTTACTCGGTTGTAGAGCTTCCATGCTGTTTGGTTAGTTTGTTCAACAAAGAAAGCTTTGATAACAATATTATATTCAAAATCAAAGGAGAAAGTGCTTTGAAAAGATTTTTGGGGCTTACAGCTCAAGGAGAGGCCCAAGGTTTTATCCGTGATTGCACTGTTTGTTTTATACATTGTACAGGGACTTATACAAGTGACTGAGGCCCAAGGTTTTGTTTTAAAAGGCAATGATCGCGGCGAACTTTTTTGACGGTATCGGGACATATACAATATAATGAGGCCCAAAAAGTTTTGGTTTTCAAAAAGGGTTGGGTCTTACATTCTACTAGAGGCCCAATGGTTTTTAAAGAGTGGGGCTTATAACACGAGGGTAGGCCCAAGGGTTTGATTTTTGAACTGGCGATCACGCCGAGATTTTCTTTTAACGCAGAGGAACTTATACAATATCTAAGGCCCAAACATTGTTTTGGTTAAAAGGAGATTGGGTCTTACACTCTATTAGAGACCCAAAGAGTTTTAAAGTTTTGTTTGAGTGAAAATCATGGAAACCCTAAATTTGTTTTCTTTTAAAAGTAAATATTTAAAGAAAATCAAATAAAATGATAAAAATACAAAATAAGTTTGAATAAACCACTTGTGATTTTTGTTGAGGGTTTGAAAAATGAGGTTTTAATCACAAGATAAATTAAAACTCATTTGGTTTTGATTTTCAAAGTAAATATTCACTTTTAATTGTTTAAAAAAAATTAAAAAGGAATGGAGAGCATTACCAAGTAATGTAGGCACAGGGTTTTTGCTAATGAAGATCCGGATAGCAATGATGTCGACAAAATCTTCCACATTAGCGAACAAGAACAGACCATAGACCAATAGAGCAAAAGTTGCTTCAAAGGCAGCAATACTGTTTGCATTGAAAAATTGACAAGCTTTCTCATACAAGAACTTAGATGGGAGTCCCTTGATGCCATCCTTGGTGGTAATGTAGGGCTTGACCTCTGACGCATCTAAGTGAATACACTCGCCAATCTCTTTTGGGGTAGGAATTTTCTCTTGACCGCTGAAAGGTCTCTGTTTCTTCACAGGTAAGCCGATCCAATGAGAGTACTCTTCCAAGGATGGAACTAGTTGGTAATCCGGGAAGGTGAAACAATGATAGAGAGGATCATAAAATTGGACCAATGTGTCAAGGATTCCTTCTTCCATTTTTGTGTTGAGAAGGCTAACCAATCTTCCATACTGCTTTCGGAAACTTTCATGTCTGGTCACCAAGGTTGCTAACTTCTTCAGCTTTGCCAATTTGGGCTTTTGGAAATTGAACTTCTTAGTGTTCCTCTTCTCAATATCCATGATGCCTATGATTTTCAAAGGAAAAAAATATGACTGAGTTCCTTAAAAACTAATGAGATGGATGCAATGGGATGTATGCAATCCGCAAACATGGGTAAACATACAAACATATGTACACAATCATAGCACACAAGCCTTAGGTTTTGGGGTTTCTTGAATGGAGTCATGGTCTACCCATCCCAACAAGGTGTGAACTATAGGTTCATCAATTGGGGAACAAGGTTCTAAAAGTTCCCAGAGTCTACGTAAATCCTTCGGATATTATCGGCCCATGTAACTACTTACACGAGTTAATAATATTCTCAAGATAAACTCGTCTAAGTGTAGTATCGCGTGACAACTACTCGGGACTGGCTCCCTCATAGCCACCGCACTACATCTTAAAAGGCCAAGTGGGGTAAAGGTAACTACGGTCCTCAGAATCCCTGGCTCCCAATTGAAAAAGTAATATCAATGCGACTTCTCACATCAGACATCAACAATCCCAAAGGGCCTCATCTAAGTGTGGTCATCATATGCCATAGATTGTTGGTACTACTGCCAACAACCGACTATTGATTACACCACGATCTTATCATATTTGTGCACTCAAGTCCGGGTTAGGACTTATCTCACCACTCAATAGTTCCATACCCACAAAAGATCTCAACCAAGGCATATATGCAAGGGATATATACAAATATAGCAAACAAGCATGAATAGCACAAGTAAAAGCAAGGTGGTTTTAACCCTCAAAATTAAGTAGTCCCCAGTGAAGTCGCCATTTCTGTTGCGGTGAAAATCGGATAACAAATTATTAATTAATTTGCATCATTTTCTTTTACAACCGACTTTGATTTATCCAAAGGAATGGTTCAAGATCGTTAAAAAACCTAAAGGGGGGAGATCTAAGGTTCTGGGGTTGGTTATACTAAGGGAAGGTATTAGCACCCTTAATATCCGTAGTACTCTACGAGAACCTCTTGTTTAAGCTTGTGTTATATTATGTTTGTTTGCTAAGGGTAAGGTATTGATATCGCTAATGACTATGAGGTCAAAGGCTAGATGGCTATGAGGCCAAGGTGATAATGAGCTATCTATGACTCTGAGGTCAATAGAGAGACTTTGTGACGATGAGGTCAATGTTGGAAGGTGGCTATGAGGCCAATGGAGAGGGCTATGACTATGAGGTCAAAGTTTTGTTTATGACTATGAGGTCGAAGGTTAAAGATGGCTTTATGACTATGAGGTCAAGAGAGAGAGTCCTATGACTATGAGGTCAAAGGATGGTAAATGAGCTTTCTATGACTATGAGGTCAATAGAGAGACTTTGACTATGAGGTCAAGATTAGGGAAGGGCTATGAGGCCAAAGTTTTAATTATGACTATGAGGTCAATGTTGCATAAATTGCTCTATGAATTATGAGTTCAAGAGGGGTCCTATTGACTATGAGGTCAAAGAAGGGAGGTTGCCTAAGACTATGAGGTCCAAGGTAGTAATGAGCTTTCTATGATCTTGAAATCAATAGAAAGACTTTTCCTTTGGAAGGAAGGGGGAAAAATAACTTCTTATAAATAAGAGTTACAAATAGTTGACATATATGTTTAAGAATTCCAACAAAACAGTGAACATTAACATGTGAAATAGAATTCCAGAATAATTAATAGCAAGGATAAATGAGCCACATAGGTACATAGCAAGTATAAAGTTCTTAACTTGAAAATAGAAGCTTTTAAAGTCTTGTAATTTTAGTAACAGAGACTAGGGACATATAAATAGCACTTGCTCAAAGTTTCAAAAAAAAAAAATAATACAGTAGAGTTTAGTGTAATGAAACATATGGATTTAACAATTCTCAAGACAGTAAGCAAACAACATGTGAAGTATAATAAAAATGTGACAAACTACAGAGTTAACAAGTAGGACAGAAATATTTCTTTCATAGTTTGAATCAATGCACTTAACCAGAAAAATAAAAGTTTGTTCATTACTGGAGAAAAAAAGGTTGAGTTACACCATGTATTTTTGTATTTTAGAAAAAAATTATAGTTGATTTTAAAAAGAATTTTCTGAATGAAATAAAATAGATTTGTATTTTTATTTGTGGATTTTTTATATAAGAAAAAGAAATAACAAAAGAAAAGTAAAATAAATAAATAAAGAAAAAAGGAAAAAAAAAAGAAAAACAAGGAAGGGGTGGCTTGCGCCACCCATGTGTGTGTGTGATGCAGAGTGGCTTGCGCCACATCCTTGTGTGTGTAATGGTGGCTTGCGCCACCTTGGTGTTAGTGGGGAGGGGTGGCTTGCGCCACCTCCTGTGTATGAGGGAAGGGTGGCGTGCGCCACCCTGTGCTGTTTTTTTTTTAATATTTTGTGCATGGGTTTGGCGGGCGCCACCCGGTGTGTTATTCTATTTTATTTTATTTCTTATTTTTTGTTCATGAAATGACGGACGCCATCATCACTGTGGCGAGCAAAACCAATCCAGTTTTTTTCTTTTTCAAAGCATGATTCAAACACACAGAATAATTCACAACCACATATTAAGAACATTATTTCCAGTAGCATGAATATAACAGCATACACCATCGCGAATATTATTTCCAACAGCATAACAGTATAACAGCATACATTATCATGCATATTATTTCCAGCAACATACCAATAAACTTACATATGAAACGTGAATATCATTTCTAGCAACATACCAACAAACTCACATATGAATCATGAGTAGCACAACAGTATAATAACATGCACTTAAAATGTAATGGTATAGCATCTAAAAAGGAGAAGCAGAAAGCGTGTTACCTAGTAGAGTAAGTCTACTGGTTCTTCAACTATGAGTTCTGGAAATAGCAAGCTTCCTCCTCTCCTCCTTCAACTACCAAGAACAGGATGTGTGAACGCTTTGGTGTTGTTTTTGTAGGAAGTGTTTTGCAGTGTTTTACTAAGTAATAAAAGTAGAGTTTCTTGCAAGTTTGAGGATGACTTGCAAGAGTAAGGACGTATGAATTTTTGAGAGAGTTTCTGAGTGTTTAGTGGGTTCTTTTTCTGTGTGTTGAGCAAGGAGGGAATGAGCTCCTTTTATAGGCAGAACAAGATGGTTTGAGTATTGAAGACACAGTGGGTAAAAGCAATATCCGTTGGGGATAAAATTAGGGTTTGCAAGGACTGCTGGGTAAAGAATTAGGGTTTGCAGGGATATTTTTCAAACTTGGTCGTTCACAAAATCTCAGAGAAGCAGGAGGCAGCTTTTTCATTTTTCACAAACTCATGTATTACTGCATTCTTCCTTTTTGTGGTGTCATAGGAGAGTGAGCTCAAACAGGCAAGTGTTAGGGACAAGCCAAAGGTGAAAATCAACGGTAACTTTTGAAACCAATGTTCACTCACGGTAATACAAAAGTAAGAAAGAAATAAAAGGAAAAGAAAATAAATTTTTGAAAAAAAAAACTAATACGGTAGACTATTTGGAATGGGCTTAAATGAAAGAAAATGAAATATCTATATTTAAATGACATTTTTGCTAGAGAAAAATAATAAGTGAGAGCTAAATAAATAAAGTAAGAATAAAACCTAAATTTAAAAGCAAACTTAAATAAAATTAAAATTATAAATGAACTAAAATTGATAAAAAAAATTAAACTAGTTAAATTAAAGTAAATTTAATTAACTTAACAAAAATATAGATGAAGCTAAATGATTCAAGATAACTATTTTTAAAAGAAAATTCAAAATACCTATGGAATAATAAAAAAAATCGGCTAAAATGCATCGATGAAAAATTTAGCTAAAAAGTAATGATAGCAAATTAAAAAAATTATATGCAACTGAAACAAACGAATCTAAGGGTAAAATTTGGGGTACAACAGGAGGAAAAAGGTTGGTTTTGTGTCTTGTTCAAAGCCCAAGACGTGAAGCTAAAGGTGGTTTGTATCTTGTTCAAAGCCCAAGATGTGAAGCTGAAGGGTCTATTTGTAT
The DNA here is from genome assembly GCA_022829125.1 of Lathyrus tuberosus. Lineage (NCBI taxonomy): Eukaryota > Viridiplantae > Streptophyta > Magnoliopsida > Fabales > Fabaceae > Lathyrus > Lathyrus tuberosus. Next base: position 6,797,584 of record JALAZF010000199.1, on the reverse strand, counting down.
CTTGTTCGAAGCCCAATATGTGAAGCTGAAGGGGTTTGACTTTAGAGAGAATTTGTCATCTCTAAAGGGGGTCTTTTTGGTCTGTTTGTCACAACTGTTGCGTGACTGGTTATAAAGGAGAATTACTTTAACTGGGATATATGAATCCAGCAATTCCATAATTTCCTTTATAGGGGATTTAACCTGAAGTAGAAGATTTTAACTTAGTTTGGAGCAATGCCATCTTTCCTTAGGAATTTCTCATTCTAAAAGAGGGACAGTGGCGTGGATGTAAATAATCCAGAGGCTTGCCGCTTACAACAATTAGATGGGGAAAAAGGAGTTGTTGATGTTTTTATACTGTGAACGAGGCACAACTTTTGATGTTAAAAGATTGATTGGCTCAACCGGGGTTTCCTTATACAAAGCCTAAGAGGAGGCTATTGGCCTAACAAGAGGGTGTTTTTATGTGTCTCGTACGAAGCCCGAGAGAGAGGCTAAAAGGGTTGACTCACCAAGAGAGTGCTTTTGTATGTGTCATGTACGAAGCCCAAGACGGAGGCTAAAGGTGTTTGACTCAACAAGAGAGTCTTTGTACCTCGTACGAAGCCCGAGATGGAGGCTGAAAATGTTTGACTCAACAAGAGAGTCTTTTATACTCAACAAGAGCATTTTTGTATCTCGTACGAAGCCAGAGATGGAGGCTGAAAGGCTTTGACTCAACAAGAGAGTCTAAACAGGTTAGCTCCACTGGGGAGAATCATTGTACAAAGCCCAAGAGGAGGCTAGTTTGCTGGTGACTATTTCAGTTGAGTGACAGGTCCAGTATTTTGGATAAAGAGAAAATCAGTTCTTATATGGGTAATGTTATGCTCAGCGATTGATCGGAGGATCAGGGATATTTCATGTTCTTTAATGAAATGGGAAATCCAAAAGGTATTGAGACTGTCCAAGTCTATGGGTGTTTTGAGAAATTGATTCTCAGGTAGTGAATAATCTTTGTATGATGCCCAAGAGAAGGCTGGTATGTTAAGGGATGAAGGTCAACCCATTAACTGGTCTGACACTTGACTCAGAAAGACAGCTCTAGCAAATTGATGACTAGGTTCTATTCCTATACCTATAGAGGTCTCTAGGTCCTTGTACTAAGCCCAAGAGAAGGCATGAGAGCTTTTTAGAAGCCTAAAGGTCCTTGTACAATGCCCAAGAGGAGGCGGGGATGCTTTTAGGAAGCCTGTGGGTCCCCAAACCCCGATAAGTTCAAGACATGCCATTCACCGAGAATAGATCAAGCCAGGAAAGTTCGAGAATTTGGAAGAAACTCAAGAGATACCATTCACGGAGAAAAGATCATCCTTGGGGAGTAGAGTCTCTTTGACGATTTCTAAGAGTGACAGTCTGAGAAAGGGTTCACCGAGAATGCTGCCTTTCACGTCTCCATATTGTTTAACCCCAAGAGGAGGGAAGACTGTGTCTGGTAATCCTATGGGGATCTAGTTTTGTTTGTATTTAAGAGTGACCAATGGGGCTTTACCTAGTGCTAGACGTAGTTGCCGGGGAAAACTCTAAATAACTATACTAGTATTACACAGTTGATATTTGACAAGTATATAAAAGTTTGTGAAAGAAGACTTACAGTGAGCAGCCCCACAATACAGTTATATATATATATATATGAAAGCGGATAAAGAAAGCGGGTAAACACTTACTCGGTTGTAGAGCTTCCATGCTGTTTGGTTAGTTTGTTCAACAAAGAAAGCTTTGATAACAATATTATATTCAAAATCAAAGGAGAAAGTGCTTTGAAAAGATTTTTGGGGCTTACAGCTCAAGGAGAGGCCCAAGGTTTTATCCGTGATTGCACTGTTTGTTTTATACATTGTACAGGGACTTATACAAGTGACTGAGGCCCAAGGTTTTGTTTTAAAAGGCGATGATCGCGCCGAACTTTTTTGACGGTATCGGGACTTATACAATATAATGAGGCCCAAAAAGTTTTGGTTTTCAAAAAGGGTTGGGTCTTACATTCTACTAGAGGCCCAATGGTTTTTAAAGAGTGGGGCTTATAACACGAGGGTAGGCCCAAGGGTTTGATTTTTGAACTGGCGATCACGCCGAGATTTTCTTTTAACGTAGAGGAACTTATACAATATCTGAGGCCCAAACATTGTTTTGGTTAAAAGGAGATTGGGTCTTACACTCTATTAGAGACCCAAAGAGTTTTAAAGTTTTGTTTGAGTGAAAATCATGGAAACCCTAAATTTGTTTTCTTTTAAAAGTAAATATTTAAAGAAAATCAAATAAAATGATAAAAATACAAAATAAGTTTGAATAAACCACTTGTGATTTTTGTTGAGGGTTTGAAAAATGAGGTTTTAATCACAAGATAAATTAAAACTCATTTGGTTTTGATTTTCAAAGTAAATATTCACTTTTAAATGTTTAAAAACAATTAAAAAGGAATTTATTCACAAAAATAATAATTATATTAAATAACTAATATAAATTTAATTTTTTTGTGGAATAAAATATTTCAACATTTTTGTGATTTTTTTGCAAAAAGAACCAATAAAAAATAATTAAAATTGAGGGAGTTATTAATTTTTCAAATCATTAAAAATAATAAGAAAAACAATAAAAAACTGGAGAAAATAGCAAAAAGAGGATATGGAGAGGGGGGTTCGAACCCCAGACCTCTTGTGTTTAAGGCGTGCGCCTTACCACTAGGGTGGTGATACATCCGTTGATAGAAACACAACCACAAATATACAAGGCTTGCCTTGTTTTTGGCTTGGCCCAAGGCAAGGCAAGGCAAGATTTTGGTTGAAAACGTGAAGGCCATAACTTTCTCATTTCTCCATGGATTGGGACAAAATTTAGGTTTATCCTCCCTAGAATTTCACAAGGAATCCAATGGTGGTGGTATTTTTTCCAGATCATGCTCCTATTTAAAACCTGATAGTGGTTTTGAAATAGGTCATGATTTGCATTTTCTATGCCATCTCTTGGTACAAGCATGAATTACATGATAAATTGGTGCAAACACAACACATATAACATGTATAAGAGATGCATGATCAGTGGACATCAAAAGAAAGCATGATTCAAAGAATCCAAGTTGTGATGCCTACCTCTTTTTGGAGCTTTTGTGTAATCTTCCAAGCCACTTGTTCCAAAAATGATTTGATGCTTTGAACAACCTTAAATGATCTCTTAGAAGCTTTTAGGATGGTTGGAATCAGCTGGAAACCTCAGGAACAAGTTTGAGCTCTTTCTTGCAAAAGGGGCAAAAGTGGCAAAAATAGCAACTCTCTCAAATGGTGTTCCAGAAGGGGGGAACCATTTGGGACAGGTCAAGGATGATATTTGGAGTGTGTTTTAGGTTTTATCTGGTTTGGAAAGTGACTGAATCAAGATATGGCTTGAAAAATGCACAAAAGTCCTATTTTGAGGTTTTGAGAGGTGACTTTGTGATTTTGGAGTTACAGGTCACTTATGAGAGCTTGGACAGCTTAGATATGATATATTGGATGTGTTTGGATCATAAGTTGTGGTGGAATTGCTTTATAACTCAAAAACTCAGAGTTACCTTGCTAAAGAAGGTATTTTTGCCTAGAGAAAGAGATTTTCAGGAAAGCAAGTGTTGTAGTGCTTTGGTGTACTCAAACTGAACACAATTGAGCTCTATTTATAGTAGAGAAAGTTTGTTTTGGCTGCAATAGTGAATGGAAATTGCAGCTGAGGTTTGCCCAATGTTGAGCAATGAGAATCCAAGTTTCCTCTAGCCATTGACTAGAGGTTAGGGCTAAGGCTGCTGGTCCCCTTGGTCTTGGATAAGTCTTGACTGAATTCAGTTGGAAATGGATCAGTCCATGCCACCTTGGTGCATCAATTGAATGCTCCAAAACAAAATTGGAGTCTTGTCCCTCTTTTAGGCATTTTTAGGTTTGGCATGCTATTTTTGGTTCCAAAGACTTGGGAGGCTTGGGATCAGGGTTGGTTCCTCCTTGGTACCCCCTTGAGGTGTTCAGATGGATAGAGTTGCTTGCCCTTTTCAAAATTTGAGCAAATCGAGCAAAACTCCCAAATCTGCCTTGCCATGACAGTTTGCAGCAACGCATATTGGCATTGTCATATCTCATGGCTCAAGTGGACTTTGATGGAGTTCTTGGCCATTTTGGAAAGCTCTTATATGATACAATAAATGTTTAATCATAGTTGGTTTTGATACCTTTTGGATCCAAGTGAAAAATCCCCCTACATTTGGAAAAAAGTGAAGGCAGATTCTGACTTAGTGAAAATTTCACTAAGTGTTGGAAAAAAGTGACATTTTCACTTTTTGTGATTTTGATCATTCCATAACTCAAAATCCATGAGGAATTGTAATGAGTTATGTTTGAAACTTTTATAGAGGGCCATGAGAGCTACAAATCCAGCTTTAAATGGGGGAAAATGGCCTTGTGGTTTAGGAGATATGATCCTCTAAAGTTGGTACCCTAGCCACTTTGTTCCATAACTTAGAAAAATTTCTAAGTTTTTTATGGTTACCCCTTTTACAAGTTATCCCACTTTTCTTGATTTTTCTTGATGAATGATGATTACATCCACACATTAACATCATTTTAGGGTTAAGGAACCATAATTGTGAAAAATCTCAAAAAGTCAAAGTTTGACTTTTGTGCACAGTTGACTTTTTATTAGATGAATTCCACATTGTGCGATCCTCTATGAAATCAAGTCCTTGACCTAAATCAAACTTGATGGATTGATTTCATAGGTGTTATAGGGTGTATTGAGTCATGTCCTAGGGTTTGGGAGCATGTCCTGGTCAAAAGTCAAAGATACAGTTGACTTTTCCCGCGAAACCCTAACTATGGTTCTGATGAAGTTGAAACTTGTTGCTCAAGCTTCTTGGATCAATCCATTGTTGCAAATGGATCAATGTAGTGTGTTAGGGACCCTTAAATCCTCTCTTGAGGTCTTGGCTCATGATTTGTCCCAAAAGTCAACTTGGGGGTGGGGGGTGAATTAGGTCAAGAAACCCTAATTCCTGATTTTTTGTGAATGCATCCCCTGAGGTTAAATTGACTTGATGATTGGGTCCATGATGTCCCTTGGAGCATCATAGGTTATACTTTGAAGCATTGGCTCATGCCCAGAGGAAAATTTTCATCTGGAGGCCCTGGTCGGACAAACCCTAATTTTGGTGACACTGGTGATCTTGAGGCTTATTCCACCTAGAATGTTGCAGCCTTGTGCTTGATCCTTGACGTGGGAGTCCTCTTGATCCATTGTGGATGTTTAAGAGGTTACACAAGTTGAATATCATGTCATTCTTTGATTGATCCTTTGTCTAAGAGCTCTAAGAGGGCTTGAAACCCTAAGTCTGATTGTAGTGGATGCTCACCCATCTTTGGGGAGACTAATGGTTCATCCACATTGTGATGGTGATATGCACAATGATGGGAAATCTTAGTGGTCAAAATTTGGGGTATGACACTAAGATAAAGACTTATGGTAAAGACCAAGGTGCTAAAGGTGGAGGTAAAGACCTAGGTGTATATACTAAGTATGCTCGCCAAGAGGTCGCATCTTGTGCCTACGTATCCTGACTAAAGAATCAGAGCAACCGTAGTTCACCTAACTAAAGGTGAGTAACCATTGACTATGGCCAAAGTTCCAAGGGTAGATGAGTATGATACTCATATAGAGTTTGAAAACTCTCTAAGTCTAAGTTGTAAACGGGGAAGTGAATTCTCATGATGATGAGAATCACATAGAGTTGAAGAACTCAAACCTATTTCTAAGTTTGAATGGCTCTAATAAGGCCAAAGGGGAAAAGAACATCATAATGATGATGTTCACATAGAGTTGAAGAACTCTAGGTGAATCCTAAGTGTCGCAACGGCGAAAAAACAACCGGCAAAAACATAGAACAGAAGAGTCGCCACCGAACGTTATTTATCCCAACGCAGGGAAAGGAAACGATCGAAGAAAACCTGAGAAAAGGGAAAGACATGGTCATCGCAACCATAGTCCGGGTTCGGGAGTCGGTTACGCGAGGGGAAGGTATTAACACCCCCACACGTCCATCGTACTCGATGGGATCCACGCTTGTTGTCTGATCAAAGGGTGTGTTATCTGGAGCTCCCTGCTACTGGAAAGGAAAAGGAACGGGAACGGAGGAGAACGAAGAAATGACGAAGAAAAGAAAAAAAGTGACTCGATAGGACATCGTTGTCCTATGCCTACGTATTCCCTCGTGCAATGGGAAAGTAAGAGTCAACGTAGTTCGGACAGACACGAATTTAGGGGGGAGGTTGCTCGCCAAGACATCACCGTCTCGTGCCTACATATCCTCAATCTAACCAGAAGGAGGAAATCAGAGCAGTCGTAGTTCGACCTAACAAGGTCTTAGTGTTTTTCATGAGCGACATTAAATTCGCGTCCGACAGTTAGGGTCGATGCCTGTTTGAGAGGTTAGCACAAAATAGACACAAGTATTGAATACAAGTGAAAGAAAGTAAAATAAACAAAGTTAGTTTCCTTAAGAAGACAACCTAAGAAGTAACAAGGTTTGAACTAAAAGGAATGAGTCCTAAGGGTTAAGGATCATCCAAGGTCATTAGGTATATGTCAAGGTATCCTACTAAAGTTAACATGCCCAATGAAAATAAACAATGCCAAACTATGCATCAAATGATCAAACTATGCAAGATGGATGTATATGATTCATGAACATGAATAAATGCTTGTACAAACATTAAAGTCAGAATTGAATGACATTTATGAATGTATGGGAATGTCATTAAGATGGCATATGAATCATGAATGCAAACATTGAGAATGATTAAGCAACAAGAAGTGAACACAAACACCACTTAAGTTCAACAAACATGCATACTTGTAACACAAGTAAAGAATGAAGATGCAAGATGATCATACATGTTTAATGGATGCAAGTCAGTAGCATATGATATCTGGGATGACATTTAGAATGCAAGAATGAGCACACAAAGTTCACACACATCTCATGTTGGTGCAAGTTCAAAAGTAGAAATAAACATGTACAAGTAAAGTCAAACAAGTATTCAAATGTTTATGAACTTAGGAAGTATGCAAGATGCAATTAGAAGTCATGTTATATGATGGAGAATGATCACAAACAACATGTGAACAAGTTTTAATGGATGTTCAACATTACATAAGTGTAGTACCCTAAATTTTGACCCGTCTTATATGATTTATGGTGCCACTTTATTTTGAATAAGTAAAATGGCACAATTGGTAGAATGAGGGGAATAAGGGCTATAAGTGTGAGAGGTTGTGAGTTCGAATCTCACCTTCCTCACTTTTAATGTTTTATTTGTTTTTCCTTTATTACTAACTTTTTTCCTTTTCTTTTAAATCATGAAAAATTATAAAAATAGTCTTTTTTATTATTATTTTAATATCAATTTTCGTATTTCATTTAATAATTAATTTAAAAAATTGATTTTTTCATTAAAATCATGTTTTTATGAAAAAATCTCAAAAAATCATATAAGTTAAAGTAAAATCAAATCTTTTTTCTATTTTTCATTATTAGAATATTTATTTTTATTTTTATTTTTATTTAAATTAACCAAGCCATGAATCTATCCAGATTCATTGGCTTGGGCTTTAAGAAATAGGAAAAATCAGGTTAAATCAAATCGGTCTAAAAATAGATAATCACATTTATTGTTTTAACCTAAATTTTTCCTATAAATAGAGCCTTTGTCTCTCCTATTTGGGGCACCCACAATTTACATATTTACTATTCAAAAGTTGTTGTTCTCCATACTGAAGAACAACAATACAAAAAACTCTGAAAAACCCATCCGTCATCTTTTCTGTCAAGGGCACAAGGAGAATATTGGATAAAAAACAAAAGAAAATAATAGGAGTCAAGGAATAGGAATTGGTCGCATAAAAGGGGAGAGATAGCTCAAAAGTGAAACATTTTGTTTACCGGGATAGACCTCGATCCCGTAGGTCGGTTTTATTTACTCACTTACTTTTATATGCATTTTACATATCGATTCTTATTTGATATATTTATTTGATTTAATGTGGAATGTGTTTGCGTTAAGTTTTAAATAATTAGATCGATAACTATTATTATAAAGAATTGTTTTTTGTTAAATAAGAAAGACATAGTAATTGTCTAACAATTTCAGTCATGTTTTTTTCTTAAAAATAAATAAACAAATCAAAATCATGGGGATCAAAAGGATTCGAACGTGGATTACTTCTCTTCTTTTTTTTTTTCAGACGTTGGGACTTTTTTGGCCATTGGGCTTTCACGCCCAATGCTTTTGGCACCCCACCTAGACGACCCTATTGTTTTTTCTAAAGGTTATACACCCCCTGGATTAAACTTAATTTAATTAATTGAATTATTTAATATAATATAATTTAATTATTAATTATATTTTAGGGTTAATTAGGAGATTTAGGATTTTGGTAAAATGTAGGGTTTAGGAATTATTTTTTTTGGGATTTTGTTTTTTATATTATTATTTTTGGATTTTTATTTTGTGAGACTTATTTTTATTCTTTTTTTAATCACAATTGAATCAATTCCTTGATTTAAGTTGTGAAATAAAAAAATATTTTTTATTTAATTTGTTAATTTAGATTTTTTGTTCTTTTATTGTTTAATTTAGATTCTTAATTTTCATGTGGTGGTAATTAAGTTTTTTTTGTTTATAACTTATGTAAATAAAAAAGAATTTAAGTTGTAAAAATTTTTTTTTTAAAGTAAATATGGGATTGGGATAAAAAAATAAAACATTTTGGAATATAAATATTTTTTAGGAATTATTTAGAATGTGGACTTTATTTTGGTTTAATTTTGTTTTTTTGTCATATTAATTATTTAACTTTTGATTTAATTTCTTTTTTTTGTGAAAAATTAGAAATTAGTTTTTAAAAGGATGTTTTAGGCTTTTTAAGGGATTTACATAAAGGGATAGAGCTCTTGGTCTGAGAGCCTAAATAAAGGATGGGATAAGGGATTTGGATTTAGGAATAGAACTCTTGATATCTGAGAGTATAAACAAAAGGATTAAGGGATAAAGCTCTTGGTCCGAGAGCCTAAATAAGGGATGGGATACGGATTTTGGAATAAAACTCTTCCTCCAAGAGTATAAATAATGGATAAGGGATTTAAGGAATAGAACTCCTCATCTAGGAGTATAAACACTAGATTTAAGGGATAGAACTCTTTATCCAAGAGTTTAAATAGTGGATGGGATTTAGGGATAGGTTTTGGGATTTAGGAATAGGATTAGGGGGTAGGAATACGGGAGGTGAACTACGGTTACTCTGATCCTTCATTTTGAGGGTACATAGGCATAGGGTTGCAAACCAACCCTAGCGAGTATAATTAATAAAAAACTTAGGTTTTCTCATATTTTAGACAAACAAACATACCCTAAATTCAAAGGTGGATCCCATTGAGTACAATGGAAGTGAGGGGTGCCTAACACCTTCCCTTCACTTAACCGACTCTCGAACCGTAGGAATCTCTACCTTAGGATTAGGATATTTAGGTTTATCATTATTTTCCTTAAAAATTATGGTGGCGACTCGATACTTTTTGCCGGCCGCGACAGCTGGCGACTCTGCTGGGGACTCCTTCCTAGCGAGAGTCAATCCTAGCCTTAGGAGTTAGGGATTTGTTTGTCTTGGATGTTATTTTGGTTTTTTTATTTTTTTATTTTTATTTATTTATTTTTATTTCATATATTTATTTATTTAACATTTTGTTTTTTGTATTATCATGCAAGGGGTTGGGACATAAAAAAAAGGAGTGAAGCTAAAACCCAAAGCTTGGAGGATAACCCTAGTACCTAAAGTGGAACGGGAATGTTTTTGCGGGGGACGCAACGTCCCCTAAAATGCATTGATGCCACACTCATAGTAGATCCTTCCAAAGTCGTCCTTACGAAAGGGCTAGCCCCTCTCGTAGTGGAATGATTTGGATGTGGTCCGTGACTCTGAGAACCTTAACCTACCCCACACCAATCATGGACCTTATGTATTCAACCCTCAAGGGTTATTACTAGGGTCCTATCCCAAATGAGACTTATCCCGAAGGATTACCGTAGGAAGGCTTGCTCCTTCTCATGGTAAAACAAGGGTATAGTCTAAACATTTTGGGGTCGTTATGCTGGCCAAATTTAGGTAACCTACCTGTGAGGGGATTGGGTAGCCTTAACTTAGACCCAGCCTGTTCTAGGGAAGCCCACCTTACTAGGGGCATGCTTACACTTCACCTTACCCTAACCAAAAAACAAAGGGTCCACGTCACCATGCATTTAAAAACTTTTTTTGCATATATACATTTTTGTGGGGAATTTCAAGATGCGTTGTAGGAATATGGGAAAGATTGATTCAAATAAAAGGGCTACCCTACGCATTAGAGTGCTAAGTGTTGATTTACAAAGTCTCAAGGACCTTTGAGACTTAATGCCAAATCTGTTCAAAGGATGTTTACACCCAAGTATGGAAGAATCCTCGATCTCTTAGGGATCCCTAAAAGGTAGAGGCCATAACTACTCTTGCATAATCCTCCTCTACGTGACTTCCCCTTCAAGGATTTTCAACTAGCTCTTACGCTATACTTGGATTTACAAGGAGAAGAAAAAACTTACAAGGGGCATGAAAAAAAAAAGAGAAAGAAAAAGCAACAAAAAAAAACATAAAAAGAAAAATGGTCAAGCTTAAAAAAAAAACCCAGTTGTACCCCTTGAAGATCCATCATCTCACTACAAGGAGAATATGGAAGTGAAATGGCTTAAGAAAGGATACTTGGAGGAGTTTAAAGCTCATTTGAAGAAGGCATTGGGGGCATCCACTTAGTTTACGCCTTTTTAAGTTCAGGAGCTTCCATCTTGGGATTATTGTTTTGGGTTGTTCCCGAGGAATTATTGTTATAAGGCATTTTGGATTTGGGATTGGCTAATGGATTTGGATTTGATATTCTAGGTGTATGGGTTTCATCCTTTGGATATATTCATCTATGACTACAATGGATTTTGAAATTCTCCCCAAATAAAAATTATAAAATTATTTAGCATACATCATGCATATTCATACATTCATCACCAACATGCATTCAATATAAGGAAAAATAAAAAAAAAATCATTTTTTTAAACTTCGTCTCAGGCATAACAATCTGACTTCCCGACCTCGCACTCGAGCGTACCAAAGGAAAGCTATGGATCAGATGGAGAAGGATATGGTTACTCTAAAAGGAGAAATGGATACTGTCAAAGAGAACGTGGAAGAAATGAAAAGCCAAATTGATCAACTGACACTTGTTGTCCAGAATTTGATAGCCAGAAGAACCAATTCAAGCCATCAAAGGAAGGTTCCTACTCCTACCTCCCATGTTGAAGACAATAACACCCTACTAGGGTTTGTCCATAATCTGGAACGTGAGAAGACTAAAGCTGCTAAGCACAAAACTATTGACCAACCTCTCCAGGGAACCGTCTCTCCACCCATTTCCAATGGAGCACCTCGTACTACTTACAAACCTACCCCACGTGAGAACTACAAGGGTGAAAATCCGAGGCAAGTGGCCTTCGAATATAAAGGAACCACTGTTAGGGAAAGGAGAAGGATTGGTGATAAGTACAAAGCACTTGAGGAAAGGTTAAAGGTCGTGGAGGGACTCAATGTTTTTGGAGTGGATGCTTTGGAAATGTGTCTGGTGCCCGATGTGGTCATGCCTCCTAAGTTTAAGACACCTAACTTCGAGATGTATAAAGGAGTTAGTTGTCCCGAAAATCACATCCGGATGTTTTCCCGAAAGATGGGGGCTCATGCTAAAAATGAAAAGCTGATGATGCATGTTTTCCAAGACAGCCTTAGTGGGGCATCCTTGGATTGGTACATGCAACTGGAAAGGACTTACATCAAGAACTGGGAGGATCTGGCAAGTACCTTTATAAGGAAATACCAATATAATGTAGACATGGCCCCTGATCGCATACAATTACAAAACATGTCTCAAAAAGGGAACAAATCTTTCAAGGAGTACGCCCAGAGATGGAGGGAGCTAGCCTCTCGTGTTCAACCTCCATTGCAGGAAAGCGAGCTAGTAGATACATTCATGGGAACTCTGCAAGGACTATACTATGAAAGGATGATTAGGGCAGTCTCAACGGGATTCACTGACTTGGTTATCATTGGAGAGAGGATTGAGAACGGTTTAAAGACAGGAAAGATTGGGCAGTCATCCTCCGACCAGCATAACAATAAGGGGTACCCCGAAAACAACTCAAAGGAAAATGATGTCAGTGTTATAGACTCTGAAGATCCAAATCTGGGAGATAATGCGTTACTGGGGCACATTGGGGCAACAGTCAACGCCATGGAAGAGATGGGGGATGAATTCCTTATTAGTAAGGAAAACATGAAAAACTGGGGAAAACAATGGGAGTCACCTGAGGAGAAAGATTTGTTTGGGCTGGGTTACAAACCGGCTAATGAAGGATTAGAAGACAATTTCCATGGCGTGGGATTTGGAATTGGGGACCATATGGCTGCAATGGAAGAGGAAGAAAGGAATGCCTAATTTCAACAAGTGGAGAACCATCGGGATTTCTGAGACAATTTTTGTTTCGAAGTAATTTACTTTTTCCTTAAAATAATAATAAGTCCCTTGCTATGCCCAAGGCAAGTGGACAAAGCTTTGTAGGGCCACCTGTTATTTCATTGGATTTATTTCTATCAATAAAATTGCATTTTGTTTTCAATCAAGATCTTTTTCTTTCATTTTCTGTTTATTCAAAATGGCAATATACCTTCTTTCGATATTTTCATTTCTAGCACTTCATTCAAAAAAAAAAGAAAAATCCTCCTCATGCAAATTTAAAAATGAACCTATTAAGAATGACACCGCTATAATCTCGAATGACTTCGGATTATCGATTAACCAAGCGGAAGAGGGTGATGAGGACAAGTGTGAGCTTCCCGAAGAGTTAGCCAGACTGTTGAGGCAGGAGGACAAGGAAATACAACCTCACCAGGAACCAGTGGATGTGATCAATCTGGGAACTGAGGAAGATAGGAAAGAGGTCAAAGTCGTGCTTCTCCGGATAAGGATATAAAGGAAAGACTGATCGAGCTATTGCAAGGATACTCTGACGTGTTTGCATGGTCATACCAAGATACGCCAGGACGTGATACGAGCATCGTCGAGCACTAACCACTACTCAAACTAGAATGCACACCAATCAAGCAAAAGCTGAGGAGGACTAGATCAGATATGATCCTCCAGATCAGGGAAGAAGTCAAGAAGTAATTCGACTTTTTGTCACAAGGTAACGCCTGTTGGGTTAAAGAACGTAGGAGTAAATTACCAAAGGACTATGGTAATATGGGACATAAGGAGATAGAGGTTCATATGGATGATACGATTACTAAGTCACAAAAGGAAGAAGATCACATAACTAACTTGCAAAATTTATTGGATCAGTTAAGGAAATTCAAGTTACGACTAAAGCCCACAAGGGGTACCTATGGAATCAGATCTGGAAAATATCAGGGTCCATGGTCAGTCAAAAGGGAATAAAGGACAAAATGAAAGCCACCTATATTGGCGCTACCAGTCCCAAGGAGACCACTCATAATGTACTTAACAATATTTGAGAATCCAATCGATTGTGAAACTTCGGACTCCTATGAAGGACCTAGACCTGGATCTCGATGGAAACTTCTATTTGCATAAGGATATGGGCTTCAAAGAGGGGCTATCAATTTGGGTGAAAATTCATCATCTAGGATCTTAAAGGAAGCTAAATTGGATAAGGCAGAATAGCTGCAAACTAGGTTCGATCAGCTAACCTCGTATAAGGGAAACGTGTGGTTATGGGTAGTTATATCCACATGGGAATTAAGAGAGTGTTTGACAAAGAAATTCGTCCTCGCCCACGCGAAGAGGGAGACTTGGGGTTAAGGAAAATATTACTCATCCATAAAAACCACCACGTCAAATAGACCCCACCCTATGAAGGGCCATATGTCGTGAAGAGTGCCTCCTCTGGCGGAGTGCTAATATTAACAACCATGGATGGAGCGGATTTACCACGACTGGTGAACTCTGATTCGGTAAAAAATGCTATCCCTAGAAAAAGAGGATAAAAGCCCGCTAAGTCGAAAACCCTAAAGGGCGACTTAGGCAAAAATTAGGGCATCCCGGTGGATTGAAAACTCGAAGGAGCAATCCAGGCAAAAATTAGGGACTTAAATGAAAAATGATACCAGACGAGTTGAAAACCCTTAAGGGCGGCTTAGTCGAAAAGAATTGGTAAATCATCCCAGTGGACTAAGACTCTAAAAAGAGCAGTTCAGGCAAAAGTTAGGGATATCCAAATGGCATATGACTAAAAACACTCAAGTCACCCCGTAACAGGAATTCATAAGGGAGCGATCATTCCAGCCGTCACCTTGAGAAGCGAAGTGTCGTGATCTTGGAGTCTTAGGGATATTAGCTGGTGTTAAATTTAAATAAATTTGTTTTCTTATTGCCATTTTACATTTTTCTGGATTTTCGGTAATATCTCCTTATGAGAATTACCCTCCTTACTTACCATTGCCCATTTTCGGGCCAACTCTCAATAAAATTTGCTTTTTAAATATATTTCTTTGTCTCCTAAATCATTCCGCTTGATTATAAAGTGTCGATTAATTATGAAATAATGCAGTGAAATATCGGATATAAATAAAAGCTTTAAAAAGGGAAAATTGATTTTACTTCGGTTTTTGGAATCATCAAAGGGATCATATTCTTCCAAAGCGGGATATAGGGTCTATACATTGACAGGAATGTACGTTACAATCTAACCAACATGGAAGGTTCTTTAACGGCATGTTAAATAGGAATCAAGTGTATCATGGCTTACAATAATTATCAAGGTTCAAGGGTCAGGGAGTTGGGACGTTATGGAAAGTATTATTTCAGGCAAACACATGCATTGCATATCATAAAAAAGGGGTCAGCCCACGTCATGCACCAGTCATGTCGCTCGCTCTAGCATGCACTCATACACGCAAACATGCATACATGCATAATCATCATTAGGGATTTCACCAATGGATTTTATTCAAATTTCAAGGGGGTTTATTGGATTTTTCATTAAGGGGTTTATTAGGGGATTTACAAAATTCCTATCCAGGGATTTTTTATCTAAAACGTTTTTCAGGCAGTTCAATTGGATATTTCGCCAAAGGTTTATTACCAGGGATTTTAGGGTGACAACTTAGCATTTATTGGGTTCTGCGGTCAAAATTAGGGTCCTTCTTATATTTAATCATCTTCTCTTTAAAAGAGAAAGACACATCGTCTTCCTCTTTCTGATTCGAAGACGATTAAATAGGGGCAGTTGTAGTACCCTAAATTTTGACCCGTCTTATATGATTTATGGTGCCACTTTATTTTGAATAAGTAAAATGGCACAATTGGTAAAATGAGGGGTATAAGGGCTATAAGTGTGAGAGGTTGTGAGTTCGAATCCGACCTTCCACACTTTTAATGTTTTATTTGTTTTTCCTTTATTACTAACTTTTTTCCTTTTCTTTTAAATCACAAAAAACTATAAAAATAGTCTTTTTTATTATTTTAATATCAATTTTAGTATTTCATTTAATAATTATTTTAAAAAATTGATTTTTTCATTAAAATCATGTTTTTATGAAAAAAAATCTCAAAAAATCATAGTTAAAGTAAAATCAAATCTTTTTTCTATTTTTCATTATTAGAATATTTCTTTTTATTTTTATTTTTATTTAAATTAACCAAGCCATGAATATATCCAGATTCATTGGCTTGGGCTTTAAGAAATAGGAAAAATCAGGTTAAATCAAATCGGTCTAAAAATAGATAATCACATTTATTGTTTTAACCTAAATTTTTCCTATAAATATAGCCTTTGTCTCTCCTATTTGGGGCACCCACAATTTACATATTCACTATTCAAAAGTTGTTGTTCTCCATACTGAAGAACAACAATACAAAAAACTCTGAAAACCCCATCCGTCATCTTTTCTGTCAAGGGCACAAGGAGAAGACTGGATCAAAAACAAAAGAAAATAATAGGAGTCAAGGAATAGGAATTGGTCGCATAAAAAGGGAGAGAGAGCTCAAAAGTGAAACATTTTGTTTACCGGGATAGACCTCAATCCCGTAGGTCGATTTTATTTACTCCCTTACTTTTATATGCATTTTACATATCGATTCTTATTTGATATATTTATTTGATTTAATGTGGAATATGTTTGCGTTAAGTTTTAAATAATTAGATCGATAACTATTATTATAAAGAATTGTTTTTTGTTAAATAAGAAAGACATAGTAATTGTCTAACAATTTCAGTCATGTTTTTTTCTTAAAAGTAAATAAATAAATCAAAATCATGGGGATCAAAAGGATTTGAACGTGGATTACTTCTGTTGTTTTTTTTTCAGACGTTGGGACTTTTTTGGCCATTGGGCTTTCACGCCCAATGCTTTTGGCACCCCACCTAGACGGCCCTATTGTTTTTTTTAAAGGTTATACGCCCCCTAGATTAAACTTAATTTAATTAATTGAATTATTTAACATAATTTAATTTAATTATTAATTATATTTTAGGGTTAATTAGGAGATTTAGGATTTTGGTAAAATGTAGGGTTTAGGAATTATTTTTTTTGGGATTTTGTTTTTTATATTATTATTTTTGGATTTTTATTTTGTGAGACTTATTTTTATTCTTTTTTTAATCACAATTGAATCAATTCATTGATTTAAGTTGTGAAATAAAAAAATATTTTTTATTTAATTTGTTAATTTAGATTTTTTGTTATTTTATTGTTTAATTTAAATTCTTAATTTTCATGTGGTGGTAATTAAGTTTTTTTTGTTTATAACTTATGTAAATAAAAAAGGATTTAAGTTGTAAAATTTTTTTTTTTTTTTAAAAAGGTAAATATGGGATTGGGATAAAAAAAATAAAACATTTTGGAATATAAATATTTTTTAGGAATTATTTAGAATGTGGACTTTATTTTGGTTTAATTTTGTTTTTTTGTCATATTAATTATTTAACTTTTGATTTAATTTCTTTT
This sequence comes from Lathyrus tuberosus, assembly GCA_022829125.1. Taxonomy (NCBI): domain Eukaryota; kingdom Viridiplantae; phylum Streptophyta; class Magnoliopsida; order Fabales; family Fabaceae; genus Lathyrus; species Lathyrus tuberosus. Next base: position 6,780,462 of record JALAZF010000199.1, on the reverse strand, counting down.
TTTTGTGAAAAATTAGAAATTGGTTTTTAAAAGGATGTTTAAGGTTTTTTAAGGGATTTACATAAAGGGATAGAGCTCTTGGTCCGAGAGCCTAAATAAAGGATGGGATAAGGGATTTGGATTTAGGAATAGAACTCTTGATATCCGAGAGTATAAACAAAAGGATTAAGGGATAAAGCTCTTGGTTCGAGAGTCTAAATAAGGGATGGGATACGGATTTTGGGATAAAACTCTTCCTCCGAGAGTATAAATAATGGATAAGGGATTTAAGGGATAGAACTCCTCATCTAGGAGTATAAACATTAGATTTAAGGGATAAAAATCTTTATCCAAGAGTATAAATAGTGGATGGGATTTAGGGATAGGTTTTGGGATTTAGAAATAGGATTATGGGGTAGGAATAGGGGAGGTGAACTACGGTTACTCTGATCCTTCATTTTGAGGGTACGTAGGCATAGGGTTGCAAACCAACCCTAGCGAGTATAACTAATAAAAAACTTAGGTTTTCTCATATTTTAGACAAACAAACATACCCTAAATTCAAAGGTGGATCCCATTGAGTACAATGGAAGTGAGGGGTGCCTAACACATTCCCTTCACTTAACCGACTCCCGAACCGTAGGAATCTCTACCTTAGGATTAGGATATTTAGGTTTATCATTGTTTTCCTTAAAAAATATGGTGGCGACTCGATAATTTTTGCCGGCCGCGACAATAAGCGTTGAAGAAGACACACCATCCAAGTGTGTAAGAAGAGAAACACAAGTCCACAAAATAATTCAAGTTCAAACAAGTGTATACAAGTCAATCCAAGATGAATGAGTAATGACCTATAATATGAGAAAGTGGACCAATAATATCCACACAACATGATCTCAAAGTACCTCAACAAGTACCAAATAGGATTGCGTACAATGCACATCAAAACCCTAGCACAAGTTCTCTAACATTCACACAAACAAAGATGCACTTATGAATTCCCAAAGAACATGTTAAAATGACAAAAAAATTGAAAGATGCAAGTATATTAAAGTGAAAACAGCAACTGAACATGTCTCAAAAGAATGGATCAAAACTCATTAAGGATCATACTCAAACATGTTTCACAAGTTCACATAAGTAGCACAAGAACTAGACACAAATATGACATTCAAACATCAATAAAAAATGCTCTCAAAAAATCACAAAAAATGCATGAAGTGCTTCAATATGTCATACAAGTATGTGTCAAATTTCATGTCAAAATTCAGCTCACAAGTATTTCCAACAATTCATCAACCTAACATGTATCTTGAATAAAGTTCAAATGAAATGCATCACCATGGAAAATTCATAAAAAATAGTATAATAATCCAAAAATGAAAAATAAAAATGTCAAAAATTAGTTAAATGGATAAGGATGCTTCATAAATTTAATTGGAATTTTTAATTGTTCACAAGTATTTTTAAAAATGAAATGCAAACAAGTATGAAAAGAAAATAAAAAAACAAAGAAAAAGAGCCAGGGGCATCAAAAGTAAAAACTCAGTTCAACATGCATTAAGCTCAGAATTAGGGGGGTGCGTACATCAAAAACCCAAGGCCCAAAGCGCGTGCATGCCTGAAGAGCATACAGTGTTCTCAGTCAAAATATTGACTCAATGACAGCCATTAGATCCAGTCAATCATGTTGATCAGGAAAGGTACGCCAGTCAAACGGATTAAAACACACGCACATGCTATGCTACCATGCAACAGCCACACGTGATTAATCATTTCAAAACACATTCAGAAAAAGAGCACGTGAAGGAGAGCCTCCCTCATTAATGCACTGGTGTAATCATACGCGTTGGATCAAAAACATCAACGGTTAGGATTAAAACTGGCATTAGGTAAGGGGTTTATGAGAGGATGCATTCTCAGGTGGCCGGAGAAGACTCCAATCGTCTTCTCCAACGAGACGCCACCGTGCTCAGGTTACCAACATCCCAGAAATGCACAAATCATACGTCAAAATTCTCGTCTCACCACGTAGATCATAAATCCAGTCTTGGAATTCACAAATAAAGCACACACAAAGCAAATCGAAGGCTCAAAGTTTTGTCCTAAGATTTCAAACTAAGCACCTATGGTGCCTTTCAACTAGCCAGGGGTTACATTGCTCCTATTGAGCTCAAAAACAGGCAAAAACAAGCTTAAATCAGCTTAACATGCAAGAAAGAAAAGGTGAAAAACCTGAACTGTGATGAAGCTTTGAGCACAAGAGAACAAAAAGAATACGATCCTTGATCTATGGAGCTTGTCCCTGGCCAAATAAAGTGTATGAAGGAGCTTCAAATTACTTGAAAATCAGTTGAGGAAGATGAAGAAATCAAGATGCAACAGCTATGCTTCAAAGCCTTCACTCCATTGGTGATTCTTGATGATGAATAATGGAGAAATTTGCAGAGAGAATCGAGATTTCAGAGGCTTCGAGAGAAAGAAAACTTGGAGAGAGAAAGAGTGAAAATGAGAAAGAGTGAAGAATGATCAAGTGTTGAAATTTAGTTAGAGTTTGATGTTTATATGTTGAGTTAACTTCTAACTATTATGGTTAACAGTTAGAACTATGGTTGAGTTGGTTAGAAGGTGAGTGAAGTTGAAATTGAAAATGGAGAGTGAGTGAGAATGAAATGGCACTAGATTAGTTCAATGTGTTGAGGGAGCATGAGATACTATGGTGAGGGTTATAATGTAGGGTGATGATGATAGCATGGTACAATGCAGCAACTTGTTCCCTAAGCTTTCTTTTCTCTTTTGTTTGGCCAAATGAAGAAAGATTGCATGAGAGTACATGTGTGTGAAAGGTTTTGTTTGGCTTATTATGGTAAAATGATGTATAATCATGCGCATGAGAAGTAGCAGCAACAATACAACATGTTTTCCTTTTGAACTTTGCTAACAAATATTACACGACATGAGCACTTGACCTCTTTCATGGGGATGACTTTGAAGAGGAATAATTCCAAGCATATTGAACCAAATGGATTAAATTGGAGGTCTTTAGAAAGTGCTCATGGTGGAGAATGGAATTGGTGTTGATAACAATCACAATAGAACACTTTAAGATGTATAGAAATGATCATGAAGGTGTTTGGTCATAACTGAATTAACATGCCACCTTGACCTGCTCGTGCCCAGCCCATATGCGTGTGAATGAATCAGGTGGAGGCCCTCACTTTGACCCACCATATCTCCCAAATGGTTGATCATATGAAAAATTCCCCAACATTAAAGTTGTAGAGGAGATTGAGAAGAACAAAAATCATGTTGAACATTTTTTCATTTGAAGCCTCCATCATAGAGAAAATTTTCCATGAACATGAACCATTCATGCATATAAGATGTTTGTTGAAATGCAGGTGTGCTGGCTCGCCCATGACTTGCCTGCCTGGCCCAAAATGCCTTACAAACCTCCAACTTTAATCAATCATAACCCCTTCAATTTTGATCCAATGGAGGAGTTCTTGCTATGATTTTAAAGCTTATGATGTGAACTTTAATTAGGCCTCTTGAAATTTTCAATTTGAAGCTTGCATTGTGGAGAAAGTGAGCTCTAAAGATGGTGGTTCAGCTTGCCAAAACTTGCCAAATTTAGAAACCCTAATTTCTATTTCTAGAAACTTTTCACACTTCTTGATTTCTTGTGAATCTCTTGACATTTCTTGATCAAATCTTCATCAATGGACATATTTGAGATGAGGAAGATGAATTTGACCTCAAAAAGTCAGGAGTTGACTTTTTCCTCTGCACAGTTGACTTTTCTCCAATCTGATTGATTCTCCACCAATTGATCAATTGAAGATCTTCTGAAATGAACCAATGGACAATACTCCCTCTTTAGATAATTGAGAGCATATAGAAAACATTGAGATCAAGCTTTGACCAAAAATCACACTTGCACTGACTTTTCTCCAAAACCCTAATTTTACACTGGTTAGGAGAAAGTGATCCTCTTGAGATTTCTTGCCAAGATTGATCATATGATGAGGTGATGGACATTATAAGATACCTTGAGGTCCAAGCCTCCTTTGTGGCTCAAGTAATGATGACATTGAGACTATCTCTCCTCTTGGTGTCTTTGATTGCACACATGAACTTTTATTTGAAGCTCTGAAAAACATCTTCTTCTCTTGAGTTAGCTCATATACCTTGATCCCATGCTAAGAACCAATGATATGCAAAGATGATAATGCAAGAATGAAATGAAACATAAGCCAGTTAGTGCTAAAAGTAAGAGGGCAAATTTTGAGGTGTTACACTAAGTCACGAGGTAAGTGGCTATAATGAGGCCAGGGAGGGAAATAAGCAACTATGATGATAATGCTCACAAGAGGGAAACCTAATGAGGTAAAAGGGAGAGGAGGATCTAATGAGGCCAAGTATTGATCCTAATGAGGATGAAGGATGGCTCTAATGAGGCCAAGATGATAAATGAGCTATCTATGACCTTGAGGTCAAATAGAGAGTCTTTCCTTTGGAATGAGGGGAAGACAACTTCTTGTGAAAACAAGTGTTGGAAAGGGATTTGAAGTATGAGTGATAAGAAATTAGAGTTTAAGAACTCAAGTAGGATAAACAACTAAGAAGAACAATAGCATGAAGCAAGCATAAATAACAGTCAAGGTAAATTAAACCATGTGGATTACCTCTTAGCATGACAAAGTGTAAATGAAATGATGCACATAACTTTTACATGAATAAATGGTCCAAAATTAAGACACAACCAAAGCCAAATCTTACTTTCAAGTTACAACATTTAAGAATGTGTGTGTGAAGTGTCATACAAGTTGGGCAAAGATAGTCCTCTCAAAATCAAAACTTCAAGGTGAGTAACAAAGGTATTAGGTCTAAGAATCGAGGGTCGAATAATGAGCCATAAACCTAAATAAAAGGACCTCATTCAAGGTCACAAGTCAGCCCTCAAACATCCCTCTAATGTGTCCTAAGACACTTTGGAAATTTAGCTCAAGAAGATAAAGAGAAAAGGGTTTGTTTCAAAGGAAGTTCAAAAACTAGGTCAAAATTATTTCCAATTTTATAAAATCAGAAATAATTATTAAAATTAAATAAAAATGAAAATAAAAATTTCAGAAAATTAAATTAAACCTTGAAGTATTAACATAAATTCTTTTGGAATTTTTTTATTAATAAAAACTATTTTTAATAAAACAGATTTGAAAAGGAATAAAATAAAAACAAAGTTTGGCAAGAAACAAACAGGGGTGCATTAGTAATCTGAAAAATGAACTAAGGTAAGTTGTTTCCATGCATGGGCTTTGGGAAGGGAGGGTACAATTAGCGAAAAAACAAGGCCCTGACCCAAAAGAGTGAAAACAAAAAGAGAAGAGAAAAATGCAAAAAGGGTGTTTGGGGCGAGGGGGATTCGAACCCCAGACCCCTTGGTTTCACACGCAATGTTCATACCACTGGGGTAGCTATACATCCATTGTATAAGCCACCCACACAAACATATATTCCATGAGTGAAAAAGGAAATGGCCAGCTGCAAACACACAGAAATGTTACATGGATACACGCTAACAACATGTCATCAACCGGTCACTTAAGTTTAAGTCACAAAACGACAAAAAAATGCCATGGCCACTCCCACACTGCCACGACACTTTCTCCCTCATGCACCATGAACAAACCCTATAAATTCATTGTGAAAAACCCAAAAAAACTCCATAGGAAACCCTTCTCTTTCCCAGCCCTGTTCAACCTCATTTTTTCATCTTTTTTCACAAACCAAAAGCCTAAAGTGTTCAACAAAGATCAAGGAATTTAACTATACCATTTGTTTGCCCTAAAACTGGACATTCAGCTCACACGAAAGCCAAAACCAGTGCAACAACAACAAAGTTCAGAGGTTTAAAACTTCAAACACACAAGCCATAACAAGGATGCAAGGGTTCATATAACTTAAACACAATAATATACATATGCCAGCATCAAATAACAAATCATATCACATCATGCTTATGAGTTTCAAAGTTTTAAAGGATTACCTCTTGGATAAAGTCCAAGGCTCCTTCTACAACACTTGTAAATGATAAAAACAACCTTCTGGGACTTTGTTGATCCTTGGAGAGAAAGTGTAGATGATTAGAATCTTTGGAAAATGCTTGGATAATGCAACCCGATGTTTCTTGTTTATGGAGGTTTAAAAATGGCAGGTGGTGGTGGAGGTATTACAGTTAGGTTTTAGGTGTTTGGATGAACTTGGTGAAGTATTTGGAGGTGGTGTGTGGAGCTTTAGAGTAAATGCACGAGTGGAATAAGTGTTTAGATTGTTCTTGCAAATTTGCAAGAGTTGGTGAATGAGATAATGGAGTGAGTATTGAGCCTTCTTTTGGGGTGAATCTGGTGTGTTTTGGAATGAAGATTGTGCTTCTATTTATAGGAGAAGTTGGGGACAAGAGGTATGGTCAGAAATCCAAACTTACCAAGTTTGCCCTTTTGGAAAGATCTCCTTCGTGCAAGCCTCCAGCTGAGTCATCCAGCTTCAAGTACTCTAGTCATAGGCTCTGTGGTGATTTGTGGGCTGATGGGATTAGGGCAGAATCCAAGTTACAAGAAAAGAAGACTGCCATGCCTTGTGAAAAAGTTTCTCTATCCTTTAGATGTCCACTTACATCAAGTTGATTAAACAATGTTATTTTACGTGTGCAGCGTGTGGAAATCGTGGCAGAGGTCCTAAACCATGTTGAACTTGTTTCTAAACATCAGAAAATGAATGCTTTGGTGATTAGGAGTGGTAATGTACCATTATGCACTAAGTGTGAAACTTGCATTTCAAGAAAAGACATCAAACTTTAACCATTCGAATCTCTCAGCTCACACCATGGATTGAGGAGTTCTAGCACTTTTTGGAAAGCCCTACAGATCCTCTAAAACTTTCATGTTCACTCCAAATTCTGTATCAAAAGGGAACTTGGTGAAAAATGGAGATGAAGTCAGCTGGCTTTTAGGGCAAAATGTAGTGAAATTTCACTAAGTCTTTAAGTGTTTTGAACTTCCAAGCCTTGTAACTTAAAAGTCAAGCCTCATTTGGATAAGGACCCTCTAATATGTTTTGAAGTTCATGATGGGAGCTTCAATTTGAGCTTTGAGTCACAAAATTTGGATGTGTGGTTGGAAAGTTATGACCTTCCCAATTTTGTACAAGGAGTGAATTCTTCCATACTTAGAAAAATTCAAAAACCAAACCTTGCCCTTCTTGCAAGAAACCTTTCAAATGGTGACATCTCATGCTCTAAGTCAAGGATTGAACATGTTAAGATGGGATGTGACTTGAATACCTCATTTTGAACAAATACATCAAAAGTCAGAGGTTTGACTTTTCACTCAAAACCCTAACTTCCTCAGGAATTCCACTGGTTGATCTCTGATGATCTTGCTCCCTCAATCTCTTGAAATGCCAATGGATGGCCTCCAAGGATGTTTATGAACATATGGAAACATGGCTCAAAGCTTGGGAACATGCCTTGATCAAAAGGCAAAGGCAAAGGTTGACTTTCCTGACAAAACCTTAATCTGATGGCAAGATGAACTTGTGACTCTTTGTACTAGTGATGAGAGCCAGATGCTCTTGATTTCTTATTGAATAAGACATCTTAAATGTAGGTAAGTTCAATTGGTTGATGAACCAATCAAATCTTGACTGATCATGACAAACCTCTTCAGTGAGTCTTCAGGTAAAAACCTCTGATGGTTTCTCTTGATTCAGATATCTTAAGATCATGGCACATGACTGAAGAACTTTATGACTAGCCTTTAAGAACAACTGGTTGAAACTTTAGAGCCTCAATTGGCTTTCTTGGACAGGTGACTTCATACACTAATCCCAATCAAATGGTGAACACTGATGATGGATGTATGGAACCAAGAAGAGTCTTAGAGGACCTTGAAACACATGAGAACTTGGTTTACTGCTCTTGTCCTCTTCCTTGTGCCAATCCTAATTTTCATAAAAGAACAAACTAGCAAGATATGGGTTAGTTAACACTGCATAGATGATTGAAGACTAAATGCAAGTGCAAGATGTTATGACATCTAAGGGGTAAAATTTGGGGTATAACAGTTGCCCCTATTTGAATAACTTTACCGGATGGGACGAGAGATGATAATCCGCGGGAAATCATGGTGAAAGGTATTTAAATATAGCAAAACGAAAAACTTTCCCTTAGGTGGAATGCATATGCTTAAGGACAGGCAACATACACGCAAATGCTGACATGCCATGAACTTCTAGCATGATGAAATGATGCCACGAATGGTGCGAAATACAGACAAAACAAGACACCAAAGACAAAGGAGTAAACACCCACAGGCGAGCCTCACTGGAGAGGAACAAGGTTTAGTATCCACAAGCAAGATTGACTGGGGATATAAGTTAACAACCAATAGAAGAGACTCACTGGGGAGTGACTAAGAAGACACTGGGGATAAGAAGATAAAATGTGGGGAACCTACAGATCTTCACTGGAGATGGTAGTCAAAGAGGCGTTCTCCGCTTGGGAAAGATCCAGGGAGATGGTCGACAGGTTCAAACATGACCAGACGACATTGGGGATAACAAAAAGGAGGCAAGCTCTTTACTGGGGATAAAACCAGAAAGAAGACACTATCTCCACTGGGGATCAATTTGAACAAAAGGACAGACATCCAACAAATGATTTTCTGGGGATTTCTTATACTGAAGAGTTCAAACGGGATCTTCAAGAAAAACCAGAAAAGACGGAGACTAACACAAACTCTGCGTATGCCAAATGATGATAATCACAAGGACTTTCAAAGGATGTTGGTAATGACCAATCTCAAGATGCCAATAATGATTGGACTTTAGAAAATATGCCAGTAATCACTGGATCTAGGATGCTGATGATGATCAGACTTTGAATAAAATGCCAGTAAACACTGGACTTTTACAGGAATATTGGTGATGACCAAAACCTCCGCTAGGGATAAAATTAACGTGCCAATAATGATTGGGCTTGGGAATAACAAGCCAGTAAACACTGGGCTTCACGATACCGATGATGACCGATATAAAACATGCCAGTAAATACCGAACTTTGAGATATATAATTAAGACTGACCAATGAAGATTGGATTTAAAGACATACAATTAAGACTAACCAATGAAGATTAGATTTAACGATACCGATGATGATCGATATTAGAATAATGCTAGTAAATATTGGACTTCACGATACCGATGATGATCGATATTAGAACCATGCCAGTAAATACTGGACTTCACGATACCGATGATGATCGATATTAGAACCATGCCAGTAAATACTGGATTTTGACAACCTGAAAACAACCGAATCCTCAAGCAATACCAGTAATCACTGGACTTTATGATACTGAGGCTGATTGGATTTAAAATATGCCAGTAATCACTGGACTTTAATGATATCGATGATCATCGATATTAGAACAAAGCCCGTAAATACTGGACTTGGACACCAATTATGATTGGATACAAAGCACGCCAGTGGACACTGAACTTTTAACAAATACCAATAATGATTGGCTTACAAACAGAGGTTAGATTTTAGATAAGACATTACCGAGGTTGCAGAGTAATGACTAGACTTCCTGGGGAATATGGATAGCAATTAAATTTGACGCATGCAGGTGAAAACCAAATGCAAACAGGACACGGATAACGACCCACGAACTTAAAAGGATTCTTAACCTTGGGAGAGTCAAGGTTACAGAAGGTAAAGACCCACAAGAAAGACACGCCAAATGCAAAAATGCATGGTGATATGGTATGATGCGAATGCTCAATGACATGCAAGAGACGACTTTGATGAGAGGCGACAGACTGGGGGAAAAGGTGTGGATGGATAACGTATCCACTACCAGGAGTCACACTGAATTTGAAGAGAAAGCCACTCTGGGGATTGAAAAAGGAACAATCTTCTTTATACTAAAGAAGGTAAATATTTTTCACTTTCAACAAAACATCTGTGGAAGATACAGGGGAGAAATCCTTTGTATTGCAGTAGTCAGTTATTACTGAAATGTTCGATCCAGGAAATATTGTCGATTTTGAATTGTATCACTGGGGAAACATAAGCCAGATGGTTTAACAATGCTTTCGTCACAACAAGGTTCACTGGGGAAGGGCATGTGATTTCACTAAATCCTCCCAAGAGTCACAGTAGATTATGTTATCATTGTATTTCCTCAAAGGATTTTTATTTCAAAATTTTCCGCTTACAAAATCATTATTAAAAAATAAGTGAAATTTTGCATAACAAAGAAAAATTAGAGACATGATGAACATCAAACAAAGAATGGTCCAAAATCTAATTTCATTAGAATGACAACCCGCCAATGGCAAAGTTAAATGGAACATTACAATTTTGGAAAAATGGCAATAGGGAAAAGGTTACATCATATTCAATGACCACTACTATCCTTAATGACTAAGAATCCTTCACAATCTTGCTGCTGATGAGAGCGAGGAAGCTTGAACTTCGTCTTGAATTCCTTAGTATGGGTGACAACCCGTTCTGACTCAGTGAAACACCTTTTCTCCCTAATTTTTGCCTGGACCACCCTTTCAGGTTTTCAGTCCACCGGGACGCTCTTTTTTGCCTAGGCCGCCAGCGAGCTATTTTCTTTTTATTTAATCCCTAACTTTTTCCTGAGTCTCCTTCATAGGTTATGACCCACCGGGATACCATTTTTTTTTTGCCTAAGTCGCCATTTCTGGTTTTCGACTTATCGGGTTTTTAGGCGTATTATTTTCTTACTGAGTCAGCATTCACAGGGTGTGAAAGTTGTTCACCATCCATTGTTGTATAAATTAAGGAACCTCCTGAGAACACTGTTTTCACGACAAATGGGCCTTCATAGTTGGGCACCCATTTTCCACGTACATCCCTCTGAGATGGTAAGATCTTTCTGAGTACAAGTTCTCCTTCACGGAATTCACGAATACGGACCTTCTTATCAAATGCTCTCTTCATCCTTCTCTGATACAAATGACCATGACACATGGCAGTTAATCGCTTCTCATCAATGAGGTTCAGCTGATCATAACTTTCTTGGATCCACTCTGCTTCATCAAGCTTGGTTTCCATTAGAATTCTTAAAGATGGTATCTCTACTTCAATGTGGAGAAAAACATCCATCCCATACACTAGAGAAAAGGGAGTTGCCCATGTCGAAGTTCGAACTGAAGTTCTGTATCCATGCAAAGCAAATGGTAACATCTCATGCCAATCCTTATAGGTCTTGACCATTTTCTGCAGGATCTTTTTGATGTTTTTGTTGGCAACTTCGACAGCTCCGTTCATCTTCGGGCGGTAAGGTGAAGAATTATGATGTTCAATTTTGAAATTGCCACACAACTCCTTCATTGTTTTGTTGTTCAAATTGGTCCCATTGTCCGTTATAATCCTGTTTGGAATACTATAACGACAAACGATCTGATTCTTGATGAAACGAGCAACCACTTGTTTGGTCACGTTGGTGTAGGAAGCAGCTTTAACCCATTTCGTGAAATAGTCAATGGCCACTAAGATGAAACGATGACCGTTGGAAGCTTTTGGCTCAATAGCCCCAATCATATCGATGTCCCATATAGAGAAAGGTCACGGCGACGACAAAACATTCAACAATGTTGGAGGTACATGCACCTTATCAGCATAGATCTGGCATTTATGACACTTCCTGGCGTACTGGATGCAGCCAGTCTCCATAGTCAACCAATAATACCCAGCCCTTAAGATCTTCTTGACCATTGTGTGCCCATTGGCGTGAGTACCAAAGGCTCATTCGTGAATATCATGAATCAATAGGTCTGCTTCTCGTTTATCAACACATCTTAGCAAAACCATGTCGTGATTCCTTTTATAGAGTACATCATTGCTGAGGAAAAACTTGGATGATAACCTTCTCAAAGTTTTTTTGTCAAGAGCTGAAGCATTGGTAGGTTACTCTTGATTTTTTAGATAGTTCATGATGTCGTGAAACCACGGTTTCCCATCTACCTCTTCCTCAATAAGCTGGAAATAGGCTGGTGCGGTCTTGCGCTCGATACTAATGAGTGGTGCTTCATTAACAAAATTAACCTTCCACATCGAAGCTAACATGGCTAGAGCATCAGCTATATGATTTTCTGATCGTGGAACATGACGGAAAGTGATTTCATCAAAATATTGGATCATCTCCACAATATAAGCACGGTACGGAATCAACTTCTCATCTCTAGTTTCCCATTCACCTTTGACTTGATAGATAACAAAAGCAGAATCTCCACTGACTTCCAAAATCTTAATTCTGAGATCAATAGCTGCTTCCAACCCTAGAATACATGCTTCATATTCGGCAATGTTGTTTGTGCATTCTTAACAGAGTCTGGCCGTAATGGGGTATAACCACCATCAGGGTTTATCAACACAACACCTACACCATCCCCACTGTAGTTAGAGGAACCATCAAACATCATTTTCCAACGAGAACCGGGTTCAGGACCTTCATCAGGACCTGGCTCTTCACAATCTTTCACAACCATAATGTCTTCATCTAGGAAATCAAACTTGAGAGGCTCATAGTCTTCCACGGGCTGATCTGCGAGATAATCTGATAAGACGCGTCCTTTGATGGACTTCTGGGTAACATATTGAATATCATACTCTGACAAGAGCATGTGCCAACGGGCAAGTCTTCCTGTTTGAGTAGGCTTTTCAAAGATGTACTTTATTGGATCCATTTTTGAGATCAACAAAGTAGTATGACATATCAGATACTGCCTCAAACGTCTGGCGTCCCATGCAAGAGCAAAACAGTTTTTTTCTAGTAGTGAGTAACGGCTTTCGCAATCAGTAATCTTCTTGCTCAAGTAATAGATGGCATGCTCTTTGCGCCCAGATTCATCATGTTGGCCCAAAACACAGCCCATTGATCCTTCCAATACAGTCATGTACATGAAGAGAGGTCTTCCAGGAACGGGTGGGATCAAGATCGATGGTTTTTACAAGTAATTTTTGAGTTTATCAAAGGCCTGCTAACAGTCGGAATTCCACTCTACAATCTGGTCTTTGCGAAGCAATTTGAAGATTGGTTCACAAGTAGGAGTCATGTTGGAGATAAACCTGGAGATATAATTCAAACATCCAAGAAAACCTCTTACTTGAGTCTCGTTCTGCGGAGCTGGCATCTCTTGAATAACTCGCACTTTGTCAGGGTCTACCTTAATTCCTCATTGACTAACAATAAAACCGAGTAACTTTTCTGATCGGACACCGAAGGTACACTTAGCAGGATTCAACCTCAACTGATATTTCTGGAGTCTTTTGAACAGTTTCAGAAGGTGATCCAAATGGTCCTCCTCACTCTGGGATTTAACAATCATATCGTCAACATATACCTCAATTTCCTTATGTATCATGTCATGGAATAAGGTCACCATAGCTCTCTTATAGGTTGGCCCAGCGTTTTTCAAATCGAAGGGCATGACCTTGTAGCAATAAGTTCTCCGAGGAGTAATGAACGTAGTCTTGTCTATGTCAGCAGGGTTCATTTTGATCTAATTGTAACCAGAGAAACCGTCCATAAAGGAAAAAACTGCAAAACTGGTTGTGTTATCCACAAGAGTGTCGATATGCAGTAGAGGGAAATCGTCATTTGGACTGGATTTGTTGAGTCCCTATAATCCACACACATTCGCACCTTACCATTCTTTTTCATCACAGACACAATGTCGGTCACCCATTCAAGGTATTTTAAGACTGCCAGAAATCCTGCATCAAGTTGTCGTTTGACCCCATCTCTGATCTTGAGAGCCATGTCAGGTTTACTTCTTCTGAGTTTCTGTTTTACTGGCGGGCATTCAGGTTTGAGAAGTAGTTTATGAACTACAATATCTGTATCCAAACCAGGCATGTCCTGATAAAACCATGCAAACACATCCACATATTCTTCGAGAAGCTTCACTAATCGTTGTCTGACTTCTGTCCAAAACATTTCCCTAATCTTGACTTCCTTCTTGTCTTAATCAGTACCAAGATTGATGGTGTCAATTTCTTCCTCAAGCGGCTGAAGAGCCGTGTACTCGTACTCACACTTTTTGTCAATTCATCCGGGTGTCATACCCCAAATTTTGACCACTAAGATTTCCCATCATTGTGAAAATCATCACCATAATGTGGATGAACTTTCATACTCATTAGCCTCCCCAAAGATGGGTGAGCATTCACTACAATCAAAGAATTAGGGTTTTGAGCCCTCTTAGAGCACTTAGACAAACGATCAATCAAGGAATGACATGATATTTAACTTGTCTAAACCTCTCAAACATCCACAATGGATCAAGAGGACTCCCACATCAAGGATTAAGCACAAGGCTGCAACATTCCAAGTGGATTAAGCCTCAAGGTCACCAGTGTCACCAAATTAGGGTTTTGGTCGACCAGGGCCTCCAGATGGAAATTTTCATCTGATAATGAGCCAATACTTTAAAGCATAACCCAAGATACTTCAAGGGACCTCATGGACCCAATCATCAAGTCAATTTAACCTCAGGGGATCCATACATCAAAAATCAGGAATTACGGTTTCTTGACCTAATTCACCCCTAAGTTGACTTTTGGGACAAAACATGAGCCAAGACCTCAAGACATTATTTGAGGGTCTTAAATACACTACATTGATCCATTTACAACAATGTAGTGATCCAAGAAGCTTGATTCACAAGTTTCAAGTTCATCAAAACCACCGTTATGGTTTTTGAAGAAAAAGTCAACTGTACCTTTGACTTTTGACCAGGACATGCTCCCAAGCCTTGGGACATGATTCAATACACCCTATAACACCTATGAAATCAATCCATCAAGTTTTATTTAGGTCAAGGACTTGATTTCATAGAGGATCGCACAGTTTGGAATTCATTTGATAAAAAGTCAACTGTGCCCAAAAGTTAAAGTTTGATTTTTAATTTTTTGGTCAATTATGGTTCCGTAACCCTAAAATGATGTTAATGTGTGATTGGAATCATCATTTATCAATAAAAATCAAGAAAAGTGGGATAACTTGTAAAAGGGGTAACCATAAAAAACTTAGAAATTTTCTAAGTTATGGAACAAAGTGGTTAGGGTACCAACTTCCAAGGATCATAACTTGTGATCCAAGCAACCATTTTGGATGATCGAAAGATGGATTTGTAGATCTCATGGCATACTTTAAAAGTGTCAACTACAGCTCATTCCAATTCCTCATGGATTTTAGGTTATGGAGTGGTCAAAATGGTTGAAAACACAAAAATGGCATGTTTCCAACACTTAGTGAAATTTTCACCAAGTTAGAATCTGTTTCACTTTTTTCAAAATGTAGGGGAATTTTTCACTTGGATCCAAAAAGAGTCAAGATAAACTATGATCACACATATGTTGTATCATATGAGAGCTTTCCAAAATGTCAAAGAACTCCATCAAAATCCATTTGAGCTTAGAGTTATGACAGTGGCAATATGCCTTGTTGCAACTGTCATGGCAAGGCAGATTTGTGCATTTTTCTCGATTTGATCAAATTTTGCAAATGACAAACAAGTTTATCCATCTGAACACCTCAGTGGGAGACCAAGGAGGAACAAACAGTGATCCATAAGCCTCCTAAGTCTTTGGAACTAAAAGTAGCATGCCAACCCTAAAAATGCCTAAAAAGGGGACAAGACTCCAATTTTGTTTTGGAGCATTCAATGGATGCACCAAGGTGGCATAAACTGAGCCTTTTCCAACTGAATGAGTCAAGGATGATCTCTGGACTAGGGAACCAAAGGCCTGTGATCTAACCTATGGTCAATGGCTAGAGGAGACTTAAGATTCCAAAGTGACACAATTGGCCACCGACCTGTACCAGTTGCCATTCCCTATTGCTTGCAAAGCAAACTTGCTCTACTATAAATAGAGCTCCTTTGTGCTCAGTTTAAGTACACCAAAGGCCTACAACACTTGTGTTTCTCAAAATCATCAATTCTACTCAAACCAATTGCTCTTACACCTCATAAACATCATATGTGAGACGATCAAACACTAAACACACAACTGTAACACTGATTTCTCAGAATCACCAGCCAGTTGCTCAAGTTTTCAACCAAGTTGCAGTTGAGATGCCATGAAGTGATCCAGCCATTTCCAATCAAGTCCAAGAATTCAAACACACTCTATATGGTGTAGGGAAGTTGCTCAGATCATCACAACTCATCTGTAACACCTCCAACTCAAAAATCACATTTCTCTTGCTGTCACGACCTTCAAGTAAGCCTAAACTTGTTCATCTCTTAATCTATGCATATTTCCTCGCACAATACTTTTTCCAGATGTTCATAATCATGCATAGAATATTTCTCCTCAATTAATTGCTTTGTTTGAATCGTGTATCAAAATTCTCAGCCTTCATGCAAATTTTAGGGTTCTTGAGGTTTTGTCTTGATTTCTTATTCCATGCTTAAAATAAATGAAATTAAAGACCATAGACATGATCGTGAGGTGAAAACGAGCAGATTGATATGTGGATTCTGTGATTTCATCAAGTATTCAGTGAGATTTGATAGAAAATGCAAATCAGGTCAAACCCAGAACTCGCGTGTGTTCTTGGTGTGTTCTTGGCGCCTTTTTTAAAATTCAAATATTTGAATTTTTGTGATTTTATTTAATTGATTCAAAAATTAATTTATCTCTGAGTTTTAATGATTTTGAGTTGATTCTTTTTTTAATAATTCACAAAAATGTTAAAATATTTTATTTTGCCAAAAATACCCAAAAATATTATTTATTTCATATACTTGATATTTTTGCAAAGAATTAATCTTTTATTTGTTTTTTAACATTTAAAATATTTTTTCCTCCTTGATTTTCCAAATTTAATTGGTTTCCAATCATTTTGTGGATAGAAACATGATTTTTGAAACATTGATCCAAGACCACCACTCATTTTTCACATGTTTTCAATACTTTTTATTAATTTTTTTAACAAAATTAATTCCTTTTTAAACAAAATTAGGGTTTGTATTAATTCAACCCTCATCAATCATTTTCAAACACTCTTGGGCCTCTAATAGAGTGTAAGACCCAACCCCTTTTTGAAACCAAAATGATTTCGGCCTCAGATATTGTATAAGACCCACTGTGTTTTCAAAAACCTCAGCGCGATCGCCGTTTTCAAACAAATAACCCTGGGCCTCTCCTTGAGTTGTAAGTCCCATCTCTTGTACAAAAATAAATCTTTGGGCCTCTAATAGAGTGTATGACCCAATCCCTTTTTTAACCAAAACCTTTTTGGGCCTCAGACATTGTATAAGTCCCTTTGCGTTAAAAAAATCTCGGCGCGATCGCCATTTCAAAACAAAAGTAATTTGGGTCTCCCCTCGCGTTATAAGTACCATTTCATTTCTTTAAATAAATTTTGGGGCCTCTAATAGAGTGTAAGACCCATCCCCTTGTACATAAAAACTTTTTGGGCCTCACATATTGTATAAGTCCCTCTGTACAGTTTTCAAAGCAACGGTGCGATCATCGTTAAAACTCGGGCCTCTCCTCAAGCTGTAAGCCCCAACAATCTTTTCAAAGCACTTTCTCCTTTGATTTTGAATTCAAATATATGTTGTTATCAAAACTTTCTTTAATTTCTTTGTTGAACAACTAACAAAATAGCATGGAAGCTCTACAACGGGTAAGTGTTTATCCGCTTTCATTTACCGCTTTCATATATATATATATATATAACTGTATTGTGGGGCTGTTTCACTGTAAGTCTTCTTTCACATCCTTTTATATACTCGTCATATATCAACTGTATATATACTAGTATAGTTATTTAGAGTTTTCCCCGGCAACTACGTCTAGAACTAGGTAAAGTCTGTTAGTCGCTCTCTAATACAAACAAAACTAGATCCCCCATAGGATTACCAGATACAGTCTTCCCTTCTCTTAAGGTTAAACAATATGGAACAAAGAGAAAAGAAGTATTATCGGTGAACCTTTTCTCAAACTTTCACCCTTAAAAATTGTCAAAGAATCTCTACTCTCCATAGTTGATCTATTCTCCGTGAATAGCATCTCTTGAGTTTCTTCCAAATTCTCTAACTTTCCTGGAATGATCTCTTCTCTGTGAATTGCACTTCTTGAACTTCTCTTGGTTTAGGGACCCATAGGCTTCCTAAAAGCACCCCCGCCTTCTCTTGGACGTTGTACAAGGACCCTTCGGCTTCTTAAAAGTTCTCATGCCTTCTCTTGGGCTTCGTACAAGGACCTTCACTGCCTCTTAAAGGTATAGGACAGGACTTGGTTATCCTTCGTTAGAGCTGTCTTTCTAAAAGGAGTCAAAGCTTTCAGACCAATTTTAGGGTGGATTCTCATCCCTTAAACGAGTCGGCCTCCTCTTGGGCATCATACAAAAGGTAAAACTCTACCAGTAGACTTGGATAGTCTAATTCCCTTGAGTCTCAAAGACATTCTCAAGTTCCCAACAACATAGGAGAAACCCCGGATTCTGGATTAATCTCCAGCGAGAGTTAAAACTTTGCGGGTTCTAAAAACCCCGTCCTTCTCCCAAAATTCCCCAACCTGGGTCAGATAACACTATCTCAAACCAGAGCCTCAAGGTTTCTGATCTATTAATTCCTTTTGCATTCCCCTACAAGGATTGATTCCCTTCTTGGACCTGCGTCAGGATCTCAAGAATCCCCGGCAGAAGTATAGCCTCCTCTTAGGCTCTGTATAATGATCCTTCCTCAGCGAAGTCAGCCTCCTATTAGGCTTTGTACAATGATTCCCCCTAGCGGAGTTAACCTTTTCAGACTCTCTTGTTGAGTCCATCACTTTTCAAGACTCTCTTGTTGAGTCACTTTCCTTTTAGCCTCTATCTCGGGCTTCATATAAGACAGCAAATCACTCTCTTGTTGAGTATAAAAGACTCTCTTATTGAGTCAACCTTTTTAGCCTCCGTCTTGGGCTTCGTATAAGACAGATAAAAGTACTCTCTTGTTGAGTCAAATCTTTTAGTCTCCGTCTTGGGTTTCGTACAAGACATATAAAAGCACTCTCTTGTTGAGTCAGTCACTTGTTAGTATTCTCTTGTTGAGTCAACCCTTTTAGCCTCTATCTCGGGCTTCGTACAAGACAAATAATAAACACCCTCTTGGTGCGTCAATAGCCTCCTATTAGGCTTTGTATAGAGAAATCCCTGGTTGAGTCAATCAACCTTTTAGCATCAAAATTGTGCTCTAATCAAGGCATACGAACATCAACAGTTCCTCTTTAGAGATGACAAGTTCTCTCTCAATCAAACCTTTTAGCTTCAATCTTGGGCTTTGAACAAGACACAAATCACTTTTAGCTTCAATCTTGGGCTTTGAACAAGACACCAAAACATCTTTTCCTCCCTTAGAATAGGAGGGAACTACGATCGCTCTGATTTCCTTGTTTCGTTAAACGGGAATACGTAGGCATAAGATTGCAAAATCTTAGCGAGCATACTAATCAAAATCTCAAAGTCCAGTACCTCCATCAATCAACCAAAAGCATCAGATCTAATAACTTACCAAAAGCCTCACAAATAGTCCAGACACTATATTCTTAAGAAAAATAACCTAAGACAGACCCCCCTATTTTGATAGCATCTGTAAACCAACAGTCATCTGTTTAAGCTTAGTATGCAAGCAGGGTTAATTGGAGACATCTATTTCCCTTCCTTATAGTGGGAGTTATTTATCTCTTGCAATCTTACAGTGGGAAGCATTTCTCTCTCACAGTCTTAGGTAGAAAGCCTTAAGTTCACAAAGTACCACAGAAATGGCGACTCTGCTGGGGAGTCATTGTCTGTATAGGATCATAGGACTAGAGGTCTAGGATGTTAAGACAAATATATATACTGCTTTTCCTAATTGATATCCGTGTTTATTTTTTTGTTAATGGGAATGCGTGTGATGCCGCATCTGGAAAGATTGAGTATACACCTAAGATAAGTGATGGCACTAAACGGGTAATCTTACAGGGAGTGACTTCCAAATAAGAGGTCTCGGTTGACCATTGAATCAGTGGAGATGCCCTTTGCGGATTCAATGCTTATACGACTTCGGTTGTTGAAAGCAGATTGTTCGATTGGGTTATCTGAGAAGCTGAGGATTTTAGTAGACTGAAACCATTTTGTAGTGCGGAAGCTATCAGAAATAGTTGTCACACGATACTACCATCATTTGAGATTACTTTAAGATGCTACAGCTCGCTTGGTGATCCGCTTGCTATCGTTATCCCAAGAGGGGTCAGTGATTTTGAGGACAGGTACAAAAATTATCAGTATAACCTTAGGGGATGGGTAGAGCCTTGACTTCATGACACCGACCATTTGACCTCATGTTTTTTCTATGTTTTTGTGTGCTGCATTCATACTTTCATTTAAAAAACATTAAAACAAAGAAAAATGTTCTCTTCTAGTCTTTCATTTTTCAAATTAAACTAAGACAATGATTGCAAATGTCAGAGAAAGAGATTGCGTTATGGATTTCGGTAGAAGGAAGACTCACAAGTACACCTTCAGAGTTCCAAAACTAGAGGATTTAAGAGGGTTGGCGAGGATGATCACCAAACCCTGAGGCTTTCAGAGCAAAGTATGGAGGACTGCTGTCTCTGTTAAGGGTCCATGTAATTGAAAGAATCCTGTCCATGCTAATCCAGTTCTACGATCCGGTTTATCACTGTTTCATATTCCCAGATTATTAGCTAGCACTAACACTGGAGGAGTACTCTCACCTGACTGATTTAGCTATCACTGATCAAGCTCCCTTTTCTGGACTGGAAGAAATTCCAAAAGATCAAACCATTGCAAGGGCAATTTATTTGGATGAGTCAGAAGTCAGGACTCACATGATCATTAAGGGTGGTATCCAAGGTTTGGCAGCCTAGTTTTTGGTAAAGAAAGCCCTGTACTTTGCTAGTATAGGGAACGTGGCCACTTTCGAAACCATCGTTGTTTTGCTTACCTACGGGTTATTTTTGTTTCCCAACATTGATGACTTCGTTGATATCAATGCCATTAAGGTTTTTCTGATTGGAAACCCTGTACCGACTATGCTCGCAGATGCTTACCATTCTGTACACTTAATAAATTTGTATAGTGGAGGAATGATCATATGTTATGTATCCTTTCTATACAAATGGTTCATTTCCCATTTGCCAAAGTCTGCTGCATTTTGGGATCAAAAGAGTACTTTACGTTGGTCACAGAGAATCATGTCTCTTACCAACTCTGACATCGATTGGTACAATCGAATCTATGACGCGATCAGAATCATTGACCGTTGTGGAAGCTTCCCAAATGTACCCCTCATAGGAACTAAGGGAGGAATTAATTATCATCCAGTTTTAGTTCGTCGTCAACTCGGATACCCGATGAGGCATGTCCCGCGTAATGTTCATCTGAAAGGTATTTTCTTCAAGGAAGGAGAAAATGACAGAGCACTAAAGACAATAATAGTGCATGCCTGGAAACACATTCATTGAAAAGGACGAGAGTCTCTAGGAAAACCAGATTGTGTCTCGGTCGAACCTTATCTCCACTGGGTACAAACTAGAGCTCTCAAGCTGAGGATGCCTTACCCTCGTCATGAAGTTCTTCCATTGAGGGACCCTGTCCTTTATTTTATGTCTGATAAGGGAAAACTTCAGGTTACTCTCAACAAAGTTCAACAGGAGATAAAGTCTTGGAAGAACAAGTACCGTATTCTCAATGTGGAGTGTAAGAAAATACAGCAACTATTGAAAGATAAAGATGCTCTGATCGAGATTTTAGAGCAACATGCTGTAGAAAATCAAGAAGACCAAAGGAATTTGCTTGCTCATTTCACTTGGCGAAGGAATGACAACCCGACAATGGCTCAAGAGCCCCGGTCAAAGAAAAGGAAAATACCAAAACCAGCACCTGAGCTCTCCTTAGAGAGAACTCAGGATCCATAACTTTAGACATTTCCTTTTACATCACTTTGTAATTACTCTATTTCCATTTCCACAATCTTTGAATTCAATAAAACAGGGTTTCCCCACTGTTTGATATTTGCAATCCAATTGTCGAAGTTTACTTTGAATAAAAAACTAAATATAATCATTGCATATCATTCATCATTCTCGCATAAACGTATTCTTCTTCCCTGCGAATCTCACATCTGTGTCTTGATTCTAGCGCCAAACTATCTCATTCGTACAATACTCGGGCCCACATTCAGAAGAAAATGGATAATCTCGAGGAAGAGAACAGAGAGCTGAGAGAAGAAATCGACGCTCTGAAAGAGGATCTGAGAAAACTTCACGGTGACATGCAAGCTCTAGCAACACCTCAGAGGCAACGACAACAGACTATGATCTCAGAGATCACATCAACGCCTATAGTGGAAAGGATTCATCCTCGGTATAACATGCTAAAAGATTTTCCCTGGGGCATGCCACTCAATTATATCCCGGAAGGATATATTCCGCCGATCACTGAAGATCCAGAAACTGCAACAGGAACCGCTGGGCCTGAAGGTTACAAACTTCGGGAAAGCGAAGATGATAGGGGCATGACAATAACTCCTGAAGGTTACAAACTTCGGGAGGCGCCAAGAGTCACTTCCGTAATGATATACCACCACTCGTGGTACACACTGTTCCGGAAGGACAAATTCCACAGATACTTTCGTGTGGAAACGAAAGTATGGATAACAGAATGAAGGAGTTCCAGGAACAGTTCCTGGAGATGTAGAAGGAACTACAAGCCATTCGCGGTTAGGATCTATTTGGAAAAGACGCCGCAGACCTTTGTTTGGTCCACAATGTGAAAGTTCCGCCCAAATTCAAGGTGCCCGAATTTGAGAAATACAAGGGTAACTCTTTCCCTCAAAGAAATTTGGTAATGTACGCTTGGAGAATGTCAACACAGACAGAGAACCACCAGCTACTGATCCATTATTTTCAAGATAGTTTAACCGGTGCCGCACTTAAATGGCACATGGGTTTAAACCGCACTAAGATGGCCACTTTCAGAGATCTTGGCACTGCTTTCGTTCAACAATATAAGTATAACTTGGACATGGCACCAGACAGAGATCAACTCAGAGCCATGTCGCAGAAGGATAGGGAAACCTTTAAGGAATATGCTCAGAGATGCCGTGAAATCGCCGCCCAGATTTGTCCACCTCTTGAAGAAAAAGATATGACAAAGATCTTCTTGAAAACCTTGAGCTCATTGTACTACGACAGAATGGTCGCCAGTGCGCCCAATGACTTCACCGAAATGGTGGGCATGGGAGTTCGTCTTGAGGAAGCAGTCCGAGAAGGACGTTTAGTTAAAGACGCTGGATCATCAAGTAGTACAAAACGATACGGTAGCGCTCTCCCTAAGAAAAAAGAGCAAGATATTGGGAATATCTCTCTCGAAAAGCAAGGGCGACGATACCAACCAGTAGTAGCTGTAACTCCTGCTATCAACCCTGCGCCTATTCCAACGTATCAACCTCAGGTTGCGCAGAGCCAACCGAATCAACAACAATATCAGCAAAGGACACAACCGCCTCTTCAGAAGGCTCGTCCTCAGTACAACAATAACTGTACAACGCGACCACCAGGGTTTGACCCTATACCGATGTTGTACGCAGAATTGTTTCCACTCTTACTGGTCTCCTCTTACAGTACCGGAGAATCCACATTTTTGGTTTAAAGCGGATCAAAGTTGCCCTTACCATCAAAGAGGACCAGGGCATAACATAGAAAACTGTTTCAGTTTCAAATCCGACGTACAAAAGCTTGTTAGGAGCGGGGTCTTATCTTTCAAAGATACGAATCTGAATGTTCTCACGAACCCGTTGCCTCAACACGAGAAAGCTGCAGTAAATTTGATAGAAGAAGAGTCTAACAACAGCTATCGAATTCATGATATACTCTTATTAAGGACCAATCTGGTCAAGATGCATCGCAAACAGAGCGGGTATGGCCATATGCCACCTTACAATTATCACCAGTGTGATATCTACTCTAAAGACAATCAAGGATGTTCTGTGGTGCAATCAGCTTTACAAGAACAATTGGATCTCGGGTGGATCCCAGAGCATCGAGTTCGTGGAGTTAACATGACTTATGCAAATCCAACATCATTCAGAAGCACGACATCCGTGCGATGAATGTCAACTTAATGGCAATGCACTCAAGGCATATCCAGTATCATAATCTGCCGCGACACGATTACAATTCCTGTCTGATATGCTCGGTAAATAATTAGGGATGCTCTTTTATACAAGAGGCCCTCCAGCGTCAGATGGATCTTGGATGGATCCAGGACTACCATGATAAAACTCCTTATCAGATCAACATGATTCAAATCTTCGATATTCGCTTGATGAATACCATCTTGGTAGAATTACACGCTAAGCACGTCCAGCTCAATTTTCTGACTTCGTATGAGTAACAGAACTGTACAGTATGCTGTGAGAGTGACCAAGGATGTGCTCTCATTCAAATAACTTTGTAACACTTGTTAAATCATTGGTGGCTTCCGATTTATCTAGACGAAGATATGCAACAAGTCAACATGATTAATGGGAACCCTACTACGGATCAAAGTCAGGATGTTTGATCTATGGAAGAGGACCTAGTAAGGTTACACTGCATTCAAAGTAGACGTGGCCAGGTGCCACCACATAACTACGAGCACTGTAGAGTCTGCTCGAAGAATAACCAAGGATGCTACCTCGTGTGAGCAGCCCTTCAGAGTCAGTTGGACTGCGAAGAGATTCAACCGGGTCCAGTTTCGGGGTCCATCAACTTGATGCCCGACTATTTTGCTAACCAGATCAAAGATGTTGCTGTAATCTCTCATCGCGAGAGGACCAAAGATGTTTGTGCCATCATCCCTCTACTTGACGAATCGAAGGTTCTTAACCAAGAACTGATTGAAGTTGCTTACAATGGTCAGAAAAATCAAAAGGCTCCTATAGTTATCTATCTGCCGGGACCAGTACCGTACAAGTCTGACAAAGCTATCCCTTACAAATGCGGTGCAACAACAATTGAGAATGGAAAGGAAGTTCCATTACCCTCTGTCGTGAATATCGCAGGCATCATTCGAGTGACACGGAGCGGTCAAATCTTCAACCGAGGAGTTGTAGAACCTACCAAGGAAAAGGAACTTCAATCAGAAGTTCCCAATCCACCAGTAGGTCAATCCAGTGATCCCGACCTTTCAAAGAACGATGATGAGATGCTGAAGCTCATCCAAAGGAGTGAATACAACATTGCTGATCAGCTGTTACAAACTCCTTCAAACATCTCTGTGTTATCACTTTTACTCAGTTCCGAAGCTCACAGGGAGGCTCTACAGAAAGTCTTAGAGCAAGCCTTTGTAGAATAGGATGTAACAATAAGACAGTTTGACAACATCATCGCCAATATCACTTCCTACAACAACTTAAGGTTCAGTGATGAGGCCAGCTCCCTCCATCGCTGTGTATACTCTTTAAAAGATTCAGAATTGTTTTGTCACATACTCAAAAGTTGTCTTCGATCCGGTGCCAGATCCATGTTGTATTTATAATGCTTTATAAAAGCATCAGATAAGTCCTGGAAACTGTGAATCCTAGATTGGATCAATGTCAAATACCACTTTGCGGAAGCTCCCTTCAAATTATCCTAGAAACAATGGATCATTAATTTGTCATTGTCCATATATGCAACCATTCGTCGATAATACATGATTAAGTGTGACTTAGGACAGGTCGCACCTGAGTATAGATTAAAATTAGGCATCTTAAACTTCGGCGGAACTACCAAACCAGAAATTAAGCACATATCCCTTGCATCAGTACTAAAGACGTTGCTTTCTTCTATCGCCCTCATTTTTCTATGGATAGTCTCAACACTCTCTTTCAACCTTTCATGTCGCTCATCCCACTCTTCAGACATCTCAGGGTAGTTATAAACTGGTTGTGTGTTGTGAAAAATAGGGTGTACTTGTGTATGCACCACTGGCGGAGAAAAAGTTGGGATAACTTGAGGATTCTCATTACCCATAGGAACAGCTTGTTGAGTTGTGGTAAGAATTGGTGGTGGCACAAAACCGGGAGGCAACCCAAACGGCGGTAAGAGATCAGTATTGATATTAGTAGCAGGCTCCATGACTGGAGTGACAATTTCAGAGACTACGGTGGCTTGAGTATCCATCTTTGCTCTAATAACCTGTCAAACTTCCATAATCTGCCCCATACTTCCTCACAGATCATTCAGTTCATTGTTGACTCTGTCCATTTCAAAGTAGTGTTCAGACATCCTTTGGCGAGCTTGGGCTCGTGTGTTGTATCGGCGTTGAAGATTCAGCGTGACGATTTCTGAAGAGAAGACCACGGAATGAGACACGACAGGAAAGAAATGCACATGTTATGACATGAAACGATGCAAAATTCAAATGCAAATAAAACTATCAGATAACTAAAATGTTCGCAAACATTTGTAGATAGAAGGATATTTTTCAAAACAAGCTCTTTCATTTAGCAAATTTGGCGAATATTACAACACGGGCGATACACCCTCATGGTTCATTACATAGATTTAAAACAAGAAATACAACATCAAAACAAACTAGAAATCAAATCCACTAGCAGACGGTCTCTCCCCTCCACTGAGCTCCCTTATGACCTTGTTGATCTGCTCGTGTATTTTCTCCTTATCAAGGGTTAGCTTTTCCATTGCCTTCTTCAACTTCATTTCTTCATCTGTGGGAGGCTTATGACGTGGATAAGGCATCCTTATCACAAGAGCCTTCTCACGAGACCATTCTAAACAAGCCTTAGTAACGGTACAGTCAGGATTCCCCATCGCGGTCCATCTCTGTCTGTTTATGCAATGCCAGACGCGTGCAACTCTGAGCATGAACTCAAGATTCTCTCTATCCTCAAGAAAAAGCCTCTGCAGATACCCAAGATTAGGTATCTCCTCCATTGGATGGCCAAGCTGTCGTCGAGCGAGAACGGGATTATAGTTGATACAGCCTTTTCTGTCCATAAGAGGTATATTGGGGAAATCCCCACAGCTATGAATCATGATAATTCCTCCATAGATTGGGTCGTACCATTTGATATCAGCATGAGTGAGCTCCATGAGCTTTTTGGACCACATAGTACCATCTTCCACATCCCAAAAGGTTGCAGTCCTGGGTAGGTGCGAAATAAACCACCTATACAAAAGAGCAACACAGCATACAATCTGTCCTTCATCTCGCTTGTACGTTGAGTGAATGGCATGATAAGTATCATCTAAAAGGGTGGGAATTGGGTTCCTAAGCATGAAGATTTGAATAGCTTGAACATCAACAAAGTCTCTAGCATTGGGGAAGTGAAACAATCCATAAGCTAGCAAGGCGAAAGTGGACTCAAAGAGTGCAGCATTCTTTCTATCAGCAAAGTGACGGGCTTTCTCGAACAAAAATTGAGCGGGTAATCCAACAAGTCCCCCATTTATGGTCAAGTGGGTTTGAACGTCAGACAACCTAAGTTTTGTTCCTCTGGCGATGTCTTTTGCATTGAGCTCGTCCTCTAAACCGAAGAATGGAGGAGAATCATTAATAGAGAGACCCATCAAAGCGGAGTATTCTTCCAAGGTTGGTGTCAGTTGATAATCTAGAAACACAAAGCAATGATCAAGAGGATGGTAAAGCTGAACCAAAGTCTCCAGCAGTTCTTCAGTCCATTGGAGCCACAACAACGGGAGGATTCTTCCATACTTCAATGAAAAAGCCACTGGATCCTCAATCAATCTCCCCAGTTCCAGCAGTTACTCAAGATCGGGAACCATGAAGGTGTACGGCCAAGTTCCTTTTCTTCCAAAATCCTTCTCTACAAAATCTGCAAAACAAAATTAGTTCCTTGATAATTTTAACAAAAATGCAAGGTGTAATGCGAATGCAATTGGTTTTAAGGAATTCAAGAGAGACAATTTTCAAAATAAGCTTCACTTTCATTAAATATTGAGAAAAGTTACAACTTTCAAAGTACATCTCAAGAAGCTCAAAAAACAATGAGATAAAAAGCAACAGCTAGGCCTAAAAAGTAACCCTATCTAGGGATGCTCCACTTCACGCTTCCTCTTCTGTCTCTTCAGCTTGTCATTCTCCAAGATCAACTTGTCAATAATTCCTTTCCAAGCCCCATTTGTCGGTGGAATACTTGAATACTCATGAGTGCTAAGAGTGGGTTGCGTGCTAGAGAAAAATAAATTCTCTAGCGTCATTGGTCTGTCAATCACACGTCTTTCAAGCAACTCAATCAAATCATCTTTCTCTTTCATTTGTTTCTTCATTTCCATCTTTTCAGCATAGATGGCGTGGTATTTCCCTTCCCACGTGTTTCTCTCAAGCTTCATCCTTGCTAAAGTTTCTTGGTACTCTTCCATGCTCTCAATAGGAATGATGGAAGAAGATACAATAGTAGGCTGAGAAGGTCTCTCGGGGAGATATGGCATCTTAAGATCACGAGCTCTAGATCGACCCCATCGAAGGAAAGGTTTCAAGGCCACACATTTTCTCTTTCCTAAGTCATCCTTAGTTCTTTTGTTGAATTTTACCCAAGCATTCAAAACACTATTCTTGGTTTCTGTACTTGCTTCCTCATTAAGATAAAAGAAACCGAAAAAAAGGATATTCTTAGGCTTTTCTTCCATAGGAAATCCAAACTGACATCTAGCTAGAATGGGGTTGTAGTTTATCCCGCCTCTGATTCCAAGGAGTGGCACATTGGGGAATGGGCCACAACTATCAATGATGACTCCCTTGTCGTAAGCTGAATCGTACTAAAAAATATCATTATGGGTGAGAGATATGATTCTCTGAGACCAACGAAGTTTGTCTGGATTATTGTTGAAGCGTGTTGTTCGAGGCAAATAAGTAACAAATCACTTGTAGAGCAAAGGCACACAGCATGAAATGGCACCCTTTCCTTGGAGAGTCTTATGATGGATAGAGTGATAAGTATCACCAAGTAGCGTAGGTACAGGGTTTCCACTTAAGAAGATCCGAATGGCGCTGATATAAATAAATTCCTCAATATTAGCAAACAAGACCAAGCCATAGACAAGAAATGCAAAGATTACTTCAAATGCCCTCATACTATTCATTTTAGCTAGGTAAAATGCTTTGTCAAACAAGAATTTGGAAGGCAGACCCTTGATCCCATTCTTGGTGGTGAGATGAGGCTTGACTTCTGATACTTCTAGGTGGATAGAATCAGTAATTTCCTTTGGTGAAGGAATCTTCTCTTGACCACTAAAAGGCTTTTGTTCTTTCACAGGTAGACCAAGCCAATAAGAATATTCTTCTAATGTCGGAACAAGTTGGTAGTCGGGAAAAGTGAAGCAATGGTAAAGAGGGTCATAAAATTGCACCAACGTGTCAAGAACACCATCTTCCATCTTGGTTCTGATAATACCAATCAATCTTCCATACCGCTTTCTGAAGTTTTCAG
Source organism: Lathyrus tuberosus (assembly GCA_022829125.1). NCBI lineage: Eukaryota > Viridiplantae > Streptophyta > Magnoliopsida > Fabales > Fabaceae > Lathyrus > Lathyrus tuberosus. The sequence continues at coordinate 6,750,945 of JALAZF010000199.1, read as the reverse complement.
GGCAAGATACCAAGGCTGCTAGCTTCTTCAACTCTACCAAATTTGGCTTTTTGAAGTTGTACTTCTTAGTGTTCCTTTTCTCAATATCCATGATACCTTTGATTCACAAAAGAGAAGACGAATGAGTTCCTTAAAACCAAAAATGGATGCAATACGATGTATGCAATGCATAAAACACAAGCACAAACACAAACATATGTTCATACAATCAACATCACATAAGTCCTAGGTTTAGGGGTCTCATGCGTGGAGTCATGGTCTACCCATCCAAATAGGTATGTACTATGGTTTCATCAACTGTAGAACAGGGTTCTAAAAAGTTCTCAGAGTCCTAGATAAATCCTTCGGATTTTATCAGCCTACGTGACTACTCACGCGGGTTAACAATATTCTCAAGATAAACTCGTCTGAGTGTAGTATCGTGTATCAACTATTTGGCACTACGCCCTCATATGCCAAACTTGTTAGGACTACTCCCAACAGCCAACTATTGATTACACCACAATCCTATCATATGTGTATCTCAAGTCTGGGTTAGGACTTATCTCACCACTCAAAAGTAGCAACCTGCCAAACAGAAGAAACCAAGCAACAGACAGATATATACAGATATGTACAATCAAAGAAAACATATAACACAAATAAAAACAAGATGGGCTTAACCTTCTAAATATCATATCTCCCCAGTGAAGTCGCCATTTCTGTTGCGGTGAGAATCAGATATCAAGTTATTAATTAACTTGAATCATAAAACTTTTAAATTCACGACCGAGCTTTGATTTATCCAAAGGAAAGGGTAAAGATCGAAAGAAAACCCTTTTGCACCATGTGAAGACACAGCTAAGGGATCGGGGGTTCGTTATACTAAGGGAAGGTATTAGCACCCTAAGTATCTGTAGTACTCTACACGAACCTCTTGTTTGTATTGTGTTATGTTATGTTTGCATGCTAAGGGATCTATGTTAAGGCTAAGATAAAGACATATGTGTTGCGGTGAAAATCGGATAACAAATTATTAGTTAATTTGCATGATATTTCTTTTACAACTGACTTTGATTTATCCAAAGGAAAGGTTCAAGATCGTTAGAAAAACCTAAAGGGGAAAGATCTAAGGTTCGGGGGGTTGGTTACGCCTAGGGAAGGTATTAGCACCCTAAACGTCCGTAGTACTCTATGGGAACCTCTTGTTTTACTGTTATTTTATGTTTGCTAAAGGTTCTATGCTAAAGGTTGAAACCCTAGGGGTTAGTATCTAAGTATACTCGATAAGGCATCGCACCTTACGCCTACGTATCCTCGGGAATAGAATCAGAGTATGTGTAGTTCTACTTCTACTGAACTGTTGACTATGGTCAATATTCAGAGGGGAAATGAGTGCAAGCTCATTGTAGAGTTTAAGAACTCTCTAAGTCTAGTTGTAATGGACCTATGATTATATTTTAGTTAGTAGGGGAGGTGATAAATTCATTAGGATGAATATCACTAAGAGTTTAAGAACTCTCTCCTAAAGCTAGTTGTAATTTCTATGTCTCTGATGAGGCCAAGAAATGGAGTTCTCTCCTAAGAGGTTACTTAGGTTAAGGTGGGTGTAAATGACTTTAAAAGTCAATGTATTTCACCTTCCTTTGGAATAGGGGGAAAGATAACAGTTATAAGTTAATAACAAGATAACAAGTTAATAATTCAAGTACGATGATGTAAAGGACATGAATAAGAGAGGTGAGATAAAATCATGATATAAATGCAAAGTGAGAATTAAACATGTCATACAAAGATTAAATATGAGATGAAATAAAATGAAATAGTCTCGTCTTAATCATGATTTAATCGGGAACTAGATAATTAATGATTCTTGACTTTCATCGACTGAATAGGTGAATAAAATTTAAATAAAGAGAAAGTGGTCTCGTGTTGATCAAAGTCTTGTCAACTTAATGAAATCAACCAAACCAAGAGGTTTGTTATGTCATCGACAAAAATAACGAAAGTGGAATCAAAATGAAAATAAAATCGGTCTCGTCTAAATCAAGATTTAATCGAGAAATCGATAATCTTAATATTTGACCTTCATTGACCAACAAAAAAAAAAAATAATAATAAAAGGGCCTCACATTTATCTAGACTTTTAGGTGATTTAGAATAAATCTACGAGTCATGATTTTTGTATGTCATTGACCTAAATAAAGATTATGAAATAAAAATAAGGTTGCTCTCGTCTTAATCAAGATTTAAATCGGTAGATCGATAATCTTGATATTTGACTTTCATCGACCAAAATAGAAAGTGGAATGAAAAATAAAATCGGTCTCGTCTAAATCAAGATCTAATCGACAAATCGATGATCTTGGATTTTTAACTTTCACCGACCAAAATAGAATCGAAAGTGGCCTCCTACAAATTTAGACTTTTAGTGATTTTGAGATAATCAACAAAGTCAGAATTTATAATATCATTGGCCAATGGAAAAATGAAATTTTTTTTAAAATCACAAAAAAGTAATTAAAAATAAGAGATTCATTTTAGCTATAAACAAGAGCTTTTAGTAAGGAAAAAAGAAAAAAAAAACTAAAAAGAAAAGGAATATTAAAAACAAAGGGGCGCTGGTTTTTTGAGGGTGTAAATAAAAAAGAAAGGTGCAGGTTGCAAAGAACAATGGGCCGGGAATTTATGGAGCAGCGGCCCAGGTTTTTCTTCAAAACGGGTCGGTCAGGTATGGATGCATTATGACCCAGTTCATCCGGCTGTCACACTAAACCTAGGGGAAGACCAGAAAATGTGGCCACTGTTTCACACAACACACGCTGGAATAAACACGATCAAAAAAACCTCACCCTTTCAAAGAAACTAAAGCTTTCTTAAGAGAAGAAAAAAAACAAAGTCAACAACAAAAAAAACTCAATCGATCCCTCCTCAAATCGATCGCTTGCCACTTCTCCCTTCTCTCAATCGCTCGCTCCCTCGACGACCCCCCATCAAAGGCAGAAGTGGAAGGCCAGACATCAGCAACCACGACGGAATCCCTATACGTCAGCGGGAAGAGCCTCTTGTTCGACGGAGATCTGCAACGACTCAGAAATCGCGGCCGAGTCGAATCGGATGTTAGAGGATAATTCTATAAGCTTATGTTTCAATGAGATTAGGGTTTGTGGGGAAAATTTGGTTGTGATAGTGTTTATGTGGCTGTGAGCTTGAAGGAAATAGAATAACGAAGGGAGTGTTGAAGAAGGTTCAAGGTTTCAAAGGTTGATGATGTTGTTGATGGTTATTTGGTGGAAGGAGGTGATGAACGAAGTGGTGCGTGAAAGAATGGTGATTGTTGTTTTGGGTGTTGGGTTTATGCTTGTGACGTTGATGTTGGTGTTTGATGGAGGTGAGAGGTTAATGTTATGGTGGTTGTTGTGGATGGACGAATACAGTTGGGGAAGAAATGGTCACGACAGCGCGTGCGGATCTGATGGGTGCGTTATTGGATGATTGAAGGAGGAGAAGATAATGGAGGGATCAAGGAAAGGGTTTTTTTTTTTGTGTCGTGAGAAAGAGAAGGTTTTTTTTTTCAGAATTTTCTCTTCCTTTGAGTTTTTTGTGTTTTGATTTTCTGGTCTATGGTTCCCCCTTCTTAGTTTCCTTTTTCTGCTATTTAACCTCTTGAAAAACAGAACCTCTCTTCAACTTTTTGAATTTTTTGATCGTTGTGTGTAGTTGATTTTAGGCTGCAGAGGAAGCGTGTCGTACGAGCAAGTCCTGGGGTTTTTAGCCATTGGCAAAGATGTGTAGCAGGCTGGCGTACGGTTTCGCAGGAGACGCAGGGCGATAGCTGATGTTGTACTTTCACATATTTTTTTGTAATTTAAACTTGTAATTTGGGACTTGTTGATGAGCTTGGTTTGAATTTCTCCCTCCAATCTGATTCGCTACACAGGGAAGAAGAGACAAAGCCAAATTCTATTGTTTCTCATGAACCACATGTCTCTCTCTCAATGACCAAAATTGGGTTGAAAAGTCAAAGCAAACAATCCTGATTTTCATTGGTTGGTGATTGATGAAATATCCAATTATGAAAATAAATAGGACACGGTGGAAAAAATAAGGTTCTTAATGAAAAAGTGTTTTAGTTTTCTTTGAATTTGAAATTATAATATGACAAATAAATAAAAAAAGACCCTAATTTAAATTAGTTAGAAAAAGTAAACTAAATTAAAACTAATTAATTAAACCAAATTTCCTTAGAAAAGTTAAAATTAAAAATTAAATTGAGTTTGGAAATTAAATTAACAAAATAAAACAAATTAAATATAAATTAAATAAAGAAGGCCATATTGAAATTAAATTAAATTAAAGACAAATAAAGATTTTAAAATAAATATTAAGTTAAATAAAATAAAACATCAAGTAGCAGAAAAAAATGAGGGTAAATTTTGGGGTACAACAGTTTCCCCTATTTAAATATCTTCACCGGATGACATAAGAGATGAAGACCCTCATGGAATCAACAGTGAAAGATATTTAAATACAGATAACCGAAAATTTTGCCCTCAGATGCACACACATGCAATGCAGCAATCATGATGCCAAGAAAGATGCAAGAAAATGCAGACACAACAAGACACCAAGGGGCAAACAGGAAGCAAGAAAGACCAAGGAGCTTCACTGGGGAAGGACGAAGGTTAGTATCCATGAGAAACTCACTAGGGATACAAGCTAACCAACAAAAGAGACCCACCGGGGAGACTCCAAAGAAACACTGGGGAAAAGACCACAGACAATCTTCACTGGGGAAAGATCCGGGGAGATAGACTACCGGGGACAAAACAAGCCCACATTCTTTCTGGGAATGAAATCAGAAAGAAAAACTTGATCGCTAGGGATCAGTCCAAAAGAGACAGACAACCAAGCAAAGACTTCCTGGGGATCTATACTGAAGAGTTCACGATGGGATATTCAAGAAAAGCCAGAAAGACAGAGACAAACTCTGCGCACCAGATAGGAGTCTCATGGTTGAAGAAATTTGTTCCAAGAAGCTTAGCTTAAAGTTAGTTTTTCAAAAATCCAAGGTAAGGGTTCAATGTCCGACACGATTCGAACAAGAACGGTTTCAAAACAAGAAGACAATGCTTGACACGATTCAAACAACGTCCAAGTTCAAGTTTGACGCGATTCAAACGAGAACAGTTTTAAAACAAGAAGACAATGCTTGACACGATTCAAACAAAGTCCAAGTTCAAGTTTGACACGATTCAAACGAGAACAGTTTTAAAATGAGCAGACAGTGCTTGACATGTTTCAAGTAAGGTCCAAGTTCAAGTTTGACATGATTCAAACAAGAACAGTTTTAAAATGAGCAGACAGTGCTTGACATAATTCAAGCAAGGTCCAAGTTCAAGTTTGACACGATTCAAATGAGAACGGGTTTTAAAACACAAGAAGACAATGCTTGACACGATTCAAACAAAGTCCAAGTTCAGGTTTGACACGATTCAAACGAGAACACACAAGACAATGCTCGACACGATTCAAACAAAGTCCAAGTTCAAGTTTGACACGATTCAAACGAGAACAGTTTTACAAAATCTTTAAACTTCTTGGGGAACAACAAAAGGTTTAAAGATTCAAATCTAGCGCGCAAAGGTTAAGACCGAACAAGCACGACACAAAGCCAGACCGGGAATGTCTTTACTTCACTGGAGAAATAATGACAGACACCAACAAAAGACCACAAGCAAAACAGAGCACAAAGATGCAAAGATGCTAGGGGATGATGCATCTGCTTAGCTATATGCTAGAAATGACGCGAACGACGCAAAACATGAAAGAAGAAAGGAAAGCACAAGCCAACACCTTGAAACCCAAACATCAAGGATAACCGGGGCAATCTTCTTTCACTGGAGATGGGAAATCCAAGCCAAAGATACAGTACTACTAACTCTTCTTGCACCAACTTGATTCCATAAAACAACTTGATACTAGAGTAAAACTTAGTTTATCTTTGTGTTTTCTTAGAACTTCCGCTTCCAAGAATCAGATGAAAATGACGAAGTTATTGTATTCAAAGACCAATAACAATTCTAGTGACTAAGAATTTTGTCGTCTAACAGTTGACTTCTCAGGGGACTCCTGCATAAAGAGCTGGGGTTTAAATGGGAACATGGTTAATGAGTCAAGAATAGACTCTGGTACGCAAATAAGAGTTGGTTGAGATAACACATTATCTGCTTCATGAAGGAAAACCGGTAGGAGCCAGAAAGGTAACCTCATTGGAGATAGAACCAAGAAATGGGCTCCAATAAAGGTATCTAGAATGATTGATCATCAAGGTTAAACACAACTAGATGACATTCTAGAAAGGATTCTCAATGAAGGTTGAACCGAAAAACGGTCTTCACTGGGAAAAGATATCCAAAATGATGGAACAACAGGTTTGAGCATGACCGGTTGGTACTTTGGAAAAAAGAAGAACCTTATTGGAGATTGAACCAAGAAATGGGCCCCAATAAAGTATCTAGGATGATTGATCATCAAGTCTAACGTGACTAAATGACATCCTTGAAACACCTCTAAAGTGATGGAACAACAGGTTTAAGTATGACCGGTTGGCTCTTTAGAAGTAACCTCTAAAGTGATGGAACAGCAGGTTCAAGTATGACCGGTTGGCCCTTTAGAAGTAACCTTATTGGAGGTAGAACCAAAAAATGGGCTCCAATAAAGTATCTAGAATGATTGATCATCAAGGCTAAATGCGACTAGATGACATTCTAGAAAGAATCCGCAATGAAGGTTGAACCGAAAAACGGTCTTCACTGGGGAAAGACATCCAAAGTGATGGAACAACAGGTTCAAGCATGACCAGTTGGCACTTTGGAAAAAGAAGAACCTTATTAGAGATTGAACCAAGAAATGGGCCCCAATAGAGGTATAGAATTTGATAGGTTAGTACCGGAGTTGCATAACTGAAGATAAGGCTTCCTGGGGAATACCCAATTACGGTCGCGAAGAGGTTGAATAGTACCAGAGATAGATAAGCTGCTTATAAGAGACTGCCAAGCTTCTTCAAGAGATTGTTGCTTCAAAGATATGTTGATATCACAACAATGTTGGAGAAATAATTCTGTCTTCAATGAGGATCTGTGAAAGATGTTTCTTGCGAGAAAAGATGCAAAATAAATGCACGTTCAAAGATAGGTTTGAAAACCACACCTTCCAGGGACCAAAGTTCAATCTAGGAACAAGCTGGAAAGAAACGGTCAAACAAGACTCCAATTGAGGAATGAACTCAAATGGGGATTTATCTTATCCACATGTGGAAAAGATAACTGAAACAACCATCATCCACGAGGATAAAACTCTGTGGGGAATTCAGAACAGAATGGGCACTTTATGCCTAGGGCTGACAACTCTATTGGAGAGAATAGACAAACCCAGTCACTTGGGGAGATAACCGCCAAAGTGAACAAAGATAGGTAAACACCAGAAAAGGAAGCAGAAATCCAAAAATGCTATGCATATGAGTGCTTATGCCATGCTTATGCTTGTGCTGACAAAACAGATAAAACGCAAAACTGGAGACTAAGAAAACGTCTCGACAAAGAATACCCAGCCAAACTCAAAGGGCTGGACCAATACTAGGGATGAGGAAGAATCAACAACCTCACTGGTGAAAAGAGTATTCCACTTGCAGTATAACATCATGAGAATTGCCATCATGAGCTTGATCTCTTTGTTGGAGAAGAAACCATGGAGAATTAGCTGAAGTAACAGCTTATTGGGAGCTAGCAAGGAATATCACATGAACAAAGTAATTCTGCGCCCTACTGGCGTAATGATCCTCTTAAAATCTCATCTTCCCCAGGCTACATGGTCTGCCAGAAGACGATAACAAGAGGTTTTTATAGAAGAATTGGTATACAAAGTGTTTCAATATCTTCAAACTCTTGGAGAGATCTCGGCGTAATTGCCCCAGATTAACTGTATTCAAGGTCCTTGATCTTGCTTCAGACTGGTTGTTTGAAGATTTGGGAAGATATGCCCCATACTGATTGGCCTTTTAGAGATTTACCGAATCTCGACCTGTATGCCTCTGATTAACTGGTCTGTGAGGGTAAGTCATCAAAAGGATTTTACAGAAGAATTGATATACCAAATGCTTCAATGTCTTCAAACTTTTGAAAAGAAATGAACCTAGGCATGACTTCCCCAAACAAATATATTTGAAATACTCCAACTGTAGTAGAGACGACTGGGGAACAAAACTTGTCCCTGGTGATGGGTTACTGAAGTCAAAACTTGTCATAAGATGATCTCAAGAATATTTGCCCCAATATTCCGAATTTGCAGAATTCTGCCTCCGATTTGTCAACTCACACTTGATTGCCCCTGCTGAGTCAAATTTCCTTTATCAAGTTCAATTCCTCGACTGACCGCGTTTGTTGGGATTCCTTGATATCAAATGGTATTGCAAACAAGCGTTGTTCATTAAAATTGGCAAAATTTAATGCAGAGTTTAATGCAAAGTTTGAAAACAAAGCTTTGATAAAAAACGCACAGTGAAATGATTAAATTGTCAAAAACAATGGTGGGTCTAGTCATTAAGGAAGTGACCAACACACGCGAGTAACAAAGATTATTAGGAGTCAGGTTACTCAACCTTGCTATAGTATGCTTTTCAAAACAACCTTACCTCTATTAGGTCTTTTAGGGGTTGTAATGTGGTATGGTTCACGGTTCATGAAACAAAGGATAAAGGCCCAAATCCTACGCTCAGTTAATTCAAGATATACGTCCAAATCTCCAAAAATAGGAAGTCACTTGATTTGAAAGCTGACTGGCGCCTTATATGAGGCGCTCGTGTTTGAATGCATAACCGAGTTAAACTGAGAATTACCCTGCCCCCAAGGTTGAGATTTAAGTTTTTTTTTTGTGTAAGGAAAGAAAACTTCTAGGCTCGAAAGGGGTTAACAAGGGATGTATTGAAACAATGCCTTACAACCTCGGCGAGGTTAATTTGAAAGTATACCACAACAATTATGAACACGAGGTTTTCATCATCTTCCCTAATCAAAAGTTTTGAAAAAAGGAATGGAAATGGCTATATATTTTTTGAAATAACAGTAAATGAGTGAGACGAATGGATTTAATTTAAAAGATGCACAAACATTTCATTAACCTTGCCAATTTGAAAGTACAACAAAGCTTATAAGCAAATACAAATTCAAAGTGCAAAGGAAATACAATAAATTGCTGAAACAACCAACAGATTGCCAGCTTTAGGGAATCAAATGCAGAAAATCAAAGAGGAGCATAATCACAGTCCATCTTAATCCATTCTTGTCTTGATACATCCTTTACTTATCTCGTGAACGGGTAAGGATTGGTCTTGATGTTAGGCTAAGAGCCATCGAAAGACAAAATGTTTCTCTCCACTAAGTCCTTCACAATATGCTTCAGAGCAAAACAACCTTCTAAATTGTGGCCTGGTGCACCTTCATGGAATGCACAATGAGCATTGGGATTATAAGAAGGTGGAAGCGGATCAGGAGGTGGGCCTGGTGACCTTGTAGTAATTAATCCTTGTTGCACCAAAACAGGATACAATGTTGTATACGACATAGGAATGGGAGGAATCTGAGGCCTTCCACCATTTCTTTTTCCTGGAATGTTCTGACGAGAAACTTGAGTCCGTTGGCAATAAGCAGGAGCGTTGGGCGCTTGTTGATACACTAGTGGTTGAGGAACCGACTGATAAACAGAAGCTTGATGATTGAATGTTGGCGCGATGGTGGCCACATAAGGTTGCTGAACAGAATAACATTGTTGTTGCTGCTGACGCTTCCAGAACTGATTTTTCTTCCTTTTGTTCATCATCACCACATTGGTATCTCCTTCCCTTCTGAAGAATATCTTGGCATCGTCGCTCGAACTACCAGCTCTCTTGGTCATTTTTCCACTCTTTAGACCAAGCTCTACTTTAATCCCCACAGCCACAATATCGGAAAAATTAGCAGACACGCTACTGATCATCCTTTCATAGAATTCCAGTCTCACCGTGTCAACAAACCAATCAGTTAACTCTTTTTCAGATAAAGGTGGCTCTACCTGTGAAGCCAGCTCTCTCCATCTCTGTGCATATTCTTTAAAAGACTCGGTATCGCGTTGTGACATACTCAGTAGTTGTCTACCATCTGGAGCCAGGTCCGTGTTATATCTGTAATGCTTTACAAAAGCATCAGATACATCTTGAAAGCATTGGATCTTAGATTGGTCCAAAGTCAAATACCACTTTGCAGCAACCCCTTTCAGACTATCTTGGAAGCAGTGGATCATCAACTTATCATTATCCATAAATGCAGCCATTCGCCTGTAATACATGACCAAATGCGACTTAGGACAGGTCTCACCAGAGTATAGGTCAAAATTGGGTAGTTTGAACTTGGGTGGAATTACCAAGCCTGAGACTAAGCACATGTCCTTAACGTTAGTATTAGATACATTGCCCCTCTCCATGGGTTCCAATTTCCTCCGTATTGTCTCTACACTTTCCTCCAACCTTTCATGTCGATTATTCCTTTCTTCGGACATATTAACATGATCATGAACCGGATGTGGATTCTAAAAAACTGGGTACATCTGGGCTTGCACTGTTGCTGGAGTGAAGGTAGGAATAGCTTGAAAATCCTCATTAACCAACGGAACAGCTTGTTGAGTAGAAGTGACGGCCGGAGCACGCATGAAGTTAAAAGGCATGCCTAAAGTGGGGTTCACAATAGTAACGGGAGGTTCTACAGTTGTAGCAACGACTTCTGAGACTATGGTGATCTGCGTATCCACCTTTGCTCGTATAACATTCAAAACTTCCATGATCTGCCCCATTCCTCCTCAGAGCTCACTCAATTCATTGTTGACTCTGTCCATCTCGCAGTATTGTTCAGACATCCTTTTGTCAAGATTGGCTCGGGTGACGACGATTCAAAGATGATTCTGAAGGGAAAACGGTGACATGAGACGAAGACAGAGAGGAAATGCACATGCTATGAAAATGAGATGCTAATGCAAGCCAAATGGTTTCAAGGAGCTCAAAGGCAAGTTGCAAAAAATTTTTGGGAAAATTGAAGAGTTTTGTTTTTTTTTAAATCCAAGCTCTGTTGATCTTTTGAAAAGGAAACAAGTATTTGAGTTTCTCGAAACCCAAGGGCTAGGAATGCTGGAATGTAGAGATGCAAAAAGCACACGAGCACAAACATATGTACACACAACAAAATATACAAATCCTAGGTTTAGGTCTCATGAATGGAGCCATGGTCTACCCGTCCCAATAGGTATGTACTACTGGTTTTCACCTGCAGAACAAGGTTCTAAAGAGTTCCCAGAGTCTACAATCCATCTTTTAGATTTTAAGGATTTCCTAGATGACTTGGTAATCAATAAAATTCTCAAGAGGATCTCGTCTGAGTGTAGTATTGCGTGATAACCAATTCAGAAATAGACTCCATCATGGTCTCCGCACTACATCCTAAAAGGCTTAGTGGGGTTTGGTAACTACGGTTCTCAATATCCCGGGCTCCTAGGTCGAGAGTAGCACGCTTTCACGAACAAATTCGTTCAACATAACTAGACTCTCGAGAGGGCCTCAACTGAGTGATGGTGTTATCAATTTAACCTTTCAGGATTCGACTCCCTCAAAGCCTCCTTGAATACCATCGTCCTATAATAAGTGTACACTCAAATCCGGGTATAGGATTTATCTCACTCATAGATATCATGCCAACCCAAATTAAACAGAAAAAGTCAAGCAAGAACAGATATACAAATGTACAAGCAAATATGACATACATAGGCATATATAAGCAAACATGAATAACATAAGAACAAGATAGGCTTAACCCTCTTAGGAAAGGACCAGCAATAGGTCTAACTGTCCCCAGTGAAGTCGCCATTTCTGTTGCAGTGAAAATCGGATAATAAATTATTAATTAATTTGCATCATATTTCTTTTACTACCGACTTTGATTTAACCAAAGGAAAGGTTCAAGATCGTTAGAAAAACCTAAAGGGGAAAGATCTAAGGTTCGGGGGTTGGTTATGCCTATGTAAGGTATTAGCACCCTAAACGTCCGTAGTACTCTACGGGAACCTCTTGTTTTACTGTTATTTTATGTTTGCTAAAGGTTCTATGCTAAAGGTTGAAACCCTAGGGGTTAGTATCTAAGTATACTCGATAATACATCGCACCTTATGCCTACGTATCCTCGGGAATAGAATCAGAGTATACGTATTTCTACTTCTACTGAACTGTTGACTATGGTCAATATTCAGAGGGGAAATGAGTACAAGCTCATTGTAGATTTTAAGAACTCTCTAAGTCTAGTTGTAATGGACCTATGATTATATTTTAGTTAGTAGGGGCGGTGATAAATTCATTAGGATGAATATCACTAAGAGTTTAAGAACTCTCTCCTAAAGCTAGTTGTAATTTCTATGGCTCTGATGAGGCCAAGAAATGGAGTTCTCTCCTAAGAGGTTACTTAGGTTAAGGTGGGGGCAAATGACTTTAAAAGTCAATGTATTTCACCTTCCTTTGGAATAGAGGGAAAGATAACAGTTATAAGTTAATAACAAGATAACAAGTTAATAATTCAAGTACGATGATGTAAAGGACATGAATAAGAGAGATGAGATAAAATCATGATATAAATGCAAAGTGAGAATTAAACATGTCAGACAAAGATTAAATATGAGATGAAATAAAATGAAATAGTCTCGTCTTAATCATGATTTAATCGGGAACTCGATAATTAATGATTCTTGACTTTCATCGACTGAATAGGTGAATAAAATTTAAACAAAGAGAAAGTGGTCTCGTGTTGATCAAACTCTTGTCAACTCAATGAAATCAACCAAACCAAGAGGTTTGTTATGTCATCGACGAAAATAACGAAATTGGAATTGAAATGAAAATAAAATCGGTCTCATCTAAATCAAGATTTAATCGAGAAATCGATAATCTTAATATTTGGCCTTCATTGACCAACAAAAAGTAAAAAAATAAAAGGGCCTCACATTTATCAAGACTTTTAGATGATTTAGAATAAATCTACGAGTCATGATTTTTGTATGTCATTGGCCTAAATAAAGATTATGAAATAAAAATAAGGTTGCTCTCATCTTAATCAAGATTTAAATGGGTAGATCGATAATCTTGATATTTGACTTTCATCGACCAAAATAGAAAGTGGAATGTAAAATAAAATCGGTCTCGTCTAAATCAAGATTTAATCGACAAATCGACAATCTCGGATTCTTGACTTTCATCGACCAAAATAGAAAGTGGAATGACAAATAAAATCGGTCTCGTCTAAATCAAGATTTAATCAACAAATTGATAATCTTAGATTTTTAACTTTCATCGACCTAAATAAGTTGGTCTCGTCTAAATCAAGATTTAATCGATAAATCGACAATCTCGGATTCTTGACTTTCATCGACCAAAATAGAATCGGAATAAAAACAAGTTGGTCTCGTTTAAATCAAGATCTAATCGACAAATCGATGATCTTGGATTTTTTAACTTTCATCGACCAAAATAAAATCGGAATAAAAATAAGTTGGTCTCGTTTAAATCAAGATCTAATCGACAAATCGATGATCTTGGATTTTTAACTTTCACCGACCAAAATAGAATCGAAAGTGGCCTCCTAAAAATTTAGACTTTTAGTGATTTTGAGATAATGAACGAAGTCAGAATTTATAATATCATTGGCCAATGGAAAAATGAAATTTTTTTTAAAATCACAAAATAGTAATTAAAAACAAGAGATTCATTTTAGCTATAAACAAGAGATTTTAGTAAGAAAAAAAGAAAAAAAACTAAAAAGAAAAGGAATATTAAAAACAAAAAAAGGGAAGGGGGCGCTGGTTTTTTGAGGGTGTAAATAAAAAAGAAAGGTGCAGGTTGCAAAGAACAATGGGCCAGGAATTTATGGAGCAGCGACCCAGGTTTTTCTTTAAAACGGGTCGGTCGGGTATGGATGCATTATAACCCAGTTCATCCGGCTGTCACACTAAACCTAGGGGAAGACTAGAAAATGTGGCCACTGTTTCACACAACACACGCTGGAATAAACACGATCAAAAAAACCTCACCCTTTCAAAGAAACTAAAGCTTTCTTCAGAGAAGAAAAAAAAACAAAGTCAACAACAAAAAATCTCAATCGATCCCTCCTCAAATCGATCGCTTGCCACTTCTCCCTTCTCTCAATCGCTCGCTCCCTCGACGATCCCCATCAAAGGCGGAAGTGGAAGGCCAGACATCAGCAACCACGACGGAATCCCTATACGTCCTCGGGAAGAGCCTCTTGTTCGACGGAGATCTGCAACGACTCAGAAATCGCGGCCGAGTCGACTCAGTTGTTAGAGGATAATTCTATAAGCTTATGTTTCAATGAGATTAGGGTTTATGGGGAAAATTTGGCTGTGACAGTGTTTATGTGGCTGTGAGTTTGAAGGAAATAGAATAACGAAGGGAGTGTTTAAAAAGGTTCAAGGTTTCAAAGGTTGATGATGTTGTTGATGGTTATTTGGGGGAAGGAGTTGATGAACGAAGTGGTGCGTGAAATAATGGTGACTGTTGTTTTGAGTGTTGGGTTTATGCTTGTGACGTTGATGTTGGTGTTTGATGGAGGCGAGAGGTTAATGTTGTGGTGGTGCGGCTCTGTTTAAATGCTCTTCTTCTTCTTCTACTTTCTGGACTGTGATTTGGATTTAAAATCGTTGTGTTTGTTGTTGAATTTGTGCAGGTGAAGAGGAGTTTGTTGATTAGTTGTACAGAGGAAACGAAAGTTTGTTTGAACTTTGTTGTATGAAGAAGAAAGGTTACGAGGGTGGAGAAGCTGTTTTGTGAAGAGTGGTCCAGGAATAGGGATTGTTTGGTTGAAGAGGTTTGAAGGTTGAAAGAGTTTGGATTTTGTGAGTTTGGAGGAAAGCAGGTCAGAAGATTTACGGTGGTTGTTATGGACGGACGAATACAGTTGGGGAAGAAATGGTCACGACAGCGTGTGCGGATCTGATGGGTGCGTTATTGGATGATTGAAGGAGGAGAAGATAATGGAGGGATCAAGGAAAGGGTTTTTTTTTATGTCATGAGAAAGATAAGGTTTGTTTTTTCAGAATTTTCTCTTCCTTTGATATTTTTTGTGTTTTGATTTTCTGGTCTATGGTTCCCCCTTCTTGGTTTCCTTTTTCTGTTATTTAACCTCTTGAAAAAAAGAATCTCTCTTCAACTTTTTGAATTTTTTTATCGTTGTGCGTAGTTGCTTTCAGGCTGCAGAGGGAGCGTGTCGTACGAGCAAGTCCTGGGGTTTTTAGCCGTTGGAAAAGATGTGTAGCAGGCTGGCGTACGGTTTCGCAGGAGACGCAAGGCGATAGCTGATGTTGTACTTTCACATATTTTTTTTGTAATTTAAACTTGTAATTTGGGACTTGTTGATGAGCTTGGTTTGAATTTCTCCCTCCAATCTGATTCGCTACACAAGGAAGAAGATACAAAGCCAAATTCTATTGTTTCTCATTAACCACATGTCTCTCTCTCAATGGCCAAAATTGGGTTGAAAAGTCAAAGCAAACAATCCAGATTTTCATTGGTTGGTGATTGATGAAATATCCAATTATGAAAATAAATAGGACACGGTGGAAAAAATAAGGTTCTTAATAAAAAAGTGTTTTAGTTTTCTTTGAATTTGAAATTATAATATGACAAATAAATAAAAAAAGACCCTAATTTAAATTAGTTAGAAAAAGTAAACTAAATTAAAACTAATTAATTAAATCAAATTTCCTTAGAAAAGTTAAAATTAAAAATTAAATTGAGTTTGGAAATTAAATTAACAAAATAAAACAAGTTAAATATAAATTAAATAAAGAAGGCCATATTGAAATTAAATTAAATTAAAGACAAATAAAGATGTTAAAATAAATATTAAGTTAAATAAAATAAAACATCAACTAGCAGAAAAAAATTAGGGTAAAATTTGGGGTACAACAATATGGTAAAGACCAAGGTGCTAAAGGTGAAGGTAAAGACCTAGGTGTATATACTAAGTATGCTCTCCAAGACGTCACATCTTGTGCCTACGTATCCTGAATGAAGAATCAGAGCAACTGTAGTTCACCTAACTAAAGGTAAGGAACCATTGACTATGGCCAAAGTTCCAAGGGGAGATGAGTATGATACTCATATAGAGTTTGAAAAACTCTCTAAGTCTAAGTTGTAAACGGGGAAGTGAATTCTCATGATGATGAGAATCACATAGAGTTAAAGAACTCTAACCTATTTCTAAGTTTGAATGGCTATAATAAGGCCAAAGGGGAAAGGAACATCATAATGATGATGCTCACATAGAGTTGAAGAACTCTAGGTGAATCCTAAGTCGTGAGGTAAGTGGCTCTAATGAGGCCAGGGAGGGAAGTAAGCAACTATGATGATAATGCTCACAAGAGGGAAACCTAATGAGGTAAAAGGGAGAGGAGGCTCTAATGAGGCCAAGGATTAATCCTAATGAGGATGAAGGATGGCTCTTATGAGGCCAAGATGATAAATGAGCTATCTATGACCTTGAGGTCAAATAGAGAGCCTTTCCTTTGGAAGGAAGGGAAGACAACTTCTTGTGAAAACAAGTGTTGGAAAGGGATTTGAAGTATGAGTGATAAGGAATTAGAGTTTAAGAACTCATGTAGGATAAACAAATAAGAAGGACAATAGCATGAAGCAAGCATAAATAACAGTCAAGGTAAATCAAACCATGTGGATTACCTCTTAGCATGGCAAAGTGTAAATGAAATGATGCACATAACTTTTACATGAATAAATGGTCCAAAATCAAGACACAACCAAAGCCAAAGCTTACTTTCATGTTACAACATTTAAGAATGTGTGTGTGAAGTGTCATACAAGTTGGGCAAAGATAGTCTTCTCAAAATCAAAACTTCAAGATGAGTAACAAAGGTATTAGGTCTAAGAATCGAGGGTTGAATAATGAGCCATAAACCTAAACAAAAGGACCTCATTTGAGGTCACAAGTCAACCCTTAAACATCCCTCTAATGTGTCCTAAGACACTTTGGAAATTTAGCTCAAGAAGATAAAGAGAAAAGGGTTTGTTTCAAAGGAAGTTCAAAAACTAGGTCAAAATTATTTCTAATTTTATAAAATCAGAAATAATTATTAAAATTAAATCAAAATAAAAATAAAAATTTCAGAAAATTAAATTAAACATTGAAGTATTAACATGAATTCTTTTGGAATTTTTTTATTAATAAAAACTATTTTTAATAAAACAGATTTGAAAAGGAATAAAATAAAAACAAAGTTTGGCAAGAAACAAACAGAGGGTGCATTAGTAATCTGAAAAATGAACTAAGGTCAGTTGTTTCCACGCATGGGCTTTTGGCAGGGAGGGTGCAATTAGCGAAAAAACAAGGCCCAGACCCAAAAGAGTGAAAACAAAAAGAGAAGAGAAAAATGCCAAAAGGGTGTCTGGGGCGAGGGGGATTCGAACCCCAGACCCCTTGGTTTCACACACAATGCTCATACAACTGGGGTGGCTATACATCCATTGTATAAGCCACCCACACAAACGTATATTCCATGAGCGAAAAATGAAATGGCCAGCTGCAAACATATGTGAATGTTACATGGATACATGCTAACAACATGTCATCAACCGGTCACTTAAGTTTAAGTCACAAAGCGACAAAAACATGCCATGGCCACTCCCACACTGCCATGACACTTTCTCCCTCATTCACCATGAACAAACCCTATAAATTCATCGTGAAAAACCCAGAAAAATGCCATAGCAAACCCTTCTCTTTCCCAGCCCTGCTCAACCTCATTTTTTCATCTTTTTTCACAAACCAAAAGCCTAAAGTGTTCAGCAAAGATCAAGGAATTTAACTATACCATTTGTTTGCCCTAAAACTGAACATTCAACTCACATGAAATCCAAAACCAGTGCAACAACAACAAAGTTCAGAGGTTTAAAACTTCAAACACACAAGCCATAACAAGGATGCAAGGGTTCATATAACTTAAACACAATAATATACATATGCCAGCATCAAATAACAAATCATATCACAGCATGCTTATGAGTTTCAAAGTTTTAAAGGATTACCTCTTGGAGAAAGTCCAAGGCTCCTTCTACAACACTTGTAAATGATAAAAACCACCTTCTGGGA
Organism: Lathyrus tuberosus; assembly: GCA_022829125.1. Classification (NCBI taxonomy): domain Eukaryota; kingdom Viridiplantae; phylum Streptophyta; class Magnoliopsida; order Fabales; family Fabaceae; genus Lathyrus; species Lathyrus tuberosus. The sequence goes on along the minus strand of JALAZF010000199.1, from coordinate 6,732,724 downwards.
CTTTGTTGATCCTTGGAGAGAAAGTGCAGATGATTCGAATCTTCGGAAAATGCTTGGATAATGCAACCCGATGCTTCTTGCTTATGGAGGTTTAAAAATGGCAGGTGGAGGTGGAGGTATTACAGTTAGGTTTCAGGTGTTTGGATGAACTTGGTGAAGTATTTGGAGGTGGTTTGTGGAGTTTTAGAGTGAATGCACGAGTGGAATGAGTGTTCGGATTGTTCTTGCAAATTTGCAAGAGTTGGTGAATGAGAGAATGGAGTGAGTATTCAGCCTTCTTTTGGGGTGAATCTGGTGTGTTTTGGAATGAAGATTGAGCTTCTATTTATAGGAGAAGTTGGGGACAAGAGGTATGGTCAAAAATCCAAACTTGCCAAGTTTGCCCTTTTTGAAAGATCTCCTTCGTGCAAGCCACCAGCTGAGTCATCTAGCTTCAAGTACTCTACTCATAGGCTCTGTGGTGATTTGTGGGCTGATGGGATTGGGGCAGAGTCCAAGTTACAAGAAAAGAGGAATGTCATGCCTTGTGAAAAAGTTTCTCTTTCCTTTAGATTCCCACTTGCATCAAGTTGATTAAACAATGTTATTTTAAGTGTGCAGCTTGTGGAAATCGTGGCAGAGGTCCTAAACCATGTTGAACTTGTTTCTAAACATCAGAAAATGAATGCTTTGGTCATTAGGAGTGGTAATGTACCCTTATGCACTAAGTGTGAAACTTGCATTTCAAGAAAAGACATCAAACTTCAAACATTCGAATCTCTCGGCTCACACCATGGATTGAGGAGTTCTAGTACTTTTTCGAAAGCCCTAAAAATCCTCTAAAACTTTCATGTTCACTCCAAATTCTGGATCAAAAGGGAACTTGGTGAAAAATGGAGATGAAGTCAGCTGGTTTTTAAGGCAAAATGTAGTGAAATTTCACTAAGTCTTTAAGTGTTTTGAACTTCCAAGCCTTGTAACTTAAAAATCAAGCATCATTTGGATAAGGACCCTCTAATATGTTTTAAATTTCATGAAGAGAGCTTCAATTTGAGCTTTGAGTAAAAAAATTTAGACGTGTAGTTGGAAAGTTATGACCTTCCCAATTTTGTACAAGGAGTGAATTCTTCCATACTTAGAAAAATTCAAAAACCAAACCTTGCCCTTCTTGCAAGAAACCTTTCAAATGGTGACCTCTCATGCTCTAATTCAAGGATTGAACATGTTAAGATGGGATGTGACTTGAATACTTCATTTTGGACAAATACATCAAAAGTCAGAGGTTTTACTTTTCAGTCAAAAACCTAACTTCCTTAGGAATTCCACTGGATGATCTCTGATGATCTTGCTTCCTCAATCTCTTGAAATGCCAATGGATGGCCTCCAAGGATGTTTATGAACATATGGAAACATGGCTCAAAGCTTAGGAATATGCCTTGATCAAAAGTCAAAGGCAAAGGTTGACTTTCTTGACAAAACCCTAATCTGAGGGCAAGATGAACTTGTGACTCTTTGTACTAGTGATGAGAACCAAATTCTCTTTATTTCTTGTTGAATAAGACCTCTTGAATATAGGTAATTTAAATTGGTTGATGAACCAATCAAATCTTGACTGATCATGACAAACTTCTTCAGTGATTCTTCAGGTAAAAACCCTAATTCCACAACTTTTGGTCTGATAGTTTCTCTTGATTCAAATATCTTGAGGTCATGGCACATGACTGGAGAACTTTATGACTAGCATTTAAGAATAACTGGTTGAAACTTTAAAGCCTCAGTTGGCTTTCTTGGATAGGTGACTTCATACACTAATCCCAATCAACTGGTGAACACTGATGATGGATGTATGGAACCAAGAAGAGTCTTAGAAGACCTTGAAACACATGAGAACTTGGTTTACTTCTCTTGTCCTCTTGCTTGTGCCAATCCTGATTTTCAAAAAAGAACAAACTAGCAAGATATGGGTTAGTTAACACTGCATAGATGATTGAAGCCTAAATGCAAGTGCAAGATGTTATGACATCTAAGGGGTAAAGTTTGGGGTATAACATCGTGGAACATCACTTACCACTGAAACCAGAATGTCCTTCGGTCAAACAAAAATTGAGAAGGACTCACCCAGATATGGCCATCAAAATTAAGGAAGAAGTGCAGAAACAGGTCGAGGAAGGTTTCCTTGCCACCTCAGAATATCCTCAATGGCTAGCCAACATAGTGCCGGTTCCCAAGAAAGACGGAAAAGTCAGAATGTGTGTAGACTATAGGGATTTAAACAAAGCAAGTCCAAAGGATGATTTTCCCCTACCACACATTGACATGCTAGTTGATCGAACGACAAAATTCAAAGTATTCTTCTTCATGGCTGGATTCTCGGGCAATAATCAAATCAGAATGGCGCTAGGAGACATGGAGAAAACTTCATTCATCACCCCATGGGGAACCTTTTGCTATAAAGTAATGTCGTTTGGTCTGAAGAACGTCGGAGCAACTTATCAAAGGGCTATGACAACTCTGTTTCACGATATGATGCACAAAGAAATTGAAGTGTACGTCGATGACATGATTGCCAAATCTAAAATAGAAGAAGAACATGTGGAACACCTATCGAAGTTATTCTAGCGTCTGAGAAAATACAAACTCCGTTTGAATCCCAATAAGTGTACGTTTAGTGTTCGCTCAAGGAAGCTTTTAGGGTTCACCGTCAGCCAAAAAGGAATCGAGGTTGATCCCGACAAGGTCAAGGCCATTCAAGAAATGCCTTCTCCAAAGACTAAAAAACAAGTAAAAGGATTTTTGGGACGTGTGAATTACATATCAAGATTTATATTCCTCATGACCGTGACTTGCGCGACAATTTTCAAACTACTCAGGAAGAACTAAAACTGTATATGGACAGAAGATTTCCAAAAAGCTTTTGACAGCATCAAAGAATATCTGCTGAATCCACTTATTCTGTCTCCTCCAGTGGAAGGAATACCACTGATCATCTACTTAACAGTCTTGGAAGATTCCATGGGCTGTGTGCTTGGCCAATAAGACGAAACAAAAAGAAAAGAGTCTGCCATTTATTACATAAGCAAGAAGTTCACGGAATGTGAAACTCGATACACTATGCTCGAGAAAACTTGTTGCGCTCTAGCTTGGGCAGCTAAACGTCTTCGCCAGTACATGATTTGTCACACTACATGGTTAATCTCCGAAATGGATCCGATCAAGTATGTCTTTGAAAAGCCTGTATTAACAAAAAGGATTGCCATTTGGCAGATGTTGTTGTCAGAATACGACATCGAGTACCATGCTCAGAAAGCCATCAAAGGAAGTGTTTTAGCCGATCATCTGAATCATCAACTGATTGACGATCAGGAATCAATCAAATTTGACTTCCCAGACGAGGATGTCATGTACCTAAAAATGAAATATTGTGATGAACCATTACCAGATGAAGGACCAGAGCCAGGATCCCAATGGGGACTAATTTTCGATAGAGCTGTCAATGCTTATGGAAATTGAATTGGGGCAATTGTTGTTACACCTCAAGGTACCCATAGTCCTTTCACTGCCAGACTGTCATTCAAATGTACAAGCAATGAGGCTCAATATGAAGCTTGCATCATGGGTCTCGAAGAAGCTATCGACTTAAGGATAAAGAATCAGGATATGTATGAAGACTCAGCTCTGGTTATAAATTAGATCAAAGGGGAGTGGAACACATATCAATTGGGATTATTTCCTTACAAAGACTATGCAAGAAGGTTATTAACCTTCTTCAACAAGATTGATTTTCATCACATTCCTCATGAAGAAAACCACATGGCTGATGCACTAGCTACCTTATCCTCCATGATTAGTATGAATCTATGGAACGACGTACCCATGATTGAGATAACGCGCCTTGATAGGCCCGCTTACATATTTGCAGTTGAAGCTGTCATAAATAACAAACCATGGTATCATGATATCTAATGCTTCCTTCAAAGATAGGAATACCCGCCTGGGGGATCAAGAAAAGATAGGAAGACTCTCAGAAGACTGGCTGGCAACTTCTTCCTAAACAATGATGTGCTCTACAAGAGAAACTTCAACATGGTTTTGCTCAGATGCGTGGACAGACACGAAGCAAACATGCTAATGAAAGAGATTCATGAAGGCTCATTTGGCAGCCATGCCAATGGGCATACAATGGCAGGAAAAAATTTGAGAGTGGGATATTATTGGCTGACAATGGAGTCTGATTGCTACAAATACATGAGGAAGTGTCACTAGTGTCAAATATAGGCCGACAAAATTCATGTTTGACCAACGCATCTCAAATTTCTTTCTTCTCCATGGCCTTTTTCTATATGGGGAATTGACATGATTGGCATGATTGAACCCAGAGCCTCAAATGGACATAGGTTCATCTTGGTAGCCATTGATTACTTCACCAAATGGGTTGAAGCGGTATCATACACCAATGTGACCAAACAACTGGTGGTCCGATTTATCAAGAACAATCTCATATGTCGTTATGGTGTTCCAAGCCAGATCATTACTGATAATGGATCGAATCTGAACAACAAGATGATGAAAGAATTATGTGCTGAGTTCAAAATTGAACACCATAATGCATCTTCCTGCCGGCCTAAGATGAATAGAGTGCTAGAAGCAGCCAACAAAAATATCAAGAAGATCATTCAGAAAATGGTTGTAACCTATAAAGATTGGCATGCGATGCTACCATTTGCTCTTCACGGTTATCGGACATCTATTCGTACTAACAGGGGAAACCCCTTTCTCTCTAGTATATGGCATGGAGGCAGTGCTCCCCATAGAAGTAGAGATACCATCAATAAGAATCACGATGGAAGCCAAGCTAACAGAAGCTGAATGGTGTCAAATCAGATACGATGAACTGAACCTAATCGAAGAAAAAAGAATGACGGCTTTATGCCATGGTCAGTTATATCAACAAAGAATGAAGAAAGCTTTTGACAAAAAGGTCCGACCTTGGGTGTTCAGAAAAGGCGACCTCGTGCTGAAAAAGATCCAATCATTTCTCACTGATTCCAGGGGCAAATTGACTCCGAATTATGATGGCCCCTATGTTGTTAAGAAAGCCTTCTCAAGCGGTGCCTTGAGACTCACAACCATAGATGAAGAAAAGTTTACCTACCCCACAAATGTTGATGCAGTCAAGAAATACTTCGCCTAAATAAAAGAAAAGATAAAATGTCTCAGTGGACTGAAAACCCGAGAGGGCGGTCCAGGAAAAAATTAGAGACATGAAAAAAAAATCATCCCGGTAGATTGAAGGAAAAAGGAAATCTAGGAAAAAGTTAGGGATTTATGGCAAGTAACTGCATCCGAATAAGCTTGGGTCATCAGAAATAACGTCATCTGTCAAGAAATCCTCATCAGAAGTCACCTTCAACAAGAAGCTCAAGGATACTCAGAATCCATGGGATTTAAGCAGGAAAGTGTTAGGCTGTGAGTCTGAGCAAAAAGTCTTAGGATCTGAGGATCTAAGCAGGAAATCTTGATCAGGTGTTGATTGAGTAGGCAAGTCTTAGGCTGTAGGTATGAGCAAGAAAAGTCTTATGCTTGAGGGCATGAGCAATTGTAATCATGTTTTGATTATAGTGGAAAATCTCTTTTGCCGCAAGGGGATTAGACTACTCTCTGTTTGGGAGGAACCAAGATAAATCTTTGTGTGTTCTTTTGTTATTTACTTGCTTCTGTTATTATTCCGTTGCAAATTATTATTAGAATTTGAACAGTGGTTTAGAATCTGAATTGTGTTCAAAAGTAAAGCAAAAACGAAGAACAAAATTAAATCCCCTTCTTGTGTATTTTTCTCACTTTCAAAGTCGAGTCAAATAATCCTAATAGAATATCATTCGACTGAAGGATACAAATTATTCGACCTAGTGAACAAACAAGTAGTGATCAGCAGGGACGTGATCATAGATGAGCTTAAGGAATGAGATTGGACTGGAAATGTAAAGAAGGATTCAATGAGAATCTTATGTGAAGAACCGGCAAGTGAAGTCGAAAGAGAAACTCAACAAGAAGAAGTCAGAGGTCAAGCAATCACAAGCAGACATAAAAGAATAAGACACGTTCCTAAAAGGTTGCAAGAATATGTGATTACATATGATGATATGGTCTATGATGAAGGTGAGCTGGTACACTATGCTTTCTATGCAGATGTCAAACCATTCAATGTAGTTGAGGCATTAAAGTATTCAAAGTGGCTGAAAGAATTGAATGAAGAACTGAAGTCCATCGACGTCAACAACACTTGGTCACTTGTCGAATTACCTTAAGATAAGAAGGAAATAGATGTGAAGTGGGTATACAAGGTGAAGTTGAATCCCAAAGGAGAAGTAACTCGATACAAGGCAAGACTTGTAGTGAAAGGATTTCTTCAAAAAGAAGGAATCGATTTCGACAAAGTTTTTACACCTGTTTCTAGAACTGAAACAATCAGGTTGGTTATTGATCTAAAAAACATGAACAACTGGCATATATGTCAGATGTATGTCAAATATGCATTCCTGAATGGCCCCTTAGATGAAGAAGTTCATGTTGCACAACCAGTTGGGTTTGTGAAGTAAGGTGACGAAAGCAAGGTATACAGGATGCATAAAGCCATGTGTGGACTTAAGAAAACTCCAACAGCTTAGAATAAGAAGATAAATAGCTCTCTAAGGGAGATAGAACTTGTGAAGTGCACAACTAAGCATGGAGTATATGTAAGAAGAAGAAATAGTGAATTGTTTATACTATGTATTTATTTCGATGACCTGTTGATAATAGGAAGTTGAAAGAAGGAGATCGAAGACTTCAAACATGACTTAAGTGAGGAGTTTGAAATGTCAGACTTGGGAAATCTTTCATAATTCCTTGGAATCGAATTCAACAAGAGTAATAGAGGCTTGATGATGCATCAAATAAGATATGCAGGTGAAATACTCAAGAGATTTGAGATGCAAAATTGTAACCCAAGTTCAACTCCAGCTGAGCCCAGATTGCAACTATTGGAAGACACAAACGAAGATGATGTTGATCCAACTTAATACAGAAGACTCATTGGATCACTTCGATACCTTTGTCACACAAGGCCTGATTTAGCATACAATGTAGGTATGGTGAGTAGATTCATGCAGAAGCCAAAGGTATTACACCTAGTAGCAACGAAGAGGATACTAATGTATCTAAAAGGAATTCTCGGCTAGGGATTTTTGTTTCTTGCAGCTGATGAAGAAAAAGAATGCAAACTAGTGGGTTACACCGACTCAAGTTGGTGTAGTGATGCTGAGGATAGAAAATCCATTGCTGGCTATGTGTTTATGCTAGGTGGTGCCCTAATTGCTTGGAGTTCAAGAAAAAAATCAGTAGTAGCATTGTCTTCATGCGAAGCATAGTACATAGTTGTTTCTCTTTTTGCATGTCAAGCAACATGGATGGTGAATTTGGTCAAAGAGATTACAGAAAAAGATCATGGAGCAATTATCATGAAGATCGACAACATGTCTGCTATCAATATGGCGAAGAATTCGATTCATTTTGGTATACATCATGGACCCTCTATTTTTTTCTTTTACATTTTATATTTGTAGAGGTAGTTGTTTGAGTGGTGGAGGTTGAATTCATCGAGACACCAACATCTTATGGGTGAGTTGTTGATGTTGTATGGGAGTTGGTTGCCATTTTAGTGATACTAACAATAATGCAAGTGAAAAACTAATGCAATTAGGCAATGACTGATGAGATATAAAAAAGATGAAAAAATAATGATAAAGAGAAACCATTTCAGTGATATATTTTAGTGATACTAATCCATTTCAGTGATACTAAACTATTTCAGTAATATTAACAAAAAAAGTGATAAAGAAGTACCTAAAAACATGATGATGAAGATTCAGTTAAGGTTGGAAATAAAGATGATGATCGTGTTTTGATGAGAGTGACTATGAAAGTTGCCAACAGTTGGAAGAGTTTTTATGAGAGAGTGATGATGAAAACTGCCTAGGGTTTCTACACAGAGAATGACGATGAAGTTAGAGCGTTGATAGGTAAACGAAAAAATATAGACTAGTTCTTTGAAGTATTTCGTGCAAAATAATCTCATGTCGATTTTAAAGAGAAAACCAACGTTTATTAATTAATTTAAAATAAAATAAAAAGCAAACGCGTTATAGCGCCATATTCTGGGAACTCAATAAAAATATATTTCACGCCGATTTTCAAAGAAAATTGAGGTATATGGGTTCATAAAATAAAAAATAAAAGAAGCTTTTGAAAAAAGTAATTAATAAATATTGACACAATATATTACCTCTCAGTTGTTACATGTAACCGAGATTAATAGAAATAAAAAAAGATTAATAATTAAAAAATGAGTTGTTGAAAAGGCTCCAAGTGAGAAATACTAAATAACTCATAGAAAATAAATATAACATAAAATTCAGTACCTGGGATTCGAAGCAAGGTCTCTCTCTCTCTCTCTCTCTCTCTCTCTCTATATATATATATATATATATATATATATATATATATATATATATATATATTACCTCGGTGTTTTATTAAAATCGAGAGAAACAGTTTTAAAAAAAATAAAAAAAAAGCGCTCTCAGGACATATTCCCTCGGTTTTTGAATGATCGAGGTGAAAACTTCGTCATAAAAAGTCTAATTTATAGTAGTGTTATCAGTTGTATTTAAAATTAGTACAACAATATATAGTAGTGTTATCAGTTGTATCAAGAATCGAGTCAACTTGATCTTTCTCATATACAACATCATCAACAACTAGTAAAAAGTTAGTAATAGCTTTAACACGTAACACAAATTCAGTGACTTGATGATTAATTTTCTTGATGGATTTCAACTCAAATTGAAGTTGTTGAACACAAGCTTTCATGTGAGCATTGAAGTGTTTATGGATTCTATCACATACTTCAAATACATGCTTGCAAGACAACACATGAGGCAACATATATTCAAAAATGGTGGACATAATACAAATGAAGATAACTTGATCTTGTACCATCCACGCCTCATATTCATATGAGAGTTTTCCATGAAGACGATCTAGATATGTTTTGTATTGTCACGGAACTCGTGGATTCATCACAATCTTTTGCACTCTTTGTGCAAGAATCACACCCTCAATTTATTGATTCTAAAGTAAGTAGTTATTCTCCAAAAACTTGATGGAGAGTTTGGGTCCAAAGTGATGTGAAGAGGATGACTAATCAATGGTGAGAACCAAAAAATTTGGCATCTCAATTCTCAGAGATACAACTGGAGTGACCACCAAAGTTTTAGCCATTCCAGAAGAAGGAAGAAGTTACATTTGAGAAGATAACGAGAAACCGTAGAAGAAACAGTTAGGAGGTAGGAGTAGGTGGAAAGCATAAGGGATCATACATTTCTAATGATACCATGCTAGAATATTTGTTATGAACATCATTTGCACTTTGTGTCAAAATGATTTAGTTATACATGATGAAGGAGACAGGTATTTATAGTGTTTCATGGCTTATGGCCTCATGCATAATCAACTATGTCTTGCTCTACACATGATTTTACCATACATAGCTTTACAAATTTCATGTTTCCATCATGCATTACATGCAGCTTTAGCTGCAAATCCCCATAAAGCTCAACATGATCTGATTTATAGGAAGAAAGGTAAACATCTCTTAAGGGATGTTCAAATTTCTTCCTATCAATATGATCACGTTGAGCTTTATGGGGATTAGCAGCTAAATCTGCATGTAATGCATGATGGAAGCATGAAGTTTGTAAAGCTATGTATGGTAAAATCATGTGTAGAGCAAGACATAGCTGAATATGCATGAGGCCATAAGCCAAGAAACACTATAAATACTTGTCTCCTTCATCATGTATAACTAACTCATTTTGACACAAAGTGTAAATGATGTTCATAACAAATATTCTAGCATGGTATCATTTGAAATGTAAGATCCCTTCTGCTTTCCACCTACTCCTACCTCCTAACTGTTTCTTCTACGGTTTCTCTTTATCTTCTCAAATGTAACTTCTTCCTTCTTTCGGCATCGGTAAAACTTTGGTGTTCACTACAACTGTATATCTGAGAATTTAGATGCCAAGTTTTTTCGGTTCTCACCATTGATTAGTCATCCTCTTCACATCACTTTGGACCCAAACTCTCCATCAAGTTGTTGGAGAATAACTACTTACTTTAGAATCAATAAATTGAGGGTATGATTCTTGCACAAAGAGTGCAAAAGATTGTGATGAATCCACAAGTTTCGTAACAATACAAAACATATCTAGACGTCTTCATGGAAAACTCTCATATGAATATGAGGCGTGGATGGTACAAGATCAAGTTATCTTCATTTGTATTATGTCCACTATTTTTGAATCTATGATGCCTCGTGTGTTGTCTTGCAGGCATGTATTTTAAGTATGTGATAGAATCCACAAATACTTCAATGCTCACATGAAAGCTTGTGTTCAACAACTTCAATTTGAGTTGAAATCCATCAAGAAATTTAATAACCCAGTCACTGAATTTGTGTTACGTGTTAAAGCTATTACTAACTTTTTACTAGCTGTTGGTGATGTTGTATATGAGAAAGATCAAGTTGACTCGATTCTTGATGGATTATCAGAAGAGTATAACTCTTTTGTTGTGAAAATGTATTGCATGACTAAACCACCAACATTGTATCATGTATAGGCTTTACTCTACGTTCAAGAGGCGGAACTTGACAAGTTTAGGAAAGAATTTTGTTTTCAATTGCTACTGCAAATATAACGCATGCAAATGATCAAATAGTTGGTGTGCATGGAAATGTGGCACATACTCGAGGTTGAGGACGTATCTCTCGAGGTCGTGGTAGAGGTCGTTTCTCATATGGTACAAGACCTACATATCAGTTGTGTGGAAAAATGGTAACACAATGGTTGATTGCTAGTACAAGTTTGAGGAAACCTTTATACCAAAGTATCCTAAGACAACTGATGATTCAAATGAACCTACTGACAAGTCTCTATCTTCTACATTTGAATCTCAAGCAGTTGTTATGATGGCATCCAATATTTCTTACTCTCTTCTTAAGGAGCTTGGAGTCAAACATGGTTCGCAGATTTAGGTGCTTCCCACCATCTAACCTCTAATCCTACTTTCTTACATTCTAAGCAATCGTATAAAAGTCATAATAGAGTCAATGTTGCTAATGGTGAATCCTTGGCAATTCATGGTGTAGGTTCCTAGCATGTGTTTTCCTCTACATGTCTAACTTCTTCACTTACACTAAATGATATTTTACTTGTTCCTTGCATTACAAGAAATTTATTATTAGTATCTAAGTTTTGTAAAGATAATCATGTTGTTTTTGAATTTATGGTGACAAATGTTATATCACATCTCAGTATTCTAGATTTAGTCTACTTGAAGGCTTCCTTGACTCGAGTGCACTGTATTACTTTTCATAATTGCTACTGAAGTCTTAAAGCATGTCTTCACATCAACATCTTAGCTCATTTTCTATGTAATTATAGATTAGGGCATACACACTTGTTTGCAGTAAAACTTTCTCTTAAACATTGTAAAATTCACATTTCAAATAAAGTGCCTATTATGTCTTAGTCATGTTGTTTAGGTAATTCACATAGACTACATGCTTCTCTTTCTTCAAACACTAATACTGCACCTTTTGATGTTGTGTACACAAACCTGTGGGGACCTGCACTACATCCATAAAGTTCTAGATTTTCATACTATATTGAATTAATGGATGCTCATACTAAATACACTTGGATCTATTTCTTAATGAACGAGTCTTAAGCAATGCATGCTTTCAAAATCTTCCTAAAGTTTGTTCACGTTCAGTTTCATAGATCTATTAAAGCAATTCAATCTGATCATAGAGGAGAATTCAGAACTTTCGCCAAGTTATTGACAGAGTTAGAAATCTCTCATAGACTCACATTTCCACACACCTCACATCAAAATGGAAATGTCGAAAGAAAACGTAGACATGGAAATGGACTTGACAATATTAGCTCATGCATCAATTCCATTTCACTTCTAGTATCATAGTTTTTCTACAACAGTCCATGTTGTCAATAGAATTCCCTATGCATGGCTTCCTAAAATTAATTTTCTTTATCATGCCTTATTCCACAGTTTACCTAGTTATTAGTCAATCAAAGTCTTTGTTTGTTCTTTCTTTCCACTTGAGTTTGAAAAAAATATCATTTACCTTGGGCATCAGAAATTTCTAAAAACCCAATCATCTTTATCGTAGATTGCAAAAGGCTTTCAACAGAGAGCAAGAGTTCGAAAGCGCTCCTAAACCTTTAACTAGCGATGAGTTTTATCAACGACAAGAACACCTTAATGTTGTCTTTGGAAAGAATAAAGATGGTCATGGTGAGAGAAATATTTAGAAAAAGAGATCGGTGTTCTTTCATCTTCCATATTGGTCTAGACTCGATGTAAGACATTGTCTTGATGTGATGCATGTGGAGAAAAATATGTGATAGTTTGATAGGATCACATCTGAACATTCCAGGAAAGACTAAAGATAATAAGAATTTTCGTTTAAATATGGTAAGATGGGTATACGACAACAGTTGGCTCCAAAAGATAGAGGAAAAAGATCTTATTTTCCTCCAGCACGTCACACTCTATCTAAAAAGGAAAAAAAAGTTTTTACGACTGTTTGCATGATACAAAGTTCCCCAAGGTTACTCTTCAAACATCAAGAAACTTGTATTAATGAAAGATCTCAAGTTAAATTGCTAAAAATCTCATGATTGTCATGTCTTGAAGCAACAATTTCTACCAGTAGCTATCTGTGGCATCCTTCCAAAAAATGTAAGAGTAACTATAACCATATTGTTCTTATTATTCAATGCTATATGTAATTAATTTATTGACTTCAAAACATTAGATGAATTAGAAGATGAGGCTGCAATAATATTGTGTCAATTGGAGATGTATTTTCCTCCATCATTTTTCGACATTATAGTTCACTTACTTGTTCATCTAGTCGGAGAAATCAGATATTCTGGTCCAGTTTATTTAAGGTGGATGTATCCTATAGAGCGATACATGAAGATATTTAAAGGATATACGAAGAATCATCACCGATCAGAAGCTTTGATCGTTGAAAGGTACATCATAGAAGAAGCTCTTAAGTTTTGTTCAAACTATTTATCAGAAACATAGTCTATTGGAATTCCAAAGTCTCGTCATGCTGACAGATTTGATGGTAGAGGTACTAAAGGTTTAAATGTTAAGTTAATGGGTCGGGACGTAGTACTTCAAACACATTGCTATATATTGAATAATCTTAGTGTAGTTAAACCTTACATAGCTACTCACAAAAAAAATTATAAAGAAAAAATATCCCGAATGAATGACAAGTTGTTGTTGACACGACATATCAAAGAATTCATAAGTTGGTTTAATATGAGGATTTTTAATGATAATTGTACATCCGAGAAAATTAAATGGTTATCGTACATGCCAAAATTTATCGAGATAACTTAGACGACATACGACATTTCTAATTATTCCTTTTATACAAAATCAAAAGATTTTCGTAGTACAATGAAAAATAGTGGGGTTATGGTTGAGGCTGAATCCATGTATTTCTCTAAATTATTTCACGACGGTTGTTTAATTAAACCGTTGTTATAAGTACCACGCTACCTAACTTATAACCACTGTCTCTCGCCTATTTTGGAAACTATCATACATACAATCACACACTACCTAACAACGGACGTGAAACCGTCATTATATGTGTTTCACAACTGTCATTATATGTGTTTTTCGTAATAGTGTCAACATATCATAATTTTTGTTCATGAATTCATAATAGAATCACATCATGAGTTAGGATCATAACATCACATAAAGTTGTCAGAAGAAAAATTAACATAACCTAACAGAGGTTAAGTGAAACCCCATTTTCCCATGGCCAAAATACCAAGTATAGAACAATCTCCCTTTTACCTCGATTGTGCTGAAGTTTTCTTGAGTTTTTGGTGATGGGAGATCCTTCTCATAGCACTCTTTGCTCCTATGGTTGCCTCTTTTCCTTTCCCATTCTCCCAAAAGTCATGTATATTTTTCTTTCCCTTTTCTCCTTCTCTCCTATTTTTATAACAACTACTCATAATTCTAATTAACTCCCTTAATAATTTTTCAGTTTCTTTTCAACCCCACACTTTTCACTAACTCATGATTTTCCAACTTCCCTTTTTTTAATAAAATTTCCACTAAACATTAATATTCTAATTTTTATCAATATTTTCATTTACTAATAAATTCAACATTTATACTTTATTTTTCTAAATAATAACACATCACTAATGTTCATAAAATGCACCAAAAATCAAATCTAAACAATCAAAATCTAAATCTAAAATTTGGGGTGTTACAGTTGGGAACTTGTTCCCAAAGCTAGTTGAGTGATTGAAACCTTAGTGGATCTTTCGTAATAAACTTGATGTGTTTGTGAATTCTTTGAGAAATAAAACAAAACCAGTTACGAAATATTACAATCAACAACAAACCATAGATGTCAATGAAACTTATGCTTATGTACCTCAACTAGAAGCCATAAGGATGGTTCTAGATTTATCATGCATTTTCGTAAAATCTTTCGAATGGATTAAAAAAATGCACTCTTGAACTATTACATTCATAAGGAAGTTAATCATTTTCCCTATTTTTTAAAAACTTATTCTCTGCTTGAAAACAAGTTTCTAAGAAGGAAGAATGATATAACAATGATTCAAAACCAGCCATTTCCTTCTTGTGCATGTTCTTTTTATTGATTCGATGCTACTAATGAGTACCTGTGCAAGGATGTTTCTAATATGACGTAGACTAAAATCAAAATAAGAGAGTCTTTTGCACTATCTTGGGTATACAAGAAAAAGTGGTTAGCTGGTGGTAGTTGTCAATCCCGATGGATTTGATCAAGACATTAATGGTGTTTTTCAACAGAGGTGATCAAGACGTTGACGTTGATAGATGATGGGTTTTCATTCCCTCAAAAGGAATCTATCTTGAGATTTTGAAGGTTTGTGGAGAAAAAGTGGTGCCAAACTCCTAGAGCCCAATACTAGTCAAAGGCCCAATGAGACTAAAAAGTGGTTGTCCAAAACACTTCAAGGAGAAATAATAATCTCTTGGAGAAACCCAAGCAAGAAAGAAGTAAACTAAAAAAATTTCCTCTCGGTTTAGAAAACTTCAAGGACCTCTGAGTCCTGCTCGAGAAAGAATCAAGCAGAAGAAGTTCTCCAAAGTGTGCCTACCGGTTAATTTCAAAGTTGAATGCTACCTTCCATGGAAAGAAATAAGATGTTAAATCCTATTTTTTATGCCTTAATCTAGACTGCTCATGCCCATCTATATAAGGTAACTTATTCCTTTTACAAGGGATCTATGTGTTTTAATTATTTTCCGCCTTTTTTTATTATGCCAAATTGGGAGAAGTATACTCTCAGGGGAGTATAGTATACTCTCTACTTAATTAAGTGAAATTTTAATTACTCCAAATAAATTTGTTTTAGCACCTCCCTGAGAGATGCGTTATCATCATAAAAAATGGGAAGAATGCGGATCTATGTGCTTGCAGGTATAAATTGATAACTCTGCAAAATTTTCTCTCTTAAATTTTGATGACGACAAAGATGATTAAAGTCAGCAACAATAGCTTTCAACTCCTTGATGATGGTGACCTTACAAGAGAAACATCTCATGTCTCATCAATAAAAAGAGACTCGAGATTAAAGTGCTTATATAATCAGGAGCAATCCAAAAATAATCTAGACGCCTCAGATGAAGTGTGAAAGCTCGTGAGATCGAGTCTGTCTGTCTATTTGAATGATCATAGTTTTGTAAAAGCACTTGTTTATCGAATAATTTTTTATACAATATACACTACAGTGTCACAACTCATTAAATTCCAACATATAACTCATTATTAAGTATCCCATCAACTTATAAATGAAAAAACCATATTAAACACATTTTGTTACTATTATATTCTTTTAAATAACTGATACAATCGTCATTTTTTTATACTTGACACTTATTGTAGGTTCAACTATTCTAATCCGATGCAAACCTCATAACCATAAATATCCAAGGTTGTTGATTCTATGTTTGAAACGAAAAATGTTTGGAATAAATTTTAACACAAATGCTTAACATTCCTTTTATGTTCTATAAATATATCTATTTATGTACTTATTTGAAAATTTTCAGTAACTTCACATTGCTATTATATTATAGAAACTCTTGATGATTTCACCTGCTTACAGTAAAATGGACTAGTCTTATAAATATATAAGCAAAATAATATAAATTTGAAAGTACTTATAATATAACAAAATAACACATTAATTAAAAGGAAATACTTCATTACATAATTGAGTATGTCATTGTAAAACATAAAAAAACATTCATCGAAATAAATTACATAATAAAACAAACAAACATTGTTGTAGGAGGATAGGCAACATAAAACATCAAAACATCATTTGCCCTAAGAAGATTAAGATTAACATTGTCATACAAACCACCATAGAGGTATTTCTCCTTATTCGATCTACCAGTCTTGAAAACATAGGGGTAGCCATATTTTGTATCGACATCAACAATGTTGGTCTCTATTTGGTTGGGCCTTAGGCATTCTTCAACCACATGACAGCGAAAGTGCTGCAATACATTTATAAACAAAAATCATAATAAAAAATTAATCTTAATGTTGATGCATGTCAATGAAATTAATAATTTAAGAATAATTACAAAAACGTTGTTCTTCTTGGACACTCTAGCACTAACAAGATATTTGAATGAATAGCCTTATGCATTTATCAGAGGTTCATCAAAATCTTCATTCACATCTTCTTCACCTTCAATGTTAATAAGTTCAATGACCTCTACCTTATTTTGTGCTTCAATGTCATGATTTTGGTGGTAGTTTCCCATAAACTCAGCCCATTGTTCATCAATCATTGAAAAAACAAAACAGGCTAATATCAGTTTCATATAGCTAACTTATAGATAAATAAAACATCTAATATCAGTTTCATTAAAAAAAATTAGAACATTTTTGCGCACAACGTTAGCAATATAACATAAAACTCACGTATCACTGGAAAATATTGATCCAGTTGATGTATACATTTTCACTACTACAAAGTAGACATTTTGTAACATTAATTTTACAGCGGTCGTAGTGTTAACCGTGATAATAATTTATTTTTGGGCGTTTTTTTTATTCACAAAAGGACCTGTCACAACGATAATATGTTGCAACTGTAGTGAAAGGCACAGAGAGTGAAATGGTTCGAATCTTAGCACCAACAATTTTTCATTTATCGTGATAAAAATGTGATTGACCTTGTATATCACCACGATTATTGTTTTCAATCGTGATGAAAGGTGATACTGATTTATATATAAGTGAAATTATCTCGCCTCAGTACATAAGAGTTGTTTGTCACAAAACAAAACCCTAATAACTCTCTCACCCGTCTCTCTCAAAACGAAACCCTAACAACTCTGCCCCTTGTCTCTCTCATATGGAAACCACAAAATTAAACCATAACATCAAATCTTAGCCAATGGGTATTTACAGGTTCGTTTTCTCTATAGTTCTTTTTTCAAAATCTGTTTCAATAGCTTATTTCATGATGTTTGAACTTTATTATTATTTTGACTTGTAGGTAGGGATGCTTGTTTCAATAAAGAGGATGAAGGTAAAGTTAGCGTTGCAAACTTGTCAAGTTTGCGTCTCTAACTTTAGCTTCATCTTTATTTCATTGTGGACACACCATTATGGGACATGTATGGTACATTTCTGAAGCATTCTTTGACTTGATATGTTTGTTGTATTGTATTTTTTGTTTATGGTTTGTTGTTGATTAATGTATTTTATGAACTTTGTTGTTAATGTTTGTTTAAAAGATGAGTTTATTATATATTTTGTGATTTGAGTGTTTTTACAATCCCTTACCGAATATATACCTTTCCAAACTGCATTAGAAAATTATAATATGATAGATAAAGTTGTATTAGAAAACAAGTATACGTTCAATTCTTGACAATAATTCTTTACATCGTTAACTACATGTTGTTCTTTGACAGTTAGAACTTGGTTTAGTGATTGTAGATCTTCAACCACCCCTCTCTCCACCTCTAATTTTGTTTGCAAAGTAAAAATGTTTTGCAAAAAGAACTAAAGGTAAAGGAAAAGGAGGTTGAAGAACTAGGATCATCAAAACAAGTTCTTATTGTCAAAGACCAAAATACGAATAAGGAGTTGAAGTACTCTTGTCTAGCATTCAACGTGAACTTGTTCTTCTAATATATCTTGATTATTCATATTATAGTGTTCTAGTGCAGATTTAAAGGTTATATGTATACTGAACATTGGTGAAATAAACATTCCACATAATTTATAATAAACTCAGGTGTATATATATATATATATATATATATATATATATATATATATATATATATATATATCACAATAGTTGTTTAGCACAACAGTTGTCAAATATGTTGCATTAAATAATATCACAACAATTGTTTAAAGTAACGGTTGTGGTAGGTAGCGCGCTACATAGATACAATCACGATCGCACGTCCGTTGTGGAAAGAATCATACATACAATCACACCTTATCTTATAACAGTTGGACTAGCGTGGTGGTATCCATTTTCTAACCGTTGTGATTGGTATTTTCCGTAATAGTGTTTCTAAATACAAAGATAATGAAAACGAAAGTGCAAATATGAAGTAGTTGGTTGTTATGTGTACTCTTCATAACCTCTTACAAAAATTAATATACATATTACATTCTAATGTTGCACAGTACCAAAACCTAAATTCAATTAGCATTCAATGATGTTCATTGTAAAACCGCAAAATAGATCAATTCATGACGTTATTTTAACCAAATTTGCTAAGGTCAACAACTTTTCTGCATTCTATATGATCATTCAAAGGGATATGAAATTGATTTGATTTGACTTCAATTTTTGCAATATATTTAATGCATAATTCAGCTAAAACTTCAAAAAAAAAATATTGACTACAATTAATTTTTGTAGGTTATGATACCTAGATAACGAAAATCATAAATTGATTCTTCATGTAATTCTTTTCAACAAATATTACTCTTTCTAATAATGATATTATTATGGTTTATTTTAAAACAAAATTATATTTGGTTTTATAAACTAACTTATAAGCGAAGTTCATAACCTACATTTTCATGTTAATTCTTAAAAGTGCATGCAGTTTTTTTTTTTCAAGTAATGGGCCTATTTCTGAATGCTAGCCTTATTGATTAACTAAATTCAGTGTAATATTCTCATGCAATTCTTAACTAACTTTTAAACGTACTAATGAGACTCATGTACTAATCCTACTTTTGGTTGTTAGCGTTATTGCCAAAGTTATTTTGAACTTTTGTAATAACATATTGTAAACATCTTTGACTACTTTCATGTTATTATGATCACCATTTTAAACCAATATAACTAACCACTTTTGTGTCTATACTTAGAAACATTTTTAATATTTCTGTTTGGTGTGAAAGCAATTATCAAAGTATTTCATAACAAGAAACACATCACACACATGCACACACACGTGCAAACACACACACACACACACACATATATATATATATATATATATATATATATATATATATATATATATATATATATATATATATATATATATATATATATATAGGGAAATGCTAACATACACCCAAAATTGGTGGCCCCACACAAAAATACACTAAGGTGTATGTTGCTAATACACACATACATAGGTGTGCATTAGCATAACCTATATATATATATATATATATATATATATATATATATATATATATATATGGATTAGAAAGGTTAGACATACATCATAAAAAATTAAATAGGAAATTTCATCAATTTTACATAAAAGTAAAATTCTTCATGCAACTCAAAAAATATCACTTAACATAAACAACAATCTATTGATAATACTTTAACAAAAAATATAGCCTGGTCCAACAACTTCTCATATCCAACGGTTTCTTCTCCCATTTCCTCGATTCAATCTCTTTACACAACCTCTTAAGACTAAACACAATCGTAAATCCAGCAAATCACCTTTTCAGATTCTCTTCTCCTTTGCACATTCATATCATCCATCACACACATATGCATGTCTATAATGGCACAGTGAACATCACACTCATACATATTTTTATTATCTTCATCAATCAGTTGGATTGAAGTTTGATTCTTATGCAAACATCTTTCTAAAACTAGATAGGGAAAATGTTGCAAATATAACAAGTTATGTTAAAACATCCATATCAATAGTTTTGTACTTGCACTAAATAAAATTTGTATCATATAATTATTACCAAAACATTTTTTTTTGTTTTAAACAAGGTCTAATAGTTTTTCCCCAATAAATAGGCACATCATCATTACTATCATCATAACTGTCATCTTGAGTACCATCTGAATATTCTTCACTGCCAGCATCTGTGTCACTGATTTATGTCACATTATTTCGAAGCTCTATCTCAGCTCTCAAATTTGCAAGCTCGCACTTAATCTTCTTTTTGGCCATCGTAATCTTCACATGAACTACAATCCAAACAATACATAATAAATGCAACATATTCAACTTTCATGTCATATGTCAAGACATACCAAAAAAAAAGCACTTAACATAACACGTGATGCGTAGAGCCAAATTCCAAATACACTACAAGACATTTACATTAACCTATTTGTATGTTATGAGATGTATAAAATATGTTGTTTTGGGGGGGGGGGGGGGGGAATAACCTAATACTAGACGATATGGGGGAAACTTTTCCTCTGTCTTAGATGCTCATATGCTAAATGATGTAAAGATTGAAAAAGCTATCGCCTTTTATATTCATTATTTATTGGATTTAATGGGCCTGATTATACAATAATATACAAGGCCCGTTCAAGGCCACACCATTAGGATTATTTCGGGTTTTTCACTCAACATATTTGTGAAAATGCTAGGGTGATTCTTTTCTGACTCTTTCTTTTCCATACCCAAGGGACCAAGTTATCACATGGAACCGAGCTTTGAAATAACACATTAGTTACATTACATTTGTTAAGCAGGTGAATTTCAAAAGTGTTTCCATCATTCATGCATATATTATTCACACGTGAAGTTGCTAAAATTATGCCACCATTCATCCACATAATGTTTAAACGTGGGCTTATTACTACATAATCCAAATGAAACAACATTTATCAATTTTACCTCATTTGTTCCATCTTAACACATACAACAATTATCACTCTTTAAATACTATATATGACAATTTCATAAAATTAAATCATAATTTTTTTCTTTCAAAATCTATGAATGACTAAATTCTTAACAAACATCAATTAGAAAAAAATTGAAACAATCATGTCATCAAGCAGCGTTCTTATTCATTCTACTCTCATAGACACCTTCACAATTGTTAAAATATCTACCTAAGTAAGTCTTTAACATTTTTCTTCAATAACTATTTTGACAAAAAAATTACTCAACACTCCTATCTTTAAGATTTATCATTTTTTTCCTTTTTTTGTAAAGTCATATCCAAAAATTGATCCAAATTTTGTTAATATGTATCAAAATGACATGAACAAAACATGGACTTTCTTAAACAACAAAGAGATTCATCATTTTACTATATATAAAAAAGACAATAATCATTCCCTTATGAACAGTGGTTGGAGTTCTGCTGTTGAATGTTATAATTTCCCTAATATCATTGATGCTCACTAGGAAGTTATGCCAACTATTCTAAGTGGGTTTTACCACCGTATTTTTTATTAGCGAACCTTTATTTTTTCTTAGCGAGCAAACCCTACCTTCACCATGAATTTAATTAGCCAACAAGTCATCTAAACTGCCTTTTTTATTGATAAGCGAGCCTTTTTGCACTTTTTGAGATTTAACATTGCCTAACAAGCTTTTTACATCACCTAAGAGAAAGATTTTGAAAGTAGAGCTTTTAACATCGCTTAGAAAGCTTTTAAAATTGTTTAATGAGACATTTACTAAAGATTTCCTCCGATTTCTCATGTGTTTAGCGATTTTCACATTTATTTATGAATAAAATAGTTAAAATTTTCATACAGGTGTTTTAACTTCTTTTTATGATAAATTGGAAGGGTTTTTCAAGGGATTAGTTGTGATTTAAGTTACTAACTTCTTATATATTTTATGTACTTTTGGCACTTATCAACTCTATCTAACTTATCTTTTTGTTTGTCCTCAAACAAAATCAATACAAATTCCAAATCATTTATTTTGTCCATATGCATACTTCGTATGAGATCTATAACTTAATCAGAAATTTTGAAAATAATTGAAAATGGAATGATTTCGTGAAATGAAAATTCAAAATCAGTATCACAATCATCCACAAATCATAACATGAAGATGAAATTCTTGTTTAACCAAAGTATGCTTTCAAAAAATTTTAGACCAACAATCAATTTTCATCAGAATTATGATCTCACTAGGTACCATTCAATTGGTCAGTGTTCCCTCAATTTTTAGATAATGCATAAACTACAAATCAATCTTACATTTCATCTAAGTAATATCATAAAGTATATAATCAGTCGTGGATCACTAAGATCTTTATTTAGGTTGTAACATGACTAGGCTTCAAAAGTATTGGTTTTTCTTTGGATTCAAATGCGCCTTGTAGATAAGAGAGCATGATTCTTTTGTACATCATTTACTTCAAAATCTCTTTCTTTTCCACTCACAACTTCTTTTCTACCTTTGACATTTTAATTCTTTCATTTCTTTTCTTTTGATTTTTCTTTTCATTGCTTTTTTCTTTGTCAAAGTACATTCTTTTTCTTTTCTTTTGATCACCTAATAAAAACTACTTGGTTATGTAAACATGAGATTACAGGCAATTCACATGTTAGGTTTTGTATGATTTTGATTCTAATCCACATGCTTTCATAAAAAAGTGAAATATAACTTTAATCAAGCAAATTAGTTCATGTTCATTCTATCACTTGCAGATAATCATAAAAATTAATCATGTATGAAGCACTTAAAGAAAATAAAATTTAAATCATGCCTATGGTTCTGGTTATTCCATTAGCCTGGACTCTTAAATTCATATGAATTTGATTGTTCAATCCATCGAATCATCTGAAGTTAAACTATAATAGACAGACAATTCAAGCAGAATCACAAAATTTAAAATTTTTCAAAATTTGGTCCAAAACACTTATATTAAGGAACTTAATCATGTTATGATAAAGAAATGACTAAAAATAAATAGTAAAGTAAATGTTACGGGTTCTGGTGAGTTTTAGTTGCAACATTCATCCCCTAAGGCTATCATCGTATGAAACTGGAGTTTTTAATAAAATATTTGTGTCTAAGACTTGAAATTTTTTCTTAGCTACAATAACATTTCACTAAGTAAGCTTTGTCAATGAAATATTTGCTTAGAGAGGAAATGTTCTCTCTTAGAGAAATATCAACAAAATGGCCAAAATATATTTTTTCGTATTTAAAATCAAAAAATAAAATTTGTATAAGAAAATGAACTAAAACTTGAGTTGCCTTCCAATAAACAATTGTGAGGTGATTTAGGTGAGATACTTCTTTAATACATGAAGAGAGGTCAATCTCCAACACTAACACTAACGAGTACATCAACTGTTGATTAAAAAAGTCTAATTGGTCACGCTTATAATGTGGTTTGACAGATCCTCATACGAGATGCATCATAGAGAGGGCGGGATGCGTTTAATGTCTCGTGATCGCCATGCCCATTAATATTTAAATATTATTTATGTCATTTTAAATTTCATATCATTTTAATTTCGAGTAAATGTGTAACACCCTAAATTCCCCCGTAATATTTAATCGAACAATCAGAGTAAAATGAAACAATTCGAAATAAAAGGGTATTACTTTCAACAAGAACTTGCTCACAAATAAGACATGTAACATATAATGAGTATTAATACAACTTTAATCCAAAAATCATCTTTATTACACAACGGAAATTCTTCATTGTGATCAACAAAATATAACGGTTTTAATTAATCAAAATATTAGTTTTCAAAAATGTAAAGGCAACTGTAATTCTTTAACAAAGTAAAATCATGCATAAAGCGTTCCCGACTCCCAATGCTACATATCAAAGCAGACTCCAAACTAAAGTGAAGCACCTCGTCTTCACCGACCACGACTTCCACACTACTCCTGATTACCTGCACGTTACCCACGTGGAGGTAACATTCAAACAGAAGGGGTGAGATTCTCAAATCAAACAAAATAGAAAGATGATATAAATATAAGAGCATAAATTATTAAGTATATCACCCACAACACCACTTCCAACACAATTCGCACAATTCAACATAACACAAATAATCAATCCAATCACAATGCAACACTATTATCAAAAGAAATACAAAGAGACACCAACTAGACTCAATGCATGTGGTACCATAATCGATCCCAATTTCATGATCACAGTTCCCGTCGAAACTCTCGACCCCTGTTTCATGGTCAAGTATGACCCCTATTTCATGATCACACCAACGACCCATGTTTTATGGTCACATACGACCCCTATTTCATGATCGCACCAACAACTGTGATTGCTTACACCCCATCTGGGCACACAATCACGCCAACAACAATGATTTCATCAAGGAATTCGGATAGACGATAACACCCTACCTGGGCATGCCATCCCACAACTATGCACATGCCATGCACCATTAATGACAACATGCAACAACAACTCATGCATACACATAGCATATTCATCATCATGCCAATACCACTCGACAATCAACACGCATTTATCGAAACATGCATATAGCTCATCAAAACATGCATATAGCTCGTCAAAACATGCCTACCACATAACATGTCGTAACAACTCAACGTCATCATCATACTACCACATAAGTAACAACTAGTGCATTTACAAGTTACGTCACAACAACTCAACAACAACAACATGCAACTTCATAAACAAAAACTATTGCATTTATCAGTTAAGTCACAACACATCATACCATAACTAGTCAACAATATCATCACACAATATTATAAGCAACAACGATTACAATCACATGGTATGCTACAACAACTTCTCAACAACATCACGCAACATCATAAGCAACAATCACAACACACATTCCTACGACTAACTCCCACATTTCACATTTCAACACATCGGAACCTACACCGAAACTCATATGGCACGTCGAATAGTTGGAATCTATCATTGAAAATAATTTTAACATAAAGTACATAAAGTCAGCTTTCCAACGATTCGAACGGCGACCCGAACGGACTTACAAGTCAAAATTTATGAATTTTTGAAGTTTTTAAAATAAGCTGCCCGAGGGGACCGCGCTAAGCTCCAAAAACCAGGCTAAGCCCGCTCTGCGATTCATCCAAAAGTGCCTGCAATGACAACACTTCTCCCACTGCGATTTCACACCCTTAAATTACATTTTTAACCCCCAATAACCCCAGTTTAAGTCATTAAAACCCATTTATACCACATATACATTATTCACAGCAATCTCAACAATTCGAATACAACAATTTCGTCAATTCCAAACATTTTAGTTATAGATTCTTCCCAAAAACCCCAATTAATCCACAAACAACAATCCATGGCATCAACCTAATGATTCCTACCCACATACCTACATCATCTAACCCTTGAGTGATTAAAGAAATCTCACCATTACCTTGTATTGATGATCTTTCCTCTTCCTCAATGGGTTCCTCTCCTTCTTCTTGCCCTAGCCTCTTCTCTCTCTTTATCCCTTTAGCTCTTCAACTTTCTTTCACTTTTACGTATAATGAGAATAACTTTCATTCCCCACTCTTTACATACCCCTAAATATGATTCGCCTCTTTTACCCTTACTTATTCCTACGAATTTACCACATTACCCTTCCACTCTTCACACTTCTAATATTCCAACTTATTCTATTTATTTTATTTTCATTATATTATTATTATCACTTCCACTAATGAAATAATTCTAACAATAATAATTTCCACCACAACTCTAATTAAATATATATTCTACACTATGCTTAACAAATATTAAATTAAAGTAATTGAGTTAATCTTTATTCTCCACACCACCAATTTCTACATTATTAGTCATACACCCCTACTAACCCCAAGACTCACTTCTTAAGGCCACTACCCCTCACTACGGATACACAAAACACAGCGAAAACACACCAAAACACACAATCAATTACATCAATTCACAGTTATTTCACAAATAATAATTAAAATAAAAACGGGGCGTTACAACTCTCCCCCACTTAGAATATTTTCGTCCTCGAAAATTTACTCGATGCAAACTACTCTAGATACGTTCTCGCATCCGACTAATCAACTCCCATGCCCTGAATGGCAACATCATGGATAACACAAGACAACAATACAACTTATCAACGACAACAACAACACGTTGCAATGCTCACGCAATGCACTCGACGACCAACTCAAGACACAAAGAATAACCAAGTTAAGAACACACAAGTTCACTATGAACCAGAACACAACACGACGTTACCATCACCATAGGCAACAAGGCAACAACAAAGATAAAAACACAAAAGTCCATAACACAACCTTAGTGTAACAAAACTACCAACATTGTTGTTACACACGTACGAACAAACTGCACTATACCACGCTTTCGCTACGCACTCGAATTACTCGCAACTATCAAATCTACCAAGTTCACATCCAACTTCCGACCATCAAAGCAGACATAAGAAATGACTTTCGACTTAACTCATCGGGAATTCCGAACAAACAGGTATTCTACACTCTTGTGATTACTAAACACTTCGGACCTAGATTCATAAAAATAATTCCTCCAGATACTTAACATAATTAGAACCTTAGCCAATTCCAAATCTTGAATAGGATAGATACTTTCATGAATCTCCAACTATTTAAAAACATAAGCTACAACTTCACCATCTTATATTATCACACTGTGTAAACTCATCTTAAACACATAACTGCATCCCAATACCATAACCGCATAAGGATACATTTTTCCAATTAATTTCGACAAGAAAAATCACCTTTTCCACTCCCAGAACACGCTAAGCGGGATCCGACTCGTGCTAAGCGCGCTCGCTTCTGCCTCGAGAGGGCGAGAGTCTTCCATACCACGCTGGGCGCGCTCAACAGCGCTAAGCGCCCTTCGCGATTCCTGCTACAAAACTCCCTGATAATAACCAACTAAGTCCAAGAATATTATACTCCCCTTAATCCACTGCAGAGCTTCCTCATTGTAGAACTACATCTACTCGGATGGATCCATAATAATACCCTCATCTTAATTAACACAACCAAGTAAACTCATCTCTACTAACCAAAAATCACACTTTGGTAACTTAACATATAACTCCACTTCTTTCAATACTTGTAACTCAATTCTCAATTAATCTACACGTTCTTCTTCTGATTTTTATAATAGATCCGAACATCCACAATGAACACCAGTTCTAACTTATCCAAATAAGTATGGAAGATACGATCCATACTCCCTACACACACTTTAAGGCGTACTAGTCACTACTATCCTCTACCAAACATCCTTGGTTAAATCGTGGTCTCGCATTTCCATTTATTCCCTTACTGGATCATCTTTCTAATGCTTTAAGTCTCATGTCTATCGGGTTCTCAATTCATCTCAAATCAAAACTCAAGCTACCCCGGACACAACTGTGAGTTTCCATACTACTCACCGATCCACACGCAACCTCATGTTGTCATCCTTTTCTTTACTAATAATAATAATGCTCTCCACAGCGACATCCTTGGCATATCTTTAGTCAGCACGTTGTTCTCTGCTTCTGATAAGTAACTATCAACATCATCTGATCAACATACAAAAGCCTCGAATCCGCCTCATCTTCAGATATAGGAATCTGTATCGACTAATCAAACAATCCACAAGCACTTGGCTCAACTTCAAACAATTCAATGTACATACTATACCAGCTGGAAAGACACATCTATCCCATCCAACATGATCCCGTCTATTATTAACAAGAGATTAAGGGTGATCAGTTCCTCAATTTGTCAATAGGTAGTCAGCAACCATAACGGTGGCATAAATCATCATTATCCAACTACAATAGCGTCCTTTCTTTAATTTCACAATCTCGATGACCCGTATAGTTTCACATTTAGTATCATCCTAATCACAATCTTAACAGTACCATCTCATCATCTGGTTGGTGATAGAAACTTTCCAAAATCTTCCTGACACATGTTGACACCATTTCATCAATGACACACAATCCACATTACTATTTAACCTTCTCCATTCCTCAAAATCTCTCCACTCTAATCATTCTCAACTGGCATACGCCGCATCTCCATGTGCTCCTCTGAGGTCCTCACCTCCGTCCTGTTACCAAACATCTTATACCTGACCTCATCTTACCCACTTTCAGCAAGACTCACTCAACTTCAAACGCAATTATCTCCTTCAATACAGACCATCTTGATACAAAATTATATGCCAAAATGAAGGGAATTTCCTGTAGATTCCATAAATTCAAGAATTGCTTTAATCCGAGTTTCGATTAAAAAGTTATCACCTGTGCAATGGAGGCTGATCAAGAAATCCCGTATACCTGCCTTCTCAAAAATTAGAATCAGACCCAAATCTTCAAATGTGTTTTTCTCTCTCGTCAAAAACATGTAGAAGACAAAGTTTATATGCAAATTGTAGGGAATTCGCAAGCTTTTCAAAAACTCCAGAATTTCTCCCATCGGAGTTACAAGCGAAAAGTTATCACCTGTTTAGTGAAGACTGTTCCATAAGTGCGAAACTGAAAATTTGAAATGATGAACATGAGTTCCATATTTTTCTCTTACTTCCAAGATCCTCCAACTATCCTCACTTTTCACCCAAATATGAAGGTAATCCGACTTCAATTCCATTATACCGAAAACACACTAGCCCACCAGTTGGCCCATCAAATCGTCAATCTCGTTGAAATGGATATTTATTCTCAACTGTCGGTAATCCACACACCATCTCGTACTACCTTCTTCCTTCTTGACTAATAACATCGGAGCTACATTTGTCTCAACAACACACTACACCACTCATTTAAATAATTGGTAAACACATGGTTTATCTCCACCAATTCGTCCAAAAATGACATCTTCTTGTTCTAACTAAAGATAACTGTGCACCTCTTAAGGAAACACGTCAGGATACTCCACACATCACTGGCCTATCTCTAGCCACAACATCGCCTTCCCCCTCACAAGGAAGCGAACAACGAAAACACCTGACCGTCTTCCCTCAAGGATCACACCATTCTCAAACAGTTGGACAATCCAACACTGCACACCCTCATGCGACAACATGATATCCAATCCCTCAACCACTGGAATATCCAAGAGAAGCAGATACTTCTCCCCCACTTGTTTCATTCCCAACCTCCAAATGGAAAACAAAACAAGCACTGACAGTGTTTTCACACACATGTCGCATACTAGGGAACAACATAATTAGACAACCTGGCCGGACGGACCGACCTGCTCTGATACCACTTTGTAACACCCTAAATTCCCCCGTAATATTTAATAAAAAAATTAGAGTAAAATGAAACAATTCGGAATAAAAGGGTATTACTTTCAACAAGAACTTGCTCACAAATAAGACATGTAACATATAATAAGTATTAATGCAACTTTAATCCAAAAATCATCTTTATTACACAACAGAAATTCTTCATTGTGATCAACAAAATATAACGGCTTCAATTAATCGAAATATTAGTTTTCAAAAATGTAAAGGCAACTATAATTCTTTAACAAAGTAAAATCATGCATAAAGCATTCCTGACTCCCAATGTTACATATCAGAGCAGACTCCAAACTAAAGTGATGCACCTCGTCTTCACCGACCACGACTTCCACACTACTCCTGATTACCTGCACGTTACCCACATGGAGGCAACATTCAAACAGAAGGGGTGAGATTCTCAAATCAAATAAAAGAGAAAGATGATATAAATATAAGAGAATAAATTATTAAGTATATCACCCACAACACCACTTCCAACACAATTCGCATAATTCAACATAACACAGATAATCAATCCAATCACAATGCAACAAAACTATCAAAAGAAATACAAAGAGACACCAACTAGACTCAATGCATGTGGTACCGTACCCGTCGGAACTCTCGACCCCTGTTTCATGGTCAAGTATGACCCATATTTCATGATCACACCAACGACCCCTGTTTCATGGTCACGTACGACCCCTATTTCATGATCGCACCAACAACTGTGATTGCTTACACCCCATTTGGGCACACAATCACAACAACAACAACGATTCCATCAAGGAATTCGGGTAGACGATAACACCCCACCTGGGTACGCCATCCCACAACTATGCACATGCCATGGACAATCAATGACAACATGCAACAACAACTCATGCATACACATAGCGTATTCATCATCATACCAATACCACTCGAAAATCAACACACATTTATCGAAACATGCATATAGCTCATCAAAACATGCCTACCACATAACATGCCGTAACAACTCAACATCATCATCATACTACCACATAAGTAACAGCTAGTGCATTTACAAGTTACGTCGCAACAACTCAACAACAACATCATGCAACTTCATAAATAACAACTATTGCATTTATCAGTTAAGTCACAACACATCATACCAAAACTAGTCAACAATATCATCACACAATATTATAAGCAACAACAATTACAATCACATGGTAAGCTACAACAACTTCTCAACAACATCGCGTAACATTATAAGCAACAATTACAACACACATTCCTACGACTAACTCCCACATTTCACATTTCAACACCTCAGAACCTACACGGAAACTCATATGGCTTGTCGAATAGTTGGAAATCTATCATTGAAAATAATTTTAACATAAAGTACATAAAGTCAACTTTCCAACGATTTGAACGGCGACTCAAACGGACTTACGAGTCAAAAGTTGTGAATTTTCGAAGTTTTTCAAATAAGCTGCCCGAGGGGACCGCGCTAAGCGCCAAAAACCGGGCTAAGCCCGCTCTGCGATTCAGCCAAAAGTGCCTGCGATGACAGCACTTCTCCCACTGCGATTTCACACCCTTAAATTTCATTTTTAACCCCAATAACCCCAGTTTAAGTCATTAAAACCCATTTATACCACATATACATTATTCACAACAATCTCAACAATTCAAGTACAACAATTTCGTCAATTCCAAACATTTTAGTTATAGATTCTTCCCAAAAACCCCAATTAATCCACAAACAACAATCCATGGCATCAACCTAATGATTCCTACACACATACCTACATCATCTAACCCTTGAGTGATCAAAGAAATCTCACCCTTACCTTGTATTGATGAGCTTCCCTCTTCCTCAATGGGTTCCTCTCCTTCTTCTTGCCCTAGCCTCTTCTCCCTCTTTCTCCCTTTAGCTCTTCAACTTTCTTTCACTTTTATGTATAATGAGAATAACTTTCATTCCCCACTCTTTACATATCCCTAAATATGATTCGCCTCTTTTACCCTTACTTATTCCTACAAATTTACCACATTACCCTTCCACTCTCCACACTTCTAATATTCCAACTTATTCTATTTATTTTATTTTCATTATATTATTATTATTATTATCACTTCCACTCATGAAATAATTCTAACAATAATAATTTCCACCACAACTCTAAATATATATTCTACACTATGCTTAACAAATATTAAATTAAAGTAATTGAGTTAGTCTTTATTCTCCCCACCACCAATTTTTACATTATTAGCCATACACCCCTACTACCCCCAAGACTCACTTCTTAAGATCACTACCCTTCACTACGGCTACACAAAATACAACGAAAACACACCAAAACACACAATCAATTATATCAATTCACAGTTATTTCACAAATAATAATTAAAATAAAAATGGAGTGTTACACAATGTGTCTTGTAAAATTCAAAGTCGTTTAGATTCTAAAAAATTAATTTTAATACTCTTTTAAACCAATTTTAATTTTAAATTTAATTTATAATTTTTTTAAAATCATCCTATAGATAAATTTACTTTTTGTCTCCTCCGAAATTTTACAATTACATGAAGTAATATTTATTTGTCTTTCACGTTTTCTTCACCTAGTGTGAAAGGAGTCTATATTGGACCCACACTATTTCTATCTAAGCTATAAAAGGAGTCATTTTCACAAATAATAAAAAAAGAATGTACCATTTTTTTTTTCTGAAAGCCAATGGAATTAAAAGAGGAACACAAAATTTGTTCTGAAACAAGTTACAAGTACAAAAAGGAACAGATAGAAATTCCCAACCAACTCAAACCTAGCTACCCTCTTAGAGGGTCCATACAAAATGCTAAAAAATCAGAGTTGGGTTTACAAATTTCATCTGTATTTATCCATTTCTAAGCCCTAATCTTAATATCCTAACACAAATTATCCAAGTTACATGTACCGTTTTCGAAAATAATACGGTTTCTACATAACCAAATACTCCACACAATTATTAACCAGATCACCCCCATCTTCAAGCTCCCACTTGATGAGATACCAAGGCCACACCAATCCAAGAAGAAATCTATTCTATTGCCATCATAGAAACTACCAAATCCACACCAATCTCCAATTCTTTCCCATATCTCCTTAATCCGACCGCATCCAAAACAGAGATGCTCTACTTCTTCCTCTTCCAAACCATAAAAAACACAATTAGGATTCAAGTCCATTCCTCTCTTAATTAGTTTAGTTTTAACCGCCACCCTCCCCCACAAGACTCTCCAACCAAAGATAATCAGTTTAGGAACAGTTCTAAGTTTCCATAACCATTCAAATACCAATAAACTAGACTGATTAGAAAAAGGATAGAGTAAGTTCAGAGAATAATTCACCAGCTGGTTGTAAACTTCCTTTACCGAGAAAGTTTTAGTCTTCTGATCCAACCAACTTGCTGCATCGAGCTTTCCTTCCTGCGTTGTCATGTCTCCGATGAAACTTTTCAACTCCATTAATCTAACTCTGCTCTCATTCTGAATCCGGACAGGCAGACCCACAGAATTCCAGTTGAAATCTTGTAAACTATCCACTTCAAAATCTCTAACATACACTTCTTTATGCAAACTGGTGTGGAAAAGATCTTCAAACTCTTTGAAGATTCTCGACCCGTTCCTCCAATTCGCCGTCCAAAAAGGAATATTAGAACCGTCACCCAGATCGAAAATGACTTTATCTGCAAAATAAAAACTTTTGTTAGAAAGAAATTTCCCACTATTGATGAGGTCTTTCCACCACTGTGAAGAAGAATATGATTTCTTCAAATTGTCAGCTAAGATGTGATGTTGGATAGCTCCATAACAAGCCTTCAGAAAATCCTTCCAAAGCGCCGGTTTATCAGCCACAATCCTCCATTTCCATTTAGTTAACAGAGCATAGTTAAACTCTTCCATTTTTCTGATACCAAGACCACCTTTGGACTTTGAAGAGCAGCATATATCCCAACTTATCCAATGTATCTTATACTTCTCCTTCACTCCTCCCCATAGAAAGTTACTCCTAATAGAATCAACTTTCTTGAGAACCGCCTTAGGTGCTTTATAGAACGTGAACCAGTAAGTTGGTAAGCTCGAAAGCACTGAATTAATGAGCACAATCCTGCCAGCCATAGAAATACTTTTCGCTTTCCAAGAGTTCAATTTCCTTTTAATTTTCTCAATGATTGGATTCCAGCCACTGATCCTTCTAGGATTAAATCCTATTGGGATGCCCAGAAAAGAAAAAGAAGAGGTTTCGATCTTACAGCAGAGAAAAGATGAAGCAGCAATAAGGAAATGAGGACTAATAATCAGTCCAACCAACCTACTATTATTGAAGTTTACTTTCAGCCCGAAAATCAGTTCAAAACCTCTTAAAACTGATTTAATGCTCCAAAGATTGCTCCAATTTCCTTTCCCTATGATAAGAGTGTCGTCTGCGTATTGTATCAGCTTCACTGTCACTTCGTTGTCCACTCTAAAACCTTCAAAACTACCATTATCGACTGCCTTGTTCATTAACCCTTTAAGTCCCTCAGCAACCATCAAAAAGAGGAACGGAGCTAAAGGATCCCCTTGACGAAGGCCCCTTTCAGCTTCAAAATCTCGAGCAGGACTTCTGTTAACTAGAATAGAAAGATGACAGTTGAAAATTTTCGCTTCCATCCAACTTCTCCACCTAGCTCCAAAACCAAATTTCTCTAACATAATTTGAAGAAAATCCCAGCTAACACAGTCATACGCTTTCGCAAAGTCAACCTTGAGGAAGATGCAATCCAAATTGTCCCTAGTAGCCATGTCCAACGTTTCGTTGGCAATCACCACCCCATCCAAGAGATTTCTGTCAGGGACAAAGGCAGATTGGCAGGGAGAAATAATTTTACCAATCACCCATTTCAGTCTCTGAGCTAAGAGTTTAGAAAGAATCTTATAAATGCTGCCAACTAGACAAATAGGCTTGTACTCTCCAAGGCTTAAAGGGTTCACAACTTTAGGGATAAGGGTCAGAAACGCAGAAGACAAGGCTTTAGGAAGAAAAGCATACTCATAAAACTCTTGAACAAAAAGGATAATGTCAGATTTCATAAAGTACCAGCATCTTTTGATGAAGTTGAGGTTGTAACCGTCTGGGCCAGGGCTTTTGGATTCGTCACAACTCCAAACCGCAACCTTGATCTCTTCCTCCGAAAACAGAATCTCTAATAACTTAGCATCATTCTCAGTGAGACTTATGAAGAAACAATTTTCAAGAATCGGTCTTTGTTTCACAGGTTCAGAATACGCAAATTTAAAGAACCCGTAAACCTCTTCCTTCACTCCCTCCACAGAATCCACCATGCCTTGCTTTGTTTCTACCCTACTTATAAATTTCCTCCTTTGCCTTCCTCTAATCCACTAATGAAAAAATTTGGAATTAGAATCCCCATCCTTAATCCAATTACTTCTAGATTTTTTAATTAGCAGGTTGTCTTTGTAGTGGAGCTTTCTTCAAAAGGAAGCACACCTCTCAGCTCTTTCTGCAACTAACTCCTCAACACCATTATTATCAGCAGAATTAAGTAATCAGTCTACTTTGTTAACTTCTTCAACATCCTCTTGAATTAAAACGTCTATCCAATCGAAGACTTGATCCCTCCACACTTTAATTTTTTGTTTCAATAACCTAAATTTTTCTTTAAGTACAAAGTCGCTTCTACCCACAATCTTTATAGATTTCCATTCTTTCTCCACAAAACTGAGAAAGTCAGGATGATCAAACCAGCTGTCATTACTTTTGAACGGTTTGAGACCCCAGTTTATAGGTTTAATCTTCACCCAAATCAGACAGTGGTCCGAAATGTCTCTGTTACCAATACTCTGATCCACCATACCCCACTTCTGAATAATTGCATCCTCAAACAAGAAACGGTCAAGCCGGCTCATCGTTTTCCCATCCCCACTGTACCATGTATACTTTCTCCCAGAAATCAGAAGGTCTACCACCCCAAGAGCAACAAAGAATTCCGCAAATTCTCTCATCTCAGATGATCTATCTCCACTGGAAACTCCTTTTCTTTCCCCAACTTCAGACGTAGCATTAAAATCTCCTCCCAAGATCCATAACCCATCTGAAAAAGACTTCTTTAATCTGATCAAATCCTCCCATAATTTTATCTTGTCTCTTAAACAACACCCAGAATAAACATTAATTACATAATAAACTTCGTTGTTCCAAGAAATCTTGATTCCTAGAAAACCAGGACCTTTGAAGGAACTCAAAGCTTTGACTGAATCCTCGTTCCAAAGAGTAATTAATCCTCCAGATTGACCAATTGAACCACTGAAAGACAAACCCACCTCGCCATTGTTCCAAAAACTTCTAATGAAAGAATCCTCAACCACACTAATTTTAGATTCTTGAATAAAAAATATATCTGCCTTACCTTTAGAGATAATTTGGTTAATTCTTCTTCTTTTAGAGAACGAACCACTCCCTCTGATGTTTAACGATCGAATAATCATTGGAAAGTTGTTGAATTATCCCTCAGCCCCATAAATCGTCTTCTATCTTCCTCTTCCATTTCTTCAATATGCTTGAGGATGTCACTAGAACACTTCGAAGCCACAACTCCCGTCTTGATCCCTAAATCTGCAATCGCCCCTTTCAATCTATCTCCTACCTTTGATTCTAAGTTGTTCCAAAATTTCTGATTGCAACACCTCACATCAAAATTGGACGTTTGCTCACAACAAAGAATTGCTCCTCCTGAAAATTTATCAGAATCTTCTAACGATAAGGGAGAATTGTCCCTTTTCTCTGAGTTGATTAAAGAATTAGGGATTTTGGATAACACCTCAAAAAAGAGGGATTAGAGAATTGTTCAATCGGATCTTCCAATAACTCCACTCTTTTTGCTTTCACCCGATCCACCTTCCTAGAAGGCCTTTTTTTAGAAGTGGGCTTCCGAGACAAAGGCCCAATCACTTCCGATACCTTTTTCATCTTAATCTTATTCTTTTTCTTGGACACCTTCTTGTAATCTTTATCTTTGGAAACTAGTACTACACTAGCTGTAGGACCCACCCGTAGAAGAGATGGGTCAGCTCCTTCCTCGTTGACTGCTAAACAATTCCTTTCTTCACACTCTTTTTCAGGGAAAAAGTGATTAAAAGTTGCTGCATGTCCTACCTCATCATCCTTAAGCCTAGCCATAGAGTCAGCTACCACCTACTCTGACTGGGCTATTGAGCTGTCACTATTCATAGACTTTCCAAACACCTGAGCCAAAATGTCTTCCGTCTTAGAAATCGCCGGAGCAAGAACAATGGCGTCATCCACACCATTAAGTTCCCTGTCTTCACCTCTTTCTGAGTTTCCTTCATTAAAACTCCAGTTTGACTCCATCTCCAAAGAAGAAGAACCGTTCTTTACTGATAAACTGTTCTTTTGTAATACAATGCGAAGCGGCCCATGGAAATCTTCACACATCTTAATGTTGAAGATTCTCCCATTGATTTGTATTTTAAAAGTTTCATTGATCACCATTGCACAATGAGTTCTAACCATAAATCTAGCCACATCCATACATTCTCCCTTAAGAGTATTATCATCTGTACATACATAACTTCCAACCGTCTTTGTAAGAACTTCAAAGAAAGAAAAGTTCCAAGCTTGACATGGAATCCCGTAACATCTAAGCCAAGTGACTCTTTCTTTGTCCACCACTGAATCGTTCCATTTCATGATCTCCGAGAACCATTGTCTCTACCAGGATTCAGCTTCTCTGATCAAGTCTTGAATTTCTCCCACTTCGGATTCTTCCAATAGGCAGTAATTAGAACCCAAAGGTGTTACTTTAATTGAAAAATACCCCTCCATCTCAAAACTAGTTCTAATGTTGTATGTCATTCCAGGGTGAAGAACAACTCCAACATAAGCCTTGTTTAATCTAACCAGGTCTTCTTGTTTCGGAACATATTTAAGAGAAGGTAGGTTGTTTCCGCTACCACTAATAACCGCCTCTGCAAATGTTCTTCCGATCACCTTACCTTCTCCCTGAGCCGATATTCTTTTGTTAACTCTTACAGAATTCATTCCATAATGAACATTCTTATGATGAACATTAAAAGAACTCCCTCTGTCCTTTTTCATCTCCGATCTAGAAAACCTTGGCACATTAACATGGAGCTTCACATTATCAATAAGGATATTATCCAACTGAATCGCAAAGGTCCTGAGATCATCCACTTCCACAAATCTCGCAAAACCGAACCGTTTCCCATATTTGTTTCTCTTAGGAGGGATAACCATTTCCACTATTTTCCCATATTCCGAAAAGAGGTTGTAAAGATCCTTCGCCTTCATCTTGTCCGAAAACTCAGATACATAAAACGAATAGGTTTCTAAAGCTCCATTCCTTCTTTTGAGTTCTGCATTTGAGTGACAATCCCACTTGTCTGAGAAAAAAACACTCTGCCTCTTTCTGTTTGTCACCTTCCTCCATTCTTCTTGCTTTTCAGAGGCCAACATTTTAATCTCTAAGAATTAGAATATGGAACCTACCAAGAAACATATATTTTATAAATTATCAGACATCTTTTTTTATCATTAAATTTATAAATATTTTTCTACTGTCTTAAATCATAAACATATAGTCTTATATGATGTGTTTCATTTTTGACAAGTCTTTAAGGATCTTTCTATCTCATCCTCAATTTTACAATGTAATATATTACGTTTTGGGAGCACGACAACTACAGTTCACTGCCAAATGACACAATTGACAACTAGATCCATCGATTTCAAACCAGTAAAAATATTTCAAGATATTTTATTCTACACTAGGACACATGAAAATATATGTGTTTTAATTAATTCAAGTTACACCTCCGCCATCAAACCAAAACCTATAATATAAGAAAAGAAGATGTTGCGGAAAACTCATCTTTACCCCTTTCTCTTTTTCTACCACATCCCTAATTTGGGGTAAATTTTTGTCCAATGTTTTCAAAATTGAGCCAAACTTGCAGTTCAATAAACTTAGTTGCTACTTTTTCTACTTGGTTTCACTTTATGCAGCTTATTGAACCTGTTTTGTTGAAACTGGTTCCAAATCAAACTAACATATACAACTTTTTGTACTTTCATTTCACTTTCACTTTTCATCACATCATTTTGTCTCAAAGTACTCATTCACTTTTTTCTTCTTTCTCTCTCTCAGTTCTTCACTCTTCCTCTTCTTCCTTCATTCTCACACTCTTTCATTTCTTAGATCCACTCTTCTAACCCCCACCTTCTTCTTCTTTTCTTCTAACCCCTTTTTTATTTTGACAAAAAAAGCATACATGATTCTGTCTTCAATTTATTTATAAAAGAAACAACTTTTCTTATTTTCTCTATGTAAATCATCTCTCTTGAGCTATTTTGATTTTGTGTTGGGTTCATGTTCATATTTCGATTTAGAGTTGGGTTCATGTTTAGAGTTTATGTTTCCTTTTCAAGGTTAATGTTTAGAGTTCTTAACATATTGGGTTCAGTTTATACTTTTACATTTTATAGATGTTGATGAAGACTCGATGAAGCTGTTCAAGATTTTATGGGTTTCGATGAAGAATAATTGAAGGTGTTCAAGGGTCTTTCAAAGGTTGTAATATTTTTTTGATCAATAAACCTTTTATGTTTTTGTTTTTGATTTGTTAGTTTTGTTTTGTGATTACACAGAAGAAATGATGTTCGTGAGGAGAGACAAGTGGATCTGGTTCATCAACTTATCACTTAGTGAGGATTTATGGTTTTATGTTGATTTAGTATTATATGTTTGCATTGATATTGGAAATAGGGAATGACTTTTAAGTTTTTTCCATGTATATTGATTTCCTGTTATATGTGTGTATTAATACAAAATTTAATGAATAATTATGTTGTTTTATGAGGTTTGCTATTCTAGTCAATCCCATTGACGTGCTTCTCGAATCTGTGACTGAAATACATGTTTCTTTATCTGATGTGAAATTCTGGTATCAGACGTGTGATGTTAAGTGCGATGTCACAACAACACACTCTGCACAATGGACAAAATAAACAGCAGTTTCAAGCT
This sequence comes from Lathyrus tuberosus, assembly GCA_022829125.1. NCBI lineage: Eukaryota > Viridiplantae > Streptophyta > Magnoliopsida > Fabales > Fabaceae > Lathyrus > Lathyrus tuberosus. The sequence goes on along the minus strand of JALAZF010000199.1, from coordinate 6,692,937 downwards.
GAGCAATCTGTTTCTTTTGACTCTTGTTTTCTTGACAGATTTTAGCACTCTTCAGACAAAGCTCTTGATAATTAGAAGCTAACTCCTCAAAAGTTATTTCCCCATCACTAGAATCATCATCAGAAACAACTGTTCCTGTCAAAGCTCTAACATGCTTTGCTGACTCACCTTCACTTTCACTATCAGAGTCAGACCAAGAAACTAACATGCCCTTCTTCTGCTTCTTCAAGAATGTGGGACATTCTTTCTTGACATGTCCATGACCTTCACACTCAAAGCACTGAATACCCTTGTCTTGAGCAGTCTTCTCCTCATCCTTCTCCTTAGACTTGTTGATGTCAGAAGCGATGTTCTTATCATTAAGCTTGAAGTTCTTGTTCATTCTTTTGAACACCTTGTTGAACTGCCTTCCCAACATAACAATGGCCTGAGATAGATCCTCCTGGGATTCATAACTATTCCCTTTCTCTTCTTGATTATTTGAAACCAAGGCTGTACTCTTAGGCTTCATTTCTGGTTCTTCCTCATTCAAACCAAGCTCAAAAGTTTGAAGAGATCCAATGAGCTCATCAACCCTCATCGTACTGATCTCTTGAGCTTCTTCAATTGAAGTCACCTTCATCTTGTACCTCTTAGGAAGTGACCTAAGAATCTTCCTTACAAGCTTTTCATCAGACAACTTTTCACCAAGGGCAAAGGATGCATTAGTCAGCTCAAGCACACTCATATGGAAGTCATGGATAGTCTCATCTTCCTTCATCTTCAGACTCTCAAACTTTGATGTTAGAAGCTGAAGTCTTGACATCTTAACTCTAGATGTTCCTTCATGTGTAGCCTTCAAAATATCCCATGCTCCCTTAGCGACTTCACAGGTATTGATCAACCTGAATATATTCTTATCCACTCCATTTAAGATTGCATTTAGAGCTTTGGAATTACCAAGGGCAAGCTCATCTTCTTCCTTGGTCCATTCTTCTTCAGGCTTTACCTTAGTGGTGCCCTCCAAGCCCTGCTGTCCAAGGATTTCAAAAACGTGATCATCCTTGGCTTCCAATAATCATAATTGGATCCATCCAAAATAGGGGGTCTGTTGACAAATCCTCCAACTTCTTTGTCCATCTTTACACCAGAAAGTAACTTCCTTAGATCTCACCCAGAGACAGACAGGATGCCTGCTCTGATACCAATTGAAATTCTGGTATCAGACGTGTGATGTTAAGTACGATGTCACAACAACACACTCTGCACAATGGACAAAATAAACAGCAGAATAACACACAAAATTGTTCACCCAGTTAGGTCTAACTACCTACGTCTGGGGGCTACCAAGCCAGGGATGAAATTCACTACTTGTAGAATTAAATTACAGACTCAACAACCCAGTTGACAATCTCCTAATCTTAATTCCTACTAGTGACTTTCTACTTAAGAAACCACTTAGATATGAGAACACTACTCAATCCCTAAAACACTTCAGTGAGATAATTCAAAGATCACACACTTTGAATAACACTACTTGATTCTGCTTCATAGCTTTGATCAAGAACAACTCAAAACAATAATACTAATTCACACTAGAATGGTTTACAAATCATACACGAAGACACAAATGACACTCAGTCTTTAGCTCACTTTCTTCGTTACTTTTTCTTCAGTACTGGTGCGCTTTATATAGCTCTTTGAATTGGACTTGGACCTGCTACAATATCTGACCTGATTTGTTATTTAAAACTGAATCATCAAAACAGATTTTCTCCTAAAATCTTTTCAAATATTCAACCTTTTAAATCTCCTACAAATCTACACCAGATCTCCTATGCAGCGGAAAATATCTATCCCAAGATATTCTCATCCAATGAGACTAACAGCTCTCCACAATTCCAGCTAACACGCAAACCCTAACAACATTACAACCTGATGTTATTAATTCTGCAGATCTAATGTCACAACATCGCTTGTGACATCAGACATCCAAACTTAAACAATTTAAACACTTAACACAGCCCAGTGTTAAGACTCAATGTTGTGACATCACCCATATGACATCAAACATTGAACAACTTCACTACTTAACACAACCCAGTGTTAAGACTCAATGTTGCAATATCACCACCTGGACATCAACATTGAACATACTTTGTTTTACCAAAATTCCAGCCAATCCAAGAAACTAACATGATGGTAATGGATCTGGAAATATGGAGTAGAATAACATAAAAGAGGGCTCAGATGTTATCTGTTAGTTAACTTTTTAGGTTACTTCTTCTATCAAATGATTATGAAATTGCTACATTTGTGTGTCAATTGAAATTTTTAACATTACAGAACTTTCGTTTGATAATATGTTAAATATTGTATTTTCTGGATCCTTATAGAATGAAATATTAATCTCTATAATTTGATTTCTTTTCTTTTATTAGTGATCAATCCCTTGGTTATCTTTGACATTTAGTAATGAACATATCTTTTTAAGTTGCTTTATACATTTGTGTAAAACAATTGAATTGACTACTGAAGAAATTTATGGAATTATTTATTGGTTACGATTTTTTGAAATGCAGTTGACCGTGGCTACATTAATTCTAGAGTATATCATGAAATTTTAAATTTAAATCTTGAATGTTTCTAATTTAACATATTATGTTGCAGTTTGCAGGCTATACTTTTTCTTCAATCCTATGCCATTTCCATTAGCCTTACATAACCATCCAATTTTGAATATTTACAAGAATTTGTTGATTTATTACTTAAAGTTGCATAGATATTTTGGTTCCACCTTGGATGCCAACGGGATTTCCCTTGATCCACAAGCAAAAAAGTTAGCCTTTTACTTTCATACCAGCTGAATTTTGTTGATTTTGTGATATCTATGTAACTCCTTTGGCTTTGGGGTTTAGACGAAAGTTATATCATTAGGCTATGTATATTTTTCTCCCTTACAAATGATAACAATGTTGCATTTCTTAGAATGAAAATTTCAATAATACAAGCAACAAGGACAAGGTTGGACCTCAAATACTCTCCATGCAAATAAGATTTCAAGATGGTTTCTTGAGTTGTGATAATTACTGAGCTTTTCCACCTGCAAATGTTACTAGCATTGTTATATTCATGAATACTATTTTTTCCATCAGAATTGTACTTACGGTCCAAACCTCCATTATTTTACTCTGCATCTATCTCAATTTCGGTTTTTTGCTACAGAGATGGGCCGCACTACCGAGTGAACCTCCAACAATTAATGACACCGATGTAGATGATTGCTACATTGTACTTACGTGCTATAAAGCAACACATGTTGAAGCTGAAAGTGTTGAAAATGGTATCGGTTATTGGAAATAAGACCATTTGTGTTTAGAGAAAATGTGTGTGGGAATATTAAAGGCTTAAAGAGAAACTTGATAGGTAGGAGAATTCTTTATGGAAGAGAGAACTTTGTCTTTTTCTTGATACAAAAATGTAGAATTACATCTCTATTTATAGTACTCTAAGGAGAACTCTAGACGCACTAAATCTAGAGAGTTCTCAACTTTAGAAATTCCAAGAGCATTCTAGAAAATATTACAACCCTAAGAAATACCTAGGCACTCCAAACACTACAAGGGTTTTCTAGAAACATTATCCATAATTACCTTAACCCAAAATAATTAAGCCCAAAAATCCAAATAATATGTTTAGGCCCAAATCAAGTTTAATCTTTCAACATCCCCCCTTAAACTTGATTTGTGACTCCAAGCATACTCCTTAGCTTCCCTAAAGTTTCAAACTTGAGTGGCTTGGTGAAAATGTCGGCAACATGATCTCGAGACATCACATACTTCAATTTCACCTCCTTCTTCTTGATGCATTCTCTTATGAAGTGGTAACACATGTCGATATGCTTACTTCTTTCATGAAATACAAGATTCTTTGCCAAAGCAAGTGCCGATTTATTGTCAACACATATTTCCAAAGGATCTTCTTGTGGCATTTTTAATTCTTTCAACAAGTTCCTTAGCCAAACTGCATGACAAACGCATGATGTGGTGGCGACATATTCGGCTTCACAAGTTGACAGTGTGACGATTGGTTGCTTCTTTGACATCCAAGTGAAAGCAGTATCTCCCATAAAGAACACAAAACCAATAGTGCTCTTTCTATCATCCAAGTCGCCACCCCAATCGCTATCACTATAGCCAACAATCTCATAATTGTTAGAAGAGTAATAGTGTAAGCCAAATTTTGTTGTACCTTTGATATATCGAAGGATTCTCTTTGTCGCCTTGAAGTGAGTTGTTGTTGGAGCTTCCATGTAGCGACTTACGACTCCTACAGGATAGAGAATATTCAGCCTTGTACTTGTCAAGTAACGTAGAGTTCCAACCAAACTTTTGTAAAAAGTTGGATCCACAATCTCTCCATTTTCATGCTTACTCAACTTGCTGGCACATTCCATCGGGGTGCCAACCAGATTGGCATCATCCATCTTGAACCTCTTAAGGGCTTCTTTGGCATATGCTTCTTGGGTGATAAAGATTACTTTGTCTTCTTGCGTTACTTTGATGCTGAGATAATATGCCATGAGCCCCATATCCGTCATCTCAAATTAATTTGACATGTCTTTCTTCAACTCTTCGAAAATGCTTATATTGTTCCCAGTCATGATCAAGTCATCAACATATAAGCACACAATCAAAATATCTCCACTTTGCGCTTTAATATACAGTGCATGCTCATATGGACACTTGATGAAGTTTTTGTCTCGAAAGTACTTATCGATACGAACATTCCAAGCTCTCGGTGCTTGCTTGAGTCCATACAATGCCTTCTTCAACTTCAAGACTTTTTATTCTTTCCCTTTTACTTCATATTATAGCGTGCGATTTTTGTCAGTGACGCGACCACCTTACCGCAATGGTTGGAATTGGGTGCTACTTTCTGATTTCTTATTTATCCTATGAAGCTGGAAAGGAAAGGGAAGATATCTAAAACTAACCTTGCACGCAAATGTTTTCTTTAACAAGTGCTAAGAGACTGGGGGGTTCGGGGTCAGGTTATACAAAGGGAAGTTGTCAACACCCAGTGTATATATGGTTATCCATAGACTTTACATTACTTATTTCTCTGTTTTATTTAAATGCTTTCTGGTGTTTATCTGTCATGGGTTGGGAAAGTTTCTCCTTTGGGAGTGTTGAGAGAGTGTTTTTGTTGTTTTGGGGTTTTCTGTTGTTTTCGGGAAGGTACTGGACCTAAGGTTTTTGATTTGTGTGCTCGCTAAGATTTCACAATCTTATGCCTACGTATTCCCGTAAAAGTAACTGGGAAATTAGAGCAATCGTAGTTCCTCCTATTCTATGGTATTCTATGGGAGGAAAGATGTTTAGTGTCTTATTTAAAGTCCAAGATTGAAGCTAGATGAGTATTTGTGTCTTGTTCAATGCTCAAGATTGAAGCTAAAGGTTGACTGAGAGAAAATTTATCATCTCTAAAGGGAGAAATCTCACTTATTCATCATAAAATGTTGGGTACTTGATTATAAAGAAAAATTACTTTAACTGGGATATGAGAATCCAGCAATGCCATAATTTCCTATAGAAGGGTGATGTCATGAAGGAAGAAACTTTAACTCAATATTGAGCAATGCAATTTTTCCTTATGAATCTTTCATGCTAAGAGAGGGACATTGGCATGGATGTAGATTATCCAGAGGCTTACAACTTACAGCAGTTGGATGAAAGATGATTTTTGAGTAAGATAAAAGAAGGACTTTAGCTTGGATTTTGAATCAACAAGTGTGCCACTTACATCAATTATCTGGGAAAAGGTTTTGGTTGTCTGTTTTGAGATGTGATGTATAGAGGAAATGTCCTCCTGCAGAGTGGACTTATGGCCTCATTTGTGGGGGGGTGTTGATTTTTGTGTGCCATGATCAAAGCCCAAGGTTGAAGCTAAAAGGTGGGCTCTACTAGCGGAGTTTTATATCTGTCTTGAACAAAGCCCAAGATTGAGGCTGAAGGAAATTGACTCCACTGGGGAGATTTTATCTGTCTTGTACAAAGCCCAAGATTGAAGCTGACTCTACTGAGGAAAATTATTATATAAAGCCTAAGAGGAGGCAGGTTGCGGAAATTTTTATATGAAGCCTAAGAGGAAGCTGGCTTCTGCTGAGGATTATTGAAGTCCAGAGACAGGTCCAATATGTTTTGAGGAATACCAAAGGTTTTACTCTTTCTGGGGATCAAAGGGAGAGTTACAATATAAAATACCATGAGGCTCTGATTCTGTTAGGGTTTTATTGATGGTAAATTGACCATGGCTGGGGTTTTTTAAGGTGGAGGTTTAAACCTTGAGTTTGAAAACCTATGGAGGTGTTAGCTCTGCTGGAGATTAGTGTGTCGATGAAATAATCAGGTTTTTTTCCTGTGTTTTTTAGGAAACTTAAGGGTCTCTGTGAGATTTAACAGAATATGAGACTTTCCACGTCTACTTGTATGAAGAGGTTGACTCTTATCTAGAGGATGATCTTTGTATGATGCCCAAGAGGAGGCTGAGACTGTCCAAGTCTCTCAAGAAGTGATAGGCTCTAGTGTAGAGAGGGGTCATTGTATGATGCCCAAGAGGAGGTTGTTGGTTTTAAGGGATGAAAATCAACCCTAAGATGGCCTGATGTTCTGGAATTCTTGACTCTCCTGAGGATTGTATTAGTGAAGATGACTAATTTCTGTCATATACTTGTAGGAGGCCTTTGAGTCCTTGTACTAAGCCCAAGAGGAGGCTGAGAAACTTCTAAGAATCCTGAGGTTCCTTGTACTAAGCCCAAGAGGAGGATAGGGATGCTTTTAGGAAGCCTGTGGGTCCAAACCTAAGAAAATTCAAGAAAGGTTTCACCGAGAATAAGTCTTTTCTTTGCAGAGCAGTTCTAGGGTTTGAAGAAATTCAAAAGAGGTTTCACTGGGAATTAATCCTCTCTGGGGAAATGAATTTCTTGTACACAATACTTCTAAGTTTGGACATCTTGAGAAAAGTTTCATCGGGAATAATATCTTTCTATGTTCCATATTGTATAAGCCAAAGAGGAGGCAAGACTGTATCTGGAATTTCCTATGGGGAACTAATTTTGACTATGTTGAAAGAGTAACCTTTGGTTTGATCTAAACCTAACTGTTGGGGAAAACTCTAAACAAGTATGTACAAGCATATATATATATATATATATATATATATATATATATATATATATATATATATACAGATGAAATATATAAACATGTATGTATTGAAGAGATAGTGGAACTTACAGTTGTGCAAGCCCAAGCATAGTAACTACAGCTGCGTGGTTAGGTTTTCAAGAAATTGAAGAAAGTTTTAATAAAACTTTGAATTTGAATTTAAATAAAATATAAAGTTGTTTTTAAAAGGAAGTTTGGGGCTTATACTCAAGGAGAGGCCCGAATGAATTCTTTCGAAAAGGCGACGATCGCGTTGTAATTTTGAAAACCACAGAGGAACTTATACAATGAGTGAGGCCCAAATTATTGTATTTACAAAAAGGATGGGTCTTACACTCTATTAGAGACCCAAAAGTGTTATTTTTATACAAGAGATGGGACTTATTGCTCAAGGCGAGGCCCAGATGAAAAACAACGATCGCACCGTTTATTTTGAAAATCGCGTAGGGACTTATACAATGACTAAGGCCCAAATTATTTATGTACAAAGGGGGTTGGTCTTACACTCTATTAGAGGCCCAAAAGTGTTTGAAAAGAAGAAAGATGGGGCTTACAACTCAAGGGGAGGCCCAGATGAAAATTGTTTTGAAAATGGTGATCGCGCAGAGATTTTAAACCTTATCGGGACTTATACAATGACTGAGGCCCAAATTTATTTATTTACAAAGGGATGAGACTTACACTCTACCAAGAGGGACAAAAGTGTTTTGAAAAATTTAAATTAAGAGAAACCCTAATTTCAATTAAAATATAATTTTTTAAAGGAAATTGAAATATAAAATGATACAAAATATCAAATATATTCAAAAACAAGTTGTCAACTTTAAAAAATATTTTGAAAAATCATGTTTAATCACATGAAAGCTTGAAATCCAATTAAATTTGAAAATTCAAGGTGGAAACCTCATTTTAAAAATGTTTGAAAACAAATAAAATGAAATTAATTACAAAAATTCAAGCAATATTATATAAATAATATAAATTTGATTTTTTTGTAGAATATAATATTTCAATATTTTTGTGAATTTTCAAAAAAAATAAACAATAAAAAATAAATAAAATTGAGAGGGAAATTAATTTTGAGATTAATTAAGAAAATCATGAAAAATATGAAAAATAGCAAAATGAGAGGGAAATAAAAATGGTTTGGGTGGGTGTTGAACTCACGCCCTCCAACCAAACACACATGTGCTGCTACCACTGGGGTTGTGATACATCCATGTATCAAAACCACCCCACGAATACATAAGGGTAGCCTTATTTTCAGGTCAGGCCAAGGCAAAAATCAAGTTTTCAGTGATTTGCAAGAAGGATCATATCTTTCTCATTTCTCCATGGAATTGGATGAAATTTAGATGGATCCTACCTAGAATTTCATGAGGAATGCAATGGTGGTTTCAGAATTTCCTAAAGATGCCTACATTTTAAAACCCGATAGTAGTTTCAAAATAGGCCAAAATTTGCAAGTTCTATGTTATCTCTTCATACAAGCAACAATAGCATAGTAAATTGGTTCAAACATAACACATATGATATGTATGACATGTTCATGAACAATGGTCATCAAAGCAATGCATATTTTAAAGATTTCAAGTTGTTATGCACTTACCTCTTGAAGCTCTGATTACTCGATTCCGTATCGATTAATTCGATTCAATTCGTGCATGTTTTATCGTATTTTCGTTGAGTCATTGTCATTTCGTGTATTGTTTGCTTATGTTTTCGTTTCTTTTCCATTTACAGGTCCCATATCAACTCCAGAGAAGAAAAGACCAAGATTTGAGCTCAAAGAGAAGAAAAGTGGAGAAATTGTATAGTTCTGCCTCTTCCATATGAAAGGCGTTCGCCATTCCCCCCAGTTCAACTGAATGGCGCTCGCCATGTCAGAAAGGAGGGAAATTCAAACACTTAAAGAAATGGTGACCGCCGTTTGCCTTAAGGCGGCCGCCGTTTGCCTTAAGGCGACCACCATTGTGCGCGGGAGCGGTTTTCTTTATGCAGTTCTGGCAGTTTACAATTTATATTTCAAAATTCAAACTAAACTGTTTTGGAGCCAGTTTTTCCTATATATAGAGTACCAGAGGTCTGCATTTGGCATCCAAGAACCTTGCGGAAGCGCTGCCGAAATTCCCAACCACTTATATCATTTGCCATAGTATCAATCGATCACATCGAGAGATTGATACATCTGTTGTACTTTTCATTTCTTTTGCTGCTGATGTACACTTGGATCAATTACTTAATACAAATTCCATTTCCCGTTTAATTACTTCGCATTTCAAGTTATTTACGATTTATCTATTTTACTGCATTTTGTTTTCTTTTGATTAATTGTATAATTCAGATTTCGCATAAAAACCTAATTCTGATCTTAATTAAGAACAAGCCATTATGTATGTTTAAAAATTCAGAAATGTTAATGCATTAGTGTTAGATTTAATTATGTCTGAGTATATTTGCTTTGAGTCCGTAGATTGAGGACCGTCGTTCCGACGAGACTCTGTAGAATCTTCTGTATTTAACTTTTGTTTTAAATTTCTGGTTTTGGTGTCTAAACTAAATTTAGACAACCTTGTCGTGAGAGCGAGTGGCTGTTTAACAGTGTTTCATCACGAGAGTAAGAAACACACTAAGGCATGTCCAATAGAGCGAGAGTTTGAGGTAATCGCCGGATAGTAGACATCGGACATTGAGCCTAAATCCAGCGAGAGTGCTTTAGGGACTCATTTAGTTTATATTAGTTTTCAAAAAGCACCTCTTAACTACCGAGCGAGTGAGAGCAAAATCTTGGGGTCATTAGCTGTGGCTTGGTCGAGACCGCGAGAGCGTGAGGTCGAGTCTTTAAACTGGTATATCCTTCAGGCCAATCTCAAAACCTTTGTTAACACTTGGATCTTACGGAGTCCCAAAGATCATGGAAATCATTCTCCAGTCTTATCTTTATTATTGTTGTTTTTCAATTCCCGTCAATAACCAAATTTCTTTTACCGCCAAATCTAGCCTTAGCTTTACACCGTAATAATCGATCACTCTAGGTTGATTATTAGTCCCTGTGGATTCGACAACCTTTTTAAGACTACGCGATAAGCTGTATACTTGCAGCAGTAATCCGACCATTACACGAAGTCGTGACCAAGTTTTTGGCGCCGTTGTCGGGGACTCAATTTAGTCATTATTGTGATACTTTTGTTGCACAGTATAGACTAAGGCAACTTTTTATTTCTTTTCCTTTTCGATTCATCAATTGTATGCCAAACACTCGCTCACAAGGCGAAGAGTTGGAGCAACCAGTCAACAAAATTGAACGTTACATACTTCTGTGATGCCAAATTAACGAATTCCTTCTTAGATATAACATCCCAGAACCTCTTATTCACTACTCAGATTCGGAAGCCGAATTAGAACCAGAACAAAACATGGCAGATGGACCACAAAACCGTCCTCTAAAGTACTTCGCTATTTCGTCGTAGGATAAACCACATAATAGAATTGCTTCCTATCGCTCCCGAGAGAATCGCATCCAACGGTACAAACGCGAGAGTGGCGCAAGAAACACAGAGTCGCCAGCAATGTGTATTTATCCCGAGAGAGGGAAAGGAAACACTGCATAAACCTGAAGAGAAAAGGGAAAGACATGGTCGTCGCAACCATAGTCCGGGTTCGGGAGTCGGTTATGCGAGGGGAAGGTGTTAGAACCCCACGCATCCATCGTACTCGATGGGATCCACGCTTGTTGTCTAAACGGAGGGTGAGTTGTCCTACTATCTATGGCTGTACAAAAGAAAACGGGGATGGGGGTGACTAAGACGGACTCGGTAGGACATATTCGATGCCCTAGGCCTATGTATTCCCTCAGTGCAATGGGAAAGTCAGAGTCAACGTAGTTCAGACGGGAACTGTGAGGGAAGGTTGCTCGCCAAGACAATCGCTGTCTTGTGCCTACATATCCTCAATCGGACGAGAGAGAGGAATCAGAGCTAATGTAGTTCATGGGTACGACCACGAATAGGTAAGTATTTTTTACGTGAGCGACAAGCTCTTTTCTGAAAATAAAATTTAAAACCCAACAATCCCGAAGGATAAAAAGATTTGAATTTGTTTTTGTGTTTTTTAGACAGAAGTGTTTTTTGTAAGTTAGTTCATAACTTGCATTGCACCAAAGTCTAGGGCACAGGGACGAATACTTAATGAATTATCCCAAGACAGGACGCCCGCTAAGCACTCTAGAAATATGAGAGGAAGCCCCTCATTTCTCACTCCCCAGGCTTAAGGCTCGTGCGCAATACACTTTATCTTTATTAAGTGTTTTCAAGAAGTTTTGAGATGAGAAGAGAGAAGACCCAAAGGAAACTCTAAAGGGAAACTAAGAGTCCTAATGTTATCATGCTTGGATGACCTATGGTTAGTGAGGCTTAGGAGGAATGACTACTTAAAACCTAATGCTAATCCTACTCCAAGCTTAATCAAAAATTAAGTTGGACTAGGTAGCTCTGAAGGGAAAGAATCCAAGACTTTAACAAGTCTTGAAATTCATGGGAGGAAGAGAGTGAAAGAGAAGAGATGAGAAAGAGAAGGATGAGATAAGAAACAAGATAGGGCAGCAAGCACATCATATCAAGCACATCTAACTCACATCAATAAACAAGTCTCCAATATCATGCAAAACATCCCAAGTAAGCATGCAAAGGTAATCATGAAAGAATGCAAACATACTTATATGAAATGCACAATTAAGCACCAATGAACTTCATATCAAGATGAAATGAGAGAAATAAGATGAATATGAAAGTAAGTCAGAACCAAGATCATATCATCATCAACAATTCTCATGTGCAAGAGAAGATCAAAACATGAACATATATGCACCAAAGAAAGTCCACAAAAGGAAATCATAGTTCAAGCACATAAAGCATACCCAAACATGATCCACAAATTTCAAAATTAGGTCACAAGGGACCTCAACTAGGGGTAAACATCATAGCAAACACTCAAGCAAATAATCACAAAGAAACTCAATCAATTAGGCATGGCAAAGCAATTAGGGTTAAGAGATGTCACAAGATGATATGCATAATTCACTTAAGCACAAATAACCAAAAATATACCAAATGATATTGAAAAATTGTGAAATTAAAACCCAAGTGACCTAAGTCATAAGTTAGCAACATGCCAAAAGATCATACAAAAATTCACAAGTTAAGTACCTCAAACAATGCCTCAAAGTTGCATAAGAACAAAGGAGAACAATGCACAAATAGAGGGACTAAAATGCAACATGAAAAGAGTTTAAAAATATGAAAAAAATATTTTTAAGGACCTCAAGATTTCCTTTGAAATATGAAAAAAGAATGGGATGCAAATCATACACCAATGATGAGAACAAAAATCAACAAGGCAGGGTGTGCACAATTGAAGAAATTCACAAAGGAAATTAATCAAACAATTAATTCAGAGGCACAAAATAAGATAAAAATGGAAAATAAAATTTTACAAAATTTTATAAAATCCTAAAGATGCTTCATGATTTTTTTCATAATTTTTAAAAGCATAAAACTAATTTTAAAAATTAAAAATGAAAAACCATGCAAAGAAAATAAAAAAGGAATAAAAGAAACCCAGGGGGTGCAACAAGCAGAGAATACACGTTCCAAAGGCAATTGGGCTCAAAGGGGGGTTTAGATAGCAGGCCCAGGTCAAATAGTCAGCGTATACCAAACAAAAAAAACAAGGACCCAGTCAACATGATTGACTCACACCAGCCACAAGATTAATCCAACACTCCACATTCAGTCAATCAAAATCACAAGTAATCAAGATGAAAGGTCAGGATTAAGAGTTCATGGTAGCAACAATACACGCGCGCACATCCAATCATCAGAAATTAAAACACATCACGTGAATAACACATGGAATTTTTAATGCGTTAGCACAATCAAAGCCACCAGATCAAATCAACGCACACAAATAAATCATCAAATCAAATATTAAACAAAACGTGTGGCTCAGATCTGAAGCACATGATAACAATCATGAATTAACAAACACACAATCAATAAAGTAAATGATAATTTTAAAAGACGTGGCCAAGCATGAACCGTCAGATCTGGACCACCAACGGCCCAGATTTCATCTCCTTCCTCTGAACCTCGGGTGACCTGAAACATAACCAGACGCCGAAACCCTAGTTCCGGTCGTCTTCTCCGGCGACCTGCACTTCAAATTTTTCCAGAAATCACACACGAGTACATCATTTTGTTCAGATTTCAACAAGGATCAAGAATATGCAATTTATTTCAACAGATCATCAACACACAAGGCAAATCGAAGAGATAAAGTTTAGATCTAAAAACTTCAGATCCAAAATATAGCCATGATACACGTCCAAAATCAAATTAAATTACATCAAGATGATCAGCAACTCTCAAAGAACACAATGTACACCATAAAATCAAGTTATATGATGATGAATTTCACAATAACCTGAGAATTGCAGAGCTTAAAATACACCAAGAAAACCCTCTGGAAGCTGCAGATCTACTCCTTAGAACCTCTTATTGCAAAATAAATGCAATTAGAGCTTGGAATCGTGCTAGATCTTGAGGTTTGAACTTGAACCTTCCAAAATTGAATCTGATGAAAAAACTCACTCTCAGCTTCAATCAATGGTTGATTCTTGCTCTATTTACTTCACTGATCAAGAATGTGAAATAAAATCTCAAAGAAACTCCAAGGAGAGTGAGTTTCGAAGAGAGAAAGAGTGAGAGAAAAAATTGGAATTCTGAGCAAATGAGAGTGCATGAGGGTGAAATAAACATGTGAGTCTCCTTATATAGACTTGGTTAGGCCTCTGAGCATGATTAGGGTTTGGTTAATCCCTTGATTAAGGCTATCCAAGGTAATTTGCAAAAATGCAAGTTGTGATGCACACACTAATCCACACGTTCCTTGGTCATGAAATAAGTGTGATTCCTCTCCATTTTACTTGCTAATCACAATGGAATTAAAATTGGGCCTTGTGGTGACTTGATTTGTGAGATTTAATCCATCTTGCAAAAATGCATTTTGTGAAATAAGTGAAGTGCATGGCACATATTCACTTGATTCATGGGTCAAAAATGATCCTCATGGAGTGTAATTGAATATGGCAATGTGACTTGAAGCATTAGAGGTCATTACAAGTCATTTTGAACCAAAATACAAAAGGTGGAAAAATGGATACATGTGAAAACCTTAAAAAACACCTTGCCTTCTTTTGATCATAACTTGAGAACCACAAATGATATGGAGACAATCTAGTACTTTTTGGAAAGGGGAGAGAGAGATATTCAACTTTCATGTATGAGGAAAATTCATTTGAAGCTTCTTTGATGATGAAAAGTCAGGTTGAAGATGGTTTGAAAAGTTGCCAAAAATGGAAATTTCACATTATAGGTCATTTTCCAAAAATAGTAACTTTTGCACAAACTCTTGATTCTTGATGAATGATGTTATCTGTGCCATTCCTTGACCAAATAAAGGTACATGGACTTGGGAAACATGATTGAAACCTTTGAAAACCCATGGTTGACTTTCCTTTTGAACTGTTGACTTTTGCTTACTTCAAAAGTAACTGATCCACTAACATCTTCCACAATGAACCACTAGTTAAGATTCCATCCATGAACACTTGTGAGCCTATGGAATACTATGAGAACATGCTTGAATCCACAAAGCTTTCTTAAGAAGCTCCTTGAATCCAAAAAAAAAAAACCCTAATTTGGCCCCCCTGGTTAGGAGGGAAAGATGCACTTGAAAACTCTTGCCACTCTTGATCTTATGGAGATATGATGACCTCCACAAAACACCTTGAGGCTTGAGAATCCTTTAAGATAAACCAAGTACCTTGATCCCATGCTAAGAACCAATGCTATGCACAAATTCTAATGCAAGAAATGCAAAGAAACATAAGCCAGTTAGCTTCAAAACAAGAGAGCAAATTTTGGGGTGTTATAGCTGCCCCTATTCAATCAACTTGGTCCTGAAGGTATGATAGCAACGGCTGTCATGCGTTCAAAGGATTCACGGAGATTGAATACCAAAAGAAACCTGAAATTTGCAATCCTCAAAGGAGGGACGACTCCACTGGGGAACAAGCAATAAATGCTACACTGTCACAATACGTACGAGTGTTAGCTATGCTGGGGATAAACACTGACGGGTGTCAAGGCATCAAAGATATCAGATATGGACGGGTATCGAAAAGATACATGGACGGGTGTAAAAGGTTTCAATATGGACGGATATTGAAAAGATACACGGACGGGTGTAAAAAGTTTCAATACGGACGGGTATCAGAAAGATACACGGACGGGTGCAAAGAGGTTCAATACGGACGGGTATCGAAAAGATACACGGACGGGTGTAAAGAGGTTCAATACGGACGGGTATCGAAAAGATACATGGAGGGGTGTAAAAGGGTTTCAATACAGACGGGTATCGAAAAGGTACACGGACGGGTGTAAAAAGGGTTCAATACGGACGGGTATCGAAAAGGTACACGGACGGGTGTAAAGAGGTTTCAATACGGACGGGTATCGAAAAATACACGGACGAGTGTAAAAAGGTTCAATACAGACGGGTATCAGAAAATACACGGACGGGTGTAAAGGGGTTCAATACGGACGAGTATCGAAATGGTACACGGACGGGTGTAAAAAGGTTCAATACGGACGGGTATCGAAAGGTTGTAAAGCAAATTTTATCGGGGATCAATCTCGCTGGGGAATGGAAGGCAACACGGACGGGTGTCTTGAAAAACTGTATTGAGTAAAAGACATAAAAACATGGACGGGTGTCGAGGGAACACGGACGAGTGTCATCAAAAGGTCAATACGGACGGGTATTGCAACAAAAAGGTTCAAACACGGACGGGTGCCGAAGGAAACACGAACGAGTGTCTGACGGTAAAAACCTTGAGGGGATAAACCAAAGGACCACCTGGACGAAAGGGTAAAAATGAAATCATGGATTAACGATCCTGGCAAACAACTCTGCAAGGGAATGTCAAGTATTGCTTTGAATGACTAAACCCAACACTTGTGGAGTAAAGTCGAATGATATCTTCTGAAATCCGGTTTTCCTGACGAAGGAAAACTCAAACCTGGCTTATGCTTCGGATGCATATGTTTGAATTTTGCCGTAATGCTCCACACGAAGTGGAAATGCTACGTATTTTGGAGGATGCCATGCAAAAAATGCTTATGCAATGCAAAAGATCGTCTCAGCGAAATAAACGCTGAGAACAGAAGCAGCTCCACTGAGGACGACAAACTACATTGTCATCAAACCAAAGAACATGTTGAGGAAAACTTCACCTTGCTAGGGAAGATCACAATCACCAATTCTGCTGGAGATGGACGAAACTCCGAGAGAATACCCACTCTATTGGGGGATATCAAGATCAACAACTCTGCTGGAGATGGACGAAACTCCGAGAGAATACCCACTCAACCGGGGAGGAACTGAAAACTGAAGATGGAAACTTCTACTGGGGATCACCAAATACTTCAGAACTTGGATATGACGCCTACCAAAAACGATTGGACTTAAGACCTGCTGGGGATAACAATCACCACCAGACTCTGCTTGGAGATATGAGCACCTTTATCCTGCTGAAGAGTACTGATCACCATCGGCACATCTGCTTGGAAAATAGTAGTTGTCAACATCCACTCTGCTAGGGGATAAATAAATGTTTCCTGACTAGCTGAGGAAAAAATGTCTGCCCTATATTCTGTGGGGAAACACCATCTTTGATCAAAGAAAATGCTCCATCAATCTCTTACTAGAGAGGCTGCAGAAATGACAATTCCTGGCTACTTGCTGAGGAATGATGAATCAATCACTACTCTGGCTGGGGGTAAACCTCTTATATCCTGCTAAGGAGGACGATCCTCAATGACTCCGTATGGGGAATTACCTCTTTATACTCTGTTGAGGAAGACGATCCTCGATACTCTGACTGGGGAGAGCATCAAACTACTGAGGATGATCAGACTTCAAAGTTGGGGAGCAAATCTACTGGGGAGAGTAATAAACTGCTGAAGACGATCAGACTTCAAATTTGGGGAGCAACTATTCTGGGGAGAGTAATAAACTGCTGAAGATGATCATACTTCAAAGTTAAAGAGTAACTCTACAGGGGAGAGTAATAAACTGCTGAGGACGATCAGACTTCAAAGTTGAAGAGCAACTCTACTGGAGAAGTACACATGTCATTCTGCAAAACCAACAGAAAGGTCTACGTGCAAAAATGATTATTTTGATTATCATCATAGTGACTGACGCCTAAGCAATTGCCACCGTTTTCCAACTTATTTCATAAAGCTCAACATTTTAGCATGTAATGTTTATCAAAAATATCGGACATTTTCACAAACAAAACAGGTAAAACAAAAACAAAAGCTCTTTGACTGAAATGCAAACTTTATTGAATGAATAGCCTGTAAATAGGCATTTACATTTGGAAGCAATTCCTGAAAAGAGGTAATTACGCAAAAAGTAAAAGAAAATACACATGTCGGCAACGTGGGGAACAGACATCCACCATGACTCGACTCAGCTATAACCCATATGACTTGTTTATCCGCAGATACTTTGGCCTTTGAAGATGACTGACTGGACTGATTCCTTTCCTTCGAATCTTCCAAGTGTGAATAGCAATCACAGATCGAATGCGGATCGTAGTCTTTGCTTTTAAATCCCTAACTTTTGCCTGGATCGCCCTTTTCGGGTTTTCAATCCACCGGGATACCCATTTTTGCCAAGGTTGCCTTTTCAGGTTTTCAACCTTGCGGGTTTATTTCTTTTTCCTTTTTATCCCTAATTTTTTCCCGAACCTTTTCTTTTTATGGTTCGCCAGGATGCCCCATTTTTGCCTGAACCTTCTTTTTATGTTCAACGGGTCTTTTTATGCAAAGTATTTTTTGACTACATCCGCGTTCACAGGGGACGTAAAATCTTCTCCATCCATAGTTGAGAGTAATAAGGCTCCACCAGAGAAAACCTGTCTTACTACATATGGGCCTTCGTAATTCGGAGTCCACTTGCCCCTGTGATCTGTTTGAGGAGGAGTGATCCTTTTTAGGACTAATTCACCAGCCTGAAAACACCGAGGACGCACTTTCTGATCAAATGCTTTCTTCATCCTGCTCTGATACAACCTTCCATGCGTAACGACTTTCAATCTCTTCTCTTTGATGAGGTTCAGTTCATTCAGTCGGGAACGCGCCCACTCAACTTCATCAAGCTTCACGTCTGTCAGAATTCTCAAAGAAGGAATCTCAACTTCTAATGGCAGAACTGCTTCCTTACCAAATACCAGTGAGAAAGGGCTTGCCCCAGTTGATGTGCGTACCAAAGTACGATATCCGTGCAAAGCGTAAGGCAACATCTCATGCCAATCCTTGTATGTCACTACCATCTTCTGCACAATCTTCTTTATGTTCTTATTAGCCGCTTCAACAGCCCCATTCATCTTCGGGCGATAGGGAGAAGAATTGTGATGTTCAATCTTAAAGCTCTGGCATAGCTCCTTAATCATCTTATTGTTCAAATTTGAACCATTATCAGTAATGATCCTCTCCAGGACTCCATACCGGCAGATGGTGTCCTTCTTAATAAACTGGGCTACCACTTGTCTGGTGACGTTGGCATACGATGTTGCTTCCACCCACTTCGTGAAATAATCAATAGCCACCAAGATAAAACGATGTCCATTCGAAGCAGTCGGCTCGATCTTCCCAATCATGTTAATGCCCCACATGGAAAAATGCCAAGGTGACGATAAAACATTCAGAGGAGTAGGCGGTACGTGCACCTTATCAGCATAAATCTGGCATTTATGACATTTCCGGGCGTATTTTGTAACGCCCCAGTTTTGTCCGTTTTATTTAATCGAGTCGTTTTGATTATTTTATTATTATATTATTTTATTTCTGACTTTTATTTGGAAATATGTTATTTTTCAATGTTGTGATGTTTTATCGCGTTTTGGGAACGTTTGCGAGAAATTTGAGTGTAGGGGTATTTTGGTCTTTTTGGGTGGTTAGATATTTTGATTTTTTTTATAAAAATAGAAAAGCAGTAAGAAAAGAGAGAAAAGTAGAAAGAAAAGAAAATAGAGAGAAAAGAGAAGAAGAAAAAGGAGAAGAGAAAGAGAAGAGGAAAAAGAAGAAAAAGAGGAAAAACTTGTGGATTTAGGAACCGATTCAACCGACTTTTCAAACGTGAATTAATCGGGTAAGGGTGCAAAACTCGATTATACTATGTTTGTGTATGATTATGCATGTTTGTGTGGAAAATTTGTTGGTTTTTCAAATATAGGTCGAAATGAGATAAACGAGTAGAAATCGATGTTTTTACGGACGAAAGTCGGAATAAATCGCGTAGTAGAGTCGAGTGATGTTGGGTCGTGATTTAGCGTGATCGTTTGATTGAATCGAGTCGAATTTGTAACTGTTTGAGTTTTTTATATATATTGATGTTTTGGTGCAAATTAATGTTGTGATCGAGTAAAAGTGTTTGGATATGGCTGGTAACATTGGTATAGGTTGATATTCAATCGGGTAAGGATAGGAATTAATCGGGAATGGTGGTTTTTGTGTTTTCAAGTGGTTTTGAGCGAGTTTGGAGTAGAGTAAATTGATAAAACTATGTTTCAAAATATTTAAAAAATGGAAAATGTGTTGGATGGCTTTTTAATGGTGAAAATATTGTAGTACGTTGAATTCTGAGATCGCAGCTTTTTACGGAATCGAAATCGGAGGTCCGGAAGGCATTTAACGGCCGAAAACTGAGTTTTTAGCAAAATCTGCGCATTCGTGCGCTAACCCCCAAAATCATGCGCTAACCCCCAGCTTTATGCGCTGACCTGGGCGAAATTCCCAGGTTCATGCGCTGACCCCAAGCTTCATGCGTCGGCGCATGGTCACAAATTTTCCAAAATGTCCGATTTTGTTTTCTTCATAACTTTTGAACCGTAAGTCCGTTTTGACCCCCGTTGAAGCGTTGGAAAGCTAATGAAAAGTTATTTCTATTAAAAATGGTTTGGAGGGTCAAATATGATTTAATTAATTTGTTTTTTTGAAAAATAGTCGGGTTGTCGGGTTTTTATCGCGTTAACTGTGTGCGATTGATGTGTTATCATGCTATGTCCTTTTATTATGTAACGTGTAGCTTGTGTGCTGTTATATGATGTGAATATACATGATGAAATATTGTGATGATGATTTGTGGACTAAGGGCAAGAAAATGCAATGCGTGGTAAATGATGATATATGCATGATTATGGATGTGTATATGTGCGCATTTTAAATGTCATGAGTCATTGTATGCCAAGCATCATGATATGCATTGTTGTGACGTCCTGAGTGACGGATTGATTCCAGAGGGAATCTGCTATAACATCGTGCGCCTTAAAATAAGAGGACCTAAAGCGATTTGATATATCGTGCGCCTTAAAAATAAGAGGACCTAAAGCGATGGTTATAGACGACCGTGTGCCCATGTGGGGTGTGAGCGATCGGATTGTGCGCCTTATACCAAGAGGACCTAAAGTAATCCATAAACGTCGTGCGCCTTATACCAAGAGGACCTAAAGCGATGGGGGACATCGTTTGCTCGACGGGGTGTTACTTGAGTGATCCTCAGTAACGAGCGATGATTCCAGCAGAGTTCCTGAGTGAACTAGTGATGAGAAATATTGGAAGTCGGTACCGCATGGCATGTGCATAGAGTCGTTGTGTCAGTCTCTGTGCATTTGCATAAATCATGAATTAATTGTGCATGGAATTTTGATTGTGTGCGATGAGGTGGAATATGTATAATTGAATTGATGACGAGTGTATTATATATGATTGATGCGTATTGGTAGGGAATACTTGAGAATTGTACTGTGTTGCTTTGTAGTTGATTGTGGTGCAATTTGGTGAGAATATTTTACTTGTGCATTTAAGTGTTAATATATAATTATATGCAATCGTATTATGGTTGTTTTTCTCACCCTTCTGCTGTTTTATAATGCTCTATGAGGCATTGCAGATTAGAGTTGCTGGAGGTCTTTTTGTGAAGCTTTGCGTCTTCATTCTTTTGTCGGTCGGCTCTGATATGTGACACCAGGTAGTTAGGGTAGCCGTTTGTGATAATTGTGTAATATGTATATATATATATCTTTTGGCATGTACATGTATAACTTTATGTATGACAAACTTTTTATGTGATATATATATATATATGAGATTCAGTACAAATTTTCCGCTTTTATTCTGTACTTGAATATGTGGGTGTAAGGAACTAAGTTCCTCTGTTGATTGCTACCCCACTGTTGCATATCTTTATGAGCAGGTGTTGTATCTTTGTTTCAAATTGATGTGACCCCCTCGGTCTATGCTGTGAATTTCAATTATACTCTAACGAAATTTTGAATTTTCTTTTACTGCTTTAATTAATTGGGGGTATAGCTTGGGGGCGTCACATTAAGTGGTATCAGAGCTAGTTCGTGTTAGTTTGTGCCAGTCCGTGTCAGTTGTGTCAGTCCTTGTCGGTCTTGGTGTTTGGAGTGAGCTGTTTGTTTAACCATAGTTTCTGTTATTGGAAATGAACAGAATATAGCTGGTAGGAATGATGCTGCTTTGGCTGCTGCTATGTAAGCAATGGCCCGAGCTGTGCAGGGTGCACCTAATGCTGCAGGTAATGATGAGTTCAGGAAGAACAAACCGCCTGTCTTCAAATGAAGATATGATCCTAATTGTGCACAGATTTGGCTGAAAGAGATTGAAAGGATTTTCCGGGTGATGGATTGTGCTGAAGATCAGAAGGTGAGTCTGGGTACTCACATGTTACTGGAAGAAGCTGATGATTGGTGGGTTAGTACTCATCTTGTGTTGGAAGCTGCAGAGGAGGAGATTACTTGGGTTGTGTTTAGCATGGAGTTTCTGAGGAGGTATTTTCCTGAAGATGTATGAGGGAAGAAGGAAATTAAGTTCTTGGAACTGAAACAAGGTAATATGTCTGTTGTTGATTATACTGCTAAGTTTGTGGAGCTTGTGCAGTTTTATCCTCATTATGCTGAAGCGACTGCTGAATTTTCTAAGTGTGTGAAGTTTGAGAACGATTTGCGCCCTGAGATAAAGCAGGCAATTGGTTATCAAAGGATTCTGAGGTTTTCTGATTTGGTGGATTGTTGTAGGATTTATGAGGAAGATAGTAAGGCTCGTTCTACTCACTATAAGAGTGTGAGCGAGAGGAAAGGGAAGCAACAGTTTCGTGGTGGGCCGTATGTAACACCAGCTGATAAAGGTAAGCAAAGGGGTACTTTTGATCGAAGGTCAGGTGGAGGAGGTATGTCTAATTCTCCGAGATGTTTTAAGTGTGGTGAACTAGGACATCGTCAATTTGAGTGCAGGAAAGATGTGGGAAAGTGTTCTAATTGTGGAGGTGTAGGACATGTAGCAGCTGAGTGCAAGAGAAAGAATGTGGTTAAGTGTTTTAACTGTGGGGAACCTGGTCATATTAGCACAAAGTGTCTGAAACCGAAGCAGGCTCAATCTGGTGGGAAAGTGTTTCCCTTGGCGGGAACTCAGACTTTAAATGCAGATCGTCTGATCAGAGGTACTTGTTTTATTAATAGTATGCCTTTAGTTGCTATTATTGATACTGGAGCGACTCATTCGTTTATTTCGTCTGAGTGCGTGAAGCGTTTAAATCTTGTGTTGTATTTGATGGATGGTGAGATGGTTATTGATACTCCAGCGATGGGGTCAGTAACTACTTCTTTGGTTTGTTTAAGTTGTCCTTTGACCATTTATGGTAAAGACTTTGTGATGGAATTGGTGTGTTTGCCGTTGGAAGGTTTAGATGTGGTTTTGGGAATGAATTGGTTGCAATTCAATCGGGTTCATATTGATTGTTATCATAAGCTGGTAAGGTTTTCTTCTCTTGAGGAAGATGAAAACTCGAGTTTCTTATCTACCAAAGAGTTGAAGAAACTTTTGGCGGACGAAGCTCAGTTGTTTGGGTTGTTTGCATCGTTGACTGTGGAGAGTCAAGTTGCAATTGATGTGTTTCCTGTTGTGTGTGATTTTCCGGAAGTGTTTCCTGCGGATATTTCAGACTTGCCGCCAGAGAGAGAGGTGGAGTTTTCGAAAGATCTAGTTCCTGGTACTAGACCTGTTTCTATGGCACCTTATTGTATGTCGGCATCTGAGTTGGTTGAGTTAAAGAAGCAGTTGAATGAATTATTGGAGAAGAGGTTTGTGAGGCCAAGTGTTTCTCCTTGGGGTGCTCCAGTTCTATTGGTGAAAAAGAAAGATGGAAGTATGCGATTGTGTATTGATTATCGCCAGTTGAATAAGGTGACGATTAAGAATAAGTATCCTCTTCCAAGGATTGATGATCTGATGGATCAGTTGGTTGGTGCTTATGTGTTCAGTAAGATTGACTTGAGGTCGGGGTATCATCAGATTAGGGTGAAAGAGGAAGATATTCAGAAGACGGCTTTTAGGACACGTTACGGTCATTATGAATATTCGGTGATGCCGTTCAGGGTTTCTAATGCGCCAGGTGTGTTTATGGAGTACATGAATCGTATTTTCCACGAGCAGTTGGATCGTTTTGTGGTGGTGTTTATTGATGATATCTTAATTTATTCTAAGTCTCGGGAGGAGCATGCGGAGCATTTGCGTATTGTTTTGCAGGTTTTGAAGGAAAGGAAGTTTTTTGCCAAATTGTCCAAGTGTGAGTTCTGGTTATCAGAAGTGAGTTTTCTTGGGCACGTAATTTCAGGTAATGGTATTGTTGTGGATCCATCTAAAGTAGAAGCAGTTCTACAATGGGAGGCTCCGAGATCTATTACTGAAATTCGAAGCTTTTTGGGTTTGGCCGGTTATTATCGGCGGTTCATTGAAGGTTTTCTAAGCTAGCACTTCCTTTGACCCAGTTGACTTGTAAGGGGCAAGCGTTCATTTGGGATATTCGGTGTGAGGAAAGTTCTAATGAGCTAAAGAGAAGATTGACGACAGCTCCGGTTTTGATTTTACCGAATCCTAATGAACCATTTGTGGTTTATTGTGATGCTTCTTTGATTGGTCTAGGTGGTGTTTTGATGTAAGGAGGTAAGGTCGTGGCGTATGCTTCGAGGCAGTTGAGAGTGCATGAGAAGAATTACCCTACGCACGATTTGGAATTAGCGGTTGTGGTTTTTGTATTGAAAATTTGGAGGCATTATCTTTTTGATGCGAGGTTTGAAGTCTATAGTGATTACAAAAGTTTGAAATATTTGTTTGATCAGAAAGAGTTGAATATAAGGCAACGTAGATGGTTGGAATTCTTGAAGGACTACGACTTTGGCTTGAATTACCATCCTGGTAAAGCTAATGTGGTAGCCGATGCATTGAGCCAGAAATATTTGCATATGTCCGCGTTGATGGTTAAAGAGTGGGAACTTTTGGAATCGTTTAGAGATTTAAGTTTGGTATGTGAAGTGACGACGGATAGTGTAAGGCTTGGAATGTTGAAGGTTACTAATGATTTTCTGTTGACCGTTAGCGAGAAACAGAAGTTGGATGTGAAATTTGTGGACTTGATGACAGTTGGAGAGAAAAGTGTGAATGAGGACTTTAAAGTGGATGTTAATGGTGTTTTGAGATTCCGTGGTAGAATTTGTATTCCTGATGATGCGGAGTTGAAAAAGATGATTTTGGAAGAAGGACACCGGAGTAATTTGAGTATACATCCGGGAGAGAACAAGATGTACCAAGATTTGAAGAAGATTTTCTGGTGGTCGGGATTGAAAAGAGATGTGGCTCAATTTGTGTATGCTTGTTTGACGTGCCAGAAGTCGAAAGTGGAACATCAAAGACCTAGTGGTTTGTTGCAACCGTTGGATATTCCGGAATGGAAATGGGATAGCATTTCGATGGATTTTGTAACGGGGTTGCCAAATACACTGAGAGGGCATAATGCTATTTGGGTGGTTGTTGATAGGCTGACTAAATCGGCTCATTTCATTCCGATTGATATCAGTTTTTCTTTGGAGCGGTTAGCTGAGATTTACATCAGTATGATTGTGAAGTTGCATGGGGTTTCGTTGAGTATTATTTTGGATCGAGATCCAAGGTTTACCTTGAGATTTTGGGAAAGTTTACAGAAGGCGTTGGGTTCTAAGTTGAGGTTGAGTTTGGCTTATCATCTGCAGACCGATGGGCAGTCGGAGAGAACGATTCAGTCGTTGGAAGATTTGTTGAGGGCTTGCGTTCTTGAACAAGGTGTTACGTGGGATAGTTATCTTGTGTTGATTTAATTCACGTATAATAACAGTTTCCATTCTAGTATTGGAATGGCACAGTTTGAAGCATTGTATGGACGAAGATGTCGGACACCGTTGTGTTGGCACGAATCTGGTGAAGGTTCGGTAGTTGGGTCGGAGTTGGTTCAACAGACTACAGACAAGGTGAAGTTTATTCGTGAGAAAATGAAGGCTTCTCAGAGTAGACAAAAGAGTTATCATGATCGGAGACGGAAAGATCTTGAGTTTCAAGAGGGTGACCATGTATTTTTGAGAGTTACACCGGTGACGGGTGTTGGTCGTGCATTGAAATCGAAGAAACTTACTTCTCGATTTATTGGTCCTTACCAGATATCTGCGAGAGTGGGTGATGTGGCTTATAGGGTGGCGTTGCCGTCGAGTCTTTCGAATTTGCATGATGTGTTCCATGTTTCACAGCTTCGGAAGTATGTTCCAGATCCGTCGCATGTGATTCCGATGGATGAAGTTGAGGTAAGGGAGAACCTTACGGTTGAGGCATTACCGGTTAGGATTTTGGATCGCGAAGTGAAGCGGTTGATAGGCAAGGATATTGCGCTTGTGAAAGTAGCGTGGGGAGGCGCTGCTGAGGGCAATTTGACTTGGGTGTTGGAGAGTCAGATGCGGGAGTTGTATCCGGAGTTGTTCGTCTCAGGTAATATTTTCGAGGACGAAAATTTCTAAGTGGGGGAGAGTTGTAACGCCCCAGTTTTGTCCGTTTTATTTAATCGAGTCATTTTGATTATTTTATTATTATTTTATTTTATTTCTGACTTTTATTTGGAAATATGTTATTTTTCAATGTTGTGATGTTTTATCGCGTTTTGGGAACGTTTGCGAGAAATTTGAGTGTAGGGGTATTTTGGTCTTTTTGGGCGGTTAGAAATTTTGATTTTTTTATAAAAATAGAAAAGTAGTAAGAAAAGAGAGAAAAGTAGAAAGAAAAGAAAATAGAGAGAAAAGAGAAGAAGAAAAAGGAGAAGAGAATGAGAAGAGGAAAAAGAAGAAAAAGAGGAAAAACTTGTGGATTTAGGAACCGATTCAACCGACTTTTCAAACGCGAATTAATCGGGTAAGGGTGCAAAACTCGATTATACTATGTTTGGGTATGATTATGTATGTTTGTGTGGAAAATTTGTTGGTTTTTCAAATATAGGTCGAAATGAGATAAACGAGTAGAAATCGATGTTTTTACGGACGAAAGTCGGAATAAATCGCGTAGTAGAGTCGAGTGATGTTGGGTCGTGATTTAGCGTGATCGTTTGATTGAATCGAGTCAAATTTGTAACTGTTGAGTTTTTTATATATATTGATGTTTTGGTGCAAATTGATGTTGTGATCGAGTAAAAGTGTTTGGATATGTCTGGTAACATTGGTATAGGTTGATATTTAATCGGGTAAGGATAGGAATTAATCGGGAATGGTGGTTTTTGTGTTTTCGAGTGGTTTTGAGCGAGTTTGGAGTAGAGTAAATTGATAAAACTATGTTTCAAAATATTTCAAAAATGGAAAATGTGTTGGATGGCTTTTTAATGGTGAAAATATTGTAGTACGTTGAATTCTGTGATCGCAACTTTTTACGGAATCGAAATCGGAGGTCCGGAAGGCATTTAACGGCCGAAAACTGAGTTTTTAGCAAAATCTGCGCATTCGTACGCTAACCCCCAGAATCATACGCTAACCCCCAGCTTTATGCGCTGACCCCAAGCTTCATGAGTCGGCGCATGGTCACAAATTTTCCAAAATGTCCGATTTTGTTTTCTTCATAACTTTTGAACCGTAAGTCCGTTTTGACCCCCGTTTGAAGCGTTGGAAAGCTAATGAAAAGTTCTTTCTATTAAAAATGGTTTGGATAGTAAAATATGATTTAATTAATTCTTATTTTTGAAAAATAGTCGGGTTGTCGGGTTTTTATCGCGTTAACTGTGTGCGATTGATGTGTTATCATGCTATGTCCTTTTGTTATGTAACGTGTAGCTTGTGTGCTGTTATATGATGTGAATATACATGATGAAATGTTGTGATGATGATTTGTGGCCTAAGGGCAAGAAAATGCAATGTGTGGTAAATGATGATATATGCATGATTATGGATGTGTATATGTGCGCATTTTAAATGTCATGAGTCATTGTATGCCAAGCATCATGATATGCATTGTTGTGACGTCCTGAGTGACGGATTGATTCCAGAGGGAATCTGCTATAACATCGTGCGCCTTAAAAATAAGAGGACCTAAAGCGATTTGATATATTGTGCGCCTTAAAAATAAGAGGACCTAAAGCGATGGTTATAGACGATCGTGTGCCCATGTGGGGTGTGAGCGATCGGATTGTGCGCCTTATACCGAGAGGACCTAAGGCAATCCATAAACGTCGCGCGCCTTATACCAAGAGGACCTAAAGCGAAGGGGGACATCGTTTTCCCCACGGGGTGTTACTTGAGTGATCCTCAGTAACGAGCGATGATTCCAGCAGAGTTCCTGAGTGAACTAGTGATGAGAAATATTAGAAGTCGGTACCGCATGGCATGTGCATAGAGTCGTTGTGTCGGTCTCTGTGCATTTGCATAAATCATGAATTAATTATGCATGGAATTGTGATTGTGTGCGATGAGGTGGAATATGTATAATTGAATTGATGATGAGTGTATTATATATGATTGATGCGTATTGGTAAGGAATACTTGAGAATTGTACTGTGTTGCGTTGTAGTTGATTGTGGTGCAATTTGGTGAGAATATTTTACTTGTGCATTTAAGTGTTAATATATAATTATATGCAATCGTATTATGATTGTTTTTCTCACCCTTCTGTTGTTTTATAATGCTCTATGAGGCATTGCAGATTAGAGTTACTGGAGGTCTTTTTGTGAAGCTTTGCGTCTTCATTCTTTTGTCGGTCGGCTCTGATATGTGACACCGGGTAGTTAGGGTGGCCGTTTGTGATTATTGTGTATTATGTATATATATCTTTTGGCTTGTACATGTATAACTTGATGTATGACAAAACTTTTTATGTGATATATATATATATGAGATTCAGTACAGATTTTCCGCTTTTATTCTGTACTTGAATATGTGGGTGTAAGGAACTAAGCTCCTCTGTTGATTGCTACCACACTGTTGCATATCTTTATGAGCAGGTGATGTATGTTTGTTTCAAATTTATGTGACCCCCTCGGTCTATGCTGTGAATTTCAATTATACTCTGACGAAATTTTGAATTTTCTTTTACTGCTTTAATTGGTGTACAAATAAGTCCCCTGGTATCTAACTTCATTAATGCTTTCTTTGGCAATACATTCAACGATGATCCAGTATCAACCAAAACATGTGACATCAGTGAACCACGACACTCAATCGAAATATGCAGGGCATTGTTATGATTTCTCCCAGCGGGAGTCAAATCAAGATCTGTGAAACCCAAGCCATTACCCGCATTCACGTGCGCCATAACCCCTTCCAGCTGATTAACAGAAATCTCTTGAGGAACATATGCCGCATTCAAAACTTTCAGAAGAGCATTCCTATGAGCTTTAGAGCATAACAACAATGACAGAATAGAAATCTTCGATGGGGTTTGATGTAACTGGTCCACAATTTTGTAATCACTTTTCCGGATGAGTCTCATAAACTCTTCGACATTTTCAGAAAAAGCATCATCAACCGGCTTTACTGCAGAATCCACAATCCCTGGAGTCTGAACAGAACCATCCATTACCTGTTTTCCCTTATCTTGCCTAGAAGTTCTGGGTTGATCATTAACAGGAGTAAGCACTCTACCACTTCTCGTTATAGCATCAGCTTCAACCTTAACCTCAGGACTAGAACTCACTGATGAAGTAGTCATTAATTCCTACTTTTGTCCATTGACAAACACCTCTGCGCCATAATTCCAGGGAATAGCCTTAGTACTTTCATACGGAATGGGTCCAGCCCTTGTGATAACGACTGGAGGTGGCCTTGCCGAACCAGAAATGGTAATCGTCTTGAAAGGAATGGTGATAGTAACAACCTTCTCACTAACGACCTCTTCTTGCTGATTACCTCTATCAAACTGTAAGCAACCCTCTTTAATCAGATTCTTGATACCCATCTTCAACGACTCACAACCATTATCCTTCGTCAAATAATCTGAACAGTTCTCATCATAACCTGGATAGACGCCACCCTTCAATAACCTATTTTTAACCACAGCCAGTGGAGTCTTCAGCTCCTCAACATCCATGATCAAATTCAAAGCTTCACATTCCTTAATTATCGCATTCACCCTCGGCCCATTGTGATCAGGCATCGGGTTTTGAACAACATTGGGCCTATCATTCGAGAAATTGTTAGCCTTGGAGTCTACAAGATCTTGCACCTTGTGATGAAACGCCCTACATTTCTCCACAGTGTGCCCAGGAGCACCAGAGTGAAAATCACAGTGTGCGTTAGCATCGTAGCCTCGTGGGAGTTCCCCTGTTGGTGGAGCCAGGGTACGGAGCTCAACTAGACGCAACTGCAGAAAATGTTACAACAACTGTGCGTACGACATCGGTGGTTGCTCAAAATGCCTCTCTGCATTTCTTTGTCTATTCTGATACTGGCCCTGCTGCCTGTTCTGATTAACATTATTCCTTTGTTGTTGTGGTGGACGTAACGTTGTTGGGATAGTTACCGATGCTACTTGTTGATTACTGCTCTGACGTTATTTCCTTTTTCCCTTGTAAGATGATACAGCATTGGCCTCTCCTTTCTTCTTATAACCATCAAATGGCTTCTTTCCATGCCCGGAGGACGATCCGTCACCACTAGAAACTTTTCCAGCCTTAATTCCAACCTCTACCTTCTGTCCGATCGCAATCACATCTGCAAACTTACCTAGTGAACAAGGCAATAGCTTTTCATTATAGTGCTTAGGCAGTGTGTCCATAAACATATCCAACATCTCTTTCTCCAGCATTGGTGGTTGTACCCTAGCTGCCAATTCACGCCACCTTTGCGCGTATTCTTTGAAACTTCATCATTTTTCTGGGACATGCTCAATAGCTGAGTTCTGTTGGGAGCTATGTATGTGTTGTACTGGTAATGCTTGATAAAAGCTACAGCTAACTCTCTCCAAGTATGAACATCTCTACTTTCCAGCGCCATATACCACTCCAGAGATGCGCCAGACAGGCTGTCTTGGAAAAAGTGCATCATTAGCTTTTTGTCCTTGGCATGGGCAGCCATCTTCCTGGTATACGCCTATACATGAGTTCTCGGGCAGGTAGAACCATTATACTTCTCCAGTGTAGGAATCTGAATCTTGTGTGGAATGACGATATCAGGGACTAACCCTAGGTCGTCCAAATCTATTCCCAGATCATCCTGCTTCACAACCCCTTTCAGTTGCGCCTCGATTAAACGGATCCTCTCATCACTGACCACAGGAAGGCCAACATCCAAGCTTCTGACTAAAAAAACATCATCCTGTTGATCATCAAAACGATGGCCATGGATAGCTTGAATAGTGCTTCCTTCTCAAACCACTGAAGGAATTCCACCTTGTCCACCAGCACCAGGGATAGGAATGTTGTTACCAGCACTACCTCCACCCGGAGGAATAACACGATTAAGAAGACCACCGTGTAAAATACCATTTTCATCAACCTGCGCCACCAAAGCCTGAACTAGAGTTCTGAATTCATTCTAGCTCTGCACCACACCTTGCATCATCTCCATGAATTAATCGATGTGAGCTTGCATAACTGCCATGTCTGCCTGAACTTTGCCCATCACTCTGCTTTGATTAAGCCTGGTAGAATACCGATGAGCTGGTTGATCAATCCTGACTGTCAAAAAGAGAGAGCATAAGAAAACCAGAGAATCCGAGATAACCTGCAATGCAAAATGAAATGATTATGCAAATGCAAATGCAAACATGTATGAACATTATCAAGGCGATCTATCCCTTGATTCCAGTTTTAACAACAGAAGAGAACTGAATTCCTGATCATATAAAGAGAATAAGCATCTGTTACAACACAAGTCTGAATAAGCATAAACAAAGACCCCGACCAACAAGCCTGGCGGTGATCCCAGAAATACAAAGAAAATAGCAGCAAGGAAACTAAGGCATATCATCAAGACTCAGCCGTGCTAGAATTCCCCATTCGTCATTCTTTTTGCACCAATTCTGCACTTGCTTGAGAAGCTTCTTGGTATTAGGATGCTCTGGTCTCTGAATCAACTCCTGAATCAAAAGATCCCTCCTGTGCAAGATCCCTGTTAAATAACGACTATGCAATTCCCAATCATCTTCTCCAGAAGCTCCACCTAAACTTGGACCTTCGCTTCTGGCTCTATTCACTTTGGCTTAGATCTTCAGCTGTTCCATATCTGCCATGGTTTCCTTGAGATTTTCCTCAATTGCTCTCCTCTCAAAGATCCCTGATAAAATCTCTTTATCCTTTTTCTGAAGCTTTGTCTTCAAACCTTTAATCTGCTCCAGATACTTGTCCTTTTTCAACCTGTTGGCAGTAATTGCTGTATTCCGACGGTCACGGAACCTGTGAATTCTTGACATAGCATAAGCCAACTCTTTCTTTTTGGACGAAAGGACCTTGCTAACACTTTTCAGCGCTTGAGCCACTTTCTCTCTGGCTATGGCTTCTTTAGACAATTCTTTCTCCTTCACAGCCAAAAGTTATGACTTCAACTTGGCAACATGGATAGCTTCGCCTTTGTCGTGCTTCAACTAACCAACCTCTCTGCCCAGCTCACGATTCTCCTCTCGGAGTTTCTCCTTCTCAGCCCATAACTTATCATACTTCTCTATATCAACAGTCGTGGGAGCCTCGATCATCAAAGGATACAAATGTGGTTCCACCGGGAAGGGAAGAAGCTCCTCTTCTGCTCTTTTCTTAATCCACTCTTCATAGGAAGGAAAAGCCCGGTTATTACATTTCCCGAATGAAGTTTTTCCCTTCTTGGTCACCTGCTTCCAAGCATTCACAATCTTCCTTATCATCTCTTGATCCCCAGTACCATTAAAGAATAAGGAATCTCTGATATCTCGCTCTTCAGGTGGACCTCTCAAAGGGTAACCAAACTGCTTGATAACAAGGGAAGGATTATAGTTAATTCCACCTTTTCTCCCTATCAAGGGTACATTAGGGAATTCCTCCGCACTTGCAAATAATCTCCATCCCTAGCAAGTCATGGTTGAACCAAACAATGTTGCCTGCAGTCAAGCCCATTAACCTCTTTGACCACCTCAGAGAATCGCTCGTATCAACAAAAGCACCAGCCTCGGGGAGATGACTCA
The DNA here is from genome assembly GCA_022829125.1 of Lathyrus tuberosus. Taxonomy (NCBI): domain Eukaryota; kingdom Viridiplantae; phylum Streptophyta; class Magnoliopsida; order Fabales; family Fabaceae; genus Lathyrus; species Lathyrus tuberosus. Next base: position 6,660,101 of record JALAZF010000199.1, on the reverse strand, counting down.
GAAACCAAGTAGATAAGAGTGGTGCACAACAACTCACAGTTCTTTCACGCCTATTTTCATTTTTATAGTGGACTGAGTGATACACATCACCTAGCAAGGTAGGTATATGATTCTTTGAAATAAAGATTCTGACAGCATGCATATCCAACAGATCAGGAACATTGGGAAACAGGATAATCCCATTGATACACATAGCCAGAATAGCTTGGAAAGCAGTCCAATTCCTCTCCTTAACATGTTTGCAAGCTCGATCAAACAAGAACTTCAATAAGAAACCCTTAGCTCCTTGTTTCTCCACAATATTACTGCTCAGAGCGGATTCACCAATATGAAGAGCAATGGCCATTTCTTTTATCCCGGGACGTTCTTCAGAAAAGAATACTATGTCATGCCTGATGGGGATTCCCAAAATAAATGAGAACTCCTCCAACGTTGGAGCCAAGATATAGTCTGGGAAAGTGAAGCAATGCAAAGACGGATCATAGAACTGAAGAAGTGTATGAATGGCATCCTTCTCATACTTGGAGATATTGTAGACAAACTTCAGAAATCTCTCATACTCTCTACCGAACTCTGTACGAACTTCGGGACCAGCCATACTAATCAGCTTGTGAATCAACGTCAAGGTCGGATCTGGGAACGAATAAGCAACAGTCTTCTTTCCCTGGACATCCATGTTAAGGCAACCTCAGAAAACCGGAATCAAGAGTAAGATGCAAGCCCTGAAAAATGTCAAACATGTTAGAATGCAAGAAAAATGATATGCACATGCAAACATGGGATCAAGGCATCACTGCTGGATGTGTTGTGCTGTTAACTGAACGAGAACCATAACCCAGAAAACCAGAATTCTAGAATACCGAACCACTGAGATAACCAGAAACCCAGATAATCAAACACTGGTGAGAAATCCAGAAAATCGGGTAGGTTGAAGGTTTCGGTTTCCTGCAAGCCTGTAAACACCCATCCCTTCTCACATGTGGGTTCTAAAAAGGCGAGGATCCTCAATATCACGGACTCTCAGGTCGAGAAATGATGATACGTTCACCATTTCTGGGTTGGCATCATCATCAATCGAGGAGGCCTCAACTGATTCCCCTAAAAAATAAGGTCATCCTATGCGAGTCCCTCAGAATTGGGTCCTCAGATCGACAAGTGTAATGGGTTTGCCATTTCTGGTCTGCCATTATCACTGGTCGGGATGAGAGGTGCAACTGAGGTATCGGAGAAACGGTCACCAGAGTCGACAGCTCTCTAGATCGACACCCTGAAATGCGCAAGACACACACGTCAGAATGCGTCCAAAGATAGCCTCGCCTGGTTGTGAATTTCATGAACACACAAACGCACCAAGATGGCACGTAGGTCCCACTACTCTCCACTCTAGTCCTAGTGTGTACTCAAGCCTGGGTATTGGGCTTATCTCTCAGAACAACCCAACCTGCCAAACAGAAACCAGCCAGCACAACACAGCAGTATCTAGTATGACAGTAATAAAATGAAATGCAATGCAATAAAAGCTGTAAAACAGTAATATACAACATAATAAAGCACAACAAATAAACACCCAACAAAAAAACAAACAAGCGCTAGGATCGACTCGCTAAAGGGGATCGACCAGCAAGAGGTCAACCAGAGATTCTGGGTTCGATCCTCAGCAGAGTCGCCAGCTGTCACTCCCGAAAGAATCGCATCAGTAGCGAGCAATTTTTGGATGTGGTTGCAAAGCACTACCGCACTTTGGTATCTACAGCTCGATTCATTTTTTATCCTATTAAAGCTGATGAAGGAAGGGAAATAGATGTCTCAAATTAACCCTGCTTGCAAACTGAGGTTAAACAGCGGTCTGTTAGGTTACAGATGCTACAAAGATTCGGGGTCTCTATTGGGTGTATTTTGTTTAAAAGTGGTGTTTGGTCAATTGGTGAGAGGTTTAGATATTAGGACGGATATATGAAAGTATGGGGTTTTGGGTTCTTGTTTAGTGTGCTCGCTAAGATCTTTTCTTTCAATCTTATGCCTACGTATTCCCGTTTACCGAAACAGGGAAATCAGAGCGTTCGTAGTTCCTCCTATTCTATGGGAGGAAATGGTTGTTTTGGTGTCTTGTTCAAAGCCCAAGACGTGATGCGAAAGGTGGTTTGTATCTTGTTCAAAGACCAAGATATGAAGCTAAAAAGTCTATTTGTATCTTGTTCAAAGCCCAAGATGTGAGGCTAAAAGGGTGTTGACTTTAGAGAGAATTTGTCATCTCTAAAGAGGGGGTTGTATGTCACAATTGTTTATAAAGGAGAATTACTTTAACCGGGATGTGTGAATCCGGCAATGCCATAATTTCCTTTATAGGGGATTTTAACCTGAAGGAGAAGACTTTAACTCAGTGTAGAGTAATGCTATCTTTCCTTAGGAATTTCTCATGCTAAAAGAGGGACAGTGGCATGGATGTAGATGATCCAGAGGCTTGCCGCTTACAGCGATTAGATGAAGGGGAAGGAGTTGATGTTTTTGTACTGTGAACGAGGCACATCTTTGATGCTAAAAGGTTGATTGGATCAACCAGTAGTTTTCTTATACAAAGCCTAAGAGGAGGCTAATATATGTCTCTTACAAAGCCCGAGAGAGAGAGAGGCTAAAAGGGGTTGATCCTACAAGAGGATCTTTTATACTCAACAAGAGAGTGTTTTTGTATCTCGTACGAAGCCCGAGATGGAGGCGAACGGGTGATTGACTCAACGAGGGAGTCTCTTATGTGTCTCGTACAAAGCCCGAGAGAGAGGCTAAACGTTGTTTGACTCCGCTGTGGAGGATCATTGTACAAAGCCCAAGAGGAGGCTATGGCGCTGTTTCAGTTGAGTGACAAGTCCAGTATGCTGATTTAAAGAGAAAATTAGTTCTTATATGAGTAATGCTGGCCCTCAGGGATTTTGATTTAGGGATATTTCCTGTTCTTTAAGGAAGTGGGAAATCCGAAGGGTATAGAGACTGTCCGAGTCTACGGGTTTCCTTCCTAGTTTTGGAGGGGTCACTTGAGAATGTCTTTGAGGCTCAAGGAAATTAGACTGTCTAAGTCTAGAGTTTCATCCTTTGTACTATGCTTTGAGAAACAGTAGTAGACTCTTTGAAAGGACTGTTCTATAAAGATGACTAAGTTCTGTTCCTATACCTCTAGGAGGTCGTAGGGACAATTTGTACGAAGCCCAAGAGGAGGCTGAAAGCTTTTAAGAAGCCGACAGGTCCTTGTACGAAGCCCAAGAGGAGGCTATCATTCCCATAGGAAGAGATCATTATACGAAGCCTAAGAGGAGGCTGTGAATACTTCTAAGAAGCCAACGGGTCCTTGTACTAAGCCGAAGAGGAGGCGGGGTTGCTTTTAGGACCCCTGTGGGTCCTTGTACGATGCCCAAGAGGAGGCCGATGCTTTTAAGAAGCCCGTGGGTCCCCAAACCCCGAGAAATTCAAGACAGGATATTCACAAGGAATAGATCAAGCCAGGAAAGTTCGAGAATTTGGAAGAAACTCAAAGATGCCATTCACGGAGAATACATTCATCTCTGGGAGTAGAGTTTCTTGACAATTCCTAATGAGGACAGCCGAAGAGAAGACTGTATCTGGTAATCCTATTGGGGATCTAGCTGTCTATTTCTACGAATAAATAAAATGGCTTTTCCTAGTTCTAGACGTAGTTATCTGGGAAACTCTAAATATCTATACTATTATTACACAGTTGATATGAGTTTATGAAAGAAGACTTACAGCGAAACAGCCCCACAATACAGTTATATGCATATGAAAGCAGTAAATGAAAGTGTATAAACACTTATTCGGTTTTAGAGCTTCCATGCTGTTTGGTTAGTTGTTCAACAAAGAAAGATTGAAAACAATAGTATATTCAAAATCAAAGGAGAAAGTTCTTTGAAAAAGAAAGATTTGGGGCTTACAGCTCAAGGAGAGGCCCAGGGTTTTATCAGTGATCGCACTGTTTGAATTTGTACAGAGGGACTTATACAAGTGACTGAGGCCCACAAAAGTTTTCTATACAAAGGGATGGGTCTTACACTCTAATAGAGGCCCAAAAGGTTTAAAGAAAAGAAATAGGTCTTACTACACGAGGGTAGGCCCAGATGACTTTTCGTTTAAAAAAATGGCGATCGCGCCGAGGTTTTCTTTTAACGCAGAGGGACTTATACAACAAGTGAGGCCCAAAAATGGTTTTGGTTAAAAGGTGGTTGGGTCTTACACTCTATTAGAGGCCCAAAAGTTTTGAATGGGTCTTATATCTCAAGGAGAGGCCCTGATGGTTTATTTTTAAAATGGCGACGATCGTGCCGAATTTAAAAATGTACAGAGGGACTTATACAATAAGTGAGGCCCAAAATTGTTTCTGTACAAGTGGGTTGGGTCTTACACTCTAATAGAGGCCCAAAAAGTGTTTGAAAATGATTTGTGAGGGTTGAATTAATCAAAAACCCTAATTTATTTCCAAAATGTATTTTAATTGAATAAAAATTCAATTAAAATGATCAAAAATTGTTTAATATGTGGGAAACAAATTATGATCTTGGATTAATGCTTCAAAAATCAAGTATTGACCTACAAAATAATTAGAAGTCATTAATCTTTTCAAAATCAAGAGGGAAAAATTATTTTAAATGTAAAAAACAATTAAAATATTAATTCTTTGCAAAAATATCAATTATATGAAATAAATAATATTTTTGGGATTTTTTGTGAAAATAAAATATTTCAACATTTTTGTGAATTATTAAAAAAAGAATCAACTCAAAATCATTAAAACTCAGAGAGAAATTAATTTTTGAATCAATTAAATAAAAATCACAAAATTCAAATATTCAAATGTTAGAAAATGGCGCCAAGAACAAGGGCAAGAACACGCGCGTCTTCTGAGTTTCCCAGATTTGCATTTTTTATCCAATCTCACTGAATACTTAATCATATCATGCAATCCACATGCCAATCAACTCGTTTCAACCTCACGATCATGTTTATGACAATTAATTTCATTTAAATTAAACATAAAACAAGAAATCATGAACAATCCTCAAGAACCCTAGATTCTGCATGAAGGCTGGGATTTTTGATACACGATTCAAACAATGCAATTAATTGAGGGGAAACATTCCATGCATGATTATGAACATATGGCCAAATTATTGTGCAGCAAAAATTGCATGGATCATAGAGTTAGAAGAGCTCATGCTTACCACTTGTAGCTGGTGATCATGATTTGTGTTGGAGGTGTTACAGATGAGTTGTGATGATCTGAACAACTTCCCTACACCCTATGGAGTGTGTTTGAATGCTTGGATTTGATTGAAGTTGGCTGGATCACTTCATGGCATCTCAACTGCAACTTGGTTTAAAACCTTGAGCAATTGACTGGTGATTCTGAGAAATCAGTGTTCCAGTTGTTGTTTAAGTGTTTGATCTGCTCATATGTGATGTATATGAGATGTGTGTGATTGGTTTGATTGGAAAAGCTCTTAAACTCAAAACCCGATAGTGACTTGCCTTAGAAGGCAAAATTGGAGTGAAAGAAGAGATTTTGAGGAAATCATATTTTTGATAGCTTTGGTGTACTCAAACTGATCACAATTGAGCTCTATTTATAGTAGAGCAAGTTTTTTTTGCAAGAAATAGTGAATGGCAACTGCTGAGTAGGTTTGGCCAATGTTGGCAAATGAAAACCCAAGTCTCCTCTAGCCATTGACTAGAGGTTAGGGCACAGGCTGCTGGTTCCCTTGGTCTTAGATAATTTTTGACTTAATTCAGTTGAGAATGGCTCAGTCCATGCCACCTTGATGCTTCCATTGAATGCTCCAATCCAAAATTGGAGTCTTGTCCCTATTTTGGCAATTCTAGGTTCAACATGTTATTTCTTGTTCCAAAGACTTTGGAGGCATGGCTCAGTGATTGTCCCCTTTAGATTTAATCCTCAGATGTGTCCAAAGTGATGACAAGGCTTGGAATTGGCTGATTTTGGCAAATCGACCAAAAGTGCAAAAATCTGCCTTGCCTTGGCAGATTTCAGCAAGGCATCTTGCCAATTTCATATCTCATAGCTCAAATTGAATTTGGTAATGTTCTTGGCCATTTTGGAAAGCCCTTACATGATACAACAACTATTTGAACATGTTTGGTTTTGATCTCTTTTGAATCCAAGTGAAAAATCCCCCTACATTTGGAAAAAGGTAAAGGCAGATTCTGACTTAGTGAAATTTTCACTAAGTGTTGGAACAAAGTGACTTTTCTTTATTTTGATCACTCCATAACTCAAAATCCATGAGGAATTTGGACATACGTCAGTATGAAGCTTTTGTAGAGGGAAATGTGATCTATAAATCAAGCTTTGAATGGGGAACAATGGTCTTGTGGTTTAGGAGTTATGGTCCTCCAAAGTTGGCACATTAGTGTTACATTTTCCATAACTTAGAAAATTTTCTAAGTTTTCATGGTTACCCCTTTTACAAGTTATCCCACTTTCTTTGATTTTTCTTGATGAATGATGATTAAAATCATACATTAACATCATTTTAGGGTTAAAAATCCATTTTGGTGAAAAATCTCAAAAAGTCAAAGTTGACTTTTGTGCACAGTTGACTTTTTATCAAATGAATTCCAAACTGTGCAATTCTTCAGGAAATCATGTCCTTGACCTAAATCAAACTTGATGGACATGTTCCATGGGTGTCATAGGGTACATTGAATCATGTCTTAGGGTTTGGGAGCATGTCCTGGTCAAAAGTCAAAGTTACAGTTGACTTTTTCTCGCAAAACCCTAACTGTGGTTCAGATGAAATTGAAACTTGTTGCTCAAGCTTCTTGGATCAATCCATTGTTCCAAATGGATCAATATGGTATATTAGAGACCCTCAAATCATGGCTTGAGGTCTTGGTTAATGATTTGTCCCAAAAGTCAACTTAGGGGTGAATTAGGTCAAGAAACCCTAATTCCTGATTTTTGATGTATGCATCCCTTGAGGTCAAATTGACTTGATGATTGGGTCCATGAGGTTCCATGGAGTATATTAGGATATGCTTTGAAGCATTGGCTCATGCCCAGATGAAAAATTTCCATCTGGAGGCCCTGGTCGACCAAAACCCTAATTTGGTGACACTGTCGATCTTGAGACTTGATCCACCTAGAAGGGAGCAGCCTTGTGCTTAATCCTTGAAGTGGGAGTCCTTTTGATCCATTATGGATATGTTAGAGGCTAGACAAGTTGAAGATCAAGTCAATCCTTGATTGATCCTTTGTCTAAGGCTCTGAGAAGGCTTAAAAACCTAATTTTGATTGTAGTGAATGCTCAACAACCCTTGAGGCATTTGATGAGGCATGATGGTTCATCCATATTGTGATGATGATTTGCACAATGATGGGAAATCTTAGTGGTCAAAATTTGGGGTATGACAGATGCCCCTATTTAATCTTCTTGGACCCGAAGGTGTGAATGACGAAGGTATTCGGGCATTCGGGGTGCAAGAGGATTAAATATCGGAATACCCAAAATTTTGATGGCTATGAATGGTAGCTTACGCATTCATCTTCTTTAACTAAGCGATGATGCTTAGAAAAGGTAAACTTCCCCTCGATCCTGGTTTCCTACCAAGGAACTGGTCTCAGTTTTCTTTTGTAATAAACCTCCCCTCGATCCTGGTTTCCTACCAAGGAACTGGTCTTAGTTTCTTTTGTCAACTTCCCCTCGATCCTGGTTTCCTACCAAGGAACTGGTCTTAGTTTCTTTTGTCAACTTCCCCTCGATCCTAGTTTCCTACCAAGGAACTGGTCTCAGTTTCTGAAGTAAACTTCCCCTCGATCCTGGTTTCCTACCAAGGATCTGGTCTTAGTTTCTTCCGTTAATAAACTTTATTGACAAGGAACGCTGTTTGTAGCGGTTTTCCTTCAAACTTCTCGCCGAATTTTCCTGGGGAGATGCCATTTGAGTGGAAAAAGTGGAATCAGACTTGCTGGGGAACCCAATCGTCTGAGTTGTAGAGGTGCACAAACTTCTCTGTTGGAGACGCCATTTAACGACTCTATCTGGGAAAATGAGTCTCTTGAGAGACTGCTTCCGCTTGGGGTCTTACATCATACTTTTCTCGGGATCTTCCCAGAGAAATGCCATATGATGGGCTCCAATTTTGAGGTGCCGATGACCTTTTCATCAGCGGTCTTTCGGATAAAGGCAGCTGTACTGCCTAATCTCTGCTTAGAAGGCTTTCTCTGGGGATTTTTCTTTAATCCGGGAAAGCAAGGATATCATCTTCAATGGCGAAGAGTGACATTTGTAGAAAGCTTCTCTGGCTTTTCAGAGGTTCAAGTTATCAAAGTGGTCGAGTGCCGACTCTAATCCAGAGATACACTAGAGGAGAGAGGTAGTGCAGACGCAACATTTCCTGATGAGGAAATAACTAACAACTCGATTGAGAGGACTGTTATTACTAGGGGATAAGACCGACGAGAGTGATAGTGATGCAATATGAATATGAATGCAAATCAAATGCATGATGTATGTATATATGCTGACAAAACTGACGCGACATACAGACTAGCGAGTGAACATGACTGGGTACTCGGCCATTGCAGGGCGAAGAAGTACCGTTGGTCAAAAAAGTAGCAATTCCACCTTGCTTAGGAGAGATAGTCCCGGCGGGGAATACCGTTGATCGGCCTTAGGAGATAAGAACTCGGCCGAGGGTATTAGATGGGACAGTCACATCTGACATTGCTGATCCTTCATTCAGGCGCATTGGCGTAGAAGGAGTACTTTGATTATGCACTTTAAAATTCAAACGCCTTTGGAGACGCAAGCGACGTTCTTTCGATGTTCAACAGTCAAAAGCAATTGCCATCTTTAATTTAAAAGCAGAAAAAGTGTTAACAAGTAAATTCATTTTTGTTTCATTTCAAGAATCGCTAACCATGTTAAAACGCCATTCTGTAAAGCTAAAACAAATAAGAATTACAAACAAAAGCACAAGGGCTCAAATTTTATTGATAAGATGGAGATCAGCCAAACCCGTGATTCTATAGAGTATATACAAAGTTTGAAAATGGTAATTTACAGGAAAAAGGGCTACGTTGAAACATAACGACCACTATCCTTCTACCAACGTTGAATTCGGGACATTCTGAGCTTCTGTCGAAGATGACCTTGACTGGAGATTTCTGATGGATGATGTAACTGCTGCTGAGGGACTTGCCTCTGTTGAACATAGTTACTTGCCATTATCCATAATTTTTGCCTGGACTGTACTTTGAGATTTCCAATCCACCGGGATGATTTTTTTATCATGTCTCTAATTTTTGCCTGGACCGCCCTTTCGGGTTTTCAATCCACCGAGACGTTTTCTTTTTTTTTTTAGGCGAAGTATTTCTTGACTACATCAACATTTGTGGGGTAGGCAAATTCCTCTCCGTCCATGGTTACAAGTCTCAAGGCACCGCCTGAGAAAGCTTTCTTGACCACATAGGGGCCATCATAATTTGGGGTCCATTTTCCCCGAGAGTCAGTGAGAAACGATTATATCTTCTTGAGCACGAGGTCTCCTTTTCTGAAGACACGAGGTTGGACCTTTTTGTCGAACGCCCTCTTCATTCTTTGTTGATACAACTGACCATGGCATAGTACCGTGATCCATTTTTCCTCAATCAGATTTAATTCGTCGTGTCTACTTTGACACCATTCAGCTTTTGAAAGCTTAGCTTCCATCAATACCCGGATTGATGGGATCTTTACTTCTATGGGGAGAACTGCCTCCATGCCATATACTAGAGAGAAAGGGTTTGCCCCTGTTGAAGTGCGGACAGATGTTCGATAACCATGAAGAGCAAAGGGTAGCATTTTGTGCCAATCTTTGTAGGTTACAACCATTTTCTGAACAATCCTCTTGATGTTCTTGTTAGCCGCTTCTACCGCTCCGTTCATCTTGGGTCGGTAGGGAGATGAGTTATGGTGTTTGATCTTGAACTCTGCACACAACTCTTTCATCATCTTATTGTTCAAGTTAGATCCATTATCAGTAATGATCTGGCTAGGAACACCATAACGAAAAATGATATTGTTTTTGATAAATTGGACCACCACTTGTCGGGTTACATTAGCGTATGATGCTGCTTCGACCCACTTGGTGAAGTAATCAATGGCTACCAGAATGAACCGATGTCCGTTGGAAGCTTTAGGTTCAATCAAGCCAATAATGTCGATTCCCCATATGGAAAAAGGCCCCGGGGAAGAGAGAATTTTGAGATGCGATGGCGGTACATGAATTTTGTCGGAGTATATCTGACACTTGTGACACCTCCTCATGTACTTGTAACAGTCAGATTCCATTGTCAACCAATAGTACCCTGCTCTCAGAATTTTTCTCGCCATTGTGTGTCTGTTGGCATGAGTGCCAAAGGACCCTTCATGAATTTCTTTCATCAACATGTATGTTTCTGGTCTGTCGACGCATCGAAGCAAAACCAAGTCAAAATTTCTCTTATAGAGTGTATCACCGCTCAGGAAGAAACTGCCAGCCAGTATTCTTAGGGTTTTCCTGTGTTTCCTGAGTGCCCCAGGTGGGTACTCTTGTTTCTGAAGGAATCATTTGATATCGTGATACCAAGGTTTGTTGTCCATGACTGCTTCAATCGTGAAGATGTAAGCGGGCCTTTCAAGGCGCATTATGTCGATCTTAGGTAGGTCAGTCCATTGACCTACACTAATCATAGAAGAGAGAGTGGCTAAGGCATCAGCCATGTGATTCTCTCTACGAGGGACGTGATGAAACTCGACTCTGTTGAAGAAGGGTAACAACCTTCTTGCATAGTCTTTGTAAGGAATCAGTCTTGATTGGTATGTGTTCCAATATCCTTTTATATGATTGATAAACAAGGCTAAATCGCCGTATACGTCCAAGTTTTTGATCCTTAAATCAATCGCTTCTTCGAGACCCATAATACAAGCTTCATATTCGGCCTCGTTGTTCGTACATTTGAATATAAGTCTGGCAGTGAAAGGAATGTGGGTACCCTGAGGGGTAATAATGATTACCCCAATTCCATTTCCATAATGATTAACTGCTTCGTCAAAGATAAGTCCCCATTGGGAACCTGGTTCTGGCCCTTCACTAGGTAACGGTTCATCGCAATCTTTCATTTTTAGATACATGACATCTTAGTCTGGGAAGTCAAACCCGATTGATTCTTGATCGTTAATCGGTTGATGAGCCAAATGATCGGCTAAAATACTTCCTTTAACAACTTTCTGAGCGTGGTACTCTATGTCATATTCTGATAACAACATCTGCCAACGGGCAATTCTTCCCGTGAGAGCATGCTTTTCGAAGACATACTTGATTGGATCCATCTCGGAAACCAACCAAGTAGTATGATGAATCATGTTTTGGCGAAGACGTTTGGTTGCCCAAGCCAAAGCGCAACAACTTTTCTCAAGCATCGTGTACCGAGTCTCGCAGTCGGTGAATTTCTTGCTCAGATAGTAGATGTCAGACTCTTTCCGTTTGGTTTCGTCTTGTTGGCCAAGTACACATCCCATTGAATCCTCTAGGACTATGAGGTAAATGATCAGTGGTCTTCCTTCCACTCGAGGTGATAGAATCGGCGGATTCAACAGGTATTCCTTAATACTGTCGAAGGCGGTTTGGCAATCTTCTGACCAAACGCAATCCTGGTTCTTTTTGAGTAATTTGAAAATTGGCGCACACGTGGCGGTCATAAGGAATATGAACCTGGAGATATAGTTCAAACGTCCCAAGAATCCTCTGACTTGTTTTTCATTTTTCGGAGAAGGAATTTCTCGAATGTCCTTGACCATGTCAGGATCGACCTCAATCCCTTTCTGGCTGACGATGAACCCTAAGAGTTTCCCTGAACGGACACCGAATGTGCACTTGTTGGGATTCAAACAGAGTTTGTACTTCCTCAAACGCTCGAATAGTTTCGACAAGTGGGTCACATGCTTCTCTTCTGTCTTAGATTTTGCAATCATATCATCGACATATACTTCGATTTCTTTGTGTATCATGTCATGAAACAGAGTAGTCATGGCCCTTTGATAGGTTGCCCCGGCGTTCTTCAAGCCGAACGACATCACCTTGTAACAAAATGTACCCCATGGGGTAATGAACGAAGTTTTCTCCATGTCTTTCGGCTCCATTTTGATCTGGTTATAGCCCGAGAATCCATCCATGAAGGAGAAAATTTTGAACTTTGCTGTACTGTCTACCAACATGTCAATGTGTGGTAAAGGAAAGTCGGCCTTTAGACTTGCCTTGTTCAAATCCCTGTAATCAACACACATTCTGACCTTTCCGTCCTTTTTGGGAATGGGTACGATGTTGGCTAACCATTGAGGATATTCAGATGTAGCAAGGAAACCCGCGTCAATCTGTTTTTGTACCTCCTCTTTGATTTTGATGGCCATGTCCGGGTGAGTCCGTCTCAACCTTTGCTTTACTGGCGGACATTCTGATCTTAACGGTAAGTGATATTCCACGATGTTGGTATCCAACCCTGGCATGTCCTGATAGGACCAAGAGAATACATTGGGAAACTCTTTGAGAAGCTTTATCAAACTCTCTTTGGCAGTTGGACTGAGCAGTGCCCCAATCCTGATTTCTTTTCTCTCTTTTTCCGAACCCACATTGATCGTTTCCAATGACTCTTTGTAAGATTCAATGGACCTTTCCTCCTGTCTGAGTAGTCGAGAGATCTCTTCTGGAATTTCGTTGTCAACTTCTTCTTCAGCCCCGAATACCGGGAATCCAAAGTCGGGAGAAGGTATCGGATCGTATGTTTCAACGGGGTTTAAAACAAGCAATCTGCATGACGTGATGATTCGTGTTTAGAAGAGATAGAGAAAATGCAAGTGTACAGTGTATTTATGTTACTGCTTGTTTTTATTTGAATTGTTTTTTAGGATTACCATTTTATGAAAAAAAGCAAAAAGAGAAAACAATAATTAATGCGGAAATTACAGAACGACGTTATTTTATTAATGAACAAGTTGATTCTTGAAACTACAGCCCTATAAAACAAAACTCTGTCGCTTTGGGCTAAGCGAAGAGGGACAATTTACAGAAAGCGAGCCCTATCAAAACATCCGTTTCACCTGGGCAGGGTGAAAGGTTAAAGATGGCAATTACTTTGACTGATGAATGACCTTTTGAGCATCAACAACAACCCATTGGCGGCGAACTCCTCGGTGAATCACAAAGTCTGGTACCTTCCTTGATTTGTCCTCAGAAATGACGCTGATTTCTGGTGGAGCAGGATCGTTGGAATCTGTCTCCCAGGCAGAGTTGTCGTAGGAGGATTCCTCTGTTGCATTTTGCATAGCATTTGTGCTCTCAGCTATACCTCCCCATCCAGTTGGCTGGATGTCTTCGAGTCTGATACGAGAGCTTTCGGGAGCGGTGTACTTGACCATATAGTCGAATTTTCCACTCGGTTGTCCCAGGGTGTCCCACACTTCTTCGGAACTGGAGGAGTCATCTCTCTCGATGACGTTGACCACAGGAAAAGGATAGTTGATGAATTCAAGTCCTGCAAACGTTGCAAATTCATCGTCGTGTTGAGTAGTTTCTAAATGACCTGAGTGTTGATCCCAAGACATGGTGGGGACACAGGTATTCTGTTCAATGACGGTCAGCTAATTTTCATTGTTCGGCTGACTCTCTTGCCCCAAGTCTCCTGGATAAGGTTTCCACATTGACAGATCATCCATCGGGCCATAATAATTGTAGTTAAAATTGTCTTTCATCGGAGTGTCTTCCTCTATTGAATTTGGTGGAGCACGGCATCCTTCCGGATCACAATCCCCGTATATCATTTCGATGTCTGACCTGGGTATAAATCTCGGACTCTCTGTAGGAAAGCAAAAAGGAGTTTGCGTTTCGTCCTGAGACATATAACCGTCCTTGTTAAGATAGGACTTCCACTCTTCCTCTGTGTCAGAGGGATCTTCCTCATTAATAGCATGGACTGCTTGAGGGACTGGGTGAAGAAAACCTCCACTGTGGAAGAAATCCTGAATGGGATGAATACTTCCATCGCTGGCAGCTGTCTGGGTACAGGTTGCAGAAAAACCAAGACCCTTCTTTATTTTATTGTCAATAGGAATGACAAGTTGTCCCCATCCGGTTGTATCGGTACTCTCGACCGCTTTGATAGCATCTTTGTATGAGGAAATCGAGGTTCCTCCTCGGGATTGATTGTCCTTGCCCACCGACAGCGCTTGGAACTACGTCCCAATAACCTCCTCGGGTTCTACACAAGTAGATGACGATAAGTTACTCACGAGCAAGGCATGTTCTCCACAGACTATGACAAGTTGATCGTTCTGAACAAAATTCAACTTTTGGTGGAGGGTCGAAGTGACCGCTCCAGCCTGATGTATCCAAGGTCTTCCTAATAAACAACTGTATGTTGCCCGGATGTCCATGACCTGGAAAGTGACTTGGAAAGTGTAAGGACCGATAGTTATGGGAAGATCAACTTCGTCGATAACTATTTTTCTGGATCTGTCGAATGCTTTGACGACGACCTCGCTGATTCTAATCGGAGGGCCCTTGAATGATAATTGCATCAAAGTAGATTTCGACATAACATTTAGGGCTGACCCTGTGTCTACTAGTACGCTGGCTAAAGCATCGTCCTGGCAGTTAACTGTAATGTTGAGTGCCATGTTATGACGGCGACCCTCTTAGGGTAATTCCTCATCACTAAATCCCAAATTAATGCAAGAAGTGATGTTGGAGACAATACTATCGAACTGTCTGATTGTTACATCCTGTTCCATAAAGGCTTGCTCCAGGACTTTATGTAGAGCCTCCCTGTGGGCTTCTGAACTGAGTAACAGTGATAATACCGAGATCTTTGAAGGAGTCTGTAACAGATGATCAACAATGTTATATTCACTCCTTTGGATGAGCTTCAGCATCTCATCATTATTTTTCGAAAGGTCGGGATTACTGGATTGACCAACTGATGGACCGGGAGCTTTTGTCTGAAGTTCCTTTTCCTTATTAGGTTCTCCAACTCCTCGGTTGAAGATTCGACCACTCCGTGTTACACGACTGATGTCTGTAATATTCACGACGGAGGGTAATGGAATTTCCTTTCCATTTTCAAATGTCGTTGCACCGTATTTATAAGGGATAGCCTTAGTTGATTCATACGGTAGTGGTCCCGGTAGATAGATGACTATGGGAACCTTCTGATTTTTCTGACCATCATAAGTAATCTCGATCCGTTCCCGGTTGGGAGCTCTAGATTCGTCAAGTAGAGGGATGATGGCAAAAACATCACTGGTCTGGTGACGACCAGAGATTATGACAACATCCTCGACTTGACTGGAAAGGTAGTTCGGCGTCCAGTTGATGGGACCAGAACCCGGATATGGGCAAATCTCTCCACGATCCACCTGACCCTGAGGAGCTGCTCGCACAAGGTAACATCCTTGGTTACTTTCTGAACAGACTCTACAACGTTCATAGTTGTGTGGTGGCACCTGGCCACGCCCACTTTGAATACAATGTAACCTCACTAGGTTAGCTTCCATAGATCGGACATCCTGACTTTGACGTCGAGTAGGATTCCTGTTATTGATACTAATCTGCTGAGTATCTTCATCCATATAGATTGGCATCCACCAGTGATTTAACAAGTGTTGAAGTGCCTCTTGGACAAAGGTACAACCTCGATCGTTTTCGCAACCTGCTTTATAGCTTTGATAGTCGTGTGATATTAAGAATCCGAGTCGGACCTGCTCAGCATGTAACTCTACCAGGTTGGTATTCATCACGCAGATATCGAAGATCTGAACCACGTTGATCTGATAAGGGTTCCTATCATGGTAGTCTTGGATCCATCCAAGATCCATTTGACACTGGAGGGCCTCTTGTATGAAAGAGCATCCCTGTTTGTTTACCAAGAAAATCAGATAGGAATTGTAATCGTGTCGCGGCAGATTATGATACTGGCTTTGCCTTGAGTGCATCGCCACTAAGTTGACATTCATTACACAAATGTTGTGGTTCTGAATGACGTTGGAGTTTGTATAGACCATGTTAACTCCACGAACTCAGTGCTCTTGGATCCATCTGTTCCTGTAGAGCTGTTTGCACCACAAAACACCCTTGATCGTTTTCAGAGCAGACATCACATTGATGATAATTATGAGGTGGCACATGGCCGTACCTACTCTGTCTACAATGCATCTTGACCAGATTGGTCCTCAACAAGAGTACATCGTGAATTTGATAGACGTTGTTAAATTCTTTCTCAATCAGGTTGACTGCAGCTTTCTCATGTTGAGGCAGCGGGTTTGTGAGAACATTGGGATTCGTATCTTTGAAAGATAAGAGCCCGCTCCTAACAAGCTTTTGCACATCAGATTTGAAATTAAGACAATTCTCTATGTTATGCACTGATCCTCCTTGATGATAAGGGCATGTCTGATCCACCTTAAACCAAAAAGGTAGATTTTCCGATACTGTAAGAGGAGACTTAGTCTAAATGTTCCCCTTAGCCAGTAGTAACAGAAATAGTTCTGCGTACAACATGGGTATAGGATCAAACCCTGATGGTCGTGTTGTACGGTTGTTGTTATATGGAGGACAAGCCTGCTGAAGAGGTTGTTGTATCGTTTGCTGATTGGGTTGGCTTTGCGCAACCTGAGGTTGATACAAAGGTATAGGCGCAGGTCTGATAGCAGGAGTTACAGCTGCTACCGGTTGGTACCGTCGCCTTTGCTTTCCGAGAGAGATATTCTCAATATCTTGCTCTTTTTTCTTAGGGAGAGCACTACCGTATCATTTTGTACTACTCGATGATCCAGCGTCTTTTGCCAAACGTCCTTCTCGGACGGCTTCCTCAAGACGAACTCCCATGCCTACCATCTCGGTGAAGTCACTGGGTGCACTGGCAACCATTCTATAATAGTAAAATGAGCTTAAGGTCTTTAAGAAGATCTTTGTCATCTCTTTTTCCTCAAGAGGTGGACAAATCTGAGCGGCAATTTCACGCCATCTCTGGGCGTACTCCTTAAAGGTTTCTTTGTTCTTTTGTGACATTGATCTGAGTTGATCTCTGTCCGGTGCCATGTCCAAATTGTATTTGTATTGTTCGACGATGGCAGTACCAAGATCTCTGAATGTGCTAATCGTAGCATGGTTTAAACCCATGTACCATTTTAATACGGTACCAGTTAAACTATTCTAAAAGTAGTGAATCAACAGGTCCTGATTCTCGGTCTGAGCTGACATTCGCCGAGCGTACATCACCAAGTGACTTTGAGGGAAAGAGTTATCCTTGTACTTTTCAAAGTCGGGCACTTGGAACTTGTGCGGAACTTTCACATTGGGGACCAAGCAGAAGTCTGCGGCGTCCTTTCCAAATAGATCCTGACCGCGAATGGCTTGCAGTTCCTTCTGCATTTCCAAGAACTGTTCATGGAATTCATCCATTCGGTCAAACATAGTTTCCTTCTTACCAGAAGGTATCTGTGGAATCTGTCCTTCCGGGACAGTGTGCACCACAGGGGGTGGTACCGTGACTACGACAGTAAATCTTGGCATTTCCCGAAGTTTGTAACCTTCAGGAGTCTTTAGTATTCCCCTGGCATCTTCGCTTTCCCGAAGTTTGTAACCTTCAGGCCCAGCGGCTTCTGTTATGATTCCCTGATCTTCAGTGATCGGCGGAATATATCCTTCCGGGATATAGTTAACAGGCATGCCCCAAGGACGATCTTTCGGCATTTGATACCTAGGATTATACTTTTCCACTATAGGTGCTGAGGTGACCTCTGAGATCACATTCCTTTGTAGCTGAGCTTCTGCCATGGCTTGCATGTCGTTACGAAGCTTTTTCATATCCTCTCTCAGAGCGTCGATCTCTTCTTTCAACTCTCTGTTCTCTTCCTCAAGATCGTCCATCTTTTTCTAATGATTAGCCCGAGTATTGTACGAATGAGGCAGTTTGACTCTAGAACCGAGACACAAACGTGAGATTCGTAGGTAAGAAGAATACGCGATGTGAGAATGATGAATGCAATGATTATATTAATTGTTTTTTGGTTTAATCAAAATAATCTTCGACAATTAGATTGCAAATATCAAACGGTGGGGAAACCCCTTTTTATTGAAATTCAAAGGATTGCGGAAACAAAAATACAATAGATTACAAAGTGCAGAAACAGAAACCTAAGCTAATGGGTCCCGAGAGAACTCGGATGCTGATTCTGGTATCTTCCTTTTCTTTGACCGGGGCTCTGGAGCCGTTGTCAGGTTGTCATTCCTTGGCCAAGTGAAAGGAGCGAGCAAATTCCTTTGGTCATCCTGATTCTCTACAGCATGTTGCTCCAAAATTTCAATCAGAGCGTCCTTATCTTTCAGTAGTTGCTGTATTTTGATGCACTCTACGTTGAGGGTGCGGTACTTGTTCTTCCAAGACCTCATCTCCCGTTGAACTTTGTTGAGAGTAACCTGAAGCTTTTCCGTCTCAGTCATGAAGTACATGACAGACTCCCTCGGTGGAAGAACTCCGTGACGAGGATAAGGCATCTTTAGCTTGAGAGCTCTAGTTTGTACCCAGTGGAGATAAGGCTCCACCGAGACACAATCCGGTTTTCCTAGAGACTCCCGTCCTTTCTTATGAACGTGTTTCCAAGCGTGCACTATTTCTGTCTTTAGTGCTCTGTCATTTTCTCCTTCCTTGAAGAAAATACCTTCCAGATGAACACCCCGTGGGACGTGTCTCATCGGGTATCCAAATTGACGACGAACAAGAACTGGATGGTAATTGATTCCTCCCTTAGTTCCTATAAGGGGTACGTTGGGGAAGTTTCCACAACGGTCAATGATCTCGATTCCGTCATAAATCCTATTGCACCAATCTATATCAGAGTTGGTGAGAGACATGATCTTCTGCGACCAGCACAAGGCACTCTTATGATCCCAGAAAGCGGTTGACTTAGGTAAATGGGAGATAAACCATTTGTAAAGCAAAGGTATACAACATGTAATCTCCCCTCCGCTGTACAAATTCCCTAAGTGTACAGAATGATACGCATCCGCGAGCAAAGTCGGTACAGGGTTTCCAATGAGAAAAACCTTAATGGAGTTGATATCGATGAAGTTATTAATGTTGGGCAACATGGATAACCCGTAGGTGAGTAAAACAAAGATGCTTTCAAAAGCAGTCACGTTCCTGATACGGGCGAAGTACAGGGCTTTCTTTGTCAAGAACTGGGCTGGCAAACCTTGTATGCCACCCTTAGTGGTCATGTAAGTCCTGACCTCAGACTCGTCCAAATGAATTGCTCTTGCAATGGTCTGATTCTTTGGAATTTCTTCCAGTCCAGAAAATGGAGCTCGATCGGTGATATGTAAATCAATCAGATGAGAATATTCCTCAAGCGTTGGTGCTAGCTGGTAATTCGGGAATGTAAAGCAGTGATAAACCGGATCGTAGAATTGAACGAGCGCGTCCATGATTCCCTCAATCACATGGACCCTTAGCAGAGATAGCAAACCTCCGTACTTGGCTCTGAAAGCCTCTTGGTTTGTGATCATTCTAGCCAAACCTCTCAAATCCTCTAGCTTTGGAACCTTGAAGGTGTACGTATGAGTTCTCCTTCTACCGAAATCCATTAGCACAAATCCTTTTCTCTGATATTTGCAATCACAGTCTTAATTTAATTTGAAAAACAGAGAGACTAGAAGAGAATTTTTTTTTTAATGTTTTAATGTTTTTTAAATGAATGCGTGAATGCAGCACACAAAAACATAGAAAAAACATGGGGTCAAAGGGTCGTTGTCATGAAGTCAAGGCTCTACCCATCCCAAAGGTTTACTAGTGACTTTTGTACCTGTCTCTCATCATCATCAACTCTTGTCAAGAAAACACCAGCGGGCCGGGAACCGTGCTAGTTGATGTTTTTTGAAGAGTCCTTAGAAGAGGGTGGCATCGCATGACAACTATTTCCAATAGCCTCTGCGCCATTAAAGGGGTTTTTCCTAGGTGTATACTCAATCTTTCCACATGCGACATCACACGCATTCCCATTAGCAGAAAAATAAACACATATATCAATTAGGAAAAGCAGTATATATATTTGTCCTAATCATCCTAGACCTTTAAAGCTATGAATCCTATGTTCCTGACAGAAAATGGGTTCCCCGGCGGAAGCCCCAATCTGTGGTTTTCACACAAGAGAAGAGAAAAAAGGTTAGAAGAGCCTCATGGTGGGCGCCACTTTTAAAGTTATCCACCTAATAGATGGGAAGAGAACAAGATCTCACTACAAAGGTGAGATAGATCCTAATGATTTCCCCAGCAGAGTCGCCATTCTTCTGTAGCGAGCGGTTTTTGGATGTGGTTGTGAAGCACTACCGCTCTTTGTTATCTACAGCTCGATTCATTTTTTATCCTATTAAAGCTGATGAAGGAAGGGAAATAGATGTCTCAAATTAACCCTGCTTGCAAACTGAGGTTAAACAGCGGTCTGTTAGGTTACAGATACTACAAAGATTCGGGGTCTCTATTGGGTTTATTTTGTTTAAAAGTGGTGTTTGGTCAATTGGTAAGAGGTTTAGATATTAGGACGGATATATGAAAGTATGGGGTTTTGGGTTCTTGTTTAGTGTGCTCGCTAAGATCTTTTCTTTCAATCTTATGCCTACGTATTCCCGTTTACCGAAACAAGGAAATCAGAGCATTCGTAGTTCCTCCTATTCTATGGGAGGAAATGGTTGTTTTGGTGTCTTGTTCAAAGCCCAAGACGTGAAGCGAAAGGTGGTTTGTATCTTGTTCAAAGACCAAGATATGAAGCTAAAGAGTCTATTTGTATCTTGTTTAAAGCCCAAGATGTGAAGCTAAAAGGGTGTTGACTTTAGAGAGAATTTGTCATCTCTAAAGAGGGGGTTGTATGTCACAACTGTTTATAAAGGAGAATTACTTTAACCGGGATGTGTGAATCCGGCAATGCCATAATTTCCTTTATAGGGGATTTTAACCGGAAGGAGAAGACTTTAACTCAGTGTAGAGCAATGCTATTTTTCCTTAGGAATTTCTCATGCTAAAAGAGGGACAGTGGCATGGATGTAGATGATCCAGAGGCTTGCCGCTTACAGCGATTAGATGAAGGGGAAGGAGTTGTTGATGTTTTTGTACTGTGAACGAGGCACAACTTTGATGCTAAAAGGTTGATTGGATCAACCAGTGGTTTTCTTATACAAAGCCTAAGAGGAGGCTAATATGTGTCTCTTACAAAGCCCGAGAGACAGGCTAAAAGGGGTTGATCCTACAAGAGGATCTTTTATACTCAACAAGAGAGTGTTTTTGTATCTCGTACGAAGCCCGAGATGGAGGCGAATGGGTGATTGACTCAATGAGGGAGTCTCTTATGTGTCTCGTACAAAGCCCGAGAGAGAGGCTAAACGTTGTTTGACTCCGCTGTGGAGGATCATTGTACAAAGCCCAAGAGGAGGCTATGGCGCTGTTTCAGTTGAGTGACAGGTCCAGTATGCTGATTTAAAGAGAAAATCAGTTGTTATATGAGTAATGCTGGCCCACAGGGATTTTGATTTAGGGATATTTCCTGTTCTTTAAGGATGTGGGAAATCCGAAGGGTATGGAGACTGTCCGAGTCTACAGGTTTCCTTCCTAGTTTTGAAGGGGTCACTTGAGAATGTCTTTGAGGCTCAAGGAAATTAGACTGTCCAAGTCTAGAGTGTCATCCTTTTTACTATGCTTTGAGAAATAGTATTAGACTCTTTAAAAGGATTATTCTATGAAGATGACTAAGTTATGTTCCTATACCTCTAGGAGGTCGTCGGGACAATTTGTACGAAGCCCAAGAGGAGGCTGGAAGCTTTTAAGAAGCTGATGGGTCCTTGTACGAAGCCCAAGAGGAGGCTATCATTCCCGGAGGAAGAGATCATTATACGAAGCCTAAGAGGAGGTTGTGAATACTTCTAAGAAGCCGGCGGGTCCTTGTACTAAGCCCAAGAGGAGGCGGGGTTGCTTTTAGGAAGCCTGTGGGTCCTTGTACGATGCCCAAGAGGAGGCCGATGCTTTTAAGAAGCCCGTGGGTCCCCAAACCCCGAGAAATTCAAGACAGGATATTCACAAGGAATAGATCAAGCCAGGAAAGTTCGAGAATTTGGAAGAAACTCAAAGATGCCATTCACGGAGAATACATTCATCTCTGGGAGTAGAGTTTCTTGACAATTCCTAATGAGGACAGCCGAAGAGAAGACTGTATCTGGTAATCCTATTGGGGATCTAGATGTCTATTTCTACGAATAAACGAAACGGGTTTCCTAGTTCTAGACGTAGTTGCCGGGGAAACTCTAAATATCTATATTATTATTACACAGTTGATATGAGTTTATGAAAGAAGACTTACAGCGAAACAGCCCCACAATACAGTTATATGCATATGAAAGCAGTAAATGAAAGCGTATAAACACTTACTCGGTTGTAGAGCTTCCATGTTATTTGGTTAGTTGTTCAACAAAGAAAGATTGAAAACAACAGTATATTCAAAATCAAAGGAGAAAGTGCTTTGAAAAAGAAAGATTTGGGGCTTACAGCTCAAGGAGAGGCCCAGGGTTTTATCAGTGATCACACTGTTTGAATTTGTACAGAGGGACTTATACAAGTGACTGAGGCCCACAAAAGTTTTCTGTACAAAGGGATGGGTCTTACACTCTAATAGAGGCCCAAAAGGTTTAAAGAAAAGAAATGGGTCTTACTACACGAGGGTAGGCCCAGATGACTTTTCGTTTAAAAAAATAGCAATCGCGCCGAGGTTTTCTTTTAACACAGAGGGACTTATACAATAAGTGAGGCCCAAAAATGGTTTTGGTTAAAAGGTGGTTGGGTCTTACACTCTATTAGAGGCCCAAAAGTTTTGAATGGGTCTTATAGCTCAAGGAGAGGCCCAGATAGTTTATTTTTAAACTGGCGACGATCGTGCCGAATTTAAAAATGTACAGAGGGACTTATACAATAAGTGAGGCCCAAAATCGTTTCTATACAAGTGGGTTAGGCCTTACACTCTAATAGAGGCCCAAAAAGTGTTTGAAAATGATTTGTGAGGGTTGAATTAATCAAAAACCCTAATTTATTTCCAAAATGTATTTTAATTGAATAAAAATTCAATTAAAATGATCAAAAATTGTTTAACATGTGGGAAACAAATTATGATCTTGGATTAATGCTTCAAAATTCAAGTATTGACCTACAAAATAATTAGAAGTCATTAATCTTTTCAAAATCAAGAGGGAAAAAATATTTTAAATGTCAAAAACAAATAAAATATTAATTCTTTGCAAAAATATCAATTATATAATATTTTTGGGACTTTTTGTGAAAATAAAATATTTCAACATTTTTGTGAATTATTAAAAAAAGAATCAACTCAAAATCATTAAAACTCAGAGAGAAATTAAGTTTTGAATCAATTAAATAAAAATCCCAAAATTCAAATATTCAAATGTTGGAAAATGGCGCCAAGAACAAGGGCAAGAACACGCGCGTGTTTTGAGTTTCCCAGATTTGCATTTTCTATCCAATCTCACTGAATACTTAATCATATCATGCAATCCACATGCCAATCAACTCGTTTCAACCTCACGATCATGTCTATGACAATTAATTTCATTTAAATTAAACATAAAACAAGAAATCATGAACAATCCTCAAGAACCCTAGATTCTGCATGAAGGCTGGGATTTTTTATTCACGATTCAAACAATGCAATTAATTGAGGGGAAGCATTCCATGCATGATTATGAACATATGGACAAATTATTGTGCAGCAAAAATTGCATGGATCATAGAGTTAGAAGAGCTCATGCTTACCACTTGCAGCTGGTGATTGTGATTTGTGTTGGAGGTGTTACAGATAAGTTGTAATGATCTGAACAGCTTCCCAACACCCTATGGAGTGTGTCTGAATGCTTGGATTTGATTGAAGTTGGCTGGATCACTTCATGGCATCTCAACTGCAACTTGGTTCAAACATTGAGCAATTGACTGGTGCTTATGAGAAATCAGTGTTCTAGTTGTTGTTTAAGTGTTTGATCAGCTCATATGTGATGTATATGAGGTGTGAGTGTGATTGGTTTGATTGGAAAAGCTCTCAAACTAAAAACCCGATAGTGACTTGCCTTAGAAGGCAAAATTGGAGTGAAAGAAGAGATTTTGAGGAAAGCATCTGTTTGATGGCTTTGGTGTACTCAAACTGATCACAATTGAGCTCTATTTATAGTAGATCAAATTTGTTTTGCAAGAAATAGTGAATGGCAACTGCTGAGTAGGTTTGGCCAATGTTGGCAAATGAAAATCCAAGTCTCCTCTAGCCATTGACTAGAGGTTAGGGCCAGGCTGCTGGTTCCCTTGGTCTTGGATAAGTCTTAACTGAATTCAGTTGAGAATGACTCAGTCCATGCCACCTTGATGCTTCCATTGAATGCTCCAATCCAAAATTGGAGTCTTGTCCCTATTTTGGCAATTCTAGGTTCAACATGCTATTTCTTGTTCCAAAGACTTTGGAGGCTTGGCTCAGTGATTGTCCCCTTTAGATTCAATCCTCAGATTTGTCCAAAGTGATGACAAGGCTTGGAATTGGCTGATTTTGGTAAATCGACCAAAAGAGCAAAAATCTGCCTTGCCTTGGCAGATTTCAGCAAGGCATCTTACCAATGTCATATCTCATAGCTCAAATTGAATTTGGTAATGTTCTTGGCCATTTTGGAAAGCCCTTACATGATACAACAACTGTTTGAACATTTTTGGTTTTGATCTCTTTTGAATCCAAGTGAAAAATCCCCCTACATTTGGAAAAAAGTATAGGCAGATTCTGGCTTAGTGAAATTTTCACTAAGTGTTGGAACAAAGTGACTTTTCTTGATTTTGATCACTCCATAACTCAAAATCCATGAGGAATTTGGACATAGGTCAGTATGAAGCTTTTGTAGAGGGAAATGTGATCTACAAATCAAGCTTTGAATGGGAAACAATGGCCTTGTGGTTTAGGAGTTATGGTCCTCCAAAGTTGGCACATTAGTGTTACTTTTTCCATAACTTAGAAATTTTTCTAAGTTTTTATGGTTACCCCTTTTACAAGTTATCCAACTTTCTTTGATTTTTCTTGATGAATGATGATTCAAATCATACATTAACATCATTTTAGGGTTAAAAATCCATTTTGGTGAAAAATCTCAAAAAGTCAAAGTTGAATTTTGTGCACAGTTGACTTTTTATCAGATGAATTCCAAACTATGCAATTCTTCAGGAAATCATGTCCTTGACCTAAATCAAACTTTATGGACATGTTTCATGGGTGTCATAGGGTACATTGAATCATGTCTTAGGGTTTGGGAGCATGTCCTGGTCAAAATTCAAAGTTACAGTTGACTTTTTCTCGCAAAACCCTAACTGTGGTTCATATGAAATTGAAACTTGTTGCTCAAGCTTCTTGGGGATCAATATGGTATATTAGAGACCCTCAAATCATGTCTTGAGGTCTTGGTTCATGATTTGTCCCAAAAGTCAACTTAGGGGTGAATTAGGTCAAGAAACCCTAATTCCTGATTTTTGATGTATGCATCCCTTGAGGTCAAATTGACTTGATGATTGGGTCCATGAGGTTCCATGGAGTATATTAGGATATGCTTTGAAGCATTGGCTCATGCCCAGATGAAAAATTTCCATCTGGAGGCCCTGGTCGACCAAAACTCAAATTTGGTGACACTGTCGATCTTGGGACTTTATCCACCTAGAAGGGAGCAGCCTTGTGCTTAATCCTTGAAGTGGGAGTCCTTTTGATCCATTGTGGATATGTTAGAGGCTAGACAAGTTGAAGATCAAGTCAATCCTTGATTGATCCTTTGTCTAAGGCTCTGAGAGGACTTAAAACCCTAATTTTGATTATAGTGAATGCTCAACAACCCTTGAGGCATTTGATAAGGCATGATGGTTCATCCATATTATGATGATGATTTGCACAATGATGGGAAATCTTAGTGGTCAAAATTTGGGGTATGACAGCATCTAACAGTACAAATGCGAGAGTGGCGCAAGAAACACAGAGTCGCCAGCAATGTGTATTTATCCCTAGAGAGGGAAATAAAACACTGCATAAACCTGAAGAGAAAAGAGAAAGACATGGTCGTCGCAACCATAGTCCAGGTTCGGGAGTCGGTTATGCGAGGGAAAGGTGTTAGCACCCCACGTATCCATCGTACTCGATGGGATCCACGCTTGTTGTCTAAACGGAGGGTGAGCTGTCCTACTATCTATGGCTGTACAAAAGAAAACGGGGATGGGGGTGACTAAGACGGACTCGGTAGGACATATTCGATGCCCTAGGCCTACGTACTCCCTTAGTGCAATGGGAAATTCAGATTCAACGTAGTTCAGACGGGAACTGTGAGGGAAGGTTGCTCGCCAAGACAATCGCTGTCTTGTGCGTATATATCCTCAATATGACGAGAGAGAGGAATCAGAGCTAATGTAGTTCATGGGTACGACCACGAATGGGTAAGTGTTTTTTACGTGAGCGAAGATCTCTTTTCTGAAAATGAAATTTGAAACCCAACAATCCCGAAGGATAAAAAGATTTGAATTTGTTTTTGTGTTTTTTAGACAGAAGTGTTTTTTGTAAGTTAGTTCATAACTTGCATTGCACCAAAGTCTAGGGCACAGGGACAAATACTTAACGAATCGTCCCAAGACAGGACGCCCGCTAAGCACTCTAGAAAGATGAGAGGAAGCCCCTCATTTCTCATTCCCCACGCTTAAGGCTCGTGCTCAATACACTTTATCTTTATTAAGTGTTTTCAAGAAGTTTTGAGATAAGAAGAGAGAAGACCCAAAGGAAACTCTAAAGGGAAACTAAGAGTCCTAATGTTATCATGCATGGATGACCTATGGTAAGTGAGGCTTAGGAGGAATGACTACTTAAAACCTAATGCTAATCCTACTCCAAGCTTAATCAAAAATTAAGTTGGACTAGGTAGCTCTAAAGGGAAAGAATCCAAGACTTAAACAAGTCTTGAGATTCATGGGAGGAAGAGAGTGAAAGAGAAGAGATGAGAAAGAGAAGGATGAGATAAGAAACAAGATAGGGAAGCAAGCACATCATATCAAGCACATCTAACTCACATCAATAAACAAGTCTCCAATATCATGCAAAACATCCCAAGTAAGCATGCAAAGGTAATCATGAAAGAATGCAAACATACTTATATGAAATGCACAATTAAGCACCAATGAACTTCATATCAAGATGAAATGAGAGAAATAAGATGAATATACAAGCAAGTCAGAACCAAGATTATATCATCATCAACAATTCTCATGTGCAAGAGAAGATCAAAACATGAACATATATGCACCAAAGAAAGTCCACAAAAGGAAATCATAGTTCAAGCACATAAAGCATACCCAAACATGATCCACAAATTGAAAAATTAGGTCACAAGGGACCTCAACCAGGGGTAAACATCATAGCAAACACTCATGCAAAGAATCACAAAGAAACTCAATCAATTAGGCATGGCAAAGCAATTAGGGTTAAGAGATGTCAAGAGATGATCATGCATAATTCACTTAAGCACAAATAACCAAACATATACCAAATGACATTCAAAAATTGTGAAATTAAAACCCAAGTGACCTAAGTCATAATTTAGCAACATGCCAAAAGTTCATACAAAAATTCACAAGTTAAGTACCTCAAACAATGCCTCAAATTTGCATAAGAACAAAGGAGAACAATACACAAATAAAAGGACTAAAATACAACATGAAAAAAGTTTAAAAATATGAGAAAAATATTTTTAAGGACCTCAAGATGTCCTCTGAAATATGCAAAAAGAATGGGATGCAAATCATACACCAATGATGAGAAAAAAAATCAACAAGGTAGGGTGTGCACAATTGAAGAAATTCACAAAGGAAATTAATCAAACAATTAATTCAGAGGCACAAAATAAGACAAAATGTAAAATAAAAGTTGACAAAATTTTATAAAATCCTAAAGATGCTTCATGATTTTTTTCATAATTTTTAAAAGCATAAAACTAATTTTAAAAATTAAAAATGCAAAACCATGCAAAGAAAATAAAAAAGGAATAAAAGAAACCCAGGGGGTGCAACAAGCAGAGAATACACGTTCCAAAGGAAATTGGGCTCAAAGGGGGGGGGGGTTTAGATAGCAGGCCCAGGTCAAATAGTCAGCGCATACCAAACAAAAAAAACAAGGACCCAGTCAACATGATTGACTCACACCAGCCATAAGATTAATCCAACACTCCACATTCAGTCAATCAAAATCACAAGTAATCAAGATGAAAGGTCAGGATTAAGAGTTCATGGTAGCAACAATACACGCACGCACATCCAATCATCAGAAATTAAAATACATCACGTGAATAGCACATGGAATTTTTAATGCGTTGGCACAATCAAAGCCACCAGATCAAATCAACGCACACAAATAAATCATCAAATCAAATATTAAACAAGACGTGTGGCTCAGATCTAAAGCACATGATAACAATCATGGATTAACAAACACACAATCAATAAAATAAATGATAATTTTAAAAGACGTGGCCAAGCATGAACCATCAGATTTGGACCACCAACGGTCCAGATTTCATCTCCTTCCTCTGAACCTCAAGTGACCTGAAACATAACCAGACGCCGGAACCCTAGTTTCGGTCGTCTTCTCCGACGACTTGCACTTCAAACTTTTCCAGAAATCACACACGAGTACATCATTTTGTTCAGATTTCAACAAGGATCAAGAATATGCAATTTATTTCAACAGATCATCAACACACAAGGCAAATCGAAGAGATAAAGTTTAGATCTAAAAACTTCAGATCCAAAATATAGCCATGATACACGTCCAAAATCAAATTAAATTACATCAAGATGATCAGCAACTCTCAAAGAACACAATGCACACCATAAAATCAAGTTATATGATGATGAATTTCACACTAACCTGAGAATTGCAGAGCTTAAAATGCACCAAGAAAACCCTCTGGAAGCTGCAGATCTACTCCTTAAAACCTCTTATTGCAAAATAAATGCAATTAGAGCTTGGAATCGTGCTAGATCTTGAGGTTTGAACTTGAACCTTCCAAAACTGAATCTGGTGAAAAAACTCACTCTCAGCTTCAATCAATGGTTGATTCTTACTCTATTTACTTCACTGATCAAGAATGTGAAATAAAATCTCAAAGAAACTCCAAGGAGAGTGGGTTTCGAAGAGAGAAAGAGTGAGAACAAAAATTGGAATTCTGAGCAAATGAGAGTGCATGAGGGTGAAATGAACGTGTGAGTCTCCTTATATAGACTTGGTTAGGCCTCTGAGCATGATTAGGGTTTGGTTTATCCCTTGATTAAGGCTATCCAAGGTGGTTTGCAAAAATGCAAGTTGTGATGCACACACTAATCCACACGTGCCTTGGTCATGAAATAAGTGTGATTCCTCTCCATTTTACTTGCTGATCACAATGGAATTGAAATTGGGCCTTGTGGTGACTTGATTTGTGAGATTTAATTCATCTTACAAAAATGCATTTTGTGAAATAAGTGAAGTACATGGCACGTATTCACTTGATTCATGGGTCAAATATGATCCTCATGGAGCGTACTTGAATATGGCAATGTGACTTGAAGCATTAGAGGTTATTACAAGTCATTTTGGATCAAAATGCAAAAGGTGGAAAAATGGATACATGTGAAAACCTTAAAAAACACCTTGCCTTCTTTTGATCATAACTTGAGAACCACAAATGATATGGAGACAATCTAGTACTTTTTGGAAAGGGGAGAGAGAGATCTTCAAGTTTCATGTTTGAGGAAAATTCATTTGAAGCTTCTTTGATGATGAAAAGTCAGGTTGAAGATGGTTTGAAAAGTTGCCAAAAATGAAAATTTCACATTATAGGTCATTTTCCAAAAATAGTAACTTTTGTACAAACTCTTGATTCTTGATGAATGATGCCATCCATGCCATTCCTTGACCAAATAAAGGTACATGGACTTGGGAAACATGATTGAAACCTTTGAAAACCCATGGTTGACTTTCCTTTTGAACTGTTGACTTTTGCTTACTTCACAAGTAACTGATTCACTGAACATCTTCCACAATGAACCACTAGTTAAGATTCCATCCATGAACACTTGTGAGCCTATGGAATACTATGAGAACATGCTTGAATCCACAAAGCTTTCTCAAGAAGCTCCTTGAACCCAAAAAAAAAAAAACCCTAATTTGGCCCCCCTGGTTAGGAGGGAAAGATGCACTTGAAAACTCTTGCCACTCTTGATCTTATGGAGATATGATGACCTCCACAAAACACCTTGGGGCTTGAGACTCCTTTGAGATAAACCAAGTACCTTGATCCCATGCTAAGAACCAATGCTATGCACAAATGCTAATGCAAGAAATGCAAAGAAACATAAGCCAGTTAGCTTCAAAACAAGAGAGCAACTTTTAGGGTGTTACACAGCCCCAACCATTAACCGTAATAATTTCGAGCCAAAACCTTCGCTGATATCCGCAGTTCAACAAAACCAATTCTCAGGTAATGCTACGGATGACCCGAACCTTCATTTATCAATATTCGTGTAATATGCAGACACCGTGAAAACCAATTCTCTACCATCTCACTCAGTGACGACATGGGACGAGTTGAAGAAAGTCTTCTTAGCCAGATATTTCCCTCCAAGCAAGACCGCTATGCTGAGAGCCCAAATTAATGGATTCAAGCAAAAGGATAACGAATCTTTATTCGATGCTTGGGAGAGATACAAGGACATGTTAAGGTTATGCCCACACCATGGACTTGAAGAATGGATGATAATACACACCTTTTACGGCGGGCTGCTGTACAATACCAAAATGAATCTGTGTGCTATTGCAGACGGTGCTCTAATGGATAAACCATATGCAAAAGCTTATGAACTCATAGAGACTATGGCTCAAAACCATTTCCATTGGGGAGGTGAATGCGCTGGTACAGAGAAACCAACTCCGAAAGGAGGAATGCATGAAGTTAACGGTATAGACCGAGTCAATGCTAAAGTGGACGTGCTTGCTCAAAAGATCGAAAGATTAGCAATAGCACCTCCAGCAGCTGTCGTAGTTGCGCTTACACCAAGTTGTGAAATATGCAGAAACCCTGGGCACACAAACGCTGAATGTCAAGTGTTGGCTAGTACTCCTACCGACTAAGTGAACTACGCTCAAGGGAACCCGTGTTCAAACACTTACAATCTTGGCTGGAGAAATCACCCAAATTTTTAGTATAAGAATAACAATACTTTGAATCCACCTAACCCAGCACCTACTATTCCACCCGGATTTCAGAAAGGAGCGCAACCCGCTCTACCTCTACCAAAGAAATCAAATTTGGAAATCACGATGGAAAACGTTATGAATGCTCAAGCTTAGCAAAACATGGATTTTGCAAATCAAAACGCTCACACGAGCGAATTGATGAAACAATTGTCAAGCAAGCTTGATGCTATGGCTACCCATAACAAGATGCTACAACTCAAATTTCTCAGGTAGCCCAACAACAATCAATTAATGCAGCCCCCGCTGGAACATTTTCTGGCCAACCGCAACCAAACCCAAAAGGTCATGCTAACGCTATAACTTTGCGAAGCGGAACAGAGTACGATGGACCTGTTGACCCGAGATTCCAAAATTCAGCCATGCACCAAAACTCACCAAAGGGAACTGAGAAAATAAAAGAACCTAACACGGAGAAGGAAGATGAAAGTGGAAAGGCCGCAGAGAAAGAAACACTTTATGTGCCTCCACCATCATATAAACCACCTGTGCCTTACCCCCAAAGACTAGCTAAATCCAAAAATGAAGGACAGTTTAAGAAATTCATAGAGCTTCTAAAGCAGCTGAATATAACGATACCTTTCACAGAAGCTATTACGCAAATACCCTCATATGCCAAGTTCCTTAAAGAGATCCTGTCAAACAAGAAAAAGTTAGAAGATAACGAAACCGTTATGCTCACTGCCGAGTGTAGTACCATACTCCAAAATAACATGCCTCCTAAACTAAAAGATCCAGGTAGCTTTTCCATACATTGTGTAATCGGAAAAACTGTCATAGAAAAAGCGTTGTGTGACTTAGGAGCCAGTGTTAGCCTAATGCCCCTATCCACATGTAAGAAACTTGAATTAGGAGACTTGAGGCCAACGAAGATGTCGCTGCAACTAGCAGACCACTCTGTAAAATATCCAGTAGGTATGCTATAAAATGTGCTAGTTCGCATAGGTCAGTTTTATATTCCAACAGATTTCGTGATAATGGACATTAAGCTAATATACCAATTATCTTAGGTAGACCGTTCTTAGCAACAGCCGGAGATATAATAGATGTGAAGAAAGGAAAGTTAACCTTCGAAGTAGGGGAAGAAAAAGTCAAATTTATTTTAGCCCAAATCCTAAAAGCCCCTGCTTTAGACGATTCATGCTATTTTCTAGACGTTATCGACGAATGCGTCAGAGAAATGGAGAAGGAACCGACGAGGTACACGGAAGTACTAAAGATTCCAGCCCCTCCAATATTCAAAGACGATAATTGGCGTGAGCCGTATGAAGATGACAGTCTAAGAGAATGCCTAGCACTCACACCCGATCCAATGTCTTGCCCAAATAAACCATCTGTAGAACTCAAAACATTACCCAAAGATCTAAGATATGAATTCCTAGATACTGAACTTGAAAAACCCGTAATAGTTAATGCCGATTTAGGACAAATAGAAACCGAGAAATTATTGGAAGTCTTGAGGAAGTATCCCACAACTCTAGGATATAACATCTCCGTTCTAAAAGGGATAAGTCCCTCTATATG
Source organism: Lathyrus tuberosus (assembly GCA_022829125.1). Classification (NCBI taxonomy): domain Eukaryota; kingdom Viridiplantae; phylum Streptophyta; class Magnoliopsida; order Fabales; family Fabaceae; genus Lathyrus; species Lathyrus tuberosus. The sequence continues at coordinate 6,627,159 of JALAZF010000199.1, read as the reverse complement.
TATGCATCGCATCATGATGAAGGAAGACTGTAAGACATCTAGAGAGCATCAAAGACGGTTGAACCTTGTCCTAAGCGATGTAGTGAAGAGAGAAGTGCAAAAAATATTGGAAGCAGGAATTATATATCCAATATCTGATAGCAAATGGGTCAGCCCAGAGCATGTCGTACCAAAGAAGGGTGGTGTTACAGTTGTAACTAATGAAAAAGGCGAGTCTGTAGCGAAACAAACTCAAATTGGATGGAGGATGTGCATAGACTATAGAAAGCTGAATAAGGCTACTAGAAAAGACCATTTTCCTTTACCCTTCATAGACCAAATGCTTGAACGGCTGGCCAAACATTTATATTTTTGTTACTTAGACGGATACTCAGGATTTTTCCAAATACCTATTAACCCTGATGACCAAGAGAAGACAACTTTCACCTGCCCCTATGGTACATTTGCCCATCGTCGAATTCCGTTTGGACTGTGTAATGCTCCCGCAACATTTCAGAGATGCATGATGTTGATCTTTGCAGATTTCATAGACGACATAATGGAAGTCTTTATGGAAGATTTCTCTGTATGTGGGGGAATTTTCGTACACTGTCTGTCAAACCTTGAGTTGGTACTCGAACGATGCGTCAAAGTGAACCTTGTACTAAATTGGGAGAAGTGCTATTTCATGGTGCGACAAGGTATAGTTCTTGGACATGTAGTATCCAATAGAGGTATTGAAGTAGATAAAGCAAAGATAGAAGTCATAGAAAACCTTCAACCATCCAAAACAGTTAGAGAAGTACGAAGCTTTTTAGGTCACGCCGGTTTTTACCGACGATTCATTAAAGACTTCTCTAAGATTACAAAACCATTGACTGGACTACTAATGAAAGAAGCTGAATTTATAATCTATGAAGAATGCTTGAAAGCATTTGAACATCTGAAGAATGCTCTTATTACCGCACCAATTATACAACCACCTAATTGGAGTTTACCCTTTGAAATAATGTGCGACGCTAGCGACTATGCTGTAGGCGCTGTCTTAGGACAAAGAAAGGATAAAAGGCTTCATGCTATTTACTAAGCAAGTAGAACCTTGGACAACGCACAGATGAACTATGCGGCCACAGAAAAGGAACTCCTAGCTGTTGTGTTCGCCTTAGACAAATTTCGTTCCTATTTGGTAGGAGCAAAAATTATTATCTATACCGATCATGCCGCTATTAGGTACCTGTTGGCTAAAAAGGATGCCAAACCAAGACTCTTGAGATGGATTTTGCTTTTGCAAGAATTCGATTTGGAAATAAAGGATAAGAAAGGTACAGAGAACGTGGTAGCAGATCATCTCTCTAGGATTGAGGATCTAAAGCCCGAATGAGTGCCTATAAACGATGATTTTCCTTACGACAAACTAGTAGCCCAGTTGGAAAGAGAGAGCAAAATCGTAGAATGTTCCTTGCTATTTAATGATGCAGAGATAAATGAAGTAGTAGAAGCAATCTATACAAAAACCACATTGTTGTGGTATGCTGACTTTGTCAACTACCTAGCAGCCAAAGTGCTTCCACCAGATCTAACATACCAACAGAAAAAGAATTTTTTCCATGATCTTAAACAGTATTACTAGGATGAACCTCTATTATTCAAGAGAGGAGCCGATGGAATATTTCGTCGATGTGTCCCTGAATTGAAAGTAGAGGATGTCATATCCCAATGCCATGCTGCAACATACGGAGGACATGCCAGTACATCGAAAACATGCGCAAAGATATTACAATCTGGCCTCTTTTGGCCAAACCTTTGGAAGGACGTTCACATTGCCATTATGAACTGTGACCGGTACCAACGCACTGGAAATGTTTCTAGATGCGATGAAATGCCGTAAAGGGGAATTTTGGAAGTCGAAATCTTTGATGTATGGGGCATTGATTTCATGGGACCTTTTCCATCTTCTTTTGGAAACAAGTACATACTCGTCGCAGTAGATTACGTATCAAAATGGATTGAGGCGGTAGCTTCACCTACAAATGATGTACGAGTGGTGGTAAAGCTTTTCAAAAACATAATATTTTCCAGGTTCGGTGTACCAAGAATTGTCATTAGTGATGGCAATTCCCATTTCATTTCGAATGTTTTCGGGAAGCTATTGCTTAAGTACGGAGTACGACACCGAGTAGCAACACCCTATCACCTTCAAACAAGTGGACAAGTAGAAGTGTCGAATAGGGAGATAAGCAAATTTTAGAAAAAACCGTTGCAACCTCTAGGAAGGATTGGTTTACTAAACTTCATGAAGCTCTGTGGGCCTACAGAATAGCCTACAAAACCCCCATAGGAACCACACCATACAAACTAGTTTATGGAAAGTCATGCCATCTGCCTGTGGAACTTGAGCATAAAGCTTATTGGGCCATTAAAACCCTGAATATGAATTACAAGGCAGCAGGCGAGAAAAGAATTCTTGATAGCCATGAATTAGAAGAACTAAGACTAGATGCCTATGAAAATGCCCGAATATACAAAGAAAGAACCAAGAAGTGGCATGATAAAAGAATAACAAAGAAGGAGTTTAACGAAGGAGATATAGTTCTTCTCTTTAACTCTAGGCTTAAACTTTTTCCCGGAAAATTACGTTCTAGATGGTCTAGTCCTTTCGAAGTTACAAAAGTCCTACCAAGTGGAGCATTTGAAATTAGAGGAAAGTCGAATGAGACGTTCTTTGTGAACGGCCAGAGACTCAAACACTACCACTTAGTATAAAACACGGAATTTATCAATTATTACAAGTTGGAAGAGCTTCCCGCTCTTCCCGACAAATGATGCCTTTTCCAATTCTAATGTCGAGCTTCCGACATTAAACAAAGCGCTCTGTGGGAGCTAAACCATGATCTTTAGTTTTTATTTTACCCTCTATTTTACTTTGTTAGTTTTAGGAAACTGCATGCATGTTTAGTATAAAGTCTATGCAATATGCATCACTGTTTGTTGCATCTCATTATTTCTGCTATTATTATTATTACTATTTTTATCTTACTAACGTGTAGCTAATAGTATTATTCCCTTAATATTGTAATGTTTTTCAATTTTCAGGAGACCCTTCTCTAGGAAACCTTTGACCAGCAACCATGCAGACATTTGAAATCCGTGCTGTTGTTTTCAGGAACGATCTCCAGAGGCGTCGATTTGAGGCTTTGTCTCAAAGAGATTTTGGTCTGTCCATCTATCCTGACGACTCGGCCATGCAAACCCTTAGCATCTGAGACAGTGTTATTTTCCTTCTGAGCCAGATAGGCTGGTCTCACTTTGCTTTAGAGAAGAGATTTAGCACTTACCGTAGCTTGACCTTGGAGTTCCTAAGCTCCCTCTATTATGATGCCACCCGTGGTTTCGGATTTGGCTGTGGACTGGCCACCTTCAGGTTATTTGGAAACAAGTACAGATTCACCCACCATGAATTCGCTGAATTATTGGGTTTTCCTAATGAACCCGATGCTGTGACCAAAACCCCTGCTGATGCCTTCACTAGCTGTGATCTTGAACATTTCTAGGGTACCATAACAGGAAGCGGTAATGCCGACCCTAGTGCTATGTTCTCCGAAAGCATTCACAACCCTGGATGGAGATATTTCCATAAGGTTCTGGCTCACACCTTCTTTGGCAAAGAAGAGAACATTACGTCTGTATTGAGGGATGAGCCATATAACATGCTCTGTGCATCCCAGGGAAAGCCGGTCAATGTAGCCCCGTACTTACTTACTAATCTCAGTCATATTACCCATGATTCCTTCAAACCAATCTTAATAGGTGGGATGGTGACCATGATTGCTGATGTAATTGGGATGAGGTACCATCTGAACCGATCCTTTGTATATGGTGGTTTCCGCCCGATGGACATTAGCTTCTGTTTCAACAGAGGCATTATTGCTAACCTTGGCCCGGTAGAATTCGAGCTGCTTATCAATAATGTTGTGGTCCATGCTTTCACCTTACCCAACCACGAAAAGACCAGTGTGCACAATAAGGATAATTGGCTCTATGATCTGGAGGTCGTCAACGAGTTTCTAACTCCACCCGACTCTCCTCAGGCTTATGAAAATCGAGACACCATTATGTCTGCCGAGGCCACTCAAGGTTCCGAGGACGATCCTGATTTGCCACCTTTGAATGTAGTTGTTGCTATTAATGCTCTCCAGGTTGAAGAAGATTCCTTCCGAGACGAGATTTCCTCTCTCCGAGTCGACTTCATTGGCCTAATGGATGTTGTTCACGAAGAGTTGGACCATATGTTCCAAATTGTGACTCTCATAGACAACATCATGGGTGATCCATAGCCGCACCTTTTTGTTTTTCCTATTTTTCTTAGATTAGTCTGTTTACACGTATTGTGTTTCCCCTTCTTGTATTGTTTGAATTGTAATTTCTATTCCATTGTGTACCGTCGGGATGCCAACGTGTAAGTGTAGTAAATTTCAGTTTCGTTTAATGCAAGTTTCTCTTTAAATTTTTATTTTTAGTGCTTTTAATCTTTACTTAACTTGTTATTAATGTTTAGCAAGCCTTGGTGTGTCAAGAAAAACCAAAAAGAAAAAAAAAAAAAAAATTAATGACCAATCTGCATTTTGCAAGCCAGAAAACCAAAAGGCGTGCTGAAAGCAAATGGCAGTCTCCATATGCCTAAAGGCACTCACCGTGCATTCGAATTGGCAGAACACACATTTTTCTTTGTGAAACGCGCCCTTGCCTCCTTTACTGCCATTCATTACACTCTTTCATGTTCCTAGACCCCCCCTAAGTACCTAGTAAACCCTTCATCATCCCACATTAACTCAATCTTTCCATATTCATCCACTAAATCCTTATTTAAGCGCCCCTAACGACACATTACCATTCACCTTTCTCATACCAACTATCCATTTCTCTACCCACTTCAGAAAATTCCCACAACCACCATATTCCTAAGAAACAACCATGGCTGCTAACCAAGAAGTTGATTACATGGGCATTAAGTTCCTCGATGGAGAACTTGGAGCCACCATGCGTTCCAACTTCCACCGAGTATCCAAAAGACCAGTCTACGCCACGAGGTATCCAGAGCCCAAAACTCTTCGCACCCTGGGTCTCTATGATAGTGTCTCGTGGATGCTCCGGAACTTAGGTATGACTCGCTTTTGCTCTATGTTTAATCCTTCTTCGGTTAGACTTACCTATGAGTTTCTTAGTTCAGTCCGATACATCCATGACCTTAGCCACACTACCAGAACCATTCACTTCAGGATGTTTAACGTTGATTATTCGCCCACTCATGAGCAGATAGCTGAATAATTTGGTTTTCCTACCGGTGAAGGTCTTGCGACTCAAGCACCCTTAGACAGTGATTGGGAGGAAGGAGCCTTCCAATTTTGGCATCAAATAACCAACGCAAGAGCCACCATATTCGAGGGCTTGAAAGCCATAACCATCAACAACCCTGCTATTCACTATTTTCACCGCACCCTCGCCTCCACCATCTTCGGCCGTGAAAACCCAGGAAATGTGAACTCTAAGGATTTGTTCTTTATCCACTGTGCACTTTCCCAGACCCGTGTAAATCCAACACAGTTCCTTCTTGCCCACTTCATCAGTGTAGCAAACAGAGTCGGTGGTTCCATCTATATAGGCGGTATCATTACTGCCATTGTCGTCTGTTTAGACTTAGGGGCCGATTTAGAAAACGAAGAAAGCATACCTTGTCTCTATGCCGACATTGACTTTTACCGTAATGCGCGGCTTGTCAAGAGTTTGCATAGTAACAAGTATCACTTTATGGTCCGGACACACGAGTTTCGAGGTTTTTCTTTGCCAAATGCTGAGCGTATTAACGTGCATCGAAGCACCAATTGGCTATTTAATTTAGGAGCCCGTGATGTAGAGGCAGAGAGCGACGAAAGGCATTACCGTGGGATTATGGGACAACATCCTGAGTAGCCCCGTGCTCATAGCCATGCCACTGACATCCCTGGGTCTAGTACCCAAGCACACATGACACCTTTTGCTGATTTTGCAGGTATTCGCTCGTCATTGGATGAAGTTCTTTCAGAGCTCAAACAACAGAGAGAGAGAGAGAAATGCCACGCGTGATATGCAGATGCAGGAGTTAGAGAGGAGACAGTACGAGTTTATGGCCAGGGCTGAGACAGATTTGAGAGATGTTGTTTCCGAGATGGCAGGACTGCGCAAGGAGGTAAATCGAATTGCAGATTGTGTCCAGCATGTCCCCAGGACAACCCAGCCATTAGGCAGGATAGACACCATCGTGGAGGGCGTTCTCGTTATCATTGATTGTATCCAGGTTCTATCGCTCCTTCTTTCACCTTAGATTAAGACATTGAGGACATTGTCTAATTTAAGTGTGGGGGAGGATTCGTTTATTGCTTTTATTTATCTCTTGCTTTTTAGTTTAGTTTGTTTTTCATTATCGAATCATATGCACGTTTGAGTTGTTTTTACTTTACGTTTTTCCTGTGTCTCTAACTCCCTTATTTGACCCCAAATTTCAAAAATTTTGTTTAAACTCAAAGGCATGACACGTATAGTATAGGTTGTTTCATTCTTTGATTTAGGCTAGGTAGGCGGACTTGGGAAAGTTTTGAAAATATCGGTACCATTCCTACACCTTAGATCCCCCAAATATGTGATATTGATTTAAATAGACATTATGCCATGACCTTATGCCTAGTTTCTTAGAGTTAACCTCTTAATTAGTATATTCTAGCAGTCAGCACCATCCTTATGTACGAACTAAGTAACGAGCCGATGCAAATATGTGTGATCTCAAAATGTGATTTATATGATTTTTGTAGAAAAATGCGAATGAAATACATGTTCCCGCTAAGTTAGGTGGTCCTCACCCGACCACTTAGCCTAAAGGTTCGGACTCTTGAAATTCGTAAGCAAAAGAATGCACAAATGCAAAAAAGAAGAAAAAATTCTTGTTGAATAAGAGATCATAAACACTAACAGGTTCGCTTACCATGTAAGTACAAAGGATAACGGGCTTAATGTGATTGCGCTCGAATGAAAAAGAGGTGAAATAAGATGAAGGATATAGGTCTAGGTATAATTTCGTGATTTGAATTGGTATTGCATAGGAAGGGAGTATTCATCCGCTTTTGTGGAGTCGTGTCATTACGGTATCCTTGTTTTCACTATTCAGTACCTATCCGTTTCACTATAGCCTAGCAACCTTGTGCTTAGATCGTTTTTCATCGCGCCTAAGATTCGAAACATAGTGCTTACTGTTTCATTGCATTGGGAGTTTGCTTGAGGACAAGCAAAAGCCTTAGTGTGGGGGAGTTTGATGACTCGATTACGTATCATTTAATTCGATTCAATTCGTGCATATTTTATCATATTTTTGTCGAGTCATTGTCATTTCGTGTATTGTTTGCTTATGTTTTCGTTTCTTTTCCATTTACAGGTCCTATATCAGCTCCAGAGAAGAAAAGACCAAGATTTGAGCTCAAAGAGAAGAAAAGTGGAGAAATTGCACGGTTCTGCCTCTTCTAGATGAAAGGCGTTCGCCATTCCCCCCAGTTCAACTGAATGGCGCTCGCCATGTCAGAAAGGAGGGAAATTCATACACTTAAAGAAAAGGCGACCGTCGTTTGCCTTAAGGCGACCGTCATTGTGCGCGGGAGCAGTTTCCTTTATGCAGTTCTGGCAGTTTGCAAGTTATATTTAAAAATTTGAACTCAACTATTTTAGAGCCAGTTTTTCCTATATATAGAGTACCAGAGGTCTACATTTGGCATCCAAGAACCTTGCGGAAGCGCTGCTGAAATTCCTAACCACTTATATCATTTGCCATAGTATCAATCGATCACATCGAGAGATTGATACATCTGTTGTACTTTTCGTTTCTTTTGCTGCTGATGTACACTTGGATCAATTACTTAATACAAATTCCATTTCCCATTTAATTACTTCGCATTTCAGGTTATTTACGATTTATCTATTTTACTGCATTTTGTTTTCTTTTGATTAATTGCATAATTCAGATTTCGCATAAAAACCTAATTCTGATCTTAATTAAGAACCAGCCATTATGTATGTTTTAAAATTCAGAAATGTTAATGCATTAGTGTTAGATTTTATTATGTCTTATTAGATTTGCTTTGAGTCCGTAGATTGAGGACCGTCGTTCCGACGGGACTCTATAGAATCTTCTGTGTTTAACTTTTGTTTTAAATTTTTGGTTTTGGTGTCTAAGCTGAATTTAGACAACCCTGTCGTGAGAGTGAGGGGTTGTTCAACAGTGTTTCATCACGAGAGTGAGAAACACACCAAGGCGTGTCCAATAGAGCAAGAGTTTGAGGTAATCGCCGGATATTAGACATCGAACATTGAGCCTAAATGCAGCGAGAGCGCTTTAGGGACTCATTTAGTTTATATTAGTTTTCAAAAAGCACCTCTTAACTACCGAGCGAGCGAGAACAAAATCTTGGGGTCATTAGGCGTGGCTTGGTCGAGACCGCGAGAGCGTGAGGTCGAGTCTTTAAACTGGTATATCCTTCAGACCAATCTCAAAACCTTTGTTAACACTTGGATCTTACGGAGTCCCAAAGAGCACGGAAATCATTCTCCGGTCTCATCTTTATTATTGTTGTTTTTCAATTCCCGTCAATAACCAAATTTCTTTTACCGCCAAATATAGCCTTAGCTTTACACCGCAATAATCGATCACTCTAGGTTGATTATTAGTCCCTGTGGATTCGACAACCTTTTTAAGACTACGCGATAAGTTGTATACTTGCAGCAGTAATCCGACCATTACACGAAGTCGCGACTAAGCTCCTTGTGCTATCTTGCAAAATGCTCGTGGCAGAAGTAATCTAATCCCTTAGACACTCTTGATTCATCCATTAGAAGCATTTAGGATGATCAAAACCAGCTGGAAACCTCAGGAACAAGAACTGGTTCTTTCTTGAAAAAGTGGCAAAAGTGACCAAAATGGTAACTCACTCAAATGGTGTTAAAGTTGAGGGAAACTTGTTGGGACAATTTGAGGATGATATTTGGAGAGTATTTGAAGTGTTGTTTGGTTTTGAAAGTGATTGGATCAAGACATGGCTTGAAAAATGCAAAAAAGTCAAAATTTGAGGTTTTGGAGGTTGACTTTCTGATATTGGTGTTGTACAATGAGAATGAAGGTTTGAACACCTCCAATAGATGGTTTATGATGTGTTTGGATAGTTATTTGAGTGGTTTTTGCTCTGGTTTCAAGAATCCCCAAATTGCTCCATGGTGACTTGAAAATGATGTAAGAGAGGGAGAGTCAGAAAACAAGGCTTTGGTATTGTTTTGGTGTGTTTTGAAACATCAGAAATGACCTCTATTTATAGTAGAGGAAGTTTGTTTTTGAAGGAATAGTGAGTGGATGAGGGAGCATGCTATTATCTAATGGATTTTGTCATGTAGCACTTTCTTAAATGCCAAGGTACCAAGTCTCCTCTTATCTTGACTTCAACCAACTTTGCAGGTTTGAACACTCATGTTTCTTGACTCTTTTTGGCTGGTTTGTAACTGATTCATGCCATCTCTATGCATCACATAAATGCTTGATGCCAAATTTGAAATTCAAGGTTCATGTAAATGATGATTTTGCGCATGCCAAGTTGATTTCTTGACTCAAGGGTTCAAAGTTGAAATCATCAAGTGACTCATCAAGATTCTTTCTGATCTTGAAAGAGGACAAGGCTTGGAAGATGAAAAAATTGGAAATGGAAATCATGAGGTACAAGAAATGCACACAATCTGCCAAATGCTGTCATGAAAATCAGTTTTAGCAAGGCATGTTGTGAGGTTCATAACTCCTTGCTCAAGTTGAATTAATGGGAGTTCTTGTACTCTTTGGAAAGCTTGTATATCCTACTTTAACTTTGATGTCCAACTTTGGTCTTGAAACATCTTGGATCATAATGAAAAATTGCCTCAAATTTGGTGAAAAAGTGAAACATATTCTGACTTGAAAATTTCACTAAATGTTGGAAAATTGGTCATTTTCATGTTTTTATGATTTTGATCAATCCATAACTCAAAATCCATGGGGATTTGGAATCTGATGTAGTTGAAAACTTTGAAGTATGTAATGAAAGCTTTCATTTGAGCTTTGGATGGAAGAAAAAGGCCTTGTGGTTTGGAAGTTATGACCTTGCAAAGTTGGTAGCAAATCACTTTTCTTCCATAACTTAGAAAATTTTAAGTTTCTTAAGGTTGCCCCTTTTGTAAGTGTTGAACTATAATATAGCAGCAAGCAACAAAAAATTATAGTAAGTAAGGACCAAGTTTTATCGTCTCCTCAGGGATCAGTGCAAGGGAAAGAATGCCATTCGACGATTTCTATATTTCTAAGCTCACGGTTCAAAAGTTTTGGTTTAAAGCAGAACCAAAAGCAAATGCGGAAAATGTAAAGACAAAATATATAAAATAAAGACTGAATTATAAACGGAGCCTTATTGGAATTAGATCTCATCAATTGACAACACATGCATTCTTCTAATCATATTATACACAAATCAATCATTCGCCTAATATCCTCACGTATCACCCACGACAGAGGTTATGTCTAACGCAACGTCGAGAGATCGACCGTATTGCCTCATTGGTGATGTCTCACGCAACAAAAACCAACACAGAGCATTAAGAGTTGATACTCACGCAAGTGTTTAGCCTAAATCTATTTCTAGAGTTTAGAACAAAACAGATAATCATCTTAGATCTAGATCTGAAGAGTATATGTCTATAGCGGTTCAAATCAAAGATAAACAGGTAAACAAAGATGACACCCACATCAGATAAATGACTGCTTTATATAGAATGCCAACGATCAGAATACGTACACACGTTTAACCCTTTTTGCATGTATTCAACTAATTTGCCAAATGAATGTGAATACCGTTCTTCATCACTATTATCACGCATCCTCGCAATATCGTGTCGATCATACTCATACTAGGCATGCTACTTAATTAACACAATACAATAAAAGATACAATGAATATCAACTTGCAAAACCATGTCAAAAGCTTTACTCATTGATAGATGAAAATCTAAGATCAAGGATTTGTAAAGGTTTTGTCAAGACCACAAATAATCAATCAAAGACAACAAACAATAGAGAATCATAACATATTCATAAACATACATTAGACGAAATACAATAGGTATCAAAAGATTACATCCCTCTCCAACAAGAAATCAAAGATCCTACCTTTTCTCCCTTGGAAATGAGAAGATATAAGCTCTGATCTTTTTATTTACATGTTTCTATCTTCAAAATTCAAAAACATAATAACCTAAAAAGTGTGAAAATATGTTTATACATTTCAGGAATTTACACGTTCGCACTGTGAACCATTCATTCACACAACGAATGCTAAAATATGGCACTTCAGGTGCCTCAAACAGTTAAACCGCCACAGACTTTTCTCGTGACTTCGCACTGCGAAGGATTTGTTCGCAAAGCAAACCTTCGCTAGGAGTTCGCAAAGCGAACTTTAGGTCCTTTTGCCCCTGTCTAAATTTGGGACCATTCGCTGGTTTACTCACCAGGGTTCGCAAAGCAAACATTCGATGGCCTTCCCTTTCCTCTTCGCAAAGCGAACCAACTGATGCATTCCTCTTCTCTTTGGCAGCTTGCTTCAATTCTTTGTGTCTTCCAACTTTGATCAATTAGTGCCTTTTCCTGCACAATAACACACACATTACAAGCACCAAAGGTAAATTCACGATGTTAGAAGAATAACAACAATCATTAGCAAAACCAATGAAAACATGATAAAAGAGTGGAAAAAGTGCAAAGAAAGATATGTCATTTTTAGGTCAAATCCGCACCTAACAACTCTCCCCAACTAGATTTTTTCTTGTCCTCAAGTAAAGTATGCCCCCCATTAAAACAAGAGGATTTGCTAAAGCATAAGATTCAACCAAAGTCAAGCATGAAAATGCGCACAAGTAACGTTCACCACTCAGTAGAATCGAACAGTGACAAAGAATTAAGTTCTTAAACAAATATCATGGAATGGTTCAAAGAAAAACTAAATTTTCATACTTGAATCACTCTAACACTCCTCTTCAGAATAAGAATGAAGAAATTGACGCGTTTGCAACCGCGGGGAAATTTCACTCACCCGACAAACAACGCGAATAGCAATCCAATTCATATAACATCTAACAATAAAAAATGAAAACATGGAAGCAAAAAGATCACTAAGGGCTTCAAAGGTTGTAGCTTGGTCAGGTTAACAACAAAGGGACATTTATAAAGGTAATTGAATCGAAATTGCCGATAAATGATATTTACCCATTACAACTTCATTCACCATTCTTATTCCTTTATCACAAACTTTCACAAACTTCCTTATGCACAATTATTTCATATCTATTTTTCTCATTCAAACAAGCATTCTTTTTCTTTTGTTTTTCACATTCATATTTACACTCTTTCTTTTCATGCTTGTTTGAACCTTTTCAAAAGTTTAAAGTAACCTACCATCTTCTTTTTCATTCTCCCCAACTTGAATTCAACCAAACCTCAAGTGAATGATCCTTGCTTTTTAAGGCAAGGAAATCAAATTAAAACAATGCTCAAAGGTTCAAGAGGAAATTTTTAAACACTCACAAACTTCAATGATGAACTACACTTTTAAATTATGTACAACACAAAGTTCATCACCAAAACTGAGATCTAAACAGTTTAGGCTCAAAGGGGCTAACGAATTCTCACTACTCACGTGTAAGATACTTTTGGATACGGTTGTGCTTAAATATAAACAAATGCCTTGATCATTTCTAATGCTTCCACAAGATCACAATAATCAAAAGATAAAGCATGAATCAAACGAATTAGACAAAGTTATCAGTCATCCAAGCATTTAGTAAACAATGGAGGTTTCCCACAATTTGTGGCTTTTGGACCTAAGTGAAACAAGCATTCAAACAAGTTGCAAAATGAAACAAAAATACACATTTTCACAAAGAACAAAAGTCTTAAATCAATCTAACATTCTATAAAGCAGTACAATTTACCATGCATACTTTCAACGCTCAACATCCATCCATAATCGGTCGAAGCTTCATTGAATACTTTTATACAAATAGCCACCAATCTAGACGGAGTTCTCATCATTCCTGATCACACTAACGAAAACATAAAAGAAAACAAAGATATACAATATAAACAAATTTACAAAGCTCAAAAATAAAGAAACTATTGCGATGCGACTAAATATCTAAACACCGATCCCCGACAACGGCGCCATTTTGTTGAACTATAATATAGCATCAAGCAACAAAAATTTATAGTAAGTAAGGACCAAGTTTTATAGTCTCCTCAAGGATCAGTGAGAGGGAAAGAATGCCATTCGACGGTTTCTATATTTCTAAGCTCATGGTTCAAAAGTTTTGGTTTAAAGCAGAACTAAAAGCAAATGTGGAAAACGTAAAGATAAAATATATAAAATAAAGACTAAATTATTAACGGAGCCTTGTTGGAATTGGATCTCATCAATTGATAACACATGTATTCTTCTAATCATATTATACACAAATCAATCATTCGCCTAATATCCTCACATATCACCCATGACAGAGGTTATGTCTAATGCAACGTCGAGAGATCGACCGTATTGCCACATTGGTGATGTCTCACGCAACAAAAACCAACACAGAGCATTAAGAGCTGATACTCACGTAAGTGTTAAGCCTAAATCTATTTCTAGAGTTTAGAACAAAACAGATAATCATCTTAGATCCAGATCTGAAGAGTATATGTCTATAGCGGTTCAAATCAAAGATAAACAGGTAAACAAAGATGACACCCACATCAGATAAATGACTGTTTCATATAAAATGCCAACGATCAGAATACGTACACACGTTTAACCCTGTTTGCATGTATTCAACTAATTTGCCAAATGAATATGAATATCGTTCTTCATCACTATTATCACACATCCTCGCAATACCGAATCGATCCTACTCATGCTAGCCATGCTACTTAATCAACACAATACAACAAAAGATACAATGAATATCAACTTGCAAAACCATGTCAAAAGTTTTACTCATTGATAGATGAAAATCTAAGATCAAGGATTTGTAAAGGTTTTGTCAAGACCACAAATAATCAATCAAAGACAACAAACAATAGTGAATCAAAACATATTCACAAACATACATTAAATGAAATACAATAGGCATCAAAAGATTACATCCCTCTCCAACAAGAAATCAAAGATCCTTCCTTTTCTCCCTTGGATATGAGAAGATATAAGCTCTGATCTTTTTATTTACAAGTTTCTATCTTCAAAATCCAAAAACATAATAACCTAAAAAGTGTGAAAATCTATTTATACAATTTAGGAATTTACACGTTCGCACTGCGAACCATTCATTCGCACAGCGAATGCTAAAATATGGAACTTCAGGTGCCTCAAACAGTTACACCGCCACAGACTTTTCTCGTGACTTCGCACTCTGAAGGATTTTTCCACAAAGAAAACCTTCGCTAGGAGTTCACAAAGCGAACTTTAGGTCCTTTTGCCCATGTCCAAATCTGGGCTCATTCGCTGGTTTACTCGCCAGGGTTCGCAAATCGAATATTCGCTGGCCTTCGCTTTCCTCTTCGCAAAGCGAACCAACTGATGCATTCCTCTGCTCTTTGGCAGCTTGCTTCAATTCTTTGTGTCTTCCAACTTTGATCAATTAGTGCCTTTTCCTGCACAATAGCACACACATTACAAGCACCAAAGGTATATTCACGATGTTAGAAGAATAACAACAATCATTAGCAAAACCAATGAAAACATGAGAAAAGAGTGGAAAAAGTACAAAGAAAGATATGTCATTTTTAGGTCAAATCCGCACCTAACAGCAAGTAATCCCACTTTTCTTGATTTTTCTTGATGGACGATGATCCAAACCATGAATTATCATTGCTTTTGACTTTGGGAAGCCATGATTGTTAAGAAATTCAAAAAGTCAAACTTGGTTTTTAGGCCTAGTTGGCTTTTTGTCAGATGAATTTCAAACTGTGTGATCCTCTATGTAATCAAGTCCTTGAATTAATTCAAACCTAATGGATGGATTCCATAGGTGTTATAGAGTGTCTTGAATCATGTCCCAAGGTTTGGGAACATGTCTTGGTCAAAAGTCAACGATACAGTTGACTTTTGATCAGGAAACCCTAATTGGCCCAGATGAATTTGAATCCTTGCATTGCTTGTGAACCAAGTTCTTTGAATTAATCCAAGATCAATATGATGTATTGGAGGTCTTCAAAACACTTCTTGAGGTCTTGACTCATGTCTTGCTCCAAAAATCAACTTAGGGGTGAATTAGGTCCCCTAATTCCTGATTTTTGATGAATGCATCCCCTGAGGTTATTTTGACTTGATGATTGGGTCCATGAGGTCCCTTTGATCTTCTTGAATCATGTTTTAAAGTATTGGCTCATGCCCAGATGAAAATTTTCATCTGGAGGCCTTAGTCGACCAAAACCCTAATTTGGTGCCACTGGCGATCTTGAGGCTTGATCCACTTGGAATGTTGCAACCTTGTGCTTGATCCTTGATGTGGGAGCCCTTTTGGTCCTTTATGGGTGTTTGAGAGGCTAGACAAGTTAAGGATCATGTCAATTCTTGATTGATCATTTGTCTGAGTACTCTGAGGGGGCTCAAAACCATAATTCTTGGTTGAGGTGAGTGCTCAACAATCCTTGAGAAGATTGATGAGGTATGATGGTACATCCATATTATGGTGATGATTTGCACAATGATGGAAATCTTGTGGTAAAAAATTAGGGTATGACACATATCTCTGTGGTTGCTCGATATAAACTTCTTCTTCGAGAAAACCATTCAAGAAGGCCGAATTCACATCCATTTGATAGATCTTCCATTCATTTTGGGCTGCCAAAGAAATGATCAGTATAATAGTTTCAAGACGAGCAATGGGGGCATATACCTCATCATAGTCAATTCCTTGTCTTTGACTATAATCTTTTTCCACCAATCTTGCTTTGTATCTCTCCATGTCTCATTTTTCATTCTTCTTCGCCTTGTACACCCATCTTACTCTGATTGCTTTGTGTCCTCATGGAAGTGTAGTAAGTTCCCACGTATCATTCTTCGTGATTGACTTTATTTCTTCATCCATGACGTCTCTCTATTTTACATTTTGAACAACTTCTTGATAGCTTAGAGGCTCGCAATCACCAAAAAGAAAAAAGAGGTTAATGTCATTTTGGTTTTCGGTTACCTCATAAAGCTCTTCAATGCTCCTTAGTCGTGGTGTCCTCTCACTTGAGCTTATTTCATCCAACCTTGGTGTCGGTGAGGCAGGTGGTGTAATATGTTCCTCTATCATTGATTGTTCCATTTCATTTTCTTCTTCTTCAAAGTAAGGAAGAAAATCATACCTATCTTCTTGAACACTCCAATCCCAACAATCTTCTTCTTCGAACTCCATGTCACGACTTATGACAATATTTCCACTATTTGGATTATAGAGCTTGTACCCTTTGGAGCTTGAGTCGTAACCAACGAATACATACTTCTCACTTTTATCATCGAGCGTTGTTCTCATTTCATCTGGAACGTGGGTATAGGAAATGCATCCAAACACTTTGAGGTGAGAGATCCCTGGATTCCTTCCACTTCATGCTTCTTTTGGTGTCTTCTCATGCACACTTCTTGTTGGGGAATGGTTTGTCAGATAAACTGCACATGCCACTGCTTCAGCTCAAAACTCTTTCGGCATCTTCTTGCTCTTAAGCATGCTTCACATCATATTAAGTATGGTCCGTTATTTCTCTCCGCTACTCCATTTTGTTGTGGAGATCTTGGCATTGTTAGTGGGCGGCGGATTCCATGGTTTTCACAATATTTGTTGAACTCATTTTAAGTAATCTCTCCTCCTCGATCAGATCTCATGGCTTTAATGGAAAGACCCTTTTCTTTCTCCATTAGGGCTTTGAACTTCTTAAAGTTTTCAAACACTTCCGACTTCTCCTTCAAGAAATAAACCCATGTTTTTATAGAATAATCATCAATAAAGAGGAGAAAGTATTTATTCTTACCAAAAGAGTTTGGATTGATTGGTCCACAGACATCGGTGTGTATGAGCTCTAGCAGTTTTATCGCTCTTGATGTTGATTCCTTTGGAAAGCTTTTTCAAAATTGCTTCCCAATTAGACATCCTTTACATAGTTGGTCTGAGTGGTTTATACTAAGCAAGCCTCTCACCATCTCCTTCTTTGACAAACATTCTAGACTGTCGAAGTTAAGGTGTCCAAATTGTAGATGCCATAGCCACGAAGAGTCAGTATAGAATGCCTTGAGACACTTTGCCACATCATTTTAAATGTTCAAGAGGAACATTATATTCTTTGACATATGCACCTTAGCAATCAAGTTATGCTCACAATCTCTTAAGAAAAGACTATGTTCTTTCAAGTGGATGTCATAGCCTTTCTCTAATAATTGTCCCAAGCTCAAAATATTATTCTTCATGTTAGGAACATAGTAGACATTGGATATGAATTGATGACTCCCATTCTTCAAGCGTATGAGAAACTTATCTTTGCCTTTGACCGGTATCTTTGAGTCATCTCCAAATGAGACATTGCCAGTTGTTGCTTTATTAATCTCTACGAACATGCTTCAATCATCGCATATGTCGTTGCTTGCGCCGGTGTCGCGGTATCACTTGTTTCTTTTCTCTTCAAATTGGTTTTGGCACGCGAGCAACAAAGTTTCTTCTTCTCTACCTTTTTCTTCTACAAAGTTAGCTTTCTCCACAACCATCTTTGAGAATCTACACTCAGATGCATAGTGACCGATCTTGTTGTAGTTGAAGCACTTGATTTATGACTTGCCGCACATTAACCACAAATTTCCTCTTCCACGACCTCTTGTTTCTTGATTTACAAACTTGTCAAGTTAGTGTCTCTAACTTTAGCTTCATCCTTATTTCATTGTGGACACACAATTATGGAACATGTATGGTACGTTTCTGAAGCATTTTGCGACTTGATATGTTTGTTGTATCTTGTTTGTTGTTTATGGTTTGTTGTTGATTAATGTATTTTATGAACTTTGTTGTTAATGTTTGTTTAAAAGATGAGTTTATTATATATTTTGTGGTTTGAGTGTTTTTCCAATCCCTTACCGAATATATACCTTTCCAAACTGCATTAGAAAATTATAATATGATAGATAAAGTTGTATTGGAAAATAAGTACACGTTCAATTCTTGACAATAATTCTTTACACCGTTAACTACATGTTGTTCTTTGACAGTTAGAACTTGGTTTAGTGATTGTAGATCTTCAACCACCCCCCTCTCGAACTCTAATTTTGTTTGCAAAGTAAATAATATTTTGCAAAAAGAACTAAAGGTGAAAGAAAGAGAGGTTGAAGTACTAGGATCATCAAAACAAGTTCTTATTGTCAAAGAACAAAATACGAACAAGGAGTTAAAGTACTCTTGTCTAGCATTCAACGTGAACTTGTTCTTCTAATATATCTTAATTATTCATATTATAATGTTCTAGTGCAGATTGAAAGGTTATATGTATAGTGAACATTGGTGAAATAGCCATTCCACATAATTTATAATAAACTCAAATATATATATATATATATATATATATATATATATATATATATATATATATATATATATATATATATATATATATATATATATCACAATAGTTGTTTAGCACAACAGTTGTCAAATATGTTGCATTAAAGAATATCACAACAATTGTTTAAAGTAATGGTTGTGGTAGTTAGCGCGCTACATAGATACAATCACGGTCGCATGTCCGTGGTGGAAATAATCATACATACAATCACACCTTACCTTATAACTGTTGGACCAGCGTGATGGTATCCCTTTTCTAACCGTTGTGATAGGTGTTTTCCGTAGTAGTGTTTCTAAATACAAAGATAATGAAAACGAAAGTGCAAATATGAAGTAGTTGGTTGTTATCTGTACTCTTCATAACCTCTTACAAAAATTAATATACATATTACATTATAATGTTTCACAGTACCAAAACCTAATTCAATTAGCATTCAATGATGATCATTGTAAAACCGCAAAACAGATCAATTCATGACGTTATTTTAACCAAATTTGCTAAGGTCAACAACTTTTCTGCATTCTATATGATCATTCCAAGGGAGTTGAAATTGATTTGATTTGACTTCAACTTTTGCAATATATTTAATGCATAATTCAACTAAAACTTTCAAAAAAAAATATTGACTACAATTAATTTTTGTAGGTTATGATACCTAGATAACGAAAATCATAAATTGATTCTTCATGTAATTCTTTTCAACAAATATTACTCTTTCTAATAATGATATTATTATGGTTTATTTTAAAACACACTATATTTGGTTTTATAAACAAATCTTATAAGCGAAGTTCATAACCTACATTTTCATGTTAATTCTTAAAAGTGCATGCAGTTTTTTTTCATGTAATGGGCCTATTTCTGAATGCTAGCCTTATTCATTAACTAAATTCAGTGTAATATTCTCATGCAATTCTTAACTAACGTTTAAACGTACTAATGAGATTCATGTACTAGTCCTACTTTTGGTTGTTAGCGTTATTGCCAAAGTTATTTTGAACTTTTGTAATAACATATTATAAACATCTTTGACTACTCTCATGTTATTATGATCACCATTTTAAACCAATATAACTAACCACTTTTGTGTCTATACTTAGAAACATTTTTAATATTTCTGTTTGGTGTGAAAGCAATTATCAAAGTATTTCATAACAAACACATCACACACACGCACACATGCGCGCAAAAAAAAAAAACACACACACACACACATATATATATATATATATATATATATATATATATATATATATATATATATATATGGATTAGAAAGGTTAGACATACATCATAAAAAATTAAATAGGAAATTCCATCAATTTTACATAAAAGTTAAATTCTTCATGCAACTAAAAAAATATCACTTAACATAAACCACAATTTATTGATAATACTTTAACAAAGAATAAATCCTGGTCCAACAACTTCTCATATCCAACGGTTTCTTCTCCCATTTCCTCGATTCAATCTCTTACAACCTCTTATGACCAAACACAATCATAAATCCAACAAATTACCTTTTCAGATTCTCTTCTCCTTTGAACATTCATATCATCCATCGCACACATATGCATGTCTATAATGGCACTGTGAACATCACACTCATACGTATTTTTATTATCTTCATCAATCAGTTGGATTGAAGTTTGATTCTTATGCAAACATCTTTCAAAAACTAGTTTGGAAAAATGTCGCAAATATAACAAGTTATGTTAGAACATGCATATCAATAATTTTGTGCTTTCACTAAATAAAAGTTTTATCATATAATTACTACCAAAACTTTTTTTTTTTTGTTTTAAACAAGGTCTAATAGTTTTTCCCCAATAAAAAGGCACATCATCATTACTATCATCATAACTGTCATCTTGAGTATCATCTGAATATTCTTCACTGCCAGCATCTGTGTCACTGATTTATGTCACATTATTTCGAAGCTCTATCTCAGCTCTCAAATTTGCAAGCTCGCACTTAATCTTCTTTTTTGCCATTGTAATCTTCACATGAACTACAATCCAAACAATACATACGAAATGCAACATATTCAACTTTCATGTCATATGTCAAGACACATACAAAAAAAAGCACTTACCATGATACGTGATGCATAAAGCCAAATTCCAAATACATTACACGACATTTACATTAACCTATTTGTATGTTATGAGATGTATAAAACATGTTGTTTTTTGGGGGAAAATAACCTAACACTCTGTCTTAGATGCTCATATTCTAAATGATGCAAAGATTGAAAAACCTATCGCCTTTTACATTCATTATTTATTGGATTTAATGGGCCTGATTATACAATAATATACAAGGCCCATTCAAGGCCACACCATTAGGATTATTTCGGGTTTTTCACTCAACATATATATGAAAATGCTAGGGTGATTCTTTTTCGACTCTTTCTTTTTCATACTCAATGGACCAAGTTATCACATGAAACCGAGCTTTGAAATAACACATTAGTTACATTACATTTGTTAAGCACGTGAATTTCAAAAGTGTTTCCATCATTCATGCATATATTATTCACACGTGAAGTTGCAAAAATTATGCCACCATTCATCCACATAATGTTCAAACGTGGGCTTATTACTACATACTCCAAATGAAACAACATTAATCAATTTTACCACATTTGTTTCATCTTAACACATACAACAATTATCACTCTTTAAATACTACATTGGACAATTTCATAAAATTAAATCATAATTTTTTTCTTTCAAAATCTATGAACGGCTAAATTCTTAACAAACATCAATTAGAAAAAAATTGAAACAATCATGTCATCAAGCGACATTCTTATTCATTCTACTCTCATAGACACCTTCACAGTTGTTAAAATTTCTACCCAAGTAAGTCTTTAACATTTTTCTTCAATAACTATTTTGACAAAAAAATTACTCAACACTCCTATCTTTAAGATTTATCATTTTTTTCCTTTTTTTGTAAAGTCATATCCAAAAATTGATCCAAATTTTGTTAATATGTATCAAAATGACATGAACAAAACATGGACTTTCTTAAACAACAAAGAGATTCATCATTTTACTATATATAAAAAAGACAATAATCATTCCCTTATGAACAGTGGTTGGAGTTCTACTGTTGAATGTTATAATTTCCCTGATATCATTGATGCTCACTAGTAAGTTATGCCAACTATTCTAAGTGGGGTTTTCCACCGTATTTTTGATTAGTGAACCCTTATTTTTGCTTAGCGAGCAAGCCCTACCTTCACCATAAATTTAATTAGCCTACAAGTCATCTAAACTGCCTTTTTTATTGCTAAGCGAGCCTTTTTGCACTTTTTGAGATTTAACATTGCCTAACGAGCTTTCTACATCGCCTAAGAGAAAGATTTTGAAAGTAGAGCTTTTAACATCGCTTAGAAAGCTTTTAAAATTGTTTAATGAGACATTAACTAAAGATTTCCTCCGATTTCTCATGTGTTTAGCGATTTTTACAGTAATTTATGAATAAAATAGTTAAAATTTTCACACAGGTGTTTTAACTTCTTTTTATGATAAATTGGAAGGGTTTTTCAAGGGATTAGTTGTGATTTAAGTTACTAAGTTCCTATATATTTTATGTACTTTTGGCACTTATCAACTCTATCCAACTTATCTTTTTGTTTGTCCTTAAACAAAATCAATACAAATTCCAAATCATTTATTTTGTCCATATGCATACTTCATATGAGATCTATAACTTAATCAGAAACTTTTGAAAATAATTGAAAATGGAATGATTTCATGAAATGAAAATTCAAAATCAGTATCACAATCATCCACAAATCATAACATGAAGATGAATTTCTTGTTTAACCAGAGTATGCTTTCCAAAAAATTTAGACCAACAATCAATTTTCATCAGAATTATGATCTCGCTAGGTACCATTCAATTGGTTAGTATTTCCCTCAATTTTTAGACAATGCATAAACTACAAATCAATCTTACATTTCATCTAAGTAATATCACAAAGTATACAATCAGTCATGGATCACAAAGATCTTTATTTAGGTTGTAACGTGGCTAGGCTTCAAAAGTATTGGTTTTTCTTTGGATTCAAATGTGCCTCGTACATAAGCATGATTCTTTTGTACATCATTTGCTTTAAAATATCTTTCTTTTCCACTCATAACTTCTTTGCTACCTTTGACATTTTAATTTTTTCATTTCTTTTCTTTTGATTTTTCTTTTCATTGCTTTTTTCTTTGTCAAAGTACATTCTTTTTCTTTTCTTTTGATCACCTGAGAAAAACTACTTAGTTATGTAAACATGAGATTACAGGCGATTCACATGTTAGGTTTTGTATGATTTTGATTCTAATCCACATGCTTTCATAAAAAAGTGAAATATAACTTTAATCAAGCAAATTAGTTCATGTTCATTCTATCACTTACAGATATTCATAAAAATTAATCATGTATGAAGCACTTAAAGAAAATAAATTTTAAATCATGCCTTTGGTTCTGGTTATTCCATAAGCCTGGACTCTTAAATTCAAATGAATTTGATTGTTCAATCCATTGAATCATCTGAAGTTAAACTATAATAGATAGACAACTCAAGCAGAATCACAAAATTTAAAATTTTTCAAATTTTGGTCCAGAACACTTATATTAAGAAACTTAATCATGTTGGGTTAAAGAAATGACTAAAAATAAATATTAAAGTAAATGTTACGGGTTCTGGTGAGTTTTAGTTGCAACATTCATCCCCTAAGGCTATCATCATATGAAACTGGAGTTTTGAATGAAATATTTGTGTCTAAGACTTGAAATTTTTGCTTAGCTACAATAACATTTTGATGGCTCCAAGAGTTTGACTAAATTTTGGTAAAACATAATTTTGGGAAGGATGTTCCAATATGAAGGATTCAGACCCAGACTAAAGATGTCGAGTGAAATGTCACAGCATGAAGACTCGACATATCAGGTTTTGTTTAAATTTGTTCCATGATTCAAGGTATGACTAACGATGAATCAAGGAAGAAAGATACAAAGCCCAACTCAGCAGAAGACTATAAAAGAATACCAAGACCTAGAGAGAAAGAGTGAGAGACGACGACATAGACTTAGGAATCCTATATTGTAGAGTAGGTTTTAGGTTTGAGAGTCGTAGGTTTCTCTTGTAAGTCACCCTTTGTATCAGTTGATACACTGCGGTAGACATAGGTGTCACACAGATCTATAAGCCTTGAGGTATTGGATTGTCTATTATTCTTGGACGAAGCTTTTAAGCAAATCCGAGTTAGCTTGGTTGTCAAGTATGCTTGACAAATTTCTGTAGTGATAGGGATGATGTAGAAATCACAGTTGGTGAGTAAGGGAAGTGAGTGGGGATCTCGTATCAGGGTTCTAAATGTTTGAATTTAACCTTGGTAAAGATGTTCATGGGGTAGATGTTAGGAATAAAGTTGTAAACGTGGGAGATTAACTTTGTAACAGTCTACACAATAGTGAAGTTTTCTTCCTAGATTGGTATCCCCCAGATGTAGGTGAGTTGCACCGAACTGGGTTAACAATTACCGTGTTCTTTATCATTCTGCAGATTTACGTTTCTGTTAGGGTTCATGATGAACATGTCGGATCAGATGTCGTGACATCTGTGATGGTGCAGTTCTGATATTCAAGGTATCAGTATGCTGTTGCACCTCCAAGTTTAAATGATTATGTAGCATAATGTCTTGACATGTGTTAGGACATCTGTTGTCTGCTTAGGCCAGAATTTCAATTGGTATCAGAGTAGGCATCCTGTATGGTTCTGGATGAGATCTTTGGGAGATACTTTCTGGCGTTTAAACAAGGAGGAGTTTTGAAGATCAGATCAATCAACTCAAACATACCCAAGGGTATTAATGGATGAGATGGATGTTCTAGATCAAAGGGAGCAACCCGGAGGTTGTTCATGTTGCTGAGGAGATTCTACAACAACTACAAGAGAAGTGGTTAGTTCTCTTGTTGGTGTGTCTTATAAGATGTTCTAACATCTTATTAGGGTAAGCAGGATATGTTCCTTGGTGGTTCCGCTGCATGTGTTTCTGATGGAAGAGCTCTAGAATTATGGGATTCTGGAGTTATTACTGAAGACAATTGGTGGAAGGTCTCAATCGTCAGTCTCTATATTTAAGGATATCTGTATTCTTTTATTCCAAAGTAGGGAGCGATGAAGTGAAGAAAGTTGTGGTCAGATATCTGGTATGATGACTTGGTACTTAGAAGCTTAGGTTCTTAGTGTAGTTTGGAGTCAGTTGAAGAGGAGAGGAGTTGAGTTAAAGTTTATCAGGTTCTTGCTCTAGGAGTTTGATAAATGTTTGGTCGGCAAGGCTGTCAAAGATACTTGAGAATTCTCTCAAGTCCAATCATAAAGGCATCTATGTCGTGTATCTGGAGTCTTCTAGTTACTCTTCTGATTAGAAGGTGTTTCTTTGAAACACGATCTGAAGAAAGTGGAGGTGATTTATTTTCACCATCCAAAAACTGCAAGGAAGGATTCATCTCTCTTGACCCTAAGAGTGGATCCAATCTGATTGAAGAATTGTTGAGGTAAATAAGAGTTGTTCAGAGAAAGTCTTAGTTACTTGAGTCAAGGGTGGCAGCCTTGGTATCTCAACATTGTCATTGAAGAAGATACTTGGAAAAAGATTGAATACTGTATAAGTGTTCATGACATGACCTGGTGGAGCTCAGCTACAACAGTGAAGAAGGGTTATTATACAAGGATTTAAGATCAATTGCTACTTGTGAAATCCACATGTAGTTAATTGATTATCCTTGAGAGTCAAGATTAAGGATGTTCTGTCAGATGTTCTAACATATTTTCATCAGAGGCTTGGAGAATCATGGGAGGGGTTCTGCATTCGCTCAAAAGTCTCCTAGGTGTTGACCTGGGATTATTGGCTTAGCATCTATTCCAGGAAAGTATTGTGAATGACTTGTCCAGATGGTGATGCTGTTGAAGATGGAGATGGAAGACTATGAAGACATCATAATCTTGATGGTTATAGCTTGGGTCAGTTTATTTCTGATCCAGGTGCTTTGGAGCATAGTGTTTGCTCTGTTTGTGAAGGTCGAGGATAAGTGGCAGTTATCTTTGGCTTTCTACTGATGGCTCTACTAAGGGAAGTGGCATTCTTTGGTATTGCTATGGGGTAGTCTTGGACTACTTATTTTCCGAAGATTCAGACGTGGCAGGTTTGAAGTATTTGGAGTTTCAAAGCAGGATGGAGGTTGTCTACTCAAACTTGGTTGTTGAATCAAGTCTGTGAGAGCATGGAAATCTGTTTCTGCAAAGGGAGGAGGTTCTTCTAAGTGGCAAAGGGAAAAGCTGAATTCAACAGTTGGATGTCATAATGTTTTGACATTTAGCTTAACATCAGAAGTCTCAGCTGGTGATGTGGCACATCAGCTTAAGATAAGGTGATCTACAGGAGAATGGGAGTAATGGATTCTTCAAAAACGTTTATCTCATGCAGTTTACGGTAGTTGTGGATGAGAAGATGTTACATGACTAAGAGGCTTGGTGGATCCAAGATGTCTTGCTATAGGGCAAGTAGTTCATGTGACTTGAAGATCTGATTTCATTAGTAGACCAGGGTATCTTGTGGGAATTCTGAAGATGAGTGAGGTTAATCAAAAGGTGGAATTTGATTGGTTTCACAATGAGCGTTCAAGCAGGATGCTTGAAACTGATTGCTCTTTTGTAGAAGAGTAGTTAGTTGAAATTGTTGAAGGTTCTAGTTCTCTGGGAGCTTGTGGCAAAATTTATGGGTTGAGAACGGAAGTATACCTTCTTGGTGGATGAGAGTTTATTTTTCTCTGGGTTTCTGAAGTCTTCTTTGTTCAAGTTGGTGGTGCAGTGTTGTGTGAAGATCTTCAGTGTGGATTACTATGATGATAGTAAGTCCAATGGTGAAGCATATCAAGAACCATGGTGTGTGGTGTCTATGATGTGTGGAAGATGTCCTAACTGATGTTAGAACATTTTTGGGTTGGATATCCTTGGTGAAGGATCTCAGGTTCTGTGATGAACTGGTTACTTGCATCGTGTCCAAGAAGTATCTACATGATCATCCGGGAGAATGATGGAGTATAAGGGTTCCTTGGAAGGAGGATGTAAGTGTTTATAAAGACTGAAGTGGATCATGTGTTGATTGCATGGAAGTCTGTTTCCTGAATGCGTTCAGAAGTGGAGATTCACCATAAATCAGAAGTATTCCAGGTTATCATACAGGAGAATGATAGGAATGACTGTCTTTGATTGCGAGGTGTTTGTCTCCAATGCTGGCCTGGTAAGGTTAGTGGAAAATCTTGCTTACGACATTGGAGCCCTTGGAGCAAGTCATGCTAGTAGTGGATCAGTTTAGCAGCTGTGAAGTTCTAGAGCATGCATACGATAACTGACATCGTTATAACAAACTAAGGGGCCCTGTGCGTCTCTTTGAGGAATGTGAAGCATTCTGATTTAATTGGTTTGTGCCTTAAGCAGCTAGAGGTCTATACATGAGAATTCAAGAGGAGTTCGTGTGGTGTGTAGATGGTTGCAGTATGGGGGGATCAATGGGACTTTGATCGTAAGCCAAGAGTTTGTTATGATTGGTATACACTTCCTCACAAGTAGCATGATGGTGATCATGTGTGAGTAATTATTGTTTCTTGTCAGAGGGAACAATAATGAGTTAATGGTTGCGTTCAGCAGGTGTGTTGAACAGAGGGTGCGCTCTTGAAGACATGAAGATGCGTCTTATGTTTTCCAGTCATTAGCTTGGGTGTTCTGTGGAGGAGCACCAATTACCTTAGTCAGGGGGAGAGGCCTCTTGATCTGAGATGAAGTTCCAGTTTGCATTTGTGCGTCAAGCAAACTGAGATGTCAAGATGGCTTGACATTATTGCTAAAGATCCAGTTTGCATTTGTGCGTCAAGAAAACTGAGATGTCAAGGAGAATGGCTTGACATTATTGTTGAAGTTCCAGTTTGCATTTGTGCGTCAAGCAAACTGAGATGTCAAGATGGCTTGACATTATTGTTTAAAATTCCAGTTTGCATTTGTGCGTTAAGCAAACTGAGATGTCAAGGAGGATATCTTGACATTAGAGTATTGTTGCAAGTTGTGGGAAACTTGGAAATGCATACTTGAATGGTTTATATTGGATGCTTAAGAATCATTGATGAGTCTGGGAGAATTTATTTTTCTCTGCAGATTGTAGTCACGAAAAACTATGAAGAGTTTATACAATACAGGAATCTATTGGTTGCTGACAGGAAGAAATTAGTTGTGTGCTAATGAAAGAATTCTGATTGTAATCGAGTCTACTAAATCTGGATTAAGAAAGTCCTATATGTGGGGACCATAAGCCTGACAATATCAGGTTAGGTATCAGGACAAGGTTCAGAAGTAGTTTCGAGGACAAGTCAGAAATGATGGAATCTTTGACTGGTCTTTTGGCTCTATCTACATAGCCTTCTTTTTAAGAAGCGGTGGAAACACTCGTCTTAAGTTGATGGAAAATAAGTTTTGTTCGGATATGGGTAAGCATCATTTTGGTTTGGGTATGCATGGGCCACTTTTGCCATCTTTTGGCTAAAAAGGGGGAGAATGGATTATTACTGAGAGGTGTATGGTCTGTGCTGCTGGTATATGCAAAATGTTCCAAAGGATGTTCCAACGTTTTTGGTTATAACATCTTGGGAAGTTGTGTTTTGTGACCAGAGTTAGAAAGTAAGTTGTGTTTTGTGACCTGAGTTACATTCACTATATTCCAGGTATCACAAGGAAATGAAGAGGGTAACTCCAAATTATCTTCTCCCTTTTCCTCACCACTTGCTTCAAGTATTTTTCCACTGCATCCATCATCAGGTTGAAAGGATGTTTTAGCCAAAATTGGTCAAAAAGGGGAGATTGATGGCTCCAAGAGTTTGACTAAAGTTTGGTAAAACATAATGTTGGGAAGGATGTTCCAACATGAAGGATTCAGACCCAGACTAAAGATGTCGAGTGAATTGTCATAGCATGAAGACTCGACATCCTGACTGTCATATCAGGTTTTGTTTAAATCTGTTCCATGATTCAAGGCATGACTAATGATGAATCAAGGAAGAGAGATACAAAGCCCAACTCAGGAGAAGACTATAAAAGAAGACCAAGACCTAGACAGAAAGAGTGAGAGACGACGACATAGACTTAGGAATCCTATATTATAAAGTAGGTTTTAGGTTTGAGAGTCGTAGATTTCTCTTGTAAGTCACCCTTTGTATCAGTTGATACACTGCGGTAGACATAGGTGTCACACAAATCCATAAGCCTTGAGGTATTGGATTGTGTATTGTTCTTGGATGAAGCATTTATGCAAATCTGAGTTAGCTTGTTTGTCAAGTATGCTTGACAGATTTCTGTATTGATAGGGATGATATAGAAATCACAGTTGGTGAGTAAGGGAAGTGAGTGGCGATCTCGTATCAGGGTTCTAAACGTTTGAGTTTAACCTTGGTAAAGATGTTCATGGGGTAGATGTTAGGAATAAAGTTGTAAACGTGGGAGTTTAACTTTGTAACAGTCTACACCATAGTGAAGTCTTCTTCCTGGACTGGTATCCCCCAGATGTAGGTGAGTTGCACCAAACTGGGTTAACAATTACTATGTTCTTTATCATTCTGCAGATTTACATTTCTGTTAGGGTTCATGATGAACATGTTGGATCAGATGTCGTGACATCTGTGATGGTGCAGTTCTGATATTCAAGGTATCAGTCTGCTGTTGCACCTCCAAGTTTAAATGATTGTGTAGCACAATGTCTTGACATGTGTTAGGACATCCGTTGTCTACATAGGCCAGAATTTCACATTTCACTAAGCAAGCTTTGTCAATGAAATATTTGCTTAGAGAGGAAATGTTCTCGCTTAGAGAAATATCAGCAAAATGGCCAAAATATATTTCTTCGTATTTAAAACCAAAAAATAAAATTTGTATAAGAAAATGAACTAAAGCTTGAGTTTCCATCCAATAAACACTTGTGAGGTGATTTAGGTGAGTTACTTCTTTAATACATAAAGAGAGGTCACTAACGAGTACATCAACTGTTGATTAAGAAAGTCTAATTGGTCACACTTATAATGTGGTTGACAGATCCTCATACGAGATGCATCATAGAGAGGGCGGGATGCGTTTAATATCTCGTGATCGCCACACCCATTAATATTTAAATATTATTTATGTCATTTTAAATTTCATATCATTTTACTTTCGAGTCAATGTGTCTTGTAAAATTCAAAGTCGTTTAGATTCTAAAAAATTGATTTTAATACTCTTTTAAATCAATTTTAATTTTAAATTTAATTTAGAAATGTTTTAAAATCATCCTATGGATAAATTTACTTTTTGTCTCCTCCGAAATTTTACAATTACATGAAGTAATACTTATTTGTCTTTCACGTTTTCTTCACCTAGTGTGAAAGGAGTCTATATTGGACCCACACTGTTTCTATCTAAGCTATAAAAGGAGTCATTTTCACAAATAATAAAAAAAGAATGTACCATATTAGAGGCCAACATTTTAAACTCTAAGAATTAGAATATGGAACCTACCAAGCAACATACATTTTATAAATTATCAGACATCTATTTTATCATTAAATTTATAAATATTTTTCTTTTGTCTTAAATCATAAACATATTGTCTCATATGATGTGTTTCATTTTTTACAAGTATTTGTGGATCTTTTTCATCTCATCCTCAATTTTATGATGTAAGATATTACATTTTGGGAACACGACAACTACAGTTCACTGCTAAATGACACAATTGACGACTAGATCCATCGATTTCAAACCAGTAAAAATATTTCAAGATTTTTTTTGCTTTGCGCACTCTGGTTCCAAGGGAAAAGGGGCCCTAGTAATCCAGAGCTCGTGCCGAGAGGTACTGGCACTGGCCAAGTATTGTTCCTACCAGGAATCGAACACGGTATTCCCCGAACCTTCGTCCCTTAGCAAAAGCTCATTTACCACTCGAGACCAAGTACTTGGTTTATTTCAAGATATTTTAATCTACACTAAGACACATGAAAATATATGTATTTTAATTAATTCAAGTTACACCTTCGGCATCAAACCAAAACCTATAATATAAGAAAAGAAGATGTTGTGGAAAATTCATCTTTACCCCTTTTTATTTTTCTACCACATCCCTAATTTGGGGTAAATCTTGGTCCAAAATTTTCAAAATTGAACGAAACTTGCAGTTCAATAAATTTAGTTGCTACTTTTTCTACTTGGTTTCACTTTATGCAGCTTATTGAACCTGTTTTGTTGAAACTGGTTCCAAATCAAACTAACATATACAACTTTTTGTACTTTCATTTCACTTTCACTTTTCATCACATTATTATGTCTCAGTTCTCATTCATTTTTTCCTCCTTTCTCTCTCTCGGTTCTTCACTCTTCCTCTTCTTCCTTCATTCTCACACTCTTTCATTTCTTAGATCCACTCTTCTAACCCCTAGCTTCTTCTTCTTTTCTTCTAACCCCTTTTTTATTTTGACGCAAAAAGCATACATGATTCTGTCTTCAATTTATTTATAAAAGAAACAATTTTTCTTATTTTCTCTATGTAAATCATCTCTCTTGAGCTATTTCTATTTTGTGTTGGGTTCATTTTCATATTTTGATTTAGAGTTGAGTTCATGTTTAGAGTTTATGTTTCCTTTTCAAGGTTCATGTTTAGAGTTCTTAACATATTGGGTTCAGTTTATGCTTTTACATTTTATAGATGTTGATGAAGAATCGTTGAAGTTGTTCAAGATTTTGTGGGTTTCGATGAAGAATCGTTGAAGGTGTTCAAGGGTTTTTCAAAGGTTGTGATATTTATTTGATCAATAAAACTTTTATGTTTTTGTTTTTGATTTGTTTGTTTTGTTTTGTGATTACACAGAAGAAATTATGTTCGTGAGGAGAGACAAGTGGATCTGGTTCATCAACTTATCACTTAGTGAGGATTTATGGTTTTATGTTGATTTAGTATTATATGTTTGTATTGATATTGGAAATAGGAAATGAATTTTAAGTTTTTTCCATGTATATTGATTTCCTGTTATATGTGTGTATTAATACTGAATTTAATGAATAATTATGTTGTTTTATGAGGTTTGCTATTCTAGTCAATCCCATTTACGTGCTTCTCGAATCTGTGATTGAAATACAAGTTTCTTTATCTGATGGTAATGGATCTGAAAATATGGAGTAGAATAACATAAATGAGGGCTCAAATGTCATCTGTTAGTTAACTTTTGGGGTTACTTCTTCTATCAAATGATTATGAAATTGCTACATTTGTCTATCAATTGATATTTTTAACATTGCAGAACTTTCTCATGATAATATGCTAAATATTGTATTTTCTGGATCCTTATAGAATGAAATATTAATCTCTATAATTTGATTTCTTTTCTTTTATTAGTGATCAATCCCTTGGTTATCTTTGACATTTAGTAATGAACATATCTTTTTAAGTTGCCTTATAAATTTGTGTAAAACAATTGAATTGACTACTGAAGAAATTTATGGAATTATTTATTGGTTGCGATTTTCTGAAATGCAGTTGACTGTAGCTACATTAATTCTAGAGTATATCATGGAATTTTAAATTTAAATCTTGAATGTTTCTAATTTAACATATTATGTTGCAGTTTGCAGGCTATACTTTTTCTTCAATCCTATGCCAATTCCATTAGCATTACATTACCATCCAATTTTGAATATTTACAAGAATTTGTTGATTTATTACTTAAAAATGAATAGATATTTTGGTTCCTCCTTGGATGCCAAAGGGATTTCCCTTGATCCACAAGCAAAAAAGTTAGCCTTTTAGTTTCATACCAGGTGAATTTTGTTGATTTTGTGATATCTATGTAACTCCTTTGGCTTCGGGGTTTGGACTAAAGTTATATCATTAGACTATGTATATTTTTCTCCCTTACAAATGATAACAATGTTGCATTGCTTAGAATGAAAATTTAAATAATACATGCGACAAGGACAAGGTTGGACCTCAAATGTTCTCCATGCAAATAAGAGTTCAAGATGGTTTCTAGAGTTGTCATAATTACTGAGCTTTTCCACCTGCAAATGCTACTAGCATTGTTACATTCATGAATACTAATTTTTCCATCAGAATTGTACTTACAGTCCAAACCTCCATTATTTTACTCTGCATCTATCTCAATTTCTCTTTTTTCCTACAGAGATAGGCGGCACTACCGGGTGAACCTCCAACAATTAATGCCTTCGACGTAGATGATTGCTACATTGTACTTACGTGCTATAAAGTAGCACATGTTGAAGCTGAAAGTGTTGAAAATGGTATCGGTTGTTGGAAATAAGACCATTTGTGTTTAGAGAAAATGTGTGTGGGAATATTAAAGGCTTAAAGAGAAACTTGATAGGTAGAAGAATTATTTATGGAAGAGAGAACTTTGTATTTTTCTTGATACAAAAATGTAGAATTACATCTCTATTTATAGTACTATAAGGAGAACTCTAGACGCACTAAATCTAGAGAGTTCTCAACTTTAGAAATTCCAAGAGCATTCTAGAAATTATTACAACCCTAAGAAATATCTAGACACTCCAAACACTATAAGAGTTTTCTAGAAACATTTTCCATAATTACCTAAACCCAAAATAATTAAGCCCAAAAATCCAAACAATATGTTTAGGCCCAAATCAAGTTTAATCTTTCAACATCCCCCCTTTAACTTGATTTGTGACTCCAAGCATACTCCTTAGCTTCACAAAAGTTTCAAACTTGAGTGGCTTGGTGAAAATGTTGGCAACATGATCTCGAGACATCACATATTTCAATTTCACCTCGTTCTTCTTGATGCATTCTCTTATGAAGTGGTAACGGGTGTCGATATGCTTACTTCTTTCATAAAATACAGGATCTTTGCCAAAGAAAGTGCCGATTTATTGTCAAATCATATTTCCATAGGATCTTCTTGTGGCATTTTTAATTCTTTCAATAAGTTCCTTAGCCAAACTGCATGACAAACGCATGATGTGGCGGCGACATATTCGGCTTCACAAGTTGACAGTGTGACGATTGGTTGCTTCTTTGACATCTAAGTGAAAGCAGTATCTCCCATAAAGATCACAAAACTAGTAGTGCTCTTTCTATCATCCAAGTCGTCACCCCAATCGCTATCACTATAGCCAACAATCTAATAATTGTTAGAAGAGTAATAGTGTAAGCCAAAGTTTGTTGTACCTTTGATATATCGAAGGATTCTCTTTGTCGCCTTGAAGTGAGTTGTTGTTGGATCTTCCATGTAGCGACTTACGACTCCTACAGCATAGAGAATATCTCGCCTTGTACTTGTCAAGTAATATAGACTTCCAACCAAACTTTTGTAAAGAGTTGGATCAACAATCTCTCCATTTTCATGCTTACTCAACTTGCTGCCACATTCCATCGGGGTACCAACCGGATTGGCATCATCCATCTTGAACCTCTTAAGGACTTCTTTGGCATATCTTTCTTGGGTGATAAAGATTACTTTGTCTTCTTGCTTTACTTTGATGCTGAGATAATATGCCATGAGCCCCATATCCGTCATCTCAAATTAATTTGACATGTCTTTCTTGAACTCTTCGAAATAAGCACGCAGTCAAAATATCCCCACTTTGCGCTTTAATATAGAGTGTATGCTCATATGGACACTTGATGAAGTTTTTGTCTCGAAAGTACTTGTCGATACGAACATTCCAAGCTCTCGGTGCTTGCTTGAGTCCGTACAATGCCTTCTTCAACTTTAAGACTTTTTATTCTTTCCCTTTCACTTCATATTATAGCGTGCGATTTTTGTCGGTGACGCGACCACCTTACCGCAATGGTTGGAATTGGGTGCTACTTTCTGATTTCTTATTTATCCTATGAAGCTGGAAAGGAAATGGAAGACATCTAAAACTAACCTTGCAAGCAAATGTTTTCTTTAACAAATGCTAAGAGATTGGGGAGTTCGGGGTCAGGTTATACAAAGGGAAGTTGTCAACACCCAGTGTATATATGGTTATGCATAGACTATGCATTACATATTTCTCTGTTATCTTTAAATGCTTTCTGGTGTTTATCTGTCACGGGTTGGGAAAGTTTCTCCTTTGGGAGTGTTGAGAGAGTGTTTTTGTTGTTTTGGGGTTTTCTATTATTTTCGGGAAGGTAGTGGACCTAAGGTTTTTGATTTGTGTGCTCGCTAAGATTTCGTAATCTTATGCTTACGTATTCCCATAAAGGTAACTGGGAAATTAGAGCAATCGTAGTTCCTCCTATTCTATGGGAGGAAAGATGTTTAGTGTCTCGTTTAAAGCCCAAGATTGAAGCTAGATGAGTATTTGTGTCTTGTTCAAAGCCCAAGATTGGAGCTAAAGGTTGACTGAGAGAGAATTTATCGTCTCTAAAGGGAGATATCTCACATATTCATCACAAAATGTTGGGTACTTGATTATAAAGGAAAATTACTTTAACTGGGATATGAGAATCCATCAATTCCATAATTTCCTTTAGAAGGGTGATGTCATGAAGGAAGAAACTTTAACTCAGTATTGAGCAATACCATTTTTCCTTATGAATCTTTCATGCTAAGAGAGGGACATTGGCATAGATGTAGATAATCCAGAGGCTTGCCACTTACAGCAGTTAGATGAAAGATGATATTTGACCAGGATAAAAGAAAGACTCCAACTTGGATTTTGAATTAACAAGTGTGCCACTTACATCAATTATCTGGGGATAAGGTTTTGGTTGTCTATTTTGAGATGTGATGTATAGAGGAAATGTCCTCCTGCAGAGTGGACTTATGGTCTCATCTGTAGGGGTTGATTTTTGTGTGCCTTGATCAAAGCCAAAGATTAAAGCTAAAAGGTTGACTCTACTAGGGGAGTTTTGTATCTATCTTGTACAAAGCCCAAGATTGAGGTTGAAGGAAATTGACTCCACTTGGGAGATTTTTTCTGTCTTGTACAAAGCCCAAGATTGAGGCTGACTCTACTGAGGAAAATCATTATATAAAGCCTAAGAGGAGGCTGGTTGGGGAGATTCTTATATGAAGCCTAAGATGAGGATGGCTTTTGCTAAGGATTATTGAAGTCCAGAGACAGGTCCAATATGTGTTGGGGAATCCCAAAGGTTTTACTCTTTCTGGGGATCAATGGGAGAGTTATAATATCAGATACCATGAGGCTCTGATTCTGTTAGGGTTTTATTAATGGTAAATTGACCTTGGTTGGGGTTTTTTAAGGTGAAGGTTTAAACTTTGAGTCTGAAAACCTATGGAGGTTTTAACTCTGCTGGAGATTAGTGTGTTGATGAAATAATCAGGTTTTTTCCTGTGTTTTTTAGGAAACTTGACGGTCTCTGTGAGATTTAAGAGAATATGATACTTTCCAAGTCTACTTGTATGAAGAGGTTGACTCTTAGCTGGAGGATGATCTTTGTATGATGCCCAAGAAGAGGCTGAGATTGTCCAAGTCTCTCAAGAAGTGATATGCTCTAGTGTAGAGAGGGGTCTTTGTATGATGTCCAAGAGGAGGTTGTTGGTTTTAAGGGATGAATATCAACCCTATGATGGTTTGATGTTCTGGAATTCTTGACTCTCCTGAGGATTGTATTAGTGAATATGACTAATTTCTATCTTGTACCTGTAGGAGGCCTTTGGGTCCTTGTACTTAAGCCCAAGAAGAGGCTGAGAAACTTCTAAGAAGCCTGAGGGTCCTTGTACTAAGCCTAAAAGGAGGTTAGGGATACTTTTAGGAAGCCTATGGGTCAAAACCTAAGAAAAGTTCAAGAAAGGTTTCACCGGGAATACGTCTTTTCTTTGCAGAACAGTTCTAGGGTTTGAAGAAATTCAAAAGAGGTTTCACGGAGAATTAATCCTCTATGGGGAAATGAATTTCTTGTACACAATACTTCTAAGTTTGGACAATCTTGAGAAAAGTTTCACCGGGAATAATTCCTTTCTTTGTTCCATATTGTATAAGCCCAAGAGGAGGCAAGACTGTATCTGGAATTTCCTATGGGGAACTAGTTTTGACTATGTTGAAAAAGTAACCTCTGGTTTGATCTAAACCTAGACCTAACTGCTAGGGAAAACTCTAAACAAGTATGTACAAGCATATATATATACAGATGAAATATATAAACAAGTATGTATTGAAGAGATAGTGGAACTTACAGTTGTGCAAGCCCAAGCATAGTAACTACAGCTGCATGGTTAGGTTTTTAAGAAATTGAAGATAGTTTTGATAAAACTTTGAATTTGAATTTAAATAAAAAATAAAGTTGTTTTTAAAAGGAAGTTTGGGGCTTATACTCAAGGAAAGGCCCAGATGAATTCTTTCGAAAAGGCGACGATCGCGTCGTAATTTTGAAAACCACAGAGGGACTTGTCATACCCCAAATTTTGACCACCAAGATTTACCATCATTGTGAAGATCATCACGTCAATATGGATGTACCTTAATTCCTCATCAATCTCCTAGAGATAGTTGAGCATCCACCATAATCAAGACTTAGGGTTTCAAGCCCTCTCAGAGCACTTGGACAAAGGATTAATCAAGGAATTACATGATCTTCAACTTGTCTAACCTCTCAAACACCAATAAAGGATCAAGAGGACTCCCACATCAAGAATCAAGCACAAGGTTGCAACATTCCAAGTGGATCAAGCCTCAAGATCGCTAGTGTCACCAAATTAGGGTTTTGGTCGACTGAGGCCTCCAAATGAAAACTTTCATCTGGGCATGAGCCAATGCTTCAAAGCAAAACCCAAGATACTCCAAGGGACATCATGGACCCAATCATCAAGTCAATTTAACCTCAGGGGATGCATTTACCAAAAATCAGGAATTAGGGTTTCTTGACCTAATTCACCCCTAAGTTGACTTTTGGAACAACGCCTGAGCCAAGACCTCAAGACATGATTTGAGGGCCTCCAATACACTACATTGACCCATTTTCAACAGTGGATTGACCCAAGAAGCTTGGTTCACAAGTTTCAATTTCACCAGGACCACAATTAGGGTTTTGAGGAAAAAGTCAACTGTATCTTTGACTTTTGACCAAGACATGCTCCCAAATCTTGGGACATGATTCAATACACCCTATAACACCTATGGAATCCATCCATTAGGTTTGATTTAGGTCAAGGACTTGATTTCACAAAGGATCGCACAGTTTGGATTTCATCCGATAAAAAGTCAATTGTGCACAAAATCAAGTTTGACTTTTTGAATTTTTCACAAATATGGTTCCCCTAAGTCAAAAATAATGTTAATGTATGATATTGACCATCATTCATCAAGAAAAATCAAGAAAAGTGAGGTTTCTTGCAAAAGGGGCAACCATGAGAAACCAAAATTTTTCTAAGTTATGGAACAAAATGGCCTTGGTACCAACTTTGCAAGGTCATAACT
The DNA here is from genome assembly GCA_022829125.1 of Lathyrus tuberosus. NCBI lineage: Eukaryota > Viridiplantae > Streptophyta > Magnoliopsida > Fabales > Fabaceae > Lathyrus > Lathyrus tuberosus. The sequence continues at coordinate 6,589,012 of JALAZF010000199.1, read as the reverse complement.
CCTAAACCACATGGCCTTTTTCTCCCATTTAAAGCTCAAATGGAAGTCCATCTGACATACTTTAAAAGTGTCAACTACAGGAGATTCCAAATCCTCATGGATTTTGAGTTATGAATTGATCAAAATCACAAAAAGTGAAAATGGCCACTTTTTCCAACACTTAGTGAAATTTTCAAAAAGTCAGAATCTGCGTTACTTTTTCCAAAATGTAGAGGCATTTTTCACCTTGATCCAAGCTAAACCAGGTCTAAAGGTGAACATCAAAGTTGAAGTATGCCATGAGGGCTTTCCAACAAGTACAAGATCATCTCCAAATTCAATTTGAGTAGGGAGATACAACCCTTGGAACATGGCATCATGAACTGATTTTTACAAGGCAGATTTTGTGTATTTGCTCGATTTAGCCAAATCAGATAACTCCAAACCTTGTCATCTATTTGGACACATTAGGCGATAAAATCCAAGGGGAATGATCTGATCCCTAAGCCTCCCAAGTCCAAGAATATACACATAGCCATAATAAACCTAAAAAGGCTAAAAAGTGCAAAAGACTCCAATTTCGTTTCCAATCATTTAATGGATGCGTCAAGGTGGCATGGATTGACACATTCCTAACTAAATGAGTCAAGAATCAGCACTGAATCAAAGAACCATAGGCTTGTGCCCTAACCTCAAGTCTATGGCTAGAGGAGACTAAAGATTTCCTTGGATCAACATTTGCCAAAGGCCTGTACCAGCTGCCATTCACTATTGCTTGCAAAACAAACCTGTTACACTATAAATAGAGCTCATTTGTGCTCAGTTTGAGTACACCAAAGAACTACAACTGATGCTTTCCTCAAAATCTTTCTTTTTTCCAAAATGCCTTCTTTTGCAAGTCATCCCTGTGTTTTTGAGTTAGAGAGCAATTCCACCACAGCTCATGATCAAAAAACATTCAATATGTCATATCTAAGTTGTCTAAACACTAACCTTTGATCTGAAACACCAAAATCAGAAAGTCAACCTCCAAAACCTCAAAAATGGACTTTTCTGCATTTTTCAAGCCATGTCTTGATTCAGTCACTTCCAAAACCAAACAAGACCTCAAACATACTCCAAATATCATCCTCAAACTATCCCAATTGGTTCCCCTCATCTAGAACACCATTTGAGAGAGGTACCATATTGGTCACTTTTGTCCCTTTTGCAAGAAAGAGCTAAAACTTGTTCCTGAGGATTCCAGCTGATTTTGATCATCCTAAAAGCTTCTAAGGGATTAATCAAGAGTGTCCAAAGCATTGGATTACTTCTGGCACAAGGATCTTGACAGTTAGCACAAGAAGCTCCAAGAGGTAAGTACATGACAACTTGAACTCTTTGAATTATGCATTGCTTTAAAGTCCACTGATCATAAACATCTCATACATATCATATATGTTGTGTTTGAACCAATTCACCATGCTATTAGTGTGTATGTGATGTGTTAGCATAGGAAATGCAAATCTTGGCATTTTTTGAAACCACTATCGGATTTTTAGATAGAAGCATCTTCTGAAAAATCTAAAGGCACCATTGGATTCCTCATGAAATTCTAGGTCAGATGCACCTAAATTTTGTCCCAATCCATGGATAAATGAGCAAGTTACAGCCTTCATGCAAATCCACCATGACTTGGTTTCTTGCCTTGGCCAGGCCTAGAAACCAGGCCACCCATATATATGTAATGGGGTGGTTTTGATACACGGATGTATCACCTCCCCAGTTGTAGCGCGCGCATGTGTTTGTCTTGGAGATCATGGGTTCAAACCCCACCCAGACCTTTTTTGCTACCCTTCCACATTTTTGTTATTTTTAATATTTTTATAGTTTTTGTTAATTAATTCAAAAGTTAATTTCTCTCTCAATTTTAATTATTTTTTATTGATTCTTTTTTTGAAAATTTACAAAAATATTAAAATATTTTATTCAATAAAAATTTCACAAAAATTTTATTTATTTCATATATTAAGTATTTTTTGCAAAGAATTATGTTTTTTTTTTTCTTTTAAACACTTAAAAATATTTCTTTCTCTTGATTTTTTAAATTAAAATAATTTTCAAATTATTCTATGAATGAAACATGATTTTTAAAACATTAATCCAAGATCACAACTTGTTTTTCACACATGTTTGATAATTTTGATTATTTTAATTGAATTTTTATTCAATTAAAATACTTTTCTAAAATCAAATTAGGGTTTTAATTATTTTCACCATCACAAATCTTTTTCAAAACCTTTGGGCCTCTTGATAGAGTGTAAGTCCCACCCCTTTCTAAATACAAACCTTTTTGGGCCTCAGTCATTGTATTAGTCCCAGTACAGTTTCCAAAACGACGGTGCGATCAATGTCTTCCCATGGGCCTCTCCTTGAGTTGTAAGCCTCATCTCTTGTAAAAAAAAAAACTCACGGGCCTCTAATAGAGTGTAAGACCCAATCCTTGTTGTAAATAAAATTATTTTTGGCCTCAGTCATTGTATAAGTCCCGATACGATTTTTAAAATCTCGGCACGATCGGCGTTTTCAAAACAAAACTATCTGGGTCTCCCCTTGTGTTGTAAGTCCAATTTCTTTTTCTTTTTCAAACCTTTAAGCCTCTCCTTGAGTTGTAAGACCCATCCATTTGTACAGAAACCCTTTTTGGGTCTCAGCCATTGTATAAGTCCCGATACAATTTTCAGAACAACGGTGCGATCACTGTTATACCTGGGCCTCTCTTTGAGTATAAGTCCCAATAATCTTTTCAAAACAACTTTCCCTTTTGATTTAGGTTCAAATTCATAGTTGTTATCAAAACTTTCTTTAATTTCTTAAACAACTAACCATACAGCTGTTACAACAAAAGCTTGCTCGGCTGTAAGTTTTTTCAGCTTTCTTTTAATTACTTGCACTTATATATATATATATATATATATATATTTGTTTGTGCTGGAAGCTTGCTCACCTGTAAGTCCTTCTTTCATTCTTTTAAATACTTGTCACATATATATATATATATATATAACTGTATTGCTGGAAGCTTGCTCACTTGTAAGTCATTCTTTCATCTCTTTTAAATACTTGTCATATATCAACTGTATATATACTTATATATCTGCTTAGAGTTTTCCCCGACAACTAGGTCTAGAACTAGATAAAGCCAGTGTTCACTCTTTCAACAGTCAAAACTAATTCCCCATAGGAATTCCAGATACAGTCTTGCCTTCTCTTGGGCTTAAACAATATGGAACGAAGACAAAGGCATTATTCCCGGTGAAACTTTTCTCAGACTGTCACTATAAGAAATTGTCAAAGAAATTCATTTCCCCCAGAGAGGACTAATTCCCGGTGAAACCTCTCTTGAATATCTTCAAACCCTAGAACTGTTCACTAAAGAAAATATTATTCCCGGTGAAACTTTTCTTGAACTTTTCTTATGTTTGGACCCACAGGCTTCTAAAAATCATCCCCGCCTCCTCTTGGCTTTATACAAGGACCCTCAGGCTTCTTAGAAGTTCTCATGCCTTCTCTTGGGCTTAATACAAGGACCCTGAAGACCTCTTAAAGTTATAGGACAAAACTTAGTCATCCTTTGTTAGAGCAGTCTTTCTAAAGAGTCAAAACCTCAGACCAATTTAAGGGTTGATTCTAATCCCTTAAAACACCAGCCTCCTCTTGGGCATCATACAAAGATAAACTCTTCCATACCAGTAGACTTGGACATTCTATTCTCCTCTTGGATCTCAAAGACATTCTCAAGTTCCCTACAAACACAAGAGAAACCCTGGTCATTTTAACCAATCTCCAGTAGAGTTAAAACCCTCACAGGATCTAAAACTCAATCTTTATCCAAAATTCCCCCAGTTAGGGTCAACTTATCATCAGTATAACACTATCCCAAATCAGAACCCCAAGGCATTTGATATCTCAACTCTTCTGTAACCCTCAGCCAGAGTTGATTCCCCATTTTGGACCTGCCTCTGGATCTCAATAATCCTCAGCAGAAGACAACCTCCTCTTAGGCTTTGTATAATGATTTCCCTCAGCAGAATTATTCCCAACAGCACCCTTTTGTTGAGTCCATCTTCTTTCTTAAAGCACTCTCTTGTTGAGTCGCCCCTTTTTCAGCCTCAATCTTGGGCTTTGTACAAGACAAACAAAGTACTCTCTTGTTGAGTCAGTCACCTTTCCACACTCTCTTGTTGAGTCAGTGGTACAAAACATAAACATTCTCTTGTTGAGTCAGTCATCTTTTAGCCTCAATCTTGGGCTTTGTACAAGACATATATAAACTTTCTCCGATAAAGTCAAAATATTCATAACCTTCTCGTAAGCTCTGGACAAATATCTTCCTCAGCGGAGTCAATTCTTCCCAGCCTTCTTTTAGGCTTTAAGAATAATATCTCTATGCAGAGTCGATCCTCCTTTCAGCCTCAATCTTGGGCTTTGTACAAGACACCTGAAACATCCTCAGCCGAGTCATCCCCTTTCAGCCACAATCTTGGGCTTTGTACAAGACACCCAAAATATCCTCAGTTGAGTCAGTCTCTTTTTCAGCCTCAATCTCGGGCTTTGTACAAGAAACCAAATAAAACACTCTCTTGATAAGTCAGTCTCATTTCAGCCTCAATCATGGGCTTTGTACGAGACACACATAAATCTCCCTAAACATAGTTAATTCTCTTTTTAGCCTCCTCTTAGCCTTTTTATAATGATTTTCCTCAGTAAGGTCTGCCTCAATCTTGGGATTTGTACAAGACAAATCATACTCTCTAGCAGAGTCAATATTCTTTTAGCCACAATCTTGAGCTTTATACAAGACAGATAAAACCTCTCACCAATAGAGCCAGTTTCCCCTTTTTAGCCTCAATCTTGGGCTTTGTATGAGACAGACCAAATATTTCCCCGGAAAAGTCAACTTTTAGCCTCTTCTTAGGCTTTGTATAATGATATCTAAAATTCTGGCCTATGCAGACAGCAGATGTCCTAACACATGTCAAGACATTGTGTTGCATAATCTTTTAAACTCAGAGGCGCAACAGCAGACTGATACCTTGAATATCAGAACTGCACACTCTCAGATGTCACGACATCTGATCCAACATGTTTATCATGAACCCTAACAGAAAACATAAATATGCAGAATGATAAAGAACACAGTAATTGTTAACCCAGTTTGGTGCAACTCACCTACATCTGGGGGATACCAATCCAGGAAGAAGACTTCACTATTGTGTAGATTGTTACAAAGTTAAACTCCCACGTTTACAACTTTATCCCTAACATCTACCCCATGAACATCTTTACCAAGGTTAAACTCAAACGTTTAGAACCCTGATACGAGATACCCCACTCACTTCCCTCAATCACCAACTGTGATTTCTTCATCGTCCCTATCAATACAGAATTCTGTCAAGCATACTTGACAAAGAAGCTAACTCAGATTTTCTTAAAAACTTCATCCAAGAACATTACACAATCCAATACCTAAAGGCTTATGGATCTGTGTGACACCTATATCTTCCACAGTGTATCAACTGATACACAAGGAGACTTACAACCTAGAAAGCCAACGAATCTCAAAACCCTAAACCCTTGTTCCTTACACAAGAGAACTATGTTATAAAAGGCATACATAAACCTAGGTTTAAGTCTTCTATTTATAGTGTCTTCTGCTTCCTTGGGCTATGCGCTTTATCTACTTGCTAAATCAGTGTAGTACTTCAGGATGTCATGACTTTAGGTTATGACATCTTCTTCGACATCTTTGTTCAGTCCAGATTTATTCATCTTTATCATCAATGTGTTTTACCAAAATTTATCAAACCAATAGGTTCTTTCAATCTCCCCCTTTTGGCAAATTTTGGCTAAAACACATTTTGAGCGTCTCTTCGACCTGAGTGGCGGCTATGATTGGAATACTGTGCAAACCGAGTATGTGTTGGTGTACATGAGGAAGAAGATAACTCTGGCTCCCCCTTAACCATTGAACGGTACTGCCACTCTTAAAGAAAGTAGTAAACCAGGATGAGTGGATTTGATATAATTGTCCAGGTAATAGAAACTTCTAAAGAAGTTATTAAAAACTTTGAAACCAGAAGACAAAGGACATCTTTTTCAAATACACTCCCCCTCCAGAGATCAGTTGTAGTCTTCTTGAATCTGAGCATATAAAGCATGTAACTCAGGTCACAAGACACAACTTGATTCTTAACTCAAGTCACAAGACACAAAGGAAAACACACAGACAAGATGTTAGAACATCTTGTTTATCATCCTTACAGAGTAACTGCAAGAACAACCCTTGAAACCCTTGACCTTGACCTAATGACTCATACTCATACTCCCCCTTTTTAGCCAAAAGTTGGCAAAAGAAACCAAGACATTCCCATACCCAACCAACACAAAACCAGACATGAACAAAATACATCTTGACAAAACCACAAAGAGTACCACAATCTGAGGAAACCTGCTTCAGAAACACCCTTAAATAACCAAGAATTTTCCTTCGAATGTAACGATCTATTGAAATTCAATGCAGTTATTACTCTAAGGTTGTAACTTTCCCAAGTCCCAATGTGCACCGGCTAAGAATATTTTGACTGTTTCTTTTTCAAGGAAACCGTCCAACAATAACGCAAGTAACGATGAACATGTTTAGTACGCGCATAATACAAGACCCACCTACCAAAAGACCTATTACCCATCAAGCATGTCCTTAACAATGCTCTGACATCATGTCAGACATTGTCCCTCAATAAGACTTCAGTATTGACAAATAACTTCACAATTTTCGTGACCACAATCTGTAGAAAATAAATTCTCCCAGACTCATCAATGATTCTTAAGCATCCAATAAGAACCATTTAAATATGCATTGCCAAGCTTCCCATAACTTGCAACAATACTCCAATGTCAAGACATCCTCCTTGACATCTCAGTTTGCTTGACGCACAAATGCAAACTGGAATTTCCACAATAATGTTAAACCATCTTGACATCTCAGTTTGCTTGACACACAAATACAAACTGGAACTTAAACAGTAATGGCAAGCCATCTTGACATCTCAGTTTGCTTGACGCACAAATACAAACTGGAATTTCATCTTAGATCAAGAGGCCTCTCCCCCTGACTAAGGAAACTGGTGCTCCTCCACTGAACACCCAAGCTAATGACTGGAAAACATAAGACGCATCTTCATGTCTTCAAGAGTGCACCCTCTGTTCAACGTACCTACTGAACGCAACCATTAACTCATTATTGTTCCCTCTGACAAGAAGCAATAATTACTCACACATGATAAAAGTCATGCATCCCATGAGTACGTGTATACCAACCATAACAAACTCTTGGCTTGAGATCAAAGTCCCATTGATCCCCCTCATTCCATAACCATCTTATACACCACACGAACTCCTCTTGAATTCTCATGTATAGATATCCCAATGCTTGAGGCACAAACCAATTGAATTAGAATGCTTCACATTCCTCAAAGAGGCGCACAGGGCCCTTTAGTTTGTTACCACGATGTCAGCTATCGTATCCATGCTCCAGAACTTCACAGATGCTAAACTGATCCACTACTAGCATGACTTGCTCCAAGGGCTCCAATGTCGTATGCAAGATTTTCCACTGACCTCACCCAGCCACCAATAGAGATAAACCCCGCAATCCAAGACAGTCAGTCCTATCATTCTCCCGTATGATAACCTGGAATACTTCTGATTTATGGTAAATCTCCACTTCTGAACGCATTCAGGAAATAGACTTCAATGCAATCAACACATGATCCACTTCAGTCTTCACAAATACTTACATCTGCCTTCCAAGGGACCCTTCTACTCCATCATTCTCCCGGATGATCATGTAGATACTTCTTGGACACGATGCATATAACCAGTTCATCACAGAACCTGAAATCCTTCACCAAGGATAACTAACCCAAAGATGTTCTAACATCAGTTAGGACATCCTCCACACAAGACAGACACCACACACCATGGTTCTTGATATGCTCCACTACTGGACTTACTATCAGCATAGTAATCCACACTGAAGATCTTCACACAACACTGACCCACCAGCTTGAACAAAGAAGTCTTCAAGAACCCAGAGAGAAATAAACTCTCAACCACAAAGAAGGTATGCTTCCATCCTCAACCCAGAACTTCTTCCACAAGCTCCCAGAGAACCAGAACCTTCAGTCATTTCAACTAACTACTCTTTTACGAAAGAGAAATCAGTTTCAAACATTCTGCTTGAATGCTCATTGTGAAACCAATCAAATGCCACCTTTTGATTGACCTCAATCATCTTCAGAACTCCCACAAGATACCCTGATCTACTAATGAAACCAGATCTTTAAGTCACACGAACTACTTGCCCCACAACAAGACATCTTGGATCCACCAAGCCTCTTAGTCATGTAACATCTTCTCATCCACAGCTCCCACAAACTGCATGAGATAGACCTTTTTAAAGAATCCATTACTCCCATTCTCCTGTAGATCACCTTATCTTAAGCTGACGTGCCACATCACCAGCTGAGACTTCTGATGTTAAGCTAGATGTCAAAACATTATGACATCCAACAGTTAAATTCAGCTCTTCCTTCTGCCACTTAGAAGAACCTCCTCCCTTTGCAGAAACAGATTTCCATGCTCTCACAGACTTGATTCAAATAACCAAGTTTTGAGTAGACAACCTCCATTCTGCTTTGAAACTCCAAAGACTTCAAACCTGCTAAGTCTGAATCTTCAGAAAATAAGTAGTCCATGACTACCCCATAGCAATACCAAAGAATGCCACTTCCCTTAGTAGAGCCGTCAAAAGAAATCCAGAGATAACTGCCACTTATCCTTGACCTTCACAACCAGAGCAAACACTATGCTCCAAAGCACCTAGATCAGAAATAAACTGACCCAAGTTGTAACCATCAAGATTATGATGTCTTCATAGTCTTCCATCTCCATCTTCAACAACATCACCATCTGAACAAGTCATTCACAATACTTTCCAGGAAACAGATGCTAAGCCAATAATCCCAGGTCAACACCTAGGAGACTTTTGAGCGAATGCAGAACCCCTCCCATGATTCTTCAAACCTCTGATGAAAAGATGTTAGAACATCTGACAGAATATCATCAATCTTGACTTTCAAGGATAATCAATTAAATACTTGTGGATTCCACAAATAGCAATTGATCTTAAATCCTTATGCAATAACTCTTATCCAAATCCAGCATATTCTGAATATCCCAAGATATTCCTCATCACGTTGTCTTCTTCAGTTTGTGCAAGTTGTTAAGATATCAAGGTTGCCCCCTTGATTCAAGCTCTTAAGATTCTCTCTGAACGAATCCTAATTGCCTCAACTGTGTTAACTCATTCTTAGGGTTGAAAGTATAAGTTCTTCCTTGCATGTTTTTGTGAATGGTGAAAATAAATCACCTCCAAGGTCTCCACTTTGTGTCTCAAGGAAACACCTTATAGTCAGAAGAGTAACTAGAAGACTCCAGATACATGACATAGATGTCTTTATGAGTGGACTTGAGAGAATTCTCAAGTATCTTTGACAACCTAGCCGTCTAAACATTTATCAAACTCCTTGAGCAAGAACTTGATAAACTTTACACCTCAACATATCTCCTCTTCAACTGACTTCAAACTGTACCAAGAAACAAGCTTCCATGTACCAAGTCATCATACTAGATATCTGACCACAACTTCCTTCAATCCATCGCTCCCGACTCTGGAATAAAAGAACGCAGATACCTTTAATATTATAGAGGCCGACGATTGAGACCTTCCACCAACTGTCTTCAGTAACAACTCCAGAATCCCATAATTCTAGAGCTCTCCCATTAGAAACACATGTAGCGGAACCACCAAGGAACAGATCCTGCTTGCCCTAATAAGATGTCACAACATGTTATAAGAGAAACCAACAAGAGAACTAGCCACTTATCGTGTAGTTATTGTAGAATCTCCACAGCAACATGAACAACCTCTAGGTTGCTCCCCTTGATCCAGAATATCCATCTCATCCATTAATACCCTTGGGTATGTTTGAGTTGATTGATCTGATCTCCAAAACTCCTCCTTGTTTAAATGCCAGAAAGTATCTCCCAAAGATCTCATTCAAAACCAGACAGGATGCTCGCTCTGATACCAATTGAAATTCTGGCCTATACAGACAGCAGATGTCCTAACACATGTTAAAACATTGTGCTGCATAATCTTTTAAACTCTTAGGCGCAACAGCAGACTGATACCTTGAATATCAGAACTGAACACTCTCAGATGTCACGACATCTGATCCAACATGTTTATAATAAACCCTAACAGAAAACATAAATCTGTAGAATGTTAAAGAACATAGTAATTGTTAACCCAGTTCGGTGCAACTCACCATATCTGGGGGATACCAATCCAGGAAGAAGACTTCACTATTGTGTAGACTGTTACAAAGTTAAACTCCCATGTTTACAACTTTATTCCTAACATCTACCCCATGAACATCTTTACCAAGGTTAAACTCAAACGTTTAGAACCCTGATACGAGATACCCCACTCACTTCCTTCAATCACCAACTGTGATTTCTTCATCGTCCCTATCAATACAGAATTTGTCAAGCATACTTGACAAACAAGCTAACTCGAATTTGCTTAAAAGCTTCATCCAAGAATAATACACAATCCAATACCTAAAGGCTTATGGATCTGTACGACATCTATATCTACCACAATGTATCAACTGATACACAGGGAGACTTACAACCTAGAAAGCCAACGACTCTCAAAACCCTAAACCCTTGTTCCTTACGCAAGAGAACTAGGTTACAAAAGGAATACAAAAGGCATACATAAACCTAGGTCTAAGTCTTCTATTTATAGTGTCTTCTGCTTCCTTGGGCCATGCGCATTATCTACTTGCTAAATCAGTGCAATACTTCAGGATGTCATGACTTTAGGTTATGACATCTTCTTCGACATCTTTGTTCAGTCCAGATTTATTCATCTTTATCACCAATGTGTTTTACCAAAATTTATCAAACCAATAGGTGCTTTTAATATCCCCTAAAGAGTCATTAATTTTTAGCCTCAATCTTAGGCTTTGTACAAGACAGATAAACACTCTCTTGTTGAATCAACCTTTTCCATCCTCCTCTTAGGCTTTGCATAAGGACTTCCCCAGTGGAGTCAATAAATCTCTTAGCTTCAAACTTGGGCTTTGATCAAGGCACGCAAAAATAAACATCCCCTCATAGGAAATCAAAATCTCTCTGTAGGAAGACATTTCTCTGTGTTATCACACAAAAAAACAGACATTCAAAATAAACCCTAATCCCAGATAACTGCTCTGTAAGTGGAACACTTGTTGATTCAAATATCCAAGATGTGGTCCATCTCTTATCCTGGTAAAAATCCTCTCTTTCATCTAATTGCTGTAAGCGGCAAGCCTCTGGATTATTTACATCCACGCCACTGTCCTTCTCTTAGCATGGAAAACTCTTAAGAAAAAATGGCGTTGCTCAACACTGAGTTAAAGTTTCCTCCTTTAGGATAAATCCCTCATAAAGTAAATTATGGCATTGTTGGATTCTCATATCCCAATTAAAGTAATTTTCCTTTATAAATAGTCACCCAACAGTTGTGATAAATAGACGAGATGTCTCCCTTTAGAGATGAAAAATTCTCTCTCAATCAAACCTTTTAGCTCCAATCTTGGGCTTTGAACAAGACACAAATAAACCTTTTAGCTTCAATCTTGGGCTTTGAGCAAGACACCAAAACATCTTTTTCCTCCCATAGAATAGGAGGAACTACGATTGTTCTGATTTCCCTGTTTTTTTTAACGGGAATACGTAGGCATAATATTGCGAAATCTTAGCGAGCACACCAATAAAAAACTCTAGGTCCAATACCTTCTTACCAATCAAAAACTCTAGGTCCAGTACCTCACCCGAAACCAACAAAAACCCATTCTCCCTCTCATATCTCCCAAAGAAGAAGCTTTCCCAACCTTCAAAGGATAAACACCATCAAGTATAAAAGCAGAACCTATTGCTAACAACCTGTGGATAACCACATATAGGATGGGTAATTGACAACTCCCCATTGTATAACCTGACCCGGAACTCCCCGAATCTCTCTTAACCGTTTGTTCAGTTAAACATTCGCGTGCAAGGTTAGTTATAGATAGCTTTCCTTTCCCTTCCATCTTCACGGGATAAATAAGAAATCAGAAAGTAGCACCCCTAGTCCTACCATTACGGTGAGAAACCCAACGGCGATAAGGTGGTCGCACCACCGACAAAAATCGCACGCTACAGAGAAATGGCGACTCTCCTGGGGACGTCTTTGATCTGTCTAGGACTAAGACTAGAATTCCTAAGAGGTCTAGGATGTTAGTTTTAGGAAGGCTTAATACCCTTTTTAGTCCCTTACATATGCTTCTGGGTCCATTTTGGTCCTCTTTCTTTTAAAAGTTTCAAATTGGTCCCTTACATATGCTTCTGGGTCCATTTTGGTCCTCTTTCTTTGAAAAGTTCCAAATAACATAATTAGAGTAGTAATTTCCGTCAAATATTGGCAAACGGTGTTAGTTGAGATGACGTGTCAACTGAGGTGGTGTTAGTTGAGATGACGTGTCAGCTGAGGTGACGAAACAGGACTCCGTGGCAGAATTATTTTTTATTAATTTTAATTAAGTTTTTAGAAAAATCTATTTAAATTAAATTTCACAAACTTTAATATAAAATATTTGGGCCTGAAGCCCATGTTCTTCACAACAGCCCAATAATCAAGTTTATTATTGTAATGTGAACAAACTATATAAACACTTAAATTTGTTATTGAAATTTCAATGTGGGACTTCACAAACCCCATAAAAGCAACACAGTTTCATGTACATGATTATTATCTCCTTGTTAGCTACATGTTATGCTAATTTCAACCCATATTTGCTGAGCACACACGTGATTATCTACAAGTTCTTTTGCTTTACATACTAACTCAGATATGCAATTTGGCTGTAGTATGCTTCTCAGTTCAAGGAAACCATGGTCACAATCATTATTGGTGTTTGGACAGGGAATGCTACTATCAGTATCTGCATGCCACCTGGATTTTGACCATTCACTAAAGATAAACGTTCCCTCGGAAGATAAACTCAAACTCAATTGGATCATCACCACCTAGAAGCTTGCCACCATGAAGCTCGCAGCAACAGAGGAGACAGATGTCAAATGAGCATTTTGTACAGCTTCTGTGGTAGTCAAATATTGATGTTTTGCAGTTATCACTACAAAAAAGTGTAAAATTAACAACTGCATGGAGCTAGAATAACCAAAAACAAAAATAGAGCAAATAAGACTCTACAAGTACACGCACTCATCTATAGAGTACTCTGCTACTTATTTTTAGCTCTGATAGTGGGAGCCCTGTAATGTTCACCACAAAAGAAAATTTAATAATGAAAAATAAATGAAACTAAGAAAAAAAAAATTTTACAGCACAAAATCTACCAAGTTACACTAATGAAATTTAAAGGATCAATAATTGTAGAATTGCTTCTTGATCAGTATCAAGCTTCTAGTAGATTCCAATCCAGCTAGCAAAAGCATCAAACATGCTTATGTAAGATTGATAGTTTTTCCTGTTTTACTGCATCATATTCTAGGTGCTGCATTAAGAATAATAGGTTCATCGTCAGTTGCGTGCCAGAAAAAAAAAACAATTAGCATAGAATAGTGTAGTAATGCAAAATTGCTAATAGGAGATGTATAAGATTGGCTCGACAAATAAACCGATTTCAAATTCGTAGTTAGTTAGTAACATATATTATACAGTATAAATTCAGAGTATCTACCTCCGCCAATTGTTGCTTCAGGCAACCGCTCAATTGAGTATCTGTGTTTGGTGATGTACATTATCGGCACACCAGGAATCTGGAATGTAGAAACCCAGTTCATGAGTTATGCATCCAGGTCCAACATCAAATTAATGACAAGCAGAGAAATGATTAATTTGTTTATCTTCCGGATCCTCCTCTTCAAATCTCGATCATATGTTGTGACAATGAAGCACTTATTCTGCGCCCAAGAAAATGGCTTGATTAAATAATTTGGTACAATGTGATGAATAGAATGCAAGTGTGTGTTGCTAAGAAATTCTTGCTTGATAAAAGTGTTTAATTAAATGGATAAACATTGCAACCACTAAAAATTGAGAATTAAGCAAGTATTAATTCAACTATTAGAAAAGCTTTGTTGCAATATTTCGATGTTTAACATATACTTAAATAATAAATCACACCTTAGTAACTCTTTGAACAAAGATGTGTTGCTTTTATGGGGTTTGTGAAGTCCCACATTGAATTTTCAACAACAAATTTAAGTGTTTATATAGTTTGTTCACATTGCAATAATAAAACTTGATTATTGGACTATTGTGAAGAACATGGGCTTCAGGCCCAAATATTTTATATTAAAGTTTGTGAAATTTAATTTAAATAGATTTTCTAAAAAACTTAACTAAAATTAATAAAAAATAATTCTGCCAAGTAGTCCTGTTTCGCCACCTCAGCTGACATGGCATCTCAACTAACACCACCCTAGCTGACACGTCATCTCAACTAACACCGTTTGTCTATAATTGACGGAAAGGACTATTTTGATTATGTTAGACAACATAAGGGACTAATTTGGAACTTTTAAAAGAAATAGGACCAAAATGGACCCAGAGGTATACATAAAGGACTAAAAAGGGCATTAAGCCTTTTAGGAATTATGTATATATATATATATATATATATATATATATATATATATATATATATATATATATATATATATATATATATATATATATATATACTGCTTTTCCTACTTGATATCCGTGTTTATTTTTTTGTTAATGGGAATATGAGTGATGTCGCATGTGGAAAGTATGAGAGAACCCTAAGATAGGTGATGGCATAGACGGGTGGTCTTACAGGGAGTGATTCCCGAATAAGCGATCCTGGTAGACCATCAAATAAGTGGAGATACCCTTTACGGATTCAATGTTGAACGACTTTGTCGTGAAGGAAGATTGTCCCAATTTGTGAAAATGAGGATTTAGTAGACATTAACCATGTGGCCATTTGGTAGTGCGGTAGCTATATGAAATAGTTGACACGCGATACTACACTCAATTGAGATTACCCTAGGATGCTACAGCTCGCTCGGGTGAACCAGCTTGCTATTGTTATCCCTATAGGGGTCAATGATTTTGGGAACTTTTAACCCGTTCTACAGGTACAAAAATTCACCAGAATACAACCTTTGGGGATGGGTCGAGCCATGACTCCATGCTCGTGACGTTGAACCCTTGAACCCATGTTTTTTCAATGTTTTGTGTGTTGCATTCATGCATTCATCTAAAAAACTCTTAAACAAAGAAAAAATCTTCTTTTCTCTTCTCTCTTTTTTCAAATTAAACTAAAACAAAGATTGCAAATATTAGAGAGAAAGACTGTGTTATGGATTTCGGTAGAAGGAAGACGCACAAGTACACCTTCAAGGCTCCAAAACTAGAGGATTTAAGGGGGCTGGCAAGGATGATCACCAACCCTGATGCTTTCGCAGCTAAGTACGGAGGGCTATTGTCTCTGTTAAGGGTCCATGTAGATGAAGGAATCCTGTCTATGCTGATTCAGTTCTATGATCCAGTTTATCACTGTTTCAAATTCCCGGATTATCAACTAGCACCAACACTGGAGGAGTATTCTCACCTGTCTGATTTACCCATCACTGACCAAGCTGCCTTTTCTGGACTGGAAGAAATTCCAAAGGATCAAACCATTGCAAGAGCAATCTATTTGGACGAGTCAGAAGTCAGGACTCACATGACCACTAAGGAAGGAATCTAAGGTTTACCGACCAAGTTTTTGGTAGAGAAAGCCCTATACTTTGCCAGTATAGGAAACATAACTGCTTTCGAAGATATCTTTGTTCTACTCATGTATGGGTTATTCCTCTTTCCCAACATCGATAGCTTCGTCGATACCAACTGCATTAAGATATTTTTTATTGGAAACCCCATACCAACCTTGCTCGCAGATGCTTATCATTCTGTACACTTAAGGAATTTGTACATCAGAGGAATGATCACATGTTGTGTACCCTTGCTTTACAAATGGTTCACTTCCTATTTACCCAAGTCTGCTACTTTTTGGGATCATAAGAGTACGATATCTACGTTGTTCACAGAGAATCATGTCTCTTACCAACTCTGACATAGATTGGTACAATCGGATCTATGATGGGATAAGGATCATCGACAAATGTGGAAACTTCCCTAATGTACCCCTCATAGGAACTAAAGGAGGAATCAACTATCATCCAATTTTAGTTAGTGGTCAACTCGGATAACCGATGAAGCATATTGTAGCGAGCGATTTTGGACGCGGTTCTTAAGCGTTGGTCGCTCTCTGCGGTTTGAGCTTTAAACTACAGGTCGATTCATTTTTTATCCTATTGTGAGCTGAATAAGGAAGGGAAATAGATGTCTCCAATTAACCCTGCTTGCATACTGAGTTTAAACAGCGGTCTGTTAGGTCACGGATGCTATCAATGTAGGGGGCCTTGTACTGGTTATTTGTATTTTCGCCAATACGGTTCTCTTTATTTTTACCTGGGCAGAAGGTTTCTGGCGGGGAACAAGGGTTAGGATGTTAGGACTGATGCTTTTGAAATACTGCTTTTGATTGATGGAGATGTGGGATTTTGGTTTTCTGTTGATTGTGCTCGCTAAGATCTTTTCTTTCGATCTTATGCCTATGTATTCCCGTTTACCGAAACAGGGAAATCAGAGCATTCGTAGTTCCTCCTATTCTATGGGAGGAAATGGGTGTTTTGGTGTCTTGTTCAAAGCCCAAGACGTGAAGCGAAAGGTGGTTTGTATCTTGTTCAAAGCCCAAGATGTGAAGCTAAAAGGTCTATTTGTGTCTTGTTCAAAGCCCAAGACGTGAAGCTGAAAGACCTCGGCTTTAGAGAGAATTTGTCATCTCTAAAGAGGGGAGAAGGAGAATTACTTTAACTGGGATACGCGGATCCGAGCAATGCCATAATTTCCGAAGAAAGGGTTTTAACCTGAAGAAGAAGACTTTAACTCAGTGTAGAGCAATGCCATCTTTCCTTAGGAATTTCTCATGCTAAAAGAGGGACAGTGGCATGGATGTAGATGATCCAGAGGCTTGCCGTTTACAGCGATTAGATGAAGGGAAAGGAGTTGTTGATGTTTGTGTACTGCGAACGAGGCACAACTTTAGTGCTAAAAGGTTGATTGGATCAACCAGTGGTTTTCTTATACGAAGCCTAAGAGGAGGCTAATTTCCGCTAGGAAATTCATTATACAAAGCCTAAGAGGAGGCTATTTTATGTCTCGTACAAAGCCCGAGAGAGAGGCTAAAGGTTTTTGACCCAGTGGGGCATATCGTTATACAAAGCCTAAGAGGAGGCTAGCAAAGAGTTGACTCAGTTGGAGAATCTTTTATACTCAGTAATAGAGTGTTTTTGTATCTCGTACAAAGCCCGAGAGAGAGGCGAAAAGGTTGTTTTGACTCCACTGGGGAGAATTTTGGTATCTCGTACGAAGCCCGAGATGGAGGCTATTGTAACTGTTTCAGTTGAGTGACAGATCCAATATACTGATTTAAAAGAGAAAATCAGTTCTTATATGAGCAACACTGTACTCAGGGATTTGATTTGAGGATCAGGGATATTTCCTTTTCTTTGAGGAAACGGGAAATCCAAAGGGTATTGAGACTGTCCGAGTCTGCGAGTTTCCTTCCTATTTAACGAAGGGTGCTTGAGAATGTCTTTGAGACTCAAGGAAGTTAGACTGTCCAAGTCTAGAGTTTTATCTTTTGTACTATGCTTCGAGAAACAGTAGTAGACTCTATGAAAGGACTGTTCTATGCAGATGACTAAGTTCTGTTCCTATACCTCTAGGAGGTCGTCGGGACAATTTGTACGAAGCCCAAGAGGAGGCTGGGAACTTTTAAGAAGCCGATAGGTCCTTGTACGAAGCCCAAGAGGAGGCTATCATTCCCGAAGGAAGAGATCATTATACGAAGCCTAAGAGGAGGCTGTGAATACTTCTAAGAAGTCGTAGGGTCCTTGAATAATGCCCAAGAGGAGGCCGATGCTTTTAAGAAGCCCGTGGGTCTATCATCTCCTTTCCATTAGGAGAGATAACTCTTTTAAAGATGAAAACCACTGGTAAACGTGCAAGGTTTACTATCCAGCAACTTTTAACTTTTAAAGAGGGTTCCTTAGTTAAGGTCCAAGATTATGACCGTAGTGGGTACCCAAACCCCGAGACATTCAAGGCAAGCTGTCCACAAGGAATAGATCAAGTCAGGAAAGTTCGAGAATTGGGAAGAAACTCAAAGATGCCATTCACGGAGAATACATTCATCTTGGGGAGTAGAGCTTCTTGACGATTCCTAAGGAGGACAGCCGAAGAGAAGACTGTATCTGGTACTCCTATTAGGGATCTAGGCGTCTATTTCTACGAATAAATGAAACGGCGTCACTTAGTTCTAGACGTAGTTGCCGGGGAAACTCGAAATATCTATACTATTATTACACAGTAGATATGAGTTTATGAAAGGAGACTTACAGTGAGCAGCCCCACAATACAGTTTATAATATGAAAGCAGTAAATGAAAGCGATAACCACTTACTCGGTTGTAGTGCTTCCATGCTGTTTGGTTAGTTGTTCAACAAAGAAAGATTAAAAACAACAGTATATTCAAAATCAAAGGAGAAAGTGCTTTGAAAAAGAAAGATTTGGGGCTTACAGCTCAAGGAGAGGCCTAGGGTTTTATCAGTGAGCGCACTGTTGAATTTGTACAGAGGGACTTATACAAGTAACTGGGGCCCAAAAAGGTTTTCTGTATAAAGGGATGGGTCTTACACTCTCTCAAGAGGCCCAAAAAGGTTTAAAGAAAAAGAGTGAGGCTTATAACACGAGGGTAGGCCCAAATGATTTTTCGTTTAAAAATGGCGATCGCGCCGAGGTTTTCTTTTAACGCAGAGGGACTTATACAATAAGTGAGGCCCTAAATGTTTTTGGTTAAAAGGGGGATTGGGTCTTACACTCTAATAGAGGCCCAAAGTGTTTTAAAGAAAAAGAAATGGGTCTTACTACTCGAGGGTAGGCCCAGATGGTTTTTATTTTTAAACGGGCGACGATCGCGCCGTTTACTTGTACAGAGGGACTTATACAATGAGTGAGACCCAAAATGTTTTTGTACAAGGGGGGATGGGTCTTACACTCTCTCAAGAGGCCCAAAGAGTTTTGAAGAAAAATAAATGGGTCTTACTACTCGAGGGTAGGCCCAGATGATTTTTGAAAAGGTGATGATCGCGCCGTTTGTTTTTTGACGCTATCGGGACTTATACAATAAGTGAGGCCCAAAGATGATTTGGTCAAAAAAAAGGATTGGGTCTTACACTCTAATAGAGGCCCAAAGTGTTTTGAAAATGATTTATGAGGGTTGAATTAATCCAAAACCCTAATTTGTTTTCAAAATGTATTTAATTGAATAAAAATTCAATTAAAATGATCAAAAATTGTTTAACACATGGAAAACAAATTGTGATCTTGGGTTAATGCTTCAAAAATTAAGTATTGACCTACAAAATAATTAGAAAGCATTAAAAGTTGCAAAATCAATGTAGAAAAAATATTTAAAATGTCAAAAACAATTAAAATATTAATTCTTTACAAAAATATCAATTATATGAAATAAATAATATTTTTGGGATTTTTTGATAAAATAAAATATTTTAGCATTTTTGTGAATTATTAAAAAAAGAATCAACTCAAAATCCTTAAAACTCAGAGAGAAATTAATTTTTGAATCAATTAAACAAAATCACAAAATTCAAATATTTGAAAATCTGAAAATGGCGCCAAGAACACAAGCAAGAACACGCGCGTTTTCTGGGTTTGGCTGATTTGCATTTTCTATCCAATCTCCATGAATACGTAATCATATCATGCAATCCACATATCATTATGCTCGTCTCAACCTCCTGATCATGTCTATGTACTTTAATTTCATTTAAATTAAACATACAACAAGAAATCACGAAGAAACCTCAAGAACCCTAATTTTTGCATGAAGGCTAGGATTTTTGATACACGATTCAAACAATGCAATTAATTGAGGGAAAACATTCCATGCATGATTATGATTATATGGCCAAATTATTGTGCGAGGAAATATGCATAGATTGAGAGATGACCAAGTATGTGCTTACCTCCAAGTCGTGACAGCAAGAGCAGATGTGATTTTGAGTTGGAGGTGTTACAGACAAGTTGTGATGATCTGGACAGCTTCCCTACACCATATGGAGTGTGTTTGAACACTTGGATTGAATTGAAATGGACTGGATCAGTTTATGGCATCTCAGCTGCACCTTGTTTGAAAATTTGAGCAACCAGCTGGTGATTTCATGAAATTGATGTTTCAGAAGTTATGTGAGTGTTTGATCAGCTCATATGTGATGTATGTGAGGTGTGTGAGTGATTGGTTTGTGCAGAATTGCTCTCAAACTCAAAACCCGATAGCTACCTTGCTAAGAAAGGCATTTTTGCCAAGAGAAAGAGATTTTGAGGAAAGCATCTGTTAGATGGCTTTGGTGTACTTAAACTGACCACAATTGAGCTCTATTTATAGTAGAGCAAGTTTGTTTTGCAAGGAATAGTGCATGACAGCTGGTAAGTAGGTTTGGCCAATGTTGGCAAATGAAAATCCAAGTCTCCTCTAGCCATTGACTAGAGGTTAGGGCACAGAGCTTTGGTCCCCTTGGTCTTGGATAAGTCTTGACTGATTTCAGATGAGAATGACTCAGTCCATGCCACCTTGATGGTTCCATTGAATGCCTCATTCCAAATTTGAAGTCTTGTCCCTATTTTGGCAACTCTAGGTTCAACATGTTATTCCTTGTTCCTTGGACCTTGGAGGCTTGGCTCAGTGATTGTCCCCTTTGGATTCAATCCTCTGAGGTGTCCAAGTGGATTGGAGCAATTGAAATTGGCTGATTTTGGCAAATCGAGCCAAAATACAAATTCTGCCTTGCTTTGACAGATTTCAGCAAGGCAACTTGCCAATGTTGTATCTCATGGTGTAGGTTGAATTTGGCAATGTTCTTGGCCATTTTGGAAAGCTCTTACATGATACAACAACTGTTTGAACAAGTTTGGTTTTGATCTCTTTTGATTCCAAGTGAAAAATCCCCCTACTTTTGGCAAAAAGTGAAGGCAAATTCTGACTTAGTGAAAATTTCACTAAGTGTTGGAAAAAGTGACATTTTCACTTTTCAGCCACTTTGATCACTCCATAACTCAAAATGCTTAATGAATTGGAATGACTTGTAGTTGAAGTTTTTGTAGGTGATAATGAGGGCTACAAATCCATCTTTGGATGAGAAAAAATGGCCTTGTGGTTTAGGAGTTATGGTCCTCCAAAGTTGGTACCTTTGCCACTTTATTTTTACCTTAGAAAAATTTCTAAGTTTTATGGTTACCCCTTTTACAAGTTATCTCACTTTTCTTGATTTTTCTTGATGAATGATGATTCAAATCATACATTAACATCATTTTAGGGTTAAAAATCCATTTTGGTGAAAAATCTCAAAAAGTCAAAGTTGACTTTTGTGCACAGTTGACTTTTTATCAGATGAATTCCAAACTGTGCAATTCTTCAGGAAATCATGTCCTTGACCTAAATCAAACTTGATGGACATGTTACATGGGTGTCATAGGGTATATTCAATCATGTATTAGGGTTTGGGAGCATGTCCAGGTCAAAAGTCAAAGTTACAGTTGACTTTTCCCTTAAAACCCTAATTGTGGTGCAGATGAAAATGAGACTTGTTGCTCAAGCTTCTTGGATCAATCCATTGTTCCAAATGGATCAATATGGTATATTAGAGACCCTCAAATCATCTCTTGAGGTCTTGGCTCATGGTTTGTCCCAAAAGTCAACTTAGGGGTGAATTAGGTCAAGAAACCCTAATTCCTTATTTTTGATGAATGCATCCCCTGAGGCAAAATTGACTTGATGCATGGGTTCATGAGGTTCCATGAAGAATATTAGGTCATGCTTTGGATCATTGCCTTGTTCCCAGATGAAAATTTCCATCTGGAGGCCCTGGTCGACCAAAACCCTAATTTGGTGGCACTGTCGATCTAGAGACTTGATCCACCTAGAAGGGAGCAGCCTTGTGCTTAATCCTTGAAGTGGGAGTCCTTTTTGATCCATTGTGGATGTTTAAGAGATTAGACAAGTTGAAGATCATGTCATTTCTTGATTGATCCTTTGTCTAAGCACTCAGAGAGGGCTTGAAACCCTAATTTTGATTGTATTGGATGCTCACCCATCTTTAGGGAGACTAATGAAGCATGATGGTTCATCCATATTGTGATGATGATTTTCACAATGATGGGAAATCTAAGTGGTCAAAATTTGGGGTATTACAGATGCCCCTATTTAATCTTCTTGGACCCGAAGGTATGAATGACGAAGGGATTCGAGCATTCGGGGTGCAAGAGGATTAAATATCGGAATATCCGAAATTTTGATGGTGATTATGAATGGTAGCTTACGCATTCATCTTCTTTAGCTAAGCAATGATGCTTAGAAAAGGTAAACTTCCCCTCGATCCTGGTTTCCTACCAAGGAACTGGTCTCAGTTTTCTTTTGAAATAAACTTCCCCTCGTTCTTGGTTTCCTACCAAGGAACTGGTCTTAGTTTCTGATTTAAAATTCCCCTCGATCCTGGTTTCCTACCAAGGAACTGGTCTTAGTTTCTTTTGTCAATAAACTTTACTGACAAGGGACGCTATTCATAGCGGCTTTCCTCAAACTTCTCGCCAAATTTTCCTGGGGAGATGCCATTTGAGTGGAAAAAGTTTTGATGTCAGACTTGCTGGGGAACCCATTCGCCTGAATTATAGAGGTACACAAACTTCTCTGTTTTGGAGACGCCATTTGTCGATTCTACTGGGGAAAGTGAGTCTCTTGAGAGACTGCTTCTGATTGGGGATATTACATCATACTTTTCTTGGGATCTTCCCGGAGAAACGCCATATGATGGGGTCCAATTTTGAGGTGTCGATGACCTTTTCATCAACGACTTTTCGGAGAAAAAACTGGCGTGCTGCCGAATCTCTGATCACGAGGCTTTCTCTGTGGATTTTCCTTAATCCTGGAAAGCAAGGATATCGTCTTCAATGGCGAAGAGTGACATCTGTTGAAGGTTCTCTGATCTTTCAGAGGTTCAAGTTATCAAAGTGGCCAAGTGCTGACTCTGATCTAAAGATACACTGGTGGCGAGATTGTGTAGACGCAACACTTCCTGACGAGGAAAGAACTGACAAAATCGATTGAGAAAACTGTTTATCACTAGGGGACAAGACCGACTCAAGTGATAGTGATGCAATATGAAATGTGAATGCAAATCAAAAATGCACGATGTATGTATGTATATGCTAACAAAACAGACGCGACATACAGACTAATGGATGAACACAATTGGATACTCGGCCATCGCGGGGCGAAGAAGTACCGTTGATTCAAAATAGCAATTCCACCTTGCTTAGGAGAGATAGTCCCGTTGGGAGCTATGTTGATCGGGCTTAGGAGATGAGAACTCGGCCGAGGGTATCAGACGGGAAAACCGCATCTGATACAGTTGATCCTTCATTCAGGCATACTGGCTTAGAAGGAGTACTTTGATTCTGCACTTTGAAGTTCGCTTACTTCGGGAGAAGCGATCGATGTTCTTCTGATGTTCAACAGTCAAAAGAAATGCCATCTTTAATTTAAAAGCAGAAAAAGTTTTTAACAAGTAAATTCATTTTCGTTTTATTTCAAGAATCGCTGATTAAGTTTAAACAACGTCGTTCTGTAAAGCTAAAACAAATTAAGAATTACAAACAAAAGCACAAGGGCTCAAATTTTATTGATAAGATGGAGATCAGCCAAACGCATGATTCCAAAGAGTATATACAAAGTTTGAAAATGGTAATTTACAGGGAAAAAGGGCTACGTTGAAACATAACGACCAATATCCTTCTACCAACTTTGAATTCGGGGCATCCTGAGCTTCTGTCGAAGATGACCTTTGACTAGAGATTTCCTCCGATAGATAATGTAACTACTGCTGAGGGACTTGCCTCTGTTGAACATAGTTACTTGCCATTATCTCTAACTTTTGCCTGGATTGTACTATGAGATTTCCAATCCATCGGGATGATGTTTTTTCATGTCTCTAACTTTTTCCTGGATCGCCCTTTCGGGTTTTCAATCCACCGAGACGTTTTTTTTAGTTTTAGGCGAAGTATTTCTTGACTACATCAACATTCGTGGGGTAGGCAAATTCCTCTCCGTCCATGGTTGCAAGTCTCAAGGCGCCGCCTGAGAAAGCTTTCGTGACCACATAGGGGCCATCATAATTTGGGGTCCATTTGCCCCGAGAGTCAGTGAGAAATGATTGTATCTTCTTGAGCACGAGGTCTCCTTTTCTGAAGACACGAGGCCGAACCTTTTTGTCGAACGCCCTCTTCATTCTTTGTTGATACAACTGACCATGGCATAGTGCCGTGATTCTCTTTTCTTCGATCAGGTTCAGTTCGTCGTGTCGACTTTGACACCATTCAGCTTCGGTGAGCTTCGCTTCCATCAATACCCGGATTGATGGGATCTCTACTTCTATGGGGAGCACTGCCTCCATGCCATATACTAGAGAGAAAGGGGTTGCCCCTGTTAAAGTGCGGACAGATGTGCGATAACCATGAAGAGAAAAGGGTAGCATTTCGTGCCAATCTTTGTAGGTTACAACCATCTTTTGAACGATCCTCTTGATGTTCTTGTTAGCCGCTTCTACCGCTCCGTTCATCTTGGGTCGGTAGGGAGATGAGTTATGGTGTTCGATCTTGAACTCAGCACACAACTCTTTCATCATCTTATTGTTCAAGTTAGATCCATTATCAGTAATGATCTCGCTTGGAACACCATAACGGCGGATGATATTGTTTTTGATAAATCGGACCACCACTTGTCGGGTTACATTGGCGAATGACGCTGCTTCGACCCACTTGGTGAAATAATCAATGGCTACCAGGATGAACCGATGTCCGTTTGAAGCCTTGGGCTCAATCATACCAATCATGTCGATTCCCCATATGGAAAAAGGCCACGGGGAAGAAAGAACTTTGAGATGTGATGGCGGTACATGAATTTTGTCGGAGTATATCTGACACTTGTGACACCTCCTCATGTACTTGTAGCAGTCGGATTCCATTGTCAACCAATAGTACTCGGCCCTGAGAATTTTTCTCGCCATTGTGTGTCCGTTGGCATGAGTGCCAAAGGATCCTTCATGAATTTCTTTCATGAGCATGTCTGCTTCTAGTCTGTCGACGCATCGGAGCAAGACCATGTCAAAATTTTTCTTATAAAGAGTGTCACCGCTCAGGAAGAAGTTTCCAGCCAATCTTCTGAGGGTTTTCCTGTCTTTTCTGAGTGCCCCAGATGGGTACTCTTGTTTCTGAAGGAAGCATTTGATATCGTGATACCAAGGTTTGTCGTCTATGACTGCTTCAATCGCGAAGATGTAAGCGGGCCGTTCAAGGCGCATTATGTCGATCTTAGGTATGTCATTCCATCGACCTACACTAATCATGGAAGAGAGTGTGGCTAATGCATCAGCCATGTGATTCTCATCACGAGGGATGTGATGAAAGTCGACTCTGTTGAAGAAGGGTAACAACCTTCTTGAATAGTCTTTGTAAGGAATCAATCCTGATTGGTATGTGTTCCAATCTCCTTTTATCTGGTTAATAACCAGGGCTGAGTCGCCGTATACGTCCAAGTTTTTGATCCTTAAATCAATTGCTTCTTCGAGACCCATAATACATGCTTCGTATTCGGCCTCGTTGTTCGTACATTTGAACGTAAGTCTGGCAGTGAAAGGAATGTGGGAACCCTGAGGGGTAACAATGATTGCCCCAATTCCATTTCCATAATGATTAACTGCTCCGTCAAAGATAAGTCCCCACTGGGAACCTGGTTCTGGCCCTTCACTGGGTAACGGTTCATCGCAATCTTTCATTTTTAGATACATGACATCTTCGTCTGGGAAGTCAAACCCGATTGATTCTTGATCGTCAATCGGTTGATGAGCCAAATGATCGGCTAAAATACTTCCTTTAACGGCTTTCTGAGCGTGGTACTCTATGTCATATTCTGATAGTAACATCTGCCAACGGGAAATCCTTCCCGTGAGAGCAGGTTTTTCGAAAACGTACTTGATTGGATCCATTTCGGAGACCAACCAAGTAGTATGACGAATCATGTACTGGCGAAGCCGTTTGGCTGCCCAAGCCAAAGCGCAACAAGTTTTCTCAAGCATTGTGTACCGAGTCTCACAGTCAGTGAATTTCTTGCTTAGATAGTAAATGGCAGACTCTTTCCTTTTAGTTTCGTCTTGTTGGCCAAGTACACATCCCATTGAGTCCTCTAGGACTGTGAGGTAAATGATCAGTGGTCTTCCTTCCACTGGAGGTGATAGAATCGGAGGATTCAACAGATATTCCTTGATACTGTCGAAGGTGGTTTGGCAATCTTCTGACCAAACGCAATCCTGGTTCTTTTTGAGTAATTTGAAAATCGGCCCACATGTCGCGGTCATAAGGAATATGAATCTGGAGATGTAGTTCAAATGTCCCAGGAATCCTCTGACTTGTTTTTCAGTTTTCGGAGAAGGCATTTCTTGAATGGCCTTGATCTTGTCAGGATCAACCTCAATCCCTTTCTGGCTGACGATGAACCCTAGTAGTTTCCCTGAACGGACACCGAAGGTGCACTTGTTGGGATTCAAGCGGAGCTTGAATTTTCTTAGACGTTCGAACAATTTTGACAGATGTTCAACGTGCTCATCCTCTGCTCTTGATTTTGCAATCAAATCATCGACATATACCTCGATTTCTTTGTGTATCATGTCATGAAACAGAGTAGTCATGGCCCTTTGATAGGTTGCCCCAGCATTCTTCAAACCGAACGGCATTACCTTGTAACAAAAGGTACCCCATGGGGTAATGAACGAAGTTTTCTCCATGTCTTTCGGCGCCATTTTGATCTGGTTATAGCCCGAGAATCCATCCATGAAGGAGAAAACTTTGAACTTTGTTGTACTGTCTACCAGCATGTCAATGTGTGGTAAAGGAAAGTCGTCCTTTGGACTTGCCTTGTTCAGATCTCTGTAGTCGACACACATTCTGACCTTTCCATCCTTTTTAGGAACAGGTACGATGTTGGCTAACCATTGAGGATATTCAGATGTAGCGAGGAAACCCGCGTCGATCTGTTTCTGTACCTCCTCTTTGATTTTGATGGCCATGTCCGGGTAAGTGCGTCTCAACCTTTGCTTTACTGGCGGACATTCCGATTTCAACGGTAAGTGATGTTCCATGATGCTGGTATCCAACCCTGGCATATCCTGATAGGACCAAGCAAACACATCGGGGAATTCTTGGAGAAGATTTATCAAACCCTCTCTGGCAGTTGGACTGAGCAATGCTCCGATCCTGATTTCTTTTCTCTCTTTTTCTGAACCCAAGTTTACCATTTCCAACGGCTCTTTGTGAGGTTCAATGGACCTTTCCTCTTGTCTGAGTAGTCGGGAGATCTCTTCTGGAATTTCGTTGTCATTTTCTTCTTCAGCCTCGAATACCGGGAACTCAAAGTTGGAAGAAGGCATCAGATCGTATGTTTCAACGGGGTATAAAACAAGCAATCTGCATGACGTGATGATTCGTGTTTAGAAGAGATAGAGAAAATGCATGTGTGTGCAGTGTATTTGTTTTACTGCTTGTTTTTATGATTGAATTGTTTTTTAGGATTACCATTTTCTGAAAAAGCAAAAAGAGAAAACAGCAATTACTTCGGAAATTACAGAACGACGTTATTTTATTAATGAACAAGTCGAATCTTGAAACTACAGCCCTATAAAACAAAACTCTGTCGCTTTGGGCAAAGCGAAGAGGGAAATTTACAGAAAATGAGCCCTATCAAAACATCTGTTTCACCTGGGCAGGGTGAAAGGTTAAAGATGGCAATTACTTTGACTGATGAACGACCTTCGGAACCTCGACAGCAACCCATTGGCGGCGAACTCCTCGGTGAATCACAAAGTCAGGCACCTTCCTTGATTTGTCTTCAGAAATGACGCTGATTTCTGGTGGAGCAGGATCGTTGGAATCTGTCTCCCAAGCAGAATTGTCGTAGGAGGATTCCTCTGTTGCATTTTGCATAGCATTGGTGCTCTCAGTTGTATCTCCCCATCCAGTTGGCTGGATGTCTTCGAGCCTGATACGAGAGCTTTCGGGAGCAGTGTACTTGACCATAAAGTCGTATTTTCCACTCGGTTGTCCCAAGGTGTCCCAAACTTCTTTGGAACTGGAGAAGTCATCCCTCTCGATGACGTTGACCTCAGGAAAAGCATAGTTGATAAATTCAAGTCCTGCAAACGTTGAAAATTCATCTTCATGTTGAGTAGTTTCCGAATGACCTGCGTGTTGATCCCATGACATGGTGGGGACACAGGTATTCTGTTCAATGACGCTCAGCTGAGTTTCATTACTCGGCTAACTTTCTTGCCCCAAGTTTCCTGGATAAGGTTGCCACATTGGCAGACCATCCATCGGGCCATAGTAATTGTGATCAAAGTTTTCTTTCATCAGAGTGTCTTCCTCTAATGAATTTGACGGAGCACGGCATCCTTCCGGATCATAATCTCCGTAGATCATTTCGACATCTGATCTTGGTATAAATCTCGGACTTTCTGTAGGAAAGCAAAAAGGCATAGGCACCTCTTCCTGAGACATATAGCCGTCCTTGTTAAGGTAGGACTTCCATTCTTCATCTGTGTCAGAGGGATCTTCCTCATTGATAGCATGAACTGTCTGAGACACTGGGTGAAGAAAACCTCCACTGTGGAAGAAGTTTTGAAGGGGATGAAGATTTTCATCGTTGGCGGCTGTCTGGGTACAGGTCGCAGAAAAACCAAGACCCTTCTTTGTTTTATTGTCAATAGGAATGACAAGCCGTCCCCATCCTGTCGTATCGGTACTCTCGACCGCTTTGATAGCATCTTTGTATGAAGAAATTGAAGTTCCTTCTTCGAACTGATCGTTCTTGCTCACCGATAGTGCTTGGAACTGAGTTCCAATAACCTCCTCGGGTTTTATACCAGCAAATGATGATAGGTTACTCACAAGCAAGGCTTGTTCCCCACAAACCGTGACAAGTTGATCGTTCTTGACGAACTTTAGCTTTTGGTGGAGGGTTGAAGTAACCGCTCCAGCCTGATGTATCCAAGGTCTTCCTAATAAACAACTGTATGTTGCCCGGATGTCCATGACCTGGAAAGTGTGAGGACCAATAGTTATGGGAAGATCCACTTCGCCGATAACTGTTTTTCTGGATCCGTCGAATGCTTTGACGACGACCTCGCTGACTCTCATCGGAGGGCCCTTGAATGATAATTGCATCAAAGTGTACTTCGGCATAACATTCAGGGCTGACCCTGTGTCTACCAGTACGTTGGCTAAAGCATCGCCCTGGCAGTTAACTGTGATATTGAGCGCCATGTTATGACGGCGACCTTCTTCAGGTAATTCCTCATCACTAAATCCCAAATTATTGCAGGAAGTGATGTTAGAGACAATACTATCGAACTGTCTGATTGTTACATCCTGTTCCACAAAGGCTTGCTCCAAGACTTTCTGTAGAGCCTCTCTGTGTGCTTTTGAACTGAGTAACAGTGATAATACTGAGATCTTTGAAGGAGTCTGTAACAGTTGATCAACAATGTTATATTCACTCCTTTGGATGAGCTTTAGCATCTCATCTTTGTCTTTTGAAAAGTCGGGATTACTAGATTGACCGACTGGCAGATCAGGAATTTCTGCCTGAAGTTCCTTTTCTTTGTTAGCTTCCCCAACCCCTCGGTTGAAGATTCTACCACTCCGTGTTACACGACTGACGTCTGCAATATTCACGACGGAGGGTAATGGAATTTCCTTTCCATTCTCAATTGTTGTTGCACCGTATTTGTAAGGGATCGCCTTAGCTGATTCATACGGTAGTGCCCCGATAGATAGATGACTATGGGAACCTTCTGATTTTTCTGACCATCATAAGTAACCTTGATCCGTTCCCGGTTGGGAACTCTAGATTCGTCAAGTAGAGGGATGATGGCAAAAACATCCCTGATCTGGTGATGACCAGAGATCGTGACAACATCCTCAACCTGATCGGCAAGGTAGTTCGGCGACCAAATGATGGGTCCTGAACCTGGATATGGACGAATTTCTCCATGATCGACTTGACCCTGAAGAGCTGCTCTCACAAGGTAACACCCTTGGTTACTTTCCGAACAGACGCTACAACTGTCATAGTTGTGTGGTGGCACCTGGCCACGCCCACTTTGAATGCAATGTAACCTCACTAGGTTATCTTCCATTGATCGGACATCCTGACTTTGACGACGAGTAGGATTCCTGTGACTGATACTAATTTGCTGAGTATCTTCGTCCATATAAATTGGCATCCACCAGTGATTTAACAAGTGCTGAAGTGCCTCCTGGGCAAGGGTACAACCTCGATCGTTTTCGCAACCCGCTTTACAGCTTTGATAATCGTGTGATATTAAGAATCCGAGTCAGACCTGCTCAGCATGTAACTCTACCAGGTTGGTATTCATTACGCGGATGTCGAAGATCTGAACCATGTTGATTTGATAGGAGTTCCTATCATGGTAGTCTTGGATCCATCCAAGATCCATCTGACGCTGGAGGGCCTCTTGTATGAAAGAGCATCCCTGTTTGTTTACCGAGCAAATCAAACAGGAACTGTAATCGTGCCGCGGCAGATTATGATACTGGCTTTGCCTTGAGTGCATCGCCACCAAGTTGACATTCATCGCACGGATGTCGTGGTACTGAATGACGTTAGAATTCATGTAAACCATGTTAACTCCACGAACTCGGTGCTCTTGGATCCATCCAAGATCCATTTGTTCCTGTAGGGCTGATTGCACTACTGAACATCCTTGGTTATCTTTAGAGCAGATATCACACTGGTGATAATTATGAGGTGGCACATGGCCATATCCACTCTGTCTACAATGCATCCTGACCAGATTGGTCCCCAATAAGAGTACATCGTGAATTTGATAGACATTGTTAGTCTCTTTCTCAATCAGATTGACTGCAGGCTTCTCATGTTGAGGCAGCGGGTTCGTAAGAACATTAGGGTTCGTATCTTTGAAAGATAAGAGCCCGCTCCTAACAAGCTTTTGCACGTCGGATTTGAAATTGAGACAAGTCTCAATGTTATGCCCTGAACCTCCTTGATGATAAGGGCATGTCTGATCCGCTTTAAACTAAAAAGGTGGATTTTTCGGAACTGAAAGGGGAGACTTAGTCTAAATGTGCCCCTTAGCCAGCAGTAACGGAAACAGCTCTGCGTACGTTACGGGTATAGGATCAAATCCTGGTGGCCGTGTTGTACGGTTGTTGTTATATGGAGGACGAGCCTGCTGAAGAGGCTGTTGTGTCCTTTGTTGGTCAGGTTGGCTCTGCGCAACCTGAGGTTGATACATAGGAACAGGCGTGGGGCCGATAGCAGGAGTAACAGCTGCTACTGACTGATAACGTCGCCTTTGCTTTCCTAGAGAGATATTCCCAATATCTTGCTCTTTTTTCTTAGGGAGAGCACTACCATATTTTTTAGTACCGCTCGTTGATCTAGTGTCTTTTACCAAACGTCCTTCTCGGACGGCTTCCTCAAGACGTACACCCATGCCGACCATTTCGGTGAAATCACTGGGTGCACTGGCAATCATTCGGTCATAGTAAAATGAGCTTAAGGTCTTTAAGAAGATCTTTGTCATCTCTTTTTCCTCAAGAGGTGGACAAATTTGAGCGGCAATTTCACGCCACCTTTGAGCATACTCCTTAAAGGTTTCCTTGTCCTTTTGCGACATCGATCTGAGTTGATCTCTGTCGGGTGCCATGTCCAAATTGTATTTATATTGTTGGACGAAGGCAGTACCAAGATCTCTGAAAGTGCTGATCGTAGTACGGTTTAAACCCATGTACCATATGAGTGCGGCACCGGTTAAACTATCCTGGAAGTAGTGAATCAACAGGTCCTGATTCTTCGTCTGAGCTGACATCCGCCGAGCGTACATCACCAGATGGCTCTGAGGGCAAGAGTTACCCTTGTATTTTTCAAAGTCGGGCACTTGGAACTTGTGCGGGACTTTTACATTTGGGACCAAGCAGAGGTCTGCGGCGTCCTTTCCAAATAGATCCTGACCGCGAATGGCTTGCAGCTCTTTCTGCATTTCCAAGAACTGCTCCTGGAATTCATCCATTCTGTCAAACATAGTTTCCTTCTTACCAGAAGGTGTTGGTGGAATCTGTCCTTCCGGGACAGTGTGCACCACAGGGGGTGGTACCGTGACTACGGCAGTAAGTCTTGGCGCCTCCCGAAGTTTGTAACCTTCAGGAGTCTTGAGTATGCCCCTGGCATCTTCGCTTTCCCGAAGTTTGTAACCTTCAGGCCCAGCGGCTTCTGTTGCGATTCCCTGATCTTCAGTAATCGGCGGAACATATCCTTCCGGGATATAGTTAACAGGCATGCCCCAAGGACGATCTTTCGGCATTTGATACCTAGGATCATACTTTTCTATGATGGGCGTTGAGGTGATCTCTGAGATCACAGTTCTTTGTAGCTGAGCTTCTGCCATGGCTTGCATGTCGTTACGAAGCTTTCTCATATCCTCTCTCAAAGTGTCGATCTCTTCTTTCAACTCTCTGTTTTCTTCCTCAAGATCATCCATCTTTTTCTGACGATTGGCCCGAGTATTATACGAATGAGACAGTTTGACTCTAGAATCGAGACATAAACGTGAGATTCGTAGGGAAGAAGAATACGCGATGTGAGAATGATGAATGCAATGATTATATTAATTGTTTTTAGGTTTAATTAAAATAAACTTCGACAATTAGATTGCAAATATCAAACAGTAGGGAAACCCCTTTTTATTGAATTCCAAAGGATTACAAAAATGGAAATACAGTAGATTACAAAGTGCAGAAACAGAAACCTAAACTAATGGGTCCCGAGTCCTCTCTGAGGAGAAACCGGGTGCTGATTCTGGTATCTTTCTTCTCTTTGACCGGGGCGTTTGGGCCGTTGTCGGGTTGTCATTCCTTTGCCAAGTGAAAGGAGTGAGCAAATTCCTTTGGTCATCTTGATTCTCTACAGCATACTGCTCCAAAATTTCAATCAGAGCATCTTTCTTTTTTAGTAATTGCTGTATTTGGATACACTCTACGTCGAGGGTGCGGTACTTGTTCTTCCAAGATCTTCTTTCCTTTTGAACTTTGTTGAGAGTAACCTGAAGCCTTTCAGTTTCCGTCATGAAGTACATGACAATTTCCCTCGGTGGAAGAATTCCATAACGAGGATAAGCCATCTTTAGCTTGAGAGCTCTAGTTTGTACCCAATGGAGATAAGGCTCCACCGAGACACAGTCCGGTTTTCCCAGAGACTCTCGTCCTTTCTTATGAACATGTTTCCAAGCTTGCACTATTTCCATATTTAGTGCTCTGTCACTTTCTCCTTCTTTGAAGAAAAGACCTTCCAGATGAACATCCAGTGGGATGTGTCTCATCGGGTATCCAAATTGACGAAGAACTAATATCGGATGATAGTTGATTCCTCCTTTAGTTCCTATGAGGGGTACGCTGGGGAAGTTTCCACAACGGTCAATGATTCTGATTCCCTCATAAATCCTATTACACCAATCTATATCAGAGTTGGTGAGAGACATGATCTTCTGTGACCAACGTAAGACACTCTTGCAATCCCAAAAAGCGGCAGACTTGGGCAAGTGAGAGATAAACCATTTGTAGAGCAAAGGTACACAGCATGTGATCTCCCCTCTGCTGTACAAATTTCCTAAGTGTACAGAATGATACGCATCTGCGAGAAAAGTCGGCACAGGGTTTCCAATGAGAAAAACCTTAATAGCGTTGATATCGACGAAGTTATTGATGTTGGGAAACAAAAATAATCCGTAGGTGAGCAAGACAAAGATGCTTTCAAAAGCAGTCTCGTTCCCTATACTAGCGAAGTATAGAGCTTTCTTTGTCAAGAACTGGGCTGGCAAACCTTGGGTGCCACCCTTAGTGGTCATGTGAGTCCGGACCTCAGACTCGTCCAAATGAATTGCTATTGCAATAGTCTGATTCTTTGGAATTTCTTCCAGTCCAGAAAATGGAGCTCGATCAGTGATATGTAAATCAGTCAGATGAGAATACTCCTCCAGCGTTGGTGATAGTTGGTAATCCGGGAATGTGAAACCGTGATAAACTGGATCGTAGAATTGAATGAGCGCATCCATGATTCCCTTAATCACATGGACTCTTAACAGTGGTAGCAAACCACCGTGCTTGGCTCTAAAAGCCTCTGGGTTAACGATCATCCTCGCTAACTTTCTCAAATCCCCTAGTTTTGGAACCTTAAAGGTATACTGGTGAGTTCTCCTTCTACCGAAATCCATTAGCGTAATCTTTTTCTCTGATATTTGCAATCACAGTCTTAGTTTAATTTGAAAAACAGAGAAACTAGAAAAGAATTTTTTTTTGAATGTTTTAATGTTTTATTAAATGAATGCATGAATGCAGCACACAAAAACATAGAAAAAACATGGGGTCAAAGGGTCGTTGTCATGAAGTCAAGGCTCTACCAATCCCCAAAGGTTTATACTAGGGTGATTTTTGTACCTGTACTCATTATCATCAGCTCCTCCCAGGAAAGCAAAACAACAAGCGGATCGCCAGCGAGTTGTGTGCAATCTTAGAGTAAGTGTCATTCACCGAGAATAGATCACCAGCCTCAAATGAGGGTAGTATCGCGTAACAGCTATTTCCGATAGCTTCCGCACTACGAAAAAGGTTGGCTTTTCTTAAGTGTATACTCAATCTCACCACATGCGGCATCACACACATTCCCAGTAGCAGAAAAATAAACACGTATAGCAATTAGGAAAAGCAGTATATATATTTGTCCTAATCCTCCTAGACTTATAAAGCTACGATTCTTAAGTTCCTGACAGAAATGGGTTCCCCGGCGGAAGCCCCAATCTGTGGTTCTCAGCCCAAGAGATGGACCAGCATAGGTCAATCTTTCTCCTCAGCCGAGTTGACATTTTCCGTGGAAAATGAGGA
The DNA here is from genome assembly GCA_022829125.1 of Lathyrus tuberosus. Classification (NCBI taxonomy): domain Eukaryota; kingdom Viridiplantae; phylum Streptophyta; class Magnoliopsida; order Fabales; family Fabaceae; genus Lathyrus; species Lathyrus tuberosus. Next base: position 6,553,638 of record JALAZF010000199.1, on the reverse strand, counting down.
TGATGCCCTAAAGCAAAATGAGATCTGGCCCCACGGCGGGCGCCACTTTTCTGTAGCGAGCGATTTTGGACGCGGTTCTTAAGCGCTGGTTGCTCTCTGCGGTTTGAGCTTTAAACTACAGGTCGATTCATTTTTTATCCTATTGTGAGCTGAATAAGGAAGGGAAATAGATGTCTCCAATTAACCCTGCTTGCATACTGAGTTTAAACAGCGGTCTGTTAGGTCACGGATGCTATCAATGTGTGGGGGCCTTGTACTGGTTATTTGTATTTTCGCCAATACGGTTCTCTTTCTTTTTACCTGGGCAGAAGGTTTCTGGCGGGGAACAAGGGTTAGGATGTTAGGACTGATGCTTTTGAAATACTGCTTTTGATTGATGGAGATGTGGGATTTTGGTTTTTTGTTGATTGTGCTCGCTAAGATCTTTTCTTTCGATCTTATGCCTACGTATTCCTGTTTACCGAAACAGGGAAATCAGAGCATTCGTAGTTACTCCTATTCTATGGGAGGAAAGGGGTGTTTTGGTGTCTTGTTCAAAGCCCAAGACGTGAAGCGAAAGGTGGTTTGTATCTTGTTCAAAGCCCAAGATATGAAGCTAAAAGGTCTATTTTTCTCTTGTTCAAAGCCCAAGACGTGAAGCTGAAAGACCTCGGCTTTAGAGAGAATTTGTCATCTCTAAAGAGGGGAGAAGGAGAATTACTTTAACTGGGATACGCGGATCCGAGCAATGCCATAATTTCCGAAGAAAGGGTTTTAACCTGAAGGAGAAGACTTTAACTCAGTGTAGAGCAATGCCATCTTTCCTTAGGAATTTCTCATGCTAAAAGAGGGACAGTGGCATGGATGTAGATGATCCAGAGGCTTGCCATTTACAGCGATTAGATGAAGGGAAAGGAGTTGTTGATGTTTGTGTACTGCGAACGAGGCACAAATTTGATGCTAAAAGGTTGGTTGGATCAACCAGTGGTTTTCTTATACGAAGCCTAAGAGGAGGCTAATTTCCGCTAGGAAAATCATTATACAAAGCCTAAGAGGAGGCTATTTTGTGTCTCGTACAAAGCCCGAGAGAGAGGCTAAAGGTTTTTGACCCAGTGGGGCATATCGTTATACAAAGCCTAAGAGGAGGCTAGCAAAGAGTTGACTCAGTTGGAGAATCTTTTATACTCAGTAATAGAGTGTTTTTGTATCTCGTACAAAGCCCGAGAAAGAGGCGAAAAGGTTGTTTTGACTCCACTGGGGAGAATTTTGGTATCTCGTACGAAGCCCGAGATGGAGACTATTGTAACTGTTTCAGTTGAGTGACAAATCCAATATATTGATTTAAAAGAGAAAATCAGTTCTTATATGAGCAACATTGTACTTAGGGATTTGATTTGAGGATCAGGGATATTTCCTTCTCTTTGAGGAAACGGGAAATCCAAAGGGTATTGAGCCTGGTCCTTGAATAATGCCCAAGAGGAGGCCGATGCTTTTAAGAAGCACGTGGGTCTATCATCTCCTTTCCATTAGGAGAGATAACTCTTTTAAAGATGAAAACCACTGGTAAACGTGCGAGGTTTACTATCCAGCGACTTTTAACTTTTAAAGAGGGTTCCTTAGTTAAGGTCCAAGATTATGACCGTAGTGGGTACCCAAACCCCGAGACATTCAAGGCAAGCTATCCACAAGGAATAGATCAAGTCAGGAAAGTTAGAGAATTGGGAAGAAACTCAAAGATGCCATTCACGGAGAATACATTCATCTTGGGGAGTAGAGCTTCTTGACGATTCCTAAGGAGGACAGCCGAAGAGAAGACTGTATCTGGTGCTCCTATTGGGGATCTAGGCGTCTATTTCTACGAATAAATGAAGCGACGTCACTTAGTTCTAGACGTAGTTGCCGGGGAAACTCGAAATATCTATACTATTATTACACAGTAGATATGAGTTTATGAAAGGAGACTTACAGTGAGCAGCCCCACAATACAGTTTATAATATGAAAGCAGTAAATGAAAGCGATAACCACTTACTCGGTTGTAGTGCTTCCATGCGGTTTGGATAGTTGTTCAACAAAGAAAGATTAAAAACAACAGTATATTCAAAATCAAAGGAGAAAGTGCTTTGAAAAAGAAAGATTTGGGGCTTACAGCTCAAGGAAAGGCCCAGGGTTTTATCAGTGAGCGCACTGTTGAATTTGTACAGAAGGACTTATACAAGTGACTGGGGCCCAAAAAGGTTTTCTGTACAAAGGGATGGGTCTTACACTCTCTCAAGAGGCCCAAAAAGGTTTAAAGAAAAAGAGTGGGCCTTATAACACGAGGGTAGGCCCAAATTATTTTTCGTTTAAAAATGGAGATCGCGCCGAGGTTTTCTTTTAACGCAGAGGGACTTATACAATAAGTGAGGCCCAAAATGTTTTTGGTTAAAAGGGGGATTGGGTCTTACACTCTAATAGAGGCCCAAAGTGTTTTAAAGAAAAAGAAATGGGTCTTACTACTCGAGGGTAGGCCCAGATGGTTTTTATTTTTAAACGGGCGACGATCGCGCCGTTTACTTGTACAGAGGGAATTATACAATGAGTGAGGCCCAAAAAGTTTTTGTACAGGGGGGATGGGTCTTACACTCTCTCAAGAGGCCCAAAGAGTTTTGAAGAAAAATAAATGGGTCTTACTACTCGAGGGTAGGCCCAGATGAGTTTTGAAAAGGCGATGATCGCGCCGTTTGTTTTTTGACGCTATCGGGACTTATACAATAAGTGAGGCCCAAAGATGATTTGGTCAAAAAAAAGGATTGGGTCTTACACTCTAATAGAGGCCCAAAGTGTTTTGAAAATGATTTATGAGGGTTGAATTAATCCAAAACCCTAATTTGTTTTCAAAATGTATTTAATTGAATAAAAATTCAATTAAAATGATCAAAAATTGTTTAACACATGGAAAACAAATTGTGATCTTGGATTAATGCTTCAAAAATTAAGTATTGACCTACAAAATAATTAGAAAGCATTAAAAGTTGCAAAATCAATGTAGAAAAAATATTTAAAATGTCAAAAACAATTAAAATATTAATTCTTTACAAAAATATCAATTATATGAAATAAATAATATTTTTGGGATTTTTTTATAAAATAAAATATTTTAATATTTTTGTGAATTATTAAAAAAAGAATCAACTCAAAATCATTAAAACTCAGAGAGAAATTAATTTTTGAATCAATTAAACAAAATCACAAAATTCAAATATTTGAAAATCTGAAAATGGCGCCAAGAACACAAGCAAGAACACGCGCGTTTTCTGGGTTTGGCTGATTTGCATTTTCTATCCAATCTCCATGAATACGTAATCATATCATGCAATCCACATATCATTATGCTCATCTCAACCTCACGATCATGTCTATGTACTTTAATTTCATTTAAATTAAACATACAACAAGAAATCACGAAGAAACCTCAAGAACCCTAATTTCTGCATGAAGGCTAGGATTTTTGATACACGATTCAAACAATGCAATTAATTGAGGGAAAACATTCCATGCATGATTATGAACATATGGCCAAATTATTGTGCGAGGAAATATGCATAGATTGAGAGATGACCAAGTATGTGCTTACCTCCAAGTCGTGACAGCAAGAGCAGATGTGATTTTGAGTTGGAGGTGTTACAGACAAGTTGTGATGATCTAGACAGCTTCCCTACACCATATGGAGTGTGTTTGAACACTTGGATTGAATTGAAATGGACTGGATCAGTTTATGGCATCTCAGTTGCACCTTGTTTCAAAATTTGAGCAACCAGCTGGTGATTTCATGAAATTGATGTTTCAGAAGTTATGTGAGTGTTTGATCAGCTCATATGTGATGTATGTGAGGTGTGTGAGTGATTGGTTTGTGCAGAATTGCTCTCAAACTCAAAACCCGATAGCTACCTTGCTAAGAAAGGCATTTTTGCCAAGAGAAAGAGATTTTGAGGAAAGCATCTGTTAGATGGCTTTGGTGTACTTAAACTGACCACAATTGAGCTCTATTTATAGTAGAGCAAGTTTGTTTTGCAAGGAATAGTGCATGGCAGCTGGTAAGTAGGTTTGGCCAATGTTGGCAAATGAAAATCCAAGTCTCCTCTAGCCATTGACTAGAGGTTAGGGCACAGAGCTTTGGTCCCCTTGGTCTTGGATAAGTCTTGACTAATTTCAGATAAGAATGGCTCAGTCCATGCCACCTTGATGGTTCCATTGAATGCCTCATTCCAAATTTGAAGTCTTGTCCCTATTTTGGCAACTCTAGGTTCAACATGCTATTCCTTGTTCCTTGGACCTTGGAGGCTTGGCTCAGTGATTATCCCCTTTGGATTCAATCCTCTGAGGTGTCCAAGTGGATTGGAGCAATTGAAATTGGTTGATTTTGGAAAATCGAGCCAAAATGCAAATTCTGCCTTGCTTTGACAGATTTCAGTAAGGCAACTTGCCAGTGTTGTATCTCATGGTGTAGGTTGAATTTGGCAATGTTCTTGGCCATTTTGGAAAGCTCTTACATGATACAACAACTGTTTGAACAAGTTTGGTTTTGATCTCTTTTGAGTCCAAGTGAAAAATCCCCCTACTTTTGGCAAAAAGTGAAGGCAAATTCTGACTTAGTGAAAATTTCACTAAGTGTTGGAAAAAGTGACATTTTCACTTTTCAGCCACTTTGATCACTCCATAACTCAAAATCCTTAATGAATTGGAATGACTTGTAGTTGAAGTTTTTGTAGGTGATAATGAGGGCTACAAATCCATCTTTGGATGAGAAAAAATGGCCTTGTGGTTTAGGAGTTATGGTCCTCCAAAGTTGGTACCTTTGCCACTTTATTTTTAACTTAGAAAAATTTCTAAGTTTTATGGTTACCCCTTTTACAAGTTATCTCACTTTTCTTGATTTTTCTTGATGAATGAAGATTCAAATCATACATTAACATCATTTTAGGGTTAAAAATCCATTTTGGTGAAAAATCTCAAAAAGTCATAGTTGACTTTTGTGCACAGTTGACTTTTTATCAAATGAATTCCAAACTGTGCAATTCTTCAGGAAATCATGTCCTTGACCTAAATCAAACTTGATGGACATGTTCCATGGGTGTCATAGGGTATATTCAATCATGTATTAGGGTTTGGGAGCATGTCCAGGTCAAAAGTCAAAGTTACAGTTGACTTTTCCCTTAAAACCCTAATTGTGGTGCAGATGAAAATGAGACTTGTTGCTCAAGCTTCTTGGATCAATCCATTGTTCCAAATGGATCAATATGGTATATTAGAGACCCTCAAATCATCTCTTCAGGTCTTGGCTCATGGTTTGTCCCAAAAGTCAACTTAGGGGTGAATTAGGTCAAGAAACCCTAATTCCTGATTTTTGATGAATGCATCCCCTGAGGCAAAATTGACTTGATGCATGGGTTCATGAGGTTCCATGAAGCATATTTGGTCATGATTTGGATCATTGCCTTGTGCCCAGATGAAAATTTCCATCTGGAGGCCCTGGTCGACCAAAACCCTAATTTGGTGACACTGTCGATCTTGAGACTTGATCCACCTAGAAGGGAGCAGCCTTGTGCTTAATCCTTAAAGTGGGAGTCCTTTTTGATCCATTCTGGATGTTTAAGAGATTAGACAAGTTGAAGATCATGTCATTTCTTGATTGATCCTTTGTCTAAGCACTCAGAGAGGGCTTGAAACCCTAATTTTGATTGTATTGGATGCTCACCCATCTTTGGGGAGACTAATGAAGCATGATGGTTCATCCATATTGTGATGATGATTTTCACAATGATGGGAAATCTAAGTGGTCAAAATTTGGGGTATTACACATATCCCGCGTAATGTTCATCTGGAAGGTCTTTTCTTCAAGGAAGGAGAAAATGACAAGGCACTAAAGACAGAAATAGTGCATGTCTGGCAACATGTTCACAAGAAAGGAAGAGAGTCTCTAGGAAAACTAGACTATATCTCCGTGGAACCTTATCTCCACTGGGTACAAACTAGAGCCCTCAAGCTGAGGATGCCTTACCCTCGTCAAGAAGTTCTTCCACTAAAGGAATCTGCCCTTTATTTTATGTCTGGTGCGGAAAAACTCCAGATCGCTCTCAACAAAGTTCAACGAGAGAAAAGCTCTTGGAAAAACAAATACCGCATTCTCAATGTGGAGTGTACCAAAATTTAGCAACTGTTAAAATAAAAGGATGCTCTGATTAGGATATTAGAGCAACATGTTGTAGAAAATCAAGAAGACCGAAGAAAATTGCTCGCTCCTTTCACTTGGCAAAGGACTGACAACCCGACAACGGCTGAAGAGCCCCGGTCAAAGAAAAAGAAAATACCAGAACCAACATCTGAGTTCTCCTCAGAGAGGACTCAAGATCCATAAGCTTAGACTTTTCCTTTTACAGCACTTTGTAAAAAACTGTATTTCTCTTTCTGCAATCTTTCAAAATTCAATAAAACGGGGTCTCCCCACTGTATGATATTTGCAATCTATTTGTTGAAGTTTCTTTTTGATTAAAACAAAAAACAAAAAAAATTAATATGTATCATTGCATATCATTCATCATTCTCACATAACACATTCTTCTTATCTTCGAATCTCACGTATGTGTCATGATTCTAGAGTCAAACTGTCCCATTCGTACAATACTCGGGCCAATCGACAAAAGAAAATGGACAATCTCGAGGAAGAGAACAGAGACCTGAGAGAAGAAATCGATGCTCTGAAAGAAGATCTGAAAAAACTTCACAGTGACATGCAATCCCTGGCAACAGCTCAGAGACAACAACAAAGGACTGTGATCTCGGAGATCACATCTACGCCCATAGTGGAAACGTATGATCCTCGGTACAACATGCCTAAAGATTGTCCCTGGGGCATGCCTATCAAATTTATCCCTGAAGAATATATACCGCCGGTCACGGAAGACCCAGAAACTGCAGCAGGAACCGCTGGGCCTGATGGTTACAAACTTCGGGAAAGCCAAGACGCAAGAGTCATGACAGCAACTCCTGAAGGTTACAAACTTTGGGGCATGGAAGCACCAAGAGTCACTGTCGTAATGATTATACCACAACCAATGGTACACACTGTCCCGGAAGGACAGATTCGACAAATAATTTCTGACAGAAACGAAAACATGTACGACAGGATGAATGAGTTCCAGGAACAATTCCTGGAGATGCAGAAGGAACTGCATGCCGTTCGCGTCAGAATTTATTTGGAAAGGACGCCGCAGACCTTTGTCTGGTCCCCAACGCAAAAATACCGCACAAATTCAAGGTGCCTGACTTTGAAAAATACAAGGGCAACTCTTGCCCTCAAAGTCATTTGGTGATGTACGCTCTAAAGATGTCAACTCAGACAGAGAGTCAATAGCTACTGATCCATTACTTCCAAGATAGTTTAACCGGTGCGGCACTCAAATGGTACATGGGTTTAAACTGCACCAACACCGTCACTTTCAGAGATCTCGGCGCTGCCTTCGTTCAGCAGTATAAGTATAACCTGGACATGGCACCAGATAGAGATCAACTCAGAGCAATGTCGCAGAGAGACAAGGAAACCTTTAATGAATATGCTCAAAGATGGCGTGAAATTGCCGCCAAGATCTGTCCCCCTCTTGAGGAAAAAGAGATGACAAAAATCTTTTTAAAAACCTTGAGCTCATTCTATTACAACCGAATGGTCGCCAGTGCGCCCAACGACTTCACTGAGATGGTGAACATGGGAGTACGCCTTGAAGAAGCAGTCCGAGAAGGACGTTTGGTCAAAGATGCAGGGTCATCGAGCAGTACCAAGAGATAAGGTAGTGCTTTCCCTAAGAAAAAAGAGCAAGATATTGGTAATATCTCTCTCGGAAAGCAAAGGTGAAGGTATCAACCAATGGCATCAGTAACTCCTGCTATCAACCCTACGCCGACTCCAACGTATCAACCTCAGGTTGCTCATAGCCAACCAAATCAACAACAGTATCAACAAAGGACACAATAACCTCTTCAGCAGGCTCGTCCACAGTACAACAACAATAATCGTATAACACGACCATCAGGGTTTGCCCTATACTGATGTCGTACGCAAAACTATTTCGACTACTACTGGTCAAGGGGCATGTCCAGACCAAGTCTCCTCTTGTAGTACCAGAAAATCTGCCTTTTTGGTTCAAAACGGATCAAACTTGCCCTTACCATCAAGGAGGACCAGGGCACAACATTGAGAACTGTCTCAGCTTCAAATATGATGTGCAGAAGCTTGTCAGGAACGGGGTCCTATCTTTCAAAGATACTAATCCGAACGTTCAGATGAACCCATTGCCTCAACATGAGAAAACTACAATAAATTTGATAGAGGAAGAATTTAACCGCAGTTATCAAACTCACGATGTAATCCAATTAGGAACCAATCTGGTCAGGATGCATTGCAAACAGAGCGGGTACGATCATGTACCGTCTCACAATTATCACCAGTGTGATATCTGCTCAAAGAATAATCAAGGATGTTTCGTAGTGCATTCAGCTCTACAAGAACAGATGGATCTCGGATGGATCCAAGATCACCAAATCCGTCAGGTCAATATGGCTCATGCAAATCCCAACATTTTCCAAAACCACAACATTCTAGCAATGAATGTCAACTTGGTGGCAATGCACTCAAGGCAAAGTCAACATCATGATTTGTCACGACACGATTACAATTCCTGTCCGATATGCTCAATAAACAATAAGGGATGCTCTTTTGTACAAGAGGCCCTCGAACGTCATATGGATCTAGGATTACCGTGATAGAAGTAGCCATCAAGTCAATATGATTCAAATCTTTGATATTCGCTTGATGAATACCACTTTGGTAGAATTACACGCTGAGCAAGTCAGGCTTGGTTTCCTGGCTTCACATGATTATCAAGACTGTAAAGTGTGTCGTAAAGACGACCAAGGGTGTGCACTTGTCCAAAGAACACTTCAACACTTGTTGAACCACTGGTGGCTTCCGATCTACCTAGATGAAGACACATAACAAGTTATCATGATTGATGAGAATCCTGATAGGTATCAAAGCCAGGATGTTCGCTCGATGGAAACAGATCTAGTAAAGTTGCACTGCATACAAAGCGGACGTGGTCGGGTGCCACCACACAATTATAAGCGTTGTAGAGTTTGCTCAGAGAACAACCAAGGATGCTACCTTGTGTGTTCAGCTCTTCAAAATCAGTTGGACCGGAAGGAGATCCGACCCTGTTCAAGTTCTGGGTCGACCAACGAGATACTCGACTACCTCCCTGATCAAGGCAAAGACATTCTCTTAATCCCTAAATAAGAAATGGCCAAAGATGTATGCACTATAATCCCTCTACTCAATGAATCAAGAGTTCCACTTGATAGTAGAAAGATTCTCAACCTCGAACCAATTGAGGCCGGCTACGATGGTCAAAAAAATCAAAAGGCTCATGTGGTTATCTACTTGCCAGGTCCAATGCCGTACAAATCAGAGAAGGCTATCCCTTACAAGTACGATGTAACAACAATCGAAAATGGAAAGGAAACTCCATTACCCTCCGTCGAAAAACATTTCTGACATAAGTCGAGTAACACGGAGCGGCCGGATCTTTAACAAAGGAGTTGGAGGACCCACCAAAGAAAAGGAACCTCAAACAGAAGTTCCCAATCAACCAGACGGGCAATCCAGTAATCCCGACCTTTCAAAGAACAACGATGAAATGCTGAAGCTCATCCAAAAGAGCGAGTACAACATTGTAGACCAACTGTTACAAACTCCGTCAAGAATATCTGTGTTATCTCTCTTGCTCAGTTCCAAAGCTGACATGGAAGCTCTACAGAAACTCTTAGAGAAAGCCTTTATGGAACAAGATGTAACGATAAGACAGTTTGACAGCATCATCTCCAACATCACTTCCTGCAACAATTTAGGATTCAGTGATGAAGAACTATCAGAAGAAGGCAAAAAATCACAACATGGCGCTTAACATTACAGTCAATTGCCAGGACGATGCTTTAGCCAGCGTACTGGTAGATACCGGATCAGCACTAAATGTTATGACAAAATCTACTCTGATGCGACTATCATTTCAAGGATCTCCGATGAGAGGCAGTGAAGTCATCGTTAAAACCTTTGACCGATACAGAAAAACAGTTATCAGCAAAGTTGATCTTCCCATAACTATCAGTCCTCATCCCATTCAGGACTTCTTCCACAATGAAGGCTTCCTTCACCCAGTGTCTCAAGAAGTACATACCATCAATGATGGTGATTCCTCCGATACAGATGAAGAGTGGAAGTCCTATCTCAACGAGGACGATTATATGTCTCAGGAAGCAACATATACGCCATTTTGCTATCCCACGCAGAGTCCGAGATATATACCGAGATCAGATGTCAAGATGATATACGGAGATTGCGATCTGGAAGGATGTCGTGCTTCACCTAACTCATTAGAGGAGGATACTCTGATGAAAGACAACTTTGACTATGACTATTTTGATCCCTTGGATGACTTGCCTATCTGGCAGCCGTACCCAGAAGACTTGAGGCAAAAGAGTCAGCCCAACGACGCTTATCAGCTGAGCATCATTGAAAAGAATACCTGTGTCTCTACCAAATCATGGGATCATTACTCAGGATATTCCGAAGATATCCAGCACAACGAGGAATCTGCAAGGATTGCAGGGCAAAAGTTCATCAACTATGCTTTTCCCGAGGTCAACGCCGTCGAGAAGGATGACTCCTCCAGTCCCACCAAAGTATGGGACGCCTTAGGACAACCGGGTGGCAAGTACTACTTCTTGGTCAAGTACACCGCTCCTGAAAGCTCTCGTATCAGGCTCGAAGACATCCAACCAATTGGATGGGGAGATCCTCCTGAGAATGAAAATACTGTACAAGATACAATAGAAGAGTTCGTATACGACAACTTTACATGGGAGGAAGACTCCAACAATCCTGCTCCACCAGAAATCAGCGTCATTTCTGAGGACAAACCAAGAAAGAAGGTACAAGACTTTGTGATTCACCGAGGAGTTCGCCGCCAATGGGTTGTTGTCGATGTCCCAAAAGTCGTCCATAAGTCTAAGTAATTGCCATCTTTGTTTTAACCTTTCACCTTGCCCAGGTGAAACGAATGTTTTTATAGGGCTCACTTTCTGTAAATGTCCCTCTTCGCTTCGCCCAAAGCGATAGAGTTTTGTTTTATAAGGCTGTAGTTTCAAGAATCGACAAAATCATAAATAAATAACGTCATTCTGTAATTTCTGCATTTATTGCTGTTTTCACATTTCACTTTTTCAGAAAATGGTAATCCTAAAAACAACTCAAAACAATAACAAGCATTTTTCAGAAAATACACTGCACACACTCTTGCATTCTCTCTATCTCTTCTAAAAATAAATCATCACGTCTTGCAGATTGCTTGTTTTAAACCCCATTGAAACATATGATCCAATGCCTTCTCCCAAATTTAAATTCCCGGTATTTGAGGCTGAAGAAGAAGAAGACGAAGAAATTCCAGAAGAGATCTCCCGATTACTCAGACAAGAGGAAAGGTCCATTGAACCTCATAAAGAGCCGTTGGAAACGGTCAACTTAGGTACAAGAGAAGAAAGGAAAGAAGTTAAGATTGGGGCACTGCTCAGTCCAACTGTCAGAGAAGACCTGATAAAACTTCTCAAAGATTTTCCCGATGTATTTGCTTGGTCCTATCAGGACATGCCAGGGTTGGACACCAGCATCGTGGAATATCATCTATCGTTAAGATCAGAATTCCGTCGGTAAAACAAAGACTAAGACGGACTCATCCAGACATTGCCATCAAAATCAAAGAGGAAGTACAGAAACAGATTAATGCGGGTTTCCTCGCCACCTCAGAATATCCTCAATGGTTAGCCAACATAGTACCAGTTCCGAAAAAGGACGGAAAAGTCAGAATGTGTGTAGACTACATGGATCTAAACAAAGCCAGTCCAAAGGATGACTTTCCCTTGCCACACATAGACATGCTAGTAGACAGTACGACAAAGTTCAAAGTTTTCTCCTTTATGGATGGATTCTCGGGCTATAATCAAATCACAATGGCGCCGGAAGACATGGAGAAAACTTCATTCATCACCCCATGGGGCACCTTTTGTTACAAGGTAATGTCGTTCGGTTTAAAGAGCGCCAGGGCAACCTATCAAAGGGCCATAACTACTCTATTTCACGACATGATGCACAAAGAAATCGAAGTGTATGTCGATGACATGATTGCCAAATCTAAAACAGAAGAGGAGCATCTGACCCACTTGTCAAAATTATTCGAGTGTCTAAGGAAGTATAAACTCCGCTTGAATCCTAACAAGTGCACGTTCGGTGTCCGCACAGGAAAACTGCTAGGATTCATCGTCAACCAGAAAGGAATTAAGGTTGATCGTGACAAAGTCAATGCCATTCAAGAAATGCCTTCTCCAAATAGTGAGAAACAAGTCAGAGGATTCCTGGGACGTTTGAATAACATTTCCAGATTTATCTTCCTCATGACCGCGACATGCGCGCCAATCTTCAAATTACTCAAAAAGAATCAGGACTGCGTATTGACAGAAGACTGCCAAACCGCCTTCGACAGTATCAAAGAGTATCTGTTGAATCCACCTATCATGTCACCACCAGTGGAGGGAAGACCACTGATCATCTGCCTAACAGTCTTGGAAGACTCAATGGGTGTGTACTTGGCCAACAAGATGAAACAAAAAGAAAAGAGTCTGCCATTTACTACTTAAGCAAGAAATTCACCAACTGTGAAACACGGTACACTATGCTTGAGAAAACTTGCTGTGCTCTGGCTTGGGCAGCCAAACATCTTCGCCAGTACATGATTTGTCACACTACTTGGTTAATCTCAGAAATAGATCCAATCAAGTACGTCTATGAAAAACCTGCTCTCACGGGAAGGATCGCCTGTTGGCAGATGTTGTTATCAGAATACGACATCGAGTACCATGCTCAGAAAGCCGTAAAAGGGAGTATTTTAGCTAATCATTTGGCTCATCAATCGATTGACGATCAAGAATCAGTCAGATTTGACTTCCCAGACGAAGATGTCATGTATCTGAAAATGAAAGATTGCGATGAACCGCTACCCAATGAAGGGCCAAAACCAGGTTCCCAATGGGGAATAATCTTTGACGAAGTTGTCAATAATTATGGGATCGGAATTGGGGCAATCATCATAACACCTCAGGGTACCCATATTCCTTTCACTGACATACTAACTTTCAAATGCATAAACAATGCGGCCGAATACGAAGCTTGTATCATGGGTCTTGAAGAAGCGATTGACTTGAGAATTAAGAACTTGGATGTGTATGGAGACTCAGCCCTGGTTATCAATCATATCAAAGGAGATTGGAACACATACCAATCAGGACTGATTCCTTACAAAGATTACGCGAGAAGGTTGTTACCATTCTTTAACAGAATCGAGTTTCATCATATCCCTCGTGAAGAAAATCACATGGCTGACGCACTAGCCACTCTCTCTTCCATGGTATCACGGTATCAAATGCTTCCTTCAGAAAGAAGAGTACCCACCTGGGGCATCCAAAAAAGACAAGAAGACTCTCAGGAGACTGGCTGGCAGCTTCTTTCTGAGCAGTGATACACTCTATAAGAGAAACTTTGACATGGTCTTGCTCCAATGCGTAGACAGACCAGAAGCAAACGCGCTGATGAAAGAAATTCATGAAGGATCCTTTGGCACTCATGCCAACGGACACTCAATGGCGCGAAAAATTCTGAGAGCGGGATATTATTGGCTGACAATGGAATCCGATTGCTACAAGTACATGAAGAGGTGTCATAAGTGTCAGATATACGCAGACAAAATCCATATACCGCCAACAAATCTCAAAGTTCTCTCTTCCCCATGGCCATTTTCTATATGGGGAATCGACATGATTGACATGATCGAACCCAAGGCTTCAAATGGACATCGGTTCATCCTGGAAGCCATTGACTACTTCACCAAATGGGTCGAAGTGGTGTCATACACCAATGTAACCCGACAAGTCGTGGTCCGCTTTACCAAAAACAATCTCATCTGCCGATATGGTGTTCCAAGCCAGATCATTACTGATAATGGATCTAACTTGAACAATAAGATGATGAAAAAGTTGTGTGCTGAGTTCAAGATCGAACACCATAACTCGTCTCCCTACCGACCTAAGATGAATGGAGCGGTAGAAGCGGCTAACAAGAAAATCAAGAAGATTGTTCAAAAGATAGTTGTAACCTACAAATACTGGCACAAGATGCTACCCTTTGCTCTTCACGGTTATTGAACATCTCTCCGTACTTCAACATGGGCAACCCTTTTCTCTCTAATATATGTCATGGAAGCGGTGCTCCCCATAGAAGTAGAGATCCCATCAATCTGGGTATTGATGGAAGCTAAGCTAACAGAAGCTGAATGGTGTCAAAGTCGACACGATGAACTGAACCTAATCGGAGAAAAGTGAATAACGGCTCTATGCCATGGTTAGTTGTATCAGCAAAGAATAAAGAAAGCATTTGACAAAAAGGTCCGACCCCGTGTCTTCAGAAAAGGAGACCTTGTGCTCAAAAAGATACAATCATTCCTCACTAATTCCCGGGGCAAATGGACTCCGAATTATGACGACCCCTATGTGGTCACGAAAGCATTCTCAGGCGGTGCCTTGAGACTCGCAACCAAGGATGGAAAGGAGTTTACATACCCAACTAATATTGACGTAGTCAAGAAATACTTCGCCTAAACAAAAAAAAAACTTCTCGGTGGATTGAAAACCTGAAAGGGCGGTCCAGGCAAAAATTAGAGACACAAGCAAAAAAAATCCCGGTGGATTGGAAATCTCAAAGTACAATCCAGGAAAAAGTTAGGGATTAATGGCAAGTAACTACGTCCGATAAGGTTAAAACTCCAGCAGTAATGCCATCCATCAGGAAAACTCCAATCAAGGTCATCTTCGACAGAAGCTCAGGATGTCCAAAATTCAAAGTTGGTAGAAGGATAACAGTCATTATGTTTCAATGTAGCCTTTTTCCCCTTAAATTACCATTTTCTAAAACTTTGTAAATACTCTATGGGATCACGCGCTTGGCTTATTTCCATCCTATCAATAAAATTTGAGCCCTAGTACTTTTGTTTGCAATTCTTATTTGTTTTAGCCTTATAGAATGACATTTTTAACATGATCAATCATTCTTAAAATAAAACAAAAACGAATTTACTTGTAAAAATATTTCTGCTTTTAAAATAAAGATGGCAATTCGTTTGACTGTTGAATATCGAAAGGAACATCGATCGCTTCTCCAAAGGAGATTGAGCCTTAAAATGCAAAATTAAAGTACTCCTTCTAAACCAGTACGCCTGAATGAAGGATCAACTGTATCAAATGTGATTTTTCCATCTGATATCCTTGGCAGAGTACGTATCTCATAAGACCGATCGAACAATTCTTTCTCCCCACAGGGACCGTCTCTCCTAAGCAAGGCAGGATTGCTATCATTTAAACATTGGTACTTTTCATCCCTCGCGGTGGCCGAGTATCCAGTCGTGTTCATCCATTAGTCTGTATGTCATGTCAGTTTTGTCAGCATAAACATGCATACATCATGTATTATTGATTCACATTCATAATCATATTGCATCACTATCACTCTAGTCGGTCTTGTTCCCAAGTGATAAAGTCCTCTTATCAATCGAGTTGTCAGTTCTTTCCTCGTTAGGAAATGTTTTGTCTGAACAATCTCTCTCCCCCAGTTTATTTCTGGATTGGAGACAGTTCTCGACCACTTTGATAACTAGAACCTCTAAACGGTAAGAAGGCATTCGACAAACGTCACTCTTCACCATTGAAGATGATATCTTCGCTTTCCCGAATTAAGGAAAATCCCCAAAGACAACCTTGCAACTAAAGACTCTCAGCAACACATTGGTTTTTCTCTCCAGAAAGTCAATGTTAATGAAGTCATCAACACCTCAAAAGTGGATTACATCACATGGCATTTCTCTGGGAAGATCTCGAAGAAAAGTAAGATGTAATATCCCTAAGTGAAAAGTGGTCTCTCAAGAGACTCGTTTTTCCCCATTAGAGTCAACAAATGGCGTCTCCAACATAGAAGTTTGCACACCTCTAAAACTTTGACAAATGAGTCCCCCCCGGCAAGTATGACTTCAAAACTTTTTCCCATCAAATGGCGTCTCCCCCAGTAAACTCGAAGAGAAGTTTGACGAAAACCGCTACACATAACATCCTTTTTCAAGAAGGAAACTCAACAGGAAGAAACTGAGACCAGTTCTTTGGCTGAAGACCAGGATCGAGGGGAAGTTTGTATCAGAAAATGAGACCAGTTCCATGGCTAAAGACCAGGATCGAAGGGAAGTTTATATCATAAACTGAGACCAGTTCCTTGGCTGAATACCAGGATCGAGGAGAAGTTTATTTCAAAAGAAACTGAGACCAGTTCCTTGGCTGAAGACCAGGATCGAGGGGAAGTTTATTGACAAAAGAAACTGAGACCAGTTCCGTGGCTGAAGACTAGGATCGAGGGGAAGTTTATTGACAAAAGAAACTAAGATTAGTTCTGTGGCTGAACACCTGGATCGAGGGGAAGTTTTACCCTTTTCTAAGTATCATTTCTTAGCAAAAGAAGATGGGTGAGCAAACCGCTGAGATTCATAACCACTACCAAAATTTTGGGTATTCCGATATTTAATCCTCTTGCACCCCGAATGCCCGAATACCTTTGCCATCCACACCTTCGGGTCCAAGAAGATTAAATAGGGGCATCTGTCATACCCCAAATTTTGACCACCAAGATTTCCCATCATTGTGAAGATCATCACCACAATATGGATGCACCTTCATTCCTCATCAATCTCCCAGAGATAGTTGAGCATCCACCATAATCAAGACTTAGGGTTTCAAGCCCTCTCAGAGCACTTAGACAAAGGATCAATCAAGGAATGACATGATCTTCAACTTTTCTAACCTCTCAAACACCTATAAAGGATCAAGATGACTCCCACATCAAGAATCAAGCACAAGGTTGCAACATTCCAAGTGGATCAAGCCTCAAGATCGCCAGTGTCACCAAAATAGGGTTTTGGTCGACTGAGACCTCCAAATGAAAATTTTCATCTGGGCATGAGCCAATGCTTCAAAGCACAACCAAGATACTCCAAGGGACCTCATGGACCAAATCATCAAGTCAATTTAACCTAAGGGGATGCATTTAGCAAAAAACAAGAATTAGGGTTTCTTGACCTAATTCACCCCTAAGTTGACTTTTGGAACAAAGCCTGAGCCAAGACCTCAAGACATGATTTGAGGGCCTGCAATACAATACATTGATCCATTTGCAACAATGGATTGACCCAAGAAGCTTGGTTCACAAGTTTTAATTTCACCAGGACCACAATTAGGGTTTTGAGGAAAAAGTCAACTGTATCTTTGACTTTTGACCAAGACATGCTCCCAAACCTTGGGACATGATTCAATACACCCTATAACACCTATGGAATCCATCCATTAGGTTTGATTTAGGTCAAGGACTTGATTTCATAAAGGATCGCACAGTTTGGATTTCATCCGATAAAAAGTCAACTGTGCACAAAATCAAGTTTGACTTTTTGAATTTTTCACAAATATGGTTCCCCTAAGTAAAAAAATAATGTTAATGTATGATATTGACCATCATTCATCAAGAAAAATCAAGAAAAGTGTGGTTTCTTGCAAAAGGGGCAACCATGAGAAACCAAAAATTTTCTAAGTTATGGAACAAAATGGCTTTGGTACCAACTTTGCAAGGTCATAACTCCTAAACCACAAGGCCTTTTTCTCCCATTCAAAGCTCAAATGGAAGTCCTTCTGACATACTTTAAAAGTGTCAACTACAAGAGATTCTAAATCCTCATGGATTTTGAGTTATGGATTGATCAAAATCACAAAAAGTGAAAATGGCCACTTTTTCCAAAACTTAGTGAAATTTTCAAAAAGTCAGAATCTGCCTTACTTTTTCCAAAATGTAGAGGCATTTTTCACCTTGATCCAAGCTAAACCAGGTCCAAGGGTGAACATCAAAGTTGAAGTATGCCATGAGGGCTTTCCAACAAGTACCAGATTATCTCCAAATTCAATTTGAGTAGGGAGATACAACCCTTGGAACATGGCATCATGAACTGATTTTTACAAGGCAGATTTTGTGCATTTGCTCGATTTGGCCAAATCAGATAACTTAAAGCCTTGTCATCTATTTGGACACATCAGAGGATATAATCCAAGGGGAATGATCTGATCCCCAAGTCTCCCAAGTCCAAGAATCTACACATAGCCATAACAAACCTAAAAAGGCTAAAAATTGCAAAAAACTCCAATGTTGTTTCCAAGCATTTAATGGATGCATCAAGGTGGCATGGACTGATACATTCCTAACTGAATGAGTCAAGAATCAGCACTGAATCATAGAACCATATGCATGTGGCCTAACCTCAAGTCAATGGCTTGAGGAGACTAAAGATTCCCTTAGATCAAAATTGGCCAAAGGCCTGCACCAGCTGCCATCACTATTGCTTGCAAAACAAACTTGTTACACTATAAATAGAGCACATTTGTGCTCAGTTTGAGTACACCAAAGCACTACGACTGATGATTTCCTCAAAATCTCTTTCTTTAGGACAAAATGCCTTCTTTTGCTAGTCATCTCTGAGTTTTTGAGTTAGAGAGAAATTCCACCATAGCTCATGATCCAAACACATTCAATATGTCATATCTAAGCTGTCTAAACACTCACCTTTGATCCGAAACACCAAAATCAGAAAATCAACCTCCAAAACCTCAAAAATTGACTTTTCTACATATTTCAAGCCATGTCTTGATTCATTCACTTCCAAAACCAAACAAGGCCTCAAACATACTCCAAATATCATCCTCAAACTGTCCCAATTGGTTCCACTCATCTGGAACACCATTTGAGAGAGTTGCCATATTGGTCACTTTTGCCCCTTTTGCAAGAAAGAGCTAAAACTTGTTTCTGAGGATTCCAGCTGATTTTGATCATCCTAAAAGCTTCTAAGGGATCAATCAAGAGTGTCCAAAGCATTGGATTACTTCTGGCACAAGGATCTTGACAGTTAGCACAAGAAGCTCCAAGAGGTAAGTACATGACAACTTAAACTCTTTGAATTATGCATTGCTTTGAAGTCCACTGATCATAAACATCTCATACATATCATATATGTTGTGTTTGAACCAATTCACCATTCTATTAGTGTGTATATGATGTGTTAGGATAGGAAATACAAATCTTGGCATTTTTTTAAACCACTATCGGATTTTTATATAGAGGCATCTTTTGAAAAATCTAAAGGCACCATTGGATTCCTCATGAAATTCTAGGTCAGATGCACCTAAATTTTGTCCTAATCCATGGAGAAATGAGCAAGTTACAGCCTTCATGCAAATCCACCATGACTTGGTTTCTTGCCTTGGCCAGGCCTAGAAACCTGGCCACCCATATATGTTAATGGGGTGGTTTTGATACATGGATGTATCACCACCCCAGTGGTAGCGCGAGCATGTGTTTGTCTTGGAGGTCATGGGTTCAAACCCCACCCAGACCTTTTTTGCTACCCTCCCACATTTTTGCTATTTTTAATATTTTTATGGTTTTTGTTAATTAATTCAAAAATTAATTTCTCTCTCAATTTTAATTATATTTTATTGATTCTTTTTTTGAAAATTCACAAAAATATTAAAATATTTTATTCCATAAAAATTTCACAAAAATATTATTTATTTCATATATTTAGATTTTTGCAAAGAATTATGTTTTATTTGTTTTTAAACACTTAAAAATACTTCTTTCTCTTGATTTTGTAAATTCAAATAATTTTCAAATTATTCAATGAATGAAACATGATTTTTCAAACATTAATCTAAGATCACAACTTATTTTTCACACATGTTTGATAATTTTGATCATTTTAATTGAATTTTTATTCAATTAAAATACTTTTCTAAAATCAAATTAGGGTTTTAATTATTTTCACCATGACAAATATTTTTCAAAATCTTTGGGCCTCTTGATAGAGTGTAAGTCCCACCCCTTGGTAAATACAAACCTTTTTGGGCCTCAGTCATTGTATAAGTCCCAGTACAGTTTCCAAAATGACGGTGCGGTCATTGTTTTCCCATGGGCCTCTACTTGAGTTGTAAGCCCCATCTCTTGTAAAAAAATAAACTCATGGGCCTATAATAAAGTGTAAGACCCAATCCTTGTTGTAAATAAAATTTTTTTGGGCCTCGGTCATTGTATAAGTCCCGATACGATTTTTAAAACCTCGGCGCGATCGCCGTTTTCAAAACAAAACTATCTGGGTCTCCCCTTATGTTGTAAGTCCCATTTCTTTTTCTTTTTTAAACCTTTGGGCCTCTCCATGAGTTCTAAGACCCATCCCTTTGTACAGAAACCATTATTGGGCCTCAGCCATTGTATAAGTCCCGATACAATTTTTAGAACAATGGTGCGATCACTGTTATACCTGTGCCTCTCTTTGAGTATAAGCCCCAATAATCTTTTCAAAACAACTTTCCCTTTTGATTTAGGTTCAAATTCATAGTTGTTATCAAAAACTTCTTTAATTTCTTGAACAACTAACCATACAGCTGTTACAACGGAAGCTTGCTCGCCTGTAAGTTTTATCAGCTTTCTTTTACATACTTGCATATATATATATATATATATATATATATATATATATATATATATATATATATATATATATATATACATCCCTTTGTACAGAAACCATTATTGGGCCTCAGCCATTGTATAAGTCCCGATACAATTTTTAGAACAATGGTGCGATCACTGTTATACCTGTGCCTCTCTTTGAGTATAAGCCCCAATAATCTTTTCAAAACAACTTTCCCTTTTGATTTAGGTTCAAATTCATAGTTGTTATCAAAAATTTCTTTAATTTCTTGAACAACTAACCATACAGCTGTTACAACGGAAGCTTGCTCGCCTGTAAGTTTTATCAGCTTTCTTTTACATACTTGCATATATATATATATATATATTTGTTTGTGCTGGAAGCTTGCTCACCTGTCAGTCCTTTTTTCATTCTTTTAAATACTTGTCATATATATATATATATATATATATATATATATATATATATAACTGTATTGCTGGAAGCTTGCTCACATGTAAGTCCTTCTTTCATTCATTTAAATACTTGTCATATATATATATATATATATATATATATATATATATATATATATATATATATATATATATATATATATATATATATATATATATATATATTGTTGGATGCTTGCTCACCTGTAAGTCCTTCTATCATCTCTTTTAAATACTTGTCATATATCAACTGTATATATACTTGTATATCTGCTTAGAGTTTTCCCCGGCAACTAGGTCTAGAACTAGATAAAGCCATTGTTCACTCTTTCAATAGTCAAAACTAATTCCCCATAGGAATTCCAGTTACAGTCTTGCCTTATCTTGGGCTTAAACAATATGGAACAAAGAGAAAGGCATTATTCCTGGTGAATCTTTTCTCAGACTGTCACCATTAGAAATTGTCAAAGAAATTCATTTCCCCCAGAGAGGACTGATTCTCGGTGAAACCTCTCTTGAATTTCTTCAAACCCTAGAATAGTTCACTAAAGAAAAGATTATTCCCGGTGAAACTTTTCTTGAACTTTTCTTAAGTTTGGACCCACATGCTTCTTAAAAGCATCCCTGCCTCCTCTTGGGCTTTGTACAAGGACCCTCAGGCTTCTTAGAAGTTATCATGCATTCTCTTGGGCTTAAGACCTCTTAAAGGTATAGGACATAACTTAGTCATCCTTTGTTAGAGCAGTCTTTCTAAAGAGTCAAAACCTCAGACCAATTTAAGGGTTGATTCTCATCCCTTAAAACACCAGCCTCCTCTTGGGCATCATACAAAGATAAACTCTTCCATACCAGTAGACTTGGATAGTATAATCTCCTCTTGGATCTCAAAGACATTCTCAAGTTCCCTACAAACACAGGAGAAGCCCTGGTCATTTTAACCAATCTCCAGTAGAGTTAAAACCCTCACGGGATCTATACCTCAATCTTTATCCATTTTGGAAATGCCTCTGGATCTCAATAATCCTCAGCAGAAGACATCCTCCTCTTAGGCTTTGTATAATTATTTCCCTCAGCAGAATTAGTCCAAACAGCACCCTTTTGTTGAGTCCATCTTCTTTCTTAAAGCACTCTCTTGCTGAGTCACCCCTTTTTCAGCCTCTATCTTGGGTTTTGTACAAGACAAACAAAGTACTCTCTTGTTTAGTCAGTCACCTTTCCACACTCTCTTGTTGAGCCAGTGGTACAAAACATAAACACTCACTTGTTGAGTTAGTCATCTTTTAGCCTTAATCTTGGGCTTTGTACAAGACATATATAAACTTTCTCCAACAAAGTCAAAATATTCATAACCTTCTCGTAAGCTCTGGACAAATATCTTCCTCAGCGGAGTCAATTCCTCCCAGCCTTCTTTTAGGCTTTGAGAATTAATATCTCTAAGCGGAGTCAATCCCCCTTTCAGCCTCAATCTTGGGCTTTGTACAAGACACCTGAATTATCCTCAGCCGAGTCATCCCCTTTCAGCCACAATCTTGGGCTTTGTACAAGACACCCGAAATATCCTCCAGCTGAGTCAGTCTCTTTTTCAGCCTCAATCTTGGGCTTTGTACAAGACACCAAATAAAACACTCACTTGTTGAGTCAGTCTCCTTTCAGCCTCAATCTTGGGCTTTGTACAAGACACACATAAATCTCCCTAAGCAGAGTTAATTCTCTTTTTAGCCTCCTCTTAGGCTTTGTATAATGATTTTCCTCAGTAAGGTTCGCCTCAATCTTGGGCTTTGTACAAGACAAATCATACTCTCACACAAAAACCAACATCCCCTCAGAGGAAATAAAAATCTCTCTGTAGGAAGACATTTCTCTGTGTTATCACACAAAAAAATAGACATTCTAAATAAACCCTAATCCCAGATAACTACTGTAAGTGGCACACTTATTGATTCAAATATCCAAGCTGTAGTCCATCTCCTATCCTGGTAAAAATCCTCTCTTTCATCTAATTGCTGTAAGCGGAAAGCCTCTGGATTATTTATGCCACTGTCCTTCTCTTAGCATGGAAAACTCTTAAGGAAAAATGGCATTGCTCAACACTGAGTTAAAGTTTCCTCCTTTAGGACAAATCCTTCATAAAGGAAGTTATGGCGTTGCTGGATTCTCATATCCCAGTTAAAGTAATTTTCCTTTATAAACAGTCACCCAACAGTTGTGATAAACAAACAAGATGTCTCCCTTTAGAGATGACAAATTCTCTCTCAGTCAAACCTTTTAGCTTCAATCTTGGGCTTTGAACAAAACACAAATAAACCTTTTAGCTTCAATCTTGGGCTTTGAACAAGACACCAAAACATCTTTTTCCTCCCATAGAATAGGAGGAACTACGATTGCTCTGATTTCCCTATTTTCTTTAACTGGAATACGTAGGCATAAGATTGTGAAATCCTAGTGAGCACACCAATCAAAAACTCTAGGTCTAGTACCTTCTTATTAATCAAAAACTCTAGGTCCAGTACCTCACCCAAAACCAACAAAAACTCACTCTCCCTCTCATATCTCCCAAAGAAGAAGCTTTCCCAACCCATAACGGATAAACACCATCAAGTATAAAAGCAGAACCTATTGCTAACAACCTATGGATAACCACATATGGGATGGGTAATTGACAACTCCCCATTGTATAACCTGGCCCCAAACTCCCCGAATCTCTCTTAATCATTTGTTCAGTTAAACATTCGCGTGCAAGGTTAGTTTTAGATAGCTTCCCTTTCCCTTCCAGCTTCACGGGATAAATAAGAAATCAGAAAGTAGCACCCCACTCCTACCATTGCGGTGAGGAACCCAACGGCGATAAGGTGTCCGCGTCACCGACAAAAATCGCACGCTACATGACTTATACAATGACCGAGGCCCAAATTATTGTATTTACAAAAAGGATGGATCTTACACTCTATTAGAGGCCCAAAAGTGTTATTTTTATACAAGAGATGGGACATATAGCTCAAGGAGTGGCCCAGAAGATAAACAGTGATTGCACCGTTTATTTTGAAATTCGCGTAGGGACTTATACCATGAATGAGGCACAAATTATTTATGTACAAACAGGGTTGGGTCTTACACTCTATCAGAGGCCCAAAAGTGTTTGAAAAGAAGAAAGATGGGGCTTACAACTCAAGGGGAGGCCCGGATGAAAATTGTTTTGAAAATGGCGATCCGAGATTTTTTAAATCGTATCGGGACTTATACAATGACTGAGGCCTAAATTTATTTATTTACAAAGGGATGGGACTTACACTCTACCAAGAGGGCCAAAAGTGTTTTGAAAAATTAAAATTAAGAGAAACCCTAATTTCAATTAAAGTATAATTTTTTAAAGGAAATTAAAATATAAAATGATACAAAATATCAAATATATTCAAAAACAAGTTGTCAACTTTAAAAAATATATTGAAAAATCATGTTTAATCACTTGAAAGCTTGAAATCCAATTAAATTTGAAAATTCAAGGTGGAAACCTCATTTTAAAAATGTTTGAAAACAAATAAAATGAAATTAATTACAAAAGTTCAAGCTATATTAAATAAATAATATAAATTTTTTTTGTAGAATAAAATATTTCAATATTTTTGTGAATTTTCAAAAAAAAAAAACCAATAAAAAATAATTAAAATTGAGAGAGAAATTAATTTTGATATTAATTAAGAAAATCATGAAAAACATGAAAAATAGCAAAATGAGAGGGAAATAAAAATGGTCTGGGTGGGTGTTGAACACACGCCCTCCAACCAAACACACATGTGCTGCTACCACTGGGATGGTGATACATCCGTGTATCAAAACCACCCCATGAATACATAAGGGTAGCCTTATTTTCAGGTTAGGACAAGGCAAAAACAGGTTCTGAGTGATTTGCATGAAGAGTCATATCTCCATGAAATTGGATGAAATTTAGATGGATCCTACCTAGAACTTCATGAGGAATCCAATGGTGGTTTCAGAATTTTTTAAAGATGCCTACATTTTAAAACCCGATAGTGGTTTCAAAATAGGCCAAAATTTGCAAGTTTTATGCTATCTCTTCATACAAGCAACAATAGCATGGTAAATTGGTTCAAACACAACACATATGATATGTATGACATGCTCATGATCAATGGACATCAAAGCAATGCATCTTTTAAAGAGTTCAAGTTGTTATGCAATTACCTCTTGAAGCTCCTTGTGCTATCTTGCAAAATGCTTGTGCCAGAAGTAATCTAATGCCTTAAACACTCTTGATTGATCCCTTAGAAGCTTTTAGGGTGATCAAAACCAGCTGGAAACCTCTGGAACAATACCTGGCTCTTTCTTGCAAAAGTGGCAAAAATGACCAAAATGGTAACTCACTCAAATGGTGTTACAGTTGAGGGAAACTTGTTGGGACAGTTTGAGGATGATATTTGGAGAGTATTTGAAGTGTTGTTTGGTTTTGAAAGTGATCGGATCAACACATGGCTTGAAAAATGCAGAAAAGTCAAAATTTGAGGTTTTGGAGGTTGACTTTCTGATTTTGGTGTTGTACAATGAGAATGAAGGTTTGAACACCTCCAATAGATGGTTTATGATGTGTTTGGATAGTTATTTGAGTGGTTTTTGCTCTGGTTTCAAGAATCCCCAAATTGTTCCATGGTGACTTGAAAATGAAGTAAGAGAGGGAGAGTGGGAAAACAAGGCTTTGGTATTGTTTTGGTGTGTTTTGAAACATCAGAAATGACCTCTATTTATACTAGAGGAAGTTTGTTTTTGAAGGAATAGTGAGTGGATGAGGGAGCATGCTATATTCCAATGGATTTTGTCATGTAGCACTTTCTTAAATGCCAAGGTACCAAGTCTCCTCTTATCTTGACTTCAACCAACTTTGCAGGTTTGAACACTCATGTTTCTTGACTCCTTTTGGCTGGTTTGTAACTGATTCATGCCACCTATATGCATCACATAAATGCTTGAAGCAAAATTTGAAATTCAAGGTTCATGTAAATGATGATTTTGCACATGCCAAGTTGATTTCTTGACTCAAGGGTTCAAAGTTGAAATCATCAAGTGACTCATCAATATTCTTTCTGATCTTTGAAGAGGATAAGGCTTGTAAGATGACAAAATTGGAAATGGAAATCGTGTGGCACAAGAAATGCACACAATCTGCCAAATGTTGTCATGAAAATCTGTTTGAGCAAGGCATGTTGTGAGGTTCATAACTCCTTACTCAAGTTGAATTAATGGGAGTTCTTGTACTCTTTGGAAAGCTTTTATATCCTACTTTAACTTTGATGTCCAACATTGGTCTTGAAACATCTTGGATCATAATGAAAAATGGCCTCAAAGTTGGTGAAAAAGTGAAACAGATTCTGACTTAAAAATTTCACTAAGTGTTGGAAAAGTGGTCATTTTCATGTTTTTGTGATTTTGATCAATCCATAACTCAAAATCCATGAGGATTTGGAATCTGATGTAGTTGACAATTTTGAAGTATGTAATGAGAGCTTTCATTTGAGCTTTGGATGGAAGAAAAAGGCCTTGTGGTTTGGAAGTTATGACCTTGTAAAGTTGGTACCAAATCACTTTTCTTCCATAACTTAGAAAATTTTAAGTTTCTTAAGGTTGCCCCTTTTGCAAGTAACCTGAGTTTTCTTGATTTTTCTTGATGTAAGATGATCCAAACCATGAATTAGCATTGATTTTTACTTAGGGAAGCCATGATTGTCAAGAAATTCAAAAAGTCAAACTTGGTTTTTAGGCACAGTTGACTTTTTGTCAAATGAATTTCAAACTGTGTGATCCTCTATGCAATCAAGTTCTTAACCTAATTAAAACCTAATGGATAGATTCCATAGGCTTTATAAAGTGTCTTGAATCATGTTCGAAGGTTTGGGAACATGTCTTGGTCAAAAGTCAAAGACACAGTTGAGTTTTCATTAGAAAACCCTAATTGGCTCAGATGAATTCGAATCCTTGCATTGCTTCTGAACCAAGTTATTTGAATCAATCCAATCTTGTAAATGGATCAATATGATGTATTGGAGGTCTTCAAAACAATTCTCGAGGTCTTGGCACATGTCTTGCTCCAAAAGTCAACTTAGGGGTGAATTAGGTCAAGAAACCCTAATTCCTGATTTTTTATGAATGCATCTCCTGAGGTTATTTTGACTTGATGATTGGGTCCATGAGGTCCCTTTAATCTTCTTGGATCATGTTTTGAAGTATTCACTCATGCCCAGATGAAAATTTGCATCAGGAGGCCTTAGTCGACCAAAACCCTAATTTAGTGACACTGGCGATCTTGAGGCTTGATCCACTTGGGATGTTACAACCTTGTGCTTGATCTTTGATGGGGGAGCCCTTTTGGTCCTTTATGGGTGTTTGAGAGGCTATACAAGTTGAGGATCATGTCAATTCTTGATTGATCCTTTGTTTGAGTACTTTGAGAGGGCTCAAAACCCTAATTCTTGGTTGAGGTGAGTGCTCAACAATCCTTGAGAAGATTGATGAGGTATGATGGTACATCCATATTGTGTTGATGATTTACACAATGATGGGAAATCTTGTGGTCAAAATTTGGGGTATGACACATATCTCTGTGGTTGCTCGATATAAACTTCTTCTTCGAGAAAACTATTCAAGAAGGCCGAATTCACATCCATTTGATATATCCTCCATTCATTTTAGGCTGCCAAAGAAATGATCAGTCTAATAGTTTCAAGACGAGAAACGGGGGAAATACCTCATCATAGTCAATTCCTTGTCTTGGACTATAATATTTTGCTACCAATCTTGCTTTATATCTCTCCACGTCTCCTTTTGCATTCTTATTCGCCTTGTACACCCATCTTACTCTGATTGCTTTGTGTCCTCGTGGAAGTGTAGTAAGTTCCCACGTATCATTCTTCGTGATTGACTTTATTTCTTCATCCATGGCGTCTCTCCAATTTACGTTTTGAACAACTTGTTGATAGCTTAGAGGCTCGCAATCACCAAAAAGACAAAAGAGGTTAATGTCATTTTGGTTTTTGGTTACCTCATAAAGCTCTTCAATGCTCCTTAGTCGTGGTGTCCTCTCACTTGAGCTTATTTCATCCAACCTTGGTCTCAGTGAGGCAGGTGGTGTAATATGTTCCGCTATCATTGGTTGTTCCATTTCATTTTCTTCTTCTTCAAAGTAAGGAAGAAAAACGTACCTATCTTCTTGAACACTCAAATCCCAACAATCTTCTTCTTCGAACTCCACGTCACGACTTATGACAATCTTTCCACTATTTGGATTATAGAGCTTGTACCCTTTGGAGCTTGAGTCGTAACCCACAAATATGTATTTCTCACTTTTATCATCGAGCTTTGTTCTCATTTCATCTGGAACGTGGGTATAGGCAATGCTTCCAAACACTTTAAGGTGAGAGATCCCTGGATTCCTTCCACTCCATGCTTCTTGTGGTGTCTTCTCTTGCACACTTCTTGTTGGGGAACGGTTTGTCAGGTAAACCGCACATGCCACTGCTTCGGCTCAAAATTCTTTCGGTATCTTTTTGCTTTTAAACATGCTTCTCACCATATTAAGTATGGTCCTGTTCTTTCTCTCCGCTGCTCCATTTTGTTGTTGAGATCTAGGCATTGTTAGTGGGCGGCGGATTCCATGGTCTTCAAAATATTTGTTGAACTCATTTTAATTAATCTCTCCTCCTCGATCAGATCTCATGGCCTTAATGGAAAGACCACTTTCTTTCTCCACAAGGGCTTTGAAATTCTTAAAGTTTTCAAACACTTCCGACTTCTCCTTCAAGAAATAAACCCACGTTTTTCTAGAATGATCATCAATAAAGAGGAGAAAGTATTTATTCTTACTAAAAGTGTTTGGATTGATTGGTCCATAGACATCGGTGTGTATGAGCTCTAGCGGTTTTATCGCTCTTGATGTTGATTCCTTTAGAAAGCTTTTTCGGAATTGCTTCCCAATTAGACATCCTTCACATAGTTGGTCTGAGTGGTTTATACTAAGCAAGCCTCTCACCATCTCCTTCTTTGATAAACATTCTAGACTGCCGAAGTTAAGGTGTCCAAATCGTAGATGTCATAGCCACGAAGAGTCAGTATAGAAAGCCTTGAGACACTTTGCCACATCATTTTGAATGTTCAAGAGGAACATTCTATTCTTTGACATAGTCACCTTAGCAATCAAGTTATGCCCATAATCTCTTAAGAAAAGACATGTTCTTTCAAGTGAATGTCATAGCCTTTCTCTAATAATTGTCCCAAGCTCAAAATATTATTCTTCATGTTAGGGACATAGTAGATATCTGATATGAATTGATGACTCCGATTCTTCAAGCGTATGAGAATCTTATCTTTACCTTTGACCGGTATCTTTGAGTCATCTCCAAATGAGACATTGCCAGTTGTCACTTCATTCATCTCTACGAACATGCTTCAATCGCCGCACATGTGGTTTCTTGCGCCGGTGTAGAGGTACCACTTGTTTCTTTTCTCTTCAAATTGGTTTTGGCACGCGAGCAACAAAGTTTCTTCTTCTCCACCTTTTTCTTCTACAAAGTTAGCTTTCTCCACAACCATCTTTGAGAATCTACACTCAGATGTGTAGGGACCGATCTTTTTGCAGTTGAAGCACTTGATTTGTGACTTGTCGCACCTTGATCACAAATTTCCTCTTCCACGACCTCTTGTTTCATGTGGATTCCCACTTCTTTCTCCATTGTTGAAGTTGTTGGAGTAGTTATTGTAACTGCCTCTTCCTTCTCCTCCATGTCCTTGTCCACGTCCACGATCTTGGCCACGACCTCGTCCTCTTTGGCTCTTATAATTTTCATAGTTTGCTTCCTTTGCGTTGAGTTATAGTAGTTTCTCCATGGCCTCCTTTTGTTTAATTTTTCTCTTTTGTTTTTCTTCGTATGCTTGTAAGGAACCCATGAGTTGCTCAATAGTCATGGTCTTTAAATCCTTGTTTTCTTCAATGTTGGTAACAATGAAGTCAAAACTTGGATTTAAAGTGCGAAGTATTTTCTCCACAACTTTCACCTCATCAACATCTTCACCATTTCTTTTAAGTTGATTGACTACAGACAATACTCAAGAAAAATAATCAGAAATTGACTCAAACTCTTCCATAAATAAACGTTCAAAGTCACCCCTAAGAGTTTGAAGACGAATCTTTTTTACCTGCTTCACTCCTTTGTTGCGTGTTTGAAGCTTGTCCCATGCTTCTTTGGCCGTCGTTGCATTGGAGATCTTCTCAAATGTATCTTCATCCACCAATTGATAAATGAGAAAGAGAGCTTTCTTGTCTCTCTTTCTTGACTCCTTTAATGTCTCCTTTACACCTTGGCTTAGCGAGGCTTCATCTTGCTCCTTGAAGCCTTTCTCAAAGATATCCCACACATCTTGGGCTCTTAGTAGCGCCTTCATCTTGATACTCCAATTGTCATAGTTGTTCTTTGTGAGCATCGGCATTTGGAAAGGGAAACCTCCATTCGCCATCTTTTGAGGATCTTGAAGCTCTGATGCCACTTTGTTGGAAATAAGACCTTTTGTGTTTAGAGAAAATGTGTGTGGGAATATTAAAGGCTTAAATAGAAACTTGATAGGTAGGAGAATTCTTTATGGAATAGAGAACTTTGTATTTTTCGTGATACAAAAATGTAGAATTACATCTCTATTTATAGTACTCTACAGAGAACTCTAGACACACTAATTCTAGAGAGTTATCAACTTTAGAAATTCCAAGAGAATTCTAGAAAATATTACAACCTTAAGAAATATCTAGACACTCCAAACACTACAAGAGTTTTCTAGAAGCATTATCCAAAATTACCTAAACCCAAAATAATTATGCCCAAAAATCCAAACAATATGTTTAGGCACAAATAAAGTTTAATCTTTCAACATCTGTGTCGTCAAGATGATGGGTCGAGATAGTGGTAAGTTCCAATATGTTTATAACACCTTCACTAACCAAAGTGATATATAGCGGCAATAACGGTGTTACACCATAGTGGAATTTGAATTAAATTATATTTTATGTGATATGTTATTGACTACACTGATTCAACGTACATAATTTATCGCGATGTATGCTACTCTTTCAACAGTGGTTATAACTCTCAAATATATAGGTATGTAATAGTTAAAATTCGTAAAA
This sequence comes from Lathyrus tuberosus, assembly GCA_022829125.1. NCBI lineage: Eukaryota > Viridiplantae > Streptophyta > Magnoliopsida > Fabales > Fabaceae > Lathyrus > Lathyrus tuberosus. The sequence goes on along the minus strand of JALAZF010000199.1, from coordinate 6,522,300 downwards.
TATTGCAGGCGTGTAAGAAATCAATAACTGAAAGAATAATGTTCTATTTTTTTGTGTTACAAATCTAACCTATATGATATGAGTTGTTTCAAGTAAAGCTTTTGACAATGTGTACTGCACATTTCTTGCTCAAAGTGTTACTCGTGGAGCAATGGCAGGTTACACTGGCTACACAAGTGGACTAGTCAATGGAAGACAAACTCTTCTACCATGGTAATCTGAATTCATTGGTTATGATATGATATTTATGGTTTTTCATATATAGAATTATGATTTATTTATGGTTTGGTTCAAGAAGGAAAACCAAAGTGTTAATGGCTCATCTCGAAATGAATTGAATTTTAGGATTGTTTGAAAAATAAAAACCAAACTGAACCATATTGAAAAGAACCAAAATTGTATTTGTCATAATTTGGCTGCAAGAATGATACTCTATTGGCTAACTCTCAAAATTTTTGTTGCAACATTGTGTAGATAATCACAAAGAAATAGAATAATGTTGTGATAACTGATAGAATGTGGGCCAGACTGATATATCCTATATGCGACAAACCAACCTAGCTTTATAGATGTTAAAGTTTTCAACGAAGATGGAAATGGAAAAAACTTATTGGACCAATTTAAAGATGGACATTGTTTGAAAGACACTTTGGTTGATGAAATTGACAGCATTTCAACATAGTTGCAGAAAATAAATAATGTCATTAGATGCAGATTCTGGTATCATCTTTTGACATGGTTGCTAGATGTGAAGCAGCCAAACTGTACACATATTTTGCTTTATGGACAATTTCTTGTCACTTTCGCTGTTTGCATGACGCTATTAGCGACCAAATTTAAATGACTCAAAGTAGTCTCGGAGAACAAGAGGGAATACCCCGTCTCTGGTATACTAATCAACATCTTAGACAATACAAAGCTCTAGCAACTTCGTGATGTCTGAGGTACGCACCAATTATGAGTCTGGAATTGATCCATCCTTTTATTAGTTTCGATGAATATACATAATTTATAATTTTGTAATGTTTATCCTAATGTTACTTGTTATATGTTTGAATTAGTGTGTGGAATCCTAAAGTTGATAAACCAGAAGATTCCATTACTTCTCAAATGTGGCTTAAGGCTGCTACTAGAGTCAAACTCTGTTTCAGCCTTAAAAGATGGCTTTCTCCCATAACATTTCTCATATGTGTACCCTATTTATGTCACTGTTAACCTTGGTTCTTCTGGTGTCTTGGCCTATTCTCTTAATAAACAAAACTTTCTCCTCCCAAGGTGCACTACCCCTTTTCTTTTATCGTTCATGTATTTTTTTTATGATTTTGGATTAAATAAATAAAAAAACATTATTTTGTTATTTTATGCTTAATTTTAGTTCAACCTTTCCTATCTTGATTTGTATGACAGGGACATGAGGGGCTTGATTTTTGTCTAAAATATTCCTTGCTACATCATATAGACAAAACCCCTTAGGTTCTATGGGTGTGTTATAAATAATACTATTGTTCTATTATTCTTTCATTCACAATGAAGGATGATGAGGATTTTGAAACCATGTTCTCCAGGTTTCAGACTCTTGTATCAGGCCTTCAAGTGTTGAATAAAAGTTATTCAATAACAGATCATGTGAAGAAAATTCTGAGAAGTCTTCCTCATAAGTTTAGACCTAAAGTAACAGCTATTCAAGAAGCTAAGAACCTGAACACGCTGTCTCTTGAAAGTCTAATCAGCAATCTTCAAAGCCATGAGATTGAACTAAATGGAGATGAGTCTTCAAAGAAACTTAAATCTCTTTCCTTGAGATCTAATTTTGAAAAATCTAGTGAAAAATCTAGAAGATCTTCTAAGAGCAGTAAACATGATGAAACTTCTGAAGAAGAGTTTGATGGAAGATCTGATGATGACGACATGGCTTGCTTCATCAGAGGAATTCAGCAAATGGATAGAAGAAATAGGAAATTTCATAAAAACAATAGGAGATTCAACTTCAAAGAAAAAGAAGAAGAGAGAATATGCTAAAACTGCAACAAGCCTGGTCACTACAAATATGATTGTCCTAATCTTCAGAAAGACAGTCAGAAGAAAGGAAACTATTAGAAGGATAACTTCAGAAACATGTTTAGGAAAAACTTTATGGCGACATGAGAAGAGTTAGATGATGAAGATTCAGAGAAGAAAGATGATGCCAATCTTGCATTAATGTCTCACTCATTTGATGAAGGACTATTATCTGAATCTGAAGGCGAAAATGAGGTATACTTCTATTCTAACTTTATTTCATATGCTAATAATCTTATAAATTACTGCAAAGAGCAAGCTAGTTTTGTTAAAATTTTGAAAATAGATCATTTCATTTTGAAATAAGAATTAAAATAAATTAGTGCATCTCAAAATGAATGTTCGTCTCTAGGTAAGCATGATCAAGCTTTTCATAAATTTATTACATCTGGCGTTGATTGAACTAAACTTGCATTTATAATTTATGGAGTTGGAAAATTTAATAGAAAAGGTTTAGGATATGATGAAGAATGTTCTAGTTCTAATGTTTCATTAAAAGTTCTTCCAAATTCTTGCTCATCTAGCATTGCTCAAATAGTGTTGAGTAACTATTTTGTTCCTGCTTCCAGTACTATGAAAGTTGTGAATATGACTGAACCTGTTGATCAGAAGTTAAAAGGTATTGCAATATCAGAATATGATAATTCATAAATTATGATATCCACTGTATCCAACACTCCTGGATCAAGGGCTAAGACTAATTCCATCCAAAAGGCTTGGAGTGAAGCTAAATATTCTTACTTGGAAAAAGGAGAAAATAGAAAAGAACCTATTAAAAATATGGTTTGGTTATTGTTAATGACTTCAGCAGATGGACTTGGGTGAAGTTCCTTCGATCTAAAGATGAGACATACGAAGTTTTTAGCACTTTCTACATTCAAGTACAATCTGAGATGGAAGTAAAGATTTTGAAGGTCAGAAGTTACCATGGGGGAGAATTTGAAAATGAATCATTTGAGTCCTTTTGTGAAAGATATGGAATTATCCATGAGTTCTCTTGTCCCAGAACCCCACGGCAAAATGTGGTTGTTGAGAGAAAGAACAAATCTTGGCAAGAGAAGGCTAGAACAATTATTCATGAAAATAAACTCCCTAAGTACTTGTGGGCAGAAGCTATTAATGCTGCTTGTTATATTCAGAACAGAATCTATATTAGACCAATTCTGGATAAAACATCGTATGAATTACTCAAAGGTAGAAAACCAAGCATTTCCTATTTTCATCAATTTGGATGAACTTGTTACATTTTGTATAGCAAGGACTACCTAAATAAATTTGATGCTAAAGCTTAAAAGGGTATGTTTTTGGGATACTCTTAAGGCTTAAAAGCATACAGAGTGTATAACTCAGAAACTAAAGTGGTTGAAGAGTCTATGCATGTTAAATTTGATGACAAAATATCTTACCTTGATAAGTCAGAATCTATGGCCCAAAATGTTATCTCTGCATGCATCCAGAGTTCTAAAGAACAAGTAGTGGTATGTGTTCATAAAGAAAAATGTATAGAGGATGATGTTTTAGAATCTATTACTATATCAGAAGAAATACCAGATGCTGTAGAAACTGAAGGTACACAAACTGGTCCTACAGTTACTGATTCAGTGATTTCCCATAATGGCACTGAAGCCTCGGTCCAACCTTAGAGACCGTTTAAACATATAGCATTTCATCCAGAAGGGCAAATAATTGGTAATAAAGATGGGCCATTGAGGACCAGATCTGCCTTCAGAAATGATCATTCAATGCTTGGACTTATTTCATTAGTTGAGCCTACTTCTATTGATGATGCTTTAACTGGTAATGGTTGGATCATGGCTATGCAAGATGAACAAAATAAATTTCAATAAAATGATGTATGGGATCTTGTTCCAAAACCTCAAAAGAAAAACATCATTGGGACTAAGTGGGTCTTCAAAAACAAGCTTAACAAACTTGGAGAAGTCGTTAGGAACAAAGCTAGACTTGTAGCTCAAGGCTATACTCAGCAGGACGGAATTGACTTCTTTGAAACCTTTGCTCCTGTGGCAAGGTTGGAATCCATAAGACTCATTCTCTCATATGCCATAAATAATGACACTATACTTTATCAAATGGACGTGAAAAGGGCTTTTCTGAACAAAGTTATTACTAAAAAAGTGTATGTCAAGCAACCTCCAGGATTTATAGATCCAAACCATCCACATTTTGTTTACAAGCTTAAGAAATCACTCTATAGTCTCAAATAGGCTCCGGGAGCTTGGTATGAGAGATTGAACAATTTCCTGCTTGAAAAAGGCAAAGTTAACACTACACTATTTAGGAAAACTCAAGAAGAAGAAATCTTGATTGTTCAAATTTATGTTGATGACATAATTTTTGGTTCCACTAATGCATCTCTTTGTCAAGAATTTTCGAAAATTATGTAGGCTGAATTTGAGATAAGCATGACGGGTGAACAGAAAAACTTTCTTGGAATTCAAATTAATCAGAAGTCTGAAGATATTTACATTCACCAGTATAAGTACATAAAAGAGCTCTTGAAAAAGTTCAATCTTGATGAGTGCAAAGTCATGTCAACTCCTATTCATCCAACTTGCAATCTAAATAATGAAGAATGAAGTGCTAAGGTGGATCCAACTAAATATCGAGGTATGATAGGATCTTTACTCTATCTCACTGCTTCAAGACCTGATATTCTATTCAGTGTATGTTTGTGTGCAAGATTCCAATCAGATCCTAGAGAGCCTCACTTAACAGTTGTTTAGAGGATCTTCGGGTATCTGAAAGGAACAATCAATCTTGGACTTATTTATAAGAAATCTTTAGATTATCAGCTGGTTGAATTCTTTGATGTTGACTATGTTGGAGATAAAATTGAAAGGAAATCCACCAGTGGAACTTGTCAATTCATAGGGAAAAACCTTATCTCTTGAGGTAGTAAAAGACAAGCAACTGTTGATTTGTCTACAACAGAAGCAGAATGCATTTCAGCTGCAAATTGTTGCACTTAACTACTTTGGATGAAATATCAACTTGATGACTATCATATTTTTGGAAACAATATTCCTATCCTTCGTGATGACGCTGCTGCCATCTGTCTAATGAAGAATCCAATTCAACATTCTAGAACCAATCATATTCAAATTAAATATCATTTTATAAGAGACTATGTTCAGAAGGGTGTTATAGATATTCAGTTTATTGATTATGAACATCAATGGGCTGATATATTTACAAAACCCTTAGCCATTGCTCAATTCGATTATATTAAGAAAAATCTGAATATGGTTTATGCACTGGATAAATGCTTGTCTTCTGAATAAAGTGTTGGAGGAATTTTTGGATTCTGATGGTTTTCGGTTGGAATGTTTCTCTCTGATGTGTCTCTAAGAATGGTCTTTCAAGCTTGAATAGGGGATATAAGATCTCTCTCTTCCTTGATTGATTTGTTTAAAGTAGAAAATAATTTGTTTAATTCCTTGCTATGTGCTTTAAATTAACAATTGGACTATTTTTTTAGTTCTGATAAAATAAGGATCCTTGTCTTACACTCTAAATACTTAAAAAATGTTTTGAAATACAGTGTTGATAGACATTTGTCTCTGAAAATCTCATGACTGAAGAGACATGACTATCACTCTTATTTCAAAACCGGCTCTAAATTTTGGTTCATTAAAAGGAGTGTACTGACATAGATTCTAAATTGTTTTTATTCAGACTCATGACTGTCCAAACATTTAATACATACTTTCTTATAAATTATCATTCTATGTGTTATGTATTTATTTGTATATTCCTTAGATGTTACGAGTTATCTTCCATATAAGATAATTTTGTAAGATCACTAGTCTTCAATTTAGTATTTCTTCTTAAATGTCTTTAAAGACCATTAAAGGAGAGATCCATGATCTAGATATTCTAAAAGAATATATAGTTGACTTCAATGAATTAACGGTGAATAATCTTTCACAAATTATTTCAGATATTCATTTTCAGAAATGGGATGAATATTTTGCAATATTTTATGGACCCATCTATCCAGATATGTGAAAGATTTTTGGGGCAAACGCTCATGTTCATCAGAATGAGCTAGATGGTTGTCAGATTTTGTCTGTTGTCTATGGTTTCCCTGTGGTAATCAACTATAGAATCATCTCTCAAGCTATAGACTATGAGGAAGATGGAGTTACTGTTGAGATCTACAGACATAACAACAGATCTGCAAATCATATTTCATCTATGAAAGTAAAGGCCTTGCTGAAAGTTCTTCTACTCTTACTCATATGGCAAAAGTATAGTACCAAATTATGCGAACCAATCTAAGGCCTAGAGAAAAGGGGATATGATGGCTTTCTTCTGATGACAAACACTTGATTCTGTTACTAATCTCTAGAACTAAGATCAATATGCCTCTGTCTATGTTCAATTATCTGAAAGAAGAGATACTTGTATCTCGCGAGGAATTATTCTTTCTCATTCCTTTTGGTAGGATTTTTTCTATGATTCTTGTTCAACAAGGTGTTGTTACTCATGTATAAAAAACGGGTTGATTGATAAACTTTTTCTTGACCGGTGTCCATCTATGAATTATTCTGAAACCATTATTAATCATTGAAGTTCCTTCTTTTCCTGTCTATTTGTGTGATGTCAAAGGGGGGATTGGATTAAGTATTCTTCTAGATTAATTTTGGATCCGAATGAGGTTGGGGATCCTATTTAGGGGGGGATTACAAACCTCACCCTTGAAGTGGATTCATTATTATATATAGGGGGAGCTTGCAAACCTCACCTCTTAGACTTCACACATAGGACTCAGAGAACTTACAAACCTCACCTCTAAGACTCTTTGACACAGGGGGAGCTTACATCCCTCAGACCATGAAAGTTGTTGAGTAATTAATCTACTACTGATTTTTTTTAAATACTTAAAGTTGCCATCATAAAAAAAGGGGGAGTTGTTGAGACATGTTTGGTTCATACCATGTATCCTCTAAGGTTTCGATGATGACTAAGTATTTGAAAAACAATTAGGATTTCTAACTAGCTAGTTTGTGTGCGTAAAACTTTATTTAGTTGGTGAAACTGATTCTGACATAGAATTGACTTTAGTTCGGTTCTAGTCATACACTCATGAGAGAGTCTGATCAGAAAGCAGCTGCTAGTATACTCCAGAATCAGAAGCGTACTATGGCTGCTTTTGAGACTGAGTAGTGTCAACTCAGCTCTGCTAACACGAGGCTCGAGATATACTGACATTATCTTCAACAGGTTGTGTTGTACCTGAATCATAGATATGTCCTATGGACAAAGGCCTTGTTCTGTGGATATTTCCTTGACTGAAAGTTCTAACACCTGCTTTATTGGAAAAGAAGATGTACTAGAAAATTTGATCTGATTATAGCCGTTGTGGATGCTCTAACGACTATATTTCTTCAGCTATATAAGAAGTAGAAGATTTGAAGATCAACTCAAGAAATAAAGCTGCAGCTACAACAGAGAAATACACGCACTGCATAAATCTAGTAAGAGTTCTTATTCTTGTATAGCTTAAGAATCCTTTATAAAACTGTGTTGTATTATATTTGAACACAACCTATTGTTAATCAAGTGTTGTTGTAAGTTATTCCTTCTCTAAATAGTTTAGTTTAGATAAAAGTCTCTTGCTGTAGGATTGAGTAGGGAAGTCTTGGATCCAGGATCTGAGCAAGGAAAGTCTTAGACAGTGTGTCTGAACAGGGAAGTCTTGGATTAAGGATCTGAGCAAGGGAAGTTTTAGACAGTGTGTCTGAGCAGGAAAGTCTTAGGAAGCGTGTCTAAGCAGGAAAGCCTTGAACCAGGTAGTTTGAGCAAGGAAAATCTTAGGATTTGAGGATCTAAGCAGGAAGTCTTGATTAGGTGCTGATTTAGCAGGAAAATCTTAGACTGGAGGTCTGAGAAAGAAAAGTCTTATATAGGTGTGTATAAGAAAGTGTAATCAGGTTGATTATATTGGAAAATCTCTTGCGAGGCAAGGGGATTAAAGTACTCTCAGTTAGGAGAGGAACCAGGATAACTGTTGTGTGTTCTTTGCTGTTTTTGCTTTACTTTTGTTTCATTTTCCACTGCATTATTTATCAGATTCTGAACTGAGCTTTAGAATCTGAACTTTGATTCAGAAGTAAAATTATTTTTGCAAACACATTTCAACCACCCTTCTAGTATATTTTTCTCGCCTTCAGAATCAAATGCGGCTTAGGCTGCTGGTGGAATGTGGAATCCTATAGTTGAAAACAAATAGGTTCACTATATTTGGCAAGTCCTTCGTTTGTTATTCCGATCGTGAAGTTGTTTTCATGGCAGAAGCTCTCTCGGTGATGTCGGCTGTCGTGCTCTTTGTATGAGTTGTAATGAATTTTGAATTAAATGATAGTGTACCTTATAAGAATAAAAATCAATTAGGCGTCATATAACTTCATCATCAACAAAAGTATTATAATTGTAAATTAGATAATTAGTTATAATTGTCACAAACAACCTGAAAAAACATGTATCTGATTCAATCTTAAAGTCGATAAGTCAATTTTGTGTATCACTTTCTAAGATAAATGATAATATTTACTTTTCCATAATTACCATTTCTTAACCATATAACTCTATCAGCCACTCTTGTCAAGATCGCGATCCAGATCGTGGAATCACACGATATTACGATCTCAATCACCTCCACCGATTTGGATCACAAGCAATATCGTTTTCAAGCGGAAATCGGAGCGAAATAAACTGATTTTGAAATCTGAAAGCTGAATTCCACAAATCTGGGTTTATTTACTCGGATGAAGTGTGGCCTGATTTACAATCCGTGTGTTATAAATACGTAAATACCTATTTTTTTCAATAGCTCTTAATCCTAATAGTAAGTCTTTTGTAAGATCGGCGACGCTTCTCAAATTTTGCAGCCGAAGAAGAAGGAGAAGAAGATGCAAGCTTACTCTATTTTTGTTTCGTGCTCTGTTTTCATTTTCTCTGAGCTTTCATCTTCACTTTATCTATTAAAATAATATTGTTTATTAATTAGTTTTAACAATTTGTAAGTTCACATGACTGTACACGGTATCTTCACTTTATACACAGTAGTTGTACACTTGTACTGTACACAGTCAGAGTAATGTTTATCTTCTTTGTACTTTTAAATTTTAATAATAATATAATATTATACTTATATTATATTACACAAAAGTAACTGTACTTCACAAAAAATTGAAACGGATACAAGATGCAAAGTAGTTGTTTTCGTTTCATGCTTTGGAACATGTAGTTTGTACTTATTATTTTTTCTACTGTTGGATAATGTGCTTTTGAACTAAATTCAAAGACGTTGTTGCCACTTTTTCATTATTAAATATTATCAAGAAGATCATGTGCGCCTACTATTCATTTCCATGACTTTTACGATTTCCTTAAACTTGGTCATGAATCTCAAAATACAAAATTATAGTATAAACAAGGAAATTTAAAAGTACTACATGTTCCAACTGGAAAACTCTTTTTACACTTCATAATAGGATACACTCTTATATTCATAATAAAATACAAGATGTTACACTGTTTCTTTGTACTTATTATTATTTTAATTGGTTTTATTTGTATAATATAAGATGCTACAAGTAGTTGCACTTCATACAATATAAAATGACTTAAATAATGTTTTCGTCCCTATAAGTTGGCGAGTTTTTGGTTTTCGTCCCTGAATCTTTTTTTTTCGGTTGTAGTCCCTATATCTTAGTTTTTGTTGGTGTTTAGTCCATAAAGCTAAAATTCGCAGGAAAATCCGCAGGTTTCCTGCGGATTTTCCTTAAAACCAAAATCTGCAGGAAAATCCGCAGGAAAATCTGTAGGAAAATCCGCAGGAAACCTCTGTAGGGACTAAACACCAACAAAAAGTAAGATATAGGGACTAAACCCGAAAAAAAAAGATCCAGGGACGAAAACAAAAAACTCGCCAACTTACAGGGACGAAAATACTATTTAAGCCTATTACACTTTTTATGAAAATATAATTAAAATATAATATATTCATTATTTTGTTTTATTACTGACATTAGTTACCTTTCATACATATAATATAGTCATATAATTAAAAGAATATGCTGCAAGTAATAGTTAGTTAGTGACATTATGTATACATTAATATTTTATTTGTTAAATTATATTACAAACACATGAATACAGGGTTAGAAAAAGTTATTTATTTTTTTAAATTATTTTTTTTTTGTTTTTTTAATAAAAATTGTTTATCTTTTTTAATTGATTTATTTATTTATACATATTTGTAAGATATTTTTTCACACTCTTTTTTTTTGTTTTATATTACTATGTGTTTTAATTTTCAAAAAATGTTTGTAATTTTTAAGTTTTATTTAAAAGTTATTTATTTTAATTTTTTTTAATGGAACAGATGGCTGGTGGTACTGGCAGTAGTATGTCACTTCCTCCTTCAACAAATCCAAGTGTTAGAAATGTGAGAAATAAGAAAGTTGCAAAAAATGCTCCCGACCAAAGACAAGATGTGGCATGGGAACATGGCACTCCCGTAAACGACGAATCGAGAAATATCAAATGCAACTATTGTCATAATGAGTATAGCGGCGGTGCTTTTCGATTTAAGCATCATTTAGCAGTGACAAATAGTAATGTTGAATCATGTGTATCTGTTCCTAATGAAGTTCGCAAACAAATGTGGAACATTGTTGATAGATTGCAAAACAAACTCATCAAGAAGAGAACTTTAAGTGAAGATGTAATAGAGGTTGATGTGGAAAATGGTAAAACAAAAAAAGTTGAATCTTCAGGTCTTGTAAATATTTTCAAGAGGGGTACAACTTCTCAATCAACTATCAACGATGCTTTTAAGAAAAAAGAGAAGGAGGACACTGACTTACAAGTTGCAACTTATTTTTACAACAATGTTATCTCCTTTAACGTTGTAAAAGATGAAGAATTTATAAAGATGTGTGAAATGATTACCAAATATGGTAAAGGATATAAGCCACCATCTTACCATGATATTTGAGGTAAACATTTAAAGAAAAAAAGTTGAGTATATAAATAGCATATTGGTAGAGCATAAAGCTGCGTGGAAAAAGTTGGGATGTACAATAATGACAGATGAATGGACTGACCAAAAGAGGATATCATAAATGTTTTAGTCAATAGTCCTATGGGTACTTTCTTTTTAAAATCAATTGATGCATCTAGCATTTCAAAGACACCTGATAAAGTTTTCAAAATGATGGATGATATTGTTGAGGAAGTGGGGGAAGAAAATGTTGTCCAAATTGTAACAGACAATGCTGCAAACTACGAGTTGGCTGGACAAATGTTGATGGATAAAAGGAATAAGCTTTATTGGACACCGTGTGCAGCTCATTGCATTGATCTAATGTTAGAGGATTTTGAGAGCAAGATACCTATGCATAAGGAAACTATTGCTTTATGTAAAAAGATCACAACTTACATTTATTTTAGGACCGGACTTATAACTTTGTTGCATCATTACACTGAAGGAGATGATTGATAAGACCTGGCATCACTCGCTTTGCAACATCATATTTGTGTTTGGGTTGCTTGAATGATAGGAGGGGAGGATTGTATAGGATATTCACTTCCAAGAAATGGAAAGATAATCAATTTTTCAAAACAAAAGATGGAAAAATTGTTGAAAATATAGTCACAAACAAGGACTTTTGGAAGAATTTGATTATTTTCCTTAAGGGTGTTTTTCCATTACTTAAAGTCTTGCGTATGGTGGATTCTGATGAGAAGGCAGCCATGGGCTATATCTATGAAGCAATGGATCAGGCAAAAGAGTAAATACAAGCTAGCTACAATAATAAGAAAAAAAAGGTATAATTTTATAAAATATCTTAGATTGATTTATTTGATGTAAATAGTATATTAGTATTTATTTGTGAACTAATTTAATCTTTTCTTTCTTAAGATACTAACCTTTATGGAAAACTATAGATAATAGATGGGACAAACAATTGCATAGGCCTTTGCATGCTACAGCTATTATCTTAATCCAATACTGCATTACAAACCTAATTTCAAAGCAGATAATGAAGTGAAACAAGGAATGTATGCATCTTTAGAAAGGATGATGGGAGGAGACATGGATATGGTGAATAAAATTGATGGTCAACTTGAGGATTTTAAGACTAAAGAAGGGTTCTTTGGGAGTGAAATAGCTCAACATGGACTACAAAACAAGACACCAACTCAATGGCGGGAATCTTACGGCGATGCACATCCAGAATTGCAAAACTTTGCTATTCGTGTGTTGAGTTTGACATGCAGTTCTTCTGGCTGTGAGAGAAATTGGAGTGCTTTTGAGATGGTAAGTTTTTAAATTTATGATATATATTTTCTATAGTTACTATATTTTATGCATTTTAATTTAATATTTCCCCTTTTTAGGTTCATACGAAAAAAAGAAATCGGTTGAAACAAAAGACTATGAATGATTTTGTGTATGTGATGGTAAATACAAGATTGACCAAGAATAAGGCTGAAAGGAAAAAGCAAGATCTAACAATTGATGATTTTCAAGATGATGACGATTAGTGGTATGCAGCTGAGGAAGAAAATGCAGGTGGTAATCATGTAAATGTGGCTGATTTAGATGAAGATTTGATGCAAAGTACTGGTGCTAAATTAACTGCACATGTAGATGAATTTGATGTCCTTGAAACTATAGAAAGTGACAATGAAGAAGGAAATTTAGATGCATGTGATGGAGATGATGATGATGATGATGGTGGAGGAGATTATGAGATTAATGAAGATGAAAAAGTTGACATTATGGGAGGAAATCTAAATTATCGACGCATTTATGATTTGTACTAGCCTTTAGTATTTTGAGTATTTTATTTTATTTACTTTGTTATTTTAAGTTAAGATTTGAGATTTATAATTTTATGGTTAAGATTTTAGACTTGATGGTTTTATATTTAATATGAAAACTTATGCATTATTTAATATATATAATATAAAATATTTTAAGTATTATTTTTTTAGTAAAATCTTACGATTTTATTTACGATCTTATATTTTACGATCTTGTTATCCCTTATCGATCTTATAAAATTAATTGTGTAAGATTTTTTTATCTTAATTATGATTTTATATTTTACGATTTTAATGTCTCCTCTCGATCTTATGTAAGATCTCGATTCTGACAACATTGTTATCAACTCAATTTTATGTTATTGCAAAAGAGTCTCAGTAATTATTTACTCTATCAAAAATATTTCTTTACATTAGAGTGTCATACCCCAAATCTTGACCACCAAAATTTCCCATCATTGTGCAAATCATCATCACAATATGGATGTACTTTCATGCCTCATCAATCTCCTCAAAGATGATTGAGCATTCACCACAATCAAGATTTAGGGTTTTGAGCCCTCTCAGAGCACTTAGACAAATGGTCAATCAAGGAATGACATGATATTCAACTTGTCTAACCTCTCAAACACCCACAAAGGATCAAGAGGACTCCCACATCAAGAATCAAGCACAAGGCTGCAACATTCCAAGTGGATCAAGCCTCAAGATCGCCAGTGTCACCAAATTAGGGTTTTGGTCGACTGAGGCCTCCCAAATGAAAATTTCCATCTGGGCATGAGCCAATGCTTCAAAGCACAACCCAAGATACTCCAAGGGACCTCATGGACCCAATCATCAAGTCAATTTAACCTCAGGGGATGCATTTACCAAAAATCAGGAATTAGGGTTTCTTGATCTAATTGACCCCTAAGTTGACTTTTGGGACAAAGCCTAAGCAAAGACCTCAAGACATGATTTAAGGGCCTCCAATACACTACCTTGATCCATTTGCAACAATGGATTGATCCAAGAAGCTTGATTCACAAGTTTCAATTTCATCTGGACCACAATTAGGGTTTTGAAGAAAAAGTCAACTGTACCTTTGACTTTTGACCAGGACATGCTCCCAAACCTTGGAACATGATTCAATACACCCTCTAACACCTATGGAATTCATCCATTAGGTTTGATTTAGGTCAAGGACTTGTTTCACAAGGGATCGCACAGTTTGGATTTCATCCGATAAAAAGTCAACTGTGCACAAAATCAAGTTTGACTTTTTGGAATTTTTCACAAATATGGTTCCGCTAAGTAAAAAATAATGTTAACGTAAGATATTGATCATCAATTATCAAGAAAAATCAAGAAAAGTGAGGTTTCTTGCAAAAAGAGTAGCATCGTGGTCACAAGTGTACGTGATGGATCCTTATTCTTGAGATAAGCGTGAAGAGACGTACTTGGTGGAACAGTGAGTATTGTGTTTTAAGAAACAAGGTTGCGGTAGAACCACGAGAAGCAAATCGGGAATTATTACGGACTAAGTGTAAATGATGGAACGGTTCATACAGGAAAGGTCTTGTAGTTAGTTAATGAGAATTGTTGGATGCGAGTATTTCATTAAGTGACTTAAGTGTAAGTGTGATGTACAATGAATAGTTGGAAGTAAGGAATTCCAATTCATGTGTACGAAGTGATGGAAAGGTTCTTCAAGAGGATGCATTGCCCCGATTTACTTTCAAGTGTAGAGAAACTTCTATATTTGCGAATAATCGGAATATTTGGAATCTACCTTTTGTTGAACTAAGAACGTAGTTGTTTTAATTTCTCTAAGGAATTACAAGTGAGAGGACAAGGTGGTATGCTTGATACGAGATGTCCATCGTTTTTGTGGTATCGTACAATGGTTGTGTGTTGGGTTTTGCTTGTGGATGAATTAAGTATGAGTTGTGGCTTAAACCTTAGAATGTCGTCACCATTGGTTTTCATCGAGTGTAGTTGTATGAGTAGATAATAAACTATCCTGCCGAAGATTTGTCGTGTGACCACGACAGAATTTGGAATTTTGCCTTGTCACTTGGTTGGAGTGTGTCGTCGACTTTGTCGGTTTTATCTTGAGTGAATCATGGTTAGCGAATGTTACACAAGTTGAGGAGCCACGAGTTGAGAATGATATTTCAGCTTAGAAAAATCGGATGGATGGTTTGGGTAAGTTATGGAATCTCTTGAGAACCATCATCTGTGTTTTGTTACCTTATGTTGCTCCGATTGGAGAGTGTTGTGTGAATGGGAAACAGGACTATAAGTAAATAAAAGAGGAATTGTGTTTTGAAATTGGAACTTCTGGAAGGTGTGGCGTAATTGACCATTTGTTTAGACGACGAAGAAGTTTAACTTGGGGGAAATAATCTTGTAAATTGTGTTAAGTAGGAGAAAGTCTTAAGTGTATTACTGTTGAAGAACTTCGGGGAGAGGTTGTAACATACTCTCGAAGTGTTGATCTCGAAGAGATCCTTTCGGTAATTTAATTTATGGTGTTATTAAGGAACGACCGGTTGGCCGAAGTTAGTAATTGTTATCTTCCGTGAGTTCTTGGTTTTGGATTTAGATCCCGTGAGAGTGGTACCAGTTGTGTGCAGTTGTGTTCTAACCAAAGAAGGAATTTTTAGGTTATCATTCCAAGTACTAGTAAGAATTGGACGTTCCGAAGTTAAGTATGTAACTGGGAATCGTTTATGAAACAGAACGAATGAAAAGAGTTGATCCAACTGAGAAGTGTGTTATGGACTTCGAAGTGTGTGTGTGTATGTGGAGTATTGCACGCGAATTGGGGAGTAATATGGAAACTCACAATTGTGCTTTGGACAGTTTAAGTTGATAAGTGGGGACTCGCGTATGATTGAAGTATCGAGATGGTGTTATGTAATATTGGTTGAGATCTCGTGTCAACAAGGAATTTTGAGTAAGTCGGAAAACCATAAGGATAATCGATTGGGAATGTGGTAACCCGAACCGAAGGTTGTTAAACTACTTTTGGGATGAATTATTCGAGTTTGAATGAATTTGGAGTTGTATATGTTATGGTGGTAGCAATGTAACTCTTGCATCTCTATCGCCTGGAGAGTATTGGACCGATGATAAGAATATTGTGTGTTGGCCAAGAAATTGTTCTACTATAGGACGTCAGTAAGTCTTGTATCGTTGATTATTAAGGATCCCAGTGGATAAGTGTGTTCTCCGTGGACTATTAGCTACTTAATAGTGATTAAGAAACCGTGGAGTTCTACTGTTAGAATTTGGGTTGCGCAGTGGGAGGTGACAGGTGAAAGAGCTTAGTCAGACTACTGGGGATTGGAATGATTGTTACTTGTAAGGATAGAAATGAAATTCCTGTCTACTTGGTAACTGTCAGTGTCCAAACAATACCAGATGTTCAATGCACGGATGGAAGTAAGAAGATTTTGTTCTAAGTGTGTTACTCTTTGGTGTGATACGAAAGAGATGAAATATCAGATTGAATGAGTATAGTGTACAACATCAGGCTAGATGGAATTGGTAATTGAGTCGTTTGACTAATGGTGAAGTGGTTCTGAATGTTGAAAGATTTACGGAAGAATAGTTGTCGGAAATTGTATGAAGTTAAGGAATCACTAACCTACATTGCAAAGAGGTGATGAGTGGTGGTTGTTCTAAACCAAGATAAGTTGTGATGATTCTGTTTGTGACTCAGTAAAAGAATATGGAATGGTACATTCTTTCCAAAGTAAGTTACGACCCAGTCTTTTGTATGAAACGACAGATGAATTGAGAAAATGCAAGTTGAAAGCTAACCCAATATTGGAATAAGAGTATGAATAAGAACGTGAAGTTTGATCATTCGTGAAATTAAGAATTTGGTCTGTGAAGTCAAGTTGGAATCGGATTATGTCAGGAATTTTAACTACGTAAAGGTTAAGCGTGAACCTAAGACCAGGATATAATGGGTGGTTATTGCCGAATAGAGGAAATTCGGGGGCGAATTTCAATTTAAGGGGGGGAGAATGTAATACCCCGTAATTTATTACTCCGTATAATATTATATCGTGATCAACTGAGTCCAGTGTACTCAGAGAAATTATTTGACAAAATAATTAGAGTAACTGTGGAACTTAGAATAAATCCACTTAATATTATCTGACTCTGAGGTATTTTATTAATTTGGACTTAAGAGACTTTTTGGACATTTAGTAGTATTATTTCTAATACTAAGTTTACTACTTATTTCCTTTTCCTTCCACATTCCAAACATAAAAGAAAAAGATAGTAAGAAAGAGAGAGAAAGAAGAAAGAAGGAAAGAAAAGGAAAGGAAGAAGAAGAGGAAAAATGGAAAATGGAGAAAAGAGGGAAGAAAACGTGGATCATTCATCATGATCTTCTTCAAACTCCTCTTCGATTATCAGGTGGGTTCTAGTTAGACACTCTAAGTTCTAGAAATTGATGTTTGGAACTTAGGTTAGATTTGAGAGAAAATGACAAATTGTGGAATCAATGAAATCTAACGGATGAATTGTGATATAAAATGTGTAGAATACTTGTTGTATGATTGGGTTATGTTTTGGTATGATTTGGATGAGTTTTGGTAGAAGAAATGTTGGTTTTTGGCCTAAATCACCCATAACAGCGCTGCTGATTTTTCTGGGTTTCGCATGGTTCGCCTAGCGAACCCGAACGTTCGCCTAGCGAATGTTCGCTGCGGGGGTTCGCCTAGCGAACTTAGTGTGTTTTAGCTCTGGGAGCTTTCTGCCAAGGTGTTCGCTGGCACGTTCGCCTAGCGAAGGCGAAGGCGAAGGTTCGCCAGACTTTCGCCTAGCGAACTTATGGTGTTTTGGGTCTGGGAGCATTCTGTTTGATTACTCGCCAGTTTGTTCGCCTAGCGAAGGCGGAAGCGAACGCTCGCTGGGAGGTTCGCCTAGCGAACATGTCAGTTTGTGCAGTTTTCTTTCCTTCATAACTTTTGATCCGTAACTCGGATCGGGACGTTCTTGGTGTCATTAGAAAGCTATGACGACCCTCTATCTGATAAAAAGTGAAAATATTGGGTATGATGTGGGATAAATGATTTAGTGGAAAATGAAGGAAAGTAATGTTTTGTGAAATGTCGGAATTGACATCTTTTGTATCGTAAATCCGACCGTGGCATGTTTTATAGCCGATGTAAGCGGTGGAATATCCTACGGGATAAGAGTGAGACCTATTGATATGATACCCGATTGATGAATCGGAGGAAACCTATGATTTGTGTTAACTATGTAAATGTGAAAAGTGATGTTTTATGTGATGTGTGATTACATGTGTTACTTGTAATATTTGTGAGTATACCATGTCCATCTATTTGTGAATTGTAAATGAGAGAATATGCATGCTTAAAATATGAATTAGGTAGAGTGAGGAAACTTTAACCCAAAGCAAATGTCATATTTAAGATGTTATAATTCTAGATTGTGAATAGAATTGTAATAGATAACTCTAGATGGCAAGGTTCGGGCACCTGATGTAGGAAGCTGCATCTGTGACGAGATTGGCCTAGAGGAGTGAAAGACCCTAGTATGGAACATGAGGGATTGCGATGGGTAATCGTCACCTAAGTAACTGTGACCCGCGTTTCGATCCTCTTTGTGGATGACCGGGTAGGTTGCTTAGAAGATGGTATTAGTGACCCGTGTTGAAGGGCCCCTGGTGTGGGCTGGCCGGGGAAAGTACTATGTGTAGATAACCGTGACCCGTGTTGAAGAGCCCTTTGTGGATGGCCGGGGAAAGTTATTTACCTTAGCATCCAAGACTCGTGTCGAAAACTCTTTGGAAGGGTTGGCCGAGAATGGTTGGCTACGAATTTAAGGATCTGTGACCCGTGTTGAATCCTCTTGTAGGGTTGGCCGGGGAAAGATGCCTTCGTGAGAGATATCATTTGATGATACTAGAGTTAGAGAACTCGTGAGCATGTTTCCATATAGGGCAAGAATTAATACGTGAACTCAAGGTCCTTTCCCCTTTTTATCGTGCACTTGAGTTAGGATTGATAGAACCTTGCAAAGCCGAGAGGACTTATAAGATAGGGAGCTCACTGAGATTTGATGTATCTCACCCCACTATAGTTGCTATATTTCAGGTTCGGATTGCAGGTTGATTTACAAGTGGAGCTATGCTTGGATGTTTCAAGAGAAGCTCAGTATTAGTTTTTCCGCGGTGTATTCTGTTTGTTGTTGTATACAATTGAGGATATTGTATATTACTCTTAGATTTTATTTTTGGCTAGTTTCCATGCCTTGTGCCATATGTTGTATCATTATTTTAGAATGGACAAGTATGTGAACAATGTCATTAGGCACTTTTGATGTGTCAGTACCAAACAAAAACTCTTGTATGGTATTATTCTAGATGAATACTATACAGGGTGTTACAGTTGGTATCAGAGCAGGTCGTGTCCTCGACCTAGCCTTGAAACATCATAAGTTAATCTATTCCTACCTCTTAAGTGTGTTTTGCCAGCATGAAACTTAATATCATACTATCTAGTGTTGGGCCTGATCAGCCTAATGCTATGTATGTGATAGGTAGAATCATGGTTGAGCGACCACGAGGATTCCGAAGTGTTGTCGGAACGTGTGCTGTGAGAGTAGGCTCAAGCCAAGAGTTAGTAGTGTGGAGTTTTGTTTAGCTCAGTTGAGGTTTTAGCAGAAGTTGTGCTTTGGGTAGCATGGAATTGAAGGGTGATGTGTTGTTTAAGTAATCTCATTCCGTGAAAAAGAAAAGTTGTTTTGTGGAATGTGTGACGTAAGGTCCGGAAGTGAGATAAGTATTGGTGCTTCAGTTCTAAGGTCGCTATGGTATCTTGAATGGGTGAGAGTACCTTAAGGAATGTGTTCGGAATATCTTCCGGCTGGTTAAAAGTTGAGAGTTAAGAACGTTCGGCTTTAAGGGAAACCTAAGTGGTGGTGAAGTGTGCGAAGGAACACAAGGATGTTTTTACCTGCTTCAAGTGAAACAAGTATGTGCCAGACGAAGAGTGTGTGATGAATTGTGTATATTCGATTATGAAGAGAAATTAAGTTCTAGATATTACGTCGGGATTTTTTGTATTCAATGAGAGACCAATTTGGAATTTGGAAATGTTAAGTTTCCCAAGGAACCGTATAGGGTATTATGTTGGAGGAAGAATGAACTTCATTTAGTAGCGGAAGGAGTTTGTATTAAGAAATAGAGTAAGTATCTAGGATTTAAGGAAATTTGGTATGATGGTTTTATATTTGGACCTAAGAGGATTACCATGGAGAGCAAGGTAAATGCAGTGTGGAAACGGTATCAACGGGATGTATTTTGGACAAGGTGTGCTATAGGGTCATTAAGGTATTGATGAACTTATAGTTAAGGAAGGGTAGTCATGAAGGTTCTCCTGTGAGGAGCCGACTAGTATGATGTGAAATGAGAAGTTACACTTTGGTATTAAGAACGAGCACAAGAGTAGCATCGTGGTCACAAGTGTACGTGATGGATCCTTATTCTTGAGATAAGCGTGAAGAGACGTACTTGGTAGAACCTTGTAAAGCCGAGAGGACTTGTAAGATAGGGAGCTCACTGAGATTTGATGTATCTCACCCCACTATAGTTGCTATATTTCAGGTTCGGATTGCAGGTTGATTTACAAGTGGAGTTATGCTTGGATGTTTCAAGAGAAGCTCAGTATTAGTTTTTCCGCGGTGTATTCTGTTTGTTGTTGTATACAATTGAGGATATTGTATATTACTCTTAGATTTTATTTTTGGCTATTTTCCATGCCTTGTGCCATATGTTGTATCATTATTTTAGAATGGACAAGTATGTGAACTATGTCATTAGGCACTTTTGATGTGTCAGTACCAAACAAAAACTCTTGTATGGTATTATTCTAGATGAATATTATACAGGGTGTTACATTATACATTTGTTGTATCATAAAATCTTTTTGACTAAGGCAATCTTATGTTGAGGTTGTATCATCATTCTGCAATGCAAATTAAGCGTATATAAAATATATAAACACTTCTGAAAAACTCAAAGCTAAATACAAACATGACTAATTCAAAAATACTTGAAAAAATGTAGTAAATGTATATGTAAATATTCCTAATGAAAAGTATCTATATTATGTTTTTCTCTTCAATTGTCTTCAAGCTGGTTTATTATGACAGTTTACATGAATGAATTGTTGACTGGAATGAAAGTTTTACAGATTCACTAATTACAATCGAATGAGATGAAATATTTAAATGGTGGAATATATCTTCAAATTTTCATATGGTTATTTATTCTATTACGGTGACAACATGTTTCTAATTTATGTCTTTGAGAGGAAATATTTACCAATTGATAAATTTCTCAATATCACACACTTTGTGTTGCTCATCTTAACCAATTCACTTTTGAAATTGTTTATCTGATTATACAAACATGAATGGTAAAAGAGCTCTGGTAGTAACCTAATTCATTGTTTATTTTTTTATTATTATTGTTATTCTTATGTTGGTTATATAGTTTTTAACAAAATCATTCCAATTTTCAGAACCTAAACACATGGAATCTGTAAATATTTCTCTGAAACCATTATGTATCACTTATATTACAAGGACTTGTTGAACCACCAATTACATGTCAGTTGATATGGTCAACAAATTGCTCTCAAATTGCAGAAATTTCTGTAGGTTGGAGTCAGTTTCTTATCCAAAATGGATTCCAAAATGGAGATGTAATTAGATTTACTCTTTGTAACGCCCATATATATATATACATACATCAAAGCATATATTATACATGATAATACGTTTGGTACTGAAATATACAAGTTCCTAGTAACACAATATACATATAAATGCCCAAAAGCCTAATACAACAACTATGGCATGTTATATATACAAGATGTTCCAAAAGATAAAACTAAGAACTAGATCAACTAATGATCTCAAAATCTCCACAACGGAAGCCTTGCCACACAAAAGCTACGATCCGTAAGGAAAGTCAAACAACTTTGTCATTACCCTTCGCCGAACCTGTAGTACCTGTGATGTAAACAACAACGTGGGGTGAAATACATCAAATCGCAGTGAGTTCGCTATCTTATAGTCATCTCGGCTTTACAAGGTTCTAACAAACCTAACTCAAGTCAAAAGGGAAGGGAAGTGACTTTGAGTACACACACACCATATGGAAACATGTCATGAGTTTATCAACTCACAATATCACTAATCGGTAACCACACCAAGGCATCCCCTGTTCCCGTCCGCTTCTACGTCTAGAAGTCGACCCGAGTCATGGATCCTGGTAACCTACTTGACATACGAATGGATTCGGGTTCTACGGGCCATTAACCGTTATGAACCGTCACTTCACACGGGCCATTAACCATCACAAGCATACGCTTCCAGAGCGCCATTCGTACTGCACGAATCAAACCTGCCAAGTAGTCGTGCACATGTTTCAGAGGAGCTCGAGACCCATGAAACGCACTCACAAGATAACCCGTTACGATTACTAGACCACACTCACAAACGTGATCGTATTCGACGATCACAAGGCCATAATGCCCTATCACAACCACAAAGGTTAACACACATGTTCCATACTAGTGTTTATTCATTCTATGACATTAGTATCTGACACACGCCTCAGCACTGTATGCACGATCGTTGTCATTATGTCATTCCACACTTTCCGACATTGTTTACGGTAATGTCCCACACTCAACCTATTTCGTATTTTAACATGCATACATATTCAAACCTGTTTAACAATAAGAGCATAGGCAAATAATAATCAATTGCATAACGAAAACACATAATTCAGCATATCACAAATTACACTAACTCACGGTTCTCTCCGATTTATTTAATCAGGCAATAAACAGATATTTCTCACTTCCATTAGCTAGAGGATGCTCATAGCTTCACAACGATCCCAAGAACACTCACAACGGATAAACGAGTCAAAAGTTATGGAAGAAACAAGTTGGAGGATTTGTCATGTTCGCAATGCAAAAAAGTTAGCGAGTGCTCGCTTCCTCATTCGCAGTACGAAGCTCTCAGCGAATGTCTAGCCAACACTGGTTCGTTGCCCCACTCGAAGTGCGAACGTCTGGCGAACCGTGGCAGAACCAAAACAAGCTAAAGTTCGCAGTGCGAACCTCTGGCGAACGTTTGCCCTCCCCTTCACCGTGCGAATAGCCAGCGAGTGTTCGATTTCCCCTTCGCTAGGGGATTCGCAGTGCGAACCTGGGAAAATGCAAAAATTCTGTAGCGTGCAGCTGAGTTCCCTTGGGTTCAAAACTACACCAAAACATATCCAAACATCCAACAATCAAATACAGATGATTCTACACTTATATAGCTTATATTACTCAGTTTGTAACACATTTCAACAGTTAAATTTCATCGATTACCAATTTAAGCAATTTCTCATAAAACCTAACTTAAGCTAAAATCATCTCTAACTCTAGAAATTAAGTTTCTATCTAGAACCCACCTTGAATAGATGATGATGGTGAAGAATGGAAGATGATTTGATGAAGATTTGATGATGTTCTTGATCTTTCCACTTCTTGGTTTCCACTTCTCTTTTTCCTTCCTTTCTCCTTCTTTCTATCTCTTTCTTTCTTTGGTTCTAATGAGGAAAATGAAGGAAAAGAAATGATATAGTATAATATCATCAATTAGTAACACTACTAATTATCCAATTAGTCTCCAAAGTTCCAATAATTAAATACCTAAGAGTCAGATAATATTAATTGGATTTACTCTAAGTTCAACAGTTACTCTAATTATCTTTGCAGATAATTTCTCAAAGTACACCGGGACTCAGTTGATCACAACTAATATTATCCGGAGTAAATAAAAGTATGGGGTATTACATCCTCCCCCCCTTAAATAGAAATTCGCCCACGAATTTAAAGCAGTTACCTGAAAAGATGAGGATAAGCGCCTCACATCTTTGATTCTAGTTCCCACGTTGCATCTCCCGGATGCGTCTCATCCCACTGAACCTTAACTAGAGGAATCTCCTTATTCCTTAACACCTTAGTTTCTCTTCCCGTGATACGACTCGGTCGAGGCTCAAACGTTAAATCTGCTTCTATCTCAATGGTATCGGGTAGAATTGGCTGAAGAGGATCTGGAACAAACTTTCGAATCTGAGACACATGAAAGACATCGTGCATCTCTGACAGAGAAGGCGGTAAGGCTAATCTGTAAGCTACTTCTCCAATTCTTTCTAAGATTTGATACGGTCCCACGTATCTTGGACTTAACTTCCGCGATTTAAATGGTCCTTTCAATCTCAATCTCGGAGTAACCTTCAAAAATATATGATCACCCTCATCAAACTCCAAAGGTCTCCTACGGTTGTCCGCATTGCTTTTCTGACGATCTTGGGCTTGTTTAACTTTTCCACGAATCATTCTAATCTTTTCTGTGGTCTCGTGAATAATCTCAGGTCCCAAAATTCTATCTTCGCCAACCTCCGCCCAACATAATTGCGTTCTACACTTCCTACCATATAACGCCTCATAAGGTTCCATACCAATACTTGCATGATAACTGTTATTATAAGAGAACTCAATCAACAGCAAAAGTTCTATCCAATTCCCTCCACTTTCAAGTACACAAGCTCTCAACATATCTTCCATGGTTTGTATTGTCCGTTCCGTCTGACCATCCGTTTGCGGATGATTCGACGTACTCAAACACAACTTCGTTCCCATAGCTTGTTGAAAAGCTCTCCAAAATCTTGAAGTAAACTTCGGATCTCGATCTGAAACAATACTAGAAGGAATACCATGTAATCTCACAGCTTTACGGCCAAGAAATGAGCAGACTTCGTTAACCGTTGCATCACTAATTTGACAGATATGCGAATAACATTGTTCAATCTTTTATCATATACGACACATCGAAACAACAGAGTTAAATCAATAAGAAAACAATAGTAATGAAGGAATAAAAAAAATTTACCAATCATTCCCACTACCTTAAATGTATATATCATCGATGCTTCAAATGTTCAATTCATGGACGGAATTTAATTAAAAGTTGAGTGAATTCTAAGAAACATAAATTGGCAGGTATACCCGTTGCATCACTAACTCGACAGATTCGCGAATAACATTATTCAATCTTTTATCATATACGACACATCGAAACAACAGAGTCATGTAATAAGAAAACAATACTAATGATGGAATAAAAAAAAGTTACCAATCCTTCCTAGTAACTTAAATGTAGATATCTTCAATGCTTCAAATGTTCAATTCATGTACACAATTTAATTAAAAGTCGAGTAAATGCTAAGAAACATAAATTTGGCAGGTATACCCGTTGCATCACTAACTTGACAGATTCGAAAATAACATTATTCAATCTTCTATCATATACAACACATCGAAACAGTAGACTGAAATCAATAAGAAAATAGTAGTTAGGCACACACACATGTTTTGAACTTAGAAATAGTAGACAATTTCTTGTCATTCTGACTGTCTGAATAGTTAGACAGAATTATGAAACTTAGTGGTTCCTTTATTTCCTAATTTAAGAGTTACGTCATCAATAACATATTAACGAGAATAATTTATCAGTAGCAAATGAGCATATAAATCAAAGACCATGAATCAATGGGTTGAAAACCAATACTCCTAATGCAAGAACATATATTCAATTTTAAGTAGCTGAATTTAAAATGGGATACAATTATAATTGCCTAACTCAAACTATCCTTACCAATGACCGAATGAATTCTTGCTTTGTTACAACTTTCATGTATTCCAATTCATTCACATTATTTGTAACCTGAGAGACAACACAGAAAAATACGTAGGATAACTCATGAACGCTATAACGCGGCTACATTTTATGCATTGTGGTGTGTAGCAATCGTTTGTTGCGTTAAACCTTTCAAATTTTCCACAAAATCGTCTGACTATAAAGGATACACTAACCATAACCAGTATAAGAAACACCTTAAATTCAAAAGTGAATTTACATTCCAACAAACATAAAAACGCATATTACTCATAATGCACTCAACGAAAAATAATAATTTTTACCTTAGTAATCTTCAACTTTAGAAAATCCCTTCTACCAGCTTCGTCTTCCAACTTTAATTCCTCTTCCAGCTCCCGACATTCTCCGGTGAACCCATAAAATTAAAAACCCCAAATTGAACACACAAATTTATACAACAACAAAAACAGTCAAAACCCTAACTTGAACCGACACAGTTATAGAACAATATTACATATGGATATGTTTTGCCTCAAATCATACAACAATAGATGTCAAATATTGGGTTTCAATACCCACAAAGTTACATTGACGTACTCGTAGAAACCCGATACAATTATTCCTGAAAGAAGAACAACGACAACTCAGAAACGACAATGTATCTCTATTTTCTATAGCAAACATCTCAAAAAACACAAAATCGAGTATTAGGGATAGTTTACTAAAAAAATGCTAAAGTATACCTCAAGATAATTTTAATAAAATTTATTTTCTCAAATCGTGGAAATTATATGAAACGGGAAAAATGAAACAACTGATCAAATTAAGTAGCTATTGATTCAAATATTGAATAATGAAACTAAAAAATGAAACAATTGATTCAAATATTGAATAATAAAAATTTTATCGACCATTTTTTTCAAATATGTGTAAGAGATTAAAGAAGTTTATTAAAAAGCATTGAGTAGATATTTTAAAAATTTATCCTCTCTTATAAAATAACTTCCTTATTTGTAAAAAAACTAAAACAACTTATTTATTCAATACAAGTTTCAATAGTTTATATTTTTAATCATTGTAATGCCCTGTATAATATATACCTAGAATAATACAATACAAGCATTTTATTGTGGTACTGACACATCAAAAGTGCCTAATGGCATAGTTCACATACTTGTCCATTTCTAAAACATAAACACAACACATGGTACAAGTCATGGGAACTAGCCAAAGAAAAATTAAATCTAGGAATATACAATATCCACAATTGTATACAACAAACAGAATACACAGCGGAATAAGCTTAACTAAGCTTCTCATTGATGACATTCTTATTTATTCTCGTGATCCTCAAGAGCACGGAGAACACCTAAGAATCGTTTTATCCATCTTACAAGAGAAACAACTTTTTGCTAAGTTAAGTAAGTGTGAGTTTTGGATGCCGGAGGTTAATTTTCTGGGACATGTTATATCTCAAGGAGGTG
Organism: Lathyrus tuberosus; assembly: GCA_022829125.1. Lineage (NCBI taxonomy): Eukaryota > Viridiplantae > Streptophyta > Magnoliopsida > Fabales > Fabaceae > Lathyrus > Lathyrus tuberosus. Next base: position 6,495,136 of record JALAZF010000199.1, on the reverse strand, counting down.
TAGCGGTTGATCCATCAAAAGTTGAAGCAGTGATAAATTGGGAGAGACCAAAGAATGTTTCTGAAGTTAGAAGCTTTTTGGGACTAACAGGTTATTATAGAAGGTTTATTAAAAGCTTTTCCCAACTGGCTTTACCGATGACGAGACTTACTCGGAAGGATTATTCGTATGAGTGGGATTCGGCTTGTGAGCAAAGTTTTATGAGTTTGAAAGAGAGATTGACGACCTCTCCTGTGTTGGTTATTCCTGATCCTAGTAAGTCGTATGAGGTATATTGTGATGCGTCGAAGATGGGATTAGGAGGGGTGTTAATGCAAGATGAACATGTAGTGGCTTATGCTTCACGACAGTTGAAAGTCCATGAAGAGAATTATCCAACGCATGATTTGGAATTGGCGGCAGTTGTATTTACCTTGAAAGTGTGGCGTCACTATTTGTATGGTGTACATTTTGAGATGTTTAGCGACCACAAGAGCTTAAAGTACCTCTTTGATCAGAAGGAGTTGAACATACGTCAAAGGAGGTGGATGGAATATTTGAAAGATTATGACTTGGAGCTAAGATACCACCCGGGTAAAGCGAATAAAGTGGCGGATGCATTGAGTAGGAAGGTGTTGCATAATGCCGAATTGATGATGGTAGAGTATACTTTATTGGAAAAATTTCAAGATCTAAATCTTCAATTTAGTTGGACTCCTAATTGTGTGATTATGGAGGAAATTGGATAGAACTTTTGCCGTTGATTGAGTTCTCTTATAATAACAGTTATCATGCAAGTATTGGTATGGCACCTTATGAGGCGTTGTATGGAAGGAAGTGTAGGACACCGTTGAGTTGGGCAAAAGTTGGGGAAGATAGGATGTTGGGACCCGAGATTATTCACGAAACTACGGAGAAGATTAGGATGATCTGTGGAAAAGTTAAGCAAGCACAGGATCGTCAGAAGAGTTATGCGGATAACTGAAGAAGACCTTTAGAATTTGAAGAAGGCGATCACGTGTTTTTGAAAGTTACTCCAAGATTGAGGTTGAAAGGACCATTTAAATCGCGGAAGTTAAGTCCGAGATATGTGGGACCATATTATATTTTGGAAAGAATTGGTGAAGTAGCTTACAGATTAGCCTTATCGCCTTCTCTGTCAGAGATGCACGACGTTTTTCATGTGTCTCAGCTTCGGAAATTTGTCCCAGATCCTCTTCAGCCAATTTTACCAGATACAATTGAGATAGAAGCAGATTTGACATTAGAGCTTCAACCGAGTCGTATCATCGAAAGAGAAACTAAAGTGTTAAGGAATAAAGAGATTCCTCTTGTTAAGGTCCAGTGGGATGAGACGCATCCGGGTGATGCAACTTGGGAGTTGGAATCGGAGATGCGGGAGGTCTATCCTCATCTTTTTAGGTAATTGTTTAAAATTCGTGGGCGAATTTCTATTTAAGGGGGGGAGGATGTAATACCACGTAAATTATTTTACTCCTGATAATATTAGTTGTGATCAACTGAGTCCCAGTGTACTCTGATAAATTATCTGCAGAGATAATTAGGGTAACTGTTGAACTTAGAGTAAATCCAATTAATATTACCTGACTCTGAGATATTTAAGTATTTGAACTTTAGAGAATTTTTGGACAATTATTAGTGTTACTAATTGATGATATTTTACTATATCATTTCCTTTTTCCCCTCATTTTCCCCTTAGAAGCAAAGAAAGGAAAAGATAGAAAGAATTGGGAAAGAAAGGAAAAGAAAGAAGAGGAAAAGCTCAAGAACACTAGATCTTCAACCATCATCCAATCTTCATCGAATCATCTCATCTTCTTCATCATCATCCTCTGTATAAGGTGGGTTCTAGATAGATGCTCTAGATGTGGAATTCCTTGTGATTGAGAGTTAGGTTGAAATTGTGAGAAAATGAATAATTATGCTAAAATCATGAATTTAACGGATGAAATGCAATATAATTGTTGTTAAAGGCTTGTTGTTATGATCATACTATGTTTTGATGGTTATAATAAGGTTTGGATGTGTTTTTATTGGAAAATTATTGATTTGGGATGAAGAACAGCACTGTTGAGAAGTGGGATTTTCCAGGCTTCGCCTAGCGAACCTGGGGCGAGTCGCAGCGAACAGATTTTTGAGGATTCGCCTAGCGAACCCGTCAGCGAAGGTCAACGAATGTTCGCCAACGACGTTCGCCTAGCGAATTTGGTGCCTTTTTAGGGTTGTTGGGTTCTGCCTTGCTTCGCTAAGTTGTTCGCGAAGCGAAGGGCGAGGCGAAGGTTTGCCAGGGAGTTCGCGAAGCGAACTTTATGTCTATTTTTGTTCTGTTTGTACATTCGCCAGGAGCTTCGCCTAGCGAAGGCTGGAGCGAAGGCTCGCTGGGACATTCGCCTAGCGAACATGGCAGGTTATGTAGTTTTGTTTCTCTCATAACTTTTGACGCGTTTATCCATTTTGTGTATTCTTGATATCGATGTGAAACTCTGAATATCCTCTATATAATGGAAGGAAGAAATACTGGTTTTGATTCCCGATTAAATAAATCGGAGGGAACCGTGAATTCGTAAAATTGGGGATATGTGGAATTATGTGTTTCCATTATGTGATTGATGACTAATTGCCTATGTTCTTATTGTTAAGCATGTTTGAGTATTTATGTATGTTAAAATACGAAATAGGTAGAGTGAGGAATATCACCGTAAACAATTGTCGGATAGTGCGGAATAACATAGTGACAACGCTTGTGCAGAAGAGGCCGAGGCGTGTGTCTAGTAATCATAACCGGTTTATCTTGTGGTGTAGTTTCATGAGACTCGAGCACCTCCTCTGAAACGTATGCACAATTACTTGGCAGGTTTGATTCCCGCGTATAGTACGAATGAAGCCTACGGGTAAAGAGACTTGTGATGGATAACAGGCCATGAGAAGTGACGGTTCACGGCTAACAGGCTGATGATCCCGAATCCATTTCGTATGCCAAATAAATACAAGGATCCATGACTCGAATCGTCTTCTAGACGTAGAAGCGGACGGGAAAAGGGGATGCTTTGGTATGGTTATTGATTAGCGAGATTCTTGAGTTAACAGGCCCAGGACTTACCTTGGTACTAGTGTGAGTTAACAGGCTCACGGGTGTGAATGCATATGGTGTGTGTGTACTCAAAGTCACTTCCCTTCCCTTTTGACTTGAGTTAGGATTTTAGAACCTTGTAAAGCCGAGAGGACTATAAGATAGCGAACTCACTGATATTTGATGTATCTTACCCCACTGTTGTTGTTTACATCACAGGTTCTGCAGGTTCGGCGAAGGGTAAGGACAAGGTTATTTGACTTTCCTTACGGATCGTAGCTTTTGTGTGGTAAGGCTTCCATTGTGAAGATTTTGAGATCATTATTTGATCTAGTTCTTAGTATTTATCTTTTGAACATCTTGTAGATATACTATGTCGTAGTTATTTTGTATTTAGGCTTTTGGGCATGTATATGTATAATGTGTTTACTAGGAACTTATTGTATATTTCAGTACCAAAAGTGCAATTAATGTATAATATATGCTTTGATGTATGTATGTATATATGGGTATTACAAATAAACAGATATTTCTCACTTTCATTAGCTAGAGGATGTTCATAGCTCCACAACGATACCAAGAACACTCACAACGGATAAACGAGTCAAAAGTTATGAAAGAAACAAGTTGGAGGATCTGCTATGCTCGCAATGCGAAGCAGCCAGCGAATGCTCGCTTCCTCATTCGCAGTGCGAAGCTCCCAGCGAATGCCTAGCCAACACTGGTTTGCTGCCCCATTCGCAGTGCGAACGTCTGGCGAACAGTGGCAGAACCAAAACAAGCTAAAGTTCGCAGTGCGGACATCTGGCGAATGTTCACCTCCACATTCGCCGTGCGAACAACCAGCAAATGTTCAATTCCCCTTCGCTAGGGGACTCGCAGTGCGAACCTTAGAAAACCCAGAATTTCGCAGTAATGTACAGCAGTTCATTTTCACCAATTATCTTATCCAAAACATGATCAAACACACAAGTAAGCATTGATAGATGATTACATATAGATATCAACCATATTACTCAGATTACAACATATTTTATCTATTAGATTTCATTTTCTCTCGATTTAACCTAATTCCAATTCGTGAGTTTCTAGCACTTAGAGTGTCTAACTAGAACTCACCTGATAAATGAAGAGGAGTTTGAAGAAGATGATGAATCGATGAAGATGATCCACAAGCTTTTCTTCTTCATCCATGGCTTTTTCCCTCTTTCTCTTCTTTTCCTCTTTTCCTCCTTCTTCTTCCTATCTTTCTCTTTTTCTTTTCTTTACATACATATATATATATATATATATAATGCTTATTATATAATATAATTACAACAGGGTAAAATATCTCCAATTGATATTTTATCATCACAACTAAATTGATTAATTATTAAAGTTACCTTAAAATCCTTTCGTGAATTGAAATAATTGATCTCTTCAGAGTTCAACAGTTGCTCTATTGATCCCAAATGTCAATACTTAAAGTACTTAGAGGATTGCGTTAATCCAATATACCAAAGATAGAGCACATAGATACTCATCTGATCTCGTCTGATATCAATTGAGCAATTTGATAATATGGGGTATTACACTCTCCCCCCCTTAAATTGAAATTTGCCCCCGAATTTCCTCTATTCGGCAATAACCACCAATTGTATCCTGGTCGTAGATTCACATTTAACTTTACTTCCGTTCAAATTTCTGACGTATTCCAATTCCAAATTAACTTCACAGACCTGAATCCTTATTTTCACGAATTATCAAACTTTGGTTCCTTAGTCATACTCTTATTCCAGTATTGGGTTAACTTCGAACTTAGATTTTTCCCATAGTTCATCTGTTGTTCCATACTACAACACTTGGTCGCATTCTACCTTCGGAAAGAATGTACCATTTCATACTCCTCTACTGAGTCACAACAAACCCGTAACACTTTCTCTTGGTTAGGATGACAAACACTCAACCAATCTTCGCGAGGTAATTTAGTGATTCCTTATCCCCATGCAATTTCTGACAACTTATCCTTTCATGAATCTTTCAACATCCAAAACCACTTCATAATTAGTCAACGACTTCTTTACCAGTTCCATCTGGTCTGATGCTGTACCAGGTACTCATTAAATCCAATATTCCATTCCTTTTGTGGCATACCAAAAGGTAACACACTTAGAACGAGATCTTCGTATCCTCACAGTGATAAGCAACAACTTTTAACTCTCCAATTCTGACTGAACTCCTTCGTCTGTCACCTTCCACTGCACAATTCCAAAACAAAACTAACAGTGGAATACCACGAATCCTTAAGCACCACCAAGTAGCTAACAGTCCATGGAGAACACACTTATCCAATGGGGTCCTTACTAACCAATGGTACAAGAAACTTACTGGCGTCCTAAGGTAGAACAATTTCTTTGTCAACACACAATATTATATCATCGGTCCAACACTCTTCAGACGAAAAAGGTACATGAGTCACACTGTTACAACCATAACACAGACAACTCCAAAACCATTCGATCTTGAATCCATATATCCCAAAATAGTTTGACAACTTTCGTTTCTGGTTACCATATTCCAAATCAATTCTTCTTACGGTTTCCGACTTACTAAAGGGTTCTGTCGTCATCAAATCTCCACTACTGACAATGTAACACCATCACGGAACTTCACACATATACGAATCACCACTTATCAAAACTTTCACCATTCAAAGCGAGATTGTGAGTTTCCATACTACTCACCAATCCACACCCTCAAAGGACATGCCACGTTTCTCAATTGAATCCACATTTCTCATTCGTTCCGTTCCACAACCAATTCCAAGTTACATGCTTAACTTCGGAACGTCCAATTCTTACTCGTACTTGGAAGGATAACTTTCAAATTCCTTCTCTGGGTCAAACACAATTGCACACAACTAGTACCACTCTCACGGAGTCCAAAATACCATAATTACCCACCGAAATAATCCTTGTAAGAACAATACTTCGTGAGTATTTTTCAACTTCGTCCTTAAAGTTCTCAACAGTAGTACACTTAAGACTTTCCCATACTCAACCCAGTTCATAAGATTACTTCCCCGAAGTCAAATTCCTTTGTCATCTTACCAGATGATCGACTAAGTAACATCCTTCCTCAAGTTCCAACTTCAAAACACAAATCTGTCATTCCTTTAATTACTATCCCATTTTCCATTTACACAATACTCTCCGCTTGAAGCAACAAAGGTAACAAAACGCAGATGATGGTATCTAAGGGATTTCACAACTTACACACATGTTAATCGATTAACCCTCGAAGCAAATTGGTTAACTCCTCAAAATTCAACGTAAAACACTTTCCATGCATGTGTTACTCGGTTAACATTGCCGCGGAAGCTGAAAATAACCAATTTCGTTTAATTCAAAGCCATCCCTACCCAAAACCATCCATCCATCTTGCTCGATCTTGGAATACCATTCTCAACCCGTGGCTCCTTAACTTATATAACATTCACCAACCATGATCCACTCAAGGTAAAACAGAACAAAGTTAAAACATGCAGATTACACACTCCAACCAAGTGACAGGGTAAAATTTCAAATTCCGACGCAGTCGTACGACAACACCTCAGCGGGGTAGTTCATTCTCTGCTTATACAATTACTCTAGATGAAAGCCGATAATGACGACATTATAGGGTTTCAACCACCACTCATACTTGATTTGTCCATAAGCAAAATCCAACACACAACCATCACACGGTACCACGAAAATGATGTACATCTCATGTCAAGCATACAACCTTGTTCTCTCACTTGAATTCCTTGGTGAGAAATAATACTACAACGTTCTTAGTCCAACAAAAGGTAGATTCCGAATATTCTGACTATTCACAATTACAGAAGGTTCTTTATACTTGAAAATAGATCCGGGTAATGCATCCTCTTGAGGAACCTTTCCATCACTCCGTACACACTAACCGGGATTTCTTACCCTTACTATCCATTACACACCACACTTACACCAAATTACTTAACGGAAAATCCGCAACTAACAATTCTCATCAACTACTTACAAAACCCTTTCGGTAGCAACCATTCCATGATTTGCACTTAGTCCGTAATGAGTCCCGATTTGCTTCTCGTTGTTTTACCGCAAATCTTACTTCTTAAAATACAATACTCACTACTCCACAAGGTACGTCCCTTCACGCTTGTCGCAAGAATAAGAATCCATTATGTATAATTGTGACCACGATGCCACTACTACGCTTGTTCTTAATACCAAGGTGTAACTTTCTCATTCCACGTCATACTAATATGGTTCTCATAGGTGAACCATTCATAAATACACCTCCTTAATTATAGGTTCATCAATACCTTAATAACCCTATAGCACACTTTGTCCCAAAATACCTTCCGTTATCATTTCCTCATAACATATCGTTAATACCGTTCCCATACTGCATTAACTTCGCTCTCCATTGTAATCCTTTTAGGTCCAAATATAAAACCATCTTACTAATATTCCCTTGAATCCAAGGTACTTACTCGGTTTCTTGACACCACCTCTTCTGGTCCGTATCACTACACTTCCGTTACTAAATGAAGTCCAGACTTTCTCTGGCACAATACCTCATACTGTTCCTTGGGGTAACTTAACATTTCCAGAATTCCAAATTGGTCTCTCATCGAACACAGAAAATCTCGATGTAATATTTCGAACTTGATCTCTCTACGTAATTGAAGATACACAATTCATCACACACTCTTCGTCCGGCACATACTCGTTTCACTTGAAGCCTGTAAACACGTCCTTGTGTTCCTTCACACACTTCTCTACTACTTTAAGTCCCCATAGAAACCGAATGTCCTTAACTCTTAACTTTTAACCAGTCGGAAGATATTGTTCCAAACACATTCCTTAAGGTACTCTCGTCCATTCAAGATACCTTAACGACCTTAAAACAGAAGCACCAATTACTATCTCACTTCCGGGCCCTACGCCACGCGTTCCACAAAACAACTTTCTTTTTCCACGGAATGAGATTACTTGAAATTCTTATCCATACTATTGGTCCATCCAGCTCCACTAGCGACTTTACATATTCCTCAATACCTTATCCAATCGTCCAATAGAGATCCTTAACTTTTTGGACTCCATCAATTCCAAAAGATTGCTTGAATAGCGCATCACTCTTTAATTCCATGCTACCAAAGCACAACTTCTAATAAAACCTCAACTGAGCTGACCAAAACTCCACAGTACTAACTTTTGGCTTGAGCCTACCCTCACAACACAAGTTCCGACAACACTTCGTAGTCCTCGTGGTCGCTCAACCATGATTCTACCTATCACATACATAGTATTAGGTTGATCAGACCCACCACTACATAGTATGAAATTAAGTTTCATGATGGCAAGACACACTTAAGAGGCAGGAATAGATTTACTTATGATGTTTCAAGGCTAGGTCGAGGACACGACCTGCTCTGATACCAACTGTAATGCCCTGTATAATATATACCTAGAATAATACAATACAAGCATTTTATTGTGGTACTGACACATCAAAAGTGCCTAATGGCATAGTTCACATACTTGTCCATTTCTAAAACATAAACACAACACATGGCACAAGTCATGGGAACTAGCCAAAGAAAAATAAAATCTAGGAATATACAATATCCACAATTGTATACAACAAACAGAATACACAGCGGAATAAGCTTAACTAAGCTTCTCTTGAAACGTCCGAGCATCGCTCCACTTGTAACCAAACCTGCACCTGAAATAAAGCAACTATAGTAGGGTGAGATACATCAAATCTCAGTGAGTTCCCTATCCTATAGATTCTCTCGGCTTTACAGGGTTCTATCAATCCTAACTCAAGTCAAGGGGAAGGGAAGTGACTTTGAGTACACACACGCCATATACGTATTCACACTCGTGAGCCTGTTAACTCGCACTAGTACCAAAGTAAGTCCTGAGCCTGTTAACTCAAGAATCTCGCTAATCAATAACCGTACCAAGGCATCCCCTTTTCCCGTCCGCTTCTACGTCTAGAAGACGATCCGAGTCATGGATCCTTGTAGTTACTTGTCATACGAATTGGATTCGGGATCACCGACCTGTTAACCGTGAACCGTCACTTCTCATGGCCTGTTAACCATCACAACTCTCTACCCAATGCATAGGCTCCAATCGTACTACACGTAGGGAATCAAACCTACCAATTAATTGTGCATACGTTTCAGAGGAGGTGCTCGAGTCTCATGAAACTACACCGCAAGATAACTGGTTATGATTACTAGACACACGCCTCGGCCTCTCATGCACGAGCGTTGTCACTATGTCATTCCACACTATCTGACAATTGTTTACGGTAATATTCCTCACTCTACCTATTTCGTATTTTAACATGCATACATATTCAAACATGTTTAACAATAAGAGCATAGGCAAATAATCATCAATCGCATAATGAAAACACATAATTCAACATATCACAAATCACACTAATTCACAATTCCCTCTGATTCATTTAATCGGGCAATAAACAGATATTTCTCACTTTCATTAGCTAGAGGATGTTCATAGCTCCACAACGATACCAAGAACACTCACAACGGATAAATGAGTCAAAAGTTATGAAAGAAACAAGTTGGAGGATCTGCTATGCTCGTAATGTGAAGCAGCCAGCGAATGCTCGCTTCCTCATTCGCAGTGCGAAGCTCCCAACGAATGCCTAGCCAACACTGGTTCGCTGCCCTATTCGCAGTGCGAACGTCTGGCGAACAGTGGCAGAACCAAAACAAGCTAAAGTTCGCAGTGCGAACATCTGGCGAATGTTCGCTTCCACATTCGTCGTGCAAACAACCAGCGAATGTTCGATTCCCCTTCGCTAGGGGACTCGCAGTGCAAACCTGAGAAAACCCAGAATTCCGCAGTAATGTACAGCAATTCATTTTCACCAATTATCTCATCCAAAACATGATCAAACACACAAGTAAGCATTGATAGATGATTACATATAGATATCAACCATATTACTCAGATTACAACTCATTTTATCCGTTAGACTTCATTTTCTCTCAATTTAACCTAATTCCAATTCGTGAGTTTCTAGCACTTAGAGTGTCTAACTAGAACCCACCTGATAAACGAAGAGGAGTTTGAAGAAGATGATGAATCGATGAAAATGATCCACAAGCTTTTCTTCTTCATCCATGGCTTTTTCCCTCTTTCTCTTCTTTTCCTCTTTTCCTCCTTCTTCTTCCTATCTTTCTCTTTTTCTTTTCTTTATATATATATATATATATATATATATATAATGCTTATTATATAATATAATTCCAACAGGGTAAAATATCTCCAATTGATATTTTATCATCACAACTAAATTGATTAATTATTAAAGTTACCTTAAAATCCTTTCGTGAATTGAAATAATTGATCTCTTCAGAGTTCAACAGTTGCTCTATTGATCCCAAATGTCAATACTTAAAGTACTTAGAGGATTCCATTAATCCAATATACCAAAGATAGAGCACAAAGATAATCATCTGATCTCGTCTAATATCCAATTAAGCACTTAGATAATATGGGGTATTACAATCATATTATTCACAATATTGTTTATATTTCATCTTATATATATATATATATATATATATATATATATATATATATATATATATATATATATATATATAAAATACTATTTCAACTTAAATTTACTATTATTCTTAAGTTTTTTCTTTTTTCAACTTCTTATTTTATTTATATTTTGCAAACAAATGTGCGTGCAAAACCAGGTCCCACCCAAAAACACATCGCGTGCGTATGCACAAGTTTGTTACTACTTAAAAATGATATCAAAACATACTCACTTTTTTAAGAAAAAAAATTGATCTCGATAACAACACCAAAATATAATATACCGCAGGCGTATGACAATATCAAATATATAAAAGAGCTATCGTTCTCAGATACCAGAATTCGAGTGCAATTTTCTATTTTATTGGTGTTTATCTAAGACATGATAAAGTATTCAATTTGGATGCTGAATTTTGTTTATTTGATAATAATATACTTAAAGCAAGACCAAGAGTACATGATTTCTATCCTAACAAACTCATATATACTTCTGCAATCTAATACGAGAAAAACACGAATTTCAAAAACAGAGAATATTAGACCATGCCTACTTTTGTTTGCGTGTTGTCCAATATTAAACAAGTAATTTGTCCACTTCCTCGTCTCAATTTATTCATTTAAGATTGGTTTTTCTAACAACCATAAAATTAATAATTTTTCATGAGTTTGAGACACTTTCGTCATTTCATACTTTGTTGTCCAAAATTTTGCTTTTGGATACCAAAACACACCTTTTCAACATGTAATTGGTATCTGAAATGTCTCTATTGTTGCAATGGACAACTATTTTTAAATTTTTAAATTTTCAAATTAATTTTTGGATTTTTCTTGTGATAAAATATTAGGGCGTTCATATGAGATATGTAACACCCATATATAACAACATACATCTAAGTATATATATTATACATGAATCTAAGTATTTGGTACTGAAATACTATAAGTTCCTAGTTAACACATTATATACATTAAATGCCCTAAATACAAAGTCTAAAGTCTACGGCATAACATATATAAGATGTCCCAAAATGCACTAAGAACTAGATCAATACAATGATCTCAAAATAAAACGTCATAGCGGAAGCCGTGCCATCTCAAAAGCTACGATCCGTAAGGAAAAGTTAAACCACTTTATCCTTACCCTTCGCCGAACCTACAGTACCTGCGATATAAACAACAACAGTGGGGTGAGATACATCAAATCTCAGTGAGTTCACTATCTTATAGTCCTCTCGGCTCTACAAGGTTCTAACATCCTAACTCAAGTCAAAAGGGAAGGGAAGTGACTTTGAGTACACACACGCCATAAATGGATCCACACTCGTGAGCCTGTTAACTCACACTAGTGCCAAAGTAAGTCCTGAGCCTGTTAACTCAAGAATCTCGTTAATCAATAACCGTACCAAGGCATCCCATTTCCCCGTCCGCTTCTATGTCTAGAAGACGATCCGAGTCATGGATCCTTGTAGTTACTTGGCATACGAAATGGATTCGGGATCATCAGCCTGTTAACCGTGAATTGTCACTTCTCATGGCCTGTTAACCATCACAAGTCTCTTTACCATATAGGCTCCATTCGTACTACACACGGGAATCAAACCTGCCAAGTAATTGTGCATACGTTTCAGAGGAGGTGCTCGAGTCTCATGAAACTACACCGTAAGATAAACTGGTTATGATTACTAGACACACGCCTCGGCCTATCATGCACGAGCGTTGTAACTATGTCATTTTCACACTAACCGACCATTGTTTACGGTAATGTTCCTCACCCTACCTATTTCATATTTTAGCATGCATACATATTCAGACATGTTTAACAATAAGAGCATAGGCATATATTCGTCAATCACATAATAGAAACACATAATGCAACATATCACACATTACACCAATTCACGATTCCCTCCGATTTATTTAATCGGGCAATAAACATATGTTTCTCACTACCATTAGCTAGAGGACGTTCATAGCTTCACAACAATACCAAGAATACTCACATCGGATAAACGAGTCAAAAGTTATGGAAGAAACAAATTGAGGGATATGTCATGATCGCAATGCGAAGAAGTCAGTGAGTGCTCGCTACTCATTCGCAGTGCGAAGCTCCCAGCGAATCCCTAGCTAACACTTGTTCGCTGCACCATTCGCAGTGCGAACGTCTGGCGAACAGTGGCAGAACCAAAACAAGCTAAAGTTCGCAGTGCGAACATCTGGCGAACGTTCGCCTTTCAATTCGCCGTGCGAACATCCAGCGAGAGCACGATTTCCCCTTCGCTAGGGGATTTGCAGTGCGAATCTGGGAAAATGCAGATGTTCTGCAGCGTCACAGCTGAGTTCCCATGGGTCCAAAACTTCACCAAAACATATCCAAACATCCAATAATCAAACACAGATGATTCTACACCCATATAGCTTATACTACTCAGTTTTTAACACATTTCAACCGTTAAATTTCATCGATTTCCAATTTAAGAAATTCTCATAAACCTAACTTAAGCTAAAAATCAATTCTAACTCTAGAACTTAAGTTTCTATCTAGAACCCACCTTGAATAGATGATGATGCTGAAGATGGAAAAATGATTTGATGAAGATTTGATGATGTTCTTGATGATCTTGCTCTTGGACTTTTCCTCTTTTTCTCTTCCTTTCCTTCTCTTTTCTTTCTCTCAAAATCCTTTCTATCTTTTTCTTTGGAAAATGAAAGGAAAGAAATAATATAGGGAAAATATCATCAATTAGGAATACTACCAGTTGTCCAAAAAGTCTCTAAAGTTCAAATACTTAAATATCTCAGAGTCAGATAATATTAATTGGATTTACTCTAAGTTCAACAGTTACCCTAATTATCTCTGCAGATAATTTCTCAGAGCACACTAGGACTCAGTTGATCACAACCAATATTATCCAGAATAAAATAATTTACGGGGTATTACATCCTTCCCCCTTAAATAGAAATTTGCCCACGAATTTAAAACAATTACTTGAACAGATGAGGATAGACCTCCCGCATCCCCGATTCCAATTCCCAAGTTGCATCACCCGGATGCGTCATATCCCACTGGACCTTAACAAGAGGAATCTCTTTATTCCTTAACACCTTAGTTTCTCTTCCGGTGATACGACTCGGTTGAGACTCAAATGTCAAATCTGCTTCTATCTCAATTGTATCTGGTAAAATTGGCTTAAGAGGATCTGGGACAAATTTCCGAAGCTGAGACAAATGAAAAACGTCGTGTATCTCTGACAGAGAAGGCGGTAAGGCTAATCTGTAGGCTACTTCACCAATTCTTTCCAAAATCTGATATGGTCCCACATATCTCGGACTTAACTTCCGTGACCAAAACGGTCCTTTCAACTGCAATCTCGGTGTAACCTTCAAAACCACGTGATCGCCTTCTTCAAATTCTAAAGGTGTTCTTCTGTTATCCGCATAACTCTTCTGACGATCTTGTGCTTGCTTAACTTTTCCACGGATCATCCTAATCTTCTCCGTAGTTTCGTGAATAATCTCGGGTCCCAACATCCTATCTTCACCAACTTCTGCCCAACACAACGGTGCCTCCTTCCATACAACGCCTCGTAAGGTGCCATACCAATACTGGCATGATAACTGTTATTATAAGAGAACTCAATTAACGGCAGAAGTTCTATCCAATTTCCTCCACTTTCAAGTACACAAGCTCTCAACATGTCTTCCATTGTTTGTATTGTCCGTTCCGTCTGACCGTTTGCGGATGATTCGACGTACTCAAACCTAACTTCGATCCCATGGCTTGTTGAAAAGCTCTCCAAAATCTCGAAGTAAACTTTGGATCTCTATCCAAAATGATACTAGTAGGAATACCATGCAATCTCACTATCTCCGAAACGAACAACCTTGCGAGATGACTCGCCTTGTAGGTAGTCTTCACGGCTAAGAAATGTGCGGATTTCGTTAACCGATCCACAATTACCCAAATCAAATCATAACCACCTTGCGCACGGGGTAATCCTACCGCGAAGTCCATTGAAATACTCTCTCATTTCCACACCGGAATTTCTAAAGGTTGCAACAAGCCACCCTGTCTTTGGTGCTCGATCTTCACTTGTTGGCACACCGCACATTCCGACACATACACCGCAATGTCTTTTTTCATCCCGGACCACCAATAGTCCCTCTTTAAATATTGATACATCTTTGAAGATCCCGGATGTATAGTAAAAGTACCCTTATGCGCTTCTTCCAAAATCCTCCTTTTTAACACCGTGTTATCCGGAACACAAATCCTTCCATTAAATACAATAACTCCATCGGTAGCTCGCACAAAACCTGGTTGCAATAACACTTCTTGTAACTTCTCATCTAACCCTTGCTCTTGTTGGATTTCTTCCCGAAGAGTAGAAGTGATATTCAAATTTCCCATAATCACGCCATTAGGGGTCCAAACAAATTGAAGATTTAGATCTCGAAATTTTTCCAATAAAGTATGCTCTAGCCCCATCAACTCGACATTATGCAACACCTTCCTACTCAAAGCATCCGCCACTTTATTTGCTTTACACGGATGGTATTTTAACTCCAAGTCGTAATCTTTCAAATATTCCATCCACCTTCTTTGACGCATGTTCAACTCCTTCTGATCAAAGAGGTACTTTAAGCTCTTGTAGTCACTAAACATCTCAAAACGTACCCCATACAAGTAGTGACACCACACCTTCAAGGTAAAAACAACGGCCGCCAATTCTAAATCATGCGTTGGATAATTCTCTTCATGGAATTTTAACTGTCGCGAAGCTACTACATGTCCATCTTGCATTAACACACCTCCTAATCCCATCTTCGATGTATCACAATATACCTCATAAGACTTGCTAGGATCAGGAATAACCAAAACACGAGCGGTCGTCAATCTCTCTTTCAAGCTCATAAAACTTTGCTCACAAGCCGAATCCCATTCATACGAATAATCCTTATGAGTAAGTCTCATCATCGGTAAAGCCAGTTGGGAAAAGCCTTTAATAAACCTTCTATAATAACCTGCTAGTCCCAAGAAGCTTCTAACTTCAGACACATTCTTCGGTCTTTCCCAGTTTATCACTGCTTCAACTTTTGATGGATCAACCGCGACACCTCCCTGAGATATGACACGTCCAAGAAAATTCACCTCCGACATCCAAAACTCACACTTGCTTAGCTTGGCAAAAAGTTGCCTCTCTTGTAAGATGGATAAAATGATTCTTAGGTGTTCTCCGTGCTCTTGAGGGTCACGAGAATAGATAAGAATGGCATTAATTAAAATCACCACAAATTGGTCCAAATAAGGTTGAAATATCCGATTCATATAATCTATGAAAACTGCTGGAGCATTCGTCACACCGAAAGGCATCACCAAACATTCATAATGACCATAACGGGTTCTAAACGCAGTCTTTGGTAAATCTGAACTCTTCACCCGAATCTGATGATAACCCGACCGTAAATCAATCTTCGAGAACACACAGGCTCCTTTCAATTGATCTAACAAATCGTCTATCCTTGGCAATGGGTATTTGTTCTTGATGGTGACCTTATTCAATTGACGGTAATCAATACACAACCGCATTCCACCATCCTTTTTCTTTACTAACAACACAGGAGCTTCCCAGGGCGAAACACTGGGTCGAACAAAATGCTTAGTCAATAACTCTTCCAATTGATCCTTTAATTCTCTTAATTCAAGTGGTGCCATCCGATACAGAGAAACGGATATTGGAGTCGTTCCCGGTATCAGGTCAGTAGAGAATTCCACTTCCCGCTCTGGGGGAAGAGAAGTGATATCCTCGGGGAAAACTTCAGGAAAGTCACAAACTACCGGAATACTCAAAACTTGGCGGTTACCACCCTCCTCCTTAGTAAGAATCAAAAGAACGAATTTTTCCTCCTCAAACAAGAAATTAATCATTCCAACCGTACCTTCTAAAATAGTAGTTAACACATCCCTCGGAGTAACCTCATTGGATGAAATAATAATAAACTTCTCCTCACAACCGATAAAAACCAAATTAGCAGAAAGCCAATCCATTCTCAAAACAACATCCACTTTCTTAAGCGGCAAAAAGATAAAATCAATCTAGAAAACTCTTTCATTCACCGATAATACACAATTTTCACACATCAACGGTGTTTCAACAATCTCATCCATGGCAGTAGTAACCACCATGGGTGGAGACAACGGAGTAGCTTACAACCCCAGTCTCTTCGCACATTGCATCGATACAAAAGAATATGTTGCTCCACAATCAAATAACACAAAACAAGGATTTCCATTCACATAACACGTACCAGCAATCAAAGAGTTGTCACCCTTTGCTTTCCTCGCATCCAAGGTATACATTCGCTCGGTATTTTTTTCTTGCGTCTGATTCCTTCTCTGAGGACAATCCCTCAATACATGGCCCACCTTATTACACTGATAACACCTTATTCCGTCCCAACTGCACCTACCAAAATGATTATTTCCACAAGTACGGCATACCGGAGGCACACTAGTCCTGGAACTCTGAACTTGCTTCCCTTTGAAAGATTATTGTCTCGGTCTAAATTGTTGATTCGATCTCCCACGATCACTTTGGTTCACCCTACTTAACTCTCCTTCTACTTGCACCTTCTTTAAGCTATGCTCCGCCACATAACACTGTCGTAACAATTCAGCATAGCTAGCAAATTCTCTCTGAGACACACTATGTGAAATTTCAGCCCTCAACCCGAACAGAAACTGATCGATCTTCCATCTCTCTTCAGGAGCATACATAGCCTGCCTAGAATAAGCAGCCATAACTTTGAACTTTTCCGCATAGGAAGCCACAGTCAAGTTACCTTGTCTCAGCTGTTGAAACTCGAATTCCTTTTTAGACCTTAAGGAACTTGGGAAATACTTCTCCATAAAAGTTATCTTAAACTGCTCCCATACTTTCGGTACCTCTTGAATTGTCATTAAGGCTGAAGCACTTTCCCACCACCTCATGGCAGGACCCTTTAACAAGTGAGAAGTGAAAACAACCTTATTTTCTTCACTACACTGAACTATCAAGAAAATCTGCTCCATACCGGATATCTATTCATGAGCCTTTACTGGATCTAACCTTCCCTGAAACTCCGGAGGATTCATACGAATGAAATCCCTAAAGGGCCCCCCTGCAGCTTCAGGAAAAACCACCGGAGGATGCACACCACCAGCCATTTGCTGTACCATTTATTGCACAAACTGATTCTGTTGTTGCTGCATCTGTTGCATAAATTGATACAAAGGGGAATTCCCTTCGTCTCCTGGCGGATTTCTCCCTGCTGAAGTAGTTGTCGGTCTACCACGGTTGTTTCTGCGCCCGTCGGCCATGTTCCTAAATGTCATACAGATAGGATTAAGTTGATCAGGCTCAATACCATAAATATAACACGTAAGACCAATGACGACACAACACATATGAAATGGAAAGAAACACTTATACTATTTCATGGCTAGGTCGAGGATACGACCTGCTCTGATACCAACTGTAACACCCATATATAACAACATACATCAAAGTATATATATTATACATGAATCGAAGTATTTGGTACTGAAATACTATAAGTTCCTAGTTAACACATTATATACATTAAATGCCCTAAATACAAAGTCTAAAGTCTACGGCATAACATATCTAAGATGTCCCAAAATGCACTAAGAACTAGATCAATACAATGATATCAAAATAAAACGTCATAGCGGAAGCCATGCCATCTCAAAAGCTACGATCCGTAAGGAAAAGTTAAACCACTTTATCCTCACCCTTCGCCGAACCTGTAGTACCTGTGATGTAAACAACAACGGTGGGGTGAGATACATCAAATCTCAGTGAGTTCACTATCTTATAGTCCTCTCGGCTCTACAAGGTTCTAACATCCTAACTCAAGTCAAAAGGGAAGGGAAGTGACTTTGAGTACACACACGCCATAAATGGATCCACACTCGTGAGCCTGTTAACTCACACTAGTGCCAAAGTAAGTCCCGAGCCTGTTAACTCAAGAATCTCATTAATCAATAATCGTACCAAGGCATCCCCTTTTCCCGTCCGCTTCTACGTCTAGAAGATGATCCAAGTCATGGATCCTTGTAGTTACTTGGTATATGAAATGGATTAGGGATCATCGGCCTGTTAACCGTGAACCGTCACTTCTCATGGCCTGTTAACCATCACAAGTCTCTTTACCATATAGGCTCCATTCGTACTACACACGGGAATCAAACCTGCCAAGTAATTATGCATACGTTTCAGAGGAGGTGCTCGAGTCTCATGAAATTACACCGTAAGATAAACTGGTTATGATTACTAGACACACGCCTCGGCCTCTCATGCACGAGCGTTGTCACTATGTCATTTCCATACTAACCGACCATTGTTTACGGTAATGTTCCTCACCCTACCTATTTCATATTTTAGCATGCATACATATTCAGACATGTTTAACAATAAGAGCATAGGCATATATTCGTCAATCACATAATAGAAACACATAATGCAACATATCACACATTACACCAATTCACGATTCCCCCCAATTTATTTAATCGGGCAATAAACATATGTTTCTCACTACCATTAGCTAGAGGACGTTCATAGCTTCACAACGATACCAAGAATACTCACATCGGATAAATGAGTCAAAAGTTATGGAAGAAACAAATTGGGGGATCTGTCATGTTCGCAATGCGAAGAAGTCAGCGAGTGCTTGCTACTCATTTGCAGTGCGAAGCTCCCAGTGAATGCCTAGCTAACACTTGTTCGCTGCACCATTCGTAGTGCGAACGTCTGGAGAACAGTGGCAGAACCAAAACAAGCTAAAGTTCGCAGTGCGAACCTCTGGCGAACGTTCGCCTTTCCATTCGCCGTGCGAACATCCAGCAAGTGCACGATTTCCCCTTCGCTAGGGGATTCGCAGTGCGAATATAGGAAAATGCAGATGTTCTGCAGCGTCACAGCTGAGTTCCCATGGGTCCAAAACTTCACCAAAACATATCCAAACATCCAATAATCAAACACAGATGATTCTACACCCATATAGCTTATACTACTCAGTTTTTAACACATTTCAACCGTTAAATTTCATCGATTTCTGATTTAAGCAATTCTCATAAACCTAACTTAAGCTAAAATTCAATTCTAACTCTAGAACTTAAGTTTCTATCTAGAACCCACCTTGAATAGATGATGATGGTGAAGATGGAAAGATGATTTGATGAAGATTTGATGATGTTCTTGATGATCTTGCTCTTGGACTTTTCCTCTTTTTCTCTTCCTTTCCTTCTCTTTTCTTTCTCTCCAAAATCCTTTCTATCTTTTTCTTTGGAAAATGAAAGGAAATAAATAATATAGGGAAAATATCATCAATTAGGAATACTACCAGTTGTCCAAAAAGTCTCTAAAGTTCAAATACTTAAATATCTCAGAGTCAAATAATATTAATTGGATTTACTCTAAGTTCAACAGTTACCCTAATTATCTCTGCAGATAATTTCTCAGAGCACACTGGGACTCAGTTAATCACAACCAATATTATCCAGAATAAAATAATTTACGGGGTATTACAAGATATGCTATAGGATAATCCGCATGATCTTTAGCCCTTAGGTGACTCCTCAAACATAGATAGGGGCGCAACATACATCGAAATTGGAAATGGCATAAACATTGAAAAATATATAATATTATAAATAGAATCTGATTTAAAATAGAAATCAGAACTTAGAAAACAACAACATTGATGAATAATACTCCATCCGTCCCACAATGAGTGACCCAGTTGACTTTTCACACAGATTAATAAAAAAGAATAAATGAAGGAGAGAGAATGACATTTTTACTAAAGTACCCTTGTGATATATTGGGAATGATGAAAGTAATATTAATTAGAGGGTAAAATTAGAAATGTTGCATTGGAAATTGAAATGGATCATACATTTTGTAACACTATTTTATTCCAAATGGATTACTCATTGTGGGACGGAGGGAGTAATCAACATATAAAACAAAAACTTAGAGAGATTTTAGAGTAAACAAAGTAATACTCCCTCTGTTCCTTTTTAAGTGTCATTTTTAGAATAATATTTTGTTTCTTTTTAATTGTCATTTGTAAAGTTCAAGGTAGTATTGATTTCACTTTTGTCAAAATTACCCATAGATAATAATTACACAGAGAGAAAAAAAGTAAAATGAATGTAATAAATAATTAGAGGTATTATAGATAAAAGGAGAATTGTTGTTTGAAAAGTAACTATATTTATTAGTTTTCTTGGTTTCAAAAAATGACACTTAAAAAGAAATTTGAGGGAGTACAAAATGCTTGGAGAGATTTTTGTGCTATGATTACCGTCATGATATCGGCTTCAAATCCACTTAATTTCGTAGTAATTAATGACCATAAATGATGAAGTTAAACAGCCAGTAAATCAAAGGACGTGTAACAGAAATAAATAAATCCTATAAAAAAATCATAATCTTGAGAGATTTCAGGGTAGCTGTCACCGCCTATATGCTAAATGGGGTTCTTCTCTCTGCAGCCGCTACGGCCATAATGCTTCCACATGGGTTGGTTGTAAGCATTAATGTTTGCTCCCCTATTTTTGTGCATTTTTCTCCTAATCATCAGTAATCTGCTGGTTTTTTTTTGTTTTACTTGAAATATAGACAAAATACATTCTCTTGGGAGTAAAATGAATAAAAATAAGATAAAAACACAATGAAATTCCTAACAAAAAAATGGTAAAAACAAATTTGAACAATGTATAACTTGATTACTAATCAAAACAATCATGATCATCACAACTTCATCTACACAACTTGATATTCAAGCACATCCAATTGATCACTACATATCTTTAGGTTTCATCTTAATTAACACATTTTGATCTTCAAACACCATCATTTGGTCAACATGTCAAGCATTCGCTAAATTATGTATTTGAATATTAATTATGTCATTTTAAAATTGAAATAATCTTAAATTTAAGTTAGAGTGTCTGGTACAATTCAAGTGATTTAAAATCAAAACAATTGATCTTAAAACTCTTTTAAACCAACTCTAATATTAAAATTAATTTGAAAATCATCTTAAACATAAACTGACTTATTGCATTGTTGAAATTTTACGAATTAGATTAAGTAAATATCTATTTGTGTTTCACGTTGGTTTACTTCCCAATGTATGAAAAGTATGTAAATTGAACCCACACTATTGTCATAGTTAAGGTATAAAAAGGGTCATATTGAGAAATCAACTACTTACCATTAATGAAATATCTAACCAAACACCCTAATTTACCCTTCTAATCATTTTTGTGTTATGCCTAATCAAGGGGTTTTATAGTAAATCACATAATCATTAATTTTGGTTCAACCATATCACTTTGTGAAGCTACTTGTCATTATTAAATTGGTCTTTTTTCCCTACTACATATTTCATTATTTTCATTCTTTGCCTATTAATTGTCTTCCCTCTCTTTTCAGAATTTTCATAGTTACTCTTCCTCTCTCCTTGTTGCAGCAAGTTCAACAAGAAGCACAAGAAATACATTCAACTCATTCATCTTCCATGCTTTGTTTCGTACGTGATCCGCTGTCACGCAAGGATAAAAAACGAGTGATTTAAAAATGTAGTTACGGTAACGACAACTCAAGTAACGTCTCTCAAGGATTCTTGTATTGAATTTAACCAACTGTAGTAACGGTTTATGTGGGTTTGGATTACGATTTTAGAAAACAAGAGAAAAAGTTATTAAAATAAGTGACTATAAAAATAAGCCAATCTACTGTTTCGGTTTCCGGCTAATCACTGGTTATTTTCCTTACCATTTCCCTAAGCGGACTCGATCTCGATTCGATTTCAATATCAAATGACAAGCGCACTAAGATATTAAACAGATTGACATTCCTATATTCCGAATTAAGCAAACGGATAAATACAATCGTGAATTAAGCAAACACGATATCAAAACGCGATTTAACGACTAAGCGACATAAAAAGCGATTAAAAGTTAGGAATACAATCATACGAATTAAATCAAAACATTCCACAAAATAACAGATTAAGCAAATGCAATTTCATATAATAGAATTGAAAGAGAAACGAAATTGAATTGATAGAATAAAAACCTCAAAGCGTTGGAAACGCGATTACAGTAGATCGACTCTAGATGATTAGTTCTTCATCCTAATAGTACAAAAGCAAAATGTAAAATTTGTGAAAGCAAGATTATCAACAGTAGCACAGCTGCTACTAGATATAGGAAAGCACACAAAATCCGGTTCTAACCCAACTGGGTCGAAAAAACATAAAAAAACCCGGTCCAAAACTAAATATTCCTAAAGGCAGAATTTGGGTCCTAACTTCAACGAATTATTTGACCCTCTTTCAATCCGAATCATCTCTTTCTTTAAACATGAAACTTGTATATCTCTGTCTTAGCTTTCCAACGCCTAGTAGAACGCACAAATCCGATTCTCGTAGCTCCAGTTATAATCCAAACAATGGACATGTATCAAATAACCGCTAAAGCTGAAAATAAGCTGCGAAAATAGATTAACGGCAAATAAAGACTTAATTATAAAAACATAATAAAACAGTAAAATAAATAAAACAAACTAAGAAAATGCCTAAGTACAAACATAAGAGAACGTGCATTAAAATGCGCTGATCAAATTCCCCCACACTTGAACTTTTGCACTCCGAGCAAAATAACATTAAGACTCATGAAAAACAATAGCATCCGAAAACTCAATTTAGGCTACAAACTCTTCTTCGGTCAAGATTGTATCCGTAGGTACTAAATTGCAAACTAAGGATATCGTAAGAACACAAATCTGCAATTGTGCGATCATAAACCTCCCTCCTATACAAATCAATCCAAATCATGTTGTTATGCCTAAGCCTAACTTACTCATCCTCCTTTTTGCTCTCTTTCATTCTAATGAAATCACATTAAGCCCGTTATCTATTTACACACATGGTAAATAAGTCTGTTAGTGACTATGATCCATATCTTTTCAACAATTCAAAATTAACCACTTTTTTTCTTTTTTTTGATGGTTTCACAACCGTTAGCCTAAGTGACCGGGTGAGGGTCACCTAACTTAAAAGGCGGATTCCTATTTAGATTTCTTATTAAGCACGGGATCATTCACTTATTTGCATCAGCTTAATTACTTAGTGTGTGATTTCTAGATGGTGCTGACTGCTAGATAAACTACTTACGAGCTATTAAAGGACGAGAACTCAAGGCTATGTTTTAATAAGTATTTAAATCGGTTTCCATATTCGAGAGACATAAGGTGTTAAAACGATACCGATCTTATGATTTTTTCCCAAGTCTCCATAATCTAACCTCAAATTAATCTATAGGCTAAAAAATTCAAAAGATGCATTGTGTTTCTAAGTAAAAAAAAAATTATTTATTTATTTTATTTAAAAACAAAACCAAAACAAAAGAAAATTTAAAACAAAATAAATAAATGGTTCTTTCCCCCACACTTAAAACATACATTGTCCTCAATGAAAGAACATAAATATAAAATAAAAGTGAGAGAAAGGAAATAACACACCCGAGGAGTCAAGGTGGATAAGTGATCACATAGGCATCCTTTCCCAAAGAGAGATTTCCTGCAGTCTCCTTTTCCAAAGTAGGGAGTAACTTTGGGTAGCATCCATCAACCTTGAAATTTTTATTAGTGCATTCGCCTTTTATTCCAAGATCAAAGAGGAATCTTCGATAAGTAAAAGTGTCGAACGGGCACGTGAATGTGATCTCTTTTTTCACAACATCAAAGATTAAATGATTAAGGGGCTGCCTCACTAATTTTGTTTCATCTTCAATTGAGACCCTATGCATACTCATGGATGGGCTAAAATCACGATTGTCAACCAAGGTCCATCCAATTCCCTTCTTATGTTCCTGCAATGATTTCTCTTCCTGCACAAATTCAAATAAATTATTAGGAAATGGTTTCAGCTCTAAGGAGGGTGGTTTCTCGATGGATGGTTTCGTCCAGGCAGCCGGGTGTCGAGAGCTTCATCTACATGAACAATTTCATTTGCAACCTCATCTGCAGTAAGAATATCAATTTGCAAGGCAACCTCAATTTCAGCACAAACAAAACAAATTTTAGTGTCAGTACAAACATCACAAGAGTAAACATCAACAAAATCAGACAATGATGAAAAATCAGTTGTAAACAAATCAGTACAAGTATCATCAACAGTTTTAGAAGACAACTATATTTGGAAAACAGAATGCTCTTCCAAGGGCTGTTGGTTTGATCCTTGAGCTTGCTGCATGGCATTCATTGAAGTGGCAAGTTGTCTAATCTGTATTTCCAAAGTCTGAAAATTATAATCTATTTGTTGTTGAGACTTGATATTATTTGTAGCCATTTGGTTGACAATGTCCTCTAGTGAAGGTTCGGAAGGTGCATAGCACACAACTTTAAATTCCTTCAGATGCTTATTCAGATCCTCACCTGCAAAACCATTAAAACTTGGCAATAAGTGTGTTAAACCAGATTTAAATTCGAAAGGAACAGTATCATTAGTATATTCAATACTTAAATCATTGTAATTCATACGGGATGTCGTTCCGCGTGTTCTACCAATCGACGGAAAGCTTAGACAGAGATCTACAACTTTCGTGTTTTACGCAGAAGCTGATTCGGAGTGAAAGATGGTCAAATAAGTCGTTGAAGTCAGAACCCAAATTCTGACTTTAGAAAATAATTTATTTCAGGTCGTTTTATGAGTTTGATTTATGTTTCCGACCCAGTTTGAGTTAGTGGCGGAAAACCTTATTTTGTTTATAAGGTTTTCAGCCGTACAACGGGAGTTTTTACCTTCTTTTCACGAATTTTTCTTTTGCTTTGTACAAATCTTATGGAGAACTAATTTCCAAAGAATCAATCTACTGTACTCGGGTTCCGCTTTGAGGTTCTTTTATAAAATTTCATGTCAATCTGTTTTCTTTTAAATTCTTCCTATAATTTCAATTGATTACTTAATTTGATTATTGCTATAGGATAGAGTTCATAAATTCTATTGTTTGTATGATCTTGAATCTAATTCGCGTTAACATAGCTTTTGCATTATCGCGTTCGATCAAGTTGCGTTTGCTTAAGTCGCAACAGTTTTAATCTGTTTGCTTAATCCGGAATTCGGGAACATACAAAGTATAATTTCTATTACGCTTGTTAGTGGTTATTATAATCGAATGGGATCGGATCCGTTTAGGGAATTGAAGTTTTATAGGAATCAATGATAAGTCGGAAGTTGATACAGTAGGTTGATTCGTTTCATCTTAATTGTTAATCACTTAATTACACTATTGCTTATTTTTTCTTTTAATCGAAACAAAACCCCCTTAATTAATATTACTTTGGTTAATTAACAAGAATCCTTGAGAATGATATCCGAGTGTCGCTTCCCGTTACTACATTTTTATAAAACTCGTTTTTGATCCGTGCGCGACAGCGGATCAGCGATAATTGGATTGGCTTTCATTTTGACTCCTCCAAAGACCAACAAGTCATATGATGCCATTCACACTTGCTGCATTAGCAAATTTCTGTCAATGATGGTTTAACCTTAACAATTTATGTATGCTTCACAAATGTCACAATCCTTCCTAGGGACATTATTCCGCCATCAGCAAAGCATACAAATTTCCAAAGGAAAATAACTGTGGCAAAAACTACATATGGAGGAATTCTATAATGTAAATATTAAATTACCACCCTTACTGAAATTGACTAACTAAATAAACAACTACAAACGACCCTCAAAATATTTTATTACGTCAATGAAAATGGTGTTTGAATAATCCTTAAGCACAAAAAGGAAAATCCCAATTATGTATCTTAAACTTGAATTATTTTATACGAAACTGTACATACTCCCCTAAATGTGGAGTATACTGTTCACGGAGGTGAAAAGAATCACCTACTTAGGTAATAACCTTATTTTACAAACACAAGTCTTTCTTCAACAACTCAATGTTCAAACTTTGTCCATCACATATCAAACTTTGTCCAAATAATTGTTCATACCGGTCTTTACATAATGCGTATCCCATATTATGATATCATAGGTTTTCCCATAAAGTAGATGACCACATCATGATAAATCTGCATAATGCTTTGCACACTTTATCAATTGTCTTGGATTTGTGCAGATTTTATTACACTTTTTTAGGTATTCTTTGAACACTTTCTGCAATGCCCTTAAGATATTCACTCTTATCTTCCTTAGTAGACACGTTATATACGTATACGTATCACCTCTGCTACACTTGCAAAAAGTGTTGGTTCTATTTCTTCTTTTATTATTGTATGGATTATTTTATGAAATCCCAATGCTATTATCGCAGAGCCCAATGCATATAATATAATATTTTTATGTCTCTGTCGTGTACAAATAATTAGCCTCAGTACTATGGATAGTTCAATTACATAGGCTGCAATATAGCAGATGCAGAATTGTTGTTTTCAATATTAACTAGGTATACCAATGTCAGCCATACATTTTTGTATGCTCATATAAAGGACATGTCTACATCATTACTTTATGCATTAGTCAGTCTAATTTCTTACTTGTCTATCATCAATAAATACATGTAAAATATTAATGGTTCAATCTCAACTAGATCCAACTAAATGGCTTTAGGAATTCGATTTAGAAGTTAGATTGTATCTACCATTTTTTTGGATAAATAATTTAAAATTTATTATCACAATACAATTGACCTTTTTTGTGGCTTCAAGTCAACTGAGTTTCTGAAAATACACCGCTTATAGGTATTGCTTTTTCCGTTGCCCATTTCTATTGATTTTTGTTGGAATTATATCTTCAAATAAATATGTTTACAATTCTGTTAAAGCAACTTTCTCCAACTTAGAATCTATTGCATTTTCATTTGTCAAACTCATGCCCTCCTTGAAGTTATTTCACTACATGTACTCTACATGCATACAAGTCCTTCTTGGATTACTTGAATACCACTGTTTCATATTTGAAGATTACACTGATACAATTTCTGTTTGATTATAATAGTAGTTAATCCATATGGAAAATTTATGTTATAGTTTTGTTTCTCATTCTGAATTGTTGGTGTTGTATCTATTTCATTGATTTTTAGTTGAAGCGGCATTCTATGAATCTATTTAACATTGTATAATGAAACACACGTTTTTTCAATTTTGATGACAGCAATGGAATTTTTCAATGGTTCGATGCATTCAGTTATGCAATAGATTATTTTGTATTCATTGGTCTCAAATTATATGTTTTTTTTCATGTTTTCATTGAGAGGCACCATACACTTGAAAATCCTGCTGTATGGTTTTTTAGCTTTTGCAACATACACTTGAAAATCCTGACTAATGTTGGATATTAAATCCTGCAAAGTTGTAGTGTTTGATGACAACAATGTTATAGGTTGCTTACACATTGTGAAAATCCTATTATACACTAGAAAATCCTGCTATATGTTTTTATGGCAGCAATGCTATAAGTTGCTTACACATTCCGTGAATAAAATTATGGAACTAAGTTAAAAGTATGGAACTAAATGGTTTTCAAGCTCTTGCACCATACATATGAAAATCCTAACTAATTGTTTTTTAACAATGCTCATCATTATGCTTTAGGAAAATTCATTATGTTGTATGTTATTCATCATTGCAGCCCAACTAATTATGTATTTTCTTATGACTTCTACACTTGGCCAACTAAATAGTGATGAAGTGTTTCGGAAGAAGTTTGATTGTAAGCGAGCAAGATTGAGGAGATATTGCATTTTAAAATCTAAGCACTCTAAGTGTTTGAAGGTTTCTCCAGATGTGATTCCAATTCCTCAAAACAATAAGACATCATCATCCTACAGTCGAACCCCACTAGCGGATCTCACACCTAGATTTTCTAACAAAGAACTCATGCAAAAAAACGTTTCAGACGGCAAAATCATTGATTATATTTTGCAAGCTACTAATCCCTCAACAACTGCACATACTTTTCGCCCCCCCCGCAAAAAGTGTCTAATGTTGAAAATTTTGGAATCAACCTTATGTCTAGGTTCTCTAATGTTGCCTCGCCCACCGAAACAAAAAATTTGAATCCTCAATTCCCACTAAAAACGGACTGTCCAATTAAGTTGCAGAGGCATCACATTGATAGTACACCATCAAACCATGATATGTAAGTCCAATGTAAGTTACGAGACAAAAGGCTCTAATAAGGCCAAGAAAAAAATGTAAGTATCTATAATGATAGTACTTACATAGGGTTTAAAAACCCTAACCTACAACTAGGTTAAAGAGAGAGGAAAAAGGCTCTAATGAGGCCACAAGGGAGATGATCCTAAAGAGGTCATGGGAGTGAAAAGGAAAATATCTAACTATCTTATGAAAATGTCTTATAATTTAACGAGATAACTTTCCTTTGAAATTGAGGGACAGACCACTTGTAATAACAAGTGACAAATCTTTGAAACAAAAGTGATAACAATCAAAGGTGAAGAAAGGAATTCAAACTTAAAACCCTAATTAAAGGGTGTTTTGGTAAATACACTATACAAAATAAATTTAATAAGATAGTAAAATAAATAATAAAATTAACCAAAAATTATTTAGGACAAACGGACTCATAAAATATTTTTCACTGATTTTCGGATGATTAGAAAATGAAAATAAATTTAAAAAAATTAAAATAAAACCATTGAAATAAAATAAATACAAGAAAAAAAGGGAGGGATGCAAGTAGTAAACAGAAACTAACAAGAAACCTTGATGGGCTGTTCGTAGGGGTGCGTATAACAAATAGCGGATCCAGGCCCAAAACAAGACTAAGGATGATCTTGTGGGGAGATCCGGATCCAAAGTCTAACGGTTACGACGGTGACACGTGTCACCGTCCTTCAAACCACCTCAACCAAAGGATCAACACGTGCACAGTGGGACAAGGAGAATGAAATGAGGTCATACAGAAACAAATGAATATATAAAAAAATGGAAACTTAGCTAACGTGATTCTCTCACTTCTTTCAAACATTTCTCTCCTTCTGAATAAAATAACCCGTCGGAAAGCTAAAGAAAGTCGCCGGAGAAGCAGGTCTCACGGCGGAAATCGCCGTCTTCTCCGGCGAAGACTCTCCTTCTCGTCACAAACTCAGTATAAACCCCCTCTCTTTTTCCATCTTGAACCCAAATATGACGCTAATTTCTAAAAAAAACTAACGATCCCAACAAAATCACCATGTTCCCTTTCGAAACCCTAAACCCCCTAGATCCAAAAGGAAATTCCAAACGGCTTCCAACACGGAGAATAACGGAAAAGTGAAACGCGAACAAGCTAAGCAAAGGTGGAAAAAAGAGAAAGCTACCTGAGAGAAGTCCTTTTGAAGCCAAACTCTGAGGAAGGTCCCATGAATCAACAGATAAGCTCCTCTTCTCCTTTACTTTCTCTCTTACTTTAGAAATCTTCCGTGGTTAGGTCTTCTTGAAACTCCTTCTTGTTAGAACGAAAATTAGGGTCTTTGTATTTCTGATGTTGTGGTTTCCTTTAGGGTTTCTTTGTTACTGATGTTCTCTTGGTGTTTTTGCTCTTTTCAAACTTTCTGTTTGTTTTTTTCTTTTCTTTTTTCTTCTCCCCCTTGAATGAGGTGTGTTAAGCCTCTTTATCTTTGAAAATCTCTGAGATATTCTGAATTTTGATATGCTCTGTTTGTGCCATTTTGTTTCTTTCTCAATTGAATGTCAACGCTTCTCTGCTAAAACCTGATGCTTTTTCAAAGTTGTCTCTTTCTTGTATCTGAACCTATTGCTTGTTGACCTAGTGTTGCATGACCTCTGTTATGAGTGTTTGTCTTTTTTTCACAATTGTGTTAAAGCTCTTTTCTGAACAACTCATCATGCTTCACCATTCCTTCTTTCGTGTATTAGACCCGCTGCCCTAATCCTACTACTCTGATTATTGTCTTATTGTTCTGAACTTCCCTGCTGTCTTGAATTTGGGTGTATGTGTGAGGACTTAAAAAGAATTGAACTTGTAATATTGACATGATTGTGAAAATAGTTTGTGTGACACATGAAATGTGGTGGCCTATGATTTGAAATGCTTGTGAACGAAATTACTAAAACCTGTCTTGAATTGGATTTGTTTGAAAACTGTCTTGGATTGGATTGTTTTTTGTTTGAATTATTGGAAAATAGCTTATGTGAATTTGTTTATGACATGATGAATGGTGTGAAATAAAAATTGAATTGTGGTCTGAATTGGTTTTGGTTTGAAAATGGCATGGTTTATGAGTGATATGGTTTGAGATTGAATTTGGTTTATGAACTTTGTGGATGACATGGCTTTTGATTTGAATTGTTTTAGAATTTGTTTTTTTTTTTTGGAATTATGTTTTAAAAGTGACATGAATTATGGACTATGGATGGTTTAGGAATATGAATTAGTTGAATGAATCTTGACATGATTTGAATTAAACTTAGTCTTGAAAGGTTTGATGAATATGGAAATGAAGTTCAAGAACTTGGATTTTATGGTTTTGATGAATTTTGGAATGGAATTGACATGATTGGAATTTTGGTTTGTAGGATGGCACAATATGAAGGCTTGAGGATGAAAAAAGTGAGGCTCAAAGATGATGAAGCACGGGACGTGAAGCAAGGTGACGCAGGAGGATGGCACAACGACGGGTTCAACGATGAAACAAAGGCATGAAAAATGGCTACGCGTGAGGATGCAAGAAGTGTGACGGGTTCAACGATGAAACAAAGGCATGAAAAATGGCTACATGAAAAATGGCTACGCGTGAGGATGCAAGAAGTGTGAAACTAAATAGAGTTCCATCAAGATTTGTATTTCAAACATACTTGTATCTCACATATCTTTGTAGTAAAATAACAAATGTAAGAATTGCACAAATTGCTATCAAACTTGTGGCAGCACATGTAAAACTATGTCAAAACAATGTAACACCAAATTATATCAATAAAATCGCCTCTCAAAATGGGATCCAACCATATTTTCAAATTGTGACGAATTAGGTGGTCCTCAAATGGTTTCAAACCATGCAACTTTCAAATTGTTCTAAATTGACTTCAAATTGAAATTGTAACACGAATAGAACTATTCCCAAATTGTACCAAAATGACACCAAATTATGTCCAAACACCAACTCCCCAAGTGGTGACAAATAGTGTAGCTTTTTGAATTCCAACAATGGAATGAAGCCTTGAAAACAATCTAGAAACTTAAATGTCGTTTGAACATTGAATTGGAAACGAGGAAAATGAACACCCTATGTTTTCATGTAATCATATTAGAAGAACTCCATATTGATAAACTTTTCAATCTGAATCAAGTCTTCAACATTTGACACCACAGGGGATTCATACGCCAATGCCTTGAAACAATGTTAATTGATCTTTTAAAGATGACAAATCAAAGTCTTTCTAGGTTCGTGCACTTAACTTCCTAAATCTATTCATCCTTTGAACTTAAAGCCCATGACCTCATGCTCTTTGAACATCTTAATTCCCTCCATTTGCCTCATACGTCAAGTGATGGTGATGAATCTAAATCCATGGGCAGATAAGTTTGCTTTGAAGAATTTCTTTGGTTGAGTACTCGTCTAAAACCTTGATTGATCCATCCGTTTAGCCTTTCCAGAAACCCTAACTTCACAAATGAAACAAACAAACAAAAAATCTAATAAAATGGTTAGCTTATGCAAGGATGCTTGACCTATAATGCTCATGCAAATGAAGATGACATCTAAGGGGTAAAATTTGGGGTACGACACTACTTTATTTTAACATTTCCGATTTATATAGTGAGCACTTTTTAAGAGCTTAGTATAGTCATTAGGAATTGTGATTATAGCAGTATTATTTATATAGTTAGCACTTTTTGAGACTAATTTATTATGGCAGTATTATAGCAGTAAGACTTTATTTATTAGAAATTATTTATATTCCAATGGATTTGAAATTATGGCAATATTATAGGAGTATGACTTTATTCATTAGAAATTATTTATATTCCAATACATTAAAAATTATTTATTAATCATTAGAAATTATTATAGCATTATCACTTTATGATAGTATTACTTTCATTATATTTATTATAGCACATTCAGCATTTATGCTATACCAATGTATGTTATGCACACCATGGTATCCTTTTTTCATGTAGTAATTGTATATATCTGCAGCATGCTAATTTATACTATATCACATAAGTGTTGGGCTTCATGTTAATTGTTGTTGCTATGGTATATACATGCAACATGGTTATTTAATTTGTTTCCAATTCATGCTTTGTTAGTCCATGTCTTTTGGTATGTGATGTCTTTATATTCTCATGATGCTTAGTTTTAAGATATTAACCATTACTTATTTTTTTTATGTAGGTGACTTCAAAGAATATTTGAGTAGTAATTCAATTGATAGATCATAAGTCAATGATAATGATGCATTTGAGCATTTGACACCAGAGTTTTTGAGTTGTTTTAAAACTTCTAGGCTGCCAAACCACTCCATTAAATTGAAAATTGGCACAACCATCATGTTGATAAGGAATTTGGATCAATCAGAAGGGCTTTGCAATGGTACAAGGTTGAGAGTTACTAGGTTGACCAACCATTTAATCGAAGGAAAAATTATTTCAGGTACAAATATTAGAAACACTATATATATCCCGAGAATGTCTTTGTCTCCTTCTCAATCGACATGACCATTTAAACTCATCAGACGACAATTCCCAATTATAGTGTCATTCGCTATGACAATCAACAAACCTCAAGGTCAATCTTTAGATTATGTCGGTTTATATTTGCCCAAGAATTTTTTCAATCACAGACAACCATATGTCATTTTTTCTAGAGTTAGGAGTAAAGCTGGTATGAAAATCTTTATACACGACAAAGACAATAACTACTTACCTCAAACCACAAATGTTGTCTTCAAAGAAGTTTTTCATAACATCATCTAGGTACCAATTATTTTATGCTTATTACTATCTCATTTTATTTGTTTGTCAAAATAACAATCTTTTTATCTATAACTCTAATATATAACTTGTTTTGGACCGGGCAAGGCTACCTGCCCTTAAGGGCCAGGCCCAATCTATCACATTTGGCGAACAGGCCCAATAGGCACAATATAGCCGTTGGGCACAATATAGCCGTTGGGCATGTCCCTTCCACGCGCAGAATGGTCCACGCGACCAACTACCTCCCCGGATATAGCGGAAACAGTTGGAAAGACCACGCGCTTCCCCCTTCATCTGGAAACACCTCATTGGTCGATCAGGCACTTTGTTCGCCAAAGATCTCCCTATAAAAACCCCTCGCTTGAGAGGGGCAGGTATCACAAATCATATACTTGACTTCTCTTACTTGCTTTCTCCCTTTCTTTTGACCAAATACTTACTTTGGCATCGGAGTACCTTGCAGGTACCTCCACCCCCTTTTCTCCTCTCCTACGAGCAGCAACTTTGTCCTACCCGAAGGCCGCGACGATCTCCTTCTGGTCCTCACCGATCAGTGGCGCCGTCTGTGGGAAACTTCGCTTCCCCGTATTTTGAATCAAGATCCCTCATCTTTTCACCCAAAAGACCAAAGCTTTCATCTCTCTCCAAAATCCCAGATCATCATGGCTTTCGTTAAGAGTGATACCCACCAAGAGCCTGTGGCCGCCGCCGCCAATGTCGACAAGAATGCTTTCGTCGGGGACATCCCGTCCGAAAACGCGCAGCGCAACGATGGACCAGCTTCCCCGAAGCCCGACGAACAAAAGCCACGAGCACAAGCCGTGGAACTGTCCTTTGAACCCATTCTGGTTCCTCAAGGCGCAGATCTGACCACCGCGGCGCTCATCGCCTCTTTGAACAACTCCAATCGTTTCATCCTCCAGCAGGGAGAAAAAATCAGTGCCCTCGAGCACGCTCTTCAGGAGCATCACCCCTCGGAGACGCTGAACCTCTCCCCGCCTCCGCGAATTCGCCCAAAGCGGAGACGTGATAGTCCTTCCCCGGTTAAAGAACGTCCAAAGTCAGGAAGCCCAACACCCGACCTTGATCGCCGACATCGTCGTTCTCCCAGGAAAACCAGGCACTCCCCTGTTTCCAAAAGATACCGACATTCGGACAAGTACGAGCATAAGCGTATCCGCGGACACTCTCCTCACCGCAGTCAAAGCCGCGACCGCAGTCATTCTCCGTCACTTTCTTACAGCTCTAGCAGTGACGACGAAGCTCGAGGCCCGTTCACGAGAAACATTGTGGACACCCGGATCCCCCGTGGGTTAGAGAAACCTCCCACACTGGCTACATACGATGGCACGTCAGATCCTTACGAGCACCTGGAGAACATCGAAGCCATGCTCCAATACCATGGTGTCTCCGGGGCCATCAGGTGCAAAATATTTCCCATCACCCTGAGGAAGGGTGCGATGACATGGTTCAAAAGACTCCCTCGAGGATCCATCTCCTCCTGGCGCGAGCTCAAATGCCAATTCACCCGCCATTTCACAGCCTCCCGACGACACCCAAAAACGGAGGCAACGTTGGAAGCGATCATACAAGGCAGGGAAGAACCTCTGCGGGAGTACATCGAAAGATTTAATAAGGAGGCAGTGGAAGTCAGAACTTCCGATCACATGAAGAAATACCTCCTCGAGAAAGGACTCCGACCAAAGAGCGACTTTCGCAAAGCGGTCGGGATCGAAGCTCCTCGATCACTGACGGAACTTCTCCACATGGCCAAAGATTACATCCGCTACGAGGAGAAAGAAGCCGCATACCGTGCCCGGGACGCAAGAGATCGGGAAGCACCCCGAGCACCCAAAAAGGAGGAGTCAGAGCCATCCCGTAAGGGGAAGGAGAAACGACGGGAGGAACGTCCCCGTGAAGGCAAAGGGCCAGCTGGCCGATTCAATGAATACACGGTGCTCACCACCTCACGTGAGCGTATTCTCACCGACTGTATCAACACCGAATTCAAACAAGGAGGTGTTAGGTTCCCTAAACCCACAACGTCCAAGGGAAACGTCGACAAAAGCAAATACTGTCGTTTCCACCGTAGCCACGGGCACGTAACGGAGGATTGTGTGCACCTCAAGGACGCCATAGAGATCCTCATCAAAGAGGGTCACCTGAAGCAATATGTAAAGAAGGGAGAGTCCTCCCGACGAGACACGTCTGATCCAAAGAAAGAAGCAGAATCAACCCCATCCAGTTCTCCCCCACAGGTCGCAATGTCCGTCAGCCGACCAAAGGACTTCTTCGTTCCTAACCACTTCGACCCGACTTCCCAGACATTCATACACAGCGCCTGGGAAGCCTTTCCTACGACCATGGTTATCTCATGTGGGGGTACCATGAGCTCAAGATAGGATCCATCAAGAGAAAGTTTGAACAACTGATAGACAGCAGCCCCGATCAGTTATACACGATCGGCAAGGGTAAAGGGCGTTCACAGCCGATCGCGCTCTACAAAGAAGAACTCCCCGGAGGATCGCCAAATTCCCATATTCCTCTGTTGATCAGGGCCAAATTATCATCCACTGATGTGCGGAGAATCCTAGTCGACCAGGGCAGCTCCGTGGACATCATGTACTCCAGCCTGTTCCGCGCAATGAAGTTGAACAAGTCTAATCTCTCCCCGTACGTGGGATCTGATCTCCAAGGATTCAGCGGAGCAACAGCCTGACCTTGGGGTTACGTGGAGATATCGGTAACATTTGGCGAAGAGGAGGCAACCCGGACAATCAAAATGCAGTTCTTAGTCATTGATTGCCCGTCGCTCTATCAATGCATCCTCGGCAGACCAGCTCTCGCCGAACTCGTTGTTGTCCCCTCGACGGTCCACCTCAAGCTCAAGTACTACACGGAGAAAGGACACGTCGCAACTCTGCACGACGACATTGAGGCTGCTCGCAGATGCTTCGAGGCCGCAACAAAAGGGCAGAACCAGATTGCGACAACAGCGAAATCGGCAAAGCGCACCAGAGAGGACGAGGGTCCAGCCGAAGAAGGCCACCCAGAGAAAAAGCCAACGCTTCCCGTGCACACCATTGACCTCGACAGTAGGCTTGCTGAAGGAGGAAACGAAGATCGGGACGAAGATGGGAAGTTAGTAGTGACAAACTCCCCGTCTCCTACACTGCTGCGACCAGTTCCAGATGGGGAATTCGAGATCATCACTTTCAGCAACGACCCCAGCAGGGGAGTAAGGATAGGCGGTGGTCTTCCCGAAGAGGTAAAGAAGGATTTGAAGAAATTCCTCGACGACAACGCCGACCTGTTCGCATGGAGTGCGGCGGACATGCCCGACCTTGATCCAGAAACTGCCTGTCACCACCTCACAATTAATCCAGCTGCCCGCGCCATTGCCCAACGAAGAAGGAAACAATCTGAAGAGAAGGCACAGGCTGCCGAAAAGCTTGTACAAGACCTCTTAGAGGCAAAAATTATTTCCGAGGCCAGGTATACGACCTGGCTCTCAAATATTGTACTTGTAAAGAAAAATAATGGAAAGTGGCGCATGTGCATTGACTACACCGATCTCAATCGGGCTTGCCCGAAAGACGCTTATCCACTGCCGAGCATAGATAAACTCGTAGATAATTCCGCAGGTTTTAAGCTCTTGTCCTTCATGCACGCTTATTCGGGATACAACCAGATCCCAATGGCCGACGAGGACAAGAGATACACGACATTCATGACCTCCTCGGGGAATTATTACTATAACGTGATGCCCTTTGGACTAAAGAATGTCGGGGCCACGTACCAACGCATGATGAACAAGGTCTTCCGATCAGAAATCGGTGACATGCTCGAAGTGTATATGGATGATATGATCGTGAAATCCTAAGAGGAATCCGACCATACCACCCACTTGCGCAAGGTGTTAGACCAAGCTCGAAAATGCAGAATGCGTTTTAATCCAGAAAAATGCACCTTCGGGGTGCGAGCAGGAAAATTCCTCGGGTTTTACCTCACCGAAAGAGGAATAGAAGCAAACCCGGATAAATGCCGAGCACTCGTGGAATTCCCCACGCCACGGTCGAAGAAGGCAATACAATCCCTCAATGGGATGCTCGTGTCCCTTGCTCGTTTCGTAAGTAAGTCCGCCCAGCACGCCTTGCCCTTTTTCAAATTACTCAGGAAGGAGGCCAATTTCGAGTGGACGGACGAGTGCGAGCAGGCCCTTGCCCATTTCAAACAAGCTCTATCCGAACCACCAGTATTGTCCCGACCAGACCACGGGGAAACCATATATCTGTATCTCTCCGTGGCCAACGAAGCGGTGAGTGCGGCACTCATTCGCGAGACGACTGACGGGAAAAAACCCATCTATTTCACCAGTAAAGCCCTACAGGGACCCGAAGTCAGATACACGCAAATAGAACGGGTGGCCCTCGCTCTCATAATCGCCGCGAGGAGACTCAGATATTACTTCCTCGTACACACTATCGTCGTCAGGACCGACCAGCCAATTAGGCAGCTGCTCAGCCGGCCAGACATGGCGGGCAGGATGCTAAAGTGGTCCCTTGAACTGGCGGAGTTCGACATTCACTATGAAGGAAGGAAAGCCCTCAAGGCGCAGGTCCTGGCCGACTTCGTGGCAGAAATGACTCCGGATTCGTCCCCTCTGGGAGGGACACAGGAATGGGTCATTTACGTGGACGGCGCGTCGAGCCCCTCGGGCAGCGGAGCAGGCATTATCCTCGAAAACAAGGAAGGAACCCTGATCGAAGTATCCCTGATCCTTTCTTTCAAAACATCCAACAATCAAGCCGAGTATGCAGCCTTCCTCGCAGGATTACGACTCGCCAAAGACGTCGGCGCGAGGAAAATAAAAATCTGCACTGATTCCCAACTCGTGGCGTCTCAAGTGCGAGGAGAATTCCAAGCAAAGAACGACCAACTCGCCGAATACTTGGCCGTGGTAAAAGACAAAATGACAGAGTTCGAAGCATGGGAAGTTCAACACGTCCCGCGCAAACAGAATACCCGAGCAGACATCCTCTCTAAACTAGCCAGCACCAGAAAAAAAAGGTGGAAACAAATCCATCATACAAGAGATACTGGCTAGCCCGAGCATCACCAAACCCGACCTTCCAGATGTTAACATCATCGGAGAGCCCCATTGTTGGATGACCCCAGTATACAATTACCTCACCAAAGGAGAGCTTCCCGAAGATAGCAAGGAGGCCAGTGTGACTAAGCGACGAGCCTGCTCGTACATACTAATCGAGGATAAGTTATATCGACGAGGGTTTTCCATTCCCCAATTAAAATGTGTCGACGAACCCCAGGTCCCCGAAATCTTACAAGAAATCCATGAGGGCATCAACGCACAACACTTAGGAGGAAGATCCCTGGCACGAAAGGCTCTGCGCGCAGGATATTACTGGCCGACCATGCAGCACGACGCCAAAGAACATGTGCAAAAATGTGACCGTTGCCAGCGCCACGGAGACATGCATTTGGCACCCCCCAATGAGTTTAAGACCCTCTCCTCGCCGTGGCCCTTCGCCTGGTGGGGGATGGACATCCTAGGCCCTTTTACAATGGGATCTTATCAAAATAAATTCCTAATCGTGGTCGTCGATTATTTCACAAAATGGATTGAAGCCGAAGCGCTCGCCAAGATCACAGCCTTCAACATACTACGTTTCTACAAAAGAAACGTCCTCGCCAGATTCGGGGTACCCCAGGCCCTAGTGACCGACAACGGAACCCAGTTCACGGACAGGAAATTTCAAGACTTCGTCGTCAAATTAGGAACGAAACAACACTTTAACTCTGTCGAGCATCCACAAACCAACGGGCAAGCGGAAGCTGCGAACAGAGTGATCTTACGCGGATTAAAGCGAAGACTAGGCGAGGCCAAGAAAAGATGGGTCGAGGAACTCCACAACATCCTCTGGGCATACAGGACAACACCTCACTCCACCGCCGGGGAAACCCCTTTCCGACTAGCATATGGAACAGAGGCGGTAATACCGGTGGAGATAAGGGAGCCCTCCAGAAGGACTGAAGCTCCCCTCGATGAAGAGATTAACGATGAGGCCCTACGTGAGGAACTCGATCTGGTCGAAGAAATAAGATCAGGGGCTGCCCTCCGCGAAGCCACGTTGAAGCAACAAATAACAATGCGACATGACGCCAGGGTCATAAAACGCGACTTCACCGTAGGCAGTCTGGTGCTACGCAGAAACCAGAAGGATTCTTGCGAAGGGAAACTGGTGGCGAACTGGGAAAGACCCTATAGGGTCAAGTCCAAAACGGGCACGGGAGCATATTACTTGGAAACACTGGACGAAAAAAAACTTGCTCGACCATGGAATGCTGAAAAGCTCAAGCAATACTATAGCTAAGTCCTTAACCACAAGGATATACAAGTCGCCGACACAATCACCCCAAAACGGGGAGATTTGCGCGACCATCGTATCGTGCCCTGGTGAAGCGCGACACGCATTACAACGCCGGCCAACTTCTACTCATTGGACGAGCAGATCCTGTGCACAACGGGAATACCTCAACCGAGCTCCGCCGTTGTCGCACCAATCAGGCAGGACACCCAGCTCGCGATGGGAACAATCCAAGCCTATGAGATTAGTACCTCAAACGAAGTCCTAACCTCATCGTGGGCGGAACCACTTCGCCCTCCTCGGTAGGCCTTACGCCTAGCCGGGGACACACGCACACACAAAAAGAGCAAAGTCCATAATAAAACATTCACAATCCAAGTATATTAAAGTGCCAACCATGTCCAGACAATGTCATAAATACAAGAAAAAGGGGCAGCGCCCATACACTGAAATACAAATTAATAAGGGCACGCAGGTGTTGCACCCCAAAATTTGCTCTCCTTACTTTAGTACTAACTGGCTTATGTTTCATTTCATTTATTGCATTATCATGTATGCATATCATTAGCATGGGGTCAAGGTGCGTGAGGCAGTTCAAGAAGGTCCTATCTGGTCTATCCCATCATCAAGAGTTCACAAGTGGCAAGGGATCTCAAGGGATCACTCTCTCCTAACCAGTGCATGAATTAGGGTTTTGAAATTCTTGGGTTTATTGCTTCAATGGGCAAGCTCCTTGGGTTTTTATCATCATCAAATGGCATATCTTATCTTTGTTGGAGAGGATACACATCATATTCAGAGGAATTTGGATTTGGAGATTGTGTTATTTCCTCCTAGACTGAGGGTACCAAAACTAGGGTTTGCTATAAAGTCAGTTTATTTCTAATTTTTTGGGCAAGAATTGATTCCATGGTATTCCTTGGGTCCCTAAGTGTCTAGGAATGGAAGATTGTCCATCGGTTTGGTTCAGGGGAGATTCAATTGGCCAATGGATTAAAAATTAAGAGAATTGGGGAAAAGTCAACTGTGCAGAGGAAAAAGTCAACTCCTGACTTTTTGAGATCAAATTCATATTCCTCATCTCAAACATGTCCATGGATGAGATTTGATCAAGAAATGCTCAAGGATTCATGGAAAAAATCAAGAATGTGGAAAAGTTACTAAAAAGGGAAGTTTAGGGTTTTAGAAACTTACTATTTTGGGTAAGTTCTTAACTACTTTCAAAGACAGTTTTCACCATAATCAAGGCTTCAGTTACAAATCTTTTTCACATGAAAGTTGTAGTATGAAGCATTCCCTTCAGAATGAGCACAAGAATCATGTTGTTTGAATCATTTTTGGATAAGTTATAGTGCTCCAAAGTGGATCATTTTCACCCTGCGAATTTGGAAAAGATTGGAATTATTTCTAAGTGTTTTGGCAGATTTTGTGGACACTACTTCAAGTCAATCTTTCACATACTTCCAAGCATCATTTCCACTCTTCTCCAACATAAATTTTGTTCTCCATATTTCATACTCTTCATTGGATCTTTGGTTGTCTTAAAAGGAGTTGTATGCACTAAGTTATGGTCATGACAAGTAATGGGTCCAAGTTATGTATAAAAGCTCATTGCATGGTGATATGTGCAGTTTGCATGGCGCGAGATTATTTTGTTTTCGTGCCAAATCTTTTGCCAACGTGGGTAAAGTGGACCATGCACGTGTAAGGGAAAATTGGCTGTATCCACACCTTCCATTTTCGGTTGAATTCAAGGGGAATTATTTTCTTTATCATGGGCCTCAAATATATCTCCTAATCCATCATATATAAAGGGAG
Organism: Lathyrus tuberosus; assembly: GCA_022829125.1. Classification (NCBI taxonomy): domain Eukaryota; kingdom Viridiplantae; phylum Streptophyta; class Magnoliopsida; order Fabales; family Fabaceae; genus Lathyrus; species Lathyrus tuberosus. Next base: position 6,453,194 of record JALAZF010000199.1, on the reverse strand, counting down.
GTAAACCCTAAAACAGGAGGAGATCATTTTTTTGAGTACACGGCCGCAAGCTTCAGACCAAGGAGAGGTTCCATTAAGCTTCCACGAGGTATTCTTCCATACGTTTTGTTTTGATAGCATGCTTATATCCAAATGTGTAGGATGGGTTAATCTTGCTCACATATTGCGTTTGAACCTACCTGAGATGTGAATATCGTTCGAGTCCGAGTATGTCATGTTGCTTGAAATCTTGTTTATGGTTTGGTACCCGCTCCTTTAGTGTTATTTTTCTCTGTGCTTGAATGATCTTTGTGGAAAACAAATTATACCATGTTGATCTATGTTATTCGTACTATAATTCTGGGTTTTATTTCATGCAATTTGGTTGAGATTGGAAGGAGAAATTTGGGATCAAAGTGGAAGGGATGGGGTTGCGTTTCCACGATGCATGGCTGTGGGTTGTAGGGTTTTGCAATGAAGGAGATGAAGTGTGTCATCACGTGATTGGCTGTTGGTCTTTTTGTCTTTTTGTGACTTAAGTAAGTGCACCGATTGATGCCATGTTTACATGATTTTTGTACACTTTTTTTCTTTTCTTTTTTTTGGCTGAATTATGATTATTGATTTGGAATGGGCCCGGTGCATTTTGCTCTTCGCACCCCTTCGTTACTGGGCCCAATGCGTGTGAACTGGAAGCATGTTGTGGCTGAATTGCTGACTACACCCCACGCCTATTCCCTTCCATTTTATTTTTATTTAATTCATCATATCTCATTTTCAATTTTTAAAAAATAGTTTATTGCATAAAAAATCCTAATAAAATTCATGCATCATTTTTATTATCTTATAAAATTTTTACAAATTTTATTTTTTATTTTTATTTTATTTTTATCATTTAAATTAATTATTTAGTCTATTTTCTTTTTGAATTATCCATATAATGCATACTTAATTTCTTTATTTTATTTCTCTGCATCCGTAAAATATTTTTGATCCGTTCTTTTTGAATTTGTTCACTAACATCCTAAATTGCATAAAAATATTTTTCTTTCATTTTTAAATTTATTTCATATTGCATTTAGGTCCTTCCCTTTGGCACACTAAACCCTACTTCTCACCTGAACTTTGTCCAATTGTTTGAATGACTAACACTTCGAATTTTTGTAGGAATTTTTGATGTGTTGTTTGTCTCTGGTTGAGCAACCTGAATATTTAATTTGGGAATTTTAAGAGTTATTTTTATAATTATTTGATTGGCTTTCACTTGAGATCTTCTTGTATGCCTATTTCTGACTACATCTGATTATCTGTTTGAAAGGCACTTGTGCCATTTGCTTTGGGGTGTTTCTTTGATTTCTGAATTCATGTTTGGATTATAATTACTATTGTATGTCATTGTTTGATTTTCATTCACCTCATTTCTCTTACTTATAGTTGTTTCTCACTAATCTTTTATGCAGGGACTAAGGTAAGTTCTTTAAGGGTGTGGATAAGCATCCATATTCACCTTTACTATTCTCTCCTTCTCTCATCTCTTTCCTTTAGGATTTAGGTTGTTGTCAAACCTCACTAATCGTAGGTCACCCATGCATGATGACTTTAGGATTCATAGTCCCCCTTTAGAGTTACCTTTGTGTCTCCTCTCTTCTCATCTCAAATTTCTTTAAAACACTTAATAAGAATAAGGTGTATTGCGCACGAGCCTTAAGTATGGGGAATGAGAAATGAGGGGCTTCCTCTCATCTTTCTAGAGTGCTTAGCGAGCGTCTTGTCTTGGGACAATGCGTTAAGTATTCGCCCCTGTGCCCTAGACTTTGGTGCAATGCAACTTAGGAACTAACTTAAGCCACTTCTATCCTAAAAAACACAAACCAACTTCAAACCTTTTTGTCCTTCGGGACCTTCAACTTAAAGGCTATTTTCAAAAAGGGCACGTTATTTTCCGTCTGAGATGCAAACAGGCATCGACCCTAACTGCCGGACGCGAACTTAACGTCGCTCATAAAAAACACAAAAAGAACTTGGTCCGAACTACGTTGACTCTGAATTCCCCATTGCACAAAGGGGGTACGTAGGCCTAGGACGTCGACGTCCTACCGAGTCTGTCTTAGTTTTTCCCTCTCCGTCTTAGTACAGCCCTAGATGATAGTATAACTCACCCTTAGATTAGACAACAAGCGTGGATCCCATCGAGTACGATGGACGCGTGGGGTGCTAGCACCTTCCCCTCGCGTAACCGACTCCCGAACCCAGGTTATGGTTGCGATGACCATTCCTTTCCCTCTTCCTAAGGTTTATGCGGTGTTCCCTTTCCCTCTCTTGGGATAAATTTACACGGCTGGCGACTCTATTTTTCCGCGCCACTCTCGCGTTTGTACCTGGATGAAAATCCTGGGAGCGACAACAGGCCCACAAAACATGATAAAAACAAGTCTTATCCTACGACTTCGCTTTCCTCTTCGGCAGGGACCACGTGGCCGTCCACCACTCTATTGAACAAACCCATTCCATCCATCTGGAGCTGCACGTTGGGATTAAGAGCCACCATCTGTTCTTTAGCCGCATTGAAGCCGAACTCAGCCGCCTTCAGGTTGTCTTCGCCAAGAATCCTGATCCTCCCGATCAAGTCAGTCCGCGATTTTAGAGATTGCTCGTCATCGTTTTCATCCTGCAGTCTCTTCCTCTCCTACGAGCAGCAACTTTGTCGTACCTGAAGGCCGCGACGATCTCCTCGTCAGCCTTGAGCGCAGCTAACTTCAGCTGAGTCACCTCCGTTTGGAGCAGCACCTTGGCATCCTCGTGACCTTTAAACTGTTTTAAATCGTTGAACAACTTGTTATTTTCTGCCTCCAGCTCGGCTATTCTATTCTGGTAAGTCACGAGACTCGCCCGGGTAGCGGCTTCATCGTCGGCGAGGACAAGGGCAGCTTCAAGGACCCTGAACATGCCTGCCGCATCCTGGCACAACTGTTTTCTCCTCACCTGGGACTTGGCATTCAAAATAGTCGTGGCTTCAGAATCAGAGACTTCTATCGAATTCCCTTCAACAAACAAGTCTCGGCGCGTGTAGCAGGCGTGCAGGACGAAAGGACCAGCCCCGGACCCCCCAGGACCAGCGGCCACAGGAGTCCCCGTGGCATCTCTCTTCCTCTTAAGAGAACTCTTCGGGGTCAGCGGGGTCGAAGCTCTCTCCGGGACGGGGGTAGACCCAGCAGCAAAACTCTCCATCACTGTCTGCTTGGGCGCCCCGGCCTTGGTACCGGTGGTCGCCTTCTTCTGAACCTTCGCGGCCTGCGACCTCATCAGACGCTCTCGCATGTCAGCCATCATACCTGCGAACACACACATCAAGTCAGAATCAAAAGAATTTAAAGAAACAAAACCAAACAGTGGAGCATACCAAGCAAAGTCATAGCGTCGTCGTCGTTATCACACTCAAGGAGAGCTTTGACATTAATATATCTAGCTGCTCGGATGGCCCCATCCTCCCCGACCAACTGATTCCCATCCCGATCGACGACGAAGGCCGGACTAAAACTCTCCACGTAAGCATGGAAGATCCTGTACGACTCCTTATCCGCCGGGCAAAGCTGCTCATGCTTCACCAGGAACTGATCTGTTCGGAGTTTAAAATGGGTGTAGACCCATTCTAAAGGAAAAATGGAGACCACGCTATCCCTCTCTCGACCATCCACCATAACCCTCTCAATAGTCGAGATGCTCATCTTCGCCTCTTCGGTCATAGGCCTCACGACCAGAAACCTATCCTTGAAATTACGTATCGAATCAGAATACGGCCAGAACAGCCTATTCTGCTGCTTAAACGATACCCAACTCTGTTTCGACCCCGTCGTGCTCCGCTGAATCTGGAAGAGGCAGAAGAAGAGATCCGTGGTCGCCCCGATGTTGAGATAACGACACACCAACTCAAAAGCCCTTATAAAAGCCAAGGCGTTCGGGTGAAGCTGGGACGGGCACAACGCCAGATGGGTGAACAGGGAGGATTGGAAGTCAGTAAAGGGGAGACGCATTTTGGCCTCCGTAAACGCAAATTCGTACATAGGAAAGCGAAGTCCCGGGTACGAGGAACCGATTCTATCGTTCTCCCCGGGACGAAAAGCTTTCCATGCCCGTGGAGCGTCCTCGTCGCGCCTCTCCAGCAATTCGAAGTCCCGTATCTCCTCCTCGGAGAAGGTTGATCGAAAGGACAAAGGCTCATGTCCAAGCCAGTCAAGGTCCCCTCCCGCGACCTTGATGTTCGAATAATCGGCGGACACACTGGGCTCCTCTTGTGCTTCCTGTGCGTCGGGCATAACTTCGTCGCGGGGTTCAACCATTTTCACCTGAAAAGCAGAGGAAGAGAAGTGAATTCGACATCCGCGATCAAATCCACCCTTCCACCACTAATCAAGTGAAAGGGCGTTAACAAATCCGAAGACAACCACGTGCTCGTACAAATTGCCTACCAATAGCTAGGAGAGGTCTCCGCGACCAGAACTCACAAGCACATGTACGAGGACGCATGTTCGTCCCAAAATCACGCCTAAACTCCGAACAGGCCTAGTGCCCGACTACAAAATAAATTCTACACCTAACCAGATTCTACAAGGATCTACGCTAACAATTTCTACAAAACCCTAGAAATTCATAAAGTTCATCATGTACTTCATAAAATTTCCCAGAATTCGTGTATTCATCGAAGAACACATGAAGTTCAACCGGAAAATATGAACTTCAACCGGAAAACCTATAAAAATATGCAGAAAGGAAGAGCAAACTTACAAGCAAAAGAAGAAGTTGACGGTGGCAAAGAGAGGCTCCGGCGAAGACTAATTGCAGAGCAAACGAGAGCAAAGAGTAAAAAACTTGTGAAATTATGAGAATGAAACCTTCCCACACCTTTTTATAACCATTTGATCGTGGGGAATCGTGAAGATCATCATAGCCTATACGCCCCTAGGACTGACACAGGCCATAAATGCTCACCACGTGTCACAAAAACTCTTCGCCTGGTTCAGCGCAAAAAAAATACATTAACACTTGGCCCATACGAGCAAGCCTCTTCGTCAAAGTAAACACATCCGGGCAGAAATGCTCGCCAAAAAGCTCCCATTCTCCCGAGGATGCTGCGAACCCTGGTCGACGCTTTGCGCCAATGGCTGACGACCACGTCTGGTCGGGTATATAAGGAACATTCCAAGCGGGCATCCACCTCCTCGACAGTACGGTCAAAATCGCAGCTGCCTAAAAGTCATTACTCTCCAACAGAGCAACGACTTGGGGGGCTCATGTTCTGGACCGGGCAAGGCTACATGCCCTTAAGGGCCAGGCCCAATCCATCATATTTGGCGAACAGGCCCAATAGGCCCAATATAGCCGTTGGGCACAATATAGCCGTTGGGCATGTCCCTTCCACGCGCAGAATGGTTCACGCGACCAACTACCTCCCCGGATATAGCGGAAACAGTTGGAAAGACCACGCGCTTCCCCCTCCATCTGGCAACACCTCATTGGTCGATCAGGCACTTTGTTCGCCAAAGATCTCCCTATAAAAACCCCTCGCTTGAGAGGGGCAGGTATCACAAATCATATACTTGACTTCTCTTACTTGCTTTCTCCCTTTCTTTTGACCAAATACTTACTTTGGCATCGGAGTACCTTGCAGGTACCTCCACCCCCTTTTCTCCTCTCCTACGAGCAGCAACTTTGTCCTACCCGAAGGCCGCGACGATCTCCTTCTGGTCCTCACCGATCATAACTAAATCACAATTCTATAAACATGTTTGTAGGTTATGCCATCTCTATAATTTGGCCTGTCAATTCCTCAAGTAACATGAGGTTCTTACCAATTATTGGAACTTTACTTTTTAATACCTTTTGTTGGACAGTTTATGATTTTGTTATTCAAAGTCTTTGGAATAATATAAGCAAGTGTGAGTAAGTGGGGAAATAGTCCCACATTGGATAGGAATGTGGTGACTTGAGCATTTATAAGTGGGAGAACTCACTCACCTATCACCTTAAGGTTTTAAGGTGGACAAGTGGTGTGTCTCTCACAAAGGTGCCTATTCCTACACTATGTATCAATGCTCTCTGTATCGAAATGCATTGTGGACTCACACTTGAGGGGGGAGTATAAAAAAAGGTGAAATGAAATGTTTATCGTCGATTAATTTATACGTTGAGATTTACCCATACGAACGTACGGATCTTCTACTAATAATAGAAAAAGAATGTAGGAATAGAAATGCAGTTTTGTTTGATATTGATAATTGGCATTCATTATGTGGATAATAATTGTGATAAGCATATATAGAAAAGCTTGTTGTGTATGAATAGTTTGTAAAAATTCACACCCCTTTGTCGTTATTCATTGTTGGTAAGAATTCACATGCTTAGTCTTTATGATGGTAAAAATGAAATCAAAAGTAAGAATTCACATGCTTAGTCTTTATGATGGTAAAAATGAAATCAAAAGTCTTAAAGAATGTGAGAGATTATAAATAAGGCTAATTCTTATCTACCCTTCTAAAAAAGGTTGAGTAATTTACCCAATTTATTTGTCAAACATTAAAAGGTTCACGTGTCCATTTTACTATAATGTTAGTAATAGATGTTACTCTTTCTGGTCCTTTTTATAAGGAATACTTCACTTTTTTAGATTCATTAAATAATTAATGTATTTGGTCTATATTATAGACAAGATACATTAATTATTTAATAAATCTAAAAAGATGAAATGTTCCTTATAAAAAGGATCGGAGGTAGTATAATTTTATAATTACAAAATTTTCCTAAATACATTAAATATAGTCATCATTTCCAATTCAATAAGTGTTTACTTTCAAAATTTTGATACTCTCTCCAATTCAATTAATTCACCTGTTACTTTTTCATCCACAAATTTCATGTGATGCAAATCAGATACATAATACATTCCTTTTTCAAATTAATATATAAATGCCACCAATTTTTTCTTTTATAACAAATTTACATAGAATTTATTTTTGATATTTTTAAATGTATATAAAATATATTAAAATAAATTACTAACATATTTATTATATTTAAAAATAAACTAATATTTTAAAATTATTTTATTTTAAAATCACATTATCTTTAAATTTATTATATTTCTTTATAAAAAATTATTAAATATTTAATTTAATTGAAAGTAAATTTTAGTTTGAATTGATTCAAACTTTCAATTAATTAAAGATCATAAGTGGATTTCATACTCATATTTAATCAAATTAAATCGAGTTTTGATATGAAACTTAGTTTTTTTTTAAAATAAATTAATAAAATAAAATTTATTATTAATAATATTAAAACTAATGACTATTTTACGATTGTTCAGGAAAATTGAAAAAAAAAATATTTTGAAGTTTCAATAATAAAATTTAACACTGAATTGAATTACACAATAAAGTAAAAATTGTAATTGATCTAATAAAAGAATAAATATTTTTAAACTCATATTTTTTTCAAATACAATATTAGATTTACAATTTTTTATAAAATAAATTATTGCTGTCACCTATTATCAAAATTATATGTTTTTATTTTTATTTTTAAATTATTATAAATATTTAAAAAATATTAAAAACAATTATAAATCCATTTATTTTATATAAAAATAATAAAATATTATTACTTAGAACAAATTATATTTAATATAATTTGACAAAAAAAATATTATTTTAAAATTGTCTTGTTAATAATCAATTATGTTAATATTTTATATAGAATGTCGTACCCCAAATTTTGACAATCTTTTCCTTTTCATTTTCAGCTAACACTAACATATCCAGAGCATACCATTCATCGGGTCAAATTACCTAAAAAGTCAAAGGGATACTATTTTGACTTTTTAATCCCTCTTAAGAATTGATTTTAATTTAGGGGTATTATTTAGATTTATTGAAATAACATAATTTGTAGGAGCATGCTAAAAATAGGGTATTACTATTAATTTTTAGGAAAAATAAATAGGATTAGTAATTAGGATAATATGTCTTATCAAATTATATCATTTAAAAATAATTTAATTATAAATATTATTAAGGGTAATATCTACTTAATAAAAAGGCTTAATACCTCTTTTGGTCCTTTAACTTTAGTCAATATTTCTCTCTGGTCCTTCAAAAAAAATGTTACATAGTGGTCCATTAACTTATATTCCGTTACATATTTTAGTCCTTTCTGTTAGTTTTTGGTGAAAAAACGTTAAACTTTGATTAGCTGGACATTTAGTTGCTGAGTTGGAATATTTATTCATTTTATATTAATTAAAATATTACACATTTGTCCAAGCTAGTGGCACAAAAATAATTCCTCTCTGCAGAAGTTCAACACCTTCTCTCATGAAAGAAACTCTTTCTTCCATTTCTTCTTCTTCTCAATTTTCACCTTAACCTCTAAACCTTCATCAATTTTTTCAACCTTTTCCCCTCTAAGATGCAGAACAAACCCAAACTTCCAAAGATTGAAAAACTTTACCCTCTGTGTTCTCAAGGAAGATCCAAAACAGGATACCCTAATGGAAATTGGAGAAGAAAAAACCCACTCATTTTAGTTGTGTTACAGAAAATGGAAGAGAAATTAGCAAGGAAAATTAAGAGAAAATGGAAGAAAAACAACCACTCCAACACCAATTTCATCCTCTCTTTCTCAATAAACCTCAACAATTACAAAACCAAGCATCAATTTTTTCAACCTCTAAACTTTCATCAATTTTTTCAACCTTAAACTGTCACTACAAACCTTTATTTCCTCACCTCCAAAAACCAAACCCAACACTTATCTTTTTCCCTTAGAGATGCAGAACAAACCCAAAATTCCAAAAATTGAAAAAGTTTACCCTTTGTATTCTCATTGAAGATCCAAAACAAGATACCCAAATGAAAATTGAAGAAGAAAAACAACCACCCATTTTAGTCGTGTCACAGAAAATGGAAGAGAAATTGGCAAGGAAATGGTGTTGTTGTAAGTTCCAATCTTCAATTTTCTTTTAGTATTTTAGAGAAGAAAATGAAAGGAGAAGAAATTGGAAGATGAAGAAAATATGGATGAACACTGTAAATGGAAGATGGAACCCATGAACCCTGGAGTGTTTATAACACAGAAGTTGAATGTTGAATTTATCATTTGCTTACCTGGCATTGCCATCTAAGCCATAATTAACATTTTTTCACACAAACTAATGGTATGGACCAAATGGTTTAAGGGAAGTGAAGTTAAGGGATCATTATGTAACGTTTTTTAGTTTGGGGATTAAAGTAAAACTTCGCTAAAAGTTAAGGGACCTATGGACTAATTATGCCTAATAAAAGTATAAGATTGATGAAATTATAGAAGTTTTAATATTATTAAAAAATATAATTAACTCTCATTAACATATTAGTATTATGGTTCCATTATATTTCTACTAAATACATTAGCCCATATAGTAGAGACTATTGGAATAATATAGCAAGTGTGAGTAAGTGGGGAAATAGTCCCACATTGGATAGGAATGTGGTGACTTGAGCATTTATAAGTGGGAGAACACACTCACCTATCACCTTAAGGTTTTGGGTAAGTATGTGGTTTCTCTCTCACTAGTATTGCTCTTGACCTAATATTCAATGCTCCCTAGTGTAAAATCTCCCCTGGCATGGTATCATGAGCCTTTGGTTTGTATAGGGACCGACTTACATGTATCTAAATATCCAGGAAGTGGTGTCCCGTTGAAATCGAAATGCCCAAGGAAGAGGTGTATTCGAAATATCTAATAAGAGGTGCCTTGAAAAAGGTGTCAACGGCGGTACAAGTATATAAAAAGGGGGGGGGGACATTGTGGACTTGCACTTGAGGGGGAGTGTTGGAATAATATAGCAAGTGTGAGTAAGTGGGAAAATAGTCCCACATTGGATAAGAATGTGGTGACTTGAGCATTTATAAGTGGGAGAACCCACTCACCTATCACCTTAAGGTTTTGGGTGAGTATGTGGTTTCTCTCTCACTTGTGTTACTCTTGGCCTAATATTCAATGCTCCCTAGTGTAAAACTCCCCTAACAAAGACTTGTGTAAGGAGTTGCAAGCCTGAGATCCCGAGTTTGAATCTTTTATTTTCTCTTCATTTCTACATTCTCATTTTTATAATCTTTTTTTCTCTTTTATTTTCATATTTCTTATCATTATTAGTAAATTGTTTTATTATTATTAGTTAATTATAGTTAATATAAAAAACTAAAAAATATGGTTATTATTATTATCATTACAATAATAAAGCAAAGATCCAAATGTCCCAAATAAGACACAGTTAATTTAACACCATATCATTACAAAAATCACCCAAATCTATACACGATTAATTCAACACCATATCATTACAAAAATCACCCAAATATATACACGGTTAATTCAACACCATATCATTACTGGTTGACTTTGGAGTCGGATTGCTTCAAGTACGTCAAGAAGTGCCATAAATGCCAGATCTATGCGGATAAGGTTCATGTGTCGTCCACTCCCTTAAATTTCATGACTGCCTCATGGCATTTCTCTATGTGGGGTATAGACTTAATCGGGATGATCGAGTCAAAAGCTAAAAATAAACACCAGTTTATACTGGTTGTCATCTATTACTTCACCAAGTGGATAGAAACTGTGTTATACACCAACGTGACAAGACAAGTGATTGCGTGATTCATCAAGAAAGAGATAATTTGTCGCTATGGGGTTCCCAATAAAATCATCACGGATAATGAGATAAATCTGAACAACAAAATGATGGATGAGTTATGTGAGAGTTTCAAAATTGAACACCATAACTCGTCACCCTATCGATCAAAGATGAACGGTGTCGTAGAAGCAGCCAACAAGAATATCAAGAAGATTATTCAGAAGATGGTGACAACCTACAAAGATTGGCACGAGAGGCTCCCTTTCGCACTACATGGCTATAGAACCTCGATTCGAACTTCGATAAGAGCAACTCCTTTCTCTTTGGTATATGGTACAGAAACCATACTCCCTATTAAAGTGGAGATTCCTTCACTTAGAGTCCTAATGGAAACCAAATTGGATGAGGCGGAATGGGAATGAAGAGAAATATTAGAGGAGAATATATTAATTGACTAATGTGTGAGAATTGATAGGCTATGGGAAATATGATATTAATAATAGTTTTATACTATCATTTTACACTTTGTGGACGATCCGATGTTGAAAATTTGAGTCGGCGTTCATCTAGGGTTGGAAAGATTAAGTTGAGAATGACTTTTTATAGTGTAACACTTGTGAATTATGATACGCGAATTTGATGGTGGACCTCCCTGAGACATTTTAAATTTATTAATTTTTATGTCTGTTAGTCCATTTTACACATTATGGGCAGTCTAATCTTGAATATTATAACATCGATATGTCTTTAATTTGTGACCTAGCATCAATCGTTACTTGGATGACGTTATCTAGTGATGGATCTCCGTCACACATCACTTCCATGTGGATCTCATCAGTAACGAATGGTTGAGGTGATGCAAGGTCGAGGAATTCAGCAGATTTCTTCGATTCGATGCATGAGGTTACTATCTTCATCTTATGGCGAATATGGTATAGATCTGTCTTATGGATCAAGACTTATCTGATCGTGGAATTTCATGGGAATAGTAGGTTAATTTCCACATACGACACCATTGTTCCGCACGAGAACCAATATTAGTGTTGATTTATGATATAGGACTCTTGAAGCGGTGATCCTGATCTCCAATACGACGGTGCAAGGTGGACTTGAAAAATTAGCACTCTAACACCCAAGTCAATTACAAAGTCCAAGATGAGTGGAGTGAAAAATGGAGATTAGAAAAGTGTACGTTGAATCTTCACGTTGTTGGGAAACAAGTGTGAGCCGTGTTATAAGTGTGAGTTCTAAGTCCCACATTATTTAAAAAAGAGGAGGTTGAACACTTTATTAGTAAGAGGCCCCTACACCTATCACCTTAAGGTTTTTGGTGAATATGTGGTGTCTTTCTCACTTGTTCGAGTGACTCTTTGACCCATCACACATGTATTCATTATAAACGTTGGATCGAATATTTAGATCTCATTCATATTGAGTCTTTGTCCGGTCCAAAACAACATGGTCATTAAACAAGTCTTAAACTTATATACAATGATTTAAAAACCGGATCGGAGATCGAACCGAGAAAACTTCCGGTTTAAAGTTTAATTGCTTCAACTGGTTAAACCTACGGTCGAACCATTCATTAAATAAACTAATAATATGAAAATAAATTTCATAGATGTTTCACACATAATCATATATTCACAACAACTTAATAAAATAATAATTTCAAAAATCCATCACAAATTTAATACAACAATATTGATAGTACATATAATAACACAATATAGTTGCACACTTCATTTCAATCTCCATCTAAGAATAATTTCAATAAATTAAAGAATTAGAATAAGTTAAACTAATTCACACCAAAGTTAAAATAATAGAATATAATAAGATAAAACTTAAATAATTAAGAATACCTAAATTAAATATGATAAAATATAAAAAATAAACAATATAATATACTTAATTAAACAACAATTAAGTGATCATGGTGGAGTATGGTTGAAAGAAAAATTATAACGGAGTGACCAAATTTAAAAAATTATATGGTTATAAAAATCACTTAATTCTTTTTTGTGATTGGGGAATATATGTTAAGTTTTGATATCGACATATTAAATTTAAAAAAATGGTAAATTTGATATTTTTTTTAATCGGACGATTTTAGAAAATCGACTCCGGTTCTTTGGTTCGAATGATTTTGGACGGTTCAATCCGGTTTTTTCGGTTTTACTCTGATTTTGATCTACTAGCAGTTTTGAATGGTTAACCCAACCAAATTCGTCTCCAATTCTTGATCCAACCGGTTGAACCGACTTATTTGGTCTGGTTTTTTAAACATTGCTTATATATAACTTTTTTATTACAAAGCATATAGTATATTTTAACTTTATCATATTTATTTTAATAATAAGACATGTTGCATAATTAATTATTTTGAGAGAAGGTTTATAAAAGTTTAAAAAATATCTTAAATTAAAAAAGTATGTAATTTAATCTTATCATATAATATTTTTTTTAGTTTTAAAATGATAATAAAACTAAAATATCAACAAAATAAAAAGGCTTAATTTTGTTGCAATTCAATATCATCTATCATTGTTATTTCTAACGCGTACTACAAATTATTATTTTTATAATTAATGTTTTTTTTATCTTTATTTAATATATAATTAAATTAAACTAAATTACATAATAATATATTATACTTTTAATTATTTTTTACAAAGTTTATGAATGAAAAAAATAGTAAAAACAAAAGAAAAATATTGTCTTTTCATATGTCAAATTGTGAAATTATTTGTTACTATCTTCTGTCCTTCTTCCCATTGAATAGTGTGAGTAATTAAAATGTGAAAAATAAATACATTAAAGAAGGAACAAATTTATAATTAATAAAAATTATATAGCTATAGTTAAGAATTATAAATTTCTTAATCACATCACATCTGGCGTAATTCTTCCACCACTATATTTAAGATAAGTAAGACGGGTAAATTTATCCAATTTTTTATGTAGGGTAATGAAGTTGACCCTAAATGGAGGTTGAGGGAAGAATGAATGAAAGAAAAAATGAGTGCAAAGAAAACAATTCTCGTTTTGCTTTTAGTTTTCTTCCTCAGCGTGACGGAAAGAATGAATTTGAAGTAAAGTACATTTCCTGCAAGAAACTGAGGGAAAAATGCGAGAAAGATCCAGACTTTTGTTCTGCATATTATTTATACCGTCTTCCATTAAACATCCCTCCTCCTCTTCCACCATACCTCCCTCCTCCTCCACATACTTGAACCTCACTTCCTCCAACTTCAACCCACCCCTCATTTGAAGTACAACCACACATACTGTGGGAGAAGTGCAAACAAGATCCGGCATATTGTGGTGACTGGTAAGGTGGAGATAGATCGCATAATTTGCATAATTTTCATCTTGAGTATTTAGATGATGATAATGTTGTAGAACAGAGTCTTAATATTAAGTTGTGAAAGACAACTTATACATTTATCTCCACCTTACCAGTCACCACAATATGCCGGATCTTGTTTGCACTTCTCCCACAGTATCACACAACAAATGTAGCCTTCGTTTTTTTTTCAAATGAGGTTGACTTATGTGAAGGGATGTGTGGTTGAACTTCATTAGTAATCAAGTTATACCTTGTTCAACTTTGTTTTTACTATTTTTTTTTTTAGGAATTTCATTGTGTTTTTATTTTATTTTTATTCATTTACTCCCAAGAGAATGTATTTTTTCTATATTTCAAGTAAAACAAAAAAATAGATTATTGATGATTAGGAGAAAAAGGCACAAAAATGGGAGAGCAAACTACAATGCTTACGAGCAACCCATATGGAAGCATTATGGCCGTAGTGGCTGCAGAGAGAAGAACCCCATTTTGCACATAGGAGGTTACATCCACCCTGCAATCCCTTAAGATTTTGATTTTTGTTTTTGGGATTTCTTTGTTTCTGTTACACATCCCTTGATTTCCTTGTCTTAGTGGCTGTTTAACTTCATCAATTATGGTAATTTGACTAATTTCTAAGAAATTAAGTGGATTTGAAGCCGATATCATGGCTATAATCATAGCACAAAAATCTCCCCAAGCATTTTGTATTACTTTGTTTAATCTAAAATCTCTAAGTTTTTGTTTTATAAGTTGATTATTATTCATCACTGTTGTTGTACTTTGAAACCTCCATTAGTGCAATTTTATTTGAATTCTCATTTCTATTTTAAATCAGATTATGTTTATTGTATTATCTATTTTTCAATGTATATGCCATTTCCAATTTCAATGTATGACTCGCCTCTACCTATGTTTGAGATGTCCTATGGTATACCTCATATGAACTCCCCTGACATAACAATCTAAAAATTATTTTGGAAATTCAAAATTTTTAAAATAGTTGTCCATTACAACAATAAAGACATTTCAGATATTGGTTACATGCTCATAAGGTGTGTTTTGGTATCCAAAAACGAAATTTTGGACAACTAAGTATGAGGTGACTATATCCAAAGTCATATGAAAAGTATCATTTTTACGGCAGTTCGAAAAATCAATCTTAAATAAATAAATTGAGTCGAGGAAAATGGACAAATTATTCATTTAAGATTGGACAACACGCAGATAAAAGTAAATATTGTCTAGGAGCCTCACATCAATACAAGGGTAACTTAAATGATGAAAAACCCCAACTACGCTCTCTCATTAGTCAAGCGTCTTCTCTAAGCATCAACAAGACTGAAGCATCAACAAGAACATTAGCAAGAATTCTTCTGTCTTCGGCTTAAATTCCTAGTCTTAGGACTAGGGGCCTTGGCATTAGGGTTGTTGTTCTTGGTTCTTTTTTGCATTTAGAGTGTCCGTTTAACTGGTTAGTGCTAGACATGGAAAAAGGAAACTGAGTTCGTGTCACAAACAGTAAGCAGAAACAACCTCTGGGAAGGTTTTCGGTGTGGAGGTCCAAAAATGGCAACATAGTGGAGCGAAATGATCAGGTCACGAGTTACTATTTCACAGTGTTCCCGGATAGATTTGAAGCCAAAGATATGTTTAACATATTCAAGGGTTATGGCCTAGTGGAGGAAGTGTTCATCCCACAAAGAAGAGACCGGTGGGGTAAGAGGTTTGGCTTTGTCCGGTTCCGTTGTGTAGAAGATGAGAAGTTTCTGGGTACAAAACTGGATAATATTTTTATACAAGGGACAAAGTTGTTTGTCAACCTTCCTAGATTTCAAAGGAATAGGGGCACTGCTGGCGTAAGGGTTGAGAGTAGGAAGGGTGGAAATTAAATAAAGAAAGACGATTTCAGGAGAGAACCCGCATGCATGGCCAACGTTGGGAATCTGGGAAGGAAAACTTAAGCGCAGACCGTGGGCAATGTGAATGGTGGCGAAAAACCAAGGTTTGCACATTTACACATCAATGTGACAAGGTGGAGTTAGAGAGATTCAACAAAGCATTTATTGGTATTGTGGAGAAATCGGGCTCTAGCTATAGTATCCAAGATGCGCTGAATTCCAGAGGTATTTTCACCATTAAGATTAGTCCTTTGGGTGCGAGGAAATGTCTCTTGGAGGAACTGGAGATCGGGGTGTTATCGGAACTGATAGAGGAGGATAAGAAGTGGGTTTCAAAATGGTTCGAGGAAATCAAACCTTGGAATTCATTGGAGGTGGACAATGAGAGGCTCACGTGGGTCCGCTGCTTCAGTTTGCCTTGTCAAGCATGGAGAAATGACACATTCAAACTGTTGGCAAGTACGGTTGGAGAGTTCGTCCGGTGTGATAAAGAAACAGAGAATCTGGATTGCTTTGATGTTGCTAGATTTCTGGTCAAAACCAGGTATCCTCTATGCTTGAATGAACCTTTCAACTTCGGGGTTAATGAGGACATATTTAGTATAAAAATAATGGAGGATTTCCATGGACCTAAGAGGTTGGTCCTTCATGAAGATAATGAAGAGGTCATCGAATCAGATGAGGAATGGGTGGACGGAACTGATGAAGACGATGATGGGGATTTCGGTTGCGGTGGTGACGACTGGAACGATACGGTGGAGAGAGAATGTAATGATGCGATGGACAAATCTAAGAAAGGAAAGGTGGATGGGAAATTCGAGGATAATAGGGGATATAGGGAGGCGGCAGAAAACTCAGATGATGTGGATGTTACTAGGGAGAGAGAAAAGGTTGGCAGCTTTATGTGTTGGAGTCCCAAGGAAGCAGATGTTCCTTTAAGCAAAAAGGCACATCTTGGAGCTTCTGATACAACCATGCCTAGTCTGACTTTTCGTGATACTAAGAAAAAGGAATCATTGGAGTCTGATTTGCCATGTCAATTGAGAAACCCGTGCTTAGAAGTTGGTAAGTCTATGGTTCGGTCAAGTTCAGAGGTGAGAGGGACGTTTAGTAATGCAGGGGCGCAAAAGACATTGGACTTGTTGGAGAATAATAAATTGGTTGTGTTTGGGCCTAAAAAAAGTCTGCCCAAGAATAGGCCCAAAAAGAAAAAATTGTTGGAGGAGCTTGTGGAGAACATTAGGATTCCTTTTGAACCCTCATACTTTGCACTGCTTGCTCGACAGGAGAAGCTCGTTGATCAAAACATTTTGAAATCACCATGTTTGGACAGTGAAGAGACGATCTCTCAATTTTCTGGTGGGTCTATGCTGTGCTCTGAATCTGTATCTGATGAGGATATTAGAAGAAGTAATTCTAGAATCAGGAAAACTATTGAAGATGCCCCGGAAAGGATTTGGGAATCTATTCAACTGATGGGTATTGAAGGTGATGAGGACGATGAATATTTAGAAGGAATTGTAAGGAAGATGGATGAACAACATAGGGCTGATGTCAGATTGAAGATGGTGGAAGCTACCATGGATAAATGAATTTTCTTAGTTTCAATGTTCGCGGGTGTGGTGGATCAATCAAGAGAAAGAGAATTTCGAAAATTATTAGAGAAGGGGGAGCAGACATTTGTTTTTTGCAAGAAACAAAGTGCAGAAGTTTGTCACAATTGGATGTTCAAGGGATGTGGGGCAACACATGTGTTGAATGGTCTGCAGTTGAGTCTGATGGGAATTCTGGTGGGTTATTAATCATGTGGAGGAAGGATGTATTGTGTCCTATTTACTCAATCAAAGGCAAGGGTTTTCTTTGCCTTAATGCCATTTGGAGGAACTCTAATGTTTACTTTGTAAATATCTATTCACCTTGTATTATTCATGAGAAGAGGAGTCTTTGGGCAGCGATACTTGATTTGAAGGCATCCTCTCCTATTGGTTGTTGGGTGTTAGCGGGGGATTTCAATTCAGTCAGGTCAACGTCTGAATGCATTGGTCGTGGAGTCAGAAGTTTCGGAGAAATGAATGAGTTCAACAATTTTATTTCAAGGTTGGACTTAGTAGATCTACCATTAACTGGTAATGTTTACACTTATGTCAATTCCAATGGTAGATCTATGAGTAGATTATATAGGTTCATCATATCATGGGACTTGGTCAAGCATTGGAACACTATCAAACAGATAGTAGGATGCAGGGACATTTTAGATCATCTTCCAGTTTGGTTGATTGGCAAGGAGATTAACTGGGGCCCTAAGCCGTTTAAGATTTTCGATTGTTGGTTTACTCATAAGGGATTAAGGGATTTTGTCAAAAAGGAATGGGACACTTTCAATGTGAAGGGCAATGCGTGTTTTATCCTTAGTCGTAAATTTCAGCTGTTACGTAATAGGTTGAGATGGTGGAATGTCAATATTTTCGGTAAGGTAAATTTGGACATCGAGGAGTATGTGGAGTAGCTTAACAAGATAGAAAGGGAGATGGCTGAAGATCCCAATAATGTTTCAATTGAGGAGTTGAATGGCAGATTCTATGCTCAGAAGAAATTTTGGGAAAAGTCACGCATTAAGGAGTCCATCATTTGCCAGAAATCTAGGGCCAATTGGATCAAACTCGGAGATCAGAATACAGGTTTTTTTCATAGTCGATTTAGATTGAGGTCCAAGGTGAATTGCTTAAACGCCATCAAGGTGGGGGGATGCATTGTGGAAGGCGTAGATTTGCTGAAAGAAGCAGTTAAAGAGCATTTTGCTGCCCAGTTTTGCAGCAGGCAGCTTCCATCCACGACATTTAATTTTCCGAATCTGGCTAAATTATCAGATGCTGATAGATCTAATCTGGAACGTAGATTTGATGCAAAGGAGATCAGAGAAACAATCTTCTTATGCGCTGCTAATAAGAGTCCTGGGCCTGATGGTATTACGTTGGGATTCTGTCAAGAGTTTTGGGAAGTTATTAAGGATGATTTTATTAATTGTGTTCTGGAGTTTTATGATTCTGGTAGATTGAATAAAACGATAAATTCCGCTTTCCTCGTTCTAATTCCTAAGGGTGATAGTCCTCAAAGTATCGAGGACTTCAAACCTATATGCTTGGTGGGGTGTGTGTATAAATTCATATCGAAACTATTGGCAAACAGGCTGAGAGGTGTTATTGGAAGGTTAATTTCCAAATCTCAATCTGCTTTCATCCCAGGCCGATGTTTGTTAGATGGGGTGTTGATTCTAAACGAAATCATGGATTTGGCAAAGAAACGCAAACAGCCGTGTGCATTATTCAAGGTCGACTTTTCTAAAGCATATGACTGCGTTGATTGGCGGTTTTTGCGGCAGATGATGGTAGCTATGGGTTTCGGGGAAAGGTGGCTAAATTGGATGGGGGGAACTGTGTTTTCTAGTTTTATGTCTATCCTCGTTAACAGTAGCGCAACAGGCGACTTTATGGTTTCGCGTGGGCTTCGACAGGGGGACCCTTTATCCCCATTTCTCTTTGTTATTGCTGTAGAAGGTTTAGCGCAGATGGTAAGGACAACAGGTGAGATGGGTATTCTGAAGGGTATTAAAGTTAACGATCATTGTCATCATGATCTTTTACAGTTTGCCGATGATACTATTCTTTTGTGCGATGGTGGGTGGAGTAATTTTTGGACGTTTAAGGCAATTCTAAATGGTTTTGCACTTGTTTCTGGTCTGGAAATAAATTATTCGAAAAGTTGTTTGATAGGGATTGGTTTGGAGGCTAACTTGTTACGGGCTGCTGAGAATTTCCTCATGTGTCGCGCTGGCTCCCAGGTCTTTAAGTTCCTGGGCATTTGGATTGGGAAGAGTCATAGAAGAGCATCTTTTTGGAATCCGGTGATCAAATTATTTAAAGACAGGTTGGCTGCTTGGAATGGACGGAACCTTTCCATCGGAGGATGTGTTGCTTTGATCAATTCAATTCTAACTAACTTGCCTATTCACCAATTATCTTTTTACAAAGCTCTTAGTTGTGTGTTGAAAGAGATCATTGCAATCCAACGGAATTTCTTGTGGAATGGTTCAGAATCAAAGACGGGAGTCTCGTGGCTGAGTTGGCGCAAGATTTGCAAACCAAAGCAGTCGGGGGGTTTAGGTGTGAAGGACATAAGATCGTTTAATACAGCATTGTTGGCCAAATGGGCGTGGAGATTATTGAAGGAAACGAACGCGAGCTGGTGTGGAGTGATGGCAGAAAAGTATGGCGACTACAAGAAGTTTCTGTTGTCACGAGATGATTATAAAAGTAGCAAACTTCACTCTCAATGGGGAAAGGACATCCTTAGGACTGGTTCTCTGCAGCAGCCTCATTCGTTTAGCAGCAATATCTCAGTGACTTTGGGTGATGGATCTGCAGTCCCGTTTTGGAAGGAGAAATGGATAGGGCCTGATCCATTGAAGGTAATTTTTCCAAATCTATTCCAGGTGGTTCATTCGAAGTCGAAGTCGGTTGCGGAGATGAGTGCTTGGCTGGGGGCTGATTTGTCTTGGCAGTTGGAGTTACCACAGCAAGCACTGCCTGCGACGGAAGAAGTTCAGGAGGAGTTGGAAAATTTGCGTTTAATTCTCTTTCAAATCTGCCCTGTTAAAAACAAGTTGGATTCAGTGGTGTGGTTACGTAATTCATGCGGGATCTTTTCTGTTAGTAGCTTCTACAAGGTTATATCGGAGACGGGCACGGGGACGGAAGACGAATTAAATCTGTTAACAGCACTTGGATTCATATGGAAGGCGATGGTTCCGTCGAAGGTAAATATATTTGGCTGGCGTTTGCTGCATAATAGGCTGCAAACGCGGGGTAATTTGCTTCGTAGGAACATATTATCGGATGCTCATGATGGGGTGTGCGCTTCGTGCATCAAGCCATCAAAGATGCTTCACATCTGTTTCTCCGTTGCCATTGGAGCAAGTTTGTATGGTGTAAAGTATATCATTGGCTTGGTGTCACCTGTTGTCACTCTAATTCAATCTCTTCTCATCTATTACTTTGGGTCCAAAATCTTGAAGGGAAATTACCCAGCAAATTGGCTGTTAGTTTTTGGTTGGTGGTGTGCTGGAGTCTATGGATTTCAAGAAATAATGTTATTTTTAAAGGAGAGTCTTGCGACCCGGAATTGTGTTTCACCCGGATTAAATTCTTCTCATGGTGGTGGATATTATTATTACATAAAGAGGAGATTAAGTGTTCATTCTATAAATGGCACAAATATCCTCTTGAGTTCTTGTAAATTTGATTTTGGTTGGGGTTTGTAGAAACTGTTTGTCTTGGCTTGTGGTACTCTTTGTACCATATCCTTTTAATATATTTGGCTTATCAAAAAAAAATATTGTCTAATATTCTCTGTTTTCAAAATTTGTGCTTTTCTCGTATTAGATAAATCATGTATCCTTGATTCTGCTTTAAGCTTATTATTAGCAAATAAACAAAATTCAGCATCCAAATTGAATACTTTATCAGGTCTTAGATAAACACCCATAAAATAGAAAATTGTACTCAAATTCTGGTCTTTCAAGATAGAGACCAATTTTTCTCTTAAGAAAGGAAATGTGTTTTGGTATCATTTTTTATTTTGGTTTGATGCGGGAGGTGTAACTTGAATTAATTAAAAAGAGATATTTTCATGTACCCTAGTGTAGATTAAAATATCTTGCAATATTTTATACTGGTTTGACATCGATGGATCTAGTCGTCGTGTCATTTAGCAGTGAACTGTAGTTGTCGTGTTCCCAAAACATAATATCTTACCTTTGTAAAATTGAGGATCAGATCAAAAAGATCCACAAATACTTGTAAACATGAAACACAACATATGAGACAATATGTTTATGATTTAAGACGGTAGAAAAATATTTATAAATTTAATGATAAAAAAACATGTCCGATAATTTATAAAACGTATGTTTTTTGATAGGTTCCATATTCTAATTCTTAGAGATTAAAATGTTGGCCTCTAATATGGTACATTCTTTTTTTATTATTTGTGAAAATGACTCCTTTTATAGCTTAGATAGCAATAGTGTGTGTCCAATCTAGACTGCTTTCACACCAGGTGAAGAAAACGTAAAAAACAAATAAATATTACTTCATGTAATTGTAAAAGTTTGGAGGAGACAAAAAATAAATTTATCTATAGGATGATTTTAAAATATTTCTAAATTAAATTAAAAATAAAATTGGCTTAAAAGATTATTAAGATCAATTGTTTAGAATCTAAATGACTTTAAATTGTACAAGACACATTGACTCGAATGTAAAACGATACGAAATTTAAAATGACATAAATAATATTTAAATATTAATGAGTGTGGCGATCACGAGACATTGAACGCATCCCACCCTCTATGTAATGTTTATCGTATGAGGATCTGTCAAACCACATTATAAGCGAGACCATAATTAGACTTTCTCAATCAACAGTTGATGTATTTGTTAGTGTTATTATTAGAGATTGACCTCTCTTCATGCATTAAAGAAGTAACTCACCTCAATCACCTAACAAGCGTTTATTGAAAGGCGACTCAATTTTCCTGCTTTAAATTAATTTTATACAAATTTTATTTTTTGATCTTAAACATTTCCTCTCTAAGCAAAGATTTCATTGACAAAGCTGACCTAGCGAAATGTTATTGTAGCTACCAAAGTCGATCTCTCAAGAGTATCACACTCTTAAGAATTAAACGACTAGCACGACTACTTACAAGCTCTTCCTCGCTAGTAAAGTTTCACTCAAAATCATTAAGGCAACCCAAAATGAAGAAAAATATTTCTAGATAGAGAAAGAGAGAAAATAGGGAGATAAATTAAATTCCAAAGAAAACATAAATCATTGGAAAATGGAGTTGAATGAAGAGGAGGAAAGCATCCTTTATACAGGAGTTGGAAAAACTAAAAAAAGAAATTTTCTATGTGTCAAATTGATGAGTCAGTCGATTGGCATAATGCTCCAATCAATTAGCCAAGCCATTTTTTATCGATTAACATGCCCAAATAAGAAATATTGGTTATAAAGTCGTTAAAATTCATTAAGGTGATGTGTCAATTGTTTGGTTAATCGATTATCCCTTATCCAATCGATTTGCTTACACTAGGGCAGAAATATGAAATTATACCCGTTTTTTATACATTTAACACCCGTTATTGGAGGGTGTGACTTCAACGGGTGAGAAATGTCTGACAAATTTATACCCATTTTAATACGGGTGTAAATTTGATGTTATATTACACTCTTTTTTATAGATATCAGGTGTAAATTTGTACATGTATACATTTATAGATGGTATATTACACCCATTTTTTGTTTAAAACAGATGTATATACATTCCAGTTTACACCCTATTTTATAGAAAACGGGTGTAAATTTGATGTTATATTACACTATTTTTTATAGAAATCAGGTGTAAATTTTTAAATATATACATTTATAGATGGTATATTACACCTTTTTTTTGTTTAAAACGAATGTATATATATTCCACTTTACACCCTATTTTATAGAAAACGGGTGTAAATGTGTAAATAATAGCATATCAATCAAACGAATTTACACCTAATTTCATAAACATCAGATGTAAAATGAGCAGTGAATACCTTAGAGGTTTGCAAATTTACACCCTATTTTCTTTAAATAGGGTGTAAAAGCACAGTGTATTACACCCGTTTTTGTAATTGATGTTGGCATGTTTACACCCGATTTTACCATTGATGTTGGCATTTTACACCCGATTTTACCATTGATGTTGGCATTTTTACACCCGATTTTACCATTGATGTTAGCATTTTTACACATTGTTTTCTTTAAATAGAATGTTTGTTTTAGTTTCATAATTATATTATATTTAATTAGATTTAGAACCTATATTTTTATTTAATCAAATATTTTGTATACCACTAAACATTCAATAAAGAAAAAGTACAACCAAAACAACCATCTTAACATCATGTTTACATATAATAAGTTAAACAACTACATGTTTTTCATTAAATACATGCAATACAAAACAACTACATAAATGTTTTGTTCGCTTACCGTTGAGTTATCAATATCAATGAAACAAGAAAATACAGCAGGAGACACATAAACGCACAATAGTTATGCTTTGTCGATAATGAATGTCACATAATACATTTCTAATAACATGAATCAACATCAGAACTACAATTCCTAATGGACCTTGACAATATGCACATGTCTGGAAGTTGCAACCATGAGCCAAAAGTAATTGAACTACATCTGCACCAAATTTTTTTATTATGCTCTTAGTGCCAGTGTTGTTCGAAAAGCATGTCAAAACACCATCAAATGTTGCATCTATAGCAAAACCATTTGATCGGCGAGTGTGAGCAGTAAGCTGCAATTTTGTATAAAATAAATGTCAACAGATTATCACAAGCTATTGGGCCTACCGATGGAGTCTCCCTTTCAGGATGGAGAAATATATTTCTAAAGAAAGTATGACAATATTCAAATAGATAAAGTTGTTGATTACCTTAGTTATGTATTTCCAAAAATACTGCACAACTATTTCCAGCTTCCATTTAGGTTCGCTGAAGATCTACATCCATTCTCATGAAAAGTAGAAGAAACTATTAGCAACAAGAGAACTTCCTCAAAATATGATTCAACATCGTTGAATAGTGGATATAGCACTATCACATATGTTGTCAATAACGGGCTATAGAAGAATAACATAGTGTGGTAGGATTCAGCGCAACACTTTTGACCAACAAGTTATTGTCAACAATAGAGAGTGTAGTAGCCGCTATTTCGGCCCCAAACCACTATTACTTTATCTATCCCCGTACACAATGGTGTGCATAGAGGGGGAAAAAGTTGATATGAATAGTAGGAGGCAGAGGGGGGAGATACAAATTTAAGGAGTCACCTTAAGAAAATGGGGAATATTATCTTTGTTGTAAGCCAGTTCATCTAGAACTATGTCCACTAAAGGTGTTCTATACAAAATGCACCAAAATACAAGATTTGTCGACTTCAATCAGAAAATATGGCATACAAAGAAACAAGAAAGTTAAAAAAAATGTAAATAAAATTTAAAAGAAACAAACTACCTTGGACTATCTACTCTTGAAGTATGGCCTTCAATATCTTATTTCTTCCTAGACATACCAAGGGCCATAATCTAAAATCATCCATAAAGTAAGCAGACACAGAAGAGGTGATTGAAGTTGGCATTAATATAATAAAATTTATTTTGGCTTAATACCCTTTTTGGTCCTCTAACTATAGGCCAGGGTCCAATTTGGTCCTCTTTCTTTTAAAAGTTCCAAATTGGTCCCTTACATTATTAAATAGGTACACGTTTGTCCCCGCCGTAAGAAAAGTTAGAATTTCACTTAAAAGGTTGATGACATGGATTGATTGAGCTTATGTGTATGTTAGTGAATGGGGATGTGGCACGGTTTTTATTTTTCAATGCTGAGTTGTATTAACTTAGACACATTGAGGATGTGGCCAAATTTTCCAAGTCATTTCCATTTTACAAGGGCATGAACCCTAGCAGAGAACACGAAGCAGACGATTGAGGTAGAAGACAAAGACGAAGCATCCCAGACGATTGAAGACGAAGACAAATCATTATCTTGGTTAGTATCAAATTCCTCTCTATTATTATTGTTTCTATGCATTGTGTTTTATGTACTCTAGGGTTTGTGGCCCCCTTTTGAAAACTAGGGTTTTTTATATTCCTTTTGTAAAATTTACGGTTGTTTATGATATTAGGTTGAAATGGAAGAACTGATTACTGTCAACATTCATCATAGCGAGGAGTTTGTCGATGCTGAAAAAATGAATTATGTGTGGGGTAAATGTAATGAATTACAGGTAGATGTTGATAGGTGGTCGTATTTTGAGTTGATAGGTGTTTTGAGAGGCACAGGGTATACTGAGGTAGACAATATCTACTACAAGGATCCAACATTTAGGATTAATGTACTTAGTGATGATAAGGGTGCGTTAGAGATAGCTGGCCTATGTAGGGTACACCTGAAAGTCGACATTTACATTGAACACCCATTATCCCAACATGAGTATGTTGATGTTCCATTAGATGAACAACCTACAAACATGGAGGAGGAACCATTATATGAAGAGCCTTTAAATGTGGTAAATCCATAACACTATGATATTGTTGCAGAACTTGTTGATCAAGTCCTTAAGGATGTAAACAATGCTGGTGAGGGTTTGAATGTTGATGAGGGTGTGAATGCTAGCGAGAGTGTCAATGCTGATGATGGTTTGAATGCTTGTGAGGGTGTGAATGCTGGTGAGGATGTGAATGCTGGTGGGAGTGTGAATGCTGGTGAGGCTTTGAATGTAGTTGATGTTGATGAGGGTGTTGAGAATATGAATGCTGGTGAGGATGTAAACAAAGAGGGACATAGGAATATGAATGCTGATGAGATTGATGGTCAGGTGCATGATGGGATTGACACAAGCTCTGATGACAGTGAGGATTCATCATATAATTATGATAGTGCTTTGGAAGTTGCATTTAGTGATTCTGATGTTAGTTTGGATTATGATGAAGAACATGTTGCCAACATGGTGGAGTATGATGAAAACCATGAAGGAAGTTGTAAAATGAAGAAAAAGAAAGGGGAAAGAGATAGTGGAGAGGAGAATGGAGTTGTATATGATAGTGAAGAGTTAGATAGTGGATGTGATAATGAGGATGGTGAAGAACCAAGGAAGAAGAAGCATCCCATTTTCAAGGCTATGAAAGACATGTCTAACTATAAATGGGAGTTGGGAAGTTATTTTAATACAAAGAGTGATTTTAAGGAAGCTATTCAAACATATGTTGTTCAAAATGGTAGAGGTCTAAAGTTTTTAAAAAATGACAAAAAGAGAGTGAAGGTGGTGTGTAAAGAAGGTTGTCAATGAGAGGCTTATTGTGGAA
The DNA here is from genome assembly GCA_022829125.1 of Lathyrus tuberosus. Lineage (NCBI taxonomy): Eukaryota > Viridiplantae > Streptophyta > Magnoliopsida > Fabales > Fabaceae > Lathyrus > Lathyrus tuberosus. The sequence continues at coordinate 6,426,311 of JALAZF010000199.1, read as the reverse complement.
ATATGCCTGATGAGGAGACTTGGCAACTTAGAAAATTAGTTGACACGCATAATTGTCCTAGAGAATATAATGTAAAGATGATGAGTACAAAATGGCTTAGCAAGAGGTTACAAAATTCATTGAAAAATAATCCTAAGCTGAAGCTAAAGGATATTAAGGAAAAGGATCTTAAGAAATGGACCATTTTCGTAGACGGAGCCTCTAGTTCGACGGGGAGTGGGGCATCCATCATACTGGAAAGCGACGAGGGAATCATCGTTGAAGTTTCGCTCACCCTGTCCTTCCCCACCTCCAACAACCAGGCTGAGTACGAAGCCTTCCTCGCTGGGTTACGCTTGGCCGAAGACCTTGGCGCGAAAGAATTCGTTATTTGCACAGATTCACAACTCGTGGCCCTTTAAGTTCGAGGGGAATATCAAGCCAAAAACGACAACCTGACCAAATACTTAGCCCTGGTCAAGAAGAAGATGACGAAGTTCGCAGCGGTTGAGGTAAAACACGTTCCCCGCGAACACAATGTCCGGGCAGACGTTTTGTCCAAACTAGCCAGCACGAAGAAGAAATGCGGAAACAAGTCCGTCATACAGGAGGTACTTCCTCGACCCAGTATCGAGAAGGCTTCTCCGACCCTTGACGTACAGATGATCGGTGACAACAATTGTTGGATGACCCCCGTTTACAACTACCTCGCTAAAGACGAATTTCCTTCCGACCCCAAAGAGGCCAACATAGTTAGGCGAAGAGCTTGCTCCTACGTCCTGGTCGAAGATAAACTCTACAGGCGAGGGTTCTCCATCCCGCTACTCAAGTGTGTCGAAGAAGAAATGGCCACCCATATCCTGCGCGAAATTCTCGAAGGAATTAACGCCCAACATCTCGGAGGAAGGTCCCTTGCCCGAAAGGCCCTCAGAGCAGGGTACTACTGGCCAACCATGCAGCATGATGCTAAAGAGCACGTGAAGAAATGTGATAAGTGCCAACGACACGGGGACATACACCTAGCTTCTCCTAACGAGCTCAAGGCAATGTCCTCCCCGTGGCCATTTGCCTGGTGGGGCCTGGACATCCTAGGACCATTCGTGGTAGGATCAAGTCAGATCAAATACTTAATGGTAGGCGTGGACTACTTCACAAAATGGATAGAAGTGGAGGCTCTAGCCAAGATAACTGCCCTTAACACACTGCGTTTCTATAAACGAAACATCCTCGCACGTTTTGGCATCCCCCAGGTGATAGTCACGGATAACGAGATATAGTTCACGGACAGGAAGTTCCAGGAATTCATCGTCCAGCTCGGCACAAAGCAACACTTTGTATCCATCGAATATCCTTAGACAAACGGGCAAGCTGAAGCAGCGAACCGAGTCATCCTGCGAGGCCTCAAATAAAGGCTTGAAGAAACGAAGAAATCTTGGGTCGAGGAGCTGCACAGCGTCCTATGGGCATACCACACAACTCCACACTCTTCAACCGGGGAAACACCCTTTCGTCTAGCCTATGGGACCGAGGCCGTGATCCCCGTCGAAGTTCACGTACCCTCCATGCAGACAGAATCACCCCTGGAAGAGGAAATGAACGACGGGGCACTAAGGGAGGAACTCGATCTCGTCGAGGAAATCCGAACAGGGGCAACTCTCCTCGAAGCCTCGTTAAAACAAAATATTGCCATCAGGCACAACGCCAAAGTCATATGACGAGAGTTCGACGTGGGCAGCCTCGTCCTAAGGAGAAACCATAAAGATTCTCGCGAAGGCAAACTAGCCGCCAACTGGGAAGGACCCTAACGTGTCCGGGCAAAAATGGAGAATGAGGCCTATTACCTAGAACGTCTCAACGGGGAAGAACTTGCTCGGTCATGGAACGCTGAAAAGCTGAAACAATACTACAGCTAAGGCCTAAACTATCGGTTTGATCCGTCATGACGACGAGCATCGCCTACCGACCATGATGCACACATAGGTATGAGCATCGCATGCCAGTGAAGCAGAACTCCGCTCAGGAACGAGCCGGGTCTCTACTCGACAGCGGTCCCTCAATCGAGCGTCGCCGTCGTCAAAGTACCACGACAGGAAGAACACCCAGCTCGCGATGAGAGGTTTACGCCGCGAACTCAGGCCTCAAATGCGACCTGAGCTCCGCATCCTAGCCCGGATATTCCCCGGCCTTTAGACCAGTACCCCTCACTGCCGAACACATCTACAACGAGTAATCCCCTGAAACTTAACGCAAATAAAAGTACTCCCTAGCATGGGCAAACACACATGCACAACGAGCATAAGTACAACACTTAGCAGAAATTAAAAGCGGATAAAGCCATGCAAATAGCAAAATTGGCCATGAGGACCCGAAACATTATTTAAAAGTAACAGATGGCCACTAGGACCACGATTGTGCTGGACTACATAAACCGGGGGCCATGCCCCTCAATCAAAATAAATTACAACAAGATTACACGGCACGCAGGCCGGACAAAACTACAACAAAAAAAAAGCCTTCACTCATCCATCTGGTCAGTCTGCTTAGAGTTAGGCTGAGGCTCCTGGTTTTCCGCGGTCTGATTCTCGGCATGTTCTTCGAGGAGGGAGTCCGGCCTAACGATGCGACCTTCAACATGCGCCAAGTAGTAGGTACCCTCAGTGGTAATATCAAGATCAGGATTCACCACCCGCAGTTGAGACACAACGTTCTTGAAGGATTCGTCCGCACTGATGATATTGTCGTCCTCGGCAGGAAACCAGCTCAGACATTGTCTTTATCTCCTTCACGTCCTAGGGTTCGTCTTCGCTCGGAGTATTGGCCGACCTCAGTTGCTCGACCAGCTCCTCAGCCGCTTTATTCTCTGTGGCCAGCGTCGAATTCTCCTTCTTCAGCCTGCTCACCTCCTCATCTGCCTTCGTTCGGGCATCATCAGAACTCCTAGCCTCCTCCTTGGCCTTCCTCACCATCTCCTTAAGGGATGCTATGGTAGCCCGAGCAGTCCTCAGTTCAGACTCAGTTGCAGAGTCCCCTTCAGCATAAACGACCGCCATCTCCAACATTCTGACCAGTGCAGAAGCATCTTGGGCCACCAGCGCCCTTTTGCTCGGGCGATCCATGCCTTCCAGCCGGAGAGATTCTGCCCGCGCCACAACCAAGGATGTCCCCTCAAAGAAATTTCTGTCAAGGATGCACGGAGGAAGCTCAAACTTCCCTTTTACTGGTGCCCGACTGAGATCTACCCCCTCAGTGGCCCTGAACCGCTTGGACCGTGAGGCCAGAGGCAAGGGAGATACCTAGGAGGCAGGAGTGGGAGAAGAGGTCTCCGCGGCAGGCTGAGGAGGAGTAGGAGCATGTTGGGCAAATCGAGACTATCCTCGCGAGAGCATTCTTTACCATCCATTCGTGAGCAAGAAGCATCTCACCTGCACAAACAAAATAAGAGCGTTAGACGACGAAGAAAAATATTTCGGACAAGTCAAATAAATAATACTACCGAGCAATTTATAAGCTTTCGCGGGAGTCTTGCACTCCAAAAGCGCCTTGGTGTTAATAAAGCGATACTCCACCCTCTGGCTACCATCCTCCTCGAAGATAGGGTCACCCTTCTTCGTCCAGCATTCAGCAAGCCGGAAGGAGTTAACGTACTTCACCAGCATATCGTAAGCAACGACATCCTGCCCGACTAAGTTATGCGGCTGGAGAACATACTCATTGGGCGCCTTGGTAAAATGGCCAGGTCCTTAGTGAAAAGGGAATTTGAATAGTATCTCCCCAATAAACTTCCCAGCCTCATCGTACAGGTCATTACCTTCCTCGTCAACCTCGATCTCCCAGACATAAGTGCTATCCTGGGCAGCTTCCGAGACGGGCTCTATGATGTAGTACCTCTCCTTGAACGTTCGTATCGATTCTGAAAAGGGTTTGAACAGTTTGCGAGGCTGCTTCAACGAAACCCAACCATACTTCCTCCCCGTTAACTGCCGTTGAAGATGGAAGACAGTGAAAAACAAAGGAAGAGTAGCCCTTATCTTCAAAAAGTCGCACGTCAGCTCAAATGCCCGGATGAAGGCCAACGAGTTCGGATGCAACTACGTCAGAGTCAAATTCAGGTGCACAAACACTGATTGCTGAAAATCAGTAAACGACAGCCTCAATCCCAGCTCTTTAAATGCGTACTCGTACATGGCGAAACGCTCCCCGAAATTGGTACAGACCCTCTCATCCTCGTAGGGGAAGTGCACCTTCCACTCCCCCTCTGGCCCGACGACCGTAAAGGCATCCCTCAGATATGTCGCGAAGGTGGATATATGCTCGGCTGGCTCAACCACCATCCACTCCTTCGTGGAATCTTCAACAGTGTCCTCCTCCATTTCCTCTTCCTCCCTGGCTTCGCTAGGGGCGCTCGAGGCCTCCGAACTGCTGCTGTCTGAGGAACTCACTTCCTCCTCGGACGAATCTAGTATAAACTCCCCATCTGGCCCTGTCGCCATGTCAATCACCTGAAAAGCAGAGAAAAATGTGAATTCGACGAAAAATCAAATTCACCCTTCCACCGTTAGTCAAGTGAAAGGGCGCGCAAAGGGCTGAGGACGACGTCCCCTGCCTAAGCCCTAACATCAAACGAAAAACTCAAGAGTCTCCCACGAGGAGACTCTCAGAGCGAACCACTCCCGTACGAGGAGCTTCCTCGAGCCACTTCCCAGTTTCCGTTTGAAGCTCCGTCAGAAACTGCAAAGCTTCACCGAAAACTGCAATTGCTCAACCGGAAAATTCATAGTCCCTCCAGAATATGAACGACCACGGCGGTTGCACATGCATCATCATCGCGACGACGCAGGAAACCACCTTCCTCACCAGAGTATCCTAAAAGCCCGGCGGCCGCATCGGCGGCAGAAAATGGCTTAGCCACTATCCACCACCAACAACCGCTGGAAATAGAGCAACTCATCCTCTAAACCTAGTCCTAACCGCATGCAATCTACAAGTAATCACCAAAAGGAACAAAAGAGCGCAAAATCAGCAAACTTACTTGGTTAAAAAAGATGAAAGGCAGTTGCTCGGAGCTTGGTACGGTGGCCGGAAAAACGTACTGCAGCGACGGACAGAAGAGCTGAGGAAGACGGAAAGAAGAAAAAGTGAAAAGTTCAAAATGAAACGGGTCTTCCCCTTTTATACAGAGAGGCACGTGCAGTGACACGCCCTCGTAGGTCATGATGGCTATTAACTAGCCATCATTGCCTAGTAACTGCTGCACAGGGCCCTAGGCACACGTGGCGCCCTAACGTTTTCAATTCCTTCTAACCGGTAGTCTCCCCGTACGACGGGCATCCCTGTCACGGTCATGAACATCACGAACATCAGAGGCTACGGGCATCACGAAGCAACTTCCTCTGTCACCAAATGACGACTTTACGCTAGCCCCCCGGAGCCGCGAGCTTCCCTTAAGGCATCACTCCTATGCTCGGGAGCAACGACTTGAGGGGCTCCTGTTCTGGACTAGACCAATGGATAGACATGGCCCAATCCACTTCTGCTCCCAGAACGGCTCAATTGCCTAAGTCTAATCCACAAAGGGGCAAAAATTACCTTTCTGCCTCTCTGACCGGGCAAAGACTGCACTGTCCTCCCCGGAAACACTCCCTGAACAACTAAGGGCATATGCCTAGAACTACACTTGTGCTCGACACAACGACTAGTTTTGGGCACCCTGCCCGACACAACGGCTAATTTTGGGCAGTTACCTATCCTTCGGAAAAATGACTATTTCGCCCCGAAAATAGGACCGTTGGCCACGCGCTGGGGGCATTATATAAATCCTCTCACTTGAAAGGGCCAGGTTTCAAATTTTCACCCTACGAACTAATATTTTGTATTTGCCCATTTTCTCTGATCCTTTTTTACTTGAGCGTCGGAGTGCCTTGCAAGTATACCCCCTCCTCCTCTCCATACGACCAACATCTCTGACGTACTTAGTAGTCCACTTCAACAGAATCTGATTCAGCCCTCACAATAAATACATTTTTATCATACGGTATTATAGCCTTATAGGGTGACCCGTATAATACAGTTTTCCCTAAAATTATGTTATAGAGTGGTGACAAAAAAAGGGACGTATTTTTTGAGAAAAAAATGGTCAATTACTCTGAATCCAGAGGTATGAAGTTGTCATCGTCGACTCAATATTATGCACATGATAATGGGAAATATTAATAAATTTGACTAAGACGCACCTCAACGGCAAACCACTAAATTTTCATGAATTATTGAACCCACTGACAGTGTTATGGGCTTCAGCGAAATCCACAAAAATGATCATTGGAATTTCTACAATATTTTTTTCAAATATTGTGAACCATTTCAAAAACCATGTCCATCATCTTAAGCACGTATTTTCTTTTTCTTAAAATAAAGGGTCTAATATCACTCTATCACCATACATGAACGCATGTTAGTACATAAGTTATTCAATTGGTACTTCACATTTTTAACTTTATGCTATTATTGATATGGAAAATCAGAATATTTGGTTTCAATGTAACTCGTGTAAACGGTTCAACCAAACATCAGCAATGTTTTATCCATCAAATTCTTCAACCTACAAAACCACTCTTTGCTCTTCTCCCACATGTAAACTTGAAGAAAATAAGCATTTCTCTTCCAATGAGAAAAGAAATGTGAATATAGTTAGTTATATGGTTATATTACTTCTAAAACAAGTTCATAATATGAACACTTTTACTTTAAACTCTTAGTAACTCTGCTATTTTACTTGGGAATATTGTGATAAAATGTGGGTATGTGATAGCAAACTAGCACCAAACAAAAATTAAGAAAAAGTTTTGTTTGGTTGGAGGACTTTTTCCTTTAGATTATTTTTTAATGCATTTTATATGTTTTTTATGTATCACGCGAATTTTTAAACATGTCTTCCGTTTTCAGAGATACATTTTCGGATGTACCTCTTATACACTTAACAAATGTCATTTGAGTGGTGTCTTAAAACTTGAGTTATTTTTATTGTGGAGATGCATCTCCAGAACATATTAAGAAATAACTTAATTATTTACCAGTTCAATAGAAATTCCGGAGTTACGTCTTCGGATATATGGGCGAGATTTTTAAATTTTCTGCCACCTTTACATGTCACATATTTCCTAAGATGCATCATCGGTATAATCTGATAAAATACACAACTGCATGATCACACATCCATTGTTTCCATTGTTGTATTTCAACCAAACCTTTCACCAAAAAACCCTCAATTCTCAATCCATTTTTTTACTCCAAATCTCCATTCTTTTGGTTCATCACATCATAGGGAGTATAACAAGATAAAATTCAAGCTAAAGATCCTTCATTTCCCACTGCATTACTCACATTCTTTTAAACATGTATTTTTTTGGAAAAAAATTAGCGTTGTTTCCGGAAATGTATCTCCAGAAGGAATATGAACTTGTCCGGAGATGCATCTCCGAAAGTTGTCTGTGTTCATTTTCCAAGTTTGTCTTCAGCAGTAGTGTTTATATATTGTTATGGTTTTAATTATTTTCATTAGATATGGTGCACTCCGATGTTTTCTCAAAACATGTTGTCTCTCTGAATGTCCAAGATGTTGTTGTGAAGGCTGTAGATGTTGGAAACCAATTTAAAAACAAACAAGACTTTGAATCTCGTGATCAAATGCTTAAATGGATTCTTATGGAGGCCTCTAAACTTGGATTTGGTGTGGTTATCTGAAGGTCCGATAATGGCTTGGATAAAAGGTGTGGTTTTGTTACAATGACGTGCGAAAGAAGCGGGAAATATAGAATTCATCTCCGGAATTTTAAAAGAGATGCACCGGTTCAAGAAAATGTGAGTGTTTATTTAAGGTGCGTGGTTACATGTTGGCAAACAAAAACTGGAGATTTAATGTGATATGTGCTTTGCATAACCATGATTTGTGTGAAAAATTAGTCGGTCATCCTAGTGTGTGTCGCCTCATGGCAAAATAGAAGGAATGCGTTGCTGATATGACCTTGAATCTCGTTCAACCAAAAAAATATAATTGCATCCTAGTGTTAAACATGTTTCCTACAGTGCTCATACTTGATTCAACCTACCAGACTAAAAAGTATAGACTTCCGTTATTAGAGATGGTTGGTGTTACTTTAACTGAGAAGACATATTTTGTTGGTTTTGCATTTCTTAAGTGTGAAAATAGGACAATTTTACTTGGGCCTTAGAGGTGTGTCAAACACTGTTGAAAGACCAAGGTGAGATTCCTAAGGTGATTGTTATCGACCGCGATACTGCCTTGATGAATTCAGTTGCAAAGGTATTTCCTTCTTATAATGCATTACTTTGTAGGTATCACATAACAAAGAATGTGAGAAGTCGGGTTACACCCGCAGTAGGGACGAAACAGATGGAGTCCAAAGATGGAAAAATGGTGGAGACAGGTGTGGTTGTGGAAAAAAATAATGGATGCATGGAATCATATAATAAATTCTTCCACAAAAGAACTATAGTCGATTTTGTTATGCATTTCAGGAAAGTGTGTGAAAAGTATCCAGATTTGTTGAAATATGTTAAAAGCACAATTCTTGATTAGGTGAAGGAAAAAATTGTTTGTTCAACGATTGATAATGTTGGACACCTTGGAAATACAACAACTAACATAGTTTAGTATGCCCATGCTACTTTGAAAAATTGGTTGGGAAATAGTAAGGGCAATTTGTGTAGAGACTAGGACTTCGTGAACCACGTGATTCAAAACCAGCATAATGAGATACATACATTATTTGGCCATAACATCACAATTTTGGTTCACAAATTTAAAGAAAACACTCTATATTCTCAGTTGGTCGGTAATATTTCTTGGGCGGGTTTGAATTATAATTTTCACGAGGCTAAACGAGCTAATAATGTAGGCTCCGATAGCGCAAAGTTTAGATGCACAATTGTGAAAACATATGGTCTCCTATATGCTTGTGTTATTGCTAAAAAGGTGAAACTTGGTGACCTAATAAGAATGGACAAGTTTTGTACTCATTGTAAGAAACTTAGGTTGGATGATGATGGTGTAATGAATGACGATAAATCAAATATCTCTATTTTGACCAAATGAGAAGTGATACAAGAGAGATTTTTGAAAGCCAGTAACAACAGGAAACTCCACATCAAAAGACAATTGAAGAAGATTGCCTATCCGGAAACCATTGACATGATGCCTGCACTGAATGACAATTGAAGAAGATTGCCTATCCGGAAACCATTGACATGAAGCCTGCACTGAATGACAATTCGACTACATAGCCTCCTTCATATTTTGAACACATTGACAAAGTTTTTCTTGACTCACCAACTCTAAAATCTCAAAAAAGTGTTGTCAAAGGAGCTCGAATTAGCAAACCACTTCTTACGCCACCTCCACCAAATATTCCATTCATCAACGAGATGCCAGTTTTTATGCACAAATACATCCAGCGGGTAGTCAATGTTGTAGGGGACGGTAATTGCGGTTATCGAGAAGTTTCGACTTTACTTGGTAAAGGAGAAGATAATCATACACTTGTCCGCCATCAACTTATCCAGGAGTTGAAGATGCATAAAGAATCATACACACGATTGTACAGAAAGAAAGAAATATTTGATGAAGTTTATAAGTCTCTTGTTACTTGCCTTAGTTGTTCGGTACCAGAGGCAAAATGGATGCGCTTCCTTAAAATGGTTCACATAAAAGCATGTGTGTATGATAGAGTGTGTGTTTACTTGACATGATACGGTTTTTCATAAACCTTTTTCCCACTGCGCACTGCCCCACCTCAAAATTCAAATGACCGTATCATGTGTATTGGGTGGCTTTCAAAATCAAGTTATTTTCTTCAAGTTTACTTGAAACCATGATGCTCTATACCACTTACATTACTAGAGTGGACGGTTCATTCAAACACAAAAGCCAAGACTTGGCTGGATCATTTTATGGAAAGTAGGCAAGAATTCAAGCAATTGAACAACATTGAAAACGAATCAAATGTACAAAATTTCAAGGGAGTACCACCCATAAATTTAGCTGACAATATATGTTTCAATTCGTTTTAATTTCTTATTTAACCAGATAAATAAGTGTATGTAATTGCGTCTCAATATAAATGAAGTGTATTGTATTCACCTTTTGTTCATATTGTGTCTTAATGCATTTTTTTATCTTTCCCATATCAACATTTGTTCTTTTGTAAATGAAAAAATATGTTTTGTTTTAGGGTTTTATTTTGAAACCGGTTCAAGAGAAGTTCCGGAGAAGCTTCTCCAGAACAAGATAATAGGCTATAGTTCTAGAGATATATCTCAGAAATTAGCATGTCAGTTATTGAGTGGTCTATATTGATCTATGGCTTCTATAAATTAAGGTGCTATTATGTTATATTTCACACAAATTGAAAATGTCTCAAATGTCACAAATAAACACCATATGGTATATCACAAATGTCTCCTTCTCCAGCTCTACACCTGTGCAGACGTTTAAGCTCACCGATGTCACCTTCCTCGAAGATCTCAAAGACGAAATCAACCATATTCTACCTTATGGAGACAATCGAAATATTGTGAATCTCGAGTCCCGTTCGTCGTCGTTTGAAAATGGAGGAAAGATTGAGTTCAGCAAATTGAGCTCAAGACACAAGCAGATGTAAGGGCTATGTGGAATACGTATTTCTGTTTCCAAACAAAATTTTTGCTCTAGTTGGAAGCGACGGTTTCAAGATCGGTAAAAAATATCTAGTTGAATATTGAAGTGTAATGTTGCATTCTATGTTGAAATCATTTATGTTATGCTTATTTTATGTTATGATTGTTAATTTCAATTTGAAAAATTACTTGTTTTTGACTCTACTACTGATGTGTTTGTGTTCCGGAAATGTAACTATGGAAACATTCTGAAGATGCATCTCCGAAAAATGTAAACTAAAATAGGCCATAACTCAGAATGGTCTTAGTTGAGTGTGTGTTAGGGTGTGTCTAGAATGCTGATTTTATGTGATGATTGTTAATTTCAATTTGAAAAATTACTTATTTTTGACTCTGCTACTGATGTGTCTGTGTTCCGAAAATGTAACTATGAAAACATTCCGGAGAAGCATCTCCGAAATAAAGTAAACAAAAAAAAGTCGTAACTCAGAATGGTCTTAGTTGAGTGTGTGTTAGGGTGTGCCCAAAATGGTCTATTGATTGAATATTTGGCCCATTTATCTATGAAAAACACTAAAATCAATTGTTTAAGCTTAAACAAGATGGACCAGTTTGTGAAAACCAAGCTAACTTAGAAAAAAAATAGGCATTAGGTTATTAGGGTTACCACAAAGTACAATTCTTAATAGTTTCTTATCAAGTTTGAACAAAGAAAACTAAACTACCATTCTCCAACCACAACAACATCAACTAGACATGTCACCACTCCAACTACAAGCACAATTCTGAATCATTTTCCTATAAGACACATTACCTCTGTCCAATGGGAGGAGCGGGGAGCTCAAGCCTTGTTTTTAATTTTGAAGAAATTTTTTATCTTGGGCACCAATCTACTATTGGAAAATTCCTTTTAATCATGATAGGGGACGATGATCCCATAGAAACCCAAGAAACATGTGAGATCTCTTATGCAGTTGAATTATATGACATGCGTAGTGTGAGTGTCATACAGGTGTCAAACACCAATTCAAAGAGTGTCAACATAAAGAAAAAAATACATCTTTTGGTGGACACTTGTTTTACTTTTCAGACACTTGTAAGATTTTTCTGACACTTTTCATACAAGTGTCAAACACCAACACATGTCGAACATCACGACACGCATGCTCTAGAGGTTTATGTGTTTCATATCTATTTTTAAATAATTTGTGCTAAATTCATGTATAAGTACAAAAAAACATATATATGAGTATAGAAATTCAAAATATCCACTTATTTCAAAATTTTACAAAACTCTGCGTAAACCTAAAAATTACATGATATGCACGAACATGAGAAAAATTGATGGAGGAAAACATAAATAACTAAGGAAAAGGAAAAATTAGAGGTTAAAAGAAATATAAACCTCTTTAAATAATATCAATTTAATGATTTTGACCTAAAGTTATAATTTAACAAAAGGGAAACTAATGTGTACAAACATATAACAATCAATATTACTCTTCTTAAAGTAAGTTATGACAAGAATTCTTTGATAAGAATAAACTTCTCTCAGAGCTTGAACGAAGAAGCCAAAAAATATCGAATTGTAAAATAGGATCATTACCAATCGGTGCAAATACTAAGTCGAACAATACTTGGAAACAAGTGATAGAGAGTAAAATCCATACTATCAAGTTGGAAAATAAACACTTGCCTATTGGTGGTAGGGTAATCATTCTAAAATACGTCTTGTCCACGCTTCTGGTTTACTTCCTCTTGTTGTTCAAGACTTTGACATGTATCATATCTTAACTAAAATTTCTTTTCAAACGGTTTTTATAGGGAGGTAGCGTGTGTTGGGAGTAATTTAGATTCATTTGACTTTCATTTAGAGCTAATTTGCATTTCATTTAGTAGGCTCTGATAGTTTAAATAATGAAAGTTAGTTTCAGTTTGAGATAGAATTCATTTGTAACCAATTCCAATTCAGTTAGAGAAAGTTAGTTACAGATTTCTTTTATATCTTTCTCTTCCACCACTTTCTTCATCTTCAACCTTGTGCACCAATAATTGGTATATAGAGTTCCGGTTCAGATTCAAATTGGGAAACATAAGTGTACGTGAGATGTGTGTGATTGATTTCGTTTCAAAAATTCACAATGAATTGAAGTTTGAAATATTTCTTGCTTATGAGGGACTGGGAAACACAAGTGTTAGTGAGATTTGAGTGATTTTGCATAATAACGAAGATGAATGGTGGAAAAGGTAGCTTAAACACAAAGCTTAGAGTCTTTGTTGGAAATAATTGGAATTGGAGGATGATTCAGATGCATGTTTTGTTTACAGCTCAAGATGTTCTTAATCTCGTCAATGATTCTAAGAGATTGTAAAACACGAGTGTTAATGAGATTTGAGTGATTTTGCAATATAACGAAGATGAACGGTGGAAAAGGTAGCATGAACACAAAACTTCTAGTCTTTGATGGAAAGATTTGGAATTGATGGATGCTTCAGATACATATGTTGTTTGGAAATCAAGATGTTCTTAATCTCGTCAATGATGGTTACGCTGCAGTTGCAACTGAAGCACAAAGAAACACGCAAAGAGAAACGAGGAAGAAGGATCAAAAGGATTTGTTTTATATCTATCACTGTGTGGATACAAATGTGTTTGAGAAAATTCATGATTCAACAATGGCGAAGGTTGCGTGGGTCACACTGGTATGATGCTATAGAGGCGATGCCTCAATGAAGAAGGTGAAGCTTTAGTCTCTACATAAGCATTATGAGAATATCAACATGAAGAACAATGAGAAGGTACCTGATTACATTTTCAGAGTAATTTTGATCACAAATTAGATGAAATCTTATGGATAAAATCTCTCAAGTAATCATTAAAAAGGTACTGAGATCACTTACTCCTAAATTTGATTACATTGTTGTATTAAATGAACACTCTAAGGACCTTAACACCATGAGAATTAAAGAGCTGCAAAGTAGTCTAGAGGCACAAGAGTTTTGTCTGACTAAGAGAACCTTTGAAAGAGAGGTAGACCAGGATCTGAAGGCATCTTTTGGTAAGAAGAATCAGAAGCAGTCTTGGTCAGATGCCAAGAAGTGGTTAGAGGCCAAGAAGAGACATGGTGGTGGTTATCAAAAGTCAGAAGCCTCCAACTCTGGTGACAGAAAATGTCAGAAGGGAAAGGAGAAGTTTGAAAATATGAGGGTTCAGTGATATTGTTGTAAGAAGTTTGGCCACTTTGCTGCCGACTGTTGTTCAAACAAGGAAATAAAATCAGAAGAAGCAAACATAGCCAGAGGTGAGTTTGATGATGAACTTGTGCTATTGATGGCTTTTGATTTTAATGGTGGATATTTGGTAGACTGGTGGTATATGGACACTGGCTACTCAAATCACCTGACTGGAAATAAACAACGGTTGATTGATTTTGACTCTAGAAAGAGGACACAAATCATATGTGCTGATGATAAGTATCTGAATGCTGGAGGAATCGAAAATGTCATGGTCAGAGTGGAAAATGGCAAAATTGTTCTAATCAAGGATGTTCGGTATGTTCCTGGCATGAAGAGAAATCTGATGAGTGCAGGTCAGCTAACTGAGAGAGGTTTAATAGTTACTATGAAGGACAATCTCTTAAAGTTGTATGATTCTGATCAGAAGCTAATTATGCAGTCTAAACAGGGAAGCAACATAACATTCAAGGTGATTGTGGAAACATCTGAAACTAAATGCATTAGTGTAGAAGATGCTAAAGGTGGCAATGAGTTGTGGAGTATTGCATTATGATGTATTTGGACCATTTGAAGTACCATCAATTGGAGGAAACAAGTACTTTGTGTCTTTTGTAGGTGAGTTCACTAGAATGACATGGGTATCACTCATCAAGTTTAAGCATGATGTGTTTGCTGAGTTTCAGAAGTTCAAGGTGAAGGCTGAAAAACAGAGTGGTACGAAGCTTAAAATTCTCAGAGCTGATGGTGGAGATTAGTACAACTCTATAGAGTTCGACAAATATTGTGAGAATAATGGAATTGAGTATGAAGTTACAGCTTCATACACTCCATAACACAATGGTCTTGCTGAAAGAAGAAAAAGGATTTTGCTTGATATGATAAGGAGCATGCTGAAGGAGAAGAAGCTACCTCACATCATGTAGGGAGAAGGTGTTTCCACTGCTGCATATGTGCTCAACAGGTGTCCAACTAAGAAGCGAAAAGAAATTGTTCCTTCTAAGAAGTGGACTAAAGACAAGAAAAGTGTGAGCCATCTGAAGGTGTTAGGTTATGTTTCTTATAAACATGTTCCAAATGCTAAGATAAAAAAATTTGGATGACAGAAGAAGAGACATGCTGCTTGTAGGGTACCACAATATAGGTGCTTATAATCTCTATTGTTCTGTCAGTAACAGAGTTGAATTTAGAAGAGATATCATTGTGAAAGAAATAGAAGCATGGGATTGGAACAAGTCTCGATCCAACTCTGGTGTAGTGTTAACACCTGAGTTAACTTCTGAAGATATTTCGGACTCTGAAGGAGATTATGCCTATGTAGATGAGTCATAGTATGAAGGTGACTCTAATACTGAAGTTAAGTCTAAAGGCGAGTCTAACTTTAAAGAAAAGTATGAAGGCGAATATGACTCTGAAGGTGAATCTGATTCTGATCTAGATTTTGATGATGATCCAGACTCTGGTGGTAATTATGCCTCCGAAGGTTGTCCAACCTCTAAAGTTAGTTTAGCATCTGATATTGTTCCAGCATCTAAAGAAGATTATGAACAAGTTCAGAGACCACAAAGAATCAGACAAATACCAAGAACATTTGCAGACTTTGACATGTTCCAAGATAGAGAGATAGACTATGAAGGAGAAGTTATTCAGTGTGCCATGTTGGTAGACTATGAACCAATTAGTACTGAAGAAGCTCTCAAGAAGAAAGTGTAGCTGATCGACATGAAAGAAGAACTTGAGGCTATAGAAAGAAACAAGACTTGGGAGTTGAGTGAGTTTCCAAAGAACATGAAAGCCATCAGTGTAAGATGGGTTTATAAGTTGAAATCAAGGCCATATGGATCAATTGGGAAACACAAAGCAAGGTTAGTAGCTAGAGGATTTCTACAGAAATATGGATTAAGTTACTTTGAGGTGTTTTCTTCTGTAGCTAGACATGAAATAATCATATTGGTTATTGCTATAGCAACTAATAGAAATTGGCCTCTGATTCATTTAGATGTGAAATCTGCAATTCTGAATGGTCATTCACAAGAGGAAGTTTATGAATCTCAACCTCTTGGATTTGCGAAAAGGAATCAAGAAGGAATGGTGTACAAGTTGCATTAAGCCTTATATGGACTGAAAATTGATTCATTTTTCAAGCTTCAAGGATTCAGAAAATGTGATATGGAGTACAATGTTTATGTTCAGCATACATCTGATAGCAATATGATTCTGGTGCATGCCTTTATGTTCATGACGTATTGCTAACAGGAAGCTGTTCAGATGAGATAACTAAGTTCAAAAAGCTGCTAATGAATGAGTTTGAGATGACTGATATAGGAAATATGATATATTTTCTAGGGATGAAGATTTTGTAATCTGATAAGGGTATAATTTTGCATAAGCTAAAGTATGAACTTGAGCTTCTGAAGAGATTTAAGATAATAAATTGCAAGTCTGCAATCAGACCTGGTAAAACAAATCACAAGCTAGATTCTAATGTTGAGTGTGATGATGTAAATGCTGCAACATTTAAATAGATGGTAGGCTCATTGAGATATCTTGGCAATACCATACTGGAATTTTCTATGCAGTTGGAATGGTGAGTAAGTTTATGAAAAAAAAACCAAAGTGATCACATTACCAAGCTGCTGTTAGGATAATGAGATATATAAAAGGGACTCTGAGTATGGAGTTTTGTTCCCCTCTGATGCTAAATCTAATTCAGATATGATATGCTATTTAGACTCTGATTGGTATAGAAATAGAGTTGATAGAAGAAGTACTTATGGATATTTCTTCAAGTATCTATGAGGCCCCATTTCTTGGTGCTCAAAGAAGAAACCATTGGTTGCATTGTCAGCCTGTGAAGCTGAGTACATTGCATGTTTTATGTCTGCTTGTCAAGTTGTTTGGATTCTGAACTTACTTAAGATCAAGGTGATCTAGGCAGTGAAGTTGATAATTGACAACAAATAAGCTATAAGCCTTTCCAATAACCATATTGTCGTAGTGAGAATCGGATACCAAAGCTATCAGATCAGCTTGGCTCGCAAAACAATGATATCACCATTGAACTTTTATTTTTTATCGAATAAAAACCCTAAGTAAACATGCAAAGCAAAAAGCAAGGCCTAAATCTAAGAAAAGAGAGATCAAAGGTACGGAGGTTGGTTATACTAAGGGAAGTTACTAGCACCCTAAGTATCTGCAGTACTCTACAAGAACCTCTTGAAATAATTGTATTTTGGCTAAAAATTGTTTGCTAAAGGTAAAGATGGGCAAAGTAAAAAGAAAAGGAAAAAAAGGTAGAAAATAAAAAGGTAGAAAAGAAAAAGGTAGCTCGCTAGGATCTCGCAATCCTATGCCTACGTATCCTTAATAGGAAGTCAGGGCAATCGTAGTTCAGAGACTACAGGTGAAAAAAAGAAAGGGTGCTCGCCAAGGATTGAGATCTCGTGCCTACATATTCTCAAAAGGAAATGAGAAATCAGAGTATCCGTAGTTCGTGGAACTACGAGTTTTTAGGGTTCTAAGAACCAAAACACCCAAGGGAAAATCTTGAAAGCTAAGCTTGTGAGGATTAATTGTAAAGGTGAAGATATTAATGGTTATCTCTTTATGAAAGGATTTGAATAAAGAGTTAAAGGTTGCAAGGGGGAGATTAGTGGCTATCTCTATGACAAGGTTTGAAGGAAGAGTTAAAGGTTACAAGAGATTAATGGTTATCTATTGGGAAGGCTAATGGTTTGTAGATGAAAGTGGTATAAAGTTCTAAGGTTGAATTATGGTTTAGATAATGGGAGATAAGAGATGCTACAATTATATACAAATGCATATAAATGACTAACAAGTCAACAATAGATCATTTGCCTTGGATTATGCAACAAGAATTAAAACAAATAAGTGTTTCAATCATTGGTATCAAATAACAAGTATGGGAAACAAAGAGGAAAGTCAAAGATTATGTCAAGATAAAATCCACAAGATTGTGCAAGTTTAAAATTAAACAAAGTGTATTTTGAAATCAAATGAATATAAAGTATAAACATTTTTTAGTTCTTTTCTTTTATAAAAAATAAAAATAAGAAATAAATGACTTAAACAAAGTATAATTATGTTTTAAATAATAAAAGTCTAAATAATAAAAGAAAGTTTAAATAAAGATAAAGAAATAATTAAAAGGAATAAATAAAATATATAAAATTTAAATGAAATAATTTAAAAGGATAAAAGAAATAAATAAATAATAAATAGAAAAAAAGAAAATAAAAATGATTAAATATTTTGGTTTAAAAAGGGGAAATAACAAAATAGAGAGAAAAAATGAAAATAAATATGAGGAAATGAAGAGAGAAAGGGAGAAATGAGAAAAGAGAGAGAAAAGGTGAAAAATGTTGGAGGGAGGGTTTGAACTCGTGCCCCTCAACATGCAGCAAAACACACCAAGGCCTCCTTCTTCTTCCTCGTGAATGCTCCACCATTGTCAACTTCTTTAGCTCATAACTTTCTCATTTTTTTAACTAAATCAAAATGTTCCAATATACCATTTCGATGAGAATTTCATGAGGAATTCAAATATGTTATTGGATTTTATTTATTTTAAGTGTAGCTCACGAATTTAAGCAAAAACCAGAAAACCCTAAAAAACTAAATATGAAATTAAATGATTATGAGTAAAAATAAATGGCAAACATGTTAGGGTTTTCATTCCTCACATTGTGAAAAGTATTTTAGGAACAAGAATGATAAAAAATGATGCCTCTAACTATGAGTTTGAGAAATGAAAGTTTACCTCAAAAGTGAGAAATGGTTCTTGCACTTGGAGCACTTCTAGAAGTAGTTTGATGATTCCTACAACTTCTATGATGTCCTAAGAACGTGCTGCAATGAAAGTTTACCCCAAAATGATCACTTGGAAAGAATAAATTTGGATCATGGAGAAAAATGGCTACCAAGTTTGAACCTTTTACTGATTTACACTTAAAATTTTTTTTAAGTATTGGACATTTTGATAACATGTAAAACCTCAACTTTGAACAACCATAACTTTCAATTGGTAAATGATCTTGAGTCCATTCTTTCACCAAAATGAAGTATGTAATACCACCTTTAAAATGAGCCCTAAAGTGTCTCCATTGGTTTCTTGAGGAGAACGTTATGAGCTAGGAAAGTAGGGCAAAAATCATAAAGTTTTCATAACTTAAGAAAATTTTGAAAACCATAAATTTCCAAATCATGATCTTAGGATGTTTTCTTTGATTTTCTTGATTGATCATGATCCAAATCACATGTTTTCATGATTCTTGACTTGTGAAGTCCATGTTTGACCAAAAACCTCAAAAGTCAATCTTGACTTTGATCTACAATTGACTTTTTTTAGATGAACTTGATTTTCCTCAATTGCTCATGAATCAAACTACTTGGATCAATCTAACCATATGAATGGACTAATATGATGCATTTGGGGTCCTTGAAACCTATCTTGGGATGTTGGATCATGCTTTGCTCAAAAAATCAAATCGGGATGAATTAGGTCAAAAACTCTAATTTGGTATGATTTGGGGCTTGTTGATCTTGATTCAATGCAACCTTGCACTTGATTATTGATGAGAGGAGATTATTGATAAATGTTAAATGAATTGGGGCTTGAGATGTTGAGAATCCCACAATCTTTTGACTGGTCAACTTCTTGATCTTCTTGACAACAAAACCCTAGCTATGATCAGAGCAAAACCAAAAAACATGTTCTTGTATCCAAAAGGGTTAGTGATGCATAAAACACACACATAAAATGGTTGATGTTATGTAAATGATGCAAATGGAGGTATGATCTTAGGGGTAAATTTAGGGTATGATAGCTGAAGATGGCTGGTTTATACCCGAGTGAATCGCACACTCAAAGATAACACATAGTCGCCACCGAACTTTATTTAGTCCCGAAGGACAGGGAAAATATCGATAAGACCCAAGGGGAAGAGAAACGGGAACGGGGGTCGGTTATACGAAAGGAAGGTACTAGCACCTTACGCATCCGTCGTACTCGACGGGAACCATTTCGCTTGCTTCTAGGCTTGGATGGGTTATCTATCTAAAATCTTCTAGCTAAAGAAGGGGAGAGAGAAGAAGAAAAGGGAAAAAGAAAGAAAAGAAAGAAGGTGCTCACGGAGGATTGGGGCCTTCGTGCCTAAGTACCCTCATAGTGCAATGAGGAAATCAGAGCGTCGTAGTTCATGGAACCAGGGGACAGAAAGGAATAGAAGAAGGAAAGAAGGGTGGAAGTGTGCTCGCCAAGATCATCGCGATCTCGTGCCTACGTATCATACATTCAAAAGAATGCAGAATCAGAGCTTCCGTAGTTCGGGGAACCAAACGGAAAACAAAAGAAGAAAGAGATAGGTGGTGTCAAAAACCAAGGGCAAGAGCGAAAGAAAGTCTACCGGGGAAAACCAAATAGGAAGAGTGATTGCACATGAGACTAGAAGAGGAATGATGTCAAAACCAAGAATGAAAGAAACTCCACTAGGGATAACAAAGAGGATTGGTGTCGCAACAAAGAAAGTAAGAGCAAAATGAATAGAAAGGACTCCACTGGGGAAAAAATAAAGAACTGCTAGGGACAGAAGGTAAGCACCCCTACTGGGAAACAAACAAAGGGATGGTGTCAAAACCAAGTGAAAAAGGAAACTCCGTATATTAACTAGTTGGCAGTGGTTAACCGAAGAAAGAGAGTAAGACTCTGGCGGGGAAAGGAAGCTGGTGTCAACAGACGGACTGTGATAAACTAAAAGAGAGAGTGCTGAACCAAGGGAAGGTGTTTGACGCTGAGGGGACGTCAGTATCTTAATTGATAAATAGTGGTTAGCCGAGGAAAGCAAGGATTGCAACTCTGCGGGGATAGAAAAGCATTGGTTTAAACAGATAAAGTTGTGATTAACCAGAAGAACGGGTGTAAGATCGATCGAAGGTCGTAACCCAAAAGGGGTGTTGGTATTGACTGAACAAACAACACTTGACCAACGAAGAAGGGTATTGAAGAAAAAGAGGTTACTAACCGCTGTAGGGTTCGGTTTTTTAACAGAACATTGTGATTAACCAGGAAAAATGAGTGATTAACCAAGAGGAGGTGATTAACTCAAAAGGGGTTCAGTATTTTAACAGACAGACTGTGGTTAACTGAAGAAATGGGTGATTAATCGAGAGGAAGTGATTAACCCAAGGAACTCAGTATGTTAACAGACGGACTATGGTTAACTGAGAAGGAGTGTAAACATTGGTGTTTTAACTGACGACAGTGATTAACCAGGCAAAAGAACAAGAACCAAGAGAAGGTTGTGAACTCCACAAGGGTTTCGGTATTTAACAGGAAGACTGTGATTAACTGAAAGGAAAGGAATTTAGACTCTTCGGGGGAATCAAAAGACCATGATTGACCACAAGAAAAGAATAGGGCATTGAAACGAAGAAAGCTTGCTAACCCAATGAACAAAGGATCGTAACCAAGAAGGTGATTGATCAAAAGAGAGAGATCGAAAGAGATAGGAGTGATCAAGGATTGAAAGAGATTGCAAGGAAAAAGAGTGATCAAGGATCGACTCGACTGGGGAAAGAAAACACACTACCGCCTGGAGATAGAGGTGACTAAGCCAAGCACAGGGTCATTCGTCCCCTACCTGAAGTAGTCAGAATTAGAGTAGGAATTCTCCCTTCTCATTCCTTCTCTAACACACAGGGTGTAATGCAGAAGTTGAAACAGACAGCACAACAACTCCAAGTTCTACAGTGCTCCGATGCAATGCGTAGTACGAAACTCCAACCCTACGGGGGATCGAGAGAGAAAGCTCTAAAGGAGGCCTAAAGAGAGGGAAGGGAAAGACCAACAAATCGAAACATGGTTTCGATCAATTAACCAAAGGGAAATGTTATGCTAACAATTTTCCAAAGAGAATGGGAAATCATTAAAGCAAAAGGTGTGAATTATGGATTATACAAGATTAAATTTGTTCAATCAAGAACAAACTTAATGCAAAGCAAGAAATGAAATGCACAAACAGTACCAAATGAGAATTAGTATGTATTGCAAAACATGTTAACAAGTGATCAAATGGAATGCAAGGTGTTCATGAATAAACATTGCCAAAGTTGCAAATAAATCGATAAATGAAAAATCGAGCATCGGAAGTTGATAAGCATGCTTCAAACAGAAGTGAAACAAAACTCAAAATATCCACAAATATCAAGCATATCGATCCATGGAAGTTAGAGGAGGAAAGCATGTGAAACACACTTGAAAATGCAAGAAAATGGCCATTATGTATAGAATTAACCGGTTACTCACCACGCGTTAACCGGTTACTTGCTTGAAAAACTGAGTTTTTGGTGAAAATTACACTGAGTAACCAGTTACTCACCACACGTTAACCGGTTACCACTGTGACAGTGGCAAAAATAACAGAAAAAACAGCTTTCCAAAAGTGATTTTCAGCACTTAATCACTTATACCAACCATTACATGGTAGGTCATGAATTTGTGCACGAAAATTGAACTTGAAAACAACAAATAAGCAGTGATAGAATCAATTAACACATCAAGATCATGGATCAAACAATGTAAGATCAATTCACACGCAATATTATCGACTATATCGCGAATGGTGCGAAAATGCTCGAAACAGCAAAATTAGTGAGATCCGCCAACCTACAAGGCGGAGATGTGCCTTGGTAATTGTTGCAAAGTATTCTTGATGCAGAAAATCAAAGAAAACCAGAGGAGTCTTCAATTTGTAGACGAACGTATCGAAACCGAGCAAAATACGTCAAAACTCCGAAATGCGAATTCGAACCGTTGAATGTCGAAGCAAATACTTGAGATTGATCCACAAGCTACGATAACTCCAGAAATCCAAGTAGAATTGCAAAATTGGTGAAGGTTAAGCTCAAGAAATAATCACTTTTAATGTAAAAGTGATTATTCTTGGATGTAGAAATTGAGCTTTGGTGAGGTTTTGGAAGAGAATTGAGATGAAGATAAAGATGTAGCAGAGAGAAATCAAAGAGAATGTGAGAGAATTGAGAGTGATTGAGGTGAAAATTTATGTGAGAAAATGTGGGAAAAAATGGAGAGAGTGAAAAGTGAGTGAAAGTGAGTTTATATATACTTTTGGTTTGGATTGTGAGAGGTTTGGAATTAGGTTTGGACTTTGCTTTCTGTGGCCTGGAACTAGGCTAGGAGTTAGTTAGGCTTGAGTCACCGAGTCAAGGTGGTTAACTCGGTTAGTTAGAACCAACTCGGTAACAATCCCAATGTGGGCTCCAACATCAAAAGGTCCACATACTTGGAAATCAAGAAACATGGTGCACTTAAATTAGAGTGAAGCATTGGAATAAATGCACTTGGAATGTCTTGAAATGTCTAGAGATGTCTAGAATGTTCCACACACTGCTAGAACACTGTAGAATCAATGACCAAAGAGAGGGCATGGTTGCTGTCCCAAAATTGCAACAGGAACTGAAATTTTGCACTGAGTAACCGGTTACTCACCACACGTTAACCGGTTACTTCAGTCAATTTTTGCCCAAATTGCTTAGGAAATGATACTGAAGTCCCGGTTTCGATTTTCCACCTCTTGATTTGATGAGTGAGCATGGAAACCTTTATTTTGAGCTCGTTTTGATGACGCAATGATCGTGTGAGGATTCAATTAATCGGGCTTGGAAAACCTGAATATCCTGCAACAAGAAACACACAGAGAAAAGTGCGAATGCGTATGCTAACGATGCGAATGCGCATGCTTATGCAAAAGGCAAAAGAGGGAGGTCAAATTTTGGGTTACGATAATAGGTGTCCCTATTTAAGGTTTTTCTTTCCGGAGATTGGAGAGACTTAAATACAGAAAAATGCATAATTTTTTTCCCTAAGATAATGCAAAAGTGATTATGATATGATATGGATGCAGGACTCTGAGTTCTATGGGGGATGATACCACAGGAGACAGACCAACAAGATAGAATTCCACCAAGGAAAAGGGGGTTAAAAAATATAGGGAATAAGTAACAACTGAGGATATATAAGATATTATGGAAATCCGTCAAGGTGACATAGAGTATCCAATAATACTTGGAAAGAGTTGTAAAGATATCCAATAGTGGCATTGGATGAAAAGGCACCAGACATCCAATAATGGCTTTGAATGAAAGGTAAACAAAATCTGAGAATGGCATCAGATGAATGTGAGCAAGGTAAGGACACCCTAAAATGGCATTGGATGAAAAGACATCAGAAATCCAATAATGGCTTTGAATGAAAAGTAAAAAAATCTAAGAATAACATCAGAATCAAAGGAATATTTGGAAATACATTAGATAGGTTCTGGAAAGACATCAGAACAAAAGACTTAGTCTGGAAAATCATCAGAGAGACAAACGTATGTGATACCCAAGAATGGCATTGGATGAAAGGAAACATAATATCCAGGAATGACACTAGATGTAAAGGGATTACAACATCCAAGAATGGCATTGGATACAAAAGAGAGACAAAATCCAAGAATGGCATTGGATGTGGAAGCAAAAACATTCAAGAATGGAATTCGATGAAAATGAACAATAACATCCCAGAATGGCATTGGATACAAAGGAATCACCATATCCAGGAATGGCACTGGATGAAAGTGAACAAAATGATATCCAAGAATGGCATTGGATACAAGAGAAAGGCAGGCAAAGACATCCAATAATAGCATTGGATGGAAATTGAAATGACAGATATATCCAAGAATAGCATTGGACACAAAGAAAGAAGCAAACACAAACATCCAAGAATAGCATTGGTTGGAAGATAAAAATAGGTACATCCAAGAATAACATTGGATGGGAAATAAAGACACCCAGGAATAGCATTGGATGCAAATGAGGAACATACAGACATATATCAACTTTGGTAGGTGCTAAGTAAGTTGGAATTTGACCACAAAGTAAGACGTGGATAATAACACGGCCTATGGTGAATGAAAATGAGGATGAAACACTATTGTTATGAATGGTATATGAATTATGCTATGATGTATGATCAACTGCAAATGTAATGCAGATGCTGACAACATGGCTCAACTCTTTTGGGGAGAAGACAAGACTGGAAGACTGATCCCTCCACACGGAGATCACTTTCATTCTGCTTAGGGACTAAAGATGCTGCTATTGAACACATCTCTACCACACTGGAAAACTGTATCAAGTTGATGATCCTTGTAGGAAGGATGAAGAGCTGCTTAGGGATTCTTCAAGTAAATTTCCCCAGATTAGCTGACTGTTGTAGATGAGCTGATCATTGCTTCAACTTGTCTGATTCTATAGATGACTACTTTACTGTCCTCTTGCAAAGCTTGCTCAGTATGAGTCTTGAAAAATCTTCTGGATAAACCAATTATGAGAAGGACTTGCATTAAACAACAGATCTTGAACTAATTCTCAACAGGATTTGAAAGGACCTTGCCCCTATTAGGATCATCGACCAAGTTTCTCAAATGTTTAAAAATTCCTTGAGAGGAAAGCCAGTTTGCTACCAAAAATGCTTATACAAAAATGGTAAACTTAATGCAAAAACATGCAACTTTTGAAATCAATATCATTTTTAGAATGATGCAAAGCATGTATGTCACTAGTCAAAATACGGTGTTTCAAGACATTTAAAAGTGGGAGGTAAAAAAAGGTGTTGTACCAAAATAAATGATTTGAAAAAATCTTTTTGGAGTCAGTTTACACAACCTTGTTGTAGTATGCTTTCAAAATAACCTTGCTTCAGTTAGGTCTTTCAAGGGTTGTAACGTGGACTGGTTCATGATTTATGAAACAAAGGATAAAGGCTCAAAGTTTATTTGCACCCACCTAATCTTTGTGATGATCTTCAGTCCTATGCTTAGTTAACTCAGACTATGCGCCCACGTTCCCAAGAGGTTGGGAATTACACTGATGATAGTGATGATGATGGTTCAGAAGTCAAGGGACCCTTGAGACGGTAGTCACTGCTTCCTTACAACATTGAATTGTTTTTGGCCATTGAGGACTTTCATAATGAGGATTTAAAGTTCTCTTTTTATTATCCCTAACTTTTTCCTGAACTGTTTATTTTGAAGCTTACCGTTAGCGGGATGCCCTAGTTTTTGCCTAAGTCT
This sequence comes from Lathyrus tuberosus, assembly GCA_022829125.1. NCBI lineage: Eukaryota > Viridiplantae > Streptophyta > Magnoliopsida > Fabales > Fabaceae > Lathyrus > Lathyrus tuberosus. Next base: position 6,400,275 of record JALAZF010000199.1, on the reverse strand, counting down.
CCTTCTTGACTTAGCGAGCTTTATTTTTTTTCTTTGAAAGAAAGATAGTAACTGCCTGGCTTAATGATTACGGGGAAAGTGAACCATCATTGGCTTTTTGGCTTGAAAGACATATTTGACACTTACTTGTTGTGTGCGAAGGAAAATTGTAAATGCAATCTTTATATGAAAGGTGTCCTGCAGAGACGCACATCCAAGCTAACTGAGAACTACCCATCCCAAGGTTAAGATTTTAGATTTTTTGTAAAGAAAGAAAACTCCAACTTCTAGGCTCTAAGGGGTTGACAAGGGAATAACTTCCTTATTTCTCCATGTAGCGCGGTTTTTGTGGTTCCGAATCACTATCGCTTTGGTACTACAGTTCGATTCATTTTTTTACCCTGTGAAGCTGATTAAGGAAGGGAAATAGATGTCTCCAATTAACCCTGCTTGCATACTGAGGTTAAACAGTCAAAACTGTTGGTTTACAGATGCTATCAAAATAGGGGGTCTGTCTTTAGGTTATTTCGTTTAAAAACGGAGTGTCGTGACTGTATAGGAGGCTTTTGGTAAGGTACTAGGTATGATGTTTCTGATTGAGGTATGAGGGTACTGGACTGAGGGTTTTTGATTAGTATGCTCGCTAAGACTTCGCGGTCTTATGCCTACGTATTCACGTTCAACGAAACAGGGAAATCGGAGCGATCGTAGTTCCTCCTATTCTATGGGAGGAAAAAGGTGTTTTGGCATCTTGTTCAAAGCCCAAGATTGAATCTAAAGGTGATTTGTATCTTGTTCAAAGCCCAAGATGTGAAGATAAAAGGTTTTGACTGAGAGAGAATTTTTCATCTCTAAAGAGGAACTGTTGATGTTTGTATGCTGTGAGCAAAACACAAATTTGATGCTAAAAGGTTGATTGACTCAACCGGGGGGTTTCTTTATAAAGAGCCTAAGAGGAGGGTGGAAGTTTGACTTTTCCAGGGAAAATGTTCTTTCTGTCTTGTACAAAGCCCAAGATCGAGGCTAAAAGGGTTTGACTCAACAAGAGATGCTTTTGTGTGTCTTGTACAAAGCCCAAGACGGAGGCTAAAAGTTGATTCAATAAGAGAATCTTTTATACTCAACAAGAGAGTGTTTTTTATGTGTCTTGTACGAAACCCAAGACGGAGGATGAAAATTGATTCAACAATAGAATCTTTTATACTCAACAAGAGAGTGTTTTATACTTAATAAGAGAGTGTTTATTATCTGTCTTGTACGGAGCCCAAGACGGAGGCTGAAAAAGGGTTGACTCAACAAGAGAGTCTAAAAAGGTTAGCTCCGTTGGGGAGCCTCATTTATACAAAGCCCAAGAGGAGGCTGACTTACTACTGAGGATTCTTGAGATCCTGAAGCGGGTCCAAGTGTGGGGGGAACTCTCATAAGAGAGACCGGGCTTTTTCTTATGTGTAGAAGGAACTTGAGAATGTCTTTGAGACTCAAGGGGGTTAGACTGTCCAAGTCTAGAGTTTTATCTTTTGTATGATGCCCAAGAGGAGGCACGGGCATTAAGGGATGAATATCAACCCTAAAATGGCCGGTAGTTTTGACACTGGAAAGACTGCTCTAGCAAAGGATGACTAAGTTCTGTCTTATACCTTTAAGAGGTCGTTAGGGTCCTTGTATTAAGCCCAAGAGAAGGCATGAGAACTACTAAGAAGCCGAAGGGTCCTTGTACAACGCCCAAGAGGAGGCAAGAATGCTTTTAGGAAGCCTGTGGGTCCCCAAATCAAGAGAAGTTCAAGAAATGGAATTCACAGAGAAGAGATCATTCCAGGAAAGTTCGAGGAATTTGGAAGAAACTCAAGAGATGCTATTCACGGAGAATAGATCAACTCTGGGGAGTAGAGTTTCTTTGACAATTTCTAAGGGTGGCAGTCTGAGAAAAGGTTCACCGAGAATACTGCCTTTCTCTTTGCTCCATATTGTTTAACCCCAAGAGGAGGGAAGACTGTATCTGGAATCCTATGGGGGATCTAGTTTTGTTTGTATTTAAGAGTGACCAACAGGGCTTTACCTAGTTCTAGACGTAGTTTCCAGGGAAAACTCCAAATAACTATACTAGTATTACACAGTGGATATGTGACAAGTATATAAAAGGATGTGAAAGAAGACTTACAGTGAAACAGCCCACAATACAGTTATATACATATGAAAGCGGTAAATGAAAGCAGATAAACACTTACCCGTTAAAGAGCTTCCATGCTGTTTTGTTAGTTGTTCAACAAAGAAATTAAAGAAAGTTTTCATAACAACATATATTTGAATTCAAAATCAATGGAGAATGTTCTTTGAAAAGATTGTTGGGGCTTACAGCTCAAGGAGAGGCCCAAGTTTTAACGATGATCACACCGTTGTTTTGAAAACTGTACAGAGGGACTTATACAATATGTGAGGCCCACAGAGTTTTTATGTACAAAGGGATTGGGTCTTACACTCTATTAGAGGCCAAAAGATTTATTTTTGTACAAGAGATAGGACTTACAACTCAAGGAGAGGCCCAGGGTTATTTGTTTGAAAACGGCGATCATGCCGAGTTTTTGAAAACACAGTGGGTCTTATACAATATCTGAGGCCCAAAAAGGTTTTGGTTAAAAGGGGATTGGGTCTTACACTCTATTAGAGGCCCAAAATTGTTTTTAAGAAAAGAAATGGGTCTTATAACTCAAGGAGAGACCCAGTTGATTTTGTTAAAAAGTCGACGATCGCGCCGAACGTTTGAAAATATACAGAGGAACTTATACAATGTGTGAGGCCCAAAAAGGTTTATTTACAAAGGGGTTGGGTCTTACCCTCTATTAGAGGCCCATGAGTGTTTGAAAAGGATTGATGAGGGTTGAATTAATCAAAACCCTAATTTTATTTAAAAAAGAATTAATTTTGTTAAAAAATTAATAAGAAGTATTGAAAACATGTGAAAAATGAGTGGTGATCTTGGATCAATGTTTCAAAAATCATGTTTATATCCATAAAATGATTGGAAACCAATTAAATTTGGAAAATCAAAGAGGAAAAAATATTTTAACTGTCAAAAAACAAATAAAAATTAATTCCTTGCAAAAATATCAAGTATATGAAATAAATAATATTTTTGGGAATTTTTGGCAAAATAAAATATTTTAACATTTTTGTGAATTATTAAAAAAATAATCAACTCAAAATCATTAAAATTTAGAGAGAAATTAATTTTTGAATCAATTAAATAAAATCACAAAATTCAAATATTTGAATATTTGAAAAAGGGCGCGTGTTCTGAGTTTTGCCCAGATTTGCATTTTCTATCCAATCTCACTGAATACTTGATGAAATTACACAATCCACATATCAATCTGCTCGTTTTCACCTCACGATCATGTCTATGGTCTTTAATTTCATTTATTTTAAGCATGGAATAAGAAATCAAGACAAAACCTCAAAAACCCTAAATTCTGCATGAAGGCTGGGAATTTTGATACACGATTCAAACAAAGCAATTAATTGTTGGGAAACATTCTATGCATGATTATGAACATTTGGCAAAAGTATTATGCGAGGAAATATGCATAGATTAAGAGAAGACCAGGTTTAGGCTTACTTGAAGGTCGTGACAGCAAGAGCAATGTGATTTTTGAGTTGGAGGATGAGTTGTGATGATCTGAACAGCTTCCCCACACCATATGGAGTGTGTTTGAATGCTTGGACTTAAATTTAAATGGATGGATCACTTCATGGAATCTCAACTGCAACTTGGTTGAAAACTTGAGCAAATGGCTGGTGATTCTGAGAAATCAGTGTTACAGTTGTGTGTTTAGTGTTTGGATCACTTCTATATGATGTTTATGAGGTGTGTGTGTGATTGGTTTGGATGGAATTGTTCCCAAGCTCAAAACCCGATAGTGACTTGCTTTGGAAGGCAAATTTGGATGTGAAAAGGTGATTTTGAGAAAGTCAAGTGTTGTAGGCCTTTGGTGTACTTAAACTGAGCACAAATGAGCTCTATTTATAGTAGAGCAAGTTTGTTTTGCAAGGAATAGCGTGTGGCGGCTGCAGCAGGCTGTGGCCAATTGCATCACTTTGGAATCTTAAGTCTCCTCTAGCCATTGACTATAGGTTAGAGCACAAACATTTAGTTCCCTAGTTCAGAGATCATCCTTGACTCATTCAGTTGGAAAAGGCTCAGTTCATGCCACCTTGGTGCATCCATTGAATGCTCCAAAAGAAAATTGGAGTCTTGTCCCCCTTTTAGGCATTTGTAGGTTTGGCATGCTATTTTTAGTTCCAAAGACTTGGGAGGCTTATGGATCAGTGTTTGTCCCTCCTTGGTCTCCCCCTGAGGTGTTCAGGTGGATAAACTTGTTTTACATTTGCACAATTTGATCAAATCTAGCAAAATGCACAAATCTGCCTTGCCATGACAGTTGCAGCTTGGCATATTGCCACAGTCATAACTCTTAGCTCAAATGGAATTTGATGGAGTTCTTGGCCATTTTGGAAAGCTCTCATATGATAAATCATATGTGTGATCATAGTTTGTCTTGACACTTTTTGGATCCAAGTGAAAAATTCCCCTACATTTTGAAAAAAGTGAAACAGATTCTGACTTAGTGAAAATTTCACTAAGTGTTGGAAAAAGTGGCATTATCATGTATTTGACATTTTGGTCACTCCATAACTAAAAATCCATGAAGAATTAGAATAAGCTGTAGTTGACACTTTTAAAGTATGCCACGAGATCTATAAATCCATCTTTGGATCAGCCATAATGGTTGCTTGGATCACAAGTTATGATCCTTGGAAGTTGGTACCCTAGCCACTTTGTTCCATAACTTAGAAAATTTCTAAGTTTTTTATGGTTACCCCTTTTACAAGTTATCCCACTTTTCTTGATTTTTCTTGATGAATTATGATTCCAATCACACATTAACATCATTTTAGGGTTAGGGAACCACAATTGATCAAAAAATCAAAAAGTTAAACTTTGACTTTTGGGCACAGTTGACTTTTTATCAGATGAATTCCAAATTGTGCGATCCTCTATGAAATCAAGTCCTTGACCTAAATAAAACTTGACGGATTGATTTCATAGGTGTTATAGGGTGTATTAAATCATATCCCAAGGTTTTGGAGCATGTCCGGGTCAAAAGTCAAAGGTATAGTTGACTTTTTCTTCAAAACCCTATCTGTGGTTCAGATGAAATTGAAACTTGTGCATCAAGCTTCTCGGATCAATCCATTGTTGCAAATGGATTAATGTGGTTTATTAGAGACCCTCAAACCATGTCTTGAGGTTTTGGCTCATGCTTTGTCCCAAAAGTCAACTTAGGGGTGAATTAGGTCAAGAAACCCTAATTCCTGATTTTTTGGTGAATGCATCCCCTGAGGCTAAATTGACTTGATGATGGGGTCCATGAGGTCCCTTGGAGTATCTTAGGTTATGATTTGAAGCATTTTCTCATGCCTAGAGGAAAATTTCCATCTGGAGGCCTTAGTCGACCAAAACCCTAACTTGGTGACACTGGCGATCTTGAGGCTTAATCCACTTGGAATGTTGCAGCCTTGTGCTTGATCCTTGATGTGGGAGTCCTCTTGATCCACTGTGGATGTTTGAGAGGTTTAGACAAGTTTAATATCATGTCATTCCTTGATTGATCCTTTGTCTAAGTGTTCTAAGAGGGCTTAAAACCCTAATGCTTGACTGCAGGGAATGCTTAACAATTCTTGAGGAGCTTGATGAGGTATAAAGGTACATCCATATTGTGATGATGATTTGAAAAATGATGGGAAATCTTAGTGGTTAAAATTTGGAGTATGACGAATGCCCCTATTTAATCTTCTTGGACTCGAAGGTGTGAATGGCGAAGGTGTTCGGGCATTCGGAGTGCAAGAGGATTAAATATCCGAATACCCGTAATTTTGATGGTGGTTATGAATGATAGCTTGCTCATCCATCTTCTTTTGCTAAGCAATGATGCTTAGAAAAGGTAAAAACTTCCCCTCGATCTTGGTCTTCAGCCAAGGAACTGGTCTAGGTTTCTAAAATAAACTTCCCCTCGATCCTGGTCTTCAGCCAAGGAACTGGTCTCAGTTTCTGATATAAACTTCCCCTCGATCGTAGTTTCCTACCAAGGAACTGGTCTCAGTTTCTGAAATAAACTTCCCCTCGATCCTGGTTTCCTACCAAGGAACTGGTCTCAGTTTCTGAAATAAACTTCCCCTCGATCCTGGTTTCCTACCAAGGAACTGGTCTCAGTTTCTTTCGTCAATAAACTTACTTGACAAGGGACGCTATTAGTAGCGGTTTTTCTCAAAATTCTCGCCGAATTTTCCTGGGGAGATGCCATTTGATGGAAAAAGTTTTGATGTCAGACTTGCTGGGGAACCCATTCGTCTGAGTTGTAGAGGTATACAAACTTCTCTGTTGGAGACGCCATTTGTTGACTCTACTAGGGAAAACGAGTCTCTTGAGAGACTGCTTTCTTCTTGGGGGTATTACATCATATTTTTCCTCGAGATCTTCTCGAAGATCTGCCATGTGATATAATCCAGTTTCGAGGCGCTGAAGACCTTTTCATCAGCGAACTTTTCGGAGAACAACTGCTGTATTGCCGAATCTTTGATTAAGAGGCTTTCTCTGGGGATTTTCCTTAATCTGGGAAAGCGAAGATATCATCTTCAATAGCGAAGAGTGATGTTTGTCGAAAGTTTTCTTGCTTTTCAGAGGTTCAAGTTATCAAAGTTGTCAAGGACCATCTATAATCCAGAAATAAACTAGGAGAGACATTGCTGAGATGGTCTACCCTCTGACGAGGAAAGAACTGACAACTCGATTAAGAGGACTTTTATCACTAAGGGATAAGACCGACTAGAGTGATGGTGATGCAATATGTATATGAATGTAAATCAATAATGCATGGTGTATGTATGTTTATGCTGACAAAACTGACACGACATACAGACTAATAGATGAACACGACTGTGTACTCGACCACAGCGGGGGACGACGAAGTACCTTAGGTTCAAAATAGAAATCCTGCCTTGCTTAGGAGAGATAGTCCCTGTGAGGAACAACCATTGGTCGGGCTTAGGAGATAAGAATTCGGCCGAGGGGTGTCACATGAAACATGGTCTCTGACACAGCTGATCCTTCATTCAGGTGCACTGGTTTAGAAGAAGTACTTTAATTCTTCACTTTGAAGCTCGACTACTTCTGGAGAAGCGATTGATGTTCTTTCGATGTTCAATAGTCAAAAGAAATTGCCACCTTTATTTTAAAAGTAGAAAAATTTGACAAGTAAAATTCATTTTTGTTTTATTTCAAGAATCGTTAATCATGTTAAAATGTCATTCTGTAAAGGTAAAACAAATAAGAATTGCAAACAAAATAACTAGGGCTCAAATTTTATTGATAGGATGGAAATCAGCCAAGTGCGTGATTCCATGGAGTATTTACAAAGTTAGAAAATGGTAATTTAAGGGAAAAGGGCTACATTGAAACATAACGACCGTTATCCTTCTACCAACTTGGAATTCTGGACATCCTAAGCTTCCGTCGAAGATGACTTTGACTGGAGTTTTCTGATGAACGACATGACTGCTGCTGAGGATTTACCCATGTCAGACGTAGTTACTTGCCATGAATCCATAACTTTTTCCTGGATTGTACTTTGAGATTTCCAATCCACCGGGATGATTTTTGATCATGTCTCTAATTTTTTCCTGGACCGCCCTTTCAGGTTTTCAATCCACCGGGACGTTTTTTTTATTTAGGCGAAGTATTTCTTGACTACGTCAATATTCGTGGGGTAGGTAAACTCTTCTCCATCCATGGTTGTAAGTCTTAAGGCACCGCCTGAGAAAGCTTTCTTGACCACATAGGAGCCTTCATAGTTCGGGGTCTATTTTCCCTGAGAATCAGTGAGAAATGATTGTATCTTCTTGAGCACAACGTCTCCTTTCCTGAAGACGCGAGGTCGGACCTTTCTGTCAAACACCTTCTTCATTCTTTGCTGATACAACTGACCGTGGCATAGTGCCGCTATTTGCTTCTCTTCGATCAGATTCAGTTCGTCGTGTCGACTTTGACACCATTCAGCCTCTGTTAGCTTGGCTTCCATCAATACCCTAATTGATGGTATCTCTACTTCTATGGGGAGAACTGCTTCCATGCCATATACTAGAGAGAAAGGGGTTGCCCCTGTTGAAGTGCGGACAGATGTGTGATAACCGGGAAGGGCAAAGGGTAGCATCTCGTGCCAGTCTTTGTAGGTTACAACCATCTTTTGAACGATCTTTTTGATGTTCTTGTTAGCTGCTTCTACCGCTCCGTTCATTTTGGGTAGGTAGGGAGACGAGTTATGGTATTCAATCTTGAACTCAGCGCACAACTCTTTCATCATCTTATTATTCAAATTAGATCCATTGTCAGTAATGATCTGGTTCGGAACACCATAACAGCAGATGATATTGTTTTTGATAAATCGGACCACCAATTATCGGGTTACATTATCATATGACGCTGCTTCGACCCACTTGGTGAAGTAATCAATGGCTACCAGGATGAACCGATGTCTGTTTGAAGCTTTGGGTTCGATCATGCAAATCATGTTGATTCCCATATAGAAAAAGGCCATGGGGAAGAAAGAACTTTGAGATGCGTTGGTGGTACATGGATTTTGTCAGCGTATATTTGACACTTGTGACACCTTCTCATGTATTTGTAGCAATCAGATTCCATTGTCAACCAATAGTACAATGCTCTCAGAATTTTTCTCTCCATTGTGTGTCCGTTGGCATGAGTGCCAAAGGATCCTTCATGAATTTCTTTTATCAGCATGTTTGCTTCTGGTCTGTCTACGCATCGGAGCAAGAACATGTCAAAGTTTCTCTTATAGAGCGTATCACCGCTCAGGAAAAAGTTGCCTGCCAGCCTTTTGAGGGTTTTTCTGTCCTTTCTTAATGCCCCTGGTGGGTACTCTTGTTTCTGAAGGAAGCATTTGATATCGTGATACCAAGGTTTGTCGTCTATGACTACTTCAATCGCGAAGATGTAAGCGGGCTATTCAAGGCGCATTATATCGATCTTAGGTAGGTCATTCCATTGACCTACACTAATCATGGAGGAGAGAGTGGCTAGTGCATCAGCTATGTGATTCTCTTCACGAGGGATGTGATGAAACTCGATTCTGTTAAAGAATGGTAACAACCTTCTCGCGTAATCTTTGTAAGGAATCAGTCCTGATTGGTATGTGTTCCAATCTCCTTTGATCTGATTGATAATCAGGGCTGAGTCGCCATATACATCCAAGTTCTTAATCCTTAAGTCGATCGCTTCTTCGAGACCCATGATACAAGCTTCGTATTTAGCCTCGTTATTTGTGCACTTGAATGTCAGTCTGGCGGTGAAAGGAATGTGGGTACCCTAAGGTGTTATGATGATTGCCCCAATTCCGTTTCCATAATAATAGACAGATTCGTCAAAGATTAGTCCCCATTGGGAACCTGGTTCTGGCCCTTCACTGGGTAGAGGTTCATCACAATCTTTCATTTTTAAGTACATGACATCTTCGTCTGGGAAGTCAAACCCGACTGATTCCTGATCGTTAATCGGTTAATGAGCCAAATGATCGGCTAAAATACTTCCCTTAACGGCTTTCTAAGCGTGGTACTCGATGTCGTATTCTGATAACAACATCTGCCAACGGGCAATCCTTCCCGTGAGAGCAGGCTTTTCGAAGACATACTTGATTGGATCCATTTCAGAGATTAACTAAGTAGTGTGACGAATCATATACTGGCGAAGACGTTTGGCTGCCCAAGCCAGAGCACAACAAGTTTTCTCAAGCATAGTTGTTGCGGTGAAAATTGGATAACGAGCTATTAATTAACTTGCATCATTTTCTTTTACAACCGACTTTGATTTATCCAAAGGAAAGGTTCAAGATCGTTAGAAAAACCTAAATGGGGGAGATCTAAGGTTTGGCGGTTGGTTACGCCTAGGGAAGGTATTAGCACCCTAAACGTCCGTAGTACTCTACGGGAGCCTTTTGTTTCATTATGTTTTTCTTAATATTTTTTATGTTTTTGCTTGCTAAGGTTATCTGTACTAAGGTAAAGACCTAAGAGTATGTACGCTAGTTTTTGCTCGCCAAGATGTCGCATCTTGTGCCTACGTATCTGACTAACGAATCAGAGCAACCGTAGTTCACCTAACTAAGAGTGAAGGAAAAAACATTGACTATGGCCAACGTTCCAAAGGGAATGAGCATAAGCTCATATAGAGTCCACGATAACTCTCTAAGTCTACGTTATGAAAGGAGGAAGTGAATTCTCATGATAGTGAGAACCACACAGAGTTCATGATAACTCTGTAAGTCTGAGTAAAAGGTAAAGTGAGTTCTCATGATAGTGAGAATCACATGGAGTTCATGATAACGCCATCCTATTACTAAACTATGAGGGAAGCGGCTCTTATGAGGCCAAAGATGAAATAGGAAAGGTTTGTGACTTAGGAGTCAAAGTAGAGATCTTTCCTTTGGGAGGAGGGTCAAATGTGAACAAGAATGAATATGATATGGTAATGATCAAAACATCAAAATCAAATGATAATAAATCAAAGAATGAAAGTGTCCACATAATACCGTGTTAAAAGACAACGTCAGGCAAACATATATACATGCAAAAAAATGCATCAACGTAAGTGAGCAAGAAATAGAGATCTGACCAGAATAGTGTATAAATATTTCCCATTGATGGGCCACTGACCAGTCAAGTGAAAATCCGAAAACCAGAATACCAACTCCAAGAGCATAGGGTAAAAATCCTAAATCTAAGTCCTCAGTCCAACACAATAATAACCACAGTCCGGTCAATTGAGTCTTTTAGGGTTTCGATATTTATTAGTGTGTTTTATACGAACAAATGAAGTGAACGATATACACAGGATATAAATATGAACAGTGATAATATTTACAAGGATAATAATCAATCGTAAAGAATAAATCCAGATATGTATATATTGACTGAAAGTAAATTTAGTGATTTGTTGATTAATTTAATGGATCGATGTATTGGGTCCAATGTAGTAATGATCCGTCGTAATACGGTCTATGAGGAAGACCATACTATAGGAGGATGCACAATTTGATATGTGTGTTAAAACACGATAGAGAAATGATATAGAAGATCATTCTCCGATGAAATCGTGCCACACGAAAAGAAAAGGTGGAGACCTCGTCTTGAGTCACAAACTCTCGTTGATTAGTCGAAGGTAACCTATCACGATCTCAAAGTATAGAAAGCGATCTCGATGATCACTCACTACAGATTTGAAATAATGAAGGTTCGTTGCTTCGCTAACAACGTTTGTGGATAGAAAGACTTTCATCGGTCTAAAGATGAAGATGAAGATAAAGATGAAAGAAAATACCTCTGAAGTAGAAATAATGTCGATCTCATCTTAATCTTGGTTCAATCGAGAAGTCGATAGCCTTGATACTTAACTTTCATCAACCAATAAAAATAAAAAGAGGTGGCCTCATATATATCACGACTTTTAGTAATTTGAGGAAACCGACTAAGTCATGAGTTTTGTGCTATCATCGGCCCAAAACAAAAGAAGAAGTGGGCTTGAAATGAAATAAAATTGGTCTCTTCTAAATAAAAATTTAGATCCTCATCGACCGATAAAAAATAAAGTAAAATGAGATAGAAATGAAACATAAAGTCGGTCTAGTTTAAATTAAGATTTTAAATCGATAAAATCGATAAACTTTAATTAAGCTCTCATCGACCAACAAAAGAGAAAATAGGCCTCATATTCATCATAATTTATTGATTCAAATAAATCAACGAAAATTATGACTTTGTTATATCATAGGCCCAAATAAAATGGAAAATCAGAATGAAAAAGATTTTGAAGTTATGACTCAAGAATTAATTATCACAGTATTAAAAATCTTTTGAGAAAATGGAAAGAAAATGCTTAGAAAAATAGAAAAAAAAATAAGAATAGGGGTGGCAATATAATTAACAAGGAAATAAATGGGTAGAATCATGTGGGCCTTAAGGTCCATCATCCACCCTCTAAGACCACCGCACGGTCAGATCCCTCAAAGAAAGGGAGTCAACAAAGAAAAGGTGGGCCTCAAAACCCAAGAGGCAACACGGTATCTACCTCTTCCATTTTTAAGAAAAAAAACCATTTGAGAATGAACCAAGTATCAGCACATCAACATTATTCCGCAACATTCATTTTTCTTTTAAAATAAAAATAAAAGAACAGGGGAAGCTCAGTGTGAATGTCAACAACATAAACGCCGTTAAAGTCGATCAAAGCTCGCGAACAACAACGTTACGAAACGATGAATCTTCACCTTTCTATCACGATCTGGATTCTCGGTCCCTCTCTCTCTTGCGCGAACGGTTCAATTTTGGGTCCCCTCTGGTTCGATTTTCAGGTTTGATTTTGGGATCCCATTTCTTGTTCATCCTCTCTTCTTCATCTTCAATCTCTGTTTGAACGAGTTTTATGGTTATGAAGTTTGAAGGTTTGATTTGGTTCGGAATGGTGGGTTATAGTGGTTATTGGATCTAAGGAGGTGGAGAGGTTGAAGGCGAAGGAGGTTTTGGTTGTTTGGTGATGGCGCGAGGAAGAAGTGATGTGTGGAAACGGAGGAGTTATTGTTGGTTTACGGTTGCCGTGAAGTTGATGAGGTGAGTTGGTTTGGGTTTCGGCAAAGAGGAAGGATGAGGTTCAGCAGGTTTCTGGAGAGTTGTTGGAGCGGCGGAAGGAGCAAGGTTGTGGGTTTTGATTTGAATGGCTGTGTGAACTATTGATTGAGGGGAAATTTGACCAGAAGACGCGGTTGAAGTTCGGTTGACTTGGAGATTTGTGAAGATTTGGGGGAATATTGAAGGTTTTTTTTGAGGTCGAGGGCCAAGAGTTATTCGTTGGGGTTTGCGATTTATTGCTGTGACATTGGAGGAGCGCTTTTAATTACACATTTTGCTTTCGCTTTTGTCAGCCACGGCGGTGAATCACGGATGAGGTTTATGGAGTGTTTTGGGAAGTAGGAACGTAGCCGTGCGTTGTGCAGAGTGATAGCAGGCTGGGACTGCGCGTGGTAGAGAAACAAGGCGTGGGGGACATAGTCTTTGGTGAAAAGGTGATTTTGTCTGATGTGTTACAATTGTCTGATGCGCGTGATCCTTGGGTTGTGTTGGGCGTGGCAAACAACCTTGGTTGGGGAAAAAGATGCTCTTATATTTTCTTTGTTTTGTCCATAAGTAAAATTAAAAATTGATTAAAAGATATAAATTAAAATGAAATCAAAACTAAATTAAGAATAAAAGAAAATGAAATTAACAAAACTAAACTTAATCGACTTAAAACATAAATTTAATTAAAATGTAAACTATATTATATTAAAAATCGAACTACATTAAAAAATTAAACTCAATCAATTCTAGATAAAAATAAGATAAATTCTAAAATTGAAAGATAAAAATGGCTAAAAACATGATTAATGATCAATGGCCCAAAAGACCGCGAATGCTAGAATGACTGGCAAAAAAATGATATGACAACAATCATAGTATCTGAGGGTAAAATTTGGGGTGCAACAGTTGCCCCTATTTAAATATTTTTCACCGAATGACAAGAGATATGGAAAGATGGTGAAAGATATTTAAATATAGATAACCGAAAATTTTGCCCTTAGATACGCTCGATTATGCAATGATATGGAAGAAAAACTAGTCTAAGATGCAGACATGCCATGATCTTCTAGTATGATGGTACGATACCATGATAGATGCAAAAATGCAAACAAACAGGCAAACAAACACTGGTGGATAACACCGAGAAAGGATGAAGGTTAGTATCCCTAGGGATACAGGTTAACCAACAAAAGAGACTTGCTGAGGAGATCCCGAGGAAACACTGTGGGTAGAAAAACTGAGGGGAAACCCTACGAGTTCTTACTGGAGACAGGACACTGAAGGGGTATTCTCCACTGGAGAAAGATCCAACTCCACTGGGGATGAGACACATTCTTACCGGGCATGAAACCAGAAAGAAGACATGATCACCACAGGGGATCAGTTTGAAATAAAAGGATTGACATCCTACAAAGATTTTCTGGGGATTTTCTATACTGAAGAGTTCAAACGGGATCTTCAAGAAAAGCCAGAAAAGACAGAGGTAAACTCTGTGTCAGACGATGAAAGGTGACTGGACCGTTTGGCTGTGAACAAGGTTAATGAATAAAATGTACCAGAACTGGTTGAGATAACAAATATGATTCCATTTATGGAGGATGCCAGCGATGACTGGACTTTAAGTTCAAGCTTGACACGATTCGAGCAGGAACAAACTGAAATAAAAGCCTAAGGTGACTCGATTCAAACCAAAGACGGTGCCGACGATAACTGGCCTTTGGGTTCAAGCTTGACACGATTCAAGCAGGAACAAGATCTTAAGACAAGAGACAATGTTCGACACGATTCGAACAAGGACTCGGTTCAAGTTTGACACGATTCAAACAAGAACATGATGAAATAAAAGCCTAAGGTGACTCGATTCAAACCAAAGACGATGCCAACGATAATTGGACTTAAGGTTCAAGCTTGACACGATTCAAGCAGGAACAAGATCTTAAGACAAGAGACAATGTTCGACACGATTCGAACAAGGACTCGGTTCAAGTTTGACATGATTCAAACAAGAACAAGATGAAATAAAAGCCTAAGGTGACTCGATTCAAACCAAAGACGATGCCAACGATAATTGGACTTTGGGTTCAAGCTTGACACGATTCAAGCAGGAACAAGATCTTAAGACAAGAGACAATGTTCGACACGATTCGAACAAGGACTCGGTTCAAGTTTGACACGATTCAAACAAGAACATGATGAAATAAAAGCCTAAGGTGACTCGATTCAAACCAAAGACGATGCCAACGATAATTGGACTTAAGGTTCAAGCTTGACACGATTCAAGCAGGAACAAGATCTTAAGACAAGAGACAATGTTCGACACGATTCGAACAAGGACTCGGTTCAAGTTTGACATGATTCAAACAAGAACAAGATGATAAAACAAGAGACAATGTTCGACACGATTCGAACAAGGACTCGGTTCAAGTTTGACATGATTCAAACAAGAACAAGATCTTAAACGCCTAAGGTGACTTGATTCAAACCAAAGACGGTGCCAATAATAATTGGACTTTAGGTTCAAGCTTGACACGATTCAAGCAGGAACAACTTTAAACAAGAGGAAAGATGCCAGCGATGACTGGACTTAAGGTCAGACTTCTTGGGGGATGAAATAAATATCCACTGCAAACCGAAGTAGCCTAAAATGAAGTTGTAATTGGAGATTCCAGAACTGAGGCCACCCATCGGATAAAATAAATATCCACTTCATTGGGGGAAGCTCGGATCAAAGTTGCGAACTGAAGATGTCAGAGTTGAGACTTCATGGGGATGAAATTAACATCCACTTCGCTGGGGAAGGTTGGAGCCAAAGAGATTTGTTGGTAATTCTTAGGTCACCAATTGGGGAATTCTCGCATCAAACCTGCCATAACCGCTGAAGTAGAGAGTCACCGGGGAATGGTTGTGATTGTTGTATTAGGGATTTGCTGGGGAATCATTACACCACTTGAGACAGAAGCTCTTTGGGCATGAGTGGAGAATGACGTGGGAACAGAGTAGTTCTGCGTTGACGAACCGCATGGTAGTCGCCATTTCAAACAACAGTTGTTGTGAATGGATGAAATAATCTTTGATTCTCAAATGCCCCATATTACATGGTTTGAGAGAAGAAGTCATCCCAAAAGGATTTTACAGAAGAATTGGCATACAAGGTGTTCCAATGTCTCCCAACTCTTGAGATATTTGCCGAATCTCGACACCATTGCCTATGATTGACGGCAAAGTTTCCAGCAGAGTCGCTGCCTGTCGCCACAAGGGAACAAGCTTCTCCAAGCGAATGCCACTTGTTGTTGGGTATGAATTCCAAAGAGATGTCGATATTACAACACTACTGGAGGAATGACTGTCTTCAATGGGGATCTGTAAGATTCTTCCTGCAAGACGCGGTACAAAATAAATGCACTTGAAAGTGGGTTCAGAAACCACTCCTGCTAGGGACCACAGTTCAATCTAGGAACAAGCTAGAAAGAAACAGCCAAACAAGACTCCAATTGAAGAATGAACTCGAATGGGGATTTATCTTATCCACATGTGGAAAAGATAACTGAAACAACCATCATCCACGAGGATAAAACTCTGTGGGCATTTCAGAAAAGATGGGCACTTTATGCCTGGGGCTGACAACTCTATTGGAGAGAATAGGCACACCCACTCACTTGGGGATAAACGCCAAAGTGAACAACATAGGTAAACACCAGAAACATGTAGCAAAAATGATAATATGCTATGCATATGAGTGCTTATGCCATGCTTAAGCTTATGCTGACAAAACAGACGAGAAGCGAGACCGGAGATGAAATAAACATCTCGACAAGGATACCCAGCCAAACTCATCGGATTGGACCGTTACTGGGGATGAACTTGCAGATGAAGCAGCTCTACTTCAAGGTTATGACCTTCTCTGGAGAAAGAGTACTCTGCTTGGCATTGCATCTTGACTTCACTAGGATTGTCATCATGAGATTGGTTTCTTCACTGGAGATAAGAGATCCGTTGAGAATTGCCAAGATTAGCTGAAGAGACAACTTTCTGGGGAGCTAGCAGAGACGCCACAAAAGCTGAGTAATTCTGGATGACTCATCTGCCCCAGAGTACATGGTCTGTCAGAAGAATACATCAAGAGGATTTTACAGAAGAATTGGCATACAGGGTGTTTCAATATCTTCAAACTCTTGGAGAGATTTACCGAATGACATAACTGCCCCTGATTGACAGCTTTGCACGATAGAGCCCGTGAACTAGTTATGTGTCTTGATCGAAACCCAAGGTTGAAGCTGAGAGGTTGCTTGGATTCCACTGGGAAAATCATTATACAAAGCCTAAGAGGAGGCTGTATTCCACTTGGGGAAATCATTATACAAAGCCTAAGAGGAGGCTGTCTGATGATTGACTGACTCCGCATGGGAGAATCCTTACCCAAAGCCTAAGAGGAGGCTGGATTCCACTTGGGGAAAATCATTATACAAAGCCTAAGAGGAGGCTATCTGTTGACTGACTGACTCCGCGTGGGAGAATCCTTATACAAAGCCTAAGAGGAGGCTGTATTCCACTTGGGGAAATCATTATACAAAGCCTAAGAGAAGGCTGTCTGATGATTGACTGACTCTGCATGGGAGAATCCTTATACAAAGCCTAAGAGGAGGCTGTATTCCACTTGGGGAAATCATTATACAAAGCCTAAGAGAAGGCTGTCTGTTAGTTTATACTCATCCCGGAGTGTCTTGTACAAAGCCTAGATTAACAGCGTCTGCACAACAAAATCCTTGAGTTAATGGTCCAGTCTAGTTGTTGACAACTGGGGAATAAACTTGCCCCCGTCAAGTTGATCTGTGAAGAAGATGCCCCAGACTAGTTGACTTTCGAGAGATTTGCCGAATCTCGACTTGACCGCTTCTGATTAACTGGTCTTTGAGGATAGGTTATCAAAAGGATTTTACAGAAGAATTGAAATACTAGATGCTTCAATATCTTCAAACTCTTGAAAAGATCCATAAGTCTTGACATAACTGCCCCAGTTCAACTGCATTCGCAATACAAAGTCCTTTAAACTGTGGTAGAAACAACTGGGGAACGAACTTGCCCCTGTTGATGGGTCATTGGAGTTCAAACTTGTCATAAAATGACCTCAAGAAGACTTGCCCTAATATTCTGAACCTTGAAGAGTTCTGCCCCTGATTCAACAATTCCTATAATGATGGATCGGCAGGACCTTCTGCTTAATTGCCCCTTGACTGAGCTTTCTTTATCAAATCAAATTCCCTAGCTGACTGCATTTGTCGGGATTCCTTTGATGTTGACTCATTTCACCAACAAGTATTGTTCATTTAAAATTGGCAATTTCAGTGCAAAAATTTATGCAAGCTTTTGAAATCAAGTTTTATTGATGGAACACGCGTAGTGGAATGATTAAGTAATAAAAAACAAAGTGGATCTGGTCGTTTACATAATGACAGATGAAGTGATCAACACACACAACTAGCAAATATCATTAGGAGTCAGGTTAATCAACCTTGTTGTAGTATGCTCTCAAAACAACCTTACCTCAATTAGGTCTTTTAAGGGTTGTAACGTGGCCTGATTCACGGTTTAAGAAACAAAGGATAAAGGCTCAAAGTTTATTTGTACCCACCCATCTTCGTGATGAACTCCAATCCTACGCTCAGTTAACTTAGGCTATACGTTCAAGTTCCTCTTGGTTAGGAATGAATTGATGATAATTGCTGATGATTCGGACACCCAGATAGTCATTGCTCCTTTGTAGAATTTGGTTGTCTTTTGTTGTCTTTGCTGAGGTTATGACCTTTTTTTTTTGTTGAGGTCACGATACCTTTTCTTTTGATTTGGTTGAGGTTATGATACCTCTTCTTTTGATTTGATTGAGGTCATGATACCTCTTTTTGTTTGCGGTTAGGACCTCCTTTTTGTTTGATTGTTACTTTGAAACTCCTTTTTGGCTGTTGTACAAGTTCTTTTTGTATAAGGCAAAGTTCTGGGCTTCCCATCTTTCTTGGCTTTTGCCTTGAAAGGGACTCGGCTCATCCTTTGATTCAGGACTTTTCAGCTATCCTTCCTTATTGTTGCTTGGATGAACAACTTGTACAACGCTAACTCATTTGATTTGGGAGAGCTGACTGGTGCCTTGCATGAAGCGCTCACGTTCGAATGCGTAACCAAGTTAAACTGAGAAACTACCCTGCCCCAAGGTTGAGATTTAAGGTTTTTTTTTGTAAAGAAAGAAAACTCATACTTCTAGGCTCGAAGGTTTAACGAGGGATTATCTTCCTTATTTCTCCAGTGTTTGGGAATTGAAACAATGCCTTACATCCTCGACAAGGTTTAATCGAAAGCATACTACAACAATTATGAATAACATTTTCGTCATCCTCCCCAATCTTTGCTTGAACAAACAGTTTGATAGGTGGAAGGAAAGAAAAAGAATTTGTTTTTTTTTCTTTTTTTTTGTTTTTTTGTTTTGTTTTTTTGTTTTTTTCCAAACATAAAAAAAAGTAAATGAGTGAAACGAATGGACTTAATCAAAAGATGCACAAACATTTCATTAACCTTGCCAATTTGAAAGTACAACAATGCTTATAAGTAAAAATAGATTCAAACATGCAAAGAAAACACAACAAAATGCTGAAACAACCAGAAGAAGGTCAATTTCAGGGGACTGGAGATTCCTTCTTGATCTGCCAAGCTGAGATAGTTATCTTCAGATTTGATTGTCGAGATCCGCTTGAAAATCATCTTCACATTTATTCTTACCAATTTTCTTCCACTTCAGAGTCTGACTGACTAGGCGGCAGTTTGCTGATTTAGACGCCTTGGGGCGTGAATAAGAACATATCAGAGTCAACAAAGTCTGAACCTGGCTTCTGAGTACCCTAAGTCTTCAGATGAATGCCTCTATGCCTCTGCATGATGGTCATAACAGATGAGTCTGGAAAAGACAACTTCAACAGCTACTTCAGGTCCAAAGATGGTTTCAGGAAAACGAATGGGTTACAGACACAGGACGAACAGACTCCAGGCTGAGAAATGCAAATGCAATGCAAAGGACATGCAATGAGAATGCAATGCTAATGCAAGCCAAATGGTCTCAAGGAACTCAAAAGCAAGTTGCAAACTTTTGGGAAAAATGAAGTGCTTTGTTTTTTTTTTATTTTTAAAACCGTGATCTCAAAGGATCTTCGCAAAGAATAGAACGTCTGAGTTCCTTGAAAACATCAATGGATGGGATGCAATGCATAAACGCGGGCACACAAAAACATAGATATATACATGCGCAAAAGCACACAAGCACAAACATATATACACTGGTATTCACAGATATGCACACACAAGCAAGAGGGGACCTAGGTTTGAAGGTCACAGGCATGGAGCCAAGGTCTACCCATCCCATAAGGTAGTGTGGTTTCAAAATGTACCTGCCGAACGGGTTCTAAAAGTTCCCAGAGTCTACAATCCATCTTTCGGATATTATCGACTTCCCAAATTACTCGGTTAGTCAATAATATTCTCAAGAGAATCTCGTCTGAGTGTAGTATCGCGTGACAACTATTTGGAAATGGACTCCCGCATAGTCACCGCACTACGTCCTAAAAGGCCAAGTTGGGTTAAAGGTGCTACGGTCCTCAGTCTTAAGGGTTCTTGGTTGAAGTTAATACCGTTTTCACGAATGGACTCGTTCAAACAATATTAAGTTCAAAAGAACCTAAACTGAGCGATGATTTTCTCAATTCGACTTTTCAGGAATCGACTCCGTCAAAGTACCCTTGACCATATCATCTCCTATATGTCACTCAAGTCCGGGTCTAGGACTCTCACTATTCAATAATGGCACCCTGCACACAGAAAATTCCAGCACAGGCAGAGATATATACAAATATATACAGATATACATGTAAATATGACATACAAGCAAATATACAAGTAGAATAAAGTTGTTTTTGAAGTTTGATTATGAAAATCCGCTTGACGTTGGATCAAGGGTTTATTTGTTATGAAAATAGTTTGATGAAAGCGTGAAAACAAAATAGGCTTAACCCTCTTAAGAAAGGACCAGCATAGGTCTAACTTTCCTTTATTACTCTTTCCCCAGTGAAGTCGCCATTTCTGTTGCGGTGAAAATTGGATAACGAGCTATTAATTAACTTGCATCATTTTCTTTTACAACCGACTTTGATTTATCCAAAGGAAAGGTTCAAGATCGTTAGAAAAACCTAAATGGGGGAGATCTAAGGTTTGGGGGTTGGTTACGCCTAGGGAAGGTATTAGCACCCTAAACGTCCGTAGTACTCTACGGGAGCCTTTTGTTTCATTATGTTTTTCTTAATATTTTTTATGTTTTTGCTTGCTAAGGTTATCTGTACTAAGGTAAAGACCTAAGAGTATGTACGCTAGTTTTTGCTCGCCAAGATGTCGCATCTTGTGCCTACGTATCTGACTAACGAATCAGAGCAACCGTAGTTCACCTAACTAAGAGTGAAGGAAAAAACATTGACTATGGCCAACGTTCCAAAGGGAATGAGCATAAGCTCATATAGAGTCCACGATAACTCTCTAAGTCTACGTTATGAAAGGAGGAAGTGAATTCTCATGATAGTGAGAACCACACAGAGTTCATGATAACTCTGTAAGTCTGAGTAAAAGGTAAAGTGAGTTCTCATGATAGTGAGAATCACATGGAGTTCATGATAACGCCATCCTATTACTAAACTATGAGGGAAGCGGCTCTTATGAGGCCAAAGATGAAATAGGAAAGGTTTGTGACTTAGGAGTCAAAGTAGAGATCTTTCCTTTGGGAGGAGGGTCAAATGTGAACAAGAATGAATATGATATGGTAATGATCAAAACATCAAAATCAAATGATAATAAATCAAAGAATGAAAGTGTCCACATAATACCGTGTAAAAAGACAACGTCAGGCAAACATATATACATGCAAAAAAATGCATCAACGTAAGTGAGCAAGAAATAGAGATCTGACCAGAATAGTGTATAAATATTTCCCATTGATGGGCCACTGACCAGTCAAGTGAAAATCCGAAAACCAGAATACCAACTCCAAGAGCATAGGGTAAAAATCCTAAATCTAAGTCCTCAGTCCAACACAATAATAACCACAGTCCGGTCAATTGAGTCTTTTAGGGTTTCGATATTTATTAGTGTGTTTTATACGAACAAATGAAGTGAACGATATACACAGGATATAAATATGAACAGTGATAATATTTACAAGGATAATAATCAATCGTAAAGAATAAATCCAGATATGTATATATTGACTGAAAGTAAATTTAGTGATTTGTTGATTAATTTAATGGATCGATGTATTGGGTCCAATGTAGTAATGATCCGTCGTAATACGGTCTATGAGGAAGACCATACTATAGGAGGATGCACAATTTGATATGTGTGTTAAAACACGATAGAGAAATGATATAGAAGATCATTCTCCGATGAAATCGTGCCACACGAAAAGAAAAGGTGGAGACCTCGTCTTGAGTCACAAACTCTCGTTGATTAGTCGAAGGTAACCTATCACGATCTCAAAGTATAGAAAGCGATCTCGATGATCACTCACTACAGATTTGAAATAATGAAGGTTCGTTGCTTCGCTAACAACGTTTGTGGATAGAAAGACTTTCATCGGTCTAAAGATGAAGATGAAGATAAAGATGAAAGAAAATACCTCTGAAGTAGAAATAATGTCGGTCTCATCTTAATCTTGGTTCAATCGAGAAGTCGATAGCCTTGATACTTAACTTTCATCAACCAATAAAAATAAAAAGAGGTGGCCTCATATATATCACGACTTTTAGTAATTTGAGGAAACCGACTAAGTCATGAGTTTTGTGCTATCATCGGCCCAAAACAAAAGAAGAAGTGGGCTTGAAATGAAATAAAATTGGTCTCTTCTAAATAAAAATTTAGATCCTCATCGACCGATAAAAAATAAAGTAAAATGAGATAGAAATGAAACATAAAGTCGGTCTAGTTTAAATTAAGATTTTAAATCGATAAAATCGATAAACTTTAATTAAGCTCTCATCGACCAACAAAA
This sequence comes from Lathyrus tuberosus, assembly GCA_022829125.1. NCBI lineage: Eukaryota > Viridiplantae > Streptophyta > Magnoliopsida > Fabales > Fabaceae > Lathyrus > Lathyrus tuberosus. The sequence goes on along the minus strand of JALAZF010000199.1, from coordinate 6,377,495 downwards.
GAGAAAATAGGCCTCATATTCATCATAATTTATTGATTCAAATAAATCAACGAAAATTATGACTTTGTTATATCATAGGCCCAAATAAAATGGAAAATCAGAATGAAAAAGATTTTGAAGTTATGACTCAAGAATTAATTATCACAGTATTAAAAATCTTTTGAGAAAATGGAAAGAAAATGCTTAGAAAAATAGAAAAAAAAATAAGAATAGGGGTGGCAATATAATTAACAAGGAAATAAATAGGTAGAATCATGTGGGCCTTAAGGTCCATCATCCACCCTCTAAGACCACCGCACGGTCAGATCCCTCAAAGAAAGGGAGTCAACAAAGAAAAGGTGGGCCTCAAAACCCAAGAGGCAACACGGTATCTACCTCTTCCATTTTTAAGAAAAAAAACCATTTGAGAATGAACCAAGTATCAGCACATCAACATTATTCCGCAACATTCATTTTTCTTTTAAAATAAAAATAAAAGAACAGGGGAAGCTCAGTGTGAATGTCAACAACATAAACGCCGTTAAAGTCGATCAAAGCTCGCGAACAACAACGTTACGAAACGATGAATCTTCACCTTTCTATCACGATCTGGATTCTCGGTCCCTCTCTCTCTTGCGCGAACGGTTCAATTTTGGGTCCCCTCTGGTTCGATTTTCAGGTTCGATTTTGGGATCCCATTTCTTGTTCATCCTCTCTTCTTCATCTTCAATCTCTGTTTGAACGAGTTTTATGGTTATGAAGTTTGAAGGTTTGATTTGGTTCGGAATGGTGGGTTATAGTGGTTATTGGATCTAAGGAGGTGGAGAGGTTGAAGGCGAAGGAGGTTTTGGTTGTTTGGTGATGGCGCGAGGAAGAAGTGATGTGTGGAAACGGAGGAGTTATTGTTGGTTTACGGTTGCCGTGAAGTTGATGAGGTGAGTTGGTTTGGGTTTCGGCAAAGAGGAAGGATGAGGTTCAGCAGGTTTCTGGAGAGTTGTTGGAGCGGCGGAAGGAGCAAGGTTGTGGGTTTTGATTTGAATGGCTGTGTGAACTATTGATTGAGGGGAAATTTGACCAGAAGACGCGGTTGAAGTTCGGTTGACTTGGAGATTTGTGAAGATTTGGGGGAATATTGAAGGTTTTTTTTGAGGTCGAGGGCCAAGAGTTATTCGTTGGGGTTTGCGATTTATTGCTGTGACATTGGAGGAGCGCTTTTAATTACACATTTTGCTTTCGCTTTTGTCAGCCACGGCGGTGAATCACGGATGAGGTTTATGGAGTGTTTTGGGAAGTAGGAACGTAGCCGTGCGTTGTGCAGAGTGATAGCAGGCTGGGACTGCGCGTGGTAGAGAAACAAGGCGTGGGGGACATAGTCTTTGGTGAAAAGGTGATTTTGTCTGATGTGTTACAATTGTCTGATGCGCGTGATCCTTGGGTTGTGTTGGGCGTGGCAAACAACCTTGGTTGGGGAAAAAGATGCTCTTATATTTTCTTTGTTTTGTCCATAAGTAAAATTAAAAATTGATTAAAAGATATAAATTAAAATGAAATCAAAACTAAATTAAGAATAAAAGAAAATGAAATTAACAAAACTAAACTTAATCGACTTAAAACATAAATTTAATTAAAATGTAAACTATATTATATTAAAAATCGAACTACATTAAAAAATTAAACTCAATCAATTCTAGATAAAAATAAGATAAATTCTAAAATTGAAAGATAAAAATGGCTAAAAACATGATTAATGATCAATGGCCCAAAAGACCGCGAATGCTAGAATGACTGGCAAAAAATGATATGACAACAATCATAGTATCTGAGGGTAAAATTTGGGGTGCAACAATAGTATACCGAGTTTCACAGTCGGTGAATTTCTTGCTTAAATAGTAGATGGCAGACTCTTTCCTTTTTGTTTCGTCTTGTTGGCCAAGTACACAACCCATGGAGTCCTCCAAGACTGTTAAGTATATGATCAGCGGTCTTCCTTCCACTAGAGGTGATAGAATCGGTGGGTTTAACAGGTATTCCTTGATACTGTCGAAGGCGGTTTGGCAATCTTCTGTCCAAACACAGTCCTGATTCTTTTTGAGTAATTTGAAAATTGGCGCACATGTCGCGGTCGTAAGGAATATAAATCTGGAAATGTAGTTCAAACGTCCCAGGAATCCCCTGACTTGTTTCTCAGTCTTTGGAGAAGGCATTTCTTGAATGGCCTTGACCTTGTCAGGATCAACCTCAATTCTTTTCTGGCTGACGATGAACCCAAGCAGTTTCCCCGAACGGACCTCGAATGTGCATTTGCTGGGATTCAAGCGGAGTTTGTACTTTCTCAGACGCTCGAATAGTTTTGACAGGTGGGTCACATGTTCCTCCTCTGTTTTAGATTTGGCAATCATGTCATCGACATACACCTCGATCTCTTTGTGTATCATGTCATGAAACAGAGTTGTCATGGCCCTTTGATAGGTTGCCCCGGCGTTCTTCAAACCGAATGGCATTACTTTGTAACAAAAGGTGCCCCATGGAGTAATGAACGAAGTTTTCTCCATGTCTTTTGGCGCCATTTTTATCTGATTATAGCTCGAGAATCCATCCATGAAGGAGAAGACTTTGAACTTTGTTGTACTATCTACCAGCATGTCAATTTGTGGTAAAGGAAATTCGTCCTTTGGACTAGCCTTGTTTGGATCTCTGTAATCCACATACATTCTGACCTTTCTGTCCTTTTTCGTAACTGGTACGATGTTGCCTAACCATGGAGGATATTCTATTGTAGTGAGGAAACCCGCGTCAATCTGTTTCTGTACTTCCTCTTTGATTTTGATGGCCATGTCCGCCAGTAAAGCAGAGGTTGAGACGGACTCACCCGGACATGGCCATCAAAATCAAAGAGGAGGTACAAAAACAGATTGATGCGGGTTTCCTCGCCACATCAGAATATCCTCAATGGTTAGCCAACATCGTACCCATTCCCAAAAAGGACGGAAAGGTCAGAATGTGTGTAGATTACAGAGATCTAAACAAGGCTAGTCCAAAGGACGATTTTCCGTTACCACACATTGACATGCTGGTAGACAGCACAGCAAAGTTCAAAATTTTCTCCTTCATGGATGGATTCTCGGGCCATAACCAGATCAAAATGGCGCCGAAAGACATGGAGAAAACTTCGTTCATTACCCCATGGGGTACCTTTTGTTACAAGGTGATGCCGTTCGGTTTAAAGAACGTCGGGGCAACCTATCAAAGGGCCATGACTACTCTATTTCATGACATGATACACAAAGAGATTGAGGTATATGTTGATGATATGAATGCAAAATCTAAGACAGAAGAGGAGCATGTGAACCACCTGTCAAAACTATTCGAGCGTTTGCGAAAGTACAAACTCGGCTTGAATCCCAACAAGTGCACCTTCGGTGTCTGTTCAGGGAAATTACTAGGGTTCATCGTCAGCCAGAAAGGAATTGAGGTTGATCCTGACAAGGTCAAGGCCATTCAAGAAATGCCTTCTCCGAAAACTGAAAAACAAGTCAGAGGATTCTTGGGACGTTTGAACTACATCTCCAGATTCATATTTCTTATGACCGCCACGTGTGCGCCGATTTTCAAATTACTCAAAAAGAACCAGGATTGCGTTTGGTCAGAAGATTGCCAAACCGCCTTCGACAGTATCAAGGAATATCTGTTGAATCATCCGATTCTATCACCTCAAGTGGAAGGAAGACCACTGATCATCTACCTCATAGTCTTGGAAGACTCAATGGGGTGTGTACTTGGCCAACAAGACGTAACAAAACGGAAAGAGTTTGCCATTTACTATCTAAGCAAGAAGTTCACCGACTGCGAAACTCGGTACACGATGCTTGAGAAAACTTGTTGCGCTTTGGCTTGGGCAGCCAAACGTCTTCGCCAATACATGATTCGTCATACTATTTGGTTAATCTCCGAAATGGATCCAATCAAGTACGTCTTCGAAAAACCTGCTCTCACGGGAAGGATTGCCCGTTGGCAGATGCTGTTATCAGAATATGACATAGAATACCACACTTAGAAAGCCGTTAAGGGAAGTATTTTAGCCGATCATTTGGCTCATCTACCGATTGACGATCAAGAATCAATCGGGTTTGACTTCCCAGACGAAGATGTCATGTATCTAAAAATGAAAGATTACGATGAACCGTTACCCAGTGAAGGGCCAGAACCAGGTTCCCAATGGGGACTTGTCTTTGACGGAGCAGTTAATCATTATGGAAACGGAATTGGGGCAATCATTGTTACCCCTCAGGGTACCCACATTCCTTTCACTGCCAGACTTACGTTCAAATGTACGAACAACGAGGCCGAATGCGAAGCTTGTATTATGGGTCTCGAAGAAGCAATTGATTTAAGGATAAAAAACTTGGACGTATACGGCGATTCAGCCTTGGTTATCAATCAGATAAAAGGAGATTGGAACACATACCAATCAGGACTGATTCCTTACAAGGACTATACAAGAAGATTGTTACCCTTCTTCAACAGAGTTGAGTTTCATCATATCCCTCGTGATGAGAATCACATGGCTGATGCATTAGCCGCTCTCTCTTCCATGATTAGTGTAGGTCAATGGAACGACTTACCTAAGATCGACATAATGCGCCTTGAAAGGCCCGCTTACATCTTCACGATTGAAGAAGTCCTAGACGACAGACCTTGGTATCACGATATCAAATGCTTCCTTCAGAAACAAGAGTACCCACCTGGGGCATCCAAGAAAGACAGAAAAACCCTCAGAAGATTGGCTGGAAACTTCTTCCTGAGCGATGACACTCTCTATAAGAGAAATTTTGACACAGTCTTGCTCCGATGCGTAGACAGACCAGAAGCAGACATGCTTATGAAAGAAATTCATGAAGGATCCTTTGGCACTCATGCCAACGGACACACAATGGCGAGAAAAATTTTGAGAGCAGGGTACTATTGGTTGACAATGGAATCTGACTGCTACAAGTACATGAGCAGGTGTCACAAGTGTCAGATATACTCTGACAAAATTCATGTACCGCCATCACATCTCAAAGTTCTTTCTTCGCCGTGGCCTCTTTCCATATGGGGAATCAACATGATTGGCTTGATTGAACCTAAGGCTTCAAACAGACATCGGTTCATCTTGGTAGCCATTGACTATTTCACTAAGTGGGTCGAAGCAGCGTCATTCGCCAATGTAACCCGACAAGTGGTGGTCCGATTTATCAAAAACAGTATCATCTGCCGTTATGGTGTTCCAAGCGAGGTCATTACTGACAATGGATCTAACTTGAACAACAAGATGATGAAGGAGTTGTGCACAGAGTTCAAGATTGAACATCATAACTCATCTTCCTACCGATCCAAGATGAACGGAGCGGTAGAAGCGGCTAACAAGAACATCAAGAGGGTTGTAACCTACAAAGACTGGCATGAGATGCTACCCTTTGCTCTTCACGGTTATGGCACATCTGTCCGCACTTCAACAAGGGCAACCCCTTTCTCTCTAGTATATGGCATGGAAGCAGTGCTCCCCATAGAAGTAGAGATCCCGTCAATCCGAGTATTGATGGAAGCTAAACTCACCGAAGCTGAATGGTGTCAAAATCGACACGACGAACTGAATTTGATTGAGGAGAAGCGAATCACGGCACTATGTCATGGTCAGCTGTATCAACAGAGAATGAAAAAGGCGTTCGACAAAAAGGCCCGACCTCGCATCTTCAGAAAAGGAGACCTTGTGCTCAAGAAGCTACAATCATTTCTCACTGATTCTCGGGGCAAGTGGACTCCGAATTATGATGGCCCCTACGTGGTCACGAAAGCTTTCTCAGGCGGTGCCTTGAGACTTGCAACCATGGACGGAGAGGAATTTGCCTACCCCATAAATGTTGATGTAGTCAAGAAATACTTCGCCTAAAAAAAAAACATCTCGGTGGATTGAAAACCCGAAAGGGCGGTCCAGGAAAAAGTTAGAGACATAAAAAAAAATCATCCCGGTGGATTGGAAACATCACAGTACAATCCAGGAAAAAGTTAGGGATAATGGCAAGTAACTATGTTCAACAGAGGCAGGTCCCTCAGCAGCAGTTACACCATCCATCGGAGGAAAACTCCAGTCAAGGTCATCTTCGACAGAAGCTCAGGATGCCCCGAATTCAAAGTTGGTAGAAGGATAGTGGTCATTATGCTTCAACGTAGCCCTTTTCCCTGTAAATTACCATTTTCTAACTTTGTAAATACTCTTTGGAATCACTTGTTTGGCTGATCTCCATTTTATCAATAAAATTTGAGCCCTTGTGCTTTTGTTTGTAATTCTTATTTGTTTTAGCTTTACAGAATGACATTTTAATATGATTAACGATTCTTGAAATGAAACAAAAATGAATTTACTTGTTAAAACTTTTTCTGCTTTTAAAATAAAGACGACAATTTCTTTTGACTGTTGAACATCAGAAGAACATCGGTCGCTTCTCCAGAAGTAATCGAACCTCAAAGTACGGAACCAAAGTACTCCTTCTACGCCAGTACGCCTGAATGAAGGGATCAACTGTGTCAGAGACCTTGTTTCGTCTGACACGCTTCAGCCGAGTTCTTATCTCCTAAGCCCGACCAACATAGCTCCCAACAGGGACTATCTTTCCTAAGCGAGGTGGAATTGCTATCTTGAACCAGCGGTACTTCTTCGCCCAGCAAGGGCCGGGTATCCAGTCGTGTTCATCTTTTAGTTTGTATGTTGCATCAGTTTTGTCAGCATATACATACATGCATCATGTATTATTGATTTACATTCACAGTCATATTGCATCACTATCACTCTAGTCGGTCTTGTCCCCTAGTGATAAAAGTCCTCTCAATTGAGTTGTCAGCCCTTTCCTCGTTAGGAAGTGTTACGTCTGAACAATCTCTCTCCTCCAGTTTTATTTCTGGATTGAAGTTGGGTCCTCGACCACTTTGATAACTTGAACCTCTGAAAGACCAGAGAGCCCTCAGTTAACATCACTCTTCGCCATTGAAGATGATATCCTTGTTTTCCCAGATTAAAGAAAATCCCGAGAGAAAGCCTCCTAAATCGGAGATTCGGCAGTACGGCAGTTTTTCTCCGAAAAACCTACTGATGAAAAGGTCATCGACACCTCAAAATTGGATCACATCATATGGCATTTCTCCGAGAAGATCTCCGAGAAAAGCATGATGTAAAGACCCCGAACGAAAGCAATCTCTCAAGAGACTCGTTTTCCCCAGTAGATTCAACAAATGGCGTCTCCAAACAGAGAAGTTTGTGCACCTCTACAACTCAGACGAATGGGTTCCCCAACAAGTCTGACATCAAAACTTTTTCCACTCAAATAGCATCTCCCCAGGAAAATTCGGCGAGAAGTTTGAAGGAAAGCCGCTACGAATAGCGTCCCTTGTCAGTAAAGTTTATTGACAAAAGAAACTAAGACCAGTTCCTTGGTAGGAAACCAGGATCGAGGGGAAGTTTACATCAGAAACTAAGACCAGTTCCTTGGTAGGAAACCAGGATCGAGGGGAAGTTTACATCAAAAACTAAGACCAGTTCCTTGGTAGGAAACCAGGATCGAGGGGAAGTTTACATCAGAAACTGAGACCAGTTCCTTGGCTGAAGACCAGGATCGAGGGGAAGTTTACCTTTTCTAAGCATCATTGCTTAGCAAAAGAAGATTAATGCGTGAATTACCATTCATAGACGCCGTCAAAATTTCGGGTATTCTGATATTTAATCCTCTTGCACCCCGAATGCCCGAATACCTTCGTCATTCCCACCTTCGGGTCCAAGAAGATAAAATAGGGGCATCTGCCATACCCTAAATTTTGACCACTTAGATTTCCCATCATTGTGTAAATCATCATCACAATATGGAGGAACCATTATACTTCATCAGTCTCCACAAAGATGGGTGAGCATCCACTACAATCAAAATTAGGGTTTCAAGCCCTCTCAGAGCCTTAGACAAAGGATCAATCAAGGAATGACATGATCTTCAACTTGTCTAACATCCACAATGGATCAAAAGGACTCCCACTTCAAGGATCAAGCACAAGGCTGCTCCCTTCTAGGTGGATCAAGTCTCAAGATCGACAGTGTCACCAAATTAGGGTTTTGGTTGACCAGGGCCTCCAAATGGAAAATTTTCATCTGGGCACAAGCCAATGATCCAAAACATGACCTAATATACTTCATGGGACCTCATGGACTTAATCATCAAGTCAATTTTGCCTCAGGGGATGCATTCATCAAAAATCAGGAATTAGGGTTTCTTGACCTAATTCCCCCCTAAGTTGACTTTTGGGACAAATCATGAGCCAAGACCTCAAGACATGATTTGAGGGTCTCTAATGAACTATATTGATCCATTTGTAACAATGGATTAATCCAAGAAGCTTGAGCAACAAGTCTCAATTTCATCTGCACCACAATTAGGGTTTCCCGAGGAAAGTCAACTGTAGCTTTGACTTTTGACTAGGACATGCTCCCAAGCCCTAAGACATGATTCAATATACCCTATGACACCCATGGAACATGTGAATCAAGTTTGATTTAGGTCAAGGACATGATTCCATGAAGAATTACACAGTTTGGAATTTATCTAATAAAAAGTCAACTGTGCACAAAAGTCAACTTTGACTTTTTGAGATTTTTCACCAAAATGGATTTTTAACCCTAAAATGATGTTAATGTATGATTTAAATCATCATTCATCAAGAAAAATCAAAGAAAGTGGGATAACTTGTAAAAGGGGTAACCATAAAAACTTAGAAAAATTTCTAAGTTATGGAAAAAGTGACACTAATGTGCCAACTTTGGAGGACCATAATTCCTAAACCACAAGGCCATTGTTCCCCATTCAAAGCTTGATTTGTAGATCTCATTGCCCTCTACAAAAGCTTCATACTGACCTATGTCCAAATTCCTCATAGATTTTGAGTTATGGAGTGATCAAAATCAAGAAAAGTCACTTTGTTCCAACACTTAGTGAAAATTTCACTAAGTCAGATTTTACCCTACTTTTTGCCAAATGTAGGGGGATTTTTCACGTGGATTCAAAAGAGATCAAAACCAAAAATGTTCAAACAGTTGTTATATCATGTAAGGGCTTTCCAAAATGGCCAAGAACATTACCAAATTCAATTTGAGTCATGAGATATAACATTGGCAAGTTGCCTTGTTGAAATCTGTCAAGGCAAGGCAGATTTTGCATTTTTGCTCGATTTGCCAAAATCAGCCAAATCCAAATGCTCCTATCCACTTGGACACCTCTGAGGATTGAATCTAAATGGGACAATCACTGAGCCAAGCCTCCAAAGTCTTTGGAAGAAGAAATAGCATGTTGAACCTAGAATGGCCAAAATAGGGACAAGACTCCAATTTTGGATTGGAGCATTCAATGGAAGCATCAAGGTGGCATGGAGTGAGCTATTCTCAACTGAATTCAGTCAAGACTTATCCAAGACCAAGGGAACCACAGCCCTGTGCCCTAACCTCTAGTCAATGGCTAGAGGGGACTTGGATTTCCATTGGAAAACATTGGCCAAACCTCTGCTGCAGTTGCCATTCACTGTGGATCCCAAAACAAACTTGCTCTACTATAAATAGAGCTCAATTGTAATCAGTTTGAGTACACCAAAGCCATCAAACAGATGCTTTCCTCAAAATCTCTTCTTTCACTCCAATTTTGCCTTCTAAGGCAAGTCACTATCGGGTTTTGAGTTTTAGAGCTTTTCCAATCAAACCAATCACACACACACCTCACATACATCATATAGAAGTGATCCAAACACTCACATAACATCTGGAACACAGATTTCACAAAATCATCAGCCAATTGCTCAAGTTCTTGACAGTTTTGCAGTTGAGGTACCATCTTCAGTTCCAAACCATTTCAATCCATTCCAAGCATTCATACACACTCCATGGCACCTAGGGAAGCTATCCAGATCATTGGAACCTAGCTGTAACACCTCCAACACAAATCACGATCACCAGCTGCAAGTGGTAAGCATGAGCTCTTCTAACTCTATAATCCATGCAATTTTTGCTGCACAATAATTTGGCCATATGTTCATAATCATGCATGGAATGTTTCCCCTCAATTAATTGCATTGTTTGAATCATGTATAAAAAATCCTAGCCTTTATGCAGAAATTAGGGTTCTTGAGGATTTTTCATGATTTCTTGTTATATGTTTAATTTAAATGAAATTAAATACCATAGACATGATCGTGAGGTTGAAACGAGTTGATTGGTATGTGGATTGAATGATATGATTAAGTATTCAGTGAGATTGAAGAGAAAATGCAAATCTGGGCAATCCCAGAACACGCGCGTGTTCTTGGCGCCATTTTTTGAATATTTGAATATTTGAATTTTGTGATTTTATTTAATTGATTCAAAAATTAATTTCTCTCTGAGTTTTTTTAATAATTCACAAAAATGTTAAAATATTTTGTTTTTCCAAAAAATCCCAAAAATATTATTTATTTTGTATAATTGATATTTTTGCAAAGAATTAATGTTTTAATTGTTTTTGACATTTAAAATATTTTTTCCACCTTGAATTTGCAACTTTTAATGCTTTCTAATTATTTTGTAGGTCAATACTTAATTTTTGAAGCATTAATCCAAGATCACAATTTGTTTTTCCTATGTTAAACAATTTTGATCATTTTAATTGAATTTTTATTCAATTAAAACACATTTTTGAAAACAAATTAGGGTTTTTGGATTAATTCAACCCTCATAAATCATTTTCAAAACACTTTGGGCCTACCCTCGAGTAGTAAGACCCATTTCTTTTCTTTAAACCTTTTTGGGTCTCTTGAGAGAGTGTAAGACCCATCCCTTTATAAATACAACCTATTTTGGGCCTCACTTATTGTATAAGTCCCGTTGTATTTCAAAAAGTTCGACGCGATCATCGTCCGTCGAAAAAAATCATCTGGGCCTCTCCTTGAGCTATAAGACCCATTCAAAAATTTTGGGCCTCTATTAGATTGTAAGACCCAACCCCCTTTTAACCAAAACCATTTCTGGGCCTCAGATATTATATAAGCCCCTCTGCATTAAAAGAAAACCTTGGCGCAATCGCCATTTTAAACGAAAAATCATCTGGACCTACCCTCGTGTTATAAGCCCCACTCTTTTTCTTTAAAACTTTTTGGGCCTCTTGAGAGAGTGTAAGACCCATCCCTTTGTACAGAAAACCTTTTTTAGGCCTCAGTCACTTGTATAAGTCCCTCTGTACAAATTCAAACAGTGCGCTCACTGATAAAACCCTGGGCCTCTCCTTGAGCTGTAAGCCCCAAATCTTCCTTTTTCAAAGCACTTTCTCCTTTGATTTTGAATATATTGTTGTTTTCAATCTTTCTTTGTTGAACAACTAACCAAACAGCATGGAAGCTCTACAACCGAGTAAGTGTTTATACGCTTTCATTTATCGCTTTCATATACATATAACTGTATTGTGGGGCTGTTTCACTGTAAGTCTTCTTTCATAAACTCATATCAACTGTGTAATAATAGTATAGATATTTCAAGTTTCCCCGGCAACTATGTCTATAACTAGGTGATGCCGTTTCGTTTATTCATAGAAATAGACAACTAGATCCCCAATAGGATCACCAGATACAGTCTTCTCTTCAGCTGTCCTCATAGGAATTGTCAAGAAACTCTACTCCTAGAGATGAATGTATTCTCCGTGAATGGCATCTTTGAGTTTCTTCCGAATTCTCGAACTTTCCTGACTTGATCTATTCCTTGTGAATAGCTTGCCTTGAATTTCTCGGGGTTTGGGGACCCACAGGCTTCTTAAAAGCATCGGCCTCCTCTTAGGCATCATACAAGGACCCACAGGCTTCCTAAAAGCAACCCCGCCTCCTCTTGGGCTTAGTACAAGGACCCGTCGGCTTCTTAGAAGTATTCACAGCCTCCTCTTAGGCTTCGTATAATAATTCTTCCTCCGGGAATGATAGCTTCCTCTTGGGCTTCGTACAAGGACCGATCGGCTTCTTAAAAGCTTCCAGCCTCCTCTTGGGCTTCGTACAAATTGTCCCGACGACCTCCTAGAGGTATAGGAACAGAACTTAGTCATCTTTATAGAACAGTCCTTTCCAAAAGTCTACTACTATTTCTCAAAGCATAGTACAAAAGATGAAACTCTAAACACGGACAGTCTAATCTCCTTGAGTTTTCCAGACATTCTCAAGTGACCCCTTCGTTAAATAGGAAGAAAACCCGTAGACTCGGACAGTCTCAATACCCTTCGGATTTCCCAATTCCTTAAAGAACAGGAATAGCCCAGATCCTCGAATCAAATCCTCTAGTACAGTGTTGCTCATATAAGAACTGATTTTCTCTTTAAATCAGCATACTGGACCTGTCACTCAACTGAAACAGTAACTATAGCCTCCTCTTAGGCTTTGTATAGTGATCCTTCTCCATTTACAATAGCCTCTCTCTTGGGCTTTATACAATGATTTTCCCCAGTGGAGTCAAACAACGTTTAGCCTCTCTCTCGGGCTTTGTATGAGACACATAAAGAGACTCCCTCGTTGAGTCAATCACCCTTTCGCCTTCATCTCGGGCTTTATACGAGATACAAAAAGGTTCTTATTGAGCCAAACAAATTATAGCCTCTATCTCGGGCTTTGTACGAGATACAAAAACTCTCTTGTTGAGTCAAGTAGCCTTTATCTCGGGCTTTATACGAGATACCAAAAGACTCTATCGTCAAGTCAAAACCTTTTAGCCTCTCTCTCGGGCTTTGTACGAGACACATATTAGCCTCCTCTTAGGCTTTGTATAAGAAAACCACTGGTTGGTCCAATCAACCTTTTAGCATCAAAGTTGTGCCTCGTTCACAGTACACAAACTTCAATGACTCTTTTCCCTTCATCTAATTGCTGTAAGCGGCAAGCCTCTGGATCATCTACATCCATGCCAATGTCCCTCTTTTAGTATGAGAAATTCATAAGGAAATATGGCATTGCTCTAAACTGAGTTAAAGTCTTCTCCTTCAGGTTAAAATCCCCTATAAAGGAAATTATAGCATTGCCGGATTCACAAATCCCGGTTAAAGTAATCCTCCTTTATAGTCAGTCACCCAACAGTTGTGACATACAGACCCCTTTAGAGATGACAAATTCTCTCTAAAGACAACACCTTTTAGCTTCACATCTTGGGCTTTGAACAAGATACAAATAGACCCTTCAGCTTCACATCTTGGGCTTTGAACAAGATACAAACCACCTTTCGCTTCACGTCTTGGGCTTTGAACAAGACACCAAAACAACCATTTCCTCCCATAGAATAGGAGGAACTACGATCGCTCTGATTTCCCTGTTTCGGTAAATGGGAATACGTATGCATAAGATTGAAAGAAAAAATCTTAGCGAGCACACTAAACAAAAACCCAAAATCCCATACTTTCATACATTCGTCCTAACATCCTAACCGATAGCCTAAAGCACCCCTCGTCAACAAAATAACCTAGGAGAAACCCCGAATCTTTGTAGCATCTGTAAACCAACGGTTTTGACTGTTTAATCTCAGTATGCAAGCAGGTTTAATTGGAGACATCTATTTCCCTTCCTTCATCAGCTTTAATAGGATAAAAAATGAATCGAGCTGTAGTACCAGAGCGATCGTGCTTTGCAACCACATCCAAAAATCACTCGCTACACTTTCTCGTGTTGAGGCAACGAGTTCGTGAGAACATTCAGATTCGTATCTTTGAAAGATAAGACCTCGCTCCTAACAAGATTTTGCACATTGGATTTGAAACTGAGACAGTTTTCTATGTTATGCCCTGGTCCTCCTTGGTGGTAAGGGCAAGTTTGATTCGCTTTAAACCAAAAAGGCGGACTTTCTGGTATTGTAAGAGGAGACCTAGTTTGGACGTGCCCCTTGACCAGTAGTAGTGGAAACAGTTCTACGTACAACATTGGTATAGGGTCAAACCCTGGTGGTCGCGTTGTACGGTGATTGTTGTACTGAGGACGAGCCTGCTGAAGAGGCGGTTGTGTCCTTTACTGATATTGTTGTTGATTCGGTTGGCTTTGCGCAACCTGAGGTTGATACGTAGGAACAGGCGCAGGGTTGATAGCAGGAGTTATAGCTGCTACTGGTTGGTACCATCGCCTTTGCTTTCCGAGAGAGATATTCCCAATATCCTGCTCTTTTTTCTTAGGGAAAGCACTACCGTATCGTTTTGTACTACTTGATGATCCATCGTCTTTTACTAAACGTCTTTCTCGGACTGCTTTCTCAAGATGAACTCCCATACCGACCATCTCAGTGAAGTCACTGGGCGCACTGGTGACCATTCTGTCGTAGTAAAATGAGCTCAAGGTCTTTAAGAAGATCTTTGTCATCTCTTTTTCCTCAAGAGGTGGACAAATCTGGGCGGCGACTTCACACCATCTCTGGGCATATTCCTTAAAGGTTTCCTTGCCCTTTTGTGACATGGCTCTGAATTGATCTCTGTCCGGTGCCATGTCCAGATTATACTTATATTGTTGAACAAAGGCAGCGCCAAGGTCTCTGAAAGTGCCGATCTTAGTGCGGTTTAAACCCATGTACCATTTGAGTACGGCACCGATTAGACTATCTTGGAAATAGTGAATCAGTAGCTCTTGGTTATTTGTCTGAGTTGACATTCGCCGAGCGTACATCACCAAATGGCTTTGAGGTCAAGAGTTACCCTTGTACTTTTCAAATTCGGGAACTTTGAACTTATGCGGAACTTTCACATTAGGGACCAAACAAAGGTCTGCAGCGTCCTTTCCAAATAGATCCTGACCGCGAATGGCTTGCAGTTCCTTCTGCATTTCCAGGAACTGTTCCTGGAACTCTTTCATTCTGTTATCCATACTTTCGTTTCCACCAGAAGGTATCTGTGGAATCTTTCCTTCCGGGACAGTGTGTACCACGGGTGGTGGTATAGTCATTACGGTTGAGACTCTTGGCGCCTCCCGAAGTTTGTAACCTTCAGGAGTTGTTGTCATGCCCCGGGCATCTTCGCTTTCCCGAAGTTTGTAACCTTCAGGCCCAGCGGTTCCTGCTGCAGTTTCTAGATCTTCAGTGATCGGCGGAATATATCCTTCCAGGATATAATTGAGTGGCATGCCCCAGGTACGATCTTTCGGCATTTTATACCTAGGATCATACTTTTCCACTATCGGCGTTGATGCGATCTCTGAGATCACAGTCTGTTATTGTTGCATCTGAGCTTCTGCTAGAGCTTGCATGTCGTTATGAAGCTTTCTCAGATCTTCTTTCAGAGTGTCGATCTCTTCCCTTAACTCTCTGTTCTCTTCCTCGAGATCATCCATCTTTTTCTGTCGATTGGCCCGAGTATTGTACGAATGAGACAGTTTGACTCTAGAATCGAGACACAAACGTGGGATTCACAGGGAAGAAGAATGCGTTTATGAGAGAATGATGAATGATATGCAATGGTTATATTAATTGTATATTTTTTTGTTTTTCAATGTAAACTTCAACAAATTGGATTGCAAATATCAAACAGTGGGGAAACCCCATTTTATTGAATTTGAAAGATTGCGGAAATGGAAATACAGTAATTACAAAGTGCTGTAAAAGGAAATGTCTAAACTAATGGATCCTGAGTCCTCTCTGAAAAGATCTCAGGGGCTGGTTCTGGTACTTTCCTCTTCTTTGACCGGGGCTCTTGGACCGTTGTCGGGTTGTCATTCCTTTGCCAAGTGAAATGAGCGAGCAAATTCCTCTGGTCATCCTGATTTTCTACTGCATGTTGATCTATAATCTCAATCAGAGCATCTTTTTCTTTTAACAGTTGATATACTTTCTTGCAATCCACATTAAGAATACGGTACTTGTTCTTCCAAGACCTCCTCTCCTGTTGAACATTGTTGAGAGTCACCTTAATTTTTTCCATATCAGACATAAAATAAAGTACAGGGTCCCTTAATGGAAGAACTTCCTGACAAGGGTAAGGCATCCTCAACTTTAGAGCTCTAGTTTGTCCCAGTGGAGATAAGGTTTCACCGAGACACAGTCTGGTTTTCCTAGAGACTCTCGTCCTTTTCTATGAACGTGTTTCCAAGCATGCACTATTTCTGTCTTTAGTGCCCTATCATTTTTTCCTTCCTTGAAGAAAAGACCTTCCAGATGAGCATTACGCGGTACATGCCTCATCGGGTATCCAAGTTGACGACGAACTAAAACTGGATGATAATTTATTTCTCCCTTAGTTCCTATGAGGGGTACATTTGGGAAGTTTCCACAACGGTCAATGATTCTGATCCCGTCATAGATTCGATTGTACCAATCGATGTCAGAGTTGGTAAGAGGCATGATTCTATGAAACCAACGTAAAGTACTCTTTTGATCCCAAAATGCAGCAGACTTGGGCAAGTGGGAAATGAACCATTTGTATAGCAAGGGTACACAGCATGTGATCATTCCTCCGCTGTACAAATTCCTTAAGTGTACAGAATGATAAGCATCTGCAAGCAAGGTCGATACAGGGTTTCCAATTAGAAAAATCTTAATGGCATTGACAGCAACGAAGTTATCAATGTTGGGAAACAGAAATAACCCGTAGGTAAACAAAACAAAGATGCTTTCGAAAGCGGCCACGTTCCCTATACTAGCAAAGTACAGAGCCTTCTTTATCAAAAACTGGGCTGGAAAACCTTGGATACCACCCTTAATGATCATGTGAGTCTTGACTTCTGACTCGTCCCAATAGATTGCTCTTGCAATGGTTTGATCCTTTGGAATTTCTTCCAGTCCAGAAAAGGGAGCTTTGTCCGTAATGGGTAAATCAGTCAGGTGAGAGTACTCCTCTAGTGTTGGTGCTAGTTGATAATTCGGGAATGTGAAATAGTGATAGACCGGATCGTAGAACTAGATCAATGTGGACAGGATTCCTTCAATTACATGGACCCTTAACAGAGACAGCAGTCCTCCATACTTAGCTCTGAAAGCCTCAGGGTTGGTTATCATCCTTGCCAACCCTCTTAAATCCTCTAGTTTTAGAACCTTGAAGGTATACTTGTGAGTCTTACTTCTACCGAAATCCACAATGCAATCTCTTTATCTGACATTTGCAATCATTGTTTCAGTTTAATTTGAAAAAGAGAGAGTAGAAGAGAAAATTTTCTTTGTTTTAATGTTTTTTAGTGAAATGAATGCATGAATGCAGCACACAAAAACATAGAAAAAAACATGGGGTCAAAGGTTCGGTGTCATGAAGTCAAGGCTCTACCCATCCCCAAAGGTTTATACTGGTGATTTTTTGTACATGTCCTCAAAATCACTAACCCCTCTTGGGATAACAACAGCAAGCGGATTGCCAGCGAGCTGTAGTATCTTAGAGTAGTCTTAAATAAGGGTAGTATCGTGTGACAACTATTTCCGATAGCTTCCGCACTACAAAATGGTTCCAGTCTACTAAAATCCTCAGCTTCTTAGATAACCCAATCGAACAATCTGCTTTCAACAACCGAAGTCGTATAGGCATTGAATCCGCAAAGGGCATCACACACAATCTGCCATCACTTATCTTAGGGGTATACTCAATCTTTCCAGATGCGACATCACACACATTCCCATTAGTAGAAAAATAAACAAGGATATCAATTAGGAAAAGCAATATATATATATATATATATATATATATATATATATATATATATATATATTTGTCCTAACATCCTAGACCTCTATAATCCTATGATCCTAACAGACAATGACTCCCCAGCAGAGTCGTTATTTTTGTGACACTTTGTGAATTTAAAGTTTTCTACTTAAGACTGTAAGAAAGAATGCTCTTCCACTATGGTCACCATTTTTTCTGTGGCGACCACAGTTAAAATGACTTGTTCAAGGTTTCTACCTAAAACTGTAAGAAAGAAAGGCTCCCACTGTGGTCGCCATTTTTTCTGTGGCGGCCACAGTGAAAATGACTTGTTCAAGGTTTCTACCTAAAACTGTAAGAAAGAATGGCTCCCACTGTGGTCGCCATTTTTCTGTAGCGCGGTTTTTGTGGTTTCGAATCACTATCGCTTTGGTACTATAGTTCGATTCATTTTTTATCCTGTGAAGCTGGTTAAGGAAGGGAAATAGATGTCTCCAATTAACCCTACTTGCATACTGAGGTTAAACAGTCGAAACTATTGGTTTACAGATGCTATCAAAATAGGGTGTCTGTCTTTAGGATATTTCGTTTAAAAACAGAGTGTCGTGACTGTATAGGAGGCTTTTGGTAAGGTACTAGGTCCAATGTTTCTGATTGAGGTATGAGGGTACTGGACTGAGGGTTTTTGATTAGTATGATCGCTAAGACTTCGCGGTCTTATGCCTACGTATTCCCGTTCAACGAAACAGGGAAATCAGAGCGATCGTAGTTCCTCCTATTCTATGGGAGGAAAAAGGTGTTTTGGTGTCTTGTTCAAAGCCCAAGATTGAAGCTAAAGGTGATTTGTATCTTGTTCAAAGCCAAAGATGTGAAGCTAAAGGGTTTTGACTGAGAGAGAATTTATCATCTCTAAAGAGGAACTGTTGATGTTTGTATGCTGTGAGCAAAGCACAAATTTGATGCTAAAAGGTTGATTGACTCAACCGGGGGGTTTCTTTATATAGAGCCTAAGAAGGAACTTGAGAATGTCTTTGAGACTTAAGGGGCTTAGACTGTCCAAGTCTAGAGTTTTATCTTTTGTATGATGCCCAAGAGGAGGCACGAGCATTAAGGGATGAATATAAACCCTAAAATGGCCGGTAGTTTTGACACTGGAAAGACTGCTCTAGCAAAGGATGACTAAGTTTTGTCTTATACCTTTAAGAGGTCGTCAGGGTCCTTGCATTAAGCCCAAGAGAAGGCGTGATAACTTCTAAGAAGCTGAAGGGTCCTTGTACAACGCCCAAGTGGAAGCGGGGATGCTTTTAGGAAGCCTGTGGGTCCCCAAATCAAGAGAAGTTCAAGAAATACAATTCACAGAGAAGAGATCATTCCAGGAAAGTTTGAGAATTTGGAAGAAACTCAAGAGATGCTATTCACGGAGAATAGATCAACTCTAGGGGAGAAAAGTTTCTTTGACAATTTCTAAGGGTGACATTCTGAGAAAAGGTTCACCGAGAATACTACCTTTCTCTTTGTTCCATATTGTTTAACCCCAAGAGGAGGGAAGACTGTATCTGGAATCCTACGGGGGATCTAGTTTTGTTTGTATTTAAGAGTGACCAACAGGGCTTTACCTAGTTCTAGACGTAGTTGCCGGGGAAAACTCTAAATAACTATACTAGTATTACACAGTGGATATGTGACAAGTATATAACAGGATGTGAAAGAAGACTTACAGTGAAGCAGCCCCACAATACAGTTATATACATATGAAAGCGGTAAATGAAAGCGGATAAACACTTACACGTTAAAGAGCTTCCATGTTGTTTTGTTAGTTGTTCAACAAAGAAATTAAAGAAAGTTTTCATAACAACATATATTTGAATTCAAAATCAAAGGAGAAAGTGCTTTGAAAAGATTGTTGGGGCTTACAGCTCAAGGAGAGGCCCAAGTTTTAACGATGATCGCACCGTTGTTTTGAAAACTGTACAGAGGGACTTATACAATATGTGAGGTCCACAGAGTTTTTATGTACAAGGGGATTGGGTCTTACACTCTATTAGAGGCCCAAATATTTATTTTTGTACAAGAGATGAGACTTACAACTCAAGGAGAGGCCCAGGGTTATTTGTTTGAAAACGGCGATCGTGCCGAGGTTTTTGAAAACACAGTGGGTCTTATACAATATCTGAGGCCCAAAAAGGTTTTGGTTAAAAGGGGATTGGGTCTTACACTCTATTAGAGGCCCAAAAGTGTTTTTAAGAAAATAAATGGGTCTTATAGCTCAAGGAGAGGCCCAGTTGATTTTGTTAAAAAGGCGACGATCGCGTCGAACGTTTGAAAATATACAGAGGGACTTATACAATGTGTGAGGCCCAAAAAGGTTTATTTACAAAGGGGTTGGGCCTTACACTCTATTAGAGGCCCATGAGTGTTTGAAAAAGGATTGATGAGGGTTGAATTAATCAAAACCCTAATTTTGTTTAAAAAGGAATTAATTTTGTTAAAAAATTAATAAAAAGTATTGAAAACATGTGAAAAATGAGTGGTGATCTTGGATCAATGTTTCAAAAATCATGTTTATATCCACAAAATGATTGGAAACCAATTAAATTTGGAAAATCAAGGAGGAAAAAATATTTTAAATGTTAAAAAACAAATAAAAGATTAATTCCTTGTAAAAATATCAAGTATATGAAATAAATAATATTTTAGGGAATTTTTGGCAAAATAAAATATTTTAACATTTTTCTGAATTATTAAAAAAAAGAATCAACTCAAAATCATTAAAATTCAGAGAGAAATTAATTTTTGAATCAATTAAATAAAATCACAAAATTCCAATATTTGAATATTTGAAATGGGCGCCAAGAACACCTAAGAACACGAGCGTGTTCTGAGTTTTGCCCAGATTTGCATTTTCTATAAAATCTCACTGAATACTTGATGAAATCACACAATCCACATATCAATCTGCTCGTTTTCACCTCACGATCATGTATATGGTCTTTAATTTCATTTATTTGAAGCATGGAATAAGAAATCAAGACAAAACCTCAAGAACCCTAAATTCTGCATGAATGCTAGGAATTTTGATACACGATTCAAACAAAGCAATTAATTGAGGGGAAACATTCTATGCATGATTATGAACATTTGGCAAAAGTATTGTGCGAGGAAATATGCATAGATTAAGAGATGACCAAGTTTAGGCTTACTTGAAGGTCATGACAGCAAGAGCAATGTGATTTTTGAGTTGGAGGTGTTACAAATGAGTTGTGATGATCTGAACAGCTTCCCTACACCATATGGAGTGTGTTTGAATGATTGGACTTAATTGGAAATGGCTAGATCACTTCATGGCATCTTAACTGCAACTTGGTTAAAAACTTGAGCAACTGGCTGGTGATTTTGAGAAATCAGTGTTACAGTTGTGTGTTTAGTGTTTGGATCACTTCTATATGATATTTATGAGGTGTGTGTGTGATTGGTTTGGTTGGAATTGTTCCTAAGCTCAAAACCCGATAATGACTTGCTTTGGAAGGCAAATTTGGAAGTGAGAAGGTGATTTTGAGAAAGGCAAGTGTTGTAGGCCTTTGGTGTACTTAAACTGAGCACAAATGAGCTCTATTTATAGTAGAGCAAGTTTTTTTTGCAAGGAATAGTATGTCGCGGCTGCAGCAGGTTGTGGCCAATTGCATCACTTTGGAATCTTAAGTCTCCTCTTGCCATTGACTAGAGGTTAGAGCACAGGCCTTTGGTTCCCTAGTTCAGAGATCATCCTTGACTCATTCAGTTGGAAAAGGCTCAGTTCATGCCACCTTGGTGCATCCATTGAATGCTCCAAAACAAAATTGGAGTCTTGTCCCCCTTTTAGGCATTTGTAGGTTCGGCATGCTATTTTTAGTTCCAAAGACTTGGGAGGCTTATGGATCAGTGTTTGTCCCTCCTTGGTCTCCCCCTGAGGTGTTCAGATGGATATACTTGTATGTCATTTGCACAATTTGATCAAATCGAGCAAAATGCACAAATCTGCCTTGCCATGACAGTTGCAGCAAGGCATATTGCCACTATCATAACTCATAGCTTAAATGAAATTCGATGGAGTTCTTGCCATTTTGGAAAGCTCTCATATGATACAACATATGTGTGATCATAGTTTGTGTTGACACTTTTTGGATCCAAGTGAAAAATTCCCCTACATTTTGAAAAAAGTGAAACAGATTATGACTTAGTGAAAATTTCACTAAGTGTTGGAAAAAGTGGCATTTTCATGTTTTTGTCATTTTGGTCACTCCATAACTAAAAATCCATGAAGAATTGGAATGAGCTCTAGTTGACACTTTTAAAGTATGCCATGAGATCTATAAATCCATCTTTGGATCAACCAAAATGGTTGCTTGGATCACAAGTTATGATCCTTGGAAGTTGGTACCCTAGCCACTTTGTTCCATAACTTAGAAAATTTCTAAGTTTTTTATGGTTACCCCTTTTACAAATTATCCCACTTTTCTTGATTTTTCTTGATGAATGATGATTCCAATCACACATTAACATCATTTTAGGGTTAGGGAACCATAATTGATCAAAAAATCAAAAAGTCAAACTTTGACTTTTGGGCACAATTGACTTTTTATCAGGTGAATTCCAAACTGTGCGATCCTCTATGAAATCAAGTCCTTGACCTAAATCAAACTTGATGGATTGATTTCATAAGTGTTATAGGGTGTATTGAATCATGTCCCATGGTTTGGGAGCATGTCCGGGTCAAAAGTCAAAGGTACAGTTGACTTTTTCTTCAAAACCCTATTTGTGGTTCAGATGAAATTGAAACTTGTGCATCAAGCTTCTCGAATCAATCCATTATTGCAAATGCATTAATGTGGTTAATTAGAGTCCCTCATACCATGTCTTGAGGTTTTGGCTCATGCTTTGTCCCAAAAGTCAACTTAGGGGTGAATTAGGTCAAGAAACCCTAATTCCTGATTTTTTGGTGAATGCATCCCCTGAGGCTAAATTGACTTGATGATGGGGTCCACGAGGTCCATTGGAGTATCTTGGGTTATGCTTTGAAGCATTGGCTCATGCCCAGAGGAAAATTTCCATCTGGAGGCCTTGGTCGACCAAAACCCTAACTTGGTGACACTGGTGATCTTGAGGCTTAATCCACTTGGAATGTTGCAGCCGTGTGCTTGATCCTTGATGTGGGAGTCCTCTTGATCCACTGTGGATGTTTGAGAGGTTTAGACAAGTTTAATATCATGTCATTCCTTGATTGATCCTTTGTCTAAGTGTTCTAAGAGGGCTTAAAACCCTAATGCTTGACTGCAGGGAATGCTCAACAATTCTTGAGGAGATTGATGAGGCATAAAGGTACATCCATATTGTGATGATGATTTGCACAATGATGGGAAATCTTAGTGGTCAAAATTTGGGGTATGACACTCCAGTGTTTGGGGAATTGAGATAATGCCTTACAACATTAACAAAGTTTGATTGAAAGCATACCAATATCAATTATGGGTACTTTGTTTTCGTCATCCTCCCTCCAATCTTTGCATAATCAAAAGAAAGTGGACAAGAGATATATATTTCAAAAAAAAAATGCATAAATATTTAAATATCCAACACAAATGAATTGAATAAAAAAGTTGCAATGCTCATTTCATTAACATGAAAGTACAAACATAATTTGAAAACAAACAACTAATACAAATAAAAGAAAATACAAACAATAAGAAACAAGGCCTAGTGACTAATCAGCAACAGGTGTGTGCTGACCTGTCTATAACACTAGATTTTAGGAGGATAGCTTGATAAAGTTGAGTGAAGCTTCATTTATCATGCCCTAGAAGAGGATTGTTCTGGACATTAAGATTGGTGTAATGAAAGGTGATGATCTTGTTTCTGATCAGCTCTTCTACTATAGCCTTCAACGCATAGCAATTTTCCATGTTATGGCCTGCACCACCCTGATGGAATTCACAATGAAGATCAGACATATAGCCAACTGGTAGAGGATTTGGAGGAGTAGGTAGGGCCCTAGTGGTAATCAAACCTTTCTGAACTAGACTAGGATACAACTCAGTATATGTCATGGGAATAGGATCAAAGTTTGTCCTATTGCAATTCTGGTTTTGTCCAATAGTCAGACGTTGAGGTATTTGACCTGGTCGTGGAGCAACCACCATGAGAGTAACAACAACAGCAGGGTGATTAATATACTGAGGTCAGTGGCGAGGTCTTCTCTCATTAGTCATGATAGCATTGGTCTGATCTTCTCTCTTCCTCTAGAAGTTTCCATAGGATTTCTTCGCACCATTAGATGATTCGAAAGTTTTAGACCCTTTACCATTCTTGAGACCTTCTTCAAGTCTTTGGCCAATGGACACCAAATCTGTTAAGTTGGAAGAAACACTACCAATCATTTTTTCCCGATAGAATGGAGACAAGGTGTCCATAAACATTCCAGTGAGTTCCTTATCTGCCAGAGGAGGTTCTAATTGAGAAGCTAACTCTTTCTCCACCATTGAGCTTACTCTTTGAAAGACTCTCCCTCATTCTGAGTCATGTTCGGAAGATGGCGACGGTCAAGAGCCATGTCAAGGTTGTACTTGTACTGCTTTATGAAATCATTAGCAAGATCTTGGAAGCAGTGGATGTTATTTTCTCCCAGGCTCATGTACCATTTGAGTGAAGCTCCACTCAGGCTGTCCTGAAAATAGTGGATGAGCAACTTTTGGTTGTTGGTATAAGCAGCCATCTTTCTGAAGTACATAACCAAATAGGCTCTTGGACATGAGTGACCTTTGTATTTCAAAAACTCGGGAGTTTTGAATTTGGAAGGCATAACAAGGTCAGGAATAAGGCACATGTTGTCCACATCAACACTGAAGAAATTAGTACCCTCCACGACTCAGAGTCTCTTATCTATAGTCTGAAATTGTTCACGAAAAACTTCAGGTTCAACAAAATCTTCACGGTCTTCACCTTGAGCACGAGAAGCATTGTAATCAAAGAAAGGATTCTCATAGGGAGCTCGGGCAGTCTGGGCAATAGTATGAACCACAAGTCTGGATTCTAAGAAGACAGGAGCTTGAAACCCTAGTCTAGAAGTTTGGCCAATCAAAGAGGTAGTGACATGTGGTGGAGAAAAGTTGTGAGGCAAACTAAACTTAAGCCATGTGGATGGTGGCATTTAGGAAGGTTGAGGATCAACAGCAGCAATTGTAACTTCTTGGATAATGATCTTTTGAAGTTGCACCCCTCTAGCAATTAGGACTTGGAGCATCTCAATAAGTTTAGTCATGCTTGAATTAAGATCATCAATTTCCATTCTGATCTCTGCATTGTGTACTTCTTGTTTTGACATCTTGCGTTTGATATAAGCTCTAGTCTTGTATCGGCGATGAGGAATCAGCTTGACGACTGACATATGACTGAAAGATAGACATCTGGGATAAATTGCTCGAAAACCAGGATGCATGTATGAATCATGCAAAGGAATGCAAATGATATGCAATGTTTATGCAACACAGGATGCAGGTCACAGGTAACAGGATCAAAAGTTCAGGATCACAAGCATGGAGTCTGGGTAAAGGACCAACACAAGGTGCATACTAAGGGTAAAGCACATGCACAACGTGTTCTAACAAGGTTCCCAGAGTCCACAATCCTCTTTCGGATAGTACTAACACTCCGATTACTCGAGAATCAGTAATATTCTCAAGAGAACCTCGTCTGAGTGTAGTATCGCGTATAAAATAATTCAGGTTTACACCCTCATAGTCACTGCACTACATCCTAAAAGGAAAATATGGGTTAAGTGGGATACTAAAGGTTCTCAGCTTCTCAGGCTCCCAGGTCAGAAAAAGTAATGCTATTACGATTACTCGTAACGACATCGGTAATCCCAAAGGGGCCTCCGCTAAGTATGGTTGTATCATATGTTAATCATGCTTAGGATTACTCCAGGCATGTAACTTTTGATTATACCAACATTCTATCTTAATGTACACTCAAGTCCGGGTTAGGACTTATCTCACTCATACAGATCATTACTTTTAAGAAGCAGAAAATGCCTATACAATGCAACCAAACAATAATAATAGCAACACAAAGATAAGCATGTTAGGTCAAAGCTATCGGATCCCCGATGGAGTCGCCATTTTCTATCGTAGTGAGAATCGGATACCAAAGCTATCGGATCAGCTTGGCCAGCAAAACAATGACATCACCACATAACTTTTATTTTTTCCAAGGAAAGGGAGAAAAGATCGAACAAAAACCCTAAGTAAACATACAAAGCAAAAATCAAGGCCTAAAGCTAAGCAAAGAGAAATCAAAGGTACAGAGGTTGGTTATACTAAGGGAAGGTACTAGCACCCTAAGTATCTGCAGTACTCTACAGGAACCTCTTGAAATATTTGTGTTTTGGTTAAAAATTGTTTGCTAAAGGTAAGGATGGGCAAAGTAAAAAAGAAAAGGGGAAAAAAGAAAAAAAGGTAGAAAAGAAAGAAGGCAGAAAAGAAAAAGGTAGAAAAGAAAAAGTTAGCTCGCTAGGATCTCACAATCCTATGCCTACGTATCCTTAATTCGAAGTCAAAGTAATCGTAGTTCAGAGACTAGGGGTGAAAAAAAAGAAACGGTGCTCGCCAAGGATTGAGACTTTGTGCCTACGTATTCTCAAAAGGAAATGAGAAATCAGAGCGTTCGTAGTTCATGGAACTACGAGTTATTAGGGTTCAAAGAACCAAAACAACAAAGGGGAAAAGCTTGAAAGCTAAGCTTGTGAAGATTGATTGTAAAGTTGAAGAGATTAATGGCTATCTCTTTATGAAAAGATTTGAATGAAGAGTTAAAGGTTGCAAGGGAGAGAGATTAGTGGCTATCTCTATGCCATGGTTTGAAGGAAGAGTTAAAGGTTACAAGAGATTAATGGTTATCTCTTGCGAAGGCTAATGGTTTGTAGATGAAAGTGGTATAAAGTTCTAAGGTTGAATTATGGTTTAGATAATGGGAGATAAGAGATGCTACAATTATATACAAATGTATATGAATGACTAACAAGTATTTCAATCATTGGTATCAAATAACAAGTATGGGACACAAAGATGAAAGTCAAAGATTATGTCAAGATAAAATCCAAGAGAACGTACAAGTTTAAAACTAAACAAAGTGTATCTTGAAATCAAATGAATATAAAGTATAAACATTTTTTAGGTCTTTTCTTTTATAAAAAATAAAAATAAGAAATAAATTATTTAAACAAAGTATAATTATATTTTAAATAATAAAAGACTAGATAATAAAAAAAGTTTAAATAAAGATAAAGAAATAATTAAAAGGAATAAATAAAATATATAAATAATAAATGAAATAATTTAAAATGATAAAATAAATAATAAATAATAAATAAAAAAATAAAATAAAAATGAATAAATATTTTGGTTTAAAAAAGGAAAATAAGAAAATAAAAAGAAAAAAACTGAAAATAAAAGGGAGGAAATGAAGAGAGAAATAGTGAAAGGAAAAAAGAGAAAGAAAATGTGATAAATGATGGAGGAAGGTTTTGAACCCGTGCCCCTCAGCATGAGGCAAAACACACCAACCACTAGGCCATTATGCACTTGTTGAAAAAGAAATGCAGCTATATATATATATATATAACTTTTGAAACTGAAAAAATGGCGCCAAGGCCTCCTTCTTCCTCATGAATGCTCCATCATTGCCAACATTTAAAGCTCATGACTTTCTCATTTTTTAACCAAATAAAACATTTCAATATACCATTTTGATGAGAATTTCATGAGGAATTCAAATATGTACCTGGATTTTATTTATTTTAAGTGTAGCTCACGAATATAAGCAAAACTCAGAAAACTCTACAAAACTAAAAATGAAATTAAATGATGATGAAAAAAAATAAATGGCAAACATGTTAGGGTTTTCATTCCTCACATTGTGACAAGTATTTTAGGAACAAGAATGATAAAAAATGATTCATGTAACTATGAGTTTGAGAAATGAAATTTTACCTCAAAAGTGAGAAATGGTTCTTGCACTTGGAGCACTTCCAGAAGTAGTTTGATGATTCCTACAACTTCTATGATGTCCTAAGAACGTGCTGGAATGCTTGGTTGGCTTTGAGATGCTCTGAAACTTCCTAACCGAATCCAAGTGCAATGTGAAAAAGTAAGGTTGTGATGGAGGTGTTAGAGGTGTTTTAGATTGTTCCTCAAGGTTTGGACAAGTTATATGATGTATATTGAAGGTGTTTGGATGGGTAAATCAAGTGGAAAGTGATTAGAATGAAGAAATGCAATTTTCACTGTAATGGAAATTTAAAAATGCAAGAAATGTGATTCTGATTTTAGAGGCTTGTGGTAATGTGTTTCTGTGTGTGTTTTCTGTTGCATTGAGGCATCTTATTTATAATGGAATGATCTTGAAGTAAAACAATGGGTAATGGCAATGTTTGGAGGATCTTGGAGCAAAACCATAAAACTGGACAAAAGTACAAAAGTGGTTATGCTTCAGTAGCTCCTACTTAGCTTGCTTAACGGATTTTTTTTCAGCATATCAAATTTGCTTTGAGGTTTAGATTGTATAGTTGAATCATGGAAAAGGTTAAATGATCAAATTCCACTTTTCTCATAATGTACAAAATAGTTTGGGATGACATGTTGGATCAAGTTTTTACATGTTGAATGGAGATCAAATCTTGCAGAATTTGAGATTATTGTGAAGATTTCATGGCATGGAACAAGTTTCTAGATGATCAGAATCTTTGAAAATGCTTGGAAAGTGGGCAAAAGTGGTCTTGAACTTGTGCAATCATAACTTTGTGCAAATATGTCTTGAACAAACATCCTAACATGGCCACTTTGGAAGATCATAACTTCATGCTCAAGTAAGATCTTTTCTTGCTCTTTGTACCATTGGAAAGATGGGATCAAATACTACAACTTTAATGTTGATCACTTGGAAAGAATCAATTTGGATCGTGGAGAAAAATGGCTACCAAGTTTGAACTTTTCACTGATTTCCACTTAGAAAAATTTCGAAGTATTGGACATTTTGATAACTTGTAAAACCTCAACTTTGGACAATCATAACTTTCAATTTGTAGATGATCTTGAGTACATTCTTTCACCAAAATGAAGTATGTAATACCACCTTTAAAATGAGTCCTCAAGTGTCTCCATTGGCTGCTTGCGGAGAAAGTTATGAGCTGGGAAAGTAGGGCGAAAATCATAGAGTTTTCATAACTTAGAATTTTTTTTTTAAAACCTTAAATTTCCAAATCATGATCTTTGGATGTTTTCTTTTATTTTATTGAGTGATCATGATCCAAATCACATGTTTTTATGATCCTTGACTTGTGAAGTCCATGTTTGACTAAAAATCTCTAAAGTCAATCTTGATTTTTGATCTACAATTGACTTTTTTTTAGATGAACTTGATTTTCCTCAATTGCTCATGAATCAAACTTCTTGAATCAATCCAACTGTATGAATGGACTAATATGATGCATTTGGGTTCCTTGAAACCTATCTTGGAATATTGGATCATACCTTGCTCAAAAAGTGAAACCCGAGATGAATTAGGTCAAAAACCCTAATTTGGTGCATATGATGATTTGGGGCTTGTTGATCTTGATTCAATGCAATCTTGAACTTGCTTATTGATGAGAGGAGACCCTTGATCATTGTTAAATGAATTGGGGCTTGAGATGTTGAGAATCCCACAATCTTTTGACTAGTCAACTTCTTGATATTCTTGACACCCAAACCCTAACTATGATCAGAGCAAAACCAAAACACATGTTCTTGTATCCAAAAGGGTTAGCGATGCATAAAACACACATAAAATGGTGGAGTGCTTGAAGTTATTCACTGAAGCACTCTGAAGCTGCAGGTGGATGTTCTGAGTAAAACAATCAAGACTGAACACTTTCTCTATTTGAGGGATGTAATTGATGTTGTTGATTTTAGTTAGCTGAGTTTGAATTAAGTAATAGTGTTAGGAGTAATTCATATTGATTTAAGTTTTATTTTAGAGTTAATTTACATTTCATTTAGTAGGCTCTGTAATTTAAATACTAAAAGTTAGTTTATGTTTGAGATAAGAATTCATTTGTAACCAATTTCAATTCAGTTAGAGAAAGAGAAAGTAAGTTACAAATTTATTTTCTCTCTTTCTCTTCCATTATCTTCTTCATCTTCAACTTTGTACATCAACAATGTAGAAAAGATAAATATAAATTGAGTTAAGTAGGAGAGGGATTGTTGACCCATAGAGAAAGGTGGATAGAGGATCTGAAATCTAAGGTTATTTAATATTGCACTCTAGGAACATTGATGTGGAAAGTTAAAATTGAGAGAATGAGGTTATGGTTTAGAGAATTGGTAAATGAGTACTCACTTAATAACGTTCTATTTACAGGGACAGGGATCAATCATCGTGGTTGATGGATCTATGTAAATTAGACTCAGATTTATTGGCACATCCAAATAAGTACTTAGTAAAAGAGACTTATAAGGGGTTAATCACGGATCTCCCTATTCATATGAATTTTTATGGTCAAGAGCGTGGAATAAGGTGATCCTACTTAAAATATTGTGTTTAGTTTGGAGATTGTTTCAAAATAGAATCCCCTCAAAAGATAATCTAGATGGAAGATGAGTGATAAACTTAGGTTTAGTTCGTTGCATCAGGGTGGGAGCGAGGAGATAGTTTCTCAGTTCTTCTTCGAGTGTCCATCTTTTGCAGGTACTTAGTACTCCATATGTCATTGGCTCGGAATATCAATTGTGTTACAAACACAAGTGTTGCAACACTTGGAGAAGTTTAAAATTTTAATGGGTTGTGGCATATTGATATTTAAGAAGATTGTAGTGGTGTAATTCTCTTGCGTGTGAATCTTGTGGAAATGAAAAAATGATAAGATTTTTCAATACAAAGAAATTTGGTGTTGTAAAAATGGCAAAATAGACGAAATTGTTCTCATGAACGTGGCTTAGAAGTAAATCAAATAATATTCATGACAATAAATAGCAATGGTGAATGAATCCTAAGGATTTCCTTGGAATTAAGAATTAATAAACATCGCCTATATGAGCAATCAAAAATTTGTTTAGGCAGTGGAGTTTTAGATGTTTTCGTCGATGACAAGCCTGTCAGGTTCTCTATTTACAATTGGTATAAAAGTGATGCTAAATAGTGGAACAAATTTCTTGCAGTTTGAAAATCATATCATAAAGTGGCATTAAATGTCTAATAGTTTTGTTTACGGATGTGCTGTAATACCCCATAATTTCGTGAGCATTTTGGATAATATTTTTATGATCAACTGGGTTCCGAGGTACTCTGAGCAATTATTGGACAAGTAATTAGAATAAACCGACGAACTCGGAATTTGATTATATTAATATTGTTTAACTTGGAGTTTTATTAATTGGTGTATTTGAGATAATTTGGATAATTAGTAATATTACCAATTAATATTTCCTTGTGTATTTTCTTTTCCTTTGCCATATTTGGAAAATAGATAGAAAAAGAAGAGAAAGAAAAAGGAAAGGAAAAAGAAAAGAAAAGAGAAAGGAGAAGGAAAAGGAAGAGGAAGAAGAGAAAAATTTCACAAGAGCTCAAGACTTGAATCATCAACCAATCTCCAAGCTTTTCATCTCAGTTTCAATCTCCTCGTCTTGTAATCCAGGTGGGTTCTAGTTAGACCCTTTAGATTAGGGTTTTAATGAGTTTTAGAGTTAGTTGATATTGTTAGGGAATGTGGAATTTTACCGTAAAATAGTAAATTAACTGCTGAAATACGATCTTTGATTGTATGTTATACTGGTTGTTGTGTTTATAGCATGTTTTGATGTGTTTTGATTGTGAAAAAATGGATTTTGGGGTTGATTTTGGGGAACCCGTAGCAGAAAATTCTGCAGAAAAAAATTCTGCAGATTTCCACTGCCCATACGCGTATGGGGCTTGGCCTTACGCGTATGGGGCTTGTCCGTACGCGTATGGCATGGATGGTACGCGTATTGGAGGAAAAATGGAAAATTTCAAGGGAAAACAACTCTGCCCATACGCGTATCACCTTGGGTAATACGCGTATGGTACGCATATCACAATGGGCGGTACGCGTATGGCTGGGCGAGCCAAATGGGCGGTACGCGTATGGCTTAGGGCAATACGCGTACGGTTAGGAAAAATGCACACTTGTGTTTTCCTGCGATACTATTTTTGGTTATGTCGATAACTTTTGACCCGGTTATCCGTTTTTAATATTCTTGATATCATTGGAAAGCTAACAAAATGTACTTTCTTATGAAAATGGTTTTAAGATGGTTGGCCGATTTAATTACGTCGGGATTTTTGGAATAGTGTCGTTTTGTCGTTTTTATCGTTTAATGGTGTGTGATTGTTGTTGAATATGTATGCATGATAAAATATAAAGTAAGTAGAGTGAGGACCATTACCATGAGCAGTGTTGGAAGCTATAGAATGAATAAACACTAGTATGGAACATGTGTGGTAACCGTTTGGTTGTGATAAGGCATAATGGCCTTGTGATTGTCGAATACAATCACGATTGTGTGTGATCACGTAATCGTAACCGGTTATCTTTGCGAGTGCGTTTCATGGGTCTCGAGCTCCTCTGAAACATGTGCACAACTACTTGACAGGTTTGATTCCCGTGTGCAGTACGAATGGCGCTCTGGGAGCGTATGCTTGTGATGGTTAATGGCCCGTGTGAAGTGACGGTTCATAACGGTTAATGGCCCGTAGAACCCGAATCCATTCGTATGTCAAGTAGGTTCAAGGATCCATGACTCAGGTCGTCTTCTAGACGTAGAAGCGGACGGGAAAAGGGGATTCCTTGGTGTGGTTACCGATTAGTGATATTGTGAGTTGATGAACTCATAACATGTTTCCATATAGTGTGTGTGTACTCAAAGTCACTCCCCTTCCCTTTGACTTGAGTTAGGTTTATTAGAACCTTGTAGAGCCGAGAGGACTTTAAGATAGGGAACTCACTGAGATTTGATGTATCTCACCCCACTGTTGTTGTTTACATCACAGGTACTGTAGGTTCCGCGAAGGGTAAAGATAAGGCCGTGTGATTATCCTTACTTATCTGATGGCTTTGCTTCCGTTGTGGAGTTTTGAGATCCTTAGTGATCTAGTTCTTAGTGTTTTGTCTTTTGAAACATCTTGTAGATATACTATGCCGTAGTTTTTTTTATATTAGGCTTTTTGGGCATGTATATGTATAATGTGTTTACTAAGAACTTATTGTATATTTCGGTACCAAACGTACTTTTCATGTATAATATATGATTTGATGCATGTATGTATATGTGGGCTTTACAGTTGGTATCAAAGCAGGTCGTATCCTCGACCTAGCCATGAAATAGAATAAGTTTTCTTTTCGTTTCATATGCAGCGTGTCGCCATGGGTCTTGTCTGTTATATTTATGGTATTGAGTCTGATCAACTTAATCCTATCTGTATGAAATTCAGGAACATGGCTGACAGGCGCAGAAACAACCGTGGTAGACCAAGAACCACTCCAGTAGGGACTAATCTGCCAGGTGATGCTGGGAATGCTCCTTTATACTAATTTATGCAACAGATGCAGGAACAACAGAATCAGTTTATGCAGCAGATGGTACAGAAGATGGCTGGTGGTGTGCATCCTCCAGTGGTGGTACCAGAAGCTGCAGGGGGAACCTTCAGAGATTTCATCCGTATGAATCCTCCGAAATTTCAGGGAGGGTTAGATCCAGTAAAGGCTCATGAGTGGATATCAAGTATGGAACAGATTTTTCTAATAGTTCAGTGCAGTGAGGAAAACAAAGTGGTCTTCGTTTCTCACTTGTTGAAGGGTCCGGCCATGAGGTGGTGGGAAAGTGCTTCAGCCTTAATGACAATTCAAGAGGTACCAAGGGTGTGGGAGCAGTTTAAAATAACTTTTATGGAGAAATATTTTCCAAGTTCCTTAAGGTCTCAAAAAGAATTTGAATTCCAGCAATTGAGACAGAGTAACTTATCTGTGGCTTCTTATGCTGAAAAGTTCGAGGTTATGGCTGCTTATTCGAGACAGGCTATGTATGCTCCTGATAAGAGGTGGAAGATTGATCAGTTTCTGTTTGGTTTAAGGGATGAAATTTCACATAGTGTATCTCAGAGAGAATTCACTAGTTATGCTGAATTGTTACGACAGTGTTATGTTGCGGAGCATAGTTTGAAAAAGGTACAAATAGAAGGAGATTTGAGCAGGGCAACCCAAAGTGACCATGGAAGATCGAATCAACAGTTTAGGCAAAGGCAACAATCCTTTAAAGAGAAGCAAGTTCAGAGTTCTAGGACTAGTGTGCCTCTGGTGTGTCGTACTTGTGGTTGAAATCATTACGGACGGTGTGGTATCAAAGGTGTGAGGTGTTATCTGTAACAGCCCGGGCCCCTCGGAAGGCAACCCCGGCACTGCTACCTCACGATCTTCTCTACCCCCTTCACTAGTAGAGTTTTTGCCTTTCGTGGGAATCGAACCCTGTACCCTGGGGTTCAAGTACATGTTCAATCCACAATTAGTTAGATAATATAAATTTTTAGTAGTACCAATAAAAATATAAACTTTTACCTGTTTACATACTTTTAGATTTTTTTATTAATAAATTACACTTTAAATTTTGGACTTTATTTCAGTTTTTAACTTTGTTTATATTTTAACGTTTTCTAATTATAAATCTTTATTTTTCATTTTCATTTGTACTTATACGTTTAGTTTCTACATTATTATCTAAGTTTTCAACTTATTTTTTAGTTTCATATTTGTAAGTTTAAACTTTCAGATTGATATTAATATGTTGCGATGTTAAAAAATATTACCTTTGTTCCTTTATATAAGAGACAATTCATTTTTTAGGTTCATTGAATAATCAATGTATTTAGTCTGCTTATTGACTAGATACATTCATTATTCAATGAATCTAAAAAGTGAATTGTCTCTTATAAAATGGAACGAAATAAAAGATGAAAAAATTCACCTCCGTGGAAGTAACTCACATCCCCCGTGAGCACAATGCCCGAGCAGATGTCTTGTCCAAATTGGCGAGCACAAAGAAGAAAGGCAGGAACAAATCCGCCATACAAGAAGTGTTTTCCCGCCCGAGCAACGACAAACCGGCCACAGTTTCGGACATCAACGCCATCGGGGACAGCAATTGCTGGATGACCCCGGTATACGAATACCTCATGACGGGCAAACTGCCCGAAGATCCCAAAGAAGCAGGAATGGTCAAGAGGCGCCCGTGCTCGTACACTATAGTCTAGGATAAGCTATACCTGCGTGGGTTATCTATTCCCTTCCTCAGATGTGTCGAGGAGACTAAGGTCCCCGGCATACTCCAGGAGATCCATGAGGGAATCAATGCGCTGCACCTCGGCGGGCGATCGTTAGCCCGTAAGGCGCTTTGAGCAGGGTATTACTGGCCCACCATGCAATAGGACGCCAAGGAACACGTCAAGAAGTGCGACAGATGCCAACGACACGGGGACAAGCACCTTGCTCCTCCCAACGAGCTCAGTCCACTGTCGTCCCCATGGCCGTTTGCGTGGCGGGGAATGGATATCCTCGGACCTTTCGTCCAGGGGTCGTATCAAAACAAATACCTCATCGTCGGGGTGGACTACTTCACGAAGTGGATTGAGGCGGAAGCGTTGGCCAAAATCACGGCCTTTAACGTACTACATTTTTACAAAAGAATTATCCTCGCCCGATTCGGCGTGCCTCAAGCTATCGTCACCGACAACGGAACACAGTTCACCTGATAGAAACTTCCAAGACTTCGTCACAAAACTAGGCATGAAGCAACACTTCACGTCGGTCGAGCACCCTCAAACGAACGGACAGGCTGAGGCGGCGAACAGGGTGATCCTCTAAGGATTAAGACGTCGACTAGGCGACGCCAAACAACGGTGGGTCAAGGAACTACACAGCGTCCTCTGGGCCTACCGGACGACCCCACACTCCACAAACGGGGAGACCCCCTTCCGTCTGACCTACGAAACCGAAGCGGTGATCCCCGTGGAGATCAGGGAACCTTTGAGGAGGACAGAAGCCCCCTCGAAGGGGACGCGAATGACGAAGCCTTGAGGGAAGAGCTCAATTTTGTCGAGGAGATACGTTCGGGCGCTTCTCTCCGAGAAGCTTCACTTAAGCAGAAAATAACACTACGTTATAACGACAAAGTTATTAAATGTGATTTTCAGGTGGGCACCCTCGTCCTACGAAGGAACCAGAAAGACTCGCGAGAAGGCAAACTCGCCGCGAACTAGGAGGGCCCGTACCGCGTCCGCGCAAAATCGGGGACAGGAGCCTATTTCCTCGAAAATATGCACGGGGAAAAACTTGCTCGACTATGGAACGCTGAAAAGCTAAAACAATATTATAGTTAAGCACTACCCGCGACACACTAGCACCGCGATTACGGGGACGCACTAAGGTACGAGCGCGACACCCCTAGATAGAACACGATGATCGAAGACCGCGTTGTGTGTGCGTGAAGACTTTGATCTGACGAGGATACCTCGATCAAGCTCCGCCGCTGTTGTACCAATCAGGCAGAACACCCAGCTCGCGATGGGAAGTTTACGCCACGAAGCTAAGACCTCGACCGAGCTCTTAGCCTCGTTGAGGGTCGGAATACATCTCTGACCACCCGACCAGCTCTCCACGCGGTCAGGGACTATCAAGGTCGAGCAAATCCCAAAGTCTTTATTACTTAGACAGAAAAACAAAGTATAGAAGTCTATCACTTAGACAAAAGCAAAGCACAGCAAAGACAATAACATCACACACAATTAAAACCATACAAACAGCACGCTAGCAGATAAACGAAAATGCATAAAAGCGGGCAGAAACCCATTGTACAAATATTACAATCAGATGTCAAAAAAGCCCCTGGCACGCAGGCCGGGTAGAAATATCCCAATAAATAAAAATGACTCGCAGGCCAAACAGAACGGGGAAGAAAATCCTACTCAGCGGCGGTCCCTTCAGGCTGCTCGGGAACATGGACCTTGTCGACTCTCATTGGATGAACGATCTGCCCGTCGACCACCTCGTAGTCGGGGTCGATCCCCTCGGTCGAAAGGTCAGGGTTGAGGACCCGAAGCTGCTCCACCGCGTTCTTGAAACATATGCCCGCTACCGCGAGATTGTCTTCCTCGGCTTCCCGGAGCTTCGCTATTAGCGCTGCCCGCGAAGTCAGCAACCTGTCCTCCTCGGTTTCCTCCTCAGCGGGGCAGACAACCTCCTTCAATTCAGCGTTCCTCGCCAAGAAACGATCCCTCTCCTCCTCGACACCGGCGAGACGTTTCCGCTCCTCCTTGGCACTCTTCAACTTTTCCACCAATTTCTGTTGAAGCTCGACCTGGGCCTGGTTCTGGCTTTTGCAGTCAGCCAGCTCCTTACCCACCTTCTCCATTTCGACCGAGATGGACTGGAAACTTTCTCGCAACTTGCTCAGCTCACTTGCGGGGCACGCCTCATCATTCAGAACCAATGCAGCCGCACAGACCCGCATCACGGAGGACACATCATCCACCAGCGCCCTCCTCCGAGAGACCTTGTCGATGCCCAAGATGGCCTGAGCTTCAGGGATACCCACGCACAAGGAGTTGTTCCCCGTGAAAATTTAGGCCTCGAGTGACAAGGAGGGAGCACAAATTTTACGGCAGGAGGACTCTCGTTCTCCGTAAGATCGACGTCCACTGTATCTGAAACCCGTCGCCTCTTCAGGGACTCCTGAGAGCTGGAAGAGTCACTGTCCTGGTGAGAGCCAGAGGAACCCCCGACAGTCTGAGGGAGAATGGGGATCTGTGCTCGAAGCTGCTTGACGCGACTCTGGCCTCCTTTCTTCGCAGCACGGGCAGCCTTCACCTTTTTGAAGCGCTCCTCAGCACTCGACATCTTTCTTGCAAAAAGAAAATAAACATTTCAGAAATCCGGAGGTCGAAGAAAAAGTAAGTCGAAGAGAATGGCACCACCTAGCAGCTCGAGAGCATCCTCATCAGAGAACGTCTCGAGGAGGGCCCTCGTATTGATCAGACGACGTTTTGTCAACACCTGCCCGTCGTCCCCCCGGACGAATTCCCCGTCCATCGTCACGAACTTGCCCCTATTAAAACTGTTGACGAACGCTACTATCTGTTCGTAGGACAAGCGATCCCCCTCGTCGAGACGGCTAGGCCTGACTTTGTAGCTTTCTGTTCCGTACTTGAAGTGTTCTTCGGTGCAGAACAACGGAAACCTGGGCACGAGGGCCTCCTTCTGCCACCCATTTACCTCCTCGACCTCCCAACGGTACACTGTGTTTACGGCCTCAAGTGTGACCGGCCTCACGAGGTAGTACCGGTACTTGAAGTCTCGCACGGAGTCCAGGTAAGTGTGAAACAGGCTGTTCACCTATTTGAAGGACACCCAACCGTGCCTATCGTCGACGGCCTGTCGCTGAAGGTGGAAAATGCAGAAAAACAAGGGCACGGTCGCCCCGATCTGCAGATATTTGCACACTAGCTCGAAGGCCCTAATGAAAGCAAGAGAGTTGGGGTGGAGCTGGGAAGGGGCCAAGCGTAGCCAGGTAAATACGGCCTGCTGGAAATCCGTGAAAGGTAGATGCCACCCCCGCCTCGTCGAACATAAACTCATAGACGGGAAACCACATCCCGTTGTACGTCGAGCAGTTCCGATGATGTACCTTCGGCCTAAATACGTTCCATGACTTCGACGAGCCCACCAGACGGTGCTCGACAGTGCAGAAGATGTCGTCCTCGTCCCCGTCGACGAACAGAGACATCATGTTTAAGGCCTCCTCGCAGGCCCATTCGTCGGGCGATCTCTCCCCGCCACTGGTTGTCTCTGCCATAGGGGAGTCAGGCCCATCGTAATTATCCAAAGATCCCTCGGCCACAGGCAACACGTCCATTTACCTGAAAAGCAGATGGAAATGGTGAATTCGATGACCCGTATCAAATCCACCCCTCCACCACTGATAAAGTGAAAGGGTGAGGAGGGAATGTCGGGGAACACGAACCCGCGACCATCCTCGCTCCCCGCGGGAGCGAGGTTGGGCGGGACCCCGAGATATTCGACCCATGTCCCCGAGACAAACTTCGGTTCCCCGGGGATCCCGTCCTTATTACCCAGGACATTCAACAAACGAACTAAGAAACGTTCATCTCAGGACCCCGGGATATTCTTCATGTCCTCGGGGATTTCATCATCCCTCCCCGCGAAATTCAACGACTAAACTATGAAATTCCGCCGTTTTCGCCGGATATTTCATGGATTCCATGGAAACTTCACCAGTTCACCATAAGATTCGCCCTATAAATGCAAACGAAAGGAGGAAAAAGAAGAAAGAAACTTACTTGAAATACGCTTTTTGGGTTTTCGGCATGGCGATCGTCGGTGGAGAACGGCGGAGAACGGTGGAAGGTAGCGGCGGAAGAACGGAGAAGAAGAGAGAGTGAGTCTGAGAGGAAAAGAGCAAATGGTGCAAATGAAACGAGGTGAGGCCTATTTATAAGATCCTCACGGAATTCGAAGAGTTTAGGCTACTAGAGTACACTACCCTAGCCTTTCAACCGCACCGGAGCTGAAGCCCAGATGACGTTGTTGGCCACCAGATACTGTCTGATCCAGGTACGATTAATATATATATATATGAAATTCAAATAAAATTGATGAGACAACGTTTGAGATCAGTTTGAGAAATAAAAATGATAAACAATAAAATAATGTCATTAAGGTAATATTTGTGTTGTTTAATTTTTTTCCTATTACTCTATTTTAAATTCATTTACACCCAATTTATTATAAATACTCATCTAAATTATATTATTTCATTGTATGCTTTTTTTTATAAATTCTTCTAAAAACTCTTTTAAATTCAGCAACACCAAATAAAATATTATTTGATACTTTTTTTAATCACATTTGAGAAGTTTATTATTTATTGTATGATAGAAATTCTTTTTTTCATAACATTATTTGAGACGTATTCCTGGTTCATGTCACGACTCGTACGGACGCACAAATTTCCCATTAGTTATAAAATTGAAGATGGGATAAAAAAACACACAAGTATTTGTAAAAACGAAACACAACATATGGGACAAGATGTTTATGATTTAAAACAGTGATTTTTTTAAAAAAAATAAAGATTTAATGATAAAAACATGTCTGATAATTTGTTAAATATGTTGGTTTCTAGATAGGTTCCATATTCCAATTTTTGGTGACAATATATAATATTCAAAAGATTAAAGGTTGGTTTTTAGATAGGTTCCACATTCCGATATTAATATTTTTAAGAATGAATATTTTATAGAATAATAAAGCTCGATTCGGTTACTGCAGTTTGGATTGAACATAAACACAGCTAGTTGCACATATTGCACAAAAGGGTATCAAATAGAGACTAAGGGTGTGAATTTGTTTATCATATTTTGATGCAATCAAACAAATTTTTTCAAACAAATAGAAACTATTCAAACATAAGTTATTCTATATATACTTATCACAATTATTATCATTTTGTAACATTATTTTTCAATTTAGTATATGTTATATATTTCATCAAATTTATTATCTATTAATACTTTTATAATATTAATAAAAAATATATTTTATAATTTGGATATTTAAAAAACCGACCCAAATCCAACTGCATGAAATTGAATTGGATCGGGTTTTTTTAGCCTATAATCCAAAATCGAACCAAACCGCAAATAAATTTATCTTTGAATTGGATGATATTTGCTTCAAAATTGATCTAATCCGAACCGCGAACACCCATATACCTTTCACACATAGTGAAGCAAACGACGTGAAAGACAAATAAATATTTACCTTTTTTTATATAATCACAGTATATTAGAAGAAGGATCCAAGGGGGGTCCCAACCTAATGTTTTACAAAGAGTGGAACAATTTTTCTTTAGTATTAACCAGTACACATAAAAAACAGTCCCCCAAAAACTCAAAAACAAAATCTATTACAAGAAATTCAAAGGACTTTTGCACCATTCATATTAGTTGCATTTAAGATTGTTTGAAGGAGAAAGATCCAACCACCACCAAGTGAAATGTAAAACTCTATGAAAGATTTCTTTTGTGGAAGCCACGACATCGTTGAATATAACCTGATTTCTTGTCCACCAAAGACACCAACAAGTTGTCAGCCATACCACGCAAGCGTTTGATTTTGATAATTTCCCGATTACTTTTAGAAACCAAGCCAACATATGTTCAACAATGTTTGAAACAACTGGAATGGACAATCTCATCCAATTCTCAACCTCCTGCCACACCATACTAGATCTAGGACAATTTACGAAAACATGATCTATTTCTTCAGCAGCTAGAAAACAAAGGACGCAAACTTTGTCATGCGGATTTGAAATCACACCTCTATTCGCAAGATTTAATCGTGTAGGACAACA
The DNA here is from genome assembly GCA_022829125.1 of Lathyrus tuberosus. Classification (NCBI taxonomy): domain Eukaryota; kingdom Viridiplantae; phylum Streptophyta; class Magnoliopsida; order Fabales; family Fabaceae; genus Lathyrus; species Lathyrus tuberosus. Next base: position 6,336,355 of record JALAZF010000199.1, on the reverse strand, counting down.
ACTCAGAATCTACCTCCAGCCAAAAACTTTAATCTTGAAAGGGATCTTAGTTTTCCACAAAATTTCCTAAGCCATTTTCGAGTTTGGATCCATAGCAATGACACCTGTAGCACTGTTAAGATGCACATAACAAGACTTGACACATAACTTATTAAATACACCTCTTGGCCAACCAACAATATCCTCTATTCCACTGACAGGTTTAGCTTGTGCTAGTAACAATTCGAGTTCGCCCAATTGCTCTTCCACATCTCATCTCATTTCCAATTTTAAACCCTTCAGCTCCCACCCACCTGCCACAATCTTTCACAACTGCCATTTTGCATCCTGAAGCTTCAAATAATTCATAAAAGAGGCTCCTCATTGAAGCCGCACCAAGCCACTTTGAATGCCAAAACGAATTAAAAGTCCCATCCCCCAACTTCCATGAAAGTTGGTTGTAAAAACCATCATCTCTAAGAATATCTCAAATCCTCATTATATCCTTCCCATAATGCATTTGTCTCATAGACACACTTCCATAACCATTTGGTTAACAATGCCTTATTAAAAATAGCCTCATCTTTCATACTCAACCCTCCAGCCTTCTCATTTTTGCATACCAACAACCAACGCACCCACGAAATATGGTTTTTATCTGTCATGCCAGCCCACAAAAACTTCCTTTGTATAGCCTTAATCTCCTTAACCACCTTAACCGGTGCTTTATAAAAAGATAAATGGTGAGCACCGAGTTAATAAGCATTACCCTTCCAGCAATTGAAAGAAGTTTGCCTTTCCAAGAAGATAGTCTAGACTTGACACAATCAATGATCGGTTTCCAAAAGGAAATCCTTTTATGATTACCAACAATGGATAAACCAATAAACTTAAAAAGTAACATGCCCGTCTTGCAAGATAAGAAGTGAGAAGTTTCCTTTAGAAATGAATTGTCCACCCCAACGCCATATAATCAAATTTTACCGAAATTTATTTTTAGTCTAGAAATTAATTCAAATCCTTTAAGAATAAACTTTAGACCCCAAAGATTAGACCAAGAAATATCACAAGCTATAATCGTATCATCTACGAATTATAGTAAATTGACAGAAGTATCATCTTTCAAAGCCACACCTGTTAACAAATTTGTGTTGGTAGCCCTTCTGACCAAGTACGCCAAACATTCCTCAACCAACGTGAACAAAAACGGAGAGAGTGGATATCCTCGCCTTAATCCCCTCGACGCCTTGAAGTCTTTATTTGTGCTCCCGTTCACCAATATAGATAGATAGCTATTGAATATCGGACCTTTCATCCAATGCAACCATTTGACATCAAAGTTCATTGCCAGCATTACCTTATGCAAAAAACCCCAATCCACGTAGTCGTATGCTTGGGCAAAGTCCACTTTTAGAAGTAGGAATCTTTTCTTCTTCCTAGTGGGAAAATCAATAAGTTCATTTTCCACCACGACTCCGTCAAGGATTTGTCTCCCCGGAACAAATGCGGTTTGAGACGAAGAGACAAGCTTACCAATAACTAAGCTCAGTCTTACAGCCAAAAGTTTTGACCCCAACTTATAAATGCATCCTATAAGACTTATAGGCCTGAATTCATCCAAGTTTTGAGGATTTTCTATTTTGGGTATTAACGCAATAAATGATGAACACAATGATTTTGGAAGTTTTGCAATCATATGGAACTCTTGTATACAATTCACTACTTCAACACCAATCACATTCCAACACTTCTTAATGAAAGCCAAGTTAAACCCATCAGGTCCCGGGCTCTTATTCCCATCACATCCGTTTATTTCTTCTAAAATCTCCTCACAAGTGAATGGTTATTGCAATCTCTCATTGTCATCAGATGAAAGCTTAGGCAAGTGAGACAAGTCCAATTCAGGTCTGCACACATTAGGACATCGAAACTTGGCTTCAAAATGACTCTTAATATTATCATTTACCCTGCACATATCCTCCACACCTGCAACTCCAATGTTATGCCCAGAGATAGAATTCATCCTCAACCTTGTGTTTCACCATGGAGTGGAAGAACCTAGAATTTGAATCCCTATCTATCACCTATTTTAATCTGGATTTCTGATTCAAGAAGCTTTCCTTGAGATGCAGCTTGTTCGAAATTTCCAATTGTGCCTTGCTCCTTCTAATTAAATCTTCCTCAGAAGTAACATCACCATCAACTTCCATATCATCTTCTATACTATTAAGGATTTCCACGCCTTCATCAATCCTTAAATCCACCCAACCAAAGACATGCTTATTCCATCATCTAAGTTTCTCCCTAAGTCCCTTTAACTTTGCTACAAGGATAGAGCTTGCATTTCCTAACACAATAATACATTCTCAAGCCTCATTCACGAAAGAAATAAACTCCGGATGCTCAAGCCAAGCATGGAGAGTTTGGAATGGCTTTTGCCCCCAGTCTACATTATTTGAATATAACCAAATCGACCTATGATATGATACATCTTTATCACCCACCTTTTGAGCCACCACCTTCCACCTCCTAATCAAGCATTCAGATAATAATATTCGATCAAGTCTGCTCCTGCACTTTCCACTTGAATTATACTATGTAAACACATTTCCTAGTACAAGCATATCAATCAATTCCATTCCATCAATGAAACAGGAAAAATCTTCCATTTCAACTAAGTTTAGTCGACCATTCCTCTCTAAATCTGACTTGACTGCGTTGAAGTCTCCTCCAATCAACCATTACCCTAAAGGTAAACTAGATTTTAACCTGATCAATTTTGACCAAAGGAATTATTTTCCCACAAGACTACACCATGAGTATATATTTACTATGAAGCAATTTTTACCTTTCCACAGCTCATACACTCCCAGGAAGACTTTCCCCTTAAAGCTAAACAATAGACTAAAAGAACTCTTCTTCCATATTGACAAAATTCCCCCAGATTGCCCAACAGAACTAGAGGCAAACCATTCGTAATTGTCATTACCCCATAAGCACCTTACCAATTTTTCATCAACTGCCTTAATATTTGTCTCCGGCAGCAAACAAAAATATGTTTTTCCTTCAGTAATTATTTGACAAACCCTTCTTCTCTTCAGTGAAAAACCACACCCACGAACATTAAAGCTTATAAGATTCATGGAACTCTGATTTAGATCGCCCTCTTGTCTTCAAAGATTCTTCTATCTCTTATCTCCAATTCTCTAATTATGCCCTCAAATACCTCATCGTCCTCATCCCCTTCTATCCACAAATCCTTAATTGATTGCCAAATCTTCGCCGAAACATCCTCCATAGACTTTTTAACCCGTGCATTACCTTGGTTGACATCAGTATCTGGTATGGATTCATAATAAAGGATTGATCCTCCAGAGTACCTAGAAGATGCTTCCTCCACCAATGAGGAGCTATGATTAACACCATCAGATATCACTTTATTCTCAGGTATTAGGAGTTGTTTGATTGAGGAATGAAGCAAAGTAGAAAAATACGATGGAGAAAATGGAATCTTGATATTATCATAGATTTCATTTAGTAATTTTTTCTTTTTTGAGTTAGGCCCAAAAGAAGGCCCACCAATCCTTCTAGGGGAGCCCGAGATTGGGTCAGAGTTAGCCACTTCCCAACCCTTAAATCCAAGGCCACTATTGTCCACAAAAGTGGATACTTTGTTTCCTACTATCATCCCCATATGTGCTTCCGCTACATTCATCTGTCCCATCTTGGGATCCCACTTTTCAATCTCATTAAATGTTATGTGTTCCCCCATAGTGATATGATTACCTCTGTCTGCATTGGTTGTTCCAAAAAGCACATTTTCTCTTTCATGTTTGGAATTAGAATTTTCTTCCACCGAGACCTCAACATGTGTCCCCACGTGGCCATCTTCATTGAATTTTTTCGCCGAATGTTCTTTTCCCAGGTCCTTGGTACTTTCACTTTCTTGATGATCTCCCTGACACCCTTGATTTTCGTGACCCCTGGATTCACCTTCCTCCTCCACTTCGGAACCCTCAGACTCCCCGCCATCTTCATCAGTTTCCTCCACCTTCGTCTCTGTATCACTTTCCGATGAGAGCCCCTTTAACACATCAATTCTTTTTGGACCATAGAAGTCCTCTAACAATTTAATTCTATGAATGTTGCCATTTATTTCTACATTGAAAAATTTATTTAGATTTATGGTGTATTTGGTCTTTATCAAGAGCCTTGCAACGCCTAAATTCCTCTGAGCATCTATGTCCTCGTAGCAACATACAAACTCTCCCACACCTGCAGAGATAAACTTGAAGAACACAGGTTTCCAAGCATGACATGGTAGGTCGAAGCACTTCAACCATGTCAACCTTCCATTGTCAATATCCATCAGAGACCAAGGGTGAATGTCCACGAACCAACGCGAAATCCAGTGAACCTCCTCCTGAATCAATGTCCTCAAGGCACCTTCTTCTCTTTCTTCTAGAAGTTATAACTTGGCACCCAATGGAGTAGCCTTGATCGGGAAAAAACCTTCTGCATTGATAGAATCTTGAACATTATAGGTTGATCTTGTATTCTTTACCATACAAAAAAAAACTTCTCGAATCTTCTGACTTCGTTCTTACCAATATTAAATTGCAAATGAGCGAAAGTTGGGTTTTCCTCCATTTTCCTCTCCCATCTCCTTAAATTTCTCGATTCAGCAACCTCAATCTCGCCTGTCAAATTTGTTTTAACTACCTAAACATAAGATTTACCCTTAGGATAATCTTTCATTTTTAAGGAAGCTGGTCTTTAAACTCCACCCTGAAAATTTCTATCCAACGATCTATTGTGCATTGCTTTTCCTCCCTTCCATGTTTAAAACTAGGGACATTTACAAAGATATTACTACCATATATTTGAATGATATCAAGTTTTTCCGCCATGAGTCTGTCCTCCTTAATATTCCTGTATCGAACAAATCCATACCGCTTGCCTCTCTTATCCCTCCTTGCTGGGATAAAAACCTCCATCACAATACCATACTCCGTCACAAGAGGTTTAGTGAAAATATCCGCAAGTTGATTCTTAGAATCAACATGCTCAAATACCACATCGCCTTTCTCTACATGATTCCTAAGAAAATGATGCCTTACTTCTATATGTTTTGTGTGAGAATGTAATACCGGGTTTTTGGTTAGGTTAATGGCACTTGTATTATCACACAAAATAGGAATACGTTCAAGTTGAACATTGTAGTCGAGTAATTATTGCTTAAGCCACAAGCCTTGAGTGCAACAACTACCGGCCAAAACGTATTCCGCCTCGGCTGGTGACAAAGCAACGAAAACTTGATTTTCGCTATGCCAACTCACTAAGGAATTCGAGAAAAAGTGACAAGTACCACTAGAACGTTTCCTATCCGATTTGCAACCGGCAAAGTCGGAATTGGAATAGCCAACCAAAGAGAAATCGATTCCTTTGGAGTACCAAAGCCTATACTTTGGAGTACCGCATAGGTATCTAAGTATGCGCTTCACAACTTTTAAATGAGACTCCTTAGGACACGATTGGTACCTAGTACACATGCAGACATTAAACATGATATCTGGTCGTGATGTGGTAAGATAGAGTAGAGAGCCAATCATACCTCTATATCTATTGACATCTACATCCTTACCATTTTCATCTCGACTCAAGTTGACACACGTAGGTGTCATACCCCAAATTTTGACCACCAAGATTTCCCATCATTGTGCAAATCATCATCACAATATGGATGAACCATCATGCCTCATCAACCTCCTCAAGGATGGTTGAGCATTTATTACAATCAAGAATTAGGGTTTCGAGCCCTCTCAGAGCACTTAGACAAAGGATTAATCAAAGGATGACATGATCTTCAACTTGTCTAGCCTCTCAAACATCCATGAAGGATCAAGAGGACTCCCACATCAACAATTAAGCACAAAGGTTGCAATATACCAAGTGGGTCAAGCCTCAAGATCGCCTGTGTCACCAAGTTAGGGTTTTGGTTGACTGAGGCCTCCAGATGAAAATTTCCATCAGGGAATGAGCCAATGCCTCAATATTTGGTCCATTAAGCTCAAAGGAATCTCAAGTGCCCATCCACAATGGAAAAATCACCTTGAGGGTCCATCTATCAAAAAATCAGGAATTAGGGTTTTGACCTAATTCAACCCTTGAGTTAACATGTGAAGTAAGGCATGGCTTGAAGCTTCAAAATGAACTTCAAATACCTCAAATACATCATATTTACATGTTTACAAGATTTGATTAACTCAAATAGCTTAAATCATAAGCCACAAGAACTTAAAACCATCTGATCACAAATTAGGGTTTTTGATGGAAAAAGTCAACCCTATCCTTAACTTTGACCAACCCTTGATCTCAAACCTTGGGGAGGGGTCCAAGACATTCCTAAATACCCTTGGAGGCCATCCATGAAGTTTAATTAAGCCCAATGATTGATTACATAAAAGGATCACAAAGTCAAAGTTTCATCTGATGAAAAAGTCAACTGTACAAAAGTCAATGTTTGACTTTTTGGATTTTTGGTCAACCAAGGTTCCTTAACCCTAAAACAATGTTAATGTGTGATTTGAATCATCATTCATCAAGAAAAATCAAAGAAAGTGAGTTGACTTGTAAAAGGGGTAACCATAAAAAACTTAGAATTTTTCTAAGTTATGGAACAAAGTGGCTAGGGTACCAACTTTCAAGGACCATAACTTGAGATCCAAGAAACCATTTTGGATGGTCCAAAGCTGGATTTGTAGCTCTCATTAAATACTTCAAAAGTGTCAACTACATCTCATTCCAATTCTTCATGGATTTTTAGTTATGGAGTGATCAAAATGGCTAAAAACATGAAATTGGTAATTTTCCAACACTTACTGAAATTTTCACTAAGTCAAAATCTGCCTTACTTTTTCCAAAATGTAGGGACATTCTTCACCCTTATCCAAGTCAAACCAGGTCCAAGGGTGAAGATCAAAGTTAAATTATGCCTTAAGGGCTTTCCAACAAATACCAGATCATCTCCAAATTCAATTTGAGCAGGGAGATAAAACCCTTGAAACATGGCATCATGAACTGGTTTTACAAGGCAGAATTGTGCACATTTTCTCGATATGTCCAAATCTGATAACTCCAAGCCTTGTCATCAATTTGGACACATCAGAGGATCAAATCCAAGGGGGGTGATCTGATCTCCAAGCCTCCCAAGTCCAAGAATCTACATTAGGCTTGTCATCCCTAAAAAGGCTACAAAGATGCCAAGACTCCAATTTTGTTTCCAAGCATTCAATGGATACACCAAGGTGGCATGAACTGAGCCAATTCCAACTGAATTCAGTCAAGACTTATCTCTGAACCAAAGCTACAAAGCCTGTGCCTTAATCTCAAGTCAATGGCTAGAGGAGACTTGAGATTCCTTTGGCATAACATTGGTCAAAGGCCTGCTGCAGTTTCCATTCACTATTGCTTGCAAAACAAACTTGCTCTACTATAAATAGAGCTCATTTGTGCTCAGTTTGAGTACACCAAAGCACTACAACACTTGTTTTCCTCAAAATCCCTTTCTCTAGGCCAAAATGCCTTCTTTTGCAAGGTATCTCTGAGTTTTTGAGTTAGAGAGCAATTCCATCACAGCTCATGATCCCAACACCTCTAATATGTTATATCTAAGCTATTCAAACTCTCATTTGTGACCTGAAACGCCAAAATCACAAAGTCCACTTCCAAAACCTCAAAATTAGACTTTTTTTGCATTTTCAAGCCATGTCTTGATTCAGTCACTTTCAAAACCAGATAAAACCGCAAATACACTTCAAATATCATCCTTGAATTGTCTCAATTGGTTCCCCTCATCTGGAACACCATTTGAGAGAGTTGCCATATTGGTCACTTTTGCCCCTTTTGCAAGAAAGAACTCAAACTTATTCCTGAGGATTCCAGCTGGTTCTGATCATTCTAAAAGCTTCTAAGGGATCAATTGAGAATGTCCAAAGCATCAAATTACTTCTGGCATAAGGAACTTGGCAAATAGCACAAAAAGCTCCAAGAGGTAAGTGCATGACAACTTGAACTCTCTGAATTATGCATTGCTTTGAAGTTCACTGATCATAAATATCTCATACATTTTGTATATGTTGTGTTTGAACGAATTCATCATGTAATTCTTGCCTGTACCATGAGGTAGTATAGAAAATGCAAATTGTGGCTTATTTCAAAACCACTATCGGGTTTTAAAATGGGGACCTCATCTGAAAAAACTAAGGGCACCATTGAATTCCTTGTGAAATTCTAGGCAGGATAGACCTAAATTTTGTCCCAATCCATGGAGAAATGAGAAAGTTACAACCTTTACGTTTTTGGCCCAAGAAGTTGCCTTGCCTTGCCTTGGCCAGGCCTGAAAACTTGGTATCCCGTATGTATTTATGGGGTGGTTTTGGTACACGGATGTATCACCACCCCAGTGGTTGCACGCGCATGTGTTTTGCTTGGAGGTCTGGGGTTCGGATCCCCCTCGCCCCAGACCCTTTTTTATCACTTTTCCATTTTTTATATTTTTCATATTATTTTCTTAAATGATTTGAAAAATTAATTTCTCTCACAATTTTAATTATTTTTTATTGCTTCTTTTTGCAAAAAATCACAAAAATGTTAAAATATTTTATTTCACAACAAAATAAATTTATATTATTTATTTAATATAGTTGATATTTTTGTAAATAAATTCATTTTTATTGTTTTTAAACATTTCAAAAAAATGAATTTTCATCTTGTAAATCAAAACCAAATGAGTTTTAATTCATCTTTTGATTAAAACATAATTTTTCAAACCTCAACCAAAAATCACAAGTTGTTTATTCAAACTTATTTGGTGTTTTTATCATTTTAATTACTTTTCTCTGAATAATTACTTTAAAAAAATGATGAAATTAGGGTTTCTTTGATTTTCACCCTAACAAATCTTTTTCAAACCATTTTGGGCCTCTAATAGAGTGTAAGACCCAATCCCTTTTTAACCAAAAACAATTTTTGGGCCTCAGACATTGTATAAGTCCCAATACACTTTCAAAAAACTCGGCGCGATCGCCAAATCAAAACCAAATCACTTGGGCCTCTCCTTGAGTTGTAAGGCCCGTCACTTGTACAAAAATAAACTTTTGGGCCTCTAATAGAGTGTAAGACCCAACCCTCTTTTGTACATAAAATAATTTATGGGCCTCAGTCGTTGTATAAGTCCCGATACGATCTTTAAAACAACGGTGCGATCACTGTTAAACCTTGGGCCTCTCCTTGAGTATAAGCCCCGACAATCTTTTCAAAAACAACTTCTCTTTTGATTTAGATTCAAATATACATGTTGTTATCAAAACTTTCTTTAATTTCTTTGAACAACTAACAATACAACATGGAAGCTTGCTCACCTGTAAGTTTTAACAGCTTTCATTTACTCGCTTTCATATATATATATATATATATATATATATATATATATATAACTGTATTATGGGAAGTTGTTCCCCTGTAAGTCCTTCTTTCGTACACTTTTAAATACTTGTCATATATCAACTGTATATATACTAGTATAGTTATTTAGAGTTTTCCCCGGCAACTAGGTCTAGAACTAGGTAAAGCCAGTTGGCCACTCTTTAATATAGTCAAAACTAGATCCCCATAGGACTTCCAGATACAGTCTTGCCTCCTCTTGGGCTTAAGCAATATGGAACAAAGAGAAAGGCAGTATTCTCGATGAACCTTTTCTCAGACTGTCACCCCTAGAAAATGTCAAAGAAATTCTATTCCCCAGAGGTGATCTATTCTCGGTGAATAGCATCTCTTGAATTTCTTCAAACCTCATAACTTTCACTAAATGATCTATTCTCGGTGAATAACATTTCTTGAACTTTTCTACGGTATGGGACCCACAGGCTTCCTCAAAGCATCCCCGCCTCCTCTTGGGATTTGTACAAGGACCCTCTGGCTTCTTAGAAGTTCTCATGCCTTCTCTTGGGCTTGATACAAGGACCCTGAAGACCTCCTAAAAGTTATAAGATAGAACTTAGTCATCCTTTGCTAGAGCAGTCTTTCCAGTGTCAAATCTCAGACTTAGGGTTGATTCTCATCCCCTAAAACACCTGCCTCCTCTTGGGCATCATACAAAAGATAAAACTCTTCCACACCAATAGACTTGGACAGTCTAATCCCCTCTTGAGTCTCAATGATATTCTCAAGTTCCCTACAAACTTAGGAGAAACCCTGATCATCCAATCAATTCCCAGCTGAGTTAAAACCCAGTCTCTCTCCTAAAAAGTTCTCCAGCCAGGATCAGTTTATCCTCCGTATAACACTATCCCAAATCAGAACCTTAAGGTCTCTGATATGTCAACTTTTCTGGAATCCTCAGCAAGAGTTGATTCCTCATTTGGACCTGCCTCGGGATCTCAATAATCCCTAGCAAAAGATAGCCTCCTCTTAGGATTTATATAATGATCATTCCTCAGCAAAGTTAGCCTCCCCTTGGGCTTTGTACAATGATTCTCCCTAGCAGAGCTAACCTTTTCAGACTCTCTTGTTGAGTCCATCACCTATTCAGACTCTCTTGTTGAGTCAATCACCTTTTCAGACTCTCTTGTTGAGTCAATCAACTTTCAGCACACTCTTGTTGAGTCAACCCCTTTTAGCCTCAATCCTGGGCTTTGTACAGGACAGATAAAAAACACTCTCTTGTTGAGTCAATATTTTCCAGCCACCTTTTAGGCTCGGTATAAGGATTTCCCCTAGCAGAAGTCAGCCTCCTCTTAGGTTTAGAATAATGATTTCTCCAGCTTGTTCAACCACAATCCTGGGCTTTGTACAGGATGGATAAAAGCACTCTCTTGTTGAGTCAAACCCTTTTAGCCTCAATCTTGGGCTTTGTACAAGACATAAATCTTTATAACCCTCTCTTAAGCCTGGGACAAATATATTCCCCTGCGGAGTCAATTCCTCCCAGCCTTTCTTTAGGCTTTGAGAAATGCATTTCCTAAGCAGAGTCAAATCTCTTTTCAGCCTAAATCTTGGGCTTTGTACAAGACAGATAATACTCTCTAGCAGAGTCAAACTCAGTTCAGCCTCAATATTGGGCTTGGTACAAGACACCTAAAATATCCTCAGCCGAGTAAGAAAAGTCTCATTTTACCCTCAATCTTGGGCTTCGTACAAGACAGATAAAGATTTCTTTTCCACGGAGTCAGTCTTCTTTTCAGCCTCAATCTTGGACTTTGTACAAGACACATACAAACCCTCCCCAATGGAGTTAAAATGACTTTTAGCCTCAATCTTGGGCTTTGTACAAGACAAATAAAACATTTTCCCCGAAAAAGTCAAACCTTTAGCCTCCTCTTAGGCTTTGTATAATGATATCCCCCAAAGAGTCAGTCTCTTTTTTGCCTCAATCTTAGGCTTTGTACAAGACATATAAACACTCTCTCGTTGAGTCAGTCTTTCCCAACCTCCTCTTAGGCTTTGTATAAGGACTTCCCCAGTGGAGTCAATCAACCTCTTAGCTTCAACCTTGGGCTCTGATCAAGGCACACAAAAATTAACATCCCCTCAGAGAAAACCAAAAGCCCTTTGTAGGAAGTCATTTCTCTGTTTATCACTTATCAAAACAGATAAATCAAAATAAACCCTAATCCCAGATAACTGCTGTAAGTGGCACACTTATTGATTCAAATATCCAAGCTATTGTCCATCTTTTATCCTGGTAAATCCTCTCTTTCATCTAATTGCTGCAAGCGACAAGCCCCTGGATTATTTACATCCACGCCACTGTCCCTCTCTTAGTATGAGAAATTCCTAAGGAAAAATGGCATTGCTCAACAATGAGTTAAAGTTTTCCCCTTCAGGATAAGTCCCCTATAAAGGAAATTATGGCATTGTTGGATTCTCATATCCCAGTTAAAGTAATCCTCCTTTATAAACAGTCACCCAACAGCTGTGATAAACAGACGAGATGTCTCCCTTTAGAGATGACAAATTCTCTCTCAGTCAACCTTTTAGCTTTAATCTTGGGCTTTGAACAAGACACAAATACTCAACCTTTTAGCTTCAATCTTGGGCTTTGAACAAGACACCAAATCTTTTCCTCCCATAGAATAGGAGGAACTACGATTGCTCTAATTTCCCTGTTTCGTTTAAACGGGAATACATAGGCATAAGATTGCAAAATCTTAGCGAGCATAGTAATCAAAAACTCTAGGTCCAGTACCTTCGTATCAATCGAAACTTAGGTCCAGTACCTTATCAAAAACATTGGAAAAATCCGAACATCATCAAAAACTCACTCTCTCTCTCTCTCTCTCATATTTCCCAAGAAACTTTCCCAACCCATTAACGGATAAACACCATCAAGTACAAAGCGAAACTTAAAGCTAACAACTTGTGGATAACCACATAGGATGGGTAATTGACAACTCTCCATTGTATAACCTGACCCCGGATCCCAAAATCTCTTTAAGCATTTGTTCAGTTAAACATTCGCGTGTAAGGTTAGTTTTAGATAGCTTCCCCTTGCCTTCCAGCTTCATGGGATAAATAAAAAATCAGAAATTATCACCCCCCCTCCTCTTCATTGAGGAGAAAACCCAAATTCCGCGATAAGGTGGTCGCATCACCGACAAAAATCGTGCGCTACAGGAAAATGGCGACTCTGCTGGGGAGTCATTTTATCTGTTAGGATTATAGACTAGAATTCTTAAGAGGTCTAGGATGTTAGTTTTAGGAATAAACATATACATCGCTTTTCCTAATTGATATCCGTGTTTATTTTTCTGCTAATGGGACTGCGGGTGATGCCGCATCTGGAAAGTTTGAGTGATACCTAAGATAAGTGATGGCATAGACGGGTAATCTTATAGGGAGTGACTCCCGAATAAGCGATCCCGGTAGACCATCGAATCAGTTGAGATACCCTTTGCTGATTCAATGTCTAAACGAATTCGGTTGTTGAAAGCAGATTGTTTAATTGTGGTATCCATGAAACTGAGGATTTAGTAGACTGAGACCATGTGACTATTTTGTAGTGCGGAAGCTATCAGAAATAGTTGTCACGTGATACTACCCTCATTTGAGATTACCCTAAGATACTGCAGCTCGCTCGGGTGAACCAGCCTACTGTTGTTATCCCAAGGGGGATCAATGATTTTGAGGACAGGTACAAAAATTCACCATACCTTTGGGAATGGGTAGAGCCATTACTCCATGCTCGTGACGCTGAAACTTTGACCCCATGTTTTTTCTATGCTTTTGTGTGCTACATTCTGCCGCTCCCGGGATTTTCATCCTAGTACAAACGCGAAAGTGGCACCGAACAGAGTCGCCAGCAATGTGTATTTATCCCGAGAGGGAAAGGAAACACCGCGTAAACCTGAAGGGAAGGAGAAGAGCATGGCCTTGCGACCAAGAGAAATGGGTAAGGGAGTCGGTTACGTGAGAGGAAGGTATTAGCACCCCCTCACGTCCATCGTACCCGATGGGATCCACACTTGCTTGCTTCAATCAAAGGGTGAAAGAAAGAATGTTGGAAAAAAGGAACTGAAAGAAAGAAAGAGAAAGAAATGTAGGGAAAATAAAAGAAGTGCTCGCATGGGCCCTACCCCACTGCCTACGTATCTCATCGGGAACATGAGAATCAGAGCGACGTAGTTCCCCTCACTAGGGATGGATTGTTTGTGTTTTTTAAGGAACGGCTAACGTTCTAGCTCAGGTGTTGCAGGCTCGCTGGTCCGAGTGCGTTACCATCTTGCAAGAGAACAAGTAGGAGCACGTTCATACGTTGAGAGTGAGTGAGATGAGAAAAGAATTCCCGAAGGAAAGACGTAATTGTCTGTTTTTGTCTTTTAGGAGTTTTTTCATTTGTTTGCATATGATAGTGTATCTGAATCTTAGTCATTGGAATGTGTACATTCTCACATTCCAAGATGGAATGAGTAAGAAAGCACACTAAGAGTGAAGAAGACCCCCACACTTAGTTCCAATTGTCAAGGTTCAACCACACTAGCATACTTGTGTTTATTAAGTGTTTTTGTTGATTATGAAATGAAGAAGTGTTTTTTATTTGTATCTTCAACAAGTATTGCATTTAAGTCCCTCACACAAGATCAAATGTTTAACACATTGACCCAAGATGGGTTATATGCTATACATTTTAAGATTATAAGAGAAGACCCCTTATAATCTTTTCTTTATGTGAAAGGCCTAAATGCAATAAATGCCTACCTTTATCAGATGTTTTGAGTTTCCTTTAAGAGATGAGAAGAGAGACTCAAGAGAGGAGAAAAGGTAAAACCTATGTGGACTAAGACTCAATCCTAATTGAAGATTAAAGGGAGTGATCCTAGTGGTTTGTGAGGTTTCAACCTAAAGTCTAAAGAAAGAATGAATTAAACAATTCACTTCTAAAGTAGAAGATGAATTGTAATTCACAAAGGGAAAGTGATGAGTTATTAAAAGAAAGCACATAAGTGCTTAACAAAACACAGAATGGAATTGTAAAAGAGATGAAAGGAAAGAAATTTGAATGTGGATTCCTTATCCACACTCAATTGCAACTTACCAAAGCCCCTACATGGTTAGTAAACATGTATAAGAAGTATAAGAAGTAAAAGAACATGTAATGCACCATAAAACTCAAAAGAATTAAATGAGAAATCAAATCCTATAACCACAACCAGAATGTGCATCATATGGAAAACAAATGATTATCATCATGCAAGTCCAAGTGGATAGGCAACAAACATCATCCATGGCATTAGAACATGCTACCATAAGAAAAGGGAGAATGAAAGATGAAAAGAAAGAGAAGAAATATGCATAAATGGAACATATAATCCATGGATCAGAATTGAAATGAAATGAAAAATGATTCACAAACATCTCACAAGTATTCATGCATGACACATCAAAACAATTAAGAAGTGATAGAAGAAGTAGAATTGAAATGGGAGTTCAAAAGAACACACAAGTACAAACACAACATGTTAAAGGTGCACAAGGTTCAAATGATAACCAACATGCAAAGATGACATATGATATGTATCAATGACCTATAATGTCAAGTGAATGATTCACCAAATATGCAAATGATCATGCAAGTATGCACAAAAGAAATCATGTAAACATGCACAAAGATTACAATGATGTGACATGTTATAATGCTTTAAAATGAAATGTCTTAAACAAAAATCAAATGAGTTCATGAAAATTATTCAAACATGGTATTGAGGTACACAAACCAGAAGTGAATCATATACCAAAGTAGCATACAATAAATCAAGGCAAAATGATATCAAACAATGCATTTAGGTCAAATAGACATATCATACAAAGTAGCACAAAAATGAACACCAAACATGCCATAACCTAACCTAAAAAAATCAAATAAAAAACACTTAACATACCTCAAGATGATAATGACTCAATGCAAAAAGAAGAGCATCAAAACAATTTTTAATGATCAAGAACAAAATTAAACAAGATCATGTACCAGATTAAGAATGCACAACAAAGAAATTCAAAGAAAATTATGGATTAGGGGTAAAAAGGTCATAAAATCAGAAAATAAAATCACCAAAAATTTTCTAAATGTTTTATTGATGTTCATGAATTTTTGTGGAATTTTATCATGATGTTTGGTATTTCTAAAAATTAAAAAAGAAAACATGTATAAAAATGGGAAATAAAATGAAATGGAATTAAAGAAAGGGGGTGCAAGCATAGCAATTACTCAGTTCGAAAATGGTTTGGGCTTAAGACATAGGGGTGCAAATATCAGTTTGGTCCAAGGTCCAAATCTGCGCAAAACACACTAACAAGCATACACTCTCAGTCAACAAAATTGACTCACTCATGGCCATTGGATCAAGTCAAGGTCAAACAATAGTCAAAGTAATTGAAATCAACGCACATGCATGAATGTCTACCCTAGCTACCATACGCTGCAACACATAGAGCTTAAGTGAATTCAGAAACAATGCACATGACATGCACATGCGTTTTAATGTGTTGGCACATTTTAGACCACACGATTGGAACACATCAACGGCTATGATTAAAACACACAAAACCCTAGCACTTAAGACCACCGGCCGGAGATGACCTCCGTTCACCTTCTCCGGTCATGCGCCACCGTCTGCAACTCCATAATTTTCCAAAATTCCACAAAAATTATACCAAAATGAAGAGCATCTCACGTAGACTAACAATATACTCATAAAAACAACAAAACATACACACATAGCAAGAACAGAGGGGATGAATATGTGCCCTAACTTTTGGATCTAAGCCTTTACAAGGCCTATCAACTAGCCGGAGTGAGAAATGCTCCTAATGAGCTCATATCATCATGAAATCATCACAATAATCAACAAAACGTGAGAGAAAAGTTTGTAAGTTTTGGAACCTGATCTTGCAGTTCTTGTGGAGTTTGGGAAAACCAGAGAGAACACTTGCTCTTCAACCTTGGAGCTTCAATATTAAGCAAAATAAATGCTGATGATTCACGAGTAGATGAAGGAGATTGAAGATTGCAGTGATGCTAAGCTTGCAGAAATGGAGTTGTTCTTGTTGTTCTTGTTGTTCTTGATTCAACCACACTCAATGGAAGAACTATGGAGTTGAAATCGTGGAGAAGCAAACTCAGAGAGAATGAGAGAGTAGAAGAGAGAGTTTCTGAAGTGAATGTGTGAGAAATCAAGTCGAAAATGAAATTAGAGTGTGTGATTTCTATTTATAATGTGAGCTAACTATGGTTTAGTGAGTGGAGTTAAATGAGTTAGCATGGTTAAACTGAGTGCACCCTAACTAACTGAGTCAAGTTAGTTAGGGGCGAGTGAGGTTGGTTGGGATGTTATGGTGATGACCTATGGTGTGTTATGGTGAGGATTAATGGAAAAGAGTGGTGATGATGTGTTGTTCATGGCTGTAGCATAGCAACTTGTTGTGCAAGTCTTAACTCATTTCCTTTCTTATGCATGATGTAGCATGATGAAGCTAGTGTAAGGAAGGTGTTTGGTTAAAAGTGGAAAGGAATATGGACTGTATGCGTGTGGATTGAAACATGACAACAACAACATTCTTTTTTATGATTTTTAGCAGCCCAAGGTTTAATGGTTTGACCAAGAATTTATCTCTAGTTTGTGAATGAAACAAAGAGGTATTGATGCCACATGAAAGAGGAGATATCATGGAACAAGTTTGGGGTGAAAATTGAATTGAATTGAGGCTTGGAAATTGGTGAAAAGCAACTTGGAACATCAAGGTTTGGGACTGGTTTGTGGGCAAGGCAGTTGGTCGGTTGACAAGGCAGCTTGGTGCATGGAATTTCAGTCTGAACACACTAACTTGAAACCAAGATCTCTCCCTCATAAATTGATCAAATGGAATTTTGTCCAACATGAGTATTGAAGATGACACTACAAAGAACAACTTTGATGTTGAAAAGTTTTCCATTTCAAGCTTTTATCTTGATGAAAAATGAGGGAACATTTGGAACACCAACTGTTTGAGGAAATGATGTGCACGTGACCTAAGAATTCTTGGTCATGACCTAGTTTTGCCCAAGTTTGTCTCAACTTTGATCAATCATATCTCACTCAATTTTTATCCAATGGGGATGTTCTACACATGGATTTGAAGCTTAAAGCAAGATATTTTGTTGTGGCCGAGTGGAATTTTCATTTAGTGCTTCAATTTTAAATGGCCTTGGTTCAAACTCTGATGCAAAATGGCCAAAACTTGCCTTTTTTAGTAACCCTTCTCCACCCAAAAATGGCAACTTTCCACAACTTGATTTTTTCATGATTCCTTTGGAGTTTCTTAACCAAATTTTGTACATTGGTCACATATAACATGAATTTCATGAATTTGGCCTTAAAAAGTCAAAAGTTGACTTTTTCCTCTGATTATTTGACCTGGCCCCAAATTTCCTGATTTTTCATCTTTCTTCCAATTAAATCACTTCTAAAACCAATTGAGAGGTAATTTCCACATACATATACTTGGGGACATATAGAATACCATGACATCAAGTTTTGTCCAAAAAATCAGAGATTCCCTAATTTTATTAGAAACCCTAGTTTTGGTGCCCACCTCCTAGGAGAAAAATGTGCAGTCTTCAATTTCAAATTCCTCAGAGTATGTTGTGTATCCCTTTAAAGGATGATGAGATATGCCACTTGAGATTGATTTTGGATCAATGAGCTATCTCTTTTGAGGGTTTTCCTTCAGTTTTTTTGAACCTCTTGCATAGTGAAAGATGTAGTGCTTCAATCTCCCATTGAATCTCACTTCCCTGAGGTTGTGGATGATCCCTTGAGATAGTATGAGACATGAGAGACCTCTTGGCTTGCCTTGAGGCAACTTGATTGACCTTTTTGTGCCTTGAATGGTTCCTTGATTGTCCACCTTCCACCTGATCACATGCCCTGATGGTAAGAGGAATGCTATGCTTCATTTTTCTATGTTAAATGCAATGCAATGCTAATGAGATGGATATGATATTGTAAATGATAATGCTATGCTATGATGACAAAGAGGGAGAGCAAATTTTGGGGTATTACAGCTGCCCCTATTCAAGCGCTGTAGACCTGAATGCCTGGAAGCAATTGCTTTCGGACTTTCAAGGTATATAGCGATTGAATACCAAATATAACCAAAAATTTGCTCTGGGTGATGAGGAAGAAACTCCCCCGACATTGCTGGATTGAATCTTCAATGAAACATTGTCGGAGAAATCTGTCTTTTGAACGACACCAGACGACTACTAGCTCGCCACACTACTGGTGGACTTTTAGAATGTCTTTTATGCAATTCCAGACGACTACTGGCTTGCCACACTACTGGTGGACTTTTAGAATGTCTTTTTGAACGACGCCAGATGACTACTGGCTTGCCACGCTACTGGTGGACTTTAATAATGTCTTTTATGCAACTCCAGACGACTACTGGCCTGCCACACTACTGGTGGACTTTAATAATGTCTTTTATGCAACTCCAGACGACTACTGGCCTGCCACGCTGCTGGTGGACTTTAATAATGTCTTTTATGCAACTCCAGACGACTACTGGCCTGCCACACTACTGGTGGACTTTGCAGCTTCGTGCCACCCGAAGACAGACTTTTGCCAATCCACTGTTGGACTTTTAGAATTTGCCACCCTTAGATGGACCTTTCGCCAATCCACTGTTGGACTTTTGCCACCCGAAGACGAACTTTTGCCAATCCACTGTTGGACTTTTGCCACCCTAAGATGGACCTTTGCCAATCCACTGTTGGACTTTTAGCTGCTTTGCCACCCGAAGATGGACTTTTGCCAATCTACTGTTGGACTTTTGCCACCCGAAGACGGACTTTTGCCAATCCACTGTTGGACTTTTGCCACCCGAAGACGGACTTTTGCCAATCCACTGTTGGACTTTAAGCTGCTTTGCCACCCGAAGATGGACTTTTGCCAATCCACTGTTGGACTCTTGCCACCCGAAGACGGACTTTTGCCAATCCACTGTTGGACTTTTAGAATTCGCCACCCTTAGATGGACCTTTCGCCAATCCACTGTTGGACTTTTGCCACCCGAAGACGGACTTTTGCCAATCCACTGTTGGACTTTTGCCACCCAAAGACGGACTTTTGCCAATCCACTGTTGGACTTTTGCCACCCGAAGACGGACTTTTGCCAATCCACTGTTGGACTTTTGCTAACGTCTTTTAACAATGCCAGACGACTACTGGCTTGCCACACTACGGGTGGACTTTCGCAAAATTCCAATACTGGATTACACTCTGCATCCGTGTCAGACATCTCTGCCGACTTTGCTGAGGAACAATGATCCATGACTTGACTTTAAAGGTTCCTGAGAGGATAGTATCTCTGCTGGAGAATGAATGAACAATCCGTCTGCTTCGAATTGTCAAGTTTGCCAAAAATAAATTGGACTTGAAGAATAATAAATCTACCAGTAATCACTTCATCTGCTGGAGGAATGAATTCTGGTCACAGCAACTCCGCTGGGGATGAGAATTTCTTTGCATGGCGTCTTGCTGAGGAAGAAAAGTCATAAAAAACTCTGCTTGGGGATCTATCCAATCCAAGACCCTTTGTAGGGGTTATCCACCTTCTGACCCGGCTGGGGAAAGACTGTACCATCCTTGTTGAGGAATAGATTCTGCCGATCTTATAAACCTCTGCGGGGAGAACAACAACTCAGCTGGGGAGTATTGCTGACAAGATTCGATGCTGACCTCTGTGGGGGATCATTACCAGAGACACAATCTTGCTGGGGATCAGGGCTACTCTGCCAGGAATATGCAAATCCTGGTTAGAACATTCCACTGCAACTTGCTAGGAAAGAGTCCTTAGAGATCTGTTGGGGAAACCCAAAGCAAATCCACAGTAGTCTGCTGAAGAATATGATTGTCGAGCTTAGGATAAGTACCACAATGCACCATGTTAGGCGAGCTTCCCTTTAGACAATTCCGTTAGGGATGACGAGTTTATAACAAACTCTGCTGGAGGAAACTGCTTTAAAACGTCTCGTGCTGGGGAATGCCTTTTGAGAGGATTTTACAGAAGACCAACTGTCCTCAAACTCTACTAGGGATGATCAACACTTCATGCTGGGGAAACAAACATGCCCCATGCTTGGACAAACCAACAATTTGTCCCCGAAGAGGATTTTACAGAAGATTTAGCCTCTTCAAACTCCTGCGACTTCGCTGGGGATAATGACCATCATTTTCGGTATCGACGAGACCACTCTTTTGGGGAACTTGTGACCGTTATCGACACAGAAAAGCTTGTAGCTGTTGGAAGTACTGTATGAGAGAATCGACTTAATAAGATACAACGGTACCCAGTTGAACTTAATTCAATGATACCGAACCGTTATGAACGACCATCGACCGAGCGATGAACGCCGACCTCCTTACCCGTAATTGCCCCAGTCTTTTGCGTGGGGTAGTTGATTACTGGTCTTGTGCTTAAAATCATCTGCACCTGCTACCTGCAACAAAAGAATATGCACACATGCCCCGAATATTGCGTGGCTAGAATCCATCATCCGGGAGTATTCAACATTCAAAGTAATTTCAAATGTTTTTTCTGCGCATGTTATTGCAAGGCCGCCATGTTTTCGAATGCAATGTTTTATCAAAAATTAGGACGTTTTTGCAAACAAAGCAATAAAACAAAAATAGAAAGCTTTTTACTGAAATTCAATTTATTGACTGAGAGCCCAGAATAGGCAATTACATCAGGAAGCAATCCCTGGAAAGAGGTGATCGCTGAAAATTGAGAAAAGAAACTATCCTAATGGCAATGTGAAAGCGGCATTCCACTGAGTTTCCATTCTGCTATGACCAGTATGTCTTCAAAACTCCCCGACCGTAGTCATTCGCTTAAATCCCTCTTTTGCGTGGACCGCCCTTTCAGGTTTTCGATCCACCAGGATACCCTTTTTTGCCTAAGTTGCCCTTTCGGGTTTTCAACTTACCGGGTGTACAATTTTTCAATTATATCCCTAATTTTTGCCCGAACCTTATTCTGTTTTTGGTTCGCCGAGATGCCCTTTTTTGCCTGGATTTTCTTATTTTTATTATCCAGCGGGTCTATTCATGCGAAGTATTTTTTGACTACGTCCGAGTTGACAGGGGATGAAAAGTCTTCGCCATCCATGGTTGTAAGCAATAAGGCTCCGCCCGAAAAGACCTTTTTAACCACGAATGAACCTTCATATTTAGGAGTCCATTTGCCCCTGTGATCTGTATTGGGAGGAATAATCCTTTTGAGTACCACATCTCCGACTTTGTAAACCCGAGGACGCACCTTTTGGTCAAATGCCTGCTTCATTCTGCGCTGATATAATTGGCCATGACATACAACCGCCAATCGCTTTTCCTCAATAAGGCTCAGTTGATCAAATCTGGATCGTACCCATTCAGCCTCATCTAGCTTAACGTCCATCATGACTCTGAGGGACGGAATCTCCACTTCAACCGGTAGCACTGCCTCCATACCATATACAAGTGAGAATGGGGTTGCCCCAGTGGACGTGCGTACCGACGTTCGATATCCATGCAAAGCAAATGGTAACATCTCATGCCAATCTTTGTACGTGACAACCATCTTCTGCACAATCTTCTTGATATTTTTGTTGGCCGCTTCGACCGCGCCATTCATCTTTGGGCGGTACGGAGAAGAATTGTGATGTTCGATTTTGAAGTCCCGGCATAACTCAGCCATCATCTTGTTATTCAAATTAGAACCATTATCAGTAATGATTCTTTCGGGAACTCCATATCGGCACATGATATCCCATTTTAAGAAACGAGCTACCACTTGCTTTGTAACATTGGCATAGGATGCAGCTTCAACCCATTTGGTGAAGTAATCAATTGCCACCAAGATGAAACGATGACCGTTAAAAGCTGTAGGCTCAATCTTTCCGATCATATCAATGCCCCACATGGCAAACGGCCAAGGCGACGACATGATACTCAATGGATTTGGAGGCACATGCACTTTGTCTGCATAGATTTGGCATTTATGGCATTTGCGGGCATATTTGCAACAATCTGACTCCATAGTCAACCAATAATATCCTGATCTTAACAACTTTTTAGCCATTGCATGCCTTCCGGCATGGGTACCGAAAGAGCCTTCGTGCACTTCAATCATCAACAGGTCTGCTTCGTGTCTATCCACACATCTAAGAAGGACCGTGTCAAAATTTCTCTTATACAGCACGCCATCTTTGTTCAAGAAGAAACTACCAGCTAGCCTTCTCAACGTTTTCCTATCTTTGGACGATGCCCCGGGCGGGTACTCTTGATTGCTCAAGAAGCATTTAATATCATGGTACCAAGGCTTGTCATCGGACGTTGCGTCGACCGCAAACACAAATGCAGGTCTGTCAAGGCGGGATACTTCAATCTTAGGTACATGGTTCCATCCTTGCACTTTGATCATGGAAGACAAAGTGGCCAAGGCATCAGCGAACCTATTCTCATCTCAAGGAATATGGTACAGTTTCACTGTTGTGAAAAATGTCAGCAATCTCCTTGTATAATCTCTATACGGCACTAGATTTGCTTGGTGCGTGTACCAACTCCCTTTCACTTGATTGATTACCAAAGCTGAATCACCAAATATATCAAGGGTCTTAATCCGTAGATTAATCGCCTCCTAGATCCCCATTATAAAAGCTTCGTACTCTGCTTCATTGTTGGTGTATCCGAAAGTTATTCGGGCAGTGAAAGGCATATGAACACCTTCCGGTGTGATAAGAACTGCTCCAACTCCGCACCCATTCATATTGACAGCCCCATCAAACATCAGACTCCATCTGGATTCAGGGTCCGGCCCCTCCTCCGGGAGTGGTTCCTCGCAGTCTTTAGCTTTGAGAAACATGATGTCCTCATCAGGGAAGTCAAATTTCATGGGTTGGTAATCATCAATCGGCTGTTGCGCAAGATAGTCGGACAAGATACTTCCTTTGATGGCCTTTTGGGAAGTGTACTGAATGTCATACTCTGTCAAGACCATTTGCCACCGTGCAACTCTGCCTGTCAGTGCTGGTTTCTCGAAAATGTATTTGATAGGATCCATTTTTGAAATCAACAAGGTTGTGTGCCTGACCATATATTGCCTCAATCGCTTAGCGGCCCATGCAAGCGCACAGCATGTCTTTTCAAGCATTGAGTACCGGGACTCACAATCATTGAAATTTTTGCTCAGGTAGTAGATAGCATGCTCCTTCCTACCTGTCTCGTCATGTTGACCGAGAACACAACCCATGGAACCTTCAAGTACTGTCAGATACATTATCAGCGGTCTCCCTTCAACTGGAGGCATTAGAATCGGAGGTTCCTGCAAGTATTCTTTTATCTTATCGAATGCCAATTGGCAATCGTCATTCCACCTGACCGTTTGATCTTTCCTTAACAGTTTAAATATTGGTTCACACGTGGCTGTTAGGTGAGATATGAACCTTGCAATGTAGTTCAATCTACCCAAGAAACCACGAACTTCTTTTTCTGTTCTTGGTTCAGGCATTTCTTGTATTGCTTTCACCTTGGCAGGATCAACCTCAATTCCTCTTTCGCTCACAATGAAACCCAGCAACTTTCCAGAACGCACCCCAAACGTGCACTTGTTTGGATTTAATCTCAGACGAAACTTTCTCAACCTTTCAAACAGCTTTTTCAGGTTAATCAGATGTTCCTCTTCTGTTCTCGACTTGGCAATCATATCATCTACATAACATTCGATCTCCTTATGAATCAAGTCATGAAAAAATGTTACCATCGCCCGCTGGTACGTTGCCCCTGCGTTTTTCAACCTAAAAGGCATTACTTTATAGCAATATGTACCCCACGGAGTAATGAACGTGGTCTTCTCCATATCTTCAGGTGCCATCTTGATCTGGTTGTACCCGGAGAACCCGTCCATAAAAGAGAACACTGAAAACTGAGCTGTATTATCGACCAGCACATCAATATGAGGTAGTGGAAAATCATCTTTTGGGCTAGCTTTATTAAGATCTCGATAATCCACACACATTCTCACTTTTCCATCTTTCTTCGGTACTGGCACGATGTTGGCTACCCACGGAGGATATTTTGTCACAGCAAGAAACCCAGCGTCCCACTGCTTCTGGACTTCCTCCTTAATCTTTAAAGCCATGTCGAGGTGAGTCCGACGAAGTTTCTGCTTGACTGGAGGACATTCTTCTCTCAATGGTAGCCTGTGCACAACAATATCCGTATCCAACCCCGGCATGTCTTGATACGACCAGGCGAAGATGTCAACATACTCGCGCAACATTTCAGTCAAAGTTTTCTTCACATCTGCTTGCAAGCTGGCACCAATCCTGATCTCTTTCGAGGCATCCTTGGAACCAATATTGATGATTTCTACAGTCTCCTGGTGAGGTTGGATGACCCTTTCCTCTTGTTTCAACAATCTGGCCAGTTCTTCAGGGAGTTCACAATCTTTCTCATCCCCTTCTTCGGCTTGATAAATCGGATTGTCAAAGTCATACATAGCCATATCAAAATCGTTATCAGTGGTATCCAGAGGATCAAGTCTGCATGAGCGGGTTCATGCCTTATTTTAGAATTTATTTTTAAGCAAAACAAAAGAAAATGAAACATTGCCATTTTAATTTTTTTGTGCAAAAATAAAAACTGAGAGACAGAGAACAAAATTTGATTGCAAAACGTCCTTTATTAATGATTAAAAATTGCAAATGCAACCAGGGTGGCCCTACAAATGAATCTATACGCCTTGGGCAGAGCGCAAGATTTTAACATGCATTATGGTTAGAAAAAACAAAGAAAAATTACTCTGTCTGAAGAGTAACCCAGATGACTTCTTCAACGGACCAGTTCTGCACTTGTTGTCCCGGAGCATGAGGGCGTACCCAGTTGTCCAGGTCACAATCACTGTCAACACTATCCTCTGTGGCTGCACAAGACTGGTCCGTGTAGATAATTCCCCCACTATTGAAAGTAATGGGTCCCCTGCTCCCCACATCTGAAGTTGTAGAGGGATGATAACCAATACCAAATTTGTCTTCCTTCATTGGGGTCTCTATCAACCTGCCCCAACCTTGGGCGTTGCCTGCCCTAACGACTTCGACAGCTTGTTTGTAAGATGAAATGGAGGTACCGGCCCCAACTGGTACAGAAGAAGACTCAGGTGCATCGTCAATATTGACCGCTTCAAATGATTGGCACAGCATCTCATGAATTTCCCCATCCATTTCAACGTACTTGAACGTGGATAAGTGACTGACAAAGATGTCTTCCTCACCGCACACCGTCACAACCTGCCCTTCAAACTCATACTTTAACTTTTGGTGTAAAGTGGAAGTAACAGCCCCGGCTCCGTGAATCCAAGGGCGTCCCAATAGGCAGCTATATGCAGGTTGTATGTCCATTACTTGGAACGTGGATTTGAATACCTGTGGTCCAATTTGTACGGGCAATTCCACCTCACCAAACACAGATCGTCTAGTCCCATCGAATGCTCTGACCACCAATTCACTAGGTCTTAAGATCAAACCATCAACTTCCATCTTCATTAATGCCTTCTTGGGCAAGACGTTAAGTGATGAACCAGTGTCTACCAGTACATGAGACAACACTGCGCCCTTACACTCCATCGTGATATGCAAAGCCTTATTGTGGTTTCTTCCTTCAACAGTCAAATCTCTACTTGTAAAGCCCAAGCCATGGCTAACGTTAACATTAGAGATTACGCCCTCGAGCTGATTAACAGTAATTTCCTGTGGCACGTATGCACTCTTCAATACTTTCAACAACGCCTGTCGATGCGCATCAGAGCACATCAATAGTGACAAGATTGAAATCTTTGAAGGGGTCTGATTCAGTTGGTCCACAATCCTATAATCTCTTTTCTTGATTATCTTCATGAATTCTTCCATCTCCTTATCAAAAGTAATCTTTGTCTCTGCTTCAGGTGAAGGCGCATTATCAACCACCTGTTTACCCTTAGCCTTTGCTGCAGCTTCTGCCTCTTTATCACTTCTCAAGGTTTGGGGAGCGAACAACCTTCTGCTTCTTGTAAAGCCCCCTACACCCCCTACATTATCAATATTTGGGCTGACTGACGACTCAACTTCCTGTTTTTTACCTTCGTAATATACATCTGCCCTATAGTGCCATGGGATAGCCTTCGTAGATGTGAACGGAATTGGTCCTGGCACCGTGATAGTGACAGGACTAGGCCTTTCTTACGCAACGCTCGCCACGGGAACTACATTGACCGGCATTTGAATCTCAGCGGGAGTATAATAGATGGTCACGGTTGATACCTCATCAGTGTCTTTCACGACTCTGTCGAACTGTAGACATCCTTCATCGATCAGATTCTGTAAACCCATCTTCAACTTATCACAGCCATTCTCCTGATTCATACACTCAGAACAATCTTGATTACAGCCCGGGAACACCTGTCCCTTCAATAAACGATCTTTTACAACCAACAAAGAAGTTTTCACTTGATGGATGTCTGCCGCCAAATTCAACCTCCTCCAATCTTCAATAGCATATACATTTGCAGCACTATGATCAGGCATGGGATGCTGAGTAATATTAGGAGCGGGAGAGAAATTGATGGCTTTAGCATCAATCAAATCTTGTACTTTATGATGGAAAGCCCAGCATTTTTCAATGGAGTGCCCCTGAGCACCTGAGTGGAACTCACAACGATCTTTCATAGTACGGAGTTCTACCAACTTTAACTCGAGTAGCTGGGGCAACAGCGCGGCATAAGTCATAGGGAGAGGATCCATCTTACGATCCCTCTGCCTAGACCTTTGCTGGAAAAGAGGTTGTTGCTGTTGCTGCTGAACTTGTTGTTGGGGTTGTTGTTTCTGAACAGACGGTGTGGGGATTGTTACAGCATCTACCTGATAATAAGCTTGAGAACTCCCTCTGCCTCGTCCTCTAAACACAACATTCGTATCACCTTCTCTTCTTTTCTGGTTACTAGCAAACGGTTTCTTCGTCCCCGAAGAGCCAGCCCCACTCACATCTTGGATCTTTCCAAGCTTTAACAGACTTTCTATTCTTTCTCCCGCAATCACAATATCAGCAAATCCAGTTGACGGACAAGCAGCCAATCTATCAAGATAGGCCCCTTGCAAGGTGCCCATAAACATATCTGCCATTTCTCTGTCTGACAAGGGAGGTTGAACCTGTGCAGCCATTTCCCTCCACCTCTGTGCATATTCTTTGAAACTCTCCTTGGCATTTTGTGACAATCCCTGCAATTGAGTGCGGTTGGGCGCCATGTCAATATTATACTGGTATTGCTTCAGGAATGCTTCTGCCAGATCTTTCCAACTCTTCACAGCAGCTCTATTCAACTTCATATACCAGGTCAAGGACGCTCCAGCCAAACTGTCCTGAAAATAATGCATCCATAGCTTCTCGTCCTCTGTATGGGCTGAAATCTTCCCAAAGTAAGCTTGAAGATGCGTTTGGGGACACGCATTGCCGTGATACTTATCAAAAGTGGGAGGCTTGAATTTAGGAGGAATTCTGACTCCTGGGACCAGCCCCAAGCTAGTAACATCAA
This sequence comes from Lathyrus tuberosus, assembly GCA_022829125.1. Lineage (NCBI taxonomy): Eukaryota > Viridiplantae > Streptophyta > Magnoliopsida > Fabales > Fabaceae > Lathyrus > Lathyrus tuberosus. The sequence goes on along the minus strand of JALAZF010000199.1, from coordinate 6,308,236 downwards.
TACCCATAGAGTTCTTGCATTCTATGGCCCTGATCTTTTCTGCTAACTCATCATACCTTCGATCACCGTGATTACCCACATCTGCATCCAGCAGAGTAAATTGGTCTTCCAGAGGATCTTCAAGAGTAACACCAGCATGCCTACCATTTCCATTACCCCGATTGTTACTACCAGGAGGAGGGTTGCCACCGGGAGGAGGAATGCCATGTCCCTGTGAATTGTCATGCTGATCACCTTCGGGCCCATTGTCTGGACGCTCGACCAGCAGCCTCAATCTCTCCTGATTTTGCGCCATGCCAGTCATGAGGGTCATGAACTGGTCCATACGCGCCCTCATTTCAGCCAAATCACTTTGTACTTGATCCATGATTCTTACTTGATTTCTTCGCGTTGAATATCGGTGAATATAATTCTCAGCTATACTGCCTGAAACCAAATAAAGGTTAGAGACCCTGCAACGAGTACCTGAAAAGCAAGTAACATAAATGCAGAATGATATGCAATGCCATGCAATGTTATGTTTATCATTTCCAAAGTGCTTTACACCCTGATTCCAATCCAAACCACAGAAATCTGAAGACCAGAAATCGTGATATAAAGAGACGTGTCGTGGTCATGTGCTCGTGTACAGATATCTGATAAAGAGTAATTCTGAATAAACTGTTCATACTCATTCAACAAAGTATTCAAGTATTTAAGAAAGGCTCATCCGCCAATGCAATACAAGGAAAAAATGGATCCATCAACAAGCCTGATGGTAACCATTAACAACAAAATACAGGGAAAAAACATCAGTTTGACAATTCCACATCCTTCAGCTTATCACTTGAATACTTGATCTCCTCAAAAAGTATACGGGTACGCTGGTGATTCGGCTTTTCAATCATTTCTTTGATCAAGACATCCCTTTTCTCAAGAGCTTCAGTTAAAGAACCCATATGCAGCATCAGAGCTTCGTCATCACATACTCCTTTGTGTCTCTTTACGCCAGCTTGCGTCTTGAGTATCTCTCTTTCTATCATGGCTTCTTCAAGCTCTTTCTTGGTATTCTTCAGCTGGCTTCTAGCTTCTTCTAACTGTTCTTGACTTTTACCGAGACTTTCCCGATACTTTCTCCTTTGCTCATGTGCCTTTTTAAGCTACTCGTCTTTACTCTTCGACTGATCCTTTAACTTGGCATTTTCAATTCTGACTTCATCCCAAGCTTGACGAAGTTGAGCTAACGAATCCTTGCTTCGGGCTAAAGCCTGTTTTGTAATCTTGTGAGCCTGACTAGTGTCATCTGCTCCCAAAGTAAGTTTCCGAAAGTACCGAGCTCGGTCATCAAAATCTTCCTCTTTGTCAGCCAAGGTTTTTTCTGCTTTCAATGCTCTCTTTTCCAACTCTTTGTTGTCAGCTAGAGCTTTCTGAAGACATCTGCTCATTCCAGAATTCTCTATCTGCAGCTCTCTGACCATTTTCTTCCACTTCTCACATTCTTCAATAGCCACCATGGTGGGTTGTTTTGGCTGTACTGAACATAAAAGAGGTCCCCTTGAAAAGGGTAAAAGCAATTCCTTTACTTTCGTCTCAATCCATCTGTCATATTCAGGATAAGACCTACAATCTCCTTTCCCAAAAACTGCTTTTCCAATTTTGTGCTTATCTTTCCAAGCATTCACTACTTCTACCACCTTCGCATCTTTAGTTCCTGTAAAGAATAACGATTCTTCCACATCTTGCTCAGTAGGAGGATCCCTGGAAGCATACCCAAACTGTCAGATGGCCAAAACTGGATTATAATTGATCCCTCCTTTTCTGCCAATCAAAGGTACATTTGGAAAATTTCCGCATCTTGTGACAAGCTCTATTCTCAACAACCGGTGGTCAAACCATACAATGTTATCAGCAGTTAAACCCATCAATCGTTTAGACCATTTCGCCACATCTTTGGTTTCCACAAAGGCACTTGTCTGAGGCAAATGTTTGAAAAACCAATGACTCAGTAGTGGAGTACAACAACTAACAGATCCTCCCCTTCTTTTCTCGTTCTTATAGTGTGCAGAATGATAAAAATCTCCTAACAAAGTAGGGACTGGATTTTTAAGAACGAAAACTCTTGTTGCTTGCATATCGACGAAGTCTTGCTGATTAGGAAAGAGAACTAGGCCATATATGCAGAGAGCCAGAATGGAATTGTAAACCGTCCAATTTTTAGCACTTGCAGCCTCTTGGGCTTGTCCAGACAGAAATTCTAAATGAAATCCGCTAACTCCATTTTTACTGCTCACACCACTCTTTACCACTGCCTGATCCATTTGTAACGCAACAGCAATTTCTTTTACGCTAGGGGAACTACCAGAGAAGAATGGTATTGCCGGCGTGATCGGAATTCCCAAAATAAATGAGAATTCTTCCAGTGTTGGCATCAAAATGTAATCTGGAAAAAGAAAGCATCTCAACGAAGGCTCGTAGAACTGCAGCAGAGTGTGCAAAGCATCATGTTCATACTTGGTGATTGTACGGACCATCCCAACCAAATTCCCGTAGCTCTTCTGAAACCTATCAAGAATACCCGGACCAGCCATATCTATAACTTTGAGTAACGAATCCAAAACAGGGTCTGGAAACTTGTAAGACACATTGTTCTTTCTCTCGGCAACGATCTCTGTTGAACCCATGGATTGGAATCAGAAATGTATTATACACCTGAAAATGACAAACATAACTGTTATGATATGATAATGCAATGCAAAAGGGCATGTGATCAGGTAATCAAGTGTCTGTGTCTGTATTGAACTGTGTGCACTGTGTCTCTGTACTGAATCTGGCAATATCTGAGATGAACACTTAAATCACTGTCATAGGATACAATGTCTGAAATCCTCATAGAATCACAAGTAAGGTAGGTAGGAGGCTGGGTTTCCTGCAAACCTGTAAACATCCCGCCCATACTCACATGTGGTTCTTAGAAAATAAGGCTTGTCAGCTTCGGGGGTTTGAGAAGCAATAGCACATTCAGCCCGTAGGATACAATGCTATGCCAATCAAAGAGGTCGTCCACTGACTCCCCTTAGAAAATAAAGGTCATCCTATGCAAGTTCCAAAGCGGGCCCTCGGGTGCGAATGGGTTTGCCACAGAATGTGGTCTGCCATTGTCACCGCTAAAGAGGGATGTTTCCACTAAGGTCCTCATGATCGATCACTAGAGTCGACAGCTCTCTAGATCTACATCCTGGAATACGCAAGATGCGCATGCCACGACGTGTCCCAAGATAGCCTCGTCTAGCTGTGAATTTCGTGAACACCCAACGCACTCCAAACGGCACGTAGGTCCCACTACTCTCCACTCTAATTCTAAGTGTATACTCAAGCCTGTGTAATGGGCTTATCTCTCAGAAATCCCATCCCGCCAAACAGACAAAATAGTGCAGCACAATATAATATATGATATGTAATGCTAAAATGCAGTAAATACTATAAAGTAAATAAACAACAAAATAAAGCACAACAGAAAACACCCAATGAAAGAAAAGCAAACAAGCGCTAGGATTGACTCGCTTAGGATGAACCAGCAATAGGTCAACCTGTCCCCAGCAGAGTCGCCAGCTGTCGCTCCCGGGATTTTCATCCTAGTACAAACGCGAAAGTGGCACCGAACAGAGTCGCCAGCAATGTGTATTTATCCCGAGAGGGAAAGGAAACACCGCGTAAACCTGAAGGGAAGGAGAAGAGCATGGTCTTGCGACCAAGAGAAATGGGTAAGGGAGTCGGTTACGTGAGAGGAAGGTATTAGCACCCCCTCACGTCCATCGTACCCGATGGGATCCACGCTTGCTTGCTTCAATCAAAGGGTGAAAGAAAAGAATGTTGGAAAAAAGGAACTGAAAGAAAGAAAGAGAAAGAGAAAGAGAAACAAATGTAGGGAAAATAAAAGAAGTGCTCGCATGGGCCCTACCCCACTGCCTACGTATCTCATCGGGAACATGAGAATCAGAGCGACGTAGTTCCCCTCACTAGGGATGGATTGTTTGTGTTTTTTAAGGAACGACTAACGTTCTAGCTCAGGTGTTGCAGGCTCGCTGGTCCGAGTGCGTTACCATCTTGCAAGAGAACGAGTAGGAGCACGTTCATACGTTGAGAGTGAGTGAGATGAGAAAAGAATTCCCGAAGGAAAGACGTAATTGTCTGTTTTTGTCTTTTAGGAGTTTTTTCATTTGTTTGCATATGATAGTGTATCTGAATCTTAGTCATTGGAATGTGTACATTCTCACATTCCAAGATGGAATGAGTAAGAAAGCACACTAAGAGTGAAGAAGACCCCCACACTTAGTTCCAATTGTCAAGGTTCAACCACACTAGCATACTTGTGTTTATTAAGTGTTTTTGTTGATTATGAAATGAAGAAGTGTTTTTTATTTATATCTTCAACAAGTATTGCATTTAAGTCCCTCACACAAGATCAAATGTTTAACACATTGACCCAAGATGGGTTATATGCTATACATTTTAAGATTATAAGAGAAGACCCCTTATAATCTTTTCTTTATGTGAAAGGCCTAAATGCAATAAATGCCTACCTTTATCAGATGTTTTGAGTTTCCTTTAAGAGATGAGAAGAGAGACTCAAGAGAGGAGAAAAGGTAAAACCTATGTGGACTAAGACTCAATCCTAATTGAAGATTAAAGGGAGTGATCCTAGTGGTTTGTGAGGTTTCAACCTAAAGTCTAAAGAAAGAATGAATTAAACAATTCACTTCTAAAGTAGAAGATGAATTGTAATTCACAAAGGGAAAGTGATGAGTTATTAAAAGAAAGCACATAAGTGCTTAACAAAACACAGAATGGAATTGTAAAAGAGATGAAAGGAAAGAAATTTGAATGTGGATTCCTTATCCACACTCAATTGCAACTTACCAAAGCCCCTACATGGTTAGTAAACATGTATAAGAAGTATAAGAAGTAAAAGAACATGTAATGCACCATAAAACTCAAAAGAATTAAATGAGAAATCAAATCCTATAACCACAACCAGAATGTGCATCATATGGAAAACAAATGATTATCATCATGCAAGTCCAAGTGGATAGGCAACAAACATCATCCATGGCATTAGAACATGCTACCATAAGAAAAGGGAGAATGAAAGATGAAAAGAAAGAGAAGAAATATGCATAAATGGAACATATAATCCATGGATCAGAATTGAAATGAAATGAAAAATGATTCACAAACATCTCACAAGTATTCATGCATGACACATCAAAACAATTAAGAAGTGATAGAAGAAGTAGAATTGAAATGGGAGTTCAAAAGAACACACAAGTACAAACACAACATGTTAAAGGTGCACAAGGTTCAAATGATAACCAACATGCAAAGATGACATATGATATGTATCAATGACCTATAATGTCAAGTGAATGATTCACCAAATATGCAAATGATCATGCAAGTATGCACAAAAGAAATCATGTAAACATGCACAAAGATTACAATGATGTGACATGTTATAATGCTTTAAAATGAAATGTCTTAAACAAAAATCAAATGAGTTCATGAAAATTATTCAAACATGGTATTGAGGTACACAAACCAGAAGTGAATCATATACCAAAGTAGCATACAATAAATCAAGGCAAAAAGATATCAAACAATGCATTTAGGTCAAATAGACATATCATACAAAGTAGCACAAAAATGAACACCAAACATGCCATAACCTAACCTAAAAAAATCAAATAAAAAACACTTATCATACCTCAAGATGATAATGACTCAATGCAAAAAGAAGAGCATCAAAACAATTTTTAATGATCAAGAACAAAATTAAACAAGATCATGTACCACATTAAGAATGCACACCAAAGAAATTCAAAGAAAATTATGGATTAGGGGTAAAAAGGTCATAAAATCAGAAAATAAAATCACCAAAAATTTTCTAAATGTTTTATTGATGTTCATGAATTTTTGTGGAATTTTATGATGATGTTTGGTATTTCTAAAAATTAAAAAAGTAAACATGTATAAAAATGGGAAATAAAATGAAATGGAAATAAAGAAAGGGGGTGCAAGCATAGCAATTACTCAGTTCAAAAATGGTTTGGGCTTAAGACATAGGGGTGCAAATATCAGTTTGGTCCAAGGTCCAAATCTGCGCAAAACACACTAACAAGCATACACTCTCAGTCAACAAAATTGACTCACTCATGGCCATTGGATCAAGTCAAGGTCAAACAATAGTCAAAGTAATTGAAATCAACGCACATGCATGAATGTCTACCCTAGCTACCATACGCTGCAACACATAGAGCTTAAGTGAATTCAGAAACAATGCACATGACATGCACATGCGTTTTAATGTGTTGGCACATTTTAGACCACATGATTGGAACACATCAACGACTATGATTAAAATACACAAAACCCTAGCACTTAAGACCACCGGCCGGAGATGACCTCCGGTCACCTTCTCCGGTCATGCGCCACCGTCTGCAACTCCATAATTTTCTAGAATTCCACAAAAATTATACCAAAATGAAGAGCATCTCACGTAGACTAACAATATACTCATAAAAACAACAAAACATACACACATAGCAAGAACAGAGGGGATGAATATGTGCCCTAACTTTTGGATCTAAGCCTTTACAAGGCCTATCAACTAGCCGGAGTGAGAAATACTCCTAATGAGCTCATATCATCATGAAATCATCACAATAATCAACAAAACGTGAGAGAAAAGTTTGTAAGTTTTGGAACCTGATCTTGCAGTTCTTGTGGAGTTTGGGAAAACCAGAGAGAACACTTGCTCTTCAACCTTGGAGCTTCAATATTAAGCAAAATAAATGCTGATGATTCACGAGTAGATGAAGGAGATTGAAGATTGCAGTGATGCTAAGCTTGCAGAAATGGAGTTGTTCTTGTTGTTCTTGTTGTTCTTGATTCAACCACACTCAATGGAAGAACTATGGAGTTGAAATCGTGGAGAAGCAAACTCAGAGAGAATGAGAGAGTAGAAGAGAGAGTTTCTGAAGTGAATGTGTGAGAAATCAAGTCGAAAATGAAATTAGAGTGTGTGATTTCTATTTATAATGTGAGCTAACTATGGTTTAGTGAGTGGAGTTAAATGAGTTAGCATGGTTAAACTGAGTGCACCCTAACTAACTGAGTCAAGTTAGTTAGGGGCGAGTGAGGTTGGTTGGGATGTTATGGTGATGACCTATGGTGTGTTATGGTGAGGATTAATGGAAAAGAGTGGTGATGATGTGTTGTTCATGGCTGTAGTATAACAACTTGTTGTGCAAGTCTTAACTCATTTCCTTTCTTATGCATGATGTAGCATGATGAAGCTAGTGTAAGGAAGGTGTTTGGTTAAAAGTGGAAAGGAATATGGACTGTATGTGTGTGGATTGAAACATGACAACAACAACATTCTTTTTTCTGATTTTTAGCAGCCCAAGGTTTAATGGTTTGACCAAGAATTTATCTCTAGTTTGTGAATGAAACAAAGAGGTATTGATGCCACATGAAATAGGAGATATCATGGAACAAGTTTGGGGTGAAAATTGAATTGAATTGAGGCTTGGAAATTGGTGAAAAGCAACTTGGAACATCAAGGTTTGGGACTGGTTTGTAGGCAAGGCAGTTGGTCGGTTGACAAGGCAGCTTGGTGCATGGAATTTCAGTCTGAACACACTAACTTGAAACCAAGATCTCTCCCTCATAAATTGATCAAATGGAATTTTGTCCAACATGAGTATTGAAGATGACACTACAAAGAACAACTTTGATGTTGAAAAGTTTTCCATTTGAAGCTTTTATCTTGATGAAAAATGAGGGAACATTTGGCACACCAACTGTTTGAGGAAATGATGTGCGCGTGACCTAAGAATTCTTGGTCATGACCTAGTTTTGCCCAAGTTTGTCTCAACTTTGATCAATCATATCTCACTCAATTTTTATCCAATGGGGATGTTCTACACATGGATTTGAAGCTTAAAGCAAGATCTTTTGTTGTGGCCGAGTGGAATTTTCATTTAGTGCTTCAATTTTAAATGGCCTTGGTTCAAACTCTGATGCAAAATGGCCAAAACTTGCCTTTTTTAGTAACCCTTCTCCACCCAAAAATGGCAACTTTCCACAACTTGATTTTTTCATGATTCCTTTGGAGTTTCTTAACCAAATTTTGTACATTGGTGACATATAACATGAATTTCATGAATTTGGCCTTAAAAAGTCAAAAGTTGACTTTTTCCTCTGATTATTTGACCTGGCCCCAAATTTCCTGATTTTTCATCTTTCTTCCAATTAAACCACTTCTAAAACCAATTGAGAGGTAATTTTCCACATACATATACTTGGGGACATATAGAATACCATGACATCAAGTTTTGTCCAAAAAATCAGAGATTCCCTGATTTTATTAGAAACCCTAGTTTTGGTGCCCACCTCCTAGGAGAAAAATGTGCAGTCTTCAATTTCAAATTCCTCAGAGTATGTTGTGTATCCCTTTAAAGGATGATGAGATATGCCACTTGAGATTGATTTTAGATCAATGAGATATCTCTTTTGAGGGTTTTCCTTCAGTTTTTTTGAACCTCTTGCATAGTGAAAGATGTAGTGCTTCAATCTCCCATTGAATCTCACTTCCCTGAGGTTGTGGATGATCCCTTGAGATAGTATGAGACATGAGAGACCTCTTGGCTTGCCTTGAGGCAACTTGATTGACCTTTTTGTACCTTGAATGGTTCCTTGATTGTCCACCTTCCACCTGATCACATGCCCTGATGGTAAGAGGAATGTTATGCTTCATTTTTCTATGTTAAATGCAATGCAATGCTAATGAGATGGATATGATATTGTAAATGATAATGCTATGCTATGATGACAAAGAGGGAGAGCAAATTTTGGGGTATTACACATTCATGCATTCATAAAAAAACTTTAAACAAAGAAAAATCTTCTTTCCTAGTGTCTCTTTTTCAAATTAAACTAAGACAATGATTGCAAATATCAGAGAGAAAGATTGCGTTATGGATTTCAGTAGAAGGAAGACGCACAAGTACACCTTCAAGGTTCCAAAACTAGAGGGTTTAAGAGGGTTGGCAAGGATGATCACCAACCCTGATGCTTTCAGAGCTAAGTACGGAGGACTGCTGTCTCTATTAAAAGTCCATGTAATTGAAGGAATCCTGGCTATGCTGATTCAGTTCTATGATCCAGTTTATCACTGTTTCACATTCCCAGATTATCAGCTAGCACCAACACTGGAGGAGTACTCTCACCTGACTGATTTACCTATCACTGACCAAGCTCCCTTTTCTGGACTGGAAGGAATTCCAAAGGATCAAATCATTGCAAGAGCAATCTATTTGGACGAGTCAGAAGTTAGGACTCACATGACCATTAAGGATGGAATCCAAGGTTTACCAGCCAAGTTTTTGGTAAAGAAGGATCTATACTTTGCCAGTATAGGGAACTTCCCCAATGTACCCCTCATAGGAACTAAAGGAGGAATCAATTATCATCCAGTTTTAGTTCGCCGTCAATTCGGATACCCGATGAGACATATCCCGTGTAATGTTCATCTAGAAGGTCTTTTCTTCAAGGAAGGAGAAAATGACAGGGCACTAAAGACATAAATAGTGCATGCCTGGAAACATGTTCACAGGAAAGGAAGAGAGTCTCTAGGAAAACCAGACTGTGTCTTTGTGGAACCTTATCTCCACTGGGTACAAACTAGAGCTCTCAAGTTGAGGATGCCTTACCCTCGTCAAGAAGTTCTTTTGTTAAAGGAATATGTCCTTTATTTTATGTCTGATATGGAAAAACTCCAGGTCACTCTCAACAAGGTTTAACGAGAGAAGAAATATTGGAAGAACAAGTACCACATTCTCAATGTGGAGTGTACCAAAATACAACAATTGTTAAAAGAAAAAGATGCTCTGATCGAGATTTTAGAGCAACATGCTGTAGAGAATCAAGAAGACCGAAGGATTTTGCTCGCTCATTTCACTTGGAAAAAGGATGACAACCCGACAACAGCTCAAGAGCCCCGGTCAAAGAAAAGGAAAATACCAGAACCAGCACCTGAGCCCTCCTCAGAGAGGACTCGGTATCCATAAGTCTAGACTTTTCCTTTTACAACACTTTGTAAATTACTGTATTTCCATTTCCGTAATCTTTGATTTCAATAAAACGGGGTCTCCCCACTGTATGATATTTGCAATCCAATTGTTGAAGTTTCATTTGATTAAAAATATATATATATAATTATTACATATCATTCATCATTCTCACATAACGCATTCTTCTTCCCTACGAATCTCACGTTTGTGTCTCGATTCTAGAGTCAAACTGTCTCATTCGTACAATACTTTGGCCAATCGACAAAAGAAAATGGATGATCTCGAGGAAGAGAACCGAGAGTTGAGAGAAGAAATCGACGCTCTGAAAGAATATCTGAGAAAACTTCACAATGACATGCAATCTCTGGAAGCAGCTCAGATACCACAACAAAGGACTGTGATCTCAAAGATCACATCTACGCCCATAGTGAAAAAGTATGATCCTCGGTACAACAAGCCTAAAGATTGTCCATGGGGCATGCCACTCAACTATATCCCGGAAGGATATATCCCGCCGGTCACGGAAGACCCAGACTCTGCAGCAGAAACCGCTGGGCCTGAAGGTTACAAACTTCGGGAAAGCGAAGATGCAAGGGGCTTGACAGCAACTCCTGAAGGTTACAAACTTCGGGATAGGGAAGCACCAAGAGTCACTGGCGTAATGACTATACCACCACCCGTCGTACACACTGTCCCAGAAGGACAGATTCCACAGATACCCTATGGTGGAAACAAAAGTATGTACGACAGATTGAATGAGTTCCAGGAATAATTCTTGGAGATGCAGAAGGAACTGCATGGCATTCGAGGTCAGGATCTATTTGGAAAGGACGCTGCAGACCTTTGTTTGGTCCCCAATGTGAAAATTCCGCACAAATTCAAGGTGCCCGAATTTGAGAAATACAAGGGCAACTCTTGCCCTCAAAGTCATTTGGTGATGTACGCTCAGAAGATGTCAACTCAGACAGAAAACCAACAGCTACTGATCCACTTTTTCCAAGATAGTTTAATCGGTGCCCCACTAAAATGGTACATGGGTTTGAACTGCACTAAGATCGTCACTTTCAGAGATCTTGGCGTTGCCTTCGTTCTTTAGTATAAGTATAACCTGAACATGGCACCAGACAGAGATCAACTCAGAGCCATGTCGCAGAAGGACAAGGAAACCTTTAAGGAATATGCTTAGAGATGGCGTGAAATTGCCGCCCAGATTTGTCCACATCTTGAGGAAAAAGAGACGACAAAGATCTTCTTGAAAACCTTGAGCTCATTCTACTACGATCGAATAGTCGCCAGTGCGCCCAGGGACTTTTCTGAAATGGTAAATATGGGGGTTCGTCTTGAAGAAACAGTCAGAGAAGGATGTCTGGTCAAAGATACAGAACCATTAAGCAGTACCAAAAGATACGGTAGTGCTCTCCCTAAGAAAAAAGAGCAAGATATTGGTAATATCTTTCTCGGAAAGCAAAGGCGACGGTACCAACCAGTAGCAGCTGTAACTCCTGCTATCAACCCTGCGCCTGTTCCAACGTATCAACCTCAGGTTGCTCAGAGCCAACCAAATCAACAACAATATCAGCAAAGGACACAACAGCCTCTTCAGCAGGCTCGTCCTCTATACAATAACAACAACCGTATAACGCGACCACCAGGGTTCGACCATATACCAATGTTGTACACGGAACTGTTTCCATTACTATTGGTTAAGGGGCACGTCCAAACCAGGTATCCTCTTACAATACTAGAAAAGCTGCCTTTTTGGTTCAAAGCGGATCAAACTTGCTCTTACCATCAAGGAGGACCAGGGCATAACATAGAAAACTATCTCAGCTTCAAATCCAATGTACAGAAGCTTATCAGGAGTGGGGTCTTATCTTTCAAGGATACAAATCCAAACATTCAGACGAACCCAGTGCCTCAACACGAGAAAACTGCAGTCAATTTGATAGAGGAAGAGTCTAACCACAACTATCAAATTCATGATGTACTTTTATTGGGAACCAACCTGGTCAAGATGCATTGCAGACAAAGTGGATACGGTCATGTACCGTCTCATAATTATCATCAATGTGATATCTGCTCTAAAAACAATCAAGGATGTTCTACGGTGCAATCAGCTCTACAGGAACAGATGGATCTCGGATGGATCTAAGATCACCGAATCTGTGAGGTCAACATAACTTACACAAATTCCAACATCATTTAAAACCACGACATCCGTGCGATGAATGTCAACTTGGCGGAAATGCACTCAAGGCAAAAGCCAACATCATGATCTGCCATGGAACAATTACGATTCCTGTCTGAGCTGCTCGGTAAATAATCAGGGATGCTCTTTTGTACAAGAGGCCCTCCAGCGTCAGATGGATCTTGGATGGATTCAGGATTACCGTGATAGAAGCCATTATTAAGTTAATATGATTCAAATCTTTGATATTCACTTGATGGATACCAGCTTGGTAGAATTACACACTAAGCAAGTCCAGCTCGGGTTTCTGACTTCACACGATTATCAGAACTGTAAAGTATGTAGTGAGAGTGACCAAGGATGTGCACTCGTTCAAAGAACACTGCAACACTTGTTGAACCACTGGTGGCTTCCGATCTATCTAGATGAAGACACACAACAAGTCAGTATGATTAACGGGAACCCTAGTAGGCATCAAAGTCAGGATGTTCGATCAATGGAAACAGATATAGTGAGGTTACACTGCATCTAAAGGGGACGTGGCCAGGTACCACCACCAACTATGAGCGCTGTAGAGTTTGCTCAGAGAATAACCAAGGATGCTACCTCGTGCTAGCAGCCCTTCAGAGTCAGTTGGACCACAAAGAGGTTCAACCATGTTCAAGCTCTGGTCTGATCAACATAATGTCATACTATCTTCCCAATCGAGGTAAAGAAGTTGTCTTGATCCCTAAGCGAGAAGTGGCCAAAGATGTGTGCGCCATAATCCCTTTACTCCATGAATCAAGAGTTCCTCCTGATAGTGGAAAGATTCTCAACCTCGAACCAATTGAGGCCGGCTACGATGGTCAGAAAAATCAAAAGGCTCCTGTAGTTATCTATCTGCCGGGACCAGTACCGTACAAATTCGATAAGGCCATCCCTTACAAATACAGTGCAACAACAATTGAAAATGGAAAGGAAACTCCATTACCCTCCGTCGTGAATATCGCAGACATCAGTCGAGTAACACGGAGCGACCGAATCTTCAACCGAGGAGTTGGAGAACCCACCAGAGGGAAGGAATCTCAAACAGAAGTTACTAATCAACCAGTCGGCCAATCCAGCGATCCCGGCCTTTCAAAGAACAACAATGAGATGCTGAAGCTCATCTAGAAAAGCGAGTACAACATTATTGATCAACTGTTGTAAACTCCTTCAAAAATCTATGTGTTATCTCTTTTACTCAGTTCCGAAGCTCGCAGAGAAGCTCTACAGAAAGTCTTAGAGCAAGCCTTTGTGGAACAAGATGTGACGATAAGACAATTCGAAAACTTCATCTCCAACATCACTTCCTGCAACAACTTGGGATTTAGTGATGAGGAACTGCCAAAAGAGGGCCAAAATCATAACATGGCACTTAATATTACAGTCAACTGCCAAGACGATGCTTTATCCAGCGTACTGGTAGACACCGATCAACTCTGAATTTTATGCCGAAATCTACTCTAATGCGACTATCATTTCAAGGATCTCTGATGAGAGGCAGTGAGGTCATCGTCAAAGCATTTGACGGGTCCCGAAAAATAGTTATCGACGAAGTCAACCTTCCCATAACTATCGGTCCTTACACTTTCCAAGTCACTTTCCAGGTCATGGACATCCGAGCAGCATACAGCTATTTGTTAGGAAGACCTCGGATACACGAGGCTGGGGCAGTCACTTCGACACTTCACCAGAAGATGAAGTTCGTCAAGAATGACCAACTAGTCACAGTCTGCAGAGAGCAAGCCTTGATCGTGAGCAACTTATCGTCATCCACTTGTGTAGAACCAGAGGAGGTTGTGGGAACCCTGTTCCAAGCACTTTCAGTGAGCAATGATAACCAATCAGAAAGAGGAACGTCGATTTCCTCGTACAAAGATGCTCTCAAATTAATCAAAAGTAACAACGCAAAAAGATGGGGATAACTTGTCATTCCTACTGACAACAAGAAAAAGAAAGGTCTTAGTTTTTCCTCAATCTGTACCCAGACTGCTACTAACAATGAGAGTCTTCATCCCATTCAGAACTTCTTCCAAAGTGGAGGTTTCCTGCACCCAATATCTCAAGAAGTACATACCATCAACGAGGGTGATTCCTCTGATACAGATGAAGAATGGAAGTCCTATCTTAACAAAGACGCTTATATGTCTTAGGGAGAGGTGCCTACGCCATTTTGCTATCCTGCACAGAGTCCGAGATATATACCAAGGTCAGATGACAAAATGATATACGGAGATTGTGATCCTGAAGGATGTCGTGCTCCACCAAACTCATTAGAGGAGGAAACTCTGATGAAAGACAACTTTAACCATGACTATTATGGCCCAATGGATGGCCTGCCTATCTGGTAGCCGTACCCAGGAGACTTGGGGCAAAAGAGTCAGCCCAACAATGCATATCAGCTGAGCATCATTGAAAAGAATACCTGCATCCCCACCGAATCATGGGATCATTACTCAGGGCATTCAGAAAACATCCAGCACGACGATGAATTTGCAAGGATTGCAGGACAAGAGTTCCTTAACCATGCTTTTCCTGAGGTCAACGTCATCGAAAGGGATGACTCCTCCAATTCTGAAGAAGTGTGGGACACCTTAGGACAACCGAGTGGCAAGTACGACTTCGTGGTCAAGTATGCCGCTCGTGAAAGCTCTCGTATCAGGCTCAAAAACATCTAGCCCACTAGATGGGGAGATCCACCTGAGAGTGCAAATGTTGTGTAAGATATAACAGAAGAATCCTCCTACGACAACTCTGCCTAGGAGACAGATTCCAACGATCCTGCTCCACCAAAAATTAGCGTCATTTCTGAAGACAAACCAAGAAAGAAGGTACCAGACTTTGTGATTCACCGAGGAGTTCGCCGCCAATGGGTTGCTGTCAATGTTCAGAAAGTTGTCCATAAGTCTAAGTAATTGACGTCTTTGTCTTAACCTTTCACCCTGCCCAGGTGAAACGAATGTTTTAATAGGGATCACTTTCTGTAAATATCCCTCTTCGCTTTGCCCAAAGCAACAGAGTTTTGTTTTATATGGCTTTAGTTTCAAGAATCGACCAAATCATAAATAAAATAACGTCGTTATGTAATTTCCGCATTTATTGCTGTTTTCGCTTTTTGCTTTTTCAGAAAATAGTAATCCTAAAAACAACACAAATAATAAAAACAAGCATTTTATCATAAAATACACTGCACACACTCTTGCATTCTCTCTATCTCTTCTAAAAACAATCATCACGTCATGCAGATTGCTTGTTTTAAACCACGTTGAAACATACGACCCAATGCCTTCTCCCAACTTAGAATTCCCGGTATTTGAGACTGAAGTAGAAAATGACGAAGAAATTCTAGAAGAGATTTCCCGATTACTCGGACAAGAGGAAAGGTCCATTGAACCTTACAAAGAGCCGTTGGAAACGGTCAACTTGGGTTCAGAAGAATAGAGAAAAGAAGTCAAGATTGGGGCACTGCTCAGTTCGACTGTCAAAGAAGGTTTGATAAAGCTTCTCAAAGAATTTCACGGTGTATTCGCTTGGTCCTATCAGGATATGCCAGGGTTGGATACCAGCATCGTGGAACATCATCTACCGTTAAGATCAGAATGTCCGCCGGTAAAACAAAGACTGAGACGGACTCATCCAGACATGGCCATCAAAATCAAATAGGAGGTACAGAAACAGATTGACCCAGGTTTCCTCGCCATATCAGAATATCCTCAATGGTTAGCCAACATAGTACCAGTTCCGAAAAAGGACGGAAAGGTCAGAATGTGTGTAGACTATAGGGATCTGAACAAAGCCAATCCGAAGGATGACTTTCCCTTATCGTACATAGACATGCTGGTAGACAGTACAGTAAAGTTCAAAGTCTTCTCCTTCATGGATGGATTCTCGGGCTATAATCAGATAAAAATTGCGCCGAAAGACATGGAGAAAACTTCTTTCATCACCCCATGGGGCACCTTTTGCTACAAGGTAATGCTGTTCGGTTTGAAAAACGTTGTGACAACCTGTCAAAGGGCCATGACTACTCTATTTCACGACATGATACACAAAGAAATAGAGGTATATGTCGATGATATGATCGCCAAATCTAAGACAGAAGAGGAGCATGTGACCCACCTGTCAAAGCTATTCGAGCGTCTGAGGAAGTACAAACTACGCTTGAATCCCAACAAGTGCACATTTGGTGTCCGTTCAGGGAAACTTTTAGGGTTCATCGTCAGCCCGAAAGGAATTGAGGTTGATCCTGACAAGGTCAAGGCCATTCAAGAAATGCCTTCTCCAAAGACTTAACGACTGTGAGACTCGGTACACTATGCTTGAGAAAACTTGCTATGCTCTGGCTTGGGCAGCCAAACGTCTTCGCCAGTATATGATTCGTCACACTACTTGGTTAATCTTAGAAATGGATCCAATCAAGTACGTCTTTGAAAAGCCTGCTCTCACGGGAAGGATTGCCTGTTGGCAGATGTTGTTATCAGAATACGACATCAAGTACCATGCTCAGAAAGCCGTCAAAGGAAGTATTTTAGCCGATCATTTGGCTCATCAACCGATTGGCGATCAAGAATCCATCGGATTTGACTTCCCAGACGAAGATGTCATGTATTAAAAAATTAAAGATTGCGATGAACCACTACTTGTCGTAACCCGAAGTTTGACCTTCCTCTTTTTCCTTTTGCATAAGCATGCACATTCGCATCGTTAGCATACACATTCGCACTTTTCTCTGTGTGTTTCTTGTTGCAGGATATCAGGTTTTCCAAGCCTGATTAATTGAATCCTGACAAGATCATTGCGTCATCAAAACAAGCTCAAAATAAAGGTTTCCATGCTCACTCATTAAATCAAGAGGTGGAAAATCAAAACCGGGACTTCAGTATCATTTCCTAATCAATTTGGTTTAATAATGACTGAAGTAACCGGTTAACGTGTGGTGAGTAACCGGTTACTCAGTGCAAAATTTCAGTTCCTGTTGCAATTTTAAGACAGCAGCCATGCACTCTATTTGGTCATTGATTCTACAGTGTTCTAGCAGTGTGTGGAACATTCTAGACTTCTCTAGACATTTCAAGACATTCCAAGTGCATTTATTCCAATGCTTCACTCTAAATTAAGTGCACCATGTTTCTTGATTTCCAAGTATGTGGACCTTTGGATGTTGGAGCTCACATTGGGATTGTTATCGAGTTAGTTCTAACTAACCGAGTTAACCACCTTGACTCGGTGAGTCAAGCCTAACTAACTCCTAGCCTAGTTCTAAACCACACAGAGCAAAGTCCAAACCTAATTCCAAACCTCTAACACTCCAAACCAAAAGTCTATATAAACTCACTTTCACTCACTTTTCACCCTCTCCATCATTTTCCCACATTTTCTTACACAAATTTTCACCCCAATCACTCTCAATTCTCACATTCTCTTTGATTTCTCTCTGCTACATCATCATCTTCATCTCAATTCTCTTCCAAAACCTCACCAAAGCTCAATTTCTACATCCAAGAATAATCACTTTTACATTGAAAGTGATTATTTCTTGAGCTTAACCTTCATCAATTTTGCAATTCTACTTGGATTTCTGGAGTTATCGTAGCTTGTGGATTAATCTCAAGTATTTGCTTCAACAATCAACGGTTCGAATTTGCATTTCGGAGTTTCGACGTATTCTGCTCGGTTTCGATACGTTCGTCTACAAATTGAAGACTCCTCTGGTTTTCTTTGATTTTCTGCATCAAGAATACTTTGCAATAATTACCAAGGCACATCTCTGCCTTGTAGGTTGGTGGATCTCACTAATTTTGCTGTCTCGAGCATTTTTGCACCATTCGCGATATAGTCGATAATTTTGCGTGTGAATTGATTTTTCAATGTTTGATCCATGATCTTGATGTGTTAATTGATTCTATCACTGCTTATTTGTTGTTTTTAAGTTCAATTTTCGTGCACAAATTCATGACCTAGCATGTAATTGTTGGTATAAGTGATTAAGTGCAGAAAATCACTTTTGGAAAGCTATTTTTCTGTTATTTTTGCCAATCTCACAGTGGTAACCAGTTAACGTGTGGTGAGTAACCGGTTACTCAGTGTAATTTTCACCAAAAACTCAGTTTTTCAAGCAAGTAACCAGTTAACGTGTGGTGAGTAACCGATTACTCATTGTAATTTTCACCAAAGACTCAGTTTTTCAAGCA
Source organism: Lathyrus tuberosus (assembly GCA_022829125.1). Taxonomy (NCBI): domain Eukaryota; kingdom Viridiplantae; phylum Streptophyta; class Magnoliopsida; order Fabales; family Fabaceae; genus Lathyrus; species Lathyrus tuberosus. Next base: position 6,289,724 of record JALAZF010000199.1, on the reverse strand, counting down.
AGTAACCGGTTAACGCGTGATGAGTAACAGGTTACCACTGTACAGAATGGCCAGTTTCTTGCATTTTTAAGTGTGTTTCACATGCTTTCCTCCTCTAACTTCCATGGATCGATATGCTTGATATTTGTGGATATTTTGAGTGTTGTTTCACTTCTGTTTGAAGCATGCTTATCAACTTCCGATGCTCGATTTTTCATTTATCGATTTATTTGCAACTTTGGCAATGTTTGTTCATAAAACACCTTGCATTCCATTTGATCACTTGTTAACATGTTTTGCAATACATGCTAATTCTCATTTGGTACTGTTTGTGCATTTCATTTCTTGCTTTGCATTAAGTTTATTCTTGATTGAACAAATTTAATCTTGTATAATCCATAATTCACACCTTTGCTTTAATGATTTCCAATTCTCTTTGGAAAATTGTTAGCATAGCATTTCCCTTTGGTTAATTGATCAAAACCATGTTTCGATTAGTTGATCTTCTCCTTCCCTCTCTTTAGGCCTCCTTTAGAGCTTTCTCTCTCGATCCCCCGTGGAGTTGGAGTTTCGCAATACACATTACATCGGAGCACGGTACAACTTAGAGTTGTTGTGCTATCCGTTTCAACTTCTGCATTGCACCTTGTGTGTTAGAGAAGGAATGAGAAGGGAGAATTCCTACTCTCATTCTGACTACTTTAGGTTGGGGACGAATGACCTTGTGCTTGGCTTAGTCACCTCTATCTCTAGGCGGTAGTGTGCTTTCTTTCCCCAGTCGAGTCGATCCTTGATCACTCTTTTTCCTTGCAATCTCTTTCAATCCTTGATCACTCCTATCTCTTTCGATCTCTCTCTTTTGATCAATCACTTTCTTGGTTACGATCCTTTGTTTATTGGGTTAGCAAGCTTTCTTCGTTTCAATACCCTATTCTTTTCTTGTGGTTAATCATGGTCTTTTGATTCCCGAGAAGAGTCTCAATTCCTTTCCTTTCGGTTAATCACAGTCTTCCTGTTAAATACCGAAACCATTGCGGAGTTCGCAACCTTCTCTTGGTTCTTCTCCTTTTGTTTGGTTAATCACTGTCTGTCAGTTAAAATACCAATGTTTACACTCCTTATCAGTTAACCACAGTCCGTCTGTTAACATACGGAGTTCCTTGGGTTAATCACCTCCTCTCGGTTAATCACCCATTTCCTCAGTTAACCACAGTCTGTCTGTTAAAATACTAAACCCCTTTTGAGTTAATCCCCTCCTCTTGGTTAATCACTCATTTTTCCTGGTTAATCACAGTGTTCTGTTAAAAAACCGAACCCTCCAGCGGTTAATAACCTCTTTTGGTTCAATACCCTTCTTCGTTGGTCAAGTGTTGTTTGTTCATTTAATACCAACACCCTTTTTGGGTTACGACCTTCGATCGGTCTTACACCCGTTCTTCTGGATAATCACAACTTTATCTGTTAAAACTAATGCTTCTCTATCCCCACAGAGTTGTAATCCTTGCTTTCCTCGGTTAACCACTATTTATCAGTTAAGATACCGACGTCCCTTCAGCGTCAAACACCTTCCCTTGGTTCAACACTCTCTCTTTTGGTTTATCACAGTCTATCTGTTGACACCAGCTTCCTTTCCCCGCCAGATTCTTACTCTCTTTCTTCGTTTAACCACTTCCAGCTAGTTAATATACTGAGTTTCCCTTTTCTCTTAGTCTTGACACCATCCCTTTGTATGTTTCCTAGTAGGGGTGCTTACCCTCTGTCCCTAGAAGATCTTTATTTTTTTCCCAGCGGAGTCCTTTCTATTCATTTTGCTCTTACTTTCTTGGTTGCGACACGAATCCTCTTTGTTATCCCTAGTGGAGTTTCTTCATTCTTGGTTTTAACACCATTCCTCTTCTAGTCTCTTGTGCAATCACTCTTCCTATTCGGTTTTCCCCGGTAGAGTTTCTTTTGCTCTTGCCCTTGGTTTTTGACACCACCTATCTCTTTCTTGTTTTGTTTTCCGTTTGGTTACCTGAACTACGGAAGCTCTGATTTTGCATTCTTTTGAATGTATGATACGTAGGCACGAGATCGCGATGATCTTGGCGAGCACACTTCCACCATTCTTTCCTTCTTCTTTTCCTTTCTGTCCCCTGGTTCCATGAACTACGACGCTCTGATTTCCTCATTGCACTATGAGGGTACGTAGGCATGAGGGCCCCAATCCTCCGCGAGCACCTTATTTCTTTTCTTTCCTTTTCCCTTTTCTTCTTCTCTCTCCCCTTCTTTTAGCTAGAAGCCTTTAGATAGATAACCCATCCAAGCCTAGAAGTAAGCAAAATGGTTCCCGTCGAGTACGACGGATGCGTAAGATGCTAGTACCTTCCTTTCATATAACCGACCCCCGCTCCCATTTCTCTTCCCCTTGGGTTTTATCGATATTTTCCCTGTCCTTTGGGACTAAATAAAGTTCGGTGGCGACTCTGTGTTATCTTTGAGTGTGCGATTCACTCGGGTATAAACACGCCATCTTCAACTGGCAACTCTGCTGGGGATACCCTTGCGCTCGCAAGATGGGGTCTCGCCTAGTTTTGTTTATTCTCTTGATTGCTTGGGTGTTTATCTGTTGCGCTTTACTTGCTTTATCTTTATGCTTTAGCTTTATGTTTATTTCATGCATTTCTTTACTACTTTGAATATTTATATGCTGCATATTCTGGATATCTGCTATTTTCTGCTGTTGTTGGGATGGGTAGATATTATTGGGGAGAAAGGTCCTAACACAGAGCCTAGTATACACATTGGCTAGAACGTGGATAGCCGTGAGGCCTGCGTTTTGCGCGTTGGGTTATCACGAGAGCCACATCCCAGATCGTGATTCGCTTGAGAATACTTTCGTCCTGTGAGAATTCACTACGGCGGCGGGTTTTCACTCTGAGTCCTATGGTTTGGGCGACCTTTCTAGAGACCACCTTGTTGTGTCTAGATCACACCTCTGAGGGGGATGGGTTTTTTGCAGGAAAACAAGCCACTTCATACCTTTGTTCTCTCACACACGCTAGATTTCTTCGCTGACACATCAGATTATGTTGCACCGACACAGAACTATATGCAGATATTCAGACTGTTCAGACTTGATTATTCAGACAGTGTTGGCTTCTTGTTGTTGTGTTGCATATCATTTCATCAGGTAAATTAATTTTTGCATGTGCATTTCCAGGTTTTCGAGGACTTATTCTTTGTTGGTATTATCATAGAGACGAGTACTGGTTGTCGTGGCATCTTCAGTAACAAGTTTGTGGAGCCTAAGCTGGGTATTTTGAGAGGTTTGGCATATTTGTTAGTTGGAGATCACAGAGGGGTCTTCATAGATACTTATGGTAATCTGTTGACCATCCTCAACACTGAAGTCAACATCAGTGTTATTCACACTCTGGTACAGTTCTATGATCCGCCATATAGGTGCTTCACATTTCAGGATTATCAGCTAGCACCTACACTCGAGGAGTATGCTTACATTCTGGGGGTTGAGATCAAGAAGCAGGTTTCTTATGTTTACACTAGTGGTTGTCTGAAGTTTCCTCTTATTGCTGATGCGCTTTGCATTAGTAAGAAGGATGTGAAGGATAATCTCAAGACTAAAGGAAAAGGTATTCGAGGGTTCACTTCGAAGGTCTTGGTTGACAAGGCCACCTCTTTTGCTAAGGATGGATACTGGAAGGCTTTCAACACCGTTCTTGCTTTGTTGATATATGGGATTGTCTTGTTTCCGAACATGGAGGATTTCGTGGATCAGGCTGCCATTAGTTTCTTCTTGTCCAAGAACCCTGTTCCGACACTTCTTGCTGATACCTACCATTCTATTCATTCCAGGAATGAAAAGAAAAAGGGAACCATTGTCTGTTGCGCTCCTTTTTTGTACCGATGGTTCATGTCTCACCTTCCACAAAAAGGTCCCTTTATTGAGAATAAGGGTAATCTTAAGTAGTCTCAGCGAATCATGTCTCTTACTGCTGATGATATTTCTTGGTATTCTTGAGTCTTCGACGATATTCCAATCCTTCTTCATTGTGGGAAATTCTCCAATGTACCTCTCTTGGGTACAAAGGTTGGAATTAACTACAATCCGAGAATGGCCTTTCGATAGTTGGGATACCCTATGGTTGCCAAGCCCGATCCTAAGATAGTAGAGGAGTTCATCTTTCATGAAGGGGTTGATGACATGGGTTTGTTGAAGAGGTTTAGTGCCGCTTGGACTCAGATTCATCTCGAAGGAAGAGCCGATTTGGGTAAGAAGAATTATGTAGCCAAGGAAGCTTACACACTCTAGGTCAAAGAGCGCGTCAAAGAGATCTTGTTGCCATTTCCTCCCGAGCCTTCCACGAATGCCAAGCCTCCTGAACTTTCCATTGTTCCTCCGTCTAAAGTCGATCAACTCAAGCTGACTATTGAGAAGTTGAAGAAGGAGAATGCTGATCTTCGTCTCAACCTTGATGGAGTCACTTCCGAGAAGGATAGCTTACAGATTGAGCTCCATCAGAAGCACGAGCGTATGCTCAAAGAGGTGGAGGTTGAATAGAACAAGCGTAGGAAGGTAGGTGATGCTTTGAAGAGAACTTATGAGGGACTTGCTTCAAAGAAAAGACAACTCACCGATGCCCATTATTAAGCCTACAAGGGTGAGTTGAGCTACAACAAGCAACTTGAAGAGCTTCGAGGGAAGTTATCAGAGTTCAAGGCAAAGTGGCAAAGTGAGCAAGACCGTGCTAATTAGTTAGCAAAGGACTTTTCTCAATGTCAAACCTAACTAGAAAAAGTCTTCGATGAGATTCAGAAGCTACAGGATCAGGTACACCAGAGCCGAGAGCAGATTAGTCAGCTCAATATAGAGAGCACTCATTGGGAGCATCAAAGTCATCATCTGCAGAACCTCCTGGATCAGAAAGAGGCCTTTCTTCAGGATATTCTTCAGGGACCTAACCATTCTTTGTTGCGTAACCTAATAAAGGATGCGAAGCATTGGAGTGAGAGGCACGGTCGCCTAGCGAGATTTGCTGAGCACGCACTTGAGGACTTACCTGGGTTGTTGAGGGATGCATATGCTGATGTGTTACCGCACAAGCTTCCTTGGGTTGTTTTCTACTTCTTGTCTGTGTGTAGGGTGAAATTTGATAGGATCCATGCGAATTTTGTTGTAACCCAAAAGGCAAATATTTGACTTGTATTTGACTTGCACTTCTTGCCTTTATTGTTGAATGAATGAATGAAGTTGCTTGCCAATCTTATCTCCCACCCCTTTACTTATATGCTTTATGATTATTGTCAATAAAGATAAGTTTAAGAATTCCTGGAATTTAAAACTTTATTTTTGCATGCATATCATACATTCATTTGCACACATATGCACGTCCCTTCATCCGAAACTGTTACTCATCCTTGTCTGCCTTCCTTGTAGCAAGACGATGACTCGACATCGGTATTTTACTCGCTCAAAAAATCCAGAATCATGGCAGACTTCGAAGCTGAGAATGCTGCTTATAAGGAAACTTTGGCTCAATTCCAATGTCGAATGGATCAGTTCCAAACAAACATAGATGTCATTATGGAACTCCTTCGTGCTCAAAGGGATGCCGCTGCTGCTGTGATCCCTACTGATGCAACTATTGTCACTCCTGTTGTGACTGTTCCTCCTATTGTTACGGATACTCTTGCTGTTGTTGTTCCTTCTCCTGCTATTGTTGAAGTACCAGTGGTGCCTGTGAATCAGCCTGTTGTTCATCCGACAAATTCTTAATCCGATTTGAACCAGATGCCCGCTGGGTTTCCTTGGGGCATGCCTCCAAATTATACTCCTCAGATTGCAAATAATGGTAGTGCCTTCATACCATATCAACCTTTTGTTGTGCCCATGCCTAATGGGAATGCTGCTGCATATCCATGGGTCATGCCTACTCCAGTCCCGCCTCCAGTGGTGAATGATGATCCTGAGAATGTTCAGGTTCAGACTCATCAAACTTCCGGATTGGCTGATATCAAAACCCCTGATGAAGAAGATCATGTGTATAGGGGTCCTCCTATTCTTGTTCCGATTTCATCTCAAGCTATTCAAACTGCTGTTCAGAATGTTTATACTAGGATGTTCTATCCTGGGGCATCTTCCTCAGTTGTTGTGGTACCTCCTCCAAATTATCCGTTTGGTGTTCAGATGGGTTAGAATGCTGGTCAGATGGTTAATCCAGGTTTGGTGTATCCTTCTCAGTTTGCTACTCCGCAAGTGAAGGCTCTTGCCGTTTCTCAGCTGCCAAATCCTCAGATTATTTTCAGGCCTAATAATCAAAGCAGACATGCTGACTACAAGTTGTTGGAAGACCGTATCAGAGCTATTGAGGAGTTTTCTGCTTTTGGCATGGAGGCCAAAGACTTATGTTTGCTTCCAAATGTTGTGTTGCCGCAAAAATTCAAGATACCCAAGTTGCCAAAGTATAAAGTTTTGAGTTGTCCGCGTATTCACATCACTATGTACTGCAGGAAGATGGCATCCTATATTGATAATGATGAATTACTTGTTCATTGTTTTCAAGATAGTTTGTCTGGTGTTTCATTGGATTGGTACATGGACTTGGAGCACAGCAAAATCCATACTTGGAGGGATTTATCGGAAGCATTCGTGAAACAATACAAATACAATCTTGATCTGGCGCCAACTAGATTATAGTTGTAGAATCAGTCCCAGCCCTCAGCTGAAGCATTCAAAGAGTATGCACAAAGATGGTGTGAGATTGCATCTCGTATGTGACTGGCTCTCTCTGACAACGAGTTGGTTGACATCTTTAAGGGTACATTGCAAGGATTCTACTACGAGAAAATGATGGATAGTTCTTCTTCGAACTTCATTGATGTTGTAACGATTCGTGAACGGATTGAGAATGGTTTGAAGACTTGAAATTTTGGTATCAGATATGAGATGTCGAAAGAGATGTCACGACACTAATATCTGAACAATGATCAATTTATGAACAAGATAAAAAGTAGTAAACAATTGTAAAGAGACACAAACAATTGTTAACCCAGTTCGGTGCAATCACACCTACGTCTGGGGGCTACCAAGCCAGGAAGGAAATCCACTAAACATAATTAGTTTGAAGATTCTTAGTAAACACTCTCTAGTTTACAATATTCTCACCTAATCTCTACCCGTGTAATTTCTATCTAAGACACTCTCAGATAAGAGACACCTCTCACTCCCCCTCAATCACATGCAGTGATAGCTACAGAAAAGTACAAACTTTAGAAGAACACACTTCAAAGACAATACTTGATCTTGCTTAAAAGCTTCAATCAAGAACAAGGCACTCGTACTTAAAAGCTTAGAGTGGACAACCTACAACTCAAAGATTCAGTCCAATTCACACATCTAAATGATGAATGAATGGCTCACAATAATACAACCAACAAAAGACTTAAACCCTAAAACTTGAAAACGCAGCTTTCAATATCTTCTCTCTACTTTGCAAATAGGGTTAGCACGTCTTTAAATATAACCAATCTTCTTGGGCTAGGGCATTAGCAAATCTCAGATTTAATTCATAATTAAAACTGATTTAAACTCCAAATCTTTTTGCCCGAAAATAGCAACAAACTCTTCTTCAAAATAACAGAATATGCTTGCTTCAAATAATGTCACGCCATGATTTTTGCATGCAATCCCTGAACATAAACACACAAAATATTGCAAATAAAGCGCAGCAAATAAAACATAACATTCTGAGAAGAAAGATTTGTCAACAGATGTTAGGACATCAGGCTTGACATCATGAACAGAGCCCTGTAACAAATAGAGAGACCACCTGCAGAATGTTAGGAACACATGTCAAGACATCAAGTATAACATCTTGATGTAACACCTTGTTTTAGCAAAATTGCTGCCAATACACAACTAACAAACTCCCCCTTTGGCAAATTTTGGCTAAAACAACATTTGAGCACAAAGGCACCAAACCACATCAGAGAACCCTGCAGCAGTAAAAGAAACAGCTAACATTCCAACCAATAAAACTCTCCCTCAAGCCAAGAAACCAGCTCATCCAAAAAATCCAAAGCTAACAGAAAAATACTAGCCCCACTAGCCCACTACTCTCTCCCTTTTTAGCCATAATTAGACAAACTCCACTAAGACATTGCAAGAACCACTAAAGAAAGAAAGAACCATTGATAAAACCAGAAACAAATCCTTAGAGTAGTGCAGTACAAACCAAGCACATTTAGGTGCCAAAAATAGAAATCCAAAATGGAACCAAAACAAAGCAAAGAAAAGACACATCCACAAGGTCTTCAAGAAAAGAAAGCCTAATCATCTTCAGAACCACCAGTCTCAGAACTTCCTTCTTCACCATCCACCTCTCCATCAGAGTTGTGCTCCTCAGATTCATTAGCATCTTCATCAGAGTTCTCCTTCTCAGCACCACCTTCCTTATTGTCATCACCACCAAGAACACCTTCAGCCAGTTGCAAGGACTTGATCAATTTTTCAAACTTGAGTTTCCTCTCAGTACTCGCACGAATCGCCTCATCAAGATCTTTGCAAGCATCATTTAGTTCAGAGATCACATCTTCCTTGGTTGTGGGCATGGGTTCAGCAGAAGCAGATGTCACAACAATGTCTGGGACATGTTTTCCTGCAAACAATTTATAATAGAGAGACATAGCAGACTCCCTTTTACTCACAACATCATCACTGGATAAGATCCCAGGATACTGATTGAGGATAATACCACATATCAGAGAAGGAAAGGCTATGGGCATCTTTAAAGCAGAGGTTCCAGCATTCTTCATAGTTTGATCAAAGATGTATGAGCCATAGTCAAAACTCTTCTTGGTTCCAACAACATAGATAAATCTTCCCAAACCAACAGAAATGGTAGAGGTATGATTGGTGGGAACCCAGCTAGCAGCTCCAATCCTATGAAGGATAGCATATTTTACACTAAGCCTTCCAACTGACAACTTATCTTTTAGTGGCCAAGCAGCAACCTGATTTGCAGTAATTACCTTGCAAACCTGGTTATCAGTAACCTCCAACTCACTCTGCTCTTCTTCACTTCTTCCCAGGTACCTATTTATGATAGTAGGGGAGAATTCAACACATTTGCCTCTAACAAACACCTTCATGCAATCCTTATTATTTCTATCAGCACAACCCACAGGAATGTTAACAACAAATTCCTTCACAAGTACTTCATAACACTTAGAAAAACTAGACACAGATTTCATTAAACCAGCAAATGAAATAAGTTCAATCACCTCCCTACACTCCAGGACATCATTTCCTAATTCCCTTTCAAGAGCAATCCTCCTTTGGTACACATACTTCCATCTCTCAACACTCTCAACAGAATGAAATGAAATGTTATCCAAGGGAGCATCAGGTGTCTTACCAAAAAACTTCTTGACCACAGATTTCTTCACAGGAGTAATGTCTTGAACATCATCCTCAACATCTTACTCCGACTCAGAATCATCCCTTTCTTTCCTCTTCTTGGATGAAGTAACAACTTTGCTCCAGGCTTTGGAAGGTCCAACAATAGCCTTTTTCTTGCCAACAACAGCTTTTACTTTAGGAGTATTGTCAACAACAAATTTCCCTTTTCTTGCCTTCAAGCATTCAGCTATGCCAGGATTCACATTAGCAATTAAATCATTGTCAGAGGGAACTTCATTAAGAATCACAACATCATCAGAGTCATTTGTCTTCCTGTCACTCTGATCAGGACCAGCAGTCTTCTTCTCCACACCAGTAACATCAGCAACACTATTAATCCTTCCTTTATTCAGCACAGACTTAGGTAATTTGTGCAGATTTTCAGTATCAGTATCATTATCAGAATTTGTAGAATCAACACATCTTTCCTCATTTTGATTAGCATCAGAAGTGGGAATAGCATCAATTTGAGCAAGTGGGATTGAAATCCCAGGAACCCGATGATCTCCATACAAAATCCCAGTAACAATACTTGTAATAGCTCTATGAACACACTGACTACCTTCGGTGGCCCTATTTTCAGAAGATGACTCAAGAGGGTTATTAGAAGTGTTACCTAAAGGAACATGTTGGGACACACTTGCATGCGAAGTTGTGGGATTTTTCAACTCAGCACCAGCACCGGAGATCATGGCAAGAGGAGCAATATCCAGCACATCATCAAACGAGACTCTCACAGGTTGAGTCGTGGATTTTGATTCCGACCTAGCAACTTTGGAAGGAGAAGAACCATGGTATTGAGACGTCTTGAGATTTTTGTGAATGAACCAAGGATGTTTAGGCAGAGAGAATGTGAAGGTATGGAAGATGAAGTAGCAGTTGGAATAAGAAGTAATGTTAGGGTTGCGTGTGAAAATATCACTCTTGGTATTTTGAAATGATTGTACTTGATGGAGCCACTTTATTTTTGGGAAATACAAGACCACTTTAATGATATTTTCACTCAACATTAATTGCTACAAATCCTCATAAATACAAATCCCTAATTTTCTTCTTAAAAATTCAAACTGACTTGCATCCAATGCCTTAGTGAAAATGCCAGCTAATTCCTTCTATGTGGCAACATGTTCCAAGGCAATGATCTTGTCTTCTACAAGTTCCCTTATAAAATGATGATGAATATCAATGTGTTTGGTCCTGCTGTGTTGAATAGAATTTTTAGAGATGTTTATAGCACTCAAATTATCACAATACAATGTCATGACATCTTGTGTGACATTATTATCAGTCAACATTTGTTTCATCCACACTAGTTGAGAACAGCTGCTTCCAGCTGCTATGTACTCAGTTTCAGCTGTAGACGGAGAGACACAATTTTGTTTCTTGCTGAACCATGATATAAGATTGTTCCCCAAAAAGAAACATCCTCCTAATGTGTTTTTCCTATCATCAGCACTTCCAGCCCAATCAGCATCACAATATCCAGATAATACAGAGCCAGATCCATTTGTGTATAACATGCCATAATCACATGTTCCATTGACATACTTCAGAATCCTCTTTACTTGATTGATATGACTCACTTTGGGTTCAGCTTGGTATCTAGCACACACACCTATAGCAAAAGCAATGACAGGCCTGCTAACTGTAAGATATAACAGGCTCCCTATCATACTTCTATAGAGACTTTGGTCCACATTAACACCCTTTTCATCTTTAGACAGCTTCAGATGAGTAGGAGCAGGTGTCCTTTTTTGACTGGCATTCTCCATCCTAAACTTCTTAACTATGTTCTTGGCATATTTACTCTGAGATAGAAATATAGAATCTTCTATCTGTTTGACTTGTAATCCAAGAAAATAAGTTAACTCACCAACAAGGCAAATCTCAAATTCTGACTGCATTTGCTGAACAAAATGTTGAACCATCTCATCTGACATCCCACCAAACACAATATCATCAACATAGATTTGAGCAATCATGAGCTTTCCTCCTTCTTCTCTGACAAAGAGAGTCTTATCTATTCCACCTTTTCTATATCCATTATCAACAAGAAATTTTGTGAGTCTCTCATACCGAGCTCTTGGAGCTTGTTTCAATCCATACAGAGCTTTCTTCAACTTAAAAACATGACTTGGAAAGGTTGGATCAATGAATCCCTTAGGTTGTTCCACATAGACCTCCTCACTTAGGTACCCATTTAGGAAGGCACTCTTTACATCCATCTGAAACAACTTGAATCTCAGGATGCAGGCAACTCCTAGTAGCAATCTGATGGATTCAAGACGAGCCACAAGAGCAAAGGTTTCATCAAAGTCAACCCCTTCAATCTGAGTATATCCATGAGCAACCAATCTAGCTTTATTTCTTTTGACCACCCCTTTTTCATCTGACTTGTTCTTGTATACCCACTTTGTTCCAATCATATTTTTTCCTTCAGGTCTTGGAACCAACTCCCATACTTCATTTCTCTTGAATTGGCCTAGCTCTTCTTGCATGGCATTAATCCAGAATTCATCAGTCAAGGCTTCCTTGACATTTTTTGGTTCAATTTTTGACACAAAGCAAGAGCTTGTTATGACTTCTCTTTATCTAGTAGTGACTCCCTCATTTAGATCACCTATTATAAGATCTATAGGATGGTCTTTTTGAATTCTGATGAAGGGTCCCTTGTTAACAAGTTCAGATTCAGGTTCTGCATTAATAGGATTAGGATCAGTGTTTTTGTCTGAGGTTTCAGCAGAATTATCAAAGTATGTTTCAACATCTTCTAGAACATCAACCGCCTTATGAAAATCATCAACAACAACATTTATGGACTCCATCATAACTTTAGTTCTGGAATTGAAGACTATATAGGCTCTGCTGTTAGTAGAGTAGCCCAAAAATATTCCTTCATCACTTTTTGGATCCATCTTTCTTCTTTGATCACGATCTGCCAAGATATAACATTTGCTTCCAAACACATGGAAGTATTTGACTGTAGGTTTTCTTCCCTTCCATATCTCATACAAGGTAGTAGTCGTTCCTGTTCTTAAGGTTACTCTATTATGAATATATCAAGTCGTGTTCATCGCTTCAGCCCAGAAATGGTAAGGCAGTTTCTTGGCATGGATCATAGCTCTAGCTGGTTCCTGGATAGTTCTATTTTTTCGTTCCACAACTCCATTTTACTGTGGAGTAATGGGAGAAGAGAATTCATGGCTAATCCCTTCAGATGAGCAAAATTCATCAAATTTGTGATTCTCTTGTCACTTCTGATTCTAACAACATTGCTCTCCTTTTCTCTTTGAAGTCTTTGGCAAAGATCTCTGAACACATCAAACATTTCAGATTTTTCTCTTATAAAACTCACCTAAGTGTATCTGGAAAAATCATCTACCACCACATAAGCATACTTCTTCCCACCAAGACTTTCCACTTGCATAGGTCCCATCAAGTCCATGTGAAGGAGTTCCAACACTTTTGAAGTAGTGTGATGTTTAATCTTCAGGTGTGACATCTTAGTTTGCTTTCCAATTTGACATTCACCACATACCCTTCCTTCCTCAATCTTTAGCTTAGGAATTCCTCTGACAGCTTCCATAGAGATGATCCTTTTCATCCCTTTTATATGTAAATGACCAAGTTTTTGATGCCACAATTTCACTTCATCATCTTTGGCAAGAGCACAAATGGAGGAGTAACTAGAATCTTGAGGAACCCATAAGTAGCAGTTGTCCTTAGATCTGACTCCCTTCATAATCACTTCACTCTTTTAGTTTGTAACCAAGCATTTAGATTTGGTGAAGTTGCCATTGAATCCTTGATCACACAGTTGACTGATGCTAATCAAGTTAGCAGTCAACCCTTTAACCAGCAACACATTATCAAGATTTGGAACTCCTGAACAGTTCAGGTTTCCAACCCCCTTGATTTTACCCTTGGCTCCATCACTAAAAGTTACATATCTTGTGGAGTGAGTTTGATGTCAAATAACAGATTCTTAATTCCTGTCATGTGTCTAGAGCAACCACTATCAAAGTACCAATCCTCCTTAGCTGAGACTCTGAGAGACATGTGAGCTATCAAACTGGTAGCAGCAGCCTTGGGAACCCATTGTCTTCCATTAGTGTGAATGTTTTGATTGGATCTAGGTTGAGGAGCAGGCTTAGGATATCCATACAGTTTGAAGCAGAAAGGTTTTATGTGACCAAAACGCCCGCAGTAATGGCATCTCCATTTTTAGAATCTTCCTCTCAAGTGGTTGGGATGTCCTCTCCCATGATGTTGAGGCACCTGATGTGTCATATTATGTTTAGGTCCAGATGAATGTCCTCTCCTATGATGTTGAGACACCTGATGTGACATATTACGTTTAGGTCCAAAAGAACTAGCATCTGGAGTGGGTTTCTTTTCTCCATCAAATCCTAGCCCAGTCATATCTCCTGCCATTTTTCCAACCTGAAGAATTTCATCCAATGTGTCAGATCCACTATTCAGCATTCTAACAGATTTAGTCATCTGATCAAGCTTGGAGTTCAACAACATGACTTTATTCTCCAGCTTAGAGATGGTTCCAAGATGTTCTGCCTTTTCAGCCTTTAGTTGAATTATAATTTTCTTCTGCTTCTCCCCTTCGTGACAGACTTCTTCACTTCTGAGACACAACTCTTTGTAGGAAGCTGCTAGTTCTTCAAAGGTCAATTCATCATCACTAGAATCTTTATCAGAGACACATCTTCCAGTCAAAGCAGTCACATGTTTAGCAGATTCTTCTTCAAGTTCACTTTCAGAATCCTCATTAGACCAAGATACAGTTAGACTCTTTTTTTTTCTTGAGGTAAGTAGGGCATTCAGCTCTAATGTGACAAAATCCCTCACATCCATGGCACTGAATCCTTTTCCCTTGAGTGGATTTTTCTTCAGACCTTGTTCTTCTACCAACATCATTAGACCTGCTGATGTCAGATGAGTTGTTCTTGACATTAGGTATTGACTTTATGTCCATCCACTTCATCACCTTGTTGAATTGTCTTCCTAGCAGTACTATAGCATTTGATAAGCTTTCATCAGTATCCAGAGTACATTCCTCCTCTCCATCTTCAGCATTGGACATAAAGGTTATGCTTTTGGATTTCTTTTCATATCTGTCACTTATCCCAAGTTTAAATGTTTGGAGGGATCCAACAAGTTCATCCACCCTCATCTTGTTGATATCTCGAGCTTCTTCTATGGCAGTCAATTTCATATCAAATCTCTTGGGAAGAGACCTGAGAATTTTTCTTACCAGCTTTTCATCAGACATCTTTTCACCTAGGGCACTTGAAGCATTGGCTATTTCAAGGATATTCATATGGAAGTCATGTATGCTTTCATCTTCCTTCATCTTTAAATTTTCAAACTTGGTAGTGAGCAATTAAAGTCTTGACATCTTCACTTTAGAGGTACCTTCATGAGTAGTTTTGAGTATGTCCCAAGCATCTTTGGCTACCTCACAATTATTCACCAATCTAAATATGTTTCTATCAATTCCATTGAATAAAGCATTCAATGCTTTAGAATTTCCAAGGGCCAATTCATCCTCCTCCTTAGTCCATTCTTCCTCAGGTTTCAGGCCAGATGTTTCTTTTCCATCTTTCCCCACAGTGACAGGGTGTTTCCATCCTTTTATGACAGCTTTCCAGACCTTACTATCCAAAGATTTCAAGAAGGCCACCATGCGTGGTTTCCAATAATCATAGTTAGATCCATCCAGAATGGGTGGTCTGTTTATAAATCCTCCTTCCTTGTCCATAGTACCAGAAAGTATCGTCCCTAGATCTCACGCAGAACCAGAGCAGGATGCCTACTCTGATACCAATTGAAATTCTGGTATCAGATATGAGATGTCGAAAGAGATGTTACGACACTAATATCTGAACAATGATCAATTTATGAACAAGATAAAAAGTAGTAAACAATTGTAAAGAGACATAAGCAATTGTTAACCCAATTCGGTGCAATCACACCTACGTCTGGAGGCTACCAAGCCAGGAAGGAAATCCACTAAACAAAATTAGTTTGAAGATTCTTAGTAAACACTCTCTAGTTTACAATCTTCTCACATAATCTCTACCCGTGTAATTTCTATCTAAGACACTCTCAGATAAGAGACGCCTCTCACTCCCCCTCAATCACATGCAGTGATAACTACCGAAAAGTACAAAGTTTAGAAGAACACACTTCAAAGACAATACTTGATCTTGCTTAAAAGCTTCAATCAAGCACAAGGCACTCGTACTTAAAAGCTTAGAGTGGACAACTTACAACTCAAAGATTCAGTCCAATTCACACATCTAAATGATGAATGAATGGCTCACAATAAAACAACCAACAAAAGACTTAAACCCTAAAACTTGAAAACACAGCTTTCAATATCTTCTCTCTACTTTGCAAATAGGGTTAGCACGTCTTTAAATAGAACCAATCTTCTTGGGCTTGGGCATTAGCAAATCTCAAATTTAATTCACAATTAAAACGAATTTAAACTCCAAATCCTTTTGCCCGAAAATAACAATAAACTCTTCTTCAACATAACAGAATGTGCTTGCTTCAAATAATGTCACGCCATGATTTTCGCATGCAATCCCTAAACATAAACACACAAAAGATTGCAAATAAAGCACAACAAATAAAACATAACATTCTGAGCAGAAAGATCTGTCAACAGATGTTAGGACATCAGGCTTGACATCATGAACAGAGCCCTGTAACAAATAGAGAGACCACCTGCAGAATGTTAGGAACACATGTCAATACATCAAGTATAACATCTTGATGTAACACCTTGTTTTAGCAAAATTGCTGCCAATACATAACTAACAAGACTGGAAAGATTCCTAGAGCTGTTTCCCAGCAGCCGGTCGCTAGAAAATCTCAGAACAGTCAGTCCAAGAAGAAGGAAGGTGAAACCAACGCTGTGACCGCTTAAGTTCCTCCTCATTATCAAGCTCCCATGGCACCCATGCCATATTATCCATATTCATACATTGCTGTTGTGCAGTATCAAAAACCTCCATATCAGTATTATCCGCAACAACCAGTTCAGAATGCTCAGAATCAACAGAACAATAAAAATCAGCAGAATCAAAACCGTCAGAACAACAACAATCAAGGAAATTGCAAGCGCCCAAATTTTGATAGAATTTCGGTGTCATACACAGAATTGCTTCCTTACTTGGTTCACCAAGGGGCAATTGTTCCCAAACAGATCGCTCCTGTAATTCCTCCATTTGGCCCGAAGCATAATCCAAATGCGTCCTATGCTTATCATGCTAGATACATAGGACATGCGACAGAGGACTGTTTTGTTTTCAAAACCAAGGTTCAGGAACTCATTGATAAGAAGGTTCTGACTTTCGCTGAGGAAGGACCTAACATTCAGAATAATCCATTTCTGAATCACAATGGACATGCGGTTAACATGATTGGGGATAGTTCAAAGGCTGAATTGGTCATGGATGTTGACGAAGTAAAGACCCCGATGGCTGTGGTTTTCAAGAAATTGAATGAACACGGGCTGTTGAAAGGGCTGCATGGTAAGTGTCAGATTTGTGACGATAATCCCAACCAGTGTCGAAGGCTGAAGGGCTGTGTCTAGGTTTTGATGAATCGAGGTGAAGTGCAATTTTGCAGATCTAAGCCTGTCAAGGGAGTTGCCGTTATTGAGCCATTCACTATCATCTATAGGAAGGTTCCTGCAGAATCCCCTAAGTAGAAGAAGGTGTAACCCATCGCTGTTTTCCTGCCAAAGCCATTTCCGTATCAGAATTCTAAGGAGGTACCTTGGAGGTATGGGTCTACCGTGCTTTCTGGAGGTCAAGAGATAAGGTTTGCAGAGTCTGAGATCGTAAATGTTACATCTGTTGGAGGTATGACTCGTAGTGGGCGTGTGTTCTCTCCGAAGGTCACTACAAAGCCTGTTCAAGTTCCAACAGTTATTCCTCCCCAGGAGACACCTGCATCTGCAACCCCTGTTATTCAACAAGGGGTATCTTCTAATGCCATTCCAGTGCTGAATGTTCCGTCTGAGGATGTTTCAAAGAGCAAAGAGACACTTGATGATCAAGAGTTCCTTAAGTTGATCAAGAAAAGTGTCTTTAAAATTGTGGATCAGCTGGGTCAGATTCCCTCAAAGATCTCTATCATATCTTTACTCATGAGTTCATCCGCGCACAGATCAGCTTTGTTAAAAGTTTTGAACACTGCTCACATTATGCATGATATATCTATCGTCAAGTTTGATGATGTAGTGGCCATCATAACTGCAAGTCGGTATTTGGGTTTTAATGAATCAGAATTTCCTCCTGAAGGAACTGCCCACAACAAAGCACTGCACATATCTGTAACCTTCACAGACATCATATTATCTCGTGTTCTAGTAGATACCGGTTCTTCTCTCAATGTGATGCCTAAGGGCACATTGAGTTAATTACTGGTGGAAGGGAACAAGATGAGACCAGGCGCCTTAGTTGTTAGAGCCTTTGACGGTTCTCGAAGATAGGTCATTGGAGAAGTGGACTTACCCATCAATATTGGGCCGCATTTGTTCACCATTACCTTCCAGGTGATGGATATCAATCCTGCGTACAGTTGCCTACTGGGTCGCCCATGGATTCACGCCGCAGGGGCAGTTACCTCCACTTTACATCAGAAGTTGAAGTTCATGTTTGATAATCAGCTTGTCATTGTCTGTGGTGAAGAGGATTTGATTGTGAGCGAGTTATCATCTTTCCGATATATCGAGACCGAGGAAGGCATAGCTGAGGTGCCGTTGCAGTGTCTCGAATTCGAAGATGTCAGCTCTGCTTCAACTAGTCAATGTAGATCACCATAATCGTCTTTAGCATCTGCTAAGAGTTCTAAAGAGACCATCGAGAGAGGTGCATTGCTAGGTCGGGGCATGTTATTAATGTGGTTGAGAAGCATAATCGTTTTGGATTAGGTTATCGTCCTGGTCAACAATCTAGTTCACATGGTTCATAGAAGTGCAACTTGATCAAGTTCAGTAGCGCGGGTTTCCAGCAGGGTGACATCGTGGCAGCTCTTGATGAGGCTGGTCCCAGTAATCAGATTTCAAGCTTTGTGCGCAAGTGTCCTATGGGTTTCAAGCTCAACAATTGGACATCTACCGTGATTCCTGTGGTTTTCCCATATAACATGTAATGCATTTTGCTTTCTCGTTCCTGTCATACCCCAAATTTTGACCACTAAGATTTCCCATCATTGTGCAAATTATCATCACAATATGGATGTACCATTATACCTCATCAATCTCCTCAAATATTGTTGAGCCTTCACTACAATCAAATTTAGGGTTTCAAGCCCTCTCAGAGCTCTTAGACAATGGATCAATCAAGGAATGACATGATCTTCAACTTGTATAGCCTCTCAAACATACCCAATGGATCAAGAGGACTTCCACAGCAAGAATCAAGCACAAGGTTGCAGCATTCTGAGTGGATTAAGCCTCAAGATCTCCAGTGTCACCAAATTAGGGTTTGGTCGACCAGGGCCTCCAGATGGAAACTTTCCTCGGGGCATGAGCCAGTGCTTCAAATAATAACCTAAGATGATCCATGGAACATCATAAACCCAATCACCAAGTCAATTTGGCCTCAGGGGATGCATTCACTAAAAATCAGGAATTAGGGTTTCTTGACCTAATTCACCCCTAAGTTGAGTTTTGGGACAAATCATGAGCCAAGACCTCAAGACATGATTTTAGGATCTCTAATAAACCACATTGATCCATTTGCAACAATGGATTGATCCAAGAAGCTTGATTCCCAAGTTTCAAGTTCATCAGAACCACAGTTAGGGTTTCGCGGAAAATGTCAATTGTGCCTTTGACTTTTGACCCAGGTGTAGCGAGCGGTTTTGGACGTGGTTGCGAAGCACTACCACTCTTTGGTATCTACAGCTCGATTCATTTTTTATCCTGTTAAAGCTGATGAAGGAAGGGAAATACATGTCTCAAATTAACCCTGCTTGCAAACTGAGGTTAAACAGTCAAAACTGTTGGTTTACAGATGCTACAAAGATTACGGGTCTCTATTGGGTGTATTTTTTTTAAAAGTGGTGTTCGGTCGATTGGTGGGAGGTTAGGACGGATGTGTGGAAGTATGGGATTTTGGGTTTTTTTTAGTGTGCTCGCTAAGATCTTTTCTTT
The DNA here is from genome assembly GCA_022829125.1 of Lathyrus tuberosus. Taxonomy (NCBI): domain Eukaryota; kingdom Viridiplantae; phylum Streptophyta; class Magnoliopsida; order Fabales; family Fabaceae; genus Lathyrus; species Lathyrus tuberosus. The sequence goes on along the minus strand of JALAZF010000199.1, from coordinate 6,270,093 downwards.
CAATCTTATGCTTACGTATTCCCGTTTACCGAAACAGGGAAATCAGAGCGTTCATAGTTCCTCCTATTCTATGGGAGGAAATGGTTGTTTTGGTGTCTTGTTCAAAGCCCAAGACGTGAAGCAAAGGGTAGTTTGTATCTTGTTCAAAGCCCAAGATGTGAAGCTGAAAGGTCTCAACTTTAGAGAGAATTTGTCATCTCTAAAGAGGGGTTTGTTTGTCACAACCATTTATAAGGGAGAATTACTTTAACCCGGATATGTGAATCCGGCAATGCCATAATTTCCTTTATAGGGGATTTCCAACCTAAAGGAGAAGACTTTAACTCAGTGTAGAGCAATGCTATCTTTCCTTAGGAATTTCTCATGCTAAAAGAGGGACAGTGGCATGGATGTAGATGATCCAGAGGCTTGCCGCTTACAACAATTAGATGAGGGGGAAGGAGTTGTTGATGTTTGTGTACTGTGGACGAGGCACAGCTTTGATGCTAAAAGGTTGATTGGATCAACCAGTGGTTTTCTTATACAAAGCCTAAGAGGAGGCTAATATGTGTCTCGTACAAAGCTCGAGAGAGAGGCTAAAAGGTTTTGACTCAACGAGGGAATCTTTTGGTATCTCGTATAAAGCCCGAGATGGAGGCTATTTGACTCAACAAGAGAGTTTTTGTATCTCGTACAAAGCCCAAGATGGAGGCGAAAGGGGTGATTGACTCAACGAGGGAGTCTCTGGTATCTCGTACGAAGCACGAGATGGAGGCTAAAATTGTTAGCTCCGCTGGGGAGAATCATTGTACAAAACCCAAGAGGAGGCTATAGTTACTGTTTCAGTTGAGTGATAGGTCCAGTATGCTGATTTAAAGGGAAAATCAGTTCTTATATGAGTACTGTTTGCACTCAGGGATTTTGATTCGAGGATCAGGGATATTTCCTGTTCTTTAAGGAAGTGGGAAATCCAAAGGGTATTGAGGTTGTCCGAGTCCACGGGGTTCCTTCCTATTTTTGAAGGGGTCACTTGAGAATGTCTTTGAGACTCAAGGATGTTAGACTGTCCGTGTCTAGAGTTTCATCTTTTGTACTATGCTTTGAGAAACAGTAGTAGACTCTTGGAAAGGATTGTTCTATGAAGATGACTAATTTCTGTTCCTATACCTCTAGGAGGTCGTCGGGACAATTTGTACGAAGCCCAAGAGGAGGCTGGAAACTTTTAAGAAGCCGAGTGGTCCTTGTATGAAGCCCAAGAGAAGGCTATCATTCCCAGAGGAAGAATCATTATACGAAGCCTAAGAGGAGGCTATGAATACTTCTAAGAAGCCGACGGGTCCTTGTACAACGCCCAAGAGGAGGCAGGGATGCTTTTAGGAAGCCTGCGGGTCCTTAAACAATGCCCAAGAGGAGGCCGATGCTTTTAAGAAGCCGATGGGTCCCCAAACCCCGAGAAATTCAAGACAGGCTATTAACGAGGAATAGATCAAGCCAGGAAAGTTCGAGAATTTGGAAGAAACTCAAGAGATGCCATTCACGTAGAAAAGATCATCTCTGGGGAATAGAGTTTCTTGACAAGTGCTTTTAAGAAGCCTGCGGGTCCCCAAACCCCGAAAAATTCAAGACAGGCTATTCACGAGGAATAGATCAAGCCAGGAAAGTTCGAGAATTTGGAAGAAACTCAAGAGATGCAATTCACGGAGAAGAGATCATCTCTGGAGTGTAGAGTTTCTTTGAAAACTTCTATGAGTGACAGTCTATGAAAGGGTTCACCGAGAATGCTACCTTTCATATCTCCATATTGTTTAACCCCAAGAGGAGGGAAGACTGTGTCTGGTAATCCTATGGGGATCTAGTTTTGACTATTTAAGAGTGATCAATGGGCTTAATGATAGACGTAGTTGCTGGGGAAACTCTAAATATCTATACTATTATTACACAGTTGATATGAGTTTATGAAAGAAGACTTACAGCGAAACAGCCCCACAATACAGTTATATGTATATGAAAGCGATAAATGAAAGCATATAAACACTTACTCGGTTGTAGAGCTTCCATGTTGTTTGGTTAGTTGTTCAACAAATAAAGATTGAAAACAACAGTATATTTAAAATCAAAGGAGAAAGTACTTTGAAAAAGAAAGATTTGGGGCTTACAGCTCAAGGAGAGGCCCAGGGTTTTATCAGTGAGCGCACTGTTTGAATTTGTACAGAGGGACTTATACAAGTGACTGTGGCCCAAAAATTGTTTTCAGTACAAAGGGATTTGGGTCTTACACTCTCTCAAGAGGCCCAAATAGTTTTAAAGAAAAAGAGTGGGGCTTATAACACCAGGGTAGGCCCAGATGATTTTTCGTTTAAAATGGCGATCGCGCCGGGATTTTCTTTTAACGCAAAGGGGCTTATACAATATCTGAGGCCCAAAGTTATTTTTGGTTAAAAGGGGGTTGGGTCTTACACTCTAATAGAGGCCCAAAAGTTGTGAATGGGTCTTATAGCTCAAGGAGAGGCCCAGATGGTTTATCTTTAAACTGGCGACGATCGTGCCGAATTTAAAAATGTACAGAGGGACTTATACAATAAGTGAGGCCCAAAATATTTCTGTACAAGTGGGTTGGGTCTTACACTCTAATAGAGGCCCAAGTGAGTTTTAAGAAAAGAAATGGGTCTTACTACTCGAGGGTAGGCCCAAGGTTTTTTGTTTTGAAAAGGCGACGATCGCGCCATTTGTTTTTGACGGTATCGGGACTTATACAATATACTGAGGCCCAAAAATGATTTGGTCAAAAAAGGATTGGGTCTTACACTCTATTAGAGGCCCAAAAAGTGTTTGAAAATGATTTGTGAGGGTTGAATTAATCAAAAACCCTAATTTATTTCCAAAATGTATTTCAATTGAATAAAAATTCAATTAAAATGATCAAAAATTGTTTAACATGTGGGAAACAAATTATGATCTTGGATTAATGCTTCAAAAATCAAGTATTAACCTACAAAATAATTAGAAGTCATTAATCTTTACAAAATCAAGAGGAAAAAAATATTTTAAATGTTAAAAACAATTAAAATATTAATTCTTTGCAAAAATATCAATTATATGAAATAAATAATATTTTTGGGATTTTTTGGGAAAATAAAATATTTTAACATTTTGGTGAATTATTAAAGAAAGAATCAACACAAAATCATTAAAACTCAGAGAGAAATTAATTTTTGAATCAATTAAATAAAAATCACAAAATTCAAATATTCAAATGTTGGAAAATGGCGCCGAGAACAAGGGTAAGAACACGCGCGTGTTCTGAGTTTCCCAGATTTGCATTTTCTATCCAATCTCACTGAATACTTAATCATATCATGCAATCCACATACCAATCAACTCGTTTCAACCTCACGGTCATGTCTATGACAATTAATTTCATTTAAATTAAACATAAAACAAGAAATCATGAACAATCCTCAAGAACCCTAGATTCTGCATGAAGGCTGGGATTTTTGATACACGATTCAACCAATGCAATTAATTGAGGGGAAACATTCCATGCATGATTATGAACATATGGCCAAATTATTGTGCAGCAAAAATTGCATGGATCATAGAGTTAGAAGAGCTCATGCTTACCACTTGCAGCTGTTGATCGTGATTTGTGTTAGAGGTGTTACAGATGAGTTGTGATGATCTGAACAGCTTCCCTACACCCTATGGAGTGTGTTTGAATGCTTGGACTTGATTGAAGTTGGCTGGATCACTTCATGGCATCTCAACTGCAACTTGGTTAAAACCTTGAGCAATTGACTGGTGATTCTGAGAAATCAGTGTTCCAGTTGTTGTTTAAGTGTTTGATCAGCTCATATGTGATGTATATGAGGTGTGTGTGTGATTGGTTTGATTGGAAAAGCTCTCAAACTCAAAACCCGATAGTGACTTGCCTTAGAAGGCAAAATTGAAGTGAAAGAAGAGATTTTGAGGAAAGCATATATTTGATGACTTTGGTGTACTCAAACTGATCACAATTGAGCTCTATTTATAGTAGAGAAAGTTTGTTTTGCAAGGAATAGTGAATGGCAACTGCTGAGTAGGTTTGGCCAATGTTCGCAAATGAAAATCCAAGTCTCCTCTAGCCATTGACTAGAGGTTAGGGCACAGGCTGCTGGTTCCCTTGGTCTTGGATAAGTCTTGACTGAATTCAGTTGCCAAGAGCTCAGTCCATGCCACCTTGATGCTTCCATTGAATGCTCCAATTCAAAATTGGAGTCTTGTCCCTATTTTGGCAATTCTAGGTTCAACATGCTATTTCTTGTTCCAAAGAATTTGGAGGCTTGGCTCAGTGATTGTCCCCTTTAGATTCAATCCTCAGATGTGTCCAAAGTGATGACAAGGCTTGGAATTGGTTGATTTTGGCAAATCGACCAAAAGTGCAAAATCTGCCTTGCCTTGGCAGATTTCAGCAAGGCATCTTGCCAATGTCATATCTCATAGCTCAAATTGAATTTGGTAATGTTCTTGGCCATTTTGGAAAGCCCTTACATGATACAACAACTGTTTGAACATGTTTGGTTTTGATCTCTTTTGAATCCAAGTGAAAAATCCCCCTACATTTGGAAAAAAGTAAAGACAGATTCTGACTTAGTGAAATTTTCACTAAGTGTTGGAACAAAGTGACTTTTCTTGATTTTGATCACTCCATAACTCAAAATCCATGAGGAATTTGGACATAGGTCAATATGAAGCTTTTGTAGAGGGCAATGTGATCTACAAATCAAGCTTAGAATGGAGAACAATGGCCTTGTGGTTTAGGAGTTATGGTCCTCCAAAGTTGGCACATTAGTGTCACTTTTTCCATAACTTGGAAATTTTTCTAAGTTTTTATGGTTACCCCTTTTACAAGTTATCCCACTTTCTTTGATTTTTCTTGATGAATGATGATTCAAATCATACATTAACATCATTTTAGGGTTAAAAATCCATTTTGGTGAAAAATCTCAAAAAGTCAAAGTTGACTTTTGTGCACAGTTGACTTTTTATCAGATGAATTCCAAACTGTGCAATTCTTCAGGAAATCATGTCCTTGACCTAAATCAAACTTGATGGACATGTTCCATGGGTGTCATAGGGTATATTGAATCATGTATTAGGGTTTGAGAGCATGTCCTGCTCAAAAGTCAAAGTTACAGTTGACTTTCCTCGCGAAACCCTAATTGTGGTGCAGATGAAATTGAGACTTGTTGCTCAAGTTTCTTGGATTAATCCATTGTTGCAAATGGATCAATATAGTATATTAAAGACCCTCAAATCCTCTCTTGAGGTCTTGGCTCATGATTTGTCCCAAAAGTCAACTTAGGGGTGAATTAGGTCAAGAAACCCTAATTCCTGATTTTTGATGTATCCATCCCCTGAGATCAAATTGACTTGATGATTGGGTCCATGAGGTTCCATGGAGTATATTAGATTATGTTTTGGATCATTGGCTTGTGCCCAGATGAAAAATTTCCATCTGGAGGCCCTGGTCGACCAAAACCCTAATTTGGTGACACTGTCGATCTTGAGACTTGATCCACCTAGAAGGGAGCAACCTTGTACTTAATCCTTGAAGTGGGAGTCCTTTTGATCCATTGTGGATATTCTAGAGGCTAGACAAGTTGAAGATCAAGTCATTCCTTGATTGATCCTTTGTCTAAGGCTCTGAGAGGAATTAAAACCCTAGTTTTGATTATAGTGAATGCTCAACAACCCTTGAGGCATTTGATAAGGCATGATGGTTCATCCATATTGTGATGATGATTTGCAGAATAATGGGAAATCTTAGTGGTCAAAATTTGGGGTATGACAGATGCCCCTATTTAATCTTCTTGGACCCGAAGGTGTGAATGACGAAGGTATTCGGGCATTCAGGGTGCAAGAGGATTAAATATCGGAATACCCGAAATTTTGATGGCTATGAATGGCAGATCTCATTCATCTTCTTTTGCTAAGCAATGATGCTTAGAAAATGTAAACTTCCCCTCAATCCTGGTTCCCCAAAGAACTGGTCTTAGTTTAGTTTAGGCGAAGTATTTCTTGACTACATCAGCATTTGTGGGGTAGGCGAATTCCTCTCCGTCGATGGTTGCAAGTCTCAAGGCACCGCCTGAGAAAGCTTTCGTGACCACATAGGGGCCATCATAATTTGGGGTCCATTTGCCCCGAGAGTCAGTGAGAAACGATTGTATCTTCTTGAGCACGAAGTCTCCTTTTCTGAAGATGCGAGGTCGGACCTTTTTGTCGAACGCCTTCTTCATTCTCTGCTGATACAAATGACCGTGGCATAACACCGTGATTCGCTTCTCTTCGATCAGGTTTAATTCGTCGTGTCGACTTTGACACCATTCAGCTTCTGAAAGCTTAGCTTCCATCAATACCCGGATTGATGGGATCTCTACTTCTATGGGGAGAACTGCCTCCATGCCATATACTAGAGAGAAATGGGTTGCCCCTGTTGAAGTGCGGACAGATGTTCGATAACCGTGAAGAGCAAAGGGTAGCATCTCGTGCCAATCTTTATAGGTTACAACCATCTTTTGAATGATCCTCTTGATGTTCTTGTTAGCCGCTTCTACCACTCGGTTCATCTTGGGTAGGTAGGGAGATGAGTTATGGTGTTCGATCTTGAACTCAACGCACAACTCCTTCATTATCTTGTTGTTCAAGTTAGATCCATTATCAGTAATGATCTAGCTTGGAACACCATAACGACAGATGATATTGTTTTTGATAAATCGGACCACCACTTGTCGGGTTACATTAGCGTATGACGCTGCTTCGACCCACTTGGTGAAATAGTCAATGGCTACCAGGATGAACTGATGTCCGTTTGAAGCCTTAGGTTCGATCAAGCCAATCATGTCGATTCCTCATATGGAAAAAGGCCACGGGGAAGAAAGAAATTTGAGATGTGATGGCGGTACATGAATTTTGTCAGAGTATATCTGACACTTGTGACACCTCCTCATGTACTTGTAGCAGTCGGATTCCATGGTCAACTAGTAATACCCTGCTCTTAGGATTTTTCTCGCCATTGTGTGTCCGTTGGCATGAGTGCCAAAGGATCCTTCATGAATTTCTTTCATAAGCATGTATGCTTCTGGTCTGTCTACGCATCGGAGCAAGACCAAGTCAAAATTCCTCTTATAGAGTGTATCACCGCTCAAGAAGAAGTATCCAGCCAGTCTTCTGAGGGTTTTTCTGTCCTTCCTTAGTGCCCCAGGTGGGTACTGTTGTTTCTGAAGGAAGCATTTGATATCGTGATACCAAGGTTTGTCGTCTATGACTGCTTCAATCGTGAAGATGTAAGCGGGCCTTTCAAGGCGCATTATGTCGATCTTAGGTAGGTCATTCTGTTGACCTACACTAATCATGGAAGAGAGAGTGGCTAAGGCATCAGCCATGTGATTCTCTCTATGAGGGACGTAATGAAACTCGACTCTGTTAAAGAAGGGTAACAACCTTCTTGCATAGTCTTTGTAAGGAATCAGTCCTGATTGGTATGTGTTCCAATCTCCTTTTATCTGATTGATAACCAAGGCTGAATCGCCGTATACGTCCAAGTTTTTGATCCTTAAATCAATCGCTTCTTCGAGACCTATAACACAAGCTTCGTATTCGGCCTCGTTGTTCGTACATTTGAACGTAAGTCTGGCAGTGAAAGGAATGTGGGTACCCTGAGGGGTAACAATGATTACCCCAATTCTGTTTCCATAATGATTAACTGCTCCGTCAAAGATAAGTCCCCATTGGGAACCTGGTTCTGGCCCTTCACTGGCTAACGGTTCATCGCAATCTTTCATTTTTAGATACATGACATCTTCGTCTGGGAAGTCAAACCCGATTGGTTCTTGATCATCAATCGGTTGATGAGCCAAATGATCGGCTAAAACACTCCCCTTAACGGCTTTCTGAGCGTGGTACTCTATGTCATATTCTGATAATAACATCTGCCAACGGGCGATTCTTCCCGTGAGAGCAGGCTTTTCGAAGACATACTTGATTGGATCCATTTCGGAGATTAACCAAGTAGTGTGACGAATCATGTATTGGCGAAGACGTTTGGCTGCCCAAGCCAAAGCACAGCAAGTTTCTCAAGCATCGTGTACCGAGTCTCGCAGTCGGTGAACTTCTTGCTTAGATAGTAAATGGCAGACTCCTTCCTTTTAGTTTCGTCTTATTGGCCAAGTACACATCCCATTGAGTCCTCTATGACTGTGAGGTAGATGATCAGTGGTCTTCCTTCCACTGGAGGTGATAGAATCGGCGGATTCAACAGGTATTCCTTAATACTGTCGAAGGCGGTTTGGCAATCTTCTGACCAAACGCAATCCTGGTTCTTTTTGAGTAATTTGAAAATCGGCGCACACGTGGCGGTCATAAGGAATATGAATCTGGAGATGTAGTTCAAACGTCCCAAGAATTCTCTGACTTGTTTTTCAGTTTTTGGAGAAGGCATTTCTTGAATGGCCTTGACCTTGTCAGGATCGACCTCAATCCCTTTCTGGCTGACGATAAACCCTAAGAGTTTCCCCGAACGGACACCGAAGGTGCACTTGTTGGAATTCAAGCGGAGTTTGTATTTTCTCAAACGCTCGAATAGTTTCGACAGGTGGGTCACATGCTCCTCTTCTGTCTTAGCTTTTGCAATCATGTCATCGACATATACCTCTATCTCTTTGTGTATCATGTCATGAAACAAAGTAGTTATGGCCCTTTGATAGGTTGCCCCGGCGTTCTTCAAGCCGAACGGCATCACCTTGTAACAATAGGTACCCCATGGGGTAATGAACGAAGTTTTCTCCATGTCTTTCGGCGACATTTTGATCTGGTTATAGCCCGAGAATCCATCCATGAAGGAGAAAACTTTGAACTTTGCTGTATTGTCAACCAACATGTCAATGTGTGGTAAAGGAAAGTCATCCTTTGGACTTGCCTTGTTTAGATCTTTGTAGTCAACACACATTCTGACCTTTCCGTCCTTTTTGGGAATGGGTACAATGTTGGCTAACAATTGAGGATATTCTGACGTGGCGAGGAAACCCGCGTCAATCTGTTTCTGTACTTCCTCTTTGATTTTGATGGCCATGTCCGGGTGAGTCCGTCTCAACCTTTGTTTTACTGGAGGACATTCTGACCTTAACGGTAAGTGATGTTCCACGATGCTGGTATCCAACCCCTGGCATATCCTGATAGGACCAAGCGAATACATTGGGGAATTATTTGAGAAGCTTTATCAAACACTCTCTGGCAGTTGGACTGAGCAGTGCCCCAATTCTGATTTCTTTTCTCTCTTCTTCCGAACCCAAGTTTACCGTTTCCAACGGCTCTTTGTGAGGTTCAATGGACCTTTCCTCCTGTCTGAGTAGTCGAGAGATCTCTTCTGGAATTTCGTTGGCAACTTCTTCTTCAGCCCCAAATACCGGGAACCCAAAGTCGGGAGAAGGCATCAGATCGTATGTTTCAACTGGGTTTAAAACAAGCAATCTGCATGACGTGATGATTCGTCTTTAGAAGAGATAGAGAAAATGCGAGTGTGTGCAGTGTATTTATTTTACTGCTTGTTTTTATTTTTAATTGTTTTTTAGGATTACCATTTTCTGAAAAAGCAAAATGAGAAAATAGCAATTAATGCGAAAATTACAGAACAATGTTATTTTATTAATAAACAAGTCGATCCTTGAAACTATAGCCCTATAAAACAAAACTCTGTCGCTTTGGGCGAAGCGAAGAGGGAAATTTACAGAAAGTGAGCCCTATCAAAACATCTGTTTCACCTGGGTAGAGTGAAAGGTTAAAGATGACAATTACTTAGATTGGCGAACGACCTTTGGAACATCGACAGCAACCCATTGGCGGCGAACTCCTCGGTGAATCACAAAGTCTGGCACCTTCCTTGATTTGTCTTTAGAAATAACGTTGATTTCTGGTGGAGCGGGATCAATGGAATCTGTCTCCCAGGCAGAGTTGTCGTAGGAGAATTCCTCTGTTACATTTTGCATAGCATTTGTGCTCTCAGCTGTATCTCCCCATCCAGTTGGCTGGATATCTTCGAGCCTGATACGAGAGCTTTCGGGAGCGGTGTATTTGACCATATAGTCGTACTTTCCACTCGGTTGTCCCAAGGTGTCCCACACTTCTTTCGAACTGGAGGATTCATCTCTCTCGATGACGTTGACCTTGGGAAAAGCATAGTTGATGAATTCAAGTCCTGCAAATGTTGCAAATTCATCGTCGTGTTGAGTAGTTTCTGAATGACCTGAGTGTTGATCCCTTGACATGGTGGGGACACAAGTATTCTGTTCAATGACGGTCAGCTGATTTTCATTGTTCGGCTGACTTTCTGGCCCCAAGTCTCCTGGGTAAGGCTGCCACATTGGCAGACCATCCATCGGGCCATAGTAATTATGGTCAAAGTTGTCTTTCATCGGAGTGTCTTCCTCTAATGAATTTGGCGGAGCACGGCATCCTTCCGGATCACAATCCCCGTATATCATTTTGATGTCTGACCTGGGTATAAATCTCGGACTCTCTGTAGGAAAGCAAAAAGGAGTTTGCATTTTGTCCTGAGACATATAACCGTCCTTATTAAGATAGGACTTCCACTCTTCCTCTGTGTCAGAGGGATCTTCCTCATAGATAACATGGACTGCTTGAGGGACTGGGTGAAGAAAACCTCCACTGTGGAAGAAATCCTGAATGGGATGAAGACTTTCATCGTTAGCAGCTGTCCGGGTACAGGTTGTAGAAAAAACAAGACCCTTCTTTGTTTTATTGTCAATAGGAATGACAAACTGTCCCCATCCGGTTGTATCGTTACTCTCGACCGCTTTGATAGCATCTTTGTATGAGGAAATCGAGGTTCCTCCTTGGGATTGATTGTCCTTTCTGACCGACAACACTTGAAACTGCGTCCCAATAACCTCCTCGGGTTCTACACAAGTAGATGATGATAAGTTACTCACGAGCAAGGCCCGTTCCCCACAGACTGTGACAAGCCGATCGTTCTGAACGAACTTTAGCTTTTGGTGGAGGGTCGAAGTGACCGCTCCAGCCTGATGTATCCAAGGTCTTCCTAATAAACAACTGTATGTTGGCCGGATGTCCATGACCTGGAAAGTGACTTGGAAAGTGTGAGGACCGATAGTTATGGGAAGATCAACTTCGGCGATAACTGTTTTTATTGATCCGTCGAACGCTTTGACGACGACCTCGCTGATTCTCATGGGAGGGCCTTTGAATGATAATTGCATCAAAGTGGACTTCGGCATAACATTCAGGGCTGACCCTATGTCTACCAGTACGCTGGCTAAAGCATCGTCCTGGCAGTTAACTGTAATGTTGAGCGCCATGTTATGACGGCGACCCTCTTCGGGTAATTCCTCATCACTAAATCCCAAATTATTGCAGGAAGTGATGTTAGAGACAATGTTATCGAACTGTCTGATTGTTACATCCTGTTCCACAAAGGCTTGCTCCAAGACTTTCTGTAGAGCCTCCCTGTGGGCTTCTGAACTGAGTAACAGTGATAATACCGAGATCTTTGAAGGAGTCTATAACAGCTGATCCACAATGTTATATTCACTCCTTTAGATAAGCTTCAGCATCTCATCATTATTTTTCGAAAGATCGGGATTGCTGGATTGACCGACTGATGGATCGGGAGCTTCTATCTGAAGTTCCTTTTCCTTGTTAGGTTCTCCAACTCCTCGGTTGAAGAGTCGACCACTCCATGTTACACGACTGATGTCTGCAATATTCACGATGGAGGGTAATGGAATTTCCTTTCCATTTTCAATTGTCGTTGCACCGTATTTGTAAGGGATAGCCTTAGTTGATTCATACGGTAGTGGTCCCGGTAGATAGATGACTATGGGAACCTTCTGATTTTTTTGACCATCATAAGTAATCTCAATCCGTTCCCGGTTGGGAGCTCTAGATTCGTCAAGTAGAGGGATGATGGCAAAAACATCCCTGGTCTGATGACGACCAGAGATTGTGACAATATCCTCGACTTGATTGGCAAGGTAGTTCGGCGTCCAGTTGATGGGTCCAGAACCCGGATATGGGCGAATCTCTCCACGATCCACCTGACCCTGAAGAGCTGCTCTCACAAGGTAACACCCTTGGTTACTTTCCGAACAGACACTACAACGTTCATAGTTGTGTGGTGCCACCTGGCCACGCCCACTTTGAATACAATGTAACCTCACTAGGTTAGCTTCCACAAATCGGACATCCTAACTTTGATGTCGAGTAGGATTCATGTTATTGATACTAATATGCTGAGTATCTTCATCCATATAGATTGGCATCCACCAGTGATTTAACAAGTGCTAAAGTGCCTCCTAGACAAGGGTACAACCTCGATCGTTTTGGCAACCTGCTTTACAGCTTTGATAGTTGTGTGATATTAAGAATCCGAGTCGGACCTGCTCAGTATGTAATTCTACCAGGTTGGTATTCATCATGCAAATATCGAAGATCTGAACCATGTTGATCTGATAAAGGTTCCTATCATGGTAGTCTTGGATCCATCCAAGATCCATCTGACGCTGGAGGGCCTCTTGTATGAAAGAGCATCCCTGTTTATTTACCGAGAAAGTCAAACAGGAACTGTAATCGTGTCGTGGCAGATTATGATACTGGCTTTGCCTTGAGTGCATTGCCACCAAGTTGACATTCATTGCACATATGTCGTGGTTCTGAATGACGTTGGAGTTCGTATAGACCATGTTAACTCCATGAACTCGGTGCTCTTGGATCCATCCGAGATCCATCTATTCCTGTAGAGCTATTTGCACCACAGAACATCCTTGATTATTTTTAGAGTAGACATCACACTGGTGATAATTATGAGGTGGCACATGGTCGTACCTACTCTGTCTACAATGCATCTTGACCAGATTGGTTTTCAACAAGAGTACATCGTGAATTTGATAAACGTTGTTAGACTCTCCCTCTATCAAATTGATTGCAGCTTTCTCATGTTGAGGCAGCGGGTTTGTGAGAACATTGGGATTCGTATCTTTGAAAGATAAGAGCCCGCTCCTAACAAGCTTTTGCACGTCGGATTTGAAATTGAGACAATTCTCTATATTATGCCCTGATCCTCCTTGATGATAAGGGCATGTTTGATCCACCTTAAACCAAAAAGGCGGATTTTCCGGTACTGTAAGAGGAGACTTAGTCTGGAGTGCCCCTTAGCCAGTAGTAACGGAAATAGTTCTGCGTACAACATGGGTATAGGATCAAACCCTGATGGTCGTGTTGTATGGTTGTTGTTATATGGAGGACGAGCCTGCTGAAGAGGCTGTTGTGTCCTTTGCTGATTAGGTTGGCTCTGCGCAACCTGAGGTTGATACGTAGGAATAGGCACAGGGTTGATAGCAGGAATTACAGCTGCTACTCGTTGATAACGTCGCCTTTGCTTTCCGAGAGAGATATTCCCAATATCCTGCTCTTTTTTCTTAGGGAGAGCACTACCGTATCGTTTTGTACTGCTTGATGGTCCAGCGTCTTTTGCCAAACGTCCTTGTCGGACGGCTTCCTCAAGACGAACTCCCATGCCTACCATCTTGGTGAAATCACTGGGCGCACTGGCAACCATTCTGTCATAGTAAAATGAGCTTAAGGTCTTTAAGAAGATCTTTGTCATCTCTTTTTCCTCAAGAGGTGGACAAATCTGAGAGGCAATTTCGCGCCATCTCTGAGCGTACTCCTTAAAGGTTTCCTTGTCCTTTTGTGACATTGATCTGAGTTGATCTCTGTCCGGTGCCATGTCCAATTTGTATTTGTATTATTGGACGAAGGAAGTACCAAGATCTCTGAATGTGCTAATCGTAGCACGGTTTAAACCCATGTACCATTTGAGTGCGGCACCGGTTATCCAACATACTGGACCTGTCACTAAACTGAGATAGTCACCAGCACACTTAGCCTCCTCTCGGGCTTTGTACAATGATTCTCCCCAGTGGAGCTAACCTTTTCAAACTCTCTTGTTGAGTCAAACACTTTTAGCCTCCATCTCGGGCTTCGTATGAGATACAAAAAAACTCTCTTGTTGAGTATAAAAGACTCTCTTGTTGAGTGAATCACATGTCAAACAGACTCTCTTGTTGAGTCAATTCCCTTTTAGCCTCCATCTCGGGCTTCGTACGAGATATAAATCACTCTCTTGTTGAGTATAAAAGACTCTCTTGTTGAGTCAACAATCTTTATCCTCCATCTGGGCTTCGTACGAGATATAAAACACTCTCTTGTTGAGTATAAAAGACTCTCTTATTGAGTCAACAACTTTTAGCCTCCATCTCGGGCTTTGTACGAGATATAAACCACTCTCTTGTTGAGTATAAAAGACTCTCTTGTTGAGTCAACAACTTTTAGCCTCCATCTCGGGCTTCGTACGAGATAGGAAAAACTCTCTTGTTGAGTATAAAAGACTCTATTGTTGAGTCAACAACTTTTAGCCTCCATCTCAGGCTTCGTACGAGATATAAATCACTCTCTTGTTGAGTATAAAAGACTCTCTTGTTGAGTCAACAACTCTTAGCCTCCATCTCGGGCTTCGTACGAGATAGGAAAACACTCTCTTGTTGAGTATAAAAGACTCTCTCATTGAGTTAAACAACCTCCAGACTCTCTTGTTGAGTCAATCACCTGTTCAAGACTCTCTTGTTGAGTCAAACCTCTTTAGCCTCCTTCTTGGACTTCGTACAAGACATATTAAAACACCCTCTTGTTGGGTCACTAGCCTCCTCTTAGGATTTGTATAAAGAAAACCCCGGTTGAGTCAATCAACCTTTTAGCATCAGAGTTGTGCCTTGCTCACAGCATACAAACGTCAACAACTCCTCTTTAGAGATGGCAAATTCTATCTCATCCAACACCCTTTAGCATCACATCTTGGGCTTTGAACAAAATACAAACCACCTTTAACTTCACGTCTTGGGCTTTAAATGGGAATACAAACCACCCATAGAATAGGAGGAACTACGATCACTCTGATTTCCCTGTTTTGTTGAACGGGAATATGTAGGCATAAGATTGAAAAATCTTAGCGAGCATACTAATCAAAAACCCAAAATCCAGTATTTCCACTGAATCAACCCAAAAGCAGCAAATTTAAACACATCATCGAAAACCTCACAAATAATCCAGACACTGTGTTCTTAGCAAAATAACTAAAGACTGGGCCCCATATCCACATAGCATCTGTAACCTAACAGACCGCTGTTCAAACTCAGTATGCAAGCAGGGTTAATTGGAGACATCTATTTCCCTTCCTTAATCAGCTCAATAGGATAAAAAATGAATCGAACTGAAGTACCCAAGCGATCGGGACTCAGGACCATAAAAATCGCGCTACAGTTCCCTCGTCCTCGCCCGAGACGAGTGGATAGCTTGTAAAGGGCCTCACGCTTTTGCAATATTAAGTGATCAATAAATAAAAGTTTTTGCATTAAAAAATCATGCTCTATTTTCTTTCTTTATTTTAGTTTTCACAAACAAATGGCAAAAGTTTCTTTTACTTTTCAAAGTAGCTAATTCTAAACATATTCATAAACATCCAGAACTAATGAAAGCATTGATAACAACATGGAAAACATCCATTGTAATTCTAGGATTCCAATTAACCAAGCCGAAAAAGAGGGTGAGAAAGATTGTGAATTATCGGCTGAACTAGCAAGGCTCCTTGAGCACGAGCATAGAGAGATTCAGCCACACAAAGAGCCAGTGGAAGTTGTCAATCTTAGTACTGATGAGGTCAGAAGAGAAGTCAAGGTTGGCGCATCCCTCGCAGAGTATGTACACTCCGAGTTGGTCAAGTTATTGAAAGCGTATGTTGATATCTTTGCCTGGTCCTATCAAGATATGCCTGGGTTGGATACCAACATCGTTGAACATCACTTGCCACTCAAGCCCGGATGTCCTCCTGTCAAGCAGAAACTCAGGAAGACTAGACCCGACATGGCACTCAAAATCAGAGAAGAGGTAAAGAAGCAGCTTGATGTTGGTTTCCTAGCCACTTCCGAATATCCTGAATGGATTGCCAACATCGTCCCAGTTCCTAAGAAATATGGGAAAGTCAGAATGTGTGTGGATGATCGAGATCTCAACAAGGAAAGCCCGAAGGATGATTTTCCTTTGCCTCACATTGATGTCTTGGTAGACAACACAACACAGTTTTCTGTCTTTTCCTTCATGGACGGTTTCTCAGGATATAATCAGATCAAGATGTCCCCAACTGATATGGAGAAGACTACTTTCATCACGTCGTGGGGTACATATTGTTACAAAGTCATGCCATTCGGTCTAAAGAATGCAGGGGCAACATACCAAAGTGTCATGACAACCCTCTTTCATGATATGATTCATAAAGAGATTGAGGTATACGTGGACGATATGATTGCCAAGTCCAAAACTGAAGATGGTCACCTGGTCCATCTGAATAAATTGTTTGACAGACTTCAGAAGTTTATATTGGGGTTGAATCATGCGAAGTGTACCTTCGGAGTTCGATCTGGTAAACTGTTGGGTTTTATTGTGAGTCAGAAGGGCATTGAAGTTGATCCTGATAAGGTTCGGGAAATTGAGAACATGCCGCCTCCCAAAACAGAAAAAGAAGTTTGAGGCTTTCTGGGCAGACTCAATTACATTTCAAGATTCATTTCCCATTTGACGGCTACCTGTGAACCAATGTTTAAATTACTAAGAAAAAATCAATCGATTGAATGGAATAATGATTGTCAGGAAGAATTTGACAAAATAAAACAATACTTGTAAGAGCCACCGATTTTAGTACCGCCGGTTCTTGGTAGGCCTTTAATCATGTATCTCACCATCCTCGATGAATCAATGGGATGTGTATTGGGTCAACATGATGACACTGGCAGAAAAGAACATATAATTTACTATCTGAGCAAGAAGTTCACTGATTGTGAGACCAGACACTCACTCTTAGAGAAAACTTGCTGTGCTCTGGTCTGGGATGCTCGACGCCTACGACGATACATTATTTGCCATACTAATTTGTTGATATCCAAAATGGATCCGATAAAGTACATATTCGAAAAGCCTGCTGTCTCTGGAAGGATTGCTCGGTGGCAGATTTTGTTAACTGAGTATGATATCCAACATGTTACCCAGAAAGCAATAAAAGGGAGCGTCTTGTCTGACTACCTTGCTCATCATCCTGTAGAGGGTTATCAACAAATGAAGTTTGACTTTCCCGATGAGGATGTTATGTGTATCAGAGATTATGAGACTCCAGACCCTGACGTAGGACCCGAACCAGGGGCGCGATGGATGCTCGTGTTCGATGGTGCCTCCAATTCTAAAGGTCGTGGAATCGGTGTTATCCTCATCTCTCCAACAGGTTTTCACCTTCCCTTCACTGCCAGGTTATGCTTTGCATGCACCAACAATATGGCTGAATACGAAGCATGTATCTACGGTATTGAAGCGGCTATTGACATGAGAATCAAGATTCTTGAGGTCTATGGAGATTCTGCCTTGGTCATCGGTCAAGTCAGAGGGAACTTTGTGACTCGGGATTCCAAGCTGGTTCCGTACCAACAACACATTGAGAAGTTGATTCCTTACTTTGATGAGATTTCTTTTCATCATATCTCTAGAGAGGAAAATTAACTAGCTGATGCTCTTGCCACTTTAGCATCCATGTTCAAGGTCAAGTGGAAGAATGAAGCTCCTCATATCCGCATTGATCATTTGAACGAGCCAGGGCACTTTTTAGCAATCGAGGATGAGTCTGAAGATAAACCTTGGTTCTATGACATCAAGAGATATCTGGAAAAACAGGAATATCCCGAAGGTATTATTATCACTGACAAGAAGGCTCTTAGGTGGCTTTGTTCCAAGTTCATCTTAAGTGGTGGTGTACTATACAAGAGGAATTATGATTCGGTGTTGCTCAGATGTGTGGATAGATACGAAGTAAACACGATCATAAGGTCCATACATGAGGGCTGCGAGGGTGTACATTCTAAAGGTCCTGCTATGGCCAAGAAGATCCTTTGGGCTGGGTATTATTGGACAACAATGGAGGTAGATTGTTGCAACTTTGCCAAAAGGTGTCACAAGTGCCAGATCTACGGAGACAATATCCATGTGCCTCCAACTCCATTGAATGTTTTGATTACACCTTGGCCATTCTCCATGTGGGGTATATATATGATTGGAATGATCGAGCCGAAAGCTTCCAACGGTCATCGATTTATTCTGGTTGCTATCGACTACTTCACCAAGTGGGTTGAAGCTGCTTCTTATGCAAATGTTACACGACAAGTGGTTGCCATATTTATCAAGAAAGAGATAATCTGTCGTTATGGCATTCCTAGCAACATTATCACAGACAGTGCAAGCAACTTGAACAACAATATGATGAAAGAGTTGTGTCAAGAATTTAAGATCGAGCACCACAACTCTTCACCATATCGGCCCAAGATGAATGGCGTCGTTGAAGCAGCAAATAAAAACATCAAGAGGATTGTCCAGAAAATGGTCAAAACTTACAAAGATTGGCATGGAATGCTTCCATTTGCACTACATGGCTATAGAACTTCAGTTCGTACTTCTACTGGGGCAACTCGGTATTCGTTTGTGTATGGTATGGAGGCTGTTCTACCCATTGAAGTCGAAATTCCATTGCTCAGAGTCATCATAGAAGCAGGTCTTGATGAAGCTGAATGGGTTCAATCCAAATACGACCAGCTGAATCTCATCGAAGAAAAGCGCCTTACAGCCGTCAGTCATGGTCAATTGTATTAGAAACGCCTCAAGCGAGCTTTTAACAAGAAAGTTCTCCCTCGAACGTTCTGTGAATGCGAACTCGTGCTCAAGATATATTCACCTGTTCACTCGGATCAACGAGGAAAGTGGACTCCCAACTATGAAGGACCCTTTGTTGTCAAGAAGGCCTTCTCAGGCGGAGCCCTGATCCTCACCACCATGGATGGGGAGGAGTTGCCATCGCCCGTGAACTCCGATACAGTCAAAAAATATTATGCCTGAAAGAAAAAATGGATAAGAGTCTGCTAGATTGACATCCGCAAGGACAATCTAGGCAAAAATGGATGTCCCGATGGACCAAAAAAAGAGATGTCCAAGCAAAAGTTAGGGACAATGAAAAAAAACAATAATAGCCCGCTAAGTTGAAAACCTGAAAGGGCGACTTAGGCAAAAATGGGTATCCCGGTGGACGGAAAAAAATGGAAAAATGTCCAGGCAAATATTAGGGATAAAGGCATTGACTGTGAACCCTTGAGCCTTTTTTCGTCGCAGCTAGACCTCGGACGGTAACAGAGCAGTCAAATCATCATCAACTGGTGCAAGGCGTTGGAACTTAGACTAACAGTGGATGGTGGCC
This sequence comes from Lathyrus tuberosus, assembly GCA_022829125.1. Classification (NCBI taxonomy): domain Eukaryota; kingdom Viridiplantae; phylum Streptophyta; class Magnoliopsida; order Fabales; family Fabaceae; genus Lathyrus; species Lathyrus tuberosus. The sequence continues at coordinate 6,250,706 of JALAZF010000199.1, read as the reverse complement.
AATGTAGTAATCAATGTAAAACATGATTTTCCTTTTCCATTTACATTTGTTTTTCAACTTTATTGCAAATTTTCTCATTAAGGATTTTTGCATCCTTGTACACACTTTATGTACAAAAATTTTACATTCAATAAAATGCATTCTTTGTTATCTCTATTTGTTTCATTCCAGTATTTTGTTTGCAAAATAAATAATTATTTGCGATCACATAATACTATAAAACATTGAGAATAATTAAAAGCTAAATCAATCAAGAAAGTATTATGCATTGCATGTGTTACTGGTAACTCCTGCAGGATAATCAGTAATATCCATTGGTAAGCCTAACGCCTGGCCGGCAATGTGATGGTTCTTTGAAGAAGTTGTTGTTTCCTCAGTAGTTCCTCAGCAGAGTCATCAGCTCCCCAGCAATCGCCATCATGGTTCCCAGGAAAGGTTGATTACCTTCCACATCCCCGACAGATCCATAATGTCTCCAGCAAAGTTGTCATGATGTACCTTGAGAAGAAACAGGTTTGGTTCCTCGTTTTCTCCAAGAAGAGAAGATCCTCCGAGCCTTGTGATTTCTCTACAACAGAGTCAGTGGCATCTTAGAAATCAGAGTTTTTCTGATTTTGTTTCCCCAAGCAGAGGAAATTGTGATGCAACGGTTGGCCTGATTCTCGTATCCCCTACAACATTGTTGGTGATAGTTCTTCCCCAGGAGAATCATCACCATTTTTCTTGGGTCTTCCCCCAGCAAGAGTTGTCACCCTTTGAGGGACTTTTCCCAGCAGGCTTGGCCTTCACTTGTGGGTTCTCTCCCCAACCAAGGATGTCGAGATCGTTTTGCTACAATCTATTCCTAACCCACCGTGCATCACCTTATCCTGCACCTTTGCATTGTATAATATCAAGCATCATGTACAACGCATACATAACATATGCATTGAGCATACTCCTCTTCCTTTGGCCTGATTCATCTCTCTAGCAGATATTCAACCGAACTTCAAACACTCTCAAAACCTCTTCTTTTGTCGCCGTCGGCCAAATTCTTAAGCTACTCTTTTATTTAATCCCCTTCAACCTCGAATCATCGAAAAGCTAGCGCAATTCGTACATTCAGGTCCAAGAGGATTAAATAGGGGAAGCTATCGTAACCCGAAATTTGACCTCCCTCTTTTGCCTTTTGCATAAGCATGCGCATTCGCATCGTTAGTATACGCATTCACACTTTTCTCTGTGTGTTTCTTGTTGCAGGATATTCAAATTTTCTAAGCCCGATTAATTGAATCCTCACAAGATCATTGCGTCATCAAAATGAGCTCAAAATAAAGGTTTCCATGCTCACTCATTAAATCAAGAAGTGGAAAATCGAAATCGGGACTTCAGTATCATTTCCTAAGCAATTTGGGCAAAATTGACTGAAGTAACCGGTTAACGTGTGGTGAGTAACTGGTTACTCAGTGCAAAATTTCAGTTCCTGTTGCAATTTTGGGACAACAGCCATGCACTCTCTTTGGTCATTGATTCTACAGTGTTCTAGCAGTCTGTGGAACATTCTAGACATCTCTAGACATTTTAAGACATTCCAAGTGCATTTATTCCAATGCTTCACTCTAAATTAAGCGCACCATGTTTCTTGATTTCCAAATATGTGGACCTTTGGATGTTGGAACTCACATTGGGATTGTTACCGAGTTGGTTCTAACTAACTGAGTTAACTACCTTGACTCGGTGAGTCAAGCCTAACTAACTCCTAGCCTAGTTCCAAGCCACACAAAGAAAAGTCCAAACCTAATTCCAAACCTCTCACACTCCAAACCAAAAGTCTATATAAACTTACCTTCACTCACTTTTCACCCTCTCCATCATTTTCCCACATTTTCTCACATAAATTTTCACCCCAATCACTCTCAATTCTCTCATATTCTCTTTGATTTCTCTCTGCTACATCTTCATATTCTTCTCAATTCTCTTCCAAAACCTCACCAAAGCTCAATTTCTACATCCAAGAATAATCAGTTTTACATTGAAAGTGATTATTTCTTGAGCTTAACCTTCATCAATTTTGCAATTCTACTTGGATTTCTGGAGTTATCGTTGCTTGTGGATTAATCTCAAGTATTTGCTTCAACATTCAACGGTTCGAATTCGTATTTCGGAGTTTCTACGTATTTTGCTCGGTTTTGATACGTTCGTCTACAAATTGAAGACTCCTTTGGTTTTCTTTGATTTTCTGCATCAAGAATACTTTGCAACAATTACCAAGGCACATCTCCACCTTGTAGGTTGGTGGATCTCACTAATTTTGCTGTTTCGAGCATTTTCGCACGATTCGCGATATAGTCGATAATTTTGCGTGTGAATTAATTTTACATTGTTTGATCTATGATCTTGATGTGTTAATTGATTCAATCACTTCTTATTTGTTGTTTTCAAGTTCAATTTTCGTGCACAAATTCATGACCTAGCATGTAATGGTTGGTATAAGTGAATAAGTGCTGAAAATCACTTTTGGAAAGCTGTTTTTTCTGTTATTTTTGCCACTGTCACAGTGGTAACCGGTTAACGTGTGGTGAGTAACGGTTACTCAGTGTAATTTTCACCAAAAACTCAGTTTTTCAAGAAAGTAATCGGTTAACGTGTGGTGAGGAACTAGTTACTCAGTGTAATTTTCACCAAAAACTCTATTTTTCAAGCAAGTAACCGGTTAACGCGTGGTGAGTAACTGGTTACCATTGTACAGAATGGCCATTTTCTTTCATTTTCAAGTGTGTTTCACATGCTTTCCTCCTCTAACTTCCATGGATCGATATGCTTGATATTTGTGGATATTTTGAGTGTTGTTTCACTTCTGTTTGAAGCATGCTTATCAACTTTTGATGCTCGATTTTTCATTTATCGATTTATTTGCAACTTTGGCAATGTTTGTTCATGAACACCTTGCATTCCATTTGATCACTTATTAACATGTTTTGCAATACATATTAATTCTCATTTGGTACTGTTTGTACATTTCATTTCTTGGTTTGCATTAAGTTTGTTCTTGATTGAACAAATTTAATCTTGTACAATCCATAATTCACACCTTTTGCTTTAATGATTTCCCATTCTCTTTGGAAAATTGTTAGCATAGCATTTCCCTTTGGTTAATTGATCGAAACCATGTTTCGATTAGTTGATCTTCCCCTTCCCTCTCTTTAGGCCTCCTTTAGAGCTTTCTCTCTCGATCCCCCGTGGAGTTGGAGTTTCGCACTACGCATTGCATCGGAGCACGATAAAACTTGGAGTTGTTGTGTTGTCCGTTTCAACTTCTACATTACACCCTGTGTGTTAGAGAAGGAATGAGAAGGGAGAATTCCTACTCTCATTCTGACTACTTCAGGTAGGGGACGAATGACCCTGTGCTTGGCTTAGTCACCTCTATCTCCAGGCGGTAGTGTGATTTCTTTCCCCAGTCGAGTCGATCCTTGATCACTCTTTTTCCTTGCAATCTCTTTCGATCTTTGATCACTCCTATCTCTTTCGATCTCTCTCTTTTGATCAATCACCTTCTTGGTTACGATCCTTTGTTCATTGGGTTAGCAAGCTTTCTTCGTTTCAATACCCTATTCTTTTCTTATGGTCAATCATGGTCTTTTGATTCCCCAGAAGAGTCTCAATTCCTTTCCTTTCAGTTAATCACAATCTTCTTGTTAAATACCGAAACCATTGCGGAGTTCGCAACCTTATCTTGGTTCTTCTCCTTTTGTTTGGTTAATCACTGCCTGTCAGTTAAAACACCAATGTTTACACTGTTTCTCGGTTAACCACAATTCGTCTGTTAACATACTGAGTTCCTTGGGTTAATCACCTCCTCTCGGTTAATCACCCATTTCCTCAGTTAACCACAGTCTGTCTGTTAAAATACTGAACCCCTTTTGAGTTAATCATCTCCTCTTGGTTAATCACTCATTTTTCCTGGTTAATCACAGTGTTCTGTTAAAAAACTGAACCCTTCAGTGGTTAGTAACCTCTTTTGGTTCAATACCCTTCTTCGTTGGTCAAGTGTTGTTTGTCCAGTCAATACTAACACCCCTTTTGGGTTACGACCTTCGATCAGTCATACACCCGTTCTTCTGGTTAATCACATCTTTATCTGTTAAAATCAATGCTTCTCTATCCCCACAGAGTTGCAATCCTTTCTTTCCTCGGTTAACCACTATTTATCAATTAAGATACCGACGTCCCCTCAGCGTCAAACACCTTCCCTTGGTTCAACACTCTCTCTTTTTGTTTATCACAGTCCGTCTGTTGACACCAGCTTCCTTTCCCCGCCAGAGTCTTACTCTCTTTCTTCGATTAACCACTGCCATCTAGTTAATATACCGAGTTTCCCTTTTCTCTTGGTTTTGACACCATCCCTTTGTCTGTTTCCCAGTAGGGGTGCTTACCCTCTGTCCCTAGCAGTTCTTTATTTTTTCCCCAGCGGAGTCCTTTCTATTCTTTTTGCTCTTACTTTCTTGGTTGCGACACCAATCCTCTTTGTTATCCCTAGCGGAGTTTCTTTCATTCTTGGTTTTGACACCATTCCTCTTCTAGTCTCTTGTACAATCACTCTTCCTATTCGGTTTTCTCCAGTAGAGTTTCTTTCGCTCTTGCCCTTGGTTTTTGACACCTCCAGTAGACGGATGCATAAGGTGCTAGTACCTTCCTTTCGCATAACCGACCCCCGTTCACATTTCTCTTCCCCTTGGGTTTTATCAATATTTTCCCTGTCCTTTGGGACCAAATAAAGTTCGGTGGCGACTCTGTGTTATCTTTGAGTGTGCGATTCACTCGGGTATAAACCAGCCATCTTCACTACCCAGTGAAGGGCCAGAACCAGGTTCCCAATGGGGACTAATCTTTGACGGAGCTATCAATCATTATGGAAATGGAATTGGGGCAATCATCAAAACACCTCAGGGGACCCACATTCCTTTCACTGCCAGAATGACATTCAAGTGTACAAACAACGAGGCCGAATATGAAGCTTGTATCATGGGTCTCGAAGAAGCGATTGGCTTAAGGATCAAGAACTTGGATGTATATGGCGACTCAGCCCTGGTTATCAATCAGATCAAAGGAGATTGGAACACATACCAATCAGGACTGATTCCTTCAAAGATTACACGAGAAGGTTGTTACCATTCTTTAACAGAATCGAGTTTCACAACATCCCTCGTGAAGAAAATCACATGGTTGATGCATTAGCCACTCTCTCTTCTATGATTAGTGCAGGTCAATGGAACGACATATCTAAGATTGACATAATGCGCCTAGAACGGCCCACCTACATCTTCACGATCAAAGCAGTCATAGACGACAAACCTTGGTATCACGATGTCAAATGCTTCCTTAAAAAACAAGAGTACCCACCTGGGGCATCCAGAAAAGACAGAAAGACTCTCAGGAGACTGGCTGGCAGCTTCTTCCTGAGCGGTGATGCACTCTATAAAAGAAATTTCGACATGGTTTTGCTTCGATGTGTAGACAGACCAGAAGCAAACATGCTGATGAAAGAAATTCACGAAGGATCCTTTGGCACTCATGCCAACGGACACATAATGGCGAGAAAAATTCTGAGAGCAGGGTACTACTAGTTGACCATGGAATCCGACTGCTACAAGCACATGAGGAGATGTCACAAGTGTCAGATATACTCAGACAAATCCATGTACCGCCAACGCATCTTAAAGTTTTATCTTCTCCATGGCCTTTTTCTATAAGGGGAATCGACATGATTAGCATGATCGAACCCAGAGCTTCAAACGGACATTGGTTCATTCTAGTAGCCATTGACTACTTCACCAAGTGGGTCGAAGCAGCATCATACGCTAATGTAACCTGACAAGTCTTGGTCCGCTTTATAAAAAACAATCTCATCTGCCGTTATGGTGTTCCAAGCTAGATCATTGCCGATAATGGATCTAACTTAAACAACAAGATGATGAAGGAGTTATGTCCTGAGTTTAAGATCGAACACCATAACTCATCTCCCTACCGACCCAAGAAGAACGGAGCGGTAAAAGCAGCAAACAAGAACATCAAAAAGATCGTTCAAAAGATGGATGTAACCTACAAAGACTGACACAAGATGCTACCCTTTCCCCTTCACGGTTATCACACATCTGTCCGCACTTCAACAGGGGCAACCCCTTTCTCTCTAGTATATGGCATGGAGGCAGTTCTCCCTATAGATGTAGAAATCCCATCAACCCGGGTATTGATGGAAGCTAAGCTAACAGAAGCTGAGTGGTGTCAAAGTCGACACGGCGAACTAAATCTGATTGAAGAAAAGCGAATAACGGCACTATGCCATGGTCAGCTGTATCAGTAAAGAAAGAAGAAGGTGTTTGATAGAAAAGTTCGACCCCGTGTCTTTAGAAAAGGAGACCTCGTGCTCAAAAGGATACAATCATTTCTCACTGATCCCCGGGGCAAATGGACTCCGAATTACGATGGCCCTTATATTGTTAAGAAAGCCTTCTCAGGCGGTGCCTTGAAACTCGCAACCATGGATGGAGAGAAATTTACCTACCCCACAAATGTTGACGTAGTCAAGAAATACTTCGCCTAAATAAAAAAATAAAAAAAATAAAATAAAAAAATAAAAAATGTCTCGGTGGATTGAAAACCCGAAAGGGAATTCCAGGCAAAAATTAGAGACATAAGCAAAAATCATCCCGATGGATTGAAAACCTCAAAGTACAATCCAGACAAAAGTTAAGGATTCATGGCAAGTAACTACGTCCAACAAAGGGGAAAATTCCCCAGCGGCAGTCATGCCATTCATTAGGAAAACTCCAGTCAAGGTCATCTTCGACGAAAGCTCAGGATGTCCAGAATTCAAAGTTGGTAGAAGGATAATGGTTGTTATGTTTCAATGTAGCCCTTTTCCCTTAAATTACCATTTTCTAAACTTTGTAAATACTCCATGGAATCAAGCGTTTGGCTGATTTCCATATTATCAATAAAATTTAAGCCCTAGTGCTTTTGTTTGCAATTCTTATTTGTTTTAGCTTTACAGAACGACATTTTAACATGATTAACGATTCTTGAAATAAAACAAAAAAAATGAATTTACTTGTCAAACTTTTTCTGCTTTTAAAATAAAGATGGCAATTCTTTTGACTGTTGAACATCGAAAGAACATCGATCGCTTCTCTGGAGGTGATTGAACCTCAAAGTGCAGAATCAAGGTACTCTTTCTAAATCGGTACACCTAAATGAAGGATCAACTGTGTTAAAGACCATGTTTCATATGACATCCCCGACAGAGTTCTTACCTCCTAAGTCCGACCAACGTTGTTCCCCCATAGGAACTATTTTTCCTAAGCAAGGCGGAATTGCTATTTTGGACCAAATGTTACTTCTTCGTCCCCAGCAGTGGCCGAGTATCCAGTCATGTTCATCTATTAGTCTGTATGTCACGTCAGTTTTGTCAGCATAAACATACATACATCATTCATTATTGATTTGAATTTACATTCATATTGCATCACTATCACTCTGGTCAGTCTTACCCCCAAGTGATAAAAGTCCTCTCAATCGAGTTGTCAGTTCTTTCCTCGTCAGGAAACGAATCGTTTAAGAAATCTCTCCCCAGTTTATTTCTGGATTGGAGACAGTCCTTGACCACTTTGATAACTTGAACCTCTGAAAGACAAGAAGACATTCGACAAACGTCACTCTTCTCCGTTGAAGATGATATATTCGCTTTCCCGGATTAAGTAAAATCCCCAGAGAAAGCTTCTCAACCGAAGACTATCAGCGACACATTGATTTTTCTTCCCAAGAGAGTCAGTGTTAATAAAGTCATCAGCACCTAAAAATTGGATTGCATCATATGGAATTTCTCCGAAAAGATCTCGAACAAAAGTATAATGTAATGTCCCCAAGCAGGAAACAGACTCTCAAGAGACTCGTTTTCCCCAGTAGAGTCAACAAATGGTGCCTCCAACAGAGAAGTTTGTACACTTCTACAGCTCAGACAAATGGGTTTCCCCAGCAAGTCTGACATTAAAACTTTTTCCCATCAAATGGCATCTCCCCAGGAAAATTCGGCGAGAAGTTTGAGGAAAACCGCTACAAATAGCGTCCCTTGTCAATAAAGTTTATTGACAAAAGAAACTGAGACCAGTTCCTTGGTAGAAGACCATGATCGAGGGGAAGTTTATTTACAAAAGAAATTGAGACCAGTTCCTTGGCAGAAGACCAGGATCGAGGGTAAGTTTATTTCAGAAACTGAGATCAGTTCCTTGGTAGAAGACCGGGATCGAGGGGAAGTTTATTGACAAAAGAAACTGAGACCAGTTCCTTGATAGAAGACTAGGATCGAGGGGAAGTTTATTGACAAAAGAAACTAAGACCAGTTCCTTGGCTGAAATCCAGGATCGAGGGGAAGTTTCACCCTTTTCTAAGTATCATTGCTTAGCAAATGAAGATGGATGAGCAAATTGCCATTCATAACCACCATCAAAATTTCGGGTATTCCGATATTTAATCCTCTTGCACCCCGAATGCCCGAAGACCTTCGCCATTCACACCTTCGGGTCCAAGAAGATTAAATAGGGGCATCTGTCATACCCCAAATTTTGACCACCAAGATTTCCCATCATTGTGCAAATCATCATCACAACATGGATGAACCATCATGCCTCATCAACCTCCTCAGGGATGGTTGAGCATTTACTAAAATCAAGAATTAGGGTTTCAAGCCCTCTCAGAGCACTTAGACAAAGGATTAATCAAAAGATGACATGATCTTCAACTTGTCTACCCTCTCAAACATCCATGAAGGATCAAGAGGACTCCCACATCAAGAATCAAGCACAAAGGTTGCAATATACCAAGTGGATCAAGCCTCAAGATCGCTTGTGTCACCAAGTTAGAGTTTTGGTCGACTGAGGCCTCCGGATAAAAATTTCCATCTGGGCATGAGCCAATGCCTCAATATTTGGTCCATTAAGCTCAAAGGAATCTCAAGTGCCCATCCACAATGGCAAAATCACCTTGAGGGTCCATCTATAAAAAAAAATCAGGAATTAGGATTTTGACCTAATTCAACCCTTGAGTTAACTTGTGAAGTAAGGCATGGCTTGAAGCTTCAAAATGAACTTCAAAGACCTCAAATACATCATATTGACATGTTTACAAGATGTGATTAACTCAAAGAGCTTAAATCATAAGCCACAAGAACTCAAAACCATCTGATCACAAATTAGGGTTTCTGATGAAAAAGTCAACCCTATCCTTAACTGTTGACCTACCCTTGATCTCAAACCTTGGGGAGGGGTCCAAGACATTCCTAAATACCCTTGGAGGTTATCCATGAAGTTTAATTAAGCCCAAGGATTGATTTCACAAAAGGATCACAAAGTCAAAGTTTCATCTGATGAAAAAATCAACTGTACAAAAGTCAAAGTTTGACTTTTTAGATTTTTGGTCAACCAAGGTTCCTTAACCCTAAAACAATATTAATATGTGATTTGAATCATCATTCATCAAGAAAAATCAAAGAAAGTGAGTTAACTTGTAAAAGGGGTAACCATAAAAAACTTAGAATTTTTCTAAGTTATGGAACAAAGTAGCTAGGGTACCAACTTCCAAGGACCATAACTTGAGATCCAAGCAACCATTTATGATGGTCCAAAGATGGATTTGTAGCTCTCATTACATACTTCAAAAGTGTCAACTATATCTCATTCCAATTCTTCATGGATTTTTAGTTATGGAGTGATCAAAATGGCTGAAAACATGAAACTGGTACTTTTCCAACACTTAGGGATATTTTCACTAAGTCAAAATCTGCCTTACTTTTTCCAAAATGTAGGGACATTCTTCACCTTGATCCAAGTCAAACCAGTTCCAGGGGTGAACACCAAAGTTAAAGTATGCCATAAGGGCTTTCCAACAAGTATATGATAATCTTCAAATTCAATTTGAGCAGGGAGATACAGCCCTTGAAACATGGCATCATGAACTGGTTTTACAAAGCAGAATTGTGCACATTTGCTCGATTTGTCCAAATCTGATAACTCCAAGCCTTGTCATCAATTTGGACACATCAGAGGATCAAATCTAAGAGGGGTGATCTGATCTCCAAGCCTCCCAAGTCCAAGAATCTACATTAGGCTTGTCATCCCTAAAAAGGCTACAAGGATGCCAAGACTCCAATTTTGTTTCTAAGCATTCAATGGATACACCAAGGTGGCATGAACTGAGCCTATTCCAAGTGAATTTAGTCAAGACTTATCTCTGAACCAAAGCTACAAAGCATGTGCCCTAATCTCAAGTCAATGGCTAGAGGAGACTTGAGATTCCTTTTGCATAACATTAGCCAAAGGCCTGCTGCAGTTGTCATTCACTATTGCTTGCAAAACAAACTTGCTCTACTATAAATAAAGCTCATTTGTGCTCAGTTTGAGTACACCAAAGCACTACAACACTTGCTTTCCTCAAAATCCCTTTCTCTAGGCCAAAATGCCTTCTTTTGCAAGGTATCTCTGAGTTTTTGAGTTAGAGAGCAATTCCATCACATCTCATGAACCAAACACCTCTAATATGTTGTATCTAAGTTGTTCAAACTCTCATTTGTGACCTGAAACACCAAAATCACAAAGTCCACTTCCAAAACCCTAAAATTGGACTTTTTTGCATTTTTCAAGCCATGTCTTGATTCAGTCACTTTCAAAACCAGATAAAACCTCAAATACACTTCAAATATCATCCTTGAACTGTCTCAATTGGTTCCCCTCATCTGGAACACCATTTGAGAGAGTTGCCATATTGGTCACTTTTGCCCCTTTTGCAAGAAAGAGCTCAAACTTGAGAGTGTCCAAAGCATCAAATTACTCCTGGCACAAGGAACTTGGCAGATAGCACAAAAAGCTCCAAGAGGTAAGTGCATGATAACTTGAACTCTTTGAATTATGCATTGGTTTGAAGTCCACTGTTCATAAACATCTCATAGATGTTGTATATGAGGTAGCATAGAAAACCGAGTGGAAAGTACGACTTCATGGTCAAGTACACCGCTCCTGAAAGCTCTTGTATCAGGTTCGAAGACATCCAGCCAACAGGGTGGGGAGATACAGCAGAGAGTACAAATACTATGTAAAATACAACAGAGGAATTCTCCTACGACAACTCTGCCTAGGAGACAGATTCCAGTGATCCTGCTCCACCAGAAATCAGCGTTATTTCTGAAGACAAATCAAGGAAGGTACCAGACTTTGTGATTCACCGAGGAGTTCGCCGCCAATGGGTCGTTGTCGATGTTCCTAAGATTGTTCATAAGTCAAAGTAATTGCCATCTTTACTTTAACCTTTCACCTTGCCCAGGTGAAACGGATGTTTTGATAGGGCTCACTTTCTGTAAATATCCCTCTTCGTTTTGTCCAAAGCGACAGAGTTTTGTTTTATAGGGCTGTAGTTTCAAGAATCGACTTGTGCATTAATAAAATAACGTCGTTCTGTAAATTCTGCATTAATTGTTGTTTTCTCTTTTCGCTTTTCTTAGAAAATGGTAATCCTAAAAAATAACTCAATAAAAGAAACAAGAAGTAAAAAAAAATATACACTGCACACACTCTTACATTCTTGCAAGAGTGTGTGCAGTGTATATTTTTTTTTACTTCTTGTTTCTATTATTGAGTTATTTTTTAGGATTACCATTTTCTAAGAAAGATGAAAAGAGAAAACAGCAATTAATGCAGAATTTACAGAACGACGTTATTTTATTAATGCACAAGTCGATTCTTGAAACTACAGCCCTATAAAACAAAACTCTGTCGCTTTGGGCAAAACGAAGAGGGATATTTTCAGAAAGCGAGCCCTATCAAAACATCCGTTTCACCTGGGCAAGGTGAAAGGCTAAAGTAAAGATGGCAATTACTTTGACTTATAAACAATCTTCGGAACATCGACAACGACCCATTGGCGGCGAACTCCTCGGTGAATCACAAAGTTTGGTACCTTCCTTGATTTGTCTTCAGAAATAACGCTGATTTCTGGTGGAGCGGGATCACTGGAATCTGTCTCCCAGGCAGAGTTGTCGTAGGAGAATTCCTCTATTGTATTTTACGTAGTATTTGTACTCTCTGCTGTATCTCCCCACCCTATTGGTTGGATGTCTTCGAACCTGATACAAGAGCTTTCAGGAGCGGTGTACTTGACCATGAAGTCGTACTTTCCACTCGGTTGTCCCAAGGTGTCCCACACTTCTTTATTAACATCATGTAATTCTTGCCTGTACCATGAGGTAGCATAGAAAATGCAAATTATGGTCTATTTCAAAACCACTATCGGGTTTTAAAATGGGGACCTCATCTGAAAAAAACTAAGGGCACCATTGGATTCCTTGTGAAATTCTAGGCAGGATAAACCTAAATTTTGTCCCAATCCATGGAGAAATGAGAAAGTTACAACCTTTACGTTTTTGGCCCAAGAACTTTCCTTGCCTTGCCTTGCCTTGATATGTATTTATGGGGTGGTTTTGATACACGGATGTATCACCACCCCAGTGGTTGCACGCGCATGTGTTTGGCTTGGAGGTCTGGGGTTCAAATCCCCCTCGCCCCAGACCCTTTTTTATCACTTTTCCATTTTTTTTTATATTTTTCATATTATTTTCTTAAATGATTTGAAAAATTAATTTCTCTCTCAATTTTCATTATTTTTGATTGGTTCTTTTTGCAAAAAATCACAAAAATGTTAAAATATTTTATTTCACAAAAAAATCAAATTTATATTATTTAATATAGTTGATATTTTTGTAAATAAATTCATTTTTATTATTTTTAAACATTTCAAAAAAAATGAATTTTCATACTGTAAATCAAAACCAAATGAGTTTTAATTCATCTTGTGATTAAAACATCATTTTTCAAACCTCAACCAAAAATCACAAGTTGTTTATTCAAACTTATTTGGTGTTTTTATCATTTTAATTAATTTTCTCTGAATAATTACTTTAAAAAATGATGAAATTAGGGTTTCTTTGATTTTCACCCTAACAAATCTTTTTCAAACCATTTTGGGCCTCTAATAGAGTGTAAGACCCAATCCCTTTTTAACCAAAAACAATTTCTGGGCCTCAGACATTGTATAAGTCCCAATACACTTTCGAAAATCTCGGTGCGATCGCCAGTTCAAAACCAAATCACTTGGGCCTCTCCTTGAGTTGTAAGCCCCATCACTTGTACAAAAATAAACTTTTAGGCCTCTAATAGAGTGTAAGAACCCTCTTTTGTACATAAAATAATTTCTGGGCCTCAGTCGTTGTATAAGTCCCGATACGATCTTCAAAACAACGGTGCGGTCACTGTTAAACCTTGGGCCTCTCCTTGAGTATAAGCTCCGACAATCTTTTCAAAAACAACTTCTCTTTTGATTTAGATTTAAATATACATGTTGTTATCAAAACTTTCTTTAATTTCTTTGAACAACTAACAATACAACATGGAAGCTTGCTCACCTGTAAGTTTTAACAGCTTTCATTTACTCTCTTTCATATATATATGTATATATATATATATATATATATATAATTGTATTATGGGAAGCTGCTCCTCTGTAAGTCCTTCTTTCATACACTTTTAAATACTTGACATATATTAACTGTATATATACTAGTATAGTTATTTAGAGTTTTCCCCGACAGCTAGGTCTAGAACTAGGTAAAGCCAGTTGGTCACTCTTTAATACAGTCAAAACTAGATCCCCATAGGACTTCCAGATACAGTCTTGCCTCCTCTTGGGCTTAAACAATATGGAACAAAGAGAAATGCAGTATTCTCAGTGAACCTTTTCTCAGGCTGTCACCCCTAGAAAATGTCAAAGAAATTTTATTCCCCAGAGGTGATCTATTCTCGGTGAATAGCATCTCTTGAATTTCTTCAAACCTCAGAAATTTCACTAAATGATCAATTCTCGGTGAATAGCATTTCTTGAAATTTTCTTTAGTTTGGGACCCACAGGCTTCCTAAAAGCATCCCCGCCTCCTCTTGGGCTTTGTACAAGGACCCTCCGGCTTCTTAGAAGTTCTCATGCCTTCTCTTGGGCTTGATACAAGGACCTTGAAGACCTCCTAAAAGTTATAAGACAGAACTTAGTCATCCATTGCTAGAGCAATCTTTCTAGTGTCAAATCTTGGACTTTGGGTTGATTCTCATCCCTTAAAACACCTGCCTCCTCTTGGGCATCATACAAAAGATAAAACTCTTCCACACCAATAGACTTGGAGAGTCTAATCCCCTCTTGAGTCTCAAAGATATTCTCAAGTTCCCTACAAACATAGGGGAAACCCTGATCATCCGATCAATTCCCAACTGAGTTAAAACCCAGTCTCTCTCCTAAAAAGTTCCCCAGCCAGGATCAGTTTATCCCCCACATAACACTATCCCAAATCAGAACCTCAAGGTCTCTGATATGTAAACTCTTCTGGAATCCTTAGCAAGAGTTGATTCCTCATTTGGACCTGCCTCGGGATCTCAATAATCCCCAGCAGAAGATTGCCTCCTCTTAGGCTTTGTATAATGATCCTTCCTCGGTAAAGTTAGCCTCCTCTTGGGCTTTGTATAACGATTCTCCCCAGTGGAGCTAACCTTTTTAGACTCTCTTGTTGAGTCCATCACCTTTTTAGACTCTCTTGTTGAGTCAATCACCTTTTCAGACTCTCTTGTTGAGTTAATCAACTTTCAGTACTCTCTTGTTGAGTCAACCCCTTTTAGCCTCAATCCTTGGCTTTGTACAGGACAGATAAAAAACACTCTCTTGTTGAGTCAATCTTTTCCAGCCTCCTTTTAGGCTCGGTATAAGGATTTCCCCTAGCAGAAGTCAGCCTCCTCTTAGGTTTAGAATAATGATTTCTCCAGCTTGTTCAGCCACAATCCTGGGCTTTGTACAGGAAAGATAAAAACACTCTCTTATTGAGTCAAACCCTTTTAGCTTCAATCTTGGGCTTTGTACAAGACATAAATCTTTATAACCCTCTCTTAAGCTTGGGACAAATATCTTCCCCTGCTGAGTCAATTCCTCCCAGCCTTCCTTTAGGCTTTGAGAAATGCATTTCCTAAGCAGAGTCAAATCTCTTTTCAGTCTCAATCTTGGGGTTTGTACTAGACAGCTAATACTCTCCAGCAGAGTCAAACTCAGTTCAGCCTCAATCTTGGGCTTGGTACAAGACACCTAAAATATCCTCATCCGAGTCAGAAAATTCTCATTTTAGCCTCAATCTTGGGCTTCGTACAAGACAGATAAAGATTTCTTTCCCACAAGTTAGTCTTCTTTTAGCCTCAATCTTGGGCTTTGTACAAGACACATACAAACCCTCCCCAACGGAGTTAAAATCACTTTTAGCCTCAATCTTGGGCTTTGTACAAGACAGATAGAACATTTTCCCTGGAAAAGTCAAACCTTTAGCCTCCTCTTAGGCTTTGTATAATGATATCCCCCAAAGAGTCAGTCTCTTTTTTGCCTCAATCTTGGGCTTTGTGCAAGACATATAAACACTCTCTCGTTGAGTCAGACTTTCCTAGCCTCCTCTTAGGCTTTGTATAAGGACTTCCCCAGTGGAGTCAATCAACCTCTTGGCTTCAACCTTGGGCTTTGATCAAGGCACACAAAAATCAACATCCCCTCAGAGAAAATCAAAAGCCCTCTGTAGGAAGTCATTTCTCTGTTTATCACTTATCAAAATAGATAAATCAAAATAAACCCTAATCACAGATAACTGTTGTAAGTGGCACACTTGTTGATTCAAATATCCAAGCTATTGTCCATGTTTTATCCTGGTAAATCCTCTCTTTCATCTAATTGCTGTAAGCGGCAAGCCCCTGGATTATTTACATCCACGCCACTTTCCCTCTCTTAGTATGAGAAATTCCTAAAGAAAAATGGCATTGCTCAACACTGAGTTAAAGTTTTCCCCTTCAGGATAAGTCCCCTATAAAGGAAATTATGGCATTGCTGGATTCTCATATCCCAGTTAAAGTAATCCTCCTTTATTAACAGTCACCCAACAATTGTGATAAACAGACGAGATGTCTCCCTTTAGAGATGACAAATTCTCTCTCAGTCAACCTTTTAGCTTTAATCTTGGACTTTGAACAAAACACAAATACTCAACCTTTTAGCTTCAATCTTGGGCTTTGAACAAGACACCAAATCTTTTCCTCCCATAGAATATGAGGAACTACGATTGCTCTGATTTCCCTGTTTCGTTTAAACGGGAATATGTAGGCATAAGATTGCAAAATCTTAGCGAGCATACTAATCAAAAACTCTAGGTCCAGTACCTTCATATCAATCGAAACTTAGGTCCAGTACCTTATCAAAAACATCAAAAAAATCCGAACATCATCAATAACTCACTTTCTCTCTCTCATATTTCCCAAGAAACTTTCCCAACCCATTAACGGATAAACACCATCAAGTACAAAGCGAAACCTAAAGCTAACAACCTGTGGATAACCACATATAGGATGGGTAATTGACAACTCCCCATTGTATAACCTGGCCCCAGACTCCCCAAATCTCTTTAAGCGTTTGTTCAGTTAAACATTCGCGTGCAAGGTTAGTTTTAGATAGCTTCCCTTTCCCTTCCAGCTTCATGGGATAAATAAGAAATCAGAAAGTATCACCCCCTCCTCTTCATTGAGGAAAAAACCCAATTTCCACGATAAGGTGGTCGCATCACCGACAAAAATCGTGCGCTACAATAGGCATCAGAGTGTCAATAGCCTTTGAGCTTGCCATGTCGAAGCGCTTGAGTAAATCAAGCCAATACTTCGTCTGGCTCATGAATATCCCTTCATCAAGTTGCTTGATTTGTAATCCGAGGAAATAGTTAAGCTCCCCCATCATGCTCGTATTGAACTCTCCCTGCATTAACTTAGAAAACTCCTTGACCATATGTGTTAGTAGAACCAAATATAATATCGTCTACATGTATTTGTACCAAAATTTGGTGTTTTCCTTGACGTATAATGAAAAGAGTTGTGTCAACCTTTCCTCTAGAGTACCCTTGATCAAGTAGAAATTTACTAAGACGCTCATACCAAGCCCTAGGGGCTTGTTTGAGATTGTACAAAGCACGTTTTAATTTGGAAACGTGATCGGGATACTCATGGGACTCAAATCCAGGAGGTTAGGCAACATAAACCTCTTCATTAATGTAACCGTTAAGGAATACGCTTTTTACATCCATTTGAAATAATTTGAAGTTTTTTACGCACATGCGTAGGCAAGCGGCAGGCGTATAGCCTCGAGTCGGGCAACAGGCGCATAAGTTTCCTCATAGTCTATGCTTTCCTCTTGGTTATACCCTTGCACAACTAAGCGCGCTTTATTTCTAGTTATAACTCCATTTTCGTCGAGCTTGTTCCTAAACACCCATCGAGTGCCGATTACTCTATGGCCTCGCGGAGGAGGGACAAGGTCCCAAATGTCATTTCTTTTAAATTGATTCAACTCCTTTTGCATTGAAAAAAAGCCAATGTCCATTGAGTAAGGCCTCTTTTGAGTTTTTAGGCTCAACTTGTGAAACGAAAGCGGAGTAATAACAGAAGTTACTTAGCTTGGAACGAGTTGTTACTCCCTTTGAGATGTCACCGAGAATGCTGTCGATGGGATGGTCTTTGGAAGACTTCCAAGCTGGAGGAAGGCCATCTTTATTAGACGGATGATCCTCCTCACTCTTCACGGGTTGGTGATCTTTTTCCTCCTCAACATGCACTTCTTCAGGTTGATCAGTCCCTTTATCAGTGTCCTTGAGTATGTCTTCAGAAGATACACCTGCACCATGAAAAGAACTACTGTTTCCGACATTTTTTGGATAAGACTCATCAAAAGTGACGTGTCCCGACTCCTCAACAGTAAGTAACCTCTTATTGTAAACCCTATATGCCTTACTAGACTGAGAGTATCCAAGAAAGATACCTTCGTCGGCCTTAGCATCAAACTTACCAATTGTCTCTTTACCATTATTCAACACGAAACACTTACAACCAAAAACGTGAAGGTGAGATACATTGGGCTTTCTCCCTTTTTAAAAGCTCATACGTTGTCTTGTTTAGAATAGGACGGATGAACACCCTATTCAAAACGTAACAAGCCGTACTTATGGCGTCGGCCCAAAAGTATTTTGGAAGTCCACTCTCATTGATCATAGTCCTTCCTAATTCTTCCAAAATTCTATTTTTACGTTCCACAACCCCGTTTTGTTGAGGGGTACGTGGTGCGGAAAAATTGTGATCAATCCCATGGCTTTCACAAAATGCTTCAAAAAGATGATTTTCAAACTCACCCCCATGATCACTTCTTATTGATATAAAGTTTGTGTTCAATTTGTTTTGGGATAATGTAACACCCTTTTCTACCCCCACAAATATTGTAGCAGAAACAACTCAAATATCAGAGTAAAACATAAAAGTTCCCTCAAAGGGTGCACATTTCTCATTTAAATCAAAATAATACACTTGCCCTGTAAACAAAAGGGTTTTCCTCAAAATAACTCAAAAGCCTTCACATGGCACCGGAACTCACAATTCTCAATTAAAAGGTTTTCAACAAACATCGTAATAATAAAAAATAAAACCACATCATCAAATGAAAACAAAAATAAAGAAACAACATAGTTCGACTCAAAGGACCCCAACCCGATGTTACACTATTAGAGCAAGACCCTCTAAATCGACCAAAAGAAAATAAACTTCAAGGTCCTCGAAAACATCCACAGCTAAACCTGATCACCTGCACATTACCCACGTGGAGGCAACATTCAAACAGGCAGGGTGAGTAATCACAATTCATAATAATCATTATAAAACAAGATATACATAAAATGACATTATCTTCATATACAACATCTTCAGGGTACCAATCGTCGAACAACATCATAAAATTACATCAATGCCAATTAAATGCAAATGCATAACAAGACTCATGCATGTGGTACCAATCGTCATAATAGATGGACACTAGGCCATCAACCCTCCAAAGATCCCCGTCAATAGGATCGATCCCGCATTTGGAACCGGAGCATGGTATAATTACCTCATATCCACACAATGGGAATGAAGCGTCGTCACAGAGTATCCATATCAATGTATGATACACAACATCATTAATCATCATCTAATAAACATCAAAATATGCATCATCATTCATCAATTCTCATATACGTCATGTCATCACATAATCGTCAAATAATCACCGAAACATCATCATATAATCATCAGTAATATCATGAAAAATCATCATAAAAATCACAACATTGAAACATCACAACAGCACAGTAGCACAAACAAAATTTCACGAACAGCAGTAGTTCGCTCCAGGATTCGCTTACCGAACCTTTTCGTTGTGGCCTTTGCTTAGCGAAGCGGCCAACAAACCTCACAAACCCCACACTCAACACCAGAACACAATCATCTATCACACTTGTAACACCCCAGTTTTTGTTAGATTTATTTAATCGAGTCGATTTAATTATTTTTGTTTTTATATTATTTTATTCTTGATTTTTATTTGGCAATATATTATTTTTCATCGTTATTATGTTTTATCGCGTTTTGAGAGCGTTTGCGAGATATTTGAGCTGAGGGGTAAAATAGTCTTTTTAGGGGTTTAGATATTTGTTATTATAAGAAAGAAAGAAAAGAGAGTTAGAGAGAAAATAGAGGGAAAGAAAAAGAGAAGAGAGAAAGGAAGAGAAGGGAAAAGAAGAGGAAAAACTTGGGATAGAAGAAAACATCCAAATCAAAGCTTGAACTTCGATTAATCGGGTAAGGGTGAGAAGTTCTGATTATATTTTGATTGTATATGTATATGTATGTATTTGTTTGAATGTTTGGTTGAAAAATATATGTTTTCCATTGGGTTGAATTTGTGAACAAGTTTCCCCTTTATGGATCTTTCCGCTTTATTCCATAATTGAACTTTCCTTTTGTATGGAAAAAGTTTCCCTTTTATGTTTATTCCATTTTGTGTTATGTATCAAATTTATGTGCAGGGATTGTGTTTTCTTTCTTCAAATGTGGCATCCTTGTTTCTGTCTAAGAATAATAGAATTTTATTCACTCTGATTTATTTATGTATTATTTATTCGCGATGGGAATTGGGGTGTTACAGCACTCGCTGGTTGACTCGCTTAGCGAGCCCACTCGCTGGTTCCTTCGCTTAGCGAAACTCCCAGCGAAGCCCACGTTTCCTCTCCAGAATCATCTCAGTACTCCCTCCCACGTTATCGCACATTCGATGCGCTGCTCGCTTAGTGAGCCTTGGCGAACATTCGCCTAGCGAAGTAACGGTTCGCCTAGCGAACCTGCGATTACAGCAAATCGTTGCTACGCATCAGTGGCTCCACAACCTCCAAGGTACCTGCAATTACAGTCCCAAATGACCCAAAAACATCCCTATAACAGTCCTAACATATCACAGAAATTAAAGGCCTAAAACCTACGTCTGTTTGGTCGATTCAGGACACTACGGGAAACCTTAATTTCCTTAAACCTTCAAAACTCTCAAACTTCATATAAACTCCATAGATCCTTCGCCACAAGGTTAAAACAACAACAACGATGGGGAAATCAGACCCAAGGTCTATTCTATTGATTCAATTCAACGTTATTGACCATTCACAAAAATTCCCTTAAAAATCATCAGTTTACCTTAAAACCCATAAACCCTCAAAAACCCCAAAACAACCACTTCAATTTCATCGAATCCTATAATGAAAACAATGAAAGGCAATTACTCCCCATACCTTAGATTGTCGATCTAATGAGTTCTCTCTTGAGCCTTTGGAAACCTTCACCAAAATCCTCACCTTTTCCCTTTTTCCTCAGAGCTCTCCTTCTTTTCACGGTTAACCAAAAGTGAACCTTATTCTCAAAATCCTCCTTAAATATTCAACCTAACCCTTGGGCCTCAAAATTGGGCTTTCTCCATAATGTCCTCACTAATTATCTTCAAATGTCAGTTTTACCCTTAATTCCTCTAATATTATTTAAATCAAATAATAATGCAATATATTCCGTAATATATACTATTATTTAATTAAATAACCAAAACTTCACAAAATCACCGACATCGACACGAAACACCAAAATTCACGAATATAATATTTAAATGAATTAAATAAATATTCTTATGAAATTTGGGGTGTTATAACTCTCACCCACTTAAAGAATTTTCGCCCTCGAAAATTACCTCAAGGAAATAGAGTCGGATACGACTCCCTCATCTGATCTTCACGTTCCCAAGTCCAACTTTCGCCAGCTGGTCCACCCCACAACACCTTCACCAAGGTTATGTCTCTACCCCGCATTTGCTTCGCCTCTCGACCATTAACCCGCACAGGCAATGCTTCCACAGTCAGGTCATCCCTTACTTATACATCATCCATCTGAATCACATGCGATGGATCCAGAATGTACTTCCTCAACTGAGACACATGGAACACGTCATGCAAATTCGCAAGTGACGGCGGTAAAGCAATTCGATAGGCTACCTCTCCTATCCTTTGTGATATCTGATATGGACCAACAAAATGTGGAGTGAGCTTCCTAGACTTCAAAGCTCGAACCACACCAGTCACTGGCGTCACTCTCAAAAACACATGATCTCCCTCTTGGAATTCATGTGCCTTTCTCCTCTTGTCGTGGTAACTCTTCTGACGACTCTGCGAAGCTTTCATCCGTTATTAGATCTTCTTAATCTTCTCAGTCGTCTCTTGCACAATTTCAGGTCCGAGTACAACACTCTCGCCCGATTCATACCAATACAAAGGAGTCCTATACCTTCTCCCATACAAAGCTTCATAGGGCGCCATCCTAATGTTAGCATGAAAACTATTATTGTACGTGAACTCGATTAACGGTAAATGGCTATCCCAAGATCCTCCATGATCCAACACACAAGCCCTCAGATGATAGTCCTTTCTGTCTGACTGTCCGTCTACAGATGATAGGCAGAACTCATCCTCAACTTGGTACCCAACGCATCTTGGAAACTCTTCCAGAACCTCGATGTAAACCTTGGATCTCTATCCGACACAATACTTGAAGGTACATCATGTAACTTCACAATCTCTTCAATATACATCTCGGCTAACTTCTGCATAGAATGATTAATCCTCATCGGCAAGAAATAAGCCGACTTAGTTAATCTATCCACAATCACCCAAATGGAATCATTTCCCTTAGCAGTCTTCGGCAATCCCACCACAAAATCCTTGGAAATACTATCCCATTTCCATTCTGGAATCCTCAACGGCTGCATCATACCTAAAGGCTTCTGATGCTCAACCTTCGACTTCTGACAAGTCAAACACGCATAAACAAACTCTGCAACATCCTTCTTCATACCTGGCCACCAAAACAACTTCTTCAGATCCTGGTACATCTTCGTAGCACCGGGATGAATGCTCAACTTACTTCGATGTCTTTCTTCAAGAATGCTATTCTTAATATTTGGAACATCTGGGACATACACCCTGTCTCTGAACATCATCACACCATTCTCGTCAATTCAGAAGGCACCTTCGTTACCTTGGTTAATCAAAGTCAATTGGTCAACCAACTTTAAATCAGATTACTGTCCCACTCTGATTTCTTCCAGAATACTACTAGTCAACTTCAACATTCCCAACTTCACACTGTCAGGAGTCGCTTCACACACGAAACTCAAATCTCGAAATTGTTCAATTAATTCCAATTCTTTCACCATAAGCATTGACATATGCAATGACTTTCTGCTCAATGCATTGGCCACTACATTTGCTTTGCCCGGATGATAACTCAAATCAAAATCAAAATCCTTCAACAGCTCTAATCACCTCCTCTGCCTCATATTCAATTCTTTCTAATCAAACAAGTACTTCAGACTTTTATGATCACTGAACACCTCAAATTTAGAGCCAAACAGATAATGTCTCCAAATCTTCAACACAAACACCACCGCAGCCAACTCCAAGTCATGTGTAGGATAATTCCTCTCATGCACTCATAATTGTCTCGAAGCAATATGCAACAACCTGCCTATTCTGGATCAATACTCCACCAAGACCCATCTTCGACGCATCACAATACACCACAAAAGATTCACTCAGATTAGGAAAAATCAACACTGGAGCAGTAGTCAAACTCTTCTTCAACTCCACAAAACTCTCTTCACAAGCTACATCCCACACAAAAGTCTGACCCTTTCGAGTCAACTGAGTCAAAGGTAATGCCAACTTAGAAAAGCCTTCAATAAACTTGCGGTAATAACCCGCTAATCCCAGAAAACTTCGTATCTCAGTAGCAGACTTCGGAGTCTCCCACAGTAACACGACAACAATCTTAGAAGGATCAATAGTAATCCCGCCACTTGAAATCACATGGCCAAGGAAACTCACTTCCTTCAACCAGAACTCACACTTCGACAGCTTTGTATACAACTGCTTCTCTTTCAACACTTGCAACACAGTCCTCAAATGCCCAACATGCTCTTCTTCAGATCTAGAATATATCAAGATATCATCGATAAACACCACCACAAACTTATCCAAATACTCATGAAAAATCCGATTCATATACTCCATAAACACACCAGGTGCATTGGATACACCAAATGACATCACAGTGTATTCATAGTGACCATACCTCGTCCTAAAAGCCATCTTCAGAATATCATCAGGCTTAACACAAATCTGATGATAACCCGATCTCAAATCAATCTTGTTAAACATACAAGCACATACTAGCTGATCCATCAAGTCGTCGATTCTCGGAAGTGGATACTTATTCTTGATCGTCACTTTATTCAACTGCCGATAATCAACGCATAACCTTATACTTCCATCTTTCTTCTTCACTAGCAACACCGAAGCACCCAACGGAGAAACACTTAGTCGAACAAACCTCTTCTCAAGCAATTCTTCTAGTTGCTTCTTCAACTCACTTAACTCAGAAGCTGACATCCGATAAGGAGCCATCGACACTGGACTCGTACCTGGTATTAAGTCCACTGCAAACTCTACTTCACACTCTGGAGGCAAATCACTGATGTCATCTGGAAACACATCTGGAAATTCACAGACAATAGGCAACTCCACACTCGCAGCTTCACGATCAAGTTTGAGAATTTGGAAGAAACTCAAGAGATGTCATTCACGGAGAAAAGATCATCTCTGGGGAATAGAGTTTCTTGACAAGTGCTTTTAAGAAGCCTGCGGGTCCCCAAACCCCGAGAAATTCAAGACAGGCTATTCACGAGGAATAGATCAAGCCAGGAAAGTTCGAGAATTTGGAAGAAACTCAAGAGATGCAATTCACGGAGAAGAGATCATCTCTGGGGAGTAGAGTTTCTTTGACAACTTCTACGTGTGACAGTCTATGAAAGGGTTCACCGAGAATGCTGCCTTTCATATCTCCATATTGTTTAACCCCAAGAGGAGGGAAGACTGTGTCTGGTAATCCTATGGGGATCTAGTTTTAACTATTTAAGAGTGATCAACGGGCTTAATGCTAGACGTAGTTGCCGGGGAAACTCTAAATATCTATACTATTATAACACAGTTGATATGAGTTTATGAAAGAAGACTTACAGCGAAACAGCCCCACAATACAGTTATATGTATATGAAAGCGGTAAATGAAAGCATATAAACACTTACTCGGTTGTAGAGCTTCCATGCTGTTTGGTTAGTTGTTCAACAAAGAAAGATTGAAAACAACAGTATATTCAAAATCAAAGGAGAAAGTACTTTGAAAAAGAAAGATTTGGGGCTTACAGCTCAAGGAGAGGCCCAGGGTTTTATCAGTGAGCGCACTGTTTGAATTTGTACAGAGGGACTTATACAAGTGACTGTGGCCCAAAAATTGTTTTCTGTACAAAGGTATTTGGGTCTTACACTCTCTCAAGAGGCCCAAAATGTTTTAAAGAAAAAGAGTGGGGCTTATAACACGAGGGTAGGCCCAGATGATTTTTCGTTTAAAATGGCGATCGCACCGAGATTTTCTTTTAACGCAAAGGGGCTTATACAATATCTGTGGCCCAAAGTTGTTTTTGGTTAAAAGGGGGTTGGGTCTTACACTCTAATAGAGGCCCAAAAGTTGTGAATGGGTCTTATAGCTCAAGGAGAGGCCCAGATGGTTTATCTTTAAACTGGCGACGATCGTGCCGAATTTAAAAATGTCATACAGAAAAGAAATCCAGAAGTTCAAAAGGGTGACTTACCCTTCTGAGAATTATAAGGGTAGAACCCTATGATGAAGTCACAATGGAGGAGATACCAACGTCAAAAGAAGGCTGAGAGGGAGGCTGCATGAAAAGACAAGCCAGAAACTAGCAGCAACGTTCAAACTTCGACCCAGATGGAAGAAGTGAAGGCTGATAATCCACCCACTGCTCTAGTGCAACAGGTGCCAAAGGAGGAAGTAACCAAGGATGACGAAATGACAGATGATTTTAACTCAGAGTCAGAGGCATCATTCGATGTGACATGTAATGTCATTTCAGTGCTCCCTAGGGAGTATGATCAAATTATGGAAATCGAAGAGGAAGAGGAAGCTTTGGAGGTCGAAACGGCCAAACACATGCCCGTTTGCTACTATATCATGAACAACGGATGCGTCGAAGAAGAAAATACATTTTTTGAAAGGCCAGATGACTCAATGAATAACCACCTTAAACCCCTATTTATAAAAGGGAAAGTTGGCGATGTAGGAGAGAATAAGATTCTGGTCGATTTGGGAGCGGCTGTCAACTTGATGCCGCACTTTATGCTGAAGAAAATTGGAAAAGATGATTCTGATACCAAACTTCACAATATGGTATTGTCGAATTATAAAGGGAAAATAGGAACTACTATAGGTGTGATTCAGGTAGACTTAACAGTTGGAACCATTACGAGACCAACTATATTTATGGTGATTGCGTCGAAAGCAAACTACAACCTTCTCTTGGGTAGAGAGTGGATACACGGTATTGGTGCCGTCCCTTCGTCAATGCACCAGCGAATAACCATCTGGCGCGCAGACGGCATAGTAAAAAATATAGAGGCAGACCAAAGTTATTTTTTGGCCGAAGTAAATCAGGTGGATAGGAGGAGTTTCGACAGGAATCTGGCTCACATAGCTCCTTGTAGCGCAGCCACCTTCGACATGACGCCAACGGATAATGCTTTTTGCTCTTATACCTTCATCCTACTCACGGGTTTCAGTGGGATAGGGAGGTAGTTGGTGAAGAAAACTACATTTTTGGAACCGCAAACATCCAGCCAACTGGCTGGGGCAGCGAATTCAGTGACAATGAGTGAGTCACTAATTCTTGAAAAGATCGCGGCTTACGTAGCCGAGAATAAATTCAAAGCGGCCTTAGAGGCCGAAGTAAAGTATATGGCTGTCGAAGCCAATCAAATCGAAGCAGATCGACAAGGTCTCGAAAAGGATTCAAATTGGGATCCTCAGGATAAAGATCAATGTGATTTGCAGAATCAGAGGCTTGACGCGATTTATGACAACGAACCGTTGGGTTTCGAAAAGGATCCTTTAGCATCAAATACCAAGATGGTGGCACAGGATCCACTGGAAGAAATCGACTTGGGTTCAGGAGTAGAGAAGCGACCTACTTACATCAGCGCGAAAGTAAGCCCCCAACTCAGGGTCGAAATAGTCCAATTGTTGAAAGAATTCAAAGATTACTTCGCATGGGACTACGACGAAATGCCCAGGCTGGATAGGAGCTTGGTCAAATTAAGGTTGCCAATAAAACCTGGGAGGAAACCTGTGAAGCAGACTCCAAGGAGATTCGCCCCAGAAATCTTCTCGAAAATTAAAGAAGAAGTCGAAAGACTTCTCAGATGCAAGTTCATCCGTCCAACCAGGTATGTCGAATGGATTGCTAACATAGTTCCTGTAATAAAGAAAAATGGCAAGTTGAGGGTATGCATTGATTTTCGAGACTTGAATTCCGTTATCCCAAAGGATGAATATCCTATTCCAGTGGCGGAAATGCTAGTCGATTCCGCCGCAGGACATGAGTACCTTAGTATGCTTGACGGGTATTCTGGCTATAATCAAATCTTTATTGCTGAGGAAGATGTCCCAAAAATGGCATTTTGATGCCCTGGAGCCTTAGGCACTTACGAATGGGTGGTAATGCCTTTTGGTTTAAAGAATGCTGGGGCAACATATCAGTGAGCAATGAATTCAATTTTTCACGATTTCATTGAGGATTTTATGCAGATTTACATTGACAATATTGTTGTTAAGTCCGTTTTAGAAAACAATCATATAGACCATCTTCGACAATCCTTCGAAAGGATGAGGAAGTTTGGTCTGAAGATGAATCCTCTCAAATGTGCGTTTTGTGTGCAGGCGGGAGACTTCCTAGGCTTTGTGGTCCACAAAAAGGGGATCGAAATCAACCATAACAAGGTTAGGGCAATAATGGAGGCGAAAGCACCATCTACAAAGAAGGAGTTGCAGTCTTTTCTTGGCAAGATCAACTTTCTTAGAAGGTGCATCTCCAACCTTAGTGGGAAGACGCAAGCCTTTTCTCCTCTACTTCGACTAAAGAAAGGAGATTTCGAATGGGGGCAAGAGCAGCAGGATGCTTTCGACAAGATCAAGGAGTACCTAACGCACCCCCCAATCTTAGTGTCACCTTGTAGAAGTAGAAGTATGAGGTTGTACATATCTGCGTCGGACAAGACTTTAGGGAGCATGTTGGCTCAGGAGGATGAGAATGGTGTCGAAAGAGCCATCTACTACCTCAGTAGGGTCTTGAACGATGCGAAAACTAGATATAGTGTGATTGAAAAGTTGTGTTTATGTGTGTACTTTTCTTGTATGAAATTAAAGCACTATATAAAACCAGTTGATGTTTACGTTTCTTCTCATTTCGACGTTATAAAATATATGTTATATAAACCCATCTTGCACAGTCGAATTGGAAAATGGGTGTTGCACCCCAAAATTTGCCCTCCTTACTTTAGTACTAACTGGCTTATGTTTCATTTCATTTTTGCATTATCATGTGCGCATATCGTTGGTTCTTAGCATGGGGTCAAGGTGCCTGAGGTAAGCTCAAGAGGAGAAGATGTTCTTCAAAGGGTCAAGCAAGAGAGTTCAAGGGGATCACTTTCTCCTAACCAGTGCAGAAATTAGGGTTTTGAGATTCTTGGGTTTATTGCTAAAATGGGCAAGCTCCTTGGGTTTTTATCATCACCAAATGGCATATCTTATCTTTGTTGGAGAGGATACACATCATATTCAGAGGAATTTGGATTTGGAGACTGTACTATTTCCTCCTAGACTAAGGGTACCAGGATTAGGGTTTGCTATAAAGTCAGTTTATTTCTGATTTCTCGGGCAAGACTTGATTCCATGGTATTCCTTGGATCCCTAAGTATCTAGCAATGGAAGATTGTCCATCAGTTTGGTTCAGGAGAAGTTCAATTAGCCAATGGATTGGGAATCAGGAGAATCAGGAGAAAAGTCAACTGTGAAAGCTTGAGGTTCTCTTCAAGGTTTTCAAGGTCTCACATCCTCATATGGTCTTCAAGAGTCAAATTTCATACCATTTATCAAGAATCAAGGGTTGGTACAAAAGTTGCTAAATATGGAAATGACCTATAATTTGAAAGTTTCCTTTTTGGGCAAGTTCTTACACTGCATTCAACTTGACTTTTCATCATCAAAGAAGCTTCAAATGAATTTTCCTCAAACATGAAAGTTGAAGATCTTTTTCTCCTCTTTCAAACAAGTACTAGTGGGTCTCCATATCATTTGTGAAACTCAAGTTATGACCAAAAGAAGGCAAAGTGGTTTTTAGGGTTCCATTTTCACAACTTTTGCACTTTGGGACATATGGACCTATAATTAATTCCATTGCTTCAAGGAACTTTTTAACCTCAAAGTACAATCCCCAAGGAGCATTTTTGGCCTTTGAATCAAGTGGATCCATGGTTTATTCATCACTTATTCTCCATTATGCAAAATTGCCAAATTATTTAAAACTCATGAACCATGGCATCTCAAGGCCCAAGTTCAATTTAGGTGTGATTAGCAATTGTTGAGTATGTGATCCATCATGAAATACTTGGATATCCATGCATGGAGGAGGGTGTATCTCACATTATTCAAATTTCCAAAATTACCCAAAACTCATTAAGTGGAGAATTACCAAGGCCCAAATCATTATCAGTGGTTTAACCTAACCTATTTAAACTTACTCATGCTAGGGTTAGAAAAAGAACACGTGATATTGGAGGAGAACAAATCTTGAGCCCTAAAACTTTTCTTCATTGAATCTCTCAATTCACAAGGTTTCTTCCAAAACTTCTTCCACAATCTTCTTTCTTGGGATCCCCAGAGCACAAATCAATCCTCATTCGCAGCTAAAAGCAAGGATATAGGAGGCGTGATCTCAGGTTGGTGGGTATTTTCATGATCATAAAACTCTCTTTTTAAATATTCATAGTGATTTTTGGTGTGTACTGATCATTCTGGTATGTTTTGTTTTGAATATGGACGTGTAATATAGTTGCTACGTGAGTTTAAAGTTTTGAACCCTAACCTTATTTCATTCGTTTTTCATTATGCGTTGGTTATTTGTGAATTTTGATTGCATATTTGAGATCCTGACGAAATTCTGGTCAGAATGGTGTAACCCTTTGTGTTTTCTGGAAAAAAATTTGTTGCAGGTGGCCATGGAAGGCGGCCGGAGCTAGGGCTCCGGCGACTGGGTTGGTGCTCCGGCCAGGCTAGGGTCTGGAGGTTGAAGAAGGAATCGTGACAGTCCATCAGCCAGATCGTACGGTCCATAAGCTTCCGTGTGTTTTATTTTTTTGTTTTATTTAATTGACTTGTGTGTGCACCCGTCCATGGTAAATATCGTGTTCCATAAATCTGGGCCTATCATCCTCCTTTGACTTTGACTTGATGTTGTGATCCTATGCGTTGAAATGATCAGACGGCATACATCGTGCCAACGAATTAATGAGGCCATGTGCCCATCACGTGGTGTGTGCATGGTGTGCTGACCAATTGTGTGTGTGCGTGTGTATCATTACTATGGTGTGTCGTGAATCTAGGCCCCTCATCATGATTATTTTTTATTTCGTTTGACTTAGTAAGGACCGTGGGATCAATCCAAAGGTGGGGATGAGTCAACTGGGTTGACTGAGGCCCACGTGAATTTTTTTTATTATTTTTTTTTTGCTGATGGATTTAATGTCTGGGCTTCCTATCCACACCCCTCATTTCCAGCACATATTCATACTCAACGTAAATTACCTGCTGAACGCACCCCCCATGGAATTTCTTCATTTTTTATTTTATTTAATTTGCATTAATTCATTTTTATTTTTAAAAATATATAATTGCATCCAAAAAATCCCAAAAAATTCATGAGTCACTTTTAGCATTTTATAAAATTTTTAAAAATTTTATTTTATTATTTTATTTTATTTTAGCATCTAAAATAAATATTTGTTTATTTTCTTTTTGAATTATTCATATCATGCATACTTAAATTTGTTTATTTTATTTCTCTGCATCCATAAATTATTTAGAACTCATTCTTTTTGTATTATTTTACCAATACATTGAAATGCATTAAAATATTTTTCTCTCATTTTTAAAACTTTTTTCATTTTGCATTCCAGTCCTTTTCTTTAGCACATTGAACCATATTTCTCATATGAATTTGCACAATTGTTTGAGTGAGTTATATTTTGAATTTTTGCAGGAGATTTTGATATGTTGTTTGTTTCTGGTTGAGAAATATTGATAATTAATTTGGAAATTTTATAAGATGTTTCACTAATTATGTGACTGCTCTTTATGTGAGATCTTCTTGTATGCATATTTCTGATCATGCCTGAGTTTTTGTTTGAGAAGGCACTTGTGCCATTGTTTTGGGATTGTGTCTTTGACTTCTTAATTCATGTTTGGGTTGTTATTGGTCACTTGATTACCCTTATATGTCATTGCTTGGATTTCATTTATCTCATTTCTTTTACTTATGTATGTTTTGTACTAACCTTTTATGTAGAGGTTGAGGTAAGTTATTTGAGGGTGTGGATAGTTATCCATGTCCACTCTCACTCTTTCTGTCTCTCATCTTTTCTTTTCTTTAGGCTTAGGTTGTCGTCAAACCTCACTAACCGTAGGTCACCCATGCATGATAACATTAGGACTCTTAGTTTCCCTTTAGAGTTTCCTTTGTGTCTTCTCTCTTCTCATCTCAAAACTTCTTGAAAACACTTAATAAAGATAAAATGTATTGCGCACGAGCCTTAAGCATGGGGAATGAGAAATGAGGGGCTCCCTCTCATCTTTCTAGAGTGCTTAGCGAGTGTCCTGTCTTGGGACAATGCGTTAAGTATTCGCCCATGTGCCCTAGACTTTGGTGCAATGCAAGTTATGAACTAATTTAAGTCACTTCTGTCCTAAAAAATACAAACAAACTTCAAACCTTTTTGTCCTTCGGGATTGTCAAACTAAAGGCTATTTTCAAAAAGGGCACGTTACTTCCGTCTGAGTCGCAAACAGGCATCGACACTAACTGCCGGACGCGAACTTAACGTCGCTCATAAAAAACACAAAAAGAACTTGGTCCGAACTACGTTGACTCTAAATTCCCCATTGCACAAAGGGGGTACGTAGGCCTAGGACGTCGACGTCCTACCGAGTCTGTCTTTGTTTTTCCGTTCCCCGTTTTAGCACAGCCCTAGATGATAGGATAACTCACCCTTAGAATAGACAACAAGCGTGGATCCCATCGAGTACGATGGACGCGTGGGGTGCTAGCACCTTCCCCTTGCGTAACCGACTCCCGAACCCAGGTTATGGTTGCGATGACCATTCCTTTCCCTCTTCCTCAGGTTTATGCGGTGTTCCCTTTCCCTCTCTTGGGATAAATTTACACAGCTGGCGACTCTGTTTTTCCGCGCCACTCTCGCGTTTGTACCTGGATGAAAATTCTGGGAGCGACTGCTGGGGACTCTGCTGGGGACTCTGGTTGACCTATGCTGGTCCATCCCTAAGCGAGTCAATCCTAGCGCTTGCTTGTCTTTGGTCTCTTTGGGTGTTTTTGTTTTTGTTTTGCTTTATTTGTTGTATTTTATTTTTATCGCATTTTCTGCATTGCATTTCATTTTTATTACTGTCATACTGGATGCTGCTGTTTTGTGCTGGCTGTTTCTGTTTTGCAGGTTGGGTTGTTTTGAGAGATAAGCCCAATGCCCAGGCTTGAGTACACCCTAGGACTAGAGTGGAGAGTAGTGGGACCTACGTGCCCGCTTGGTACATTTGTGTGTTCACGAAATTCACAACCAGACGAGGCTATCTTGGGACGCATTCTGACGTGTGTGTCTTGCGCATGTTAGGGTGTTGATCTAGAGAGCTGTCGACTCTAGTGACCGATCATCGAGGACCTTAGTAGAAACAACCCTCTTTAGTGGTGACAGTGGCAGACCACATCCTGTGGCAAACCCATTCGCACCCGAGGGCCCACTTTGGAACTTGCATAGGATGGCCCCTATCTTTTGAAGAGAATCAGTGGAGGCACTCCTCGATTGACGATAGTACTGTACCCCGAGGGATGAATGTACTATTGTTTCTCGACCTCAGTGCCAGAAGCTGAGGACCTTCCGTTTTGGAGAATCAATTGAGGCCTCCTCGATTGATGATGATGCCAAACCAGAAATGGTGAACGTATCATCGTTTCTCGACCTGAGAGCCCGGGATACTGAACATCCTAGTACCCACACGTGAGAGGGGATGGGCGTTTGCAGGTTTGCAGGTAACCGAAACCTTCAACCTACCCGGTTTTTCTGGATTTCTCATCAGTGTTTGATTATCTGGGTTTCTGGTTATCTCAGTAGTTCGGTATTTTGGAATTCTGGTTTTCTGGGTTGTGGTTCTCGTTCAGTTAACAGCACAGCACATCCAGCAGTGTTGCCTTGATCCCATGTTTGCATGAGCATATCGTTTTTCTTGCATTCTGACATGTTTGACATTTTCAGGGCTTGCATCTTACTCTTGATTCCGGTTTTCTGAGGTTATCTTGGCATGGATGTCCAGAGAAAGAAGACTGTTGCCTATTCGTTCCCGGATCCGACCTTGACGTTGATTCATAAGCTGATTAGTATGGCTGGTCCCGGAGTTCGTACAGAGTTCAGTGGAGGGTATGGGAGACTTCTGAAGTTTGTCTACAATATCTCCAAGTATGAGAAGGATGCCATTTATACACTTCTTCAGTTTTACGATCCGTCTTTGCGCTGCTTCACTTCCCCAGACTACATCTTGGCCCCAACGTTGGAGGAGTTCTCATTTATTTTGGGAATCCCCATCAGGCATGACATAGTATTCTTTTCTAAAGAACACCCCGGGATAAAAGAAATGGTTGTTGCTCTTCATATTAGTGAATCTGTTCTGAGCGGTAATATTGAGGAAAAACAAGGAGCTAAGGGTTTCTTATTGAAGTTCTTGTTTGATCAAGCTTGCATACATGTTAAAGAGAATAATTGGACTGCTTTCCAAGCTATTCTGGCTATGTACATCTATGGGATTGTCCTGTTTCCCAATGTTCCTGATCTGGTGGATATGCATGCTGTCAGAATCTTTATTTCAAAGCATCCTATACCTACCTTGCTAGGTGATGTGTATCACTCAGTCCACTACAAGAATGAAAATAGGCGGGGAAAAACCGTGAGTTGTTGTCCACCACTCTTATCTACTTGGTTTCTGAGCCATCTCCCCGAAACTAGCGCCTTTGTTGATACGAAAGATTCTCTGAAGTGGTCAAAGAGGTTAATGGGCTTGACTGCTGACAACATTGTCTGGTTCAACCATGATTTGCTAGGAATAGAGATTATTTGCAAGTGCGGGGAATTTCCTAATGTACCCTTGATAGGGAGAAGAGGTAAAATTAACTATAATCTTTCCCTTATTATCAGGCAGTTTGGTTATCCTTTGAAAGGTCCCCCTGAAGAGCGAGATGTCAGAGAGTCCTTATTCTTCAATGGTACTGAGGATCAAGAGATGATAAGGAAGATTGTGAATGCTTGGAAGCAGGTGACCAAGAAGGGAAAAACTTCATTCGGGAAATGTAACACCCGGGCTTTCCCTTCCTATCAAGAGTGGATTAAGAAGAGAGCAGAAGATGAGCTTTTTCCCTTCCCGGTGGAACCACCATCTTACCCCTTGCTGATTGAGCCTCCTACCACAGTTGAGATAGAGAAATTTAACAAGTTGTGGGCTAAAAAGGAAAAGCTGCGAGAAGAAAACAGTGAGCTACGAAGAGAGATTTATCAGTTGAAACATGAGCGGGGTGAAGCTGTTCATATCGCCAAGTTGAAGACAGAACTTCTCGCTAAGGCAGAAAAGGAGCTAGCTGACTTGGTCGCATCGAGACAAAGGATGAAACAAGCTTTGGATGGTATCAGTAAGGTTCTCGAGTCTAAGAAGGAGGAATTAGACAAGGCTTTGTTGAAAATTCACAGGTTCAATGATCACCGAGAAACTGCAATGGCTAAGAATAAGCAAAAGGAAGACGATTATCTAGCTCAGATTGATCAATTAAAGTCGAAGTTCAAGAAGAAAGACGCTGAGATCTTATCAGGGATATTCCAGAGACAAGTAGTCGAGGGTCGACTCAATGAAGCCATAGCCTCCATAGAGGAACTAAAGATCCAAGCTGAAGTGAAGAGACCTAGAAGTGAGGGACCTAGTATGGATGGTGTTTCTGGAGAAGACGCTTGGGAGTTACATTGCCGATACTTGGAAGGGATCATGCAAAGGAGAGACATCCTCATTCAAGAGCTAATTCAGAGACCGAAGCATCCCGACACCAAAAAGCTGTTCAAAGAAATTCAAGACTGGAGCAAGAAACATAATGGATGGGGGGATTGACACTTGTGGACTTTGATGACATGCCGTAATTTTCTATTTTCTTTCATTATTCGGACCACCGCCAGACTTGTTGGTTGGGATCTATGATTATTGTGTTCAGACTTGTTATCTTGGATTTGTGATTGTTGATATTTGGTTTTCCTCTAGTTTTCTTAATATATGAGCAGAAGTTTCGTTCTATCTTGTTGTTAAACTGGAATCAAGGGGTGGATCGCCCTGCGAATTTTTCAAACATGTTCATTTGCATTTACATATTCATAATCATTTTGCATAATCATTTTGCATGACAGGTGTTTATCTCCGGTTTTCTTATCTTGTTCCAATCTCAGGATTGCAGATTAGCACATTCACCGGTATTCTACCAGACAAAATCAGAAGAGACTCATGGATCAACTACAAAACGAGATGACTGAGATGCAGACTCGCATGAATCAATTCATGGAATTAATGCAAGGGGTTGCTCAAGGCCAAGAGCAGTTGAGGACTCTCGTTCAGCCACTGATTGCAAGGTTTGATGAGGACGGTGTCCTTCATGGAGGACTTCATACTGGTGTTACTGGTAATAATGGTCAGAATGGCCCTACGGGCGGAGGTATTCCTGTTTCTGGTGTTGTGATCCCTCCGGGCGGGGCTTAAAATGCTGGGGGAGGTGGTATTGGTGCTGGCGCAGTTCATGGCCGTCAGTATGATGATGTTCAAGATGATGCATTTTCTATGCCAGGTGGGGATGCTGGTCCCCAGATTGACAATGATCAGAGGTTCCGGTTGATTGAGGAACAGCTAAGGGGTGTAATGAATCAGGATGCTTTGGGTATGGATCTAGAGGATTTGGGGCTGGTTCCAGGCTTTATTATCCCGCACAAGTTTCAGACTCCTACTTTTGAGAAGTATAATGGTATGACTTGCCTAAGGACCCACGTGAGGGCATATGCAAGCAAAATGGTTGCGCATGCAAAGAATGAGAAGCTGATGATGCATTGCTTTCAGAATAGCCTATCTGGGGCATCCCTGGAGTGGTACATGCAACTAGAGAGGAAGGATGTGCGTAGTTGGAGAGATCTGGCAGGGGCATTTATTAGACACTATCAGTATAACACTGACATGGGTCCGAACAGAACACAGTTGCAGAATCTGTCGCAGAAAAACAATGAGAGTTTCAAAGAGTACGCCCAGAGGTGGCGTGAACTGGCAGCAAGGGTTCAGCCTCCCATGCTGGAACGTGAAATGATAACTATGTTTATGGCCACCTTGCAGGGTCATTACTATGAAAAGCTGGTACCGTGTATGATTGGAAATTTTTCTGATTTGATCCTAGTAGGAGAGATGGTGGAAAGCAGAATTAAGGCGGGAAAAATATCAGGCGGTGATGGGTCCTCATCTGGAGGAAATAAGAAGCCTTATGCCAGTGGTTATAAGAAGAGGGAGGGAGATACAAACTTTGTGTCATCATATCGTGGTAGAGAAGAACCTCGTCAGAACTTCAATCAGCAGGTGGCTTCTGTAACCATCCCAGCAGCACCTCGGCAGCAAGTAGTGTCTCAATAATAAAATCAGGCTCCTCGCCGATCGCAGCCTCTGAATAGGCGGGATAGGCATTTTGACACTCCACCTCTTCCCTACGCTCAGTTATTTCAGCACTTGTTAAAGCTATAGTTAATTCAGACTAGAACATTGGCTCCACCTACTGGAAATCCACCTCCCGGCTATGACGCCAACGCCCACTGTGATTTTCATTCTGGGGCACCCGGACATCATATTGAGAACTGTAAAGCTTTTAAGCATAAGGTTCAAGATTTGGTGGATTCCAAGGCCATCAATTTCTCCAATGATGTTCCAAATGTGAATCAGAACCCGATGTCGAATCACGATGAGCCAAGGGTCAATGCTATTATTGAAGACTGTGAAGACTTGAGTTTGATTTCAAATGTGAACGAGGTTCAAACTCCCTTGGGTGTGGTGAAGGAAAGATTATTGAAGGGAGGAGTATTTCCAGGCTGTGATGAAGGTTGTGTAGGATGTGTGTCGCAGCCAGGCGGTTGTGATTTATTGAAAGCAGGTATTCAGAGAATGATCAGTGAAGGGATATTACAGTTTGACAGGGGTTGTAAGCAGAGTAAAATTACTAACAGAGAGATTGATGTTGCCACGATAACAATTCCATTCAAGACAATAACTATATCAGCGCCGACGACACCAGCGCCGGTCACTATCACTGTTCCTGGACCAGTCCTGTATGAGAGTACCAAGGCCATCCCATGGAATTATGGGGCCGAGGTGTTTGTTAATGGTAAGAAACAGGAGTTGGAAGAGACATCAGCTGTGAATACAGGGGTTGAAAATCTTGTTGAAGCAGGGGCTATCACTAGGAGTGGTAGAGTCTTTATTTCGTCCGAGGATCAAGCTGGCAGTTCAAGACAAGACAAAGGTAAACAGATGATGGATGAGTCTACACAGAGGCGGGAAGCAAATAATTCTATGATAAAGCCAGTTGGGGATACTTTCTCAGAAGACGTAGAAGAGTTTATGAGGTTGATCAGGAAAAGTGATTACAAGATTGTCGATCAACTTCACCAAACTCCATCGAAGATTTCTATTTTATCCTTACTGTTGTGCTCTGAGGCGCACCGAAATGCATTGCTGAAGGTTCTGAACATGGCTTATGTACCGCAGGAAATATCTGTCAACCAGTTAGAAGGGGTTGTGGCTCATGTGAATGCTGGTAATGGTTTGGGTTTCACCGATTTAGATTTGACTCCAGCTGGGAGGAATCATAACAACGATCTGCAAATCTCAGTGGAATGCCGTGGTTCTTTAATGTCGCATGTGTTAGTTGATATTGGGTCGTCTTTGAATGTGTTACCGAAGAAGGCTTTGATGAAACTGGATACTCGTGGGTTGATTTGTACACCAAGTGACTTGGTAGTACGTGTTTTTGATGGCTCAAAGAGGTCGGTTTTTGGAGAGTTAGTTCTGCCAATCAAGGTGGGTCCTGAGATTTTCAACACCACCTTTTACATAATGGATATTCAACCTGCCTATAGTTGTTTGTTGGGTCGCCCTTGGATCCATGGTGTTGGGGCAGTAACATCTACGCTGCACCAGAAGTTGAAGTATATGGTGGATGGCCACGTTGTGACTGTTTGTGGTGAAGAAGATATTATGGTGAGTCACCTATCGACCTTCAAGTATGTGGAGGTAGATGGTGAAGTACAGGAAACTTTGTACCAAGCCTTTGAAGCTGTGAAAATTCCCGAGGAACCCCCAAATGCAGTCAGTCAGCTTGAGGTGGTTGCCCAACCTGAAGTTGTCAGACAACCAGAGGTTCCAATGTCCTCTTTCAAAGAGGCGCATGCTATAGTTGAAGCTGGTGGTTCTCAGAAGTGGGGCAGTGTCATTGATGTTCAAAGAAAGCAAGATACTCAAGGACTGGGTTACAAGCCACCTAGGCATTCTGAAGAGCCTCCCAAGTTCTATGGTCCAGTCCGTTTCACCAGTGCCGGTGTTTTCTTCGATAGAGTCAATGCTATTGAGGATGAAGGAGATAGTGATTGTGACATGGACGAGTGGATCCGTCCCTGCACCCCTGGTCAGAGTTTAGGCAACTGGTCCTCCGAGAAAGTCATCCAAGTGATGCGCCCGGAGTAATTTACTTTTGTTTTCTATTATGTTGAATCCTACGTTCTGCCCAAGACGTAGTGATATTTATTTGTAGGGCTTGGATGTTTTATTTGCTATTTTTATCATCAATAAAGGACTTTTTCATTCAAATATTTTGATCCCTGTCTTTCTATTTTTACTTTTTGCATTAACCCACATCAAACATCCATCATGCAGGTTCCTTTATTCAGATTCCACCCATGACTTAGCTATGGCTCGATATGACTTCGACAATCCCATCTATCAAGCCGAAGAAGAGACTGACGAAGACTGTGACTTACCAGAAGAATTAGCCAGGTTACTGAAATAAGAGGAAAAGGTTATTCTACCTCATCAGGAGGAAGTTGACACTGTTAATCTGGGAACCGAGGATGTTAAACGAGAAGTAAAGGTTGGGGCTACTTTGGAAGACACTATTAAAGGAAGATTGGTTGAGTTACTTCGAGAGTATGTGGATATCTTCGCCTGGTCTTACCAAGACATGCCCAGGCTTGACACTGACATTGTTTCACACAGACTGCCGCTTAAAGAGGGTTGTAATCCAGTCAAGCAGAAACTGAGAAGGACGAAACCAGATATGGCTGTCAAGATCAAGGAAGAGGTTCAGAAACAGTTAGACGCCGGATTTCTTGCTGTGACAAATTATCCTCCATGGGTTGCTAATATCGTACCTGTACCTAAGAAGGATAGGAAGGTCAGGATATGTGTTGATTACCGAGATTTGAATAGGGCGAGCCCGAAGGATGATTTCCCGCTCCCTCACATTGACGTGTTAATGGACAATACTGCTCAATATTCTGTATTTTCCTTCATGGATGGCTTCTCTGGGTATAACCAAATCAAAATGGCCCCAGAGGACATGGAGAAGACTACGTTCATAACACCGTGGGGAACATTTTGCTACAAGGTAATTCCCTTTGGATTGAAGAATGTTGGGGCAACCTATCAGCGGGCCATGGTGACTCTCTTTCATGATATGATTCACAAGGAGATTGAAGTCTATGTTGATGACATGATTGCGAAGTCACAGACAGAGGAAGAACACTTAGTAAACCTCTAGAAGTTGTTTGAAAGGTTGAGGAAGTTCAGATTGAGATTGAATCCAAACAAGTGCACTTTTGGCGTGAGGTCTGGTAAATTGCTGGGATTCATTGTTAGTGAAAGAGGTATTGAGGTTGATCCTGCAAAGATAAGAGCCATACAAGAGATGCCTGAGCCAAGGACAGAGAAAGAGGTTCGTGGTTTCTTGGGAAGGTTGAATTACATTGCTAGGTTCATCTCTCATCTGACAGCCACGTGTGAGCCAATTTTCAAGTTGTTAAGAAAGGATCAAGAGGTCAGGTGGAATGAAAATTGTCGAGAGGCGTTTGAAAGGATAAAGACGTATTTGCAGGAACCTCCAGTCCTTATGCCACCAGTGTCTGGGAGACCGTTGATTATGTACCTTACGGTTCTTGAGAATTCGATGGGTTGTGTGCTCAGTCAACACGACGAGACAGGTAGGAAGGAGCACGCTATTTACTACCTGAGTAAGAAGTTCACTGATTGCGAATCAAGATACTCTATGTTGGAGAAGACATGTTGTGCACTCGCTTGGGCAGCCAAGCGCCTGAGGCAATATATGTTAAACCACACAACCTTGTTGATTTCAAAGATGGATCCGATTAAGTACGTGTTTAAGAAGCAAGCACTTTCTGGAAGGATAGCCCATTGGCAGATGGTTTTGACAGAATACGATATTCAGTATGTTTCTCAGAAGGCCATTAAGGGAAGTGTTCTATCAGAATATCTTGCTGAACAGCCGGTCGAGGATTATCAGCCTATGAAGTTTAAGTTTCCAGACGAGCATGTTATGTTTCTGAAAATGAAATATTTTGAAGAGCCTCTGCCTGATGAAGGACCTGAGATTGGGTCTCAATGGAAGATGATTTTTGATGGAGCTGTCAACTCATACAGTAATGGAATTGGGGCAATCATTACGACCCCGAAGGGTTCTCATATACCGTTCACTGCCCGGTTAGCATTCGTGTGTACCAACAACGAGGCGGAGTATAAGGCATGCATCATGGGGTTAGAGGAAGCAATCGATTTGAGAATTAAGAACCTCGATGTCTATGGTGATTCCGCGTTGGTAGTTAATCAGATTATAGGAGAATGGGAGACTCGTCAGGCGAATTTGGTGCCTTATAACAACTATGCTAGAAGGTTGTTACCTTTCTTTGACAAGGTGGATTTTCATCATGTGCCCCGAGCTGAGAATCAGATGGCCGATGCGTTAGCAACGTTGGCATCCATGTATAAGGTGAACCTTTGGAATGAAACTCCGTCGATTAGAATCATGCGCCTGGATAGATCGGCTTTTGTGTTTGCAATTAAAGATGTGTCAGATGGTAAACCGTGGTGTCATGATATTAAGGTCTTTCTGAAGAGACAAGAGTATCCAGAGGGTGCCTCCACCAAAGATAAGAAGACTCTGAGAAGGTTGACAGGGAATTTCTTTCTGAACAAGGATGATGTGTTATATAAGAGGAACTTCGATATGGTCTTGCTACGTTGTGTTGATGAACATGAGGCAGGTTTGTTGATGGAGGAAGTTCACGAGGGTTCTTTCGGTACTCATTCCAGTGGACACACCATGGCTAGAAAGTTGTTGAGGGCAGGATATTACTGGATGACTATGGAGGCTAATTGTTTCAAGTACGCTCAAAAATGCCATAAATGCCAGATTTATGCAGACAAGATGCACGTACCGCCAACGCCTCTAAACGTGCTATCATCTCCTTGGCCTTTTGCAATGTGGGGCATAGATATGATTCGGAAGATTGAGCCCACTGCTTCCAATGGGCATCGTTTCATTCTGGTTGCCATTGACTATTTCACGAAGTGGGTGGAGGCAGCCTCGTACGCCAACGTTACCAAGCAAGTGGTAGACTGGTTTATAAAGAAGGATATCATCTGTCGTTATGGGGTCCCAGAGAGAATCATTACTGATAATGGCTCGAATTTGAACAACAAGATGATGAAGGAACTATGTCAGAGTTTTAAGATCGAGCATCATAATTCCTCTCCATATCGCCCGAAGATGAATGGGGTTGTTGAGGCAGCAAATAAGAATATCAAGAAGATTGTGCAGAAAATGGTGGTAACGTATAAAGACTGGCATGAGATGCTACCTTATGCCCTACATGGTTACCGTACTTCGGTACGTACGTCAACTGGGGCAACCCCTTTCTCATTGGTATATGGTATGGAAGCAGTTTTACCCTTAGAGGTCGAGATTCCGTCTTTGAGAGTCCTGGCAGATGTGAAGCTAGATGAAGCTGAATGGGTGCGTGTTAGGTTGGATTAGTTGAACCTTATTGAAGAAAAGAGATTGGCAGCCATCGCACATGGTCGGTTGTACCAGAGCAGGATGAAGCACGCCTTTGACCAGAAAGTGCGTCCTCGGAGTTTTCAGACAGGTGAATTGGTTTTGAAAAGGATCCTTCCTCCTCAGACAGATCACAGGGGCAAATGGACTCCAAACTACGAGGGGCCATATGTAGTGAGAAGGGTTTTTTCTGGCGGAGCCTTACTACTTTCAACTATGGATGGCGAAGATTTTACATCCCTTGTGAACGCAGACATAGTCAAAAAATACTTCGCATAAAAGAGACCCGTTGGACATAAAAAGAAAGTCCAGGCAAAAAAGGGGCATCCCGACGAACCATAAAAAGGAAAAGGTTCGGGTAAAAGTTAGGGATAAAATGTAAAAAGAAATGTGTAAACCCGCAAAGTTGAAAACCTGAAAAGGCGACTTTGGCAAAAATGGGTATCCCGATGGATTGAAAACCCGAACAGGGCGATCCAGGCAAAATTTAGGGATCTATAAGCGAAAGGCTATGGTCTGCGTTTGATCTATGAACACTTTCGATACCCAGAAATTCTGAAAGAAAGGAATCAGTACAGTCAATCTCTTCAAAGGTCAAGACATTTATGGATAAGCAAGACATATGGGTCATAGCTGAGTCGAATCATGGTGGATATCTGTTCCCACATTGCCAACATGTGTATTTTCTTTTCGCTTTTGCGCAATTACCTCTTTTTAGGAATTGCTTCCTATTGTAAATTCCTATTTA
Source organism: Lathyrus tuberosus (assembly GCA_022829125.1). Taxonomy (NCBI): domain Eukaryota; kingdom Viridiplantae; phylum Streptophyta; class Magnoliopsida; order Fabales; family Fabaceae; genus Lathyrus; species Lathyrus tuberosus. Next base: position 6,208,016 of record JALAZF010000199.1, on the reverse strand, counting down.
CAGGCCACTTCTCTCAATAAAATATTCATTTCACTCAAAGATCTCTCCATTGTTTATTTTACTTTTACTATTTTGTTTGCAAAAACGTCCGATATTTTTTATGAACATTGCATATAAAACTTCGAGCTTTGCGGAGCATAACGAAAAGCAGTACAAATTACTTAGGCATTAACGGTGATAGTCATGTTGTGGCATATAGGGGTGTTCAAAACCGAACCAACCCAATAAAAAACCGCAAACCAAACCAAACCAAACCGAAACCACAAAAAAACCGCATTTGGTTCGGATTTGTTCGGGCCATCTTTTAACAAAACCGCACGGTTCGGTTTGGTTTGCGGTTTGTATTTTGCAAACCGAACTAAACCAAACCAAACCGCATTATGTTATAACTCAAACTTCACTTATCACACATCTAACCCAAAACTTAAACCCATTATGCCTTAACCTTACAATTACGAAATATTTTCTCTTATTCACACTTAACTTTTCAGTTTTAACCTTCTCAAATCTCTCCTAATAGTATTGCACATTCTTCTCATCTTCTTTGTCATGTACGTCTCACCTCTTCTACACTAATATCTCATCTCACATATTTTTTCTTTTTCATTTTCTCATTTTTGTGTTACTATTTTCTCTTATAATTATATTTTTATCACACATTTCTTCTCTAATCTCACATCTCTTATGTTCTTTCTTTTTCATCTTCTCTAATCTCCCTTCTCCTCTATTTTATGTTTTATTATAATATTTTTGATATTGTTTTATGCTACTATTTTTTTTCACTTTTGTTTAAATTGATTTTTGTATATTGAATGAGAACTTTTTGTCTAAATATGATGAGTTTTGTTGTTATTTGGCAATGTGTGAATAACTAAACACAAAGTTATGTTGTTCTCTATATATGTAAATATCACTCAATAAAAATCTTGTAAAAAACCGAACCAACCGAACCAATCCAAACCGCATTGGTTTGGTTTGGTTTGGTTCGAATTTTTTTTCAAAAGCCAACCGAACCAAACCAAACCGCATGCTTTTTTCTCTTGCGGTTCGGATGATTTTTAGCGTCAAAACCGCCCAAACCGCACCGCGAACACCCCTAGTGGCATATTCTTATTGTTGATATTTGACTTGCAGGGCAACAGGATTGTATTTCCCCAGCAGCTTGCTCTCCCCAGCATTGAGATTGCACTTTCCTCAGCAGAGCAGACCTTCCCCAGCAGGAGACTTGGGAAGTATTTTCTCCAAATCAAGACGTTATCTCCCCACATAATCAGGTGTTCACTTTCCCTAGCCAGTCAGGAAGGGTACTTTCACCGACAAAGTCATATTCTAGTCCCCAGCAAGGTGGGAGTAAAGTCATTCTCCCCACCAGCAGGCTAAGTTCAGCAGTATCCCCAGGCAGGATTGTATTATGGATTGTTTTCCCCAAGCATGATGGTATTATGGGCTGGCATCCCCAGTAGGTCCTAAGCTCATCTGTTAATGGCAATCCTCAGTAACAGACTTCCGGTTCCGTTATTGGTGTTCATTCTCAACTCCCCCAGCAGAGGAGAAATCTCAGGTTGGATGTTACCTTCAGTGAAAGACATGTGTAGCCCCGATAGTTCTTTCGGGATTTCATCCCCAGCAGAAGTTGTTGATCCGAAGAGTCGATCAATATGACCCTTCTCAGCAGAGTTCTTGGATTCAGAGGACAATTTATTTTTGTCATCCCCAGCTAAATTATTTTTTTTTCTCTCCGACATTTATTTTGCTGGAGAAACCCCTTTTGCATATCATAAGCATTTCGCATTGCATCCTCAAACACATAGCATTTCCATTTCGCATGGAACATTACGCCATTATTCAAACATTCGCATTCGAAGCATAAGCCAGGTTTGGTACTTTCTTCGCCAGTTCTCTTTCCCAGCAGAGATGGCATAACTCAGTAGATTTTGGAGGGGTGCGTTCCTCATATTTGTGCTCCCTGACAGAGTCTTTTATTTAGACTTATCCTTTCCCCAGCGGAGTCATCTTATCTGTGGACCGTGAGTCCGTTAGAAGTTTGCCTTGGTTTGGCCTTTCTCTTTAGTGAAATCCGATTCTCGCCTGGTATTCAATTCTTGCTCGACATATTTTGTTTGCCAGTTTCCCTTTATCAGCAGGGATGGCATTTATTTTGCTAGTTCTCTTTATCAGCAGAGATAGCAATCTTTTGAAGATTTTCTTTCGTCAGTCCCCTTTATCAGTAGGGATGGCGTTTGTTTTGCTAGTTCTCTTTATCAGCAGAGATAGCAATCTTTTGAAGAGTTTCTTTCGTCAGTTCCCTTTATCAGCAGGGATGGCATTTATTTTGCTAGTTCTCTTTATTAGCAGAGATAGCAATCTTTTGAAGATTTTCTTTCGTCAGTTCCCTTTATCAGTAGGGATGGCGTTTATTTTGCTAAGTTCTCTTTACCAGCAGAGATAGCAATCTTTTGAAGATTTCTTTCGTCAGTTCCCTTTATCAGCATGGATGGCATTTATGTAGCTAGTTCTCTTTATCAGCAGAGATAGCAATCTTTTGGATATTTTCTTTCGTCAGTTCCCTTTATCAGCAGGGATGGCATTTATGTAGCTAGTTCTCTTTATCAGCAGAGATAGCAATCTTTTGGATATTTTCTTTCGTCAGTTCCCTTTATCAGCAGGGATGGCATTTATGTTGCTAGTTCCCTTTATCAGCAGAGATAGCAATCTTTCGGTTATTTTCTTTCGTCAGTTCCCTTTATCAGCAGGGATGGCATTTGTTTTGCTAGTTCTCTTTATCAGTAGAGATAACAATATTTTGAATGATTTCTTTCGTCAGTTCCCTTTGTCAGCAGGGATGGCATATTTCGAGATTCCTTTGTCAGTTCTCTTTATCAACAGAGATGACATAACCTGGGAGAGTTTGTTTCACTTTATACCCAGCATACCTGGCACTCGTCCGTATTGTGACAGTATAACATTTATGGCTAATTCTCCGGTGGAGGATTGCAAATTTCCGGGTACTTTGGTATTTAATCTCCGTGCATCCTGATTGTCTGAAAGCCGTCGCTATCATACCCTCAGGACCAAGTTGATTGAATAGGGGCAGCTGTTGCACCCCAAAATTTGCCCTCCTTACTTTAGTACTAACTGGCTTATGTTTCATTTCATTTTTGCATTATCATGTGTGCATATCGTTGGTTCTTAGCATGGGGTCAAGGTGCCCGAGGCAAGCTCAAGAGGAGAAGATGTTCTTCAAAGGGTCAAGCAAGAGAGTTCAAGGGGATCACTTTCTCCTAACCAGTGCAGAAATTAGGGTTTTTGAGATTCTTGGGTTTATTGCTCCAATGGGCAAGCTCCTTGGGTTTTTATCAATACCAAATGGCATATCTTATCTTTGTTGGAGAGGATACACATCATATTCAGAGGAATTTGGATTTGGAGACTGTACTATTTCCTCCTAGACTGAGGGTACCAGGATTAGGGTTTGCTATAAAGTCATTTTATTTCTGATTTCTCGAGCAAGACTTGATTCCATGGTATTCCTTGGATCCCTAAGTCTCTAGGAATGGAAGATTGTCCATCAGTTTGGTTTAGGAGAAGTTCAATTGGCCAATGGATTAAGAATCAGGAGAATCAGGAGAAAAGTCAACTGTGAGAGGAGAGTCAACTGTGAAAGCTAGAGGTTCTCTTCAAGGTTTTCAAGGTCTCACATACTCATATGGTCTTCAAGAGTCAAATTTCATACCATTTATCAAGAATCAAGGGTTGGTACAAAAGTTGCTAAATATGGAAATGTCCTATAATTTGAAAGTTTCCTTTTTGGGCAAGTTCTTACACTGCATTCAACTTGACTTTTCATCATTAAATAAGCTTCAAATGAATTTTCCTCAAACATGAAAGTTGAAGATATTTTTCTCCTCTTTCCAACAAGTACTAGTGGGTCTCCATATCATTTGTGAAACTCAAGTTATGACCAAAAGAAGGCAAAGTGGTTTTTAGGGTTCCATTTTCACAACTTTTGCACTTTGGGACATATGGACCTATAATTAATTCCATTGCTTCAAGGCACTTTTTAACCTCAAATTACAATCCCCAAGGAGCATTTTTGGCCTTTGAATCAAGTGGATCCATGGTTTATTCATCACTTATTCTCCATTATACAAAATTGCCAAATTATATAAAACTCATGAACCAAGGCATCTCAAGGCCCAATTTCAATTTAGGTGTGATTAGCAATTGTTGAGTAAGTGATCCATCATGAAATACTTGGATATCCATGCATGGAGGAGGGTGTATCTCACATTATTCAAATTTCCAAAATTGCCCAAAACTCATTAAGTGGAGAATTACCAAGGCCCAAATCATTATCAGTGGTTTAACCTAGCCTATTTAAACTTACTCATGCTAGGGTTAGAAAAAGAACACGTGATATTGGAGGAGAACAAAGCTTGAGCCCTAAAACTTTTATTCATTGAATCTCTCAATCCACAAGGTTTCTTCCAAAACTTCTTCCACAATCTTCTTTCTTGGGATCCCCAGAGCACAAATCAATCCTCATTCGCAGCTAAAAGCAAGGATATAGGAGGCGTGATCTCAGGTTGGTGGGTATTTTCATGATCATAAAACTCTCTTTTTAAATATTCATAGTGATTTGTGGTGTGTATTGATCATTCTGGTATGTTTTGTTTTGAATATGGACGTGTAATATAGTTGCTACATGAGTTTAAAGTTTTGAACCCTAACCTTATTTCATTCGTTTTTCATTATGCGTTGGTTATTTGTGAATTTTGATTGCATATTTGAGATCCTGACGAAATTCTGGTCAGAATGGTGTACCCCTTTGTGTTTTCTGGAAAAAATTTTGTTGCAGGTGGCCGTGGATGGCAGCCGGAGCTAGGGCTCCGGCGACTGGGGTGGTGCTCCGGCCAGGCTAGGGTCTGGAGGTTAAAGAAGGAATCGTGACCGTCCATCAGCCAGATCATACGGTCCATAAGCTGTCGTGTGTTTTATTTTTTTGTTTTATTTAATTGACTTGTGTGTGCGTCCGTCCATGGTAAATATCGTGTTCCATAAATCTGGGCCTATCATCCTCCTTTGACTTTGACTTGATGTTGTGATCCTATGCGTTGAAATGATCAGACGGCATACATCGTGCCAACGAATTAATGAGGCCATGTGCCCATCACGTGGTGTGTGCATGGTGTGCTGACCAATTGTGTGCGTGTGTGCGTATCATTACTATGATGTGTTGTGAATCTAGGCCCCTCATCATGATTATTTTTTATTTCGTTTGACTTAGTAAGGACCGTGGGATCAATCCAAAGGTGGGGATGAGTCAACGGGGTTGACTGAGGCCCACGTGAACTTTTTGTTTACTTTAATTTTTTTTTTGCTAATGGATTTAATGTCTGAGCTTCCTATCCACACCCCTCATTTCAAGCCCATATTCATACTCAACGTAAATTACCTGCTGAACGCACCCCCCATGGAATTTCTTCATTTTTAATTTTATTTAATTTGCATTAATTCATTTTTATTTTTAAAAATATATAATTGCATCCAAAAAATCCCAAAAAATTCATGAGTCACTTTTAAAATTTTATAAAATTTTCACAAATTTTATTTTATTATTTTATTTTATTTTAGCTTCTGAAATAAATATTTGTTTATTTTCTTTTTGAATTATTCATAGCATGCATACTTAAATTTGTTTATTTTATTTCTCTGCATCCATAAATTATTTAAAACTCATTCTTTTTGAATTATTTTACCAATACATTGAAATGCATTAAAATATTTTTCTCTTGTTTTTAAAACTTTTTTCATTTTGCATTCCATTCCTTTTCTTTAGCACATTGAACCATATTTCTCATCTGAATTTGCACAATTGTTTGAGTGACTTATATTTTGAATTTTTGCAGGAGTTTTTGATATGTTGTTTGTTTCTGGTTGAGCAATATTGATAATTAATTTGGAAATTTTATAATATGTTTCACTAATTATGTGACTGCTCTTTATGTGAGATCTTCTTGTATGCATATTTCTGATCATGCCTGAGTTTTTGTTTGAGAAGGAACTTGTGCCATTGTTTTGGGATTGTGTCTTTGACTTCTTAATTCATGTTTGGGTTGTTATTGGTCCCTTGATTACCCTTATATGTCATTGCTTGGATTTCATTTATCTCATTTCTTTTACTTATGTCTGTTTTGTACTAACCTTTTATGCAGAGGTTGAGGTAAGTTATTTGAGGGTGTGGATAGTTATCCATGTCCACTCTCACTCTTTCTGTCTCTCATCTTTTCTTTTCTTTAGGCTTAGGTTGTCGTCAAACCTCACTAACCGTAGGTCACCCATGCATGATAACATTAGGACTCTTAGTTTCTCTTTAGAGTTTCCTTTGTGTCTTCTCTCTTCTCATCTCAAAACTTCTTGAAAACACTTAATAAAGATAAAGTGTATTGCGCATGAGCCTTAAGCGTGGGGAATGAGAAATGAGGGGCTTCCTCTCATCTTTCTAGAGTGCTTAGCGAGCGTCCTGTCTTGGGACGATGCGTTAAGTATTCGCCCCTGTGCCCTAGACTTTGGTGCAATGCAAGTTATGAACTAATTTAAGTCACTTCTGTCCTAAAAAATACAAACAAACTTCAAACCTTTTTGTCCTTCGAGATTATCAAACTAAAGGCTATTTTCAAAAAGGGCACGTTACTTTCCGTCTGAGTCACAAACAGGCATCGACCCTAACTGCCGGACGCGAACTTAACGTCGCTCATAAAAAACACAAAAAGAACTTGGTCCGAACTACGTTGACTCTGAATTTCCCATTGTACAAAGGGGGTACGTAGGCCTAGGACGTCGACGTCCTACCGAGTCTGTCTTTGTTTTTCCATTCCCCGTTTTAGCACAGCCCTAGATGATAGGATAACTCACCCTTAGAATAGACAACAAGCGTGGATCCCATCGAGTACGATGGACGCGTGGGGTGCTAGCACCTTCCCCTCGCGTAACCGACTCCTGAACCCAGGTTATGGTTGCGATGACCATTCCTTTCCCTCTTCCTCAGGTTTATGCGGTGTTCCCTTTCCCTCTCTTGGGATAAATTTACACGGCTGGCGACTCTGTTTTTCCGCGCCACTCTTGCGTTTGTACCTGGATGAAAATCCTGGGAGCGACTATGGGAATTAGCATTGACTGAGTATTCTTTGACATATTTGCCTTTAAAGGATGTCAAAGGACAAGTAGTGGCTGATTTCATAGTCGACCACCCTATAAATGAAGAGTCTTTGAATTATATTGGAATGGAACCATGGAAGTTGTACTTCGACGGTTCTAGTCGTAGAAATGGAACTGGAATCGGGGTTCTTGTTATTTCTCCTGACAAAATTCAAGTACAAAGTCGAAGGACTCTGCTCAAATAATGAGGCAGAATATGAGGCTTTGATAGCAGGACTTGAAATCTTGTTGGAATTGGGGGCAACTCGGGTCGAAATAATGGGCGACTCTGAGTTAGTCATAAAGCAGATAACAAAGGAGTACAAATGTGTTAAGGAAAATTTAATCATGTACTTCGTAATAGCTAATCGACTCTTAAAAAGGTTCGATATGGTTACGATTCGACATGTCCCGCGAATAGAGAATCAGGAAGCAAATGATTTATCGCAGATAGCTTCAGGGTACAGAGTATCAAAGGAAAAGTTACAGAAAGCCATTGAAGTTAGAGGAAGAGTGGTGTCAGCAAGATTATCCCCCGTCAGATTTGGAAACAATAAAGAGACTGGAGAAAGCCTATAATAGAATACCTGCAAAACCCAACAGGACCAGTCGAAAGGAAAATCAGATATCGAGCTTTGAGTTATGTGACCTTGGGAAATGAACTATTTAAGAAAACTCCGGAAGGAATACTACTGAAGTGTTTAGGCGAATCAGAGGCGTACATAGCATTGTCGAATGTACACAGTGGGGCATGTGGTGTACATCAGGCAGGCCATAAGATGAAATGGTTATTATTCTGACAGGGAATGTATTGGCCAACTATGTTAAAAGATTGCGTCGAATACGTGAAAGGATGTCAAGAATGCCAGGTACACGCAGGGATACCACATGTTCTTGCAAGTGAATTACATTCTATAATAAAGCCTTGGCCTTTTAGAGGTTGGGCTTTGGATCTAATTGGAGAAATTCGACCTGCCTCTTCAAAAAGCCAGAAATTTATTTTGGTGGGAATAAATTATTTTACGAAATGGATTGAAGCCATACCCTTAGTGAACGTGGATCAAGAAGCAGTGATCGAATTCATTCGAAAGCATATTATTTACAGGTTTAGTATCCCAGAGACGATAACAACAGATCAAGGATCTGTTTTCACGGGAAAGAATATGCAGAAATTCGCGAAGGAAATGGGTTTCAGACTCCTCACATCAACACCTTACTACGCTCAAGCCAATGGTCAAGTCGAAGCTGCAAATAAGGTTATAATTGGCTTAATAAAGAAGCATGTGGGAAGAAAACCAAAGAGTTGGCACAAAACGTTGGACCAAGTTCTATGGGCTTGTCGAACCTCGCCTAAGGAAGCTACAAACACTACGCCTTTTCGATTAACGTTTGGCCATGATACGGTCTTACCAGTCGAAGTATACTTGCAGTCAATAAGGATACAAAGACATCATGAAATTCCATCGGATACATATTGGAATATGATGATGGACGAATTATTGGATTTAGACAAAGAAAGATTAACAGCGTTGGAATTACTGAAAAGGCAAAAAGAAATAGTGGAGAGATTCTACAGTAAAAAAGTAAAAAATAAAGCTTTTTCGGTTGGTGATTTGGTGTGGAAGGTGATTCTCCCCATGGATCGAAAAGACAGACTTATGGGAAAATGGTCCCCTAAGTGGGAAGGACCTTTTCAAATCATACGAGTATTTTCCAATGGCGCATATGAAGTCGAAGAATTGGATAAAGATAAGCATATATTAAAAATAAACGGGAAGTATTTGAAAAAATATAAGCCCACATTACAAGAAGTTAAAATAACAGTCGAATAATTATGCAGAAAAAACAAGCAATATGGTGGATAGAAAATCTTTCGCCAAATAATATAGATCCAATGTCATTACAAAAAGGCCTTAAAAGGCCAAACAAAAATATTACAAATATTCAAACGGGGAAGGATTCTTTCAGCTTTTCAAATTTCAACTTCTGAATTTGGAGACGGCGCTCACAAAGTGCCTTGCCTTTCGAAAGCTCCTCAATTTCCTCACCATGTTTTCGGGCCCTATCAACATGATGCACACCAACTTCAAGTTCTTTACGGATTTCCTCTTGGTCGATGTGTTGCAGTTTTTCTTGACGCTTTTTCGCCTGGGAAATTTTGCTTTGAAGAACACCAATTTGCTTCTTCCACTTGAGGATGTTCTCACCACACAAAGTTGCTTCTTTCTTATTTTGTTCAGACACTTTTTCTAGTTCAGTTACTTTGTTGGACGAATTGGAAGCAGCATCCCACTCAGCAAGATGGGTTTCTGTCTTATTTTAGAGCTTCTTGGAGTAATCTCGAAGCCTATTAAAGTCAGTCACCACAAGATCTATTAGGGTAGTGAGGTCCAGCACCACATCAGTAACTTCAGGGGGAGCCTCCAGGACATTGATTTGCTTCAAGATCTTCTTTAGATCGAATTGAGCAGATGAGTCATTCTCCAGAAGTTGAAATAGGTCAATGTTGAGAATTTTTTGTCGAATATTTGCTAGCGATTCGTCAATGGATTTGGCATCAGAAGTAGTCCCTGAAGTGGTCGAACTACTAATGGTAGTATCAGCAAAATTGTAGCGGGAACTGAGAATGGCCTTTAGGTACTCAAAAGGTCTTTGTACCTTCAGATTTTCAAGTTCCTCGTGATAAAGTTGGGTCGAAGTTGTCGTGGTCGAAGCAGTTTTATTTGTTTGACCAAGATTTTCTTTGTCGCTTTCTTTCTCTTCATCCGTAGCAGCTGTGGGAGTTGGCGGCCTTTCGCTTACTTTTTCTTCCTCCTCTTCGCCATCAGTTGCAACCTCCTCATCCTTCTCTTCGTTAGCGACTTGTAAGTTGAGGGGAGATTGGTCTTCAGGTTCATTACTTGTGATAAGCGTTGCAGTAGGCATCACATGTATCCCCACCAGTGTCGACTAAGTCGTCAGTCTCAGGACCAGTTTCTTCTTCCACTACGTCTGGAATTTGTTTAGAGATAGTAGTGGGCTGGTTTACTTCAGTAGATGACTCCTTTGTCGAATCCTTAGGAGAAGGTTTGGAGGCGCTGGTTGGCTTGTAGGTAGGATCACTACTGGTCTTTGGGAGAACTTGGACCATGGGATGCCCGTGAGTATCGACAAGGACCTGAAAGATAAATAAATCAAGAAAGGTAACACAAGTAAACAGCCTTTTCAGCGTCGAAAGAAAAGGGAAAAAACCATACCTTGGGAGTTTTAGTCTTCAGGCTAGAGCTTTCGTTTTCTGCTGGAGCAGGGGTAGCTTCCTCGCCTGGATTTTTAAATGGAGTTTTTTATAAAATTATGGAAGTAGGAGGTTTTTGTGGTGGAGGTTTGGTTGTTTTCTTTTTCTTCTTGGTAGGCTTTACTTCGTCTGGTGACTCATCACCATCATCAGTGTCGACAGCTTTGACTTCATGTTCTTTCGCTTTTCTTTTCTTAGGCGTCGATGGCGGTCTTCGACTGCCCAGTGGAACAAGAGAGATTTTATTAGTATGTCAGAAAAATTAGAAAACACATGGTGACCTAAAAGAGAAGTAAAGTAATACCTTCGCCAAAGGCGTCTTGGTAGTGTCTTTCTGGTGCTCTACGTCTCCAGCAGTTGTTGCTTTGCCAGTGGTTGGTTTTTTTGTCGAAATCTTGATAGTTAGAAAAGAAAAGAAGTAAAGAGTCAAGCGTAAAATAACGTATATATGTTTAAGTAAATGAAAAGTGAGGTTGAACTTCTTCCCATTTTTCACACCTTCATATATAGGAGTTTCCACGCGAACGTGTTCTATGCCAATATGAAGGTGGCCTTTGAAATTGTCCAAGGTATACTTAGTTGGAACCACTCGTTTGGCACGTTTCTGGTTTTCTTGGCGAAGAATTTTCATAGAATCCCCATAAATGAACCAATCTGGAAATGGAGGGCTAAGAGCCACGCCAAATTCAGCAGATGGTAGAGGGGGAAATTTTAGGCGATAGAGTTTAAAAGCTACCTCATAATGTTGTTCTGGTCGAACATACGCAGGTAGTTTTAACTCATCCAGTTTGTTGGTAAATTTATGTTTCAAAGTCACAGCTGCTTCGCTTATGGTTCGACTAAGTTCATTAGGCATATAGGCAGTTCCAAAGTATTTCTGGAAAGCTTGGATTTCTTTGACGTGTCGAGAAGTACCTTTCTTTGTCTTGTCCTGCACAAGAGCAAAGGCTCTGGTCAGTTGAATGGTGAAAGAATCCACATTAAAAATTTGAGAATCATAGTACACCCTCCACCATTCGTCAAACTCTTGAGTGCAAAAGAAGCTGGGTCGAAAGACCACTGGTTGGATTTTGACCAGATTCTAATACTTCGCCAGCAACTCAGAGCATTCATCTTCAGTATGAGTCATATTATAGTGTATCAAAGAGCCTTTTCTGGAAAAGAGGGGTTTTGGTATAATTTGTATCAACCCAAACTGTCGAGAAACCAGATTGAGCTGGTAATTGACAAGGGAAACCTTTAGTTTCGAAGGACCAAGTCTGGAAACTAAGAGTCTAGGAGTAAGAAAAGATTCCCAGACATTGAGAAATTCTTCTTCCAGAGATTTCGACTCAAGGGAAAGTTTTACGATAAACCATGCAGGTCCAACCTTCCTATCAGCAAAAGGAGCCATGTTGGGAGTAAAATTGTAACGTTTAGCAAACATCATAACATAGCTGGTAAAGGTTTGTTGGAGACTAAGACCTTTGTCATGGGGCGTGAGTTGCGCCAAACGGAGACCTTCGACTCTTCTGTCCCCTAGGGCAGCTGCATCCACAGTTGACTTATTGGGAAGGGAGGCTTCGAAGGTGGCATTGAGCCACAATTGTAAGAGCCAGAAGGGTCCTGGTAGCAGCAGAGTTTTCTCATCCTTAATATTCTTCAGGGTGGTAACTCCTTCGCCAAGAGATTCGTAGAGGTTTGCCAAAATCATCTCGCTAAGACACAGCCGGTGTCCAGCGTGAAGCTGATTTGCTATGGTGATGTAGCGTTTCGCCACTTGGAGAGATTTGGAGCAAAAGACACATCTCGACAGCCAAAGGGCCAGGAAGGCTACGTGCTCTTGATTGGATACTTCTTTAGTCTCCTTATCATGATAGTTGGAAATGTAGGTTGTAAAAGTGGCTTTGTTGGTGTCGAAGCCTATTGAATCGTCAGATAGCAAGTTTGGATCATAATCGACTCCTAAGGGACTTAAGCCAGTAATGGCAGCTATGTCGAAAAGGGTAGGAGTAATCATCCCACAAGGAATGTGGAAGTTGTTATAAGTGTTATCCCAGAAATAAAGGGAAGCTAGAAGCATGGAAGGACAATATCCTGGCCCTACTTTCGACAGCTGAATGAGACCAAAAATACCCATACTTTTCCAATCATTACTTTTAACCTTCTCTATTTTTTCCAACCAAGCTAGGTAGTCAGAGGGATCTTTCGACAAAGGACAGGATCTAAAAATTCTAAAATTATTCATATACTCTAAGTTTATGACTTCTTCAGAGGGGGTCCCTTGGCCATCTACTTTGGACTTTTCGTCTATAATTTTTTCCTTATCAGTTCTAGGTCTAACCCCGTTTGCTATGGGTTTGTAACTGTGATATGTTGGAAAAAATTCTTGTACTTTAGCAGGGTCTAATTTTAAGTCAGGCAAAGGTCCTAACATGGCATGGGATTTACCAGAAATCAAGATAGGAATGAGTACCTGGGATTGATAAAGGCAGCGTTTTTCCTCTTCATTGGGAGGTTCCGGAACATATTCTTGATTTCCCACCACCTTGGGACCAAAGATTCTTTCCACTGGCGCTAAGCTATTGGATTTTCGGGAGTCTTTACTTGCGATTTTTGGAGTAGCAGAAGACGCCATTGTTGATTACAAAGAAATAGAGAAAAATGGAGAAGATGAAGTTTGAAGAGAGCTTTGTTTTGGAAAGAGGAAACGTAAAAAGGTGAAAAAATGGAGTTTTTAACTTATATATAGATGAAGGACTGGAAGCAGTTAGTATTCAGAAAATTTAATGGAAAAATAATGGAAAGATTGTGGGACACATGGAGATTTTGAAGTGGATGATTCAGACGGTGGCAGTTAGGTTTTTGACCCACGATCTGCTAGGGGTTAGAGTAGGGATGATGAAAGATCTCAAAACGTGGGCTGAAAAGACGTTTGAGAAAAGCGTAATGATGATTCTGACATTTCTAACGTCTAATCATATGAACAGTCACTAGTAGAATTATTGATGGCGTCGAATTGAATTGGCAAAAAATGCTTTTCTCCCTTGGTCGAAAATGTATTTCTTGGAGGGCAATTTGTAGGTTGCTAATTTCGACGCCAAGGAAATTGTTCAAAAGCAAAGTGGAAAATTCGACAGGTCAATCCGACAGGTCATTTCGATTTGAAGGTTTTTGATGAGAAAGGAAAGTGGAAGACAAATGGTACTTAGGGAAAGCATTGGCAGATTTTTCTAAGTATGAAGGATAGTTTCGACACAAGAGAAATAGGCCCATTCGACGGGTGTTTGAAATTCAAATAGCTATTATTGGTAGTTATTTCGTTTGTATATAAATATGGGGTCTTAGTGTTAGATTTCCGTGTGTGTTCAGAATTTATACCAATCACTCAAGAAATACTCAAAGTAACTGTGAGAGAGAAAAGAGTAATTACTGAGAAAATGTACGTTTGAAAAACACCAGTTTTCATTCCTTGCATTTAAATAGAAGTTTAAAGTTCTTCATTTACAATTCCTTTACATTTCTGTCGTTTTCTTACTTGCAAGTTATTTCCATTTCACCCTTTATTTCAAGAAACAAATTCATCATTTCTGTCGAAAAATATAAAGTTTGATGAAAACTATGATGAATTCAATAAATAAAAGTTTTTCTAACGAAAATTGCCAAAATTGTTAAAGCACATTGTCCTAGGATTTGTTTGATCGGTCCTGTAAGTAAACTAATTTTATATAAATTAGGAGATCAGCGGTTGTTTGTGAATTTTCCAAGCAAACAGGATTGAATCGATACCTTCAGAAGCGTTTACTCCTTTCTTTAAATAGCCCAGTAAAATATAGCCGTTGAAATATTGTTGGCTGTTAGAAAAGAGACGTTGTGTAATAATTAGTTGTATTGACACATCTCCTTTTTGCTGTGGGAGAAGTGACGGGATATATCTTTCTTGGACACTGTGTACAGTCGTTCACAACGGTAACATTTGACTTCTAAACTCCAGAGGCTTCTGATGTTAATTTATTGAAGCATGAGTAGAGCCTTCTTAACAGGATATCTGATACGTCAAGTCTTCGGCCTTTTGAAGAAGTCCATTAGGAATCAGTCTTCAGAACTTCAGCACTTGTCTTTAAGAACATTATCCTTTACTACTTCAAGTCTTCCGAAACTTCAAAACTCGTCCATTAGGAATCTGTCTTCAAAGTCTTCAGCACTTGACCTTTGGAACCGTAATCTTCAGAACACATAAGTCTTCAGAGTCTTTCTGCACTTGGTCTTCAGAGCCTTCCGCCTTCAGAGCTTCAAGTCATGAGAGTCTTCAGCACTTCGGTTCTCTAGAAGATTATCTTCTTCAGAAGCTTCTCTATCTTCAGAATCACAACCACTTTTAGAGAGCATCCACAAGAGCATTGCAACAGCAATATCAGCATCCTTGGATCTGACTGATCATGATCAGATACATAAGCGTTCTTGCTTCTTGCGACTTGTGTCACACATAGTAACTTCGCATATTATCAATTACACACATCTGGCTGGTGCTTGTTGGATCTGATATCTTCTATGATTATGATCTGCACACAACACACGTTAGAACATAAAATAGTTCTTTCAAAAATATGTATTGTTATCATCAAAACATAGATTGACTTTTAGAGACAACTCTTGCTCTCACAATCTCCCCCTTTTTGATGATGACAAAACCAAGTATTTTGATTGAACATTTTATACAAGGTAATCACCAAACAAACATATTCAGAGTCTGGAACAACATCTCCCCCTGAATGTGTTATCCTCAAAGTTTTATCTGTGATCATCTAGAATTTTATATGATCCAAAGATATACAAAATAACAACTTGAGTTGCCAGAACAAAGAATAGAAAAGGATTACTTCTCTATCTTATCTATAAGAAAACAGAGAGTCTTTAGCATATGGACTAGTTCATCAGAACTTCCATCTTCAGATCTTCAAAACCTAGTTCCTTTGTAGTTGTATCAGAGCTTATAATTTTCAGAGACATGTGAAGCATTTCTACTTTTCAGTAGATTCATTTAAGCACAAACAGAACAGTTCATATCTAATAACATAGCATCACTATTCATCAGAGACAGACACTGTCTTTTGAGAAACTCCCCCTGAGTTTCAAACTTTGTGAAGATTTTAGATTTTGCAATTGAATCTTTTGGGTAGTCTCCCCCTAATTTCCATAAGTTAGATATTGGGTTCTTCAGAATCGTAATTCAGGAATATGAGTTTTTAATCTCCAATATGGATCATGACTTTTTCAGAGATTGACTTTTGAACACAGGTCTTCATCTCAGAACCTTGTTACTATCACAACTTCAGTGGTTCATCAAGGCTTGATTTTTTATCAGATACCAATTGAAGGTTAATTATTGTGATCAATCAACGCTTGATTCTGAAACTGGTACACGTGTTTTAATCTTAGTCTGATACTGAGTTATACCAGAGTATGTTGTGTATGATTCTAACTGAAGGAATTCTTTTCATACCTCTTGAAGGGTATTTCCTTATTGTGTTGAGATTGATGCCAATGAAGGTATAGAAAACATTTCACAGCTTAGCTCTGATTGATATTACTGCAGACTGAGTCTGATACCAATCTTTATGTATACCGAGTCTGATTACCATTTGTTTATTTATTCTGATACCAACTCATTTTCTTCTTAATTGGTTCTTGGTAGACATCAGAACTACTTGTTCTTGGATCATCAATCCGGATCTTCAGACATTTCTTGACTTCTGATTTGCACAATTCTTCTGAATAAGCATCTTGAGATGTAGACTTTGTCTTGACTGCTTTCAGAGTTTTCTTCTTTTGATTCTTACATTCTGAATCTCATATTCTTAGACAGCTTACAGCTTCTAAACCAAGTGAGACAGAGATCAAGATAAACTTTGACTTTCAGATAGTTCTCAACTACTGAACAGTACTGGGTAGATCTGATTCTGAACACATGTTCACAAAGTGTACAACTTCTATCATATGACCAACAGTTCATAAGAACTTCTAACAGAGTTCTTCTTTCTTAACATGTTCTTAGAATGCCTAGTGAACTTGTTCAGAGTTCCTTGGTTAAACATCAAACAACAAACGTTAGTAGTAACGCATTTTATATGATTGATTACTCATTTGAGTTGCATTCTTTTCCTTTAAGATTTCTTTCTTTCCAATCAAAATCATATTATATTTCTCCCCCTTTTTGACATCATCAAAAAGTTTAGAGCGTATGAGCATTTAGGCTTAGATTGATATGATAGATTCAAAAGATATTATCATTTAAGCATTAAGCATATATAGGTTAATATGATAAATAATAGGGATAAATCATTTTTAGAGATCAGATAAGGCATTATCATTGATGGAAAATTAGATTGAAACATCAACACAGAACCTCAAAGTAGATTTAAAACATAGAGTATAGGTTGAGCTTAATCCTAAAAGGTTCAAGGTAATTAAAACATAGACCTAATGAGGATAGGTTCCTAAGGATTAGACTAAAAGGAGCCTAATGATGATGAGGAAGATGAGAGTAAGTTTTCAAAATCATCAGTTCTTGAGGTATGCAGCTTTTATTCTGCTCGTCATAATTTCCTCTGAGATCCATTCATGGAACTCAGTCCAGATATTTCTTATTTCCATGGGGTCCATACAGGAACTGAAAGCATCCACTAAGCTTTGGATTTGTGTGATGGCATTATCCTTAAAGGATGTTAATACATCATTCGCCGTTTTTTATCTTTTTGATGAAGGTTCTCCATCATTAGTATCCTTCTGCTTCTTACTTACTTTCTTCCAATCTGAGAGCTCTTGAAGTACATCAGTAATATTCTTCATGTTAATCCATACGCTGATGTCTTCATTCGTAAATCATTTCAGATAGTTCCTGACTTCTGCCTAATTGTGAGTGGCGAATTTTGGAAATCCTTCAACCAGAACTCTGGGAGACAGAGTCAGTTTCCTAAAGGATGTATTATCCAGAGTGGCGTCTTTCTTCTTCAGATCCTCAAACCTGAGAATATTTCCTGTGCTTTTAAGCAGCTTCCTTGATTTGCCTTCATTGATTAAAATATCATCAACTACTCCTGATTCAACCAAAATGTCAGAGATGAGTCTTTCGTACGGAATAAGTTTAATTTTCGGATTAGAATCAGTTCTAAAGTTTCTTATGGATTCCTTGAGGAGTTTGAAGAGAATGGAAGGCCGATGGATCTTAATTCCTTTAAGGAGATGGAACAGGACACACTTTTGAGTGTCATTAAGTTGATCTGAAGGAAGATGGTGAAAGACACTTCCTTGTAGGATTCTGAGCCAAACTTGTAGTGAATCCTTCAGATTTGGGAAGATTTGATTCTCAACTGTAACTATATTTTTGAAGATCGAAGCCATGACCTTAACCTCTCTTTCTTTACTAAGTAGATTCTTAGTGATTCTGAACTCGTTGTTCTCATGCATCAAGAGATCTGCAATAGTCTTCTCAAAGATGGAGACTTTTCTTCCAAAAATGAAGGAGACAATGAGGGTATTGGATGTGTTGGCGTGGATCCAGAAATCCTTAACCAGATGACTGTAAGTTGGTCCTTCCAACCTCTTGAAGTAATTACTGCATCCTTGAGTTTCCATTGAAGGAGTAATATTACATCCATTTGACCTTAGATTGTTAAAGTTTACAATCGTTTTTGACAAAACGACGAGGCTGTCAACTGGAATTTGTATGGTTGTGGGAGTTGAAGCATTTTGGGAAACGGAAGCCATTGTAGAGGATGATAAGATGAAGAAAATATAAGGTATTTAGGCATAGGATTCAGATGAGTAAGATTTGAGTTAGTGATTTAGGGTTTGATGCTTTTTATAGAGGAATGAGTAAAGTAATTTCTGTGGAACATTTGATAGTGCAACGGTTGAATTTTCCTAGAAGCACTACATGACGTGAGAAAGGAGGTTTAATGATTTGATTATTTAATAAAGGTAGATTAACCTATCAAGAGTTGTGACTTAACTATAATGAGTGGTAATAGAACCGTTACTTAAATATGATCTAAAAGGGATTCGTGGTTTCTAGATAATCCTAAACCTTTTCGTGTGAATTTAAAGAAGCACTTACTATTTGGTTTTAGTTATTAATTCAATGCATCGTGATTATCAAAGACATTCATTCAGGGTATACGTAGATCACATTTAAAGATGCTTTAATAATTAATTAAAAAGATATAAACATCAAGTTTAACATAAGTGCAGTCAGATAGGAACTTCAATTAACCTATGAATCAGGAGAGACTAACTTCCTATCTTAGACTAAGAACGTCATAGATTGACAAAACTCTGGAAGGATCTTCTCTGTCATTCCATTTCTTCTGCAGTGACTAGCTACTCCCTGAAGGTCAAGAATGTGGGAGATAATTCTACAATATGGAATTTGATAGATTGTGTCTTCCCTGGACAGATGGATTTCATCCTTCAGATGATTATACATGGACTGGGGTAGGTTTATTTTGATCCTGGCAACTAAGAGGAAGATAAATAATCTTTCTTTGTCAGAGAGCCATCCTCCTCCTCTTTCTCTAGGTCTTAGGTTTATTACCATTAGCTTGTACCAATCTTTGGCTATAAGAGTGAGGGTACAGGGTAGAGTGGGATGACCTTGAGTCTCAAAGATCATACGCAAGTGTTTATCAAGACAAACATTGTTAATGTGATCTTCCACAGTCAAACCATCCTCAATACAATCAATGGCTTTTGTAATGATGGTGGGGTTGATCATGACCGGACAGCCAACAACCATAGATAAGATAACATTCTTTCCAAGATCACATTCTAGTGAACGAGCGTTTGCCCAAAACTCACTCACCAGCTTAGGAAAGATAGGTCCATCAAGCATGGAGAAATAGCTTTCCCAGTTCTGAAATTTAATTCCAGAGCAAACGCTTGTTTTGTTGAGTTGGAGTAGATGGTTCAGGTTTAGAATGTATTCTTTTAGGAGTTCGAGGTCAGTAGTTTCTCCTCTGATATTGTGTGAAGACATTTTAAGCAGGATAGTTAAGGAAGGAAGTTCTAAGCTACTAGGTAGTTTGGATAATGATTCTTTCTAGGAAGGGAGTAATGTTGTGAGGAGAACTTAAGGAATGATAGCTATCTATCAAGCTTGGAACACGCGAGGTCGTCATTTCCTAGACAAGCTATGAATAGTTGTGACGATCAGCTGAAAGGACACATGATAGGCTTAAATCGCCATATACCTATGGGTAGAGGTGTAGTAGCTGACACAACGTAGTCATGATTGTTTATTTAATCTTTGAAAATCATCTTAATCATAAACGCTTGAGGATCTAACTTTATTTTAATTATTCTTATGAAACTTAAAGAGATATTAGTAGATAGTAAAAAAAATAATCAAGAATAAAAGAAACCATACCTTAGGGATACAGAAATCTTTTTACAGTGATTCTTTATGTAGATCTTCCCATGACTTCGGAAGTGACATTTTGGATCTCATAGCATTTTCTGACTTGTTTCTTAAATACTTTGAGACTTTGGTTCTAGTTCCGAGCATTTGATTATTATCTTTCTGATTCTACCTTCTTCTGAGTGAACTGCTGTGGGTTATTGGATTCTTCACGATTCACTTGCATTCTGGTTTCTGAAGAATATGAACATTTTCTGAACATCTGATACTAGGTTGAGAGCTAGAATCAATCTACAAAAATCCTTTCCTAATCATCATCTTCTATCTTCAACTTCCTTCAGAGAGAGAGCTACCGGATATTGGCTGAATTATGTATAACTTTGAGTTTGAACAGTGTAGATATCTCCTACATACTGATCATAAGAATCATATTTTAGATGATCCATTCTTTTCTTGTTCAGAGCTGTTCATCTGACTTCTGAGAACAACCAATCACAGACTCTAAATCTGCGTAGTCAGAACTACAAGCTTCCATCAAGCTCTCTAGAAGATCATTAATTTATAATCATCGACCATTTAAGATTATGTGCTTCTAGAATTGATTTCCACAACATCTTCTGACATTGTTTCTTCAAACTGATGTAGATCAAATTCAGAACTGACTATCATCCAGCATGTGTACAACATGAAACATAGTTTGCATGATACACCTTGGTATCACAATGCTGATCCAGCTTAAAACATGATATTTACTTCTGAAGTAAACGTCAGCTGATTTCTTCATTCTGAAAGACATCAGCAACTTAAGTCATTTTGACTTGAGATGAAGATTTAAGTGTTTTGACTAATACCTTCTGATTCTGGACTAAGGAAGTTCTGAGAAACTTATCAGATAGAGATCTGATCAATAACATTTGGTTCAACTGAGGGATAGTCTCAAGTTATCAGAACTTAGTTATGATGATTCAGTCAAAACTTAAGAGTTCATACTTGATCAAGTGCTTGATGAATCTTTGAAATTCTTCTTCCTGAATATTCTATCAATTTTCTACATGACTCACCAAGAAAACAATATTCAGTTCTTCATGAATCTTTTAACCTCTATATCATTCAAGATTCAGATGTTGAATCATTTCTAAGAGTTTGAATTCTTCAGATTTTCTGACTTCAACAGACTTCACTCTGAAGTTCAAAATCATAGAACAACAATCTTTCTTCTTTACATGAAGAAGTTCTGAATGAGCTTTAAACGAGAAAATCAAGGGTGGACCTAATCCGTTTCTTGAAAACATCTCAAAAACTCATAAAGAATTAATCTTCAGCAAGCAAGACTTCTTGTTTTCTGATGATTCAACTTTGAGCAAATACATGGTTCATCCACACGTATCTTCCAAGATAAGCATTCAACAGATACTACTTCTTATCTGATGAATCTATCTTATCAGTTGATTCTTCAATCTTCATTAAAACTTAAGTAAGGAAGATTTAGTTGTTTGACAACTGCAAAACTTCTAGAATCAGTGATTTGCTCAAGTACTCAGATTGATTACAATTTTGTACACAGTCATCTTCTGAACTGTTACAGAAATTGTAAGTGGATTTCAATCTCACAAGAATATTTCTACGCACCGCATCTGGATCTTTTTCTGACACTATTAAGTGTTTGATATCCATCAATAACAAAACCGGAGCTCTGATACCAATTGAAGGTACGAGAAAGACACATGAAAGGGGGTTTGAATTGTGTATTTACTCTTTTAACAACTTTTCGCTTCTTGTCAATAAGACACTTTACGTTACATCAGAGTTCGTTGAGAGACTCTGACTTGCGAAGTTATATTCAGACTTGGTAATACTTAGAGCGTGAGAACCAATAAGAGTCTGAACGTTGTGTACATCATTCAGAACTTGCAGAGCGGAAGCTTATCAGTGTTGCAAGGTTCTGACTTGCTTATGTAAGGTTCTGATCCTCAATATAGAAACATAAACAAAGATATTAAGCATAAGAGTAAAGAACACACAATATATCCTAGTTCACCACAAATGCTAATCCAGTCCACCCTCCTTAGGTGATTTCGCCTTGAACACAAGGTCTTAATCCACTATAATCAATCTCGATTACAGATGCACGGGCAACAGCCAGTGACTAACAACATGCACAACCGCAGCTGTGACTAACCCACAATGAACCGTTCAGGGATTCAACTTAATGAATATAACGAACATTGACCTGCAGGTTCCAATCTCGCAAGATCTACTGCTTGGATTTCACAACTAGACATTCAGGGATTCATCGCAATGAATATAACGCTACTGACCATATTTCAGGCTTTTCCACAATGACATCTCGCCATTGTCTTCTCGAGTCTCCGGACACACTGACCACTCAAGGATTCCTAATTCAACAAGAATTAGTTAAACAGGAGATTACAAAGATGCTTCTGAACAAGCAGATTACTCCTAAGTTTAAGTACATAAGAACACACAAGTGTTCAAGCAAGATATGAGCAACAGCTCCTTGCTATCTTAAGAAACTACAGAGATGTATAATGATTTCATAGTTGTTGACATCTTGTAGATCTTTTTCTTCTTCGTCTTCTTGGGTGAGCAAGGTTTGAGCAACAACTCCTTGCTTCTGATCTTCAATATAGCACTGACAAGAAGGTGGTTGATGACTTGACTGATTTGCAATGTTGACTTCTTCATCAACAGCTTCTGTACCAATTCATTGTTGTTGTGTTGAATGATGATCTTAAGCTCCAACAACAATGGCCATGTGTAAATGGTGATAGCTTTTGATATTTAAGTGTTACAACGAGAACTCATCGTTGTTGCTATCTTCACACAATGAATTTGATCAATTCTCCATTCATGCACTGAATCGATACCTTCAGAAGCGTTTACTCCTTTCTTTAAATAGCCCAGTAAAATATAGTCGTTGAAATACTGTTGGCTATTAGAAAAGAGACGTTGTGTAATAACTAATTGTACTGACACATCTCCTTTTTTGCTGTGGGAGAAGTGACGGGATATATCTTTCTTGGGCACTGTGTACAGTCGTTCACAATGGTAACATTTGACTTCCAAACTTCAGAGGCTTCTGATGGTAATTTATTGAAGCATGAGTAGAGCCTTCTTAACAGGATATCTGATACGTCAAGTCTTCAGTCTTTTGAAGAAGTTCATTAGGAATCAGTCTTCAGAACTTCAACACTTGTCTTTAAGAACATTATCCTTTACTACTTCAAGTCTTCCGAAATTTCAAAACTCGTCCATTAGGAATCTGTCTTCAAAATCTTCAGCACTTGACCTTCGGAACCGTAATCTTCAGAACACATAAGTCTTCAGAGTCTTTCTTCACTTGGTCTTCAGAGCCTTCCGCCTTCAGAGCTTCAAGTCATGAGAGTCTTCAGCACTTCGGTTCTCCAGAAGATTATCTTCTTTAGAAACTTCGCTATCTTCAGAATCTCAACCACTTTCAGAGAGCATCCACAAGAGCATTGCAACAGCAATATCAGCATCCTTGGATCTGACTGATCATCATCAGATACAGAAGTGTTCTTGCTTCTTGCGACTTGTGTCACACATAGTAACTTCGCATATTATCAATTATGCACATCTGGCTGGTGCTTGTTGGATATGATATCTTCTATGATTATGATCTGCACACAACACACGTTAGAACATAAAATAGTTCTTTTACAAATATGTATTGTTATCATCAAAACATAGATTGACTTATAGAGATAACTCTTGCTCTCACAAAAACTGTGTGGTCGACATTCTTCAATTTGCGGATGATACATTGTTAGTAGGCGACGGTAGTTAGAAACAATTATGGGCTCTCAAAACTGTTCTTAGAGGATTTGAAGCGATGTTGAGACTTGGTGTAAGTTACTTGAAAAGTAAGCTCATTGGAGTTAATTTAAATGCTCACTTTTTGGATGTTGTATTAAATTTCCTTTCTTGCAGGTTAGAAGGCAAAGCTTTCAATTTACTTGGCATCCCTATAGACATGAACCCAAGGCGCATTTCTTCTTGGAATTTCTTTCTGCACAAGATAGAATCTCATCTCTCGAAATGGAAAGGTAGGATTTTAAGCCTTGGAGGAAGGATTACATTATTAAGGTCTGTTTGGAGCAGCCTGCCCGTTTTTCTGTTGTCATTTTACAGGGCTCCGGTAAAGATTTGCAAGATTATACCAAGCTTCAAAACAACTTTCTATGGGGAGAGGGGGATGGAAAAATGAGAACTCGTTGGGTAGGTTGGGAAAATCTCAGTTTTCCAACTTCATTAGGAGGTCTCGGTTTCAAAAGATTAGAAAAATTCAATATCACATTGCTTTTCAAATGGATGTGGCGTCTCTTGGAGAAAAGGGATTATTTATGGATTGATATTTTGCGAGTGAGGTATGGTGATTTTACTTCCACTTCATTTTCTGATCTTTCAGTAAGCAACTGCAGTAGCAGGTCTCAAGCCTCGATATGGTGGAGGGGCATATCCAATTTGAAGAAAATACACGATAGTTGTGTATTCAAAGACAATTACAGCTTTGTTTTGGGGAACGACAAATCGTTTTCTTTTTGGTATGGTCTTTGGACAGGTGGAGACAGGTTGTGTGAATCCTTAATAGATTTATATCGCATTAGCAATTCGAAATATATGAAGGTGTACAAAATGGGAGAGTAGTCGTCAGAAGGTTGGCAATGGGACGATTTCGGAATCACAGACTGCACTGCTGCTTTTGTTTTGCTCAGAATTCTATTTCTGAGAAACTTCTTTATCTCTTTCAATTTAACCCGCGATGTTGTTGATTATGTGGTCTGGAATTCTTATTTTAGCGTTGGATATACGGCGAAATCCAGGTACGACTCACTATGTAATGGTCTGCATCATTCAACTTTTGACGCATGTAATCACTCTTTTGAGAAGATGTGGAAATGTAAGATTTCATTTTGTGTCAAGGCCTTCAGTTAGAGGCTTCTTTTGAACATATTGTCGTTGAAGGATCTTCTTTTGAGAAGAGGTATAATTCCTATTAACAATACTGGCTGCACTTTTTGTAATGGTGGAATTGAAAATCAAAATCATCTTATTTTCAATTGCGACATTTCCAAAAGAGTTTGGCATGATGTTTTACTTTGGATCAGTATTGAGGGCCAACTCTTTGTTGAAGATTTTCATCGAAATTTCTTATTTTGATTGAATTTCTTCAAAAGGAAGAAAGTAAAAGCAGGCAGGGAAGAAATTATTTGGTTAGTCACTTGTTGGAGCTTATGGATTTTGAGGAATGGCATTTTATTTAAAGAAGAAAAATGTATTGTTTCTAATCTGGTTTGGAATATCAAGCTTTTGGCTTGGAGGTGGTATCAATTAGGAGATATTACTCATTCCAATTGTAACTTCTATGATTTTTTCAAAGATCTTTTGCATTATCTGGTCTAAGTTTCAATTGGTCTTTAATCTCTCTTTGTTATTCAGACTTTTGTCTATCTTTTGTAATCGAGTTAGAGTACCCCTAGTGTTCTTTTAATACAATTCTTACTTAAAAATGTTATTTAACTTAAAAAATTTAGCTTAATCTCTTCTAAACCAATTTCAACTTTAAGATTGAAATTTAATTTGAACAAATTTTCAAAATTATTCTACACATGTGAGTCTATCTTTTAACTTGTTCGGACTTCTATAATTACACATATTAAACTTTTATTTGTATTTTATAGTTTATTTACTTTCTTTAAAATAAAAATATATGTAAAATGAAAGGTTATTTACAAAACTTGATGTGTGGTGTGTCGTTAAATACAAGTTGCTCATATCTTTTGGTCTAATTACATTATCTAGAAGAAAAAATATATAGGGCATTATTCATTTCACATCATGTTTTACCCACACATCTTGTCGAAATTTCAAAAATACATTTAAAAACTAGATTCTAATTTTTGAACACATTACACAACAATTTTTTTGAGGCATGTGAAATCTAAGTTAAAAATAGATACGGATATTGGAATCCGGATTAAAAACTTACAAATTTTGAAATTTCGACGTGTCTCAACATACCTAACAAAAACCCAAACTTATAATTATGAAAAATGTTAAAGGGTTAGTCTGGATTTCAATATTCTGATTAACCTTTCGGACGCTTTCATTTGAGTATTCACGCTTAGGACTTTCCCTCTCCTTTCTCTTTCATTTCAACAAATTTGAACACAAGTAAAAACAAAGTTCACCATTGCCTACTCATGCATCAACATTTTTCAATCCTTCTCATAACATCTACTCCACTACATCCAGACTTAGCACATTTTTCGAGTTCTAATCCACTACATTCAGGCTTAATACGTTTGTCAAGTTCTAATCTGTTACATTCAAGCCAAGATCATCCACCTTTCGTAATCGGTAAGTGATCGTACCTGGATCAGACAGTTATGCAGTGGCCAGCAACGTCGTATAGACTTCAGCTCTGGTGATGATGATACGGCGCCGGGGGGGGGGGGGGGGGGATGTACCTGCAAGGTACTCCGACGCTCAAGTAAGAAAAAGGGGAGTAAGCAAGTACAGTAAAGAAGGTGTGAGTTTAGAATGCGATGTAACCTGACCCTCTCAAGTGAGAGGGTATTTATAGAGAGCCCCCAGCGCGGGGCCAACGGTTACTTGCACTGGGCTGGATTGTAAGGCCCAATCCAAGTAACTGCCGGGGCTTACATGGCGTAGTGAAGACCAGCACGTGGTCTTCGCCCTAGAGTAACGGTCCCTAAATCTCCGGAAGTAGGACAGACCGATTCCTTCGGGAGTGGAAAGTTACAAGAGAACGTGTCCTCGCGGAGAGGTGTGTCTGCGGGCTGTGTACCTCTGCTCGACAGTCTTTTTACCCCGCGTGTCCGACGTCCAAGGGGATGGTACGTGCCCGACACGGAGGTGACTTTGGGCCTCGTTGGGCCTTCGCCAGTGATTGGGTTTGGGCCTGCCCGACAGTAGGGCAAGCGCTGACCTAGTCCAGAACAGGAGCCACCAAGTCGTTAATCTGAGGTGTCAGAGTAATGACTTAAGGGCTAGTACTATGTCGAGGACGTATCTCGTCGGGGAAGGGATTTTAAACGCGGAGCGGTTGGTCAACCGGGCATGAACAAATTGACCTGACCGCGCCAGACTGGCCGCGGCTGGGCGACGTCGCGGGGATACGAGAAGTCTGAAGCGAGGAGAAATGGAAGGACGCGTGCTGGGGAATGAAAAGACGCGCATGGAGAAATGTGTGCCACGTGTCGCATTCCATCATTACCTAGGGCGGCTACGCTAGGGTGGAGTAATCGATTGCCTAGGAAATCCTCGAGTCTCATGAGGCCCTTATAAATAGGAGTGAGCCCGTGTTATTTGCACGTTTTCACTCTCTGCTCAGACTCTCTTTCTTCTTCTCTCACTGCCATCATCGCCGCCGCAAGCCACCGCAAACCGCTGTATCGGAACCCTACCGGAACTATATTTCAAGTAAGTTTCTCGATCTTCCTCCTTTCTTTTGCATTCTATGCGGTGGTTCCATGGTGAACTGATGAAGTTCCCACTGAAATCGCGAAATTTCAGTCGAAAATGGCGGAATTTCTTAGTTTTCTTGTTAAATCCCGCGGGGGAAGTGATGGGAACCACGAGGACAAGAAGAATGTCCTGAGGACGTGAGATGAATATCTCGGGGTCCTTGTTCGTAACCGCGGGATGAGTCCTCGGGGAGCAGTCCCGGGGTTCGTTCGTCGTATAACTGAAGACGTCGTGTGATCGCGACAGTCGTGTGGTCCCCGACGCCCTTCTTCGCCCTTTCACTTGATCAGTGGTGGAGGGGTGAATTTGATCTGGATCATCGAATTCACCATTTCCTTCTGATTTTCAGGTAAATGGACGCCCTGTCAGTGGCCGTGGGATCCTTAGACATCGACGACCAACCCGAATCACCGATGGCGGAAATAACTAGTGTCGAGGAGCGTCCGTTCGACAAATGGGTCAGCGATGAGCCGCTGAACATGATCTCCCAGTTCGTCGCCGGGGACGAAGATGATATATTTTGTATGGTCGAGCACCGCCTGGTGGGCTCTACGAAGTCGTGGAAAGTGTTCCGGCCATTGGAGCACCATCGTATCTGTTCGACGTACAGGGGGATGCGGTTTTCCCTTTACGAATTCATGTTCGACGAGGCGGGGTAGCGTTTGCCCTTTACAGACTTTCAACAATCAGTGTTCGTTTGGCTGCGCTTGGCGCCCTCGCAGCTGCACTCCAATTCTCTCGCCTTCCTCCGAGCCTTCGAGCTCGTCTGTAAATACCTCCAGATCGGGGCAACTGTGCCCCTCTTCTTCCGTATTTTTCATCTTCAAAGGCAAGCGACCGATGGCATACATGGTTGGGTGTCTTTCAAGCAGGTGAGCAGCCTGTTTAGCACCTACATGGACTCTGTCCGCAACTTCAAGTATCGGTACTATATTGTAAGGCCGGTCTCCTTCGAAGCCGTGATTTCGATGTACCGTCGAGCCCGACGAGAAGTAGATGGGAGGCAGGAAGAGGTCCTTGAACCGAGGTTCCCCTTGTTTTGGACTGAAGAGCATTTTAGGAGAGGGACGGACAGCTACATCGTCAGCCCTCGTCGACTGTGCGAGGGGGACCGCCTGGCGTACGAAGCAATAGTCAAATTTGTCAACGGGTTCAGCAAAGCTAAGCTCGTGACGCCGGACGGGGAGTTCATCCAGGGTGATGATGGGAAGGTCTTGACGAAGCGCCGGTTGATCAACACGAGGGCCCTCCTCGAAATGTTTTCTGATGAGGACGCCCTCGAGTTGCTAGGTGGTAGCGACTTCTTCGACTTACTTTTCCCTTGTATTTTAGGTTTTGCTTTGCTGACGCGTTTATTTCCTTTGTAGGCAAGATGTCGGACGCTGAGGAGCGCATCAAGAAACTAAAGGCTGCCCGCCTTTCGAAGAAAGGAGGTAAAGACTGTGTCGAGCAACTCCGGGCGCAGGGCCTCAGTCCCACTCCGGCAACCGGGGGCTCTTCTGGCTCTCCCCAGGACAGCGACTCCCCCAGCACTCAGATCTCCCCAAAGAGGCAACGACTTGCTGATCAGGTGGACATCGACCTCACTGAGAACGAAAGCCCTCCCGCTGTGAAATTTGTGCTCCCGCTTTGCTACTCGAGGCCGAACTTCTTTATGAGGAACAATTCCCTGTGTGTTGGTGGACCTGAAGATCAGACCATCTTGGGCATTGACAGGGTCTCTCGGAGAAGGGCGCTGGTGGAGGACGTGTCCGCGGTGATGCGGGTGTGCGTTGCTGCCTTGGTCCTTAACGACGAGACATGCCCGGCGGACGAGATGAACAGGCTGCAAGAGAGTTTCAGATCCATCTCAGCTGAAATGGAGAAGGTGGGCCAGGAGCTGACCGACTGCAAGAACCAGAACAAGGCCCGGGTCGAGCTTCAAGAGAAGTTGGAGGAGAGGTTGAAGATCGCTGAGGAGGAGAGGAAACGTCTCTTGGCGAGGAATGCTGAGCTGGAAGAAGCTGTTCGTCCGACTGAGGAGGAAACCGAGGAGGACAGGTTGTTGACTTCGCAGGCAGCGCTAATAGCTAAACTTAGGGAAGCCGAGTAGGATAACCTTGTGGCGGCTGACATAGGTTTCAAGAACGCCGTGCAGCAGCTTCGGGTTGTCAACCCCGGCCTCATAACTGAAGGGACTGACCCCGACTATGAGGTGGTCGACGGTCAGATTGTGCAGCCGATGCAAGAGGATGAGGTCGGCGGAGGGGCAACCGACCACGAGCAGCCAGAGAGGGCCCCTACTGAATAAGTTTTTACTCTGTTTCTGTTTGGCTTGCAAGCCATCTTATTCATTGATGCATGTGCCCGGCCTGTGTGCCAAGGGCGTTTTGACACTTATTTGTAATACTTGTACAATGGGCTTCTGCTCGCTTAATGCATTTTTGTTTATCTGCGTGTGATGTGTGTATGTTTTCGCTCGTGTGTGATGTTATTGTATTTGTCATACTTTATTTATTTTTGTCTAAGTAATAGAGATTTTGGGGATTTGCTCGACTTCGATAATCCTCGACTGCGTGGAGAGCTGGCCGAGTGGGCGGGGGTGTATTCCGACCGTCAACGAGGCTAAGAGCTCGGTCGAGGTCTTAGCTTCGTGGCATGAACTTCCCATCGCGAGCTGGGTGTTCTGTCCAATTCGTACAACGACGAAGGAGCTCGATCGAGGTGTCTTCGTCGGATCAAAGGTCCTCGCGCACACACAATGCGGTCATTGATCATCGTGTCTTGTATAGAGGTGTCACGCTTGTACCCTAGTGCGTCCCCGTAACCGAGATTCTAGCGTGTCGCGGACAATGCTTAACTGTAGTACTGTTTAAGCTTCTTAGCGTTCCATGGTCGAGCAAGTTCTTCCCCGTGCAAATTTTCGAGGAAGTAGGCTTCTGTCCCCGTTTTCGCGCGGACGCGGTACGGGCCCTCCTAGTTCGTGGCGAGTTTGCCTTCTCGCAAATCTTTCTAGTTCCTTCGTAGGACAAGAATGCCTACCTAAAAATCACGTTTGATGACTTTGTCGTTATAAATTAAAGTTATTTTTTGTTTTAGTGAAGCTTCTCGGAGAGAAGCACCCGAGCGTGTCTCCTCGACGAAATCGAGCTCTTCCCTCAGGGCTTCGTTGTTCGTGTCTCCATCGAGGGGGCCTCCGTTCTCCTCGAGGGTTCCCTAATCTCCACGGGGATCACCGCGTCTGTTCCGTAGGTCACACGAAAGGGTGTATCCCCGGTCGTTGAATGTGGGTTTGTTCGGTAGGCCCAGAGGACGCTGTGTAGCTCCTCGACCCACTGTTGTTTGTTGTCGTCTAACCGACGTTTCAATCCTCGGAGGATTACTCTGTTCGCCGCTTCATCTTGCCCGTTCGTTTGAGGGTGCTCGGCCGACGTGAAGTGCTGCTTCGTGCCCAACTTGGTGACGAAGTCTTGGAAGTTCCTGTCGGTGAACTGTCTTCCGTTGTCGGTGACAATAGCTTGGGGCACGCCGAATCGGGCGAGGATGTTCCTTTTATAGAAATGTAGTATATTGAAGGCCGTGATTTTGGCCAATGCTTCTGCTTCGATCCACTTAGAAAAATAATCCACCCCGACGATGAGGTATTTGTTTTGATACGATCCCACGACGAAAGGTCCGAGGATGTCCATTCCCCACCACGCAAACGGCCACGGGGAGGACAGTGTTTTGAGCTCGTTAGGAAGTGCGAGGTGCATGTCCCCATGTCGCTGGCATCTATCGCACTTCTTGACGTGTTCCTTGGCGCCTTATTGCATGGTGGGCCAGTAATACCCTGCCCGAAGTGCCTTACAGGCTAAAGATTGCCCACTGAGGTGATGTGCATTGATTCCCTCGTGGATTTACTGGAGTATATCGGAGACCTTGGTCTCCTCGACGTGTAACGCCCCGATTCCAATTATTCCCATTTTTGTTGAGTCCTTTATTTTAATTGAGTGATAAATTATTTTATTTGTGAAATTGGTGTGTTAATATGCTATGTTGACATGTTATGATATTTTACCATTTTTGAGAGTTTTCGGGGAAAATTAGAATGGAAGGTATTTTGGACATTTCCCAATTAATGGGAAGTTAGAAATTTAGTGGAAATAGAATTATGTGGGATATTTAGTAAAATTGGTAGAAAAGTGATTAAGTGTAGAATTATGTGAGAAATAAATTAATTGAATTTGGGTAGAAAATAAGAAAAGAAAATGAGAAAAAGAAAAAAAAAAGAAAGTAGGAAAAGAAATAGAAAAGAAAAAGAGATAAGAAGAAATAAGGGGGAAAAGAGAAAGAGCAGAAAAACGGAGAGAGAAAGAAGAGAAAGAAAGAAGAAGAAGAGAAAAGAGGAGAAAACTTGGAAAAACCTAGAAAACTATCAAGAACAATCATCTAGCAAGCTTGGAATCTGGGTAAGGGTGTGAAATCTTATTATCTCATCAATGTATATCATTATGTATGATTGTGTTGTTGTTGTGGCTGATTTTTATGAGTTCTTGTATAAACCCTAAATGTAGAAAATGTTGTGAAGGATGATCAAAACATGATTTTGTATGTATAAATGTGTTGTTGATGTTGTTTGAGGTTTGGGTACTGATATGGGTGTTATCTATATGGTGTAAAAATGAGTTTGGAGTTGGGATACTTGTTGGTATGTTCTCATAGGTGTTGATTGAGTTTTGGGGTGTGAATAAATTGATAAAAATTATGTTTCAAAATATTTCAAAAATGGAAAATGTTTTGGATGACTTTTTAATGGTGAAAATATGGTAGTATTTTGAATTCTGATAACACAGCTTTTTACGGAATCGAAATCGGAGTTCCGGAAGTCATTTAACGATCGAAAACTGATTTTTCAGCAAAAACCTGCAACTGTGCGTCGACTCATGCATTCATGCGCTGACCCGGGAGAAATTCCCATGTTCATGCGTCGACCTCCAAGCCTCATGCGTCGGTGCATGGTCACAGAATTTCCAAAATGTCCGATTTTGTTTTCTTCATAACTTTTGGACCGTAAGTCCGTTTTGACCCCCGTTTGAAGCGTTGGAAAGCTAATGAAAAGCTCTTTATATTAAAGATGGTTTGGAAGGTAAAAGATGATTTAATTAATTCGTGTTTTTGGAAAATAGTCGGGCTGTCGGGTTTTTATCACGTACAATGTGTGCAATTGATGTGTTATCATGCTATAGGCGTTGGATATGTAACGTATAGCTTGTGTGCTATTGTAAGGCGTGAGTATATGTTATAAAATGTTGTGCATGATTGATACGCATGGGTGATGGATGTATGATATTTGAATGTATATAGATTGTATGTGATTGTATGAGATAAATGCATGAATATATTGTAGATATGTATGCATTTCAAGAATGTCTTGAGTCATTTGCGTGTGAAGCATAATGATGTGCATTCTTGTGTTGAGGGATTCCTATGAGAATCCGCTATAACATCGTGTGCCTTAAACATAAGGGGTGTGAGCGATCGGATGGATCGTGTGCCTTAAAAATAAGAGGTGTGAGCGATGGGTATAGGCGATCGTGTGCCTTATACAAAGAGGTGTGAGCGATCGGGTCGTGTGCCTTAGACAAAGAGGTGTGAGCGATCCATAAACGTCGTGTGCCTTAAAAATAAGAGGTGTGAGCGATCATATTGGATCGTGTGCCTTAAAAATAAGAGGTGTAAGCGATGGAGAACATCGTATGCCCGACGGGGAGTTACCGTGATGTAACGAGCGATGGTTCTAGCAGAGTTCCTGAGTGAACTTGAGATGATTGAGTCGGTATCGCATTGCATTTGCATAGAGTCGTCAGTTAGTCTCTATGATTTGCATTTATCATCTTTAAAATGGTGCTTTGATGAATAAGCAAATATATGTATGTTTATGTGGATTGATAAGAATTGTGAAAATATGCATGAGGTATATGCTTGGTTTGAATAGATATGTATACATTGCGATGTATATGAGTGAGATGTGATGAATTGTGGTGAGAATGTGGAATATGTGTATTTTTATGTTAAGATATATATAATTATATGCATTGTTATTATGATATTATTTCTCACCCTTCTGCTATTTTATAATGCTCTATGAGGCATTGCAGAGTAGATATGCTGGTGGTCTTTTTGTGAAGCGCGTCTTCATTCTTTTGGTCGGTTGGCTCTGATATGTAGCACCGGGTAGCTAGGATGACTATGATTCTTTTGTGATACATTTGTATATGTATCTTGTTGATGAATGCTTATGTAAACATGTGTTATGTTGGTGGATAATACTTGAGGATACATGTATATATGTATATATGTTGTTGTTATTCAATGTTTAGATTTTTAGCTTTTATTCTAAATGTTGAGATGTGGGTGTAAGGACTAAGCTCCTCTGTGGCAAAGTTACCCCATTGTTGCATATCAATTGTTGAGCAGGTGTTGTATGTTTTAATTTCATGTATAATGTTACATGCCTCTTTTATACTAGGTTATAATTATACTCTGACGAAATTTTTCGTAAGTGCCTAAATGATTAAATGTGATTATTTGGGGGTATAGAAAGGGGGTGTTACATTAAGTGGTATCAGAGCCAGAGTTGAGTCAGTTGTGTCTGTATTGTTGTTGTGATGGTTGAACTGTTGTTTAACCTTGTTGTCATTTTTGGGAATGATCAGAATATGGCTGGTAGAAACGACAATGCGATGGCTACTGCTTTGGAAGCAATGGCTAGGGCGGTGCAAGGTGCGCCGAACGTGAATGCTAATGACGAGTTCAGGAAGAATCAACCACCGGTCTTCAAAGGAAGATTTGATCCCGATGGTGCTCAACTTTGGTTGAAAGAGATTGAAAGGATATTCAGAGTCATGGACTGTGCGGAGGAGAATAAGGTGAGGCTTGGGTCTCACATGCTGAAGGAGGAAGCCGATGATTGGTGGGTCGGTATGCGTCAAGTTCTTGAAGTGGATGATGAAGAGATAACTTTGGATTTATTTCGTACTGAGTTCTTGAGGAAGTATTACCCTGAAAGTGTGAAAGGGAAGAAGGAGATGGAGTTCCTTGAACTGAAACAAGGTAGTATGTCTGTGGTGGACTATACTGCTAAGTTTGTGGAGTTAGTGTAGTACCATCCTCACTATGCTGCAATTACTGCTGAGTTTTCAAAGTGTATTAAGTATGAGAATGGTCTGCGTCCAGAGATTAAACAAGCTGTGGGATATCAAAGGATAAGAAGGTTTTCAGATTTGACGGAATGTTGTAGAATCTTCGAGGAAGATAGCAAGGCTCGTTCTACGCATTACAAAAGTCTAAATGAGAGGAAGGGAAAGCAACAAGCTAGAAGTGGGCCTTATGTGACACCCGTTGATAAGGGCAAGCATAGGGGAAACTTTGAGAAGAGATCTGGAGGAGGAGGCTCCGGTCCCATTAAGTGTTACAAGTGTGGTGGAATGGGTCATAAATCATTTGAGTGTGGGAAGACAGTGGCGAGATGTTTTAACTGTGGAGGCCTTGGGCATGCTACTACTGATTGTAGAAGGAATGTGGCGAAATGTTTTAATTGTGGGGAGCCTGGTCACATTAGCACGAAGTGTCCGAATCCGAAGAAAGCTCCAACTGGTGGGAAGGTATTTTCTTTGGCAGGAACTCAGACTTCCAGTGCAGACCGTCTCATTAAAGGTACTTGCTTTATTTATAGTACACCTTTAGTCGCTATTATTGATACTGGAGCGACTCATTCGTTTATTTCGTCTGAGTGCGCGAAGCGTTTGAATCTTGTGTTGTCCCTGATGGATGGTAAGATGGTTATTGATACTCCAGCAATGGGGTCAGTAACTACTTCTTTGGTTTGTTTGAGTTGTCCTTTGACCATTTATGGTAAAGACTTTGAGATGGATTTAGTGTGTTTACCGTTGGAGGGATTGGACGTAATCTTGGGTATGAACTGGTTGCAATTTAATCGAGTTCATATAGATTGCTATCACAAGTTAGTGAGGTTTCCTTCTTTGGAAGATGATGAAGATGAGAGTTTCCTGTCCACTAAAGAGTTGAAGAAACTTTTAGCAGACGAAGCTCAATTGTTCGGTTTGTTTGCATCTTTAATTATGGATAGTCAAGTGTCACTTGATGTATTTCCTGTTGTGTGTGATTTTCCTGAAGTGTTTCCTGAGGATATTACAGATGTACCGCCGAAAAGAGAAATTGAGTTTTCTATTGATCTAGTTCCGGGTACAAGACCGGTTTCGATGGCACCGTATCGTATGTCGGCATCGGAGTTGGTAGAATTGAAGAAGCAATTGAATGACTTGTTGGACAAGAGATTTGTAAGACCAAGTGTTTCTCCTTGGGGTGCTCCGGTATTGTTGGTAAAGAAAAAGGATGGAAGTATGCGGTTATGCATTGATTATCGACAATTGAACAAGGTGACAATTAAGAACAAGTATCCGCTTCCAAGGATCGATGATTTGTTGGACCAATTGGTTGGTGCGCGTGTTTTTAGCAAAATTGATTTGAGATCGGGATATCACCAGATTCGGGTGAAAGAAGAGGACATTCAAAAGACGGCCTTTAGGACACGGTATGGCCATTACGAATATTCTGTGATGCCATTCGGGGTTTCTAATGCGCCGGGTGTGTTTATGGAATACATGAATCGTATTTTTCATGAACAGTTAGATCGTTTTGTGGTTGTGTTCATTGACGAGATTTTGATTTACTCTAAGTCTCAAGAGGAGCATGAAGAGCATTTGAGAATTGTGTTACAAATTTTGAAAGAGAAACAATTGTATGCTAAGTTGTCGAAATGTGAGTTTTGGTTGTCGGAAGTAAGTTTTCTTGGACATGTCATTTCCGGTAGTGGTATTAGTGTTGATCCATCCAAGATTGATGCGGTGATGCAATGAGAGGCTCCTAGGACGGTTACAGAGATTCGAAGCTTTTTAGGCTTGGCGGGTTATTATCGGAGGTTTATTGAGGGATTTTCGAAGTTGGCACTTCCGTTAACGCAATTGACTTGTAAAGGAAAGGCTTTTATTTGGGATATTCATTATGAAGAGAGTTTCAATGAGCTAAAGCGAAGGTTGACGACGGCTCCGATCTTGATTTTGCCAAATCCGACTGAACCATTTGTTGTGTATTGTGATGCTTCTTTGGTTGGTTTAGGTGGTGTTTTGATGCAAGATGGGAAAGTTGTGGCTTATGCTTCTAGACAATTGAGAGTGCATGAAAAGAATTATCCTACACATGACTTGGAGTTAGCGGCCGTGGTGTTCGTTTTGAAAATTTGGAGGCACTATCTTTATGGTGCAAGATTTGAAGTTTTTAGTGATCACAAAAGCTTGAAATATTTATTTGATAAAAAAGAATTGAACATGAGACAAAGAAGGTGGTTAGAGCTTTTGAAGGATTATGATTTTGGTTTCAATTACCATCCAGGTAAGGCAAACGTGGTGGCCGATGCTTTGAGTCGGAAGTCATTACATATGTCCGCATTGATGATGAGATAATGGGATCTTTTGGAGAATTTTAGAGACTTGAGTTTGGTTTGTGAAATGACGCCGAGAAGTGTGAGACTTGGTATGCTACATGTTACGAATGATTTTCTTGCAACCGTTTGTGAAAAGTAAAAGTTGGATTTGAAGTTTGTTGATTTAATGATGAATGAAAATGAGGATTTCAAGGTTGATAATTTTGGAGTTTTGAGATTCCGCGGTCGTATTTGTATTCTAGATGATGCGGAGTTGAAAAAGATGATATTTGAAGAAGGACACCGAAGTAACTTAAGTATTCATCCGGGAGCGAATAAAATGTATCAAGATTTGAAGAAAATCTTTTGGTGGTCCGGATTAAAGAGGGATGTGGCTCAATTTGTGTATGCGTGCTTAACTTGTCAAAAGTCTAAGGTGGAACATCAAAAGCCTGGTGGATTGATGCAACCGTTGGACATCCCGGAGTGGAAATGGGATAATATATCGATGGATTTTGTTACGGGATTGCCGAATACGCAAAGAGGTCATAATGCTATTTGGGTAATCGTTGATAGGCTTACTAAATCTGCTCACTTCATTCCAATTGATATTAGTTATCCTTTGGAGAAGTTAGCCGAGATTTATGTTCTTGTGGTTGTGAAATTGCATGGAGTTCCTAAGAGTATTGTATCGGATAGAGATCCTAGGTTCACATCGAGGTTTTGGGAGAGTTTACAAAAGGCTTTGGGCTCTAAGCTAAGATTGAGTTCGGCTTATCATCCACAAACGGATGGTCAAACCGAGAGGACAATTCAATCGTTGGAGGATTTATTGCGTGCTTGTGTGCTCGAGCAAAGTGGTGCTTGGGATAGTTATTTGGCGTTGATTGAGTTCACCTACAATAACAGTTTTCATTCAAGTATAAGTATGGCACCATTTGAGGCTTTGTACGGTCGGAGATGTCGAACACCCTTGTGTTGGCATGAAACCGGTGAGAGGACAATAGTTGGACCGGAGATGGTACAACAAATGACGGAGAAAGTGAAGCTTATTCGTGAAAAGATGAAAGCTTCACAAAGTAGACAAAAGAGCTATCATGACAAGAGAAGAAAAGATCTTGAGTTTCAAGAAGGCGACCATGTGTTTTTGAGAGTTACGCCGGTTACGGGTGTGGGTCGTGCTTTGAAGTCGAAGAAATTGACTTCTCGTTTTATTGGTCTGTATCAGATTTCTGCGCGAGTTGGTGTTGTGGCTTACCGTGTGGCATTGCCTCTGAATCTTTCGAACTTGCATGACGTATTCCATGTTTCGCAACTTCGGAAGTATGTTCCGGATCCGTCACATGTTATTCCTATGGACGAGGTTGAAGTGAAAGATAACCTTATGGTTGAAGCTTTACCGATTAGGATTTTGGACCGTGAAGTTAAGAAGCTAAGAGGCAAGGATATTGCGCTTGTGAAAGTAGCGTGGGGAGGCGCAGCGGAAGGCGATATGACTTGGGAACTAGAGAGTAGGATGCGAGAGTCGTATCCGAAGTTGTTTGAATCAGGTAATATTTTCGAGGACGAAAATTTCTATAGTGGGGGAGAGTTGTAACGCCCCGATTCCAATTATTCCCATTTTTGTTGAGTCCTTTATTTTAATTGAGTGATAAATTATTTTATTTGTGAAATTGGTGTGTTAATATGCTATGTTGACATGTTATGATATTTTACCGTTTTTGAGAGTTTTCGGGGAAAATTAGAATGGAGGGTATTTTGGACATTTCCCAATTAATGGGAAGTTAGAAATTTAGTGGAAATAGAATTATGAGGGAAATTTAGTAAAATTGGTAGAAAAGTGATTACGTGTAGAATTATGTGAGAAATAAATTAATTGAATTTGGGTAGAAAATAAGAAAAGAAAATGAGAAAAAGAAAAAAAAAGAAAGTAGGAAAAGAAATAGAAAAGAAAAAGAGATAAGAAGAAATAAGGGGGAAAAGAGAAAGAACAGAAAAACGGAGAGAGAAAGAAGAGAAAGAAAGAAGAAGAAGAGAAAAGAGGAGAAAACTTGGAAAAACCTAGAAAACTATCAAGAACAAAATCATCTAGCAAGCTTGGAATCCGGGTAAGGGTGTGAAATCTTATTATCTCATCAATGTATATCATTATGTATGATTGTGTTGTTGTTGTGGCTGATTTTTATGAGTTCTTGTATAAACCCTAAATGTAGAAAATGTTGTGAAGGATGATCAAAACATGATTTTGTATGTATAAATGTGTTGTTGATGTTGTTTGAGGTTTGGGTACTGATATGGGTGTTATCTATATGGTGTAAAAATGAGTTTGGAGTTGGGATACTTGTTGGTATGTTCTCATAGGTGTTGATTGAGTTTTGGGGTGTGAATAAATTGGTAAAAATTATGTTTCAAAATATTTCAAAAATGGAAAATGTTTTGGATGACTTTTTAATGGTGAAAATATGGTAGTATTTTGAATTCTGAGAACACAGCTTTTTACGGAATCGAAATCGGAGTTCCGGAAGTCATTTAACGATCGAAAACTGATTTTTCAGCAAAATCCTGCAACTGTGCGTCGACTCATGCATTCATGCGCTGACCCGGGAGAAATTCCCATGTTCATGCGTCGACCTCCAAGCCTCATGCGTCGGCGCATGGTCACAGAATTTCCAAAATGTCCGATTTTGTTTTCTTCATAACTTTTGGACCGTAAGTCCGTTTTGACCCCCGTTTGAAGCGTTGGAAAGCTAATGAAAAGCTCTTTCTATTAAAGATGGTTTGGAAGGTAAAAGATGATTTAATTAATTCGTGTTTTTGGAAAATAGTCAGGCTGTCGGGTTTTTATCGCGTACAATGTGTGCGATTGATGTGTTATCATGCTATAGGCGTTGGATATGTAACGTATAGCTTGTGTGCTATTGTAAGGCTTGAGTATATGTGATAAAATGTTGTGCATGATTGATACGCATGGGTGATGGATGTATGATATTTGAATGTATATAGATTGTATGTGATTGTATGAGATGAATGCATGAATATATTGTAGATATGTATGCATTTCAAGAATGTCTTGAGTCATTTGCGTGTGAAGCATAATGATGTGCATTCTTGTGTTGAGGGATTCCTATGAGAATCCGCTATAACATCGTGTGCCTTAAACATAAGGGGTGTGAGCGATCGGATGGATCGTGTGCCTTAAAAATAAGAGGTGTGAGCGATGGGTATAGGCGATCGTGTGCCTTATACAAAGAGGTGTGAGCGATCGGGTCGTGTGCCTTAGACAAAGAGGTGTGAGCGATCCATAAACGCGTGTGCCTTAAAAATAAGAGGTGTGAGCGGTCAGATTGGATCGTGTGCCTTAAAAATAAGAGGTGTGAGCGATGGAGAACATCGTATGCCCGACGGGGAGTTACCGTGATGTAACGAGCGATGGTTCTAGCAGAGTTCCTGAGTGAACTTGAGATGATTGAGTCGGTACCGCATTGCATTTGCATAGAGTCGTGAGT
Organism: Lathyrus tuberosus; assembly: GCA_022829125.1. NCBI lineage: Eukaryota > Viridiplantae > Streptophyta > Magnoliopsida > Fabales > Fabaceae > Lathyrus > Lathyrus tuberosus. The sequence continues at coordinate 6,167,649 of JALAZF010000199.1, read as the reverse complement.
TGGTCTCTATGATTTGCATTTATCATCTTTAAAATGGTGCTTTGATGAATAAGCAAATATGTGTATGTTTATGTGGATTGATAAGAATTGTGAAAATATGCATGAGGTATATGCTTGGTTTGAATAGATATGTATACATTGCGATGTATATGAGTGAGATGTGATGAATTGTGGTGAGAATGTGGAATATGTGTATTTTTATGTTAAGATATATATAATTATATGCATTGTTATTATGATATTATTTCTCACCCTTCTGCTGTTTTATAATGCTCTATGAGGCATTGCAGAGTAGATATGCTAGTGGTCTTTTTGTGAAGTGCGTCTTCATTCTTTTGGTCGGTTGACTCTGATATGTAGCACCGGGTAGCTAGGATGACTATGATTCTTTTGTGATACGTTTGTATATGTATCTTGTTGATGAATGTTTATGTAAACATGTGTTATGTTGGTGGATAATACTTGAGGATACATGTATATATGTATATATGTTGTTGTTATTCAATGTTTAGATTTTCCGCTTTTATTCTAAATGTTGAGATGTGGGTGTAAGGACTAAGCTCCTCTGTGGCAAAGTTACCCCACTATTGCATATCAATTGTTGAGCAGGTGTTGTATGTTTTAATTTCATGTATAATGTTACATGCCTCTTTTATACTAGGTTATAATTATACTCTGACGAAATTTTTCGTAAGTGCCTAAATGATTAAATGTGATTATTTGGGGGTATAGAAAGTGGGTGTTACACGACGCATATGAGGAGGGGAATAGAAAACCCACGGTGATATAGTTTGTCCTCGACTATAGTGTACGAGCACGCTCGTCGCTTGACCATCCCCGCTTCCTTGGGATCCTCTGGCAGTTTTCCCGTCGTGAGGTACTCGTATACCGGGGTCATCTAGAAATTTCTAATGGCGTTCACGTCTGCCACCGGAATGGGTTTGTCGATGCTCAGGCGGGAAAGCACTTCTTGTATGACGGATTTGTTTCCCCCTTTCTTCTTTGTGCTCGCCAATTTGGACAAGACATCTGCTCGGGTATTGTGCCCGCGAGGGATGTGGGTCACTTTCGCGGAGGCGAAATTCTTCATCTTTTCCTTTACCAAGGTCAGGTATTCAATGAGGACATCGTTTTTGGCCTGATACTCTCCTCGGACTTGAGAGGCTACGAGCTGGGAGTCAATGAAGATTTTGACCTCCTTGGCACCGAGGTCCTCGGCCAACCGAAGCCCGGCGAGGAAAGCTTCGTACTCTGCTTGATTGTTCGACGTCGGGAAGGACAGTTTGAGGGAGACCTCGATCAGGATGCCTTCCTCGTTTTCAAGGATAATGCCTGCTCTGCTCCCCTTCGTGCTAGATGCTTCATCGACATAGATCGTCCACTTTTAGGATCCGTTGGTCGAAGGCTTCGGGACGGTCATCTCGGCCACAAAGTTGGCCAATACCTGAGCCTTCAGGGCCTTTCTTCCCTCGTATTAGATGTCGAACTCGGCGAGTTCGAGTGATCACCTGAGTATCCTTCCCGCCATATCTGGTCGTCCAAGGAGCTGCCTTATAGGTTGTTCGGTTCTTACGACGACAGTGTAGGCTAGGAAGTAATGGCGCAACCTCCTGGTCGCGGTGACGAGGGCCAAAGTGACTTTCTCGATCTGCTGATTCTTGAGTTCGGGACCTTGGAGGGCTTTGCTCGTGAAGTAAATTGGTTTTTTCCCACCGGTGGTTTCTTGTATGAGGACAGCACTGATTGCTTTACTCGTGATGGCAAGATACAAGAAGAGTGTCTCCCCGCTCTTTGGTCGCGAGAGACCGGGGGCTGCGACAGGACTTGTTTTAGGTAGAGGAACGCCTGCTCGCACTCCTCGCTCCATTCAAATGTCGCTTTTTGTCGAAGAAGTTTGAAAAACGGGAGTGCGTATTGTGCAGACTTGGCGACAAAGCGGGAGAGTGCGGTTAGCATCCCGTTCAATGATTGTATTGACTTCTTCGAGTTCGGAGTTGGGATCTCGGAGAAAGCCCTACACTTGTCGGGGTTGGCCTCGATTCCTCGCTCTGTGAGGTAGAAACCGAGGAACTTACCTGCCCGAACACCGAAAGTGCATTTGTCGGGATTGAACCTCATGCGGCATCTCCTCGTTGTGTCGAACACCTTCTTGAGGTGCGCGGCATGGTCGACTTCTTCTGCAAATTTGACGATCATGTCGTCCATATAAACCTTGAGCATGTCATCGATTTCTCCCCGGAAAACTTTATTCATCATCCGTTGGTAGGTCACGCCGGCGTTTTTCAGGCCGAAAGGCATTAAGTTGTAGTAATAATTGCCTGACTCGGTCATGAAGGCCGTGTGCTGTTTGTCGACCTTATCCATGGGGATTTGGTTGTACCCTGAGTAGGCGTCCATGAAGGATAACAGTCTATAACCTGCAGAATTGTCGACCAGCTGGTCGATGTTAGGAAAAGGATAACAGTCTTTCGGGCATGCCCGGTTAAGATCAGTATAGTCAACACACATCCTCCATTTTCCATTATTCTTTTTGACAAGTACAACGTTGGACAACCAGGTTGTGTACTTGGCCTCCGAAATGAAATTTACCTCTAGGAAGTCTTTTACAGCTTTTTCAGCAGCCTCCGCTTTTTCGGGAGATTGCCTACGCCTACGTTGAACTATAGCCCTAGCGGCTGGATCTACTGCGAGCTGATGGCAAGCCACTTCGGGGTCAAGGTCGGGCATCTCGGAGGCGCTTCATGCGAATAGATCAGCGTTCTCTCAGAGACACGTCTTCAGCTGCTTCTTTGCCAGGTCAGGGAGACCGGCGCCAATCTTCCAGAGGGCGACGAGCTCGAAGTCTCCGTCTGGGATGGGGCGCGTTGGGTGGAGAGGCTGCCCGTTGTTTTCTGCCTGGAGATCGAGGTCCTCTGCTCCGCCTTCTTCATGCTCTCCCAGGAACCTGTTGTCGAGGTCGACCGTGTTGACGCGCGGGAGAGGCCTCTGTACGGTGTCCGGGGATGACTTTGCTCCGGTTTTGGGCTTGGTGCCGATGGAACTCATGCCTTTGATTTCAGCGTCGAAGCACCTCCTGGCCGCGTCTATGTCCCTGTGCATCGTAACTATCCGTCCCTTGGCCGTGTAGTACTTCATCTTGAGGTGGACAGTTGATGGCACTGCTGTGAGTTCGGCCAGGGTGGTCCTCCCGAAGATGCAGTTGTAGAGGGATGGACATTCGACCACCAGGAAGCGGGTCTTCACTTGACGGGCAGTGTCTTCGGCCCCGAATGTGACCATTAGTTTAACGTAACCCCATGGCCTGGTGGTGGTGCCGTTGAACCCCTGCAGATCCGAACCGACGTACGGGGTCAGATGTCTCTCGTCGAGCTGGAAAGTCCCGAACAGGTGAGTGTACATGATGTCGACCGAACTTCCTTGGTCGACAAGGATCCTGCGAACGTCAAAATTTGCCATCTGTGCCCTCACCAAGAGGGGGATTGTGGCGTTGGGCGCTCTGCCTGGGAGCTCTTCAAGGTAGAAGGTGATGTGGTTTGATTTCCCTTGCACCTTCTCGAGAGTGGTGGTCTTTGCTGATGTTGCGGACTCCAGTTCGTCAAATTTTCGCTTGATCGATCCGACAGACAACTTCTCGGAACCGCCCCTGGATATGACCATTGTCTTGGGGAAACCTTCCCACGTGCTGCGGGCAGCAACGGGGTCTTGGTGGGGGAAGTTCGTCCACATGCTGCGAACTGCCTCTTGGCCCTCGATGCCTTCGGGGACAAAGAAGTCTTCGGGTCGACTGACGCTGAGGGCGACCTGCAGCCGACTCTCGTCGGGAGGAGGCATCGTCTCCTCGACGTTCTGGGCTTCCCGGGCGCTGGGACGAGGAGTGTCATTCTTCTGGGCGTACTTTTTTAGGTGCCCTTCCTTGATCAGGATTTCAATTACATCCTTGAGAAGGATGCAGTCCTCCGTGACATGTCCGTGGCTCCAGTGGAACCTGCAGTACTTGGACTTGTCCGTATTTGGTTTAGGGGGAGTTGGCTTCAGAAAGCGGACACCTCCTTTCAGAAATTCCGAGTTGGAGCACTCGGAAATGATTCGTGCGCGTGGAGCGTTGAGCGGCGTGTATTCCGTGAACTGGCCAGCTGATCCTCGCGGTTCACGAGAGTCCCGGGGTGGCTTTCCTTCTTTCTTTCCCCTCCCTGTCGGGGAGGAGAGTCTTCTTCTCTTCGGCCGCGGGAGCTTTCCTTCCGTCTCGAGTTGAGGACGATCTGTGCTGCCTCCGACTCCTCGAACTCGATGTATGACTGAGCTCGTTAGAGGAGATCCTCTAATCGGCGAGGTCTGCGGAGGCCCACGGACTTGGCAAAATCTGAACCAAGTCGTAGTCCCCGGATGATTAAAAACTTCTTCATGTCGTCGTTCGTGTGGACCTCGACAGCCTCCCTGTTGAACCTCTCAATGTAGTTCCTGAGAGGCTCGTTCTTCCCCTGGTAGATGCTCTCTAGTGCGACCTCTGTCTTCGGTTGTCTTAGTTGCCTCCAGGACGTGATCGACCCATGTGCTAGACTCTTGTACCAAGTCATGGCTCCCTTTCACAAGGTGGTGGGGAAAGGTCTGCACTTAATGGCTCCCTTGACATTTCTGAAGTTGAGCATGGCTTTAAAACTTTCACGTGATCGTCAGGGTCGGCCAGGCCGTCGTAGGTCCCCAAAGGGGGTGTTTCTCCATTCCCGCAGGGATTGGGGCGTCCATGATCTCCCATGACAGGGGCGTCCTCTGGTCGTCGTCGTCGCTTCCGGCTGGGGACCTTGAAGGGGATCGGTGGTGTTGCCCATGTCCTTGTCGTGGAGGGGAGTTCTTGGAAAGGTTCCTCGGTCTCTCCTCGGCGGTCTTGCTCCTCTTGGCAGTCGAGGATCGTCTGCGTTTCTTCCGAGGCGGGGAACGATGGCGCTTTTAGGAGGTTTCTGGTTGGGGGTGCTCAAGACGTGGCCGGTGGCCCTCGCGAACTGGCGGGGGGGTCCGAGATTCTTCCGGAGGAGTCCTTCACGGGGAAGGAGAACAGAGAGGTGAAGACGGACGACGATGTCTTTGCGGGGAAGATCGCCGTGTTCTCCCTCGCTCAAGTGCTTTAATTATGAGATTCTGGTGCATGATCAGCTGGTTGGTCTGGTTGACCAAGGCGAATAGAGCCACGGTGCTCAAATCGGCATTGGGTGGAGGAGCAACTGGCTGAAAAGCGGCTTGCTGGTCGTCCTGCTGGACGGCGTCGTAAGCCGTGTCTTCGGAGTCTATGGAGGCGGTTTGCCCGTCTCTTATGTCGCCATCTTCGACGTGGAGGGCAGCATTGTCTTCACGGTGGTTTCCGTTCTCGAGCTGCACGAGGATGGTGTCCAGAGCTTTGTTCGCAGACGGGTTGTCGGCCATGCTGGTGATGAACGAAGGAATTGCTTTGGTTTAACGACAGATGAAAAATGGGGAAGCAGTGTTTCCCACAGACGGCGCCACTAATCGTACCTGGATCAGACAGTTATATAGTGGCCAGCAACGTCGTATGGACTTCAGCTCCGGTGATGATGATACGACGGGGGGGTGTACTTGCAAGGTACTCCGACGCTCAAGTAAGAAAAAGGGGAGTAAGCAAGTACAGTAAAGAAGGTGTGAGTTTAGAATGCGATGTAACCTGACTCTCTCAAGTGAGAGGGTATTTATAGAGAGCCCCCAGCGCGGGGCCAACGGTTACTTACACTGGGCTGGATTACAAGGCCTAATCCAAGTAACTGCTCGGGCTTACATGGCGTAGTGAAGACCAGCACGTGGTCTTCGCCCTGGAGTAACGGTCCCTAAATCTCCGGAAGTAGGGTAGATCGATTCCTTCGGGAGTGGGAAGTTACAAGAGAACGTATCCTCGTGGGGAGGAGCACGTGGGTGTCGAGGAGAGGTGTGTCTGCGGTCTATGTACCTCTGCTCGACAGTCTTTTTACCCCGTGTGTCCGACGTCTAAGGGGATGGTACGTGCCCGACACGGAGGTGACTTTGGGCCTCGTTGGGCCTTCGCCAGTGATTGGGTTTGGGCCTGCCCGACAGTAGGGCAGGCGCTGGCCCAGTCCAGAACAGTAAGTTTCTCATTTTCTTACTTTTTGTTTATTTGTGATGCATGCATTTCCTACATTAAGTTACATGCAATAGAGATGTTGTATTTATTTTGTCCCATATATATATATATATATATATATTTGGTTTGAAATTTTGAATTTTTGAGCTTAGGGTTCGTAATGCAAACTCTGTTTTTGATTATGTGCAGTCCCAATTATGAAATCTGGACCCTTAGTCCGATTAACAAAATTTAGTTTTCTTTATTTTATGTGTTGTTCTTAAATTTGGTTTGCTAATACATTTTTTTCTGCTTGTTTGATTATGAAATGTATTTTCTTGTTTGATTATAGGAAAAATGGCTAACAACCAACACATGTTGAGACATGGTAGAGTGACCCAACATTCTTTAATTCGCATGGAGAACACTAGACCCTTGCAACCTGTGGTTGAAGAATCACAGTTTGCTCTCGAGGGATCGTCTTTCTGAGGTCTTGTGTCTCCATCTCATTACGAAGCCCGTGTTGCTCAAGTACATGCTTTTATACCTGATGTTGAACCTAATGTTGTCGGGCCTGATAGTTTTCTGAGAGGCCCATCAAACTTTTCACAACTTCCTTTATATGTACATCACGCTACTAGAAGCGTGCGATAATGAGAGGTGACAAAAATAATTAAATTGTCTATCTTAAACATGTGTGCTATAATAATTAAGTTGTCTGACGATAATGTTTTTATTTTTGTAGTACTGTGAGACGCTAAAATGTATCAACCATGGCAAGAAGGTAGCAAAGTTGTTGCAACCGGATGAACCATGGTTTCAGGATGTCTTGCAGATATGGTTATATTAAGCATGGTTTATTGTCTGCATTTGTTAAGAGGTGACATGTAAAGATGTTGTCATTTCATATTTTAATTGGTGAGATTTCCATCACAATTAATGATGTATCATGCCTCCTACATCTTCTGATCATAGGAAGATTATTGTGTCACTCTAGAATAAGTAGACCTAAGGCATTTGACTTGATGGTGACATATTTAGGAGCTGGTCCAGGTGATGCCCAACAATAATAAATAACACTAGAGGATGTCATACCATATTATTTTTCCTTATGAAATGTGGTTATGGATGTTGTGTGTGATGATGTATGGGTTGCATATCATGGAGTATGTGCATTGAGGTCATACTTCATGGTTTTGGTTGGAACAATTATTTTTGTGAATAAAAGTGTGACCTATGTTGAGATTGTCTACATTAGATAATTCATTGACTTAGACAAAATTCATGGGTACAACTAGAGGGCATCTTATTTGGTGTACCTTTACTCCAAGTTAAGTGAAGGTAGCCATTGGAAGACAAGACAGTTGGCAGGAAACAACTGTATATTTACGCTAATTTTTCACCCTTACTGATATTAATTTCATAATACATGTGCTAGACCGTTACTGATATTTCATCTAAATCATTTAAGGCATGGGTCCACCATCATTTTCGATGCCTCTTCGGCTAGGAACATGTTGAGTACTACTAAGATAAATTTCGACGTGTCTGCTCCATTTTTACATTCATAGCGAATTAAGCGATTGATCCGTTCTAAAATGCACTTGATTGCATCGTGTCGGATAACATCTATTTCACACCATACAATGAGCATTGTCATACTAATCCCTTTGAGGTTAAATCATGGAACTCTGGATGCTTGTTTTGTGGATCATGACTTATTTATGTACATCTATCTGAGCGAGTATTACGACAGTTCGGGTATCTATAGGGTATACATAAGGACCCCATAATTTTTGCTTCTTCCCTTGTTCTTCGCATAGATATTGATGGGACATTTTCGAACATGGATGAGCATCTTCTGCTAGAGGATGTATGTTGTGTGCCATATCCTCGTTCATGAAGTATGATATACAATTACATCCAATAGTTATATAGAGACATCAGATGCATGAGAAGATCCCCATATATCAGCTCATCAAGAGATACTAGGAACAAGCGAGGGTGTACCATATCATGAATGTATTGTCGACGTGTCACCTTATTATTGCTATTGGGAGAGAGAGCATAACTAGAGGCAAGTTTTAGGAGAGCACTTCTTAGATGGTCACTCTACAAAAATCTTACTAGAGGCACGACATGTGTTGCGATATAGGAGATAGAGGAGGAATATTGGGGGTTAGATATGCTCAATAGTGATATTTAAATTTGTATTTTGATATCAACATTTTAAAAACTTATATGTTTCATTGTATTTTACAAACGACTAATGTAAGGTTTATCAATTTGATCTTGTTAATGAATGATTAATGTGTATAATTTATTGTGGGTATGATTTAAAAATGACTTATAATTTATGTTTTACTAACAATGAAAAATTCCTTCAAATTTACTGTCAAATTGTGCAAATATTGGCTTAGGATTTGTCCGAATTTTGAAAATCAAACATTTCTTTTTGGGAAAAATGAATTGTCTATTTGATAAAGTGGTTTTGTTGTAAAATAATAGATGCGTCCGAATTTTAATCTCCAAACGATGCGGATGACATTTTTAATTTTCCATTAGATGTGAACACTCTATATGGTGTAGTGAACACCACCCAATGTATAATCAGGGCAGGTCCAAGTTGGGCCCAAAGTGTACAGTTGCATTCCAGGTTGCTCTTTGTTCCCCTCAATATTTGGATTTGCACCCCCACTTCTTCCTTTCACAGCTCATGAAATATTTTGATTTGTACCGTATTGTTTCTTTTTAATTATATTTTTTATTTTTAATGAATTGTATCTTAAATTCAAACGCAAAAATTGAGATGAGTAGGACTAAAACCCATGACCCTTTTCTTTAATATGGATAATAAGCTGCTAAATAAGAACTATGTCAAATGTCAGCAAATCAAGTATATATTATTTAATTTATAATTTATTTTAATTAATGTTGATAATATTAAGATATGTATAGGACTTATACGATGTAGAATGTTTGTAAGATCTATATTTTAGAATGGATAAATTAAAATTTTATAATTATAAATATGTTAAATACCATTAAAATATTAATTATTAACAGAAAAATATTGCAAGATATCTAGCTAAAAAAACCAACCCTTTGTGTGGCAGGCAAGCCAAAAAGGTATGCCAGGAATCAATTACAAAAAAGTTCAACATAGGCCATGTTTGGTGTTTACATGCCAATTGAAATTCGTGATATGATAGATGTGTTCTTTTCTTGGGGGAATCATATACATCCTGTTGTGCTTTCCACTTGTCAACCATTAAACAAAATTTTCTTCACTTTACATCTCATACTCATATGATAGATGTGCATATAATTAGATATGTTTTTTTCTCACGTTTAATTATATGCATGCAAACACATATTAACATAACCAGTTATCATTCTCATCTTCTAAAGAGATTATATAACTTTTATAATTTAAAGATCACAAAAGAAAAAACTTAGGAGTTCAAAGTATCTAATATTTATAACTTACCAGCTATTACTTATAAGTCATGTAGATGACAAAATAGCGTTTCTTCTTTATAAGCAAATATATTTAAGCTTTTAGATTAATCTATGTTTCTACTTTAAGGCATGTACCATAAAAAGAGTCCTAGTTAATGGTCCATATTCACAATAAAAGAATAGTGTACGAAGCTAGCTTTTAATCCATATTATCCAGCCAATCTATTGATTCTTTAATATATATATATATATATATATATATATATATATATATACGGGTTAATGAAGTTTTTCGTCCTCTTAAATATCATATATTTCACTTTTAGTCCGTCTAAAAATTTCTTTCAAAAAATGCTCCTCATAAAATTTTTAATTTTAACTTTTGGTCCCTCTTGGCAAAATCATCGCTAAAACCGTCGTCATTTCCGTTGCTAAATAAAAAACCGTCACTAAAACCGACTAAAACCGTCGCTAATTCTGTCTCTAAGTTGTAAAAACCGTCGCTAATTGGTAGGAGGTACCAAAAGTTAAAATTAAAAATTTTATGAGGACCATTCTTTGAAAAAAATTTTTGGAGGGACTAAAAGTGAAATTGAGATATTTATGAGGACCAAAAATTTCATTAACCCTATATATATATATATATATATATATATATATATACCTTCTGGTCACTATTACAAACAAATTTCTCTCTCTCTCTCTCTCTCTCTCTCTCTCTAGGTGGGTGCGTGCAGGCCCGGCCCAAGAGCAAGGCAAACAAGGCCATTGCCTTGGGCCTCAGTTTTATTGGAAGTTTTTGGAACTACTAAAAAGCCTCTAAAATCGTTGTTCTAAAATTTGCTGTAAATGATCCTAGTACGAATCACATAAAAGTTACTTTTTGTGTCTTACTTTTATCCATTTTTTCTTTCCTTTAATCAATCTTTATAATTAGTAATATGATTTAACAAACAAATCTGTATCTATACTAGTATTAGATGTACCTTTTATTGAATGATATTGGTATATCTAACAATACATTTATGGTATAACTAATCATTTAATTTAAAATTATATATATATATATATATATAATTATTTTAAATTTAGCCTTAGGCCTCCAAATGTGTTGGGCCGCCCCTGGGTGCGTGCGTGTGTGTGTGTACGCGCGTGTCGTATATATTGATTTAAAATGTTAATTTATTTTTAACAAAATATCCAAACCCCTCTTCAAGTCAAATAAGGACAATAGTGCATGAAACCAATTCTCATTCGGCTGTGACAAGCTAGTAATCTTTCACTCGTGGTTAATAAACTTCCGGGAATCACGCTCCTAAAAAAATAAAAATCATTATAAAAAATTTGTCAATTAAAATTAATGTAAATAAAATATAATGAATCCAACTAATGTTACCTCTCCGTCCCAGATATGTCTGGCATTATGGTCTAGGTACAGAGGAAGTAATGACAAATCAACAGGGCCTCCTCCAAATGCCTCTGGCTCAGCATCCGCAGCAGTCTCACCCTCCGTATGTGACAATTGACCAGCAGTAGAAGGTGGCACAGACTCTGAAGTATCTATAGTAGGAGATGACACTAGTGAATCGGATACCTCGAGCGCTTGAATAACGAAAATCTAGCGCATGCGGGAGGATGGAGAGAGTGATGCATCAGTAGATGAATCATGTCCCCAAAGGAAAAAAGAAGATGGAGTGACATGAGGAAAAACACAAACATCAGAAGTAGATGAGTCTTTATGACCATAAGGACTAGGAGCCTCTAAAACATGTTGTTGCGTGTTTTCCATAGGCCATGATTGTTGTTTGCATGACCTTTGAAATTCGTACTTTCCACTTGTCAACCATTAAACAAATTATTCTTCACTTTACACCTCATATACTTTCTTTCTCATATTTAATTACATGCATGCAAACACATATAACATAATCAATTATCATTCTCTCTAATCTTCTAAAATACTATATAACTTTTATAACTTAAAGATGACAAAAGAAAAAACTTAGGAGGTCAAAGTATCTAATATTTATAACTTAACACCGATTACTTATAAGTCATGTAGATGATAAAATAGCTTATTTTCTTTACAAGCAAATATATTTAAGCTTTTAGATTTATCTATGTTTCAACTTTAAGGCATGTACAATAAAAATGGTCCATCCAATCTATTGATTCAAAAGGCTTATCGCATTCTTTTATATTATATATATATATATATATATATATATATATATATATATATATTTTAGACCCTGCCATATGGGGCGAATTCGAAAAAGGACCCTGTAAAAAAAAAACTTAGATTCCGTCCCTGCCATTTGAAGATTCTTTCATTTTGGCCCCTCAGTCCACACAGTCAGCATTTTTTTATTTTTTTAATGTGATGTGGCGCTTACTTGGATTTTTATGTTTATTTTCTTTATATTTTAATTACACGCGTGACATTTTACTATTATTTTATTATTTGAATGTTGAAATGTTTAAAGATCAAAAATCAAAATTTTTGCCCTCACCAAGGTTTGAACCCATGTTCTTCTTGAAATGAAAAATCAGTTCTTGAAGTAAAATAGGGAGAAAGATAGTGAATATTACAACATTTCAATTAACAATTAAATTCTTCTTGTCTATTTGTTAACTTCAAATGTATATATTACAACATTTCAATTAACAATTAGTTTATTTATATGCAGTTTATTTATTTAATATTTAGTTTAAATAAATAAAATAAATAAATAAACTAAATATTAAATAAATAAAATAAATATTAAATAAATAAATTGAATAAATAAATAAATAAATAAACTAAATATTAAATAAATAAAATAAGTATTAATTAAATAAACTGAATAAATAAATAAATAAATAAATAAACTAAATATTAAATAAATAAAATAATTATTAAATAAATAAACTGAATAAATAAATAAATAAACTAAATATTAAATAAATAAACTGAATATAAATATAAACTGAAAATAAATAATAAATAAACTGAATATAAATTTAGTAATAAATAAACTAAATAAATAAACTAAATATTAAATAAATAAACTGAATATAAATATAAATTGAAAATAAATAATAAATAAACTGAAAATAAATTTAGTAATAAATAAACTGAATATAAATATAAATATTAAATAATAAATTAACTGAAAATAAACTGAAAATAAATATTAACATATATTTTTAAATAAAATAAATAAAACTGAAATTAAATAAAATAAATAAATAAAATAAAATATTAAACTGAAATTAAACAAATAAATAAATAAAATAATAATAAGTTATAGTATTTATTTAAAGTCATTTATGTATTTAATATGTTAATTTAAGTGTTAATTTAATTGTTAATTGAAATGTTGTAATATATACATTTGAAGTTAATAAATAGACAAGAAGAATTTAATTGTTAATTGAAATGTTGTAATATTCACTATCTTTCTCCCTATTTTACTTCAAGAACTGATTTTTCATTTCAAGAAGAACACGGGTTTAAACCTTGGTGAGGGCAAATTTTTTGATTTTTGATCTTTAAACATTTCAATATTCAAATAATAAAATAATAGTAAAATGTCACGCGTGTAATTAAAATATAAAAAAATAAATATAAAAATTCAAGTAAGCACTACGTCACATTAAAAAAATAAAAAAAATAAAAAAATGCTGACTGTGTGGACTGAAGGGCCAAAATAAAAGAATCTTCAAATGGCAGGGACGGAATCTAAGTTTTTTTTTTACAGGGTCCTTTTTCGAATTCGCCCCATATGGCAGGGTCTAAAATGTGTATTAACCCATATATATATATATATATATATATATATATATATATATATATATATATATATATATATATATATAATACCCGACATAATCACGTGAACAGCATAAAGAAATTATGAAATTTTGTATTTTGTCTTGGCATTTTCTTCAAAAATGACAACTCCATGCTTGTATGTCTTTTATTTTCACCACGTTGGGTATTTTCATACATGCATTGTAGTTTCATACTTTAATATTATCCTGTTTTGGTAGTTGACTATAAACACATTTATGACTTTTACAACATGTTTGATGTTTCTATTTATAGACTATGAAACTGTGTTTAGTCTAAAAAGATGGTAGATATTAATTGCTAAATGTTTAGTTTGAGTGCTAATATGTTAAATCAAATTCTTACTGTACGATGATGTAATGGAAAATAATAGCTTCTGTTTCATTGTTTTCTTTTGTTGGTAAATCTTTGTTTTATTGCTTTATGTTTGAAATTTAATTAGTTTTGTGCTTTGTAATGGTGCAATTTTTTTCTTTAAATGACAGTGTAGATATCTTATGTGTCAACTTATCTTATTTAATGTAAACTTTCATTTTAAATTTTGAAGTATATAGTAAAAAGAAAGAGTTTTCGACTAAATGATTTTCTATTCGAAGATAAAGACAGAAGTGTCTGTGTGTTCGGAGAGAAGATATGACAATTTAGAAAATTATCATCTTGTTAAAGTTTAAAATATGTTTTTTTAATCAAAAATTTTGAACTCAAATGAAAATTTATTACATGTGTTTACATGAAACGAAAATGAAAAGGAAAATTGGAAAAACATTTTGGCGCCATTATTTTGAATTAAAAAATGTTGATTCCCACTTAACCTGAAATATTAAGAGGAATAGAATTATATACAAGAAAAGATGAGCCAGTACAATCATAATGAAAATAATAAGGCCTAACCAAATAATAACCAATAAAGACCTATGTATTTAATAACCCCCACAAGGTCTAATGGTTTTGTGAAAGCATCCACCAATTGCTGGGAAGATGTTACAGGTAATAGATGAAAAAAGTTTTGTTGAAGCTTTTCGCGCACGATATGGCATTCGAGGTTAAGATGTTTGGTATGTTCGTGGAATGATGAATTATTTGCAATGTGAATAGCATACGCATTGTCATAGTAGAGGAAAGCGGGTTGTTTGAAGTTGATGCAAAGTTCGTTAAACATGTTTATATGCCATTATAGTTCACAAACAGTAGAAGCCACAGAATGGTATTCAACTGATAGTTTTCTGAGAGGCCCCTAAGACCTTTCACTACTTCTTTTATATGCACACCATGCTTCTAGGAATGTGCGTGAGTGAGAAAAATAATTGAATTGTCTATGTTAAACATATGTGCTCACTACGCCAAACAAGACATTAGACAGTACTTTTTTAGGCCTTAGACAGCGCTTAAAAGCGCTGCCTAAGGCAGCGCTGGCGTAGGTAAAGACAGCGCTTTTTGTTTACGAAAAAGCGCTCTCTAAAGTATACATTAGAGGGCGCTTTTTCAATAAAAAACGCTGTCTAAAGTATGCCTATAATTTTAATTATCAATTTTTCTATACCTTTAGAGGACGTTTTTTCAAGAAAAAACGCTGTCTAAAGGCCCCCTTTAGACAGCGCTTTAAAAAACGCTGTCTAATGTAATTTTTTCTATACCTTTAGAGGGCGCTTTTTAGGAAAAGTGCTTTCTAAAGGCCCCCTTTAGACAGCGCTTTTAAAAGCGCTGTCTAATGTATGCCTATAATTTTAGTTATGAATTTTTCTATACCTTTAGAGGGCGCTTTTTAGGAAAAGCGCTTTCTGTTATGAACTATAGACAGCGTTTTTTCTAGAAAGCGCTATCTTTTCTCTACGTATAATTTTAATGATTTTTTTTTTAAATCTCATTTTAACCATTTTTTAATGCAGAAACCTGTATAATTCAAGCCATTTCAATAAACCTGTATATTTCACATTTCCATTAACAATTTCTAGTATGGTTCATTAACCATTTCCACTAATCCCATAAATTACATAAACCACATAAACTATTTCCATTATAATTCAAGTCATTTACATTAACCATTCACAAAACTATACAATTACATTCCAAAATCACATAAATAACATAAATCATTCACAAAACTATACAATCCCATAAAATAAACCATTCACAAAACTATACATTCACATAATCTCATTATCCTATACTTTATATGACTTTTTTTTCCAATAATGTATTCGCACAATTCCTCCTTAATTTCTTGCAATTTATCCTTCGTGTAATGAGAACACGCGTATTCATCAAAGTACTACATAACAAAACAAAATATGCATGATTAAGTTAAAAATAATAAATTATATGACATATCCGATAATTATTAAAATAAATCCTAAGTTATAAATCCATGCATACCGTAATAGGAATCTCTAATCGATCCATTTGAAGGATTTCTCCCGTAACCCTCAAAACGAAATACCCGCAGTCTATGCCATTACGCTGACGAGGGCACTACACATAGACAAACAAATAAGAATTAATATATAGTTGTTTTGTGTTATCAAGTAGCATCACTAATAAGCAACATTGTGAAAATTAATATACCTTCTGAGCTTCATTTTCATCATGTGTCTCGTGTGTGTCGTCATGGTCACTAGCCATTTCACCTGTAAGAAAGAAAAAAATAAAAATTAAATGACAAATATAAAAATCCATAATCCATAATCCATTGAATGATATAAGCTATATATAACATGACAACTAATTAATATTATTGAATGATATAAGCTATAATTTTATAACTAGTACCTTTTTCACTAACGTCTCTTTCTTTTCTTGGTTGGAATATGTTCTACCCGTCTGTTAACAACACGGACGGTTAGATTGATCCAAATACCCTCATTATGATCATTTCTTGTATATGATTCATTCGCTATAATATTTTCATCTTGATCATTTATAGTAAATGATTCAATATCATCATCAATATCACCTTGATCTCCAATATTTTCATCAATTACTTTGTTAGATAAAAGCACTATAGACCATTTTGTACTTGTCGGATCAGTGACATAGAACACTTGTTTAGCTTGAGAGGCTAGAATAAAAGGCTCATCTTTGTACCCCACCCTATTAAGATCCACTTGCAAAAATCCTGACTTATCCATTCGTACGCCATTATTATTTTCAACCCACTTGCAACGAAATATAGGAATCTGAAACTTCTCATAATCAAACACTCACATGCGCTCGATAACCCCAAAATATGACAGATTTGCAAATTTGGGGTTTAAATCTTTCACACTTGAAATGTGCATTGCTTCAGCTACCACGGTGACACCATTATTTTGCATAGTACTTTTATCATCTTGTTCTTTGGTATAAAATGTGTATCCATTAATTGCGTATGCGCTATAAGAAAACACAACCAAACTTGGACCATATGCTAAACATCTCAACCTTTCTGTTATTGAAGCGGGATCTGAATAATACTTTGAATAAATATGATCCTTAAACCAAGGTATGAAACTTCGATTGTGCTCTCGTACTATCCAATTCTCATTTCTATTCGGATTTAAACCTCAGAGAACATCCTTGTGCATTTCAACTTACGACTCAACCTCATTCTCATAGTGCAGAACATACAAATGCACTTGATCCCGTTCGACCCTTGATACTGTCACAACTTTATTTCCAATTAACTTTTTTCCTTCTTTTTTTTCGACAATATGAGATTTGGGGAGTCCAATTGATTGTACATTGGACAGATATTCAGTACAAAACTCAATCGCTTCTTCAACAATGTATCGTTCGGCAATACAACCCTCTGGTCGACTTCGGTTTTTAACATACCCTTTTAATATTTTCATATAACGTTCAGCAGGGTACATCCATCTCATATAAGCCGGTCCACACAATTGTGTCTCTTTCACCAGATGAACAACTAGATGAACCATTATGTCAAAAAACGAGGGAGGAAAAATCATTTCAAGATCACACAAAGTAATAACTATTTCTTTTTGCAATGTTGGTAAGATCGCATGATCGATCACCTTACTGCAAATTAACTTGAAGAAAAAACACAATTTAGTTATTGCGCTTCTTACTTTTTCTGGCAGAATAGAACGTATACCTATTGGTAGAAAATGTTCCATTATAACATGGCAGTCATGCGTCTTTAAACTCTTTAACTTGAGGTCTTTCATAGACACAAGTCTTCTAATATCTAAAGAGTATCCTTCTGGAACTTTAACTTCACTTAGAAACTTACACAATACCTTTTTCTCTTTTCTAGATAGAGTATAAGCAGCAGGTGGTAGATATGTTCGTGTTCCTTTCTTCATGGGTCCTAATTCATTTCTTATTCCCATCGCTACCAGGTCCTTTCTTGCTTTAAGGCCATCCTTAGACTTTTCTTGTATATTGAGTAACGTACCAATAACACTGTCAAATACATTTTTTTCAATATGCATAACATCGAGAAAATGTCTTACATACAATGACTTCCAATATGGCAGTTCAAAAAAAATTGACCTCTTCTTCCACCCACTCTTGACAAGTGTATGTGCAAAAGGCTTTCCAAATTGACCTCTTCTTCTTTCACCTTTTCAAAAATTTGATCACCTGTCAATATAGTTGGAGCTCTACCATGTTCTGCCTCTCCATTGAATGCTTTTCTCCACCCACGATAGTGATGATTAGAATTTAAGAATCTACGATGACCGAGAAATACATTCTTCTGACCAAACTCCAATCGCGTCCAATCTGTTTTATCTTCACAAATAGGACACGCACATTGACCTTTTATGATGTACCCTGATAGATTTCCGTATGCTGGAAAATCATTAATTGTGTCAAACAACATCGCCCTCAAGTTGAAACTTTCTTTCCTATACTCATCATAAACCGTGTGGGTTCATTCCATTAGTAGATAATGTCAAGCGAAGGTTTCTTGCTTCTTTTCCAAATTCAGGATAATCATCATCAATTTTCATCCACTGTGGTGAATCTGCCGGATGTCGAAACATTCCATCAATAATTCTTTCATCTGCATGCCAAGTCAAGTGTCTTGAATCGGTCTCACTACGAAACATGCGTCTAAATCTCAGAATTATAGGAAAATACCATAAGACTTTTGCTGGAGACAACTTTTCCTTATATCGAGAGACACCGCATTTAGGACACTCATTTAACGATGCATACTCATTTCGAAACAAAACGCAATCGTTTGGACAGTCATGTATCTTATCATAGCTCATGCCAATAGAGCACAACATCTTTTTGGCCTCATATGTTCGATTGGGAAGAACATTATCCTCTAGAAGCATATCTTTCATAAGGGCCAATAACTCTGTGAAACTTTTATCCGACCATCCATTTCCCGCCTTTAAGTTGTACAACTTTAATACCGCAGACAATCTTGTGAATTTGGTGCAACCATTATATAACGGTTTCTCTGCATCGCTTACCAACCTCTCAAACATTTTGGGACAATCCTTAAGATCTTCTTCAAGTGCTTCTGCAATCTCTTCGACTCGATCAGAATCGTATGTATCTGTGCCATTGTCGTTTGAAGCATAGGTCGTATTATCCCCCGGTTCAACATTCCCGTTAATTTTCTCACCATGCAAATTCCAACATGTATAACTTCTATCAATTCCACTCCTCATTAAATGCGATTCCAACTGAACCGCGTCAACTCGACTCCCAAAACAACAACCCAAGCAAGGACATCTCGTTCGACTGGGGTCTTTAGCGTGCGCAACAGCAAACTTAACGAATTCTGATACCTCATTCTCGTACTCTTTCGACAATCGACTTGAAGACATCCATTTCTTATCCATAATTATACTAATTAAACTAAACAAAAACAAAAATAAAAAATATTTACCTGTAGGGATGTAAACAACTTCTAGACCCACACAGTGTCCAGATAGGTTAGAATTACCAAGATCCCCCTGTACACGTATCATAAAATGAAATATCATTAATTGACCAATTATGAGCCATAACTTGATAAGTGGCAACATGTAATCACAAACAAGCAACATACTTAAGAGCAAGAATACTTAAACAAGTAACCAAGCATACTTAAACAAGTAACCAAGCATTAGAGCAATTCATCCTAAACCTAACAAGATTCAAATCTAAGCAATACCTAAATAAGTAAACATGCATCAACTTAAACAAGTAACATTCATACGATAACCTAAATCTATCAAGAATCAAGTTTAAATCATACTTAAACAAGTAATCATCATATCACAAAGATAATCATCAAAGCAATTATTGAGCAAGATAAACATCTCATACAAAGACAAATATCATACTTTATTTGACCATGCAATACAATAACTATCATAACTCCACTTTCATGGCTCTATATATCATAACTCCATCAATACAATAACTATCAATATTACAATAACTATCATACTTTCTTTAATCTAGAATATAGAAACAACAACTAATGAAAATAGAAACAACATGTTCAATATTAGTCATTCTAAACATGTTCAAAAATAAGTCAGAAATAAGTCATTCTATGTATGGATCATTCTTCTCAAAAATAAGTCAGAAGTATGTAAACATGTTCAAAACTTTATAACTATGGTCATTACCCATATCAACACTACACACAAATTTTTAAGGGCATATACTGGCTTTGTTGCTCAATATCCCAATACATAGTATTTGTATTTCTATAAAATATACAAACCATGATGCATTTTATTAATAGTTTCACACCAAACTCAAACAAACTTATGTCGTGATTCATATGTTACAGACATAAGCTGACATTTCCGAAGAATTGATATGTCGCAACTGGATAATACACAAAAAGGAAGTATGACGCAGGAACTCCGAACCACCTCAAACAACACCTGTACTACGACGGTAAAATGGTAGCTAGTGACAAGAATGAAAACAGCACAAAAATCGTACCTCTTCTTAAATGAAAACAAGAATGAAAACAAGAATGAAAACAAGAATGAAAATCGTACCTCTTCTTCGTTTCATCTTCTTCTTCACGAAAGCAATGGCGAATGAACAACCAAACTGACGGAAAAAAGTGAACGACGACAATGACGAATGAACGACGGCAATGGCGAATGAACGACGGCAATGGCGAATGAACGACGACAATGGCAATGGTTTTCAGTAGAGAAGAACGATAGCAAGGGTTTCAGTAGAGAAGAACGATCGAGAGAAGAAAATGAAAAGAAATGTCTGAAAATGATTAGAAATTGTTTTATATTTTAATTCATAAATGACCTTAGACGACGCTTTTAAAAAGCGCTTTCTTAAGTGCTACCTATAACAGCGCTTTCCTCTAAAAGCGCTTTCTAAGGTGGGGAGAATTTAAAACCTATAGCAGCGCTTTTTGAAAGCGCTTTCTAAGGTTAACCTTTAGACAACGCTTTTATAAAAGCGCTGTCTAAAATAATACCTATAGCAGCATTTTTCAAAAAGCGCTTTCTAAGGTGGCTTCCATTTTGGGCATTTAACAGCGCTTTTAAAAAGCGCTTTCTAAAGGCTGTCTTTTACAGCGCTTTTTTTAAGCGAAATTTTTTAAAGACTTATAGCAGCGCTTTGTCCAAAAAGCACTGTCTTTTTTGCGCTGTCTTTGTCCAATTTTGGCGTAGTGGCTATAATAATTGAACTGTCTGACGATAATGTATTTATTTTTGTAGTACTACGAGACGCTGAAATGTATCAACCATGGTAGAAAGGTTGAAAAGTTGTTGCAACCTGATGAACCATGGTTTCAGGATGTCTTGCAGATATGGTTATATTAACCATGGTTTATTGTCTTCATTTTTTAAGAGATGGCATGTAAAGATGTTGTCAATACATCTTCTAATTTGTGAGATTTTCATCACACATATTGATGTACCATGTCTCCTACATCTTCCGATCATATAAAGATTATTGGATCACTCTAGAATAAGTAGACATAAGGCATTAAACTTGACGGTAACATATTAAAGAGTTGGTCTAAGTGATGCCCAACAACAAATAAATAACACTAGAGGATGTCATACCATATTATCTTTCCTCATGAAATGTGTTTATGGATGTGCGGGTGATGATGCATGAGTTGCATATCATGAAGTATGTGCATTAAGGTCATACTTCATAGTTTTGGTTGGCACAATTACTTTTGTGAACAAAAGTGTGACTTATATTGAAATTGTCTATATTATATACTTCATTGAATTGGACAGGATTAACGAGTACAACTATAGGGCATCTTGTTTGGTGTACCTTTACTCCATGTTAACTGAAGGTAGCCAATGGAAGACAAAATAATTGACAGGAAAAAACTATATATTTACGCTATTGTTTTTCACCCTTACTGATATTAATTTCATAAAATATGTGTTAGACTATTACTGATATTTCATCTAAACCATTTTAAGGCATGGATCCACCATCATTTTTCACGTTTTTTCAGCTAGGAATATGTTGAATACTACTATGAGAAATTTCCACGTGCTTGCTCCATTTTCGTATTCATAGGGAATTAGGTGATTGATGCTTTCTAAACTCCACCTGGCCTCATCGTGTCAGATAACATATGTTTCACACCATAAAACGAGCAATGTCATACACGTCCCTTTGAGGTTATATCCTGGTACTTTGGATGGTTGTCTTGTGAGTCTCGACTTATGTATCCATATCTACCTGAGCGAGTATTGTGATAATTTGGGTATCTATAGGATATACTTAGGGACCCCATAGTTGTTGTCTCTTCCCTTATTCTCTGCATAGATATTGATAGGACATTTTCGAATATGGATGATCATCTTTTGCTAGAGGGTATATGTTGTGTATCAGATCCTTGTCCATGGAATATGATAGACGATTATATCCAATTGTTATATAGAGTGTATCATCCTTGCATGACATCAGATACAGGAGAAGATCCCCATAGGTCAGCTCATCAAGAGATACTAGAAACAAGCGAGGGTGTAGCATGTCATGAATGTATTGCTGATATGTCATCGTATTATTGCTATTGAGAGAGAGACCATAGCTAGAGGCGAGTTTCAGGAGAGCGCTTATAAAATGGTCACTCTACAGGCAATCTTACTATAGACATGACACACGTTGCAATATAAGAGGTAGAGGAGGAACATTGGCGTTAGATATACCCAGTAGTGATATTTAAATTTGTATTTTGGTATTAGCATTTTAAACTGATGTAAGGTTTATTAACTTTTTGTTTGAAAATTTGATCTTATTAATAAATGATTAATGAGTAGGGTTTATTATGGATATGATTTACAAATGACTTATAATGTATGGTTTATTAAAATGATTCTTTTGTAAAATAGATGTGTTCAAATTTTAAACTCCGAACAATGCGAATGACATTTTCAAATTTTTATTAGGTGTGCGAACACTATATATGGTGTAGTAAACAGCACCCAATGTATATTTGGGGCATGGGATTTCTTAATGCACCCTTTATGTTTATTTGCCACCACGCAAAATTATTTAAAAGCCCCCACATTTCGAAGATGCATCTCCAGACACTCCAACTTCTGAATGAATGTTGAAATATTCCGGAGATGCATCTCCGAAATAATTTAAAACATTGTATGCATCACACTCAAAAGACTTCATAAACATATATTGTACCGGAGATACATCTCCGTGAACTTTACGGAGATACATCTTTGTAACGTATTGAACATAACTTTTCATGTTATGCTTTGTTTACGAGTATTTAGACGCAAATTTAAGTCATACCATACAATCGAAAATAAAAAATAAACGTACATAAATCCAGATGGTAAAAAAATGCCAAATATAAATAAAAGACCAATACATGTAAAAAATGTCATACAATTCAGACCAACAAAGTAGCATGACATCAAAATAAAATACATACCATATTACTACTACTATATACTAATACACTACTGTGTATGTCTGACCACCTCTCCTCTACCTCCTCTGCCTCCTCTACCTCATCGACCATCAATCCCCCCCCCCCCCCCGTCCTCCGCCACTATCTCCAATACATCAATGTCCCTTGTTCCTCCGTCATGATTTCATCAAGGACCTGTCTCACATCAGACCTATCAGGGAATATAACTTTGTCAATGTCTGCCTGCGCAATCTCCACCATGAGACGACATATAGGCATGACATCCTCAACATGGTCTAACTGTGTCTGCTCCTCCTCTAGTATATCATGATGAGCTGGCATTGGTGGATCTTCTGCAACATCATGCACCGTGTACGAATGTCACACCCTGAAGAACCATCTTATGTACCCTTTGACGTAGCTCTAGTCGCTCTCAGTTATGGTACTTTGTGCCACCTCTAATACCAGATGACTCTCATAATCATCAAACATGTCATTTATCTGTCTACGTGTCAAGGCAGGAGGAACAGAGACAACACGGTGTATGGGAATGGTCTGAGTGTAGTCGAACTACCGCATGATGCACTCGGGCAGATGAGGAGTAGTGAGGCATGATCCGCAGGCCAACCATCTAGAGTATAGAATTATCTCGTCAAATGGTTGCGTCTTACGGTGATCAATATAGCTATTTAAATGCATGTCCTCAGTAACCAAACAGTCAAGATAGACTATAAAAGGCTCAGTCGCCTGGTTCCCTCTGAGCGGGGAAAAAGCAGTAGCACGCGACATATCCTCAGTGTAAGTTGGTACACTCTCTCAACTGGAGATGTGTGGGAAGTATAGGAGGATCCAAGCCTGAAATGAAAAGTTTGGAACACATGAATCATTAGTAATGACTTCGCAAAGATGAAATGAAAATGACAAAGAAACATTCAAAGAACAATAATTATTACCGTTAGTAGTGTGACACTTCCTGTGACCTGCTTCGTCTTCCACATACATCCATCTCTCAACTTTGAGTACATGTAGACCAAACAAGCGGCCCCCAATTGTACTCATGGATCTGCACAAAATCCTTGAAATACCGTAGGTAGACAACGTCTGTATAAGTGGCACTCTTGTCCATAAAAATCGCAGTGCCAACCAAATATAGCAGGTATGCTCTCATAGCATGCGATCTATGGAGTGCAACATGCTCATCATCACTTGCAGTATGTTGTGCTCTCTAGATCTTAGTCGTAGATATCTTCTTTAGGTATTCAAATCTTGCATGAGCACCCCTAGTTTTAACCAACTCCTCTTTCACCTCCCCTGGGTCAGCCCCTAGATAGTCTACCATCATCTCGAATGCCTCGTCTTTGGTAATCCTTCCATGATCTAGGAATCTCTCCCTAATCGAAAGATGTAGCAAACACGAGACATCGTCAAGTGTGATAGACATCTCACTATGTGGGAGATGAAATGACAAGGTTTTCGGGTGTCATTTCTCCATGAATACATTAAGCATCTCGTAGTTGACCGTAGTATAACTGGTCATGCACAAGGCCTTCAGGCCAGATAAGGACAATAATGCATGAAACCAATCCTCATTCGGCTGAGGCAAGCTAATAATCTTCTGCTTGTGGTTAATAAACTTCCGCCAATCACGCTCCTAAAAAATTAAAAATCATTGTCAGAAATTTGTCAATTAAAATTAACGTAAATAAAAAATAATGAATGCAGCTAATACTACCTCTTCGTTTCAGATATGCCTGGTAGTATGGTCTCGGTACAGAGGCAGTAATGACAAATCAACAGGGCCTCCTCCAACTTCCTCTGGCTCAGCATCCACAGCAGCCTCACCCTTCGTAGGTGGCAATAGACCAGTAGTAGAAGGTGGCACAGACTTAGAAGCATCTACAGTAAGAGATGGCACTGGTGAATCGGGTACCTCAAGCGCTTGAATAGGGGAAACCCGACGCATGTGGGAGGATGGGCGGAGTGATGCGTCAGTAGGTGAATCATGTCTCCAACGGAAAGAAGAAGATGGAGTGGCACGAGGAGAAGCATGAGCCCCAGAAGTATACAGCTCTTTATGACCATAGGGACTAAGAGCCTCTGAAACTTGCTGACTCTTCTCCCGCCACACTGATGCGTGTTGAGCAACCCTCCCACGTCTCAGTTTATCATGTCAATTAGCCATTATACTTGTAAGTTAAAGTAAAGCAGCTAATTAGTGCATGCAAATAACACCACAATCAAGAAAATAAAAAAGAACTAAGAAAATTCCGGAGATGCGTCTCTGTAATATGGGAAACTAAAATACTGAAAAATTATGGAGATGCATCTCCGAAATTTTCTACAACTCAGAAGTTGTGTCGATGGCATCAATGTACCTCATGCAATTCCAAAAAAACATGTTTTAATCATCCTTTCCAGCCAACAAACGTCTAATACACCATGTCTAAACTATCATAAATACATGTCTACTCATTTCTAACATCAATCATCGATTTCTACTCATTTACACAAAAGCTCAAAAAGTTATCAAAAACTCAAGAAACTTACAAGAAATGGATGTTTATGATGTAATTTCTGATGTTACAGATGTTGATTGAAGTTCCCTTGAGCTTTGTTAATTGAGTTTTGACTTGGTGAAAAGAAAAAAAGTTGAGGGAGTTTGAAGTTGATTTTGAACAAAATGAGAGTTAAGAAAGAAGAAGGGTCTGGCGCGATTTAACCTCAAAAATATTTCGAAATGTATCTCCAATATATGTTAACATTAACTGCGTTTTTGATGCGTCTGAAAATACGTCTCCAAAATCTAAAAACATTTACGTATTTTTGTGTGGTGTCTAAAAAATTTTAAATATTACATTAAAAAATCCTCTTCGGGGCATGTCCAGGTTTGGCCCAAAGTGTACGGTAGCATCCCTCAAATGTTACCTTTGTTTTCTAGTGTTTTATGCTCTTTGTCCCCCTTCAATATTTTGATTTGCACCCCATCTTCTTCCTTTCACAACACATACAATATTTTGATTTGTACCGTGTTGTATTTTTTTATTTTTAATAAATTGTTATCATTAATTCAGACACAAAAACTAGATGACTAAAACCCATTATCCTTTTCTTTAATATGGAAAATAATTAAAGCTGCTAAATGGGAACTATGTTAAACGTGGACAAATCAAGTATATATTATGTAATTTATAATTTTTTAATAGTTTAAATTTGTTTGTGATCCTTCTAAATATTTCAAATTTAGTTTTTAATTTTTTAAAATATTTCCTTTAAAGAATGATTCTCTTAAAATTTTATAACACTTTTGGTCTCTAATACTAAAATCGTTGTTAAAATTATCGTTAATTCAATCACAATATTAAAAATCGTCATTAATTCTGTCGCTAAGTTGTAAAAATTATCGTTAAGTTATAGAAGAGAGCAAAAATGTGGATTAAAAATTCTAAGAGGACATTTAAAAAAAAAAAAAAATTCGAATCACTAAAAACAAAATTAAAATATTTACTAGGACTGTAGATAAATTTAACCCTATTTAAATTAATGTCGATAATATAAAAATGAGAAAAAAGATTATACATCGACAGTGTAAAATATTTTTACACCGTCAACCAATCATAGACGTGTATCACGCCAAATCACAAGTTTAATTTTAAAATACTGATATGACATGGTGAAATGTTATAATTCTATTGGATGATGGTGTAAAATAAGTTTACACTGTCAGTGGACTACCTTTGCTCTCTATAAAAATATGTATATGACTTATACAATGTAGAATGTTTGTGAGATCTATTTTTTAGTATGGATAAATTAAAATTTTATAATTATAAATATGTTAAATACATTAAAATATTAATCTTACATATAAGAAAATAAATGGCTACCAAAACTACTATATTGCCCCTCTGCTCATACAGCCTTCCACGTTGCGGTTTTTACCATCCTCCACGTGTCTCTGTTTTTTCTTTTTCCAACTTTTTCTCTGCTATATTCTCTCTCTGAATGCATTTCATCTATTCTCTTAACTTTCTTCATCTTCCTCTCTCTCTCTTTGAACCCTAATCTGCATTTCATCTTCATTCTTTCAACTTTTTTCATCTTCTTTCTAAATCTATCATCTCTTTGCATTTCAGTAACATATATGCGTTTTCGTGGGGTGATGGTGGTTGGAGCTGAAACACAAACGACGATAATTGTGTTTTTTGGTTATGGATTATTCATTGGTTTTGGTTTGCGGTGGCCCTCAGTGATTATTCTGAAATAGGATCGAACTGAACCTTCTATTTTTTTTCCTTCAAATTTGCTATGTTAATATGTGGTATTCGGTAGATTTAGAGATTTTCCATCAAGAATGTTCTTTGGTGGTAGATTCGTTATTAATTTTACGTATATTGTGAGTTTTCTATTTTAATGGGGTTTAGTTCATGTTGTTGGATTTGCTCTGGGTCCTGTTCTTCATGCTGATGGAAGTGACGGTGGTGTTGATATGCACTGGAATTTAGGGTTAGAACCGGAGAGAAAGAGACTAAAAGAACAAGATTTTTTGGAGAACAATTCTCAGATATTTTCCATGGATTTCCTGATGAGAAACCTCTTATGGTAACTAACTTCCTAATCCATTTCACTGTTTCATTTTTTCAATTCTAGCACTCTTTAGTGTTAGTTCTTATCTGATATATGTGTTTTTTCATGTTCAACACTCCTTGCATCATCACTATTTCCATTCTTTTATTTCATGGTGAGTTTACTATATTTCTTGGAAGTTCACTAACACATAGCACAATTCTCAATGATGCAACGTTATTTTTTCAGATTAGGGATTTTAAAATTGCGAAATCTGAGGCGGATATTAGTTACTATGTTGCTTATGTAGGTAAGATTATGTTTATTATAGTGTTGTTTCTTTGAAGTATTTATTATAAGTTGTTTCAGTTCATTGATAATAATTGAAAATGTTGTATGATCATCATTCATTCTTGGAAGAACTTTAACATCTGTATTATGGGGAATGATTTCTGATCGATGCCGTCAAAAACCTGTCATGGTTTTCGGTGTTTTCTCGGTGTAAGTAGATATTTTCTGTAGCATATGAATGTGTTGTTTTCTATAATCACTAATTCTTATTTGTTTTTCAATTTCATTTTCAACACACTATTTGGCCTTAGTACGAGTTTTTGGATGGTTGTTATCACGAGATTTCTTGTCGGATGCTTGAATGGTGCGATTGGACGAAATTAATCTTCATTTACAATTCATTTACAATTCTTTGTTGCTGCAGATGATTGTTGGGCTGAACTTAATCGCGACCACAAGGTATAGATCTATTTGTGGCTTTTTTTATCTTTTCTTTTCTTGCATCTATCTATCAATCCATATATAATCAATGCTTATTTTGTTTGATTACAGGGCATTGATTATTTGAAGTATGGTAACTGTTTCAATGATGGATCAAAGCCCACTGAAAGGTAGTCAAACATATATTTTTAATTTTGCATACTACTACGTTGCATCTACACTTGAAGATGTGTTTTTGTGTCTGACATGTGATTAAATTCAACCACTTCTATGTTTTGTATCCATGTTTGTGTTTATATCAATGTTTCATTGGCTAAGACTTATGTTTTAGTTTCCTTGATATAATGGTATCTTCATGCATAATTTTGAAAACTATGGCGTTCTTATATATAGGTACCCCGTTATGACTCGTGCTTTAATGAAGGCAGGTCGTCCGGTCTTCTTTTCGCTATCTGAATGGTATTTATTCTATTTTAGCATCTTATTGTTCTTCAAATTTTAATTACTTCCTCTAATTAAAATTTCTTTGTTAGGGGAGATTTGCATCCAGCTTTATGGGGTGCTAAAGTGGGAAATAATTGGAGAACTACCGGTGACATAAGTGATACATGGGAAAGGTAAAAACTACGCACTCAATTTGTCGATACTAGCCATTCTTAAACATGAACAGCTATGGTTTGTAATGTGTATAGTTGTTTGATGCAATATGATTTCAAAGGCGGATACAAATGAAGTTTACGCCGAGTTAGCAAGACCCGGTGGCTGGAATGGTTAGAATTTCATTACCTTAGACATTAGATTTTTATTTTTTTTTCATATAAAATTAACGAGTCAAGATATTCGTTAAGCATTTTAACTCAACAAATCCTGATATGCTTGAGGTTGGAAACGGAGGCATGACGAAAAACAAATACATTGTTCACTTCAGTTTATGGGCCATTTCAAAGGTTTTATCTCTCTCTTGACTTCAAGTATCTTAATTCATGTGAAAGCATATATTGACTTTGGTTTTTTGCAGGCTCCACTTCTTCTAGGGTGTGATGTAAGAAATGTGACTAAAGATACCATGGAGATAATCTCTAACAAAGAAGTTATTGCAGTTAACCAAGGTGATACTTAATTAAGTCATTTTGTGATTTCCTAATTGTAGTAAATTTGTAATATGATACTAACGTTAAGTTTTATCTCTTATATTATCTCAATAGACTCGCTTGGTGTACAAGCTAAAAAGGTTAGGATAGAAGGTGATCAAGAGGTAATTTCTCGACACTCTAGCACTATTCCTATGAAGATTGAACTACTCATGTTTTGAATTGCATACGCATGAATGCTTAAATTTTGATAGGCTGGACCAATTAACTATTGGCATTATTTTTGGATAGATATGGACAGGTCCTCTTTCAGGATACCGGGTAGCCGTCGTGTTGCTTAACAAAGGTGCGCAGTGTATCGCTGTAACAGCGAATTGGGATGACATTGGCATTCCACCGAAAAGTGTTGTTGAAGCAAGAGGTCTTTGGGAGGTATTCATTCTACTATTGTATACATTTAATTTATGTTTGTTGGATACTGAGTTAATTGTTATGGATGCAGCACAAGATATTGGAGAATTATTTTGTGGATAAGTTGCGTGCGACAGTAGAATCACATGCGTGTAAAATGTATGTGCTGAAACTAGTAGCATGAGTTCTACAAGACAAGAACACGGTTGTTTAGATTTTGTAGCTTTTGGAAGCATGGTGGTTAAGCGGAAATGGAAATAAGTTTGTTTGTTTCTGAGTAAAATCAATGTTAATTTTCTGTATGATGACTTCATTTTACTCAATAAAGATTGTTCATCTGCTTCTGTTGGTTTAAGTTTGCTTCCTTATTTTTGTGGGATTAAATAGAAATGATTTGTATCATAGGACAGGGAAGCTTCGGGAATCGAAATCTTATTGTAAAAATGCTCTTAGAATATACTCTAAACCAGCTCCCGGGACTACCGCGGAGGAGATTGCTGGTGATTTGACAGTGGTTGGCCATATATTTGAATCTGTCGATAATCTGGACGAGGTGTTGAAGCTGTTGCAGAAGGCTATGAAACCGTTGGAGGATAAACCTGGACAGCAGAGCACGATTGTGGTGTTGTTTTGAACCTAATGAAAATATGCATTTTTTAGTGTTGTTTTGAACATAATGGGATTGGCTTGCTTGCAATTGTTTAAAATTAATGAAGCTGCTGAATTATTTTAGGAAGCTAGAGGAATTCAAATGAAGCTACTGAATTGTTATATTTATAAGTAGTTAATTATTTACTTGCTTAACAAATAAATAAGTTTAGAAGTGGTTAATGTGCTATAAATAGTATAAAATTTTAACACTTTTTTTTAAGGTTTTAATAAAATTTTGTTTATTTTTATTTTATTGATTATAATGTGAATAGAAAAAACTATTTAAAAATTTAATTATTTTGATTAGACATAAAAGTTTTTAGTGAGTAATAGAGTAGTTACGGTATAGGAAAAATTCAATAAATATTTTAATTTAATTATAATCAATATTTTAATTCTTATAAATCAAAAGATCATTATTGATTTGAGAAAAAAATGATTTTTTTATAATACAATAATTTATTGACTATAAACTTTTTAAAAACTTATAAATTTTTCGAGCTTATAATGTGAAAACATTACATAATAAATAATTGAATTCTAATTATTTAAAATTAAATATTATTTTAAAAAATTCAAAAGCTTTTAATCATTATTATTACCATTATTAATATTAGTTTTTAATTATTATTATTATTATTACCATTATCATCGTGTTCCTTTTTATTATTATTACTATTATAATGAATAAATTGTGATTTTAAAATAATCACAAAATATATAAAATATTGCAATTAATGGTATATTTTTGCAATTATTGTCTTATTGATTTGTACCAGTAATATATAGTAGTATTTTGGAAAGGCATTGATATAAGAAAAATCTATTCTAGAAAATGTTCTTTCCATTTTTTATTACAAATAAATTTAATCTTTAATTTAAATATGATAATAGTTTATGTCAGTCATATATATATATATATATATATATATATATATATATATATATATATATATATATATAGTTTTTCAGAATTATTAACTTGAAATACATTAAGCAAATGAATGAACCACGTGAAGAATTTATCTGCAGAAAAGATGCCTCTGACAGAGAATTTTAAAATCATAACATGTGAGGAGTGCATAACTAGTCTCATATTAATAGTCAAAATATTGTTTTTTCTTTTTATGAAAATTATTTGTTTTATGAATAAATAAATAAATATATATATATATAAATAAATAAATAAATAAATAAATATATATATATATATATATATATATATATATATATATATATATATATATATATATATATATATATATATATATATATATATATAAAGAAGTGTAAATAAACATTTAGATTCAGAGGGATAAATACATTAAATAGTAAAAACATCATTAGACAGGATATTGAATTGTCAGACATTGAAAAATAATAATAATAATAATAATAAGAAATAAATGCTCTATAATTTTGATTGCAAGATAAATATTTATATTAATTAGTAAAAGATTAAGGTTTTAAAATTTTTAATATGTAATTGTTGTACCCCAAATTTTACCCTCATCTTTTTGCTAAATGTTGTGTGATTTATTTTTTCTCTGTATTTTATTTTAATTTCCATTTTATTATTCTTATTTATTTTTGTTCTAATTTAACATTTTTATTTTAATAGTCTTTATTTTTTTTTTATCTTAATTCAATTTTAATGTGGTTTATTTATTTTTATTATTTATGTATTTAAATTGTTTTCTTAATTTTAATTAGTCAATTAATTTAATTTAACTTTGCATGTTTTTAGTTTAATTAATTTTATTGTAGTTAATTAATTGACTTTTAATCAATTAAATTATCATTAACCTTTATTTTGTCATTTAAGAGAAAATATTATTTGTGTATGTGTTGCCTTTTGTGTGGTCCACTTGATCAAATAATGAGGCTTCTGATTGGAGGTTGAGTTTATATCATCAACCAATGAGGGTTAGGTTTTGGCGTTTAACTTTTCAACGCTAGGCAATGGCCAATAGGAGTTTGGCACGTGGCATTGAACCCTTCCTTCTTCCTTTGGTCGTTTGTATTTTCGTTTTGCAGAAGAAGATAATCCCAACGGTTCCAAACATCTTCAATTTTTCGAATTCACCTCATCACAAGCTTGGTGCCACAATCCCAATTTCAATTTACCCAACAATTTCCTCTTCAAGCTTCAAGCGATTTTCACTTGTACAAAGTGATGGTGTATTTTTTCCCTTTATCAGCTCTCCTCTGCGCAACCTGTGAGACAAAGCATTGTCTTTTTCACTTTCCCAAAACGTTACCTACAACCGCTTGCAACAAAGGAGAGGTGGAGAAGCAATACTTATTTGATGCATTCAACCCTGCAACACCTGCATTTTATTAGTAGGAGGAGCTTTTGTCTTGTGGAACTCAATTTAGGAATCCAATTTCAAAACCCTAGCCTCCAAGTATTTGATGCTTGAACTCACCTAACCCGGCCCAATATCATTGCCTATATAAAGAGGCTTAGTTTCAGTTCATAAACATCAACACTTCTCTCACAAATACACAAATTTCTAGCACACGAGCAAGGAAGAGGGAGAGCTGTAGTGGAATCTTGATTCAAAATTCGGAAGAGCTTACCACAAAGTTGAAGGTGCAGTGGACTCCATTGGGTAACCCTCTTCCCTTTTAGTTTTTTTTCATGATTCATTTGATATTCATGTCATGTGCATTATGTTGTGTATTTGCTCATATGAACTTGTAATATGTGATTGAGTATGTATGTTTGCCTTTTGATTTGAAATTGTGAACTGAGTTTGGCTTGGTATATTGATACTTTGAAATGGTTATTATGCTGTCAATCTTGTTTAAGCATCATTTTTGTTAACATGATAAGATTGTCCTTTGGTTTTTGTTGTTTCTTGAATGTTAGTGCCTATAATGTGGTTTTCTTTGAATCCCCTGTTGCAACTAATGTAGGATGTCCAACTGATGGTTGTCCTGTGTTGAGTTTTGTTTATGCTCTTGTTCTGATTTGAATACCATGCTTGAAATATCTTGATTTTTTCTCCATGGTTTGTTAAGGTCATATTTTTTCTTTTGTTCATTTTGTTTGACTTGTTGAGTTAACCTTTAGTTTAGATCTGATGTTTGAGTTAACTGGTATATTCTTGCATCATGTGCTTGACTTACTTTGATGATTGTTTGTATCTAAATGGTTTATTGATGTGTAGATCCGTTGAATGTTGTTTCTGAGTATGAAAATCTGTTTTTTAACTCGGTCTGTTCAAGTGTTCCTTTATGCCTAAAACTGAAATGCCTCTTGCTTTGCTGTCTCTGTGATTTGTAACAAAGTTGTAAGCTTGGAATCCATGATGAATATGCCCCGTTTTGCCTAGAACTCATGTTGGAGATGCCTAACTGTTTACCATGTGCCGTTGTTCGTTCTAAATGACATTACCTAAGTGAACTTATTTGCTATACTGTGGTGTTTTGTGCCTTGTTTTTGCTCTGAACATGTGTATTGACTCTTAACTATCAACATGTTGCCTATGCGTGGAATCCTTGTCTAACTGTTATTTGATATGCATAAATTATGTTTGAATCCTTGCTCCATAATATTGTGTATCCAAGATGTCGTGCCTCTTATCATCATGACTGAACGCAAACTTGCTATGACTTCATGTGCCATTTGTACCTATAATTTTGCTTTGATGTACGAACTGTTGTTGTGTCCGGCATTGTCTTTGCATACTATCTTTGTGAATTGGTCTGCTGCATTGTTTGATAACCAAAATGAACCTTAACTTTCTGAATCCTGCTATCTGATTGGTGTGCTAGCGTTTGTTTGTGCGTATCTGACCTGATTAACTCAATGCCTTGTGGAATGTGTTTACCCTGATAACATTTTGTTACCTGCTGTTAACTACTCATGCTGTTTATGCTATTACTATCATTTCCTTAGCCCATCTGTGATATATCCATGATCTGTCATTGCACTGTTGCTAACTTGTCTTTACTTGTTATCACTTATTGTGACATATTTGAGTCGCTGTTGAATTTTTGAAACATATCTTTGAAACCGACTGCAACATGCCCTAACTTCTCTTTTATTTTCTTGCGTTTCAAACTTGTAACCTTGTTCTAAAACATTGATGTTGGTTTTTTTAGTCATGTGTTTAATCCTTGCGGTTCTTGAAACTTTGAATCCTTGCCATGCTGTTATGAGATTCCATAATCTTCCATAACGTTTATTCATTTGTTCAAGGCATGTCCCTGTATGATCCCTGATTGAGTGTACTGCATGCTTGTCTGTTTGTTGCCATGACTGTGTTGAGATTTCTCACTTTATCCATTCAATTGTTTTACTTTGATGTCCAGTTTATATGGTATATATACGTAGCAGTTCATTGACTTTGAGTTGGTAATGCTATGATTTTGTTCATGGATGATCTTTCATGGCATGGTTTGGAGGTTTGCCTTTCATAAGTAGATCGTGTGTGTTTGGCTTGTGTTGGAAATTTGAAATATGCGCGCGTGAAGAGGTTATGTAGTTATTAAGTTGTATTATTATTGGATGAAACATGCCGTCCCAACGGTCACACACTCGCCTAGCCTTTGCCATTCACATGCCATACCTGGGTTCGATCCTGCGGATCAACCCTTTTGTTTTTTTTTTCTGATTTTCCATTTTGCCTTGTCATATATATTTGTGCTTGCATTTTCTATTCACTACGCGCGCACAGCCCAGATGGTGGAGGTTTTTGGACGTTCAAGCGAGGGCGTGGGTTCAAACCCAACATGGGACATTTTCCATTTGCTTTTTTATTAATTGTTCATGTTATTTCTTTTTGTTTGTACATGGTTTTGGAAACACTATAACTTGCTCATTATCCATCCTTTTTATCCCATTCTTTTTGCTATGGCTTTCTAATTAAATTTACTTTTTAAGCATAAAAAGAAATTGTTAAAAATATTTAATCTACTTGCTTGTAATCATGATAATATTAGGAATTTCTCTTAGGGTTTTTATCATCTTCTTTATTCATCTTGCCATGCTATTCTTGTTTATCATATTTGATCATTGTCTAATATGCATGATTCTAATCTTGCTTGATATCCTAAAGCTTTATTTCATCTCATAAATTTATTCATGTCTTTTTATTTCATCATGTTTACATTAACTTGTTATCATGTTAGTAACCTATAACTGTTTTTCCCCCATTCCAAAGGAAGGTAAAATATGTTGACTCTTAAAGTCATAGACCCCACCTTAACATAGTAGCCTCATAAGAGCTAAACTTTATTTCTTGGTCTCATCAGAGCCATGAAATTATAACTAGCCTTAGGAGAGAGTTCCTAAACTCTTAGTGATATTCATACTAATGAATCATCACTTTCCCCTACTGACTAAAACATAATTATAGGACCATCCAACTCGACTTAGAGAGTTCTTAAACTCTACAATGAGCTTGTACTCATTTCCCCTCTGAATATTGACCATTGTCAATCATTCAGTAGAAGTAGACCTACGCATACTCTGATTCTACACCCGAGGATACGTAGGCGTAAATTGTGATGCCTTGTCGAGTATACTTAGATACTAACCCCTAGGGTTTCAACCTTTAGCATAGAACCTTTAGCAAACATAAGATAACAAGTAAAACAAGAGGCTCCCGTAGAGTACTACGGACGTTTAGGGTGTTAATACCTTCCCTAGGCGTAACCAACCCCCGAACCTTAGATCTCCCCCCTTTAGGTTTTTCTAACGATCTTGAACCTTTCCTTTGGATAAATCAAAGTCGGTTGTAAAAGAAATATGATGCAAGTTAATTAATAGCTTGTTATCCGATTTTCATCGCAACAGAAATGGCGACTTCACTAGGGATACAAGCTAGACCTATTGCTGGTCCTTTCCTAAGAGGGTTAAGCCAATCTTGTTTTTATGTTATTTATGTTTGCTTATTTACTTGTATATGCTTATGTATGTCATATTTGCTTATATATCTGTGTATCTGTTCTTGCTTGACATTTTTCTGTTTAACGTGGGTTGACATGATATCTATGAGTGAGATAAATCCTATACCCGGATTTGAGTGCACTTATTATAGGACGATGGTATTCAAGGAGGCTTTGAGGGAGTCGAATCCTGAAAAGTTGAATTGAAAACACCATCACTCAGTTGAGGCCCTCTTGAGAGTTTAGTTATGTTGAACGAATTCGTTCGTGAAAGCGTGCTACTCTCGACCTAGGAGCCCATGATATTGAGAACTGTAGTTACCAAACCCCACTAAGCCTTTTAGTATGTAGTGCGGAGACCATGATGAAGTCTATTTCTGAATTGGTTGTCACGCGATACTACACTCAGACGAGATCCTCTTGAGAATTTTATTGATTACCAAGTCATCTGGGAAATCCTTAAAATCCGAAAGATGGGTTGTCGACTCTGGGAACTTCTTAAAACCCTATTCAGCAGATGAAAACCAGTAGTACATACCTATTGGGATGGGTAGGCCATGGCTCCATTCATGTGACCTAAACCTAGGATTTGTATGTTTTGTTGTGTGTACATATGTCTGTGCTCGTGTGCTTTATGCATCCATACATTCAAGCATTCCTAGCCCTTTGGTTTCGAGGAACTCAAATGTTTGTTCCTTTTCAAAGATCAACAGAGCTTGGAATTTAAAACAAAAACTTTTTCAGTTTTTCCAAAAATTTTCGCAACTTGCCTTTGAGTTTCTTGAAACCATTTGGCTTGCATTAGCATCTCATTTGCATCATGTCATAGCATGTGCATTTCCTCTCTGTCTTCGTCTCATGTCGCCGTTTTCTCTTCAGATTCGTCTTCAAATTCCCGACATCGCCAATACCCAAGTCCAAACTCGACAGAGGATGTCTGAACGATATTGTGAAATGGACAGAGTCAACCATGAATTGGGAGAACTCCGAGGAGGAATGGGGCAGTTTCTGAAAACTATGAAGGTCACGCTAGCAACGATGAAGGAAATTTGGGAGTACCAGAAGGAAATGAGAGAGGAGATCAGAATCCTCAAGTGCCAGATGAATTGGGTTCTGGAAACTTTGTTGAAAAAGGAGAATCGCATTCATTCCGTCAGACCAGCTTACAAGAGCGCTCGTTCGCCACGTCAGCGTGGACGACAAAGATCAAGGGAACCAGAGAGGAATTTCACTCCGTTACCAATGGCGTACAGTCAATTGTTGCCAGTTTTGATCAAAAGTGGATTGATAATACCGAAGGATTTAGAGCCAGTGATCCCTCCATACCCACTAGGCTTTGATGTCAATGCTCGATGTGACTACCATGCTGGGGCACTGGGGCATTCAACTGAGGATTGCAAGGTACTCAGAAGCCAAGTTCAGACGCTGCTTGATTCTGAGAAGTTCGCATTCACGCCTCAAGGCATTCAAATCAATTATCCTTTGCCATCTCCTAAGGATCTCTCGTGTTTAGAGTTTGTTTTTGGAGAAGCCTCATGCCAGCTGAACGTTGGTCATGTTCCTGCATCCAAACGTAATCTTCGTCAGGTGTTTACGAAGAGAGGTTTTCAGTCTCCAATGTGTGTTTCTCCTCAAGATAAGAAGAAGTATGCTGCCAAAAGAGGAAAATTTAACCACCAGCCTATCCCGGTGCCGTTAAGCAAACTTTTCCCGCTGTTGATGCAAAACAAGCTGGTAACTCCACGACTTCTCACACCTTTCCAGGGACCTTGGTATGATCCCAACTTAACCTGTGAATTCCATAAGGGAGCTGAAGGGCATGATTTGGACAATTGCCGAGCTTTAGAATATTTTGTGCAAGAGCTGATCCATGACAAGGACTTAATCTTCGAATAAGACCGCCCAAAGATTGAATGCAAATTTCGCACTGGGACCATCGGGCATCCCATTGAAGAATGCAAGGAATTCGAAGAAACGCTGATGAGCCTGCTAAAAAAACTGAAACCTCAGGAAGATACTTCAGACGCTGGTACCTCAACTTCTGAAGCAAAAGGTAAAGGACCTGCAAGGCCTCTCAAAGTTCGATACCACAAGGAACAAGTGATTGGTGGTGAAGACTTCTTTCCGTTCGGACCCGGAAACTGAAATCTTAAGTTGGTTGTGTTTTGTATTTCAGTTGTATTTCCTTTAATTGTATTGATATTTGCTTATGAGCTTTGTTGTACCTTTAAATTGGCAACATTAATGAAATATTTATGCATCTTTTGGCTAAATCCATTCGTTTCACTCATTTACTTTTATTTTCATAAAAAAAAAATATATAGCCATTTCCACTCCTTTTTCAAACTTTTGTTAAAGCAAAGATTGTGGAGGATGATGAAAACCTCATGTTCATAATTGCTGTGATATGCTTTCAATTAAACCTCGCCGAGGATGTAAGGCATTATTGATAATCCCTTGTTAATCCCTTCGAGCCTAGAAGTAGGAGTTTTCTTTCTTTATACAAAAAACCTTATATCTCAACCTTGGGGCAGGGTAATTCTCAGTTTAACTCGGTTATGCATTCAAACACGAGCGCTTCATATAAGGCGCCAGTCAGCTTTCAGATCAAGTGACTTCCTATTTTTGGAGATTTGAACGTATATCTTGAGTTAACTGAGCGTAGGATTTGAGCCTTTATCTTTTGTTTCATAAACCCTGAACCATACCACATTACAACCCCTAAAAGAACTAATTGAGGTAAGGTTGTTTTGAAAAGCATACTACAGCAAGGTTGAGTAACCTGACTCCTAATAATCTTTGTTACTCGCATGTGTTGGTCACTTCCTTAATGACTAAATCCACCTTTGTTTTTTACTATTTAATCATTTCACTGTGCGTTTTTTATCCAAGCTTTGTTTTCAAACTTTGCATTAAATTTTTCCAATTTTAATGAACAACACTTGTTTGCAATACCATTCGATATCAAGGAATCCCAACAAATGCGGTCAGTCAAGGAATTGAACTTGGTAAAGGAAATTTGACTCAGTTAGGGGCAACCAAGTGTGAGGTTTGCCAATCTATTATCCCAAGAGTTGACAAATCAGAGGCAGAATTTTGCAAATTCAAAATATTGGGGCAAATATTCTTGAGATCATCTTATGACTTCAGTAACCCATCAGCAGGGGCAAATCCATTCCCCAGTAATTTCTACTACAGTTTGAGTATCACGAGTATAACTGAACAGAAACAGCTACGTCAAGATTCAAAAGTTGGAAGATATTGAAGCATCTGGTATTTCAATCCTTCCGTAAAATTCTGTTGATTATTCAAGTTGGAAGATATTGAAGCATCTGGTGTTTCAATCCTTCCGTAAAATTCTTTTGATTATTCAAGTTGGAAGATATTGAAGCATCTGGTATTTCATTTCTTCTGTAAAATTCTTTTGATTATTCAAGTTGGAAGATATTGAAGCATCTGGTATTTCAATCCTTCCGTATAATTCTTTTGATTATTCAAGTTGGAAGATATTGAAGCATCTGGTATTTCATTTCTTCTGTAAAATTCTTTTGATTATTCAAGTTGGAAGATATTGAAGCATCTGGTATTTCAATCCTTCCGTAAAATTCTTTTGATTAGTCAAGTTGGAAGATATTGAAGTATCTGGTATTTCAATCCTTCTGTAAAATTCTTTTGATTATTCATCCCCTAATCTGGGGCAGTTATGCCGAGATCTCTCCAAGAGTTTGAAGATATTGAAACACCCTGTATGCCAATTCTTCTATAAAATCCTCTTGTGATCGTATAGACCGTCTAGCCTGGGGCAAATAAGATTTGAAGATGATAATTATGCCAGTGGGATGCATAATTACTTTGTTAGCTCCCCATCAAGTTGCTACATCAGCTGATTTTGACAAATTCCCAAGGGATTTATTTCCCCAATAAAGAAGAAGAACTTTCCCAATATATCCAAAACATTTGTCTAAGCTAGGATTATGCTTTGGTTTTCACCTTTGAGTACCAGACCCCAGCTCTTTATGCAGGAGTCCCCAGAGAAGTCAGTTGTTAGACGACAGAATTCTTAGTCACTAGAGTTGTTATTGGTCTTTGAATGCAATAACTTCGTCATTTTCATCTGATTCTTGGAAGCGGAAAAGTTTTAAGAAAACACAAAGATGAACTAAGTTTTACTCTTGTATCAAGATGTTTTATGGAATCAAGTTGGTATAGGAAGAGTTAGTAGTACTGTATCTTTGGCTTGGATTTGCCATCTCCCGTGAAACAGAAGATTGCCCCGGTTATCCTTGATGTTTGGGTTTCAGGGTGTTGGCTTGTGTTATCCTTTCTTCTTTCCTGTTTTGCGTCGTTCGCGCCGTTTCTAGCATATAGCTAAGTATATGCATCATACCCTAGCATCTTCGCTTCTTTGTGCTCTGTTTTGCTTGTGGTCTGTTGTTTGTGTTTGTCTTTATTTCCTCAGTGAAGTAAAGACATTCCCGGTTTGCTTTGTGTCGTGCTTGTTC
The DNA here is from genome assembly GCA_022829125.1 of Lathyrus tuberosus. NCBI lineage: Eukaryota > Viridiplantae > Streptophyta > Magnoliopsida > Fabales > Fabaceae > Lathyrus > Lathyrus tuberosus. Next base: position 6,126,581 of record JALAZF010000199.1, on the reverse strand, counting down.
GGTCTTAACCTTTGTGCGCCGGATTTGAATCTTTAAATCTTTTGCTGTTCCCCAAGAAGTTTAACATTAAAGATTTTGTAAAACTTGTTCTTGTTTGAATCGTGTCAAACTTAAACTTGGACTTTGTTTGAATCGTGTCAAGCATTGTCTTCTTGTTTTAAAACCTTTCTTGTTCGAATCGTGTCGGACATGAACAGAGTATTTGTTCGAATCGTGTCGGACATTGCCTCTTATTTTAAAACCGTTCTCGTTTGAATTATGTCAAACTTGAACTTGGACTTTGTTTGAATCGTGTCAAGCATTGTCTTCTTGTTTTAAAACCGTTCTTGTTCGAATCGTGTCGGACATGAGCAGAGTCTTTGTTCGAATCGTGTCGGACATTGCCACTCGTTTTAAAGCCGTTCTCGTTTGAATCGTGTCAAACTTGAACTTGGACTTTGTTTGAATTGTGTCAAGCATTGTCTTCTTGTTTTAAAATCGTTCTTGTTCGAATCATGTCGGACATGAACAGAGTCTTTGTTCGAATCGTGTCGGACATTGCCTCTTGTTTTAAAACTTGTTCTTGTTTGAATCGTGTTAAACTTGAACTTGAACTTTGTTTGAATCGTGTCAAGCATTGTCTTGTGTTTTAAAACTTGTTCTTGTTTGAATCGTGTCAAACTTGAACTTGGACTTTGTTTGAATCGTGTCAAGCACTGTCTTCTTATTTTAAAACCGTTCTTGTTCGAATCGTGTCAGACATTGAACCCTTACCTTGGATTTTTGGAAACTTGCTTTAAGCTAAGCTTCTTGGAACAAATTTCTTCAACCTTATAAGTCTCCTAGTTGGTGCGCAGGGTTTGTCTCTGTCTTCCTGGCTTTTCTTGAAGATCCCATTTTGAACTCTTCAGTATAAGATCCCCAGGAAGTCTTTGCTTGGTTGTCTGTCCTTTTGACTGATGCCTAGTGATCAGGTTCTTCTTTCTGGTTTCATGCCCAGGAAGAATGTGACTTTGTTTCGTCCCCAGTAGTCAATCTCCCGGGATCGTTCCCCGGTGAGGATTGTCTGTGGCCTTTTCCCCAGTGTTTCTTTGGAGTCTCCCCGATGGGTCTCTTTTGTTGGTTAGCTTTTATCCCTAGTGAGGTGTTTCTCATGGATACTAACCTTCGTCCTTCCCCGGTGAAGCTCTTTGGTCCTTTTGCTTCCTGTTTACCCCTTGGTGTCTTGTTGTGTCTGCATTTTCTTGCATCTTCTCGGCATCATGTTTGCTGCATTGCATGTGTGTGCATCTGAGGGTAAAATTTTCGGTTATCTGTATTTAAATATCTTTCACTATTGATCACATGAGGATCTTCATCTCTCATGTCATCAGGTGAAGATATTTAAATAGGGGCAACTATTGTACCCCAAATTTTACCCTCATCTTTTTGCTAAATGTTGTGTGATTTATTTTTTCTCTGTATTTTATTTTAATTTCCATTTTATTATTCTTATTTATTTTTGTTCTAATTTAACATTTTTATTTTAATAGTCTTTATTTTTTTTATCTTAATTCAATTTTAATGTGGTTTATTTCTTTTTATTATTTATGTATTTAAATTGTTTTCTTAATTTTAATTAGTCAATTAATTTAATTTAACTTTGCATGTTTTTAGTTTAATTAATTTTATTGTAGTTAATTAATTGACTTTTAATCAATTAAATTATCATTAACCTTTATTTTGTCATTTAAGAGAAAATATTATTTGTGTATGTGTTGCCTTTTGTGTGGTCCACTTGATCAAATAATGAGGCTTTTGATTGGAGGTTGAGTTTATATCATCAACCAATGAGGGTTAGGATTTGGCGTTTGACTTTTCAACGCTAGGCAATGGCCAATAGAAGTTTGGCATGTGGTATTGAACCCTTCCTTCTTCCTTTGGTCGTTTGTATTTTTGTTTTGCAGAAGAAGATAATCCCAACGGTTCCAAACATCTTCAATTTTTCGAATTCACCTCATCACAAGCTTGGCGCCACAATCCTAATTTCAATTTACCCAACAATTTCCTCTTCAAGCTTCAAGCGATTTTCACTTGTACAAAGTGATGGTGTATTTTTTCCCTTTATTAGCTCTCCTCTGCGCAACCTGTGAGACAGAGCATTGTCTTTTTAACTTTCCCAAAACGTTACCTACAACCGCTTGCAACAAAGGAGAGGTGGAGAAGCAATACTCATTTGATGCATTCAACCCTGCAACACCTGCATTTTATCAGTAGGAGGAGCTTTTGTCTTGTGGAACTCAATTTTGGAATCCAATTTCAAAACCCTAGCCTCCAAGTATTTGATGCTTGAACTCACCTAACCCAGCCCAATATCATTGCCTATATAAAGAGGCTTAGTTTCAGTTCATAAACATCAACACTTCTCTCACAAATACACAAATTTCTGGCACACGAGCAAGGAAGAGGGAAAGCTGTAGTGGAATCTTGATTCAAAATTCGGAAGAGCTTACCACAAAGTTGAAGGTGCAGTGGACTCCATTGGGTAACCCTCTTCCCTTTTAGTTTTTTTTCATGATTCATTTGATATTCATGTCATGTGCATTATGTTGTGTATTTGCTCATATGAACTTGTAATATGTGATTGAGTATGTATGTTTGCCTTTTGATTTGAAATTGTGAACTGAGTTTGGCTTGGTATATTGATACTTTGAAATGGTTATTATGCTGTCAATCTTGTTTAAGCATCATTTTTGTTAACATGATAAGATTGTCCTTTGGTTTTTGTTGTTTCTTGAATGTTAGTGCCTATAATGAGGTTTGCTTTGAATCCCCTGTTGCAACTAATGTAGGATGTCCAACTGATGGTTGTCCTGTGTTGAGTTTTGTTTATGCTCTTGTTCTGATTTGAATACCATGCTTGAAATATCTTGATTTTTGCTCCATGGTTTGTTAAGGTCATATTTTTTCTTTTGTTCATTTTGTTTGACTTGTTGAGTTAACCTTTAGTTTAGATCTGATGTTTGAGTTAACTGGTATATTCTTGCATCATGTTCTTGACTCACTTTGATGATTGTTTGTATCTAAATGGTTTATTGATGTGTAGATCTGTTGAATGTTGTTTCTGAGCATGAAAATCTGTTTTTTAACTCGGTCTGTTCAAGTGTTCCTTTATGCCTAAAACTGAAATGCCTCTTGCTTTGCTGTCTCTGTGATTTGTAACAAAGTTGTAAGCTTGGAATCCATGATGAATATGCCCCGTTTTGCCTAGAACTCATGTTGGAGATGCCTAACTGTTTGCCATGTGCCGCTGTTCGTTCTAAATGACATTACCTAAGTGAACTTATTTGCTATACTGTGGTGTTTTGTGCCTTGTTTTTGCTCTGAACATGTGTATTGACTCTTAACTATCAACATGTTGCCTATGCGTGGAATCCTTGTCTAACTGTTATTTGATATGCATAAATTCTGTTTGAATCCTTGCTCCATAATATTGTGTATCCAAGATGTCGTGCCTCTTATCATCATGACTGAACACAAACTTGCTATGACTTCATGTGCCATTTCTACCTATAATTTTGCTTTGATGTACGAACTGTTGTTGTGTCCTGCATTGTCATTGCATACTATCTTTGTGAATTGGTCTGCTGCATTGTTTGATAACTGATCGTACCTGGATCAGACAGTTACTGGTGGCCAACGACGTCCGTCGAACTCCGGCTCCGGTGAGGTTGAAGGACAGCGCGGGGGGGGGGGGGGGTGTACCTGCAAGGCACTCCGACGCTCAAGTAAGGTGGTTGTCAGATAAAAGCAAGTACAGAGGTGAGTAAGAAAAGTGACTTAACCTGACCCTCTCAAGTGAGAGGGTATTTATAGAGATTCCCCAGCGCGGGGCCAACGGTTACTTGCATTGGGCTGGATTGTCAGGCCCAATCCAAGTAACTGCCAGGGCTTAGGTGGCGTAGTGAAGACCAGCACGTGGTCTTCGCCCTGGGGTAACCGCTCCTAGATTTCTGGGATTAGGGCAGACTGAATCCTGCGGAAGTGGGAGGTTACTTGGAACGTGTCCACGTGGTGCGGACCGTTAGACACTCCTCGCGGGGGAGGAGCCTTCTGTGTCGATGAGGTACCTCTCCGCCGGGGGCGAGGTTCTCCTGTCCTGCTGGCCCAAGTGCCCGACACTGTAAAGTGCCCGGGGGAACCGGTGGTATGCTCGCAGTAGTCAAGTGCCCCGCGGAGGGGTCTTATTGGGCCTCGCCATGGTGTATGGGTTGGTCCTGCTCGACTGTTGGGCAGCCTCGGTCCAGTCCAGAATAGGAGCCCCCCAAGTCGTTGCCCTGAGGTGGCAGAGTAATGACTTAAGGGTTTTTGGCATGTCGAGGATACGCCAAGAGAGGAACCAAGGAGGTCGTTCTCATGTGCGAAATTCCTTCGGCCAGATGAGCGTCGGGCGTCGGACAGATGTGTCCGATCGTATGGTCGGGGAGATGAAGGGTTTCAGATTCGAAGCGTTGGGGAAAACCGAAACGACACGCGTGGGGAGATGGGCGACTGCATGCGTGCCACGTGTCGCCTGCCATTATTACCTAGGGAGGCTGGCTAGGGTAGCGCACTCGAGTGCCCTATGCCCCTCGAGTCTCGCGAGAACCGCTTATAAAAGCCGCTCCCCTCGCTCATTTTTCACTTTTCCGCTTCTCTCTCAAGAATTCCTCTCCTTTTTTCTCTAACCTCTTCCGTCGTAGCTCGCTGCCGTCAACCGCCGGGCACTCTCTGCCGGAAGCCTTTCCTCCTCTACAACAGCCGTTCGCCGCCATACCATCGCCGGAAAACTTCGTGCCGGAACCCTACACCGCCGCTTACCAGGTATTTGCTTCAAACCGGACCTTTCTTTTGCATTTTTCCTCAATTTCAACTAGTGTAGGACGTTTCCTTGGTGAATTGATGATATTCCCATGAGAAACGAAGGGATTCCTGGTGAATACGGCGGGAATCTTTAGTTGTGGAGGGGGAGAATGCGAATAGCTTTGCTCACTTTTGATGAATATCTCGGGGACTAGGGAAGAACACGTCGGGGACCCTTTGAATGTCTCGGGCTCCCTAACAAATAGTATATTCGTTAGTGTCGCGGGAACACGGGGGCAGAACCTTCCGGGGAGGCGATGAACTCCCCGGTGAACATGTTGATCCTTGGCCGAGTATGTCGGGGAGCCGAGAAAGCCTTACCCCTTCTTCGCCCGTTCGCTTGAACAGCGGTGGAGGGGTGGATTTGATACGACCAATCGAATTCACCGTTTCCTTCTGCTTTTCAGGTAAATGGACGATTTGGCTACGGAGGTGGCAGTAGGATATTTCGAAGAAAACGACGACCAGCCCGACTCTCCCATGGCTCACATGGCCTTTGCGCAAGAGCGCCCGCTCAAGGAGTGGGTCTGCGACGAGGCCCTGGAGATGTCGTCCATCTTCGTTTACCCAGATGAGGACGATGCTTTCTGCACTGTCGAGCACAGATTAATCGGATCCGGCAAATCTTGGAAGGTTTTTCGCCCCGAGGAGAACCATCAAATATGCTCACCCTACCGGGGAATGCGCATCCCCTTATATGAATTTATGTTCGAGAAGGGGGGGGGTGGAGGCTGCCCTTCACGGATTTACAAGAGGGGATCTTCGACTGGTTGAAGTTGGCCCCTTCACAGATTCTCCCGAACTCGTTGGCCTTCATCCGGGCCTTCGAGCTCGTATGCAAGTATTTGAAAATCGTGCCGATCGTTCGCCTCTTCTTCCGCATATTCCATCTCCAAAGGTCGTCGGACGGTGGACGACATGGCTGGGTGTCTTTCAAGCAGAGCAAGGCACTGTTCCACACTTACTTGGATTCCATCCGGGATTTCAAGTTCCGCTATTACTTCGTGAAACCGGTCACCATCGAGGCTATCTATTCGCTGTATCAGAAAGTCACCCGCGAGGTCGACGGTCGTTCCGAGGAGGTGCTGGAGCCAAAGTTCCCTCTGTATTGGACGGAGGAACACTTTAAGAAGGGAGTCGACAAATACAAGACGAAGCATGTTCAGATGGAGGATTTCGAGCGGGAAGCTTACGATAAAATCGTCGCTTTTGTTGAAAGTTTTTCCGAAGCTCAGCACGAGATGCTGGACGGTCGGCCTATAATGGGTGCAGACGGGCAGGTGAAGAAAGAACGTCGCCTGATAAATACCCGCGTTCTGCTCGAGACCTTCTCCGACGAGAAAGCGATCGAGTTGTTAGGTGGTGAAAACGTCCCCGCTTTAGGTCTTCCCCGCATCTGTGTTTCTCGCCTTACTAACGTTTTCTTTCTTTTTACAGAAACAATGGCCGGAGCTGAGGAGAGGCTCAAGAAGCTGAAGGCGAAGAGGGCCCGGGAAGCGCAGGCTCGGGGAGATTCGTCGCGCTCAAAGGATCAAGAGGTTGTTCCTTCTGGGGCCCAGCCCGAGGGTGTTTCCACGGCTGCCATGCCCGAAGGTTCCAGTCAGTCTCAGCCCGCTGCCACCGTGTCGGGGACTGCAGGTGAGCGCACAACTCCCGCGGGCAGCCAGTCCCCGGCTACCCAAGGGACTCCGAAGCAGCAACGGGTTTCGGAGTTCGTCGACCTGGGTGGTGAAGAATGTCCCCCGCCTCCTTCCACCTTTGACCTCCCGCCTTGCCATCAAAAGCCTCGTTTCTTCTCCGAGGTCACTTATCCTCGCGTCCCTCCTTCCGAGATCCAAACTGTGCTGGGGACTGCTACAGAAGCGAGGAGGAGGATGATTTTCGAGGATCTGTCGGCCGTCATGCGCCTATGCTCGACTGCTATCATCCTTAATGACGAGACCCGTCCTACTGCTGAACTTGCCCGCTTGCAGGAACAGCTGGAGACCTTGGGCGCTGAGATGCTCTGTATGCGCAAGGAATTAAAGCAGTGCCGAGACTTGAACAAGGAACAAAGCGAGCAGCAGCAGCAGGTCGAGGACAAGCTTAAGAAAGTCGAGGAAAGGGAGACAGGCCACCTTGCCCGAATCGCCGAGCTGGAGGCGGAGGAGAAGCGGCTTAAGGAAAGGATTGCTGAGTTGGAAGATGCTGTGCGACCGGCCGAAGGGGAAACCGAGGAGGACAGGCTCCTAACCACTCGAGCAGCGTTTGTGGCCCAACTCCGGAAGCTCGAGCAAGATCTCCGGCTATCAGAGGACGATGCTATTGAAACTGCAGGCATAGGGTTCCGAAGTGCCGTGGCGCAGCTTCGGGTTCTCAACCCCGACCTCGTCACCGAAGGGATTGACCCCGACGCTGAGGTGGTGGATGGCCAGATAGTTCCGCTTGGTCAAGGTGGACATGGCAATGATGGAGGCGGGCCAGACGCGACCGAGACTGCTGCCGAGGATGCTGCATAGGATTATGTTTTTCTTGGCCTGCGTGCCACTTTGTTTTTGCCCGGCTTGTGGGCTTATTTTATGTACTATTTGCACAACAGTTATTTTTGCCCGGCTTGTGGGCTTATATTTGTAACTTTTTGTACTAAGGGTTTTGCCCGATATTCGTACTTTATAATACCTCTTTGTTAATTTTGCTTGTGTGTGATGTGGTGTTTGTTATACTTTATTTTTGCCTAAGTAATAAGGCTTTGGGATTTACTCGACCTTGATAGTCCCTGACCGCGTGGAGAGCTGGTCGGGCGGCCGGTGGCGTACTCCGACCTTCAACGAGGCTAAGAGTTCGATTGACGTCCTAGCCTCGTGGCATGAACTTCCCATCGCGAGCTGGGTGTTATGCCCGGTTGGTACGACGACGGTGGGCCTCGGTCGAGGTATCCCCGCCGGATCAGAGGTCCTCCCGCACACACAACGCGGTCTCTGATCGTCGTGTTCTTATAGGGGTGTCGCGCTTGTACCCTAGCGCGTCCCCGTAATCGCGGTGCTAGTAAGCCGCGGGCAGTGTTTAACTGTAATATTGTTTTAGCTTTTCAGCGTTCCATGGTCGAGCAAGTTCTTCCCCGTGCAGGTTTTCGAGGAAGTAGGCTCCTGTCCCCGTTTTTCCGCGGACGCGGTACGGACCCTCCCAGTTCGCGGCGAGTTTGCCTTCTCGCAAGTCCTTCTGGTTCCTGCGCAGGACGAGGGTGCCTACCTGAAACTCACGTTTGATAACTTTGTCGTTATAACGTAGTCTTATTTTTAGTTTAAGTGAAGCTTCTCGGAGGGAAGCGCCCGAGCGCGTTTCCTCGACGAAGTCGAGCTCTTCTCTCAGGGCTTCATCGTTTGCGCTCCCGTCGAGGGGGTCTTCTGTCCTCCTCGAGGGTTCCCTGATCTCTACGGGGATCACTGCTTCCGTTCTGTAGGTCAAATGGAAAGGGGTCTCCCCGGTCGTGGAGTGTGGGGTTGTTCGGTAGGCCCAGAGGACGCTATGTAGCTCCTCGACCCACCGTTGTTTGGCGTCGCCCAGTCGTCGTCTTAATCCCCGAAGGATCACTCTATTCGCCGCCTCAGCCTGCCCGTTCGTTTGAGGATGTTCGACCGACGTGAAGTGCTGCTTCGTGCCTAGTTTTGCGACGAAGTCTTGGAAGTTCCTGTCGGTGAACTGGGTTCCGTTGTCGGTGACAATGGCTTGAGGCACTCCGAACCGGGCGAGGATATTTCTTTTGTAGAAACGTAGTATGTTGAAGGCGGTGATTTTGGCCAACGCTTCTGCTTCAATCCACTTCGTGAAGTAGTCCACCCCGACGATGAGGTATTTGTTTTGATATGATCCCTGGACGAAAGGTCCGAGGATATCCATCCCCCACCATGCGAACGGCCACGGGGAGGATAGTGACGTGAGCTCGCTGGGAGGAGCGAGGTGCATATCCCCGTGCCGTTGGCATTTATCACACTTCTTGACGTGTTCCTTGGCGTCTTGTTGCATGGTGGGCCAGTAATATCCTGCCCGGAGTGCTTTACGAGCTAGCGATCGTCCGCCGAGGTGCTGCGCATTAATTCCCTCATGAATCTCCTGGAGTATGCTGGGGACCTTGGTCTCCTCGACACATCTGAGGAGGGGAATAGAGAACCCTCGACGGTATAACTTGTCCTCGACTATGGTGTACGAGCATACCCGTCTCTTGACCATTCCTGCTTCTTTGGGATCTTCGGGCAGTTTGCCTGTCATGAGGTATTCGTATACCGGGGTCATGCAGCAGTTGCTGTCCCCTATGGCGTTGATGTCCGACACCACGACCGGTTTGCCGATGCTTAGGCGGGAAAGCACTTCTTGTATGACGGACTTGTTCCTGCCTTTCTTTTTCGTGCTCGCCAATTTTGACAGGACATCTGCTCGGGCATTATGCTCCCGGGGGATGTGAGTCACTTTTGCCGAGGTGAACTTTTTCATCTTCTCTTTTACTAAGGCCAAGTATTCTATGAGGCTGTCGTTCTTGGCTTGGTACTCTCCCCGGACTTGCGAGGCCACGAGCTGAGAATCGGTGAAAAGTTTGACCTCTTTGGCGCCAAGGTCCTCGGCCAGCCTGAGTCCCGCGAGGAAGGCCTCGTATTCGGCTTGGTTGTTCAAAGTCGGGAAGGACAGTTCGAGGGACACCTCGATGAGGATACCTTCCTCGTTTTCGAGGATGATTCCCGCCCCGCTTCCCTTCGGGCTGGATGCTCCGTCGACATAGATTGTCCATTTCTGCGACCCGTTGGTCGAGGGTTTGGGGACGGTCATCTCTGCTACAAAGTCGGCCAGTACCTGTACCTTCAGGGCTTTCCTTCCTTCATATCGGATGTCGAATTCGGCTAGCTCGAGTGACCACCTGAGCATCCTCCCCGCCATGTCCGGTCGTCCGAGGAGCTGCCTGATAGGTTGTTCAGTCCTTACAATGACAGTATGGGCGAGGAAGTAGTGGCGTAGTCTTCTGGCCGCGGTGACGAGGCCCAGTGCGACTTTCTCGATCTGCTGATATCTGAGCTCGGGGCCTTGGAGAGCTTTGCTCGTGAAGTAAACTGGCTTCTGCCCGTCTGAGGTTTCCCGAATGAGGACGGCGCTGACCGCTTCGCTCGTGATCGCAAGATATAAGAAGAGTGTTTCCCCATTCTCAGGCCGCGAGAGGACCGAGGGTTGTGACAGGACTTGTTTCAAGTGTGCGAGTGCTTGCTCGCATTCCTCGCTCCAGTCAAACTCGGCTTTTTGTCGAAGAAGTTTGAAAAAGGGGAGTGCGTACTGTGCGGATTTGGCGACGAACCGGGAAAGGGCAGTGAGCATCCCGTTCAATGATTGTATTGATTTCTTCGAGTTCGGGGTAGGGAGCTCGGAGAAAGCCCTACACTTGTCGGGGTTTGCCTCGATTCCGCATTCCGTGAGGTAAAATCCGAGGAACTTCCCTGCCCGGACGCCGAAGGTGCATTTGTCGGGGTTAAACCTCATGCGACACCTCCTCGCGTGTCGAACACCTTCTTGAGGTGCGCAGCGTGGTCGACTTCTTCTGCAAACTTGACGATCATGTCGTCCATGTAGACTTCGAGCATGTCGCCAATTTCAGTCCGAAAGACCTTGTTCATCATCCGCTGGTAGGTCGCACCGGCATTCTTCAGACCGAAGGGCATTACGTTGTAATAGTAGTTGCCCGACGCGGTCATGAAGGCCGTGTGTTGCTTGTCGACCTTGTCCATGGGAATTTGGTTGTATCCTGAATAGGCGTCCATGAAAGATAGTAGTTTGTAACTTGCAGAATTGTCGACCAATTGGTCGATGTTAGGCAAGGGATAACAGTCTTTCGGGCAAGCCCGGTTGAGATCAGTATAATCAACGCACATTCTCCATTTTCCATTATTTTTCTTAACAAGTACAAAGTTGGACAGCCATGTCGTGTATTTGGCTTCCGAAATAAAATTTGCCTCTAGGAGGTCTTTTACAGCTTTTTCAGCAGCCTCCGCTTTCTCGGGAGACTGCTTACGCCTACGTTGTGCTATGGCCCTAGCGGTCGGATCTACCGCGAGCTGATGGCAAGCTACTTCGGGATCGAGGACAGGCATCTCGGATGCGCTCCACGTGAAGAGGTCAGCATTCTCCCTCAGACATGCTTTCAGCTGCTCTTTCGCCAGGTCGGGGATCCCGGCGCCGATCTTCACGTTGCGATCTGGATCATCCCCGAGGGCCACGAGCTCGAAGTCTCCATCTGGGATGGGGCACGCTGGGTGGAGAGGCTGCCCGTTGTTCTCCGCCTGGTGGTTGGGATCTTAGACTCTTTCTTCGTCGGGCTCGCCGGAGAACCTGCTGTCGAGGTCGACCGCGTTGACGCGCGGGAGAGGTACCTGTTCGGCGTCTCGGGGTGGCTTGGCCGCGGCCTTAGGTTTGGGACCAATGGAACTTAGGCCCTTGACGCGGCGTCGAAGCATCTTCTGGCTGCGTCGATGTCCCCGTGCATCGTCACTACTCGTCCCCTCCTCGTGTAGTACTTCATTTTGAGGTGGACCGTCGATGGGACCGCCGTGAGTTCAGCAAGGGTGGTCCTCCCGAGGATGCAGTTGTAAAGGGATGGGCATTCAACCACCAGGAAACGGATCTTCACCTGTCGGGCCGTGTCTTCGGCCCCGAACGTAACCATTAGCTCCACGTAACCCCATGGTCTGGTGGTGGTTCCATTGAACCCCTGTAGATCTGACCCGACGTACGGGGTCAAATGCCTCTCGTCTAGCTGAAGGGTCCCGAACAAATGAGAATACATGATGTCGACCGAGCTCCCCTGGTCGACTAGGATTCTTCGGACGTCAAAGTTCGCCATTTGTGCCCTGACCAGGAGGGGAATAGTGGCGTTTGGTGCTCCCCCGGGGAGTTCCTCGAGGTAGAAGGTGATGAGATTGGAGTCCCCCCGCACTTTCTCGAGGGTGGTCGTTTTCGCGGATGTCGCGGATTCCAGCTCGTCAAACTTTCGTTTGATCGATCCAACTGACACTTTCCCGGGATCGCCTCCGGAGATGACCATCGCTTTGGGGAAGCCTTCCCAGGTGCCGCGGGCAGTGACAGAGTCCTCGTCGGGAAAGGTCACCCACATGTTGCGGATTGCCTCTTCGCCCTCGATGATTGGGGGGACGAAGAAGTCCTCAGGTCGAGTGACGCTGAGGGCGACCTGAAGCTGACTGTCGCCGGGAGGAGGTGTTTCCTCTTCGACGTTCTGTGCTTCCCTTGAGCTGGGACGAGGAGGGTCATTCTTTTGGGCATACTTCTTCAAGTGCCCCTCTTTGATGAGAATCTCAATGGCGTCCTTGAGATGGACGCAGTCTTCGGTCACGTGCCCGTGGCTTCGGTGGAACCTGCAGTACTTAGATTTGTCAACGTTTGGTTTAGGGGCAACGGTTTTCGGGAAGTGAACTCCTCCTTTCAAAAACTCGGTATTCTGGCAGTCCGAGAGGATCCGGGACCGGGGAGTGTTGAGCGGGGTGTATTCCGTGAATCGGCCAGCTGGCCCGCTTTGTTCTCGAGGCTCTCGACCGCGGTTCTCTTTCTTCTTTTCTCCTCCCCGTCAGGGAGAAGCGTCATCATCTTTTTGGCCGCGGGGGCCTTCTCTACGTCTCGTCTCGAGAGCGATCTGAGCTGCTTCCGTCTCCTCGAGTTCGAGACGCCGGGGCCTTCGGAGGCCTATGGATTTGGCAAAGTCCGACCCGGTGCGTAGTCCGTGGATAATTAAGTATTTCTTCATGTCGTCGGTCGTGTGGACCTCGACAGCTTCCTTGTTGAACCTCTCAATGTAGTTTCGGAGAGATTCGTTCCTCCCTTGGAAGATCTTTTCTAGGGAAGCCTCTGTCTTCGGGTGTCGACGAGACGCGGTGAAGTGTTTGGTGAAGCGTTGCTTCAGTTGCTTCCATGACGTGATCGAACCAGGTTCCAGACCCTTATACCATGTCATGGCTCCCTTCCGTAAGGTGGTGGGGAACAGCCTGCACCTGATGGCTCCCCTGACGTTTCGAAAGTCGAGCATCGCTTCGAAACTCTCCACGTGATCGTCAGGGTCGGTCAGCCTGTCATAGGTCCCTAAGGGTGGAGGTTTCTCCATGCCTGGAGGGATCGGGGCGTCCATGATTTCCCACGACAAAGGGGTCCTCTGGTCCTCGTCGTCGCTACCAGCCAGGGATCTTGAAGGTGATCGATGGCGCCGTGGAGGGGAGTTCCTCGAACGGTTCTTTGGTCTCTCTTCGGTCAGCTTGGACTTCTTGGAGGTGGTGGAGGCCCTGGGTTCCTTCCGAGCCGGGGAACGAGGGCGTTTCTGGGTGATCGTCGGCTGGGGGCGCTTGAGATGCGGTCGTCGACCATGGCGCACGGGTGACGGGGTCCGAGAATCTTTGGAAGGGGTCCTTCGCGGGGAAGGAGAACGGCGAGGTGTCGGGGGACGACGATGTCTTCGCGGGGAAGATCGTTGTGCCCGTCCTCGCTCCAAGGCCTCAATTCTGCTGTTCTGCTGCGCGATCAGCTGATTGGTCTGGTTGATCAGTGCAAACAGGGCCACGGTGCTTGGGTTCGCGTTGGGCGGCGGAGCAACTGGCTGGAGAGTGGTTTGCTGGTCGTCCGCGCGGACGATGTTGTGGGTCGCATCCTGGGAGTCCGGGGAGGCGGTCTGTCCGTCTCTTACATCGGCTTCGCCGCCGTGGAGGAGGACGGCGTCCTCGTTGTGGCTCCCGTTCTCCAGTTGTGCGAGCACGGTGTCCAGAGCCTGGTTGACTGTCGGATTAGCCATGTTGGTGATGAATGGTGGAAGCTTTGGTTTATCGAATAGAAAAACGGGGAAGCTTATGAGTCCCCACAGTCGGCGCCACTGATCGTACCTGGATCAGACAGTTACTGGTGGCCAACGACGTCAGTCGAACTCCGGCTCCGGTGAGGTTAAAGGACGACGGGGGGCTGTTCTGGACTGGGTCGAGGCTGCCCAACAGTCGAGCAGGCCCAACCCATACAACATGGGGAGGCCCAATAAGACCCCTCCGTGGGGCACTTGACTACTGCGAGCATACCACCGGTTCCCCCGGGCACTTGGGCCAGCAGGACAGGAGAACCTCGCCCCCGGCGGAGAGGTACCTCATCGACACAGAAGGCTCCTCCCCCGCGAGGAGTGTCTAACGGTCCGCACCACGTGGACACATTCCAAGTAACCTCCCACTTCCGCAGGATTCGGTCTGCCCTAATCCCGAAAATCTAGGAGCGGTTACCCCAGGGCGAAGACCACGTGCTGGTCTTCACTACGCCACGTAAGCCCTGGTAGTTACTTGGATTGGGCCTGACAATCCAGCCCAATGCAAGTAACCGTTGGCCCCGCGCTGGGGGCTCTCTATAAATACCCTCTCACTTGAGAGGGTCAGGTTAAGTCACTTTTCTTACTCACCTCTGTACTTGCTTTTCTCTGACAACCACCTTACTTGAGCGTCAGAGTGCCTTGCAGGTACACCCCCCCCCCCCTCCCGCCGCCGTCCTTCAACCTCACCGGAGCCGGAGTTCGACGGACATCATTGGCCACCAGTAACTGTCTGATCCAGGTACGATCAATAACCAAAATGAACCTTAAATTTCTGAATCCTGCTATCTGATTGGTGTGCTAGCGTTTGTTTGTGCGTATCTGACCTGATTAACTCAATGCCTTGTGGAATGTGTTTACCCTGATAACATTTTGTTACCTGCTGTTAACTACTCATGTTGTTTATGCTATTACTATCATTTCCTTAGCCCATCTGTGATATATCCATGATCTGTTGCTAACTTGTCTTTACTTGTTATCACTTATTGTGACATATTTGAGTCGCTGTTGAATTTTTTAAACATATCTTTGAAATCGACTGCAGCATGCCCTAACTTCTCTTTTATTTTCTTGCGTTTCAAACTTGTAACCTTGTTCTAAAACATTGCTGTTGGTTTTTTTAGTCATGTGTTTAATCCTTGCGGTTCTTGAAACTTTGAATCCTTGCCATGCTGTTATGAGATTCCATAATCTTCCATAACGTTTATTCATTTGTTCAAGGCATGTCCCTGTATGATCCCTGATTGAGTGTACTGCATGCTTGTCTGTTTGCTGCCATGACTGTGTTGAGATTTCTCACTTTATCCATTCAATTGTTTTACTTTGATGTCCAGTTTATATGGTATATATACGTAGCAGTTCATTGACTTTGAGTTGGTAATGCTATGATTTTGTTCATGGATGATCTTTCATGGCATGGTTTGGAGGTTTGCCTTTCATAAGCAGATCGTGTGTGTTTGGCTTGTGTTGGAAATTTGAAATATGCGCGTGTGAAGAGGTTATGTAGTTATTAAGTTGTATTATTATTGGATGAAACATGCCGTCCCAACGGTCACACACTCGCCTCGCCTTTGCCATTCACATGCCATACCTGGGTTCGATCCTGCGGATCAACCCTTTTGTTTTTTTTCTGATTTTCCATTTTGCCTTGTCATATATATTTGTGCTTTCATTTTCTATTCACTACGCGCGCACAGCCCAGATGGTGGAGGTTTTTGGACGTTCAAGCGAGGGCGTGGGTTCAAACCCTACATGGGACATTTTCCATTTGCTTTTTTATTAATTGTTCATGTTATTTCTTTTTGTTTGTACATGGTTTTGGAAACACTATAACTTGCTCATTATCCATCCTTTTTATCCCATTCTTTTTGCTATGGCTTTCTAATTAAATTTACTTTTTAAGCATAAAAAGAAATTGTTAAAAATATTTAATCTACTTGCTTGTAATCATGATAATATTAGGAATTTCTCTTAGGGTTTTTATCATCTTCTTTATTCATCTTGCCATGCTATTCTTGTTTATCATATTTGATCATTGTCTAATATGCATGATTCTAATCTTGCTTGATATCCTAAAGCTTTATTTCATCTCATAAATTTATTCATGTCTTTTTATGTCATCATGTTTACATTAACTTGTTATCTTGTTAGTAACCTATAACTGTTTTTCCCCCATTCCAAAGGAAGGTAAAATATGTTGACTCATAAAGTCATAGACCCCACCTTAACCTAGTAGCCTCATAAGAGCTAAACTTTATTTCTTGGCCTCATCAGAGCCATGAAATTATAACTAGCCTTAGGAGAGAGTTCCTAAACTCTTAGTGATATTCATCCTAATGAATCATCACTTTCCCCTACTGACTAAAACATAATCGTAGGACCATCCAACTAGACTTAGAGAGTTCTTAAACTCTACAATGAGCTTGTACTCATTTCTCCTCTGAATATTGACCATAGTCAATCATTCAGTAGAAGTAGAACTACACATACTCTGATTCTACACCCGAGGATACGTAGGCGCAAAGTGCGATGCCTTGTCGAGTATACTTAGATACTAACCCCTAGGGTTTCAACCTTTAGCAAACATAAGATAACAAGTAAAACAAGAGGCTCCCGTAGAGTACTACGGACGTTTAGGGTGCTAATACCATCCCTAGGCGTAACCAACCCCCGAACCTTAGATCTCCCCTCTTTAGGTTTTTCTAACGATCTTGAACCTTTCATTTGGATAAATCAAAGTCGGTTGTAAAAGAAATATGATGCAAGTTAATTAATAGCTTGTTATCCGATTTTCACCGCAACAGTAATGTTTAAAGAGTTAGAAATTGAATAGATGGATAATCATTTATAATTAATAGGAGATATTGAGTTTCAATTTTTTTTTAATATGACACTAATTATAGAGTTTCAATTTTTTCCTAATATTACACTAATTGTAAACAATGTTTCATGATTTTTTTTATTTAATTTATCAACAAAATAAATTTATCAAAAAAAATATTTCCATAGATAAATAAACATTTTCTTCTAACTAAGTAAAAATAATGTTATAAAAAATGATTTTTTATAAATCCTATCTAATAAAATTAATGTATATAATTATCAATTACTTTTATATGACATTTTTTTCTATTATAAAAATATTTATTTTATATTAAACTTTAATTTCTTAATTTATATCCATTACTTTTTTTTAGCATTATTACCTTAAATATTGTCACCTTTTATAATTATATATTAATTATTTTCATAAATATGCATTTAAATTGATTTATTTTTTTAATGGTATTAAAAAAGGTAACTTAATTATTATATAAAATATAATTTTTTTTGCGATACAACATTATCTCAATTGTGTTATTGGACACACAAGATTTTCATGAAATTCTTAACATTATTATATATTTAGTCATCATTACCTCTATGTGACAAGTATCAGCCTCTAATCTTGCATTTCACACCGTCATTTCGATAGTCATACTCAAAAGTTATATTGAAGTATGAGTAAATTATAATAAAATTCAATTATATTGTCCAACTTTCAAAATATTATGACATTTATTAGTGATTGACTATGTACATGCTATTGTATTGTGCACATCAAATTTATCTATTAAAATACTAAACAACCTATTAGTTTATTGACATGGTCCGTCATAAATTACATTATATATTTTCTATTGGTACTACAATTCTCTAGCAAGGTTGCAGAAATTATTTAACTTTTTATTTTGATAGATACTACTATCTTTTAAGATTTTTTACAGATTAAAAAATATGTAATAATATTTGTAAGATATTATAATTTTATTAATATATTAGGAATAATGTACATAATAATAATAATTAAAAATATAATTGAAAAATCAGTATTATCTCTGATTTTATTTATAAGAAAAATAAAACATATTTTTACAAAATATTATTTTGAAAAAATATGCAGTTTTTATTATGTTAAAGTGGTTTACAATAATTATTTCAGTCACTAAATTTTAATTTTTTCATAAATTTATAACAAAAGAGTTATAAATAAACTTTGAGAGAAAAAAAGTTTTTTTTTATAAATTAGGACGGTAGTGTTGTAGGTTAATCAATACCCGGGCGAACACACGGATACTGATATGAATATCCCACAAAATAGATATTTTTAATAATATTTACATAAAATGTATTTATTTATGTTGATGATATTTATTTATTAAATTAAAAAATTATTTACAAATACTATGATATTATTTGATATTTATAAAACTAAATCATTGCATAAATATTTTTATAAAAAATATCAAACAATGCCTACGGGTATTGATTTTTTTTTAAATATAAATTATATTTTTTGTATTTATTAATTTTTATTAATTCTACTTTAAAAAAAATAAAAACAAATCTGCATAATACACCAGTACTCGGGCGTTCACATGGGTACTGATATGGGTATTGCACGAAATAAATATTTGTAATAATACTTACATAAAATATATTTATTTATAAAATTAAAATAGTATTTACAAATACTATGTTATTAATTGATATTTATAAAACAAAATTATTGCGTAAATATTTTTATAAAATATACCAACCGATGTCTGTGGGTATTGATTCTATTTTTTTTAAAATATAAATTATTTTTTATTTTTATATTTACTGATTTTATTAATTGTATTTTTTTCAAAATTTTAAATGAAAACAAATGCGCGTCACCGACGGGTACCCGTGTGAACACACGGGTATAATATTAATTTTTAGTAAATAAGAAATTTACTAATTTTTATTATATTTTGTTTTTTTTTTCAAAATTTAAATATAAATAAATACATTCTAAAAACAAATACATTTTAAAAAAAATACATTATAAAAATAAATACATTCTAAAAATAAATACACGTCACCAACGTGCACCCGTGCGAACGCACGGGTATCATCCTAGTTATTATCTGAAAAATATTGCAAGATATCTAGCTAAAAACCAACTTTAAGTGGCAGGCAAGCCAAAAAGGTATGCCTGGAATCAATTAAAAAAAAGTTCAACATAGGCCATGATTGTTGTTTGCACACCTTTGAAATTCGTACTTTGCACTTGTCAACCATTAAACAAATTATTCTTCACTTTACACCTCATATACTTTCTTTCTCATATTTAATTACATACATGCAAACACATATTAACATGATCAATTATCACTCTCTCTAATCTTCTAAAATACAATATAACTTTTATAACTTAAAGATGACAAAAGAAAAAACCTAGGAGGTCAAAGTATCTAATATTTATAACTTAACACCGATTTCTTATAAGTCAAGTAGATGATAAAATAGCTTATTTTTTTTATAAGCAAATATATTCAAGCTTTTAAATTAATCTATGTTTCTACTTTAAGGCATGTACGATAAAAATGATCCATATTCACAATAAAAGAAGAGTGTACGATGCTAGCTTTTAACCCACATGATCCCGCCAATCTATTGATTCAAAAGGTTTATCGCATTCTTTCATATTATATATATATATATAATACCCGACATAATCACGTGAACAGCATAAAGAAATTATGAAATTTTGTATTTTGTCTTGGCATTTTCTTCAAAAATGACAACTTCATGCTTGTATGTCTTTTATTTTCACCACGTTGGGTATTTTCATACCTGCATTGTAGTTTCATACTTTAATATCCTGTTTTGGTTTCTAGTTCTGTTGCTGTTTTTGTTGCTCGGGTGAATTTTCCTGCACTGCTAATGCTGCAGTTTATGTATTTTGTGGTGGCAGTGTATTTCTGTCTATTGTCAAACGAGTGACTTTGTAATTCAATGGCATTTCTTATGCCTATTACTGCTGTTTCAAAAAAATATCCTGTTTTCGTAGTTGACTATAAACACATTTATGACTTTTACAACATGTTTGATGTTTCTATTTATAGACTATGAAACTGTGTTTAGTCTACAAAGATTGTAGATATTCATTGCTAAATGTTTACTTTGAGTGCTAATATGATAAATCAAATTCTTACTGTACGATGATGTAATGGAAAACAATAGCTTCTCTTTCATTGTTTCCAATTTCGTATTTAAGATGCTAGAATTTGCGTGAACCTTATAGGAACAAGAAATAATGGTTTTCTTCATAATTAAATGGAAAATCATTTACAATCTTCAATTACTAACACTACTCTACACTCTCTTAGACAACAAATAAGTGATAGTAATTATTAAATGATGAAAAACAGGTTAATCGTGATTCTGATAGAGTGTATATATAAATTTTTTATTGGTTAAGTGAGCTATTTCAATTAAAGACGAAGTATCTGAAATCTAATTGATGCGGACAAATGTGTGGGCTTTAACTCTGAACCATAATGAGTAGGGACTACGGTTATATATATATATATATATATATATATATATATATATATATATATATATATATATATATATATATATATATATATATATAATTTAATTGATATACTCTGTCAGTGTAAAGAATTTTTACACTGTCACTCGATCTCAACTGTTAATTTATTTGAATGCTTTGACTTTTTTTCTAACCACTTGAAAAATAATACCAACGAATGATTGTGATGTATTGATAGTGTAAAATGTATTACACTGACAGTGCATAACAATTAATCTCATATATATATGTAATCACGAGAATCAGAAACATAATTGACGGTTCCAAAACATGTCCCATTGAGAATTGTGAACGGAAGTGTGAGATATAGAAAAAAATCTTGTCATTTATCTTTTTGGGATTCTGAATCATGACTTTAACAAGTAAATATTGATGTTATAATTTCATTTAATCGATCAATGAATATTTCTGTTTATATTTTATATTAGAGTTTAATTATATAAGTTAGTACTGAATTGTTTGTCATTAATATATGATTATGAGCTACGACTCTGTGACGGTAAAAAAGTAAGAAAAAAGTAATTGATTGGCATTCTGAACTTTTATTTTATTTTATGAAATCAATCGAATTGAAATTGAATTCAACGTCATTGTATGTTTTTTTGGCTTGTGTGGTATGATGTTGTTATCTCAAATGTGTAAAGTTGAGGATCTATATGCCACACATATTAGACGGATTCCGTACATAATGCAACTCAAAATATATATTTTTTTATAATCAAAATAAATTAGATGGGAGTACTAAGGGTACTCCAACCCAATTACAAAAACCAACACAAACTAGAAATTACAAGAAATCTTAAGGATGATGAACCCACTCATAATAGCTACATCTAACATTATTCCTATATTTATTCCCCAACGTCAACTACCACCAAGACAAATTAACAATCCTCTAGAAAATAATTAATGAATTGAAAATCTCATCGTTAAAGATGATACGATTCCTAGAATGCCATAAAGCCCAACAAGTAAAAAACCACAAGAAGCACGCGGATTTAATAGAGCAAACGGTCATCACCCGAACAAACCAATCCAACAAGAAGATGTTACAATCGCCGACAATAAGCCACTTCAAACCTAACCAATGAAACACTCGTTTCCAAATCAAAATAGCTTTCTCGCAACCACATAAAATATGGTTAGAATCCTCCATTACTTGAAAACAAAACACACAAACATAGTCGTGCGGGTTACTAATAATGTTGCGATCTAATAAGTTAGATCTAGTTGGTAATCTATCAATTAACAAACGCTAACCAAAAACCTTAACTTTCAACGGAATAACCGTTTTCCATAATAAATCTAAAGCAAGGATTGTGTTTTGGCTCCATAACATAACATAATCAAAATTAAGATACCTTCTATAGTAGGAGTCGACGGTAAAAATCTTGTGACTACTCCAAGGCCAAATAATGACATCTTCTATTCCCTTCCTTGGTTGGACCTGCTCCAGCAAATTTTTCAAGTCTACCAACTCCTGGGTTTCCTCAATAGACCGACCATGAGTGATCTCCAGCAGATTCCAAACCCAAACAGTTGCCACCCAAGAACCAGCCTAAGAAACCGTCAAATTTTTCGCTTTCGACGCTTCAAAAAAAAGCGGAAACAGAGAAAAGATCGGATTACTACCAAGCCACAAATCTTTCTAGAATAAAATTGCATCACCTCGACCAGGACCGAAGGTTAAACCATTCAAAAAACTTCCCGAAAAATTTTCGTCCCGTAAACTAATGTCGCGCCACTAAAGAGAGTGCATCTTGTTCCCAACTGTAGCCTCCATACCCAACAAAATAGCCTTGAAATCTCCATATTTGTACCTGATAATACCGTCCCAAATGACACCCTTTTCCGTCAAAAATCGCCAAAGCCACTTCACAACCAAAGCCTTGTTGAACAAACGAATATCTCGAATCCCAATACCCCTTTTCTCTTTAGCACAACACACTGAACTCAAAATCACCCAAGCCAAGGACAATTTCTCCGCCGTTCCAGCCCATAAGAAATTTCTCTGTATCGAAATAATTTCATTGAGAACCGCCACCGGTGCCAGAAAAAGAGAAAACCAATATATGAGAAGATTGGCCAAAACAAAATTTATGAGAGTTACCCACCCCCCGATCGACAACATCCTCCCTTTCCAAGAAGAAAACTTAGATTTAAAAACAGTCACCATAGGCTTCCAAAAGGAGCAAACTCTATGATTACCCCCCATTGTTATACCTAAAAACTTGAAAGGAGCAGTACTGACCTTGTAGGCTAAAAACTGAGACGCTGCTGATAGAAAATATGAGTTAACACCTATGCCAATTAAACTACTCTTCCATGCATTAATTTTGAGCCCCTACACTAATTCAAAACCACGCAGAATAGTTTTCAACCCCCAAAGATTCGCCCAAGTCGCGCCACACATCAACATCGCGTCATCCACGAATTGAAGAATGTTGTAACAGGAATTGTTGTTAAAAGATATTCCTATCAGCTTTCCCAAATTATAGCTTCTTCAGACCAACAATGCAAGGCCTTTAACAACCAAGGAGAAAAGAAACGGGGATAACAGATCCCCTTGACACAAACCCTTAGTAGCTCTGAAATCTGCCGTAGTGCCTCCATTCACAAGAATAGACAGATGGCTGTAAATAACACTGCCTTTTAACCAACTAATCCACTTAGAGCCAAAACCTGTATCTTGGAGTAAAGAAATAAGATATTCCCAATCGACACAATCATACGCTTGTTCGAAGTCCAGTTTAAGCAGTAAGCAACACTTGTTCCGATGCTTAGCATAATCCAGAAGCTCATTAAGAACAACAACACCGTCAAGAATGTTTCTTCCCGGAATAAATGCAGTCTGCGTATGAGACACAAGATTACCAATAACCTTACTAAGGCGAGCAGCCAGCTGCTTCGAAATAATTTTATAAATACAACCAATCAGACAGATAGGTCGATATTCTTTAAGCAGTTGTGGGTTCTCCACTTTAGGGACAAGAGTAATAAAAGAAGAAGTCATGGATTTTGGAAGCTTTGCCGTGGTATGAAACTCAACAACATAATTTACCACTTCCGAACCAATGATGTCCCAACAACTTTTAACAAATTCCAGACTAAAACCATCCGGTCGCGGGATTTTCGAACCATCACAACTGAAGACCACCTCACGGGCTTAATACAAGGACCCTGACGACCTCTTAAAAGTTCCCATGCCTTCTCTTGGGCTTAATACAAGGACCCTGACGACCTCTTAAAGGTATAAGACAGAACTTAGTCATCCTTTGCTAGAGCAGTCTTTCCCGCGTCAAAACTTCGGCCATTGTAGGGTTGATACTCATCCCTTAATGCCCGCGCCTCCTCTTAGGCATTGTACAAAAGATAAAACTCTAGACTTGGACGGTCTAAAACTCTTGAGTCTCAAAGATATTCTCAAGTTCCTTTCAAACATAGGAAAAAACACCGATCACTCTGGATCAATCTCCAGCAGAAACCCGATCTCTCTCATGAGAGTTCCCCACACTTGGACCTGCTTCAGGATCTCAATAATCCTCAGCAGTAAGTCAGCCTCCTCTTGGGCTTTGTACAAATGATTCTCCCCAGCGGAGCTAACCTTTTCAGACTCTCTTGTTGAGTCAACCACTTTTAGCCTCCATCTTGGGCTTTGTACAAGACATATAAAAACACTCTCTTGTTGAGTATAAAAGACTCTCTTGTTGAGTCAATCTCCTTTTATCCTCAATCTCGTGCTTCGTACGAGACAGCAAAACAGTCTCTTGTTGAGTATAAAAGACTCTCTTGTTGAGTCAATCTCCTTTTAGCCTCAATCTCGGGCTTCGTACGAGACAGCAAATCACTCTCTTATTGAGTATAAAAGACTCTCTTGTTGAGTCAATCAACCTTCAGACTCTCTTGTTGAGTCAATCACCTGTTCAAAACTCTCTTGTTAAGTCAACCTTTTTTAGCCTCTGTCTTGGGCTTTATACATGACAGATAAAAGTACTCTCTTGTTGAGTCAAACCATTTCAGCCTCCATCTTGGGCTTTATACAATATACATTCTCCCCAACGGAGTCAAAATCCCTTTTAGCTTCAATCTTGGGCTTTGTACAAGACAGAAAGAACATTTTCCCCGGAAAAGTCAAACTTCTAGCCTCCTCTTAGGCTTTGAATAAAGAAATACCCGGTTGAGTCAATCAACCTTTTAGCATCAAATTTGTGCTTTGCTCATAGCATACAAACATCAACAATTCCTCTTTAGAGATGACAAATTCCCTTTTTAGTCAAAACCCTTTAGCTTCTCATCTTGGGCTTTGAACAAGATACAAATCACCTTTAGCTTCAATCTTGGGCTTTAAACACGACACCAAAACACCTTTTTCCTCCCATAGAATAGTAGGAACTACGATCGCTCTGATTTCCCTGTTTCGTTAAACGGGAATACGTAGGCATAAGATTGCGAAATCTTAGCGAGCATACTAATCAAAAACTCAAAGTCCAGTACCTCCATACATCAATCAAAAAGCATCAGACCTAACACCTTACCACAAGCCTCGCAAATAGTCCGGACACTGTATTCGTAAACGAAATAACCTAAGACAGACCCCCCTTTTGATAGCATCTGTAAACCAACAGTTTTGACTGTTTAACCTCAGTATACAAGCAGGGTTAATTAGAGACACCTATTTCCCTTCCTTAATCAGCTTCACGGGATAAAAAATGAATCGAACTGTAGTACCAAAGCGATAGTGATTCGAAACCACAAAAATCGCGCTACAGAAAAAATGGCGACCACAGTGGGAGTCCTTCTTTTCTTACAGTTTTAGGTAGAAACCTTGAACAAGTCATTTTCACTATGGCCGCCACAGAAAAAATGGCGACCACAGTGGGAGGTATTTACCTCTTGCAGTCTTACAATAGGAGAAGACCTTTCTTTCTTACAGGCTTAGGTAGAAACTTTAAATTCACAAAGTGTCATAGAAATGGCGACTTTGCTGGGGAGTCATTGCCTGTATATGATCATAAGACTAGAGGTCTAGGATGTTAGGACAAATATATATACTGCTTTTCCTAATTGATATCCGTGTTTATTTTTCTGCTAATGGGAATGCGTGTGATGCCGCATCTGGAAAGATTGAGTATACACCTAAGATAAGTGATGGCACTAGACGGGTAATCTTACGGGGAGTGAATCCCAGATAAGAGGTCCCGGTCGACCATCGAATCAGTGGAGATGCCCTTTGCGAATTCAATGCCTATACGACTTCGATTGTTGAAAGCAGATTGTTTGATTGGTTTATCTGAGAAGCTGAGGATTTTAGTAGACTGAAACCATTTTGTAGTGCGGAAGCTATCGGAAATAGTTGTCACGCGATACTACCCTCATTTGAGACTACTCTAAGATACTACAGCTCACTGGCGATCCGCTTGTTGTCGTTATCCCAAGAGGGGTCAGTGATTTTAAGGATAGATACAAAAAATCACCAGTATAAACCTTTGGGGATGGGTAGAGCCTTGACTTCATGACACCGACCCTTTGACCCCATGTTTTTTCTATGTTTTTGTGTGCTGCATTCATGCATTCATTTCATAAAGAAACTTTAAACAAAGAAAAATCTTCTCTTCTAGTCTCTCTTTTTCAAATTAAACTAAGACAATGATTGCAAATGTCAGATAAAGAGATTGCTAATAGATTTTGGTAGAAGGAAGACGCACAAGTACATCTTCAAGGTTCCAAAACTAGAGGATTTAAGAGGTCTGGCGAGGATGATAACCAACCCTGAGGCTTTCAGAGTTAAGTATGGAGGACTGCTGTCTCTGTTAAGGGTCCATGTAATTGAAGGAATCCTGTTCACACTAATCTAGTTCTACGATCTGGTCTATCATTGTTTCACATTCCTAGATTATCAGCTAGCACCAACACTGGAAGAGTACTCTCACCTGACTGATTTACCCATTACTGGCCAATCTCCCTTTTCTGGACTGAAAGAAATTCCAAAGGATCAAACCATTGCAAGAGCAATATATTTGGACGAGTCAGAAGTCAGGACTCACATGATCATTAAGGGTGGTATCCAGGGTTTGCCAGCCCAGTTCTTGATAAAGAAAGCTCTGTACTTTACTAGTATAGGGAACGTGGCCGCTTTCGAAAGCATCTTTGTTTTGCTCACCTACGATTTATTTTTGTTTCCCAACATCGATAACTTTGTAGATATCAATGCCATTAAGATTTTTCTGATTGGAAACCCTGTACCGACCTTGCTCGCAGATTCTTATCATTCTGTACACCTAAGGAATTTGTATAGCTGAGGAATGATCACCTGCTGTGTACCCCTGCTGTACAAATGGTTCATTTCCCATTTGCCAAAGTCTGCTGCATTTCGGGATAAAAAAAGTACTTTACGTTGGTCGTAAAGAATCATGTCTCTTACCAACTCTGACATCTATTGGTATAATTGAATCTATGACGGGATCAGGATCATTGACCGTTGTGGAAACTTCCCAAATGTACCCCTCATAGGAATTAAAGGAGGAATCAATTATCATCCAGCTTTGGTTCGTCGTCAATTTGGATACCCGATGAGGCATGTCCCGCGTAATGCTCATCTGGAAGGTCTTTTCTTCAAGGAAGGAGAAAATGACAGAGCACTAAAGACAGAAATAGTGCATGCCTGGAAACACGTTCATAGGAAAGGAAGAGAGTCTCTAGGAAAACCAGACTGTGTCTCGGTGGAACCTTATCTCCATTGGGTACAAACTAGAGCTTTCAAGCTGAGGATGCCTTACCCTCGTCAAGAAGTTCTTCCATTAAGGGACCCTGTCCTTTATTTTATGTCTGATACAGAAAAACTTCAGGTTACTCTCAACAGAGTTCAACAGGAGAAGAAGTCTTGGAAGAACAAGTATCGTATTCTTAATGTGGAGTGTAAGAAAATACAGCAACTGTTAAAAGAAAAAGACGCTCTTATCGAGATTTTAGAGCAACATGTTGTAGAAAATCAAGATGACCAAAGGAATTTGATCGCTCCTTTCACTTGGCAAAGGAATGACAACCCGACAACGGCCCAAGAGCCCCGGTCAAAGAAAAGGAAAGTACCAAAACCAGCACTTGAGCTCTCCTCAGAGAGGACTCGGGACCCATAAGTTTAGATTTCCTTTTACAACACTTTGTAAATTACTGTATTTCCATTTCCGCAATCTTTGAATTCAATAAAATGGGGTCTTCCCCACTGTTTGATATTTGTAATCCAATTGTCGAAGTTTCTTTTGATTAAGAAAAAAATATATATAATCATTGCATATCATTCATCATTCTCACGTAACACATTCTTCTTACCTACGAATCTCACGCTTGTGTCTCGATTCCAGAGTCAAACTGTCTCATTCATACAATACTCGGGCCAATCAACAGAAAAAGATGGATGATCTCAAGGAAGAGAACAGAGAGTTGAGAGAAGAGATTGACACTCTGAAAGAAGATATGAGAAAGCTTCAAAACAACATGCAAGCTCTAGCAGAAGCTCAGATGCAGCAACAAAGAACTGTGATCTCAGAGATCACATCAATGCCCATAGTGGAGAAGTATGATCCTAGGTATAAAATGTCGAAAGATCGTCCCTGGGGCATGCCAGTTAACTATATCCCGGAAGGATATATTTCACCGATCACTGAAGATCCGAAAACTGCAACAGGAACCGCTAGGCCTGAAGGTTACAAACTTCGGGAAAGCGAAGATGCCAGGTGTCGCTCCCGGGATTTTCATCCAAGTACAAACGCGAAAGTGGCGCAGAAACAGAGTCGCCAGCAATGTGTATTTATCCCAAGAGAGGGAAAGGAAACACTGCATAAACTTGAGGGAAGGAAAAAGCATGGTCTCGCGACCAAGAGAAACGGGTAAGGGAGTCAGTTACGCAAGGGGAAGGTATTAGCACCCCATGCATCCATCGTACTCGATAGTATCCATGCTTGTTGTCTCGATCAAAGGGTGTTGTCGTCTGGAGCTCCACTGCTACTGGAAAGGAAAAGGAACGGGAACGGAGAAGAACGGAGAAACGAGGGAGAAAATAAAAAGAAGTGACTCGATAGGACATCGCTCGTCCTATGCCTACGTATTCCCTCGTGCAATGGGAAAGTCAGAGTCAACGTAGTTCGGACACGAACTAAGGGGGGAGGTTGCTCGCCAAGACATCGCCGCCTTGTGCCTACATATCCTCAATCTAACCAGAAGAAGGAAATCAGAGCAATCGTAGTTCGACCTAACAAGGTCTGAGTGTTTTTTATGAGCGACGTTAGACTCGCGTCCGGCAGTTAGAGTCGATGCCTGTTTGCGACGAAACGGAAAATAACGTGCCCTTTTCTGAAAATGAGGTTTGAAACTTAGCGATCCCTAAGGATAAAAAGGATTGACTTTGTTTTTTTGTTTGTGCCTTAGACAGAAGTGTTTTGAATTAATTCATAACTTGTATTGCACTAAAGTCTATAACGTAGGATCGAATGCGTCGCATGGTCGTCCTAACAGGACGTATACTAACACTCTAGAAAAAGGAGAGGAAACCCCTCATTCCTCACTTCCCACATGCAAGGCTCATGCACAATACGCGTTAATTTTATTAAGTGTTTTAGAAGTGTTATGAGATGAGAAGAAAAGACTTAAGTTGAAAAGAAAACACTAAAGGGAAACTAACTGTTCCTAATGTTATCATGCAAAGGTAGCCCTAAGGTCAAGGTTTAAGAACCTAAGTCTAAGAAGAAGAGAGGGATACCACTACCTAATGCTTATCCTACCTCACCTTAATCAAAAATTAAGGATGAGCTAGGATCCCAAAGGGATGTGAAGAAGTTATGCACAATCAAGCATTATATCATGCTATTCACAAAAGGAAAAGACAAGTAAGATAAATGAGAAATGAAAGAAGAGATGAACATGGATAACCATCCATATGTTCAAGTACCTTACCTCTGCCCCTACACAAAAGGTTAACATAAAATCATCACAAGTAATAAGAACAAGTGAAAGAAACTAGTCCAAACAATACTAGTTGTCTTAAGAAGACAACTTAAGAAGAAAACAAAATTCAAACCAAAAGGGAGGGGTCCTAATGGTTAAGGAACACCCAAATTCAGTAGGTACATGCTAAGGGATCCTACTAATGTAAACAAGCCGTATGAAATCAAACAAAAGCAAACTATGTACCAAACAATCATGCAAATGCAAGTTGTGTGCTACTAATGCAAAATGAATGCAAATGAATCATGAACATGGATGAATGTGCATATAAACATCAAAGTCAGAAATGAATGAAATTTAAGAATGCATAGAGATGTCATTAAGATAGCATGAGATTCATAAATGCAAACATTAATCAAGTAGGAAGAAGTAGGAGCAAACATCATTCAAGTTCCAACAATAAAGCATACTAGTAATGCATGTAATAAATGAAGATGTAAGATGAACAATCATGAAAATGGATGAAAGTCAGAATCATATGAAATTTGAAATGACATTTAGAAGTCAAGAATGCATGTACGAAGTCCACACAAGCACCATGTTGAAGCACAAAGAAGATTAGAAGCAAACTAGGTTCAAACAATTTCAACTAAGCATGTAAAAGTTTATGAACTTAAGAGGCATGTGATGTGCAATTATAGGTCATGGAATATGGTTAAGAATGATCACAAACAGAAGTGGAATCATGTCAAAGTGAATGTGCAAAATCATACAAGGGTTCATACAAACATGTGCTCAAAGAAAGTCAAGTGAGAATGCACAATTACACAACACATTTCAAGTCAAAACATGTGCATACAAGTCATGTAAGGATGAACAAACAATGACCTATAATTTGATGTGAATGACCTATAAGGTTCATACAATCATATGTCAAAAGTCTCAACAAGTACCAAATAGGATTGCACACAATGTATTTCAAAACCCTAGCACATGATCCTATAACAACATACATATGTAGATGTACTCAAACAATTCACAAAAGCAAGTTAGGAGAATGAAAGAATTCCCATATGCAAGTCAAATGAAGTTTAAATAGTATGTACACATTTCCCAAAAGTATTGTACAAAAATCACTAAGAAACATGTTCAAATGTACTCCACAAGTTCTTTCAAGTCACACAACAATAGTGCACAAATATAGGGTTCAAACACCATTCAAAAATGATTTTAAAAATCCAAAAAAAAATGAGTGAAGTGTATCAAGATATCATACAAGTGTGTGTTAAGTCTTAGAAGCAAATTCACTTTGGAACTATGTCAAATAAATCCAAAACAATGCATGCATATGAACATAGGATCATACAAAAAGAAAATAAAAGGAAATTATGGAACAAACATTAAAACATATAAAAATCAGGAATAAAAATATGCAACAATTATTTAAATGAATTAGAAAGCTCCATGAATTTTTTAGGAATTTTATCATGTTTCTAAGTATTTTTAAAAATTAGAAATGAAACGAATATGAAAAGAAAAATAAAAAAAATAAAAAAATAAAGCAGGGGGTGCATCCAAAGCAAATATCTAGTTCAAACACACGTTGGGCTCAGGAACATTGGGGTGTGAATAGTAATCATTCTTGGCCCAACACGCATGTGGCCTGTGGTCTATGCTATGGACTCGGGTCAAAATTGTTGACTCACGGAGAACCATCTGATGGAGTCAAAGCAACTAGTATCCCAATCCAAGGGTTGGGAACATCTGACCATGTTAACACGTAAAAACTTCGCGCACACCATCAATGAAAAGCAAGTGCAGAATGAATGGAAAATTTAATTCAGTGGCGTGTTCTCATTGGTTAATCCCTAAACGCATGAACGAACCAGAAAATTACACGTGTGTCTTGACTAAAAGCTCAGACGCCAGAGCCCTAGCTCCGGCCTCTTCTCCGGCCAGCCTCGCCGGAGTTGGCTGAAACCTTAACCAAAAACATCATCTGAGCACATCGTTTTGCACGGTTTTTCATGTAGATTCTAAATCTACCATTATCTTTCATGTATCATGCATATACGAAGCAAATCGAAGCAAACAAAAAATGGATCCACAACTGACAATCACGCTTGGACTACATTTTTCATCAATAATCAGTGCCTACACTCCATAGGACTTCAGATAATCACTCCTCCATGCTTTTAAACGCTTAATACAACGTAACTGAAAGTTTAATAAGAATCACCTAACCTTCAATGGAGCACTCCACTAATCCTTTAAGAAAACTTTGAGACAACTTCAAATCTTCTCCAAATGGCTTATGAACACGAAATAAACGCGTATTATCCAACGAATCTTGCTCAACACTAAACTGATGAAGCTGATCTTTGAAGCTTGGATTCACCAAATCGATTCACCACAGTTCCACTCTATTGCTTATAGAAGATTCTATCCGTGTGTAGATGAAGAATCCAGAAAAACTTGCAGAGAAAATACTTGGAGGGAGAGATTCCAAGAAGTGTGCAATGAGAGAATGAGTGAGAAATGTTGTAACCGAATCTGTTATGTAGGGTTCGCAACTTATATAGGCTGTTAGGAATGACTTAACCATGGTTAGAGTGTGGTTAGAGCTGGGTTAATTGAGATTAAAAAAAATGAGAATGAAAATTGTGAACACGGGTTTGGTGTTTATGTATGGAGGAGTATGAAACTTATGGTGAGGATATGATAAGTGGATATGATGTGATGAATTGAAACAACTTGCTTTGCAAGTTTCCTCTCTCTTTCTTTGTTTGGCTTAAAATGGTAATGTAAGAAGGAGCATGCATGATGTAAGGTGTTGGTTTGGTTTTAAATGGCAATGTTTAACACAGAAACAATGATGCATCTAGAATTTGGGTGAAGATAAAGTGAAACAAGAGAGTTCATGGCAGCAACTTTGATGGCACGTATCTCATTGGGTAGTGAATCAAATTGGATGATTTTTGTATCTTTGGAAAGATGAGCCATAATACAACGCATTTCATGTTGGATGTAATTGAAGTTGAGGTTTGTATCATAGAGAAAATGAGGCTGAAGTCATGGAATCACAAATACCTTGGCTTGCCCATGTCTGGCTCGCATACATGAAGCTTATGCCTGGAAAATTTCATTCTTGCATGGTCATTACTTTCTCTTGGAATAACTCTTGATACGTTGATCAAATGAGAAAACTTCCAACATGAAAGTTGTAGGGGGGATGAAAATAAGCAACTTTCATGTTGGGAACTTTTTCATATGAAGCTTGTATCATGGTGTAACTGGTCCCTGAACTTGAACCTAGCATGCACACAACATGTTTGACCAATTGCATGCGTGTGGCTCGCCCATGACTTGGTAATGCTGGCCAAAACGTAACTTGGAACCTCCAACTTTAAAACATCATAACTTCTTCAATTTTGGTCTAATGGATGTGTTCTAGCTATGGTCTTGAAGCTGGGAGCATAAACTACAAGATAGGTCTTGAAATTTTTCCATTTGAAGCTTTTACCCTGAAGAAAGAGAGCTCTAAAGATGGTCCCACACCTTGCAAAAACTTACCAAATAAGGAAACTTTATGAAATCTATTTTTGGAAACTTTTCTCATATTTTCATTTTTGGTGAATCCCTTGATATTTCTTGATCCAATCTTCATCAATGATCATATTTGAGATGAGGAACAATATTTTGACCTCAAAAGTCAAGAGTTGACTTTTTCCTCTGCACAGTTGACTATTCCCCAAATCTCCTGATTTTCAGTCAATTGATCAATTGAAACTCTTCCAAACCAAATTGATGGACAATCTTCCAACCTTATACACTTAAGGACATGAGGAATACCATAGAATCAAATCTTACCCAAAAAGTCAGAAATAAACTAATCTTATGTCAAACCCTAGTTTGGTGCCCTCAGTCTAGGAGAAATCAGCACATCCTACAAATCCAAATTCCTCTGAGCGTGATGTGTATCCTCTCAAACAATGATGAGATACGCCATTTGGAGATGATAAAAGCTCAAAGATCTTGCCTATTGGGGTGTTATACTCAAGAATCCTAAAACCCTAATTTTGCACTAGTTAGGAGAGGGTGATTCACTTGAAATCTTTTGACAAGCTTGATCATATGACGGGATGGTTGACCAACTAAGACACCTTGAGGAACAAGGTTCCTTGGATTAGACTGAGATACTCTGATCCCATGCCAAGAGCCAATGATATGCAAAGATGATTATGCAAAAACGAAATGAAACATAAGCCAGTTAAAGTTAAAAACAGGAGGGCAAATTTTGAGGTGTTACAGCTGCCCCTATTCAAACTTCTTGGATCCGAGGGTATGATAGCAACGGCTTTCAGACAATCAGGATACACATGGTTTGAATACCAAAATAACCAGGAAATTTTCAACCTGTGGGGGTAATGAAATAAGGCAATTACGAGGGCGGCAGAAGGCGGACTCGAAAAGAAAAAACTGGCCAAGGGTGGACTCTGCGGGGGGACAAGATAACACGAGGACGACCGAAGGCGAATTTGAAATGAAATACCAGCCAAAGGAGGAATTTCAAATAAAGGTAGACCGGCCGAAGGCGGGCTAACAAACATTAAAAACACGAGGACAGCCGAAGGTGAACTCGAAAAGGGTTGACCGGCCAAAGGCGGACTATACTGGGGAGGAAGACCGGCCGAAGGCGGGCTAATCAACAAAACGATACGAGAACGGTCGAAGGCGAACTCGAAAAGGGAAGACTGGCCAAAGGGGGTCTAACCAACAAAAGCATACGAGAACGGCCGAAGGGGAACTCGTAAGGGAGACCGGCCAAAGGGGGACTCCAACAAAAGAACATCGAGAACGGCCGAAGGGGAACTCGAAAAGGAAGACCGACCGAAGGGGGTCTAACCAACAAAAGAATACGAGAACGGCCGAAGGGGACTCGTAAAGGGAGACCGACCAAAGGGGGACTCCAACAAAATACATCAAAAACGGCCGAAGGGGAACTCGAAAAGGAAAGACCGGCCGAAGGGGATCTAACCAACGAGAACGGCCAAAGGGGAACTCATAACGGGAGACCGGCCGAAGGGGGACTCCATCAAAATAACATCGAGAACTGCCGAAAAGGAACTCGAAAAGGAAAGGCCGGCCGAAGGGGATCTAACCAGTAAAAGCCGGAGGGGAACTCGAAAAGAAAGGACCGGCCGAAGGGGGTCTAAACAAAAGAATACGAGAACGGACGAAGGGGAACTCGTAAAGGGAGACTGGCCGAAGGCAGACTCCAACAAAATACATCGAGAACGGCCGAAGGGGAACTCGAAAAGAGAGGACCGGCCGAAGGGGGTCTAAACAAAAGAATACGAGAATGGTCGAAGGGGAACTCGTAAAGGGAGACCGGCCGAAGGGGGACTCCAAAGATTAGTAAAATTAATAGATCTACAAAGATGACTCCGCTGGGGAAAGAGAAATCCAAACAGACAACTTTGTAGGGGAGTATAATAAGGGATAAGAAGGACGAATCCACTGGTTGCGATGTAATGTCAAACAACAACTCCTGAGTTTATCACTTTCTGCTAGGGAAAGAAACTGGTAAAAAGAAATCAAACCTGGCCTATGCTTCGAATGCATATGTTTGAACTTTTCTATGGCGTAATGCTCCATACGAAATGGAAATGCTACGCGTTTGGGAGGATGCTATGCAAGAATGCTTATGCAATGCAAAAGGAGCGTCTCAGCAAAATAAATGCTGAAGACAACGGCAACTTCACGGGGATGACAAACTAAATTTTCCTCTGAATCAAAAGATCCTGCTGAAGAAGATTCCTCTGAACGACTTCTTGATCACAAACTCTGCTGGAGATGAAAACTCTGAGAGAAACTTCACTCTGGTTGGAGATGGATAAAGACGAATATTGAAGATGGAACCCTAGAAACTTCTCTCCGCTGGAGATTACCCATGGGTTCTACCGAAGACAGAACCCAAAACCTGGATCTGAAGGATGCCAATAACAATTGGATTTACACTTGCTGGGGATGTCAACCGCGGTTGAATAAACCACTACGAAGATCACCGCCAAACTATGCTTGGGGGACAAGTCCATAATATCGACCCTGCCTAAGGGATATTACTGAACTTAATCTGCGGCTGGGAGACATCTGTACCTTCACCCTGCTGGGGAATATTAGCCAACATTAGCAAACCTGCTTAGGGAATGGTGATTGACGACATCAACTCTGCTAGGGGATACCATCAAGCTTACTCCTCTGTTGGGGATTAGATCATACTGTTGCTGATGAGAAAAACACTTCCTGACTAGCTGAGGAAAGTGGGTGTTCAGGCTCTGTGGGGAAAACAACCTCTTTGTCCAAAGAAAGTATTCCCACAGTCTCTTGCTGGGGATGCAGAAGTATCAACTTCTGGCGACTTGCTAAGAGAGTAATCAATCACAACTCTAGCTGGGGAGATAATCCTCTATACTCTTGCTGGGGAGAGCAACACCTGCTGAGGAGGATGAACTTTCAATGCTGAGGAGAATAGCTCTACTGGGGAACAATCCTGCTACCCTGCAAACAAAATCAACAGTATATGCAAAATGGCCATCTAGATTACCATCCTAATGACTGTTGTTTGAGCAATTTCCACTGTTTTCCGATATGCTTCGCAAAGCTTAACATTTCCCATGCAATGTTTATCAAAAATATCAGACGTTTTCACAAACAAAAACAGTTAAAGTAAAAACACAAATGGAAAGCTCTTTGAATGAAAATGAAAATTTTATTGAATGAATTGGCCTGTAAATAGGCATTTACATCCGGAAGCAATTCCTTAAAAGAGGTAATTTCACGAAAAGAGTAAAGAAAATACACATGTCGGCAATGTGGGGAACAAATATCCACCATGATTCAATTCAGCTATGACCCAGTATGGCTTGTTTATCCACAGATGTTTTGACCTTTGTAGAGACTGACTGGACTGATTCATTCCCTTCGAAACTTCCAAGTATCAAAAGTGTTTACATATCGAACGCAGATCGTAGCCTCTTGCTTTCAAATCCCTAACTTTTTCCTGGATCTCCCTTTTTGGGTTTTCAATCCACCGGGATACCCATTTTTGCCAAAGTTACCTTTTCAAGTTTTCAACTTTGCGGGTTTATTCTTTTCTTTTCTTTTTATCCCTAATTTTTTCCCGAACCTTTTCTTTTTATGGTTCGCCAGGATGCCCTTTTTTGTCCGGGTCTTCTTTTTATGTCCAGCGAGTCTCTTTTATGCAAAGTATTTTTTGACTACGTCTGCGTTCACAGGGGACGTAAAATCTTCGTCGTCCATAGTTGAGAGTAATAAGGCTCCACCAGAGAAAACTTGTCTTACTACATATTGCCCTTCGTAGTTTGGAGTCCATTTTCCCTTGTGATCTGTTTGAGGAGGAAGGATCCTTTTCAAAACCAATTCACCAGCTTGAAAACACTGAGGACGCACTTTCTGATCAAAGGCTTTCTTCATCCTGCTCTGATACAACCGACCATGTGCTATGGCTGCCAATCTCTTTTCCTCGATAAGGCTTAGCTAATTCAATCTAGAACGCACCCATTCAACTTCATCAAGTTTCACATCTGCCAGAATTCTCAAAGAAGGAATCTCAACCTCCACTGGTAGAACTGCTTCCATACCATATACAAGTGAGAAAGGAGTTGCCCCAGTTGATGTACGCACCGAAGTACGATAACCGTGTAAAGCATAAGGCAACATCTCATGCCAGTCTTTATACGTCACCACCATTTTTTGCATAATCTTCTTGATGTTCTTATTTGCCGCTTCAACAGCCCCATTCATCTTCGGATGATAGGGAGAAGAATTGTGATGTTCAATCCTAAAGCTCTGACACAGCTCCTTCATCATCTTGTTGTTCAAATTTGAACCATTATCAGTAATGATTCTCTTCGGGACTCCATACCGGCAGATGATGTCCTTCTTGATAAACCGAGCTACCACTTGTCTGGTGACGTTGGCATACGAGGCTGCTTCTACCCACTTCGTGAAGTAATCAATGGCAACCAAAATAAAACGATGCCCATTGGAAACAGTCGGCTCAATCTTTCTAATCATATCAATGCCCCACATGGCAAAGGGCCAAGGTGATGACAACACATTCAGAGGAGTAGGCGGCACGTGCACCTTATCTGCATAAATCTGGCATTTATGACATTTTTGGGTGTATTTAAAACAGTCAGACTCCATAGTCATCCAATAATACCCCGCTCTCAACAGCTTTCTGGCCATAGCATGCCCATTGGCATGGGTACCGAAATATCCCTCATGAACTTCTTCCATTAACAGACCTGCCTCATGTTCATCAACACAACGTAGCAAGACCATGTCAAAGTTCCTCTTGTACAACACTTCGTCTTTATTCAAAAAGAAGTTCCCTGCCAACCTCCTCAGGGTTTTCTTATCTTTGGTTGACGCACCTTCTGGATACTCTTGACTTTTTAGAAAAACCATAATATCATGATACCAAGGTTTGCCATCTGACACATCTTCAACCGTAAACACAAAAGCTGGTCTATCCAGGCACATAATTCTGATTGAAGGAGTTTCATTCCAACGATTCACCTGATACATCGAAGACAACGTTGCCAACGCATCTGCCATCTGATTCTCTAACCGGGGTATATGATGGAAATCGACTCTGTCAAAGAAAGGTAACAACCTTCTGGAATAGTTATTATAAGACACCAAATTCGCTTGACGAGTTTCCCATTCACCTGTAATCTGATTAACAACCAACACGGAATCACCATAAACATCGAGGTTCTTGATTCTCAAATCAATTGCTTCTTCTAACCCCATGATACTTGCTTCATACTCCGCTTCATTGTTGGTGTATATGAACATTAATCGGGCAGTGAAGGGTATATGAGAACCCTGTGGAGTCGTAATGACTGCCCTGATTCCGTTACTGTATGAGTTAAAAGCCCCATCAAAGACTAACTTCCATTGGGATCCAATTTTAGGTCCTTCATCATGCAAAGGCTCTTCACAGTCTTTCATCTTCAGAAACATGATATGTTCATCAGGAAATTCAAACTTCATCGATTGATAATCCTCAATTGGTTGTTCAGCAAGATATTCTGACAAAACACTTCCCTTAATGGCCTTTTGGGAAACATATTGAATATCGTATTCTGTCAGAACCATCTGCCAACGGGCTATTCTTCAAAAAAGCGCCTGCTTTTCAAACACATACTTGATCGAATCCATCTTTGAAATCAAGAGGGTTATGTGGTTTAACATATACTACCTCAAACGCTTAGCTACCCAAGCGAGTGCACAACATGTTTTTTCCAGCATTGAGTACCTTGACTCATAATCAGTGAACTTTTTACTCAGGTAGTAGATGGCATGCTCTTTTCTACCTAACTCGTCGTGTTGACCGAGCACACACCCCATTGAATTCTCAAGAACTGTAAGATACATAATCAATGGCCTTCCTGGCACTGGCGACATAAGGACCGGAGGTTCCTGCAAATATTCTTTTATTTTTTCAAATGCCTTTTGACAATTTTCATTCCACCTGACCGCTTGATCTTTTCTTAGCAATTTGAATATTGGTTCACACGTGGCCGTAAGATGAGAGATGAATCTAGCAATATAGTTCAATCTCCCTAAGAAACCACGAACCTCTTTTTCTGTTCTCGGTTCAGGCATTTCTTGTATGGATTTTACTTTAGCAGGATCAACCTCGATACCTTTTTCACTGACAATAAACCCCAATAATTTTCCAGATCTCACCCCAAAGGTGCACTTGTTCGGATTCAACCTCAGTCTGAACTTTATCAGCCTTTCAAACAACTTCTGAAGATTCACCAGATGCTCTTCCTCCATTTGTGACTTCGTAATCATGTCATCAACATAGACCTATATCTCTTTGTGAATCATATCATGAAAGAGAGTCACCATAGCCCACTGATAGGTTGCCCCAGCATTTTTCAACCCAAAGGGCATTACCTTGTAACAGAATGTTCCCCACGGTGTTATGAACGTCGTCTTTTCCATGTCCTCTGGGGCCATTTTGATTTGGTTATACCCAGAGAAGCCTTCCATGAAGGAAAAAACAGAGTATTAAGCATTGTTGTCCACTAACAGTCAATGTGAGGAAGTGGGAAATAGTCTTTTGGGCTTGCTCTATTTAATTCTATGTAGTCAACACACATCCTGATCTTTTCGTCCTTCTTAGGTACAGGCACAATGTTAGCAACCCATGGAGGATAACTCGTCACAGCCAGAAATCCATCATCTATCTGTTTCTGAACATCTTCTTTAATCTTGACAGACATCTCCGGTTTCATCCTTCTCAGCTTCTGCTTAACTGGAGTACATCCTTCTCTGAGCGGCAGCTGGTGTACCATAATGTCAATGTCAAGCCCAGGCATGTCTTGGTAAGACCAAGTGAAGATATCAACATACTTTTGAAGCATTTCAATCAATCTTCTTTTCACACTGTCTTCCAAAGCAGCCCCAATCTTTATTTCTTTCTTTGCGTCCTCAGTCCCCAAGTTAACAATCTCGATCTCCTCTTGATGAGGTACAATGACCCTTTCCTCCTGTTTCAACAATCTGGCCAATTCGGGTAAGTCACAATCTTCATCAGCCTCTTCTCCAGCCTGATAAATGGGATTGTCGAAATCATACCGAGCCATAGCTGAATCATGATTGGTGGTATCTGAACAAGGAAACTTGCATGATTGATGATTTATGTTTATTATGTATGCAACAAACAAAAACACATTACCATTTTGATGTGAGTTAATGCAAAAAAGTAAAACCAGAAAAACAGGGATCAAAATATTTGAATGTGAAAAACGTCCTTTATTAATGATAAAGAAAGCACACAAAATATTCAAGCCCTACAAACAAGAATCACTACGCCTTGGGCAGAGCGTAGGATTGTCATAACAGAAAAACAAAGGCAATTATACTGGGCCGGTTATTTGAATGTCTTTCTCAGATGATCAGTTGCAAAGACTTTGACCTGGAATGCAGGGGCGGATCCAAATATCCATACTGCAATCGCTATCCCCTTCCTCATCAATGGCATTAACTCTGTTAAAGAACACACCAGCACTGGTAAAACGAACCAGACCATAAAACTTAGGAGGCTCCTCAGGACGCCTGGGTGGCTTATATCCCAGCCCGTAAGTATTCTCCTTTTTTTGGACCTCGATAACCTGACCCCATCTCTGTGAACTGTCGGCTTCAACTATAGCCCGTGCATCCTTGAAGGAAGACATGGAGACCTCTTGCTGATATACCACTACAGGCTGAACCACTTCAGATTGGCTGACTTCCTTGAGAGGCTCAGAGATCTTCACCGCTTCAAAACCTTGACATAAAGTTTCATGTATTTCGCCATCCTCCTCCACATACTTGAAAGTAGATAGATGACTTATCATGATATCTTCTTCTCCGCAAACCGTCACCACATGTCCGTCTACCATGTTCTTCAGTTTTTGATGTAAAGTGGACGTCACAGCCCCAACACTATGAATCCATGGACGGCCCAGTAAACAACTATAAGCAGACTGAATTTCCATGATATAGAAGGTAGCATCAAAAACCTCTGGACCAACCTTAATTGGCAGCACAATTTCCCCGAAGACAGATCTCTTGGAACCATCGAATGCACGCACCACCAAATCACTTGGTGTGCAGATTAACCCACGAGTGTCCAACTTCATCAGTGCTTTCTTCGATAAAATATTCAAAGATGACCCAGTGTCAACAAGCACATGTGACATTAACGATCCTCGGCACTCAACTGAGATGTGCAAAGCATTATTATGATTTCTCCCTGCTGGAGTCAAATCAAAATCAGTAAATCCCAAGCCATTTCCTGCATTAACATGAGCCACTACCCCCTAAAGCTGATTAACCGAGATCTCCTAGGGTACATATGCAGCATTCAATACCTTCAACAGCGCGTTTCGATGCGCCTCCGAACACAATAACAGAGTGGTGTTTGGTGCAGCTGGTCTACAATTTTGTAATCGCTTTTCCGAATCAGCCTCATAAACTCTTCTACATTCTTTGAGAATGAGTTATCAACTAGATTTGCTGCGGAATCATTCACTACCAGCGTCTGCACAGAATCATCCATGACCTGCTTTCCTTTATCTGGTCTAGAACCACCAGCCTGATCATCAGATGGGATAAAGACTCTACCACTCCGGGTAATAGCCCATGCTTCATCATTACTTTCTACACTGGAGTTCATCACTGACGTACCCATCAGTTCTTGCTTCTTCCCGTTAACAAAAACTTCAGCACCATAATTCCAGGGGATAACTTTTGTGCTCTCATACGGAACGGGCCCAGGAGTGGTGATAACGACTGGCGCTGGTCTTGCCGGTGCTGAAATAATTATTGTTTTGAAAGGGATAGTAACAGTGGCAGCCTCATTCTTTCTGCCAATTACCTCCTTCTTCTGATCACACCTATCAAACTGCAACCGACCTTCATGAATTAGCTTTTGAATTCCGGATTTCAACAGATCACAACCATTTACTTGCCGCAAACACTTTGGACAGCTTTTATCACAACCAGTGAAAACTCCCCCCTTCAGTAGTCTCTCTTTCACTACCAACAAAGGAGTCCTCAGTTCCTTCACGTCTAGAACCAAATTCAAAGATTCACCTTCTTCCATAACAGCATTAACCCTCGGTCTGTCGTGGTTCGACATTAGGTTTTGGATGACATTTGGCACATCGTTGAAAAAGTTGATGGCCTTCAAATCCACCAGATCTTGGACTTTATGCTTAAAAGCTTTGCAGTCCTCAATGTGGTGCCCGGGTGCCCCAGAATGAAACTCACAGTGGACATTGGGATTGTAACCCGGAGGTGGATCACCAACAATAGGAGCTAGAGTCCTCTTTTGAATTAACTGCAATTGCATCAAATGTTGAAACAACTTGGAATAAGGTAACGGTGGAGTATCAAAGTTCCTATTCTGCTTAGGCCTTCTTTGATGTTGAGGCGCGACTTGCGGTGGAAGTGCTGCAGGGATAGTTACTGAGGCCACCTGCTGATTATAGTTTTGATGCTGCTTTCCCTTACCGCGATGTGATGAAACAGAATTCGCTTCCTCTTTTTTCTTGTAATTCACATAAGGTTTCTTCCCTCCACTAAAAGAAGACCCATCATTGCCTGACACCTTCCCAGTTTTAATTCCACTTTCCAACATTTCCCCAACCAAGATCAGATCAGCAAACTTTCCTGACATGCAAGGCAATAGCTTCTCGTAATAATGACCCGGCAAAGTAGCCATGAACATATTCAGCATCTCCTTCTCCAACATAGGAGGCTGTACCCTCGCTGCCAGCTCACGCCACCTCTAGGCGTATTCCTTGAAGCTTTCACAGTTCTTCTGAGACATACTCTGCAGCTGAGTCCTATTGGGAGCCATATCAGTATTATACTGATAGTGCTTAACAAAAGCCTCTACTAGTTCTCTCCAGTTGCAGACGTTACATATCTCCAATTGCATATACCATTCCAGCGATGCCCCAAACAGGCTATCCTGGAAGAAATGCATCAGTAATTTCTCGTCCCTAGAGTACGCATCTATTTTCCTTGCGTATGCCCGGACATGAGTGTTTGGGCAAGTGGTACCATTGTATTTCTCAAAGGTGGGAACCTGAAACTTGTGCGGAATTACAACACCGGGGACCAGCCCAAGATCATCCAAATCCATACCCACAGAGTTCTGATTTACAACCCCTTTCAGTTGTTCCTCAATCAACCTGATCCTCTGATAATCAAAAATAGGGGGAACACCATCCCCGCCATGTACAGAAAATATGTCATCCTGTTGGTCATCATATCGACGGCCATGAACAGCACATACACTATTTCCTCCTCCTACGACAGAAGGAATCACAACCTGCTCTCCTCCGCCCGGAGGGATCACAATAGTAGGAATGGGGACACCCCCGCCCGGAGGACCAGTAGGAATACCATTACCCCCGACACCTCTGCCCGGAGGAATGACATCATTATGAAGACCACTATGTAGTACGCCATCCTCATCTACTCTTGCCACCAAGGGTTGGACAAGGGTCCTCAGCTGTTCTTGCCCTTGTGCCACTCCTTGCATCAGTTCCATAAACTGGGCCATACGAGCCTGCATGGCAGCCATTTCAGCCTGCATCTGTTCCATAGCTCTCTTTTGATTGGATCTGGTAGAATACCGATGAATCTGCTAGTCAGCTATTCTGCCTGCAACCAAATAAAGGTTAGAAAATCCCTGGACGAGTACCTGTTATGCAAAATGATATGTTATGAAATGTATGCATATGCCATGTCTTTCATTTACAGGGCATTTCACACCCTGATTCTAGTCTTAAACACAAGAAGCTGAGTAATAGACATATTTTTGTTGAGAGAATTTTGTGGAGAAGAAATGTGTTGTGATAATGTGCTTGCGAATATCAACATTGACAAGGAATCAACTCTGAATAAACCGGTCATTTCAAATTAAAGGGAAACCAAGGTGTGCCGAAGCATTCTACAACGAGTTCATAAATTGGAAATACATCAAGAGAGTGGCTCCATCAACAGGTCTGATGGTAATCACAGTACATCACCAAAAACTGCATTAGGAAAATGGAAAGAGAACTATCAATCATTTAGCTCTAAATCTTCCAACTGCTCGCTAGAATGCCTGATTTCTTCAAAGAGTATTCTGGTGCGCTGATGGCCTGGTCTTTCAATCATTTCCTTGATAAAAAAATCCCTCTTCTTCAAAGCTTCAACTAATGAGTCCATGTACATTAAGAGAGCCTCGTCATTATTCATCTCCTTAGGCCTTTTCACACCCACTTGTACTTTGAGCTCTTCCATCTCTGCCATAGCATCTTCAAGTTCTTTCTTGGAAGCTTTCAACTCGTCTTTAACCTTCTCCAACTGGTCTTGGCTTTTACCGAGGTCTTCACGATGCTTCCTTCGTTGTTCATGTGCTCTCCGAAGTTCATCGTCGTTGGACTTTAACTATTCTTGCAACTCTGCATTCTCAATTCTAACTTCATCCCATGATTACTGAAGTTTAATGAGCTTGGCTTTTGTTTCAGCCAAAGATTGGTTAGTCTTCCTGTAAGTTTGAGCAGAAGTTTCGATAGCCATATTAACTTTCTGGTAATGTCAGGCTCTGTCGGCAAAATATTTTTCTCTGGCTGTTAAGATCTTTTCTGCGTCTTGGGCTTTGTATTTTAGTTCCCCGTTGGTATGTAAAGCGTCTTGAAGACGGCTGCTCAAATCAGAATTCTCCACTCTAAGCTCTTTCACCAGAACCTGCAATTTGTTGAATTCTTCAATGGCCACTGTATCCCTCTCTTCTACAACCTCCGGGTATAAAAGAGGTACGGGATCAAAAGGCAGATAGAAATCTTCCACCTTTTTACTTATCCAATTCTCATAGGAGGATAAGTCCGGTTATTGGGTTTTCCAAGGACTCCTTTGCCTTTTCTTTGGATGCTATTCTAGGCTTTCAAAGCTTTTCGGACTATTGCTTGATCGTCACCTACTTGAAAGTACAAGGACTCTTCCACACTTCTCTTGGTAGAGGGATTTTCCAGAGCATAACCGAATTGTCTAATGGCCAAAGAAGGATTATAGTTGATGCCTCCCTTCCACCCTATCAATGGAACATTGGGGAATCCACCACAACAATGA
Organism: Lathyrus tuberosus; assembly: GCA_022829125.1. NCBI lineage: Eukaryota > Viridiplantae > Streptophyta > Magnoliopsida > Fabales > Fabaceae > Lathyrus > Lathyrus tuberosus. Next base: position 6,081,804 of record JALAZF010000199.1, on the reverse strand, counting down.
ATAATATCCCCACCAAGTAACCCCTGATCTATCCAGATGATGTCTTTAGCATACAAACCCATCAGTCTATGACGCCATTCCAATGAACCGTTGGTATCCAAGAATGCACCTTTGCGTGGTAACCTATGCGAAAACCATTTGTAGAATAAAGGCGCACAACAATTGACATATCCCCCTCTTTTATTTTCATTCATACTGTGAACTGAATGATAAAGATCGCCCAATAAAGTGGGTAATTGATTTTGAGTAGTGAATATTTTGACAGCGTCCATATCAACAAATTCTAGCACATTTGGGAAAAGAATAATGCCATATACGCAAAGAGCTAACACAGCGCAAAAAACATTGCAATCTTTGTCTTTAGCGGCTTTCTGAGCAATCTTGGTCAAGTACGTCAGAAGGTACCCTCGAAATTCTCCTTTTTTGGTGATATTGGCCTCCACCATTGATTTGCTCAAATAAAGAGCAGCAGCCACGACCTCATAATCTGGATTTGTCTTCAAACTGAAAAATGGCACCTCTTCCTTAATGGAGATCCCCAAGATATTCGAATACTCTTCCAAAGTAGGGACCAAGACATAATCCTGAAACACAAAGCACCGTAGAGAAGGATCGTAGAATTGCATTAATGTGTGAAGGCCCACCCATTCATACTCACTGAGGTTACAAACAAATGACAAAATCCGCCCGTACTTTTCTCTGAATGCTTCTAACACCTCTAAGCTAGCCATAACCTTCAAACTAGTAATATAACCCAAACCTGGCTTCAGAAATTTGTAGGTGATGACATTCTTTTTCTTTCTCTCAACATCCATTAGAAAAGAAGCCCCTGACTGGAATCGAAGGTATAATATTGCCCTAGAAATGGAAAAACATGTATGTTAAGATATGAAAATGCAACAAAGGCATGTGATCAGAGTGTCCGGTGTCTGTGCTGGACTGTACAGACAGTGACATTAATATATTTGTGGATAGTGCTGAACTGTGAATAATAACCATCTGAACATAATGATATGAACCAGAAGAACCAGAATATCAGGTATGTGGGAGGTCTAAGTCACCTGCAAACTTGTAGACACCCGCCCATTCTCACAGGTGAGTACTAGAAAACCAAGGATCCTCAATATCATGGGCTCTCAGGTCGAGAAATGATGATACGTTCACCATTTCTGGTTTGGCATCATCATCAATCAAGGAAGCCTCAACTGATTCCCCTAAAAAAGGATATCCTATATGAGTTCCCAGCATTGGGTCCTCGGATCGAGAAGTGTAATGGGTTTGCCATTTCTGGTCTGCCATAATCACATCTCGGGAGGAGTACCATTACTGAGTCCTCGGGAAAGGTCACCAGAGTCGACAACTCATATAGGGATATCTAATGGCTTGCATAATATGCAGTATCAGATACCACCTATATGGGCCTCGTCTGGCTGTGGATCTCGCGAAGACTTAACGTGATAACACCATGCAAGCGATCGACTTTCCACTCTAAATCCTATGTGTATGCTCAAGCCTGGATAGTGGGCTTATCTCTCAGAACATCCCAACCTGACAAACAGAAAACCAGTACATCACAACACAATCCAATCTATAATGAAATGCAATGTAATAAATGCGGTAAATACAGTAATATAGTAAAGCCATAATGTAGTAAAATAACAAAACAGCAAAATAAAGCACCACAGATAAACATCCAATGAAAAAAAAATAGACAAGCGCTAGGATTGACTCGCAAAGGGGATGGACCAGCAAGAGGTCAACCTATCCCCAGCAGAGTCGCCAGCCGGTGCTCCCGGGATTTTCATCCAAGTACAAACGCGAAAGTGGCGCAGAAACAGAGTCGCCAGCAATGTGTATTTATCCCAAGAGAGGGAAAGGAAACACTGCATAAACCTGAGGGAAGGAAAAATCATGGTCTCGCGACCAAGAGAAACGGGTAAGGGAGTCGGTTACGCAAGGGGAAGGTGTTAGCACCTCATGCGTCCATCGAACTCGATGGGATCCACGCTTGTTGTCTCGATCAAAGGGTGTCGTCGTCTGGAGCTCCACTGCTACTGGAAAGGAAAAGGAACGGGAACAGAGAAGAACGGAGAAACGAGGGAGAAAAGAAAAAGAAGTGACTCGATAGGACATCGCTCGTCCTATGCCTACGTATTCCCTCGTGCAATGGGAAAGTCAGAGTCAACGTAGTTCGGACACGAACTAAGGGGGAGGTTGCTCGCCAAGACATCACCGCCTTGTGCCAACGTATCCTCAATCTAACCAGAAGGAGGAAATCATAGCAATCGTAGTTCGACCTAACAAGGTCTGAGTGTTTTTTATGAGCGACGTTAGACTCGCTTCCGGCAGTTAGGGTCGATGCCTGTTTGCGACGAGACGGAAAATAACGTGCCCTTTTTTGAAAATGAGGTTTGAAACTTAGCGATCCCGAAGGATAAAAAGGATTGACTTTTTTTTTTGTTTGTGCCTTAGACTGAAGTGTTTTGAATTAATTCATAACTTGTATTGCACTAAAGTTTATAACGTAGGATCGAATGCGTCGCATGGTCGTCCTAACAGGACGTATGCTAACACTCTAGAAAAAGGAGAGGAAACCCCTCATTCCTCACTTCCCATATGCAAGGCTCATGCGCAATACACGTTAATTTTATTAAGTGTTTTAGAAGTGTTATGAGATGAGAAGAAAAGACTCAAGTTGAAAAGAAAACACTAAAGGGAAACTAATTGTTCCTAATGGTATCATGCAAAGGTGGCCCTAAGGTCAAGGTTTAAGAACCTAAGTCTAAGAAGAAGAGAGGGATATCACTACCTAATGCTTATCCTACCTCACCTTAATCAGAAATTAAGGATGAGCTAGGATCCTAAAGGGATGTGAAGAAGTTACGCACAATCAAGCATTATATCATGCAATTCACAAAAGGAAAAGGCAAGTAAGATAAATGAGAAATGAAAGAAGAGATGAACATGGATAACCATCCACATGTTCAAGTACCTTACCTCTGCCCCTACACAAAAGGTTAGCATAAAATCATCACAAGTAATAAGAACAAGTGAAAGAAACTAGTCCAAACAATACTAGTTGTCTTAAGAAGACAACTTAAGAAGAAAACAAAATTCATACCAAAAGGGAGGGGTCCTAATGGTTAAGGAACACCCAAAGTCAGTAGGTACATGCTAAGGGATCCTACTAATGTAAACATGCCATATGAAATCAAACAAAAGCAAACTATGTACCAAACAATCATGCAAATGCAAGTTGTGTGCTACTAATGCAAGATGAATGCAAATGAATCATGAACATGGATGAACATGGATGAATGCACATATAAACATCAAAGTCAGAAATGAATGACATTTAAGAATGCATAGAGATGTCATTAAGATAGCATGAGATTCATAAATGCAAACATTAATCAAGTAGGAAGAAGTAGGAGCAAACATCATTCAAGTTCTAACAATAAAGCATACTTGTAATGCAAGTAATAAATGTAGATGTAAGATGAACAATCATGCAAATGGATGCAAGTCAGAAGCATATGACATTTGAAATGACATTTAGAAGTCAAGAATGCATGTACAAAGTCCACACAAGCACCATGTTGAAGCACAAAGAAGATTAGAAGCAAACTAGGTTCAAACAATTTCAACTAAGCATGTAAAAGTTTATGAACTTAAGAGGCATATGATGTGCAATTATAGGTCATGGAATATGGTTAAGAATGATCACAAATAGAAGTGGAATCATGTCAAAGTGAATGTTCAAAACCATACAAGGGTTGATACAAACATGTGCTCAAAGAAAGTCAAGTGAGAATGCACAATTACACAACACATTTCAAGTCAAAACATGTGCATACAAGTCATGTAAGGATGAACAAAAAATGACCTATAATTTGATGTTAATGACCTATAAGGTTCATACAATCATATGTCAAAAGTATCAACAAGTACCAAATAGGATTGCACACAATGTATTTCAAAACCCTAGCACATGATCCTATAACAACATACATATGTAGATGCACTCAAACAATTCACAAAACCAAGTTAGGAGAATGAAAGAATTCCCATATGCAAGTCAAATGAAGTTCAAACAGTATGTACACATTTCCCAAAAGTATGGTACAAAAATCACTAAGAAACATGTTCAAATGTACTCCACAAGTTCTTTAAAGCCACACAACAATAGTGCACAAAGATAGGGTTCAAATACCATTCAAAAATGATTTTAAAAATCCAAAAAAAAATGAGTGAAGTGCATCAAGATATCATACAAGTGTGTGTTAAGTCTCAGAAGCAAATTCACTTTAGAACTATGTCAAATAAATCCAAAACAATGCACGCATATGAATATAGGATCATACAAAAGGAAAATAAAAGGAAATTATGGAACAAACATTAAAACATATCAAAATCAGGAATAAAAATATGCAACAATTATTTAAATGCATTAAAAAGCTCCATGAATTTTTTAGGAATTTTATCATGTTTCTAAGTATTTTTAAAAATTAGAAATGAAACGAATATGAAAAGTGAAATAAAAAAAACAAAGAAATAAAGCAGGGGGTGCATCCAAAGCAAATATCCAGTTCAAACACACGTTGGGCTCAGGAACGTTGGGGCGTGGATAGTAATCATTCTTGGCCCAACACGCATGTGGCATGTGGTCTATGCTATGGTCTCAGGTCAAAATTATTGACTCACGGAGAACCATCAGATGGAGTCAAAGCAACTAGTATCCCAATCCAAGGGCTGGGAACATCTGACCATGCTAACACGTAAAAACTTCGCACACACCATCAATGAAAAGCACGTGCAGAATGAATGGGAAATTTAATTCAGTGGCGCGTTCTCATTGGTTAATCCCTAAACGCATGAACGAACCAGAAAATTACACGTGTGTCTTGACTAAAAGCTCAGACGCTGGAGCCCTAGCTTCGGTCGTCTTCTCCGGCAAGCCTCGCCGGAGTTGAATGAAACCTTAACCAAAAACATCATCTGAGCACATCGTTTTGCACGGTTTTTCATGTAGATTCTAAATATACCATTATCTTTCATGTATCATGCATATACGAAGCAAATCGAAGCAAACAAAAAATGGATCCACAACTGACAATCACGCTAGGACTACATTTTTCATCAATAATCAGTGCCTACACTCCATAGGACTTCAGATAATCACTCCTCCATGCTTTTAAACGCTTAATACAACGTAACTGAAAGTTTAAAAAGAATCAACTAACCTTCAATGGAGCACTCCACTAATCCTTTAAGAAAACTTCGAGACAACTTCAAATCTTCTCCAAATGGCTTATGAACACGAAATAAACGTGTATTATCCAACGAATCTTGCGCAACACTAAACTGATGAAGCTGATATTTGAAGCATGGATTCACTAAATTGATTCACCACATTTCCACTCTATTTCTTATAGAAGATTCTATCCGTGTGTAGATGAAGAATCCAGAAAAACTTGCAAAGAAAGTACTTGGAGGGAGAGATTCCAAGAAGTGCGCAATGAGATGAAGATGAGAGAATGAGTGAGAAATGCTGTAACCGAATATGTTATGGAGGGTTAGAAACTTATATAGGCTGTTAGGAATGACTTAACCATGGTTAGAGTGTGGTTAGAGCTGGGTTAATTGAAATTAAAAAAAATGAGAATGAGAATGGTGAACACGGGTTTGGTGTTTATGTATGGAGGAGTATGAAACTTATGGTGAGGATATGATGAGTGGATATGATGTGATGAATTGACACAGCTTGCTTTGCAAGTTTCCTCTCTCTTTCTTTGTTTGGCTTAAAAATAGTAATGTAAGAAGGAGCATGCATGATGTAAGGTGTTGGTTTGGTTTTAAATGGCAATGTTTAGCACGTGCATGGCTATGGTACAGCAACAATGATGCATCTAGAATTTGGGTGAAGATAAAGTGTAACAAGAGAGTTCATGGCAGCAACTTTGATGGCATATATCTCATTGGGCAGTGAATCAAATTGGATGATTTTTGTATCTTTGGAAAGATGAGCCATAATACAACGCATTTCATGTTGGATGTAATTGAAGTTGAGGTTTGTATCATAGAGAGAATGAGGCTGAAGTCATGGAATCACAAATTCCTTGGCCTGCCCATGTCTGGCTTGCATACATGAAGCTTATGCCTGGAAAATTTCATTCTTGCATGGTCATTACTTTCTCTTGGAATAACTCTTGATACGTTGATCAAATGAGAAAACTTCCAACATGAAAGTTGTAGGGGGTGAAAATAAGAACTTTCATGTTGGGAACTTTTTCATATGATGCTTGTATCATGGTGCAACTGGTCCCTGAACCTGAACCTAGCATGCACACAACATGTTTGACCAATTGCATGCGTGTGGCTCGCCCATGACTTGGTCATGCTGGCCAAAACGCAACTTGGAACCTCCAACTTTAAAACATCATAACTTCTTCAATTTTGGTCCAATGGAAGTGTTCTAGCTATGGTGTTGAAGCTGGGAGCATAAACTACAAGATATGGCTTGAAATTTTTCCATTTGAAGCTTTTACCATGAAGAAAGAGAGCTCTAAAGATGGTCCCTCACCTTGCCAAAACTTACCAAATAAGGAAACTTTATGAAATCTATTTTTGGAAACTTTTCTCATCTTTTGATTTTTGGTGAATCCCTTGATATTTCTTGATCCAATCTTCATCAATGATCATATTTGAGATGAGGAATAATATTTTGATCTCAAAAGTCAAGAGTTGACTTTTTCCTCTGCACAGTTGACTTTTCCCCAATTCTCTTGATTTTCAGTCAATTGATCAATTGAAACTCTTCCAAACCAAATTGATGGACAATCTTCCAACCTTATACACTTAAGGACATGAGGAATACCATAGAATCAAGTCTTGCCCAAAAATTCAGAAATAAACTGATCTTATGGTAAACCCTAGTTTGGTGCCCTCAGTCTAGGAGAAATCAGCACATCCTCCAAATCCAAATTCCTCTGAGCATGATGTGGATCCTCTCAAACAATGATGAGATATGCAATTTAGAGATGATAAAAGCTCAAAGATCTTGCCTATTAGGGTGTTATACTCAAGAATCCTAAAACCTTAATTTTGCACTGGTTAGGAGAGGGTGATTCACTTGAAATCTTTTGATAAGCTTAATCATATGATGAGATGGTTGACCAATTAAGACACCTTGAGGCTCAAGGTTCCTTGGATTGGACATAGATACTCTGATCTCATGCCAAGAGCCAATGATATGCAAATATGATTATGCAAAAACGAAATGAAACATAAGCCAGTTAAAGTTAAAAACAGGAGGGAAAATTTTGAGGTGTTACACCAGGGGCATGACAGCAACTCCTGAAGGTCACAAACTTCGGGAAGCACCAAGAGTCTCTGCCGTAATGAATGTACCACCACCTATGGTACACACTGTCCCAGAATGACAGATTCTACAGATACCTTCTGGTGGAAACGAAAGTATGGATAAAAGAATGAATGAGTTCCAGGAACAGTTCCTGGAGATGCAGAAAGAGCTTCAAGCCCTTCGCGGCCAGGATCTATTTAGAAAGGACGCCACAGACCTTTGTTTGGTCCCCAATGTGAAAGTTCCACACAAATTCAAAGTGCCTGAATTTGAAAAGTACAAGGGTAACTCTTGCCCTCAAAGCCATTTGGTGATGTACGCTCGGCGAATGTCAACTCAGACAAAAAACCAAGAGCTACTGATTCACTATTTTCAGGATAGTTTAACCGGTGCCGCACTCAAATGGTACATGGGTTTAAACCGCACTAAGATCGGCACTTTCAGAGATCTTGGCGCTGCCTTCGTTTAGCAATATAAGTATAACCTGGACATGGCACCGAACATAGATCAACTCAGAGCCATGTCACATAAGGACAAGGAAAACTTTAAGGAGTACGCTCAGAGATGGCGTGAAATTGCCGCCCAGATTTGTCCACCTCTTGAGGAAAAAGAGATGAGAAAGATCTTCTTAAAGACCTTGAGCTCATTTTACTACGACCGAATGGTCGCCAGTGCGCCCAATGACTTTACTGAAATGGTAGGCATGGGAGTTCGTCTCGAGGAAGCAGTCCGAGAAGGACGTTTAGTTAAAAATGTTGGATCATCAAGCAGTACCAAAAGATACGGTAGTGCTCTCCCTAAGAAAAAAGAGCAAGATATTGGCAATATCTCTCTCGGAAAGCAAAGGCGACGGTACCAACCAATAGCCACTGTAACTCCTACTATCAACTTTGCGCCTGTTCCTACGTATCAACCTCAGGTTGCTTAGAGCCAACCGAATCCACAACAATATCAGCAAAGGACACAACAGCCTCTTCAGCAGGCTCGTCTTCCATATAACAACAACCGTACAACGTGACCACCAGGGTTCAACCCTATACCCATGTTGTACGCAGAATTATTTCCACTCTTACTGGTCAAGGGACACGTCCAAACCAGGTCTCCTCTTACAGTACTGGAAAATCCGCCTTTTTGGTTCAAAGCGGATCAGACTTGCCCTTACCATCAAGGAGGACCAGGGCATAACATAGAAAACTGTCTCAGTTTCAAATTCGATGTGCAAAAGCTTGTTAGGAGCGGGGTCTTATCTTTCAAAGATACGAATCCGAATGTTCTCACGAACCCGTTGCCTCAACACGAGAAAGTTGCGGTAAATTTGATAGAGGGAGAGTCTAACAACAACTATCAATTTCATGATGTACTCTTATTGAGGACCAATCTAGTCAAGATGCATCGCAGACAGAGCGGGTATGGCCATGTACCATCTCACAATTATCACCAATGTGATATCTGCTCTAAAAATAATCAAGGATGTTCTGTGGTGTAATCAGCTCTACAGGAACAATTGGATCTCGGGTGGATCCAAGAGCATCGAGTTCATGGAGTTAACATGACTCATGCAAGTTCCAACATCATTCAGAACCACGACATCCGTGCAATGAATGTCAACTTAGTGGCAATGCACTCAAGGCAAAGCCAGTATCATAATCTTCCACGGCACGATTACCATTTCTGTCTAATGTGCTTGGTAAACAAACAGGGATGCTCTTTTATACAAGAGGCCCTCCAGCGTTAGATGGATCTTGGGTGGATCTAGGACTACCATGATAGAAATCCTTATCAAGTTAACATGATTCAAATCTTCGATATTCGTTTGATGAATACCAGCTTGGTGGAGTTACATGCCAAGCAAGTCCAACTCGGTTTTCTCACTTCACATGATTATCTGAGCTGTAAAGTATGTTGTGAGAGTTACCAAGGGTGCGCTCTCATTCAAAGAACTTTACAACACTTGTTAAACCATTGGTGGCTTCTGATCTATCTAGACGAAGACGCACAACAAATCAGTGTGACAAACGGGAACCCTACTAGAAATCGAAGTCAGGATGTCCGATCTATGGAAATAGACCTAGTAAGGTTACACTACATTCAAAGCGGACGTGGCCAGGTGCCACCACATAACTATGAGCGCTGTAGAGTCTGCTCGTAGAATAACCAAGGATGCTACCTCGTTCGAGCAGCCCTTCAGAGTCAGTTGGACCGCGAAGAGATTCGACCGTGTCCAAGCTCTGGGTCAATCAACTTGATGCCAGACTACTTCGCTGATCAGATTAAGGATGTTGTCGTGATCTCTGATCGTGAAAGGGCCAAGGATGTTTGTACCATCATCCCTCTACTTGACGAATCGAAGGTTCTTAACCAGGAATTGATTGAAGTTACTTACGAAAGTCAGAGAAATCAGAAGGCTCCTGTATTTATCTATCTACCGGGACCAGTGCCGTACAAATCCGATAAGGCGATCCCTTACAAATACAGTGCAATAACAATTGAGAATGGAAAGGAAACTCCATTACCCTCCATCGTGAATATTGCAGACATCAGTCGAGTAACGCGGAGCGGTCGAATCTTCAACTGAGGAGTTGGAGAACCTAACAGAGAAAAGGAACCTCAAACGAAAGTTCCCAATCTACCAGTCGGTCAATCCAGTGATCCCGACCTTGCGAAAAATGATGATGAGATGCTGAAGCTCATCCAAAGGAGTGAATACAATATTGTTGATCAGCTGTTACAAACTCCTTCAAAGATCTATGTGTTATCTCTTTTACTCAGTTTCGAAGCCCACAGAGAGGCTCTACAGAAAGTCTTAGAGCAGGCCTTTATGGAACAGGATGTGTCGATAAGGCAATTCGACATTATCGTCTCTAACATCACTTCCTGCAACAACTTGGGGTTTAGTGATGAGGAATTGCCAGAAGAAGGAAAAAGTCACAACACGACGCTCAATATCACAGTCAACTGCTAGGAAGATGCTTTAGTCAGCGTACTGGTAGACACCGGATCGGCTCTCAACGTCATGCTGAAGTCCACTCTAATGCGACTATCATTCAAAGGATCTCCGATGAGAGGCAGTGAGGTCTTCGTCAAAGCATTTGACGGGTCCAGAAAAACAGTTATCGGCGAAGTCGACCTTCCCATAACTATCGGTCCTCATACTTTCCAAGTCACTTTCCAGGTCATGAACATCCGAGCAATATACAACTGTTTGTTGGGAAGACCTTGGATACACCAGGCTGGGGCACTCACTTCGACACTTCACCAGAAGCTGAAGTTCGTCAAGAATGACCAACTCATCAAGGCCTGTGGAGAACAAGCCTTGATCGTGAGTAACCTATCATTGTCCACTTGTGTAGAACCTGAGGAGGTTGTTGGAACTTAGTTCCAGGCACTTTCGGTGAGCAGTGAGAATCAATTAGAGAAGGGAACATCAATATCCTTGTACAAAGATGCTCTCGAGGTGATCAAAAGTAACAATGCAAAGGGGTGGGGACAACTTGTCATTCCTACTGATAATAAAACAAAGAAGGGTATTGGTTTTTCTGCAACCTGTACCTAGACAGCTGCTAACGATGAAAGTCTTCATCCCATTCAAAACTTCTTCCATAGTGGAGGTTTCCTTCACTCAGTGCCTCAAGAAGTACATACCATCAACGATGGAGATTCCTCCGATACAGATGAAGAGTGGAAGTCCTATCTTAACAAAGACGGTTATATGTCTCAGGAAGAAGTGCCTACGCTATTTTGCTATCCCGTACAGTGTCCGAGATTTATACCATAGTCAGACGTCAAAATAATATACGGAGATTGTGATCCAAAAGGATGCCGTGCTCTGATGAAAGATAACTTTGACCATGACTATTATGGCCCGATGGATGGTCTGCCTATCTGGCAGCCGTACCCATGAGACTTGAGGCAAGAAAATCAGCCGAACAATGAAAATCAGCTGAGCATCATTGAAAAGAATACCTGCATCCCCACCATGTCATGGGATCAACACTCAGGTCATTTAGAAAATATCCAGTGGGACGATGAATTTGCAAGGTTTGCAGGACTAGAATTCATTAACTATACTTTTCCCGAGGTCAACGTCATCCAAGGGGATGACTCCTCCAGTTCTAAAGAAGTGTGGGACACCTTAGGACAACCGAGTGACAAGTACGACTTATTGGTCAAGTACACTGCTCCTGAAAGCTCTCGTACCAGGCTCAAGGACATCCTGCCAACTGGATGAGGGGATTTGCCTGAGAGCATAAATACTATACAAAATACAACTGAGGAATCCTCCTATGATAACTCTGCCTGGGAGACAGATTCCAATGATCCTGCGCCACCAGAAATCAGCGTTATTTCTGAAGAAAAATCAAGGAAGGTACCAGACTTTGTGATTCACAAGGAGTTCGCCACCAATGGGTTGCAGTCGATGTTCCGAAGATTGTTCATAAGTCAAAGTAATGGCCATCTTTGTTTTAACCTTTCACCCTGCCCAGGTGAAACATATGTTTTGATAGGGCTCACTTTCTGTAAATATCCCTCTTTGCTTCGCCCAAAGCGACAAAGTTTTGTTTTATAGGGCTGTGGTTTAAAGAATCGACAAGTTCATAAACAAAATAACGTCATTCTGTAATTCCCGCATTAATTGTTGTTTTCTCTTTTCGCTTTTTCAGAAAATGGTAATCCTAAAAAACAATTCAAACAATAAAAACAAGCATTGTTCAAAAAATTTACACTGCACACACTCTTGCATTCTCTCTATTTCTTCTAAAAAACAAATCATAACGTCATGCAGATTGCTTGTTTTAAACCCCATTGAAACGTATGATCCGATGCCTTCTCCCAAGTTTGAATTTCCGTTATTTGAGGCTGAAGAAGAAGATGACGAAGAAATTCCAGAGGAGATCTCCCAATTACTCAGACAAGAGGAAAGGTCCATTAAACCTCACAAAGAGCCGTTGGAAATGGTCAACTTGGGTTTAGAAAAGGAGAGAAAAGAAGTCAAGATTGGGGCCCTACTCAGTCCGACTTTCAAAGAAAGTTTGATAAAGCTTCTCAAAGAGTTTCCCGATGTATTCGTTTGGTCATACCAGGAAATGCCAGGGTTGGATACCAGCATCGTGGAACATCATCTACCGTTAAGATCAGAATGTCCGCCGGTAAAACAAAGTTTGAGATGGACTCACCCAGACATGGCTATCAAAATCAAAGAGGAAGTACGGAAACAGATTGACGCGGGTTTCCTTGCTACATCAGAATATCCTCAATGGTTAGCCAACATAGTGCCAGTTCCGAAAAAGGACGGAAAGGTTAGAATGTGTGTAGACTACAGGGATCTGAACAAAGCAAGTCCAAAGGATGACTTTCCCTTACCACACATTGACATGCTGGTAGACAGTACATCAAAGTTCAAAGTCTTCTCCTTCATGGATGGATTCTCGGGCTATAATCAGATAAAAATGGCGCCGAAAGATATGGAGAAAAATTCGTTCATTACCCCATGGGGTACTTTTTGTTACAAGGTAATGCCGTTCGGTTTGAAGAACGCCATGGCAACCTATCAAAGGGCCATGACTACTCTATTTCATGACATGATACACAAAGAAATTGAAGTATATGTCGATGACATGATTGCCAAATCTAAAAAAGAAGAGGAGCATGTGACCCACCCGTCAAAACGATTTGAGCGGTTGAGGAAGTATAAACTCCGCATGAATCCCAACAAGTGAACCTTCAGTGTCCGTTTAGGGAAACTCTTAGGGTTCATCGTCAGCCAAAAGGGAATTGAGGTTGATCCTGACAAGGTCAAGGCCATTCAAGAAATGCCTTCTCCAAAGACTGAAAAACAAGTCAGGGGATTCCTGGGACGTTTGAACTACATCTCCAGATTCATATTCCTCATGACCGCGACATGCGCGCCGATCTTTAAATTACTCAAAAAGAATCAGGACTGCGTTTGGATGGAAGACTGCCAAACTGCCTTCGACAAAATCAAGGAATACCTGTTGAACCCGCCGATTCTATCACCTCCAGTGGAAGGAAGACCACTGATCATCTACCTAACAGTCTTGGAAGACTCAATGGGTTGTGTACTTGGCCAACAAGACGAAACAAAAAGGAAAGACTATGCCATTTACTATTTAAACAAGAAATTCACCGACTGCGAGACTCGATACACTACGCTTGAGAAAACTTGCTGTGCTCTGGCTTGGGCAGCCAAACGTCTCCGCCAGTACATGATTTGCCACACTACTTGGTTAATCTCAGAAATGGATACGATCAAGCACGTCTTTGAAAAACCTGCTCTCACGGGAAGGATTGCCCGTTGGCAGATGTTGCTATCAGAATATGACATCGAGTACCATGCTCAAAAATCTGTTAAAGGAAGTATTTTAGCCGATTATTTGGCTCATCAACCGATTGATGATCAAGAATCAGTCGGATTTGACTTCCCAGACGAAGATGTCATGTACTTAAAAATGAAAGACTGCGATGAACCGCTACCCAGTGAAGGGCCAGAACCAGGTTCCAATGGGGACTAATCTTTGACGGAGCTGTCAATCATTATGGAAACAGAATTGGGGTAATCATCATAACACCTCAGGGTACCCACATTCCTTTCACCGCCCGACTGACATTCAAGTGGACAAACAACCAGGCCGAATACGAAGCTTATATCATGGGTCTCGAAGAAGCGATCGACTTAAGGATTAAAAACTTGGATGTATATGCCGATTCAGCCCTGGTTATTAATCAGATCAAAGGAGATTGGATTACATACCAATCAGGACTGATTCCTTACAAAGACTACGCGATAAGGCTGTTACCCTTCTTCAACAGAAATGAGTTTCATCACATCCATCGTGAGGAGAATCACTTGGCTGATGCATTAGCCACTCTCTCTTCCATGATTAGTGTAGGTCAACGGAATGACATACCTAAGATTGACATAATGTGCCTAGAAAGGCCCGCTTACATCTTCACGATTGAAGCAGTCATAGACGATAAACCTTGGTATCACGATATCAAATGCTTCCTTTAGAAACAGGAGTACCCGCCTGGGGTATTCAGAAAGGACCGAAAAACCCTCAGAAGGCTAGCAGGAAGCTTCTTCCTGAGCGGTGATACACTCTATAAGAGGAATTTCGACATGGTCTTACTCCAATGTGTAGACGGACCAGAAGAAAACATGTTGATAAAAGAAATTTATGAAGGATCCTTTGGCACTCATGCCAACGGACACACAATGGCGAGAAAAATTCTGAGAGCAGGGTACTATTGGTTGACTATGGAATCTGACTGCTACAAGCACATAAGGAAGTGTCACAAGTGTCAAATATACGCTGACAAAATCCATTTACCGCCAACACATCTCAAAGTTCTCTCTTCCCCATGGCCTTTTTCCATATGGGGAATCAACATGATTGGCATGATCGAACCCAAAGCTTTAAATGGACATTGATTCATCCTGGTAGCCATTGACTACTTCACCAAATGGGTCGAAGCAGCATCATACACCAATGTAACCCAACAAGTGGTGGTCCGATTCATCAAAAACAATATCATCTTCCGTTATGGTGTTCCAAGCCAGACAGTTACAGATAATGGATCTAACTTGAATAACAAAATGATGAAAGAGTTGTACGCTGAGTTCAAAATCGAACACCATAACTCATCTCCCTACCGACCCAAGATAAATGGAGCGGTAGAAGCGGCTAACAAGAACATCAAGAGGATCGTTCATAAGATGGTTGTAACCTACAAAGACTAGCATGAAATGCTACCCTTTGCTCTTCACGGTTATCGCACGTCTGTCCGCACTTCATCGGGGGAAACCCCTTTCTCTCTAGTATATGGCATGTAAGCAGTGCTCCCCATAGAAGTAGAGATCCCATCAATTCGGGTATTGATGGAAGCTAAGCTAACAGAGGCTGAATGGTGTCAAAGTCGACACGATGAACTAAATCTGATTGAAGAAAAGCGAATAACAGCTTTATGCCACGGTCAGTTGTATAAACAGAGAATGAAGAAGGCATTTCAAAAAAAGGTCCAACCTCGCGTCTTCAGAAAAGGAGACCTTGTGCTCAAAAAGATACAATCATTTCTCATTGATTCCCAGGGCAAGTGGACTCCGAATTATAACGGCCCCTATGTGGTCAAGAAAGGCTTCTCAGGCGGAGCCTTGAGACTCGCAACCATGGATGGAGAGGAATTTGCCTACCCCACAAATGTTGACGTAGTCAAGAAATACTTCGCCTAAATAAAAAAAAGTCTCGGTGGATTGAAAACCCGAAAGGGCGGCCCAGGAAAAAATTAGAGACATAAGCAAAAATCATCCCGATGGATTGGAAATATCAAAGTACATTCCAGGTAAAAGTTAGGGATTCATGGCAAGTAACTACGTCTGATCAGTTCGACTCCTCAGTAGTCGCGCCATCCATCAGATTAAACACCAGTTAAGGTCATCTTCGACAGAAGCTCAGGATGCCCAGAATTCAAAGTTGGTAGAAGGATAGCGGTCGTTATGTTTCAATGTAGCCCTTTTCCCTTAAATTACCATTTTCTAACTTTGTAAATACTCCATGGAATCACGCGCTTGGCTGATTTCCATCCTATCAATAAAATTTAAGCCCTAGTGCTTTTGTTTGCAATTCTCATTTGTTTTAGCTTTACAGAATAACGTTTTAATGTGATTAACGATTCTTGAAATAAATAAAAAGTGAATTTACTTGTCAAAAATTTTCTGCTTTTCAAAATAAAGATGGCAATTTCTTTTGACTGTTGAACATTGAAAGAACGTCGATCGCTTCTCCAGAAGTAATCGAACTTCAAAGTGCAGAATCAAAGTACTCCTTCTAAACTAGTGCACCTGAATGAAGGGTCAGCTGTGCCAGAGGCGAATATTCCGTCCGACATCCCCCGACAGAGTTCTTATCTCCTAAGCCCGACCAACGTTGTTCCCCACAGGGACTATCTCTTCTAAGTAAGGCAGAATTGCTATTTTGAACCCAGTGGTACCTCTCCGTCCCCCGCAGTGGCCGAGTATCCAGTCATGTTCATCTATTAGTCTGTATGTCGCGTCAGTTTTGTCAGCATAAGCATACATACATCATGCATTATTAACTTATATTCATATTCATATTGCATCACTATTACTCTAGTCGGTCTTGTCCCCTAGTGATAAAAAGTCTTCTCAATCGAGTTGTCAGTTATTTCCTCATCAGGAAACGCCTCATCTGAGCAATCTCTCCTCCAGTGTATTTCTGGGATAGAGAAGGCCCTTGACCACTTTGATAACTTGAACCTCTGAAAGCCAGAGAGCTTTCAACAAATGCCACTCTTCACCATTTAATATGATATTTTCGCTTTCCCGGATTGAGGAAGATCCCCAGAGAAAGCCTCTTAATCAAAGATTCGGCAATACTGCAGTTCTCCTTCAGAAAATTCACTGACAAAAAAGGTCATCAGGACCTCAGGATTGGATTAAATCACATGGCATTTCTTCGAGAAGGTCTCGAGGAAAAGTATGATGTAATATCCCCAAGCAGAAAGCAGTCTCTCAAGAGACTCGTTTTTCCTAGTAGAGACGACAAATTGTATCTCCAACAGAGAAGTTTGTACACCTCTACAGCTCAGACCAACGGGTTTCCCTAGCAAGTCTGACATCAAGAGTTTTTCCCATAAAATGGTATCTCCCCAGGAAAATTCGGCGAGAAGTTTGAGGAAACCCGCTACTAATAGCGTCCCTTGTCAATAAAGTTTATTGACAAAAGAAACTGAGACCAGTTCCTTGGTAGGAAACCAGGATCAAGGGGACGTTTACAAAAGAAACTTAGACCAGTTCCTTGGTAGGAAACCAGGATCGAGGGGAAGTTTACATCAGAAACTGAGACCAATTCCTTGGTAGGAAACCAGGATCGAGGGGAAGTTTTACCTTTTCTAAGCATCATCGCTTAGTAAAGAAGATGAATGCGTAAGCTACCATTCATAACCACCATCAAAATTTTGGCTATTCCGATATTTAATCCTTTTGCACCCCGAATGCCCGAATACCTTTGCCATTCACACCTTCGGGTCCAAGAAGATTAAATAAGGGCATCTGTCATACCCCAAATTTTGACCACTAAGATTTCCCATCACTGTGAACATCATCATTACAATATGGATGAACCATCATACCTCATTAGTCTCCCCAAAGATGGGTGAGCATCCACTACAGTCGAACTTAGGGTTTCAAGCCCTCTCAGAGCTCTTAGATAAAGGATCAATCAAGGAATGACATGATCTTCAACTTGTCTAAACCTCTCAAACATCCACAATGGATCAAGAGGACTCCTACATCAAGAATCAAGTACAAGGTTGCAACATTCCAAGTGGATCAAGCCTCAAGATTGCCAGTGTCACCAAATTAGGGTTTTGGTCGACCAAGGCCTCTAGATGGAAATTTTCCTCTGGGCATGAGCCAATGCTTCAAAGCATAACCCAAAAAACTCTAAGGGACTTCATAAACCCAATCATCAAGTCAATTTAGCCTTAGGGGATGCATTCGTAAAAAATCAGGAATTAGGGTTTCTTGACTTAATTCACCCCTAAGTTGACTTTTGGGACAAAACATGAGCCAAGACCTCAAGACATGATTTGAGGGACCCTAATACACTACATTGATCCATTTGCAACAATGGATTGATCCAAGAAGCTTGATTCACAAGTTTCAAGTTCATCAGAACCACAATTAGGGTTTCGTGGAAAAAGTCAACTATGCCTTTGACTTTTGGCCAGGACATGCTCCCAAACCTTGGGACATGATTCAATACACCCTATAACACCTATGAAATCAATCCATCAAGTTTTATTTAGGTCAAGGACTTGATTTCATAGAGGATCTCACAATTTGGAATTCATCTGATAAAAAGTCAACTGTGCCCAAAAGTCAAAGTTTGACTTTTTGATTTTTTGATCAATTATGGTTCCCTAACCCTAAAATGATGATAATGTGTGATTGGAATCATCATTCATCAAGAAAAATCAAGAAAAGTGGGATAACTTGTAAAAGGGGTAACCATAAAAAACTTAGAAATTTTCTAAGTTATGGAACAAAGTGGCTAGGGTACCAACTTCCAAGGATCATAACTTGAGATCCAAGCAACCATTTTGGCTGATCCAAAGATGGATTTGTAGCTCTCCTGGCATACTTTAAAAGTGTCAACTACACCTCATTCTAATTCTTCATGGATTTTTAGTTATGGAGTGACCAAAATGACAAAAACATGAAAATGCCACTTTTTCCAACACTTAGTGAAATTTTCACTAAGTCAGAATCTGTTTCACTTTTTTCAAAATGTAAGGGCATTTTTCACTTAGATCCAAAAAGTGTCAAGACAAACTATGATCACCCACATGTTGTATCATATGAGAGCTTTCCAAAATGGCCAAGAACTCCATCAAATCCCATTTGAGCTAAGAGTTATGACAATGGCAATATGCCTTGCTGCAACTGTCATGGCAAGGAAGATTTGTGCATTTTGCTCGATTTGATCAAATTGTGCAAATGACAAACAAGTTTATCCATCTGAACACCTCAGGGGGAGACCAAGGAGGAACAAACACTGATCCATAAGCCTCCCAAGTCTTTGGAACTACAAATAGCATACCAAACCTAAAAACCCTAAAAGGGGGACAAGACTCCAATTTTGTTTTGGAGCATTCAGTGGGTGCAACAAGGTGGCATGAACTGAGCCTTTTCCAACTGAATGAGTCAAGGATGATCTCTGAACTAGGGAACCAAAGGTCTGTGCTCTAACCTCTAGTCAATGGCTAGAGGAGACTTAAGATTCCAAAGTGATGCAATTGGACAATGATTTGCTACAGTTGCCATTCACTATTGCTTGCAAAAAAAACTTGCTCTACTATAATTAGAGCTCATTTGCGCTCAGTTTAAGTACACCAAAGGCCTACAACACTTGCCTTTCTCAAAATCATCTTCTCACTCTCAAAAATGCCTTTCTTAGCAAGTCACTATCGAATTTTTCAGTAGACAACAATTCCACTCAAACTAATTGCTCTAACACCTTATAAACATCATATGTGAGCTGATCAAACACTAAACACACAACTGTAACACTGATTTCTCAGAATCATCAGCCAGTTGCTCTTATTTTCAACCAAGTTGCAGTTGATATGCCATGAAGTGATCAAGCAATTTCCAATCAAGTCCAAGCATTCAAACACACTCCATATGGTGTAGGGAAGCTGTTCAGATCATCACAACTCATCTATAACATCTCCAACTCAAAAATCACATTGCTCTAAGCCTAAACTTGGTCATCTCTTAATCTATGCATATTTCCTCGCACAATACTTTTGCCAAATGTTCATAATCATGCATAGAATGTTTCCCCTCAATTACTTGCTTTGTTTGAATCGTGTATCAAAATTCTCAGCCTTCATGCAAATTTTAGGGTTCTTGAGGTTTTGTCTTGATTTCTTATTCCATGCTTAAAATAAATGAAATTAAAGACCATAGACATGATCGTGAGGTGAAAACGAGAAGATTGATATGTGGATTGTGTGATTTCATTAAGTATTCAGTGAGATTGGATAGAAAATGCAAATCTGAGCAAAACTCCCTTCGCGCGTGTTCTTGGCCCATGTTCTTGGCGCCTTTTTCACAAATTTGAATATTTGAATTTTGTGATTTTATTTAATTGATTCAAAAATTAATTTCTCTCTGAGTTTTAATGATTTTGAGTTGATTCTTTTTTTAATAATTCACAAAAATGTTAAAACATTTTATTTTGCCGAAAATTCCCAAAAATATTATTTATTTCATATACTTGATATTTTTGCAAAGAATTAATTTTTTATTTTTTTTTTACATTTAAAATATTTTTTCCTCCTTGGTTTTCCAAATTTAATTAGTTTCCAATCATTTTGTGGATATAAACATGATTTTTGAAACACTGATCCAAGATCACCACTCATTTTTCACATAGTTTCAACACTTTTTATTAATTTTTTAACAAAATTAATTCCTTTTTTTAAACAAAATTAGGGTTTTGATTAATTTAACCCTCATCAATCATTTCCAAACACTCATGGGCCTCTAATAGAGTGTAAGACCCAATCCCCTTTTAACTAAAACAATTTTGGGCCTCAGATATTGTATAAGTCCCTCTGCGTTAAAAGAAAAATCTCGGCGCAATCGCCAGTTCAAAAATCAAATCATCTGGGCCTACCCTCGTGTTATAAGCCCCATTTCTTTTCTTTAAATTTCTTTGGGCCTCTAATAGAGTATAAGACCCAACCCCTTTGTAAATAATACCTTTGGGCCTCACACATTGTATAAGTCCCTCTATATAGTTTCAAACGTTCGGTGCGATCGTCGCCTTTTTATCAAAATCAACTGGGCTTCTCCTTGAGCTATAAGACCCATCTTTATTCATTTTCAAACTCTTTGGGCCTCTAATAGAGTGTAAGACCCAGCCCTTTTTTTTTCCAAAATTATTTGGGCCTCAGATGTTGTATAAGGCCCACTGTGTTTTCAAAAACCTCGGCGCGATCGCCGTTTTCAAACAAATAACCCTGGGCTTCTCCTTGAGTTGTAAGTCCCATCTCTTATATAAAAATAAATCTCTGGGCCTCTTGAGAGAGTGTAAGACCCATCCCTTTGATCTTTTCTCCGTGAATGGCATCTCTTGAGTTTCTTCCAAATTCTCGAACTTTCCTGGAATGATCTCTTCTCTGTGAATTGCATTTCTTGAACTTCTCTTGGTTTGGGGACCCACAGGCTTCCTAAAAGTATCCCCACCTCCTCTTGGGCGTTGTCCAAGGACCCTTCAGCTTCTTAAAAGTTTTCATGCCTTCTCTTGGACTTAATACAAGGACCCTGACGACCTCTTAAAGGTATAAGACAGAATTTAGTCATCCTTTGCTAGAGCAGTCTTTCCCGCGTCAAAACTCCGGCCATTGTAGGGTTGATACTCATCCCTTAATGCACGCGCCTCCTCTTGGGCATTGTACAAAAGATAAAACTCTAGACTTGGACGGTCTAAAAATCTTGAGTCTCAAAGACATTCTCAAGTTCCTTTCAAACATAGGAAAAAACACTGATCACTCTGGATCAATCTCCAGCAAAAACCCGGTCTCTCTCATGAGAGTTCCCCACACTTGGACCCGCTTCAGGATCTCAATAATCCTCAACAGTAAGTCAGCCTCCTCTTGGGCTTTGTACAAATGATTCTCCCCAGCGGAGCTAACCTTTTCAGACTCTCTTGTTGAGTCAACCACTTTTAGCCTCCGTCTTGGGCTTTGTACAAGACATATAAAAATACTCTCTTGTTGAGTATAAAAGACTCTCTTGTTGAGTCAATCTCCTTTTAGCCTCAATCTCGGGCTTCGTATGAGACAGCAAAACACTCTCTTATTGAGTATAAAAGACTCTCTTGTTGAGTCAATCTCCTTTTAGCCTCAATCTCGGGTTTCGTACGAGACAACAAATCACTTTCTTGTTGAGTATAAAAGACTCTATTGTTGAGTCAATCAACCTTCAGACTCTCTTGTTGAGTCAATAACCTGTTCAAAACTCTCTTGTTGAGTTAATCTTTTTTAGCCTATGTCTTGGGCTTTATACTGGACAGATAAAAGTACTCTCTTGTTGAGTCAAACTATTTCAGCCTCCATCTTGAACTTTATACATGATACATTCTCCCCAACTGATTCAAAATCCCTTTTAGCCTCAATCTTGGGCTTTGTACAAGAAAGAAAGAATATTTTCCCCAGAAAAGTCAAACTTCTAGCCTCCTCTTAGGCTTTGACTAAAGAAATCCTCGGTTGAGTCAATCAACCTTTTAGCATCAAATTTGTGCTTTGCTCACAGCATACAAACATCAACAATTCCTCTTTAGAGATGACAAATTCCCTTTTTAGTCAAAACCCTTTAGCTTCTCATCTTGGGCTTTGAACAAGATACAAATCACCTTTAGCTTCAATCTTGGGCTTTGAACAAGACACCAAAACACCTTTTTCCTCCCATAGAATAGGAGGAACTACGATCGCTCTGATTTCCCTGTTTCGTTAAACGGGAATACGTAGGCATAAGATTACGAAATCTTAGCGAGCATACTAATCAAAAACTCAAAGTCCAGTACCTCCATACATCAATAAAAAAGCATCAGACCTAACACCTTACCAAAAGCCTCGCAAATAGTCCGGACACTGTATTCTTAAACGAAATAACCTAGGACATGCCCCCTTTTGATAGCATATGTAAACCAACAATTTTGACTGTTTAACCTCAGCATGCAAGCAGGGTTAATTGGAGACATCTATTTCCCTTCCTTAATCAGCTTCACAGGATAAAAAATGAATCGAACTGTAGTACCAAAGCGATAGTGATTCAAAACCACAAAAATTGCGCTACATCTCGCCATCAGATGGATTTCACATCATGCCTGAACTATTGGAATTTGTATGATGCCATGTCATTTAGCTTGCACTATGAATTGACGCAAACATTCTTTGCAATCTAGGAATTATTGGCAGATAGAACATGGACTTCACTGCAACTCATTTTTGCTTTCGATCAACGCCTTTACTGCGAACTAAATACCTCAGACTCTGACAAAAGTTACATTCCTCCAATCCCCCATCATTTGTACCAAACTCATTATCATAAAACAACATACAACCTCCAATGCAACAATCAATCTTTTTCACTTTTAGTCCCAACTTCGACACCATTCTCTTCGCATCATAATAACTTGTAGGCATGTTTTCTTTTACAGGAGTCGCATCCAACATCATTTTTGCAAAGAATTTTAAACACTGATAAGGAACATTCCAATTTGACTTCGCAACCAAGAGTCTCACACACATGGATAACATGGAGTCAGAATACCTCTCAAATAGTGGTATATTTATTTCTTTCAACAATTGATAAAATTTTTAGGCTTCCTTGTTCGGGAGCTCATCTGCATCAAAATCTTGAGGTTCATCATAAGTCACATTCACCCCTAATGCATCACCAACCATATCATTTATGAGATTAAATTATTCTTGGTCTTGCAAATATGGTTGTCTGCTTGATGCCTCTCTACCTATCTCAACTCCAACATGTGTTTGACTGCTTGAAGCCTCTCTATTCATCTCTGGAAGTATTTCTCCATTAGAATACCACACCCAATAATTTGGCCTAAAATCATATTTCTCCAAGTGATGTTTCACTTCATTTGGGTCACTAATTATATTTCTGCAACCACACTTTAAACACGGGCATCTTACCCCTCCTTCGCTTTGACAACATTCTTGAGCAAACACATATGTAAGAAACGCAACAACTTCTTCTTTAAAATGTGGTTTAAGCCCACGTCTTCCTGGATAAGTTCTATCATACATCCAACTACGATAAAACTGATAATATTTCATACTGCACATGTGTAATGTTGTTCATTAAATTTAAGAAAAGGGGAATTGATCTATTGACAAACATATGACTATATTGATCTAACTAACATATCATATAAATCTAAGATATATATTTTTTTTCTAAAAAAAATCTATATTTTTTAATACATATGTTTAATACATTATCAATGTTTTCAAAATAGAATAACTTGCAAATTATATATTTTAATAATAAATTCATATTTTCAATAAATATATTACTAAAATATATTACATACTTTCTAAATAAAAAGTGTATATGAATATATATAATCTATTCTTTTATAAAAATATGTAATATGTTTCTTAAATTAATTTTACAAATTTATAGACAATAAAATATACAACAATATTATATATTATATATTATGTTTCTACAAATTTATATACTTTATAACATATTTTAACTTACAAATTATATACTTATATGTTTCTACAAATTTACATACTTTAAAATATATAATATGTTTCTACAAATTTACAAATTATAACATATTTCCTATAAATATATTACTAAAATATATTAACATTTTAAAAAGTATATACTTTCTAAATAAAAATGTATACTTTCTAAATAAAAAGTGTATATATTACACATTATATATAAAAAGTGCATATTACTTAAATATATTACAAATTATATATTTTTATGATTTAACTCATACATTTTAAATAAAAGTGTATATTAATTTATGATCTATTCTTTTATAAAAAAATATAATATATTTCTAAAATTAATTTTATAAATACTCTTTTATAAAAATATTTAATATATACGATCAACTTTTTAAACATTTAATAAATATTATGTTTTTTAAACAATATTTAATATATAATACCATTTTCAATAATATGCTAAATATATAATCTTTTATTAAACAATATTTTCTATAAATATATTACTAAAAGAGATTAATTGGAATACACTGTCAGTGTAAAATTACTTTACACTGTCATCCAATTAGAATTAATTATTTTGACACATGAGAAGAGAGAAACAAAGAAGAAGTGGTTATTAAAATGATTTATTTATAATGTAATTTGTTTTATTTTTAATTCCATAAATACGTGTCAAAATAATTAATTCTAATTGGATGACAGTATAAAGTAGTTTTACACTGACAGTGTATTCCAATTAATTTCTTACTAAAATCTGTTATTAAATCTATTTTATAAATATTTTAATAAATCTAGTTTATAATTTGTTTTATAAATCTGTTTTATAATCTGTTTTTAAAACCGGTTTTAAAAATCTATTTTATAAATATTTTTTATAAATATATTTAATATATAGTCTATTTAAAATATTATTTAATATATAATTTATTTTATAAACAATATTTAATATATACTATTATTTTCTCTAAAATATTTAATATATGATCTGTTTTTTTAATAATATAAACTAAATAATATAAACAACATATACATAAATTTATATACTAAATAATATAAACAAAATATATCTATATTGTTTTTTCAAATTTTTTCTAACAAATATTTTAAAAATATTATAATATAAATCTTAAAAATATAAGAAATAAAAATAATATTTTCAAAAATATATTACTAAAAATATATACATAACTTTCAAAACAAATAATGATATATATTCTATTATACCAGAATCACACCAAAATCAACATATATTAATATCAATTACACCTAAAATCTTGAGAAAAAAAATAAATGTGTACATTTTGATGCTCCCTTACACTTGAAGCTCCTTTTAGATGAAATTTAAGACTTTTATATGATTAATTGTATACATGCAACATAACAAAATAATAAAAAAATTGATAAATCTAATAAATAAAATTAATTACAAAATACATGCAACAAAGAAATTATAATATAACAAAAATATTTACCTAATATTTGTAGAATATTTGAAAGAAAAAAAATTAGAGCTTTGATGAAGTTGTATGGAATGAAACGTACAGGAGGGTGGAAGAAGACACAACAACAGAAAGAAAAAATTGAGAGAGATCAATGTATGGAATGGGACAGATTTGGGCTTTTAATAGGTGTCATTTGCGAGGGGGAACCCCACGCGTATGCTAACGGTCATATTTAGCGAGGGGTCACTCCTAGATAAATATTGACGTGTCAGATGCGTAATTGCATGTGGGGCATGTGGACACAATTGGCAACGGGCTACCCCACGCAATGAATAAAGATAACATTAGCGAGGGGCTACCCCTAGCCAGTAATAATTGTTGCAGTCCCTTTCTGTCAAGTAGCAGCAGGAATAAATGTTTTTTCATTTTGATTTAACTAAAGCATTTATATTAGTGAGGGGAAGCCCCCCGCAAAAGGCATATCATAAATTGGTGAGGGGTAAAGCCCTTTCAAATTGTAATCACTGTCATCCTATTTAGGCGCTGACCCCTACCGAATGCAAGTTTCAAAATTCAAAACTTTTTCCCTCCTTCTTTGCAGGGGTATCCCCTAGGAATTGCTTTATATTTTTTTTGCTTTCTATTTTATGCATTGCGAGGGGTTTAACCCCAAGCAACTTAGTTTTTTTAGTGGGGGGCTTTACCCCTAGCCAATGCCCCTAGCTAATATCAGCTTTCCTTGTAGTGTTATTAGTGTTCAAAATTTAAATCCCTTATTCAAACTTTAATAGAAAAATAAGTATTCTTTTATATTAGTAAAGTTTATGAAATTTTTGACAATTTATTGAAAGATCGAGAAATCATGCTTGGATAATAATAATCGGCGTCGTCCTTCATCATGCTTGGATAATAATAATTGGCCCTTAGAAATTTGTGTGCCAAGGTCCCCCCTCGAATATGACTTCTGCAAATGCATTCATTTACCTCAATTAACACCAAGGTGACTTCACTTTCACCCATACTTTTTAGCATTAACGTAGCCTTTCCCATCTTGTATAATTTACACATAATCAATGTGTAATTGGATGCTTACCTCATTATCTTCTTCTCTTCCTCATCATTTAAGGGTATTGGCTCATTTGTCATGTATTGTACTAGGGGCATCATCAAGTATGACTTCTTTAGAACATGGAGTGTCGCGGCCGGCTAAAAATTTGAGTCGCCATCATCCTTTATTCGTCCTAAGGGACAGGAAAATAATGATAAAACCTAAATCCTAAGGGAGAGACGCTAAGTTCGGGACGCGTTTAAGTGAGTGGAAGGTGTTAGGCACCCCTCACCTCCATTGTACTCAATGGGATCCTCCTTAAGTTCTAGGGTATGTTTGCTTACTACTTGAATGTTTGACTATTTATGTTTATTTACAAAATTCCTATTATCATACAGAAAAGACTTAGATGTAAGAGGGGGACCCTAAGTGTTTTATTATTATTGTACTCACTATGGTTTACAACCCTATGGCTACGTACCCTCAAATTTGAAGGATCAGAGTTTCCGTAGTTCACCTCCCTAATTTTGGTTTGTTGGTTAATTTTATCCCTTACCCCTTTATGTTTAAGATGTAATTATCCCTTATCCCTTATCCCTAATCCTTTATTTATACTCTTGAATTTTTAGAGTTTTATCCCAAAGTTTATGTCCCAATTCTATCCCTTGAAAATAAGCGAGTTAGATGTTCTTTGGTCCCTTTATCCCTTTGAATTTGGAAAAATATCCCTTTAAGTTTGGTTATAAAAAATGATATAACATTTATTATAAAACCCTTATCCCATATCCTTAATCTTATATTTATACTCTTGTATCTTAAGAGTTTTATCCCATATCCCTAGTCCTATATTTATACTCGTGGATCTTAAGAGTTTTATCTCATATCCCTAGTCCAATATTTATACTCTTGGATCTTAAGAGTTTTATCCCATATCCCTAGTCCTATATTTATACTCTTGGATCTTAAGAGTTCTATCCCATATCCCTAGTCCTACAATTATACTCTTGGATCTTAAGAGTTCTATCCCATAATCTTTATCCCATTTCTATCCCATTTTATTTGTAAAAATATCTGTTGCACCCCAAATTTTACCCTCACCTTTGTGCTAGGTGCTATGTGATTATTATATATATATATATATATATATATATATATATATATATTAATTTCTTTTCTTTTATTTATTTTGTCTGAATTTATTTAGCATTTTTTTATGATTTTTATCTTTATCCTATTTTAATTTAATTTAAATATGTTTCATGCTTATTTATTTTGTTTTTTATGTTTTTATCTAATTTTAATTAATCAATTGATTTAATTTAAATTTATTATTGGCTTAATTAGTTAATTTAGTTGATGATTTAATTTTAATTTATTTTGTTTGATTTTAAAATTAATTACCTTTCTTATTTTTGGCTAATTTTTATTTAAGGTGATTTAATTTTGATTTTAAATAATTAAGATTAAGTTAGATTTTATTGTGATAATTAATTAATTAAATTACATTAATTTAATTATTAATTTATCTTTTTAATATTTTAATGTCATTTAAGTGTGATTAATTTGTTTTAAAATTAATAAGAGAGATACGTGTGCCTTGCCCATGGGATACTTGTGGATTTTCCCTGAAATTTGATTGGATAATGGCCAAAATCCTTAGCCAATTAGAAGTTTGCTATGTACTTTGACTTTTCAATGGATGCATTGGTCCAATGGAAGCAAGGCACGCGTCCTACCTTTTGTTTTCTTCTTCCTCCTTTCGTTGAGTTTGTAGAGAATTTTGGTTGCAAATTTTCATCCGTTGCGATTTTAATCCAACCTCGAATTCAATCCATTAAGTCTTGGCGCCATCCACTCAATTTCGTTTGCCCTAGTTTCCTCTTCAAGCTTGGTGAAATTTCAATCGCGTAAAGCAAGGATGGAGTTTCCCTCTTCCATCATTTTCTGCGCTACCTACAAGAGCAGCAGAGCCACGTTGTTTTCGTTTTCCCAAATAGAGCATACACAGGCTGGCGACAAGGGAAAGGTGAGAAGATTCTATCTACTTCAAACCCTGTGGCACCTGCGACGTATTAAGAGTGGAGGAGCGTCTGCTCCCTTAGAGATCAACGGCTCCATCGCAAACCCTAACCACAAGCATTGGGAATTTGGGTGCAACCCGGCCCATAAACATTAACCCAGTTACTTCGCCTATATAAAGAGGTTAGAATCCTGTTCATGATCATCAACCTTTTACTGAAAACACCAAAATTATCTTAAGACTCGAGTAAAGTGAGGAAGCCTCAAGTTTGTGAAGGTCTGTGAGAGGAAAGCTGCAAGGACCTCTGCAGTTGGTATTGTTATTGTGTTTCTGACCAGTTGTTCGCTACCTTCTTTTGAGCACATAAAAATCACATGAGAGTACTCATTTCAAACATCCTGCCATACTATAGTTGATAGCCTAACTTATACCATTATGTCTAAGATAAGTGCATCAGCATTTGATCTATTTACTGTGTTCCCAAACTCTGCATGCTTGTCTGTTTGCTGCCATGACTGTGTTGAGATTTCTCACTTTATCCATTCAATTGTTTTACTTTGATGTCCAGTTTATATGGTATATATACGTAGCAGTTCATTGGCTTTGAGTTGGTAATGATATGATTTTGTTCATGGATGATCTTTCATGGCATGGTTTAGAGGTTTGCCTTTCATAAGCAGATCGTGTGCGTTTGGCTTGTGTTGGAAATTTGAGATATGCGTGTGTGAAGAGGTTATGTAGTTATTAAGTCGTATTATATATCGGATGTAATGGCCGTCCCAACGGTAGCGCGCACGCCTTGTCTTTGCCCTTTCGCCCACAAGACTGGGGTTCGATCCCTACCCAGTCCTTTTGCTTTTTCTTTTTGTTTCTTTGCCTCTTAATATATATATATATATATATATATATATATATATATATATATATATATATATATATATGTTTTTCCCTTATATATTCACTACGCGCACGCAGCTCAGTTGGCCTTGATTTTGTGTTGTTGAATCCAAGGGTGTGGGTTCAAACCATACATGGGACACTTCATTTTCTTTTTAGTTAAATCATTTTCTTTTTAACTCAAAAGCTTATTAAAATTCAGAAGAAACATTTTTACTTATAAAATTCCAAAAAATATGTTATTCAATTTTATTTGATAATTTTATTTCTTAATTTCTTATTTTAGTGAAGTCATTAATAATGTGAATTTTATTTGTTTAGACTTTCATTCATAATCCTTCCTTGATAATTCTAATCATTTAATGTTTGATTTAATTTATCTTGTCATTTGATCATTAATTTGTGATTATCATCATTTAATCTTGAATTTTATTCTTGATTAACTTCTTGTCTAACTATGCTTTGGCTTTGTAATTGCTTGTGTGACTATCTTTCTCAAGTTTAATATCCTTAGCTTGTCATTGTCTACCTGATATCTTGATATTTATCTCATGTCTACTCATCATTTGTCATGAAACATCTTAAGCCATACTTATGTTTTTTGTTGCTTTCACCCTATCATCCCTTATTTTTACCATCTTCTATCAAGTCTTTTATTCTTTTATCATCATATCTAAACAATTATCTTTCCCCCATTCCAAAGGAAGGTTAAACCTTGTTGACTCATAAGTCATCCAACTCAGTGGCCTCATCAGAGCCATTGAGATTACAACTAGCTTTAGGAGAGAGTTCCTCAACTCTTAGTGATATTCATCCTAATGAATTATCACTCCCCCTACTGACTAAAACATAACATAGGACCATTATAACTAGACTTAGAGAGTATTTATACTCTACAATGAGGTCACACTCATTTCCCCTCTGAATATTGACCATAGTCAATCATTCAGTAGAAGTAGAACTACGCATACTCTGATTCTATTCCCGAGGATACGTAGGCGTAAGGTACGATGCATTATCGAGTATACTTAGATACTAACCCCTAGGGTTTCAACCTTTAGCATAGAACCTTTAGCAAACATAAGATAACATTAAAAAGAGGTTCCCGTAGAGTACTACGGACGTTTAGGGTGCTAATACCTTCCCTAGGCGTAACCAACCCTCGAACCTTAGATCTCTCCCCTTTTAGGTTTTTCTAACGATCTTGAACCTTTCCTTTGGATAAATCAAAGTCGGTTGTAAAAGAAAATGATGCAAGTTAATAAATAGCTTGTTATCCGATTTTCACCGCAACAGAAATGGCGACTTCACTGGGGATAAAGTTAGACCTATTGCTGGTCCTTTCCTAAGAGGGTTAAGCCTATCTTGTTTTATGTTATTCATGTTTGCTTATCTACTTGTATGATTGCTTGTATGTCATATATGCTTGTATGCTTGTATATCTGTTCTATGTTTGATATTATCCTGTTTGGTTTGGGTTGACATGATATCAATGAGTGAGATAAGTCCTAACCCGAACTTGAGCGTACACATATGTTTAGGAACCGTGGACATAGTCAAGGGAACTTCGAGGGAGAAATCCCAAAGGAGGGAACTTGAAGTTCACATTTAGTGGAGGCCCTCTTGGAGGTGGTAAATGTTGAACGACTAATCGTGAAAGCGTTACTACTTCCAACTTTGGTGTTGTAGATACTGATGACCTTTAGTTATCCTTTACCCCAACTTGGCCTGTTTTTAGATGTAGTGCGATGGCTATGAGGGAGTAATCCTAAATGGTTGTTACGCGATACTACACTCAGATGAGACTCTCTTGAGAATTTTATTGATTACCGAGCAATTGGGAAGTCGATAAAATCCGAAAGATGGGTTGTCGACTCTGGGAACTTTTAAGAACCCTGTTCTACAGTTTGAAACCCATAGTACACACCTTTTGGGATGGGTAGACCTTTGGCTCCATGCTCGTGACTTTTAACCTAGGTTGCTCTGTGTTCTTTGTGCTTACCTGTCTATGTGTGTTTGTTGCATTCATTCTTGCATCATGTGCATTGTGTATTCAAGGAACTCAATTTTGTCTTGCAAACTTTATAGGATGGATTTTGAAAAAAGGAAAACGAAGAAGTACACCTTCATTAGTCCAAAATTGGAAGATTTAAAGAATCTAGGTAAGCCAATCAATGAATCAACAACGTTTCAAGATAAGTATGGGAAGATTTTCTCTCTGATGAAGACCAAGATGGTAGATGGGATGCTCCCTACTTTCATACAGTTTTATGATCCCATGTACCATTGTTTCACTTTTCCGGATTACCAGTTAATGCCTACGCTCGAGGAGTATGCTATTCTAGTTGGTATTCCTATTACCCCAAACCTTCCTTACTCTGGTTTGGAAAGGACGCCTAAGGAGAAGGAAATTGCAGAAGCTGCTCATCTCAAGCTGTCAGAAGTCAAGGCTAACTTGGTTGCCAAGGGAGGACTTTTTGGGTTACCTGCCAAATTTCTAATGGAGAAAGCCAGTTATTATGCTAGCATGAAGAATATGGTGGATTACGAAGCTGTTATAGCCCTTCTCGTCTATGGGTTATTTCTGTTTCCCAACATTGAGAACTTTGTTGATATGAAGGCAATCAAGATCTTTATCATTGGAAATCCAGTTCCAGCATTACTTGCATACGCCTACCATTCAGTGCATTTAAGGACTGCTCATAAGGGAGGGATGGTAACATGCTGTGCCACACTGTTGTATAGGTGGTTTATCTCCCACTTACCCCATTCTAAGACCTTTTGGGATCTCCAAGATGGACTTCTTTGGTCAGAAAAGATCATGTCTCTCACCAACACCGATCTAGAGTGGTACCACCCATTGCTCAAAGGCAAAGATATGATTGTTAGCTGTAGAGGATTTGCTAATGTACCGCTTCTTGGCACAAAAGGAGGCATAACCTATAATCCAACTCTGGCTTGTCGTCAACATGGTTATTCTATGGAAGCTAAGCCTAACAACATCTACTTGGAAGGTTTGTTCTTTGAAGAGGATAAGGACCCTGTGCTTAGGGAAAAGATGGCTCACGCTTGGCGTCATGTTCACACAAGAGGTATCTTTGCTTTGGGTAGACCTGAGTGTTTGGCTTCAGAATCTTACACTCATTGGGTGCAAAAGAGGGCTGTTGAGTTGAAGATGCCATATGATCGTCATGATCATATCCCATTAGATCCCAGAGACCCCGTTCTTTATTTCACAAGCAATGAGGTCGAATTGAAGATCCGACTGGCTCAAGCAGAACGAGAAAGGAATGCATGCATGAACAAGTATCAGATTCTTGACTTTGAGATGAATGAACTTCAGAAGAGTCTCAGGGGGAAGGAGGAAGAGTCCGTCAGAAAGAGGAAGGCGCAAGGAGATTTATTTTCTCCTAGTACATCATCTCCACCAGAACCATGGAAGTCACAGTTGGTCAAGCTCGTTGTTGAGAATGAGAGGTTGCAGAAGGAAAACCAGAAGCTCGCCATGAGATTGATGGGAGAAGACTGATTGGATGGTTTAGAACTTAGTTTTCTTTATTTTCGTACTCTGTATTTTGGTTTTGAAGGTGTAATTGTCTTATGTTTGTAATTCAAAACTTTATTATCAATGAAATGAGTTTTTCCTCTAAGAAAAATGTTCCTTAAAATTTGCAAGGATACAATGCTGAGTTCCCTTGAATCACACCCATCATATTGCATTGCATCAGCATTTTTTTGCTAACTATCAAGAAACTAATGATATTTTTGCAGACTTTGTTGATATGGAATCTAAAAAGCAAGTTTGGCCTTATTGCTTTGAGCTCCCAGAACTTCAACAACTGATCTGGATGTGCGACATGATCGAGGATCCTTCAAACTTCGCTGACAAATATGGAAACCTCTCACAACTACTAAGGGTTCCAGTGACTGAGGGACCATTGGAAGTGTTGGTGCAATTGTATCACCCCAATTACCGTTGCTTCTTATTCCCCGAGTTCTAATTAGTTCCAACCTTAGAGGAATTTTTTGCTATAATTGGGATTCCCATCAAAGATGCCCCAATTTTCTCCGGTTTAGAATCAATGCCATCAGCTAGAGATATTGCAACGACTACCGGAATTAGATTTACTGATATTCAGGCAAATTTAGTTGTTAAAGAAGGACGATTTGGACTATCTTCACTATTCTTGTTTGAGAAAGCAATGTACTTCAAGAATAGAGGAAATGAGGAACTGTATGAGGCAACACTTGCCTTAAAGATCTATGGGATGGTTCTGCTTCCAGGCGCGAAGCAGTTCGTGGATACTCAGGCAATACAAATTTTCAGATTCAATAACCCAGTCCCTACCTTGCTGGCTGATATGTACCAGGCGGTTCAAACCAAGTACAACAAAGGATGTGGAGAAATTGTTTGCTGTATACCTCTTTTCTATAAGTGGTTCACAGCCTACTTGCCAAAAACCCCCGCTTTCTGGGAGGTAGAACATTGTCAAGTATGGATTGAAAAACTGACGAGTTTGAAGCACACAAATGTCAAACGGCACAGCC
Source organism: Lathyrus tuberosus (assembly GCA_022829125.1). NCBI lineage: Eukaryota > Viridiplantae > Streptophyta > Magnoliopsida > Fabales > Fabaceae > Lathyrus > Lathyrus tuberosus. The sequence continues at coordinate 6,047,659 of JALAZF010000199.1, read as the reverse complement.
CAACAGAAGAAGGGATTGTCATAATTACCAGCTGCGGGGATTGCCCTAATGTACCCCTGTTGGGAAGAAACGGCTGCATCAACTACAATCCCGTGCTCGCCCGTCGACAACTAGGTCATATGGGGAAGGGACCCATAATCAAGGAAGATTTACACATGATGTATTATGGGGAAAGAGACGGCTACGAAATGAAAATGCTTCTTGAGCAAGCTTGGTGTCAAATCAATAGGCAGTTGTGGAAGGCGGAGTGCTCTGTCAATGAGGCGCATCTGGAATGGTCTCGTGAGATAGCCAGTGTGATGAGGAGACCTTATTCCCGTCACAAGCCGCTCAGAACTAGACATGGACTGGAGGAAACATTGAAAAGGTTGCTACTTGAGAAGAAAAGGATTAAGGGACGCATTGAAAAAGTGATAAGGGAGATGGATGAGGAGGGGGAAACATCCACCAGCGGGTCTAACTTCTAAAGATCTTGTTGCTGGTTCCCCATGTTATTTATTTTCATTGTTGTTGTTATCTTTTCAGTTATGGGAACAACCCAACTTTGTACTAAGAACATGAAGATACTCTGCTTCAAATGTAATGAATGCCAAACTTGCTTAATGAAGAAGAATTTTTGAAATACCATTGTCAAAAACCTTGCAATTTTCTGTGTTTCTTGATAGATTAGCTTTACATCTGCATATCATATTGCATCATGTTGCATTTTGCATTTTTTTGCTAAACTATCGAGGTACTAAATTTTGTTTTGCAGACTTTGTAGAAAATGGACGCTACTAAGAACATAAACTGGCCCGTCACTTTCCTGGTTCCTAATGTTGAGCATTTGATAGAAATTGGAGGAATAATTGAAGATCCGCCAAGCTTTATTGACAAGTATGGGGACCTGTTATCATTAATGAAGTTGCAAGTAAAAGAAGGACTGCTAGAAACCTTGGTACAACGGTATCATCCAGTATACCGATGTTTCATCTTTCCAAACTTCCAGTTAGTCCCAACCATAGAAGAATACTCATATATGCTAGGATTACCCGTTCAGCATGTGGAATAAGAATTCATTAATCAGGAGATCATCGTAGGATTAGGGATCCGAAAGAGACACATCCGAGAAAACATGACCACCAGGGAGGGGTATCGTGGGCTACCCGCCCAATTTCTAATTGAGATGGCTCTTCACTTTCAGGAAAGCGGAAACTCTGTAATGTTTGAGTCAATGTTTGCTTTGCTGGTGTACGGGTTATGCCTATTTCCCAATGTTAAATATTTTGTCGATGTCCAAGAAATTAGAATCTTTATGGGTCAGAACCTTGTCCCCACTTTACTGGCTGACATGTACTTCTCGGTCACCACGCAGATTATGAGGAGTAAAGGTGTGATTGTTTGTTGTGCTCCACTACTATACAAGTGGTTCATTTCATACCTACCTACGACACCAACGTTTTGGGAAGTGAGTGACAACACTCTTTGGGTCAAGAAACTAATGGAACTAGGGCATTCTGACATCAAGTGGTACGATACAGACCCTGAAGGAACCATAATAATTGTTAGTTGTGGAGACTATCCTAATGTGCCACTCATGGGTCGACTTGGTTGTATAAACTATAACCCTGTGCTCGCACGTTGCCAGTTGGGTCATCCAATTGAAGAGGAGCCTAGACCAGAAGAATTGGAGATGATGTACTATGGATACAGAGAAGGATTTGAAGAAAAACTCAAGATGGGGGAAGCATGGCTTTTCATTAATTATCAAAAATGGATCACCAACGGTCCTGTCACTGAAGCTCATCTGAAATGGGCACGAGGGATTTCACTCAGCATGAGGAAGCCCACTCCGTATTATGAGGCATCCACAAGTGCTGAACAGAGGAGGATGGAGTTATTAGGGGAGCTAACTTAGGAGAAGGCCAAAACCAAGCGACTTATCAAAGAAATCATGGAAGGGATCAGGGAAGGCGGAGAGCTGCCCTATTTTTTGTAGTTGTAATCTATTGTTGTAATCCTATTTTTAAAAGTTGTATTTCTTTTTAATGTGATCCAAACAATGATTGTAACATTTCCTTTATGTAAGCACTTATCTTATTTTCAATGGGAAAGTTATGTTATTAGTAATCCTGTTATTTACACTGTTTGCGAACCCTTTTAGTTCTTGATGGTTTAGCCTGCATGCGCATCTCATCTGCATTTTCACATGTGCATGTGCATTCTTCTGTGTCTCATTGTCGTTTTAACTTCTCAGGGTTATTGTTGAACCGTCACCCTGAATTCCTCACATCGTTACAATACCCGGGCACGGGCTCGAAGAAGAAGGATGTCAGTAGATTGCGAGAACTTGGATCAAGTTAACAACGAGCTTAATAAACTAAAAGGTGGTATGGGGCAGATCATGGAAGCCCTGAATGTTATACGAGCAAAGATGGATACACAGGTCACTGTAGTCTCAGAAGTCACAGCTACAACTGTTGAACCACCCGTCATACCTGTTGAAAGCCCTACTCTGGGAATGCCACGTGACTTTATGAGAGTCACGGCTCCACAATCCACACAACAGGCAGTACCACTGTTTGGTTGGAATCAGCAAGCTATTCCAACTTATGCCCCACCAGCGGTGCAGACCCATTTTCAACCCGTTTTTCAAAATCAGCATCATTTTGACCATGACAATATGTCTATAGAAGAAGATGACAGTAATGAGAAATTAAGAGCCAATATGGAGATTATGCAGAGAAAGCTGAAGGCCATGGAGGGAGACAATGTCTTCAGTTCTGACCTTAAGGATATGTGTCTGGTCACCAATCTAGTAATTCCACCAAAATTCAAGCTGCCAAGCTTCGAATTGTACTCTGGTGCTACGTGTCCTAAGGCACACTTGGTCATGTATCTCCGAAGAATGGCGGCATATATGGATAACGATAAGTTAATGATCCATTGTTTCTCAGACAGCCTGAAGGGCGTTGCCGCAGAGTGGTACTTAAGCTTAGACTAATCTCAGATCAAATGTTTTCAAGATGTTATGGACGTCTTCATAAAGCACTACAAGTATAACTTGGATTTAGCTCCTGATCGTAGACAGCTATTGACCATGACTCAGAAGAACACTGAGTCATTCAAAGAATATGCTCAAAGGTGGAGAGAGACTGCATCACAAGTTGAACCACCATTGACTGAGAAGGAATTAGCTGATTGGTTTGTAGACACTGTAAAGCCTGAATTCTATGAGAAAATGATTAGTAATATTGGTGCCAATTTTTCTGATATCATTGCAATTGGCATGAAAGTGGAGGAAGGTCTGAAAAGTGGAAAGGTAGCCAGTTCACCTAACAGTTTCCCTAGCGCCAGTGTTAAGAGATCTCCGGGTAATTTCCATAGAAAGAAAAAGGGTGAAACTAATGCTGTTATGTTAGGGAAGAAGCAGAATCCTAATTGGAAACGATCTCTATTCCAACCACAACCAGGTCCCAGTTTTCCTCAAAAACTAGTTTACCCTATGCAGTTCGTACAACAACCATACGTGGCGTCCATTATGCCCACTTTTAATCATCAGATAATGCAACAAGTTCCTGTTTCCCAGGCACCGAATCAGCAGTAGTGGCCGAAGAATCAAAATCAGAATTACCAACAGCCGAGGCGGCCAGCGCCACAGCAAAATACCCCTCAAAGAAGACAGGCGGTAACACCAAATTTTCCACCCATACCGATGACATATACAACATTGTATCCTTCTCTGGTGGAGCAAGGATTAATTGTTACTAGGCCATTGGGGCCACCATCTGAGAATTCTTTACAGTTCTTCAATCCTAATGCAACCTGTGCTTTCCATCAAGGAGGGGTGGGCCATGATTTAGAAGGATGTTTGGCATTAAAGAATCTAGTGAAAAGTTTGATGGAGAAGAACATTCTGTCTTTCGCTAATAACCATCCAAATGTGAAGAGTAACCCCTTGCCAACGCATGGGTCAACTAATGTTGTCGAAGACGAGAATGATGAAGTATTGATCTCAGATGCAGCAAAGATTAAAACTCCCCTGAGAACGTTTCATGCCAAGCTGTTCAGCGCTGGTTTGGTCAAAGTTTGCCATGATGGTTGTGAAGAGTGTGATGGTAGTAGTGAAGGGTGTCAGTTGGTTCAAGATGATATTCAGCAATTGATTGATGAAGGTTTCTTACAGGTTTTTAGAAAAGAAAGCAGAGTAGTAGTGATTGAACTAGTGTTCAATTTGCCAAAGCAAGTGCCAGTGTTTGATGAAGAGGAATACATATCAGTAGTCCCTGTGTTCAACAATCCAGGGGCAAGGACTGTGAGTCCAGTGTTTAAACAACCAGTTCCAAGATTCAACAAATCTGAAGTTGTTTCCCCTGTTAATCACGCCAGGAGAAATAATTTCCCAAGACCAGTCCCGTTCAGGTTCAGAGGGACCAAAGCGTTACCATGGATCTACGAAGACATTACAGGTGGTAAGAAGAAGGAGGAAATGATCCCAAGGAAAGAGGTGGGGGTCGTTATAGAAGAACCAGTCCCAAGGAAAGAGGTGTGGGCTGATGAGAAGAATGTGTCCAGTATAGTAGGAACGGGGAGAATGACAAGGAGTGGAAGGATTTATACCCCTGTAAACAAAGAAGTGTCTGGTAAAGAAGGTGATGTGCACGTATCCGTCAATGACAAAGGTAAAGAAGTGATCTCCAAAGAGGATGATGAAGAATTTCTCAGAATAATAAAAAGAAGTGACTACAGGGTTATGGATCAGCTCCACCAGACCCCGTCAAAAATTTCCATTTTATCTCTGTTGATTAATTCACCAGTCCACCGATCAGCACTGCAGAAAGTATTGGCTCAGGCTCATGTAGCTCAGGATATTACCGCTGGACAGTTTGATCATGTTATCGCTAACATTACTACATGCAATACGCTCAGCTTCAGTGATGAAGAACTGACCCAATCAGGTCAGAAACACAATCTTGCGCTGCACATATCAATGAAATGTCAGGAGGACACGTTGGCTAGAGTCCTCGTAGATACATGATCTTCTCTGAATGTTTTATCGAAGAGGGCTCTCAATAAGTTGGCATACCAAGGAGGAACCATGATATGGTTTTGCTAAGATGTGTCGATAAGAGAGAAGCAGACTTGCTGATCCATGATATCCATGAAGGAGCTTTTGGCACCCATGCCAATGGACATGCCATGGTTAGGAAGATTTTGAGGGCTGGATACTATTGGTTGACTATGGAGACTGACTGCATCTAGTACGTTAGAAAATGCCATAAATGTCAGATTTATGCGGACAAAATGCACGTTCCTCCTACTCTGTTGAACGTGCTATCATCGCCCTGGCCGTTCTCTATGTGGGGCATTGATATGATTGCGGCAATTGAACCTAAAGCATCTAATGGACACCGTTTCATTTTGGTGGCTATTGATTACTTCAATAAGTGGGTGGAAGCCGCTTCATACGCCAATGTGACTAAGCAAGTAGTTGCACGCTTCATTAAGAACAACATCATTTGCCGTTATGGGATCCCCAGCAGGATCATAACTGAAAACAGAACCAATCTGAACAATAAAACCATGAAGGAACTGTGCGACAACTTCAAAATTGAACACCATAACTCTTCGTCGTATCGCTCAAAGATGAACGGAGCGGTCGAAGCTGCAAATAAGAATATCAAGAAAATTCTTCAGAAGATGGTCAAAACATACAAGGATTGGCATGAGATGTTGCCATATGCACTACATGGGTACAGAACATCAGTTAGAACTTCAACAGGGGCAACCCCCTTTTCTCTGGTATATGGGATGGATGCTGTCCTCCCTATAGAGGTTGAAATACCCTCATTAAGGATATTGATGGAAACCAAGCTTGATGAAGCAGAATGGGTTCAAGAAAGATATGATCAACTGAACCTAATTGATGAGAAGCGTCTGACGGCCATGTGCCATGGTCATTTGTACCAGAAGAAGATGAAGAGAGCGTTTGATAAGAAGGTCCGCGTTTGAGAATTCAGAGAAGGAGAATTGGTACTTAAAAAGTTTCTACCTTCACAAAGAGACGCCCGCGGTAAATGGGCACCCAATTATGAAGGTCCATTTGTAGTCAAGACAGTCTTTTCAGGAGGGTCTTTGATTCTTACAACTATGGATGGTGAACAGCTTGCGCACCCTGTGAATGCAGATTCGGTACGAAAGTATTATGCTTGAAAGACATCTCGCCTATATACGGGAATCCCCAGAGAAGTCAGCTGTTAGAGTTTTAGTCCATAGAGTTTGTTACTGGTCATTGAATACAATGTAACTTTTTTCTTAATTTTCCATTTTGTTGCATTTGTAATATTTCATGGGACTCTGCTATTTGGCAAGTCACCATTTTTCAATGAATATCAGCCATTGAACCATCTTCTTGTTTAAATACGCTATCGTCTTAATTTTGCAAAGCTTTGTCATTTTCATATGATATTTTTTTTAAAACGAAAAAAGTTTAAGAAAACAAAGATAAATCAAGTTTTGCTCTGGTATTAAGGCATTAAGAGATCAAGTTGGTGCGAGAAGAAATAGCAATATATTGTGTTTTGGGCATGGAACTGCCATCCCCAGTAATTAGAAGATTACCCCAGTTATCCCGGATGTTTGGATTTCAGGGCGACGACTTGTGTTATCCTTTCTTCTTTCTTGTTTTGCGTCGTTCGCGTCATTTCTAGCATATAGCTAAGCATATGCATCATACCCTTAGCATCTTTGCATCCTTGTGCTTTGTTTTGCTTGCGGTCTTTTGTTGGTGCTTGTCTTTATTTCTCCAGTGAAGTAAAGACATTCCCAGTTTGCTTTGTGTCGTGCTTGTTCGGTCTTAACCTTTGCGCGCCAGATTTGAATCTTTAAACCTTCTGTTAATCCCCAAGAAGTTTAGCATTAAAGATTTTGTAAAACTGTTCTTGTTTGAATCGTGTCAAACTTGAACTTGGACTTTGTTTGAATTGCGTCAAGCATTGTCTGCTAGCTTTAAAACCGTTCTTGTTCGAATCGTGTCGGACATGAACAAAGTCTTTTTTCGAATCGTGTCGGACATTGCCTCTTGTTTTAAAACTGTTCTTGTTTGAATCGTGTCAAACTTGAACTTAGACTTTGTTTGAATCGTGTTAAACATTGTCTTAGGTTTTAAAATCGTTCTCGTTTGAATCGTGTCAAACTTGAACTTAGACCTTGTTTGAATCGTGTTAAACATTGTCTTCTCGTTTTAAAACTGGTTCATGTTCGAATCGTGTCGAACTTGAATCGAGTCTTTGTTCGAATCATGTCGGACATTGCCTCAAGGTTTTAAAATCGTTCTCGTTTGAATCGTGTCAAACTTGAACTTGGACCTTGTTTGAATTATGTCAAGCATTGTCTTCTCATTTTAAAACTGGTTCCTGTTCGAATCATGTCGAACTTGAACCGAGTCTTTGTTCGAATCATGTCGGACATTGCCTCAAGGTTTTAAAACCGTTCTCGTTTGAATCGTGTCAAACTTGAACTTGGACCTTGTTTGAATCGTGTCAAGCATTGTCTTCTCATTTTAAAATTGGTTCTTGTTCGAATCGTGTCGAACTTGAACCGAGTCTTTGTTCGAATCGTATCGGACATTGCCTCCAGGTTTTAAAATCATTCTCGTTTGAATCGTGTCAAACTTGAACTTGGACTTTGTTTGAATCGTGTCAAGCATTGTCTTCTCGTTTTAAAACTGGTTCCTGTTCGAATCGTGTCGAACTTGAACCGAGTCTTTGTTTGAATCGTGTCGGACATTGCCTCCAGGTTTTAAAATTGTTCTCGTTTGAATCGTGTCAAAATTGAACTTGGACTTTGTTTGAATCGTGTCAAGCATTGTCTGGTGACTTAAACTTGTTCCTTGTTCGAATCATGTCAGACATTGAACCTTTACCTCAGATTTTGAAAATTTGCTTTAAGTTAAGCTTCTTGGAATGATTATCTTTAACCTTATTAGACTCCTATCCGGTGCGCAGAGTTGTCTCTGTGTCCCTGGCTTAATTGAAGATCCAATTGTGAACTCTTCAGTATAAGATCCCCGAGAAGTCTTGGGTTGGTTGTCTGTCTTTTTGACTGATCCTTAGTGATCAGGTTTTCTTTCTGGTTTTGTGCCCAGGAAGAATATGGTTTGGTTTTCCCCAGTAGTCTATCTCCCCGGATCTTTCCCCAGTGGAGATTGTCTTTTGGTTCCCCAGTGTTTCTTTGGAGTCTCCCCGATGAGTCTCTTTTGTCGGTTAGTTCATGTCCCCAGTGAGATGTTCCTCCTGGATGTTAACCTTTATTCCCCAGTGAAGCTCTTTGGTCTTTTGTCTGCTGTTTTACCCCTCGGTGTCTTGTTGTGCGTGCATCTTTGCATCTTCTTGGCATCATGTTTGCTGCATTACATATGTGTGCATCTGAGGGTAAAATTTTCGGTTATCTGTATTTAAATATCATTCACTGTTGATTACATAAGGATCTTCATCTCTCATGTCATCAGGTGAAGATATTTAAATAGAGGCAACTGTTGCACCCCAAATTTTACCCTCACCTTTGTGCTAGGTGCTATGTGATTATTTTTTTTATATATATATTAATTTCTTTTCTTTTATTTATTTTGTCTGAATTTATTTAGCATTTTTTTTATGATTTTTATTTTTATCCTATTTTAATTTAATTTAAATATGTTTCATGCTTATTTATTTTGTTTTTTTATGTTTTTATCTAATTTTAATTAATCAATTGATTTAATTTAAATTTATTATTGGCTTAATTAGTTAATTTAGTTGATGATTTAATTTTAATTTATTTTGTTTGATTTTAAAATTAATTACCTTTCTTATTTTTGGCTAATTTTTATTTAAGGTGATTTAATTTTGATTTTAAATAATTAAGATTAAGTTAGATTTTATTGTGATAATTAATTAATTAAATTACATTAATTTAATTATTAATTTATCTTCTTAATATTTTAATGTCATTTAAGTGTGATTAATTTGTTTTAAAATTAATAAGAGAGATACGTGTGCCTTGCCCATGGGATACTTGTGGATTTTCCCTGAAATTTGATTGGATAATGCCCAAAATCCTTAGCCAATCAGAAGTTTGCTATACTTTGACTTTTCAACGGATGCATTGGTCTAATGGAAGCAAGGCACGCGTCCTACCTTTTGTTTTCTTCTTCCTCCTTTCGTTGAGTTTGCAGAGAATTTAGGTTGCAAATTTTCATCCATTGCGATTTCAATCCAACCTCGAATTCAATCCATTAAGTCTTGGCGCCATCCACTCAATTTCGTTTGCCCTAGTTTTCTCTTCAAGCTTGGTGAAATTTCAATCGCGTAAAGTAAGGATGGAGTTTCCCTCTTCCACCATTTTCTGCGCTACCTACAAGAGCAGCAGAGCCATGTTGTTTTTCGTTTTCCCAAAAAGAGCATACACAGGCTGGCGACAATGGAAAGGTGAGAAGATGCTATCTACTTCAAACCCTGTGGCACCTGCGACGTATTCAGAGTGGAGGAGCGTCTGCTCCCTTAGAGATCAACGGCTCCATCGCAAACCCTAACTACAAGCATTGGGAATTTGGGTGCAACCCGACCCATAAACATTAACCCAGTTACTTCGCCTATATCAAGAGGTTAGAATCCTGTTCATGATCATCAGCCTTTTACTGAAAACACCAAAATTATCTTAAGACTCGGGTAAAGTGAGGAAGCCTCAAGTTTGTGAAGGTCTGTGAGAGGAAAGTTGCAAGGACCTCTGCAGTTAGTATTGTTATTGTGTTTTTGACCAGTTGTTCGCTACCTTCTTTTGAGCACATAAAAATCACATGAGAGTACTCATTTCAAACATCCTGCCATACTATAGTTGATAGCCTAACTTATACCATTATGTCTAAGATAAGTGCATCAGCATTTGATCTGTTTACTGTGTTCCCAAACTCTGCATGCTTGTTTGTTTGCTGCCATGACTGTGTTGAGATTTCTCACTTTATCCATTCAATTGTTTTACTTTGATGTCCAGTTTATATGGTATATATACGTAGCAGTTCATTGGCTTTGAGTTGGTAATGATATGATTATGTTCATGGATGATGTTTCATGGCATGGTTTAGAGGTTTGCCTTTCATAAGCAGATCGTGTGCGTTTTGCTTGTGTTGGAAATTTGAGATATGCGTGTGTGAAGAGGTTATGTAGTTATTAAGTCGTATTATATACTGGATGTAATGGTCGTCCCAACGGTAGCACGCACGCCTTTCCTTTGCCCTTTCGCCCACAGGACTGGGGTTCGATCCCTACCCAGTCCTTTTGCTTTTTCTTTTTGTTTCTTTGCCTCTTAAAATATATATATGTATTTCTCTTATATATTCACTACGCTAACGCAGCTCAGTTGGCCTTGGTTTTGTGTTGTTGAATCCAAGGGCGTGGGTTCAAACCCTACATGGGACACTTCCTTTTCTTTTTAGTTAAATCATTTTCTTTTTATCTCAAAAGCTTATTAAAATTCAGAAGAAACATTTTTACTTATAAAATTCCAAAAAATATATTATTCAATTTTATTTGATAATTGTATTTCTTAATTGCTTATTTTAATGAAGTAATTAATAATGTGAATTTTATTTGTTTAGACTTTTATTCATAATCCTTCCTTGATAATTCTAATCATTTAATGTTTGATTTAGTTTATCTTGTCATTTGATCATTAATTTGTGATTATCATCATTTAATCTTGAATTTTATTCTTGATTAACTTCTTGTCTAACTATGCTTTGACTTTGTAATTGCTTGTGTGACTATCTTTCTCAAGTTTAATATCCTTAGGTTGTCATTGTCGACCTGATATCTTGATATTTATCTCATGTCTACTCATCATTTGTGATGAAACATCTTAAGCCATACTTATGCTTTTTGTTGCTTTCACCCTATCATCCCTTATTTTTACCATCTTCTATCATGTCTTTTATTCTTTTATCATCATATCTAAACAATTATCTTTCCCCCATTCCAAAGGAAGGTTAAACCTTGTTGACTCATAAGTCATCCAACTCAGTGGCCTCATCAGAGCCATTGAGATTACAACTAGCTTTAGGAGAGAGTTCCTCAACTCTTAGTGATATTCATCCTAATGAATTATCACTCCCCCTACTGACTAAAACATAACATATGACCATTATAACTAGACTTAGAGAGTATTTATACTCTACAATAAGGTCACACTCATTTCCCCTATGAATATTGACCATAGTCAATCATTCAGTAGAAGTAGAACTACATATACTCTGATTCTATTCCCGAGTATACGTAGGCGTAAGGTGCGATGCCTTATCGAGTATACTTAGATACTAACCCCTAGGGTTTCAACCTTTAGCATAGAACCTTTAGCAAACATAAGATAACATTAACAAGAGGTTCCCGTAGAGTACTACAGACGTTTAGGGTGCTAATACCTTCCCTAGGCGTAACCAACCCCCGAACTTTAGATCTCTCCTCTTTTAGGTTTTTCTAACGATCATGAATCTTTCCTTTGGATAAATCAAAGTCGGTTGTAAAAGAAAATGATGCAAGTTAATAAATAGCTTGTTATCCGATTTTCACCGCAACAATATCCCTTTTAACTTATTTTGAAAAATAAATTAATTATATAATTTATCTTAAATTATATAAAGAAAATCCTAAATTTTATCCCTTATCCCTAGTCCGATATTTATACTCTTGAATCCAAGAGTTTTATCCCCAAATTTCTATCCCAAGATTTTATCCCATAATTATCCCTTTTTACTATAAACCCTGTATTTAATCTCTTATCTCTTATCTATTTATCCCAAATTATATCCCTTAATTATCCCCAAAATTATCCCAAAATTATCCCAAAGAATTAACCTTATTTTCCAAATTGAATTTTATTCCCTAATTAATCCCTATAATTATCCCAAAGAATTAACCTCAATCTCCCAAATTGATTATTATTCGCTAATTAATCCCTATTTTTATTCCTTATAATATTTATATTAAAGAGAAACTCTTAAACAAAGATAAAGTTACTTTAAATTTTAATTAACCCCTTTTATCCAAAGTAAGTTATCCCCTAATCCTAATTTAATCAATTATAAAAATTAATTAAATAAATTTAATTATGAAATTTATTAACCAAGTTAAACCCCAAATATTTAATTATCAAAGTAAAATAAATAAAACAAAACCCCAAGTATTTAATTATTATAATAAACCTATATTTGTTAATTATAAAAAAAATAAATAGATCACAATTTTAAATCAATACCAAATTTATTAATTGTAAAGATTATAATAACCCCAAATTATAAATTAAATCCAAATTTATATAAATAAACCACATTTATTATAATAAACCCCAAATTATAAGTTAAACCCAAAATTTTATAATAAACTGCAAAATTATAAGTTAAACCCAAAGATATTAATCGTAAAAACAATTAGATTATAAACCCAAAATTATAAGTTAAACTCAAAGATATTAATTGTAAAAACAATTAAATTATAATACCCATAAATTAAACCTGAAATTATTATAAATAAACCCAAATGAAAAATCTCCATTTATAAAATAAATAAACCCACATTTATTTTTGTGAACTCAAGATTATAAACCCTCATTATTTAATTATAAAAATAAGTTAAATAAACCCCAAAATTATTAATAATCCAAATTTAGTATAAAATTAATAAAACTCCAAAATTTAAGAAAATAATAGCTTAACCCTATTAATCCATAAGTTTTAATATATTAAATCCTAACTTAATAATTAAAGTATTTTAATATTATCGATCCCTAAACTATTAAATCCTAATTATCTATATACATATATTAATCCTTTAATCCCTAATTAAAATTAATTTAAATATTTTAATTAGTTAAAATTGTAATCCTAATTATTATTATTATTATATTTTTGTACAAATCCCATTGTTATGTGAAATTGTGAAATTACCCATAACCCTTATTTAAAATCGTCAAGTTATATTGTATTTTTATCCCATTTTGTTGCTAATCAAATTATTATATTAATAATAAAAAAGATATTTTTATTAAACCAATTATTTAATTATTAAACATAATTAATTCTAATTATATTATTTTAATTACCAGGAAATTCCCTAAATAAATATTTTTTGATAATGAATTATTCTATGTATTATGTTTATAATGTTGTTAGTTACAGTATATGTGCCATGAAAATAGAAGTAACAAGTTATGTTGGTGTGATTTAGATAGTACCGTAAAAAAAAATTTTAAATTTTTAAACGATTTATAATTTATATGGTATAAAAGGGTTTACGATTTTGATTACCAAAGGTTTCTTTTTATTTTTGTCCCTTTTGTGTCAATAATAATAATAACCTAACAAAATTGTAACGCCCATATATAAATACATACATCAAAGCATATATCATACATGAATAATACGTTTGGTACTGAAATATACAAGTTCCTAGTAACACAGTATACATATAAATGCCCAAAAAGTCTAAAACAACAACTATGGCATGTTACATATACAAGATGCTCAAAAGATAAAACTAACAACTAGATCACTAATGATCCCAAAATCTCCACAACGGAAGCCTTGCCACGCAAAAGATACGATCCATAAGGAAAAGTCAAACCACTTTGTCCTTACCCTTCGCCAAACCTGCAGTACCTGTGATGTAAACAACAACGTGGGGTGAGATACATCAAATCTCAGTGATTTCTCTATCTTATAAGTCCTCTCGGCTTTACAAGGTTCTAACAATCCTAACTCAAGTCCACGGGAAAGGGAAAGGACTTCGAGTTCACAATTCCAATTCTCACACTATATGGAAACATGTCATGAATCTGTTAACTCATAAATATTATCACAAATCAGCACTACAAACCAAGGCATCTTTCCCCGGCCAACCCTACAAGAGAGTTCAACAGGGGTCACGGATCCTTAAAAGCGTAGACATCCATTCCCGGCCAGTCCTCTCAAAGGATTATGGACACGGGTCCCGGAGCTAACATAGATAACTTTCCCCGACCAACCTACACACGAGGTTATGGACACGGGTCACGGTTACCTACACACGGTACTTTCCCCGGCCAGCCTACACAAGAGGTTATGGACACGGGTCACTAATACCACCACTAAGTAACTTTCCCTGGCCAGTCTTTCCAAAGGATTATGGACACGGGTCACGGTCACTTACTTAATAAACACTTTCCCCGGCCAGCCCTTCTCAAGAGTTATGGACACGGGTCACAGATATTTATTAAGGGATAAACAGTCTAATTACGTGATCATATACACTACGTGATTGTATTAGACAATCACAAGGCCAAAGTGCCTTATCACAACCGCAAAGGGTTACACACATGTTCCATACTAGTGTTTCGATCTTTCTATACCCTGTTGTACTGGACACACGCCTCGGCCTCCCATGCACGAGCGTTGTCATTCAGAGTCTCTATCATAATTCTAGTCACAACCTAGAATTATACCAATCTTAACTATGCCATTTGTTTTCGGGGTAAAGTTTCCTCACTTTCCCTAACTCATTTTAACATGCATATTATCTCATTCATTTTAGCAGCAATATTAGATAGATATGGCACAACACAAATATTACAAATAAATACATATAGTCACACATCACATAAAACATCACTTTCGGTTTCCATCTGATTCATTTAATCGGGCAATAAACAGATATTTCTCACTTCCATTAGCTAGAGGATGTACATAGCTTCACAACGATACCAAGAATACTCACATCGGATAAACGAGTCAAAAGTTATGAAAGAAACAAGTTGAAGGATCTGTCATGTTCGCATTGCGAAGCAGCCAGCGAATGCTCGCTTCCCCATTCGCAGTGCGAAGCTCCCAGCGAATGCCTAAATACACTGGGGTCGCTGTCCCATTCGCAGTGCGAACGTATGGCAAACCACGTCAGAACCAAAACAAGGTAATGTTCGCAGTGCGAACCTCTGGCGAATGTTCGCCTTCACACTCGCCTTGCAAATGCCCAGCGAACGCTCGCTTTCCCCTTCGCTAGGGAACTCGCAGTACGAACCTGCGAATTCTGGGTTTTCCAGCAGCGTAAAAACAGAGATTTGGGACCAAAAACCCATCCAAAACTTCACCCAACATACAACATGCATTAACAGATGATCATACATGGTCAATGAGTATACTACACAGTTTATAACACATTTCAACCGTTAAATTCCATCGATTACCAATTTAAGCAAATTCTCATAAAACCTAGCTTAAGCTAAAATCATCTCTAACTCTAGAACTTAAGTTTCTATCTAAAACCCACCTGGTAAACGGAGAGGAGTTTGAAGAAGATGATCCAAGCTTTTCACTCTTTTTCCTCTTCTCTTCCCTTCTTTTCTTCCTCTTACTTTCTTCTTCCTCTTTTTTCCCTTTTCTTTTCCTTTCCAATTTTATGTATATATATATATATATATATATATATATATATATATATATATATATATATATATATAATACAATATTATATAATATAATCCAATAGAGTAAAATATCTCCGATTGATATTTTGTCGTTTAAACCAAGTGATCAATTATTAGAGTTACCATTAAATCATCTCTTAACCCAATAATTATTGATCTCTACAGAGTTCATTAGTTGCTCTATTGCTCCCAATTGACAATACTTAAAATACTTAGAGGATCCCATTACTCCAATTTTCCAAAGATAGAGTACATAGATGCTCCTCTGATCTCATCTGGTATCCAATTGAGCATTTAAATAATACGGGGTATTACACTCTCCCCCCCTTAAATTGAAATTAACCCCCGAATTTCCTCTATTCGACAACAACACAACTTGCATCATTGTCTTAGTTCCACACTTAACTTTACTTCCATTAAAGTTCCTGGCATAGTCCAATTCCAACTCGACTTCACAGACCAACATCCTTATTTTTCTCAATTTATTAAACTTCACGTCCTTAATCATACTCTTATTCCAATATTTGGTTTAACTTTCCACTTTTTTTTCATCTGTTGGTCCATACTCAAACACATGGTCGCATCTTACTACGGGAAGAATGTACCGTTCTAAATTCCTCTACTGAGTCACAAACGAAACTGTGACATCTTATCTCAAACTAGGACAACAACACTCAACACATCTTCGCGATGTAATCTAGTGATTTCTTAACTTCACGCAATTACCAACAACTATCCTTTCATAATTCCCTTAACATTCGAACCACTTCATCACTAGACAACGACTCCTTACCAGTCTCACTTGTACTCATCACATCCCATATTCGTCTTTTCTGTATCACACCAAAATAATATGCTTAGGACAAGTTCTTCTTGCTTCCATACCTGTAAGTAACAATCTGCCAACTTCCCATTATTCCAACTGAACTCTTTCATCTGTCACTTCCCTTGCGCAACTCTAATTCTAACAATGGAATACCACCAATCTTAAGTAGTACCTAGCAACTAGCAGCTCACGGAGAAACACACTTAACCACTGGGATCCTTATTAACCAACGACACAAGAAATTTACTGACGACCTATGGTAGAACAATTTCTTTGCCAACACACAATATACAAGCATCGATCCAACCCTCTCCAGACGATAAAGGTACAGGAGTTACTCTGTTACAACCATAACTTATACGACTCCAAAATTCAATCTAACTCGAAATAATACCTCCGAAAATAACTCCACCAATTCCATCCTAGTTACCACATTCCATATCAATCCTTCTTACAGGTTTCGGACTTGCTCAAGATTCTTGGTTGACACGAGATCTCAAACAATAACACTTAACACCATCACGATACTTCAACCTTATGCGAGTCACCACTTAACAAAATTTAAACCATTTTATGCGAAAATGTGAGTTTCCATATTACTCATCAATTCACATACAATACTCTACACGTGCACACACACTCAAAGAACATGCCACACTTCTCAATTGAATCCACTGCTCTCCATCGTTCTATTTCATAAACGATTCCAAATTACATACTTAACTTCGGAACATCCAATTCTTACTCGTACTTGGAAAGATAACTATCAAAATTTCCTTCTCGGGGTAAGACACAACTGCACACAACTGGTACCACTCTCACGGAGTCTAAATCCAAAACCATTAACTCACGGAAGGTAACGATCACTAAATTCCGACCAACCATTCATACCTTACCAATACCATAATTACACACCGAGATATTCCTTGCAAGATCAATAATTCATGAGTATTTCCCAACTTCGTCCTTAAGTCTTTCAATAGTACTACCCTTAAGACTTTTCCATACTCAACAAAACCCACAAGATTACTTCCCCAAAGTCAATTCCCTCTTCGTCTGAACTAATGGTGTACAAATCAATAACTTTACCAAGTAATTATGTACACGCTTCAAAAGAGGAGCTCGAGTCTCATGAAACTACACCTCAAGGTAAATGGTTACTATTCCAAAACACAAATCCGTCTTCATTTGCTTACCTTCCTGTTTACATTTGCACAAAACTCTCCACTCAGAGCAACATAAGGTAACGAGACACAGATGAAGGTTCTAAAAGAGATTTCACAATTTACACACATGTTAATCGATACCCGCCTAAGGTTAATCGGCTAACACTGCTACAGAAATTGGAAATAAATACTTCTTTTTAATGCAAAACTATCCCTATCCAAAGCCATCAATCCGTCTTGCTCTATCCCTTAATATCATTCTCAACTCGTGGCCATTTAACTTATAAAATTCAACAACCACGATACATGTAACACCCCCTTTCTATACCCCCAAATAATCAAATAATCAGTTAGGCACATATTAAAAATTTCGTCAGAGTATAATTATAAACATAGTATAAAAGAGGTATGTCACATTATACATGAAATTAAAACATTCAACACCTGCTCAATATTGATATGCAACAGTGGGGTAACTTTGCAACAGAGGAACTTAGTCCTTACACCCACATCTCAATATTTAGAATAAAATTGGAAAATCTAAACATTGAATAATATATAACATATATATACATCATCAAGTATTATCCACCAACATACATCATGTTTACATAAACATTCATCAACAAGATACATGTACAATGTATCACAAAAGAATCATATACATCCTAGCTACCCGGTGCTACATATCAGAGCCGACCGACCAAAAGAATGAAGACACGCTTCACAAAAGACCACCAGCATACCTACTCTGCAATGCCTCATAGAGCATCATAAAACAGCAGAAGGGTGAGAAATATTATCATAATAACAATGCATATAATTATATATCTTAGCATAAAAATACACATATTCCACATTCTCACCACAATTCGCCCATATACATTACAATGTATACATATACAAATCCAAGTATTTCATCATGCATACCTTCACAATTCTTATCATTCCACATAAACATACATATTCATGTTTATTCATCAATGCACCATATAAAGATGATAAATGCAAATCATAGAGACCGACTCACGAATCTATGCAAATGCAATACGGTACCGAATCAATCATCTCAAGTTCACTCAGGAACTTATTGGAACCATCGCTCGTTACCAATGTAACTCCCCGTCGGGCATACGATGTTCACCCATTGCTCACACCCTACATGGGCACACAATGTTTATGGATTGCTCACACCCCACACGGGCACACAACCCGATCGCTCACACCCCACACGGGCACACGATCGTCTATAATCATCGCTCACACCCCACATGGGCACACGACATTATAGCGGATTCCCTCTGGAACCAAACCGTCGCTCACAGCCCACACGGGCACACGACGTTACAGCGGATTCTCATTAGAATCACACAACACAAGAATGCACACCATTATGATTCACATGCAAAATGACTCAAGACATTCTTGAAATGCATACATATTCCCAATATATTCATGCATTAATCTCATACAATCACATACAATCTATATACATTCACATCAATGCACTATTGTATGATTCACATCCAAAACACACATTCAAATATCATACATCCATCGCCAATGCGTATCAATCATGCACAATATTTTATCACATATATTCACGCCATACAATAGCACACAAGCTATACATTACATATCAAAAGCATATAGCATAATACACATTAATCGCACACACTGCACGCGATAAAAACCCGACAACCCGACTATTTTCCAAAAACACGAATTAATTAAATCGCCTTTTACCCTCCAAACCATTTTTAATAGAAAGAACTTTTCATTAGCTTTCCAACGCTTCAAACGGGGGTCAAAACGGACTTACGGTTCAAAAGTTATGAAGAAAACAAAATCAGACATTTTGGAAATTCTGTGACCATGCGCCGACGCATGAAGCTTGGAGGTCGACGCATGAACCTGGGAATTTCGCTCGGGTTAGCGCATGAATTCATGAGTCGATGCACAGTTGCAGAGGTTAGCGCACGAGGTGCAGATTTTGCTGAAAAATCAGTTTTCGATCGTTAAATGTCTTCCGGACCTCCGATTTCGATTCCATAAAAAGCTGTGTTCTCAGAATTCAAAATACTACCATATTTTCACCATTAAAAAGCCATCAAACACATTTTTCATTTTTGAAATATTTTGAAACATAATTTTTATCAATTTATTCACACCCCAAAACTCAATCAACACCTATGGGAACATACTAACAAGTATCCCAACTCCAAACTCATTTTTACACCAAATAGATAACACCCATATCAGTACCCAAACCTCAAACAACATCAACAACACATTTATGCATACAAAATCATGTTTTGATCATCATTCACAACATTTTCTACATTTAGGGTTTATACAAAAACTCATAAAAATCAACCACAACAACAACACAATCATACATAATGATATACATTGATGAGATAATAAGATTTCACACCCTTACCCGGATTCCAAGCTTGCTAGATGATTGTTCTTGATGGTTTTCTAGGTTTTTTCAAGTTTTCCCCTCTTTTCTCTTCTTCCTCTTTCTTTCTCTTCTTTCTCTCTCTGTTTTTCTTTTCTTTCTCTTTCTGTTTTTCTTTTCTTTCTCTTTCTCTCTTATTTCTTCTTCTTATCTCTTTTTCTTTTCTATTTCTTTTCGTACTTTCTTTTTTCTCATTTTCTTTTCTTATTTTCTACTCAACTTCAATTAATTCATTTTCTCACACAATTCTATTTCTACTAAATTTCTAACTTAACATTAATTGAGAAATGTCTAAAATACCCTTCATTCTAATTTTCCCCGAAAACTCTCAAAAACGGTAAAATATCATAACATGCCAACATAACATATTAACACACCAATTTCACAGATAAAATAATTTATCACTCAATTTAAATAAAAGACTCAACAAAATGGGAAAAATCGGAATCGGGGCGTTACAATACACTCAAGGTAATCTAGAACGAAGTCAAGAACATACAGATAACACATTCTAACTAAGTGACAAGGTGGAATTCCAAATTTCCGACGCGGTCACCCTACAAAACTTCCACGGGAGAGTTCATTTTCCACTCAAACCTCTACACTAGCGGGAAGTCAAAATAACGACATTCTAAGGTTTTGCCACAACTCCTACTTGATTCATCCACAAGAAAAACCCAAATCATACACTGCATTGACATAAGGAGGGTGTTGCTTTACAATAAAAAAACAAACAAACAAAGATGTCCATAACAAAACACGTACCAGCCATCGAAGAGTTGTCGCCCCTTGCTTTCTTTTCATCCAAGGTATACACTCGACCCGTGCCCCTTCCTTGTGCCTTATTCTTATTTTGAGGATAATCTCTAGTCATATGCCCCACTCCATTACACTGATAACATCTAAAAGTTTCATCGATGCACTTTCCGTAATGATACACATTGCACAACCGGCACAAAGGAGGAGTATCAGGTCTAACACTTTGCACCTGCTTCCCTTTAAAGGTTTGTTGCCTTGGCCAATACAATTGGTTTAATCTCCCACGATCATCCTGAGTCGACCTACGCGAATCTCCCTCTGATTGAACCTTCCTCAAGCTGTTCTCTGCTACATAACACTGCCTTAGCAACTCGGCATAAGAAGTGAACTCCCTCTGAGACACACTATGAGAAATTTCGGCCCTCAACCCAAAAAGAAACTGGTCGATCTTCCACCTCTCGTCAGGAGCATACATAGCTCGCCGAGAATAAGTGGCCATAACCTTAAACTTTTCCACGTAAGCAGCCACGGTCAAGTTACCTTGTCTCAACTGTTGAAACTCGAATTCCTTCTGAGTCCTTAAGGAACTTGGAAAATAATTCTCCATAAAAGAAATCTTAAATCGTTCCCAAACCTTAGGTACCTCTTGAATAGTCATCAAGGTTGAGGCACTCTCCCACCACCTCATGGTAGGACCCTTTAACAAGTGAGAAGTGAAAAGCACCTTATTCTCCTCACTGCACTAAACTATCTGGAAAATCCTTTCCATACCGGATATCCATTCATGAGCCTTTACCGGATCTAACCCTCCCTGAAATTCCGGAGGATTCATACGGATAAAATCCTTAAAGCTTCCCCCTGCAGCTTCTGGAACAACCACGGGAGGATGTAGGCCCCCAACCATTTATTGTGCCATATGTTGCATAAACTGATTCTGTTGTTGTTGCATCTGTTGCAGAAATTGAGGCCACGGGACATGATCTTCGCCACCTGACGGATCGTCCTTGACGAAGTGGTTCTGGGTCTACCACGATTGTTTCTGCGCCCGTCGGCCATGTTCCTAAATGTCATACAGATAGGATTAAGTTGATCAGGCTCAATACTATAAATATAACACGTAAGACCAGTGGCGACACAACACATATGAAACAGAAAGAAAATACTTATACTATTTTATAGCTAGGTCGAGGATACGACCTGCTCTGATACCAACTATAATGCCCATATATAAATACATACATCAAAGCATATATCATACATGAATAATACGTTTGGTATTGAAATATACAAGTTCCTAGTAACACAGTATACATATAAATGCCCAAAAAGTCTAAAACAACAACTATGGCATGTTACATATACAAGATGCTCAAAAGATAAAACTAAAAACTAGATCACTAATGATCCCAAAATCTCCACAACGGAAGCCTTGCCACACAAAAAATACGATCCGTAAGGAAAAGTCAAACCACTTTGTCCTTACCCTTCGCCGAACCTGCAGTACCTGTGATGTAAACAACAACGTGGGGTGAGATACATCAAATCTCAGTGAGTTCTCTATCTTATAAGTCCTCTCGGCTTTACAAGGTTCTAACAATCCTAACTCAAGTCCACGGGAAAGGGAAAGGACTTCGAGTTCACAATTCCAATTCTCACACTATATGGAAACATGTCATGAATCTGTTAACTCATAAATATTATCACAAATCAGCACTACAAACCAAGGCATCTTTCCCCAGCCAACCCTACATGAGAGTTCAACACGGGTCACGGATCCTTAAAAGCGTAGACATCCATTCCCGGCCAGTCCTCTCAAAGGATTATGGACACGGGTCCCGGAGCTAACATAGATAACTTTCCCCGACCAGCCTACACACGAGGTTATGGACACGGGTCATGGTTACCGACACACGGTACTTTCCCCGGCCAGCCTACACAAGAGGTTGTGGACACGCGTGACTAATACCACCACTAAGTAACTTTCCCCGACCAGTCCTTCCAAAGAATTATGGACACGGGTCACGGTCACTTACTTAATAAACACTTTCCCCGGCCAGCCCTTCTCAAGAGTTATGGACACGGGTCACGGATATTTATTAAGGGATAAACAGTCTGATTACGTGATCATATACAGTACGTGATTGTATTAGACAATCACAAGGCCAAAGTGCCTTATCACAACCGCAAAGGGTTATACACATGTTCCATACTAGTGTTTCGCTTTTTCTATACCCTGTTGTACTGGACACACGCCTCGGCCTCTCATGCACGAGCGTTGTCATTCAGAGTCTCTATCACAATTCTAGTCACAACCTAGAATTATACCAATCTTAACTATGCCATTTGTTTTCGGGGTAAAGTTTCCTCACTCTCCCAAACTCATTTTAACATGCATATTATCTCATTCATTTTAGCAGCAATATTAGATAGATATGGCACAACACAAATATTACAAATAAATACATATAGTCACACATCACATAAAACATCACTTTCGGTTTCCCTCTGATTCATTTAATCGGGTAATAAACAGATATTTCTCACTTCCATTAGCTAGAGGATGTTCATAGCTTCACAACGATACCAAGAATACTCACATCGGATAAACGAGTCAAAAGTTATGAAAGAAACAAGTTGAAGGATCTGTCATGTTCGCATTGCGAAGCAGCCAGCGAATGCTCGCTTCCCCATTCGTAGTGCGAAGCTCCCAGCGAATGCCTAAATACACTGGGTTCGCTGTCCCATTCGCAGTGCGAACGTATGGCGAACCAAGTCAGAACCAAAACAAGGTAAAGTTCGCAGTGCGAACCTCTGGCGAATGTTCGCCTTCACACTCGCCTTGTGAATGCCCAGCGAACGCTCGCTTTCCCCTTCGCTAGGGGACTCGCAGTGCGAACCTGCGAATTCTGGGTTTTCCAGCAGCGTAAAAACAGAGATTTGGGACCAAAAACCCATCCAAAACTTCACCCAACATACAACATGCATTAACAGATGATCATACATGGTCAATGAGTATACTACACAGTTTATAACACATTTTAACCGTTAAATTCCATCGATTACCAATTTAAGCAAATTCTCATAAAACCTAGCTTAAGCTAAAATCATCTCTAACTCTAGAACTTAAGTTTCTATCTAAAACACACCTGGTAAACGGAGAGGAGTTTGAAGAAGATGATCCAAGCTTTTCTCTATTTTTCCTCTTCTCTTCCCTTCTCTTCTTCCTCTTACTATCTTCTTCCTCTTTTTTCCCTTTTCTTTTCCTTTCCAATTATATATATACATATAATACAATATTATATAATATAATCCAATAGAGTAAAATATCTCCGATTGATATTTTTTTGTTTCAACCAAGTGATCAATTATTAGAGTTACCATTAAATCATCTCTTAATCTAATAATTATTGATCTCTACAGAGTTCATTAATTGCTCTATTGCTCCCAATTGACAATACTTAAAATACTTAGAGGATCCCATTACTCCAATTTTCCAAAGATAGAGTACATAGATGCTCCTCTGATCTCATCTGGTATCCAATTGAGTATTTAAATAATACGGGGTATTACAAAAACCTAACTAATGTTAATCGTAAAAAACAAAACTAAATATCAGATTATATACACATACAGGGTCATCTTAGAATATAACATAAACCAAATCGCAATACAAACAGAAATTCATATTAATAGCTTGAAGATACTAACCTGGGGTGCTGTGACCGATTTAAGCTGCTTCCCACTCCCTTTCTTTCTCTTTCCTTTGTGCTTTTTTTCCTTCTTTCCCTTCAAATATTAGGTTTGTAAATTGTGGGTGTTAGAAATTGGTTAGTAAAGGGTCCCAAATTGTAAAATTAGGTCTCTATTTATACTAATAAATTAGGTTAATAAAAATAGCGAAATTCAAGAATTAATTAATATAATTAAAACTCTAAATCAGATTTGATTTGATTTAGGTTATGGACATATTTAGCTAATTATAAAAATCCAATCCCAAAATGCAATTTTTGAAATTATGAATAAAATCTTTTCAAATCTTTTCAAATCTTTTTTATTTTATGATTTTTTTTTACTATTTTTTAATAAAAAGGTGAAAAAGTGAAAATTAATTCTTTTAAAAAAAATCATATTTTATAAATACGAAAATAAATTAATAAAAAAATGAATAATACAATTTTTGTAATTTTTTGTAGTTTAGAAAATAAATAGAAATAAAGTTAGAAACATATAGAAGAGAAAAGAAATAAAAAGTGGGAAAGGTAGAACTTGAGGATATTTGGATATTAGGTTTGTAAATTATGGGTGTTAGAAATTGGTTAGTAAAGGGTCCCAAATTGTAAAATTAGGTCTCTATTTATACTAATAAATTAGGTTAATAAAAATAGCAAAATTCAAGAATTAATTAATATAATTAAAACTCTAAATCAGATCTGATTTGATTTTGGTTATGGACCTATTTAGCTAATTATAAAAATCCAATCTCAAAATGCAATATTTGAATTATGAATAAAATCTTTTCAAATCTTTTTTATTTTATAATTTTTTTGACTATTTTTTAATAAAAAGGTGAAAAAGTAAAAATTATTTATTTTTTAAAAAAATCATATTTTATAAATACGAAAATAAATTAATAAAAATTGAAAAATACAATTTTTGTAATTTTTTGTAGTTTAGAAAATAAATAAAAATAAAGTTAGAAACATATAGAAGAGAAAAGAAATAAAAATTGGGAAAGGTAGGACTTGAACTAATGACCTCTTACACCTAATTCCTTACCAAATATACCAATTTAATCAGTCAAAATGAAATATCCCTAAAACTAATAATAATACTAATAATTCTTAAAAAATAATTTAATAATAATTTAAAAACCCACAAATTCCTAATAATAATAAAAAAAGTTATACCCTTTAATATTAATAGTAGGCTTATTAATATTTTCCTAGTAAATTAGTCCAAATTTTCTTTCTAATGAAAATTGGATGTTAAATAATTAAAAAACTATAGATTCTAAAATAACAACCAAACCTTTAATGTAAGATCAAACTCCTTAAGAGAGGATAAGAAATCAAAAAGGGCCCCCCTTGACTGTTTAGGTCATTGAGAGTGACCAGAGGACTTGTAAGGACGCTGGGTACGTTAATGATCTAAGTTTTAAGAGTGGTCAAAATTTGGGGTACGACATGGAGAATTGTGTAGTTGGTTTTTATCACGATCATATGCTATTTGAAAAAAAAAGGCCCCATCTTCCTCATGGATATTACCACTGAACCCATGAATACCCTACTCTCTAAATAAATTGGTTTTTCACCACCTTCCAACTCTGGAATTAATACTGAGCTCATGGCGTTGTTAGTCACTAAAAGGTACAAAAACAAGGGTTCCCCTTCACTTGAGAGAGTTAGCATCACATGCATCGCAAAGAAGGTTTTACTATAAGGAAGGATTCCTTACATTCCTCAAGTCTTTATAATTTTTCCTTCTTCTTCAGAGTGGTGAATAAATGAAAAGCTTTGTCTCTAGTGCATGATAAGAAGCGAGAAAGGGCAGCCATCCACCATGTTAGTTGTTGGACCTCTTTGATTGTGGTCGGATTCCTAATGTCAATTATGGATTGGCATTTTTATAGGTTGAAATTTACTTATCTTCTTGTTAGCATGAACTCCGAGGATCCCTACTTGAACTCCAAATGAACATTTGTAAGGGTTTAAGTGCATTTTATACTTCCATACATAGCTCTAAATCCCTTACAGATCGTCACATTAGTTTTTATCATTAAGAGTTTTTACGACCATGTCATATAAATATACTTCAAGAGTTTTCCCTATTTGGTTAGAAAATACCACATCCAACAATCTCAAGTATGTGGAGTTGATATTATTTAGGTCAAAAAGGCATCTCTCTATAGTAGTAATTGTAGTTATTTTCAGGAATATGATTTAGGGCATGTCAGGTTGGGGTCGGTAAAGTTTATGGATATTCTCCACTTTCCTGATGACTTATTTACCATCACCGTGTTAGCCATTTAGGTAGGATACTTAAGTTCATTGATAAATTATGCCCCTTAGCTTTTTCACTTTATTGTCAACGACGATCCTTATGGCTCTTTTTTTATGGGTGAATTCTTATCTACCCATCTCAAAAAGTTGGATAAAGTTATCCATAGAATAAATTATAGTAAATTGTATTGGAAAGTTACAAAATTTAAAATATTAAATAAATAATTAAATATAATAAAATGATATGGCATTGACTGATTAGTTGAAGGTATATTACCCAACTTTTTGTGGTGGGTAGAAAAGTTGTCCCCTTTTTTATGGCTCTTTTTCTCTCCATGACTCGGAGCTTCATGGTCAATTTTTCCTTGATGGGCATGATATTCCTCAAGAATAATACGATATACGTTGGACATATCTCTCAAGTGGCCTTCTTAGATGAGACTCTATATCTCCTTCTTTAACTAATTGGAAGTTATTTGTATGATTGCCTTTGACCTCATGATATTTACACCATTTATTTGCCTCATTCCCCATCATCTTCTACTTAGGAACCGCAGGATCAAAATGGTTTTATTATGGAACGCTTTTCTCTCTCTCTCTCTCTCTCTCTATATATATATATATATATATATATATATATATATATATATATATATATATATATATATATATATTTGCTTGATGTTGAGTTACACCTAGTTTACTATAGGCTTCCTAGAAAGTTTGAAGGTCGCTTTATCATAGATAGGTAGGGGAAAGTGGTTCCTGCATTTGCGGGAGGATTTAGGTCCCTTACCATCACACTCATTTTCACTCTTCTCGGCGTTGCTTTCCTTACCTTTGACATTACATTCTTCCCTCGCCATAATTTCTTCTATGGAATATGCAGATTTTTGGGGGAGGGACTTGTTGAAGTTTCTTGCTTTAAATATATTTTGGAACACTCCTACGAAATTAATCAGCTTTAATTTAATCAGGTATTCTCCTCATCTTGCTACGAAAATAAACTTACTGAATCTCACCAGGTATTCTCCTAGTGACATTTAGTGTCATCGACACACATTAAATTAATTAATCATAGACACCTTATGATGTTTCTTGTTAGGAATTAGTAGATCAATATCATAGAAAGGTCTTGGTAATTGGTTACAAAAAACATGGGCACGTTCATGTAATAACACAGGGTGGCCTCCTTCAATGTCCCAAAAAGAGGTTGCATTTTAAGGAATCTGCCACACCTATTATTACCATCAGGGTGTTTTTGGAGGCAGTGTTCTCCTACGGGTTGCTCTTTCTGTCAAAGGTCGCTAACAACTTGAAGTTTTCTAAAACTGGCTTGTCCCATATCTCGAGAGAGAAAACCCGAGGATCGATAGGGTAACTTCTGTGTTTTTTGGATTGACTAAATTTTTGGAAAACAACATGTTGTCAGCAAGATGTTAAACAAAATGTTCTGCCATGACAGTCAGACATCATGTTCTTCATGATGTTGTGACATGTTCCAGAACATGTTATTCCATAAAGTTAGGGCATGACTATTTTGGTATTTTTAGTGTGTGTTTTTAGTGTGTTCTAATGCACACGTGGGCGATATTCATGGGAGTATATTGTGGGAATTAATGTTATGACAGATTCTATTAGTTTTCATAAAAAGGTTCCTTGAGCCTTTTAAGGAAAACTTGTATTTTGTCCCTATTATTATGCAGGATGATTTGCAGTGAGATAAAACTGATTTCTGCTATTTGTGCGCCTCAAGAAGCCCAAGTCCATTAGGTGTGAAGGCTATTTAAAGTGAAGACCAAACCCTATTGATGTAGAGAACAACACGTGAAGAATTTGGGGAATAAGGATTAGTTGTGCTTTGGTTGGTCTTTAGGGTTTATGTGTTAATTGTATGTCACTCATGTATCTTCTGATGCATTGAGGTAGACTAATTGTTAATTGTTAATTGTCCACTCTAAAGCTTTTAAGTCAGAGTGTATTGCTCTTGGTTGAAGCTTTTAAGCAAAATCAAGTATTGTCTTGGAAGTGTGTTACTTCTATTTGTTGATTATTGTTGAATTGTCACTAGGATTGTGACTGATTAGGAAGTGAGAGGGGTATCTCATATCTAGAGGGTGTCTAGGTAGAGGTTGCACAAGGTAGGGATTAGGCGAGAAGTTATAAACGAGGGAGTTTAGCTTTGAACTAATACTATCATAATGGATTTCCTTCCTAGCTTGGTAGCCCCCAAATATAGGTGAGTTGCACCGAACTGGATTAACAATTCTGGTGTTAATTTTACTTTTCTGTCATTTAAATTCCTACATCTTTGTTTGTATGGTCAAGCTATTTTGATCCCAGTGTTGTGACATTTGTCTCAACATCTGGTATCTGCGTTTCAGAATTTCAATTGGCGTCATAGCAGGTCACGCTGTTCTGTTTTTGGGTGAGCTCTAGGGAGTTTATATTGTTGGTACTATGGACAAGGAAGAAGGATACAACAACAAACTACCTCTTTTGGATTGATCCAATTATGACTGGTGGAGGGAACATATGATAGCCTTCCTAAAATCTATGGACAGCGGATCATGGAGAGCTGTCTTAGAAGGTTGGGATCACCCCAGTGTGAAGGACAAGGATGGCAATGAGTCCTTGAAGCCAGAAGAAGACTGGTCAGAAAAGGAAGATGAATTAGCTCTTGGAAACTCCAAAACCTTGAATGCCCTATTCAATGGAGTAGACAAGAATACTTTCATGTTGATCAGTACCTGTATTATGGCTAAAGAGGCTTGGGAAATCCTCAGGACAACTCATGAATGCACAACTAAAGAAAGAATGTCTGAAGAAAAGCCGGTTAAGAGATCTGATATGAATATGACAGCTATTGAAAAAGCTAAAGATATAACCAGTATAAGGGTTGATGATCTTATTGGATCTCTTCAAACCTTTGAACATGCCATATGTGACAAATCAAAGGAGAAAAATAAAAGCTTAGATTTTCTATCCAGTATTGCAGATATAGAGACTCAGTATGATCTTGACATAAAGGAAGGAATGTCAAATACTATTGGCAATCAAGTTATGGAGAAGATGGAAAGAAGAACAAGACTAGATGTCAATCACATATCTCTTGACACCAGCAAGAACTATGATTCTCAAGAAAAAGACAAAAGTGTTCAATATTATGAGTGTCAAGGAATTGGACAGTTTAGTGCAGAATGCTCAATATATCTCGAGAAACGAGAAAAGGGAACGACTGGTTCATGGACTGAGGATGACTCTGAAGGAGGAAAGGATAATGAAGACATCAAGCTTGTGAAAGCTTTCTCTGGGAAATGTGACTCTGTAGGAGGAAAGAAGATGTTGTATGAAGACCTAACTGCCGCGTACAAAGAATTATGTGTCAAAATTAAAGAATTGTGCAAGGAGGGTGAAAAACGAAAGCGTGCCATAAGACAACTGCATGTTGAGAAGAAGGAATTGCTTACTAAAGTGTCTGATTTTCAGAATGAAGTATCCCTAGTTACCTCTAAGCTAGAAAACATGACTAAGCCTGTCAGAATGTTAAATAATGGAACTTATGTGTTGGATGGCATACTCAAGACTGGAAGAGATGCTGAAAGTCGAACAGAAATTGAATATAGAAAAAAGGAAAAATCATCGGTGTCTAGACATGTCTATCCTAAGAAGAGAAAAACACTTTGGTCACAAAGAGAAAGGTCCAACATCCTATTCAACATCTGAGGTCTTTTATCAGATCTGAAGAACAGTGTAACTTATGAAAGCATCTAGAAAAGGTCTAGATAACCTCTATAAGAAAGGCTTGTGATAAGTGTCAAGCTGAGAGGAAAATCTCAAAAATATCAAATGACACACAGAATGTTATGACATTTTACTATGATCACGTGAAAGGCCTCAATGAGGTGAAGGCCCTCACTTCTTATGGAATTAAGGAATGGAATAACATTTCTCATCCACCCCATAATCTGGATAAAGCTGTGGTCATTAAAAGTGTAGTATTGAGATAAAATCTTGAAAATAGTTTTATTCTCAATAAATACCAATTTGAGAAGCTGAAGAGTGTTGTTGGAATTTGTATTGCAAAAAAAAGGAAGGAAGTATCAAGGTGCAGACATGCAACAGATATTTTTTTACTCAATTTAGTGACTTATGAAAAATCAGAAACATATCATTACCCAACCTTGGGTTTTTCACGTCTACACGCTACGTAAACCCTTTCACCTACCATATTATTCATTCACCTTATTTGCTTAAACTTCAGTCTCAATAATGGTTAAATCTATTCTTTTACAAAGAACTTACTCAGAACATCATTCTTGATATCTCATCTTCAAGATTTCAAAAAAAAAAAATGTTTAACAAATAAGACATGTCCACTTCAACTCCCTATACCCCGAAGATTTTTGAAGAAATATCTAATGTGATAACAGACATTGTTCCTCTCTCTATCATTCCGAGTGAAACCCCGAAGAAACGCAGAACAAAGATCCAGGCGGCAAAAGGTCTCTAGGCATCTGGTGTAATTACTTCTACTAATAAGAGCTCTAAGGGAATCCTAGCTGTCGATATGCATAACGGTTCAGCTAAATCTAATGTCACTGACATAATCAAGGAGTCTGAAAAACCTGTTATTGAAAAAGCTCCTGAAAGATCCAACCAGGCAGACATTGAAGTTGACCAAAGCATACGTAGGTTATTGTTTGGAATTCTGAGTGGGAAGGCCACTCTTGATGATGCACCTGATGTTGGGACATTAATGACAAAGTCATCTGGTGCTGAGAATAATGAAAATTCGGAGGCTTGTGAAACTGAGCACGAGGCTGC
The DNA here is from genome assembly GCA_022829125.1 of Lathyrus tuberosus. Lineage (NCBI taxonomy): Eukaryota > Viridiplantae > Streptophyta > Magnoliopsida > Fabales > Fabaceae > Lathyrus > Lathyrus tuberosus. The sequence goes on along the minus strand of JALAZF010000199.1, from coordinate 6,016,156 downwards.
TACTGAAGCAGACGTTGAAAAGAATGTTGACAAGAATGAGGTATTCAACATTGACAGTCTTACTTCTGATGATTAACCTATTAGTAAAAGGTTACCCCCTAGCATTGCCAAGAGATTGAAAAGCATGAAAGAAAAGGATAATGATAATCTAAAAGCACTCCCTCAAAGAAAAGTGAGAGTGTGGGTCCAGCGAAGAGATGAAGCAAAGTTCTGACTCCTGCTTCTGTGAAAAAAGAACCTGAAAAGGAAGGGTGTTCCTTCAAGTGACTCAAAGTTTGATGTTGAAAGTGATGTCGAGGACATTGTGCATAAGGGTAAAGGAAAGTCTGTAGCAAAAAAAAAGCTTTGTTGAGATTCCTGATATCCCTTTGGATAATGTATCCTTTCACTTATTCAAAAATGTCGAGAAGTGGAAATATGTCTACCAAAGACGTGTATCCCTTTAAAGAAAACTAGGGAAGGAAGCTTTAGAATGCAAGGAGATTGTGAATCTCATTAATCAAGCAGTTTTGATGAAGTCTGTTTCCAAACTTGGTAAGTGTTATGAAAAGTTGGTTAAGGAATTTGTAGTGAACATCACTTAAGGGTGTGATGATAAAAGGAGCTCAGACTTTAGGAAGGTTTATGTGAGAGGGAGATGTGTGGAATTCTCTCCAGTAATAGTCAACAGGTACTTAGGAAGTTGTGAATCAGAATGACCAAAAGTTGAGATATCTAATAATCTCATTTCTAGAGAAATTATATTATTGGGAATCAAGTGAGGAAATGGCCTAGGAAAGGCAAGCTGTATGCAAGTTATTTAAGTGTGAAGTACGCAATCCTTCACAAAATTGGGGCTGTCAATTGGGGGCCCACTAATCATACCTCCATATTAGCTACGGGATTGGCTAGGTTTATCTACATAATTGGCACCAAAATAGACTATGATTTTGGTACTTCTATTTTCGAGCAAACCTTGAGACATGCCATATCATCTGCGGTAAAGCTGCCCATAGCATTTCCAACCTTAATCTGTGGAATAATTCTGAACTAATACCCAGGGATCTTGGATAAGTCAGAAGGTTTTACTAAGAGGGAATGTCCTCTTGTTTTTCACCACAAACTCTTTGAAGGAACACATGTCGCAGACATTGTCATAACCTAAAGAAAAGAAAGGGTACCTTCCACTTCTAAGGTTGATGTTATAGTTGAACTAAAGGCCACATGTAAAGAATTGGATGAGACCATCAAAGTTTGCACCGCAAGAAAGATCACTCTTGAAAGAATGATTGAGGCTATGGCTGAAGAGGATGCTCAAGTAGATGTTGATACTGAAGAAGGTGAAGGTAATGGACAAGAAGAAAATGAAGGTGGTATTGATTGATGGATTAGTGTTGGTGAATACTCCCAATGTTTTGGTTAAATAAGTTTCCTTTGATGTAATGATTAAGGGCTTATGATCCAGTTACTTTTTGTATGCACTTTTGTGCTTTTGGTGTAATTCCTGACAGACTTATGTGCTTCCATATGATATTTTGTGTTTCCATCTGAATGTTTGTTTCCATTTGTGTGTTTGCTTTATGCATATGTGATTCCATCTTTTTGGTTGTTTACATTTACTTTATTTTTTCTTTTTGTCAACTTTTGGCTAAAAAGGGGGAGTAAAGTGTTGATTTGTTTGTTGTTTCTGATGTTAGATTAGATGTCATGTTTATACTACTGCTTAGGAAGAGTAGTTTTTCATTGTTGCTACTTGGCTATATGCAACATTTAGGGGAGCAGGATAAACTATTGTGTATCTGTGGTGAAAGGTTAGATTCTTTGATGTTGGTTTACAAGATCAGAATGCTTGTTTATCGGATTATGCGGTGTTGAGTCTAGGAGAGTGCATTATTCTCTGCAGTTGGTTAAAGTGTTCAAGGGGCGTGTGCTTGTGCCTGTGCTTGTGTTTTTGAAGTGTGGTTCCACTGTATGAACTTGCATGTGAGTTCATGTGTTTTTTTGGTGATTTGGTTTTTCCCCTTCAGGGGGAGTACTAGTAGTGTTTGACTGGGGGAGTTGCATACCTGTCTGATCTGTAGCTGCAAGGTTGCAGTTTGTATAAAGCTTACATGTTCTCATGTAGCTTATGTTGGTTTGTGAAGTCAGACCTAATGTCTTGACATTGTGTTGTCAGGTGTTCTTTATTGGTTTAACAACATTGTGCTTGGGTTTCTTTGTTTCTGCTTTGTTTTTGCTGTGTGTGCCTCTGATGTGTGCTAAGGTTGTTTTAGCCAAAATTTGCCAAAAGGGGAGATTATAAGTTCTGTGTTTTTGGGATTTGATACATTTTGGTAAAACAACGTGTTGTTAGCAAGATGTTAAACCAGATGTTCTACCATGACAGTCAGACATCATGTTCTGCATGATGTTGTGACATGTTCAAGGACACGTTATACCATAAAGTTAAGGCATGACTATTTGGTATTTTTAGTGTGTTTTTTGAGTGTGTTCTGATGCATACGTGGGCGATATTCATGGTAGTATTTTGTGGGAATTTATGTTATGACAGATTCTGTTAGTTTTCATAAAAAGGTTCCTTGAGCCTTTTTAGGAAAGTTTGTATTTTGTTCCTATTATTGTGCAGGATGATTTGTAGTGAGATAAAACTGATTGCTGCTATTTATGTGCCTCAAGAATACCAAGTCCATTAGGTCTGAAGGTTATTTAAAGTGAATACCAAACCCTATTGATGTAGAGAACAACACGTGAAGAATTTGGGGAATAAGGATTAGTCGTGCTTTGGTTGGTCTTTAGGGTTTAGTGTGTTAATTGTATATGTCACTCATGTATCTTCTGATGCATTGAGGTAGACTGATTGTTAATTGTTAATTGTCCACTCTAAAGCTTTTAAGCAAGAGTGTATTGTTCTTGGTTGAAGTTTTTAAGCAAAATCAAGTATTGTCTTGGAAGTGTGCTACTTCTATTTGTTGGTTATTGTTGAATTGTCACTGGGATTATGACTGATTAGGAAGTGAGAGGGGGTCTCCTATCTAGAGGGTGTCTAGGTAGAAGTTGCACAAGGTAGGGATTAGGCGAGAAGTTGTAAACGAGGGAGTTTAGCTTTGAACTAATACTATCATAATGGATTTCCTTCCTGGCTTGGTAGCCCCCAAATATAGGTGAGTTGCACCGAACTAGATTAACAATTCTGGTGTTAATTTTACTTTTCTGTCATTTAAATTCCTACATCTTTGTTTGTGTGGTCAAGCTGTTTTGATCCCAGTGTTGTGACATCTGTCTCGACATCTGGTATCTGCGTTCCAGAATTTCACATAGCCTCTATATCCTCACGTTTCTATCTCTTCATTTATTTTTGTTGTTGAAGTTTAGAACGATGTTCTAGAGACGTAACTTTTCCATAGTATTATTGTTACTACTAATGACAATCCTTGCCATTGTGGAATTGTAGTTAGGCTGATAGAAGTTTCAAGTGAGACTGTGACCCGAGTTAGTTTTACTAGGGCCCCTTGTAAGTTCATAGTTCAATCAAATAGGGGTTGAATTATATTTTGAGAATTTGTTTTTGTTATTTTAGATATGTTCTTATGTTCTTATTTTTTCAGAAATATGCTGATGAACTTATGAAGTAAAGTGCATAAACTAAATGTAGAAGAATATATAACACAACGATGTTTACTAGTTCCCATTTCCAATCAAGAGTACATCTAGTCCTCTCACACCTTGTGAGATATTTTCACTATTGTTATATCTTTATACAAGCCTCACACCAAGACTTCTCCTATAATCTTTTAACAACAAAAAATAAGCACACCACTTCCTTGATTTTCAAACACCGACATTTATAGTGGAATTTGAATAAAACCAATTCAAATGAACTTTCTCTAATAATCACCAACACTATGATGATTATCACCAAACAATAAAGCACTCCACTTTCTATTTACGACACTTAGAAAACACACTACTTTCTATTTACAAAACACGTCACCACACACTTGGTGATAAAATACAACTTTTGAGCAAATAAGAATATAAGATGTTGCTCTTGAATTAATTCAAATATAGAAAATTGATCTTCTCTTTTAATTTACAATTCAAATATAATAATCTTAAATGCTCATAAATGTTTTACAATGATATGTCAACTTATTCAGAAAACATTTCATGGGTTTGAATGGAGAAAAACACTTTTTGAATTGTAGTTTAGAAACTTGAGTAAAAGAGGTGAAATATTAATTTTGAATGACGATTGCCTTATATACATCCTATGAAACATATTTGATCAATTGTACATGTTGGTATATTTTTCATGAAGGTTTGTATTGATTTAGAATAACAATGGTTGAGGAAAGAATGCATTTTGATAATCTGAAACGTGCTGATTTTTTTACAAAGCTCTAGAGTGTAACAAGTTTCATAAATTGTGTAACCAATTACACTAGCTCGGTTTTCAAAAACTAGTGAAATTTGAACTTGTAACTGATTTGCAAAAGAGTGTAACCGATTACACTTATGTAAAAAGTGAAAAATACTTTTCAAAAGACATGATATGCAAGGTATTAATGCATGGATGCTTAGAAACATTTGATATGAAATGATGAATGATTTTCTAAGCTTTTATGGATATTCATACTATGAATTATAATTGAATACATTTGCAACAAGATCATTCCTCTTAAATCAACATCCAAAGGCTTATGTAATCCTCATACTTGAATGAGCTTAGACTTCAACATTTTATCAACATGATCAAAGACTATTTCTATCAATGTCATCCAATTAACTTAGTGCATATTTGATCCTCTTGAGATATGTCTTGAACTTTATGTTGAGAAGACTTTTCCTTCTTTTTTAAACTTGAACTTGTTATTCTTTTGTTTTCATCAAAACATCATACTTGGTGCATATTGGCTTCACAATCTTCCCATTTTTTATGATGACAAAATATATTGATGGGAAAGTTTTGCTTGAAACTTGATTTCTCCTCTTATCTTGTATATCTTTCCATATCTTGCATAACCCCCCTTTTCTTTTTGAATTTGTGCCTTTGTCTTTGGTATCCTAAAAACAACCATCTCTTTTCTCCCCCCTTTTGACATTATTCAACAGAAAAAGAGTAAAATCCAAATGATAATATAAGGGAAATAATACATTAGATATAGATATATTTATCTTCTTCATAAATATTTGATGTCAATGTTAATATCACAGTAATGTTTTTCAAAACATCATTAATCATATGAAAGTTTTAGAACTACCATATCACATGGTCTTGTATCTTGAAAGGTCAATCTTGAATTGACAATACTAGTATATGATCATCAAGTATATACAAAACAATTAATAGTACTTTCTAGGTACTCAATTCTTTGGGTCTACTTGGGTTAGTTCCTTTCTTTACCCATACAGACTCACCATAAGAAACACCATAGTTTCTTGTGTAACTAGCCTTAGAGGTATGGCCTTTAGTATTACAACAATAAAAAGTAAGTCTAAAAACACGATTCCTTTTATAGACATAAAATTTATTTCTATCATAAGGCATTTTATGATGATTTACAACATGTACTTTCTTTGATTCCTTATTCTTGAATTTGTTAGTAGCCTTTACAAATATAGTTTGACTTGTAATAGGTTTATCAAAATTAAAAAAAAAAACCAAGTCCACATTAATTACTTGAATATCTTTGACTACTTAACACAGTTTTAAAACCAATTTTACCTTTTTCATATTTCTTGATCACTTGGTTTAGTTCAACAATTTTGGATTCATGATCTTGACATTTATTGCATGTAGAGTTTTTGACTTTTTCTAATTCCTCTTTTGTGTCATTAGCCACACTTTCATGATTAAAAATAGTTTTCTTTTGTTTTGAGCATTGTCTTGAAATTTTCAAAAATTATTTATGTAATTCATGAAAAGAGTTTTGTAATTCATCATATGAAGGACTATCATCAATTTCAGAATCACTAATCTCATATTCTTCATCACCTGAATGATGTGATGCCATTATTGCTTTGTTTGCATAATCTTCATCTATTTATTTTATTATCATCTCATGCTACATATATTTTCTTTGGCCTTTTGTCCTTCTTGCTCTTGAATTTATTCTTCTTTTGAACTGTAGGGCATTCACTTTTGACATGTCCTCTTTTTCCACATTCAAAGTATGTAACCTTCCTTCTTGACGCTTCTTTTTTACTCATTTCTTTTTTCCTTTCCTTCTTTAAGAACTTTTCAAATTTCTTGACTAGAGAATCATCTTCATTACTAGTGGGTTGAGATTCATCCTCTTGATCACTATCATGGTCTTTGACTCTAGTTTTCAAAGAAATATATTTAGAATTCTTTTCTTGATCTTCTCATTTCTCCAATCTTTCAAGTTTTATCCCATGATCTTGTAATTTTCTGAACAATGTTGCATAAGACATTTTAGAGAGACCTTTCTTTTCTGATATTGCTATTAGTTTTGGTTGTCATGCATTTGTCAAAAATCTAAGAACCTTGAGATTCAATTCATCATTTGTAAAAGATTTTGCAAGAGCCATCAAATGATTTGCCAAGTGAACGAATCTTTTTTGTAAATAAAGAACTAATTCACGAGGTTGCATTCTAAACATTTCATATTCTTGTGATAAAGTGTTTGGTTTAGATCTTTTTGCCTCTATCGTGCCTTCATTACCTCTATCGTGCCTTCATGTGTTACTTTTAAAGTATCCCAAAGCTACTTTGTTGTTTTACAATGAGATATACGAAATAATTCATCCATACCTAAGGTTGATTGAATCATGTTCTTTGCCTTCTTATCAAATATGAATTTCTTTTTATCACCATCATTTCAAGAACTTTTGATCTTGGAAGTACCAACACTATTAACAACACTCATGTGAATGAAAGGACCACTTTCAACAACTTTCCAAATATCATCCCCTTGTGCCTCAAGATACGCCTGCAGGTGAATTTTCCAAAAATCACAATGTTCACTTTTGGTTATTTTAGAGATGTTCTTATGTTCTTATTTTTCCGAAAATATGTTGATAAACATATGAAGTAAAGTGCAAAATTTAAATGCACAAAAATGAAGAATATAATGATGTATAATAGTTCCCCTTTCCAATAAAGGGTACATCTATTTCCCTAACACCCTGTGAGATATTTTTACAATTTTTATATCTTTGTACAATTCTCACACCAAGACTTCTCCTACAATCTTCTAACAACAACAAAGAAGCGCATCACTTTCTTGATTTCCAAGCACCAACAATTATGGTGGACTTTAAATCAATCTAATTCAAATGACTTTTCTCCAATAATCCCTAATACTATGATGATTATCACAAAACAAGAAAGTACTCCACTTTCTTTTTACATCACTTAGAAAGCACACCACTTTCTATTTACAAAACAAGTCACCACACACTTGGTGATTAAATACAACTTTTTGAACAAATATGAATTTATGATATTGTTATTGAATCAATTACAGTAGAAAAAATTGATCTTCTCTTATAGTGTACAATTCAAATATAATATATCCTTAAATGCTCATAAACTTTTTGCAATGATATGATAATTTATGCATAAAAAGTTCCAAGGTTTTGAATTGAGAAATACAAAATTTTGAATTGTAGTTTAAAAACTTGAGTGAAAGATGTGAAATGTGAATTTAGAATGACCATTGCCTTATATACATCCTATGAAACATCTTGTATCATTTGTACATGTTAGCAGATGTTTTATGAAGGTTTGCATTGGTTTAGAATAGCAATGGTTTATGAAACAATGCATTCTGCAATTCTGTAACGTGTTGATTTATTCAAAGTTACATAAATTGTGTAAGTGATTATACTTAGTTTAGTTTTCAAAAACCAATAAAATTTGAACCTGTAGCCGATTTTCAAAAGAGTGTAACAGGTTGCACTAATGTAAAAAATTAAAAACATGCTTTTCAAAAATACTTGGCATGCAAGGTATTGATGCATGGGTGCTTAGAAACATTTTAGATGAAACGATGAATGATTTTCTGAGCATCTTTGAATATACATAAGTATAATTTCGAAAGTATACTTATGTAAGATTTGCTTTTAAATTCTTGAGCCTCCTTCACCTTTATACCTCCTGCTACTACGGTTGCTACTACTATTCAGTAAGAACATGACATTTTACGATCCCTCAAGCATAAGACATGTAAGGACGTAATTATGAACATAATAGATATTTAGAATATAATATTAGTTTTGTTATTAAAATTAATTAATTAATTTTTAAAAACAACATAATTTTGACAGAAATTAATTTATTATTAAATTTTTTAGATTTATGAAATGAAATTTCATTACATTAAATAAAGGATTTTCTCATGTTACATGACCGTCTATTGAATTCAAACCCTTAATTTGGTAGGTAGGTGATAAAAGAAGTAATACATTTTAAAATAATATAAAAAATAAAATTAAAAGGTATATTTTTTATACATGAGAAAAATTGAGAGAAAAACATACAGAGATTCTCCTCCCATTCAACTGTACCTAAAAGCTATATAGAAGTTTAAGGCATAGTTGTGCATGTAGACAAGAGGTGGAGAAGCACTTTATAGAAATTCAAAAATATTTCTATAAATTTAAAAGATCATTTTCGAAAGGATCAATTTAACACTAAAGTACGAGACACACTTTATTTAAAAAAAAAAAAGAAATTCAAAAATATACTTTCAAATTAATCTGAAAGTATATTTCAGTAAAATTTGCTTAACATTTTTTTACCATCTGTCACCTTTATACCTCCTTGCCATAGAAAAGTCAAATCTCATATAAAATAGGCTAATAAAACAACAAATACAAACATAAAAACCCAGGGCCTTAGACAAAACGAAACCTAGATTAATTTGTATGAATACATTAATCAATAAACTCATCTATTTTGCTTGACACCAGATGATCTAAGAACATTTTAGTCTAGCTTATCTACAGATAATTTTTTGAAAGAGCTCAAACCATTGCTTGAAAATGACAGTTTGTTTCCTTGATCATTCTTGAGTGATTTGTTAGGATAATGTGGATCATTAATTACTTCATAGTGCTTCTTTAACATTGTCATTAACATTGTGACTCTTTTCACTCTTAGTGAATAGTAGTAGCAACCATAGTAGCAGGAGGTATAAAGGTGAAGGAGGCTCAAGAATTTAAAAGCAAATCTTATATAAGTATACTTTCGAATTAATTCAGAAATATATTTTCAAACTTTTGTTTTGACAAAATGAAGATCTGCTTCACTTCCGCATGAATTTGATGTGTTTAAAATGTATTAGAAAATCTATTTTTAAATTTTAGAGACATTTTTAATTTTTTACAATGGTAAAAGAGCACCCCTTAGGATGAGAGAAACAATCCCCTTAAATAAAACCAAGAGATCTCAAAAGAAAATTTATTAAGGGGATTGTTACTTGTTAGATCCGTTCATAACCTTATGATTTTTACCGATATAGAAATCAACAACAGAACTCTAAATCCTTAAACATATACCAGAACTCTAAATCTAAATTTTTTATTAGAAAGCCATCAAAATATCTTTCTAAATAATCATTGATGGCTTTCTAAATAATCATTGACCTTACGTTAATAAATTTTCGAAAGCCAAGAAATCAAAATATCTTTCTAATCATCCTTAAACCTAACCTTATGATTATAAAACCAAGAAATCAAAATATCTTTCTAATAAAAAACATTTTAATTGTTACTTGTTAGACCCGTTCATAACCTTATGATTTCTACCGATATTGAAATCAACAACAGAACTCTAAATCCTTACACCTATACCAGAATTCAATTTGAGAATGAAGGCGGAAACGTACCTGAATTTGACATTGAAATCGTTGAAGGTTGCAGGTGTTAGACGATGACATTGATCTAGAAGGGGGGTTGAATAGATCACTAATTTTTAATAATAACCGGCGCTTAAAAAAATGTTTTAAAATTGTGCGGAAGAGGCATTGGATTAAAATCGTGTAAACGAACCGCTATTGGTAAGATCAAATATGCGAAATCGAATGGAATAATATTGACGAGATAAAGGAATCAATAAGGTTCTCAATCAAACAATTCAAATAAAGACCTCTTTTAGTGAACCGGTGTGCGAAACACCCCAAGTTCAATTTCCTTTGAACACTTGGTGTGAGAAACACCCCAAGTTCAATTTTCTTTGAAATTGTAGTGTAGAATTTTTCACACTTGCAATCAAAGTGATTGCAATGGTTTTCTAAAACTGTTTTACAACACTACAAATCAATCGAAATGTATTTAGCAGTTGATTTCACACAAACGTTAACAAAACAAAGTAGAGAGAGGGAGAGAGAGAGAGAGAGAGAGAGAGAGAGAGAGAACGACACACGATTTATTTAAGCAGTTCCCCTTTCGTCCTCGCTTCGGGTACGTCTTCCCCCAATTCTAAAACTAGAATTGAGATATGTATAATATCTGTTTGCTAACGTTTTGTACAAGAGAAGTTCTAGCTACCACACAATCAAACCTAATTGTTGATGTTGATTCTATCCACTTCTCTCCCCATAATTCCAGTCGAATCAAGAACATCAAACTCTTTGAACAAACCTCTGGTTACCGCTACTCACTTGATTGAACCTTCCGTTCTTCAAGTCTTTCACTCGGCTGATTTTGATCATAAGACGTTTGACCCTAAACCTTTCAATACAATCCTCCGATTACCGCTACTTCCTTGACCGAACCAACCGTTCTTCAAGGATTTCACTCAGCTGAATTTGTACTGCAAAGATTTGTGCAACCCCCCCCCCCCCCCCAATCACCAAGATCTTTGGGGACAAAACCCCAGTGGTTTTATTTGAAGAAAATCCCACTGATTCTCAACCCAAACTCGATATACAAATCTTAAGTTTGGACGTTATCACTCTTGAACAAAGCACAAATCAACAAAAATGATTATGTGTGATTATTGATGAATGCAATTTGTGAGAGTGAAGATGATGAGCAATCCAATGTATCTTTCAATTTTCTTTTTGGTTCATGTACAAAATGATATATATATATATATATATATATATATATATATATATATATATATATATATATATATATATATAAGAATGAAAGAATGACATAAAAAACAGACTTTGGGAACACAAAGATGCAAAAAATTGAGTAAAACGCATGAGAGGTCGACCTACAGAAGCTGTGTGTCGACCTGAACAAGCCAGAATGCAAATCTGCACACAAAATAAAACTGTGCGTCGACCTGCATCAAGGGCATGCGTCGACGCATGAAGGTCAGAAAGTTTCAAATTTGATTCTTACAGTGTGCGTCGACCTACATAGGGGCCATGTGTCGACGCATACATGGCAGAGACTTTTTCTCACTTTTTCATACCAGTGTGCGTCGACCTGAGGAAAAAGCCTGGGTCGAAGCAAGCTTGCCAGAATGTTTCAAACCACATTTTTCTTTGTTGTGAGTCGACCTATATCTTGCGTGAGTCGACCCAATGCACCAAAAATGACTCAAAACACATTTTAGACATAGAGTATGATCCTATATGCCTAATTTCTTGTATGTAGGCTTTTATGCGCGTTTGAAAAAAGATGAATGCAAGCTTAGACAATGTGATACCGTCCAAAATACACAAGTACGAAATTTCCTAGTTTTGACATAATTAAAACAAAGTAATAAAAGAACCTTGCCCTCACAGCGGGTATGTGATCATCCAATTTGTAGAGTTCCTTAAATCTCCTCTGATTGGGATGAAGAGAGAAAACCTGATTAAACCGTATTTTTATCGTTCTCTATAAATAGGGACCATAACCCATTTAAATAACCCTAGGGTTATTTCTTAGTTTTCAATATTCTAATTTGCCCCCTCATCGAATTTGATATTGACTTATGGTATCTACACAATAACCTGACCTTTCATGACATTTATGCTTTTAGCCACAAATTTAATATTATATTAATTAGACCCTTGTAAGTCTTGAATAATTAAAATAATGGCACTAACACCTTAAATGTTACATCTGTGACCCAAAATTCTAACAATCTCCCACTGGTCACATATGTAACTTTACATGCGTGTTAGACTTTATGAGCTCAAAATTTGCCGTTAAATACTTCAAACATATCCAAATTATCTTGTCCATTAATCATGCCACTAATTAAAACCAAAGTGATTTTTGTTATAAGAATCATAACTAAACCCATCAATGATCACCAATAGTGGCACAACTAAATGACATAGATCCATCATGAAATGTGTAGCATGAAAATCATATGAAGTTGGTCTGTATATGTCAATTTTCAACTGGTCCTACTTTACTTTAGTGATATTATTCAATAACTTTATTCTAAAAACTATAAAGTGTTGAATATCAAACTTTATTAATTTGGAAAATATCCAAAATTATAGTATGCATATACATAATACTAAAACAAAGAACATAAAATTCATAATCGACTAACTCCCACTAAACCAAAGACTCCTCTAATGGTAAAACACCCATGCGAGCAGTGTGCTCATGAATGACCTTGGGTGGAAGACCTTTTGTAAGAGGATCTTCTATCATGGAGTTTTTCCCCAAGTGTTCTATGGAAATCTGTCCACTTTGTACCTTTTCCTTAACAACTAGGAACTTGATGTCAATATGTTTTGACTTGGTCGAGCTCCTATTATTTTTGGAATATAGGACGACTGATTTGTTGTCACAATATAACTTATGTGGCCTTTCAATTCCTTCCACAATTTGTAGCCCAATGAGAAGATTCCTCAGCCAAATCCTATAGTTGGATGCCTCATAACATGTTATATACTCTGCTGCCATGGTGGATGAAACCGTAAGAGTTTGCTTAGCATTGCACCAAGAAACTGCACCACCAGCCAACATGTAAATATAATCTGAAGTGGATATTTTACTATTTAGTCATCCAGCAAAATTTGAGTCAGAGTATCCAGTGATCTCTAACTGGTCTGGTCTCCTATATGTGAACACACAGTCATTTGTTTTCTTTAAATACCTTATAACCTTTTTGGCTGCTTTCCAATTATTTGCTCTTGGATTACTCAAATATTTGCCTAACATCCCAACTATGAACGCAATATCCGGACACATACACACTTGGACATACATCAGACTCCCTACTGCTGACACATAAGGAATATTTTGCATTTCTTGAATTTCTAAGTTTCCTTTTGGGAACTGATTAAGACTGAATTTGTCTCCCTTAGCAATTGGAGTATCTCCTGATTTACATTCCTGCATGCCAAACCTTTTAAGTACCTTCTCCATATAGCTCCTTTGTGATAATCCTAGAATACCACGAGATAGGTCTGATGTATATGAATTTCTAATACAAAGGTGGCATCACCAAGATCTTTCATTTCAAAATTTCTTGATAGAAATTTCTTAGTTTCATGCATCATTCCTATATCATTTGTGGCAAGCACTATGTCATCTACATACAAGACTAGGAAAATGTACTTGCTCCTACTGAATTTGTGATACACACAATCTTCAACAACATTCACCTTAAAACCAAATGTACTTACTTCATGAAACTGAATTTGACGAGATGTCTGCTTTAGTCCATAAATGGATTTTGTCAGTTTGCAAACCATATTCGCCGAGTCTCTTGACACAAAGTTTTCTAGTTGCATCATATAGATTGTTTCATCAACGTTGCCATTGACGAAAGTCGTCTTAACATTCATTTGATGTAGTTCCAAATTATAATGTGCAACAAGAGCCATGATTGTCCTAAAAGAGTCTTTCGATGAAACCGGAGAGAAAGTCTCTTTAAAATCAATGTCTTCCTTTTGAGTATAACCCTTAGCCACAAGACGAGCTTTATACCTCTCCACATTACCATTAGAATCCTTCTTGGTCTTAAAATCCATTTGCAACCAATGAGTTTCATGCCTTCTGGTAACGGGACAAGTTCCCACACTTTATTGTCTTACATGGATTTATACTCCTCCTTTATTACTTCAATCCACTTTTTCGAGTTGGAATCTTGCATGGCTTAACGGAAGTTGATTGGATCATCTTCCATCATACCATTATTTTCCTCATGTTCTTAGAGAAAGACTATGTAATATATCGGAATAGCATTTCTCATTTCTCTAGTGGATCTCTGCAAAGTTATTGGTTCTTGCAACACTTGTTCTTGAGGATCTTGAGTGTGTTCTTCATGAATTACCAAATCATCTTGAGTTGGATGAATTTTGACAATGTCTTGTGGAGGTTTCGTTCTTGCTTGATCAAAGGCAACTATATGAATTGGTTCAGGAATTGTTATCGATTCTTCCTCTAAGTCAAAGTCAAGACGATTTGGTAACCTTTTGATTTCTACTGATATAAAAATAAAAAACAAAACTTTAAACCCTTAAATCCATACCAGAATTCAATTATAGAATGAAGGCGGAAACATACCTGAATTTGACATTGAAATCGTTGAAGGTTGTGGGTATGTTACCTTCTAATTTGTAGAGTTCCTCAGGGTTCCTTGAATCTCCTCTGATGGGATGAAAAGAGAAAACCTGATTAAGCCGTATTTTTATCGTTCTCTACAAATGGGGCCTATAACCCACTTAAATAACCCTAGGGTTATTTCTAAGTTTTCAATATTCTAATGTGACCCCTCATCAAATTAGATATTGACTTATGGTATCTACACAATAACCTGACCTTCTATGACATTTATTCTTTTAACCACAAACTTAATATTATATTAATTAAACCCCTTTAAGTCTTGACTAATTAAAATAATGGTACTAACACCTCAAATGTTACATTTGTGACCCAAAATTCTAACAATTGTGGTTTTTTAATTTTTAATTGTTTGATTTTTTTTTATTGGAATAAATTGTTGTGGATTATACCATTTTTTTTGCAGGAAATAGGTTATCCCCAAATTTTTTTCAACGTATTTTGGAATAAATGCAATTTATGTATTTTTATCAATTTTTAAAAGATCGATACTAAATTATATGCATTTCTATTGCAATTTTCAAAAATTCGGTAATATATATTGTGGGGATTGGTTGAAAATATATATTTTGAAGAAGTCTCATATCGCTTAGTTTTTTTAATGAAGAGAGAGTTCAAGACTATATATAGGATTAGGGGTGGACGGCGGTCATGTTATGGGTGGGATCGGGTCCAAAATAGCTCACCCGAACTAACACGCCGTGGAAAAAGTTGGACCCAATTTCACCCAAAATTAAGTTCGGTTTTATCGGTTGACGGTTTATTGGTTTAAACAGTTTACACGGGTGGGTTCAATCAGTTTAAATTACTATTAAGAAAGTTATGAATTTTGCATAGCAAAGTCAAGTAATCGCATTCCAAGTCCATTAAGAAAACATTCATTAATAAAACCTCTGCAGAAAAAATGAACTTCATATTAGTAAAAAAAATGAGATTCCAATTCCTTCCAAAATCATACATACACGGGTATTCAATTGCAACAACCAGTATAAATTATCCACAATATGATATTTGTTACTTTTTCAATCTGCACATTTATATTTCTTTCTTCTTCAATCTGCACATTAAATATATAATATATGCATATTAAATGCATCTTCAACAACCTTATAGAATCATACTCCGTGGTCTTCTTGAATTTAATTGGTTCTTGTTAAATCTCTAAAACAAATTATTTCCTTCAACCAAAAATAAGAAAAACATTAGTATATACCATTAGTAGTCTTAAGTCTCAAGGGAAAAGACATTATGGACTACGAGATATTCAAGGTAGTAACATAGATATTTCACAAATTGTGTTGACACTATATATAATTTAGACATTATCTATAAATTATTATGACGATGTTTCTTGTGCAGGTGATCTACTCAAGCTTATAGATAATAAGGATGTTATCATTGAAGTATGTTCAAAAACTTTTTCATTATTCATTGAAACACTAAATATTAAAACAAGCCAAAGATATAAACTCTTAGTAAAAAAAAAGTCTATCTACAATTGTTTTTGGATCAAACTGAAACAGAAATAAATACAAATATTCAAGTATTCTGAAGGCATAAACACTAGTGGATCAAGTATTTTGTTACCCATGGAAAACCTAGCAGCGGAAAAATCCCTAGACTCCAGTCAAATTTCATCCATGTCTTGAATAACCTCGCCATAGAACTCATTTAGCTCTAAGTCCTCTATCTGCAATATTTAGTGAAACATTAAACCCCATATAAATGGAATGTTAATTGCTGCAATGTCTCAAGTCAATCTTCAACTGCAATTTTCACCATCTTTTATACGTGGCAGAAAATAAAACAATTGGACTTCTTTGACTCACAGACACTATAACCACCACAGTAAGCCTAAATAACTACAAAATTTGAACTCCCACAAACAAAATAGAAGTTAGAAATCCATAAACTAAATGAACTAACAGAAAAACTCTAAAACAAGATCCAAACAAGCCCTATCATTCACTATGATATAAATCCAACATTACTAAAAAGAAAAACCCTAATTTAAAAAAAAAAGTGAAACACTAACCAAATATATATATATATATATATATATATAACCTTACCCTAATTGCTTGATAATTTCTTCTTTAAATCTTGATGATGAAGAGTTTCTAAGTAGTGAACTTTCAATAACTAAAAAATGTTTAAAATATAGTATAATGTTAGAAAATGAATATTGTAAACCCAAAAACAGAACAACAAGCACTTACATATGATTGAATGCATATAACAACCTTAAAACAACTACCGAGAGCCTCATCAGAGACCATTTGAGAGAGGAAATTCGAAGAAGAATTTTTTTTGCAAAATGAAGAGATGAAAGTCCATTCTTACTAGAGATTTGTGAGAGATTGAATATGAGATTGGAACGGCTAGGGTTACAAATGCAGAGAGAGAAGTTTGAGGAATATTGTCCTTATTACCTGAGTTAGTTCTTGAAATTGAGCCAAAACTTCAAGGCCTCGCATACATGGGTCTAATTATCTATGGCTATTCAGTCAGGTTCGGACATCGGCAGTTGCAAAATTATCAATCGGGTCTGAATATATATTTCCGGCAGCATCCGCTTCATCCACTTCGTCATAACCACTAAACTGTTTTAATCTGACCGATGACATGCAAAAATATCGCAGAAGTCGGTTTTCGGTTGGGTGATGAAAGCTTGTCCACCCTTATATAGGATACAAGTTCTTTGAAGTTCCACATCGCTTAGTTTTGTGAAGGAAGAGGGAGTCAAATGCTATATATAGGATTCAAGTTCTTCATTCCATGATGCACCAGTTAAAATGGCTTTAAACTTGTATTTTACTTTCTTTGTTCTCTTGTACTCTTGTATTAGAGTGTTGTGAGATGTAGTTATATATTTTTTTGGACGGTGTGGGTGTACTGGAGGCTTGAGTTAGTTAAGTGTATATTATGTGTTGTAACAATTTTTACATAGTGTTATTCTCTGGTTGTCTATTGACAATGATCGTGATTTTTCTCCGGTTTTGGAGTTTCCATGTTATGTTCTTGTGTTGTTATTGTGTTCCTCATTTTTTTCCTATATGCTTGCTTTATTTTTTCCCAACAACTAGTATCATAGCTTTTTGGTTCGATCCAGAGATAAATGTTCTCAGTATGCTTTGTGGTTGGAATTTTGTCTGATTTTCCACATCATAAAAGAACGGTAATGTTGTGAAAGAGATGTTGAGCTGAAATCACAAATTCTGCTGGGCAGTTTCAGCTAGAGAAAATTGATGAAAAAACTATTTTGACTTGTGTAAATTTGAAGTCAAATATGTGTTGATACAATCAAGATTACACAAGGAGCAACATTATGTCGGTGGTTGAAAAACTTCCTTCCAACAAGGAAGTTACACCATAATGTTTCAATCTGGTTTTCGACATGTGAAAATTCTTGAAGTGGTTTAACTTCAAGTGAAGTATACTCTTCTTTAGGTGGAGTATGATAGTTTTTAAAAAATATGATTGTTGGTGAAGACAATGTGAAACTCTTAGAGTGGTTTAACTTCAAGTGAAATTTATTCTTCATGATAAAGCATATAATTATGGATGATGACAATGTGAAATTCTTGAAGTGTTTTATCTTCAAGTGAAATATATTCTTCGTGAGAGAGTGTTTATACCAAAAATTGGTAAACAAGCGCTAGTCTCTTTATTTAAGGTTACTTGCAGGATCAACTAATGAATCCTAGGACATAGTGCCAAAAAACCTTGTTTTATAGTTTTCTATTGGTAAAGCCTAATTTTGACTTGGTTGAAATAGTGATTAAAAGAGTCTAAAAACTGTAGATTTTGACAATGTTGAAAATGTAAAGCAAATAGCAAGAACTGAAAGTACAAAAGCAATGTAATTGAGAGATGATGACTTCTCGGCAAGTGTACTGATAATGTCACAGTAATAAAAGGATCGAAACCACAAGGCTTGTGTTCTAACTAGACAATGATTGTGCAATTTAAAGGAAAATAGTAAATATGGGGTTGCAAGTTTTTGTGCGAACAGTAATTACATGAGTAAACAATGTCACAAAAGCGGTCAGGTTGTGTTGTAAAATCCCTTATTCCTCTATTATTAATGTTTGATGCCATGTATGAATAATCCAAGCACTATAACCTTACGACAAATTAACAAAACCCTTATAGCCGATCCCTCACAAAATAACTCATTAACCACTACTCAGAGCTTTCTATCCCTAGTCTACCAGCGTAAGCAGGGTTAAGTGATAAATAGAACGTTAATTTCCTATTCCACTACTTGGGGTCTCCTATCTCTATTCGACCTGCATAAGTAGAACAATTTCCCTAGGTCCAACACATAGGCTAAGGGTCAGTAATCCATATGTGTCCAAGCTAAGATTACCAAAGTATCTCAAATAAAAATCATTAAGATTAAGAAATAACTAAATAAAATTATAGATCAATAGGTTCATACACCGGTCAAATCAACATAGAATCCAACAATATAGAAATAGGTTCCTCATAACACAACCTAACCTAAGAGAATTTAGGTACACATTATTCAGAAAATAATAACATAATCAATAGATGAAAATAACATAAGAAGTCCCTTGAAGAGATGGCCTCTAATGGCTTCAAATACTCTAAAAATCTCCTATTGTACTCTTAAAATCATGCTCTAGTCTCCAAAATTCGTAACCCTTGTCAAACGGCTGAAAATTCCATTAAAAATCACTCATAACGGATCAGAACGCGTCAGAAAAAGCCTAGAAAAGTACCAATCGCGTGCATTATATAATCATCGCACGCGCGATGCATTTCTTTCTACTCTATTGTGCACGCGATAGAGCGTGCTGGCCCGCGTGATTATTTTAGTTGTTGCGTAAAATTCACCCTTTTTTGCACCATAATTTCCACTAAGTCCCATTCTTCCATACGAGTATTTTTCACTCATTCTTACATCTTTCTTCATCATTTTGGCTCATCTTTAGCTTTTTTTTCCCGATTCTTCGACTAATTAGATGCAATGATGGATTGTAATCATAACCCTAAACTTGAATATTTGCTTGTTCTCAAGAACCTCGCCTGCAACTACACATTTCAACAGACAACAAGTCGTATAATAACAATTCAACATCACCATATTTTTTAGTACCTGACAATTTTTTCAGGTTCCAACTTCCATCTGGAAAATTCAAAAAACATCTTCAACATTGACGAGTAATCAACCTATCTCACAGCTCACTTAACTCGCTCAATAGATAGAGTTATCACTCAATCAACATGCAAAATAAATTATACTTAGCTTGATCATGTTCTATTATAGTTCATCACAGAAATCATAACACACACATACGAGGCCTTTTTGGGTTGTAACTTAGCTTATGTTTGGGTAGGATATTTTTTTAGGAAAGTAGGTTTAAACCTTTGGAGTTAGGTGCCTAGTTCTCCTTATATTCTCATACCGCTTTGTTCCTTCTTAACGGTACTAGAGATTCACTCAGTGATTTTTATTCTTTTTTATTTTTTAAAGAAATGGCTTTTTCTACTTCTTATTTTTTCAATTTTTTTGAAATTTTCCCGCTTAACTCTAGCACCCCAACCCTAAACTTAGAACTTTGATCACTTCCAAGAGCAACCCCAAACTTAATCTTTTTCATTCAACCTTAAGAACCAAACTTCTACCTAACTCTAAAGAGAGGGTGGAAAGAAAGAATATTTCAAGTCATATGGCTAAGAGTTGTAGGTTACATCACCGAAAGAAAGGCTTAGGCTCAAAGTGACTAGCAAAGTATGTTCCCAAAACTACGGGTTGGCTACAAAGGCTCAAAGTTATAAACAAGGAACTTACATCAGTGTGTGCCAATCAAACTAGAAAACTTAATCGAAAATAGATCAAACCAGATAAAATAAAATTGCATTGATACACTCTAAGAAAGAAAAAGTGGACAATGGAAATTTTTAGGCTCAAACCTTAATAGATGAGGTATCCGAAGGTTGAGTACAAGTCCGTTGATTCTTTTCTCTTCCTTTGCCTTCAAGTCATTAGTTGCTTTTATCATGATCAAGTTACTTCTTGTTTTTTCTTTTCTTGGATCATGTGTTCGATGCTAAAGTTTAACTTGTAAATCTGAAAGAAAAAAAACAAAGCTACACATAAGCTTATTAAGAACAATATATGTCTATATGACATGGTTATTCTTGAGTAGCTAATTTATCTTGTAGATGGTCTTGAATAAAACAAAAGTAAATTCTGCAAAACAAAAAACTTATTAAAATCGATGGGTTGCCTCCCATCCAGCGCTACTTTTCCGTCATTAGCTTGACGGCCCATGCTCAAAAGACGTTAGGTGCAAGGGATGCCCTCACATCGGTGAAAACTCCTTTTTCTATTCTTTTGTCAGCTTCACCACCCTTTTCTCCTAATTTGTAGCATGTCTCTAGATCCTCCCCATATGGTTTCCATTTATATGCACTAAACACTACATTCTCCTTATTAAACTTCAAAATAAGTTCTCCAGTCTCCACATTTACTTTTGCCTTCCCGATCACCAAGAATGGGCGTCTGAGAATCACTAACCCTTCCGAATCATTTATAATGTCCATCACCACAAAGTCTGTGGGGAAGGTCAAGCCATCGACATGAACTAGCACATCTTGTACAATACCAAGCGATTTGGTTTCAGATGAATCAACCATAGTAAGCGTCATGTTGCTTGGTATGATCTCTCTTATCTTCAGTTCCTTAAATTTGCTCAGCGATATAACATTGATGCTCGATCCTAAGTCACATAAAGCATGTGGGATTTTTACCCCACCAATGGTGCAAGTGGCATTGAACTCCCTGGGATCCTTTATCTTTAGTGGCACCTCCGACGAATCTGTAGTCTTTTCTTTCTCTATCAAGTAGACCTTTTCTTGAGTCAACTTTTGCTTTCCACCTTTTAGCAATACCTGCATAAACTTAGAAAACTTGGGAATTAATTCTAAAATTTCATGAAAAGAGATACTTACCTGAAGTTTTTTTAACATTTTAAAAAAAAATTCAAACATCCAAGCCTCATCCTCAGGTATCTGTTTCTTCTTAATAATGGGATAATGTGCTTTCATGTAATCGGGTGAAGGTGGGTTTGGTTCACTCAGGTTTTGCTCCATTGTTCTCTTCCAAGGAGAGTTTTTGTCTATGAATTCATCAAGGGTAACTTCTCGCTTTTCTTGGTCCTTTTGAGGTTCATTCTCCTTTCTCTCAATTCCACTTTCTTTTTTCTCCATTTCACCCTTTTCAACTTTTCAGTTTCACTCCCTTTAGTGACTACCCCAACATCGGTCTCACAGCTTTGCATGTTTCATTCTTAGGATTATCTGCCATGTTACCTAAGAATCCTTTACTCAAACTTGGTAAAGCCGTTAATTGTCTCGACAACTACCCAATTTGCATCTCCAAATTTTTTATGGAATCATCATGGTTTCCACTCATTGTTTCGTGGTTCTTATTAGCCTGCTCCAAGCTAATTTGAGTGGCTTTCATAAAATTTTCTAAGGTCTCTTCCAACTATGAAGATTTCCTTTGGAAATTAGAAGCTTGTTGGTTTTGTTGCATATCTTGGTTACCACTTTGATTTTGGTTATTGCTCCAACGGAAATTCGGATGATTTGTCCATCCCGGATTGTAAGTGTTGGAATAAGGGTTGTTCTTTTGAAAATTTGCAAATTGAACCTCTTCACTTGACTCTTCCAAAGAAAACCTTCTGTTTTCATGTCCTCCTCCACAGAAGTCATGCCATAGTGCTTGTAACTGACTCATGTTAGCTTTATTTAAGTAGCTTTCAGCTAGCTGCTTATTTAACAATTCAATCTGAGCTATTAATGTAGTTTGAGTATCAACAGTTAACATACCTTTTGGTGTCCCTACCATCTTAACTTTCACTGACCTTTCGCTCTTGGTGGGGTACTCGTTCAAGCACATCTTTTCTACTACGTCATTTACTTGTGGTTCAGTCATTTATCTAATTGTGCCTCCCGCAGAAGCATCTAGAAACAAACGTGTCTGACTTTTCAGGCCTTTAATGAAACTTTGCATCTGCTCCATGTTATTCATATTATGATTGAGGCACCTGCGTAACAATAATTTGAACCTTTCATATGAGTCATACAAGGACTCCGCATCTTGTTGCTCAAAATTCAACGTTTCAGCCCTCCTCTCAGTAAACTGATTAGTGGTGAAAAATATTTCAAGGAACCTATCCTCTAGCTGTTTCCATGTTCTAATGGTTTCATTCGGAAGGCATAGTAACCAATCCTTAGCCCTTCCAATAAGTGAGATACCGAACAATCGTAACTTCACTTGGTCGTCTGTGACGTTATCTCGCTTTCACATCGAAGCAGTTTCGTATAAGCATGCAAGATGGGCCCAAGGATCTCTGATAGTGTTCTCATTGAATGGATTGTCTCTTATATCTGAAAGCACTAAATTTTTAATATCAAAGCTAGCAGGGTCTACCGGTACAAACCCTCTATAACCTAACCGTCGTCGGTCCTTTTACAGTAATCCCCCGTAGTTTGAAGTGGTAGGGCAGCCATGTTATTATCGTATTTAGAGTCTGAAGAAAGCAGTGGTGGATCTACTTCTAGTTGATCTTCTTCAGCCAGAATTGCTTCTCCAGATGCCTTTCTAACAGCTCGTACGACTTTTAATTTCTGGATCGAATGGTAGTAAAGTCGATCCTGAATTGCGCATATACAAACAAAAAATACCTCAGTAGCACTATGATAAACAAGAAAATTAACAAAAATCGATAAAAACTAGAAAAAATAAACTAAGAAAATAAACGTTGCACAAAGCATTGCCCTGTTGCAATCAATAATCCCCGACAACGGCGTCAAAAACTTGATGACTTCTCGGCAAGTGTACCGATAATGTCACGGTAATAAAAAGATCGAACCCACAAGGATCGTGTTCAAACAATACAATGATTATGCACTTTAAATGAAAATTGTAAATAAGGGGGTGCAAGTTTCAGTGCGAACATTAATTAAACGAGTAAACAATGTCACAAAAGCGGATAGGTTGTGTTGTAGAATCCCCTATTCCTCTATTGTTGATGTTTGATGCCTTTTATGAATGAATTAATCACTATAACCCCACGACGAATTAGAAAAACCATTATAGGTGATCCCTTAACAAATAACTCACTAACCACTACTCAGAGTTTTCTATCCCTAGTCTGCTAGCGTAAGCAGTGTTAGGAGATATATAGAACATTAATTATCTATGTTACTACTCAGAGTCTCCTATCCCTATTCGACCAGCGTAAGTAGAACATTTGCCCTAGGTCCAACATATAGGCTAAGGGTCAGTAATCCCTATGTGTCCAATTCCAGATTAATAAAGTATCTCATATAAAAGGCATTAAGATTAAGAAACAACCGAATAGAATTATAGATCAATAGGTTCATACAACAATCAAATCAATATAGAAATAGGTTCCTCACAACACAACCTAACCTAAGAGAGTTTATCTACACATTATTCAGAAAATAATACCACAATCGATAGATGAAAATAACATAAGAAGTTCCTTGAAGAGATGGCCTCCAATGGCTTCAAGTGCTCTTAAAATCTCCGCTTATGCTCTAGTCTCTAAAATTCGTAACCCTTGTCAAACTGCTGAAAAATCCCCTTAAAAAGCACTCAAAACGGGTCAGGACGCGTAAAAAAAGCCTAGAAAAGCATTGATCGCACGCATTATATAAGCATCGCGTGCGCAATGCATTTATTTCTCCTTTATCACGCACGCGATGGCGCGTGATGGCGCACATGATTATTCCAGTAGCTGCGTAAAATTCATCCTTTTTGCACCAAAATTTCCATTAAGTCTCATTCTTCCATGCTTGGCTATTTTTCACTCATTCTTGGGTCTTTCTTCATCGTTTTGGCTCATATTTCGCTTGTTTTTCCCCGATTCTTTGACTAATTAGATGCAATGAAGGACTGTCATCAAGCAAAAACTGCAAGTAACTTGGCAAGTCAAAGTAAAATAAATTTTAAAGACTTTGCATTGAAAATAAAAGATGGTGTTTCATTGTTCATACATTTTCTCAGCCATGACTCTTTTCTCTAGACACTGTTACTTTGAGTTTTAAGTGAGATTTCTGTAGAAAATGAACACACCCATAATTCTACAAATGAACCCATATATATACTGATACAAAAATAATTTCTTCTAACGTTCCCCTCTTCAGTGTTCGCCACGTGAAAACCAGCATGTAGTCCACTTCTGCATTCTCTCCACGTGTCATTCAGAATAGAACTCACAAGTAGTGATTGATATTTGAATGTAATGTATGTGTGCCCAAATAATAAGTCCCGAATTTCTCAAATTTAAGACTTTAACTACATACACGTCATCAAAGTTAGTGTACCCTTAGCCTTGCCTTTAGCTGAGGTTTTTTATTTGTCGAAAATCCGAGATAACAGTGAGTATGATAGTTTTTAAAACTATGATTGTCGGTGAAGACAATTTGAAATTTTTTGGAGTGGTGTAGCTTAAAGTGACTATACTCTTTTTGGTGGAGTATGATTGTCAGTGAAGACAACGAAAGTTTATGTATTATTTTCAATCAAGATGGAAATTGTTGGGGTTTGTTGAACTTATACATATTGATGCTCTTTATAGTAGAGTATAATTGTCGGTGAAGACAGCGAAAACTTATGTATTATTTTCAATCAAGGTGGAGATTGTTGGGGTTGGTGTAACATATACATGTTGAATAAGTCTCACATCGCTTAGTTTTGTGAATGATGAGAGAGTCCAAGACTATACATAGGATACAAGTTCTTTGAAGTCCTACGTCGCTTAGTTTTGTAAAGGAAGAGCGAGTCAAAGGCTATATATAAGATTCAAACTCGTCATTCCAAGATGCACCATCCAAAAGTACTTTAAGTTTGTATTTGACTTTATTTGTTCTCTAGTACTCTTGTATTAGTGTGTTCTGAGATGTAGTTAAATATTGCTTTAGAGGGTGTGGGTGTACTGGGGGCCTGGGTTAGTTGAGGTTATATTATGTGTAGAGCCGTCTCAAGTTTTTGGAGGCCCTGTGTAGGTTAGTCACAGTTTAACAAGGGGAAAACAAAAAGAGGCCTTATTTAATCACGATTTAACCAGAAAAATATTTTATGAAACCCTATTTAGCTATAGTTTAACCCTGAAAAATCCGAGGCCCTGTGCGGTAGCCCGCCTTGCACACCCTCAAAGACGGCCCTGATTATGTGTTGTAACAATTTTCACATAATGTTATTCTATTGTTGTCTATTGACAACAGCCGCGGTTTTTCTTCAATTTTGGTGTTTCCATGTTATGTTTTTATGTTGTGATTGTGTTCCTCTTTTATTTCTCTATGCTTTGTTTATTTTTCCCAACATATATAAGAGATCACCATATTTATTTTAAAAATCAATATTAAGCTTTTTTTTTTTAATATTTTATTTGTTTGTTTTTTTTAACTTGTGGAACTTATTGCGGATTGTAGAAATAGTGTTGAAGGAATATATACATTTTATGTATTTTTATAAGATCGGTATCTAATTTATAGAAACAATAAAGTGTAAAACAATTACAATTTATGTATTATAATTATTCCCTTTATTATACTAAATTTAATATATATATATATATATATGGTTTTGCTAGGATACACCCACCTATTTTTATGAAGGTGTGTTTTAGCAACATGCACCTTAGGGTGTATTTAATGAATTTTTAGTTATTAATTGCTAACACACTCCTTCTAAAAAATAAATAGATGTATTATAAAAAATGCCTAAAGCAAATGCTAATTTACACCCATTTACTATTTAGAAGGTATGTTTTAGTAACATGCAACTTATGGTGCATTTAATTATTTTTTAATTAAAGCTTGCTAAAATACACCTTCATAAAAATAGATAGGTGTATCCTAAAAAGTGGATCATAATACCAAGTAATAGTTTCTTCTAAACAAAAGGCAACCCATAAAAAGTAATGTGAAAATAGAGGAAGATCATCAAGAAAGATATCTAAATCAGTTGTTAATATAAAAGTAATTTGAAAAGTTAAAATAAGAAAGAAAACATTAAAATAAAACATTTTTTTATCCAATAAATAGGTAATAATTTTATTGATGTATTGAAATGCTTACAGAGAGATTTTGAAGATTCAAAGATTGTTATGCTCAGAGAATTTTTTGATGCCCTCCAATAAGAGATAATACTTCCTTATATAGACTAGAAGGAAGTAATAAGACTAATGCTAACTGACAGCTGTCAGTTTACAACGAGATAAATATACAAAGACAAAAGACTAAAGGTGATAAGGACCCAAAGCCTAAAAACAAACAACTTTTACATAATTGTCAAAAGAAAATAGTAAAGCTATCTAACTTTAACAAAAGGAGAAAAAGCTGATGCCTTGGTCTGCCATGATAATGATGTGAGGATAAGAGCGAATCTTGCTTTATCAAAAGCAGAGATAATGCTTGCTTTAATTGTTGTCTGCCATAAAGTCACTTAGTGTTGGTCACGCTTACATAATTGATTAATCCTGTAGGTCTATAATGCCATAACAATCATCTTCGTTAACTGGAGTAAAACTTTGAGAAGAACCTACTGAGTCTTCATCATTATTAATGTCTGATTCAGAAATGGCTGCCTGTAATTTTTTGAGAAAATCCTTCTTGTTGGAGGAGGATAATAATTCTGCTAAGAACTTAGATTTCTCAGCCAAGAACTCGCTTTCTTTGACTGTATTTGGACCTTTAATGAGATATCTGGGATTCTTCTGGAACCAAGCTTGTAGCATGGAATCGTTAATAAAACCTGGATTATATTTATTCCAGCATTTAATTTTATTACATCTAATGATCCAAAAGATATTGGAATCTGGGACAAATAATTCTTTTTTGAATGTCCAAGAAGTAATCCATGAAATTCCCAGGCTAGCATGAAAAACTAGTAATTTCATGTGGTCAGGAAAATTAATTTCTTTCTCAAACTTCTGAAAAGCTTAAGCTGCAAAATCTGGATAGATGCTAACTTCAGGGCCCCATTCATGGAACCATTTAACAAACCATAATGGGAAATGCAGGGGAAAATCCTCGCGGAACCAAATGAACCAAGAATGGTCAAAAGGTTGGTAATATAACATGTTGTTCCATGCGTCCATATAATCATAATAAGAATAATGTTGGGGAGAGAATCTCCTGGTAAAGCTCTTCAAGTTGGAAGGATGAGCCTTCAATTCCGAAGGTGATATAATCTTTAAAATTTTAAACTTAGAGAAAACAATTTTACTTTTGTCATTTTTATCAAAAGTGTGAGTCAAGTCAATGGACTC
Source organism: Lathyrus tuberosus (assembly GCA_022829125.1). Classification (NCBI taxonomy): domain Eukaryota; kingdom Viridiplantae; phylum Streptophyta; class Magnoliopsida; order Fabales; family Fabaceae; genus Lathyrus; species Lathyrus tuberosus. Next base: position 5,988,335 of record JALAZF010000199.1, on the reverse strand, counting down.
AAAATCAAAATCAAAACAAGATAATAATGCTTGCCATCTGGGAAAAATATGTTTGGAAACCAAATTCTTAACATCCTTTTGTAAAACTTCTTTTGCTGCTTTGCAATCAGATCTTAATAAAAATCGTTTAGAAAACAAATCATCTTGAAATTTCATAACGCATAAAACAATTGCTAAAACTTCTTTTTTTACAATACGATAATTTAATTGGGCTGGATTCCAAATTCCTGAATAATATCTTACTATTTGTTCTGTTGGTGACTCTGATAATTTCTATGAAAATTTTAGAAGTAATCTGCAATAATGATCCTTCAGAGTTATATTATGGCTCTAAAAGGAAAAGGGTTCTTTTATAGGCTTTTACTATAAAGGGACAAGATAACTTTTCTGGAGGAGTATAGAAGGGTAACTTTTATGGGTTTCTCGGAGGGTTGACTAATGACGAAGGGGTGTTTAAAGCAAAAGCTAAGGGAGATACTAATCTGGAGGTTGAAGATGGCCTAATAGCTCTAGGCGAAAATGAAGTTGTGGGAGGATAAAAAACTGGTAAGGCTAAGGGAGTTAATGGAGTGAATTTGTTTTGGGTTTGTAATGATGAAGAAACAATAGGGGTTTGTAATACTTGTTTAGATGTAATTTTTGTATAATACCTGCACCTGTTGTAATGCTTTTTGATGACTCCTCGAGAGGAGGGCCATAGTTATCTTTTTTGCTCATCTTTATTTCCCTGTAAGAATCTCCTGGTAAAGCTCTTCAAGTTGGAAGAATGAGCCTTCTAGTCCGAAGGTGATATAATCTTTAAAATTTTAAAATTAGAGAAAATAATTTTACTTTTCTCATTATTATCAAAAGTGTGAGTCAAGTCAATGGACTCAGTATCCACTAAAATGAACTCATAGAATAATCTGTATCTTTTCTTTTCTCTCGGGAACACAAGGACACAACTGGTTGCAGGACCACCAACTCAACCTCTCCTGGGTTATTAAAGGCTAATGAACATAACTTTCCAAGCTTACCAACACTAGAAAATCAAGATATTGAAAATATAAGTTTGAAAATAATAAGTAAACTAGTTTATTTAAAACATTGAATAAACTTTAATCTCTAAGAGCCTTCTTGCAACAAGGCTCTGATACCATAAAAAGTGGATCATAATACCAAGTAATAGTTTCTTCTAAACAAAAGGAAACCCATAAAAAGTAATGTGAAAATACGGGAAGATCGTCAAGAAAGATATCTAAATCAGTTGTTAATATAAAAGTAATTTGAAAAGTTAAAATAAGAAAGAAAACATTAAAACAAAACATTTTTTATCCAATAAATAGGTAAACATTTTATTGATGTATTGAAATGCTTACAAAGAGATTTTGAAGATTCAAAGATTGTTATGCTCCAAGAATTTTTCGATGCCCTCCAACAAGAGATAATACTTCTTTATATAGACTAGAAGGAAGTTCTAAGACTAATGCTAACTGACAGCTGTCAGTTTACAACGAGATAAACAAACAAAGACAAAATACTAAAGGTGATAAGGACCCAAAGCCTAAAAACAAACAACTTTTACATAATTGTCAAAAGAAAATAGTAAAGCTATCTAACTTTGACAAAAGGAGAAAAAGATGAAGCCTTGGTCTGCCATGTTAATGACGTGAGGATAAGAACGAATCTTGCTTTATCAAAAGCAGAGATAATGCTTGGTTTAATTGTTGTTTGCCATAATGTCACTTAGTGCTGGTCACGCTTACATAATTGATTAATCATGTAGGTCTATAATGCCATAACAATCATCTTCGTTAACTGGAGTAAAGCTTTGAGAAGAACCTACTGAGTCTTCATCATTGTTAATGTCTGATTCTGAAATGGCTGCCTGTAATTTTTTGAGAAAATCCTTCTTGTTGGAGGGGGATGATAATTCTGCTAAGAACTTAGATTTCTCAGCCAAGAACTCGCTTTCTTTGACTGTATCTGGACCTTTAATGAGATATCTGGGATTCTTCTGGAACCAAGCTTGTAGCATGGAATCGTTAATAAAACCTGGATTATATTTATTCCACCATTTAATTTTATTACATCTAATGATCCAAAAGATATTGGAATCTGGGACAGATAATTCTTTTTTGAATGTCCAAGAAGTAATCCATGAAATTCCCAGGCTAGCATGAAAAGCTAGTAATTTCATGTGGTCAAGAAAATTAATTTCTTTCACAAACTTCTGAAAAGCTTAAGCTGCAAAATCTGGATAGATGCTAACTTCAGGGCCCCATTCATGGAACCATTTAACAAACCATAATGGGAAATGCAGGGGAAAATCCTTGCGGAACCAAATGAACCAAGAATGGTCAAAAGGTTGGTAATATAACATGTTGTTCCATACGTCCATATAATCATAATAAGAATAATGTTGAGAGAGAATCTCCTGGCAAAGCTCTTCAAGTTGGAAGGATGAGCCTTCCAGTCCGAAGGTGATATAATCTTTAAAATTTTAAACTTAGAGAAAATAATTTTACTTTTGTCATTTTTATCAAAAGTGTGAGTCAAGTCAATGGACTCAGTATCCACTAAAATGAACTCATAGAATAATCTGTTTTTTTGGGGATAGAAGGTAGATAATGAAAACCCTGAGGGAAAAATTTAGAAGTAATCTGCAATAATGATCCTTCAGAGTTATATTCTGGCTCTAAAAGGAAAAGGATTCTTTTATAGGCTTTTTCTATAAAGGGACAAGATAAATTTTCTGGAGGAGTATAGAAGGGTAACTTTTCTTGGTTTCTCGGAGGGTTGACTAATGATGAAGGGGTGTTTAAAGCAAAAGCTAAGGGAGATACTAATCTGGAGGTTGAAGATGGCCTAATAGCTCTAGGCGAAAATGAAGTTGTGGGAGGATAAAAAGTTGGTAAGGCTAAGGGAGTTAATGGAGTGAATTTGTTTTGGGTTTGTAATGACGAAGAAGCAATATGGGTTTGTAATACTTGTTTGGATGAAATAGTTTTTATAATACCTGCACCTGTTGCAATGCTTTTTGATGACACCTCGAGAGGAGGGCCATAGTTATCTTTTTTGCTCATCTTTATTTCCCTGTAAGAATTCTCTGGTAAGAAAATCAGGTAAACAATTTTTCTCTCCTTTAATATGTTCAATATCAAAATAAAAACAAGATAATAATACTTGCCATCTGGCAAAAATATGTTTGGAAACCAAATTCTTAACATCCTTTTGTAAAACTTCTTTTGTTTCTTTGCAATCAGATCTTAATAAAAATCGTTTAGAAAGCAAATCATCTTGAAATTTCATAACGCATAAAACAATTGCTAAAACTTCTTTTTTTACAGTGCTATAATTTAATTGGGCTGGATTCTAAGTTCCTGAATAATATCTTACTATTTGTTCTGTTGGTGACTCTGATAATTTCTGTTTTAATATTCCTCCAAAACCTAGATCAGAGGAATCAGTTTCAACTATAAGAAAAGCTTGGGGGTCTGGGATTCCTAAGCATGGTAATTTCTTAATTATTTGTATAATTTTTATTATACTTTGACTCATAGACTCATCCAAGGAGGAGGTTTCTTCCTAAGTCTTTTGAATAAAGGTAAACAGATGATTCTAATGTTAGGGATAAAATCTGCAACATAATTAACACATCCTAAGAATCTTTGTAATTGAGTTTTATCTTTTAATTCATCCAGAAATTTGTCACCAAATTCTATGGCTCTGCTAATAGGGGTGATAGTTCTTTGATATATATTAAATCCTAAAAACCTAACATTAACTTGAAATAATTTCATTTTTCTTGCTGATAGAACTAATCCATTGTTCTTAATTACTTCAAAGAATTTTTCTAAGTGTTCAAAGTGTTGATTAAGAGAATTGTAAAATACTAATATATCATCAAGATAAACAATAGAAAAATCTTGGTAATCATTAAGTATATCATTCATAATATGCTGGTGTCATACCCCAAATTTTGACCACCAAGATTTCCCATCATTGTGCAAATCATCATCACAATATGGATGTACTTTCATGCCTCATCAATCTCCTCAAAGATGGTTGGGCATTCACTATAATCAAGACTTAGGGTTTCAAGCCCTCTTAGAGCACTTAGACAAAGAATCAATCAAGGGATGACACGATCTTAAACTTGTCTAACCTCTCAAACACCTATAAAGGATCAAGAGGACTCCCATATCAAGAATCAAGCACATGGTTGCAACATTCTAAGTGGATCAAGCCTCAAGATCACCAGTGTCACCAAATTAGGGTTTTGGTCGACCAAGGCCTCCAGATGGAATTTTTCCTCTGGGCATGAGCCAATGCTTCAAAGCATAATCCAAGATACTCCAAGGGACCTCGTGGAGCCCATCATCAAGTCAATTTAGCCTCAGGGGATGCATTCATAAAAAAATCAGGAATTAGGGTTTCTTGACCTAATTCACCCCTAAATTGACTTTTTGGACAAAGCATGAGCCAAGACCTCAAGACATGATTTGAGGGCCTCAAGTACACTACATTGATCCATTTACAACAATGGATTGAGCCAAGAAGCTTAGTCCACAAGTTTCAATTTCATCTGGACCACAATTAGGGTTTTGAAGGAAAAGTCAACTATACCTTTGACTTTTGACCAAGACAAGCTCCCAAACCTTGATAGATGATTTAATACACCCTATAACACCTATGGAATCCATCCATTAGGTTTGAGTTAGGTGAAGAACTTGAATTCACAAAGGATCGCACAGTTTGGATTTCATCCAATAAAAAGTCAACTGTGCACAAAATCAAGTTTGACTTTTTGGAATTTTTCACAAATATGGTTCCCCTAAGTCAAAAATAATGTTAATGTATGGCATTGATCATCATTCATTAAGAAAAATCAAGAAAATTGAGGTTTCTTGCAAATGGGGCAACCATAAGAAACCAAAATTTTTCTAAGTTATGGAACAAAAGTGATTTTGGTGCCAACTTCCAAGGATCATAACTTGAGATCCAAGCAGCCATTTTGGGTTATCCAAAGCCTGATTTGTAGGTCTTCCTACATTCTACAAAAGCTTCAAATACAAGAAACTCCAACTCTTCATGGATTTTGAGTTATGGATTGATCAAAATCACAAAAACATGAAAATGACACTTTTTCCAACACTTAGTGAAAATCTGCCTAAGTTACCAGCCTTGAACATCAATGTTCATGAGGATTTTTCAATGGGATCCAAATAGTTTCAAAATAAACTATGATCACACATGTTTTGTATCATATGAGGGCTCTTTAAAAAGCACAAGAGCCTCCCATAACTCAACCTGAGCAATGAGATATGATCCCCTCAAAATCGCCATTTCCAACTGTCTTGTACAAGGCAGATTTTGGCAATTTGCTCGATTTGGCAAATTTGGACAACTCTAAGCCTTGTCATCCATTTGGACATATCAGAGGATGAAATCAAAATGTAATGATCTGATCCCCAAACCTCCCAAGTCCAAGAATCTACACATAGCCATAACAAACCTAAAAAGGCTAAAAAGTGCAAAAGACTCCAATTTTGTTTCCAAGAATTTAATGGATGCATCAAGGTGGCATGGATTGGCATATTCCTAACTGAATGAGTCAAGATTCAGCACTGACTCAAAGAACCATAGGCCTGTGCCCTAACCTCAAGTCAATGGCTAGAGGAGACCAAAGATTCCCTTGGATCAACATTGGCCAAAAGCCTGTACCAGCTACCATTCACTATTGCTTGCAAAAAAGACTTATTGCACTATAAATAGAACTCATTTGTGCTCAGATTGAGTACACCAAAGCACTACAACTGATGCTTTCTCAAAATCTCTCTTTAGGCCAAAATGCCTTCTTTTGCAAGTCATCTTTGAGTTTTTGAATTAGAGAGCAATTCCACCACAACTCATGATCCAAACACATCAAATATGTCATATCTAAGTTGTTCAAACACTCGCTTGTGATCTGAAACACCAAGTGAGTTCTATTTATAGTGACATCTATCGGGTTTTAAAATAGGGACATCTTCTGAAAAATCTAAAGGCACCATCGGATTCCTCATGAAATTCTAGGTCAGATGCACCTAAAATTTGTCCCAATCCATGGAGAAATGAGAAAGTTAAAGGCTTCATGCAAATTGCTAAGACTAGGCCTTGCCTTGGGCAAGGGCCAGGCATGGCGCCTTGGCCAGGCCTAGAACTTGGCACCCCTTATGTATTAATGAGGTGGTTTTGATACACGGATGTATCACCACCCCAATGGTAGCGCGCATGTGTGTTTGGCTTGATGGTCGTGGGTTCAACACCCACCCATACCATTTTTTTACTTTGCCATATTTTGATATTTTTGCTATTTTTATGGTTTTTGTTAATTAATTCCAAAATTAACTTCTCTCTCAGTTTTAATTATTTTTTATTGGTTCTTTTTTTGATAATTCCCAAAAATGCTAAAATACTTTATTCCATAAAAATTTCACAAAAATATTATTTATTTCATATATTTAGTATTTTTTGTAAAGAAATATGTTTTATTTGTTGTTTTTAACACTTAAAATATTTCTTTCTCTTGATTTCTCAACTTCAAATGGTTTTCAAAATATTCTATAAATGAAACATGGTTTTTCAAACATTAATCCAAGATCACAACTTTTTTTTCACACATGTTGGATAATTTTGATCATTTTAATTGAATTTTTATTCAATTAAAATACATTTTTTAATCAAATTAGGGTTTTGATTATTTTCACCCTCACAAATCTTTTTCAAAACACTTTGCACCTCTAATAGAGTGTAAGACCCAACCCCCTTTGTACATAAATAATTTTGGCCCTTAGTCATTGTATAAGTCCCACCGTGTTTTCAAAATCTCTGCGCGATCGTCATTTTCAAAACATTTTCATCTGGGCCTACCCCTTGGGTTGTAAGTCCCATTTATTTTCTTTTTCAAACACCTTTGGCCTGTCTTTGAGTTGTAAGACCCATCCCTTTGTACAGAAAACCTTTTTGGGCCTTAGTCGTTGTATAAGTCCCGATACAATTTTCAGATCAACGGTACGATTACTGTTTTTTCATCTGGGCCTCTCCTTTAGTATAAGCCCCAATCTTCTTTTCAAAAATAACTTTTCCTTTTGATTTAAGTTCAAACTCATAGTTGTTATCAAAACTTTCTTTAATTTCTTGAACAACTAACCATACAGCTGTTACAATGGAAACTTGCTCGCCTGTAAGTTTTAAACAGCTTTCTTTTACATACTGGAACATATATATATATATATATATATATATATATATATATATATATATATATATATATTTGTTTGTGTTGGAAGCTTGCTCACCTGTAAGTCCTCCTACCCTCTCTTTTACATACAGTATATATTTCCTCTGTATATATATACCTGTATATTATCTGCTTAGAGTTTTCCCCGGCAATTAGGTCTAGAATTAGATAAAGCCAATGGTCACTCTTTCAACAGTCAAAACTAGTCCCCCATAGGAATTCCTGATACAGTCTCGCCTTCTCTTGGACTTATACAATATGGAACAAAGAGAAAGGTATTATTCCCGGTGAAACTTTTCTCAGACTGTCACTATTAGAAATTGTCAAAGAAGTTCATTTCCCCGGAGAGGATTAATTCCCGGTGAAACCTCTCTTGAATTTCTTCAAACCATATAACTGTTCACTAAAGAAAAGATTATTCCCGGTGAAACTTTTCTTGAACTCTTCTTAAGTTTGGACCCACAGGCTTCCTAAAAGCATCCCAGCCTCCTCTTGGGCTTTGTACAAGGACCCTCTGACTTCTTAGAAAATCTCATGCCTTCTCTTGGGTGTAATACCCCAAAATTTTCCCTCTCATTTTCATATCATTTAGCATGTGCTTTCATTGCATTACATTGCATTCAAGTCATTGAAAAATAAAGCATTGCATTGCATTCAGCATAGGGCATGTGATCAGTGGTCTTTAGAGTATTGATCATCCAAGGCAAGAGAGTAAGAGCCAAGGGTCTTCAAGCAAGCCTCAAGAGTCTCTTACATCTCATATGATCTCAATTGATCCCACAAGTCATTGGAAGAAGAGAATTCACCAAGAAGATTGGACATCTCATCATCTCTTATCAAAAGCAGTCAAAATTAGGGTTTTGGATTCAAGTGGTCTCCTGATGAAATTTTGGTTCAAACTTGATCTCAATGTTTTCTACATGATGACAATTATCTAAGGATAGAAGATTGCCCATTGGTTCATTTCAGAAGAGGTTCAATTGGCCAGTTACTTGAGAATCAAGAAATTGGGAAAAAAGTCAACTGTGCAGTGAAAAAAAGTCAACTCCTGACTTTTTAAGGTCAAATTCATGAAATTCAAGTTACATGTGTTCATTGGACAAGATTTGATCAAGAAATGATGGAGGAATCATCAAAAACCAAGAATTGTGCAAAGTTGCCAAATTTAGAAACTTAGGGTTTCCAAAAATGGCAAGTTTTGACCATTTTGAACCCTACTTCAAGGGCACTCTTTCTCCATGATAAAAGCTTCAAACTTCAGGCCCAAGTTGAGCCAATCAAAGATCACATTCTAAGCTTTAAATCCATATAAAGAACTCTTTCATTGGATCAAAATTGAGGGAGTTATGATCAATCAAAGTTTGGTAAAATCAAGGCAAATTCCAAGTCATGGCAAGGCAAGTTCAGGCCTCTAGGCCATAATTTCATCAAACAGGTGGTGGGCCAAATTTCAAGACAATTTTCTCCATCAAGAAGGCTTCAAATGAAAAATTGTTGAACATCAAAGTTGTTCATCTCCATGTCCTCTTCAACTTTGATGTTGAACATTTTTTCATTTGAACAAGTTATAAAGGTCATATGATGGTCCAAACATGGAAGCTCCACTCTGAAATTGCTATAGTCCATGATACCATGCACGCACAAGTTGCCACACCCATGAGACAGTTTGGATCCTTTGCGTTTCAAGTCATTTTCAAGTGTGTTAAAGGTCTTCTTTCACTTTGATTCCAACATCAATCATGTTCTATGATGTACCATCTCTCCATAGCCACCAAGATCATCCAATTTCATGTACTATGCTTAGAGAATTCCATCATCAAAATTCCTTGTTTTCATTGAAACCATGCTGGCCAAGATGAAGTGTTTGACATTGTTGTTGTTGATTCACATCAGTTTACACGCATACACTGCACACCATCCACCATTTGCTTCTTTTAAACACACATGATTCTTACACATACATGCTCCATACATCTCCATACACCAAAGAGGAAAAGTGGAAAACTTGCACAACAAGCTTGCTGCAGCAACACAACATCACCATCTCATTTCATTATCCTCACCATAAGCAACATAAACCTCTCCACACTTTGATCAAACCTCTCCAACTTGTGCCATTAACTAACTTAGCTCAGTTAGTTAACTCAAACTCATTTAACCAACTCATTTAACTCAATTTCTAACTGTTAACTCTTGTGGTTAACAAGTTAACTAGAGATATAAATAAAGTTTCAACAAATTTTGGAGGGGGGACTTCATTTTTCACACATTCACAAAACCTCACACTCTGAAACTCTCTCTCACGCATTGTTTCTCTCTGAACTTCTCCATTTGCTTCTTCAAACTTCATCATTCATCAACCGCAAGAAGCACAAAGCATTGAAGCTTGATTTCTTCCTCTATTTCACTGAACTTCTTCATCATTTTCTCTGCAAGAACTACTTACATACACCTTTATTTGGTCAATTTTCTCAAAGATAAAGGAGCTCTCACCTCTGGTTTTCTGAAGATCCAAGAATCTCCAAGTTTCAGGTTCATTCATTCAACTTTTTCTTGCACGATTCTTCATGATTTTAGCTTGAGATGTGTTGATTTTAGCTCATTAGGAGCTCAGAAACTCTGGCTAGTTGATAGAGCTTCTTAGAAGCCTAGATCCAAATCCTAGGGCAAAATTTCTCCTTTCGATTCTCTGAATATATGCATGATATGTTGATTCTAAGCCTGGATTCGTGATCTATGTGACATCCTCTTTCGATTGGTGTATGGTTTGTTGGTTTCCGGAACATTTGAGACTTACAGTTACCGGAGATTGGCCGGAGAAGACGACCGGAGGTCCTTCTCCGGCCGGTGAGATTTTGCTAGGGTTTTATTTTCAGTTTAAATCTCAACCGTTTGATCCTTTGCATCCTGTGGTTATGGTGTTGCCAAAGCATTAATGAGTGCCCTCCCCCTCACGTGACTTCATTTTAGTCTCTGAGTGCTACCACGTGTGCGTGTATATGTTTGCTAGAATGTGCCTTTCATCTGGTGCGTTCATTTGTTTTACTTCTCATGATTGATTTCCTTGACTGAATCATGTGGCTTTGATTGCATCCACGTTTGACTGAGTGTACACCTTAACCACACACACACACACACGTGCCTTTGGACTAGACTCTTAATTGCTATCTGTACCACCATGTTTTGAGCCCAAACACTTTTGGAACTAACATTTTACTCACGCTGCACCCCCTGCATGTTTTCATTCTTTTTTTTTTTTAATTTCTTTTTCATACTTGTTTCATTTTCTTCTTTTAAAAATACCAAAATGCGTTAAATAATTCTACAAAAATTCTTATAGCATCTATATACATTAAAATAATTTTGTATATTTTTTATTTCTGATTTTATTTTATTTTGTCATTATTTTCATAATTTTATTTTAATTTCTTTTTAAAGTGCATTCTTCTTGATATTTGGTTCATTCTTATTTTTATTGAACTAATTTATTTCTGATTTTTTGAATGGAATTTGGTTTGATCATATAACATATCTTGTTACATTTAATCCATATTTTTGTTGATTTTTAAAGTCATTTAATCTTAGGGTTTAGAGGTGATCTTTGTGCATCAATAATGTTTGATCTTTGTGAATTGTGAGGCATGTTTGAATATGATCCTTAAAAGGTTTTGACCTATAATTTTGTGATGTGCTTGCTCCCTGGTTTTACTTCATGTTTTAGGATTCTTGTAATTTTTCCCACCTCTCTAATGTGCTATTAATTCATTTTAGGTGCACTAATACATGTTGATCCTTAAGTGAATTGTTTTGGAGTTTTGTGTTTGGTTTGAACAAGTTGCTTTGCATTGATAGTTGAGATGTTTTATAGGTCCTTTCTCTGACATTAAAAGTCATCTTATATCATGATTATAGTTCCTTTTGATTTGGGTTTGCCTTTGATGTGTGGTTGTGCATTTTAACTTGCATTTTGTCCTAATTCCACATCTCATTTCTTCTTGTGCTCTACATAGTTTGTGTTTGCATTGTGTATGCCATTTCATTCATGTCATTTGCATATCATCAATTGTATGCTACTAGTATATATGTATTCATACACATTTCACATGTCATGCATCTTTAACATGTAAATTTGTGCATCTAATTGAAACTTGTTTCTCTCCTTTTCATTTCTTCTTAATCTATTTTCTTCTACTTGAATCATTTCATCCATGACTTGTATGATTGTTCATATGCATTATAAGACATTCATAAATGATGTATGCTTCTGACCTTGGCATTTCTTTAAGCATAAATACATGTTCATCTTGCACTTTTATTCATCTTTCATCAACTACTTTCATGGTGCATTTCTTTGATGTTTAAGGCATTGTTTGTGCAAAGGTTGATTGTGTTTGGTACCTTAACTTTAGAGGACTCTCTTAGGGTATAAGTTCTGACCTTGAGCACTTCTCAACCTTTAGGACCATTTCTTCTTTAGTTCTTAACTTGTTTGATCTTTACTTGTCATTCTTTCTTTGTTTCTTTACTTGCAAATTGTTTTGCTAACATTTTCAGGGGCTAATGGTAAGTCAAGTGTGTGGGTGTGCACCCACATACAACCTCTTTTCGTATCCTCTTTAAGCTTTCAATTTGTGTTTGTGATAAGCATCTAATTCTTTCTTTGTTCAATCTCTTTCATCCCTTTTAAGTTCTTAACTTAACTTCCATCTTGGAAGTAAGTTAGAACTCACTCTTCTTCTCTTTTCTTTTAGAGTTAGGTTTCTAAACCACACTTAACCATTAGGAACATCCATGTATGATAACTTTAGGGTTTGAGTCTTAGTCTCCCTCATTAGAATTTACCTTTCTCAACCTTTAAGTCTCTCTTCTTCTCATCTCAAAACAAAAAGCAAAAACACTTAATAAAGGCATAACTTATACTGCATTTGAGCCTTTCATGTGAGAATGAGATGGTGAGGGGTCTTCTCTCACTTTCTTAGAATGTTTAACGTACGTCCCGTCTTGGGTCGATATGCGAGGCATTCGATCCTACGTGAAAGACTTAAATACAATATGCGTTATACACACTAATAATCAAAATACTTCTTTCTAAAACACAAAAAACAAACAAATTCTCTTCTCATCTCCTTCATTCTATTCCTTAAGGACTCGTCATGTCCGTTCTAGCGCAAACAGGTAACGCCTAAGTCTCTATACAGTGAGCTGCAACACCTAACTGCTGGGACGCGCACTTTGACGTTTCCATTAAAAAACATAAACAAAGAAACCCTTGTTGAGGGGAACTACATCACTCTGATTCTCATGTTCCCGATGAGATACGTAGGCAGTGGGGTAGGGCCCATTCGAGCACTTCTTTTATTTTCCCTACATTTGTTTCTCGTTCTCTCTCATTTCCTTTTCCATCATCTTTTCTATCACCCTTTGAGCAGTACTTCAAACGTGGATCTCGTCGAGTACGACAGACGTGAAGGGGTGCTAATACCTTCCCTTCACGTAACTGACTCCCTTACCCTTTCTCTTTGGTTCGCGAGACCTTGTTCTTTCCTTTCTCCCAGGTTTGTACAACATTACCCTTCCCTTTCTTTGGGATAAAAATGCCTGGATGGCGACTCTCTTTCTTTCTTCCGCGCCACTTTCGCGTTTGTACCTGGATGAAAATCCCGGGAGCGACATTGGGCTTAATACAAGGACCCTGAAGACCTCTTAAAGGTATAGGACATAACTTAGTCATCCTTTGTTAGAGCAGTCTTTCCGAAGAGTCAAAACCTCAAACCATTTTAGGGTCGATTCTCATCCCTTAAAATACCAGCCTCCTCTTGGGCATCATACAAAGATAAACTCTTCCATACCAGTAGACTTGGACAGTCTAATCCCCTCTTGGATCTCAAAGACATTCTCAAGTTCCCTACAAATACATGAGAAACCCTGGTCATTTAACCAATCTCTAGTAGAGTTGAAACCTCTATAGGTTTTCAAAACTAAAATCTTTAAACTCTCACTTTAAATTTCCCCGATCAGGGTCAGCTTATCATCAGTATAACACTATCCCAAATCAGAACCTCAAGGCATCTGATACCTCAACTCTTCTGTAACCCTCAGCAAGATTTGATCCCTCGACTTGGACCTGCCTCTGGATCTCAATAATCCTCAGCAGAAGCCAGCCTCCTCTTAGGCTTTGTATAATGATTTTCCTCATCAGAATTAGCCCCAACGACACCCTTTTGTTGAGTCCATCTTTTTTCTTAAAACACTCTCTTGTTGAGTTAACCCTTTTCAGCCTCAATCTTGGGCTTTGTACAAGACAAACAAAGTACTCTCTTGTTGAGCCAATAACCTCCACACTCTCTTGTTGAGTCAATGGTACAAAACATAAACACTCTCTTGTTGAGTCATTCTTTTAGCCTCACTCTTGGGCTTTGTACAAGACATATATAAACTTTCTCCAACAAAGTCAAAATCTTCATAACATTCTCTTAAGCTCTAGATAGATATCTTCCTCAGCGGAGTCAATTCCTCTCAACCTTCTTTTAGGCTTTGAGAATTAATATCCCTAAACGGAGTCGATCCTTATATCAGCCACAATCTTGGGCTTTGTACAAGACACCCAAATAAAACACTCTCTTGTTGAGTCAGTCTCATTTCAGCCTCAATCTTGGGCTTTGTACAGACACCCAAATAAAACACTCTCTTGTTGATTCAGTCTCATTTCAGCCTCAATCTTGGGCCTTGTACAAGACACATATAAATCTTCCTAAGCAGAGTCAATCCTCTTTTCAGCCTCAATCTTGGGCTTTGTACAAGACAAATCATACTCTCCAGCTGAGTCAATCCCATTTCAACCTCAATCTTGGGCTTTGTACAAGACAGATAAAACCTCTCACCCGTAGAGTCAGTTTCCCCTTTTAGCCTCAATCTTGGGCTTTATACAAGACAAACAAAATATTTCCCCGGAAAAGTCAACTTTTAGCCTCCTCTTAGGCTTTGTATAATGATATCCCCAAAGAGTCAGTCTCTTTTTAGCCTCAATCTTGAGCTTTGTACAAGACAGATAAATACTCTCTTGTTGAGTCAGCCTTTTCCAGCCTCCTCTTAGGCTTTGTATAAGGACTTCCCCAGTGGAGTCAATAAATCTCTTAGCTTCAACATTGGGCTTTGATCAAGGCACAAAAATCAACATCCCCTCAGAGAAAATCAAAATCTCTCTGTAGGAAGACACTTCTCTGTGTTATCACACATCAAAACAAACAAATCAAACAAACCCTAATCCCAGATAACTGCTGTAAGTGGCATACTTGTCGATTCAAAAATCCAAGCTGTCGTCCATCTCTTATCCTGGTAAAAATCCTCTCTTTCATCTAATTGTTGTAAGCGGCAAGCCTCTGAATTATTTACATCCACGCCACTGTCCCTCTCTTAGCATGAAAGATTCCTAAGGAAAAATGGCATTGCTCTACACTGAGTTAAAGTTTTCCCCTTCAGGACAAATCCTCTATAAAGGAAATTATGGCATTGCTGGATTCTCATATCCCAGTTAAAGTAATTCTCCTTTATAAACAGTTACCCAACAGTTGTGATAAACAGACGAGATGTCTCCCTTAGAGATGATAAATTCTTTCTCAGTCAAACCTTTTAGCTTCAATCTTGGGCTTTGAACAAGACACAAATATACTCATTTAGCTTCAATTTTGGGCTTTGAACAAGACACCAAAACATCATCTTTTTCCTCCCATAGAATAGGAGGAACTACGATTGCTTTGATTTCCCTGTTTATCTTTAACGGGAATACTTAGGCATAAGATTGTGAAATCTTAGCGAGCATACCAATCAAAAACTCTAGGTCCAGTACCTTCACACACTAAATCAAAACTTAGGTCCAGTACCTTACCAAAAACATCGGAAAACCCGAACATCAACAAAAACTCTCTCTCTCTCTCTCTCTCTCTCTCTCTCTCTCTCTCTCTCTCTTCTCTCTCTCTCTCTCTCTCTCTCTCTCTCTCTCTCTCTCTCTCTCTCTCTCTCTCAAAAACCTCCTAAAGGAGAAACTTTCCCAACCCAAAACAAATACACACCATCAAGTATAAAAACATAACCTATTGCTAACAACCTGTGGATAACCACATATAGGATGGGTAACTGACTACTCCCCATTGTATAACCTGACCCCGAACTCCCCAATCTCTTAAGCGTTTGTTCAATTAAACATTCGCGTGCAAGGTTAGTTTTAGATAGCTTCCCTTTCCCTTCTAGCTTCACGGGATAAATAAGAAATCAGAAAGTAGAACCCCGCTCCTACCATTGCGGTGAAGAGGAAACCCACAGCGATAAGGTGGTCGCGTCACCGAAAAAAATCGCATGCTACAGCTGGAATTCACTAGGGGCATTTTTTAATCCTAGTGGCATTACGTTCCATTCATAATGTCCGAAGGGGACCACAAAAGCAGTTTTATATTTAACTTTCTCTTCTAATTGAATTTGATAATATCCTGACTTTAGATCGAACTTAGAAAATATAACAGAGTTGGATAATCTACCAATTAAATCTTTTTTATTAGGTATATGGTATCGAATCCATTGTAAAACTTTATTTAACGGTTTATAATTAATAACTAATCTAGGAGCACCTCTTTCTAATTCTCCAGGATTATTAACATAAAAACCTGTGCAACTCCAAGGGGATTTGCTAGACCTAATTAATTTTTTTATCGAGATAATCTTTAATTTCTTTTTTACAATAATCTAAATATTGTTGATTTATTTGGATAGGTCTTGCCTTGGTGGGTATAGACCTTTCATTAAAATTTGGTTCATAAGGTAATGATACAATATGTTGCTTTCTATCCCAAAAAGCATTGGGATGCTCAGCACATATTTCTTTTTCAAAATTTTGTTGTAATAAAATAATTTTATCTTTCATAGCTTTGGATTCTATCTGGCTTTCCATTCTTTTATAATGAATTTCTTTATTTAACATATTAATATGTTTTTTCTTTTGAGATATTAAATTAATAGAAGGAGATGTAGAAATATCTTGTACATTATTTAAATTTTTTATTCTAGGTGATTCAAAAAACTGAAAGCTAACTTCCCTTCCCAGGGCTTCTGAAGTTATAGTTGTATGAGTAACCTTAAACGGATATAATAGGGATAAAAAGGGAGTACCTAAGATAATATGTTGATGAATATTTTTAACTAATAGAAAATGAGTTCTATAGCAAACATGATCTTTACAAATTTTTGCATCTATTAATTTATTGAAGTTGTAATTTCTGTCCTCCTGCACCCTTTAATCCTTGTAACATTTTCTCATAATACTTTGTAGGGATTAATCCCTCTTGGATGCAGTTCATATCTGCCCCAGAATCAATTAATGCTACAAGATCAAACCTTTGATCTTTAACAACTAAGGTAATTGGACAAAGCCATTTATGAGTAATCATTCTATTTAATATGGCAATATAAGCGGGATTGTCTCCCGCCGTGCCAGGAGTATCTTCTCTTGTTGAAGTAATAACTTCATTATAACTTAATATTTTTTTTCCTTTTAATTCTAAATATTTTATTTCTAACTCTAAATCTTTTACCTTTAGTAAACCTATTTCTTGTTTCATACTAGAATTTCATTTTGTAGGTCTTTAATAGTTACTTGAGGAATAACAACAGGTTTAAATCTATTCATAATTTCTTTAAATTCTATTTTCTGAACTGTATTTTTCTGTTGTTCTTCTTTCTCTATCATTGCTTTAATTTGTAACATGAATTCCTCCTTTTGAGGGGATTCAGACATCTCTTTTAATATGTTTATTAGAGTGTCAGCTTGTTCTCTAGTGATTACATTAACTCTTTTAATACATTTATCTCAAGAACATAATTCTGCGCCTAAGCAATAATCTTCTTCTGAACTTACTTCTGAGTCAGAACTATTCATGAGTTGATTAAGGTCATTTTCTTCATAAGAAGATCCTTCCGATGAAGTACTAGATGAGTTGTCCTTTAACATAATATCTTTTAATATATTAATTAGATTTTATTTTAATCCATTATTAATTTGTAACTTATTAATTTCATTAATTCTTTGTTTAACACGACAAGTTTTAGCGTAATGACCCAAGCGCCCACATTTGAAACATTTAGCATCAGATTTATTAGAATCTTTAGAAGTCTTTTTCTTCTTATGAGGTTTCTCATAGGTTTTCTCGCTAGCAGTTCCTTCATAATTCTTAGAATAATTTCTTCGTTTTTTATATGGTTTATAATTAGAGGATTGTTTGTAATTCTTCTTAGCTTTTTTACTGGGAGCTCTAATGGGTTCTATTCCAAATTGCTCACAGAATGAACCTAATTCCTTTCTACTTTGGTTTAATTCAAATTTAATTTTATTTTGGATCTTAAAATCTGTACAAATTCCCATTCCAGTTTCTATAATTTGACTAGATATTTGACCAAAAGTTAATACAGAGTAAGGAATTACTCCATTGCTTTTGACTTTAATGGCCATCCTGACTTTTTCTGCTAAAAGTCTAGGTAATCCTGCTATAAATCATTCTTTCCAATAATCGGCTGCACCATCGGGCCTATTACAAAGTTTTGATAGAAACATATCTTTATACCAACGATAATCACTCATGGATGGACAGTAAAGATTAGCTAATTGGTCTGCAGCTCTATCTTGGATTTGAGTTGGGTCTCCAACAAAATGTTTAGTAATGGTATATAATAGAGTATTAACAGTGTCTTCGTTGCCAGGGATGTTTGTAATTGGGTCAAGTTTTCTGGCCTCTAATATAGCATTTTTTTCTTCAGTACTAATTATATTATCCTATCATCCCTTTAACTGACCAGTAAAACCAGTAATTATTAATATTACTGCTTTCTTATCTGTATTATTGGATAAGTTGTAGCTGCCATAGTCATTTCTTGAATAGTGTTCAATATATTTTGCTCACTATGACCATCTATGTTCCACTCTACAATTGAACTACCACTTTAAGAGCTAGAGACTATATCTTTAGCTTCTTCAAATCCTACATCCGGGAAACTAGGACGAGGATAATAATTTCTAGTTTTTCCCTGATAACCCTTATTTTTCCTAATTTTATTTATTTCTAATTCATCATCATCTCTAGTTAAGATATTAACTTGAGAAGTGGTAACGGATAATTTTTTTAATTTTTCTATGAGATCATTAACCAGGTTATCTTAGTTAGGTCCTAACTTTGTTTCCTTCAAATCTTTTTCAGGAACATTAATTAATTTATATATAGGCCTTTGCGGGTCTATTGGGAAATCTTTATATGAGTCTATTCTTTTAGGTATAGGTGGAAGAGATATTAATTGATTTTCTACCCTATCTAATTGTTCAGCTATTGTTCCTAATAGTGTATTAGAATAATTTAGTTGAGACTGTACTTTACCTATGTCTGTATTTGCTGGCGATTTAAAAGGGTATGCGTCCAAAGACACACTATGTTGATCATTTTAATGGCTTCTAATGGGAGATGAACTGATTCGACAGTTTTGTTTGTTAAAGTTGTCCATGTTTTTGTAATTTTAGTATTTACATTGACATAATTTTCTTGAATAAAAGGATTAATTAATTCTTGTTTTTAACAGTATTCTTCAAACCAACTGAAGAAGTAAATATTAGTTCTTTTCTTTTTAATATATTCATAAATTTTTTTAAGATAATAATCTGTTTGCTTTTTAGAGAAAGTACTAAAATACCAATGTCTTTTTTCTTTATTATAATCGGATTCAAAATCTTGTCTAATCCAATGTTTGTCTATCTCAAATTCTTCTTCTACTTCTATAACATTGAGAATTTGAGAGGCTGTGGGAGACATAGGGGGAGAATCGCTTCTACCCATGTTCTCATATATAGGTTGGGGAATATTTGGTCCAAAATCAACTCCAGCCAGGTTAATATTAATGGTTGAATCAAAGGATTTTCTAGAGTCAATACTTGCTCTAGAACTAAGGGGTTCTTCAGTCCTCATGTATTAACTTCTATTCATTCTAATTCGAACACTACCATCATCTTCTAAAATAAATTGCCTAGGTCTTCTAGACTCTACTTTAGGTGGGGCCATAACTTCTTGTAATACCCATTCTTCTGGAGCTTAGATCTAATGTCTGCGGATTTTAATATTTTTGGAGTAGTAATATTAGACCTTCTTAATTTTGCTTCAACAATAATGGTTTCATTTTTAGGGGAACTTCTTATTGCTTTAAAATCATAATTAACATTTGATACCTTATATTTAATTCTATGACAAACATCAATATTGGCAACACGTTCATAAAATATATCACCCATACATTGTATATTAATAACTAAAGATGTTGGAGTAAAACTATCCTCTAAGTTCATAGAATAATTGGGATAACAATTGAAATATACAGGACCATCATTTAAATTTGATTCAAGTATAGCGATAATTGATTCAGGAAAAGTTTTTATTCTACTATCTCGCAAAATTAACAATATTGGAGTGTTTAATCCTAATTTATGCAAAGGTTTAACAGCAACTTGTATTAATCCTAAGTGAATATAATGAAATCCATTTTTTATATGTTCATCAATTAATTTTTCATTTAATAAATTAATAGTCTCACACTGATGAGTTATTGATCTAGACGCTTCTATGGTCTGTTTAATACTATGTATCATATATTTTTCAAACATACTAGAGTGATATATTTCTTTATAACTAATATCCAGTAATCTCCAGTTTTGTAATCTATTTTCTATTTCTACTATTTCTAATTCATGGTTTTGATATCTATCCTGATAAGATCTAGCTTCTAATTCTTGAGGGGATAGGCCAGACGTCACTATTGCACGATTTCTCCTAGAAGATCCTAGCTCACTCAATGTTCCAAGTATTCTAGACATACTTCTTATTTTCTCATAATTATTTTCTGTATCTTTTCTTTTCTCTCGGGAACACAAGGACACAACTGGTTGCGGGACCACCAACTCAACCTCTCCTGGGTTATTAAAGGCTGACCAACACAACTTTCCAAGCTTACCAACGCTAGAAAATAAAGATATTGAAAATATAAGTTTGAAAATAATAAGTAAACTAGATGTTGACCCGCGCGATGCGCGGGTAAATTTGGAAAAAAACAAGTAAAACCTATTCTCATATATTTTTAAAATATTTGTTATCTTAAATGTTTTGCAATTATAATTTATTAAAATTATAATGTTTATAAATATAAAAATCTTAAAGCATGCTCTTCTGCTTTCTTCTTTTGTCTTTTTCTCATGATATTTAGAAATTTTTTCGAGTTTAAAATTATACAATCTAAAATAAAAATGTTATCATCAATATTGTGCATATATATAATTTCCTCTTTAATGAAAATATATATTTTATCATAGATATTTTTAATTGTCAATTAATAAGTCTGGATATAATATTTATTAATCAGATTCTTATTGATGTGATTTTACATATAGTATATTATGTAAGATATTGAGAGAACAAATTAGAGTTTTTAGTGAAGTGAGAGAGAATATTTTTGTAGGTCTAACTCTTTCATTTTTTAGAGCTTGTAATATATTATTAAACTTGTTAATATTATATAATTCATTGGACAAAAGAATTGAGGTTATATTCAATACATTCTAAATCAAACTTGAAACAATTGTTCTTTTTTTTTTATAGAAAATATTGACATATATAACTGCAATAAAATGAACACTACAATAAAATAAAATTGAAATTTATAACAGATTAATTAAATAGTCAAATATAATAAATAGAAGAAATAAGATGAGAGTAACTTCAATAATGTTTTTAATAATGTTTTTGTTCATCAAATATCTTAATAAATTTTATATCTTTATGGATATGAAATGTTGTGAGGCTTCGTACTAGGGTCTTGCACATTACTTTAGACCATTTACAATAGAGTTTTCAAAGTGTATTAAAAATAGTCATATTGTATACACGATTAAATTTCCATTTTTTAAGATTGGGGAGGTGGAGAACATCAACTCCTCTGGTTCTCATAAACAACGATTTCAATAGAGACAAATATTTAGTACGTTTACTATTGAATTGCCAATATTGAGGGGCAAATTCTTACAATATGTGAATTAAATAAAAAATATTAGTAAACACAATAGTCATAAAACTAATAATCTAATACTACTAATAATAAAAAAATATTTAATTAATGAAAATGGAGAAATAGACATCTTATATCTAAAGTTTCATGGGTAGAACAAAGTTCTTACTAAAAATAATAATTAACTACAGACAAATGATGAGAAGGTTTAGACATATTTTACAATCCTCGCATGTGAGAAATCAAGTGTAAGAAGCGAAAGAAAATTGGAGATAATTTTTTTATTTATACTAATAAACTATTGAGAGATTTGGGGAATTTAGGTGGTTTTCTATGAGTTATTGAAATGAATGGACTTTTTAGGTATAAACGATCAACTAAAGAGACATCAATAAATTAGTAACGCATCTAATATCAATGATAGAATGAAAATACAATAGAATATATTTTTAACTCAAAGATAGTATTGATATAAATTTATTGTTTGGAATTAGTTGATAAATATTTTAGTTAAGTTTTGTAATTATAATGAAAAAATATTAGTAAACACAATAGTCATAAAACTACTAATCTAATACTAATAATAATAAAAAATATTTAATTAATGAAAATGGAGAAATAGACATCTTATATCTAAAGTTTCATGGGTAGAACAAAGTTCTTACCAAAAATAATAATTAACTACAGACAAATGATGAGAAGGTTTAGACATATTCTACAATCCTCGCATGTGAGAAATCAAGTGTAAGAAGTGAATGAAAATTGGAGATAAATTTTTTTATTTATACTGATAAACTATTGAGAGATTTGGGGAATTTAGGTGGTTTTCTATGAGTTATTGAAATGAATGGACTTCTTAGGTATAACCGATCAACTAAAGAGACATCAATAAATTAGTAATGCATCTAATATCAATGTTAGAATGAAAACACAATAGAATATATTTATAACTGAAAGATAGTATCTGATCGTGAAGGCTGGATCAGATCCTGTAGAAGTGGGCCACCAAGTGCGTCTGGGATGCTGATCGTATGGAGATGAGGGGTGTACCTGCAAGGCACTCCGACGCTCAAGTAAGAAAGGGTCAGAGAAAAGGGGCAAGTACAAAGTATTAGTTCGTAGGGTGAATATTGGATATCTGACTCTCTCGCAGGTTTATATAGAGCCCCCAGCGCGTGGCTAACGGTCCTATTTTTGGGGCGAAATAACCGTTTTCCCCAAAGAATAGATAACTATCCAAACTAGCCGTTATGTCGGGCACAGGCATGGTTTCGGGCACCTGCCCTTGACTGTTCGGGGAGCAATGGAGTCGTGCGTAACGGGCAGTTATTCCGGGGAGGAACGACGCATTCCTTGCCCGGTTGGAGGGGTAAAAAGGTAACTTTTGCCCCCTTGTCAGTTGGACTTAGGCGATTTGGGCCGCTCGGGAGCAGAAGCGGATTGGGCCATGTCCAGCCATTGGTCCAGTCTAGAACAGAAGCCCTCCAAGTCGTTGCTCCCGAGCATGGGAGTGATGACTTAAGGACAGCTTGTTACTCCGAGGACTTAGCGTGAAGTCGTCGTTTGAAGACGAGGAGGGATGTCCCAGTGTGCCCGTGGCCCCTGGTGTCCGTGAGATTCGTGGTCGTGACCTTGTTGCCCGGAGTCTGGGGAGACTAAAGGTCAGTCAGAATTGGAAATGTTGGGGTGCCACATGTGCCTAGAGCTCCATGTAGCAGTCACTAGGTAATGATGACTAGTTGATAGTCATCATGGTCTATGATCACGTGTCTGCACGTGCCCCTTTGTATAAAAGGGGGAAATTCGTTCCATTTAGAACTTTTTAGCTCTGATTTCTCTTCGTCTCCTTCAGCATTCCTGCCCGTCACCGTCGTCTGCTTACTTTGACCACCGCTCCAAGCTTCGAGCAGCCACTTTCGTCTTCTTAAATCAAGTAAGTTTCTGATCATGTGCTTGTTCTACTCCTTTTGGTGGTCAATGGTAGATTGCATGTGGTTAGGGCTAGGTTTAGAGGACGAAATAGGTTGATTTCCGGCGATTGTTGGAGGTGGACGGTGGTTGTGCCACTTCTCCACTTTTGACATGCCGTCGGACGTGTTAGTATGTTTTGGTCATGAGGGCGGTTAACGGCGTCGTTGCGATGGCGACGCTTGTGTAACTGTTGCGATCTTTCATCTTTTGAGTGGGTGATGAGTTTTCCGGTAGAATGCTCCCAGGTTCTGGTGAAGCTTTGCGGTTTCCGGCGAAGCTCCGATCGGAAACTGGGTATGAGTGCGGGGAAGCTCCTCGTTTGGGGAAGATTTGTTTCAAGCGTCTCCTCGCGGGGAAGTTTCAGTTTTTTGATGTTAGGGCTTAGGTTGGGGACGTTGTCCTCAGCCCTTTGCGTGCCCTTTCACTTGACTTAGCGGTGGAAGGGTGGATTTGATTTGTTGTCGAATTCACTTTTCTTTTCTGCTTTTCAGGTGATCGACATGGCGACGGGGGCAGATGAAGAGATTATCTTAGATACGTCCGAGGAAGAAACAGGATCTTCGGATGATAGTAGCTCGACGGCTTCGAGTTCCTCCAGTGAGGTCAGGGAGGAAGAAGAGTTAGAAGGTATGGACGAGGATGCTGCCGAGGATTCTGTGGAGGAGTGGGAGGTGGCCGAACCTGCTAAACATGTGTCCACTTTCGCAACGTACTTGGGTGATGTCTTCACGGAGGTCGGACCGGAGGGGGAGTGGAAGGTGCACTTTCCCTCCGAGGATGAGCGGGTCTGTACGAATTTCAGGGACTGCTTTACCATGTATGAGTATGCCTTCAAGGAGCTGGGTTTGAGGTTTCCGTTCACCGATTTCTAGCATTCAGTGTTCGTGCATTTGAAGTTAGCCCCCACGCAACTGCACCCTAACTCGTTAGCCTTTATTCGGGCTTTCGAGCTGGTGTGCGAGTACCTCTCTATTGGGGATACTCTCCCTCTGTTATTTGCCGTCTTCCATTTCCAGAGGCAGGTGTTGGGGAGGAAGTATGGTTGGGTCTCTTTAAAGCAGCCTCGCAAGTTGTTTAAACCATTTTCTGAGTCGATACAGACGTTTAAAGAGCGGTATTATGTCATCGAGCCCGTGTCCGAAGCTGTCCAGGATAGTACATATGTCTGGGAGATCGATGTTGATGAGGACGAGAACGATCTGTGCGACGAGACGGAGAAGTTTATTGGGTGGAGGATCTACAAGTTCCCCATCCACTAGGCACCCGACCATTTCGCCAAGAGGCCCAGCGACTATGTTCTCCAACCGCATGAGCTGCATGGGCAGGATGTCGTGGCGTACGAGGAGCTGGTGAAGTACGTTAACTTCTTCCTGCTCGTAGTGTTGGACGAATAAGGGTGCTCCGATCTTCGAGGAGGACGGCAGTCAGAGGGTTGAGTACCGATTCATCAACACCAAGGCACTGTTGGAGTGCAAGACTCCTGCGGAAGTCGAGAAGCTACTTGGTAGTCTTAGTTATTTCAGATTTGCTCCCGTTGTTTCTTTTCCTCGTAACTAACGTGTTCGTCTTTTGTTTGTGCCGGTGAGATGCCTCAGACCCACAAAACGATGGTGAAAAATGCTATCGCGAGGAAAAAATCCGGTACGGCTGCTCCAAAGTCTAGATTTGCCAATGCGCGTGCTCCTACTCCTCCCCAACTTACTGCGGGGAACTCCTCCTCTCCCACTCCAGCCCCCCGGGGATATCCTTTTTCTTTGACCACGCGGCCTAAGAGGCTGAGGGTTGCTGTCGCTGTGGATCTCAGCCGGGCCCCGGAGAAGGGAAAGTTCGAACTCCCACCTTGCATACATGATAGGAAATTTTTTGAGGGGAAATATTTGGTCGTGCCGCGGGCAGAATCTCTGTGTCTGGAAGGCATGGATCGCTCGAGCAAGAGGGCGCTGGTGGCCCAAGATGCTTCCGCGCTTGTCAGGATGTTAGAGATGGCAGCTGTTTATGCTGAGGGGGATTCAGCAACAGAGTCCGAACTGAGAACTGCCCGGGCCACCATAACATCCCTTGAGGAAACGGCGAGGAAGGCCAAGGAGGAGGCGAAGAGCTCAGGGGATGCCCAGAAGAGGGCGGAGGAGGAGATGCCCAGGTTGAAGGAAAGGGTCTCTACGCTGGTTGCGGAGAAGAAGGCGGCGAAGGAATTGGTTGAGGAGCTGAGGTCGAAGAATGCTTTGGGCGAAGATGAACCCGAGGACGTGAAGGAGATAAAGACAAGGCCCGAATTGGTCGCCCGTATGCTGGCGGCTAAGGATGACAATATCGTCATTGCGGACGAATCCTTTTGGAACGCTGTGTCTCAATTGCGGGTAGTGAATCCCGAGCTTAACTTCTCCATCGATGGAACCCATTATTTGGCGCGTGTTGAAGATGGCCGGATCGTTATGCCCAAAGCCCTTCTCGAAGAGCATACTGAGGGCCAACCCGCGGAGAGCCAGGAGCCTCAGCCAAGTGCTGAGCAAGATGACTAGATGGATGAATGAAGAATTTTCCTTTTGTTGTAATTTGTCCGGCCTGCGTGCCGTGTATCTGTTGTAGCCTATTTTGGGGGGCATAGCCCCCATTTGATGTAATCTATCACAGCCGTGGTCCTAGTGGCCACTTATTATGTTTAAATTATATGCCCGGTCTTGGTGGCCGGTTCTGTTCTTTGCGTGGTTTTAATTGCTTTTATTTTTTGCTAAGTGTTGTACTCATGCTTGTTGTGAATGTATGTCTGCCCGTGATAGGGAGTATTTGACTTATACGAATTTTTAGGGGGATTGCTCGTTGTAGATGTGTTCGGCAGTGAGGCGTATTGATCGAACGGCCGGGGAATATCTTGGCGGGGTGCGGAGCTCAGGTCGCGTTTTAGGCCTGAGTTCGCGGCGTGAACGTCCCATCGCGAGCTGGGGTTCTGCCAGTCATGGTACTTTGACGACGGCGATGCTCGATCGAGGACCGCCGTCGAGCAGTTACTCGGCTCGTTACTGAGCGGGGTTCTGCTTCATTGATATGCGATGCTTGTACCTAGGCGTGCATAGTGGTCGGTAGCTAACGTTCGTCGTCGCGACGGGTCGAACCGAGAATTAGGGCCTTAGCTATAGTATTGTTTTAGGTTTTAGGCATTCCATGGTCGAGCAAGTTCTTCCCCGTTGAGATGTTCTAGGTAGTAGGCCCCATTCTCCATTTTTGCTCGGACGCGATAGGGTCCTTCCCAGTTGGAGGCTAGTTTGCCCTCCCGGGAGTCTTTGTGGTTTCTTCTTAGAACAAGGCTTCCCATGTCGAACTCTCGTCGTATCACCTTGGCGTTGTGCCTGATGGTAATTTTTTGTTTTAGTGAGGCTTCGAGGAGGGCTGCCCCGGTTCGGATTTCCTCGACGAGGTCGAGTTCCTCTCTTAATGATCTGTCGTTCATATCCTCGTCTAGGGACGACTCTGTCCGCTTGGAGGTGTCGCACCCTAATTTTTGACCCTAAGATCCCGTTCCCTTTTGGCATAGCATCTTTAGGTCTTTGTATGCGTGTTTACTACGACTAACCAGCTTGTGTAGGCGCTTTAAATCCAAAGGGAGATGGTACTCGCTCAAGCATTTCAGGGCAAGACCAACTGAGGATGTCTTTCCATACCCTGTCAAGAGTGATGAACGTCTAGTAAAGAATTCAGACCAAAGGATCAAATTGCTCAGGATATAGTTAATTGATTCAAAAGGACTTCAAGTTTTACTCATTGGTTTACTCATACTCCAAATTTGCAAATTACGATCGTTCATTAATAAGCCATTCAAGTAACAAGAGGAAAAACTATGTCATTCAAAAAATTGAATTCCATATCCAATACAGTCTTGAGAAAACTTAACGGCAAGGCAGATGATCTTCTCAATAAGTAGAACTACTAATATCATTGGCATGAATTGAGTAAGTTAGGGCCTGACATACTACAAGAGTCACAAGGTAATGCGCATTGATGGTTTTAAGTTATAACACTTTACATAAATCGAGACGCAAGTATTTAGAGAGTGGCAGTGGAGAGTGATTATATGGACATGGCTCAAGTCTCTATCTAGAAAGAGTATATTATTTCAAAATGACACCATTGGTCATTGCCATAAATGTGGACCTAGGTACAAGTAGAAACTATGCAAGCTTTGGCACTGTATCATTCAAATTACATCAAAGGCACCCAAATAATACGGTGAACACCATGTCACGATCGGACTTGTTGGTATGTAAAAGCTTTAATCCAAGTCATCATTGCAAGATATTGTAAAAGCATGTCAAGGTTCACATCATTCAAGCCATAAAGGATTATGTCCAAAAATAAAAGCATACGCCTGAGTTTTCATGTCTTTTTACAAAGTAATACAAGACCCTATCATTGGGTTTACATGGCACCGATTCCCCTAAGCTTAAGTGGCAATATCTGTACAAATTCATGTTGTCATTACAATAATGAATCGTTGTTGTATTTATTTGATACCATGCTCACTCTCGAGGTACAGAAGTTACTCAGAATCTGCTAGCCGGATCAACGGTGTTTCTGGCTATCGTACGGAAGACTTATGAACAAGCATGACATTAAGAATTCCACCGCACACGCATGAGGATTCAATCTAATGCTGCAAGGATTATCGTTTCCAACCCTAAAGAAAAAAACAACAAAATTGGGGCATGTTAAGCATAAGCATGTTATTTCAGAACTGAAACATTTTTCATCCACCGATATAAATCATATCAGTTCAAGTGGGAAATTTAACAAGTATCAAATCATCTTACACTGCAACCTCTGCACCTTTACTTACGCATGGCAAAAACACAAGGATTTCTGGCAGAGATCCGTTACAAATGCCACGACCTCTTCATCATACCAACTGCAATCATTCTTCAATGAGTTAGTAAGTGCTGGAGGATAAAGCATGACGACTCATATTGGAAATAGAGGCTATGTGTGGACCTGTTGGTTGGAAGCCACCTTTGCATTATTGATACCTGGAAAAAAACAAATACACACCATATTGAATGAGATAAAAGGGGGAAGACATCCAAGTTGTTTCAAAAATCATGGTAATTATAAGAAACAACAAAGAATCAGGCACCATCAACTGGAGATGTCAGCTGCTCGAAGTGAGTTCGATTTGCCATACAGACAACGCTACCAGGGGAACCATGACCAAGAACATATAGTTTTCAAACCTGCAAATAATAGTGTCTAGAGTCATTTGGCACGGTTTTAGCTCAGTACCTGCCCAGAAAACAAGAGGCCAAATTAAACCAAGCAAGTTTATCATACTCATAATGTACTTGAAGAGCATACTTGGGAATTTCAAAGAACGGTCGTATCTCATGTTATGACAGCAAAATCAAGCCAGAGGCCACTTTCAAAAGACAGTCAGAATTTTCATAGCAGTACTACTACTAGTAACAGAAAAAGGTTGAACATAATTGAGTCAAGTGGGAATATATGTTGACGGAGTCCAATTTTATGACTTGTTGAAGTTGTTTCAGCTTAGTGATGTTCTCATATTCGAAGAGTGCTAGCTACAAGTGTGAAGACAAGTAGCACTCCGCCTGCATATGGAATATCACGGTCACCTAATACGGCTGGAGATTATGGTCAGCCAGGTTATCCCCTTCACAGCCCTGCATCAAATACGAACAGAAGCAATTCAAGATGCATACTTCGACATGCTGGTAGTAAAATGATGCAGCCCAGGAAACGCATGAATTCAAGCCGAAATGGTTCCAAAATGCGGTCATCAAATAAACAATCAATCATTTTCAAATTAAAGAAACATCAGGTTCCAAGGTTCCTACCTTCGTGAAAATCATGAAAGTAACATAGGAAGAAGAATTATTAATATCTCCTCGGAGGCTCACAGATTGGCATACCCTGAACGAGTCCGTTTCGACAAGCAGCCTTCATGCAGCCTGCAAGTGAGCCGACTACATGAGCTACGTCGCACCACAGCCAGCAACACCATTTCGACAAACTAAGCTATCTCCAACCTCAATACCAAGCCATGAGAAATGCAAGATCATAACCACTTGTTGAGAACTTTCAACCAAGTTACTCAATCCTGTTGATAATATTGAGAAAGAGGGAAAGATTATACATTCGAAATTCATTAATAATAATAATACACATAAAAAGAAAATTCAAGGTATACCAAGATGTATTGAACTCAACCTTCATTCAAGATACGGGACATTGTCCTTGGTTAGGAAAGATCCATCTGGACAAGATTTCTTCACGTTGGGTATTGATTGCAATTGTGGGCTGAGAAAAGAAAAACATTAAGGAAGTCAGACATATTCAAACAACATTTGAGATGTTTCCAAAACGATATAAAACCTGTCCCGTAGAAAATCAGATAAGTTTGAAAAAAAAAACTTTCCAAAACCGTAATCAACAACAATTCCAATTTGAAATTGTAACTGAGTAACATACACGGTTCTAAGGGCATTGGCCAAGAAATTGAGGTGAGAAAATTGAGAAACATATCGTATCATCAAACCATTTCCAAAACAAGTCCAGGAAATATCAAATTTTCCTAATTGGCCTCAGAGTTCGTTTTGAATCAGATCTCTTTTTTTTCTCATCACTTTCAATGGAAATTATGGGCAATCTCCCAAAGGGATACCGCCAAAACAAACCTTCCAAAACAGGACGAACCAAGAATCAAAAACAATAAGTGTGAAATCACGTTTTCAGGGCAGGAATTAAGATCTCACATTATCAGACAAGATTCAAAAACATAGTATCAGACAGCTTTACACCTTTCCAAATCGTATCAGCATATCCACAAATTCAAATCAGTCCAAAACTTTCCCAAATCAAAAAATAAAATCAAATCGGCATTAAACCGAATCAATCAACATTAACAATTTCAAAAGCTTCCATACTCATCATTGGCCTATATAAAGGGACTCATTCTATCAGAAAAGGGACAAAAAAAAAGAACGAACGAAAATCCTAGCGAAGCATTTCACAAAGAGAAAGAAAAAGAGGCGCAACAAATATCATCAATTTTCCAAACCTACTGAAAGGAGGAGATTCAGGTCTACCATCATCATCCACAAGGGCGACCGTCAAACAATATACAAAAGGCAAACAAAGCTCACAGGAACGTAAAGAAGAAAGAAAACTTCCCTCGACGAAGCCACCGGAGCCATCCACCGCCGGCGTCGCCATCATCTCCCTTTACTCTTTTTTCTATTTTCCGCTATCTGTAATGTAAAATGTAATCGCCATAAAATAGTGAAAATCGGGGTAACGGGTCGTGTGGGGTGAGGTTTATTTGTTTGATTTTGCTTGATCGGAGAGACGAGAGATCGGGAGAGATGAGGGGAGAACGACGGCGGTTAGGGTTTTCTCTAACCCCAGTTTTCATTTTCTGCGAGAGTGAGAGACGAGAGAGAGAGAGCGCTCCGTTCTTTTTTTCCCTTTCATTAGTCTTTTTTTATTTATTTTTATTTTAAAATTAAAACTTTTTTTATAATAAAAAATTAAAAACTTTTTATAATTAAAATTAAAAATCTTTTTTTATAATTAAGATTAAAACCTTTCATTAATAATTTAATTTAAGATTTTTATAATAATAATTTAATTTAAAATCTTTTTTAATAATAATTAATTTAAACTTTTTATAATAATTAATCTAATTTCCTTTTTTAATAAAATTAAAACTTTCTCTTTAATAATTAATTTAAAACCTTTTCTTTTATGATAATGATTAAAATCAAATTTCTTTAATAATAGTTAAAATTAAACTTCTATTAGTAATTAATTTTAAAGTTTTTATAATAATAATTAATCTAAGCTTTCAATATAAATCAAATTTAAACCCCCTTTTATAATGTTAATAAAACTTTCACAAAAGGACATTAACACTAAACCTTTTAATTTAAACCCTCTTAATAATCTAAAAAAAAAAAATCTAAAATTAAATAATAAAAGAATCCTTTCATAGTTAATTGTAAGACCTCCTCTCTCATAAACAATATAAATATAATCTCTAATTAATTTCAAGATAAAAGTCTAAAATCAACTTTTCTTAACAAAATCGTCCCCGGATTAGAAACCTCTCGCTTAGTCCTAGGTTCGTGAATGCTCGTGTGTGAACTTTCGTTTGGTTGCTTGTATGTTCTTTATCTTAATTTGTGTTTCTGCTTCAAACCCTTTTCAAAAAACAATAAAAATCTTTGATCCAACGTCGAGCCAATTTTCTACCCATATAAGTCGATCGCCTTAGGGCATCGCATTCGACCTATTGATCACAAGACACAAGTCTAGCATCACTTTGCTAGCACCCTCGCCTAAATAATATAATTAACCACATAAATATCCAAGGGAAAATCTCATGCATGATAACCATGTTATTGTGCATGGTGCACATCATTTGCATTCATAATCGACACCCTTAAGTTAAGTCAATTAGTTAACTTAGGATAGACTTCCTAGGTTAGTCCCCCCTTAATTTTGATTTTTCAAATCAAACTTTAGCCCACCTAATTCTCCACACAAGAGAATTAGATGTTAATCATCTCAAAGAAAGGGACATACAATCCCATACCCCACAAATACAAACATTTTCAAAGAACTGTGGTGGTTTTCTTAAGATGATGACTCATCTTCCTCTCCTAAACCTTTAAAACATTTAGTATCCTTAATAAAGGAACTAAAAGTGCTCTGATTCCCTCCTGACAGGGTATGTAGGCACAAGATGCGATATCTTGTCGAGCACACTTAGGAATAAAAATAATAAACTACCTACCCTTAAACCCTTAGCAAAACAAATAACAAATAACATAAAACAAAATCAAGAGGTTCCTGTAGAGTACTACAGATATCTAGGATGCTAACACTTCCCTAGGTATAACCAATCCCCGAACTTAGAATCTTAGTGCATTTGCATTGCATTGTGGGAATTCGGTTTTTTTCTCCCTTCCCTTAGATAAAATCAAAGACCGGTGGTGAAATTAAAAATGTGATCCTAGTTAACAAATAACTATGGTATCCAATTTACACTGCGACAGAAATGGCGACTTCACTGGGGAATCCTCATAAGAGGGTTCCCCCTAACTTGATTAATTATGTTTTTGTTATACATTTGTTATCTTTTATGTTTGCTTGGGTTATTACTTGTGTGGTGAGACAAAGTCCTACACCCGGACTAGAGTGAAAATTATGATAGGAACGGTGAGACTTCAATGATGCTTTGAGGGAGTCGATTCCTGAAAAAGTAAATTGAGACTTCACCACTCAGTCTAGGCCCTCTCGAATAAAATATTTGTCCAACGAGTTCATTCGTGAAGACAGTATGGTTTCGATCTAAAGGCCCTCGGGACTGGGGACCGTAGTTACCTTTAACCCAACTTGGCCTATTAGGGCGTAGTGCGGGGACTATGCAGGAGTCTATTTCTGCGATAGTTGCTACGCGATACTACACTCAGACGAGATTCTCTTGAGGATATTGTTGACTACCAAGTGATTTAGGAAATCGATAATATCCGAAAGATGGGTTGTAGACTCTGGGAACTTTGTAGAACCCGTTCGGCAGGTACATTTAAAACCATAGTACACACCTATTGGGATGGGTAGACCTTGGCTCCATGTTGTGACCCTTCAAACCTAGGACTCTTTGTGTGTGTGCTTTGTGCTTTGTGTTTTGTGTGTTTGCATCCCTGCATTCATAAGCATCATCTCATAAGATTCATGGAACTTAGTCTTGTTTATAAACATCATAAGGATATCATGGACTCTAAAAAAAAAATTAAAAAAAAAAAAAAACGTTGAAGTACCTTTACAAGAGTCATAACCTGGACGATCTAAGGGGATTGGAGACCTTATTGACGGATAAAGAAAGGTTCAAGACCAGATATGAGGAAACCCTATTGATAAGGAAATACTATCTACTCTACTCCAGTTTATCACTGTTGGTGACAATTCTTGAAGGATATTCTCAGATAATGGAGTTACTTATTCAAGACAAGAATCCATTTACTATCTTCGACAAATGTCCGAGCTAATATGACTACAAAAGGAGAAATTCTTAAAAAAGGCTACTCTAGTCCTTAATCGATACCTTGGGAGCTTAATTGGAAGAAGAAGTCAAACGAAGACCGTTGGAAGAGTCTCCTTAGATCCATCATTATTAGCTTTTATTTAGCTTTTCTGTTATGACTCTTGGAAAGTGTACCAACGTGTTGTAAACAATTTTGTAATAAATCAATCTTTTAATATTCCAATACTAATAGTTGTAACCATTTTGATAATTAAATAAAAAACGAGTCTTTTGATATTCCTTGATGATTATAAATAGTTGAGTTCCATGAAACGTGCTGCATGCGCATTGCATCTTTAGCATTGCATCCTTTTTGCATACGTCTTTTCTCCACCTCAGCTTATTCAGCCTTCTATCTTCGTGTTGCTCAGCTGATCTTCTGGCATTCGCATCGAACTTGAAGTAGTTACTGGGGATAATGGATAGAACACAAAATATGGATCCCATGTCAAGCTTCAGAGTGATGTCTAATCCGATGTTTGGTTTTTCTTCTGACAACGACGCTCTACAAGTGGATGTTCCTACTCGATCTCATCCTGTGCAAGATAACCTGGATGGTCAAGTTAACGAAAAAGATTCCCGCTTTCTTAGGTATATGCCAAATTCCCAGAACATCCGTCCTGTGACGATTGTGGATGATCCTAGATTAGGAGAAATTGAAAAAGGATTTCGTGACCTCCAAGAACAATTGGATATGTTGAAGAAACCTAATGCATCTGGTTTTAAAGCTTCTGACTTATGTCTAGTTCCGGGCGTGGTTTTTCCTCCGAAGTTCAAAATTCCTACCTTCGAAGTATACAAGGGTGTTAGTTGTCCAAGGTACCATCTAACGATGTTTTGTCGAAAGATGACCACTTATGTCGACAATGACAAGCTGATGATCCACTGCTTCCAAGAAAGTTTATCTGGGGCATCTTTGATGTGGTATATGAAGCTAGCAAGGAACTGTATTCAGTCTTGGGAAGACTTAGCCAGCGCTTTTATGAAACAATATGATTACAATGTGGACATGGCTCCAGACGGTGACCAATTGATGAACATGAGTCAGAAAGACAACGAGTCCTTCAGGGAATATGTGCAACGGTGGAAAGAATTGGCAGCCCAAGTTCAGCCACCACTTCAAGAGAAAGAACTGGCCAAGATGTTTCTAAAAACACTGTCAGACTCTTATTATGTCAGAATGATAGGCGTTGTGTCATTAGAGTTCTCCAAAATTATGGAAATCGGAGTAAACATCGAGAATGCACTCAAAAGTGGAAAGATCCAAGATGTCTCGAATAGACAAGCTAATGAAGAAAAGTCTGTTGGTGATTTCCAAGAGGAAATGAGTGTTGATGTTAATGCAATTTTGGATTCTCCTCAGACTTTGCAAGCTCCAGTTCCGGTGCCTTATCACAAACATCGGTTTACAGCACCTGTTCAGTGCCAACAATCACTACCCCATGGACGTCCGTACAAACGACAAAGGTTGACTCATCAGGATCAACGTCAGAATCGACAAGTTCAGAACCTGAATCACCAGAATCAGCGTCAGGATCAGCGGAGACCCCTAAATAGTCCAGAAGAAAAGACTCATTGGTTTGACCTAATCCCAATGACTTACAGTCAATTGTGGTCTTACTTTTCCCGAAACTCAGTGATGGCACCCAGAAAGACCAGAGCCATGAAATCTCGCCCTCCTTGGTTCAATCTAGAGGCCAGTTGTGAATTTCATGATGGAGTGTTGGGGCATTCTATTGAAGGTTGTAAGGTTTTCCAAGAAAAGGTCCAAGAAATGATCGACAATGAAGTGTTGACCTTCAGGAGAGGAAGCCCAGTTGTGAATGGAGCACCTTTGAGTTGATGGACGTGAAGACTTACGAGAGTTCTTCCCAAACTAGTGGAATCAAAAGCAGAGTTCACTCCCAAGGCCATTAAGCTGCTTATTCATTACTTGCATCTTATTGTTATTTCTTTGATTATAAGCATGTTTTACATGTAAGAATTTGTTACTTTGAATAATTAATGCAATGATAATGTTTGTCTTGAAGAAATCCATTCGTTTCACTCATTTTTAAAATGATATTTTATAATGCCAATGCTGCCCAATCTCTTGCCTCCGCAGAGAACTGAATGGAGGATGATGAAATCAAACGCTAGATCTCTTGTTGTATGCTTTAGAATAAAACTCTGCTAGTGATATAAGGCATTATTTCAAAAATCCTAAACACCGGAGATATAAGGAGATAAACCCTCGTTAACCTCTTTGAGCCTTTGAAGTAGGAGTTTTCTTCTTCTATATCCAAAAACCCTCATTTTAACCTGGGGCAGGGTTATTTTAAAAAAAAAACTGAGTAAAATATCACGAAGATTGGGTGGGCACAAACAAACTTTGAGCCTTATATCCTTTGTTTCTTATACCGTGAACCAATCCATAATACAACCCTTAAAAGTCCTAATTGAAGCATGGTTTATTTCAAAAGCATGCTCATAGAGATATCGTTTCCTGACTCTTATGAGCCATGCTCAAATTTGTCTTGGCATTATAAAATCGGTAATTCAACCGTCCAAAAATATTTTTAAAAAAATCTTCAAGACAAACATACGTTGCATTATCTGTTTCAGAATTAACATTTTCTGCTTGCTAACACTGCTTGACATCATAGAAGCTAGCATACGAGCATCAGCGATGGTTTCTAAACCTTTTGTGATTGGAAACTCTGATGAGTAAATGGTAGATTATTCCAAAAGGATGATCATACACAGGGGCATGTTGCCTAAAGACTTTTCTGAGCAGGGGCAAGTTGCCTCCCAGCTATTTCTTTCACTGTCTGACCCCAAGGGGCAAGTTCGAAGACTAAAGACACCGTCAATCTGGGGCAGTTACGTCGAGATTTGATAAATCTCTCCATGTTCGAAGACTCAGTGTATAGAACACCGTCAATCTGGGGAAGTTACGTCGAGATTTGGTAAATCTCTCAAAGAATTTGAAGAATCGGTTACAGAACACAGTCAATTCGGGCCAGTTACGTCGAGATTCGACAATCTCTCCAAGAGTTTGAAAACGTTGAGACAGTTGGACTCCAAGTTTTCTGTAAAATCCTCTTGGTATGACTTCTTCTTATAAACCAAGTGGTCTGGGGCATTTGAGAAGTGAAGATCGCTTCTCATCCACAACAATTGCTGTTCAAAATGGCGACTACCATGCAGGTTATCAATACAGAGTTACATCAGTCTCACGACTTTATTCACTCATACCTCAAAGGGTTTCTACCCCAAGTAATGTGACGACTCCCCAGTAAGTTTCTACTTCAGGTAGTCACGACCATTCTCCTGTAAATCTTCACTTCAAGAAGTTATAGCACGTTTGACGCAAGATTTCTCCAGTCGGCAACCTAAGAACCCTCGGTGGACTTTCTTACAACTTCAACCTTCCCCAGCGAAGCGATTGTTTATTTCACTCCTCAATGGATTTTCTCACTATCTCCACCCTCTCCAGTGAAAGCGGATGTTTATTTCATCCCCTCGAATTTTTATGTCTGATATTTTCAACTACTATGGATTCAAGCTTCCCCGATGAAGTGGATATTTATTTTATCCAGTTACAACTTTCATTCAGACTACTTCAGTTCGCAGGGTTTATTTATTTTATCCCCCATGAAGTCTTTTTGACCATGAATTTGATTCGTTCCCAGTGAATCTTTCTCATCCCCAGTAGAATCACAAGGTTCATCCTGACAATCCTAAGTGAAGTCATGATGTTCATCCCCAAGTGGAGTGCTCTATTTTCCCCAGAGTTGAAGCTTTGAAGCAAGACATAGTTCCATATGTGGATTTCCATTCATCCCCAGTGATGCTTCTTATATTGCGAAGATTGGCCGAGTATTCGTACCGAGATGCTTGTTTTCATCTCCCGTTTGCTTCTCGTTGTTGTTTTGTCAGCATAAGCATAAGCATAGCATGGCATTCTTTCATGTAGATTCATGGCATGGCATTTTTGCATCTTGCATTTTGTGTTGGTTTGCTCTTTCACTTTGGTTGTGTTTATCTCCAAGTGACTAGGTTTGTCTGTTCCCTCCAAGTAGAATCGTTAGCCCTAGGCAGAAAGAACACGTCCTTTCTAAACTCCCCACTGAGTTCGATCCTCATGGAAGATGGTTGTTTCAGTTTTCTTTTCCATTTTCGGATAAAAGATAAACCCCTTTGAGTTCATTCCTCATTGGATAGAGTCTTGATTGACCGTTTCTTTTCAGTTTTTTCCCTGAATTGAACTTTGGTCCCTGACAATCACAATTTTGGATATCTCTAGGCTGGTGAACCTAGATCAAGCGTGCATTTATTTTGCACCCTATCTCCCCAAAGAAGAATATATTCAAAGATATCTATAGAAGACAAAGTTGTTCCTCCAGCAGTATTATGGGATTTAAATCCAGACATCAAGGGATGACTCTTTATTTGAGTTCAGTTTTCTACCTGGATGACAAAAGGCAGTCTCCTCAAGACATTTTTCCTATCCCCGACGAAGTTATCAAGGTTATCAACTATTGAAGACTTTACAAGTATTCTCTTTATTTGAGAATCTCTATTACAAGAATTTACTAGCTTCAACACAAACTTCAACTACAGCAATATTACTTCACAGTGGTATTTTCCCCAGTGAGTCCATTATTCAAGTTACTTCTATCAAATGGCATTTTCTTCAAAAAAGTTTGGTGAAGATTCAGTCAGTCTTTCTCTTTATTTGAGAAGACATGTTTACAAATCAGTCGGCCCGCATCTCTTTTGAAGATCCCCGGTGAAGCTTCCAGGATCTCGGCAGTAGATTCCTTGGTTTATTTCAAATTTTGACGAACAGTCATTTCTTTCCAGGATCTCGGCAGTAGATTCCCTAGTTTATTTTAAACTTCGACAAACAGTCGTTTATTTTCCTGGTTATTCTCGGAAGTAGATTTCCAGAAGACCTCGGCAGTAGGTATCTCATTTTATATTTCCTGGTTATTCTCGGTAGTAGATTTCCAGAAGACCTCGGCAGTAGGTATCTCATTTTATATTTCCTAGTTATTCTCGGCAGTAGATTTCCAGAAGACCTCGGCAGTAGGTATCTCATTTTATATTTCCTGGTTATTCTCGGCAGTAGATTTCCAGAAGACCTCGGCAGTAGGTATCTCATTTTATATTTTCCTGGTTATTCTCGGCAGTAGATTTCCAGAAGACCTCAGCAGTAGGTATCTCATTTTATATTCTCTGGTTATTCTTGGCAGTAGATTTCCAGAAGACCTCGGCAGTAGATTCCTCAATTCTTCTCCTTCTAAACAAGGTATTCAGAGGAGAAGCTGAATCATTATTTTGATCATCAGAATCTTATTTTGGTTATTACCTTTGCTCAGGCTATCATATGTTCGATAGTAGGTAATATACCAATATATTTGGTCAGATGCCTAGCTTAGGCTACTGTGGTGGTAGTAGGTCATCTTTCCTTCTGTGTTTACCTTGCTCAGGCTACCATTTATTTGGTAGTAGGTAATACACGCCCTTTTATTTCAAATGGACATATTTGCTTAGGCTACCAGTTGTTGTTTGAACCATCATCATTGCCTAAGATATCTTTGTGATTGTCGGTTGGCAGTCTTTTTCCCCCAGTGGTGTTAGATCTTTCCCCGTGGAGTCTTGATTTGTTAAGCTGTTCCTCGTCGGGTCTTCCCTTCTTTAGTTGTGTTTCAACCACGGTTATCCTCTGTGACATTATTCCTCACAGATTCCTTTGTCTTGCATTCCATTTCATACCATATCATGTGCATTTGGCGGTATCTTAGGGCCAAAAAAATTGTGCATGTTTGTATTTAAGTCTCTCCTATCTCGTCAAGACGAAGATTTCAATCTCCATATCTCCGAATAGGAGAAACTTAAATAGGGGCATCTGTCGCACCCTAATTTTTGACCCTAAGATCCCGTTCCCTTTTGGCATAGCATCTTTAGGTCTTTGTATGCGTGTTTACTACGACTAACCGGCTTGTGTAGGCGCTTTAAATCCAAAGGGAGATGGTACTCGCTCAAGCATTTCAGGGCAAGGCCAACTGAGGATGTCTTTCCATACCCTGTCAAGAGTGATGAACGTCTAGTAAAGAATTCAGACCAAAGGATCAAATTGCTCAGGATATAGTTAATTGATTCAAAAGGACTTCAAGTTTTACTCATTGGTTTACTCATACTCCAAATTTGCAAATTACGATCGTTCATTAATAAGCCATTCAAGTAACAAGAGGAAAAACTATGTCATTCAAAAAATTGAATTCCAAATCCAATACAGTCTTGAGAAAACTTAACGGCAAGGCGGATGATCTTCTCAATAAGTAGAACTACTAATATCATTGGCATGAATTGAGTAAGTTAGGGCCTACCATACTACAAGAGTCACAAGGTAATGCGCATTGATGGTTTTAAGTTATAACACTTTACGTAAATCGAGATGCAAGTATTTAGAGAGTGGCAGTGGAGAGTGATTATATGGACATGGCTCAAGTCTCTATCTAGAAAGAGTATATTATTTCAATATGACACCATTGGTCATTGCCATAAATGTGGACCTAGGTACAAGTAGAAACTATGCAAGATTTGGCACTGTATCATTCAAATTACATCAAAGGCACCCAAATAATATGGTGAACACCATGTCACGATCGGACTTGTTGGTATGTAAAAGCTTTAATCCAAGTCATCATTGCAAGATATTGTAAAAGCATGTCAAGGTTCACATCATTCAAGCCATAAAGGATTATGTCCAAAAATAAAAGCATACGCCTGAGTTTTCATGTCTTTTTACAAAGTAATACAAGACCCCATCATTGGGTTTACATGGCACCGATTCCCCTAAGCTTAAGTGGCAATATCTGTACAAATTCATGTTGTCATTACAATAATGAATCGTTGTTGGATTTATTTGATACCATGCTCACTCTCGAGGTACAGAAGTTACTCAGAATCTGCTAGCCGGATCAACGGTGTTTCTGGCTATCATACGGAAGACTTATGAACAAGCATGACATTAAGAATTCCACCGCACACGCATGAGGATTCAATCTAATGCTGCAAGGATTATAGTTTCCAACCCTAAAGAAAAAAACAACAAAATTGGGGCATGTTAAGCATAAGCATGTTATTTCAGAACTGAAACATTTTTCATCCACCGATATAAATCATATCAGTTCAAGTGGGAAATTTAACAAGTATCAAATCATCTTACACTGCAACCTCTGCACCTCTACTTACGCATGGCAAAAACACAAGGATTTCTGGCAGAGATCCGTTACAAATGCCACGACCTCTTCATCATACCAACTGCAATCATTCTTTAATGAGTTAGTAAGTTATGGAGGATAAAGCATGACGGCTCGTATTGGAAATAGAGGCTAAGTGTGGACCTGTTGGTTGGAAGCCACCTTTGCATTATTGATACCTGGAAAAAAAACAAATACACACCATATTGAATGAGATAAAAGGGGGAAGACATCCAAGTTGTTTCAAAAATCATGGTAATTATAACAAACAACAAAGAATCAGGCACCATCAACTGGAGATGTCAGCTGCTCAAAGTGAGTTCGATTTGCCATACAGACAACGCTACCAGGGGGAACCATGACCAAGAACATATGGTTTTCAAACCTGCAAATAATAGTGTCTAGAGTCATTTGGCACGGTTTTAGCTCAGTACCTGCCCAGAAAACAAGAGGCCAAATTAAACCAAGCAAGTTTATCATACTCATAATGTACTTGAAGAGCATACTTGGGAATTTCAAAGAACGGTCGTATCTCATGTTATGACAGCAAAATCAAGCCAGAGGCCACTTTCAAAAGACAATCAGAATTTTCATAACAGTACTACTACTAGTAACAGAAAAAGGTTGAACATAATTGAGTCAAGTGGGAATATATGTTGACGGAGTATAATTTTATGACTTGTTGAAGTTGTTTCAGCTTAATGATGTTCTCATATTCGAAGAGTGCTAGCTACAAGGGTGAAGACAAGTAGCACTCCGCCTGCATATGGACAATCACTGTCACCTAATACGGCTGGAGATTATGGTCAGCCAGGTTATCCCCTTCACAGCCCTGCATCAAATACGAACAGAAGAAATTCAAGATGCATACTTCGACATGCTGGTAGTAAAATGATGCAGCCCAGGAAACGCATGAATTCAAGCCGAAATGGTTCCAAAATGCGGTCATCAAATAAACAATCAATCATTTTCAAATTAAAGAAACATCAGGTTCCAAGGTTCCTACCTTCGTGAAAATCATGAAAGTAACATAGGAAGAAGAATTATTAATATCTCCTCGGAGGCTCACAGATTGGCATACCCTGAACGAGTCCGTTTCGACAAGCAGCCTTCATGCAGCCTGCAAGTGAGCCGACTACATGAGCTACGTCGCACCACAGCCAGCAACACCATTTCGACAAACTAAGCTATCTCCAACCTCAATACCAAGCCATGAAAAATGCAAGACCATAACCACTTGTTGAGAACTTTCAACCAAGTTACTCAATCCTGTTGATAATATTGAGAAAGAGGGAAAGATTATACGTTCGAAATTCATTCATAATAATAATACACATACAAAGAAAATTCAAGGTATACCAAGATGTATTGAACTCAACCTTCATTCAAGATACGGGACATTGTCCTTGGTTAGGAAAGATCCATCTGGACAAGATTTCTTCACGTTGGGTATTGATTGCAATTGTGGGCTGAGAAAAGAAAAACATTAAGGAAGTCAGACATATTCAAACAACATTTGAGATGTTTCCAAAACGATATAAAACCTGTCCCGTAGAAAATCAGATAAGTTTGAAAAAAAACTTTCCAAAACCGTAATCAACAACAATTCCAATTTGAAATTGTAACTGAGTAACATACACGGTTCTAAGGGCATTGGCCAAGAAATTGAGGTGAGAAAATTGAGAAACATATCGTATCATCAAACCATTTCCAAAACAAGTCCAGGAAATATCAAATTTTCCTAATTGGCCTCAGAGTTCGTTTTGAATCAGATCTCTTTTTTTTCTCATCACTTTCAATGGAAATTATGGGCAATATCCCAAAGGGATACCGCCAACACAAACCTTCCAAAACAGGACGAACCAAGAATCAAAAACAATAAGTGTGAAATCACGTTTTCAGGGCAGGAATTAAGATCTCACATTATCAGACAAGATTCAAAAACATAGTATCAGACAGCTTTACACCTTTCCAAATCGTATCAGCATATCCACAAATTCAAATCAGTCCAAAACTTTCCCAAATCAAAAAATAAAATCAAATCAGCATTAAACCGAATCAATCAACATTAACAATTTCAAAAGCTTCCATACTCATCATTGGCCTATATAAAGGGACTCATTCTGTCAGAAAAGGGACAAAAAAAAAGAACGAACGAAAATCCTAGCGAAGCATTTCACAAAGAGAAAGAAAAAGAGGCGCAACAAATATCATCAATTTTCCAAACCTACTGAAAGGAGGAGATTCGGGTCTACCATCATCATCCACAAGGGCGACCGTCAAACAATATACAAAAGGCAAACAAAGCTCACAGGAAGGTAAAGAAGAAAGAAAACTTCCCTCGACGAAGCCACTGGAGCCATCCACCGCCGGCGTCGCCATCATCTCCCTTTACTCTTTTTTCTATTTTCCGCTATCTGCAATGTAAAATGTAATCGCCATAAAAT
The DNA here is from genome assembly GCA_022829125.1 of Lathyrus tuberosus. Taxonomy (NCBI): domain Eukaryota; kingdom Viridiplantae; phylum Streptophyta; class Magnoliopsida; order Fabales; family Fabaceae; genus Lathyrus; species Lathyrus tuberosus. The sequence continues at coordinate 5,945,234 of JALAZF010000199.1, read as the reverse complement.
AGTGAAAATTGGGGTAACGGGTCGTGTGGGGTGGGGTTTATTTGTTTGATTTTGCTTGATCGGAGAGACGAGAGATCGGGAGAGATGAGGGGAGAACGACGGCGGTTAGGGTTTTCTCTAACCCCAGTTTTCATTTTCGGCGAGAATGAGAGACGAGAGAGAGAGCGCTCCGTTCTTTTTTTCCCTTTCATTAGTCTTTTTTTATTTATTTTTATTTTAAAATTAAAACTTTTTTTATAATAAAAAATTAAAAACTTTTTATAATTAAAATTAAAAATCTTTTTTTATAATTAAGATTAAAACCTTTCGTTAATAATTTAATTTAAGATTTTTATAATAATAATCTAATTTAAAATCTTTTTTAATAATAATTAATTTAAACTTTTTATAATAATTAATCTAATTTCCTTTTTTAATAAAATTAAAACTTTCTCTTTAATAATTAATCTAAAACCTTTTCTTTTATGATAATGATTAAAATCAAATTTCTTTAATAATAATTAAAATTAAATTTCTATTAATAATTAATTTTAAAGTTTTTATAATAATAATTAATCTAAGCTTTCAATATAAATCAAATTTAAACCCCCTTTTATAATGTTAATAAAACTTTCACAAAAGGACATTAACACTAAACCTTTTAATTTAAACCCTCTTAATAATCTAAAAAAAAAAATCTAAAATTAAATAATAAAAGAAATCCTTTCATAGTTAATTGTAAGACCTCCTCTCTCATAAACAATATAAATATAATCTCTAATTAATTTCAAGATAAAAGTCTAAAATCAACTTTTCTTAACAAAATCGTCCCCGGATTAGAAACCTCTCGCTTAGTCCTAGGTTCGTGAATGCTCGTGTGTGAACTTTCGTTTGGTTGCTTGTATGTTCTTTATCTTAATTTGTGTTTCTGCTTCAAACCCTTTTCAAAAAACAATAAAAATCCTCGATCCAACGTCGAGCCAATTTTCTACCCATATAAGTCGATCGCCTTAGGGCATCGCATTCGACCTATTGATCACAAGACACAAGTCTAGCATCACTTTGCTAGCACCCTCGCCTAAATAATATAATTAACCACATAAATATCCAAGGGAAAATCTCATGCATGATAACCATGTTATTGTGCATGGTGCACATCATTTGCATTCATAATCGACACCATTAAGTTAAGTCAATTAGTTAACTTAGGATAGACTTCCTAGGTTAGTCCCCCCTTAATTTTGATTTTTCAAATCAAACTTTAGCCCACCTAATTCTCCACACAAGTGAATTAGATGTTAATCATCTCAAAGAAAGGGACATACAATCCCATACCCCACAAATACAAACATTTTCAAAGAACTGTGGTGGTTTTCTTAAGATGATGACTCATCTTCCTCTCCTAAACCTTTAAAACATTTAGTATCCTTAATAAAGGAACTACAAGTGCTCTGATTCCCTCCTGACAGGGTATGTAGGCACAAGATGCGATATCTTGTCGAGCACACTTAGGAATAAAAATAATAAACTACCTACCCTTAAACCCTTAGCAAAACAAATAACAAATAACATAAAACAAAATCAAGAGGTTCCTGTAGAGTACTACAGATATCTAGGATGCTAACACCTTCCCTAGGTATAACCAACCCTCGAACTTAGAATCTTAGTGCATTTGCATTGCATTGTGGGAATTCGGTTTTTTTCTCCCTTCCCTTGGATAAAATCAAAGACCGGTGGTGACATTAAAAATGTGATCCTAGTTAACAAATAACTATGGTATCCAATTTACACCGCGACAGGAGGGTACGTGAACTTCGACGGGAATTACAGCCTCGGTCTCGTAAGCTAGACGGAAGGGTGTTTCCCCGGTTGTAGATTGTGGGGTTGTACGGTATGCCCACAATACGTTGTGCAGTTCCTCGACCCAAGCCTTCTTTGTTTCGTCCAGCCTTCGTTTGAGGCCTCGAAGGATGACTCGGTTAGCTGCCTCAGCCTGGCCGTTTGTTTGGGGGTGCTCGACGGATACGAAGTGCTGCTTCGTGCCTAGTTGGGCAACGAAGTCCTGAAACTTCCTGTCCGTGAATTGCGTCCCATTATCCGTCACTATTGCTTGAGGGATGCTGAAACATGCAAGGATGTTTCGCTTGTAGAAATGCAGGATGTTGAGGGCAATTATCTTGGCTAGGGCCTCCGCTTCTATTCCATTTGTGAAGTAGTCTATGCCCACTATGAGGTATTTGTTCTGATTCGATCCTACCACGAAGGGTCCTAGGATGTCTAGGCTCCACCAGGCAAATAGCCACGGGGAGGACATAGCCTTGAGCTAGTTAGGTGGAGCCAGGTGCATGTCCCCGTGCCGTTGGCATTTATCGCATTTCTTTATGTGTTCTTTCGCGTCGTGCTGCATGGTCGGCCAGTAGTATCCTGCTCGGAGGGCCTTTCGGGCAAGTGACCTTCCGCCAAGATGTTGCGCGTTGATTCCCTCGTGGATTTCGCGCAGGATGTGTGTGGCCATTTCTTCCTCGACACATTTGAGCAGCGGAATGGAGAATCCCCGCCTGTAGAGTTTATCCTCGACCAGGACGTAGGAGCAAGCTCTTCTCTTAACTATGCTGGCCTCTTTTGGGTCGGACGGAAGTTCGTCTTTAGCGAGATAGTTGTACACGGGGGTTATCTAGCAGTTGTTTCCACCGATCATTTGTACGTCGAGGGTCGGGGAGGCCTTCTCGATACTGGGTCGAGGAAGTACCTCTTGTATGACGGACTTATTTCCGTCTTTCTTCTTTGTGCTGGCTAGTTTGGATAGAACGTCTGCTCGCACGTTATGTTCGCGGGGAACATGTTTCACTTCCACTGTTACGAACTTCGCCATTTCCTTCTTAACCAGGGCTAAGTACTCGGTCAGGTTGTCGTTTTTGGCTTGATATTCTCCTCGGACCTGGAGGGCCACAAGTTGTGAATCTGTGCAGATGACGACTTCTTCTGCGCCCAGGTCCTCGGCTAGTCGTAGCCCAGTGAGGAAGCCCTCGTATTCACCCTGTTTGTTCGGGGTTGGGAAGGATAAGGTGAGTGATACTTCGACGATGATTCCTTCGTTGCTTTCCAGTATGATGCTCGCACCTCTCCCTGCCGAGCTTGAGGCACCGTCCACAAAAATGGTCCATTTACGTGCTATGCTCGCGGGGGAGTCAGCGAATGTCATTTCTGCGAGGAAGTCGGCCAGAGCTTGGGCTTTGAGAGCTTTCCTGCCTTCATACCGGATGTCAAATTCAGATAGTTCAAGCGATCATTTGAGCATTCGACCGACCATGTCTGGTCGTCCCAGTAGCTGTTTTATGGGTTGGTCTGTTCGAACCACGATCGTGTGAGCCAGAAAGTAGTGTCTTAATCTTCTGGTTGCGTTGATGAGGGCCAGAGCCACTTTCTCTATCTGTTGGTATCTTAACTCTGGTCCTTGCAGCGCTTTGCTCGTGAAATATATGGGCTTCTGCCCGTCAGGTGTCTCGCGGATGAGAGCGACGCTCACTGCTTCGGTTGCTACGGCGAGGTACAGATATAACGTTTCGCCATTTTCCGGGCGAGAGAGGACTGGTGGCTCTGAGAGTGCCCGTTTCAGATGGAGAAGGGCCTTGTCACACTTCTCAGTCTATTCGAATGCTGCCTCTTTGCGGAGGAGTTTGAAGAATGGAAGGGCGTGCTGGGCAGACTTGGTCACGAAACGAGACAGTGACGCGATCATCCCATTGAGGGACTGGATGGACTTCTTGGACTTGGGCGTTGGAAACTCGGAAAATGCTCAGCACTTGTCGGGATTGGCTTTGATTCCTCGTTCTGTTAAATAGAAGCCGAGGAATTTTCCTGCTCGAACAATGAACGTGCACTTCTCCGGGTTAAAACGCATTTTGTATTTCCTGGCCTGTTCGAAGACCTTTTTCAAATGGGCAGTATGATCGGTTTCCTCGTGGGATTTCACGATCATGTCGTCCATGTAGACTTCGAGCATGTCGCCTATTTCTCCCCGGAAGACCTTGTTCATCATTCTTTGGTAGGTTGCTCCGGCGTTCTTCAGGCCGAAGGGCATTACGTTGTAGTAATAGTTGCCCGATTCGGTCGTGAAGGTCCTGTATTTTTTGTCGGCCATTGCCATTGGAATTTGATTATAGCCCGAGTAGGCGTCCATGAACGATAAAAGTTTAAAACTGGCAGAATTATCAACAAGTTTATCAATATTGGGGAGGGGGTAGGCATCCTTCGGGCATGCCTTATTGAGATCGGTGTAATCAATGCACATGCGCCATTTTCCATTAGATTTTTTAACTAGTAAAACTTTGGATAGCCAAGTGGTATACTTGGCCTCCGAAATAAATTTGGCCTCGAGGAGGTCCTTTACAGCTTTTTCAGCAGCCTCCGTTTTCTCCGGAGACTGCTTTCTCCTACGTTGTGCTACGACCTTGACGGCTGGGTCAATTGTCAACTGGTGACAGGCGACGGACGAATCCAAGCCGGATATTTCGGCGGCGCTCCATGCGAAGAGGTCGGCATTCTCACGGAGGCATGCTTTGAGCTGTTTCCTCGCTATGTCGGGCAGGTCTGCTCCAATCTTCACTCCCCGCTGAGGGTCATTGCCGAATAGAACTATCTCGAAGTTGCCATCCAGGATTGGACGCATCGGATGGGAGCTGCTGCTGGACGATGTAGATGGGTTAGCCGAAGCTGCCCGTTCCTCCTGTTGGTGTTCTTCGGGGAAGCGACTGTCGAGGTCGATGGAGTCGACCTGGGGCAGAGGCTTGGCTTCCTCGGAGCTGCTTGGTAATGCTGGCTTGCTCGACGCTTTTGGCTTGGACGCAATGGCGTTGAGCCCCTTTGTAGCTGCATTGAAACACCGTCGCGCAGCTTCGATATCGCCGTGGAGGGTGGCGACCATTTCTTTTTAAGTGTAATACTTCATCTTCAGGTGGACTGTTGAAGGCACCGCTACCAACTCGGCCAGAGTTGGCCTTCTGAATATGCACTGGTAAAGCAACGGGCAGTCGATTACCAGAAATTGTACCTTGACGGATCTGGCCGTCTCAGCTGATCCAAAGGTTACGATCAGTTCGACGTATCCCCACGGCTTGGTCACTGATCTGTTGAATCCCTGCAAATTAGACCCTACGTAGGGGGTAAGGTGTGATTCGTCCAGCTGAAGTGTCGAAAATAGCTGGGAGTTCATGATGTTGACTGAGCTGCCCTGGTCGACGAGGATTCTGCGAACGTCAAAGTTCGCTATTCGGGCTCTGACAAGCAAAGGTATGCTCGAGTTCGGAGATCCCCCGAGGAGCTCTTCCCGATAGAAAGAGATGGGGATGGAGTCCTTCTGGGCCTGATCAAGCGTGGTCACCTTATTGGAGCTCGTGTTGATCAGATGCTCAAATTTTTGTTTCACGGAGCTCACCGTGACTTTGTTGAAGCCCCCGCCGGAGATAACCATGGCAGAGGGAAATGTCTCCCACGGGATGTGGGCCGTGAAATAAGCAGGGGCGTTGAGTCCGTCCGGGGCGTAGAAGTCCTCCGGTCGCAATATGGACATAACGACCTGTATGTTGGCGTCTTCTGAGGAGGGTACTTCCTCCTCTATCTTCTTGGACTCCTGGGCGTCCTGCCGAGGAGTGTCCTTCTTCTCGCAAACTGTTTCAGGTGGCCGTCCCTGAACAGTATCTCAATGGCATCCTTCAGATGGATGCAGCCTTCTGTAGTGTCGCTGTGACTCTTTTGGAAACGGAAGTATTTTGATTTGTCCACGTTTGGCCTGGCCGGCAGTTGTTTGGGGAAGCGGACCCCCGCCTGCTTGAATTCTAAATTGGCACATTCGGACAATATCCTGGAGACGGTCAGGGGGTGTAGTCATGGAACCGTCCGGAGGGTCCCTTGCTGTCGCGGGAGTCCCGAGGACGGTCCTCGCGCCTCCTTTCATCCCGACGAGATGTCAAGGCTTCCTCTCCTCTGGAGGCCCGAGCGTTCTCCTGATGGCGTGATGCTCGGACGTTGCTGGCCGCAACCTTCTCTTCGTACTGAATGTGCGATTGGGCTTTGAGGAGGAGGGCGTCTAAGTTCCTCGGTGGTGCGAGGCCAACGGCTTTAGAAAACTCGGAGCCCCGGCGGAGCCCTTGCTTAAGCAGAAACTTTTTCATTTCGTCCGTTGTAGGGACCTGTACTGCTTCCTTATTGAACCTATCGATATACGCGCGGAGAGGTTCGTCCTTTCCTTGGATTATGGCCCCGAGGGAGGCCTCAGTATTGGGGTGACAGCGAGATGCTGTGAAATACTGCGAGAACATCCTGCCCAGTTGTCTCCACGAGGTAATGGACTCCTCGGGCAGCTGCTTGTACCATGTCATCGCTCCCTTTCGGAGCGTGGTTGGAAATAGTCGGCATTTGATGGCACCCCGCACGCCACGGTCATCCAATAGCGCATCGATGTTCTCGATGTGCTCGTCGGGGTCAGTGGTCCCGTCGTACGTGCGTAGTGACGGGGGCTTCTCCAGGCCTTTAGGGAGACGGGGAGCCAAGATTTCCTAAGACAATGGGCCGTGAGGCTCATCGTCGCTGCTAGAACTGGTGAATGACGGGGACCGAAGGGTACACTCGCGGCGGCGGTTCCTTTGGGGAGAAGGGGAATGGTTCCTTCGAGGAGAAGGTGAGCGATTCCTTCGGGGAGACGGTGAATGGGTCCGACCTTTAGACTTGACCGGGGGAGACTGCTCGTTCCTTCGGGTCCTCTTGTGGTCGGGATAGTGCTGGTCACGCGGGGAGACCTGGTCACGCTTTCGGGCGGCGCGAGGGTCAGGCTCTTGGCGCAGTCTCCGGTCAATATCTCTCAGGGGCTGCGGGCTCCTTGATCGTTGTTGGTTCCTCCGCGGAGGAGGGGATCTTGGACGCTTGGATTCTTCTAACGCCCTGATCCTCTCGTTCTGCTGCAGGATCAAGGTGTTGGTTTTGTTGATCGCCTCCAGGAGGGCTGCCACGACCGGGTCGACGTTGGGCGGAACAGGAACGGGCTGGACGTCAAGTGAAGACTGATCGTTGTTGCGATCAGCAGGGGTAGGGGAAGGAGAAGCAGTGGCTCCGTCCCTTAGAAAACGGGCATCTCGGAGGAGAGATTAATGGTCATCAACGTCAGATTTGTTGAAAGGGAAGGTAGTGGTTTGGAGAGCATCCTTGGCGCAATCTTGAGAGGCCATGATGATGATGATCTTTGAGAATTGTTTTGATCTTCGGTTTTCGGGGAAAGAAAGATGGGGAGAACAACGTTTCCCACAGACGGCGCCACTGATCGTGAAGGCTGGATCAGATCCTGTAGAAGTGGGCCACCAAGTGCGTCTGGGATGCTGGTCGTATGGAGAGGAGGGGTGTACATGCAAGGCACTCCGACGCTCAAGTAAGAAAGGGTCAGAGAAAAGGGGCAAGTACAAAGTATTAGTTCGTAGGGTGAATATTGGATACCTGACCCTCTCAAGCGAGAGGGTTTATATAGAGCCCCCGACGCGTGGCTAACGGTCATATTTTCGGGGCGAAATAACCATTTTCCCCAATGAATAGGTAATTACCCAAACTAGCTGTTATGTTGGGCAGAGTGCCCGAAACTAGTTGTTATGTCGGGCAGAGTGCCCGAAACTAGCTGTTATGTCGGGCAGAGTGCCCGAAACTAGCCGTTATGTCGGGCACATGCATGGTTTCGGGCACCTGCCCTTGACTGTTTGGGGAGCAATGGAGCTGTGCGTAACGGGCAGTTATTCCGGGGAGGAACGACGCATTCCTTGCCCGGTTGGAGGGGCAGAAAGGTAACTTTGATTATTTTTTATTTTATTGAAACAATGATTTGTATTAATTATTTTTAAAAACTAAGTAATTAAAATTTTATATAAAAATATGAATAATGTAGTAAATAATTTTATTCTTACTTTATTTCTTTTTTTTAATTTTTTCTTAGTAGAAATTATTAATGAATTTATTTTTTATTTTATTTTTATCAGTAGTAATTAGTAACGCTTTATTTTATTAATTTATAATTGAAATTGGAATAGGAATATTAACAATATTATATCATTATTATTAATATTTATTAATAGAATAAAAATTTCATAAAGAAAATATAATTATATCAATTGATGATTGATGATGTGTCAATGAGTTTAGAAAGTAAATGAGAAATTTATTTTGGATTGTTTTATCGTTAATGAACAAATTGTCCACATATACAAATAAGTTGATGTGGCATATTTTAGAGTTATAATTGATAATGTGTCGCTATAATATTCGATGCATTAGATTTAATATATATAAATAGACTAGTTTATTTAAAACCTTGAATAAACTTTAAACTCTAAGAGCCTTCTTGCAACAAGGCTCTGATACCATAAAAAGTAGATCATAATACCAAGTAATAGTTTCTTTTAAACAAAATCTTATTTTTATTTTCAAAAGCATGCAGAATATGAAAGTTAACTAATTGATTAATGATATATGTTTCTTTAAATTATTTAATTAAGTTGAAGAATATTTCATATTTTTATAGCTAGAAATATATTTGTAGACAGATTAACCAACGTTAAAAAATTTTTTTATTGATTATGAAATTTTATGAGATTAACTTCTTATTTATACTTTTGATTTATTTTTAGAAATAGGTTGTACATATTCCAATATTGTTTTCAATAACAGTTTGTACATATTCCACTATTGTTTTCAATAACAGTTTGATGAGTTAGGTTTTATATATCTGACACTAAGTTGTTTCGTGTATGAATAGTATGACCCAACATATTATATAATAAAATATGATCATAAATTTTCAAAATTATTCTCAAAAAGTAATATGTGTCACATGTTTAGAGTCAAGTTAAAAAGATGTAAAAATAATTTTGCTAGTAATTTCCTTTCTTAAGTTTTATGGGAGATAGGAGACGTGGAGTGTCACATATGAGTAGTTTTAAATTGGCGAAGTATCGGCCTCAGATATGCATTTGTATTGGATACTTGTATTGTATTTGTGGTATTTTAATTTTTTTTCATATTTAAATTTAAATAAAATTTGTGGTTTTCTTAAATATAAATATAATATATTTATGTATTTTAGTTTTTTATTATTGTATCTTGACATTATTTTTTGTTTTTTCAATTCTTTATAGTGGTGGTTTGTCATGAACATAACAATTTTGTTATTTATTCATTTATTTTATAAAAAAAAAATTATTTTTATTAACGTATCTGTACTTTAATTTTTTTTTAAATGTCATACCCTGTATCTCGTTTCAGTATCAAAATCCGCACCATACCGTATCATTTTTTTAAACCAATGTGAGGTGTCACATATCACATTAGGAGTGCCAGGTATATTTGCTCTAGAGACAGCTCTACTGATTCTTGACCTGTTTTTGGGCTGGGCCAAAATTATGTATGGGGACCCTAGAAAAAGCCTTTGTAATTTAATTCTCAAATTAAACACATCTTCACCATTCATACACATGCATATCATAGAAATTGAATTAATCTCTTCCATTCTGCTGGTTGTTGGGTTTAAAATTATGCTAATCAATTTCCAATTACTATTCTTATAATTGGCGATTAAAACAAGGGGGCCATAAAATCATTTAAACCTAAAAAAACTATGGTATTTTTCGAATTTGAGCTAATAATAAATAGGGTTATATTAACTAGTTCTCTAAAAACAATGAAAAAATTGAGTTGAATAAAATAATTTTCAAAATTTTAATTAAATGTAAACAATTAAAAAAATTATATATAATTTATTAATATAAATATAGCTAAATTACAATTTTGGTCACCTGTTTTGGTTTACTTACGGTTTTAGTCCTCCAATTTTCTTTTTAAACAGTTTTGGTCCCTCATTCCAATTTTAATCCAACTGTTCATGCACTATTTATGTACTGTTCATGTACGGTCATGCACTGTTCATGTACGGACATATACTGTTCATGTTCGATACATGTACAGTCAGGATTTTTTTTGGATCAAAATTGAGATGAGAGACCAAAACTGTTTAAAAAGAAAACAGGGAGATTAAAACCGTGAATAAACCAAAACAGAGACCAAAATTGTAATTTAACCTATAAATATTTAAGACGGTTAGAATCAGGTTATAATCATTAAATAAAATGTATCATATATTTATTGTAATTAATATTAAACAATTAAATTACTTCTTAGTTTATTTTTTTAGTCTCGACTATGCTTTTCAACAAAGATACATGTTAACATTTTTTTATAAAATAATAATATTTTCAATAATTCATTCTGATGTAGGAGAACAATACATATTGAGTTTTCAAAGTGCGTTGTCAATTGCTATTAATGATTTTTGTCCTCTTCAACCGAATATATTGAAACATGTACATGGTCGCAATTGAAGTAGTTAATACCACGATGAATTGTATTTATCCTTCGTATCAATTTCAATTGGATATAGTTGTTCAATATCGATTATCTCTATATACTTTTTTTTATAAGCAAAGAAATTCATTAATGAAAGTATAATGAATACTCATATCAACATACAAGATGAACCAAACGATAGTGGAGAAACACCATAAGCCAATACCAAATTAAGATGATTACAAAAGGAAGTCTAGTGGTGCAATGCACTATTCTAAGAAGCTACATGAGTATGATTGCTTGAAAAGACCATGTCAAAGCTAAAAGATGAATTTGATGTTAAGCTCAATATCTCTTGCGTGACAAGTTTCTTCTTTGAAAATCACGGCATTTCGCTTATTCCAAATGCACCAACATGTAATCATCCACAAAGTACCTTTACAATGTTTTCGAACCTTCCCTTTGAATGCCTCCAACACAATCTTGAAATCCACGGTACTATGAATTGGCATAGGTGTAGACATACCAATCCAATCCCACACATATTTCAATACCAATGTTGAGACAGGACAGTTAAACATCAAATGGTCGATTGATTCAATCTCTCCATAGCAAAATGCACACTTGGCCAAGGATGGATCCAATATGATATTTCTTCTAAGGAGTTGATGCCCTGTTGGAAGCCTATTGTGCAACAACTTCCAACAAAAAGCTTTCACCTTTGTGGAAACTTTCATCTTCCATAATTTCCTCCAAATAGATGTCAACTGGTCATGATGAATTTGTTGTGGCTCACACACCTGTAGATTGTTGTAGCAGTGTTTGACATAAAAAGTGTGGTGAGAAACTGCCACCCAGATGAATTGATCCTTTTGCAGCATGTTAGGAGAGACCTCTGCTAGTATCATCTTCAAATACTGAAGTTCAGTAGCAAGAATTGGATCCAAAGAAGCTTCGATCTCCTCAATCTGCCAATGCCAATCACCATCTAGCTAATCTTCCCACTCGCTTACCATAGCCAATTTGTTTGCTGCATGTGAATAAAGACCAAGGAAAAGGACTTCCAAGGATGAGGGACAAATCCAAGTGCCTTTCCAAAATGGTGTTGAAACACCATTTCCAACTTTGAATTTTACCAAGTGTTTTATGCCAATTCTCTCCTCTACACTACCCTTCATATTTTTACCAATGATCATGAGATCCCTCCACCATAAGGATTAGAGAGATGATGAATATTTGTCAATGTCCAACCACAGACTATGTATGATTCCTCCATATCTATATGACACAATTCAACTCTATATGGCATCAGTTTCATTGAAAAACCCCTATATTCATTTGAACAACAAAGCTTGGTTAAAAGTTCATATTTCCTTGACACCAAGACCACCTTCAGTCTTGCTTTTGCACACCATTTCCCAACTGATCCAGTTAACACCCTTGCCATCTTTTAATCCTTGCCATAGAAAATTTCTTTGAATGCTAATGATCTCCTTCTTGACAGATTCTGGGATCTTGTAGAAAGAAACATGGTGAACTGGTAGATTGTTAAGTACATAATTCAAGAGGGTAATTATGCCACCTAATGACAAGAGTTTGCCCTTCCACCTAGATAGCTTGCTCTTGAAGACAGAGATGATGTGTTTCCAAGCTTCAATTCTCCTTAGATTGACTCCAACCTTGATCCCCAAAAATTTGAATGAAATTTTGTATATGCTCCAAAAGAGAAAATTAGATGCTGCCAACAAAAATTCAGGAGCCAAACCTATACCATACACTTTGCTTTTGCTCATATTGATTCTTAAACCAGAAACCATCTCAAATGCTCTTAAGATGGATTTGATGGCCCACAGGTTGCTCCAAGATCCATCACCAATCATGATGGTGTCATTAGCAAACTGTAAGAGGCTGGAGGAAGGTCCACCACATCCATCTTCCAACCTGAATTCTCTAAATAAATTGGTGTCCACGACATTCTTCATGATTCCAACCAAACCCTCGGCAACAATGGCAAACAGAAATGGTGATAGTGGATCACCCTGCATCAATCCCCTGGACACCTCAAAATCTTCAGTTGGGCTTCCATTGATTAGAATGGACATGCTGCTTTTGAAGATACCACCCTCCATCCAACTTAACCATTTCATTCCAAAACCCATCCTAACAAGCATATATCTCAAAAATTCCCAACTAACATTGTCATATGCTTATGCAAAATCTACCTTGAATAGCAAACATTCTTTTTTCCTCCTCTTAGCATAGTCAATGATTTCATTAGTGACCAAGACTCCATCAAGAATTTTCCTGCCCGGTATAAATCCAGTTTGGAATTTGGAGACTAGTCTACCAATGATTTTCTTGATTCTATTGGCCATAATTTTTGCCACGACTTTGTATATGCTACCAATTAGGAAAATTGGTTTAAACTCCTCCATCTTTTGTGGATTGTGTATCTTTGGAATGCGGGTCAAAAAAAGAGGTTGTAATGGCTTTAGGAAGGGTGGCGGTATGGTGGAATTCTTGAATAACACCAATGATTTCTGTAGCGAGCGATTTTTGTCGGTGACGCGACCACCTTATCGCTGGAGTTTGGGTTTTCTCCTCGTGGAGAGAGGGTGCTATTTTCTGATTTCTTATTTATCCCGTGAAGCTGGAAGGGAAAGGGAAGGTATCTAAAACTAACATTGCCTGCGAATGTTTAACTGAACAAACGCTTTAAAAGAGATTGGGGGATCCGGGGTCAGGTCATACAATGGGTAGTTGTCAGTTACCCATCCTATATGTGGTTATCCACAGGATGTTAGCTTTTATGGCTTGCTTTGTAATTGATAGTGTTTATCTGCTGATGGGTTGGGGAAGTTTCTTGGGAAAGTGTGACAGGGAGAGTGAGTTTTGTTTATGTTTTTGGGTAGGGTACTGGACCTAAGCTTTTGATTAATATGCTCGCTAAGATTTTGCAATTTTATGCCTACGTATTCCCGTTTAACGAAACAGGGAAATAAGAGCGATCGTAGTTCCTCCTATTCTATGGGAGGAAAGAGATTTTTTTGGTGTCTTGTTCAAAGCCCAAGATGTGAAGCTAAAGGGTTTTGGCTGAGAGAGAATTTTTCATCTCTAAAGAGGAATTGTTGATGTTTGTATGCTGTGAGAAAAGCACAAAATTGATGCTAAAAGGTTGATTGAATCAACCGGGGGTTTCTTTATACAAAGCCTAAGAGGAGGCGGAAAGTTTGACTTTTTCGGGGGGAAATGCTCTTTCTGTCTTGTACAAAGCCCAAGATTGAGGCTAAAAGGGATTTTGACTCCGTTGGGGAGAATGTATCTTGTATAAAGCCCAAGATGGAGGCTGGAATGGTTTGACTCAACAAGAGAGTACTTTTATATGTCCTGTATAAAGCCCATGACGGAGGCTAAAAAGGTCGACTCAACAAGAGAGTCTGAAGGTTGATTGACTCAACAAGAGAGTCTTTTATACTCAACAAGAGAGTGTTTTTCTATCTCGTACGAAGCCCGGGATTAAGGCTAAAAAGAGTTTGATTCAACAAGAAAGTATTTTATACTCAACAAGAGAGTGATTTGTGGTCTCGTACGAAGCCCGAGATTTAGGCTAAAAGGAGATTGACTCAACAAGAGAGTCTTTTATACTCAATAAGAGAGTGTTTTATATGTCTTGTACGAAGCCTATGACGGAGGCTAAAAGTGATTGACTCAACAAGAGAGTCTAAAAAGGTTAGCTCCGCTAGGGAGAATCATTTGTACAAAGCCCAAGAGGAGGTTGTCTTACTTCTGAGGATTATTGAGATCCTGAAGCGTGTCCAAGTGTGGGGAACTCTCATGAGAGACACTGGGTTTGGGCTGGAGATTGATCCAGAGTGATCGGTGTTTTTTCGTATGTTTGAAAGGAACTTGAGAATGTCTTCGAGACTCAAGAGGTTTAGACTGTTCAAGTCTAGAGTTTTATCTTTTGTACAATGCCCAAGAGGAGGCGTGGGTATTAAGGGATGGGTATCAACCCTAAAATGGTCGGAGTTTTGACGCGGGAAAGAAGACTCTATCAAAGGATGACTAGGTTCTGTCTTTTACCTTTAAGAGGTCGTCAGGGTCCTTGTATTAACCCCAAGAGAAGGCATGAGAACTTCTAAGAAGCCGAAGGGTCCTTGTACAACGCCCAAGAGGAGGCGGGGATGCTTTTAGGAAGCCTGCGGGTTCCCAAACCAAGAGAAGTTCAAGAAATGCAATTCACATAGAAGAGATCATTCCAGGAAAGTTCGAGGATTTGGAAGAAACTCAAGAGATGCCATTCACAGAGAAAAGATCTATGGGGAGTTAGAGTTTCTTTGACAATTTCTAGGGGTGACATTCTAAGAAAAGGTTCACCGAGAATACTGCCTTTCTCTTTGTTCCATATTGTTTAACCCCAAGAGGAGGGAAGACTGTATCTGGAATCCTACGGGGGATCTAGTTTTGTTTGTATTTAAGAGTGACCAGCAAAGCTTTACCTAGTGCTAGACGTAGTTGCCGGGGAAAACTCTAAATAACTATACTAGTATTACACAGTGGATATGCGACAAGTATATAAAAGGATGTGAAAGAATACTTACAATGAAACAGCCCCACAATACAGTTATATATATGAAAACGGTAAATGAAAGCGGATAAACACTTACCCGTTGTAGAACTTCAATGTTGTTTGGTTAGTTGTTCAACAAAGAAATTAAAGAAAGTTTTGATGACAACATATATTTGAATTCAAAATCAAAGGAGAAAGTGCTTTGAAAAGATTGTTGGGGCTTACAGCTCAAGGAGAGGCCCAAGTTTTAACGATTATCGCACCGTTGTTTTTTAAACTGTACAGAGGGACTTATACAATATGTGAGGCCCAAAAAGTTTTTATGTACAAGGGGATGGGTCTTACACTCTATTAGAGTCCCAAAGTGTATTTTATACAAGAGATGGGGCTTACAGCTCAAAGAGAGGTCCAAGGTTTTTGTTTAAAAAGGGTGACGATCGTGCCAAACTTTTTTGACAGTATCGGGACTTATACAATACACTGAGGCCCAAAAGGTTTTCATTTTATGAAAGGATGGTACTTACACTCTCTCAAGAGGCCCAAAGAGTTATTTAAAGAAAATAAATGGGACTTACAACACGAGGGTAGGCCCAGATGGTTCTCGTTTTGAAATGGCGATCGTGCCGAGATTTTTGAAATCGCAGTGGGTCTTATACAGTAACTGAGGCCCAAATTATTTTGGTTTCAAAAAGGATTGGGTCTTACAATCTATTAGAGGCCCAAAGTGTTTGAAAATGATAGATAAGGGTTGAACCAATCAAAACCCTAATTTCATCGTTTTTTAAAAGTAAATTCTTAAAGAAAATCAATAAAAAATGATAAAACACCAAATAAGCTTGAATAAACAACTTGTAATTTTTGGTTAAGGTTTGAAAAATGAGGTTTTAATCACAAGATAAATAAAAACTCATTTGGTTTTGATTTTCAAGATGAATATTCACTTTTAAAATGTTTAAAAACAATTAAAAATGAATTTATTCATAAAAATACTAACTATATTAAATAAATAATATAAATTTAAGTTTTTGTGGAATAAAATATTTCAACATTTTTGTGATTTTTATAAAAAAGAACCAATAAAAATAATTAAAATTGAGGGAGTTATTAATATTTCAAATCATTAAAAATAATAAGAAAAATAATAAGAAAAATGGAAAAAAAACATTAAAAAGGGGTCTGGGGCGAGGGGGATTCGAACCCCAGACCTCTTGTGTGCAGTGCGCGCCTTCTACCACTGGGGTGGTGATACATCCGTGTATCAAAGCCCACCAACAAATATACAAGGCTTGCCTTGTTTTTGGCCTGGCCAAGGCAAGGTTTTGGCCAAAAACGTGAAGCTTGTAACTTTCTCATTTCTCCATGGATTGAGACAAAATTTAGGTCTATCCCGCCTAGAATTTCACAAGGAATCTAATGGTGGTGGTGGTTTTCTCAGATGAGGTCCCCATTTTAAAACCCGATAGTGGTTTTGAAATAGGCCTCCCTTTGCATTTTATGTGCTACCTCATGGTACAAGCATGAATCACATGATGAATTGGTCCAAACACAACATATATAACATGTATGAGATGTGCATGATCAGTGGACCTTAAAGCAATGCATATTTTAAAGAGTTCAAGTGGAGATGCTTACCTCTTTAGGAGCTTTTTGGGCAATCTATCAAGGGCTTTGTTCCAGAAATGTTTTGATGCTTTGAACACGATCAAATGATCCCTTAGAAGCTTTTACGATGATTGGAATCAGCTGGACACCTCAGGAATGGAAACTGACCCTTTCTTACAAAAGGGGCAAAAGTGACCAAAATAGCAACTCTCTCAAATGGTGTTCCAGATGTGGGAAACCATTTGGGACAATTCAAGGATGATATTTGGAGTGTGTTTGAGGCTTTATCTGATTTTAAAAGTGACTGAATTAAGACATGGCTTGAAAAATGCAAACAAATTTCTATTTTGAGGTTTTGAGAGGGGACTTTGTGATTTTGGTGTTACAGGTCACTTGTGAGAGTTTGGGCAGCTTAGATATGACATATTGGATGTGTTTGGATCATGAGCTGTGATGGAATTGCTCTCTAACTCAAAAACTCAGAGTTACCTTGCTAAAGAAGGCATTTTTGCCTAGAGAAATATATTTTGAGGAAAACAAGTGTTGTAGTGCTTTGGTGTACTTAAAATGAGCACAAATGAGCTCTATTTATAGTAGAGCAAGTTTATTTTGGATGCAATAGTGAATGACAACTGCTGCAGAGGTTTGGCAAATGTTGATCAATAGGAATCCAAGTCTCCTCTAGCCATTGACTAGAGGTTAGAGCACAGGCCTTTGGTTCCCTAGTTGAGAGATCATCCTTGACTCATTCAGTTTGAAATGGCTCAGTTCATGCCACCTTGGTGCATCCATTGAATGCTCTAAAAGAAAATTGGAGTCTTGTTCCCTCTTTAGGGTTTTTTAGGTTTGGCATGCTATTTTTAGTTCCAAAGACTTGGGAGGCTTATGGATCAATGTTTGTTCCTCCTTAGTCTCCCCCTGAGGTGTTCAGATGGATAAACTTGTTTGTCATTTGTACAATTTGTTCAAATCAAGTAAACTGCACAAATCTGCCTTGCCATGACAGTTGCAGCAAGGCATATTGGCATTGTCATAACTCTTAGCTCAAATGGGATTTAATGGAGTTCTTGGCCATTTTGGAAAGCTCTCATATGATACAACATATGTGTGATCATAGTTTGTCTTGACAATTTTTGGATCCAAGTGAAAAATTCCCCTACATTTTGAAAAAATTGAAACAGATTCTGACTTAGTGAAAATTTCACCAAGTGTTGGAAAAAGTGACATTTCATGTTTTCAGCCATTTTGATCCAACCATAACTCAAAATCCATGATGAATTGGAGTGAGGTGTAGTTTACACTTTTAAAGTATGCCATGAGAGCTACAAATCCATCTTTGGATCAGCCCAAATGGTTGCTTGGATCTCAAGCTATGATCCTTGGAAGTTAGTACCCTAGCCACTTTGTTCCATAACTTAGAAAATTTCTAAGTCTTTTATGGTTACCCCTTTTACAAGTTATCCCACTTTTCTTGATTTTCCTTGATGAATGATGATTCCAATCACACATTAACATCATTTTAGGGTTAGGGAACCATAATTGATAAAAAATCAAAAAGTCAAACTTTGACTTTTGGGCACAGTTGACTTTTTATCAGATGAATTCCAAACTATGCGATCCTCTATGAAATCAAGTCCTTGAACTAAATAAAACTTGGTGGATTGATTTCATAGGTATTATATGGTGTATTGAATCGTGTCCCAAGGTTTGGGAGCATGTCCTGGTCAAAAGTCAAAGGTACAGTTGATTTTTCTCGCGAAACCCTAACAGTGGTTCTGATGAAATTGAAACTTGTAGATCAAGCTTCTTGGATTAATCTATTGTTGTAAATGGATCAATGTGGTTTATTAGAGACCCTTAAATCATGTCTTGAGGTCTTGGCTCATGTTTTGTCCCAAGAGTCAACTTAGGGGTGAATTAGGTCAAGAAACCCTAATTCTTGATTTTTATTGTATGCATCCCCTGAGGCTAAATTGACTTGATGATTGGGTTTATGAGGTTCCTTAGAGTATTTTGGGTTATTCTTTGAAGCATTGGCTCATACCCAGAGGAAAATTTCCATCTGGAGGCCCTGGTCGACCAAAACCCTAATTTGGTGATACTGGCGATCTTGAGGCTTAATCCACTTGGAATGCTGCAACCTTGTGCCTGGTTCTTGATATGGGAGTCCTCTTGATCCATTGTGGATGTTTGAGAGGTTTAGACAATTTGAAGATCATGTCATTTCTTGATTGATCTTTTGTCTAAGAGCTCTAAGAGGGCTTGAAACCCTAAGTTTGATTGTAGTGGATGCTCACCCATCTTTGGGGAGACTACTGAGGTATGATGGTCCATCCATATTGTGATGATGGTTTGCACAATGACGGGGAGTCTTAGTGGTCAAAATATGGGGTATGACAATTTCCTCTCCCAAGAAACCCCAACAATTTTTTAAGAATGTGATGTTATATCCATCTGGATAAGGACTTTTGTCCCCATCACATTCCCAAATAACTCCCCTGATCTCATCTCTAGAGAAATCTTGTTCAAGACACAATCTCTCAACCTCAGTCAAAGTATTAAAATTCACCCCATCCAAGTATGGTCTTTGTCCACTAGGATTAATGAATCTATGTTGGAAATGTAATTTGGCAGCAGTTTTTATCAGAGACGCATCCTTCATTCTTCCCTCCTCAGTGACTAGAGCAACAATGCAATTCTTCCTTCTTTTAGAAGTCATCATGTTGTGGAAAAATATAGAATTGAGATCACCCTCCTTTATCCATTTTTGCCTAGAAAATTTCTTTAACAAACTTTCATTTAGGTGAAGTTTGCTCCAAATGTTGTGTTGTGCTTCTTTCCTTGCTTCAATCAAATCAATGGATGACTGAGAACTAATGATGTTGTCAAGATTGCTTAGTTCATCAACAGCTTTCTCAATCTTGAGATCTAAGATGCCAAAAACCTCCTTGTTCCACTTCTTCAAACTTACCTTGAGTAATTTGAATTTTTCTTTCAAAGTGTAGGCCCTCATACCTGACACTTGGAAAGAAGACCACTGCTCTTTCACAAAAGATAAGAATTGTTTGTTATCAAACCAACAATTGATTGATCTAAATGGAATGGGACCCCAATTCACATGGCTTCCTTTAATCCATATGGGACAGTGGTCAGAAACATCCCTGCACCCAATTTCTTGAGCAACAAGTTTCCAAGAATCTATGATGCCTTCAGACACAAGGAAGCGATCAAGCCTGCTCTTAGCTTTCCCATCAGAACTGAACTAGGTAAATTGATTCCCAACAGTTGGGAGGTCAACCACTTCCATTAATTCAATGAAGGAAACAAAGTCTTACATTTCAGGGTTATAGCTTCTAAGACTACTGCCTATCCTTTCACACCTATGTTTGACTGAGTTAAAATCACCCCCAATAATCCATTCCCCAACCCCTATTTTATTCTTCCATTCAACAATCTCAGTCCACATTCTTCTTTTTTCAATCAGCAGGAAAGAAGAGTAGATGTTCAAAAAGAAGATGATGTTACCTTTGTGGATGTGTTAGTTCTGGTGTTGGTAGCAATTTTGGTAAAACAATGTGTTGGTTCAAGATGTCTTGCTTGATGTCTTAACATTCAGCATAAGGTGTATATGTTGTGTTGCAGGTCTGTGTACTGATGTCAAACACGATGTCCTGACATCTGTTGACAGTACATCAGTTTGGTTTGTTTCTAGAGTTGCGCTGTTTTGTTTGAGAGATTGCAGGCGAAATTCTTGGAGAAGAAATCTGTTTGGTGCAATCGGTTCCTGATACGTTGTTTCTATTTTTAGGGCGAAAAGATTTGAAGATGGTATCTAATTTTAATGAGTATCAAATCTGCGTTTTTCAATAAGTCCAAGCCCAAGAAATCTGTTTCTATTTAAAGCAGCCTCAACCCTACTTGAAGAGTACGAAGACAAGATATTGTGTATTGTGTGTCAAGTGTTAGGGTTTGTGTTTTCATCTGTATTTTGTAAGCCGTTCATTCATCCTTGATGCTTGAATTGGTCTGATTGTTTTAGTTGTAATTTGTTCACTCTAAAGCTTTTAAGCAAGAGTGTATTGTTCTTGATCAAAGCTTTTAAGCACGATCAAGGTGTGTCTTTGAAGTGTGACTTCTATACTGTGTAATCTTTGAATTGTATCACTGTGGTGATTGAGGGGGAGTGAGAGGTGTCTCATATCTAAGAGGTTCTTAGATAAAAGTGTTATTAGGTAGTGATTAAGTGAGTAGACTATCAACTGGTATGTTGAGTGTAGAGTCTGTGAATTAATACTACAAATAGTGAATTTCCTCCCTGGCTTGGTAGCCCCCAGACATAGGTTGTTAGACCGAACTGGGTGAACAATTCTTTGTGTTGATTTACTGTTGGTTTACTGCCTTATTCATACAACAGATATTGATGTTGTGACATCTCACTTGACATCGCATATCTGATACCAGAATTTCAGGATGGTTTGTATTCCTATGAAGCCATTCCCTTTGAAACTCTATATTGGATCTATGGTTCCACATTTCCATATAGTGATTACCCCCCCCCCCTGAATGTCCACAGACATCTAAAGCAGACCAAGACACATCCATAGGTCCCTACATGTCTCTAAAAATTACTTCAGTCATTTTTTGTATTTTTTTTCTCTTGGGCGAATATTAAATCAACCTTCCCTTTCTCCACCAGATACCTATGTCTTTTATTTTTAATGGTCGCGCCACACCCTCGAATGTTGATGGATGTAATATTCATGGGGAGGTATTTGCATTATCCTTCCTTATAATGGCATTCGTGAGGTCCCTAGCCTCCATGTTCCTGATGATGTCCTCAAATACTTCATCATGGGCATCTCCAACAATCCCAAGAGATTTGATAGCCATCCACACCTTGGTAGCAACATCATGGTCTAAGTTTTTTAGGGCTCTAATGTTGCAGTGTTTGATGCCTCAAGTAGAGATAGAGCCACAACACAACACTGAAACCCCCGAAAAGTTTGTGGATTCATTCAAAGAAGTAGCAGGCTGAGAGGAAAATATGGCATTTGGTGGAATGAAATAATTCAAAGGCTCAAAATTGTTAGTAACATGACCTTCAACCTTGCTCAAAACATCTACCATAAGTTTTTTCTTCCTAACTTTCATGGGTCTAACAATTGTTGAAACTTTTGACAAATGCCCATTCATGCTTGTTGAGATAGGTTTCGATGGTTCAGCCACAACATGGTCACCTTTTTTTGAATTTGCCTTTTTCTTATTCTTTCCACTAGGCCAGGGTATCTGACAAGATATATTGGTAAAAAGGCATTGTTTGGCCATTTTCCTATAGGCCAAATTTGACTTTTGTATACCCTTCCTTTTCCTCAGATTTGTTGTTTCAAGAGACCCACTCTATGCAACCCTTTCCCTGAGCTCTGCGGCACTGCAGACTTCTAGGGTATCAACAGTGATCTTATTGCTAAGTTGTTGGATATTTTGCTGTGTAGCCACCTCAGTCGTCTTGTCCACCACCAACTTTGTCTTGGAAGGAGATACGTCCATGACAGGGACATCATCCTCTTTCTCATCTCCATCCTTCTTCCACACACTGTTCTCTTCATCAAATGTAGAATAGTCAGACTCCTTCGAGGGTTCATGTTGCTTGGGTATAACTATTCTCTTTGGCCCATGTAAACCTTCTTCCATTTTTACACGATGCACATGATCATCAATCTCCACATTGATAGATTGATTAAGGACCATAGAATACTTGGTTCTGACCAAGATTTTCGCCACGTCAAAGTTTTTGTGCAACCTTGTTTCATCATCTAAATAAATATATTTTCCCACAGAGCACGTGAGAAATTCAAAAAATTCAGGACACTATGCATGACATGGAATACCTGTCATATCCCAAATTTTGACCACTAAGATTTCCCATCATTGTACAAATCATCATCACAATATAGAGGAACCATCATACCTCATCAGTCTCCCCAAAGATGGGTGAGCATTCATTACAAACAATAATCAGGGTTTCAGGCCCTCTCAGCCTCTCAAATTTCCACAAGGGATTAAGAGGACTCCCACTTTAAGGATTAAGCACAAGGCTGCTCTCTTCCAGGTGGATCAAGCCTCAAGATCGCTAGTGTCACCAAATTAGGGTTTGGTCGACCAGGGCCTCCAGATGGGAATTTTCCTCTGGGCATGAGCCATTACTTCAAAGAATAACCTAATATACTCCATGTAACCTCATGGGCCCAAGCATCAAGTCAATTTGATCTCAGGGGATGCATACATCAAAAATCAGGAATTAGGGTTTCTTGACCTAATTCACCCCTAAGTTGACTTTTGGGACAAATCATGAGCCAAGACCTCAAGAGAGGATTTGAGGGTCTCCAAAATACCATATTGATCCATTTGTAACAATGGATTGATCCAGGAAGCTTGAGCAGAAAGTCTCAATTTCATCAGTACCACAGTTAGGGTTTTGAGAGAAAAGTCAACGTAGCTTTGACTTTTGACCAGGACATGATCCCAAACCCTAAGACATGATTCAATATACCCTATAACACCCATGGAACATGTCCATCAAGTTTGATTTAGGTCAAGGACATGATTTCCTAAAGGATCGCACAGTTTGGAATTCATCTGATAAAAAGTCAACTGTGCACAAAAGTCAACTTTGACTTTTTGAGATTTTTCACAAAAATGGTTTTTTAAGCCTAAAATGATGTTAATGTATGATTTGAATCATCATTCATAAAAAAAAATCAAGAAAAGTGGGATAACTTGTAAAAGGGGTAACCATAAAAAACTTAGAAAATTTTCTAAGTTATGGAACAAAGTGGCTAGGGTACCAAATTTAGAGGATCATAACTCCTAAACCACAAGGCCATTTTTCCCCATCCAAAGCTATATTTGTAGCTCTCATTACCCTCTACAAAAGCTTCAACTACCATTGATTCCAATTCCCCGTGGATTTTAAATTATGGAATGATCAAAATCACAAAAAGTGAAAATGTCACTTGCTGAAATATGACAAGGGCAATATGCCTTGCTGAAAACTATCAAGGCTAGGCAGAATTTTGCATTTTTGCTCAATTTGGCAAAATCAGATAATTCCAAGCCTTGTCATCACTTTGGACACATCTGAGTATCAAATCTAAAGGGGACAAACACTGAGCCAAGCCTCCAAAGTCCTTGGAACAAGAAGTAGCATGCCAAACCTAGAATTGCCTAAAAGAGGGATAAGACTCCAATTTTGGATTGAAGCATTCAATGCATACACCAAGGTGGCATGGACTGAGCCATTTGCAACTGAATTCAGTCAAGACTTATCCAAGACCAAGGGAACCACAACCCTGTGCCCTAACCTCTAGTCAATGGCTAGAGGAGACTTGGATTCCAAAGTGTAAGCATTGGCCAAACCTCTGCTGCAGTTTCCATTCACTATTGATCCCAAAACAAACTTGCTCTACTATAAATAGAGCTCATTTATGCTCAGTTTGAGTACACCAAAGCCATCAAACAGATGCTTTCCTCAAAATCCCTCTCTTTAGGCCAAAATGCCTTCTTTAGCAAGGTAACTCTGAGTTTTTGAGTTAGAGAGCATTTCCATCACAACTCATGATCATAACACCTCATAAACATCATATGTAGGTGATCCAAACCATCAAAAGTGACCTGTAACACCAAAATCACAAAGTCACCTCTCAAAACCTCAAAATAGGCCTTTTGTGCATTTTTCAAGCCATGTCTTGATTCAGTCACTTTCCAAACCAGATAAAACCTCAAACACACTCCAAATAACAACCTTGAATTGTCCCAAATGGTTCCCCCATCTGGAACACCATTTGAGAGAGTTGCTATTTTGGTCATTTTAACCCCTTTTGCAAGAAAGGGCCAGTTTGTGTTTTTGTAGGTTCCAGCTGATTCCAGCCATCCTCAAAGCTTCTAAGGGATCATTTTACAGTGTCCAAAGCTTCTAAGGCCTTTTTCAAAACCACTATCGGGTTTTGAGGAGGGAGTATGATTTGAAAAAAATACCACCACCATTGGATTCCTTGTGAATTTCTAGGCCATATGCATATAAATTTTGTCCCCAAACATTGAGAAATGAGAAAGTTATGGACCTTCCCGTTTCTTGGCAAAACTTGCCTTGCCTTGCCTTGACCAGGCCTAGAAAACAAGGCATGCCTTGCATATTTGTGGTTTCACTTCAAGCAATGGATGTATCACCACCCCGGTGGTAAGGCGCGCGCCCTCTAACCTTGAGGTCGTGGGTTCAAACCCCACCCATGCCATTTTGTGTTTTCTCACATTTTTGCTATTTTTTTCCAATATTTTATGTTTTATTAATTAATTGGAAAATTAATAACTCTTTCAATTTTAATTATTTTTTATTGGTTCTTTTTGAAAAAAATCACAAAAATGTTGAAATATTTTATTCCACAAAAAAATTAAGTTTATATTATTTATTTAGTATAATTAGTATTTTTGTGAATAAATTCCTTTTTAATGTTTTTAAACATTTTAAAAGTGAATATTTACTTTGAAAATCAAAACCAAGTGAGTTTTAGTTCACCTTGTGATTAATCCCTCATTTCTCAAACCTTAAACAAAAATCACAAATGATTTATTCAAACTTATTTGGTATTTTATTTGATTTTCTTTAAATATTTACTTTTAAAGAATAACAAATTAGGGTTTCTTTGATTTTCACCCTCATCAAACAATTTCAAACACTTTTGGGCCTCTAATAGAGTGTAAGACCCAATCATTTTTAAATACAAACCTATTTTATGCCTCACTTATTGTATAAGTCCCGTTGTATTTCAAAAAGTTCGACGCGATCATCGTCCGTTGAAAAATAAACCTTGGGCCTCTCCTCCAGCTATAATACCCATTCAAAATCTTTTGGGCCTCTATTAGAGTGTAAGACCCAACCCCCTTTAAAAACCAAACCTTTTTGGGCCTCATTGAATTGTATAAGACCCACCGCGTTTTCAAAAATCTCGGCGCAATCGCCATTTTCAAACAACTAACCCTGGGCCTCTCCTTGAGCTATAAGACCCATCTTTGTTCACTTTTAATCATTTTTTTGGGCCTCTTGAGAGAGTGTAAGACCCATCCCCTTGTACAGAAAACCTTTCTTGGGCCTCAGGCACTCGTATAAGTCCCTCTATACAAAACGACAGTGCGATCACTGATAAACCTTGGGCCTCTCCTTGAGCTGTATGCCCCAACATCTTTTCAAAATACTTTCTCCTTTAATTTTGAAGATACTGTTGTTTTCAATCTCTCTTTGTTGAACAACTAACCAAACAACATGGAAGCTCTACAACCGAGTAAGTATTTATATGCTTTCTTTATCCGCTTTCATATACATATAACTGTATTGTGGGGCTGTTTAACTGTAAGTCTTCTTTCATAAACTCATATCAATTGTGTAATACTAGTATAGATATTTAGAGTTTCCCCGACAATTACGTCTAGCACTAAGCCCTGTTGGTCACTCTTAAATAGACAAAACTAGATCCCCATAGGATTACCAGATACAGTCTTCCCTACTCTTGGGGTTAAATAATATGGAGACGTGAAATGCAGCATTCTCGGTGAACCCTTTCTCAGACTGTCACCCTTAGAAATCGTCAAAGAAACTCTACTCCCCAGAGATGATATTTTCTCCGTGAATGGCATCTCTTGAGTTTCTTCCAAATTCTCGGACTTTCCTGGCTTGATCTATTCTCTGTGAATAGCCTGTCTTGAATTTCTCGGGGTTTGGGGACCCACAGGCTTCCTAAAAGCATCCCCGCCTCCTCTTGGGCGTTGTACAAGGACCCTACGGCTTCTTAGAAGTATTCACAGCCTCCTCTTAGGCTTCGTATAAGGATTCTTCCTTCGGGAAGAGAGCCTCCTCTTGGGCTTCGTACAAATTGTCCCTCGGCTTCTTAAAAGTTTCCAGCCTCCTCTTGGGCTTCGTACAAATTGTCTCGACGACCTCCTAGAGGTATAGGAACAGAAATTAGTCATCTTAATAGAACAGTATTTCAAAGAGTCTAGATCTTTCTACCGTGAACGTACTACTACTGTTTCTTTAAGCATAGTACAAAAGATAAAACTCTAGACTTGGGCAGTCTAATCTCCTTGAGTCTCGAAGGCATTCTCAAGTGGGGAAAAACACCAGTAGACTCGGACAGTCTCCAATATCCTGTGGATTCCCAATTTCCTTAAATAACAGGAAAATAACCCTGATCCTCTGATCAATCCCAAAGCATAGCCTTACCTTTAATCAGTCTCTT
The DNA here is from genome assembly GCA_022829125.1 of Lathyrus tuberosus. Lineage (NCBI taxonomy): Eukaryota > Viridiplantae > Streptophyta > Magnoliopsida > Fabales > Fabaceae > Lathyrus > Lathyrus tuberosus. The sequence continues at coordinate 5,918,423 of JALAZF010000199.1, read as the reverse complement.
TATAAGAACTGATTTTCTCTTTTAACCAAACTACTGGACCTATCACTCAACTGAAATAACAATCCTTTTCGCCTCTATCTCGGGCTTCGTACGAGATACAAAAAGACTCTCTTGTTGAGTCAATCTCCCTTTAGCCTCCATCTCGGGCTTCGTACGAGATACAAAAACACTCTCTTGTTGAGTATAAAAGACTCTCTTGTTGAGTCAACCTTTAGCCTCCGTCTTAGGCTTCGTACAAGACACATCTAAAAGCACTCTCTTGTTGAGTCAAACCCTTTTAGCCTCTCTCTCGGGCTTCGTACGAGACACATAAAAACACCCTCTTGTTGGGCCAATAGCCTTCTCTTAGGCTTTGTATAAGAAAAACCCCGGTTGAGTCAATCAACCTTTTCGCATCAAAACTGTACCTCGTTCACAGGATACAAACGTCAACAACTCCTTTCATCTAATCGCTGTAAGCGGTAAGCCTCTGGATTATTTACATCAACGCCACTGTCCCTCTTTTAGCATGAGAAATTCCTAAGGAAAGATGGCATTGCTCTACACTGAGTTAAAGTCTTCTCCTTCAGGTTAAAACCCCCTATAAAGGAAATTATGGAATTGCTAGGATTCACATATCCCGGTTAAAGTAATCCTCCTTTATAGTCAGTCACCCAACAGTCGTGACAAACAGACCCCCTTTAGAGATGACAAATTCTCTCTAAAGACAACACCTTTTTAGCTTCACATCTTGGGCTTCTAACAAGATACAAATAGACCCTTCAGCTTCACATCTTGGGATTTGAACAAGATATAAACCACCTTTTCAGCTTCACGTCTTGGGCTTTGAGCAAGACACCAAAACACCATTTCCTCCCATAGAATAGGAGGAACTACGATCGCTCTGTTTTCCCTGTTTCAGTAAACGGGAATACCTAGGCATAAGATTGAAAGAAAAATCTTAGCGAGCACACTAATCCAAAGTCCCAAATCCCAGACCTTCACATATCAATAAAAAAGCATCAGTCTTAAACTCCCACCAATCGCCCAAGCACTATTTTAACAAAATAACTTAAGAGAGACCCACAATCTCAATAGCATCTGTAAACCAACAGTCATCTGTTTAAACTCAGTATGCAAGCAGGGTTAATTGGAGACATCTATTTCCCTTCCTTCATCAGCTTCAATAGGATAAAAAATGAATAAAACTGTAGTACCCCAAAGGCGATAGTGCTTCGCAACCACGTCCAAAAATTCGCGCTACAGGAAAAATGGCGACTCCACTGGGGAGGTTATTATACAACGAGATCTTGTTCTCTTCCCATCTCTTAAGAAGAAACCTTAAAAAGTGCCACAGAAAAGTAGCTCCCACCGTGGGGCTCTTTTCTTTTCTTTCTTTCTTTGGGGATTTCACTGGGATAGGACCTTTTTGACTTCACTAGGATCTTAGGTCAAAACCTTTAAAGTTGGGAAGGTACCACAGAATGGCGACTCCGCCGGGGAGCCATTTTTGTCAGGAACATAGGATTCATAGCTCTTTAAAGTCTAGGACTTTAGGACAAATATATATACTGCTTTTCCTAATTGATATCTGTGTTTATTTTTCTGCTAATGGGAATGCGTGTGATGCCGCATGTGGAAAGATTGAGTATACACCTAGGAAAAACCTCTTTTAGTAGTGCAGAAACTATTGGAAATGGTTGTCACGCGATACTACTCTCTTCTGGTGGTTCTTTGAAAAACATCACCTAGCACGGTTCCCAGCCCGCTGGTGTTTTCTCGACAAGAACTGATGATTTTGAGAGACAGTACAAAAATCACTAGTATAAACCGTTTGGGGGGGGGGGGGGGGGTAGAGCCTTGACTTCATGACACCGACCCTTTGACCCCATGTTTTTTCTATGTTTTTGTGTGCTGCATTCATGCATTCATCTAAAAAACATTACATCAAAGAAAAATTTTCTCTTCTAGTCTCTCTTTTTCAAATTAAACTAAGACAATGATTGTAAATGTCAGAGAAAAAGATTGCGCTCATGGATTTCGGTAGAACGAGAACTCATAAGTATACCTTCAGGGTTCCAAAACTAGAGGATTTGAGAGGATTAGCGAGGATAATCACTAACCCTGAAGCTTTCAGAGCCAAGTACGGAGGTCTGCTACCTCTGTTAAGAGTCCATGTGATTGAAGGAATCATGGAGGCACTCATTCAATTTTACGACCCGGTCTATCACTGTTTCACATTCCCGGATTACCAGCTCGCACCAACGCTGGAGGAGTATTCTCACCTAACCGATCCACACATTACTGATCGAGCTCCATTTTCTGGACTGGAAGAAATTCCAAAGGATCAGACCATTGCAAGAGCAATCTATTTGGATGAGTCAGAAATCAAGACTCACATGACCACCAAGGGTGGGCTCCCAGGTTTGCCAGCCCAGTTCCTGACAAAAAAGGCTCTGTACTTTGCTAGTATAGGGAACATGACTGCTTTTGAAAGCATCTTTGTCTTACTCACTTACGGGTTATTTCTGTTTCCCAACATTAATAGCTTCGTCGATATCAACGCCATTAAGGTTTTTCTCATTGGAAACCCTGTGCCAACTTTGCTCGCGGACGCGTATCATTCTGTACACTTAATAAATTTGTACAGCGGAGGATTGATCACGTGCTGTGTACCCCTGTTATATAAATGGTTTATCTCCCATTTGCCTAAGTCTGCTGCTTTTTGGGATCATAAGAGGGCCTTACGTTGTTCGCAGAAAATCATGTCTCTTACCAACTCTGGTTGGTGCAATGGGATTTATGACGGGATCAGGATCATTGATCGTTGTGGAAACTTCCCCAACGTACCCCTCATAGGAAATAAGGGAGGAATCAACTACCATCCAGTATTGGTTCGTCGTTAATTTGGATACCCGATGAGGCATGTCCCGCGTAATGCTCATCTGGAAGGTCTTTTCTTCAAAGAAGGAGAAAATGACAGGGCACTAAAGATGGAAATAGTGCACGCTTGGAAATATGTTCATAAGAAAGGACGAGAGTCTCTAGGAAAACCGGACAGTGTCTCGGTGGAGCCTTATCTCCACTAGGTACAAACTAGAGCTCTCAAGCTAAAGATGCCTTATCCTCGTCACATAGTTCTTCCGCCGAGGGAATCTGTCACTTACTTCATGACTGAAATGGAAAAACTTCAGGTTACTCTCAACAAAGTTCAAAAGGAGAGGAGGTCTTGGAAGAACAAGTACCGTACCCTCAATGTAGAGTGTACCAAAATACAGCGACTCCTAAAAGATAAGGATGCTCTGATTGAGATTTTAGAGCAACATGCTGTGGATAATCAGGATGACCAAAGGAATTTGCTCGTTCCTTTCACTTGGCAAAGGAATGACAACCCGACAATGACCCAAGAGCCCCGGTCCAAGAAAAGGAAAGTACCAGAATCAGCACCCGGTTTCTCCCCAGAGAGGACTCGGGACCCCTTAGCATAGGTTTATGTTTCTGCACCTTGTAATCTACTGTATTTCTATTTTCGCAATCCTTGGAATTCAATAAAACGGGGTTTCCCCACTGTTTGATATTTGCAATCTAATTGTCGAAGTTTATTTTGATTAAACAAAAAAAAACAATTAATATAATCATTGCATTCATCATTCTCACGTCACGTATTCTTCTTACCTACGAATCTCACGTTTGTGTCTCGATTCTAGAGTCAAACTGTCTCATTCGTACAACACTCGGGCCAATCGTCAGAAAAAGATGGATGATCTCGAGGAAGAGAACAGAGAGTTGAGAGAAGAGATCGACGCTCTGAGAGAGGATATGAGAAAGCTTCATAACGACATGCAAGCCATGGCAGAAGCTCAACTACAAAGGACTGTGATCTCAGAGATCACCTCAACACACATAGTGGAGAAGTCCGATCTTAGGTACAAAATGCCAAAAGATCGTCCCTGGGGCATGCCACTTAACTATATCCCGGAAGGATATGTTCAGCCGATCAATGAGGATCAGGGAACTGCAGCAGAAACCGCTGGGCCTGAAGGTTACAAACTTCGGGAAAGAGAAGATGCTAGGGGCATGACAACAACTCCTGAAGGTTACAAACTTCGGGAGGCACCGAGAGTCTCGGCCATAATGACTATACCACCACCCGTGGTACATACTGTCTCGTAAGGACAGATTCCACATATACCATCTGGTGGAATTGACAACGTGTTCGAAAGAATGAACGAGTTCTAGGAACAGTTCTTGGGAATGCATAAAGAACTGCAGGCCCTTCGCGGTTAGGATTTATTTGGAAAGGACGCCGCGAACCTATGTTTGGTCCCCAATGTAAAAGTTCCGCACAAGTTCCAGGTGCCCGACTTTGAAAAAAACAAGGGTAAATTTTGCCCTCAGAGTCACTTGATGATGTACGCTCGACGAATGTTAGCTCAGGAAGAGAATCAGGATTTACTGATTCACTACTTTCAGGATAGTTTAACCGGTACCGCCCTAAAATGGTACATGGGTTTAAATCGTGCTACGATTAGCACTTTTAGAGATCTTGGCATTGCCTTCGTCCAACAATATAAATACAATCTGGACATGGCACCCGACAGAGATCAACTCAGATCAATGTCACAAAAGGACAAAGAAACCTTTAAGGAATACGCTCAGCGATGGCGTGAAATTGCCGCACAAATTTGTCCACCTCTTGAGGAAAAAGAGATGACAAAGATCTTCTTAAAGACCTTAAGCTCATTTTATTACGACAGAATGGTTGCCAGTGCGCCCAGTGACTTCACCGAGATGGTCGGTATGGGAGTTCGTCTTGAGGAAGCCGTCCGAGAAGGACGTCTAGTGAAAGACGCTGGATCAGCAAGTAGTACAAAATGATACGGTAGTGCTCTCCCTAAGAAAAAAGAGCAAGATATTGGGAATATCTCTCTCGGAAAGCAAAGGCGGCGTTATCAGCCGGTAGCGGCTGTGACTCCTGCTATCAATCCTACGCCTATTTTCTACGTATCAATCTCAGGTTGCACAGAGCCAACCTAATCAGGAAAGGACTCAACAGCCTTTTCAGCAGGCTCGTCCTCCATACAATAACAACCGTGTAACGCAGCCACCAGGATTTGATCCTATACTCGTATCGTACGCAGAACTATTTTCGTTACTATTGGCTAAGGGGCATGTCCAGACTAAGTCCCCTCTTGTAGTACCGGAAAATCCGCCTTTTTGGTTTAAAGTGGATCAGACTTGCCTTTACCATCAAGGAGGACCAGGGCATAACATAGAGAACTGTCTCAATTTCAAATCTAACGTGCAAAAGCTTGTTAGGATCGGGGTCTTATCTTTCAAGGATACAAATCCTAATGTTCTCACAAACCCGCTGCCTCAACACGAGAAAGCTACAGTCAATTTGATAGAGGGAGAGACTAACAACGTCTATCAAATTCATGATGTACTCTTGTTAAGGACCAATTTGGTCAAGATGCATTGCAGACAGAGTGGATATGGCCATGTGCCACCTCATAACTATCACCAGTGTGATATCTGCTATAAAAGCAATTGAGGATGTTCTGTGGTGCAATCATCTCTACAGGAACAAATGGATCTCGGATGGATCCAAGAGTACCGAGTTCGTGGAGTTAACATGGTTTACACGAATTCTAACGTCATTCAGAACCATGACGTCCGTGCAATGAATGTCAACTTGGTGGCAATGCACTCAAGGCAAAGCCAGTATCATAATCTGCCGCGGCACGATTACAGTTCCTGTCTGACTTGCTCGGTAAACAAACAGGGATGATCTTTTGTACAAGAGGCCCTCCAGCGTCAGATGGATCTTGGATGGATCCAGGACTACCATGATAGGAATCCCTATTAGATCAACATGATTCAAATCTTCGATATTCGCTTGATGAATACCAGCCTAGTGGAGTTACATGTTAAATAGGTCCGGTTCAGGTTCCTGGTATCACATGATTATCAGAGCTGTAGAGCAGGTTGCGAAAATGATCAAGGTTGTGCCCTTGTCAAGGAAACCCTTCAGCGCTTGTTGAACCACAGGAGGCTTTCAATCTATATGGATGAAGACACCCAGTAAATTAGTATTACCAACGGGAATCCTACTCGGCATCAAAATCGGGACGTTCGATCTGTGGAAACTGACCTAGTGAGGTTACATTGTATTCAAAGCGGGCGTGGCCAGGTGCCACCACACAACAATGAACGTTGTAGAGTCTGTTCGGAAAGTAACCAAGGATATTACCTTGTGCGAGCAGCTCTTTAGGGTCAGGTGGATCATAGAGAGATTCGCCCATATCCGGGTTCCGGACCAATCAACTGGGCGCCGGACTACCTCGCTGATCAAATTGAGATGTTACCGTAATCTCTGATCATCAGAAGGCTAGGGATGTTTATACCATCATCCCTCTACTTGACGAATCGAGAGTTCCCAATCAGGAGCGGATCGAAATTGCTTACGATGGTCAGAAAAATCAGAAGGCTCCCATAGTCATCTATCTACCAGGACCATTACCGTATGAACAACTAAGGCTATCCCTTACAAATACGGTCCAACAACAGTCGAGAATGGAAAGGAAATTCCATTACCCTCCGTCGTGAATATTGCAGACATCAGTCGAGTAACACGAAGTGGTCGAATCTTCAACCGAGGAGTTGGAGAACTTAACAAAGAAAAGGAACCTCAGGCAGAAGTTCCCAATCCACAGGTCGGTCAATCCAGTAATCCCGACCTTTCGAAAAACAACGATGAGATGCTGAAGCTCATCCAAAGGAGTGAATACAACATTGTTGATCAACTATTACAAACTCCTTCAAAGATCTCTGTGCTGTCACTTTTACTCAGTTCAGAAGCACACAGGGAGGCTCTACAGAAAGTCTTGGAGCAAGCCTTTGTAGAACAGGATGTAACAATCAGACAGTTTGATAGCATTGTCTCTAACATCACTTCCTGCAATAACTTGGGATTTAGTGATGAGGAATTACCTGAAGAGGGTCGCCGTCATAACATGGCGCTTAATATCACGGTCAGCTGCCAGGGCGATGCTCTAGCCAGCGTACTGGTAGACACAGGGTCAGCCCTGAATGTTATGCCGAAGTCCACTTTGATGCAAATATCCTTCAAAGGACCCCCGATGAGAACCAGTGAGGTCGTCGTTAAAGCATTTGACGGGTCCAGAAAAACGGTTATCGGCGAAGTCGACCTTCCCATAACTATTGGTCCTCACACTTTCCAAGTCGCTTTCCAGGTCATGGACATCCGGGAAACGTACAGTTGTTTATTAGGAAGACTTTGGATACATCAGGCTGGGGCGGTCACCTCGACCCTCCACCAAAAGTTAAAGTTCGTCCAGAACAACCAGCTCATCACGGTCTGTGGGGAACAAGCCTTGCTCATGAGTAACTTATCATCATCTACTGGTATAGAACCCAAGGAGGTTATTGAACTCAGTTCCAAGCACTGTCGGTGAGCAAGGACAATCAATCCGAAGAGGGAACTTCCATTTCCTCATAAAAAGATGCTATCAAAGCGGTCAAGAGTACCAATACAACAGGATGGGGACAACTAGTCATTCCCACTGACAATAAAACAAAGAAGGGTCTTGGTTTTTCTGCGACCTGTACCCAGACAGCTGCTACCGATGAAAGTCTTCATCCCATTTAGGATTTCTTCCACAGTGGAGGTTTCCTACACCCAGTGCCTCAAGAAGTGCATACCATCAATAAAGATGATTCCTCTGATATGGAGGAAGAATGGGAGTCCTATCTTAACAAGGACGGATATACGTCTCAGGAAGAGGTGCCTATGCCCTTTTGCTTTCCTACACAGAGTCTGAGATTTATACCGAGGTCAGATGTCGAAATGATATACGGAGATTGTGATCCTGAAGGATGTCGCGCTCCACCAAACTCATTATAGGAGGACACTCTGATGAAGGACAACTTTGACCACAACTATTATTGCCCGATGGATGGCCTGCCAATGTGGCAGCCGTATCCAGGAGACTTGGGGCAAGGAAATCAGCCGAACAATGAAAATCAACTGAGCATCAATGAAAAGAATACATGCGTCCCCACCATGTCATGGGATCAACAATCAGATCATTCAGAAAACGTCCAGTACGACGATGAATTTGCAACGTTTGCAGGACTTGAATTCATCAACTATGCTTTTCCAGAGGTCAACGTCATTGAGAAAGATGACTCATCCAGTTCCAAAGAAGTGTTGGACACCTTGGGACAACCGAGTGGAAAGTACGACTTCATGGTCAAATACACCGCTCTTGAAAGCTCTCGTATCAGGTTCGAAGACATCCAACCAACTGGATGGGGAGATAGAGCTGAGAGCACAAATTCTATGCAAAATGCAATAGAGGAATCCTCCTACGACAACTCTGCCTGGGAGACAGATTCCAATGATCCTGCTCCACCAGAAATCAGCGTTATTTCTGAAGAAAAATCAAGGAAGGTGCCAGACTTTGTGATTCACCGAGGAGTTCTCCACCAATGGGTTGTTGTCGATGTTCCGAAGATCGTTCATAAGTCAAAGTAATTGCCGTCTTTTAACCTTTCACCCTGCCCAGGTGAAACACATGTTTTGATAGGGCTCACTTTCTATAAATTTCCCTCTTCGCTTTGCCCAAAGCGACAGAGCTTTGTTTTATAGGGCTATAGTTTCAAGAATCGACTTGTTCATGAATAAAATAACGTCGTTCTGTAATGTTCGCATTAATTGTTGTTTTCTCTTTTTGTTTTTTTTTCCAGAAAATGGTAATCCAAAAAAAAAACTCAATAATAAAAACAAGCAGTAAAAGAAAATACATTGCACACACTTTTGCATTTCCTCTACCTCTTCTAAACACAAATCATCCGTCATGCAGATTGCTTGTTTTAAACCCCGTTGAAACATACGATCCGATGCCTTCTCCCAACTTTGAGTTCCCAGTATTTGGGGCTGAAGAAGAGAATGATGACGAAATTCCAGAAGAGATCTCTCGATTACTCAGACAAGAGGAAAGGTCCATTGAACCTCATAAAGAACCGTTGGAAACGGTAAACTTAGGTTCGGAAAAAGAGAGTAAAGAAATCAGGATTGGGCCACTGCTCAGTCCAACTACCAGAGAGGGTTTAGTAAAGCTTCTCAAAGAATTCCCCGATGTATTCGCTTGGTCCTATCAGGATATGTCGGGGTTGGATACCAGCATCGTGGAACATCATTTACTGTTGAGGTCGGAATGTCCGCCACTAAAACAGAGGTTGAGACGGACTCACCCGGACATGGCCATCAAAATCAAAGAGGAGGTACAGAAACAGATTGACGCGGGCTTCCTCGCCATGTCAGAATATCCTCAATGATTAGCCAACATCGTACCCGTTCCAAAAAAGGATGGAAAAATCATAATGTGTGTGGATTACAAAGATCTAAACAAGGCTAATCCAAAGGACGACTTTCCTTTACCACACATTGACATGCTGGTTGACAGTACAGCAAAGTTCAAAGTTTTCTCATTCATGGATGGATTCTCGGGCTATAACCAGATCAAAATGGCGCCGAAAGATATGGAGAAAACTTCGTTCATTACCCCATGGGGTACCTTTTGTTACAAGGTAATGTCGTTCGGTTTGAAGAACGCTGGGGCAACCTATCTAAGGGCCATGACTACTCTGTTTCATAACATGATACACAAGGAAATTGAGGTATATGTCGATGACATGATTTCCAAATCTAAGACAGAAGAGGAGCATGTGACCCATCTTTCAAAGCTATTCGAGCGGTTGAGAAAGTACAAACTCTGCTTGAATCCCAACAAGTGCACCTTCGGTGTCCGTTCAGGGAAACTCTTAGGGTTCATCGTCAGCCAGAAAGGAATTGAGGTTGATCCTGACAAGGTCAAGGCCATTCAAGAAATGCCTTCTCCAAAAACTGAAAAACAAGTCAGAGGATTCCTGGGACGTTTGAACTACATCTCTAGATTCATATTCCTCATGACCGCGACATGTGCGCCGATTTTCAAATTACTTAAAAAGAATCAGGACTGCGTTTGGACAGAAGACTGTCAAACTGCCTTCGACAGTATTAAGGAATACCTGTTGAACCCTCTAATTTTATCACCTCCAGTGGAAGGAAGACCACTGATTATCTACCTCACCGTCCTAGAGGACTCAATGGGCTGTGTACTTAGCCAACAAGATGAAACCAAAAGGAAGGAGTCTGCCATCTACTACTTGAGCAAGAAATTCACCGACTGCGAGACTCGGTACACTATGCTTGAGAAAACTTGCTACACTTTGGCTTAGGCAGCCAAACGTCTGCGCCAGTACATGATTCGTCACACTACTTGGTTGGTCTCCGAGATGGATCCAATCAAGTATGTCTTTGAAAAACCTGCTCTCACGGGAAGGATTGCCCGTTGGCAGATGTTACTGTCAGAATACGACATTGAATACCACGCTCAGAAAGCCGTTAAGGGGAGTATTTTAGCCGACCATTTGGCTCATCAACTGATTGACGATCAAGAATCAATCGGGTTTGACTTCCCAGACGAAGATGTCATGTATTTGAAAATGAAAGATTGCGATGAACCGCTACCCAGTGAAGGGCCAGAACCAGGTTCCCAGTGGGGACTAATCTTTGACGGAGCTGTCAATCCTTACGGAAACGGAATTAGGGCAATCATTGTCACCCCTCAGGGTACCCACTTTCCTTTCACCGCCAGATTGACATTCAAGTGCATGAACAATGAGGCCGAATACGAAGCTTGTATCATGGGTCTCGAGGAAGCAATCAACTTAAGGATTAATAACTTGGATGTATACGGCGACTCAACTTTGGTTATCAATCAAATTAAAGGGGATTGTAACACATACCAATCAGGATTGATTCCTTACAAAGACTATGCGAGAAGGTTGCTACCCTTCTTCAACAGAATCTAGTTTCATCATATCCCTCGTGAGCAGAATCACCTGGCTGATGCATTAGCCACTCTCTCTTCCATGATTAGTGTAGGTCAATGGAATGACATACCAAAGATCGACATAATGCGCCTTGAACGGCCTGCTTACATCTTCATGATTGAAGCAGTCATAGACGACAAACCTTGGTATCACTATATCAAATGCTTCCTTCAGAAACAAGAGTACCCACCTAGGGCACTAAGGAAGGACAGGAAAACCCTCAGAAGGCTGGCAGGCAGTTTCTTCCTGAGCGGTGATACACTCTATAAGAGAAATTTTGACATGGTCTTGCTCTGATGTGTAGACATACCAGAAGCAGACATGCTGATAAAAGAAATTCACGAGGGTCCTTTGGCACTCATGCCAACAGACATACAATGGCGAGAAAAATTCTGAGAGCAGGGTACTATTGATTGACAATGGAATCCGACTGCTACAAGTACATGAGGAAGTGTCACAAGTGTCAGATATACTCCGACAAAATTCATTTACCGCCAACACATCTCAAAGTTCTTTCTTCCCCATGGCCTTTTTCCATACGGGGAATCGACATGATTGGCTTGATTGAGCCCAAAGCTACAAATGGACATCGGTTCATTCTGGTAGCCATTGATTACTTCACTAAGTGGGTCGAAGCAGCGTCGTACGCTAATATAACCCGACAAGTGGTGGTCCGATTTATCAAAAACAATATCATCTGCCGTTATGGTGTTCCAGGCCAGATCATTACCGATAATGGATCCAACTTGAACAATAAGATGATGAAAGAGTTATGCGCAGAGTTCAAGATCGAACACCATAACTCATCTCCCTACTGACCAAAGATGAACGGAGCAGTAGAGGCAGCTAACAAGAACATCAAGAAGATTGTTCAAAAGTTGATCGTAACCTACAAAGATTGGCACGAGATGCTACCCTTTGCTCTTCACGGTTATCGTACATCTGTCCACACTTCAACAGGTGCTACCCCTTTCTCTCTAGTATATGGCACGGAAGCAGTGCTCCCCATAGAAGTAGAGATCCCATCAATCCGGGTATTGATGGAAGCTAAGCTTACAGAAGCTGAATGGTGTCAAAGTCGACACGACGAAATCAACCTGATCGAAGAGAAACGAATAACGGCACTATGCCAAGGTCAGTTGTATCAACAAAGGATGAATAAGGCGTTCGACAAAAAGGTCCGACCTCGCGTCTTCAGGAAAGGAGACCTTGTGCTAAAAAAGATACAACCATTTCTCACTGATTCTCGGGGCAAGTGGACTCCGAATTATGACGGCCCCTATGTGGTCAAGAAAGATTTCTCAGGTGGTGCCTTGAGACTTGCAACCATGGACGGAGAGGAATTTTCCTACCCCACAAATGTTGATGTAGTCAAGAAATACTTCACCTAAACTAAAAAAAAAAACGTCTCGGTGGATTGAAAACACGAAAGGGCGGTCCAGGAAAAAATTAGAGACATGATCAAAAATCATCTAGGTGGATTGGAAATCTCAAAGTACAATCCAGGCAAAAATTAGGGATAACGACAAGTAACTACTTTCGACAAAGGGGCAAGTCCCTCAGCAGCAGTTACATCATCCGTTAGAAAAGCTCCAGTCACGGTAATCTTCGACAGAAGCTCAGGATGCCCAGAATTCAAAGTTTATAGAAGGATAACGGTCGTTATGTTTCAACGTAGCCCCTTTTCCCTGTAAATTACCATTTTCTAAACTTTGTAAATACTCTATGGAATCACGCGTTTGGCTAATTTCCCTCCTATCAATAAAATTTGAGCCCTTGTGCTTTTGTTTGCAATTCTTATTTGTTTTAGCTTTACAGGACGACATTTTAGCATGATCAACGATTCTTGAAACGAAACAAAAATGAATTTACTTGTTAAAATTTTTCTGCTTTAAAATAAAGATGGCAATTTCTTTTGACGGTTGAACATCGAAAGAACATTGATCGCTTCTCCAAAGGTGTTCGAGCCTCAAAGTGCAGAATCAAAGTACTCATTTTAAACCAGTATGCCTGAATGAAGGATCAGCTATGTCAGATGCGAATGCTCCATCTGACCTCTCCGACAAAGTTCTTATCTCATAAGCCCGACCAACATAGCTCCCGGCAGGGACTATTTCTCCTAAGCAAGGCAGAATTGCTATCTTGGACCAACGTTACTTTTTATTTCCCACTGTGGTCGAGTATCCAGTCGTGTTCATCCGTTAGTCTGTATGGCGCATCAGTTTTGTCAGCATATACATACATACATCATGCATTATTAATTTGCATTCACATTCATATTGCATCACTAGCACTCCAGTCGGTTTTATCCCCTAGTGATAGCAGCCCTCTCAATCGAGTTGATAGTTCTTTCCTCGTCAGGAAAGGTTGCGTCTGAACAATCTCTCTCCTCCAGTTTAGTTCTGGATCAGAATTGGCCCTTGACCACTTTGATAACTTGAACCTCTGAAAGACCAGAGAACCTTCAACCGATGTCACTCTTCACCATTGAAGATGATATTTTTGCTTTCCCGGATTAAGGAAAATCCCTAGAGAAAGCCTCTTAATCAGAGATTCGGCAATACAGCTATTTTTCTACGAAAAAAAACCCGCCGATGAAAGGGTCATCAGCACCTCAAAATTGGATCACATCATATGGCGTTTCTCCGGGAGGATCCCGAGAAAAGTATGATGCAATATCCCCAAGCGTGAAAGCAGTCTCTCAAGAGACTCATTTTCCCCAGTAGGGTCGACAAATGGCGTCTCCAAACAGAGAAGTTTGTACACCTCTACAACTCAGATGACTGGGTTCCCCAGCAACTCTGACATCAAACTTTTTCTATCAAATGGCATCTCCCAAGGAAAATTCGGCGAGAAGTTTGAGGAAAACCGCTACGAATAGCGTCCCTTGTCAAGAAAGTTTATTGACAAAAGAAACTAAGACCAGTTCCTTGGTGGGAAACCAGGATCAAGGGGAAGTTTACATCAGAAACTGAGAATAGTTCCTTGGTAGGAAAACAGGATCGAGGGGAAGTTTACATCAGAAACTGAGACCAGTTCCTTGGTAGGAAACCAGGATCGAGGGAAAGTTTACATCAGAAACTGAGACCAGTTCCTTGGTAGGAAACCAGGATCAAGGGGAAGTTTACATCAGAAACTAAGACCAATTCCTTGGTAGGAAACTAGGATCGAGGGGAAGTTTACATCAGAAACTGAGACCAGTTCCTTGGTAGGAAACCAGGATCGAGGGGAAGTTTACATCATAAACTAAGACCAGTTCCTTGGTGGGAAACCAGGATCGAGGGGAAGTTCATTTCAGAAACTGAGACCAGTTCTTGGCTGAAGACCAGGATCGAGGGGAAGTTTTTACCTTTTCTAAGCATCATTGCTTAGCAAAAGAAGAAGGACTGGCAAACTGCCATTCTTAACCACCATCAAAATTTCGTGTATTTCGATATTTAATCCTCTTGCACCCCGAATGCCCGAATACCTTCGCCATTCACACCTTCGGGTCCAAGAAAATTAAATAGGGGCATCTGTCATACCCCAAATTTTGACCGCTAAGATTTTCCATCATTGTGCAAATCATCATCACAATATGGAGGAACCATCATACCTCATCAGTTTCCCCAAAGATGGGTGAGCATTCATTACAAACAATAATAAGGGTTTTAGGCCCTCTCAGAGCTTTTAGACAAAGGATCAATCAAGAAATAACATGATCTTCAACTTGTCTAGCCTCTCAAATATCCACAAGGGATCAAGAGGACTCCCACTTTAAGGATTAAGCACCAGGCTGATCCCTTCCAGGTGGAATAAGCCTCAAGATCGCCAGTGTCACCAAATTAGGGTTTGGTCGACCAGGGCCTCCAGATGGGAATTTTCCTCTGGGCATGAGCCAATTCTTCAAAGCATAACCTAATATACTCCATGGAACCTCATGGACCCAAGCATCAAGTCAATTTGACCTCAGGGGATGCATACATCAAAAATCAGGAATTAGGGTTTCTTGACCTAATTCACCCCTAAGTTGACTTTTGGGACAAATCATGAGCCAAGACCTCAAGAGAGGATTTGAGGGTCTCCAACATACCACATTGATCCATTTGTAACAATGGATTGATCCAGGAAGCTTGAGCAGCAAGTCTCAATTTCATCAGTACCACAATTAGGGTTTTGAGAGAAAAGTCAGTTGTAGCTTTGACTTTTGAACAGGACATGCTCCCAAACCCTAAGACATGATTCAATATACCCTATAACACCCATGGAACATGTCCATCAAGTTTGATTTAGGTCAAGGACATGATTTCCTAAAGGATAGCACAGTTTGGAATTCATCTGATAAAAAGTCAACTGTGCACAAAAGTCAACTTTGACTTTTTGAGATTTTTCACAAAAATGGTTTTTTAACCCTAAAATGATGTTAATGTATGATTTGAATCATCATTCATCAAGAAAAATCAAGAAAAGTGGGATAGCTTGTAAAAGGGGTAACCATAAAAACTTAGAAAATTTTCTAAGTTATGAACAAAGTGGCAAGGGTACCAACTTTGTAGGATCATAACTCCTAAACCACAAGGCCATTTTCCCCCATCCAAAGCTAGATTTGTAGATCTCATTACCCTCTACAAAAGCTTAAAATTGACCTCCCTCCAAATTCCTCATGGATTTTGAGTTATGGAATGATCAAAATCACAAAAAGTGAAAATGTCACTTTTTTCCAACACTTAGTGAAATTTTCACTAAGTCAGAATCTGCCTTCACTTTATTCCAAATGTAGGGGCATTTTTCACTTGGATCCAAAAAGTATCAAAACCAAATATGATCAAACAGTTGTCATATCAAATGAGGGATTTCCAAAATGGCCAAGAACATCACCAAATTCCACTTGAGCCATGAGATATGACAAGGGCAATATGCCTTGCTGAAAACTGCCAAGGCTAGGCAGAGTTTTGCATTTTTGCTCGATTTGGCAAAATCAGATAATTCCAAGCCTTGTCATCACTTTGGACACATCTGAGGATCAAATCTAAAGGGGACAAACACTGAGCCAAGCCTCCAAAGTCCTTGGAACAAGAAGTAGCATGCCAAACCTAGAATTGCCGAGAAGAGGGACAAGACTCCAATTTTGGATTGAAGCATTCAATGCATACACCAAGGTTGCATGGACTGATCCATTTGCAACTGAATTTAGTCAAGACTTATCCAAGACCAAGGGAACCACAACCCTGTGCCCTAACCTCTAGTCAATGGCTAGAGGGGACTTGGATTCCAAAGTGCAACCATTTGCCAAACCTCTGCTGCAGTTGCCATTCACTATTGATCCCAAAACAAACTTGCTCTACTATAAATAGAGCTCATTTGTGCTCAGTTTGAGTACACCAAAGCCATCAAACAGATGCTTTCCTCAAAATCCCTCTCTTTAGGCCAAAATGCCTTCTTTAGCAAGGTAACTATGAGTTTTTGAGTTAGAGAGCATTTCCATCATAACTCATGATCCCAACACCTCATAAACATCATATGTAGGTGATCCAAACCATCAAAAGTGACCTGTAACACCAAAATCACAAAGTCACCTCTCAAAACCTCAAAATAGGCCTTTTGTGCATTTTTCAAGCCATGTCTTGATTCAGTAACTTTCCAAACCAGATAAAACCTTAAACACACTCCAAATAACATCCTTGAACTGTCCCAAATGGTTCCCCCATCTGGAACACAATTTGAGAGAGTTGCTATTTTGGTCATTTTAACCCCTTTTGCAAGAAAGGGTCAGTTTGTGTTTTTGCAGGTTTCAGCTGATTCCAACCATCCTCAAAGCTTCTAAGGGATCATTTGAGAGTGTTCAAAGCATCAAACCATTTCTGGAACAAGAAGTTTGGCAGATTGCACAGAAAACTCCAAAAGCTCAAAAAGAGGTAAGCATCATGACTTGAACTTTCCAAAATATGCATTGCTTTGAAGTCCACTGATCATACACACCTCATACATGTTATATATGTTGTGTTTGAACCAATTCATCATGTAATTCATGCCTGTATCAAAGTGTAGCATAGAAAATGCAATTATAGGCCTTTTTCAAAACCACTATCGGGTTTTGAGGAGGGAGTATGATCTGAAAAAAATACCACCACCATTGGATTCCTTGTGAAATTCTAGGCCAGGTGCATATAAATTTTGTCCCCAAACATTGAGAAATGAGAAAGTTATGGACCTTCCTGTTTCTTGGCAAAACTTGTCTTGCCTTGCCTTGACCAGGCCTAGAAAACAAGGCATGCCTTGTATATTTGTGGTTTCACTTCAAGCAATGGATGTATCACCACCCCAGTTGTAAGGCGCGCGCCCTATAACCTTGAGGTCGTGGGTTCAAATTCCACCCATGCCATTTTGTGTTTTCTCACATTTTTGCTATTTTTTCCAATATTTTATGTTTTATTAATTAATTGGAAAATTAATAACTCTTTCAATTTTAATTATTTTTTATTGGTTCTTTTTGCAAAAAATCACAAAAATGTTGAAAAATTTTATTCCACAAAAAACTTAAGTTTATATTATTTATTTAATATAATTATTATTTTTGTGAATAAATTCCTTTTTAATGTTTTTAAACATTTTAAAAGTGAATATTTACTTTGAAAATCAAAACCAAGTGAGTTTTAATTCACCTTGTGATTAATCCCTCATTTATCAAACCTTAAACAAAAATCACAAATGGTTTATTCAAACTTATTTGGTATTTTATTTGATTTTCTTTAAATATTTACTTTTAAAGAATAACAAATTAGGGTTTCTTTGATTTTCACCCTCATCAAACAATTTCAAACACTTTTGGGCCTCTAATAGAGTGTAAGACCCAATCCTTTGTAAATACAAACCTATTTTGGGCCTCACTTATTGTATAAGTCCCGCTGTATTTCAATAAGTTCGACGCGATCATCGTCCGTTGAAAAATAAACCTTGGGCCTCTCCTCGAGCTATAAGACCCATTCAAAATCTTTTGGGCCTCTATTAGAGTGTAAGACCCAACCCTCTTTGAAAACCAAACCTTTTTGGGCGTCAATGCATTGTATAAGACCCACCTAGTTTTCAAAAATCTCGACGCGATCGCCATTTTCAAACAAATAACCCTGGGCCTCTCCTTGAGCTATAAGACCCATCTTTGTTCACTTTCAATCATTTTCTGGGGGCTCTTGAGAGAGTGTAAGACCCATTCCCTTGTACAGAAAACCTTTCTTGGGCCTCAGTCACTCGTATAAGTCCCTCTGTACAAAATGACAGTGCGATCACTGATAAACCTTGGGCCTCTCCTTGAGCTGTATGCCCCAACATCTTTTCAAAATACTTTCTCCTTTAATTTTGAATATACTGTTGTTTTTAATCTCTCTTTGTTGAACAACTAACCAAACAGCATGGAAGCTCTACAACCGAGTAAGTGTTTATATGCTTTCTTTAACCGCTTTCATATACATATAACTGTATTGTGGGGCTGTTTCACTGTAAGTCTTCTTTCATAAACTCATATCAACTGTGTAATACTAGTATAGATATTTAGAGTTTCCCCGGCAACTACGTCAAGCACTAAGACCTGTTGGTCACTCTTAAATAGACAAAACTAGATCCCCATAGGATTACCAGATACAATCTTCCCTTCTCTTGGGGTTAAATAATATGGAGACGTGAAAGGCAGCATTCTCGGTGAACCCTTACTCAGACTGTCACCCTTAGAAATCGTTAAAGAAGCTCTCCTCCCCAGAGATGATCTTTTCTCCGTGAATGGCGTCTCTTGAGTTTTTTCCAAATTCTCGAACTTTCCTGGCTTGATCTATTCTCTGTGAATAGCCTGTCTTGAATTTCTCGGGGTTTGGGGACCCACAGGCTTCCTAAAAGCATCCCCACCTCCTCTTGGGCGTTGTACAAGGACCCTACGGCTTCTTAGAAGTATTCACAGCCTCCTCTTAGGCTTCGTATAAGGATTCTTCCTTCGGGAAGAGAGCCTCCTCTTGGGCTTCGTACAAATTGTCCCGACGACCTCCTAGAGGTATAGAAACAGAAATTAGTCATCTTAATAAAACAGTCTTTCAAAGAGTCTAGATCTTTCTACCGTGAACGTACTACTACTGTTTCTTTAAGCATAGTACAAAAGATAAAACTCTAGACTTGGGAAGTCTAATCTCCTCGAGTCTCAAAGGCATTCTCAAGTAGGGAAAAACACCAGTAGACTCGGACAGTCTCCAATACCCTCTAGATTCCCCATTTCCTTAAAGAATAGGAAAATAACCCTGATCCTCTGATCAATCCCAAAGCATAGCCTTACCTTTAATCAGTCTCTTTATAAGAACTGATTTTCTCTTTTAACGAACCTACTAGACCTATCACTCAACTGAAACAGCAATCCTTTTCGCCTCTATCTCGAGCTTCGTACGAGATACAAAAAGACTCTCTTGTTGAGTCAATCTCCCTTTAGCCTCCATCTCGGGCTTCGTACGAGATACAAAAACACTCTCTTGTTGAGTATAAAAGACTCTCTTGTTGAGACAACCTTTAGCCTCCGTCTTAGGTTTCGTACAAGACACATCTAAAAGCACTCTCTTGTTGAGTCAAACCCTTTTAGCCTCTCTCTCGGGATTCGTACGAGACACATAAAAACCCCCTCTTGTTGGGCCAATAGCCTCCTCTTAGGCTTTGTATAAGAAAAACCCCGGTTGAGACAATCAACCTTTTCACATCAAAATTGTGCCTCGTTCACAGGATACAAACATCAACAACTCCTTTCATCTAATCGCTGTAAGCGTCAAGCCTCTGGATTATTTACATCCATGCCACTGTCCCTCTATTAGCATGAGAAATTCCTAAGAAAAGATGGCATTGCTCTACACTGAGTTAAAGTCTTCTGCTTCAGGTTAAAACCCCCTATAAAAGAAATTATGGCATTGCTAGGATTTACATATCCCGGTTAAAATAATCCTCCTTTATAGTCAGTCACCCAACAGTCGTGACAAACAGACCCCCTTTAGAGATGACAAATTCTCTCTAAAGACAACACCTTTTTAGCTTCACATCTTGGGCTTCGAACAAGATACAAATAGACCCTTCAGCTTCACATCTTGGGCTTTGAACAATATATAAACCACCTTTTCAGCTTCACGTCTTGGGCTTTGAACAAGACACCAAAACACCATTTCCTCCCATAGAATAGGAGGAACTACGATTGCTCTGATTTCCCTGTTTCGGTAAACGGAAATACGTAGGCATAAGATTGAAAGAAAAATCTTAGCGAGCACACTAATCCAAAGTCACAAATCCCAGACCTTCACATATCAATCGAAAAGCATCAGTCTTAAACTCCCACCAATCTCCCAGGCACTATTTTTACAAAATAACTTAAGAGAGACCCACAATCTCAATAGCATCAGTAAACCAACAGTCATCTGTTTAAACTCAGTATGCAAGCAGGGTTAATTGGAGACATCTATATCCCTTCCTTCATCAGCTTCAATAGGATAAAAAATGAATTGAACTGTAGTACCCCAAAGGCGATAGTGCTTCGCAACCACGTCCAAAAATTCGCGCTACAATACCAAAACATGATATCCATGTTAATCTTTCATTGCCAATGTCTCCTGGTGACCATGGTCTTGAAGGTGCGAGAACGACATAAGAAAGGGGGGTTTGAATTGTGTATTTAATCTTTTTGTAACTTTTCGCATCTTATTAAAGAGACTCTCAAGAACCTTCAATGTTCGTTGAGAGATTCTGAACTCTTAACTATGGAACATGAGAACCATACAGACTCTGATCATAGGATACGATATTTAGAACATGCAGTGCGAAAGCTTATCAGAGATAGGCTGCAAGGTTCTGACTTTGCTTAATGTGAGGTTCTGATAGACAATGCAGAAACATAAATAGAGATACTAAGCAAGATAGTAAAGGACACACGATATATCCTGGTTCACCATGCGGGCTAATCCAGTCCACCCTCCTCAGGTGATTTCGCCTTGAACACAAGGACTTAATCCACTATAATCAAATCATGATTACACTTGCACGGGCCACGCCGGTGACTAACAACTTGCACAGCCTCACTGTGACTAACAACACAATGAACCATTCAGGGATTCAACTTAATGAATATAACGAACATTGACATATAGGTTCCAATCTCTTTAAGATCTATTGCTAGGCTTTCGCAGCTAGACGTTTAGGGATTCCACTTAATGAATATAACGCTGCTGACCCTATTTCAGGATTTTTAATAATGACACCCATCCATTGTCATCTCAAGTATTTGATCACCACGTGATCTACTCAAGGGCCTCAACTCACAGCTGAACCGTTCAGGGATCCCATCAGGATATAACGTTCACTTGAGGAGTCTCAATTCATTTACTTGAATGGGAAAACTGAAGATTACAAATTGTGCTTCTTAATAAGGAAGTTTCTCCTAAGTTTTAGTACAAAGAACACACACATGTGTTCAAGCAAGTTTTGAGCAATCAACTCCTTGCTTTCCTAAGAAACTACAAAGATGTATTTAGATATTACAATTGTTGACATCTTGTAGATCTTTTTCTTCTTCGTCTTCTGGTTGAGCAAGCTTTAAGCAGCAACTCCTTGCTTCTGATCTTCAATGTAGTCTTGACGAGAAGGTAGGTTGATGACTTGAAAGATCTTCAATGTTGTCTTCTTCATCAAAAGCTTATGTTTGATTGTTGTTGTTGTGTTGATTTGTCTTCTTGAGTTTCAACAAAAATCGCCCTTAGTGAAATAATGATAGTTCTGAATATGTTAAGTGTAACAACGAGAACTCATCGTTGTTGCTATCTTCACAATGACTTGGTCAATTTTGTAGATGAACATTCAGTTCGTGATTCTACAAGTGATCGACACATCAGAAGGAAAAACTCTTTCCATTAAATAGCCCGTAGAAATATAGCCGTTAGAGGATAATGTTGGTTGTTTGGAAAAGAGACGTTGTGATATAATGAGTTGTACTGACACATATTCTTTTTGCAGAGGAAGAAGTGAACGGACATCTCTTCTTGGGCAGTGTGTACATTTAACTCACAACGGTAATATTTAGACTTCAAAACTTCAGTGGCTTCTGATGTTAATTTGATGAATCATGAGTAGAGTCTTCATAGCAGAATATCTGATGCTTCAAGTCTTCAGTCGATTGAAGAAGTCCATTAGGAATCAGTCTTCAGAACTTTAGCACTTGGTCTTTAAGAACGTTATTCTTTTCTGCTTCAAGTCTTCCGAATCTTCAGAGCCTGTCTTCAGAGTCTTCAGAACTTCTTATTTGAAACCTTGATCTTCAGAACTCATCAGTCTTCAATTTTTTTTGCACTTGGTCTTCAGCGCCTTCAGCCATCAGAACTTCAAGTCATAGGAGTCTTTCGTACTTTGGTTCTTTCAGAGTGTACTTCTTCAGAAGCTTCGCTATCTTCAGAATCTCAATCACTTTCAGATAGCATTCACAAGAGCATTGCAACAGCAATCTTGGCATCCTTGGATCTGGCTGATCATGACTAGATAAAGACGCATTCTTGCTTCTCGCGACTTTAGTCACACATAGTAACTTCGCATATCTATATATATATATATATATATATATATATATATATATATATATATATATATTCAATCATAGTACATATAGTTAATGTATGTTGGTTCTGATGTCTTTAGTTCTTATGATCTGCACACAACACACGTTAGACCATAAAATGGTTCTTTCACAAATACTTATTGTTATCATCAAAACATAGATTGACTTGCAGAGACAATTCTTGCTCTCAAAATCTCCCCTTTTTTGATGATGACAAAACCAAGTATTTTGATTGAACATTTTATACAAGGTAATCACCAAAAAAAACAAATTCAGAGTTCGGAACAACAGCTCCCTCTGAATGAGTTATCCTCAAAGCTTTATCTGAGATCATCTAGGATTTTATGTAATCCAAATATATACAGAGTAACAACTTGAGTTGTCAGAACAAGGATAGAAAAGAGTTACTTCTCTATCTTGTCTTTAGGAAAACGAAGAGTCTTTAGCATCTGGACTAGTTCATCAGAACTTCCATCTTCAGATCTTCAGAACTCAGTTTTCTTTGTTGTCGTATCAGAGCTTATTATTATCTTCAGAGACTTCTGAAGCATTTCTACTTTTCAGTAGATTCCATTAAGCATAAGATCAGAACAGTTCTTGACTGATAGCCGTAGCCTTGCTATCTATCAGAGACAGACACTGTCTTTAAAGGAAACTCCCCTTGAGTTTCAGACTTTGTGAAGATTTGAGATTTTGCAATTTGATCTTCAGGGCAGTCTCCCGCTAATTCCTATACGTCAGATATTGGGATCTTTAGAATTATAATTCAGGATGATAAGATTTTAAACACCAATGTAGATCATGACTGTTTTGACTTTTGGATACAGGTCTTCATCTCAGAACCTTGTTAAAGTCATACTTAGTAGTTTATCAAAGCTTGATTTCTGATCAGATACCAATTGAAGGTTTTAATTAAAGTGATCAATCAACGCTTGATTCTGAATCTGATATTCATGATTTAATTTTGATCTGTTACCATGTGATGTGCTGAGTCTTATACCAAGTGAAGAATTTCTTCTCATACGCTTGAGAGGTAATTCATTAGAGTGCTGATATTGATACCAATGAAGGTATTTTGACAGTAATCCACGGCTTTTCTCTGATTGATGAGTCTGATACTGATCTTTGTGTACTGAGTCTGATTACCAATTATTGATTTAGTCTGATACTAAATTATTTTCATTTAGAATGGTTCTTGGTAAACATCAGAACGACTTCTTCTTGGATCTTCAATCCAGATCTTCAGACAGTTCTTGACTTCTGATTTGCACAGATCTTCTGAGTGAGCATCTTGAAATGTATGCTTAGTCTTGACAGCTTTCAGAGTTTTCTTACTTCTTTTCTGAGCTAAGTGAGATAAGGATTACGATAAATCTGATTCTTCTAGCTTAACCTATTTCTTAGAATGCCTAGTGAACTTGTTTAGAGTTCCTCGGATAACATCAAACAACAAATGTTAGTAGCAACACATTTTATATAAGTACTTTGTTTGAGTTCTGTATGCTTTAAGATTTCCTTCTTTCAATCAAAATCAATATATTTCTCCCCCATTTTGACATCATCAAAAAGTGCTAGAGCATATGAGCAATTAAGCATATAATCTCTTATATTCAGTTTCCTACATATTAAAACTTTATTTCTCCTATTTGAGTATATTGAATATTTGACATGATAAAGAGCATAGAGTCATAGAGTCATTTAAACATTTAGAAGCATTTTGACTTATTTTAGTGAAACACATCTATAATCAGTATGTATTTAATTGAAGGATAATAGATGGAAGCCAATTGTGAAGGACGTGAACCGGTGTTCAGGTACCTTAAAGGAAATTAAGTTTATTTTACTAATTTTTCGTTATGGCAAGATTAATCTGAAAGACAATTAGACATAACCAATAAGAAGCTCATTAAGCAGACTAACTGTATTTAAACATAGATTAGATAAAGATTTAAACAAAAACATATAGATTACATAAAGATATAGATTGTATTACAGACGGATTTCATACAAATCTAGACTAGACGAAACTGGTTCTTATAGGTTAGACTGAAAAGAGTTTAGGGATGATGAGGAAAGACTTTCAGAGTTATCTGAGCTTGAGGGAAGTGAAGTTTCTTCTATTTGAGTCATTGCAAGCTTCTTGTATTTTACTATTTCTTCTGAGATCCATTCATGGAACTCGTTCCAGACATTTCTTACTTCCATAGGGTTTACACAAGAACTAGAAGCATCGACAAGGGTTTGAATCCTTGAGATTGCATTGTCTTTGAACGATGCAAGAATGCTATTCGTGGTTCTTAATCTCTTGGATGAATGTTCTTCCTTAATAACCGCTTTTCTTCCTACCTTCCAATCTGAGAGTTCTTGAAGAACAATAATGATATTTTTCATGTTAATCCAAACACTGATATCTTTGTCCTTGATTTTTCTCAGATAGTTTTCGAATTCTGCCTCATTGTATGTAGCAAATTTTGGAAAGCCTATAACCGGAACTCTGGGGGTTAGAGTCAGTTCTCTAAAACGTGAAGTATCTAAACTTGCGTCTTCCTTCAAAAGGTTCTTAAACCTAAGAATCTTTCCAGCGCTTTTAAGCAGCTTCCAAGATTCTCCTTCATTAATTAGAATGTCGTCAACTAATCCTGATTCAACTAAAATGTCTGAGATAAGTCTTCCATAGGGAATGAGACCACATTCATGATCAGAACCAGTTTTGTAGCTTCTGATGACATCCTTGAGAAGCTTGAAGAGGATTGAGGGAATGTGTATTTTAATTCCTTTTAGTAGAAGGAATAGAACACATTTTTGAGTATCATTTAGCTGTTTTGAGGAGAGATGATGAAAGACATTCTCTTGCAGAATTTTGAACCAGACTTGAAGTGAGCTTTTCAGGTTTGAGAAGGTTTGGTTTTCAGATAAAGCTTTATCTTTGAGGATAGAGGACATCACCTTAGCCTCATTCTCTTCATTGAGTAAGTTTTTGGAGATTCTGAATCCGTCATTTTCATTCAGCAAGAGATCTGCGATAGTCTTTTCAGAGATGAAGATTTTTCTTCCGAAAACGAAAGAGACAATGAGATTTTTGGATGTAGTTGCATGAATCCAGAAATCTTTGATTAGATGATCATAGGTCGGTCCTTCCAGCCTTTTGAAGTAGTTTTTCCAACCTTGGGTTTCCAGTGAGGGAGCAATGTCGCATCTGTTTGATTTCAGATTGTTGAAGTTAGCAATAGTTTCTGACAGAACCTTGAGATTGTTAACTGGGATTTGAGTGGTTGTGGGAATTGAGGCATTTTGTGAGACAAAAGCCATTTTAGAGATGATGAGGAGATAGAAGGTAATTAGGATGAAAATTTGGATGTGTAGCTGTCTTATGCTTTTATAGATGGGAAACTAGGATAAATTTTGTGGAGAGTTTGAAAACGCATCGATTGATTTTTCTAGAAGCACTAAGTAGCGTGGGAAAGTGGGTTAATGATTAATCAAGAATCATAACCCTAAAAAGTAGTGACGAAGCCGCTACTTAATTATGATCGGCGAGCGGTTTTATAATTTCTAGTTAATCCTAAGTCCGAAAAAAAAATTCCTAATTATTGGTAAATAATTAATGAGATTTAATCAAGGGTATCGTGAACTTAAATCAATCATAAAAGCATTTCTTAATTAGAATACTTTAGTAATTGGGCAAGAGAATACATATCAAGTTTATATCATAAGGGCATACAAAGAGAGATCCTAGAAAAACTTGTGATCTTAAGAAAAGCTTAACTTCTATCTAGACAAAGAAGGTTATAGGTTGGCAGAACTCGGGAAGAATCTTCTCAGTCATTCCATTTCTTCTGCAATGACTAACCACTCCTTGAAGATCAAGAATATGAGAGATGACCCTGCAATAGGGAACTTGGTAGATTGTGTCTTCCCTTGACAGGTTAATTTCTTCCTTTAGATGATTGTACATGGATTGAGGTAGGTTTATTTTGATTCTAGATATTAAAAAGAAAATAAACAATCTCTCTATGTCAGATAACCATCCTCCACCTCTTTCTCTCGGTCTAAAATTTGTTACCATCAGATTGTACCAATCTTTAGCAACTGGAGTGAGAGTGCAAGGTGGAGTGGGATGCCCCTTTGTTTTGAAAATGACGTGCAGATGCATGTCGAAGCTATGGTTGTTGAAATTTCTTTCCACAGTCACACCATCTTCAACACACCTAATGGCTTTAGCTATGATGGTGGGGTTAATCAAGACTAGACATCCAACAACTACAGACAAAATAGTATTTTTGCCATAGTCATATTCAAGTACACGTGAATTTGCCCAGAACTCAGTTACAAGAGAAGGGAAGACAGGTCCAACAAGCATGTCGAAGTATTTTTCCCAATTCTAAAATACGATACCAGAGAGAATACTAGTTTTGTTGAGTTGTGGTAAAAGGTTTAGATCCAATGTGAATTCGTTTAGAAGCTCTAGATCGAAAATTTCTCCTTAGATATTGTGTGAAGACATTTCGAGCAGGAAACGAAGAAGGGAGTTCTAACCTACTAGATAGTGATTCTTCCTAGAAGGGGAGTAGGGTTGTGAGAAGAACTTATGAGTGATGGTTATTTATCATGCTTGGAACACGCGAGGTCATAATTTCCTAGACAAGCTATGAATAGTTGTGACGGTCAGTTGACAGGACATATGATAGACTTAAGTTGTCGTATGCCTAAGGTTAGAGATAAGGTAGCTGACACACGCGTAATTATGATTGTCTTGGAAATCATAAATACTTGATAATCTTACCATAATTTAAACAAAAATTAATGAGTGAGACCATACCTTAGGGATGCTTAACCTTTTTGAAGAGAATCTTTTAGCTAAAACTTTTCGTGAAAGCATTCCTTTCTGACTTCTGAATCTTTGAGCATCTTTCTGATTCTGCCTATTTCCGAGTAAGCTGCAGATGTTTCTTGGGTTCTTCAAGATACGCTTGTCTTCTAACTTCTGAAGAAAAAGAATATTTTCTTGGAATGTGATCCTAGTTGAATTACAGCTTTCTCTCTTTTCTTGTTCAACCTTGTCCATCAACTTTCTAGGTTATAGCAACCGAGATTAGGACTTAACGTGATCAGAGTGATCACTTCATCCGAACTTAACCACTTACACGCAATCCTTTTGGTAAGGCGATGTAATGAATGTTCTGAAGGAAGATTGACGCTCATATGCTTAGGAGCAGTACTTTAGTGAACAATAAATTCTATTTGATGACTCCATTCATACGCATCAGATTGCACCTATTTTTGATTGATTCTCACTCCTTATTTCCTTGATCCATATAACCTGTTTAGTTCCGATACAGTTCTTAAGATATGGATCTGAATCTTAAACGACAAACTTTAAGAATTGGTTGAGTTCTCCTTTCATAACCTTAATTCAGTTTGCGTTTGTGAGAGTTTCTTTTCTTTGAAAGATGATTGATTTCATAAGATTAGTGATAACCTTTGAGAGGTTATTCAAGGAGGAATTGACATATCAACATCTGACTTTGTTCCTCAAGGTTGTTTCAGAACTTGTTCAGAACCAAAACATCATCATGCCTCATGTGTACATTACTAGTCATGGTTTGCATGAGCCTTCTTGTTCTCACAATGATGATCAAATTATTTGGGGTTGGTCACACATATCTATGAGTTAACTGATTTCTTCAAACGAACATCATTAACATCATCTTTTAAGACATCAGTTGGAGAACCTAGATATCTGGAATGATAGCATCTAATTTCATAGCTCAAGTTGTTCTGAGAACACTTGATCTGACGAAAATCAGATTATCAACATTTGATTTTTACTAGGATGATTTCAAGTTGTTAGAGCTTGATCACTGAACTAGTTAAAGCTTAAGAGTTCGTTCAAAATCAAGTATTTACTGAATCTTTGGGATTCAGTTCTTCATTTAATCTTTTGATCATTCCAGATTCTGACATTGAATCATTTCTAATAATTTGAATTTTTCAGATTTTGATTTTAACATATTTCTTTATAAAATTCAAAGTCTTAGAACAATAATCTTTCTTCTTTACGTGAAGAGATTCAGAATGAGTTTTAAACGAGAAAGTCAAGGGTGGACCTAATCTGTTTCTTGAAAACATCTCAAAAACTCATAAAGAATTAATCTTCAGCAAACAAGATTTCATGCTTTCTGATGATTCATCTTTTAAGCATATACGTGGTTTTATCCGCACGTAATTTCCAGGATGAGCATTCAACAGATACTGCCTTTTATCTGTTGAATTTATCTTATCAGCTGATTCTTCAATTTTAGTGAGGCTTCATCTAGAATCAGTGAATTGCTCACAAAGTAATCAGATTGATTACAATTTTGTATACAGTCAACAGCTGAACTGTTACAGAAATTGTAAGTGGATTTCAATCTCACCAAGAGAATTTATACGCACCACATCTGGATCTTTTTCTGACACTGTTAAGTGTTTGATGTAAATCAATAACAGAACTGGAGCTCTGATACCAATTGAAGGTGCGAGAACGACATAAGAAATGGGGGTTTGAATTGTGTATTTACTCTTTTTGTAACTTTTCGCATCTTGTTAAAGAGACTCTCAAGAACCTTCAATGTTCGTTGAGAGATTTTGATCTCTTAACTATGGAACATGAGAACCATACAGGTTCTGATCATAGGATATGATATTTAGAACATGCAGTGCGGAAGCTTATTAGAGATAGGCTGCAAGGTTCTGACATTGCTTAATATGAGGTTCTGCTAGACAATGTAGAAACATAAATAGAGATACTAAGCAAGAGAGTAAAGGACACACGATATATCCTGGTTCACCACGCAGGCTAATCCAGTCCACCCTCCTCATGTTATTTTGCCTTGAACACAAGGACCTAATCCACTATAATCAAATCATGATTACACTTGCACGGGCCACGCCGGTGACTAACAACTTGCATAGCCGCACTGTGACTAACAACAAAATGAACCGTTCAGGGATTCAACTTAATGAATATAACGAACATTGACCTGCGGGTTCCAATCTCTTTACGATCTACTGCTAGGCTTTCGCAGCTAGACGTTCAGGGATTCAACTTAATGAATATAACGCTACTTACCCTATTTTAGGATTTTCCACAAAGACACCTAGCCATTGTCATCTCAAGTATCTGATCACCACGTGATCTACTCAAGGGCCTCAACTCACAGCTGAACCGTTCAGGGATCCCATCAGGATATAACGTTCACTTGAGGAGTCTCAATTCATTTAGTTGAATTGGCAAACTGGAGATTACAAATTGTGCTTCTTAATAAGCAAGTTTCTCCTAAGTTTAAGTACAAAGAACACACACATGTGTTCAAGCAAGTTTTGAGCAACCATATCCTTGTTTTCCTAAGAAATTACAAAGATGTATTTAGATATTACAATTGTTGACATCTTGTAGATCTTCTTCTTCTTCGTCTTCTGGTTGAGCAAGCTTTGAGCAGCAACTCCTTGCTTCTAATCTTCAATGTAGTCTTGACGAGAAGGTAGGTTGATGACTTGACAGATCTTCAATGTTGTCTTCTTCATCAAAAGCTTATGTTTGATTGTTGTTGTTGTGTTGATTTGTCTTCTTGAGTTTCAACAACAATCACCATTAGTGAAATAATGATAGCTCTGAATATGTTAAGTGTTACAACGAGAACTCATCGTTGTTGCTATCTTCATAATGACTTGGTAAATTTTGTAGATGAACATTCAGTTCGTGATTCTACAAGTGATCGACACCTCAGAAGCAAAAACTCATTCCATTAAATAGCCAGTAGAAATATAGTCGTTAGAGAATACTGTTGGTTGTTTGGAAAAGAGATGTTGTGATATAATGAGTTATACTGACACGTCTTCTTTTTGCAGAGGAAGAAGTGACCAGACATATTTTATTGGGCAGTGTGTACATTTAACTCACAACGGTAATATTTAGACTTCAAAACTTCAGTGGCTTCTGATGTTAATTTGATAAAGCATGAGTAGAGTCTTCATAGCAGAATATCTGATGCTTCAAGTCTTCAGTCGATTGAAGAAGTCCATTAGGAATCAGTCTTCAGAACTTCAGCACTTGGTCTTTAAGAACGTTATTCATTTCTACTTCAAGTCTTCCGAATCTTTAGAGCCTGTCTTCAGAGTCTTCAGAACTTCTTATTTGAAACCTTGATCTTCAGAACTCATCAGTCTTCAGATTTTTTTGCACTTGGTCTTCAGCGCCTTCAGCCATCAGAACTTCAAGTCATAGGAGTCGTCCGTACTTTGGTTCTTTCAGAGTGTACTTCTTCAGAAGCTTCGCTATCTTCAGAATCTCAATCACTTTCAGAGAGCATCCACAAGAGCCTTGCAACAGCAATCTTGGCATCCTTGGATCTGGCTGATCATGACTAGATAAAGAAGCGTTCTTACTTCTCGCGACTTTAGTCACACATAGTAACTTCGCATATGTATATATATTCAATCATAGTACATCTAGCTAGTGTATGTTGGTTCTGATGTCTTTAGTTCTTATGATCTGCACACAACACACGTTTGACCATAAAATGGTTCTTTCACAAATACTTATTGTTATCATCAAAACATAGATTGACTTGTAGAGACAATTCTTGCTCTCACAGGTCTTACTTTAGTGAACCATTGGGCTAACCATTCACTAGCATCCTCTGCCAAGGTTTTTAGTTCCCCTTCCATCATTTCTTCCATTAAGCATAGGTTTGCACCCATAGGAGTCATCTTGATCGGGAAATATCTTTCCAAATGGAAGGATTCCTGAATGTTATATGTCATTCTCGGATTTGCCACGACCCCAACATAAGCTTTGTGAAATCTGGTGTTATTCTCATCCTTGGTATTGAATTTTAGATGAGCAAACACCAGTTTTTTCTTAAGAGTGTGTTGCCTATGTTTCCACTGATTTGACTTTCCTTTGTCCACATTTCCATTGTTCACCACCTCAACATATGTTTTGTGATTTCCTTCAAATTTCTTTGCATGGATGTTGTGATTGGCAGTGTTTCTATGATTGTTTCCCCTACCTGAGTTTTCATCTTGTTTGAGGACATGCTTGCTCCTTTGAAATCTTGGGATATTGACAAACAACTTTAAATTGTTGACAAAAATATTGTCCAACT
Organism: Lathyrus tuberosus; assembly: GCA_022829125.1. Classification (NCBI taxonomy): domain Eukaryota; kingdom Viridiplantae; phylum Streptophyta; class Magnoliopsida; order Fabales; family Fabaceae; genus Lathyrus; species Lathyrus tuberosus. The sequence goes on along the minus strand of JALAZF010000199.1, from coordinate 5,886,746 downwards.
TCACAACCATATATTCTTTCATCAGAAACATTGAAAAACCTAACAAAACCATATCTTCCACCATTCTTGTCTCGTCTTAAAGGTATCACCACTTCATTTATGTCAGCATGCCTTTTGAAAATTTCATATATCTCCTTAGCACCATGAGAATCTGGAAATTTTGTAAAGAAGAAATCGGTACGTGAGACGTGGGCACCATCATTCCTCCTCTTGTTTAAACTTACATCTAGCTTTTTTCTTTTGAAAACCTATTGTTTTCCATCCCCTCCTACTTACATGATGCCACTCATTAGAGTATTCACCCATTGAACTTGATACCTCTATCAACCAAACACTACCACTATCAGCTACGTCTATGAATCTTTAGAACAAGAAGAAACAAGATGAAAACAAGAAGAAGTAGAACTGATTAACAGGGTCCCTAGTTCGAGGACTAGGAATTTAAACCGCAGTTAGTGGTTTAGTTCATGCTTGAGTATGAATTTTAATCGACATTATACTTATTGAATGTGACTTATATGTGTGTACATGGTAGCTAGTTTTCTGAAACAGGCTTTTCATTGATGATGTATGTATCAAGTGACTGTTGGTCTGTCAATTTTAGCCTTTATTGATCTATCTCGAACAAACAAAATGGAATAGAACGAAGAAATAGTGGAATGAAGCCTTTATTGATATATATATCAAACAAAACAAAATGGAATAAAACAAAGAAGAGTGGAATGGAGCAAACGAATTAGAGCATAGTAGAATATAGATGTTGTTTAAACATTTTATGATAGAATTTTTAAATTTAGAACTACAAATGATTAATGAAAAGATTACGTAATGTTTGGTTGCAGTGGACTTGTGCTTCCAATATGAATAAGAGAGAATTTTTTTATTAGGTTAGCACTCCAACGTCCAATCCAGTGAAAGATTAATGAATAATGTGTAAGTGACAGTGGATTTGAATTATACAATTTCCTTCAAGAGATTATTTATATATGATGATTGATTGAGATGTTTTAGATCTAAATCAGATGCGGGATTCCTTTTATTGGGATTTTGACCGACACAGAATAATTGCACTCAAGGCTTCTTTTGGTATTGTAGTGAGAAGTCTTTTAGAGAACTATGCTAGATTCCCTGCACTAGGGTCATTTCATAGCCAAGTGGAAGAGGATTGGTAGCCGAAATTGATAACATAGTGAACAAATGCATTAAATGTGAGTCTCATCATTGATATGTTTTGCATGATTCCTTTAAAACATGGCCCTAGGTTTCTAGACTAGGGAGTGATGTCTCTCACTAGGATGCTCAAGTGTACTTAAATATTGATGTATTTTTGAGGAGAAGTTCAACCGTTGTTTTATTGCCTCTCCATTTTCATTTATTCTAACCCATTGATTAGTTTACCTAGCTTCTCTATATAATGGTCACTTAGCATTTCAAAAACTCTTTTCGCCCTTTTACGCAAACTGCAAGCTTCTTTTCTTCCACACACTTTGATTTTCTTCTTTGAACTTTAGTAAAAGCTATTTTATCAATATTTCTTCTTTATTGGGTCATACATTTCCTAGTCCAATACATCTTAAGAGTCACATTCTTTAACTATTATCACTATTTTTCAGTTCTATCAGGTACCATATTTCTCTTTATTATATACAGTTCATTGGTCTCCTTTCAATGTTCAAGTTATGGCCAACATAGTAAATGTACCTACAAATGTAATAAATATACCATGTAGCGATGATTCCTCTTTCGGTGTGATAGTAAACCCAAGGATGCCAAATATTTACCCTTTAGAAGTTAACCAACCTATTGCGAAGGTTATCGTTCTTATCAAAAGCTCTGGGTCGGGTGGGGGTTCCATTGAAAATGGTAGTGAACCCTCTAGATTTTGTTTTATAGGAGGTACAGGTGATTCTTCTGCAGGAGATGAATGGAAGAACCATGATGGCCACGTTGCTAGGGGTGTGGATGATAATCCCCCTTCCTCTACCACGGTCTCTTGTAGATCTTGAACCTGGTGAGGTTTACCAAAACAAATGGATGAATTGTTGCTTCATTAGATCGTTTAGGGTGATAAATGGTCAAGATCCTAGTGGTTGGAGGGTCAGGGATCATATTAACTTTCAAAATCATTCCCGAACTCATAATCAACATTATATTTTATATGAAAGTTGGGAAGATATGCTCTGGAAGGAGTGCTAGGGTCAGACACTGACTAAAAATGCCACTCAATACCATTTAGTGGGTGCAAAATTGGTAGGGGCGATCTCATAATTCAACATTTTTTAGCATTTAGAAGGCTTCTTCAAACATGTAGGGCCGTCTTCTAACTACTCTGTCTCCCATGTTTATAGTTCCAAAAAAATTTGCATATCCTTTGATGGATGTTCGATTCCATTTTATAAGTTCTTGTTCTCCAAACTAAAGTTCAAGCTTCCAATAAGTGACTTGGAGTCAGGGAGTTCTAAAGCATATCTTGATAGCTCTGTCTTAGCTACACCCAGTAGCTTAAGCATTTGTCAAAGTATTCCAATACTGGTGCAAGTACCAGAAAAAATAACTTTCTCTAAATTTATTTTTCAACATCTTTATTCTAACGAAGACCTCTTCCAATGGGAATTGGGGACAATGTCTGCTCTCACTTTGCCATCCAGTCAAAGTGTTTGACGTTTACCTTGAAAGTTGGAAGAATTTCAACAATTGTTATTTTTTGGTGAACCTTGTGACCTTAAAGGCTCATATGTCTCTTGCAAGGTCCCAAAAGGAGCGGCTTCCTTGCCAGGCACCTCGGGCTTAGAGCTGATGAAGTGTAAAGAAAGAATCTTTAAATACTGGGTTTAGAACCACTTTGACCAGAGATCATGGACTTACCCTTACTCGTCTGATTCTTTGACCCTAGAGGAAGAAACGTTAAATGCAGATTTGGTAGCCTTTTGGGATGATTTGGGCTATGAATAGGGGTTGGCCCTTCAAAGGTACTTTATCAATACACAGGCGCTTGTGGCCATCGTCTCCACTCTAGAGAGAAAATTTTGTTTGGGGAGGAAAGGAATTATCTTTATGTTTGCCTTTGTCATTTCCATAATATTATACTAATTATCCTTTATCCTTTTTTTTCTAATAACAAAGTGTCCTTAAAAATATTTTCAAGAGGATGAAGACCTTAGCAGCGGAAGATGTGTTTGCCTCCATTTCTCCAACTTCTACTCTAGTTCAAAAAGATGCGGCCATTAACATAACTCTGGTAGAAAACAAGGCTTCGCCCGAGGAGTAGGTGAATGAGCTTGATTATAGATCATCTTCCTCCGAGAGACAAATCATGAACTTGAATGACTGACCTTACCCTGCTGACCGAGAGAATGCAAAGAATGATATAAATAAGGGAAAATCTCATGGATGACCTCTTACCAAAACGTCTAAGTCATCAAGACGACCTCTAGGGGATTATCTTAGGCAATAGTGAAGTGGATCATTCTCCTTTCAAGTATCTCAAAGTCTTTTTGTCCCATAGGCCTCGGAATTCCCATGAGGTATGCACTTGCATATTCTAAGAAGTTATACTTATGTTTGAAACCTTACCGACACAACTAAACAAGAGTTGATAATAGAGACGGCATATCACATGCAACAAGGTGTTGTTTTGATGGCTCTAGATATGGTCGATGATGGTTAGGTAATGGTGTCTAATAACCTTTCTAAGGATAAGGAGCATTGAAAATGTCAACATGACCTTGTTTCCTACATGTGACTGAGGCCCAAAAAGGTTTTCTGTACAAAGGGATGGGTCTTACACTCTCTCAAGAGGCCCAAAGGTGTTTAAAGAAAAATAATGGGGCTTATAACACGAGGGTAGGCCCAGATGATTTGTTTTTTTGAACTGGCGATCGCGCCGAGGTTTCTTTACCGTACTGGGTCTTATACAATGTATTGAGGCCCAAAAAAGTTTTGGTAAAAAGGGGGTTGGGTCTTACACTCTAATAGATACCCAATGATTTACTTTTGTACAAGTGGTGGGGCTTACAGCTCAAGGAGATGCCCAATGATTTTGCTGAAAAAGGCGACGATCGCGCCGTTGTTTTTGAAAATACAGTGGGACTTATACAATGACTGAGGCCCAAAAAGTGGTGTATTTACAATGGGGACGGGTCTTACACTCTAATAGAGTCCCAAAGTGTTTTTTTAGAAAAAGAAATGGGTCTTATAGCTCAAGGAGAGGCCCAAATGTTTTTGTTGAGAAGGCGACGATCGCGCCGTTCACTTGAAATTGTTCAGAGGGACTTATACAATAAGTGAGGCCCACAATTGGTTTATTTACAAAAGGATTGGGACTTACACTCTATTAGAGGCCCAAAGAGTTTGAAAAAGTTTGATGAGGGTTGAATTAATAAAAAACCCTAATTTTTTTTCAAAATGTATTTTAATTGAATAAAAATTCAATTATAATGATCAAAATTGTTAAACATGTGTGGAAACAAATTGTGATCTTGGATTAATGTTTCAAAAATCATGTTTCTATCCACAAAATGATTGGAAATCATTAAAATTTGAAAAATCAAGATGGGGAAAATATTTTAAATGTCAAAAAACAATTAAAATATTAATTCTTTAAAAAAATATCAAGTATATGAAATAAGTATTATTTTTGAGTTTTTTTGGGAAAATAAAATATTTTAACATTTTTGTGAATTATTAAAAAAAAGAATCAACTCAAAATCATTAAAATTCAGAGAGAAATTAATTTTTGAATCAATTAAATAAAATCACAAAATTCAAATATTTGAATTTTCTAAAAGGGCGCCAAGAACATGGAAAGAACACGAGCCACCCTCTGTTTCTGCAGATTTGCGTTTTCTATCCAATCTCACTGAATACTTGATGATAACATGCAATCTACATATCAATCTACTCGTTTTCACCTCACGATCATGTCTATGGTCTTTAATTTCATATATTTTAAGCATGGAATAAGAAATCAAAGAGAAACCTCAAGAACCCTAAAACTTGCATGAAGGCTCAGAAATTCCATACACGATTCAAACAAAGCAATTGATTGAGGCTAAACACTCTATGCATAATTATGAACATATGGCCAAATTATTGTGCAGCAAAAAATGCATGGATCATAGAGTTAGAAGAGCTCATGCTTACCTCTTGCAGCTGGTGATTGTGTTTTGTGTTAGAGGTGTTACAACTTAGTTCCAAGGATATGGACAGCTTCCCTAGGTGTTATGGAGTGTGTCTGGGTGTAGAGGTGTCAATTTAAGGGGCTGGGGCCTAAATTTCAAGGCCCCCAAAAATTGAAGGGCCCAAAATTTTAAAAATAAATGAGCCCCAAAATATATATGCCCCCTAAATTAAGGGCCCCTAAAATTCAAGTAGGGCCTCAAAGCCCCCAACATTTTCAAAATTTGACTTTTTTTTTTTAAATAAATTTTTTCAATCAATTTTTTTAAAATCGTTTTTTTTTTCGAAAAAAATCAATTTTTTTTAATTTAAAAATAAATAAAAATTTTTTATTTTCGAAAAAAATCGGTTTTTTTTCATTTTCGAAAAAAAATCGGTTTTTTTTATATTCGGAAAAATCGGGGTTTTTTTCATTTTCAGAAAAAATCGGTTTTTTTATATTCGGAAAAAATCGGTTTTTTCATTTTCGGAAAAAATCGGTTTTTTTCTATTCGGAAAAAATCAGTTTTTTTCATTTTCGGAAAAAGTCGGTTTTTTTATATTCGAAAAAAATCGGTTTTTTTCTTTTTCGGAAAAATCGGTTTTTTTATATTCGGAAAAAATGGGTTTTTTTATTTTCAGAAAAAATCGAGTTTTTTTATTTTCGAAAAAAAACAGTTTTTTTTTTATTTTCGAAAAAAATCAGTTTTTTTTTGGAAAAAATCGGTTATAAGAAAAAAAAACAATTTTAAGAAAAAATCGGTTTTAGAAAAAAATCGATTTTATAATATAAAATATTTTATTTTAAATAAATTAGATTTTGAGCCCTTCACTTAAGCCCCATTAAAGACAAAAATATGAAAGGGCTTAAAAATAAGGGGCCAAGAAAATATTCATTTAGTAAGGGGCCTAAAAAAATGGGGCCAACAAGGGGCCTATTTATTAGGGCTTTGTCATTTAGGGCTTTTTTGACACCTCTATCTGGGTGCTTGGAGTGGATTGAATTGAGCTGGAACTTGATTTGGCACCTCAACTGCAAATCTGTCAAAGGCTTGTGCAGATGGCTGGTGATTTTGAGAATCTGGTGTTCCAGATGTTATGTGAGTGTTTGGATCACTTCTATATGATGTTTATGAGGTATGTGTCTGATTAGTTTGGTTGGAATAGCTCTAAAACTCAAAACCCGATAGTTACTTGCTTTGGAAGGCAATTTTGGAGTGAAGGAAGAGATTTTGAGGAAAGCATCTGTTTGATGGCTTTGGTGTACTCAAACTGATCACAAATGAGCTCTATTTATAGTAGAGCAAGTTTGTTTTGCAAGGAATAGTGAATGACAACTGCTGCATAGGTTTGACCAATGTTGATGAAAGAGAATCCAAGTCTCCTCTAGCCATTGACTAGAGGTTAGGGCACAGGCTGCTGGTTCCCTTGGTCTTGGATAAGTCTTGACTGAATTCAGTTGGAAATGGCTCAGTCCATGCCACCTTGGTGCATCCATTGAATGCTCCAAAACAAAATTGGAGTCTTGTCCCCTCTTTAGGGATTTCTAGGTTTGGCATGCTATTTTTTGTTCCAAGGACTTTGGAGGCTTGGGATCAGAGTTGGTTCCTCCTTGGTCTCTCCTTGAGGTGTTCAGATGGATAAGTGTGTTTGTCATTTTCACAAATTTGGCAAATCGAGCAAAATGCACAAATCTGCCTTGCTTTGACAGTTTTCAGCAAGGCATATTGCCATTGTCATATCTCATGGCTCAAGTTGAGTTTGGTGAAGTTCTTAGTCATTTTGGAAAGCCCTCATATGATACAACAACTGTTTTATCATAATTGGTTTTGATACTTTTTGGATCCAAGTAAAAAATGCCCTTACATTTTGAAAAAAGTAAGACAGATTCTGACTTAGTGAAAATTTTACTAAGTGTTGGAAAAAAGTGACATTTTCACTTTTTGTGATTTTGATCATTCCATAACTTAAAATCCATGAGGAATTGGAATGAGTTGTAGTTGAAGCTTTTGTAGAGGGTCATGAGAGCTACAAATCCAGCTTTGAATGGGGAAAAATGGCCTTGTGGTTTAGGAGTTATGATCCTCCAAAGTTGGTACCCTAGCCCACTTTTCTTGATTTTTCTTGATGAATGATGATTCCAATCACACATTAACGTCATTTTAGGGTTAAGGAACCATAATTGACCAAAAAATAAAAAAGTCAAACTTTGACTTTTGGGCACAGTTGACTTTTTATCAGATGAATTCCAAACTGTGTGATCCTCTATGAAATCTAGTCCTTGACCTAAATCAAACTTGATGGATTGATTTCATAGGTGTTATAGGGTGTATTGAATCATGTCCCAAGGTTTGGGAGCATGTCTTGGTCAAAAGTCAAAGGTGCAGTTGACTTTTTCATCAAAACCCTAATTTTGGTTCAGATGAAACTGAAACTTGGTGATCAAGCTTCTTGTATTAATCCATTGTTGTAAATGGATCAATGTAGTTTATTAGAGACCCTCAAATCCTCTCTTGAGGTCTTGGCTCATGATTTGTCCCAAAAGTCAACTTAGGGATGAATTAGGTCAAGAAACCATAATTCCTGATTTTTAGTGAATGCATCCCCTGAGGCTACATTGACTTGATGATTGGGTCCATGAGGTTCCATGGAGTATCTTAGGTTATGCTTTGAAGCATTGGCTCATGCCCAGAGAAAAATTTCCATCTGGAGTCCTTGGTCGACCAAACCCTAATTTGGTGACATTGGCGATCTTAAGGCTTAATCCACCTGGAATGCTGCAACATTGTGCTTGATTCTTGCTTTGGGAGTCCTCTTGATCCATTGTGGATGTTTGAGAGGTTAGACAAGTTGAAGATCATGTCAATTCCTTGATTGATCCTTTGTCTGAGGCTCAAAGAGGGCTTGAAACCCTAATTTTTTTATTGTAGTGGATGCTCACCCATCTTTGGGGAGACTAATGAGGTATGATGGTCCATCCATATTGTGATGAGGATTTGCCCAATGATGGGAAATCTTAGTGGTCAAAATTTGGGGTATGACAGATGCCCCTATTTAATCTTCTTGGACCCGAAGGTGTGAATGGCGAAGGTATTCGGACATATGGGGTGCAAGAGGATTAAATATCGGAATATCCAAAATTTTGATGGTGGTTATGAATGGCGGTTTGCACATCCTTCTTCTTTTGCTAAGCAATAATGCTTAGAAAAGGTAAGAACTTCCCCTCGATCCTGGTCTTCAGCCAAGGAACTGGTCTCAGTTTCTGAAATAAACTTCCCCTCGATCCTGGTTTCCTACCAAGGAACTAGTCTCAGTTTCTGAAATAAACTTCCCCTCGATCCTAGTTTCCTACCAAGGAACTGGTCTAAGTTTCTGATATAAACTTCCCCTCGATCCTGGTTTCCTACCAAGGAATTGGTCTAAGTTTCTGATATAAACTTCCCCTCGATCCTGGTTTCCTACCAAGGAACTGGTCTAAGTTTCTGATTTAAACTTCCCCTCGATCCTGGTTTCCTACCAAGGAAATAGTCTAAGTTTCTGATTTAAACTTCCCCTCGATCATGGTTTCCTACCAAGGAACTGGTCTAAGTTTCTTTTGTCAATAAACTTTCTTGACAAGGGACGCTATTCGTAGCGGTTTTCCTCAAACTTCTCGCCGAATTTTCCTGGGGAGATGCCATTTGATGGAAAAAATTTGATGTCAGAGTTGCTGGGGAACCCAGTCGTCTGAGTTGTAGAGGTGTACAAACTTCTCTTTTGGAGACGCCATTTGTTGACTCTACTGAGGAAAGCAGGTCTCTTGAGAGACTATTATCACTTGGGGATAATACATCATACTTTTCCTCGAGACCTTCTCGGAGGAAATGCCATGTGATGTAATCCAATTTTGGGGTGCTGATGACCTTTTCATCAGCAGATTTTTTGGAGAAAAACTGCCGTATTGTCGAATCTCTGATTAAGAGGCTTTCTCTGGGGATTTTCCTTAATCCGGGAAAGCAAAAATATCATCTTCAATGGCAAAGAGTGACGTTTGTCAAAAGTTTTCTTGCCTTTCAGAGGTTCAAGTTATCAAAGTGGTCAAGGGCCAACTCTAATCAAGAGATAAACTGGAGGAGAGAGATTGTTCAGACGCAACATTTCCTGACGAGGAAAGAACTGACAACTCGATTGTGAAGACTTTTATTACTAGGGGACAAGACCGACTAGAGTAATAGTGATGCAATATGAATATGAATGTAAATCAATAATGCATGAAGCATGTATGTATATGCTGACAAAACTGACACGACATACAGACTAGTAGATGAACACGACTGGATACTCGGCCACAGTGGGAGATAAAAAGTATCGCTAGTTCAAGATAGCAATTATGCCTTGCTTAGGAGAAATAGTCCCTGTGGGGGAAAAATCGTTGATCGGGCTTAGGAGGTAAGAACTCGGCCGAAGATGTCAGATGGAGTATTTGCATCTGACATAACTGATCCTTCGTTCAGGCGCACTGGTTTAGAAGGAGTACTTTGATTCTGCACTTTGAAGTTCGATTACTTCTGGCAAAGCGATCGATGTTCTTTTGATGTTCAACAGTCAAAAGAAATTGCCATCTTTATTTTAAAAGCAGAAAAACTTGACAAGTAAATTCGTTTTTGTTTCGTTTCAAGAATCGTTGATCATGCTAAAACAAATAAGAATTGCAAACAAAAGCACAAGGGCTCAAATTTTATTGATAGGATGGAAATCAGCCAAGCGCGTGATTCCATGGAGTATTTACAAAGTCTAAAACATGGTAATTTAAGGGGAAAGGGCTACGTTGAAACATAACGACCACTATCCTTCTACCAACCTTGAATTCGGGGCATCCCGAGCTTCTGTCGAAGATGACCTTGACTGGAGTTTTCTGATGAATGGCATAACTGCTGCTAGGGGATTTGCCCTTGTTGGACATAGTTACTTGCCATTATCCCTAACTTTTACCTGGATTGTACTTTGAGATTTCCAATCCACCGGGATGATTTTTTTTATTATGTCTCTAATTTTTGCCTGGACCGCCCTTTCAGGTTTTCATTCCACCGAGACGTTTTTTTATTTTATTTAGGCGAAGTATTTCTTGACTACGTCAACATTTGTGGGGTAGGAAAATTCCTCCCCGTCCATGGTTGCAAGTCTCAAGGCACCTCCTGAGAAAGCTTTCTTGACCACATAGGGGCCGTCATAATTCGGAGTCCATTTGCCCCGAGAGTCAGTGAGAAAGGATTGTATCTTTTTTAGCACAAGGTCTCCTTTCCTGAAGACGCGAGGTCAGACCTTTTTGTCGAACGCCCTTTTCATTCTTTGTTGATACAACTGACCATGACATAGTGCCGTTATTCGTTTCTCTTCGATCAGATTCAGTTCGTCGTGCCGACTTTGACACCATTCAGCTTCTGTTAGCTTAGCTTCCATCAATACCCGGATTGATGGGATCTCTACTTCTATGGGGAGCACTGCTTCCATGCCATACACTAGAGAGAAAGGGGTTACCCCTGTTGAAGTGCGGACAGATGTTCGATAACCGTGAAGAGCAAAGGGTAGCATCTCGTGCCAGTCTTTGTAGGTTACGACCATCTTTTGAACAATCTTCTTGATGTTCTTGTTAGTCGCTTCTACCGCTTCATTCATCTTGGGTCGGTAGGGAGATGCGTTATGGTGTTCGATCTTGAACTCAGCGCACAACTCTTTCACCATCTTGTTGTTCAAGTTAGATCCATTATCTGTAATGATCTGGCTCGGAACACCATAACAGCAGATGATATTGTTTTTGATCAAATGGACCACAACTTGTCTGGTTACATTGGCGTATGACGCTGATTTGATCCACTTGGTGAAGTAATCAATGGCTACCAGGATGAACCGATGTCCGTTCGAAGCCTTGGGTTCAATCAGGCCAATCATGTCGATTCCCCATATGGAAAAAGGCCATGGGGAAGAGAGAACTTTGAGATGTGTTGGCGGTACATGGATTTTGTCGGAGTATATCTGACACTTGTGACACCTCCTCATGTACTTGTAGCAGTCGGACTCCATGGTTAACCAATAATACCCCGCTCTGAGAATTTTTCTCGCCATTGTGTGTCCACTGGCATGAGTGCCAAAGGATCCTTCATGAATTTCTTTTATCAACATGTTTGCTTCTGGTCTGTCTACACATCGAAGCAAGACCATGTCAAAGTTCCTCTTATAGAGTGTATCACCGCTCAGGAAGAAGCTGCCTGCTAGCCTTCTGAGGGTTTTTCTGTCTTTTCTTAGTGCCCCAGGTGGGTACTCTTGTTTCTGAAGGAAGCATTTGATATCGTGATACCAAGGTTTTTCGTCTAGGACTGCTTCAATTGTGAAGATATAAGCGGGCCTTTCAAGGCACATTATGTCGATCTTAGGTAAGTCGTTCCATTGACCTACACTAATCATGGAAGAGAGGGTGGCTAAGGCATCAACCATGTGATTCTCTTCACGAGGGATGTGATGAAACCCGATTCTGTTGAAGAAAGGTAACAAACTTCTTGCATAATCTTTGTAAGGAATCAATCTGGATTGGTATGTGTTCTAATCTCCTTTGATTTTATTGACGACCAAAGCTGAGTCGCCATATACATCCAAGTTCTTGATCCTCAAATCAATAGCTTCTTCGAGACCCATAATACAAGCTTTGTATTCGGCCTCGTTGTTTATGCACTTGAATGTAAGTCTAGAAGTGAAAGGAATGTGGGTACCCTGAGGTGTTATAATGATTCCCCCAATTCCATTTTCGTAATGATTGACAGCTCCGTCAAAGATTAGTCCCCATTGGGAACCTGGTTCTGGCCCTTCACTGGGTAGCGGTTCATCGCAGTCTTTCATTTTCAAATACATGACATCTTCGTCTGGGAAGTCAAACCCGACTGATTCCTGATCGTGAATCGGTTGATGAGCCAAATAATCGGCTAAAATACTTCCCTTAACGGCTTTCTGAGCGTGGTACTCGATGTCGTATTCTGATAACAACATCTGCCAACGGGCAATTCTTCCCGTGAGAGCAAGTTTTTCAAAGACGTACTTGATTGGATCCATTTCTAAGATCAACCAAGTAGTGTGCCGAATCATGTACTGGCGAAGACGTTTGGCTGCCCAAGCCAGAACACAGCAAGTTTTCTCAAGCATAGTGTACCGAGTCTCATAGTCGGTGAATTTCTTGCTCAAATAGTAGATGGCAGACTCTTTTCTTTTTGTTTCGTCTTGTTGACCAAGCAGACAACCCATTGAGTCCTCTAGGACTGTGAGGTAGATGATCAGTGGTCTTCCTTCCACTGAAGGTGATAGAATCGGTGGGTTCAACATGTATTCCTTAATACTTTCGAAGATTGGCGCACATGTCGCGGTCATGAGGAATATGAATCTGGAGATGTAGTTCAAACGTCCCAGAATCCTCTGACTTGTTTTTTAGTTTTCGGAGAAGGCATTTCTCGAATGGCCTTGACCTTGTCAGGATCAACCTCAATTCCTTTTTGGCTGACGATGAACCCTAAAAGTTTCCCTAAACGGACACCGAAGGTGCACTTGTTGGAATTCAAGCGGAGTTTTTACTTTCTCAACTGCTCGAATAACTTTGACAGATGGGTCACATGCTCCTCTTCCGTCTTGGATTTTGCAATCATATCATCGACATATACCTCAATTTCCTTGTGTATCATGTCATGAAATAGAGTAGTCATGGCCCTTTGATAGGTTACCCCGACATTCTTCAAACCGAACGACATTACCTTGTAACAAAAGGTACCCCATGGGGTAATGAACGAAGTTTTATCCATGTCTTTCGGCGCCATTTTGATTTGATTATAGCCCGAGAATCCATCCATGAAGGAGAAAACTTTGAACTTTGCTGTACTGTCAACCAGCATGTCAATGTGTGGTAAAGAAAAGTCGTCCTTTGGACTAGCCTTGTTTAGATCTCTGTAATTGGCACACATTCTGAATTTTCTGTCCTTTTTTGGAACGGGTACGATATTGGCTAACCATTGAGGATATTCTGACGTGGCGAGGAAACCAGCGTCAATCTATTTTTGTACCTCCTCTTTGATTTTGACGGCCAAGTCCGTCTCAACCTCTGTTTTACTGGCGGACATTCCTATTTTAATGGTAAATGATGTTCCACGATGCTGGTATCCAACCCTGGCATGTCCTGGTAGGACCAAGCAAACACATCGGGAAATTATCTAAGAAGCTTTGTCAGACTCTCTTGGCAGTTGGACTGAGTAGTGCCCCAATCCTGACTTCTTTTCTCTCTTTTTTTGAACCCACGTTGATCATTTCCAACGGCTCTTTGTGAGGTTCAATGGACCTTTCCTCTTGTCGGAGTAATCGGGAGATCTCTTCTGGAATTTCGTTGTCAACTTCTTCTTCAGCCCCAAATACCGGGAACTCAAAGTCGGGAGAAGGCATCGGATTGTATGTTTCAACGGGGTTTAAAACAAGCAATCTGCATGACGTGATGATTTGTGTTTAGAAGAGATAGAGAAAATGCAAGTGTGTACGGTGTATTTTTTTTACTGCTCGTTTTTATTATTTAAGTTGTTTTTTAGGATTACCATTTTCTGAAAAAGCAAAAAGAGAAAACAACAATTAATGCGGAAATTATAGAACGATGTTATTTTATTTATGAACAAGTCGATTCTTGAAACTGCAGCCCTTTAAAATAAAACTTTGTCGCTTTGGGCGAAGTGAAGAGGGAAATTTACAGAAAGTGAGCTCTATCAAAACATCTGTTTCACCTGGGTAGGGTGAAAGGTTAAAGACGGCAATTACTTTGACTTATGAACAATCTTCGGAACATCGACATCAACCCATTGGCGGCGAACTCCTCGGTGAATCACAAAGTCTGGTACCTTCCTTGATTTGTCTTCTGAAACAATGATGATTTCTGGTGGAGCAGGATCATTGGAATCTGTCTCCCAGGCAGAGTCGCCGTAGGAGGATTCCTCAGTTGTATTTTGCATAGTATTTGTGCTCTCAGGTATATCTCCCCATCCAGTTGGATGGATATCTTCGAACCTGATACGAGAGCTTTCGGGAGCTGTGTACTTGACCATGAAGTCAAATTTTCCACTTGGTTGTCCTAAGGTGTCCCACACTTCTTTGGAACTGGAGGAGTCATCTCTCTCGATGACGTTGACCTCGGGAAAAGCGTAGTTAATGAACTCTAGTCCTGCAAACTTTGCAAATTCATCGTCGTGCGGGATATTTTCTGAATTACCTGAGTGTTGATCCCATGACATGGTGAAGATGCAGGTATTCTTTTCAATGACGCTCAGCTGATTTTCATTGTTCAGCTAATTTTCTTGCCCCAAGTTTCCTGCGTACGGCTGCCAGATAGGCATGCCATCTATTGGGCCATAATAGTCGTGGTCAAAGTTATCCTTCATCAGAGTGTCCTCCTCTAATGAGTTTGGTGGAGCCCGGCATCCTTCCGGATCACAATCTCCGTATATCATTTCGACATCTGACCTCGGTATAAATCTCGGACTCTGTGCGGGATAGCAAAAGGGCGTAGGCACCTCTTCCTGAGACATATAACCGTCCTCTTTGAGATAGGACTTTTATTCCTCATCCGTATTGGAGGAATCTCCCTCGTTGATAGTATGTAATGCTTGAGGCACTGGGTAAAGAAAACCTCCACTGTGGAAGAAGTCTTGAATGGGATGAAGACTTTCATCGTTAGCAGCTGTCTGGGTGCAGGTTGCAGAAAAACCAAGACCCTTTTTTGTTTTGTTATCAGTAGGAATGAAAAGTTGTCCCCATCCTTTTGTATTGTTATTCTTGATCACTTCGAGATCATCTCTGTATGAGGAAATCGAGGTTCCTTTCTCTGATTGATTCTTATTGCTCGCCGAAAGTGCTAGGAATTGAGTCCCAACAACATCCTCGGGTTCTATACATGTAGATAATGACAGGTTACTCACGATCAAGGCTTGTTCTCCATAGACCGTGACGAGTTGATCGTTCTTGACGAACTCCAGTTTTTGGTGTAGTGTCGAAGTGACTGCCCCAACCTGGTGTATCCAAGGTCTTCCTAATAAACAGATGTACACTGCCTGGACGTCCATGACCTAGAAAGTGATTAGGAAAGTGTGAGGACCGATAGTTATAGGAAGGTCAACTTTGCCGATAACTGCTTTCTGAGATCCGTCAAAGGCTTTGACGATGACCTCACTGCCCCTCATCGGGGGTCCTTTGAATGATAGTCGCATTAAAGTGGACTTCGGCATAACGTTGATGGCCGATCCTGTGTCTACCAGTACGCTGGCTAATGCATCGTCCTGGCAGTTAACAGTGATATTGAGCGCCGTTTTTTGACTTTTGCCCCCCTCTGGAAAATCCTCATCACTGAATCCTAAGTTGCAGGAAGTGATGTTAGAGATGATGCTATCGAACTGTCGTATTGACACATCCTGTTCCACAAAGGCTTGCTCTAAGACTTTCTATAGAGCCTCTCTGTGGGCTTCGGAACTGAGTAAAAGTGATAGCACTGAGATCTTTGAAGGAGTTTGTAACAGCTGATCAACAATGTTGTATTCACTCCTTTGGATGAGCTTCAGTATCTCATCATCGTTTTTGAAAGGTCGGGATTACTGGATTGACCAACTGGTGTATCAGGAGCTTTTGTCAGAAGTTCCTTTTCTTTGTTAGGTTCTCCAACTCCTCGTTAAAGATTCGACCGCTCTGTGTTACTCGACTGATGTCTGCAATATT
Source organism: Lathyrus tuberosus (assembly GCA_022829125.1). Classification (NCBI taxonomy): domain Eukaryota; kingdom Viridiplantae; phylum Streptophyta; class Magnoliopsida; order Fabales; family Fabaceae; genus Lathyrus; species Lathyrus tuberosus. The sequence continues at coordinate 5,870,834 of JALAZF010000199.1, read as the reverse complement.
CACGACGGAGGGTAATGGAATTTCCTTTCCATTCTCAATTATTGTTGCACCGTATTTGTAAGGGATCGCCTTAGCTGATTCATACGGTAATGGTCCCGATAGATAGATAACTACAGGAGCCTTCTGATTTTTCTGACTGTCGTAAGTAGCTTCAATCAGTTCCTGGCTAAGAACCTTTGATTCGTCCAGTAGAGGGATGATGGTACAAACATCCTTGTTTTGTTGATGATTAGAGATTATGACAACGTATCTGATTTGATCAGCGAAGTAGTCCGGCGTCCAGTTGATTGGCTCGGGACTCGGATATGGGTGAATCTCTTTATGATCCAACTGACCTTGAAGGGCTGCCCGCACAAGGTAGCATCCTTGGTTATTCTCCGAGCAGACTCTACAACGTTCATAGTTGTGTGGTGGCACCTAGCCATGCCCGCTTTGAATGCAGTGTAACCTCACCAGGTTTGTTTCCATAGATCGGACATCCTGACTTTGACGTCGAGTAGGGTTTCCATTAAGCACACTAATTTGTTGTGTGTCTTCACCCATATAGACTGGAAGCCACAGTGGTTTAACAAGTGTTGCAAAGTTCTTTGAACGAGAGCGCACCCTTAGTTACTCTCACAACATCCTTTACAAGTCTGATAATTATGCGAAGTGAGAAAACCGAGTTGAACCTGCTTGGCGTGTAACTCCACCAAGCTGGTATTCATCAGACGAATATCAAAGATTTGAATCATTTTGATCTGATAAGGATTTCTATCATGGTAGTCCTGGATCCATCAAAGATCCATCTGACACTGGAGGGCCTCTTGTACAAAAGAGCATCCCTATTTGTTTACCGAGCAAGTCAGACAGGAGTTATAATCGTGCCGCTGCATATTATGATACTGGCTTTGCCGTGAGTGCATCGCCACCAAGTTGACATTCATTGCACGGATGTCGTGGTTCTGAATGATGTTGGAATTTGTATAGGTCATGTTGACTCCACAAACTCGATGCTCTTGGATCCATCCGAGATCCAATTGTTCATGTAGAGTTGATTGCACCACAGAACATCCCTGATTGTTCTTAGAGCAGATATCACACTGGTGATAGTTATGAGGTGGAACATGGCTGTATCCACTCTGTCTACAATGCAGCTTGACCAAGTTGGCCCTTAATAAGAGTACATTATGAATTTGATAGATGTTGTTAGACTCTCCCTCTATCAAATTGACTGTAGCCTTCTCATGTTAAGGTAGCGGGTTTGTGAAAACATTAGGATTCGTATCCTTGAAAGATAAGACCCTGTTCCTAACAAGCTTTTGTACGTGGGATTTGAAACTGAGACAGTTTTCTATGTTATGCCCTGGTCCTCCTTGATGGTAAGGACACGTCTGATCCGTTTTGAACCAAAAAGGCGGATTTTCTGGTATTGTAAGAGGATACTTGGTTTGGACATGCCCCTTGACTAGTAATAAAGGAAACAGTTCTGTGTATAACATCGGTTTAGGGTTAAACCATGGTGGTCGCGTTGTACGATTGTTGTTGTATGGAGGACGAGCCTGCTAAAAAGGCTGTTGTGTCCTTTGCTGATATTGCTGTTGATTCGGTTGGTTCTGAGCAACCTAAGGTTGATACGTAGGAACAGGCGCGGGATTGATAGCAGGAGTTACAGCTGCTACTGGTTGATATCGTCGCCTTTGCTTTCCGAGAGAGATATTCCCAATATCCTGCTCTTTTTTCTTAGGGAGAGAACTACCGTATCGTTTTGTACTACTTGATGATCTAGCGTCTTTAACCAAACGTCCTTCCCGGACTGCTTCCTCAAGACGAACTCCCGTGCCCACCATCTCGGTGAAATCACTGGGCGCACTGGCGACCATTCTGTCGTAGTAAAATGAGCTCAAGGTCTTTAAGAAGATCTTTGTCATCTCTTTTTCCTCAAGAGGTGGACAAATCTGGGCGGCAATTTCATGCCATCTCTGAGCGTACTCCTTAAAGGTTTCCTTGTCCTTTTGTGACATTGAACTGAGTTGATCTCTATCTGGTGCCATGTCTAAATTGTATTTATATTGTTGAACGAAAGCATCGCCAAGATCTCTGAACGTGCCGATCGTAGCGCGGTTTAAACCCATGTACCATTTTAATGCGGCACCAGTTAAACTATCCTAAAAGTAGTGAATCAGTAGCTCCAGGTTCTTTGTCTGAGCTGACATTCGCCGAGCGTACATCACCAAATGGCTCTGAGGGTAAGAGTTACCCTTGTACTTTTCAAAGTCGGGCACTTGGAACTTGTGCGGAACTTTCACATTGGGGACCAAGCAGAGGTCCGCGGCGTCCTTTCCAAATAGATCCTGACCGTGAAAGGCCTCAAGTTCTTTCTGCATCTCCAGGAATTGTTCCTGGAATCTGTCAAACATGTTGTCGAACATGCTGTCGAACATGCTGTCGTTTCCACCAGGGGGTATCTGTGGAATCTGTCATTCCGGGACAGTGTATACCACGGGTGGTGGTATAGTCATTATGGCCGAGACTCTCGGTGCCTCCCGAAGTTTGTAACCTTCAGGAGTTGCTGTCATGCCCCTGGCATCACCGCTTTCCCAAATTTTGTAACCTTCAGGCCCAGCGGTTCCTGCTGCGGTTCCCTGATCCTCAGCGATCGGCGGAACATATCCTTTCGGGATATAGTTAATAGGTGTGCCCCAGGGACGATCTTTCAGCATTTTGTACCTAGGATCATACTTCTCCACTATGGGCGTTGATGTGATTTCTAGGATCACAGTCCTTTGTTGTTGCATTTGAGCTTCTGCTAGAGCTTGCATGTTGTTATGAAGCTTTCTCAGATCCTCTTTAAGAGTGTCGATCTCTTCTCTCAACTCTCTGTTCTCTTCCTCGAGATCATCCATCTTTTTCTGACGATTGGCCCGAGTATTGTACGAATGAGACAGTTTGACTCTAGAATCGAGACGCAAACGTGAGATTCGTAGGTAAGAAGAATGCATTTATGAGAATGATGAATGCAATGATTATTAATTATTTTTTTGTTTATTCAAAGTAAACTTAGACAATTAGATTGCAAATATCAAACAGTGGGGAAACCCCGTTTTATTAAATTCAAAGGATTGCGGAAATGGAAATACAGTAGATTACAAAGTGCTAAAAAAGGAAATCTAAACTAATGGATCCTGAGTCCTCTCTGAAGAGAGCTCAAGTGCTGGTTCAGGCGCTTTCATTTTCTTTGAATGGGGCTCTAGGGCTGTTGTCGGGTTGTCATTCCTTTGCCAAGTGAAAGCAGCGAGCAAATTCCTTTGGTCATCCTGATTTTCTACAGCATGTTGCTCTAAAATCTCAATCAGAGCATCCTTTTCTTTTAACAGTTGCTGTATTTTCTTGCACTCCACATTGAGAATACGATACTTGTTCCACCAAGACCTCTTCTCCTGTTGAACTTTGCTGAGAGTAACCTGAAGTTTTTCCGTCTCAGACATGAAATAAAGGGCAGAGTCCCTTAATGGAAGAACTTCCTGACGAGGGTAAGGCATCCTCAGCTTGAGAGCTCTAGTTTGTACCCAGTGGAGATAAGGCTCCACCGAGACACAGCCTAGTTTTCCTAGAGACTCTCGTCCTTTCCTATGAATGTGTTTCCAAGCATGCACTATTTCTGTCTTTAGTGCCCTGTCATTTTCTCCTTCCTTGAAGAAAATACCTTCCAGATGAGCGTTACGCGGGACATGCCTCATCGGGTATCCAAATTGACGACGAACTAAAACTGGATGATAGTTGATTCCTCCCTTTGTTCCAATAAGGGGTACATTTAGGAAATTTCCACAATGGTCAATGATTTTGATCCCATCATAGATTCGATTGTACCAATCGATGTCAGAGTTGGTAAGAGACACGATTCCCTGCGACCAATGTAAAGTATTCTTTTGATCCCAAAATACAGCAGACTTGAGTAAGTGGAAAGTGAACCATTTATAAAGCAAGGGTACACAGCACATAATCATTCCTCCACTGTATAAATTCCTTATATGTACCGAATGATACGCATCTGTGAGCAAAGTCGGTACGGGGTTTCCGATCAGGAAAATCTTAATGGCATTGATATCTACAAAGTTATCGATGTTGGGAAACAAAAATAACCCGTAGGTAAGCAAAACAAAGATGCCCTCGAAAGCGGATATGTTCCCTATACTAGTAAAGTACAGGGCTTTCTTTATCAAGAACTGGGCTGGAAAACCCTGGATGCCACCCTTAGTGGTTATGTGAGTCCTGACTTCTGACTCGTCCAAATAAATTGCTCTTGCAATGGTCTGATCCTTTGGAATTTCTTCCAGTCCAGAAAAGGGAGCTTGATCAGTAATATGTAAATTAGTCAGGTGAGAGTACTCCTCTAGCATTTGTGCTAGTTGATAATCCGGAAATGTGAAACAGTGATAGACCGAATCGTAGAACTGGACTAATGTGGACAGGATTCCTCTGATTACATGGAACCTTAATAGAGACAGTAGCCCTCCATACTTGGCTCTGAAAGCCTCGGGGTTGGTGATCATTCTCGCCAAACCTCTTAAATCCTCTAACTTTAGAACCTTGAAGGTGTACTTATGAGTTTTCCTTCTACCAAAATCCATTAGCGCAATCTCCTTTCTTTGACATTTGCAATCATTGTCTCAGTTTAATTTGAAAAAGAGGGACTAGAAGAGAAGATTTTTTTTATTTTAATGTTTTTTAAATGAATGCATGAATGCAGCACACAAAAACATAGAAAAAACATGGGGTCAAAGGGTCAGTGTCATGAAGTCAAGGGTCTACCCCCCCCCCAAAAGGTTTATACTGGCAATTTTGTGTACCTGTCTGCAAAATCATTGACCCCTCTGGGATAACAACAGCAAGCGGATCGCCAGCGAGCTGATGTATCCTAGAGCGATCTCAGATGAGGGTAGTATCGCGTGACAACTATTTCCGATAGCTTCCGCACTACAAAATGGCTTAAGTCTACTAAAAACCTCAGCTTCTCAGATAACCCAGTCGACCACACTACTTTCAACAACCAAAGTCGTATAGGCAATGTATCTGCAAAAGGAGTCTCCACTGAGTTTGATGGTCGATCGAGGGCTCTTAACTGGAATTCACTCCCAGTAAGATTACCCTCATTGCCATCACCTATCTTAGGTGTATACTCAATCTTTCCACATGCGGCATCACATGCATTCCCATTAGCAGAAAAATAAACACAGATATCAATTAGGAAAATCAGTATATATATTTGTCTTAATCATCCTAGACCTCTAGTCTTATGATCCTATACAGACAATGACTCCCCAGAAGAGTTGTCATTTCTGTGACATGAATTTAGGGTTTCATCCCTTGAAAAGGCAAGAAAGAACGCCTCCCACTGTGGTCGCCATTCTTCTGTAGCATGATTTTTGTGGTTTTGAATCACTATCACCTTGGTACTACAGTTCGATTCATTTTTTTATCCTATTGAGCTGATTAAGGAAGGGAAATAGAAGTCTCCAATTAACCCTGCTTGCAAACTAAGGTTAAACAGTCAAAACTGTTGGTTTACAGATGCTATCAAAATAGGGGGGTTCTCCCTTAGGGTTATTTGCTTAAAAACAGTGTCTAGGTTATTCGTAAGATGTTAGGACTGATGCTTTTCGATTGATGTATGAAGGTACGGGATTTTGGGTTTTTGATTAGTATGCTCGCTAAGATTCTTCCAATCTTATGCCTACGTATTCCCATTTAACGAAACAGGGAAATCAGAGCGATTGTAGTTCCTCATATTCTATGGGAGGAAAAAAGGTTGTTTTGGTGTCTTGTTCAAAGCCCAAGACGTGAAGCTAAATGTGGTTTGTATCTTGTTCAAAGCCCAAGATGTGAAGCTGAAGGGTCTGTTTGTATCTTGTTCGAAGCCCAAGATGTGAAGCTAAAGGGTTTTGACTTTAGAGAGAATTTGTCATCTCTAAAGGGGGATATTTTGTCTGTTTGTCACAACTGTTGGGTGACTGATTATAAAGGAGAATTACTTTAACTGGGATATGTGAATCCATCAATGCAATAATTTCCTTTATAGGGGATTTTTAACCTGAAAGAGAAGACTTTTAACTCAGTTTAGAGCAATGTCATCCTTCCTTAGGAATTTCTCATGCTAAAAGAAGGACAGTGGTGTGGATGTAAATAATCCAGAGGCTTGCCACTTACAGCAATTTAGATGAAGGAAAAGGAGTTGTTGATGTTTGTATACTGCGAACGAGGCACAGATTTTGATGCTAACATATTGATTGACTCAACCAGGGTTTTCTTATACAAAGCCTAAGAGGAGGCTTTGACCCAACAAAAGGGTGCTTTTATGTGTCTCGTACGAAGCCCGAGAGAGAGGCTAAAAGGGTTTACTCAACAAGAGAGTGCTTTTATGTGTCTCGTACGAAGCCCGAGAGAGAGGCTAAAGGGTTGGTCCAACAAGAGAGTGCTAACAAGTGACTGACTCAACAAGAGAGTGTTTTTATATGTGTCTTGTACGAAGCCCAAGACGGAGGCTAAAAGGTTTTGACTCCACATAAGGGTATTTTATACTCAACAAGAGAGTGGTTTTGTATCTTGTGCGAAGCCCGAGATGGAGGCTAAAAGGGATTGACTCAACAAGAGAGTCTGAAAAGGTTAGCTCCGCCGGGGAGAATCATTTGTACAAAGCCCAAGAGGAGGCTATTGTGCTGGTGACTGTTTCAGTTTAGTGACAGATCTAGTATGTTGGATAAAAGAGAAAATCAGTTCTTATGAAGGGAACGATTAAAGGTATTGTTGTGCTTTGGGATTGATCAGAGGATCCGGGTTATTTCCTGTTCTTTAAGGAAACGGGAAATCCAAAGGGTATTGAGACTGTCCAAGTCTACTGGTGTTTTGGAGAAATCGATTCTCAGATAGTAAATGATCTTTGTATAATGCCCAAGAGAAGGCTGGTATGTTAAGGGATGAAGGTCAACCCATTAACTGGTCTGACACTTGACTCAGAAAGACAGCTCTAGCAAATTGATGACTAGGTTATGTTCCTATACCTGTAGATGTCTCTGGGTCCTTGTACTAAGCCCAAGAGAAGGCATGAGAGCTTTTAAGAAGCCGAAGGGTCCTTGTACAACGCCCAATAGGAGATGGGGATGCTTTTAAGAAGCCTGCGGGTCCCCAAACCCCAAGAAGTTCAAGACATTCCATTCACCGAGAATAGATCAAGCCAGGAAAGTCTGAGAATTTGGAAGAAACTCAAGAGATTCCATTCACGGAGAAAAGATCATCCCTGGGGAGTAGAGTCTCTTTGACAATGTCTAAGGGTGATAGTTTGAGAAAGGGTTCACAGAGAATGCTGCCTTTCACGTCTCCATATTATTTAACCCCAAGTGGAGGGAAGACTGTGTCTGGTAATCCTATGGGGATCTAGTTTTGTTTGTATTTTAAGAGTGACCAACAGGGCTTTACCTAGTGCTAGACGTAGTTGCCGGGGAAAACTCTAAATAACTATACTAGTATTACACAGTTGATATTTAACAAGTATATAAAAGTTTGTGAAAGAAGACTTATAGTGAGCAGCCCCACAATACAGTTATATATATGAAAGCGGATAAAGAAAGCAGGTAAACACTTACTCTGTTGTAGAGCTTCCATGCTGTTTGGTTAGTTTGTTCAACAAAGAAAGCTTTGATAACAATAATATATTCAAAATCAAAGGAGAAAGTGCGTTGAAAAGATTGTTGGGGCTTACAGCTCAAGGAGAGGCCCAAGGATTTAACAGTGATTGCACTGTTGTTTGAAACTGTACATGGACTTATACAAGTGACTGAGGCCCAAAAAGGTTTTCTATACAAAGGGATGGGTCTTACACTCTCTCAAGAGGCCCAAAGGTGTTTAAAGAAAAATAATGGGGCTTATAACACGAGGGTAGGCCCAGATGATTTATTTTTTTGAACTGGCGATCGCGACGAGGTTTCTTTACCGTACTGGGTCTTATACAATGTATTGAGGCCCAAAAAAGTTTTGGTAAAAAGAGGGTTGGGTCTTACACTCTAATAGAGGCCCAATGATTTACTTTTGTACAAGGGGTGGGGCTTACAGCTCAAGGAGAGGCCCAATGATTTTGCTGAAAAAGGCGACGATCGCGCCACTGTTTTTGAAAATACAGTGGGACTTATACAATGACTGAGGCCCAAAAAGTGGTGTATTTACAATGGGGATGGGTCTTACACTCTAATAGAGGCCCAAAGTGTTTTTGTTGAGAAGGCGACGATCGCGTCGTTCACTTGAAATTGTTTAGAGGGACTTATACAATAAGTGAGGCCTACAATTGGTTTATTTACAAAAGGATTCGGACTTACACTCTATTAGAGGCCCAAAGAGTTTGAAAAAGTTTGATGAGGGTTGAATTAATAAAAGACCCTAATTTGTTTTCAAAATGTATTTTAATTGAATAAAAATTCAATTAAAATGATCAAAATTGTTAAACATGTGTGGAAACAAATTGTGATCTTGGATTAATGTTTCAAAAATCATGTTTCTATCCACAAAATAATTGGAAATCATTAAAATTTGAAAAATCAAGAGGAAGAAAATATTTTAAATGTCAAAAAATAATTAAAATATTAATTCTTTACAAAAATATCAAGTATATGAAATAAATAATAATTTTGGGATTTTTTGGGAAAATAAAATATTTTAACATTTTTTTTGAATTATTAAAAAAAAGAATCAACTCAAAATCATTAAAATTCAGAGAGAAATTAATTTTTGAATCAATTAAATAAAATCACAAAAATTCAAATATTTGAATTTTCAAAAAGGGCGCAAAGAACATGGCAAGAACACGCGCCACCCTCTGTTTCTGCAGATTTGCGTTTTCTATCCAATCTCACTGAATACTTGATGATAACATGCAATCTACATATCAATCTACTCGTTTTCACCTCACGATCATGTCTATGGTCTTTAATTTCATATATTTTAAGCATGGAATAAGAAATCAAAGAGAAACCTCAAGAACCCTAAAACTTGCATGAAGGCTCAGAAATTCCATACACGATTCAAACAAAGCAATTGATTGAGGCTAAACACTCTATGCATGATTATGAACATATGGCCAAATTATTGTGCAGTAAAAAATGCATGGATCATAGAGTTAGAAGAGCTCATGCTTACCTCTTGCAGCTGGTGATTGTGTTTTGTGTTAGAGGTGTTACAACTTGGTTCCAAGGATATGGACAGCTTCCCTAGGTGCTATGGAGTGTGTCTGGGTGCTTGGAGTGGATTGAATTGAGCTGGAACTTGATTTGGCACCTCAACTGCAAATCTGTCAAAGGCTTGTGCAGATGGCTGGTGATTTTGAGAATCTGGTGTTCCAGATGTTATGTGAGTGTTTGGATCACTTCTATATGATGTTTATGAGTTTTTGTGTGATTGGTTTGGTTGGAATATCTTTCAAACTCAAAACCCGATAGTGACTTGCTTTGGAAGACAATTTTGGAGTGAAGGAAGAGATTTTGAGGAAAGCATCTATTTGATGGCTTTGGTGTACTCAAACTGATCACAAATGAGCTCTATTTATAGTAGAGCAAGTTTGTTTTGCAAGGAATAGTGAATGGCAACTGCTGCATAGGTTTGGCCAATGTTGATCAATGAGAATCCAAGTCTCCTCTAGCCATTGACTAGAGGTTAGGACACAGGCTGCTAGTTCCCTTGGTCTTGGATAAGTCTTGACTGAATTTAGTTGGAAATGGCTCAGTCCATGCCACCTTGGTGCATCCATTGAATGCTCCAAAACAAAATTTGAGTCTTGTCCCCTCTTTAGGGATTTCTAGGTTTGGCATGCTATTTTTAGTTCCAAGGACTTGGGAGGCTTGGGATCAGAGTTGGTTCCTCCTTGGTCTCCCCTTGAGGTGTTCAGATGGATAAGTGTGTTTGTCATTTTCACAAATTTGGCAAATCGAGCAAAATGCACAAAATCTGCCTTGCTTTGACAGTTTTCAGCAAGGCTTATTGCCATTGTCATATCTCATGGCTCAAGTTGAGTTTGGTGAAGTTCTTGGTCATTTTAGAAAACCCTCATATGATACAACATCTGTTTGATCATAATTGGTTTTGATACTTTTTGGATCCAAGTGAAAAATGCCCTTACTGTAGCGAGCGATTTTGGACGCGGTTCTTAAGCGCTGTCGCTCTTTGGGGTTTACTACAGGTCGATTCATTTTTTTTCCTATTGTGAGCTGACTAAGGAAGGGAAATAGATGTCTCCAATTAACGCTGCTTGCATACTGAGTTTAAAAAGCGGTCTGTTAGGTTACGGATGCTATATGGTAATGGGGCCTTTCTTTCTTCTTACTTTATTAAGGTGGAAAACTGCGACTATTCATGTGGAATTTGTCAGATTGGGTGGAGATAGGGGACTTTAGGTTTTTGGATTAGTGTGCTCGCTAAGATTTTTCTTTCAATCTTATGCCTACGTATTCCTGTTTACCAAAACAGGGAAATTAGAGCGTTCGTAGTTCCTCTTATTCTATGGGAGGAAATTGTGTTTTGGTGTCTTGTTCAAAGCCCAAGACGTGAAGCGAAAGGGGATTTATATCTTGTTCAAAGCCCAAGATGTGAAGCTGAAGGTGGTTTGTATCTTGTTCAAAGCCCAAGATGTGAAGCTGAAGGGTCTATTTGTATCTTGTTCGAAGCCCAAGATGTGAAGCTAAAAGGGTTTTGACTTTAGAGAGAATTTGTCATCTCTAAAGAGGGGGTTTTTGTCACAATTATTTATAAAGGAGGATTACTTTAACCGGGATATGTGAATCCGGCAATGCCATAATTTCCTTTATAGGGGAGTTCCAACCTAAAGGAGAAGACTTTAACTCAGTGTAGAGCAATTCCATCTTTCCTTAGGAATTTCTCATGCTAAAAGAGGGACAGTGGCGTGGATGTAAATAATCCAGAGGCTTGCCGCTTACATCGATTAGATGAAGGGGAAGGAGTTGTTGATGTTTGTATACTGTGAACGAGGCACAACTTTGATGCTAAAAGGTTGATTGACTCAACCTGGGTTTTCTTATACAAAGCCTAAGAGGAGGCTATTGGCCCAACAAGAGGGAATTTTTATGTGTCTCGTACGAAGCCCGGGAGAGAGGCTAAAAGGGTTGACTCAACAAGAGAATCCTTTATACTCAACAAGAGAGTGTTTCTGTATCTCGTACGAAGCCCGAGATGGAGGCTAAAAGGTGATTGACTCAACAAGAGAGTCTTTTATACTCAACAAGAGAGTGTTTTTTGTATCTCGTACGAAGCCCGAGATGGAGGCTGAAAGGTGATTGACTCAACAAGAGAGTCTTTTATACTCAACAAGAGAGTGTTTTTGTATCTCATACGAAGCCCGAGATGGTGGCTAAAGGTTTGACTCAACAAGAGAGTCTTTGATACTCAACAAGAGAGTGATTTTGTATCTCGTACGAAGCCCGAGATGGAGGCTAAAGGTTTGACTCAATAAGAGAGTCTTTGTATCTCGTACGAAGCCCGAGATGGAGGCTACAAGGTTTGACTCAACAAGAGAGTCTTTGTATCTCGTACGAAGCCCGAGATGGAGGCTACAAGGTTCTGTTTCAGTTGAGTGACAGGTCCAGTATGTTGGTTAAGAGAAAATCAGTTCTTATAAAGAGACTGATTAAAGGTAAGGCTGTGCTTTGGGATTGATCAGAGGATCAGGGTTATTTCCTGTTCTTTAAGGAAATGGGAAATCCAAAGGGTATTTGAGACTGTCCAAGTCTACGGGTGTTTCCTTACTTGAGAATGTCTCCGAGACTCAAGGAAATTAGACTGTCCAAGTCTAGAGTTTTATCTTTTGTATTATGCTTAAAGAAACAGTAGTAGTACGTTCACGGCAGAAAGATCTAGACTCTTTGAAAGACTGTTCTATTAAGATGACTAATTTCTGTTCCTATACCTCTAGGAGGTCGTCGGGACAATTTGTACGAAGCCCAAGAGGAGGATGGAAACTTTTAAGAAGCCGAGGGACAATTTGTACGAAGCCCAAGAGGAGGCTGTAAAAACTTCTAGGAAGCCGACGGGTCCTTGTACAACGCCCAAGAGGAGGCGGGGATGCTTTTAGGAAGCCTGTGGGTCCTTGTATAACGCCCAAGAGGAGGCGGGTGAACAATTCCAAAAGGGGTTTCACAGAGAAACGATGGCCTTTCGTATATTGAACTGTTCAAGGGGGAAATTTCCTAGACCTAGTTATCTAAGATAATTGTTATAAAAGGTCTGGAGCAATATCCAGGAGGATGTCGGGCGGGAAGAGACAGATTTTGCCTAGTTCTAAACGTAATTGTCGGGGAAACTCTAATATCTATACTATTATTACACAGTCGATATGAGTTGATGAAAGAAGACTTACAGCGAAATAGCCCCACAATACATTTATATATATATGAGTTTGTGAAAGGAGACTTACAATGAAACAGCCCCACGATACAGTTATATACATATGAAAGCGGGTAAACACTTACTCGGTTGTAGAGCTTCCATGCTGTTTGGTTAGTTGTTCAACAAAGAAAGATTGAAAACAACAGTATATTCAAAATCAAAGGAGAAAGCGCTTTGAAATAAAAATGGTTGGGGCTTACAGCTCAAGGAGAGACCCAAAAAGTTTTACCAGTGATCGCACTGTTGAATTTGTACAGAGGGACTTATACAAGTGACTGAGGCCTAAGAAAGTTTTATGTACAAAGGGATGGGTTTTACACTCTATTAGAGGCCCAAGTGAGTTTTAAGAAAAGAAATGGGTCTTACTACTCGAGGGTAGGCCCAATGGTTAATTTTGAAAAGGGCGACGATCGCGCCGAGTTTTTGGAAACATCGTGGGACTTATACAAGTGACTGAGGCCCAAAATTTTGGTATTTACAAAGGGATTGGGTCTTACACTCTATTGGAGGTCCAAAGTGTCTTGAAACATTTGAGTATGATTAAAAATCAAAGAAACCCTAATTTTCACTTTTTAAAAGTAATTCTTCAAAGAAAATTAATAAAAAATGACAAAAAATCAAATAAGTTTAAATAAACCACTTGTGATTTTTGGTTAAGGTTTGAAAAATGAGGTTTTAATCACAAGATGATTTAAAACTTATTTAGTTTTGATTTTCAAGATGAATATTCACTTTTAAAATGTTTAAAAACAATTAAAAATGAATTTATTCACAAAAATACCAACTATATTAAATAAATAATATAAATTTGATTTTTTTGTAGAATAAAATATTTTACTATTTTAGTGATTTTTCAGAAAAAGAACCAATAAAAAATAATCAAAATTGAGGGAGTTATTAATTTTTCCAAATCATTAAAAAATAATATGAAAAATGAGAAAATATGAAAAAGAGGGGTTGGGTCTTACACTCTATTAGAGATCCAAAGTGTATTTTTGTACAAAAGATGGGGCTTACAACTCAGGGAGAGGCCCAAAATATTTTCAGTTTAAAAATGGCGATTGCGCCGAGATTTTTAACGTATCGGGACTTATACAATACCTGAGGCCCAAAATATTTTCGTTAAAAAAGAGTTGGGTCTTACACTCTAATAGTGTCCCAAGTGTTTAAAAAATGAAAAGAAATGGGACTTACACCTCAAAGAGAAGCCCAGTTGATTTTCTGTTTGAAAACGGCGATTGCGCCGGGGTTTTCTTTTAACGCAGATGGACTTATACAATAAGTGAAGCCCAAAATTGTATTGGTTAAAAGGGGATTGGGTCTTACAGTCTAATAGAGGCACAAAGTGTTTGAAAAATATTTGTTAGGGTGAAAATCAAAGAAACCCCAATTTCATTTTTTTAAGGCATTTTTCCAAGAAAAATTAAGTAAAACAATGATAAAAATATCAAATAAAAATCATTAAAATAATGATTAAGGTTTATGAAAAAAATATTTTATCCACATAAATATTTAAAATCATTTTGGTTTTAAAAATCAAGAAAAAGAAATCATTTTAAAAGCATTTAAAACAATTTAAAACAATATTTTTAAATATATTAAAAATAATACTTTTTTTGTGATTTTTTGTGGATTAAAATATTATGGGGTATGAATTGGAAAATGATGATTTTTTGCTATGTAAAAAAATTGGTTGAGTTTTGAAAATAAAAATAAGAAAAAGAGGAAAGATGTCGCAATATCATCTCCGACATTTCTTATGGGGTAAAAACTAGTACCGAAACTTTAATTTTCAACACGTTTTTTTGTCAAATTTCAAGCACTCATAACTCTCTCAATTTTTATCGGAATCAAAATCCGGAAGTACCTATCTTGACTAATTTTTTGCAAGGAATCCGAGGGTACCACACATACACACTGAAACTCGACGTACGAAACACACAAATCGAAAAACCAGAACAGCTATTAATTTGAAATATCGTTCCGCGTCGAATTTCCAACAGGCGTAACTCTCTCGATTTTTAACGGAATTAAGATCCGGAAGATCCTATCTTGACCTATTTTTTGCGAGGAATCCAATGGTATCGCACATGCATGCTGAAACTCAACGTACAAAACACAGCAATTAAAAAACCAGAACAACTACCAATTGAAAACATCGTTTCGCGCCAAACTTCCGACGCGCGTAACTCTCTCGATTTTTAACCGAATTAAGATCCGAAAGAGTCTATCTTGACCGATTTTTCGCAAGGAATCCAATGGTATTACTCATACACACTGAAACTTAACACACAAAACGCAAAAATTAAAAAACCAGAACTGCACGTTGTTTTCGGCGCCGTTTCGCGTCAAATTTCCAACACGCGTAACTCTCTCGATTTTTACCGGAATTGAAATCCGTAAAAACCTATCTTGACCAATTTTTCACAAGGAATTCAATGGTATTATTCAAGCACATGGAAACTCAATGTACATAACACACAAAGCAAAAAATCAGAATTGCTATCATTAATTCGACGTCGTTTCGCGTCAAATTTCCAACGCGCGTAACTCTCTCAATTTTCATCGAAATTGAAATCCATAAAAACCTATCTTGATCGATTTTTCGCAAGGAATTCAATGGTGTTACTCATGCACACTAAAACTTAATGTACATAACACACCAATAAAAAAAACCAGAACTGGACATGATTTTGAAACAACCAAAATTCCACATATAAACATGTTAAAATGCAAACAGTGGGAGGATCACAACATACACATTAAGGACTACATTTTTGCTTCAAGAATTAATCAATATGATGCATGTATGTGGACAACAAAGGAAAGCATGATTCAAAGAATTCAAGTTGTGAATTTTACCTCTTTTTTGGAGATTTTGGGCAACCTACCAAGTGCTTTATTCCAGAAATGATTTGATGCTTTGGACACCCTCAAATGACCTCTTAAAAGCTTTTAGGATGGTTGGAATCAGCTGGAAACCTTTGGAGCAAGTTTGAGCACTTTCTCGCAAAATGGTCAAAAGTGGCCAAAATGCCAACTCTCTCAAATGGTGTTCCAGATGTGTGGCACCATTTGGAACAGTTCAAGGATGATATTTGGAGTGTGTATAAGGTT
The DNA here is from genome assembly GCA_022829125.1 of Lathyrus tuberosus. Lineage (NCBI taxonomy): Eukaryota > Viridiplantae > Streptophyta > Magnoliopsida > Fabales > Fabaceae > Lathyrus > Lathyrus tuberosus. Next base: position 5,855,300 of record JALAZF010000199.1, on the reverse strand, counting down.
TTATCTGGTTTAGAAAGTGACTGAATCAAGACATGGCTTGAAAAATGCAAAAAAGTGCCATTTTGAGGTTTTGAGAGGTGACTTTGTGATGTTGGTGTTATAGGTCACTTGTGAGAGTTTGGATCATCTACATATGATGTTTATGAGGTGTTAGGATCATGAGCTGTGATGGAAATGCTCTCTAACTCAAAAACTCAGAATTTCCTTACTAACGAAGGCATTTTGGAGTGAAAGAGAGAATTTGAGGAAAGCATCTGTTTGATGGCTTTGGTGTACTCAAACTGAGAACAAATGAGCTCTATTTATAGTAGTGCAAGTTTGTTTTGCAAGCAATAGTGAATGGTGGCTGCAGCAGAGATTTGGCAAATGTTGGCCAATGAAAATCCAAGTCTCCTCTAGCCATTGACTAGAGGTTAGAGCACATGCCTTTGGTTCCCTAGTTGTTGGATGAATCTTGACTGAATTCAGTTGGAGAAAGCTCAGTTCATGCCACCTCTTAGCATCCATTAAATGCTCCAAACCAAAATTGGAGTCTTGTCCCTCTTTTAGGGATTTCTAGGTTTTGGCATGCTATTTTTGGTTCCTTGGACTTGGGTGGCTCATGGATCAGATCATCCCCCTTGGATTTGATCCTTAGATGTGTCCAAAATGATGACAAGGCTTGAAAATTCGTGTGGCACAAAAAATGTGCAAATCTGCCCCTGAAAAATTCACTGCAGCAAGCCTTTTTGTAAAATCCATAACTCCCTACTCGAGTATGCTACATGGACGTTCTAGGACTTTCCGGAAAGCTGAGATGACGTACTTCAACTTTGATGTTTGGCCCTAGACCTGGTTCAACTTGGATTATGGAGAAAAACAGCCTTGAAGTTGGGACATTGTGCTGAAATTATAAGGCAGATTTTGGCTAAGTGCTGAAAAATGTTAATTTTAAGTTTTTTGCCATTTTGATCCAACCATAACTCAAAATCCATGATGAATTGGGATGAGGTGTAGTTGACACTTTAGTAGAGGGCCATGAGGGCTACAAATCCATCTTTGCATGGGGAAAAATGACTTTGTGGTTTAGGAGTTATGATCCTCCAAAGTTGGTACCCTTGCCACTTTATTTCATAACTTAGAAAACTTTCTAAGTTTTTATGGTTACCCCTTTTACAAGTTATCCCACTTTTCTTCATTTTTCTTGATGAATGATGATTCTAATCACACATTAACATCATTTTAGGGTTAAAAAACCATTTTTGTGAAAAATCTCAAAAAGTCAAAGTTGACTTTTGTGCACAGTTGACTTTTTAGCAGATGAATTCCAAACTGTGCAATTCTTTAGGAAATCATGTCCTTGACCTAAATCAAACTTGATGGACATGTTCCATAGGTGTTATAGGGTGTATTTAATCATGTCCCATGGTTTTGGAGCATGCCTGGGTCAAAAGTCAAAGGTACAGTTGACTTTTCCCGCGAAACCCTAACTGTGGTTCAAATGAAATTGAAACTTGTTGCTCAAGATTCTTGGATCAATCCATTGTTGAAAATGGATCAATGTGGTGTATTAGGGATCCTCAAATCCTCTTTTGAGGCCTTGGCTCGTGTTTTGCCCCAAAAGTCAACTTAGGGGTGAATTAGGTCAAGAAACCCTAATTCTGGATTTCTGGTAAATGCATCCCCAGAGGCTAAATTGACTTGATGATGGGGTTTATGATGTTCCATGGAGCGTATTAGGTTATGCCTTGAAGCATTGGCTCATGCCCAGAGGAAAATTTCCATCTGGAGGCTCTAGTCGACCAAACCCTAATTTGGTGACACCGGCGATCCTGAGGCTTGATCCACCTAGAAGGGAGAAACCTTGTGCTTAATCCTTGAAATGGGAGTCCTCTTGATCCATTGTGGATATTTGAGAGGCTGGACAAGTTGAGGGTCATGTCATTCCTTGATTGATCCTTTGTCTAAGCACTCAGAGAGGGCTTGAAACCCTAATTTTGATTGTAGTGGATGCTCACCCATCCTTGGGGGATACTGATGAGGTACAAAGATACATCCATATTGTGCTGATGATTTGCACAATGGTGGGAAATATTAGTGGTCAAAATTTGGGGTATGACAGATGCCCATATTTAATCTTCTTGGACCCGAAGGTGTGAATGACGAAGGTATTCGGGCATTCGGGGTGCAAGAGGATTAAATATCGGAATACCCAAAATTTTGATGGTGGTTATGAATGGTAGCTTACGCATTCATCTTCTTTAGCTAAACGATGATGCTTAGAAAAGGTAAACTTCCCCTCGATCCTGGTCTTCAACCAAGGAGCTGGTCTCAGTTTTCTTTTGTCAACTTCCCCTCGATCCTGGTTTTCTACCAAGGAACTGGTCTCAGTTTCTGAAGTAAATTTCCCCTCGATCCTGGTTTCCTACCAAGGAACTGGTCTTAGTTTCTGAAGTAAAATTCCCCTCGATTCTGGTTTCCTACCAACGAACTGGTCTCAGTTTCTGATTTAAACTTCCCCTCGATCCTGGTTTCCTTCCAAGGAACTGGTCTTAGTTTCTAATTTAAACTTCCCCTCGATCCTGGTTTCCTACCAAGGAACTGGTCTCAGTTTCTGATGTCAACTTCCCCTCGATCCTGGTTTCCAACCAAGGAACTGGTCTCAGTTTCTTTTGTCAATAAACTTTCTTAAAAAGGAACGCTGTTAGTAGCAGTTTTCCTTCAAACTTCTCGCCGAATTTTCCTGGGGAGATGCCATTTGAATGGAAAAAGTTTTGATGACGGACTTGCTGGGGAACCCATTCGTCTGAATTGTAGAGGTACACAAACTTCTCTGTTTTGGAGATGCCATTTGTCGATTCTACAGGGGAAAGCGAGTCTCTTGAGATACTATTTTCGTTTGGGGGCTTACATCATACTTTTCTCGGGATCTTTCTGGAGAAATGCCATATGATGGGATCCAATTTTGAGGTGTCGATGACCTTTTCATCAGTGGTTTTTTTGGAGAAAAACTGCCGTACCGCCGAATCTCTGATTAAGAGGCTTTCTCTGGGGATTTTCCTTAATCCGGGAAAGCAAGGATATCATCTTTAATGGCGAAGAGTGATATTTGTTGAAAGTTTTCTTGTTTCTCAGAGGTTCAAGTTATCAAAGTGGTTAAGGACTGTCTCTAATCCAGAGATAAACGGGAGAGAGATTACTTAGATGATTCACTTCCTAACGAGGAAAGGTCTGACAACTCGATTGAGAGGACTTTTATCACTAGGGGATAAGACCGACTAGAGTGATAATGATGCAATATGAATATGAATGCAAATCAATAATGCATGATGTATGTATGTATATGCTGACAAAACTGACGCAACATACAGACTAAAGGATGAACACGACTGGATACTCGGCCACAGTGGGCATGTAGAAATATCGCTGGTTCAAGATAGCAATTCTGCCTTGCTTAGGAGAAACGGTCCCTGTTGGGAGCGACGCTGGTCGGGCTTAGGAGATGAGAACTCGACCGAGGACATCAGATGGGAAAGTCGCATCTGATACAGTTGATCCTTCGTTCAGGCATACTGGTTTAGAAGGAGTACTTTTATTCTGCACTTTGAGGTTCGAACACCTTTGGAGAAGCGACCGATGTTCTTCTGATGTTCAACAGTCAAAAGAAATTGCCATCTTAATTTTAAAAAAAGCAGAAAAAATTTTATCAAGTAAATTCATTTTTGTTTTATTTCAAGAATCGTTAACCATGTTAAAATGTCGTTCTATAAAGCTAAAACAAGTAAGAATTACAAACAAAAGCACAAGGGCTCAAATTTTATTGATAGGATGGAAATCAGCCGAACGCGTGATTCCATAGAGTATTTACAAAGTTAGAAAATGGTAATTTACAGGGAAAAGGGCTACGTTGAAACATAACGACCACTATCCTTCTACCAACTTTGAATTCGGGACATCCTGAGCTTCAGTCGAAGATGACCTTGACTGGAGTTTTCCTGACGGATGATGTAACTGCTGCTGAGGGATTTGCCCCTTTGTTGAACGTAGTTACTTGCCATTATCCCTAACTTTTGCCTGGATTGTACTTGGAGATTTTCAATCCACCGGGATGATTTTTTATCATGTCTCTAATTTTTTCCTGGACCGCCCTTTCAGGTATTCAATCCGCCGAGACGTTTTTTTTTAGGCGAAGTATTTCTTGACTACGTCAACATTCGTGGGGTAGGCAAATTCCTCTCCGTCCATGGTTGCAAGTCTCAAGGCGCCGCCTGAGAAAGCTTTCTTGACCACATAAGGGCCGTCATAATTCGGAGTCCACTTGCCCCGAGAGTCAGTGAGAAATGATTGTATCTTCTTGAGCAGTTTGAAGATCGGCGCGCATGTCGCGGTTATGAGGAATATAAACCTGGAGATGTAGTTCAAACGTCCCAGGAATCCTCTGACTTGTTTTTCAGTTTTCGGAGAAGGCATTTCTTGAATGGCCTTGACCTTGTCAGGATCAACCTCAATTCCTTTCTGGCTGACAATGAACCCTAGTAGTTTCCCTGAACGAACACCGAACGTGCATTTGTTAGGGTTCAAGCGGAGTTTGTATTTTCTCAACCGCTCGAACAGTTTTGACAGGTGGGTCACATGCTCCTCTTCTGTTCTAGATTTAGCAATCATATCATCGACATATACCTCGATTTCTTTGTGTATCATGTCATGAAACAGAGTAGTCATGGCCCTTTAATAGGTTGCCCCGGAATTCTTCAAACCGAACGACATTACCTTGTAGCAAAAGGTACCCCACGGGGTGATAAATGAAGTTTTCGCCATGTCTTTTGGCGCCATTTTGATTTGATTATAGCCTGAGAATCCATCCATGAAGGAGAAAATTCTGAACTTTGTTGTACTGTCTACCAGCATGTCAATGTGTGGTAAAGGAAAGTCGTCCTTTGGACTAGCCTTGTTCAGATCCCTGTAGTCGACACACATTATGACCTTTCCATCCTTTTTGGGAACGGGCACGATGTTGGCTAACCATTGAGGATATTCAGATGTAGCGAGGAAACCTGCGCCAATTTGTTTCTGTACTTCTTCTTTGATTTTGATAGCCATGTCCGGGTGAGTCCGTCTCAACCTTTGTTTTACTGGCGGACATGCTGACCTTAACGGTAAACGATGTTCCACGATGCTGGTATCCAACCCTGGCATATCCTGATAGGACCAAGCGAATACATCGCGAAATTCTTTGAGAAGCTTTATCAAACTTTCTTTGACAGTTGGACCGAGTAGTGCCCCAATCTTGACTTTTTTTCTCTCTTTTTCCGAACCCAAGTTTACTGTTTCCAACGGCTCTTTGTGAGGTTCAATGGACCTTTCCTCTTGTCTGAGTAATCGGGAGATCTCTTCTGGAATTTTATCGTCAGCTTCTTCTTCTGCCCCAAATACCGGGAACTCAAAGTCGGGAGAAGGCATCGGATCGTATGTTTCAACGGGGTTTAAAACAAGCAATCTGCATGACGTGATGATTTGTGTTTAGAAGAGATAGAGAAAATGCAAGTGTGTGTAGTGTATTTCTTTTACTGCTTGTTTTTATTTATCGAGTTGTTTTTTAGGATTACCATTTTCTGAGAAAAGCAAAAAGAGAAAACAACAATAAATGCGGAAATTACAGAACGAGATTATTTTATTTATGATCAGTCGATTCTTGAAACTACAGCCCAATAAAACAAAACTCAGTCGCTTTGGGCGAAGCGAAGAGGGAAAATTTACAGAAAGCGAGCCCTATCAAAACATCCGTTTCACCTGGGCAGGGTGAAAGGTTAAAACAAAGATGGCAATTACTTTAACTTATGAATAATCTTCAGAACATCGACAACAACCCATTGGTGGCGAACTCCTCGATGAATCACAAAGTCTGGCACCTTCCTTGATTTGTCTTCAGAAATAACACTGATTTCTGGTGGAGCAAGATCATTGGAATCTGTCTCCCAAGCAGAGTTGTCGTAGGAGAATTCCTCTGTTGCATTTTGCAGAGTATTTGTGCTCTTAGCTGTATCTCCCTATCCAGTTGGCTGGATATCTTCGAACCTGATATGAGAGCTTTCGGGAGCGGTGTACTTGACCATATAGTCGTATTTTCCACTCGGTTGTCCCAAGGTGTCCCACACTTCTTCGGAACTGGAGGGGTCATCTCTCTCGATGACGTTGACCTCAGGGAAAGCATAGTTGATGAATTCTAGTCCTGCAAACGTTGCAAATTCATCGTCATGTTGAGTAGTTTCAGGATGACCCGAGTGTTGATCCCATGACATGGTGGGGACACAGGTATTCTGTTCGATGAGACTCAGCTGATTTTCATTGTTCGGCTGACTTTCTTGCCCCAAGTCTCCTGGGTAAGGCTGCCATATTGGCAGGCCGTCCATCGGGCCATAGTAATTGTGGTCAAAGTTGTCTTTCATTAGAGTGTCTTTCTCTAATGAGTTTGGCGGAGCACGACATCCTTCCGGATCACAATCTCTGTATATTGTTTCGACTTCTGACCTGGGTATAAATCTTAGACTCTGTGCAGGAAAGCAAAAGGGAGTCCGTGTTTCGCCTCGACACGTATAATCGTCCTCGATTTGATCAGCGAAGTAGTTGACTAATCCAGAACTTGACCATGGTTGAATCTCTTTGCGGTCCAACTGACTTTGAAGGGCTGCTCGCACGAGGTAGCATCCTTGATTATCCACTGAGCAAACTCCACACCGCTCATAGTTGTGTAACGGCACCTGGCCGCGTCCGCTCTGAATACAGTGTAGCCTTACTAGGTGAGTTTCCACCGACCGGACATCCTGACTTTGATATCTAGTAGGATTTCCGTTAGTGATACTAATTTGCTGGGTGTCTTCATCCATATAGATTGGAAGCCACCAGTGGTTCAACAAGTGCTGAAGTGTTTCCTGGACAAGGGCATAACCTTGATCATTTTCGCAATCCGCTTTGCAATTCTGATAATCATGTGATACCAGGAATCCGAGCCAGACTTGTTCTGCGTGTAACTCCACCAGGCTGGTATTCATCAGACGAATATCGAAGATTTGAATCATGTTGATCTGATAGGGACTCCTATCATGGTAGTCCTGGATCCATCCAAGATCCATCTGACGCTGGAGGGCCTCTTGTATGAAAGAGTATCCCTGTTTGTTTACCGAGCAAGTCAGATAGGAACTGTAATCGTGCCACAGCAGATTATCATATTGGCCTTGCCTTGAGTGCATTGCCACCAAGTTGACATTCATTGCTAGAATGTTGTGATTCTGAACAATGTTGGAATTCATATAAACCATGTTAAATTCACGAACTCGGTGTTGTTGGATCCATCCAAGATCCAACTGTTCCTGTAGAGCAGATTTCACCACAGAACATCCCTGATTGTCTTTAGAGCAGATATCACACTGGTGATAATTATGAGGTGGCACATGGCCATATCCACTTTGTCTACAATGCATCTTCACCAAATTGGTTTTCAACAAGAGTACATCGTGAATTTGATAAACGTTGTTAAACTCTCCCTCTATCAAATTGACTGCAGCTTTCTCGTGTTGAGGCAGCGGGTTCGTGAGAACATTTGGATTCATATCTTTGAAAGACCCCGCTCCTAACAAGCTTTTGCACGTCGGATTTGAACTTCAGACAATTCTCTATGTTATGCCCTAATCCTCCTTGATGATTAGGGCAAGTCAGATCCACTTTGAACTAAAAAGGCGGATTTTCTGGTACTGTAAGAGAATACTTAGTCTAGACATGCCCCTTAGCCAGTAGTAGCGGAAATAGTTCGGCGTACAACACCGATATAGGATCGAATCCTGGTGGCCGCGTTGTACGGTTGTTGTTTTACTGAGGACGAGCCTGCTGAAGAGGCTGTTTTGTCCTTTGCTAAAAATGCTGTTGATTAGGTTGGTTCTGCGCAACCTGAGGTTGATACGTAGAAACAGGCGCAGGGTTGATAGCAAGAGTTACAGCTGCTACTGGTTGATATCGTCGCCTTTGCTTTCCGAGAGAGATATTCCCAATATACTGCTCTTTTTTCTTAGGGAGAGCACTACCGTATCGTTTTGTACTACTCGATGATCCAGCATCTTTTACTAAACATCCTTCCCAGACGGCTTCCTCAAGACGAACCCCCATGCCCACAATCTCGGTGAAGTTGCTGGGCGCACTGGCAATCATTCTGTCGTAGTAAAATGAGCTCAAGGTCTTTAAGAAGATCTTTGTCAACTCTTTTTCCTCAAGAGGTGGACAAATTTGAGCGGCAATTTCACACCATCTCTGAGCGTATTCCTTAAAGGTTTCCTTGTCTTTTTGCGACATTGATCTGAGTTGATCTCTGTCTGGTGCCATGTCCAGATTGTACTTGTATTGCTGGACGAAGGCAGTGCCAAGATCTCTGAACGTGCCGATCGTGGCGTGGTTTAAACCCATGTACCATTTTAATGCGGCACCGGTTAAACTATCCTGAAATTAGTGAATCAGTAGATCCTGATTCTCTGTCTGAGCTGACATTCGCCGAGCGTACATCACCAAGTGACTCTGAGGGCAAGAGTTACCCTTGTATTTTTCAAAGTCGGGCACTTGAAATTTGTGCGGAACTTTCACATTGGGGACCAGAAAAAGGTCTGTGGCATCCTTTCCAAATAAATCCTGACCGCGAATAGCTTGCAATTCCTTTTGCATTCCCAGGAACTGTTCCTGGAACTCGTTCATTCTTTCGAACATGCTTTCGTTTCCACCAGAAGGTATCTGCGGAATCTGTCCTTCCGGGACAGTGTGCACCACATACCTAGGATCATTCTTCTCCACTATGGGCATTGAGGTGATCTCTGAGATCACGGTTCTTTGTAGCTGAGCTTCTGCCATGGTTTGCATGTCGTTACGAAGCTTTCTCATATCCTCTCTTAGAGCGTCAATCTCTTTTTTCAACTCTCTGTTCTCTTCCTCGAGATCATCCATCCTTTTCTGACGATTGGCCCGAGTATTGTACGAATGAGACAGTTTGACTCTAGAATTGAGACACAAACGTGAGATTCGTAGGTAAGAAAAATACGTTGTGCGAGAATGATGAATGCAATGATAATATTAATTGTTTTATGGTTTAATCAAAATAAACTTCGACAATTAGATTGCAAATATCAAACAGTGGGGAAACCCTATTTTATTGAATTCAAAGGATTGCGGAAATGGAAATACAATAAATTACAAGGTGCGGAAATAGAAACCTAAGCTAATGGGTCTCGAGTCCTCTCTGAGGAGAACTCGGGTGTTGATTCTGGTACTTTCCTTTTCTTTGACCGGGGCTCTTGAGCCGTTGTCGGGTTGTCATTCCTTTGCCAAGTGAAAGGAGCAAGCAAATTCCTTTGGTCATCTTGATTCTCTACAACATGTTGCTCCAAAATTTCAATCAGAGCGTCCTTATCTTTTAGTAGTTGCTGTATTTTGATGCACTCCACGTTGAGGGTGCGGTACTTGTTCTTCCAAGACCTTCTCTCCTGTTGAACTTTGTTGAGAGTAACCTGAAGCTTTTCAGTTTCCATCATGAAGTACATGATAGATTCCCTTGGCGGAAGAACTCTGTGACGAGGATAAGGCATCTTTAGCTTGAGAGCTCTAGTTTGTACCCAGTGGAGATAAGGCTCCACCGAGACACAGTCCGGTTTTCCTAGAGACTCCCGTCCTTTCTTACGAACATGTTTCCAAGCGTGCACTATTTCCATCTTTAGTGCTCTGTCATTTTCTCCTTCCTTGAAGAAAATACCTTCCAGATGAGCATTCTGTGGGACATGCCTCATCGGGTATCCAAATTGACGACGAACCAATACCGGATGGTAGTTGATTCATCCCTTAGTTCCTATAAGGGGTACGTCGGGGAAGTTTCCACAACGATCAATTATCCTGATCCTGTCATAAATCCTATTACACCAATCTATGTCAGAGTTGGTGAGAGACATAATTTTTTGCGACCAGCGTAAGGCACTCTTATGATCCCAAAAAGCAGCAGACTTAGGCAAATGGGAGATAAACCATTTGTATAGCAGGGGTACACAGCACGTGATCATTCCTCCGCTGTACAAATTTCCTAAGTGTACAGAATGATATGCGTCTGCGAGCAAGGTCGGCACAGGGTTTCCAATGAGAAAAACCTTAACGGCGTTGATATCGACGAAGTTATCAACGTTGGGAAACAGAAATAACCCGTAGGTGAGTAAAATAAAGATGCTTTCGAAAGCAGTCATGTTCCCTATACTAGCAAAGTACAGAGCTTTCTTTGGTAAGAACTGGGCTGGCAAACCTTGGATGCCACCCTTAGTGGTCATGTGAGTCCTGACTTCTGACTCGTCCAAATAAATTGCTCTTGCAATGGTCTGACCCTTTGGAATTTCTTCCAATCCAGAAAATGGAGCTTGATCAGTAATGTGTAGATCAGTCAGGTGAGAGTACTCCTCCAGCGTTGGTGCTAGCTGGTAATCCGGGAAGGTGAAACAGTGATAGACCAGATCGTAAAACTGAACGAGTGCATCCATGATTCCTTCAATCACATGGATTCTTAACAGAGGTAGCAGACCTCCGTACTTGGCTCTGAAAGCCTCAGGATTAGTGATCATCCTCGCTAACCTTCTCAAATCCTCAAGTTTTGGAACCTTGAAGGGGTACTGGTGAGTTCTCCTTCTACCGAAATCCATGAGCGCAATCTTTTTCTCTGACATTTGCAATCATTGTCTTAGTTTAATTTGAAAAGGAGAGACTAGAAGAGAAGATTTTTTTAATGTTTTAATGTTTTTTTTTTAAATGAATGCATGAATGCAGCACACAAAAACATAGAAAAAACATGGGGTCAAAGGGTCGTTGTCATGAAGTCAAGGCTCTACCCATCCCAAAGGTTTATACTAGTGATTTTTGTACCTGTCTCTCAAAATCATCAGTTCTTGTCGAGAAAACACCAGCGGCCCGGGAACCGTGCTAGGTGATGTTTTTTTGAAGAACCTTCAGAAGAGGGTGGTATCGCGTGACAACCATTTCTGATAGTTTCCGCACCACTAATTTGCTCCTCAGCTTCTCAGACACCACAATCGACCCATTGCCTGTGAGAGGGAATGGGTTGCATTGGGAAGCCTCCACTGAGGTTGATGGTCGACCTCGTCGCCATCACCTATCTTAAGTGTATACTCAATATTTCCACATGCGGCATCACACGCATTCCCATTAGCAGAAAAATAAACACAGATATCAATTAGGAAAAGCAGTATATATATTTTCCCTAATGTCCTAGACTTTTTAAGAGCTATGAATCCTATGTTCCTGACAGAAAATGGCTCCCCGGCGGAGTCGCCATTCTGTGGTTCCTTCCCAATTTAAAGGTTTTTGACCTAAGATCCTAGTGAAGTCAACAAAAAGTCCTATCCCAGTAAAATCATAAGAAAGAAAGTTTTGGGCCCCACGGTGGGCGCCACTTTTCTGTGGCGAGCGATTTTGGACGCGGTTCTTAAGCGCTGTCGCTCTTTGGGGTTTACTACAGGTCGATTCATTTTTTATCCTATTGTGAGCTGACTAAGGAAGGGAAATAGATGTCTCCAATTAACACCGCTTGCATACTGAGTTTAAACAGCGGTCTGTTAGGTTACGGATGCTATATGGTAATGGGGCATTTCTTTCTTTTTTCTTTATTAAGGTGGAAAACTGGGACTATTCATGGGGAATTTGTCAGATTGGGTGGAGATAGGGGACTTTAGGTTTTTGGATTAGTGTGCTTGCTAAGATTTTTCTTTCAATCTTATGCCTACGTATTCCCGTTTACCAAAACAGGGAAATCAGAGCGTTCGTAGTTCCTCCTATTCTATGGGAGGAAATTGTGTTTTGGTGTCTTGTTCAAAGCCCAAGACGTGAAGCGAAAGGGGATTTATATCTTGTTCAAAGCCCAAGATATGAAGCTGAAGGTGGTTTGTATCTTGTTCAAAGCCCAAGATGTGAAGCTGAAGGGTCTATTTGTATCTTGTTCGAAGGCCAAGATGTGAAGCTAAAAGGGTGTTGACTTTAGAGAGAATTTGTCATCTCTAAAGAGGGGGTTTTTGTCACAACTATTTATAAAGGACGATTACTTTAACCGGGATATGTGAATCCAGCAATGCCATAATTTCCTTTATAGGGGAGTTCCAACCTGAAGGAGAAGACTTTAACTCAGTGTAGAGCAATTCCATCTTTCCTTAGGAATTTCTCATGCTAAAAGAGGGACAGTGGCGTGGATGTAAATAATCCAGAGGCTTGCCGCTTACAGCGATTAGATGAAGGGGAAGGAGTTATTGATGTTTGTATATTGTGAACGAGGCACATCTTTGATGCCAAAAGGTTGATTGACTCAACCTGGGTTTTCTTATACAAAGCCTAAGAGGAGGCTATTGGCCCAACAAGAGGGAGTTTTTATGTGTCTCGTACGAAGCCTGAGAGAGAGGCTAAAAGGGTTGACTCAACAAGAGAATCTTTTATACTCAACAAGAGAGTGTTTCTGTATCTCGTACGAAGCCCGAGATGGAGGCTAAAAGGTGATTGACTCAACAAGAGAGTCTTTCATACTCAACAAGAGAGTGTTTTTGTATCTCGTACGAAGCCCGAGATGGAGGCTAAAGGTTTGACTCAACAAGAGAGTCTTTGATACTCAACAAGAGAGTGATTTTGTATCTCGTACGAAGCCCGAGGTGGAGGCTAAAGGTTTGACTCAACAAGAAAGTCTTTCTATCTCGTACGAAGCCCGAGATGGAGGCTACAAGGTTTGACTCAACAAGAGTCTTTGTATCTCGTACGAAGCCCGAGATGGAGGCTACAAGGTTCTGTTTCAGTTGAGTGACAGGTCCAGTATGTTGGTTAAGAGAAAATCAGTTCTTATAAAGAGACTGATTAAAGGTAAGGCTGTGCTTTGGGATTGATCAGAGGATCAGGGTTATTTCCTGTTCTTTAAGGAAATGGGAAATCCAAAGGGTATTTGAGACTGTCCAAGTCTACGGGTGTTTCCTTACTTGAGAATGTCTGTGAGACTTAAGGAAATTAGACTGTCCAAGTCTAGAGTTTTATCTTTTGTACTATGCTTAAAGAAATAGTAGTAGTATGTTCACAGTAGAAAGATCTAGACTCTTTGAAAGACTGTTCTATTAAGATGACTAATTTCTGTTCCTGTACCTCTAGGAGGTCGTCGGGACAATTTGTACGAAGCCCAAGAGGAGGCTGGAAACTTTTAAGAAGCTGAGGGACAATTTGTACGAAGTCCAAGAGGAGGCTGTAAAAACTTCTAGGAAGCCGACGGGTCCTTGTACAACGCCCAAGAGGAGGCGGGGATGCTTTTAGGAAGCCTGTGGGTCCTTGTATAACGCCCAAGAGGAGGCGGGTGAACAGTTCCAAAAGGGGTTTCACAGAGAAACGATGGCCTTTTGTATATTGAACTGTTCAAGGGGGAAATTTCCCAGACCTAGTTATCTAAGATAATTGTTATAAAAGGTCTGGTGTAATATCCGGGAGAACGTCGGGCGGGAAGAGACTAATTTTGCCTAGTTCTAGACGTAATTGCCGGGGAAACTCTAATATCTATACTATTATTACACAGTCGATATGAGTTTATGAAAGAAGAGTTACAGCGAAACAACCCCACAATACAGTTATATATATATATATATATATATATATATATATATATATGAGTTTGTGAAAGGAGACTTACAGTGAAACAACCCTACAATACAGTTATATACATATGAAAGCGGTAAATGAAAGCGGGTAAACACTTACTCGGTTGTAGAGCTTCCATGCTGTTTGGTTAGTTGTTCAACAAAGAAAGATTGAAAACAATAGTATATTCAAAATCAAAGGAGAAAGCGCTTTGAAATAAAATTGGTTGGGGCTTACAGCTCAAGGAGAGGCCCAAAAAGTTTTACCAGTGATCGCATTGTTGAATTTGTACAGAGGGACTTATACAAGTGACTGAGGCCTAAGAAAGGTTTTATGTACAAAGGGATGGGTCTTACACTCTATTAGAGGCCCAAGTGAGTTTTAAGAAAAGAAATAGGTCTTACTACTCGAGGGTAGGCCCAATGGTTAATTTTGAAAAGGGCGACGATCGCGCAGAGTTTTTGGAAACACCGTGGGACTTATACAAGTGACTGAAGCCCAAAATTTTGGTATTTACAAAGGGATTGGGTCTTACACTCTATTGGAGACCCAAAGAGTTTTGAAACATTTGAGTATGATTAAAAATCAAAGAAACCCTAATTTTCACTTTTTAAAAGTAATTTTTCAAAGAAAATTAATAAAAAATGACAAAAAATCAAATAAGTTTAAATAAACCACTTGTGATTTTTGGTTAAGGTTTGAAAAATGAGGTTTTAATCACAAGATGATTTAAAACTTATTTAGTTTTGATTTTCAAGATGAATATTCACTTTTAAAATGTTTAAAAACAATTAAAAATGAATTTATTCACAAAAATACCAACTATATTAAATAATATAATATAAATTTGATTTTTTTGTAGAATAAAATATTTTACTATTTTAGTGATTTTTCAGAAAAAGAACCAATAAAAAATAATTAAAATTGAGGGAGTTATTAATTTTTCCAAATCATTAAAAAATAATATGAAAAATGAGAAAATATGGAAAAAAAAAAGGGTTGGGTCTTACACTCTATTAGAGGCCCAAAGTGTATTTTTGTACAAAAGATGGGGCTTACAACTCAGGGAGAGGCCCAAAATATTTTCAGTTTGAAAATGGCGATTGCGCCGAGATTTTTAACGTATCGGGACTTATACAATACCTGAGGCCCAAAATATTTTCGTAAAAAAAGAGTTGGGTCTTACACTCTAATAGAGGCCCAAGTGTTTAAAAAATGAAAAGAAACGGGACTTACAGCTCAAAGAGAAGCCCAGTTGATTTTCTGTTTGAAAACGACGATCGCGCCGAGGTTTTCTTTTAACGCAGAGGGACTTATACAATAAGTGAGACTCAAAATTGTTTTGGTTAAAAGGGGATTGGGTCTTACACTCTAATAGAGGCTCAAAGTGTTTGAAAAATATTTGTTAGGATGAAAATCAAAGAAACCCCAATTTCATTTTTTTTAAGGCATTTTTCCAAGAAAAATTAAGTAAAAAAATGATAAAAATATCAAATAAAAATCATTAAATAATGATTAAGGTTTATGAAAAAAATATTTTTTCCACATAAATATTTAAAATCATTTTGGTTTTAAAAATCAAGAAAAAGAAATCATTTTAAAAGCATTTAAAACAATTTAAAACAATATTTTTAAATATATTAAAAGTAATACTCTTTTTGTGATTTTTTGTGGATTAAAATATTATGTGATATGAATTGGAAAATGATGATTTTTTGCTATGTAAAAGAATTGGTTGAGTTTTAAAAATAAAAATAAGAAAAAGAGGAAAGATGTCACAATATCATCTCCTACATTTCTTATGGGGTAAAAACTAGTACCGAAACTTTAATTTTCAACACGTTTTTTTGTCAAATTTCAAACACTCATAACTCTCTCAATTTTTATCGGAATCAAAATCCGAAAGTACCTATATTTAGAACCGTCAAAATGGGCTAGCCCACATGGGCCGGCCCACCAGGCCCGAAGAATTATAGGGCTTGGGCCTTAAAAGTAGAGCCCATATTTTTCAGGGCTTTTTTAGCCCAGCCCTAAAAAACCCGCTACCCATTAGGGCTAGCCCATATGGGCCGTGGGTAGCCCATTAGGCCCATATCACTATAAATTTTAAAAAATTATACTAATACTTATATTATCTTACTCCAAAATAACACATTATTTTTTCTCACCTCACTGAATTTGATATATATTATATTCAATATTTCTCTTTTAAATCTTATACATTAATAGAATCAACACTCTTTTTTCGTATTCTATTAGTTTCTTTTATGTTAAATATTCGAGTATTATTTTATACAATTTAGACATGTATTGTATTTAAAAACACATTATAGTATTGATAAAAGATAATATAGTACTTAAAAATGTATTATAAAAATGTATTATGTTTAAAATAATATAATTTTTAATTTTATTTATAATAAATATTATGACATTTTTATTTTTATTTTTTATTTAAAAAGGCCCATTTAGGGTCGGGTAGCCCGAAGCCCATCTAGGGCGGGGCTCGGGTAATAATTTTCGAGTCCATATTAGAAATGGGCTTTTTTGGCCCAGCCCTAAAAAGCCCGAACCCATCAGGGCCTGCCTGTTTAAGGCCGGGTAGCCCATTTTGACAGCTCTACCTATCTTGACCGATTTTTTGCAAGGAATCCAATGGTGTTACTCATGCACACTGAAACTTAACACACAAAACGCAGAAATTAAAAAACCAGAACTACACGTTGTTTTCGGCGCATTTTTGCGTCAAATTTCCAACACGCGTAACTCTCTCGATTTTTATCAGAATTGAAATCCGTAAAAACCTATCTTGACCGATTTTTCGCAAGGAATTCAATGGTATTATTCACGCACACGGAAACTCAATGTACAGAACACACAAAGAAAAAAACCAGAACTGCTATCGTTAATTCGACGTCGTTTCGCGTCAAATTTCCAACGCGCGTAACTCTCTCAATTTTCATCGGAATTGAAATCCGTAAAAACCTATTTTGACCGATTTTTCGCAAGGAATCCAATGGTGTTACTCATGCACACTAAAACTTAATGTACAGAACACACCAATCAAAAAACCAGAACTGGACATGATTTTGAAACAACCAAAATTCCACATATAAACATGTTAAAATGCAAACAGTGGAAGGATCACAACATACACATTAAGGACTACATTTTTGCTTCAAGAATTAATCAATATGATGCATGTATGTGGACAACAAAGGAAAACATGATTCAAAGAATTCAAGTTGTGAATTTTTCCTCTTTTTTGGAGATTTTGGGCAACCTGCCAAGTGCTTTGTTCCAGAAATGATTTGATGCTTTGGACACCCTCAAATGACCTCTTAGAAGCTTTTAGGATGGTTGGAATCAGCTGGAAACCTTTGGAGCAAGTTTGAGCACTTTCTCGCAAAATGGTCAAAAGTGGCCAAAATGCCAACTCTCTCAAATGGTGTTCCAGATGTGTGGCACCATTTGGGACAGTTCAAGGGAGATATTTGGAGTGTGTTTGAGGTTTTATCTAGTTGGGAAAGTGACTGAATCAAGACATGGCTTGAAAAATGCAAAAAGTGCCATTTTAAGGTTTTGAGAGGTGACTTTGTGATGTTTGTGTTATAGGTCACTTGTGAGAGTTTGGATCACCTACATATGATGTTTATGAGGTGTTAGGATCATGAGCTGTGATGGAAATGCTCTCTAACTCAAAAACTCAGAATTTCCTTACTAAAGAAGGCATTTTGGAGTGAAAGAGAGAATTTAAGGAAAGCATCTGTTTGATGGCTTTGGTGTGCTCAAATTGAGCACAAATGAGCTCTATTTATAGTAGAGCAAGCTTGTTTTGCAAGCAATAGTGAATGGTGGCGGCAGCAGAGATTTGGCAAATGTTGGCCAATGAAAATCCAAGTCTCCTCTAGCCATTGACTAGAGGTTAGAGCACAGGCCTTTGGTTCCCTAGTTGTTGGATGAATCTTGACTGAATTTAGTTGGAGAAAGCTCAGTTCATGCCACCTCTAAGCATCCGTTAAATGCTCCAAACCAAAATTGGAGTCTTGTCCCTCTTTTAGGGATTTCTAGGTTTTGGCATGCTATTTTTGGTTCCTTGGACTTGGGAGTCTCATGGATCAGATCATCCCCCCTGGATTTGATCCTTAGATGTGTCCAAAATGATGACAAGGCTTGAAAATTCGTGTGGCACAAAAAATGTGCAAATTTGCCCCTGAAAAATTCAGCTGCAGCAAGCCTTTTTGTAAAATCCATAACTCCCTGCTCGAGTATGCTATATGGACGTTCTAGGACTTTTCGGAAAGCTGAGATGACGTACTTTAACTTTGATGTTTGGCCCTAGACCTGGTTCAACTTGGATCAAGGAGAAAAACAACCTTGAAGTTGGGACATTGTGCTGAAATTATAAGGCAGATTTTGGCTAAGTGCTGAAAAATGTCAATTTTAAGTTTTTAGCCATTTTGATCCAACCATAACTCAAAATCCATGATGAATTGGGATGAGGTGTAGTTGACACTTTTGTAGAGGGCCATGAGGGCTACAAATCCATCTTTGGATGGGGCAAAATGGCTTTGTGGGTTAGGAGTTATGATCCTCCAAAGTTGGTACCCTTGCCACTTTATTTCATAACTTAGAAAATTTTCTAAGTTTTTATGGTTACCCCTTTTACAAGTTATCCCACTTTTCTTGATTTTTCTTGATGAATGATGATTCCAATCATACATTAACATCATTTTAGGGTTAAAAAACCATTTTTTTGAAAAATCTCAAAAAGTCAAAGTTGACTTTTGTGCACAGTTGACTTTTTAGCAGATGAATTCCAAACTGTGCAATTCTTTGGGAAATCATGTCCTTGACCTAAATCAAACTTGATGGACATGTTCCATAGGTGATATAGGGTGTATTTAATCATGTCCCAAGGTTTAGGAGCATGCATGGGTCAAAAGTCAAAGGTACAGTTGACTTTTCCCGCGAAACCCTAACTGTGGTTCAGATGAAATTGAAACTTGTTGCTCAAGCTTCTTGTATCAATCCATTGTTTCAAATGGATCAATGTGTTGTATTAGGGATCCTCAAATCCTCTCTTGAGGCCTTGGCTCGTGTTTTGCCCCAAAAGTCAACTTAGGGGTGAATTAGGTCAAGAAACCCTAATTCTGGATTTCTGGTAAATGCATCCCCAGAGGTTAAATTGACTTGATGAAAGGGTTTATGATGTTCCATGGAGCGTACTAGGTTATGCCTTGAAGCATTGGCTCATGCCCAGAGGAAAATTTCCATCTGGAGGCCCTAGTCGACCAAACCCTAATTTGGTGACACCGGCGATCCTGAGGCTTGATCCACCTAGAAGGGAGCAGCCTTGTGCTTAATCCTTGAAGTGGGAGTCCTCTTGATCCATTGTGGATATTTGAGAGGCTAGACAAGTTGAGGGTCATGTCATTCCTTGATTGATCCTTTGTCTAAGCACTCAGAGAGGGCTTGAAACCTTAATTTTGATTGTAGTGGATGCTCACCCATCTTTGGGGGAGACTGATGAGGTACAAAGATACATCCATATTGTGCTGATGATTTGCACAATGGTGGGAAATCTTAGTGGTCAAAATTTGGGGTATGACACTTACATTTTGAAAAAGTAAGACAGATTCTGACTTAGTGAAAATTTCACTAAGTGTTGGAAAAAAGTGACATTTTTACTTTTTGTAATTTTGATCATTTCATAACTTAAAATCCATGAGGAATTGTGTCGCTCCCAGGATTTTCATCCAAGTACAAATGCGAAAGTGGCACCGAAACAGAGTCGCCAGCAATGTGTATTTATCCCAAGAGAGGGAAAGGAAACACTGCGTAAACCTGAAGGAAAGGATAGAGCATGGTCTTGCGACCAAGAGAACCGGGTTCGAGAGTCGGTTACGCGCGAGGAAGGTATTAGCACCCCCACGCGTCCATCATACCCGATGGGATCCACGCTTGCTGCTTCAATCAAAGGGTGTAAGAAAAGGATACTGAAAAAGGAACTGAAAGAGAAAGAAGAACAAATGTAGGGAAAATAAAAGGAGTGCTCGAATGGGCCCTACCCCACTGCCTACGTATCTCATCGGGAACATGAGAATCAGAGCGACGTAGTTCCCCTCACTAGGGATGGATTGTTTGTGTTTTTTTTAGTGGAATACGTCAACGTTCGCGTCTTGGCAGTTTAGGTGTTGCAGCTCGCTGTAGGGAGACTTATGCGTTACCTGTTTGCGGTAGAACGGAAATGACGCATCCTTAAGGCAAGGAGTGAATGAGATGAGAAAAGAATTCCCAAAGGAAAGAAGTTATTGTTTGTTTTTGTCTTTTAAGAGTTTTTTTTATTTGTTTGCATATGGTAGTGTATCCAAATCTTAGTCATTGGAATGTGTACATTCTCACATTCCAAGATGGAATGAGTAAGAAAGCATACTAAGGGTGAAGAAGACCCCCACACTTAGTTCCAATTGTCAAGGTTCCAACAGACTAGCATACTTGTGTTTATTAAGTGTTATTGTTGATTATGAAATGAAGAAGTGTTTTTTATTATTTGTGTCTTCAACAAGTATTGCATTTAAGTCCCTCATACAAGATCAAATGTTTAACACATTGACCCAAGATGGGCTATATGCTACACATTTTAAGATTATAAGAGAAGACCCCTTATAATCTTTTCTTTATATGAAAGGCCTAAATGCAATAAGTGCCTACCTTTATTAGATATTTTGAATTTTCTTTGAGATGAGAAGATGAAAGACTCAAGAGAGAAGAAAGGTAAAATCTATGTGAACTAAGACTCAATCCTAATTGATTATTTAAGGGAGTGATCCTAATGGTTTGTGAGGTTGCAAAACCTAAAGTCTAAAAAAGGAATGAATTAAACAATTCACTTCTAAAGTAGAAGATGAATTGTAACTCAAAAGGGAAAGTAATTAGTTAATCCAAGAAAGCACATAAGTGCTTAACAAAACACAATATTGAATTGTAAAAGATGAAAGGAAAGAAGTTTGAATGTGGATTCCTTATCCACACTCAATTCCAACTTACCAAAGCCCCTACATGGTTAGTAATCAAGGAAACATGCATAAGAAGTAAAAAGTACTTAATACACATCAAAGTTCAAAAGAATGAGATGAAAATCAAATCTTAAGATCACAATCAGAATGTGGATCATATTGGCAATAAGTGATCATCATCATACAAGTTCAAAATGAAAGAAGCAACAATCATCATCCATAGCATTCAAACATGTTTTCATAAGAAAAGAAGATGAAAGATGGAAAGAAAGGAAATTACTATGCATAAATGGAACATGTAAACCAAGGATCAAAATTGAAACTAAATGGAAAATGGTTTATAAACATCTCACAAGTATTCATGAATCAATCATCAAGACATTCAAGAAGTAATAGAAGAAGAGATGAAATGGAAGTTCAAAAAGAGAATGCAAACAATACATGTTAAGGATGCACAAAGCTCAAGTTGAAATGAACATGTAAAAGTGACCTATATGCAAATGATCATAGAAATATGCACAATAGAAATCATGTAAACATGCACTAAAATATAGAATGATATGACAAGTTATTATGCTTCAAATGTAATGCATCAAACAAAAATCAAATGGACTTATGAGAATTATGCAAGCATGGTATTGGATGGTCTAAGTCAGAAGTGAATCATACATCAAAATAACATGTGAAAATTCAAAACAAAATGACTTCAAACAATGCAATTAGGTCAAGTTGAAACATCATACAAAGTAGTGCAAAGATGAGCATCAAAACATGTCATAAAATGACCTAAAAAATCAAACAAAAATCATCTAACATGCTTCAAAGTAATAGTGAAACAATGAAAAAAGAACCAAGTCAAAAAAATTTGTAATGAGCAAGAACAAAATTATGTAAATTCATGTATCACATGTGTAATGCACATAAATGGAAATTCAAAGAAAATTATGAGACAGGGGCAAAAATGTCATAAAATCATGAAATAAAAATACCAAAAATTTCATAAATGTCTTGAAGATGTTCATGAATTTTTCTAGAATTTTCTAATGTTGTTTGGAATTTTTAAAAATTAAAAAGAAGACGTGCATAAAATGGAGAAAATAAAATAAAATGGCAATAAGGGAGGGGTGCATGCATATCAATTATTCAGTTCAAATGGTTTGGGCTTCAAAAACACATGGTGCAAATAGAAATGATCCAGTCCACATTCAAAGCGCAATCCATACCAATTACTATGCACACTCAGTCAAACAAAAGTCAATCAATCCACGCCATTAGATCAGGTCAAGTCAACAAGCAAGTCAAAGTACACAAATCCAAAACACACACGTGAAGGACCACACACACTACCATGCACTGCACCACACCAAGTTTAAAATGAAATCAGAATTGAGCACGTGAGATGCATGTGCATTTTAATGTGTTGGCACGCTCCTCACCACACGATTGGAACACATCAACGGCTATGATTAAAACACACAAAACCCTAGCACTTACGATCACCGGCCGGAGATGACCTCCGGTCACCTTCTCCGGTCATGCGCCACCGTCTGCAACTCCACAATTTTCTAGAATTTTGAAAATATAATACCAAAATGAAGAGCAGCTCACGTAGATTAAGAATACACTCGTAAAAACAACAAAACATACACACATAGCAAGAACAGAGAGGATGAATATGTGCCCTAACTTTTGGATCTAAGCCTCTACAAGGCCTATCAACTAGCCGGAGTAAGGAATGCCCCTAGTGAGCTCATATCAACAAGAAACAAGTGATATTAAGGGGAAAACGTGCAATCAAAGTTCAAAAACTCAAACCTGAAATTGATGAGGCTTTGAGTATACAAGAACACCAGAGGAAAATGCTTCTTCCTTGAGCTTCACTTTGCCAAATAAAGGCTTTGATGGAGTAATTAATGATGATTCAGTGGATAGAAATTGAAACCAAACTCCAAAACCAGTTACAATGTGGTGAAATTGAGAGAGAATCAGAGAGAGTTGTGGAGAGGAATGAATAAAGTGAGCTTCGAAAATCAATGGCAATGGTGAGATTGAGAAAGAAGAAGAGAGAATTTATGAGTGAGAATGTGAAAATGAGTGTTAGAAATGAAATTTGAGAGTGAGGTTTTGATTTATAGTGTGTACTAACCACGGTTAACCTGAGTCGGTTAACTGAGTTGAGGTGGTTTAGGTGAGTCATCCCTAACTAACTGAGTCAAGTTAGTTAGGGAGAGCAATGGTATGGTGATGACAACCTATGGTAAGCTATGGTGAAGGTGAAGAGAAAGTGAAATGGCAAGGCTGTGTATCAGAAACTTGCTCAGCAAGTTTGCTCTTTCCATTTTCATGCCAGGCACGTGCTATAGCAGTGTATGTGATGTTCATGGTGTGTTCAAATATGGGAAAGAATTGTTTGATGGATGTCTGAACCAAGTAGTGCATCAAAGCCATCAATGCATCAGTGGAATATAGGGTGGTTTGATGATGTTTTTCTCTCTACTCAATGGATGATTTGGTGTGTTTTTGGATTCATTTGAAAGAGGAGATGTAATGCTACAAGTTTGGTTTGAAATTTGAGTTGAAATGATGCTTGGAAGAGGTTGGAAAATGGATTAAAACACACAAGTTTGGAACTGATATAAGGGCGTGACAAAAGGTTGGTTGGCAAGGCAACATGGCACCTAGGTTTTCAGCATAATCACACCAAATTGGACTCAACATAACTTCTTAACCTTTGATCAAATGAAAAAATCATGAACACCAATTTTGAAGATCTCACATAGAGGAACAACTTTCATGTTGAAAGATTTTCCATTTGAGGTCTCTAACCATGAGTAATTAATCTAAACATTTGGCCCACCATATGTTTGTGAAAATGACGCGCGCGTGACCTGAAAGTTGACCAAGCTGACTTGCATTTTGCCCAAGTTTCCCTCAACTTTGATCATCCATAACTCTCTCAATTCTTATCCAATGGAAATGTTCTACACATGGATGTGAAGCTTAAAACAAGATCTTTTGTTGTGGCCGAGTGGAATTTTCATTTGATGCTTCAATTTTGAATGGCCTTGGTTCAAAGTTAGGTGCAAAATGGCCAAAAATTACTATTTTTGGAAACCCCACTTCTTCCAAAAATGGCAACTCTTCAAATCTTGATTTTTCATGATCCCTTTGGAGTCTCTTGATCAAATTTTGGACATTGGTCACATATAACATGAATTTCATGAATTTGGCCTTAAAAAATCAAGAGTTGACTTTTTCCTCTGATTATTTGACTTAGCCCCAATTTCCCTGATTTTTTATCTTTCTTCCAATTGAACCACTTCTAAAACCAATTGAGAGGCAATTTTCCACATACATACACTTAAGGACATGTAGAATACCATGACATCAAGTTTTGTCCAAAAAATCAAAGATACCCAGATTTAATTGGAAACCTTAGTTTTGGTACCCACCTCCTAGGAGAAAAATGTGCAGTCTCCAATTTCAAATTCCTCAGACTATGTTGTGTATCCTCTTAAAGGATAGTGAGATATGCCACTTGAGGGTGATTTTGAACCAATGAACCATCTCTTTTGAGGGTTTTCCTTCACTTTTTGGACCTCTTGCATAGTGAAAGATGTAGTGCTTCAATCTCCTATTGAATATCACCTTCTTGAGGTTTTGGATGATCAATTGAGATAGTATGAGACATGAAAGACCTCTTGGATTGCCTTGAGTGAACTTGTTTGACCTTTTGTGCCTTGAATGATTTCTTGATTATCCAACTTTCCCCTGATCACATGCCTTGATGGTAAGAAGGATGATATGCTTCATCTTTCTATGTGAAATATGCAATGCAATGCTAATGAGATGGATATGATATGATATATGATAATGCTATGCTAGGATGCCAAAAGGGAGAGCAAATTTTGGGGTATTACAGCTGCCCCTATTCAAACGCTGTAGACCTGAATGCCTGAAAGCGATTGCTTTCAGACGTTCAAGGTATATAGTGATTGAATACCAAATATAACCAAAAAATTTGCTCTGGATGATGAAGAACAAAAGGGATATAAATCCAACAAGACTGCTGGATTGAATCTTCAAGGAGACGTTGTCGGAGAAATCTGTCTTTTGAACGACGCCAGACGACTACTGGCTTGCCATACTATGGATGGACTTTCAACAATGTCTTTTTGAACGACGCCAGGCGACTACTAGCTTGCCATACTGTCGATGGACTTTCAACAATGTCTTTTTGAACGACGCCAGGCGACTACTGGCTTACCATACTGTCGATGGACTTTCAACAATGTCTTTTGAACGACGCCAGATGACTACTGGCTTACCATACCGTCGATGGACTTTAGCTGCTCTTTTACCAATTCATGTTGGATTTTTGCCAATCTGTCGTGGACTTTTACCAATTCGTGTTGGATTTTTGCCAATCCGTCGTTGGACTTTTACGATTACCAAACCAGCTTTGGAATCTCAACTTGCCATCTTCAGATGGACTTTTGCAGCTTTGTCAAACTGTCGTTGGACTTTCACCAATTCGTGTTGAATTTTTGCCAATCCATCGTTGGACTTTTGTGCTTACCAAACCGGCTTTGGAAGCTTTGCCAAATGATCACTCCACCAGCTGGAACAACCATCTGCAAGATTTATCCCACCTGCTGGAATAATCTGAATGAACTTGTATATAATGATCACCCCACATGCTGGAACAACCATCTACAATATTATCCCACCTGCTGGAACAACATGGACAACAGTTTATATGCCAAAAATAAATTGGCCTTTGAGCTGTGAATGAGCACTACTGAGAATTACACCACCGGCTGGGTAATATCATATGTTGACACTTTGCTGAAGAAGAAATTACCTCGATCTATCTAAACCTTGCTAGGGAAATAGGATGACCTTTATTTTCTAAGGGGAGTCAGTGGACGACCTCTTTGATTGACATAGCATTGTATCCTATGGGCTGAATGTGCTATCGCTTCTCAAACCTCTAAAGCTGACAAGCCTTGTTTTCTAGGAACCACATGTGAGCATGGGTGGGATGTTTACAGGTTTGTAGGTAACCTAGCCTCCTACTTACCTTACTTGTGATTCTATGATTTGTTACTGACAGTGTATCCTATGACAATGGTTTGAGTATTCATCTCAGATATATTGCCAGATTCAGTACAGAGACACAGTTCAACACAGACACAGACATCTGAATGCTTGATCACATGCCTTTTCCATTTGCATACTCATATCATAACAGGTTATGTTTGTCAATTTCAGGTGCCTACCATATTGTCTGATTCCAATCATGAGTTCCCAAGAAGTCGAGGTTAAGCGGAAGAATAATGTGTCATATAAATTCCCTGATCCCAAGCTGGATTTATTGAACAAGATGATAAGCATGGCTGGTTCTGGCGTCCTCAGCACTTTTCAGAAGGAATATGGAGAGCTGATTAAAATGGTATGTGCATTCAAAAAGTATGAGAAAGATGGGTTGCACACTTTCTTACAGTTTTATGAACCATCAATGAGATGTTTCCTGTTCCCTGATTACATTTTGATGCCCACTTTGGAAGAATTCTCATTTATTTTGGGAATTCCAGTCACGTCTTCTATACCGTATTTTTCTGAAGATGCTCTTACCCCCAAAGTAATTGTTGCTGCTCTACATCTGGACCTGTCTGTTGTGAAAAGTGGCCTGAGTAAGCTTAAAGAAGATGAAGGATTTCATTTGGAGTTTCTTTTCCAACAAGCTCAGGAAGCTGCCAAGGTTAAAAACTGGACTACTTACAATGCTGTGTTAGCTCTTTGTATCTATGGTTTGGTGCTTTTCCTCGGTCAACCTGAATTTATTGATATGCAGACGATGAAAGTGGTCGTTTCGAAGAATCCGATTCCTACCCTGCTAGGGGATTTTTATTACTCAGTACACTACAAAAATGAGAAGGGAAGAGGAAGTCTGGTTAGTTATTGTACCCAATTGTTATGTCATTGGCTCTTCAAACATTTACCTCGAACTAGTGCTTTCGTGGAAACTGCTGAGACAATGAAATGGTCCAAGAGATTGATAGGTTTGACTGCCAGTAACATCATTTGGTTTGATCCCAAATTACAGACAATAGAGCTTACCGTTAAATGTGGAAGTTTTCCGAATGTGCCTCTACTTGGAAGAAGAGGTGGGATTAATTACAACCCGGTGTTTGCTGTTAGACAATTTGGTTATGCTTCGAGAAATCCTCCTGCTGATGAAGAGATTAGTGCTTCTCTGTTTTTCGTGGGAACCAAGAATGAAAGAGTTCCAGAAGTAGTAAATGCCTGAAAATTTAGATAAAGAGCGGGAAAGCTAGCTTTTGGCAAAGGAGACTGTAGATCATACCCTGATTACAACGCTTGGATTGAGATGAAGGTCAAAGAGCTGTTGCTACCCTTTTCAAGAGAGATTCTCTTATGTCTAGAGCAGCACTCCATGGTACCAGCAGAAGAGTGCAAGAAGTGGAAGAAAATGGTCAGAGAGTTGCAGATAGAGAACTCTGGAATGAGCAGATGTCTTCAGAAAGCTTTGGCTGACAACAAAGATTTGGAGAAAAGAGCCCTGAAAGCGGAGAAAACCTTGGCAGACAAAGAAGAAGATTTTAATGATAGAGCTCGGTACTTCCGAAAACTTACTTTGGGAGCAGATGATACTAGTCAGGCTCACAAGGCTACAAAGCAGGCTTTAGCCCGAAGCAGGGATTCATTGGCTAAACTTCATCAAGCTTGGGATGAGGTCAGAATTGAAAACTCTGAATTGCTGACCCAGTTAAAAGATAAAGATGAAGAGCTGAAGAAAGCACATGTAGAAAGAATAAGGTATCGAGAAGATCTTGGCAAAAGTCAAGAACAGGCAAGGGATGCTGAAGATAAGCTCAAAATTGCCAACAAGGAGCTTGAAGATGTCACGACAGAGCTGAAGCTGGTTAAAATTCAAGCTGGAATTAAGAGACGCAAAGGAGCCAATGAAGATGAAGCCTTGCTGATGCACATGGGCTCATTATCTGATGCGCTGGAAAAAAGAGACGTCGTAATCAAAGAGCTGATTGAGAAGCCACATCATCAACGTACCCGCATCCTGTTCGAAGAGATTAAGTATTCCAGCCAGAAGCTGAAGGACGTAGAGCTATCAGATTAATGATTTTTTTGTCATGGTTACCATCAGGATTGTTGATGGATCCATCTGACTACTTGTTTCTTTTTCTGTTGCTGAAACTATGACAAATGTGCTTGAAAACTTTTGGGAATTTGTATGAAATGAGCTATTTCTGTTCACAATTTCTGGTCTTCAGATATATGTGACGTGATAAGATGTTTGCACACTGGCACACTACAAAATCACTATTTATGGTCATCAGATATTTGTGATTGGCGTATGTGAATATCTCTGCAAGGCAAAACTCAGTAATCATGATTTCTGGTCATCAGGAATTCGTGGTTATGATTGGAATCAGGATATGAAAAGTATCTTGGAATGACAAACATAATTGTGCATTTGCATTTGCATAGCATATCATTTTGCATTGCAGGTTTTCTTTTTTGCAGGCGCCTGCTAACCTTTATTTGGTTTTCAGGCACAATAGCTGATACCCCAGTTCACCGATATTCTACCCGACGCAATCAAGCAAGAGTCATGGAGCAAGTTCAGACTGAATTAGCTGATTTGAGGGGGAGGATGGAATAGTTCATGAACCTTATGCAGGGGATTGCTCAAGGTCAGCAGGAGCTGAGGGCCGGTCAGGAAACTATGAGGGTTGGCCAGGAAGCCATGAGAACCACTATTCAGAGGCTGGAGACTGAAATCCCAAATCACAATGTGCGCACTCCTCCTGTTGGCAACATCCCCACTGGCGGGGTACATCTGGGATTTGATAATGGTGGTTTGGAGGATGGTCAAGATGACTAATTTACTGCGTTCAACAACGACATGGGTTTCTACAATGATGACCGGAAGTACGAAGGGTTAGATGAAAGACTCAAGGCTATTGAGAGCCAAAATCCTCTGGGAATTGATGTAGAGGACATGGGTCTCGTGCAGGGTGTGAGAATCCCTCCCAAGTTCAAGCTTCCTGCATTGGATAAGTACAATGGCAGTACCTGTCCCAAAACACATTTGCAAGCTTACAATCGAAAGATTGCCACTTATATTGAAGATCAAAAGCTCTGGATGTATTTTTTCCAGGATAGCCTGTCAGGCGCCTCCCTGGAATGGTACGTTAAGCTGGACAGGGTTCACATAAAGAGCTAGAAAGATTTGTGCGCTGCGTTTCTGAAGCAGTATCAATATAATTTGGATATGGCACCCAATCGTACTCAGCTGCAGAGTATGACTCAGGATCCTAAGGAGGGCTTTAAGCACTACGCACAGAGATGGAGAGAACTGGCTGCTCGAGTTCAACCACTTTTGGGTGATCGTGAGATGGCTGATATGTTCAAGAGCACACTCCAAGGGCCGTATTTGGATAGATTAGCTGCGTGTCCTTCCACAGGGTTTGCTGACATTGTTATTGCTGGGGAATGAATAGAGAGCTACTGAAGTTGGGTAAGATTCAAGACGTCAGTGGGACCGGTGCTTCGAGTTCGAGGAAGCCCTTTGCTAATGGATTAAGGAAAAGAGAAGGGGAGTCCAGTGTTGTGCATAGAGGAGGGGACAGAGGTAGGACTCAGTCCTATCATCAGGTGGATGTTGTAACCATTCCGGTTCTGGCAGGACAGCAAGCTCCAGATCAGCAAGCTAAACCCCGATTCCAGACTAATAGAACAACAGACCGTAAGTTTGATACATTGCCTATGACATATGCTGCTTTGTTACTACAATTGCTCAGAGAGAAGTTAGTTGAACTTCAGACTATGAGGCCGATAGATGCTGGAAAATTGCCTCAAGGTTATGATGCCAATGCTCGACATGAAAGACCTCTTGGCTTTCCTTGAGTGAACTTGTTTGACCTTTTGTGCCTTGAATAATTTCTTGATTATCCAACTTTCCCCTGATCACATGCCTTGATGGTAAGAAGGATGTTATGCTTCATCTTTCTATGTGAAATATGCAATGCAATGCTAATGAGATGGATATGATATGATATATGATAATGCTATGCTAGGATGCCAAAAGGGAGAGCAAATTTTAGGGTATTACAGCTGCCCCTATTCAAACGCTGTAGACCTGAATGCCTGAAAGCGATTGCTTTCAGACGTTCAAGGTATATAGTGATTGAATACCAAATATAACCAAAAAATTTGCTCTGGATGATGAAGAACAAAAGGGATATAAATCCAACAAGACTGCTGGATTGAATCTTCAAGGAGACGTTGTCGGAGAAATCTGTCTTTTGAACGACGCCAGACGACTACTGGCTTGCCATACTATGGATGGACTTTCAACAATGTCTTTTTGAACGACGCCAGGCGACTACTGGCTTGCCATACTGTCGATGGACTTTCAACAATGTCTTTTTGAACGACGCCAGGCGACTACTGGCTTGCCATACTGTCGATGGACTTTCAACAATGTCTTTTGAACGACGCCAGATGACTACTGGCTTGCCATACCGTCGATGGACTTTAGCTGCTCTTTTACCAATTCATGTTGGATTTTTGCCAATCTGTCGTTGGACTTTTACCAATTCGTGTTGGATTTTTGCCAATCCGTCGTTGGACTTTTACAATTACCAAACCAGCTTTGGAATCTCAACTTGCCATCTTCAGATGGACTTTTGCAGCTTTTCCAAACTGTCGTTGGACTTTCACCAATTCGTGTTGGATTTTTGCCAATCCGTCGTTGGACTTTTGTGCTTACCAAACCGGCTTTGGAAGCTTTGCCAAATGATCACTCCACCAGCTGGAACAACCATCTGCAAGATTTATCCCACCTGCTGGAATAATCTGAATAAACTTGTATATAATGATCACCCCACATGCTGGAACAACCATCTACAATATTATCCCACCTGCTGGAACAACATGGACAATTGTTTGTATGCCAAAAATAAATTGGCCTTTGAGCTGTGAATGAGCACTATCGAGAATTACACCACCGGCTGGGTAATATCATATGATGACACTTGCTGAAGAAGAAATTCCCTCGATCTATCTAGACCTTGCTAGGGAAATGCCTTTTGAGAGGATTTTACAGAAGACCAAACGTCCTCAAACTCTACTGGGGACAATACATTGGGAACGTCTCTTGCTGGGGAAATTCAAAATGCCCCATGCTCGGGAAGGTCAACAACTCCGCTGGGGATTATTCTTTGACAAATTTCTCATACTGAAACCTGTAGGACATATGACCCTACCACTCCCTGGTAAACCCTGCTGAGAATAAACGCCGCAAGGAATGTTACTGCGAGAAGCTTCGTCTCTTAAGAGGATTTTATAGAAAACCAAGATTTTTCAAACTCTTAGACGAACATCCTGTCTTTAACTACTACCATTCACATCGTCTGTGAGGTACCAAAGGATTTGCACTCGTTGTTGGCATGGAGTGCTCACTGCATTAATAACCGTTATCAACACAGAAGAATTCAATCTTAGGCAATTATCGTCGTCACGAAACCCGATGGGAAATCTTGAATGGAAGAATCGACTTAATAAGATACAACAATATCAAGTCATAGCAAATATCTGCTGATTGTGCCGAGAGATAACTTTCGTGCTGCTTGGATCGATCGTACTTGTTACCTGCAACAGAACAAATATATGCACATGCCCCAGGATGTTGCGTGGCCTTTTGAGTCCACCATCCAAGGTTGCCCAACAAGCAAAGTAATTTTAATTGTCTTTTTTGTGCATGTTTTTTTTTTTGCAAGGCCACGATATTTTCAAATCAATGTTTTATTATAAAAAATCGGACGTTTTTGCAAACAAAACAGTAAAATGAAAATAAAAGCTTGTGACTGAATATTCAATTTTATTGATAATTGCCAAACTCGGCGAATTTACAATCGGAAGCAAACCCCTGAAAGAGTTGATTGCCATAAAATTGAGAAAAGAAATCTATCCTAATGATAATGCGGAAATTGGATTCCACTGATTTCTGATTCTGTTATAGCCAGTATGCATTCCAACTCTCTTGACTATCTTCGCCCTCGGGAGCTCGTGGTCGGACCAATTCCTCCTTCGGAAACTTTGCCAGTTTGCTGAAGAGTAGAGAACGTACAGATTAATTCAGACTGCAGTCATTCGCTTAAATCCCTCTTTTGCGTGGATCGCCTTTTCAGGTTTTCAATCCACCGGGATACCCATTTTTGCCTAAGTTGCCCTTTCGGGTTTTCAACTTACCGGGTGTACAATTTTTTGCTTATATCCCTAATTTTTGCCCGAACCTTTATTCTGTTTTTGGTTCGCCGGGATGCCCTTTTTTGCCTGGACTCTTTTTTCTTTTTTATCCAGCGGGTCTCTTTATACGAAGTATTTTTTAACTGCATCTGAATTAACAGGGGATGAAAAGTCTTCACCATCCATGGTTGTCAGCAATAAGGCTCCACCTGAGAAAACCTTTTTAACCACGAATGGACCTTCATAATTAGGAGTTCATTTGCCCCTGTGATCTGTACTCGGAGGAAGTATTCTCTTGATTACCACATCTCCGACCTTGTAGACTTGAGGTCGAACCTTTTGATCGAATGCCGTCTTCATTCTGCGCTGGTATAGCTGGCCATGACATACTGCCGCTAATCGCTTCTCCTCAATAAGGCTCAGCTGATCAAATCTGGCTCGTACCCATTTAGCTTTATCTAACTTAACGTCCATCAATACTCAGAGAGAGGGAATCTCAACTTCGATCGGTAGATTTGCCTCCATACCGTATACATGTGAGTATGGCATTGCCCCAGTGGACGTGTGGACTGATGTTCGATACCCATGCAAAGCCAATGGTAACATCTCATGCCAATATTTGTACGTGACAACCATCTTCTTTACGATCTTTTTGATATTTTTGTTGGCCGCTTCGACCGCACCATTCATCTTTGGGCGGTACGGAGAAGAATTGTGGTGCTCAACTTTGAAGTCCCGACATAGCTCAGCCATCATCTTATTATTCAAATTAGAACCATTATCAGTAATGATACTTTCGGGCACTCCATATCGACAAATGATATATCGTTTCAAGAAACGAGCTACCACTTGCTTAGTGACATTGCCATAAGATGCTGCTTCAACCCATTTAGTGAAGTAATCAATGGCGACCAAGATGAAACGATGGTTGTTTGAAGCAGTAGGCTCAATTTTCCCGATCATATCGATGCCCCACATTGCAAAAGGCCACAGAGAGGACATGATACTCAACGGATTGGGAGGAACGTGTACTTTGTCTGCATAGATCTGGCATTTGTGGCACTTGCGGGCATACTTGCAGCAATCTGACTCCATTGTCAACCAGTAATACCCCAATCTCAATAATTTCTTAGCCATCGCATGTCCTCCGGCATGGGTACCGAAAGAGCCTTCGTGCACTTCCATCATCAACAGGTCTGCTTCGTGTCTATCCACGCATCTGAGCAGAACCGTGTCAAAATTCCTTTTATACAGCACGCCATCTTTATTCAAGAAGAAACTACCGGATAACCTCCTTAATGTCTTCTTGTCATTGGAAGATGCCCCAGGCGGATATTCTTGATTTTTCAAGAAGCATTTAATGTCATGGTACCAAGGCTTGTCATCAGACACTGCATCAACATCAAACACAAAAGCAGGTCTATCAAGATGAGATACATCAATCCTGGGCACAAAGTTCCAACCATGCACTTTGATCATCGAAGATATAGTGGCCAAGGCGTCTGCAAACTTATTTTCATCTCTGGGAACATGGTATAGTTTGACAGTTGTAAAGAATGTCAGCAATCTCCTCGTATAATCTCTATACAGAATCAAATTCTGCTGATGTGTGTGCCAAGTTCCCTTTACTTGATTGATTACCAGTGCTGAATCACCAAAGATATCGAGGGTCTTGATTCGTAAATCAATAGCTTCCTCAATCCCTAATATGCAAGCTTCGTATTCTGCTTCATTGTTGGTACACCCGAAAGTTACTCGGGAAGTGAAGGGCATGTGAACACCTTCTGGCGTAATGAGAACTGCACCAACTCCGCACCCATTCATATTAACTACCCCGTCAAACATCAAACTCCATTTGGACTCATGGTCAGGCCCCTCCTCCAGAAGTGGTTCCTCGCAGTCTTTCGCTTTGAGAAACATGATGTCCTCATCAGGGAAATTAAATCTCATGGGCTGGTAATCATCGAGGCTCTGTTGGGTAAGATAATCTGAGAGTATACTTCCTTTGACTGCTTTTTGCGAAGTAAATTGAATGTCGTACTCTGTCAGTACCATCTGCCACCTTGCAACTCTGCCTGTAAGCGCTGGTTTCTCAAAAATATTCTTGACCGGATCCAATTTTGATATCAACAGGGTTGTATGTGTGAGCATATATTGTCTCAATCGCTTGGCGGCCCATGCGAGTGCACAGCATGTCTTCTCAAGCATTGAATAACGCGATTCACAATCTGTAAACTTCTTGCTCAGGTAGTAGATAGCATGTTCTTTCCTACCTGTCTCATCGTGTTGACCGAGAACACAACCCATGGATCCTTCGAGCACTGTCAAGTACATAATCAGTGGTCTCCCTTGAACTGGAGGTATCAGAATCGGAGGTTCCTGCAAATATCATTTTATCTTATCGAATGCATTTTGACAATCATCATTCCACCTGACCGTTTGATCTTTTCTTAGCATTTTGAATATCGGTTCGCATGTGGCAGTTAGGTGAGAAATGAACCTTGAAATGTAGTTCAATCTCCCTAGAAAGCCACGAACTTCTTTCTCAGTTCTCGGTACAGGCATATCTTGTATAGCTTTCACTTTAGCAGGATCAACCTCTATTTCTTTTTCACTGACCATGAAACCAAGCAATTTTTCGGACCGCACGCCGAAAGTACACTTGTTAGGATTCAGTCTCAACCTGAATTTCCTCAACCTCTCAAATAATTTCTTCAAGTTGATCAGATGTTCCTCTTCTGTCTTTGATTTAGCAATCATGTCATCCACATGGCACTCGATCTCTTTATGAATTAGATCATGGAATAACGTCACCATTGCTCTTTGATAAGTTGCCCCTGCGTTCTTCAACCCAAAAGGCATTACTTTGTAACAGAAGGTACCCCAAGGGGTAATGAATGTAGTCTTGTCCATGTCTTCAGGCGCCATCTTTATCTGATTGTACTCGGAGAATCCATCCATAAATGAGAACACTGAAAACTGAGCAGTATTGTCGACCAGTACATCAATATGAGGGAGAGGAAAGTCATCTTTAGGGCTCGCCCTGTTGAGATCCCTGTAATCCACGCACATTCTGACTTTGCCATCTTTCTTCGGCACCAGTACTATGTTGGCCACCCAAGGAGGATAGTTGGTTACTGCCAGAAAACCTGCATTCAACTGTTTCTGTACTTCTTCCTTGATCTTCAAAGCCATTTCTGGTTTTGTTCTGCGCAGCTTCTACTTGACTGGTGCACAGTCCTCTTTCAATGGTAGTTTATGCACAACTATGTCTGTATCTAAACCTGGCATATCTTGATATGACCAAGCAAAGATGTCAAGGTATTCACGTAGCATGACTATCAGCTCTTGCTTTACATCAGCCCGCAGACTTGCACCGATCTTGATCTCTTTCTTGCTTTCTTCTGAACCAATATTGATAATCTCAAGAGCTTCCTGATGAGGCTGAATGGTCTTTTCTTCCTGTTTCAACAATCTAGCCAATTCTTCCGGGAGTTCATAGTCTTCATCACTTTCTTCCTCAGCTTGATAGATCGGATTGTCGAAATCATACGTGGGCATAACATAATCATTTTCAGAAGAATTCACAGAATCAAATCTGCATGATTGGATTTATGCTTTATTTTAGATTATTTTTGCTTGAAAACAAAAGAAAAGAAAGTGCATTATCATTTTTAATTTTCTTTGTGCAAAAATAAAAATAAAGAAGGAATAAAGGAACACAAATTTGTAAACAAAAACGTCCTTTTTATTGATATTTGAACATTATATGAGAAAATATGGTGGCCCTACAAATGGATCCTCACACCTTGGGCAGAGTGTGGGATTTTATGCACTATGAAAGACAAGAATTATTACTCTGAATGGTGTACAACATGAATGATTTCTTCACTAGACCAATTTTGCAATGCCTCGCCCAGAGCCAGTGAATACACCCATCTGTCCAGATAATATGAGCTTTCAGTGTCATCTTCTATTGCTGAGCAGGACTGGTTAGGGTTGATAATTCCTCCACCGCTGAAGTTGGTTGGCCCACGAAATCGGGGAACTGGCCTCCAGCCCGGTTGGTATCCAATGCCAAACTTATCTTCTTTCACAAACACGTCGATAGCTTTACCCCAACCTTGGGCATTTCCGCTTTCAACCACTTCTCTATCCTGCTTGTAGGACACAATTGATACACTCGGCCCAACTGGCACATTTGACAACCGCTTTCAACCATCTTCTAACGTGTGTGTCTTGCGCATGTTGGGGTGTTGATCTAGAGAGCTGTCGACTCTGGTGACCGATCATTGAGGACCTTAGTGGAAACATCCCTCTTTAGTGGTGACAGTGGCAGACCACATCCCGTGGCAAACCCATTCGCACCCGAGGGCCTGCTTTGGAACTCGCATAGGATGGCCCCTACGTTTTGAAGGGAATCAGTGGAGGCACTCCTCGATTGGCTTTAGTACTGTACCCAGAAGGATGAATGTACTATTGTTTCTCGACCTCAGTGCCAAAGCTGAGGACCTTCCGCTTTGGAGAATCAGTTGAGGCCTCCTCGATTGATGATGATGCCAAACCAGAAATGGTGAACGTATCATCATTTCTCGACCTGAGAGCCCGGGATACTGAACATCCTAGTACCCACACGTGAGAGGGGATGGGCGTTTGCAGGTTTGTAGGTAACCGAGACCTTCAACCTACCCCTATTCTGGATTTCTCATCAATGTCTGATTATGTGGGTTCCTCAGTGGTTCAGAGTTCTGGTTATCTGGTTTCTCGTTCAGCTAACAGCACAGCACATCCAGCAGTGTGCCTTGACCCCATGTTTGCATGAGCATATCATTTTTTTTGCATTCTGACATGTTTGACATTCTGTAGGGCTTGCATCTTACTCTTGATTCCGGTTTTCTGAGGTTACTTCAGCATGGATGTTCGGAGAAAGAAGACTGTTGCCTATTCGTTCCCAGAGTCGACTTTGACACTGATTCATAAATTAATTAATATGGCTGGTTCCGGAGTTCGTACAGAGTTCAGTGGAAGGTATGGAAGACTTCTGAAATTTGTCTATAATATCTCCCAGTATGAGAAGGATGCCATTCACACACTTCTTCAGTTTTACGACCCGCCTCTGCGTTGCTTCACTTTCCCGGACTACATCTTGGCTCCGACGTTGGAGGAGTTCTCATTTATTTTGGGAATTCCTATTAGTCATGATATAGTTTTCTTTTCTGAAGAACACCCCGGTATAAAAGATATGGCCGTCGCTCTTCATATTAGTGAGCCTGTTCTGAACAGCAACATTGCGGAAAAACAAGAAGTTAAGGGTTTCCTATTGAAGTTCCTGTTTGATCAGGCTTGCATACATGTCAAAGAGAAGAACTGGACTGCTTTCCAAGCTATCCTAGCTATGTGCATCTATGGGATTGTTTTGTTTCCGAATATTCCTGATCTGGTGGATATGCATGCTGTCAGAATCTTTATTTCGAAGAATCCTATACCTACCTTGCTAGGAGATGTGTACCATTCAGTTCACTATAAGAATGAGAAGAGGCGTGGGAAAACTGTGAGTTGCTGTGCGCCGCTCTTAGCTACTTGGTTTCTGAGTCGTCTCCCTGAGTCTGGCGCTTTCGTTGATACGAAAGATTCTCTGAAGTGGTCTAAGAGGGTTATGGGCTTGACTGCTGATAACATCGTTTGGATTAATCGTGACTTGCTAGGAATGGAGATCATTTGCAAATGCGGAGAATTCCCTAATGTTCCCTTAATAGGGAGGAAAGGTGGAATTAACTATAATCCCTCTCTAGCTATCAGACAGTTTGGCTATCCTTTGAAGAATCCGCCCGAAGAGCGAGATGTCCGTGAGTCCTTGTTCTTCAATGGTATTAAGGATCAAGGGTTGATAAGGAAAGTTGTGAATGCTTGGAAACAGGTGACTAAGAAGGGTAAAATGTCATTCGGGAAATGTAATAACCAGGCTTTTCCTCCCTATAAAGAATGGATTAAGAAGAGAGTAGAAGAGGAGCTTCTTCCATTCCTGGTGGAACCACCTCTGTATCCTTTGGTGATCGATCCTCCTACCACCGTTGAGTTGGAGAAGTATAACACATTATGGGCTGAAAAGGAAAGGTTGCGGGAGGAAAATAGTGAGCTAAAGAGAGAGATTTATCAATGGAAGCATGAACGGGGTGAAGCTGTTCATACCGCCAAGTTAAAGACAGAGCCCATTGCTAAAGCAGAAAAAGAGCTTGCTGACATGGTCGCATCCAGGGAAAGAATGAAACAAGCTTTGGATGGTATCAGTAGCGTTCTCAGGTCCAAGGATGAGGAATTAGGCAAGGCTTTGTTAAAGATTCACAGGTTCAATGATCACCGAGAAACTGCCATGGCTGAGAATAAGAGAAAGGAAGACGACTACATAGCTAAGATTGATCAGTTGAAGTCGACGCTCAAGAAGAAAGACGCCGAGATCTTATCAGGGACATTCAAAAGACAAGTAGTCAAAGATCGACTCAAGGAAGCAATAGCCTCCGTGGAAGAACTGAAAGTCCAAGCTGAAGTGAAGAAACCTAGACATGAGGATCCTAGCATGGATAGTGTTTCTGTAGAAGATGCTTGGGAGTTACATTGCCGATACTTGGATGGGATCATACACAGGAGAGACCTTCTCATTCAAGGGCTAATTCAGAGGCCAAAGCATCCCGATACCAGAAAGTTGTTCAAGGAGGTTCAAGACTGGTGCAGAAAGCATAATGGACGGGGGGGATTGACACTTGTGGAATTTGATGATATGCCTTAGTTTTCTGTTTTCCTTCATTGTATGTGGATCGCCACCAGGCTTGTTGGTTGGGACCTATGGTTTTTATATTCTGACTTGTTATCTCAGATTTGTGATTGTTGACATTTGGCTTTTCTCTGGTTTTCTTAATATACGAGCAGAAGTTCCATTATATCTTGTTTTTAAATCGGAATCAAGGGGTGGATCGCCCTGTGAATTCTCAAACACGTCCATTTGCATTTGCATATTCATAAGCATTTTGCATAATCATTTTGCATGACAGGTGTTTATCTCCGGTATTCTTATCTTATTCTCATCTCAGAATTGCAGATCAGCGTATTCACCGATATCTTACTAAGCAAAATTGGAAGAGACTCATGGATCAGCTACAGAATGAGATTATTGAGATGCGGACTCGCATGAATCAATTCATGCAACTGATGCAAGGTGTTGCTCAAGCCCAAGAGCAGTTGAGGACTCTCGTTCAGCCACTGATTGCAAGAAATGAGGAAAACAATAATAATGATCAGAATGGCCTTATTGGCGGGGGGTATTCCTGTTTCTGGTGTTGTGATTCCTCCCGGCGGAGGAGAAAGTGTTGTGATTCCTAAAGCTTGGGGATGAGGTAATGGTGCTGGCGCAAATCATGGTCGTCAGTATGATGATGTTCAAGATGATGCATTTTCTCTGCCAGATGGGGATGCTGGTCCCCAGGATGACAATGATCAGAGGATCAGGTTGATTGAGGAACAGCTGAGGGGTGTTATGAATCAGGACTCTGTGGGAATGGATCTAGAGGATTTGGGACTGGTTCCAGGCGTTGTGATCCCGCACAAGTTTCAGACTCCCACTTTCGAGAAATATAATGGTATATCTTGTCCAAGGACCCATGTCAGAGCATACGCAAATAAGATGGCTGCGCATGTGAAAAATGAGAAGCTGATGATGCATTGCTTCCAGGATAGCCTATCTGGGGCATCCTTGGAGTGGTACATGCAACTGGAAAGGAGGGATGTGCATAGTTGGAGAGATCTGGCAGGGGCATTTATCAGACATTACCAATATAACACTGATATGGCTCCTAACAGAACGCAATTGCAGAATTTGTCACAGAAAAATAATGAGAGCTTTAAAGAGTACGCCCAGAGGTGGCGTGAACTAGCAGCGATGGTTCAGCCTCCCATGCTGGAACGGGAAATGATATCTATGTTTATGGCCACCTTGCAGGGTCATTACTTTGAAAAATTGGTACCGTGTATGTCTGGAAAGTTTGCTGATTTGATCTTGGTAGGGGAGATGGTGGAAAGTGGAATTAAGGCGGGGAAAATATCAGGCGGTGATGGGTCCTCATCTGGAGGAGGTAAGAAGCCTTATGCCAGTGTTTATAAGAAAAAGGAGGGAGATACAAACTCTGTATCATCATATAGTGGTAAGAACTACAACCAGCAGGTGGCTTCTGTGACCATCCCAGCAGCACCTCAGCAGCCAGCGGCATCTCAACAGCAAAATCAGACTCCTTACCGATCACAGCCTCAGAATAAGCGGGATAGGAATTTTGACACTCCACCTATGTCCTACGCCCAACTATTCCAGCACTTGTTGAAACTGCAGCTAATTCAGACAAGAACATTGGCTCCACCTACTGGTAATCCCCCTCCCGGCTATGACGCCAACGCCCACTGCGAATTTCATTCTGGGGCACCCGGACACCATACTGAGAACTGTAAAGCTTTTAAGCATAAGGTTCAAGATTTGGTGGATTCCAAAG
Organism: Lathyrus tuberosus; assembly: GCA_022829125.1. NCBI lineage: Eukaryota > Viridiplantae > Streptophyta > Magnoliopsida > Fabales > Fabaceae > Lathyrus > Lathyrus tuberosus. The sequence continues at coordinate 5,814,799 of JALAZF010000199.1, read as the reverse complement.
CCATCAATTTCTCCAATGACGTTCCAAATGTGAATCATAACCCGATGCCGAATCACGGTGGGCCGAAGGTCAATGCTATTATCAAAGACTGTGAAGGCTTGAATTTGATTTCAGATGTGAACGAAATCCAAACTCCCTTAGGTGTGGTGAAGGAAAGATTGTTGAAGGGAGGGGTATTTCCCGGGTGTGATGAAGGTTGTGTAGGGTGTGTGTCGCAGCCAGGCGGTTGTGATTCATTGAAAGCAGGCATTCAGAGAATGATCAACGAAGGGGTATTACAGATTGACAAAAGGTATATGTTCGAATTGAATATCAGTGTGGGTTTTTGTTATCGTCTCCACAGGGATTGTCGGATATTTGATGCTAGCCGTTCAATAGTTGTGATATTCTAAGTTAAGGTTTTCAAAAGTTTCACTTGTTGTTATCATTCACTTGTAGCAAAAGATTAATTAGGTCACAAAGATTTTTATAAAAGCATGTTAAGGTTAGGTTTCATCAATCCTATTCATGTATAAATAATTAATCAAGCATATGAACTCGGTTTCCAACCAATATAACCGCGTATCCTCCCGACTACGTTTATGTCTAAAGCGGAATCGTGAGTACCGTTGTTTAGATCGTTAGATGATGTCTCACGCTAACAATCTAAGCAACGATCATTAAGATCAATACAATGCGAATAGCAAATCCCAAATCTATGTCTAGAGTTTGGTTTTTAAGAGATGAAATTGTTAGGTTAAGAGTTGTAAAGTCTATGTCTAGAGCAAAACAATTCACAAATGGATCATTAAGAGAAAACAACATCATCTATATTGATCAAAGACTTTGTTCATATACAAGAGATCAATATCAATACATAAAAACAGAATCAACTACCTCTAACCTCAACATTGAGTGATTAGCTACCACTTCTCATGGTAGCTTGGATGACAAGTAAAGAGAGGAGATGAATGAGCATCCACAACGAATAATCGAGAATGGATGCAAAATCAGCTTCTCCAATGAAAATACAAGCTTTTCTGAACAAAATACTGTAAACAATTAATTCTAATGTAAAAATGAGCAAGATCCTGGTTCCAAAAAGTAACAATTCTATTTATACACATTTCCAAACAGCATCATTCGCCCAGCGAAGCCTTTCATTCGCCCAGCGAATTTACCCAGTTTTCCTACTGTAAGTTTTACACACTTTCTGCCACCCTTCGCTGGCATGCTCGCTGACGTTCACTAGGCGAACCTTCGCTGGCACCTTCGCCAACACTCGCCTAGCGAACACTGTTGTTGATTTCAATTCTTTGGCAGCTTGCACTATTTCTTTGGGTCTTCCAACTTTGATCTTTTCACTCCTATTTCTGCACATTTAGCACACAAATTACAAGCACCACAAGTATATTTCAAATAATGCATAACAACATCAATTCACACTAAAATCAACCTATTCCACATGAAAAGTCATGAAAAATGCCAAATAACTCATACTCAAATATATCATGATTGACATCTAACAAACTCTCCCCAACTAACTCATTGCTTGTCCTCAAGCAAAGTATGCCTCTCACGAGGATTTGCTCGAGGATTAAATCCAACCAAGATACGAAAATGGCTCAGCTAAACAGTAATCACAACAATGCATCAATTACACAATTCAAGAACCAATCATGCACAAGAACTTGAATCCTAAACAATTTCAACCATGCTTCAAGAGACAACTAACTTATCATACACATGTCATTCTACACTCCTCTTCGAAATAGGATTGAAGGCAAACGTGCATACAAGCACGGGACAATTAAACTCTCATGACAAATGATGCAATACTAAGCAATTCATATCATATCTCAACGATCATAACAGAAATTATGGAAGTAAAAGATCACTAAGGACTTCAAGGGATGTAGCTTGGTCGGGTGAACAAAAAAGGGACATTTCTAAAGGTCTATGAAACGAAAATGCCGACGCAAAAGAACATTCACTATGTACTTACTTCCACAACACACTTCATTTCACCAAATTGTCATTCCACCTTCACAAACTACCGTGCGCACTCTTTGATTCTATTATATTTTTTCATTCAAGCAAGCATTTTCTCTTTTGTACAATATTTTCACACTCTTCTTTTGACATGCTTGCTTGAAAAATGTTTTCTTTTCATAATTAGGAGTAATGCACCTATCTTCCTTTTTATTCTCTCCCCAACTCATTTTCAACTCCACCTAAAGTGAATGTTCCTTGCTTTTTAGGGCAAGGAAGTCAAAATAAACAATTTACAAAGGTACAAGAAGAAAATGTTAGAAACTCATTAAATTCAATGATGAACCAACTAGCAAATTATGTACATAAACAAGTTCATCATTCAATTGAGTTCTAAACTGTTTAGGCTCAAAGGGGCTACCGAATGCTCACTGCTCACAGGTTAAATAATATTTGGGCATAGTTGTGCTCACTAACAAAAATTGCCTTGATCACTTCTCCTACTTCCACAAAATCACACGATCACAAGATAAGGCATGAATTAAAAATAAAGACAACATTCATCAACACTCCTTGACATATGATACAATTTTGAGGCTTCTCACTTTACTAGCTTCAGATCCTAAAATGACATATGTATTCAAAAGAAGTTGTAACATGAAACACATTTACACTTGCCCAAGACACAAAATTCTTAAACATAAAAAATTCTTGAATCAAGGTAACGATATACCTTGTCGCAACACCATGCTTACGGTACTATCATCGCCCTCACATCTTGGAGGAATTTCTCTATAATCCCAAGAGTCCAACCTACTTCCCAAAGTTCCACCATTAAAGAAGAAAAATCAAAATAACACATACAAAAACACACTTACTATAATTAAAAACCAACAATTATTAGTAAAGCGAAACAAAATTTTTTTTACTACAAACCATAATTATTACTAATAATGTCATAAAGTGCCTGGTGTATAAAACACCTACATAATTCCAAAAAGTACCACACGGGTACAAGTACATTAATACTTAACTAGTAAAAGCTGAAAAATACATAATATAAGAAAACTTCACTTTGGAGACCAAAGGAAGTACACAAGTCTAAGATCACAAAAAAAAAATCAATCCTCATCATCATCATCGTCCAAGTCCTCCTCCTCACCTCCAGCAGAAGTAGCCTCATCATCATCAACATCGTCATCAGCATCGTCCTCACCCCCTCCAAATATTGGCCTGGCCTCAGGCCAACCAGCATGCACTAGGAACTGCTCCCTAGTCATCATAAGATGCTCAGAAGAAGGGTCACGGATCTGCAACTGAAGAGCCTGCAAGGAATCATGAATATCCGTCATAGCACGCTGCTGGGCAGCCATCCAATCCCAGTTATAATTGTAGATCTCCTGCTGATATGGATAATAGGCCGGCGTTGCCGGCTCAGAACCCTCCTCAGCTTCAGCAGCATCATCAGCACCAGCACTAGAAGAGGCTCCAACCATCCCTCTAGCCTTACAGAACTTATCCACATACCGATCATCAATAGCAGATGGAATAGTGACCTGCCTGCGGGCTGGCATATCAACACCAGCGTGAGCACACAAGGACATGATCAGACATGGAAAAATAAGCGGGGCATTCTTGCGCGCTGCCGTACCTCCCGAACCACTTAACACAACTGCCCTGATTTCATCCGCGATGATGCGGGCCACGTCAATCTGGACATTCTGCTGAATGCTGTGGATAAGATGAGCCAGAGCAATAGGAACTGTACTATGATGCGACCTGGGACAAATGTTAGTGAGCACAAACAATAAAATAACCTGAACCAAGGGCAGCATGTCCACCCTTCTGAACCTAACCGGCACCCCGGAGGAATTTCGCGCAACTTCTTTACCTTCAAGAAGCAAATCCCGAGTCATCTTCTCAATATCACGATGAAGATGCAAGTCTCGATGATAGGCATCGATCTCAGTCCCAACCAACGGTAAAGGATCTCCCAAAACAGTGCTGATCGTCCTACGATCAAACCTCACAACAGTACCTCTAACCCAAGAGGCCCAACTGAATCTTTCACCATCATCCGGTAATGCATTCGCAAAAAATTCCCGAACAATTTCAATGTTGTACCCATCCAGCGGCATCATTAGACGATCCCACTTCTTTGCCACGAAAAGTGCATCAATTGTTCGGTAACTTCCTCGATCACTAAGAAGGAATCTTTTCTCCGGCAGGATGGTCTTTCTTTCAAGGGTCTCGTACCTGGCAGCCTGCTTAGCTCCCCTGAATCTTTCTTCGTAAAATCGCACGGGCACTTGTCTGGAGGTTTGAGCCTTTCGCTTCTTAGCCGCGTGAATCGCCATTTTTGGTGCCATCTGCACATAACAAACAATGAAACCAAACAAAGGGCAACAAACGCATTAGCAACTAAAAACAACCAGCCAGAGCTCTGCATTGACAAGAAAAAAAATTAAAAATCTGCCTCTGTTCGCGCCAGACTCGCTAGGCGAAGTCTGGCGAATGCTCGCGCAGACTCGCGAGGCGAACGAACCAGCGAAGGCACGATTTTTCAGAAAAACACAGTTACAAACAGTCCCTCTCCCATCTCCTAATTTCAAATATCATTCTAGTCATATTGCTTATGTAGTTTCTAACATGCAAGACACAAATAATATGACAGAGCATACCAATTTTTCACCAAACCCATATTGATCACTTAAGAAAATAAACAATGCCTACAGAAATAAATTGTAAAGAGTAAACAAACCTGAATTTCGCACTGTTAATGGTGGAGTAGGGCTATTGGAAAGTAGAAGGAGATGAGTGTTGAAGTGTACAAGAGGGAATGAAAGGAAAAGAATGACATGGAGGGAAATGATGAAGAGGTCAAGAGGCTAGGGTTTTTCCCCCCTCTAATCAGAATTCAAAGTGGGTCTTGGGCCCAATTTGGTGGCCCACCCACAATCCATTTTTTTTCTGATGTGGCAGGAACTTGGGTTGGTCTGCCTCGCTGGGTTCGCGGAGCGAAGGCCAGCGAATGCTCGCCACAACTCGCTAGGCGAACACCAGCGAACAAGACCAAAATTTTCAAAAATTTTCCAAACTGCCACCATTTTTTTTTTAAGCTTCATAGTGATATCTAAACATTCTCAAAGCATAAATAACAGAAATACTTACAATGTTGGGGTGCCTCCCAACCAGCGCTTGTTTAACGTCGGCTAAGCTCGACGGCCCACCGCAATCTCACGGATCGCGGAAGGGAACAATGGCGGGATTCTGCTCGAAATCTCCTCCAAGATAAACTTTCAGCCTCTGTCCATTGACAGTCCAACTTTCTTTTGACTTTGTGTCCTCAATTACGATTGCTCCATAGGGCTTGATTTCCACAATCCGAAAAGGTCCGGACCATTTAGATCGTAATTTTCCGGGAAACAATTTTAATCGAGAATTGAACAATAAGACCAGCTGTCCGAACTCAAAATGTTTGATGATAATTCTTTTGTCATGGTAAGACTTGACACGATCCTTATACAGTTTATTGGAATCGTACGCCTGAAGGCGCAATTCATCCAACTCGTGTAATTGTACTTTTCTTCTTTCCCCGCTTAGAGTTGGATCAAAATTCAAAAATTTTAAGGCCCAAAACGCCTTGTGCTCCAACTCTACCGGCAAGTGACAATTCTTACCATAGACCAATTTAAACGGTGTGAGACCGATCGGAGCCTTAAAAGCGGTCCGATACGCCCACAAAGCATCATCAAGTTTATTCGCCCAATCCTTTCTCGAGGCTGCAATAGTTTTCTCTAAAATCCGTTTAATTTCACGATTAGATACCTCTGCTTGACCGTTAGCTTGTGGATGATATGGTGTAGCAACCTTGTGCTTCACACCATACTGCTCCAAAGCTTTGTCAAGCTGAGTGTTACAAAAGTGAGATCCTCCATCACTTATTAACACTCGAGGAGTACCAAAACGTGCAAAAATATTTTTCTTCAAAAATTTTACCACAGTTTTTCCATCGGCTTTAGCGCAAGCTATCGCCTCTACCCACTTGGAAACGTAATCCACAGCGACCAAAATATATTCATTAGAAAACGAAGATGGGAATGGACCGACAAAGTCGATCCCCCAACAGTCAAAAACTTCGATTTCTAACATATTTTGTAATGGCATTTCTTGCCGCTGTGAAATACCGCCGCTTCTCTGGCACCTGTCACAACTAAGGGCATGCGCATGCGCATCTTTGAATAAGGACGGCCAATAAAAGCCCGATTGTAGGACTTTAGTGGCCGTTCTCAACCCATTAAAGTGTCCTCCGTAAGGAGAGTTATGACAGTGCCACAGAATACTCGTGGCTTCCTCCACTGACACACACCTTCTGAGGAGGTTGTCGACACCAAGTTTAAATAAATGGGGTTCATCCTATACAAATGACTTGGCATCAGACAAAAATTTCCGTTTTTGGTGGTGCGTTAGACCGTCCGGTATCAATCCGGTGGCTTTGTGGTTAGCCATGTCGGCGAACCATGGTCTAACTTGCACTCTAAAAAGTTTTTCATCAGGGAACTCCTCTTTTACCTCAAATTCATTCTTGGTCACCTCAACGTTTACCAAACGAGATAAGTGATCTGCTACCAAATTTTCGGATCCCTTTTTGTCACGAATTTCAAGATCAAATTCCTGTAACAAAAGGATCCACCTAATAAGCCTCTGCTTAGAATCAGGTTTGGTAAGCAGATACCTTATAGCGGTATGGTCAGTGTAAACGATGACTTTCGCACCAATCAAATAAGAACGAAACTTCTCCAACGCATACACTATGGCGAGCAACTCTTTTTCAGTTGTCGCATAATTAATTTGAGCCTCATTTAGCACCTTGCTCGCATAATGTATAGCGTGGAAAACCTTCGTTTTTCTTTGTCCCAAAACAGCCCCCACCGCATAATCGCTAGCATCGGACATTAATTCAAAATTCATTTTCCAGTTTGGTGCAACGATTATCGGTGAAGTTGTTAAACTGTTTTTCAGAAAATTAAAAGCACAAAGACATGACTCGTCAAAGTCAAAAACCTTACCTTGGACAAGCAAGTTGCTCAACGGCTTCGCGACCTTTGCGAAGTCCTTGATGAATCTCCGGTAGAACCCGGCATGTCCAAGAAAGCTCTGTATTCCTTTGACATTCATCGGCGGTGGTAATTTCTCGATTAAGTCCACTTTAGCCTTATCAACTTCTAGGCCTTTTGAAGACACCTTGTGACCGAGCACAATTCCCTCTTTAACCATGAAGTTGCATTTCTCCCAGTTAAGAACCAGATTAGTTTCCACGCACCGCTCCAACACCGTATCCAGATTTTTCAAGCACAAGTCAAACGATTGCCCAAAAACTGAGAAATCAGCCATAAAGACCTCGATTGTCTTTTCGATCAAGTCTGCGAAGATAGCTTTCATACACCGCTGAAAAGTGGCCGGTGCATTACATAATCCAAACGGCATCCTTCTATAAGCAAAGATTCCGAACGGACATGTAAACGCAGTTTTTTCGTGATCATCCGGGTTAACAATGATTTGATTATAACCCGAATAACCGTCCAAAAAACAATAAAATTCTTGACCGGAGAGACGTTCGAGCATTTGATCCATAAAAGGTAAAGGAAAATGATCTTTTCTCGTAGCTTTGTTCAACCTACGATAGTCGATACACATCCTCCACCCGGTAACAGTCTTTGTTGGAATAAGCTCATTTTTGTCATTTCGAACCACCGTCATTCCACTTTTTTTTGGAACCACATGCACCGGACTAACCCATGGGCTGTCGGAAATAGGGTAAATCATTCCGGCGTCCAACATTTTCACCACTTCTTTTCTGACCACTTCTTTCATGATTGGATTAAGGCGGCGTTGAGGTTGAGCAACCGGTTTAAAATCCTCCTCCATAAAAATACGGTGCATGCAATATGACGGACTAATGCCTTTGAGATCGGACAATGTCCATCCCATTGCATCTTGATTCTTTTTCAGCACTTGAATTAATCGGTTTTCCTCATTTTCAGACAAAATATTACTTATGATCACCGGTTTATTCCCTCCTTCATCAAGGAAAGCATACTTCAAGTTGGAAGGTAACATTTTCAATTCAATTTTTGGTGGTTCATCATCATTAACTAATTTTTTTAGAATCTCCTCTTCATATTCCCATGGCTGCATTTCATCCAAAGCTTCAAGTTCCAATAAACACTCTTCTAAAGCTTGTTCTTCTTCAACCGAGAATATTTCCAAGGACTCATCTAAAGCTCTTTGTAACGGTTCAATGACATGAATTTGATTTTTCACCCCCGAACTTGCTTCTTCCGTTACATCAATTCGAAAACAATCACCCTTATCCTTCTTGTGCTTCATTGCATCATAAAGATTAAAACAAACCTCTTCATCTTGGACTCTCACTTTCATGAGACCATCGTCCATGTCAATTGCCATATGGGCAGTTTTCATGAAAGGCCTTCCAAGAATCAAAGGTGCATCCTCATCCTCATCCATTTCAATGACAACAAAATCAATTGGAAACAAAAATTTGTCCACCTTGACCAACACGTCTTCCGCTACACCGTGAGGACGGGTAGTGGATTTATCGGCGAGTTGCAAAGTCATTTGAGTGGACCTTAATTCCATCTGGCCTAAGCGTCTCACAATCGATAATAGTATCAAGTTGATGCTAGAACCCAAATCAATCAACCCATTGCCCACATACATGTTTCCAATCGTAACCGGCAATGTAACTCTTCCCGGATCACATTCTTTCCGAGGGAGAGTCCGTTGAATGATTGCGCTACAACTCGCATCCACCATAATAGTTTCTTGATCTGTGTATCTTTTCTTCTTCGTAAGGATGTCCTTCATGAATTTAGCGTATTTGGGCATTTGTTCCAAGGCCTCGGAAAATGGGATATTTATTTGCAACTGTTTAAAAATATCCATAAACCGAGTATAATGCCTTGCACTATCTTTCCTCGTAGGAGCATGCGGATAAGGTAAGTGTTGTATCAGAATATTACTCACCGGCTCTTTTCCTTTTTTCGTTCTTTTCACTCTTTCCTCATTATCAATTTTTCTCTCATTCTCTTTTTTTTCTCTCTCATTTTTTTCTATCTCTTTTTCAACTACAACACCCTCGACATTCTTTTCTACTTCTAATTCCTCACTCACATGTTCTTTTTCAACCACAACCTCCTCCATTACTCTTTTACCCACATTCATGTCAATCTCACGTCCACTTCTTGTAATAATCGCTTTACAATCTTTCGGATTAGGAAGAGTAGTTGCCGTAAAGGGACCTTTTTGTTGATCGGCCAATTGTTTAGATAATTGCCCGACTTGTGTTTCGAGGTTCCTTATCGCAGCATCTGTATTCTTTTGATTAGACATGGATATCTGCATAAATTGTGTTAGAGTATCTTCCATCTTTGAATTTCCAACGGGAGCTTGCGAGGGTTGGGTGTAATTTTGGTAAGGCTGACGGTTTGATGGCCCGGCTTCTTGCGGTCTCCATGGTTGTTGATAACCTTGGTTACCACATTGTTGGTAACCTTGGTTGCCTTGTTGATACGGAGGACGGGGTTGGTAACTTTGATTTCCCGCATAGTTCGCTTCCTCCACAACCGGAGGACAATAACCGGTCAAATGGTCACCTCTGCATAACTCACACACTAACACTTGCACCTTTTTACTCGAAGATTCATGCATCTCCTTGAATTGTTGAGGCAGCTTAGACATTTGCTTTGTTAACAGCTCAACCTGTTGTGATAACAATTTGTTTTGTGCAAGGATAGCGTCACTTGTTCCTAATTCCAACACACCCGGCGTTCGTTGAGCTGGTCCACGATTGTGACTGCCTTGATGATCATTCAAGGCTATTTTATCAATGATAGCAGTGGCTTCTGCAGCAGTTTTGCTTAACAAAGACCCACCCGCTGTGGCATCCAACAAGGTTTTGTGTACTAGCTGCAGCCCATTTCTGAATATATGAATCTGTGACAATTCATCGAAACCATGGCCTTTGCACTTTCGTAACATTGATTTGAACCTTTCCCAAGCTTCGTTAAGAGATTTGTTAGCTCCTTGTGTGAATACAGCTATAGCGGTCTTCGCTTCCATGAACCGAGTGTGCGGAAAGAATCTTTCCAAAAAATTTTCTTCCAAAGCATTCCAATCAGTCATGATGGCAGTTGACTGATCAAGGTACCATTCCTTGGCCTTCCCAATGAGGGAATGCGGGAATAGTCTCTTGAACAGAGACTCCTCTTCTGCTTCCGGCGCACCCGTCGCTCCAGCGATTTCATAAAATTTTGTCAAATGGGTGAAAGGATCTTCATGATCCATACCCGTAAAGGGACTTTGGTATAACAGTTGGAGGATTCCGGTCTTCATCTCAGCATGACGACCGTTGTTTGCATGACGGGCGAACTGAGCATTATGCCTCGGACTGTTTGTACAAGGCCTAGAAGCAGGTGGTGGTGGTGGTGGTGGATCTCCCTCCATAATTGGAAGTATGTGTGGATATGGTGGTGGTGCAGATGTACTCTCCTCTTGTTCTCGCCTCTGTTTCGCTAGCTGCCTCCTTCTTCTAGTTCGGCTATTGATTCTATAAGCGGTTCTTTCAATCTCAGGATCGAAAAGAAGTTGGTCCGCCGGTAGTTTCCCTCGCATAAACTAAGTCTGCACACTAACAAACAGATTAACAAGTTCAAGATAAAGCGGTAACAGCTTACAATAACTCAACTATCGCAATGCTTGCAATATCAACTAACAATCCCCGGCAACGGCGCCAATTTGTTCGAATTGAATATCAGTGTGGGTTTTTGTTATCGTCTCCACAGGGATTGTCGGATATTTGATGCTAGCCGTTCAATAGTTGTGATATTCTAAGTTAAGGTTTTCAAAAGTTTCACTTGTTGTTATCATTCACTTGTAGCAAAAGATTAATTAGGTCACAAAGATTTTTATAAATGCATGTTAAGGTTAGGTTTCATCAATCCTATTCATGTATAAATAATTAATCAAGCATATGAACTCGGTTTCCAACCAATATAACCGCGTATCCTCCCGACTACGTTTATGTCTAAAGCGGAATCGTGAGTACCGTTGTTTAGATCGTTAGATGATGTCTCACGCTAACAATCTAAGCAACGATCATTAAGATCAATACAATGCGAATAGGAAATCCCAAATCTATGTCTAGAGTTTGGTTTTTAAGAGATGAAATTGTTAGGTCAAGAGTTGTAAAGTCTATGTCTAGAGCAAAACAATTCACAAATGGATCATTAAGAGAAAACAACATCATCTATATTGATCAAAGACTTTGTTCATATACAAGAGATCAATATCAATACATAAAAACAGAATCAACTACCTCTAACCTCAACATTGAGTGATTAGCTACCACTTCTCATGGTAGCTTGGATGACAAGTAAAGAGAGGAGATGAATGAGCATCCACAACGAATAATCGAGAATGGATGCAAAATCAGCTTCTCCAATGAAAATACAAGCTTTTCTGAACAAAATACTATAAACAATTAATTCTAATGTAAAAATGAGCAAGATCCTGGTTCCAAAAAGTAACAATTCTATTTATACACATTTCCAAACAGCACCATTCGCCCAGCGAAGCCTTTCATTCGCCCAGCGAATTTACCCAGTTTTCCTACTGTAAGTTTTGCACACTTTCTGCCACCCTTCGCTGGCATGCTCGCTGACGTTCGCTAGGCGAACCTTCGCTGGCACCTTCGCCAACACTCGCCTAGCGAACACTGTTGTTGATTTCAATTCTTTGGCAGCTTGCACTATTTCTTTGGGTCTTCCAACTTTGATATTTTCACTCCTATTTCTGCACATTTAGCACACAAATTACAAGCACCACAAGTATATTTCAAATAATGCATAACAACATCAATTCACACTAAAATCAACCTATTCCACATGAAAAGTCATGAAAAATGCCAAATAACTCATACTCAAATATATCATGATTGACATCTAACAGTATATATCATTTCCAGAAGGAGACTTGGTTGTGCATGTCGACCTCTCATCTGCTTGAAGATTTTAAGGGTCGTCTCAGTCGGCAAGTAAGTCCAGGCAGAATTAAGCTTCCTCAGCAATAACAATCTTCAGCTTCTTTACTGCATTTTCATTTGTAGCATTTATTTCTTGTTAAAAGCATCGTATGTATGCCAGACTTGTTTGTTTTTTTTATGATGATATTAATGCAATGAGTATGTTTCCCTTGAAGTAATCCATTCGTATTCACTCTTAAATGTTTTTATGCATTGAAATACCAATTTTCTTGTTTAGAACTCTCGAGGGAGGATGACAAAATAAGAACGCAGATTCTTAATGGTACGCTCAAGGATAGAACCCTGTTGGGGATGTATAGGCATTGTTTCAAACCCCTAAACACTGGAGAGATAAGGAGACAGACCCTCGTTAACCCCTTCGAGCCTTGAAGTAGGAGTTTCTTTTGAACGAAAAAACCCCTCATACTTAACCCAGGGGCAGGGTAGGCGTCAGTTAGTTTGACCAAGCGCTCAAATTCCAAGGAGAGTGTGCAAGAGACGTGAAACCACAATGGTTATCCTCCAACAATCAGGGAGTAAGGTAGTCACAAGCAAGTAAGACAACCAGTGTCACACGCTTTGTTCAAAAAGAGGAATAAAAAGAGAAAGCCCGCTAAGTCGAAACTTGTAAACAAGTGACTTAGGCAAAAGTTAGGGCGTCCCGCTGGACTTCAAAATCGAAGAAACTCAAAAGAGTCAGTCCAGGCAAAAATTAGGGATTAAAAAAAAAGGGAAAGAAAAAGCGAAAGGCGAAAAGAAAATCCCCGATAAGAACAAATTCAAAGATAAAAGGGATGACTGTCACTCCAAAACCTCCTTAGGTGTCAAACCATTAGTGGCATGGGTTCCCTAAAGATCATAAACCTTTGGAGAGATGAGTGTTCGGGTCAGATTAACTGAACATAGGACTGGAGAACATCACGAAGAGTGGGTGGGCACCGATAAATTTTGAGCCATAAATCCTTTTTTCTGAAACCGTGAACCAAACCACGTTACAACCCTTAAAAGTCCTAATTGAAACAGGGTTTATTCCGAAAGCGTACTTCAACAGGATAGCGTTCCTGACTCCTATGAGTTGTGCCAATAAGATTTGTTGGTATTGCATGTGCACATTGTTTTTCCATTCAAAAATCAAGGTCGCATCCCAGCTAGTGATTCGTTCACAAGGATGGGCGACGCATTTTCAATAAAAACTTCAAGGTTAACATGAGTGTTGCATTAGAATTCTCATAGATAACTTGTTCTGTTTGCATACATGTGCCTAAGCATCAATGTAGCTTACACAGTGAAAGTCGGTCAAGAAGCTTGATCCTGCCAAGTTGGGTTGATTGAAAATTCCGAAGGACAATCATATCTAGGGGCATGCTACCAAGAGACTCAGTGTAGAGTGGGCTCTCCCAGTAAGTCGTGTTAAGATGTAGCCAATCTGGGGCAGTCACGTCGAGAAGTCCCTCTGAAATTCAGTTATTCTGGGGCATTCATTCTAAGATCAGGGGCAAAGTCACTTCAAAGCTCATATTGGGACGGGCCACCTCTAGAGTGAGGGAAATTGTCCATTCCTGAAAATGATTAATTGAAAGCGCCTCTTCAAGGTACAAAATACAGAGGCAGAATATTTCAAGTCATTGCAAATCCTTTCGAGGCAAGTTACTTCATTGATTATGGCGTCTGGGGCAGTTATGTCGAGATCTGATAAATCTCTCCAAGAGTTTGAAGACCTCGGGGCAGTGCGAAGGCCCGGTCTTCTGTAAAATCCTCTGGAGATGATCTCTTCCATTAGACCTGTTGGTCTGGGGCAAGTGAAAAGTTCCAAGAGCCGCCTATGACCATAAAGACAAGTCAGGTTGCAGGGCAGCAGGATCATACTTCCCCAGCAGCTTGCTCTCCCCAGCATTGAGATTGCACTTTCCTCAGCAGAGCAGACCTCCCCAGCAGGAGACTTGAGAAGCATTTTCTCCGGACTAAGACATATTTCCCCACAGAGTCTGAACGCTTATTTTCCTCAACCAGTTAGGAGATGTTTTCCTCAGCAGCAACGGTGCGACCTGATCCTCAACAGATAAGTAAGCTTGATAGATGTCAGCATTTACCGTTCCCCCAAGCAGAGTTTGGTGGTGATCCTCGCAACAGTTTGTCCAACAGGGGTTGACATCCCTAGCAGGTTTTAAATCCAAGTGATATCTGGCACTCTTCTGATTCAAGCCATAGCCTCCCTTTTCAAAAGGTTATGTATAACCCCCTGTGGAGCAGATGTTCTTTCGAGATTTCATCCCCAGTAGAAGTTGTTGATCCAAAGAGTCGGTTGAAGTGATCCTTCTCAGTGGAATTCCTGTTCAGAGGACAATTTATTTCTATCCCCAGCTAAATTAGCCTTTTTGTGGCCAGCATTTATTTTGCTGGAGGGACCCTTTTTGCATAGCATAAGCATCTGCATTGCATCCTCTAGCACATAGCATTTTCATTTGCATTCAAAGCATAAGCCAGGTTTGATACTTTCTTTGCCAATTCTCTTTCTCAGTAGAGATGGCATAACTCGGGAGATCTTTTGGAAAGATACGTTCCTCATACTTGTGTTCCCCGACAGAGTCTTTTATTTAGACTTCTCCTTCCCCAACGGAGTCATCTTACCTGTAGATTTTGAAACAAGGTGGTTTAAAACCAGAAGTTTCGTTTCACGTTATCCCCAGCGAAGATGGCATTTATGTTGCTAGATTCTCTTTATCAGCAGAGGACAGAAATCTTTTGGAAGATTTTCTTTTCGTCAGTTTCCCTTTATCAGTAGGGATGGCATTTATTTTGCTAGATTCTCTTCATCAACAGAGGACGGAAATGTTTTGAAGATTTTCTTTTGCTAGATTCTCTTTATCAGCAGAGGACGACAATGTTTTAAAGATTTTCTTTCGTCAGTTTCCCTTTGTCAGCAGGGATGGGATTAGTTTGCTAGATTCTCTTTATCAGCAGAGAACAGCAATCTTTTGAAGATTTTCTTTCGCTAGATTCTCTTTATCAGCAGAGGACGGCAATGTTTTAAAGATTTTCTTTCGTCAGTTTCCCTTTGTCAGCAGGGATGGCATTAGTTTGCTAGATTCTCTTTATCAGCAGAGAACAACAATCTTTTGAAGATTTTCTTTCGCTAGATTCTCTTTATCAGCAGAGGACGGCATTGTTCTGAAGATTTTCTTTCGTCAATTTCCCTTTGTCAGCAGGGATGGCATTAGTTTGCTAGATTCTCTTTATCAGCAGAGAACAACAATCTTTTAAAGATTTTCTTTCGCTAGATTCTCTTTATCAGCAGAGGACGACATTGTTTTGAAGATTTTCTTTCGTCAGTTTCCCTTTCTCAGCAGGGATGGCATTAGTTTGCTAGATTCTCTTTATCAGCAGAGAACAACAATCTTTTGAAGATTTTCTTTTGCTAGATTCTCTTTATCAGCAGAGGACGACATTGTTTTGAAGATTTTCTTTCGTCAGTTTCCCTTTGTCAGCAAGGATGGCATTAGTTTGCTAGATTCTCTTTATCAGCAGAGAACAGCAATCTTTTGAAGATTTTCTTTCGCTAGATTCTCTTTATCAGCAGAGGACGGCATTGTTTTAAAGATTTTCTTTCGTCGGTAACCCTTTGTCAGCAGGGATGGCATTAGTTTGCTAGATTCTCTTTATCAGCAGAGAACATCAATCTTTTGAAGATTTTCTTTCGCTAGATTCTCTTTATCAGCAGAGGACGGCAATGTTTTGAAGATTTTCTTTCGCAAGATTCTCTTTATCAGCAGAGGACGGCAAGGTTTTGAAGATTTTCTTTCGCTAGATTCTCTTTATCAGCAGGGAACAGCAATATTTTCGAGATTTTTTTTCGTCAGTTTCCCTTTGTCAGCAGGGATGGCATTTATGTTGCTAGATTCTCTTTATCAGCAGAGGACGACAATGTTTTGAAGATTTTATTTCGCTAGATTCTCTTTATCAGCAGAGGACGGCAAGGTTTTGAAGATTTTCTTTCGCTAGATTCTCTTTATCAGCAGGGAACATCAATATTTTGGAGAATTTCTTTCGTCAGTTTCCCTTTGTCAGCAGGGATGGCATTTATTTTGCTAGATTCTCTTTATCAGCAGGGAACAGCAATCTTTTGAAGATTATGTTGCTGGATTCTCTTTATCAGCAGAGGACGACAATGTTTGAAGATTTTCTTTCGTCAGTTTCCCTTTATCAGCAGGGGTGGCATTTATTTTACTAAATCTTTTTATCAGCGGAGATAGCAGCCTTTTGAAGATTTACTTCGTCGGTTCTCTTTTTCAGCAGAGATGACATAACTTCGGAAAGTTTGTTTCACTTTATACCCAGCATAGCAGCATTTATAGCTAATTCTCCAGTGAAGGATTGCAAATTTCCGGGTTCTTTGGTATTCAATCTCCGTGTATCCTGATTATCTGAAAGCTGTCGCTATCATACACTCAGGACCAAGTTGATTGAATAGGGGCAGCTGTTGCACCCCAAAATTTGCCCTCCTTACTTTTTTACTAACTGACTTATGTTTCATTTCATTTTTTGCATTATCATGTATGCATATCATTAGCATGGGGTCAAGGTGCTTGAGGCAGTTCAGAGAAGTCTTATCTGGTCTACTACATCATCAAGAGTTCACAGCTTATTCCAGGCATTTTTAATATTTTCGTATTTTCATTCGTCTGACTCTATTTCCACTCTGCATCATCTAAATAGCATAAAATAGTGTTTTTCATCTCGCATACTGCCTAAAATATTGGTCGGAATAATTTCTCGAAAATTTACAGACAGAGTGGTCAAATTGAGTTTCAGTGGTGCTTAAAATCAGGGATCAAAATTTATTTTAAAATCTAACCAAATGCTGTATTTTTTCGAGTCATATATTTCGTACTAATCATTTTAGTGTACTGGATTTATTTCTTTCGATCACTCGGGCGTCCGATTTTTTTTGTTTATTTAGAGTCCGTTTATTTTACTTTTTTTTAATTAATATTATTTAGAATAAATAATTAGAATAATTTGTACTTTATTTTAATTTCGTTTTAAATATTTATTTTTTATTAACTAATAACGTTTAGAATAAATAGGAATTTTTATTTTGTTTTAAATATTTATTTTATCTTATATTTAACTAAATGTTAAGTAGTGATTAGTATTTTATTTTAATTTTATCTTAAATTTTTATTTTTATAGATAAGTAAGTTTAGTTTTTATTTTCAGATTTATTAAATTATTTAAATTTTATTTAACTTTTAATATTATTAAACTTGGGCCTCAAATTGGGTATTAGGGACATTATTGACAACTAAAAGTTAACCCTAATTTGGTCCCAATATATTGTGGTTACGGTTAAAAAAAGAGGAGGGGATACAAAAAGCTGCGCGGAGGCTGCTATTATAGGGATACTTGTTCCAAGCATCAGAATATAGCCGGTACGTAGAATTACAAGCATCAGAATACGTAGAACTACTAACATCTAATATTATATATTATACATGTTGCTATTGTTGATTGCTAACCCACATACTATCACTAATTCACATGCCGGTACTGTTCCTATAATATATACTGTGATTTATTATTTTAATTTTCATCATTTACTAACATATATATAGCATATATAATTACTATGCATATAGTATTATCTTATATATGTTCATACGCCGCCGCCGGTTTTTTCTGTTTTACATAATGTTGGCTTAAAATATGATATACGAATATTTCATGTTGTTCTTTAAATATACTGTTGGTGTCACGTTTTACATATATATTAATATGAATAATGTTTTACGTTTTGGTTTTAACATAATTTTTTAGCTTTATTATTTTTTGGATCGAATCGTGTCGATGCGCTGTTTACATACAGACGTGTATAATGCGAGACATTTTTGTTGATTTAATCCGGTAGCGATGACCGCGTTTTCGCGATAGCAATATTGTTGGGGTTTTTTCAAAGCTAAATTTCTCTTTTTTGAGTTGCCTTTTTTTTGTTATATTTAGATCCGTGCAATTCGGATCCGGTTGCGATGACCGCGTTTTCGCGATAGCAACATTGTTGAGGTTTTTCTTTTCAAAGTTAAATTTCTCTTTTTTTTTAGTTGCCTTTTTTTTGTTATATTTAGACCCGTGCAATTCGGATCCGGTTGCGATGACCGCGTTTTCGCGATAGCAAAGTTGTTGAGATTTTTTTATTATTTTCTTTTTTTTAATATTATTTGAATAATTTCCTTTTGAATTTAATTCGTGCACCATTTTTATCATTTTATAAAATTTTCACAAATTTTATTTTTATTTTTATTTTATTTTTTTATCATCTAAACCAATTGTTTAATTCAACTCCTTTTTTTGCATCACACATTTCATGCATACCCTAAATTGTCTTTGATTTCTGAATTCATGTTTGGATTATGATTACTATTGTTTGCCATAGTTTGATTTTCACTTGCCTTGATATTATTTGTATCCGTTTCTCACTAACCTTTTATGCAAGATCAAGGTAAGTTCCTTAAGGGTATGGATAGGTATCCATGGTTACCCTTACCTTTTTCCTTCCCTCATATTCTTCCACTAGGATTTAGGTTGAACCTCACTAACCGTAGGCCACCCATGCATGATAACTTTAGGGTTCATAGTTCCCCTTTAGAGTTACCCTTGTGTCTTCTCTCTTCTCATCTCAAATTTCTTTAAAACACTTAATAATAATAAGGTGTATTGCGCACGAGCCTTAAGTATGGGGAATGAGAAATGAGGGGCTTCTTCTCATCTTTCTAGAGTGCTTAGCGAGCGTCCTGTCTTGGGACGATGCGTTAAGTATTCGTCCTTATGCCCTAGACTTTGGTACAATGCAGCTTAGGAACTAACTTAAGCCACTTCTGTCCTAAAAAACACAAACCAAACTTCAAACTTTTTTGTCCTTCGGGACCTTCGACTTAAAGGCTATTTTCAAAAAGGGCACGTTACCTTCCGTCTGAGTCGCAAACAGGCATCGACCCTAACTGCCGGACGCGAACTTAACGTCGCTCATAAAAAACACAAAAAGAACTTGGTCTGAACTACGTTGACTCTGAATTCCCCATTGCACAAAGGGGGTACGTAGGCCTAGGACGTCGACGTCCTACCGAGTCTGTCCTTGTTTTTCCTTCTCTGTCTTAGCACAGCCCTAGATGATAGTATAACTCACCCTTAGATTAGACAACAAGCGTGGATCCCATCGAGTACGATGGACGCGTGGGGTGCTAGCACCTTCCCCTCGCGTAACCGACTCCCGAACCCAGGTTATGGTTGCAATGACCATTCCTTTCCCCCTCCCTAAGGTTTATGTGGTGTTCCCTTTCCCTCTCTTGGGATAAATTTACACGGCTGGCGACTCTGTTTTTCCGCGTCACTCTCGCGTTTGTACCTGGATGAAAATCCTGGGAGCTCCAGCTGGCGACTCTGCTGGGGATTCTGGTTGACCTATGCTGGTCCATCCCCAAGCGAGTTAATCCTAGCGCTTGCTTGTCTTTGTTTTCCTTGGGTGTTCTGTTTTTGTTTTGCTTTATGTGTTGTATTTTATTTTTATTTTTTTTTACCGCATTTTCTACATTTCATTTTTTATTGTCATGCTGCTGTCCTGTGCTGGCTGTCTTTGTTTTGCAGGTTGGGTGGGACCGAGAGCTAAGCCCAATACCAAGGCTTGAGAATACCCTAGGACTAGAGTGGAAAGTAGTGGGACCTACGTGCCCGCTTGGTACGTTTGTGTGTTCACGAAATTCACAACCAGACGAGGCTATCTTGGGACGCATTCTAACGTGTGTGCCTTGTGCATGTTGGGGTGTTGATCTAGAGAGCTGTCGACTCTGGTGACCGATCATTGAGGACCTTAGTGGAAACATCCCTCTTTAGTGGTGACAGTGGCTGACCACATCCCGTGGCAAACCCATTCGCACCCGAGGGCCCGCTTTGGAACTCGCATAGGATGGCCCCTACGTTTTGAAGGGAATCAGTGGAGGCACTCCTCGATTGGCTTTAGTACTGTACCCAGAAGGATGAATGTACTATTGTTTCTCGACCTCAGTGCCAAAGCTAAGGACCTTCCGCTTTGGAGAATCAGTTGAGGCCTCCTCGATTGATGATGATGCCAAACCAGAAATGGTGAACGTATCATCATTTCTCGACCTAAGAGCCCGGGATACTGAACATCCTAGTACCCACACGTGAGAGGGGATGGGCGTTTGCAGGTTTGCAGGTAACCGAGACCTTCAACCTACCCCTATTCTGGATTTCTCATCAATGTCTGATTATGTGGGTTCCTCAGTGGTTCAGAGTTCTGGTTATCTGGTTTCTCGTTCAGCTAACAGCACAGCACATCCAGCAGTGTGCCTTGACCCCATGTTTGCATGAGCATATCATTTTTTTTGCATTTTGACATGTTTGACATTCTGTAGGGCTTGCATCTTACTCTTGATTCCGGTTTTCTGAGGTTACTTCAGCATGGATGTTCGGAGAAAGAAGACTGTTGCTTATTCGTTCCCAGAGCCGACTTTGACACTGATTCATAAATTGATTAATATGGCTGGTTCCGGAGTTCGTACAGAGTTCAGTGGAAGGTATGGAAGACTTATGAAATTTGTCTATAATATCTCCCAGTATGAGAAGGATGCCATTCACACACTTCTTCAGTTTTACGACCCGCCTCTGCGTTGCTTCACTTTCCCGGACTACATCTTGGCTCCGACGTTGGAGGAGTTCTCATTTATTTTGGGAATTCCGATTAGTCATGATATAGTTTTCTTTTCTGAAGAACACCCCGGTATAAAAGATATGGGCGTCGCTCTTCATATTAGTGAGCCTGTTCTGAACAGCAACATTGCGGAAAAACAAGGAGTTAAGGGTTTCCTATTGAAGTTCCTGTTTGATCAGGCTTGCATACATGTCAAAGAGAAGAACTGGACTGCTTTCCAAGCTATCCTAGCTATGTGCATCTATGGGATTGTTTTGTTTCCAAATATTCCTGATCTGGTGGATATGCATGCCGTCAGAATCTTTATTTCGAAGAATCCTATACCTACCTTGCTAGGAGATGTGTACCATTCAGTTCACTATAAGAATGAGAAGAGGCGTGGGAAAACTGTGAGTTGCTGTGCGCCGCTCTTAGCTACTTGGTTTCTGAGTCGTCTCCCTGAGTCTGGCGCTTTCGTTGATACGAAAGATTCTCTGAAGTGGTCTAAGAGGGTTATGGGCTTGACTGCTGATAACATCGTTTGGATTAATCGTGACTTGCTAGGAATGGAGATCATTTGAAAATGCGGAGAATTCCCTAATGTTCCCTTAATAGGGGGGAAAGGTGGAATTAACTATAATCACTCTCTAGCTATCAGACAGTTTGGCTATCCTTTGAAGAATCCGCCCGAAGAGCGAGATGTCCGTGAGTCCTTGTTCTTCAATGGTATTAAGGATCAAGGGTTGATAAGGAAAGTTGTGAATGCTTGGAAACAGGTGACTAAGAAGGGTAAAATGTCATTCGGGAAATGTAATAACCAGGTTTTTCCTCTCTTTTTTGAGTTGCCTTTTTTTTGTTATATTTAGATCCGTGCAATTCGGATCCGGTTGCGATGACCGCGTTTTCGCGATAGCAACATTGTTGAGGTTTTTCTTTTCAAAGTTAAATTTCTCTTTTTTTTTAGTTGCCTTTTTTTTGTTATATTTAGATCCGTGCAATTCGGATCCGGTTGCGATGACCGCGTTTTCGCGATAGCAAAGTTGTTGAGGTTTTTTTATTATTTTGTTTTTTTTAATATTATTTGAATAATTTCCTTTTGAATTTAATTCGTGCACCATTTTTACCATTTTATAAAATTTTCACAAATTTTATTTTTATTTTTATTTTATTTTTTTTATCATCTAAACCAATTATTTAATTCAACTCCTTTTTTTGCATCACACATTTCATGCATACCCTAAATTGTCTTTGATTTCTGAATTCATGTTTGGATTATGATTACTATTGTTTGCCATAGTTTGATTTTCACTTGCCTTGATATTATTTGTATCCGTTTCTCACTAACCTTTTATGCAGGATCAAGGTAAGTTCCTTAAGGGTATGGATAGGTATCCATGGTTACCCTTACCTTTTTCCTTCCCTCATATTCTTCCACTAGGATTTAGGTTGAACCTCACTAACCGTAGGCCACCCATGCATGATAACTTTAGGGTTCATAGTCCCCCTTTAGAGTTACCCTTGTGTCTTCTCTCTTCTCATCTCAAATTTCTTTAAAACACTTAATAATAATAAGGTGTATTGCGCACGAGCCTTAAGTATGGGGAATGAGAAATGAGGGGCTTCTTCTCATCTTTCTAGAGTGCTTAGCGAGCGTCCTGTCTTGGGACGATGCGTTAAGTATTCGTCCTTATGCCCTAGACTTTGGTACAATGCAGCTTAGGAACTAACTTAAGCCACTTCTGTCCTAGAAAACACAAACCAAACTTCAAACTTTTTTGTCCTTCGGGACCTTCGACTTAAAGGCTATTTTTAAAAAGGGCACGTTACCTTCCGTCTGAGTCGCAAACAGGCATCGACCCTAACTGCCGGACGCGAACTTAACGTCGCTCATAAAAAACACAAAAAGAACTTGGTCTGAACTACGTTGACTCTGAATTCCCCATTGCACAAAGGGGGTACGTAGGCCTAGGACGTCGACGTCCTACCGAGTCTGTCCTTGTTTTTCCTTCTCTGTCTTAGCACAACCCTAGATGATAGTATAACTCACCCTTAGATTAGACAACAAGCGTGGATCCCATCGAGTACGATGGACGCGTGGGGTGCTAGCACCTTCCCCTCGCGTAACCGACTCCCGAACCCAGGTTATGGTTGCAATGACCATTCCTTTCCCCCTCCCTAAGGTTTATGCGGTGTTCCCTTTCCCTCTCTTGGGATAAATTTACACGGCTGGCGACTCTGTTTTTCCGCGTCACTCTCGCGTTTGTACCTGGATGAAAATCCTGGGAGCTCCAGCTGGCGACTCTGCTGGGGATTCTGGTTGACCTATGCTGGTCCATCCCCAAGCGAGTTAATCCTAGCGCTTGCTTGTCTTTGTTTTCCTTGGGTGTTCTGTTTTTGTTTTGCTTTATGTGTTGTATTTTATTTTTATTTTTTTTTACCGCATTTTCTACATTTCATTTTTTATTGTCATGCTGCTGTCCTGTGCTGGCTGTCTTTGTTTTGCAGGTTGGGTGGGACCGAGAGCTAAGCCCAATACCAAGGCTTGAGAATACCCTAGGACTAGAGTGGAAAGTAGTGGGACCTACGTGCCCGCTTGGTACGTTTGTGTGTTCACGAAATTCACAACCAGACGAGGCTATCTTGGGACGCATTCTAACGTGTGTGCCTTGTGCATGTTGGGGTGTTGATCTAGAGAGCTGTCGACTCTGGTGACCGATCATTGAGGACCTTAGTGGAAACATCCCTCTTTAGTGGTGACAGTGGCTGACCACATCCCGTGGCAAACCCATTCGCACCCGAGGGCCCGCTTTGGAACTCGCATAGGATGGCCCCTACGTTTTGAAGGGAATCAGTGGAGGCACTCCTCGATTGGCTTTAGTACTGTACCCAGAAGGATGAATGTACTATTGTTTCTCGACCTCAGTGCCAAAGCTAAGGACCTTCCGCTTTGGAGAATCAGTTGAGGCCTCCTCGATTGATGATGATGCCAAACCAGAAATGGTGAACGTATCATCATTTCTCGACCTAAGAGCCCGGGATACTGAACATCCTAGTACCCACACGTGAGAGGGGATGGGCGTTTGCAGGTTTGCAGGTAACCGAGACCTTCAACCTACCCCTATTCTGGATTTCTCATCAATGTCTGATTATGTGGGTTCCTCAGTGGTTCAGAGTTCTGGTTATCTGGTTTCTCGTTCAGTTAACAGCACAGCACATCCAGCAGTGTGCCTTGACCCCATGTTTGCATGAGCATATCATTTTTTTTGCATTTTGACATGTTTGACATTCTGTAGGGCTTGCATCTTACTCTTGATTCCGGTTTTCTGAGGTTACTTCAGCATGGATGTTCGGAGAAAGAAGACTGTTGCTTATTCGTTCCCAGAGCCGACTTTGACACTGATTCATAAATTGATTAATATGGCTGGTTCCGGAGTTCGTACAGAGTTCAGTGGAAGGTATGGAAGACTTATGAAATTTGTCTATAATATCTCCCAGTATGAGAAGGATGCCATTCACACACTTCTTCAGTTTTACGACCCGCCTCTGCGTTGCTTCACTTTCCCGGACTACATCTTGGCTCCGACGTTGGAGGAGTTCTCATTTATTTTGGGAATTCCGATTAGTCATGATATAGTTTTCTTTTCTGAAGAACACCCCGGTATAAAAGATATGGGCGTCGCTCTTCATATTAGTGAGCCTGTTCTGAACAGCAACATTGCGGAAAAACAAGGAGTTAAGGGTTTCCTATTGAAGTTCCTGTTTGATCAGGCTTGCATACATGTCAAAGAGAAGAACTGGACTGCTTTCCAAGCTATCCTAGCTATGTGCATCTATGGGATTGTTTTGTTTCCGAATATTCCTGATCTGGTGGATATGCATGCCGTCAGAATCTTTATTTCGAAGAATCCTATACCTACCTTGCTAGGAGATGTGTACCATTCAGTTCACTATAAGAATGAGAAGAGGCGTGGGAAAACTGTGAGTTGCTGTGCGCCGCTCTTAGCTACTTGGTTTCTGAGTCGTCTCCCTGAGTCTGGCGCTTTCGTTGATACGAAAGATTCTCTGAAGTGGTCTAAGAGGGTTATGGGCTTGACTGCTGATAACATCGTTTGGATTAATCGTGACTTGCTAGGAATGGAGATCATTTGAAAATGCGGAGAATTCCCTAATGTTCCCTTAATAGGGGGGAAAGGTGGAATTAACTATAATCACTCTCTAGCTATCAGACAGTTTGGCTATCCTTTGAAGAATCCGCCCGAAGAGCGAGATGTCCGTGAGTCCTTGTTCTTCAATGGTATTAAGGATCAAGGGTTGATAAGGAAAGTTGTGAATGCTTGGAAACAGGTGACTAAGAAGGGTAAAATGTCATTCGGGAAATGTAATAACCAGGTTTTTCCTCTCTTTTTTGAGTTGCCTTTTTTTTGTTATATTTAGATCCGTGCAATTCGGATCCGGTTGCGATGACCGCGTTTTCGCGATAGCAACATTGTTGAGGTTTTTCTTTTCAAAGTTAAATTTCTCTTTTTTTTTTAGTTGCCTTTTTTTTGTTATATTTACATCCGTGTAATTCGGATCCGGTTGCGATGACCGCGTTTTCGCGATAGCAAAGTTGTTGAGGTTTTTTTATTATTTTGTTTTTTTTAATATTATTTGAATAATTTCCTTTTGAATTTAATTCGTGCACCATTTTTACCATTTTATAAAATTTTCACAAATTTTATTTTTATTTTTATTTTATTTTTTTATCATCTAAACCAATTGTTTAATTCAACTCCTTTTTTTGCATCACACATTTCATGCATACCCTAAATTGTCTTTGATTTCTGAATTCATGTTTGGATTATGATTACTATTGTTTGCCATAGTTTGATTTTCACTTGCCTTGATATTATTTGTATCCGTTTCTCACTAACCTTTTATGCAGGATCAAGGTAAGTTCCTTAAGGGTATGGATAGGTATCCATGGTTACCCTTACCTTTTTCCTTCCCTCATATTCTTCCTCTAGGATTTAGGTTGAACCTCACTAACCGTAGGCCACCCATGCATGATAACTTTAGGGTTCATAGTCCCCCTTTAGAGTTACCCTTGTGTCTTCTCTCTTCTCATCTCAAATTTCTTTAAAACACTTAATAATAATAAGGTGTATTGCGCACGAGCCTTAAGTATGGGGAATGAGAAATGAGGGGCTTCCTCTCATCTTTCTAGAGTGCTTAACGAGCGTCCTGTCTTGGGATGATGCGTTAAGTATTCGTCCTTATGCCCTAGACTTTGGTGCAATGCAGCTTAGGAACTAACTTAAGCCACTTCTGTCCTAAAAAACACAAACCAAACTTCAAACTTTTTTGTCCTTCGGGACCTTCGACTTAAAGGCTATTTTCAAAAAGGGCACGTTACCTTCCGTCTGAGTCGCAAACAGGCATCGACCCTAACTGCCGGACGCGAACTTAACGTCGCTCATAAAAAACACAAAAAGAACTTGGTCCGAACTACGTTGACTCTGAATTCCCCATTGCACAAAGGGGGTACGTAGGCCTAGGACGTCGACGTCCTACCGAGTCTGTCCTTGTTTTCCCTTCTCCGTCTTAGCACAGCCGTAGATGATAGTATAACTCACCCTTAGATTAGACAACAAGCGTGGATCCCATCGAGTACGATGGACGCGTGGGGTGCTAGCACCTTCCCCTCGCGTAACCGACTCCCGAACCCAGGTTATGGTTGCAATGACCATTCCTTTCCCCCTCCCTAAGGTTTATGCGGTGTTCCCTTTCCCTCTCTTGGGATAAATTTACACGGCTGGCGACTCTGTTTTTCCGCGCCACTCTCGCGTTTGTACCTGGATGAAAATCCTGGGAGAGACACCTGGAATACGCAAGATGCGTACGCCATGATGGGTCCCAAGATAGCCTCGTCTAGCTGTGAATTTCGTGATTACCCAACGTACACAGATGGCACGTAGGTCCCACTACTCTCCACTCTAAATCTAAGTGTATACTCGAGCCTGTGTACTGGGCTCATCTCTCAGAAACCCCATCCCGCCAAACAGACAGAACAGTGCAACACAGTATAATATATGGAATGTAAATGCTAACATGCTGTAAATATGATACAAGTAATAAAATACAGTAAACAAAAAATACAAAATAACAGTAAACACCCAATGAAAGAAAAGCCAACAAGCGCTAGGATTGACTCGCTAAGGAAACCAGAGATTCTGGGTTCGGTCCCCAGCAGAGTCGCCAGCTGTCGCTCCCGGGATTTTCATCCAAGTACAAACGCGAAAGTGGCACCGAAACAGAGTCGCCAGCAATGTGTATTTATCCCAAGAAAGGGAAAGGAAACACTGTGTAAACCTGGAGGAAAGGATAGAGCATGGTCTTGCGACCAAGAGAACCGGGTTCGGGAGTCGGTTACGCGCGAGGAAGGTATTAGCACCCCCACGCGTCCATCGTACCCGATGGGATCCACGCTTGCTGCTTCAATCAAAGGGTGTAAGAAAAGGATACTGAAAAAGGAACTGAAAGAGAAAGAAGAACAAATGTAGGGAAAATAAAAGGAGTTCTCGAATGGGCCCTACCCCACTGCCTACGTATCTCATCGGGAACATGAGAATCAGAGCGACGTAGTTCCCCTCACTAGGGATGGATTGTGTGTGTGTTTTTTTAGTGGAATACGTCAACGTTCGCGTCCTGGCAGTTTAGGTGTTGCAGCTCGCTGTAGGGAGACTTATGCGTTACCTGCTTGCGGTAGAACGGAAATGACGCATCCTTAAGGCAAGGAGTGAATGAGATGAGAAAAGAATTCCCAAAGGAAAGACGTTATTGTTTGTTTTTGTCTTTTAAGAGTTTTTTTTATTTGTTTGCATATGGTAGTGTATCCAAATCTTAGTCATTGGAATGTGTACATTCTCACATTCCAAGATGGAATGAGTAAGAAAGCACACTAAGGGTGAAGAAGACCCCCACACTTAGTTCCAATTGTCAAGGTTCCAACACACTAGCATACTTGTGTTTATTAAGTGTTTTTGTTGATTATGAAATGAAGAAGTATTTTTTATTATTTGTATCTTCAACAAGTATTGCATTTAAGTCCCTCATACAAGATCAAATGTTTAACACATTGACCCAAGATGGGCTATATGCTACACATTTTAAGATTATAAGAGAAGACCCCTTATAATCTTTTCTTTATATGAAAGGCCTAAATGCAATAAGTGCCTACCTTTATTAGATATTTTGAATTTTCTTTGAGATGAGAAGATGAAAGACTCAAGAGAGAAGAAAGGTAAAATCTATGTGAACTAAGACTCAATCCTAATTGATTATTTAAGGGAGTGATCCTAATGGTTTGTGAGGTTGCAAAACCTAAAGTCTAAAGAAGGAATGAATTAAACAATTCACTTCTAAAGTAGAAGATAAATTGTAACTCAAAAGGGAAAGTAATGAGTTAATCCAAGAAAGCACATAAGTGCTTAACAAAACACAATATTGAATTGTAAAAGATGAAAGGAAAGAAGTTTGAATGTGGATTCCTTATCCACACTCAATTCCAACTTACCAAAGCCCCTACATGGTTAGTAATCAAGGAAACATGCATAAGAAGTAAAAAGTACTTAATACACATCAAAGTTCAAAAGAATGAGATGAAAAATCAAATCTTAAGATCACAATCAGAATGTGGATCATATTGGCAACAAGTGATTATCATCATACAAGTTCAAAATGAAAGAAGCAACAATCATCATCCATAGCATTCAAACATGTTTTCATAAGAAAAGAAGATGAAAGATGGAAAGAAAGGAAAGGACTGTGCATAAATGGAACATGTAAACCAAGGATCAAAATTGAAACTAAATGGAAAATGGTTTATAAACATCTCACAAGTATTCATGAATCAATCATCAAGACATTCAAGAAGTAATAGAAGAAGAGATGAAATGGAAGTTCAAAAAGAGAATGCAAACAATACATGTTAAGGATGCACAAAGCTCAAGTTGAAATGAACATGTAAAAGTGACCTATAATGTGTGTCAATGAACTATAATGTCACATGAATAGCTCACAAAATATGCAAATGATCATAGAAATATGCACAATAGAAATCATGTAAACATGCACTAAAATATAGAATGATATGACAAGTTATTATGCTTCAAATGTAATGCATCAAACAAAAATCAAATGGACTTATGAGAATTATTCAAGCATGGTATTGGATGGTCTAAGTCAGAAGTGAATCATACATCAAAATAACATGTGAAAATTCAAAACAAAATGACTTCAAACAATGCAATTTGGTCAAGTTGAAACATCATACAAAGTAGTGCAAAGATGAGCATCAAACCATGTCATAAAATGACCTAAAAAATCAAACAAATATCATCTAACATGTTTCAAAGTAATAGTGAAACAATGCAAAAAGAACCAAGTCAAAACAATTTGTAATGAGCAAGAACAAAATTATGCAAATTCATGTATCACATGTGGAATGCACATAAATGGAAATTCAAAGAAAATTGTGAGACAGGGGCAAAAATGTCATAAAATCATGAAATAAAAATACCAAAAATTTCCTAAATGTCTTGAAGATGTTCATGAGTTTTTCTAGAATTTTATAATGTTGTTTAGTATTTTTAAAAATTAAAAAGGAGACGTGCATAAAATGGAGAAAATAAAATAAAATGGCAATAAGGGAGGGGTGCATGCATAGCAATTATCCAGTTCAAATGATTTGGGCTTCAAAAACACACGGTGCAAATAGAAATGATCCAGTCCACATTCAAAGTGCAATCCATACCAATTACCATGCACACTCAGTCAAACAAAAGTCAATCAATCCACGCCATTAGATCAGGTCAAGTCAACAAGCAAGTCAAAGTACACAAATCCAAAACACACACGTGAAGGACCACGCACACTACCATGCACTGCACATTGAGCATGTGAGATGCATGTGCATTTTAATGTGTTGGCACGCTCCTCACCACACGATTGGAACACATCAACGGCTATGATTAAAACACACAAAACCCTAGCACTTAAGATCACCGACCGGAGATGACCTCCGGTCACCTTCTCCGGTCATGCGCCACCGTCTGCAACTCCACAATTTTCCAGAATTTTGCAAATATAATACCAAAATGAAGAGCAGCTCACGTAGATTAAGAATACACTCGTAAAAACAACAAAACATACACACATAGCAAGAACAGAGAGGATGAATATGTGCCCTAACTTTTGGATCTAAGCCTCTACAAGGCCTATCAACTAGCCGGAGTAAGGAATGCCCCTAGTGAGCTCATATCAACAAGAAACAAGTGATATTAAGGAGAAAACGTGCAATCAAAGTTCAAAAACTCAAACCTGAAATTGATGAGGCTTTGAGTATACAAGAACACCAGAGGAAAATGCTTCTTCCTTGAGCTTCACTTGGCCAAATAAAGGCTTTGATGGAGTAATTGATGATGATTCAGTGGATAGAAATTGAAACCAAACTCCAAAACCAGTTGCAATGTGGTGAAATTGAGAGAGAATCAGAGAGAGTTGTGGAGAGGAATAAATAAAGCGAGCTTCGAAAATCAATGGCAATGGTGAGATTGAGAGAGAAGAAGAGAGAATTTCTGAGTGAGAATGTGAAAATGAGTGTTAGAAATGAAATTTGAGAGTGAGGTTTTGATTTATAGTATGTGCTAACCACGGTTAACCTGAGTTGGTTAACTGAGTTGAGGTGGTTTAGGTAAGTCATCCCTAACTAACTGAGTCAAGTTAGTTAGGGAGAGCAATGGTATGGTGATGGCAACCTATGGTAAGCTATGGTGAAGGTGAAGAGAAAGTGAAATGGCAAGGCTGTGTATCAGAAACTTGCTCAGCAAGTTTTCTCTTTCCATTTTCATGCCAGGCACGTGCTAAAGCAGTGTATGTGATGTTCATGGTGTGTTCAAATATGGGAAAGAATTGTTTGATGGATGTCTGAACCAAGTAGTGCATCAAAGCCATCAATGCATCAGTGGAATATAGGGTGGTTTGATGATGTTTTTCTCTCTACTCAATGGATGATTTGGTGTGTTTTTGGATTCATTTGAAAGAAGAGATGTAATGCTACAAGTTTGGTTTGAAATTTAAGTTGAAATGATGCTTGGAAGAGGTTGGAAAATGGATTAAAACACACAAGTTTGGAACTGATATAAGGGCGTGACAAAAGGTTGGTTGACAAGGAAACATGGCACCTAGGTTTTCAGCATAATCACACCAAATTGGACTCAACATAACTTCTTAACCTTTGATCAAATGAAAAAATCATGAACACCAATTTTGAAGATCTCACATAGAGGAACAACTTTCACGTTGAAAGATTTTCCATTTGAGGTATCTAACCATGAGAAATTTATCTAAACATTTGGCCCACCATGTGTTTGTAAAAATGACACGCGCGTGACCTGAAAGTTGACCAAGCTGACTTGCATTTTGCCCAAGTTTCGCTCAACTTTGATCATCCTTAACTCTCTCAATTATTATCCAATGGAAATGTTCTACACATGGATGTGAAGCTTAAAACAAGATCTTTTGTTGTGGCCAAGTGGAATTTTCATTTGATGCTTCAATTTTGAATGGCCTTGGTTCAAAGTTAGGTGCAAAATGGCCAAAAATTACTATTTTTGGAAACCCCACTTCTTCCAAAAATGGCAACTCTTCATATCTTGATTTTTCATGATCCCTTTGGAGTCTCTTGATCAAATTTTGCACATTGGTCACATATAACATGAATTTCATGAATTTGGCCTTAAAAAATCAAGAGTTGACTTTTTCCTCTGATTATTTGACTTAGCCCCAATTTCCCTGATTTTTTATCTTTCTTCCAATTGAACCACTTCTAAAACTAATTGAGAGGCAATTTTCCATATACATACACTTAAGGACATGTAGAATACCATGACATCAAGTTTTGTCCAAAAAATCAAAGATACCCTGATTTAATTGGAAACCCTAGTTTTGTTACCCACCTCATAGGAGAAAAATGTGCAGTCTCCAATTTCAAATTCCTCAGAGTATGTTGTGTATCCTTTTAAAGGATAGTGAGATATGCCACTTGAGGGTGATTTTGAACCAATAAACCATCTCTTTTGAGGGTTTTCCTTTCACTTTTTGGACCTCTTGCATAGTGAAAGATGTAGTGCATCAATCTCCTATTGAATCTCACCTTCTTGAGGTTTTGGATGATCAATTGAGATAGTATGAGACATGAAAGACCTCTTGGCTTGCCTTGAGTGAACTTGTTTGACCTTTTGTGCCTTGAATGATTTCTTGATTATCCAACTTTCCCCTGATCACATGCCTTGATGGTAAGAAGGATGTTATGCTTCATCTTTCTATGTGAAATATGCAATGCAATGCTAATGAGATGGATATGATATGATATATGATAATGCTATGCTAGGATGCCAAAAGGGAGAGCAAATTTTGGGGTATTACAAATTGGAATGAGTTGTAGTTGAAGCTTTTGTAGAGGGCCATGAGAGCTACAAATCCAGCTTTAAATGGGGAAAATGGCCTTGTGGTTTAGGAGTTATGATCCTCCAAAGTTGGTACCCTAGCCACTTTGTTCCATAACTTAGAAAATTTCTAAGTTTTTATGGTTACCCCTTTTACAAGTTATCCCACTTTTCTTAATTTTTCTTGATGAATGGTGATTCTAATCACACATTAACATCATTTTAGGGTTAAGGAACCATAATTGACCAAAAAATCAAAAAGTCAAACTTTGACTTTTGGGCACAGTTGACTTTTTATCAGATGAATTCCAAACTGTGCGATCCTCTATGAAATCAAGTCCTTGACCTAAATCAAACTTTATGGATTGATTTCATAGGTGTTATAGGGTGTATTGAATCATGTCCCAAGGTTTGGGAGCATGTCTTGGTCAAAAGTCAAAGGTGCAGTTGACTTTTTCATCAAAACCCTAATTGTGGTTCAGATGAAACTGAAACTTGGTGATCAAGCTTTTTGGATCAATACATTGTTGCAAATGGATCAATGTAGTTTATTAGAGACCCTCAAGTCCTCTCTTGAGGTCTTGGCTCATGATTTATCCCAAAAGTCAACTTAGGGATGAATTAGGTCAAGAAACCCTAATTCTTGATTTTTAGTGGATGCATCCCCTGAGGCTAAATTGACTTGATGATTGGGTCCATGAGGTTCCATGGAGTATCTTAGGTTATGCTTTGAAGCATTGGCTCATGCCCAGAGAAAAATTTTCATCTGGAGGCCCTGGTCGACCAAACCCTAATTTGGTGACACTGACGATCTTAAGGCTTAATTCACCTGGAATGCTACAACATTGTGCTTGATTCTTGTTGTGGGAGTCCTCTTGATCCATTGTGGATGTTTGAGAGGTTAGACAAGTTGAGGATCATGTAAATTCCTTGATTGATCCTTTGTCTGAGGCTCAAAGAGGGCTTGAACCCTAATTTTTTATTATAGTGGATGCTCACCCATCTTTGGGGAGACTAGTGAGGTATGATGGTCCATCCATATTGTGATGAGGATTTGCCCAATGATGGGAAATCTTAGTGGTCAAAATTTGGGGTATGACACTATCTTATTCCTTATGGAAAAAAAAGAAAAAAAAAGAAAGAAAAGAGAAAAAAATGGGTTCCAATAAGTTGTTGGAAGGTGAATAAAGTGATGATTAGTTCAACTCCTGCATTTCCTTTCAATTCTCTTTTGTCTTTTTAAATTTTAGCCTAGAATCCAATCCTTTTAAATTTTAGCCTAGTACCCCTTAGATTCATCTCACTCTTACCGTTACCATGTTACAACCTAAATAGAGCTCTTTTGATCTTTGTGTGCATGTATTTCAAGTGTAGATGTTAGAGTTTTTTCAATCATATGATAGTGCTAACTTTCATGATGTACTTTGAGTATAAATAGATAACATGAAGACTTGAAGCTTACTCACTAACGCCATATCCCTTGAAGCTTAGAATGATAATTTTTCCTACCCCAATGTTGATCCTAAAAGTATTTGAAGTTGTATGTTCTATTTTCGTTCTCGTTTTTATTCTGTTTTCAATTTTGAAGTTGGAGTTTTATTCGGAGTGCAAAAGTTCAAGTGTGGGGGAATTTGATCAGTGCATTTTAATACACTCTTTTACTTTGTATTATGCCAATGCTAAAACTTTTTGCATTAATTTTATCGTTTTTAATATGTTTTTAAAGTTAAGTCTTAAATTTGTTTTATTTTATTTTCTTTACTTATTTTCACAATAACCTATATTTTGACACCTGCTCACTCTGCAGATCATAACTTGAGCTACGAGCATCAGATTGAGGCATGCCAATTTACGTTGGAAAGCTAAGAGAAAAAGCTACAACTATAATGTTGAATTTAAAGCTCAGTTAAGAAGTATTCATGGTAAAAAATAAGAACGTTTGATGCCCTAAAGTTTACTACGAGTTTTTAGAACACGTAATCTTTTGTAATGGGCCGAATTGCTAATTATAAACCTAACTCTTGCTCAGGCTTGATTTTCTTAACTAGGCTAATATTTATAGCTATAAATAATATTGTAAACATCCAGAAGATATGACTTACCTTTTCATTCTGCCATTATTTACATATTTTGAATTATGCAAACATATTCCATGGAACCTTAAAGCTCTAAGTTATTCACTGATTTCTGATTGTTTCTTATGGATATTGAGGTTTGATTTATAATGTTAATTATATTTTCATGATTCTATCTCTTTTCTTTTAAACCTTAGAGTTGCAATTTCAATTTTGATTGTTGGTTAACGCATAAATTGTCATTGCTTTAATCTATTTTGATAACATAGGTGTCGCTCCCAGGATTTTCATCCAGGTTCAAACGCGAGAGTGGCACGGAAAACAGAGTCGCCAGCCGTGTAAATTTATCCCAAGAGAGGGAAAGGGAACACCGCATAAACCTGAGAAAGAGGGAAAGGAATGGTCATCGCAACCATAACCTGGGTTCGGGAGTCGGTTACGTGAGGGGAAGGTGCTAGCACCCCACGCGTCCATCGTACTCGATGGGATCCATGATTGTTGTCTATTCTAAGGGTGAGTTATCGTATCATCTATGGCTGTACTAAGACGGGGAAACAAAGACAGACTCGGTAGGACGTCGACGTCCTAGGCCTACGTACCCCCTTTGTGCAATAGGGAATTCAGAGTCAACATAGTTCGGACCAAGTTCTTTTTGTGTTTTTTATGAGCGACGTTAAGTCCACGTCCGGCAGTTAGGGTCGATGCCTGTCTGCGACTCAGACGGAAGGTTACGTGCCCTTTTTGAAAATAGCCTT
This sequence comes from Lathyrus tuberosus, assembly GCA_022829125.1. NCBI lineage: Eukaryota > Viridiplantae > Streptophyta > Magnoliopsida > Fabales > Fabaceae > Lathyrus > Lathyrus tuberosus. The sequence continues at coordinate 5,779,712 of JALAZF010000199.1, read as the reverse complement.
TAGTTTGACAATCCCGAAGAACAAAAAGGTTTGAAGTTTGTTTGTATTTTTTAAGACAGAAGTGACTTGAGTTAGTTCATAACTTGCATTGCACCAAAGTCTAGGGCACAGGGACGAATACTTAACGAATCGTCCCAAGACAGGACGCTCACTAAGCACTCTAGAAAGATGAGAGGAAGCCCCTCATTTCTCATTCCCCACGCTTAAGGCTCGTGCGCAATACACTTTATCTTTATTAAGTGTTTTCAAGAAGTTTTGAGATGAGGAGAGAGAAGACACAAAGGAAACTCTAAAGGGAAACTAAGAGTCCTAATGTTATCATGCATGGATGACCTATGGTTAGTGAGTTTTGAAAACAACCTAAGCCTAAAGAAAAGAAAAGATGAGAGACAGGAAGAATGAGAGTGGACATGGATAACTATCCACACCCTCAAAGAACTTACCTCAACCCCTGCATAAAAGGTTAGTACAAAACAGACATAAATAATATTAAGGCAAATGAAACCCAAACAATGACATATAATAGCAATCAAGTGACCTATAACAATCTAAACATGGTTTAAGAATCCAAAGAAGCAATCTCAAACAATGGCACAAGTGCCTTTTCAAACAGGTAACCAGACATGATTAAGGATGTGCACACAAGAAGATCTCACACAAAGAGCAGTTAAACAATTAGCAAGACATCCTCTAAAATCACCAAATTAATTATCAAAGTAGCTCAACCAGAAGCAAACAATCATATCAAAACTCATGCCAAAATTCAAAATATAAGTCACTCAAACAATCATGCAAAGTTCACACAAGAAACCTGGTTTACTATGCAAAAGAAAAGGACTGAAATGCAATATGAAAAAGTTTTTAAAAATGAGAGAAAAATATTTTAATGCATTGGTGAATGAATGCAAAAATAATGAATTCAAAAGGTTTTGTATGCTATGAGAACAAAATCCTACAAGTTTAGGTATGCATGATATGAATAATTCAAAAAGAAAATAAACAAATATTTATTTCAGATGCTAAAAATAAAATAAAATAATAAAATAAAATTTTTGAAAATTATATAAAATTATAAATATGATGCATGAATTTTTTGGGAATTTTTTAATGCAATTATCTATTTTTAAAAATAAAAAAATGAATTAATGCAAATTTAATAAAATAAAAGAAAAATAAATTAAGTGGGGGTGTGTTCAGCAGTTTATTCATGTTGGAATGATAATGGGCTGGAAAATGTGGGGTGCGAATAACAAGGCCAAGATCAAAATCCATCAGAAAAAAAAAATAAAATAAAAAAGAGTACACGTGTGGACTTCAGTCAACCCAGTTGACTCGCCATCACCTTCAGATTGATCCAACGCTCTTTGTTAAGTCAAACAAAGTCCAAGTATTTATGATTAACAGTCATGATTAAGGAGCACACTACAATTATCATGCACGAACACTTACACGATTGGTCAGAAATAAAAAAAGGAACACGTGCCTATCATGCTCCATCATTAATGTGTTGGCTGCATAATGGCCATTGGATTTCATCAACGCACACGATCAGGTCAACAACTCAAAAAATCAAACAAGATCAGCGGTTCAATTTAAAAGTACACGGTAACATGCATTGGAAGCCACGCACGCGATTATTAAATTAAAATCAGAAAAAAAAAATAAAGAATAAAACGTGGCAAGCTGATGGCCCTGCGATGAAACATATCAACGGTGGAAAGGTCGTCTCCTACCTCTAGCATCTTCACCGGCCGAAACCCTTACCAGCCGCCGGAGCTAGGGTTCCGACCACCTTCTCCGTTAACCTGCAACAAAAAATAGCCCAGAAAACGCACACGAACACACCTTCTTGACCAGAAAATCATGAGGAACCCAAATATCCAATCAAAAATCACAAACTATCAACGCATCATGAAAAACGAATGAGAAAAGGTTTGCATTCAAAACTTGAAATTCACGCAGCAATCAATATACACGTCTAATCTCAAAAATAAATACATCAGAATGATCCATGGAGGCCACACAACATTATGCGTATTTAAAAAGAGAGTTTTGTGATCATCAAAAATATCACTAACCTGAGCTTGTGCACCACGTGTCCTTATTGTTAGCTTTAAAGGATGGTTGGTTTGTGCTCTGTGGAACCCCAGAAAGAAGATTATGGAAGAATTTTTGGAAAAGCTCCTCTTGGTTGAGAGATACGAATGAGAGAAGCTTTTAGGGTTCAAACTTTATTTCTCCTCCAAAATCACGTGTAAAAAATCTAACCCTAGCATGAGTTGGTTTAAATAGATTAGGTCATCCCACTGATAATGATTTGGGCCTTGGTAATTCTCCACTTAATGAGTTTTGGACAAATTTGGAAATTCGAATAATGTGAAATACACCCTCCTCCATGCATGGATATCCAAATATTTCATGATGGATCACTTAATTTCCAATTGCTAATTACACCTGAATTGAATTTGGGCCTTGAGATGCCTTGGTTCATGAGTTTTAAATAATTTGGCAATTTTGCACCATGGAAAATAAGTGATGGATAAACCATGAAACTTCTTGATTCAAAGGCCAAAAATAGTCCTTATGGATTGTAATTTGATGTTAGAATATGACATGAAGCAATGGAATCAATTATTGGTCCATATGTCCGAAAGTGCAAAAGTTGTGAAAATGGAACCCTAAAAACCACTTTGCCTTCTTTTGGTCATAACTTGAGTTTCACAAATGATATGGAGGCCCAATAGTACTTGTTGGAAAGAGGAGAAAAAGATCTTAAACTTTCATGTTTGAGGAAAATTCATTTGAAGCTTTCTTGATGATGAAAAGTCAAGTTGAATGTAGTGTAAGAACTTCCCCAAAAAGGAAACTTTCAAATTATAGGTCATTTCCATATTTAGTAACTTTTGTGCCAACCCTTGATTCTTGATGAATGGTGTGAAACTTGACTCTTGAAGACCATATGAGGATGTGAGACCTTGAAAACCTTGAAGAGAACCTCAAAATTTCACAGTTGAGTTCCCCTCTCACTGTTGACTTTTCCCCTGATTCTCCGTATTCCTAATCCATTGGCCATTTGAACTTCTCATGCACCAAACTGATGGACAATCTTCCATTCCTAGATACTTAGGGACCCAAGGAATACCATGGAATCAAGTCTTGCCCAAGAAATCAGAAATAAACTGACTTTATAGCAAACCCTAATTTAGGTACCCTCAGTCTATGAGGAAATAGCACAGTCTCCAAGTCCAAATTCCTCTGAATATGATGTGTATCCTCTCCAACAAAGATAAGATATGCCATTTGGTGATGATAAAAACCCAATCAGCTTGCCCATTGGAGCAATAAACCCAAGAATCTCAAAACCCTAATTTCTGCACTGGTTAGGAGAAAGTGATCCACTTGAACTCTCTTGCTTGACCCTTTGAAGAACATCTTCTCCTCTTGAACTTGACTCAGGCACCTTGACCCCATGCTAAGAACCAATGATATGCACACATGATAATGCAAAAAATGGAATGAAACATAAGCCAGTTAGTACTAAAGTAAGGAGGGAAAATTTTGGGGTGCTACAGCTGCCCTTATTCAATCAACTTGGTCCTGAAGGTATGATAGCGACGGCTCTCAGACATTCCAGGATACACGGGGATTGAATACCGTAAGAGCCCCGAAAATTTTCTAATGGTGAGAATAACGAGATGGAGCGTGCTGAAAAATAAGGAATATGACCTCAACCATATCCACAAGAAAAATACGAATACGACCTCAATCGCACGCACAAAACGATTACAACCTCAACTGTACCCGCAAAGGAAGACTGATCTCAATCACTCTACCCACAAAGAAAATACGAATACGACCTCAATCGCACCCACAAAACGAATACAACCTCAATTGTACCCTCAAAGAAAGACTGACCTCAATCACTCTACCCGCAAAGAAAATACGAATACGACCTCAATCGCACCCACAAAACGAATACAACCTCAATTGTACCCACAAAGGAAGACTGACCTCAATCACTCTGCCCACAAAGAAAATACGAATACGACCTCAATCGCACCCACAAAACGAATACAACCTCAATTGTACCCGCAAAGGATAACCAACATAAAGTGGATTTGCTGGGGATAACGTGAAACAAAACTCTCCCAGGTTATGTCATCTCTGCTGATAAAGAGAACTGACAAAATAAATCTTCAAAAGATTGTTATCTCTGCTGATAAAGAGAACTAGCAAAATAAATGCCATCCCTGCTGATAAAGGGAACTGACGAAGAAAATCTTCAAAAGATTGCTATCTCTGCTGATAAAGAGAACTAGCAAAATAAATGCCATCCCTACTGATAAAGGGAACTGACGAAGAAAATCTTCAAAAGATTGCTATCTCTGCTGATAAAGAGAACTAGCAAAATAAATGCCATCCCTGCTGATAAAGGGAACTGACGAAAGAAATCCTTAAAAGATTGTTATCTCTACTGATAAAGAGAACTAGCAAAACAAATGCCATCCCTGCTGATAAAGGGAACTGACGAAAGAAATCCTCAAAAGATTGCTATCTCTGCTGATAAAGAGAACTAGCAAAATAAATGTCATCCCTGCTGATAAAGGGAACTGACGAAAGAAAATCGTTAAAGGATTGCTATCTCTGCTGATAAAGAGAACTAGCAAAACAAATGTCATCCCTGCTGATAAAGGGAACTGACAAAAGAAATATTCAAAAGATTGCTATCTCTGCTGATAAAGAGAACTAGCAACATAAATGCCATCCCTACTGATAAAGGGAACTGACGAAAAGAATCTATTCAAAGGATTGCTATCTCTGCTGATAAAGAGAACTAGCAAAATAACTGCCATCCCTGCTGATAAAGGGAAATTGGCCAGCAAAATATGTCAAGCAAGAACTGACTACCAGGTGAGAACAAGATTTCACAAAAGAGAAGGGCCAAACAAAAACTCCCAACCGACTCAAAATCCATAGGCAAGATGACTCCGCTGGGGAAGGAGAAGTCTAAATAAAAGACTCTGCCGGGGAGCACAAGTATGAGGAACCCATCCCTCCAACATCTCTTGAGTCATGCCATCTCTGCTGAGAAAGAGAACTGGCAAAGAAAGTACCAAACCTGGCTTATGCTTAAAATGCAAATGTTTGAATTTTGCCGTAATGCTCCATACGAAATGGAAATGCTACGCTTTTGAGGATGCAATGCGAATGCTTATGATATGCAAAAGGGGTCCCTCCAGCAAAATAAACGTCGGAGAGAAAAGACCAATTCAGTTGGGGATGACAAAATAAATTACCTCTGACCCCAGGAACTCTGCTGGGAAGGGTCATACTGATCGACTCTTCGGATCAACAACTTCTACTGGGGATGAAATCCCAAAAGAACATCCACACTACCGGGGATTACACCTGTCCTCTACTGAAGGTAACATCCGAAACCTGAGATTTCTCCTCTGCTGGGGGAGTTGAGAATGAACGCCAATAACGGAACCGGAAGTCTGTTACTGTAGATTGCTAATATCCAATTGGGATCAGGACCTGCTGGGGGATGCCAGCCCATAATGCCATCCTGCTTGGGGAAAACAGTCCATAATACCATCCTGCTTGGGGATACTGCTGGACTTAGCCTGCTGGTGGGGAGAATGATTTTACTCCCACCTTGCTAGGGACTAGAATATGACCTTGTCGGCGAAAGCACGCTTCCTGACTGGATGGGGGAAGGGAAAACCCTGATTCTGTGGGGAGATAACGTCTTGATTCAGAGAAAATACTTTCCAGGTCTCCTACTAGGGAAGGTTTGCTCTGCTGAGTAAAGGTGCAATCTCAATGCTGGGGAGAGCAAACTGCTGGGGAAATACAATCCCGTTGCCCTGCAAGTCAAATAACAACAAAAGAATATGCCACAACCTGACTATCACCGTTAATGCCTAAGTAATTTCTACTGCTTTTCGTTATGTTCCGCAAAGCTCGAAGTTTTATATGCAATGTTTATCAAAAATATCGGACGCTTTTGCAAACAAAACAGTAAAAGTAAAACAAACAATGGAAAGCTCTTTGAGTGAAATGAAAATTTTATTGAGAAAAGTGGCCTGTAAATAGGCATTTACAATTGGAAGCAATTCCTAAAAAGAGGTAATTGCGCAAAAGCAAAAGGAAAATACATATGTCGGCAATGTGGGAACAGATATCCACCATGATTCGACTCAGCTATGACCCATATGTCTTGCTTATCGACAAATGTCTTGACCTTCGAAGAGACTAACTGTACTGATTCCTTTCTTTCAGAATTTCCAGGTATTGAAAGTGCTCACAGATCGAACGCAGACCATAGCCTTTCGCTTATAAATCCCTAACTTTTGCCTGGATCGCCCTTTTCGGGTTTTCAATCCATCGGGATGCCCATTTTTACCAAAGTCGCCTTTTCAGGTTTTCAACTTTGCGGGTTTACACAATTCTTTTTACATTTTATCCCAAATTTTTGCCCGAACCTTCTCATTTTTATGGTTCGCCGGGATGCCCCTTTTTTGCCTGGACTTTCTTTTTATGTCCAGCGGGTCTCTTTCATGCGAAGTATTTTTTGACTACGTCTGCGTTCACAGGGGATGTAAAATCTTCGCCATCCATAGTTGAAAGTAGTAAGGCTCCACCAGAGAAAACCTTTCTGACTACATACGGCCCCTCGTAGTTTGGAGTCCATTTGCCCCTGTGATCTGTCTGAGGAGGAAGGATCCTTTTCAAAACCAATTCACCTGTCTGAAAACTCCGAGGACGCACTTTCTGGTCAAAGATGTGCTTCATCCTACTCTGATACAAACGACCATATGCGATGGCTGCCAATCTCTTTTCCTCAATAAGGTTCAACTGATCCAATCTGGAGCGCACCCATTCAGCTTCGTCAAGCTTCACATCTGCCAAAACTCTCAAAGATGGAATCTCGACCTCTAGGGGTAAAACTGCTTCCATACTATACACCAATGAGAAAGGGGTTGCCCCAGTTGACGTACGCACCGAAGTACGGTAACCATGTAGGGCATAAGGTAGCATCTCATGCCAATCTTTATATGTTACCACCATTTTCTGCACAATCTTCTTGATATTCTTATTTGCCGCCTCAACAGCCCCATTCATCTTCGGACGATATGGAGAGGAGTTATGATGCTCGATCTTAAAACTCTGACATAGTTCCTTCATCATCTTGTTGTTCAAATTCGAGCCATTATCAGTAATGATTCTCTCCGGGACCCCATAACGACAGATGATATCCTTCTTTATAAATCGGGCTACCACTTACTTGGTGACGTTGGCGTACGAGGCTGCTTCCACCCACTTCGTGAAATAGTCAATGGCAACCAAAATGAAACGATGCCCATTGGAAGCAGTGGGCTCAATCTTTCCAATCACATCTATGCCCCACATTGCAAAAGGCCAAGGAGATGACAACACATTTAGAGGTGTAGGCGGTACATGCATCTTGTCTGCATAAATCTGGCATTTATGGCATTTTCGGGCGTACTTGAAACAATCAGACTCCATAGTCATCCAATAATATCCTGCCCTCAACAACTTTCTAGCCATGGTGTGTCCACTGGAATGAGTACCAAAAGAGCCCTCGTGAACTTCCTCCATCAACAAACCTGCCTCGTGTTCATCAACACAACGTAGCAAGACCATATCGAAGTTCCTCTTATATAACATATCATCCTTGTTCAGAAAGAAGTTTCCTGCCAACCTCCTCAGAGTCTTCTTATCCTTGGTGGAGGCACCTTCTGGATACTCCTGTTTCTTCAGAAAGACCTTAATATCATGATACCACGGTTTTCCATCAGTCACATCTTCAATTACAAACACAAAAGCTGGTCTATCCAGATGCATGATCCTAATCGACGGAGTTTCATTCCACCGGTTCACCTTGTACATGGATGCTAATGTCGCTAGCGCATCAGCCATCTGATTCTCATCTCGGGGCACATGATGAAAATCCACCCTATCAAAGAATGGTAACAACCTTCTGGCATAGTTGTTGTAAGGCACCAAATTCATCTGACGAGTCTCCCATTCTCCTGTAATCTGATTAACTACCAAAACGGAATCACCATAGACATCGAGGTTCTTAATTCTCAAATCAATTTCTTCTTATAACCCCATGATGCATGCTTCATACTCTGCCTCGTTATTGGTACACACAAATCCTAACCGGGCAGTGAAAGGTATATGAGAACCCTTCGGGGTTGTAATGATTGCCCCAATTCCATTACCATACGAGTTGACAGCCCCATCAAAAATCATCTTCCATTGAGACCCAATCTCAGGTCCTTCATCAGGCAGAGGCTCTTCACAATCTTTCATTTTCAGAAACATAACATGCTCGTCTGGAAACTCAAACTTCATAGGCTGATAATCCTCGACCGGCTGTTCAGCAAGATATTCTGACAGAACACTTCCTTTCATGGCCTTCTGAGAAACATACTGAATATCATACTCTGTCAAAACCATCTGCCAACGGGCTATCCTTCCAGAAAGCGCTTGCTTCTCAAACACGTACTTAATCGGATCCATCTTCGAAATCAGTAAGGTTGTGTGGTTTAACATATATTACCTCAGGCGCTTGGCTGCCCAAGCGAGTGCACAACATGTCTTTTCCAACATAGAGTATCTTGATTCGCAATCAGTGAACTTCTTACTCAGGTAGTAAATGGCGTTCTCTTTCCTACCTGTCTCGTCGTGTTGACCGAGCACACAACCCATCGAATTCTCAAGAACCGTAAGGTACATAATCAACGGTCTCCCAGACACCGGTGGCATAAGGACTAGAGGTTCCTGCAAATACGTCTTTATGCTTTCAAACGCCTCTCAATAATTTTCATTCCACCTGACCTCTTGATCCTTTCTTAGCAACTTGAAAATTGGTTCACACGTGGCTGTCAGATGAGAGATGAACCTAGCAATGTAATTCAACCTCCCCAGGAAACCACGAACCTCTTTCTCTGTTCTTGGTTCAGGCATCTCCTGTATGGCTTTTATCTTTGCAGGATCAACCTCGATACCTCTTTCACTAACAATGAATCCCAACAATTTACCAGACCTCACGCCGAAAGTGCACTTGTTCGGATTCAATCTCAACCTGAACTTCCTCAACCTTTCAAACAACTTCTAGAGGTTTACCAAGTGTTCTTCCTCTGTCTGTGACTTCGCAATCATGTCATCAACATAGACTTCAATCTCCTTGTGAATCATATCATGAAAGAGAGTCACCATTGCCCGCTGATAGGTTGCCCCAGCATTCTTTAATCCAAAGGGCATTACCTTGTAGCAAAATGTTCCCCACGGTGTTATGAACGTAGTCTTCTCCATGTCCTCTGGGGCCATTTTGATTTGGTTATACCCAGAGAAGCCGTCCATGAAGGAAAATACAGAATATTGAGCAGTGTTGTCCACTAACACGTCAATGTGGGGGAGCGGGAAATCATCCTTCGGGCTCGCCCTATTCAAATCTCGGTAATCAACACACATCCTGACCTTCCCGTCCTTCTTAGGTACAGGTACAATATAAGCAACCCACGGAGGATAATTTGTCACAACGAGAAATCCGGCGTATAACTGTTTCTGAACCTCTTCCTTGATCTTGACAGCCATATCTGGTTTCGTCCTTCTTAGTTTCTGCTTGACTGGAGTACAACCCTCTTTAAGCAGCAGTCTGTGTGAAACAATGTCAGTGTCAAGCCCGGGAATGTCTTGGTAAGACCAGGCGAAGATATCCACATACTCTCAAAGTAACTCAACCAATCTTCTCTTAACAGTGACTTCCAAAGCAGCCCCAACCCTTACTTCTCGTTTAACATCCTCGGTTCCCAAATTAACAGTCTCAACCTCCTCCTGATGAGGTAGAATAACCTTTTCCTCTTGTTTTAGTAACCTGGCTAGTTCTTCTGGTAAGTCACAGTCTTCGTCGGTCTCTTCTTCGGCTTGATAGATAGGATTGTCGAAGTCATATCGAGCCATAGCTAAGTCATGATGGGTGGAATCTGAACGAGGGAACCTGCATGATGGATGTTTTATGTTTATTATGAGTGCAACAAATAAGAAAACACATTGCCATTTTGATGTGGGTTAATGAAAAAAGTAAAAACAGAAAGACAGGGATCAAAATATTTGAATGAAAAAAGGTCCTTTATTGATGATAAAAATAGCAAATAAAACATCCAAGCCCTACAAATAAATATCACTACGTCTTGGGCAGAACGTAGGATTCAACATAACAGAAAACAAAAGTAAATTACTCCGGGCGCGTCACTTGGATGACTTTCTCGGAGGACCAGTTGCCTAAACTCTGACCAGGGGTACAGGGACGGATCCATTCATCCATGTCACAGTCACTATCTCCTTCATCCTCAATAGCATTGACTCTGTCGAAGAAAACACCGGCACTGGTGAAACGGGCCGGACCATAGAACTTGGGAGGCTCTTCAGAACGTCTAGGTGGCTTGTAACCCAATCCATGAGTATCTTGCTTCCTTTGAACATCAATGACACTGCCCCACTTCTGAGAACCATCAGCTTCAACTATAGCGCGCACCTCTTTGAAAGAGGACATTGGAACTTCTAGTTGTCTGACGACTTCAGGTTGGGCAACCACCTCAGGCTGACTGACTGCCTTTGGAGGTTCCTCAGGAATTTTCACAGCTTCAAAGGCTTGGCACAAAGTTTCCTGTATCTCACCATCTACCTCTACATACTTGAAGGTCGATAGGTGACTCACCATGATATCCTCTTCACCACAAACAGTCACAACGTGGCCATCCACCATATACTTCAACTTCTGGTGCAGCGTAGAAGTTACTGCCCCAGCACCATGGATCCAAGGGTGACCCAACAAACAACTATAGGCAGGCTGAATATCCATTATGTAAAAGGTGGTGTTGAAAATCTCAGGGCCCACCTTGATTGGCAGAACTAACTCTCCAAAACCCGACCTCTTTGAGCCATCAAAAGCACGTACCACCAAGTCACTTGGTGTACAAATTAACCCACGAGTATCCAATTTCATCAAAGCCTTCTTCGGTAACACATTCAAAGACGACCCAGTATCAACTAATACATGCGACATTAAGGAACCCCGACATTCCACTGAAATATGCAGAGCATTGTTGTGATTCCTCCCAGTCGGAGTCAGATCTAAATCGGTGAAACCCAAACCATTACCAGCATTCACATGAGCCACAACCCCTTCTAACTGATTGACGGATATTTCCTGCGGTACATAAGCCATGTTCAGAACCTTCAGCAATGCATTTCGGTGTGCCTCAGAGCACAACAGTAAGGATAGAATGGAAATATTCGATGGAGTTTGGTGAAGTTGATCAACAATCTTGTAATCACTTTTTCTGATCAGCCTCATAAACTCTTCTACGTCTTCTGAGAAAGTATCCCCAACCTGCTTTGTCATAGAATTATTTGCTTCCTGCCTCTGTGCAGACTCATCCATCATCTGTTTACCTTTGTCTTGTCTTGAACTGCCAGCTTGATCCTCAGACGGAATAGAGACTCTACCACTCCTAGTGCTAGCCCCTGCTTCAACAAGATTTTCAACCCCTGAATTCACAGCTGATGTCTCTTCCAACTCCTGCTTCTTACCATTAACAAACACCTCGGCCCCATAATTCCATGGGATGGCCTTGGTACTCTCATACGGGACTGGTCCAGGAACAGTGATAGTGACCGGCGCTGGTCTTGCCGGCGCTGATATAGTTATTGTCTTGAACGGAATTGTTATTGTGGCAACATCAATCTCTCTATCAGTAACTTTATTCTGCCTACAACCCCTGTCAAACTGTAATATCCCTTTGCTGATCATTTTCTGAATACCTGCTTTCAATGAATCACAACCGCCTGGCTGCGACACACATCCTACACAACCTTCATCACAGCCTGGAAATACCCCTCCCTTCAACAATCTTTCCTTCACCACCCCCAAGGGAGTTTGGACTTCGTTCACATCTGAAATCAAACTCAAGTCTTCACAGCCTTCAATAATAGCATTGACCCCCGACCCACCGTGATTTGGCATCGGGTTTTGATTCACATTTGGAACATCATTGGAGAAATTGATGGCTTTGGAATCCACCAAATCTTGAACCTTATGCTTAAAAGCTTTACAGTTCTCAATATGATGTCCGGGTGCCCCAGAATAAAACTCGCAGTGGGCGTTGGCGTCATAGCCGGGAGGTGGATTACCAGTAGGTGGAGCCAATGTTCTCTTCTGAATTAACTGTAGCTTTAACAAGTGCTGAAATAACTGAGCGTAGGGAAGAGGTGGAGTGTCAAAATGCCTATCCCGCCTATTCAGAGGCTGCGATCGGCGAGGAGCCTGATTTTGTTGTTGAGACATTGCTGGCTGCTGAGGTGCTGCTGGGATGGTTACAGAAGCCACCTGCTGATTGAAGTTCTGACGAGGTCCTTCTCTACCACGATATGATGACACAGAGTTTGTATCTCCCTCCTTCTTCTTGTAACCACTGGCATAAGGCTTCTTACTTCCTCCAGATGAGGACCCATCACTGCCTGATATTTTTCCCGCCTTAATTCCGCTTTCCACCATCTCTCATACTAAGATCAAATCAGCAAACTTTCCAGTCATGCACGGCACCAGCTTTTCATAGTAATGACCCTGCAAGGTGGCCATAAACATAGTTATCATTTCGCGTTCCAGTATGGGAGGCTGAACCCTTGCTGCCAGTTCATGCCACCTCTGGGCGTACTCCTTGAAACTCTCATTGTTCTTCTGTGACAAATTCTGCAGCTGTGTTCTGTTTGGAGCCATGTCAGTGTTATATTGATAGTGTCTAATAAATGCCCCTTCCAGATCTCTCCAACTACGCACATCCTTCCTCTCTAGTTGCATGTACCACTCCAAGGATGCCCCAGATAGGCTATCCTGGAAGCAATGCATCATCAGCTTCTCATTCTTCGCATGCGCAGCCATTTTACTCGCGTATGCCCTCACGTGGGTCCTTTGGCAAGTCATGCCATTATACTTCTCAAAAGTAGGAGTCTGAAACTTGTACAGAATAACAACGCCTGGAACCAACCCCAAATCCTCTAGATCCATACCCAAAGCATCCTTATTCACAACACCCCTTAGCTGTTCCTCAATCAGCCGGAACCTCTGATCATTGTCAATCTGGGGACCAGCATCCCAACCTGGCAGAGAAAATGCATCATCTTGAACATCATCATACTGACGGCCATGAATTGCACCGACATTGTTACCTCCCCCCACTACAGTAGGAACCGCAACATTTTCTCCTCCGCCCGGAGGAATCACAACACCAGCAACAGGAATACTTCCGCCCGGAGGGCCATTCTGAACATTATTACCAGTAACACCAGTATGGATGACACCGTCCTCATCAACCCTTGCAATCAATGGCTGAACAAGAGTCCTCAACTGCTCTTAGCCTTGAGCGACACCTTGCATTAATTCCATGAACTGGTTCATGCGAGTCCGCATCTCAGTCATCTCATTTTGTAGCTGATCCATGAATCTCTTCTGATTTTGTCTGGTAGAATACCGGTGAATGTGTTGATCTGCAATCCTGAGATTAGAACAAGATGAGAATACCAGAGATAAACACCTGTCATGCAAAATGATTATGCAAAATGATTATGAATATGCAAATGCAAATGAACATGTTTGAATATCCACAGGGCGATCCACCCCTTAATTCCAGTTTAACAACAAGATAGAACGAAACTTCTGCTCATATATTAAGAAAACCAGAGGAAAACCAAATGTTAACAATCACAAATCCAAGATAACAAGTCTGAACACAATAATCATAGATCCCAACCAACAAGCCTGGCGGTGGTCCAAATAATGAAAGAAAATAGAAAACTACGGCATGTCATCAAAGTCCACAAGTGTCAATCCCCCCATCCATTATGCTTCTTGCTCTAGTCTTGAATTTCTTTGAACAGCTTTCTGGTGTCGGGATGCTTCGGTCTCTGAATTAGCTCTTGAATAAGAACGTCTCTCCTATGCATAATCCCTTCCAAGTATCGGCAATGTAACTCCCAAGCGTCTTCTCCAGAAACACCATCCATGCTAGGTCCCTCATGTCTAGATCTCTTCACTTCAGCTTGGACCTTCAGTTCCTCTATGGAGGCTATGGCTTCATTGAGTCGACCCTCGACTGCTTGTCTTTGGAATACCCCTGATAAGATCTCAGCGTCTTTCTTCTTGAGCTGCGACTTCAATTGATCAATTTGAGCTAGGTAATCGTCTTCCTTTCTCTTATTCTCAGCCATTGCAGTTTCTCGGTGAGCATTGAACCTGTGAATTTTTAACAAATCCTTGTCCATTTCCTCCTTCTTAGACTCGAGAACCTTACTGATACCATCTAAAGCTTGTTTCATCCTTTATCTGGCTGCGACCTTGTCAGCTAGCTCCTTTTCTGCTTCAGCAAGAAGCTCTGTCTTCAACTTAGCGGTATGAACAACTTCACCCCGCTCATGTTTCAATTGATAAATCTCCCTTAGTAGCTCACTGTTTTCTTCTCGCAGCTTTTCCTTTTCAGCCCACAACTTGTTAAACTTCTCTATCTCAACTGTGGTAGGAGGCTCAATCAGCAAGGGGTAAGATGGTGGTTCTACCGGGAAGGGAAGAAGCTCCTCTTCTGCTCTCTTCTTAATCCACTCTTCATAGGGAGGGAAAGCCCGGTTGTTACATTTCTCGAATGAAGTTTTTCCCTTCTTGGTCACCTGCTTCCAAGCATTCACAATCTTCCTTATCATCTCTTGATCCTCAGTACCATTGAAGAATAAGGACTCTCTAACATCTCGCTCTTCAGGTGGACCTTTCAGAGGATAACAAAACTGCCTGATAACAAGGGAAGGATTATAGTTAATTCCGCCTCTTCTCCCTATCAAGGGTACATTAGGGAATTCACCGCACTTGCAAATAATCTCTATTCCTAGCAGGTCACGGTTGAACCAGACAATGTTGTCAGCAGTCAAGCCCATTAACCTCTTTGACCACTTCAGAGAATCTTTCGTATCAACGAAGGCACCAGTTTCGGGGAGATGGCTCAGAAACCAAGTAGATAAGAGTGGTGGACAACAACTCACGGTTTGTCCCCACCTATTTTCATTCTTGTAGTGGACTGAGTGATACACATCACCTAGCAAGGTAGGTATAGGATTCTTCGAAATAAAGATTTTGACAGCATGCACATCCACCAGATCAGGAACATTGGGAAACAGGACAATCCCATAGATGCACATAGCCAGAATAGCTTGGAAAGCAGTCCAATTCTTCTCTTTAACATGTATGCAAGCTTGGTCAAACAAGAACTTCAATAAGAAACCCTTAGCTCCTTGTTTTTCCTCAATATTACTGCTCATAACGGATTCACTAATATGAAGAGCAATAGCCATCTCTTTTATCCCGGGGTGTTCTTCAGAAAAGAATACTATATCATGCCTGATGGGGATTCCCAAAATAAATGAGAACTCCTCCAACGTTTGGGCCAAGATGTAGTCCGGGAAAGTGAAGCAACGCAAAGACGGATCGTAAAACTGAAGAAGTGTATGAATGGCATCCTTCTCATACTTGGAGATATTGTAGACAAACTTCAGAAGTCTCCCATACCCTCCACTGAACTCTGTACGAACTCCGGGACTAGCCATACTAATCAGCTTGTGAATCAATGCCAAGGTCAGATCTGGGAACGAATAGGCAACAGTCTTCTTTCTCTGGACATCCATGCCAAGGTAACCTCAGAAAACCGGAATCAAGAGTAAGATGCAAGCCCTGAAAAATGTCAAACATGTCAGAATGCAAGAAAAATGATATGCTCATGCAAACATGGGATCAAGGCAACACTGCTGGATGTTCTGTGCTGTTAACTGAACGAGAACCACAACCCAGAAAACTAGAATTCCAAACCACTGAGATAACCAGGAACCCAGATAATCAGACATTGATGAGAAATCCAGAAAAAATAGGTAGGTTGAAGGTTTCGGTTACCTGCAAACCTACAAACACCCATCCCCTCTCACGTGTGGGTACTAGGATGTTCAGTATCCCGGGCTCTCAGGTCGAGAAATGATGATACGTTCACCATTTCTGGTTTGGCATCATCATCAATCGAGGAGGCCTAAACTGATTCTCCAAAACGGAAGGTCCTCAGCTTCTGGCACTAAGGTCGAGAAACAATAGTACATTCATCCCTCAGGATACAGTACTATCGTCAATCGAGGAGTGCCTCTATTGATTCTCTTCAAAAAGGTAGGGGCCATCCTATGCGAGTTCCAAAGTGGGCCCTCGGGTGCGAATGGGTTTGCCACAGGATGTGGTCTGCCACTGTCACCACTAAAGAGGGATGTTTCCACTAAGGTCCTCGATGATCGGTCACTAGAGTCGACAGCTCTCTAGATCAACACCCTAACATGCGCAAGACACATACGTTAGAATGCGTCCCAAGATAGCCTCGTCTGGTTGTGAATTTCATGAATACACAAATGTACCAAGCGGGCACGTAGGTCCCACTACTTTCCACTCTAGTCCTAGGGTGTACTCAAGCCTGGGTATTGGGCTTATCTCTCAGAACAACCCAACCTGCAAAACAGAAACAGCCAGCACAACACAGCATATCCAGTATGATAGTAATAAAAATGAAATGCAATGCAGAAAACGCGGTAAAAATAAAATACAACAAATAAAGCAAAACAAAAACAAAAACACCCAAAGAGAACAAAGACAAGCAAGCGCTAGGATTGACTCGCTTAGGGATGGACCAGCATAGGTCAACTGTCCCCAGCAGAGTCGCCAGCTGTCACTCCCAGGATTTTCATCCAGGTTCAAACGCGAGAGTGGCGCGGAAAACAGAGTCTCCAGCCGTGTAAATTTATCCCAAGAGAGGGAAAGGGAACACCGCATAAACCTGAGGAAGAGGGAAAGGAATGGTCATCGCAACCATAACCTAGGTTCGGGATCCGGTTACGCGAGGGGAAGGTGCTAGCACCCCACGCGTCCATCGTACTCGATGGGATCCACGCTTGTTGTCTATTCTAAGGGTGAGTTATCCTATCATCTATGGCTGTACTAAGACGGGGAAACAAAGACAGACTCGGTAGGACGTCGACGTCCTAGGCATACATACCCCCTTTGTGCAATAGGGAATTCAGAGTCAACGTAGTTCGGACCAAGTTCTTTTTGTGTTTTTTATGAGCGACGTTAAGTCCGCATCCGGCAGTTAGGGTCGATGCCTGTTTGCGACTCAGACAGAAGGTAACGTGCCCTTTTTGAAAATAGCCTTTAGTTTGACAATCCCGAAGGACAAAAAGGTTTGAAGTTTGTTTGTATTTTTTAAGACAGAAGTGACTTGAGTTAGTTCATAACTTGCATTGCACCAAAGTCTAGGGCACAGGGACGAATACTTAACGAATCGTCCCAAGACAGGACGCTCGCTAAGCACTCGGGAAAGATGAGAGGAAGCCCCTCATTTCTCATTCCCCACGGTTAAGGCCCGTGCGCAATACACTTTATCTTTATTAAGTGTTTTCAAGAAGTTTTGAGATGAGGAGAGAGAAGACACAAAGGAAACTCTAAAGGGAAACTAAGAGTCCTAATGTTATCATGCATGGATGACCTATGGTTAGTGAGGTTTGACAACAACCTAAGCCTAAAGAAAAGAAAAGATGAGAGACAGGAAGAATGAGAGTGGACATGGATAACTATCCACACCCTCAAAGAACTTACCTCAACCTCTGCATAAAAGGTTAGTACAAAACAGACATAAATTATATTAAGGCAAATGAAACCCAAACAATGACATATAATAGCAATCAAGTGACCTATAACAATCTAAACATGGTTTAAGAATCCAAAGAAGCAATCTCAAACAATGGCACAAGTGCCTTTTCAAACAGGTAACCAGACATGATTAAGGATGTGCACACAAGAAGATCTCACACAAAGAGCAGTTAAACAATTAGCAAGACATCCTCTAAAATCACCAAATTAATTATCAAAGTAGCTCAACCAGAAGCAAACAATCTTATCAAAACTCATGCCAAAATTCAATATATAAGTCACTCAAACAATCATGCAAAGTTCAGACAAGAAACCTGGTTTAGTATGCAAAAGAAAAGGACTGAAATGCAATATGAAAAAGCTTTTAAAAATGAGAGAAAAATATTTTAATGCATTTCAATGTATTGGGGAATGAATGTAAAAAGAATGAATTCAAAAGGTTTTGTATGCTATGAGAACAAAATCCTACAAGTTTAGGTATGCATGATATGAATAATTCAAAAAGAAAATAAACAAATATTTATTTCAGATGCTAAAAATAAAATAAAATAATAAAATAAAATTTGTAAAAATTATATAAAATTATAAGTATGATGCATGAATTTTTTGGGAATTTTTTAATGCAATTATCTATTTTTAAAAATAAAAAATGAATTAATGCAAATTTAATAAAATAAAAGAAAAATAAATTAAGTGGGGGTGTGTTCAGCAGTTTATTCACGTTGGAATGATAATGGGCTGGAAAATGTGGGGTGCGAATAACAAGGCCCAGATCAAAATCCATCAGAAAAAAAATAAAATAAAAAAGAGTCCACGTGTGGACTTCAGTCAACCCAGTTGACTCACCATCACCTTCAGATTGATCTAACGCTCTTTGTTAAGTCAAACAAAGTCCAAGTATTTATGATTAACAGTCATGATTAAGGAGCACACTACAATTATCATGCACGCACACTTACACGACTGGTCAGAAATATAAAAAGGAACACGTGCCTATCATGCTCCATCATTAATGTGTTGGCTGCGTAATGGCCATTGGATTTCATCAACGCACACGATCAGGTCAACAACTCAAAAAATCAAACAAGATCAGCGGTTCAAATTAAAAGTACACAGTAACATGCATAGGAAGCCACACACGCGATTATTAAATTAAAATCAGAAAAAAAAATAAAAGAATAAAACGTGGCAAACTGATGGTCGTGCGATGAAACAGATCAACGGTGGAAAGGTCGTCTCCTACCTCCAGTATCTTCACCGGCCGGAACCCTTACCAGCCGCCGGAGCTAGGGTTCCGGCCACCTTCTCCGTTCACCTGCAACAAAAAATAGCCCAGAAAACGTACACGAACACACCTTCTTGACCAGAAAATCATGAGGAACCCAAATATCCAATCAAAAATCACAAACTATCAACGTATCATGAAAAACGAATGAGAAAAGGTTTGTATTCAAAACTTGAAATTCACACAGCAATCAATATACACGTCTAAATAGATTAGGTCATCCCACTGATAATGATTTAGGCCTTGGTAATTCTCCACTTAATGAGTTTTGGACAAATTTGGAAATTTGAATAATGTGAAATACACCCTCCTCCATGCATGGATATCCAAATATTTCATGATGGATCACTTAATTTCCAATTGCTAATTACACCTGAATTGAATTTGGGCCTTGAGATGCCTTGGTTCATGAGTTTTAAATAATTTGGCAATTTTGCACCATGGAAAATAAGTGATGGATAAACCATGAAACTTCTTGATTCAAAGGCCAAGAATAGTCCTTATGGATTGTACTTTGATGTTATAATATGACATGAAGCAATGGAATCAATTATAGGTCCATATGTCCCAAAGTGCAAAAGTTGTGAAAATGGAACCCTAAAAACCATTTTGCCTTCTTTTGGTCATAACTTGAGTTTCAAAAATGATATGGAGGCCCACTAGTACTTGTTGGAATGAGGAGAAAAAGATCTTCAACTTTCATGTTTGAGGAAAATTTATTTGAAGCTTTCTTGATGATGAAAAGTCAAGTTGAATGTAGTGTAAGAACTTGCCCAAAAAGGAAACTTTCAAATTATATGTCATTTCCATATTTAGTAACTTTTGTGGCAACCCTTGATTCTTGATGAATGGTGTGAAACTTGACTCTTGAAGACCATATGAGGATGTGAGACCTTGAAAACCTTGAAGAGAACCTCCAAATTTCACAGTTGACTTCCCCTCTCACTGTTGACTTTTCCCCTGATTCTCCTAATTCCTAATCCATTGGCCATTTGAACTTCTCATGCACGAAACTGATGGACAATCTTCCATTCCTAGATACTTAGGGACCCAAGGAATACCATAGAATCAAGTCTTGCCCAAGAAATCAGAAATAAACTGACTTTATAGCAAACCATAATTTAGGTACCCTCAGTCTAGGAGGAAATAACACAGTCTCCAAGTCCAAATTCCTCTGAATATGATGTGTATCCTCTCCAACAAAGATAAGATATGCCATTTGGTGATGATAAAAACCCAATCATCTTGCCCATTGTAGCAATAAACCCAAGAATCTCAAAACCCTAATTTCTGCACTGGTTAGGAGAAAGTGATCCACTTGAACTCTCTTGCTTGACCCTTTGAAGAACATCTTCTCCTCTTGAACTTGCCTCTGGCACCTTGACCCCATGCTAAGAACCAATGATATGCACACATGATAATGTAAAAAATGGAATGAAACATAAGCCAGTTAGTACTAAAGTAAGGAGGGCAAATTTTGGGGTGCTACAATAGGTTGATGCTTTCAAACTGGAATCAAGATTATTTAAATTAATCTAAAAAGTTATTTGTGTTAGAAGGAATATGGTAATCTATCATAGTAGTTATAGAGTTTTATTGAATTAGGTTTCTAAATTAATTATATTTTTGTAACAATTTTGTAAGAATTTTGATTAATCATATTATGTGACGGGTTAACTATTATAATCTGTCTCAGTAGGAATTCTTATAAGATTCAACGTCGGTTGATTGTTTAGTCTTATGATAAAAAATTAGAATCATAAAAGAGAATAGTTCTTTGAACCAATGATATATCCCATGAATATCGTCAAAATCAGTGAATCAATATTTTAATTTGATTGTTAAATTCGTTAAATTGCTCACAGTTTTCTCCTAACAAAACCCTCAAATGTACACTATTGTTATTGTTCATATTTTGGTTATTATAAATTCATAGGTTCTTCACAAGACCAAGGTTAATTACCTTGTACTATATTTTCTAAACTATTTTGATCGCGCACGACAACAAACATGGGGTCAACTCCTAAAAAAGTTTGACAGCTTTTAGAAGGACATGGATACATGTGATTTGCTTTCTGACATGGCTTCATAACTTATTATTTTAAAAGAACCCTTGGCTGAGAAGGAGACAACTCTTGAGAAGGTGAGGAATTTATTGACTAGCTCTGAAGTGACCAAGGCAACACTGACCTTTCAAGTAGTTGAAGTTGAGGTTGCCTTTAAAGATATGTATAATTTTGATACAATTTATCCTTTCCTTCAATTAAGGATTTTGAATTAATTTTATTTTTTCTTGTGTGATTTTGTTTCATCATTTACATGTCCATGGTCTATTTTATCATTATCGTCTTCCATAATTTTATATCATCATTTATTTGCATCCAATTTTTTTCATCATGTTTCCTTTCATGATTTTATTTTGTCATTTATTCACCTATGATTTTGTTTCACCGTTTTCCTTTCCGTGGTTTTTATTCATAACTTAGTTTCATACTTTTTGACTTATGATACCATGAGATGAGAATACATATGTAGTTTGATGTTCTCTACTCCTATTTAGGTGGCCAATGCGAGGCTGGCGATGAATGGTTCATATGCAACTTGGTTATTGGTGGTTGAGAAATCTAAGCATAAGGATACCTGAATCACTAGTTCTGATTTGTTCCCTAAAATGAGTCTGACTCTGTTTCCTTTACTAATGAAATTATGTTACTCAGGGGCAGATGTCGAACATGATGTCCTAGACAACTGCTTCGACAAGTTAAACCAGAATCACCATAATTAACACATATTCAATTGTATAAGATGATGGAGCAGAAAAGAAATAAGGAACATAATAATTTGTAACAAAGTTCAACGCAACAACACCTACGTCTGGAGAGCTATCTTTCAACACCAAAAAGGAAATTCACAATTAGTAGTTTAGTACATTTAGTCTTACAAGTAACAACAAACCTTATGTTGTTCAATGCCTCTTCCTAACACTACCTAATGAATTTCTATTTAGGACTACCCCTAAATATATGAGAACCCCTCTCACTTTCTCTCAATCATTAAACCCTAGTGAATGGTGATAAACCCAATTATCAATGTTGAATATTACAACTCAAATAGACAAACCTTTTATGCTAAGTTACTAAAACATAGAGGTGTACATAAAGCAATAACAAGGACTCTTAACCCTAGAACTCTATATCTTCAATGAATATTACTTGCTTTCCAATGTAGGTATTGATCTCCTTATATAGCAAAAGTATTCTCGGCTTTTCTTCTTGGATCTTAGGTTTAATTTCGTCCAAAATGCTTGAAAATTCAGTTGGATATTATTTGTTCCATAAATATCTCCATCAGAAAGATATGATTTGGTTTAATTCAAATGCAAATTTAAATCTCATTTAAACTTGATTTGATCTTCACAGTTGTCCAACAAATTATATAATAATATTGCTAAATAAAAGCAATAAAATCTAACTGAATCTTTAACCAAACATTCGTTCCAAAACAGAACAATCTGTCATGTTGAGCAATGCACAAATGTCATACCCACATGTTGTGACATCGTGTCCAACATGTGTCTCTTCTGCACCAGAGAATCATCTTGAAGCAGGTTGGCAATCTTGAACAATTCTCCATGATGTTGTTTTGAAAAATGCATCCAATCCAAAAGGAACAACAATATCTCCCTTTGGGAAACTGTGGCAAAACAACTCATCAAGATAGATAGAGCTTATTCAACCAGAACAAGTGACATTCAGCAGAACTATTAGAGCATACACTTTCATCAACAACAACTTCATCCAAGTTGTAGCACAACAACAGAAAGTAGTAGCATATATGCATGCCACACAAAATAATGCTCCAAAATCAATCATGCAATCATTCACAAATTAGTCATGCATGGCACTCGGTTAGCTCATAGTTAGTAGCATACAATCCTACCAACTAACAGTTATCAACATTCAATCATTCACATACTTAGTCATGCATAACACAAACAGTTAGTAGTTAATATCAAAATATGCAAAATACTATTAACACAAAAGCTCACTCCAAAAGAGCTAGATGTCTTGCTCGATGCTCTAACATGTGAGCACATCATTAGTACTTACTCAAATGGTCAGTAATAGAAAAATACTTATATTATCGCAACAACACCATACTACTCCCCCTTTTGCCATAATTTGGAAAAGGGTTAGTACATCAAACAACACCTAGAAGTCAGTCATGCATAGTTTAGTATGTTAGTGTAACACCCCAAAATTTGCCCTCCATTTTCTAACTTTAACTGGCTTATGTTTCATTTCATTTTGCATTATCATTTATGCATATGATTAGTTTTATGCGTGGTATCAAGGTATCTTGGTTAGTTCAAGAGGAGAGTGTGTTTCTCAGAGACTCAAGCAAGAGATCAGGTGTGCATAGAGGAATATTGTTCAAGATGCCAAGGGAAGAGTTATTCTTAATATCACCATCACTCAAGCTACAATGGATTCCTACGCCTCAAGCATCCCTATATGTCCATTGCCTCATCAGGTGATTAGATTTGGCGAGAATTTTGAAGTGGATTACTTCTTTATATCTGGTGGTCATCAAACTAGGGTTATGGATATCTGGGAATGTATTTCTCCAATGGACAAGATTTTTGAAGCTTCATCATCACCATGTGGCACATTTCATTTTTGTTGAAGATTGGCCATCAATTTGATTCAGAAGGGTTTCAATTGATCAGACGATTGAAAATCAAGAGAATTTGGGATAAAGTCAACTGTGCAGTGAAAAAGTCAACTCCTGACTTTTTGTGGTCAAATTCTTTTTCATCATGTCAAACGTGATCAATGGATGGATTTTGGTCAAGAAATGTCAAGGTATTCATCAAAAATCAAGAATTTGGAAGATTTGCCATTTATGGAAAGTTGGGGTTTTACAGAGTTTCCATTTTTGGAAAAAATCAGTCAACTTCATGGCCAATTTTCTCCATGCTCTAGACTTCATTTCAATTTTCCCCCAACATCAAAGTTGTAGAGCATTATCTCAGCTTTCTTTTGAGTACTAGAAAGCCTTTATTGGATGCGTGAAGCTCAAGTTATGATCCTCCGAAGTTAGGGTTTTGAAGTTGGTAACTTAGTGAAATTTTCATTAAGTTTTAGACAAAATGTTTGACTACTTTCCATGGCTTTTTTTCATCATGATCCCAACTTCATTTCAATCTTTCTCAAACATCAAAGTCGTAGGCCTTGTTCTAAGCTTTCCAACCATTACTAGTACATGTTCATTGGATCAAAACTCACCAAGTTATGTTTCTTCAAAGTTGAGGTATCAATGATGTGAAAGTTTGCATAACTTAGAATTTTTTTCATGTTGCTCTTGGCAGATTTTTATACACATGTCCATGGCCAATTTTCATGATCCTCCGAGCCTTTTCTTGAGTTGCAATGGACATGAAACTTGTTCCTTTTCCTCTCTACTTCATTTTTTAGCCAAAATTTCCTACATTTGGACAAGAATCCACCAAGTTATAAGGCTTTAAAGTTAGGTCTTCACTTGATTCTAAGCATGAAACATAACATGGTTTTCAAGGCATTCTTGGCAAATTATGAACCAACTCTTGCAGGATAGCTTTGCTACCAATTCTACACGCATGAGACCTCATTTTGTGACACCAGAACATTGCCATAAGTAACCAAACCTTGTATGTACCATTCATGCCAACTTTTGAATCTTTTGCCATAATGAGAAACAAGTGAAAACTTACTCACCAAGAATGATCCTTCCACTCTCCCTCATTCTGACCACTATGCTACACAAGGGAAGGACAACCCAACCACCCAAATCATGTGAATTCATACTACACCCTCTCACACACTCCATTTTTTAACCTTAAGTTTTAACCATAGTATGTTTGTTTTAACCACACCAAAGCTTCATATATAAGCTAAATATGCAAACCCTAGCTTCATTCATTCATTCTCAGCAGCCACAAACCCAAGAGCTCACTCTCACTCTCAAAAATCTCCAATATTCGAATCTCACTCACCAAAGGCTTTTTTTCTCCACTCTTGCTTCCATCATCATCTTAAGAATCTCAAAAGGCTAGAAGGAAGGTGGTTTTGAAGCTTTGGAGCAAAGGTACAAAGCATCACGAGTTCCACTTTTGGTAACTTTTTCTCAACACCTTTCTCTTGTGTCTTGCGTGTTTTGAGTGTGTTATCTGCATATTTAGAATCCTGGATTAATGTATAAGACGTTTGGGTTGTAGTTGTTTTGTTTTGTGAGAGTTGCACAACATGCCCTTTTTCATTTTGGCTATTTTTGATGGTGTTAGAGGCTTTGAGAGTGAAAGATAATTCCATTTTTGGAATCAGCACGAAAAACTGAGGGGGGGTCCTAATCTCGCGTTTCCGGTCGCGCCAACCGCCGCCGGCGGTGGCCGGCCGGACTTGTTCTTTTTCTGGCGAAATAATACTGTTCACGTGAAAACCATGCATGTCATGAAGATTATGATGACGTGGCGGTTCATGTTTGGGTTGGTGATCTATTTTGTCTTGTAGTCACTTAACACCATGTGACCAATTGATTTCTTTGTCCACATAATTTTGTTACGTTTAATTCCTTTTTTCTTTTCTTTTGATGCAAAATATCTGATAACACACAATTCTCATGGGTCTGTGCAGTCAGCTTTTCACACCCCCCCACGTTACAGGCCCAGGCTCGTTGGTGTGTTTTCCCTTGCTAATACACCCTTCCCTTTTTAACACTTGTTTTTATTTCTTTTTTTATTCATTTTATTTTCGTTTTACTTTCAATTATTAAAAATACTTTCTCTTATTAAAAAATTCCAAAAAAAAATCATGTACATACTTTAATGTCTTATTTTATTTTCTGTGAATTTTATTTTCATTTTCCATTTATTTTGATATTTAATTATGATTTTCTTTTCCAAAGTGTC
Source organism: Lathyrus tuberosus (assembly GCA_022829125.1). Lineage (NCBI taxonomy): Eukaryota > Viridiplantae > Streptophyta > Magnoliopsida > Fabales > Fabaceae > Lathyrus > Lathyrus tuberosus. The sequence continues at coordinate 5,753,669 of JALAZF010000199.1, read as the reverse complement.
TTCCATGCCTACCCATGTGATTCATGCTTATGTTTGGTGACTTTGCCATGCTTTCTTGAGCTTTATTTTTTACCATGTGTTCATACTTAGATACGGAATGTTATAGTGTCATGTTGCTACCTTGGTGCTTAATTTTTGATTATTTTTGTAACACCCCAATTCCCATCGCGAATAAATAATACATAAATAAATCAGAGTAATTAAAATTTTATTTTTCCGACAGGAAACAGGGAAGTCACACCTAAAGAAAGAAAACACAACCCCTGCTCATAAATTTGATACATAGCATAAAATAGAATACCCTCAAAGGGGAAACTTTTTCCATATAAAGGGAAAGGTCAATTATGGAATAAAGCGGAAAGATCCATAACCGACTTGTTTTACAAAATAAATCATTTTAGAACATCAACTATATACACAAAAGTACTACAAAATACATTCAACAAATGTATACATATATATATATATATATATAATCGTTCCCCGACTCCCGTGCTACGTATCAGAGCAGACACCAAGACCGACAACAGAACGGAGGACTAATCTTCACAAAAAGACCTCCAGCAACTCTAATCTGCAATGCCTCGTAGAGCATTATAAAACAGCAGAAGGGTGAGAAATAACAACTAAATCAAGATTGCATAATAATATGCAAATACACATAAAAATCATATACACAGTTATTCTCACCACATTTATCACACACCCATACCTATAGCATGTCGTAAATACATAACCTATATCAATTATCCAACATAATCACGTATTTGCACATAAGGCATACCAAGCCATCACATATAGAAACACAACATACATCACATAGCATATGTCTATGCATAAAACATATTATCCACAACCAATGCATTTATCACATATGCATATCAAATTACCAATGCTATCACAATCTCAACACATCACAAATCAATGCACAATTTCCACACATAATCAGTCAAATCATGATTTTCCACACATAATGCGTCCATTCACAATTCTCACACATAATCAATCCATGATTTATGCAAATGCACAGAGACCGACACAACATCTCTATGCAAATGTCATGCGGTACAGACTCCAACGTTTCATATCTTATCACCAGTTCACTCAGGAACTATTGGAACCATCGCTCGTTACTGAGGGTCGCTCAAGTAACACCCCGTCGGGCATACGATGTTCACCCGTCGCTTGCAGTCCTCTTTGTATAAGGCTCGCGACGTTTATGGATCACTTGCAGTCCTCTCTGTATAAGGCTCACGATCCGATCGCTTGCAGTCCTCTTTGTATAAGGCTCACGATCGTCTATAATCATCGTTTTCAGTCCTCTTATTTTTAAGGCTCATGATCCAATCAGATCGCTTTCAGTCCTCTTATTTTTAAGGCTCACGATGTTATAGCAGATTCCCTCAGGAATCAATCCGTCGCTCAGGACGTCACAACAATGCATATCATGATGCTTGGCATACAATGACTCATGACATCACATGCATCTTCACACATATATGCAACCAAAATCATGCATATATTTCAACTCATCAATTCCATACATTCACAATTCAACCATATGAATTAATCAACCTCATCACATTCATGCATTGCAAATCAATTCAAACAATGCATTTCAAACCAAAAAGGACACCACATAACATACATTGAATTTCACATAAACAATGCATTTCACCACAAACTACAAACCACAACAATCATGCCATCACAATTACTTCCACAAGGGATTCGCACCACAAAGGCTACCCACAACACATCATAACAACATACATTGATATTCAATCAAACAATGTATTTTACCACACAACAACATCATTAATCCCGCATCGAAGTCTAATTCAAAACAATGCACATATTTGCCATAAAGCCACAAACCATCATCACAATATTCCATCATGTATATTCACATCATATAACAGTACACAAGCTACACGTTACATATCAAAAGCATATAGCATGATAACACATCAACCGCACACATTGTACTCGATAAAAACCCGACAACCCGACTATTTTTCCAAAAACACGAATTAATTAAATCATATTTTACCCTTCAAACCATCTTTAATAGAAAGAACTTTTTATTAGCTTTCCAACGCTTCAAACGGGGGTCAAAACGGACTTACGGTTTAAAAGTTATGAAGAAAACAAAATCGGACATTTTGGAAAATTTTCATCACTTGCGAGTATGCTCAGGTCAAGTCCATAGGTCGACGCAAAGCACTTTAGGTCGACGCAAAAGTCCTTCAGGTCGACGCATACTGCGCAGAATTTGATAAAAACTCAGTTTTCGATCGTTAAATGACTTCCGGACCTCCGATTTTGATTCCGTAAAAAGCTGCGGTCTCAGAATTCAACATACTAGAATATTTCCATCATTAAAAAGCCATCTAAAACATTTTACATTTTTGAAATATTTTGACACATAATTATATCAATTTATCCCAACTCCAAACTCGCTCAAAACCACTCGAAAACACACAAATAGTCATTCCCGATTAATTCCTATCCTTACCCGATTAAATATCAACATATACCAATGTTACCAGACATATCCAAACACTTTACTCGATCACAACATCAATTGCACAAAAACATCATTATATATCAAAAACTCAAAAGTTATAAATTCAACTCGATTCAATCAAACGATCACGCTAAATCAAGACCCAACATCACACGACTCTACTACGCGATTTATTCCGACTTTCGTCAGTAAAAACATCGATTTCTAATCGTTTTTCTCATTTTGACCTAGAATTGAAAAATTATGAAAAACAAGTCAAACATTCACACAATCACACACATATACATACACAAGCAAGATATAATTGAAACTTCTCACCCTTAACCGATTAATCGCGCTTTAAACGGATGAATTCCCGATTTTCCTCTTTGTCCTCTTCTTTCTTCTCTTCCTCTTCTTTTCTCTTTTTCTCTTCTCTTTCTCCTTTTCTTTTCTCTTTCTCTTTTTCTCTCTTTTCTTTCTATTTCTATTTCTATTTATAACCAAATATCTAACTACCCAAATGACCAAAATACCCTTACACTCAAATATCTCGCAACCGCTCTCAAAACGAGATAAAACGTAAACAATGATGAAAAATAATATATTGCCAAATAAAAGTCAAGAATAAAATAATATAATAATAAAATAATCAAATAGACTCGATTAAATAAAACTGACAAAAACTGGGGCGTTACAACTCTCCCCCACTTAGACTTTTTCGTCCTCGAAAATATACTGAGACGAACAACTCCGGACACAACTCTCGCATCCGACCAACAAACCAACATGCCAACAAAAGCACACCACGAATAACACAAACTGACAAACCACCTCACCAACAGCAACTACTACAACGACACGACAACGACGACAACTACAACAACAAGATGCAAAGCCCATACAATGCACTTGACGACCAACTCACAACTCAAGGAAAACCACGATACCAACACACAGGTTCACTCTTGAACCGAAACACAACAAGATCGTTACCCTCACCCTAGGTAACACTCCCCTAACTCCCCACACAGGAATTAGCTACTCGCACTCGAACCAACACGATAGGAACGAGGCAATAACACAAACAAGAACGCAAGTTCCACGACACCACATCATCTCAACAACATCAACAAAACTAGAATACCAACATCCTTGTCACACAACCTTATTACAACAATGCTACGTTTCACCAATCGAACATACGACCAAAACACCCAACTACATATTAGTACCTGATTAATATTGAAACCTTCCACTTATCACTTTCATTTTGAAACGTCCAATGGTCTCATCACTCCTACATATTTCCAATATTCAACCTATAAACTCTTACCAGTCCCACACGCATATACGAATCATGCCACCTCACGCTTCCGTTGCACACTCTGATTACTCGTAACCATCAAACCTACCAATCTCACGTCTAAAGTCTAACTCTTTCTCATATTCACCAAAAATCACTGCTCACAGTTAATATTCCTAACCTCAGACTCTTCTTTGTTATCTCACACACCAGACACAAGTCTTTGAACTGCTCAAATAATTCTAATTCTCAGACCATCAAAACAGACATACATAGAAACTTTCGACTTAACTCATCAGACACAACCTCAGCTTTTCCCCAAAGGATAATCCAAGCCAAATTCATAACTCGCCACGAATTCCAATTAAAGTCATAACTCATCACAAATTCTAACCATCCTCATTGTCTCATACTCTATTCCTTCAAACCAACCAAGTACTTTAAATTCTTGCGATTACCCAACACTTCGAGCCGAGAACTATAAAAATAATACCTCCAAATTTTCCAACACAATACAACCGCAACTAATTCAAAATCCATAATAATACAGATCATTTTATAAATCCTCAATTTTCATAAAGCATAAACCACGACTTTACCCTCTCGCATTAACACACTGACTAAACTCATCAAAGACACATCCCAAAACCTCACAAACGGGTGAACAGGATCACACAGAATCAAAACTGGAGTCGTAGACAACTTCTACATTAGTTCTCTGAAACTTTCCTCACAATGAACATCCAAAACAAACGACTTACCCTTTTACAAGTCAACTGTCATAGCAGAAGTACGAACTTAGCAAAGTCTTCCATAGCCTGCAGTAACAACCAACTAAGTCCAAAAGTTTCTAATCTCCTTAACCAACTTCGGAGCCTCTCAATGTAGAACTGCATCTACTTCCGATGGATCCATTAACCATACTCTCATCTGAAATAACATTTCCAAGAAAACTAACCCTTTTCAACCAAAATTCTCACTCGAATAACTTAGCATAAAACTTCGTCTCTTTTCAACACTTGTAATTCAAATCTCAAACACTTAACTTGTTCTTCCTCCGAGTTTATAACAGATCCGAATATCCTCAATCAAAGCCATTACGAACTTATCCAAGTAAATATGGAAGATACGATTCCTCTACTCCACAAACATTACAGACGCAGTACTAACACCAAACAACATCACTGAGCATTGTAATGCCCAACCAAACCAACCCTCATCCAAACTTGTCCAGACTTACATACAAGCTTAATCGAGTAAATAACAGTCTATCCCGATGCTAACAACCACAACCAGTCACATTAAATCGATCAAAGCCTCAACTCACACAATTCACTATCCTTAACAAACGTGCCAAACAATTGTAATTTCACTCCAACTCAACCAAACCATTCCAGTTATCTAACCATGAAAGTGGACGCTTATTCTCAATCGTTACCTTACTCCACTGTTAGTAATCCATACACAAGTCCTTCTCTTAACCGTCCAAATTCCATAAATCCCAACATGTAGCCACAACCAAGCCAAGAAAACTCTTAAATATTACATCCACACTTAAGGTTTTCTCAAAATTTCCATTAATGCTCTAAAATTCCAAAAACTCCAAACCTCTCCAGAACTCTAAGTTTTGCTTTCCATAGCCTCAATACCTTCATACACATCATGCTTGTTATTCCATTCAATCATCAGTTCATTGTATTACTATCAATACTGGAGCTCTCTAAGACAACACACTTGGTCTCACAAATCCCTTTTTCCAGTAAATCTTCCAACCGCTCGTTCAATCTGAGTTTCACTTCCTAAAAGTTCTTCTACTTACTTAGCAGATCCAAACCTCAAATCCTTACCTTCTTCCAATTTGAGTTCACACTCTTCTCTCTGAGAACAACCATTAACGATGCCCAATCATTCTCTCTCAAAACTTCCCAACTGAACCAACATACCAAAGCCTCTAATCCGTCTCATCTTCCGATATTAGAATCTTCTTCGACTCAACAAAACAATTTGTACTAATTTCCTTAATTCAAAACAATTCATTGCACACACTATCAAAGCCGAAAAGGCCCGTCTATTCTATCCAACATAATTCCCGTCTGCTATCAACAAGAGATTAAGGGTGATCAGTTCCTCAATTTGCCAATAGACAGCCGACAATCATGGTGGGGCATAAACCGTCTTTACCAAACTATAATAGCATTTCTTGATTCCTGTGCACAAAACTACCTAAGGCAAAAATCCTTAGTTGACATAAACCTTACCTCCACATTCCCTCTGGAACTGGGAACCACACTGCCCCAAGAGCACTTACACTCTTGCAACCAACGGCACACTGAGCCCACGCTCTACAACCGAAGAAACTTGGAGAAGTTCCAACTTCTCCCCCACTTATATCATTCTCACACCTGAAGACAAAGGACTAGAAAAACCCGAAAGTACTGATAGTGTTTCCCACACATATCACGTACTAAGGGACAAACAACACCGACAGTATTCAACTGTCACACCAACTGACTCAACAACTTGGCCGGATGGACGGACCTGCTCTGATACCACTAATGTAACACCCCAATTCCCATCGCGAATAAATAATACATAAATAAATCAGAGTAATTAAAAATTTATTTTTCCGACAGGAAACAGGGATGTCACACCTAAAGAAAGAAAACACGATCTCTGCTCATAAATTTGATACATAGCATAAAATAGAATACCCTCAAAGGGGAAACTTTTTCCATATAAAGGGAAAGGTCAATTATGGAATAAAGCGGAAAGATCCATAACCGACTTATTTTACAAAATAAATCATTTTAGAACATCAACTATATACACAAAAGTACTACAAAATACATTCAACAAATGTATACATATATATATATATATATATATATATATATATAATCGTTCCCCGACTCCCGTGCTACGTATCAGAGCAGAAACCAAGACCGACAATATAACGGAGGACTAATCTTCACAAAAAGACCTCCAGCAACTCTAATCTGCAATACCTCGTAGAGCATTATAAAACAGCAGAAGGGTGAGAAATAACAACTAAATCAAGATTGCATAATAATATGCAAATACACATAAAAATCATATACACAGTTATTCTCACCACATTTATCACACACCCATACCTATAGCATGTCGTAAATACATAACCTATATCAATTATCCAACATAATCACGTATTTGCACATAAGGCATACCAAGCCATCACATATAGAAACACAGCACACATCACATAGCATATGTCTATGCATAAAACATATTATCCACAACCAATGCATTTATCACATATGCACATCAAATTACCAATGCTATCACAATCTCAACACATCACAAATCAATGCACAATTTCCACACATAATCAGTCAAATCATGATTTTCCACACATAATGCGTCCATTCACAATTCTCACGCATAATCAATCCATGATTTATGCAAATGCACAGAGACCGACACAACAACTCTATGCAAATGCCATGCGGTACCGACTCCAACGTTTCATATCTTATCACCAGTTCACTCAGGAACTATTGGAACCATCGCTCGTTACTGAGGGTCGCTCAAGTAACACCCCGTCGGGCATACGATGTTCACCCGTCGCTTGCAGTCCTCTTTGCATAAGGCTCACGACATTTATGGATCGCTTGTAGTCCTCTTTGTATAAGGCTCACGATCCGATCGCTTGCAGTCCTCTTTGTATAAAGCTCAGGATCGTCTATAATCATCGTTTTCAGTCCTCTTATTTTTAAGGCTCACGATCCAATCAGATCGCTTTCAGTCCTCTTATTTTTAAGGCTCACGATGTTATAGCAGATTCCCTCAGGAATCAATCTGTCGCTCAGGACGTCACAACAATGCATATCATGATGCTTGGCATACAATAACTCATGACATCACATGCATCTTCACACATATATGCAACCAAAATCATGCATATATTTCAACTCATCAATTCCATACATTCACAATTCAACCATATGAATTAATCAACCTCATCACATTCATGCATTGCAAATCAATTCAAACAATGCATTTCAAACCATAAAGGCCACCACACAACATACATTGAATTTCACATAAATAATGCATTTCACCACAAACTACAAACCACAACAATCATGCCATCACAATTACTTCCACAAGGGATTCACACCACAAAGGCTACCCACAACACATCATAACAACATACATTGATATTCAATCAAACAATGTATTTTACCACACAACAACATCATTAATCCCGCATCGAAGTCTATTTCAAAACAATGAACATATTTGCCATAAAGCCACAAACCATCATCACAACATTCCATCATGTATATTCACATCATATAACGGCACACAAGCTACACGTTACATATCAAAAGCATATAGCATGATAACACATCAACCGCACACATTGTACTCGATAAAAACCCGACAACCCGAATATTTTTCCAAAAACACGAATTAATTAAATCATCTTTTACCCTTCAAACCATCTTTAATAGAAAGAACCTTTCATTAGCTTTCCAACGCTTCAAGCGGGGGTCAAAATGGACTTACGGTTCAAAAGTTATGAAGAAAACAAAATCGGACATTTTGGAAAATTTTCATCACTTGCGAGTATGCTCAGGTCGAGTCCATAGGTCGACACAAAGCACTTTAGGTCGAAGCAAAAGTCCTTCAGGTCGACGCATACTGCGCAGAATTTGATAAAAACTCAGTTTTCGATCGTTAAATGACTTCCGGACCTCCGATTTCGATTCCGTAAAAAGCTGCGGTCTCAGAATTCAACATACTACAATATTTCCATCATTAAAAAGCCATCTAACACATTTTCCATTTTTGAAATATTTTGACACATAATTATATCAATTTATCCCAACTCCAAACTCGCTCAAAACCACTCGAAAACACACAAATAGCCATTCCCGATTAATTCCTATCCTTACCCGATTAAATATCAACCTATACTAATGTTACCAGACATATCCAAACACTTTTACTCGATCACAACATCAATTGCACAAAAACATCATTATATATCAAAAACTCAAAAGTTATAAATTCAACTCGATTCAATCAAACGATCACGCTAAATCAAGACCCAACATCACACAACTCTACTACGCGATTTATTCTGACTTTCGTCCATAAAAACATCGATTTCTAATCGTTTTTCTCATTTTGACCTAGAATTGAAAAATTATGAAAAACAAGTCAAACATTCACACAATCACACACATATACATACACAAGCAAGATATAATTGAAACTTCTCACCCTTACCCGATTAATCGCGCTTTAAACGGATGAATTCCCGATTTTCCTCTTTTTCCTCTTCTTTCTTCTCTTCCTCTTCTTTTCTCTTATTCTCTTCTCTTTCTCCTTTTCTTTTCTCTTTCTCTTTTTCTCTCTTTTCTTTCTTTCTATTTCTATTTATAACAAAATATCTAACTACCCAAATGACCAAAATACCCTTACACTCAATATCTCGCAACCGCTCTCAAAACGCGATAAAACATAAACAATGATGAAAAATAATATATTACCAAATAAAAGTCAAGAATAAAATAATATAATAATAAAATAATCAAATAGACTCGATTAAATAAAATTGACAAAAACTGGGGCGTTACAATTTTCCATGTGGTTCTCAGTTGCTCCTCGATTATTGCTCGGTTAGCTTGATATGTGTAATGTTTGATCCATTTGATGATGAAATCTTGTGATTCTTACTGAGATTTTTTGCAAATACATTCTTGATGAATGTAACATGATTGTGGAATTTATTTGGATTTTTATAAGGCATGCTTCTATTTTTGGTTGATGCTTACATGTGGCTTGAACTTTGAATGGAATGTTTTCGGTACTTGACCTAGTTTGGATCTTTTTGACCATTTGTACTTAAGTGAAGCTTGAAATGATTATATGATGTGTTCATGTACTGTCTCCGCTTGTTTGTGGATCTGGAATCATTCTCATTTAATAATTTTTCTATTTGTGGTTGATTTTCCAAGTTGACAATGTTTTGGCATTACTCTTTGGATGTTTTGAACTAGTTTCTTTGTGTTGCCTTCTCATATGATTTAATGAATGCTTGGTGACTCTTGTTTGCTTTGAATAACATGTGTGAGGTTCTGATCCTCTTGAGATGGTGTCCATTTAGTGACATTTTCTCACTTCTTTCCTCACATGATCTTTTGTTGCTTGCATGAATGACATAAGTGAATGTTTTGCCTAGTTTTGACATATGGTTTGAGTGTGATGGATGACATTTATTCTTTGATGATTTGAGCTTGTTATGACATGATGTGCTTGATACCCTATCTTGTGTCTCACCTCATTTGGTCTTATCTATCCTTGTTCTATGTCCTGTTACATCTCTTATGGAATTCTATATCACTTGAGTTTGTTTGAACACTTTGTCTTGCATGATCTTGTTTGCTTGGACATGATGATTGGTGATTGCTTGGTATGAGTATGATGTTTGCCATGTTGCCTTGCTTCTTGAGTTGAACTTCCATGTTTGTTCACTTTGTTGCATCTTCTTCTTCATCTCTTACTTCTTTCTTCTCCCCTAAGTCTTAAGACTTGTTTAAGTCTTAGATTTGCTTTTGCATGTTCCCTTAGGATTCCCTAGTCCAACTTAATTTCTGATTAACCTAGGAGTAGGATAGACATTAGGAGCTAATCCATGTAAGCTAACATTAGGTAGACTTCCCTTTCATCTTAACCTTGGGGCCATTTTGCAAGATAACATTAGGATAGAATTCCCTTAGTGTTTTTCTTTTCAACTTTGAGTATTCTCTTCTCATCTCATAACAAGTCTAAAACACTTAATAAAGGCAACGAGCATCGTGCACCATGAGCCTTAAGTACATAGGAAATGAAGAATGAGGGGTCTCCCTTCACTCTTCTAGAGTGTTTAGCATACGTCCCATTGGGGGCGACCATGCGACGCATTCGCTCCTATGTCATAGACTTTAGTGCAATGTGAGTTTAGAACTAACTTCAATTCACTTCTGTCTAAAAAACAAAAAACAAATTCAAATCTTTTTTATCCTTCGGAATTATTGGGTTTCAAATCATTTTCAGAAAAGAGCTCGTCGCTCATAAAAAACACCTATCGACTCGTACGTCGAACTACGACTGCCCTGATTTCCCCTCTCTCGTCCGATTGAGGATACATAGGCACAAGACGACAATGTCTTGGCAAGCAACCTTCCCCCTTTAGTGCGTAGTCTGTCGAACTACGTCGACTCTGATTCTTCGTTCGTCCACGAAGATATGTAGGCATAGGACCGCGACGATCCTTGCGAGTCCGTTTATGTTTTTCCCTTTAACGTTTTTGTTTAGCAATAGGCTTTAGATAACTCACCCTTTGATTAGACAACAAGCAGGGATCCCATCGAGTACGATAGACGCGTGGGGGTGCTAATACCTTCCCCTCACGTAACCGACTCCCGAACCCGGACTATGGTTGCGATGACCATGTCTTCTCCCTTTTGAGGTTTCTTTGATCATTTCCTTTCCGTGCGTCGGGATAAATAACGTTCGATGGCGACTCTTCTGTTCTTGTTTCTGTCGGTTGTTTTTTTGCAGTTACGACAGTTAGCACATGCACACCCACAACATGAGAAGAACAACAAGAACAACATCTAGAGATACACAAGCATTATAACCAAATGTTGATGATAAAGTACAGAGTTATTACTCGTTATAATACCAAAAAAAGAAAAAAAAATTCAATAACCAACTTCAGCAGTCATGCCTTTGTCCTACCAGATGTCTTGAAGATCGTAGCAGGCATCTTCCATTCCAAAGATTTACATTTTTAGTCCATGGATTATATCGTTTTCAAATTTTTCTGACTCCTATATAAGGGAGTCTCACTTACTCTTCATTTCACACTACTTTCCAATGATTTGCATTTTCTTTGTCATTTATCTCTCTGTTAGTTCTTGGATTTGCTAGAATTTTGGTAAAACAAAGTATGTTCAATGTTGATGTCAAGGTGCTGATGTTGCAACATTGAAGTCTTAACACTGGGCTGTGTTAAGTAATTTATAGCTGAAGTTGGATGTCTGATGTCACATAGGTGATGTTGTGACATCAGGTCTGCAGAATTAACAACAGCAGGCTGTGATGTTGTTAGGGTTGCGTATTAGCTGGAATTGTGGAGAGCAAGCTGTCTCATTGGATGCGAATATCTTGGGATAGATATTTGCTGCTGCATAGGAGATCTGTTGCAGATTTGTAGGAGATTTAAAAGGTTGAAGATTTAAAAATATTTTAGGAGAAAATATGTTTTAAATATTCAGTTTTAAATAACAAATCTGGGAGATATTGTAGCAAGTCCAAGACCAATTCAAGGAGCTATATAAAGCGCACAAGACCAAAGGAAAAAGCGACAGAAAACATTCAGAAGATTAGGAGCTGGAGGCTTAGTGTCTAGAGTTTGTTTAGAGTGCTTGTATTTACACTATTCTAGGGTTTGAATAGGTGTTGAGTTTCTGTCCTCTCTAGAAGCTGTGAAGCAACAGAGAGTGTTTGCTTGATCGAAGCTAGGAAGCAAGATCAAGGGTACTCAAAGTGGTTTCTTTGAGTGTTTGTAAGGGATTGAGTGGTGTTCTCATACCTAAGTGGTTTCTTAGGTAGGAAGTCATTAGTAGAGTATAAGTTTAGGAGATTGTCAACGGGTTCTTGAGTCTGTAAATTATATCTACAAGTAGTGAATTCCATCCCTGGCTTGGTAGCCCCCAGAGTAGGTTGGTTGTAACCGTACTGGGTCAACAATTCTTGGTGTTATTTTACTGTTATTGTTGTCCATTGTGCGGAGTGTGTTGTTGTGACATCGCACCTTAACATCACACGTCTGATACCAGAATTTTAATTGGTATCAGAGCAGGCATCTTGTCTGTCTCTGGGTGAGATCTAGGGAAGTTACTTTCTGGTGTAAAGATGGACAAAGAAGTTGGAGGATTCGTCAACAGACCCCCTATTTTGGATGGATCCAATTATGATTATTGGAAGCCAAGGATGACCACCTTCTTAAAATCCTTGGACAGCAGGTCTTGGAAGGCTGTTATTAAAGAATGGAAAGCACCTGTCATGTGTGAGAAAGATGATGCCGGCAAAGATAAAGAAGGCACCTCTAAGCCTAAGCCTGAAGAAGAGTGGACCAAGGAGGAAGACGAGCTTGCCCTTGGAAATCCATAGCTCTAAATGCCATCTTCAATGGAGTGGATAAGAATATCTTCAAGTTAATCAATACCTGTGAAGTTGCTAAGGAAGCGTGGGATATCTTGCAGGCTACTCATGAAGGAACATCTAGAGTCAAGATGTCAAGACTTCAGATTTTAACATCAAAATTTGAAAGCCTGAAGATGAAGGATGATGAGACTATTCATGACTTCCACATGAATGTTCTGGAGCTGGCTAATGCATCCAGTGCTCTTGGTGAGAAGATGTCAGATGAAAAGCTTGTTAGGAAGATCCTTAGGTCCTTACCTAAGAAGTATAAGATGAAGGTAACTGCCATTGAAGAATCACAAGATATCAGCAAGATGAGAGTTGATGGGCTCATTGGATCTCTTCAAACTTTTGAGCTTGGGTTGAATGAGGAAGAACCAGAAAAGAAGCCAAAAAGTATAGCCTTGGTGTCAAATGATGCAGAAGAAAAAGGAAAGAGTTCTGAATCTCAGGAGGATCTATCTCAGGCCATAGTTATGTTGGGAAGACAGTTCACCAAAGTGTTCAAGAGAATGAACAATAACTCTAGGCCTAATGTCAAGAACATGACTTCTGACACCAGCAAGAAGGATGAAGAGAAAACTACCCAAGATAAAGGAGTTCAGTGCTTTGAGTGTGAAGGGTATGGACATGTCAAGAAAGAATATCCCACCTTCTTGAAAAAGCAGAAGAAGGGCATGACGGTTTCCTGGTCTGACTCAGATAGTGAAAGTAAAGGTGAGTCAGCAAAGCATGTTAGAGCCCTAACAGGAGTTGTTGTTTCTGATGATGATTCTAGTGATGGAGAAGTAACTTATGAGGAGTTAGCATCTACCTATCAAGAGTTGTGTTTAAAAAGTGCTGAGATTTGTTAAGAAAACAAGTGCCACAAGCAACAGATTGCTCAGCTAGAGAATGAAAATACTGATCTGGAAAATGAAGTGGTGCTAGTTAGTGCCCACCTTGATCAAATGACCAAGTCTGTTAGGATGCTGAGCTGTGGTACAGACACACTTGACAAGATCCTTCAGTCAGAAAAAGCTGCTGGAGACAAAGCTGGGATAGGTTATGTGGCTGAGGATAAGGGAACTTCAGAAGAAAGCACTTCAGGTTCAAAGAAGGAAGTGTCACAACTTTCATCTCAACATCAGCCAAAGAAGCAGGATCCTACCCCTAAGAAGGCTGATGTTTCACAACCTAAGAAGATTGAGAAGAAGATTGGTCCCTATCAGAAGAGAAAGCAGCCACAAGGAGCTAGTCAGTATATGCCCCCACAATACCACGAGAGCAAGCAAGTTGCTCAGTTCAAACAGCACATGTCTCATCAGGTGTCTCAACATCAGGACAACTGGTATGGTTATGGATATGGATACACCAATGATGTTCCTCATGGAAGAAGAAAACCACACCATCATGGGAGACAATCCAGGAAACAGCATTCTCAGCCTTCTTATAGGAGAAGATACCAGCATAATAGATGGCAGGGCAGTTATGGTAGGAGGAGACCACATTATGGATGGCAGCCTAAGCAATCTCATCATGGCAGAAGATTCAGAGATGAAAGGGTGAGATGCTATTATTGTGGAAAGTTTGGACATATGCAGTACTCTTGCTACAAGCTGCATGGATACCCTCAACCTCAAAACAGATGGAGAGAGTACAAGCCCAAAGTTGTTAAACAATGGGTACCTAAGGAGAAGGTGAAGTGCTTATTGGCTCACATGGCTGATAGAGAGTTTAAAGAAGGAACATGGTATTTTGACAGTGGATGTTCCAAACACATGTTTGGATGTAGATCCATGTTTGTTGAAGTCAGTCATTGTCCCTCTCATGAGGTTATATTTGGCAATGGAGAATAGGTATTGTTGCAGGAGTTGGGAAAATGAAAGGTGATGGTAGACCTGAACTTGACAATGTTCTGTTTGTCAGTGGTTTAAATGCAAATTTGATCAGCATAAGCCAGTTGTGTGATGAAGGTTACAAGGTAAACTACACTAAGCATGAGTGTGCGGTTTCTGATGAGCATAATCAGATTGTTATGAAGGGTGCCAGAACCAAGGATAACTGCTATCAGTGGATTTCTCTTGAAGGAAATTCAACTAATGATGTTCAAGTTGATGTTATAACATCAGACTATGACGTCTGGATGCTGAAAGGTCACTCAGAGTTAATGAGTTCTGATGTGAATCCTTTTAAATTTTTAAAAGGAAAGTCTTTATGGAGGGAAAACATTAGTGATTGGACTTTAAGAGGTACCCAAAATCAGGCGCCTTACCATATTGATTCTACATCAAGATTTATCAAAGGGTTCTCATCTCAACGATTCATCTCCCTCAACATAATAGAAAAACCCTCTCTAAACCTAGTATGTTACAAAGGAACGATGTCTTTCCCTTCCAAGAACTCTGAGCAGGTACGAACTAGGGTTTCTTCCGAAAAAGAACTAGTTAACGAAGAACACATTTCTATTGCTCTTCCCGAGTCAGGTAACCCTAAACCCTCAACCACGGGGAATAACACTGAAGCTAGGTCATCATCCTCTCAAGCTGTTGAGGAGAAGTTTGATGTAGACATGCATTTGGAACAGCTTGCGACCAAAATCCTTGAGAAGGGGATACGTGTGAAAGGGATTTCTGTCCCTTTAAGGCAAATGCCTGCTGAACAGGTCGACTCTCAAGGTGAGGACAAAAATCTTCAAAGACAGGCCCTGAGTCAAGAAGCTAAAGGTGAAGATCCTGATGACACTGATGTCAGCTTTGATGTCAGAACATCGTCCCCTAGGAATGAAAGTCACAGGGGTAAAGGGAAGGAACGGGTTGAGGTTATAGAGATTGAGGACTCATCTGATGATGATAGAATTGGAAGAAGGAAGGATAAGAAAAGGACTTCAGTCACAGACTCTCCCAAATCGTGGACCAAAGTTACCAGGTCTGGCAAGAAGAGGAGAATCAGGGAAGAGTCAGATTTTGAGAGTGATGCTCAAGACATCAACCCAGCTACTAATCAAGCACCTGATCACATCTCATCTCACTGTGCATCCATGTGGAATTGTGTGAGCCAAAGAAGGATAACACTGGAAAGAGAGGTAGTAGCAGAAGACTTAGAGTCTACTAAAATTATAGACCTAATTAAGGCTGCTGGTCTCATAAGGACTATGTCAGGGTTGACTAATTGCTATGATAGACTGGTCAGAGAATTCATAGTTAATATCCTTGAATCTATAAATGACAGCAAGAGCCTAACCTTCAGAAGAGTTACCATCAGGGGTAAGTGTGTCTGGTTCTCTCCTAAAGTGATCAATGCCAACTTAGGAAGAAGTGAGGAAGATTATGGAGAATTAGAAGTCTCCAACAATGTTATATGCAAAGAAATTACTGGTGGTCAGGTAGATGTTTGGCCCGAAAAAGGAAACCTGTTAGCCAGTTTGTTGAGTGTCAAATATGCTATTCTGCACAGAATGGGAGTTGTCAACTGGGTTCCTACTAGTCACAAGACCACAATTTCTGCTGGATTGGGGAAGATAATTTATGCAGTTGGGACAAAGCAAAGAATTGACTATGGCTCCTACATCTATGATCATACTATTAAGCATGCTGCTACAAATGCTGTGAAGATGCCCATTGCTTTTCCCTCTCTCATTTGTGGGATTATCTTGTCTCAACATCCTGGAATTCTACAGCATTCAGATGTTGCTTGCAAAAGGAAGCCTATCTTGTCAGTCCATTCCAAGTTGTTTGAAGTGAAACATGTTCTTGAGAGTGTCAAGACATCTGCTTCAACATCACAACAGTCACCAGCCAAGACTGGGTTGGTTAAAGAACTAGAGGAGGCTTGCAAGGAGTTAGATGAAGTCATAAGAGTTAGTACTGAAAGGAAACAAAAATTTGAAAGACTTGTCATGACACTGAGATTGGCAGCAAAGGAAGGTGAAGCAGCCAACACAAGGAAGGATGTTGATGATAGACCTGGTGATGAAGAAGATAATGATGATCTCAGCTCATATAATTCAAGCTTTTAATGTTTGCCTTCTTATTTAGTAGTGTTAGCTTTATTTTCTGTCTTTGTTTCAGCACTGAATGTGCTTGGTTATGTAATTTGAATATTGTACTGTTTTTTGCACCTGTTTGTGTTTTTAGTTTCCTTCTATGATTTGTTTTGCCTGGTTGCTAACTGTGAGGCTAACAATGAGAGCTAGGGTGTACTGACTATAGTTTATAGGGCTTCTATCTGAAGTTTGCCTAATTGTGGCTAAAAAGGGAGAGAAAGAGCCAAGAGAATTAACAAACAGGGTCAAAGAATGCCAAATGCTGCTAATGTGATATTAAGGGGGAGATAAATTGATGCTGCTAAAAGTAAAAGGTGTTGATGCAATTATTGAGGGGGAGTTTTGACTGAGCTAGTGAAGGCGTTTGAAGAGTGCAGCCAAGCAGACATCAAGAAGGAGAAGTGCTGCACACTGTGAGCTACTGAACAGCTGTGATGCTGGTTCATATTTTTGAGGGGGAGCACCAATTGGTTGTTGTCAATAATGAAGATGGTGCTGCAGCAGATCAAGTGATGAAGACTAAGAGTATTGTCAAACTGATGCTGATGGAGTTTTAAATTTTTGAAGTTTTTCCGCTGCTGAAGTCTCTGAAGATGCAGAGTGCAGAGATTGTTTTAGTCAAAATTAGCCAAAGGGGGAGATTGTTAGTTCCTGGATTAGCTGGAATTTTGGTAAAACAAAGTATGTTCAATGTTGATGTCAAGGTGCTGATGTTGCAACATTGAAGTCTTAACATTGGGCTGTGTTAAGTAATTTATAGCTGAAGTTGGATGTCTGATGTCACATAGGTGATGTTGTGACATCAGGTCTGCAGAATTAACAACAGCAGGCTGTGATGTTGTTAGGGTTGCGTATTAGCTGGAATTGTGGAGAGCAAACTGTCTCATTGGATGCGAATATCTTGGGATAGATATTTGCTGCTGCATAGGAGATCTGTTGCAGATTTGTAGGAGATTTAAAAGGTTAAAGATTTAAAAAGATTTTAGGAGAAAATATGTTTTAAATATTCAGTTTTAAATAACAAATCTGGGAGATATTGTAGCAAGTCCAAGACCAATTCAAGGAGCTATATAAAGCGCACAAGACCAAAGGAAAAAGCGACAGAAAACATTCAGAAGATTAGGAGCTGGAGGCTTAGTGTCTAGAGTTTGTTTAGAGTGCTTGTATTTACACTATTCTAGGGTTTGAATAGGTGTTGAGTTTCTGTCCTCTCTAGAAGTTGTGAAGTAATAGAGAGTGTTTGCTTGATCGAAGCTAGGAAGCAAGATCAAGGGTACTCAAAGTGGTTTCTTTGAGAGTTTGTAAGGGATTGAGTGGTGTTCTCATACCTAAGTGGTTTCTTAGGTAGGAAGTCATTAGTAGAGTATAAGTTTAGGAGATTGTCAACGGGTTCTTGAGTCTGTAAATTATATCTACAAGTAGTGAATTCCATTCCTGGCTTGGTAGCCCCCAGAGTAGGTTGGTTGTAACCGTACTGGGTCAACAATTCTTGGTGTTATTTTACTGTTATTGTTGTCCATTGTGCAGAGTGTGTTGTTGTGACATCGCACCTTAACATCACACGTCTGATACCAGAATTTCACTCTCTATTTTCTCTCTTTCACTCTCTAGAAACTTTCTTTTCACCCGAGGTTGCCATGGTGTTTTTTGAGTGAAAATTTTCTTGTGAGGAAGAGCTTGTAAGTGGTTGTGGTGGTCGTTTTAATTCTTAAGAGTGTGATACTCTTGAGAGATCGAGTTTGGTTCATGAGATATACTAGTCAAAATATCTTTGTGTTTTGTTTCTTGAGCTTTATCGAAAAAAGTTTTGTTTTTGGTTATACTTACCAGCGAAAATCTCTAAACGGTTCATTAGTTTAACCTGGGGTAAAAACTATCATTGGTTGGGGATAAGCCTAAAATAATCTCAAAATTAAATTGTATTAAGGTTCGTGGGACTAACCTGTAAAGATCAAAAGTTTATAGCCAAAATCTCAAGAAGACCTCTTGGGGACATGACTAGGCCAATGTTTGACCAAACCTGGATAACTCTCTAGTGCAATCTCTCTAACCTTTACTCTTTTTATTTTATGTTGTTTACTGTTTTATTGTTGTTTCTATTTACTCTCACGAATATACTTACACAATTCTAAGCTTACTCGAGAAAAATATATAAGTAATCACAAATTTTGAATACCATAATTCAGCCCCCACCCTCATATGTTTGAAGACACTTCACCAGCATCAAGTACCTTTCTTTGAGATTGTTCCGAAAATCCACAACATTTGCAATGTACAACATGCTTTCTACTACTTATGGTTTCATTGATTTGATCAACCATGAGTGAACAAGATTGTTGCATCTATCCCGCATAACAAATTTGAGATTATCTTCCTTTAGAATAAGAATCAAACCATTAACGAATTGAAACTTGTTCTTTATGGAAAAAACATGTTGCTTCCACTTCACCCATCCATGGTAATTGTTATACCCTTCTAATTAAGGTGTAATGCACACTGTTGTAGGATTCTCTTACGGATAAATGTAGCATGTATCTAGGACAATATCTAGATTCAAAGAATTTCCTCCATTGTTGCTATTATTGTTGTTGCTACTTCTCGCCATTGTGATCACAAAAACACAAAGAAGAGTTGGATTGAACCAGGTTCTATGATGCAATATCAATATTTCGTGTCTCCATATGAGCTTCATTAACAACAAAAAATAGGAATCAATAAATGGGAAAACATAATCCTAATTATTTGTGAAATAAGTAATTAAAAGCGTTAGAACAACCAATAAGACATGTGACATAACTACTCTAGTGAAATACAAACATTATGACTAACTCTAGCTCAAACTAACCTTTTGAAATGAGTAACTTATTAAGCAAGTTACTCATTATGTTGTTTTTCTATTATCAATATCCAAAAATAAATTAATCATCATGGCTACCCAAGAACCTCCACAAGTCATGTAAATAAGGTAAATCTATTTTGAGTATTGAAAGTATTTTTAAGCAGAGGGAATAGGGGTGAAAATAGGTCAAGTCAAGTCAGACCTTAGAAGGCTTGAGTCTGGCCTACAATAAATGTTTAAGGCATGACCTTGGCCTATGACCTATATTATGTTTTTACTTTGCCCTGGCCTGACCTTTTTAAAAGCTTGGCATGTCCTGAAGCTTATTTAAAAGTATGTTTAACATTAAGGCTTTCAAATAGTCTATTTTACCTATTTTATTTACATAGACAATAAGACCTTTATATACTATATAACCTATTTTTTAATACATATGCATATATATGTAAGAACAGGAGTTGGTTCTGCATTAATACCTCTGAGTTTTGATGATATCAAACAAGTATGTTTGTAAGAAAAATTTTATAAGACTAATGTTTGTTATTTGTAAGAGTCTAACAAATAGGTTATGCTTCCGTTAATTGATATGGACATAATGCTAAAAGAATAATTTGCCTACGCGTTGATGTGCTAAATCTCTTCAGACAAATCTGAAGATCATAGACTCTGATATAATATACAAAGAAAGCAAGTTCTGAAAATAAGAAGGCTGAGGTTCTGATGAATGAGGTCCAAATGCTGAAGATTTTCGCTCTCTGATAAAGGTTATGAAGACCCAACAAATAGTCTATACTCATGCTTCAACTAAATACTATCTGAAGCCTCTGACAATATGAAGACAATATTCTAAGTGAACAAGGTTCTAAAGACCGAGTGCTGAAGACTCCGAAGACGCTGCTATGAGGACTCCAAGACTTGAAGATCTTAAGAATCAAGCTACGTTTTCCCTTCTTACTCATGCTCGCAATAGCCTCTGAAGTTAAGAAGATTAGAAGACTAAGCAACAAAGTCCAAACGAAGATATCTTGGTAACTGTGCAAAAGTTCAAATGAAGATTTCTTGGTAACAGTGCCAACAAAGATATACTTACAAGATAGGACATAAAAGGTTTTATCTATCCTCACGCTTCCACCAAACCGCCGTCAATAGTCATGATTACTTTGCAACGGCTACTTTTACTCGGCTATAAAAAGACTTGAAGACTCAAAGAATGAGAACAACTGCTCCACTTAATATAACGCTCTATCTTGCTATTATCATTCTACAAGTCATTTTTCTGTGCTGTAAAATAGTTTACATATTCAGCTTATGCTAGAAGCAATACATTGTAAACAAAACCTTTTTCAAACTGCTGTTTGAAGATCCTTGAGAAAAACCTAGTGAGGTTAAAATTCTTAAGAAGTCTAGGACTAGTGAGAGTCTTAGAGGTTGTTCCTTAAGAGAGACCAGTGTGGGTTGATCTCTTGAGAAGTCTAGGACTTGAGAGTTTTAGAGGCTGTAGTTAGTCACCAGCATTTTTGGCTTGTGCATTGTATTAATCTGTTTGATTAGTGGATTAAGACCTCGATTGAGAGAGGTGAAATCACCTTGGTGGGTGGACTAGATTAACTTGAGAAATTCTCAAGTGAACTAGTATAAACATACAGTGTTATCTCTTTCAAGCTTCATTAAGACAATCATTCATAAGTAAAGAGTTGTTGAAAAGGGGGTCAGTTGAAAAGAAAAATTTTATTTTGAAAAACCAATTCAACCCCCCCCCCCCCTTTCTTGTGTTTTTCGCACCTTCAATTGGCATCAGAGCTCCGGTTCTGAGGTCATAAAAAGGTTGAGTTTTATCAATCACTTAACAGTGTTCAGTACCGATCCAAGTGTGAAAAACAATGGCTGCACCTGATCTAAATGTTACCACAAATGAAAGAGATTCCTATAGTGCAAAACCTCCTATCTTTGATGGGGAAAAATTTGACTATTAGAAGGACAGAATTGAAAGTTACTTTCTAGCCTTTGACTTAGATCTATGGGATCTAGTAGTTGATGGCTACAGTTACCCGGTAGATTCTAAAGGCAAAAAGGTTGCTAGAAGTGCATTAACAGATGCTCAAAAGAAGACTTACAAGAATCATCACAGAGCAAGAACGATTCAGTTAAATGCAATTTCATATACGGAATATGAAAAAATCACAAACAAAGAAACTGCAAAGTCTATCTTTGATTCCCTCAAAATGACTCATGAAAGCAACGCTCAAGTCAAAGAGACAAAGGCTCTTACATTAATCCAGAAATATGAGGTCTTCAGAATGGAAGATGATGAATCTGTGGAAACTATCTTTTCAAGATTTCAGATGCTTGTTCCAAGACTCAAAGTTCTGGACAAAGGTTATTCTATAGCTGATCACGTCAAAAAGATTATCAGAAGTCTGCCTGTCAAATGGAGACCAATGGTAACAACTTTGAAACTAGCAAAGGACCTGAACAACATAAGTCTTGAGGAACTAATTAGCTCCTTAAGGAGTCACGAAATAGAACTTCAAGGAGATGAACCTCATAAGAAAGGTAAATCTATTGCTCTAAAGGCTAAATCTGAAAAGAAAAAAGCTTATCAAGCAGAGGAAGAATCTGAAGTATCTGAAGAAGATTCAGACAAAGATGAACTATCTCTCATATCAAAGAAGATAAGTCAACTATGGAAATACAGAAGGAATAAGTTCAGAGGACCAAGAAGAAAACCTGAGTAAACACATGGTCAAAAGAAAGGTTATGGAAGAGAAATTACATGTTTTGAATGCAAGGAACCTGGACATATCAAGAATGATTGTCCAAAGTTCAAGAAAGATGGAAAACCTAGAAAAGCTAAAAAGGGTCTCATGGCAACCTGGGATGATTCAGAGTCAGAAGAAGATTCCGACGGAGAACATGCTAATGTTGCATTCAGGGCCAAAACTAGCACGAACAAAGTTCTATCAGAAGAAGAACTATCAGATTCTGATGACGACAGAGAGGTACTTTCTTCCTTATCTCGTTCTGAATTAGAAATAGGATTATCTGAACTTATGGATAGGTATCAACTTCTTTTAAGAAAACACAAAACTCTGAAAAAGACTTTTGTGGTTCCTTCAGAAGATCTTACTAAAAGAAAGCAAACTATTTTGGAATTAAACAAAAAAATTATCCCTCTTAGAAAAATCAAATGCTGTTTTAAAAAGTAAAGTAGATAAGTTAGAGGAAGAGATCACGTCTGATATAACTATCACTGATGAAGTTGTCAGATATGACAGAGCTTTTCAGCACTTCCTTGCTAAAAGCATAGATAGAAGTAAAATGGTTTCAATGATCTATGGAGTTAGCAGAAATAGGAGTAGAGGTCTAGGATATTCAGGACCATCACAACCATATGATGAAACCAAGAATATAAAACTAATACCTTTATCTAAACATTTTGTGCGTGCCGATATCAAACTAAAATGTTCAGAACTAGAAAGCTCTAAGTCTGTTATATCACAAATACAGACATGGAAGAAAACATCCAAACACAAATACTATGCACAAATACCATACTATTATTCTGCTGCACGAAAATCCAAAGGTATCAGAACCTCTAGAAAGGCTAATGTGAAAGGGCCCACAAAATGGGTACCTAAGAATAAGATAATTTATGATGCAGATATCCTTAATGACGCCACTGAAACACCAATCATGGTACCTGGACAGTGGATGCTCACAACACATGACAGGAAAAAGGCATATGTTCCAAGATCTGAAACTTAAGCCTGGAGGTGTTGTTGGTTTCGGAGGAAATTAGAAGGGAAGAATCATTGGCTCTGGAACTGTTGGTAATGGTAATCTTCCTTCTATAAATAATGTTATTTTAGTTGAAGGTCTAATGCATAATTTATTGTCAATTAGCCAACTTAGTGACAATGGTTATGACCTTATTTTCAATCAAACGTCCTGTAAGGCTGTCAGTCAAAAGGATGGATCTGTTCTGTTCAATGGAAAAAGGAAGAACAATACTTACAAAATTAAATTATCAGACTTAAAACACCAAAATGTAAAGTGTCTTCTGTCTGTAAATGAAGAGCAATGGGTCTGGCACAGACATCTAGGTCATGTTAGCTTGAGAAAAATCTCACAGCTGAACAAGCTTGGACTTGTCAGAGGTTGCCAAATTTGAAGTACTCTTCAGACGCTCTTTGTGAAGCATGTCAGAAAGGCAAGTTTTCAAAAACTTATTTTAAAGCAAAGAATATTGTTTCTACCTCTAGACCATTAGAACTTCTTCACATTGATCTATTTGGACCAGTGAAAACTGCTTCTATCAATGGTAAGAAATACGGACTAGTCATCGTTGATGATTACAGTCGTTGGACATGGGTAAAATTCTTAAGACACAAGGATGAGTCACATTCTGTGTTTGCTTCCTTCTGCACCCAAGTGCAAAAGAAAAAGAATTGCAAAATAGTCAAGGTTATAAGTGATCATGGTGGAGAATTTGAAAACAAAGATTTTGAAATACTTTTTGATTTACATGGGATATCTCATGATTTTTCTTGTCCTAGAACTCCTCAACAAAATGGAGTTGTGGAAAGAAAGAACATAACTTTACAAGAAATGGCTCGTACCATGATCCAAGAAACTGACATGGCTAAGCACTTTTGGGCAGGAGCAGTTAACACATCGTGCTATATTCAAAATAGAATCTCTATAAGACATATCTTGAATAAAACTCCTTATGAATTATGGAAGAATAAGATTCCCAACATTTCTTATTTTCATCTGTTTGGATGTATTTGTTTTATGTTAAACACTAAAGAGAATCTTGGCAAGTTTGATTCCAAAGCACAGGAGTGTCTGCTGTTAGGATACTCTGAACACTCAAGAGGCTACAGAGTTTATAACACAAAATCACGGATTGTGGAAGAATCAATTCATGTCAAATTCGATGATAAGCTTGACCCGGAAAAGTCAAAGTTAGTTGAGATATTTGCAGATTTAGAAATCAGCTTTTCAGAACCTAAAGAAAAGGTAAAAGAATGTTAGTTCTTTAATTTTAAGGGTTGCCATTAATTTTGTAAAACAAATAATAACATCAATATGTTAGATAGGATATTTTATATTGCTAAAGAAGAATAGGTTGAGCAAGAAGTCCTAGAGTGCAATGGAACATGTTGAGTTGAAGTGGTTTCAACATCTGGAACAACATGTCGTATCAAGATGTCCCATGCAGGACCATTCGACATCGCGCCAGAACTGAAGTGAATTAAAGATTCTGGTATGTCTTAACAGATGCAGAAGATTCAGGGAATAATATGCAAATTCTATGTGGCGCTGAATTTAAAGGTCTGAAGATTCATATCTGAAATTGTGAAGAATATTGGAAAATATACACTTTCTAAATATGGACATATTTTAGGAAGTTAAAGATTGAAGTCCTATTATGTAGCAGAAGTTTCTGCTGATTTGTAGCAGCGTATTTGTTGTGTCTGTGAAGGCCCAAATCCAGTTGGGAATAGGTTATATATATATATATATATATATATATATATATATATATATATATATATAGATGCTTTGTAACCTAGTAGGGTAACCAAAACCAAAGATGCAAAAGTTCTAGTATTAGGGTTGGTTCCTGTACCACTCGACATGTGAGTTGGACAGTTAGTGTGATCCTCGAAGCTGTTAAGTAAGAGGAGTATTGTTCTTGGAGGAAGCTTTTAAGTAACTCTAAGTTGTGTTTTGGAAGTGTGTCTTCCTTGTTGAATTGTTGTATAGGTAAAGAGCCGTTGATGCAGTGGCGGATTATTGACTGCTAGACATCATTGCGATGATTGGGAGTGACAAGAGTTTCTCATAGCTAGAGAGGATCTAGGTAGAATGGTCATTGGGTAGTGATTAAGTGATAAACTGTAAACGGAGAGTTTAGCTTTGAATTGATACTACTGATAATGGACTTCATCCCTGGCTTGGTAGCCCCCAGAGTAGGTGTGTTAAACCGAACTGGGTTAACAATTCTGTGTGTCTTGCCTTTATCTTTTCAGTACGGTGATTATTGTTATATACCTTGCCATTTGTGTTCATGTCAGACCAGATTTCAAATGGCATGTTATAGGACATCTGAATTCTGCACATGTGCCAGAATTTCATTTGGTATCAGAGCAGGTCATTCTGTTCTGTATCTGGATGAGATCCAAGGGAAGATACTTTCTGGTTCATGGTCAAGGTAGAAGCTGAAAAGCTGTTTGAACTTGGAGAAGTTCATATAGGCGTGAGAATGGTCCCTAGAAGTGGAGGATGGACTGTTCGTGACAGTCAGTGGCATGTGCTGAAGGCTTGGTAGTGTGGTTTGATTTCAAACGTCTGCTATGTGACACCTGAAGGGTTGAGGAGTTTGTGTGTTGATCCGCTGCGTTGTAATTGAAAAGGTTGTTCCTCACTGAATGTATATCCTATGGTGATGGGATGTGTGCAAGACTGCTTTAACTTACTCTATCATCGATACTTGAAGACTTTTGTTCAAGTCCACTCATAAAGGCATAAATAAGTGAAGTTGTAAGAAAGGATCTGAGGTAAGAGAGAAGTAATTTACTTTTGCTTCTATAAGGACTAATCTCCAGTCTTTAATCTCTTGGTGAGTTCCTTGGAATGATGCCCTATCTTGTGTCAGAACATCACGTCAGAATTCTGTGGTCTAAAGGAATGGCATAGCATATGCTCTGGGTGCTGAACTAATGTGGTTTGATCACATGAGTTTAGAACCTACTCCTGATCTGGAAGAGGAGGCATCTGGGTGGTTTGTCTAAGAAGTTTCTGGCTCTGGAACTTATCTTAGATGTGTGAGTTGGTCAAGGTGTGATCAACATGTTATTTACTTCTGAGGTCAGTTTATTTCTGGTCCTTGCTGCAGGAGTGGAGAACCTGAGATTCAAGAAGTCTTATCGCTAGCAGACTTCTTGGACATGAAGGTCAAAGATCAAAGAGGCATGATTTTTCTCTGGAAGCATCATCTGAATGATCGTGTGAAGCTAGACTAGTATTGACTGTGTGTGATCCAATCACAGTATGTGCTACTGTTAAAGGTGAGAATGATAGGGATTACCGTTGGATGTGATGGGTTATTCCGTTTTTGGAATGTGGTGTTTTTCATAGTGCAGCAGGACTCTGTTCATGATGTCAAGACTGATGTCTTAAACACCTATTGACAGAACATTCTGTTCAGAATGTTTTGGTTTTTTTGTTGTTGAGATCACAAGCCTCTATCGGTTGTGAAGGCCAAGTTGTAGGTGAATGTGTTCAGCAGGTGTGTTGAACTGAGAGTGCACTCTTGAAGACATGGTATTCTTCGCGCAAAGGAATACTGGTGGTCTTAGATAGAGAAAAGTTGATCAGATTGGGATCATGTGAGTATTAGTACAAGGGATGATTGTGTTCAACTTGTGAGTTGAACAAAGAGTGAGCTCTTGAAGACATGAAGATGCGTCTTATGTTTTCCTTTCTACAAGGTACGAAGAAGCACATGTTATTCTTGATAGGGGGAGTATGTCAAAATGTTATGCAGCTGGACGTATGATGGGAGTTTGTTATTGGTACTTATCGTGGTTAATATATGTCTAAAGGGATGTTCTGAATTCTGTTTTCTGCTGCTGCATTTTCTTGTTTTTGATGTGTGTTGACCGGAAGCAATTTAGGTAGTTGCATTAAGTGTGATGGGATGTGGTTTGTGCAGTTGTGATCCTTATTGCATTTGTTTACTGTAAATGGAAAAGAATTAAAACAGAACTTTATTTCACTATTAAAAGCATACAAGATTAGTAAAAGCAACAAACAAAGGGTCTAAAGGTTATCCCAACCCCCCGAATCAAGAAAAGTTTTCCAATCTTCATCCCATTCATCATCAGAAGCTTGAAGTTGCACTTGGTTTCTCTTGATGGCCTTCATCCTTGTCTCTGATGTCTTTCTTGTTCTTGTTGCTCCTGAAGTTGCCCCAGCTGTGGACAGTGTTTTGCCCTTCAACTTCTGTGGATCTGGTTTCTTGACTTCCTGCATGTGTCTCTTTTCTGCATCCTTGGTAGACTGACTCATGGCTCTATCTGTGATGCGATGTTAAAAGCAAGGAGGCTTGGTTTCTTATACTGCATAGAGAGTTCTTGTTTGTATCGCCTGACCAGTCAAACTGGTCTTTGGCTTGGAAACTTGTTTTCTTGGGAACCTATTTTTTTGTCACATTGGATGCCAGAACTTCGTGTTTGGTACATTGGTAGGTTAAGAGGTTGTCCTATTGTAACTAAAAGGATGAGCCTAGGTCTTGTCTAGTTGTCTGATGTGATTCCTTTGAGTTTGCCTTCGGTATAGCTGCTGGTGCTGGTTGTGATCAGGTGGTTGTGACTACCTGAATAAAATACAGAAGGTGTGTTCTTTTGTCTTATACTGATGTCCTACATACTAT
Organism: Lathyrus tuberosus; assembly: GCA_022829125.1. Classification (NCBI taxonomy): domain Eukaryota; kingdom Viridiplantae; phylum Streptophyta; class Magnoliopsida; order Fabales; family Fabaceae; genus Lathyrus; species Lathyrus tuberosus. The sequence goes on along the minus strand of JALAZF010000199.1, from coordinate 5,725,305 downwards.
TACAACATCATTATTTGTTGTTTACCATGCTTGTGGAGTTGGAAGAAGCAGCATTATCGTCCGAAGTGGCAGTTCTGACATAATGTGGATTAGAATGGGCAGATTCTGATCTTGATGGTAAGTAGTTTTGGCAATACATGACTACTTTCATGATGAACACTCAATTAGGTTGCTACGAATGTAAGGGGGAGTTAAGGTTGTTGTCTATGGTCTATTACTGCAAGCGTGCAGATTTTTGTGTACCTTGTGTGTTGTTCAAGTTTGTGCAGTGTGATGTCAAACAACATGATGGGACATACCCTAGCTGCGTGAAGCTAGTGCTTATGCAGGAGAAGTCTGAAAAGAAGAATTGTTGTATCTGGGAGAATTTATTTTTCTCTGCTACTTTGAAGGAATCTAGAAGGGAGTGTAAGTTGTGCTAATCGATAGTAGTCGTTTCAGAATCCAACAGAAAAGAAGGTGTGCTTGTGTTGTGGAATGTATAATTTTCTGTGGAGTTTTGGGTTGATAATTTTGTGAGCAAGCAGACAATTGTTTGGTAAGATGTCAGAACATGGTACAGGACATGTTTCTCTTAAGCCAAACAAGGAATTATTCTGGCCGATAGTGTAAGGATAAGGTGAAACACGTGTCTCTGCCTATGCATGGAACGTTATTGGCTTAATTTATGGTAAGATTCAGTTGAGAAATAATAAAGGCAGTCAAGACTGTTTTAGAAGGTAGATATTGAATTTGAATGGAGTTTTTGGTACCTAAAATAGCATTTCTTTGACCAATAACCTGGACATATTCAAAGCTCGTTAATTCCAAAGTAACTGGTCAGCTATTTATAGGGGTTGTTTTTTTCTTCAGCCAGTGAGTGTTCTTGTTTCATAAGTCTTATGGCGTTTGTTCGGGTTTGGGTGAGCACTGCTTGGGTCTGGTTCTGTGAGGGCTTTCTTTGCCAATTTTTGGCTAAAAAGGGGGAGAAAGGGTTTACAAAATGGTTTGCGCAGATGCTATGTCTGGAGTCTGCAGTTCCTCATGTGTGCAGAGATGTCGAAGAGGGTGTCCTTTCCTTGAGTTGGTGTTGAGTCTTTGTGACTTGTGTCCTGAGTTATGAACACAGTTGTGACTTGTGTTCTGAGTTACCTGGGTTGATAGATTGATACTTCTTAAGTTTCATCTTATGCCACAGGTCGACTAGGGGCGTCTTATCAATTAAGGTGTGCAGAAATCTCTTATGCCACCATTGGTCCTTTGTGTCAAAACAGACGTTTCTTTTCTGGAGGAGTCTTCTACAATTAATCTGGGTCTGTCTTGGAAGGAAAAAGAAATGTGTTGTATTAAGGGGGAGTCAGATATCTTCTTCCTCATGTACACCAGATATCTTCTTATCTTCTTCCTCATGTACACCAGATATCTTCTTCCTCATGTGCACCAAATGACTTCAGGACTTTCTACTTCTTAGGTCCTTATGTGCTGCCTGAAGTTATTGTGCTGTGGTGCTCGAAGGTGATGTTATGGAGCTCATAGAATATGCTGAAAAGAGTTGTCAAACATGATGTCCTAACATCATTCAAATATTCCCAAGAAGATGATTCTCCATGATTGTTGTTCACAGTAGCTACTGATGGTTACTGTTAGGTTCAGTAGTTGCTGATGACTACTGATAGTAGTGTAGGGTTGTGATTTCTGCTGTAATCTGAGTTGTAATGTTTATATATTTGTTTTAGCCAAAATTTGCCAAAGGGGGAGAATGTTATTTCTTTAATTTTAAGGGTTGGCATTAATTTTGTAAAACAAATAATAACAGCAATATGTTAGATAGGATATTTTATATTGATAAAGAAGAACAGGTTGAGCAAGAAGTCCTAGAGTGCAATGGAACATGTTGAGTTGAAGTGGTTTCAACATCTGGAACAACATGTCGTATCAAGATGTCCCATGCAGGACCATTCGACATCGCGCCAGAACTGAAGTGAATTAAAGATTCTGGTATGTCTTAACAGATGCATAAGATTCATGAATAATATGCAAATTCTATGTGGCGCTGAATTTAAAGGTCTGAAGATTCATATCTGAAATTGTGAAGAATATTGGAAAATATACACTTTCTAAATATGGAGATATTTTAGGAAGTTAAAGATTGAAGTCCTATTATGTAGCAGAAGTTTTTGCTGATTTGTAGCAGCGTATTTGCTGTGTCTGTGAAGGCCCAAATCCAATTGGGAATAGGTTACATATATATAGATGCTTTGTAACCTAGTAGGGTAACAAAAACCAAAGATGCAAAAGTTCTAGTATTAGGGTTGGTTCCTGTACCACTCGACATGTGAGTTGGACAGTTAGTGTGATCCTCGAAGCTGTTAAATAAGAGGAGTATTGTTCTTGAAGGAAGCTTTTAAGTAACTCTAAGTTGTGTCTTGGAAGTGTGTCTTCCTTGTTGAATTGTTGTATAGGTAAAGAGTCGTTGATGCAGTGGCGGATTATTGACTGCTAGACATCATTGCGATGATTGGGAGTGAGAAGAGTTTCTCATAGCTAGAGAGGATCTAGGTAGAAGGGTCATTGGGTAGTGATTAAGTGATAAGCTGTAAACGGAGAGTTTAGCTTTGAATTGATACTACTGATAGTGGACTTCATCCCTGGCTTGGTAGCCCCCAGAGTAGGTGTGTTAAACCGAACTGGGTTAACAATTCTGTGTGTCTTGCCTTTATCTTTTCAGTACCGTGATTATTGTTATATACCTTTCCATTTGTGTTCATGTCAGACCAGATGTCAAATGGCATGTTATAGTACATCTGAATTCTGCACATGTACCAGAATTTCAAAGAAGTTAAAAGTCCAGAAGTCCTTACTCACAATATCATTGACGAATCTTCTAATACTCCACAACAAAAGAAAAGGAGAATCTCAACTTCACATCCTGGAGAACTAATTTTGGGTAGCAAGGACGCTCCCATCAGAACCAGATCAGCCTTCAAACCATCTGAGGAAACGCTTCTAGGATTGGTGTCTTTAATTGAACCAACGACAGTTGATGAAGCTCTTATGGACAAGAACTGGGTTCTGGCAATGGAAGAAGAACTTAACTCAAAAAATGATGTATGGGATCTCGTTCCAAAACCTAAAGGTGTCCACGTAATCGGAACCAAATGGGTTTTCAGAAACAAGCTAAATGAAAAAGGTGAAGTCATCAGAAACAAGGCACGACTTGTTGCACAAGGTTACAGTCAACAAGAAGGGATTGATTATAACAAAACTTTTGCTTCGGTCGCCAGACTTGAAATAATATGATTATTAATCTCATTTTTGGTAAATCATAACATCATCTTATACCAGATGGATGTTAAGAGTGCATTTCCGAATGGTTACATATCAGAAGAAGTTTATGTCAAACAACCTCCTGGTTTTGAAAACTCTGAAAAGATAGATTTTGTTTTTAAACTTAAAAAGTCTCTCTATGGTCTGAAACAAGCTCCCAGAGCTTGGTACGACAGATTAAGAAAATTTCTTTTAGAAAATAACTTCACCATAGGCAAAGTTGATACTACTCTCTTTTGTAAATCATTCAAAAATGATATTCTTATAGTTCATATTTATGTTGATGATATTATTTTTGGTTTTGCTAATCCCTCTCTATGCGAGGAATTTTTAAAGTTAATGCAAGCAGAATTCGAAATGAGTCTAATGGGTGAATTGAAGTTCTTCCTGGGAATTCAAATTAATCAAAAACCAGAGGCTACTTATATTCATCAAAGTAAGTACACCAGAGAACTTCTGAAGAAATTCAACATGATGGATTGTAAAATGGCTAAGACTCCAATGCATCCAACATGCATAATGGGGAAGGAAGAAGCAAGCAGTAAGGTTTGTCAGAAGATGTATCGTGGTATGATAGGTTCTCTTTTGTATCTAACAGCTTCTAGACCTGATATCTTATTCAGCGTACACCTTTGTGCTAGATTCCAATAAGATCCCAGAGAACCTCATTTAACTACTGTTAAACGAATTCTAAGGTATCTAAAAGGAATAATTAATCTTGGCTTGATGTATGAGAAAACATCAGAGTACACTCTTTCTGGTTGCTGCGATGCAGACTATGCTGGAGACAGACTGGAAAGAAAGAGCACATCTGGAAACTGTCAGATCTTGGTGAACAATCTAATATCATGGTCAAGTAAGAGACAATCAACAATTGTTCTCTCAACAGTAGAAGCAGAATACATATCCGCTTCCTTATGTAGTACGCAGATGCTGTGGATGAAAAATCAGCTAGAAGATTATCTTATACATGAGAGTAACATCCCTATCTATTGTGATAATACCGCTGCTATCTGTTTAAGTAAAAATCCAATTTTACATTCTAGGGCTAAGCACATAGAAATTAAACATCACTTTATTAGAGACTATGTTCAGAAGGGAACTCTATGTTTAAAATTCATCGATACAGACCATCAATGGGCTGACATTTTTACAAAACCCTTGGCTGAAGATAGATTTCAATTTATTCTGACGCATCTGAAAATGGATTTTTGTCCAGAGTAAGATCGTATCAGAATTAGATGTGCTTAGTCAGAGTCTGAAGAAATAATTTTTTTAAAATCTCAGTTATCAGAGGTTACTTCGGTCAGGATTGTCTCTGATCAGATGGAAACTCTTGAGCTATCTAGACTCTGAGAATATTGAAACGTGTCACTTGAATTAGAAAATGATTAATGCGTGTAACCTAGGTTATATCCAAATCATTACACTATTTTAAAGTACACATTGAATAGTAATCTCTCTTGGGATTGATTTAAAATCTTAATTGAGTTCATTTCTTAACTCCCAATACTTTATTTTAACTTTTCAAATTTCAAAAACACTTTACACTATCGCACATTCATTTCCTCACCTTCAGAAACCCTAAAACCCCCAAATCGCTTCCTTCTCTCTCTCATCTGCTGATTGTTCTCATCTCAATCAATCACAAACTTCATCATGATGAATCACATTCAACAAGAAACTGTCAAATTCTTCAAAGAAACTGAAGCATCTTTGAATCCTTCGAAAGGGTCATCATCTTCATCAGTCGCGCCTGCTATCACCTTCACAACCACAGCGACTATTGCGTCGACTTCACAATCTCCTTCTGAGATTGATGAAAACCATGTTACTCAGAGAAATACAACAGTTACGTGTGTACGTCCTGCGGATGAACTAACTGTTCTCAAGGAATTGCATGTGGATTTCTAGAATCTTGCAAGCAATGGGGTTGATCTTTTTGCCGAACTTAAATGTCAAGGATGGAATAACTACTTTGAAAGGCTTAAAGGTCCTATCTATGAATGTCTTGTAAAAGACTTCTGGAGAATGGCTGATACTAATGATTATCATGTCGTTTCCTTTATCATGGAGAAGAAGATTATCATTACTGAAAAGTCAATTTCAGATCTTCTAGGTTTGAAATTCTTAGATGGGAAACGAGTCTATGGAAAGCTTGAAAAATTTGACATTGCCATCAGCAAAGAAATCTTTATGAACTATCAACCTAAGAAAACAGATTATAAAAGTGTAGACTTGCATGATAAACTAAGAATGTGGCACAAAATCATTCTTGGTTGTATCAACCCAAGACCCCTGAAAAGTTCTGCAGACTACTTCAATACTACCCAAAAGAACATGTTGTACTGTTTGCATAAAAGGAAGAAAATGAATTTGCCATTCATTTTGTTTTCCTATCTAAGAGACAAAGTGCGCAAATCCAGAACAACGGCTTCACCTACAAAGAAGATTCCAACCTACATTCCTTTTGGGAGATTGCTCTCTGACATTTTTGTTGAAAGTGGCTTAGTGGAGTATTTGACTAAAGAAGCCAGATACACAGAATATTTGGATCCATCCATTGGAGAGCCTTTAAATGCCAATACCCTGAAAAATATGAAAATAATCAAGGATGTTTAACTCAAACCTACTTTTATCCCTCATGAAAGTGTGATACAAAATAGAGTTCAGGTAAAAGATTATCCCTCCTTTGATAGCTGTGAAAACAAGGAAATTATTGCTGGACTTATTGTTATAATGGAAAAGGAAGGACAAGATGTGTCTAAGGTCAGAATTGAAGAAGAAAAAGAAAGCTAATTGAAGAGGATCCTGAACCAAAGAAAAAGAAGAAGGCTAACAAGTCAGAGACCTCCAAGATTTCTGCTCAAGTTTCTTAATCTAAAAGAGCTATTAAGTCCGCCATCACTTCTTCTGTGACAACAGTTAATATGGAACCTGCCACTATTTCTTCATCGTCTCAACAAGCCACCTACATTCCCACTTCAAATCCACAAGTTAACTTCAAGTCACCATCTTTTTCAATTCCACCACCACCAATCTCTATTCCTGTAATTCCACAAATTTCCTTTCCATCAATCAGTACACCTATTCAATCCGAAGCAATTCCTACATACACTTCATCAACAACCACCTCAATCATCCAACCAGATTTACCTGTCTCACCGATGTCCTACGGTTTTCATCATAAAATCATTACTAAATCCCAATCCAACACTCTGATCCTCCATCTCCAAATTATGAACCTCTCATGGTTTCAGTTACCCTAGAGGTATCTTCTCCTACTGATCAACAAACAACTGAACATATTCTTACTGAGATTGTTTCTCAGCCAGCACCATCTAAAACCAACTCTGCTGAACCTGGCCTTGCTTTAGTCATCTATGATGTACCCCTTCCAACAACCCTTGAAGAATGCATTATTCAATTTCGTAACAAGGCGTTAAAGAAGGTTACAAAGTTAAGAGCAGAAATGAACACAAGTGTCAAGCCTCTAGAGCTTGAAAATTCTTGTCAAAACTTCCAGAAATGGTTGGATTCAAAACTTTCAAGAATTACAAGCTTCTCAGATGCCACTATAACTGCTGGAGTTCAGCTGGAAAAAGAAAAAGCAGAAGCTGAAGAGCGGATTAGGGAATTCAGGTTTTTTGCCGCAAAACAGAAAGAAACTGAAGAAAAAGCTGCTGAAGAAGCACGACATCTAGCAAAAAAAGCTGCTGAAGAAGCCAGATTGGCGCAAGAAGCTGAAGCCACGGAAAAGGCCAAACAAGATGCTGTAGTTGTTTCCTCATCCGACCCTGCTGTGAAGCGATTGGAGAACGCAATTGAAGAAATCAGAGGAGAAAAACAGAAATTTAGAGAAAAATTTGAAGAACAAAAGACTGTCAATGCAAATGTCTAGAGCATGCTTCAAAATATTTTGGACAAAATGTCCTCTGGAAGCACCTAACCTTTTCCTGTTTTGTTTTGGTTCTACGTTTTTAGTATTTAGAACTTTGTTTTTCACCCTTTGTTCACGAAGTTTTTTTTTTTTATTATGACAAAAAGGGGAAGATGTTGTGAATGCGAATTTTTGGTTCTTATAGTCAATCCCTGAAGAACAAGCTGTTTACATTCTAACCAGTAAAATTGCTATCTCTGTTAGTTGTGTTTCCTTTGTCCCTCTTTTCAGGAATTCTCTAAAGGATCATAAACTCACAAGAATCAGGGGGAGTATCTCATGTGAAGGATAAAGAATTCTCTGAAGGATCATAAACTCACAAGTCAGAAAATTTAATCTTCACCCAGTCTAAGAATCAGGGGAGTATCTCATGTGAAGGATAAATTATTTCTTAAACCTTCTTATTTCGATTACCCGTATGTTATGTACAAAAATTGTGTCATCTAAATGCATAGTTTTGTCATCATCAAAAAGGGGGAGATTGTAAGAACAAGAGTTGGCTCTGCATTAATACCTCTGAGTTTTGATGATATCAAACAAGTATGTTTGTATGAAAAATTTTATAAGACTAATGTTTGTTATTTGTAAGAGTTTAACAAACAGGTTATGCTTCCGTTAATTGATATGGACATAATGCTAAAAGAATACTTTGCCTACGCGTTGATGTGATAAATCTCTTCAGACGAATCTGAAGATCATAGACTCTGATATAATATACAAAGAAAGCAAGTTCTGGAAATAAGAAGACTGAGGTTCTGATGAATGAGGTCCAAATGCTGAAGATTTTTGCTCTCTGATAAAGGTTTTGAAGACCCAACAAATAGTCTCTACTCATGCTTCAACTAAATACTATCTGAAGCCTTTGACAATATGAAGACAATATTCTAAGTGAACAAGGTTCTGAAGACCAAGTGTTGAAGACTCCGAAGACGCTTCCTTGCGGACTCCAAGACTTGAAGATCTTAAGAATCAAGCTACGTTTTCCCTTCTTACTCATGCTCGCAATAGCCTCTGAAGTTAAGAAGATTAGAAGACTAAGCAACGAAGTTCAAACGAAGATATCTTGGTAACTGTGCAAAAGTTTAAATGAAGATTTCTTGGTAATAGTGCCAACGAAGATATACTGACAAGACAGGACAAAAAAGGTTTTATCTGTCCTCACGCTTCCACCAAACCGCCGTCAATAGTCATGATTACTTTGCGATGGCTACTTTTACTCGGCTATAAAAGGACTTGAAGACTCAAAGAATGAGAACAACTGCTCCGCTTAATATAACACTCTATCTTGCTATTATCATTCTATAAGTCATTTTTCTGTGCTGTAAAATAGTTTACATATTCAACTTATGCTAGAAGCAATACATTGTAAACAAAACCTTTTTCAAACTGCTGTTTGAAGATCTTTGAGAAAAACCTAGTGAGGTTAAAATTCTTAAGAAGTCTAGGACTAGTGAGAGTCTTAGAGGTTGTTCCTTAAGAGAGACCAGTGTATGTTGATCTCTTGAGAAGTCTAGGACTTGAGAGTTTTAGAGGTTGTAGTTAGTCACCAGCATTTTTGGCTTGTGCATTGTATTAATCTGTTTGATTAGTGGATTAAGACCTCGATTGAGAGAGGCGAAATCACCTTGGCTGGTGGACTAGATTAACTTGAGAAATTCTCAAGTGAACTAGTATAAACATACAATGTTATCTCTTTCAAGCTTCATTAAGATAATCATTCATAAGTAAAGAGTTGTTGAAAAGGGGGTTAGTTGAAAAGAAAAGATTTTAATTTGAAAAACCAATTCAACCCCCCCCCCCCCCCTTTCTTGTGTTTTTCACACCTTCAATATAGGCCGACTTATAAGGCTTCATAGGTCTTTTTTAATAACCTAAGTCAGATCTATTTAATCAAATAGACTTTTAAAAAAACATAAGTCTAACCTTTTTATTAAATAGACCATATCAAAACAGACTTAAGTAAATCAGACTATAGATTCTTGTAAGCCGACCTAACATATTCTCATCCCTAAAAGAGAATATAGAGCCTAAAACTTAAAGAGAAGATAACAACTTCCTTCTTAAAAACATCATTTTATAAAATAAGACCAAGATCAACAAAGGGAAGAGAGATATTAATAACACATAATATTTTATGGGAATTTCTTATCCCAACCTATGGGGGGAAAATCACCTTATGGAAAACCCAAAATGCCCCTCAGATCCCGGAGATGCATCTTCGGACGCACCATGTCTTAAGTTTAAACGTTAACTGATTCGGAGATGCATCTCCCTAATATTTCAAAACACACCTCATACATCCCTATATGAAAGGCCCATTTTACACGTTTATTATTTCGGGGACGCATCTCCGTTTAGAATTTATGGAGACGCATCACAATAAACAGTTAAAACAATGCAAGTAAGTTAGTTTTATAGTTACTTAGATGAAAATGACAATTTATAAATGTTAAGGCCCATGTTATGTGATGAACATTAAATCATACAATTGATATGCGAAAAATGACATATATAAATCTAGATGGTCAAAATAAGTCATTAGCCAATACATAATCAAGTTGAAATATGCAATATAGTCGAAACAACTTAAAATAAAATATAATCAATAATAAATCCAAAGTACAAATACTATCAACTATTGCGTATGCCGGACTAGAGCTCCTCGGGCTCCTCTACCCCCCGTCCTCCGACAGTGTCTCTAGTACATCAGCGCCTCTCGTGCCTCTGTCATTATGGCATTTAAGACCTGCCTCACCTTAGACCCATCAAGAAAGATACCTCTGTCAATGCCTACATGCACAATCTTCACAATGCAATGACATCAAGAAAGACATCATGAGCATGATATAACTGTGCTGACTCCTCCTATAGTATCTTCTAATGAATTAGCCTCGGTGGATCTTTTGGAGCAGCTTGCACCATATACGAATGTGACACCCTGAAGAACCACCAGATGTAATCGTCGACATAGCTCCAATCACTCTCAGATATGGTACTTCATGTCTCCTCCAGTACCAGATGATTAAGATAATCATTAAACATGGCATCCATATCTCTACGTGCCATAGCAGGAGGAGCAAAGACAATAGGGTGTCTGGGAATATTCTAAGTGTAGTAGAATTTCTGCATGACGCGCTCAGGAAGATGAGGAAATGTGAGACATGAACCGTAACCCAACCATCCCGAGTATAACACTATGTCGTCAAATGGTCGCGTCTCACGGTGATCGACATAACTGTTTAAGTGCATATTCTCGGCAACCAGGCAATCAAGATACACTCGAAAAGGCTCTGTCGCTTGGTTCACTTTGAGCGGGGAAAATGTAGAAGCACGCGACATATCCTTAGTATAAGTCGGTACACACGGCCAGCAAAAGATGCGCTGGAAGTGATGTAGGATCCAAGCCTGAAAGATGTTGGAACACACGAATCATTAGTAAGGGTGTTGCAAAAATGTAATGAAAATTATAGACAAACACTAAAAGGCCAATAGTGTGATCTTGCATGTCACCTGCTTCGTCTTCCACATACATCCATATGATAACTTAGATTACAAGTAGACTAAACAAGCGGCCCTCCAGTTGTACTCATGGATCCGCTCGAAGTCCTCGAAAAACCGTAGGTAGAAGAATCCACATAAGTGGCACTTTTGTCCATATAAATGGAAGTGCCAACCAAATATAACAGGTAGGCTCGCATAACATACGTTCTATGAAGCCCCGCCTGTTCGTTATCACCTCTAGACTGCTCTGTTCTAGGAAGCTCATGTGTATATACCTTTTTCAGGAATTCAAATCTAGCATGAGCCCCTCTAATTTTTTCTATCTCCCTCATGGAAGCCTCTGGGTCAACTCCCAGATAGTCTACCATCAACTCGAGTGCCTAATCTTTGTTAATCCTTTCACGATCTAGAAGTTTCCCCCCTAATCAGAAGATGCAGCAGACATGACGCATCGTCGAGTGTGATAGACATCTCCCCAAGTGATAGATGAAATGATGATGTCTCAGTGTGCCATCTCTCCAAGAATGCATTAAGCATCTAGTGGTTGACCGTAACATAACCGACCTTGCACAACTCATTCATCCCAAATAGGGACAAAGTAGCCTGAAACCATTCGTCAGTAGGCTGAGGCAAGCCAGTAATCTTCTGCCCATGGTTAATGATTTTCAGCCGATCACGGTCCTACAAAAAAATAAATCTATGTCAGAAACTTGCAATATAATAATAAACGTAATTTATAAAGAATGAATCCAATTAATTTTACTTTTTCGTCCCAGATATGTCTGGCAGTATGGTCTGGGTAAAGAGACAGTAGTGACAACTCTATAAGGCCTCCTCCAAATACCTGAGATGACATTGGCTCATCTGCCTCAGCAGCCTGAAATGGCACAGCCTCATCAGTCTGAGGTGGCACTAGCTTATCAGCTTGAGGTGGCACTGACTCATCAGCATGAAGTCCCTCTGGTGTCTCGGGTAGCACTAGTGCCCTAGGTACCTTCGCTGACTCGGGTTTCTCTAACACCTGAATATGTGAAACATGTCGCCTACGGGAAGATAGAGGCAGTGATGCATAAGTAGGTGACACCCGTCTCTAATGGAAAAAGAAGGTGGAGATATATGAGCCTCAGAAGTCGATGCTTCTGCATGAACCATGTTAAAGGGAACAAGAGCCTCTGAAACCTAACTCTTCTCCCGCAAGACAGATATATGTTGTGCAATCCTCATGTAGTACCCTAGTAATACATATCGGGCATTAAGAAATCTCCTATTTTATTTACTTTATATCAATTACTCTAACTACACATGTCATGAAGTCGCATGATTTATAATCCTTTAAATATATAATATATAACATAAAATATGCCACCCTAGATTTGATCTCCTCCTAAAGTTAAATAATACGCCAAAAAATCTTAATAAATTACACTCTATTCTATAGATCTCATTTTTCAACAAGGACTATCAATATTACAACATAAAAAATAGAATATAAAAGAATGAAGAAAAAATGACGTGAAAAGTACAGATGAAAGGAAATTTAAATGGTGTGGGACTGTGGGTGGGGGCGTATTGAGTGACTCATGATCCTTCCCTAAATTCCGAGCGCAACTTTGATAAGGACTGATCAAACAGGTTGCTCTTGTCTCTTTCCAAACACTCTCTTCATCATCTATGCCTATCTCCTTATTTTATGCTTCATCATCTATCCCTTTCTTTCTTTCTTTTTTATGAACATATTTAATGATTCAATTACTTATTTTAGATACAAGATAATTGTATTTTTTAGATAGACTTTGAGATCACTTCCATATGATTGATTTAACTTGTTTTTTGAGGTTCATTTAACTTGTTATTAGTGGTTCAATTTGAAAATTCCTTTGTTTTAAAATATTGTTGAGGTGAATTATTAATTTAAAATTTATGATCCTTCTTTTTTATAGCATTATGGTACTTTTGGCTAACTAAATGTTATAATGAAAAGGAATAGCTTCTTGTTTTTTTTTCATGAGAATGATGACAATTTCTTTTTTAACCTGTAGAGAAATCGGTAATAATCACAACAAATTTATATAAACTCTTAGGAGATTAATGGGAAGTTTAAAAAAATTGAAGAGTGTATTTGAACTTGCCCTCGGTCGCACAATGTATAGATGGTCAAAGTTCAGCATCACAATCATGGTTTTAGAATTTTTAAAAAACTGTTTATCGTCAAAAAAGGATTATTATGTGGTTTGGGTAAGAGTATTTTTGTATGTGAGGCTAATCAAAATGTTAGGATAACAATTATTAAGTATGGGCCACAAGCTGGGTTTTATATGGCCACTATCACGAAAACGCATTTAAAAAGGGAATTTTTTATCCCATCTTATGCGGTGGAAAAAATTTATATGGAAATCTAAAATGTCTTTTAGATTCTGAAGATTTATGTTTGGACGTATTTTGTTAAAGTTAAAACGTTAACTAATTCGGAAATGAATCTTTGAAACATGTGAACATATACACTATACATCCTTCTCTGAAAAATCTGTTTTACGCGTTTATTGTTACAGAGATGCATCTTTGTTTAAGATCTACAGAGATACAGCTCCGTAACATATCAGAACAATGCATGTTATGTTTTGTTTATAGTTATTCGGATGAAAATAATGATTTATAAATGTTAAGTACCCTGTTATGTGATGAGCATTAGACCATGTAATCGATATGCAAAAAATGACATATAAAAATTCAAATGGTAAACATATGACATATATAAATGAAGTCGAAATAAACGATAAAGTAGAATGAAGTGAAAATATATAAAATACAATCCATAATGAATCCAAAGTACTTTATACTACTGCTACAGCTCCTCAGGTTCCTCGTGCTTTTTGGCCTCCTCTACTCCTCATTCTTCGACGCTTCCGATACATCAGTGTCTCTCGTGCCTCCGCCATAATGGCATCCAGGATCTGCCTAACCTCAGACCCATCTAGGAGGATACCTCTGTCAATGCCTACATGCGTAATCTCCATAATGTGATGACATCTAGGCAAGACATCATAAGTATGATCTAATTATGCCTGCTCTTCCTCTAGTGTCTCATGATGAACTGACCTCGGTGAATCTCCTGGAGAAGACCGCACCATATACGAATGTGACACCCTGAAGAAGCACCTTATGTACCTGTCGACATAACTCTAGTCACTCTCAGCTATGATACTCTGTGCCTCCTCCAATACCAATTGATTATGATAATCATCAAACATGACATCCATATCCCTACGTGTTATAGTAGGAGGAGCAGAGACAACAGGGTTTCTGGGAATAATCTTAGTGTAGTCAAATTGCTTCCTGACATGCCCAGGAATATGAGAAAATTTGGGATGTGGGGTGCAATGGTTGCGTCTCACGGTGATCGACATAGCTATTAAAGTGCATATCCTCGGTAACCAAGCAGTCAAGATACACTCTAAATGATTATATCTCCTGGTTCCCTTTGAGCGGGGCAATTGTAGAAGCACGTGACATATCCTCAGTAGAAGTCGGTAAACACGACCAGCCAGAGATGCGCAGAAAGTGCTGGAGGATCCAATCCTAAAAAGTGTTGGAACACACAAATCATCAATAAGGGCTTTGTAAAAATATAATTAAAATGACACAAAAACATTAAAAAAAATCAATAAATATTACCTTCAGTAGTGTGATGTTGTCTGTGATCTGCTTCGTCTTCCACCTATAACCCTCTGAAAACTTCAAGTATAAGTACACCAATCAAGCGCCCCCAGTTGTACTCATGGATCCTGTTACAGTGAGAATCGGATATCAAGCTATTAGTTAACTTGAATCGCAAATCATGAAATTCACCACCGAGCTTTGATTTATCCAAAGGAAAGGTTAAAAATCGAAAACCCTAATAAGAGAATCTAGGTTCGGGGGTTGGTTATACCTAGGGAAGGTGTTAGCATCCTACGTATTTGTAGTACTCTACAGGAACCTCTTGTTAGTATTTGTGTTATGCTAAAGTTGCTTGCTAAGGAAAATGTGCTAAGGTAAGGACCTAGGGATATATACACTAAGTATGCTCGCCAAGACATCGCATCTCGTGCCTACATATCCTGACGGGAATGGAATCAGAGCATTCGTAGTTCCCCTCAATACGGGGTAAAAGGGTGAGAAATAGAAAGGTGGAAAAAAGAGAAAGATAGAAAAAAGAAAAGGTGGCTCGCTAGGATCTCGCAATCCTATGCCTACGTATTCTCAAGATGAACTTGAGAAATCAGAGCATCTGTAGTTCCCCTCAACGGGGGTGAGGAACTCTTGATTGTGGTCAAGGTTCCAAGGGAAAATAGGGTCTGACAGCAAGACACCTACGTAGAGTGCGGCGACTCCAAACTTAAGGCTAGGGAAAGCGGGGAAGAAGCGCCCACGGGAAAATAGGGTCTGACAGCAAGACACCTAAATAGAGCACGACGGCTCTAAACCTAAGGCTAGGTAAAACGGGGAAGAAGGCTACCTATGACTATGAGGTCAAGGGTTGAAGATGGATATGAGGCAAAGAGAGGGTAATGAGCTATCTTTGAGGTCAATAGAGTGACTTTCCTTTGGAAGGAGGGGAAGAACAACTTCTTGTAAATAAGAGTTGAAGAGGGATTAAAGCATGTGAACAGTATGAGTTCAAGGACTAAAAGGGATAAACATTAATCAAGTGAGAATCAAAGCACGATATATAAATTCATATATGAGCATGGCAAAGTACAACAAGCATGAATAAGTGAACACATAAGTATAGCCAAGATAACATCTTCAAGGTTTGAAATCAAAGATATGTCAAAGTTATGAGATTTAGCAACAAAGACTCAAACAAGACCTTAATAAAACGACCTTATCCAAGGTCAAGATACAACTCTTAAACAACTCTCTCATATACCATAGGACAAGCCAAAGGGAACTCTCACAAAGCTCTCAAGAAACAAAGAAAGTTCAAAAATTAAGCACAAGGTTGTTCATGTTTTTTTTGAAAATTTAGAAGTAGATATAAAAATAAAATAAAAATGAAAATAAAATTAAAGAAAATTAAGTTAGACACTAAAATATATTTGTGAATTTTTGGTGATTTTCTATTACTAAAAACCATTTTTTAATTGGTAAAAATAAAAAGAAAGAAAATGGAGTAAAAATCAAAAGGAAATAAACAGGGGGTGTGATTGTAAAATCCGAATAAACTAACTATATTTTGCTTCGCCTGGGCCCTATAATCCAGGGGGTGTGATTAGCCAATCAAACAAGGCCCAAGTCCAAGTTATCCCTTTTACAAGTTAGAAATTTTTCTAAGTTTTTATGGTTACCCCTTTTACAAGTTATCCCACTTTCTTTGATTTTTCTTGATGAATGATGATTCAAATCATACATTAACATCATTTTAGGGTTAAAAATCCATTTTGGTGAAAAATCTCAAAAAGTCAAAGTTGACTTTTGTGCACAGTTGACTTTTTATCAGATGAATTCCAAACTGTGCAATTCTTTAGGAAATCATGTCCTTGACCTAAATCAAACTTGATGGACATGTTCCATGGGTGTCATAGGGTATATTGAATCATTTCTTAGGGTTTGGGAGCATGTCCTGGTCAAAAGTCAAAGTTACAGTTGACTTTCCTCGCGAAACCCTAATTGTGGTGCAGATGAAATTGAGACTTGTTGCTCAAGCTTCTTGGATTAATCCATTATTGCAAATGGATCAATATAGTGTATTAGAGACCCTCAAATCATGTCTTGAGGTCTTGGCTCATGATTTGTCCAAAAAGTCAACTTAGGGGTGAATTAGGTCAAGAAACCCTAATTCCTGATTTTTGATGAATGCATCCCCTGAGGTCAAATTGACTTGATGATTGGGTCCATGAGGTTTCATGGAGTATATTAGGTTATGTTTTGGATCATTGGTTTGTGCCCAGATGAAAATTTTCCATCTGGAGGCCCTGGTCGACCAAAACCCTAATTTGGTGACACTGTCGATCTTAAGACTTGATCCACCTAGAAGGGAGTAGCCTTGTGCTTAATCCTTGAAGTGGGAGTCCTTTTGATCCATTGTGGATATTTTAGAGGCTAGACAAGTTGAAGATCAAGTCATTCCTTGACTGATCCTTTGTCTAAGGCTCTGAGAGGGCTTAAAACCCTAATTTTGATTGTAGTGAATGCTCAACAACCCTTGAGGCATTTGATGAGGCATGATGGTTCATCCATATTGTGATGATGATTGACACAATGATAGGAATCTTAGTGGTCAAAATTTGGGGTATGACACTCACAATATCTAATAATGGCTTTAGATAAAAGTAAACAAAGTGGGGATCCAAGAAAGCATTGGACAGAAAGAACCAGACATCCAATAATGGCTTTGAAAGAAAGGTAAACTCATAATATCTGAGAAGGCATCAGATGAATATGAGAAAGGTAGAGATCCAAGAAGGCATTGGATGTAAAAGAAACCAGTCATCCAATAATGGCTTTGAATAAAAGGTACAACTCACAATATCTAATAATGGCTTTAGATAAAAGTGAACGAAGTGGGGATCTAAGAAAGCATTCGACAGAAAGAACCAGACATCCAATAATGGCTTTGAATGAAAGGTAAACTCATAATATCTGAGAAGGCATCAAATGAATATGAGAAAGGTAGAGATCCAAGAAGGCATTGGATGTAAAAGAAACCGGTCATCCAATAGTGGCTTTGAATGAAAGGTATAAATCATAATATCTGAGAAGGCATCAGATGAAAGTGAACAAGGTAAGGATCCAAGAAAGCATTGGATACAAAGACACCAGTACACTCTCAAAATATCTGAAAAAGCATCAGATAAATATGAAACAAAGGTAATCCAAGAAGGCATTGGATGTAAGGGAGTCACAATATCTAATAATGGCTTTAGATAAAAGTGGACAAAGATTACATTCAAGAATGGCATTGAATACAAAGGTACAACTCATAATATCTGAGAAGGCATCAGATGAAAATGAGACAAAAGGTAATCCAAGAAGGCATTGGATGTAAAGACACAGTCATCCAATAATGGCTTTGAATGAAAGGTATAAACACAATATCTAATACTGGCTTTAGATAAATGTGAGCAAAGTAGAGATCCAAGAAAGCATTGGATGCAAAGAAACCAATCATCCAATAATGGCTTTGAATGAAAGGTATAACTCATAATATCTGAGAAGGCATCAGATGGGAATGAAGTAAAAAGATGAAATCCAAGAAGACATTGGATGTAAAGAATCACAATATCCAAGAAAGCATTGGATGAATGTGAGCAAAGAGATACCTAAGAAAGCATTGGATAAAAAGGGGTCACAGTATCCAAAAAAGCATTGAATGACTGAGAAGGAACTTTCAGGAATGGCACTGAAAGTAAAGGCAAATCACTATATTCAAGAATGACATCGAATTATAGCGAGAAAGACATCCAGGAATGGTACTGAATGCAAAGGAGAAAATTCATCCAGGAATGGCACTGAATGAACAGATAAAACTTTCAGGAATGACACTGAAAAGATATCCAAGCAAATCTGATAGGGATTACAAAAGAGAGGCAAAACTTCTAGGAATAGCACTGGGAGAAACTAGAGGAATAAGATATCCAGGAATGGCACTGGAGACCACAAGAGACGGACATCCAGGAATGGCACTGGAGTGAAAGAATATAAAGATTCAGGATTAGCACTAGAATGAAAGGATATAAACAACTAACAACAGGACTAGATGTACAAGGAGACGACAACATTCATGAATAGAACTGAATGAAAGGACGGGTAACGTTTTGGCAAGCGCCAAGCAAGTTAGACTTTGACCACAAGGTAAGAAGTGGATAACAACACGACCTCGGGAGAAATGCAAATGAGGATGAAACACTCATGTTATGCATATGTATATAATCATGCAGATGATATATGATCAAATGCAAATGCAAATTTCGACAACACAACTCGACTCTTTTGTGGAAAAGACAAGACTGGAAGACTGGTTCCTCAACACGGGGATCACTGGCATTCTGCTTGGGGACAGAAGATGCTACTGCTAAAAACATCCCCGCCACACTAGTAAACTATATCAAATGATGATCCTTGTAGGAAGGATGAAGTGCTGCTTGGGGATTCTTCAAGTAAACCGCCCCACATTAGCTGATAGTTGTAGATGAGTTGATCATTGCTTCAACCAGATTGATGCTGGAAATGACTGGATTATTGTGCTTTTGGAAAGCTTGCCCTAGTCTGAGTCTTGAAAATTCTTCTAGATAAACCAATTCTGAGGAGGACTTGCACTGACCACAAATCTTGAACTGATTCTCAACATGATATGGAAGGAACTTGCCCCTGATTGGATCACCGACCAAGTTTCTCAAATGTTTGAAAATTCCTTAAGAGGAAGCTCGTTTGCAAACAAAAGTGTTCATTCAAACATAGTAAATGCAAAGTTCATGCAACTTTTGAAATTAACATCATTTTTAGAAAGATGCAAAATAAATGAGTCATCGGTCTGAACACGGCGGTTCAAGACATTTAAAAGTGAAAAGTAAAGCAAAAGGTATGATGCCAAAACAGATAATCTGCAAAGATCTTTAGGAGTCAGTTTACGCAACCTTGCCGTAGTATGCTTTCAAATAACCTTGCTTCAGTTAGGTCTTTTGAGGGTTGTAACGTGGCCTGGTTCACGGTTTAAGAAACAAAGGATAAAGGCTCAAAGTTTATTTGTGCCCACCCAATCTTCGTGATGATCTCCAGTCCTATGCTCAGTTAACTCAAACTATGCACTCAATTTCCCATAGGTTAGGAATTGCACTGATGATAGCGATGATGGTTCAGAAGTTAAATGACCCTTGAGATGGCGGTCACTGCTTCCTTACAACTTTTGGTTGTCATACAAGCTTGTTCTTACTTCTCTTTGTATAAGGCAAGGTCATGAGCTTCACATCTTTCTTGGCTTTTGCCTCGAAAGGGACTCGACTCATTCTTTGAGTAAGGATTCCTTGACGACCCTTCTTCATTTATCACTTTGGGAATAACTTGTACTACATTTATTGGAAGAGTTAAAAGTTTATGAATGTTTGGCTTAATCATTACAGTGAACCATCATTGGCATTTGACTTTGAAAGACATCTTCGACACTTGCTTGCTGTGTGCGAAGGAAAACTGTGAATGTAACCTTTTGTTGAAAGGCGTCTTGCATGAAACTCTTGCATTTGAATACACAATCAAGTTAACTGAGAACTACCTTGCCCCAGGTTAAAATTGCGGGGTTTTATTTGTAAAGAAAAGAAACTCCTACTTCAAGGCTCGAAGGGTTTGGCAAGAGGTTATCTTCCTTATTTCTCCAGTGTTTGGGAATTAAAACAATGCCTTACATCGTCAGCAAAGTTTTGATTTGAAAGCTTACCAACATCAATTATGGGTATAACGTTTTCATCATCCTCCCTCCAATCTTTGCATAATCAAAAGAAAGTGGACAAGAGAAATTTTTTGAAAAGGAAAGCATGAAGATGTAAATAATGGACAAAATAAATTGAATCAAAAGTTACAATGCTCATTTCATTAATCATGAAAGTACAAACATAATTTGAAAGCAAACAGCCAGTACAAAATAAGGAAAATGCAAACAACAAGAAACAAGGTCTAATGACTATTCAACTACAAGGATGAGTTGTCCTGTCTTCGGAATGTAGCTGAGCTGAAGTCGACTGAAGCTTCACTTGGCGTGCCCTGGCAAAGGGTTGTTCTTGACATTTTGCATCTGATGTTAGCTCTAGTCTGGTATCAGTGTCGAGGAATCAGCTTGACGACTCACAGACAGACTCGGGAATATAGAGACAGCTGGAGATAAGTAACTGGACAGACAGACGTATGCAATGAATCATGCAAAGATGCAAATGATATGCAATGCGATGCAAACAAGATGCAAAACACATGCAACAGGATCAAGGGTTAGAGATCACAGCATGGAGTCTGGGTAAGGAACCAACCATAGGGTGTGTACTAAGGTTCTTGTATCCGTAGAACAGGGTTCTAAAAAGTTCTTTGAGTCAATGTAAATCTTTCGGATATTATCGGCCTACGTGACTACTCACGCGGGTTAATAATATACTCAAGATAAACTCTTCTGAGTGTAGTATCGCGTATCAACCATTTGGGACTACTCCCTCATAGCCATCGCACTACGTCCTAAAAAGGCCAAGTAGGGTGAAGGTAACTACGGTCCTCAGAATCACGGGCTCTCAAATCGGGAAGAGTGACATCAATGCGACTACTTACATCAGACATCAACAATCCCAAAGGGCCTCAACTGAGCATGGTCATCATATGCCAAACATGTTAGGACTACTCCCAACAGCCGACAATTGATTACACCACAATTCTATCATATGTGTGCTCTCAAGTCCGGGTTAGGACTTATCTCACCACTCAAAGTAACAACCCTGCCAAACACAAAAACCCAAGCACAACAAGCATATATACAGATATAAATATGTATAGATATACAAGCAAGCAAACATGCAAGATAACACAAATACGAACAAGATAGGCTTAACCCTCTTAGGGGATGTCCCCAGTGAAGTCGCCATTTCTGTTGCAGTGAGAATCGAATATCAAGCTATTAGTTAACTTGAATCGCAAATCATGATATTCACCACCAAGCTTTGATTTATCCAAAGGAAAGGTTAAAAATTAAAAACCCTAATAAGAGAATCTAGGTTCGGGGGTTGGTAATACCTAGGGAAGGTGTTAGCATCCCAAGTATCTGTGGTACTCTACAGGAACCTCTTGTTAGTATTTGTGTTATGCTAAAGTTGCTTGCTAAGGGAAATGTGCTAAGGTAAGGACCTAGGGATATATACACTAAGTATGCTCGCCAAGACATCGCATCTCGTGCCTACGTATCCTGACGGGAATGGAATCAGAGTATTCTTAGTTCCCCTCAATACGGGGTAAAAGGGTGAGAAATAGAAAGGTGGAAAAAAGAGAAAGGCAGAAAAAAGAAAAGGTGGCTCGCTAGGATCTCGCAATCCTATGCCTTCATATTCTCAAGATGGACATGAGAAATCAGAGCGTCCGTAGTTCCCCTCAACAGGGGTGAGGAATTCTTGACTATGGTTAAGGTTCCAAGGGAAAGTAGGGTCTGACAGGAAGACACCTAAGTGGAGTGCGGCGGCTCTAAACCTAAGGCTAGGTAAAACGGGGAAGAAGGTTACCTATGACTATAAGGTCAAGGGTTGAAGATGGCTATGAGACCAAGAGAGGGTAATGAGCTATCTTTGAGGTCAATAGAGAGACTTTCCTTTGGAAGTAGGGGAAGGACAACTTCTTGTAAACAAGAGTTAAAGAGGGATTGAAGCATGTGAACAGTATGAGTTCAAGGACTAAAAGGGATAAACATTAATCAAGTGAGAATCAAAGCATGATATATACATTCATATATGAGCATGGAAAAGTACAACAAGCATGAATAAGTGAACACATAAGTATAGCAAAGATAACATCTTCAAGGTTTGAAATCAAAGATATGTCAAAGTTATGAGATTTAGCAACAAAGACTCAAACAAGACCTTAATAAAACGACCTTATCCAAGGTCAAGGAACAACTCTTAAACAACCCTCTCATATACCATAGGACAAGGCAAAGGGAACTCTCACAAAGCTCTCAAGAAACAAAGAAAGTTCAAAAATTAAGCACAAGGTTGTTCATGTTTTTTTTGAAAATTTAGAAGTAGATATAAAAATAAAATAAAAATGAAAATAAAATTATAGAAAATTAAGTTAGACACTAATATATATTTGTGAATTTTTGGTGATTTTCTATTACTAAAAACCATTTTTTAATTGGTAAAAATAAAAAGAAAGAAAATGGAGTAAAAATAAAAAGGAAATAAACAGGGGGTGTGATTGTAAAATCCTAATGAACTAACTATATGTTGTTGCGCCTGGGCCCTATAATCCAGGGGGTGTGATTAGCCAATCAAACAAGGCCCGAGTCCAAATGGTTGCGAAAGCAGAAAAAGAAAAGAAATGTCAAAAGGGTGTCTGGGGCGAGGGGGATTCGAACCCCAGACCCCTTGGTTGGCAGCGCATGTTACTTACCACTGGGTGGCTATATATCCAATATATATGCCAACCCCATAATCTTATAAACCATGAGCGAAATCCAAATGGCAGGTTCAAAAAATCAGCCACAGTTAAAAGTTGCGTGTACAAAAGATCATGTAAACATGCCATCAACCGGTCAACTAACATTTAAGTTACAACATGAAAAAAATAGTTTCCTGGCCAATCACAACACGCCAGACCTTCTTCTTCTTTATGCAACATGCAACAACAACCTAAAACCCTCGTAAAAAAACACCAAGGCCATGGCAACCTCTTACCTTGCTCAATCAATATCATGCTCATTTTTCCATTAAAATCCACAAAATAAAATACCAAGTTGTAGTGCTCGTATAGTAGACTAACATTGAACCCTAAGCCACCCAAAATAACAAACAAAACTTGGATAAAAATGGACACGAAAATCATGTTTCACAACTGACATAAACAAACAGAAAAAAGAATAAATCATACAAGCTCAAACACCCCTTCTTTGTACCATTCAAAACCAACTTAAATGCAAATTATGAACATGTGGTATCATTCAAACACGGTTGTATATTAAACATAAAATGTATGAAGGCATGGAAGAAGCTTACCAAGCGGAGTTAGTCCACTGCTTCTTCACTTGGAAGCTATGGAAATCCAACCTCTTCCTCTGACTGAAGATAATGTATGAGCTCCTCTGCAACTTCTGGCTTTCTTGGTTTGCTCACGAGCTCCCTTTTGAATGGTGTGTTTTTGTGGTGAATGGGATGAAGTATGTTCTGATGGTGTTGATGTGTTGATGATGTTTTGTAGTGTTGTTTTTGTTCTGATATATGATGATAAACAAAAGAGAATGACTCTCCTTTTATAGGAGAGCAGGCTGGTCCATGGTATTGAAGACACAAAGGACATTGGCTTTGTTCAAGGGAGAAGAAATCTCCAGGAAGATTCTATGCGCCTAGCCCTCTTTGATCTATTATCTTGAGCCAAGTGAGGTCTGAACATTGGTTGCTCGTTTCAAGCCTTGAATCAGAAAAGAAAGATCTCAAACCAACATGCTAAGGTGTCACACAATGGTCAATGGTTATTGCTTATGGATGTCAACTTGCAAGTACAAAGTTGTTGTACTTGAAAAGCTTTTCCTCACGGGTTTGATGGCAAATGGTGAGTATTGGGAACTGATGGAAGGAGTCAGTAGGTACTTGGCAAATGGAGTCCATAATTGGTTCAAAATGAAAAGAGGTTTATGTAATGAAACTACATCAAAAGGTCCACTTTGTCACATGATATTGTCAAGTCTAACGAGCCAAATGAGTTAGTTCTGGGCCCCCTTGAAGCATGGCATGGAATAGAGTGACTTTTGTGTTGTTGGAGAGTTAAAATGAGTCATAGAAGCATGTGAGAATTCATGACAAAGTTTGGTGCAACAAAAGATTAGAAACCAAAATTTTTCTAAGTGTTCGGCAATATCCATCGTGACAACTTTATGGCATCATAACTTGATCACTACTCCACCAATTCTTGAAATTTTTTATCCTACGTAACATGGACATTTGATAGAGTATTTTTCATTGTAACATGGTAAAAGATGCCATGAACTCGTGTCCCTCATGCTGTCCAAAAGACTTAGAAAATTTTCTAAGTTATGAAGTTTTCACAATTTGAAACATCCAACTTTAGAACATCATAACTTGAGATTGGTTCATCCAAATGAGGAGTTCTACACATGCTTGGAAAGCTTGAAGAACAAGGAATAACTTTCATGTCCAAAGATTTTTGATTTGAAGCTTGGAACTAGGTGAAAAATTGAGTCAAAGTTGGATGAAAATTAGGGTGAAAATGATCAAAATTTCACAAAGTTTAAAATGCATCTTGGCTTCCAAGTCTCACAACTTAAAATTCAAGCCTCTTTTGAAGAAAGGTCCTCTAATACACTTTGAATTTCATGGTGAGAGCTTCCATTTGAGCTTTAAGTCACTCAATTTGGATGTGTGATTTGAAAGTTATGGCTCTTTGAAGTTGGCACAAGGAGTGAACTTTTCCATACTTAGAAAATCTTAAGGACCAAACCTTGCCCATTTTGCAAGAAACTTCTCAAAGGTTGACTTCTCATGCTCTAACTCAAGAATCAGGCAGGTATTGATGGAATATGGCTTGAATGTTTCATCTTGGGTCAAAGTATCAAAAGTCAAAGGCTTGATTTGTCTGTCAAAACCCTAATCTTCTTCAGGAATTCTACTGGATAATCTCTGATGATCTTGCCCTCCTTCTTGTGCCAAACCTAACTTTTACACAAAACTCAAACAAACTCACAAGATATGGTGGTTAGTTAACAATGCATAGATGATTGAAACCTAAATGCAAGTGCAAGATGTCATGACATCTAAGGGGTGAAAATTTGGGGTACAACAGATCCGCTCGAAGCCCTTGAAGTACTGTAGGTAGACGACATCCATATAAGTGGCACTCTTGTCCACAAAAATATAGTTTCCCAGAAGTCAATGCCTCCGCATGAACCAGGCAAGAGTGAACATGAGCCTCCGAAACCCGACTCTTCTCCCTCCGAACTAATAAATGTTGTGCAATCCTCCCGTGCCTCAGTCTGTCGTGTGTATCAGCCATAATGCATGTAAGTAAACCAAACAATTAGTACAAGCAACCCAAGGAAATGCAAAAAACAAAGTAGACTAGTAATTTACAGAGATGCATCTCCGATTATTGGCAATCCAAACATTAAAGAATTCCAAAGATGCATCTCAATAATTTTCTGCAACTTTTCAGGTCCGTCAATGACGGTAATGCAGACTACCACACCCCAAAAATAAGGTTTGATCGTTATTTTTAACCATCAAACAAGTTTTATAGTATGTAAAACTATCATTCATGCAATTTCTATTCATTTCTTACCTAAATCATCAATTTCTACTCATTTAAACAAAAACTCAAAAAACATTTTAAAAAATAAAAAACTTACAATTTAAGAATTTTCTTTAGTGTTGAATGATGTCTCAGATGTACTTGATGTTGATGAAAGAACCTTTGAACCCGGTTGATTGATTTTGAAAGAATGTGAGTTGAGAGAGTTTTAGAATTTTTTGTGTTTTTTACAAATCAGGAAAGAGAAAGACTCTGGCGCGATATATAATCAATATGTCCGGAGATGCATCTCTGAAATGTACATGAAGATACATCTCCAAAGTATTTTAATGTTAAGTCTAAATTCTATTTATTAAGGGTGCCCTAATAAAAAAATACATCTTTTAAATCTAGAGATATTTTTATATTTTCACATGGTACCCTAATATATATATATATATATATATATATATATATATATATATATATATATATATATATATATATATATATTGCATTAAGAAATTCTATTTAAAAAACACATACATTTTTATAAAATTCCCTATCCTTTTTATTTTATTAAAAAAAACACCTTAAAGTATCACTTTATATTATTCTATCACACACCTTACTATTTATTTTAATATCTTAATTAAAAATAGTTTTATAAATTACCATATAATTTTTATTTTCGATACATAATTAACAATAATGTTCTATGGATGAAAATGGTCAAATGGTTTAAGTGTGAGAATATGAATTAATTCATATTTATTAGATTCATGTGCTTGTGTATATCGATTATCAAAAACAAATATTTATAGGCAATAAGGTTTTTATTATATACACCTTTAGGGCTGGCAATGAACCAAACCAACTCGAAAATAGTTCAAAATTCGATTCGAAAATTAAATCGTTGAACTAGATTCATGAACAAAATGAGCTGAATATGAGCTAAAAACTAAGTTCGTTAACTAAATGATCTGAACTTGAACTATACATAGTTCGACTCGTTAGGTTTATGAGTCAATTCGATTATATATGAGATAGATTATATTGTCTTTAAGAGTAGGTTTAAAGATTTGTTCTAAATCTTAGTCTCAAATTTTCTTTTAATCTAACGGTTTTAATTGATAATTTATATTCTCAAGTAAGTAAAATATTTCTACGAATAATTATACAAATAAAATTAACATCGTATAAATTCCAATCTTATAACTGTTATTTTATTTCTATATTTTTTATTTAAAAAATATTAATTTAAAATGTCAAATATATATATATAAAGAATAGACTTTAAAAAATTATTTTTAAGTCTGTGAAATAAGCGAGTTGAACCTAACCAGATAAACCTAACGAGTTGAACCGAGATATTCGTGAACTTCTAACAAGTCGAGTTTGACCTAAAAAAAAAGTTCGTGATGAACTCGAACTCGGCCAATTCTTAACGAGTCGAGTTTGAGCTGAAAAAAAAATTCGTGATAAACTCGAACTCGACTAATTCTTAACGAGTCAAACTGAGCTAAGGCGAGTTCGACTCGGCTCGACTCATTTCCAGCCCTATACACCTTTAAGCTATTCCAAACAAAAAGTTTAGTTATAAACATATTACATTTTTTTAAAGAAAGATCGTAATAAACATTTAAAAACACATAAACGCATAATTTTATAATAATATATTAGAAAATGAATTTACAAAATGAGGATTTAAAATCATTAGTCTTGTAACCATGCTGCAACAAAAGAAAAGAGAATGAGTTATTTTTGAGGTATTTTTATCCGGGAGAGATTTTGTAATTTTTGTGTGGTTGAAGTTCACCTTTTAAAGATGAATAAGTGAAATTCCGTTGATTTGAACTTGTAATTCTGTATCTAATGTCTCTGCATAACTATCACCTTAACGGGACAATAAATTTTGTAATGATTTGGCATGCAGTAGTTTGAACAATTTAGTTTGTGCATAATGATAAGTTATTTTCTACTTCGTTAACAAACGGGAAAGTGGTAGGGATAAGAGTATTTTTTTGGATGATTTTTTATCACACCACCCAGGTTTCTTAGGCACCACCTGAATTTCCAGTTTTGCCTCCTGATTTCGGATGTGCACATCCGGACGCACCAATTTTTTTAAAAACGCTGATGCGTTCTGGAATTGCACATCCGAAAACTTTCCTGATCTACAGATCCGAAAAACAGCATAACTTATTTTTTTTTTAAAAATCGGTTTTGTTGCTTGGTTGCATATGTTAATATATCGTCGCAACTTAATATACATTTGACAACATCAATATATAAAATAAAATGATATATATATATATAAAATAAACCTCTGTCAAAATACAGTGCATACATCTAATATAAATAAAATACATCAAACAAAAAACTACTGCGTACGGCGAAGGATCTCTCCTGGCTCCCCTGCTCCTCTGTCCCTACCCGCCATCCTGGATCGATGTCTGCGGTACTGAAGTGCCCCCCGAGCAATCGCAATAATCCTGTCCACGGCAAGTCTGGCACCAGAGCCCTCAAGGAGGTGACCGGCCTCAATGGCATGTTGCGCTATCTGCTCTATCTGACGACAACGTGGTAGGACATCCTGAGTATGGTCCAGCTGAGACTGCCGCTCCTCTAATATCTCCTGATGAGCAGGTCTGGGTGGCGGTCCCTCAGCAGTGGGCACCATGCATGGGTGTGAGACGGTGTAGAACCACACGATGTACCCGACAGCAACGCTCCAGTCTCTCTCCGCTCTGGTCGCCCGAGCCTCTTCTGGTACCAAGTGGGACTGGTAGTCAGCATATAGCTCATCTATCTGCCCGCGAGTCAAGTCTAGAGAAGCAGACTCATGAGGCATCCTGGGGATCGTCTGCGTGTAACCGAACTGACGCAAGACGCGCTCCGACAGGTATCAGGCAGTAATGGTCGAACTGCATGCCAACCATCCTGAGAACAAACAAACCTCATCGAATGGGTGCGTCACACGGTGCTCGGCATAGGGACTATACAAAATGTCCTCAGTAGCCATCCGATCAAGATACACTTTGAAGGGGTCCGGCACCTGGTTCCCTCTGAGCAGGACAAATGCAGCAGCATGTGGCATATCCTCAGTGTACTCGGCGACACTCCCCCAACTAGTAATGTTGGGAAAGTGCTGTAAAATCCACGCCTAAAATGGAAAACATAACATGGGTATAGAAAGAAAAGAAATGAAAAAATCACTTAGAATATTAGATTGTTACCACGTATAGGGTACAGCTGCCTGCCACATTCTTGGCTGCCCAACGGCAACCATCAGAGAGCCTGGAATAGGTGTATGCCAGCGCAGCCGCCCCCAGTTGTACCCGTGGATCTCTGTCTGATCTGAAAGGTACCTGAGGTAGACGACATCAACATAATAGGCGCTGGTGTCCACAAACACCTGCGTGCCGAGCAAAAACAAGTAGTAGCATCTCAGGGCACGCTATCTGTGGATCGCCATCTCAGCTGGATCACCTGCTGTCTGTCCTGCCTCTGCAAGCGCCGCACTAAATCTGCGTGTCAGAAAGGAGAGTCGGACGTGTGTGCCTCTCAATTGCGTCACCTCCACAAGTGCCTCCTCAATCAGCATCTCCACTGCGTCCCCTTTCGACATCCTACCGTGACGGAGAAGGGTACCCGTGATCGGTAGATGTAAAAGGCACGAGATATCGTCGAGTGTGATCGTGATCTCGCAGGTAGATGGAATGAGGATGTCTCAGGGTGCCATCTCTCAACAAAGGCCATCAGCATGCCGTACATGATCTGGGGATACCCAATCCTAGACAGACCTCCAAGATCAGAGGTAGCAAGTGCAGACGTGAACCACTCATCCCCTGGCAGCACCGCAAGCATGTCCATAACCTTGCCCCAATGATTATAGAACTTCTGTGAATCCTTCTCCTGAAAATTTCCAAATAAAACAATGTTACAAATGAACATATTTTCAACGAATACAATTCTATAAATAAACCGAGAAAGGTTACCTGTCCTAGCCAGACATATCTGGTAGTATGCTCAGAGTACCCCACGAGTAGGGACATATCAGACGGTCCCCCGGGGTAACCACCCAGCTCATCGAAATCGTCATCAGCGTCAACACCATCATGTGATGGGTGATCACCCTCTGGAACAGGAACAGGAACAGGGGAACGAGAAGGAGCAGCTGATAGAACTGGAGTCTCCCGACGACGCCTGCGTGGGGGCTGGGAACCTGATGAACCAGCAGTAGAAGCCCGACACCTCCGAGATGTAGAATCGGCGGCTGACGGGGGAGTGGCATGAACTTGTGATGTGGAAGTGGCCTGAACCTGTGATGTAGATGGTTGTGGTGTAGGATGTCCCTCAGCTGTAGTGTCTACCCCAACTCCCTCTGCGCCGGAAGCCTCGGCTGTAGACTGCAACCGCTCACGTCGGACAGATGCGTGCTGAGCTATCCGTCCATGTATGATACGATCGTCTCTGTTAGCCATCTAATCTGCAAAGCATAATAAATAAATTAGATTTTTTTTAAATAATTAAACAAAAACAAACAAACAAAATTATAAAAAAAAATAGTCTTCCGGATGTGCACATCCGAAAGGACATAGAATTTTTAACGTTGGGTATTCTGGATGTGCACATCCGAAAACACTCAGAAACTAAACGTTAAAATCTTTCTGGATCTGCACATCCGGTACGTTTTTTGAAGTTTAAAAATGGCAGCCATGGCCACTGTAACATGCAAAACGGCATTTTAATGTCCTGATCGTCTGTTTGAAGCAGTAAAAAAGACATACATTGTCTCTAACCTATGTTATTCATACATCCTAATAATTTCTACACCTAAATATCTACTCTAAATCGATTACTCGAAAATTACTCCGAAACTCTAAAATTTGAAAACTTACCGATTAAAATGAGATACGGAGGATTTGGAGTCTCTTGATCGTTGTAGATGTTGCTTTGTGCCGAACTCGAGAGGAAAAAATTGAGATTTGAGGTGATTTGAAATTTGAAAGTTTGAGAGAGTTTGAGGGAGTTTGGAAATGAAAAAGTGAAGAATGAGGGGGAGGAAGAAGGTCTGGCGCGAATTAATAAGAAATCCTTCCGGAAGTGCACATCAGAATTGTTTCCGGATATGCATATCCGGAACACTTCAGCGTTTTTTAAAAATTTGGTGCGTCCAAATATGCACATCTGGAATCAGGAGGCAAAAAATAATTTCACGTGGTGCCTAAGAAACTTGGGTGGTGTATTAAGAAATGTTTTTTTTTTATTTGCCATTGGTTTTTCAGCAAATCAACCTTGAACTCGTTCTTCTACTCTAACTAGCTTTGTGCCTAAACCTTTAGCGGATCAAGTGTTCCGGTTGATTTGGGGTTGTTTGTGTGTTGCTACTTGAGGTGTCAATTTAGGGGGCTGGGGCCTAAATTTCAAGGCCCCAAAAAATAGAAGGGCTCAAAATTTTAAAAATAAATGAACCCCAAAATATGTAGGCCCCCTAAATTAAGGGCCCCTAAAATTCAAGTAGGGTCTCAAAGCCCCAACATTTTCAAAATTTGACTTTTTATTTTTTAAAATAGATTTTTTCAATCAATTTTTTTTAAAATCTTTTTTTTTAATTTTTGGAAAAAATCGTTTTTTTTCCGGAAAAAATCAATTATTTTTTTCGAAAAAAATCAATTTTTTAATTTTCGAAAAAAATTGGTTTTTTTCATTTTCGGAAAAAATCGGTTTTTTTTATATTCGGAAAAAAATCGAGTTTTTTAATTTAAAAAAAAATTGGTTTTTTTATATTCGGAAAAAATCGGTTTTTTTCATTTTCGGAAAAAATCGGTTTTTTTTTTGTATTTTTGGAAAAAATTGGTTTTTTTTTTGAAAAAAATCAGTTTTTTTTATCTTCGAAAAAAATCGGTTTTTTTTTTATTTTCTGAAAAAAATCGTTTTTCTTAATTATCGAAAAAAATCGGTTTTTTTATTTTCGGATCGATTTTTTTTATTTACGAAAAAAAATCGGTTTTTTCATTTTCGGAAAAAATCGGTTTTTTTCATTTTCGGAAAAAATCAATTTTTTTTTCGGAAAAAATCGTTTTTTTTTTTATTTTAGTTAAAAATTGATTTTTTTCATTATCGGAAAAAATCGATTTTTTTCATTTTCGGAAAAAATCGTTTTTTTTTTGTATTTTCGGAAAAAATCGTTTTGTTTTTTTTTTTTTGAAAAGAATCACAAATTAGATTTTGAGCCCCTCACTTAGATCCTATATAAAACAAAAATATGAGTGGGCTTAAAAATAAGGGCCTCAAAAAATATTTATTTAATACGGGGCCTAAAAAATAGAGGCCAAGTAGTGGGCTAATTATTGTAGCTTTGTCAAATAGGACTTTTTTGACAGCTCTAGTTGCTACAACTCTCTTTGCCTGTTAATTATGGATCCGGCACTTGGAGGAACCTCACAGTCCCTTTTCTTATATAATGCTCATATTAGGAAAAATAAATGAAGGAAATACGAGATGAAGGGGAAAAGCTTAACCCTTAAACAAACCAAAAACAATCAACCTAAATTAATAGAATTTAAAATTAAGTATTCTTAACCCATTCTTGATTAGAGCTTAACCCTTAATAAAAATATAGTTTAAATAATTTTAATACCACTAAGAAACATCAGTATGATCGAGTGTCATGAAAGAATGTAATTTATATCAATGCATAAAGAAATTCTTCTAGATAGAATATGTGTAAACTATTATACCAAATAAAACCATCGTATTCAAAGTAACATTGGCAAGACAATCACCTCAAACATTTCATTCTCTATGCGTATGAGAGACTTAAAACTGAATATTCCTAACTAAATGAGGGCAGTTAGACCATCTTATTTGGAGCTTCCATAGCATGATCTTTGAATTAGAAAAATCTTGGTAAATACGCAGTCAATGGATAAAATGACGACCATCGATTCAACATAAAAGAGAATTAGAGACGTCATTAGTATTAGCAAAAACCCTCCATAAACAAGCCTCGAATTCAATGGATACTCTATAAACATCTTCAATGTTACATTTAATCCAATTTTTAAAGGATTAATCTAGTTAACTTGAGTGATTTTAGGAGAAGTTAAAGCATGAGAAGTAGATCAAAAATATTTATAATTTTTGAATTCCTAAATACAACTGGCCATATGTCACTTAGAAGAGTTTGTGGGTAGTAATACACGTTGCTTGAATTTGTTCAACACAATAATGAGTTAAGTTTGAGCATTGTCAAACCGAAGCTTATCCCTCCAAATCTAAATATACCAAATAATGTTTGCAATTTGCTAGAAGTATCAATTCTTTAACTTGTGAGCTCTAATTTCCTTCCATGGTGAAAAGAAGATTAGGCATAAAAGTGAGGTCCAAGGACCTCTCAAGAAAAGTAGAGAACCACTTCAAAATATGTAACGAAAAAGAAAAACAACAACAACTATGTCTTTTCCACTAAGTGGTATCACCTACACATGTCAAACTTTGTCATAATGTTTTATAAAAAACGATGTTTCTATCCAACTAATTTATGTCAAGATATTTTATAGTAGTTTCTCTAAATCGTCATCTACCTCTAATTATTTAACTAACTTTTATCTGATTTTCTCTTCTTATATCGAATCGACACACCTTCTTTATACATGCTCAAACAACATAAATCTAGTTTCTATCATCTTTTTTACATAGGTTTGATTCAAACACTTTCAATATTCTTTCAATTGACTAACAAATTCAAAATATAGAATATAATAGTCTTCTTAGTATATCTTTTATTCTTATTAATATTCATTATTAGTATATTAGTAAGAATAAATATATAATATTCAATATATTCATACTAAAGTAAAAAAGTTAAGTTCACGGGGTTGAACCTTAGTAAAATGGTATTCTTATGAGAAATCGTCATTCTCTCTATCATGTGTCCGCATACTTTTTTAAATCCCTCATGCATATTATGGATTGCCGAACTGTAGGAAATTCTGAACCTTTTCTTCTTCTTCTTCAAGACTTTCTAAAATATCTCTCTAGGAACTCCATTATACGCCTTTTCCAAGTCAATAAAAACAAAGTTAAAGTCTTATTTCGTATGATATTTCTCCATCACATGTTGTAGTAAATTGATAGGTTCCAATATTGACCTCTTAAACATATAATCAAATTGATTATCACTAACTTGAATTTTTTTTCTTTGTATTCATTCAATCACTTTTTTCCATAACTTCATGGTATGACACATAAGTTTAACCCCCTATGATTTACACACTTTTATATGTCTTCTTTGTTCTTATAATTTGCAATTAAAGTGTTTTATTTTGTCATTCATATAACATTAGCTTTGAACTAATAGTTTCGTTAAAACATTTGTTGAGGCACCCAATTCCTCTACATCTAACACTTAACCACTCTTAAACATGTGTGATGTATGACCCAACCTCCTTGTTATTATTCATCATTTTCAATACTTATTTTACCTTGTATTTTTTAATTTGACGATAGTAGTTATGGTTTAGATAGGCTTCTCTTATGTATATCCTTTAGAGTCTGATAATATCTCCTGTCCTTAATTAAATAAATTATAGAAATACTTTTTCCAACTATCTTTTGTATCATTTTATTGAATAAAGAATTTCCTTCTTCATATTTAACAAATTTCACTTTATTCAAATTTCTTGTGTTTCCTTATTTTCCCTTGACAAGTCTATATATTGCTTATTCACAAAACCACCTTTTTTTGTCTCTTTCTTAATGTGCTGGTATAACCCATAAAAAGCTTAAGTTCTTGTTTTACTCACATCCTTTTTATCTCTTTCTTAACTTTCTTATAATTTTCCCATGTTTAGACATTTTTAAGAGTGGACCAACCTTTAAAACAGTTGCTCTGACTCTAACTTTTCTCTAAACACTTTTGTTCATCCACCATGATCTAAACCTCTTGATTCTCACAACTCTTTTTGAAGTTTCTAACCCGTGTGCCATATTTTCCAACATATGGTTTGCATTTCCTTGTGGCTGTCTGAAACTTCCCTCTGTGATATTGTGTTGGAAAATTCTTTATTTTCCACCCTTCAAATTCTACCATTGATCTGTGGATCCCCATTTAAGTTTTTTCTCTTATCTCTTTACTTGAATTTTTCATTCATAATTAATACTTTATTTTAAATAATCAAGCTCTATTCATGCACTCCCTTAAAATCTCTTGATATGCGTCCTACATGCCCATTCATATTCCTTCATAAAAAAAATCCTCCATTTGGTATATCATGAAATCATTACTCTATTTGCACCAAATAATTTACTTTAAGTTGTTTTGCTAACCCATCTTGAGGTTCAGAAACACTAATAGAATTTAAGATATCTTGTTCCATTAGAAGGGTTATGATTTGATCTCCTTCCCCTTTTACATCTTTAATATCCTTATTTACTCATTGTCAACATCAATTCTCACCCTATTTGTCAATCTAGCTTTGTTTGTGTACTAAAGCTTAAATTTTGAGAAGTATAATTTAACTGCCTTTTCACTCATCCACTTAGTTTATTATTTGAACATAAAATTGATCTTCCTCATAACTATATTGTCCACTATTTTAATAGATGTTCCTGTAAGAATGTATATGTTTCATGTTCTAAAATGATCCTTATTTTCATGAATTAATTTCTACATCCACACCCATTTAAAAAAATATGGGAACCTTTGCATAATTTTCACTACATACTCAAGCTATTAAAAATGTTGTTTATGGAATATTTTCACCACATACTCGAGATATTTAAAATGTTTCTTATGGGAGAATACCTATAATTTACATAGATAATTTATAAAGTTATATGTTGGATATTGAATTACTAGCACAAATATTTCCTTTTAACCAGACTTAGAACCAACAATGCATAACTGGGCTAACATAGACATGAGTATGAAAAACAAAAGAGCTTTTGAAAAATGGTGATTGTTTTCAAAATTATTGTTGCAATAGTTATAAAAATACACCATGGTGATGATCTTATTTGTCAAACTACCATAAATAGGAAATGAATTATGAAGAACATTCTAAATTACCAAGATTTTGGCAAGAGGATTCACATTAGACAAAATTTGTTTCCTAGTCCTACAAGTTGATTATGAATAAATTTAGTAGAATATGAATATTTGTATGAGCTCTCTCTAGACATAGAGTAATTTCAAACAAAATGGTGTTTACCATATGTAAGAAAAAATGACCCGATCTATGATTCTTTTGATAAGAGTAGGTAGAGTGATGATTAATCAATCGGGAAAATACCATATACTATTGTGAATGAAATCAGAAACCTTGGTAGACAAGCTATTTCACACATAATGAATAAATTTTAAAGCATATCTAATCCAATTGTCATTTTAAAAATGATAGATAACTATCATCTCAACTTTTCCAAGATTTGTCGTTTTGAATTAGCGCAAGACAATTTTTTAAACCATACTACAAATAGGAAGAGATGTAGTTATTGTCTTCAAGGAATCAAAGTTTAAAATTAGAGGCACATTGTTGATCAATTTTTTAATGATATTTTTATGTTAAAATTATATTTTAAAACTATAAATAAGCATGGATCGGATGATAGATTTCACAGGTTGGTTTCTACTTATCATGGAATGACTTATCTTAGATTTTATTTGTTATATGTTGCTAATGAATGAACTTTAGCTTGCCTTTAAAAGTGTAACACCAAGATGATTAAAAAGGAGACAACTTGTAGAAAAACATAAGATATTAGTAATAGTAAGGAGTCTGAGGGAAAGGATATCACTTGCATGCAACTTGCATTTATTAGGGCTCTATGTGTTTAACATGTATAATTATTTTGATGATGATAAAGGGAAAAAATAAAAACTGTCATAAGAATCATTACGTAAGGAAAAATGATTGAATTAAATAAAAAAGAGAGAATATTTCTATGTTTGACCCAAAATTATCAAATAAATATAACAACATCAACACACACACACGCGCGCACACACACATATTTTTCAAACTTCATTTGTTTTAATATCATTCTTAAAAATGTTTATGGCCATTGGTTAATAAATAATGATCCTTACTTAATCGATTATATGGAGAAATTTAGTCTATAATCAATTATGGTTAAGATGTAATTGATTATGGAGAGAACTCGCCAAATAATTAAATAAAGAAGCATTTTAATCGATTATGATCTATATTCAGTAAAATCTCTCATATTTTGCTAGGTCATAATCAATTATAGTTGCATCCTAATTGATTATAAAGCGGATTTTTATAAGGAGACCGCATGACTTCAAATGATTCACTAAACAAACCCTCATATTTAAATTGTGAATGGTATGCTTAATGGAAAGATAAAACAAAAAATATATATTGAAGGGATGAATTGTGATATTTGGGATACTTTTAAAAATGTTTTGTTTGATCCATCTCATCAAGTTAATGATGTAGTGGTGGACAAACCTAGAAATCTTTGGACTAAATAGGATAAAGAAAGAGTGTAGTACAATTTTAAAGCTAAAAATATCATCTCTATTGATTTAGGCATAAATGAGTTATTTTTGTGTTTCCCACTATAATCATGTTACATTAATGAACATACTGTTATAAATCCTTTTCCCACTATTGATTTAGTCCAATTATAGTTGCTAAAATCCTTTAAAAAAATTGTCATGATAATAAGACATATAAGTGTATTATGCCAAAATGAACGTACTGTGATAAAAATAGTCATATCTCTTCATCTTGTTTTATAAAAAAATATGATTCTGATATGAATTGGACTCCTAATTCTTAATTTAATTTATTTAATAAAAATCATGAAAATGGCATGAAATGGACACCCAGATGTAATTTTCATTCCACCAACACAAGAGGACCTAAAAATATTTTGGTACCAAATGCATAAAAACTTAAGTTATGATGTAGATGTGCTTTGCAAATCAAACTCAAAATGGTATCATAATAGTGGTTGTTCAAAGCATATGACCATAGATAAAAATATATCTTCTTTTTTTACTCCTAAGAAAGGACACATTGTTTCTTATAGTGATAACAAAGGTAAAATTGTTGGTTCTGGTACTATTGGTAATAGTCATAATCCATCTTTTGAGATGTTTTGATTATTGAAAGTTTATCACATAATTTTTTAATATTATATTAGTTGTGTGACAAAGGTGATTGGGTATGGTTTAATTATTCTATATGCAAGGTCATTAAAATCCAAAAACACATTTCTTTTTCTTCTTCATGTAAAACTTTTTCGAAAGTATAAATGACAAATACTAGAGAAGAAGTTGTACATGTTACTTTTGAAGAAATAAACCTCATTTTTGTAGTAGATGTAGAATTTTATTTTTTATAGGTATTCTAAGAAAATCCTTCTAATAAGATAGGTACAAAGGCGAGGAATAAAAACCCAAAAAATGGACAAACTCGAAAGATAACCATCTTTACTAATAACATAGGAAATATCTCAAAAGAGGAAGACATACTTAACTAGATCAACATATTGAAAAGGTACTTCAGGAATGTGAATTTCAAAAATAAATTTTAAAATACCTTTCTACATAAACAAAGAAAAAGAAGGTAAGTAAGTAGAAGAAAGAATCGAGGTATGATCAACTTTATCCCTTATCTTCTTCCATTTGTTTGAACATGTAATTTTTGGTATTATTTTAAATTTATATATATTCACCTTCATATTTTACTATTAATTCTTCTTGTTAAGTGAGCTATAAAGGTAATGCAGATTACGTCAAAATTAGAGTAAAAAACAAAGGGAAAATGATCTAAATGCATACATAAGCCCAACATCAAATCAAAACAAAAGGCCAAAAATACCTCTTCTAAATAAATTGGTCTCAAAGTTGGATGCATACCAACGTAGGGAGAATTATAATCTTATGTAATTTTTTTAACATGGTATCAATATGCGCCTACATGTGCTTATTTTTGCTCTATGTGTTCAATGTGTTTTTATGTGAATATATGTTTCCCCACTTTTTGATAATGCCAAAGAGGGAGAAGTATAATCTTAACGGGAGTATGCTCCATCTTTTCCCCCTCACTATTACGGAAAACCCCTCTCACAACAGTTGGAAAATGGATACCATCACGGTTGACTAGTCATTGTGAGGTAGGGTGTTGTTGTAAGTATGATATTTTCCACCACGGGCATTTGACCGTTGTGATAAACTAGGTAGTGCGCTACCTATCCCAACAGTTATCATAATAACTGTTGTGATATATAAATAACTAGGTAACGCTCTTTAACCTACATAATTTGGTTCAAAACCCCATGTTCTTCAAAGTAACGGTTCATTCTCTTTTAGTTTATTTTGCAAAGCATCAATTTGTTAACTAATTCTAAGTCAACATCATCATTATCATCATTATTATTTTAATCGATGATGATGATTATTATGATGATGGTGATGAAGATAATTAAAATTTTCTGAACAAATATGATGTTTTACAATATAAAATAGAAGAGAACGAATCGTTGCTTTGAAGAACTTAGGGAATTGAATCAAATTATATATGTTAAAGGATGAGAGATGAATTACAATATACATGCAATTCAAAAAAACATTGATTGATCTAAGTTAGTTTTCAAATATAACTTAATTTTCTGGTTATCATTTTCTAAATCAATTTAAATAAATGCAAGTTCAGTGAGGGGTTAGTGAAACAAGCAATCTACGTACGATATAATAAACTAAACTAGAATTTAAAAACAAGGAAAACATTTTAAATAAAAGTAACATATCAACTCATAAAATGTTTCACAAGCGTACCTTTTATTGAACATATTCATGGAGAATGAAGACGAAGAAATGGCCTACTTGTCTCAGAATGACATCTACAATGAAAGGAGGATAAAGCTAAAGTGAGAGCAACAAACTTTGTTAACCACACCTACAAGTCAAAATGTATATTAGCATGTTAACCTGATTTAGAAACATTGTCGCTACGCGAAAAATACCCAAGCGTCTAAATGCTCGAAATAGACACAGAGTCGCCACCAAAATTTATTTATTCCTATAGAAACGGAAAATAACGATAAAACCCTAAAAAAAACCCTGATAAGATGGTTATCACAACCAAATACAGGTTTGTGGATTGATTACGCGAGGGGAAGGTATTAGCACCTCATACATCCGTTGTACACAACAGGAACCGTTTAGTTATCTAAGATTGAATGTGTGCCTAAAGGTTTGTTTCTTCTTAATACTTGCTTCTATTTTATTTACACGAAATGAGTTAAAGAAAAAAAATAGTTTTTTTTGTTAGTGTGCTTGACAAGATTTAGAAATCCTGCTCCTACATATTTTTAGGTGCAATGGGAAACTAAAAGCCTCGTAGTTCATGGTAAAAAAATGAGTGTTTGTTAGTTGTTTTTAATTTAGGAAAATGTTTTGATGCAAGGGGGCGAAAAAAAAAGATTGATTTGAAAAAAGGTTTTGACACACGGGGCGGAAAAAGATTATTTGAGTGTGTTGATGTTGATTTTAAGAGTTTTAGGTTTGAATGACCAAACGATACGGCGTACGTCAACCAATCGGTTGCTTAGGGAAAGTGTGGATGTACATCCATCCTGTCCAATTATTTGCAAAAAGTTGAATTAATTTGATTGAGAAAATGTTTGATATTTGAGTGACTTTGTGTTAATGATCTATGTACAAGTTTATAGAGGTTAATGATGACGGGTGATGAACTATATGATTTTATTTACGAATGGTGCAAATTTGATTCGAGAAAATATAAGTATTTACAATTTTTAATAAACCTAATAAATTAATTACAAGACTAATGATCTACCAAATAATTAAACCTAAGTTAAATAACTAACTAGAAGAAAAATAAAAAAAAAATAGCACAAAACAAGTTAGAAAACAAAATAAAATAAAAATAAACCAGAAAGACTAAAGGGGTTGCAAAACAAATGGATGAGTGTGAAGTTGGTCAAAACCAAGAGAAATATGGCCCAAAGTCCATTGCTTACTAACCCTAATTCTATATCAAATTATTATTATTAAAATAATAATAATAAAATAATAAACATATAAAGGGGGTGCATATGAAATCAAACTCCTTTGGTCTCAAACCCAATAACACATTAACCCTAATTTTAATTAATTGACATATACATAAAAAAGAATAAAAAATAAACAATGATAATAAGAAAATAAAATAATAATAAAAAAACTAATATATCACATGGGGGAATGCCCCTTTTGTTCAATTTGTTGTAAGTTAATAAAAACTTTTACTTTGCAAGTATCACATAAGTTGTTCTTTTCAAAATGTAAGATTGGAAGAAACATTTACGAGATATTTTTGGACCAACTTATTCAAGTAATCCATGTGGATGTGAGTTATTATCCTATGCCATAAACAAGATTAATCCTCATTACTTAGGAGACTGATGACTTCTTGGAAAGTGTATCGATAGTGTCAAAGTAATAATTAAGATTGAATCCACATTGACTGTGTTCGAAAAGACAATATTTGTGCAATGTAATGAAAAGAGTAAATGGGGGGGGGGGGGGGTGTTTCAGTTTGCAGAGTGAAAAACAAAATAAGAGTTTTAAACAGAATTACTAAAGTGTTTTGGTTGTGTCTTGAATCCCCTAATCCTCTATTATTGATGTTTGATGCCTTGTGTGAATGACCTTATCACTATAATCCCACAATGAATTAACAAAGTCGTTATAACCGATCCCTCGCAAAATAACTCCCTAATCACTAC
This sequence comes from Lathyrus tuberosus, assembly GCA_022829125.1. NCBI lineage: Eukaryota > Viridiplantae > Streptophyta > Magnoliopsida > Fabales > Fabaceae > Lathyrus > Lathyrus tuberosus. The sequence continues at coordinate 5,683,832 of JALAZF010000199.1, read as the reverse complement.
TCAGAACTTCCTATCCCTAGTCCACTAGCGTAAGTAAGATTAGGTGATATACATAATGTTAATTTCATATGTCATTACTCGGGGTCTCCTATTCCTAGTTAACCAACGTAAGTATCACAATGCCCTAGGTCCAACACATAGGCTAAGGTTCAGTATTCCTTATGTGCCCAAAATCAATTTAACATAGTATCTCAAATAAAATGCTTTAAGAATAAGAAACAATTGCATAGAATTAAAAATCAAAAGGTTCAAATAAAGTCAAATCAACATATAATTCAAAGATATAGAAAAAAGGTTCATCACACCAAACCTAAACTAGAGGAGTTTAGCTACTTGTACTGAAAATTACAATACCAATTGAATAAATAAGAAACACATATGAATTTCCTTGAAGGTTTGGCCTCCAATGGCTTCCAATGCTCTCAAAATCACCATTGATGCTATAAAAACCGTGCTTCATATGCCAAAATTTGTAACCCTTGCAAAAGTGCAGAAATTCCCCTTAAAAAGAGCTCATAACGGGTTAGAACACGTCATAAAAAGCCCATAAAAAGGAAACACCGTGTGCATTATATATGTAGCGTGTGTGCGATGCAAATATTACATCTCTATCGCGCGCGCGATGTTGCACGTGATTATTCCAGTAGCTACACGTTTTTGCTTCGTTTTTCACCTGATTTTTCACTAAGTTCAATTTCTTCACATTTAGCTATTTTTCCTCATTATTTGGTCTTTCTTCTTCCTTTTGGCTCACCTTTCACTTATTTTTCTCCGATTCTTCGTCTAGTTTCATGCAATGGCGAACTCTCATCAAAGACATACATAATTTGAAGCAATTTTGTTTAAATTCACTATGTAGGTATTTCCACTTCAGGATCTTGTAAATAGAGTTTCGTTTGATTTAGATTTTATGACCCTGCAACCAAAAGAGTCAAACTATACATAGTTACCTTTGTCACATAATTGACTCATACTAAGTAAATTATGCTTAAGCCCTTGGACCGAGGGACTTACCAACGATGCCAAACTCTATAAATTTTCCCTTATTATTATCTCCATGAGAGACAAATCGTCTTTCTTTAGGAAAGAAGATGGAGAATAAGGTTTTGTCACCTGTCATATGCTTTGAACAACTGTTATCAAGATACCATTTGGTGATTGAAACTGTAAAACATTCTTGAAAAGAAAGGTTTATGTCTTCACTTTAGGTAACCATATTATCTTGGGTCCTTTGTTGTTAGTTTCAAAAACAATTTTCTTGTTTATCTTAGAGATATAGACATTTACAGTGGCAGACAAATTTTTTGCTTTGTATTCACAATGTTTTTTGTAATACTATGAAAAAGGATGCCATTCTTTTCTCTAATGACCCTTCTTAGTAAAATAAAACATAGCAAGGTGTCATTCTTTACTATAGTATAGTTGTATTTTAAGGTTTTACAATTATATGTAGTTTTTGCAATACAAATGTTATCATAATGCTTACTATTATTATTCAGTTCATAGCCAAGTTCGGCTATGTTATAAGAGGTTGTTTGATTTTCTAACAAAAGATACAAGTTATATCTTCCTTTGGTGAACTTAACAAGTGTTTTTTTGAAGATCTCAAATTTATTTTTTCAAATCATCACATTAATTGCACTTGTAATGTTCATCATATTCGTTTAAGGTGGAAAACTTTTGTACTGGATCATTTTGTCGCTCTATAAGGATTCCTATTTCTCTTTCAAGGTTTTTGTTTTTAGGTTCAATATATGAAAATGTATCCTTAGATATGGAGATAATTTTTTCCAGTTTTCTTATTTCTTTTGTTAGTTTCAAAGTAGAGATTATCTCATTATCTTAATGATTTGGTATAAGTCATATGTTGGCTTCTTCTTCTTCTTCTTCCAATGCAACATAAGCTTTCTTCTCATTTTTCTGAGGATTCCTAAATTTTTTATTTTCTTTCATGATTAAGGGACATTATGGCCTGATGTTTCCTTTTCTTTCCACGGTTGTAGCATGTTGGAATAAATAGTGTTTTTTCCTCATCTTTTTCTTGATCTTATTTTTGTTTTTTATCATTATTTAGAAATCTTTTGAAGTTCTTTGCTATAAGATACATGTCACTATCAGAATCGGATTCCTCAACTTTGAGTGCTAGATTTTTTTCTTCTTTTCTCATTCTTAATCTATGGCTGACCTTTTGAGTTCTATTTCGTGTCCTTGCAATTTGCCAAAGAGAGCGTGTGTTTCCATAGTAGCTATATCCTTAGATCCACAAAACGCAATTAATTTTGATTTCCAGCTACGGTTTAAGTATCTAAGAATTTTTATGACTAATTCCTCATTTGGGAATGTTTTTCCCAGAGTTCTCACATGACTAACGATATGGGTGAATCGTAATTGCATTTGATTTATGCTTTCTTCAGGTTTCACTCTAAAGAGCTCATACTCATGGGTTAATGTACCAAATATTTCACTCTTTATCTCATTAGTTACTTCATAGGTAATTTGGACAATGTCCCATATTTCTTTTACAGTTTCTTAATGAGAAACTTACAAAAATTTATTAAGACCGAGAGTGATGGTGATGATAGATTTTACTTTCAAACCGCTCTGCATATTTTCTTTATCATCTTTAGTCCAATACTTTTCTAGTTTGTTTACTACAAAACCATTGACATATGTGTAGGAACAAATGAACCTTCTTTTACAACCTTCTAAATACCACGATCCATCCCTTCTATGAAAATTTTCATTTTCTCTTTCCATAAACTATATCCTTATCCATTAAAGGATGAAGGTTTATTTAATGAATAGCTTGGAGACATTTTCCCTCTTGGGACGATTAGTCTTTAACAGGAGTTAGGTTCTGATACCCCTTGTTAGACAAGTGACTTCAAATACAAGAAGGGGTGAATTGTGGTATTCAAAAGTTGCGATTACTTTAGTAGTTTTCTCAATTATACTTGAAATTGTATTAGTAATTTCTTAAGGATAGAGTAAATAGCAGAAGAAATAAAGATAGTAAAAATAAATAGCAAAAAATAAAGAGGATAACAGTTAAAGACATTGCACCATAAATTTTTCCAAGTTTAACTGAACGTTGACCCACTCTTGTCCCTAAGAGATCTTCTTCAGATTTTGACCATAAACTTTGAGCTTTTACAGGTTATGCCCATGAAACTTAATACAATCACTAGCGCAAAAACGGTTGTAGACAGCGCTTTTTTAGACTTTAGACAGCGCTTTAAAGCGCTGTATAAACCAGCGACGCTATAGGTTTAGACAGCGCTTTTGGTATTACCAAAAGCGCTGTCTAAAGGGGCGTGTATTTAATGAAAAGCGCTGTCTATGGTACCTTTAGACAGCGCTTTTTCACATTATATGGATTACTTTAGACAACGCTTTCGTCAAAAGCGCTGTCTAAGCCCTACCTTTTTTTGACTTTTTTGGTACACCTTAGACAGCGCTTTCTCCAAAAGCGCTGTCTAAGACCTTCCTTTTTTGACTTTTTTAGTACACCTTAGACAGCGCTTTCACCATAAGCGCTGTCTAAGACCTTCCATTTTTGACTTTTTTAGTACACCTTAGACAGCGCTTTCACCATAAGCGCTGTCTAAAGTGGACCTTAGACAGCGCTTTCACCAAAAGCGCTGTCTAAGGTGTACGAAAAATTTTATATAATTTTTTTTTAACCACAATTTTACCAGGTTTTTTCAACCAGAATTTGACCTGTAATTTTCAACCAGCAATTTTTTTCAGAATTGGCAATTCAAACCATTGGCCTTTCTACACCAAAATTATATATCCAAAATTGGCATTTCATACCAATATATATATTTAAAATTACAAACCAAAATTGTATATACACCTATTTATAATTACAAATCATTACATTTTTCTACAAATGCACATTTTACTTATTCACCAAAATTGCATCCAACCAAAGCATTGCTTCCAACCAAAGTTATTGCTTCCAACCAAAGCATTTTTTCTACAATGCACATATTACTTATACACCAAAATTGTATATACACCAAAATTGCATCCAACCAAAACATTGCTTCAATCTACATTATAGGTCCTGAAAACACAAAGATTGTAATTCAAAGTATTAAAATTCAAAGTATATACACCAAAAATTGTAATTCAAAGTATATACACCAAAATTGTAATTCAAAGTTTGTAATTCAAAGTATATACACCAAAATTGCAATTCAAAGTATATACACCAAAATTGTAATTCAAAGTATATACACCAAAATTGCATCCAAAATTGTAATTCAAAGTTTGTAATTCAAAGTATATACACCAAAATTGCAATTCAAAGTATATACACCAAAATTGCATCCAACCAAAGCATTACTCCAACCAAAGTTACACATATTAAAATTCTCATCAATTAAAGTAAGAGTATAATATTATACCTTAAGTTTGTAAAATTCCGAGCTCCATAATGTATTGACACCACTCCTCTTTGATTTCATCCAATAGAGCCTTTGTGTAAGTAGCACTCCTGAATTCTTCAAAATACTACATAATAATATAACATATAGTTTGATTTAGTTTTAACTATTTCATTAGACAATATGAGAGATATGTGTTAAAATAACTCATAAGTTAGAAATACATACATCGGGTGGAATCTCCATTCGATCCAACGAAATAGTGTCTCTCATAAATCTCAACATGAAATAGCCGCAATCTATTTGATTGCGTTGCCGAGGACACTACAAATGAAAATAAAATATGGATAAATTCTAAGTTTTATCAAGTAAGCATCACTAATATAATAAAACATGTGATAATTAATATACCTTCACATAATTCCATGTAATGGTGTGGTCGATTCCCCGATGTTCTAGGAATGCTTGTATAGTGCTAATAAAATATAAATGAATATTTAGAACAATTCACATAAATAAATAAATATACACATTTCTATTTAGAACAATTTCACTTACGTGTCAATACAGTCCTTCATATCCGGGTATGTGGTCCAATCATTTCCTAAGGAATCCAGATAATACACTACTCCGCGGATAGGATTGATTGCAACCAACAACCAATGTCCACTGTAAGATTAAACAAGTGTTAGATAGAAACTTTCTACACGAAGTCAAAATACAAAAAAAAATATAATAGATGAATTTAGAATGAAAATCTAACCCAGTATTAAACGGTAAAAAGTACAACTTTTCCGTTTCTTGGTTGTCCATAAAGATGTTGCGTATATACGCATGGACCTCATTTGGTTTCGTCAATATTTCGGTTAAGTTGACAGCGCTGGGGCATAAGAATGCAAATCTTTGCTCCAATCCCCGGGGGCGCATAAAACTGTCATACAGAAACCTGAAATAAAAACATCATTAACATTAGAATATTCATTTGAAAAATAAAGTAAATAAGTTGTTCAATTACCAAAGTAGATCGGATATACCTCAAGTATATATTGACAACAGTGACGCCCAATTCTGTATGTTGGAAAACTTGCTCGAAGTCTTCATTACCAACATTCTGGTCAAATTCAAAGCCATACAAATCTTTCTCCATAGTTATCAGACGAACACCTCCAGTCGGAATATCCGTCATTAATTGTAGAAAGGTCTGAAGGCACGTCCTAACCTTGCCGATAGGTTGTTTTCTAACCCTGGTATTCTTAGCACCAACAGTTTTTTGCGTTGAAACGTTGCTAATCACTTTACCAGGCAGCTATAAATCATATAATTTGTTAGATGAAGTATAAGATATCCAATTTATCATTTTCTATGCATATAATTGTGATGTACCTCTTTTTTTGAGACAACGGACTCGGTATGCTCCGGAATCCGCTTATCCTTTGTTTTGGATTTTGTTGGAGTCTAAATAACATTGCCATGTAAAAAATGAAAATAAAATGCTCGTAAAATCTTTGAATTTACACATTAAGATTAACAAAGGTTTATAACGGTTTTAAGCATATATACCTCATATCCTACGAGTATGAGATTTGACGGCCATGCAACAAACGACCCTATAGCTTGTCCCACCACTCTTACCTCCGAATCATCGTTAGGATAGGGTAATAGTGCTTCATTCTCCATAGCAATATCAACTGATACTTTCAAACTTCCAGTAGGGAGGGATTCATTATGAAGTACTGTGACCCCATTGTTAAACACTTTTCCCTTGGCAACCATCCGATGAATTGGTGAAGATAAGAATAGTTGACATTGGTGAATGCCCTAAAACCAAAAATACATATGTCATTGTTAATGTGTATATATGTAATTAAATAATTTAAGCTACTAATATAATTTCATAGATATATATATATATATATATATATATATATATATATATATATATATATATATATATATATATAATTACCTCTGGAATAATCGGATGAAAGCTGCAGTTGATACTATCCTTCTCTGATCCATCTCTAACACCAGAAGCGTTATCCCTTTCTTTTTCCTTTCTTAATTCCCGCACCTCGGCTTCTAGTGCTTCCAATTTAGCTTCAAGTACTGAATAACTAGCAGCCTTTCCCTTTTTAATATTCAGGGAGGTCGGGGTGATCCCAAATGCCTTACCCCTCACCCGACCAGGATACTCAGGGACATCTAATGCCCGACTAAGTATGCTCCTGGTATCATCTGCAGGTACAGACTGAGATAACGCCTCCTGAAAATCAGATGAATATCGAATATTTGTCAAATATTTGTTAATAAAGTTTTGACTTAATTAAAGAAATATTGTTATACTTACACATTTCTCATATACTTGTAGAACCTCTTCTGGAACAGATCCAGACTTGCCCACACGGGCTTCCTTCCACAAGACATGTGCAGGAAGAGATGTTTCAGAGCTACCCGCCTTTTGTAACTACATATAAAGCCAAATAATATGATCAAATATAACTCATGATGAACAATTATTATGTCATTGCAATTTATTGATACTTACCAATTGTTGCTCCAAACGTCCATATCCAGTACGTCCTTTCCTGTATTTATATTGGGGATCTGATGGTCTATCCCGATTAATTGCACTTAAACTCTTAAATTGCTCGGTTTGTCGTTTGGCTTTAAACTTCACCCATTCTTGTGGTGAAATGAAACTTGCATATTTAGATGGAAACTCTCCATCAACAAAATTACCTTCAGCATCCTTAAGATAGGTTTTGTTTAATATGTCCTAAACCCTCTTAGGAGCTTCCCTGCCAATCTCATCAAATAAGCTTTTCTGTCGTCCTCGACATTAAAGCACCTCTAAAAAATCCATACACATTGGTTAGTACAAATAATTTAAACGACATAATTAGTTGGCATAATTAAAGACATAATTATGGTACCTTTATCTCATTCCAAATTTTTTCTTTGGTTTCCTTCAACTGTTTGTTTCTCCAGTCATCTAAAGTAATAGGAACCTCATTCCTTACAAGTGTACCAATGAAACTTGTCAACATATGACCGTTAGGCTCAACAAGTGTGCCTGTTTCGCTCCAATGCACATTATAAGTCATGCCTTGATTTCTAGCATGGATCACTCTCCTCATTATGGTTATTCCTCTCCTAATCTCTTCTTCCATAGTTCTGCTACTTCCAACCTGATCATCATGTGGATGATCATCATCATGTGCGTGATCATCAGCATGTGGGTCATCATTGTTAGTAGCCATCTAACCTGTAATAAATAAATCAAGGATATCAAATATAATATATAACAAATATAATAAAGAAATAAAGGATATCAAATATAAAAAATATGACATAATATATAACAAATATAATAAAGAAGTCAAGGATATCAAACATAATATATAACAAATGTAATAAAAAAATCAAGGATATCAAATATAACAAATATGACATAATATATAACAAATATAATAAAGAAATCAAGTATATAACAAATTTTACCTCTTTCACTAACATCTCTTTCTTTTCTTGGTTGGAATATGAATTACTTGTTTCTTATCAATGCGGACGGATGAATGGATCCAAATTCCCTCGTTATGGTCATTTCTGATATATGACCCATCCGCTATAAGATCCTCATCCATGAAATTATATTAGTAGCTTAAATTATTTAATTACATATAACTCTGTGAAACTTTTATCCGACCATCCATTGCCCGCCTTTAAGTTGTACAACTTCAATACCGCAGACAGTCTTGTGAATTTAGTGCAACCTTGATAGAGCGGTTTCTCTGCATCGCTTACCAACCTCTCAAACATTTCGGGACAATCATGAAGATCTTCTACAACTGCTTCTGCAATCTCTTCGACTCGATCACAATCGTATGTTTCCGTGTCTTTGTCATCTGAAGCATAGGTTGTATTACTTTTCCTCGTCGGTTCAACATTCTCGTTAATTTTCTCACCATGATGTATCCAACACTTATAACTTCGATCAATTCCATTCATCAGTAAATGCGATTTCAACCCATCTGCGTCAACCCTACCAACATAACAACAACCCAAGCAAGGACATTTTATTCGATTAAGCTCTTCAGCGTCAGCGTGTTGAACAACAAACTTAACGAAATCCAATACCCCATTCTCGTACTCTTTGGACAATCGATCGGCATCCATCCATTTTTTATCCATGGTTTTCCTACTTATTAATCCTAACAGTTAGAAAGAATTTAACATTAGCATAACAAGTCCAAACTAAGAAATTCAAAGCAATTAACTTCATTAACAAAATTGATTTGAATTTCGGTTCTTTAGAACAACAACCTCAAGAATTTACATTATTAACATTAACACTAACACTAACACTAACACTAACACTAACACTAACCTAACACTAACACTAACACTAACCTAAACTAAACTAAACTAAACAAACACATTATATAGCAATAGTTAACAATGTAGAAAAATGTTAACAAGAACAAACTATAATAGATGTTCTAAACTAACACTAACACTAACACTAACACTAACCTAACACTAACACTAACACTAACCTAAACTAAACTAAACTAAACAAACACATTATATAGCAATAGTTAACAATGTAGAAAAATGTTAACAAGAACAAACTAAACTAACACATTATATTGATTCTATTCCTATATCACCAAAAATGAAGTTAGCACATATTTTATTCTTATATCCAACAACAGTCCAACATTAGCAACAACATTAACAACATTAGCAACATTATCAACATTAGCAACAGTCCAACATTAGCAACAACATAAACAACATTATTATCAACATCAACAACAACATTATTATCAACATCAACAACAACATTATCAACATTATCAGCAACATTATCAACTGAAACTCTGAAACTCTGAAACTTCCAAACTGAAACTCTGAAACGTGTAAAATGTGTAATACTCTGAAACGTGTAAAATGTGTAATACATCAACAACAACATTATTATCAACATCAACAACAACATTATCAACAGCAACATTATCAGCATACCTTATAAAATGTGTAATAATCTGAAACTCTTAAACTTCCAAACTGAGTGACGAAAACGCGAAATGAGAGAGGAACAGACGGTCACGGTGGAGTAAAGGTCGTCGGAGTCGCGAAATGAGGGAGGAACGGTGGACGACGGCGCGGTGGACGACGGCAAGGGTTTAGCTCAGGTTCGCAAGTATCCGTTCGCAACAGGGGAGGGAGAAGAAAGAGCGCAAAACTGAAAATGAAAACTGAGTATATTCATATATTTTAATTTTATTAGACCTTAGATAGCGCTTTTCAACAAAGCGCTTTCTAAGGTGGCCCTTAGACAGCGCTTTAAAAGCGCTTTCTAAGATTGGCCTTAGACAGCGCTTTTGTTTTTATTTTTTAAAATATTTAAGACCTTAAACAGCGCTTTCCTTAAAAGCGCTGTCTAAGGTCTTATATTTTTTTTAAATTTAAAAGGCCTTAGACAGCGCTTTTAAGGAAAGCGCTGTCTAATATTTTCCATTAAATTTTTTTAAAAATTTAAAAGGCCTTAGACAGCGCTTTTCACTAAAGCGCTGTCTAAGGTCTTATATTTTTTTGCGCTTTTCCTTTATTAAATTAATAGATTCCGTGTTTTTGACCTATAGCAGCGCTTTTGTAATAAAGCGCTGTCTAAGGTGAGATGTTATAAGTCCTTTTTGTTGTAGTGAATCCTATCTTGAGATTTTACAAGTTTATCTTAACCAAAGATAGATTTTACCTAGGATAAGCTAACGAACCGTTTAGCAATTTTCCAAGCTTATCTCAATAACCAGAATAAAACTTTTTTTGGCCAAGTTTCAGAAAACAAAATAGAGATTTTATGACTGATTTATCTCACAAACCAAACTCGATTTCCCAAGATTATCGCACTCCTGAGAATTGAAACAACAACACATCCAATACAATTTCTTCCTCATAAGTAGTGTTTCACTCAAAAGCAATGAGGCAACTTAAGTGAAAGAAAAATTATTTCTAAAGAGAGAAAGAGAGAAAATATAGAGATAAATTACAAAGGAAATATAAAGCTTCTGAAAATGGTGTGAAATGAAGAGGAGGTGACCCTCCTTTATATAGGATAAGGAAAATCCAAAAAAGGAAACGATCCATGAGCAAAATTAAATCCCCCATCAATTGGCCTCTTATCCCAATCAGTTGGATGACCAAATTTAATTGATTACTTTTACCCAATATAGAAAGATTGGATAAAGAGTCGTTACAAGTAATTAAGATGTTGTCCTTCTCGTTTGGTTAATTGTTTAGATCTTCTCCAATCGATTGGCTTAATGCCCCAATCAATTGTCCAGTTTAAAAAATATTTCCAATAGATTAACTTAAGGCCTCAATCGATAGGGTAGCTCAAAAAAAGTCTTTTAAAAGAAAGTAGACAGTTTTTTAGTCACTTGGCTCGACTTTGAAAATATTTTTAAGAGATAAAAGTGGTTTAAATAAATTTTAAGTGTGTGTGTGTGTGTGTGTGTGTGTGAGAGTGAGAGAGAGAGAGAGAGAGAGAGAGAGAGAGAGAGAGAGAGAGAGGGAGAGAGAGAGATGCCTAGTACTTAGGAGTTATTTCCTTACTTTTATAAAACTTTGTTCGCTCAAAAAGACACGATCTGTCGAGCTTTTACACTTCCTCTCTTTCACAACTCTGAGGGTTTCAAGATTCTCAAATTAGCATAGGCAAGGTGAAGTCGTCCCCAAGTAATATGTGATAGCTTTCCACATTGTATGACAAAGTCGCCTTGACTTTGAGTTAGAAAGCTAACTCACCCTCGAGTCATAAGAATGGATTGGATATGAATCCCACACTTGAAACCCAAACAAAGAAGGAACAAGGCAATGAATGACAATAATAGTGTAACATATATAATGGTCAAAGACATGAAGTTCAAATTAAAACCAGAAGGGATATATCTACATTGAGGTAGAGCCAGAGATAATTATCACTTATTCCCGATTTAGAGACATTGGTGTTTTACTTATTCATCGCATGTAGGGTCACAAATATTGTACTCACTACAAGTACAAAATTTTATATAAATAAAACTTTTTTATTTGACATAAATGCATTTTTTATAAGGTGATATATATTTGTTGGAAATTATGCTAAATACTCGTATAAAAATTATTCACACATATATCGAGTCGGCCTATGACATTTTTGTCCAACATAATAGACAGTCAATGATTACATTCCATGTCCATGAATATCTGTCGTCATCTCTGAAGGAAAAAAGTGCATGCGAATTTGAAAAAAATCGACCAAACTGAAAATCTAAACCACGCCAAACCAAAAAAACTGATATTTTCTTGTTTGATTATAAAATCGATTTGGGCTAAAGAAAATTAAATAGTTTAGTCCGGTTCTCAGTTTTTATTTTTAAAACCACAAAACTGATCAACGAAACTAATGTGTATAAAACTACCTCGTACTTACAGCCCATGAATAATTGATCTAACAAAACATGCCTTTGTTGCTCCACTTTCCTTTTTTCCTTCACAAATTACAAAATACTAACTTAATATTTTCCAATCACCACAAACCCTAAGTTTTTCCGCTCAACACATGTGTTTCAGGTGTCACCACTACTCTATTCACCAACGTTATTCTACTAACCTCTGTTGTGGTCGTCCTAGTCGTGTTTCACATTTTTTTAGTTAGTTTCTATTTCTTTTCATCTCTTTTTTCCCTTCTCATTCAATCTCTCTTAACATCGTTTTATTTTGATATTTGTTAACCTCCCAATCTTTACATATTTGTGTTTAAAGTTTAAATAAATAAAAATTTTATTTTAGTTATATTTGTAATTTAATTGTTAACTTAATTTTATATTGATTATATTTTTATTTGGCGGTGAATTATCATGATTTTGAATATGTAATATATATATTTAGTCATATTTAATTGTAAAATTTTTTTTGAATATATTGTGTGGATCTATTTAATTTTAAATATGTTGTATTAATTAATTTAATTAAATTAAATTAAAAAATATTCTAAAAAAAAAGATAACATAAAATTTTTTTTAAAATAGTTTTAATAAATGAAGGCATTAAATAAAACTGTTAAGTAATAAATATATTGTTTGAAAAGAAATAATTTATTAAAATCAAATTGATGAAAATTATATAAATTTAATTGGTTTAATTTTTAGTGTTCTTTATAAATAAAATTGAATCAAATCAAATTATGTTAAAAATCAAACCAAACTAAACTGATATGTTTTTTATCAATTAAAATTATTTTGACCGAAAACCGAGTCGAACTGTTGCATCCTTGCGATAAACACATTCAATATCATATAAAACTATTTTAATGTCAAAATAAATCACTATACATATTAATTATTAGTTAGTTTAATAGTAATTCACTTTAATCTTGATAAGAAAGACCACAGTTTAAATCCGCAATTGCGAAAAAAATTAATCGGTTCATTGAACCGAATATTGATGAAAAAAATAAAATACTAATTCTATAGAGATTAAGGGCAATATAGTAACTTGAAACGCATTTATCTAGGCTTCTCCTATCCCAAAATCAAACCAACTCTCCCAATATAACCACATCAAAGTTCCCCACCACAATAAAAAAGAATCTCTCTCTCACTCTCTTTCAAACAAGTATTTCCATCTCAACTCTCCCTAACTCAACCCCCTCTCTCCCCTCTTCTCTCTCTCTGCCCCTCTGCCCTTCCTTGAAAACTCACACATCTACACTCAACCTTCTCTGCCCTCCAATTTATTCACCTCTGACACCCCTCTTTAATTTTTCTCCCACTACTAATCACTATGATCTCTCCTCACTCCCACAATTCTCACATTATAACAATCCTCACCACCTGCTTCTTTCGTCATAAATTCTAGATCAAAATCAACCCTTCAAATTCAACTCTTTTTTTCTTTCTTACTTCTTATAGACCATGTTTGATTGTGACCCTTTAATCTAAAACTTCCTTCTAAGGCTCCACTCTTACAATCCTTTCAAAAAGTTTTTTCCTTTTTTCCTCTTAAGGCTGTTCTTATGGCAGGTGCCAAGCTTTTTGGTGGTTCTAATATGTCACTTTTCCTCCAAAATGAAACACTTCCTTCTTCTTCCAATGAAGTCCTTGAATCTCTTTGGGTTCATACCTCTAACCATGCCTCTTTTCAAGGTGATCTTTACCTCCTCAATTCCTTTCACTTCTCTTTGTACATAATTAAAACATGCATGAAGTCATAAAATGTCATCTGTGTTGTAGTCATCGTGGTGTGAATTAACGAATTAACGTCAATTTGTTCTTTATCATCAAAACGGTGAATTATAGTATCAGTATCGACACTTTCCGATATTGTTGCGGCTGTTTTTTAAAACCTTGGAGTATAGAACATCATGTTTCTAGAAATCATGAAAGTGGGTTTCTTTTTTCATTGTGAAGAAACCATAAAAAAATACTTTTTTTTTTTTTTTAAGAAAAAGAAGCCTATAGAAATTTTCAATGAAGAACTATAAAAAAAAAATAGTATTTTTTAATCATTTTTCTACTACCCTTTTGTAGGAATTATTTATATAATTGAGTTATAACAAGTTTGTGTTTGGTGTTCAAAATTCAGGTTCAAAGACAATAGTTGATTTTGAGAATGTTGGAAGTGGAAGCAGGGTGGTAACAGACATACCCTTCTTTCAACAACTTGAGAAAGAAGAGAATTGTGGTGATGAAGATTATGAAGCATGTTTTCATCAACAAGGAAAGAAAAGGAGACTCTCAAGTGATCAAGTTCAGTTTCTTGAAAGAAGTTTTGAGGTTGAAAACAAGCTTGAACCTGATAGGAAAGTTCAACTTGCTAAAGATCTTGGTTTGCAACCAAGACAAGTTGCTATATGGTTCCAAAATAGAAGAGCAAGGTTCAAAACTAAGCAGCTTGAAAAAGATTATGGCACATTGAAAGCTAGCTTTGATAGACTCAAAGATGATTATGATAATCTTCTTCAAGAGAATGACAAGTTAAAAGAAGAGGTAAAAAAAGTAAAAAAATTTACACACACCAATGATATTATTGGATTGTGTTTCGTCATGTGACTCTACGCAAACAACCATATATATAAATCGTTTGATTAAGATCAAATGATAATTAATTTGGTTGATTGTGTATAGTGACATGATTGTGTTTCGTCACAATTCATGCATGTAATTGCACGCAGACAATCAACCAAATCAAACTACAGTAGATTCGACTGGTTCTGGTTTATTGCGTGCAGTCATATAGTGATTAGGCACAAGAGCACAATCAAAATCCTTCAAAAACATATTAATTCAACTTTTTTTTTACTTTATGTTGCTATGACCTAGTATTTACTTTAATAAAGTTTGATATTTATCCCACTAATGAGTTAATGATTGAATGAATGCTTAATTTTCTATTATATTTTTCAATAGGTGAATTCTTTGAAGAAAAAAGTGATTCCAATAGATAAAGAGAATTCAGAAGAAGCAATCAACAAAGAACCTATGGACTTAACCTCAAATGAAAATTCAGAAAATGGGTCCAAAGTGTCATTCCCAAATATGGTACTAAAATGTAAACAAGAAGATGCTAATTCAGCTAAAAGTGATGTGCTTGATTCCGATAGCCCACGGTGTAATGATGTGAACAATCTTTCTTCATTCATGGAGCCTACTACAGATTCTTCACATGTTCTCGAACCCGATCACTCTGATTTCTCGCAAGACGAAGAAGATAATGATAATTTGAGCGATAATCTTTTGACTCTTCCAAAGATCGAAGATGTTTGTTACGACGACCCTCGTGAAAATTCTTGTAATTTCGGGTTTCCGGTTGAAGATCAAACCTTTTGTTTCTGGCCTTACTCAATTTAAGTTTGATCAAGGATGTAACTCTGTACTAGATGAAATAAAAATGGTTATCACTGTTTTCTAGTAATGAATAAAATTGAAAGGTTTACATTGTGATATTAACATGGAACAATGTTCATAGTATACATCTATTTGCCATAGTCAAAATTAAAAAAAAAAAATTATTTTTAAAAAGTAATGTATCACAATTATTGTTATTATTAAAGATTTTGTAGATTTAAAGTAAATGGTTTTTTTATAAAATATACGATTGCATAAGTTTTTTTTTTAATATTGACCCTAAAAAGTTAGTTTCTTATTAGAAATTAGGACTAGTTCGTAATTCATTTAAAAATTATAGAAATCTATATAAACTCATTTAAAAATTATAGAAATCTATATAGCTCGTAATTTGTTTAAAAATTATAATAATATTTATGTTTTTCATTCAAAATTTATATATTAAGATGGCACATTTTATTAAATTTATTTTTTATATTATATTCAAATTTAATATATTAAATTTTAAATATTAATATAATATAATTAATATTTAATTATTTCATATATTATTTTACAACATTTTAGCATTTTATTTATTTTTAGAATGTTGAATATTTATGTATAATTTTGGAAATTTAAAAATCGTATTTTTCTTAAAATTTATTAAGTAAATATAATATAGTATTTAAAATTATATAATATATAAAACATTATAATTTTTATAATAAATATAATAAAAAATTTAGTTTAGTTTTTAAAAAATAATAAATAAACAATTCATTTAAAATCAGATAGTCTGCGACCTGTCTAAAATTAAACTCGAATAATATATTTTGAGTTCATCACAAATTTTCATATGAATTTAAAAATCCGAGACCCGCTAAAATCGACCTGATTTTGTCCAAATAACCCATTTTGACATCTTTAAGCTGCTCAAATTGTTAAAAGATTATCCACTAAAGGATTTTCACATAGGTAAAAAAAAGTTAAATCCATGTGAAACTCAATTTATGATTAAAATATAGTTAGAAGACAAAAATTACAAATCTGAAATCAGATATGAAGGTGACAAAAGTTTATTATATTACAAGTAAAAATAAAGGTGAGAGAAAATGTTAAAATCAAAATGAGTTTCAGTAGTGACAGATAAAAATCCAAACGTGCACCTACCGTCAGGGTGTCGGATATGAAAACTGTGTTTCACTGTGTGGATTCGTATAAATCAAACCATTGTTTTTACTCTTTTTTTTTGGAACACACACTTTATTTATCATTATTCATTTGTCCTCCTTCTTACGCGATGACTTTGAATTTGAGTGTGTAATGGGTAAACGTTTGAGAATATACTATTTCAATCAATTTGATTAGGTGATAAATCCATTTGAAATTTAAGTCATTTAAGTAGTTTAAAGTTTTTTTTTTTACCTTAACCATTGTTTCAAATTATGTCAAAATTTTCTTGCAGTCACTTAGTTATGTGTTGTGAATAGTAGGATCAAGTTTGAACGGGTGCGATTTAAAGAAGATATTTTTTAAATTATTATATAACTTTTAAATCTATTTATGTATACGGTTAGAACAAGATCAAGCAACGTGTGATTGCGTAAAAAGATTAACCGCAGAAAATTCATTTACCAAATTATGATACTTATGGAAATTAAGATTGTAATATTTTTTTATCGAAGTTTAATGGTTAGAATTCACTTTATATAGATGAATAAGTGAGATATCGCGAATTTGAACTAAAATGATTTAATTAGACAATTGAGATCGTGATATTATTGATTCAATAGTTTTCATAACAATGTTGCATTAGAATTGGTGTGTGACCTTGCCGCATTGTTTGCAATAAGTAATTTTGAAGGTGCAAGAAACACAAAAAAAAGGGTGGGTTTCTTGATTTAAAAACTTGTGCAACCCAATTTATCAAGCAACAAAGATAATGATAAAGATAAGAATACAAGTATTATTTTCATGGTTCGATGTTAACGAAACTACGTTCAGTCCACCTGTCTAAGTGATTTCGCCTTCTCAATAAGCACTTAGTCCAATAATCAATATGATTACAACAAACTCAAAGACACACAGTCTAAGACTTCTTGAGAAATTCTAAGTATATCCTAGTCTTTCAGAAAAAACAACTCAAAGACTAATTGTCAATGACTTCTTGAGAATTCTGACTCAACTTAGTCTCTCAAAGAAATTAATAACTGTTAATAAAAATGATTGTGTCTGTAAGAGTGCTTCTTAACAAGCAGATTACACACACTGAAATTCAGTTAATTCACTTGAGTATATATGGAATAAAACCCAAGGTGTTTCTTCAATCTTCTTCTTTCTTAATGATGATTTTCTTTAATGAGTTATCTTCATCATAAAATTTATGTGTAAACGTTTTTCTTTTAATCATTCATCATGTATATATGTTTTTTAACCCAAGTCCTTTGACCTCTTTAAATAGGAAGAAATAAATCTGTTGTAGGAAAGGTTTGGAGCTTTCTTCAAGGCACCATACTACTGTAGAGTAGGTAGGTTCTGCTGTAAATTTTGGGTAATAGGTAAAAAAAATCTTATATAGTCGTTTGAAGTATAGTACTATTGATTTGCTGTTTGACAGACATAATACATAGTAACTATTTACCCAATATAATACTCTTGAACATTGTTTTTGCATACGATATTTATAGCACATGTTCAGAATTCAGAACCTTGAGAATAGACATTGGAATCTAATGAGTAAACGATGTTTGAATGCTCATAGTGCTTCAAAGACGTCTACTTCTGATGTGTTAACTAGTTATAACCAAAGTTTACTTAATTTTCAGAACTTCTTCTAGTGATCACTTGGGTTCAAATGCTTATGATGTCCAAAGTTTATAATCTCTTTTATCAGAGTACAAAGTCTCTCTAAAACTAGAGTTCAGATTCTAATTGCATCAGTATTGTCCAACATCTGGGTTTGATTATATTTATCTTTCCTTCACTTCAAGTATGCTCAGAGTCTGCACACTTAACAAGCTATTAGAAAAAATTGTTCTTTTATATTTTGTTATCATCAAAACTCACGGATAGTGGTAGAACCAAACATGTTCCAACAATCTTCCCTTCTTTTATGAAAAAAAGAAATAATCCTTTAAAAATCAGAGTTAGGTTTGAAAGCTCTCCATGAATTTTAGACATCAAGATTTTCTTAGCTTATCTTCATAGAGCGAGGTTTGCAAGCCCCCCTGAGATTAAGACTATTAAATTTTGATTCACAATAAATTAACCAATAAATTTGGATATATTTGGGTTACCATTATTGAGAAAAACATGAATCAAAATCATATCTTTTTCTCCCCCTTTTGTCATCAGTAAAAAAGAATATGATAAAACCAAAACCAAACTTTTTATAAACTGAATAAAAGGATAACAACATAGATAGAGTCACACAAAAAAATTTAGATAAGATTTTATGGTTAGGGTGAAAGTCTAGAATGGATTGTTGGTCTCTTCTTGGTGATCCAACCTAGTCCTTACTACTTCATTCTCTTTCTTTAGCTCATCCAGAGTCTTTAGAATCACAGAAACAACAACTTCAGAAGCAAGAGGTTCAAAATATGTAATCCCAGAAGTTGTGCCAACTTTATGTTGAGAATCTAAGATCTGTGCAGTCCCATAAGTTCCTCCCATTACAGATTAAACAACTAAGTTTTGTTCTGGAATAGGAATCCTATAAGTTGTTTCAGTATCTTGCTGAAAAGCAAGGATCTGAGCAGAGAAAGTTGCAGCTCCAGTCTGAGGTAGAACTTGTTCATGTGCTGGGAATGCCAAAATTTTAGACCTAGCTAATGACTCATCAACATCCTTCTTTATCTCCAAAACCGGAGTCATTACTTCAGTGAATCTAGGAATAAACTTTATCATAACTACCACATACGAAAGATTCTCGAGGATTGTGAGGTATTAAATTGATAAGTCCATGTACCTATCTCATAATGCATTGCATTCAGCAGGGTTAACACAATTTGTGATAACCTGCCTCATAAAGCTTATACTTTTAGTTATTTTTAATCCTATATCTGTCCATACTTCACCAAAAGAGGGTTTATGAGCAGAATATAAATAATGAGAGTGACCAAATGTTGAATAGGAATGCATTTTCCTTGGCCTTTTCACATTCTTTTTGTGTTTAGGTTTCAGCAAGAAGTTCTTTGGGTTATAATGACCAATACATCTTTTCCATTTACTAATAATTACATAGATCATTGAAGCCATTTTGCTTCCATCTATGTTCTTAGCTAAAAAATTTAAAAAGAATCTTCGTATTTCTTAGAAGCACATCCAGTGTTCATATGAGCTTTTGAAAGCATTTTATTAAAAATTTCACCCTTTCTTTTTAGGGAAGAGTTCTCAAATTCTAAGCTACTGACTCTAGCTTTTAGAATAGAGTTTTCTTTCAGAAGTTCACTATGATCCTCAGAAAAGGCTACATGGATCTAATTCAGATTCTTGGATCTTTGCTTAAGCATCTGACTATTTTCAAGAATCTCACATAAAGATAGTTTTGATTCAGAAAGAGTGAGATTAGAAAATACCTCGTCATAGTCTGAATCTAATTTAGAATCTGATCTTGATCTATTTAAGGTGATATCCTTAAGATCCATATAAGCTTGTTTTTCTTTAGAGGCGCCTTCATCTTTAGAGTCACTTTCAGATTCATCTTTAGAGTTAACTTCAGAGTCTTCCTTTTTGTTTTTAATAGTTTTGATCTTTGAGGCTATGACTTTCTTTTGAGATTCATCCTCTTATGTTGAATCCAATATCTTAGATTTCTCAATTTGTTTATTTTATTCATGAATCTTTTTCAAAGAGTCAAATATAGACTTAAATGAATCTTTATTTGAAATCTTCTCATACTCTGAGTAGGAAATAACATAAAGCAACATTTTCTGGATCCATGATAATTTTTGTGATCCTTTCTTTGTTGCTCATTCATATGACTTCTTTCAAGCCTTACATCATTAGCATCCAAAGGATGTGCGTAGTCATTTAAAACCATATCCCATAAATCTACATCTTGGCCAAGAAAGAAACTTTCTATTTTGTCTTTCTAATACTCAAATTTATCTCCATAAAAAATGGAGAGTTGAAAAACTTACAATCTTCATCATTGTTTGCAAGTGCCATAATGTGTTTCACAAAGAATGGATCTTTATCTGACACGATTAAGTGTTTGACACAAAGTAGTCGAAAATCAGAATTGGAGCTCTGATGGCAATTGAAGAGGTAAGAAACATAAGAAAAGAAATATTTGAATTGGGTTTCTTGATTTAAAATCTTTTTCAACCCGATTTATCAAACAACAAAGATACTGATAAAAATAAGAACACAAGTATTTTTTATCCTGGTTCGTTGTTAATGAAGCTATGTCTAGTCCACCCACCTGAGTGATTTTTCCTTCTCAATAAGGACTTAATCAAATAATTAATTTGATTGCAGCAAACTCAAAGACACACGATCTAAGACTTCTTGAGAAATTATGACTATACTCTAGTCTCTTAAGGAAAACAACTCAAAGACTAATTATCAATGACTTTTTAAGAATTCTGACTAAACTTAGTCTCTCAAGAAAATTAATAACTAGTAATAAAAATGATTGTGTTTCCAAGAGTGTTTTTTAACAAGTAAATTGCACACACTGAAATTCAATTATTACATTTGAGAATATTTGAAATAAAACTCAAGGTGTTTCTTCAATCTTCTTCTTTCTTGATGATGATTTTCTTTAATGAATTTTCTTCATCATAAAAGTTATGCACAAGTGTTTTTCTTTTAATCAACCATCATGTATATATGTTTTTTTTTAACACAAGTCCTTTGACCTCTTTAAATATAAATAAATAAATTTGATGTAGAAAACGTCTATAGCTTTCTTCAAGGCACCATATTGTTGTAGAATAGGTACGTTCAACTGTAAATCTTGGGTAGTAGGTAGAAAACCTTTTATAGTCGTTTGAAGTATAGTACTATTGATTTGACATTTGATAGACACAATAAATAGTAATTATTTACCCCATATGATACTCTGGAGCATTTTTTTCATACGAGATTTATAGCACATGTTCAGAGTTCAGAACCTTGAGAATAAACATCAGAATCTAATAAGTAAATGATGCTTGAACGCTCAGAGTGTTTCAGAGACATTTACTTCAGAAATGTTGATTGGTTACAACCAGAGTTGATTTGATCTTCAGAACTTTTTCTAGTGATCACTTGGGTTCAGATACTTATGATATCCAAAGTTTAAAGTCACTTTTATCAGAGTCCAGAGTCTTTATTTTCAGAGTCTCTCTAAGACTAGAGTTCAAAGTCTGATTGCATTTGTATTGTCCAGAGTATACTCAGAGTCTGTATACTTAACAAGCTATTAGAAAACTAAATTGTTCTTTTTTATTTTATTATCAACAAAACTTAAAGATAGCTGTCTAACCAAACTTATTCCCACAATTATATTAGACAATTTTAATTATGTTCTGTTCTGGACTGGACCAATGGCTAAAATTGGCCCAATCCGCCTCTGCTCCAGAGCGGCCCAAATTGCCTAAGTCCAATCCACAGAGGGGCAAAAGTGACCTTTCTGCCCCTCCAACCGGGCAAGGAATGCAACGTTCCTCCCCGGCTTCGATGCCCATTACGCACGACTTCCTCACTGCCCGAACAGCAAAGGGCAGGTGCCCGGAACTGTGCCTATGCCCGACATAACGGCTAGTTTCGGGCACCCTGCCCGACATAACGGCTAGTTTGGGCGGTTACCTATTCTTTGGGGAAAACGGTTATTTCGCCCCGAAAATAGGACCGTTGGCCACGCGCTGGGGGCTCTATATAAACCCTCTCGCTTGAGAGGGTCATGTATCCAATATTCACCCTAAGAATTCATACTTTGTACTTGCCCCTTTTCTCTGACCCTTTCTCACTTGAGCGTCGGAGTGCCTTGCAGGTACACCCCCTCCTCTCCATACGACCAGCATCCCAGACGCACTTGGCGGCCTGATTCTACAGGATCTGATCCAGCCTTCACGATCAGTGGCGCCGTCTGTGGGAAACTTTGTTCTCCCCTTCTTTCTTTAACCGAAGATCAAAACAACTTTCGAACATCATCACGATCATGGCCTCCCAAGATCGCACCCAGCATGCTCATGACCACAAATGGACTCGAAGGAACGAGCAATCTCCTCCGATCAAGTCCAAAGGACGGGCACGCTCACCTTCTCCCCGAAGGAACCGCTCGCCTTCTCCTCGAAGAAAGCACTCACCTTCTCCTCGAAGGAACCGCTCACCTTCTCCACGAAGGAACCGCCGACGCGAGTATCCCGTCCGGTCACCATCATACACTAGTACTAGCAGCGACGACGAGCCTCGAGGCCCGTTATCCCAAGAGATCCTGGCTACCCGTCTCCCGAAAGGCTTGGAGAAACCCCTGTCACTTGGCACATACGACGGGACCACTGACCCAGACGAGCACATCGAGAACATCGATGAGCTCTTTAACTACCGCGGCGTACGGGGCACCATAAAATTCAGACTCTTCCCGACCACGCTCCGAAAGGGAGCAATGACGTGGTATAAACAACTGCCCGAGGAGTCCATCACCTCGTGGAAACAGCTCGGCAGGATGTTCTCGCGGCACTTCACAGTATCTCGCCGCCATCCCAAAACTGAGGCCTCCCTCAGAGCCATAATCCAGGGGAAAGACGAACCTCTCCGTGCATATATCGAGAGGTTCAACAAGGAAGATGTCCAGGTCCCGACGACAGATAAGATGAAGAAGTTCCTGCTCGAACAAGGGGTCCGCCCGGACTCCGAGTTCGCTAAAGCCATTGGCCTCGCGCCACCGAGGAACTTAGACGCCCTCCTCCTCAAAGCCCAATCTCATATTCAGTACGAGGAGAAGATTGCGGCCAGCAATTTTCGAGCGTCTCGCCGCCAGGAGAACGCCCGGGCTTCCAAAGGAGAAGAAGCCTCGACGTCACGTCGGGGTGAACGAAGGCACGAGGACCGTCCCCGCGACTCCCGTGACAGCAAAGGCCCCTCCGGGTGTTTCCATGATTACACTCCCCTGACCGTTTCTAGGGAGAAGATTCTGTCCGAATGTGCCAATTTGGAGTTTAAACAAGTCGGGGTCCATTTCCCCAAATAGCTGCCGAACAGACCAAACGTGGACAAGTCAAAATACTGCCGCTTCCACAAAAGTCACGACCATACTACGGAGGACTGCATCCATCTGAAGGATGCCATAGAGATACTGATCAGGGACGGCCACCTGAAGCAGTTCGCGAAGAAGAAGGACACTCCTCGGCAGGACGCCCAGGAGTCCAAGAAGGTCGAGGAGGAGGTACCCTCCTTGGAAGACGCCAACATATAGGTCGCTATGTCCATATCGCGACCTGAGGACTTCAACGTCCCTGACGGGCTCAGCGCCCCTGCATATTTCGCGGCCCACAGCCCGTGGGAGACCTTTCCCTCCGCCATGGTCATCTCTGGCGGGGGTTTCAACAAGGTTACTATGGGGTCCGTGAAATGGAAGTTCGAATACCTGATCAACACCAGCTCGAGCAAAGTGACCATGCTCGATCAGGCCCCGAAGGGTCCCATCCCCATCTCCTTCTACAGGGGGGAACTCCTCGGCGGCTCCCCGAACTCAAGCATCCCACTGCTCGTCAGAGCCCAAATGGCGAACTTCGACGTTCGCCGAATCCTAGTCGACCAGGGCAGCTCGGCCGACATCATGTACTCCCAGCTGTTCTCAACACTTCAGCTGGACGAATCACACCTTACCCCCTATGTAGGGTCCGATTTGCAGGGATTCAACGAGTCTGTGACCAAGCCGTGGGGTTACGTCGAGCTGATCGTGACCTTCGGAGCAGCTGAAACGGCCAGATCCATCAAGGTGCAATTTTTGGTAATCGACTGCCCGCCACTTTACCAATGCATTTTCAGAAGGCCAACTCTAGCCGAGTTGGTAGTAGTGCCATCGACCGTCCACCTGAAGATGAAGCATTACACTTCGAAAGGAATGGTCGCCACCCTCCACGGTGATATAGAAGCTGCCCGACGGTGTTTTGAAGCAGCTACAAAGGGGCTCAACGCCATTGCGCCCAAGCCTAAAGCGTCGAGCAAGCCAGCACTTCCAAGCAGCTCCGAGGAGGCCAAGCCTCTGCCCCAGGTCGACTCTATCGACCTCGACAGTCGCTTCCCCGAGGACCAACAGGAGGAACGAGCAGCTTCAGTCGGCCCATCCATGTCATCCAGCGGCAGCTCCCATCCAATGCGCCCAATCCCGTATGGAAACTTCGAGGTAGTCCTGTTCGGCGAAGACCCCCAACGGGGAGTAAAGATCAGAGCAGACCTGCCTGACATCGCGAGGAAGCAGCTCAAAGCGTGCCTCCGAGAGAATGCCGACCTCTTCGCGTGGAGCACCGCGGAAATGCCCGGCTTAGATCCATCCGTCGCATGTCACCAGCTGACCATTGACCCGACCATCAAGGCCGTAGCACAACGTAGGAGGAAGCAGTCTCCGGAGAAGACGGAGGCTGCTGAAAAAGCTGTAAAAGACCTCCTCGAGGCCAAATTTATTTCGGAAGCCAAGTACACCACTTGGATGTCCAACGTTGTATTGGTTAAAAAATCTAATGGAAAATGGCGCATGTGCATTGATTATACCGATCTCAATAAGGCATGCCCGAAGGATGCCTACCCCCTCCCCAATATTGATAAACTTGTTGATAATTCCGCTGGTTTTAAACTTTTATCGTTCATGGACGCCTACTCGGGCTACAATCAAATCCCAATGGCAATGTCCGACAAAAAATATACGGCCTTCATGACCGAATCGGGGAACTATTACTACAACGTAATGCCCTTCGGCTTGAAGAACGCCGGAGCAACGTACCAACGAATGATGAACAAAGTATTTCGGGGACAAATAGGCGACATGCTCGAAGTTTACATGGACGACATGATCGTAAAGTCCCACGAGGAAACCGATCATACCGTCCACTTACGAAAGGTCTTCGAACAGGTCAGAAAATACAAAATGCGTTTTAATCCGGAGAAGTGCACGTTCGGCGTCTGAACAGGCAAATTCCTCGGCTTCTACTTAACGGAACGAGGAATCGAATCCAATCCCGACAAATGCCGGGCATTCTCCGAGTTTCCTACACCCAAGTCCAAAAAATCCATCCAGTCCCTCAACGGGATGCTCGCGTCACTATCTCGTTTCGTGGCTAAGTCCGCCCAGTACGCCCTACCATTCTTCAAGCTCCTCCGCAAAGAGGCTGCGTTCGAATGGACCGAGGAGTGCGACAAGGCCCTTCTCCATCTGAAACGAGCACTCTCAGAGCCACCGGTCCTCTCTCGCCCGGAAAATGGCAAAACATTATACCTATACCTGGTCGTAGCTGCCGAAGCAGTGAGTGCCGCCCTCATCCGCGAGACACCTGACGGGCAGAAGCCCATTTATTTCACGAGCAAGGCGCTGCAAGGACCAGAGTTATGTTACCAGTAGATAGAGAAAGTGGCATTAGCCCTCATCAACGCAGCCAGGAGATTGAGACACTACTTCCTAGCTCACACAATCGTGGTTCGGACAGATCAGCCCATAAACCAGCTGCTCGGTCGTCCAGACATGGCCGGCAGAATTCTCAAGTGGTCGCTAGAACTATCCGAATTTGACATTCAATACGAAGGAAGAAAGGCCCTCAAGGCCCAAGCTCTGGCCGACTTCGTCGCGGAGATGACATTCGCGGACTCACCCGCGAGCGAAGCACGCAAATGGACCATCTTCGTCGACGGTGCTTCGAGCTCGGCAGGAAGCGGCGCGGGCATCATACTGGAAAGCGACGAAGGGACTATCATCGAGGTATCACTCACACTATCTTTCCCAACCTCTAATAACCAGGCTGAATACAAAGCCTTCCTCGCTGGGCTACGCCTTGCCGAGGACCTGGGAGCAGAAGAAGTCGTCATTTTCACGGATTCACAACTCGTGGCCCTCCAGGTCCGGGGTGAATACCAAGCCAGAAACGACAACCAGACCGAGTACTTGGCCCTGGTAAAGAAGGAAATGGCGAAGTTCACAACAGTGGAAGTGAAACACGTTCCCCGCGAACATAACGTACGAGCGGACGTGCTGTCTAAACTGGCCAGCACAAAGAAGAAGGGCGGAAACAAATCCGTCATACAGGAAGTACTTCCTCGACCCAGCATCGAGAAGGCCTCCCCGACACTCGACGTGCAGGTGATCGGCGACAACAACTGTTGGATGACCCCAGTCTACAACTACCTCGCCAAGGACGAACTCCCGTCCGACCCAAAGGAGGCCAGCATAGTCAGGCGAAGAGCCTGCTCTTATGTCTTGGTCGAGGACAAACTATACAGACGAGGATTCTCCATTCCGCTGCTCAAATGCGTCAAGGAGGAAATGGTCGCGCACATCCTGCGCGAAATCCACGAAGGAATCAACGCCCAACATCTCGGCGGAAGGTCCCTTGCTCAGAAGGCCCTCCGAGCAGGATACTACTGGCCAACTATGCAAAACGACGCAAAAGAGCACGTGAAGAAGTGCGATAAATGCCAGCGGCACGGGGACATGCACCTAGCTCCACCTAACGAGCTCAAGGCTATGTCCTCCCCGTGGCCATTCGCCTGGTGGGGCCTAGACATCCTAGGACCCTTCGTGGTAGGATCAAGTCAGAACAAGTACCTCATAGTGGGCGTAGATTATTTCACAAAATGGATAGAAGCAGAAGCTCTAGCCAAAATAACTGCCCTCAACATCCTGCGTTTCTACAAACGAAACATCCTTACGCGCTTCGGTATTCCCCAAGCGATAGTAACGGACAACGGGACGCAGTTCACGGACAGGAAGTTTCAGGACTTCGTCACCCAACTGGGCACGAAGCAACACTTCGCATCCTTCGAACACCCTCAAACAAATGGGCAAGCTGAGGCAGCTAACCGAGTCATCCTTCGAGGCCTCAAGCGAAAGCTGGACGAAACAAAGAAGGCATGGGTCGAGGAGCTACACAGCGTGCTCTGGGCATACCGTACAACTCCCCATTCAACGACCGGGGAAACACCTTTCCGTTTAGCATACGAAACCGAGGTTGTAATTCCCGTCGAAGTTCACGTGCCCTCTAGGCGAACAGAGTCGCCCCTAGACGAGGAGATGAACGACGATTCTTTAAGGGAAGAGCTCGACCTCGTCGAGGAAATCAGAACCAGGGCAGCTCTCCGCGAAGCCTCACTGAAACAAAAGATCACCATCAGGCACAACGCTAAAGTGATACGACGAGAGTTTGACGTGGGAAGCCTTGTCCTAAGAAGAAACCACAAAGACTCTCGCGAAGGCAAACTAGCAGCCAATTGGGAGGGACCCTACCGCGTTCGGGCAAAAACGGAAAATGGGGCCTACTACCTAGAACATCTCACTGGGGAAGAACTCGCTCGACCATGGAACGTAGAAAAGCTAAAACAATACTACAGCTAAATCCTCGGTCCGACTCGTCGCAACGACGAACGTCAGCCACCGACCACTATGCACGTCTAGGTACAAGCGTCGCATACGATTAAAGCATAGCCCCGCTCAGTAACGAGCCGGGCAATTGCTCGACAGCGGTCCTCGACCGAGCATCGCCGTCGTCAAAGTACCACGATTGGCAGAACCCCAGCTCGCGATGGGACGTTCACGCCGCGAACTCAGGCCTCAAACACAACCTGAGCTCCGCTCCCCGCCAGGATATTCCTCGGCAGTTCGACCAGTTCCCCACACTGCCGAACACATCTATTACGAGCAAACCCCCAGGAATAGCCACATAAGTCAAGTACCCCCTATTACGGGCGGACATACATTCACAACATGCATACAACACTTAGCAAAAATAAAACCAAGTAAAGTCATGCAAACAACAGAACTAAATATGCGATAATTTAACAAGTGGCCGCAAAGACCACAATTGTACGTTGTTACATAAAACGGGGGCCATGCCCCCCCAAAAATGAATTACAACGGCACGCAGGCCGGACTCATTACAACAACATCAAAAAATAACAAATTCCTCATTCATCAGCGTGCTCGGTTGACTCTGGCTCGGGTCTCTGCTCCTCTGCGGGCTGATCCTCGGGGGTAATGACAAGGAGACCTTCGGGCAAGACAATGCGGCCATCCTCAACACGCGTAAGATAGTGAGTACCCTCGGCAGAGATTTCAAGCCCAGGGTTCACCACCCGCAATTGAGCCACGACGCTTTGAAAAGACTCCTCTGCCATGGCGATGCCATCATCTTCGGCCAGCAGGATACGGGCAACCAGCTCAGACCTAGTCTTCAATTCTTTTACATCATCCGGCTCGTCGGCACCCGGGGCGCTGGCCGCCATCAACTCTTTGTTCAGCTCCTCGGCATCCTTTTTATCCGCCGCCAGCTTGGAGACATCCTCCTTCAGCCTGGCCGTCCCCTCTTCGGCCTTCCTCCGAGCCTCGCGGGCACTCTTAACTTCCTCCTTGAGGTCCACCTCAGAAGCCCGGGCAGCATTGAGTTCGGACTCAAGTGCAGAGTCCCCTTCTGCGTAGACAGCAGCCATCTCCAGCATCCTAACCAGGGCAGAAGCATCTTGGGCCACCAGGGCCCTCTTGCTCGGGTGATCCATGCCTTCCAAGCAAAGGGATTCCTCCCGGGGGACGACCAAAGAGTTACCTTCGAAAAACCTCCTATCAAGGATACACGGAGGGAGCTCAAACTTCCCTTTCTCCGGCACCCGGGTAAGGTCCACAGCGTCTGATGTCCTTGGCCGCTTCGCCCGCCCGGTCAGGGACAGAGGAGATCCCCGTGGAGCATGAGAGGGAGAAGAAGAAGTCCCCGCGACAATTTGAACAGGAGGAGGAGCACGGGCACCAGCAGGATGAGATTTAAGAGGAGCCGCTCTAGCTTTATTCCTCGCCATAGCATTCCTCACCGCGCGATCGCGAGCCTGAGGCATCTCACCTGCACAAATAAAAAAAACGAGCACGTTAGCTACGAGGAAAAGAGATAACACAAACAAAATCTAAGTAAATAAGACTACCGAGAAATCCCTCAGCATCCGCGGGAGTCTTGCACTCCAGCAGTGCCTTAACGGGGAAGAACCGACGTTCGACTCTCTGGCCCCCATCCTCCTCGAAGATAGGGCTGCCCTTGCTCGTCCAACACTCAGCAAGACTGAAGGAGTTGACCCAGTTCACCAGCTTCTCGTACGCCACGGCGTCCTGCCCGCGCAGGTCGTTCGGCTGAAAGACATAACCACTGGGCTTCTTAGAGAAATGGTCGGGGGCCCAGCGGATGGGAAACTTGTAGAGCCTCTGTCCAATATACTTCCCCTCCTCGTTAAGCAGCTCATTTCCATCCTCGTCAACCTCGATTTCCCTGACATATGTACTGTCCTGGGCCACCTCGGACACGGGCTCAACGACGAAGTACCGCTCCTTGAAAGTCCGGATTGACTCCGAGAACGGCTTGAAAAGCTTGCGAGGCTGCTTCAAAGAAACCCAGCCATACTTCTTCCCCGCCAGCTGCCTTTGAAGATGGAAAACAGCGAAGAACAGAGGGAGAGTAGTCCCCAGAGAGAGATGCTCGCACACCAATTCAAAAGCCCGGATGAAGGCCAGTGAATTAGGGTGCAGTTGAGAAGGGGCCAACTTCAGATGCTCGAACACCGACCGCTGGAAATCAGTAAAAGGAAGCCTCAGTCCCAGCTCTTTGAAGGCATACTCGTACATTGTGAAGCGGTCCCCGAAATCCATGCAGACCCGCTCGTTCAAAGTAGGAAAGTGCACCTTCCAATCCCCTTCTGGTCCTACCTCCGTAAAGACGTCCGCCAAAGACTTTGCGAACGTAGAAATATGCTCGGAAGATTCAGCCACCTCCCACTCCTCCGCGGAGAACCCTTCGACGTCTTCCTCTATGGCATCCATCTCTTTTTCCTCCCCGGAATTGCTGGAGGAACTTGAGGTCGCCGAGCTCGAAGCCATCGAGCTACTATTTTCCCCAGAGCTGGTTTCCTCCTCGGACGTGTCCAGAATAACCTCTCTGTCTGGCCCCGTCGCCATTACGATCACCTGAAAAGCAGAGAAGACAATGAATTCGACAGCAAATCAAATCCACCCTTCCACTGCTAAGTCAAGTGAAAGGGCGCGCGAAGGGCTGAGGACAGCGTCCCCCGCCTAAGCCCTAACATCGAAAGAAAACCTAAAACCTCCCCGCGAGGAGATGCTCGAAACAATCATCCTCCTGCGAGGAGCCTCCCCGCACTCGTGCCCAGATTCCGTTTGAAGCTCCACCAAAGCCTCACCGGAATCTGGAAACGTTCTACCAGAAAACTCATCGTTCTAACAGAAGATGAACAAACACGGTGGTCACGCATGCACAACTACCGCAACTACACCGTGGACCACCCTCCTTGCTGAACATACCACATACTCCGGCGAAGTGCTGGAGGCGGGAAAATGGCACAACCACCGTCCACCACCCACACTCGCCAGAAATCCACCTATTTTATCATCTAAAGCTAACCCTAACCGCATACAATCTACCACTAACACTAAAGGGAGTAAAAACAAGTTACAGATCGGAAAACTTACTTGATTTTAGAAGAGGGTAGAAGCTGCTCGAAGCCGGTGATGGTGGTCGGAAAGCCTGAAGACGGTGACGGGCAAGAACTGAAAGAGACGGAGAGAAATCAGGAAGGAAAAGTTTCAAATGAGACGGTTTCCCCCCTTTTTTATACAAAGGGGCACGTGCAACCACGCGCCCGTAGGCCATCATGACTATCCGTTAGCCATCATTGCCTATTAACTGCTACACGGGGCTCTAGGTACACGTGGCGTCCCATCGTTTCCAATTCTGTCTGACTCTTAGTCTCCCCGAATACCGGGCAACAAGGTCACGACCATGAATCTCACGGACATAGGGGGTCACGAGCACCTTGAGACTATCCCCCTCGTTTACAAACAACAGCTCCATGCCGGCTCCCCGGAGCAACGAGCAGTCCTTAAGTCATCACTCCCATGCTCGGGAGCAACGACTTGGGGGGCTCCTGTTCTGGACTGGACCAATGGCTAAAATTGACCCAATCCACCTTTGCTCCAGAGCGGCCCAAATTGCCTAAGTCCAATCCACAGAGGGAAAAAAGTGACCTTTCTGCCCCTCCAACCGGGCAAGGAATGCAACGTTCCTCCCCGGCTTCGATGTCCGTTACGCACGACTTCCTCACTGCCCGAACAACAAAGGGCAGGTGCCCGGAACTGCGCCTATGCCCAACATAACGGCTAGTTTGGGCGGTTACCTATTCTTTGGGGAAAACGGTTATTTCGCCCCGAAAATAGGACCGTTGGTCACGCGCTGGGGGCTCTATATAAACCCTCTCGCTTGAGAGGGTCAGGTATCCAATATTCACCCTAAGAATTCATACTTTGTACTTGCCCCTTTTCTCTGACCCTTTCTCACTTGAGCGTCGGAGTGCCTTGCAGGTACACCCCCTCCTCTCCATACGACCAACATCCCAGACGCACTTGGCGACCTGATTCTACAGGATCTGATCCAGCCTTCACGATCATGTTCTTTTAAAGGAAATGAAAAATTAAGAAAAGAAATTGAAAATGATTATATAATTAATCAACAAAATCCATCTTAGCCACAGTATTCATCTTGTACACATTAGCACCATGTTCAAAAGTCTTCCTAATATCAAGCTAAATTTCATGAGCTTTATCAATGCAAACTATATTTAATTATTAACATTACTATTTTGCTTAAATATTTAATTAACAAGGGATTAGTGATAAATCAGATAGAAGAAGTTAAGTAACTTTCAAGTCACATCAAATTGGTGCCAATTCACATTTAAAATGTTGCTTTAATAGATAAACAGAAGTGACATCCATTGAAAGCCGTGATAGTTGCTTTATACTTGTCGCATAAAAAATTGAATATAATAATTAATTATACCCCACGAATTTAATTGAACTTATCTAAGTAAATAACTGTTCTCTTGTGAACAAACCTAATGTTGAAAACCAAAAATGGTGAATTATGAACACTCTTACATAAGTCAATGTTTCTTGGTGTGGTTCACTTGAAGAAATTGGTTATTTTGAAGACTTTTTAGCCCTTCTTAGCTCATTGTGGATGTTGACACCTTCTTCTACATTAAGTATTTAAATATTTCAAATTTTCATTCGTGCATTAAACATACATTGTTTTCTTCATTAATCCACTTCATAATAATTTAATTAACATTTACAAGGATTTGAGTTCGAGTTTTGTTGTCGATATAATTGACTCGCAAATGAAAATATATATGTTTTTCATGATTGTTATTTCAATCGATCTTGAAATTTTCGACCCTTAACCTCAATTATCAAGTAAATGTGGAAAATTTTTAGTGAACACAGACATTTGATCGCAATCAAGATTTTAAAATTAAAGGATTTGAATTTCAATTACATGAGTTCAGTCATTCTTTGTAACGTTAGTGCTTTCAATCAATCATAAATCTGCTAACTATTATATTTATAATATATTGTCCATTTTTAGGGTGAGAATTCATTACAATTTCATTCTTTTAAAAAACATTTCATTGAATTTAAGAGTGTGAATGTAATATATAAATTATTGTTAAATTTGATTCTCAAACAATATAAGATTTTTCAGCTAACATATCAGAACATTTTAATTCTATAAATTTACATATTTTCTTTTGAAAAGCTCCAAAACTCAACTCGAAGTTTTTAAAAGAAAATAAAAAATATTTATAAATTAACATAAAAATATATGAAATTAGGGGAAAACCTTTATGAATAAAAATTGGATTTTATTTTAAAGAGAGTCATATGTTGCAAACTTTTTAGAAGATTGTATATGCAATTAGCAAGAATATCTTATTCATTATTTTACTATTTACATAAACAAAAACTTGCCATGCTTTTGTTTTCTTGATGAAAATTTTGTCCGTTGTAGAATATTATTTGTTGTTGATATCTGATTGGTTGATGAAAAAGTCTATGTAAATTGTAAAGTGTCTCACTCTTTAAAATATTATCTGTATTAATATTTTACTCAAAATGTTGCATCACACATTGACAAGTTATAAATGGAGGCACCTTTCAGGGATGGCCCATTTTCTTTCTTGACGTTATTCACGTGAAAATAAAGTTTAAGCTACAAGCAAGACACACACACTTAAGTAACTTTAATTAATTAATTAATTAAAATTTCTATGTTTGGTTTTGGAACCTAATAGTATGAAAAATAAATATAAAATTGGAGTTAAATATGCATAATTAATATTTCTATGTTTGGAACCTAATGGTATGAAAAAAATGGTACAAAATTGGATAGCTTAGGCTTTTAATTGTTAAAGAATATTTTCCAA
This sequence comes from Lathyrus tuberosus, assembly GCA_022829125.1. NCBI lineage: Eukaryota > Viridiplantae > Streptophyta > Magnoliopsida > Fabales > Fabaceae > Lathyrus > Lathyrus tuberosus. The sequence goes on along the minus strand of JALAZF010000199.1, from coordinate 5,650,120 downwards.
AAGTGATTTTGACATTTGTAAGAGAAAGATAATTGTTTAGAGATTATAAGTAAAATTTAAAATAATTTATTTATAGTTTAAAACATAAGTGTTTATTATAATATATGTTAATTCATAACTTTTTTTTAAAAATGTTTTGTTTAAATTAAAAATTAGTGTCAAGGATTTATTAATTGATGTGTGAAAAAAAGCTGAAAAAAATTTATAAATATATTCTATACTATTTCATAAAAAAATTTAAACAATCTCATAAATTTTATAACAATAGATAGATAGTTTAAATAAACTAAATGAATTTTTTCTTTTTTTTGCATTTATCAGTTATAATAATTTTTGGATTTTATTTTAAATTCTAACCTTAAAAACTTTAATAAATAGATTAAAACTTCTGAAAGCTATTGTTTCTTAAAAAAGAAAGAGTTTTTCAAGAAAAATTATTGAAACAAACAAGCCCTCAAATATATATATATATATATATATATATATATATATATATATATATATATATATATATATATATATATATATATATATATATAGTTTTCTTGAATTAGTGTATCGAAGAAGTTAAGGGAGGAGTCAAAAATATCATACTCTCATGTCTTTATTTTGAAATGTCATATTACTTTGTATATATGCTAATACAGCTAAGGTCAAAAGTTTTATGTGGTCCTAAAAAGAAGAACACTGCTGAATTTGCCATTTGATTTTTCATGAAAGTGATGTTAAGTGAAGAAGCTCTCTTTGGGGTCTTTTTCCTTTTTCCTTTCTAGCTTTGTAGCATAGGATCAAAATTGAAGCATAAGGTTCATTAATTATCTTTGTCATGATTATATTTAGTACCATAAACGATTAAGGGCATTGTCTCATACCAGGTGTACTTAAGAATCATTCTTGGTTGTGGCTTAGAAAGAAAATTGATTGATTTCAATTTATTGTAAATGGATTTTGAAGCTTGCTAAAGAAATGTAATGATGGTGAATGTACAATGGCCATGTTGGTAACTTTGTTTGTGGACAACAAAGAAAGTCATGGTCTTGTCACAAAGCTCGCCTTTTTTTTGGGTTGAAAATTAAGAGATGGTATAAAGTACACAAAGAAATTTTTGATATTGGTAATTAACTTTTGTTCTTTTTCTTCTTTTATTTTACTATGGATTCCTTCTTACAAACTCCCTCCGTTTCAAACTGACAATCGTTTAAGACTTTGTGCATACGGATTGAATAATATAATAATATTATTATAAAATATTTTATGTTTATTAAATTAGTCTTATTAATGTGTTGGAAACAATATACAGAATATTAATTAAATGACACAATTGAAAAAATATCATTTATTTCTACATTGAAAAATGAGAATGACATTCATTTAAAAATATTAATTTTCCAAAAACAACACTTATTTTGAAACGGATGGAGTATATATTAAGCGACAAGTAATTCAAATCTAACGATCATTGTTGGTTAAAGAGAAACCAGACGATGATACTTTATGCATAATTTCTCCTGTCATGCTTTTCTCACTCTTCTTTTAAATCTTTTTTATAGGTATTATACTGTTCAAAAAGTATAGGTCTGCGTGTTTCTCCTGCAAGGACAAGAGGACTCAGATGCCTTAATGTGTTCATAACAATTGTAAGTGGGTAGGGTTTGCCCACAACGGTGAGAAATCCTATGCGGTGGTGTTTTACAGTAGTTTAGGGGTCTTGCCACGTGAGGTAAGAGGCCCTATTGATGGACAATGTGCTTAGGTTTAGTTTCTGAGGGGTGTGATCATATGAGAGATGATCTTTTGTAAGTGTTATGCTTTAGGGTTTAATTATAAGTATGACTTAAGATTTGTTTTCTTCTCCTACATAAGAGATGTATTTATAGAGGCCTCTAAGGTCTAGGATTCTCTTAGGAAGGGTCGCGGTCCACTCAGTCAATTGGGGACTGTTGAATCCCTATTTCCCAAAATTCATGGATTAATTATTGATCCTGACTTTTCTCTGTCTCAGAAACGTTTTATCCCACGTTTCCCACTATCAAGTGATATGAAAGTCCTGAGGTGAAGCGATACATCCCTTTGGGTGACATTCCAACGTCGCCTCTTATTGGTCATTTTAAACGCATCACCCTAAGTGAGACTCTTTAGAATTATAACACTACATAGTCCCTCAAGCACAAGGTATTTGATAGAAGACGAATTGAAGTGGTTTTAGATCGCAAATTTCGGGAAGTATCTCGAGAACATGCATTTCCTCAAGTGATGCCTAAGTTTTCCTGGAAAACCCAGGCTCTTTGGTCGTAGTAATGTGTAGCCCAGATGAAGGGACAATAAGTCTCTTAGGCAAGAGTATAGTTAGCATGGGGATTTTTTCCCCTTAGAAAAAATTTATATCACCTGGCTGAGAAGACACTAAGTCCCTTAGGCAAGATTATTGTTTAGCACGGGGAATCTAAGTCCATCGGGCAGAATCATATATAATTCGACTCATGAGACTATAAGTCCCTTAGGCGAGGCGTTCAACCTACTTGGGTGGGACTTCCATCGAGCCCTCATGCAAGACTTGTGATCAAGTCTCTCAGGTTGGATATCTGTCGCGCTTCTCAGGCGTGATTCTTGAGTCTTGTCCCACCCGAGAAGATACTAAGTCCTTTCGGCGAGATTATCGTTTAGCTTGGGGAATCTAAGTACCTCAGGAAGAATTGTATATAACTTGACTGAGGAGACACTAAGTCCCTCAGGCAAGATTATTTTTTAGCCTGGGAAACCTAAGTCCCTCAGACGGAATTGTATATAATGCGGTTGATGAGACTATAAGTCCCTTAGGAGAAGCACCAACCTACTTGGGCAGGACTTTCATCGAGCCCTCGAGAAAAAATTGTGATCAAGTCTCTCCGGATGGATATCTCTTGCACCTCTTAGGCATGATTCTTGAGTCTTGGCCAGCTCAAGGAGACACTAAATCCCTCAGGTGAGATTATTGTTTAGCATGGGGTATCTAAGTCCCTTAAACACAATTGTATATAACCTAATTGAGGAGACACTAAGTCCTTTAAGAAATATTAATGTTTAGCTTGTGGAATCTAAGTCCCTCAAGCGAGATTATTGTTTAGCTTAGGGAACCTAAGTCCCTTGGGAATAATTGTATATAACCCGACTGGTGATACTATAAGTCCCTCATGTGAGGCGTTTAACCTAATTAGGCGGGACTTCCATCGAGCCCTCAAGCATGACTTGTGATCAAGTCTCTCATGCTGGATATCTGTAATGCATCTCAAGAGAGATTCTTAAGTCTTGTCCCTCCTGAGGAGACACTAAGTCCCTCAGGAGAGATTATCCTTTAGCCTGAGGAATTTAAGTCCCTCAGGCAGAATTGTAGATAATTTGAATGAGGAGACACTAAGTCCCTATGGCGAGATTATTGTTTATCCTGGGAGATCAAAGTCCCTCAATCAGAATCGTTTATAATCCGACTGAAGAAACTATAAGTCCCTCAAGCATAATTATTTATAACCGACTGACGAGACTTCCATGAAGCTATAAGGTAGGACTCTTGATCAAGTCTCTCATGTTGGATATCTATTGTGCCTCTTTGGCATGATTCATTAGTCTTGTCCCGTTTGAGGAGACACTAAGTCTCTCAGGCAACAATTTACAAAATTTATACATATTTCCAGCATATAAAGTATTGCCCTAGGGGAAGCAAGAATCTTCACCATGAAGTCTAACATATAAAATATTTCCTTAGGGGGTAACAAGGATCTTTACCATGAAATCCAGCGCGTAAAATGTTTCCTCGAGGGACGACAAGGGTCTTCACCATGAAGTCCAGCGTATAAAATGTAGCCTCGAAGGGCGGAAAAGATCTTCACCATGAAGTCCAACGTATAACTTGTTTCCTCAAAGAGAGGCAGAGATCTCCGCTAGGACGTCCAACATAAAAACATTTCCTCGAAGGGCGACTAGGATCTTCGTCATTAAGTCTAGCATAAAAACATTACCTCGAATGGTGACAATGATTTTTGTCATGAAGTCCAACATAAAAACATTACCTTTAAGGGCGGAAAAGATCTTCATCATTAAGTCCAGCATAAAAAAATTGTCTCGACAGGAGCCAATGATCTTCGTCATGAAATCCAGCATAAAAACATTTTCTCGAAGAGCGGAAAGAATCTTTGTCATGAAGTCCAGTATAAAAACATTGCCTGGAATGGAGGCAAAGATCTTAATAATCACCGAATATGATTGCTTTAATGGGTGGCAATGATCCCACTTAAGGATCCATCAAACTTGATCGCCTCGATGGGCGGCAAGGAACCCCTTAAGAATCCAGAAAATATGATCGCCTCAATGGGAAGCAACGATCCCACTTAAGTATCCAGTGAACTTGATCACGTCGATGGGAGGCAAGGATCCCCTTCATAATCCAGAGAATATGATTGCCTTAATGGGCGGCAAGGATCCCACTTAAGGATCTAATAAACTTCATTGGCTTGATGGGAGGCAATGATCCCCTTAAGAATCCAGCGAATAAGATCGTCTTAGTGGAGGATAAGACCCCCTTTAAGGATTTATAAAACTTGATTGTCTCGATAGGCGACAAGGATCCCCATAAGAATCTAGCGAATATGAACGCCTCAATAGGCAACAAGGATCCCACTTAAGGATCCAACAAACTTGATTGGCTTGATGGATGGTGTAGCGAGCGATTTTGGACTCGGTTCTTAAGCATTGGTCGCTCTCACTGCGGTTGAGTTTTAACTACAAGTCGATTCATTTTTTATCCTATTGTGAGATGATGAAGGAAGGGAAATAGATGTCTCCAATTAACCCTGCTTTGCATACTGAGTTTAAAAAGCGGTCTGTTAGGTTACGGATGCGATCAATGTGGTGGGGCCTTTGTACTGGTTATTTGTATTTTCGCCAATACTATTTTCTCTCTGGGATTTCTTGTGTTATTTTGACAGACAGGTTTCTGGCGGGGAACAAGGATTAGGATGTTAGGACTGATGCTTTTTGATAGATATATGAGAGTATGGGATTTTGGGTTTTTGTTTAGTGTGCTCGCTAAGATTTTTTCTTTCAATCTTATGCCTACGTATTCCCGTTTACCGAAACAGGGAAATCAGAGCGTTCGTAGTTCCTCCTATTCTATGGGAGGAAATGGTTGTTTTGGTGTCTTGTTCAAAGCCCAAGACGTGAAGCGAAAGGTGGTTTGTATCTTGTTCAAAGCCCAAGATGTGAAGCTAAAAGTGTTGACCTTAGAGAGAATTTGTCATCTCTAAAGAGGGGTTCGTCTGTTACGACTGTTTATAAAGGAGAATTACTTTAACCGGGATTTGTGAATCCGACAATGCCATAATTTCCTTTATAGGGGATTTCAACCTGAAGGAGAAGACTTTAACTCAGTGTAGAGTAATGCCATCCTTCCTTAGGAATTTCTCATACTAAAAGAGGGACATTGGCATGGATGTAGATGATCCAGAGGCTTGCCGCTTACAGCAGTTAGATGGAGGGGAAGGAGTTGTTGATGTTTGTGTACTGTGAACGAGGCACATCTTTGATGCTAAAAGGTTAATTGGATCAACCAGTGGTTTTCTTATACCAAGCCTAAGAGGAGGCTATTTATGTTTCTCGTACAAAGCCCGAGAGAGAGGCTAAAAGGTTTTAACTCAACGAGGGAATCTTTTGGTATCTCGTATAAAGCCTGAGATGGAGGCGAAAGGGTGATTGACTCAACGAGGGAATCTCTTATGTGTCTCGTACAAAGCCCGAGAAAGAGGCTAAACGTTGTTTGACCCCACTGGGGAGAATCATTGTACAAAGCCCAAGAGAGAGGCTAACTTCACGGGAGAAGGATCTTTATACAAAGCCTAAGAGGAGGTTGTGGTGACTGTTCAGTTAAGTGACAGGTCCAGTAGACTGATTGTTAAAGAGAAAATCAGTTCTTATATGAGCAACACTGTACTCAAGGATTTGATTCGAGGATCCGGTTTATTCCTGTTCTTTAAGGAAGTGAGAAATCCGAAGGGTATTGAGACTGTCCGAGTCTACGGGTTCCTTCCTATTATTGAAGGGTGCATGAGAATGTCTTTGAGACTCAAGGATATTAGACTGTCCAAGTCTAGAGTGTCATCTTTTATACCATGCTTTGAGAAACATTAGTAGACTCTATGAAAGGATTGTTCTATGCAGATGACTACTTTATGTTCCTATACCTCTAGGAGGTCGTCAGGACAATTTGTACGAAGCCCAAGAGGAGGCTGAAAGCTTTTAAGAAGCCGACGGGTCCTTGTACGAAGCCCAAGAGAAGGCTATCATTCCCGGAGGAAGAGATCATTATACGAAGCCTAAGAGGAGGCTGTGAATACTTCTAAGAAGCCGTAGGGTCGTTGTACTAAGCCCAAGAGGAGGCACGATTGCTTTTAGGAAGCCTGTGGGTCCTTGTACGATGCCCAAGAGGAGGCCGATGCTTTTAAGAAGCTGATGGGTCCCCAAACCCCGATAAGTTCAAGACAGGTTATTCACAGAGAATAGATCAAGCCAGGAAAGTTCGAGAATTTGGAAGAAACTCAAGAGATGCCATTCACGGAGAAAAGATCATCTCTGGGGAGTAGAGTTTCTTGACAAGTGCTTTTAAGAAGCCCGTGGGTCCCCAAACCCCGAGAAGTTCAAGACAGACTATTCACAGAGAATAGATCAAGCCAGGAAAGTTCGAGAATTTGGAAGAAACTCAAGAGATGCCATTCACGGAGAAAAGATCATCTCTGGGGAATAGAGTTTCTTTGACAACTTCTACGAGTGACAGTCTATGAAAGGGTTCACCGAGAATGCTGCCTTTCATGTCTCCATATTGTTTAACCCCAAGAGGAGGGAAGACTGTGTCTGGTAATCCTATGGGGATCTAGTTTTGACTATTTAAGAGTGATCAATGGGCTTAATGATAAACGTAGTTGCCGGGGAAACTCTAAATATCTATACTATTATTACACAGTTGATATGAGTTTATGAAAGAAGACTTACAGCGAAACAGCCCCACAATACAGTTATATGTATATGAAAGCAGTAAATGAAAGCAATAACCACTTACTCGGTTGTAGAGCTTCCATGTTGTTTGGTTAGTTGTTCAACAAAGAAAGATTGAAAACAACAGTATATTTCAAAATCAAAGGAGGAAGTGCTTTGAAAAAGAAAGATTTGGGGCTTACAGCTCAAGGAGAGGCCCAGATTTTTATCAGTGAGCGCACTGTTTGAATTTGTACAGAGGGACTTATACAAGTGACTGAGGCCTAAGAAAGGTTTTCTGTATAAAGGAATGGGTCTTACACTCTCTCAAGAGGCCCAAAAGGTTTAAAGAAAAAGAGTGGGGCTTATAACACGAGGGTAGGCCCAATTGATTTTTCGTTTAAAATGGCGATCGCGCCGAGGTTTTCTTTTAACGCGAAGGGACTTATACAATAAGTGAGGCCCAAAATGTTTTGGTTAAAAGGGGATTGGGTCTTACACTCTATTAGAGGCCCAAAAGTTTTGAATGGGTCTTATAGCTCAAGGAGAGGCCCAAAAGTTTTGAATGGGTCTTATAGCTCAAGGAGAGGCCCAGGGTTATTTTTCAAAAGGCGACGATCGCGCCGTTTGTTTTTGACGGTATCGGGACTTATACAATACACTGAGGCCCAAAAATGATTTGGTCAAAAAAAGGATTAGGTATTACACTCTATTAGAGGCCCATGAGTGTTTGACAATGATTTGTTTGAGTGAAAATCAAAGAAACCCTAATTTTATTCTTTAAAAGTAAACATTTAAAGAAAATCAATGAAAAATACCAAATAGGTTTGAATAAACCACTTGTGATTTTTGTTTAAGGTTTGAAAAATGAGGTATAAATCACAAGAGATATTAAAACTCATTTGGTCTTGATTTTTCAAGATGAATATTCATTTTAAAATGTTTAAAAAACAAATAAAAGTGAATTTATTCACAAAAATACTAATTATATTAAATAAATAATATAAATTCAATTTTTTTGTGGAATAAAATATTTCAACATTTTTGTGATTTTTTGCAAAAACAACCAATAAAAAATAATTAAAATTGAAAGAGTTATTAATTTTCCAATTAATTAATAAACCATGAAAATATTGGAAAAAATGGCAAAATGTGAAAAAACACAAAATGGCATGGGTGGGGTTTGAACCCAAGACCTCAAGGTTACAAGGCGCGCGCCTTACCACTGGGGTGGTGATACATCCATTGTTTGAAACAAAACAACAAATATACAAGGCATGACTTGGTTTTAGGCCTGGCCCAAGGCAAGTTTTGGCAAGTTTTGGCTCAAAAACGTGAAGGTCATAACTTTCTCAATTCTTAATGGTTTGAGACAAAATTTATATGCATCTGGACCAAAATTTCATAAGGAATCCAATGGTGGTGGTAGTTTTTTCAGATCACACTCCCTCCTCAAAACCCGATAGTGGTTTTGAAAATGACCTATAAATGCATTTTCTATGCTACAACTTGGTACAAGCATGGATTACATGGTGAATTAGCTCAAACACAACATATACAACATGTATGAGACGTTTATGATCAATGGACTTCAAAGCATTGCATGTTTGAAAGATTCCAAGTTGTGAGGCTTACCTCTTTTTTGAGATTTTGGAGCTTTTGTGCAATCTGTCAAACCTCTTGTTCCAGAAATGATTTGATGCTTTAGACACACTCAAATGATCCCTTAGAAGCTTTTAGGATGATTGGAATTGACTGGTACCTGCAAAAACACAAACAGTCCCTTTCTTGCAAAAGGGGTTAAAAGTGACCAAAATAGCAACTCCCTCAAATGGTGTTCCAGATGAGGGGAACCATTTGGGACAGTTCAAGGATGATATTTGGAGTGTGTTTGAGGTTTTATCTAGTTTGGAAAGTGACTGAATCAAGACATGGCTTGAAAAATGCAAAAAAAAAAGTCTATTTTGAGGTTTTGAGAGGTGACTTTGTGATTTTGTGATTACAGGTCACTTGTGATAGTTTGCACAGCTTACATATGATATATATGAGGTGTGTGTGTGTGATTGATTGTGATGAAAAAGCTCTCAAGCTCAAAAACTCAAAGTTTCCTTGCTAAAGAAAGCATTTTTGCCAAGAGAAAGAGGTTTTGAGGAAAGCATCTGTTTGATGGCTTTGGTGTACTCAAACTGATCACAATTGAGCCCTATTTATAGTAGAGCAAGTTTGTTTTGGGATCCACTGTGAATGGCAACTGCAGCAAGTGTTTGTTCAATGTTGGCCAATGGAAATCCAAGTCTCCTCTAGCCATTGACTAGAGGTTAGGGCACAGGGTTGTGGTTCCCTTGGTCTTGGATAAGTCTTAACTGAATTCAGTTGAAAATGGCTCAGTCCATGCCACCTTGATGCTTCCATTGAATGCTCCATTCCAAAATTGGAGTCTTGTCCCTATTTTGGCCATTCTAGGTTCAACATGCTATTTCTTGTTCCAAAGACTTTGGAGGCTTGGCTCAGTGGTTGTACCCTTGAGATTCAATCCTCAGAGGTGTCCAAGTGGATAGGAGCATTTGGATTTGGCTGATTTTGGCAAATCGAGCAAAAATGAAAATTCTCCCTTGCCTTGGCAGATTTCAGCAAGGCAACTTTCCAATGTCATATCTCATGACTCAAATTGAATTTGGTAATGTTCTTGGTCATTTTGGAAAGCCCTTACATGATACAACAACTGTTTGAACATATTTGGTTTTGATCTCTTTTGAATCCAAGTGAAAAATCCCCCTACATTTGGCAAAAAGTAGGGTAAAATCTGACTTAGTGAAATTTTCACTAAGTATTGGAACAAAGTGACTTTTCTTGATTTTGATCACTTCATAACTCAAAATCTATGAGGAGTTGGAATTAGGTCCAGTTGAAGTTTTTGTAGAGGGCAATGAGATCTATAAATCAAGCCTTGGATGGGAGAAAATGGCTTTGTGGTTTAGGAGTTATGACCCTCCAAAGTTAGTACCCTAGCCACTTTATTTTTAACTTAGAAAATTTTCTAAGTTTTTTATGGTTACCCCTTTTACAAGTTACCCAAATTTTCTTGATTTTTCTTGATGAATGATGATTCAAATCATACATTAACATCATTTTAGGGTTAAAAATCCATTTTGGTGAAAAATCTCAAAAAGTCAAAGTTGACTTTTGTGCACAGTTGACTTTTTATCAGATGAATTCCAAACTGTGCAATTCTTCAGGAAATCATGTCCTTGACCTAAATCAAACTTGATGGACATGTTCCATGGGTATCATAGGGTATATTGATGCATGTCATAGGGCTTGGGAGCATGTCCTGGTCAAAAGTCAAAGTTACAGTTGACTTTTTCCTTAAAACCCTAACTGTGGTGCAGATGAAATTGAGACTTGTTGCTCAAGCTTCTTGGATTAATCCATTGTTGCAAATGGATCAATATAGTTCATTAGAGACCCTCAAACCCTCTCTTGAGGTCTTGGCTCATGATTTGCCCTAAAAGTCAACTTAGGGGTGAATTAGGTCAAGAAACCCTAATTCCTGATTTTTGATGAATGCATCCCCTGAGGCAAAATTAACTTGATGATTGGGTCCATGAGGTTCCATGGAGTATATTAGTTTAGGTTTTGGATCATTGGCTTGTGCCCAGATGAAAAATTTCCATCTGGAGGCCCTGGTCGACCAAAACCCTAATTTGGTGACACTGTCGATCTTGAGACTTAATCCACCTAGAAGGGAGCAGCCTTATGCTTAATCCTTGAAGTGGGAGTCCTTTTGATCCATTTTGGATGTTTGAGAGGTTAGACAAGTTGAAGATCATGTCATTCCTTGATTGATCCTTTGTCTAAGCACTCAGAGAGGGCCTGAAACCCTAAATTTGATTGTAGTGGATGCTCACCCATCTTTGGGGAGACTGATGAAGTATGATGGTTCCTCCATATTGTGATGATGATTTTCACAATGATGGGAAATCTTAGTGGTCAAAATTTGGGGTATGACAGATGCCCCTATTTAATCTTCTTGGACACGAAGGTGTGAATGACGAAGGTATTCGGGCATTCGGGGTGCAAGAGGATTAAATATCGGAATACCCAAAATTTTGATGGTGGTTATGAATGGTAGCTTACGCATTCATCTTCTTTAGCTAAGCAATGATTCTCAGAAAAGGTAAACTTCCCCTCGATCCTGGTCTTCAGCCAAGGAACTGGTCTCAGTTTCTTTCGTCAATAAACTTTACTGACAAGGGACGCTATTCGTAGCGGCTTTCCTTCAAACTTCTCGCCGAATTTTCCTAGGGAGTTGCCATTTGAGTGGAAAAAGTTTCGATGTCAGACTTGCTGGGGAACCCAGTCGTCTGAGTTGTATAGGTGTACAAACTTCTCTGTTGGAGATGCCATTTGTTGACTCAACTTGGAGGATGCGAGTCCCTTGAGAGACTGCATTCGCTTGGGGTCTTTACATCATACTTTTCTCGGAGAACTTCTCGGAGAAATTCCATATGATGTGATCCAATTTTGAGGTGCCGATGACCTTTTCATCAGTGGGTTTTTCGGAGAAAAACTGCCGTACTGCCGAATCTCCGATTTAGGAGGCTTTCTCTCGGGATTTTCCTTAATCCGGGAAAGCAAGGATATCATCTTCAATGGAGAAGAGTGATGTTAACTGAGGGCTCTCTGATATTTCAGAGGTTCAAGTTATCAAAGTGGTCAAGGGCCAACTTCCTTCCAGAAATAAAACTGGAGGAGAGAGAATGTTCAGATGTAACACTTCCTGACGAGGAAAGGGTTGACAACTCGATTGAGAGGAATTTTATCACTAGGGGACAAGACCGACTAGAGTGATAGTGATGCAATATGAAATGTGAATGTAAATCAATAATGCATGATGCATGTATGTTTATGCTGACAAAACTGACGCGACATACAAACTGACAGGTGAACACGACTGGATACTCGGCCATCGCGGGGCGAAGAAGTACCGTTGGTTCAGAATAACAATTCCACCTTGCTTAGGAAAGATAGTCCCTGCGGGGAATACCGTTGATCGGGCTTAGGAGATAAGAACTCGGCCGAGGCGTGTCAGACGAAACAAGGTCTCTGACATAGTTGATCCCTTCATTCAGGCGTACTGGGTTAGAAGGAGTACTTTGATTCTGCACTTTGAGGTTCGATTACTTCTGGAGAAGCGACCGATGTTCTTCTGATGTTCAACAGTCAAAAGAAATTGTCGTCTTTAATTTAAAAAGCAGAAAAAGTTTTAACAAGTAAATTCATTTTTGTTTTATTTCAAGAATCGCTAATCATGTTAACAACGTCGTTATGTAAAGCTAAAACAAATTAGAATTACAAACAAAAGCACAAGGGCTCAAATTTTATTGATAACATGGAGATCAACCAAACGCGTGATTCCAAAGAGTATTTACAAAGTTAGAAAATGGTAATTTACAGGGAAAAGGGCTACGTTGAAACATAACGACCACTATCCTTCTACCAACTTTGAATTCGGGACATCCTGAGCTTCTGTCGAAGATGACCTTGATTAAAGTTTTCTGGCGGATGATGTAACTGCTGATGCTGAGGGACTTGCCTCTGTTGAACATAGTTACTTGCCATTATCCCTAATTTTTGCCTGGTTTGTACTATGATGTTTCCAATCCATCGAGATGATTTTTTTTCATGTCTCTAACTTTTGCATGGACCGCCCTTTCGGGTTTTCAATCCACCGAGACGTTTTTTTTTAGTTTAGGCGAAGTATTTCTTGACTACATCAACATTCGTGGGATAGGCAAATTCCTCTCCGTCCATGGTTGCAAGTCTCAAGGCACCGCCTGAGAAAGCTTTCGTGACCACATAGGGGCCGTCATAATTCGGAGTCCACTTGCCTCGCGAATCAGTGAGAAATGATTGTATCTTCTTGAGCACGAGGTCTCCTTTCCTGAAGACACGAGGTCGGACCTTTTTGTCAAACGCCCTCTTCATTCTCTGTTGATACAATTGACCATGGCATAGTGCCGTGATTCTCTTTTCTTCGATCAGATTCAGTTCGTCGTGTCGGCTTTGACACCATTCAGCTTCTGTAAGCTTAGCTTCCATCAATACCCGGATTAATGGGATCTCAACTTCTATGGGGAGAACTGCCTCTATGCCATACACTAGAGAGAAAGGGGTTGCCCCTATTGAAGTGTGGACAGATGTTCGATAACCGTGAAGAGCAAAGGGTAGCATTTCGTGCCAGTCTTTGTAGGTTACAACCATCTTTTGAACGATCTTCTTGATGTTCTTATTAGCCGCTTCTACCGCTCCGTTCATCTTGGGTCGGTAGGGAGATGAGTTATGGTGTTCGATCTTGAACTCAGCGCACAACTCCTTCATCATCTTGTTGTTCAAGTTAGATCCATTACCAGTAATGATCTGGCTCGGAACACCATAACGGCAGATGATATTGTTTTTTATAAATCGGACCACCACTTGTCGGGTTACATTGGCGAATGACGCTGCTTCGACCCACTTGGTGAAATAGTCAATGGCTACTAGAATGAACCGATGTCCGTTTGAAGCCTTGGGCTCAATCATGCCAATCATGTCGATTCCCCATATGGAAAATGGCCATGGGGAAGAGAGAACTTTGAGATGTGATGGCAGTACATGAATTTTGTCAGAGTATATCTGACACTTGTGACACCTCCTCATGTACTTGTAGCAGTCGGATTCCATGGTCAACCAATAGTACCCTGCTCTTAGAATTTTTCTCGCCAGTGTATGTCCGTTGGCATGAGTTCCAAAGGATCCTTCATGAATTTCTTTCATAAGCATGTCTGCTTCTGGTCTGTCTACGCATCGGAGTAAGACCATGTCGAAATTTCTCTTATAGAGAGTGTCACCACTCAGGAAGAAGCTTCCAGCCAATCTTTTGAGGGTTTTCCTGTCTTTCCTGGATGCCCCAGGTGGGTACTCTTGTTTCTGAAGGAAGCATTTGATATCGTGATACCAAGGTTTGTCGTCTATGACTGCTTCAATCGTGAAGATGTAAGCGGACCTTTCAAGGCGCATTATGTCGATCTTAGGTAGGTCGTTCCATTGACCTACACTAATCATGGAAGAGAGAGTGGCTAATGCATCAGCCATGTGATTCTCCTCACGAGGGATGTGATGAAACTCAACTCTGTTGAAGAAAGGTAGCAATCTTCTTGCGTAGTCTTTGTAAGGAATCAGTCCTGATTGGTATGTGTTCCAATCTCCTTTTATCTGATTGATAACCAGAGCTGAGTCGCCGTATACGTCCAAGTTTTTGATCCTTAAATCAATTGCTTCCTCGAGACCCATAATACAAGCTTCGTATTCGGCCTCGTTGTTCGTACATTTGAACGTAAGTCTGGAGGTGAAAGGAATGTATGTACCCTGAGGGGTAACAATTATTGCCCCAATTCCATTTCCATAATGATTAACTGCTCCGTCAAAAATAAGTCCCCATTGGGAACCTGGTTCTGGCCCTTCACTGGGTAACGGTTCATCGCAATCTTTCATTTTTAGATACACGACATCTTCGTCTGGGAAGTCAAACCCGATTGATTCCTGATCGTCAATCGGTTGATGAGCTAAATGATCGGCTAAAATACTTCCTTTAACGGCTTTCTGAGCGTGGTACTCTATGTCATATTCTGATAACAGCATCTGCCAACGGGCAATTCTTCCCGTGAGAGCAGGCTTTTCGAAGACGTACTTGATTGAATCCATTTCTGAGATTAACCAAGTAGTATGACAAATCATGTATTGGCGAAGATGTTTGGCTGCCCAAGCCAAAGCATAGCAAGTTTTCTCAAGCATCGTGTATCGAGTTTCGCAGTCAGTGAATTTCTTGCTCAAATAGTAAATGGCAGACTCTTTCATTTTGGTTTCGTCTTGTTGGCCAAGTACACATCCCATTGAGTCCTCCAGAACTGTGAGGTAAATGATCAGTGGTCTTCCTTCCACTGGAGGTGATAGAATCAGAGGATTCAACAGATATTCCTTAATACTGTCGAAGGCGGTTTGGCAATCTTCTGACCAAACGCAATCCTGGTTCTTTTTGAGTAATTTGAAAATCGGCGCACACGTGGCGGTCATGAGGAATATGAATCTGGAGATGTAGTTCAAACGTCCCAGGAATCCTCTGACTTGTTTTTCAATTTTCGGAGAAGGCATTTCTTGAATGGCCTTGACCTTGTCAGGATCAACCTCAATTCCTTTCTGGCTGACAATGAACCCTAGCAGTTTCCCTGAACGGACACCGAAGGTGCATTTATTGGGATTCAAGCGGAGTTTGTACTTTCGCAAACGCTCGAACAATTTTGACAGATGTTCAACGTGCTCACTCTCTATTTAGATTTTGCAATCATATCATCGACATATACCTCGATCTCCTTGTGTATCATGTCATGAAAAAGAGTTGTCATGGCCCTTTGATAGGTTGCCCCGGCGTTCTTCAAACCGAACGACATTACCTTGTAACAAAAGGTACCCCATGGGGTAATGAACGAGGTTTTCTCCATGTCTTTCGGCACCATTTTAATCTGGTTATAGCCCGAGAATCCATCCATGAAGGAGAAAACTTTGAACTTTGCTGTACTGTCTACCAGCATGTCAATGTGTGGTAAAGGAAAGTCGTCATTTGGACTAGCCTTGTTCAGGTCTCTGTAATCAACACACATTCTAACCTTTCCGTCCTTTTTAGGAACGGGTACGATGTTGGCTAACCATTGAGGATATTCTGACGTGGCGAGGAAACCCGCGTCAATCTGTTTCTGTACCTCCTCTTTGATTTTGATCGCCATGTCCGGATGAGTCCGTCTCAACCTCTGCTTTACTGGCGGACATTCCGATCTTAACGGTAAGTGATGTTCCACGATGTTGGTATCCAACCCTGGCATATCCTGATAGGACCAAGCGAATACATTAGGAAATTCTTTGAGAAGCTTTATCAAACTTTCTTTGGCAGTTGGACTGAGCAGTGCCCCAATCCTGATTTCTTTTCTCTCTTTTTCTGAACCCAAGTTTACCGTTTCCAACGGCTCTTTGTGAGGTTATATGGACCTTTCCTCTTGTCTGAGTAGTCGAGAGATCTCTTCTGGAATTTTGTCATCATTTTCTTCTTCAGCCTCGAATACCGGGAACTCAAAGTTGGGAGAAGGCATCGGATCGTATGTTTCAACGGGGTTTAAAACAAGCAATCTGCATGACGTGATGATTCGTGTTTAGAAGAGATAGACAAAATGCAAGTGTGTGCAGTGTTTTTATTTTTATTACTGCTTGTTTTTATTTGAATTGTTTTTTAGGATTACCATTTTCTGAAAAAGCAAAAAGAGAAAACAGCAATTAATGCAGAAATTACAGTACGACGTTATTTTATTAATGAACAAGTCGATTCTTGAAACTACAACCCTATAAAACAAAACCCTGTCGCTTTGGGCGAAGCGAAGAGGGAAAATTTACAGAAAGCGAGCCCTATCAAAACATCCGTTTCACCTGGGCAGGGTGAAAGGTTAAAGATGATATTTACTTTGACTGATGAACGATCTTCGGAACCTCGACGGCAACCCATTGGCGGCGAACTCCTCAGTGAATCACAAAGTCTGGCACCTTCCTTGATTTGTCTTCAGAAATAACGCTGATTTCTGGTGGAGCGGGATCATTGGAATCTGTCTCCCAGGCAGAATTGTCGTAGGAGAATTCCTCTGTTATATTTTGTATAGCATTTGTGCTCTCAGCTGTATCTCCCCATCCAGTTGACTGGATGTCTTCGAGCCTGATACGAGAGCTTTCGGGAGCGGTGTACCTGACCATATAGTCGTACTTTCCACTCGGTTGTCCCAAGGTGTCCCACACTTCTTTCAAACTGGAGGAGTCATCTCTCTCGATGACGTTAACCTCAAGAGGAAAGTTGATGAATTCAAGTCCTACAAACGTTGCAAATTCATCTTCATGTTGAGTAGTTTCTAAATGACCTGAGTGTTGATCCCATGACATGGTGGGGATACAGGTATTCTGTTCAATGAGACTCAGCTGATTTTCATTGTTTGGCTGACTCTCTTGCCCCAAGTTTCCTGGATAAGGTTGCCACATTGGCAGACCATCCATCGGGACATAGTAATTGTGGTCAAAGTTGTCTTTCATCAGAGTGTCTTCCCCTAACGAATTTGGCGGAGCACGGCATCCTTCCGGATCACAATCTCCATAGATCATTTCGACGTCTGACCTTGGTATAAATCTCGGACTCTGTGCGGGATAGCAAAATGGCATAGGCACCTCTTCTTGAGACATATAACAGTCCTTATTAAGATAGGACTTTCATTCTTCATCCGTGTCAGAGGGATCTTCCTCATTAATAGCATGTACTGCTTGAGACACTGGGTGAAGAAAACCTCCACTGTGGAAGAAGTTTTGAAGGGGATGAAGACCTTCGTCGTTGGCAGCTGTCCGGGTACAGGTTGCGGAAAAACCAAGACCCTTCTTTGTTGTATTGCTAGTAGGAATGACAAGCTGTCCCCATCCTTTTGTATCGGTACTCTCGACCGCTTTGATAGCATCGTTATATGAGGAAATCGAGGTTCCTCCTTTGAACCGACTATTCTTGCTCACCGACAGTGCTTGGAACTGAGTTCCAATAACCTCCTCAGGTTCTATATCAGCAGATGATGACAAGTTACTCACGAGCAAGGCCTGTTCTCCACAGACTGTGATAAGTTGATCGTTCTTGACGAACTTTAGCTTTTGGTGGAGGGTCGAAGTGACCGCTCCAGCTTGATGTATCCAAGGTCTTCCTAATAAACAACTGTACGTTGCTCGGATGCCCATGACCTGGAAAGTGACTTGGAAAGTGTGAGGACCAATAGTTATGGGAAGATCAACTTCGCCGATAACTGTTTTTCTGGATCCGTCGAACGCTTTGACGACGACCTCGCTGATTCTCATCAGAGGGCCTTTGAATAATAATTGCATCAAAGTGGACTTCGGCATAACATTCAGGGCTGACCCTGTGTCTACCAGTACGCTGGCTAAAGCATCGTCCTGGCAGTTAACTGTAATGTTGAGCGCCATGTTATGACGGCGACCCTCTTCGGGTAATTCCTCATCACTAAATCCCAAATTATTGCAGGAAGTGATGTTAGAGACAATGCTATCAAACTGTCTGATTGTTACATCCTGTTCCACAAAGGGTTGCTTCAAGACTTTCTGTAGAGCCTCCCTGTGGGCTTCTGAACTGAGTAACAGTGATAATACCGAGATCTTTGAAGGAGTTTGTAACAGTTGATCGACAATGTTGTATTCACTCCTTTGGATGAGCTTCAGCATCTCATCATTATTTTTCGAAAGGTCGGGATTACTGGATTGACCGACTGGTGGATCAGGAGTTTCCGTCTGAAGTTTCTTTTCCTTGTTAGGTTCTCCAACTCCTCGGTTGAAGATTCTACCGCTCCGTGTTACACGACTGATGTCTGCAATATTCACGACGGAGGGTAATGGAATTTCCTTTCCATTTTCAACTGTCGTTGCACCGTATTTGTAAGGGATAACCTTAGTTGAATCATACGGTAGTGGTCCCGGTAAATAGATGACTATGGGAACCTTCTGATTTTTCTGACCATCATAATTAATCTCGATCCGTTCCCGGTTGGGAACTTTAGATTCGTCAAGTAGAGGGATAATGGCAAAAACATCCCTGGTCCTATGATGACCAGAGATCGTGACAACATCCTCAACTTGCTCGGCAAGGTAGTCCGGCGACCAATTGATGGGTCCAGAACCCGGATATGGGCGAATCTCTCCACAATCCACCTGACCTTGAAGAGCTGCTCTCACAAGGTAACACCCTTGGTTACTTTCTGAACAGACGCTACAACGGTCATAATTGTGTGGTGGCACCTGGCCACACCCACTTTGAATACAATGTAACCTCACTAGGTTAGCTTCCACAGATCGAACATCCTGACTTTGACGCCGAGTGGGATTCCTGTTATTGATACTAATTTGCTGAGTATCTTCATCCATATAAATTGGCATCCACCAGTGATTTAACAAGTGCTGAAGTGCCTCCTGGACAAGGGTACAACCTCGATCATTTTCACAACCCGCTTTACAGCTTTGATAGTCATGTGATATTAAGAATCTGAGTCGGACCTGCTCAGCATGTAACTCTACCAGGTTGGTATTCATCACGCGAATATCAAAGATCTGAACCATGTTAATTTGATAGGAATTCCTATCATGGTAGTCTTGGATCCATCCAAGATCCATCTGACGCTGGAGGGCCTCCTGTATGAAAGAGCATCCCCTGTTTGTTTACCGAGCAAATCAGACAGGAACTGTAATCGTGCCGCGGCAGATTATGATACTGGCTTTGCCTTGAGTGCATTGCCACCAGATTGACATTCATTGCACGGATATCGTGGTTCTGAATGACGTTAGAATTCGTGTAAACCATGTTAACTCCACGGACTCGGTGCTCTTGGATCCATCCGAGATCCATTTGTTCCTGTAGAGCTGCTTGCACCACAGAACACCCTTGATTGTTTTTAGAGCAGATATCACACTGGTGATAATTATGAGGTGGCACATGGCCATATCCACTCTGTCTACAATGCATCTTGACCAAATTAGTTTTCAACAAGAGTACATCGTGAATTTGATAGACATCGTTAGTCTCTCCTTCTATCAAATTGAGTGCAGCCTTCTCATGTTGAGGCAGCGGGTTCGTGAGAACATTAGGATTTGTATCCTTGAAGGATAAGACCCCGCTCCTAACAAGTTTTTGCACGTCGGACTTGAAATTGAGACAAGTCTCTATGTTATGCCCTGATCCTCCTTGATGGTAAGGGCAAGTTTGATCCACCTTAAACCAAAAAGGCAGATTCTCCGGTACTATAAGAGGAGATTTAGTCTGAATGTGCCCCTTAGCCAGTAGTAATGGAAACAACTCTGCGTACGACACGGGTATAGGATCAAACCCTAATGGTCGTGTTGTACGGTTGTTGTTATATGAAGGACGAGCCTGCTGAAGAGGCTGTTGTGTCCTTTGTTGATCAGGTTGGCTCTGCACAACCTGAGGTTGATACGTAGGAATAGACACAGGGTTGATAGCAGGAGTCACAGCTGCTACCGGTTGATAACGTCGCCTTTGCTTTTCGAGAGAGATATTACCAATATCTTGCTCTTTTTTCTTAGGGAGAGCACTACCGTATTTTTTAGTACCGCTCGTCGATCCAGTGTCTTTTACCAAACGTCCTTCTCGGACGGCTTCCTCAAGACGTACGCCCATGCCAACCATTTCGGTGAAATCACTGGGCGCACTGGCAACCTTTCGGCCATAGTAAAATGAGCTTAAGGTCTTTAAGAAGATCTTTGTCATCTCTTTTTCCTCCAGAGGTGGACAAATTTGAGCGGCAATCTCACGCCACCTTTGAGCATACTCCTTAAAGGTTTCCTTGTCCTTTTGCGACATCGATCTGAGTTGATCTCTGTCGGGTGCCATGTCCAAATTGTATTTGTATTGTTGGACAAAGGCAGTGCCAAGATATCTGAATGTGCTGATCGTGGCACGGTTTAAACCCATGTACCATTTTAATGCGGCACCGGTTAAACTATCCTGAAAGTAGTGAATCAACAGGTCCTGATTCTCCATATGAGCTGACATCCGCCGAGCGTACATCACCAGATGGCTTTGAGGGCAAGAGTTACCCTTGTACTTTTCAAAGTCGGGCACTTGAAACTTGTGCGGGACTTTCACATTGGGGACCAAGCAGAGGTCTGCAGCGTCCTTTCCAAATAAATCCTGACCGTGAATGGCCTGCAGCTCCTTCTGCATTTCCAGGAACTTGTCCTGGAATTCCTCAATTCGGTCAAACATAGTTTCCTTCTTACCAGAAGGTATCGGCAGAATCTGTCCTTCCGGGACAGTGTACAGCACAGGGGGTGGTACTGTGACTACGGTAGTGAGTCTTGGCGTTTCCCGAAGTTTGTAACCTTCAGGAGTCTTTAGTATGCCCCTGGCATCTTCGCTTTCCCGAAGTTTGTAACCTTCAGGCCCAGCGGCTTCTGTTGTGATTCCCTGATCTTCAGTGATCGGCTGAACATATCCTTCCGGGATATAGTTAACAGGCATGCCCCAAGGACGATCTTTCGGCATCTGATACCTAGGATCATACTTCTCCACTATGGGCGTTGAGGTGATCTCTAAGATCACAGTTCGTTGTAGCTGAGCTTCTGCCATGGCTTGCATGTCGTTACGAAGCTTTCTCATATCCTCTCTCAGAGCGTCGATCTCTTCTTTCAACTCTCTGTTATCTTCCTCAAGATCATCCATCTTTTTCTGACGATTGGCCCGAGTATTATACGAATGAGACAGTTTGACTCTAGAACCGAGACACAAACGTGAGATTCGTAGGTAAGAAGAATACGCGATGTGAGAATGATGAATGCAGTGATTATATTAATTGTTTTTTTTGTTTAATCAAAATAAACTTCGACAATTAGATTGCAAATATCAAACAGTGGGGAAACCCCTTTTTATTAAAATTCAAAGGATTACAGAAATGGAAATACAGTAGATTACAAGGTGCAGAAATAGAAACCTAAACTAATGGGTCCTGAGTCCTCTCTGAAGAGAAATCGGGTGTTGATTCTGGTATCTTCCTTTTCTTTGACTGGGGCTCTTGGGCCGTTGTCGGGTTGTCATTCCTTTGCCAGGTGAAAGGAGCGAGCAAATTCCTTTGGTCATCCTGATTATCCACAGCATGTTGCTCCAAAATTTCAATCAGAGCATCCTTATCTTTCAGTAATTGCTGTATTTTGATGCACTCCACGTCGAGGGTTCGGTACTTGTTCTTCCAAGACCTTCTCTCCCGTTGAACTCTGTTGAGAGTAACCTGAAGCTTTTCAGTTTCCGTCATGAAGTACATGACAGATTCCCTCGGCGGAAGGATTTCGTAACGAGGATAAGGCATCTTTAGCTTGAGAGCTCTAGTTTGTACCCAATGGAGGTAAGGCTCCACCGAGACACAGTCTGGTTTTCCCAGAGACTCTCGTCCTTTCTTATGAACATGCTTCCAAGCGTGCACTATTTCCATCTTTAATGCTCTGTCATTTTCTCCTTCCTTGAAGAAAAGACCTTCCAGATGAACACCCCGTGGGATGTGTCTCATCGGGTATCCAAATTGACGGCGAACCAACACCGGATGATAGTTGATTCCTCCCTTAATTCCTATAAGGGGTACGTTGGGGAAGTTTCCACAACGGTCAATGATCCTGATTCCATCATTGATCCTATTACACCAATCTATATCAGAGTTAGTAAGGGACATGATCTTCTGCGACCAACGTAAGGCACTCTTACAATCCCAAAAAGTAGCAGACTTGGGCAAGTGAGAGATAAACCATTTGTAAAGCAGAGGTACACAACATGTGATCTCCCCTCCGCTGTACAAATTTCCCAAGTGTACAAAATGATACGCATCTGCGAGCAAAGTCGGCACAGGGTTTCCAATGAGAAAAACCTTAATGGAGTTAATATCGACGAAGTTATTGATATTGGGAAACAAAAATAACCGTAGGTGAGCAAGACAAAGATGCTTTCAAAAGCAGTCACATTTCCTATACTGGCAAAATACAGGGTTTTCTTTGTCAAGAACTGGGCTGGCAAACCTTGGATGCCACCCTTGGTAGTTAGGTGAGTCTTGACCTCAGACTCGTCCAAATGAATTGCTCTTGCAATGGTCTGATTCTTTGGAATTTCTTCCAGTCCAGAAAATGGAGCTCGATCAGTGATATGTAAATCGATTAGATGAGAATACTCCTCCAGCATTGGTGCGAGCTGGTAATCCGGGAATGTCAAACAGTGATAAACTGGATCATAAAACTGATTGAGCGCATCCATGATTCCCTCAATCACATGGACTCTTAACAGTGGTAGCAAACCTCCATGCTTGGCTCTGAAAGCCTCTGGGTTTGTGATCATCCTTGCTAACCTTCTTAAATCCTCTAGCTTTGGAACCTTGAAGGTATAACTATGAGTTCTCCTTCTACCGAAATCCATTAGTGCAATCCTTTTCTCTGATATTTGCAATCACAATCTCAGTTTAATTTGAAAAACAGAGAGACTAGAAGAGAAATTTTTTGAATGTTTTGAATGTTTTTTAAATGAATGCATGAATGCAGCACACAAAAACATAGAAAAAACATGGGGTCAAAGGGTCGTTGTCATGAAGTCAAGGCTCTACCCATCCCCAAAGGTTTATACTAGGGTGATTTTTGTACCTGTACTCATTATCATCAGCTCCTCCCAGGAAAGCAAAACAACAAGCGGATCGCCAGTGAGTTGTAGAGCAATCTTAGAGTAAGTTCCATTCACCGAGAATAGATCACCAACCTCAAATGAGGGTAGTATCGCGTAACAACTATTTCCGATAGTTTTCGCACTACAAAAGGGTTTGGCTCCTCAGCTTCTCAGACATCACAATCGGCCCATTGTCTAGGTGAGAGAATGGGTTGCATTGGTCAGCCTCCACTGAGGTTAATGGTCGACCTCGTCGCCATCACTTATCTTAAGTGTATACTCAATCTTTCCATATGCGGCATCACACGCATTCCTATTAGCAGAAAAATAAACACATATAGCAATTAGGAAAAGAAGTATATATATTTGTCCTAAACATCCTAGACCTTTAAAGCTATGAATCCTAAGTTCCTGACAGAAATGGGTTCCCCGACGGAAGCCCCAATCTGTGGTATTCACACAAGAGGTGAAAAGGAAGAAGAAAAACAGAGATATGCCCCACGGTGGGCGCCATTTTTCTGTAGCGAGCGATTTTGGACGCGGTTCTTAAGTGCTGGTCGCTCTCACTGCGGTTGAGTTTTAACTACAGGTCGATTCATTTTTTATCCTATTGTGAGCTGATAAAGGAAGGGAAATAGATGTCTCCAATTAACCCTGCTTTGCATACTGAGTTTAAACAACGGTCTGTTAGGTTACGGATGCGATCAATGTGGTGGGGCCTTTGTATTGGTTATTTGTATTTTTGCCAATACTGTTTTCTCTCTGGGATTTCTTGTGTTATTTTGACAGACAGGTTTCTGGCGGGGAACAAGGATTAGGATGTTAGGACTGATGCTTTTTGATAGATATATGAGAGTATGGGATTTTGGGTTTTTGTTTAGTGTGCTCGCTAAGATTTTTTCTTTCAATCTTATGCCTACGTATTCCCGTTAACCGAAACAGGGAAATCAGAGCGTTCGTAGTTCCTCCTATTCTATGGGAGGAAATGGTTGTTTTGGTGTCTTGTTTAAAGCCCAAGATGTGAAGCGAAAGGTGGTTTGTATCTTGTTCAAAGCCCAAGATGTGAAGCTAAAAGTGTTGACCTTAGAGAGATTTTGTCATCTCTAAAGAGGGGTTCGTCTGTTACGACTGTTTATAAAGGAGAATTACTTTAACTGGGATTTGTGAATCCGGCAATGCCATAATTTCCTTTATAGGGGATTTTAACCTGAAGGAGAAGACTTTAACTCAGTGTAGAGTAATGCCATCTTTCCTTAGGAATTTCTCATACTAAAAGAGGGACATTGGCATGGATGTAGATGATCCAGAGGCTTGCCGCTTACAGCAGTTAGATGGAGGGGAAGGAGTTGTTGATGTTTGTGTACTATGAACGAGACACAACTTTGATGCTAAAAGGTTAATTGGATCAACCAGTGGTTTTCTTATACCAAGCCTAAGAGGAGGCTATTTATATGTCTCGTACAAAGCCCGAGAGAGAGGCTAAAAGATTTTAACTCAACGAGGGAATCTTTTGGTATCTCGTATAAAGCCCGAGATGGAGGCGAAAGGGTGATTGACTCAACGAGGGAATCTCTTATGTGTCTCGTACAAAGCCCGAGAAAGAGGCTAAACGTTGTTTGACCCCGTTGGGGAGAATCATTGTACAAAGCCCAAGAGAGAGGCTAACTTCACGGGAGAAGGATCTTTATACAAAGCCTAAGAGGAGGCTGTGCTGACTGTTCAGTTAAATCACAGGTCCAGTAGACTGATTGTTAAAGAGAAAATCAATTCTTATATGAGCAACACTATACTCAAGGATTTGATTCGAGGATCCGGGTTATTCCTGTTCTTTAAGAAAGTGGGAAATCTGAAGGGTATTGAGACTGTCCGAGTCTACGGGTTCCTTCCTATTCTTGAAGGGTGCTTCAGAATGTCTTTGAGACTCAAGGATATTAGACTGTCCAAGTCTATAGTGTCATCTTTTGTACCATGCTTTGAGAAATAGTAGTAGACTCTATGAAAGGACTGTTCTATGCAGATGACTACTTTCTGTTCCTATACCTCTAGAAGGTCGTCGGGACAATTTGTACGAAGTCCAAGAGGAGGCTGGAAGCTTTTAAGAAGCCGACGGGTCCTTGTACGAAGCCCAAGAGAAGGCTATCATTCCCGGAGGAAGAGATCATTATATGAAGCCTAAGAGGAGGCTGTGAATACTTCTAAGAAGCCGTAGGGTCCTTGTACTAAGCCCAAGAGGAGGCACGGTTTCTTTTAGGAAGCCTGTGGGTCCTTGTACGATGCCCAAGAGGAGGCCGATGCTTTTAAGAAGCCGGCGGGTCCCCAAACGCCGAGAAGTTCAAGACAGGCTATTCACAGAGAATAGATCAAGCCAGGAAAGTTTGAGAATTTGGAAGAAACTCAAGAGATGCCATTCAAGGAGAAAAGATCATCTCTGGGGAGTAGAGTTTCTTGACAAGTGCTTTTAAGAAGCCCGTGGGTCCCCAAACCCCGAGAAGTTCAAGACAGGCTATTCACAGAGAATAGATCAAGCCAGGAAAGTTCGAGAATTTGGAAGAAACTCAAGAGATGCCATTCACGGAGAAAAGATCATCTCTAGGGAATAGAGTTTCTTTGACAACTTCTACGAGTGACAGTCTATGAAAGGGTTCACCGAGAATGCTGCCTTTCATGTCTCCATATTGTTTAACCCCAAGAGGAGGGAAGACTGTGTCTGGTAATCCTATGGGGATCTAGTTTTGACTATTTAAGAGTGATCAACGGGCTTAATGCTAAACGTAGTTGCCGGGGAAACTATAAATATCTATACTATTATTACACAGTTGATATGAGTTTATGAAAGAAGACTTACAGCGAAACAGCCCCACAATACAGTTATATGTATATGAAAGCAGTAAATGAAAGCAATTACCACTTACTCGGTTGTAGAGCTTCCATGCTGTTTGGTTAGTTATTCAACAAAGAAAGATTGAAAACAACAGTATATTTCAAAATCAAAGGAGGA
Source organism: Lathyrus tuberosus (assembly GCA_022829125.1). NCBI lineage: Eukaryota > Viridiplantae > Streptophyta > Magnoliopsida > Fabales > Fabaceae > Lathyrus > Lathyrus tuberosus. The sequence continues at coordinate 5,623,814 of JALAZF010000199.1, read as the reverse complement.
AGTGCTTTGAAAAAGAAAGATTTGGGGCTTACAACTCAAGGAGAGGCCCAGGTTTTTATCAGTGAGCGCACTGTTTGAATTTATACAGAGGAACTTATACAAGTGACTGAGGCCTAAGAAAGGTTTTCTGTACAAAGGGATGGGTCTTACACTCTCTCAAGAGGCCCAAAAGGTTTAAAGAAAAAGAGTGGGGCTTATAACACGAGGGTAGGCCCAATTGATTTTTCGTTTAAAATGGCGATCACGCCGAGGTTTTCTTTTAACGCGAAGGGACTTATACAATAAGTGAGGCCCAAAATGTTTTGGTTAAAAGGGGATTGGGTCTTACACTCTATTAGAGGCCCAAAAGTTTTGAATGGGTCTTATAGCTCAAGGAGAGGCCCAAAAGTTTTGAATGGGTCTTATAGCTCAAGGAGAGGCCCAGGGTTATTTTTCAAAAGGCGACGATCGCGCCGTTTGTTTTTGACGGTATCGGGACTTATACAATACACTGAGGCCCAAAAATGATTTGGTCAAAAAAAGGACTAGGTCTTACATTCTATTAGAGGCCCATGAGTGTTTGACAATGATTTGTTTGAGTGAAAATCAAAGAAACCCTAATTTTATTCTTTAAAAGTAAACATTTAAAGAAAATCAATGAAAAATACCAAATAGGTTTGAATAAACCACTTGTGATTTTTTTTAAGGTTTGAAAAATGAGGTATAAATCACAAGAGATATTAAAACTCATTTGGTCTTGATTTTTCAAGATGAATATTCATTTTAAAATGTTTAAAAAACAAATAAAAGTGAATTTATTCACAAAAATACTAATTTTATTAAATAAATAATATAAATTCAATTTTTTTATGGAATAAAATATTTCAACATTTTTGTGATTTTTTGCAAAAAGAACCAATAAAAAATAATTAAAATTGAAAGAGTTATTAATTTTCCAATTAATTAATAAACCATGAAAATATTGGAAAAAATGGCAAAATGTGAAAAAACACAAAATGACATGGGTGGGGTTTGAACCTAAGACCTCAAGGTTACAAGGCGCGCGCCTTACCACTGGGGTGGTGATACATCCATTGTTTGAAACAAAACAACAAATATACAAGGATGACTTGGTTTTAGGCCTGACCCAAGGCAAGTTTTGGCTCAGAAACGTGAAGGTCATAACTTTCTCAATTCTTAATGGTTTGAGACAAAATTTATATGCATCTGGACCAGAATTTCATAAGGAATCCAATGGTGGTGGTAGTTTTTTCAGATCACACTCCCTCCTCAAAACCCGATAGTGGTTTTGAAAATGACTTATAAATGCATTTTCTATGCTACAACTTGGTACAAGCATGGATTACATGGTGAATTAGCTCAAACACAACATATACAACATGTATGAGATGTTTATGATCAATGGACTTCAAAGCATTGCATGTTTGAAAGATTCCAAGTTGTGAGGCTTACCTCTTTTTTGAGATTTTGGAGCTTTTGTGCAATCTGTCAAACCTCTTGTTCCAGAAATGATTTGATGCTTTAGACACACTCAAATGATCCCTTAGAAGCTTTTAGGATGATTGGAATTGACTGGTACCTGCAAAAACACAAACAGTCCCTTTCTTGCAAAAGGGGTTAAAAGTGACCAAAATAGCAACTCCCTCAAATGGTGTTCCAGATGAGGGGAACCATTTGGGACAGTTCAAGGATGATATTTGGAGTGTGTTTGAGGTTTTATCTGGTTTGGAAAGTGACTGAATCAAGACATGACTTGAAAAATGCAAAAAAAAAGTCTATTTTGAGGTTTTGAGAGGTGACTTTGTGATTTTGTGATTACAGGTCACTTGTGATAGTTTGCACAGCTTACATATGATATATATGAGGTGTGTGTGTGATTGATTGTGATGAAAAAGCTCTCAAGCTCAAAAACTCAAAGTTGCCTTGCTAAAGAAGGCATTTTTGCCAAGAGAAAGAGATTTTGAGGAAAGCATCTGTTTGATGGCTTTGGTGTACTCAAACTGATCATAATTGAGCTCTATTTATAGTAGAGCAAGTTTGTTTTGGGATCCACAGTGAATGACAACTGCAGCAGGTGTTTGTTCAATGTTGGCCAATGGAAATCCAAGTCTCCTCTAGCCATTGACTAAAGGTTAGGGCACAAGGCTGTGGTTCCCTTGGTCTTGGATAAGTCTTGACTGAATTCAGTTGCAAATGGCTCAGCCCATGCCACCTTGATGCTTCCATTGAATGCTCCAATCCAAAATTGGAGTCTTGTCCCTATTTTGGCCATTCTAGGTTCAACATGCTATTTCTTGTTCCAAAGACTTTGGAGGCTTGGCTCAGTGGTTGACCCCTTGAGATTCAATCCTCAGAGGTGTCCAAGTGGATAGGAGCATTTGGATTTGGCTGATTTTGGCAAATCGAGCAAAAATGCAAATTCTGCCTTGCCTTGGCAGATTTCAGCAAGGCAACTTTCCAATGTCATATCTCATGACTCAAATTGAATTTGGTAATGTTCTTGGTCATTTTGGAAAGCCCTTACATGATACAACAACTGTTTGAACATATTTTGTTTTGATCTCTTTTGAATCCAAGTGAAAAATCCCCCTACATTTGGCAAAAAGTAGGGTAAAATCTGACTTAGTGAAATTTTCACTAAGTGTTGGAACAAAGTGACTTTTCTTGATTTTGATCACTCCATAACTCAAAATCCATGAGGAGTTGGAATTAGGTCCAGTTGAAGTTTTTGTAGAGGGCAATGAGATCTACAAATCAAGCCTTGGATGGGAGAAAATGGCTTTGTGGTTTAGGAGTTATGACCCTCCAAAGTTAGTACCATAGCCACTTTATTTTTAACTTAGAAACTTTTCTAAGTTTTTTATGGTTACCCCTTTTACAAGTTACCCAACTTTTCTTGATTTTTCTTGATGAATGATGATTCAAATCATACATTAACTTCATTTTAGGGTTAAAAATCCATTTTGGTGAAAAATCTCAAAAAGTCAAAGTTAACTTTTGTGCACAGTTGACTTTTTATCAGATAAATTCCAAACTGTGTAATTCTTCAGGAAATCATGTCCTTGACCTAAATCAAACTTGATGGACATGTTCCATGGGTGTCATAGGGTATATTGATGCATGTCATAGGGCTTGGGAGCATGTCCTGGTCAAAAGTCAAAGTTACAGTTGACTTTTTCCTTAAAACCCTAACTGTGGTGCAGATGAAATTGAGACTTGTTGCTCAAGCTTCTTGGATTAATCCATTGTTGCAAATGGATCAATATAGTTCATTAGAGACCCTCAAACCCTCTCTTGAGGTCTTGGCTCATGATTTGCCCTAAAAGTCAACTTAGGGGTGAATTAGGTCAAGAAACCCTAATTCCTGATTTTTGATGAATGCATCCCCTGAGGCAAAATTGACTTGATGATTGGGTCCATGAGGTTCCATGGAGTATATTAGGTTAGGTTTGGGATCATTGGCTTGTGCCCAGATGAAAAATTTCTATCTGGAGGCCCTGGTCGACCAAAACCCTAATTTGGTGACACTGTCGATCTTGAGACTTAATCCACCTAGAAGGAAGCAGCCTTGTGCTTAATCCTTGAACTGGGAGTCCTTTTGATCCATTCTGGATGTTTGAGAGGTTAGATAAGTTGAAGATCATGTCATTCCTTGATTGATCCTTTGTCTAAGCACTCAGAGAGGGCTTGAAACCCTAAATTTGATTGTAGTGGATGCTCACCCATCTTTGGGGAGACTGATGAAGTATGATGGTTCCTCCATATTGTGATGATGATTTTCACAATGATGGGAAATCTTAGTGGTCAAAATTTGGGGTATGACAGATGGTAATGATCCCCTTAAGAATCCAGTGAATATGATCGCCTTAGTTGGCGGAAAGGGCCCCATTAAGAATCTAGCAAACTTTATTGCCTCGATAGACGGTAAGGATCCCGTTAAGAATCCAACAAATATGTTCGCCTCAATGGGCGCCAAGGATCCCCTTAAGAATCCAGTGAATATGATTGCCTTAATGGGTGGCATGGACCCCCTTAAGAATCCAGCAAACTTGATCGCCTCGATGGGCAGAAAGGAACCCCTTAAGAATCCATTGAATATGATCACCTCAATGGAAGGAAACTATCCCCTCAAAGAATCCAGAGAATAAGATTGCCTCAATGGGTGGCAAGGAGCCCCTTAAGAGTTCAACAAATATGATCGCCTCAATGGGTGATTTTCTCTTAGATCTATAAGTTTCACACAAAGAAATAAACATTAAAACATAAGGACTTTAACATATTAAAAAGTGAGGTGCCTCCTTAAAAACTCTCACCTCATGTAAAGCACAAAGGGAAAAAGTACATCCCACGAGGTAACTTTTTCTTTACAATTGGTAGAGATACAATACTCACCTATAAAAATAAAATAATTAAACTGTACTAAAGGAAAACAAATGGTACCTGTGGTGGAATCTTCGGAGGGTATCTCTCCTGGACCTTTAGCCTTCAATTTCCTCAGAGGTTGAAGAGGAGGCTCCTCGCCTTTATGGAATTCCTCAGGAGGCTTTATTCTTGAACTTAACCTTTTGGTCTTCCTGCCTTAAGTGTTGATCTTTTTCAACCTGATGCTTTTTGTATAATATTTCCTGGCGATCTCTTAATATCGTTAGATGACCCCCACTCGCCCATTGGGGAGCGGGTACTTCATACATAAATATAGAGTAGACAGGGCGAAACTTAACTGCTTAAAGGCCGATCGCCTTATAATCATATTATATGAAGAACGAGTCTCAATAACCAGATACCTAACCTTTATCTCCTTGGCTTAATTTTCTTCTCCAAAGGTGATCCTCAAATCGATATATCCCTTTACTTGTACCTATTCTCTATAGAATCCAACCAGTGACGCTCTGAAGGGTTTTAGGTATTCTCGGTCAATTCTGCGGAACTCCATTGGTCCACGAGAACTCTTTCAAACTCCCAATCTTTGGATTTGGCGCTAATGACCATGGGATCATCATTATGAGGGTGAATGTCAACAACATCTTTCTCTGAGAAAGAGATCGTGGCTTCTGGCATTTGGCACTCTCCTTCAACCTTGACCTCGTAGAGGTTTTCTACACTCAGGATCTGACGAGCATACCTTTTTTTATGGCGTAGCTAGTTTCCACGCCTCCGAGAAACCTTCATGTTATAGCGTTAAGCATGTGGCGCTTGGCTTTGCTATCCTTTCCTTGAGGTACCTCTTCGATTTTGTTGGGTCTGGGAATTCCAACATTGTCTCACCCATGCGAGCTAGATTTTCCTGACAATGAGAGAAGTCTCCCTTCACATATTTCTTGAGGTGTCTTTCTTGCATTAATCTTTTGATTTCCTTTTTGAGCTGATAGCAGACCTCAGTGTGATGTCCCTTAACCCTGTGGAACTTGCACCATCTTCCTGGTTCAGAACGTATAACATTTTCCTTAGGAGCAGGCGACATAGGGATGTTGTGCAGGTAGAATACCTTATGCCACATCTTCTCACGAAAAATGTTTAGAGGTGTGAAGTTCTTTGTCGCCTTACCTACCCTTTTGAATGAAGTTTTTTACTTTATGAGAGAGGTATAGTTTCTCTTCCTTTGGTGATGTTAGATTTTGGAGTTGGGAACAGGCTCTTTGACGTTGCGTGCCTTCTTTTTGGCATTGCTTTCCTCTCCCTTTATATAGCACTCAGCTCTGGTGACCACTTTCGCCAGCGACAACTTTGGTTTCTAGGAGAGAGATTTATTGAAGTGATCCACCTTAAGTTCATTTTGGAATGCCCCCACAAAAATTTCTTGGTTTGCTGGAACGAACCTGATGGTGGATTCGTTAAAGCGGGCGAGATGATTCCTTAGTGATTCTGATGGACCCTAACATATATTAAATAGGTTGTTAGTGGACATCTTCCTATGGCGGTGGCGGCAAATTGGTGTACCAGTTAGTGGTAACTGTTGATGGAAGCACGGGGTAAACCCATATACCATATGAGGGCGGCGTCATTGGAAGTGCCTAATAGCAGCTTACATTTTAGGGAGTCAACGCTCCTATGATGTCCATTTGTGTGTTGGTGGAGGTAACATGCTTGTAGGGACCACTGCGCCCATCAAACTTGGCCAAAGAGGGAGGTTTGAAGCCCTCAGGGACAGGTGTCCCCTATATCTCGTCTAAGACTGGTTAGGGATCCAACAAATCCATCTCCTCTGAGGGATTGTAATTCTGTTAGCATTGTATGGTGTTGTGGACGTCGTCCTCCAACATCTGGTTATGGCAGTGTAATTCGTCCATGGTGGCACGAATCTCCACCACGACGTCTGCATCACCTCTACTGTTTGTACCTTCTCGCGCAGGGGATGGAGCTCTCCTATTAATTATAGCTAAAAGTGGCTAAGTATAAGAGTGAAGGGTAACAAGAGGAAGGATATTGGTGATAGAAAGAGTGTATCCTATGTTAGTTTTATCTAGGCCCCACAATACGCGTCACTATATTGGTAAAAAAAAAATGCAGGTGTGTGTGATTCTCTTGCAAGGGAAGGGGGACTCACAGGTCTTAGTAGGTTTATAATAATTGTAGGTGGTTAGGGCTTACCCACGATGGTGAGAAGTCATGTGTGGTGGTGTTTTGTGGCATTTTAGGGGTCCTGATTATGTGAGGTGATATGTTTTGTTGATGGACAATGTGCTTAGGTTAAAGCTTCAAAGGGGTATAATCATATGTGAGATAATCGTTTGTAAGCGCTATGCTTTAGGGTGTTATTATGAGTATGGCTTAAGATCTGTCTTTTTCTCCTACATAGAAGATGTATTTATAGATGCCTATAGGGCCTACAATTCACTTGGGAAGAGTCACAACGCACTTAGTCAATGGCGGATCGTTGAATCCTTATTTACCAGGAATTTGTAGATTAGTTATTGGCCTATGTTCCAAAAATATCTTATGTTTCCCACTATCGGGCGATAGGAAAGTCCTGGGTGAGGCAATACCTCTCTTTAGGCGACATTCCAACGTCGCCTCTTATGGATCTGTCTAAAGACATCACCCTAAGCGAGACCATTTACAATTATAATACTACAGGTATGGATTCTCTAACTTTATATCAAAGACACTAATTTTTTAATTTATTATAGACCATCCAATTCATCTATGGTCCACCTAATGTGTTTTTTTTCTAAAATAATTTTGAAATTAAATAAAAGATCACAATAAACTATGGTCCCACCTTCTTTGCGATGCTCTCTTATCCAAAGGAATCGATCATTCCAATATCGTTTACTAGAGTTGTCTCAAACTTTTGAAAGATCCAGTGTAAGAAGCTAAAATTAGCTTCAGTTGAGTCGTTAATTTTAAGGGGTTCTATTTAACTGTAAATTAATCGTGAAATATGTGTATGAAAGTCATTTTTTCCATAATTTAATCAAGAAAAAGTGTGAACCCCTATGCTATAGGCCGCCTTACACACCCTCAAAGACTGTCATGTTGTTTACTCTAAGTACTACTTTGGTCTCAACTTCAACCATAATAACTAGACTGAAGGATGAAAATGAGATGTTGAGTAATTTAGAGAGTGAGTTTAAATGATGTCTCATTTATTAATATATTTTAAATTAATTATTTTATTTTATTTTATTTTATGAGTATAATAATAAAGAGAAATTTAATTTATTAATATTTGTAATTAATGATTGAACTGATACTTTTTATTATTTTTGGAGATTCGTCCGTAACAGGCTTCCGACGAGGGAACAACTGGCTAGACGCAATGTTATAGTTGAGGAAGCAGGGCAGATGTGTGCAATATGCGGGAACGAGGCTGAAACGCTATACCACGTGTTTTTCGACTGTGTTAAAGCTGTGGGGGTGTGGGATAGCTTGGATCGTTGGCTGGGAATTATGAGTGGTGATTTTATTGATTGGAAGGACCGAGCTTTAGAGTTTTCCGGTGTGTTTTCTAAAGCCTCTTGCTACAACGATGGTATTGTGGTATGGTGCACGGCGGTTTGGGTAATTTGGTTTAGTAGGAATTTACTTTATTTTCAGTCTAGTAGTATGTCTGTTCTAGATATGGCCAACTTGATTAAATTTCTTAGTTGGAAATGGGGAGGCATTAGGAGTAGTAAGAGGAACATCCAGTTTTACGATTGGTTCACAGTCCCTTTAGTCTGTTAATAGTTTGTGTGGTCGTTTTTGTCTCGATTGTACGGGTTCCTGCACCCCTAGTGCAGTTTCTTTGTTCAATCAATTGCCTTCAGAAAAAAAAATTATTTCTCAATAATTAGACTTTTTTGTAGTATTTATCCTATGTTTAATCTTGCAGCTTATGCTGTGGATTGAAGTGATAACATGTAGGTATGAAGTTATAGAGAAGTGTTATGATCAATAAAATACTTGATGGTAAGTAATTTGATGGTAACCAGGGTTGTGGAGATCGAAATGTAATGAAGTTTGTAAGAAAATTAAACCTAACATCAAGAGCTATATAAGTCTAGTGTTAACTTTGAAAAGATAGAAAATAAAGTCAAGAGACTTGGAGAGTTAAGGCAACACATTATGGTCACCCCATGCATTGAAGGCCAACAAGGTGAATTTGGAAGCTAAATATGTTGCCTCATGGGGTGAAGACTAGATGGTGTCATAAGTTATTGCCTTTGCATTAGAACATGAATATTTTCTAGCACATTGCGCTACCCTATGTGCTATAGTGTAAAATTGAGTTATTTCTTACTATTTTCTCAATCATAGAACCCTAATAACATCACCTTTTTAATTTGAAGACAACAATGTTGATTCTCATCATTGGAAGAAATAGTGACTTATATACCTAATTCTTTTGAAAATGTTCTGCTATAACATCTCATCAGTAATGTTTATTTTTACGATTTGTATATAAGTCTCTTTAATTTAGATTGTAGACTAACCTCTTGTAGAATTAAATATACATAAGATAGATTCATGTATTATTCCTAATTAAATATTTAACAATTGATTGGATGTTTCTAGAAACACCCTTCTAGTAAGGTATATTAGGAAACATCCTTCTATAAATATGCACATTCAACTTATACATATTATGTTTACTTTTGTACCATAAATATCATTCTGGACCCTATTTTTCAAAAGGGTACATGGGAAGCATTTGGACTTGTAAATTACTAAGCCATTCTTTGTAACTATTTTTAATTTAGTACGTATAATTTAAAATATATAATATTAACATGGTTTAAATAGTTTTTTTTATTCACGCAAATTAATGAGTTTTTCATTTTGGTCTCTACATTTTTTTTTTTGGGGTAAAGTTCCTACATGTTACTTTTTTGTTGGTGTATCAAAGTTTTGTTAAAAAAAATGGTAAGGTGGTTAACGGTGCTGATGTGTAATTATTTTTCCATTTTCTTAATTCATGTTGTGGTTTATACAATTATTTTTTATTGGTCCACGTGACAATGACAAATTTAACAAAATAAAATTTTGTAACTTATGGGATTTGAATCGACACCATTTGGTTAAAATGTCTACACCTTTGTCACTCGGCCATGAGTTTCCTTTGTTTAACTCCTGCATGTCAATTGTAATAAATAAAAATTGATGTTCATTTCTTGTTCATGATAGAGATCATGGACTTGCAGCTCTTATTTACACTAATTGATGTTCATGAAACATGAGCATTATAATGATAATGACATGCTCCAGCTCCAACCCTTCCTAAACCAACTTGACCTTGTATTCCATCTATCTCATATTGTTGTCATAGGTATATATACACACATGAATGTATTTGTTTTGGAAAATACTTCACCACCATGCATACATAAAAATCACATTGTTACTTTGAGAAACTAAGAATCCAAACCATACTTCAAAAACAAATATGAAGATGAAGCTTTAATGAAAGATGACGGTGAAGATTGTGAGAAAAATAGTGAATAATAAAGTTACAAAATAAAAATACCAAAGATGGTTTGAAATGGTGGAGTACTAAATAAACATACATGAATATCTCATAAATAAACACATGTGTTCTCATCGATCTGATTTTTTTTTTGGATTTTTATGAAGGTTGGGCATGAATGTATGAATTCAAATCCAGAATTAGGGACTAAAAATAAAGTTACAGGGACTAAAATAAAAAACACATCAATTTATAGGGACGAAAAGTCTATTTACTCCAAAATTATGGATTTGTATTCATATCTTCATCTCTAACCATCATACAACTCCTGAATTTTTTCAAACCCAAAATGATTCCTTGTTTTCTCTTTGCATAAAAATGATTTTTCACACTTCTATCAAGACCAAAGACTGCCATTGTACAACAAAAATCCACCACCAATTCTATTAGATGATAAAGCTTGCAAACCGCTTCCATCATTAGAAACAACAACTAAATTAAATGAAATGGAGTAAAGTTATTAACTGAGAATTTGAAAGGAGTACAGTTACCAACTAAATACGTAGTCATGGATGAAGACGCAGAGGAAGAAGAAGAGTACGAATTAGAGGAGAGAAAGAATAAGAAATTCAAATTGCAAAATAATTTTATTTTTGGATTTAGTCCTCCTTCTCATCATGTAATATATACGTATGTGTTGCAAATATGAAATAAGAAACCCAAGTGGCTTAGCGGGGAGGCATCCTTCCTGTAAATATAAGATCCATAATTCGTACCCTCTTGGAATCATTTTTTGAAATTTTTTGCTTTTATCATTTAACACCAAAATAATTAAATAATAATAATTAGTCTACGTGTGATGGAGAATTGACGCCAGAGACTAAAACTAAATAAATTTCAATAAATAGAAACTTCAACAAAAAAAATTAGGGACTAAAATAAAAAACTCTCCAAATTATAAAGACAAAAAAACTATTTAAACTTATTAAAATTTAGCAATATTTATTTGATAATTAATAATTATATTAATTAGTGTATGTTACAACTAAAATGCATTAAGATCTGTGACACTGTGTTTGCTTTTTAAATCTATTTGATTTTTATGCATATGTCTTGTTGCTCATGTTGAATCATGTGAGATATTAGATCGGACTCTAGTTTAGCATGCCGTCGAAATCTGCTCACATGTTGTTGTCGAAGACCTACATGTTGTAGTCGAATTGTGTTCAAGTATGTAGTTGACGAATTAGGCCTTGTGTTAAGGATCCGATTGTTTAAGTTAGCTTGTACCCTAAGTTAGCTTGTAATGGGTAATTGTTAAAAGGCCCTTTAGTTTAGTATGTTAGGTTTTTTATAAATCGCATACTAGTCTCTTATTCTGTGGTGTGACAAATCCTAATTAGGGTGAGAGGGTTATTTGTTATTCTTGAGTACTTGTAATCTGATTTAAAGAGAAAGTAAAGAATAGCAGTTATAACCAATCCTTGTTGTTCTCCTTTTTTTTCCTTAACCCTAACCCTTGTGTGTTTCTTGCCTATAAAGAAACCGTTTATATTTTGTTTCAAGGCATCTTAATTCACAACCAAATTGGTGCGGTGAGCATGGAGAAGATGCCTTCAACAAAGTATGAGATTGAAAAGCTCACCGGAGTGAATGATTTCGGTCTGTGGCGCTTGAAGATGAAAGCCCTACTGGTTCAACATGGTTGTTTGGAAGCGTTGAAGGGAGAGGCAACCATGGACACTGCGTTAACGGAAAAAGAAAAGACAGTCATGATAAAGAAACCCCACAACGCAATATTGTTGAGCCTTGGTGATAAGGTTCTTCGACAGGTATCAAAGGAGACTACGGCATCAGCCTTATGGTTGAAACTTGAAAGTTTGTACATGACAAAATCTCTAGTGAATCGACTCCACCTGAAGCAAGCTTTGTATTCATTCAAGATGAGTGAAGGCAAAGTGTTGGCTGAGCAGTTGGATATGTTCAACAAGCTGATTCTTGATATTGAAAATATTGATGTAAAGATCGATGATGAAGATCAAGCACTGTGCTGTTGTGTGCTTTGCCCAGAACACATGCTCACTTCAAAGAAACTTTCTTGTATGGAAGGGAGTCCTTGAGCTTTGAAGAAGTTCAATCAACCTCGTATTCTAAGGACTTGAACGAACGAAAGGAGCATACACCTTCTACGGTTGGTGAGGGTTTGGCCGTTAAGGGAAAATTCTTGCGAAAGGATGGTATGTAACACCCTTTTTCTGCCCAACAAAACGACACAATAACCCGACAAAATAATCAGAGTAACATCCCCAAAAAGGGCATCACATATCGTCACAAAACATCATAATAACCACCTGTCCCGTCACACGGGTTTTTGCCATCATAAGTTAATTAAACACCACGCAGCGGAAAATCAAGTTTAAATAAAACACTTTTATAATTCAAAACTCCTCAAACAAAACTCATGAAAAACATTATGTCCACAAAAACAAAAGAACGAAATCGTTCGACTCAAACGTCCCAACCCGATGTTACATATCAGAGCAAGTACCTCTAAATCGACGGAGAAATAAAAAATGCTTCAAAACTAAATCTTCATGCGCCAATGAGCTAAACCTGATCACCTGCACGTTACCCACGTGGAGGCAACATTCAAACAGGCAGGGTGAGTAATCACGAAATCAATATATAAGATATGCGTAAAAGGTAAGGCACAAGTAACATCATCATCAATCACACACAATGTCAAAACACATCGATAACATCAATATAATGCAATACCACAAAGTATGCAATGCAATGTCAGACACATGCATGTGGTACCAACATCGTCATAATCGATGGACACTGGGCCATCACCCTCCAAAGATCCCCACCAATAGGATCGATTCTACACAAGAACCGGAGCACGTCATAAAACACTTCAATCCACACAATGGGATTGAAGCCACCAAAAGGACCGAAGTCCGACTATGCCATGAATGCATGATGCAAAATCGTCATAATAAACATCATCATAAAATCATCATGGTTGTATCATCATTCATGAATTCATCATCAAACAAACATCATAACATCACACCAAGTCGCACTCATCAAAATTCATCATTATAACTCACAATGTGTCATAGTTGGTTCATCACATAAAATCCCCGATTTTTATTCTATTCATCGTCATTACTAGATTAATAGTGTCATATTATCTCATCATAGCCCTACATCTCAAAGAAACCTCGTTACAAGCGAAATCGGGACATAAATCGCAAAAACGGGAAAAGCTGCCCATGCCCCTGCCCATACGCATATGGACCACCCTGATACGCGTATGGCTCCAATTTCACGCCCACCCTTACGCGTATTTCCCTCTTCAATACGCGTATCAGCAGAGAGGTTCTTCCCCTTAATTCTCCTTCAGATCTCCTTACGCGTAATGGCTAGCCTATACGCGTAAGGCACTTTTCCCAATCCCGTACGCGTAAGCATCACCTCTTACGCGTATTCCCTTTCTCCCTCAGTCTCCCATACGCGTATTGCCTTCTGGTACGAGTATTGCCCAACTTCCATACGCGTATCAGCAGAGGGTCGTGTCAGCCCTTGGGGACAGGTGCGTACACTACGCATATCACCTTGGGAGTGTCCCCGTTACGCGTATTGCCTTCCTTAGTATGCGTATTGCTTTCTCCATTACCCGTATTGCCTTCCCCCTCACGCGTATCACCAAAGACTCCTCCAAAACTCAGATTTCGCATCTGAACGCAAAATCCCTCTTCCCAGCACCTTAGATCTACAAGAAGCAGCCTCAAATCATCTTCGATTCCTCCCAGATCTAAGTTATTCATCCTACTTCATCATCTACATAAAATACCCTTAATTACTAAGTCTGAATTTAGTTATTATCAGGTTCGATTTACAGATCTGGTTACCCAAAGTTTGTCACAACATCAATTACACATATTCAACATCATTGCAGCAAATCACACGGATTTCATCACAGAAAATCATATACATACAGGCACAAAATTTCATCACAAACCAGCATATAATCATCAGACACGAAAACACACAATTATCTCTACCTTAAACCCATATCAAACATATTAACCCGGATTACCCCCCATACCTCGAAATTCCAGCAGAGATTCTTCGTTTTCCGAGGTTCTACGGACGATTTCTCAATCTAGCCTCATTTCCTCAGATCTCTAATCACTCCTTAGGGTTGAAAAATTATGATCTCAAAATCCCTACTTTTCTCTTTTGTTAAACCTAAGGGTTTTTGGGCCTTAATCTCTGTTTACCATGTTATCCTCCACTAATCCCCTCCACATTACCGTATTACCCTTAATGGTCTCTTAATTATTTAATTAACAACAATAATAATAATAATCTAAATGATATTTTAATTATTCAAATTATATCAAAACTATTATTAATAAAATTATTTAATTGAATTACTAACTCTAAGGTCTCCAATTTCCCTTAACCCAAGGCTACCCCACAAAATCACATAACTCACCAACGTCACAAAGTCATCATAAAGCACCAAAACACCGTATAATCATAATAATTAAATAAATAAATATTATAATTATTTGGGGCGTTACAACTCTCCCCCACTTAAAGAATTTTCGCCCTCGAAAATTACCTGAAGGAAACAGAGTCGGATACAACTCCTTCATCTGATCTTCACGCTCCCAAGTCTAACTTTCGCCAGCTGGTCCACCCCACAACACTTTCACCAAAGCTATGTCTTTACCCCGCAACTGCTTCATTTAACAACCATCAATCCGCACAGGTAATGCTTCTACAGTCAGATTATCCCTCACTTGTACATCATCCATCTGAATCACATGCGACAGATCTGGAATGTACTTCCTCAACTTAGACACATGGAACACGTCGTGTAAATTCGCAAGCGTCGGCAGTAAAGCAATTCGATAGGCTACCTCTTTTATCCTCTACAAGATTTGGTAAGGACCAACAAAACGTGGAGTGAGCTTCCTAGACTTCAAAGCTCGACCCACCCCTGTCACTGGCATCGCCCTCAAAAACACGTGATCTCCTTCTTGGAATTCAAGTGCTTTCCTCCTCTTATCATGGTAACTCTTCTGACGACTCTGTGAAGCTTTCATCCTTTCTTGGATCATCTTAATCTTCTCAGTCGTCTCTTGCACAATTTCAGGTCCGAGTACAACACTCTCGCCTGACTCATACCAACACAATGGAGTCCTGCATCTTCTCCCATACAAAGCCTCATAGGGCGCCATTCCAATACTAGCTTGAAAACTATTATTGTATGTGAACTCAATCAACGGTAAATGGATATCTCAAGATCCTCTATGATCCAACACATAAGCCCTCAGCAAATCCTCTAAAGATTGGATAGTCCTTTCTGTCTGACCGTTCGTCTGCGGATGATAGGCAGAACTCATCCTCAACTTAGTACCCAACGTATCTTGCAAACTCTTCCAGAACCTTGATGTAAATCTCAGATCCCTATCCAACACAATATTTGAAGGTATCCCATGCAACTTCACAATCTCCGCAATGTACATCTCGGCTAACTTCTGCATATAATGATTAATCTTTATCGACAAGAAATGAGCCGATTTAGTTAATCTATCCACAATCACCCAAATGGAATCATTTCCCTTAGCAGTCTTCGGCAATCCCACCACAAAATCCATGGAGATACTATCCCACTTCCATTCTGGAATTCTCAACGGCTGCATCATACCTAAAGGCTTCTGATGCTCAATCTTCGACTTCTGACAAGTCAAACACGCATAGACAAACTCCGCAACATCCTTCTTCATACCTGGCCACCAAAATAACTTTTTCAAATCATGGTATATCTTCGTAGCACCGGGATAAATACTCATCCTACATCGGTGTCCTTCCTCAAGTATACTCCTCTTAATATCTGGGACATCTGGAACACACACCCTGTCTTTGAACATCATCACACCATTCTCATCAATTCGGAATTCTCCTCTGTTACCTTGGTTGATTAAAGTCAATTGGTCCACTAACTTCAAGTCAGATTGTTGTCTCACTCTGATCTCTTCCAGAATACTACTAGTCAACTTCAGCATTCCCAACTTCACACTGTCAGGAGTCGCTTCACACACCAAACTCAAATCTCGGAATTGTTCAAGTAACTCCAACTCTTTCACCATAAGCATCGACATATACAATGACTTTCTACTCAATGCCTCAGCAACTATATTCGCTTTACCAGGATGGTAATTCAGATCTAAGTCATAATCCTTCAACAATTCCAACCACCTCCTATGCCTCATATTCAACTCTTTCTGATTAAACATGTACTTCAAGCTCTTATGATCGTTGAACACTTCGAATTTAGAGCCAAACAGATAATGTCTCCAAGTTTTCAACACAAATACTAAAGTCGCAAACTCTAAGTCATGGGTTAGATAATTCACTTCATGGACCCTCAATTGCCTGGAAGCATAAGCAATGACTTGCTCATTCTGCATCAATACTCCTCCAAGACCCATCTTCGATGCATCACAGTATACTACAAAAGATTCATTCGGATTAGGCAAAATTAACACTAGAGCAGTCGTCAATCTCTTCTTCAATTCTACAAAACTTATCTCACAAGCTATATCCCACACAAAAGCTTGACCCTTTCGAGTCAACTGAGTCAAAGGTAATGCCAACTTAGAAAAACCCTCGATAAACTTGTGGTAATAACCCGCCAATCCCAGAAAACTTTGTATCTCAGTAGCAGACTTCAGAGTCTTCCACTGTAATACAACATCAATCTTAGAAGGATCAACAACAATTCCACCACTGGAAATCATATGACCAAGAAAAATCACTTCCTTCAACCAGAACTCACACTTCGACAGCGTTGCATACAACTTCTTCTCTTTTAATACTTGCAACACAATCCTCAAATGCTCTGCATGCTCCTCTTCCGACTTAGAATATATCAGAATATCATCAATGAAGACCACAACAAACTGATCCAAATACTCATGAAAGATCAGATTCATATACTCCATGAACACACCGGGTGCATTAGATACACCAAACGACATCACAATGTATTCATAGTGTCCATACCTCGTCCTGAAAGCTGTCTTCGGAATATCATCAGGCTTAACTCGAATCTGATGATAACCCGACCTCAAATCAATCTTGCTGAATACACAAGCACCTACTAGCTGATCCATCAGATCGTCGATTCTCGGTAGTGGATACTTATTCTTGATAGTCACTTTATTCAACTGCCAATAATCAACACACAACCTCATACTTCCATCTTTCTTCTTCACCAGCAGCACAGGAGCACCCCACGGAGAAACACTTGGTCGAAAAAACCTCTTCTCAAGCAGCTCTTCCAACTATTTCTTCAATTCACTTAACTCAGAAGCGGACATCCTGGAAGGAGCCATTGACACCTGACTCGTACCTGGTACCAAGTCCACTGCAAACTCTACTTCACGTTCTGGAGGTAAATCATTGATGTCGTATGGAAACACCTCTAGAAATTTACAGACAACAGGCAACTCCACACCTGCAGCTTCACGATCAATTTTCAATGATGCAAACATTACAAACACCAAGGCTTCGTCTTCTTGAAGTTCGTCCACTTGCTTAGCAGACAAGAACATCAACTCTCCACCATCACCAAACTCGGGAAACTCTATCCGTCTTGTTATAACAATTGATATGAACACGGTTGAACTCCAACCAGTTCATTCCAAAGATTACATCGATTTGGTGTAAGGGTAAGCACACCAAATCCATCACAAAACTCTTCTAAAAAATCGTCACATAACATCTCAAACACACAAAAGTAGTAGTAACAGAACCATTAGCTGGGGTTTCTTTTAACATGTTACTATTTATATCAGATAACTTCAAGCCCAATCTATTTGCACATTCAAGCGAGATAAAAGAATGAGTAGCACCAGTATCAATAATAGCAACTAATTCGATATTATTAATAAAGCAAGTACCTCGAATCAGGTTGTCCTTCTCTGGCGCTTCTGCACCACTCAAAGCAAACACTCTGCCGCTGGTCTGAGCAGCAGTCGCAGTCTTCTTTGGCTTCTGACATTGAGTACTGATATGACCTTTCTCACAATAGTTGAAACAGGTTGGACCATCGTCCTTGCAGTCAGTAGCTCTATGTCCCTTCTTACCACATCTGTAGCACCTCACCACATTATTGGTGCACACATCAGCACAGTGGCCTTGCTCGCCACACTTATAACACTTTCTAGAAGCGGGAGCTGCTCCCCCACTTGTCTTTTTCCCTTCTGAAGCCTTCTGTTTACCTTTGTCAGCTGAAGTCGTATAAGGTTTACCCCTATACTGCCCTTTCTTCTCACTCAACCGTTTGTAGTGAGCAGATCGAGCTCGGTTATCCTCGTCGTAGATCCTACTCTTATCCACCAGCTTAGCAAACCTGTGAATCTGTTGGTATCCAATACCCTGCTTGATCTCTGGTCTCAGCCCATTCTCGAACTTGAGACACTTGGACATCTCAGCATCAGTACGGTTGTAGTGAGGGCAGAACTTTACCAGCATCTCAAACTTTACAGCATACTCTGCCACAGTCATGTCTCCTTGCTTCAGCTCAAGGAATTCCACCTCTCTCTTACCACGGGCATCCTCTGGAAAATACTTGCCTAGAAACTCCTGCTTGAACACAACCCAGGTTATCACAGTGCTAACATCTTCCAGTCCCTGACGGGTGTTATCCCATCAGTCCTCGGCCTCTTCTTCCAACATATGGGTTCTAAACTGAACTTGTTGCGCATCAGTACACCCCATCACCTGGAATATCTTCTCAATAGCCTTCAGCCACTTGTGTTCACTTGCTGGGTCTTGAGTACCCACAAAAGTCAATGGATTGTTCCTCTTGAACTCCCCTAAAGTACGAAACTCATATGGAATTCCACCATTCTGATTGACAGACACATGCATGTGGTACCAACATCGTCATAATCGATGGACACTGGACCATCACCCTCCAAAGATCCCCCACCAATAGGATCGATTCTACACATGAACCGGAGCACGTCATAAAACACTTCAATCCACCCAATGGGATTGAAGCCACCAAAAGGACCTAAGTCCTACTATACCAATGAGGAAGAAAGGGAACTTGAAGAAGGCTTGAAGGAACTTGAATCTTTAAAAGAATTACAACAATGGGAAATTGAAATGGAAGTGTTGAAGAAAGAGGCGAATGATGATAAATCTCAACTTGAATTGAAGGTGTTACCTTCTAATTTGAAGTATGTGTTTCTTGATGATGGTTGTAACAAACCGGTTATCATTAGTAACATTTTGACCGACAAAGAGGAAAATTGTTTGATTCAAGTTTTGAAGAAGAATCAACAAGTTATAGGTTGGGTTCTTTCCGACTTGAAAGGAATTAGTCCGACCTATTGCATGCACAAAATCTTAATGGAAGAGGACTTCAAAGCGGTAGCTCAACCTCAACGCCGTTTGAATCCTACTATGAAGGAAGTGGTGAGAAAGAAAGTTGTTAAGCTATTGGATGCCGAAATAATTTATCCGATATCCAATAGTCCGTGAGTGAATCATGTGCAAGTTGTGCCCAAGAAGGGAGGAATGATCGTTATAAGAAATGAAAAAAATTAATTGATTCCGACGAGAACTATAATGGGTTGGATAATGTGTATCGATTATAGGAGGCTTAATACCGCTACTAGAAAAGATCACTTTCCAATTTCGTTTATGGATCAAATGCTTGAGAGATTGTCGGGCCAAGAATTTTATTGCTTCCTAGATGGCTATTCCGGTTATAACCTAATCTCGGTTGATCCGGAAGACCATGAGAAGACGGCGTTCACTTGTCCCTTTGCAATTTTTGCATACTGAAAGATGCCTTTTGGCTTGTGTAATGCACCGACAACGTTTCAACGGTGTGTACAAGCCATTTTTTCTGACCTTATTGAGAAAACAATGGAAGTGTTCATGGACGACTTCTCCGTTTTCGGAGCATCTTTTGATCTATGTTTGAAAAATTTGGAGATCGTTCTTGAACGGTGTGTGGAAACAAACTTGGTGCTAAATTGGGCGAAGCGCAACTTCATGGTAACGAAGGGGATTGTGCTCGGCCACAAATTCTCCTCTAAAGGCCTTGAAGTCGACCAAGCAAAAATTGAAGTGATCGAGAAGTTGCCACCTCCAACCAATGTTAAAGGAATCCGGAGTTTTCTAGGCCATGCAGGATTTTATAGACGATTCATCAAAGACTTCTCCAAAGTTGCAAGACCTTTAAGTAATATGCTCAACAAAGATAAGCTTTTCCTCTTTGATGATGAATGTTTAAATACCTTTCAAATTTTAAAATAAAAACTCATCACCGCACCCATAATCATTGCTCCAAATTGGACTTTAAATTTGGAATTGATGTGTGATGCAAGCGGTTATGCTGTTGGTGCGGTGCTAGGTCAAAGGAAGACCAAAATTTTCATGCCATACATTACGCGAGTAAAGTTTTAAATGAGGCACAAGTGAATTATGCTACCACATAAAAAGAATTACTCGTTATAGTGTATGCTCTCGAGAAATTTCGGTCTTACCTGATTGGTCCAAAAGTTGTAGTCTACACTGACCACTCGGCCATTAAATATCTTCTTACCAAGCCGGATTCAAAGCAAAGGCTAATCCGGTGGATCCTTTTGTTACAAGAATTTGATTTGGAAATTTGTGACAAGAAGGGGTCTGAAAACTTGGTAGCGAATCATTTATCCCGTTTGGTGAATGTAGAAGTAACACACAGAGAAAATGAGGTCCGAGAAGAGTTTCCGGATAAAAAACTGTTTTGGGTACAAGTTAGGCCTTGGTTCGCAGATTTTGCTAACCACAAAGCAACTGAATTTATACGGGATGGTCGAACTTGGAACCAATGAAGGAAATTCTTATCGGATGCCAATTTTTATGTTTGGGATGAACCGTATCTTTTTAAGTTAGGAGGTGATAATTTGTTGAGAAGGTGTGTCACTAATGATGAAGCTAAAAGTATCCATTGGAATTCTCATAATTCGCCATATGGAGGGTATTACAATGGTTTGAGAACGGCAATAAAAGTCCTCCAATCGGGTTTTTATTTGCCAACATTGTTTAAAGATGCAAACCTCCATGCGAAAAGTTGTGACATATGCCAAAGAAGTGGCAGGATTGGAAAACGGGATGAAATGCCCTTACAAACTATTTTGGAAGTCGAGGTTTTCGATTGTTGGGGTATTGATTTTATTGGACCATTTCCCCCATCTTTTTCAAATGAGTATATTTTGGTTGCGGTTGACTATGTTTCTAAATGGGTGGAAGCAATTGCGTTACCGAGGGCTGATGGCAAAACGGTGATCAAATTTCTAAAGAAAAATATATTCTCCCGTTTTGGCACCTGTAGCGCAATTTTTGTGGTCTTGAATCACTATCGCTTGGGCACTACAGTTCGATTCATTTTTTATCCTGTTAAGCTGATTAAGGAAGAGAAATAGATGTCTCCAATTAACTCTGCTTGCATACTGAGTTTAAACAGTCAAAACTGTTGGTTTACAGATGCTATTAAGATGTGGGCCCGTCTTCGGTTATTTTGTTAAGAATAGAATGTTTGGACCATTTGTGAGGTTTTTGGTAAGGGATTAGGTCGGATGCTTTTGGTTGATTTATGAAGGTACTGGATTTTGGGTTTTTGATTAGTGTGCTCACTAAGATTTTTGCAATCTTATGCCTACGTATTCCCGAAACAGGGAAATCAGAGCGATCGTAGTTCCTCCTATTCTATGGAAGGAAAGAGATGTTTTGGTGTCTTGTTCAAAGCCCAAGACTTGAAGCTAAAGGTGGTTTATATCTTGTTCAAAGCCCAAGATGTGAAGTTAAAGGGTTTTGGCTGAGAGAGAATTTGTCATCTCTAAAGAGGAGTTGTTGATGTTTGTATGTTGTGAGCAAGGCACAACTTTGATGCTAAAAGGTTGATTGACTCAACCGAGGATTTCTCTGTACAAAGCCTAAGAGGAGGCTATTGACCCAACAAGAGGGTGTTTATTATTTGTCTCGTACGAAGCTCGAGATAGAGGCTAAAAGGGTTGACTCAACAAGAGAGTACTAACAAGTGACTGACTCAACAAGAGAGTGCTTTTATATGTCTTGTACGAAGCCCAAGACGGAGGCTAAAGAGATTTGACTCAACAAGAGAGTACTATTATCTGTCCTGTATAAAGCCCAAGATGGAGGCTAAAAAGGTTGACTCAACAAGAGAGTCTGAAGGTGATTGACTCAACAAGAGAGTCTGAAGGTTGTTTGACTCCACAAGAGGGTCTTTTATACTCAACAAGAAAGTGATTTGTTGTCTCGTACGAAGTTCGAGATTGAGGCTAAAAGGAGATTGACTCAACAAGAGAGTCTTTTATACTCAACAAGAGAGCGTTTTATATGTCTTGTACAAAGCCCTAGACGGAGGCTAAAAGTGGTTGACTCAACAAGAGAGTCTTTTATACTCAACAAGAGAGTGTTTTATATGTGCCTTGTATAAAGCCCAAGACGGAGGCTAAAAGTGGTTGACTCAACAAGAAATTCTTTTATACTCAACAAGAGAGTAATTTATATGTCTTGTACAAAGCCCAAGACGGAGGCTAGAAGTGGGATTGACTCAACAAGAGAGTCTTTTATACTCAACAAGAGAGTGTTTTTCTATCTCGTACGAAGCCCGAGATGGAGGTTAAAAGGGTCTGAAAAGGTTAGCTCTGCTAGGAAAAATCATTTGTACAAAGCCCAAGAGGAGGTTGCCTTACCACTGTGGATTCTGAAGATCCCGGAGTGGGTCCAAGAGAGACTGGGGTTTCTTCCTATGTTGGAAAGGAACTTGAGAACGTCTTTGAGACTCAAGAGGTTTAGACTGTCCAAGTCTAGAGTTTTATCTTTTGTACAATGCCCAAGAGGAGGCGCGGGCATTAAGGGATGAGTATCAACCCTACAATGGCTGGATTTTTGACGCGGGAAAGACTGCTCTAGCAAATGATGACTAAGTTATGTCTTATACCTTTAAAAGGTCGTCAGGGTCCTTGTATTAAGCCCAAGAGAAGGCATGATAACTTCTAAGAAGTCGAAGGGTCCTTGTACAATGCCCAAGAGGAGGCGGGGATGCTTTTAGGAAGCCTGTGGGTCCCCAAACCAAGAGAAGTTCAAGACATGCTATTCACCGAGGATAGATCAAGCCAGGAAAGTTCCAGGATTTGGAAGAAACTCAAGAGATGCCATTCACGAAGAAAAGATCATCTCTGGGGAGTAGAGTTTCTTTGACAATTTCTAAGAGTGACAGTCTGAGAAAGGGTTCACCGAGAATGCTGCCTTTCACGTTTCCATATTGTTTAACCCCAAGAGGAGGGAAGACTGTATTTGGTAATCCTATGGGGATCTAGTTTTGTTTGTATTTAAGAGTGACCAACAGGCTTTACCTAGTTCTAGACGTAGTTGCCGGGGAAAACTCTAAATAACTATATTAGTATTACACAGTGGATATGTGGCAAGTATATAAAAGGATGTGAAAGAAGACTTATAGTGAAACAGCCCCACAATACAGTTATATACATATGAAAGCGATAAATGAAAGCGGATAAACACTTACCCGTTGTAGAGCTTCCATGCTGTTTTGTTAGTTGTTCAACAAAGAAAGCTTTGATAACAACATATATTTGGATTTAAAATCATAGGATAAAGTGTTTTGAAAAGATTGTTGGGGTTTACAGCTCAAGGAGAGGCACAAGTTTTATCAGTGATTGCACTGTTGTTTTGAATTTGTACAGGGACTTATACAAGTGACTGAGGCCTAAAAAGGTTTTCTGTATAAAGGGATAGGTCTTACACTCTCTCAAGAGGCCCAAAGGTGTTTAAAGAAAAGAAATGGGGCTTATAACACGAGGGTAGGCCCAGATGATTTGATTTTTGAATGGCGATTGCGCCGAGGTTTTTCTTTTAACGCGAAGGGACTTATACAATGTCTGAGGCCCAAAAAGGTTTTGGTTAAAAGGGGATTGGGTCTTACACTCTATTAGAGGCCCAATAATTTATTTTTGTACAAGTGGTGGGGCTTACAGCTCAAGGAGAGGCCCAAAGGATTTTTGTTAAAAAGGCGACGATCGTGCCTAACTTTTTGACGGTATCGGGACTTATACAATACACTGAGGCCCAAATCATTTTGGTTTTAAAAAAGGGTTGGGTCTTACACTCTACTAGAGGCCCAAAGATTATTTAAAAGTTTTGTTTGGGTGAAAATCAAGGAAACCCTAATTTCATCATTTTAAAAGTAAATTCTCAAGGAAAATCAATAAAAAATGATAAAATACCAAATAAGTTTGAATAAACAACTTGTGATTTTTGATTGAGGTTTGAAAAATGATGTTTTAATCACAAGATTAATTAAAATTCATTTGGTTTTGATTTTCAACATGAGAATTCAATTTTAAAATGTTAAAAAAACAATTAAAAGTGAATTTATTCACAAAAATACCAACTATATTAAATAAATAATATAAACTTGATTTTGTATGGAATAAAATATTTCAACATTTTTGTGATTTTTTGCAAAAAGAACCAATAAAAAATAATTAAAATTGAGGGAGTTATTAATTTTTCAAATCATTAAAAATAATAAAAAAGTGGAAAAAGCATTAAAAAGGGGGTCTGGGGCGAGGGGGATTCGAACCCCGGACCTCTTGTGTTACCACTGGGGTGGTGATACATCCGTGTATTGAAACACAACCACAAATATACAAGGTTTGCCTTGTTTTTGGCCTGGCCCAAGGCAAGGCAAGGCAAGATTTTGGTTAGAAACGCGAAGGCCATAACTTTCTCATTTCTCCATGGATGGAGACAAAATTTATATGCATCTGGCCTAGAATTTCCTAGGGAATCCAATGGTGGTGGTGGTTTTTCCAGAAAATAAATCCTCCTCAAAACCCGACAGTGGTTTTGAAATAGGCCATGTTTTGCATTTTCTGTGCTACCTCTTGATACAAGTGTGAATTACATGATAAATTGGTCCAAACACAACACATATAACATGTATAAGAGATGCATGATCAGTGGACTTCAAAGTAAGGCATATTTCAGAGAGTTCAAGTTGTGATGCTTACCTCTCTTTGGAGCTTTTGGGCTATCTACCAAGTGCTTTGTTCCAGAAATGTTTTGATGCTTTGGACACCCTCAAATGATCCCTTAGAAGTTTTTAGAGTGGTTGGAACCAGCTGGAAACCTCAGGAATGGAAACTGGCCCTTTCTTGCAAAAGGGGCAAAAGTGGCAAAAGTAGCAACTCTTTCAAATGGTGTTCCAGATGTGGGGAACCATTTGGGACAGTTCAAGGATGATATTTGGAGTGTGTTTGATGTTTTATCTGGTTTGGAAAGTGACTGATTCAAGACATGGCTTGAAAAATGCACAAAAGTCCTATTTTGAGGTTTTGAGAGGGGACTTTGAGATTTTGGTGTTACAGGTCACTTGTGAGAATTTGGACAGCTTAGATATGACATATTGGATGTGATTGGATCATGAGCTGTGATGGAAATGCTCTCTAACTCAAAACCTCAGAGTTACCTTGCTAAAGAAGGTATTTTTGCCTAGAGAAAGTGATTTTGAGGAAATCATCTATTTGATGGCTTTGGTGTACTCAAACTGATCATAAATGAGCTCTATTTATAGTGTGTCAAGTTTGTTTTGGCTGTAATAGTGAATGGCAACTGCTGCAGAAGTTTGGCAAATGTTGATCAATGAGAATCCAAGTCTCCTCTAGCCATTGACTAGAGGTTAGAGCACAGAGTTGTGGCTCCCTAGTTGTTGGATAAGTCTTGACTGAATTCAGTTGGAAGAGGCTCAGTCCATGCCACCTTGGTGCATCCATTGAATGCTCTAAAACAAAATTGGAGTGTTGTCCCTCTTTTAGGCATTTCTAGGTTTGGAATGCTACTTTTGGTTCCAAATACTTAGGAGGCTGATGGATCAGTGTTTGTCCCTCCTTGGTCCCCCCTTGAGGTGTTCAGATGGATAGACTTGCTTGCCCTTTGCAAAATTTGAGCAAATCGAGCAAAATCCCCAAATCTGCCTTGTTATGACAGTTGCATCAAGGCATATTGTCACTGTCATAACTTCTTGCTCAGATTGAGTTTGGTGAAGTTCTTGGTCAATTTGGAAAGCCCTCATATGATACAACATATGTGTGATCATAGTTTGTTTTGACACTTTTTGGATCCAAGTGAAAAATGCCCTTACATTTTGGAAAAAGTGAAACAGATTCTGACTTAGTGAAAATTTCACTAAGTGTTGGAAAATGTGACATTTCATGTTTTCAGCCATTTTGACCCAATCGTAACTCAAAATCCATGATGAATTGGAATGAGGTGTAGTTGAAGCTTTTGTAGAGGGCCATGAGAGCTATAAATCCAGCTTTGAATGGGGAAAAATGGCCTTGTGGTTCATCCCATACAAAGGACTTGGCATCCAACAAAAATTTTCTTTTTTGATGGTGCGTTAGACCGTCCGGTATCAATCCGGCGGCTTTGTAGTTAGCCATGTCGGCGAACCACGGTCTAACCTGCACCCTAAATAATTTTTCATCAGGGAACTCCTCTTTGACTTCACATTCATTCTTGGTCACGTCAACGTTTACCAGGCGGGATAAGTGATCAGCCACCAAATTCTCGGATCCTTTTTTGTCACGAATTTCAAGATCAAATTCCTGTAACAAAAGGATCCAACGAATAAGCCTCTGCTTAGAATCAGGCTTGGTGAGCAGATACCTTATAGCCGTGTGGTCCGTGTAAACGATGACTCGTGAACCAATCAAATAGGAACGAAATTTCTCCAATGCATACACTATGGCAAGCAACTCTTTCTCAGTTGTTGCATAGTTAATTTGAGCCTCGTTTAAAACTTTGCTCGCATAATGTATCGCGTGGAAAACTTTCATTTTCCTTTGACCCAAAACAGCCCCAACCGCATAATCACTTGCATCGCACATTAATTCAAAATCCAATTTCCAGTTAGGTGCAACGATTATCGGTGAGGTAGTTAAACTCTTTTTCAAAAAATTAAACGCAAAAAGGCAAGACTCGTCAAAGTCAAAAATCTTACCTTGGACGAGCAAGTTGCTCAATGGCTTTGCGAAGTCCTTGATGAATCTACAGTAAAACCCGGCGTGTCCAAGAAAGCTCCTTATGCCTTTGACATTCATCGGTGGTGGAAATTTCTCAATAACGTCCACCTTGGCTTTATCAACTTCAAGGCCCTTTGAAGAAACTTTGTGACCGAGCACAATTCCCTCGTTCACCATAAAGTTGCATTTTTCCCAATTAAGCACCAAATTGGTTTCCACACACCGTTCCAACACCGTATCCAAATTTTTCAAGCAAATATCAAACGATTGTCCAAAAACCGAGAAATCATCCATAAAGACCTCAATTGTCTTTTCGATCAAATCCGAGAATATAGCTTGCATACACCGCTGAAAAGTCGCCGGTGCATTACATAATCCAAACGACATCCTCCTATAAGCGAAGATTCCAAAAGGACATGTAAAAGCGGTTTTTTCATGATCCTCCGGGTTCACAATAATTTGGTTGTAACCCGAATAACCATCCAAAAAACAGTAGAATTGTTGACCGGAAAGCCTTTCGAGCATTTGATCCATAAAAGTTAAAGGGAAATGATCTTTTCTCGTAGCTTTGTTCAACCTACGGTAGTCGATACACATTCTCCACCCGGTCACGGTTTTTGTTGGAATAAGCTCATTTTTCTCGTTTCGGACCACCGTTAATCCGCCTTTTTTCGGTACCACATGCACCGGACTAACCCACGGGCTATCAGAAATGGGATAAATCATTCCGGCATCTAACATTTTTACCACTTCTTTTCTAACCACTTCTTTCATGATTGGATTTAACCGACGTTGAGGTTGAGCAACTGGTTTAAAATCTTCTTCCATAAATATACAGTGCATGCAATATGAAGGGCTTATGCCTTTGAGATCGGACAACGTCCATCCCATTGCATCCTGATTTTTTCTCAACACTTGAATTAAGCGGCTCTCCTCGTTTTCAGACAAAATACTACTTATGATCACCGGTTTATTACCACCGTCATCGAGAAAAGCATACTTCAAGGTTGAAGGTAACACTTTTAGTTCAAGTTTGGATGGTTCATCATTAACCACTTTTTTTAGATTTTCCTCTTCATACTCCCAAGGCTGCAATTCTTCCAAAGCTTCAAGCTCTAACAAACACTCTTCAAGAGCTTGCTCTTCTTCAACCGAGAATACTTCCAAGGAATCATCCAAAGCTCTTTGTAAAGGATCAATGACATGAATTTGCTTTGTAACATCAACAATCACTTCCTCTGTTGCATCGATTCGGAAACAATCACCTTTATCTTTCTTGTGCTTCATGGCATCATAAAGATTGAAACACACCTCTTCATCTTGGACTCTCACTTTCATGAGACCACCGTCCATGTCAATTGCCATTCGGGCAGTTTTCATGAAAGGCCTTCCAAGAATCAAAGGTGCATCCTCATCCTCCTCCATTTCAATGACAACAAAGTCTATCGGAAACAAAAATTTATCCACTTTGACCAACACATCCTCCGCTACACCGTGAGGACGGGTAGTGGATTTATCTGTGAGTTGCAACGTCATTTGAGTGGATCTCAATTCCATGTGTCCTAACCGTTTCACAATCGACAAAGGTATCAAGTTGATACTAGAGCCCAAATCAATCAATCTGTTACCCACATAGATGTTTCCTATAGTAACCGGCAAGGTGACTCGTCCCGGATCACATTCTTTCCTCGGGAGAGTACGTTGAATGATGGCGCTACAACTTGCATCTACCATAATAGTCTCTTAATCCGTATACCTCTTCTTTTTTGTGAGGATATCCTTCATAAATTTTGCATATTTAGGCATTTGCTCCAAAGCCTCAGAAAATAGAATATTTATTTGTAATTGTTTGAAAATATCCATAAACCGAGAATAGTGCCTCACACTATCTTTCTTTGTAGGAGCATGAGGATATGGTAAATGTTGGATCGGAATATTGTTCATCAGTTTTTTTCCCTTCCTAGTTCTCTTCACTTTTTCTTCACTCTCTATTTTTTTCTCATTCTCACTTTTTTCCTTCTCATTTTCAACTAAAACACCCTCAACATTTTTTTCTACTTCACTCTCACTACTATCTTTTTCTTTTTCAACTACAACCTCCTCCTCCACTACTTTTTTACCTACACCCATGTCAATCTCTCTTCCACTTCTTGTGAGAATTGCTTTACAATCTTTAGGATTCGGAAGCGTATTTGCCGTAAAGTGCCCTTTTTGTTGGTCGGCCAATTGTTTTGATAATTTCCCGACTTGTGTTTCAAGATTCCTTATGGCCGCATCGGTATTCTTTTGATTGGAAATTGCCATTTGCATAAATTGTGTGAGAGTGTCTTCCATCTTCGTATTTCCAACGGGAGCTTGCGGAGGTTGAGTGTAATTTTGGTATTGTTGACGGTTTGATGGTCCGGCTTCTTGCGGTCTCCATGGTTGTTGATAACCTTGGTTAGCCCTTTGTTGGTAACCTTGGTTACCTTGTTGATACGGAGGTCGGGGTTGGTATCCTTGATTTCCCGCATAGTTTTCCTCCTCCACAACTGGAGGACAATAACCGGTCGGATGGTCACCTCTACACAGTTCACAAACTAACACTTGCACATTTTTACTTGAAGAATCATGAATTTCTTTGAATTGTTGCGGCAGTTTAGACATTTGCTTAGTCAACAACTCAACTTGTTGTGATAATAACTTGTTCTGCGCAAGGATATCATCGTTTGTTCCCAATTCCAACACTCCCGGAGTTCGTTGAGAAGGTCCACGGTTGTGATTACCTTGATGATCGTTCAAGGCTATCTTATCAATGATAGCTGTGGCTTCTGCTGCAGTTTTGCTTAACAAGGATCCACCAGCGGTGGCATCCAACAAGGTCTTGTGTACAAGTTAAAGTCCATTTCTAAATATATGAATTTGTGACAATTCATCAAAACCATGGCCCTTGCACTTCCTTAACATTGATTTGAACCTCTCCCAAGCTTCATTGAGAGATTCATTGGCTCCTTGTGTGAATACCGCGATGGCGGTCTTTGCCTCCATAAACCGAGTGTGAGGGAAAATCTCTCCAAAAATTTCTCTTCCAATGCATTCCAATCCGTCATTATGGCTGTTGAATGATCAAGGTACCATTCCTTGGCCTTCCCAATGAGGGAATGCGGGAATAGTCTCTTGAACAGAGACTCCTCTTCTGCCTCAGGTGCACCAGTCGCTCCCGCTATTTCATAGAATTTCGTCAGATGGGTAAAAGGATCTTTATGATCCATACCCATAAATGGACTTTGATATAACAGTTGGAGAATACCGGTCTTCATTTCAGAATGACGACCGTTATGTGCATGGCGAGCGAACTGAGCATTGTGTCCCGGACTATTTGTGCATGGCCTAGAAGCAGGTGGTGGTGGTGGATCTGCCTCCATAACTGGAAGTATTTGTGGAAGTGGTGGTGGTGTAGAAGTACTTTTCTCTTGTTCTCGCTTCTGTCTTGCTAGTTGCCTCCTTCATCTAGTTCTGCTGTTGATTCTACGAGCGGTTCTCTCAATCTCAGGATCGAAAAGAAGTTGGTCCGCCGGTAGTTTCCCTCACATAAACTAAGTCTGCACACTAAACAAAACAAATTAACAAGTTCGAGAAAAATGGTAACAAGCTTAAAATAGCTCAACTATCGCAATGCTTGCAATATCACTAAACAATCCCCGGCAACGGCGCCATTTTGTTAGTAGAGTAATAGTGGGGGTGTTTTTAATCGTCTCCACAGGGATTGTTCGATATTTGATGTGTGTCGTTCAATAGTTGCGATACTTTAAGTTCAAAGGTTTCAAAAGGTTCTCAATTGTTGTTAACATCAATTTGTAGCAAAGATTAATTGGTGACAAAGATTTTGTAAAAGTTTTGATAAAAGCATGTCAAGGTTAGGTTTCGCTAATCCTTTTCACGTATAAACAAATAATCAAGCATATGAACTCGGTTTCCAACCAATACAACCGCGTATCATCCCGACTAAGTTTATGTATAAAGCGAAGTCGTGAGTATCGTTGTTTAGACCGTCAGATGATGTCTCACGCTGACAATCTAAACAACAATCATTAAGATCAACACAATGCGAATAACAAATCCCAAATCTATGTCTAGAGTTTTGTTTTTAAGAGATAAAATTGTTAGGTCATGATTTGTAGAATCTATGTCTAGAGCAATACAAATCACACTTGGAGCATTAAGAGAAAACAACATCATCTATATTGATCAAAGACTTTGTTCATATACAAAAGATTAAATGCAATACATAAAATCAGGATCAACTACATCTAACCTCAACATTGAGTGTTTAGCTACCACTTCTCATGGTAGTTTGGATAACAAGTAAAGAGAAGAGATGAATGAACATCCACAACGAATAATTGAGAATGGATGCGACTTCAGCTTCTCCAAGTGAAAATCCACTCTTTGATGATCAAAATACTGAAAACTATAATATTTGCTTAAAATGGACAAGAGATCCTCTTTACAACAAATGAAAATTTATTTATACAATTCAAATCTCAGCACCCTTCGCCTAGCGAAGGCTTCATTCGCCTAGCGAATGAACTAAAACATAGCACTTTAAGTGCCTCAGACTTAAACCGCCCACAAGGATTATCGTGGGTTCGCTAGGCGAACCAAATCACTCGCGAAGCGAGCCTTCGCTACCACATTCGCCCCAGCGAAGTTTGGGTGTTTTCAAAAGTGGAACTTACTGCCACCCTTCGCTGGCACCTTCACCTAGCGAGCACATCAGCGAGCCTTTGCTGGCTTCCTCGCCCAACGAATTTAACCAGTTTTCCTACTGTAGGTTTTTGCATACTTTCTGCCACCCCTCGCTGGCACACTCGTTAACGTTCGCTAGGCGAACCTTCGCTGGTTGCTTCGCCAACACTCGCCTAGCGAATGCTGTTGTTGATTTCTTCCTTCAAAGGCAACTTGCTTCCAATCTTTGTGTATCACAATCTTGATCTTTTTATGCCTATTCCTGCACATTAGCACACAAATTACAAGCACCACAAGTATATTTCAATGAATGCACAACAACATCATTCCACACTAAAATCAACATATTCCACATGGAAAGAAATGAAAAATGCCAAGTAATTCATACAAATATATATCATGTTTGACATCTAACAACAACATTAAACAACAAATAACCAGCAAGATGTTAAGAGTTCAGCAAATCAGGTTTCAGACAGGAATTTATTCCAAGTCATCATCAACCACCAATAAATGGCAGATCAAGACGTTTGTCTCAATTCAATGCCATGAGATGTAAAAGGGAAAGTATATCAGAAGGAAGAACAGGAAGGAGAGGATTTTCGCAGCAACATTCAGTGCTCAGAAGATTTATTTTCATCACAGCAAACCAACAAATAACATCTGCAACATCATAAAATTCATGTCCTGCCAACTCAGAGCATCATAGCCAGCATCCAATACTAAGAACAAAACCAACCCATAGAACAGCCACAACTCTATATCAACCAAACATCAACCATTCAAACCAAACAGCCCTGCACAATAATGTAAGGCAGCATAGAATTCAAGATAGCCTTGCGAACTAACACAACAATTCACGGGACCAATCAAAGAGAACTCATTTAGCCATCATTAACATTTCAATATCGCAGCCATCATTAGTCAAGCAAACCTGCACAGACTAAAAAAATAAAACCAAGTTTTCATTAGCAGAATCCATATCAATTTAACAGCATTAAACAATAAATAACCAGCAAGATGTTAAGAGTTCAGCGAATCAGGTTTCAGACTGGAATTTATTCCAAGTCATCATCAACCACCAACAAATGGCAGATCAAGACGTTTGTCTCAGTTCAATGCCATGAGATATAAAAGGGAAAGTATATCAGAAGGAAGAACAGGAAGGAGAGGATTTTCGCAGCAACATTCAGCGCTCAGAAGATTTATTTTCATCACAGTAAACCAACAAATAACATCAGCTGCATCATAAAATTCATGTCCTGCAAACTCAGAGCATCATAGCCAACATCCAATACCAAGAACAAAACAAACTCATAGAACAACCACAACTCTATATCATCTAAACATCAACCATTCAAACCAAACAGCCCTGCACAATAATGTAAGGCAGCATAGAACTCAAGATAGCCTTGCGAAATAACACAACAATTCACCGGACCAATCAAAGAGAACTCATTTAGCCATCATTAACATTTCACTATCGCAGCCATCATTAGTCAAGCAAACCTGCACAGACTAATAAAATGAAACCAAGTTTTCATTAGCAGAATCCATATCAATTCAACAGCATTAAACAACAAATAACCAGCAAGATGTTAAGAGTTCAGCAAATCAGGTTTCAGACTGGAATTTATTCCAAGTCATCATCAACCACCAATAAATGGCAGATCAAGACATTTGTCTCAATTCAATGCCATGAGATGTAAAAGGGAAAGTATATCAGAAGGAAGAACAGGAAGGAGAGGATTTTCGCAGCAACACTCAGTGCTCAAAAGATTTATTTTCATCACAGCAAACCAACAAATAACATCTGCAGCATCATAAAATTCATGTCCTGCCAACTCAGAGCATCATAGCCAGCATCCAATACCAAGAACAAAACCAACTCATAGAACAGCCACAACTCTATATCAACCAAACATCAACCATTCAAACCAAACAGCCCTGCACAATAATGTAAGGCAACATAGAACTCAATATAGCCTTGCGAAATAACACAACAATTCACGGGACCAATCAAAGAGAACTTATTTAGCCATCATTAACATTTCAATATCGCAGCCATCATTAGTCAAGCAAACCTGCACAGACTAATAAAATGAAACCAAGTTTTCATTAGCAGAATCCATATCAATTCAACAGCATTCAACAACAAATAACCAGCAAGATGTTAAGAGTTCATCAAATCAGGTTTCAGACTGGAATTTATTCCAAGTCATCATCAACCACCAACAAATGGCAGATCAAGACGTTTGTCTCAATTCAATGCCATGAGATGAAAAGGGAAAGTATATCAGAAGGAAGAAAAGGAAGGAGAGGATTTTCGCAGCAACATTCAGTGCTCAGAAGATTTATTTTCATCACAACAAACCAACAAATAACATCTGCAACATCATAAAATTCATGTCCTGCCAACTCAGAGCATCATAGCCAACATCCAATACCAAGAACAAAACCAACTCATAGAATAGCCACAGCTCTATATCAACCAAACATCAACCATTCAAACCAAACAGCCCTGCACAATAATGTAAGGCAGCATAGAACTCAAGATAACCTTGCGAACTAACACAATAATTCACGGGACCAATTAAAGAAAACTCATTTAGCCATCATTAACATTTCAATATCGCAGCCATCATTAGTCAAGCAAACCCGCACAGACTAATAAAATGAAACCAAGTTTTCATTAGCAGAATCCCTATCAATTCAACCGCATTAAACAACAAATAACCAACAGGGTGTTAAGAGTTCAGCAAATCAAGTTTCAGACTGGAATTTATTCCAAGTCATCATCAACCACCAACAAATGACAGATCAAGACGTTTGTCTCAATTCAATGCCATGAGATGTAAAAGGGAAAGTATATCAGAAGGAAGAACAGGAAGGAGAGGATTTTCGCAGCAACATTCAGTGCTCAGAAGATTTATTTTCATCACAGCAAACCAACAAATAACATCTGCAGCATCATAAAATTCATGTCCTGCAAACTCAGAGCATCATAGCCAGAATCCAATACCAAGAACAAAACCAACTCATAGAACAGCCACATCTCTATATCAATCAAACATCAACCATTCAAACCATACAGCCCTGCACAATAATGTAAGGCATCATAGAACTCAAGATAGCTTTGCGAACTAACACAACAATTCACGGGACCAATCAAAGAGAACTCATTTAGCCATCATTAACATTTCAATATCGCAGCCATCATTAGTCAAGCAAACCTGCACAGACTAATAAAATGAAACCAAGTTTTCATTAGCAGAATCCATATCAATTCAACAGCATTAAACAACAAATAACCAGCAAGATGTTAAGAGTTCAGCAAATCAGGTTTCAGACTGGAATTTATTCCAAGTCATCATCAACCACCAACAAATGGCAGATCAAGACGTTTGTCTCAATTCAATGCCATGAGATGTAAAAGGGAAAGTATATCAGACGGAAGAACAGGAATGAAAGGATTTTCGCAGCAACATTCAGTGCTCAGAAGATTTATTTTCATCACAGCAAACCAACAAATAACATCTGCAGCATCATAAAATTCAGTTGCACATGTGTTAGTTACGAAGATTAAATACTTGTACAAAGAGAATGATAAAAATAGTATCCGTTGCAAAAAAATAATCACCATATAACAAGTCAATCTGGAAATGGCCATTGAGATAACAATGTTCAGTTAAACAAATACATATAAAAATGATAGAAAATGTCATACCTTTCCATCCTGAATAACCATTTCAAGGTGTTGTTGGCCATTTATCTCCTTAACAACCCACAAGTCAACGACCTTAATATGCATCTTCAAAATCAATCTGTTATGTAAAATAATGAGAAAACATCAAAATCCAATGTGAAAAGAGAAAGAGAGACGAGAATGAGGGAGTTGAATGAAAGAGAAAGAGACAATAAAACGTTTTTTAATGATGAATGAGAAAAACAAATTCACAGCTCAGCTTAAACGATTCAAGGGAGAAAAGCAGGGGAAGGAGAAAAACTGTCGACGGTGAAGTTGATCGAAACAAAATTTCTACCGGTTCATTAGAAATGTCGTGAGATGAACAGTGAGAATATGACTTTGATTTTTTTATTGCAGGCGGGGGTGGTGGTATAAATGGCGGAGAAACGGGGCGGCGGCGGGTGTTGGATTTAGGGTTTGTGGGAAAGTGAGAGATGGAAGAGAGAAAACGGGAGAAAGAGAAAGAAAAGTGGGAAATGAAAGAGCAAGAGAGAGAAAAGTGGAAAAAGGTAGTATCATTATGCCAATGCATCGCTGACATGTGGTCTTCAAAGAGGTCATGGAAGTGAAATCTTTTTGTCTTTTGTTATTTACTTAACCACCCTTTTGATAGTGTAATATTTTTTTGTGGAAAATACAATTTAATCAGTTTGATGAACTTTTTTGTAATGGGTAGATAGTAGATGTGCATCTTGCAATAAAGTTAGCTTACATCATAAAATCTCATTTACATTAAAATAATAATTGCATGCAATTGTTAAATACTAGTTTCGTGCTCGTGAAATTATTCTTAGTGACCGGATGCAATTTTATGATAAGCCAAACAATTTTTTTTTGAGAATTTAGAGATAGCAATAGCCAATAAGCACCAACGTGAGTAGTATGTGATGTAAATTATATTAAAGTGTTAGTGCCTTTAACATTTAGGATGAACATGTACACCAGTTAACTTCCACAACCACACAATTCGGTGTAACACCCTAAACATTTGGAATAATAGACGAAGTATTCAGTATGACAAGCGCAACAAAAAATTTTGTCAAATAAAACGTCTTCAAAAAAACTGTTGCAATACCGTACGGGTTCCAATTGCATATATGGTGGCATTTATATAATTATTAGTGAAAACATATTAGACGACATTTTACAATTGTCTAAGACATTTTATTAAATCAATATGGTTAGTATGATTTTGTGATACAATATTTTGAGATATTGTGTAATATTCTGTCTTATTGATATTGACCCAAGTACAAAAATTTATTGGGAATATTATATTGTGGAAGTTCAAAATTGATTAATGAATTATTTTGTGCAACAGAAATTTTATTCTTATGCAAGAACTTATATAAATTATTGTGTGTGATTACTATCGAAATGAGATCATTCATTTTAATTTATAAAAGTTTTTTTGTAGTTTGAGGAATGATTTTATGTCATTACTATGATTTCCTTCCCAAAGTAGGACAATTTTAGGACAATTTTATGTAGAGATTATAGTTAATTAAAGATATATCAATTGAAGATGTTTTGGTCTAACGGATTTATCTTCCCAAAGGAGATAAATTTTTATACTCAATGTATGTTCACTTAATAGCTTATTCTTGAAATTTGTGGATGAAGTTGTTGGAGGTGCTTTAGTCTAGAGAATTTATCGACCTAAAGGGAATAGATTTTTCAAACCCAATGTATGATCATTAAATAACTCATTTGAGATTCTGACCTTGGTTGTAACCTGGGTTTGCGCATTCCACCCAAAGGGGTTGCATGATAATGTTGGTCTCTTCATGATAACTTATGTTCGTTAAAGTTATATCTTGCCTTTACTATTTGTTCTAATGCATTCATGTTTTGTCTCAACAGTGACCTTCTTTGTGAACAACTGTTCTACTTCTATTGAGATCTTGAATGGGTCAAATTTTAATAAATGGAAGCAATACTTAGAATTTTCATTAGGGGTTGGTGATATTGACATGGCATTACGTGAAACCATACTTGCGATCAATGCTCAGAGTACACCAGAAGAGAAAGAAAAATTAGCTAAGTAAGAGAGGAGTAGCTGACTTAGCTTGTGTACTATTAAGAGGACCATTTTTGAACATTTGATCAGTGGATTTCTTGAGAAAGAGAATGCTAAAGAATATATCATTGTGATTGGGGAGAGATTTTAGGTATCTGATAATGTTGAATCTGGATATTTAATGAAACAACTCACAAACATGAAATATGACAACAATGGGGGCATCATGGAGTTAATTCTTAGGATGATTCATGTCCAAACCAAACTGAAAACCCATAACATTGACATGATTGAGAATTTCATGATGTCTCATGCCTTAAACTGCCTATCTGTTGAGTTTACTCAAATCAAAGCTGCTTATAATACCTATGGTGAGAAGAAGAGAAACTCAAAAAGGAAAGAAGTGATTTATCCCTCCTAATTGTTCATGCTAAACCCCATTCTGGTAAGAATTCTTGGAAAAATAAGAAAAACACTCACAGTGCTTCTCATAAACATCCCGAGTTTAGGAAACCAGACAATGGTCAACACTATAACATAGGAGGTCCTAAGCTAATTTCTTTTAAGAAACCCTTTTGGTCCTTTTGGTGTAAGGAAAATGAGCATAATAAAAATGATTGTCATACTTTTAAAGATTGGTTAGACAACAAGAACAAATCTTAAGGTAATCATTTATCTTTTGTCTATTTTAAGTCTAACTTAGTTGATGTTCCCACTAATTCTTGGTGGCTTGATAGTTATTCTACAACCCATATGTTTATGTTTAAGAGAGTCAACAATATGGAAATAGTTAGGTATACTGACTTTGATCTTATTAGGTGTGTTGATGATAGGAAATCTACTTTTGGTTACATTTTTATGTTGGTTGGAGGTGCAATATCTTGGAAGAGTAAAAAGTTGTCGCCTCTTATACTATGCAGGAATAATTTATTGCTCGTTATGCTGTTGACATTCATGCTGCTTTGTTGAGAAATTTAGTAACTAGACTTCGTATTGTTGATTCTATTGCTAAGCCACTAAAGTTTTATTGTGATAACAATGTAGCTGTGTTTTACTCTAAGAATAATAAATCTTCTAGCAACTCTAAGAATTTGAAATTGAAGTATTTAACAGTTAGAGATCTTATAAATAAAAGTGACATTATTGTTGAGTACATTGGTACTGACTTCATGCTTGCTGATCTCCTAACCAAGGGACTTAGGCCCATCGTGTTCAAAAATCATGTTGAGAACATGTGCGTTGTGAGTTCTTTTGATATACTAGGTTACTGGGAGTTTATTCTATATGTCATTTTTTTATCACATTGTATTTTATTTTGGACAGTATAAGTGTAGGATTGTTAAGTGTTTTCTATTTTGAGCAATTGATAATGCAATAAATATTATTATTATTTGTCATTGTTTATTTATATGTCAATTGTTAAAATTGGGGCTAAGTGTCATTAGGACCACCGTGCTTGTAGTCGACAATAGTTTGAAGTTCGAGGCATGGTTATAATTTGGAGCTTGGCATCTTCAAGACCACTATACTGGTGGTCGATGCCATATTGGAGCTGAGGTATGATTTTGAGCTCGGCGTTGTCAGGACCAATGTGCTGGTGGTCAACGCTAAATTGGAGCTGAGGCATTATGCTTTGTAAAACCATGCAATTTCTTTGACTTTAAGGAATTTGAGAGAAATTGTTAAGGACTGACAAAGAAAATAACAGTTTGGCTGTTGCACCACATTGGCATGATATTTTCTTGCCACACTCCACACTGATGACTAGTTGACGGAGCCCATAGTATTTGTAACCATGAAAGGTTATATTTCAACAAAGGATATAATAATCGCCATGATTCGATAATGCTTGGTTTTTGTTGGATGGAGTAATATTCAGATATTGCACCTGAAATCATGCAGTTTCTTAAAATGTAGCCAAATTTTAAGAAATTAGTCATTAATATAAGGGTCGTTTTCTAATATGTGTTTTTTAAAATTAAAATCACATAATTGATTTTGCCCAAGTGGGAGAATGTCTAATTTATCTAATAATTTGTGGACCGCAATCAATTGTTATTTTAGTTTGTGAAAAAAGGGTTAATCGTGATTTTGATGGGGGTACATAAATAGGCTTCTTTATTGATTAAGTGATGCTTTTAATTAAATCTGTTATATCTGAAACCTGATTGGTATGAGCAAAAGTGTGGGCCTTAACCTTTGACCCGTAATAGGTAGGGACTATGATATTATATTATGTGGTTAGGTCCCCTCTGTAATCATTGAATCAGAAACAAAATTGACGGCTCTATAGCTTGCCCCATTGAGAGTTATGAACGAGAGTGTGAGATACAGAGGAAGATCAAGCCACTAATCTTTTCAGGATTCCAAATCAAGGTGACAAGAACGACAACCCTCATTCCCAAATCATGTCTTCAACAAGTAAGTGTTGATGTTCTAATTTCATATAATTGATTAGTTAATTTTTCTGCTAACATTGCAATGATATGTCTCATTTTTAGAAACTCATCCCATGACCTCCGGTGGAGAGACTCCAATTTCTTCCTTTGTTCCTTGCGTGCAGCCTTTTGAACATCATTTGCAATCGCTTCCAATGTAGGCACTCCATCATTCATGATTTCAGCCACATCTTGAAATCTGAAGATGACCTTCATTTGCGCAACCCACATCTCGTAGTTATTCCCTTTGAAAACCGGTATATTCATTGGAAATTGCGTTGATGTTGTATTATCGTTTGCCATTACAAATTCTCTCTGAATCGCAATCGGACTCGTTGATACCAATTTGTTGGAACAATTAGAATTTTCAAGAAGAAGAAGAAGAAGAAGAAGAAGAAGAGAGAGAGAGAGAGAGAGAGAGAGAGAGAGAGAGAGAGAGAGAGAGAG
Source organism: Lathyrus tuberosus (assembly GCA_022829125.1). NCBI lineage: Eukaryota > Viridiplantae > Streptophyta > Magnoliopsida > Fabales > Fabaceae > Lathyrus > Lathyrus tuberosus. The sequence goes on along the minus strand of JALAZF010000199.1, from coordinate 5,583,388 downwards.
AGAGAGAGAAACTATATGTGAAGAGAGAATTTTATTAAAGTGTAGTTGCTAATAATAGAATTTAAAACATTGTCTGTATATGTAGGCAACCCAAAATATACAAGCTTACAAGTTGTAGCATTCGATTTAGTCAAATGCATGCTTACACAATTTGGTGACTGCATGTTGTATTCGACCTTATCAAATACAACTAACTTTTATTAAACACACTACTTCGATTAGGCCGAACACGCCTATGTCAAATACAGTCTTTTCTACAAAATAATAAATTACATATTTTAATAAATTTTATAATTATTTTTAAAAATCTAAATTTTTACACAACACATAAGCTAGAATAATAATTCCGAAAATAACAATTCTATGGATATCATTATAAAAAGATATAATTTTAAACTTTGAAACAAAGACACTCCAATGAAAAATCAAAATAAAATTTTGTAAGAAAAAATAATCAAGTCAAAACTTGTATCCATCATTTTCAAGAAAAAAATATTTTAACTAAAAGTTGTTTGAAAATAAACTATTCTTAATATAATTTATATATAAAATTTGAAAGTATTTTTATATTTGTTAATTAGTTATAATCTTATATATTGCTCCTTGCGAGTAATAGTTTGGCTTCTCCTCTTAATGTGGCAAATCAAGAATACCATATCGGTTTAATATTCAATAATGCTTGAAAAATGATTTACCTTCAGCCGATGGAATTTATAAGAATAAATAAAAAAATTGTATAAAACTTTCAGAATCAGGTATGATTTAATTTATTTGATTCCAATGTGGTTGGTGGAATTGGTAAGAGATCATGTACATGTGCATGGAAAAAAAAAAAAATACTTGGGAAAAGAGAAATATGGAAGGCCCAAACTCGATCTACTATATCCATATTATAAGTATGTTATAAAAATTTTTACAAGCATGTTAGCCTACTAATTAAAGATGCATTTTATATCGGCGCTAAATCCAAACTCAATTAACTGAAACTAATATTATTAGGTTGCATGTCAGTATGCATTTAGTATTTATTACCATTTTATTAGAAAGAATGTATTTTATATTAATATTCTCATGTAGTAGAGTTCAAATACATATTTCTAATTTATTTGTATGATATAACAAATTTTTAAACTCTCATATGAACATTTAAAAGAATTTAACTTAGACTATATTTGAAAAACTACATTTATATAAGTGTTCATGTATGAATTATTTATGTCAAAAAAAATGTGAGTTAAGAATTTTGTGAAATAAAGTGTGGGGAGGTCTCACGTGTATTAGAAAAGTTCAAACTTGAGAATTAAAGTCTGAGAGAATTCACACAGCTATCATTTTAATGTTTTTGATGAATATGTGGTATCTCTCTTACAAGGTGTTGTTGGCTGGAATTTCAATGCTCATAAATATTTGAAATAAACCAGTGGAGTTAAAGGAGATATTCTGGAAAAGAATATATTGATTTCGACAAAAACTTGTGAAGACATAGTCGAAGAAGACCCTTTAAATAGTGGGAAATTTCGGTCTGGGACTTAGAAATATTTTTGGTTCAGACTTTAGTTCGACGAAGTTCACTCGGAGTTGCATTCGACGAGCGCAATTCAAAATGAGAATAATAACCGTTTTTTTAGCCTTATCCGTTTCTTGAAGACGCGTGGAAAGCTATAAGCAACGACGTCCATGCAATCGAGAACGTGTCATTTTCTGGAGAAGAGATAGTTTGTTACCGTTATTTTCGATTCATTATAAATAGGGATCTTAGTGATTAGGATTCGTGTGTTCAATCTTGTACAAAAACTCAAATATAACTCAAAGTACCTGTGTTGTTGAGAAACGAGTTCCTGAGTGCAATGTACGTGTGATCACCATTTTTTTACAATTTTTTATCAAATCATTTAAGATTTTGTCATTTACATTCGTTGTAAATTTACTTTGAAGTGATTTACATTTCTGCGTTTCTTTACAAACGTTAACATTATTTTCAACTAAAAGAACATTGTCAAAATGTTCTTAAGTAATAAAATTTGAAGAAAGTAAAAGCACATGTCCTAGGATCAATATAGTCGATCTTGAGAGTAACCAAAAACATAGAATTTTGAAGACTATCGCTTGTTTACCAATTTCGACGGTAAACATGTGTGTTGCTTATAAAGGAAGATGTTGGAATATCCCTCATATTTGGAGTGGCCCAAATGAATGTGAGTTAGTAGCCAATGTATGTGTAAGCCTTTGTTATTATAAAACAAATAAAATTAGGTCAACAATTCATAAGGTGAGAAATAACAAAAGAAAAATTGAGAGAAGAGTGAAATTCTCGCAGTCCCAATTCAGCACAGAGCAGTCCCACGAGATCGATGTTTTCTCACAATCCAACCACCAGATCGTCCTAATTTTTGGCGAAAGCATTCATCACTCATAGAGGTACATTCTTAATGGTGGAGATCAGATTTTAATCAGTCTAATATGTTCGACGAGTCCACTTCTGAGGTGCAGTTTTGTGTGGTTGTTTTGGTTGATTGTCTCTCTTGATTCTTGTTGTATTCCAAGATTGATTGTAAATCTTGATGATGTTGATGTATGACTCTAACTAGTGTTAGAGAGAACTTTGATTGTACCCATTGTTTGATTATTATGGAGATTTAAGTGGCCTACGGATCCTGTGATTTTTTACTCCTAGTTAACTGAGGTTTTTCCACGCTAAAATTATGTTGTGTTGTGTGGTGTGTTTTGTTGATTGTCGTTGTATTTGATTTTTGGGAGAGATTGTGTTGTTGGATTATTCTGTTATGCTGTGGATTTTCTCCCAACAAGTGGTATCTAAAGTTGTGGTTTGATTTGTGTAACAATGGATATGAACACATCTAGGAATGTGACTTTGAATGGATTCAACTATAATGTTTGGAAAGAGAAGACTGAAGATTTTCTTTATGTTAAAGGCTTTCACTTGCCTGTTTTCTCTAGTGAAAAACATGACGGAAAGAGTGATGAAAAATGGGTTTTGTTGCATAGACAATTTTTTGGTTACATTCGTCAATGGGTGGATGATAATGTTTTGAATCATGTGAGCTTGGTGACTTATGCTTTCTCTTTTTGGACCAAACTTGAGGAGTTATATGCAAGAAAGATGTGGAAGAATAAGTTGTTCTTGTTCAAGCAATTGATGTCATTAAGGTATAATGATGGTTCACCAATGATCGAACACTTGAATAATTTCCAAGGGATTATAAATCAATTGTCACCAATGAATCTTACTTTTGATGATGATGAAATTTAAGGTTTGTGGCTTCTTGGTACTTTCCTTAATTCTTGAGAGAATTTTGGACATCATTGTATAACTCTGCTCCGAATGGCATCATCTCGATGGACTTGGCTAAAAGTAGTGTGTTGAATGAGGAGTTCAGGCGTAAGCCACAAGGTTCTTCTTCATATTCCAAGGTGTTGGTTACCGAATCGAGGGGTAGACAACAATATAGAGGTTCAAGTAATCATGGGACATCATGTGGTAAATCAGAAGAAGGTTTTAATAGATTCTCTAATATTTAGTGTCATCATTGCAGGGAAAAGGGACACATAAAAATGTATTACTGAAAGTTGAAAAGGGAAAATAAGAAGAAGAACTATAACAACGACAAAAAGGAAGGTAACAATAATGAAGATGTTGCTATTGTTGATGATTCTTTTACTGTTTGTGATAGTTGTATAGAGAATGTCAATCTATCATGTGATAAGATAGATTGGGTAGTTGATAGTGGTGCTTCTACTCATACAACCTCAAGAAGTGATCTTTTTTCAACTTACGAGACCATTGACTTTGGGGTTGTTTGTATGGGAAATAATGGACAATATAATATCATCGGATTAAGAGGTATGTATCGAAACTAGCAATGGAACTACTATAGTTCTCATAAGCATGAAACACATTCTAGAACTTCGATTTAATCTTTTATCCGTTGGAAAGTTGGATAATGAAGGATATGATCATTCTTTTTCGGCCAATAAATGAAAGTTAAAGAAAGGCTCAATGGTTTTTGCTAAAGCAAAAAGGAATTCAAACTTGTATATCGTCCAACTTGGGGTGTCGAAGTGCTACATCAACACTTATGAAAATGATAACTCATCCAAATTATGGCATAAGCGTTTGGGTCATATGAGTGAAAAAGGTTTGATCCTTTGGCAAAGAAGAATGAGTTGTATTTTGTTTCTGATGCAGAGTTGAGAAAATGTTTGTATTATTGAGGGATAAGTAAAGGTGAGTTTCCTTTAAGTCATCCGAACTAAAGAGGAAATCACAAGTGTTGGATTTAATACATTCATATGTGTGTGGTCCGATGAAGTCACGATCTATTGGTGATGCATATTACTTTGTATTTTTAATTAGTGATTATTCTTGGAAAACATAGGTTTATACCTTGAAGAAGAAAGATCAAGTGTTAGATACCTTTAAGTCGTTTCAAGCATCGCTTGAAAGAGAAATGGATAAAAAGCGCAAGTGTATCCGAACCAATAACGAGGGAGAGTGTGTTGGACCTTTAAACAAGTATTGTCGAGATCAAGGTATATGTCATCAAAAGTCTCCTCCAAAGACACCACAATTGAATGGGTTAGCCGAAAGAACGAAAAGAACTTTGGTGGAAAGGGTGAGATGTTTACATTCTCAATCAAAGTTGCCAAAATACTTTTGGGGAGAAGCATTAAGCATGATTGTACATATTGTAAACCTCACTCCATGTGTTTCGTTGAAATTTGATGTTCCAAATCATGTTTGGAGTGGTACATATGTTTCCTACGACCATCTTCGGGTGTTTGCATGTGTGGCTTATGTGCATATTCCGAAGGATGAGAAATCTAAATTGGATGAGAAGTCGAAGAAATGTATGTTTTTTGGGTATGGTCTTAATGAGTTTGGGTATCGATTCTTTGACCCGGTTCAACAAGAGCTTATTCGCAGTCGTGATGTCGTATTCATGAAGGATTATACCATTGAGGACATCGACAAAGTTGAGAATAAAGATCCGATTTTTGAAGATTAATAAATGGTTGATACGGACTCAACTACTATTGCTCCTACCTCTATAACTTTCAAAGATGTTCCAATTGAAAATCAAGATATGGATTTGAATGTTGAGAATGTTTTAAATCCTAATGATATTGTTGATGTAGGTGTTGTAGAAGACGTTGTTGAAAATGAGGTTGATCAAGAGGTTGAAAGTGTTGAGCAACCAATTGCTTGTAATGAGTTGAGGCGGTCTACTCGTGATTAAATGCCTTTCATTCTATGCCCTCGAACGAGTACCCGAAAGGTTTGAAGAAGTTTTGGAGGATGAGAGCAAAAATAAGCGGATGGATGCCATGGAGGATCAAATGCAATCACTTCAAGAGAATAATACCTTTGAGTTAGTGAAGTTGCCAAAGGGTAAGAGAGTATTGAAGAATAGATGGGTTATTGAATTAAGTAAGATGAATTTACTTCTCAAAGAAGATACAGGGCTCGCTTGGTGGTAAAAGGTTTTAAACAACGGAAAGGTGTTGACTTTGGCGAGATTTTTTCTCTAGTTGTGAAGATGCAATCTATTCGAGTGGTTCTTGGGTTAGCCGCTAGTCTTGATTTGGAAGTAGAACAAATGAACGTGAAGACGGCTTTCCTTCATGATGATCTACATGAAGAAATTTACATGGAGCAACCAGATGGATTCCAAAAGAAGGGAAAAGAAGACTATGTTTGCAAATTGGTAAAGAGTCTTTATGGTTTGAAAAAAGTACCTCGCCAATGGTATCAAAAGTTCAACTCGATGATGATTGAACATGGGTACAAGATGACCAAGGCCGATCATTGTGTGTTTTTCTGGAATTTTTCCGAAGGTGATATCATTATTCTCTTGCTTTATGTGGATGATGTGCTGATTGTTGGAAAGGATATTTCAAGAGTTAAAGAGTTGAAGAAAACTTTGAGTGAATCTTTTTCTATGAAGGATTTAAGAGAGGCTCGGAAAATTCTTGATATTGAAATTGTTCGAGATCGAAATGAGAAGAATTTGTACATGTCACAAGAAATGTATGTAGATAAAGTCCTTCAGCATCTTAGTATGGATAAGGCTAAAGCGGTGAGCATTATACTTGCTTCTCATTTTAAGCTTAGTCATAAACTATGTCCATCTACAGATGAAGAAAAGTTGATTATGAAGAATATTTAATTCTCGTCAGCCGTTGGTAGTTTGATGTATGTTATGGTTTGTACAAGACCTGATATTGCTCATGCCGTGGGAATGGTGAGTCGTTATCTCTCAAATTCGGGAAAATATCATTGAGAGGCCGTGAAGTGGGTGATGAGATATTTGTTTGGCTCGTCGAATTTGAAGCTAACCTTGGGATCCAAGAAGACTATGTTGGTTGGGTATATGGATTCGGATCTAGCCGGAAGCTTAGATGATCTAAAATCTACTTTGGGGTATATGGTGACTTTTGTCGGGGGAGCCATGGCTTGGCAATAAAAGTTGCAAAAGTGTGGTGCACTCTCTACTACCGAAGTCGAGTTTATAATCGTCGTGGAAGTGTCAAGATATTTGTTATGGTTGAGGAAATTCACAATGGAACTTAGTGTGAAACAAGGAAAGTGTGCCTTGTTTTATGATAATCAAAGTGTCATTCACTTATCGAAGAATTCCTCCTTTCACTCGAGGTCAGAGCATATTGATGTTCGTTATCATTGGATTTGTGCTACAATAGATTCCAAGTAGATGGAGATTGAGAAGATTCACACCTATGAAAATGGTTTGGATATGTTGACGAAGGTGTTGCCTAGGGGAAAGTTTATGTTTTTTTAACACGGTAGCCGGATTGGAGTTGCCCTCCAACTAGTCGGTCGGGGAGTTTGTTGGGCTATCGCTCATATTTGGAGTGACCCAAATGAATGTGGGTTAGTAGCCCATGTGTGTAAGCCTTTGTTATTATGGAAAAAAGAAAATTAGGTCAATAATTCATACGGTGAGAAACAACAAAAGAAAAATTGAGAGAAGAGTGAAATTCTCGCAGCCCCAATTCAGCACAGAGCAGGCACACAAGACCGGAGTTTTCTCTCAATCCAACTGTCAGATTGTCTGGTTTTTTGGTGACAGTGTTCAGCAATCATAGAGGTACATTCTGAACAATGGAGATCAAATTTTGAGCATTCTAAGTCTATGTGACGAGTCCACGTCTAAGGTACAATGTTTTTGTGGCTGTTTTGGTTGATTGTCTCTCTTGATTCTTGTTGTATTCTAAGATTGATTGTAGATCTTTATGGTATTGATGTCTGCCTCTAACTAGTGTTAGAGATAACCTTTATTGTACCCATTATTTGATTATATTGGATATTTAAGTGGCCTACAGTCCCGTGGTTTTTTACTCCTAGTTAACAGAGGTTTTTCCATGCTAAAATTGTGTTGTGTTGTTTGGTGTGTTTTGTTGATTGTCGTTGTATTTGACAATTGGGAGAGATTGGGTTGTTGTATTATTCCTTACGTTGTGGATATACTCCCAATAGAAGACCCCAATGAAAAATGTTCTCTCGTGTCAAAACCTCAACAGTGGTATCATAAATCTTTTGTTAGAGTGAGAGACCGACTTCCTTGTATCTAAAGTACTCTCCACAGGTGGTGGGTAGGAGGTGTCTCATTGAATAATGTCAACGGTGGTACATGTGTGTATGGATAAAAGAGCTTCCACTTGAGGGGATTTTTGGATAGACTCACATTTGAGGGAGAATGTTGAGAAAAGTGTGAGTAAGCATATCATTGTCGACTCACACTTGAGAGAAAGTGTTGAGAAACGGAAAGTGTGAGTAAGAAGAACATTGTGGATAGACTCACACTTGAGGGGAAGTGTTGAGAAAAATAAAGTGAGAGTAAGCGGAGCATTCTGGATAGAATCACACTTGAGGGGGAATGTTGAGAAAAAGCAAGCGTGAGTTAAGAACTTTGAGAAACAAAGTGTGGGGAAGTCCCACATTGATTAGAAAAGTTGAGACTTGAGCATTTATAAGTGAGAGAAATTACACACCTATCACCTTAAGGTTTTGGGTGAGTATGCGGCGTGTCTCTCATAAGGTGTGTTGATCATAGAGAAAAATCCTCAAGGAATGAAAAAACGTCCTCTTGTGTTGAACCCCCAAATCAGTCCCAACAATTTCTATTAAAAAGATAAAATAAATTTAATCGTTTTTATATATTTAAACTCTATGTTATTTTTATAAGGTTTTTTATAAACAAAGATGAAATATTGAACTAGAGTACAAAGTGTACTTAATCCAAGTTACAACCAGAACCAAACCAATACAATACAAAGGACTAATCGGAATTAAGCAAAACAACCCCCCGGATTTGGCCACCACTCAACTCAAACATGAGTCTTAAGGTCTTTGTTAGTGGCAAAAAAACCACTCCCAAGACACTAATTTGATCAAACTAACCATATCTACTTTTCCGAACACCCTCTCCTGAATAAGATATTATTCCTACATAACCAAGTAACCTAACACACTACTAACCAGAAAAACCAATGAAGATCCTCATTTAATTATCCTTACAATCTTAAAAAAAAATTGATTTAAATAAGGAACTATCAAAACTATTTCTTCCACCACATATACACTAAGCCAACAATAAACCTCTTTCCACACGTGAACACTTATGGGATAGGCGGGAAACAGGTGTTCCACATATTCTTCTACATTGAAACACGTGGAACATACCAAGTTGTGTTCGCTAATAATGACCTATCTCTTTGCCAATTCCATCCTGATTGGTAACCTATTAAGCACCAATCTTCATCCGAATGATAACACTTTGTTTGGCACCTTAATTTTCCATAATTTAGCCAACACACGAACCAATTCTTCTTCCACAAACTGCCTTGCATTACACATGTTACTCAACCTTGAGTAGCTTAACTTGACTGAGAACCCACTGCAGCTTCTCCACCAAATATAACAATCCTCTAAGTATGCCTTAGGTTATACTAGTTGCAGAATCTACATCCACACATTATGTAGGTTATGTGGTTTTTGGATTGACAACATTTTGGTAAAACATGTTGTCACCAAGATGTTAAGCCAGATGTTCTGCTATGAGAGTCAGACATCATGTTCAGCATGATTTTGTGACATGTGCCTGGACATGTTATATCAGAAAGTTAGGGCATGACTATTTTGGTATTTTAAGTGTGAGTTTTTAGTGTATTTTAATTCACATGTTATTGTTATCCAAGGGAGGATATTTTGGGAACTTCTGTTGTGACATATTTGATTGTATTTCTTAAAAAGGATCGTTGAGCCTTTTTAGGAAACTTTATGTTATTGTTCCTATTATTGTGCAGGATATTATGCAATTGATTTAAAGCTGATTCCTGGTGATTTGCGTTTTATTTTGAGAACCCAAGCCCATGCAGTTGTGATGTTTATTTAAAGGTGTTTTCTAAACCTAAAGAATGCGTGGATTTGAAGAATTAGGATTATCTGTGTCTTGGTGGTTCTTTAGGGTTTAATGTGTTTTCTTTGTATGTCACTCTTGTATCGGTTTTAATGCATTGAGTTGACTGATTGTTAATTGTTAATTGTTCACTCATAAGCTTTTAAGCAAGAATGTATTGTTCTTAGTTAAAGCTTTTAAGCAAAACTAATTATTGTACTTCGAAGTGTTGGTACTTCTATTTTGGGTTGTTGTTGAATTGTCACTGGTTTGTGACTAATAGGAAGTCAGAGGGGGATCTCATATCTAGAGGGTGTCTAGGTAGAAGTTGCATAAGGTAGCGATTAGGTTATAAGTTGTAAATGGGGGAGTTTAGCTTTGAACTAATATTGTCATAGTGAATTTCCTTTCTGGCTTGGTAGCCCCCAGATGTAGGTGAGTTGCACCGAACTGGGTTAACAACTATTGGTGTTATTTATCTTTCTGCCATTTAATTTTTCTACATATTTTCTTGAGTGTTCTAACTGTCTTGATCCCAGTGTTGTGACATCTGTCTCGACATCTGGTATCTGCGTGCCAGAATTTCACATTTAATTAACTACCTTCATCATTCGAGAGAGCATTCATATACATTCCTAAATCATACACCTAATTGTCTTCAATCTAAGCTCTCATGTCTTTCACTTTGGAGTTGGGTAGAGGTGAGCATAAGAACTGAGTAGGAAACTGAGATCATAGTGGTTAAGATCCTATCCAATTATGCTTCTAAAAATCTATGCTTTTGCCATTCCCTAGTTTGCAAGTTATTGAATTGGAAAACCAATTATTATCCTCCACTAAGGACAGTCCCACTGATTTAATGTCCTTCCGGCACAAGGAATCTTTTCTTCCATTGGCTGGAAAAGAAGCATCAAGTGTTCTATCTTTAGAATCTTCATACCTTCAAGAAAATAAAACAAACCAAATTGCAATGTTCTCATTGAATATACGCCATTTCCATTTACTTAAAAAATATAAATTAAATCTTTCACAATTCTTGAATCTATGCCCTTACCCATCCTTAGCCTTACAAATCTTAGGCCAACTAATCAAATTTTTCTTCTTTCATTCTTCAGTTCTACCCCAAAGAAACACACGTTACAACATCTCTGTCTCCTTTAAAACCGCCTTAGGAGATTTATAGCTTGAGAAGAAATATACTGGAATATTGGTTTGGATGCATTCAACATTACTACCCTCCCTCCAATTTATAAATTATTGAATTGTCATGATGATAATCTTCTTCTTATCTTAGAGATTATAGGATTCCAAGTGGCCTTCCTCCTTAGATTGGTCTATTGTGATATTCCAAGAAAAAATGAGTTGAGCCAATGCCACATGCTAGGAAAAATGAATCTGATTGTAAAAAATCATCCTTCAGATTAAATCCAACTATTTTACTCTTGAGAAAATTCATACAAAGACCTGACACCAGTTAAAAGCCTCTTAAGATTACTTTGATGGTCCACAAGTTCTTCCATGATCCATCACACACAACTGTTGTACCACTGATTTAGAATCCTTGGAATTTTCCTAGAGCCACTACATTATGCATCGAGTCTGCTAATCCTCCTTCCGCCAATAAAAAGTGGAATGCAGATAATGGATCACCTTGTCGTAATCCTTTTAAAACTTGAAAATCCCTAGTTGGGCTACCATTAATAAGAACTGACAATGAATTGTTGAATACTAGAGCTTTTATCCAACTTTATAATTTGTTGCCAAAATCCATCCTTCTCATAGTGTACCTGAGATAGTCCCATGACACACAGTGATATGCCATCTCAAAGTCGACCTTTGCCAACATACAATCTTTCTTGTGTCTCTTGGCATAATCCAATAGTTCATTAATGACCAAAACTCCATCTAGGATTTTCCTTTGGGGTAAAAAGTCATATTAACATTTGAGATCTACCTCTCTCTTCCTTCTATGATCGCTCTAGCTTCCGACCTCTCTGCCTCGTTTTCCAAATTTTCTCAATTTCACAATCTGACAAAACTCTTCCTCACTTTAATATTTATTTATCCTAATTTTCTTATTCTCCTCTCGCCCCTCACTCTCCTCACACCCTCATTGAAATTTCTATTTACTAATTTATTTTTATTATTTCATTTTAATTCAAATAATACTCTAATTAAATTAAAATAACATAATTATCTAATTATTCTAATGAACTCAATTTTCCCAAGTAAACCAATAATTCTATTATTTATAGTATTTCTAATATTAGTTGAATTAAATAAACTGTTAATAATTCAATAAAACACATATAACACTCAAATAAATAAAATAATATAGTTAGGGTATTACAAGGATTATTAACACAGGAAATCAATTCGACCTATATGGTTACATAATTAAAACAAACTAAAATATGGATATTTAAGTAAGAACGTTGAAAAGGATCGATGAAGTCATTGTCCCAATAATAAAAAGGTCCAACCTTTATAATTCTACGAGGGGCATCTCATTTCTCTTAGAGATACAACTTGTTTGTTAACAATGGTCACTATTGAAAAAAATCTACACAATCCTTAAACAAGGTAGTCCACCAAAATCCATTTTTTAAAACTTAAGTCGTATTCCTTACTCCATCGTGACGGCCTCTATAATATGAGCTAAGGTAGTGTCACAAGATACTTATCAATCCCTCTGCAATTACACATCTCCTAATTAAACCATCAAGGCATACTTTAAATAAATATGCATCATCTTATAGATAAAATATGACTTCATGGTAGAATTTATTTCTTTGATGCCATGTAAACTTACCGTGAACCAAATTTTGGCATTGTAATTGGCCATGTCAGTAAACCACAAACTTTAAGTAAATTGATTCCATTGAAGGTCACTGTGTAGGCATTTTCCTTCATCGCTGCAACAGGTATTCGGTGGCTATTGATGCAACAGCATGATGCTCCAGTATCCAGAATGGCCTGAATCTTGAAGTCTGGAACGCCAGGGATTTGGAATAACTACAAATGATTTATAAACACGAAATTCCTCAAATATACATTTTTCCTCTTAGTGTCTATAGAGTCCACTGGCCTTGAAAAATGAGCATCCATCATATCTGGACACATTTGTGTGTGTACGTGTGTGTGTGTGTGTGCGAGTGTGTGCGTGTTTGTGTTTGTGTGTTTGTGTTTGTAGGAGTAAAGTTGGTGGTCTTGATGACAACCCTCATAAGTATTTTGATAACGACGACACTGATAATTGTTAAATTTGGTGGTAACATCTTTCAAACTCCTTAATGATGGTGATTAACTTGAAGACAGATCAAGCCTCATCAATACAGAGGTTCAAGGTCCATTGAAATGCTTATATGATCGGTGTATCTAAATAAAATCCTATTCTATAGGGGACATATGTCGGACACGATGTTGGGACAACTGGTCCAACGTGATATATCAGCATGACAACAGTGTAAAATATCTCAACTTATACAAGATGATGAAGCAGAAAAGGAATAAAGAGAACACAACAAATTGGTAACCCAGTTCGGTGAAACCACACCTACGTCTGAGGAGACACTCTACCAATCAAAGGAAATTCACTACTTAGAATTAGAATAGTTATTCTTATAAGAATCCCAAATCCTATGAAGTTATATGCCTCTCCCTAATCCTAATGACTTTCTATTTAGGTCTCCCTCTAAATATGAGAACCCCTCTCACTTTCTCTCAATCACTAACCCCTAGTGATCAACTTAACCATTAACACAATGATTGTTGAATTTAAAAATCAACTAAAACAAATCAATATTCATGCCATGTTACTGAAACATAGAGTGGTGTACAAACCAATAATTGATGATGATGTGTTTAGGTTCGAAGGAACCATTGACGTGCAGGACTTATGTCCATTGATGAGGATTGGAATTGGAGGATTGTGGATGACAATTTGTATTGTTTTTTTTTTGCATTCATTCATCATGTATATCAGTCTAGTGACGAGTAGGACTTCAGACAAAGTGACAAGTTGGATGCTTTAGTAACACACCTCTGAAAATCTGAAATGCTGTTACCACATGATTGGAAGTAGAGGAGATGAATACATTGCATACATAATTGAATTTTTTGATCAATTATTCTATTTTTGGATTTTTTATGATTGATTTAACTATGATAATATACTACCCTTGTGGTTTATACACCACTAATATATGAAATGTATTTCTCACCCTTATTATGTTTGTTCCTGTGTTGTTCTTTATGCATGTTATGCAGATTCTCAGGTAGAGACTAGTGAGCAGTAGCTGTTTTGGGGAATGGCATAGTTGGCCTCTTCACTGCGTTTATTCTCTGTTTTGTCGCCCTATCTTATTGACTATTTAGTTTTCCGCGTGTCCCTTTGATAGTGCAACAATGGGTTGGCAAAACTTTAATTTGTTTTTTTTCTATGAGATGTTGAATTATCTATTTTATGATTAAATTGAAGTTGATTTTCTAATTATGAGACAATTTGAAGTGTTATACTGAGAAATGTGGCACCCTTAGTATTCTTTTATTCTGCATGTTTTATAAATTATGTGTTGGGGTTTAGGGTGTTACACCTAACACTAGGTAGATTCAAGACGCGCACACCTCAAAAGTGAGATTTGCGTCTCTTTAAATAGAAATGCAATTCTTGGCTTTTCTCTTTGGATTTTTTATTTGATTTTGTCCAAAATAATAGCAGATGTTGTTGGATTTTATTTGCTCCACATCTTGTTCCACATGTTTCCTAAACTTCATCTTGTATATATGTTATTTTACCTAATGCAGCAAAACAAAAGGTACTACAATCTCCCCTTTTGGAAAATTTTGGCTAAAAATACTACAAGATGTGATCTTCATGAAGTAGCACAAGTAGCACACCATATCACCAAAAAGAATCGGCAAGATAAATAATAGCAGCAGAAGTAACACATAAGTAAGGTGATTGCTACAAATCAACTGGTGATTGAACATCTTGTAACATCCACACATGATCTTCTTGTCCCATCTTGACTGACAGGTAGTGATTAACCAACGAAAAGGAGGTTGACAACAGAGAGAAAGTTGCTTATACTCCACTGGAGATTTAGTATGTTAAGAGATGGGTTGTGGTTAACCGAAGAAAGAAAAGATTACGATTTCGTTGTGGAAGAAGAAGATTGGGGTTTTAACCGACAGACGGTGATCAACCAAAGAAATGAGTGATGAACCAAGAGAAGGTTGTTAACCCAAACACAAAGATGGAAATTGGGGCAGAAATGAGTGACCAAGGATCGACTTAAGAGACACTACAGTCTTAGGATAGAGGCAACTATTCTAGGCACAGGGTCATTCGTCCCCTACTGAAAATAGTCAGAATGAGGGTAGGAATTCTCCATTCTCATTCCTTCTCTAGCACTCAAAGCATAGTGTGGAAATTGAAACCGACAGAGTAATGGTGCAATTTGTACAGTGCTCCAGTTGTTGTGCAGACGTCCGACTCAGCGGGGGATCAAGAAAGAGAGGCTCTAAATAGATCCTAAAGAAGAGTGGGGTAATCAATCAATTGAAACATGGTTTCGTTCAATCAATCAAAGGGAAGAAACATGCCAATAATCTTTCAAGCGAGTCAAAATATCATCAAAGCAAGTGTGCGAAAATAATGTTGAACAAGATTAAATTTGCTCAAAAAGAACAAATCTAATGCATGACATTGAAATTGCAAAGCATTAACAAAGATAAGCTAGCATGCATTGCTAAGCATAATCATGTTAACACATAACCAAAAGATTGCAAAAAGTGCTTTAAGCATGTGACTAAATTGCAAAATAATCAAGGAAAATAATGCAATTAATCAAGAAAGAGTTATTGCAAGTAGGCACTGACCTAAAATAGTTGCATGGACATGAATACAAGTAAGCATGGTAAAACACACAAGAAAACTATGCAAAACAGTCCCAAACAGCAAGATTTTTGCATAAACTATCAAGTGTAATTGTTAAGTGCCAAATTGTGCATATTTTAGATAGTATTTTGTGGCCCTTTTCAATGGTTTCCTTGATATTTTAGTAGTAAATCTATTAGTTTTAGTGTAAATATGCAAGTTTTCGATTTTATTGTAAATATTGTGAATATTGATCATTTTGATGTTCTTTGACAGGTCTTCTTGCTTATATTTGATGATAGGAACAATTGGTAAAGGAAAGAAGACCTAAAAGTTGATTTTCCAGAAGTAAGCGCGCTTTCTGGCGCGGGTTCAACGCAATTTTGATGTAGAGGCAGTAGCTAAGGTTCCTTGACTGCACTTAGCGTGATCAGGACCGCGCTTAGCGTGCTTTAAGGCGATTTAAGTGTATTTTAGATGAGATCACGCTTAGCGCGATCTGAGCGCGTTTAGCGCGGTTGTAATAAAGTTTAATTCTTTCTAATTTTATTTTATCTCATTTTTGTAGGTTTTCAAGCAAGGATATTTTTTCATTGTTGTATAGAGCATTCAATAAGCTTTCCAACGCTTCCAACGGTGTGTCAATCAGAGTTACGGTTCGAAAGTTATGAAGAAAATAAGAATTGTGATTTTGTTGATGGCGCTAAGCGCCCTCATAGCGCGCTTAGCGCGGTTCGCGTCTTTTCAGCCCCTATTTAAGTCACTTTTCAGCATTTTTAGGGTATGGTTTGGGTATTTTTTGCTTCCACTCCATCAAACATCATTTTTCAGTAGGATTAGCTTAGAAAACAACATTGGAGCTTGCACACGGATGATTCGGGGTGAATTTCTCATCGATCGGAGCCGACAAACCGCAAGATGTTTGGTTTATTTCTCTTTTTCTTTGTTGGGTTGTTGTATATGTATTTACTTTGAACTCATGTATATTTATTGTCCATGGCGTTATAATTAATTTGCTTTACAAATCTTTATCGGTGATTGTCCTTGATTATTGCTTTATGCTAGGGGTTTGGGTTGTGTTAGAGATAAACATCACAAACTTTAATTAGGGATGATTATCTGTTAATTTCTGGATGCTAGAAATAGATTTAGAGCTAACAATCTTTATGGGTGTCGAAGCTTAATGCCTCTGTATCTCGAGTCGGGTGTGAGAGTGTCGACGAGGGTAACACGATTGTTTTCTCAGCTCAGTGTGTCAGAGATGGACACTGTTGTGAGCGATGCTGGATGATATTGAGGAGTATTGTAGGTTGAGTATAACTGGTTGATAGGTTTAAGTTTGTGAGGAGTGGATTATATGCATGCCGGATAAGTTTCTTCTCTCTGAAGAATGAATTCTTTTTATGTTCATATTTACTTTTCTGCTATTACTTTAACCAATTTTAAACCCAAACTCTTTAACATTTAAATTGTCGAACGACAGTTCAATATCACTGATCTCTGTGGACACGATAAATTTTCGGAAAAATACTTCCAAATCTTTTTGTTGCTTGCCGCTTTACCGCTTCAACATTAATTGATTACACAGTGCTAAAACTGTGTTCTGAGGCGCAGGCAAGGGTGTAATCAATTAACCTACTGGTGTTAATCGATTACCACTATAAAAATAGCAAAAATAGGATTTCGAAAAGCACTTTTCAAAATCACTTATTGCATAGCATAGAAGTAGATGCAAAATTCATGTTAATTCATAGCAATTGTAAGCAAATAGAATCAAACATGCAAGCCAAGTATTCAAGTAGCAAAACATCAATTAAGAACTACATTGCGAAAACGCGAAATCGATCAAAAACGATAAATTAAGCAAGATTTACCAACCTACAAGGCTGAGATTTGCCTTGGTAATTGTTGTAATCAAAATGTGATGAATAGAAGCTTAGAAAACCAGAAAATACATAGATCTCTAGCAATCTGTAATGAGAAAACCGAAGATAATGCGAAAATTTCTTCGGATTCGAATTTGCACAAAATATCCTTCAATGATCAATTTCCAAAACTTGAATCGAAGTAAATGTTGCTGTTGTTGCAGAATTCCGAGATGAAATGGATAGAAATGGAGGTCTAGCTTAAAGAATAGCAAGTTTCAATGCAAAACTTACTAAGCTTTAATGGTGGAAGAGCTTTAGTGAGGTTTAGGGAAGAAAATGATGATAGAGAAAGAGACTGCTGCAGAAAATTCAGAGAATGAGAATGAAATTTTAGAGCAAAATTAGAGAATGGCTAAAGGTCCTTTGCATTAAGGTGAGGGTTTGTTTATATAGAGCATAGGCTTGGAGTGAATGGAGGTTTAGAGTTTGGTATGGAGTTAGTTAAATGTGGTTTGGCATTTGGTTTGGAGTTAGTTAGATCCAACTCACTGAGTTGGGGTCTAACTCAGTTAGTTATTGGTTAACTCGGTTGGAGAATCCCAATGCAACTCAATTGATCAAGTGGTTCAAATGATTTGAAATGAGGGTGCATGGTGAGCATTAATGATAGTGAGGTAGTGTAGCAAATGTAGTTGATATTTTCTGGTGTAATCACATGTATAGAACCTTCCACAAGATGCTAGAATTTTGTAGACCAAAGGAGACGAGTAGTAGCTGCTGCAGTGCTGTGAAACTGCTGAAAATCTGTAAAACTTACAGGTGTAATCGATTAACCATATCATGTTAATCGATTACACAGTGCAAAATTTCCCTTGTTTGGCCTAAAAATAAGGTGCTTTAGTCGTGGTTCCGTGCTTCGACCCTTTGCTTTGATAAATAGGCATAGTAATCCTTCTATTTTGCCTGTATTGATGATGTGATGACTCTGTGGGGATATGATCATGACCTCGAGATTTTGTGGACATTTTGAATATATACCTGCAATGAATTCACAGATAAAAATGTTGATACGTATGCTAGGAATGTGAGTGCAAATGCTTATGCAAAAAGGTAAAAAAGAGAGGTTAAATTTTGGGTTACAGCAATAAGGCATAGTTCTTCTCAGATCTTCGAACAATTTCACCGCTCATTTAATCGGTAGGATCAAGGGGTTGATTGCTACACACGAAGGCTTGTAGCAGAATTGTTATTGGAAGATTCAAGAAACATATTCGAGTAAAGATTACGTGGAAGAGTTTGGCAAGATTGTTGTATACAAGTTAAGATCCAAATTAGGAGATTTATTTTCTCGGCTCTAATTGTGGATTGGTGATTGTATTTAATCTTTGAAATATTTGTCAAATAAGAATGAACTATGCAGGTTCTAATGGAAAACCTTTAAAAAGTGCACGTAGGCAAAGCGAGGACGAATGCCGAAGCACTATAAATCTCGATGTCATGTCTCTCTGTCTCTCCCCCTCTCTCTCTCTATCCCCCTCTCTCTATCTATCTTGCACTTAAATTTGTAGTGATTGCATGCTTAGGTTTTTCAATTTTGTCGTATTATATCGTTTATTCTTGATAGTGATTTATTACATAAGCTTTAGGTTTTGTTGGAATTGGATAACTGGTTAAGCTAGTCTTGTGATTTATAATCTAGAAAGGAATTGAATTTATAACTCCACAAACTGAATCTTTGTGTACACTTCTTGTGATAACACAATTGAATCAATTCATACTAAGCGTTTCAATCATATAATCTTTGATATTTTTGAAACGATCAAATCTTCCGCTCATAACTCATTTTTGAAAACACTCTGATTTGGGAAAACGACGGTTGAATTTGTTAATATGGGTCTATTCACACACTCTAGACCATTTTTCTACTTCCATATTCATACCCAACTAAAGTATATCCAATATTCAAAACTTGATACAACTATTTCATAGTACTCTATGGCTTTTGGTCATAAAGTCAACAACTCTAAGTCTTATATTTGTTCAGGCTTCATTCACATTGCCAGATTTCATCTGATTTTGAATATGACTAGTTTTTCTAGGGGAACCTACCTTTCAACTCCCTTGGTGTGCTATTCTTCAAGGGTAAAGTTGAATCCATATGTTTAAAGCCTATTGCTGACAAAATTATTTCAAAGTTTTCTGCTTGGAAATGATTCTCCTTGTCTATGGCTAGTAGGATCATGCTTGTGAAAACAGTCACACAAAGCATGCTCATACATACCATTACTTGCTACATTGGGCCAACTTCTCTGCTAAAGGACATAAAGAGAGCTTCAACGATTTTTATTTAATCTGGAGCTATCAACGTCATGAAACTTGTAATGATGGCTTGGAAGAAGATGTGTACTACTCAATCTCACGGTGGGCTTGGGCTTCGATCCATCTTGAACCTTAATGAAGCCTCAAACTTGAAACTTAGCTAGGATTTCTTATCTAGTAAGGAGCTTTGGGCCATCATCCTCAACCCGAGGGATTTTAAATTTCATGGAATGATCAAATATCACATATTATTCTCTATTTGGTCCAGCATCAAGTCCGAGTGGCATACCTTGTCCTCAAACATCAGCTGGTCTCTTGGTCAAGGTAACCTCATCAACTTTTGGCAATATGCTCGGTGTGGTACCTCTCTTGTGCAAGAAACTTCTCTTGATTATCTTCATAATTAGGAAATTTATGTTTTCTCTAAGATTTATGACTGTATCACAGATGGTTCTTGGAATATTCCAAGCAACTGACACAACATCTTTCCTTTTCTTCATCAAAGGCTCTAACATAACATGTGGGAGAACATAAACAATTGGCCTATATCTCAGTCGGGCAACCTAGACCTCAAGAAAACTTATCAATTCAAGGTCCCCGCAATCCCTCACCCTTGAGCCAAGATCATTTAAAGTGTTGATATACCTCCTTCAAAATCCATGATGGATTGAAGGCTCATGATGGATAACATCCCAACATATGATCACCTGAATAAAAAAGGCTATTGCATTGTTTCCAGATGCAGTCTTTGTAGGAATAATGTGGAGACTTCACAACACATTTTCTTTGACTACCTATATGCCAAACAAATCTGAAAGTGGTTATATAATACTGCTAGAATTGTTAACCATCCTTCAACCCTTGAAGGTTAGACGACTTGCACATTAAACAGATCAAAGCAATGCTCTTTAATTTTTAAAGCTGTTATCATCTACATTTTGTACTTCCCGTGGGAAGCTAGGAACTGGGACAGATTTAGAAACATTTCCATAAACATTAGGCGTTCGATACAGAAGAACCATTACCAGATGATTCTCACAAAAAATAATTGTGATCCACTGCATCATCTTCCCTAGATGATTTTCTAATCATTAAATCTTTCAACATCTCCATAAATCCACTTAGAGCTTAAAAGATTATATAAGTGATATGGAACAACCCCCTTGGAGTAGATCAAATGCAATTGTGATGGAACCTATAATCACAATCTTCTTCCAACCTAAGAAGGATGACCTAAGGTTTGGATTGAAATCAAACACACAAACAAGCTTTGTTACCTTGGTAATTTTGCAACAAATGATATACTTGTATGACTTATTATGCACATACACACATTTTCATCTCCTATATTTATAGAGAACAAAACTTTTAGTGCCAATTTTTTTGGCGAAAGTAGGTCTCGTTACAACACTCTAACCATTTTTGTTTTCCCTCCCTTTAAATATTAAGAAGGATTTTGTACAAAATATACTAAAAATATCTTTCTTTATATTCTCTTATTTTTGATGAGTTGGTTTTATGTACATCATTTTTATAATAATTTAGTTTAGCTTTATATATGGCTTCATTTGGAGAAAAAAATATTACTTATTATTTTAATATGATTTCCTTTTTTCATGGTCGAGTCTATCTACCTTTGTAAATATAAATTAATATTTAGTCTTTTATGTCAAATTATTATCAATAATATTCAAGACTTTAGGTTCCTATTGGAATCAAAACTGTTTTTGTTCTTTTCTCTTTTCTTATCAATATTGTTAACTAATTTGACTTTTGTATATAATAGATCTCAAGGAAGTTATTGTTAGGAGGAGTTTATTAAGGAATATTGATATATAATATAGGATTAGACACTTTTGTGAAAGACACACCACTTGTCCACCTAAAATCTTAAGGCGATAGGTGAGTGGATTCTCCCACTTATCCACTTAAAACTTTAAGGTGATAGTAAGTGGGTTCTCCCACTTATAAATGTTAAGTCTCCACATTCTTAGAGAATATGAGACTATTACACATAGTGCTCATACTTGTTATACTTAACACTCTTCTTTAGAGCAACACCTTGTCCAACTAAAACCTTAATGTGGTAGGTGAGTGAGTTCTCTCACTTATAAATGCTCAAGCCTCCACATTCTTAGTCAATATGAGACTATTACACATACTACTCACACTTGTTATACTTAACAGTTATTTCATAGTATTAACTTGAGAATGATGCATATATACTACTAAAAACCCATTAAAACTACATTGAAAATTAAAAACCATTATTGTTAGAATACTTTTCTTTTTAATTTCATAAATATAAGATATATTAGGTAGATTAAAAAAAATATTTCCAAAAATATGATTATAAAAATACAATATATCTATATTTGATTTAAATTCTAAAAAATTATTTCAACATATTTTTTATTCTAAAAAATCATATGTAAATATAATTCTTCTACTTTTATTCTAAGGCTTTTAAAAGGTGAGAATATAACCACGAGAAAAAATTCAATCTAACTATAACTTTCCACTAACAATCACATTTATTTTAATTTTTTTTTAAAATTTTAAATTAAACAATTTTACCATTATTTCTAAAAAATTTTAACTTCTACCAAACACATAACTAGAAATAATATTCCTAGAAATAATAATTTTGAAAATATCATCCCAAAAATATGATTTAAAACCTTAAAATAAATCCATAACTAACAAAAATAAATGGGTTAATAGCTATTTTGTCCCCTGCCATATAGGCGCTTTTTGAAAAACCCCCCTATAAAAATAA
This sequence comes from Lathyrus tuberosus, assembly GCA_022829125.1. Taxonomy (NCBI): domain Eukaryota; kingdom Viridiplantae; phylum Streptophyta; class Magnoliopsida; order Fabales; family Fabaceae; genus Lathyrus; species Lathyrus tuberosus. The sequence continues at coordinate 5,561,104 of JALAZF010000199.1, read as the reverse complement.
AATTACAAAAAATACACTAACATTTAAAGATCCTCTCAATTTTGACCTTCATCATATCAAGTCACCAAAAAAGCTGATGTGTCAGTGTTTTTTTTTTTTTTTGATGTGGAAGGTCAGATGACTTTTTAATTTTATTTTTGATTTATTTAAATGCCACGTTGGCATTTTGTTATTTATTTATTTTTTATTTATTTTTAAAAACATGTTAAATGTTCAAAATATTTTGGAGATGAGAATAGAACTCATGACCTTTCATCACAAAACATCACTCATTATCACTAAGCCATGTTGTGTTTTGTGACCTTGTTTGCAACTATAATATACATAATACATAATTAACTGGTTAATATTAATTTAGTAATAAAATATTTTAGTATATTAATTTAGTAATAAAATGTTAATTTATTATGTTAATTTAGTATATTAATTTAATATATTAATTTAGTATATTAATATGGTACAGTAATTAACATTTTAATTAGATTAAATAGATTAAATAAATATTAAACTACAGTAATTTAAATTAAATAATTAAATAAATATTTTAATATAAGCTATAGTAAATTAATATTAATATTAATGTAAATTAATATTTTAATATAAGCTACAATAAATTAAATTAAATAAGTAAATGAATATTTTAATATAAGCTACAGTAAATTAAATTAAATAGGTAAATGAATATTTTAATATAAGTTACAGTAAATTTAATTAAATAGGTAAATAAATATTTTAATATAATTACTGTATATTTACGTTATTACTTTTAATATAAATTACGTTATATTAATTTAGTAATAAAATGTTAATTTATTATGTTAATTTAGTATATTAATTTAATATATTAATTTAGTATTTTAATATAGTACAGTAATTAACATTTTAATTAGATTAAATAGATTAAATAAATATTAAGCTACAATAAATTAAATTTAATAGTTAAATAAATATTTTAATATAAGTTACAGTAAATTAATATTAATATTAACGTAAATTAATATTTTAATATAAGCTACAATAAATTAAATTAAATAAGTAAATAAATATTTTAATATAAGCTATAGTAAATTAAATTAAATAGGTAAATGAATATTTTAATATAAGCTACAGTAAATTTAATTAAATAGGTAAATAAATATTTTAATATAATTACAGTATATTTACGTTATTACTATTAATATAAATTAAATTAAATTAAATTAAAAATTATAAATATAAATTAATAAACTGGAATTAAAATAAAAAATAATTAAAAATTGCTAGAGTATAATTACTAAAATGATTTAATAGATTTTAGTTTAGTAAAAATATTAACTAGTTAATTATGTATTATATATAATATAGTTGCAAACAATGTCACCAAACACAATATGACCTAATGTTAGTGAGTTGTGCTTTGTGTTGAGAGATCATGGGTTCTATTCCCATCTCCAACACTTTTTTGAATATTTAATATGTTTTTAAAAATAACTCAAAAATAAATAAAAAACGCCAACGTGGCATTTAAATAAATCAAAAATAAAATTAAAAAACCATCTGGCCTTCCACATCAAAAAAAAAAAATACTGCTACATCAGCTTTTTTGGTGACTGAATGTGATGAAAGTCAAAATTGAGAGAATCTTTAAATGTTGTGGTATTTTTTGTAATTTTTTTTTATAAGAGAATTTTTCAAAAAACGTCTATATAGGAGGGGGTAAAATAGTTATTAACCCAAAATAAATAAATCAAAGATTCGCAAAGAATGATGGTTTTTTTATCATAAAAAATTTAGATAAATTAGACTCCGGAAGTCGAGTAGACCTCAAAATTCAAAGAGCGCTTAGAGAAATCCTTACCGATCATTCACCAAAAATGTTCTCTCACATCAACGGCCGGATCAAGGAATGAAACTTTTTACCTGACAAAGATGTCAAAAATTGGAATTCATATGACCAGTAAAACTATGAAAGAATTGCTCAATCATTTACAAGAAGCAAGAAACTTAACTAATTAAAACATCACAAAACAAGTTCAACAGTTAGTAAGAAAAAAAAATACGCAAAGAAGGATTGAACAGAAAGACAGCGACAAATGTCTACAAGCTACAGTGATTCGAGTTTGACAATTCAGTTCAATTGTTAGGTTAAGAATAAGAACTAAAAACATTAACATATGGTGGACAACGTTTGATTCCTCTCTTGTACCTTTCAATTTTCTCCTTTTCATTTTCCTTCACAAAACAGCTCATATATCATAAACCCTAATTAGGAGGACCCTCTATCCAAATTCAGATGAATAAAACATGTTAAGATATTTCTTTGTCTACGACACGTGTCTACTTCCTACTTTCGTGGCATCCCACGTGCGACATAGAATCTCACAAAGCGGCAAACATGACAACGGGTGTTGCGGGTCCCATGATGTTGGAGATTAAGCGATTACGTGGCGGAATCATGTAGTGGAAGGTTAAAGTTAGAAGCGAAAGGTTGGGGCCGTATGAGACAAGTCGCTCTCGACCAGATAAGGATGGGCCCGGAGATGGGGATGGGCTTTTTGTTTTGAGAGAAGTGTGGTGTCTTTGTCGTGGGTCATAAGCCCACGTGCTAGCCCATGTCTTGCTGTTCTCACAAGCGGTGGTAGGTTGTGAGCGGATGAAGGTGACAACTACAAGTGAGGATTCTCAATGGTGTGATTAACATAAGAATTGGACTTGTCGCTTTAGTTTTCATCTCTATTCAAGTGATGAAGTGGCTTAAATGTTGTTTGTCTTGCTATGAAATAGGTGGAGGGTTGTTCACGAGTTGGTTTTAATTTGGATTTTGTGGTAGAAAACTATCAAATTTTATTATTTTTAGTAAACTATTTTTCAAGCATATTTAATTAAATTTTATTAGTCCTTTTATTGTTGTTGTTGTTGTTTAATAAAGAGAAAAAACATATACAAATAAATAGTCGTGAGTGTAGGAGCACAAAGTTGCATATGAAGATGATGATAAAAAGAGAGAGAACAAAATTTGTAATTAATTTTTCATATGCAAAATGGATACAATCAGATTTTGTTACAATCTGAACTATACTCAGTATTTAAATTAATTAAATTCAACTACACTAAATTCATCCATCAAATAAATAAAGTGTCTAGTTTTGATAACTTTAGTCAACACATCTGCAAATTGCTTCTGACTGCTACAATGAACAACTTCAAGCACTTTATTCTGAACTGTATTGCGCAGAAAATTGAGCTTCGTGTCAATGTGCTTGCTCCTTCAACGCATCATTGGATTTTTGACAAAGCTTATAGCTGATTTAGTGTCAATCATCAACCTTATTGGTTTACTCACCTTGATCTTTAGATCCTGCAATAAGTTCATAATCCAAATAACTTGACAAGCACACAAAGCACCTACAATGCACTTAACTTCACAGGTTGAAAAAGCAACCACAAGTTGCTTCTTGGAGCACCAAGAAATATGACCTCCTAAATACTTGAAGAAATATCCAGAAGTACTTTTTTTGTCAACTCTGTCTCGACACCAATCAGAGTCTGAATAGCATATCAGTTTTGAATCATATTTAACACCAGAAGGAAACAAAATTCATACCTCAGAGTCTCTTTAATATACCTAAATATCCCGACAACAGCTTGATAATGTGACCATTTTGATTTGTTCATAAACCTACTTACCATTCCAACTGCATAGTTGATGTCAGGTCTGGTGTTACAGAGATATCTCAATGAGCCCACCAACTGTTTAAAAATTGTAGCATCTACATCATCACCCTCAACATCAGAATCCAACTTGTGATTTGTTTCAACATGTGTGATTGCATACTTACAATTTATTAGCTCAAATCTCTTCAAAAGTTCAAGTTCATACTTCAGCTGATGCAAAATCATACCTTTATCAGAGTATAGAATCTCCATCCCTTGAAAATGTACCATTATTCCTAGACCAGTCATCTCAACCTCATTCATCAGCACCTTCTTGAACTTGACTATCTCATCTAAACAACCCCCTGTTAGCAATATGTCATCAACATAAAGACACACCAGAATCATATTGCTATCAGATGTATGCTGAACATAAACACCATACTCTATCTCACATTTTCTAAATCCTTGAAGCTTGAAAAATGAATCAATTATCCTATTCCAGGCTCTAGGAGTTTGTTTCAGTTCATACAAGGCTTTATGTAACTTGTGCATCATCCATTCCTGATTCTTTTTCACAAATATGAGAGATTGTGATACATAAATTTTCTCTTGTAAAAGACCATTCAGAAATGCAAATTTCACATCTAAATGCATTAGAGGTCAATTTCTATTAGCAGCTATAGCAATCACCAATCTGATTGTTTCATGCCTAGCTATGGGTGCAAACACCTCAAAGTAATCTAATCCATATTTCTGTAGAAATCCTTTAGCTACCAACCTTACTTTGTGTTTGTTAATTGATCCACTTGGCTTCAATTTCAACTTGTAAACCCATCTCACACTTATGGTTTTCTTGTTCTTTGGAAGCTCGGTCAACTCCCAAATCTTGTTTCTTTCTATAGCCTCAAGTTCTTCTTTCATGACCTTCAACCACACTTTCTTCTTGAGAGCTTCTTCATTACTAACTAGTTCAGAGTCCACCAACATGGAACACTGAATGACTTCCCATTCAGAGTGTATCTCAGTATCTTGCAACATGTCAAACTCTGTAAATCTTCTTGGTATTTGTTTGATTCTTTGTGGCCACTGAACTTGTTCAAAATCTTCTTCAGATGCTAGAACAGTATCAGATGCTGGACTACCTTTAGAAGTATGACCACCTTCAGAGGCATGATTACCACCAGAGTCTCAATCATCATCAAAATCTAGATCAGAATTAGATTCACTTTCACCTTCAGACTCAACTTCAGCATCAAAGTCACTTTCAAACTCTGACTCATCTTCAGAGGCAGAATCTCCTTCGGATTCTTCTTCTTGAGACTCATCTTCAGAGGAAGATTCTCCTTCAGAATCTGAAATATCTTCATAATTTTAATCAGGTGTTAAAACTACACCAGAGTTGGATTGAGACCTGTTCCAACCACATGTTTTTGTTTCTTTTTCAATGACATCTCTGGTGAATTCAATTTTATTGGTGACAGGGTAGTAGAGCTTATAACAACTTGTACTGTGGTACCCTACAAGTAACATGATTCTTCTTCTGTCATCCAACTTCCTTCTCTTAGCATCTGGGACATGTTTATGATAAACATAACCAAACACCTTTAGATGGCTCACACTTTGCTTATCTTCAGTCCACTTCTTAAAAGAAACAATTTCCTTACACTTCTTAGTTGGACACTTGTTGAGCACATATTCTGCAGTTGTAACAGCTTCTCCCCACAAGGTGTGAAGGAGGTTCTTCTCCTTCAGCATGTTCCTTATCATATCAAACAAAGTCATGTTTCTTCTTTCAGCAAGACCATTATGTTGTGGAGTATATAGAGCATTCACCTCATGTTCAACTCTATTTTCTTCACAAAATCTTCTGAACTTTAATGATTTGTACTCACCTCCACCATCAGTTCTGAGAATTTTCATCTTCTGACCACTTTGTTTTTCAGCCTTCACCTTGAACTTCTGAAACTTAGCAAACACCTCATCCTTAAACTTGATGAGTGCTACCCCAGTCATTCTTGTGAACTCATCCACAAATGACACAAAGTATTTGTTTCCTCCAAGTGAAGGTACTTAAAATGGTCCACATACATCAAAATGCACTACTTTCAAAGCATGTTTTGCTATTGGAGCCACTTCTGATGGAAAGGGAAATCTAGGTTGCTTGTCTTCCATGCATATCTCACATGACTTCCCAAGCTTCACAATCTTAGGAATGCCATATACCAGCTTATTAGAACTCATATGCCCTAAGCTTCTTAAGTTCATATCCCCCAATCTCTTGTGCCACAACTCATTGTCACCTTCAACACATTTTGCACTAAGGCATTTAATTTCAACTGTTTCCACATTCACTTTGAATGTTTTATTGCTTCGCCGTTCAGATTTTAAAATCAGCTTCTGATCAAAATCATACAACTTTAAGAGATTGCCCTTCATAGTAACTTAACAACCTTTCTTAATTAGCTGACCTACACTCATCAGGTTGTACTTCGTGCCAGGAACATACCATACATCCTTGATCAGAACAATTTTTCGATTCTTCACTCTGACTTTGACATTTCTCATTCCTTCAGCATTCAGATACTTATCATCAGCACATATGATATCTGTCCTCTTTCTAGAGTCAAAATCAACCCGCCATTTTTTATTTCAAGATTGATGATTTAAGTAGCTAGTGTCCATATACCACCCAAATATCTGAAGGTAAGAAAAATACACAAGAAGAGGGGTTGAATTGTGTTCTCCAAATTCGATGCTTCTGAACAGAGTTCAAATTCTAAACAATAGTTCAGAACCCGATTAACTAGTTTCAGCAGAATAATACTATAAAAAAATAAATTACATCATAACACATAAAGACTTATCCTAATTCCTCTCCAACTGAGAGTAGTCCAGTCCCCTTGCAGAATAAGAGATTTTCCACTATATTCAAAACATGATTACAATTGCTTATGCACTTAAGCATAAGACTTTTCTGCTCAGACCCTCAGCCCGATACTTCCATCTTAAACCCCTCAGGTTCAAGACTTCCTGCTTAGACCCTCAGCCCAAAACTTCCTGCTTGGACTCCATGAATCCAATAATTCCTTTCTTAAACCCTTCAAGTTCAAGACTTCTACTCAGACCCTCGATCCAAGACTTCCCTGCTTAGATTCCATGAATCCAAAACTTCTGCTTAGACGTGCAGTCCAAGACTTCCTGCTTAAATCCCACAGATTCAAGACTTCCTTGCTCAAGCCCTCCAGGCTCAAGACTTCTGCTCATACCCTCGGTCCAAGAATTTCTTGCTTAATCGACAACTGATCAAGACTTTAATCCTCTAGCATATAACATGAGACTTTCTTGGCATAAGCTTAACAGCAAGAGACTTTAATGCTCAAGCACATAGCAAGAGACTTTATCTAAATTACTAAACAACTTGTTTAGCATAATAGAGAACAAGGTGAACTTGATACATAATCAGAGGTACAGGGTAATAACGATAACAAAGATCACAACGCATAAGACTTCTAAGATATTATGTGTTTAAGAAATCTTAAGGCCTTATAAAATTTAGAACATATAACAGAATTTCTGCATACTCGATTGTGTTGCTATTGTTGATCTTGTTATTCTTCCGTTCTAAAAGAAGTGTGGAATGCTTCTATCCTTCCTGGATCTTCTTCTTTATTTTCCTTGTTTCTTGTTGAAAATCCATCTTGAATCTTTAGCTACTTATATAGCAGTTTCAGAGGAATAACCGATGGAAGAGATAACTTGTACAAATGTCTTTGTTACTCCCTAGTACAAGAGACGTTGAAGATAGTTACACTAAAATATCTTGATCCATTGTGTAACTTGTTTTACCATTGTGTATTTCTTGTGATCTTGTACTATAAATCTGTTGAGAGTAGACATCCTTAAAGCATGTCAACTCTCCTTGAGCCTTGTGAACACAGACTCTAGCTGACAAACTGACTTGACATTGTAGTTTGCTTTCTACAGTATAGATAACTTAGATTTATCACTGGTTCTGAATGATCACCAAAAGTTGATACATTCAATATGTTTAGAGATAATATATTTCTCTTTTGATGCTGAGGCCTTCAGCTTCAGAGTTTACGCAAACCTATACTATCAGACTTCACTTAAAGAACGTTCTTCAGATTCAAAACCACCAAGAGCCAATAACTTAGCTTCTCTCAAGTGCGTCCTTATATCAGATTCTGAATATATTCTTCTTTAAGCTTTAGAACCTACACACTTAGAACACACATTAGATAACACCATTGTTTTTTAATACTTTGTTATCATCAAAACCCAAAGGATATATGTCATGAACAAATCTTGTTCTAACAATCTCCCCTTTTTGATGAAGACAAACATAAGCATTTAAAGAACAATGTTGGACTATTTTAATTTTATTGGCAACATCAGGGTTTGAGGTTTGTAAGCTCCCCCTGAGTCTAATAGTCAAAGGTTGAAATTTGTAAGCTCCCCCTAAGTTCTATATTCAAGAAAACTAAAATATGTAAATGTTGGGATAGTTTAATTTTCTTAGCAACACCGGAGTCTGAGGTTTGTAAGCTCCCTCTGAGTCTAATAGTCCAACGTTGAGGTATGTAAACCACCCCTTAGTTCTATATACAAGAAAACTAAAATATATTTTAATTTACTTGGCAACATCAAGATCTGAGGTTTGTAAGCTCCCTCTTGTCATACCCCAAATTTTGACCACCAAGATTTCCCATCATTGGGCAAATCATCATCACAATATGGATGAACCATCATGCCTCACTAATCTCCTCAAAGAGGGGGTGAGCATTCACCACAACCAAGAATTAGGGTTTTGAGCCCTCTCTGAGCACTTAGACAAAGGATCAATCAAGAATTGACATGATCTCAAGCTTGTCTAACCTCTCAAACACCCATAAAGGATCAAGAGGACTCCCACGTCAAGAACCAAGCACAAAGTTGCTACATTCCAAGTGGATAAAGCCTCAAGATCGCTAGTGTCACCAAATTAGGATTTTGGTCGACCAAGGCCTCCAGGTGGAAATTTTCCTCCGGGCATGAGCCAATGCTTCAAAACAGAATCTATGATACTCCAAGGGACCTTATGGGCCCAATCATCAAGTCAATTTAACCTCAAGGGATGCATTTACCAAAAATCAGGAATTCGGGTTTCTTGACCTAATTCACCCCTAAGTTGACTTTTGGGACAAAACATGAGCCAAGACCTCAAGACATGATTTGAGGGTCTCCAATACACTACATTGATCCATTTGCAACAATGGATTGATCCAAAAAGCTTGGCTCACAAGTTTCATTTTCATCTGGACCACAATTAGGGTTTCAAGGGAAAAGTCAACTGTACCTTTGACTTTTGAACAAGACATGCTCCCAAACCTTGGGACATGATTCAATACACCCTATAACACCTATGGAATCCATCCATTAAGTTTGATTTAGGTCAAGGACTTGATTTCATAGAGGATCGCACAGTTTAAATTTCATCTGCTGGAAAAAGTCAACTGTACAAAAAGTCAAAGTTTGACTTTTGGATTTTTTTTGGTCAAACAAGGTTCCTTAACTCTAATACAATGTTAATATGTGATTTGAATCATCATTCATCAAGAAAAACCAAAGAAAATGAGTTAACTTGTAAAAGGGGTAACCATTAAAAACTTAGAATTTTTCTAAGTTATGGAACAAAGTGGTTAGGGTACCAACTTCCAAGGATCATAACTTGAGATCTAAGCAACCATTTTGGATGATCCAAAGATGGATTTGTAGCTCTCATGGCATAATTTAAAAGCTTCAACTACATCTCATTCCAATTCTTCATGGATTTTTAGTTATGGAGTGATCAAAATGGCTGAAAACATGAAATGTCACTTTTTCCAACACTTAGTGAAATTTTCACTAAGATAGAATCTGTCTCGTTTTTTTTCAAAATGTAGGGGCATTTTAAACTTGGATCCAAAAATTTTCAAGACAAACTATGATCACACATGTGTTGTGTCATATGAGGGCTTTCCAAAATGCCCAAGAACTCCATCAAACTTCATCCGAGCTAGGAGTTATGACAGCTGCAACATGCCTTGCTGCAATCTGTCTTGGCAAGGAAGATTTGTGCATTAGTTCTTGAATTTCTCAAATTGTGCAATTTCAAGCATGCTTATCCATCTGTACACCTCAAGGGGGAACAACCAAGGGACAAGCACTGATCCATAAGCCTCTCAAGTCTTTGGAACTACATATAGGTTTGGCGCCCCTAAAAGCTAAAGATGCCTCAAGACTCCAATTTTGTTTTGAGGCATTCAATGGATGCTTAGAGGTGGCATGTAATAGAGCAAAGATGAACACTTCAGTCTAGCCTTTTCCTTGAATCAAAGAACCATAGGCCTGTGCTCTAATCTCAAGTCAATGGCTAGAGGAGACTTAAGATTCCATTTGATCCACATTGGCCAAAGGCCTGCTGCAGTTGCCATTCCATATTCCTTGCAAAAAAAACTTGATACACTATAAATAGACCTCATTTCTGATCAGTTTGAGTACACCAAAGGCCTATAACACTTGCCTTTCTCAAAATCACACTCTCACTTCCAAAAATGCCTTCTAATGCAAGCTACTATCGGGTTTTGAATTAGAATGTGTTTCCAACCAAACCAATCACACACACATCTCATAAACATCATATGTGAGCTGATCAAACACTAAACCAACAACTGGAACACCAAATTCACAAAATCACCAGCCATCTGCTCAAGCTTTTGACAGATTTGTAATTGAGGTGCCAAATCAAGTTCCAGCTCAATTCAATCCACTTCAAGCATTCAAACACACTCCATAGCACCTAGGGAAGCTATCCACATCACTGGAACCAAGCTGTAACACCTCCAACCTAGAACTCGATCACTAGCTGCAAGAGGTAAGCCTTAACTTGGCCATCTCATGATTCATACATATTTCCTCGCACAATAATTTTGCCATATGTTCATAATCATGTATAGAGTGTTTCCCCTCAATTAATTGCTTTGTATGAATCGTGTATGAAATTTCTTAGCCTTCATGCATAAATTAGGGTTCTTGAGGTTTCTCTTTGATTTCTTATTCCATGCTTAAAATAAATGAAATTAAAGACCATAGACATGACCGTGAGGTGAAAACGAGTAGATTGATATGTGGATTGTGTGATTTCATCAAGTATTCAGTGAGATTGATGAGAAAATGCAAATCTGGGCAAAACAGAGCACGCGGGCAAAACCAAGGTGTTCTTGGTGCCCTTTTTCAAACTTTCAAATATTTGAATTTTGTGATTTTATTTAATTGATTCAAAAGTTAATTTCTCTCTGAACTTTAATGATTTTAAGTTGATTCTTTTTTTAATAATTCACAAAAATGTTAAAATATTTTATTTTACAAAAATTTCCCAAAAAATATTATTTATTTCATATACTTGATATTTTTGCAAAGAATTAATTTTTATTTGTTTTTTTAACATTTTGGAAATTTTCTTTCTCTTGATTTTCCAAACTTAAATGGTTTTCAATCATTTTGTGGACAAAAACATGATTTTAGAAACATTGATCCAAGATCACCACTCATTTTTTAAATGTTTTCATTAATTTTTGTTAATTTTTAAACAAAATTAATTCCATTTTTAACCAAATTAGGGTTTTGATTAATTCCACCCTCATCAATCTTTTCCAAACACTCATGGGCCTCTAATAGAGTGTAAGACCCAACCCCTTTTGAAAACCAAAATAATTTGGGCCTCAGGTATTGTATAAGTCCCAACACATTTTCAAAAACCTCGGCGCGATCGCCAGTTCAAAAATCAAATAACTAGGGCCTCCCCTCGTGTTATAAGTCCCATCTCTTTTTCAAAACTCCTTGGGCCTCTAATAGAGTGTAAGACCCAATCCTTGGTACATAAATAGTGTGGGCCTCACTTATTGTATAAGTCTCTCTGAACATTTTCAAAACAACGGCGCGATCGTCGCCTTTTTAACAAAATCATCTGGGCTTCTCCTTGAGCTATAAGACCCATCTTTATTCATTTTCAAATTCTCTGGGCTTCTCCTTAAGTTGTAAGACCCATACCTTTGTACAGAAAACCTCTTGGGCCTCTCCTTCAGTATAAGCTTCGACGATCTTTTCAAAACAACTTCCCTTTTGATTTAGGTTCAAATATACAGTTGTTATCAAAACTTTCTTTAATTTCTTTGAACAACTAACAATACAACATGGAAGCTTGCTCACCTGTAAGTTTTTATCCACTTTCATTTACCTGCTTTAATATATATATCTGTATTGTGGGAAGCTACACACTGTGAGTCTTCTTTCATTCTTTTAAATACATGTCAAATATATATAACTGTATTATGGGAAGCTGCGCATGGTTAGTCTTCTTTCATAACCTTTTTAAATACTTGTCATATATCAACCGTATATATACCAGTATAGTTATTTAGAGTTTTCACCGCAACTAGGTCTAGAACTAGGTAAAGCCATATTGGTCACTCTTTAAATACAGTCAAAACTAGATCCCCATAGGATTTCGAGATACAGTCTTGCCTTCTCTTGGGCTTAAACAATATGGAACAAAGAGAAAGACAGTATTCCTCATGAACCTTTTCTCAGATTGTCACCCCTAGAAATTGTCAAAGAAATTCTACTCCCCGGAGTTGATCTATTCTCGGTGAATAACATCTCTTGAGTTTCTTCAAACCTCAGAATTTTCACTAAATGATTTATTCTCGGTGAATAGAATTTCTTGAACTTTTCTTGGTTTAGGACCCAAAGGCTTCCTAAAAGCATCCCCGCCTCCTCTTGGGCTTTGTACAAGGACCATTTGGCTTCTTAGAAGTTCTCATGCCTTCTCTTGGGCTTAATACAAGGACCCTGAAGACCTCCTAAAGGTATATGACAGAACTTAGTCATCCTTCGTTAGAGCTGTCTTTCTAAAAAAGGAGCCAAAACCTTAGACTAATTTTACGGTTGATACTCACCCCTTAAAAGAATCAGCCTCCTCTTGGGCATCATACAAAAGATAAAACTCTTCCACACCAATAAACTTGGACAGTCAAAATCCCCTTGAGTCTCAAAGACATTCTCAAGTTCCCTCCAAACATAGGAAGAAACCCTGGATTCTGGATTAATCTCCAGCAAAGCTAAAACCCAGTCTCTCTCCTAAAATCCCAAGCCAGGGTCAGTCTATCACTAGTACAACACAATCTCAAATCAGAACCTCAGGGAATCTGATATCTCAACTCTTCTGCAACCATCGGCAAGAGTTGATTCCCCACTTGGACCTGCCTCGGGATCTCAATAATTCCCAGCAGAAGATAACCTCATCTTAGGCTTTATATAATGATCGTTCCTCAGCAAAGTCATCCTCCTCTTGGGCTTTGTACAAATGATTCTCCCTATCGGAGCTAACATTTTCACACTCTCTTGTTGAGTCAATCACCTTTTCAGACTCTCTTGTCGAGTAATCCACTTTTTAAACTCTCTTGTTGAGTCAATCACCTTTTCAGACTCTCTTGTTGGGTCAACCACTTGTCCGACTCTCTTGTTGAGTCAATCACGTTCCGGACTCTCTTGTTGAGTCAACCCTTTTAGCCTCCATCTTGGGCTTTGTTCAAGATAGATAAAGATACTCTCTTGTTGAGTCAATCTTTTCCAGCCTCCCTTTGGCTTGGTAAAAGATTCCCCCTAGCACAAGTTAGCCTTCTCTTAGGCTTTATATAATGATTTCTCCAACTTGTTCAGCCACAATCCTGGGCTTTGTACAAGACAGATAAAAAAGTGCTCTCTTGTTGAGCCGGACCCTTTTTAGCCTCTATCTTGGGCTTTGTACGAGATATAAAATTTCATAACCTTCTCTTAAGCTCGAAACAAATAATTTCCCAAGCAGAGTCAAAATCGTTTCAGCCTCTATCTTGGGCTTTGTACGAGATACTTAAAATATCCTCAGCCGAGTCAGTAAAGTCTCTTTCAGCCTCAATCTCGGGCTTTGTACAAGACATATAAAGATTTCTTTCCCGCAGCGTCAGCCTTCTTTTCAGCTTCCATCTTGGGCTTTGTACAAGATACATACAAACCTCTCCAGCGGAGTCAAAATCCTTTTAGCCTCAATCTTGGGCTTTGTACAAGACAGATAGAACATTTTCCCCGAAAAAATCTCCTTTAGCCTCCTCTTAGGCTTTGTATAATGATATCCCCAAAGGGTCAGTCTCTTTTTTGCCTCAATCTTGGGCTTTGTACAAGACACCAATATATACCCTCTCTTGTTGAGTTGGTCTTATCCAGCCTCCTCTTAGGCTGTGGGTAAGGACTTCCCCAGTGGAGTTAATCAACCTCTTAGCTTCAACCTTGGGCTTTGATCAAGGCACACAAAAATCAACAATACCGCTTTAGAGATGATAAGTCCTCTCTCAGTCAAATCTTTTAGCTTCAATCTTGGGCTTTGAACAAGACACAAATAAACCTTTTAGCCTCTGTCTTGGGCTTTGAACAAGACAACAAAACATCTTTTTCCTCCCTTAGAATAGGAGGAACTACGATTGCTCTGATTTCCCCCTTTCATTTAAATGGGAATACGTAGGCATAAGATTGCGAAATCTTAGCGAGCATACTAATAAAAAAACTCTAGGTCCAGTACCTTCATACCAATCAATCCTTAGGTCCAGTACCTTACCAAAAAACATCAGCAAAAACTCAAACTCACTCACCTATACTTCCCAAGAAACTTTTCCAACCCATTAACGGATAAACACTATCAATTACAAAGCGAAACCTAAAGCTAATATCCTGTGGATAACCACATATAGGATGGGTAATTGACAACTACCCATTGTATAACCTGACCCCGATCTTTAAGCGTTTGTTCAGTTAAAAATTCGTGTGCAAGGTTAGTTTTAGATACCTTCCCTTTCCCTTTCAGCTTCACGGGATAAATAAGAAATCAGAAAGTAGCACCCCCTCCTACCATTGCGGTGAGGAAAACCCAGCGATAAGGTGGTCGTGTCACCGACAAAAATCGCTCGCTACAGGAAAATGGAGACTCTGCTGGGGAGTCATTGAATGTATAGGATCATAGGCTATAGCTCTTAAGAGGTATAAGATGTTAGTTTTAGGAATCAATATATATATATATATATATATATATCGCTTTTCCTAATTGATATCCGTGTTTATTTTTCTGCTAATGGGACTGCAGGTGATGTCGCATCTGGAAAGTTTGAGTGACACCTAAGATAGGTGATGGCACTAGACGGGTAATCTTACAGGGAGTGACTCCCAAATAAGAGACCCCGGTCGACCACCAAATCAGTGGAGACACCCTTTGTGGATTCAATGCCTATACGACTTCGGTCTTTGAAAGAAGGTTGTTCGATTGTGGTTGTCCATGAAACTGAGGATTTAGTAGGCTGAGACCATGTTATTATTTTGTAGTGCGGAAGCTATCGGAAATAGTTGTCACGTGATACTACCCTCATTTGAGATCACTCTAAGATACATCAGCTCGCTCGGGTGAACCAGCCTGCTGTTGTTATCCCAAGAGGGGTTAATGATTTTGCGGACAGGTACAAAAAATCACCAGTACAACCTTTGGGGATGGGTAGAGCCATGACTTCATGACACCGAACCTTTGACCCCATGTTTTTTCTATGTTTTTGTGTGATGCATTCATGAATTCATTTCATTAAAAAACTTAAAACAAAGAAAAATTTTCTCTTCTAGTCTCTCTTTTTCAAATTAAACTGAGACAATGATTGCAAATGTCAGAGAGAAAGATTGCGTTATGGATTTCGGTAGAAGGAGGACTCACAAGTACACCTTCAAGGTTCCAAAATTAGAGGATTTGAGGGGGTTGGCAAGGATGATCACCAACCCTGATGCTTTCAGAGCTAAGTACGGAGGACTGCTGTCTCTGTTAAGGGTCCATGTAATTGAAGGAATCCTGTCCACACTCATCCAGTTCTACGATCCGGTTTATCACTGTTTCACATTCCCGGATTATCAGTTAACGCCAACACTGGAGGAGTACTCTCACCTGACTGATTTACCTATTAAAGACCAAGCTCCCGTTTTTAGACTGGAAGAAATTCCAAAAGATCAAACCATTGCAAGAGTAATTTATTTGGACGAGTCAGAAGTCAGGGCTCACATGACCGCTAAGGGTGGAATCCAAGGTTTGCCAGCCCAGTTTTTGATAAAGAAGGCTTTGTACTTTGCTAGTATAGGGAACATGACTACTTTCGGGAGCATATTTGTTTTGCTCACCTACGGGTTATTTCTGTTTCCCAACATTGATATCTTCGTTGATATCAATGCCATTAAGATATTTCTAATTGGAAACCCTGTACCAACCTTGCTCGTAGATGCTTATCATTCTGTACACTTAAGGAATTTATACAGCGAAGGAATGATCACATGCTATGTACTCTTGCTATATAAATGGTTCACTTCCCATTTACCCAAGTTTGCTGCTTTTTGGGATCATAAGAGTACTTTGCGTTGGTCGCAGAGAATCATGTCTCTTACCAACTCTGACATAGATTGGTACAATCGAATCTATGACGGGATCAGGATCATTGACCATTGTGAAAATTTCCCTAATGTACCCCTCATAGGAATTAAGGGAGGAATCAATTATCATCCAGTTTTAGTTCGTCGTCAATTCGGATACCCGATGAGACATATCCCACGTAATGTTCATCTGGAAGGTCTTTTCTTCAAGGAAGGAGAAAATGATAGGGCACTAAAGACAGAAATAATGCACGCTTGGAAACATGTTCACAGGAAAGGAAGCGAGTCTCTAGGAAAACCAGACTGTGTCTCTGTGGAGCCTTATCTCCAATGGGTACAAACTAGAGCTCTCAAGCTGAGGATGCCTTACCCTCGTCAAGAAGTTCTTCCGTTAAAGGAAACTGTCCTTTATTTTATGTCTGATACGAAAAAGCTTCAGGTTACTCTCAACAAAGTTCAACAAGAGAAGCAGTCTTGGAAGAACAAGTATCGTATTCTCAATGTGGAGTGTAACAAAATACAGCAACTGTTAAAAGAAAAAGATGCTCTGATCGAGATTTTAGAGCAACATGTTGTAGAAAATCAAGAAGACCAAAGGAATTTGCTCGCTCATTTCACTTGGCAAAGGAACGACAACCCAAAAATGGATCAAGAGCCCCGGTCAAAGAAAAGGAAAATACCATAACTAGCACCTGAGCTCTCTCCAGAGAGGACTCAGGATCCATTAGTTTAGGCATTTCCTTTTACAGCACTTTGTAAATTACTGTATTTCCATTTCCGCAATCTTTGAATTCAATAAAACGGGGTTTCCCCACTGTATGATATTTGCAATCCAATTGTCAAAGTTTCTTTTGATTAACAAAAAAATTATTAATATAATCATTGCATATCATTCATCATTCTCACCTAACGCATTCTTCTTCCCTACGAATCTCACGTTTGTGTCTCGATTCTAGAGTCAAATTGTCTCATTCGTACAATACTCGGGCCAATCGATAAAAGAAAATGGATGATCTCGAGGAAGAGAATAGAGAGTTGAGAGAAGAAATCGACACTCTGAAAGAAGATCTGAGGAAACTTCACAATGACATGCAATCTCTGGCAGCAACTCAGATACAACAACAAAGGACTGTGATCTCAGAGATCACATCTACACCTATAGTAGAAAAGTATGATCCTCGGTACAACATGTCTAAAGATCGTCCCTGGGGCATGCCACCCAACTATATCCCGGAAGGATATATTCCGCTGATCATGAAAAATCTGGAAACTGCAGCAGGAGCCGCTGGGCCTGAAGGTTACAAACTTCGGGAAAGCGAAGATGCAAGGGGCATGACAACAACTCCTGAAGGTTACAAACTTCAAAAGAGGGAAGCGCCAAGAATCACTGTCGTAATGACTATGCCACCACCCGTGGTACACGCTGTCCCAGAAGGACAGATTCCACAGATACCTTCTGGTGGAAATGAAATTATGAACGATAAAATAAAGGAATTCTAGGAACAATTCCTGGAGATGCAAAAAGAACTACAAGCCATTCGCGGTCAGGATCTATTTGGAAAGGACGCCACAGACCTTTGTTTGGTCCCCAATGTGAAAGTTCCGCATAAATTCAAGGTGCCCGAATTTGAAAAATACAAGGGTAACTCTTGCCCTCAAAGTCATTTGGTGATGTACGCTCGGAGGATGTCAACTCAGACAGAGAATCAACAGCTACTGATCCATTACTTCCAGGATAGTTTAACCGACACCGCACTTAAATGGTACATGGGTTTAAACCGCACCAAGATAGTCACTTTAAGAGATCTTGGCGCTGCCTTCGTTCAGCAGTATAAGTATAACCTGGACATGGCACCAGACAAAGATCAACTCAGCGCCATGTCGCAGAAGGATAAGGAAACCTTTAAGGAATATGCTCAGAGATGGCGTGAAATTGCCGCCCAGATTTGTCCACCTCTTGAGGAAAAAGAGATGACAAAGATCTTCTTGAAAACCTTGAGCTCATTTTACTACGACAGAACGGTCGCCAGTGGGCCCAGTGACTTCACTGAGATGGTAGGCATGGGAGTTCGTCTTGAGGAAGCAGCCCGAGAAGGACGTTAAGTTAAAGACGCTGGATCATCAAGCAGTACCAAAAGGTACGGTAGTGCTCTCCCTAAGAAAAAAGAGCAGGATATTGGTAATATCTCTCTCGGAAAGCAAAGGCGACGGTACCAACCAGTAGCAGCTGTAACTCCTACTATCAACCCTGCGCCTGTTTCAATGTATCAACCTCAGGTTGCTCAGAGCCAACCGATTCAACAACAATATCAGCAAAGGACACAACAGCCTCTTCAGCAGGCTCGTCCTCAGTACAACAACAACCGTACAACGCGACCACCAGGGTTCGACCCTATACCAATGTTGTACACATAACTATTTCCATTACCACTGGTCAAGGGGCACTTCCAAACCAGGTCTCCTCTTACTGTACCGGAAAATCCTCCTTTTTGGTTCAAAGCGGATTAGACTTGTCCTTACCATCAAGGACGACCAGGACATAACAAAGAAAACTGTCTCAGCTTCAAATTCGATGTACAGAAACTTGTCAGGAGTGGGGTCTTATCCTTTAAGGATACAAATCCAAATGTTCAGACGAACCCATTGCCTCAACACGAGAAAGCTGCGGTCAATTTGATAGAGGAAGAGTCTAAACACAACTATCAAATCCATGACGTACTCTTATTGGGAACCAACCTGGTCAAAATGCATTGCAGGCAGAGCGGGTACGGTCATGTACCATCTCATAACTATCACCAGTGTGATATATGCTCGAGAAATAATCAAGGATGTTCTGTGGTGCAATCAACTTTACAGGAACAGATGGATCTCGGATGGATCCAGGATCACCGAATTTGTGAGGTCAACATGACTTATACAAATTCCAACATCATTCAGAACCACGACATCCGTGCGATGAATGTCAACTTGGTGGCCATGCACTCAAGGCAAAGCCAACATCATGATCTGCCATAGCATGATTATGATTCCTCTCTGATTTGCTCGGTAAACAATCAGGGATGCTCTTTTATACAAGAGGCCCTCCAGTGTTAGATAAATCTTAGATGGATTTAGGATTACCGCGATAAAAGTCAGTATCAAGTTAATATGATTCAAATCTTTGATATTCGCTTGATGAATACCAGCTTGGTAGAGTTACATGCTAAGCAAGTTCAGCTCGGTTTTTTGACTTCGCTTGATTATCAGAACTGCAGAGTATGTCGTGAGAATAACCAAGGATGTGAACTCGTTCAAAGAACACTGGAACACTTGTTAAACCACTGGTGGCTTCCGATCTATCTACATGAAGACACACAACAAGTCAGTATGATCGATGGGAACCCTACTAGGCATCAAAGTCAGGATGTTCGATCAATGGAAACAGACATAGTGAGGTTACACTGCATTCACTACGAACCCTACTAGGTAAGACCCAATCCTTTGTACATAAATAGTGTGGGCCTCACTTATTGTATAAGTCCCTCTAAACATTTTCAAAATAACGGCGCGATCGTCGCCTTTTTAACAAAATCATCTGAGCTTCTCCTTGAGCTATAAGACCCATCTTTATTCATTTTAAAATTCTCTGGGCTTCTCCTTAAGGTGTAAGACCCATACCTTTGTACAGAAAACTTCTTGGGCCTCTCCTTGAGTATAAGCCCCGACGATCTTTTCAAAACAACTTCCCTTTTGATTTAGGTTCAAATATATAGTTATTATCAAAACTTTCTTTAATTTCTTTGAACAACTAACAATACACCATGGAAGCTTTCTCACCTGTAAGTTTTTATCCGCTTTCATTTACCTGCTTTAATATATATATATATATCTGTACTGTGGGAAGCCGCACACTGTGAGTCTTCTTTCATTCTTTTAAATACATGTCAAATATATATAACTGTATTGTGGGAAGCTGCGCAGGGTTAGTCTTCTTTCATAACCTTTTTAAATACTTGTCATATATCAACTGTATATATACCAGTATAGTTATTTAGAGTTTTCCCCGACAACTAGGTCTAGAACTAGGTAAAGCCATGTTGGTCACTCTTTAAATATAGTCAAAACTAGATCCCCATAGGATTTCCAGATACAGTCTTGCTTTCTCTTGGGCTTAAACAATATGGAACAAAGAGAAAGGCAGTATTCCTCGTGAACTTTTTCTCAAACTATCACCCCTAGAAATTGTCAAAGAAATTCTACTCCCCGGAGTTGATCTATTCTCGGTGAATAACATCTCTTGAGTTTCTTCAAACCTCATAATTTTCACTAAATGATATATTCTCGGTGAATAGCATTTCTTGAACTTTTCTTGGTTTGGGACCCACAGGCTTCCTAAAAGCATCCCCGCCTCCTCTTGGGCTTTGTACAAGGACCCTTCGGCTTCTTAGAAGTTCTCATGCCTTCTCTTGGGCTTAATACAAGAACCCTGAAGACCTCCTAAAGGTATAGGACATAACTTAGTCATCCTTCGTTAGAGTTGTCTTTCTAAAAAAAGGAGTCAAAACCTCAGACTAATTTTAGGGTTGATACTCATCCCTTAAAAGAGCCGGCCTCCTCTTGGGCATCATACACAAGATAAAACTCTTCCACACCAATAAACTTGGATAGTCTAAATCCCCTTGAGTCTCAAAGACATTCTCAGGTTCCCTCCAAACATAGGAAGAAACCCCGGATTCTGGATTAATCTCCAGTAGAGCTAAAACCCAGTCTCTCTCCTAAAATCCCAAGCCAAGGTCAATCTATCACTAGTACAACACAATCTCAAATCAGAACCTCAGAGCATCTGATATCTCAACTCTTCTGTAACCCTCGGCAAGAGTTGATTCCCCACTTGGACCTACCGCAGGATCTCAATAATTCCCGGCAGAAGATAGCCTCCACTTATGCTTTATATAATGATCGTTCCTCAGCAAAGTCAGCCTCCTCTTGGGCTTTGTACAAATGATTCTCCCCAGCAGAGCTAACATTTTCAGACTCTCTTGTTGAGTCAATCACCTTTTCAGACTCTCTTGTTGAGTCATCCACTTTTAAAACTCTCTTGTTGAGTCAATCACCTTTTCAAACTCTCTTGTTAGGTCAACCACTTGTCCGACTCTCTTGTTGAGTCAATCACGTTCCGGACTCTCTTGTTGAGTTAACCCTTTTAGCCTCCATCTTAGGCTTTGTACAAGATAGATAAAGATACTCTCTTGTTGAGTCAATCTTTTCCAGCCTCCCTTTGGCTTGGTAAAAGATTCCCCCTAGCACAAGTTAGCCTCCTCTTAGGCTTTGTATAATGATTTCTCCAGCTTGTTCAGCCACAATCCTGGGCTTTGTACAAGACAGATAAAAAGTGCTCTCTTGTTAAGCCGGACCTTTTTTAGCCTCTATCTTGGGCTTTGTACGAGATATAAAATTTCATAACCTTCTCTTAAGCTCGGAACAAATAATTTCCCAAGCAGAGTCAAAATCGTTTCAGCCTCTATCTTGGGCTTTGTATGAGATACTTAAAATATCCTCAGCTGAGTCAGTAAAGTCTCTTTTAGCCTCAATCTTAGGCTTTGTACAAGACAGATAAAGATTTCTTTCCCGCATCGTCAGTCTTCTTTTCAGCTTCCATCTTGGGCTTTCTACAAGATACATACAAACCTCCCCAGCAGAGTCAAAATC
The DNA here is from genome assembly GCA_022829125.1 of Lathyrus tuberosus. Classification (NCBI taxonomy): domain Eukaryota; kingdom Viridiplantae; phylum Streptophyta; class Magnoliopsida; order Fabales; family Fabaceae; genus Lathyrus; species Lathyrus tuberosus. The sequence goes on along the minus strand of JALAZF010000199.1, from coordinate 5,539,258 downwards.
CTTTTAGCCTCAATCTTGGGCTTTGTACAAGACAGATAGAACATTTTCCCCGGAAAAATCTCCTTTAGCCTCCTCTAAGGCTTTGTATAATGATATCCCCAAAGTGTCAGTCTCTTTTTTGCCTCAATCTTGGGATTTGTACAAGACACCAATATATACCCTCTCTTGTTGAGTTGGTCTTATCCAGCCTCCTCTTAGGTTGTGGGTAAGGATTTCCCCAGTGAGTCAATCAACCTCTTAGCTTAAACCTTGGGCTTTGATCAAGGCACAAAAAAATCAACAATACCTCTTTAGAGATGACAAGTCCTCTCGCAGTCAAACCTTTTAGCTTCAATCTTGGGCTTTGAACATGACACAAATAAACCTTTTAGCCTTTTTCTTGGGCTTTGAACAAGACACCAAAACATCTTTTTCCTCCCTTAGAATAGGAGGAACTACGATTGCTCTGATTTCCCTGTTTCGTTTAAACGGGAATACGTAGGCATACGATTGCGAAATATTAGCGAGCATACTAATAAAAAAACTCTAGGTCCAGTACCTTCATACCAATCAATCCTTAGGTACAGTACCTTACCAAAAAACATCAGCAAAAACTCAAACCCACTCACTCATACTTCCCAAGAAAGTTTCCCAACCCATTAACGGATAAACACTATCAATTACAAAGCGAAACCTAAAGCTAATACCCTATGGATAACCACATATAGGATAGGTAATTGACAACTACCCATTGTATAACCTGACCCCGACTTTCCGAATCTCTTTAAGCGTTTGTTCAGTTAAACATTCGCGTGCAAGGTTAGTTTTAGATACCTTCCCTTTCCCTTTCAGCTTCACGGGATAAATAAGAAATCAGAAAGTAGCACCCCCTCTTACCATTGCGGTGAGGAAAACCCAGCGATAAGGTGGTCGCGTTACCGACAAAAATCGCTCGCTACACCACTGAGTCTAATAGTCCAAAGGTTGAGGTTTTAAGCTCCACTATCAAGAAAACTAAAATATTTCTCCCGGGTAATAACCGAAATAACAGGAAATAGCAGAATATTAAATTATTAAAATAAACAACATTTAAATATGAAGGGTTCAGATTATTTATTAAATACTCCTACATCTTTCTTCCTATTTTGTCACATCAAAAAGATTTAAAACTAAGAAAACAAGATACGAGAGGTAACAAATTAAAGCAAATATCAAACATAAGTGCATTATTCTGAGATGGTCAAAGATACCTGATAGGGTTTAGAGTAGTCAGAGTCAAACTAAGTATCGAGATAAGAAGACCAGTTTTCATTGGTGCACATATTTCATATTTGTACTTGAATGACTACTTAAAACTCACTATAAAAACAGATCGACATAGTTTCCTCAAAAATTCATCCAGTTCACAGAAACATTTTAAGAAAAACTAGTTATGAAGAGAAAGTCTCATAACCGAATTCCTCACAAGAGTGAAAAATGAGATTTTGCAAGAGAGTTAGATTTTTTGATGAAGGCTGAAGTAGCAAGAGAGAAATATTTGGTAGTAAAGGAACTATCTGCAAAACTGCATGCTGATGCGCAAAAGAGAAACTGAAACTGAAAGAAGAGAAAGGTGTTCAAACCAGATTGACTACCTACAAGGCACATACTTCAGGTTCAAAAGAGCACAAAAATTCTCCTAAGGATTCTTCCAATAAGGATGAAGATTCTTCTTCTGAAGATGAGGAAGCATAGCAATCATGGAAGGAGTTTGTTGGTAACACTGAGAAAGATGACTGAAGCAACAAAGAAGACTAGGGATAGGCTAATTTATTATACTATCTTATATTTTCTCATGTAATTGTTGAATTCCAATGAAATTTCCATCTTTCAGTTTCCAATTAATTAAGCCAACAAAAGCAAGTTTCATTCACTTTAAATTAAGTTCACAAGCAAATGCAACTTGTATAAAGCAAACTGAAACAAGATAAGTTCACAAGCATATCATAAACATATAAGAGATTCATAAACAACCCAACAAGTAAATAAATAGGGTCTACATCCTAGACCTAAGATTTATTCAATAATTCCAGGTCTGTCTTGAAAACAGAACTGATTTCTTCTTGCCTTGCAACAATAGTTTTGAATTGAGCATCCATTGACAATTGGTTACTAGCCATCTGAACTTTCATCATCTCTTGACATTAAACAACTGAAGCTACCTTATCTTCTAGATTGAATAGTTGATTCTGGCTAGATGTAGCGACTTCCTTAGTGGAGAAATTATTCAAACTTTGAATGACAGAGTTAACAGACTTTCTGAAGGTTTCCAGCTTTGCATCATAAGCCTCAGGATCAGTAGACGTGAACCCTTCTTCCATTATTGCTTTTTCCCCGTTATATAACCCAATCCTAAAAACTTCTAACTGAGAAAGTACTTAGTTGGGTAAAGGCTGATAGTTGGTCATGTGGTGGGATGGTTTGGATAAGTTTACTTCATTTTTATGCACAGTTTCTTGAACAGATTTAGCAGAGTTTTCTTTACTTGAGGCATGATTTGATGGGGAAAAGTTTTGAGTGGTTTCTTGATGAATTGATCGTAATGGTTGATTTTGGTTACTGTTTTCTGGTTTTGGTTCAGATTCAGCATATTCAGGTTCATCATTGAGATAATTATGAATTTCTTGCTCTGTAATTATTTTGGTGGAGCTATTTGAGGGTGATGCAATATTAAGAGGCTTAGCATCTAAGGCACTTTCAGATTCAACAGGAATTGATGAGGGTGATCGTCCTTGAATGCTAGCATTAATATTGTCTTGATTAGTTTGGTTAATAGGTTGGTCATATGATGGAACATTGTTGTCTGGTGTTTTGACAGAATTTTCTGTAGACACGGCTTCCATTGGAAGCTTTGGAGAATTTTCTTCTACTTCCTTAACACCATGATCTTCACACTCTTGTGCAGTATCTGTATCCTCCTTGCTAATATCAACAAACTCTTGAGTTATCTTAGCAACTTCAGGAGAATTTAGAATAGACTCAAGTTTGTCTCCAAGTTATTCTCTTAAAACCTCTATGCCTTTCTTTGTAACCTTTATTGAGTCATCAATACGATTTCTCTTAATCAATTCCTCAGATAGGACTTCCATACTTCTATTGGCAACTGTTGTCATGAAGTTGTCAACCTTGTTCGAACAAGATTTGTTCATGACATATATTCCTTGGGTTTTGATGATAACAAAGTATTTAAAGAACAATGGTTATATTTGATGTGTGTTTCTTGTATGCAGGTTCTAATACGTGTAAATATTTATATACAGAATCTGATATACAAAGTCACACTTGAGAGAAGTTGAATGGCTAGCTTCTGGTGGTGTAGAATCTGAAGAACACTTGCTAAGTGATGTCTGACGTAGACTTTGAAGATGAAGACCTCAACATCAGAAGAAACAACATAATTATCTCTACACTTGGTGAATTTAAATTGGATTCTGGTATCATTCAGAGTTGGTGATAAAGCTGAAGTTGTCCATACTGCATAAAGCAAGCTGCATTGTTAAATCAGTTTATCACCTGGAGTCTGAGTTCACAAGGCACAAGAAAGGTTGACATGCTTTATGGATATCTACTCTCAATGGCTTATAGTACATGATGTTTTTGAAGACTCAATGGTTAAACATGTTACACAATGGATCAAGATCTTTTGGTGTATCTATCTTCAACAACTCTTATACTATAAAGTAAAGCAAAGACACTTGATCAAGTTATCTCTTCCAACGACTAGTCTGCTGCAACTGCTATATAAGTGGCTGAAGTTTTAAACTGAATATTCAACAAGGATTAACCAGATGAAGGAGTAACAAGACCAACAATTATCAACTCTATTGTGTATGCAGATTTTTTGTTGTATGTTGTAATTGTAAAAGCCTTAAGATTTCTTACACATTGAATATCTTATAAATTTTAAGAGCTTTAGGTCTTTGTTATGGTGATTTCCCGTACCTCTGATATTAATATCAAGTACACCTTGTTCTCTTTTCTGCTGAAATTATTTAGCAGTTTATATTAAGTCTCTCACCAAGATGTTTAAGCCATGTAAGTCTCATGATATGTGCTTGAGCAGTGAAAGTCTTAATCAAGTGGATTGATTGAGCAAAAGTCTTGTATCATTGGGATTCAAGCAAGGAAGTCTCTCACCAAGATGCTTAAGTCATGTAAGTCTCATGCTATGTTCTTGAGCAATGAAAGTTTTAATCAAGTAGATTGATTGAGCTAGATGGCTCGGTTTGTGAAACATAGAGCAGAAGTCTTGAACCTGAGGGGTTTGATCAGGAAGGCTCATTTCAGGGAACTTGGAGTAGCATTCTTGGGCCAGCGTGGCTTGAGCAAGATGGCTTGGTTTTTGGAACTTGGAGCAGAAGTCTTAAACCTAAGGGGTTTGAGAAACAACGCTCGTTTCATGAAGCCTAGAGCAGAAGTCTTGAGTCTGTAGGACTCGAGCAAGAAGTCTTGAACCTAGGGTCTGAGCAATGTAAAAGACTTATGCAGAATGCATAAGCGATTGTAATCATGATTTGGTCATCGTGAAAGTCTCTTGTGAAGCAAAGGGACTGGACTACTCTCAGTTGGGAGGAACCAGTATAAATCTTTATGTCTTCTGCTATTATTTATTTGCTTCTGTTAACATCTGCTGCTAGGTATAATCAAAATTTAAACACCAGTTTAGATTCTGAACTCTGATCAGACGCAAATTAAGAAAACGGAAAACAGAATTCAACCCCCCTTCTGGTGTACTTTTTTCACCTTCAAAGGGAAATTGGATTTTATCAAAGATAACATGCCACAAAATTATTAATTCTCTGCTTAACAAATCAAAACACTTGTAACCTATATGATTCAGCGGGTATCCCAAGAAGACACATGGAGTATAGCGAGGTTGTAACTTATAAATGTTAGAGGACGAAAATAAAGGATAACATAGACAACCAAAAACTTGTAGATGTGTGTAGGTGGGATCTCAGTGATATAAGAGTTATGTTGGTGACTAATGTTAAAGTTTTTTTTATGGGGAAGAATGTTTAAAAGATAAGTTTCCATTTGAAGAGCATGATACTAAGACGATGTGGGAACAAAAGAATGAGCTAACATAGTGCATATCATATTATTAATGGTTCTGAATTTGCGTCCCGCTTTCCCATTTGGTGAGGATGTATGGGAACAAAAAACAAGGCCATGATCAGTGCAATATTTACGACATAGCTCATTAATATATTCACAACCGTTGTCACATTGAAAACATTTTACATTTTGCAAAAATTGTGTGCGAGTAAGGTTTGTAAGTAACGTAAATGTTTCAAATATTCAGGATTTTTTTCTAATAGGAAAGGTACATAAGAAATTTGTGAAATCATCCAAAAATAATACATAATATTTATGACCTGCATAACTTAAAATTGGAGACATCCATAAATCAATATGTAAAATATCAAAAGGCATCAAAGTTATAGTTTGAGAATGAAAAAATTGCAATTTAACATGTTTTCCTAAAACACAAGAGTCACAAATAGTAGAAGAATTAAAAGGATCACAACATATGAACTTTTTGTTGTGAAGGGAATGCAAAATACAATTACCAAGGTGACCCAGACGACTATGCCAGACTCTTGAAGTAAGACCAGAAAATTGAGTTCTTTTCTATAAAGAACTACGTAGGCTTCAACTCTCCATTGCACCTGAGGTACGTAGTACTAGGATTTTGAAATCTTGTCAGGCACATTACTAAAAAACCCTAAAAATATTTTTCTTTCCTTTCTCGCTCAACAAGTAGAAGATCACAAACTAAAATCATGCTAACATTCTATCGCAAATCTAACTAAAAGGTTTGTGTTGAGTACAACGGACGTGACGAGTCCTAATACCTTCCCCTTCTGTAATCGAATCTCGAACCCAAAATTAGTTGCGTTGGCCATCTTCTTTTCTTTTGAGGGTTTTATTTATATTTTCCCTTTCCTTCTTTTGAGGGTTTTATCGATATCAGTGATTTATCGCTAGAGCACGAGGTCGAGTTTTATACAAACTTAGTACCTAGTACTAGTATTATATTGACGACTCCTTATAGAATACCCGCTTCAGAGCTAAGTGAGCTGAAGAAAAAGTTGGAGGAGTTGCTTGCGAAGAAGTTTGTCTGACCGAGTGTTTCGTTGTAGGGAGCACCAATGTTATTATTAAAGAAGAAGTTTGGCCATGACGGGTAACACGTCATGAAGCCCAGGCTCAATTTTGGAGTTGGTCGTCACAAAGATGACATTTTAGTGTTTTGATGTCCATGGCAGGCGCCATGCCCATGACAGATAATCCGCGGGAGTAAGTACTTGTTTTGATGATGATAAATGGCAGATTTCAATTTTTTTGAGTTTCATGGATGTTTTGAGTACTGTTATTACATTTTCAAATATTGTTTGAATGATGTTGGTATTATTTCATGGTTAAACATGATTTTAATCAAATTTATGAAATATATGATGAATGTTGGATAGGTGCAAATCGACGATGATGTTATGATACTTGCTATGAATTATGTTGATGATATGCTGATGTATAAACATGATTTGTGTGGCTGCATTGTGATAATGTTTTTATGGGATGATAGTTCGGGTGGGAAATTATTATCGTTGAGTCAATGCATGTTTTGTTTATTGTTAGGAGGGGAATTTAAACATTATTTTGTCGTTGCATTGACGTGTTGTGACTTGCATTCATTATTTCATTATTGTTGATGAAAAAGGCAAGTTGCAATCTGAGCAGGGTGGATTTGTGACTTGTCCCAAATTCGAGCAGGGTGGATTTGGGGTTCATGCAGGGTGAACCCGATTCCCGAGTGGACCAATTGATAATGATTTGGTACCACATGCATATGAGTCTAGTTGAGGTTGTGAGTCTCATTGCACAATTTTAAATGATGAGTATGTGATTATTTTTGTTTATGTTGATGAATTTGGGTGTGAGAATGATGTTATGTGATTGTTGTTGAATGTCTAGATGCTTGAATTCTACCTTGTAGTTTATACCGTTAATTTATTGATGTGAATTCTCACCCCTTTTGCTTTGATGTTGTCTACCATGGACACCTTGCAAATAATCTAGATTAGAAGGTGTTGATGTGAGTGGAAGATAACTTTAAAAGTTATTTCCATTTAGTTTTGTTGTTGATTTAGTGGCTATGCTTTGATCATGTAACATCGAGGATGGGCCGTTTATTTTAATTGTTGAATTCAAAGTAATGTTTTTTTAGGATCTTTATGACGTTATTTTGAAGTTGAGAACAAACATGATTTTGTCAAGTATTTTAACTTGATTTTCCGCTGCTATTCAAATAAAGTTGAGATGTTTTTTTTAAGTTGGTAACACTTTCATCAGCGTGTAATACTTGTTATATAAGTTTGGGGTTAGGGTGTTACATTAGTGGTATCAGAGCAGGACGATCCATCCGATCAGGTTTTGGCATGACACTTGTTCCCTAGTATGCGACATGTGTGTGTGTGTGTGTGATAAGTGTAAATTGTAACTATTTTTGTATATAAGTTTTGTTGCACATATCGATACTTTTTGTTAATATCGTACGAATAAACCCCGCTTTGTTTGTAAATACGTTTACTTTACGTTATAGTGTATATATTGCGTATCGTGTAAATATCATAGAGTTTAATTGATTTTCTATCATTTTTGAAGGTATTTAAGCAAGGATATCTTATCATATTCATAAATAGCATTGAATAAGCTTTCCAACGCTTTCGACCGTGCGTCAATCCGAGTTACGGTTCAGAAGTTGTGGTCAAAATAAGGGCTGGTTTGCTGTCAAGTTCGCTTTGCTAACTTTCCAGCGAATGTTCGCTTTGCGAACTTCCCAGCGAATGCTCCCAGACTTGAGGCAGTAGAAAAAGGGAACAAATTTTGCTTTGAGAACTTTCCAGCGAATATTCGCTTTGCAAATAAAAGTTCGCATTACGAACTTCTATAGAAAAGTAGAGTCTGTTTAACTATTCTGAGGCACTTAAGTGCCAATTTTTGGAGTTCGCTTTGCGAATAAAAGTTCACACTGTGAACTTGACGGATTTTGACATACTATATAAGCCATTTCATTCATTTTTTAGGGTATGGGTTTGGGGTTTTTTGCTCCCAACTCCATCAAACTCATTTTTCAGTAGAATTAGCTAGAAAACACCATTGAAGCTTGCACACGGATGATCCGGGGTGGATTTCTTATCAATCGGCTCTGAAAAACTGCGAGTTGTTTGCTTTATTTCTCTTCTTCTCTGTGAATTTCTTCTTTGTTGTGTTTTGTATATGTATTTACTTTGAACTCATGTATGTTTGTCGCCTATGGCGTTGTATAAAATCTGCTTTACAAATCTTTATCGGTGATTGCCCTTGATTTTTCGCTTTATGCTCGGGGTTGGGGTTGTGTTAGAGATAAACTTCACAAACTTTGATTAGGGATGATTATCTTTTAATTTCTGGATGCTAGAGATAGATTTAGAGCAAATAATCTTTATGGGTGTCGAAGCCTAATGCCTCTGTATCTCGAGTCGGGTGCGAGAGTGTCGACGAGGGTAACACGGATGTTCTCTTAGCTCAGTGTGTCAGAGATAGACACTGTTGTGAGCGATTCTGGATGATATTGAGGAGTATTGTAGGTTGAATATAACTGGTCGGTAACTTTAAGTTTGTGAGGAGTCGATTCTGTGCATGCCGAATAAGTTTCATCTCTCTGAAGAATGAATTCTTTTTATGTTGATATTTACTTTTATGTTTCTATGTTTGAACCATTTTAAACCCAAACTCAATAACATTTAAATTGTCGAACGACAGTTCAATTGCACCGATCTCTGTGGACATGATAAATTCCCGGAAAAATACTTTCAAATCTTTTTGTTTCTTGCCGCTTTACCGCTCCAACAAAATGGCGCCGTTGCCGGGGATTGATGCTTTTATTGAATCGCATGGTGATAGTTTCTTTGTTTTTGAGTTTTGTAGATATCGTACATATTGTATATTTTCACTTGTTTATATTGATACTTTTATATTTTGTTCCCGTAACGTTTGTTCAAGTGTTTGGTTAGGACACTTGCTTTTGGTTTACACGGTGAGGCATCACCATGGCATGAAGGAAAGAAGTTACTTGCATAACACAGTAGAGGCGTCAAGCTTATGACGTAAAACAAGCATGTTTTATCATTTTTTGTTTCGTTATTACTTTTTCATTCATGCTTAGGTAGTGTGGTGAACATTCATTAAACAAGTTGTACTCAGATTATTCGTAAAATTCTCAAATATTCACTTTACAACTTGTTTTATACATTTTCACCTAGTCTTTTAGTTTGTTTATATTAATAGTTTTGTGTTTGTCTAAGAGCTTGTTTTGAGTAGCTTGTGGAAATTTAAGGTGATTTTCCAAGTTTGATCATTTCAACTTGCGGATGTATGGTAATGATATTGTTAAGTTTTGTACACGTCCAAGGTATGTGTTTATCGCTTTCTAGACTTTAGCATATTCATGATACTTAGGCATTTTACAAACTTCCATGCCAATCATTCTTTTGTATACTTTCCCACCCTTTTTGTGAGATGGCTTTCCATTGTTCATATATGTGTGGAATACTAACATTATTGTTCTAACTGGATTTTATTATCCTTAATCTTTTGTTTGTAATGATTATATGAAGCATGAAAAGGATCAAGGCATTTTGTTACATTTTGAGCACAACTACCTAGCCAAATAGTCAATTCACCCTGTAAGTGTGTGAGCATTTGTTAAACCCCTTTGTGCCTTTTTATCATTATCCCTGTTGTTTGAACGTAATGCTTGTCTATGAGTATTGAATTCACTTTTTGTATGGATTTTGATTGATTAATTTTTCTTGAACCCTCAACTTTGAGTTGTTGTATGAATTTTTACCTTGCCTTAGAAAGTAGGGAGTATTCACATGATGATGTGGTTGAATTCTTGTTGGGGAGAGAATGATTGTTTACTCATTGGTTGGTTTCTATGAGGTTGAAAAAGAAAAGAAAAAAGAGAAAAACATGAAAAAGAAAAAAAAGGAAAGAAAAAGAAAATCCTTGAGAAAGGAAACAAAAAGAGTTCAAATAATTGTGCTAAATAAGTATTGTGTTTTGTGTAACACTTGGGATTTTGGAAGAAGTTGATTGGAATTTTGTGTTTAAGTCTTTGTGAGTTGACCACTCCCTTAGGTTTAGGCAAGTTTTTGTTTCAATTACCTTTAGAAATTGCCCCTTGTTTGTTTACCCGACCACGCTACAGCCTTGAAAAGCCCTTGTAATTCTTGCCTTTGTATTTTCAATGTGAATTTTTGGATGAATTCATAATTTAGTCTTTTGTTTACAAGATTGTTATGTGAGTGAAAAGTACCTCATTTTGTGTTTTTCATCTACCGATGATTGTTTTTGCTAGGTGTGATTCACGTTTGAACTTGTGTTGTTTTACGATGTTTGGCATGATTTTTGTATTTTGCATTTGTTTCGTGACTATGTTATCGTCGTAGTTTAGTGGTAAGTATTTACTTTGTGTGTACCATTTTTCATTTGAACCATTCATTTGTCTGTTTTTCAAAACCTGTTGATTCGTGAGTTTTTGGTTATCACTACGTTTCTTTGAGTTGTTTGATTCTTGTTTGAGGACAAACAAGTTTAAGTTGGGGAGAGTTTTACAAGTGCAAATTGTAACTATTTTTATATATAAGTTTTGTTGCACTTATCGATACTTTTTGTTAATATCGTACGAATAAACCCCGCTTTGTTTGTAAATACGTTTACTTTACGTTATAGTGTATATATTGCGTATCGTGTAAATATCATTGAGTTTAATTGATTTTCTGTCATTTTTGTAGTTATTCAAGCAAGGATATCTTGTCATATTCACAAAGAGCATTGAATAAGTTTTCCAACGCTTCTGACCGTGCGTCAATCCGAGTTACAGTTTAGAAGTTGTGGTCAAAATAAGGGCTGGTTTGCTGTCAAGTTCGCTTTGCAAACTTTCCAACGAATGTTCGCTTTGTGAACTTCCCAGCGAATGCTCCCAGAGTTGAGGCAGTAGAAAAAGGGACTATAGTTCGCTATCCGAACTTTCCAGCGAATATTCGCTTTTCGAATAAAAGTTCGCCTTGCGAACTTCTGCAGAAAAGCAGAGTCGGTTTAACTATTCTGAGGCACTTAAGTGCCAATTTTTGGAGTTTCCTTTGCGAATAATAGTTTGCTCTGCGAACTTGACGGATTTTGACATACTATATAAGTCATTTCATTCATTTTTTGGGTATGGTTTTGGGGTTTTTGCTCCCAACTCTATCATAGCTCATTTTTCAGTAAAATTAGCTAGAAAACAACATTGAAGCTTGCACACGGATGATCCGGGGTGGATTTCTCATCAATCGGCTCTGACAAACCGTGAGATGTTTTGTTTATTTCTCTTAATCTTTGTTAGGTTTTGTATATGTATTTACTTCGAACTCATGTATATTTGTCGCCCATTGCGTTGTATAAAATCTGCTTTACAAATCTTTATTGGTGATTGTCCTTGATTTTTCGCTTTATGCTCGGGGTTTGGGTTGTGTTAGAGATAAACTTCACAAACTTTGATTAGGGATGGTTATCTGTTAGTTTCTGGATGCCTGAGAAAGATTTAGAGCTAATAATCTTTATGGGTGTCGAAGCTTAATGCCTCCGTATCTCGAGTCGGGTGCGAGAGTGTCGACGAGGGTAACACGGTTGTTCTCTTAGCTCAGTGTGTCAGAGATGGACACTGTTGTGAACAATGCTGGATGATATTGATGAGTATTGTAGGTTGAATATAACCGGTCGGTAAGTTTAAGTTTGTGAGGAGTCGATTATGTGCATGCCAGATAAGTTTCTTCTCTCTGAAGAATGAATTCTTTTTGTGTTGATATTTACTTTTCTGTTTCTATGTTTGAACCATTTTAAACCCAAACTCGATAACATTTAAATTGTCGAATGACAGTTCAATAGCACCGATCTCTGTGGACACAATAAATTCCCGGAAAAATACTTCCAAATGTTTTTGTTGCTTGCCGCTTTACCGCTCCAACAAAATGGCGCCGTTGCCGGGGATTGGTGTTTTTATTGAATCGCATGGTGATAGTTTCTTTGTTTGTGAGTTTTGTAGATATCGTACATATTGTATATTTTCACTTGCTTATATTGATACTTGTATATTTTGTTCCCGTAACGTTTATTCAAATGTTTGGTTAGGACACTTGCTTTTGGTTTGCGCGGTGAGGCATCACCATGGCATGAATGAAAGAAGTTACTAGCTAAGCACAGTAAAGGCGTCGAGCTTATGATGTAATACAAGCATGTTTTATCGTTTTTTGTTTCGTTATTACTTTTTCATTCTAGCTTAGGTAGTGTGGTGAACATTCATTAAACAAGTTGTACTCGTATTATTCTTAAAATTCTCAATTATTCACTTTACAACTTGTTTAATACATTTTCACCCGGTCTTTTAGTTTGTTTATATTAATAGTTTTTGTGTTTGTCTAACAGCTTGTTTTGAGTAGCTTGAGGAAATTTAAGGTGATGTTCCAAGTTTGATCATTTCAACTTGCGGATGTATGGTAATTATATTGTTAAGTTTTGTACACGTCCAAGGTATGTGTTTGTCGCTTTATGGACTTTAAAATATTCATGATACTTAGGCATTTTACAAACTTCCATGCCATTCATTCTTTTGTATACTTGTTTTTGATATGAATCACTTTAGTTCCCACCCTTTATGTGAGGTGGCTATCCATTGTTCATATATGCGTGGAGTACCAACATTCTTGTTCTAACTAGATTTTATTATGCTTAATCTTTTGTTTGTATTGATTATATGAAAGCATGAAAAGGATCAAGGCATTTAGTTTCATTTTGAACACAACTACCTATTCAAATAGTCAATTCACCCTGTGAGTGTGTGAGCATTTGGTAAACCCCTTTTTGCCTTTTTATCATTATCCATGTTATTTGAACGTAATGCTTTTTTTTGAGTATTGAATTCACTTTTTGTATGGATTTTGATTGATTATTTTTTCTTGAACCCTCTAATTTGTATTGTTGTAGGAATTTTTACCTTGCCTTAGAAAGTAGGGAGTATTCACATGATGATGTGGTTGAATTCAAGTTAGGGAGAGAATGATTGTTTACTCATTGGTTGGTTTTTATGAGGTTGAAAAAAAAAAGAAAAAAGAGAAAAATATGAAAAAGAAAAAAAAGGAAAGAAAAAGAAAATCCTTGAGAAAGGAAACAAAAAGAGTTCAAATAATTGTGCTAAGTAAGTATTGTGTTTTGTGTAACACTTGGGATTTTGGAAGAAGTTGATTGGAATTTTGTGTTTAAGTCTTTGTGAGTTGACCACTCCCTTAGGTTTAGGCAAGTTTTTGTTTCAATTACCTTTAGAAATTGCCCCTTGTTTGTTTACCCGACCACGCTACAGCCTTGAAAAGCCCTTGTAATTCTTGCCTTTGTATTTTCAATGTGAATTTTTGGATGAATTCATAATTTAGTCTTTTGTTTACAAGATTGTTATGTGAGTGAAAAGTACCTCATTTTGTGTTTTTCATCTACCGATGATTGTTTTTGCTAGGTGTGATTCACGTTTGAACTTGTGTTGTTTTACGATGTTTGGCATGATTTTTGTATTTTGCATTTGTTTCGTGACTATGTTATCGTCGTAGTTTAGTGGTAAGTATTTACTTTGTGTGTACCATTTTTCATTTGAACCATTCATTTGTCTGTTTTTCAAAACCTGTTGATTCGTGAGTTTTTGGTTATCACTACGTTTCTTTGAGTTGTTTGATTCTTGTTTGAGGACAAACAAGTTTAAGTTGGGGAGAGTTTTACAAGTGCAAATTGTAACTATTTTTATATATAAGTTTTGTTGCACTTATCGATACTTTTTGTTAATATCGTACGAATAAACCCCGCTTTGTTTGTAAATACGTTTACTTTACGTTATAGTGTATATATTGCGTATCGTGTAAATATCATTGAGTTTAATTGATTTTCTGTCATTTTTGTAGTTATTCAAGCAAGGATATCTTGTCATATTCACAAAGAGCATTGAATAAGTTTTCCAACGCTTCTGACCGTGCGTCAATCCGAGTTACAGTTTAGAAGTTGTGGTCAAAATAAGGGCTGGTTTGCTGTCAAGTTCGCTTTGCAAACTTTCCAACGAATGTTCGCTTTGTGAACTTCCCAGCGAATGCTCCCAGAGTTGAGGCAGTAGAAAAAGGGACTATAGTTCGCTATCCGAACTTTCCAGCGAATATTCGCTTTTCGAATAAAAGTTCGCCTTGCGAACTTCTGCAGAAAAGCAGAGTCGGTTTAACTATTCTGAGGCACTTAAGTGCCAATTTTTGGAGTTTCCTTTGCGAATAATAGTTTGCTCTGCGAACTTGACGGATTTTGACATACTATATAAGTCATTTCATTCATTTTTTGGGTATGGTTTTGGGGTTTTTGCTCCCAACTCTATCATAGCTCATTTTTCAGTAAAATTAGCTAGAAAACAACATTGAAGCTTGCACACGGATGATCCGGGGTGGATTTCTCATCAATCGGCTCTGACAAACCGTGAGATGTTTTGTTTATTTCTCTTAATCTTTGTTAGGTTTTGTATATGTATTTACTTCGAACTCATGTATATTTGTCGCCCATTGCGTTGTATAAAATCTGCTTTACAAATCTTTATTGGTGATTGTCCTTGATTTTTCGCTTTATGCTCGGGGTTTGGGTTGTGTTAGAGATAAACTTCACAAACTTTGATTAGGGATGGTTATCTGTTAGTTTCTGGATGCCTGAGAAAGATTTAGAGCTAATAATCTTTATGGGTGTCGAAGCTTAATGCCTCCGTATCTCGAGTCGGGTGCGAGAGTGTCGACGAGGGTAACACGGTTGTTCTCTTAGCTCAGTGTGTCAGAGATGGACACTGTTGTGAACAATGCTGGATGATATTGATGAGTATTGTAGGTTGAATATAACCGGTCGGTAAGTTTAAGTTTGTGAGGAGTCGATTATGTGCATGCCAGATAAGTTTCTTCTCTCTGAAGAATGAATTCTTTTTGTGTTGATATTTACTTTTCTGTTTCTATGTTTGAACCATTTTAAACCCAAACTCGATAACATTTAAATTGTCGAATGACAGTTCAATAGCACCGATCTCTGTGGACACAATAAATTCCCGGAAAAATACTTCCAAATGTTTTTGTTGCTTGCCGCTTTACCGCTCCAACAAAATGGCGCCGTTGCCGGGGATTGGTGTTTTTATTGAATCGCATGGTGATAGTTTCTTTGTTTGTGAGTTTTGTAGATATCGTACATATTGTATATTTTCACTTGCTTATATTGATACTTGTATATTTTGTTCCCGTAACGTTTATTCAAATGTTTGGTTAGGACACTTGCTTTTGGTTTGCGCGGTGAGGCATCACCATGGCATGAATGAAAGAAGTTACTAGCTAAGCACAGTAAAGGCGTCGAGCTTATGATGTAATACAAGCATGTTTTATCGTTTTTTGTTTCGTTATTACTTTTTCATTCTAGCTTAGGTAGTGTGGTGAACATTCATTAAACAAGTTGTACTCGTATTATTCTTAAAATTCTCAATTATTCACTTTACAACTTGTTTAATACATTTTCACCCGGTCTTTTAGTTTGTTTATATTAATAGTTTTTGTGTTTGTCTAACAGCTTGTTTTGAGTAGCTTGAGGAAATTTAAGGTGATGTTCCAAGTTTGATCATTTCAACTTGCGGATGTATGGTAATTATATTGTTAAGTTTTGTACACGTCCAAGGTATGTGTTTGTCGCTTTATGGACTTTAAAATATTCATGATACTTAGGCATTTTACAAACTTCCATGCCATTCATTCTTTTGTATACTTGTTTTTGATATGAATCACTTTAGTTCCCACCCTTTATGTGAGGTGGCTATCCATTGTTCATATATGCGTGGAGTACCAACATTCTTGTTCTAACTAGATTTTATTATGCTTAATCTTTTGTTTGTATTGATTATATGAAAGCATGAAAAGGATCAAGGCATTTAGTTTCATTTTGAACACAACTACCTATTCAAATAGTCAATTCACCCTGTGAGTGTGTGAGCATTTGGTAAACCCCTTTTTGCCTTTTTATCATTATCCATGTTATTTGAACGTAATGCTTTTTTTTGAGTATTGAATTCACTTTTTGTATGGATTTTGATTGATTATTTTTTCTTGAACCCTCTAATTTGTATTGTTGTAGGAATTTTTACCTTGCCTTAGAAAGTAGGGAGTATTCACATGATGATGTGGTTGAATTCAAGTTAGGGAGAGAATGATTGTTTACTCATTGGTTGGTTTTTATGAGGTTGAAAAAAAAAAGAAAAAAGAGAAAAATATGAAAAAGAAAAAAAAGGAAAGAAAAAGAAAATCCTTGAGAAAGGAAACAAAAAGAGTTCAAATAATTGTGCTAAGTAAGTATTGTGTTTTGTGTAACACTTGGGATTTTGGAAGAAGTTGATCGGAATTTTGTGTTTAAATCTTTGTGAGTTGATCACTCCCACAGGTTTAGGCAAGTTTTTGTTTAAATTACCTTTAGAAATTGCCCCTTGTTTGTTTCCCCGACCACGCTACTACCTTGAAAAGCCCTTGTGATTCTTGCCTTTGTATTTTCAATGTGAATTTTTGGATGAATGCATAATTTAGTCTTTTTTTTACAAGATTGTTGTGTGAGTGAAAAGTACCCCATTTTGTGTTTTTCATCTACCGATGATTGTTTTTGCTAGGTGTGATTCACGTTTGAACTTGTGTTGTTTTAGGATGTTTGGCATGATTTTTGTATTTTGCATTTGTTTCGTGACTATTTTATCGTCGTAGTTTAGTGGTAAGTATTTACTTTGTGTGTACCGTTTTTCATTTGAACCATTCATTTGTCCGTTTTTCAAAACCTGTTGATTCGTGATTTTTTGGTTATCACTCTGTTTCTTTGAGTTGTTTGATTCTTGTTTGAGGACAAAAAAGTTTAAGTAGGGGAGAGTTTGATAAGTGCAAATTGTAACTATTTTTGTATATAAATTTTGTTGCACTTATCGATAGTTTTTGTTAATATCGTACGAATAAACCCCGCTTTCTTTGTAAATACATTTACTTTACGTTATAGTGTATATATTGCGTACGTGTAAATATCATTAATTTTAATTGATTTTCTCTAATTTTTTAGGTATTCAAGCAAGGATATCTTGTCATATTCATAAAGAGCATTGAATAAGCTTTCCAACGCTTTCGACCGTGCGTCAATCCGAACTACGGTTCAGAAGTTGTGGTCAAAATATGGGATGGTTTGCTGTCAAGTTCACTTTGCGAACTTTCCTGTGAATGTTCGCTTTGCGAACTTCCCAGCTAATGCTCCCAGACTTGAAGCAATGGAATAAGGGACCAAAGTTTGCTTTGCGAATAAAAGTTCGTATTGCGGACTTCTACAGAAAAGCAGAGTCGGTTTAACTATTCGGAGGCATATAAGTGCCAATTTTTGGAGTTCGCTTTGCGAATAAAGTTCGCACTGCGAACTTGACGGATTTTGAAATACTATATAAGTCATTTTATTCATTTCTTAGGGTATGGTTTTGGGGTTTTTTGCTCCCAACTCCATCAAACTCATTTTTCAGTAGAATTAGCTAGAAAACAACATTGAAGCTTGCACACAGATGATCCAGGGTGGATTTCTCTTCAACTGGCTCTGACAAACCGCGAGATGTTTGGTTTATTTCTCTTCTTCTTTGTGTATTTCTTCTTTGTTGGGTTTTGTATATGTATTTACTTTGAACTCATGTATATTTTTCTCCCATGTCGTTGTATAAAATCTGCTTTACAAATCTTTATCGGTGATTGTCCTTGATTTTTCGCTTTATGCTCGGGGTTTAGGGTGTGTTAGAGATAAACTTCACAAACTTTGATTAGGGATGATTATCTGTTAGTTTCTGGATGCTAGAGATAGATTTAGAGCTAACAATCTTTATGGGTGGCGAAGCTTAATGCCTCCGTATCTCGAATCGGGTGCGAGAGTGTCGACGAGGATAAGACGATTGTTCTCTGAGCTCAGTGTGTCAGAGATGGACACTGTTGTGAGCAATGCTGGATGATATTGAAGAGTAGTGTAGGTTGAATATAACTGGCCGGTAAGTTTAAGTTTGTGAGGAGTCGATTATGTGCATGCCGGATAAGTTTCTTCTCTCTAAAGAATGAATTCTTTTTATGTTGATATTTACTTTTCTACTTCTATGTTTGAACCAGTTTAAACCCAAACTCAATAACATTTAAATTGTCGAACGATAGTTTAATAGCACCGGTCTCTGTGGACGATATATTCTCGAAAAAATACTTCCAAATCTTTTTGTTGCTTGCCGCTTTACCGCTCCAACAAAATGGCGCCGTTGCCAGGGATTGGTATTTTTATTTAATCGCATGGTGATAGTTTCTTTGTTTTTGAGTTTTGTAGATATCGTACATATTGTATATTTTCACTTGTTTATATTGATACTTGTATATTTTGTTCCCGTAACGTTTGTTCAAGTGTTTGGTTAGGACACTTACTTTTGGTTTCCGCGGTGAGGCATCGCCATGAAATGAAAGAAAGAAGTTACTAGCTAAGCACAGTAAATTCGTCGAACTTATGACGTAAAATAAGCATGTTTTATCGTTTTTTCATTCTAGCTTAGGTAGTGTGCTGAACATTCATTAAACAAGTTGTACTCGGATTATTCGTAAAATTCTCAAATATTCACTTTACTACTTGTTTAATCCATTTTCACCCGGTCTTTTAGTTTGTTTATATGAATTGTTTTTGTGTTTGTCTAAGAGCTTGTTTTGAGTAGCTTGAGGAAATTTAAGGCGATGTTTCAAGTTTGATCATTTCAACTTGCGGATGTATGGTAATGATATTAGTAATTTTTGTACATGTCCAAGGTATGTGTTTATCGTTTTCTAGACTTTAGCATATTCATGATACTTAGGCATTTTACAAACTTCCATGCCAATCATTCTTTTGTATACATATTCTTGATGTAAATTACTTTAGTTCCCACCCTTTTTGTGAGGTGGCTTTCCATTGTTCATATATGCGTGGAGTACCAACATTCTTGTTCTAACTGAATTTTATTATGCTTAATATTTTGTTTGTATTGATTATATGAAAGCATGAAAAGGATCAAGGCATTTTGTTTTATTTTGAGCACAACTACCTAGCCAAATAGTCAATTCACCCTGTGAGTGTGTGAGCATTTGTTAAACCCCTTTGTGCCTTTTTATCATTATCCCTGTTGTTTGAACGTAATGCTTGTCTATGAGTATTGAATTCACTTTTTGTATGGATTTTGATTGATTATTTTTTCTTGAACCCTCAACTTTGTGTTGTTGTACGAATTTTTACCTTGTCTTAGAAAGTAGGGAGTATTCACATGATGATGTAGTTGAATTCAAGTTGGGGAGAGAATGATTGTTTACTCATTGGTTGGTTTCTATGAGATTGAAAAAGAAAAGAAAAAAGAGAAAAATATGAAAAAGAAAAAAAAGGAAAGAAAAAGAAAATCCTTGAGAAAGGAAATAAAAAGAGTTCAAATAATTGTGCTAAATAAGTATTGTGTTTTGTGTAACACTTGGGATTTTGGAAGAAGTTGATTGGAATTTTGTGTTTAAGTCTTTGTGAGTTGATCACTCCCTTAGGTTTAGGCAAGTTTTTGTTTCAATTACCTTTAGAAATTTCCCCATAATTGTTTACCCGACCACGCTACAACCTTGAAAAGCCCTTGTGATTCTTGCCTTTGTATTTTCAATGTGAATTTTTGGATGAATGCATAATTTAGTCTTTTGTTTGCAAGATTGTTGTGTGAGTTAAAAGTACCTCATTATGTGTTTTTCATCTACCGATGATTGTTTTTGCTAGGTGTGTTTCACGTTTGAACTTGTGTTGTTTTAGGATGTTTGGCATGATTTTTGTATTTTGCATTTGTTTCGTGACTATGTTATCATCGTATTTTAGTGGTAAGTATTTACTTTGTGTGTATCGTTTTTCATTTGAACCATTCATTTGTCCGTTTTTCAAAACCTGTTGATTCGTGATTTTTTGGTTGTCACTCTGTTTCTTTGAGTTGTTTGATTCTTGTTGGAGGACAAACAAGTTTAAGTTGGGGAGAGTTTGACAAGTGAAAATTGTATCTATTTTTGTATATAAGTTTTGTTGCACTTATCGATACTTTTTGTTAATATCGTACGAATAACCCCCGCTTTGTTTGTAAATACGTTTACTTTACGTTATAGTGTATATATTGCGTATCGTGTAAATATCATTGAGTTTAATTGATTTTCTCTCATTTTTGTAGGTATTCAAGCAAGGATATCTTGTCGTATTCATAATGAGCATTGAATCAGCTTTCCAACGCTTCCGACCGTGCGTCAATCCGAGTTACGGTTCAGAAGTTGTCATAAAAATAATGGCTGGTTTGCTGTCAAGTTCGCTTTGCGAACTTTCCAACGAATGTTCGCTTTGTGACCTTCCCAGCGAATGCTCCCAGACTTGAGGCAGTAGAAAAAGGGACCAAAGTTCGCTTTGAGAACTTTCCAGTGAATATTCTCTTTGCGAATAAAAGTTCGCATTGCGAATAAAAGTTCGCATTGCAAACTTCTGCAGAAAAGCAGAGTCGGTTTAACTATTCTGAGGCACTTAAGTGCCAATTTTTGGAGTTCTCTTTGCGAATAAAAGTTCGCACAACGAACTTGACGGATTTTGACATACTATATAAGTCATTTCATTCATTTTTTAGGGTATGGTTTTGGGGTTTTTTGCTCCCAACTCCATTAAACTCATTTTTCAGTAGAATTAACTAGAAAACAACATTGAAGCTTGCACACGGATGATCCGGGGTGGATTTCTCATCAATCGGCTTTGATAAACCGCGAGATGTTTGGTTTATTTCTCTACTTCTTTGTTGGGTTTTGTATATGTATTTACTTTAAACTCATGTATATTTGTCGCCCATGGCGTTGTATAAAACTGCTTTACAAATCTTTATCGGTGATTGTCCTTGATTTTTCGCTTTATGCTCCAGGATTGGGTTCTGTTAGAGATAAACTACACAAACTTTGATTAGGGATGGTTATCTGTTAGTTTCTGGATGCTAGAGATAGATTTAGAGCTAACAATCTTTATGGGTGTCGAAGCTTAATGCCTCCGTATCTCGAGTCGGGTGCGAGAGTGTCGACGAGGGTAACACAATTTTTCTCTTTGCTCAGTGTGTCAGAGATGGACACTGTTGTGAACAATGCTGGATGATATTGAGGAGTATTGTCGATTGAATATAACTGGTCTGTAAGTTCAAGTTTGTGAGGAGTCGATTATGTGCATGCCGGATAAGTTTCTTCTCTTTGAAGAATGAATTCTTTTTATGTTGATATTTACTTTTCTGTTTCTATGTTTGAACCATTTTAAACCCAAACTCAATAACATTTAAATTGTCGAATGGCAGTTCAATAGCACCGATCTCTGAAGACGAAATATTCCCGGAAAAATATTTCCAAATCTTTTCGTTGCTTGCCACTTTACCGCTCCAACAAAATGGCGCCGTTGCCGGGGATTGGTGTTTTTATTGAATCGCATGGCGATAGTTTCTTGGTTTTTTAGTTTTGTAGATATCGTACATAATGTATATTTTCACTTGTTTATATTGATACTTGTATATTTTGTTCCCGTAACGTTTGTTCAAGTGTTTGGTTAGGACACTTGCTTTTGGTTTGCGCGGTGAGGCATCACCATGGCATGAAAGAAAGAAGTTACTAGCTAAGCACAGTAAAGGCGTTGAGCTTATGACGTAAAACAAGCATGTTTTGTCGTTTTTTGCTTCGTTATTACTTTTCATTCTAGCTTAGGTAGTGTGGTGAACATTCATTAAACAAGTTGTACTCGGATTATTCGTAAAATGATCAAATATTCACTTTACAACTTGTTTAATCCATTTTCACCCGATCTTTTAGTTTGTTTATATTAATAGTTTTTGTGTTTGTCTAAGAGCTTATTTTGAGTTGCTTGAGGAAATTTAAGGTGATGTTCCACGTTTGATCATTTCAACTTGCGGATGTATGGTAATGATATTAGTAATTTTGTACACGTCCAAGGTATATGTTTATCGCTTTCTAGAATTTAACATATTCATGATACTTAGGCATTTTACAAACTTCCATGCCAATCATTCTTTTGTATACTTGTTCTTGATGAGAATCACTTATGTTCCCACCCTTTTTGTGAGGTGGCTTTCCATTGATCATATATGCGTGGAGTACCAACATTCTTGTTCTAACTGGATTTTATTATGCTTAATATTTTATTTTTATTGATTATATGAAAGCATGAAAAGGATCAAGGCATTTGGTTTCATTTTGAGCACAACTACCTAGGCAAATAGTCAATTCACCATGTGAGTGTGTGAGCATTTGTTAATCCCCTTTGTGCCTTTTTATCATTATCCCTGTTGTTTGAACGTAATGCTTGTCTATGAGTATTGAATTAACTTTTTGTATGGATTTTGATTGATTATTTTTTCTTGAACCCTCAACTTTGTGTTCTTGTATGAATTTTTACCTTGTCTTAGAAAGTAGGGAGTATTCACATGATGATGTGGTTGAATTCAAGTTGGGGAGAGAATGATTGTTTACTCATTGGTTGGTTTCTATGAGGTTGAAAAAGAAAAGAAAAAAGAGAAAAATATGAAAAAGAAAAAAAGGAAAGAAAAAGAAAATCCTTGAGAAAGGAAATAAAAAGAGTTCAAATAATTGTGCTAAATAATTATTGTGTTTTGTGTAACACTTGGGATTTTGGAAGAAGTTGATTAGAATTTTGTGTTTAAGTTTTTGTGAGTTGATCACTCCCTTAGGTTTAGGCAAGTTTTTGTTTCGATTACCTTTAGAAATTGCCCCTTAATTGTTTACCCGACCACGCTACAACCTTGAAAAGCCCTTGTGATTCTTGCCTTTGTATTTTCAATGTGAATTTTTGGATGAACGCATAATTTAGTCTTTTGTTTGCAAGATTGTTGTGTGAGTGAAAAGTATCTCATTTTGTGTTTTTCATCTACCGATGATTGTTTTTGCTAGGTGTGTTTCACGTTTGAACTTGTGTTGTTTTAGGATGTTTGGCATGATTTTTTTATTTTACATTTGTTTCGTGACTATGTTATTGTCGTAGTTTAGTGGTAAGTATTTACTTTGTGTGTATCGTTTTTCATTTGAACCATTCATTTGCCCGATTTTCAAAACCTGTTGATTCGTGATTTTTTGGTTGTCACTCTGTTTCTTTGAGTTGTTTGATTCTTGTTGGAGGACAAACAAGTTTAAGTTGGGGAGAGTTTGACAAGTGCAAATTGTATCTATTTTTGTATATAAGTTTTGTTGCACTTATCGATACTTTTTGTTAATATCGTACGAATAAAGGCCGCTTTGTTTGTAAATACGTTTACTTTACGTTATAGTGTGTATATTGCGTATCGTGTAAATATCATTGAGTTTAATTTATTTTCTCTCATTTTTGTAGGTATTCAAGCAAGGATATCTTGTCATATTCATAAAGAGCATTGAATAAGCTTTCCAACGCTTCCGACCGTGCGTCAATCCGAGTTACGGTTCAGAAGTTGTCGTCAAAATAAGGGCTGGTTTGCTGTCAAGTTCCCTTTGCGAACTTTCCAACGAATGTTCGCTTTGTGAACTTCCCAGCGAATGCTCCCAGACTTGAGGCAGGAGAAAAAGGGACCAAAGTTCTCTTTGAGAACTTTCCAGTGAATATTCTCTTTGCGAATAAAAGTTCGCATTGCGAATAAAAGTTCGCATTGCAAACTTCTGCAGAAAAGCAGAGTCGGTTTAACTATTCTGAGGCACTTAAGTGCCAATTTTTGGAGTTCTCTTTGCGAAGAAAAGTGATGTTCCAAGTTTGATCATTTCAACTTGCGGATGTATGGTAATGATATTGTTAAGTTTTGTACATGTACAAGGTATGTGTTTATCGCTTTCTAGACTTTAGCATATTCATGATACTTAGGCATTTTACAAACTTCCATGCCAATCATTCTTTTGTATACTTGTTTTTGATGTGAATCTCTTTAGTTCCCACCCTTTTTGTGAGGTGGCTTTCCATTGTTCATATATGCGTGGAATACCAACATTATTGTTTTAACTGGATTTTATTATGCTTAATCTTTTGTGGTACTGATTATATGAAAGCATGAAAAGGATCAAGGCATTTTGTTACATTTTGAGCACAACTACCTAGCCAAATAGTCAATTCACCATGTGAGTGTGTGAGCATTTGTCAAACCCCTTTGTGCCTTTTTATCATTATCCCTGTTGTTTGAACGTAATGCTTGTCTATGAGTATTGAATTCACTTTTTGTATGGATTTTGATTGATTAATTTTTCTTGAACCCTCAACTTTGAGTTGTTGTATGAATTTTTACCTTGCCTTAGAAAGTAAGGAGTATTCACATGATGATGTGGTTGAATTCAAGTTGGGGAGAGAATGATTGTTTACTCATTGGTTGGTTTCTATGAGGTTGAAAAAGAAAAGAAAAAAGAGAAAAATATGAAAAAGAAAAAAAAGGAAAGAAAAAGAAAATCCTTGAGAAAGGAAACAAAAAGAGTTCAAATAATTGTGCTAAATAAGTATTGTGTTTTGTGTAACACTTGGGATTTTGGAAGAAGTTGATTGGAATTTTGTGTTTAAGTCTTTGTGAGTTGACCACTCCCTTAGGTTTAGGCAAGGTTTTGTTTCAATTACCTTTATAAATTGCCCCTTGTTTGTTTACCCGACCACGCTACAGCCTTGAAAAACCCTTGTGATTCTTGCCTTTGTATTTTCAATGTGAATTTATGGATGAATGCATAATTTAGTCTTTTGTTTACAGAATGTTATGTGAGTGAAAAGTACCTCATTTTGTGTTTTTCATCTACCGATGATTGTTTTTGCTTGGTGTGATTCACGTTTGAACTTGTGTTGTTTTAGGATGTTTGGCATGATTTTTGTATTTTGCATTTGTTTCGTGACTATGTTATAGTTGTAGTTTAGTGGTAAGTATTTACTTTGTGTGTACCAGTTTTCATTTGAACCATTCATTTGTCCATTTTTCAAAACATGTTGATTCGTGAGTTTTTGGTTGTCACTCTGTTTCTTTGAGTTGTTTGATTCTTGTTTGAGGACAAAAAAGTTTAAGTTGTGGAGAGTTTGACAAGTGCAAATTGTAACTATTTATATATATAAGTTTTGTTGCACTTATCGATACTTTTTGTTAATATCGTACGAATAAACCCCGCTTTGTTTGTAAATACGTTTACTTTACGTTATAGTGTATATATTGCATATCGTGTAAATATCATTGAGTTTAATTGATTTTATCACATTTTTGTAGGTATTCAAGCAAGGATATCTTGTCAAATTCACAAAGAGCATTGAATAAGTTTTCCAACGCTTCTGACCGTGCGTCAATCCGAGTTACAGTTTAGAAGTTGTGGTCAAAATAAGGGCTGGTTTGCTGTCAAGTTTGCTTTGCGAACTTTCCAGCGAATGTTCGCTTTGCGAACTTCCCAGCGAATGCTACCAGAGTTGAGGTAGTAGAAAACGGGACTAAAGTTCGCTTTTCGAACTTTCCAGCGAATATTCGCTTTTCGAATAAAAGTTTGCCTTGCGAACTTCTGCAGAAAAGCAGAGTCGGTTTAACTAGTCTAAGGCACTTAAGTGCCAATTTTTGGAGTTTGCTTTGCGAATAATAGTTTGCACTGCGAACTTGACGGATTTTGACATACTATATAAGTCATTTCATTCATTTTTTGGGTATGGTTTTGGGGTTTTTGCTCCCAACTCCATCATAGCTCATTTTTCAGTAAAATTAGCTAGAAAACAACATTGAAGCTTGCACACGGATGATCCGGGGTGGATTTCTCATCAATCGGCTCTGACAAACCGCGAGATGTTTGGTTTATTTCTCTTATTCTTTGTTAGGTTTTGTATATGTATTTACTTCGAACTCATGTATATTTGTCGCCCATGGCGTTGTATAAAATCTGCTTTACAAATCTTTATTGGTGATTGTCCTTGATTTTTCGCTTTATGCTCGGGGTTTGGGCTGTGTTAGAGATAAACTTCACAAACTTTGATTAGGGATGGTTATCTGTTAGTTTCTGGATGCCTGAGATAGATTTAGAGCTAATAATCTTTATGGGTGTCGAAGCTTAATGCCTCCGTATCTCGAGTCGGGTGCGAGAGTGTCGACGAGGGTAACACGGTTGTTCTCTTAGCTCAGTGTGTCAGAGATGGACACTGTTGTGAACAATGCTGGATGATATTGAGGAGTATTGTAGGTTGAATATAACTGGTCGGTAAGTTTAAGTTTGTGAGGAGTCGATTATGTGCATGCCGGATAAGTTTCTTCTCTTTGAAGAATGAATTCTTTTTGTGTTGATATTTACTTTTCTGTTTCTATGTTTTAACCATTTTAAACCCAAACTCAATAACATTTAAATTGTCGAACGGCAGTTCAATAGCACCGATCTCTGTGGACACAATAAATTCCCGGAAAAATATTTCCAAATGTTTTTGTTGGTTGCCGCTTTACCGCTCCAACAAAATGGCGCCGTTGCCGGGGATTGGTGTTTTTATTGAATCGCATGGTGATAGTTTCTTTGTTTGTGAGTTTTGTAGATATCGTACATATTGTATATTTTCACTTGCTTATATTGATACTTGTATATTTTGTTCCCGTAACGTTTATTCAAATGTTTGGTTAGGACACTCGCTTTTGGTTTGCGCGGTGAGGCATCACCATGGCATGAATGAAAGAAGTTACTAGCTAATCACAGTAAAGGCGTCGAGCTTATGATGTAATACAAGCATTTTTTATCGTTTTTTGTTTCGTTATTACTTTTTCATTCTAGCTTAGGTAGTGTGGTGAACATTCATTAAACAAGTTGTACTCGTATTATTCGTAAAATTCTCAATTATTCACTTTACAACTTGTTTAATACATTTTCACCCGGTCTTTTAGTTTGTTTATATTAATAGTTTTTGTGTTTGTCTAACAGCTTGTTTTGAGTAGCTTGAGGAAATTTAAGGTGATGTTCCAAGTTTGATCATTTCAACTTGCGGATGTATGGTAATGATATTGTTAAGTTTTGTACACGTCCAAGGTATGTGTTTGTCGCTTTCTAGACTTTAACATATTCATGATACTTAGGCATTTTACAACCTTCCATGCCATTCATTCTTTTGTATACTTGTTCTTGATATGAATCACATTAGTTCCCACCCTTTATGTGAGGTGGCTATCCATTGTTCATATATGCGTGGAGTACCAACATTCTTGTTCTAACTAGATTTTATTATGCTTAATCTTTTGTTTGTATTGATTATATGAAAGCATGAAAAGGATCAAGGCATTTAGTTTCATTTTGAACACAACTACGTATTCAAATAGTCAATTCACCCTGTGAGTGTGTGTGCATTTGGTAAACCCCTTTTTGCCTTTTTATCATTATCCATGTTATTTGAACGTAATGCTTTTTTTTTAGTATTGAATTCACTTTTTGTATGGATTTTGATTGATTATTTTTTCTTGAACCCTCTAATTTGTATTGTTGTAGGAATTTTTACCTTGCCTTAGAAAGTAGGGAGTATTCACATGATGATGTGGTTGAATTCAAGTTAGGGAGAGAATGATTGTTTACTCATTGGTTGGTTTTTATGAGGTTGAAAAAAAAAAGAAAAAAGAGAAAAATATGAAAAAGAAAAAAAAGGAAAGAAAAAGAAAATCCTTGAGAAAGGAAACAAAAAGAGTTCAAATAATTGTGCTAAATAAGTATTGTGTTTTGTGTAACACTTGGGATTTTGGAAGAAGTTGATTGGAATTTTGTATTTAAATCTTTGTGAGTTGATCACTCCCATAGGTTTAGGCAAGTTTTTGTTTCAATTACCTTTAGAAATTGCCCCTTGTTTGTTTACCAGACCACGCTACAACCTTGAAAAGCCCTTGTGATTCTTGCCTTTGTATTTTCAATGTGAATTTTTGGATGAATGCATAATTTAGTCTTTTGTATACAAGATTGTTGTGTGAGTGAAAAGTACCCCATTTTGTGTTTTTCATCTACCGATGATTGTTTTTGCTAGGTGTGATTCACGTTTGAACTTGTGTTGTTTTAGGATGTTTGGCATGATTTTTGTATTTTGCATTTGTTTCGTGACTATTTTATCGTCGTAGTTTAGTGGTAAGTATTTACTTTTGTGTACCGTTTTTCATTTGAACCATTCATTTGTCCGTTTTTCAAAACCTGTTGATTCGTGATTTTTTGGTTATCACTCTGTTTCTTTGAGTTGTTTGATTCTTGTTTGAGGACAAAAAAGTTTAAGTCGGGGAGAGTTTGATAAGTGCAAATTGTAACTATTTTTGTATATAAATTTTGTTGCACTTATCGATAGTTTTTGTTAATATCGTACGAATAAACCCCGCTTTCTTTGTAAATACGTTTACTTTACGTTATAGTGTATATATTGCGTACGTGTAAATATCATTAATTTTAATTGATTTTCTCTAATTTTTTAGGTATTCAAGCAAGGATATCTTGTCATATTCATAAAGAGCATTGAATAAGCTTTCCAACGCTTTCGACCGTGCGTCAATCCGAACTACGGTTCAGAAGTTGTGGTCAAAATATGGGATGGTTTGCTGTCAAGTTCACTTTGCGAACTTTCCTGCGAATGTTCGCTTTGCGAACTTCCCAGCTAATGCTCCCAGACTTGAAGCAATGGAATAAGGGACCAAAGTTTGCTTTGCGAATAAAAGTTCGTATTGCGGACTTCTACAGAAAAGCAGAGTCGGTTTAACTATTCGGAGGCATATAAGTGCCAATTTTTGGAGTTCGCTTTGCGAATAAAGTTCGCACTGCGAACTTGACGGATTTTGAAATACTATATAAGTCATTTTATTCATTTCTTAGGGTATGGTTTTCGGGTTTTTTGCTCCCAACTCCATTAAACTCATTTTTCAGTAGAATTAGCTAGAAAACAACATTGAAGCTTGCACACGGATGATCCAGGGTGGATTTCTCTTCAACCGGATCTGACAAACCGCGAGATGTTTGGTTTATTTCTCTTCTTCTTTGTGTATTTGTTCTTTGTTGGGTTTTGTATATGTATTTACTTTGAACTCATGTATATTTTTCTCCCATGTCGTTGTATAAAATCTGCTTTACAAATCTTTATCAGTGATTGTCCTTGATTTTTCGCTTTATGCTCGGGGTTTAGGGTGTGTTAGAGATAAACTTCACAAACTTTGATTAGGGATGATTATCTGTTAGTTTGTGGATGCTAGAGATAGATTTAGAGCTAACAATCTTTATGGGTGGCGAAGCTTAATGCCTCCGTATCTCGAGTCGGGTGCGAGAGTGTCGACGAGGATAAGACGATTGTTCTCTGAGCTCAGTGTGTCAGAGATGGACACTGTTGTGAGCAATGCTGGATGATATTGAGGAGTAGTGTAGGTTGAATATAACTGGTCGGTAAGTTTAAGTTTGTGAGGAGTCGATTATGTGCATGCCGGATAAGTTTCTTCTCTCTAAAGAATGAATTCTTTTTATTTTCATATTTACTTTTCTACTTCTATGTTTGAACTATTTTAAACCCAAACTCAATAACATTTAAATTGTCGAACGACAGTTTAATAGCACCGGTCTCTGTGGACGATATATTCTCGAAAAAATACTCCCAAATCTTTTCGTTGCTTGCCGCTTTACCGCTCCAACAAAATGGCGCCGTTGCCAGGGATTGGTGTTTTTATTGAATCGCATGGTGATAGTTTATTTGTTTTTGAGTTTTGTAGATATCGTACATATTGTATATTTTCACTTGTTTATATTGATACTTGTATATTTTGTTCCCGTAACGTTTGTTCAAGTGTTTGGTTAGGACACTTACTTTTGGTTTCCGCGGTGAGGCATCGCCATGAAATGAAAGAAAGAAGTTACTAGCTAAGCACAGTAAAGTCGTCGGGCTTATGACGTAAAATAAGCATGTTTTATCGTTTTTTCATTCTAGCTTAGGTAGTGTGCTGAACATTCATTAAACAAGTTGTACTCGGATTATTCGTAAAATTCTCAAATATTCACTTTACTACTTGTTTAATCCATTTTCACCCGGTCTTTTAGTTTGTTTATATGAATTGTTTTTGTGTTTGTCTAAGAGCTTGTTTTGAGTAGCTTGAGGAAATTTAAGGTGATGTTTCAAGTTTGATCATTTCAACTTGTGGATGTATGGTAATGATATTAGTAAGTTTTGTACATGTCCAAGGTATGTGTTTATCGTTTTCTAGACTTTAGCATATTCATGATACTTAGGCATTTTACAAACTTCCATGCCAATCATTCTTTTGTATACTTATTCTTGATGTAAATTACTTTAGTTCCCACCCTTTTTGTGAGGTGGCTTTCCATTGTTCATATATGCGTGGAGTACCAACATTCTTGTTCTAACTGGATTTTATTATGCTTAATATTTTGTTTGTATTGATTATATGAAAGCATGAAAAGGATCAAGGCATTTTGTTTTATTTTGAGCACAACTACCTAGCCAAATAGTCAATTCACCCTGTGAGTGTGTGAGCATTTGTTAAACCCCTTTGTGCCTTTTTATCATTATCCATGTTGTTTGAACGTAATGCTTGTCTATGAGTATTGAATTCACTTTTTGTATGGATTTTGATTGATTATTTTTTCTTGAACCCTCAACTTTGTGTTGTTGTACGAATTTTTACCTTGTCTTAGAAAGTAGGGAGTATTCACATGATGATGTGGTTGAATTCAAGTTGGGGAGAGAATGATTGTTTTCTCATTGGTTGGTTTCTATGAGTTTGAAAAAGAAAAGAAAAAAGAGAAAAATATGAAAAAGAAAAAAAAGGAAAGAAAAAGAAAATCCTTGAGAAAGGAAATAAATAGAGTTCAAATAATTGTGCTAAATAAGTATTGTGTTTTGTGTAACACTTGGGATTTTGGAAGAAGTTGATTGGAATTTTGTGTTTAAGTCTTTGTGAGTTGATCACTCCCTTAGGTTTAGGCAAGTTTTTGTTTCAATTACCTTTAGAAATTTCCCCTTAATTGTTTACCCGACCACGCTACAACCTTGAAAAGCCCTTGTGATTCTTGCCTTTGTATTTTCAATGTGAATTTTTGGATGAATGCATAATTTAGTCTTTTGTTTGCAAGATTGTTGTGTGAGTTAAAAGTACCTCATTATGTGTTTTTCATCTACCGATGATTGTTTTTGCTAGGTGTGTTTCACGTTTGAACTTGTGTTGTTTTAGGATGTTTGGCATGATTTTTGTATTTTGCATTTGTTTTGTGACTATGTTATCGTCGTAGTTTAGTGGTAAGTATTTACTTTGTGCGTATCGTTTTTCATTTAAACCATTCATTTGTCCGTTTTTCAAAACCTGTTGATTCGTGATTTTTTGGTTGTCACTCTGTTTCTTTGAGTTGTTTGATTCTTGTTGGAGGACAAACAAGTTTAAGTTGGGGAGAGTTTGACAAGTGAAAATTGTATCTATTTTTGTATATAAGTTTTGTTGCACTTATCGATACTTTTTGTTAATATCGTACGAATAACCCCCGCTTTGTTTGTAAATACGTTTACTTTACGTTATAGTGTATATATTGCGTATCGTGTAAATATCATTGAGTTTAATTGATTTTCTCTCATTTTTGTATGTATTCAAGCAAGGATATCTTGTAATATTCATAAAGAGCATTGAATAAGCTTTCCAACGCTTCCGACCGTGCGTCAATCCGAGTTACGGTTCAGAAGTTGTCGTAAAAATAAGGGCTGGTTTGCTATCAAGTTCGCTTTGCGAACTTTCCAACGAATGTTCGCTTTGTGACCTTCCCAGCGAATGCTCCCAGACTTGAGGCAGTAGAAAAAGGGACCAAAGTTCGCTTTGAGAACTTTCCAGTGAATATTCTCTTTGCGAATAAAAGTTCGCATTGCGAATAAAAGTTCGCATTGCAAATTTCTGCAGAAAAGCAGAGTCAGTTTAACTATTCTGAGGCACTTAAGTGCCAATTTTTGGAGTTCTCTTTGCGAATAAAAGTTCGCACAACGAACTTGACGGATTTTGACATAATATATAAGTCATTTCATTCATTTTTTAGGGTATGGTTTTGGGGTTTTTTGCTCCCAACTCCATTAAACTCATTTTTCTGTAGAATTAACTAGAAAACAACATTGAAGCATGCACACGGATGATCCGGGGTGGATTTCTCATCAATCGGCTCTGATAAACCGCGAGATGTTTGGTTTATTTCTCTACTTCTTTGTTGGGTTTTGTATATGTATTTACTTTGAACTCATGTATATTTGCCGCCCATGGCGTTGTATAAACTGCTTTACAAATCTTTATCGGTGATTGTCCTTGATTTTTCGCTTTATGCTCCGGGATTGGGTTGTGTTAGAGATAAACTACACAAACTTTGATTAGGGATGGTTATCTGTTAGTTTCTGGATGCTAGAGATAGATTTAGAGTTAACAATCTTTATGGGTGTCGAAGCTTAATGCCTTCGTATCTCGAGTCGGGTGCGAGAGTGTCGACGAGGGTCACACAATTTTTCTCTTTGCTCAGTGTTTTAGAGATGGACACTGTTGTGAACAATGCTGGATGATATTGAGGAGTATTGTAGGTTGAATATAACTGGTCGGTAAGTTTAAGTTTTTGAGGAGTCGATTATGTGCATGCCGGATAAGTTTCTTCTCTTTGAAGAATGAATTCTTTTTATGTTGATATTTACTTTTCTGTTTCTATGTTTGAACCATTTTAAACCCAAACTCAATAACATTTAAATTGTCGAACGACAGTTCAATAACACCGATCTCTGTGGACGATATATTCCCGAAAAAATATTTCCAAATCTTTTCGTTGCTTGCCGCTTTACCGCTCCAACAAAATGGCGCCGTTGCCGGGGATTGGTGTTTTTATTGAATCGCATGGCGATAGTTTCTTTGTTTTTGAGTTTTGTAGATATCGTACATATTGTATATTTTCACTTGTTTATATTGATACTTGTATATTTTGTTCCCGTAACGTTTGTTCAAGTGTTTGGTTAGGACACTTGCTTTTGGTTTACGCGGTGAGGCATCACCATGGCATGAAAGAAAAAAGTTACTAGCTAAGCACAGTAAAGGCGTTGAGCTTATGACGTAAAACAAGCATGTTTTGTCGTTTTTTGCTTCGTTATTACTTTTTCATTCTAGCTTAGGTAGTTTGGTGAACATTCATTAAACAAGTTGTACTCAGATTATTCGTAAAATTCTCAAATATTCACTTTACGTCTTGTTTAATCCATTTTCACCCGATCTTTTAGTTTGTTTATATTAATAATTATTGTGGTTGTCTAAGAGCCTGTTTTGAGTTGCTTGAGGAAATTTAAGGTGATGTTCCACGTTTGATCATTTCAACTTGCGGATGTATGGTAATGATATTAGTAATTTTATACACGTCCAAGGTATGTGTTTATCGCTTTCTAGACTTTAGCATATTCATGATACTTGGGAATTTTACAAACTTCCATGCCAATCATTATTTTGTATACTTGTTCTTGATGTGAATCACTTTAGTTCCCACCCTTTTTGTGAGGTGGCTTTCCATTGATCATATATGCTTGGAGTACCAACATTCTTGTTCTAATTGGATTTTATTATGCTTAATATTTTGTTTTTATAGATTATATGAAAGCATGAAAAGGATCAAGGCATTTTGTTTCATTTTAAGCACAACTACCTAGGCAAATAGTCAATTCACCCTGTGAGTGTGTGAGCATTTGTTAAACCCCTTTGTGCCTTTTTATCATTATCCCTGTTGTTTGAATGTAATGCTTTTCTAGGAGTATTGGATTCACTTTTTGTATGGATTTTGATTGATTATTTTTTCTTGAACCCTCAACTTTATGTTGTTGTATGAATTTTTACCTTGTCTTAGAAAGTAGGGAGTATTCACATGATGATGTGGTTGAATTCAAGTTGGGGAGAGAATGATTGTTTACTCATTGGTTGGTTTCTATGTGGTTGAAAAAGAAAAGAAAAAAGAGAAAAATATGAAAAAGAAAAAAAGGAAAGAAAAAGAAAATCATTGAGAAAGGAAATAAAAAGAGTTCAAATACTTGTGCTAAATAAGTATTGTATTTTGTGTAACACTTGGGATTTTGGAAGAAGTTGATTAGAATTTTGTGTTTAAGTTTTTGTGAGTTGATCACTCCCTTAGGTTTAGGCAAGTTTTTGTTTTGATTACCTTTAGAAACTGGCCCTTAATTGTTTACCCGACCACGCTACAACCTTGAAAAGCCCTTGTGATTCTTGCCTTTGTATTTTCAATGTGAATTTTTGGATGAACGCATAATTTAGTCTTTTGTTTGCAAGATTGTTGTGTGAGTGAAAAGTATCTCATTTTGTGTTTTTCATCTACCGATGATTGTTTTTGCTAGGTGTGTTTCATGTTTGAACTTGTGTTGTTTTAGGATGTTTGGCATGATTTTTTTATTTTACATTTGTTTCGTGACTATGTTATTGTCGTAGTTTAGTGGTAAGTATTTACTTTGTGTGTATCGTTTTTCATTTGAACCATTCATTTGTCCGTTTTTCAAAACCTGTTGATTCGTGATTTTTTGGTTGTCACTCTGTTTCTTTGAGTTGTTTGATTCTTGTTGGAGGACAAACAAGTTTAAGTTGGGGAGAGTTTGACAAGTGCAAATAGTAACTATTTTTGTATATAAGTTTTGTTGCACTTATCGATACTTTTTGTTAATATCGTATGAATAAACCCCGCTTTGTTTGTAAATACGTTTACTTTACGTTATAGTGTATATATTGCGTATAGTGTAAATATCATTGAGTTTAATTGATTTTCTCTCATTTTTGTAGGTATTCAATCAAGGATATCCTGTCATATTCATAAAGAGCATTGAATAAGCTTTCCAACGCTTCCGACCGTGCGTAAATCCGAGTTACGGTTCAGAAGTTGTCGTCAAAATAAGGGCTGGTTTGCTGTCAAGTTCCCTTTGCGAACTTTCCAACGAATGTTCGCTTTGTGAACTTCCCAGCGAATGCTCCCAGACTTGAGGTAGGAGAAAAAGGGACCAAAGTTCGCTTTGAGAACTTTCCAGTGAATATTCTCTTTGCGAATAAAAGTTCGCATTGCGAATAAAAGTTCGCATTGCAAACTTCTGCAGAAAAGCAGAGTCGGTTTAACTATTCCGAGGCACTTAAGTG
The DNA here is from genome assembly GCA_022829125.1 of Lathyrus tuberosus. Taxonomy (NCBI): domain Eukaryota; kingdom Viridiplantae; phylum Streptophyta; class Magnoliopsida; order Fabales; family Fabaceae; genus Lathyrus; species Lathyrus tuberosus. The sequence continues at coordinate 5,503,923 of JALAZF010000199.1, read as the reverse complement.
CCAATTTTTGGAGTTCTCTTTGCGAATAAAAGTTCGCACCACGAACCTGACGGATTTTGACATACTATATAAGTTATTTCATTCATTTTTAGGGTATAGTTTTGGGGTTTTTTGCTCTCAACTCCATCAAACTCATTTTTCAGTAGAATTAGCTAGAAAACAACATTGAAGCTTGCACACGGATGATCCGGGGTGGATTTCTCATCAATCGGCTCTGACAAACCGCGAGATGTTTGGTTTATTTCTCTACTTCTTTGTTGGGTTTTGTATATGTATTTACTTTGAACTCATGTATATTTTTCGCCCATGGCATTGTATAAACTGCTTTACAAATCTTTATTGGCGATTGTCCTTGATTTTTTGCTTTATGCTCCGGGATTGGGTTGTGTTAGAGATAAACTACACAAACTTTGATTAGGGATGGTTATCTGTTAGTTTCTGGATGCTAGAGATAGATTTAGAGCTAAGAATCTTTATGGGTGTCGAAGCTTAATGCCTTCGTATCTCGAGTCGGGTGCGAGAGTGTCGATGAGGGTAACACAATTTTTCTCTTTGCTCAGTGTGTCAGAGATGGACACTGTTGTGAACAATGCTGGATGATATTGAGGAGTATTGTAGGTTGAATATAACTGGTCGGTAAGTTTAAGTTTTTGAGGAGTCGATTATGTGCATGCCGGATAAGTTTCTTCTCTTTGAAGAATGAATTCTTTTTATGTTGATATTTACTTTTCTGTTTCTATGTTTGAACCATTTTAAACCCAAACTCAATAACATTTAAATTGTCGAACGACAGTTCAATAACACCGATCTCTGTGGACGATATATTCCCGAAAAAATATTTCCAAATCTTTTCGTTGCTTGCCGCTTTACCGCTCCAACAAAATGGCGCCGTTGCCGGGGATTGGTGTTTTTATTGAATCGCATGGCGATAGTTTCTTTGTTTTTGAGTTTTGTAGATATCGTACATATTGTATATTTTCACTTGTTTATATTGATACTTGTATATTTTGTTCCCGTAACGTTTGTTCAAGTGTTTGGTTAGGACACTTGCTTTTGGTTTGCGCGGTGAGGCATCACCATGGCATGAAAGAAAAAAGTTACTAGCTAAGCACAGTAAAGGCGTTGAGCTTATGACGTAAAACAAGCATGTTTTGTCGTTTTTTGCTTCGTTATTACTTTTTCATTCTAGCTTAGGTAGTTTGGTGAACATTCATTAAACAAGTTGTACTCAGATTATTCGTAAAATTCTCAAATATTCACTTTACGTCTTGTTTAATCCATTTTCACCCGATCTTTTAGTTTGTTTATATTAATAGTTTTTGTGGTTGTCTAAGAGCCTGTTTTGAGTTGCTTGAGGAAATTTAAGGTGATGTTCCACGTTTGATCATTTCAACTTGCGGATGTATGGTAATGATATTACTAATTTTATACACGTCCAAGGTATGTGTTTATCGCTTTCTAGACTTTAGCATATTCATGATACTTGGGAATTTTACAAACTTCCATGCCAATCATTATTTTGTATACTTGTTCTTGATGTGAATCACTTTAGTTCCCACCCTTTTTGTGAGGTGGCTTTCCATTGATCATATATGCTTGGAGTACCAACATTCTTGTTCTAACTGGATTTTATTATGCTTAATATTTTGTTTTTATAGATTATATGAAAGCATGAAAAGGATCAAGGCATTTTGTTTCATTTTAAGCACAACTACCTAGGCAAATAGTCAATTCACCCTGTGAGTGTGTGAGCATTTGTTAAACCCCTTTGTGCCTTTTTATCATTATCCCTGTTGTTTGAATGTAATGCTTTTCTAGGAGTATTGGATTCACTTTTTGTATGGATTTTGATTGATTATTTTTTCTTGAACCCTCAACTTTATGTTGTTGTATGAATTTTTACCTTGTCTTAGAAAGTAGGGAGTATTCACATGATGATGTGGTTGAATTCAAGTTGGGGAGAGAATGATTGTTTACTCATTGGTTGGTTTCTATGTGGTTGAAAAAGAAAAGAAAAAAGAGAAAAATATGAAAAAGAAAAAAAGGAAAGAAAAAGAAAATCATTGAGAAAGGAAATAAAAAGAGTTCAAATACTTGTGCTAAATAAGTATTGTATTTTGTGTAACACTTGGGATTTTGGTAGAAGTTGATTAGAATTTTGTGTTTAAGTTTTTGTGAGTTGATCACTCCCTTAGGTTTAGGCAAGTTTTTGTTTTGATTACCTTTAGAAATTGGCCCTTAATTGTTTACCCGACCACGCTACAACCTTGAAAAGCCCTTGTGATTCTTGCCTTTGTATTTTCAATGTGAATTTTTGGATGAACGCATAATTTAGTCTTTTGTTTGCAAGATTGTTGTGTGAGTGAAAAGTATCTCATTTTGTGTTTTTCATCTACCGATGATTGTTTTTGCTAGGTGTGTTTCATGTTTGAACTTGTGTTGTTTTAGGATGTTTGGCATGATTTTTTTATTTTACATTTGTTTCGTGACTATGTTATTGTCGTAGTTTAGTGGTAAGTATTTACTTTGTGTGTATCGTTTTTCATTTGAACCATTCATTTGTCCGTTTTTCAAAACCTGTTGATTCGTGATTTTTTGGTTGTCACTCTGTTTCTTTGAGTTGTTTGATTCTTGTTGGAGGACAAACAAGTTTAAGTTGGGGAGAGTTTGACAAGTGCAAATAGTAACTATTTTTGTATATAAGTTTTGTTGCACTTATCGATACTTTTTGTTAATATCGTATGAATAAACCCCGCTTTGTTTGTAAATACGTTTACTTTACGTTATAGTGTATATATTGCGTATAGTGTAAATATCATTGAGTTTAATTGATTTTCTCTCATTTTTGTAGGTATTCAATCAAGGATATCCTGTCATATTCATAAAGAGCATTGAATAAGCTTTCCAACGCTTCCGACCGTGCGTAAATCCGAGTTACGGTTCAGAAGTTGTCGTCAAAATAAGGGCTGGTTTGCTGTCAAGTTCCCTTTGCGAACTTTCCAACGAATGTTCGCTTTGTGAACTTCCCAGCGAATGCTCCCAGACTTGAGGTAGGAGAAAAAGGGACCAAAGTTCGCTTTGAGAACTTTCCAGTGAATATTCTCTTTGCGAATAAAAGTTCGCATTGCGAATAAAAGTTCGCATTGCAAACTTCTGCAGAAAAGCAGAGTCGGTTTAACTATTCCGAGGCACTTAAGTGCCAATTTTTGGAGTTCTCTTTGCGAATAAAAGTTCGCACCACGAACCTGACGGATTTTGACATACTATATAAGTTATTTCATTCATTTTTAGGGTATAGTTTTGGGGTTTTTTGCTCTCAACTCCATCAAACTCATTTTTCAGTAGAATTAGCTAGAAAACAACATTGAAGCTTGCACACGGATGATCCGGGGTGGATTTCTCATTAATCGGCTCTGACAAACCGCGAGATGTTTGGTTTATTTCTCTACTTCTTTGTTGGGTTTTGTATATGTATTTACTTTGAACTCATGTATATTTTTCGCCCATGGCATTGTATAAACTGCTTTACAAATCTTTATTGGCGATTGTCCTTGATTTTTTGCTTTATGCTCCGGGATTGGGTTGTGTTAGAGATAAACTACACAAACTTTGATTAGGGATGGTTATCTGTTAGTTTCTGGATGCTAGAGATAGATTTAGAGCTAAGAATCTTTATGGGTGTCGAAGCTTAATGCCTTCGTATCTCGAGTCGGGTGCGAGAGTGTCGATGAGGGTAACACAATTTTTCTCTTTGCTCAGTGTGTCAGAGATGGACACTGTTGTGAACAATGCTGGATGATATTGAGGAGTATTGTAGGTTGAATATAACTGGTCGGTAAGTTTAAGTTTTTGAGGAGTCGATTATGTGCATGCCGGATAAGTTTCTTCTCTTTGAAGAATGAATTCTTTTTATGTTGATATTTACTTTTCTGTTTCTATGTTTGAACCATTTTAAACCCAAACTCAATAACATTTAAATTGTCGAACGACAGTTCAATAACACCGATCTCTGTGGACGATATATTCCCGAAAAAATATTTCCAAATCTTTTCGTTGCTTGCCGCTTTACCGCTCCAACAAAATGGCGCCGTTGCCGGGGATTGGTGTTTTTATTGAATCGCATGGCGATAGTTTCTTTGTTTTTGAGTTTTGTAGATATCGTACATATTGTATATTTTCACTTGTTTATATTGATACTTGTATATTTTGTTCCCGTAACGTTTGTTCAAGTGTTTGGTTAGGACACTTGCTTTTGGTTTGCGCGGTGAGGCATCACCATGGCATGAAAGAAAAAAGTTACTAGCTAAGCACAGTAAAGGCGTTGAGCTTATGACGTAAAACAAGCATGTTTTGTCGTTTTTTGCTTCGTTATTACTTTTTCATTCTAGCTTAGGTAGTTTGGTGAACATTCATTAAACAAGTTGTACTCAGATTATTCGTAAAATTCTCAAATATTCACTTTACGTCTTGTTTAATCCATTTTCACCCGATCTTTTAGTTTGTTTATATTAATAGTTTTTGTGGTTGTCTAAGAGCCTGTTTTGAGTTGCTTGAGGAAATTTAAGGTGATGTTCCACGTTTGATCATTTCAACTTGCGGATGTATGGTAATGATATTAGTAATTTTATACACGTCCAAGGTATGTGTTTATCGCTTTCTAGACTTTAGCATATTCATGATACTTGGGAATTTTACAAACTTCCATGCCAATCATTATTTTGTATACTTGTTCTTGATGTGAATCACTTTAGTTCCCACCCTTTTTGTGAGGTGGCTTTCCATTGATCATATATGCTTGGAGTACCAACATTCTTGTTCTAACTGGATTTTATTATGCTTAATATTTTGTTTTTATAGATTATATGAAAGCATGAAAAGGATCAAGGCATTTTGTTTCATTTTAAGCACAACTACCTAGGCAAATAGTCAATTCACCCTGTGAGTGTGTGAGCATTTGTTAAACCCCTTTGTGCCTTTTTATCATTATCCCTGTTGTTTGAATGTAATGCTTTTCTAGGAGTATTGGATTCACTTTTTGTATGGATTTTGATTGATTATTTTTTCTTGAACCCTCAACTTTATGTTGTTGTATGAATTTTTACCTTGTCTTAGAAAGTAGGGAGTATTCACATGATGATGTGGTTGAATTCAAGTTGGGGAGAGAATGATTGTTTACTCATTGGTTGGTTTCTATGAGGTTGAAAAAGAAAAGAAAAAAGAGAAATATATGAAAAAGAAAAAAAGGAAAGAAAAAGAAAATCATTGAGAAAGGAAATAAAAAGCGTTCAAATACTTGTGCTAAATAAGTATTGTATTTTGTGTAACACTTGGGATTTTGGAAGAAGTTGATTAGAATTTCGTGTTTAAGTTTTTGTGAGTTGATCACTCCCTTAGGTTTAGGCAAGTTTTTGTTTTGATTACCTTTAGAAATTGGCCCTTAATTGTTTACCCGACCACGCTACAACCTTGAAAAGCCCTTGTGATTCTTGCCTTTGTATTTTCAATGTGAATTTTTGGATGAACGCATAATTTAGTCTTTTGTTTGCAAGAATGTTATGTGAGTGAAAAGTATCTCATTTTGTGTTTTTCATCTACCGATGATTGTTTTTGCTAGGTGTGTTTCACGTTTGAACTTGTGTTGTTTTAGGATGTTTGGCATGATTTTTTTATTTTACATTTGTTTCGTGACTATGTTATTGTCGTAGTTTAGTGGTAAGTATTTACTTTGTGTGTATCGTTTTTCATTTGAACCATTCATTTGTCCGTTTTTCAAAACCTATTGATTCGTGATTTTTTGGTTGTCACTCTGTTTCTTTGAGTTGTTTGATTCTTGTTGGAGGACAAACAAGTTTAAGTTGGGGAGAGTTTGACAAGTGCAAATAGTAACTATTTTTGTATATAAGTTTTGTTGCACTTATCGATACTTTTTGTTAATATCGTATGAATAAACCCCGCTTTGTTTGTAAATACGTTTACTTTACGTTATAGTGTATATATTGCGTATCGTGTAAATATCATTGAGTTTAATTGATTTTCTCTCATTTTTGTAGGTATTCAATCAAGGATATCCTGTCATATTCATAAAGAGCATTGAATAAGCTTTCCAACGCTTCCGACCGTGCGTCAATCCGAGTTACGGTTCAGAAGTTGTCGTCAAAATAAGGGCTGGTTTGCTGTCAAGTTCCCTTTGCGAACTTTCCAACGAATGTTCGCTTTGTGAACTTCCCAGCGAATGCTCCCAGACTTGAGGTAGGAGAAAAAGGGACCAAAGTTCGCTTTGAGAACTTTCCAGTGAATATTCTCTTTGCGAATAAAAGTTCGCATTGCGAATAAAAGTTCGCATTGCAAACTTCTGCAGAAAAGCAGAGTCGGTTTAACTATTCCGAGGCACTTAAGTGCCAATTTTTGGAGTTCTCTTTGCGAATAAAAGTTCGCACCACGAACTTGACGGATTTTGACATACTATATAAGTTATTTCATTCATTTTTTAGGGTATAGTTTTGGGGTTTTTTGCTCTCAACTCCATCAAACTCATTTTTCAGTAGAATTAGCTAGAAAACAACATTGAAGCTTGCACACGGATGATCCGGGGTGGATTTCTCATCAATCGGCTCTGACAAACCGCGAGATGTTTGGTTTATTTCTCTACTTCTTTGTTGGGTTTTGTATATGTATTTCCTTTGAACTCATGTATATTTTTCGCCCATGGCATTGTATAAACTGCTTTACAAATCTTTATTGGCGATTGTCCTTGATTTTTCGCTTTATGCTCCGGGATTGGGTTGTGTTAGAGATAAACTACACAAACTTTGATTAGGGATGGTTATCTGTTAGTTTCTGGATGCTAGAGATAGATTTAGAGCTAACAATCTTTATGGGTGTCGAAGCTTAATGCCTTCGTATCTCGAGTCGGGTGCGAGAGTGTCGACGAGGGTAACACAATTTTTCTCTTTGCTCAGTGTGTCAGAGATGGACACTGTTGTGAACAATGCTGGATGATATTGAGGAGTATTGTAGGTTGAATATAACTGGTCGGTAAGTTTAAGTTTTTGAGGAGTCGATTATGTGCATGCCGGATAAGTTTCTTCTCTTTGAAGAATGAATTCTTTTTATGTTGATATTTACTTTTCTGTTTCTATGTTTGAACCATTTTAAACCCAAACTCAATAACATTTAAATTGTCGAACGGCAGTTCAATAACACCGATCTCTATGGACGATATATTCCCGAAAAAATATTTCCAAATCTTTTCGTTACTTGCCGCTTTACCGCTCCAACAAAATGGCGCCGTTGCCGGGGATTGGTGTTTTTATTGAATCGCATGGCGATAGTTTCTTTGTTTTTGAGTTTTGTAGATATCGTACATATTGTATATTTTCACTTGTTTATATTGATACTTGTATATTTTGTTCCCGTAACGTTTGTTCAAGTGTTTGGTTAGGACACTTGCTTTTGGTTTGCGCGGTGAGGCATCACCATGGCATGAAAGAAAAAAGTTACTAGCTAAGCACAGTAAAGGCGTTGAGCTTATGATGTAAAACAAGCATGTTTTGTCGTTTTTTGCTTCGTTATTACTTTTTCATTCTAGCTTAGGTAGTTTGGTGAACATTCATTAAACAAGTTGTACTCAGATTATTCGTAAAATTCTCAAATATTCACTTTACGTCTTGTTTAATCCATTTTCACCCGATCTTTTAGTTTGTTTATATTAATAGTTTTTGTGGTTGTCTAAGAGCCTGTTTTGAGTTGCTTGAGGAAATTTAAGGTGATGTTCCACGTTTGATCATTTCAACTTGCGGATGTATGGTAATGATATTAGTAATTTTATACACGTCCAAGGTATGTGTTTATCGCTTTCTAGACTTTAGCATATTCATGATACTTGGGAATTTTACAAACTTCCATGCCAATCATTATTTTGTATACTTGTTCTTGATGTGAATCACTTTAGTTCCCACCCTTTTTGTGAGGTGTCTTTCCATTGATCATATATGCTTGGAGTACCAACATTCTTGTTCTAACTGGATTTTATTATGCTTAATATTTTGTTTTTATAGATTATATGAAAGCATGAAAAGGATCAAGGCATTTTGTTTCATTTTAAGCACAACTACCTAGGCAAATAGTCAATTCACCCTGTGAGTGTGTGAGCATTTGTTAAACCCCTTTGTGCCTTTTTATCATTATCCCTGTTGTTTGAATGTAATGCTTTTCTAGGAGTATTGGATTCACTTTTTGTATGGATTTTGATTGATTATTTTTTCTTGAACCCTCAACTTTATGTTGTTGTATGAATTTTTACCTTGTCTTAGAAAGTAGGGAGTATTCACATGATGATGTGGTTGAATTCAAGTTGGGGAGAGAATGATTGTTTACTCATTGGTTGGTTTCTATGAGGTTGAAAAAGAAAAGAAAAAAGAGAAAAATATGAAAAAGAAAAAAAGGAAAGAAAAAGAAAATCATTGAGAAAGGAAATAAAAAGAGTTCAAATACTTGTGCTAAATAAGTATTGTATTTTGTGTAACACTTGGGATTTTGGAAGAAGTTGATTAGAATTTTGTGTTTAAGTTTTTGTGAGTTGATCACTCCCTTAGGTTTAGGCAAGTTTTTGTTTTGATTACCTTCAGAAATTGGCCCTTAATTGTTTACCCGACCACGCTACAACCTTGAAAAGCCCTTGTGATTCTTGCCTTTGTATTTTCAATGTGAATTTTTGGATGAACGCATAATTTAGTCTTTTGTTTGCAAGATTGTTGTGTGAGTGAAAAGTATCTCATTTTGTGTTTTTCATCTACCGATGATTGTTTTTGCTAGGTGTGTTTCATGTTTGAACTTGTGTTGTTTTAGGATGTTTGGCATGATTTTTTTATTTTACATTTGTTTCGTGACTATGTTATTGTCGTAGTTTAGTGGTAAGTATCTACTTTGTGTGTATCGTTTTTCATTTGAACCATTCATTTGTCCGTTTTTCAAAACCTATTGATTCGTGATTTTTTGGTTGTCACTCTGTTTCTTTGAGTTGTTTGATTCTTGTTGGAGGACATACAAGTTTAAGTTGGGGAGAGTTTGACAAGTGCAAATAGTAAATATTTTTGTATATAAGTTTTGTTGCACTTATCGATACTTTTTGTTAATATCGTATGAAGAAACCCCGCTTTGTTTGTAAATACGTTTACTTTACGTTATAGTGTATATATTGCGTATCGTGTAAATATCATTGAGTTTAATTGATTTTCTCTCATTTTTGTAGGTATTCAATCAAGGATATCCTGTCATATTCATAAAGAGCATTGAATAAGCTTTCCAACGCTTCCGACCGTGCGTCAATCCGAGTTACGGTTCAGAAGTTGTCGTCAAAATAAGGGCTGGTTTGCTGTCAAGTTCCCTTTGCGAACTTTCCAACGAATGTTCGCTTTGTGAACTTCCCAGCGAATGCTCCCAGACTTGAGGTAGGAGAAAAAGGGACCAAAGTTCGCTTTGAGAACTTTCCAGTGAATATTCTCTTTGCGAATAAAAGTTCGCATTGCGAATAAAAGTTCGCATTGCAAACTTCTGCAGAAAAGCAGAGTCGGTTTAACTATTCCGAGGCACTTAAGTGCCAATTTTTGGAGTTCTCTTTGCGAATAAAAGTTCGCACCACGAACTTGACGGATTTTGACATACTATATAAGTTATTTCATTCATTTTTTAGGGTATAGTTTTGGGGTTTTTTGCTCTCAACTCCATCAAACTCATTTTTCAGTAGAATTAGCTAGAAAACAACATTGAAGCTTGCACACGGATGATCCGGGGTGGATTTCTCATCAATCGGCTCTGACAAACCGCGAGATGTTTGGTTTATTTCTCTACTTCTTTGTTGGGTTTTGTATATGTATTTACTTTGAACTCATGTATATTTTTCGCCCATGGCATTGTATAAACTGCTTTACAAATCTTTATTGGCGATTGTCCTTGATTTTTCGCTTTATGCTCCGGGATTGGGTTGTGTTAGAGATAAACTACACAAACTTTGATTAGGGATGGTTATCTGTTAGTTTCTGGATGCTAGAGATAGGTTTAGAGCTAACAATCTTTATGGTGTCGAAGCTTAATGCCTTCGTATCTCGAGTCGGGTGCAAGAGTGTCGACGAGGGTAACACAATTTTTCTCTTTGCTCAGTGTGTCAGAGATGGACACTGTTGTGAACAATGCTGGATGATATTGAGGAGTATTGTAGGTTGAATATAACTGGTCGGTTAGTTTAAGTTTTTGAGGAGTCGATTACGTGCATGCCGGATAAGTTTCTTCTCTTTGAAGAATGAATTCTTTTTATGTTGATATTTACTTTTCTGTTTCTATGTTTGAACCATTTTAAACCCAAACTCAATAACATTTAAATTGTCGAACGGCAGTTCAATAACACCGATCTCTGTGGACGATATATTCCCGAAAAAATATTTCCAAATCTTTTCGTTGCTTGCCGCTTTACCGCTCCAACAAAATGGCGCCGTTGCCGGGGATTGGTGTTTTTATTGAATCGCATGGCGATAGTTTCTTTGTTTTTGAGTTTTGTAGATATCGTACATATTGTATATTTTCACTTGTTTATATTGATACTTGTATATTTTGTTCCCGTAACGTTTGTTCAAGTGTTTGGTTAGGACACTTGCTTTTGGTTTGCGCGGTGAGGCATCACCATGGCATGAAAGAAAAAAGTTACTAGCTAAGCACAGTAAAGGCGTTGAGCTTATGACGTAAAACAAGCATGTTTTGTCGTTTTTTGCTTCGTTATTACTTTTTCATTCTAGCTTAGGTAGTTTGGTGAACATTCATTAAACAAGTTGTACTCAGATTATTCGTAAAATTCTCAAATATTCACTTTACGTCTTGTTTAATCCATTTTCACCCGATCTTTTAGTTTGTTTATATTAATAGTTTTTGTGGTTGTCTAAGAGCCTGTTTTGAGTTGCTTGAGGAAATTTAAGGTGATGTTCCACGTTTGATCATTTCAACTTGCGGATGTATGGTAATGATATTAGTAATTTTATACACGTCCAAGGTATGTGTTTATCGCTTTCTAGACTTTAGCATATTCATGATACTTGGGAATTTTACAAACTTCCATGCCAATCATTATTTTGTATACTTGTTCTTGATGTGAATCACTTTAGTTCCCACCCTTTTTGTGAGGTGGCTTTCCATTGATCATATATGCTTGGAGTACCAACATTCTTGTTCTAACTGGATTTTATTATGCTTAATATTTTGTTTTTATAGATTATATGAAAGCATGAAAAGGATCAAGGCATTTTGTTTCATTTTAAGCACAACTACCTAGGCAAATAGTCAATTCACCCTGTGAGTGTGTGAGCATTTGTTAAACCCCTTTGTGCCTTTTTATCATTATCCCTGTTGTTTGAATGTAATGCTTTTCTAGGAGTATTGGATTCACTTTTTGTATGGATTTTGATTGATTATTTTTTCTTGAACCCTCAACTTTATGTTGTTGTATGAATTTTTACCTTGTCTTAGAAAGTAGGGAGTATTCACATGATGATGTGGTTGAATTCAAGTTGGGGAGAGAATGATTGTTTACTCATTGGTTGGTTTCTATGAGGTTGAAAAAGAAAAGAAAAAAGAGAAAAATATGAAAAAGAAAAAAAGGAAAGAAAAAGAAAATCATTGAGAAAGGAAATAAAAAGAGTTCAAATACTTGTGCTAAATAAGTATTGTATTTTGTGTAACACTTGGGATTTTGGAAGAAGTTGATTAGAATTTTGTGTTTAAGTTTTTGTGAGTTGATCACTCCCTTAGGTTTAGGAAAGTTTTTGTTTTGATTACCTTTAGAAATTGGCCCTTAATTGTTTACCCGACCACGCTACAACCTTGAAAAGCCCTTGTGATTCTTGCCTTTGTATTTTCAATGTGAATTTTTGGATGAACGCATAATTTAGTCTTTTGTTTGCAAGATTGTTGTGTGAGTGAAAAGTATCTCATTTTGTGTTTTTCATCTACCGATGATTGTTTTTGCTAGGTGTGTTTCATGTTTGAACTTGTGTTGTTTTAGGATGTTTGGCATGATTTTTTTATTTTACATTTGTTTCGTGACTATGTTATTGTCGTAGTTTAGTGGTAAGTATCTACTTTGTGTGTATCGTTTTTCATTTGAACCATTCATTTGTCCGTTTTTCAAAACCTATTGATTCGTGATTTTTTGGTTGTCACTCTGTTTCTTTGAGTTGTTTGATTCTTGTTGGAGGACAAACAAGTTTAAGTTGGGGAGAGTTTGACAAGTGCAAATAGTAACTATTTTTGTATATAAGTTTTGTTGCACTTATCGATACTTTTTGTTAATATCGTATGAATAAACCCCGCTTTGTTTGTAAATACGTTTACTTTACGTTATAGTGTATATATTGCGTATCGTGTAAATATCATTGAGTTTAATTGATTTTCTCTCATTTTTGTAGGTATTCAATCAAGGATATCCTGTCATATTCATAAAGAGCATTGAATAAGCTTTCCAACGCTTCCGACCGTGCGTCAATCCGAGTTACGGTTCAGAAGTTGTCGTCAAAATAAGGGCTGGTTTGCTGTCAAGTTCCCTTTGCGAACTTTCCAACGAATGTTCGCTTTGTGAACTTCCCAGCGAATGCTCCCAGACTTGAGGTAGGAGAAAAAGGGACCAAAGTTCGCTTTGAGAACTTTCCAGTGAATATTCTCTTTGCGAATAAAAGTTCGCATTGCGAATAAAAGTTCGCATTGCAAACTTCTGCAGAAAAGCAGAGTCGGTTTAACTATTCCGAGGCACTTAAGTGCCAATTTTTGGAGTTCTCTTTGCGAATAAAAGTTCGCACCACGAACTTGACGGATTTTGACATACTATATAAGTTATTTCATTCATTTTTTAGGGTATAGTTTTGGGGATTTTTGCTCTCAACTCCATCAAACTCATTTTTCAGTAGAATTAGCTAGAAAACAACATTGAAGCTTGCACACGGATGATCCGGGGTGGATTTCTCATCAACCGGCTCTGACAAACCGCGAGATGTTTGGTTTATTTCTCTACTTCTTTGTTGGGTTTTGTATATGTATTTACTTTGAACTCATGTATATTTTTCGCCCATGGCATTGTATAAACTGCTTTACAAATCTTTATTGGCGATTGTCCTTGATTTTTCGCTTTATGCTCCGGGATTGGGTTGTGTTAGAGATAAACTACACAAACTTTGATTAGGGATGGTTATCTGTTAGTTTCTGGATGCTAGAGATAGATTTAGAGCTAACAATCTTTATGGGTGTCGAAGCTTAATGCCTTCGTATCTCGAGTCGGGTGCAAGAGTGTCGACGAGGGTAACACAATTTTTCTCTTTGCTCAGTGTGTCAGAGATGGACACTGTTGTGAACAATGCTGGATGATATTGAGGAGTATTGTAGGTTGAATATAACTGGTCGGTTAGTTTTAGTTTTTGAGGAGTCGATTACGTGCATGCCGGATAAGTTTCTTCTCTTTGAAGAATGAATTCTTTTTATGTTGATATTTACTTTTCTGTTTCTATGTTTGAACCATTTTAAACCCAAACTCAATAACATTTAAATTGTCGAACGGCAGTTCAATAACACCGATCTCTGTGGACGATATATTCCCGAAAAAATATTTCCAAATCTTTTCGTTGCTTGCCGCTTTACCGCTCCAACAAAATGGCGCCGTTGCCGGGGATTGGTGTTTTTATTGAATCGCATGGCGATAGTTTCTTTGTTTTTGAGTTTTGTAGATATCGTACATATTGTATATTTTCACTTGTTTATATTGATACTTGTATATTTTGTTCCCGTAACGTTTGTTCAAGTGTTTGGTTAGGACACTTGCTTTTGGTTTGCGCGGTGAGGCATCACCATGGCATGAAAGAAAAAAGTTACTAGCTAAGCACAGTAAAGGCGTAGAGCTTATGACGTAAAACAAGCATGTTTTGTCGTTTTTTGCTTCGTTATTACTTTTTCATTCTAGCTTAGGTAGTTTGGTGAACATTCATTAAACAAGTTGTACTCAGATTATTCGTAAAATTCTCAAATATTCACTTTACGTCTTGTTTAATCCATTTTCACCCGATCTTTTAGTTTGTTTATATTAATAGTTTTTGTGGTTGTCTAAGAGCCTGTTTTGAGTTGCTTGAGGAAATTTAAGGTGATGTTCCACGTTTGATCATTTCAACTTGCGGATGTATGGTAATGATATTAGTAATTTTATACACGTCCAAGGTATGTGTTTATCGCTTTCTAGACTTTAGCATATTCATGATACTTGGGAATTTTACAAACTTCCATGCCAATCATTATTTTGTATACTTGTTCTTGATGTGAATCACTTTAGTTCCCACCCTTTTTGTGAGGTGGCTTTCCATTGATCATATATGCTTGGAGTACCAACATTCTTGTTCTAACTGGATTTTATTATGCTTAATATTTTGTTTTTATAGATTATATGAAAGCATGAAAAGGATCAAGGCATTTTGTTTCATTTTAAGCACAACTACCTAGGCAAATAGTCAATTCACCCTGTGAGTGTGTGAGCATTTGTTAAACCCCTTTGTGCCTTTTTATCATTATCCCTGTTGTTTGAATGTAATGCTTTTCTAGGAGTATTGGATTCACTTTTTGTATGGATTTTGATTGATTATTTTTTCTTGAACCCTCAACTTTATGTTGTTGTATGAATTTTTACCTTGTCTTAGAAAGTAGGGAGTATTCACATGATGATGTGGTTGAATTCAAGTTGGGGAGAGAATGATTGTTTACTCATTGGTTGGTTTCTATGAGGTTGAAAAAGAAAAGAAAAAAGAGAAAAATATGAAAAAGAAAAAAAGGAAAGAAAAAGAAAATCATTGAGAAAGGAAATAAAAAGACTTCAAATACTTGTGTTAAATAAGTATTGTATTTTGTGTAACACTTGGGATTTTGGAAGAAGTTGATTAGAATTTTGTGTTTAAGTTTTTGTGAGTTGATCACTCCCTTAGGTTTAGGCAAGTTTTTGTTTTGATTACCTTTAGAAATTGGCCCTTAATTGTTTACCCGACCACGCTACAACCTTGAAAAGCCCTTGTGATTCTTGCCTTTGTATTTTCAATGTGAATTTTTGGATGAACGCATAATTTAGTCTTTTGTTTGCAAGATTGTTGTGTGAGTGAAAAGTATCTCATTTTGTGTTTTTCATCTACCGATGATTGTTTTTGCTAGGTGTGTTTCATGTTTGAACTTGTGTTGTTTTAGGATGTTTGGCATGATTTTTTTATTTTACATTTGTTTCGTGACTATGTTATTGTCGTAGTTTAGTGGTAAGTATTTACTTTGTGTGTATCGTTTTTCATTTGAACCATTCATTTGTCCGTTTTTCAAAACCTGTTGATTCGTGATTTTTTGGTTGTCACTCTGTTTCTTTGAGTTGTTTGATTCTTGTTGGAGGACAAACAAGTTTAAGTTGGGGAGAGTTTGACAAGTGCAAATAGTAACTATTTTTGTATATAAGTTTTGTTGCACTTATCGATACTTTTTTGTTAATATCGTATGAATAAACCCCGCTTTGTTTGTAAATACGTTTACTTTACGTTATAGTGTATATATTGCGTATCGTGTAAATATCATTGAGTTTAATTGATTTTCTCTCATTTTTGTAGGTATTCAATCAAGGATATCCTGTCATATTCATAAAGAGAATTGAATAAGCTTTCCAACGCTTCCGACCATGCGTCAATTCGAGTTACGGTTCAGAAGTTGTCGTCAAAATAAGGGCTGGTTTGCTGTCAAGTTCCCTTTGCGAACTTTCCAACGAATGTTCGCTTTGTGAACTTCCCAGCGAATGCTCCCAGACTTGAGGTAGGAGAAAAAGGGACCAAAGTTCGCTTTGAGAACTTTCCAGTGAATATTCTCTTTGCGAATAAAAGTTCGCATTGCGAATAAAAGTTCGCATTGCAAACTTCTGCAGAAAAGCAGAGTCGGTTTAACTATTCCGAGGCACTTAAGTGCCAATTTTTGGAGTTCTCTTTGCGAATAAAAGTTCGCACCACGAACTTGACGGATTTTGACATACTATATAAGTTATTTCATTCATTTTTTAGGGTATAGTTTTGGGGTTTTTTGCTCTCAACTCCATCAAACTCATTTTTCAGTAGAATTAGCTAGAAAACAACATTGAAGCTTGCACACGGATGATCCGGGGTGGATTTCTCATCAATCGGCTCTGACAAACCGCGAGATGTTTGGTTTATTTCTCTACTTCTTTGTTGGG
This sequence comes from Lathyrus tuberosus, assembly GCA_022829125.1. Lineage (NCBI taxonomy): Eukaryota > Viridiplantae > Streptophyta > Magnoliopsida > Fabales > Fabaceae > Lathyrus > Lathyrus tuberosus. The sequence goes on along the minus strand of JALAZF010000199.1, from coordinate 5,487,662 downwards.
TTTTGTATATGTATTTACTTTGAACTCATGTATATTTTTCGCCCATGGCATTGTATAAACTGCTTTACAAATCTTTATTGGCGATTGTCCTTGATTTTTCGCTTTATGCTCCGGGATTGGGTTGTGTTAGAGATAAACTACACAAACTTTGATTAGGGATGGTTATCTGTTAGTTTCTGGATGCTAGAGATAGATTTAGAGCTAACAATCTTTATGGGTGTCGAAGCTTAATGCCTTCGTATCTCGAGTCGGGTGCAAGAGTGTCGACGAGGGTAACACAATTTTTCTCTTTGCTCAGTGTGTCAGAGATGGACACTGTTGTGAACAATGCTGGATGATATTGAGGAGTATTGTAGGTTGAATATAACTGGTCGGTTAGTTTAAGTTTTTGAGGAGTCGATTACGTGCATGCCGGATAAGTTTCTTCTCTTTGAAGAATGAATTCTTTTTATGTTGATATTTACTTTTCTGTTTCTATGTTTGAACCATTTTAAACCCAAACTCAATAACATTTAAATTGTCGAACGGCAGTTCAATAACACCGATCTCTGTGGACGATATATTCCCGAAAAAATATTTCCAAATCTTTTCGTTGCTTGCCGCTTTACCGCTCCAACAAAATGGCGCCGTTGCCGGGGATTGGTGTTTTTATTGAATCGCATGGCGATAGTTTCTTTGTTTTTGAGTTTTGTAGATATCGTACATATTGTATATTTTCACTTGTTTATATTGATACTTGTATATTTTGTTCCCGTAACGTTTGTTCAAGTGTTTGGTTAGGACACTTGCTTTTGGTTTGCGCGGTGAGGCATCACCATGGCATGAAAGAAAAAAGTTACTAGCTAAGCACAGTAAAGGCGTTGAGCTTATGACGTAAAACAAGCATGTTTTGTCGTTTTTTGCTTCGTTATTACTTTTTCATTCTAGCTTAGGTAGTTTGGTGAACATTCATTAAACAAGTTGTACTCAGATTATTCGTAAAATTCTCAAATATTCACTTTACGTCTTGTTTAATCCATTTTCACCCGATCTTTTAGTTTGTTTATATTAATAGTTTTTGTGGTTGTCTAAGAGCCTGTTTTGAGTTGCTTGAGGAAATTTAAGGTGATGTTCCACGTTTGATCATTTCAACTTGCGGATGTATGGTAATGATATTAGTAATTTTATACACGTCCAAGGTATGTGTTTATCGCTTTCTAGACTTTAGCATATTCATGATACTTGGGAATTTTACAAACTTCCATGCCAATCATTATTTTGTATACTTGTTCTTGATGTGAATCACTTTAGTTCCCACCCTTTTTGTGAGGTGGCTTTCCATTGATCATATATGCTTGGAGTACCAACATTCTTGTTCTAACTGGATTTTATTATGCTTAATATTTTGTTTTTATAGATTATATGAAAGCATGAAAAGGATCAAGGCATTTTGTTTCATTTTAAGCACAACTACCTAAGCAAATAGTCAATTCACCCTGTGAGTGTGTGAGCATTTGTTAAACCCCTTTGTGCCTTTTTATCATTATCCCTGTTGTTTGAATGTAATGCTTTTCTAGGAGTATTGGATTCACTTTTTGTATGGATTTTGATTGATTATTTTTTCTTGAACCCTCAACTTTATGTTGTTGTATGAATTTTTACCTTGTCTTAGAAAGTAGGGAGTATTCACATGATGATGTGGTTGAATTCAAGTTGGGGAGAGAATGATTGTTTACTCATTGGTTGGTTTCTATGAGGTTGAAAAAGAAAAGAAAAAAGAGAAAAATATGAAAAAGAAAAAAAGGAAAGAAAAAGAAAATCATTGAGAAAGGAAATAAAAAGAGTTCAAATACTTGTGTTAAATAAGTATTGTATTTTGTGTAACACTTGGGATTTTGGAAGAAGTTGATTAGAATTTTGTGTTTATGTTTTTGTGAGTTGATCACTCCCTTAGGTTTAGGCAAGTTTTTGTTTTGATTACCTTTAGAAATTGGCCCTTAATTGTTTACCCGACCACGCTACAACCTTGAAAAGCCCTTGTGATTCTTGCCTTTGTATTTTCAATGTGAATTTTTGGATGAACGCATAATTTAGTCTTTTGTTTGCAAGATTGTTGTGTGAGTGAAAAGTATCTCATTTTGTATTTTTCATCTACCGATGATTGTTTTTGCTAGGTGTGTTTCATGTTTGAACTTGTGTTGTTTTAGGATGTTTGGCATGATTTTTTTATTTTACATTTGTTTCGTGACTATGTTATTGTCGTAGTTTAGTGGTAAGTATTTACTTTGTGTGTATCGTTTTTCATTTGAACCATTCATTTGTCCATTTTTCAAAACCTGTTGATTCGTGATTTTTTGGTTGTCACTCTGTTTCTTTGAGTTGTTTGATTTTTGTTGGAGGACAAACAGGTTTAAGTTGGGGAGAGTTTGACAAGTGCAAATAGTAACTATTTTTGTATATAAGTTTTGTTGCACTTATCGATACTTTTTGTTAATATCGTATGAATAAACCCCGCTTTGTTTGTAAATACGTTTACTTTACGTTATAGTGTATATATTGCGTATCGTGTAAATATCATTGAGTTTAATTGATTTTCTCTCATTTTTGTAGGTATTCAATCAAGGATATCATGTCATATTCATAAAGAGCATTGAATAAGCTTTCCAACGCTTCCGACCATGCGTCAATCCGAGTTACGGTTCAGAAGTTGTCGTCAAAATAAGGGCTGGTTTGCTGTCAAGTTCCCTTTGCGAACTTTCCAACGAATGTTCGCTTTGTGAACTTCCCAGCGAATGCTCCCAGACTTGAGGTAGTAGAAAAAGGGACCAAAGTTCGCTTTGAGAACTTTCCAGTGAATATTCTCTTTGCGAATAAAAGTTCGCATTGCGAATAAAAGTTCGCATTGCAAACTTCTGCAGAAAAGCAGAGTCGGTTTAACTATTCCGAGGCACTTAAGTGCCAAGTTTTGGAGTTCTCTTTGCGAATAAAAGTTCGCACCACGAACTTGACGGATTTTGACATACTATATAAGTTATTTCATTCATTTTTTAGGGTATAGTTTTGGGGTTTTTTGCTCTCAACTCCATCAAACTCATTTTTCAGTAGAATTAGCTAGAAAACAACATTGAAGCTTGCACACGGATGATCCGGGGTGGATTTCTCATCAATCGGCTCTGACAAACCGCGAGATGTTTGGTTTATTTCTCTACTTCTTTGTTGGGTTTTGTATATGTATTTACTTTGAACTCATGTATATTTTTCGCCCATGGCATTGTATAAACTGCTTTACAAATCTTTATTGGCGATTGTCCTTGATTTTTTGCTTTATGCTCCGGGATTGGGTTGTGTTAGAGATAAACTACACAAACTTTGATTAGGGATGGTTATCTGTTAGTTTCTGGATGCTAGAGATAGATTTAGAGCTAAGAATCTTTATGGGTGTCGAAGCTTAATGCCTTCGTATCTCGAGTCGGGTGCGAGAGTGTCGACGAGGGTAACACAATTTTTCTCTTTGCTCAGTGTGTCAGAGATGGACACTGTTGTGAACAATGCTAGATGATATTGAGGAGTATTGTAGGTTGAATATAACTGGTCGGTAAGTTTAAGTTTTTGAGGAGTCGATTACGTGCATGCCGGATAAGTTTCTTCTCTTTGAAGAATGAATTCTTTTTATGTTAATATTTACTTTTCTGTTTCAATGTTTGAACCATTTTAAACCCAAACTCAATAACATTTAAATTGTCGAACGGCAGTTCAATAACACCGATCTCTGTGGACGATATATTCCCGAAAAAATATTTCCAAATCTTTTCGTTGCTTGCCGCTTTACCGCTCCAACAAAATGGCGCCGTTGCCGGGGATTGGTGTTTTTATTGAATCGCATGGCGATAGTTTCTTTGTTTTTGAGTTTTGTAGATATCGTACATATTGTATATTTTCACTTGTTTATATTGATACTTGTATATTTTGTTCCCGTAACGTTTGTTCAAGTGTTTGGTTAGGACACTTGCTTTTGGTTTGCGTGGTGAGGCATCACCATGGCATGAAAGAAAAAAGTTACTAGCTAAGCACAGTAAAGGCGTAGAGCTTATGACGTAAAACAAGCATGTTTTGTCGTTTTTTGCTTCGTTATTACTTTTTCATTCTAGCTTAGGTAGTTTGGTGAACATTCATTAAACAAGTTGTACTCAGATTATTCGTAAAATTCTCAAATATTCACTTTACGTCTTGTTTAATCCATTTTCACCCGATCTTTTAGTTTGTTTATATTAATAGTTTTTGTGGTTGTCTAAGAGCCTGTTTTGAGTTGCTTGAGGAAATTTAAGGTGATGTTCCACGTTTGATCATTTCAACTTGCGGATGTATGGTAATGATATTAGTAATTTTATACACGTCCAAGGTATGTGTTTATCGCTTTCTAGACTTTAGCATATTCATGATACTTGGGAATTTTACAAACTTCCATGCCAATCATTATTTTGTATACTTGTTCTTGATGTGAATCACTTTAGTTCCCACCCTTTTTGTGAGGTGGCTTTCCATTGATCATATATGCTTGGAGTACCAACATTCTTGTTCTAACTGGATTTTATTATGCTTAATATTTTGTTTTTATAGATTATATGAAAGCATGAAAAGGATCAAGGCATTTTGTTTCATTTTAAGCACAACTACCTAGGCAAATAGTCAATTCACCCTGTGAGTGTGTGAGCATTTGTTAAACCCCTTTGTGCCTTTTTATCATTATCCCTGTTGTTTGAATGTAATGCTTTTCTAGGAGTATTGGATTCACTTTTTGTATGGATTTTGATTGATTATTTTTTCTTGAACCCTCAACTTTATGTTGTTGTATGAATTTTTACCTTGTCTTAGAAAGTAGGGAGTATTCACATGATGATGTGGTTGAATTCAAGTTGGGGAGAGAATGATTGTTTACTCATTGGTTGGTTTCTATGAGGTTGAAAAAGAAAAGAAAAAAGAGAAAAATATGAAAAAGAAAAAAAGGAAAGAAAAAGAAAATCATTGAGAAAGGAAATAAAAAGAGTTCAAATACTTGTGTTAAATAAGTATTGTATTTTGTGTAACACTTGGGATTTTGGAAGAAGTTGATTAGAATTTTGTGTTTATGTTTTTGTGAGTTGATCACTCCCTTAGGTTTAGGCAAGTTTTTGTTTTGATTACCTTTAGAAATTGGCCCTTAATTGTTTACCCGACCACGCTACAACCTTGAAAAGCCCTTGTGATTCTTGCCTTTGTATTTTCAATGTGAATTTTTGGATGAACGCATAATTTAGTCTTTTGTCTGCAAGATTGTTGTGTGAGTGAAAAGTATCTCATTTTGTGTTTTTCATCTACCGATGATTGTTTTTGCTAGGTGTGTTTCATGTTTGAACTTGTGTTGTTTTAGGATGTTTGGCATGATTTTTTTATTTTACATTTGTTTCGTGAATATGTTATTGTCGTAGTTTAGTGGTAAGTATTTACTTTGTGTGTATCGTTTTTCATTTGAACCATTCATTTGTCCGTTTTTCAAAACCTGTTGATTCGTGATTTTTTGGTTGTCACTCTGTTTCTTTGAGTTGTTTGATTCTTGTTGGAGGACAAACAAGTTTAAGTTGGGGAGAGTTTGACAAGTGCAAATAGTAACTATTTTTGTATATAAGTTTTGTTGCACTTATCGATACTTTTTGTTAATATCGTACGAATAAACCCCGCTTTGTTTGTAAATACGTTTACTTTACGTTATAGTGTATATATTGCGTATCGTGTAAATATCATTGAGTTTAATTGATTTTCTCTCATTTTTGTAGGTATTCAATCAAGGATATCCTGTCATATTCATAAAGAGCATTGAATAAGCTTTCCAACGCTTCCGACCGTGCGTCAATCCGAGTTACGGTTCAGAAGTTGTCGTCAAAATAAGGGCTGGTTTGCTGTCAAGTTCCCTTTGCGAACTTTCCAACGAATGTTCGCTTTGTGAACTTCCCAGCGAATGCTCCCAGACTTGAGGTAGGAGAAAAAGGGACCAAAGTTCGCTTTGAGAACTTTCCAGTGAATATTCTCTTTGCGAATAAAAGTTCGCATTGCAAACTTCTGCAGAAAAGCAGAGTCGGTTTAACTATTCCATGGCACTTAAGTGCCAATTTTTGGAGTTCTCTTTGCGAATAAAAGTTCGCACCACGAACTTGACGGATTTTGACATACTATATAAGTTATTTCATTCATTTTTTAGGGTATAGTTTTGGGGTTTTTTGCTCTCAACTCCATCAAACTCATTTTTCAGTAGAATTAGCTAGAAAACAACATTGAAGCTTGCACACGGATGATCCGGGGTGGATTTCTCATCAATCGCCTCTGACAAACCGCGAGATGTTTGGTTTATTTCTCTACTTCTTTGTTGGGTTTTGTATATGTATTTACTTTGAACTCATGTATATTTTTCGCCCATGGCATTGTATAAACTGCTTTACAAATCTTTATTGGTGATTGTCCTTGATTTTTCGCTTTATGCTCCGGGATTGGGTTGTGTTAGAGATAAACTACACAAAATTTGATTAGGGATGGTTATCTGTTAGTTTCTGGATGCTAGAGATAGATTTAGAGCTAACAATCTTTATGGGTGTCGAAGCTTAATGCCTTCGTATCTCGAGTCGGGTGCGAGAGTGTCGACGAGGGTAACACAATTTTTCTCTTTGCTCAGTGTGTCAGAGATGGACACTGTTGTGAACAATGCTGGATGATATTGAGGAGTATTGTAGGTTGAATATAACTGGTCGGTATGTTTAAGTTTTTGAGGAGTCGATTATGTGCATGCCGGATAAGTTTCTTCTCTTTGAAGAATGAATTCTTTTTATGTTGATATTTACTTTTCCGTTTCTATGTTTGAACCATTTTAAACCCAAACTCAATAACATTTAAATTGTCGAACGACAGTTCAATAACACCGATCTCTGTGGACGATATATTCCCAAAAAAATATTTCCAAATCTTTTCGTTGCTTGCCGCTTTACCGCTCCAACAAAATGGCGCCGTTGCCGGGGATTGGTGTTTTTATTGAATCGCATGGCGATAGTTTCTTTGTTTTTGAGTTTTGTAGATATCGTACATATTGTATATTTTCACTTGTTTATATTGATACTTGTATATTTTGTTCCCGTAACGTTTGTTCAAGTGTTTGGTTAGGACACTTGCTTTTGGTTTGCGCGGTGAGGCATCACCATGGCATGAAAGAAAAAAGTTACTAGCTAAGCACAGTAAAGGCGTTGAGCTTATGACGTAAAACAAGCATGTTTTGTCGTTTTTTGCTTCGTTATTACTTTTTCATTCTAGCTTAGGTAGTTTGGTGAACATTCATTAAACAAGTTGTACTCAGATTATTCGTAAAATTCTCAAATATTCACTTTACGTCTTGTTTAATCCATTTTCACCCGATCTTTTAGTTTGTTTATATTAATAGTTTTTGTGGTTGTCTAAGAGCCTGTTTTGAGTTGCTTGAGGAAATTTAAGGTGATGTTCCACGTTTTATCATTTCAACTTGCGGATGTATGGTAATGATATTAGTAATTTTATACACGTCCAAGGTATGTGTTTATCGCTTTCTAGACTTTAGCATATTCATGATACTTGGGAATTTTACAAACTTCCATGCCAATCATTATTTTGTATACTTGTTCTTGATGTGAATCACTTTAGTTCCCACCCTTTTTGTGAGGTGGCTTTCCATTGATCATATATGCTTGGAGTACCAACATTCTTGTTCTAACTGGATTTTATTATGCTTAATATTTTGTTTTTATAGATTATATGAAAGCATGAAAAGGATCAAGGCATTTTGTTTCATTTTAAGCACAACTACCTAGGCAAATAGTCAATTCACCCTGTGAGTGTGTGAGCATTTGTTAAACCCCTTTGTGCCTTTTTATCATTATCCCTGTTGTTTGAATGTAATGCTTTTCTAGGAGTATTGGATTCACTTTTTGTATGGATTTTGATTGATTATTTTTTCTTGAACCCTCAACTTTATGTTGTTGTATGAATTTTTACCTTGTCTTAGAAAGTAGGGAGTATTCACATGATGATGTGGTTGAATTCAAGTTGGGGAGAGAATGATTGTTTACTCATTGGTTGGTTTCTATGAGGTTGAAAAAGAAAAGAAAAAAGAGAAAAATATGAAAAAGAAAAAAAGGAAAGAAAAAGAAAATCATTGAGAAAGGAAATAAAAAGAGTTCAAATAATTGTGCTAAATAAGTATTGTATTTTGTGTAACACTTGGGATTTTGGAAGAAGTTGATTAGAATTTTGTGTTTAAGTTTTTGTGAGTTGATCACTCCCTTAGGTTTAGGTAAGTTTTTGTTTCGATTACCTTTAGAAATTGCCCCTTAATTGTTTACCCGACCACGCTACAACCTTGAAAATCCCTTGTGATTCTTGCCTTTGTATTTTCAATGTGAATTTTTGGATGAACGCATAATTTAGTCTTTTGTTTGCAAGAATGTTATGTGAGTGAAAAGTATCTCATTTTGTGTTTTTCATCTACCGATGATTGTTTTTGCTAGGTGTGTTTCACGTTTGAACTTGTGTTGTTTTAGGATGTTTGGCATGATTTTTGTATTTTGCATTTGTCTCGTGACTATGTTATCGTCGTAGTTTAGTGGTAAGTATTTACTTTGTGTGTACCATTTTTCATTTGAACCATTCATTTGTCCTTTTTTCAAAACCTGTTGATTCGTGATTTTTTGGTTGTCACTCTGTTTTTTGAGTTGTTTGATTCTTGTTTGAGGACAAACAAGTTTAAGTTGGGGAGAGTTTGACAAGTGCAAATTGTAACTATTTTTGTATATAAGTTTTGTTACACTTATCGATACTTTTTGTTAATATCGTACGAATAAACCCCGCTTTGTTTGTAAATACGTTTACTTTACGTTATAGTGTATATATTGCGTATCGTGTAAATATCATTGAGTTTAATTGATTTTCTCTCATTTCTGTAGGTATTCAAGCAAGGATATCTTGTCATATTCATAAAGAGCATTGAATAAGCTTTCCAACGCTTCTGACCGTGCGTTAATCCGAGTTACGGTTTAGAAGTTGTCGTCAAAATAAGGGCTGGTTTTCTGTCAAGTTCGCTTTGCGAACTTTCCAACGAATGTTTGCTTTGTGAACTTCCCAGCGAATGCTCCCAGACTTGAGGCAGTAGAAAAAGAGACCAAAGTTCGCTTTGAGAACTTTCCAGCGAATATTCGCTTTGCGAATAAAAGTTCGCATTGCAAACATCTGCAGAAAAGCAAAGTCGGTTTAACTATTCTGAGGCACTTAAGTGCCAAATTTTGGAGTTCTCTTTGCGAATAAAAGTTCGCACTGCGAACTTGACGGATTTTGACATACTATATAAGTCATTTCATTCATTTTTTAGAGTATGGTTTAGGGGTTTTTTGCTCCCAACTCCATCAAACTCATTTTTCAGTAGAATTAGCTAGAAAACAACATTGAAGCTTGCACACGGATGATCCAGGGTGGATTTCTCATCAATTGGCTCTGACAAACCGCGAGATGTTTGGTTTATTTCTCTACTTCTTAGTTGGGTTTTGTATATGTATTTACTTTGAACTCATGTATATTTTTCGCCCATGGCATTGTATAAACTGCTTTACAAATCTTTATTGGTGATTGTCCTTGATTTTTCGCTTTATGCTCCGGGATTGGGTTGTGTTAGAGATAAACTACACAAAATTTGATTAGGGATGGTTATCTGTTAGTTTCTGGATGCTAGAGATAGATTTAGAGCTAACAATCTTTATGGGTGTCGAAGCTTAATGCCTTCGTATCTCGAGTCGGGTGCGAGAGTGTCGACGAGGGTAACACAATTTTTCTCTTTGCTCAGTGTGTCAGAGATGGACACTGTTGTGAACAATGCTGGATGATATTGAGGAGTATTGTAGGTTGAATATAACTGGTCGGTATGTTTAAGTTTTTGAGGAGTCGATTATGTGCATGCCGGATAAGTTTCTTCTCTTTGAAGAATGAATTCTTTTTATGTTGATATTTACTTTTCCGTTTCTATGTTTGAACCATTTTAAACCCAAACTCAATAACATTTAAATTGTCGAACGGCAGTTCAATAACACCGATCTCTGTGGACGATATATTCCCAAAAAAATATTTCCAAATCTTTTCGTTGCTTGCCGCTTTACCGCTCCAACAAAATGGCGCCGTTGCCGGGGATTGGTGTTTTTATTGAATCGCATGGCGATAGTTTCTTTGTTTTTGAGTTTTGTAGATATCGTACATATTGTATATTTTCACTTGTTTATATTGATACTTGTATATTTTGTTCCCGTAACGTTTGTTCAAGTGTTTGGTTAGGACACTTGCTTTTGGTTTGCGCGGTGAGGCATCACCATGGCATGAAAGAAAAAAGTTACTAGCTAAGCACAGTAAAGGCGTTGAGCTTATGACGTAAAACAAGCATGTTTTGTCGTTTTTTGCTTCGTTATTACTTTTTCATTCTAGCTTAGGTAGTTTGGTGAACATTCATTAAACAAGTTGTACTCAGATTATTCGTAAAATTCTCAAATATTCACTTTACGTCTTGTTTAATCCATTTTCACCCGATCTTTTAGTTTGTTTATATTAATAGTTTTTGTGGTTGTCTAAGAGCCTGTTTTGAGTTGCTTGAGGAAATTTAAGGTGATGTTCCACGTTTGATCATTTCAACTTGCGGATGTATGGTAATGATATTAGTAATTTTATACACGTCCAAGGTATGTGTTTATCGCTTTCTAGACTTTAGCATATTCATGATACTTGGGAATTTTACAAACTTCCATGCCAATCATTATTTTGTATACTTGTTCTTGATGTGAATCACTTTAGTTCCCACCCTTTTTGTGAGGTGGCTTTCCATTGATCATATATGCTTGGAGTACCAACATTCTTGTTCTAACTGGATTTTATTATGCTTAATATTTTGTTTTTATAGATTATATGAAAGCATGAAAAGGATCAAGGCATTTTGTTTCATTTTAAGCACAACTACCTAGGCAAATAGTCAATTCACCCTGTGAGTGTGTGAGCATTTGTTAAACCCCTTTGTGCCTTTTTATCATTATCCCTGTTGTTTGAATGTAATGCTTTTCTAGGAGTATTGGATTCACTTTTTGTATGGATTTTGATTGATTATTTTTTCTTGAACCCTCAACTTTATGTTGTTGTATGAATTTTTACCTTGTCTTAGAAAGTAGGGAGTATTCACATGATGATGTGGTTGAATTCAAGTTGGGGAGAGAATGATTGTTTACTCATTGGTTGGTTTCTATGAGGTTGAAAAAGAAAAGAAAAAAGAGAAAAATATGAAAAAGAAAAAAAGGAAAGAAAAAGAAAATCATTGAGAAAGGAAATAAAAAGAGTTCAAATAATTGTGCTAAATAAGTATTGTATTTTGTGTAACACTTGGGATTTTGGAAGAAGTTGATTAGAATTTTGTGTTTAAGTTTTTGTGAGTTGATCACTCCCTTAGGTTTAGGTAAGTTTTTGTTTCGATTACCTTTAGAAATTGCCCCTTAATTGTTTACCCGACCACGCTACAACCTTGAAAATCCCTTGTGATTCTTGCCTTTGTATTTTCAATGTGAATTTTTGGATGAACGCATAATTTAGTCTTTTGTTTGCAAGAATGTTATGTGAGTGAAAAGTATCTCATTTTGTGTTTTTCATCTACCGATGATTGTTTTTGCTAGGTGTGTTTCATGTTTGAACTTGTGTTGTTTTAGGATGTTTGGCATGATTTTTTTATTTTACTTTGTGTGTATCGTTTTTCATTTGAACCATTCATTTGTCCGTTTTTCAAAACCTGTTGATTCGTGATTTTTTGGTTGTCACTCTGTTTCTTTGAGTTGTTTGATTCTTGTTTGAGGACAAACAAGTTTAAGTTGGGGAGAGTTTGACAAGTGCAAATAGTAACTATTTTTGTATATAAGTTTTGTTGCACTTATCGATACTTTTTGTTAATATCGTACGAATAAACCCCGCTTTGTTTGTAAATACGTTTACTTTACGTTATAGTGTATATATTGCGTATCGTGTAAATATCATTGAGTTTAATTGATTTTCTCTCATTTTTGTAGGTATTCAATCAAGGATATCTTGTCATATTCATAAAGAGCATTGAATAAGCTTTCCAACGCTTCTGACCGTGCGTTAATCCGAGTTACGGTTTAGAAGTTGTCGTCAAAATAAGGGCTGGTTTGCTGTCAAGTTCCCTTTGCGAACTTTCCAACGAATGTTTGCTTTGTGAACTTCCCAGCGAATGCTCCCAGACTTGAGGCAGTAGAAAAAGAGACCAAAGTTCGCTTTGAGAACTTTCCAGCGAATATTCGCTTTGCGAATAAAAGTTCGCATTGCAAACATCTGCAGAAAAGCAAAGTCGGTTTAACTATTCTGAGGCACTTAAGTGCCAAATTTTGGAGTTCTCTTTGCGAATAAAAGTTCGCACTGCGAACTTGACGGATTTTGACATACTATATAAGTCATTTCATTCATTTTTTAGAGTATGGTTTAGGGGTTTTTTGCTCCCAACTCCATCAAACTCATTTTTCAGTAGAATTAGCTAGAAAACAACATTGAAGCTTGCACACGGATGATCCAGGGTGGATTTCTCATCAATTGGCTCTGACAAACCGCGAGATGTTTGGTTTATTTCTCTACTTCTTAGTTGGGTTTTGTATATGTATTTACTTTGAACTCATGTATATTTTTCGCCCATGGCATTGTATAAACTGCTTTACAAATCTTTATTGGTGATTGTCCTTGATTTTTCGCTTTATGCTCCGGGATTGGGTTGTGTTAGAGATAAACTACACAAACTTTGATTAGGGATGGTTATCTGTTAGTTTCTGGATGCTAGAGATAGATTTAGAGCTAACAATCTTTATGGGTGTCGAAGCTTAATGCCTTCGTATCTCGAGTCGGGTGCGAGAGTGTCGACGAGGGTAACACAATTTTTCTCTTTGCTCAGTGTGTCAGAGATGGACACTGTTGTGAACAATGCTGGATGATATTGAGGAGTATTGTAGGTTGAATATAACTGGTCGGTTAGTTTAAGTTTTTGAGGAGTCGATTACGTGCATGCCGGATAAGTTTCTTCTCTTTGAAGAATGAATTCTTTTTATGTTGATATTTACTTTTCTGTTTCTATGTTTGAACCATTTTAAACCCAAACTCAATAACATTTAAATTGTCGAACGGCAGTTCAATAACACCGATCTCTGTGGACGATATATTCCCGAAAAAATATTTCCAAATCTTTTCGTTGCTTGCCGCTTTACCGCTCCAACAAAATGGCGCCGTTGCCGGGGATTGGTGTTTTTATTGAATCGCATGGCGATAGTTTCTTTGTTTTTGAGTTTTGTAGATATCGTACATATTGTATATTTTCACTTGTTTATATTGATACTTGTATATTTTGTTCCCGTAACGTTTGTTCAAGTGTTTGGTTAGGACACTTGCTTTTGGTTTGCGCGGTGAGGCATCACCATGGCATGAAAGAAAAAAGTTACTAGCTAAGCACAGTAAAGGCGTTGAGCTTATGACGTAAAACAAGCATGTTTTGTCGTTTTTTGCTTCGTTATTACTTTTTCATTCTAGCTTAGGTAGTTTGGTGAACATTCATTAAACAAGTTGTACTCAGATTATTCGTAAAATTCTCAAATATTCACTTTACGTCTTGTTTAATCCATTTTCACCCGATCTTTTAGTTTGTTTATATTAATAGTTTTTGTGGTTGTCTAAGAGCCTGTTTTGAGTTGCTTGAGGAAATTTAAGGTGATGTTCCACGTTTGATCATTTCAACTTGCGGATGTATGGTAATGATATTAGTAATTTTATACACGTCCAAGGTATGTGTTTATCGCTTTCTAGACTTTAGCATATTCATGATACTTGGGAATTTTACAAACTTCCATGCCAATCATTATTTTGTATACTTGTTCTTGATGTGAATCACTTTAGTTCCCACCCTTTTTGTGAGGTGGCTTTCCATTGATCATATATGCTTGGAGTACCAACATTCTTGTTCTAACTGGATTTTATTATGCTTAATATTTTGTTTTTATAGATTATATGAAAGCATGAAAAGGATCAAGGCATTTTGTTTCATTTTAAGCACAACTACCTAGGCAAATAGTCAATTCACCCTGTGAGTGTGTGAGCATTTGTTAAACCCCTTTGTGCCTTTTTATCATTATCCCTGTTGTTTGAATGTAATGCTTTTCTAGGAGTATTGGATTCACTTTTTGTATGGATTTTGATTGATTATTTTTTCTTGAACCCTCAACTTTATGTTGTTGTATGAATTTTTACCTTGTCTTAGAAAGTAGGGAGTATTCACATGATGATGTGGTTGAATTCAAGTTGGGGAGAGAATGATTGTTTACTCATTGGTTGGTTTCTATGAGGTTGAAAAAGAAAAGAAAAAAGAGAAAAATATGAAAAAGAAAAAAAGGAAAGAAAAAGAAAATCATTGAGAAAGGAAATAAAAAGAGTTCAAATAATTGTGCTAAATAAGTATTGTATTTTGTGTAACACTTGGGATTTTGGAAGAAGTTGATTAGAATTTTGTGTTTAAGTTTTTGTGAGTTGATCACTCCCTTAGGTTTAGGTAAGTTTTTGTTTCGATTACCTTTAGAAATTGCCCCTTAATTGTTTACCCGACCACGCTACAACCTTGAAAAGCCCTTGTGATTCTTGCCTTTGTATTTTCAATGTGAATTTTTGGATGAACGCATAATTTAGTCTTTTGTTTGCAAGAATGTTATGTGAGTGAAAAGTATCTCATTTTGTGTTTTTCATCTACCGATGATTGTTTTTGCTAGGTGTGTTTCATGTTTGAACTTGTGTTGTTTTAGGATGTTTGGCATGATTTTTTTATTTTACTTTGTGTGTATCGTTTTTCATTTGAACCATTCATTTGTCCGTTTTTCAAAACCTGTTGATTCGTGATTTTTTGGTTGTCACTCTGTTTCTTTGAGTTGTTTGATTCTTGTTTGAGGACAAACAAGTTTAAGTTGGGGAGAGTTTGACAAGTGCAAATAGTAACTATTTTTGTATATAAGTTTTGTTGCACTTATCGATACTTTTTGTTAATATCGTACGAATAAACCCCGCTTTGTTTGTAAATACGTTTACTTTACGTTATAGTGTATATATTGCGTATCGTGTAAATATCATTGAGTTTAATTGATTTTCTCTCATTTTTGTAGGTATTCAATCAAGGATATCCTGTCATATTCATAAAGAGCATTGAATAAGCTTTCCAACGCTTCCGACCGTGCGTCAATCCGAGTTACGGTTCAGAAGTTGTCGTCAAAATAAGGGCTGGTTTGCTGTCAAGTTCCCTTTGCGAACTTTCCAACGAATGTTCGCTTTGTGAACTTCCCAGCGAATGCTCCCAGACTTGAGGTAGGAGAAAAAGGGACCAAAGTTCGCTTTGAGAACTTTCCAGTGAATATTCTCTTTGCGAATAAAAGTTCGCATTGCAAACTTCTGCAGAAAAGCAGAGTCGGTTTAACTATTCCGTGGCACTTAAGTGCCAATTTTTGGAGTTCTCTTTGCGAATAAAAGTTCGCACCACGAACTTGACGGATTTTGACATACTATATAAGTTATTTCATTCATTTTTTAGGGTATAGTTTTGGGGTTTTTTGCTCTCAACTCCATCAAACTCATTTTTCAGTAGAATTAGCTAGAAAACAACATTGAAGCTTGCACACGGATGATCCGGGGTGGATTTCTCATCAATCGCCTCTGACAAACCGCGAGATGTTTGGTTTATTTCTCTACTTCTTTGTTGGGTTTTGTATATGTATTTACTTTGAACTCATGTATATTTTTCGCCCATGGCATTGTATAAACTGCTTTACAAATCTTTATTGGTGATTGTCCTTGATTTTTCGCTTTATGCTCCGGGATTGGGTTGTGTTAGAGATAAACTACACAAAATTTGATTAGGGATGGTTATCTGTTAGTTTCTGGATGCTAGAGATAGATTTAGAGCTAACAATCTTTATGGGTGTCGAAGCTTAATGCCTTCGTATCTCGAGTCGGGTGCGAGAGTGTCGACGAGGGTAACACAATTTTTCTCTTTGCTCAGTGTGTCAGAGATGGACACTGTTGTGAACAATGCTGGATGATATTGAGGAGTATTGTAGGTTGAATATAACTGGTCGGTATGTTTAAGTTTTTGAGGAGTCGATTATGTGCATGCCGGATAAGTTTCTTCTCTTTGAAGAATGAATTCTTTTTTTATTGATATTTACTTTTCCGTTTCTATGTTTGAACCATTTTAAACCCAAACTCAATAACATTTAAATTGTCGAACGGCAGTTCAATAACACCGATCTCTGTGGACGATATATTCCCAAAAAAATATTTCCAAATCTTTTCGTTGCTTGCCGCTTTACCGCTCCAACAAAATGGCGCCGTTGCCGGGGATTGGTGTTTTTATTGAATCGCATGGCGATAGTTTCTTTGTTTTTGAGTTTTGTAGATATCGTACATATTGTATATTTTCACTTGTTTATATTGATACTTGTATATTTTGTTCCCGTAACGTTTGTTCAAGTGTTTGGTTAGGACACTTGCTTTTGGTTTGCGCGGTGAGGCATCACCATGGCATGAAAGAAAAAAGTTACTAGCTAAGCACAGTAAAGGCGTTGAGCTTATGACGTAAAACAAGCATGTTTTGTCGTTTTTTGCTTCGTTATTACTTTTTCATTCTAGCTTAGGTAGTTTGGTGAACATTCATTAAACAAGTTGTACTCAGATTATTCGTAAAATTCTCAAATATTCACTTTACGTCTTGTTTAATCCATTTTCACCCGATCTTTTAGTTTGTTTATATTAATAGTTTTTGTGGTTGTCTAAGAGCCTGTTTTGAGTTGCTTGAGGAAATTTAAGGTGATGTTCCACGTTTGATCATTTCAACTTGCGGATGTATGGTAATGATATTAGTAATTTTATACACGTCCAAGGTATGTGTTTATCGCTTTCTAGACTTTAGCATATTCATGATACTTGGGAATTTTACAAACTTCCATGCCAATCATTATTTTGTATACTTGTTCTTGATGTGAATCACTTTAGTTCCCACCCTTTTTGTGAGGTGGCTTTCCATTGATCATATATGCTTGGAGTACCAACATTCTTGTTCTAACTGGATTTTATTATGCTTAATATTTTGTTTTTATAGATTATATGAAAGCATGAAAAGGATCAAGGCATTTTGTTTCATTTTAAGCACAACTACCTAGGCAAATAGTCAATTCACCCTGTGAGTGTGTGAGCATTTGTTAAACCCCTTTGTGCCTTTTTATCATTATCCCTGTTGTTTGAATGTAATGCTTTTCTAGGAGTATTGGATTCACTTTTTGTATGGATTTTGATTGATTATTTTTTCTTGAACCCTCAACTTTATGTTGTTGTATGAATTTTTACCTTGTCTTAGAAAGTAGGGAGTATTCACATGATGATGTGGTTGAATTCAAGTTGGGGAGAGAATGATTGTTTACTCATTGGTTGGTTTCTATGAGGTTGAAAAAGAAAAGAAAAAAGAGAAAAATATGAAAAAGAAAAAAAGGAAAGAAAAAGAAAATCATTGAGAAAGGAAATAAAAAGAGTTCAAATAATTGTGCTAAATAAGTATTGTATTTTGTGTAACACTTGGGATTTTGGAAGAAGTTGATTAGAATTTTGTGTTTAAGTTTTTGTGAGTTGATCACTCCCTTAGGTTTAGGTAAGTTTTTGTTTCGATTACCTTTAGAAATTGCCCCTTAATTGTTTACCCGACCACGCTACAACCTTGAAAAGCCCTTGTGATTCTTGCCTTTGTATTTTCAATGTGAATTTTTGGATGAACGCATAATTTAGTCTTTTGTTTGCAAGAATGTTATGTGAGTGAAAAGTATCTCATTTTGTGTTTTTCATCTACCGATGATTGTTTTTGCTAGGTGTGTTTCATGTTTGAACTTGTGTTGTTTTAGGATGTTTGGCATGATTTTTTTATTTTACTTTGTGTGTATCGTTTTTCATTTGAACCATTCATTTGTCCGTTTTTCAAAACCTGTTGATTCGTGATTTTTTGGTTGTCACTCTGTTTCTTTGAGTTGTTTGATTCTTGTTTGAGGACAAACAAGTTTAAGTTGGGGAGAGTTTGACAAGTGCAAATAGTAACTATTTTTGTATATAAGTTTTGTTGCACTTATCGATACTTTTTGTTAATATCGTACGAATAAACCCCGCTTTGTTTGTAAATACGTTTACTTTACGTTATAGTGTATATATTGCGTATCGTGTAAATATCATTGAGTTTAATTGATTTTCTCTCATTTTTGTAGGTATTCAATCAAGGATATCCTGTCATATTCATAAAGAGCATTGAATAAGCTTTCCAACGCTTCCGACCGTGCGTCAATCCGAGTTACGGTTCAGAAGTTGTCGTCAAAATAAGGGCTGGTTTGCTGTCAAGTTCCCTTTGCGAACTTTCCAACGAATGTTCGCTTTGTGAACTTCCCAGCGAATGCTCCCAGACTTGAGGTAGGAGAAAAAGGGACCAAAGTTCGCTTTGAGAACTTTCCAGTGAATATTCTCTTTGCGAATAAAAGTTCGCATTGCAAACTTCTGCAGAAAAGCAGAGTCGGTTTAACTATTCCGTGGCACTTAAGTGCCAATTTTTGGAGTTCTCTTTGCGAATAAAAGTTCGCACCACGAACTTGACGGATTTTGACATACTATATAAGTTATTTCATTCATTTTTTAGGGTATAGTTTTGGGGTTTTTTGCTCTCAACTCCATCAAACTCATTTTTCAGTAGAATTAGCTAGAAAACAACATTGAAGCTTGCACACGGATGATCCGGGGTGGATTTCTCATCAATCGCCTCTGACAAACCGCGAGATGTTTGGTTTATTTATCTACTTCTTTGTTGGGTTTTGTATATGTATTTACTTTGAACTCATGTATATTTTTCGCCCATGGCATTGTATAAACTGCTTTACAAATCTTTATTGGTGATTGTCCTTGATTTTTCGCTTTATGCTCCGGGATTGGGTTGTGTTAGAGATAAACTACACAAAATTTGATTAGGGATGGTTATCTGTTAGTTTCTGGATGCTAGAGATAGATTTAGAGCTAACAATCTTTATGGGTGTCGAAGCTTAATGCCTTCGTATCTCGAGTCGGGTGCGAGAGTGTCGACGAGGGTAACACAATTTTTCTCTTTGCTCAGTGTGTCAGAGATGGACACTGTTGTGAACAATGCTGGATGATATTGAGGAGTATTGTAGGTTGAATATAACTGGTCGGTATGTTTAAGTTTTTGAGGAGTCGATTATGTGCATGCCGGATAAGTTTCTTCTCTTTGAAGAATGAATTCTTTTTATGTTGATATTTACTTTTCTGTTTCTATGTTTGAACCATTTTAAACCCAAACTCAATAACATTTAAATTGTCGAACGGCAGTTCAATAACACCGATCTCTGTGGACGATATATTCCCAAAAAAATATTTCCAAATCTTTTCGTTGCTTGCCGCTTTACCGCTCCAACAAAATGGCGCCGTTGCCGGGGATTGGTGTTTTTATTGAATCGCATGGCGATAGTTTCTTTGTTTTTGAGTTTTGTAGATATCGTACATATTGTATATTTTCACTTGTTTATATTGATACTTGTATATTTTGTTCCCGTAACGTTTGTTCAAGTGTTTGGTTAGGACACTTGCTTTTGGTTTGCGCGGTGAGGCATCACCATGGCATGAAAGAAAAAAGTTACTAGCTAAGCACAGTAAAGGCGTTGAGCTTATGACGTAAAACAAGCATGTTTTGTCGTTTTTTGCTTCGTTATTACTTTTTCATTCTAGCTTAGGTAGTTTGGTGAACATTCATTAAACAAGTTGTACTCAGATTATTCGTAAAATTCTCAAATATTCACTTTACGTCTTGTTTAATCCATTTTCACCCGATCTTTTAGTTTGTTTATATTAATAGTTTTTGTGGTTGTCTAAGAGCCTGTTTTGAGTTGCTTGAGGAAATTTAAGGTGATGTTCCACGTTTGATCATTTCAACTTGCGGATGTATGGTAATGATATTAGTAATTTTATACACGTCCAAGGTATGTGTTTATCGCTTTCTAGACTTTAGCATATTCATGATACTTGGGAATTTTACAAACTTCCATGCCAATCATTATTTTGTATACTTGTTCTTGATGTGAATCACTTTAGTTCCCACCCTTTTTGTGAGGTGGCTTTCCATTGATCATATATGCTTGGAGTACCAACATTCTTGTTCTAACTGGATTTTATTATGCTTAATATTTTGTTTTTATAGATTATATGAAAGCATGAAAAGGATCAAGGCATTTTGTTTCATTTTAAGCACAACTACCTAGGCAAATAGTCAATTCACCCTGTGAGTGTGTGAGCATTTGTTAAACCCCTTTGTGCCTTTTTATCATTATCCCTGTTGTTTGAATGTAATGCTTTTCTAGTAGTATTGGATTCACTTTTTGTATGGATTTTGATTGATTATTTTTTCTTGAACCCTCAACTTTATGTTGTTGTATGAATTTTTACCTTGTCTTAGAAAGTAGGGAGTATTCACATGATGATGTGGTTGAATTCAAGTTGGGGAGAGAATGATTGTTTACTCATTGGTTGGTTTCTATGAGGTTGAAAAAGAAAAGAAAAAAGAGAAAAATATGAAAAAGAAAAAAAGGAAAGAAAAAGAAAATCATTGAGAAAGGAAATAAAAAGAGTTCAAATAATTGTGCTAAATAAGTATTGTATTTTGTGTAACACTTGGGATTTTGGAAGAAGTTGATTAGAATTTTGTGTTTAAGTTTTTGTGAGTTGATCACTCCCTTAGGTTTAGGTAAGTTTTTGTTTCGATTACCTTTAGAAATTGCCCCTTAATTGTTTACCCGACCACGCTACAACCTTGAAAAGCCCTTGTGATTCTTGCCTTTGTATTTTCAATGTGAATTTTTGGATGAACGCATAATTTAGTCTTTTGTTTGCAAGAATGTTATGTGAGTGAAAAGTATCTCATTTTGTGTTTTTCATCTACCGATGATTGTTTTTGCTAGGTGTGTTTCATGTTTGAACTTGTGTTGTTTTAGGATGTTTGGCATGATTTTTTTTATTTTACTTTGTGTGTATCGTTTTTCATTTGAACCATTCATTTGTCCGTTTTTCAAAACCTGTTGATTCGTGATTTTTTGGTTGTCACTCTGTTTCTTTGAGTTGTTTGATTCTTGTTTGAGGACAAACAAGTTTAAGTTGGGGAGAGTTTGACAAGTGCAAATAGTAACTATTTTTGTATATAAGTTTTGTTGCACTTATCGATACTTTTTGTTAATATCGTACGAATAAACCCCGCTTTGTTTGTAAATACGTTTACTTTACGTTATAGTGTATATATTGCGTATCGTGTAAATATCATTGAGTTTAATTGATTTTCTCTCATTTCTGTAGGTATTCAAGAAAGGATATCCTGTCATATTCATAAAGAGCATTGAATAAGCTTTCCAACGCTTCTGACGGTGCGTCAATCCGAGTTACGGTTCAGAAGTTGTCGTCAAAATAAGGGCTGGTTTTCTGTCAAGTTCGCTTTGCGAACTTTCCAACGAATGTTCGCTTTGTGAACTTCCCAGCGAATGCTCCCAGACTTGAGGCAGTAGAAAAAGAGACCAAAGTTCGCTTTGAGAACTTTCCAGCGAATATTCGCTTTGCGAATAAAAGTTCGCATTGCAAACATCTGCAGAAAAGCAGAGTCGGTTTAACTATTCTGAGGCACTTAAGTGCCAAATTTTGGAGTTCTCTTTGCGAATAAAAGTTCGCACTGCGAACTTGACGGATTTTGACATACTATATAAGTCATTTCATTCATTTTTTAGAGTATGGTTTAGGGGTTTTTTGCTCCCAACTCCATCAAACTCATTTTTCAGTAGAATTAGCTAGAAAACAACATTGAAGCTTGCACACGGATGATCCAGGGTGGATTTCTCATCAATCGGCTCTGACAAACCGCGAGATGTTTGGTTTATTTCTCTACTTCTTAGTTGGGTTTTGTATATGTATTTACTTTGAACTCATGTATATTTGTCGCCCATGGCGTTGTATAAAATTTGATTTACAAATCTTTATCGATGATTGTCCTTGATTTTTCGCTTTATGCTCCGAGATTGGGTCGTGTTAGAGATAAACTTCACAAACTTTGATTAGGGATGGTTATCTGTTAGTTTCTGGATGCTAGAGATAGATTTAGAGCTAACAATATTTATGGGTGTCGAAGCTTAATGCCTCCGTATCTCGAGTCGGGTGCGAGAGTGTCGACGACGGTAACACAATTTTTCTCTTTGCTCAGTGTGTCAGAGATGGACACTGTTGTGAACAATGCTGGATGATATTGAGGAGTATTGTAGGTTGAATATAACTGGTCGTTAAGTTTAAGTTTGTGAGGAGTCGATTATGTGCATGCCGGATAAGTGCCTTCTCTTTGAAGAATGAAGACTTTTTACGTTGATATTTACTTTTCTGTTTCTATGTTTGAACCATTTTAAACCCAAACTCAATAACATTTAAATTGTCGAACGACAGTTCAATAGCATCGATCTCTGTGGACGATATATTCCCGGAAAAATATTTCCAAATCTTTTCGTTGCTTGCCGCTTTACCGCTCCAACAAAATAGCTCCGTTGCCGGGGATTGGTGTTTTTATTGAATCGCATGGCGATAGTTTCTTTGTTTTTGAGTTTTGTAGATATCGTACATATTGTATATTTTCACTTGTTTATATTGATACTTATATATTTTGTTCCCGTAACGTTTGTTCAAGGGTTTCGTTAGGACACTTGCTTTTGGTTTGCGCGGTGAGGCATCACCATGGCGTGAAAGAAAGAAGTTACTAGTTAAGTACAGTAAAGGCATTGAGCTTATGACGTAAAACAAGCATGTTTTGTCGTTTTTTGCTTCGTTATTACTTTTTCATTCTAGCTTAGGTAGTGTGGTGAACATTCATTAAACAAGTTGTACTCGGATTATTCGTAAAATTCTCAAATATTCACTTTACAACTTGTTTAATCCATTTTCACCTGATCTTTTAGTTTGTTTATATTAATAGTTTTTGTGTTTGTCTAAGAGCTTGTTTTGAGTTGCTTGAGGAAATTTAAGGCGATGTTCCACGTTTGATCATTTCAACTTGCGGATGTATTGTAATGATATTAGTAATTTTGTACACGTCCAAGGTATGTGTTTATCGCTTTCTAGACTTTAGCATAGTCATGATACTTGGGCATTTTACAAATTCCATGCCAATCATTCTTCTGTATACTTGTTCTTGATGTGAATCACTTTAGTTCCCACCCTTTTTGTGAGGTGGCTTTCCATTGATCATATATGCGTGGAGTACCAACATTCTTGTTCTAACTGGATTTTATTATGCTTAATATTTTGTTTTTATTGATTATATGAAAGCATGAAAAGGATCAAGGCATTTTGTTTCATTTTGAGCACAACTACCTAGCCAAATAGTCAATTCACCCTGTGAGTGTGTGAGCATTTGTTAAACCCCTTTGTGCCTTTTTATCATTATCCCTGTTGTTTGAACGTAATGCTTGTCTATGAGTATTGAATTCACTTTTTGTATGGATTTGATTGATTATTTTTTCTTGAACCCTCAACTTTGTGTTGTTGTATGAATTTTTTCCTTGTCTTAGAAAGTAGAGAGTATTCACATGATGATGTGGTTGAATTCAAGTTGGGGAGAGAATGATTGTTTACTCATTGGTTGGTTTCTATGAGGTTGAAAAAGAAAAGAAAAAAGAGAAAAATATGAAAAAGAAAAAAAGGAAAGAAAAAGAAAATCCTTGAGAAAGGAAATAAAAAGAGTTCAAATAATTGTGCTAAATAAGTATTGTGTTTTGTGTAACACTTGGGATTTTGGAAGAAGTTGATTAGAATTTTGTGTTTAAGTTTTTGTGAGTTGATCACTCCCTTAGGTTTAGGCAAGTTTTTGTTTCGATTACCTTTAGAAATTGCCCCTTAATTGTTTACCCGACCACGCTACAACCTTGAAAAGCCATTGTGATTCTTGCCTTTGTATTTTCAATGTGAATTTTTGGATGAATGCATAATTTAGTCTTTTGTTTGCAAGATTGTTGTGTGAGTGAAAAGTATCTCATTTTGTGTTTTTCATCTACCGATGATTGTTTTTGCTAGGTGTGTTTCACGTTTGAACTTGTGTTATTTTAGGATGTTTGGCATGATTTTTGTATTTTTCATTTGTTTCGTGACTATGTTATCGTCGTAGTTTAGTGGTAAGTATTTACTTTGTGTGTACGGTTTTTCATTTGAACCATTCATTTGTCCCTTTTTCAAAACCTGTTGATTCGTGATTTTTTGGTTGTCACTCTGTTTCTTTGAGTCGTTTGATTCTTGTTTGAGGACAAACAAGTTTAAGTTGGGGAGAGTTTGACAAGTGCAAATTGTAACTGTTTTTGTATATAAGTTTTGTTGCACTTATCGATACTTTTTGTTATTATCGTACGAATAAACCCCGCTTTGTTTATAAATACGTTTACTTTACGTTATAGTGTATATATTGCGTATCGTGTAAATATCATTGAGTTTAATTGATTTTCTCTCATTTTTTATGTATTCAAGCAAGTATATCTTGTCATATTCATAAAGAGCATTGAATAAGCTTTCCAACGCTTCTGACCGTAAGTCAATCCAAGTTACGATTTAGAAGTTGTCGTCAAAATAAGGGCTGGTTTGCTGTCAAGTTCGCTTTGCGAACTTTCCAACGAATGTTCGCTTTGTGAACTTCCCAGCGAATTCTCCCAGACTTGAGGCAGTAGAAAAAGGGACCAAAGTTCGCTTTGAGAACTTTCCAGCGAATATTCGCTTTGCGAATAAAAGTTCGCATTGCAAACATCTGCAGAAAAGCAGAGACGGTTTAACTATTTTGAGGCACTTAAGTTCCAATTTTTGGAGTTCGCTTTGCGAATAAAAGTTCGCACTGCGAACTTGACGGATTTTGACATACTATATAAGTCATTTCATTCATTTTTTAGAGTATGGTTTTGGGGTTTTTTGCTCCCAACTCCATCAAACTCATTTTTCAGTAGAATTTGCTAGAAAACAACATTGAAGCTTGCACACGGATGATCCAGGGTGGATTTCTCATCAATCGGCTCTGACAAACCGCGAGATGTTTGCTTTATTTCTCTACTTCTTTGTTGGGTTTTGTATATGTATTTACTTTGAACTCATGTATATTTGTCGCCCATGGCGTTGTATAAAATCTGATTTACAAATCTTTATCAATGATTGTCCTTGATTTTTCGCTTTATGCTCCGGGATTGGGTTGTGTTAGAGATAAACTTTATAAACTTTGATTAAGGATGGTTATCTGTTAGTTTCTGGATGCTAGAGATAGATTTAGAGCTAACAATCTTTATGGGTGTCGAAGCTTAATGCCTCCGTATCTCGAGTCGGGTGCGAGAGTGTCGACGAGGGTAACACAATTTTTCACTTTGCTCAGTGTGTCAGAGATGGACACTGTTGTGAACAATGCTGGATGATATTGAGGAGTATTGTAGGTTGAATATAACTGGTTGGTAAGTTTAAGTTTGTGAGGAGTCTATTATGTGCATGCCGGATAAGTTTCTTCTCTTTGAAGAATGAATTCTTTTTATGTTGATATTTACTTTTCTGTTTCTATGTTTGAACCATTTTAAACCCAAACTCAATAACATTTAAATTGTCGAACGATAGTTCAATAGCACAGATCTCTATGGACGATATATTCCCGAAAAAATATTTCCAAATCTTTTCGTTGCTTGCCGCTTTACCGCTCCAAAAAAATGACGTCATTGCCGGGGATTGGTGTTTTTATTGAATCGCATGGCGATAGTTTCTTTGTTTTTGAGTTTTGTAGATATCGTACATATTGTATATTTTCACTTGTTTATATTGATACTTGTATATTTTGTTCCCGTAACGTTTGTTCAAGTGTTTGGTTAGGACACTTGCTTTTGGTTTGCGCGGTGAGGCATCACCATGGCATGAAAGAAAGAAGTTACTAGCTAAGCACAGTAAAGGCGTTGAGCTTATGACGTAAAACAAGCATGTTTTTTCATTTTTTGCTTCGTTATTACTTTTTCATTCTAGCTTAGGTAGTGTGGTGAACATTCATTAAACAAGTTGTACTCGGATTATTCGTAAAATTCTCAAATATTCACTTTACAACTTGTTTAATCCATTTTCACCGGATCTTTTAGTTTGTTTATATTAATAGTTTTTGTGTTTGTCTAAGAGCTTGTTTTGAGTTACTTGAGGAAATTTAAGGTGATGTTCCACGTTTGATCATTTCAACTTGCGGATGTATGGTAATGATATTAGTAATTTTGTACACGTCCAAGGTATGTGTTTATCGCTTTCTAGACTTTAGCATATTCATGATACTTGGGCATTTTACAAACTTCCATGCCAATCATTCTTCTGTATACTTGTTCTTGATGTGAATCACTTTAGTTCCCACCCTTTTTGTGAGGTGGCTTTCCATTGATCATATATGCGTGGAGTACCAACATTCTTGTTCTAACTGGATTTTATTATGCTTAATATTTTGTTTTTATTGATTTTATGAAAGCATGAAAAGGATCAAGGCATTTTGTTTCATTTTGAGCACAACTACCTAGCCAAATAGTCAATTCACCCTGTGAGTGTGTGAGCATTTGTTAAACCCCTTTGTGCCTTTTTATCATTATCCCTGTTGTTTGAACGTAATGCTTGTCTATGAGTATTGATTCACTTTTTGTATAGATTTTGATTGATTATTTTTTCTTGAACCCTCAACTTTGTGTTGTTGTATGAATTTTTACGTTGTTTTAGAAAGTAGAGAGTATTCACATGATGATGTGGTTGAATTCAAGTTGGGGAGAGAATGATTGTTTACTCATTGGTTGGTTTCTATGAGGTTGAAAAAGAAAAGAAAAAAGAGAAAAATATGAAAAAGAAAAAAAGGAAAGAAAAAGAAAATCCTTGAGAAAGGAAATAAAAAGAGTTCAAATAATTGTGCTAAATAAGTATTGTGTTTTGTATAACACTTGGGATTTTGGAAGAAGTTGATTAGAATTTTGTGTGTAAGTTTTTGTGAGTTGATCACTCCCTTAGGTTTAGGCAAGTTTTTGTTTCGATTACCTTTAGAAATTACCCCTTAATTGTTTACCTGACCATGCTACAACCTTGAATAGCCCTTGTGATTCTTGCCTTTGTATTTTCAATGTGAGTTTTTGGATGAACGCATAATTTAGTCTTTTGTTTGCAAGATTGTTGTGTGAGTGAAAAGTGTCTCATTTTGTGTTCTTCATCTACCGATGATTGTTTTTGCTAGGTGTGTTTCACATTTGAACTTGTGTTGTTTTAGGATGTTTGGCATGATTTTTGTATTTTGCATTTGTTTCGTGACTATGTTATCGTCGTAATTTAGTGGTAAGTATTTACTTTGTGTGTACGGTTTTTCATTTGAACCATTCATTTGTCCCTTTTTCAAAACCTGTTGATTCGTGATTTTTTGGTTGTCACTCTGTTTCTTTGAGTCGTTTGATTCTTGTTTGAGGACAAACAAGTTTAAGTTGGGGAGAGTTTGACAAGTGCAAATTGTAACTGTTTTTGTATATAAGTATTGTTGCACTTATCGATACTTTTTGTTAATATCGTACGAATAAACTCCGCTTTGTTTATAAATACGTTTACTTTACGTTATAGTGTATATATTGCGTATCGTGTAAATATCATTGAGTTTAATTGATTTTCTCTCATTTTTTTAAGTATTCAAGCAAGGATATCTTGTCATATTCATAAAGAGCATTGAATAATCTTTCCAACGCTTCTGACCGTAAGTCAATCCAAGTTACGATTTAGAAGTTGTCGGCAAAATAAGGGCTGGTTTGCTGTCAAGTTCGCTTTGCGAACTTTCCAACGAATGTTCGCTTTGTGAACTTCCCAGCGAATTCTCCCAGACTTGAGGCAGTAGAAAAAGGGACCAAGTTCGCTTTGAGAACTTTCCAGCGAATATTCGCTTTGCGAATAAAAGTTCGAATTGCAAACATCTGCAGAAAAGCAGAGACGGTTTAACTATTTTGAGGCACTTAAGTTCCAATTTTTGGAGTTCTCTTTGCGAATAAAAGTTCGCACTGCGAACATGACGGATTTTGACATACTATATAAGTCATTTCATTCATTTTTTAGGGTATGGTTTTGGGGTTTTTTGCTCCCAACTCCATCAAACTCATTTTTCAGTAGAATTAGCTAGAAAACAACATTGAAGCTTGCACACGGATGATCCAGGGTGGATTTCTCATCAATCGGCTCTGACAAACCGCTAGATGTTTGGTTTATTTCTCTACTTCTTTGTTGGGTTTTGTATATGTATTTACTTTGAACTCATGTATATTTGTCGCCCATGGCGTTGTATAAAATCTGATTTACAAATCTTTATCAATGATTGTCCTTGATTTTTCGTTTTATGCTCCGGGATTGGGTTGTGTTAGAGATAAACTTCATAAACTTTGATTAAGGATGGTTATCTGTTAGTTTCTGGATGCTAGAGATAGATTTAGAGCTAACAATCTTTATGGGTGTTGAAGCTTAATGCCTCCGTATCTCGAGTCGGGTGCGAGAGTGTCGACGAGGGTAACACAATTTTTCTCTTTGCTCAGTGTGTCAGAGATGGACACTGTTGTGAACAATGCTGGATGATATTGAGGAGTATTGTAGGTTGAATATAACTGGTCGGTAAGTTTAAGTTTGTGAGGAGTCTATTATGTGCATGCCGGATAAGTTTCTTCTCTTTGAAGAATGAATTCTTTTTATGTTGATATTTACTTTTCTGTTTCTATGTTTGAAACATTTTAAACCCAAACTCAATAACATTTAAATTTTCGAACGACAATTCAATAGCACCGATCTCTATGGACGATAGATTCGCGAAAAAATATTTCCAAATCTTTTCGTTGCTTGCCGCTTTACCGCTCCAACAAAATGGCGTCGTTGCCGGGGATTGGTGTTTTTATTGAATCGCATGGCGATAGTTTCTTTGTTTTTGAGTTTTGTAGATATCGTACATATTGTATATTTTCACTTGTTTATATTGATACTTGTATATTTTGTTCCCGTAACGTTTGTTCAAGTGTTTGGTTAAGACACTTGCTTTTGGTTTGCGCGGTGAGGCATCACCATGGCATGAAAGAAAGAAGTTACTAGCTAAGCACAGTAAAGGCGTTGAGCTTATGACGTAAAACAAGCATGTTTTGTCATTTTATGCTTCGTTATTACTTTTTCATTCTAGCTTAGGTAGTGTGGTGAACATTCATTAAACAAGTTGTACTCGGATTATTCGTAAAATTCTCAAATATTCACTTTACAACTTGTTTAATCCATTTTCACCGGATCTTTTAGTTTGTTTATATTAATAGTTTTTGTGTTTGTCTAAGAGCTTGTTTTGAGTTGGTTGAGGAAATTTAAGGTGATGTTCCACGTTTGATCATTTCAACTTGCGGATGTATGGTAATGATATTAGTAATTTTGTACACGTCCAAGGTATGTGTTTATCGCTTTCTAGACTTTAGCATATTCATGATACTTGGGCATTTTACAAACTTCCATGCCAATCATTCTTCTGTATACTTGTTCTTGACGTGAATCACTTTAGTTCCCACCCTTTTTGTGAGGTGGATTTCCATTGATCATATATGCGTGGAGTACCAACATTCTTGTTCTAACTTGATTTTATTATGCTTAATATTTTGTTTTTATTGATTATATGAAAGCATGAAAAGGATCAAGGCATTTTGTTTCATTTTGAGCACAACTACCTAGCCAAATAGTCAATTCACCTTGTGAGTGTGTGAGCATTTGTTAAACCCCTTTGTGCCTTTTTATCATTATCCCTGTTGTTTGAACGTAATGCTTGTCTATGAGTATTGAATTCACTTTTTGTATGGATTTTGATTGATTATTTTTTCTTGAACCCTCAACTTTGTGTTGTTGTATGAGTTTTTACGTTGTTTTTGAAAGTAGAGAGTATTCACATGATGATGTGGTTGAATTCAAGTTGGGGAGAGAATGATTGTTTACTCATTGGTTGGTTTCTATGAGGTTGAAAAAGAAAAGAAAAAAGAGAAAAATATGAAAAAGAAAAAAAGGAAAGAAAAAGAAAATCCTTGAGAAAGGAAATAAAAAGAGTTCAAATAATTGTGCTAAATAAGTATTGTGTTTTGTGTAACACTTGGGATTTTGGAAGAAGTTGATTAGAATTTTGTGTGTAAGTTTTTGTGAGTTGATCACTCCCTTAGGTTTAGGCAAGTTTTTGTTTCGATTACCTTTAGAAATTACCCCTTAATTGTTTACCTGACCATGCTACAACCTTGAAAAGCCCTTGTGATTCTTGCCTTTGTATTTTCAATGTGAATTTTTGGATGAACGCATAATTTAGTCTTTTGTTTGCAAGATTGTTGTGTGAGTGAAAAGTGTCTCATTTTGGGTTTTTCATCTACCGATGATTGTTTTTGCTAGGTGTGTTTCACATTTGAACTTGTGTTGTTTTAGGATGTTTGGCATGATTTTTGTATTTTGCATTTGTTTCGTGACTATGTTATCGTCGTAGTTTAGTGGTAAGTATTTACTTTGTGTGTACGGTTTTTCATTTGAACCATTCATTTGTCCCTTTTTCAAAACCTGTTGATTCGTGATTTTTTGGTTGTCACTCTGTTTCTTTGAGTCGTTTGATTCTTGTTTGAGGACAAACAAGTTTAAGTTGGGGAGAGTTTGACAAGTGCAAATTGTAACTATTTTTGTATATAAGTTTTGTGGCACTTATCGATACTTTTTGTTAATATCGTACGAATAAACCCCGCTTTGTTTATAAATACATTTACTTTACGTTATAGTGTATATATTGCGTATCGTGTAAATATCATTGAGTTTAATTGATTTTCTCTCATTTTTTTAAGTATTCAAGCAAGGATATCTTGTCATATTCATAAAGAGCATTGAATAAGCTTTCCAACGCTTATGACCGTGCGTCAATCCGAGTTACGATTCAGAAGTTGTCGTCAAAATAAGGGCTGGTTTGCTGTCAAGTTCGCTTTGCGAACTTTCCAACGAATGTTCGCTTTGTGAACTTCCCAGCGAATTCTCCCAGACTTGAGGCAGTAGAAAAAGGGACCAAAGTTCGCTTTGAGAACTTTCCAGCGAATATTCGTTTTGCGAATAAAAGTTCGCATTGCAAACATCTGCAGAAAAGCAGAGTCGGTTTAACTATTTTGAGGCACTTAAGTTCCACTTTTTGGAGTTCTCTTTGCGAATAAAAGTTCGCACTTCGAACTTGATGGATTTTGACATACTATATAAGTCATTTCATTCATTTTTTAGAGTATGGTTTTGGGGTTTTTTGCTCCCAACTCCATCAAACTCATTTTTCAGTAGAATTAGCTAGAAAACAACATTGAAGCTTGCACACGGATGATCCAGGGTGGATTTCTCATCAATCGGCTCTGACAAACCGCGAGATGTTTGGTTTATTTCTCTACTTCTTTGTTGGGTTTTGTATATGTATTTACTTTGAACTCATGTATATTTGTCGCCCATGGCGTTGTATAAAATCTGATTTACAAATCTTTATCAATGAATGTCCTTGATTTTTCGTTTTATGCTCCAGGATTGGGTTGTGTTAGAGATAAACTTCATAAACTTTGATTAAGGATGGTTATGTGTTAGTTTCTTGATGCTAGAGATAGATTTAGAGCTAACAATCTTTATGGGTGTTGAAGCTTAATGCCTCCGTATCTCGAGTCGGGTGCGAGAGTGTCGACGAGGGTAACACAATTTTTCTCTTTGCTCAGTGTGTCAGAGATGGACACTGTTGTGAACAATGCTGGATGATATTGAGGAGTATTGTAGGTTGAATATAACTGGTCGGTAAGTTTAAGTTTGTGAGGAGTCTATTATGTGCATGCCGGATAAGTTTCTTCTCTTTGAAGAATGAATTCTTTTTATGTTGATATTTACATTTCTGTTTCTATGTTTGAACCATTTTAAACCCAAACTCAATAACATTTAAATTTTCGAACGACAATTCAATAGCACCGATCTCTATGGACGATATATTCCCGAAAAAATATTTCCAAATCTTTTCGTTGCTAGCCGCTTTACCGCTCCAACAAAATGGCGGCGTTGCCGGGGATTGGTGTTTTTATTGAATCGCATGGCGATAGTTTCTTTGTTTTTGAGTTTTGTAGATATCGTACATATTGTATATTTTCACTTGTTTATATTGATACTTGTATATTTTGTTCCCGTAACGTTTGTTCAAGTGTTTGGTTAAGACACTTGCTTTTGGTTTGCGCGGTGAGGCATCACCATGCCATGAAAGAAAGAAGTTACTAGCTAAGCACAGTAAAGGCGTTGAGCTTATGACGTAAAACAAGCATGTTTTGTCATTTTATGCTTCGTTATTACTTTTTCATTCTAGCTTAGGTAGTGTGGTGAACATTCATTAAACAAGTTGTACTCGGATTATTCGTAAAATTCTCAAATATTCACTTTCCAACTTGTTTAATCCATTTTCACCCGATCTTTTAGTTTGTTTATATTAATAGTTTTTGTGTTTGTCTAAGAGCTTGTTTTGAGTTGCTTGAGGAAATTTAAGGTGATGTTCCACGTTTGATCATTTCAACTTGCGGATGTATGGTAATGATATTAGTAATTTTGTACACGTCCAAGGTATGTGTTTATCGCTTTCTAGACTTTAGCATATTCATGATACTTGGGCATTTTACAAACTTCCATGCCAATCATTCTTCTGTATACTTGTTCTTGATGTGAATCACTTTAGTTCCCACCCTTTTTGTGAGGTGGCTTTCCATTGATCATATATGCGTGGAGTACCAACATTCTTGTTCTAACTTGATTTTATTATGCTTAATATTTTGTTTTTATTGATTATATGAAAGCATGAAAAGGATCAAGGCATTTTGTTTCATTTTGAGCACAACTACCTTGCCAAATAGTCAATTCACCCTGTGAGTGTGTGAGCATTTGTTAAACCCCTTTGTGCCTTTTTATCATTATCCCTGTTGTTTGAACGTAATGCTTGTCTATGAGTATTGAATTCACTTTTTGTATGGATTTTGATTGATTATTTTTTCTTGAACCCTCAACTTTATGTTGTTGTATGAATTTTTACGTTGTTTTAGAAAGTAGAGAGTATTCACATGATGATGTGGTTGAATTCAAGTTGGGGAGAGAATGATTGTTTACTCATTGGTTGGTTTCTATGAGGTTGAAAAAGAAAAGAAAAAAGAGAAAAATATGAAAAAGAAAAAAAGGAAAGAAAAAGAAAATCCTTGAGAAAGGAAATAAAAAGAGTTCAAATAATTGTGCTAAATAAGTATTGTGTTTTGTGTAACACTTGGGATTTTGGAAGAAGTTGATTACAATTTTGTGTGTAAGTTTTTGTGAGTTGATCACTCCCTTAGGTTTAGGCAAGTTTTTGTTTCGATTACCTTTAGAAATTACCCCTTAATTGTTTACCTGACCATGCTACAACCTTGAAAAGCACTTGTGATTCTTGCCTTTGTATTTTCAATGTGAATTTTTGGATGAACGCATAATTTAGTCTTTTGTTTGCAAGATTGTTGTGGGAGTGAAAAGTATCTCATTTTGTGTTTTTCATCTACCGATGATTGTTTTTGCTAGGTGTGTTTCACGTTTGAACTTGTGTTGTTTTAGGATGTTTGGCATGATTTTTGTATTTTGCATTTGTTTCATGACTATGTTATCGTCGTAGTTTAGTGGTAAGTATTTACTTTGTGTGTACGGTTTTTCATTTGAACCATTCATTTGTCCCTTTTTCAAAACCTTTTGATTCGTGATTTTTTGGTTGTCACTCTATTTCTTTGAGTTGTTTGATTCTTGTTTGAGGACAAACAAGTTTAAGTTGGGGAGAGTTTGACAAGTGCAAATTGTAACTATTTTTGTATATAAGTTTTGTTGCACTTATCGATAGTTTTTGTTAATATGGTACGAATAAACCCCGCTTTGTTTGTAAATACGTTTACTTTACGTTATAGTGTATATATTGCGTATCGTGTAAATATCATTGAGTTTAATTGTATTTCTCTCATATTTGTAGGTATTCAAGGAAGGATATCTTGTCATATTCATAAAGAGCATTAAATAAGCTTTCCAACGCTTCTGACCGTGCGTCAATCAGAGTTACGATTCGGAAGTTGTCGTCAAAATAAGGGCTGGTTTGCTGTCAAGTTCGCTTTGCGAACTTTCCAACGAATGTTCGCTTTGTGAAATTCCCAGCGAATGCTCCCAGACTTGAGGCAGTAGAAAAAGGGACCAAAGTTCGCTTTGAGATCTTTCCAGCGAATATTTGCTTTGCGAATAAAAGTTCGCATTGCGAATAAAAGTTCGCATTGCAAACATCTGCAGAAAAGCATAGTCGGTTTAATTATTCTGAGGCACTTAAGTGCTAATTTTTGGAGTTCTCTTTGCGAATAAAAGTTCGCACTGCAAACTTGATGTATTTTGACACACTATATAAGTCATTTCATTCATTTTTTAGGGTATGGTTTTGGGGTTTTTTGCTCCCAACTCCATCAAACTCATTTTTCAGTAGAATTAGCTAGAAAACAACATTGAAGCTTGCACACGGATGATCCAGGGTGGATTTCTTAAAATCTGCTCTGACAAACCGCGAGATGTTTGGTTTATTTCTCTACTTCTTTGTTGGGTTTTGTATATGTATTTACTTTGAACTCATGTATATTTGTCGCCCATGGCGTTGTATAAAATCTGCTTTACAAATCTTTATCGATGATTGTCCTTGATTTTTCGCTTTATGCTCCGGGATTGGGTTGTGTTAGAGATAAACTTCACAAACTTTGATTAGGGATGGTTATCTGTTAGTTTCTGGATGCTAGAGATAGATTTAGAGCTAACAATCTTTGTGGGTGTCGAAGCTTAATGCCTCCGTATCTCGAGTCGGGTGCGAGAGTGTCGACGAGGGTAACACAATTTTTCTCTTTCCTCAGTGTGTCAGAGATGGACACTGTTGTGAACAATGCTGGATGATATTGAGGAGTATTGTAGGTTGAATATAACTGGTCGGTAAGTTTAAGTTTGTGAGGAGTCGATTATGTGCATGCCGGATAAGTGTCTTCTCTTTGAAGAATGAATTCTTTTTATGTTGATATTTACTTTTCTGTTTCTATGTTTGAACCATTTTAAATCCAAACTCAATAACATTTAAATTGTCGAACGGCAGTTCAATAACACCGATCTCTGTGGACGATATATTCCCGGAACAATATTTCCAAATCTTTTCGTTGCTTGCCGCGTTACCGCTCCAACAAAATGGCTTCGTTGTCGGGGATTAGTGTTTTTATTGAATCGCATGGCGATAGTTTCTTTGTTTTTGAGTTTAGTAGATATCGTACATATTGTATATTTTCACTTGTTTATATTGATACTTGTATATTTTGTTCCCGTAACGTTTGTTCAAGTGTTTCGTTAGGACACTTGCTTTTGGTTTGCGCGGTGAGGCATCACCATGACATGAAAGAAAGAAGTTACAAGCTAAGCACGGTAAAGGCGTTGAGCTTATTACGTAAAACAAGCATGTTTTGTCGTTTTTTGCTTCGTTATTACTTTTTCATTCTAGCTTAGGTAGTGTGGTGAACATTCATTAAACAAGTTGTACTCGGATTATTCGTAAAATTCTCAAATATTCACTTTACAACTTGTTTAATCCATTTTCACCCGATCTTTTAGTTTGTTTATATTAATAGTTTTTGTGTTTGTCTAAGAGCTTGTTTTGAGTTGCTTGAGGAAATTTAAGGTGATGTTCCACGTTAGATCATTTTGACTTGCGGATGTATGGTAATGATATTAGTAATTTTGTACACGTCCAAGGTATGTGTTTATCGCTTTCTAGACTTTAGCATATTCATGATACTTGGGCATTTTACAAACTTCCATGCCAATCATTCTTTTGTATACTTGTTCTTGATGTGAATCACTTTAGTTCCCACCCTTTTTGTGAGGTGGCTTTCCATTGATCATATATGCGTGGAGTACCAACATTCTTGTTCTAACTGGATTTTATTATGCTTAATATTTTGGTTTTATTAATTATATGAAAGCATGAAAAGGATCAAGACATTTTGTTTCATTTTGAGCACAACTACCTAGCCAAATAGTCAATTCACCCTGTGAGTGTGTGAGCATTTGTTAAACCCCTTTGTGCCTTTTTATCATTATCCCTGTTGTTTGAACGTAATGCTTGTCTATGAGTATTGAATTCACTTTTTGTATGGATTTTGATTGATTATTTTTTCTTGAACCCTCAACTTTGTGTTGTTGTATGAATTTTTACCTTGTCTTAGAAAGTAGGGAGTATTCACATGATGATGTGGTTGAATTCAAGTTGGGGAGAGAATGATTTTTTACTCATTGGTTGGTTTCTATGAGGTTGAAAAAGAAAAGAAAAAAGAGAAAAATATGAAAAAGAAAAAAAGGAAAGAAAAAGAAAATCCTTGAGAAAGGAAATAAAAAGAGTTCAAATAATTGTGCTAAATAAGTATTGTGTTTTGTGTAACACTTGGGATTTTGGAAGAAGTTGATTAGGATTTTGTGTTTAAGTTTTTGTGAGTTGATCACTCCCTTAGGTTTAGGCAAGTTTTTGTTTCGATTACCTTTAGAAATTGCCCCTTAATTGTTTACCCGACCACGCTACAACCTTGAAAAGCCCTTGTGATTCTTGCCTTTGTATTTTCAATGTGAATTTTTGGATGAACGCATAATTTAGTCTTTTGTTTGCAAGATTGTTGTGTGAGTGAAAAGTATCTCATTTTGTGTTTTTCATCTACCGATGATTGTTTTTGCTAGGTGTGTTTCACGTTTGAACTTGTGTTGTTTTAGGATGTTTGGCATGATTTTTGTATTTTGCATTTGTTTCGTGACTATGTTATCGTCGTAGTTTAGTGGTAAGTATTTACTTTGTGTTTACCGTTTTTCATTTGAACCATTCATTTGTCCCTTTTTCAAAACCTGTTGATTCGTGATTTTTTGGTTGTCACTCTGTTTCTTTGAGTTGTTTGATTCTTGTTTGAGGACAAACAAGTTTAAGTTGGGGAGAGTTTGACAAGTGCAAATTGTAACTATTTTTCTATATAATTTTTGTTGCACTTATCGATACTTTTTGTTAATATCGTACGAATAAACCCCGCTTTGTTTGTAAATACATTTACTTTACATTATAGTGTATATATTGCGTATCGTGTAAATATCATTGAGTTTAATTGATTTTCTCTCATTTTTGTAGGTATTCAAGCAAGGATATCTTGTCATATTCATAAAGAGCATTGAATAAGCTTTCCAATGCTTCTGACCGTGCGCCAATCCGAGTTACGGTTCAGAAGTTGTCGTCAAAATAAGGGCTGGTTTGCTGTCAAGTTCGCTTTGCGAACTTTCCAACGAATGTTCGCTTTGTGAAATTCCCAGCGAATGCTCCCAGACTTGAGGCAGTAGAAAACGGGACCAAAGTTCGCTTTGAGATCTTTCCAGCGAATATTCGCTTTGCAAATAAAAGTTCGCATTGCGAATAAAAGTTCGCATTGCAAACATCAGCAGAAAAGTAGAGTCGGTTTAACTATTTTGAGGCACTTAAGTGCCAATTTTTGGAGTTCTCTTTGCGAATAAAAGTTCGCACTGCGAACATGACGGATTTTGACATACTATATAAGTCATTTCATTCATTTTTTAGGGTATGGTTTTGGGGTTTTTTGCTCCCAACTCCATCAAACTCATTTTTCAGTAGAATTAGCTAGAAAACCACATTGAAGCTTGCACACGGATGATCCAGGGTGAATTTCTTAAAATCTGCTCTGACAAACCGCGAGATGTTTGGTTTATTTCTCTACTTCTTTGTTGGGTTTTGTATAAGTATTTACTTTGAACTCATGTATATTTGTCGCCCATGGCGTTGTATAAAATCTGCTTTACAAATCTTTATCGATGATTGTCCTTGATTTTTCGCTTTATGCTCCGGGATTGGGTTGTGTTAGAGATAAACTTCACAAACTTTGATTAGGGATGGTTATCTGTTAGTTTCTGGATGCTAGAGATAGATTTAGAGCTAACAATCTTTGTGGGTGTCGAAGCTTAATGCCACCGTATCTCGAGTCGGGTGCGAGAGTGTCGACGAGGGTAACACAATTTTTCTCTTTCCTCAGTGTGTCAGAGATGGACACTATTGTGAACAATGCTGGATGATATTGAGGAGTATTGTAGGTTGAATATAACTAGTCTGTAAGTTTAAGTTTGTGAGGAGTCGATTATGTGCATGCCGGATAAGTGTCTTCTCTTTGAAGAATGAATTCTTTTTATGTTGATATTTACTTTTCTGTTTCTATGTTTGAACCATTTTAAATCCAAACTCAATAACATTTAAATTGTCGAACGGCAGTTCAATAACACCGATCTCTGTGGACGATATATTCCCGGAAAAATATTTCCAAATCTTTTCGTTGCTTGCCGCGTTACCGCTCCAACAAAATGGCTTCGTTGTCGGGGATTGGTGTTTTTATTGAATCGCATGGCGGTAGTTTCTTTGTTTTTGAGTTTAGTAGATATCGTACATATTGTATATTTTCACTTGTTTATATTGATACTTGTGTATTTTGTTCGCGTAACGTTTGTTCAAGTGTTTCGTTAGGACACTTGCTTTTGGTTTGCGCGGTGAGGCATCACCATGACATGAAAGAAAGAAGTTACTAGCTAAGCACGGTAAAGGCGTTGAGCTTATGATGTAAAACAAGCATGTTTTGTCGTTTTTTGCTTCGTTATTACTTTTTCATTCTAGCTTAGGTAGTGTGGTGAACATTCATTAAAAAAGTTGTACTCGGATTATTCGTAAAATTCTCAAATATTCACTTTACAACTTGTTTAATCCATTTTCACCCGATCTTTTAGTTTGTTTATATTAATAGTTTTTGTGTTTGTCTAAGAGCTTGTTTTGAGTTGCTTGAGGAAATTTAAGGTGATGTTCCACGTTTGATCATTTCAACTTGCGGATGTATGGTAATGATATTAGTAATTTTGTACACGTCCAAGGTATGTGTTTATCGCTTTCTAGACTTTAACATATTCATGATACTTGGGCATTTTACAAACTTCCATGCCAATCATTCTTTTGTATACTTGTTCTTGATGTGAATCATTTTAGTTCCCACCCTTTTTGTGAGGTGGCTTTCCATTGATCATATATGCGTGGAGTACCAACATTCTTGTTCTAACTGGATTTTATTATGCTTAATATTTTGTTTTTATTGATTATATGAAAGCATGAAAAGGATCAAGGCATTTTGTTTCATTTTGAGCACAACTACCTAGCCAAATAGTCAATTCACCCTGTGAGTGTGTGAGCATTTGTTAAACCCCTTTGTGCCTTTTTATCATTATCCCTGTTGTTTGAACGTAATGCTTGTCTATGAGTATTGAATTCACTTTTTGTATGGATTTTGATTGATTATTTTTTCTTGAACCCTCAACTTTGTGTTGTTGTATGAATTTTTACCTTGTCTTAGAAAGTAGGGAGTATTCACATGATGATGTGGTTGAATTCAAGTTGGGGAGAGAATGAATTTTTACTCATTGGTTGGTTTCTATGAGGTTGAAAAAGAAAAGAAAAAAGAGAAAAATATGAAAAAGAAAAAAAGGAAAGAAAAAGAAAATCCTTGAGAAAGGAAATAAAAAGAGTTCAAATAATTGTGCTAAATAAGTATTGTATTTTGTGTAACACTTGGGATTTTGGAAGAAGTTGATTAGGATTTTGTGTTTAAGTTTTTGTGAGTTGGTCACTCCCTTAGGTTTAGGCAAGTTTTTGTTTCGATTACCTTTAGAAATTGCCCCTTAATTGTTTACCCGACCACGCTACAACCTTGAAAAGCCCTTGTGATTCTTGCCTTTGTATTTTCAATGTGAATTTTTGGATGAACGCATAATTTAGTCTTTTGTTTGCAAGATTGTTGTGTGAGTGAAAAGTATCTCATTTTGTGTTTTTCATCTACCGATGATTGTTTTTGCTAGGTGTGTTTCACGTTTGAACTTGTGTTGTTTTAGGATGTTTGGCATGATTTTTGTATATTGCATTTGTTTCGTGACTATGTTATCGTCGTAGTTTAGTGGTAAGTATTTACTTTGTGTGTACCGTTTTTCATTTGAACCATTCATTTGTCCCTTTTTCAAAACCTGTTGATTCCTGATTTTTTAGTTGTCACTCTGTTTCTTTGAGTTGTTTGATTCTTGTTTGAGGACAAACAAGTTTAAGTTGGGGAGAGTTTGACAAGTGCAAATTGTAACTATTTTTGTATATAAGTTTTGTTGCACTTATCGATACTTTTTGTTTATATCGTACGAATAAACCCCGCTTTGTTTGTAAATACGTTTACTTTACGTTATAGTGTATATATTGCGTATCGTGTAAATATCATTGAGTTTAATTGTTTTTCTCTCATTTTTGTAGGTATTCAAGCAAGGATATCTTGTCATAATCATAAAGAGCATTGAATAAGCTTTCCAATGCTTCTGACCGTGCATCTATCCGAGTTACGGTTCAGAAGTTGTCGTCAAAATAAGGGCTGGTTTGCTGTCAAGTTCGCTTTGCGAACTTTCCAACGAATGTTCGCTTTGTGAAATTCCCAGCGAATGCTCACTAACTTGAGGCAGTAGAAAAAGGGACCAAAGTTCGCTTTGAGATCTTTCCAGCGAATATTCGCTTTGCGAATAAAAGTTCGCATTGTGAATAAAAGTTTGCATTGCAAACATCTGCAGAAAAGCAGAGTCGGTTTAACTATTCTAAGGCACTTAAGTGCCAATTTTTTGAGTTCTCTTTGCGAATAAAAGTTCGCACTGCGAACATGACGGATTTTGACATACTATATAAGTCATTTCATTTATTTTTTAGGGTATGGTTTTGGGGTTTTTTGCTCCCAACTCCATCAAACTCATTTTTCAGTAGAATTAGCTAGAAAAAAACATTGAAGCTTGCACACGGATGATCCAGGGTGGATTTGTCAACAATCGGCTCTGACAAACCGCGAGATGTTTGGTTTATTTCTCTACTTCTTTGTTGGGTTTTGTATATGTATTTACTTTGAACTCATGTATATTTGTCGCCCATGGCGTTGTATAAAATCTGATTTACAAATCTTTATCGATGATTGTCCTTGATTTTTTGTTTTATGCTCCGGGATTGGGTTGTGTTAGAGATAAAATTCAACAAACTTAGATTAGGGATGGTTATCTGTTAGTTTCTGGATGCTAGAGATAGATTTAGAGCTAACAATCTTTATGGGTGTCGAAGCTTAATGCCTCCGTATCTCGAGTCGGGTGCGAGAGTGTCGACGAGGGTAACACAATTTTTCTCTTTGCTCAGTGTTTCAGAGATGGACACTGTTGTGAACAATGCTGAATGATATTGAAGAGTATTGTAGGTTGAATATAACTGGTCGGTAAGTTTAAGTTTGTGAGGAGTCGATTATGTGCATGCAGGATAAGTTTCTTCTCTCTGAAGAATGAATTCTTTTTATGTTGATATTTACTTTTCTGTTTCTATGTTTGAACCATTTTAAACCCAAACTCAATAACATTTAAATTGTCGAACGACAGTTCAATAGCACCAATCTCTGTGCACGATATATTCCCGGAAAAATACTTCCAAATCTTTTCGTTGCTTGCCGCTTTACCGCTCCAACAAAATGGCGCCGTTGCCGGGGATTGGTGTTTTTATTGAATCGCATGGCGATAATTTCTTTGTTTTTGAGTTTTTTAGATATTGTACATATTGTATATTTTCACTTGTTTATATTGATACTTGTATATTTTGTTCCTGTAACGTTTGTTCAAGTGTTTCGTTAGGACACTTGCTTTTGGTTTGCGCGGTGAGGCATCACCATGACATGAAAGAAAGAAGTTACTAGCTAAGCACGGTAAAGGCGTTGAGCTTATGATGTAAAACAAGCATGTTTTGTCGTTTTTTGCTTCGTTATTACTTTTTCATTCTAGCTTAGGTAGTGTGGTGAACATTCATTAAACAAGTTGTACTCGGATTATTCGTAAAATTCTCAAATATTCACTTTACAACTTGTTTAATCCATTTTCACCCGATCTTTTAGTTTGTTTATATTAATAGTTTTTGTGTTTGTCTAAGAGCTTGTTTTGAGTTGCTTGAGGAAATTTAAGGTGATGTTCCACGTTTGATCATTTCAACTTGCGGATGTATGGTAATGATATTAGTAATTTTGTACACGTCCAAGGTATGTGTTTATCGCTTTCTAGACTTTAACATATTCATGATACTTGGGCATTTTACAAACTTCCATGCCAATCATTCTTTTGTATACTTGTTCTTGATGTGAATCATTTTAGTTCCCACCCTTTTTGTGAGGTGG
The DNA here is from genome assembly GCA_022829125.1 of Lathyrus tuberosus. Classification (NCBI taxonomy): domain Eukaryota; kingdom Viridiplantae; phylum Streptophyta; class Magnoliopsida; order Fabales; family Fabaceae; genus Lathyrus; species Lathyrus tuberosus. Next base: position 5,445,108 of record JALAZF010000199.1, on the reverse strand, counting down.
CTTTCCATTGATCATATATGCGTGGAGTACCAACATTCTTGTTCTAACTGGATTTTATTATGCTTAATATTTTGTTTTTATTGATTATATGAAAGCATGAAAAGGATCAAGGCATTTTGTTTCATTTTGAGCACAACTACCTAGCCAAATAGTCAATTCACCCTGTGAGTGTGTGAGCATTTGTTAAACCCCTTTGTGCCTTTTTATCATTATCCCTGTTGTTTGAACGTAATGCTTGTCTATGAGTATTGAATTCACTTTTTGTATGGATTTTGATTGATTATTTTTTCTTGAACCCTTAACTTTGTGTTGTTGTATGAATTTTTACCTTGTCTTAGAAAGTAGGGAGTATTCACATGATGATGTGGTTGAATTCAAGTTGGGGAGAGAATGAATTTTTACTCATTGGTTGGTTTCTATGAGGTTGAAAAAGAAAAGAAAAAAGAGAAAAATATGAAAAAGAAAAAAAGGAAAGAAAAAGAAAATCCTTGAGAAAGGAAATAAAAAGAGTTCAAATAATTGTGCTAAATAAGTATTGTATTTTGTGTAACACTTGGGATTTTGGAAGAAGTTGATTAGGATTTTGTGTTTAAGTTTTTGTGAGTTGGTCACTCCCTTAGGTTTAGGCAAGTTTTTGTTTCGATTACCTTTAGAAATTGCCCCTTAATTGTTTACCCGACCACGCTACAACCTTGAAAAGCCCTTGTGATTCTTGCCTTTGTATTTTCAATGTGAATTTTTGGATGAACGCATAATTTAGTCTTTTGTTTGCAAGATTGTTGTGTGAGTGAAAAGTATCTCATTTTGTGTTTTTCATCTACCGATGATTGTTTTTGCTAGGTGTGTTTCACGTTTGAACTTGTGTTGTTTTAGGATGTTTGGCATGATTTTTGTATATTGCATTTGTTTCGTGACTATGTTATCGTCGTAGTTTAGTGGTAAGTATTTACTTTGTGTGTACCGTTTTTCATTTGAACCATTCATTTGTCCCTTTTTCAAAACCTGTTGATTCCTGATTTTTTGGTTGTCACTCTGTTTCTTTGAGTTGTTTGATTCTTGTTTGAGGACAAACAAGTTTAAGTTGGGGAGAGTTTGACAAGTGCAAATTGTAACTATTTTTCTATATAATTTTTGTTGCACTTATCGATACTTTTTGTTAATATCGTACGAATAAACCCCGCTTTGTTTGTAAATACATTTACTTTACATTATAGTGTATATATTGCGTATCGTGTAAATATCATTGAGTTTAATTGATTTTCTCTCATTTTTGTAGGTATTCAAGCAAGGATATCTTGTCATAATCATAAAGAGCATTGAATAAGCTTTCCAATGCTTCTGACCGTGCATCTATCCGAGTTACGGTTCAGAAGTTGTCGTCAAAATAAGGGCTGGTTTGCTGTCAAGTTCGCTTTGCGAACTTTCCAACGAATGTTCGCTTTGTGAAATTCCCAGCGAATGCTCACTAACTTGAGGCAGTAGAAAAAGGGACCAAAGTTCGCTTTGAGATCTTTCCAGCGAATATTCGCTTTGCGAATAAAAGTTCGCATTGTGAATAAAAGTTCGCATTGCAAACATCTGCAGAAAAGCAGAGTCGGTTTAACTATTCTGAGGCACTTAAGTTCCAATTTTTGGAGTTCTCTTTGCGAATAAAAGTTCGCACTGCGAACATGATGGATTTTGACATACTATATAAGTCATTTCATTTATTTTTTAGGGTATGGTTTTGGGGTTTTTTGCTCCCAACTCCATCAAACTCATTTTTCAGTAGAATTAGCTAGAAAAAAACATTGAAGCTTGCACACGGATGATCCAGGGTGGATTTGTCATCAATCGGCTCTGACAAACCGCGAGATGTTTGGTTTATTTCTCTACTTCTTTGTTGGGTTTTGTATATGTATTTACTTTGAACTCATGTATATTTGTCGCCCATGGCGTTGTATAAAATCTGATTTACAAATCTTTATCGATGATTGTCCTTGATTTTTTGTTTTATGCTCCGGGATTGGGTTGTGTTAGAGATAAAATTCACAAACTTAGATTAGGGATGGTTATCTGTTAGTTTCTGGATGCTAGAGATAGATTTAGAGCTAACAATCTTTATGGGTGTCGAAGCTTAATGCCTCCGTATCTCGAGTCGGGTGCGAGAGTGTCGACGAGGGTAACACAATTTTTCTCTTTGCTCAGTGTTTCAGAGATGGACACTGTTGTGAACAATGCTGAATGATATTGAAGAGTATTGTAGGTTGAATATAACTGGTCGGTAAGTTTAAGTTTGTGAGGAGTCGATTATGTGCATGCAGGATAAGTTTCTTCTCTCTGAAGAATGAATTCTTTTTATGTTGATATTTACTTTTCTGTTTCTATGTTTGAACCATTTTAAACCCAAACTCAATAACATTTAAATTGTCGAACGACAGTTCAATAGCACCAATCTCTGTGCACGATATATTCCCGGAAAAATACTTCCAAATCTTTTCGTTGCTTGCCGCTTTACCGCTCCAACAAAATGGCGCCGTTGCCGGGGATTGGTGTTTTTATTGAATCGCATGGCGATAATTTCTTTGTTTTTGAGTTTTTTAGATATTGTACACATTGTATATTTTCACTTGTTTATATTGATACTTGTATATTTTGTTCCTGTAACGTTTGTTCAAGTGTTTCGTTAGGACACTTGCTTTTGGTTTGCGCGGTGAGGCATCACCATGACATGAAAGAAAGAAGTTACTAGCTAAGCACGGTAAAGGCGTTGAGCTTATGACGTAAAACAAGCATGTTTTGTCGTTTTTTGCTTCGTTATTACTTTTTCATTCTAGCTTAGGTAGTGTGGTGAACATTCATTAAACAAGTTGTACTCGGATTATTCGTAAAATTCTCAAATATTCACTTTACAACTTGTTTAATCCATTTTCACACGATCTTTTAGTTTGTTTATATTAATAGTTTTTTTGTTTGTCTAAGAGCTTGTTTTGAGTTGCTTGAGGAAATTTAAGGTGATGTTCCACGTTTGATCATTTCAACTTGCGGATGTATGGTAATGATATTAGTAATTTTGTACACGTCCAAGGTATGTGTTTATCGCTTTCTAGACTTTAACATATTCATGATACTTGGGCATTTTACAAACTTCCATGCCAATCATTCTTTTGTATACTTGTTCTTGATGTGAATCACTTTAGTTCCCACCCTTTTTGTGAGGTGGCTTTCCATTGATCATATTTGCGTGGATTACCAACATTCTTGTTCTAACTGGATTTTATTATGCTTAATATTTTGTTTTTATTGATTATATGAAAGCATGAAAAGGATCAAGGCATTTTGTTTCATTTTGAGCACAACTACCTAGCCAAATAGTCAATTCACCCTGTGAGTGTGTGAGCATTTGTTAAACCCCTTTGTGCCTTTTTATCATTATCCCTGTTGTTTGAACGTAATGCTTGTCTATGAGTATTGAATTCACTTTTTGTATGGATTTTGATTGATTATTTTTTCTTGAACCCTCAACTTTGTGTTGTTGTATGAATTTTTACCTTGTCTTAGAAAGTAGGGAGTATTCACATGATGATGTGGTTGAATTCAAGTTGGGGAGAGAATGAATTTTTACTCATTGGTTGGTTTCTATGAGGTTGAAAAAGAAAAGAAAAAAGAGAAAAATATGAAAAAGAAAAAAAGGAAAGAAAAAGAAAATCCTTGAGAAAGGAAATAAAAAGAGTTCAAATAATTGTGCTAAATAAGTATTGTATTTTGTGTAACACTTGGGATTTTGGAAGAAGTTGATTAGGATTTTGTGTTTAAGTTTTTGTGAGTTGGTCACTCCCTTAGGTTTAGGCAAGTTTTTGTTTCGATTACCTTTAGAAATTGCCCCTTAATTGTTTACCCGACCACGCTACAACCTTGAAAAGCCCTTGTGATTCTTGACTTTGTATTTTCAATGTGAATTTTTGGATGAACGCATAATTTAGTCTTTTGTTTGCAAGATTGTTGTGTGAGTGAAAAGTATCTCATTTTGTGTTTTTCATCTACCGATGATTGTTTTTGCTAGGTGTGTTTCACGTTTGAACTTGTGTTGTTTTAGGATGTTTGGCATGATTTTTGTATATTGCATTTGTTTCGTGACTATGTTATCGTCGTAGTTTAGTGGTAAGTATTTACTTTGTGTGTACCGTTTTTCATTTGAACCATTCATTTGTCCCTTTTTCAAAACCTGTTGATTCGTGATTTTTTGGTTGTCACTCTGTTTCTTTGAGTTGTTTGATTCTTGTTTGAGGACAAACAAGTTTAAGTTGGGGAGAGTTTGACAAGTGCAAATTGTAACTATTTTTGTATATAAGTTTTGTTGCACTTATCGATACTTTTTGTTAATATCGTACGAATAAACCCCGCTTTGTTTGTAAATACGTTTACTTTACGTTATAGTGTATATATTGCGTATCGTGTAAATATCATTGAGTTTAATTGATTTTCTCTCATTTTTGTAGGTATTCAAGCAAGGATATCTTGTCATAATCATAAAGAGCATTGAATAAGCTTTCCAATGCTTCTGACCGTGCATCTATCCGAGTTACGGTTCAGAAGTTGTCGTCAAAATAAGGGCTGGTTTGCTGTCAAGTTCGCTTTGCGAACTTTCCAACGAATGTTCGCTGTGTGAAATTCCCAGCGAATGCTCCCAGACTTGAGGCAGTAGAAAAAGGGACCAAAGTTCGCTTTGAGATCTTTCCAGCGAATATTCGCTTTGCGAAGAAAAGTTCGCATTGTGAATAAAAGTTCGCATTGCAAACATCTGCAGAAAAGCAGAGTCGGTTTAACTATTCTGAGGCACTTAAGTGCCAATTTTTGGAGTTCTCTTTGCGAATAAAAGTTCGCACTGCGAATATGACGGATTTTGACATACTATATAAGTCATTTCATTTATTTTTTTGGGTATGGTTTTGGGGTTTTTTGCTCCCAACTCCATCAAACTCATTTTTCAGTAGAATTAGCTAGAAAAAAACATTGAAGCTTGCACACGGATGATCCAGGGTGGATTTGTCATCAATCGGCTCTGACAAACCGCGAGATGTTTGGTTTATTTCTCTACTTCTTTGTTGGGTTTTGTATATGTATTTACTTTGAACTCATGTATATTTGTCGCCCATGGCGTTGTATAAAATCTGATTTACAAATCTTTATCGATGATTGTCCTTGATTTTTCGTTTTATGCTCCGGGATTGGGTTGTGTTAGAGATAAACTTCACAAACTTAGATTAGGGATGGTTATCTGTTAGTTTCTGGATGCTAGAGATAGATTTAGAGCTAACAATCTTTATGGGTGTCGAAGCTTAATGCCTCCGTATCTCGAGTCGGGTGCGAGAGTGTCGACGAGGGTAACACAATTTTTCTCTTTGCTCAGTGTTTCAGAGATGGACACTGTTGTGAACAATGCTGAATGATATTGAAGAGTATTGTAGGTTGAATATAACTGGTCGGTAAGTTTAAGTTTGTGAGGAGTCGATTATGTGCATGCAGGATAAGTTTCTTCTCTCTGAAGAATGAATTCTTTTTATGTTGATATTTACTTTTCTGTTTCTATGTTTGAACCATTTTAAACCCAAACTCAATAACATTTAAATTGTCGAACGACAGTTCAATAGCACCAATCTCTGTGCACGATATATTCCCAGAAAAATACTTCCAAATCTTTTCGTTGCTTGCCGCTTTACCGCTCCAACAAAATGGCGCCGTTGCCGGGGATTGGTGTTTCTATTGAATCGCATGGCGATAATTTCTTTGTTTTTGAGTTTTTTAGATATTGTACACATTGTATATTTTCACTTGTTTATATTGATACTTGTATATTTTGTTCCTGTAACGTTTGTTCAAGTGTTTCGTTAGGACACTTTCTTTTGATTTGCGCGGTGAGGCATCACCATGACATGAAAGAAAGAAGTTACTAGCTAAGCACGGTAAAGGCGTTGAGCTTATGACGTAAAACAAGCATGTTTTGTCGTTTTTTGCTTCGTTATTACTTTTTCATTCTAGCTTAGGTAGTGTGGTGAACATTCATTAAACAAGTTGTACTCGGATTATTCGTAAAATTCTCAAATATTCACTTTACAACTTGTTTAATCCATTTTCACCCGATCTTTTAGTTTGTTTATATTAATAGTTTTTTTGTTTGTCTAAGAGCTTGTTTTGAGTTGCTTGAGGAAATTTAAGGTGATGTTCCACGTTTGATCATTTCAACTTGCGGATGTATGGTAATGATATTAGTAATTTTGTACACGTCCAAGGTATGTGTTTATCGCTTTCTAGACTTTAACATATTCATGATACTTGGGCATTTTACAAACTTCCATGCCAATCATTCTTTTGTATACTTGTTCTTGATGTGAATCACTTTAGTTCCCACCCTTTTTGTGAGGTGGCTTTCCATGGATCATATTTGCGTGGATTACCAACATTCTTGTTCTAACTGGATTTTATTATGCTTAATATTTTGTTTTTATTGATTATATGAAAGCATGAAAAGGATCAAGGCATTTTGTTTCATTTTGAGCACAACTACCTAGCCAAATAATCAATTCACCCTGTGAGTGTGTGAGCATTTGTTAAACCCCTTTGTGCCTTTTTATCATTATCCCTGTTGTTTGAACGTAATGCTTGTCTATGAGTATTGAATTCACTTTTTGTATGGATTTTGATTGATTATTTTTTCTTGAACCCTCAAATTTGTGTTGTTGTATGAATTTTTACCTTGTCTTAGAAAGTAGGGAGTATTCACATGATGATGTGGTTGAATTCAAGTTGGGGAGAGATTGAATTTTTACTCATTGGTTGGTTTCTATGAGGTTGAAAAAGAAAAGAAAAAAGAGAAAAATATGAAAAAGAAAAAAAGGAAAGAAAAAGAAAATCCTTGAGAAAGGAAATAAAAAGAGTTCAAATAATTGTGCTAAATAAGTATTGTGTTTTGTGTAACACTTGGGATTTTGGAAGAAGTTGATTAGGATTTTGTGTTTAAGTTTTTGTGAGTTGGTCACTCCCTTAGGTTTAGGCAAGTTTTTGTTTCGATTACCTTTAGAAATTGCCCCTTAATTGTTTACCCGACCACGCTACAACCTTGAAAAGCCCTTGTGATTCTTGCCTTTGTATTTTCAATGTGAATTTTTGGATGAACGCATAATTTAGTCTTTTGTTTGCAAGATTGTTGTGTGAGTGAAAAGTATCTCATTTTGTGTTTTTCATCTACCGATGATTGTTTTTGCTAGGTGTGTTTCACGTTTGAACTTGTGTTGTTTTAGGATGTTTGGCATGATTTTTGTATTTTGCATTTGTTTCGTGACTATGTTATCATCGTAGTTTAGTGGTAAGTATTTACTTTGTGTGTACCGTTTTTCATTTGAACCATTCATTTGTCCCTTTTTCAAAACCTGTTGATTTGTGATTTTTTGGTTGTCACTCTGTTTCTTTGAGTTGTTTGATTCTTGTTTGAGGACAAACAAGTTTAAGTTGGGGAGAGTTTGACAAGTGCAAATTGTAACTATTTTTGTATATAAGTTTTGTTGCACTTATCGATACTTTTTGTTAATATCGTACGAATAAACCCCGCTTTGTTTGTAAATACGTTTACTTTACGTTATAGTGTATATTGCGTATCGTGTAAATATCATTTAGTTTAATTGATTTTCTCTCATTTTTGTAGGTATTCAAGCAAGGATATCTTGTCATATTCATAAAGAGCATTGAATAAGCTTTCCAATGCTTCTGACCGTGCGTCTATCCGAGTTACGGTTCAGAAGTTGTCGTCAAAATAAGGGCTGGTTTGCTGTCAAGTTCGCTTTGCGAACTTTCCAACGAATGTTCGCTGTGTGAAATTCCCAGCGAATGCTCCCAGACTTGAGGCAGTAGAAAAAGGGACCAAAGTTCGCTTTGAGATCTTTCCAGCGAATATTCGCTTTGCGAAGAAAAGTTCGCATTGTGAATAAAAGTTCGCATTGCAAACATCTGCAGAAAAGCAGAGTCGGTTTAACTATTCTGAGGCACTTAAGTGCCAATTTTTGGAGTTCTCTTTGCGAATAAAAGTTCGCACTGCGAACATGACGGATTTTGACATACTATATAAGTCATTTCATTTATTTTTTTGGGTATGGTTTTGGGGTTTTTTGCTCCCAACTCCATCAAACTCATTTTTCAGTAGAATTAGCTAGAAAAAAACATTGAAGCTTGCACACGGATGATCCAGGGTGGATTTGTCATCAATCGGCTCTGACAAACCGCGAGATGTTTGGTTTATTTCTCTACTTCTTTGTTGGGTTTTGTATATGTATTTACTTTGAACTCATGTATATTTGTCGCCCATGGCGTTGTATAAAATCTGATTTACAAATCTTTATCGATGATTGTCCTTGATTTTTCGTTTTATGCTCCGGGATTGGGTTGTGTTAGAGATAAACTTCACAAACTTAGATTAGGGATGGTTATCTGTTAGTTTCTGGATGCTAGAGATATATTTAGAGCTAACAATCTTTATGGGTGTCGAAGCTTAATGCCTCCGTATCTCGAGTCGGGTGCGAGAGTGTCGACGAGGGTAACACAATTTTTCTCTTTGCTCAGTGTTTCAGAGATGGACACTGTTGTGAACAATGCTGGATGATATTGAAGAGTATTGTAGGTTGAATAGAACTGGTCGGTAAGTTTAAGTTTGTGAGGAGTCGATTATGTGCATGCAGGATAAGTTTCTTCTCTCTGAAGAATGAATTCTTTTTATGTTGATATTTACTTTTCTGTTTCTATGTTTGAACCATTTTAAACCCAAACTCAATAACATTTAAATTGTCGAACGACAGTTCAATAGCACCAATCTCTGTGCACGATATATTCCCGGAAAAAAACTTCCAAATCTTTTCGTTGCTTGCCGCTTTACCGCTCCAACAAAATGGCTTCGTTGTCGGGGATTGGTGTTTTTATTGAATCGCATGGCCATAATTTCTTTGCTTTTGAGTTTTTTAGATATTGTACATATTGTATATTTTCACTTGTTTATATTGATACTTGTATATTTTGTTCCTGTAACGTTTGTTCAAGTGTTTCGTTAGGACACTTGCTTTTGGTTTGCGCGGTGAGGCATCACCATGACATGAAAGAAAGAAGTTACTAGCTAAGCACGGTAAAGGCGTTGAGCTTATGACGTAAAACAAGCATGTTTTGTCGTTTTTTGCTTCGTTATTACTTTTTCATTCTAGCTTAGGTAGTGTGGTGAACATTCATTAAACAAGTTGTACTCGGATTATTCGTAAAATTCTCAAATATTCACTTTACAACTTGTTTAATCCATTTTCACCCGATCTTTTAGTTTGTTTATATTAATAGTTTTTGTGTTTGTCTAAGAGCTTGTTTTGAGTTGCTTGAGGAAATTTAAGGTGATGTTCCACGTTTGATCATTTCAACTTGCGGATGTATGGTAATGATATTAGTAATTTTGTACACGTCCAAGGTATGTGTTTATCGCTTTCTAGACTTTAACATATTTATGATACTTGGGCATTTTACAAACTTCCATGCCAATCATTCTTTTGTATACTTGTTCTTGATGTGAATCACTTTAGTTCCCACCCTTTTTGTGAGGTGCCTTTCCATTGATCATATTTGCGTGGAGTACCAACATTCTTGTTCTAACTGGATTTTATTATGCTTAATATTTTGTTTTTATTGATTATATGAAAGCATGAAAAGGATCAAGGCATTTTGTTTCATTTTGAGCACAACTACCTAGCCAAATAGTCAATTCACCCTGTGAGTGTGTGAGCATTTGTTAAACCCCTTTGTGCCTTTTTATCATTATCCCTGTTGTTTGAACGTAATGCTTGTCTATGAGTATTGAATTCACTTTTTGTATGGATTTTGATTGATTATTTTTTCTTGAACCCTCAACTTTGTGTTGTTGTATGAATTTTTACCTTGTCTTAGAAAGTAGGGAGTATTCACATGATGATGTGGTTGAATTCAAGTTGGGGAGAGAATGAATTTTTACTCATTGGTTGGTTTCTATGAGGTTGAAAAAGAAAAGAAAAAAGAGAAAAATATGAAAAAGAAAAAAAGGAAAGAAAAAGAAAATCCTTGAGAAAGGAAATAAAAAGAGTTCAAATAATTGTGCTAAATAAGTATTGTGTTTTGTCTAACACTTTGGATTTTGGAAGAAGTTGATTAGGATTTTGTGTTTAAGTTTTTGTGAGTTGATCACTCCCTTAGGTTTAGGAAAGTTTTTGTTTCGATTACCTTTAGAAATTTCCCCTTAATTGTTTACCCGACCACGCTACAACCTTGAAAAGCCCTTGTGATTCTTGCCTTTGTATTTTCAATGTGAATTTTTGGATGAACGCATAATTTAGTCTTTTGTTTGCAAGATTGTTGTGTGAGTGAAAAGTATCTCATTTTGTGTTTTTCATCTACCGATGATTGTTTTTACTAGGTGTGTTTCACGTTTGAACTTGTGTTGTTTTAGGATGTTTGGCATGATTTTTGTATTTTGCATTTGTTTCGTGACTATGTTATCGTCGTAGTTTAGTGGTAAGTATTTACTTTGTGTGTACCATTTTTCATTTGAACCATTCATTTGTCCCTTTTTCAAAACCTGTTGATTCGTGATTTTTTGGTTGTCACTCTGTTTCTTTGAGTTGTTTGATTCTTGTTTGAGGACAAACAAGTTTAAGTTGGGGAGAGTTTGACAAGTGCAAATTGTAACTATTTTTGTATATAAGTTTTGTTGCACTTATCGATACTTTTTGTTAATATCGTACGATTAAACCCCGCTTTGTTTGTAAATACGTTTACTTTACGTTATAGTGTATATATTGCGTATAGTGTAAATATCATTTAGTTTAATTGATTTTCTCTCATTTTTTTAGGTATTCAAGCAAGGATATCTTGTCATATTCATAAAGAGCATTGAATAAGCTTTCCAATGCTTCTGACCGCGCGTCAATCCGAGTTACGGTTCAGAAGTTGTCGTCAAAATAAGGACTGGTTTGCTGTCAAGTTCGCTTTGCGAACTTTCCAACGAATGTTCGCTTTGTGAAATTCCCAGCGAATGCTCCCAGACTTGAGGCAGTAGAAAAAGGGACCAAAGTTCGCTTTGATATCTTTCCAGCGAATATTCGCTTTGCGAATAAAAGTTCGCATTGTGAATAAAAGTTCGCATTGCAAACATCTGCAGAAAAGCAGAGTCGGTTTAACTATTCTGAGGCACTTAAGTGCCAATTTTTGGAGTTCTCTTTGCGAATAAAAGTTCGCACTGTGAACATGACGGATTTTGACATACTATATAAGTCATTTCATTCATTTTTTAGGGTATGGTTTTGGGGTTTTTTGCTCCCAACTCCATCAAACTCATTTTTCAGTAGAATTAGCTAGAAAACAACATTGAAGCTATCACACGGATGATCCAGGGTGGATTTGTCATCAATCGGCTCTGACAAACCGCGAGATGTTTGGTTTATTTCTCTACTTCTTTGTTGGGTTTTGTATATGTATTTACTTTGAACTCATGTATATTTGTCGCCCATGGCGTTGTATAAAATCTGATTTACAAATCTTTATCGATGATTGTCCTTGATTTTTCATTTTATGCTCCGGGATTGGGTTGTGTTAGAGATAAACTTCACAAACTTAGATTAGGGATGGTTATCTGTTAGTTTCTGGATGCTAGAGATAGATTTAGAGCTAACAATCTTTATGGGTGTCGAAGCTTAATGCCTCCGTATCTCGAGTCGGGTGTGAGAGTGTCGACGAGGGTAACACAATTTTTCTCTTTGCTCAGTGTTTCAGAGATGGACATTGTTGTGAACAATGCTGGATGATATTGAAGAGTATTGTAGGTTGAATATAACTGGTCGGTAAGTTTAAGTTTGTGAGGAGTCGATTATATGCATGCAGGATAAGTTTCTTCTCTCTGAAGAATGAATTCTTTTTATGTTGATATTTACTTTTCTGTTTCTATGTTTGAACCATTTTAAACCCAAACTCAATAACATTTAAATTGTCGAACGACAGTTCAATAGCACCAATCTCTGCGCACGATATATTCCCGAAAAAATACTTCCAAATCTTTTCGTTGCTTGCCGCTTTACCGCTCCAACAAAATGGCGCCGTTGCCGGGGATTGGTGTTTTTATTGAATCGCATGGCGATAGTTTCTTTGTTTTTGAGTTTTTTAGATATTGTACATATTGCATATTTTCACTTGTTTATATTGATACTTGTATATTTTGTTCCTGTAACGTTTGTTCAAGTGTTTCGTTAGGACACTTGCTTTTGGTTTGCGCGGTGAGGCATCACCATGACATGAAAGAAAGAAGTTACTAGCTAAGCACGGTAAAGGCGTTGAGCTTATGACGTAAAACAAGCATGTTTTGTCGTTTTTTACTTCGTTATTACTTTTTCATTCTAGCTTAGGTAGTGTGGTGAACATTCATTAAACAAGTTGTACTCGGATTATTCGTAAAATTCTCAAATATTCACTTTACAACTTGTTTAATCCATTTTCACCCGATCTTTTAGTTTGTTTATATTAATAGTTTTTGTGTTTGTCTAAGAGCTTGTTTTGAGTTGCTTGAGGAAATTTAAGGTGATGTTCCACGTTTGATCATTTCAACTTGCGGATGTATGGTAATGATATTAGTAATTTTGTACACGTCCAAGGTATGTGTTTATCGCTTTCTAGACTTTAGCATATTCATGATACTTGGGAATTTTACAAACTTCCATGCCAATCATTCTTTTGTATACTTGTTCTTGATGTGAATCACTTTAGTTCCCACCCTTTTTGTGAGGTGGCTTTCCATTGATCATATATGCGTGGAGTACCAACATTCTTGTTCTAACTGGATTTTATTATGCTTAATATTTTGTTTTTATTGATTATATGAAAGCATGAAAAGGATCAAGGCATTTTGTTTCATTTTGAGCACAACTACCTAGCCAAATAGTCAATTCACCCTGTGAGTGTGTGAGCATTTGTTAAACCCCTTTGTGCCTTTTTATCATTATCCCTGTTGTTTGAACGTAATGCTTGTCTATGAGTATTGAATTCACTTTTTTTATGGATTTTGATTGATTATTTTTTCTTGAACCCTCAACTTTGTGTTGTTGTATGAATTTTTACCTTGTCTTAGAAAGTAGGGAGTATTCACATGATGATGTGGTTGAATTCAAGTTGGGGAGAGAATGATTTTTTACTCATTGGTTGGTTTCTATGAGGTTGAAAAAGAAAAGAAAAAAGAGAAAAATATGAAAAAGAAAAAAAGGAAAGAAAAAGAAAATCCTTGAGAAAGGAAATAAAAAGAGTTCAAATAATTGTGCTAAATAAGTATTGTGTTTTGTGTAACACTTGGGATTTTGGAAGAAGTTGATTAGGATTTTGTGTTTAAGTTTATGTGAGTTGATCACTCCCTTAGGTTTAGGCAAGTTTTTGTTTCGATTACCTTTAGAAATTTCCCCTTAATTGTTTACCCGACCACGTTACAACCTTGAAAAGCCCTTGTGATTCTTGCCTTTGTATTTTCAATGTGAATTTTTGGATGAACGCATAATTTAGTCTTTTGTTTGCAAGATTGTTGTGTGAGTGAAAAGTATCTCATTTTGTGTTTTTCATCTACCGATGATTGTTTTTGCTAGGTGTGTTTCACGTTTGAACTTGTGTTGTTTTAGGATGTTTGGCATGATTTTGGTATTTTGCATTTGTTTCGTGACTATGTTATCGTCGTAGTTTAGTGGTAAGTATTTACTTTGTGTGTACCGTTTTTCATTTGAACCATTCATTTGTCCCTTTTTCAAAACCTGTTGATTCGTGATTTTTTGGTTGTCACTCTGTTTCTTTGAGTTGTTTGATTCTTGTTTGAGGACAAAAAAGTTTAAGTTGGGGAGAGTTTGACAAGTGCAAATTGTAACTATTTTTGTATATAAGTTTTGTTGCACTTATCGATAATTTTTGTTAATATCGTACGATTAAACCCCGCTTTGTTTGTAAATACGTTTACTTTACGTTATAGTGTATATATTGCGTATAGTGTAAATATCATTTAGTTTAATTGATTTTCTCTCATTTTTGTAGGTATTCAAGCAAGGATATCTTGTCATATTCATAAAGAGCATTGAATAAGCTTTCCAATGCTTCTGACCGCGCGTCAATCCGAGTTACGGTTCAGAAGTTGTCGTCAAAATAAGGACTGGTTTGCTGTCAAGTTCGCTTTGCGAACTTTCCAACGAATGTTCGCTTTGTGAAATTCCCAGCGAATGCTCCCAGACTTGAGGCAGTAGAAAAAGGGACCAAAGTTCGCTTTGATATCTTTCCAGCGAATATTCGCTTTGCGAATAAAAGTTCGCATTGTGAATAAAAGTTCGCATTGCAAACATCTGCAGAAAAGCAGAGTCGGTTTAACTATTCTGAGGCACTTAAGTGCCAATTTTTGGAGTTCTCTTTGCGAATAAAAGTTCGCACTGTGAACATGACGGATTTTGACATACTATATAAGTCATTTCATTCATTTTTTAGGGTATGGTTTTGGGGTTTTTTGCTCCCAACTCCATCAAACTCATTTTTCAGTAGAATTAGCTAGAAAACAACATTGAAGCTATCACACGGATGATCCAGGGTGGATTTGTCATCAATCGGCTCTGACAAACCGCGAGATGTTTGGTTTATTTCTCTACTTCTTTGTTGGGTTTTGTATATGTATTTACTTTGAACTCATGTATATTTGTCGCCCATGGCGTTGTATAAAATCTGATTTACAAATCTTTATCGATGACTGTCCTTGATTTTTCGTTTTATGCTCCGGGATTGGGTTGTGTTAGAGATAAACTTCACAAACTTAGATTAGGGATGGTTATCTGTTAGTTTCTGGATGCTAGAGATAGATTTAGAGCTAACAATCTTTATGGGTGTCGAAGCTTAATGCCTCCGTATCTCGAGTCGGGTGTGAGAGTGTCGACGAGGGTAACACAATTTTTCTCTTTGCTCAGTGTTTCAGAGATGGACATTGTTGTGAACAATGCTGGATGATATTGAAGAGTATTGTAGGTTGAATATAACTGGTCGGTAAGTTTAAGTTTGTGAGGAGTCGATTATATGCATGCAGGATAAGTTTCTTCTCTCTGAAGAATGAATTCTTTTTATGTTGATATTTACTTTTCTGTTTCTATGTTTGAACCATTTTAAACCCAAACTCAATAACATTTAAATTGTCGAACGACAGTTCAATAGCACCAATCTCTGCGCACGATATATTCCCGAAAAAATACTTCCAAATCTTTTCGTTGCTTGCCGATTTACCGCTCCAACAAAATGGCGTCGTTGCCGGGGATTGGTGTTTTTATTGAATCGCATGGCGATAGTTTCTTTGTTTTTGAGTTTTTTAGATATTGTACATATTGTATATTTTCACTTGTTTATATTGATACTTGTATATTTTGTTCCTGTAACGTTTGTTCAAGTGTTTCGTTAGGACACTTGCTTTTGGTTTGCGCGGTGAGGCATCACCATGACATGAAAGAAAGAAGTTACTAGCTAAGCACGGTAAAGGCGTTGAGCTTATGACGTAAAACAAGCATGTTTTGTCGTTTTTTACTTCGTTATTACTTTTTCATTCTAGCTTAGGTAGTGTGGTGAACATTCATTAAACAAGTTGTACTCGGATTATTCGTAAAATTCTCAAATATTCACTTTACAACTTGTTTAATCCATTTTCACCCGATCTTTTAGTTTGTTTATATTAATAGTTTTTGTGTTTGTCTAAGAGCTTGTTTTGAGTTGCTTGAGGAAATTTAAGGTGATGTTCCACGTTTGATCATTTCAACTTGCGGATGTATGGTAATGATATTAGTAATTTTGTACACGTCCAAGGTATGTGTTTATCGCTTTCTAGACTTTAGCATATTCATGATACTTGGGAATTTTACAAACTTCCATGCCAATCATTCTTTTGTATACTTGTTCTTGATGTGAATCACTTTAGTTCCCACCCTTTTTGTGAGGTGGCTTTCCATTGATCATATATGCGTGGAGTACCAACATTCTTGTTCTAACTGGATTTTATTATGCTTAATATTTTGTTTTTATTGATTATATGAAAGCATGAAAAGGATCAAGGCATTTTGTTTCATTTTGAGCACAACTACCTAGCCAAATAGTCAATTCACCCTGTGAGTGTGTGAGCATTTGTTAAACCCCTTTGTGCCTTTTTATCATTATCCCTGTTGTTTGAACGTAATGCTTGTCTATGAGTATTGAATTCACTTTTTTTATGGATTTTGATTGATTATTTTTTCTTGAACCCTCAACTTTGTGTTGTTGTATGAATTTTTACCTTGTCTTAGAAAGTAGGGAGTATTCACATGATGATGTGGTTGAATTCAAGTTGGGGAGAGAATGATTTTTTACTCATTGGTTGGTTTCTATGAGGTTGAAAAAGAAAAGAAAAAAGAGAAAAATATGAAAAAGAAAAAAAGGAAAGAAAAAGAAAATCCTTGAGAAAGGAAATAAAAAGAGTTCAAATAATTGTGCTAAATAAGTATTGTGTTTTGTGTAACACTTGGGATTTTGGAAGAAGTTGATTAGGATTTTGTGTTTAAGTTTATGTGAGTTGATCACTCCCTTAGGTTTAGGCAAGTTTTTGTTTCGATTACCTTTAGAAATTGCCCCTTAATTGTTTACCCGACCACGTTACAACCTTGAAAAGCCCTTGTGATTCTTGCCTTTGTATTTTCAATGTGAATTTTTGGATGAACGCATAATTTAGTCTTTTGTTTGCAAGATTGTTGTGTGAGTGAAAAGTATCTCATTTTGTGTTTTTCATCTACCGATGATTGTTTTTGCTAGGTGTGTTTCACGTTTGAACTTGTGTTGTTTTAGGATGTTTGGCATGATTTTGGTATTTTGCATTTGTTTCGTGACTATGTTATCGTCGTAGTTTAGTGGTAAGTATTTACTTTGTGTGTACCGTTTTTCATTTGAACCATTCATTTGTCCCTTTTTCAAAACCTGTTGATTCGTGATTTTTTGGTTGTCACTCTGTTTCTTTGAGTTGTTTGATTCTTGTTTGAGGACAAAAAAGTTTAAGTTGGGGAGAGTTTGACAAGTGCAAATTGTAACTATTTTTGTATATAAGTTTTGTTGCACTTATCGATACTTTTTGTTAATATCGTACGATTAAACCCCGCTTTGTTTGTAAATACGTTTACTTTACGTTATAGTGTATATATTGCGTATAGTGTAAATATCATTTAGTTTAATTGATTTTCTCTCATTTTTTTAGGTATTCAAGAAAGGATATCTTGTCATATTCATAAAGAGCATTGAATAAGCTTTCCAATGCTTCTGACCGCGCGTCAATCCGAGTTACGGTTCAGAAGTTGTCGTCAAAATAAGGACTGGTTTGCTGTCAAGTTCGCTTTGCGAACTTTCCAACGAATGTTCGCTTTGTGAAATTCCCAGCGAATGCTCCCAGACTTGAGGCAGTAGAAAAAGGGACCAAAGTTCGCTTTGATATCTTTCTAGCGAATATTCGCTTTGCGAATAAAAGTTCGCATTGTGAATAAAAGTTCGCATTGCAAACATCTGCAGAAAAGCAGAGTCGGTTTAACTATTCTGAGGCACTTAAGTGCCAATTTTTGGAGTTCTCTTTGCGAATAAAAGTTAGCACTGTGAACATGACGGATTTTGACATACTATATAAGTCATTTCATTCATTTTTTAGGGTATGGTTTTGGGGTTTTTTGCTCCCAACTCCATCAAACTCATTTTTCAGTAGAATTAGCTAGAAAACAACATTGAAGCTATCACACGGATGATCCAGGGTGGATTTGTCATCAATCGGCTCTGACAAACCGCGAGATGTTTGGTTTATTTCTCTACTTCTTTGTTGGGTTTTGTATATGTATTTACTTTGAACTCATGTATATTTGTCGCCCATGGCGTTGTATAAAATCTGATTTACAAATCTTTATCGATGATTGTCCTTGATTTTTCGTTTTATGCTCCGGGATTGGGTTGTGTTAGAGATAAACTTCATAAACTTAGATTAGGGATGGTTATCTGTTAGTTTCTGGATGCTAGAGATAGATTTAGAGCTAACAATCTTTATGGGTGTCGAAGCTTAATGCCTCCGTATCTCGAGTCGGGTGTGAGAGTGTCGACGAGGGTAACACAATTTTTCTCTTTGCTCAGTGTTTCAGAGATGGACATTGTTGTGAACAATGCTGGATGATATTGAAGAGTATTGTAGGTTGAATATAACTGGTCGGTAAGTTTAAGTTTGTGAGGAGTCGATTATATGCATGCAGGATAAGTTTCTTCTCTCTGAAGAATGAATTCTTTTTATGTTGATATTTACTTTTCTGTTTCTATGTTTGAACCATTTTAAACCCAAACTCAATAACATTTAAATTGTCGAATGACAGTTCAATAGCACCAATCTCCGCGCACGATATATTCCCGAAAAAATACTTCCAAATCTTTTCGTTGCTTGCCGCTTTACAGCTCCAACAAAATGGCGCCGTTGCCGGGGATTGGTGTTTTTATTGAATCGCATGGCGATAGTTTCTTTGTTTTTGAGTTTTTTAGATATTGTACATATTATATATTTTCACTTGTTTATATTGATACTTGTATATTTTGTTCCTGTAACGTTTGTTCAAGTGTTTCGTTAGGACACTTGCTTTTGGTTTGCGCGGTGAGGCATCACCATGACATGAAAGAAAGAAGTTACTAGCTAAGCACGGTAAAGGCGTTGAGCTTATGACGTAAAACAAGCATGTTTTGTCGTTTTTTGCTTCGTTATTACTTTTTCATTCTAGCTTAGGTAGTGTGGTGAACATTCATTAAACAAGTTGTAATCAGATTATTCGTAAAATTCTCAAATATTCACTTTACAACTTGTTTAATCCATTTTCACCCGATCTTTTAGTTTGTTTTTATATTAATAGTTTTTGTGTTTGTCTAGGAGCTTGTTTTGAGTTGCTTGAGGAAATTTAAGGTGATGTTCCACGTTTGATCATTTCAACTTCCGGATGTATGGTAATGATATTAGTAATTTTGTACACGTCCAAGGTATGTGTTTATCGCTTTCTAGACTTTAGCATATTCATTATACTTGGGAATTTTACAAACTTCCATGCCAATCATTCTTTAGTATACTTGTTCTTGATGTGAATCACTTTAGTTCCCACCCTTTTTGTGAGGTGGCTTTCCATTGATCATATATGCGTGGAGTACCAACATTCTTGTTCTAACTGGATTTTATTATGCTTAATATTTTGTTTTTATTGATTATATGAAAGCATGAAAAGGATCAAGGCATTTTGTTTCATTTTGAGCACAACTACCTAGCCAAATAGTCAATTCACCCTGTGAGTGTGTGAGCATTTGTTAAACCCCTTTGTGCCTTTTTATCATTATCCCTGTTGTTTGAACGTAATGCTTGTCTATGAGTATTGAATTCACTTTTTGTATGGATTTTGATTGATTATTTTTTCTTGAACCCTCAACTTTGTGTTGTTGTATGAATTTTTACCTTGTCTTAGAAAGTAGGGAGTATTCACATGATGATGTGGTTGAATTCAAGTTGGGGAGAGAATGATTTTTTACTCATTGGTTGGTTTCTATGAGGTTGAAAAAGAAAAGAAAAAAGAGAAAAATATGAAAAAGAAAAAAAGGAAATAAAAAGAAAATCCTTGAGAAAGGAAATAAAAAGAGTTCAAATAATTGTGCTAAATAAGTATTGTGTTTTGTGTAACACTTGGGATTTTGGAAGAAGTTGATTAGGATTTTGTGTTTAAGTTTATGTGAGTTGATCACTCGCTTAGGTTTAGGCAAGTTTTTGTTTCGATTACCTTTAGAAATTGCCCCTTAATTGTTTACCCGACCACGCTACAACCTTGAAAAGCCCTTATGATTCTTGCCTTTGTATTTTCAATGTGAATTTTTGGATGAACGCATAATTTAGTCTTTTGTTTGCAAGATTGTTGTGTGAGTGAAAAGTATCTCATTTTGTGTTTTTCATCTACCGATGATTGTTTTTGCTAGGTGTGTTTCACGTTTGAACTTGTGTTGTTTTAGGATGTTTGGCATGATTTTGGTATTTTGCATTTGTTTCGTGACTATGTTATCGTCGTAGTTTAGTGGTAAGTATTTACTTTGTGTGTACCGTTTTTCATTTGAACCATTCATTTGTCCCTTTTTCAAAACCTGTTGATTCGTGATTTTTTGGTTGTCACTCTGTTTCTTTGAGTTGTTTGATTCTTGTTTGAGGACAAAAAAGTTTAAGTTGGGGAGAGTTTGACAAGTGCAAATTGTAACTATTTTTGTATATAAGTTTTGTTGCACTTATCGATACTTTTTGTTAATATCGTACGATTAAACCCCGCTTTGTTTGTAAATACGTTTACTTTACGTTATAGTGTATATATTGCGTATAGTGTAAATATCATTTAGTTTAATTGATTTTCTCTCATTTTTGTAGGTATTCAAGCAAGGATATCTTGTCATATTCATAAAGAGCATTTAATAAGCTTTCCAATGCTTCTGACCGCGCGTCAATCCGAGTTACGGTTCAGAAGTTGTCGTCAAAATAAGGACTGGTTTGCTGTCAAGTTCGCTTTGCGAACTTTCCAACGAATGTTCGCTTTGTGAAATTCCCAGCGAATGCTCCCAGACTTGAGGCAGTAGAAAAAGGGACCAAAGTTCGCTTTGATATCTTTCCAGCGAATATTCGCTTTGCAAATAAAAGTTCGCATTGTGAATAAAAGTTCGCATTGCAAACATCTGCAGAAAAGCAGAGTCGGTTTAACTATTCTGAGGCACTTAAGTGCCAATTTTTGGAGTTCTCTTTGCGAATAAAAGTTCGCACTGTGAACATGACGGATTTTGACATACTATATAAGTCATTTCATTCATTTTTTAGGGTATGGTTTTGGGGTTTTTTGCTCCCAACTCCATCAAACTCATTTTTCAGTAGAATTAGCTAGAAAACAACATTGAAGCTATCACACGGATGATCCAGGGTGGATTTGTCATCAATCGGCTCTGACAAACCGCGAGATGTTTGGTTTATTTCTCTACTTATTTGTTGGGTTTTGTATATGTATTTACTTTGAACTCATGTATATTTGTCGCCCATGGCGTTGTATAAAATCTGATTTACAAATCTTTATCGATGATTGTCCTTGATTTTTCGTTTTATGCTCCGGGATTGGGTTGTGTTAGAGATAAACTTCACAAACTTAGATTAGGGATGGTTATCTGTTAGTTTCTGGATGCTAGAGATAGATTTAGAGCTAACAATCTTTATGGGTGTCGAAGCTTAATGCCTCCGTATCTCGAGTCGGGTGTGAGAGTGTCGACGAGGGTAACACAATTTTTCTCTTTGCTCAGTGTTTCAGAGATGGACATTGTTGTGAACAACGCTGGATGATATTGAAGAGTATTGTAGGTTGAATATAACTGGTCGGTAAGTTTAATTTTGTGAGGAGTCGATTATATGCATGCAGGATAAGTTTCTTCTCTCTGAAGAATGAATTCTTTTTATGTTGATATTTACTTTTCTGTTTCTATGTTTGAACCATTTTAAACCCAAACTCAATAACATTTAAATTGTCGAACGACAGTTCAATAACACCAATCTCTGCGCACGATATATTCCCGAAAAAATACTTCCAAATCTTTTCGTTGCTTGCCGCTTTACAGCTCCAACAAAATGGCGCCGTTGCCGGGGATTGGTGTTTTTATTGAATCGCATGGCGATAGTTTCTTTGTTTTTGAGTTTTTTAGATATTGTACATATTGTATATTTTCACTTGTTTATATTGATACTTGTATATTTTGTTCCTGTAACGTTTGTTCAAGTGTTTCGTTAGGACACTTGCTTTTGGTTTGCGCGGTGAGGCATCACCATGACATGAAAGAAAGAAGTTACTAGCTAAGCACGGTAAAGGCGTTGAGCTTATGACGTAAAACAAGCATGTTTTGTCGTTTTTTGCTTCGTTATTACTTTTTCATTCTAGCTTAGGTAGTGTGGTGAACATTCATTAAACAAGTTGTAATCAGATTATTCGTAAAATTCTCAAATATTCACTTTACAACTTGTTTAATCCATTTTCACCCGATCTTTTAGTTTGTTTATATTAATAGTTTTTGTGTTTGTCTAGGAGCTTGTTTTGAGTTGCTTGAGGAAATTTAAGGTGATGTTCCACGTTTGATCATTTCAACTTGCGGATGTATGGTAATGATATTAGTAATTTTGTACACGTCCAAGGTATGTGTTTATCGCTTTCTAGACTTTAGCATATTCATGATACTTGGGAATTTTACAAACTTCCATGCCAATCATTCTTTAGTATACTTGTTCTTGATGTGAATCACTTTAGTTCCCACCCTTTTTGTGAGGTGGCTTTCCATTGATCATATATGCGTGGAGTACCAACATTCTTGTTCTAACTGGATTTTATTATGCTTAATATTTTGTTTTTATTGATTATATGAAAGCATGAAAAGGATCAAGGCATTTTGTTTCATTTTGAGCACAACTACCTAGCCAAATAGTCAATTCACCCTGTGAGTGTGTGAGCATTTGTTAAACCCCTTTGTGCCTTTTTATCATTATCCCTGTTGTTTGAACGTAATGCTTGTCTATGAGTATTGAATTCACTTTTTGTATGGATTTTGATTGATTATTTTTTCTTGAACCCTCAACTTTGTGTTGTTGTATGAATTTTTACCTTGTCTTAGAAAGTAGGGAGTATTCACATGATGATGTGGTTGAATTCAAGTTGGGGAGAGAATGATTTTTTACTCATTGGTTGCTTTCTATGAGGTTGAAAAAGAAAAGAAAAAAGAGAAAAATATGAAAAAGAAAAAAAGGAAATAAAAAGAAAATCCTTGAGAAAGGAAATAAAAAGAGTTCAAATAATTGTGCTAAATAAGTATTGTGTTTTGTGTAACACTTGGGATTTTGGAAGAAGTTGATTAGGATTTTGTGTTTAAGTTTATGTGAGTTGATCACTCCCTTAGGTTTAGGCAAGTTTTTGTTTCGATTACCTTTAGAAATTGCCCCTTAATTGTTTACCCGACCACGCTACAACCTTGAAAAGCCCTTGTGATTCTTGCCTTTGTATTTTCAATGTGAATTTTTGGATGAACGCATAATTTAGTCTTTTGTTTGCAAGATTGTTGTGTGAGTGAAAAGTATCTCATTTTGTGTTTTTCATCTACCGATGATTGTTTTTGCTAGGTGTGTTTCACGTTTGAACTTGTGTTGTTTTAGGATGTTTGGCATAATTTTTGTATTTTGCATTTGTTTCGTGACTATGTTATCGTCGTAGTTTAGTGGTAAGTATTTACTTTGTGTGTGCCGTTTTTCATTTGAACCATTCATTTGTCCCTTTTTCAAAACCTGTTGATTCGTGATTTTTTGGTTGTCACTCTGTTTCTTTGAGTTGTTTGATTCTTGTTTGAGGACAAACAAGTTTAAGTTGGGGAGAGTTTGACAAGTGCAAATTGTAACTATTTTTGTATATAAGTTTTGTTGCACTTATCGATACTTTTTGTTAATATCGTACGATTAAACCCCGCTTTGTTTGTAAATACGTTTACTTTACGTTATAGTGTATATATTGCGTATCGTGTAAATATCATTTAGTTTAATTGATTTTCTCTCATTTTTGTAGGTATTCAAGCAAGGATATCTTGTCATATTCATAAAGAGCATTGAATAAGCTTTCCAATGCTTCTGACCGCGCGTCAATCCGAGTTACGGTTCAGAAGTTGTCGTCAAAATAAGGACTGGTTTGCTGTCAAGTTCGCTTTGCGAACTTTCCAACGAATGTTCGCTTTGTGAAATTCCCAGCGAATGCTCCCAGACTTGAGGCAGTAGAAAAAGGGACCAAAGTTCGCTTTGATATCTTTCCAGCGAATATTCGCTTTGCGAATAAAAGTTCGCATTGTGAATAAAAGTTCGCATTGCAAACATCTGCAGAAAAGCAGAGTCGGTTTAACTATTCTGAGGCACTTAAGTGCCAATTTTTGGAGTTCTCTTTGCGAATAAAAGTTCGCACTGTGAACATGACGGATTTTGACATACTATATAAGTCATTTCATTCATT
Organism: Lathyrus tuberosus; assembly: GCA_022829125.1. NCBI lineage: Eukaryota > Viridiplantae > Streptophyta > Magnoliopsida > Fabales > Fabaceae > Lathyrus > Lathyrus tuberosus. Next base: position 5,420,983 of record JALAZF010000199.1, on the reverse strand, counting down.
TTTTAGGGTATGGTTTTGGGGTTTTTTGCTCCCAACTCCATCAAACTCATTTTTCAGTAGAATTAGCTAGAAAACAACATTGAAGCTATCACACGGATGATCCAGGGTGGATTTGTCATCAATCGGCTCTGACAAACCGCGAGATGTTTGGTTTATTTCTCTACTTCTTTGTTGGGTTTTTTATATGTATTTACTTTGAACTCATGTATATTTGTCGCCCATGGCGTTGTATAAAATCTGATTTACAAATCTTTATCGATGATTGTCCTTGATTTTTCGTTTTATGCTCCGGGATTGGGTTGTGTTAGAGATAAACTTCACAAACTTAGATTAGTGATGGTTATCTGTTAGTTTCTGGATGCTAGAGATAGATTTAGAGCTAACAATCTTTATGGGTGTCGAAGCTTAATGCCTCCGTATCTCGAGTCGGGTGTGAGAGTGTCGACGAGGGTAACACAATTTTTCTCTTTGCTCAGTGTTTCAGAGATGGACACTATTATGAACAATGCTGGATGATATGGAAGAGTATTGTAGGTTGAATATAACTGGTCGGTAAGTTTAAGTTTGTGAGGAGTCGATTATATGCATGCAGGATAAGTTTCTTCTCTCTGAAGAATGAATTCTTTTTATGTTGATATTTACTTTTCTGTTTATATGTTTGAACCATTTTAAACCCAAACTCAATAACATTTAAATTGTCGAACGAGAGTTCAATAGCACCAATCTCTGTGCACGATATATTCCCGAAAAAATACTTCCAAATCTTTTCGTTGCTTGCCGCTTTACCGCTCCAACAAAATGGCGCCGTTGCCGGGAATTGGTGTTTTTATTGAATCGCATGGCGATAGTTTCTTTGTTTTTGAGTTTTTTAGATATTGTACATATTTTATATTTTCACTTGTTTATATTGATACTTGTATATTTTGTTCCTGTAACGTTTGTTCAAGTGTTTCGTTAGGACACTTGCTTTTGGTTTGCGCGGTGAGGCATCACCATGACATGAAAGAAAGAAGTTACTAGCTAACCACGGTAAAGGCGTTGAGCTTATGACGTAAAACAAGCATGTTTTGTCGTTTTTTGCTTCGTTATTACTTTTTCATTCTAGCTTAGGTAGTGTGGTGAACATTCATTAAACAAGTTGTAATCAGATTATTCGTAAAATTCTCAAATATTCACTTTACAACTTGTTTAATCCATTTTCACCCGATCTTTTAGTTTGTTTATATTAATAGTTTTTGTGTTTGTCTAGGAGCTTGTTTTGAGTTGCTTGAGGAAATTTAAGGTGATGTTCCACGTTTGATCATTTCAACTTGCGGATGTATGGTAATGATATTAGTAATTTTGTACACGTCCAAGGTATGTGTTTATCGCTTTCTAGACTTTAGCATATTCATGATACTTGGGAATTTTACAAACTTCCATGCCAATCATTCTTTAGTATACTTGTTCTTGATGTGAATCACTTTAGTTCCCACCCTTTTTGTGAGGTGGCTTTCCATTGATCATATATGCGTGGAGTACCAACATTCTTGTTCCAACTGGATTTTATTATGCTTAATATTTTGTTTTTATTGATTATATGAAAGCATGAAAAGGATCAAGGCATTTTGTTTCATTTTGAGCACAACTACCTAGCCAAATAGTCAATTCACCCTGTGAGTGTGTGAGCATTTGTTAAACCCCTTTGTGCCTTTTTATCATTATCCCTGTTGTTTGAACGTAATGCTTTTCTATGAGTATTGAATTCACTTTTTGTATGGATTTTGATTGATTATTTTTTCTTGAACCCTCAACTTTGTGTTGTTGTATAAATTTTTACCTTGTCTTAGAAAGTAGGGAGTATTCACATGATGATGTGGTTGAATTCAAGTTGGGGAGAGAATGATTTTTTACTCATTGGTTGGTTTCTATGAGGTTGAAAAAGAAAAGAAAAAAGAGAAAAATATGAAAAAGAAAAAAAGGAAATAAAAAGAAAATCCTTGAGAAAGGAAATAAAAAGAGTTCAAATAATTGTGCTAAATAAGTATTGTGTTTTGTGTAACACTTGGGATTTTGGAAGAAGTTGATTAGGATTTTGTGTTTAAGTTTATGTGAGTTGATCACTCGCTTAGGTTTAGGCAAGTTTTTGTTTCGATTACCTTTAGAAATTTCCCCTTAATTGTTTACCCGACCACGCTACAACCTTGAAAAGCCCTTGTGATTCTTGCCTTTGTATTTTCAATGTGAATTTTTGGATGAACGCATAATTTAGTCTTTTGTTTGCAAGATTGTTGTGTGAGTGAAAAGTATCTCATTTTGTGTTTTTCATCTACCGATGATTGTTTTTGCTAGGTGTGTTTCACGTTTGAACTTGTGTTGTTTTAGGATGTTTGGAATGATTTTTGTATTTTGCATTTGTTTCGTGACTATGTTATCGTCGTAGTTTAGTGGTAAGTATTTACTTTGTGTGTGCCGTTTTTCATTTGAACCATTCATTTGTCCCTTTTTCAAAACCTGTTGATTCGTGATTTTTTGGTTGTCACTCTGTTTCTTTGAGTTGTTTGATTCTTGTTTGAGGACAAACAAGTTTAAGTTGGGGAGAGTTTGACAAGTGCAAATTGTAACTATTTTTGTATATAAGTTTTGTTGCACTTATCGATACTTTTTGTTAATATCGTACGATTAAACCCCGCTTTGTTTGTAAATACGTTTACTTTACGTTATAGTGTATATATTGCGTATCGTGTAAATATCATTTAGTTTAATTGATTTTCTCTCATTTTTGTAGGTATTCAAGCAAGGATATCTTGTCATATTCATAAAGAGCATTGAATAAGCTTTACAATGCTTCTGACCGCGCGTCAATCCGAGTTACAGTTCAGAAGTTGTCGTCAAAATAAGGACTGGTTTGCTGTCAAGTTCGCTTTGCGAACTTTCCAACGAATGTTCGCTTTGTGAAATTCCCAGCGAATGCTCCTAGACTTGAGGCAGTAGAAAAAGGGACCAAAGTTCGCTTTGATATCTTTCCAGCGAATATTCGCTTTGCGAATAAAAGTTCGCATTGTGAATAAAAGTTCGCATTGCAAACATCTGCAGAAAAGCAGAGTCGGTTTAACTATTCTGAGGCACTTAAGTGCCAATTTTTGGAGTTCTCTTTGCGAATAAAAGTTCGCACTGTGAACATGACGGATTTTGACATACTATATAAGTCATTTCATTCATTTTTTAGGGTATGGTTTTGGGGTTTTTTGCTCCCAACTCCATCAAACTCATTTTTCAGTAGAATTAGCTAGAAAACAACATTGAAGCTATCACACGGATGATCCAGGGTGGATTTGTCATCAATCGGCTCTGACAAACCGCGAGATGTTTGGTTTATTTCTCTACTTCTTTGTTGGGTTTTTTATATGTATTTACTTTGAACTCATGTATATTTGTCGCCCATGGCGTTGTATAAAATCTGATTTACAAATCTTTATCGATGATTGTCCTTGATTTTTCGTTTTATGCTCCGGGATTGGGTTGTGTTAGAGATAAACTTCACAAACTTAGATTAGTGATGGTTATCTGTTAGTTTCTGGATGCTAGAGATAGATTTAGAGCTAACAATCTTTATGGGTGTCGAAGCTTAATGCCTCCGTATCTCGAGTCGGGTGTGAGAGTGTCGACGAGGGTAACACAATTTTTCTCTTTGCTCAGTGTTTCAGAGATGGACACTATTATGAACAATGCTGGATGATATGGAAGACTATTGTAGGTTGAATATAACTGGTCGGTAAGTTTAAGTTTGTGAGGAGTCGATTATATGCATGCAGGATAAGTTTCTTCTCTCTGAAGAATGAATTCTTTTTATGTTGATATTTACTTTTCTGTTTCTATGTTTGAACCATTTTAAACCCAAACTCAATAACATTTAAATTGTCGAACGAGAGTTCAATAGCACCAATCTCTGTGCACGATATATTCCCGAAAAAATACTTCCAAATCTTTTCGTTGCTTGCCGCTTTACCGCTCCAACAAAATGGCGCCGTTGCCGGGGATTGGTGTTTTTATTGAATCGCATGGCGATAGTTTCTTTGTTTTTGAGTTTTTTAGATATTGTACATATTTTATATTTTCACTTGTTTATATTGATACTTGTATATTTTGTTCCTGTAACGTTTGTTCAAGTGTTTCGTTAGGACACTTGCTTTTGGTTTGCGCGGTGAGGCATCACCATGACATGAAAGAAAGAAGTTACTAGCTAACCACGGTAAAGGCGTTGAGCTTATGACGTAAAACAAGCATGTTTTGTCGTTTTTTGCTTCGTTATTACTTTTTCATTCTAGCTTAGGTAGTGTGGTGAACATTCATTAAACAAGTTGTAATCGGATTATTCCTAAAATTCTCAAATATTCACTTTACAACTTGTTTAATCCATTTTCACCCGATCTTTTAGTTTGTTTATATTAATAGTTTTTGTGTTTGTCTAAGAGCTTGTTTTTAGTTGCTTGAGGAAATTTAAGGTGATGTTCCACGTTTGATCATTTCAACTTGCGGATGTATGGTAATGATATTAGTAATTTTGTACACGTCCAAGGTATGTGTTTATCGCTTTCTAGACTTTAGCATATTCATGATACTTGGGAATTTTACAAACTTCCATGCCAATCATTCTTTTGTATACTTGTTCTTGATGTGAATCACTTTAGTTCCCACCCTTTTTGTGAGGTGGCTTTCCATTGATCATATATGCGTGGAGTACCAACATTCTTGTTCTAACTGGATTTTATTATGCTTAATATTTTGTTTTTATTGATTATATGAAAGCATGAAAAGGATCAAGGCATTTTGTTTCATTTTGAGCACAACTACCTAGCCAAATAGTCAATTCACCCTGTGAGTGTGTGAGCATTTGTTAAACCCCTTTGTGCCTTTTTATCATTATCCCTGTTGTTTGAACGTAATGCTTGTCTATGAGTATTGAATTCACTTTTGGTATGGATTTTGATTGATTATTTTTTCTTGAACCCTCAACTTTGTGTTGTTGTATGAATTTTTACCTTGTCTTAGAAAGTAGGGAGTATTCACATGATGATGTGGTTGAATTCAAGTTGGGGAGAGAATGATTTTTTACTCATTGGTTGCTTTCTATGAGGTTGAAAAAGAAAAGAAAAAAGAGAAAAATATGAAAAAGAAAAAAAGGAAATAAAAAGAAAATCCTTGAGAAAGGAAATAAAAAGAGTTCAAATAATTGTGCTAAATAAGTATTGTGTTTTGTGTAACACTTGGGATTTTGGAAGAAGTTGATTAGGATTTTGTGTTTAAGTTTATGTGAGTTGATCACTCCCTTAGGTTTAGGCAAGTTTTTGTTTCGATTACCTTTAGAAATTGCCCCTTAATTGTTTACCCGACCACGCTACAACCTTGAAAAGCCCTTGTGATTCTTGCCTTTGTATTTTCAATGTGAATTTTTGGATGAACGCATAATTTAGTCTTTTGTTTGCAAGATTGTTGTGTGAGTGAAAAGTATCTCATTTTGTGTTTTTCATCTACCGATGATTGTTTTTGCTAGGTGTGTTTCACGTTTGAACTTGTGTTGTTTTAGGATGTTTGGCATGATTTTTGTATTTTGCATTTGTTTCGTGACTATGTTATCGTCGTAGTTTAGTGGTAAGTATTTACTTTGTGTGTACCGTTTTTCATTTGAACCATTCATTTGTCCCTTTTTCAAATCCTGTTGATTCGTGATTTTTTGGTTGTCACTCTGTTTCTTTGAGTTGTTTGATTCTTGTTTGAGGACAAACAAGTTTAAGTTGGGGAGAGTTTGACAAGTGCAAATTGTAACTATTTTTGTATATAAGTTTTGTTGCACTTATCGATACTTTTTGTTAATATCGTACGATTAAACCCCGCTTTGTTTGTAAATACGTTTACTTTACGTTATAGTGTATATATTGCGTATCGTGTAAATATCATTGATTTTAATTGATTTTTTCTCATTTTTGTAGGTATTCAAGCAAGGATATCTTGTCATATTCATAAAGAGCATTGAATAAGCTTTCCAATGCTTCTGACCGCGCGTCAATCCGAGTTACGGTTCAGAAGTTGTCGTCAAAATAAGGACTGGTTTGCTGTCAAGTTCGCTTTACGAACTTTCCAACGAATGTTCGCTTTGTGAAATTCCCAGCGAATGCTCCCAGACTTGAGGCAGTAGAAAAAGGGACCAAAGTTCGCTTTGAGATCTTTCCAGCGAATATTCGCTTTGCGAATAAAAGTTCGCATTGCAAACATCTGCAGAAAAGCAAAGTCGGTTTAACTATTCTGAGGCACTTAAGTGCCAATTTTTGGAGTTCTCTTTGCAAATAAAAGTTCGCACTGCGAACATGACGGATTTTGACATACTATATAAGTCATTTCATTCATTTTTTAGGGTATGGTTTTGGGGTTTTTTGCTCCCAACTCCATCAAACACATTTTTCAGTAGAATTAGCTAGAAAACAACATTGAAGCTATCACACGGATGATCCAGGGTGGATTTGTCATCAATCGGCTCTGACAAACCGCGAGATGTTCGGTTTATTTCTCTACTTCTTTTTTGGGTTTTGTATATGTATTTACTTTGAAGTCATGTATATTTGTCGCCCATGGCGTTGTATAAAATCTGATTTACAAATCTTTATCGATGATTGTCCTTGATTTTTCGTTTTATGCTCCGGGATTGGGTTGTGTTAGAGATAAACTTCACAAACTTAGATTAGGGATGGTTATCTGTTAGTTTCTGGATGCTAGCGATAGATTTAGAGCTAACAATCTTTATGGGTGTCGAAGCTTAATGCCTCCGTATCTCGAGTCGGGTGTGAGAGTGTCGACGAGGGTAACACAATTTTTCTCTTTGCTCAGTGTTTCAGAGATGGACACTATTATGAACAATGCTGGATGATATTGAAGAGTATCGTAGGTTGAATATAACTGGTCGGTAAGTTTAAGTTTGTGAGGAGTCGATTATATGCATGCAGGATAAGTTTCTTTTCTCTGAAGAATGAATTCTTTTTATGTTGATATTTACTTTTCTGTTTCTATGTTTGAACCATTTTAAACCCAAACTCAATAACATTTAAATTGTCGAACGACAGTTCAATAGCACCAATCTCTGTGCACGATATATTCCCGAAAAAATACTTCCAAATCTTTTCGTTGCTTGCCGCTTTACCGCTCCAACAAAATGGCGCCGTTGCCGGGGATTGGTGTTTTTATTGAATCGCATGGCGATAGTTTCTTTGTTTTTGAGTTTTTTAGATATTGTAGATATTGTATATTTTCACTTGTTTATATTGATACTTGTATATTTTGTTCCTGTAACGTTTGTTCAAGTGTTTCGTTAGGACACTTGCTTTTGGTTTGCGCGATGAGGCATCACCATGACATGAAAGAAAGAAGTTACTAGCTAAGCACGGTAAAGGCGTTGAGCTTATGACGTAAAACAAGCATGTTTTGTCGTTTTTTGCTTCGTTATTACTTTTTCATTCTAGCTTAGGTGGTGTGGTGAACATTTCATTAAACAAGTTGTACTCGGATTATTCGTAAAATTCTCAAATATTCACTTTACAACTTGTTTAATCCATTTTCACCCGATCTTTTTGTTTGTTTATATTAATAGTTTTTGTGTTTGTCTAAGAGCTTGTTTTGAGTTGCTTGAGGAAATTTAAGGTGATGTTCCACGTTTGATCATTTCAACTTGCGGATGTATGGTAATGATATTAGTAATTTTGTACACGTCCAAGGTATGTGTTTATCGCTTTCTAGACTTTAGCATATTCATGATACTTGGGCATTTTACAAACTTCCATGCCAATCATTCTTTTGTATACTTGTTCTTGATGTGAATCACTTTAGTTCCCACCCTTTTTGTGAGGTGGCTTTCCATTGATCATATATGCGTGGAGTACCAACATTCTTGTTCTAACTGGATTTTATTATGCTTAATATTTTGTTTTTATTGATTATATGAAAGCATGAAAAGGATCAAGGAATTTTGTTTCATTTTGAGCACAACTACCTAGCCAAATAGTCAATTCACCCTGTGAGTGTGTGAGCATTTGTTAAACCCCTTTGTGCCTTTTTATCATTATCCCTGTTGTTTGAACGTAATGCTTGTCTATGAGTATTGAATTCACTTTTTGTATGGATTTTGATTGATTATTTTTTCTTGAACCCTCAACTTTGTGTTGTTGTATGAATTTTTACCTTGTCTTAGAAAGTAGGGAGTATTCACATGATGATGTGGTTGAATTCAAGTTGGGGAGAGAATGATTTTTTACTCATTGGTTGCTTTCTATGAGGTTGAAAAAGAAAAGAAAAAAGAGAAAAATATGAAAAAGAAAAAAAGGAAATAAAAAGAAAATCCTTGAGAAAGGAAATAAAAAGAGTTCAAATAATTGTGCTAAATAAGTATTGTGTTTTGTGTAACACTTGGGATTTTGGAAGAAGTTGATTAGGATTTTGTGTTTAAGTTTATGTGAGTTGATCACTCCCTTAGGTTTAGGCAAGTTTTTGTTTCGATTACCTTTAGAAATTGCCCCTTAATTGTTTACCCGACCACGCTACAAGCTTGAAAAGCCCTTGTGATTCTTGCCTTTGTATTTTCAATGTGAATTTTTGGATGAACGCATAATTTAGTCTTTTGTTTGCAAGATTGTTGTGTGAGTGAAAAGTATCTCATTTTGTGTTTTTCATCTACCGATGATTGTTTTTGCTAGGTGTGTTTCACGTTTGAACTTGTGTTGTTTTAGGATGTTTGGCATGATTTTTGTATTTTGCATTTGTTTCGTGACTATGTTATCGTCGTAGTTTAGTGGTAAGTATTTACTTTGTGTGTACCGTTTTTCATTTGAACCATTCATTTGTCCCTTTTTCAAATCCTGTTGATTCGTGATTTTTTGGTTGTCACTCTGTTTCTTTGAGTTGTTTGATTCTTGTTTGAGGACAAACAAGTTTAAGTTGGGGAGAGTTTGACAAGTGCAAATTGTAACTATTTTTGTATATAAGTTTTGTTGCACTTATCGATACTTTTTGTTAATATCGTACGATTAAACCCCGCTTTGTTTGTAAATACGTTTACTTTACGTTATAGTGTATATATTGCGTATCGTGTAAATATCATTGATTTTAATTGATTTTTTCTCATTTTTGTAGGTATTCAAGCAAGGATATCTTGTCATATTCATAAAGAGCATTGAATAAGCTTTCCAATGCTTCTGACCGCGCGTCAATCCGAGTTACGGTTCAGAAGTTGTCGTCAAAATAAGGACTGGTTTGCTGTCAAGTTCGCTTTACGAACTTTCCAACGAATTTTCGCTTTGTGAAATTCCCAGCGAATGCTCCCAGACTTGAGGCAGTAGAAAAAGGGACCAAAGTTCGCTTTGAGATCTTTCCAGTGAATATTCGCTTTGCGAATAAAAGTTCGCATTGCGAATAAAAGTTCGCATTGCAAACATCTGCAGAAAAGCAAAGTCGATTTAACTATTCTGAGGCACTTAAGTGCCAATTTTTGGAGTTCTCTTTGCGAATAAAAGTTCGCACTGCGAACATGACGGATTTTGACATACTATATAAGTCATTTCATTCATTTTTTAGGGTATGGTTTTGGGGTTTTTTGCTCCCAACTCCATCAAACTCATTTTTCAGTAGAATTAGCTAGAAAACAACATTGAAGCTATCACACGGATGATCCAGGGTGGATTTGTCATCAATCGGCTCTGACAAACCGCGAGATGTTTGGTTTATTTCTCTACTTCTTTTTTTGGGTTTTGTATATGTATTTACTTTGAACTCATGTATATTTGTCGCCCATGGCGTTGTATAAAATCTGATTTACAAATCTTTATCGATGATTGTCCTTGATTTTTCGTTTTATGCTCCAGGATTGGGTTGTGTTAGAGATAAACTTCACAAACTTAGATTAGGGATGGTTATCTGTTAGTTTCTGGATGCTAGCGATAGATTTAGAGCTAACAATCTTTATGGGTGTCGAAGCTTAATGCCTCCGTATCTCGAGTCGGGTGTGAGAGTGTCGACGAGGGTAACACAATTTTTCTCTTTGCTCAGTGTTTCAGAGATGGACACTATTATGAACAATGCTGGATGATATTGAAGAGTATCGTAGGTTGAATATAACTGGTCGGTAAGTTTAAGTTTGTGAGGAGTCGATTATATGCATGCAGGATAAGTTTCTTCTCTCTGAAGAATGAATTCTTTTTATGTTGATATTTACTTTTCTGTTTCTATGTTTGAACCATTTTAAACCCAAACTCAATAACATTTAAATTGTCGAACGACAGTTCAATAGCACCAATCTCTGTGCACGATATATTCCCGAAAAAATACTTCCAAATCTTTTCGTTGCTTGCCGCTTTACCGCTCCAACAAAATGGCGCCGTTGCCGGGGATTGGTGTTTTTATTGAATCGCATGGCGATAGTTTCTTTGTTTTTGAGTTTTTTAGATATTGTAGATATTGTATATTTTCACTTGTTTATATTGATACTTGTATATTTTGTTCCTGTAACGTTTGTTCAAGTGTTTCGTTAGGACACTTGCTTTTGGTTTGCGCGATGAGGTATCACCATGACATGAAAGAAAGAAGTTACTAGCTAAGCACGGTAAAGGCGTTGAGCTTATGACGTAAAACAAGCATGTTTTGTCGTTTTTTGCTTCGTTATTACTTTTTCATTCTAGCTTAGGTAGTGTGGTGAACATTCATTAAACAAGTTGTACTCGGATTATTCGTAAAATTCTCAAATATTCACTTTACAACTTGTTTAATCCATTTTCACCCGATCTTTTTGTTTGTTTATATTAATAGTTTTTGTGTTTGTCTAAGAGCTTGTTTTGAGTTGCTTGAGGAAATTTAAGGTGATGTTCCACGTTTGATCATTTCAACTTGCGGATGTATGGTAATGATATTAGTAATTTTGTACACGTCCAAGGTATGTGTTTATCGCTTTCTAGACTTTAGCATATTCATGATACTTGGGCATTTTACAAACTTCCATGCCAATTATTCTTTTGTATACTTGTTCTTGATGTGAATCACTTTAGTTCCCACCCTTTTTGTGAGGTGGCTTTCCATTGATCATATATGCGTGGAGTACCAACATTCTTGTTCTAACTGGATTTTATTATGCTTAATATTTTGTTTTTATTGATTATATGAAAGCATGAAAAGGATCAAGGCATTTTGTATCATTTTGAGCACAACAACCTAGCCAAATAGTCAATTCACCCTGTGAGTGTGTGAGCATTTGTTAAACCCCTTTGTGCCTTTTTATCATTATCCCTGTTGTTTGAACGTAATGCTTGTCTATGAGTATTGAATTCACTTTTTGTATGGATTTTGATTGATTATTTTTTCTTGAACCCTCAACTTTGTGTTGTTGTATGAATTTTTACCTTGTCTTAGAAAGTAGGGAGTATTCACATGATGATGTGGTTGAATTCAAGTTGGGGAGAGAATGATTTTTTACTCATTGGTTGGTTTCTATGAGGTTGAAAAAGAAAAGAAAAAAGAGAAAAATATGAAAAAGAAAAAAAGGAAAGAAAAAGAAAATCCTTGAGAAAGGAAATAAAAAGAGTTCAAATAATTGTGCTAAATAAGTATTGTGTTTTGTGTAACACTTGGGATTTTGGAAGAAGTTGATTAGGATTTTGTGTTTAAGTTTTTGTGAGTTGATCACTCCCTTAGGTTTAGGCAAGTTTTTGTTTCGATTACCTTTAGAAATTGCCCCTTAATTGTTTACCCGACCACGCTACAACCTTGAAAAGCCCTTGTGATTCTTGCCTTTGTATTTTCAATGTGAATTTTTGGATGAACGCATAATTTAGTCTTTTGTTTGCAAGATTGTTGTGTGAGTGAAAAGTATCTCATTTTGTGTTTTTCATCTACCGATGATTGTTTTTGCTAGGTGTGTTTCACGTTTAAACTTGTGTTGTTTTAGGATGTTTGGCATGATTTTTGTATTTTGCATTTGTTTCGTGACTATGTTATCGTCGTAGTTTAGTGGTAAGTATTTACTTTGTGTGTGCCGTTTTTCATTTGAACCATTCATTTGTCCCTTTTTCAAAACCTGTTGATTCGTGATTTTTTGGTTGTCACTCTGTTTCTTAGAGTTGTTTGATTCTTGTTTGAGGACAAACAAGTTTAAGTTGGGGAGAGTTTGACAAGTGCAAATTGTAACTATTTTTGTATATAAGTTTTGTTGCACTTATCGATACTTTTTGTTAATGTCGTACGATTAAACCCCGCTTTGTTTGTAAATACGTTTACTTTACGTTATAGTGTATATATTACGTATCGTGTAAATATCATTGAGTTTAATTGATTTTCTCTCATTTTTGTAGGTATTCAAGCAAGGATATCTTGTCATATTCATAAAGAGCATTGAATAAGCTTTCCGATGCTTCTGACCGCGTGTCAATCCGAGTTACGGTTCAGAAGTTGTCGTCAAAATAAGGACTGGTTTGCTGTCATGTTCGCTTTGCGAACTTTCTAACGAATGTTCGCTTTGTGAAATTCCCAGCGAATGCTCCCAGACTTGAAGCAGTAGAAAAAGGGACCAAAGTTCGCTTTGAGATCTTTCCAGCGAATATTCGCTTTGCGAATAAAAGTTCGCATTGTGAATAAAAGTTTGCATTGCAAACATCTACAGAAAAGCAGAGTCGGTTTAACAATTCTGAGGCACTTAAGTGCCAATTTTTGGAGTTCTCTTTGCGAATAAAAGTTCGCACTGCGAACATGACGGATTTTGACATACTATATAAGTCATTTCATTCATTTTTTAGGGTATGGTTTTGGGGTTTTTTGCTCCCAACTCCATCAAACTCATTTTTCAGTAGAATTAGCTAGAAAACAACATTGAAGCTATCACACGGATAATCCAGGGTAGATTTTTCATCAATCGGCTCTGACAAACCGCGAGATGTTTGGTTTATTTCTCTACTTCTTTGTTGGGTTTTGTATATGTATTTACTTTGAACTCATGTATATTTGTCGCCCATGGCGTTGTATAAAATCTGATTTACAAATCTTTATCGATGATTGTCCTTGATTTTTTGTTTATTGCTCCGGGATTGGGTTGTGTTAGAGATAAACTTCACAAACTTAGATTAGGGATGGTTATCTGTTAGTTTCTGGATGCTAGAGATAGATTTAGAGCTAACAATCTTTATGGGTGTCGAAGCTTAATGCCTCCGTATCTCGAGTCGGGTGTGAGAGTGTCGACGAGGGTAACACAATTTTTCTCTTTGCTCAGTGTTTCAGAGATGGACACTGTTGTGAACAATGCTGGATGATATTGAAGAGTAATGTAGGTTGAATATAACTGGTCGGTAAGTTTAAGTTTGTGAGGAGTCGATTATATGCATGCAGGATAAGTTTCTTCTCTCTTAAGAATGAATTCTTTTTATGTTGATATTTACTTTTCTGTTTCTATGTTTGAACCATTTTAAACCCAAACTCAATAACATTTAAATTTTCGAACGACAGTTCAATAGCACCAATCTCTGTGCACGATATATTCCCGAAAAAATACTTCCAAATCTTTTCGTTGCTTGCCGCTTTACCGCTCCAACAAAATGGCGCCGTTGCCGAGGATTGGTGTTTTTATTGAATCGCATGGCGATAGTTTCTTTGTTTTTGAGTTTTTTAGATATTGTACATATTGTATATTTTCACTTGTTTATATTGATACTTGTATATTTTGTTCCTGTAACGTTTGTTCAAGTGTTTCGTTAGGACACTTGCTTTTGGTTTGCGCGGTGAGGCATCACCATGACATGAAAGAAAGAAGTTACTAGCTAAGCACGGTAAAGGCGTTGAGCTTATGATGTAAAACAAGCATGTTTTGTCGTTTTTTGCTTCGTTATTACCTTTTCATTCTAGCTTAGGTAGTGTGGTGAACATTCATTAAACAAGTTGTACTCGGATTATTCGTAAAATTCTCAAATATTCACTTTACAACTTGTTTAATCCATTTTCACCCGATCTTTTAGTTTGTTTATATTAATAGTTTTTGTGTTTGTCTAAGAGCTTGTTTTGAGTTGCTTGAGGAAATTTAAGGTGATGTTCCACGTTTGATCATTTCAACTTGCGGATGTATGGTAATGATATTAGTAATTTTGTACACGTCCAAGGTATGTGTTTATCGCTTTCTAGACTTTAGCATATTCATGATACTTGGGAATTTTACAAACTTCCATGCCAATCATTCTTTTGTATACTTGTTCTTGATGTGAATCACTTTAGTTCCCACCCTTTTTGTGAGGTGGCTTTCCATTGATCATATATACGTGGAGTACCAACATTCTTGTTCTAACTGGATTTTATTATGCTTAATATTTTGTTTTGATTGATTATATGAAAACATGAAAAGGATCAAGGCATTTTGTTTCATTTTGAGCACAACTACCTAGCCAAATAGTCAATTCACCCTGTGAGTGTGTGAGCATTTGTTAAACCCCTTTGTGCCTTTTTATCATTATCCCTGTTGTTTGAACGTAATGCTTGTCTATGAGTATTGAATTCACTTTTTGTATGGATTTTGATTGATTATTTTTTCTTGAACCCTCAACTTTGTGTTGTTGTATGAATTTTTACCTTGTCTTAGAAAGTAGGGAGTATTCACATTATGATGTGGTTGAATTCAAGTTGGGGAGAGAATGATTTTTTACTCATTGGTTGGTTTCTATGAGGTTGAAAAAGAAAATAAAAAAGAGAAAAATATGAAAAAGAAAAAAAGGAAATAAAATGAAAATCCTTGAGAAAGGAAATAAAAAGAGTTCAAATAATTGTGCTAAATAAGTATTGTGTTTTGTGTAACACTTGGGATTTTGGAAGAAGTTGATTAGGATTTTGTGTTTAAGTTTATGTGAGTTGATCACTCCCTTAGGTTTAGGCAAGTTTATGTTTCGATTACCTTTAGAAATTGCCCCTTAATTGTTTACCCGACCACGCTACAACCTTGAAAAGCCCTTGTGATTCTTGCCTTTGTATTTTCAATGTGAATTTTTGGATGAACGCATAATTTAGTCTTTTGTTTGCAAGATTTTTGTGTGAGTGAAAAGTATCTCATTTTGTGTTTTTCATCTACCGATGATTGTTTTTGCTAGGTGTGTTTCACGTTTGAACTTGTGTTGTCTTAGGATGTTTGGCATGATTTTTGTATTTTGCATTTGTTTCGTGACTATGTTATCGTCGTAGTTTAGTGGTAAGTATTTACTTTGTGTGTACCGTTTTTCATTTGAACCATTCATTTGTCCCTTTTTCAAAACCTGTTGATTCGTGATTTTTTGGTTGTCACTCTGTTTCTTTGACTTGTTTGATTCTTGTTTGAGGACAAACAAGTTTAAGTTGGGGAGAGTTTGACAAGTGCAAATTGTAACTATTTTTGTATATAAGTTTTGTTGCACTTATCGATACTTTTTGTTAATATCGTACGATTAAACCCCGCTTTGTTTGTAAATACGTTTACTTTACGTTATAGTGTATATATTGCGTATCGTGTAAATATCATTGAGTTTAATTGATTTTCTCTCATTTTTGTAGGTATTCAAGCAAGGATATCTTGTCATATTCATAAAGAGCATTGAATAAGCTTTCCAATGCTTCTGACCGCGCGTCAATCCGAGTTACGGTTCAGAAGTTGTCGTCAAAATAAGGATTGGTTTGCTGTCAAGTTCGCTTTGCGAACTTTCCAACGAATATTCGCTTTGTGAAATTCCCAGCGAATGCTCCCAGACTTGAGGCAGTAGAAAAAGGGACCAAAGTTCGCTTTGAGATCTTTCCAGCGAATATTCGCTTTGCGAATAAAAGTTCGCATTGTGAATAAAAGTTCGCATTGCAAACATCTGCAGAAAAGCAGAGTCGGTTTAACTATTCTGAGGCACTTAAGTGCCAATTTTTGGAGTTCTCTTTGCGAATAAAAGTTCACACTGCGAACATGACGGATTTTGACATACTATATAAGTCATTTCATTCATTTTTTAGGGTATGGTTTTGGGGTTTTTTGCTCCCAACTCCATCAAACTCATTTTTCAGTAGAATTAGCTAGAAAACAACATTGAAGCTATCACACGGATGATCCAGGGTGGATTTGTCATCAATCGGCTCTGACAAACCGCGAGATGTTTGGTTTATTTCTCTACTTCTTTGTTGGGGTTTGTATATGTATTTACTTTGAACTCATGTATATTTGTCGCCCATGGCATTGTATAAAATCTGATTTACATATCTTTATCGATGATTGTCCTTGATTTTTCGCTTTATGCTCCGGGATTGGGTTGTGTTAGAGATAAACTTCACAAACTTAGATTAGGGATGGTTATCTGTTAGTTTCTGGATGCTAGAGATAGATTTAGAGCTAACAATCTTTATGGGTGTCGAAGCTTAATGCCTCCGTATCTCGAGTGGGGTGTGAGAGTGTCGACGAGGGTAACACAATTTTTCTCTTTGCTCAGTGTTTCAGAGATGGACACTATTGTGAACAATGCTGGATGATATTGAAGACTATTGTAGGTTGAATATAACTGGTCGGTAAGTTGAATTTGTGAGGAGTCGATTATGTGCAAGCAGGATAAGTTTCTTCTTTCTGAAGAATGAATTCTTTTTATGTTGATATTTACTTTTCTGTTTCTATGTTTGAACCATTTTAAACCCAAACTCAATAACATTTACATTGTCGAACGATAGTTCAATAGCACCAATCTCTGTGCACGATATATTCCCGGAAAAATACTTCCAAATCTTTTCGTTGCTTGCCGCTTTACCGCTCCAACAAAATGGCGCCGTTGCCGGGGATTGGTGTTTTTATTGAATCGCATGGCGATAGTTTCTTTGTTTTTGAGTTTTTTAGATATTGTACATATTTTATATTTTCACTTTTTTATATTGATACTTGTATATTTTGTTCCTGTAACGTTTGTTCAAGTGTTTCGTTAGGACACTTGCTTTTGGTTTGCGCGGTGAGGCATCACCATGACATGAAAGAAAGAAGTTACTAGCTAAGCACGGTAAAGGCGTTGAGTTTATGACGTAAAACAAGCATGTTTTGTCATTTTTTGCTTCGTTATTACTTTTTCATTCTAGCTTAGGTAGTGTGGTGAACATTCATTAAACAAGTTGTACTCGGATTATTCGTAAAATTCTCAAATATTCACTTTACAACTTGTTTAATCCATTTTCACCCGATCTTTTAGTTTGTTTATATTAATAGTTTTTGTGTTTGTCTAAGAGCTTGTTTTGAGTTGCTTGAGAAAATTTAAGGTGATGTTCCACGTTTGATCATTTCAACTTGCGGATGTATGGTAATGATATTAGTAATTTTGTACACGTCCAAGGTATGTGTTTATCGCGTTCTAGACTTTAGCATATTCATGATACTTGGGCATTTTACAAACTTCCATGACAATCATTCTTTTGTATACTTGTTCTTGATGTGAATCACTTTAGTTCCCACCCTTTTTGTGAGGTGGCTTTCCATTGATCATATATACGTGGAGTACCAACATTCTTGTTCTAACTGGATTTTATTATGCTTAATATTTTGTTTTTATTGATTATATGAAAGCATGAAAAGGATCAAGGCATTTTGTTTCATTTTGAGCACAACTACCTAGCGAAATAGTCAATTCACCCTGTGAGTGTGTGAGCATTTGTTAAACCCCTTTGTGCCTTTTTATCATTATCCCTGTTGTTTGAACGTAATGCTTGTCTATGAGTATTGAATTCACTTTTTGTATGGATTTTGATTGATTATTTTTTCTTGAACCCTCAACTTTGTGTTGTTGTATGAATTTTTACCTTGTCTTAGAAAGTAGGGAGTATTCACATGATGATGTGGTTGAATTCAAGTTGGGGAGAGAATGATTTTTTACTCATTGGTTGATTTCTATGAGGTTGAAAAAGAAAAGAAAAAAGTGAAAAATATTAAAAAGAAAAAAAGGAAAGAAAAAGAAAATCCTTGAGAAAGGAAATAAAAAGTGTTCAAATAATTGTGCTAAATAAGTATTGTGTTTTGTGTAACACTTGGGATTTTGGAAGAAGTTGATTAGGATTTTGTGTTTAAGTTTATGTGAGTTGATCACTCCCTTAGGTTTAGGCAAGTTTTTGTTTCGATTACCTTTAGAAATTGCCCCTTAATTGTTTACCCGACCACGCTACAACCTTGAAAAGCCCTTGTGATTCTTGCCTTTGTATTTTCAATGTGAATTTTTGGATGAACGCATAATTTAGTCTTTTGTTTGCAAGATTGTTGTGTGAGTGAAAAGTATCTCATTTTGTGTTTTTCATCTACCGGTGATTGTTTTTGCTAGGTGTGTTTCACGTTTGAACTTGTGTTGTTTTAGGATGTTTGGCATGATTTTTGTATTTTGCATTTGTTTCGTGACTATGTTATCGTCGTAGTTTAGTGGTAAGTATTTACTTTGTGTGTACCGTTTTTCATTTGAACCATTCATTTGTCCCTTTTTCAAAACCTGTTGATTCGTGATTTTTTGGTTGTCACTCTGTTTCTTTGAGTTGTTTGATTCTTGTTTGAGGACAAACAAGTTTAAGTTGGGGAGAGTTTGACAAGTGCAAATTGTAACTATTTTTGTATATAAGTTTTGTTGCACTTATCGATACTTTTTGTTAATATCGTACGATTAAACCCCGCTTTGTTTGTAAATACGTTTACTTTACGTTATAGTGTATATATTGCGTATCGTGTAAATATCATTGAGTTTAATTGATTTTCTCTCATTTTTGTAGGTATTCAAGCAAGGATATCTTGTCATATTCATAAAGAGCATTGAATAAGCTTTCCAATGCTTCTGACCGCGCGTCAATCCGAGTTACGGTTCAGAAGTTGTCGTCAAAATAAGGACTGGTTTGCTGTCAAGTTCGCTTTGCGAACTTTCCAACGAATGTTCCCTTTGTGAAATTCCCAGCGAATGCTCCCAGACTTGAGGCAGTAGAAAAAGGGACCAAAGTTCGCTTTGAGATCTTTCCAGCGAATATTCGCTTTGCGAATAAAAGTTCGCATTGTGAATAAAAGTTCGCATTGCAAACATCTGCAGAAAAGCAGAGTCGGTTTAACTATTCTGAGGCACTTAAGTGCCAATTTTTGGAGTTCTCTTTGCGAATAAAAGTTCGCACTGCGAACATGACGGATTTTGACATACTATATAAGTCATTTCATTCATTTTTTAGGGTATGGTTTTTGGGTTTTTTGCTCCCAACTCCATCAAACTCATTTTTCAGTAGAATTAGCTAGAAAACAACATTGAAGCTATCACACGGATGATCCAGGGTGGATTTGTCATCAATCGGCTCTGACAAACCGCGAGATGTTTGGTTTATTTCTCTACTTCTTTGTTGGGTTTTGTATATGTATTTACTTTGAACTCACGTATATTTGTCGCCCATGGCGTTGTATAAAATCTGATTTACAAATCTTTATCGATGATTGTCCTTGATTTTTCGCTTTATGCTCCGGGATTGGGTTGTGTTAGAGATAAACTTCACAAACTTAGATTAGGGATGGTTATCTGTTAGTTTCTGGATGCTAGAGATAGATTTAGAGCTAACAATCTTTATGGGTGTCGAAGCTTAATGCCTCCGTATCTCGAGTCGGGTGTGAGAGTGTCGACGAGGGTAACACAATTTTTCTCTTTGCTCAGTGTTTCAGAGATGGACACTGTTGTGAACAATGCTGGATGATATTGAAGAGTATTGTAGGTTGAATATAACTGGTCGGTAAGTTGAAGTTTGTGACGAGTCGATTATGTGCATGCAGGATAAGTTTCTTCTCTCTGAAGAATGAATTCTTTTTATGTTGATATTGACTTTTCTATTTCTATGTTTGAACCATTTTAAACCCAAACTCAATAACATTTAAATTGTCGAACGACAGTTCAATAGCACCAATCTCTGTGCACGATATATTCCCGGAAAAATACTTCCAAATCTTTTCGTTGCTTGCCGCTTTACCGCTCCAACAAAATGGCGCCGTTGCCGGGGATTGGTGTTTTTATTGAATCGCATGGCGATAGTTTCTTTGTTTTTGAGTTTTTTAGATATTGTACATATTGTATATTTTCACTTGTTTATATTGATACTTGTATATTTTGTTCCTGTAACGTTTGTTCAAGTGTTTTGTTAGGACACTTGCTTTTGGTTTGCGCGGTGAGGCATCACCATGACATGAAAGAAAGAAGTTACTAGCTAAGCACGGTAAAGGCGTTGAGTTTATGACGTAAAACAAGCATGTTTTGTCATTTTTTGCTTCGTTATTACTTTTTCATTCTAGCTTAGGTAGTGTGGTGAACATTCATTAAACAAGTTGTACTCGGATTATTCGTAAAATTCTCAAATATTCACTTTACAACTTGTTTAATCCATTTTCACCCGATCTTTTAGTTTGTTTATATTAATAGTTTTTGTGTTTGTCTAAGAGCTTGTTTTGAGTTGCTTGAGAAAATTTAAGGTGATGTTCCACGTTTGATCATTTCAACTTGCGGATGTATGGTAATGATATTAGTAATTTTGTACACGTCCAAGGTATGTGTTTATCGCGTTCTAGACTTTAGCATATTCATGATACTTGGGCATTTTACAAACTTCCATGACAATCATTCTTTTGTATACTTGTTCTTGATGTGAATCACTTTAGTTCCCACCCTTTTTGTGAGGTGGCTTTCCATTGATCATATATACGTGGAGTACCAACATTCTTGTTCTAACTGGATTTTATTATGCTTAATATTTTGTTTTTATTGATTATATGAAAGCATGAAAAGGATCAAGGCATTTTGTTTCATTTTGAGCACAACTACCTAGCGAAATAGTCAATTCACCCTGTGAGTGTGTGAGCATTTGTTAAACCCCTTTGTGCCTTTTTATCATTATCCCTGTTGTTTGAACGTAATGCTTGTCTATGAGTATTGAATTCACTTTTTGTATGGATTTTGATTGATTATTTTTTCTTGAACCCTCAACTTTGTGTTGTTGTATGAATTTTTACCTTGTCTTAGAAAGTAGGGAGTATTCACATGATGATGTGGTTGAATTCAAGTTGGGGAGAGAATGATTTTTTACTCATTGGTTGATTTCTATGAGGTTGAAAAAGAAAAGAAAAAAGTGAAAAATATTAAAAAGAAAAAAAGGAAAGAAAAAGAAAATCCTTGAGAAAGGAAATAAAAAGTGTTCAAATAATTGTGCTAAATAAGTATTGTGTTTTGTGTAACACTTGGGATTTTGGAAGAAGTTGATTAGGATTTTGTGTTTAAGTTTATGTGAGTTGATCACTCCCTTAGGTTTAGGCAAGTTTTTGTTTCGATTACCTTTAGAAATTGCCCCTTAATTGTTTACCCGACCACGCTACAACCTTGAAAAGCCCTTGTGATTCTTGCCTTTGTATTTTCAATGTGAATTTTTGGATGAACGCATAATTTAGTCTTTTGTTTGCAAGATTGTTGTGTGAGTGAAAAGTATCTCATTTTGTGTTTTTCATCTACCGGTGATTGTTTTTGCTAGGTGTGTTTCACGTTTGAACTTGTGTTGTTTTAGGATGTTTGGCATGATTTTTGTATTTTGCATTTGTTTCGTGACTATGTTATCGTCGTAGTTTAGTGGTAAGTATTTACTTTGTGTGTACCGTTTTTCATTTGAACCATTCATTTGTCCCTTTTTCAAAACCTGTTGATTCGTGATTTTTTGGTTGTCACTCTGTTTCTTTGAGTTGTTTGATTCTTGTTTGAGGACAAACAAGTTTAAGTTGGGGAGAGTTTGACAAGTGCAAATTGTAACTATTTTTGTATATAAGTTTTGTTGCACTTATCGATACTTTTTGTTAATATCGTACGATTAAACCCCGCTTTGTTTGTAAATACGTTTACTTTACGTTATAGTGTATATATTGCGTATCGTGTAAATATCATTGAGTTTAATTGATTTTCTCTCATTTTTGTAGGTATTCAAGCAAGGATATCTTGTCATATTCATAAAGAGCATTGAATAAGCTTTCCAATGCTTCTGACCGCGCGTCAATCCGAGTTACGGTTCAGAAGTTGTCGTCAAAATAAGGACTGGTTTGCTGTCAAGTTCGCTTTGCGAACTTTCCAACGAATGTTCGCTTTGTGAAATTCCCAGCGAATGCTCCCAGACTTGAGGCAGTAGAAAAAGGGACCAAAGTTCGCTTTGAGATCTTTCCAGCGAATATTCGCTTTGCGAATAAAAGTTCGCATTGTGAATAAAAGTTCGCATTGCAAACATCTGCAGAAAAGCAGAGTCGGTTTAACTATTCTGAGGCACTTAAGTGCCAATTTTTGGAGTTCTCTTTGCGAATAAAAGTTCGCACTGCGAACATGACGGATTTTGACATACTATATAAGTCATTTCATTCATTTTTTAGGGTATGGTTTTTGGGTTTTTTGCTCCCAACTCCATCAAACTCATTTTTCAGTAGAATTAGCTAGAAAACAACATTGAAGCTATCACACGGATGATCCAGGGTGGATTTGTCATCAATCGGCTCTGACAAACCGCGAGATGTTTGGTTTATTTCTCTACTTCTTTGTTGGGTTTTGTATATGTATTTACTTTGAACTCACGTATATTTGTCGCCCATGGCGTTGTATAAAATCTGATTTACAAATCTTTATCGATGATTGTCCTTGATTTTTCGCTTTATGCTCCGGGATTGGGTTGTGTTAGAGATAAACTTCACAAACTTAGATTAGGGATGGTTATCTGTTAGTTTCTGGATGCTAGAGATAGATTTAGAGCTAACAATCTTTATGGGTGTCGAAGCTTAATGCCTCCGTATCTCGAGTCGGGTGTGAGAGTGTCGACGAGGGTAACACAATTTTTCTCTTTGCTCAGTGTTTCAGAGATGGACACTGTTGTGAACAATGCTGGATGATATTGAAGAGTATTGTAGGTTGAATATAACTGGTCGGTAAGTTGAAGTTTGTGACGAGTCGATTATGTGCATGCAGGATAAGTTTCTTCTCTCTGAAGAATGAATTCTTTTTATGTTGATATTGACTTTTCTATTTCTATGTTTGAACCATTTTAAACCCAAACTCAATAACATTTAAATTGTCGAACGACAGTTCAATAGCACCAATCTCTGTGCACGATATATTCCCGGAAAAATACTTCCAAATCTTTTCGTTGCTTGCCGCTTTACCGCTCCAACAAAATGGCGCCGTTGCCGGGGATTGGTGTTTTTATTGAATCGCATGGCGATAGTTTCTTTGTTTTTGAGTTTTTTAGATATTGTACATATTGTATATTTTCACTTGTTTATATTGATACTTGTATATTTTGTTCCTGTAACGTTTGTTCAAGTGTTTTGTTAGGACACTTGCTTTTGGTTTGCGCGGTGAGGCATCACCATGACATGAAAGAAAGAAGTTACTAGCTAAGCACGGTAAAGGCGTTGAGCTTATGACGTAAAACAAGCATGTTTTGTCATTTTTTGCTTCGTTATTACTTTTTCATTCTAGCTTAGGTAGTGTGGTGAACATTCATTAAAAAAGTTGTACTCGGATTATTCGTAAAATTCTCAAATATTCACTTTACAACTTGTTTAATCCATTTTCACCCGATCTTTTAGTTTGTTTATATTAATAGTTTTTGTGTTTGTCTAAGAGCTTGTTTTGAGTTGCTTGAGGAAATTTAAGGTGATGTTCCACGTTTGATCATTTCAACTTGCGGATGTATGGTAATGATATTAGTAATTTTGTACACGTCCAAGGTATGTGTTTATCGCTTTCTAGACTTTAGCATATTCATGATACTTGGGCATTTTACAAACTTCCATGCCAATCATTCTTTTGTATACTTGTTCTTGATGTGAATCACTTTAGTTCCCACCCTTTTTGTGAGGTGGCTTTCCATTGATCATATATGCGTGGAGTACCAACATTATTGTTCTAACTGGATTTTATTATGCTTAATATTTTGTTTTTATTGATTATATGAAAGCATGAAAAGGATCAAGGCATTTTGTTTCATTTTGAGCACAACTACCTCGCCAAATAGTCAATTCACCCTGTGAGTGTGTGAGCATTTGTTAAACCCCTTTGTGCCTTTTTATCATTATCCCTGTTGTTTGAACGTAATGCTTGTCTATGAGTATTGAATTCACTTTTTGTATGGATTTTGATTGATTATTTTTTCTTGAACCCTCAACTTTGTGTTGTTGTATGAATTTTTACCTTGTCTTAGAAAGTAGGGAGTATTCACATGATGATGTGGTTGAATTCAAGTTGGGGAGAGAATGATTTTTTACTCATTGGTTGGTTTCTATGAGGTTGAAAAAAAAAAGAAAAAAGAGAAAAATATGAAAAAGAAAAAAAGGAAAGAAAAAGAAAATCCTTGAGAAAGGAAATAAAAAGAGTTCAAATAATTGTGCTAAATAAGTATTGTGTTTTGTGTAACACTTGGGATTTTGGAAGAAGTTGATTAGGATTTTGTGTTTAAGTTTTTGTGAGTTGATCACTCCCTTAGGTTTAGGCAAGTTTTTGTTTCGATTACCTTTAGAAATTGCCCCTTAATTGTTTACCCGACCACGCTACAACCTTGAAAAGCCCTTGTGATTCTTGCCTTTGTATTTTCAATGTGAATTTTTGGATGAACGCATAATTTAGTCTTTTGTTTGCAAGATTGTTGTGTGAGTGAAAAGTATCTCATTTTGTGTTTTTCATCTACCGATGATTGTTTTTGCTAGGTGTGTTTCACGTTTGAACTTGTGTTGTTTTAGGATGTTTGACATGATTTTTGTATTTTGCATTTGTTTCGTGACTATGTTATCGTCGTAGTTTAGTGGTAAGTATTTACTTTGTGTGTACCGTTTTTCATTTGAACCATTCATTTGTCCCTTTTTCAAAACCTGTTGATTCGTGATTTTTTGGTTGTCACTCTGTTTCTTTGAGTTGTTTGATTCTTGTTTGAGGACAAACAAGTTTAAGTTGGGGAGAGTTTGACAAGTGGAAATTGTAACTATTTTTGTATATAAGTTTTGTTGCACTTATCGATACTTTTTGTTAATATCGTACGAATAAACCCCGCTTTGTTTGTAAATACGTTTACTTTACGTTATAGTGTATATATTGCGTATCGTGTAAATATCATTGAGTTTAATTGATTTTCTCTCATTTTTGTAGGTATTCAAGCAAGGATATCTTGTCATATTCATAAAGAGCATTGAATAAGCTTTCCAATGCTTCTGACCGTGCATCAATCCGAGTTACGGTTCAGAAGTTGTCGTCAAAATAAGGCCTGGTTTGCTGTCAAGTTCGCTTTGCGAACTTTCCAACGAATGTTCGCTTTGTGAAATTCCCAGCGAATGCTCCCAGACTTGAGGCAGTAGAAAAAGGGACCAAAGTTCGCTTTGAGATCTTTCCAGCGAATATTCGCTTTGCGAATAAAAGTTCGCATTGCGAATAAAAGTTCGCATTGCAAACATCTGCAGAAAAGCAAAGTCGGTTTAACTATTCTGAGGCACTTAAGTGCCAATTTTTGGAGTTCTCTTTGCGAATAAAAGTTCGCACTGCGAACATGACGGATTTTGACATACTATATAAGTCATTTCATTCATTTTTTAGGGTATGGTTTTGGGGTTTTTTGCTCCTAACTCCATCAAACTCATTTTTCAGTAGAATTAGCTAGAAAACAACATTGAAGCTTGCACACGGATGATCCAGGGTGGATTTGTCATCAATCGGCTCTGACAAACCGCGAGATGTTTGGTTTATTTCTCTACTTCTTTGTTGGGTTTTGTATATGTATTTACTTTCAACTCATGTATATTTGTCGCCCATGGCATTGTATAAAATCTGATTTACAAATCTTTATCGATGATTGTCCTTGATTTTTCGCTTTATGCTCCGGGATTGGGTTGTGTTAGAGATAAACTTCACAAACTTAGATTAGGGATGGTTATCTGTTAGTTTCTGGATGCTAGAGATAGATTTAGAGCTAACAATCTTTATGGGTGTCGAAGCTTAATGCCTCCGTATCTCGAGTCGGGTGTGAGAGTGTCGACGAGGGTAACACAATTTTTCTCTTTGCTCAGTGTTTCAGAGATGGACACTGTTGTGAACAATGCTGGATGATATTGAAGAGTATTGTAGGTTGAATATAACTGGTCGGTAAGTTTAAGTTTGTGAGGAGTCGATTATATGCATGCAGGATAAGTTTCTTCTCTCTGAAGAATGAATTCTTTTTATGTTGATATTTACTTTTCTGTTTCTATGTTTGAACCATTTTAAACCCAAACTCAATAACATTTAAATTGTCGAACGACAGTTCAATAGCACCAATCTCTGTGCACGATATATTCCCGAAAAAATACTTCCAAATCTTTTCGTTGCTTGCCGCTTTACCGCTCCAACAAAATGGCGCCGTTGCCGGGGATTGGTGTTTTTATTGAATCGCATGGCGATAGTTTCTTTGTTTTTGAGTTTTTTAGATATTGTACATATTGTATATTTTCACTTGTTTATATTGATACTTGTATATTTTGTTCCTGTAACGTTTGTTCAAGTGTTTCGATTGGACACTTGCTTTTGGTTTGCGCGGTGAGGCATCACCATGACATGAAAGAAAGAAGTTACTAGCTAAGCACGGTAAAGGCGTTGAGCTTATGACGTAAAACAAGCATGTTTTGTCGTTTTTTGCTTCGTTATTACTTTTTCATTCTAGCTTAGGTAGTGTGGTGAACATTCATTAAACAAGTTGTACTCGGATTATTCGTAAAATTCTCAAATATTCACTTTACAACTTGTTTAATCCATTTTCACCCGATCTTTTAGTTTGTTTATATTAATAGTTTTTGTGTTTGTCTAAGAGCTTGTTTTGAGTTGCTTGAGGAAATTTAAGGTGATGTTCCACGTTTGATCATTTCAACTTGCGGATGTATGGTAATGATATTAGTAATTTTGTACACGTCCAAGGTATGTGTTTATCGCTTTCTAGACTTTAGCATATTCATGATACTTGGGAATTTTACAAACTTCCATGCCAATCATTCTTTTGTATACTTGTTCTTGATGTGAATCACTTTAGTTCCCACCCTTTTTGTGAGGTGGCTTTCCATTGATCATATATGCGTGGAGTACCAACATTCTTGTTCTAACTAGATTTTATTATGCTTAATATTTTGTTTTTATTGATTATATGAAAGCATGAAAAGGATCAAGGCATTTTGTTTCATTTTGAGCACAACTACCTAGCCAAATAGTCAATTCACCCTGTGAGTGTGTGAGCATTTGTTAAACCCCTTTGTGCCTTTTTATCATTATCCCTGTTGTTTGAACGTAATGCTTGTCTATGAGTATTGAATTCACTTTTTGTATGGATTTTGATTGATTATTTTTTCTTGAACCCTCAACTTTGTGTTGTTGTATGAATTTTTACCTTGTCTTAGAAAGTAGGGAGTATTCACATGATGATGTGGTTGAATTCAAGTTGGGGAGAGAATGATTTTTTACTCATTGGTTGGTTTCTATGAGGTTGAAAAAGAAAAGAAAAAATAGAAAAATATGAAAAAGAAAAAAAGGAAAGAAAAAGAAAATCCTTGAGAAAGGAAATAAAAAGAGTTCAAATAATTGTGCTAAATAAGTATTGTGTTTTGTGTAACAGTTGGGATTTTGGAAGAAGTTGATTAGGATTTTGTGTTTAAGTTTATGTGAGTTGATCACTCCCTTAGGTTTAGGCAAGTTTTTGTTTCGATTACCTTTAGAAATTGCCCCTTAATTGTTTACCCGACCACGCTACAACCTTGAAAAGCCCTTGTGATTCTTACCTTTGTATTTTCAATGTGAATTTTTGGATGAACGCATAATTTAGTCTTTTATTTGCAAGATTGTTGTGTGAGTGAAAAGTATCTCATTTTGTGTTTTTCATCTACCGATGATTGTTTTTGCTAGGTGTGTTTCACGTTTGAACTTGTGTTGTTTTAGGATGTTTGGCATGATTTTTGTATTTTGCATTTGTTTCGTGACTATGTTATCTTCGTAGTTTAGTGGTAAGTATTTACTTTGTGTGTACCGTTTTTCATTTGAACCGTTCATTTGTCCCTTTTTCAAAACCTGTTTATTCGTGATTTTTTGGTTGTCACTCTGTTTCTTTGAGTTGTTTGATTCTTGTTTGAGGACAAACAAGTTTAAGTTGGGGTGAGTTTGACAAGTGCAAATTGTAACTATTTTTGTATATAAGTTTTGTTGCACTTATCGATACTTTTTGTTAATATCGTACGATTAAACCCCGCTTTGTTAGTAAATACGTTTACTTTACGTTATAGTGTATATATTGCGTATCGTGTAAATATCATTGAGTTTAATTGATTTTCTCTCATTTTTGTAGGTATTCAAGCAAGGATATCTTGTCATAATCATAAAGAGCATTGAATAAGCTTTCCAATGCTTCTGACCGTGCGTCAATCCGAGTTACGGTTCAGAAGTTTTGGTCAAAATAAGGACTGGTTTGCTGTCAAGTTCGCTTTGCGAACTTTCCAACGAATGTTCGCTTTGTGAAATTCCTAGCGAATGCTCCCAGACTTGAGGCAGTAGAAAAATGGACCAAAGTTCGCTTTGAGATCTTTCTAGCGAATATTCGCTTTGCGAATAAAAGGTTGCATTGCAAACATCTGCAGAAAAGCAGAGTCGGTTTAACTATTCTGAGGCACTTAAGTGCCAATTTTTGGAGTTCTCTTTGCGAATAAAAGTTCGCACTGCGAACATGACGGATTTTGACATACTATATAAGTCATTTCATTCATTTTTTAGGGTATGGTTTTGGGGTTTTTTGCTCCCAACTCCATCAAACTCATTTTTCAGTAGAATTAGCTAGAAAACAACATTGAAGCTTGCACACGGATGATCCATGGTGGATTTGTCATCAATCGGCTCTGACAAACTGCGAGATGTTTGGTTTATTTCTCTACTTCTTTGTTGGGTTTTGTATATGTATTTACTTTGAACTCACGTATATTTGTCGCCCATGGCGTTGTATAAAATCTGATTTACAAATCTTTATCGATGATTGTCCTTGATTTTTCGCTTTATGCTCCGGGATTGGGTTGTGTTAGAGATAAACTTCACAAACTTAGATTAGGGATGGTTATCTGCTAGTTTCTGGATGCTAGAGATAGATTTAGAGCTAACAATCTTTATGGGTGTCGAAGCTTAATGCCTCCGTATCTCGAGTCGGGTGTGAGAGTGTCGATGAGGGTAACACAATTTTTCTCTTTGCACAGTGTTTCAGAGATGGACACTATTGTGAACAATGCTGGATGATATTGAAGAGTATTGTAGGTTGAATATAACTGGTCGGTAAGTTTAAGTTTGTGAGGAGTCGATTATATGCATGCAGGATAAGTTTCTTCTCTCTGAAGAATGAATTCTTTTTATGTTGATATTTACTTTTCTGTTTCTATGTTTGAACCATTTTAAACCCAAACTCAATAACATTTAAATTGTCGAACGACAGTTCAATAGCACCAATCTCTGTGCACGATATATTCCCGAAAAAATACTTCCAAATCTTTTCGTTGCTTGCCGCTTTACCGCTCCAACAAAATGGCGCCGTTGCCGGGGATTGGTGTTTTTATTGAATCGCATGGCGATAGTTTCTTTGTTTTTGAGTTTTTTAGATATTGTACATATTGTATATTTTCACTTGTTTATATTGATACTTGTATATTTTGTTCCTGTAACGTTTGTTCAAGTGTTTCGTTAGGACACTTGCTTTTGGTTTGCGCGGTGAGGCATCACCATGACATCAAAGAAAGAAGTTACTAACTAAGCACGGTAAAGGCGTTGAGCTTATGACGTAAAACAAGCATGTTTTTCCATTTTTTGCTTCGTTATTACTTTTTCATTCTAGCTTAGGTAGTGTGGTGAACATTCATTAAACAAGTTGTACTCGGATTATTCGTAAAATTCTCAAATATTCACTTTACAACTTGTTTAATCCATTTTCACCCGATCTTTTAGTTTGTTTATATTAATAGTTTTTGTGTTTGTCTAAGAGCTTGTTTTGAGTTGCTTGAGGAAATTTAAGGTGATGTTCCACGTTTGATCATTTCAACTTGCGGATGTATGGTAATGATATTAGTAATTTTGTACACGTCCAAGGTATGTGTTTATCGCTTTCTAGACTTTAGCATATTCATGATACTTGGGAATTTTACAAACTTCCATGCCAATCATTCTTTTGTATACTTTTTCTTGATGTGAATCACTTTAGTTCCCACCCTTTTTGTGAGGTGGCTTTCCATTGATCATATATGCGTGGAGTACCAACATTCTTGTTCTAACTGGATTTTATTATGCTTAATATTTTTTTTTATTGATTATATGAAAGCATGAAAAGGATCAAGGCATTTTGTTTCATTTTGAGCACAACTACCTAGCCAAATAGTCAATTCACCCTGTGAGTGTGTGAGCATTTGTTAAACCCCTTTGTGCCTTTTTATCATTATCCCTGTTGTTTGAACGTAATGCTTGTCTATGAGTATTGAATTCACTTTTTGTATGGATTTTGATTGATTATTTTTTCTTGAACCCTCAACTTTGTGTTGTTGTATGAATTTTTACCTTGTCTTAGAAAGTAGGGAGTATTCACATGATGATGTGGTTGAATTCAAGTTGGGGAGAGAATGATTTTTTACTCATTGGTTGGTTTCTATGAGGTTGAAAAAGAAAAGAAAAAAGAGAAAAATATGAAAAAGAAAAAAAGGAAAGAAAAAGAAAATCCTTGAGAAAGGAAATAAAAAGAGTTCAAATAATTGTGCTAAATAAGTATTGTGTTTTGTGTAACAGTTGGGATTTTGGAAGAAGTTGATTAGGATTTTGTGTTTAAGTTTATGTGAGTTGATCACTCCCTTAGGTTTAGGCAAGTTTTTGTTTCGATTACCTTTAGAAATTGCCCCTTAATTGTTTACCCGACCACGCTACAACCTTGAAAAGCCCTTGTGATTCTTACCTTTGTATTTTCAATGTGAATTTTTGGATGAACGCATAATTTAGTCTTTTATTTGCAAGATTGTTGTGTGAGTGAAAAGTATCTCATTTTGTGTTTTTCATCTACCGATGATTGTTTTTGCTAGGTGTGTTTCACGTTTGAACTTGTGTTGTTTTAGGATGTTTGGCATGATTTTTGTATTTTGCATTTGTTTCGTGACTATGTTATCTTCGTAGTTTAGTGGTAAGTATTTACTTTGTGTGTACCGTTTTTCATTTGAACCGTTCATTTGTCCCTTTTTCAAAACCTGTCGATTCGTGATTTTTTGGTTGTCACTCTATTTCTTTGAGTTGTTTGATTCTTGTTTGAGGACAAACAAGTTTAAGTTGGGGAGAGTTTGACAAGTGCAAATTGTAACTATTTTTGTATATAAGTTTTGTTGCACTTATCGATACTTTTTGTTAATATCGTACGATTAAACCCCGCTTTGTTAGTAAATACGTTTACTTTACGTTATAGTGTATATATTGCGTATCGTGTAAATATCATTGAGTTTAATTGATTTTCTCTCATTTTTGTAGGTATTCAAGCAAGGATATCTTGTCATAATCATAAATAGCATTGAATAAGCTTTCCAATGCTTCTGACCGTGCGTCAATCCGAGTTACGGTTCAGAAGTTTTGGTCAAAATAAGGACTGGTTTGCTGTCAAGTTCGCTTTGCGAACTTTCCAACGAATGTTCGCTTTGTGAAATTCCCAGCGAATGCTCCCAGACTTGAGGCAGTAGAAAAAGGGACCAAAGTTCGCTTTGAGATCTTTCTAGCGAATATTCGCTTTGCGAATAAAAGTTCGCATTGCGAATAAAAGTTCGCATTGCAAACATCTGCAGAAAAGCAGAGTCGGTTTAACTATTCTGAGGCACTGAAGTGCCAATTTTTGGAGTTCTCTTTGCGAATAAAAGTTCGCACTGCGAACATGACGGATTTTGACATACTATATAAGTCATTTCATTCATTTTTTAGGGTATGGTTTTGGGGTTTTTTGCTCCCAACTCCATCAAACTCATTTTTCAGTAGAATTAGCTAGAAAACAACATTGAAGCTTGCACACGGATGATCCAGGGTGGATTTGTCATCAATCGGCTCTGACAAACTGCGAGATGTTTGGTTTATTTCTCTACTTCTTTGTTGGGTTTTGTATATGTATTTACTTTGAACTCACGTATATTTGTCGCCCATGGCGTTGTATAAAATCTGATTTACAAATCTTTATCGATGATTGTCCTTGATTTTTCGCTTTATGCTCCGGGATTGGGTTGTGTTAGAGATAAACTTCACAAACTTAGATTAGGGATGGTTATCTGCTAGTTTCTGGATGCTAGAGATAGATTTAGAGCTAACAATCTTTATGGGTGTCGAAGCTTAATGCCTCCGTATCTCGAGTCGGGTGTGAGAGTGTCGATGAGGGTAACACAATTTTTCTCTTTGCACAGTGTTTCAGAGATGGACACTATTGTGAACAATGCTGGATGATATTGAAGAGTATTGTGGGTTGAATATAACTGGTCGGTAAGTTTAAGTTTGTGAGGAGTCGATTATATGCATGCAGGATAAGTTTCTTCTCTCTGAAGAATGAATTCTTTTTATGTTGATATTTACTTTTCTGTTTCTATGTTTGAACCATTTTAAACCCAAACTCAATAACATTTAAATTGTCGAACGACAGTTCAATAGCACCAATCTCTGTGCACGATATATTCCCGAAAAAATACTTCCAAATCTTTTCGTTGCTTGCCGCTTTACCGCTCCAACAAAATGGCGCCGTTGCCGGGGATTGGTGTTTTTATTGAATCGCATGGCGATAGTTTCTTTGTTTTTGAGTTTTTTAGATATTGTACATATTGTATATTTTCACTTGTTTATATTGATACTTGTATATTTTGTTCCTGTAACGTTTGTTCAAGTGTTTCGTTAGGACACTTGCTTTTGGTTTGCGCGGTGAGGCATCACCATGACATCAAAGAAAGAAGTTACTAACTAAGCACGGTAAAGGCGTTGAGCTTATGACGTAAAACAAGCATGTTTTTCCATTTTTTGCTTCGTTATTACTTTTTCATTCTAGCTTAGGTAGTGTGGTGAACATTCATTAAACAAGTTGTACTCGGATTATTCGTAAAATTCTCAAATATTCACTTTACAACTTGTTTAATCCATTTTCACCCGATCTTTTAGTTTGTTTATATTAATAGTTTTTGTGTTTGTCTAAGAGCTTGTTTTGAGTTGCTTGAGGAAATTTAAGGTGATGTTCCACGTTTGATCATTTCAACTTGCGGATGTATGGTAATGATATTAGTAATTTTGTACACGTCCAAGGTATGTGTTTATCGCTTTCTAGACTTTAGCATATTCATGATACTTGGGAATTTTACAAACTTCCATGCCAATCATTCTTTTGTATACTTTTTCTTGATGTGAATCACTTTAGTTCCCACCCTTTTTGTGAGGTGGCTTTCCATTGATCATATATGCGTGGAGTACCAACATTCTTGTTCTAACTGGATTTTATTATGCTTAATATTTTGTTTTTATTGATTATATGAAAGCATGAAAAGGATCAAGGCATTTTGTTTCATTTTGAGCACAACTACCTAGCCAAATAGTCAATTCACCCTGTGAGTGTGTGAGCATTTGTTAAACCCCTTTGTGCCTTTTTATCATTATCCCTGTTGTTTGAACGTAATGCTTGTCTATGAGTATTGAATTCACTTTTTGTATGGATTTTGATTGATTATTTTTTCTTGAACCCTCAACTTTGTGTTGTTGTATGAATTTTTACCTTGTCTTAGAAAGTAGGGAGTATTCACATGATGATGTGGTTGAATTCAAGTTGGGGAGAGAATGATTTTTTACTCATTGGTTGGTTTCTATGAGGTTGAAAAAGAAAAGAAAAAAGAGAAAAATATGAAAAAGAAAAAAAGGAAAGAAAAAGAAAATCCTTGAGAAAGGAAATAAAAAGTGTTCAAATAATTGTGCTAAATAAGTATTGTGTTTTGTGTAACACTTGGGATTTTGGAAGAAGTTGATTAGGATTTTGTGTTTAAGTTTATGTGAGTTGATCACTCCCTTAGGTTTAGGCAAGTTTTTGTTTCGATTACCTTTAGAAATTGCCCCTTAATTGTTTACCCGACCACGCTACAACCTTGAAAAGCCCTTGTGATTCTTACCTTTGTATTTTCAATGTGAATTTTTGGATGAACGCATAATTTAGTCTTTTATTTGCAA
Organism: Lathyrus tuberosus; assembly: GCA_022829125.1. NCBI lineage: Eukaryota > Viridiplantae > Streptophyta > Magnoliopsida > Fabales > Fabaceae > Lathyrus > Lathyrus tuberosus. The sequence goes on along the minus strand of JALAZF010000199.1, from coordinate 5,386,736 downwards.
GATTGTTGTGTGAGTGAAAAGTATCTCATTTTGTTTTTTTCATCTACCGATGATTGTTTTTGCTAGGTGTGTTTCACGTTTGAACTTGTGTTGTTTTAGGATGTTTGGCATGATTTTTGTATTTTGCATTTGTTTCGTGACTATGTTATCTTCGTAGTTTAGTGGTAAGTATTTACTTTGTGTGTACCGTTTTTCATTTGAACCGTTCATTTGTCCCTTTTTCAAAACCTGTTGATTCGTGATTTTTTGGTTGTCACTCTGTTTCTTTGAGTTGTTTGATTCTTGTTTGAGGACAAACAAGTTTAAGTTGGGGAGAGTTTGACAAGTGCAAATTGTAACTATTTTTGTATATAAGTTTTGTTGCACTTATCTATACTTTTTGTTAATATCGTACGATTAAACCCCGCTTTGTTAGTAAATACGTTTACTTTAGGTTATAGTGTATATATTGCGTATCGTGTAAATATCATTGAGTTTAATTGATTTTCTCTCATTTTTGTAGGTATTCAAGCAAGGATATCTTGTCATATTCATAAAGAGCATTGAATAAGCTTTCCAATGCTTCTGACCGTGCGTCAATCCGAGTTACGGTTCAGAAGTTGTCGTCAAAATAAGGACTGGTTTGCTGTCAAGTTCGCTTTGCGAACTTTCCAACGAATGTTCGCTTTGTGAAATTCCCAGCGAATGCTCCCAGACTTGAGGCAGTAGAAAAACGGACCAAAGTTCGCTTTGAGATCTTTCTAGCGAATATTCGCTTTGCGAATAAAAGTTCGCATTGCGAATAAAAGTTCGCATTGCAAACATCTGCAGAAAAGCAGAGTCGGTTTAACTATTCTGAGGCACTTAAGTGCCAATTTTTGGAGTTCTCTTTGCGAATAAAAGTTCGCACTGCGAACATGACGGATTTTGACATACTATATAAGTCATTTCATTCATTTTTTAGGGTATGGTTTTGGGGTTTTTTGCTCCCAACTCCATCAAACTCATTTTTCAGTAGAATTAGCTAGAAAACAACATTGAAGCTTGCACACGGATGATCCAGGGTGGATTTGTCATCAATCGGCTCTGACAAACTGCGAGATGTTTGGTTTATTTCTCTACTTCTTTGTTGGGTTTTGTATATGTATTTACTTTGAACTCACGTATATTTGTCGCCCATGGCGTTGTATAAAATCTGATTTACAAATCTTTATCGATGATTGTCCTTGATTTTTCGCTTTATGCTCCGGGATTGGGTTGTGTTAGAGATAAACTTCACAAACTTAGATTAGGGATGGTTATCTGTTAGTTTCTGGATGCTAGAGATAGATTTAGAGCTAACAATCTTTATGGGTGTCGAAGCTTAATGCCTCCGTATCTCGAGTCGGGTGTGAGAGTGTCGATGAGGGTAACACAATTTTTCTCTTTGCACAGTGTTTCAGAGATGGACACTATTGTGAACAATGCTGGATGATATTGAAGAGTATTGTAGGTTGAATATAACTGGTCGGTAAGTTTAAGTTTGTGAGGAGTCGATTATATGCATGCAGGATAAGTTTCTTCTCTCTGAAGAATGAATTCTTTTTATGTTGATATTTACTTTTCTGTTTCTATGTTTGAACCATTTTAAACCCAAACTCAATAACATTTAAATTGTCGAACGACAGTTCAATAGCACCAATCTCTGTGCACGATATATTCCCGAAAAAATACTTCCAAATCTTTTCGTTGCTTGCCGCTTTACCGCTCCAACAAAATGGCGCCGTTGCCGGGGATTGGTGTTTTTATTGAATCGCATGGCGATAGTTTCTTTGTTTTTGAGTTTTTTAGATATTGTACATATTGTATATTTTCACTTGTTTATATTGATACTTGTATATTTTGTTCCTGTAACGTTTGTTCAAGTGTTTCGTTAGGACACTTGCTTTTGGTTTGCGCGGTGAGGCATCACCATGACATGAAAGAAAGAAGTTACTAGCTAAGCACGGTAAAGGCGTTGAGCTTATGACGTAAAACAAGCATGTTTTTCCGTTTTTTGCTTCGTTATTACTTTTTCATTCTAGCTTAGGTAGTGTGGTGAACATTCATTAAACAAGTTGTACTCGGATTATTCGTAAAATTCTCAAATATTCACTTTACAACTTGTTTAATCCATTTTCACCCGATCTTTTAGTTTGTTTATATTAATAGTTTTTGTGTTTGTCTAAGAGCTTGTTTTGAGTTGCTTGAGGAAATTTAAGGTGATGTTCCACGTTTGATCATTTCAACTTGCGGATGTATGGTAATGATATTAGTAATTTTGTACACGTCCAAGGTATGTGTTTATCGCTTTCTAGACTTTAGCATATTCATGATACTTGGGAATTTTACAAACTTCCATGCCAATCATTCTTTTGTATACTTGTTCTTGATGTGAATCACTTTAGTTCCCACCCTTTTTGTGAGGTGGCTTTCCATTGATCATATATGCGTGGAGTACCAACATTCTTGTTCTAACTGGATTTTATTATGCTTAATATTTTGTTTTTATTGATTATATGAAAGCATGAAAAGGATCAAGGCATTTTGTTTCATTTTGAGCACAACTACCTAGCCAAATAGTCAATTCACCCTGTGAGTGTGTGAGCATTTGTTAAACCCCTTTGTGCCTTTTTATCATTATCCCTGTTGTTTGAACGTAATGCTTGTCTATGAGTATTGAATTCACTTTTTGTATGGATTTTGATTGATTATTTTTTCTTGAACCCTCAACTTTGTGTTGTTGTATGAATTTTTACCTTGTCTTAGAAAGTAGGGAGTATTCACATGATGATGTGGTTGAATTCAAGTTGGGGAGAGAATGATTTTTTACTCATTGGTTGGTTTCTATGAGGTTGAAAAAGAAAAGAAAAAAGAGAAAAATATGAAAAAGAAAAAAAGGAAAGAAAAAGAAAATCCTTGAGAAAGGAAATAAAAAGAGTTCAAATAATTGTGCTAAATAAGTATTGTGTTTTGTGTAACACTTGGGATTTTGGAAGAAGTTGATTAGGATTTTGTGTTTAAGTTTATGTGAGTTGATCACTCCCTTAGGTTTAGGCAAGTTTTTGTTTCGATTACCTTTAGAAATTGCCCCTTAATTGTTTACCCGACCACGCTACAACCTTGAAAAGCCCTTGTGATTCTTACCTTTGTATTTTCAATGTGAATTTTTGGATGAACGCATAATTTAGTCTTTTATTTGCAAGATTGTTGTGTGAGTGAAAAGTATCTCATTTTGTGTTTTTCATCTACCGATGATTGTTTTTGCTAGGTGTGTTTCACGTTTAAACTTGTGTTGTTTTAGGATGTTTGGCATGATTTTTGTATTTTGCATTTGTTTCGTGACTATGTTATCTTCGTAGTTTAGTGGTAAGTATTTACTTTGTGTGTACCGTTTTTCATTTGAACCGTTCATTTGTCCCTTTTTCAAAACCTGTTGATTCGTGATTTTTTGGTTGTCACTCTGTTTCTTTGAGTTGTTTGATTCTTGTTTGAGGACAAACAAGTTTAAGTTGGGGAGAGTTTGACAAGTGCAAATTGTAACTATTTTTGTATATAAGTTTTGTTGCACTTATCTATACTTTTTGTTAATATCGTACGATTAAACCCCGCTTTGTTAGTAAATACGTTTACCTTACGTTATAGTGTATATATTGCGTATCGTGTAAATATCATTGAGTTTAATTGATTTTCTCTCATTTTTGTAGGTATTCAAGCAAGGATATCTTGTCATATTCATAAAGAGCATTGAATAAGCTTTCCAATGCTTCTGACCGTGCGTCAATCCGAGTTACGGTTCAGAAGTTGTGGTCAAAATAAGGACTGGTTTGCTGTCAAGTTCGCTTTGCGAACTTTCCAACGAATGTTCGCTTTGTGAAATTCCCAGCGAATGCTCCCAGACTTGAGGCAGTAGAAAAAGGGACCAAAGTTCGCTTTGAGATCTTTCTAGCGAATATTCGCTTTGCGAATAAAAGTTCGCATTGCGAATAAAAGTTCGCATTGCAAACATCTGCAGAAAAGCAGAGTCGGTTTAACTATTCTGAGGCACTTAAGTGCCAATTTTTGGAGTTCTCTTTGCGAATAAAAGTTCTCACTGCGAACATGACGGATTTTGACATACTATATAAGTCATTTCATTCATTTTTTAGGGTATGGTTTTGGGGTTTTTTGCTCCCAACTCCATCAAACTCATTTTTCAGTAGAATTAGCTAGAAAACAACATTGAAGCTTGCACACGGATGATCCAGGGTGGATTTGTCATCAATCGGCTCTGACAAACTGCGAGATGTTTGGTTTATTTCTCTACTTCTTTGTTGGGTTTTGTATATGTATTTACTTTGAACTCACGTATATTTGTCGCCCATGGCGTTGTATAAAATCTGATTTACAAATCTTTATCGATGATTGTCCTTGATTTTTCGCTTTATGCTCCGGGATTGGGTTGTGTTAGAGATAAACTTCACAAACTTAGATTAGGGATGGTTATCTGTTAGTTTCTGGATGCTAGAGATAGATTTAGAGCTAACAATCTTTATGGGTGTCGAAGCTTAATGCCTCCGTATCTCGAGTCGGGTGTGAGAGTGTCGATGAGGGTAACACAATTTTTCTCTTTGCACAGTGTTTCAGAGATGGACACTATTGTGAACAATGCTGGATGATATTGAAGAGTATTGTAGGTTGAATATAACTGGTCGGTAAGTTTAAGTTTGTGAGGAGTCGATTATATGCATGCAGGATAAGTTTCTTCTCTCTGAAGAATGAATTCTTTTTATGTTGATATTTACTTTTCTGTTTCTATGTTTGAACCATTTTAAACCCAAACTCAATAACATTTAAATTGTCGAACGACAGTTCAATAGCACCAATCTCTGTGCACGATATATTCCCGAAAAAATACTTCCAAATCTTTTCGTTGCTTGCCGCTTTACCGCTCCAACAAAATGGCGCCGTTGCCGGGGATTGGTGTTTTTATTGAATCGCATGGCGATAGTTTCTTTGTTTTTGAGTTTTTTAGATATTGTACATATTGTATATTTTCACTTGTTTATATTGATACTTGTATATTTTGTTCCTGTAACGTTTGTTCAAGTGTTTCGTTAGGACACTTGCTTTTGGTTTGCGCGGTGAGGCATCACCATGACATGAAAGAAAGAAGTTACTAGCTAAGCACGGTAAAGGCGTTGAGCTTATGACGTAAAACAAGCATGTTTTTCCGTTTTTTTCTTCGTTATTACTTTTTCATTCTAGCTTAGGTAGTGTGGTGAACATTCATTAAACAAGTTGTACTCGGATTATTCGTAAAATTCTCAAATATTCACTTTACAACTTGTTTAATCCATTTTCACCCGATCTTTTAGTTTGTTTATATTAATAGTTTTTGTGTTTGTCTAAGAGCTTGTTTTGAGTTGCTTGAGGAAATTTAAGGTGATGTTCCACGTTTGATCATTTCAACTTGCGGATGTATGGTAATGATATTAGTAATTTTGTACACGTCCAAGGTATGTGTTTATCGCTTTCTAGACTTTAGCATATTCATGATACTTGGGAATTTTACAAACTTCCATGCCAATCATTCTTTTGTATACTTGTTCTTGATGTGAATCACTTTAGTTCCCACCCTTTTTGTGAGGTGGCTTTCCATTGATCATATATGCGTGGAGTACCAACATTCTTGTTCTAACTGGATTTTATTATGCTTAATATTTTGTTTTTATTGATTATATGAAAGCATGAAAAGGATCAAGGCATTTTGATTCATTTTGAGCACAACTACCTAGCCAAATAGTCAATTCACCCTGTGAGTGTGTGAGCATTTGTTAAACCCCTTTGTGCCTTTTTATCATTATCCCTGTTGTTTGAACTTAATGCTTGTCTATGAGTATTGAATTCACTTTTTGTATGGATTTTGATTGATTATTTTTTCTTGAACCCTCAACTTTGTGTTGTTGTATGAATTTTTACCTTGTCTTAGAAAGTAGGGAGTATTCACATGATGATGTGGTTGAATTCAAGTTGGGGAGAGAATGATTTTTTACTCATTGGTTGGTTTCTATGAGGTTGAAAAAGAAAAGAAAAAAGAGAAAAATATGAAAAAGAAAAAAAGGAAAGAAAAAGAAAATCCTTGAGAAAGGAAATAAAAAGAGTTCGAATAATTGTGCTAAATAAGTATTGTGTTTTGTGTAACACTTGGGATTTTGGAAGAAGTTGATTAGGATTTTGTGTTTAAGTTTATGTGAGTTGATCACTCCCTTAGGTTTAGGCAAGTTTTTGTTTCGATTACCTTTAGAAATTGCCCCTTAATTGTTTACCCGACCACGCTACAACCTTGAAAAGCCCTTGTGATTCTTGCCTTTGTATTTTCAATGTGAATTTTTGGATGAACGCATAATTTAGTCTTTTATTTGCAAGATTGTTGTGTGAGTGAAAAGTATCTCATTTTGTTTTTTTCATCTACCGATGATTGTTTTTGCTAGGTGTGTTTCACGTTTGAACTTGTGTTGTTTTAGGATGTTTGGCATGATTTTTGTATTTTGCATTTGTTTCGTGACTATGTTATCTTCGTAGTTTAGTGGTAAGTATTTACTTTGTGTGTACCGTTTTTCATTTGAACCGTTCATTTGTCCCTTTTTCAAAACCTGTTGATTCGTGATTTTTTGGTTGTCACTCTGTTTCTTTGAGTTGTTTGATTCTTGTTTGAGGACAAACAAGTTTAAGTTGGGGAGAGTTTGACAAGTGCAAATTGTAACTATTTTTGTATATAAGTTTTGTTGCACTTATCTATACTTTTTGTTAATAACGTACGATTAAACCCCGCTTTGTTAGTAAATACGTTTACTTTAGGTTATAGTGTATATATTGCGTATCGTGTAAATATCATTGAGTTTAATTGATTTTCTCTCATTTTTGTAGGTATTCAAGCAAGGATATCTTGTCATATTCATAAAGAGCATTGAATAAGCTTTCCAATGCTTCTGACCGTGCGTCAATCCGAGTTACGGTTCAGAAGTTGTCGTCAAAATAAGGACTGGTTTGCTGTCAAGTTCGCTTTGCGAACTTTCCAACGAATGTTCGCTTTGTGAAATTCCCAGCGAATGCTCCCAGACTTGAGGCAGTAGAAAAAGGGACCAAAGTTCGCTTTGAGATCTTTCTAGCGAATATTCTCTTTGCGAATAAAAGTTCGCATTGCAAACATCTGCAGAAAAGCAGAGTCGGTTTAACTATTCTGAGGCACTTAAGTGCCAATTTTTGGAGTTCTCTTTGCGAATAAAAGTTCGCACTGCGAACATGACGGATTTTGACATACTATATAAGTCATTTCATTCATTTTTTAGGGTATGGTTTTGGGGTTTTTTGCTCCCAACTCCATCAAACTCATTTTTCAGTAGAATTAGCTAGAAAACAACATTGAAGCTTGCACACGGATGATCCAGGGTGGATTTGTCATCAATCGGCTCTGACAAACTGCGAGATGTTTGGTTTATTTCTCTACTTCTTTGTTGGGTTTTGTATATGTATTTACTTTGAACTCACGTATATTTGTCGCCCATGGCGTTGTATAAAATCTGATTTACAAATCTTTATCGATGATTGTCCTTGATTTTTCGCTTTATGCTCCGGGATTGGGTTGTGTTAGAGATAAACTTCACAAACTTAGATTAGGGATGGTTATCTGTTAGTTTCTGGATGCTAGAGATAGATTTAGAGCTAACAATCTTTATGGGTGTCGAAGCTTAATGCCTCCGTATCTCGAGTCGGGTGTGAGAGTGTCGATGAGGGTAACACAATTTTTCTCTTTGCACAGTGTTTCAGAGATGGACACTATTGTGAACAATGCTGGATGATATTGAAGAGTATTGTAGGTTGAATATAACTGGTCGGTAAGTTTAAGTTTGTGAGGAGTCGATTATATGCATGCAGGATAAGTTTCTTCTCTCTGAAGAATGAATTCTTTTTATGTTGATATTTACTTTTCTGTTTCTATGTTTGAACCATTTTAAACCCAAACTCAATAACATTTAAATTGTCGAACGACAGTTCAATGGCACCAATCTCTGTGCACGATATATTCCCGAAAAAATACTTCCAAATCTTTTCGTTGCTTGCCGCTTTACCGCTCCAACAAAATGGCGCCGTTGCCGGGGATTGGTGTTTTTATTGAATCGCATGGCGATAGTTTCTTTGTTTTTGAGTTTTTTAGATATTGTACATATTGTATATTTTCACTTGTTTATATTGATACTTGTATATTTTGTTCCTGTAACGTTTGTTCAAGTGTTTCGTTAGGACACTTGCTTTTGGTTTGCGCGGTGAGGCATCACCATGACATGAAAGAAAGAAGTTACTAGCTAAGCACGGTAAAGGCGTTGAGCTTATGACGTAAAACAAGCATGTTTTTCCGTTTTTTGCTTCGTTATTACTTTTTCATTCTAGCTTAGGTAGTGTGGTGAACATTCATTAAACAAGTTGTACTCGGATTATTCGTAAAATTCTCAAATATTCACTTTACAACTTGTTTAATCCATTTTCACCCGATCTTTTAGTTTGTTTATATTAATAGTTTTTGTGTTTGTCTAAGAGCTTGTTTTGAGTTGCTTGAGGAAATTTAAGGTGATGTTCCACGTTTGATCATTTCAACTTGCGGATGTATGGTAATGATATTAGTAATTTTGTACACGTCCAAGGTATGTGTTTATCGCTTTCTAGACTTTAGCATATTCATGATACTTGGGAATTTTACAAACTTCCATGCCAATCATTCTTTTGTATACTTTTTCTTGATGTGAATCACTTTAGTTCCCACCCTTTTTGTGAGGTGGCTTTCCATTGATCATATATGCGTGGAGTACCAACATTCTTGTTCTAACTGGATTTTATTATGCTTAATATTTTGTTTTTATTGATTATATGAAAGCATGAAAAGGATCAAGGCATTTTGATTCATTTTGAGCACAACTACCTAGCCAAATAGTCAATTCACCCTGTGAGTGTGTGAGCATTTGTTAAACCCCTTTGTGCCTTTTTATCATTATCCCTGTTGTTTGAACGTAATGCTTGTCTATGAGTATTGAATTCACTTTTTGTATGGATTTTGATTGATTATTTTTTCTTGAACCCTCAACTTTGTGTTGTTGTATGAATTTTTACCTTGTCTTAGAAAGTAGGGAGTATTCACATGATGATGTGGTTGAATTCAAGTTGGGGAGAGAATGATTTTTTACTCATTGGTTGGTTTCTATGAGGTTGAAAAAGAAAAGAAAAAAGAGAAAAATATGAAAAATAAAAAAAGGAAAGAAAAAGAAAATCCTTGAGAAAGGAAATAAAAAGAGTTCAAATAATTGTGCTAAATAAGTATTGTGTTTTGTGTAACACTTGGGATTTTGGAAGAAGTTGATTAGGATTTTGTGTTTAAGTTTATGTGAGTTGATCACTCCCTTAGGTTTAGGCAAGTTTTTGTTTCGATTACCTTTAGAAATTGCCCCTTAATTGTTTACCCGACCACGCTACAACCTTGAAAAGCCCTTGTGATTCTTACCTTTGTATTTTCAATGTGAATTTTTGGATGAACGCATAATTTAGTCTTTTATTTGCAAGATTGTTGTGTGAGTGAAAAGTATCTCATTTTGTTTTTTTCATCTACCGATGATTGTTTTTGCTAGGTGTGTTTCACGTTTGAACTTGTGTTGTTTTAGGATGTTTGGCATGATTTTTGTATTTTGCATTTGTTTCGTGACTATGTTATCTTCGTAGTTTAGTGGTAAGTATTTACTTTGTGTGTACCGTTTTTCATTTGAACCGTTCATTTGTCCCTTTTTCAAAACCTGTTGATTCGTGATTTTTTGGTTGTCACTCTGTTTCTTTGAGTTGTTTGATTCTTGTTTGAGGACAAACAAGTTTAAGTTGGGGAGAGTTTGACAAGTGCAAATTGTAACTATTTTTGTATATAAGTTTTGTTGCACTTATCTATACTTTTTGTTAATATCGTACGATTAAACCCCGCTTTGTTAGTAAATACGTTTACTTTAGGTTATAGTGTATATATTGCGTATCGTGTAAATATCATTGAGTTTAATTGATTTTCTCTCATTTTTGTAGGTATTCAAGCAAGGATATCTTGTCATATTCATAAAGAGCATTGAATAAGCTTTCCAATGCTTCTGACCGTGCGTCAATCCGAGTTACGGTTCAGAAGTTGTCGTCAAAATAAGGACTGGTTTGCTGTCAAGTTCGCTTTGCGAACTTTCCAACGAATGTTCGCTTTGTGAAATTCCCAGCGAATGCTCCCAGACTTGAGGCAGTAGAAAAAGGGACCAAAGTTTGCTTTGAGATCTTTCCAGCGAATATTCGCTTTGCGAATAAAAGTTCGCATTGCGAATAAAAGTTCGCATTGCAAACATCTGCAGAAAAGCAGAGTCGGTTTAACTATTCTGAGGCACTTAAGTGCCAATTTTTGGAGTTCTCTTTGCGAATAAAAGTTCGCACTGCGAACATGACGGATTTTGACATACTATATAAGTCATTTCATTCATTTTTTAGGGTATGGTTTTGGGGTTTTTTGCTCCCAACTCCATCAAACTCATTTTTCAGTAGAATTAGCTAGAAAACAACATTGAAGCTTGCACACGGATGATCCAGGGTGGATTTGTCATCAATCGGCTCTGACAAACCGCGAGATGTTTGGTTTATTTCTCTACTTCTTTGTTGGGTTTTGTATATGTATTTGCTTTGAACTCACGTATATTTGTCGCCCATGGCGTTGTATAAAATCTGATTTACAAATCTTTATCGATGATTGTCCTTGATTTTTCGCTTTATGCTCCGGGATTGGGTTGTGTTAGAGATAAACTTCACAAACTTAGATTAGGGATGGTTTTCTGTTAGTTTCTGGATGCTAGAGATAGATTTAGAGCTAACAATCTTTATGGGTGTCGAAGCTTAATGCCTCCGTATCTCGAGTCGGGTGCGAGAGTGTCGACGAGGGTAACACAATTTTTCTCTTTGCTCAGTGTTTCAGAGATGGACACTGTTGTGAACAATGCTGGATGATATTGAATAGTATTTTAGGTTGAATATAACTAGTCGGTAAGTTTAAGTTTGTGAGGAGTCGATTATATGCATGCAGGATAAGTTTCTTCTCTCTGAAGAATGGATTCTTTTTATGTTGATATTTACTTTTCTGTTTCTATGTTTGAACCATTTTAAACCCAAACTCAATAACATTTAAATTGTCGAACGACAGTTCAATAGCACCAATCTCTGTGCACGATATATTCCCGGAAAAATACTTCCAAATCTTTTCGTTGCTTGCCGCTTTACCGCTCCAACAAAATGGCGCCGTTGCCGGGGATTGGTGTTTTTATTGAATCGCATGGCGATAGTTTCTTTGTTTTTGAGTTTTTTAGATATTGTACATATTGTATATTTTCACTTGTTTATATTGATACTTGTATATTTTGTTCCTGTAACGTTTGTTCAAGTGTTTCGTTAGGACACTTGCTTATGGTTTGCGCGGTGAGGCATCACCATGACATGAAAGAAAGAAGTTACTAGCTAAGCACGGTATAGGCGTTGAGCTTATGACATAAAACAAGCATGGTTTTCCGTTTTTTGCTTCGTTATTACTTTTTCATTCTAGCTTAGGTAGTGTGGTGAACATTCATTAAACAAGTTGTACTCGGATTATTCGTAAAATTCTCAAATATTCACTTTACAACTTGTTTAATCCATTTTCACCCGATCTTTTAGTTTGTTTATATTAATAGTTTTTGTGTTTGTCTAAGAGCTTGTTTTGAGTTGCTTGAGGAAATTTAAGGTGATGTTCCACGTTTGATCATTTCAACTTGCGGATGTATGGTAATGATATTAGTAATTTTGTACACGTCCAAGGTATGTGTTTATCGCTTTCTAGACTTTAGCATATTCATGATACTTGGGCATTTTACAAACTTCCATGCCAATCATTCTTTTGTATACTTGTTCTTGATGTGAATCACTTTAGTTCCCACCCTTTTTGTGAGGTGGCTTTCCATTGATCATATATGCGTGGAGTACCAACATTCTTGTTCTAACTGGATTTTATTATGCTTAATATTTTGTTTTTATTGATTATATGAAAGCATGAAAAGGATCAAGGCATTTTGTTTCATTTTGAGCACAACTACCTAGCCAAATAGTCAATTCACCCTGTGAGTGTGTGAGCATTTGTTAAACCCCTTTGTGCCTTTGTATCATTATCCCTGTTGTTTGAACGTAATGCTTGTCTATGAGTATTGAATTCACTTTTTGTATGGATTTTGATTGATTATTTTTTCTTGAACCCTCAACTTTGTGTTGTTGTATGAATTTTTACCTTGTCTTAGAAAGTATGGAGTATTCACATGATGATGTGGTTGAATTCAAGTTGGGGAGAGAATGATTTTTTACTCATTGGTTGGTTTCTATGAGGTTGAAAAAGAAAAGAAAAAAGAGAAAAATATGACAAAGAAAAAAAGGAAAGAAAAAGAAAATCCTTGAGAAAGGAAATAAAAAGAGTTCAAATAATTGTGCTAAATAAGTATTGTGTTTTGTGTAACACTTGGGATTTTGGAAGAAGTTGATTAGGATTTTGTGTTTAAGTTTATGTGAGTTGATCACTCCCTTAGGTTTAGGCAAGTTTTTGTTTCGATTACCTTTAGAAATTGCCCCTTAATTGTTTACCCGACCACGCTACAACCTTGAAAAGCCCTTGTGATTCTTGCCTTTGTATTTTCAATGTGAATTTTTGGATGAACGCATAATTTAGCCTTTTATTTGCAAGATTGTTGTGTGAGTGAAAAGTATCTCATTTTGTGTTTTTCATCTACCGATGATTGTTTTTGCTAGGTGTGTTTCACGTTTGAACTTGTGTTGTTTTAGGATGTTTGGCATGATTTTTGTATTTTGCATTTGTTTCGTGACTATGTTATCTTCGTAGTTTAGTGGTAAGTATTTACTTTGTGTGTGCCGTTTTTCATTTGAACCGTTCATTTGTCCCTTTTTCAAAACCTGTTGATTCGTGATTTTTTGGTTGTCACTCTGTTTCTTTGAGTTGTTTGATTCTTGTTTGAGGACAAACAAGTTTAAGTTGGGGAGAGTTTGACAAGTGCAAATTGTAACTATTTTTGTATATAAGTTTTGTTGCACTTATCGATACTTTTTGTTAATATCGTACGATTAAACCCCGCTTTGTTAGTAAATACGTTTACTTTACGTTATAGTGTATATATTGCGTATCGTATAAATATCATTGAGTTTAATTGATTTTCTCTCATTTTTGTAGGTATTCAAGCAAGGATATCTTGTCATATTCATAAAGAGCATTGAATAAGCTTTCCAATGCTTCTGACCGTGCGTCAATCCGAGTTATGGTTCAGAAGTTGTCGTCAAAATAAGGACTGGTCTGCTGTCAAGTTCGCTTTGCGAACTTTCCAACGAATGTTCGCTTTGTGAAATTCCCAGCGAATGCTCCCAGACTTGAGGCAGTAGAAAAAGGGACCAAAGTTCGCTTTGAGATCTTTCTAGCGAATATTCGCTTTGCGAATAAAAGTTCGCATTGCGAATAAAAGTTCGCATTGCAAACATCTGCAGAAAAGCAGAGTCGGTTTAACTATTCTGAGGCACTTAAGTGCCAATTTTTGGAGTTCTCTTTGCGAATAAAAGTTCGCACTGCGAACATGACGGATTTTGACATACTATATAAGTCATTTCATTCATTTTTTAGGGTATGGTTTTGGGGTTTTTTGCTCCCAACTCCATCAAACTCATTTTTCAGTAGAATTAGCTAGAAAACAACATTGAAGCTTGCACACGGATGATCCAGGGTGGATTTGTCATCAATCGGCTCTGACAAACTGCGAGATGTTTGGTTTATTTCTCTACTTCTTTGTTGGGTTTTGTATATGTATTTACTTTGAACTCACGTATATTTGTCGCCCATGGCGTTGTATAAAATCTGATTTACAAATCTTTATCGATGATTGTCCTTGATTTTTCGCTTTATGCTCCGGGATTGGGTTGTGTTAGAGATAAACTTCACAAACTTAGATTAGGGATGGTTATCTGTTAGTTTCTGGATGCTAGAGATAGATTTAGAGCTAACAATCTTTATGGGTGTCGAAGCTTAATGCCTCCGTATCTCGAGTCGGGTGTGAGAGTGTCGATGAGGGTAACACAATTTTTCTCTTTGCACAGTGTTTCAGAGATGGACACTATTGTGAACAATGCTGGATGATATTGAAGAGTATTGTAGGTTGAATATAACTGGTCGGTAAGTTTAAGTTTGTGAGGAGTCGATTATATGCATGCAGGATAAGTTTATTCTCTCTGAAGAATGAATTCTTTTTATGTTGATATTTACTTTTCTGTTTCTATGTTTGAACCATTTTAAACCCAAACTCAATAACATTTAAATTGTCGAACGACAGTTCAATATCACCAATCTCTGTGCACGATATATTCCCGAAAAAATACTTCCAAATCTTTTCGTTGCTTGCCGCTTTACCGCTCCAACAAAATGGCGCCGTTGCCGGGGATTGGTGTTTTTATTGAATCGCATGGCGATAGTTTCTTTGTTTTTGAGTTTTTTAGATATTGTACATATTGTATATTTTCACTTGTTTATATTGATACTTGTATATTTTGTTCCTGTAACGTTTGTTCAAGTGTTTCGTTAGGACACTTGCTTTTGGTTTGCGCGGTGAGGCATCACCATGACATGAAAGAAAGAAGTTACTAGCTAAGCACGGTAAAGGCGTTGAGCTTATGACGTAAAACAAGCATGTTTTTCCGTTTTTTGCTTCGTTATTACTTTTTCATTCTAGCTTAGGTAGTGTGGTGAACATTCATTAAACAAGTTGTACTCGGATTATTCGTAAAATTCTCAAATATTCACTTTACAACTTGTTTAATCCATTTTCACCCGATCTTTTAGTTTGTTTATATTAATAGTTTTTGTGTTTGTCTAAGAGCCTGTTTGGAGTTGCTTGAGGAAATTTAAGGTGATGTTCCACGTTTGATCATTTCAACTTGCGGATGTATGGTAATGATATTAGTAATTTTGTACACGTCCAAGGTATGTGTTTATCGCTTTCTAGACTTTAGCATATTCATGATACTTGGGAATTTTACAAACTTCCATGCCAATCATTCTTTTGTATACTTGTTCTTGATGTGAATCACTTTAGTTCCCACCCTTTTTGTGAGGTGGCTTTCCATTGATCATATATGCGTGGAGTACCAACATTCTTGTTCTAACTGGATTTTATTATGCTTAATATTTTGTTTTTATTGATTATATGAAAGCATGAAAAGGATCAAGGCATTTTGTTTCATTTTGAGCACAACTACCTAGCCAAATAGTCAATTCACCCTGTGAGTGTGTGAGCATTTGTTAAACCCCTTTGTGCCTTTTTATCATTATCCCTGTTGTTTGAACGTAATGCTTGTCTATGAGTATTGAATTCACTTTTTGTATGGATTTTGATTGATTATTTTTTCTTGAACCCTCAACTTTGTGTTGTTGTATGAATTTTTACCTTGTCTTAGAAAGTAGGGAGTATTCACATGATGATGTGGTTGAATTCAAGTTGGGGAGAGAATGATTTTTTACTCATTGGTTGGTTTCTATGAGGTTGAAAAAGAAAAGAAAAAAGAGAAAAATATGGCAAAGAAAAAAAGGAAAGAAAAAGAAAATCCTTGAGAAAGGAAATAAAAAGAGTTCAAATAATTGTGCTAAATAAGTATTGTGTTTTGTGTAACACTTGGGATTTTGGAAGAAGTTGATTAGGATTTTGTGTTTAAGTTTATGTGAGTTGATCACTCCCTTAGGTTTAGGCAAGTTTTTGTTTCGATTACCTTTAGAAATTGCCCCTTAATTGTTTACCCGACCACGCTACAACCTTGAAAAGCCCTTGTGATTCTTACCTTTGTATTTTCAATGTGAATTTTTGGATGAACGCATAATTTAGTCTTTTATTTGCAAGATTGTTGTGTGAGTGAAAAGTATCTCATTTTGTGTTTTCCATCTACCGATGATTGTTTTTGCTAGGTGTGTTTCACGTTTGAACTTGTGTTGTTTTAGGATGTTTGGCATGATTTTTGTATTTTGCATTTGTTTCGTGACTATGTTATCTTCGTAGTTTAGTGGTAAGTATTTACTTTGTGTGTACCGTTTTTCATTTGAACCGTTCATTTGTCCCTTTTTCAAAACCTGTTGATTCGTGATTTTTTGGTTGTCACTCTGTTTCTTTGAGTTGTTTGATTCTTGTTTGAGGACAAACAAGTTTAAGTTGGGGAGAGTTTCACAAGTGCAAATTGTAACTATTTTTGTATATAAGTTTTGTTGCACTTATCGATACTTTTTGTTAATATCGTACGATTAAACCCCGCTTTGTTAGTAAATACATTTACTTTACGTTATAGTGTATATATTGCGTATCGTGTAAATATCATTGAGTTTAATTGATTTTCTCATATTTTTGTAGGTATTCAAGCAAGGATATCTTGTCATATTCATAAAGAGCATTGAATAAGCTTTCCAATGCTTCTGACCGTGCGTCAATCCGAGTTACGGTTCAGAAGTTGTCGTCAAAATAAGGACTGGTTTGCTGTCAAGTTCGCTTTGCGAACTTTCCAACGAATGTTCGCTTTGTGAAATTCCCAGCGAATGCTCCCAGACTTGAGGCAGTAGAAAAAGGGACCAAAGTTCGCTTTGAGATCTTTCCAGCGAATATTCGCTTTGCGAATAAAAGCTCGCATTGCGAATAAAAGTTCGCATTGCAAACATCTGCAGAAAAGCAGAGTCGGTTTAATTATTCTGAGGCACTTAAGTGCCAATTTTTGGAGTTCTCTTTGCGAATAAAAGTTCGCACTGCGAACATGACGGATTTTGACATACTATATAAGTCATTTCATTCATTTTTTAGGGTATGGTTTTGGGGTTTTTTGCTCCCAACTCCATCAAACTCATTTTTCAGTAGAATTAGCTAGAAAACAACATTGAAGCTTGCACACGGATGATCCAGGGTGGATTTGTCATCAATCGGCTCTGACAAACCGCGAGATGTTTGTTTTATTTCTCTACTTCTTTGTTGGGTTTTGTATATGTATTTACTTTGAACTCACGTATATTTGTCGCCCATGGCGTTGTATAAAATCTGATTTACAAATCTTTATCGATGATTGTCCTTGATTTTTCGCTTTATGCTCCGGGATTGGGTTGTGTTAGAGATAAACTTCACAAACTTAGATTAGGGATGGTTATCTGTTAGTTTCTGGATGCTAGAGATAGATTTAGAGCTAACAATCTTTATGGGTGTCGAAGCTTAATGCCTCCGTATCTCGAGTCGGGTGCGAGAGTGTCGACGAGGGTAACACAATTTTTCTCTTTGCTCAGTGTTTCAGAGATGGACACTGTTGTGAACAATGCTGGATGATATTGAATAGTATTGTAGGTTGAATATAACTGGTCGGTAAGTTTAAGTTTGTGAGGAGTCGATTATATGCATGCAGGATAAGTTTCTTCTCTCTGAAGAATGGATTCTTTTTATGTTGATATTTACTTTTCTGTTTCTATGTTTGAACCATTTTAAACCCAAACTCAATAACATTTAAATTGTCAAACGACAGTTCAATAGCACCAATCTCTGTGCACGATATATTCCCGGAAAAATACTTCCAAATCTTTTCCTTGCTTGCCGCTTTACCGCTCCAACAAAATGGCGCCGTTGCCGGGGATTGGTGTTTTTATTGAATCGCATGGCGATAATTTCTTTGTTTTTGAGTTTTTTAGATATTGTACATATTTTATATTTTCACTTGTTTATATTGATACTTGTATATTTTGTTCCTGTAACGTTTGTTCAAGTGTTTCGTTAGGATACTTGCTTTTGGTTTGCGCGGTGAGGCATCACCATGACATGAAAGAAAGAAGTTACTAGCTAAGCACGGTAAAGGCGTTGAGCTTATGACGTAAAACAAGCATGTTTTGTCATTTTTTGCTTCGTTATTACTTTTTCATTCTAGCTTAGGTAGTGTGGTGAACATTCATTAAGCAAGTTGTACTCGGATTATTCGTAAAATTCTCAAATATTCACTTTACAACTTGTTTAATCCATTTTCACCCGATCTTTTAGTTTGTTTATATTAATAGTTTTTGTGTTTGTCTAAGAGCTTGTTTTGAGTTGCTTGAGGAAAGTTAAGGTGATGTTCCACGTTTGATCATTTTAACTTGCGGATGTATGGTAATGATATTAGTAATTTTGTACACGTCCAAGGTATGTGTTTATCGCTTTCTAGACTTTAGCATATTCATGATACTTGGGCATTTTACAAACTTCCATGCCAATCATTCTTTTGTATACTTGTTCTTGATGTGAATCACTTTAGTTCCCACCCTTTTTGTGAGGTGGCTTTCCATTGATCATATATGCGTGGAGTACCAACATTCTTGTTCTAACTGGATTTTATTATGCTTAATATTTTGTTTTTATTGATTATATGAAAGCATGAAAAGGATCAAGGCATTTTGTTTCATTTTGAGCACAACTACCTAGCCAAATAGTCAATTCACCCTGTGAGTGTGTGAGCATTTGTTAAACCCCTTTGTGCCTTTTTATCATTATCCCTGTTGTTTGAACGTAATGCTTGTCTATGAGTATTGAATTCACTTTTTGTATGGATTTTGATTGATTATTTTTTCTTGAACCCTCAACTTTGTGTTGTTGTATGAATTTTTACCTTGTCTTAGAAAGTAGGGAGTATTCATACGATGATGTGGTTGAATTCAAGTTGGGGAGAGAATGATTTTTTACTCATTGGTTGGTTTCTATGAGGTTGAAAAAGAAAAGAAAAAAGAGAAAAATATGAAAAAGAAAAAAAGGAAAGAAAAAGGAAATCCTTGAGAAAGGAAATAAAAAGAGTTCAAATAATTGTGCTAAATAAGTATTGTGTTTTGTGTAA
This sequence comes from Lathyrus tuberosus, assembly GCA_022829125.1. Classification (NCBI taxonomy): domain Eukaryota; kingdom Viridiplantae; phylum Streptophyta; class Magnoliopsida; order Fabales; family Fabaceae; genus Lathyrus; species Lathyrus tuberosus. The sequence continues at coordinate 5,367,767 of JALAZF010000199.1, read as the reverse complement.
CACTTGGGATTTTGGAAGAAGTTGATTAGGATTTTGTGTTTAAGTTTTTGTGAGTTGATCACTCCCTTAGGTTTAGGCAAGTTTTTGTTTCGATTACCTTTAGAAATTGCCCCTTAATTGTTTACCCGACCACGCTACAACCTTGAAAAGCCCTTGTGATTCTTGCCTTTGTATTTTCAATGTGAATTTTTGGATGAACGCATAATTTAGTCTTTTGTTTGCAAGATTGTTGTGTGAGTGAAAAGTATCTCATTTTGCGTTTTTCATCTACCGATGATTGTTTTTGCTAGGTGTGTTTCACGTTTGAACTTGTGTTGTTTTAGGATGTTTGGAATGATTTTTGTATTTTGCATTTGTTTCGTGACTATGTTATCGTCGTAGTTTAGTGGTAAGTATTTACTTTGCGTGTACCGTTTTTCATTTGAACCATTCATTTGTCCCTTTTTCAAAACCTGTTGATTCGTGATTTTTTGGTTGTCACTCTGTTTCTTTGAGTTGTTTGATTCTTGTTTGAGGACAAACAAGTTTAAGTTGGGGAGAGTTTGACAAGTGCAAATTGTAACTATTTTTGTATATAAGTTTTGTTGCACTTATCGATACTTTTTGTTAATATCGTACGAATAAACCCCGCTTTGTTTGTAAATACGTTTACTTTACATTATAGTGTATATATTGCGTATCGTGTAAATATCATTGAGTTTAATTGATTTTCTCTCATTTTTATAGGTATTCAAGCAAGGATATCTTGTCATATTCATAAAGAGCATTGAATAAGCTTTCCAATGCTTCTGACCGTGCGTCAATCCGAGTTACGGTTCAGAAGTTGTCGTCAAAATAAGGGCTGGTTTGCTGTCAAGTTCGCTTTGCGAACTTTCCAACGAATGTTCGCTTTGTGAAATTCCTAGCGAATGCTCCCAGACTTGAGGCAGTAGAAAAAGGGACCAAAGTTCGCTTTGAGATCTTTCCAGCGAATATTCGCTTTGCGAATAAAAGTTCGCATTGCAAACATCTGGAGAAAAGCAGAGTCGGTTTAACTATTCTGAGGCACTTAAGTGCCAATTTTTGGAGTTCTCTTTGCGAATAAAAGTTCGCACTGCGAACATGACGGATTTTGACATACTATATAAGTCATTTCATTCATTTTTTAGGGTATGGTTTTGGGGTTTTTTGCTCCCAACTCCATCAAACTCATTTTTCAGTAGAATTAGCTAGAAAACAACATTGAAGCTTGCGCACGGATGATCTAGGGTGGATTTGTCATCAATCGGCTCTGACAAACCGCGAGATGTTTGGTTTATTTCTCTACTTCTTTGTTGGGTTTTGTATATGTATTTACTTTGAACTCATGTATATTTGTCGCCCATGGCGTTGTATAAAATCTGATTTACAAATCTTTATCGATGATTGTCCTTGATTTTTCGCTTTATGCTCCGGGATTGGGTTGTGTTAGAGATAAACTTCACAAACTTAGATTAGGGATGGTTATCTGTTAGTTTCTGGATGCTAGAGATAGATTTAGAGCTAACAATCTTTATGGGTGTCGAAGCTTAATGCCTCCGTATCTCGAGTCGGGTGCGAGAGTGTCGACGAGGGTAACACAATTTTTCTCTTTGCTCAGTGTTTCAGAAATGGACACTGTTGTGAACAATGCTGGATGATATTGAAGAGTATTGTAGGTTGAATATAACTGGTCGGTAAGTTTAAGTTTGTGAGGAGTCGATTATATGCATGCAGGATAAGTTTCTTCTCTCTGAAGAATGGATTCTTTTTATGTTGATATTTACTTTTCTGTTTCTAAGTTTGAACCATTTTAAACCCAAACTCAATAACATTTAAATTTTCGAACGACAGTTCAATAGCACCAATCTCTGTGCACGATATATTCCCGGAAAAATACTTCCAAATCTTTTCGTTGCTTGCCGCTTTACCGCTCCAACAAAATGGCGTCGTTGCCGGGGATTGGTGTTTTTATTGAATCGCATGGCGATAGTTTCTTTGTTTTTGAGTTTTTTAGATATTGTACATATTGTATATTTTCACTTGTTTATATTGATACTTGTATATTTTGTTCCTGTAACGTTTTTTCAAGTGTTTCGTTAGGATACTTGCTTTTGGTTTGCGCGGTGAGGCATCACCATGACATGAAAGAAAGAAGTTACTAGCTAAGCACGGTAAAGGCGTTGAGCTTATGACGTAAAACAAGCATGTTTTGTCATTTTTTGCTTCGTTATTACTTTTTCATTCTAGCTTAGGTAGTGTGGTGAACATTCATTAAACAAGTTGTACTCGGATTATTCGTAAAATTCTCAAATATTCACTTTACAACTTGTTTAATCCATTTTCACCCGATCTTTTAGTTTGTTTATATTAATAGTTTTTGTGTTTGTCTAAGAGCTTGTTTTGAGTTGCTTGAGGAAATTTAAGGTGATGTTCCACGTTTGATCATTTCAACTTGCGGATGTATGGTAATGATATTAGTAATTTTGTACACGTCCAAGGTATGTGTTTATCGCTTTCTAGACTTTAGCATATTCATGATACTTGGGCATTTTACAAACTTCCATGCCAATCATTCTTTTGTATACTTGTTCTTGATGTGAATCACTTTAGGTCCCACCCTTTTTGTGAGGTGGCTTTCCATTGATCATATATGCGTGGAGTACTAACATTCTTGTTCTAACTGGATTTTATTATGCTTAATATTTTGTTTTTATTGATTATATGAAAGCATGAAAAGGATCAAGGCATTTTGTTTCATTTTGAGCACAACTAGCTAGCCAAATAGTCAATTCACCCTGTGAGTGTGTGAGCATTTGTGAAACCCCTTTGTGCCTTTTTATCATTATCCCTGTTGTTTGAACGTAATGCTTGTCTATGAGTATTGAATTCACTTTTTGTATGGATTTTGATTGATTATTTTTTCTTGAACCCTCAACTTTGTGTTGTTGTATGAATTTTTACCTTGTCTTAGAAAGTAGGGAGTATTCACATGATGATGTGGTTGAATTCAAGTTGGGGAGAGAATGATTTTTTACTCATTGGTTGGTTTCTATGAGGTTGAAAAAGAAAAGAAAAAAGAGAAAAATATGAAAAAGAAAAAAAGGAAAGAAAAAGAAAATCCTTGAGAAAGGAAATAAAAAGAGTTCAAATAATTGTGCTAAATTAGTATTGTGTTTTGTGTAACACTTGGGATTTTGGAAGAAGTTGATTAGGATTTTGTGTTTAAGTTTTTATGAGTTGATCACTCCCTTAGGTTTAGGCTAGTTTTTCTTTCGATTACCTTTAGAAATTGCCCCTTAATTGTTTACCCGACCACGCTACAACCTTGAAAAGCCCTTGTGATTCTTGCCTTTGTATTTTCAATGTGAATTTTTGGATGAACGCATAATTTAGTCTTTTGTTTGCAAGATTGTTGTGTGAGTGAAAAGTATCTCATTTTGTGTTTTTCATCTACCGATGATTGTTTTTGCTAGGTGTGTTTCACGTTTGAACTTGTGTTGTTTTAGGATGTTTGGCATGATTTTTGTATTTTGCATTTGTTTCGTGACTATGTTATCGTCGTAGATTAGTGGTAAGTATTTACTTTGTGTGTACCGTTTTTCATTTGAACCATTGATTTGTCCCTTTTTCAAAACCTGTTGATTCGTGATTTTTTGGTTGTCACTCTGTTTCTTTGAGTTGTTTGATTCTTGTTTGAGGACAAACAAGTTTAAGTTGGGGAGAGTTTGACAAGTGCAAATTGTAACTATTTTTGTATATAAGTTTTGTTGCACTTATCGATACTTTTTGTTAATATCGTACGAATAAACCCCGCTTTGTTTGTAAATACGTTTACTTTACGTTATAGTGTATATATTGCGTATCGTGTAAATATCATTGAGTTTAATTGATTTTCTCTCATTTTTGTAGGTATTCAAGCAAGGATATCTTGTCATATTCATAAAGAGCATTGAATAAGCTTTCCAATGCTTCTGACCGTGCGTCAATCCGAGTTACGGTTCAGAAGTTATCGTCAAAATAAGGGTTGGTTTGCTGTCAAGTTCGCTTTGCGAACATTCCAACGAATGTTCGCTTTGTGAAATTCCCAGCGAATGCTCCCAGACTTGAGGCAGTAGAAAAAGGGACCAAAGTTCTCTTAGAGATCTTTCCAGCGAATATTCGCTTTGCGAATAAAAGTTCGCATTGCGAATAAAAGTTCGCATTGCAAACATCTGCAGAAAAGCAGAGTCGGTTTAACTATTCTGAGGCACTTAAGTGCCAATTTTTGGAGTTCTCTTTGCGAATAAAAGTTCGCACTGCGAACATGACGGATTTTGACACACTATATAAGTCATTTCATTCATTTTTTAGGGTATGGTTTTGGGGTTTTTTGCTTCCAACTCCATCAAACTCATTTTTCAGTAGAATTAGCTAGAAAACAACATTGAAGCTTGCACACGGATGATCCAGGGTGGATTTGTCATCAATCGGCTCTGACAAACCGCGAGATGTTTGGTTTATTTCTCTACTTCTTTGTTGGGTTTTGTATATGTATTTACTTTGAACTCATGTATATTTGTCGCCCATGGCGTTGTATAAAATCTGATTTACAAATCTTTATCGATGATTGTCCTTGATTTTTCGCTTTATGCTCCGGGATTGGGTTGTGTTAGAGATAAACTTCACAAACTTAGATTAGGGATGGATATCTGTTAGTTTCTGGATGCTAGAGATAGTTTTAGAGCTAACAATCTTTATAGGTGTCGAAGCTTAATGCCTCCGTATCTCGAGTCGGGTGCGAGAGCGTCGACGAGGGTAACACAATTTGTCTCTTTGCTAAGTGTTTCAGAGATGGACACTGTTGTGAATAATGCTGGATGATATTGAAGAGCATTGTAGGTTGAATATAACTGGTCGGTAAGTTTAAGTTTGTGAGGAGTCGATTATATGCATGCAGGATAAGATTCTTCTCTCTGAAGAATGAATTCTTTTTATGTTGATATTTACTTTTCTGTTTCTATGTTTGAACCATTTAAAACCCAAACTCAATAACATTTAAATTGTCGAACGACAGTTCAATAGCACCAATCTCTATGCACGATATATTCTCGGAAAAATACTTCCAAATCATTTCGTTGCTTGCCGCTTTACCGCTCCAACAAAATGGCGCCGTTGCCGGGGATTGGTGTTTTTATTGAATCGCATGGCGATAGTTTCTTTGTTTTTGAGTTTTTTAGATATTGTACTTATTGTATATTTTCACTTGTTTATATTGATACTTGTATATTTTGTTCCTGTAACGTTTGTTCAAGTGTTTCGTTAGGACACTTGCTTTTGGTTTGCGCGGTGAGGCATCACCATGGCATGAAAGAAAGAAGTTACTTGCTAAGCACAATAAAGGCGTTGAGCTTATGACGTAAAACAAGCATGTTTTGTCGTTTTTTGCTTCGTTATTACTTTTTCATTCTAGCTTAGGTAGTGTGGTGAACATTCATTAAACAAGTTGTATTCGGATTATTCGTAAAATTCTCAAATATTCACTTTATATCTTGTTTAATCCATTTTCACCCGGTCTTTTAGTTTGTTTATATTAATAATTTTTGTGTTTATCTAAGAGCTTGTGTTGAGTTGATTGAGGAAATTTAAGGTGATGTACCACGTTTGATCATTTCAACTTGCGGATGTATGGTAATGATATTAGTAATTTTGTACACGTCCAAGGTATGTGTTTATCGCTTTCTAGACTTTAGCATATTCATGATACTTGGGCATTTTACAAACTTCCATGCCAATCATTCTTTTGTATACTTGTTCTTGATGTGAATCACTTTAGTTCCCACCCTTTTTGTGAGGTGGCTTTCCATTGATCATATATGCGTGAAGTACCAACATTCTTGTTCTAACTGGATTTTATTATGCTTAATATTTTGTTTTTATTGATTATATGAAAGCATGAAAAGGATCAAGGCATTTTGTTTCATTTTGAGCACAACTACCTAGCCAAATAGTCAATTCACCCTGTGAGTGTGTGAGCATTTGTTAAACCCCTTTGTGCCTTTTTATCATTATCCCTGTTGTTTGAACGTAATGCTTGTCTATGAGTATTGAATTCACTTTTTGTATGGATTTTGATTGATTATTTTTTCTTGAACCCTCAACTTTGTGTTGTTGTATGAATTTTTACCTTGTCTTAGAAAGTAGGGAGTATTCACATGATGATGTGGTTGAATTCAAGTTGGGGAGAGAATGAGTTTTTACTCATTGGTTGGTTTCTATGAGGTTGAAAAAGAAAAGAAAAAAGATAAAAATATGAAAAAGAAAAAAAGGAAAGAAAAAGAAAATCCTTGAGAAAGGAAATAAAAAGAGTTCAAATAATTGTGCTAAATAAGTATTGTGTTTTGGGTAACACTTGGGATTTTGGAAGAAGTTGATTAAGATTTTGTGTTTAAGTTTTTGTGAGTTGATCACTCCCTTAGGTTTAGGCAAGTTTTTCTTTCGATTACCTTTAGAAATTGCCCCTTAATTGTTTACCCGACCACGCTACAACCTTGAAAAGCCCTTGTGATTCTTGCCTTTGTATTTTCAATGTGAATTTTTGGATGAACGCATAATTTAGTCTTTTGTTTACAAGATTGTTGTGTGAGTGAAAAGTATCTCATTTTGTGTTTTTCATCTACCGATGATTGTTTTTGCTAGGTGTGTTTCACGTTTGAACTTGTGTTGTTTTAGGATGTTTGGCATGATTTTTGTATTTGGCATTTGTTTCGTGACTATGTTATCGTCGTAGTTTAGTGGTAAGTATTTACTTTTTGTGTACCGTTTTTCATTTGAACCATTCATTTGTCCCTTTTTCAAAACCTGTTGATTCGTGATTTTTTGGTTGTCACTCTGTTTCTTTGAGTTGTTTGATTCTTGTTTGAGGACAAACAAGTTTAAGTTGGGGAGAGTTTGACAAGTGCAAATTGTAACTATTTTTGTATATAAGTTTTGTTGCACTTATCGATACTTTTTGTTAATATCGTACGATTAAACCCCGCTTTGTTTGTAAATACGTTTACTTTACGTTATAGTGTATATATTGCGTATCGTGTAAATATCATTGAGTTTAATTGATTTTCTCTCATTTTTGTAGGTATTCAACCAAGGATATCTTGTCATATTCATAAAGAGCATTGAATAAGCATTCCAATGCTTCTGACCGTGCGTCAATCCGAGTTACGGTTCAGAAGTTGTCGTCAAAATAAGGACTGGTTTGCTGTCAAGTTCGCTTTGCGAACTTTCCAACGAATGTTCGCTTTGTGAAATTCCCAGCGAATGCTCCCAGACTTGAGGCAGTAGAAAAAGGGACCAAAGTTCGCTTTGAGATCTTTCCAGCGAATATTCGCTTTGCGAATAAAAGTTCGCATTGCGAATAAAAGTTCGCATTGCAAACATCTGCAGAAAAGCAGAGTCGGTTTAACTATTCTGAGGCACTTAAGTGCCAATTTTTGGAGTTCTCTTTGCGAATAAAAGTTCGCACTGCGAACATGACGGATTTTGACATACTATATAAGTCATTTCATTCATTTTTTAGGGTATGGTTTTGGGGTTTTTTGCTTCCAACTCCATCAAACTCATTTTTCAGTAGAATTAGCTAGAAAACAACATTGAAGCTTGCACACGGATGATCCAGGGTGGATTTGTCATCAATCGGCTCTGACAAACCGCGAGATGTTTGGTTTATTTCTCTACTTCTTTGTTGGGTTTTGTATATGTATTTACTTTGAACTCATGTATATTTGTCGCCCATGGCGTTGTATAAAATCTGATTTACAAATCTTTATCGATGATTGTCCTTGATTTTTCGCTTTATGCTCCGGGATTGGGTTGTGTTAGAGATAAACTTCACAAACTTAGATTAGGGATGGTTATCTGTTAGTTTCTGGATGCTAGAGATAGTTTTAGAGCTAACAATCTTTATAGGTGTCGAAGCTTAATGCCTCCGTATCTCGAGTCGGGTGCGAGAGCGTCGACGAGGGTAACACAATTTGTCTCTTTGCTAAGTGTTTCAGAGATGGACACTGTTGTGAATAATGCTGGATGATATTGAAGAGCATTGTAGGTTGAATATAACTGGTCGGTAAGTTTAAGTTTGTGAGGAGTCGATTATATGCATGCAGGATAAGATTCTTCTCTCTGAAGAATGAATTCTTTTTATGTTGATATTTACTTTTCTGTTTCTATGTTTGAACCATTTAAAACCCAAACTCAATAACATTTAAATTGTCGAACGACAGTTCAATAGCACCAATCTCTATGCACGATATATTCTCGGAAAAATACTTCCAAATCATTTCGTTGCTTGCCGCTTTACCGCTCCAACAAAATGGCGCCGTTGCCGGGGATTGGTGTTTTTATTGAATCGCATGGCGATAGTTTCTTTGTTTTTGAGTTTTTTAGATATTGTACTTATTGTATATTTTCACTTGTTTATATTGATACTTGTATATTTTGTTCCTGTAACGTTTGTTCAAGTGTTTCGTTAGGACACTTGCTTTTGGTTTGCGCGGTGAGGCATCACCATGGCATGAAAGAAAGAAGTTACTTGCTAAGCACAATAAAGGCGTTGAGCTTATGACGTAAAACAAGCATGTTTTGTCGTTTTTTGCTTCGTTATTACTTTTTCATTCTAGCTTAGGTAGTGTGGTGAACATTCATTAAACAAGTTGTATTCGGATTATTCGTAAAATTCTCAAATATTCACTTTATATCTTGTTTAATCCATTTTCACCCGGTCTTTTAGTTTGTTTATATTAATAATTTTTGTGTTTATCTAAGAGCTTGTGTTGAGTTGATTGAGGAAATTTAAGGTGATGTACCACGTTTGATCATTTCAACTTGCGGATGTATGGTAATGATATTAGTAATTTTGTACACGTCCAAGGTATGTGTTTATCGCTTTCTAGACTTTAGCATATTCATGATACTTGGGCATTTTACAAACTTCCATGCCAATCATTCTTTTGTATACTTGTTCTTGATGTGAATCACTTTAGTTCCCACCCTTTTTGTGAGGTGGCTTTCCATTGATCATATATGCGTGAAGTACCAACATTCTTGTTCTAACTGGATTTTATTATGCTTAATATTTTGTTTTTATTGATTATATGAAAGCATGAAAAGGATCAAGGCATTTTGTTTCATTTTGAGCACAACTACCTAGCCAAATAGTCAATTCACCCTGTGAGTGTGTGAGCATTTGTTAAACCCCTTTGTGCCTTTTTATCATTATCCCTGTTGTTTGAACGTAATGCTTGTCTATGAGTATTGAATTCACTTTTTGTATGGATTTTGATTGATTATTTTTTCTTGAACCCTCAACTTTGTGTTGTTGTATGAATTTTTACCTTGTCTTAGAAAGTAGGGAGTATTCACATGATGATGTGGTTGAATTCAAGTTGGGGAGAGAATGAGTTTTTACTCATTGGTTGGTTTCTATGAGGTTGAAAAAGAAAAGAAAAAAGATAAAAATATGAAAAAGAAAAAAAGGAAAGAAAAAGAAAATCCTTGAGAAAGGAAATAAAAAGAGTTCAAATAATTGTGCTAAATAAGTATTGTGTTTTGGGTAACACTTGGGATTTTGGAAGAAGTTGATTAAGATTTTGTGTTTAAGTTTTTGTGAGTTGATCACTCCCTTAGGTTTAGGCAAGTTTTTCTTTCGATTACCTTTAGAAATTGCCCCTTAATTGTTTACCCGACCACGCTACAACCTTGAAAAGCCCTTGTGATTCTTGCCTTTGTATTTTCAATGTGAATTTTTGGCTGAACGCATAATTTAGTCTTTTGTTTACAAGATTGTTGTGTGAGTGAAAAGTATCTCATTTTGTGTTTTTCATCTACCGATGATTGTTTTTGCTAGGTGTGTTTCACGTTTGAACTTGTGTTGTTTTAGGATGTTTGGCATGATTTTTGTATTTGGCATTTGTTTCGTGACTATGTTATCGTCGTAGTTTAGTGGTAAGTATTTACTTTTTGTGTACCGTTTTTCATTTGAACCATTCATTTGTCCCTTTTTCAAAACCTGTTGATTCGTGATTTTTTGGTTGTCACTCTGTTTCTTTGAGTTGTTTGATTCTTGTTTGAGGACAAACAAGTTTAAGTTGGGGAGAGTTTGACAAGTGCAAATTGTAACTATTTTTGTATATAAGTTTTGTTGCACTTATCGATACTTTTTGTTAATATCGTACGATTAAACCCCGCTTTGTTTGTAAATACGTTTACTTTACGTTATAGTGTATATATTGCGTATCGTGTAAATATCATTGAGTTTAATTGATTTTCTCTCATTTTTGTAGGTATTCAACCAAGGATATCTTGTCATATTCATAAAGAGCATTGAATAAGCATTCCAATGCTTCTGACCGTGCGTCAATCCGAGTTACGGTTCAGAAGTTGTCGTCAAAATAAGGACTGGTTTGCTGTCAAGTTCGCTTTGCGAACTTTCCAACGAATGTTCGCTTTGTGAAATTCCCAGCGAATGCTCCCAGACTTGAGGCAGTAGAAAAAGGGACCAAAGTTCGCTTTGAGATCTTTCCAGCGAATATTCGCTTTGCGAATAAAAGTTCGCATTGCGAATAAAAGTTCGCATTGCAAACATCTGCAGAAAAGCAGAGTCGGTTTAACTATTCTGAGGCACTTAAGTGCCAATTTTTGGAGTTCTCTTTGCGAATAAAAGTTCGCACTGCGAACATGACGGATTTTGACATACTATATAAGTCATTTCATTCATTTTTTAGGGTATGGTTTTGGGGTTTTTTGCTTCCAACTCCATCAAACTCATTTTTCAGTAGAATTAGCTAGAAAACAACATTGAAGCTTGCACACGGATGATCCAGGGTGGATTTGTCATCAATCGGCTCTGACAAACCGCGAGATGTTTGGTTTATTTCTCTACTTCTTTGTTGGGTTTTGTATATGTATTTACTTTGAACTCATGTATATTTGTCGCCCATGGCGTTGTATAAAATCTGATTTACAAATCTTTATCGATGATTGTCCTTGATTTTTCGCTTTATGCTCCGGGATTGGGTTGTGTTAGAGATAAACTTCACAAACTTAGATTAGGGATGGTTATCTGTTAGTTTCTGGATGCTAGAGATAGTTTTAGAGCTAACAATCTTTATAGGTGTCGAAGCTTAATGCCTTCGTATCTCGAGTCGGGTGCGAGAGCGTCGACGAGGGTAACACAATTTGTCTCTTTGCTAAGTGTTTCAGAGATGGACACTGTTGTGAATAATGCTGGATGATATTGAAGAGCATTGTAGGTTGAATATAACTGGTCGGTAAGTTTAAGTTTGTGAGGAGTCGATTATATGCATGCAGGATAAGATTCTTCTCTCTGAAGAATGAATTCTTTTTATGTTGATATTTACTTTTCTGTTTCTATGTTTGAACCATTTAAAACCCAAACTCAATAACATTTAAATTGTCGAACGACAGTTCAATAGCACCAATCTCTATGCACGATATATTCTCGGAAAAATACTTCCAAATCTTTTCGTTGCTTGCCGCTTTACCGCTCCAACAAAATGGCGCCGTTGCCGGGGATTGGTGTTTTTATTGAATCGCATGGCGATAATTTCTTTGTTTTTGAGTTTTTTAGATATTGCACTTATTGTATATTTTCACTTGTTTATATTGATACTTGTATATTTTGTTCCTGTAACGTTTGTTCAAGTGTTTCGTTAGGACACTTGCTTTTGGTTTGCGCGGTGAGGCATCACCATGGCATGAAAGAAAGAAGTTACTTGCTAAGCACAATAAAGGCGTTGAGCTTATGACGTAAAACAAGCATGTTTTGTCGTTTTTTGCTTCGTTATTACTTTTTCATTCTAGCTTAGGTAGTGTGGTGAACATTCATTAAACAAGTTGTATTCGGATTATTCGTAAAATTCTCAAATATTCACTTTATATCTTGTTTAATCCATTTTCACCCGGTCTTTTAGTTTGTTTATATTAATAATTTTTGTGTTTATCTAAGAGCTTGTGTTGAGTTGATTGAGGAAATTTAAGGTGATGTACCACGTTTGATCATTTCAACTTGCGGATGTATGGTAATGATATTAGTAATTTTGTACACGTCCAAGGTATGTGTTTATCGCTTTCTAGACTTTAGCATATTCATGATACTTGGGCATTTTACAAACTTCCATGCCAATCATTCTTTTGTATACTTGTTCTTGATGTGAATCACTTTAGTTCCCACCCTTTTTGTGAGGTGGCTTTCCATTGATCATATATGCGTGAAGTACCAACATTCTTGTTCTAACTGGATTTTATTATGCTTAATATTTTATTTTTATTGATTATATGAAAGCATGAAAAGGATCAAGGCATTTTGTTTCATTTTGAGCACAACTACCTAGCCAAATAGTCAATTCACCCTGTGAGTGTGTGAGCATTTGTTAAACCCCTTTGTGCCTTTTTATCATTATCCCTGTTGTTTGAACGTAATGCTTGTCTATGAGTATTGAATTCACTTTTTGTATGGATTTTGATTGATTATTTTTTCTTGAACCCTCAACTTTGTGTTGTTGTATGAATTTTTACCTTGTCTTAGAAAGTAGGGAGTATTCACATGATGATGTGGTTGAATTCAAGTTGGGGAGAGAATGAGTTTTTACTCATTGGTTGGTTTCTATGAGGTTGAAAAAGAAAAGAAAAAAGATAAAAATATGAAAAAGAAAAAAAGGAAAGAAAAAGAAAATCCTTGAGAAAGGAAATAAAAAGAGTTCAAATAATTGTGCTAAATAAGTATTGTGTTTTGGGTAACACTTGGGATTTTGGAAGAAGTTGATTAAGATTTTGTGTTTAAGTTTTTGTGAGTTGATCACTCCCTTAGGTTTAGGCAAGTTTTTCTTTCGATTACCTTTAGAAATTGCCCCTAAATTGTTTACCCGACCACGCTACAACCTTGAAAAGCCCTTGTGATTCTTGCCTTTGTATTTTCAATGTGAATTTTTGGATGAACGCATAATTTAGTCTTTTGTTTACAAGATTGTTGTGTGAGTGAAAAGTATCTCATTTTGTGTTTTTCATCTACCGATGATTGTTTTTGCTAGGTGTGTTTCACGTTTGAACTTGTGTTGTTTTAGGATGTTTGGCATGATTTTTGTATTTGGCATTTGTTTCGTGACTATGTTATCGTCGTAGTTTAGTGGTAAGTATTTACTTTTTGTGTACCGTTTTTCATTTGAACCATTCATTTGTCCCTTTTTCAAAACCTGTTGATTCGTGATTTTTTGGTTGTCACTCTGTTTCTTTGAGTTGTTTGATTCTTGTTTGAGGACAAACAAGTTTAAGTTGGGGAGAGTTTGACAAGTGCAAATTGTAACTATTTTTGTATATAAGTTTTGTTGCACTTATCGATACTTTTTGTTAATATCGTACGATTAAACCCCGCTTTGTTTGTAAATACGTTTACTTTACGTTATAGTGTATATATTGCGTATCGTGTAAATATCATTGAGTTTAATTGATTTTCTCTCATTTTTGTAGGTATTCAACCAAGGATATCTTGTCATATTCATAAAGAGCATTGAATAAGCATTCCAATGCTTCTGACCGTGCGTCAATCCGAGTTACGGTTCAGAAGTTGTCGTCAAAATAAGGACTGGTTTGCTGTCAAGTTCGCTTTGCGAACTTTCCAACGAATGTTCGCTTTGTGAAATTCCCAGCGAATGCTCCCAGACTTGAGGCAGTAGAAAAAGGGACCAAAGTTCGCTTTGAGATCTTTCCAGCGAATATTCGCTTTGCGAATAAAAGTTCGCATTGCGAATAAAAGTTCGCATTGCAAACATCTGCAGAAAAGCAGAGTCGGTTTAACTATTCTGAGGCACTTAAGTGCCAATTTTTGGAGTTCTCTTTGCGAATAAAAGTTCGCACTGCGAACATGACGGATTTTGACATACTATATAAGTCATTTCATTCATTTTTTAGGGTATGGTTTTGGGGTTTTTTGCTTCCAACTCCATCAAACTCATTTTTCAGTAGAATTAGCTAGAAAACAACATTGAAGCTTGCACACGGATGATCCAGGGTGGATTTGTCATCAATCGGCTCTGACAAACCGCGAGATGTTTGGTTTATTTCTCTACTTCTTTGTTGGGTTTTGTATATGTATTTACTTTGAACTCATGTATATTTGTCGCCCATGGCGTTGTATAAAATCTGATTTACAAATCTTTATCGATGATTGTCCTTGATTTTTCGCTTTATGCTCCGGGATTGGGTTGTGTTAGAGATAAACTTCACAAACTTAGATTAGGGATGGTTATCTGTTAGTTTCTGGATGCTAGAGATAGTTTTAGAGCTAACAATCTTTATAGGTGTCGAAGCTTAATGCCTCCGTATCTCGAGTCGGGTGCGAGAGCGTCGACGAGGGTAACACAATTTGTCTCTTTGCTAAGTGTTTCAGAGATGGACACTGTTGTGAATAATGCTGGATGATATTGAAGAGCATTGTAGGTTGAATATAACTGGTCGGTAAGTTTAAGTTTGTGAGGAGTCGATTATATGCATGCAGGATAAGATTCTTCTCTCTGAAGAATGAATTCTTTTTATGTTGATATTTACTTTTCTGTTTCTATGTTTGAACCATTTAAAACCCAAACTCAATAACATTTAAATTGTCGAACGACAGTTCAATAGCACCAATCTCTATGCACGATATATTCTCGGAAAAATACTTCCAAATCATTTCGTTGCTTGCCGCTTTACCGCTCCAACAAAATGGCGCCGTTGCCGGGGATTGGTGTTTTTATTGAATCGCATGGCGATAGTTTCTTTGTTTTTGAGTTTTTTAGATATTGTACTTATTGTATATTTTCACTTGTTTATATTGATACTTGTATATTTTGTTCCTGTAACGTTTGTTCAAGTGTTTCGTTAGGACACTTGCTTTTGGTTTGCGCGGTGAGGCATCACCATGGCATGAAAGAAAGAAGTTACTTGCTAAGCACAATAAAGGCGTTGAGCTTATGACGTAAAACAAGCATGTTTTGTCGTTTTTTGCTTCGTTATTACTTTTTCATTCTAGCTTAGGTAGTGTGGTGAACATTCATTAAACAAGTTGTATTCGGATTATTCGTAAAATTCTCAAATATTCACTTTATATCTTGTTTAATCCATTTTCACCCGGTCTTTTAGTTTGTTTATATTAATAATTTTTGTGTTTATCTAAGAGCTTGTGTTGAGTTGATTGAGGAAATTTAAGGTGATGTACCACGTTTGATCATTTCAACTTGCGGATGTATGGTAATGATATTAGTAATTTTGTACACGTCCAAGGTATGTGTTTATCGCTTTCTAGACTTTAGCATATTCATGATACTTGGGCATTTTACAAACTTCCATGCCAATCATTCTTTTGTATACTTGTTCTTGATGTGAATCACTTTAGTTCCCACCCTTTTTGTGAGGTGGCTTTCCATTGATCATATATGCGTGAAGTACCAACATTCTTGTTCTAACTGGATTTTATTATGCTTAATATTTTGTTTTTATTGATTATATGAAAGCATGAAAAGGATCAAGGCATTTTGTTTCATTTTGAGCACAACTACCTAGCCAAATAGTCAATTCACCCTGTGAGTGTGTGAGCATTTGTTAAACCCCTTTGTGCCTTTTTATCATTATCCCTGTTGTTTGAACGTAATGCTTGTCTATGAGTATTGAATTCACTTTTTGTATGGATTTTGATTGATTATTTTTTCTTGAACCCTCAACTTTGTGTTGTTGTATGAATTTTTACCTTGTCTTAGAAAGTAGGGAGTATTCACATGATGATGTGGTTGAATTCAAGTTGGGGAGAGAATGAGTTTTTACTCATTGGTTGGTTTCTATGAGGTTGAAAAAGAAAAGAAAAAAGATAAAAATATGAAAAAGAAAAAAAGGAAAGAAAAAGAAAATCCTTGAGAAAGGAAATAAAAAGAGTTCAAATAATTGTGCTAAATAAGTATTGTGTTTTGGGTAACACTTGGGATTTTGGAAGAAGTTGATTAAGATTTTGTGTTTAAGTTTTTGTGAGTTGATCACTCCCTTAGGTTTAGGCAAGTTTTTCTTTCGATTACCTTTAGAAATTGCCCCTTAATTGTTTACCCGACCACGCTACAACCTTGAAAAGCCCTTGTGATTCTTGCCTTTGTATTTTCAATGTGAATTTTTGGATGAACGCATAATTTAGTCTTTTGTTTGCAAGATTGTTGTGTGAGTGAAAAGTATCTCATTTTGTGTTTTTCATCTACCGATGATTGTTTTTGCTAGGTGTGTTTCACGTTTGAACTTGTGTTGTTTTAGGATGTTTGGCATGATTTTTGTATTTGGCATTTGTTTCGTGACTATGTTATCGTCGTAGTTTAGTGGTAAGTATTTACTTTGTGTGTACCGTTTTTCATTTGAACCATTCATTTGTCCCTTTTTCAAAACCTGTTGATTCGTAATTTTTTGGTTGTCACTCTGTTTCTTTGAGTTGTTTGATTCTTGTTTGAGGACAAACAAGTTTAAGTTGGGGAGAGTTTGACAAGTGCAAATTGTAACTATTTTTGTATATAAGTTTTGTTGCACTTATCGATACTTTTTGTTAATATCGTATGATTAAACCCCGCTTTGTTTGTAAATACGTTTACTTTACGTTATAGTGTATATATTGCGTATCGTGTAAATATCATTGAGTTTAATTGATTTTCTCTCATTTTTGTAGGTATTCAAGCAAGGATATCTTGTCATATTCATAAAGAGCGTTGAATAAGCTTTCCAATGCTTCTGACCGTGCGTCAATCCGAGTTACGGTTCAGAAGTTGTCGTCAAAATAAGGACTGGTTTACTGTCAAGTTCGCTTTGCGAACTTTCCAACGAATGTTCGCTTTGTGAAATTCCCAGCGAATGCTCCCAGACTTGAGGCAGTAGAAAAAGGGACCAAAGTTCGCTTTGAGATCTTTCCAGCAAATATTCGCTTTGCGAATAAAAGTTCGCATTGCGAATAAAAGTTCGCATTGCAAACATCTGCAGAAAAGCAGAGTCGGTTTAACTATTCTGAGGCACTTAAGTGCCAATTTTTGGAGTTCTCTTTGCGAATAAAAGTTCGCACTGCGAACGTGACGGATTTTGACATACTATATAAGTCATTTCATTCATTTTTTAGGGTATGGTTTTGGGGTTTTTTGCTTCCAACTCCATCAAACTCATTTTTCAGTAGAATTAGCTAGAAAACAACATTGAAGCTGGCACACGGATGATCCAGGGTGGATTTGTCATCAATCGGCTCTGACAAACCGCGAGATGTTTGGTTTATTTCTCTACTTCTTTGTTGGGTTTTGTATATGTATTTACTTTGAACTCATGTATATTTGTCGCCCATGGCGTTGTATAAAATCTGATTTACAAATCTTTATCGATGATTGTCCTTGATTTTTCGCTTTATGCTCCGGGATTGGGTTGTGTTAGAGATAAACTTCACAAACTTAGATTAGGGATGGTTATCTGTTAGTTTCTGGATGCTAGAGATAGATTTAGAGCTAACAATCTTTATAGGTGTCGAAGCTTAATGCCTCCGTATCTCGAGTCGGGTGCGAGAGCGTCGACGAGGGTAACACAATTTTTCTCTTTGCTAAGTGTTTCAGAGATGGACACTGTTGTGAATAATGCTGGATGATATTGAAGAGCATTGTAGGTTGAATATAACTGGTCGGTAAGTTTAAGTTTGTGAGGAGTCGATTATATGCATGCAGGATAAGATTCTTCTCTCTGAAGAATGAATTCTTTTTATGTTGATATTTACTTTTCTGTTTCTATGTTTGAACCATTTAAAACCCAAACTCAATAACATTTAAATTGTCGAACGACAGTTCAATAGCACCAATCTCTATGCACGATATATTCTCGGAAAAATACTTCCAAATCTTTTCGTTGCTTGCCGCTTTACCGCTCCAACAAAATGGTGCCGTTGCCGGGGATTGGTGTTTTTATTGAATCGCATGGCGATAGTTTCTTTGTTTTTGAGTTTTTTAGATATTGTACTTATTGTATATTTTCACTTGTTTATATTGATACTTGTATATTTTGTTCCTGTAACGTTTGTTCAAGTGTTTCGTTAGGACACTTGCTTTTGGTTTGCGCGGTGAGGCATCACCATGGCATGAAAGAAAGAAGTTACTTGCTAAGCACAATAAAGGCGTTGAGCTTATGACGTAAAACAAGCATGTTTTGTCGTTTTTTGCTTCGTTATTACTTTTTCATTCTAGCTTAGGTAGTGTGGTGAACATTCATTAAACAAGTTGTATTCGGATTATTCGTAAAATTCTCAAATATTCACTTTATATCTTGTTTAATCCATTTTCACCCGGTCTTTTAGTTTGTTTATATTAATAATTTTTGTGTTTATCTAAGAGCTTGTGTTGAGTTGATTGAGGAAATTTAAGGTGATGTTCCACGTTTGATCATTTCAACTTGCGGATGTATGGTAATGATATTAGTAATTTTGTACACGTCCAAGGTATGTGTTTATCGCTTTCTAGACTTTAGCATATTCATGATACTTCGGCATTTTACAAACTTCCATGCCAATCATTCTTTTGTATACTTGTTCTTGATGTGAATCACTTTAGTTCCCACCCTTTTTGTGAGGTAGCTTTCCATTGATCATATATGCGTGGAGTACCAACATTCTTGTTCTAACTGGATTTTATTATGCTTAATATTTTGCTTTTATTGATTATATGAAAGCATGAAAAGGATCAAGGCATTTTGTTTCATTTTGAGCATAACTACCTAGCCAAATAGTCAATACACCCTGTGAGTGTGTGAGCATTTGTTAAACCCCTTTGTGCCTTTTTATCATTATCCCTGTTGTTTGAACGTAATGCTTGTCTATGAGTATTGAATTCACTTTTTGTATGGATTTTGATTGATTATTTTTTCTTGAACCCTCAACTTTGTGTTGTTGTATGAATTTTTACCTTGTCTTAGAAAGTAGGGAGTATTCACATGATGATGTGGTTGAATTCAAGTTAGGGAGAGAATGAGTTTTTACTCATTGGTTGGTTTCTATGAGGTTGAAAAAGAAAAGAAAAAAGAGAAAAATATGAAAAAGAAAAAAAGGAAAGAAAAAGAAAATCCTTGAGAAAGGAAATAAAAAGAGTTCAAATAATTGTGCTAAATAAGTATTGTGTTTTGGGTAACACTTGGGATTTTGGAAGAAGTTGATTAAGATTTTGTGTTTAAGTTATTGTGAGTTGATCACTCCCTTAGGTTTAGGCAAGTTTTTCTTTCGATTACCTTTAGAAATTGCCCCTTAATTGTTTACCCGACCACGCTACAACCTTGAAAAGCCCTTGTGATTCTTGCCTTTGTATTTTCAATGTGAATTTTTGGATGAACGCATAATTTAGTCTTTTGTTTGCAAGATTGTTGTGTGAGTGAAAAGTATCTCATTTTGTGTTTTTCATCTACCGATGATTGTTTTTGCTAGGTGTGTTTCACGTTTGAACTTGTGTTGTTTTAGGATGTTTGGCATGATTTTTGTATTTGGCATTTGTTTCGTGACTATGTTATCGTCGTAGTTTAGTGGTAAGTATTTACTTTGTGTGTACCGTTTTTCATTTGAACCATTCATTTGTCCCTTTTTCAAAACCTGTTGATTCGTGATTTTTTGGTTGTCACTCTGTTTCTTTGAGTTGTTTGATTCTTGTTTGAGGACAAACAAGTTTAAGTTGGGGAGAGTTTGACAAGTGCAAATTGTAACTATTTTTGTATATAAGTTTTGTTGCACTTATCGATACTTTTTGTTAATATCGTATGATTAAACCCCGCTTTGTTTGTAAATACGTTTACTTTACGTTATAGTGTATATATTGCATATCGTGTAAATATCATTGAGTTTAATTGATTTTCTCTCATTTTTGTAGGTATTCAAGCAAGGATATCTTGTCATATTCATAAAGAGCATTGAATAAGCTTTCCAATGCTTCTGACCGTGCGTCAATCCGAGTTACGGTTCAGAAGTTGTCGTCAAAATAAGGACTGGTTTGCTGTCAAGTTCGCTTTGCGAACTTTCCAACGAATGTTCGCTTTGTGAAATTCCCAGCGAATGCTCCCAGACTTGAGGCAGTAGAAAAAGGGACCAAAGTTCGCTTTGAGATCTTTCCAGCAAATATTCGCTTTGCGAATAAAAGTTCGCATTGCGAATAAAAGTTCGCATTGCAAACATCTGCAGAAAAGCAGAGTCGGTTTAACTATTCTGAGGCACTTAAGTGCCAATTTTTGGAGTTCTCTTTGCGAATAAAAGTTCGCACTGCGAACGTGACGGATTTTGACATACTATATAAGTCATTTCATTCATTTTTTAGGGTATGGTTTTGGGGTTTTTTGCTTCCAACTCCATCAAACTCATTTTTCAGTAGAATTAGCTAGAAAACAACATTGAAGCTTGCACACGGATGATCCAGGGTGGATTTGTCATCAATCGGCTCTGAAAAACCGCGAGATGTTTGGTTTATTTCTCTACTTCTTTGTTGGGTTTTGTATATGTATTTACTTTGAACTCATGTATATTTGTCGCCCATGGCGTTGTATAAAATCTGATTTACAAATCTTTATCGATGATTGTCCTTGATTTTTCGCTTTATGCTCCGGGATTGGGTTGTGTTAGAGATAAACTTCACAAACTTAGATTAGGGATGGTTATCTGTTAGTTTCTGGATGCTAGAGATAGATTTAGAGCTAACAATCTTTATAGGTGTCGAAGCTTAATGCCTCCGTATCTCGAGTCGGGTGCGAGAGCGTCGACGAGGGTAACAAAATTTTTCTCTTTGCTAAGTGTTTCAGAGATGGACACTGTTGTGAATAATGCTGGATGATATTGAAGAGCATTGTAGGTTGAATATAACTGGTCGGTAAGTTTAAGTTTGTGAGGAGTCGATTATATGCATGCAGGATAAGATTCTTCTCTCTGAAGAATGAATTCTTTTTATGTTGATATTTACTTTTCTGTTTCTATGTTTGAACCATTTAAAACCCAAACTCAATAAGATTTAAATTGTCGAACGACAGTTCAATAGCACCAATCTCTATGCACGATATATTCTCGGAAAAATACTTCCAAATCTTTTCGTTGCTTGCCGCTTTACCGCTCCAACAAAATGGCGCCGTTGCTGGGGATTGGTGTTTTTATTGAATCGCATGGCGATAGTTTCTTTGTTTTTGAGTTTTTTAGATATTGTACTTATTGTATATTTTCACTTGTTTATATTGATACTTGTATATTTTGTTCCTGTAACGTTTGTTCAAGTGTTTCGTTAGGACACTTGCTTTTGGTTTGCGCGGTGAGGCATCACCATGGCATGAAAGAAAGAAGTTACTTGCTAAGCACAATAAAGGCGTTGAGCTTATGACGTAAAACAAGCATGTTTTGTCGTTTTTTGCTTCGTTATTACTTTTTCATTCTAGCTTAGGTAGTGTGGTGAACATTCATTAAACAAGTTTTATTCGGATTATTCGTAAAATTCTCAAATATTCACTTTATATCTTGTTTAATCCATTTTCACCCGGTCTTTTAGTTTGTTTATATTAATAATTTTTGTGTTTATCTAAGAGCTTGTGTTGAGTTGATTGAGGAAATTTAAGGTGATGTTCCACGTTTGATCATTTCAACTTGCGGATGTATGGTAATGATATTAGTAATTTTGTACACGTCCAAGGTATGTGTTTATCGCTTTCTAGACTTTAGCATATTCATGATACTTGGGCATTTTACAAACTTTCATGCCAATCATTCTTTTGTATACTTGTTCTTGATGTGAATCACTTTAGTTCCCACCCTTTTTGTGAGGTAGCTTTCCATTGATCATATATGCGTGGAGTACCAACATTCTTGTTCTAACTGGATTTTATTATGCTTAATATTTTGCTTTTATTGATTATATGAAAGCATGAAAAGGATCAAGGCATTTTGTTTCATTTTGAGCATAACTACCTAGCCAAATAGTCAATACACCCTGTGAGTGTGTGAGCATTTGTTAAACCCCTTTGTGCCTTTTTATCATTATCCCTGTTGTTTGAACGTAATGCTTGTCTATGAGTATTGAATTCACTTTTTGTATGGATTTTGATTGATTATTTTTTCTTGAACCCTCAACTTTGTGTTGTTGTATGAATTTTTACCTTGTCTTAGAAAGTAGGGAGTATTCACATGATGATGTGGTTGAATTCAAGTTGGGGAGAGAATGAGTTTTTACTCATTGGTTGGTTTCTATGAGGTTGAAAAAGAAAAGAAAAAAGAGAAAAATATGAAAAAGAAAAAAAGGAAAGAAAAAGAAAATCCTTGAGAAAGGAAATAAAAAGAGTTCAAATAATTGTGCTAAATAAGTATTGTGTTTTGGGTAACACTTGGGATTTTGGAAGAATTTGATTAAGATTTTGTGTTTAAGTTATTGTGAGTTGATCACTCCCTTAGGTTTAGGCAAGTTTTTCTTTCGATTACCTTTAGAAATTGCCCCTTAATTGTTTACCCGACCACGCTACAACCTTGAAAAGCCCTTGTGATTCTTGCCTTTGTATTTTCAATGTGAATTTTTGGATGAACGCATAATTTAGTCTTTTGTTTGCAAGATTTTTGTGTGAGTGAAAAGTATCTCATTTTGTGTTTTTCATCTACCGATGATTGTTTTTGCTAGGTGTGTTTCACGTTTGAACTTGTGTTGTTTTAGGATGTTTGGCATGATTTTTGTATTTGGCATTTGTTTCGTGACTATGTTATCGTCGTAGTTTAGTGGTAAGTATTTACTTTGTGTGTACCGTTTTTCATTTGAACCATTCATTTGTCCCTTTTTCAAAACCTGTTGATTCGTGATTTTTTGGTTGTCACTCTGTTTCTTTGAGTTGTTTGATTCTTGTTTGAGGACAAACAAGTTTAAGTTGGGGAGAGTTTAACAAGTGCAAATTGTAACTATTTTTGTATATAAGTTTTGTTGCACTTATCGATACTTTTTGTTAATATCGTACGATTAAACCCCGCTTTGTTAGTAAATACGTTTACTTTACGTTATAGTGTATATATTGCGTATCGTGTAAATATCATTGAGTTTAATTGATTTTCTCTCATTTTTGTAGGTATTCAAGCAAGGATATCTTGTCATATTAATAAAGAGCATTGAATAAGCTTTCCAACACTTCTGACCGTGCATCAATCCGAGTTACGGTTCAGAAGTTGTCGTCAAAATAAGGGCTAGTTTGCTGTCAAGTTCGCTTTGCGAACTTTCCAACGAATGTTCGCTTTGTGACCTTCCCAGTGAATGCTCCCAGACTTGAGGCAGTAGAAAAAGGGACCAAAGTTTGCTTTGATAACTTTCCAGTGAATATTCTCTTTGCGAATAAAAGTTCGCATTGCGAATAAAAGTTCGCATTGCAAACTTCTGCAGAAAAGCAGAGTCGGTTTAACTATTCTGAGGCACTTAAGTGCCAATTTTTGGAGTTCTCTTTGCGAATAAAAGTTCGCACTGCGAACTTGACGGGTTTTGACATACTATATAAGTCATTTGATTCATTTTTTAGGGTATGGTTTTGGGGTTTTTTGTTCCCAACTCCATCAAACTCATTTTTTAGTAGAATTAGCTAGAAAACAACATTGAAGCTTGCACAGGATGATCCAGGGTGGATTTCTCATCAATCGACTCTGACAAACCGCGAGATGTTTGGTTTATCTCTCTACTTCTTTGTTAGGTTTTGTATATGTATTTACTTTGAACTCATGTATATTTTTCGCCCATGGCGTTGTATAAAATCTGCTTTACAAATCTTTATCGATGATTGTCCTTGATTTTTCGCTTTATGCTCCGGGATTGGGTTGTGTTAGAGATAAACTTCACAAACTTTGATTAGGGATGGTTATCTGTTAGTTTCTGGATGCTAGAGATAGATTTAGAGCTAACAATCTTTATGGGTGTCGAAGCTTAATGCCTCCGTATCTCGAGTCGGGTGCGAGAGTGTCGACGAGGGTAACACAATTTTTCTCTTAGCTCAGTGTGTCAGAGATGGACACTGTTATGAACAATGCTGGATGATATTGAGCAGTATTGTAGGTTAAATATAACTGGTCGGTAAGTTTAAGTTTGTGAGGAGTCGATTATGTGCATGCCAGAAAAGTGTCTTCTCTTTGAAGAATGAATTCTTTTTATGTAGATATTTACTTTTCTGTTTCTATGTTTGAACCATTTTAAACCAAAACACATTAACATTTTAATTGTCGAATGGCAGTTCAATAGCATCGATCTCTGTGGACGATATATTCCAGGAAAAATACTTCCAAATCTTTTCGTTGCTTGCCGCTTTACTGCTCCAACAAAATGGCGCCGTTTCCGGGGATTGGTGTTTTTATTGAATCGCGTGCCGATAGTTTCTTTGTCTTTGAGATTTGTAGATATCGTACATATTGTATATTTTCACTTGTTTATATTGATACTTGTATATTTTGTTCCCGTAACGTTTGTTCAAGTGTTTGGTTAGGACACTTGCTTTTGGTTTGCGCGGTGAGGCATCACCATGGCATGAAAGAAAGAAGTTACTAGCTAAGAACAGTAAAGGCGTCGAGCTTATGACGTAAAAAAAGCATGTTTTATTGTTTTTTGCTTCGTTATTACTTTTTCATTCTAGCTTAGGTAGTGTGGTAAACCTTCATTAAACAAGTTGTACTCGGATTATTCGTAAAATTCTCAAATATTCACTTTACTACTTGTTTAATCCATTTTCACCCGGTCTTTTAGTTTGTTTATATTAATAGTTTTTGTGTTTATCTAAGAGCTTGTTTTGAGTTGCTGGAGGAAATTTAAGGTGATGTTCCACGTTT
The DNA here is from genome assembly GCA_022829125.1 of Lathyrus tuberosus. Lineage (NCBI taxonomy): Eukaryota > Viridiplantae > Streptophyta > Magnoliopsida > Fabales > Fabaceae > Lathyrus > Lathyrus tuberosus. Next base: position 5,342,914 of record JALAZF010000199.1, on the reverse strand, counting down.
GATCATTTCAACTTGCGGATGTATGGTAATGATATTAGTAATTTTGTACACGTCCAAGGTATGTGTTTATCGCTTTCTAGACTTTAGCATATTCATGATACTTGGGCATTTTACAAACTTCCATGCCAATCATTCTTTTGTATACTTGTTCTTGATGTGATTCACTTTAGTTCCCACCCTTTTTATGAGGTGGCTTTCCATTGATCATATATGCGTGGAGTACCAGCATTCTTGTTCTAACTGGATTTTATTATGCTTAATATTTTGTTTGTATTGATTATATGAAAGCATGAAAAGGATCAAGGAATTTTGTTTCATTTTGAGCACAACTACCTAGCCAAATAGTCAATTCACCCTGTGAGTGTGTGAGCATTTGTTAAACCCATTTGTGTCTTTTTATCATTATCCCTGTTGTTTGAACGTAATGCTTGTCTATGAGTATTGAATTCACTTTTTGTATGGATTTTGATTGATTATTTTTTCTTGAACCCTCAACTTTGTGTTATTGTATGAATTTTTACCTTGTCTTAGAAAGTAATGAGTATTCACATGATGATGTAGTTGAATTCAAGTTGGGGAGAGAGTGATTGTTTACTCATTGGTTGGTTTCTATGAGGTTGGAAAAGAAAAGATAAAAGAGAAAAATATGAAAAAGAAAAAAAAAGGAAAGAAAAAGAAAATCCTTGAGAAAGGAAGTAAAAAGAGTTCAAATAATTGTGCTAAATAAGTTTTGTGTTTTGTGTAACACTTGGGATTTTGGAAGAAGTTGATTTGGATTTTGTGTTTAAGTTTTTGTGAGTTGATCACTCCCTTAGGTTTAGGCAAGTTTTTGTTTCGATTACCTTTAGAAATTGCCCCTTAATTCTTTACCCGACCTCGCTACAACCTTGAAAAGCCCTTGTGATTCTTGCCTTTGTATTTTCAATGTGAATTTTTGGATGAACGCATAATTTAGTCTTTTGTTTGCAAGATTGTTGTGTGAGTGAAAAGTATCTCATTTTGTGCTTTTCATCTACGGATGATTGTTTTTGCTAGGTGTGTTTCACGTTTGAACTTGTGTTGTTTTAGGATGTTTGGCATGATTTTTTTATTTTGCATTTGTTTCGTGACTATGTTATCGTCGTAGTTTAGTGGTAAGTATTTACTTTGTGTGTACCGTTTTTCATTTGAACCATTCATTTGTCCCTTTTTCAAAACCTGTTGATTCGTGATTTTTTGGTTGTCACTCTATTTCTTTGAGTTGTTTGATTCTTGTTTGAGGACAAACAAGTTTAAGTTGGGGAGAGTTTGATAAGTGCAAATTGTAACTATTTTTGTATATAAGTTTTGTTGCACTTATCGATACTCTTTGTTAATATTGTACGAATAAACCCCGCTTTGTTTGTAAATACGTTTACTTTACGTTATAGTGTATATATTGCGTATCGTGTAAATATCATTGAGTTTAATTGATTTTCTCTCATTTTTGTAGGTATTCAAGCAAGTATATCTTGTCATATTAATAAAGAGCATTGAATAAGCTTTCCAACACTTCTGACCGTGCATCAATCCGAGTTACCGTTTAGAAGTTGTCGTCAAAATAAGGGCTGGTTTGCTGTCAAGTTCGCTTTGCGAACTTTCCAACGAATGTTCGCTTTGTGACCTTCCCAGCGAATGCTCCCAGACTTGAGGCAGTAGAAAAAGGGACCAAAGTTCGCCTTGAGAACTTTCCAGTGAATATTCTCTTTGAGAATAAAAGTTTGCATTGCGAATAAAAGTTTGCATTGCAAACTTCTGCAGAAAAGCAGAGTCGGTTTAACTATTCTGAGGCACTTAAGTGCCAATTTTTGGAGTTCTCTTTGCGAATAAAAGTTTGCACTGCGAACTTGACGGATTTTGACATACTATATAAGTCATTTGATTCATTTTTTAGGGTATGGTTTTGGGGTTTTTTGTTCCCAACTCCATCAAACTCATTTTTCAGTAGAATTAGCTAGAAAACAACATTGAAGCTTGCACAGGATGATCCAGGGTGGATTTCTCATCAATCGACTCTGACAAACCGCGAGATGTTTGGTTTATCTCTCTACTTCTTTGTTAGGTTTTGTATATGTATTTACTTTGAACTCATGTATATTTTTCGCCCATGGCGTTGTATAAAATCTGCTTTACAAATCTTTATCGATGATTGTCCTTGATTTTTCGCTTTATGCTCCGGGATTGGGTTGTGTTAGAGATAAACTTCACAAACTTTGATTAGGGATGGTTATCTGTTAGTTTCTGGATGCTAGAGATAGATTTAGAGCTAACAATCTTTATGGGTGTCGAAGCTTAATGCCTCCGTATCTCGAGTCGGGTGCGAGAGTGTCGACGAGGGTAACACAATTTTTCCCTTAGCTCAGTGTGTCAGAGATGGACACTGTTATGAACAATGCTGGATGATATTGAGGAGTATTGTAGGTTAAATATAACTGGTCGGTAAGTTTAAGTTTGTGAGGAGTCGATTATGTGCATGCCAGAAAAGTGTCTTCTCTTTGAAGAATGAATTCTTTTTATGTAGATATTTACTTTTCTGTTTCTATGTTTGAACCATTTTAAACCAAAACACATTAACATTTTAATTGTCGAATGGCAGTTCAATAGCATCGATCTCTGTGGACGATATATTCCCGGAAAAATACTTCCAAATCTTTTCGTTGCTTGCCGCTTTACCGCTCCAACAAAATGGCGCCGTTTCCGGGGATTGGTGTTTTTATTGAATCGCGTGCCAATAGTTTCTTTATCTTTGAGATTTGTAGATATCGTACATATTGTATATTTTCACTTGTTTATATTGATACTTGTATATTTTGTTCCCGTAACGTTTGTTCAAGTGTTTGGTTAGGACACTTGCTTTTGGTTTGCGCGGTGAGGCATCACCATGGCATGAAAGAAAGAAGTTACTAGCTAAGAACAGTAAAGGCGTCGAGCTTATGACGTAAAAAAAGCATGTTTTATTGTTTTTTGCTTCGTTATTACTTTTTCATTCTAGCTTAGGTAGTGTGGTAAACCTTCATTAAACAAGTTGTACTCGGATTATTCGTAAAATTCTCAAATATTCACTTTACTACTTGTTTAATCCATTTTCACCCGGTCTTTTAGTTTGTTTATATTAATAGTTTTTGTGTTTATCTAAGAGCTTGTTTTGAGTTGCTGGAGGAAATTTAAGGTGATGTTCCACGTTTGATCATTTCAACTTGCGGATGTATGGTAATGATATTAGTAATTTTGTACACGTCCAAGGTATGTGTTTATCGCTTTCTAGACTTTAGCATATTCATGATACTTGGGCATTTTACAAACTTCCATGCCAATCATTCTTTTGTATACTTGTTCTTGATGTGATTCACTTTAGTTCCCACCCTTTTTGTGAGGTGGCTTTCCATTGATCATATATGCGTGGAGTACCAGCATTCTTGTTCTAACTGGATTTTATTATGCTTAATATTTTGTTTGTATTGATTATATGAAAGCATGAAAAGGATCAAGGAATTTTGTTTCATTTTGAGCACAACTACCTAGCCAAATAGTCAATTCACCCTGTGAGTGTGTGAGCATTTGTTAAACCCATTTGTGTCTTTTTATCATTATCCCTGTTGTTTGAACGTAATGCTTGTCTATGAGTATTGAATTCACTTTTTGTATGGATTTTGATTGATTATTTTTTCTTGAACCCTCAACTTTGTGTTATTGTATGAATTTTTACCTTGTCTTAGAAAGTAATGAGTATTCACATGATGATGTAGTTGAATTCAAGTTGGGGAGAGAGTGATTGTTTACTCATTGGTTGGTTTCTATGAGGTTGGAAAAGAAAAGATAAAAGAGAAAAATATGAAAAAGAAAAAAAAAGGAAAGAAAAAGAAAATCCTTGAGAAAGGAAGTAAAAAGAGTTCAAATAATTGTGCTAAATAAGTTTTGTGTTTTGTGTAACACTTGGGATTTTGGAAGAAGTTGATTTGGATTTTGTGTTTAAGTTTTTGTGAGTTGATCACTCCCTTAGGTTTAGGCAAGTTTTTGTTTCGATTACCTTTAGAAATTGCCCCTTAATTCTTTACCCGACCTCGCTACAACCTTGAAAAGCCCTTGTGATTCTTGCCTTTGTATTTTCAATGTGAATTTTTGGATGAACGCATAATTTAGTCTTTTGTTTGCAAGATTGTTGTGTGAGTGAAAAGTATCTCATTTTTTGTTTTTCATCTACGGATGATTGTTTTTGCTAGGTGTGTTTCACGTTTGAACTTGTGTTGTTTTAGGATGTTTGGCATGATTTTTTTATTTTGCATTTGTTTCGTGACTATGTTATCGTCGTAGTTTAGTGGTAAGTATTTACTTTGTGTGTACCGTTTTTCATTTGAACCATTCATTTGTCCCTTTTTCAAAACCTGTTGATTCGTGATTTTTTGGTTGTCACTCTATTTCTTTGAGTTGTTTGATTCTTGTTTGAGGACAAACAAGTTTAAGTTGGGGAGAGTTTGATAAGTGCAAATTGTAACTATTTTTGTATATAAGTTTTGTTGCACTTATCGATACTTTTTGTTAATATTGTACGAATAAACCCCGCTTTGTTTGTAAATACGTTTACTTTACGTTATAGTGTATATATTGCGTATCGTGTAAATATCATTGAGTTTAATTGATTTTCTCTCATTTTTGTAGGTATTCAAGCAAGTATATCTTGTCATATTAATAAAGAGCATTGAATAAGCTTTCCAACACTTCTGACCGTGCATCAATCCGAGTTACCGTTTAGAAGTTGTCGTCAAAATAAGGGCTGGTTTGCTGTCAAGTTCGCTTTGCGAACTTTCCAACGAATGTTCGCTTTGTGACCTTCCCAGCGAATGCTCCCAGACTTGAGGCAGTAGAAAAAGGGACCAAAGTTCGCCTTGAGAACTTTCCAGTGAATATTCTCTTTGAGAATAAAAGTTTGCATTGCGAATAAAAGTTTGCATTGCAAACTTCTGCAGAAAAGCAGAGTCGGTTTAACTATTCTGAGGCACTTAAGTGCCAATTTTTGGAGTTCTCTTTGCGAATAAAAGTTTGCACTGTGAACTTGACGGATTTTGACATACTATATAAGTCATTTGATTCATTTTTTAGGGTATGGTTTTGGGGTTTTTTGTTCCCAACTCCATCAAACTCATTTTTCAGTAGAATTAGCTAGAAAACAACATTGAAGCTTGCACAGGATGATCCAGGGTGGATTTCTCATCAATCGACTCTGACAAACCGCGAGATGTTTGGTTTATTTCTCTACTTCTTTGTTAGGTTTTGTATATGTATTTACTTTGAACTCATGTATATTTTTCGCCCATGGCGTTGTATAAAATCTGCTTTACAAATCTTTATCGATGATTGTCCTTGATTTTTCGCTTTATGCTCCGGGATTGGGTTGTGTTAGAGATAAACTTCACAAACTTTGATTAGGGATGGTTATCTGTTAGTTTCTGGATGCTAGAGATAGATTTAGAGATAACAATCTTTATGGGTGTCGAAGCTTAATGCCTCCGTATCTCAAGTCGGGTGCGAGAGTGTCGACGAGGGTAACACAATTTTTCTCTTTGCTCAGTGTGTCAGAGATGGACACTGTTGTGAACAATGCTGGATGATATTGAGGAGTATTGTAGGTTGAATATAACTAGTCGGTAACTTTAAGTTTGTGAGGAGTCGATTATGTGCATGCCGGAAAAGTGTCTTCTCTTTGAAGAATGAATTCTTTTTATGTAGATATTTACTTTTCTGTTTCTATGTTTGAACCATTTTAAACCAAAACTCATTAACATTTTAATTGTCGAATGGCAGTTCAATAGCATCGATCTCTGTGGACGATATATTCCCGGAAAAATACTTCCAAATCTTTTCGTTGCTTGCCGCTTTACCGCTCCAACAAAATGGCGCCGTTTCCGGGGATTGGTGTTTTTATTGAATCACGTGCCGATAGTTTCTTTGTCTTTGAGATTTGTAGATATCGTACATATTGTATATTTTCACTTGTTTATATTGATACTTGTATATTTTGTTCCCGTAACGTTTGTTCAAGTGTTTGGTTAGGACACTTGCTTTTGGTTTGCGCGGTGAGGCATCACCATGGCATGAAAGAAAGAAGTTACTAGCTAAGAACAGTAAAGGCGTCGAGCTTATGACGTAAAACAAGCATGTTTTATTGTTTTTTGCTTCGTTATTACTTTTTCATTCTAGCTTAGGTAGTGTGGTAAACCTTCATTAAACAAGTTGTACTCGGATTATTCGTAAAATTCTCAAATATTCACTTTACTACTTGTTTAATCCATTTTCACCCGGTCTTTTAGTTTGTTTATATTAATAGTTTTTGTGTTTATCTAAGAGCTTGTTTTGAGTTGCTGGAGGAAATTTAAGGTGATGTTCCACGTTTGATCATTTCAACTTGCGGATGTATGGTAATGATATTAGTAATTTTGTACACGTCCAAGGTATGTGTTTATCGCTTTCTAGACTTTAGCATATTCATGATACTTGAGCATTTTACAAACTTCCATGCCAATCATTCTTTTGTATACTTGTTCTTGATGTGATTCACTTTAGTTCCCACCCTTTTTGTGAGGTGGCTTTCCATTGATCATATATGCGTGGAGTACCAACATTCTTGTTCTAACTGGATTTTATTATGCTTAATATTTTGTTTGTATTGATTATATGAAAGCATGAAAAGGATCAAGGAATTTTGTTTCATTTTGAGCACAACTACCTAGCCAAATAGTCAATTCACCCTGTGAGTGTGTGAGCATTTGTTAAACCCATTTGTGTCTTTTTATCATTATCCATGTTGTTTGAACGTAATGCTTGTCTATGAGTATTGAATTCACTTTTTGTATGGATTTTGATTGATTATTTTTTCTTGAACCCTCAACTTTGTGTTGTTGTATGAATTTTTACCTTGTCTTAGAAAGTAATGAGTATTCAGATGATAATGTGGTTGAATTCATGTTGGGGAGAGAGTGATTGTTTACTCATTGGTTGGTTTCTATGAGGTTGGAAAAGAAAAGATAAAAGAGAAAAATATGAAAAAGGAAAAAAAGGAAAGAAAAAGAAAATCCTTGAGAAAGGAAGTAAAAAGAGTTCAAATAATTGTGCTAAATAAGTTTTGTGTTTTGTGTAACACTTGGGATTTTGGAAGAAGTTGATTGGAATTTTGTGTTTAAGACTTTGTGAGTTGACCACTCCTTTAGGTTTAGGCAAGTTTTTGTTTCAATTACCTTTAGAAATTGCCCCTTGTTTGTTTACCCGACTACGCTACACCCTTGAAAATCCCTTGTGATTCTTGCCTTTTTATTTACAATGTGAATTTTTGGATGAATGCATAATTTAGTCTTTTGTTTACAAGATTGTTGTGTGAGTGAAAAGTATCTCATTTTGTGTTTTTCATCTACCGATGATTGTTTTTGCTAGGTGTGTTTCACGTTTGAACTTGTGTTATTTTAGGATGTTTGGCATGATTTTTGTATTTTGCATTTGTTTCGTGACTATGTTATCGTCGTAGTTTAGTGGTAAGTATTTACTTTACGTGTACCGTTTTTCATTTGAACCATTCATTTGTCCCTTTTTCAAAACCTTTTGATTCGTGATTTTTTGGTTGTCACTCTGTTTCTTTGAGTTGTTTGATTCTTGTTTGAGGACAAACAAGTTTAAGTTGGGGAGAGTTTGACAAGTGCAAATTGTAACTATTTTTGTATATAAGTTTTGTTGCACTTATCGATACTTTATGTTAATATCGTACGAATAAACTCCGCTTTGTTTGTAAATACGTTTACTTTACGTTATAGTGTATATATTGCGTATCGTGTAAATATCATTGAGTTTAATTGATTTTCTCTCATTTTTGTAGGTATTCAAGCAAGGATATCTTGTCATATTCATAAAGAGCATTGAATAAGCTTTCCAACGCTTCCGACCGTGCGTCAATCCGAGTTACGGTTCGGAAGTTGTCGTCAAAATAAGGGCTGGTTTGTTGTCAAGTTCGCTTTGCAAATTTTCCAGCGAATGTTCGCTTTGCGAACTTCCCAGCGAATGCTCCCAGACTTGAGGCAGTAGAAAAAGGGACCAAAGTTTGTTTTGAGAACTGTAATACCCTGTAAATTATTTCACTCTGGCGAATATTATTATGATCAACTGGGTTCCGGTTTACTCTGAGAAGTTATTGGATAAAATAATTAGAGTATACTGATGAGCTCAGAGCAGATCAAATTAATATTATCTGACTCTGAGGTTTTAAGTTTTGGTGTTATAGAGACTTTTTGGACATTTAGAAGTGTTACTAACTAATGACATTTCTCTATATCATCTCATTTTTTTCCTTTTTCTCTTCATTTGGAACAAAAGATAGAAAATAGTAAGAAATAGAAAATAGAGAGAAGGAAGAGGAAAGGAAAGAAAAGAAGAAAAGTTCAAGAGAGAAAGATCAAGATCATCATCCATTTCTTCATCAAATCATCTCATCTTAATCATCATCATCTTCTAATCCAGGTGGGTTCTAGATAGAAACTTTATTGTAGAATTTCTTGAGGGTTTTAGAGTTAGGTTAGATTTTGAGGAAAATGGGGGGTTTTTTTGCAAAATTCAAAGAATCTAACGGTTAAATTGTGTTATAATTCGTGTAGTATGATTTATATACGTGTGGAATCTTTGGTTGATATTTGTTATGATGTTTATGCTTGAATTGAAATGTTTGAGTTGTGTAGAAATTATGTAATGTTGTTGGAAATTATGTTTGTGAAGTTTGTGGAGTAACCCATGATAGAACCATGATCACATACCTCTTTTGGTTGATTGGGTATGGATTTAAGAGTGGAATTATGGTTGGAAGGCTGCTGTTAAAAAGGAAAAAAATTTCTGCATAACGCAGAGCGCGCTTAGCGCGGGCATGCCCGCTTAGTGCGGTCTGGAGAATTTTCGCTTCCATCAGGCCGAGAGTAGCGCGCTTAGCGCAGGGAGGGGCCCGCTTAGCGCGACCTGGAACCAAAGAAAAAAACTATTTTCTTTTAAAATTCATAACTTTTGACTCGTTCACCCCGATTTAATTGTTCTTGGTACCGATAGAGAGCTATCAAAATACTCTGTCTAATGGAAGTGAAAAATTACTAGTTTTGATGCCCGATTAAATAAGTTGGGGGGAACCGGATTCGGTGTAACTTGTGGATTTGTTGAATTGTGTGATTCTATTATATTATTGACTTGGGCTTACCTATTTTTTCTCGTCGTTATGCATGTTTGAGAGTATATGCATGTTAAAATACGAAATAGGTAGAGTGAGGGATATAACTATAACTATATCGGAACCTAGTAACGGCTAGGAAATTGTAGAATAGAGGAATGGCGACGCTCGTGCGTGAGGGGCCGAGGCATGCGCCTATTATTGAATGGTATGGAACGTATTACACTAGTATGGATCATGTTAATTATGTTTTATTCGAGAAAGACAAAAGAGGTCTTAAGGCAAAGGTGGCCTTGTGATTGTCGAATACAATCACGTTTTGTGTGTGATCACGTAATCGTAACCGGTTATCTTGAGTTGCAGTTTCATGAGTCTCGAGCTCCTCTGAAACGCATGCATGACTACTTGGCAGGATTGATTCCCGCGTACAGTACGAATGGCGCTCAGGGAGCGTATGCTTGTGACGGTTAATGGCCCGTGTGAAGTGACGGTTCATAACGGTTAATGGCCCGTAGAACCCGAATCCATTCGTATGTCAAGTAGGTTACAAGGATCCATGACTCGGGTCGACTTCTAGACGTAGAAGCGGACGGGAAAAGGGGATGCCTTGGTGGGGGGTTACCGATTAGTGATATCGTGAGTTAAAGCAACTCGTGAGCATGGATCCATATAGTGTGCGTGAGTACTCAAAGTCACTTCCCTTCCCCTTTTGACTTGAGTTAGGTGTGATAGAACCTTGTAAAGCCGAGAGGACCTATAAGATAGAGAACTCACTGAGATTTGATGTATCTCACCCCCACGTTGTTGATTATTTAACAGGTACTACAGGTTCGGTGAAGGGTAAGGATAAAGTTGTTTGACTTTCCTTACTATCTTAGCTTCTTGGGATGGCAAGACTTCCGTTGTGGAGATTATTTTGAGATCATTAATTGATCTAGTTCTTAGTGTTGGAACATCTTGTATATATAATGCCATAGTTACTTTTGTATTAGGAGTTTTGGCAAGTATATGTATAATGTGTTAACTAGGGACTTACTGTATTTCAGTACCAAAATGTGAATTCATGTATGATATGGATGCTTTTATGTATTATATTATATTTGGGTGTTACAAGAACTTTCCAGTGAATATTCGCTTTGCGAATAAAAGTTCCCATTGCGAACTTCTGCAGAAAAGTGATGCGTCGGCAAGCACACAGATTTATCGAAGTAATATAAAAGATTGTCGAACCCACAGAGACCAATGTCAACCTACCGTTATCTATTGCTGCGACGTAAAGCTAAGGCTAATGATATTCGATAAAAGGGAAACTAGAACTAAAACTAAAAATGGACTTAGAAAATATGATAATAAAGAGAGGCCGGAATATGGATTCCGCGTTCCTAAAGGACTTTGTAGAATTCGGGTGCTAATTACAACTATAATTTAGTTCCGTAGAATATACCAACTTAAAGACTTCGCCTCACGCTCTCGCGGTATTAACTAAAGTCATGTTCCCTAATCTCAAGATTTTGCTCTCGCTCGCCCGGTAACTAGGAAATATATTTTGAAAGCCAATAATATCCTAAACGTATCTAAAGCGCTCTTGCTGTATTTAGATATGTTGCCTAATTTCCACTATCCGGTTCGATCCCCACGCTCTCGCAGTGCCGACTCTAACCTTTATTAATTTCTCACTCTCGTGACAAAATAGTGTTAAATACCATTTCACTCTCGTGACAAAGTTATTTAAATTAGACTTGGAAATTAAAACCATAACAGAATTTTAGTCATAAGTTCGCACCTATTATTTTCTACCGAATCCCGTCGGTAACGACGGTCCTCATACACCGGACTCTAAACTATTTAGCCGAACATAGTGACAGAAACAAATAAACAATTTTGGATTTTTAAATTAGACGAAGACATAGCAAGCGGTTTAAAATGATTTAAAGTGATGCTTGAAGAAAAATGGTAAAAACTTGAAATGATAACAATGGCAGAAAGATAAAGCGTAAATATAAATGGTAGAAAATAAAAGCGTAAAATTAAATGAACCTGAAGATAAAACTGGAAATAAAACTGAATTAAATATCTTGAAATAATGACGGCAAGATTGATCCAAGCATTACATAGATTGAAGGCCTAATACTAATGGTGTGGTAGTTCCTCGATGTGAGAAACTACCACTTTTTACACCAGTAATTTCTGCCTAAAACTACGAAATAAATTCAACAGTGGTTTCGCATACAAAAACTTGGATTCCCTCAAAAGTCAAGAAGAAATCCTATATATAGAGGGAATTTTCGTTTTGTAACTTCCATGGAGCATAAATGAGTGGTGGAGATAGTGGGAGAAGTGGGAAGTTGGAGAAGTTCAAGGAGAAAGTGATCAACGTGCGTGTGCATTGGGCTTCTTTTTCCACATCTGCGTTCTGAACATAATAGCCATCTTTGAGCGTGTGACGGTCGTGATGAGTGCATGACGGTCATGGCAAGCTTTGGGAGCGTGACAGTCGTGGTAGGTGTGTGACGGTCGTCACGCATACCACTTTCCATTTTCTTCTCTTTTTCTTATTAATTCTTCCTGTTTTCTTCTCATTTCTTCATTTTTTCTCTACTTTTCTCCTTTCAGCTTGGACAATGAAATACCTGCGAAAACACTAGAATACTCGCGGAATAATCGGAACTTAAGCTGAACTAACGTAATTATTAGTCGTAAATCAAGGCAAATATATGATACATTTTCGTGTTATCAACACCCCCACACTTAAACCTTTGCTTGTCCTCAAGCAAAACATGACTCGTAAGACAAATAGTGCATACGGATACTCATCCTAGGATACCAACTCTACTTTGGTTAAGTTTGTGTCGATAGGTACTTGCTCACACACTAAGGATATCGTAACAACACAATTCCGCTTTTGCGATCATCAACCTCCATCCTATACAAACCAATCCGAATCATGTCATTATACCTAAGCCTAACTCACTCATCCTTCTTTTATCCCTTTTCATTCTGGTACAATCACATTAAGCCCGTTATCCTTTCACACTCATGGTAGGATGGCCTGTTAGCGACTATGATCTCATTATTATCATTTTTTTTCTTTCTTTTGGCACATTGTCTTAAATATCACTAAAGAAGTTTGCACCGTTGGGCTAAATGATCGGGTGAGGATCACCTAACTTAGAAGGAGCATTCATTGTTTCTTTTCTTAATTTGCCTTTTAAGCCTGAGATCATACACTTATTTGCATCGGCTTCCTACTTAGTGCGTGCTTAGGATGGTGCTGACTGCTAAATAGACTACTTAGGGACTACTAAGGGGGTGAGAACTTAAGGCTATGGCATAACAAGTACTCAAATCGATTTCCATAATTGAGAGGCTCACGGTGTTAAGACGATACCGATCTTGCAGAATTTTCCCAAGTTTCACAATCTAACCTCAATTTCGTCTATAGCCTAAGATTTTCAAAAGAGACACTATTTTTAACTAAAAAATTTTCAAAATATTTGGTATGTTTTAAGAGAACGGGGAAGTCGATAGACAACATAAAATCACCATAAAGACTCGACAACACATACACAGGCGGACGAAACATTTAAAACAGAAAAAAATTTAAAATCATGCTGGAAAACAGTAAATCTAACTAGAAAATGGTAAAATGAAAGCGGTAAATGTTCCTCCCCCACACTTAAACCAAACATTGTCCTCAATGTTTTGATAAAAGGTGGTAGAGGAAAGATAGAACCTGTATGAATGCTGTTGCATGCTTCCTCAGCCAAATTCGCACTGATTCTTCCCTTGTCATCCCTGTCTTCGCTGGCCACTTCTACTCCGGTGTCTTGTACTACGAGTTATCTGAATTTACTGAAACTTCACTTTACTGAAGCCGCTCATTATATTGCCTATTTCCGAAGAAAGTACCTGCAAAAAAAATGTTAGAAAAATACGGTGCGGTGTGTGCAGGTGGAACCTGAGCATGAAAAGAACAAGGAGGATGTAAGTTACAAACGGGAGAGACATGTTGTCTCCTATCATACTCATCATTGGTGTCACCACCAGCAGCGACATTCGCAGGAATGTGCGTGGGCACCAACTCATCTTAAGGGGTTGTCATCTAGAGATTTTTCGCCTAAATATGGCTGAGACGTGACAAGCAATACAATTCTTTATTTTCTGCAAACACAAACAATAAAAGGAAAACATTAAATTAAAACTCGTGGGTTTCCTCCCACGCAGGGCTTTGTTTAATGTCGATAGCTTGACGGCTAATAATTTTCGGTTTCCATGGCCACTTATCAAGCCATCTCACATATCCCTCACCTTTTCTTTTCTTCCTTCTGTGGGGTGGTTCATTCTTTTGAACTTGTGGTGGTGGTTCAGGATCTATCCTAACTATTAGTTTTTCAAGCTTGGGCTTAGTTATTTCATCCATCACCTCAAAGTTTAACCTTACCCTCTTAGCAGTAATGATATCCCTAGTTTCATGGTCCTCGAATTTTCTCTTTTTATGCGTGACCTCAAACAAAGATGCATCGGTGCGGATATTTTCCAATACCTCCGCATACGTTTTAGATTGGGATTCTACCTTAGCTTCCACAAACCTTTGCGGGAAAGGAAATGGTGAGGTATATGGAGGAGCAACAACAATAGGTGATTTCCTCTTTACCTCTTCGACGACCCCTCTTTCAGGTGGTCCTAGTGAATTTTTCTCAATCTCTACTTCTTCCTCACCAGAACTCCCCTCAACCTCAATATCACTCTCCTCAACCTCATTATCACTCTCCTTAGGTTTTTCTATTTTTGTTTCACTACAGGTCACTACCACATCCACATGCTCCTCGGGGAAGGGTCCTATAGGTGTCTGTGCAAGCAGGAAGATTTGAGTCTCCAATGCCTCAGTGTGAGTTGTGAGGGACTCGACCATAGTGTTTATCTGCCTAAGGGTTTCATAAGTATCGAGTTGTTGTCTTCTAAGCTCTTCATTATGGAGATTTTGTGTCTCCACAAAGTGCTCCATCATGGATTCTAGCCTCGAATTAGTTGTTGTTTCAATGAAATCCTCCATTAATGCTTCGAGGTTGGAATTAACAGATTCTTGTGGTTCCTCGAAATATTGGGAGTGGTAATCGTAGAGGAAATTTTGGTGCGGTTCCTCGAGATATTGAGAGTGAGTCAGTGTTGCATTGAAATCCTGCATTAATATTTCAAGGTTGGAATTATGAGATTCTTGCGGTTCCTCGAAATTTTGGGAATGGTAATCATTGGAAAAATTTGGTTGCGGTTCCTCAAAATATTGGGAGTATTGCGGTTGGTAATTATAGAGAAAACTTGGGTGCGGCTCCTCAAGATATTGTGAGTGGTTATCATAGAGAAAATTTGGGTGATACATAGTTTTTATTTTTCTTTTATTATTATTATTTTTTTTATGGGAGTGCCTTAGTCTATACAGTGCAACAATGGAATAACAATATTGACAGTTGGTCCCCGGCAACGACGCCAAAAACTTGATGCGTCCGCAAGTGCACGGATTTATCGAAGTAATATAAAAGATTTTCGAACCCACAGAGACCAATGTCAACCTACCGTTATCTATTGCTGTGACGTAAAGCTAAGGCTAATGATATTCGATAAAAGGGAAACTAGAACTAAAACTAAAAATGGACTTAGAAAATATGATAATAAAGAGAGGCCGAAATATGGATTCCGCGTTCCTAAAGGACTTTGTAGAATTCGGGTACTAATTACAACTATAATTTAGTTCCGTAGAATATACCAACTTAAAGACTTCGCCTCACGCTCTCGCGGTATTAACTAAATCATGTTCCATAATCCCAAGATTTTGCCCTCGCTCGCCCGGTAACTAGGAAATATATTTTGAAAGCCAATAATATCCTAAACATATCTAAAGCGCTCTCACTGTATTTAGATATGTTGCCTAATTTCCACTATCCGGTTCGATCCCCACGCTCTCGCAGTGCCGGATCTAACCTTTATTAATTTCTCACTCTCGTGACAAAATCATGTTAAATACCATTTCACTCCCATGACAAAGTTATTTAAATTAGACTTGGAAATTAAAACCATAACAGAATTTTAGTCATAAGTTCGTACCTATTATTTTCTACCGAATCCCGTCGGTAACGACGGTCCTCATACACCGGACTCTAAACTATTTAGCCGAACATAGTGACAGAAACAAATAAACAATTTTGGGTTTTTGAATTAGACAAAGAAATAGCAAGCGGTTTAAAATGATTTAAAGTGATGCTTGAAGAAAAATGGTAAAAACTTGAAATGATAACAATGGCAGAAAGATAAAGCATAAATATAAATGGCAGAAAATTAAAGCGTAAAAGTAAATGAACCTGAAGATAAAACTGGAAATAAAACTGAATTAAATATCTTGAAATAATGACGGCAAGATTGATCCAAGCATTACATAGATTGAAGGCCTAATACTAATGGTGTGGTAGTTCCTCGATGTGAGAAACTACCACTTTTTACACCAGTAATTTCTGCCTAAAACTACGAAATAAACTCAACAGTGCTTTCGCATACAAAAACTTGGATTCCCTCAAAAGTCAAGAAGAAATCCTATATATAGAGGGAATTTTCGTTTTGTAACTTCCATGGAGCATAAATGAGTGGTGGAGACAGTGGGAGTAGTGGGAAGTTGGAGAAGTTCAAGGAGAAAGTGCTCAACGTGCGTGTGCATTGGGCTTCTTTTTCCACGTCGGCGCTCTGAACATAATAACCATCTTTGAGCGTGTGACGGTCGTGATGAGTGCATGACGGTCGTGGCAAGCTTTGGGAGCGTGACGGTCATGGTAGGTGTGTGACGGTCGTCATGCATACCACTTTCCATTTTCTTCTCTTTTTCTTATTAATTCTTCCTGTTTTCTTCTCATTTCTTCATGTTTTCTCTACTTTGCTCCTTTCAGCTTGGACAATGAAATACCTGCGAAAACACTAGAATACTCACGGAATAATCGGAACTTAAGCTGAAATAACGTAATTATTAGTCGTAAATCAAGGAAAATATATGATACATTTTCGTGTTATCAAAAAGCAGAGTCGGTTTAACTATTCTGAGGCACTTAAGTGCCAATTTTTGGAGTTCGCTTTGCGAATAAAAGTTCGCACTGCGAACTTGACAGATTTTGACATACTATATAAGTCATTTCATTCATTTTTTAGGGTATGATTTTGGGGGTTTTTCGCTCCCAACTCCATCAAACTCACTTTTCAGTAGAATTAGCTAGAAAACAACATTGAAGCTTGCACACGGATAATCCGGGGTGGATTTCTCATCAATCGGCTCTGAAAAACCGCGAGATGTTTGGTTTACTTCTCTTCTTCTTTGTTGGGTTTTGTATATGTATTTACTTTGAACTCATATATATTTGTCGACCATGGCATTGCATAAAATCTGCTTTACAAATCTTTATCGGTGATTGTCCTTGATTTTTTGCTTTATGCTCCGGGTTTGGGTTGTGTTAGAGATAAACTTCATAAACTTTGATTAGGGATGGTTATCTGTTAGTTTCTGGATGCTAGAGATAGATTTAGAGCTAACAATCTTTATGGGTGTCGAAGCTTAATGCCTCCGTATCTCGAGTCGGGTGCGAGAGTGTCGACGAGGGTAACACGATTGTTCTCTTTGCTCAGTGTGTCAAAGATGGACACTGTTGTGAGCGATGCTGGATGATATTGAGGAGTATTGTAGGTTGAATATAACTGGTCGGTAAGTTTAAGTTTGTGAGGAGTCGATTATGTGCATGCCGGATAAGTTTCTTCTCTCTGAAGAATGAATTATTTTTATGTTGATATTTACTTTTCTGTTTCTATGTTTGAACCATTCTAAACCCAAACTCAATAACATTTAAATTGTGGAACGGCAGTTCAATAGCACCGATCTCTGTGGACACAATAAATTATCAGAAAAATACTTCCAAATCTTTTTGTTGCTTGCCGCTTTACCGCTCCAACAAAATGGCGCCGTTGCTGTGGATTGGTGTTTTTATTGAATCGCATGGTGATAGTTCTTTGTTTTTTAGTTTTGTAGATATCGTACATATTGTATATTTTCACTTGTTTATATTGATACTTGTATATTTTGTTCCCGTAACGTTTGATCGAGTGTTTGGGTAGGACACTTGCTTTTGGTTTGCGCGGTGAGGTATCACCATGGCATGAAGGCAAGAAGTTACTAGTTAAGCACAGTAAAGGCGTCGAGCTTATGACATAAAACAAGCATGTTTTATCGTTTTTTGTTTCGTTATTACTTTTACATTCTAGCTTAGGTAGTATGGTGAACATTCATTAAACAAGTTGTACTCGGATTATTCGTAAAATTCTCAAATATTCACTTTATAACTTGTTTTAATACATTTTCACCTGGACTTTTAGTCTGTGTAGCGAGCGATTTTTGTTGGTGACGCGACCACCTTATCGCTGGGTTTTCCTCACCGCAATGGTAGGAAGGGGTGCTACTTTCTGATTTCTTATTTATCCCATAAAGCTAGAAGAAAAAGGGAAGGTATCTAAAACTAACCTTGCACGCGAATGTTGAACAAACGCTTAAAGAGATTGGGGGTCCGGGGTCAGCTTATACAATGGGTAGTTGTCAGTTACCCATCCTATATGTGGTTATCCACAAGATATTAGCTTTAGGTTTTGCTTTGTACTTGATGGTGTTTATCTGTTAATGGTTTTGGGAAAGTTTCTTGGGAAATATGAGAAAGTGAGTGAGTTTTTGTTGATGTTTTAGGTAAGGTGCTGGACCTAAGTTTTGATTGATGTATGAAGGTACTGGACCTAGAGTTTTTGATTAGTATGCTCGCTAAGATTTCGCAATCTTATGCCTAGGTATTCCCGTTTAAACGAAATAGGGAAATCAGAGCAATCGTAATTCCTCCTATTCTAAGGGAGGAAAAAGATGTTTTGGTGTCTCGTTCAAAGCCCAAGACAGAGGCTAAAAGGAGTATTTGTGTCTTGTTCAAAGCCCAAGATTGAAGCTAAACGGTTTGACTGAGAGAGAATTTGTTATCTCTAAAGAGGGATTGTTGATTTTTATGTACCTTGATCAAAGCCCAAAGTTGAAGCTAAGAGGTTTATTGACTCCACTGGGGAAGTCCTTATACAAAGCCTAAGAGGAGGCTGACTCCGCTGGGGAGGTATTTATCTGTCTTGTATAAAGCCCAAGATTGAGGCAAAAAGGTTTTAACTCGACAAGAGAGTGCTTTTATCTGTCTCGTACGAAGCTCGAGATTGAGGCTAAAAAGGGTTGACTCAACAAGAGAGTCCAAAAAGATGACGGACTCAAAAAGAGAGTCTTATGAGAGTGGTTGACTCAACAAGAGAGTCTGAAAAGTAATCGACTCAACTAGAGAGTCTGAAAAGGTGATCGACTCAACAAGAGAGTATGAAAAGGTTAGCTCCGCTAGGGAGAATCATTGTACAAAGCCCAAGAGGAGCCTGGCTTTCCAGAGGAAAGATCATTATACAAAGCCTAAGAGGAGGCTAACTTCTGCTGGGAATTATTGAGATCCCGAGGCAGGTCCAAGTGGGGAATCAACTTCTGCTGAGGATTACAGAAGAGTTGAGGTATCAGATGCCTTGAGGTTCTGATTTGGGATAGTGTTATTTGATGATAAACTGACCCTGGCTGGGGGATTTTAGGAGAGAGACTAGGTTTTAAAACCCACAAGTTTTAACTCTGCTGGAGATTAATCCAGAATCCGGGGTTTCTTCCCATGTTTGTAGGGAACTTGAGAATGTCTTTGAGACTCAAGGGAATTTAGACTGTCCAAGTCTATTAGTGTGGTCTATCTTTGTACAATGCCCAAGAGGAGGCCCACTCGTTTAAGAGATGAGTATCAACCCTAAAATTGGTCTGGGGGCTTTTTGGTGACTCTTTTTAGAAAGACAGCTCTAGCAAAGGATGACTAAGTTCTGTCTTATACCTCTATGAGGTCATGAGGGTCCTTGTACGAAGCCCAAGAGAAGGCATGAGAACTTTTAAGAAGCCGGCGGATCCTTGTACAAAGCCCAAGAGGAGGCGGGGATGCTTTTAGGAAGCCTGTGGGTTCCCAGACCAAGAGAAGTTCAAGAAATGCAATTCACAGAGAAGAGATCATTCCAGGAAAGTTCGAGTGTTTGGAAGAACTCAAGAGATTCTATTCACAGAGAATAGATCAACTCTGGGGAGTGATATTTCTTTGACAATTTCTAAGAGTGACAGTCTGAGAAAAGGTTCACCGAGAATACTGCCTTTCTCTTTGTTCCATATTGATTAACCCCAAGAGAAGGGAAGACTGTATCTGGAAATCCTATGGGGATCTAGTTTTGTCCGTATTTAAGAGTGACCAACATGGCTTTACCTAGTTCTAGACCTAGTTGCTGGGGAAAAGTCTAAATAACTATACTGGTATATATACAGTTGATATATGACAAGTATTTAAAGGAGTATGAAAGAAGACTAACCATGCGCAGCTTCCCACAATACAGTTATATATATATTTGACATGTATTTAAAAGAATGAAAGAAGACTAACCATGCGCAGCTTCCCACAATACAGGTATATATATTAAAGCGAGTAAACGAAAGTGGATAAAAACTTACAGGTGAGGAAACTTCCATGCTATTTTGTTAGTTGTTCAAAGAAATTGAAGAAAGTTTTGATAACAACTGTATATTTGAATCTAAATCAAAAGGGAAATTGTTTTGAAAAGACTGTTGGGGCTTATACTCAAAGAGAGGCCCAAGGTTTAACAGTGATCGCACTGGTATTTTGAATATCGTATCGGGACTTATACAATGACTGAGGCCCAAAGAGGTTTTCTATACAAAGTTATGGGTCTTACTACTCAAGGAGAGGCCCAAAGATTATTTTTAAAAAGAAAGATGGGACTTACAACACGAGGGTAGGCCCAGATGGTTTGTTTGAAAACGGCGATCGCGCCGAGGTTTTTGAAAACACAGTGGGTCTTATACAATGTCTGAGGCCCAACAAGGTATCTTATTTACAAGGAATGGGTCTTACACTCTATTAGAGGCCCAAAAGTGTTTTTCTACAAGTGATGAGTCTTACAACTCAAGGAGAGGCCCAAGTGATTTTAAACTGGCGATCGCTCCGAGATATTTTTATTGTGTTGGGACTTATACAATATCTGAGGCCCAAAATGGTTTTGGTTAAAGGGGATTGGGTCTTATACTCTATTAGAGGCCCATGAGTGTTAGAAAAATATTTGTGAGGGTGGAAATCAAAGAAACCCTGATTTCATCATTTTTAAAAGTAAATTCATAAATAAAATCAATAAATAATGATAAAATACCAGATAAGCTTGAATAAACAACTTGTGATTTTTGGTTAAGATTTGAAAATTGATGTTTTAATCACAAGATGAATTAAAACTCATTTGGTTTTGATTTTCAAGATAAAAATCCACTTTTAAAAGTGTTTAAAACAATTAAAAATGAATTTATTTACAAAAATACCAACTATATTAAATAATTAATATAAATCTGATTTTTTTGTGGAATAAAATATGTTAACATTTTTGTGATTTTTTGCAAAAAGGACCAATAAAAAATCATTAAAATTGAGAGAATTATTAATTTTCCAAATTAAATAAAATAATATAAAAAATATTTAAAAAATGGAAAAAGTGGTAAAAAGAGGATCTGGGGCGAGAGGGATTCGAACCCCAGACCTCTTGTGTGCAGCGTGTGCCTTCTACCACTGGGGTGGTGATACATCCGTGTATCAAAACCACCTCATGAATACATGAGGCATGCCTTGTTTTTGGCCTGGCCAAGGCAAGGCAAGGAAAGGTTTTGGCCAAAAACGTGAAGCTTGTAACTTTCTCATTTCTCCATGGATTGGGACAAAATTTTGGTCTATCCTGCCTAGAATTTCACAAGGAATCCAATGGTGGTGGTTGTTTTTTCAGATGAGGCTCCTATTTCAAAACCCGATAGTGTTCTTGAAATAGGCCGATAATTACATTTTCTACGCTACCTCTTGTTACAGGCATGAATTGCATGATGAATTGGTTCAAACACAACATATATAACATGTATGAGATGTGCATGACCAGTGGACTTCAAAGCAATACATATTTCAAAAAGTTCAAGTTGTGATGCTTACCTCTTTAGGAGCTTGTTGTACAATCGACCAAGCTTCTTGTGCCAGAAGTAATTTGATGCTTTGGACACTCTCAATTTATCCCTTAGAAGCTTTTAGAATGGTTGGAACCAGCTGGAATCCTCAGAAACAAGTTTGAGCTCTTTCTTGCAAAAAGGGCAAAAGTGACCAATATGGCAACTCTCTCAAATGGTGTTCCAGATGTGGGGAACCATTTGGGACAGTTCAAGGATGATATTTGGAGTGTGTTTGAGGTTTTATCTGGTTTTGAAAGTCACTGAATCAAGACATGGCTTGAAAAATGCAAAAAAGTCCAATTTTAAGGTTTTGTGAGGGGACTTTGAGATTTTGGTGTTACAGGTCACATGTCAGAGTTTGGACAGCTTAGATATGACATATTGGATGTGTTTGGATCATGAGCTATGATGGAATTTCTCTCTAACTCAAAAACTCAGAGTTACCTTGCAAAAGAAGGCATTTTGGCCTAGAGAAAGGGATTTTGAGGAAAGCAAGTGTTGTAGCGCTTTGGTGTACTCAAACTGAGCACAAATGAGCTCTATTTATAGTAGAGCAAGTTTGTTTTGCAAGCAATAGTGTATGGAAACTGCAGCAGGCTGTTGGCCAATTGGATCACTTGAGAATCTTTAGTCTCCTCTAGCCATTGACTAGAGGTTAGGGCACAGGCTTTGTAGCTTTGGTTCAGAGATAAACTTGGACTAAATTCAGTTAGAATATGCTCAGTTCATGCCACCTTGGTGCATCCATTGAATGCTTGAAAACAAAATTGGAGTCTTGAAGTATCTTTAGCCTTTTTAGGTTTGGCATGCTATTTATAGATCTATGGACTTTGGAGGCTTGGAGATCAGATCATCCCCCTTGGATTTGATTCTCAGATGTGTCCAAAATGATGACAAGGCTTGGATTTGTCAGATTTGATCAAATTGAGCAAAATGCACAAAATCTGCGAAATCTGTCTTGGAAGAATCAATTTATGAGGCCATGTTTCAAGGGCTGTATCTCCTTGCTCAAATGGAATTTGGAGATGATCTGGTACTTGTTAGTAAGCCCTCATGGCATACTTTAACTTTGATGTCCAACCCAAGACCTGGTTTGACTTGGATCAAGGTGAAAAATGTCCCTACATTTTGGAAAAAGTAAGGCAGATTTTGACTTAGTGAAAATTTCACTAAGTGTTGGAAAAATTTGATTTTCATGTTTTCAGCCATTTTGATCACTCCATAACTAAAAATCCATGAAGAATTGGAATCAGATGTAGTTGACACTTTTAAAGTATGCCATGAGAGCTACAAATCCATCTTTGGACCATCCAAAATGGTTGCTTGGATCTCAAGTTATGATCCTTGGAAGTTGGTACCCTAGCCATTTTGTTTCATAACTTAGAAAAATTCTAAGTTTTTTTATGGTTACCCCTTTTACAAGTTATCTCACTTTTTTTGGTTTTTCTTGATGAATGATGATTCCAATCACACATTAACATCATTTTAGGGTTAAGGAACCTTGGTTGACGAAAAAATAAAAAATTCAAACTTTGACTTTTTGTACAGTTGACTTTTTCAACAGATGAAGTCTAAACTGTGCGATCCTCTATGAAATCAAGTCCTTGACCTAGATCAAAATTAATAGATGGATTCCATAGGTGTTGTAGGGTGTATTGAATCATGTCCCAAGGTTTGGGAGCATGTCCTGGTAAAAAGTCAAAGGTACAGTTGACTTTTTCTTCAAAACCCTAATTGTGGTTCAGATGAAATTGAAACTTGTGAATCAAGCTTCTTGGATCAATCCATTGTTGTAAATGGATAAACATGGTGTATTGGAGACCCTCAAATCATGACTTGAGGTCTTGGCTCATGCTTTGTCCCAAAAGTCAACTTAGGGGTGAATTAGGTCAAGAAACCCTAATTCCTGATTTTTGATAAATGCATCCCCTGAGGTTAAATTGACTTGATGATTGAGTTCATGAGGTCCCATGGAGTATCTTAGGTTATGCTTTGAAGCATTGGCTCATGCCCGGAGGAAAATTTCCATTTGGAGGCCCTGGTCGACCAAAACCCTAATTTGGTGACACTGGCGATCTTGAGGCTTAATCCACTTGGAAGGTAACAACTTTGTGCTTGATCCTTGATGTGGGAGTCCTCTTGATCCTTTATGTATGTTTTGAGAGGTTAGACAAGTTGAAGATCATGTCAATTCTTGATTGATCCTTTGTCTAAGTGCTCAGAGAGGGCTTGAAACCCTAATTCCTATTTGTGGTGAATGCTCACCCATCTTTGGGGAGAATGATGAGGCATGATGATACATCTGTATTATGGTGATGATTTGCATAATGATGGGAAATCTTGGTGGTCAAAATTTGGGCTATGACAGATGCCCCTATTTAATCTTCTTGGACCTGAAGGTGTGAATGGCGAAGGTATTCGGGCATTCGGGGTGCAAGATGATTAAATATCAGAATGCGCAAAATTTTGACGGTGGTTATGAATGGCAGTTTGCCCATCCATCTTCTTTCGCTAAGCAATGATGCTTAGAAAAGGTAAACTTCCCCTCGATCTTGGTTTCCTACCAAGGAACTGGTCTAAGTTTTCTGAAATAAACTTCCCCTCGATCCTGGTTTCCTACCAAGGAACTGGTCTCAGTTTCTTTTGTCAATAAACTTTCTTGACAAAGGGACGCTATTCGTAGCGGTTTTCCTCAAACTTCTCGCCGAATTTTCTTCGGGAGATGCCATTTGATGGGAAAAAGTTTTGATGTCAGGCTTGCTGGGGAACCCATTCGTCTGAGTTGTAGAGGTGCACAAACTTCTCTGTTTGGAGACGTCATTGGTCGACTCTACTGGGGAAAACGAGTCTCTTGAGAGACTGCTTCTGTCCTGGGGATGTTACATCATACCTTTCTTCGAGATCTTCATAGAGAAATGCCATACAATGTACCCCAATTTTGAGGTGTTGATGACTTCATTAACATTGACTCTATTGGATAGAAAAATAAATGTGTTGCTGAGAGCCTTTGGTTGTGAGGCTTTCTCTGGGGATTTTTCCTTAATCCGGGAAAGCGAAGATATCATCTTCAATGGTGAAGAGTGATGCTTGTCGAAAGTCTTCTTGTTTTTCAGAGGTTCAAGTTATCAAAGTGGTCAAGGACAGACTTTATCCTAGAAATAAACCGGGGAGAGATTGCTTAGGTGATTCGCTTCCTAGCGAGGAAAGAACTGACAACTCGATTGAGAGGACTTCTATCACTAGGGGACAAGACCGACTATAGTGATAGTGATGCAATATGAATATGAATGTAAATCAATAATGCATGATGTATGTATGTTTATGCTGACAAAACTGACGCGACATACAAACGAATAGATGAACACGACTGGATACTTGGCCGCTGCAGGGGACGAAGAAATACCGTTTGGTCCAAGATAGCAATTCTGCCTTGCTTAGGAGAGATAGTTCCTGTGGGGAACACGTTGGTCTGGCTTAGGAGATAAGAACTCTGTCGGGGGTGTCGGACGGAATGTTTGCATCCCACACAGCTGATCATTCGTTCAGACGTACTGGTTTTAGAAGGAGTACTTTGATTCTACCCTTTAAAGCTCAAACACCTTTGGAGAAGCAATCGATGTTCTTTCGATGTTCAATAGTCAAAAGAATTGCCATCTTTATTTTAAAGCAGAAAAAATTTGACAAGTAAACTCATTTTTGTTTTATTTCAAGAATCATTAATCATGTTAACAATGTCATTCTGTAAAGGTAAAACAAATAAGAATTGCAAACAAAAGCACAAGGGATCAAATTTTATTGATAGGATGGAAATCAGCCAAGCGCATGATTCCATAGAGTATTTACAAAGTTTAGAAAATGGTAATTTAAGGGAACAGGGCTACATTGAAACATAACGACCGCTATCCTTCTACCAACTTTGAATTCTGGACATCCTGAGCTTCCGTCGAAGATGACCCTAACTGGAGTTTTCTGATGGATGGCATGACTGCTACTGGGGGATTTTCCCCCGTCGGACGTAGTTACTTGCCATTAATCACTAATTTTTGACTGGATTGTACTTTGAGATTTCCAATCCATCGGGATGATTTTTTATTATGTCTCTAATTTTTGCCTGGACCGCCCTATCGGGTTTTCAATCCATCGAGACGACTTTTTTTTATATTTTTTTATTTATTTAGGCGAAGTATTTCTTGACTACGTCAACATTCGTGGGGTAGGCAAATTCTTCTCCATCCATGGTTGCGAGTCTCAAGGCACTGCCTGAGAAAGCTTTCTTGACCACATAGGGGCCATCATAATTCGAAGTCCATTTGCCCCGGGAATCAGTGAGAAATGATTGTATCTTCTTGAGCACAAGGTCTCCTTTCCTGAAGACGCGAGGTTGGACCTTTTTGTCGAACGCCTTCTTCATTCTTTGGTGATACAACTGACCATGGCATAGTGCCGTTATTCACTTTTCTTTGATCAGATTCAGTTCATCGTGTCGACTTTAACACCATTCAGCTTTTGTTAGCTTGGCTTCCATCAATACCCGAATCGATGGGATCTCTACTTCTATGGGAAGCAATGCCTCCATGCCATATACTAGAGAGAAATGGGTTGCCCCTGTTGAGGCGCGGACAGATGTGCGATAACTGTGAAGAGCAAAGGGTAGCAGATCATGCCAGTCTTTGTAGGTTACAACCATCTTTTGAACAGTCTTCTTGATGTTCTTGTTAGCCGCTTCTACCGCTCTGTTCATCTTGGGTCGGTAGGGAGATGAGTTATGGTGTTTGATCTTGAACTCAGCGTACAACTCTTTCATCATCTTATTGTTCAAGTTGGATCCATTATCAGTAATGATCTGGCTAGGAACACCATAACGGCAGATGAGATTGCTTTTTATAAATCGGACTACCACTTGTCGGGTTACATTGGCGTATGACGCTGCTTCGACCCACTTGGTGAAATAATCAATGGCTACCTGGATGAACCGATGTCCGTTCGAAGCTTTGGGTTCAATCATGCCAATCATGTTGATTCCCCATATGGAAAAAGGCCATGGGGAAGAAAGAAGTTTGAGATGCGTTAGCAGTACATGGATTTTGTCAGAGTATATCTGACATTTGTGACATTTTCTCATGTACTTATAGCAATCGGATTCCATTGTCAACCAATAGTACCCTGCTCTCAGAATTTTTCTCGCCATTGTGTGTCCGTTGGCATGAGTGCCAAAGAATGCTTCATGAATTTCTTTCATCAGCATGTTTGCTTCTAGTATGTCTACACATCAAAGCAAGACCATGTCAAAATCTCTCTTATAGAGTGTGTCACCTCTCAGGAAGAAGGTGCCAGCCAGTCTTCTGAGAGTTTTTTTGTCTTTCCTTAGTGCCCCAGGTGGGTACTCTTGTTTCTGAAGGAAGCATTTGATATCATGATACCAAGGTTTGTCGTCTATGACTGCTTCAATCGTGAAGATATAAGCGGGCCTCTCGAGGCATATTATGTCAATCTTAGGTAGGTCGTTCCATTGACCTACACTAATCATGGAAGAGAGGGTGGCTAATGCATCCGCCATGTGATTCTCTTCACGAGGGATATGATGAAACTCGATCCTGTTGAAGAATGGTAACAACCTTCTCGCATAATCTTTGTAAGGAATCAGTCCTGATTGGTATGTGTTCCAATCTCCTTTGATCTGATTGATAACCAGGGCTGAGTCGCCATATACATCCAAGTTCTTAATCCTTAAGTCGATTGCTTCTTCGAGACCCATGATCAAGCTTCGTATTCGGCCTGGTTGTTTGTACACTTGAATGTTAGTCTGGCAGTGAAAGGAATATGGGGTGTTATGATGATTGCCCCAATTCTGTTTCTGTAATTGTTGACAGCTCCGTCAAAGATTAGTCCCCATTGGGAACCTAGCGGTTCATCGTAATCTTTTATTTTCAAGTACATGACATCTTCGTCTGGGAAGTCAAACCCGATTGACTCTTGATCTTCAATCGATTGATGAGCCAAATGATCGGCTAAAATACTTCCCTTAACGACTTTCTGAGCGTGGTATTCTATGTCATATTCTGATAGCAACATCTGCCAACGGGCAATCCTTCCCGTGAGAGCAGGCTTTTCAAAGACGTACTTGATTGGATCCATTTCTGAGATTAACCAAGTAGTGTGACGAATCATATACTGGCGAAGACGTTTGGCTACCCAAGCCAAAGCACAGCAAGTTTTCTCAAGCATAGTGTACCAAGTCTCGTAGTCGGTGAATTTCTTGCTCAGATAGTAGATGGTAGACTCTTTCCTTTTGGTTTCATCTTGTTGACCAAGTACACAACCCATTGAGTCTTCCAAGACTGTTAAGTAGATGATCAGCGGTATTCCTTCCACTGGAGGTGACAAAATCGGTGGATTCAATAGGTATTCCTTAATACTGTCGAAGGCAGTTTGGCAGTCTTCTGTCCAAACGCAGTCCTGATTCTTTTTGAGTAATTTGAAGATCGGCGCACATGTCACGGTCATGAGGAATATAAATCTGGAAATGTAATTCAGACGCCCAAGGAATCCTCTGACTTGTTTCTCAGTTTTTGGAGAAGGCATTTCTTGAATGGCCCTGACCTTGTCAGGATCAACCTCAATTCCTTTCTGGCTGGCGATGAACCCTAAAAATTTCCCTAAACAGACACCGAAAGTGCACTTATTAGGATTCAACCAGAGTTTGTACTTTCTCAACCGCTCGAATAGCTTTGACAGGTGGGTCACATGCTCCTCTTCTGTCTTAGATTTGGCAATCATATCATCGACATACACCTCGATTTCTTTGTGTATCATGTAATGAAAGAGAGTAGTCATGGCCCTTTGATAGGTTACCCCGACGTTCTTCAAACCAAACGGCATTACCTTGTAACAAAAAGTACCCCATGGGGTAATGAACGAAGTTTTCTCCATGTCTTTCGGCGCCATTTTTATCTGATTATAGCTTGAGAATCCATCCATGAAGGAGAATACTTTGAACTTTGCTGTACTGTCAACCAACATGTCTATGTGTGGTAAGGGAAAATCATCCTTTGGACTGGCCTTGTTTAAATCTCTGTAATCCACACACATTCTGACCTTTTCTTCCCTTTTTGGAATTGGTACGATGTTGGCTAGCCATTGAGGATACTCTGACGTGGCGAGGAAACCCGCGTCAATCTGTTTCTGTACTTCCTCTTTGATATTGATGGCCATGTCTGGGTGAGTCCGTCTCAACCTTTATTTTACTAGTGGACATTCTGATCTTAAGGGTAAATGATGTTCCACGATGCTGGTATCCAACCCTGGCATATCCTGATAAGACCAAGCGAATACATCAGGAAATTCTTTGAGAAGCTTTATCAAATCTTGTTTGACAGTTGAACTGAGCAATGCCCCAATCTTGACTTCTTTTCTCTCTTTTTCTGAACCCAAGTTGACCGTTTCCAATGGCTCTTTGTGAGGTTCAATGGACCTTTCCTCTTGTCTGAGTAATCGGGAGATCTCTTCTGGAATTTTGTCGTCATCTTCTTCTTCAGCCTCAAATACCGGGAATTCAAAGTTGGGAGATGGCCTTGGATCGTATGTTTCAATGGGGATTAAAACAAGCAATCGGCATGACGTGATGATTTGTTTTTAGAAGAGATGGAGAGAATGCAAGAGTGTGTGCAGTGTATTTTCATTGGAAAACTGCTTGTTTTTATTATTGAGTTGTTTTTTAGGATTACCATTTTCTGAAAAAGCGAAAAAGCGAAAACAGCAATAAATGCGGAAATTACAGAACGACGTTATCTTATTTATGATTTGGTCGATTCTTGAAACTACATCCCTATAAAACAAAACTCTGTCACTTTGGGAAAAGCGAAGAGGGATATTTACAGAAAGTGAGCCCTATCAAAACATCTGTTTCAACTGGGCAGGGTGAAAGGTTAAGATAAAGATGGAAATTACTTAGACTTATGAACAATCTTCGGAACATCGACAGTAACCCATTGGCGGTGAACTCCTCGGTGAATCACAAAGTCTGGCACCTTCATTCTTGACTTGTCTTCAGAAATGACGCTGATTTCTGGCAGAGCAGGATCGTTGGAATTTGTTTCCCAAGCAGAGTTGTCGTAGACGAACTCTTCTGTTGCATCTTGCATAATATTTGTACTCTCAGGTAAATCTCCCCATCTAGTAGGCCGGATGTCTTCGAGCCTGATACCAAGTAGTCGAATTTGCCACTTGGTTGTCCTAAGGTGTCCCACACTTCTTTGGAACTGGAGGAGTCATCTCTTTCGATGACGTTGACCTCAAGAAAAGCATAGTTGATGAATTCTAGCCCTGCAAGCTTTGAAAATTCATCGTCGTGCTGAATAGGTTCTAAATACCCTGAGTGTTGATCCCATGACGTGGTGGGGACGCAAGTATTCTTTTTGATAATGCTCAATTGATATGCATCGTTGGGCTGACTCTTTTTCCCCAAGTCTCCCGGGTACGGCTGCCAGATAGGCAGGCCATCCATTGGACCATAATAGTCATGGTCAAAGTTGTCTTTCATCAGAGTGTCCTCCTCTAACGAGTTTGGCGGAGCACGACATCCTTCTGGATCACAATCTTTATATATCATTTTGACATCTGACCTTGGTATAAATCTCGGACTCTGTGCGGGATAGGAAAATGGCGTAGGCACCTCTTCCTGAGACATATAACCGTCCTCGTTAAGATAGGACTTCCATTCTTCATCTGTATCGGAGGAGTCACCCTCGTTGATGGTATGCATTTCCTGAGGCACTGGGTGAAGGAAACCTCCACTGTGGAAGAAGTCCTGAATGGGATGAAGACTTTCATCGTTAGTAGCAGTCTGGGTACAGGTTGAGGAAAAACCAAGACCCTTCTTTGTTTTGTTATCAGTAGGAATGACATGTTGTCCCCACCCTTTTGTATTGTTACTTTTGATCACCTCGAGAGCATCTTTGTACGAGGAAATCGATGTTCCTTTTTCTGATTTGTTACTGCTCACCGACGGTGCTTGGAACTGAGTTCTAACAACCTCCTCTGGTTCTACACAAGTAGACGATAATAAGTTACTCACGATCATGGCCTGCTCTTCGCAGACTGTGACTAGTTGGTCGTTCTTGACGAACTTCAGTTTCAGGTGCAGTGTGGAAGTGACTGCCCCATCCTCGTGTATCCAAGGTCTTCCTAATAAACAGTTGTATGCTGCCTGGAAGTCCATGACCTGGAAAGTGACTTGGAAAGTGTGAGGACCGATAGTTATGGGAAGGTCGACTTCGCCAATAGCTGCTTTCCGGGATCCGTCAAATGCTTTGACGACGACCTCACTGCCCCTCATCGGGGATCCCTTAAATGATAGTCACATTAAGGTGGACTTCGGCATAACATTCAGAGCCGATCCGGTGTCTACTAGTACGCTGGCTAAAGCATCGTCCTGGCAGTTGACTGTAATATTGAGCGCCATGTTGTGACTTTTTCCTTCTTCTAGCAATTCCTCGTCACTAAACCCCAAGTTGTTGTAGGAAGTGATGTTGGAAATGATGCTATCGAATTATCTTATTGTTACATCCTGTTCCACAAAGGCTTGCTCTAAGACTTTTTGTAGAGCCTCTCTGTGAGCTTCAGAACTGAGTAATAGAGATAACACAGAGATTTTTGAAGGAGTTTGCAACAGCTGATCAACAATGTTGTACTCACTCTTTTGGATGAGCTTCAGTATCTCATTGTTGTTTGTTGAAAGGTCGAGGCCACTGGACTGACCGAACAGTTGATCGGGAACTTCTGTTTGAGGTTCCTTTTCTCTGGTAGGTTCTCCAACTCCTCGGTTGAAGATTCGACCGCTCCGTGTTACTCGATTGATGTCTGCAATATTCACGACGGAGGGTAATGGAGCTTCTTTTCCATTCTCAACTATTGTTGCACCGTACTTGTAAGGGATCGCCTCAGTACTGGTCCCGGCAGATAGATAACTACAGGAGCCTTATGAGTTCTCTGACCATCATAACTGGCCTCAATTGGTTCGAGGTTAGGAACCTTTCCACTATCAAGAGGGACTCTTGATTCATGGAGTAAAGGGATTATGGCACATACGTCTTTGGCCACTTCTCGCTTAGGGATCAAGATAAAATCCTTGCTTTGATCAGGATGATAGTTTGACAATGAATCAAAGCTTGACCATGGTTGAATCTCCTTATGGTCCAACTGACTTTTGAGGGCTGCTCGCACGAGGTAGCACCCCTGATTATTCTCTGAGCAAACTCTACAGCGCTCGTAGTTATGTGGTGGCACCCGGACATGTCCGCTTTGAATGACGTGTAACTTCACTAGATCTGTTTCTATTGATCGAACATCCTGACTATTATGCCTAGTAGGGTTCCCGTCGGTCATACTGACTTATTGTGTGTCTTCATCTAGATAGATCGGAAGCCACCAGTGGTTTAACAAGTATTGAAGCGTTCTTTGAATGAGTTCACAACCTTGGTTACTCTCACAACACACTTTACAGTTCTGATACTCATGCGAAGTAAGAAAACCAAGCTGTACTTGTGTAGCGTGTAACTCTACCAAACTGGTATTCATCAAGTGAATATCGAAGATTTGAATCATATTGACCTGATAGTGATTTCTATCACGGTAGTCCTGGATCCATCCAAGATCCATCTGACGCTGGAGGGCCTCTTGTACAAAAGAGCATCCCTGATTGTTTACCGAGAAAATCAGATAGGAATCATAATCGTGTTGTGGCCGATCATGATGTTGGCTTTTCCTTGAGTGCATTACCACCAAGTTGACATTCATCGCACGGATGTCGTGGTTCTGAATGATGTTGGAATTCGTATAAGTCATGTTGACCCCACGAATTATGTGATCCTGGATCCAACCAAGATCCAGCTGTTCCTGTAGAGCTGATTGCACCACAGAACATCCTTGATTGTCTTTAGAGCAGATATCACACTGGTGATAATTATGAGATGGTACATGATGTAACACCCCCTTTCTATACCCCCAAATAATCACATAATCATTTAGGCACATATTAAAAATTTCGTCAAAGTATAATTATAAACATAGTATAAAAGAGGTTTGTCACATTATACATGAAATTAAAACATTCAACACCTGCTCAACAATTGATATGCAACAGTGGGGTAACTTTGCAACAGAGGAACTTAGTCCTTACACCCACATCTCAATATTTAGAATAAAAGCGGAAAATCTAAACATTGAATAACATCAACCTTATATCCATATATATATATATATATATATATATATATATATATATATATATATATATATCATCAAGTATTATCCACCAACATAATTCATGTTTACATAAACATTCATCAACAAGATACATGTACAAATGTATCCCAAAAGAATCATATACATCCTAGCTACCCGGTGCTACATATCAGAGCCGACCGACCAAAAGAATGAAGACACGCTCCACAAAAAGACCACCAGCATACCTACTCTGCAATGCCTCATAGAGCATCATAAAACAACAGAAGGGTGAGAAATATTATCATAATAACAATGCATATAATTATATATCTTAGCATAAAAATACACATATTCTACATTCTCACCACAATTCATCACAACACACTCATATACATCACAATGTATATATATTCAAAACCAAGCATATTCATCATGCATACTTTCACAATTCTTATCATTCCACATAAACATAC
Source organism: Lathyrus tuberosus (assembly GCA_022829125.1). Lineage (NCBI taxonomy): Eukaryota > Viridiplantae > Streptophyta > Magnoliopsida > Fabales > Fabaceae > Lathyrus > Lathyrus tuberosus. Next base: position 5,309,862 of record JALAZF010000199.1, on the reverse strand, counting down.
TGTCACACCCTAATTTTTGACCCTAAAATTTGGTATTTTTCTATGTCGTATATTTCGTACTGATCTATTTTAGTGTCCTCGATTTATTTTTTCGATCACTTGGACGTCCGATTTTTATTTATTTAGGGTCCGTTTATTTTACTTTTTCAACTAATATTATTTAGAATAAATAATTATAGTAATTAGCATTTTATTTTAATTTTATTTTAAATATTTATTTTCACTTTTATTCTTATTTTTTAATTTAAATCATGTTTAGAATAGATAAATAAGATAATTAGTATTTTTATTTTATTTTATTTTAAATATTTATTTTTATTTTTAACTAATATTGTTTTTCATAAATAAATAGGATTTTTAGTTTCTGTTTTAAATTTATTTTAATTAAATTGTTTAAATTTCATTTAGTTTAAATTTTTATTTAATTTTAATGTTATTTTGGGCCTCAAATTGGATATTAGGGATATTATTGGCAACTAAAAGATAACCCTAATTTATCTTATTATATATATTTGTGCTAATGCTAAGGACCGAAAATAAAAAACCCAAAGAGGGGCAGCCGTACGTGAACGTTGCAAATAACAAAGTTACAATTTTTTCTTGTTTCAAATCCCCACCGATTGTCTTACACAGCCGTAAGTCGTGTTACTATAATACACAGATTGTCTAATTTGTTTAACTCATATGCATAGATGGCTTTTTTTACACCGTCGTACCGTCATATATTACTAACTAATGTTTACTACTCACGTTTTCACAAGCATACATATGATGCATATATCTTACTATTTCCACTGATTCCTAACATACTGTGTCAATCGGTTTTTAATATACGCCGTACTGTTTCAATTGCTAACGTACATATATATGTATACTATATGATTTTGTTATATATGATTTTAATATAAACTAATGTTTTGTCTTAATATAAATAATATATATTACGGTTTCTCATATTTTTGTAATAAAGTAATCATTACCATCATTTTACAAAACATTTGCTTCTTTTCAAATTTGCAAAATGTTTTATATTGTACATATTGTTAATATTTTATTTAAATTGTTCGGATTGAATTATGTCGATACGCTATTCGCATGTTTATGTGCTTGAGGCGTGACATTTACGTTAGGTTCGATCCGGTTGCGATGATCGCATTTTCGCGTTAGCAACATTGTTGGGTTTTATCAAATTTTAAAATTTCCTTTTGCTTTATTTTTCTTTTTATTATATTTAGATCTGTACAATTTGGATCTGGTTGCGATGACCGCTTATGCGGTAGCAATTAGCCTTTTTTTCGTTTTAATTCTTTTTTTATTAGATTGTTCGGATCGAATTACGTCGATACACTGTCTGCATATATATGCATGATGCGTGACCTTTATATTTAGTTCGATCCGACTGCGATGATCGCATTTTGCGTAGCAACATTATTGTTTTAAAACTGTTTATTTTAAAATTTATTTTTTCAGGCGTTCTCCATCTCTAAAAAATTTTAGATCCTTACAATTCGGATCTGGTTGCGATGACCGCGTTTTCGCGATAGCAATATTGTTGAGGTTTTATCAAAGTTAAATTTCTCTTTTGTTTTTAGTTGCTTTTTTTGTTATATTTAGATCCGTACAATTCGGATCCGGTTGCGATGACCGCGTTTTCGCGATAGCAATGTTGTTGAGGCCGTATTTTTTTTTCCTCTTGGTTGGTTAATGAAAGGCTAAATAAAAGATTATCGATTTTATCGAGTTAAATTTTGATTTAGACGAAACCACCTTTATTTTCACTTTTCTTTATTTTTGGCCTATGATATTACAAAAATCATGACTGGATGGATTTATTCAAAATGACTAAAAGTCTTGATAAGTATGAGGCCACTCTTTTTATTTATCTTTATTGGTCGATGAAAGTAAAAAATCCAAGATTATCGATTTATCGATTAAATCTTGATTAAGACGAGACCAATTTCATTTTCATTTTGATCCCATTTTTTCTAAATGCACCCCACTTATTTGTTATTTCTCTTAAGCCCATTCCTTTTCATTATTAATTTTTTATGTTTAATTTAATTTCTTTTAATTTTATATTTTATTAAATAAAAAAAACTCAAAAAAATAATTATTAAGTAACTTTTGATTAATTTTATTAAATTCTTTTATTTAATACTAATTAATCCATTAAAGGATTAATTTTATTAAATATTTGACTTTAATTCAATTAATTATTTTAAATCAATTTTTTCTTAATCCTAAAAATTTCAAAAATACTTCTTATTTAGTTCTCAGTTCTAAATTTTCTTTTTTAGATATTACCTATTTTAATTTTAATTTTTAAATAACTTCTTCTCCTTATTTCAAGCGATAAATAACATAAATAATAACAAGAGGTTCCTGTAGAGTACTACAGACGTTTAGGATGCTAATACCTTCCCTAATCGTAACCAACCCCCAAACCTTAGATCTCTTATTAGGTTTTTCGATCTTTAACCCTTTCCTTTGGATAAAATAAAGACCGGTGGTGAATTTCAAAAATTGTGATTCAAGTTAATCCAATAGCTTGATATCCAATTCTCACCGCGACAGAAATGACGACTCTGCTGGGGACTTTCGAGGGTTTCCCCTAACTTGTTTATATCTATGTTATTTATTTGCTTATTTGCCTATATATCTTTATATCTGTATATATACCTGTTTTGCTTGGTTTTTCTGTGTGCAGGGTACTATTTGTGTGGTGAGACAAAGTCCTACACCCGGACTAGAGCGAAATTAAGATAGGAAAACGGTGAGACTTCAATGATACTTTGAGGGAGTCGATTCCTGAAAAAGTAAATTGAGACTTCACCACTCAGTCTAGGCCCTCTCGAATAAAATATTTGTCCAACGAGTTCATTCGTGAAGACGATATGGTTTCGATCTAAAGGCCCTCGGGACTGGGGACCGTAGTTACCTTTAACCCAACTTGGCCTATTAGGATGTAGTGCGGGGACTATGCGGGAGTCTATTTCTGCAATAGTCGCTACGCGATACTACACTCAGACGAGATTCTCTTGAGAATATTATTGACTACCAAGTGATTTGGAAAATCGATAATATCCGAAAGATGGATTGTAGACTCTGGGAACTTTGTAGAACCCGTTCGGCAGGTACAAATAAACCTCTAGTACATACCTTGGGAAGGGTAGACCATGGCTCCATGCTCGTGATCTTCAAGCCTAGGCCTTTGTTTGCCTGTATATGTGTATACCTGTGCTTATGCATCCATTCATGTATTCATGCATAACCATTCGGTTTCAAGAAACTCAATTGTTCTTTCATTTGCAAAATCAATAAAAAATCCTGGATTATAAAATGAAACTTTTTTCAGCCTTTCCGAAATGTTTGTAACCTACTCTTGAGTTCCTTGAAACCATTACATTGCATTGCATATCATTTGCATGATTCATTGCATACATCCGTTTGTCCAGCAACTCATTTCCAGCTATCTTTATCTTCAGTGTCACCTGTGAGTCGTCAAGCTGATTCCTCGACATCGATACCAGACTAGAGCTAACTATAGACGCATAATGGCAGAACAAGAAGCACATAATGCTGAGATGCGAATGGAGATCGACGACCTTAAGTCAAGCATGGCAAAGCTCACTAAAATGCTCCAAGTTTTGATTGCTAGAGGAGAACCACCTCAAAGGACTGTCATTCAGGAAGTTTCAAATGTAGATCCTCATCCTGTTCAGGTGCAACCTTCAACTTGGCCAGAGTTTGGTTTACCTTCCAACTACTCACCACCTCTTGCATCTACTGGTATGATTGGTCAGACTGCTGGACCAGTTTTTCAAGCTCCTATTTTTGCCGAGCCTCAACCTATAGTTCAGACTACTCGGGCTCCTTTTAAGAACCCTCTCTATGAGTACAATGCTGCCAGTGCTCAGGGTGAAGACCGTGAAGACTTTGTTGAACCTGAGGTTGTCCGTGAACAGTTTCAGACTATAGACAAGAGACTTAAAGCTGTAGAGGGTACTGATTTCTTCAACATTGATGCAGAAAACATGCACTTGGTTTCTGACCTTGTTATGCCTGCTAAATTCAAGACTCTTACTTTCGAGAAGTACAAAGGTGATTCTTGCCCAAGAGCTCATTTGGTCATGTATACCCGAAAGATGGCTGCTCATGCCAAGAATCAGAAGTTGCTTATCCACTATTTTCAAGATAGTCTGAGTGGAGCTTCTCTCAAATGGTATATGAATCTTGAACAAAACAACATTCACTGTTTTCAGGATCTTATTAATGCCTTCATGAAGCAATATAAATATAACCTTGACATGGCTCCTGATCGCCGTCAGCTTCAAAACATGTCTCAGAATGATAAAGAGTCCTTCAAGGAATATGCTCAGCGTTGGAGAGAACTCGCTTCTCAAGTTGAACCTCCTTTGGCAGAGAAAGAATTAACTGGATTGTTTATGGACACCTTGTCTCCATTCTACTGGGAGAAGATGATTGGTAGTGTTTCATCCAATTTCACTGATTTGGTTACTATTGGTCAAAGACTCGAGGAAGGTCTTAAGAAAGGTAAAGTGTCAAAGACTGCTGAATCTTCTAATGGTGCGAAGAAATCCTATGGGAACTTCCAGAAGAAGAAAGAAGATCAGACTAATGTTGTCACATTTAAAACAAGAGGGCCTCAACCCCAACCTCATTATTCTTGTCACCCTGCTGTTGCTGCTGTTACTCCCGTGATTACTGCTCCACGACCAGCTCAAGCTACTCAACGTCCGGCTGTTAGACAGAATCAATACCATGATAGGAGTCATTTTGATCCTATTCTAATGACGTACACCGAATTATATCCTGGTCTGGTTCAGAAAGGTTTGATTACTACTAAGGCTTTGCCTCCTCCTCCAGATCCACTTCCACCTGGATTCAGATCTGATCTCCACTGTGCATTCCATGAAGGTGCCGCCGGCCATGACTTGGAACATTGCTATGCACTAAAGGCTAGAGTGCGTGGCTTGATTAAGGTCGGAATCATCAACTTTCGTGACACCAATCCTAATGTCCAGACGAATCCTCTGCCAGAGCATGCCAAGTGAAGCTTCTGTCGACTTCAGCAGACTTCAGTGTTTCAGACATGACAGCTCACTCTTTGTTTCTGATTAGTCACTAGACCATGTTTCTTATCGTTTGCATTTTCCTTATTTGTTTTGGTTGTTTGCTTTCAATTTATGTTTGTACTTTCATAATTAATAAAATGAGCATTGCAACTTTTAATTCAATTCATTTGTGTTTGCTAGTTTACGCTTTATACTTCAAAAAAAAAAACAACAAAAAATCATCTCTTTTCCACTTTCCTTCTGATTATGCTAAGATTAGAGGGAGGATGATGAATACAAAATACTCATAATTGTTGTCGGTATGCTTTCAAATCAAAACTTTACTGAGGATGTAAGGCATTGTTTCAATTCCCAAACAGTGGAGAAATAAGGAAGATAAACCCTCGTCAACCCCTTTGAGCCTTGAAGTAGGAGTTTCTTTTCTTTACAAATAAAAACCCGCAATCTTAACCCGGGGGCAGGGTAGTTCTCAGTTAACTTGATTGTGCATTCAAATACAAGAGTTTCGTGCAAGACACCTCTCACATAAATGTGGCATTCTCAAATTTTCCTTCGCACGCAACAAGCAAGTGTCGAAGATGTCCTTCAAGTCAAAAGCCGATGATGGTTCGTCGTAATCATTAAGCCAGACAGTCACTTTCTTTCAAAAAAAGATAAAAAATAAAAAAAGGAAAAAGCCCGCTAAGTCGAAACCTATGAAGGAGACTTAGGCAAAAAATTGGGGCATCCCATTGACTGTAAGATTCACGAGAAATAGTTCAGGCAAAAGTTAGGGATAATAAAAAGAAGAATCTTTAAATCCTTACCATGGAATCCTCAATGAACAAAAAAACAACCAAGAGTTATAAGGAAGTAATGACTGTCACCTCAAAAGTCCCTTAACTTCTGAACCATCATCACTATCATCAATGCAATCCCTAACTTATGGGAACCTGAGTGCAAAGTCTGAGTTAACTGAGTGTAGGACTGGAGATCATCACGAAGATTGGGTGGGTACAAATAAACTTTGAGCCTTTATCCTTTGTTTCTTAAACCGTGAACCAGGCCACGTTATAACCCTCAAAAGACCTAATCGAAGCAAGGTTATTTTGAAAGCATACTACAACGAGGTTGCGTAAACTGACTCCTAAAGATCTTTGCAGATTATTTTTTTGGCATCACGCCTTTTTGCTTTATCTTTCACTTTTAAACGTCTTGAACCACCGTGTTCTGACCAGTGACCCTATTGTTTTACCTCTTTCCAAAAATGATTTTGATTTTAAAAGTTGCATGAACTTTGCATTTACTATGTTGGCATGAACACTTTTGTTTGCAAACTGGCTTCCTCTTAAGGAATTTTCAAACATTTGAGAAACTTGGTCGGTGATCCAATCAGGGGCAAGTTCTTTCCAGATCAGGTTGAAAATCAGTTCAAGATGTGTTACAGTGCAAGTCTTTCTCAGAATTGATTTATTCATAATATCTTCCGAGACTCAGACTGGGGGCAAGCTTTCCAAGTGCACAGTTAAGCAGTCATTTACAGAATCAATCCAGTTGAAGCCATTATCAGTTCATCTACAACAAACAGCTAATCAGGGGCAGTTTACTTGAAGAATCCCCATGCAGCTTTCCATCCCTCCTATTTGGATCACCAGTTTGATACAGTTTACCAGTATGGAAGAATTGTGCTCAGTAGCATCTTTAGTCCCAAGCAGAACGACAGTGATCTCTATGTTGAGGAATCAGTCTTCCAGTCTTGTCTTCTCCACAAAATAGTCGAGTCGTGTCTTCGACGTCTGCATTACATCAGCATTTACATTTGCATTTGATCATATATCATGGCATAATTCATATACATCTGCATAGAAAGAGAGTCATCCTCATTTGCGCTCATTTGCATTATCCATTAGTCGTGTTGTTATTCACGTCTTACCTTTGCAGTCAAACTCCAACTCACTTGGAACCTACCAAACAAATATTTTCGAGTTTATCCAATGCTTTCTTGGGTACCTCCTTGTTCATATTCGTCCAATGTTTTCTTGGGTATATCTTTGTTCACATTCATCTAAAACCACTATTAGATATTATGATTGTACCTTTCATTCAAGGCCATTATTGGATGTCTGGTTTCTTTTCCATCTGATGTTTTTCTGGATGGGTCCCTCTATTCGATGTTCTTCCGGATATGTACTTTTGTTCTGATGTTTCTCCCAGAACATTCTTTGTGTCTATCTGACGTTCTTCCAGATATGACGTTGTGTCTGATGTTTTTCCAGATGTGTCCTTTATTCTGATGTTCTTCCAGAATTTATCTGATGTTCTTCCAGATATTACCTTTGATTCTGATACTTTTCCAGAATCGCTCCGATGTTCTTCCGGATATGTACTTTTATTCTGATGTTCTTCCAGAACCCGTCTGACGTTTTTCCAGACATTCATATCGATTCTGATGCTTTTCTGGAATCTATCCGATGTTTTTCCGGATATGTCTCTATTTCTGATGTTCTTCCAGATTGAGTCTTTGTTATCTGATGTTCTTCCAGATATATCACATTGTTTATCTGATGTTCTTCCGGATATGTGACTTTATTCTGATGCTTTTCCGGAATGACCTTGCTTTTACCGTATGATGTTTTCCCATATGTGTCTGCTCCTGATGTTTTTCCAGAGCCCTTTTATGTCTATCTGATGCTCTTCCGGATATGACCTTGTTTATCTGATGTTCTTCTAGATATGTGACTTTATTATGATGCTTTTCCAAAACCCCTTTTGTGTCTATCTGATGTTCTTCCAGATATGACCTTGTTTATCTGATGTTTTTCCAAATATGATGTTCCTTATCTGACGTTCTCCCAGATATGTCTTCAAATCTTTACCCGTACATTGAATGATTTTCTAAATGTTTCGGGTATATCTTCAAGATCTCTGTCTTTCATTTCATATCATATCATAAGCATTTTGTGGCATCTTAGGGCAAAAAATTATGCATGTTTGTATTTAAGTCTCTCCTATCTCATCGAGATGAAGATTTCAATCTCCATATCTCCGGATAGAAGAAACTTAAATAGGGGCATTTGTCACACCCTAATTTTTGACCCTAAAATTTGGTATTTTTCCATGTCGTATATTTCGTACTGATCTATTTTAGTGTCCTCGATTTATTTTTTCGATCACTTGGACGTCCGATTTTTATTTATTTAGGGTCCGTTTATTTTACTTTTTCAACTAATATTATTTAGAATAAATAATTATAGTAATTAGCATTTTATTTTAATTTTATTTTAAATATTTATTTTCACTTTTATTCTTATTTTTTAATTTAAATAATGTTTAGAATAGATAAATAAGATAATTAGTATTTTTTTTTTATTTTATTTTAAATATTTATTTTTATTTTTAACTAATATTGTTTTTCATAAATAAATAGGATTTTTAGTTTCTGTTTTAAATTTATTTTAATTAAATTGTTTAAATTTCATTTAGTTTAAATTTTTATTTAATTTTAATGTTATTTTGGGCCTCAAATTGGATATTAGGGATATTATTGGCAACTAAAAGATAACCCTAATTTATCTTATTATATATATTTGTGCTAATGCTAAGGACCGAAAATAAAAAACCCAAAGAGGGGCAGCCGTACGTGAACGTTCCAAGTAACAAAGTTACAATTTTTTCTTGTTTCAAATCCCCACCGATTGTCTTACACAGCCGTAAGTCGTGTTACTATAATACACAGATTGTCTAATTTGTTTAACTCATATGCATAGATGGCTTTTGTTACACCGCCGTACCGTCATATATTACTAACTAATGTTTACTACTCACGTTTTCACAAGCATACATATGATGCATATATCTTACTATTTCCACTGATTCCTAACATACTGTGTCAATCGGTTTTTAATATACGCCGTACTGTTTCAATTGCTAACGTACATATATATGTATACTATATGATTTTGTTATATATGATTTTAATATAAACTAATGTTTTGTCTTAATATAAATAATATATATTACGGTTTCTCATATTTTTGTAATAAAGTAATCATTACCATCATTTTACAAAACATTCGCTTCTTTTCAAATTTGCAAAATGTTTTATATTGTACATATTGTTAATATTTTATTTAAATTGTTCGGATTGAATTATGTCGATACGCTATTCGCATGTTTATGTGCTTGAGGCGTGACATTTACGTTAGGTTCAATCCGGTTGCGATGATCGCATTTTCGCGTTAGCAACATTGTTGGGTTTTATCAAATTTTAAAATTTCCTTTTGCTTTATTTTTCTTTTTATTATATTTAGATCTGTACAATTTGGATCTAGTTGCGATGACCGCTTATGCGGTAGCAATTTGCCTTTTTTTCGTTTTAATTCTTTTTTTTATTAGATTGTTCGGATCGAATTACGTCGATACACTGTCTGCATATATGTGCATGATGCGTGACCTTTATATTTAGTTCGATCCGACTGCGATGATCGCATTTTGCGTAGCAACATTATTGTTTTAAAACTGTTTATTTTAAAATTTATTTTTTCAGGCGTTCTCCATCTCTAAAAAATTTTAGATCCTTACAATTCGGATCTGGTTGCGATGACCGCGTTTTCGCGATAGCAATATTGTTGAGGTTTTATCAAAGTTAAATTTCTCTTTTGTTTTTAGTTGCTTTTTTTGTTATATTTAGATCCGTACAATTCGGATCCGGTTGCAATGACCGCGTTTTCGCGATAGCAATGTTGTTGAGGCCGTATTTTTTTTTCCTCTTGGTTGGTTAATGAAAGGCTAAATAAAAGATTATCGATTTTATCGAGTTAAATTTTGATTTAGACGAAACCACCTTTATTTTCACTTTTCTTTATTTTTGGCCTATGATATTACAAAAATCATGACTGGATGGATTTATTCAAAATGACTAAAAGTCTTGATAAGTATGAGGCCACTCTTTTTATTTATCTTTATTGGTCGATGAAAGTAAAAAATCCAAGATTATCGATTTATCGATTAAATCTTGATTAAGACGAGACCAATTTCATTTTCATTTTGATCCCATTTTTTCTAAATGCACCCCACTTATTTGTTATTTCTCTTAAGCCCATTCCTTTTCTTTATTAATTTTTTATGTTTAATTTAATTTCTTTTAATTTTATATTTTATTAAATAAAAAAAACTCAAAAAAATAATTATTAAGTAACTTTTGATTAATTTTATTAAATTCTTTTATTTAATACTAATTAATCCATTAAAGGATTAATTTTATTAAATATTTGACTTTAATTCAATTAATTATTTTAAATCAATTTTTTCTTAATCCTAAAAATTTCAAAAATACTTCTTATTTAGTTCTCAGTTCTAAATTTTCTTTTTTAGATATTACCTATTTTAATTTTAATTTTTAAATAACTTCTTCTCCTTATTTCAAGCGATAAATAACATAAATAATAACAAGAGGTTCTTGTAGAGTACTACAGACGTTTAGGATGATAATACCTTCCCTAATCGTAACCAACCCCCAAACCTTAGATCTCTTATTAGGTTTTTCGATCTTTAACCCTTTCCTTTGGATAAAATAAAGACCGGTGGTGAATTTCAAAAATTGTGATTCAAGTTAATCCAATAGCTTGATATCCAATTCTCACCGCGACACATACATATTCATGTTTATTCATCAATGCACAATTATAAAGATGATAAATGCAAATCATAGAGACCGAATCACGACTCTATGCAAATGCAATGCGGTATTGACTCAATCATCTCAAGTTCACTCAGGAACTTATTGGAACCATCGCTCGTTACCAATGTAACTCCCCGTCGGGCATACGATGTTCACCCATTGCTCACACCTCACATAGGCACACAATGTTTATGGATTGCTCACACCTCACATAGGCACATAATCCGATTGCTCACACCTCACCTAGGCACACAATCGTTTGTAATCATCGCTCACACCTCACATAGGCACACGACGTTACAACGGATTCTCATTAGAATCCCACCACACAAGAATGTACATCATTATGCTTCACATACAAAATGACTCAAGACATTCTTGAAATGCATACATATTCACAATATATCCATGCATTCATCTCATACAATCACATACAATCTATATACATTCACATCAATGCACTATTGTATGATTCACATCCAAAACACACATTCAAAACGGTAAAAGTCGCTAAATAACACTATTCCTGACTTTTCGACTTATTTAATCGGCTAACAACCCCAAACTCCTCACCATAAGGAACTACAGCTCAATAGCTATCCAACGATACCAAGAATGTAAAAATCGGATAAACGGAACTCAAGTTACGAAAGAAACGAAAAACGATATTTTGAAAAATCCCATTTTTACCATTGTTCTGTCCATCCGCATATGCACCAATTCCGTACGCGTATGGCCCAAACTCGTACGCGTATCATACGCGTTTCACCAGATGGCCGGGAAAACATGCAACCCATACGCGTATTGGCCCTGAAATGCGCCACCCATACGCGTATTGCCTTAGTCAATACGCGTATGGCCTGCCCTAATACGCGTATGGCCAGGCAGAATGCAGAATTTTCCTGCATAATTTTTCTCTGCGTTTTGCACTCCAACCACACCCAAATTCATCATCTAAACTCATAAAAATACCAATTTGATGTACAACAACATATATCAATCGTGCATCAACAACAAGGAACACGAAAACATCATTTCCAACACTAATTAATCGAATTCTAACACTTCTACACAAATGGGTTTATACAAAAACTCATAAAAATCAACAACAACAACAACGAACAATCATACAAATGATATACATTGATGAGATAATAAGATTTCACACCCTTACCCGGATTCCAAGCTTGCTAGATGATTGTTCTTGATGGTATTCTAGGTTTTCCAAGTTTTCCTCTCTTTTCTCTTCTTCCTCTTTCTTTCTCTCCTTTTTCTCTCTATTTTTCTTTTCTTTCTCTTTCTCTCCTATTTCTTCTTCTTATCTCTTTTTCTTTTCTTATTTTCTACTCAAATTCAATTAATTCATTTTCTCACATAATTATTCACTTAATCACTTTTCTACCAATTTTACTAAATTTCTAACTTACCATAAAATGAGAAATGTCCAAAATACCCTCCATTCTAATTTCCCCGAAAACTCTCAAAAACAGTAAAATATCATAACATGTCAACATAGCATATTAACACACCAATTTCATAAATAAAATAATTTATCACACATTTTAAATAAAAGACTCAACAAAATGGGAATAATCGAAATCGGGGCATTACACATTATCGTACCCGCTTTGTCTGCAATGCATCTTGACCAGATTAGCCCTTAATAAGAGTACATCATGAATTTGATAGATGTGGTTAGACTCTCCCTCTATCAAATTGACTGCAGCTTTCTCGTGTTGAGGCAACAGATTCGTCTAAACATTTGGATTTGTATCCTTGAAGGATAAGACCCCGCTCCTAATGAGCTTTTGCACATCGGATTTGAAACTAAGACAGTTTTCTATGTTATGCCCTGGCCTCCTTGATGGTAAGGACAAGTCTGATCCGGTTTGAACCAAAAAGGCGGATTTTCCGGTACTGTAAGAGGAGACCTGGTTTGGACATGCCCCTTGACCAGTAGTAACGGAAACAATTATGCGTACAACATTGGTATAGGGTCAAACCCTGGTGGTCGCGTTGTGCGGTTGTTGTTGTACTAAGGACGAGCCTGCTGAAGAGGGTTTTGTGTCCTTTGCTGATATTGTTGTTGAATCGGTTGGCTCTGAGCAACCTGAGGTTGATACGTTGGAACAGGCGTAGGGTTAATAGTAGGAGTTACAGCTTCTATTGGTTGGTAACATCGCCTTTGCTTTTCGAGAGAGATATTACCAATATCTTGCTCTTTTTTCTTAGGGAAAACACTACCGTATCTTTTGGTATTGCTTGATGGTCCAGCGTCTTTAATTAAACGTCCTTCTCAGACAGCTTCCTTAAGACGAACTCCCATGCCCACCATTTCGGTGAAGTCACTGGGTGCACTGGCGACCATTCTGTCGTAGTAAAACGAACTTAAGGTTTTCAAGAAGATCTTTGTCATCTCCTTTTCCTCAAGAGGTGGACAAATCTGAGCGGCAATTTCACGCCATCTTTGAGCATATTCCTTAAAGGTTTCCTTATCCTTCTGCGACATGGCTCTGTGTTGACCTCTGTCTGGTGCCATGTCCAGGTTATACTTATATTGTTGAACAAAGGCAGCGCCAAGATCTCTGAAAGTGACGATCTTAGTGCGGTTTAAACCTATGTACCATTTGAGTGCGGCACCGGTTAAACTATTCTGGAAGTAATGGATCAGTAGCTATTGGTTCTCTGTCTGTGTTGACATTCTCCGAGCGTACATCACCAAGTGACTTTGAGGGCAAGAGTTACCCTTGTATTTTTCAAATTCGGGCACCTTGAATTAGAGCGAAACTTTCACATTGGGGACCAAACAAAGGTCTGCAGCGTCCTTTCCAAATAGATCCTGACCACGAATAGCCTGCAGTTCTTTCTGCATCTCTAGGAACTGTTCCTGGAATTCCTTCATCTTATCATTCATACTCTCATTTCCACCAGAAGGTATCTGCGGAATCCGTCCTTTCGGGACAGTGTGTACCACGGGTGGTGGTATAGTCATTACGGAAGTGACTCTTGGTGCTTCCCTTTCCCGAAGTTTGTAACCTTCAGGAGTTGCTGTCATGCCCCTTGCATCTTTGCTTTCCCGAAGTTTGTAATCTTCAGGCCCAGCGGTTCCTGCTGCAGTTTCCGGATCCTTCATGATCGGTGGAATATATCCTTCCGGGATATAGTTGAGTGGCATGCCCTAGGGACGATCTTTTGGCATGTTATACCGAGGATCATACTTTTCCACTATGGGCGCAGATGTGATCTCTGAGATCACAGTCCTTTGTTGTTGCATCTGGGCTGCTACCAGAGATTGCATGTCATTGTGAAGTTTCCTCAAATCTTCCTTCAGAGTGTCGATTTCTTCTCTCAACTCTTTGTTCTCTTCCTCGAGATCATCCATTTTCTTTTGTCGATTGGCCCGAGTATTGTACGAATGAGACAGTTTGACTCTAGAATCGAGACACAAACGTGAGATTCGTAGGGAAAAAGAATGCGTTAGGTGAGAATGATGAATGATATGCAATGATTATATTAATATCAAACAGTGGGGAAACCCCGTTTTATTGAATTCAAAGATTGCGGAAATGGAAATACAAGAATTTACAAAGTGCTGTAAAAGGAAATGTCTAAACTAATGGATCCTGAGTCCTCTCTGAGGAGAGCTCAGGTGCTGGTTCTGGTATTTTTCTTTTCTTTGACCGGGGCTCTTGAGCCGTTGTCGGGTTGTCATTCCTTTGCCAAGTGAAAGGAGCGAGAAAATTCCTTTGGTCTTCTTGATTCTCTACTGCATGTTGCTCTAAAATCTCAATCAGAGCATCTTTTTCTTTTAACAGTTGATGTATTTTGTTACACTCCACGTTGAGAATACGATATTTGTTCCTCCAAGACCCCTTCTCTTGTTGAACTTTGTTGAGAGTAACCTGAAGTTTTTCCGTATCCGACATAAAATAAAGGACAGATTCCCTTAATGGAAGAACCTCTTGACGAGGGTAAGGCATCCTCAGGTTGAGAACTCTAGTTTGTACCCAGTGGAGATAAGGCTCCACAGAGATACAGTCTGGTTTCCCTAGAGACTCTCTTCCTTTCCTGTGAACATGTTTCCAGGCATGCACTATTTCTGTCTTTAGTGCCCTGTCATTTTCCCCTTCCTTAAAGAAAAGACCTTCCAGATGAGCATTACACGGGATATGCCTCATCGGGTATCCGAATTGACGACGAACTAAAACCGGATGATAATTGATTCCTCCTTTAATTCCTATGAGGGGTACGTTAGGGAAGTTTCCACAACGGTCAATGATCCTGATCCCGTCATAGATTCGATTGTACCAATCGATGTCAGAGTTGGTAAGACACATAATTCTATGCGACCAACGTAATGTATTCTTTTGATCCCAAAAAGCAGCAGACTTGGGTAAATAGGAAGTGAACCATTTGTATAGCAAGGGTACACATCATGTGATCATTCCTCCACTGTACAAATTCCTTAAGTGTACAGAATGATAAGCATCTGCGAGCAGGGTTGGTACGGGGTTTCCAATCAGAAAAATCTTAATGGCATTGATATCAACGAAGCTATCAATGTTGGAAAATAGACATAACCCGTAGTAAAGCAAAGTAAAGATGCTTTCGAAAGCAGGCACATTCCCTATACTAGCAAAGTACAGGGCTTTCTTTATCAAAAACTGGGCTGGCAAACCTTGGATTCAACCCTTAGTGATCATGTGAGTCCTGACTTCTGACTCGTTCAAATAAATTTCCCTTGCAATGGTTTGATCCTTTGGAATTTCTTCCAGTCCAGAAAAGGGAGCTTGGTCAGTGATAGGTAAATCAGTCAGGTGAGAGTACTCCTCCAGTGTTGGTGCTAGCTGATAATCCGAGAATGTGAAACAGTGATAGACCGGAGCGTAGAACTAGATTAGTGTGGACAGGATTCCTTCAATTACATGGACCCTTAACAGAGACAGTAGTCCTCCGTACTTAGCTCTGAAAGCATCAGGGTTGGTGATCATCCTCGCCAATCCTCTTAAATCCTCTAGTTTTGGAACCTTGAAGGTATACTTGTGAGTCCTCCTTCTACCGAAATCCATAACGTAATCTTTCTCTCTGACATTTGCAATCGTTGTCTCAGTTTAATTTGAAAAAGAGAGACTAGAAGAGAAAATTTTCTTTGTTTTAATGTTTTTTAGTGAAATGAATGCATGGATGCAGCACAAAAAAACATAGAAAAAACATGGGGTCAAAGGTTCGGTGTCATGAAGTCAAGGCTCTACCCATCCCCAAAGATTTTACTGGTGATTTTTTGTACCTGTCCTCAAAATCATTGGCCCCTCTTGGGATAACAAAAGCAGGCTGGTTCATCCGAGCGAGCTGCAGTATCTTAGAGTGGTCTCAAATGAGGGTAGTATTGCGTGACAACTATTTCCGATAGCTTCCGCACTACAAAATAGTAACATGGTCTTAGTCTACTAAAATCCTCAGTTTCACGGACAGCCCAATCGAACAATCTGCTTTCAACAACCGAAGTCGTATAGGCATTGAATCCGCAAAGGGTATCTCCACTGATTCGATGGTCTACTGGGACCTCTTATTTGGGAGTCACTCCCTGTAAGATTACCCGTCTCGTGCCATCACCTATCTTAGGTGTATACTCAATCTTTCCAGATGCGGCATCACCCGTAGTCCCATTAGCAGAAAAATAAACACGGATATCAAGTAGGAAAAGCAATATATATATATATATATTCATTCCTAAAGCTAACATCCTAGACCTCTTAGGAGCTATAATAATCTTAGTCCTAATTTTCCACACCGCAATGGTAGGAGGGGTGCTACTTTCTGATTTCTTATTTATCCCATGAAGATGGAAGGGAAAGGGAAGGTATCTAAAAATAACCTTGCACGCGAATATTGAACAAACGCTTAAAGAGATTGGGGGGTCCAGGGTCAGGTTATACAATGGGTAGTTGTCAGTTACCCATCTTATATGTGGTTATCCACAGGATATTAGCTTTAGGTTTTGCTTTGTACTTGGGAAAGTTTCTTGTGAAATATGAGAAAGTGAGTGAGTTTTTGTTGATGTTTTTGGTAAGGTGCTGAACCTAAGTTTTGATTGATGTATGAAGGTACTGGACCTAGAGTTTTTTATTAGTATGCTCGCTAAGATTTCGCAATCTTATGCCTACGTATTCACGTTTAAACGAAATAGGGAAACCAGAGCAATCGTAGTTCCTCCTATTCTAAGGGAGGAAAAAGATGTTTTGGTGTCTCGTTCAAAGCCCAAGACAGAAGCTAAAAGGAGTATTTGTGTCTTGTTCAAAGCCCAAGATTGAAGCTAAAAGGTTTGACTGAGAGAGAATTTGTTATCTCTAAAGACGGATTGTTGATTTTTATGTACCTTGATCAAAGCCTGAAGCTAAGAGGTTGATTGACTCCACTAAGGAAGTCCTTATACAAAGCCTAAGAGGAGGCTGACTCCACTGGGGAGGTATTTATCTGTCTTGTATAAAGCCCAAGATTGAGGCAAAAAGGGTTTGACTCGACAAGAGAGTGCTTTTCTCTATCTCGTATGAAGCCTGAGATTGAGGCTAAAAAGGGTTGACTCAATAAGAGAGTGCAAAAAGATGCGGACTCAACAAGAGAGTCTTATAAGAGTGGTTGGCTCAATAAGAGAGTCTGAAAAGTAATCGACTCAACTAGAGAGTCTGAAAAGGTGATCGAATCAACAAGAGAGTCTGAAAAGGTTAGCTCCGCTAGGGAGAATCATTGTACAAAGCCCAAGAGGAGCCTGGATTTCCAGAGGAAAGATCATTATACAAAGCCTAAGAGGAGGCTAACTTCTGCTGGGAATTATTGAGATCCCGAGGCAGGTCCAAGTGGGGAATCAACTTCTGCTGAGGATTACAGAAGAGTTGAGGTATCAGATGCCTTGAGGTTCTGATTTGGGATAGTGTTATTTGATGATAAACTGACCCTGGCTAGGGGATTTTAGGAGAGAGATTAGGTTTTAAAACCCACAAGTTTTAACTCTGCTGGAGATTAATCCAGAATCCGGGGTTTCTTCCCATGTTTGTAGGGAACTTGAGAATGTCTTTGAGACTCAAGGGAATTTAGACTGTCCAAGTCTATTAGTGTGGTCTATCTTTGTACAATGCCCAAGAGGAGGCCCACTCGTTTAAGAGATGAGTATCAACCCTAAAATTGGTCTGGGGGCTTTTTGGTGACTCTTTTTAGAAAGACAGCTCTAGCAAAGGATGACTAAGTTCTGTCTTATACCTCTACGAGGTCGTGAGGGTCCTTGTACGAAGCCCAAGAGAAGGCATGAGAACTTTTAAGAAGCCGGCGGATCCTTGTACAAAGCCCAAGAGGAGGCGGGGATGCTTTTAGGAAGCCTGTTGGTCCCCAAACCAAGAGAAGTTCAAGAAATGCAATTCACAGCGGAGAGATCATTCCAAGAAAGTTCGAGTGTTTGGAAGAAACTCAAGAGATGCTATTCACAGAGAATAGATCAACTCCGGGGAGTGATATTTCTTTGACAATTTCTAAGGGTGACAGTCTGAGAAAAGGTTCACCGAGAATACTGCCTTTCTCTTTGCTCCATATTGATTAACCCCAAGAGAAGGGAAGACTGTATCTGGAAATCCAATGGGGGTCTAGTTTTGACCGTATTTAAGAATGACCAACATGGCTTTACCTAGTTCTAGACCTAGTTGTCGGGGAAAAGTCTAAATAACTATACTGGTATATATACAGTTGGTATATGACAAGTATTTAAAGGAGTATGAAAGAAGACTAACCATACGCAGCTTCCCACAATACAGTTATATATATTTGACATGTATTTAAAAGAATGAAAGAAGACTAACCATGCGCAGCTTCCCACAATACAGGTATATATATTAAAGCGAATAAACGAAAGCGGATTAAAACTTATAGGTGAGCAAGCTTCCATGCTGTTTTGTTAGTTATTCAAAGAAAATGAAGAAAGTTTTGATAACAACTGTATATTTGAATCTAAATCAAAAGGGAAATTGTTTTGAAAAGATTGTTGTGGCTTATAGTCAAAGAGAGGTGTAATACCCCAAATTTTGACCACTTAGATTTCCCATCATTGTGTCAATCATCATCACAATATGGATGTACCTTTATGCTTCATCAGTCTCCCCAACGATGGGTGAGCATCCAATACAATCAAAATTAGGGTTTCAAGCCCTCTCTGAGCTTTAGACAAAGGATCAATCAAGAAATGACATGGTCTTCAACTTGTCTAATCTCTAAAACATCCACAATGGATCAAAAAGGACTCCCACTTCAAGGATTAAGCACAAGGCTGCTCCCTTCTAGGTGGATCAAGTCTCAAGATCGACAGTGTCACCAAATTAGGGTTTTGGTCGACCAGGGCCTCCAGATGGAAATTTTCATCTGGGCACCAGGCAATGATCCAAAACATGACCTAATATACTTCATGGAACCTCATGAACCTATGCATCAAGTCAATTTTGCCTCAAGGGATGCATTAATCAAAAATCAGGAATTAGGGTTTCTTGACCTAATTCACCCCTAAGTTGACTTTTGGGACAAACCATGAGCCAAGACCTCAAGACATGATTTGAGGGTCTCTAATATACCATATTGATGCATTTGGAACAATGGATTGATCCAAGAAGCTTGAGCAACAAGTCTCAATTTCATCTGCACCACAATTAGGGTTTTAAGAGTAAAGTCAACTGTAACTTTGGCTTTTGACCAAGACATGCTCCCAAACCCTAATACATGATTGAATATACCCTATGACACCCATGGAACATTTCCATCAAGTTTGATTTAGGTCAAGGACATGATTTCCTGAAGAATTGCACAGTTTGGAATTCATCTGATAAAAAGTCAACTGTGCACAAAAGTCAACTTTGACTTTTTGAGATTTTTCACCAAAATGGATTTTTAACCCTAAAATGATGTTAATGTATGATTTGAATCATCATTCATCAAGAAAAATCAAGAAAAGTGAGATAACTTGTAAAAGGGGTAACCATAAAACTTAGAAATTTTTCTAAGTTAAAAATAAAGTGGCAAAGGTACCAACTTTGGAGGACCATAACTCCTAAACCACAAGGCCATTTTTTCTCATCCAAAGATGGATTTGTAGCCCTCATTATCACCTACAAAAACTTCAACTACAAGTCATTCCAATTCATTAAGGATTTTGAGTTATGGAATGATCAAAGTGGCTGAAAAGTGAAAATGTCACTTTTTCCAACACTTAGTGAAATTTTCACTAAGTCAGAATTCTGCTTCACTTTTTGCCAAATGTAGGGGGATTTTTCACTTGGATTCAAAAGAGATCAAAACCAAACTTGTTCAAACAGTTGTTGTATCATGTAAGAGCTTTCCAAAATGGCCAAGAACATTGCCAAATTCAACCTACATCATGAGATACAACATTGGTAAGTTGCCTTGCTGAAATCTGTCAAAGCAAGGCAGAATTTGCACTTTGGCTCGATTTGCCAAAATCAGCCAATTTCAATTGCTCCAATCCACTTGGACACCTCAGAGGATTAAATCCAAAGGGGACAATCACTGAGCCAAGCCTCCAAGGTCCAAGGAACAAAGAATAGCATGTTGAACCTAGAATTGCCAAAATAGGGACAAGACTTCAAATTTGGAATGAGGCATTCAATGGAACCATCAAGGTGGCATGGACTGAGCCATTCTCATCTGAAATCAGTCAAGACTTATCCAAGACCAAGGGGACCAAAGCTCTGTGCCCTAACCTCTAGGCAATGGCTAGAGGAGACTTTCATTTCCATTGGCCAACATTGAGGGAACCTACTTACCAGCTGCCATGCACTATTCCTTGCAAAACAAACTTGCTCTACTATAAATAGAGCTCAATTGTGGTCAGTTTAAGTACACCAAAGCCATCTAACAGATGCTTTCCTCAAAAACTCTTTCTCTTGGCAAAAATGCCTTTCTTAGCAAGGTAGCTATCGGGTTTTGAGTTTGAGAGCAATTCTGCACAAACCAATCACTCACACACATCACATACATCACATATGAGCTGATCAAACACTCACATAACTTCTGAAACATCAATTTCACAAAATCACTTGCCATCCACACAAGTTTGAAGTGAAGTTGCAGCTGAGATGCCATAAACTGATCCAGTCCATTTCAATTCAATCCAAGTGTTCAAACACACTCCATATGGTGTAGGGAAGCTGTCCAGATCATCACAACTCATCTGTAACACCTCCAACTCAAAATCACATCTGCTCTTGCTGTCACGACTTGGAGGTAAGCCTAAACTTGGGCATCTCTCAATCTATGCATATTTCCTCGCACAATAATTTGGCCATATGTTCATAATCATGCATGGAATGCTTTCCCTCAATTAATTGCATTATTTGAATCGTGTATCAAAAATCCTAGCCTTCATGCAGAAATTAGGGTTCTTGAGGTTTCTTCGTGATTTCATGTTTTGTGTTTAATTTAAATGAAATTAAAGTACATAGACATGATCGTGAGGTTGAGGCGAGCATAATGATATGTGGATTGCATGTTATAATTACGTATTCAGTGAGATTGGATGGAAAATGCAAATCTGGGCAAACTGAAAAACGCGCGTGTTCTTGGTGTTGTTCTTGGCGCCATTTTCATATATTTGAATATTTGAATTTTGTGATTTTGTTTAATTGATTCAAAAATTAATTTCTCTCTGAGTTTTAATGATTTTGAGTTGATTCTTTTTTTAATAATTCACAAAAATGTTAAAATATTTTATTTTCCCAAAAAATCCCAAAAATATTATTTATTTTATATAATTGATATTTTTGCAAAGAATTAATATTTTAATTGTTTTTAACATTTGAAATATTATTTCCACAATGATTTTGCAACATTTAATGCTTTCTATTTGTTTTGTAGGTCAATACTTAATTTTTGAAGCATTAATCCAAGATCACAATTTGTTTCCCATGTGTAAAACAATTTTTGATCAATTTAATTGAATTTTTATTCAATTAAATACATTTTTTGAAAACAAATTAGGGTTTTGGATTAATTCAACCCTCATAAATCATTTTCAAAACACTTTGGGCCTCTATTAGAGTGTAAGACCCAATCCTTTTTTTGACTAAATTATCTTTGGGCCTCACTTATTGTATAAGTCCCGATACCGTAAAAAAAGAAAAAAACGACGCGATCGTCGCCTTTTCAAAAATCATCTGGGCCTACCCTCGAGTAGTAAGACCCATTTCTTTTTCTTTAAAACACTTTGGGCCTCTTGAGAGAGTGTAAGACCCATCCCTTTGTACAGAAAACCTTTTTGGGCCCCAGTCACTTGTATAAGTCCCTCTGTACAAATTCAAACAGTGCGCTCACTGATAAAACCTTGGGCCTCTCCTTGAGTTGTAAGCCTCAAATCTTTCTTTTTCAAAGCACTTTCTCCTTTGAATTTGAATATACTGTTGTTTTTAATCTTTCTTTGTTGAACAACTAACCAAACAACATGGAAGCACTACAACCGAGTAAGTGGTTATCGCTTTCATTTACTGCTTTCATATTATAAACTGTATTGTGGGGCTGATCACTGTAAGTCTCCTTTCATAAACTCATATCTACTGTGTAATAATAGTATAGATATTTCGAGTTTCCCCGGCAACTACGTCTAGAACTAGGTGACGCCGTTTCACTTATTCGTAGAAATAGACGCCTAGATCCCCAATAGGAGCACCAGATACAGTCTTCTCTTCGGCTGTCCTCCTTAGGAATTGTCAAGGAACTCTATTCCCAAAGATGAATGTATTCTCCGTGAATGGCATCTTTGAGTTTCTTCCAAATTCTCAAACTTTCCTGACTTGATCTATTCCTTGTGGATAGCTTGCCTTGAATGTCTCGGGGTTTGGGTACCCACTATGGTCATAATCTTGGACCTTAACTAAGGGACCCTCTTTCAAAGCTAAAAGTCGCTGGATAGTAAACCTCGCACGTTTACCAGTGGTTTTCATCTTTAAAAGAGTTATCTCTCCTAATGGAAAGGAGATGATAGACCCACGGGCTTCTTAAAAGCATCGGCCTCCTCTTGGGCATTATTCAAGGACACTACGGCTTCTTAGAAGTATTCACAGCCTCCTCTTAGGCTTCGTATAATGATCTCTTCCTCCGGGAATGATAGCCTCCTCTTGGGCTTCGTACAAGGACCCGTCGGCTTCTTAAAAGATTCCAGCCTCCTCTTGGGCTTCGTACAAATTGTCCCGACGACCTCCTAGAGGTATAGGAACAGAACCTAGTCATCCTCATAGAACAGTCATTTCATAGAGTCTACTACTGTTTCTCGAAGCATAGTACAAAAGATAAAACTCTAGACTTGGACAGTCTAACTTCCTTGAGTCTCAAAGACATTCTCAAGCACCCTTCGTTAAATAGGAAGGAAACCCGCAGACTCGGATAGTCTCAATACCCTTTGGATTTCCCGTTTCCTCAAAGAAAAGGAAATATCCCCGATCCTCAAATTAAATTCCTGTGTACAGTGTTACTCATATAAGAACTGATTTTCTCTTTAAAATCAGTATATTGGATCTGTCACTCAACTGAAACAGTTACAATAGCCTCCATCTCGGGCTTCGTACGAGATACCAAAATTCTCCCCAGTGGAGTCAAAACAGCCTTTTAGCCTCTCTCTCTCAGGCTTTGTATGAGACACAAAAGATTCCCTCGTTGAGTCAATCACCCTTTTTTTGCCTCCATCTCGGGCCTCGTACGAGATATAAATCCCTTAAGCAAGAGTCGAACTCTTTGCTAGCCTCCTCTTAGGCTTTGTATAACGATATGCCCCACCGGGTCAAAAACTTTTAGCCTCTCTCTCGGGCTTTATACGAGACATAAATTAGCCTCCTCTTAGGCTTTGAATAATGATTTTCCTAGCGGAAATTAGCCTCCTCTTAGGCTTTGTATAAGAAAACCACTGGTTGATCCAATCGACCTTTTAGCATCAAAGATGTGCCTCGTTCGCAGTACACAAACATCAACAACTCCTTTCCCTTCATCTAATCGCTGTAAGCGGCAAGCCTCTGGATCATCTATATCCATGCCACTGTCCCTCTTTTAGCATGAGAAATTCCTAAGGAAAGATGGCATTGCTCCACACTGAGTTAAAGTCTTCTCCTTCAGGTTAAAACCCTTTCTTCGGAAATTATGGCATTGCTCGGATCCGCGTATCCCAGTTAAAGTAATTCTCCTTCTCCCCTCTTTAGAGATGACAAATTCTCTCTAAAGTCGAGGTCTTTTAGCTTCACATCTTGGGCTTTGAACAAGATACAAATCACCTTTCGCTTCACGTCTTGGGATTTGAACAAGACACCAAAAACCAATTTCCTCCCATAGAATAGGAGGAACTATGAACGCTCTGATTTCCCTGTTTCGGTAAACGGGAATACGTAGGCATAAGATCGAAAGAAAAGATCTTAGCGAGCGCAATCAACAAAAAACCCAAATCCCATATCTCCATCAATTAAAAGCAGTAATTCAAAAGCATCAGTCCTAACATCCTAATCCTTATTCCCCGCCAGAAACCCTTTACCTAGAAAAAAGAAAGAAAGATCCGTATTGGCAAAATACGAATAACCAGTACAAAAGCCCCCCCACATTGATAGCATCCGTAACCTAACAGACCGCTGTTTAAACTCAGTATGCAAGCAGGGTTAATTGGAGACATCTATTTCCCTTCCTTATTCAGCTCACAATAGGATAAAAAATGAATCGACCTGTAGTTTTAAGCTCAACCGCAGAGAGTGACTAGCGCTTAAGAACCGCGTCCAAAATCGCTCGCTACAGAAAAGTGGCGCCCACCGTGGGGCCGTTCACTGACTTTCTACTTCTCTTGTGTGAAAAATTACACAAATGGTGACTCTGCTGGGGAGTCTCCTTTTCTGCCTTAGGGCATCATCCCCGTTTTCTATGGAAAATGGGAACTCTACCGAAGAGAAAGATTGACCTATGCTGGTCCATCTCTTAGGCAGGGAACCACAGATTGGGGCTTCCGCCGGGGAACCCATTTCTGTCAGGAACTTAAGATTCATAGCTTTATAAGTCTAGGATGATTAGGACAAATATATATACTGCTTTTCCTAATTGCTATACGTGTTTATTTTTCTGCTACTGGGAATGGGTGTGATGCCGCATGTGGTGAGATTGAGTTTACACTTAAGAAAAGCCAACCTTTTTCGTAGTGCGAAAACTATCGGAAATAGCTGTTACGCGATTCTACCCTCATTTGAGGCTGGTGATCTATTCTCGGTGAATAGCACTTACTCTAAGATTGCACACAACTCGCTGGCGATCCGCTTGTTGTCTGCCTTCCTGGGAGGAGCTGATGATAATGAGTACAGGTACAAAAATCACCCTAGTATAAACCTTTGGGGATGGGTAGAGCCTTGACTTCATGACAACGACCCTCTGACCCCATGTTTTTTCTATGTTTTTGTGTGCTGCATTCATGCATTCATTTAATAAAACATTAAAACATTCAAAAAAATTTCTCTTCTAGTCTCTCTGTTTTTCAAATTAAGCTAAGACTGTGATTGCAAATATCAGAGAAAAGGATTGCATTAATGGATTTCAGTAGAAGGAGAACTCACCAGTATACCTTCAAGGTTTCAAAACTAGGGGATTTGAGAAAGTTAGCGAGGATGATCGTTAACCCAGAGGCTTTCAGAGCCAAGCACGGTGGTTTACTACCACTGTTAAGAGTCCATGTGATTAAGGGGATCATAGACGCGCTCATTCAGTTCTACGATCCGGTTTATCATTGTTTCACATTCCCGGATTACCAGCTGGCACCAACGCTGGAGGAGTATTCTCATCTCATTGATTTACATATCACAGATCGAGCTCCATTTTCTGGACTGGAAGAAATTCCAAAGAATCAGACTATGGCAAGAGCAATTCATTTGGACGAGTCTGAGGTCAGGACTCACATGACTACTAAGGGTGGCATCCAAGGTTTGCCAGCCCAGTTCTTGACAAAGAAAGCTCTGTACTTCGCTAGTATAGGGAACGAGACTGCTTTTGAAAGCATCTTTGTCTTGCTCACCTACGGGTTATTTTTGTTTCCCAACATCAATAATTTCGTCGATATCAACGCTATTAAGGTTTTTCTCATTGGAAACCTTGTGCCGACTTTGCTCGCAGATGCGTATCATTCTGTACACTTGGGAAATTTGTACAGCGGAGGGGAGATCACATGCTGTGTACCTTTGCTCTACAAATGGTTTATCTCGCACTTGCCCAAGTCTGCTGCTTTTTGGGATTGCAAGAGTGTCTTACGTTGGTCGCAGAAGATCATGTCCCTCACCAACTCTGATATAGATTGGTGTAATAGGATTTATGAGGGAATCAGAATCATTGACCGTTGTGGAAACTTCCCCAGCGTACCCCTCATAGGAACTAAAGGAGGAATCAACTATCATCCGATATTAGTTCTTCGTCAATTTGGATACCCGATGAGACACATCCCACTGGGTGTTCATCTGGAAGGTCTTTTCTTCAAAGAAGGAGAAAGTGACAAAGCACTAAAGATGGAAATAGTGCAAGCTTGGAAACATGTTCATAAGAAAGGACGAGAGTCTCTAGGAAAACCGGACTGTGTCTCGGTGGAGCCTTATCTCCATTGGGTACAAACTAGAGCTCTCAAGCTAAAGATGCCTTATCCTCGTTACGGAATTCTTCCGCCGAGGGAAATTGTCATGTACTTCATGACGGAAACTGAAAGGCTTCAGGTTACTCTCAACAAAGTTCAAAAGGAAAGAAGGTCTTGGAAGAACAAGTACCGCACCCTCGACGTAGAGTGTATCCAAATACAACAACAACTAAAAGAGAAAGATGCTCTGATTGAAATTTTGGAGAGCATGCTGTAGAGAATAAAGATGACCAAAGGAATTTGCTCACTCCTTTCACTTGGCAAAGGAATGACAACCCGACAACGGCCCAAGAGCCCCGATCAAAGAAAAGGAAGATATCAGAGTCAGCACCCGGTTTCTCCTCAGAGAGGACTCTGGACCCATTAGTTTAGGTTTCTATTTCTGCACTTTGTAATCTACTGTATTTCCATTTCTGTAATCCTTTGAATTTCAATAAAAAGGGGTTTCCCCACTGTTTGATATTTGCAATCTAATTGTCGAAGTTTATTTTAATTAAACCTAAAAACAATTAATATAATCATTGCATTCATCATTCTCACATCGCGTATTCTCCTTACCTACGAATCTCACGTTTGTGTCTCAATTCTAGAGTCAAATTGTCTCATTCGTATAATACTCGGGCCAATCGTCAGAAAAAGATGGATGATCTTGAGGAAGAAAACAGAGAGTTGAAAGAAGAGATCGACACTCTGAGAGAGGATATGAGAAAGCTTCGTAACGACATGCAAGCCATGGCAGAATCTCAGCTACAAAGAACTGTGATCTCAGAGATCACCTCAACGCCCATCATAGAAAAGTATGATCCTAGGTATCAGATACCGAAAGATCGTCCTTGGGGCATGCCTGTTAACTATATCCCGGAAGGATATGTTTCGCCGATCACTGAAGATCAGGGAATCGCAACAGAAGCCGCTGGGCCTGAAGGTTACAAACTTCGGGAAAGCGAAGATGCCAGGGGCATACTCAAGACTCCTGAAGGTTACAAACTTCGGGAGGCGCCAAGACTTACTGCCGTAGTCACGGTACCACCCCCTGTGGTGCACACTGTCCCGGAAGGACAGATTCCACAGACACCTTCTGGTAAGAAGGAAACTATGTTTGACAGAATGGAGGAATTCCAGGAGCAGTTCTTGGAAATGCAGAAAGAGCTGCAAGCCATTCGCGGTCAGGATCTATATGGAAAGGACGCCGCAAACCTCTGCTTGGTCCCAAATGTGAAAGTCCCGCACAAGTTCCAAGTGCCCGACTTTGAAAAATACAAGGGTAACTCTTGTCCTAAGAGCCATCTGGTGATGTACGCTCGGCGGATGTCAGCTCAGACGGAGAATCAGGACCTGCTGATTCACTACTTCTAGGATAGTTTAACCGGTGCCGTACTCAAATGGTACATGGGTTTAAACCGTGCCACGATCAGTACTTTCAGAGATCTTGGCACTGCCTTCGTCCAACAATATAAATACAATTTGGACATGGCACCCGACAGAGATCAACTCAGATCAATGTTGCAAAAGGAAAAGGAAACCTTTAAGGAGTATGCTCAAAGGTGGCGTGAAATTGCCGCTCAAATTTGTCCACCTCTTGAGGAAAAAGAGATGACAAAAATCTTCTTAAAGACCTTAAGCTCATTTTACTATGACCGAATGGTTGCCAGTGCGCCCAGTGATTTCACCGAAATGGTCGGCATGGGTGTACGTCTTGAGGAAGCCGTCCGAGAAGGACGTTAGGTAAAAGACACTGGATCGACGAGCGGTACTAAAAAATACGGTAGTGCTCTCCCTAAGAAAAAAGAGCAAGATATTGGGAATATCTCTCTCGGAAAGCAAAGGCGTCGTTATCAGCCAGTAGCAGCTGTTACTCCTGCTATCGGCCCCGCGCCTGTTCTTATGTATCAACCTCAGGTTGTGCAGAGCCAGCCTGATCAACAAAGGACACAACAGTCTCTTCAGCAGACTCGTCCTCCATATAACAACAACCGTACAACACGGCCACCAGGATTTAATCCTATACCCGTAACGTACGCAGAGCTGTTTCCGTTACTGCTGGCTAAGGGGCACATCCAGACTAAGTCTCCCCTTTCAGTTCCGGAAAATCCGCCTTTCTGGTTTAAGGTGGATCAAACATGCCCTTATCATCAAGGAGGTTCAGGGCATAACATTGAGACTTGTCTCAATTTCAAATCCGACGTGCAAAAGCTTGTTAGGAGCGGGCTCTTATCTTTCAAAGATACGAATCCCAATGTTCTTACGAACCCGCTGCCTCAACATGAGAAGGCTGCAGTCAATCTGATTGAGAAAGAGACTAACAATGTCTATCAAATTCACGATGTACTCTTATTGGGGACCAATCTGGTCAAGATGCATTGTAGACAAAGTGGATATGGCCATGTCCCACCTCATAACTATCACCAATGTGATATCTGCTCTAAAGACAACCAGGGATGTTCTGTGGTGCAAGCAGCTCTACAGGAACAAATGGATCTTGGATGGATCCAAGAGCACCGAGTTCGTGGAGTTAACATGGTTTACACGAATTCCAACGTCATTCAAAACCACGACATCCGTGTGATGAATGTCAACTTGGTGGCGATGCACTCAAGATAAAGCCAGTATCATAATCTGCCGCGGCACGATTACAGTTCCTGTCTGATTTTCTCGGTAAACAAACAGGGATGCTCTTTCATACAAGAGGCCCTCCAGCGTCAGATGGATCTTGGATGGATCCAAGACTACCATGATAGGAACTCCTATCAAATCAACATGGTTCAAATCTTTGACATTCGCGTGATGAATACCAACCTGGTAGAGTTACATGCTGAGCAGGTCCGACTCGGATTCTTAATATCACATGATTATCAAAACTGTAAAGCGGGTTGCGAAAACGATCGAGGTTGTACCCTTGTCCAGGAGGCACTTCAGCACTTGTTAAATCACTGGTGGATGCCAATCTATATGGACGAAGATACTCAGCAGATTAGTATCAATAACAGGAATCATACTCGTCGTCAAAGTCAGGATGTCCGATCAATGGAAGGTAACCTAGTAAGGTTACATTGTATTCAAAGTGGGCGTGGCCAGGTGCCACCACACAACTATGATAGTTGTAGCGTCTGTTCGGAAAGTAACCAAGGGTGTTACCTTGTGAGAGCAGCTCTTCAGGGTCAGATCGATCACGGAGAAATTCGTCCATATCCAGGTTCAGGACCCATCATTTGGTCGCCGAACTACCTTGCCGATCAAGTTGAGTATGTTGTCACGATCTCTGGTCATCACCAGATCAGGGATGTTTTTGCCATCGTCCCTCTACTTGACGAATCTAGAGTTCCCAACCGGGAACGGATCAAGGTTACTTATGATGGTCAGAAAAATCAGAAGGTTCCCATAGTCATCTATCTGTCGGGGCCATTACAGTATGAATCAGCTAAGGCGATCCCTTACAAATACGGTGCAACAATAATCGAGATTGGAAAGGAAATTCCATTACCCTCCGTCATGAATATTGCAGACATCAGTCGTGTAACATGGAGCGGTCGAATCTTCAACCGAGGGGTTGGAGAATCCAAAAAAGAAAAGGAACTTCAGGTAGAAATTCCTGATCCACCAGTCAGTCAATCTGGTAATCCCGACTTTTCAAAAGACAAAGATGAGATGCTAAAGCTCATCCAAAGGAGTGAATATAACATTGTCGATCAACTATTACAGACTCCTTCAAAGATCTCAGTATTATCACTGTTACTCAGTTCAGAAGCACACAGAGAGGCTCTACAGAAAGTCTTGGAGCAAGCCTTTGTGGAACAGGATGTAACAATCAGACAATTCGATAGCATTGTCTCTAACATCACTTCTTGTAATAATTTGGGATTTAGTGATGAGGAGTTACCTGAAGAGGGTCGCCGTCATAACATGGCGCTCAACATTACAGTTAACTGCCAGGGCGATGCTTTAGCCAACGTACTGGTAGACACAGGGTCAGCCCTGAATGTTATGCCGAAGTCCACTTTGACGCAATTATCATTTAAGGGCCCTCCGATGAGAGTCAGCGAGGTCATCGTCAAAGCATTCGACGGATCCAGAAAAACAGTTATCGGCGAAGTTGATCTTCCCATAACTATTGGTCCTCACACTCTCCAAATCACTTTCCAGGTCATGGACATCCGGGCAACATACAGTTGTTTATTAGGAAGACCTTGGATACATCAGGCTGGAGCGGTTACTTCAACCCTTCACCAAAAGCTAAAGTTCGTCAAGAACGATCAACTTGTCACGGTTTGTGGGGAACAAGCCTTGCTTGTGAGTAACCTATCATCATCTACTTGTGTGGAACCCGAGGAGATTATTGGAACTCAGTTCCAAGCGCTATCGGTGAGCAAGGACGATCAATCTGAAGAAGGAACTTCAATTTCTTCATACAAAGATGCTATTAAAGCGGTCGAGAGTACCGATACGACAGGATGGGGACGGCTTGTCATTCCAATTGACAATAAAACAAAGAAGGGTCTTGGTTTTTCTACAACCTGTACCCAGACGGCCGCCAACGATGAAAGTCTTCATCCCCTTCAAAACTTCTTCCACAGTGGAGGTTTTCTTCACCCAGTGTCTCAGACAATTCATGCTATCAATGAGGAAGATCCCTCTGACACGGATGAAGAGTGGAAGTCCTACCTTAACAAGGACAGCTATATGTCTCAGGAAGAGGTGCCTATGCCTTTTTGCTTTCCTCCAGAAAGTCCGAGATTTATACCAAGATCAGATGTCGAAATGATCTACGGAGATTGTGATCCGGAAGGATGCCGTGCTCCGCCAAATTCATTAGAGGAAGACACTCTGATGAAAGAAAACTTTGATCACAATTACTATGGCCCGATGGATGGTCTGCCAATGTGGCAGCCTTACCCAGGAAACTTGGGGCAAGAAAGTCAGCCGAGTAATGAAACTCAGCTGAGCGTCATTGAACAGAATACCTGTATCCCCACCATGTCATGGGATCAACACTCAGGTCATTCGGAAACTACTCAACATGAAGATGAATTCGCAACGTTTGCAGGACTTGAATTCATCAATTATGCTTTTCCCGAGGTCAACGTCATCGAGAGGGATGACTTCTCTAGTTCCAAAGAAGTTTGGGACACTTTGGGACAACCAAGTGGAAAATACGACTTTATGGTCAAGTACACTGCTCCTGAGAGCTCTCGTATCAGACTCAAAGATATCCAGCCAACTGGATGGGGAGATACAGCTGAGAGCACCAATGCTATGCAAAATGCAACAGAGGAATCCTCCTACGACAATTCTGCCTGGGAAACAGATTCCAATGATCCTACTCCACCAGAAATCAGCGTCATTTCTAAAGACAAATCAAGGAAGGTGCCAGACTTTATGATTCACCGAGGAGTTCGCCGCCAATGGGTTGCCGTCGAGGTTCTGAAGGTCGTTCGTCAGTCAAAGTAATTGCCATATTTAACCTTTCACCCTGCCCAGGTGAAACAGATGTTTTGATAGGGCTCGCTTTCTGTAAATTTCCCTCTTCGCTTTGCCCAAAGCGACAGAGTTTTGTTTTATAGGGCTGCAGTTTCAATATTCGACTTGTTCATTAATAAAATAACGTCGTTCTGTAATTTCAGCATTAATTGTTGTTTTCTCTTTTTGCTTTTTCAGAAAATGGTAATCCTAAAAAATATTCAATAATAAAAACAAGCAGTAAAATCAAAACACTGCACACACTTGCATTTTCTCTATCTTTTCTAAACACGAATCATCACGTCATGCAGATTGCTTATTTTATACCCCGTTGAAACATACGATCCAATGCCTTCTTCCAACTTTGAGTTCCCGGTATTCAAGGTTGAAGAAGAAAATGACGACCAAATTCCAGAAGAGATCTCCCGACTACTCAGACAAGAGGAAAGGTCCATTGAACTTCACAAAGAACCGTTGGAAACGGTAAACTTGGGTTCAGAAAAAGAGAGAAAAGAAATCAGGATCGGAGCACTGCTCAGTCCAACTGTCAAAGAAAGTTTGATAAAGCTTCTCAAAGAATTCCCCGATGTATTCGCTTGGTCCTATCAGGATATGCCAGGGTTGGATACCAGCATCGTGGAACATCACTTACCGTTGAGATCGGAATGTCCGCCAGTAAAGCAAAGGTTGAGACGGACTCACCCGGACATGGCCATCAAAATCAAAGAGGAGGTACAGAAACAGATCGACGCGGGTTTCCTCGCTACATCTGAATATCCTCAATGGTTAACCAACATCGTACCCGTTCCCAAAAAGGATGGAAAGGTCAGAATGTGTGTTGATTACAGAGATCTAAACAAGGCAAGTCCAAAGGACGACTTTCCTTTACCGCACATTGACATGCTGGTAGACAGTACAGCAAAGTTCAAAGTTTTCTCCTTCATGGATGGATTCTCGGGCTATAACCAGATCAAAATGGCGCCGAAAGACATGGAGAAAACTTCGTTCATTACCCCATGGGGTACCTTTTGTTACAAGGTAATGCCGTTCGGTTTGAAGAACGCCGGGGCAACCTATCAAAGGGCCATGACTACTCTGTTTCATGACATGATACACAAAGAAATCGAGGTATATGTCGATGATTTGATTGCAAAATCAAGAACAGAGGATGAGCACGTTGAACATCTGTCAAAATTGTTCGAACGTCTAAGAAAATTCAAGCTCCGCTTGAATCCCAACAAGTGCACCTTCGGTGTCCGTTCAGGGAAACTGCTAGGGTTCATCGTCAGCCAGAAAGGAATTGAGGTTGATCCTGACAAGGTCAAGGCCATTCAAGAAATGCCTTCTCCGAAAACTGAAAAACAAGTCAGAGGATTCTTGGGACGTTTGAACTACATCTCCAGATTCATATTCCTTATGACCGCCACTTGTGCGCCGATTTTCAAGTTATTGAAAAAGAACCAGAATTGCGTTTGGTCAGAAGATTGCCAAAACGCCTTCGACAGTATTAAGGAATATCTGTTGAATCCTCCGATTCTATCACCTCCAGTGGAAGGAAGACCACTAATCATTTACCTCACAATCCTAGAGGACTCAATGGGATGTGTACTTGGCCAACAAGACCAAACTAAAAGGAAAGAGTCTGCCATTTACTATCTAAGCAAGAAATTCACCGACTGTGAAACTCGGTACACGATGCTCGAGAAAACTTGTTGCGCTTTGGCTTGGGCAGCCAAACGTCTTCGCCAGTACATGATTCGTCATACTACTTGGTTGGTCTCCGAAATGGATCCAATCAAGTACGTTTTCGAAAAACCTGCTCTCACGGGAAGGATTGCCCGTTGGCAGATGTTACTATCAGAATATGACATAGAGTACCATGCTCAGAAAGCCGTTAAAGGAAGTATTTTAGCCGATCATTTGGCTCGTCAACCGATTGACGATCAGGAATCAATCGGGTTTGACTTCCCAGACGAAGATGTCATGTATCTAAAGATGAAAGATTGCGATGAACCGCTACCCAGTGAAGGGCCAGAACCAGGTTCCCAGTGGGGACTTATCTTTGACGGAGCATTGAATCATTATGGAAACGGAATTGGGGCAATCATTGTTACCCCTCAGGGTTCCCACATTCCTTTCACTGCCAGACTTACGTTCAAATGTACGAACAACGAGGCCGAATACGATGCATGTATCATGGGTCTCGAAGAAGCAATTGATTTAAGGATCAAAAACTTGGACGTATACGGAAACTCAGCGCTGGTTATTAACCAGATAAAAGGAGATTGGAACACATACCAATCAGGATTGATTCCTTACAAAGACTATGCAAGGAGGTTGTTACCCTTCTTCAACAGAGTCGACTTTCATCACATCCCTCGTGATGAGAATCACATGGCTGATGCATTAGCCACTCTCTCTTCCATGATTAGTGTAGGTCGATGGAATGACGTACCTAAGATCGACATCATGCGCCTTGAACGGCCCGCTTACATCTTCGCGATTGAAGCAGTCATAGACGACAGACCTTGGTATCACGATATCAAATGCTTCCTTCAGAAACAAGAGTACCCATCTGGGGCACTCAGAAAAGATAGGAAAACCCTCAGAAGATTGGCTGGAAACTTCTTCCTGAGCGGTGACACTCTTTATAAGAGAAATTTTGACATGGTCTTGCTCCGATGCGTCGACAGACCAGAAGCAGACATGCTTATGAAAGAAATTCATGAAGGATCCTTTGGCACTCATGCCAACGGACACACAATGGCGAGAAAAATTCTCAGGGCCGGGTATTATTGGTTGACCATGGAATCCAACTGCTACAAGTACATGAGGAGGTGTCACAAGTGTCAGATATACTCCGACAAAATTCATGTATCGCCATCACATCTCAAAGTTCTTTCTTCCCCGTGGCCATTTTCCACATGGGGAATCGATATGATTGGTATGATTGAGCCCAAGGCTTCAAACGGACATCGGTTCATCCTGGTAGCCATTGACTATTTCACCAAGTGGGTCGAAGCAGCGTCATTCGCCAATGTAACCCGACAAGTGGTGGTCCGATTTATCAAAAACAATATCATCTGCCGTTACGGTGTTCCAAGCGAGATCATTACTGATAATGGATCTAACTTGAACAATAAGATGATGAAAGAGTTGTGTGCAGAGTTCAAGATTGAACACCATAACTCATCTCCCTACCGACCCAAGATGAACGGAGCGGTAGAAGCGGCTAATAATAACATCAAGAAGATCGTTCAAAAGATGGTTGTAACCTATAAAGACTGGCACGAGATGTTACCTTTTGCTCTTCATGGTTATCGCACATCTGTCCGCACTTCAACAGGGGCTACCCCTTTCTCTCTAATATATGGCATGGAGGCAGTTCTCCCCATAGAAGTAGAGATCCCATCAATCCGGGTATTGATGGAAGCTAAGCTCACCGAAGCTGAATGGTGTCAAAGTCGACACGACGAACTGAACTTGATCGAAGAAAAGAGAATCATGGCACTATGCCACGGTCAGTTGTATCAACAGAGAATGAAGAGGGCGTTCGACAAAAAGGTCCGACCTCGTGTTTTCAGGAAAGGAGACCTCGTGCTCAAGAAGATACAATCATTTCTCACTGACTCTCGGGGCAAATGGACCCCGAATTATGATGGCCCCTGTGTGGTCACGAAAGCTTTCTCAGGCGGCGCCTTGAGACTTGCAACCATGGACGGAGAGGAATTTGCCTACCCCACGAATGTTGATGTAGTCAAGAAATACTTCGCCTAAAACTAAAAAAAAAAAAACGTCTCGGTGGATTGAAAACCCGAAAGGGCGGTCCAGGCAAAAGTTAGAGACATGAAAAAAAAGAATCATCCCGATGGATTGGAAATCTCATAGTACAATCCAGGCAAAAATTAGGGATAATGGCAAGTAACTATGTTCAACAGAGGCAAGTCCCCTAGCAGCAGTTACGGCATCACCTATCGGAGGAAA
This sequence comes from Lathyrus tuberosus, assembly GCA_022829125.1. Classification (NCBI taxonomy): domain Eukaryota; kingdom Viridiplantae; phylum Streptophyta; class Magnoliopsida; order Fabales; family Fabaceae; genus Lathyrus; species Lathyrus tuberosus. The sequence continues at coordinate 5,273,996 of JALAZF010000199.1, read as the reverse complement.
TCTCCAGTCAAAGGTCATCTTCGACAGAAGCTCAGGATGTCCCGAATTCAAAGTTGGTAGAAAGATAGTGGTCGTTATGTTTCAACGTAGCCCTTTTCCCTGTAAATTACCATTTTCTAACTTTGTATATACTCTTTGGAATCACGCGTTTAGCTGATCTCCATCTTATCAATAAAATTTGAGCCCTTGTGCTTTTGTTTGTAATTCTTGCTTGTTTTAGCTTTACAGAACGACATTGTTTAAACTTAATCAGCGATTCTTGAAATAAAACAAAAATGAATTTACTTGTTAAAACTTTTTCTGCTTTTAAAATAAAGATGGCAATTTCTTTTGACTGTTAAACATCAGAAGAACATCGATTGCTTTTCCCGAAGTAAGCGAACTTCAAAGTGCAGAATCAAAGTACTCCTTCTAAGCCAGTATGCCTGAATGAAGGGATCAACTGTGTCAGAGACCTTGTTTCGTCTGACACGCCTCGGCCGAGTTCTCATCTCTTAAGCCCGATCAACATAGCTCCCCGCGTGAACTATGTCTCCTAAGCAAGGTGGAATTGCTATCTTGAACCAGCGATATCTCTATATGCCCCGCGATGGCCGAGTATCCAATTGTGTTCATCTGTATGTCGCGTCTGTTTTGTCAGCATATACATACATACATCATGCATTTTTTATTTGCATTCACATTTCATATTGCATCACTATCACTTGAGTCGGTCTTGTCCCCTAGTGATAAACAGTTTTCTCAATCGAGTTTGTCAGTTCTTTCCTCGTCAGGAAGTGTTGCGTCTGCACAAATCTCGCCACCAGTGTATCTTTAGATCAGAGTCGGCACTTGGCCACTTTGATAACTTGAACCTCTGAAAGATCAGAGAACCTTCAACAAATGTCACTCTTCGCCATTGAAGATGATATCCTTGCTTTCCCGGATTAAGGAAAATCCACAGAGAAAGCCTCGTGATCAGAGATTCGGCAGTAGATCAGTATTTCTCCGAAAATTCGTTGATGAAAAGGTCATCGACACCTCAAAATTGGACCCCATCATATGGCGTTTCTCCGGGAAGATCCCGAGAAAAGTATGATGAAAGATCCCAAATGAAAACGGTCTCTCAAGAGACTCGCTTTCCCCAGTAGAAACAAATGGCGTCTCCAACAGAGAAGTTTGTACAACTCTACAACTCAGACGACTGGGTTCCCCAGCAAGTCTGACATCAAAACTTTTCCCACTCAAATGGCATCTCCCCAGGAAAATTCGGCGAGAAGTTTGAAGGAAAGCCGCTACGAATAGCGTCCCTTGTCAGTAAAGTTTATTGACAAAAGAAACTAAGACCAGTTCTTGGTAGGAAACCAGGATCGAGGGGAAGTTTAAATCAGAAACTAAGATCAGTTCCTTGGTAAGAAACCAGGATCGCGGGGGAGTTTAAATCAGAAACTAAGACCAGTTCCTTGGTAGGAAACCAAGAACGAGGGGAGGTTTATTTCAAAAGAAAACTGAGACCAGTTCCTTGGCTGAAGACCAGGATCGAGGGGAAGTTTACCTTTTCTAAGCATTATTGCTTAGTTAAAGAAGATGAATGTGTAAGCTACCATTCATAACCACCATTAAAATTTCAGATATTCCGATATTTAATCCTCTTGCACCCCGAATGCTCGAATCCCTTCGTCATTCATACCTTCGGGTCCAAGAAGATTAAATAGGGGCATCTGTAATACCCCAAATTTTGACCACTTAGATTTCCCATCATTCTGTCAATCATCATCACAATATGGATGTACCTTTATGCTTCATCAGTCTCCCCAAAGATGGGTGAGCATCCAATACAATCAAAATTAGGGTTTCAAGCCCTCTCTGAGCTTTAGACAAAGGATCAATCAAGAAATGACATGGTCTTCAACTTGTCTAATCTCTCAAACATCCACAATGGATCAAAAAGGACTCCCACTTCAAGGATTAAGCACAAGGCTGCTCCCTTCTAGGTGGATCAAGTCTCAAGATCGACAGTGTCACCAAATTAGGGTTTTGATCGACCAGGGCCTCCAGATGGAAATTTTCATCTGGGAATAAGGCAATGATCCAAAACATGACCTAATATACTTCATGGAACCTCATGAACCCATGCATCAAGTCAATTTTGCCTCAGGGGATGCATTCATCAAAAATCAGGAATTAGGGTTTCTTGACCTAATTCACCCCTAAGTTGACTTTTGGGACAAACCATGAGCCAAGACCTCAAGAAATGATTTGAGGGTCTCTAATATACCATATTGATCCATTTGGAACAATGGATTGATCCAAGAAGCTTGAGCAACAAGTCTCAATTTCATCTGCACCACAATTAGGGTTTTAAGAGAAAAGTCAACTGTAACTTTGACTTTTGACTAAGACATTCTCCCAAACCCTAATACATGATTGAATATACCCTATCACACCCATGGAACATGTCCATCAAGTTTGATTTAGGTCAAGGACATGATTTCCTGAAGAATTGCACAGTTTGGAATTCATCTGATAAAAAGTCAACTGTGCACAAAAGTCAACTTTGACTTTTTGAGATTTTTCACCAAAATGGATTTTTAACCCTAAAATGATGTTAATGTATGATTTGAATCATCATTCATCAAGAAAAATCAAGAAAAGTGAGATAACTTGTAAAAGGGGTAACCATAAAACTCAGAAATTTTTCTAAGTTAAAAATAAAGTGGCAAAGGTACCAACTTTGGAGGACCATAACTCCTAAACCACAAGGCCATTTTTTCTCATCCAAAGATGGATTTGTAGCCCTCATTATCACCTACAAAAACTTCAACTACAAGTCATTCCAATTCATTAAGGATTTTGAGTTATGGAATGATCAAAGTGGCTGAAAAGTGAAAATGTCACTTTTTCCAACACTTAGTGAAATTTTCACTAAGTCAGAATTCTGCTTCACTTTTTGCCAAATGTAGGGGGATTTTTCACTTGGAATAAAAAGAGATCAAAACCAAACTTGTTCAAACAGTTGTTGTATCATGTAAGAGCTTTCCAAAATGGCCAAGAACATTGCCAAATTCAACCTACATCGTGAGATACAACATTGGCAAGTTGCCTTGCTGAAATATGTCAAAGCAAGGCAGAATTTGCACTTTGGCTCGATTTGCCAAAATCAGCCAATTTCAATTGCTCCAATCCACTTGGACACCTCAGAGGATTGAATCCAAAGGGGACAATCACTGAGCCAAGCCTCCAAGGTCCAAGGAACAAAGAATAGCATGTTGAACCTAGAATTGCCAAAATAGGGACAAGACTTCAAATTTGGAATGAGGCATTCAATGGAACCATCAAGGTGGCATGGACTGAGCCATTCTCATCTGAAATCAGTCAAGACTTATCCAAGACCAAGGGGACCAAAGCTCTGTTCCCTAACCTCTAGTCAATGGCTAGAGGAGACTTTTATTTCCATTGGCCAACATTGAGGGAACCTACTTACCAGCTGCCATGCACTATTCCTTGCAAAACAAACTTGCTCTACTATAAATAGAGCTCAATTGTGGTCAGTTTAAGTACACCAAAGCCATCTAACAGATGCTTTCCTCAAAATCTCTTTCTCTTGGCAAAAATGCCTTTCTTAGCAAGGTAGCTACCGGGTTTTGAGTTTGAGAGCAATTCTGCCCAAACCAATCACTCACACACCTCACATACATCACATATGAGCTGATCAAACACTCACATAACTTCTGAAACATCAATTTCACAAAATCACTTGCCATCCACACAAGTTTGAAGTGAAGTTGCAGCTGAGATGCCATAAACTGATCCAGTCCATTTCAATTCAATCCAAGTGTTCAAACACACTCCATATGGTGTAGGGAAGCTGTCCAGATCATCACAACTCATCTGTAACACCTCCAACTCAAAATCACATCTGCTCTTGCTGTCACGACTTGGAGGTAAGCCTAAACTTGGGCATCTCTCAATCTATGCATATTTCCTCGCACAATAATTTGGCCATATGTTCATAATCATGCATGGAATGTTTTCCCTCAATTAATTGCATTGTTTGAATCGTGTATCAAAAATCCTAGCCTTCATGCAGAAATTAGGGTTCTTGAAGTTTCTTCGTGATTTCATGTTTTGTGTTTAATTTAAATGAAATTAAAGTACAAAGACATGATCGTGAGGTTGAGGCGAGCATAATGATATGTGGATTGCATGTTATAATTACGTATTCAGTGAGATTGGATGGAAAATGCAAATCTGGGCAAACTGAAAAACGCGCGTGTTCTTGGTGTTGTTCTTGGCGCCATTTTCATATATTTGAATATTTGAATTTTGTGATTTTGTTTAATTGATTCAAAAATTAATTTCTCTCTGAGTTTTAATGATTTTGAGTTGATTCTTTTTTTAATAATTCACAAAAATGTTAAAATATTTTATTTTCCCAAAAAATCCCAAAAATATTATTTATTTTATATAATTGATATTTTTGCAAAGAATTAATATTTTAATTATTTTTAACATTTGAAATATTATTTCCACAATGATTTTGCAACTTTTAATGCTTTCTATTTGTTTTGTAGGTCAATACTTAATTTTTGAAGCATTAATCCAAGATCACAATTTGTTTCCCATGTGTAAAACAATTTTTGATCAATTTAATTGAATTTTTATTCAATTAAATACATTTTTTGAAAACAAATTAGGGTTTTGGATTAATTCAACCCTCATAAATCATTTTCAAAACACTTTGGGCCTCTATTAGAGTGTAAGACCCAATCCTTTTTTTGACCAAATTATCTTTGGGCCTCACTTATTGTATAAGTCCCGATACCGTAAAAACAAAACAAACGGCGCGATCGTCGCCTTTTCAAAAATCATCTGGGCCTACCCTCGAGTAGTAAGACCCATTTCTTTTTCTTTAAAACACTTTGGGCCTCTTGAGAGAGTGTAAGACCCATCCCTTTGTACAGAAAACCTTTTTGGGCCCCAGTCACTTGTATAAGTCCCTCTGTACAAATTCAAACAGTGCGCTCACTGATAAAAACCTGGGCCTCTCCTTGAGCTGTAAGCCCCAAATCTTTCTTTTTCAAAGCACTTTCTCCTTTGATTTTGAATATACTGTTGTTTTTAATCTTTCTTTGTTGAACAACTAACCAAACAGCATGGAAGTACTACAACCGAGTAAGTGGTTATCGCTTTCATTTACTGCTTTTATATTATAAACTGTATTGTGGGGCTGCTCACTGTAAGTCTCCTTTCATAAACTCATATCTACTGTGTAATAATAGTATAGATATTTCGAGTTTCCCCGGCAACTACGTCTAGAACTAGGTGACGCCGTTTCACTTATTCGTAGAAATAGACGCCTAGATCCCCAATAGGAGCACCAGATACAGTCTTCTCTTCGGCTGTCCTCCTTAGGAATTGTCAAGGAACTCTATTCCCAAAGATGAATGTATTCTCCGTGAATGGCATCTTTGAGTTTCTTCCAAATTCTCGAACTTTCCTGACTTGATCTATTCCTTGTGGATAGCTTGCCTTGAATTTCTCGGGGTTTGGGTACCCACTACGGTCCTAATCTTGGACCTTAACTAAGGGACCCTCTTTCAAATCTAAAAGTCGCTGGATAGTAAACCTCGCACGTTTACCAGTGGTTTTCTTCTTTAAAAGAGTTATCTCTCCTAATGGAAAGGAGATGATAGACCCACGGGCTTCTTAAAAGCATCGGCCTCCTCTTGGGCATTATTCAAGGACACTACGGCTTCTTAGAAGTATTCACAGCCTCCTCTTAGGCTTCGTATAATGATCTCTTCCTCCGGGAATGATAGCCTCCTCTTGGGCTTCGTACAAGGACCCGTCGGCTTCTTAAAAGATTCCAGCCTCCTCTTGGGCTTCGTACAAATTGTCCCGACGACCTCCTAGAGGTATAGGAACAGAACCTAGTCATCCTCATAGAACAGTCCTTTCATAGAGTCTACTACTGTTTCTCGAAGCATAGTACAAAAGATAAAACTCTAGACTTGGACAGTCTAACTTCCTTGAGTCTCAAAGACATTCTCAAGCACCCTTCGTTAAATAGGAAGGAAACCCGCAGACTCGGATAGTCTCAATACCCTTTGGATTTCCCGTTTCCTCAAAGAAAAGGAAATATTCCTGATCCTCAAATTAAATCCCTGTGTACAGTGTTACTCATATAAGAACTGATTTTCTCTTTTAAATCAGTATATTAGATCTGTCACTCAACAGAAACAGTTACAATAGCCTCCATCTCGGGCTTCGTACGAGATACCAAAATTCTCCCCAGTGGAGTCAAAACAGCCTTTTAGCCTCTCTCTCAGGCTTTGTATGAGACACAAAAGATTCCCTCGTTGAGTCAATCACCCTTTTTTTGCCTCCATCTCGGGCCTCGTACGAGATATAAATCCCTTAAGCAAGAGTCGAACTCTTTGCTAGCCTCCTCTTAGGCTTTGTATAACGATATGCCCCACCGGGTCAAAAACTTTTAGCCTCTCTCTCGGGCTTTATACGAGACACAAATTAGCCTCCTCTTAGGCTTTGAATAATGATTTTCCTAGCGGAAATTAGCCTCCTCTTAGGCTTTGTATAAGAAAACCACTGGTTGATCCAATCGACCTTTTAGCATCAAAGCTGTGCCTCGTTCGCAGTACACAAACATCAACAACTCCTTTCCCTTCATCTAATCGCTGTAAGCGGCAAGCCTCTGGATCATCTATATCCATGCCACTGTCCCTCTTTTAGCATGAGAAATTCGTAAGGAAAGATGGCATTGCTCTACACTGAGTTAAAGTCTTCTCCTTCAGGTTAAAACCCTTTCTTCGGAAATTATGGCATTGCTCGGATCCGCGTATCCCAGTTAAAGTAATTCTCCTTCTCCTCTCTTTAGAGATGACAAATTCTCTCTAAAGTCGAGGTCTTTTAGCTTCACATCTTGGGCTTTGAACAAGATACAAATCACCTTTCGCTTCACGTCTTGGGCTTTGAACAAGACACCAAAAACCAATTTCCTCCCATAGAATAGGAGGAACTACGAACGCTCTGATTTCCCTGTTTCGGTAAACGGGAATACGTAGGCATAAGATCGAAAGAAAAGATCTTAGCGAGCGCAATAAACAAAAAACCCAAATCCCATATCTCCATCAATTAAAAGCAGTAATTCAAAAGCATCAGTCCTAACATCCTAATCCTTATTCTCCGCCAGAAACCCTTTACCTAGAAAAAAGAAAGAAAGAACCGTATTGGCGAAATACGAATAACCAGTACAAAAGCCCCCTACATTGATAGCATCCGTAACCTAACAGACCGCTGTTTAAACTCAGTATGCAAGCAGGGTTAATTGGAGACATCTATTTCCCTTCCTTATTCAGCTCACAATAGGATAAAAAATGAATCGACCTGTAGTTTTAAGTTCAACTGCAGAGAGCGACTAGCGCTTAAGAACCGCGTCCAAAATCGCTCGCTACAAGAGGCCCAATGTTTAATAGTGATCGCACCGTTGTTTTGAATATCGTATCGGGACTTATACAACGACTGAGACCCAAAGAGGTTTTCTGTACAAAGGTATGTGTCTTACAACTCAAGGAGAGACCCAAAGATTATTTTGAAAAATAAAGATGGGACTTACAACACGAGGGTAGGCCCAGATGTTTTGTTTGAAAACGGCGATCGTGTTGAGGTTTTTGAAAACACAGTGGGTCTTATACAATGTCTGAGGCCCAACAAGGTATCTTATTTACAAGGAATGGGTCTTACACTCTATTAGAGGCCCAAAAGTGTTTTTGTACAAGTGATGGGTCTTACAACTCAAGGAGAGGCCCAAGTGATTTTAAACAGGCGATCGCGCCGAGATTTTTTTATCGTGTTGGGAATTATACAATATCTGAGGCCCATAATGGTTTTGGTTAAAGGGGATTGGGTGTTACACTCTATTAGAGGCCCATGAGTGTTTGAAAAAGATTTGTGAAGGTGAAAATCAAAGAAACCCTAATTTCATCATTTTTAAAAGTAAATTCTTAAAGAAAATCAATAAATAATGATAAAATACCAAATAAGCTTGAATAAACACCTTGTGATTTTTGGTTAAGATTTGAAAAATGATGTTTTGATCACAAGATGAATTAAAACTCATTTGGTTTTGATTTTCAAGATAAAAATCCACTTTTAAAAGTGTTTAAAACAATTAAAAATGAATTTATTTACAAAAATACCAACTATATTAAATAATTAATATAAATCTGATTTTTTTGTGGAACAAAATATTTTAACATTTTTGTGATTTTTTTCAAAAAGAACCAATCAAAAATCATTAAAATTGAGAGAGTTATTAATTTTCCAAATTAAATAAAATAATATAAAAAATATTTAAAAAATGGAAAAAGTGGTAAAAAGAGGATCTGGGGCGAGGGGGATTCGAACCCCATACCTCTTATGTGTAGTGTGCGCCTTCTACCACTGGGGTGGTGATACATCCGTGTATCAAAACCACCACATGAATACATGAGGCATGCCTTGTTTTTGGCCTGGCCAAGGCAAGGCAAGGCAAGGTTTTGGCAAAAAACGTGAAGCTTGTAACTTTCTCATTTCTTCATGGATTGAGACAAAATTTAGGTCTATCCTGCCTAGAATTTCACAAGGAATCCAATGGTGGTGGTGGTTTTTTCATATGAGGCTCCTATTTTAGAACCCGATAGAGTTCTTAAAATAGGCCTATAATTGCATTTTCAATGCTACCTCTTGTTACAGGCATGAATTACATGATAAATTGGTTCAAACACAACATATATAACATGTATGAGATGTGCATGATCAGTGGACTTCAAAGCAATACACATTTCAAAGAGTTCAAGTTGTGATGCTTACCTCTTTAGGAGCTTGTTGTGCAATCTGCCCAGCTTCTTGTGCCAGAAGTAATTTGATGCTTTGGACACTCTCAATTGATCCCTTAGAAGCTTTTAGAATGGTTGGAACCAGCTGGAATCCTAATAAACAAGTTTGAGCTCTTTCTTGCAAAAAGGGCAAAAGTGACCAATATGGCAACTCTTTCAAATGGTGTACTAGATGTGGGGAACTATTTGGGACAGTTCAAGGATGATATTTGGAGTGTGTTTGAGGTTTTATCTAGTTTTGAAAGTGATTGAATCAAGACATGGCTTGAAAAATGCAAAAAAATCCAATTTTGAGGTTTTGAGAGGGGACTTTGAGATTTTGGTGTTACAGGTCACATGTGAGAGTTTGGGCAGCTTAGATATGACATATTGGATGTGTTTGGATCATGAGCTGTGATGGAATTGCTCTCTAACTCAAAAACTCAGAGTTACCTTGCAAAAGAAGGCATTTTGGCCTAGAGAAAGGGATTTTGAGGAAAGCAAGTGTTGTAGTGCTTTGGTGTACTCAAACTGAGCACAAATGAGCTCTATTTATAGTAGAGCAAGTTTGTTTTGTAAGCAATAGTGTGTGGCAACTATAGCAGGCTGTTGGCCAATTGGATCATTTGGAATCTTTAGTCTCCTCTAGCCATTGACTAGAGGTTAGGGCACCGACTTTGTAGCTTTGGTTCAGAGATAAACTTGGACTGAATTCAGTTGGAATAGGCTCAGTTCATGCCACCTTGGTGCATCCATTGAATGCTTGAAAACAAAATTGGAGTCTTTAAGCATCTTTAACCTTTTTAGGTTTGGCATGCTATTTGTAGATCTATGGACTTTTGAGGCTTGGAGATCAGATCATCCCCCTTGGATTTGACCCTCAGATGTGTCCAAAATGATGACAAGGCTTGGATTTGTCAGATTTGATTAAATCGAGCAAAATGCACAAAATCTGCCAAATCTGTCTTGGAAGAATCAATTCATGAGGCCATGTTTCAATGGTTGTATCTCCTTGCTCAAATGGAATTTGGAGATGATCTGGTACTTGTTAGAAAGCCCTCATGGCATACTTTAACTTTGATGTCCAACCCAAGACCTGGTTTGACTTGGATCAAGGTGAAAAATGTCCCTACATTTTGGAAAAAGTAAGGCAGATTTTGACTTAGTGAAAATTTCACTGTGTTTGAAAATTTTAATTTTCATGTTTTCTGCCATTTTGATCACTCCATAACTAAAAATCCATGAAGAATTGGAATGAGATGTAGTTGACACTTTTAAAGTATGCCATGAGAGCTACAAATCCATCTTTGGACCATCCAAAATGGTTGCTTGGATCTCAAGTTATGATCCTTGGAAGTTGGTACCCTAGCCATTTTGTTTCATAACTTAGAAAAATTCTAAGTTTTTTATGGTTACCCCTTTTACAAGTTATCTCACTTGTTTTAGTTTTTCCTGATGAATGATGATTCCAATCACACATTAACATCATTTTAGGGTTAAGGAACCTTGGTTGACGAAAAAATCAACAAGTCAAACTTTGACTTTTTGTACAGTTGACTTTTTCAGCAGATGAAGTCTAAACTGTGCTATCCTCTATGAAATCAAGTCCTTGACCTAGATCAAAGTTAATATATGGATTCCATAGGTGTTATAGGGTGTATTGAATCATGTCCCAAGGTTTGGGAGCATGTCCTGGTAAAAAGTCAAAGGTACAGTTGACTTTTTCTTCAAAACCCTGATTGTGGTTCAGATGAAATTGAAACTTGTGAATCAAGCTTCTTGGATCAATCCATTGTTGTAAATGGATCAACATGGTGTATTGGAGACCCTCAAATCATGTCTTGAGGTATTGGCTCATGCTTTGTCCCAAAAGTCAACTTACGGGTGAATTAGGTCAAGAAACCCTAATTCCTGAATTTTGATAAATTCGTCCCCTGAGGTTAAATTGACTTGATGATTGGGTTCATGAGGTCCCATGGAGTATCTTAGGTTATGCTTTGAAGAATTGTCTCATGCCCAGAGGAAAATTTCCATCTAGAGGCCCTGGTCGACCAAAACCCTAATTTGGTGACACTAGCGATCTTGAGGATTAATCCACTTGGAAGGTAGCAACTTTGTGCTTGATCCTTGATGTGGGAGTCCTCTTGATCCTTTATGTATGTTTTGAGAGGTTAGACAGGTTGAAGATCATGTCAATTCTTGATTGATCCTTTGTCGAAGTGCTCAGAGAGGGCTTGAAACCCTAATTCCTGTTTGTGGTGAATGCTCACCCATCTTTGGGGAGAATGATGAGGCATGATGATACATCCATATTGTGGTGATGATTTGTACAATGATAGGAAATCTTGGTGGTCAAAATTTGGGGTATGACAGTTTGTTTATATTAATAGTTTTTGTGTTTGTCTAACAACTTGTTTTGAGTAGCTTGAGGAAATTTAAGGTGATGTTCCAAGTTTGATCATTTCAACTTACGGATGTATGGTAATGATATTGTTAAGTTTTGTACACGTCCAAGGTATGTGTTTATCGCTTTCTATACTTTAGCATATTCATGATGCTTAGGCATTTTACAAACTTCCATGCCATTCATTTTTTGTATACTTGTTCTTGATGTGAATCACTTTAGTTCCCACCCTTTTTATGAGGTGGCTTTCCATTGTTCATATATGCGTGGAGTACCAACATTCTTGTTCTAACTGGATTTTATAATGTTTAATCTTTTGTTTGTATTGATTATATGAAAGCATGAAAAGGATCAAGGCATTTTGTTTCATTTTGAGCACAACTACCTAGACAAATAGTCAATTCACCCTGTGAGTGTGTGAGCATTTGTTAAACCCCTTTGTGCCTTTTTATCATTATCCATGTTATTTGAACGTAATGCTTGTCTATGAGTATTGAATTCACTTTTTGTATGGATTTTGATTGATTATTTTTTCTTGAACCCTTTACTTTGTGTTGTTGTATGAATTTTTACCTTGCCTTAGAAAGTAGGGAGTATTCACATGATGATGTGGTTGAATTCAAGTTGGGGAGAGAATGATTGTTTACTCATTGGTTGGTTTCTATGAGGTTGAAAAAGAAAAGAAAAAAGAGAAAAATATGACAAAGAAAAAAAAGGAAAGAAAAAGAAAATCCTTGAGAAAGGAAATAAAAAGAGTTCAAATAATTGTGCTAAATAAGTATTGTGTTGTGTGTAACACTTGGGATTTTGGAAGAAGTTGATTGGAATTTTGTGTTTAAGTCTTTGTGAGTTGATCACTCCCTTAGGTTTAGGCAAGTTTTTGTTTCAATTACCTTTAGAAATTGCCCCTTGCTTGTTTACCCTACCACGCTACAACCTTGAAAAGCCCTTGTGATTCTTGCCTTTGTATTTTCAATGTGAATTTTTGGATGAATGCATAATTTAGTCTTTTGTTTGCAATATTGTTGTGTGAGTGAAAAGTACCTCATTTTTTGTTTTTCATCTACCGATGATTGTTTTTGCTAGGTGTGTTTCACGTTTGAACTTGTGTTGTTTTAGGATGTTTCGCATGATTTTTGTATTTTGCATTTGTTTCGTGACTATTTTATCGTCGTGGTTTAGTGGTAAGTATTTACTTTGTGTGTACCATTTTTCATTTGAACCATTCATTTGTCCGTTTTTCAAAACCTGTTGATTCGTGATTTTTTGGTTGTCACTCTGTTTCTTTGAGTTGTTTGATTCTCGTTTGAGGACAAACAAGTTTAAGTTGGGGAGAGTTTGATAAGTACAAATTGTAACTATTTTTGTATATAAGTTTTGTTGCACTTATTAATACTTTTTGTTAATATCGTACGAATAAACCCCGCTTTGTTTGTAAATACGTTTACTTTACGTTATAGTGTATATATTGCGTATCGTGTAAATATCATTGAGTTTAATTGATTTTCTATCATTTTTGTAGGTATTCAAGCAAGGATATCTTGTCATATTCATAAATAGCATTGAATAAACTTTCCAACGCTTCCGACCGTGCGTCCATCCGAGTTACGGTTCAGAAGTTGTGGTCAAAATAAGGGTTGGTTTCCTGTCAAGTTCGCTTTATGAACTTTCCAGCGAATACTCCCATACATGAGGCAGTAGAAAAAGGGACCAAAGTTCGCTTTGCGAATAAAAGTTTGCATTGCGAACTTTTGCAGAAAAGCAGAGTCGGTTTAACTATTCTGAGGCACTTAAGTGCCAATTTTTGGAGTTCGCTTTGCGAATAAAAGTTCGCACTGCGAACTTGACGGATTTTGACATACTATATAAGTCATTTCATTCATTTTTTAGGGTATGGTTTTGAGGTTTTTTGCTCCCAACTCCATCAAACTCATTTTTTAGTAGAATTAGCTAGAAAACAACATTGAAGCTTGCACATGGATGATCTGGGGTGGATTTCTCATCAATCGACTCTGACAAACCGCGAGATGTTTGGTTTATTTCTCTTCTTATTTATGTATTTCTTCTTTGTTGGGTTTTGTATATGTATTTACTTTGAACTCATGTATATTTGTCGCCCATGGCGTTGTATACAATCTGCTTTACAAATCTTTATCGGTGATTGCCCTTGATTCTTTGCTTTATGCTCGGGGTTTGGGTTGTTTTAGAGATAAACTTCACAAACTTTGATTAGGGATGATTATCTGTTAGTTTCTGGATGCTAGAGATAGATTTAGAGCTAACAATCTTTATGGGTGTCGAAGTTTAATGCCTCCGTAACTCGAGTTGGGTGCGAGAGTGTCGACGAGGGTAACACGGTTGTTCTCTCAGCTCAGTGTGTCAGAGATGGACACTGTTGTGAGGGATGCTGGATGATATTGAGGAGTATTGTAGGTTGAATATAATTGGTCGGTAAGTTTAAGTTTGTGATGAGTTGATTATGTGCATACCGGATAAGTTTCTTCTCTCTGAAGAATGAATTCTTTTTATGTTGATATTTACTTTTCTATTTCTATGTTTGAACCATTTTAAACCCAAACTCAATAACATTTAAATTGTCAAACGACAGTTCAATAGCACCGATCTCTGTGGACACGATAAATTCCCAGAAAAATACTTCCAAATCTTTTTGTTGCTTGCCGCTTTACCGCTCCAACAGTGTGTACTATTGATGCATTGTTTCTTCTAATATCTTTTTAATGATGTGCAGAATGACTGGAAGAAATGATCTTTCAATTGCTAATGATTTGGAGTCAGTGGCTCAAGCACTGCATGGATAACAAAATTAGACTTGAGATGAGTTCCCCAGCTTGGCAAAATTTCAGAGGAATAACCCACTGACTTTTAAGGGTAGGTATGAATCAGGTGGGTGCTCATGCATGGCTGGAAGAGATTGAGAATATTTTCTGAGTGATGGCTTGTATTGAGGATTAGAAGGTATTGTTTTGAACTCACATGTTGTCTGAGGAAGCTGAGGATTGGTGGGATAACACACACTAGAGACTAGAGGTTTCTTGTACTGAGGCTACCTAGGTTGTGTTTAGAGTGCAGTTTCTAGAAAAGTACTTCCCTGAGGATGTGTGTAGTAAGAAGGAAATTTAATTCCTTGAGTTGAAGCAAGAAAATTCGACGGTTGCGGAGTATGTTGCACATTTTGAGGAGCTAGTGAAATTATGTCTTCATTATAATAGTGTTTCTTCTTAGGGTTCGAAGTGAATCAAGTTTGAGAGCGGGTTGCATGATAAAAAAGGTTGTTGGTTACTAGGTGATCCTTCGCTTTATGTACTAGTGAATAAATGTAGAATATATCATGGAGACAACAGAGCCCAGTCTATTCACTACAAGCGTATTAGTGAGAAGAAAGGGAATGGATCGTTTTGAGGAAAGCTGTATATGACTCTTGTTGACAAATGGAAACAAAAAGCTACAACCCAAAAGAAGCCATGTGGTGGAGGAGCTCATTCTTCGGTCCAGTGTTATAGTTGTGGTATGATAGGTCATCTTACCAATGAGTGCTCTAGTGCTAAGAATAAATGTTACAAGTGTGGGATGACAGGGCATCTCATCACCGACTATAAGGGTAATGTTGTGGCTTTCTATAATTGTGGAGAGCAATGACATATCAGTAGTAATTTCTAGAAACCGGAGAAGGCTCAGGGTAGAAGAAAGTTCTTTGCCTTGTTTAGGACAGTGACTACCAGTCTTGACAGGTTAATTCGAGGTATGTGATTTATTAATAGTATCCCTCTGATTGTTATTATTGACACGAGTGCGATGTATTCTTTTATTTCACTTGATTGTGATAAGAGATTCAATTTAAATTTATCTTTTATGGTTGGAAGTATGGTTATTGATACCCAGACCAATAGTTCAGTAACTACTTCATTGATGTGTTTGAAGTGTCCATTGACTATTTATGGTAAGAGTTTTACGATGAACTTAGTTAGTTTACAGTTGAGTCAACTTGATATTATCCTTTGGATCAACTGGTTGGAGTTCAACCATGTTGATATCAACTGCTTTTCCAAAACTGTGATATTTCTATATGTTTTAGGAGATGGAGAGTTGATGTTTATATCTACTAAGCAAGTAGAAGAATTCTTGAAAGAGGAGGTGCGGGTGTTTGCTATGTTTCCAGCTTTGGGAAATGATAATAAAGCTGAGATGGGAGAGCTACCAATTGTGTGTGAATTTCCTTAAGTGTTTCTCGATGATATCAGTGATTTGTTGCCAAAGCGTGAGGTAGAGTTTGCTATAGACTTGGTACTTGGTATTATGTCTTTAGCAAAATTGATTTGCGTTTGGGTTATCATCAGATTCGAGGGAAACCAGAAGATATTCTGAAGATTACTTTCAGAATGAGGTATGGTCATTACGAGTATTTAGCAATGTCGTTTGGTGTATCTAATGTGCCTGGAGATATCATGGAGTACATGAATCGAATATCCCATCAATACTTATATCTGTTTGTGGTTATGTGTGTTGACAACATCTTGATATATTTGAAGTCAGGTGAATATCATGGATAACATCTGAGAATTGTGTCGCATACCCTAAAAGAGAAGAAGTTGTATGCAAAGGTGTCTAAGTGTGAGTTCTAGCTGAAGGAAGTAAATTTCTTAGGTCATGTAATTTATAGTTGAGGTATTGATATTGATCTGTCAAAGGTTGATGTCATGTTGTAATGGGCAAATCCGAAGTCTGTTACCGAGCTTAGAAGTTTTCTAGGTTTGGCTGGTTACTACAGAAGGTTTATTGAAGGATTTTCGAAGTTGGTGATGCCTTTGAATCAGTTGACTCAAAAGGGTCAAGTGTGTGTGTGGGATACTTTGTGCGAAGAGAGTTTTATAGAACTCAATAAGAAGTTGACGTCTACTCCAGTATTGATTTTTTTAAATCTGAGTGAGTCTTTTGCTGTGTATTGTGATGCTTCAATGATGGGTCTGGGTGGTGTGCTGATGTAAAATAGACAGGTTCTGGCTTACGCTTTTAGACAGTTAAAGGTTCATAGAGGAATTATCCTTCGCATGATTTGGAAATAGCCACTGTTGTGTTTGTACTTAATATTTGGAACAACTATCTGTTTGGTTCCAGATTTGAAGTGTTCAGTGATCACAAAAGTTTGAAGTACTTATTCGATCAAAAGGAGTTGAATATGAGGTAGAGGAGGTGGCTCAAATTTTGGAGGACTATGATTTTGGTTTGAATTACCATCCTGGTAAAGCCAATATCAGTTGATGCTTTGAGTAGGAAGTCGTTGCATATGTCGATGCTTATGGTTCGAGAGTTGAAGTTAATTGAACAATTCCGAGATTTGATTTTGGTATGTGAAAGGACTCGTAACAACGTGAGGTTTGGCATGTTGAAGCTGACTAGTGGTACTCTTGAAGAGATCATAGAGGGTCAAAATATTGACTTAGGATTGGTTGACCGGTTGGTGTCGATTAATCAAGGTCAAGGTGGTGATTTCAGAATCGACAAGAGTGGTGTAATCAAATTCAGAGATAAAGTCTATGTACCAGGTGTGCCTGAACTTAACAAGAGTATTGTTTAGCAAGGTCATAGGAGTGGCTAGAGTATTCATCCTGGAGCTGCTAAAATTTATGAAGAATTAAAGAAGTTATTTTGGTGGCATGGAATAAAGAAGGAGATTACTGAGTTCGCTTATGATTGTTTGACTTTCCAGAAGTCAATGATTAAACATCAGAAGTTGTTAGGTCTGATGCAACCGTTGTCTATTCCTGATTGTAAGTGGGACAATATTTTGATGGACTTTGTGTCTAGGTTGCCGAAGACAATGAAGAATTGTGATATCATTTGGGTTATTGTGGATAAGTTGACTAAGTCGGCTCATTTTTTTCTGAATCGACTTAACTATCCATTGGAAAAGTTAGCAGGGTTGTATATTGAGAATATTGTTAGTTTGCATGGAATTCAATCTAATATTGTATCTGACAGGGATCTGAGGTTTACGTTAAGGTTTTGGGAGAGGTTGCATAATGCTTTGGGTATGAAGCTACATTTAAGATCTACTTATCACCCGCAGACAAATGGTCAGACAGAGATGACTATGAAATCCTTAGAAGACTTGTTGAGAGCCTGTATGCTAGAACAAGGAGATGCTTGGGATATCGTTTTACTGTTGATCGAGTTTACCTACAACCACAGTTTCCATTCAAGCATTGGAATGACACCATTTGAGGAGTTGTATGGTAAAAGGTGTATGACACCTTTATGTTGGTATGAGTCGGGACAAGGTGTTGTGATTGGACCAGAGATTTTCCAATAGACTATAAAGAAGATAAAAGTGATCCAAGAGAAGATGAGAGCTTCACAGAGTCCCCAGAAGAGCTATCAAGATAAATGAAGTAAAAAACTTGAGTTCCAAGGAGAAAATAACGTGTTTCTGAGGGTTACTCTGGTAACTGGTGTTGGTAGGGCTTTGAAGTCTCAAAAGCTCACTCTGCATTTCATTGGCCCATATCAGATTTTACAAAGGATAGGAGAAGTGAACTATTGGATTGCTTTACCGCTGTTGTTTTCTAATCTTCATGATGTGTTTCATGTGTCTCAGTTGATGAGGTATATTTTAGATCCGTCTCATGTGATCCAAGTGGATGGTGTGCAGGTGAGCGATAACCTGGTTGTTGAGGCATCACCCATGTAGGTATAGGATCAGGAAGTTAAGTAGTTACGTGGTAAAGATATTACCTTGGTGAAGGTAGCTTGGGGAGGACCAACTGGTGGAAACGTGACTTAGGAGCTTGAGAGACAAATGAGAGACTCGTACGCGAATATCTTTACTTAAGGTAATTTTCAAAGGCAAAAATTCTTTAAGTGGGGGAGAATTATAACATTCCAGTTTTTGAATTGTTATTTTATGTGTTTATTCCTGATTTAATTTAATTTTAATTTAATTATTATGTGTGATAATTGAATTAATATGGGTGTTAGGGGTGTGTGACCTTGAGGTGGGAGTGTGGAGAGTGATTAGAGATTGATAGAGGTGGGCTAAAATAATTAGTGTCTATCTTAATAATTAAATAATAGTATTTTAGTTGAATTATTTAATTAAAATGGGAAAATATAAGGTCTGGGGCCAAATTGTGAATTATGAGAAATAGAGGGGAGAAAGGAAAGAGGATGTTAGTAAGTGAGATGTGAGTTTGTAATTTCAACTAGATTAACCCTAATGGTATAAATTAGGAACATAACCTAAGTTTAAGAGTTTTTTATTAGTACATAGAAACTTTTGAAAAGAGAGAAATAGGCGAGAAGCTATTGGAACAAGATTTGTTCATGACATATTTTCCTTGGGTTTTGATGATAACAAAAGTACTAAAACAACAATGGTGTAATCTAATGTGTGCTCAAATATGTAGGTTCTTATACTTAAATGATATATTCAGAATCTGATATGAAGGCGTACTTGAGTGAAATTGGGTTACGTGTTTCTGATGATACAAAATCCGAAGAACACTTTATATCATCAGAAACACTTTGCCTCAGCATCAGAATAAGCAACACATTGTTTCCACACTTAGTAATTTTATTGGCTTCTGGTGATTTCTCAGAAGTTACAGCGAAGTTGAAGCTATCCATACTATAGAAAGTAAACTGTAATGTCAAATCAGCTTGTCAGCTAAAGTCTATGTTCACAAGGCTCAAGAAAAGTTGACATGCTTTACGGATAACCACTCTTAACGACTCTATAGTACATGATACTTTTGAAGACGCTATGGTTAAACAAATTACACAATGGATCAAGATCTTTTGTTTATCTATCCTCAACGTCTCTTGTACTATGGAGAGAACAAAGACATATGATTAAGTTATCTCTTCCAACGACTAGTTCTCTGAAATCTGCTATATAAGTAGCTGAAGGTTCTACTTGAATCATTAAAAAGGAATAAGAAGAAGAAGGAATGCCAAAGAGGATAAAGGTGTTCAGCACCTTTATCTGAATGAAGAAATAATAAGATCAATAATGAGCAACACTACTGAATATGCAGAATCTTATGTTAATTGTTGTAAATTTTAAATAGCCTTAATGTTTCCTAAACATTGAATATTATGGAAATCTTGAGTGCTCAAGGTCTTTGTTAAGGTTACTACCCTATACCTCTGATTCAGAATCGAGTACGCCTTACTCTTTTTTCTGCTGAACATGTTGTTCAGCAGTTAAGATCAAAGTCCCATACTATGTGTTTGAGCATCAAAGTCTCCAGTTGAAAAGCTTGAGCCAAGTAAGTCTCTTGCTGTATGCTTGAGCATTAAAAGTCTTGATCTATTTCGACTAAGCAGCAAAGTCTTGGATTGTTAATCTGAGCAAAGGAAGTCTTAGACAGAAGGTCTGAGCAGAGAAGTCTTAGACTGTGCATCTAAGCAGGAAAGCCTTGGATTGAGGATCTGAGCAAGGGAAATCATAGGTAGAGTGTCAGAGCAGGAAAGTCTTGAACCAGGAGGGTTTAAGCAAGGAAAGTCTTAGGATCTGAGGATCTAAGTAGGAAGTCTTGATCAGGTGCTGATTGAGCAGGGAAGTCTTAGAGTGTAGGTCTCAACAGTGAAAGTCTTATGCTTGAGTGCATAAGCAGTTGTAATCATGAGTTGATTATAGTGGAAAATATCTTGTGAGGCAAGGGGACTGTAGTACTCTCAGTTAGGAGAGGAACCAAGATAAATCTGTTGTGTTCATTATTTTGTTTACTCTACTTATGATATATTATTCTGCTGCACTTTTGATAAGATTCTGAACCAATGTTTAGAATTTGAAATCTGTTCAGAAGCAGAAATATTTTTGGAGAACACAACTCAACCCCCCTTCTTGTGTATTTTCCTGACATTCAATTGACATCAGAGCTTGGTCTGTGCATAACACTTTACATTGGTGTAGACAAAGATCTTGTGGGGAAAGTATATTTTCATTTCAGTATGAAAAGAAGGGTGGTTACAAGATGAAGGAATTTAATGAAAGCAACTTGTCTTTTTCTCAAATGGTGTTATCCTTGTGAAGAAGATAGTTCAAGATGCTGACTCCTAAACAAGTCAGAAATACTTCACCAAAATAGATTGCAGATCCAGAATAAGAAAATCTATCCAGGTAGTTCTATTATTTATTATTTCAAGTGTAAACTTCTATACAATACATTTTAGCGCAAGTAATCTTCATGCTCAGATATCTTGAAAGAAATTAACTTAAGAACCTTCATAACTGGTGTAGTGGATATTCTCACCTTTTGTGACAATATCTATGTCATGTTGAAATAGAGAATTCTTTTTAATACTTTTGAAGAAAGCTCTATTACTTTAGTTTAAAACAAATTAATATATATATTGTGTTCTTCACTGAATTGATTCAACTAATAATTATCTCAAGAGTTATTTAGTGAAAAAAAAAAGAATTATGAACTTTGTAGTTTTTGCTTGATTCCAAGTGAAGAATCTGAATCTGATAATTGTCAGAAATTGTCTTAATCAAAGTCTTTGGTAGCAAAAAATTTGATCAAAGATAGTCTCTGAAAATTTTCAGATTCAGAATCTTGCATAAAGAAATCTTTGTTTCTCATGCACAAAGAGCGAAAATCTATTTTGACACCTGTGTCACTTTTTACACCTGTCTAAAATGTCTTCAACACGCTTGGAATCATTGGTGACTTGAATTTGAAGGGAATTAATTTTTTTTTATAAATATTTGTATGTTTAAAATCCTTTTAATGTCATTTAATTCTCTCAACACATTTTCAACACACACAACTTTTATCACTGTCATTTTCGTGCTCTAACTGTAAACCCTAGAAAAACCTTTCTACCTTCTCTATGGCATCTACTGTCAATCCTTTAAAAATAAATTCCATGCAAGACCTTAAGATCAAACCAAAGACTACTCCGCTCAATCAAAATGATTTAAATATCTTATTGAGCAAGTGGTTGATTTCAAAAGTTTTGCTTCAAATGGTTGTCATTTGAAGAAGTACTTTGAGTTTCAAGGATGGATGAAATTCTTCGACATGCTAAATGGACCAACTTACCCAACTCTGGTAAAAGATTTATGGGTCAGAGCCGAAGTGTATGATGAATTCTCTTCTCATAATGAAAAAAGAATTGCTGTAGAAAATGACATAAGTTTGAAAGGAAAATCAAGAGCAGAAATGGGTCTGAAGGAATTTAACTGTGTTGAAATTAGATCTGCTGTAATAGGTCTAGAGGTTGCAATAACTCAGGACAATATTTCTTAGATAATTGGGGCTAAGAATAAAGAAATGGTAATTCTCAACTTAAAGGATGGGGGAATTTACACCAAGGAAATTAAGAAAATTCTCTTAAAAAAGAAAGTTGATTTTGGAAAAGTGAAGAACATGCATATGGAACAAAAACTACTGTTCAAAATTCTCATTGGATGTTTGATCCCTCGTAATGGTAGTTCTTATCAAATTTCTTGGGATCACAAGATGTTTCTCTAGTATCTAACATTTGATTAAAGGTTAAACCTTCCTGGTTATATCTTTCATCATTTGTGTGAATCCATCAAAGACTCCTCCAAGATGCTCAAAAGAATAATACCTTATGCAAGGTTACTTTCTGAACTTTTCTATCAAGTAAAACTGGTCAACTTGCTGATAGAATGTGGAGCCACTCAAGACTTAGATGATGATTGTCGAAATGTGATGTTTGCATCCGTTATGGCTCACATGAAAGATAGGTTGAAAAAGGACATCGTAATGATTGACAATCCTATCAGAATCAGAAGAGATAAAAGAAGAAATTTTTTGGATAACTTTCCTATGATAACCAAAGAAGATTCTCCAGAAGTCATCAGAATGCTTATTGAAAAAGTTAAGAAGGAGTGTGGAGTGACCATTTCTCAAAATCATCTTGATGATCTTACTGTTAGGTCTCAGAATGAGTATGACTCTAGGAGAAAAGGAAAAAGGATGGTAATCACTTATGATAACGATGATAAGTCTGATGAAGAAACTGAAGCGTATGCACTTGTTAGAAAGAAACTGATGGGAGATGCTCAGAAAGTAGTGTATAAGGTGGAAGAAAGATTTGTTCATAAGAGTGGAAAGAAAAGAGATCTTCATAGCTCCAAGGAGGCTTTGCAACAAGAAGTTGAAGAACTCAAGCAAACCACTAAAATCCTTCCTACCAAGAAGAGAAGAGGGGGTTCTAGCTGTAATTTAGACAAGGAAACTACTGCATCCAAGAAAAGGAAATTGTCTAGTTTGAGCCAAATAGAAGAAGAAGAAGAACGGGAAGTAAAAAGGGCTCAGGTTTTGAAAGAAGTCAAGCAGCTCTTCACCGCCTTTATTTTGACTAGTATGGTTGTGGTTTATGAAGAAATGGTTAACGAGAATCGTATTGAGGAGTCAGCAGAACTCTTAAAGGAAGGAAGGGAGATATTAAGAAAACATCTGGAAGAATCTATTCTAAACTCTTGTGAAGTTATTCAGATGATTCAAAAGTTTATTGAGAAAGGCAAAAAGGATGTTGCTGGTACTGAAGATAGGCGTAAGGCAGTAGAGGAAGTTGCGTCCAAAGGAGAAGTTGAAGAAGAATCTGCAGAGAAGGATGATGAGTCTAGAAACTGGTTGAATGAGAATCCAGATGATAATGTCAATGAAACAGAAGCCGCAGAAGAGCTTGTCTCACTAGCAGCAGGATCAGGTACTGAGGCTGAACCCATTCATGACTTTAATCTTAATACTTCATTGAGAAAGTCTCCCACACCTTCACCTGCTAAACCCAACCAAACCTATGTATTATAAATCATCCCTCTAAACACTGATTTATCATTACTAAAACCCTATTCACTCATAACACCTAACACTGATGATCCATCTCTTGATCAAACCATTCAAGACATTGATGCTTACATCTAAAATGATCTAACTTCACCAACTCCTGGTAAAACTGGAAGTGGTTTAGATGCTCAACCTCTCAATATTGAATCACCCTTTAGCAGCTCCACCAAAACTATGTCAAATAAACCTATTCAGGACTTTCTTAATGATGTACCTAAGTATGTTGAGTCTGAACAACAATCAGAAACCAATGGCCAAAATCAACCCTTACCATCAATTCATCAAACTAACCAACAGAAATATCCATCAAATCATGCCTTAGAAAATGATATCTCAGCTGAATCTGTTCATGAAACCTAGGAAAATGAAACAAACACATCCAAAACATCTCAGCACATGACCAACCACCAGCCTCTACCTAATCATATACTTTCTTAGTTAGAAGTCTTCAGGAATGGGTTGTTTAATGAGGCAAAAGTACTCGTGGAAGAAGGACTCACATCCACTGATCCTATGGTTTACAATGCTAAATGGGAATGCTTCAGAAGATCTGTGAACATGGTTATTGAAGATCTGAAGAATTCTTCATCAAAGGAAGTTGTTGCAACTAGCCAGAAGCAAGTCTTCAATCTTGAACCTAAAGTCACTGCAGTTGCTGAATGTCAAGAGGTTGTGAAAATTTAGATGGATAGCAACCAAGTCTCAGTTGATGATCAACTTAAGTCTGCGGTTGAGAGGCAAAAAAAAATTGGTTATAACCTTAAGGCGTTCATGGATTTGTTGAAGAAACCTTAGGTCTAGGATGTAGAACCCTTTTGTGTGCTCTTTTGTTTTGGTTGTGAAACTTTATTATGTGGATTTATCTTGTTTGTGAATCTTTATAATGTTTTATGGTTATGAATCTGTATGCTTATATATCTATCATGATTCTGTGTATGGTTCATATTTGTTTTTCCTTATTTAAAGTAAACTAAGACTTGCATTTGGTGGCAAAATTGATTAATAAACTGATTAAAGGTTACAACTTCATTGGAATTTAAAAGTTACACGAGTAAAGATATGACAGTACAATAAACTAGTCTATTCCTAGTCTTCTTTGTTGCTTCAGTCATCTTTCTATGTATTACTTGCATACTACCTCGAGTATTGTTCTGCTTCCTCATCTTCAGCTGAAGGATCCTCAGAAGCAATTTTGTGCTCCTTTGATCCTAAAGTCTGAGCTTTGTAGGTAGCCAATCTGGTTTGAATGCCCTTCTCTTCCTTCAGTTTCTGACTCTCTTTTGCTGCATCTGCAAGAAGTTGTGTAGAACGTTCTTTATTTATCAAACGTCTTTCTTTTGCTGCTTCAACCTTCTTCAGAAATTCAAATTCTCCTGCAATATCGCGTCTCTCACTCTTGTGAAGTATGCGGTTGTGAGATTTTCTCTTCATAGTGTAGCCGTAAAAATTGTGAGTATAAGTTATTGGTTAACTTAACTCATAAAACAAGAGTCACCACCGCACTTTAATTTTATCCAAATGAAAGTAAAAAGAGTGAACAAAATCTAAAGAAGTTCTAAAATAAGAATAAATAAACAGAGACATGGTAAGGGGGTTGGTTACACAAAGAGAAGGTGTTAGCACCCAAAATGTCTATAATACTCTATAGGGACCTCTTTGAAAAATCTACGCTTTATGGTTTGAAAAGGGTTTGCTTGTAAAAGATTGTGGAGATGAGAAAAGAATTATTTTTTTAATAATTTTGTGTTTGACAAGACTTCCTGAGCCTCGTGCCTACATACCCACAAAGTATAATGGAGGATCAAAACCTCGTAGTTCGTGGTAACAATAACAAAAATGAATTTGTTTTGATTGATTTTAAATGAAATGACAAGTTGTTATTTTAAGGAGAATACTACAACTAATCACCCACAAGTAACGAGAACTTTGCATCACATGGAGAAGGGCTCCAACTTGGATAAAAATCAACAAGTATGCCACTAACTCTCATAAATGGAAAAGAATTATCATCAATACTATGGGGATATGAGAATTATATCTCAACTATGGAAATGACTCGTGTCTAAACTTTATGAACACTTTTAAAGCAAAAAGTGCACAAAGGCACAAAATGATTGAATGAGTTTTTGTATTTTTTAAGTCTTTTGAAAATTGTTTAAGTATGCTTAAGATATCTTAGCATTTATTAAAGAAAAGGAGATTGAAAATTCACTTGACAAAGTCAAGGTTTTATTATGAAAGTGGTTCTAGTTTGAAAGAAGAAGATTTTGAAAAAGGGAGAAGATTTTGAAAATTTAAGAATGAGAAAGAGATGAAGGGACTATCCTAAAGCATAAAGTAAAATCTAAGGACAAAGAAAGATCTAACCCAGGGAAGATAGCAAGTCCATGACAAAAGTCCATTAAGAATTCTCTCCTTTGGATTTAGCCTCAAAGACAAATAAGCAATTAGTAATCCAAGCATCAGATGAAATCATAATAACTAAGATGAGTCTTCAAGAGAATCCTTAAACCAAGAGTACCAGATGAATCCAAATAGGTCTTAAGATGTACTTCTAAGCCAAGGTCAAGGTCTTAATTCTAAGTCCATAACTCCATAATGCATAGGGTAGTAACATCAAGTCCAAAAAGTAACCAAGTTTTTTAAGAGGTTTAATATTTATTAATGTCTTAAGTGAAAGTCCTAATGGACAAAATAAAAAGAGCATAAGCATAAACACAAGTCCATGTGGACAAAGAGAAAAGCAATATGATAATATGATATGAAATGCTAAAGTAAAAGCATAAAAGTAAATGGAAATAAGTAAAGAGCATAAAATAAATGACAATTAAGGTAAAGATTAGTAAGTTAGTGATTAGAAAAGAAAGGTCAATTTGTCATTTTTGGAGAACACTCAACTAAACATCCACAAGCATGAAAATATGGTCTCATACATTACCAAGAGAAGGGCTCCAACTAGGATAGAATCAACAAATATGCCACTAGCTCTCTTTGGTAACAAAAGATCCAATCTATTTCACACAATACCATGAAGAATATGAGGCTGACAATCTCACTTACAAAAATGACTTAGTTTCTAATTCGGGATAAATTTAGCGCTATGTTAAGCAATCGTAATTGGACTTATGTAGAAGTCAAAACTATCTGAGGCCGGTAAATAACAATTTATGTGTTAATACAAGCTAGAGAAATGACATGTAAGTCATCCTCCTAAAGCTTGCCACACCCAAAGAAAAAGAGGAGTGGTCTTATCTTAATATAGAACTTCAAAAAGTTCCATGACATTAAATATTTTCATCAACCAAAAGAAAAAAAGAGAAGGGAGATGAAGAAGAGACAACAAGGAAAGCAAAACAAAAAATTGAATCCAAGGATTGATCAAGCTATCATCAAGATCAATCATCCATTTTGGTGGATTAGGGTTTTCACCCCATCAACACCCAAGATCCATTGAGCTTAATGAAACTTGACCAAATCAACGAAGATTCAAGTCAAACAACAGTCAACAAAGGTCAAACAAGAACAAAATGCAATAAAATGAAATAATATGCATCAAAATGATTTTTAAAATGAATAAAAAAAGGAAGATAAACATGAAAATGCAAAAGATGCATCAAATAAGATTACAAAGGACCAAGAAAAATCCATAAATTCAGAAACAACTCAAGGATCAAATACAAAAAATTTGAGAATTTTAAAATGAATAAAAATATTTTTAAACTATTTAAAACATATGCAAAAAAAATCATGAAAAATAGCAAATGATGAAATAAAAATACACAAAAATTCCCAAAGAATAAGAAATATTTATATTAAACTATGAAAAAAATTTGAGTGAAAAATGTTAATGTAGCTATTTTTTATGAAATTTTGAAGTTTAATGCAATTTAAAAATAAAAATCAGAAAATAATAAAAAGAGAAAAAACAAGGCGCGTTGGATCAAGCCTCATTAATTGACATGGCAGATTCAACGCACCTGAGATGAGGATGTACCATGGAAATTACCAGAGAAATAACACAAGGATGCATTTAAAATAAACCAGTAGAAACATTTCAAATAGCCAACGTGGAAGCCACCTCATATCATCATCCCTCCTCTGTGGTCATCTTCTCCGGTGAGCTCTCACCGAAGCTCTGGAAAACAGTTAGTTTAGGTCATGATACCTATGCCATTATGACCGTTTCATCAAGGCGAACTAAACTTCATCCTCCATTTTCATTTATTGAAAAGGTGTGAGGAAAATTTTAGAGAAATGCAGAAATGAACATGAACACTCAAACCAAAATTAAATGATCAATTCAAGCAATCAATATCAGATAAGTTAGGGGAAATGATCAGCAAACGAAGGTCTACATTGTGGTGACTTGTTTGAAGTGAATTGAAGCTTCTAACTACCTTGTTGAGATGGTGGTCGGAGGTTGAAGAAGCTTGATATGGTCAGAGCACTTCAGAAGGTCTGGGAGCTTGAGACTTGATGCAAAAGCTTCAGAGGAGGCCGATAAAGGTATTAGAACAATTAAATTGGGTTGAGAATGACTAGAATTCAAAACCGATAGTGAAATTTTTGGGGAAAATTTGAAGTTCAAGCAGGGGTTCAATGGCTCTTAAAAGCTTGGGAATAAAGGTAAAATGAGCCTCTATTTATATTTGAAGATGTTGGAATGCTGAGAGGGGTGAATTGAGTGGAAATTGAGTGTAATCGTGTGCACCCTCATCATGCCAAAGTGTGAATTGAATCAACTAAAACCTCAGCCGAAACTTGCGTTTCCCGGCTCAATTAAACTTTGGACACTTCAATAAACATGTTTAAGTGGTTAACTCGTGGAATATTGATCTATAATTGAAGATTAGATGAATCAAAATTTTGACCATGGAGCTTTCTTCAGTTTCAAGTCACCATGTTCAACTCAATGGGACATCCTACTCAAGAGGCTTTTTGATCCCATTCTTCTTGCAATGTGTAGTCCTCATGGCCTAGTTTAAAATGTGCCATGAAAGTATTAATTTGAACATATGAGGAGAAAATTATGGTGTGTTGAAGTTGGCATGAAAAGCTAGTCATCATACTTATAAAAATTCTAAGTCTTTGAGGCAGAAAATGACCTATAATGTTCCACAAATTCCAAGGCATTGCAAGCATAATTTGAACTTTATCCTTAAAGAAAACTTGTAGAGGGAATTGCCAATCATATTATGCAAAAATAATCAGCCTCAAAGGGTGAAAATTGAAGAAGTTGTGATCCTTGAAAGTTGGGAAAAAGTCACTTGAAAATAGGTCAAATTTCACAAAGTCCACAAATGACCTATAATGTCTTCAAACTTTTGATGGTCCCCCAAGCATAATTGGCTCTTGTCATGTAAAGAGAAGTTGTAGAGGATATTGAGAAGGGTAATATTCAAAAATAAGCACTCAAAAATATGGAGAATTGAAGGAGTTGTAGTCCTTGGAACTTTGACTTGACAAATGTTGACTTTTTGGTCAAACCTTCTTGAATCAACTTTTGCACTTGAGGTTTTCTTACATTTCAAGGTACATGGATGATCTTATGAACTCAAAATAAGATGTCCTTGAATGTACTTTGATTAAAAATGACCAAGGCTTGAGATAACTTATTGAAGAAGGCATGGAAATAAACTCATGAACCTTTGACTTTTTTTTGAGAAACAAGCTACACAACCTTGAGGTATTCTTGGTCCAAATGACATTGAGATGTTTGATGATCAAAAACCTTGATATTAAAATCCATGTATTGAGAGGAAATCCCTTAAGAATCAATGGATGATCACACTTTGCCTTGAGAGAAACACAACCCTATCTGAGGAACCAAGCATGGTGCTCTTGATGAAATGCTCTACCTTACACAAAGCTTAAAGAAACAAGAAATATTTTTGCATTTTTATTAGTGGTTATATAAACAATAAGCATATAAACATAAAGATAAACACACACAAAAGGGTGCTTGGTGACCTTTGCAAAGGCAAACCCCAAAGGATAAGAGAGAGGGAAGAACCAAGCATATGATCTGGTTTGTGGAAAAATGCAAATGATGTGTGGGGTCTTAGGGTTAAAATTAGGGTATGGCACATAGCTATCTCTTGCTTGAAGTATTTCTAAAGAACTGGATAAACTGTTGAGGACGCAAGGTTGATATACTTTTATGGCATGCTTTATGTATTTAGTCAAGTACATTAGTGAACCAATATTTAATGATTTTTGACCATCTTGGAACATTGCATTTACTTGACTCTGACTGCTATAAAACCTATAAAGCATCCTTGACCATCTTGGAACTCTGCACTTCTGAATATTGCTTGCTTTATTTGTCCTTTCTTTTGTGTTTAAACCTTTTTTATGTGACAAAAGGGAGAGAACTATATAAGTATTTAAATATGAATTTATACCCCTTCAGATTCATTGCTGGAAACATTAATATTATTATTAATTTTATTAATTTAATTTTTCTATATTTTGTTATTATGGTTATCTTGCCCGGGTAAATAATTTCAACTATTCTTGTATATATAACTAAGGGGGAGCTTAAAAACCTCAACCTTAGCTTATTAGACTCAGAAGGAGCTTACAAACCTCGTATTCTGATGTTGCTAAGCAATTTAAAATTATAGTTTTCTTGAAAATGGTACTTAGGGTGGGTTCTCAGAACTCAACTTTCGACTATTAGACTCGGGGGGAGCTTACAAACCTCATACCCTAATGTTGTTGAGAAAACTAAATATATTTTATGATTTCTTTGAAGTAGAACTTATGGGGAGCTTACAAAACTCAACCTTTGATCTATTAGACTTAGAGAGAGCTTACAGACCTCATTCTCTAATGTTGTCTAAGAAAAATTAAAAAGCCCAAATATTGTCCTTTAAATACTTATGTTTTTCATCATAAAAAAGGGTGAGATTGTTAGAACAAGATTTGTTCATGACATATTTTCCTTGGGTTTTGATGATAACAAAAGTATTAAAAGAACAATGGTGTTATCTAATATGTGTTCAACTATGCAGGTTCTTATACTTAAAAGATATATTCAGAATCTCATATGAAGGCACTCTTGAGTGAAGCTGAGTTACGTGTTTATGATGATAAATAATCTGAAGAACACTTGCTATGTGATGTCGTAGACTCTGAAGCTGAAGGCCTCATCATCAGAAGAAGCAACACATTGTTTCTACAATTAGTAATTGTATTGGCTTCTGGTGATTGTTCAGAAGTTGTAGCGAAGCTGAAGCTATCCGTACTGTAGAAAGCAAACTGTAATGTCAAATCAACTTGTCAGCTAGAGTCTATGTTCACAAGGCTCAAGAAGAGTTGACATGCTTTACAGATAACCACTCTCAACGACTCTATAGTATAGGATACTTATGAAGACACTATGGTTAAAAAAATTAGAGACGATATGGTTATCCTCAATGTCTCTTGTACTATGGAGAGAACAAAGACATTTGATTAATTTATCTCTTCCAACGGCTAGTTCTCTGAAATCTGCTATATAAGTAGCTGAAGGTTCTACTTGAATCATTAACAAGGAATAAGAATAAGAAGGAATGCCAAAGAGGATAAAGGTGTTCATCGCCTTTATCTGAATGAATAAATAACAAGATCAACAATGAGCAACACTACTCATTATGCAGAATCTTCTGCTAATTGTTGTAAATTGTAAATAGCCTTAAGGTTTCTTAAACATTGAATATTATGCAAATCTTGAGTGCTCAAGGTCTTTGTTATGGTTACTACCTTGTACCTCTGATTCAAAATCAAGTACGCCTTGTTCTCTTTTCTACTAAACATGTTGTTAAGTAGTTAAGGTCAAAGTCTCATACTCTGTGTTTGACCATCAAAGTATCCAATTGAAAAGCTTGAGCCAAGTAAGTCTCTTCTTGTGTGCTTGAGGATTGGATGTCTTGATCTGTTTTGATTAAGCAGCAAATTCTTGGATTGTGAATCTAAGAAAAGGAAGTCTTAGAAAGAAGGTCTGAGCAGAGAAGTCTTAGACGATGCATCTGAGCAGGAAAGTCTTGGATCGAGGACCTGAGCAAGGGAAGTCTTATGTATAGTGTCTGAGCAGGAAAGTCTTGAACCAGGAGGGTTTAAGCAAGGAAAGTCTTAGGATCTGAGGATCTTAGCAGGATGTCTTTATCAGGTGCTTATTGAGTAAGGAAGTCTTAGACTGTAGGTCTCAGCAGTGAAAATCTTATGCTTGAGTGCATAAGCAGCTGTAATTATGAGTTGATTATAGTGGAAAATCTCTA
Source organism: Lathyrus tuberosus (assembly GCA_022829125.1). Taxonomy (NCBI): domain Eukaryota; kingdom Viridiplantae; phylum Streptophyta; class Magnoliopsida; order Fabales; family Fabaceae; genus Lathyrus; species Lathyrus tuberosus. The sequence continues at coordinate 5,242,633 of JALAZF010000199.1, read as the reverse complement.
GCGAGGCAAGGGGACTTAAGTACTCTTAGTTGGGAGAGGAACCAAGATAAATCGATTGTGCTCATTGTCTGTTTACTCTACTTCTGATATATTGTTCCACTGTGTAGCGCGATTTTTGTGGTTTTGAATCACTATCGCTTTGGTACTACAGTTCGATTCATTTTTTATCCTGTGAAGCTGATTAAGGAATGGAAATAGATGTGTCCAATTAACCCTGCTTGCATACTGAGTTTAAACAGATGACTGTTGGTTTACAGATGCTATCAAAAGGGGGGTCTTTTCTTAGGTTATTTAGTTTAAGAATATAGTGTCTGGACTATTTGCGAGGCTTTTGGTAAGGTGTTAGATCTGATGCTTTTGGTTGATTGACGGAGGTACAAGATTTTGAGTTTTTTTATTAGTATGCTCGCTAAGATTTCGTAATCTTATGCCTACGTATTCCCATTTAAAGAAACAGGGAAATCAGAGCGGTCGTAGTTCCCTCTTATTTTAAGGGACGAAAAAGATGTTTTGGTGTCTTGTTCAAAGCCCAAGACAGAGGCTAAACAGAGTATTTGTGTCTTGTTTAAAGCCCAAGATTGAAGCTAAAAGGTTTGACTGAGAGAGAACTTGTCATCTCTAAAGAGGAACTGTTGATGTTCGTATGCCTTGATTAAAGCATAAGTTTGATGCTAAAAGGTTGATTGACTCAACTAGGGATTTCTCTATACAAAGCCTAAGAGGAGGCCATTGACCTAACAAGAGGGTGTTTATTATTTGTCTCGCACGAAGCCTGAGATAGAGGCTAAAAGGGTTGACTCAACAAGAGAGTACTAACAAGTGACTGACTCAATAAGAGAGTGCTTTTATATGTCTTGCACGAAGCCCAAGACGGAGGCTAAAAAAGGTTTGACTCAACAAGAGAGTACTTTTATCTGTCTTATACGAAGCCCAAGACGAAGGCTAAAAAGGTTGACTCAACAAGAGAGTCTTTTATCTGTCTTATACGAAGCCTAAGACGGAGGCTAAAAAAGTTGACTTAACAAGAGAGTCTTTTATACTCAACAAGAGAGTGATTTGCTGTCTCGTACGAAGCCCGAGATAGAGGCTAAAAGGATAATGACTCAACAAGAGAGTCTTGAAAAGTGATGGACTCAACAAGAGAGTCTGAAAAGATTAAATTCGCTAGGGGAAATCATTGTACTAAGCCCAAGAAGAGGCTGACTTCGCTGAGGAAGGATCATTATACAAAGCCTAAAAGGAGGCTATACTTCTGCCGGGGATTCTTGAGATCCCGAGGCAGGTCCAAGAAGGGAATCAATCCTTGCAAGGGAATGCAAAAGGAATTGATAGATCAAAAACCTTGAGGCTCTGGTTTGAGATAGCATTATCTAACCTGGGTTGGGGAATTTTGGGAGAAGGACGAGGTTTTAGAACCCGCAAAGTTCTAACTCGGCTGGAGATTAATCCAGAATCCGGGGTTTCTCCTATGTTTGAAAGGGACTTGAGAATGTCTTTAAGACTCAAAGGGAATTAGACTGTCTAAGTCTAGTGGTAGAGTTATATCTTTTGTAGGATGCCCAACAGAGGGAAATGGCCTTAAGGGATGAGAACCAACCCAAAGTGGCTTGAGGTTTGATACTAGAAAGACTGCTCTAGCAAAGAATGACTAAGTTTTGTCTTTTACCTTTAAGACGTCGTTAGGGTCCTTGTATTAAGCCCAAGAGAAGGCATGAGAGCTATTAAGAAGCCGAAGGGTCCTTGTACAACGGCCAAGAGGAGGCGGGGATGCTTTTAGGAAGCCTGTGGGTCCCCAAACCAAGAGAAGTTCAAGAAATGCAATTCACAGAGGAGAGAGCATTCCAGGAAAGTTTGAGAATTTGGAAGAAACTCAAGAGATGCTATTCACGGAGAATAGATCAACTCTGGGGAGTAGAGTTTCTTTGACAATTTCTAAGGGTGACAGTTTGAGAAAAGGTTCACCGAGAATACTGCCTTTCTCTTTGTTCCATATTGTTGAACCCCAAGAGAAGGGAAGACTGTATCTGGAATCCTATGGGGATCTAGTTTTGTTTGTATTCGAGAGTGACCAACAGGCTTTACCTAGTTCTAGACGTAATTGCCGGGGAAAACTCTAAATAACTATACTAGTATATATACAGTTGATATATGACGAGTATTTAAAAGGATGTGAAAGAAGACTTACAGTGAAGCAGCCCCACAATACAATTATATATATATATATATATATATATATATATGAAAGCGGATAAACACTTACCCGTTGTAGAGCTTCCATGCTGTTTTGTTAGTTGTTCAACAAAGAAACTAAAGAAAGTTTTGATAACAACATATATTTGAATTCAAAATCAAAGGAGAACGTGCTTTGAAAAGATTTTTGGGGCTTACAGCTCAAGGAGAGGCCCAAGTTTTAACGATGATTGCACCGTTGTTTTGAAAATCGTACAGAGGGACTTATACAATATCTGAGGCCCAGATCATTTTGGTTTCAAAAAGGGGTTGGGTCTTACACTCTCTTAGAGGCCCAAAAGTATTTTTGTACAAATGATGGGGCTTACAACTCAGGGAGAGGCCCAGTTGATTTTGTTAAAAAAGGCGACGATCACACCGAACGTTTGAAAATATACAGAGGGACTTATACCATGTGTTAGGCCCAAAGGTATTATTTACAAAGGGGTTGGGTCTTACACTCTATTAGAGGCCCAAAAGAGTATTTTAAAGAAAAGAAATGGGACTTATAACACGAGGGTAGGCCCAAATGGTTTTATTTTAAACTGGCGATCGCGCCGAGATTTTTGAAAAGACCGTGGGTCTTATACAATGACTGAGGCCCAAACTATTTTAGTTTCAAAGAGGGATTGGGTCTTACACTCTATTAGAGGCTCAAAAGTGTTTGAAAAAGATTTGTGAGGGTGAAAATCAAAGAAACCCTAATTTTATCATTTTTAAACATAAATTCTTAAAGCAAATCAATAAATAATGATAAAATACCAAATAAGCTTGAATAAAAAACTTGTGATTTTTGGTTGAGATTTGAAAAATGATGTTTTAATCACAAGATGAATTAAAACTCATTTGGTTTTAATTTTCAAGATAAAAATCCACTTTTAAAAGTGTTTAAAACAATTAAAAATGAATTTATTTACAAAAATATCAACTATATTAAATAATTAATATAAATTTGATTTTTTTGTGGAATAAAATATCTTAACATTTTTGTGATTTTTTTGCAAAAAGAACCAATCAAAAATCATTAAAATTTAAGAGAGTTGTTAATTTTCCAAATCATTTAAAAATAATATGAAAAATAACAAAAAGTGGAAAAAATGATAAAAAGAGGATCTGAGGCGAGGGGGATTCGAACCCCAGACTTCTTGTGTGCAGCGCGCGCCCTTTACCACTGGGGTGGTGATACATCCGTGTATCAAAACCACCCCATGGATATATGAGGGTTGCCTTGTTTTTGGCCTGGCCAAGGCAAGGCAAAGCAAGATTTTGGCCAAAAACCTGAAGCTTGTAACTTTCTCATTTCTCCATGGGTTAGGACAAAATTTAGGTCTATCCTGCCTAGAATTTCACAAGGAATCCAATAATGGTGATGGTTTTTTCAGATGAGGCTCCTATTGAAAAACCCAATAGTGGTTTTGAAATAGGCCATGATTTGCATTTTCTATGCTACCTCTTGTTACAGGCATGAATTACATGATGAATTGGTTCAAACACAACATATATAACATGTATGAGATGTGCGTGATCAAGGGACTTCAAAGCATTGCATATTTCAAAGAGTTCAAGTTGTGATGCTTACCTCTTTAGGAGCTTTTTGGGCAATCTGTCAAGTGCTTTGTTCCAGAAACAATTTGATGCTTTGGACACCCTCAAATGACCCTTTAGGAGCTTTTAGAATGGTTGGAACCAACTGGAATCCTCAGGAACAAGTTTCAGCTCTTTCTTGCAAAAGGGGCAAAAGTGACCAATATGGCAACTCTCTCAAATGGTGTTCCAGATGTGTGGAACCATTTGGGACAGTTCAAGGATGATATTTGGAGTGTGTTTAAGGTTTTATCTGGTTTTGAAAGTGACTGAATCAAGACATGGCTTGAAAAATGCAAAAAAGTCCAATTTTGAGGTTTTGAGAGGGGACTTTGTGATTTTGGTGTTACAGGTCACTTGTGAGAGTTTGGACAGCTTAGATATGACATATTGGATATGTTTGGATCATGAGCTATGGTGGAAATGCTCTCTAACTCAAAAACTCAGAGTTACCTTGCTAAAGAAGGTATTTTTGCCTAGAGAAAGGGATTTTGAGGAAAGCAAGTGTTGTAGTGCTTTGGTGTACTTAAACTGAGCACAAATGAGCTCTATTTATAGTAGAGCAAGTTCGTTTTGTAAGTAATAGTGAATGGCAACTACAGCAGCTCATTGTCCAATTGCATCACTTTGGAATCTTAAGCCTCCTCTAGCCATTGACTAGAGGTTAGAGCACAGGCCTTTGGTTCCCTAGTTCAGAGATCATCCTTGACTCATTCAGTAGGAAAAGGCTCAGTTCATGCCACCTTGGTGCATCCATTGAATGCTCCAAAACAAAATTGGCGTCTTGTCCCCTTTTTAGGCATTTTTAGGTTTGGCATACTACTTTTAGTTCCAAAGACTTTGGAGGCTTATGGATCAGTGTTTGTTCCTCCTTGGTCCCCCCTGAGGTGTTCAGATGGATAAACTTGTTTCTCATTTACACAATTTGATCAAATCGAGCAAAATGCACAAATCTGCCTTGCCATGATAGTTGCAACAAGGCATATTGCCACTGTCATAACTCTTAGTTCAAATGGAATTTGATGGAGTTCTTGGCCATTTTGGAAAGCTCTCATATGATACAACATATGTGTGATCATAGTTTGTCTTGACACTTTTAGGATCCAAGTGAAAAATGCCCCTACATTTTGAAAAAAGTGAAACAGATTCTGACTTAGTGAAAATTTCACTAGGTGTTGGAAAAAGTGGCTTTTTCATGTTTTTGTCATTTTGGTCACTCCATAACTTAAAATCCATGAGGAATTGGAATGAGGTGTAGTTGACACTTTTAAAGTATGCCACGAGAGCTATAAATCCATCTTTGGATCAGCCAAAATGGTTGCTTGGATCACAAGTTATGATCCTTGGAAGTTGGTACCCTAGCCACTTTGTTTCTTAACTTCAAAATTTTCTAAGTTTCTTATGGTTACCCCTTTTACAAGTTATCCCACTTTTCTTGATTTTTCTTGATGAATGATGATTCCAATCACACATTAACATCATTTTAGGGTTAGGGAACCATAATTGTCAAAAAATCAAAAAGTCAAACTTTGACTTTTGGGCACAATTGACTTTTTATCAAATGAATTCGAAACAGTGTGATCCTTTATGAAATCAAGTCCTTGAACAAAATCAAACTTGATGTATTGATTTCATAGGTGTTATGTGTGTATTGAATCATGTCCCAAGGTTTGGGAGCATGTTCTGGTCAAAAGTCAAAGGCACAGTTGACTTTTCCTTCAAAAACCCTAACTGTGGTTCAGATGAAAATGAAGCTTATGAATCAAGCTTCTTGGATCAATCCACTGTTGCAAATGGATCAGTGTGGTGTATTGGAAACCCTCAAATCATATCTTGAGGTCTTGGCTCATGCTTTGTCCCAAAAGTCAACTTAGGGATGAATTAGGTCAAGAAACCCTAATTCCTGATTTTTTGTGAATGCATCCCCTGAGACTAAATTGACTTGATGATTGGGTTTATGAGGCCCCTTAGAGTATCTTGGGTTATGCTTTGAAGCATTGGCTCATGCCCAGATGAAAATTTCCATCTGGAGGCCCTGGTCGACCAAAACCCTAATTTGGTGACACTGGCGATCTTGAGGCTTAATCCACTTGGAATGATGTAACCTTGTGCCTGATTCTTGATGTGGGGTCCACTTGATCCTTTATAGATGTTTGAGAGGTTAGACAAGCTAAAGATCATGTCAATTCTTGATTGATCATTTATCTAAATGCTCTGAGAGGATTTTAAAACCCTAATTTTGATTGTAGTGAATGCTCAACCATCTTTGAGGAGATTAGTGAGGCATGATGGTTCATCCATATTGTGATGATGACTTACACAATGATGGGAAATCTTAGTGGTCAAAATTTGGGGTATGACACACTGCACTTATGATTAGATTCTGAACCAATGTTTAGAATTTGAACTCAGTTTATAAGCAGAAATGTTTTTGGTAAACACAATTCAACCCCCCTTCTTGTGTATTTTCCTCACCTTCAGAGGCAAAGGGAGAACTTGGAACTTTGGGTGAGAGAAGAACATTCAAACGAGTTCAGATTTAGATTGCTTGCTAGGAACTGAGGTAAGGGGAAAAATTGATTCAATAACGTATATATTCTTAAGAGATAGAATTGAGAAGTCCTTAACCTCCAATAGGCTTTGTATGATTATGCATGATTTGTTGTGTTTATATGTGAATTTAAAATTTGCTAATCAATTGGTGTTGTAATCTGTTTTTCATGATGAATTTCGTGTACATGTGTCTCGGATAATTTATGTTTTGATGTGTTAATATGTTTTAACCATTGGTTAGTTTTGAAGGTTTTTGGAATCATGATAAAAATGGCGAATAATTGATGATTAAGCTTTCTAATTGATAGATATAGGTTGAGTGATATTAATATGTTGATTTCGTGTCATTTTATGATCGACTTGAGTACCTAGATTGAAAAATCATAATTTTTATGTGAACTCCCTAGCAGAAACGAAATTCTATATTCTGCAGGTCGATGGCGGGCGCCATGGCCATGACGAGTAACCCGTCATGAAGCCTAGGCTCAATTTTGGAGTTGATCGTCACACATGTGACGTTTTAGTGTATTGATGTCCATGGAGGGAACGATGCTTGTGATGGATAACCCGCCATGAGCCTTAATTGGGAGTAAATACTTGTTTTGATGATGATAAATGAAAGATTTCAATTTTTCGAGTTTCGTGGATGTTTTGAGTACTGTTAATACATTTTTAAGTATTGTTTGAATGATGTTGTTATAATTTAATGATTAAATATGATTTTAATCAAATTTATGAAGTATGCGATAAATGTTGAATAGGTACACAATCGGTGATGATGTTGTGTTACTTGCTATAAATTATGATGATGATGATATGTTGTTGTATGAGCATGATTTTTGTGGCTGCATTATGAGAATGTTTTTGTGGGATTATATTTCGGGAGGGGAATTATTACGTTGATTCAATTCATGTTTTTTTATTGTTGAGAGGGGACTTTAAACATTATGTTGTTGTTGCATTGACATGTTGTGACATGCATTCATTATGTCGTTGTTGTTGATGAAAGAGGCAAGTTGCAATCCGAGCAGGGTGGATTAGTGGCTTGTCCCGGATCTGAGCAGGGTGGATTAGATGTTCGAGCTGTGTGAACTGGGTTCCTGAGTGAACCAATAGATGACGTTATGTTATCATATGTATATGAGTCTAGTTGAGGTTATGAGTCTCATTGCATAATTTTAAATGATGATTATGTGATTGTTTTGTGTATGTTGAAAGATTTGGGTGTGGGAATGATGTTATGTGATTGTTGTTGAATGTGTAGATGCTTGAATTCTACCAGGTAGTTTATACCGTTAATTTATTAATATGCACCTTAATTCGTCACTTCACACGGTTCGTACACCGTCACAAGTCTCTTTACCATATAGGTTCCATTCATACTATAACATTGGGAATCAAACCTACCAAGTAATCGTGCAATCATTCCAGAGGAGCTTGTTACTCATGAAACGGCACAAAATGGGGAAATGGTTACGATTTCGTGATTTCACATGCGACCATAATTGTATTCAATAATTCTAGGCCACATTAGCCTTTAGGCCTCTTTTGCCTTTAGGCCTCTTTTGCCTTTATCAATTAAGCATGATAACTACACGTGTTCCATACTAGTGTCTTACTCTTTCTATACCATTCGGTACTGGACACACGCCTCGGCCTCTTCTACACGAGCATCGTCATTAAGTTATTCATCAATCTCCAAGCTTATTACTAGGTTCTAACATAAGTTCATGGCAAGGTTTCCTCACTCTACCTATTCCATATTTTAACATGCATTTACTCTCAATCATGTTTAACATCAATATTAGGCAAAGCATATTACAATTGCACATTATGAATTACATATAATAATTCCATCATAAGTTATACAAAAGCATATTACAATTGTATAATGGAATCACATAAACATTATTTTCACATAGTAGTTCACACACATTTTAAGGCATACAAGCCATTACTATTCTCTACCAAGCATCCTTGGTTAAATCATGGTCTAACATTACCATTCACTACCTTATTGTATAATCTTTTCAAAGGCTTTGGACTCGTATCAATCGGATTCCCGATCCTTGAGTTTTGGTGGAATCAAAATTACATACATTATATTTCTATATTTTTCTTATCAATCCATAGCATATAACCACATTTCTACCTCACTATCACATAGAGCATAAAATTAGCTTTCTAACGCTTCGAACGAGGACCAAAACGGACTTAAAGTTCAAAAGATACGCCCTTTTTAATTTTCATTTTTCTGCCAAAAGCAGTGGTAACCGGTTACTCACCACAGGGTAACCGGTTACTGGCTAGAAAACAGCCCAAAAACGTCATTTTTATGCAGGTAACCGGTTACTCTCAGTAGGGTAACCGGTTACTGTCATGACAGAACCCTAAAAACACTTTTTTTTCATCATAAAACTCAATGGAACTTCATAGAAACACATTGCAACATAATAGTGAGTATCATAGGTTATTCTTACACCTATCTCGACTATACTACGCGTTTTATATCGCATTTCATCCGTTATATTTCATTGATTTATCTGTTTAATCATTTGCTCTCAAATCTAACCTAAGTTCTAAACATAGTATTTCTAGAACTTAAAGTGTCTAACTAGAACCCACCTGATAATCGAAGAGGAGTTTGAAGAAGATGATGAATCCAAGCTTCCTTCTTCTTCCCAAGTTCTTCCTCTCTTCTTTCCTCTTTCTCCCTTTCTCTTCCTTTCTTCTCTTACTAATTTCTTCTCTTTTGCTTTCTATTTCTCTTCTTTCTCCAAATATATATATATATATATATATATATATATATATATATATAATACATTTTATATAATATAATCCAATAGGGTAAACACCTCCATTTGATATTTTATTGTCTCACACCAATCGATCAATTATTAGAGTTACCTCAAAATCTTTTCTTGAATTAAAATAATTGATATAACTCGTTACAATTATTGGTACTCTAATGATCTTTTCTTTAAAATAATTGGTACTCATTACATCCGATATTTCCTTTCTTTCGTGTCCACCAAAAGGTAACACACTTAGAACGAAATCTTCTTATTTCCATACTTACAAGCAATAATCCTTCTAACTTCTTATTATTCTGATATAACTCGTTCATCTATCACCTTCCACTGCGCAAATCCAAAATTCTAACAGTAGAACACCACAAATTCTTGAGCACTACCAAGTTGCTAATAGTCTGCAGAGAAACACGCTTATCCATTAGGGTCCTTACTAACCAATGGTACAAGCAACTTACTGACGTTCTATGGTAGAACAATTTCCTCGCCGACACACAATATTATAACATCAGTTCAACCCTCTCCAGACGATAGGTGCAGGAGTCACGCTGCTACAACCGTAACATATACAACTCTAAATCCGGTCTAAACTCGAAACAATTCATTCAAAAATAGCGTAACCACCTTCGGTTCTGGTTACCACATTCCGTAACAACTCTCCTTGCAGTTTTTCGACTCACTCAAGGTTTCTTGTTGATTTCGAGATCTCAATCAATCACATGTAACACCATCACAAAATATCAATCATGTGCGAGTCACCACTTATCAAAACTTAAACCATTCAAGGCACAACTGTGAGTTTCCATACTACTCACCAATTCACATACAACGCTCCACATACACCCACACTTTCGAAGGCCATGCCATGTTTCTCAATTGAATCCACTTTTCTTAATTGTTTTGTTCCATATACGATCCAAGTTATATGCTTAACTTCGGAACGTCCAATTCTTACTTACTTGGAAGGATAACTTTCAAATTTCCTCTCTGGATAAAGTACAACTGTATACATCTGGTACCACTCTCACAGTCTAAATCTGATGCCATGAACTCACGGAAGATAACAATTACTAACTCTGAGCAACCGTTCATACCTTACTAACACCATAATTACACACCGAAATATTCCTTGCAAGATCAATACTTCGTGAGTATTTTCCAACTTCGTCCTTAAGACTCGCAACGGTAAATACACCTAAGACCTCTCATACTCAACACAGTTCACAAGATTACTTCCCCAAAGTCAACTCCCTTGTCGGCTGAACAAATGGTCAACTACGCAACACCTTTCCACAAGTTCTGATTTTCAAAACACAATTCCGTCTTTCATTTACTTGCAATCCCGCTTTCCATTCGCACAATACTCTCCACTCGGAGCAACATAAGGTAACAAAACGCAGATGATGGTTCTTAAGGGATTTCACAATTTACACACATGTTAATCGATTATCCGTTTGAGGTAATCGGTTAACTTCTCAAAATTCAACGTAAAACACCTTTCATGCACGTGTTAATCAGTTAACCATATTGCGTTAGTCGGTTAACACTACTGCAGAATCAAAAAAACAGTTTCTTCTTAATTCAAAGTCATCCCCACTCAAACCATCAATCTGATTTGTTCTAACTCACAATATCATTCTCAACTCGTGGCTTTTAACTTATATAACATTTACTAACCATGATCCACTCAAGGTAAGACTGACAAAGTCAAACATACAGATGACGCACTCCAATCAGTGACAAGGAAAAATTCCAAATTCTGACATGGTCACACGACAAATCTTTGGTGGGATAATTCATTCTCTGCTCAAACAACTATGCTAACGGAAAGTAAATAATGACGACATTCTAGGGGTTTAGCCACAACCCAACATACAACCATTATACGATACCACAAAACCGTGGACATAACCTGTCGAGCATACAACCTTGTTCTCTCACTTGAATTTCCTTGGAGAGAATTAAAACAACAATGTTCTTAGTCCAACAAAAGGTAGATTCCGATTATTCACAAATACAGAAGTTTCTCTATACTCGAAAATAAATCGGGGCAATGCATCCACTTGAAGAACCTTTCCACCACTTCATACACATTAACCGGGATTTCATACCCTTCACTATCCATTGCACACCACACTTACACCAAATTACTTAATGGAAGATTCGCAACCAACAATTCTCATCAAGTAATTACCAAACCCTTCCGGTATAAATCGTTCCATGATTTACACTTAGTCTGTAATAAGTCTTGTTTCATTTCTCATTGTTTTACCTCAATCTTACTTCTTAAGATACAACACTCACTGTTCCACAAAGCACGTCTCATCACTCTTGTCCCAAGAACAAGAATCCATCACGTACAATTCTGACCACGATGCTACCACTACGCTTGTTCTTAATACCAAGGTGTGACTTTACCATTTCACCTCATACTAATAGAGTTCTCATGGATGAACCATCTTTGATTACACTTCATTAATTTTAGCCTCAACAACTACTCAATAGCTCTGTTGCACATTCGTCCAAAAATACATTCCGTTGTCATTTCCTTATAATATACTGTTGATATTGTTTTCTACATCGCGTTTACTTCGCTCTCCATTGTAATCCTCTTAGGTCTAAATATAAAACCATCTTACTAAGATTCCCTTAAATCCAAGGTACTTACTATGTTTCTTAATACAAACTTTTTCCGGTCCGTATTTCTACACTTTCCGTTACTAAATGAAGTTTATTCTTTCTCCAACACAATACCTTATATAGTTCCTTGGGTAAGTTAACAAATTCCAAATTCCAAATTGGTCTCTTACTGAAAACAGAAAACCTGAAGTATTATCCTGAACTTAATCCCCCTTCATAACTGAAGATACACAATTTATCTCCTATTCTTAGTCCAGCACATACTTATTTCACTTGAAGTGCGTAAAACACATCCTTGTGTTCCTTCTCACACTTCTCTACTACTTTAGGTTCCCATATAAGTCGAACGTCCTTGACCCTCAACTTTTAACCAGTCGGAAGATATTGTTCCGAACACATTCCTTAAGGTACTCTCGTCCATTCAAGATACCATAGCGACCTTAGAAACTGAGGCACCAATACTTATCTCACTTCCGGAACTTACGTCACACATTCCACAAAACAACTTTTCTTTTCCACGGAATGAGATTACTTGAAATCCTTATCCGTACTAGTGGTCAATCCAGCTCTACTTGCGATTTTACATATTCCTTGATACCTTGACCAATCATCCGATAGAGGTCTTTAACTTTCAGACTCTACTCATCCAAAGGATTAGTTTGAACAACACACCACTCTTCAATTCCATGTTACCCAAAGCACAACTTCAACTAAAACCTCACTGAGCTGACCAAAACTCCTCACTACTAACTCTTGGCTTGAGCCTTCCCTCACAGCACAAGTTCTAACAACACTTCGGAGTCCTCGTGGTTGCTCAACCATGGTTCTACCTATCACATACATAGCATTAGGTTGATCAGGCCCAACACTACATAGTATGATATTAAGAGTCATGCTGGCAAGACACACTTAAGAGGCAGGAATAAATTTACTTATGATGTTTCAATGCTAGGTCAAGGACACGACCTGCTCTGATACCAACTGTAATGCCCTGTATAATATATATCTAGAATAATACCATACAAGTGTTTTATTTGGTACTGACACCATCATAAGTGCCTATTGGCATAATTCACATACTTGACCATTTTAAAAACATAATACAATCTATGGTACAAGGCATGGAAATTAGCCAAAACAAGAAAATCTACGAATAAAGTACAATATTCCTCATTGTACAAGAAAATAATACACAGCGGAATAAGTTCAACTAAGCTTCTCTTGAAACATCCAAGCATAGCTCCACTTGTAAATCATACCTACAAACCACACCTAAAATATAGCAACAATAGTGCGGTGAGATATTAATCTCAGTGAGTTCCCTATCTTATGGATTCTCTCGGCTTTACAAGGTTCTATCCAAATCCTAACTCAAGTCAAGGGGAAAGGAAATGACCTTGAGTTCTCAATCTCACACACTATATGGAAACACGTTATTGAGTCCGTTAACTCAAAAGTTATCACTATCGTCAACCCTATCAAGGTATCCCCTTTTCCCGTCCTCTTCTACATCTAGAAGTCGGAACGAGTCATGGATCCTCGTAGATTACTTGGCATGCGAGATGGATTCAAAACTAAGGGACATGTTATCACCTTAATTCGTCACTTCACACGGTCCGTACACCGTCACAAGTCTCTTTACCATATAGGTTCCATTCATACAATAACATTGGGAATCAAACCTACCAAGTAATCGTGCAATCATTCCAGAGGAGCTCGTTACTCATGAAACGACACAAAATGGGGAAATGGTTACGATTTCGTGATTTCACATACAACCATAATTGTATTCAATAATTCTAGGCCACTTTATCCTTTAGGCCTCTTTTGCCTTTATCAATTAAACATAATAATTACACGTGTTCCATACTAGTGTCTTACTCTTTCTATACCATTCGGTACTGGACACACGCCTCGGCCTCTTCTGCACGAGCGTCGTCATTAAGTTATTCATCAATCTCCAAGCTTATTACTAGGTTCTAACATAAGTTCATGGCAAGGTTTCCTCACTCTACCTATTCCATATTTTAACATGCATTTACTCTCAATCATGTTTAACATCAATATTAGGCAAAGCATATTACAATTGCACATTATGAATTACATATAATAATTCCATCATAAGTTATACAAAAGCATATTACAATTGTATAATAGAATCACATAAACATTATTTTCACATAGTAGTTCACACAAATTTTGAGATGTTACAGCTGCCCCTATTCAATCAACTTGAACCTGAAGGTATGAAAGATAACGACGTTCAGACATTCAAGGTAGAAGGGGATTGAATACAAAAGGAACCAAGAAATTTGCACTCTTTGGGGAGCTAGAAGCTAATATGATAAGCTGCCAGACAAAGGTGGACCTAAAAAGGGAGATTGCCAACCGAAGGCGGACTTAAAAGGGAATGCCTGCTGAAGGAGAACTTATAACAAGGGAATACCGGCCGAAGGCGGACTTGAAAAGGGTTTCCCGACCGAAGGCGGGCTCACAACCAAAGGGTGCCAGCCGAAGGTGGGCTTAAAACAAAGATGCCAGCCGAAGGTGGACTTAAAATAAAGATGCCAGCCGAAGGTGGACTTAAAGAGAAAGATGTTGGCCGAAGGCGGACTCACAACCAAAGGGTACCAGTCAAAGGTGGACTTAAAACAAAGATGCCAACCGAAGGTGGATTTAAAGAGAAAGATGTCGGCCGAAGGCGGACTTAAAAGGAAGGGTTTTCCGGCTGAAGGCGAACTCACAACCAAAGGATGCCAGCTGAAGGTGGACTTTAAGAAAAGGAATGCCTGCCAAAGGAGGACTTACAATAAGGATTCCAACCGAAGGTGGACTTACAAAGATTTGTTGCCCGAAGGCGGACTTAAAAATGGATGCCGACCGAAGGCGGACTTGAAACAAGAAAAAGTTTTCCAGTGGAAGGCAGACTCACAACCAAGGGTGCCAGCCGAAGGTGGACTTAAAACAAAGATTTGACGGCTGAAGGAGGACTTAGAAAGGTTTTCCAGCCAAAGGTGGACTTAAGACAAGGATTTGTCGGTCGAAGGAAGACTTAAAAGAGGATGTCGGACGAAGGCGGACTTAGAAAGGTTTGCCGGCCGAAGGCGGACTCACAGCCAAAGGATGCCAGCCGAAGGTGGACTTAAAACAAAGATGCCAGCTAAAGGTGGACTTAAAATAAAGATGTCAGCCGAAGGTGTACTTAAAACAAAGATTTGTCGGTCGAAGGCGGACTTAGAAAGGTTTGTCGGCCGAAAGTGGTCTCACAACCAAGAGTACCAGTCGAAGGTGAATTTGAAACAGATTGCCGACCGAAGGTGGACTTACAAAAGGGATTACAGGAAGTATAATCAAAGGACCTATGACCTGAAGCAAAGAGAAGATGACTCTACTGGGAAAAAGAGAAATCTTAGACAAACAACTTTGCAGGGGATAACCAGATAATTCCTCCGGAAGGAAACAAAAGTTGGATTAATAAGTCTACTGCTAGGGGAATAAAGTTAAATGATATCTTCTGGGTTACGCACTTTCTGCTGGGGAAAGGTCTGGAAGAGAGGGTATCAAACCTGGCTTATGCTTCGAATGCATATGTTTGAATTTTCCTATGGCGTAATGCTCCATACAAAATGGAAATATGACGCATTTGAGGATGCAATGCGATGATGCTTATGATATGTAAAAGGACACTCCACCGAGAGAAGTGTTGAAAAACCGAAACCGAATCTGCTGGGAAGAATGAGCTGAACTATCTTTGGGGTCATAACCTTTGCTGAAAAACCCAACTGAACTTCCATTCTGCCGAAAAAAAGGAACAACAGACAACTGCTGGGGAAATATCATCGGGGTTCTGATGAAAGGAATGCGCCAATAACAATTGGGCATTGACATGCTGGGGATATCAACCATTACCAGTCTCTACTTGTTGAGGAGATTGAATAACCAACTCTACTAGGGAATGATGATATCAACTCTGCTAAGGGACAACACTGAGTTATCCCCTGTTAGGGAACTTCCCTTCACTCTTACTCTGTGTAGCGAGCGATTTTGGACGTGGTTCTTAAGCACTGCCGCTCTGGGGTACTACAGGTCGATTCATTTTTTATCCTATTGAAGCTGATGAAGGAATGGAAATAGATGTCTCCAATTAACCCTGCTTGCATACTGAGTTTAAACAGATAACTGTTGGTTTACAGATGCAGTTTAGATTGTGGGCCTCTCTCTGCTTATTTTGCTAAGAACACAGTATGACGGGATTATGCTATTGGTAGGATGTTAGGACTGATGCTTTTCGATTGATGTGTGAAGGTATGGGATTTTGGGTTTTTGATTAGTGTGCTCGCTAAGATTTTTCCAATCTTATGCCTACGTATTCCTGTTTGACAAAACAGAGAAATCAGAGCGATCGTAGTTCCTTCTATTCTATGGGAGGAAAAAGGTTGTTTTTGGTGTCTTGTTCAAAGCCCAAGACGTAAAGCTAAAGGGTAGTTTGTATCTTGTTCAAAGCCCAAGATGTGAAGCTGAAGGGTCTATTTGTATCTTGTTCGAAGCCCAAGATGTGAAGCTAAAGAGTTTTGACTTTAGAGAGAATTTGTCATCTCTAAAGGGGAGTTGTTGATGTTTGTATGCTATGAACAAGGCACAACTTTTGATGCTAAAACGTTGATTGACTCAACCGGGGTTTTCCTTATACAAAGCCTAAGAGGAGCCTATTGACCCAACAAGAGGGTGTTTTTATGTGTCTCGTACGAAGCCCGAGAGAGAGAGGCTAAAAGGGGTTGACTCAACAAGAGAGTGCTAACAAGTGACTGACTCAACAAGAGAGTGCTTTTATATGTGTCTTGTACGAAGCACAAGAGAGAGGCTAAAGGGGATTGACTCAATAAGAGAGTCTTTTATACTCAACAAGAGAGTGATTTAGTATCTCGTATGAAGCCCGAGATGGAGGCTAAAAGTGTTTGACTCAACAAGAGAGTCTTTTATACTCAACAAGATAGTGTTTTGTATCTCGTAGGAAGCCTGAGATAGAGGCTAAAAGTGTTTGACTCAACAAGAGAGTCTTTTATACTCAACAAGAGAGTGTTTTGTATCTTATACGAAGCCCAAGATGGAGACTAAAATGGATTGACTCAACAAGAGAGTCCTTTATACTCAACAAGAGAGTGATTTTATATCTCGTATGAAGCCCGAGATGGAGGCTAAAAGGTGTGACCCAACAAGAGAGTTGGAAAAGGTTAGATCCCTTGGGGAGAATCATTGTACAAAGCCCAAGAGGAGGCTTTTGTGCTGGTGACTGTTTCAGTTTAGTGACAGGTCCAGTATGAAAGAGAAAATCAGTTCTTATGAAGGGACTGATTAAAGGTATTGTTGTGCTTTGGATTGATCATAGAATCAGGGTTACTTCCTGTTCTTTAAGGAAATAAGAAGTCCAAAGGATATTGAGACTGTCCAAGTCTACGGGTGTTTTGAGAAATCGATCCTCAGGTAGTGAATGATCTTTGTATGATGCCCAAGAGAAGGCTGGTATGTTAAGGGATGAAGGTCAACCCATTAACTAGTCTGACATTTGACTCAGAAAGACAACTCTAGCAAATTGATGACTAGGTTATGTTCCTATACATGTAGAGGTCTCTAGGTTCATGTACTAAGCCCAAGAGAAGGCATGAGAGCTTTTAAGTAGCCGAAGGGTCCTTGTACAACGCCCAAGAGGAGGCGGGGATGCTTTTAAGAAGCCTGTGGGTCCCCAAACCCCGAGAAGTTTAAGACATGCTATTCACAGAGAATAGATCAAGCCAGGAAAGTTCGAGAATTTGGAAGAAACTCAAGAGATGCCATTCACGGAGAAAAAATCATCTCTGGGGAATTAGAGTTCCTTTGACAATTTCTAAGGGTGGCAGTCTGAGAAAGGGTTCACCGAGAATGCTGCCTTTCACGTCTCCATATTGTTTAACCCCAAGAAGAGGGAAGACTGTGTCTGGTAATCCTATGGAGATCTAGTTTTGTTTGTATTTAAGAGTGACCAACGGGGCTTTACCTAGTGCTAGACGTAGTTGCCGGGGAAAACTCTAAATAACTATACTAGTATTACACAGTGGATATTTGACAGGTATATAAAAGTTTGTGAAGGAAGACTTACAGTGATAGCCCCACAATACAGTTATATATATATATATATATATATGAAAGCCGATAAAGAAAGCGGGTAAACACTTACTCGGTTGTAGAGCTTCCATGCTGTTTGGTTAGTTGTTCAACAAAGAAAACTTTGATAACAATATTATATTCAAAATCAAAGGAGAAAGTGCTTTGAAAGAATTGTTGGGGCTTACAGCTCAAGGAGAGGCCCAAGGTTTAACGATGATTGCACCGTTGTTTTGAATTTGTACAGAGGGACTTATACAATAAGTGAGGCCCACAAAGTGTTAGTTTCAAAAGGGGCTTACAGCTCAAGGAGAGGCCCAGGGTTTTGTTTTGAAATGGCGATCGCGCCGAGATTTGAAAACACAGTGGGTCTTATATAATGACTGAGGCCCAAATTATTTTAGTTTTCAAAAGGGGTTGGGTCTTACACTCTATTAGAGGCCCAAAAAGTTTTAAAGAGAAGGAACGGGGCTTATATCACGAGGGTAGGCCCAGATAATTTTTGTTTGAAAACGGCAATCGTGCCGAGGTTTTTGAAAATACAGTGGGTCTTATATAATGACTGAGGCCCAAAGTGGTGTATTTACAAAGGGGATGGGTCTTACACTCTAATAGAGGCCCATTAGTGTTTGAAATGATTTGTGAGGGTGAAAATCAAACAAACCCTAATTTTATTTTCCTTTAAAAGTAAATATTTAAAGAAAATCAAATAAAATGATAAAAATACCAAATAAGTCTGAATAAACCACTTGTGATTTTTGTTTAAGGTTTGAAAAATGAGGTTTTAATCACAAGATGAATTAAAACTCATTTGGTTTTGATTTTCAAAGTAAATATTCACTTTTAAAATGTTTAAAAACAATTAAAAAGGAATTTATTCACAAAAATACTAATTATATTAAATAAATAATATAAACTTAATTTTTTTGTGAAATAAAATCTTTCAACATTTTTGTGATTTTTTTGCAAAAAGAACCAATAAAAAATAATTAAAATTGAGGGAGTTATTAATTTTTCAAATCATTAAAAATAATATGAAAAATAGTAAAAAGTGGAAAAAATTGCAAAAAAAGGGTCTGGGGCGAGGGGGATTCGAACCCCAAACCTTTTGTGTGTAGGGCGCGCGCCTTACCACTGGGGTGGTGATACATTCGTTGATTGAAACACAACCACAAATATACAAGGCTTGCCTTGTTTTTGGCCTGGCCCAATGCAAGGCAAGGCAAGATTTTCGTTGAAAACGTGAAGGCCATAACTTTCTCATTTCTCCATGGATGGAGACAAAATTTACATGTATTTGGCCTAGAATTTCACAAGGAATCCAATGGTGGTGGTGGTTTTTCCAGAAAATAAATCCTCCTCAAAACCTGATAGTGGTTTTGAAATAGGCCATGTTTTGCATTTTCTGTGCTATCTCTTGGTACAAGCATGAATTACATGATAAATTGGTGCAAACACAACACATATAACATGTATAAGAGATGCATGATCAGTGGACATCAAAAGAAAGCATGATTCAAAGAATCCAAGTTGTGATGCTTACCTCTTTTTGGAGCTTTTGTGCAATCTGCCAAGCCACTTGTTCCAGAAATGATTTGACGCTTTGGACACCCTCAAATAATCTCTTAGAAGCTTTAAGGATGGTTGGAATCAGCGGGAAACCTCAGGAGCAAGTTTGAGCTCTTTCTTGCAAAAGGGGCAAAAGTGGCCAAAATAGCAACTCTCTCAAATGGTGTTCCAGATGGAGGGAACCATTTGGGACAGTTCAAGGATGATATTTGGAGTGTGTTTGAGGTTTTGTTTGGTTTGGAAAGTGACTGAATCAAGACATGGCTTGAAAAATGCACAAAAGGCCTATTTTGAGGTTTTGAGAGGTGACTTTGTGATTTTGGTGTTACAGGTCACTTGTGAGAGTATGGACAGCTTAGATATGACATATTGGATGTGTTTGGATCATGAGCTATGGTGGAATTGCTCTCTAACTCAAAAACTCAGAGTTACCTTACTAAAGAAGGTATTTTTGCCTAGAGAAAGAGATTTTGAGGAAAGCAAGTGTTGTAGTGCTTTGGAGTACTCAAATGAATATAATTGAGCTCTATTTATAGTAGAGCAAGTTTGTTTTGGCTGCAATAGTGAATGGCAACTGCAGCAGAGGTTTGGCCAATGTTTAGCAATGAGAATCCAAGTCTCCTCTAGCCATTAACTAGAGGTTAGGGCACAGGCTGCTGGTTCCCTTGGTCTTGGATAATTCTTGACTGAATTCAGTTGGAAATGGCTCAGTCCATGCCACCTAGGTGTATGCATTGAATGCTCCAATCCAAAATTGGAGTCTTGTCCCTCTTTTAGGCAATTCTAGGTTTGGCATGCTATTTTTGGTTCCAAAGACTTGGGAGGCTTGGGATCAGAGTTGGTTCCTCCTTGGTCCCCCCTTGAGGTGTTCAGATGGATAGAGTTGCTTGCCCTTTGCAAAATTTGGGCAAATCAAGTGAAAATCTAAAATCTGCCTTGCCATGACAGTTTGCAGCAAGGCATATTGGCATTATCATATCTCATGGCCCAAGTGGAATTTGATGGAGTTCTTAGCCATTTTGGAAAGCCCTTATATGATACAACAAATGTTTGATCATAGTTGGTTTTGATACTTTTGGGATCCAAGTGAGAAATGCCCCTACATTTGGAAAAAAGTGAAGGCAGATTCCGACTTAGTGAAAATTTCACTAAGTGTTGGAAAAAATGACATTTCATGTTTTTTTCAGCCATTTTGATCATTCCATAACTCAAAATCCATGATGAATTGGAATGAGGTGTAGTTGAAGCTTTTGTAGAGGGCCATGAGGGCTACAAATCGAACTTTGAATGGGGAAAAATGGCCTTATGGTTTAGGAGTTATGAACCTCCAAAGTTGGTACCCTAGCCACTTTGTTCCATAACTTAGAAAAATTTCTAAGTTTTCATGGTTACCCCTTTTACAAGTTATCCGACTTTTCTTGATTTTTCTTGATGAATGTTGATTCAAATCACACATTAACATCATTTTAGGGTCAAAGAACCATATTTGTGAAAAATCTCAAAAAGTCAAAGTTTTACTTTTGTGCACAATTGACTTTTTGTCAGATGAATTCCAAACTGTGTGATCCTCTATGAAATCAAGTCCTTGACCTAAATAAAACTTGATGGACATGTTCCATAGGTGTTATAGGGTGTATTGAATCATTTCCCAGGGTTTGGGAGCAAGTCCTGGTCAAAAGTCAAAGATACAGTTGACTTTTCCCGCGAAACCCTAATTGTGGTTCTGATGGAATTGAAACTTGTTGCTCAAGCTTCTTGGATTAATCCATTGTTGCAAATGGATCAATGTAGTATGTTAGAGACCCTCAAATCATGTCTTGAGGTCTTGGCTCATGTTTTGTCCCAAAAGTCAACTTAGGGGTGAATTAGGTCAAGAAACCCTAATTCCTGATTTTTTATGAATGCATCCCCTGAGGTTAAATTGACTTGGTGATTGGGCTCATGAGGTTCCATGGAGCATATTAGGTTATGTTTTGAAGCATTGGCTCATGCCCAAAGGAAAATTTCCATCTGGAGACCCTGGTCGACCAAAACCCTAATTTGGTGACACTGTCGATTTCGAGGCTTAATCCACCTAGCAGGGAGCAGCCTTGTGCTTAATCCTTGAAGTGGGAGTCCTCTTGATCCTTTTTGGATGTTTGAGAGGTTAGACAAGTTGAAGATCATGTCATTCCTTGATTGATCCTTTGCCTAAGAGCTCTGAGAGGGCTTGAAACCCTAATTATTGACAATAGTGAATGCTCACCCATCTTTGGGGAGACTGATGAGGTATTATGGTTCCTCCATATTGTGATGATGATTTGCATAATGATGGGAAATCTTAGTGGTCAAAATTTGGGGTATGACAGATGCCCCTTGTCGCTCCCGGGATTTTCATCCTAGTACAAACGCGAAAGTGGCACAGAAACAGAGTCGCCAGCAATGTGTATTTATCCCAAGAGAGGGAAAGGAGACACTCCATAAACCTGGGGGAAAGGAAAAGCATGGTCTTGCGACCAAGAGAACGAGATTCGGGAGTCGGTTACGCGAGAGGATGGTATTAGCACCCCCACGCGTCCATCGTACCCGATGGGATCCACGCTTGCTTGTCTCAATCAAAGGGTGTAAGGAAAGATGCTGGAAAAAGAACTGGAAAAGGAATAGAAAGAGAAAGAAGAACAAATGTAGGGAAAATAAAAGAAGTGCTCGAATAGGCCCTACCCCACTGCCTACGTATCTCATCGGGAGCATGAGAATCAGAGCGACGTAGTTCCCCTCACTAGGGATAGATTGTTTGTGTTTTTTAAGGAACGGCTAACGTTCTAACTCGGGTGTTGCAGGCTCGCTGGTCCGAGTGCGTTACCATCTTGCAAGAGAACGAGAAGAAGCACATTCGTACATTGAGAGTGAATGAGGTGAGAAAAGAATTCCCGAAGGAAAAACGTTATCGTTTGTTTTTTGTCTTTTAGAAGTGTTTTGTTATTTGTTTGCATATGACAGTGTATCTAAATCTTAATCATTGGAATGTATACATCCTCACATTCCAAGATGGAATGAGTAAGAAAGCACACTAAGGGTGAAGAAGACCCTCACACTTAGTTCCAATTATTAAGGTTCAAACATACTAGCATACTTGTATTTATTAAGTGTTTTTGTTGATTATGGGGTGAAGAAGTGTTTTTTATTATTTGTACCTTCAACAAGTATTGCATTTAAGTCCCTCATACAAGATCAAATGTTTAACACCTTGACCCAAGATGGGCTATATGCTACACATTCTAAGATTATAAGAGAAGACCCCTTATAATCTTTTCTTTATATGAAAGGCCTAAATGCAATAAGTGCCTACCTTTATTACATATTTTGAATTTTCTTTGAGATGAGAAGATGAAAGACTCAAAGGAAGAGAAAGGTAAAATCTATGTGATCTAAGACTCAATCCTAATTGATTAGTTAAGGGAATGATCCTAATGGTTTGTGAGGTTGTAAAACCTAAAGTCTAAAGAAGAAATGAATTAAACAATTCACTTCTAAAGTAGAAGATGAATTGTAACTCAAAAGGGAAAGTAATGAGTTAATCAAAGAAAGCACATAAGTACTTAACAAAACACAATTTTGAATTATAAAAGATGAAAGGAAAGAAGTTTGAATGTGGATTCCTTATCCACACTCAATTTCAACTTACCCAAAGCCCCTACATGGTGAGTAAGCAAGGAAACAAGCATAAGAAGTAAAAAGTACTTAATACACATTAAAATTCAAAAGAATGAGATGAATAAACCAATCTTAAGATCACAATCAGAATGTGGATCATATTGGCAACAAGTGATCATCGTCATACAAGTTCAAAAATGAAAGAGGCAACAATCATCATCCATAGCATTCAAACATGTTTTCATAAGAAAAGAAGATGAAAGATGGAAAGAAAGGAAAGGAATATGCATAAATGGAACATGTAATCCTAAAGTCAGAAATGACACTAAATGGAAAATGAATTATAAACATCTTAAAGTATTCATGAATCAACCATCAAGACATTCAAGAAGTAATAGAAAAAGAAGTGAAATGGAAGTTCAAAAAGAAAAAGCAAACAAAATAGGTTAAGGATGCACAAAGTTCAAATGGAAATGAACATGTAAAGATGACCTATAATGTGTGTCAATGACCTATAATGTCACATGAATAGCTCACAAAATATGCAAATGATCATACAAATATGCACAAAAGAATTCATGTAAACATGCACTAAAATAAAATGATATGACATGTCATTATGCTTCAAATATAATGCATCAAACAAAAATCAAATGAACTCATGAAAATTATGCAAGCATGGTATTGGAATGCCTAAGTTATAAGTGAATCATACATCAAAATAGCATGTGAAAATTCAAAGCAAAATGACTTCAAACAATGCAACTAGGTCAATTTGACACATCATGCAAAGTGGTGAAAAGATGAGCATCAAAACATATCATAAAATGACTTAAAAAATCAAACAAAAATCATCTAACATGCTTCAATGTATTAGTAAATCAATTAAAAAATAATCAAGTCAAAACAATTTATAATGATCAAGCACAAAATTCCACAAATTCATGTATCACATTTGGAATGCATACAAATGGAAATTCAAAGAAAATTGTGCAACAGGGACAAAAATGTCATAAAATCATGAAATAAAAATATCAAAAATTCCCTAAATGTCTTGAAAATGTTCATGAATTTTTCTAGAATTTTATGATGTTATTTGGTATTTTTTAAAAATTAAAAAGGAGACGTGCATAAAATGGAGAAAATAAAATAAAATGGCAATAAGGGAGGGGTGCATGCATAGCAATTAACCAGTTCATATTGGTTTGGGCTTTAAAAACATAGGGTGCGAATAGCAACGATCCAGTCCACATTCAAAGCGCAATCCATACCAATTATCATGCACACTCAGTCAAACAAAAGTCAATTAATCATCACCCTTGGATCCAGTCAGGTCAACACCAAAGTCAAAGTACACAAATCCAAAACACACACGCGAAGGACCACACACACTACTATGCACTGCACCACACATTGATTAAGTGAGTTCAGAAACAAAACACGTGAGGTGCATGTGCATTTTAATGTGCTGGCACGTTTTTAACCACACGATGATGAAAAATCAATGGCCACGATTAAAACATACAAAACCCTAGCATTAACAGTCACCGGCCGGAGATGACTTCCGGTCATCTTCTCCGGCCAACAACCACCACCTGCAAATTCACATGTTCACCAAAACACACAAATCGCATACCAAAATGTTGCTCAGATAATGGAGATCATGAATACACCAATATTTTCCATAGAATCAAAACATACAAAGAGAACAGAGAGGATCAAACCATGCCCTAAGTTTTGGATCTAAACCTCTACGAGGCCTATCAACTAGCCGGAGTAAGAAATGCTCCTAATGAACTCATATCAACAAGAAACAAGTGAAGATGAACAGAAAACGTGCAATCAAAGTTCAAGAACTCAAACCTGAAATTGATGAAGCTTTGAATACACAAGAATACCAGAGGAAAATGCTTCTTCCTTGAGCTTCACTTGGCCAAATAAAGGCTTAGCTGAAGTGGTTGATGATGATTCAGTGGAGAGAAATTGAAACCAAACTTCAAACCAATTGCAATGTGATGAAATTGAGAGAATCAGAGAGAATTGTGGAGGGAAATGAACAGAGTGAGCTTCGAAAATAAATGGTAATGGTGAGATTGAGAGAGAGTTTCTGAGTGAAGGTGTAAAAATGAGTGTTCGAAATGAATTTTGAGAGTGAGGTTTACTTTTATAGTGAGCTCTAACCATGGTTAACATGAGTGAGTTAACTGAGTCATGGTGGTTTAGGTGAGTCATCCCTAACTAACTGAGTCAAGTTAGTTAGGGAGAGCAATGATATGGTGATAATGTCTTATGGTAAGCTATGGTGAAGATGACAAGAAGTGAATGGCATGGCTATTGTATCAGAAACTTGCTCAGCAAGTTTGCTCTTTCCATTTTCATGCAAGGCACGTGCTATAGCAGTATATGTGATGTTCATGGTGTGTTCAAATAAGGGAAAGAATGTTTGATGAATGTCTGAACCAAGCTATGTAGCAAAACCATCAATGCATCAGTGAAATATAGGGTGGTTTAGTGATGTTTTTCTCTCTACTCAATAGGTGGTTTGATGTGTTTTTGGATTCATTTGAAAGAAGAGATGTAATGCTACAAGTTTGGTTTGAAATTTGAGCTGAAATGATGTTTGGAAGAGATTGGAAAATGGATTAAAACAAACAAGTTTGGAACTGATACAAGGGCGTGACAAAAGGTTGGTTGACAAGGCAACATGGCACCTAGGTTTTCAGCATAATCACACCAAATTGGACTCAACATAACTTCTTAACCTTTGATCACATGAAAAAACCATTAACACCAATTTTGAAGATCTCACATAGAGGAACAACTTTCATGTTGAAAGATTTTCCATTTGAGGTCTCTAACCATGAGTAATTGATCAAAACATTTGGCCCACCATGTGTTTGTGAAAATGACACGCGCGTGATCTGAAAGTTGACCAAGCTGACTTGCATTTTGCCCAAGTTTTCCTCAACTTTGATCATCCATAACTCTCTCAATTCTTATCCAATGGAAATGTTCTACACATGGATGTGAAGCTTAAAACAAGATCTTTTGTTGTGGCCGAGTGGAATTTTCATTTGATGCTTCCATTTTGAATGGCCTTGGTTCAAACTCTGATGCAAAATGGCCCAAAAATTACTATTTTTGGAAACCCTAATTCTTCCAAAAATGGCAACTTTTCAAATCTTGATTTTTCATGATCCCTTTGGAGTTTCTTGATCACATTTTGTACATTGGTCACATATAACATGAATTTCATGATTTTGGGCTCAAAAAGTCAAGAGTTGACTTTTTTCTCTGATTATTTGACTTTGCCCCAATTTCCCTGATTTTTTATCTTTCTTCCAATTGAACCACTTCTAAAACCAATTGAGAGGCAATTTTCCACACACATACACTTAAGGACATGTAGAATACCATGACATCAATTTTTGCCCAAAAAATCAAAGATACCCTAATTTAATTGGAAACCCTAGTTTTGGTACCCACCTCCTAGGGGAAAAATGTGCAGTCTTCAATTTCAAATTCCTCAGAGTATGTTGTGTATCCTCTTAAAGGGTGATGTTATATGCCTCTTGAGGGTGATTTTGAGCCAATGAACCATCTCTTTTGAGGGTTTTCCTTCATTTTTTGGATCTCTTGCCTAGTGAAAGATGTAGTGCTTCAATCTCCTATTGAATCTCACCTCCTTGAAGTTTTGGATGATCAATTGAGGTAGTATGAGATATGAAAGACCTCTTGGCTTGCCTTGAATGAACTTGTTTGACCTTTTGTGCCTTGAATGATTCCTTGACTGTCCACCTTTTACCTGATCACATGCCTTGATGGTAAGAAGGATGATATGCTTCATTTTTCTATGTTAAGATGCAATGCAATGCTAATGAGATGGATATGATATATGATAATGCTATGCTATGATGCCAAAAGGGAGAGCAAATTTTGGGGTATTACACCCCTATTTAATCTTCTTGGACCCGAAGATGTGAATGGCGAAGGTATTCGGGCATTCGGGGTGCAAGAGGATTAAATATCGGAATACCTGAAATTTTGATGGTGGTTATGAATGGTAGCTTACGCATTCATCTTCTTTTGCTAAGCAACGATGCTTAGAAAAGGTAAAAACTTCCCCACGATCCTGGTTTCCTACCAAGGAACTGGTCTCAGTTTCTGGTGTAAACTTCCCCTCGATCCTGGTTTCCTACCAAGGAACTGGTCTCAGTTTCTGAATTAAACTTCCCATCGATCCTGGTTTCCTACCAAGGAACTAGTCTTAGTTTCTGATATAAACTTCCCCTCGATCCTGGTTTCCTACCAAGGAACTGGTCTAAGTTTATGATATAAACTTCCCCTCGATCCTGGTTTCCTACCAAGGAACTGGTCTAAGTTTCTTTTGTCAATAAACTTTCTTGACAAGGGACGCTATGTGTAGCGATTTTCCTCAAACTTCTCTCCTAATTTTCCTGGGGGAGATGCCATTTGATAGAAAAACTTTTGATGTCAGACTTGCTGGGGAACCCAGTCGTCTGAGTTGTAAAGGTGTATAAACTTCTCTGTTGGAGACGCCATTTATCGACTCTGTTGGGGAAAACGAGTCTCTTGAGAGATTGTTTCCGCTTGGGGTATTACATCATACTTTTCTCGGGATCTTCCCGGAGAAATGCCATATGATGTGATCCAATTTTGAGGTGCTGATGACCTTTTCGTCAGCGGATTTTTCCGGAGAAAAACTGCTGCATTGTCGAATCTCTGATTAAGAGGCTTTCTCTGGGGATTTTCCTTAATCCGAGAAAGCGGAGATATCATCTTTAATGGCGAAGAGTGATGTTTGTCGAACGTTTTCTTGTTATTCAGAGGTTCAAGTTATCAAAGTGGTCAAGGGCCAATTCTAATCCAGAAATAAACTGGAGGAGAGATTGTTCAGATGCAACACTTCCTGACGAGGAAAGGGCTGACAACTCGATTGAGAGAACTGTTATCACTAGGGGATAAGACCGACTAGAGTGATAGTGATGCAATATGAATATGGATGTAAATCAACAATTCATGATGTATGTATGTTTATGCTGACAAAACTGACGTGACATACAGACTAGTAGATGAACACGTCTAGATACTCGGCCACTGCTGGGGACGAAGAAGTATCACTGGTCCAAAAGTAGCAATTCTGCCATGCTTAGGAGAAATAGTCCCTGCGGGGAACAACCGTTGGTCGGGCTTAGGAGGTAAGAACTCGGGCGAGGATGTCAGATGGAATGTTTGCATCTGACATAACTGATCCTTCATTCAGGCGCACTGGTTTAGAAGGAGTACTTTGATTCTGCACTTTGAAGCTCGATTACTTCTGGAGAAGCGAACGACATTCTTCCGATGTTCAACTGTCAAAAGAAATTGCCATATTTATTTTAAAAGCAGAAAAAGTTTAACAAGTAAATTCATTTTTGTTTTATTTCAAGAATCACCGATCATATTAAAAATGTCGTTCTATAAAGCTAAAACAAATGAGAATTGCAAACAAAAGCACGAGGGCTCAAATTTTATTGATAGGATGGAGATCAGCCAAACGCGTGATTCCACTGAGTTTTTACAAAGTTTGAAAATGGTAATTTAAGGGAAAAGGGCTACATTAAAACATAACGACCACTATCCTTCTACCAACTTTGAATTCTGGGCATCCTGAGCTTCTGTCGAAGATGACCTTGACTGGAGTTTTCTGATGAATGACATGACTGCTACTGGGGGATTTGCCCCTGTTGGACGTAGTTACTTGCCATTATCCCTAACTTTTGCCTGGATTGTACTTTGAGATTTCCAATCCATCGGGATAATTTTTTATCATGTCTCTAACTTTTGCCTGGACCGCCCTTTCGGGTTTTCAATCCACCGAGACGTTTTTTTTTAGGCGAAGTATTTCTTGACTACATCAACATTCGTGGGGTAGGCAAATTCCTCTCCATCCATGGTTGCAAGTCTCAAGGCGCCGCCTGAGAAAGCTTTCTTGGCCACATAGGGGCCGTCATAGTTCGGAGTCCATTTGCCCCGGGAATTAGTGAGAAATAATTGTATCTTTTTTAGCACAAGGTCTCCTTTCCTGAAGATGTGAGGTCAGACCTTTTTGTCGAACGCCTTCTTCATCTTTTGTTGATACAACTGACCGTGGCATAGTGTCATGATTCGTTTCTCTTCGATCAGATGTAGTTCATCGTGTCGACTTTGACACCATTCAGCTTCTGTAAGCTTTACTTCCATCAATTCCCAGATTGATAGGATCTCTACTTCTATGGGAATCACTGCCTCCATACCATATACTAGAGTGAAAGGGGTTGCCCCTGTTGAAGTGCGGACAGATGTTCGATAACCGTGAAGAGAAAAGGGTAGCATCTCATGCCAATCTTTGTAGGTTACAACCATCTTTTGAACAATCTTCTTGATTTTCTTGTTAGCCGCTTCTACCGCTCCATTCATCTTGGGTCGGTAGGGAGATGAGTTATGGTGTTCGATCTTGAACTTAGCACACAACTCTTTTATCATCTTATTGTTCAAATTAGACCCATTATTCGTAATGATCTGGCCAGGAACACCATAACGGCAGATAATATTATTTTTGATAAATCGGACCACCACTTGTCGGGTTACATTGGCGTACGATGCTGCTTCGACCCACTTGGTGAAATAGTCAATGGCTACAAGGATGAACCGATGTCCGTTTGCAGCCTTGGGTTCGATCATACCAATCATGTCGATTCCCCATATGGAAAAAGGCCATGGGGAAGAAAGAACTTTGAGATTTGTTGGCGGTACATGGATTTTATCGGAGTATATCTGACACTTGTGACGCTTCCTTATGTACTTGTAGAAATCGGATTCCATGGTTAACTAGTAGTACCATGCTCTTAGAATTTTTCTCGCCAATGTGTGTCCATTGGCATGAGTGCCAAAGGATCCTTCGTGAATTTCCTTTATCAGCATTTCTGCTTCTGGTCTGTCTACGCATCGGAGCAAGACCATGTCGAAATTTCTCTTATATAGTGTGTCACCGCTCAGGAAGAAGCTGCCTGCCAGCCTTCTGAGGGTCTTTCTATCTTTTCTGGACACCCCAAGTGGGTACTCCTGTTTCTGAAGGAAGCATTTGATATCGTGATACCAAGGTTTATCGTCTATGACTGCTTCAATGGTGAAGATGTAAGCGGGCCGTTCAAGGTGCATTATGTCGATCTTAGGTAGGTCATTCCATTGACCTACACTAATCATGGAAGAGAGGGTGGCTAATGCATCAGCCATGTGATTCTCTTCAAGAGGGATATGATGAAACTCGATTCTGTTGAAGAAGGGTAACAACCTTCTTGCGTAATCTTTGTATAGGATCAGTCCTGATTGGTACGTGTTCCAATCTCATTTGATCTGATTGATAACCAAAGCTGATTCGCCATATACGTCCAAGTTTTTGATCCTTAAGTCGATCGCTTCTTTGAGACCCATAATACAAGCTTCGTATTCGGCCTCGTTGTTTGTGCACTTGAATGTAAGTCTGGCGGTGAAAGAAATGTGGGTACCCTGAGGTGTTATGATGATTGTCCCAATTCCGTTTCCGTAATGGTTGACAGCTCCGTCAAAGATTAGTCCCCACTGGGAACCTGGTTCTGGCCCTTCACTGGGTAGCGGTTCATCGCAATCTTTCATCTTTAAATACATGACATCTTCGTCTGGGAATTCAAACCCGATTGATTCCTGATCGTCAATCGGCTGATGAGCCAAATGATTGGCTAAAATACTCCCCTTAATGGATTTTTGAGCAAGGTATTCGATGTCGTATTCTGATAACAACATCTGCCAACGGGCGATTCTTCTCGTGAGAGCAGGTTTTTCAAATACATACTTGATTGGATCTATTTCGGAGACCAACCAAGTAGTGTGACGAATCATGTACTGGCGAAGATGTTTGGCTGCCCAAGCCAAAGCGCAACAAGTTTTCTCAAGCATAGTGTACCGAGTCTCGCAGTTGGTGAATTTCTTGCTCAGATAGTAGATGGAAGACTCTTTCCTTTTTGTTTCATCTTGTTGGCCAAGTACACAACCCATCGAGTTCTCTAGGACTGTTAAGTAGATGATCAGTGGCTTTCCTTCCACTGGAGGTCATAGAATCGGCGGGTTCAACAGGTATTCCTTGATATTGTCGAAGGCGGTTTGGCAATCTTCTCTCCAAACGCAGTCCTGGTTCTTTTTGAGTAATTTGAAAATCGGCGCACAGGTCGCGGTCGCGAGGAATATGAATCTGGAGATGTAGTTCTAACGTCCCAAGAATACTCTGACTTGTTTTTCAGTTTTTGGAGAAGGCATTTCTTGAATGGCCTTGACCTTGTCGGGATCAACCTCAATTCCTTTATGGCTGACGATGAACCCTAAGAGTTTCCCTGAACGGACACCGAAGGTGTATTTGTTGGGATTCAAGCGGAGTTTGTACTTTCTCAACCGCTCGAATAGCTTTGATAGGTGGGTCACATGCTCCTCCTCTGTTTTAGATTTGGCAATCATGTCATTGACATATACCTCGATTTCCTTGTGTATCATGTCATGAAACAGAGTAGTCATGGCCCTTTGATAGGTTGCCCCGACGTTCTTCAAACCGAATGGCATTACCTTGTAACAAAAGGTACCCCATGGGGTAATGAACGAAGTTTTATCCATGTCTTTCGGCGCCATTTTAATCTGATTATAGCCCGAGAATCCATCCATGAAGGAGAAAACCTTGAACTTTGCTGTACTATCTTCCAGCATGTCAATGTGTGGTAAAGGAAAGTCGTCCTTTGGACTAGCCTTGTTTAGATCCCTGTAATCTACACACATTCGGACCTTGCCGTCCTTTTTTGGAACTGGTACGATGTTGGCTAACCATTGAGGATATTCAGACGTAGCGAGGAAACCTGCGTCAATCTGTTTCTGTACCTCCTCTTTGATTTTGATGGCCATATCCGGGTGAGTCCGTCTCAACCTTTGTTTTACTGACAGACATTCCGATTTCAACGGTAAGTGATGTTCCACGATGCTGGTATCCAACCCTGGCATATCCTGGTAGGACCAAGCAAATACATCGGGAAATTCTTTGAGAAGCTTTGTCAAACTCTCTTTGGAAGTTAGACTGAGCAGTGCCCCAATCCTGATTTCTTTTCTATCTTTTTCTGAACCCACGTTGATCGTTTCCAACGGCTCTTTGTGAGGTTCAATGGACCTTTCCTCTTGTCTGAGTAATCGGGAGGTCTCTTCTGGAATTTCGTTGTCAACTTCTTCTTCAGCCCCAAATACCGGGAATTCAAAGTTGGGAGAAGGCATCGGATCGTATGTTTCAACGGGGTTTAAAACAAGCAATCTGCATGACGTGATGATTGTTTTTAGAAAAAATGCTTGTTTTTATTATTGAGTTGTTTTTTAGGATTACCATTTTCTGAAAAAGAGAAAAGAGAAAACAATAATTAATGCAGAAATTACAGAACGGCGTTATTTTATTAATGAACAAGTCGATTCTTGAAACTACAACCCTATAAAACAAAACTCGGTTGCTTTGGGCGAAGCAAAGAGGGAAATTTACAGAAAGCGAGCCCTATCAAAACATCTGTTTCACCTGGGCAGGGTGAAAGGTTAAAGATGGCAATTACTTTGACTTATGAACAATCTTCAGAACATTGACAGCAACCCATTGGCGGTGAACCCCTCAGTGAATCACAAAGTCTGGTACTTTCCATGATTTGTCTTCAGAAATAACGCTGATTTCTGGTGGAGCAGGATCATTGGAATCTGTCTCCCAGGCAGAGTTGTCGTAGGAGGATTCCTCTGTTGCATTTTGCAGAGTATTTGTGCTCTCAGGCAAATCTCCCCATCCAGTTGGCTGGATGTCTTCGAGCCTGATACGAGAGCTTTCGGGAGCAGTGTACTTTACCAAGAAGTCAAATTTTCCAGTTGGTTGTCCTAAGGTGTCCCACACTTCTTTGTAACTGGAGGAGTCATCTCTCTCGATGACGTTGACCTTGGGAAAATCGTAGTTCATGAATTCTAGTCCGGAAAGCTTTGCCAATTCATCGTTATGCTGGATGTTTTCTGAATGACCTGAGTGTTGATCCCATGACATGGTGGGGACACAGGTATTCTGTTCAATGACGCTCAGCCGATTTTCATTGTTCGGCTGATTTTCTTGCCCCAAGTCTCCTGGGTACGGCTGCCAGATAGGCAGGCCATCCATTGGACCATAATAGTTATGGTCAAAGTTGTCTCTCATCAGGGTGTCTTCCTCTAATGATTTTGGCGGAGCACGGCATCCTTCCGGATCACAATCTCCATATATCATTTCGACATCTGACCAGGGTATAAATCTCGGACTCTGTGCAGGATAGCAAAATGGCGTTGGCACCTCTTCCTGAGACATATAACCGTCCTCGTTAAGATAGGACTTCCATTCCTCACCCATATCGGAGGAATCCTCCTCGTTGATAGTATGGACTGTTTGGTGCATTGGGTAAAGGAAACCTCCACTGTGGAAGAAGTCCTGAATGGGATGAAGACTTTCATCGTTAGCAGCTGTCTGGGTGCAGGTTGCAGAAAAACCAAGACCCTTCATTATTTTGTTATCAGTAGGAATGACAAGTTGTCCCCATCCTTTTGCCTTGTTATTTTTTATCACTTCGAGAGCATCTTTGTATGAGGAAATCGAGGTTCCTTTCTCCGATTGATTCTCATTATTCACCGAAAGTGCTTGGAAGTGAGTTCCAACAACCTCCTCGGGTTCTGCACAAGTGGATAATGAAAGGTTACTCATGAGCAAGGCTTGTTCCCCACAGACCGTGATGAGTTGATCGTTCTTGACGAACTTCAATTTTTGGTGCAGCGTCGAAGTGACTGCGCCGACCTGGTGTATCCAAGGTCTTCCTAATAAGCAATTGTATGCTGCCCGGACGTCCATGACCTGGAAAGTGATTAGGAAAGTGTGAGGACCGATAGTTATGGGAAGGTCGACTTCGCCAATAACTGCTTTTCGAGGTCCGTCAAACGCTTTGACGATAACCTCATTGCCCCTCATCGGGGATCCTTTGAATGATAGTCGCATTAGAGTGGACTTCAGCATAACTTTGATGGTCGATCATGTGTCTACCAATATGCTGGCTAAAGCATCGTCCTAGCAGTTGACTGTGATATTGAGCGCCATGTTGTGACTTTTTCCTCCCTCTGGAAAATCCTCATCACTGAATCCTAAGTTGTTGCAGGAAGTGATGTTAGAGATGATGCTATCAAACTGTCGTATGGACACATCCTGTTCCACAAAGGCCTGCTCTAAGACTTTCTTTAGAGCCTCTCTGTGGGCTTCGAAACTGAGTAAAAGTGATAGCACTGAGATCTTTGAAGGAGTTTATAACAGCTGATCAACAATGTTGTATTCACTCCGTTGGATGAGCTTCAGTATCTCATCATTGTCCTTTGAAAGGTCGGGATCACTGGACTGACCGACTGGTGGATTGGGAGCTTCTGTCAAAAGTTCCTTTTCCTTGTTAGGTTCTCCAACTCCTCAGTTGAAGATTCGGCCGCTCCGTGTTACTCGACTGATGTCTGCAATATTCACGATGGAGGTTAATGGACTTTCCTTTCCATTTTCAATTATCGTTGCACCGTATTTGTAAGGGATCGCCTTAGCTGATTCATACGGTAATGGTCCCGGTAGATAGATAACTACAGGAGCCTTCTGATTTTTCTGACTGTCGTAAGTAACTTTAATCAATTCCTGGCTAAGAACCTTTGATTCGTCCAGTAGAGGGATGATGGTACAAACATCCTTGATTCTCTCAGGGTCAGAGATTACAACCACGTCTCTGATCTGATCAGCGAATTAGTCTGGCGTCTAGTCGACGGACCCTAAAGCTAGTTTTGGGTGAATCTCTTTGCGATCCACCTGACCTTGGAGATCTACTCGCATGAGGTAGCATCCTTGGTTATTTTCACAACATCCTTTGCAGTTCTGATAATTATGCGAAGTGAGAAAACTGAGTTGGACCTGCCTGGCGTGTAACTCCACCAAGCTGGTATTCATCAGGCGAATATCAAATATTTGAATCATGTTGATCTGATAAAGATTTTTATCATGATAGTCCTGGATCCATCCAAGATCCATCTGACGCTGGAGGGTCTCTTGTACAAAAGAGCATCCCTGTTTGTTTACCGAGCAAGTCAAACAGGAATTATAATCGTACCGTGGCAGATTATGATACTGCCTTTGCCTTGAGTGCATCGCCACCAAGTTGACATTCATTGCACGGATGTTGTGATTCTGAATGATGTTGGAATTCGTATAGGTCATGTTGACTCCACAAACTCGATGCTCTTGGATCCATCCGAGATCCAATTGTTCCTGTAGAGCTGATTGCACCACAGAACATCCTTGATTGTTCTTAGAGCAGATATCACACTGGTGATAATTATGAGGTGGCACATGGCCATATCCGCTCTGTCTACAATGCATCTTGACTAAGTTGGCCCTTAACAAGAGTACATCATGAATTTGATAGATGTTGTTAGACTCTCCCTCTATCAAATTGACTGCAGCTTTCTCGTGTTGAGGCAGCGGGTTCGTGAGAACATTAGGATTCGTATCTTTGAAAGATAAGACCCCGCTCCTAACAAACTTTTGTACGTCGGATTTGAAACTGAGACAGTTTTCTATGTTATTCCCTGGTCCTCCTTGATGGTAAGGACAAGTCTGATCCGTTTTGAACCAGAAAGGCGGATTTTCTGGTACTGTAAGAGGAGACTTAGTTTGAACGTGCCCCTTGACTAGTAGTAATGGAAATAGTTCTGTGTACAACACAAGTATAGGGTCAAACCCTGGAGGTCGCGTCGTACGTTGTTGTTATATGGAGGACGAGCCTGCTGAAGAGGCTATTGCGTCCTTTGTTGAAGTTGCTGCAGATTAGGTTGGCTCTGTGCAACCTGAGGTTGATATGTAGGAATAGGCGCGGGGTTGATAGCAGGAGTTATAGCTGCTACTGGTTGACAACGTCGCCTTTGCTTTCCGAGAGAGATATTCCTGATATCTTGCTCTTTTTTCTTACGGAGAGCACTACCGTATCGTTTTGTACTACTTGATGATCCAGCATCTTTTACTAAACGTCCTTCCCGGACCGCTTCCTCAAGATGAACTCCCATGCCCACCATCTCGGTGAAGTCACTGGGTGCACTGGCAACCATTCTGTCGTAATAAAATGAGCTTAAGGTCTTTAAAAAGATCTTTGTCATCTCTTTTTCCTCAAGAGGTGGACAAATTTGGGCGGCGATTTCATGCCATCTCTGAGCATACTCCTTAAATATTTCCTTGTCCTTTTGTGACATCGATCTGAGTTGATCTCTGTCCGGTGCCATGTCCAGATTATATTTGTACTGCTGAATGAAGGCAGCGCCAAGATCTCTGAATGTGCCGATCGTGGCATGGTTTAAACCCATGTACCATTTTAATGCGACACCGGTTAAACTATCCTGAAAGTAGTGAATGAGAAGCTCCTGGTTCTTTGTCTGAGCTGACATTCACCGAGCGTACATCACCAAATGGCTCTGAGGGCAAGAGTTACCCTTTTACTTTTCAAAGTCGGGCACTTGGAACTTGTGCGGAACTTTCACATTGGGGACCAAGCAGAGGTCTGCGGCATCCTTTCCAAATAGATCCTAACCGCGAAGGGCTTGCAGTTCTTTCTGCATTTCCAGGAACTGTTCATGGAATTCATTCATTCTGTCGAACATGCTATCATTTCCACCAGAAGGTATCTGGGGAATCTGTCCTTCCGGGACAGTGTGTACCACGGGTGGTGGTATAGTCATTATGGCCGAGACTCTCGGTGCCTCCTGAAGTTTGTAACCTTCAGGAGTTGTTGTCATGCCCCTGGCATCTTCGCTTTCCCGAAGTTTGTAAGCTTCAGGCCCAGTGGTTCCTGCTGCGGTTCCCTGATCCTCATTGATCGGCGGAACATATCCTTCCGGGATATAATCGATAGGCATGCCCCAGGGACGATCTTTCGGCATTTTGTACCTAGGATCGGACTTTTCTACTATGGGCGTTGATGTGATCTCTGAGATCGCAATCCTTTGTTGCTGCATTTGAGCTTCTGCTAGAGCTTGCATGTTGTTACGAAGCTTTCTCAGATCCTCTTTCAGAGTGTCGATCTCTTCTCTCAACTCTCTGTTTTCTTCCTCGAGACCATCCATCTTTTTCTGACGATTGGCCCGAGTATTGTAGAATGAGACAGTTTGACTCTAGAATCGAGACGCAAACGTGAGATTCGTAGGTAAGAAGAATGCATTTATGAGAATGATGAATGCAATGATTATTAATTATTTTTGTTTATTCAAAGTAAACTTCGACAATTAGATTGCAAATATCAAACAGTGGGGAAACCCCATTTTATTGAATTCAAAGGATTACGGAAGTGGAAATACAGTAGATTACAAAGTGCTGGAAAAGGAAACCTAAACTAATGGATCCTGAGTTCTCTCTGAGGAGAGCTCAAGTGCTGGTTCTGGTGCTTTCCTCTTCTTTGACCGGGGCTCTTGGGTCGTTGTCGGGTTGTCATTCCTTTGCCAAGTGAAAGGCGTGAGCAAACTCCTTTGGTCATCCTGATTCTCTACAGCATGTTGCTATAAAATCTCAATCAGGGCATCTTTTTCTCTTAACAGTTGCTGTATTTTCTTGCACTCCACATTGAGAATACGATACTTGTTCCTCTAAGACCTCTTCTCCTGTTGAACTTTGCTGAGAGTAACTTGAAGTTTTTCTGTCTCAGACATGAAATAAAGGGCAGAGTCCCTTAATGGAAGAACTTCCTGACGAGGGTAAGGCATCCTCAGCTTGAGAGCTCTAGTTTGTACCCAATGGAGATAAGGCTCCATCGAGACACAGTCTGGTTTTCCTAGAGACTCTCGTCCTTTCCTATGAACGTGTTTCCAAGCGTGCACTATTTCCGTCTTTAGCGCCCTGTCATTTTCTATTTCTTTGAAGAAAATACCTTCCAGATGAGCACTGCGCGGGACATGCCCCATCGGGTATCTAAATTGACGACGAACTACACCGGATGATAGTTGATTCCTCCCTTAGTTCCTATAAGGGGTACATTTGGGAAATTTCCACAACGGTCAATGATTCTGATCCCGTCGTAGATTCGATTGTACCAATCGATGTCGGAGTTGGTAAGAGACATGATTCTCTGCGACCAACGTAAAGTATTCTTTTGATCCCAAAATGCAACAGACTTAGGCAAATGAGAAGTGAACCATTTGTAAAGCAAGGGTACACAGCACGTGATCATTCCTCCGCTGTATAAATTCCTTAAGTGTATAGAATGATACGCATCTGCGAGTAAGGTAGGTACAGGGTTTCCAATCAGAAAAATCTTAATGGCGTTGATATCTACGAAGTTATCAATGTTGGGAAACAAAAATAACCCATAGGTGAGCAAAACAAAGATGCTCTCGAAAGCGGCCACGTTCCCTATACTAGCAAAGTATAAAGCCTTCTTTGTTAAGAACTGGGCTGGCAAACCCTGGATGACACCCTTAGTGGTCATGTGAGTCCTGACTTCTAACTCATCCAAATAAATTGCTCGTGCAATGGTCTGATCCTTTGGAATTTCTTCCAGTCCAGAAAAAGGAGCCTGATCAGTGATATACAGATCAGTCAGGTGAGAGTACTCCTCCAGCGTTAGTGCTAGCTGATAATCCGGGAATGTGAAACAGTGATAGACCGGATCGTAGAACTGGATTAGCGTGGACAGGATTCCTTCAATCACATGGACCCTTAATAGGGACAGTAGTCCTCCATACTTGGCTCTGAAAGCCTCGTGGTTGGTGATCATTCTCGCCAAACCTCTCAAATCCTCTAACTTTGGAACCTTGAAGGTGTACTTATGAGTTTTCCTTCTACCGAAATCCATTATGCAATCTCCTTTGTCTCACATTTGCAATCATTGTCTCAGTTTAATTTGAAAAAGAGAGACTAGAAGAGAAGATTTTCTTTGTTTGAATGTTTTTTAAATGAATGCATGAATGCAGCACACAAAAACATAGAAAAAACATGGGGTCAAAGGGTTGGTGTCATGAAGTCAAGGCTCTACCCCCCCACCCCCCCCCCCAAAGGTTTATACTGGTGATTTTTTGTACCTGTCCGCAAAATCATTGACCCCTCTGGGATAACAACAGCAAGTGGATTGCCAGCGAGCTGATGTATCCTAGAGTGATCTCAGATGAGGGTAGTATCGCGTGACAACCATTTTCGATAGCTTCCGCACTACAAAATGGCTTAAGTATGCTAAAAACCTCAGCTTCTCAGATAACACAGTCGACCACACTACTTTCAACAACCGAAGTCGTATAGGCAATGTATCTGCAAAGGGAGTCTCCACTGAGTTTGATGGTCGATCGGGGGCTCTTAACTGGAATTCACTCCCAGTAGGATTACCTGCATTGCCATCACCTATCTTAGGTGTATACTCAATCTTTCCACATGCGGCATCACACGCATTCCCATTAGCAGAAAAATAAACACATATATCATTTAGGAAAAGCAGTATATATATATATATATATATATATATATATATATATATTTGTCTTAATCATCTTAGACCTCTAGTCTTATGATCCTATACAGACAATGACTACCCAGCAGAGTCGTCATTTCTGTGACATGAATTTAGAGTTTCAACCAGAGAGATAAGAGGGACAAAATGCCCTGCAGGGCCCCACGGTGGGCGCCATTTTTCCTGTAGCGAGCGATTTTGGACGTGGTTCTTAAGCACTGCCGCTTTGGGGTACTACAGGTCGATTCATTTTTTATCCTATTGAAGCTGATGAAGGAAGGGAAATAGATGTCTCCAATTAACCCTGCTTGCATACTGAGTTTAAACAGATGACTGTTGGTTTACAGATGCGGTTTAGATTGTGGGCCTCTCTCTGCTTATTTTGCTAAGAACACAGTATGACGGGATTATGCTATTGGTAGGATGTTAGGACTGATGCTTTTCGATTGATGTGTGAAGGTATGGGATTTTGAGTTTTTGATTAGTGTGCTCGCTAATATTTTCACAATCTTATGCCTACGTATTCCCGTTTGACAAAACAGGGAAATCAGAGCGATCGTAGTTCCTCCTATTCTATGGGAGGAAAAAGTTTGTTTTTGGTGTCTTGTTCAAAGCCCAAGACGTGAAGCTAAAGGGTAGTTTGTATCTTGTTCAAAGCCCAAGATGTGAAGCTGAAGGGTCTATTTGTATCTTGTTCGAAGCCCAAGATGTGAAGCTAAAGGGTTTTGACTTTAGAGAGAATTTGTCATCTCTAAAGGGGAGTTGTTGATGTTTGTATGCTATAAACAAGGCACAACTTTTGATGCTAAAAGTTTGATTGACTCAACCGGGGTTTTCCTTATACAAAGCCTAAGAGGAGGCTATTGACCCAACAAGATGGTGTTTTTATGTGTCTCGTACGAATCCCGAGAGAGAGGCTAAAAGGGGTTGACTGAACAAGAGAGTGCTAAAAAGTGACTGACTCAACAAGAGAGTGCTTTTATATGTGTCTTGTACGAAGCCCAAGAGAGAGGCTAAAGGGGATTGACTCAACAAGAGAGCCTTTTATACTCAACAAGAGAGTGATTTAGTATCTCGTACGAAGCCCGAGATAGAGGCTAAAAGTGTTTGACTCAACAAGAGAGTCTTTTATACTTAACAAGAGAGTGTTTTGTATCTCGTACGAAGCCCGAGATGGAGGCTAAAAGTGTTTGACTCAACAAGAGAGTCTTCTATACTCAACAAGTGAGTGTTTTTGTATCTCGTACAAAGCCCGAGATGGAGGCTAAAAAGGATTGACTCAACAAGAGAGTCCTTTATACTCAACAAGAGAGTGATTTTATATCTCGTATGAAGCTCGAGATGGAGGCTAAAAGGTGTGACCCAACCAGAGAGTCGGAAAAGGTTAGCTCCCTTGGGGAGAATCATTGTACAAAGCCCAAGAGGAGGCTTTTGTGCTGGTGACTGTTTCAGTTTAGTGACAGGTCCAGTATGAAAGAGAAAATCAGTTCTTATGAAGGGACAGATTAAAGGTATTGTTGTGCTTTGCATTGATCAGAGAATCAGGGTTACTTTCTGTTCTTTAAGGAAATAGGAAATCCAAAGGATATTGAGACTGTCCAAGTCTACGGGTGTTTTGAGAAATCGATCCTCAGGTAGTGAATAATCTTTGTATGATGCCCAAGAGAAGGCTGGTATGTTAAGGGATGAAGGTCAACCCATTAACTGGTCTGACATTTGACTCAGAAAGACAGCTCTAGCAAATTGATGACTAGGTTCTGTTCCTATACCTGTAGAGGTCTCTGGGTCCTTGTACTAAGCCCAAGAGAAGGCATGAGAGCTTTTAAGAAGCCGAAGGGTCCTTGTACAACGCCCAAGAGGAGGCATGGATGCTTTTAAGAAGCCTGTGGGTCCCCAAACCCCGAGAAGTTCAAGACATGCTATTCACAGAGAATATATCAAGCCATGAAAGTTCGAGAATTTGGAAGAAACTCAAGCGATGTCATTCACAGAGAAAATATCATCTCTGGGGAATTAGAGTTTCTTTGACAATTTCTAAGGGTGACAGTCTGAGAAAGGGTTCACTGAGAATGTTGCCTTTCACGTCTCCATATTCTTTAACCCCAAGAGGAGGGAAGACTGTGTCTGGTAATCCTATGGGGATCTAGTTTTGTTTGTATTTAAGAGTGACCAACGAGGCTTTACCTAGTGCTAGACGTAGTTGCCAGGGAAAACTCTAAATAACTATACTAGTATTACACAGTGGATATTTGACAGGTATATAAAAGTTTGTGAAGGAAGACTTATAGTGAGCATCCCCACAATACAGTTATATATATATATATATATATATATATATATATATATATATATATATATATGAAAGCGGGTAAACACTTACTCGGTTGTAGAGCTTCCATGATGTTTAGTTAGTTGTTCAACAAAGAAAACTTTGATAACAATATTATATTCAAAATCAAAGGAGAAAGTGCTTTGAAAGAATTGTTGGGGCTTACAGCTCAAGGAGAGGCCCAAGGTTTAACGATGATTGCACCGTTGTTTTGAATTTGTACAGAGGGACTTATACAATAAGTGAGGCCCACAAAGTTTTGGTTTCAAAAGGGGATTGGGTCTTACACTCTATTAGAGGCCCAAAGGTTTACTTTTATACAAGTGGTGGGGCTTACAGCTCAAGGAGAGGCCCAAGGTGTTTTTATACCAGTGATGGGGCTTACAGCTCAAGGAGAGGCCCAAAGGTTTTGAGGAATGGGTCTTATAGCTCAAGGAGAGGCCCAAAATGTTTACTTTTATACAAGTGGTGGGGCTTACAGCTCAAGTAGAGGCCCAGGGTTTTGTTTTGAAATGGCGATCGCACCGAGACTTGAAAACACAGTGGGTCTTATAAAATGACTGAGACCCAAATTATTTTGGTTTTCAAAAGGGGTTGGGTCTTACACTATATTAGAGGCCCAAAAAGTTTTAAAGAGAAGGAATGAGGCTTATAACACGAGGGTAGGCCCAGATGATTTTTGTTTGAAAACGGCAATCGTGTCGAGGTTTTTGAAAATACAGTGGGTCTTATACAATGACTGAGGCCCAAAGTTGTGTATTTACAAAGGGGATGGGTCTTACACTCTAATAGAGGCCCATGAGTGTTTGAAAATGATTTGTGAGGGTGAAAATCAAAGAAACCCTAATTTTGTTTTCCTTTAAAAGTAAATATTTAAAGAAAATCAAATAAAATGATAAAAATACCAAATAAGTTTGAATAAACCAC
Source organism: Lathyrus tuberosus (assembly GCA_022829125.1). NCBI lineage: Eukaryota > Viridiplantae > Streptophyta > Magnoliopsida > Fabales > Fabaceae > Lathyrus > Lathyrus tuberosus. Next base: position 5,199,629 of record JALAZF010000199.1, on the reverse strand, counting down.
TTGTGATTTTTGTTTAAGGTTTGCAAAATGAGGTTTTAATCACAAGAGGAATTAAAACTCATTTGGTTTTGATTTTCAAAGTAAATATTCACTTTTAAAATGTTTAAAAACAATTAAAAAGGAATTTATTCACAAAAATACTAATTATATTAAATAAATAATATAGACTTAATTTTTTTGTGGAATAAAATATTTCAACATTTTTGTGATTTTTTTTACACAAAGAACCAATCAAAAATAACTAAAATTGAGGGAGTTATTAATTTTTCAAATCATTAAAAATAATATGAAAAATAGTAAATAGTGGAAAAAATAGTAAAAAGAGGGTCTGGGGCGAGGGGGATTCGAACCCCAGACCTCTTGTGTATAGGGCGCGCACCTTACCACTGGGGTGGTGATACATCCGTTGATTGAAACACAACCACAAATATACAAGGCTTGCCTTGTTTTTGGCCTGGCCCAAGGCAAGGCAAGGCAAGATTTTGGTTGAAAACGTGAAGGCCATAACTTTCTCATTTCTCCATGGATGGAGACAAAATTTATATGTATCTGGCCTAGAATTTCACAAGGAATCCAATGGTGGTGGTGGTTTTTCCAGAAAATAAATCCTCCTCAAAACACGATAGTGGTTTTGAAATAGGCCATGTTTTGCATTTTCTGTGCTATCTCTTGGTACAAGCATGAATTACATGATAAATTGGTGCAAACACAACACATATAACATGTATAAGAGATGCATGATCAGTGGACATCAAAAGAAAGCATGATTCAAAGAATCCAAGTTGTGATGCTTACCTCTTTTTGGAGCTTTTGTGAAATCTGCCAAGCCACTTGTTCCAGAAATGATTTGATGCTTTGGACACCCTCAAATAATCTCTTAGAAGCTTTTAGGATGGTTGGAATCAGCTGGAAACCTCAGGAGAAAGTTTGAGCTCTTTCTTGAAAAAGGGGCAAAAGTGGCCAAAATAGCAACTCTCTCAAATGGTGTTCCAGATGGGGGGAACCATTTAGGAGAGTTTAAGGATGATATTTGGAGTGTGTTTGAGGTTTTATCTGGTTTGGAAAGTGACTGAATCAAGACATGGCTTAAAAAATGGACAAAAGGCCTATTTTGAGGTTTTGAGAGGTGACATTGTGTTTTTGGTGTTATAGATCACTTGTGAGAGTTTGGACAGCTTAGATATGACATATTGGATGTGTTTGGATCATGAGCTGTGGTGGAATTGCTCTCTAACTCAAAAACTCATAGTTACCTTCCTAAAGAAGGTATTTTTGCCTAGAGAAAGAGATTTTGAGGAAAGCAAGTGTTGTAGTGCTTTGGTGTAATCAAACTAAACACAATTGAGCTATATTTATAGTAGAGCAAGTTGTTTTGGCTGCAATAGTGAATGGCAACTGCAACAGAGGTTTGGCCAATGTTGAGCAATGAGAATCCAAGTCTCCTCTAGCCATTAACTAGAGGTTAGGGCACAGGCTGCTGGTTCCCTTGGTCTTGGATAAGTCTTGACTGAATTCAGTTGGAAATGGCTCAGTCCATGCCACCTTGGTGTATGCATTGAATGCTCCAATCCAAAATTGGAGTCTTGTCCCTCTTTTAGGCAATTCTAGGTTTGGCATGCTATTTTTGGTTCCAAAGACTTGGGAGGCTTGGGATCAGAGTTGGTTCCTCCTTGGTCCCCCTTGAGGTGTTCAGATGGATAGAGTTGCTTGCCCTTTGCAAAATTTGGGCAAATCGAGCAAAACTCCAAAATCTGCCTTGCCATGACAGGTTGCAGCAAGGCATATTGGCATTGTCATATCTCATGGCCCAAGTGGAATTTGATGGGGCTCTTGGCCATTTTGGAAAGCCCTTATATGATACAACAACTGTTTGATCATAGTTGGTTTTGATACTTTTGGGATCCAAGTGAAAAATACCCCTACATTTGGAAAAAAGTGAAGGCAGATTCTGACTTAGTGAAAATTTCACTAACTGTTGGAAAAAATGACATTTCATGTTTTCAGCCATTTTGATCATTCCATAACTCAAAATCCATGATGAATTGGAATGAGGTGTAGTTGAAGCTTTTGTTGAGGGCCATGAGGGCTACAAATCCAGCTTTGAATGGGGAAAATGGCCTTGTGGTTTAGGAGTTATGATCCTCCAAAGTTGGTACCCTAGCCACTTTGTTCCATAACTTAAATTTTTTTTTAAGTTTTTATGGTTACCCCTTTTATAAGTTATCCCACTTTTTTTGATTTTTCTTGATGAATGTTGATTCAAATCACACATTAACATCATTTTAGGGTCAAAGAACCATATTTGTGAAAAATCTCAAAAAGTCAAAGTTTGACTTTTGTGCACAGTTGACTTTTTGTCAGATGAATTCCAAACTGTGCGGTCCTCTATGAAATCAAGCCCTTGACCTAAATCAAACTTGATGGACATGTTACATAGGTGTTACAGGGTGTATTGAATCATGTCCCGGGGTTTGGGAGCATGTCCTGGTCAAAAGTCAAAGATACAATTGACTTTTCCCGCGAAACCCTAATTGTGGTTCTGATGGAATTGAAACTTGTTGCTTAAGGTTCTTGGATTAATCCATTGTTGCAAATGGATCAATGTAGTATGTTAGAGACCCTCAAATCATGTCTTGAGGTCTTGGCTCATGTTTTGTCCCAAAAGTCAACTTAGGGGTGAATTAGGTCAAGAAACCCTAATTCCTGATTTTTTATGAATGCATCCACTGAGGTTAAATTGACTTGGTGATTGGGCTCATGAGGTTCCATGGAGCATATTAGGTTATGCTTTGAAGAATTGGCTCATGCCCAAAGGAAAACTTCCATCTGGAGGCCCTGGTCGACCAAAACCCTAATTTGGTGACACTATCGATTTCGAGGCTTAATCCACCTAGCAGGGAGCAACCTTGTGCTTAATCCTTGAAGTGGGAGTCCTTTTGATCCTTTGTGGATGTTTGAGAAGTTAGAAAAGTTGAAGATCATGTCATTCCTTGATTGATCCTTTGCCTAAGAGCTCTGAGAGGGCTTGAAACCCTAATTATTGATAGTAGTGAATGCTCACCCATCTTTGGGGAGACTGATGAGGTATGATGGTTCCTCCATATTGTGATGATGATTTTCACAATGATGGGAAATCTTAGTGGTCAAAATTTGGGGTATGACACTCTGCTAGGCATAAGAGAACACCACTGTTGAGGAAACATACATGCTCGGGAAGCACAAACAAACTACTCTTATCCTGTCTGGGGATATGAACTATTGCTAGAGAATAATAAAAATAACCAAAACTTGATGTGGAAGCAAACTTCTGGACTCTCGCTGGGGAGGACAATCAGAAACTTCATAATACCCTGCTGAGGACAATAAAACTCTAGCAATCTCTGCCGAGGAGAGAAACTCTACTGGGGAAGATAGGTCAAGCAATCCTACAAACATATAACAAACAAAAGAAATTCCCCAGATGTATCATGAAAACGTCATTTACCAACCACAACACTCAAAATTTCAGGCAATTTCCAATGTTTTTAACATGCTCTGCAAAGCTTCAATTTTTCACATGCAATGTTTACCAAATTATCGAACGTTTTTGTAAACAAAACTGTAAAAATAAAAAACAAGAGGAAAGATTTTGAATGAAAGGAAATTTTATTGATTGGGATTGGCCTATAAATATGCATTTAAAACATGAGGTAATTCCTAGAAAGAGGTAATTGGGCAAAAAATTAAAAGAAAATACACTAATTGGCAATGTGGAAACAAACTTCCATCAAGCTTTAATTCGACTATGACCCGTATGTCTTCGACGCTCTCAAATACTTTGCCTTCTGAAAGGACTGATTGGACCGATTCCTATCCTTCAGAATTCCCATGTGTTGAGATGAGCTCACAAATCAAACGCGGATCAGAGCATTTCTCTTTCAAATCCCTAACTTTTGCCTGGATCGCCCTTTCGGGTTTTCGATCCACCGGGATACCCATTTTTACCAAAGTTGCCTTTTCAGGTTTTCAACTTCGCGGGCTTATTTAATTGTTTTCTTTTATTTTATCCCTAATTTTTTCCCGAACCTTTTATTTTTATGGTTTGTGGGGATGCCCTTTTTTTCCTAGACCTTTTCTTTTTATGGTCCAACGGGTCTCTTTATATGCGAAGTATTTTTTGACTGTGTCCGCGTTCACAGGGGATGTAAAATCTTCACCATCCATAGTTGAGAGCAACAAGGCTCCACCAGAGAAAACCTTTCTCACAATGTATGGTCTTTCATAATTCGGAGTCCACTTGCCCTTGTGATCTGTCTGAGGAGGGAGGATCTTTTTCAACACCAAGTCACTTGTCTGGAAACACCAAGGACACACTTTCTGATCAAAGGCTTTTTTCATCCAAATCTAATATAACAACCCATGTACAATAGGTTCCAGTCTTTTCTCTTAAATGAGGTTCAACTGATTCAACCTGGTCCGTACCCATTCAGCTTCATCAAGCTTCACATCCGTCAAAATCCTTAAAGAAGGAATCACAACTTCCAACAGTAGGACTGCTTCCATACCATATATAAGTGAGAAATGGGTTGCTCTTGTCGACGTACGCACCACAGTATGATAACCATGCAAGACAAATGGCAACATCTCATGCCAATATTTATACGTCACAACCATCATTTGCACAATCTTCTTAATATTCTTATTAGCCACCTCAACAACACCATTCATCTTCGGACGATATGGATAAGAATTGTGATGTTCAATCTTAAAGTTCTGGCATAGCTCCTTCATCATCTTGTTATTAAAATTTGAACCATTATTAGTAATGATTCTTTCAGGGATTCCGAAACTAAAGCTAGCGGGATTATACTTGAGTGAATCGCACACTCAAAGATACAACATGAAGGCTCTGCATATTTGAGCAAATTTTTGGTAAAACAAGGCGTTGAATGTAATGCTCCAGCATGAAGGAGACATGATGTCCTAACGAATGTCCTGAAATCTTAAACTAATATAGCATGATGTTTCCAAGTCTGGTCTAAGAATTAAGGATGCAATCAGAACATGGATCAAGGAACCAGGCAACAGAAGATCTAAGCCCAAGGCAGCAGAAGAGTATAAAAGAAGATCAAGACCCAGGACTGAAGAACCGAACCCATTGTAACACTTTTGTAAAATAGAAAATAGGGTTTAGGATTTAAGATTCGTAGTCTTTCTTGTAAGTGTCTCTCTGTATCGATTTTATATAGTGTGGTAGACATAGGTACTTGTATAGATTCATAAACCTGTAGGTAATGAATCGTGTATTGTTCTTGGATGAAGCTTTGAAGCAAATCCAAGTTAACTTGTTCGTCAAGGATGCTTGACTGAACTTTGTTTTGAAAGGGGTGTCTTTCAATAGGGATGATACAGTTATGGTGTAGTAACTGTTAGATAATCATAGGTTGTGATTTAGGGAGTGAGATGGGTTTCTCTTATCAATTAGATGTGACTTCTAATGATAAAGTCTTCATTGGGTAGTGATAGGTAAACGTGTGTGTTTACTATAAACCTGAGGTTGTTTACATAAAACTATACTAGTGATAGTGATTTCTTCTTCCTGGATTGGTATCCCCTAGATGTAGATGAGTTGCACCGAACTGGGTCATCATATTCAGTGTTGTTTATTATTCTGCAATTTACAGTTCATTTTTTATTAACATGTTGGAACATATGTCGAAACATCTGTCGTTCTGCAGTTACTTATAGTTTGAAAATCAGTTTGTTGTTCTGTTCTTGTTTAATAATTATACAAAACAATGTCTTGACATGTGTTAGGACATGTAATACCCCGTATTACTTAAATGCTCAAGTGGATATCAGATGAGATTAAATGAGTATCTATGTGCTCTATCTTTGGTAAATTGGATTGATGGAATCCTCTAAGTACTTTAAGTATTGACATTTGGGATCAATAGAGCAACTAATGAACTCTAAAGAGATCAATTATTTTATGAAAGATACATAACAATAATTATTAGTTCAAGAGAGTATATTAAGGTAACTCTAATAATTGATCAATTGGGTTGAGAAGACAAAATATCAATTGGAGATGTTTTACCCTATTGGATTATATTATATAATATTAGTATTATATATAAATATATATATATATATATATATATATATATATATATATATATATAAAGAAAAGAAAAGATAGAAAGAAGAAGAAGAGAAGAAAAAGGAAGAGAAGAAGAAATGGAAGAAGAAGGAAAAGCTTGGATCATCATCATCTTCTTCAAACTCCTCTTTGAGTATCAGGTGGGTTCTAGATAGAAGCTTTAAATTCTAGAGTTAGAAATGATTTTTAGCTTAAGTTAGGTTTTGTGAGAAAATGCTTATTTTGCAAATCGATGAAATCTAACGGATGAAATGAGCTATAAATTGTGTAGCATAATCAATATATGTGTGGAATCAGCTGTTTATGATTGTTACGATGTTTGATCATGTTTTGGTTAAGATTGATTTGGTATTATATCAATAAAAACAGAGATTTTGGGATTCTGCAACAGGGGTAACCGGTTAACCATTTGGGTTAACCAATTAACCACTGAAAAATATGTTGTCCTGCGCTGAAATAAGACTGGTTAACCGATTAACCATTTGGTTAACCGATTAACACTGTAACCTTTTGGAAAAACTATTTTCTAAAATTCATAACTTTTGACTCGGGTGTCTGTTTTAGGCGTTCTTTATATCGATGTAAAGCTAAGACGATCCTCTACCCAATAGAAAGTGAAAATTATGGGTATGATGAGGGATAAATTATTTAGTGCGAAATGAATGAAATTATGTGTATACGATATGTTGTAAATCCATATCTTTTGGAACGTGAATCTGATCGAGGCATAATTATAGTCGTTGGAAAGCTGTGAAAGTATCCTACGTGATAAAAGTGAAAGGTATTGATTTTTATACCCAATTAAATGAATCGGACGGAACCCAAAAGTGATGTTTTATGTGATGAATCATTATATGCGATTCTATTATCCTATTGTAATATGCTTTTGTATAACTGGTGATGGAATTATTATATGTAATTCAAAATGTGCAATTGTAATATGCTTTGCCTAATATTAATGCTAAACCTGATTGAAAGAATATGCATGTTTAAAATATGAATTAGGAAGAGTGAGGAAACTTTACCCCAAAACAAATGGCATAGTTAAGATTGTTATAATTCTAGGTTGTAAATAGAATTGTGATAGAAACTTTGGATGGCGACGCTCATGCATTCATTGATGAGTTTTGGCCTAGAGTAGATAACGTAATGACAACGCTCGTGCATGAGAGGCCGAGGCATGTGTCCATTACCGAATGGTATAGAAATGAGTGAAACACTAGTATGGAACATGTGTAATTATTATGTTTTATTGTTAAAGGCATGAGAGGCCTAAAGGCTAACGTGGCCTGGTGATTGTCGAATACAATCACGCTTGTGTATATGATCACGTAATCGTAACCATTTTTCTTTTGAGTTGCCCTTGAGAGGCCTTCATGAGTCTCGAGCTCCTCTGAAGTGCAGGCAGAATTACTTAGCAGGTTTGATTCCCAATGTTATAGTAAGAATGGAACCTACGGGTAGAGACTTGTGATGGCATTAGAGGCCATGTGAAGTGACGAATTAAGGAGATAATGCGTCCCTTAATTCTGAATCCATTTCGTATGCCAAGTAACTACGAGGATCCAGGACTCGGGTCGACTTCTAGACGTAGAAGCGGACGGGCAAGAGGGATACCTTGGTACGGTTATCGATTAGTGATATTTTGAGTTGATGAACTCATGACATGTTTCCATATAATGTAAGATTGTGAATTGTGAGTTTGTGAACTCAAAGTCATTTCTCTTCCCCTTGACTTGAGTTAGGATTGGCTAGAACCTTGTAAAGCCGAGAGAATCTATAAGATAGGGAACTCACTGAGATTTGATGTATCTCACCCCACTATAGTTGCTATATTTCAGGTGTCATTTGCAGGTTTGATTTACAAGTGGAGCGATGCTTGGATGTTTCAAGAGAAGCTTGGCTTTAGTATTTTCTGCTGTGTATTATTTTTGTTGTATACAATTGAGGATATTGTATATTATTCTTAGATTTATATTTTTTGCTAGTTTCCATGTCTTGTGCCATAGATTGTGTTTATGTTTTAGAAATGGGCAAGTATGTGAATTACACCATTAGGCACTTGTGATGGTGTCAGTACCAAATAAAATGCTTGTATTGTATTATTCTAGATATATATTATACAGGGCATTACAGTTGGTATCAAAGTAGGTCGTATCCTCGACCTAGCCTTGAAACATCATAAGTAAATATATTCCTGCCTCTTAAGTGTGTCTTGCCAGCATGAAACTTGATGTTATACTATGTAGTGTTGGGCCTTTATGGGAATCTAAAGTAGTAGAGAAGCATGAGAAGGAACACAAGGACGTGTTACATGCTTCAAGTGAAACAAGTGTGCGCCGAACGAAGAGTAGGAGATGAATTGTGTATCTTCAGTTATGTAGAGAGATTAAGTTCGCGATGCTACATCAGGATTTTCGGTATTCAGTACGAGACCAATTTGGAAATTGAAATTTGTTAACTTGCCCAAGGAACAATATAAGGTATTGTGTTGGAGAAAGAATGAACTTTATTTAGTAACAGAAAGTGTAGTGCTACGGACCGGAATGAGTTGTATTAAGAAACAGAGTAAGTGCCTTGGATTTAAGGGGATTTTGGTAGGATGATTTTCTATTTGGACATAAGGGGATTACAACGGAGAGCGAAGTAAACGCAGTGTGGAAAACGATATTAACAGTAAGTTATGAGGAAGTAATGACTGAATGTATTTTTGGACGAACGTGCAATAGAGCTATTGAGTAGTTGTTGAGGCTCAAGTTAAGGAAGTGTAATCAAGGATGGTTCGCCCGTGAGAACTCAAATAGTATGACGTGGAATGAGAAAAGTTACACTTTGGTATTAAGAACTAGCGTAGTGATAGCACCGTAGTCACAAGTGTACGTGATGGATTCTTATTCTTGAGATAAGTGTGAAGAGACGTACCTTATGGGACAGTGATTATTGTATTTTAAGAAGTAAGATTGTGGTAAAATAACGAAAAGCAATTTAGGACTTATTACAGACTAAGTGTAAATGATGAAACGGTTCATACCGGAAGGGTTTTGTAAATAATTGATGAGAATTGGCGGTTGCGGGTCTTCCATTAAGTAACTTGGTGTAAGTGGGATGTTCAATGGATAGTGAAGGGTAAGAAATCCCGGTTAACGTGTATGTAGTGATGGAAAGGTTCTTCAAGAGGATGCATTGCCCCGATTTAGTTGCAAGTATAGAGAAACTCCTGTATTTGTGAATAATCGGAATATTCAGAATCTACCTTTTGTTGGACTAAGAACGTTGTTGTTTTATTTCTCACCAAGGAGTTTAAGTGAGAGAATAAGGTGGTATGCTTGATATGTGATGTCCATCCAGTATTGTGGTACCGTATAATAGCTGTGTGCTGGTTTTGTTTATGGACGAATCAAGCATGAGTTGTGGCAAAAACCTTAGAATGTTGTCATTATTGGTTTCCCGCTAGCGTAATTGTTTGAGCAGGAAAATGAATTATCCCGCGAAAGTTTTGTAGTGTGACTACGCCAGAATTTGGAAATTTTGCCTCGTCACTTGGCTGGAGGGTGTCATCTGTATGTTTTGACCTGGTCGGTTTTACCTTGAGTGGAGCATGGTTAGCGAATGTTATCCAAGTTAAGAAACCACGAGTTGATAATGATATTTCAAGTTAGAACAAATCGGATTGATGGTTTGAGTATGGATGGCTTTGGATTAAGAGGAAAACTGGGTTTAGATTCTGCAGCAGTGTTAACCGATTAACACAATGGGGTTAACCGATTAACACGTGCAAGGATGGTATTTTGTGCTGAATTTTGAGAAGTTAACTGATTAGCTCAGATGGGTAATCGATTAATATGTGTGTGTAAATTGTGAAATCCCTTAGGAACCATCATATGTGTTCTGTTACCTTATGTTGCTCCGATGGGAGAGTGTTGTGTGAATGGAAAATGGAATTGCAAGTAAATGAAAGACGGATTTGTGTTTTGAAATCTTAACTTCTGGAAAGGTGTTGCATGGTTGACCACTTGTTCAGACGACGAGGGAGTTTGACTTTTGGGGAATGTAATCTTGTGAATTGTGTTGAGTGTGAGAAATGCCGTAAGTATATTACAGTTGAAAGCCTTGAGGGTGAAGTTAGAATGCGCACAAAGTCTTTATCTCACAAGGAATGCTTTAGTGTTAGTAAGGTATGAACGGTTGGTTCGAGTTAGTAATTGTCAACTTCCGTGCGTTCATGGTATCGGATTTAGACCCCATGAGAGTAGTACCAGTTGTGTACAGTTGTGTTTTACCCAGAGAAGGAAATTTGAAAGTTATCTTTCCAAGTACGAGTAAGAATTAGGCGTTTCGAAGTTAAGTAAGTAAATTGGATCGTTTATGGACAAAACGATGGAGAGATGAGGATTTAATTGAGAAACGTGGCATGGACTTCGACAGCGTATGTGCGTGTAGAATGTTGTTGTGAATTGGTGAGTGGTATGGAAAACTCACAATTGTGCTTTGGATGGTTTAAGTTTTGATAAGTGGTGATTCGTTTATGATTGTAGTTCTATGTTGATTTTACGTTGGTATTTGGTTGAGATCTCGTACCAACAAGAAACCTTGAGTAAGTCGGAAAACCCGTAAGAAGAATTATTATGGAATGTGGTAACCAGAACCGGAGGTTGTTAAACTACTTTTGGATGAATTATTCGAGTTTAGAATGAGTTTGGAGTTGTGATTGTTATGGTAGTAGCAGTGTAACTCCTGTACCTCTGCCATCTGGAGAGTATTGGACAGATGTTAAGATATTGTGTGTTGGCGAGGAAATTGTTCTACTATAAGACGTCAACAAGTTCTTGTACCGTTGATTAGTAAGGATCCCAGTGGATAAGTGTGTTTCTCCGTGGACTCTCAGCTACTTGTTAGTGCTTAAGAAATCGTGGTGTTCCACTGTTAGAATTTGGATTGCACCGTGGAAGGCGATAGATGAAAGAGTTTGTCAGAATAGTAAGGATTTGGAATGGTCGCTTATTAGTATGAAAATAAGAGGATCTTGTTCTAAAATGTGTTACCTCTTGGTGTGATACGAAAGAGATGAATTATCGGATGTAATGGTTGTAATGTTAGTATCAGACCAGATGGAACAGGTAAAGAAGTCGTTTGACTAGTTATGAAGTGGTTTTGAACATTCAGAAGTTTATGAAAGGATAGTCGTCAGTGATTATATGAAGTTAAGAAATCGCCGTTTTACCTCGCGAGGATTTGATGAGTGTTTGTTATCCTAAACCAAGATAAGGTATTATGGTTTTGTGTTGTGACTCAGTAGAAGAGTATAGAATGGTGTATTCTATCGAAGGTAAGATGTGACAAAGTCTTCTGTATGGAACAACCGATGAATTAAGGAAAGATCAAAGTTAGAAGTTAACTTGGAATTGGAATACGTCAGAAATTTGAACGGAAGTAAAGTTAAATGTGAATCTAAGACCAGGATACAAGTTGTGGTTCGTATTGAATAGAGGAAATTCGGGGGTGAATTTCAATTTAAGGGGGGGAGAGTGTAATACCCCGTATTACTTAAATGCTCAAGTGGATATCAGATGAGATCAGATGAGTATCTATGTGCTCTATCTTTGGTAAATTGGATTGATGGAATCCTCTAAGTACTTTAAGTATTGACATTTGGGATCAATAGAGCAACTAATAAACTCTAAAGAGATCAATTATTTTATGAAAGAGACAGATCAATAATTATTAGTTCAAGAGAGTATATTAAGGTAACTCTAATAATTGATCAATTGGGTTGAGACGACAAAATATTAATTGGAAATGTTTTACCCTATTGGATTATATTATATAATATTAGTATTATATATATATATATATATATATATATATATATATATATTTATATATGAAAAGAAAAGAAAAGATAGAAAGAAGAAGAAGAGAAGAGAAAGGAAGAGAAGAAGAAATGGAAGAAGAAGGAAAAGTTTGGGAAGAAGCTTGGATCATCATCATCTTCTTCAAACTCCTCTTTGAGTATCAGGTGGGTTCTAGATAGAAGCTTTAAATTCTAGAGTTAGAAATGATTTTTAGCTTAAGTTAGGTTTTGTGAGAAAATGCTTATTTTGCAAATCGATGAAATCTAACGGATGAAATGAGCTATAAATTGTGTAGCATGATCAATATATGTGTGGACTCATCTGTTTATGATTGTTATAATGTTTGATCATGTTTTGGTTAAGATTGATTTGGTATTATATCAATAAAAACAGAGATTTTGGGATTCTGCAACAGGATTAACCGGTTAACCATTTGGGTTAACCGATTAACCACTGAGAAATATGTTGTCATGCGCTGAAATAAGACTGGTTAACCGATTAACACTGTAACCTTTTGGAAAAACTATTTTCTAAAATTCATAACTTTTGACTCGGGTGTCCGTTTTAGGCGTTCTTTATATCGATGTAAAGCTAAGACAATCCTCTACCCAATAGAAAGTGAAAATTATGGGTTTGATGAGGGATAAATTATTTAGTGGGAAATGAATGAAATTATGTGTATACGATATGTTGTAAATCCATATCTTTTGGAACGTGAATCCGATCGAGGCATAATTATAGCCGTTGGAAAGCTGTGAAAGTATCCTAAGGGATAAAAGTGAAAAGTATTGATTTCGATACCCGATTAAATGAATCGGAGGGAACCCGAAAGTGATGTTTTATGTGATGAATCATTATATGTGATTCTATTATCCTATTGTAATATGCTTTTGTATAACTGGTGATGGAATTATTATATGTAATTCAAAATGTGCAATTGTAATATGCTTTGCCTAATATTAATGCTAAACCTGATTGAAAGAATATGCATGTTTAAAATATGAATTAGGAAGAGTGAGGAAACTTTACCCCAAAATAAATGGCATAGTTAAGATTGTTATAATTCTAGGTTGTGAATAGAATTGTGATAGAAACTCTGGATGGCGACGCTCATGCATTCATTGACGAGTTTTGGCCTAGAGTAGATAACGTAATGACAATGCTCGTGTATGAGAGGCCGAGGCGTGTGTCCATTACTGAATGGTATAGAAATGAGTGAAACACTAGTATGGAACATGTGTAATTATTATGTTTTATTGTTAAAGGAATGAGAGGCCTAAAGGCTAATGTGGCCTGGTGATTGTCAAATACAATCACGCTTGTGTATATGATCACATAATCGTAACCATTTTTCTTTTGAGTTTCCTTTGAGAGGCCTTCATGAGTCTCGAGCTCCTCTGAAGTGCAGGCAGAATTACTTGGCAGGTTTGATTCCCAATGTTATAGTACGAATGGAACCTGCGGGTAGAGACTTGTGATGGCATGAGAGGCCATGTGAAGTGACAAATTAAGGAGATAATGGGTCCCTTAATTCCGAATCTATTTTGTATGCCAAGTAACGACAAGGATCCAGGACTCGGGTCGACTTCTAGACGTAGAAGCGGACGGGCAAGAGGGATAACTTGGTACGGTTATCGATTAGTGATATTTTGAGTTGATGAACTCATGACATGTTTCCATATAGTGTAAGATTGTGAACTCAAAGTCATTTCTCTTCCCCTTGACTTGAGTTAGGATTGGCTAGAACCTTGTAAAGCCGAGAGAATCTATAAGATAGGGAACTCACTGAGATTTGATGTATCTCACCCCACTATAGTTGCTATATTTCAGGTGTGGTTTGCAGGTTTGATTTACAAGTGGGGCGATGCTTGGATGTTTCAAGAGAAGCTTGGCTTTAGTATTTTCCGCTGTGTATTATTTTTGTTGTATACAATTGAGGATATTGTATATTATTCTTAGATTTTTATTTTTGGCTAGTTTCCATGTCTTGTGCCATAGATTGTGTTTATGTTTTAGAAATGGGCAAGTATGTGAATTACGCCATTAGGCACTTGTGATGGTGTTAGTACCAAATAAAATGCTTGTATTGTATTATTCTAGATATATATTATACATGCAGATTTGAGCAAATTTTTGGTAAAACAAGGCGTTGAATGTAATGCTCCAGCATGAAGGAGACATGATGTCCTAACGAATGTCCTGACATCTTAAACTAATATAGCAAGATGTTTCCAAGTCTGGTCTAAGAATTAACGATGCAGTCAGAACGTGGATCAAGGAAACAGGCAAGAGAAGATCGAAGTCCAAGGCAGCAGAAGAGTATAAAAGAAGATCAAGACCCAGGACTGAAGAACTGAACCCATTGTAACACTTTTGTAAAATAGAAAATAGGGTTTAGGATTTGAGAGTCGTAGTCTTCCTTGTAAGTCTCCCTCTGTATCGATTTGATATAGTGTGGTAGACATAGGTACTTATACAGATTCATAAACCTGTAGGTAATGAATCGTGTATTATTCTTGGATGAAGCTTTGAAGCAAATCCAAGTTAACTTGTTAGTCAAGGATGCTTGACTGAACTTTGTTTTGAAAGGGGTGTCTTTCAATATGGATGATACAGTTATGGTGTAGTAACTGTTAGATAATCATAAGTGGTGATTTAGGGAGTGAGATGGGTTTCTCTTATCAATTAGATGTGACTTCTAATGATAAAGTCTTCATTGGGTAGTGATAGGTAAACGTGGGTGTTTACTATAAACCTGAGGTTGTTTACATAAAACTATACTAGTGATAGTGATTTCTTCTTCCTGGATTGGTATCCCCTAGATGTAGGTGAGTTGCACCGAACTGGGTCATCATATTCAGTGTTGTTTATCATTCTGCAATTTACAGTTCATTTTTTATTAAGAAGTTGGAACATATGTCGAAACATCTGTCGTTCTGCAGTTACTGATAGTTTGAAAATCAGTTTGTTATTCTAATCTTGTTTTATAATTATACAAAACAATGTCTTGACATGTGTTAGGACATCTGCTGTCTGCTATGCCAGAATTTCAATTGGTATCAGAGCAAGCATCCTGTTTGTTTCTGGATGAGATCTTTGGGAGATACTTTTTGGCGTTTAAACAAGGACGAGTTTCAGATATCAGATCATTAACTCAGACATCGTATTAGGGCCAGTTGAATTTGTTCCTTGGTGGTTCTGCTTTATATGTTTCTGATGGAAGAGCTCTGGAATTTATGGGATTCTGGAGTTGTTACTGAAGACAAATGGTGGAAGATCTCAATCGTCGGCCTCTATATTTGAAGATATCTGCATCTTTTTATTCCAAAGTCGGGAGCCATGGAATGGAGGGAGTTGTTGGAAGATGTCTGTTATGGTGACTTGGTACTTGGAATTTTGGTTCCATTGTGCAGTTTGAAGTCAGTTGAAGAGAAGGGGAGTTAAGATTAGGTTTATCAAGTTCTTGCTCTAGGAATTTGTTAAATTATTGATCGGCTAAGTTGTCAAAAATACTTAGAAGTCTCTCAAGTCCACTCATAAAGGCATATTAGTCGTGCATCTGGAGTCTTCTAGTTATTCTTCTGACTAGAAGGTGTTTCTGTGAAACATAAACATGAAGAAAGTGGAGGTGATTTATTTTCACCATCCAAAAGTGCAAGGAAGGATTCGTCTCTCTTAATCCTAAGGGTGGATCCAATCTGAATGGAGATTTCAGAACTATTGAGGTAAATAGGGTTTGTTCAGAGAGAATCTTAGTTACTTGAGTCAAGGGTGGAAGCCTTGGTATCTCAACACTTTGTTTGTCAAAGAAGATACTTGCAAAGATTAAATACTTGATAAGTGTTCATGGAGTGGTCTGTTGGAGTATGGATTTAATAGTGAAGCAAGGTTATTTAACAAGGATTTAAGATCAATTGCTATTTGTGATATTCACAAGTATTTAATTGATTATCCTTGTATGTGAAGTTCAAGATTGCTGATGTTCAACACGATGTTGAAACATCTCTTCATCTGGTTTATGCAGAATCATGGGAGGGGTACTACATAAGCATTTTGATCTATTTCTCTTGGGTTTTGACCTAAGAATCTGCTTCAGTGTGGTGTGGCAGAAGCATCTGGTCTCTAGAGAGTTTCCTGGAAAGAAACTGGTCTAGACAATGGTGATGTGGAAGATGAAGAAGAAGAAGAAGACATCATAATCTTGATAAAGAGTTATTGGATCAGTTATTTTTAATCTAGGAGTATTGGAGTGCAGCAGGCGTGTTTGAGTTGTTACTAGAAGCATCTGATGTTTATCTGGAAAGTGTCTTGGCAAGAGACTTGTCTAGAATATGGTGTTGGTGATGGCATAGCTTGGGTCAGTTTATTTATGATCTAGGTACATAGGAGCATGTGGTGTTGCTCATCTTGGAGGTCAAGGTTAAGTGGCAGTTATCTCTGACTTTCTACTAATTGCTCTACTTAAGGAAAGTGGCATCCTTTGGTATAGTTATGGTGTAGTCTATGACTACTTCTCTTCTGAAGAATCAGACTTGGCATGTTGAGTTCTTTGGAGTTGTGAAGCAGATATTCATCAAGGTGTGAGCTTGAATGGACTACCTGTGATATGATTAAGCAGGATGGAGGTTGTCTACTCAAACTTGGATGTTGAATCAAGTCTATGTGAACATGGAACTTCTGTTCTGTAATAGGGAGGAGGTTCTTCTAAGTGGCAGAAGGAAGGGATGAATTCCTCAGCTGAATGTCTAATCAGATGTCATGACATCAAGCTGAAACTTCAGGGTCTTAGTTGATGTAGTGGTGCATCATCGTAAGATAAGTTGATCTTCTTAGAAAGAAATGGAATTAACACTTCAAAGAGGTCTATCTCATGCAGTTTGCGGGAGTTGTGGAAGGAGAAGATGTTACATGTCTAAGGCTTGGTGGATCCAAGATGGCTTACTATGGTGTAAGTAGATCATGTAACTTGAAGATTAGGTTTCATTAGTGGATCAGAAGATTATCTGAAACTCTGAAGAAAAGTTAAAGTGAACCAAACAATGGCATTTGGTTGATCTTCATTGTACATTCAAGCAGGGTGCTTAGAGCTAATTACTCTTGGGCAGAAGGGTAGTTGGTTGAAGATGTAAGGAGGTTATGGTTTAGGTTTGTCTTGGAGCTTGTGGTAGAAGTTATAGGTTGATGATGGAAGATTACCTTCTTTTGGTGGATAAGAGTTTATTTCTCTCTGTGGTTATCTGGAGTTCTTATTGATCAAGATGGTGGTGCAGTGTTGTTTGAATATCTTCAGTTAGATTACTATGCAGATAGTAAGTCCAGTGGTTGATCATATCAAGAACCATTTTGGTTGGTGTCTATGATATGTGAAGGATGTCCTAACTGATGTTAGAACATCTTCTAGGTTAGTTATCCTTGGAGTAGGATTCTTAATTCACATCTTGTCTAAGAGGTATTTATCTTGTCGTACTGGAGAATGATGGGTAAAGGATTGTCTTAGAAGTCTGATGTGAATGTGACATGCTAGAAGTGGATCAGTTGGGTGCTTGTGGAGCAAATGAGCTGAGGATTTCTGGAGCATGTGTTTGATGTCCTTTAAGTGTGAAGAACATCTGGGCAAGCTAGCAAACTATGGGGCTCTGTATGTCTCTTTGAGGAATGTGAAGTATTCTAGATTCAATTGGGTTGTATCTCAGGGAACAAGGAGATCTATACATGAGAATTCAGGAGGAATTCGTGTGGTGTATAGATGGTTTATGGACGAGAGGGATCAATGGAGCTTTGGTCTCAATCCAAGAGTTAATTGGTTATGCTACAAGGATGCGTTCCTGGTACTCTCACTATATGATCATGAAGTTATCATGGGATATCATGTGGTGATTTTGAGGTGGTTCTTGGTGAAGAAGCATCTTTTGAGGTGATTTTTAGGTGAATGCGTTTAGCAGGTGTGTTGAACAGAGGGTGCGCTCTTAAAGACATGAAGATGCGTCTTATGTTTTCCATTCATTTAGGGTGTTCTTCTGGAAAAGGAGCACTGGTTATCTACGACAGGGGGAGTTAGACTTCTGTTTTGGATATATGGATGCAGTGGTGCAGATTGTTTATCAATATTGTTTGTGACTTCAAGCAGTTTGTGATAAATTGCCTCAGGTGAGGTTGAAATGCCAGACGAGATGTCATGACATTGTTACATTTCTCTACTGGTATAAGTTTTGGGTGAACTTATCAGGTTGTTCTGATTCTATCATTGAGGTGTCCATGGACTTAATCAAAAAGAATACAAGTACCTTGGGAGTGTTCTGAGAGTCATTATTTGTTTCTGGGAGAATTTATTTTTCTCTACAGATGCAAATAAGGTCTTTGAAGAGTCTTTGCTACTAACTGAGAGATGTTTGAAGAAATGTCTTAACATCTTGGTCAGGTATTCTTGGTCTTGTGATTAAATGGATTATCTTGTAGACAAAACACAGGAACGATAACTTTGCTAAACAAAGACTGACAAAGGGTCAGGACAATATGGGTACGGCATGATTGGCTGGTTTGGACGGTAGGAAGTGTAGACGTGTTAAGCATGTGTCTTGATGCAAGTTCATTCTTTGGACGGGCTCTCATAAATTTGAATTAGTTAAACTTTAGCTGGACAGTGCACAGTCATTTATGTTTACCTACCCTAATTTATGTCTCAGCATGAATTGATCTGCGGGAACTTCTATGGACCATAATTTTTGAGAAAAATATGTTTGGCTATTTAAAAGTGGAGTCTGCTTCTGGTTTTCAAAGTTTGTATTCTGGGGAAGATCGTCATGGATTTTGTTAAGGTCTGGATTAGTATCATGTGGATATGGAATTGCGCTGGCTACTTTTGCCAATTTTTGGCTAAAAAGGGGGAAAAGGAGTATGGATTCATCTCAGTTATGTGTTGGTTTCTACAACACATACTAATTATTGTAAGTGTTCTGTAGGGGTGTTGGATAAGATATTCTGACATCCTTGAGTTCTTCCCTTGTGCCTTGTGATCTGAGTTATGAAGCAGGTTGTGTCTTGTGACCTGAGTTACATACTCTATGGACTCCGGGTTACGTAGGATACAACTATTTCTTCTTAAGCTCTTTCTAGACTTTATTATGGGTTCTCTTATGCCCCTTAAGAGGAAGACTTATCCCTCTGTGGTAAGTACTGGTTTGAGGGGGAGTGGGTTATATACACTTCCTCATGTACACCAATATACAGCTAGGAATTTCAGGGGTAAGAAAGAGTCCCAGAGGTGTTCCAATCATATCCACCAAACTCCGGACTTTCTTTTTCTACCGAAGGAGTTTTAACCAAAAATTATTTAAAATGGGGAGATTGAAGGCTCTGCAGATTTGAGCAAATTTTTGGTAAAACAGTGCGTTGAATGTAATGCTCCAGCATGAAGGAGACATGATGTCCTACCAAATGTCCTGACATCTTAAACTGATATAGCCGGATGTTTCCAAGTCTGGTCCAAGAATTAAGGATGCAATTAGAACGTGGATCATGGAACCAGGCAATAGAAGATCGAAGCCCAAGGCAGCAGAAAAACTGAACCCATTGTAACACTTTTGTAAAGTAGAAAATAGGGTTTAGGGTTTGAGAGCCGTAGGCTTTCTTGTAAGTCTTCCTCTGTATCGATTTGATATAGTGTGGTAGACATAGGTACTTGTACAGATTCAGAAACCCGTAGGTAATGAATCGTGTATTGTTCTTGGATGAAACTTTGAAGCAAATCCAAGTTAACTTGTTAGTCAAGGATGCTTGACTGAACTTTGTTTTGAAAGGGGTGTCTTTCAAAAAGGATGATACAGTTATGGTGTAGTAACTTTTAGATAATCACAGGTTGTGATTTAAGGAGTGAGATGGATTTCTCTTATCAATTAGATGTGACTTCTAATGATAAAGTCTTCATTGGGTACTGATAGGTAAACGTGGGTGTTTACTGTAAACCTGAGGTTATTTATATAAAACTATACTACTGATAGTGAATTCTTCTTCCTGGATTGGTATCCCCCAGATGTAGGTGAGTTGCACCGAACTGGGTCAGCATATTTTTTGTTGTTTATCATTCTGCAATTTACAGTTTTGTTTTGATTAACATGTTGGAACAGATGTCGAAACATCTATCGTTCTGCAGTTACTGATAGTTTGAAAATCAGTCTGCTGTTCTGTTCTTGTTTAATAATTATGCAGAACAATGTCTTGATATGTGTTAGGACACCTGATGTCTGCTATGCCAGAATTTCACAACAGAGTCACCTTCGAACTTTATTTAGTCTCAAAGGACAAGGGAAATATCGATAAAACCCAAGGGGAAGAGAAACGGGTAAGGGGGTCGGTTATGCGAAAGGAAGGTACTAGCACCTTACGCAACCGTCGTACTCGACGAGAACCATTTCGCTTGCTTCTAGGCTTGGATGGGTTACCTATCTAAGGGCTTCTAGCTAAATAGAAAAGGGAAAAAGAAAGAAGAAAGTGCTCACGGAGGATTGGGGCCCTCGTGCCTACGTACCCTCATAGTGAAATGAGGAAATCAGAACGCCGTAGTTCATGGAACCAGGGAAAAGGAAAAAAAGAAGGTGGCTCGGCAAGATTTTGTAAACTCATGCCTACGTATCCTCATAGTGCAATGGGGAGTTCAGAGCCTACGTAGTTTGGGGAACAAAGATATAAACAAAAGAAAAATGGTGTCAAAACCAAGAGCAAAAGGGGTAGCATGACTCCACTGGGAAATGCAAAAGAATTGGTGTCAAAACCAAGAAAGAAAGGTGAAGGAAAAGTAGCAACTCTGCTGAGGATAGGATAAAGAAATGGTGTCAAAACCAAGAAGATAAAGAAAAAAAGAGTATCGGTGACTTTATTGAAGAGTAAACAAAGAAGATGGTGTCGAAACCAAGAGAATAAAGGAGCAAGGGACATTGAATCTAGGGATGGCAGGCAGACCCAAACCTGCGGGGCTCATCCGCACCAGAACCTGAGTCAACGGGTGAAAACCCGAGTTGACTGGGTTTGGGTTCGGGTGCCACCCGATATTTCCGGTGTGGGTTTGGGTAGTGTGAAACCTGCGCCCGAAACCCGAAATCACACCCGCTTATCCATAAAATTACTAAAGTGCCCCTACATATATATAATTGTAAAACAAATTAGGGTTTCAGTGACTCCTTTTTCCACAGTTCCTTCTACCTCCGTCTTTCACTCTCCCTCTGTCTTTCACTGCTGCTGAGGCCGGTTTCACAGTTCCTTCTACGGTTCTACCTACGTGTTTCAATTCTACCTCCGTCTTCCACAGTTCCTTCATACGGTAAGTTTTGAAAAATCTGTTATGTATTAAGTCAATCACATTCTTATTCAACTTCATTTTCCATTTCCATCTTCGTTTAACTTTGAACCCTACACACAAAAACCATAACCCAAGCGATAAACATGTTCGGTGGCCCTATTTCTCAGGATTGGGAACTCGTCATCATCCGCAAGAAATCTCCCAATGTCACCGCCAAGAAGGATGAGAAATCCGTTAACGCCGCTCGTCGTGCTGGCGCCGATATCGATACGGATTTTGTTTCGTTTTTTATTCGTTATTTGATGCTAGAGTAAAAGTGTACAGATTAATGGATTAATATACGGATCTCAACGTATTCTATTGTAACTGTTACTGGCTATGATGATTTGGTGTTGAAGAAGCAAATTTAATTTGTGAAGTTTTTAGTTTTAGGGTTATGTGTAATTGTTTTGCTCTTTATTTTTTATTTTTTATGCTTTCTGATTTTGAATGGTGATTGTTCAATTGTTGTGTTTACAGATAATGCTACGACAAACAAAGCTGCATCTAGCAGCATTTCATTGAACACTAAGAGGCTGGATGAGGATACAGAGAATCTAGCTCGTGAGTATTGTGCTTATAGATACACTAGTTTTTGTTTTTTGTTTGTTTTTGTTTTGTTTTTGTGACAATTGATAGAACTTCAGTATCAACTTCTGAAGGAGCGGTTACATGCAGACTGTTGAGAATGATGAGGTGAATTAGATGGACGATTTTGTTCTCCAACTTTAGTATTTTCAAACATATAATTTGGTGTTGTTTTCTGACTCTTGCAACTGAATAGTTTATATACTAGAGTATGTAGGTTGAATTGAACCATATGCATTCAACATTCGGTACTTCTAAATTCTAAGTTTTGGAGTATTTTAACAGAATTGTTGTGCTGCTAGACATTTTGAACCGTTTTTACATGATAAATTAAAAATTCATTATGTTTTGGTAGTATTATTTTTCTTGTTTGATATCACTAGATTCACCACTCAAATTTAAGTTACAGAAGTCAATGTTGATTTTTAGTCCAAGCGCAACTCCAAAAATGTTTGTATAGCTTGGTCATAGGAATCTGAACTTGTTCCATTGTCCTCCTTTAGGAATCAATGGACATTATGAATTATGATATGATTCAAACTCAATCATGCAGAACCAATTTCTTTTTTCTTCTGCAAAGTTGTTAACTACTCAGTGTTATCAAATTGCGGCGCAATGGCTGCTATGGCGGATATACAGGTTTTTCCACCATAATCCTCTATAACGGTGCTGCGAAGAAGCTGGTATGGCGGGAGTTTGTCTCTCCTCCATGTAATGCCATCCGCCATTGACAACACTCTACTTATGCAGCTTCTTTGTTGAATTATTGTATTAGGGAAATCAATATGTGGGACAAGTTCCAGAGCATGCAGAAAAAAACTTAAAATATGGCTTTGTACACAGAAAATAAAGGGTAGGATTATAGTAGTTATATGTTATGACAATTTTGTAGCTCTTGTTTATGAACTTTCATTTTTCCTTTTGAACACAGAGAACTGTTTTCTCAAAGGAGAGCTTGTGCGGAGGTTCATCTACCAGATTTTTATTGTGAGCTATAATCTGTTGTGGAATTCTGTCACAAGGTGCTATGAGCTATAATCTGTTGTTTATTTATTTTAGTGCATACACCCCCTTGCTTGTCTCTGTATAAATATATAGTGTTTAAGAACACTAGAATGCAATTGATTTTAGAGGAAGCACCGACCGATAGAACAAAAAGACAAATCTAAGTTGTTTAAGAACACATGGTAGTTGATTTTGGTGGCAATTGCAGTAACTAGTTTAATGACAAATTTGCACCTCCCTTTCAATTAAATAATGATGCACGTGGATGTTAGCATGCTACATTGCACATGCACTGAGGAAGACTTTTTGCTTTCATGTTGTTGAGCCATGCTTCTCTGTAAATTTTCCATAAGACACTAATTGAAAAATATAATTATTAATTTTGTCACTGTTTCCTAACTTTGGTGCAGGCCTGCTAGAATTTGTCTGTTGCTTGCTGTCTGTTGGAAATTTGGAATCTGTCTGTTGGAAATTTGCTAAAGTTGTCTGTTGGAAATTTGCTAAAGATGTCTGTTGGAATGTTCTTTTGCATGTTGCTGTTGGAGACTATTCTAATTCTATGTTGCTTGGCAAACAAGTGTATTCTATGTTACCATGTTGTTGTTGGAATTTGCTTGGCAAACAAAGTATTATATGTTAATGTTGTATTTTAATTGTAATGTTAACTTAAGATGTCGAAGACCTATTCTATGTTAGGGCAAGCACTATTCCAAGGATGTAATGTTAATTTAAGATGTTAAAGACCTATTTTATGATGGAAAGTTGTAAGATGTTGAAACTTAATTCAAATTTCAATGTTAATGTTGTATTTTTGTATTTTTTCTACGGGTTCGGGTTTGGGTAGAAAAACCCGAACCCAACGGGTGTGGGCGCGGGTGTTATTTTTCCACCCGAATAGCCTTTGGGTTCGGGTTCGGGTTCAGGTGGTGATTTCGGGTGTGGGTTTGGGTAGTGTGAAACCCGCACCCGACCCTACCCGTTGCCATCCCTAATTGAATCGAGACAAAGAGATTAATGCTCAGTGGGGGAAAAGATTTGGTGTCAATAGACAGGAAGTGGTGAACCAAAAGAGAGAGTACTGAACCAAGAGAAGGTGTTTGACTCTAAAGGGATTTTGGTATATTAACTGATAAACAGTAGTTAACCGAAAAAGCGTGTGTGGAACCAAGCGAAGGTTGTGACCCAAAGGACGGGTGTGGAACCAAGCGAAGGTTGTGACCCAAAGGAGTTGGGTACACTCACTGAACAAGCAGTACTTGACCGAAGAAAGGGTATTTGAACCACAAGAAGGTTACTAACCCAAAGGTGCGAGTGTTTGAACCAAAGAAAGATTGCTAACCATTGGGGATTCGGTATTTTAACAGACGGGCTATGATTAACCGAAAAGAATGAGTGATTAACCAAGAGACGGTGATTAACTCAAGAGAAGCTCAGTAGGTTAACAGAAGGATTGTGGTTAACTGAGAAAAGGTGCAAATTGGTGTTTGAACTGACTGGCAGTGTTTGACCAAAGAAAAGGGAGAGAACCAAAAGAAGGTTGCGAACTCCGCTAGGGATTCGAAATTTGACAGGCGGACTGTTTTTAACTGAAGAAACAGGTTATAACTCTGATGGGGAGGAAGATAATTTGGTTATTAACAGACTGACTGTGATAAACCAAAGAAGAACAAATATGAGTCTTCTAGGGAATCAACAAGCAATGATTGACCAAAAGAAAAGGATGTTAAAGCAAGAGATGGGTGTCGACCCAAGAGAAAATGATATTGAAATAAGGAAATGATAATTGATCAAAGGAGAGATTGCAAGAGTAAGAGTGATCAAGGATCGACTCGGTTGGGGATTGAGATACGCTACAGTCTGGAGATAGAAATGATTATTCTTGGAACAGGGTCATTCGTCCCCTATCCAAAATAATCAGGATGAGTGTAGGAATTCTCGACTCTCATCCCTTCTCTAGCACTCAGAGTATAATGCGGAGGTTAAAACTGACAGAGTAACAGCACCATCTTGTACAGTGCTCCAGTACTTCGTGCAGACCTCTGACTCAGCAGGGGATAAAGAGAACAAAGCTCTAAAGGACCCTAAAGAGAGAAAAGAGGGGAGATTGACTAATCAAAACAAGGTCTCGATCAATCGATCAAGGGAAGTGATTAAGCCAACAATCTTCCAAACGGATTGGAAGATCGTCAAAGCAGCTGTGTGTATTATTGATTGTACAAGACTAAATTTTCTCAATAAAGAATAAACTTAATATGATCAAGAAAGAAATTGCAAGGCAGCACCAAATGTCAATTAGCATGCATCACAAATCATGTTATCATGTGAACAAAAATGTGCAAGAATCAACATGCTCATACAATGTCAAGAATGCAAATAATTCCAAGAGTTGACAAATCGTGCAACGAAAGTTTGCATACATGCTTCAAACAGAAGTTGAAAGACTCATAAAACATCCACAAATATCAAGCATATCAAGCCATGGAAGTTAAATGAGGAAAGAATATCAAACAAGCTGGAAAAAGCACAAAAATGGTATTCGGTTCAGTGTTAATCGGTTAACCATTTGCTAGTGCAAAATGGTTAATTGATCAACCCTTGAAAAACAACAGAAATTTGCTGAAAACACGGGTGTTAATCTATTAAGCATTTTGCACAAGCAAATGGTTAATCGATTAACCCTGAGACAGTGGCTGAAAAATCAATTTTCAAAAGCACTTTCAACAATTAATCGCTTATCCAATCATCCACATGTTATGGCATGCATTTGTACACAAAAAATACATCAAATAGAAGCAATTAATCATCAATTGAAAGCATCAAACATTAAGATCAAAGATCAAACAATCACGTGCTTAATCAACACCGAAAAGCTATCGAATCTACATCATAAATGCGCGAAACTGATCGAAAATAGTAAATCGAGCAAGAGTGACCAACCCACAAGGCGGAGAATTGCCTTGGTGATTGTTGTGAGTAAAATGTAGTGAGAATAAGCCAAGAAAACCAGAGAATTCCAAGCTTGTGATCAAATCGTAACGAAACTGATCAAAATGCGATAAAAGCTCCGAAATCGAATTTGCGCCAAAACGGTTGAATCGATCACTTGAATTGAAGTAGAAGTTGCTGTAATTGCAGAGATCCAAGAAGAAATGCAATGTGATGGAGGTGTAAGCTTAAGAGTAAAGCAATTTCAATGTGAAATTTGCTACTCCTCAATGGTGGAAAATTGAGCTCTAGTGTTGTTTTGGGAAAAAGATGAAAATGAATGTGAAGAAATTGTAGAAAATGCAGAGAGAATTGAGAGAAATGAGAGAGTGAAGAGTGAATAATTGTGAGAATGGTTGAAGGTTTTGGATCCTCCTCCACAAATGTGAAGGTTTATTTATATAGAGGCTAGCTTTGGAGTAGGCTAGGTTTGGGATTAGCCTTGTAGTGTGCTTTGGAGCTTGCTTTGGAGTTAGTTACACTTAACTCACTGTGTCGGAAGTTGACTCAGTTAGTTATTTATTAACTTAGCGGAGCAATCCCAATGCAAGTCCAAATCAAATGGTCCTCATGCTTGGAAATAAAGTTACATGGTAGTCTTGATTCAAAGTGATGTATTGGAATAAATGCCTTGAGGTGTCTTGAAAGGTCTTGAAATGTCTTGAAATGACTAGAATATTCTACACAGTGCTAGAGGAAAAGTTGTTGTCATGAAAATGCAGCAAAATCTGCCAAAATACAAGGGTTAATCGATTAAAGATTTTGCACTAGCAAATGGTTAATCGATTAACACAGCCAAAATTTTCAATGGTCTCCCTGCTACTGGAGGCATGAGGATCGGAGGTTCTTGCAAATATTCTTTTATTCTTTCAAAAGCTCTTTGACAGTTTTCATTCCACCTGATCACTTGATCTTTTCTTAACAACTTGAATATTGGTTCACATGTGGCTGTAAGAGATGAATCTATCAATGTAGTTCAATCTCCCTAAGAAACCACAAACCTCTTTTTATGTTCTTGGCTTAGGAATTTCTTGTATTGCTCTTATTTTAGTAGGATCAACCTCAATACCTCGCTCATTGACAATAAACCCCAGCAGTTTACCAGGCCTCACCCCGAAGGTGCACTTGTTTGAATTCAACCTCAACTTGAATTTCCTCAATCGTTCAAACAACTTCTGTAGATTAACCAGATGGTCTTCATCTGTTTGTGTAACGCCCTAAAATTCGTAGAATATTTATTTAATTTATTTAAGTATTATATTCGTGGTTTTCTGTGAATTTGGGTATTTCGTGTCGATGTCGGTGATTTTTGTGAAGTTTTGGTGATTTTAATTAAATAATAATATATAATATGAATATATTTGTATTATTATTTATTTTAAATAAAATTAGAGGAAGTAAGGGTAAAGTGGACATTTGAGGAGAATAAGTGAGGGTTTAATGGGAAGAGCACATTTAGGGGTATTTTAAGAGATAATAGTGAAAGGAACTCATTATTTGTATTATTTTGAGGAAGAGGCAAAAGTGCTCTGAAGAACAAGTGAGAAGGAGGCTAGGGCATAGAAGAATTCCGGCGAAACTTCAAGAGAGGTCGAAGGAGACAGTATTCTAAGGTATGGGGAGTATCACTTTGCAATATATTTGATATAAAGATTAGGTGTTGGTAGGTGATTGGGGTTCTGGGGGAAAACCTAGGAATTTGAGGTTAGGGATGATGGATTTTGATGATTTGCTATGTGATGATTGTTGTTATTGATGTATATGTGATAGCTATAGGTTATAATAACATAATCTGTGAAAAATCTGAGTTGAAAACTAGTTTAGGAGTGCAGGATCGCAGATGGAGGAGTGCTGTTATCGCAGGGTTTTTCTGCAGAAATCGCAGAGCCCGCGTAGCGCGGCCTAGCGCGCTTAGCACGGTCTGAATAAATTTTGCCTCTTCGAGGCAGTGAGTAGCGCACTTAGCGCGGGAGGGGCGCGCTTAGCGCGACCTGGGACTGAAAAACATTATTTTATTGACTTAAAATTCATGAAAAATATATGTTTTATATTATATTGATGTTGTGATGTTGCTGTGAATTTCTGCTATGTGTTGACGTGTTATTTGATGAATTATTTAGTGATGAAAATGATTACCTAATATGATTGATGTATTGTGAGATGTCCATACATGTGATGTCGCATGGTTAGATGATGATATGATGTGATCAATGATTATTAGATGTTTATATGTGATGTTTGATGATAAAATGACGATGTGAAGTACCATGAGTATATTGATAATTATGAGATGACGATTCATGATGTTTTGATGATTAAATGATGATATGGATTAGCATGAGATTTTGATGAACGTTGATGCACGTAATGACTTTTGTTGATGATGATGATATTGACATTGTGCATCATGCATTCATAGCATTTAGACTTCGGTCTATTAATGATGTTAGGACTTCGGTCCAGTGGTGGCTTCAATCCCATTGTGTGGATTGAGGTGTTTATGACGTGATCCCTTGTGGAGGGTTGATGGCCTACTGTCTATTATTATGACGATTTGGTACCACATGCATTTTTATGACATTGCATTTCATTCTTGGTGGCATTGCATGATTACATATGAGTGATGTTGGTGATGTGATGTTTTATATGATGTTTTGGGTGAGTTGTTTTAGTATTTGATGAAAACAAATATTGCCCTGTTAATGTCTTTTCTTTATATGGTTTATATTGAATTGTGATTACTCACGCTGCCTGTTTGAATGTTGCCTCCACGTGGGTAACGTGCAGGTGATCAGGTTTAGCCGTGGATGCTTTCGAGGACTTGAAGTTATTTTGCTTTTGGTCGATTTAGAGGGTCTTTCTCTGATAGTGTAACAACGGGTTGGGGTCCTTTGAGTCAAACTATGTTGTTTCTTTATTTTGTTGTCATGCGATGATGTGGTTTTGTTTTGATTATTACGACGTTGTGGAAACCTTTTAATTGAGAATTTTGAGTTCTGCTGCCATGTGAAGGCTTTTTGTGAAACTTTGAGGAAAAACCCTTTTTGTTTATAGGGTAATTGTGTTATCTTGATTTAATGGGAAATGTGCACCCTTCGAGGGAATTTTTATGCTTTACTCTGATATTTGAGTTGTTTCTGCGGCAACATTATTTGGGGTAGAAAATGGTGGTAGATTAGTGGTATCAGAGCAGGTCGGTCCGTCCGGCCAGGTTTTTACTTGATGATTGTCCCTGTCAGTCAACGAGTGTGTGTACACTATCGATGTTTTAGTTCTTCTGACCTTATTGGTGGTATACATGATGGCTGGAAGAAATGATCGTGCAATTGCTGATGCGTTGGAATCGGTTGCTAATGTGGTGGCGCAGCTGAATCCGAATGGTGGAGCTCCTGATGAGTTCCGTGCTTTGGGGAAGTTTCAAAGTAACAATCCACCGACTTTTATGGGTACGCATGATCCAGCAAGTGCTCACAAGTGGCTGAAGGCAATCGAGAAGATCTTCTGGGTGATGGGGTGTTCTGATGAGCAACAGGTTCAGTTCGAAACGCATATGCTGGAAGAAGAGGCTGAGGACTGGTGGGATAACACCCGTCAGAGACTTAGAGATGTTGGCACTGTGATAACTTGGGCTGTGTTTAAGCAGGAGTTTATGGGCAAGTATTTCCCAGAGGATGCTCGTGGTAAGAGGGAAGTGAAATTCCTTGAGCTGAAGCAAGGAGATATGACTGTGGCAGAGTATGCCGCAAAGTTTGAGAAGTTGGTGAAGTTTTGTCCGCACTACAATCGTGTTGATGTTGAATTTCCAAATGTCTCAAGTTCGAGAATGGGCTGAGACCAGAGATTAAGCAGGGTATTGGGTATCACCAGATCCACAGGTATGCTGAGTTGGTTGACAAGAGCAGAATCTACGACGAGGACAGCCGAGCTCGATCTACTCACTACAAACAGTTGAGTGAGAAGAAAGGGCAGTATAGGGGTAAGCCTTATACAACTTCAGCTGACAAAGGGAAGCAGAAGGCTTCAGATGGGAAAAAGAAAAGTGGGGGAGCAGTTCTCGCTTCTGGAAAGTGTCATAAGTGTGGTGAGCAAGGTCACCGTGCTGATGCGTGCACTAATACCGTAGTGAGGTGCTATCGATGTGGTAAGAAGGGGCATAGAGCTACTGACTGCAAAGATGAAGGTCCGACCTATTTCAATTGTGGTGAGAAAGGTCATATCAGTACTCAATGTCAGAAGCCGAAGAAGACCGCGACTGCTGCCCAGACCAGTGGCAGAGTGTTTGCTTTGAGTGGTGCAGAAGTTCCAGAGAAGGACACCCTGATTCGAGGTACTTGTTTTATTAATAATATCAAGTTGGTTGCTATTACTGATACCGGTGCTACTCATTCTTTTATCTCGCTTGAATGTGCTAATAGATTGAGTTTGAAGTTATCTGATATGAATGGGAATATGGTAATAGAAACTCCAGTTAATGGTTCTGTTACTACTACCCTTGTGTGTTTGAGATGTCCTGTGACGATTTTTTAGAAGAGTTTTATGATGGATTTGGTGTGCTTACCCTTGCACCAGATCGATGTGATCTTTGGAATGAACTGGTTAGAGTTCAACCGTGTTCGCATCAATAGTTATACCAAGGCAGTAGAGTTTCTTGAAATTGATGATGGTGGGGAGTTGATGTTCTTGTCTGCTAAGTAAGTAGATGAACTTCAAGAAGACGAAGCTTTGGTGTTTGCAATGTTTGCATCTTTGCAAATTAATCATGAAGCTGCGAGTGTGGAGTTGCCGGTTGTCCGTGAATTTCCATAAGTGTTTCTAGATGACATCAGTGATTTGCCTCCAGAGCGTGAGGTAGAGTTTGCAGTGGACTTAATACCAGTTACGAGTCCAGTGTCGATGGCTCCTTATCGGATGTCAGCTTCTGAGCTAAGTGAATTGAAGAAACAGTTGGAAGAGTTGCTTGAGAAGCGGTTTGTTCAACCAAGTGTTTCTCCGTGGGGTGCTCCTGTGTTGTTAGTGAAGAAGAAAGATGGAAGTATGAGGTTGTGTGTTGATTATCGGCAGCTGAATAAAGTGACTATCAAGAATAAGTATCCGCTACCGAGAATCGACAATTTGATGGATCAGCTAGTAGGTGCCTGTGTGTTCAGCAAGATTGATTTGAGGTCGGGCTATCATTAGATCCGTGTTAAGCCTGACGATATTCCGAAGGCGGCTTTCAGAACGAGGTATGGACACTATGAATACGCTGTGATGCCGTTTGGTGTATCTAATACACCTGGTGTGTTAATGGAGTACATGAATCGGATTTTTCATGAGTATTTGGATAAGTTTATGGTGGTGTTTATCGATGATATCTTGATATATTCTAGATCCAAAGAAGAATATGCCGAGCATTTGAGGACTGTGTTGCAAGTGTTGAAAGAGAAGAAGCTGTATGCAAAGCTGTCGAAGTGTGAGTTCTAGTTGAAGGAAGTGAGTTTCCTTGGTCATGTGATTTCAAGTGGCGGGATTGCTGTTGATCCTTCTAAGATTGATGTCGTGTTACAGTGGGAGACTCTGAAGTCTGATACTGAGATACGGAGTTTTCTGGGATTAGAGGGTTATTACCGCAAGTTTATTGAAGGCTTTTCTAAGTTGGCGTTACCTTTGACTCAGTTGACTCGAAAGGGTCAAGCTTTTGTGTGGGATGTAGCTTATGAAGAAAGTTTTGTGGAATTAAAGAAGAAGTTGACGACTGCTCCAGTGTTGACTTTGCCTAATCCGAGCGAATCTTTTGTGGTGTATTATGATGCGTCGAAGATGGGTCTTGGTGGAGTATTGATGTAGAATGGACAAGTTGTTGCCTATGCTTCGAGACAATTGCGAGTTCATGAGAGGAATTATCCTACACATGACTTGGAATTGGCCGCAGTGGTGTTTGTGTTGAAAATTTGGAGACATTATCTGTTTGGCTCTAAATTTGAAGTGTTCAGTGATCATAAGAGTTTGAAGTACGTATTTAATCAGAAGGAATTGAATATGAGGCAGAGGAGGTGGTTAGAGTTGTTGAAGGATTTTGATTTTGATTTGAGTTATCATCCGGGAAAAGCAAATGTAGTGGCCGACGCATTGAGCAGAAAGTCATTGCATATGTCGATGCTTATGGTGAAAGAGTTGGAATTAATTGAGCAATTCAGAGATTTGAGTTTTCGTATGTGAAGCGAATCCTGACAATGTGAAGTTGGGAATGTTGAAGTTGACTAGTGGTATCCTGGAAGAAATCAGAGCGGGACAGCAATCTGATTTAAAGTTGGTTGACCAATTGACTTTGATTAACCAAGGTAACGGAGGTGACTTCCGGATTAACGAGAATGGTGTAATGATGTTCAGAGACAGGGTGTGTGTTCCAGATGTTCCAGACATTAAGAAGAGCATTCTTGAAGAAGGACACCGAAGTAGGTTGAGCATTCATCCCGGTGCTACGAAGATGTACCAAGATTTGAAAAAGTTATTTTGGTGGCCAGGTATGAAGAAAGATGTTGCGGAGTTTGTTTACGCGTGTTTGACTTGTCAGAAGTCGAAAGTTGAGCATCAGAAGCCTTTAGGTATGATGCAGTCGTTGAGGATTCCATAATGGAAATGGGATAGTATTTCCATGGATTTTGTGGTGGGATTGCCGAAGACTGTAACGCCCCGATTCCGATTATTCCCATTTTGTTGAGTCTTTTATTTAAATTGAGTAATAAATTATTTTATTTGTGAAATTGGTGTGTTAATATGCTATGTTGACATGTTATGATATTTTACCGTTTTTGAGAGGTTTCAGGGAAATTAGAATGGAGGGTATTTTAGACATTTCTCAATTAATGGTAAGTTAGAAATTTAGTGGAAATAGAATTATGTGAGAAATTTAGTAAAATTGGTAGAAAAGTGATTAAGTGTAGAATTATGTGAGAAAATGAATTAATTGAATTTGAGTAGGAAATAAGAAAAGAAAATGAGAAAAAAGGAAAGTAGGAAAAGAAATAGAAAAGAAAAAGAGATAAGAAGAAGAAATAGGAGAGAAAGAGAAAGAAAAGAGAAATAGAGAGAGAAAGAAGAGAAAGAAAGAGGAAGAAGAGAAAAGAGGAGAAAACTTGGAAAACCTAGAAAACCATCAAGAACAATCATCTAGCAAGCTTGGAATCCGGGTAAGGGCGTGAAATCTTATTATCTCATCAATGTATATCATTATGTATGATTGTGTTGTTGTTGTTGTTGTTGTTGTTGTTGATTTTTATGAGTTTTTGTATAAACCCTAAATGTAGAAAATGTTGTGAATGATGATCAAAACATGATTTTGTATGCATAAATGTGTTGTTGATGTTGTTTGAGGTTTGGGTACTGATATGGATATTATCTATTGGTGTAAAAATGAGTTTGGAGTTGGGATACTTGTTGGTATGTTTCCATAGGTGTTGATTGAGTTTTGGGGTGTGAATTTATTGATAAAATTATGTTTTAAAATAGGTCAAAAATGAAAAATGTGTTGGGTGGCTTTTTAATAGTGAAAATATTGTAGTATGTTAAATTCTGAGATGACGGCTTTTTACGGAATCGAAATCGGAGGTCCAGAAGTCATTTAACGATCGAAAACTGAGTTTTTAACAAATTCTGCGCAGTATGCGTCGACCTGAAGGACTTTTGCGTCGATCTAAAGTGCTTTGCGCCGACCTATAGACTCGACCTGAACAGACCTGCACGTTGCGAAAATTTTCCAAAATGTCCGATTTTGTTTTCCTCATAACTTTTGAACCGTAAGTCCGTTTTGGTCCCCGTTTGAAGCGTTGGAAAGCTAATGAAATATTCTTTCTATTAAAAATGGTTTGGAGGGTAAAATATGATTTAATTAATTCGTGTTTTTGGAAAATAGTCGGGTTGTCGGGTTTTCATCGCGTACAATGTGTGCGATTGATGTGTTATCATGCTATATGCTTTTAATATGTAACGTGTAGCTTGTGGGCCGTTATATGATGTGAATATACATGATGGAATGTTGTGATGATGGTTTATGGCTTTATGGCAAATATGTGCATTGTTTTGGATGTGAATCATACAATAGTGCATTGATGTGAATGTATATAGATTGTATGTGATTGTATGAGATGAATGTATGAATATATTGTGAATATGTATGCATTTCAAGAATGTCTTGAGTCATTTTGTATGTGAAGCATAATGATGTACATTCTTGTGTTGAGTGATTCTAATGAGAATCCGTTGTAGCGTCGTGTGCCTATGTGAGGTGTGAGCGATGATTACAAACGATTGTGTGCCTAGGTGAGGTGTGAGCAATCGGGTCGTGTGCCCGTGTGGGGTGTGAGCGATCCATAAATGATGTTGTTGTGTGGTAAAATACATTGTTTGATTGAATATCAATGTATGTTGTTATGATGTGTTGTGGGTAGCCTTTGTGGTGTGAATCCCTTGTGGAAGTAATTGTGATTGTATGATTGTTGTGGTTTGTGATGATATGCATTGTTTATGTGAAATTCCAATGTATATGGTTGGTGGCCTTTATGGTTGAAATGCATTGTTTGAATTGTTTTCAATGTATGAATAATGATGATGAGTTGAAATATATGCATGATTATGGTTGCATATATGTGTGAAGATGCATTTGATTGTCACGGGTTCTTGGGTGTCAAGCATCATCATATGCATCTTGTAATGTCGTGTGCCCATGTGGGGTGTGAGCGACGGATTAGTTCCAGAGGGAATCCGCTATAACGTCGTGTGCCCGTGTGGGGTGTGAACGATGATTATAGACGATCGTGTGCCCATGTGGGGTGTGAGCGATCGGGTCGTGTGCCCGTGTGGGGTGTGAGCGATCCATAAACATTGTGTGCCTATGTGAGGTGTGAGCAATGGGTGAACATCGTAGGCCCGACGGGAAGTTATATTGGTAACGAGCGATGGTTCCAATAAGTTCCTGAGTGAACTTGAGATGATTGAGTCGGTACCGCATTTCATTTGCATAGAGTCGTGAGTCGGTCTCTATGATTTTCATTTATCATCTTTATAATTGTGCATTGATGAATAAACATAAATATGTATGTTTATGTGGAATGATAAGAATTGTGAAAGTATGCATGATGAATATGCTTAGTTTTGTATATATATATATACATTGTGATGTATATGAGTGAGTTGTGATGAATTGTGGTGACAATGTAGAATATGTGTATTTTTATGCTAAGATATATAATTATATGCATTGTTATTATGATAATATTTCTCACCCTTCTGCTGTTTTATGATGCTCTTTGAGGCATTGCAGAGTAGGTATGCTGATGGTCTTTTTGTGAAGCGTGTCTTCATTCTTTTGGTCGATCGGCTCTGATATGTAGCACCGGGTAGCTAGGATATATATGATTCTTTTGTGATACATTTGTACATGTATCTTGTTGATGAATGTTTATGTAAACATGAATTATGTTGGTGGATAATACTTGATGATGATATATATATATATATATATATATATATATATATATATATATATATATATATATATATGTATATATGTTTGATGTTATTCAATGTTTAGATTTTCCGCTTTTATTCTAAATATTGAGATGTGGGTGTAAGGACTAAGTTCCTCTGTTGCAAAGTTACCCCACTGTTGCATATCAATTGTTGAGCAGGTGTTGAATGTTTTAATTTCATGTATAATGTGACATACCTCTTTTATACTATGTTTATAATTATACTCTGACGGAATTTTTAATATGTGCCTAAATGATTATGCGATTATTTGGGGGTATAGAAAGGGGGTGTTACGTTAAGTGGTATCAGAGCAGGTCAGTCTGTCCGGCCAAGTTGTTGAGTCAGTTGGTGTGACAGTTGAATACTGTCGTTGTTGTTTGTCTCTTAGTACGTGATATGTGTGTGGAACACTGTCAGTACTTTCTGGTTTTCTAATCCTTCGTTTTCAGGATTGAGAATGGAATAAGCGGGCGAGAAGCTTGTACTTCTTCAGGTTGCCTCAGGTGTGGAGCGTTGGCTCAGTGTCTTGTGAATTGCAAGATTGTAAGTGTGGTTTGGACAACGTTGTTCCCGGTTCCGGAGGGAATGCGGAGGTAAGGTTTATGTTAACTAAGGATTTGTGCCTTAGGTAGTTTTGTGTACAGGATACAAGAAACGCTATTATAGTTTGGTGAAGAAGGTTTATGCCCCAACATGATTTTCGACTGTCTATTGGCAAATTGAGGTACTGATCACCCTTAATCTCTTGTTGATAGTAGACGGGAATTATGTTGGATGGAATAGACGGGTCTTTCCGGCTTGGATAGTGTGTGCCATGAATTGTTTGGAATTGAGAAAATGATTACGGATTGCTTTGATGAGTTGATGAAGACTCTTATACTGGAAGATGAGACGGATTAGAGGTTTTTGGAATGTTGGTCAAGTTGGGAAGTCATTGGGAGAGAATGATTGGGTATTGTTAAAGGTTGTTCTCAGAGAGTAGAGTGTGAACTCGAATTGGACAAAGGTAAGGATTTGAGGTTTGGATCTGCTAAGTAAGTAGAAGAACTTTTAGGACGTGAAACTAAGATGTTGTTATGTTTGTGACGATATTTTTCTAGAAATTGGCAGGAAGGACACAGTGATGAGCTACCGGTTGTGCGTGATTTTCAGATGTATTCCCGGATGGAATATTGGATGTTAATATTAGAAGTACCCAGACTGATAGAGCAGTTGGAAGATTTAATGGAAAGGAGAATTGTGAGGCCAAGTGTGTCATCTTGGAGAGCTCTAGTATGGTTAGTAACAAAAAGGAGGGATGATTGAATGGAATAACCAGCATTATGATGGTATTGGTATTGAGACTATGGAAAACGAAACTTAAAGTTCTGGAGAAGTTTGGAGTCTTTGGAATTATAGAGCATTAATGGGAATTTTGAGAAAACCTTGAGGGTGGATGTACTATTTGAGAGTTCTTTTGGGATGGTTGTTGCTACACGTGGGGATTTATGGAATTTGGATTGTTAAGAGAAGAAATTGTGTATGGATTGCTAACAGTTGAATAAGGTAACGATCGAGAACAAGTGTCCACTTTCATGAACGGATGCCTGGAATGGTCTGGTTGAGTTTGAGTGAAATCACAATTGGTTGGAACGTTTGATAAGAGTGGTGAATGGTGTGAGTTAAGGCTTTAATCGATTTAATGGGACTGGTTATGTTTGTTATCGGAATAGGCTGTTATTTACTCGGTTAAGCTTGTGTGGGAGTAACCAGTTACCCAGTGAAGAATTTTGCAAGAACTTTACGAATTTATATCTTTTGGAATTTGTTTGGGTATTACAACGTGCAGTGATGTTATTTGGTGTTAGTAATGCATCTGTAATGTTTGTGGAGGAGATGAATCGTATCTTTCATATTTATTTGGATAAGTTCGTAGTGGTTTTAATTGAGGATATTCGGATCTGTTATGAACTCGGAGGAAGAACAGGTAGAGTGTTTGAGATTTGAATTACAAGTGTTGAACAAAGGCGAAGTTTTGTGCTAAATTATTCAAGTGAGAATTTGGGTTGGAAAAAGGTTAGTCTTCTTGAATATGTTATTTCATACGAGAGTATGGTTATGGATCCATCGGAAGTAGATGTAGTTCTACGTAAGAGGCTCCGAAGTCGGTTAAGGAGATTAGAAACTTTTGGGCTTAGTTGGTTGTTACTGCAGGTTATGGAAGACTTTGCTAAGTTCGTACTTCGGTTATCTCAGTTGACTTGCAAAATGGTAAGTCGTTTGCTTTGGATGTTCATTGTGGGGGAAGTTTGAGAGAGCTGAAGTAGGATTTATCTACGGCTTCAGTTTTGATTCTGTCTGATCCTGATGAGCCGTTTGTGAGGATATTGGGATGCGTCTTTGGTGAGTTTAATCAGCGTGTTAATGCAAGAGGGTAAAGTCGTGGTTTATACTTTACGACAATTGAGGATTCATAAAAGAATCTATACTATTCTGGATTTGGAATTAGTCGCGGTTGTATTGTGTTGGAAAATTTGGAGGTATTATTTTTATGGTTCTAGATTCGTAGTGTTTAGTAATCACAAGGATATGGAGTACTTGTTTGGTTTGAAGGAACAGAGTATGAGACAACGAGGATGGTTAGAATTCGTGACGAGTTATGAATTTGGCTTGGATTATCCTTCGGGAAAAGCTAAGGTTGTGCCTGAAAAGTTAACTCGGAAGTTGTTATGCATGTTTGCTTTGATGGTTAAAGAGTGGGAACTTTTGGGAGAATTTAGAGATTTGGGTTGGTGTGTGAATTGACGTCTGATAGTGTGCGGTTGGGTATATTAACATGGAACAGTGATTTTTGGTGAATAAGAGAAAGAGTTAGACTTTGGACATGAAATTGGTAGTTTTGATGGTTACGAGTAATCAGGGTGTGCAACAGAAGCGTGAAGTGGCATGATTCGTATATGCGTGTGGGACTGGTAAGCGTTCATAGGTTGAACATTGGGAATATGTAGGAGTGATGAGACCATTGGACATTTCAAAATGGAAGTGATAAGTGGAAGGTTTCAATATTAATCAGGTACTAATATGTAGTTGGGTGTTTTGGTCGTATGTTCGATTGGTGAATCGTAGCATGGTTGTAATAATGTTGTGTGACAATGATGTTGGTATTATAGTTATGTGGAGGTTGTTTAATCGATGTTGTGTCGTGGAACTTGTGTTCTTGTTTGTGTTGTTGCCTCGTTTCCATCGTGTTGGTTCGAGTGCGAGTAGCTAATTCTGGTGTGTGTTCATAGCTTGGGTTTTCCTTGAGTCGTGAGTTGGTCGTCAAGTGCATTGTATGGGCTTTGCACTTGTCGTTGTAGTTGTTATCTGTGTCGTGTTGTTGTTGTGGTTGCTGTTAGCAAGGTGGTTTTCAGTTTGTGTTATTTGTGGTGTGCTTTTGTTGGTATGTTAGTTTGTTGGTCGGATGCGAGAGTCATATCCGGAGTTGTTCGTATCGGTTATATTTTCGAGGACGAAAATTTCTAAAGTGGGGGAGAGTTGTAACGCCTCGATTCCGATTATTCCCATTTTGTTGAGTCTTTTATTTAAATTGAGCGATAAATTATTTTATTTGTGAAATTGGTGTGTTAATATGCTATGTTGACATGTTATGATATTTTACCGTTTTTGAGAGTTTTCGGGGAAATTAGAATGGAGGGTATTTTAGACATTTCTCAATTAATGGTAAGTTAGAAATTTAGTGGGAATAGAATTATTTGAGAAATTTAGTAAAATTGGTAGAAAAGTGATTAAGTGTAGAATTATGTGAGAAAAATGAATTAATTGAATTTGAGTAGGAAATAAGAAAAGAAAATGAGAAAAAAGGAAAGTAGGAAAAGAAATAGAAAAGAAAAAGAGATAAGAAGAAGAAATAGGACAGAAAGAGAAAGAAAAGAGAAATAGAGAGAAAAAGAAGAGAAAGAAAGAGGAAGAAGAGAAAAGAGGAGAAAACTTGGAAAAACCTAGAAAACCATCAAGAACAATCATCTAGCAAGCTTGGAATCCGGGTAAGGGTGTGAAATCTTATTATCTCATCAATGTATATCATTATGTATGATTGTGTTGTTGTTGTTGTTGTTGATTTTTATGAGTTTTTGTATAAACCCTAAATGTAGAAAATGTTGTGAATGATGATCAAAACATGATTTTGTATGCATAAATTGTTGTTGATGTTGTTTGAGGTTTGGGTACTGATATGGATGTTATCTATTGGTGTAAAAATGAGTTTGGAGTTGGGATACTTGTTGGTATGTTTCCATAGGTGTTGATTGAGTTTTGGGGTGTGAATATTGATAAAATTATGTTTTAAAATAGGTCAAAAATGAAAAATATGTTGGGTGGCTTTTTAATAGTGAAAATATTGTAGTAGGTTAAATTCTGAGATCACAGCTTTTTACGGAATCGAAATCGGAGGTCCAGAAGTCATTTAACGATCGAAAACTGAGTTTTTAACAAATTCTACGCAGTATGCGTCGACCTGGAGGACTTTTGTGTCGACCTAAAGTGCTTTGCGCCGACCTATAGACTCGACCTGAGCAGACCTGCACGTTGCGAAAATTTTCCAAAATGTCCGATTTTGTTTTCCTCATAACTTTTGAACCGTAAGTCCGTTTTGGTCCCCGTTTGAAGCGTTGGAAAGCTAATGAAATATTCTTTCTATTAAAAATGGTTTGGAGGGTAAAATATGATTTAATTAATTCGTGTTTTTGGAAAATAGTTGGGTTGTCGGGTTTTCATCGGGTACAATGTGTGCGATTGATGTGTTATCATGCTATATGCTTTTAATATGTAACGTGTAGCTTGTGGGCCGTTATATGATGTGAATATACATGATGGAATGTTGTGATGATGGTTTATAGCTTTATGGCAAATATCTGCATTGTTTTGGATGTGAATCATACAATAGTGCATTGATGTGAATGTATATAGATTGTATGTGATTGTATGAGATGAATCCATGAATATATTGTGAATATGTATGCATTTCAAGAATGTCTTGAGTCATTTTGTATGTGAAGCATAATGATGTACATTCTTGTGTTGAGTGATTCTAATGAGAATCCGTTGTAGCGTCGTGTGCCTATGTGAGGTGTGAGCGATGATTACAAACGATTGTGTGCCTAGGTGAGGTGTGAGCAATCGGGTCGTGTGCCCGTGTGGGGTGTGAGCGATCCATAAATGATGTTGTTGTGTGGTAAAATACATTGTTTGATTGAATATCAATGTATGTTGTTATGATGTGTTGTGGGTAGCCTTTATGGTGTGAATCCCTTGTGGAAGTAATTGTGATTGTATGATTGTTGTGGTTTGTGATGATTTGCATTGTTTATGTGAAATTCCAATGTATGTGGATGGTGGCCTTTATGGTTGAAATGCATTGTTTGAATTGTTTTCAATGTGTGAATAATGATGATGAGTTAAAATATATGCATGATTATGGTTGCATATATGTGTGAAGATGCATTTGATTGTCATGAGTTCTTGGGTGTCAAGCATCATGATATGCATCTTGTAATGTCGTGAGTGCATGTGGGGTGTGAACGACGGATTGGTTCCAGAGGGAATCCGCTATAACGTCGTGTGCCCATGCGGGGTGTGAGCGATGATTATAGATGATCATGTGCCCATGTGGGGTGTGACCGATCGGGTCGTGTGCCCATGTGGGGTGTGAGCGATCCATAAACATTGTGTGCCTATGTGAGGTGTAAGCAATGGGTGAACATCGTAGGCCCGACGGGGAGTTATAGTGGTAACGAGCGATGGTTCCAATAAGTTCCTGAGTGAAATTGAGATGATTGAGTCGGTACCGCATTGCATTTGTATAGAGTCGTGAGTCGGTCTCTATGATTTGCATTTATCATCTTTATAATTGTGCATTGATGAATAAACATAAATATGTATGTTTATGTGGAATGATAAGAATTGTGAAAGTATGCATGATGAATATGCTTGGTTTTGTATATATATATATACATTGTGATGTATATGAGTGAGTTGTGATGAATTGTGGTGAGAATGTAGAATATGTGTATTTTTATGCTAAGATATATAACTATATGCATTGTTATTATGATAATATTTCTCACCTTTCTGCTGTTTTATGATGCTCTATGAGGCATTGCAGAGTAGGTATGCTGGTGGTCTTTTTGTGAAGAGTGTCTTCATTCTTTTGGTCGGTCGGCTCTGATATGTAGCACCGGGTAGCTAGGATGTATAGGATTCTTTTGTGATACATTTGTACATGTATCCTGTTGATGAATGTTTATGTAAACATGAATTATGTTGGTGGATAATACTTGATGATACATACATACATATATATATATATATATATATATATATATATATATTTATATATGTTTGATGTTATTCAATGTTTAGATTTTCCGCTTTTATTCTAAATATTGAGATGTGGGTGTAAGGACTAAGTTCCTCTGTTGCAAAGTTACCCCACTGTTGCATATCAATTGTTGAGCAGGTGTTGAATGTTTTAATTTCATGTATAATGTGACATACCGCTTTTATACTATGTTTATAATTATACTCTGACGAAATTTTTAATATGTGCCTAAATGATTATGTGATTATTTGGGGGTATAGAAAGGGGGTGTTACAAAGACTGCTAAGGGAAATGATTCAATTTGGGTGATCGTGGATAGATTAACTAAGTCGGCTCATTTCTTGCCGATGAAGATTAATCATTCCATGCAGAAGCTAGCTGAGATGTATATTGAGGAGATTGTGAAGTTACATGGGGTACCTTCGAGTATTGTGTCGGATAGAGACCCGGGTTTACATCAAGGTTTTGGAAGAGTTTGCAAGATGCTTTGGGTACTAAGTTGAGGATGAGTTCTGCCTATCATCCATAGATGGACGGTCAGACAGAAAGGATTATCCAATCTTTAGAAGATTTGCTGAGCGCTTGTGTGTTGGATCATGGAGGAACGTGGGATAGCCATTTGTCGTTGATTGAGTTCACGTACAATAATAGTTTTCATGCTAGTATTGGAATGGCGCCTTATGAAGCTTTGTATGGGAGAAGGTGTAAGACTCTGTTGTGTTGGTATGAATTGGGCAAGAGTACGGTACTCGGACCTGAAATTGTGCAAGAGACGACTGAGAAGATTAGGAAGATCCAAGAGAGGATGAAAGCTTCGCAGAGTCATCAGAAGAGCTACCATGATAAGAGGAGGAAAGCACTTGAATTCCAAGAGGGAGATCACGTGTTTTTGAGAGTGATGCCAGTGACTGGTGTGGGTCAAGCTTTGAAGTCTAGGAAGCTCACTCCATGTTTTGTTGGCCCATATCAGATATCATAGTGGATATGAGAGGTATCCTATCGAATTGCTTTACCGCCGTCACTTGCGAATTTGCATGACGTGTTCCACGTGTCTCAATTGAGGAAGTACATTCTGGATCCGTCGCATGTGATTCAGATGGATGATGTACAAGTGAGGGATAATCTGACTGTGGAAGCGTTACCGGTGCGTGTTGATGGTCGAGAGACAAAGCAACTGCGGGGTAAAGGCATAACTTTGGTAAAGGTGTTGTGGGGTGGACCAGCTGGCGAAAGTTGGACTTGGGAACGTGAAGATCAGATGAGGGAGTCGTATCCGACTCTATTTCCTTGAGGTAATTTTCGAGGGCGAAAATTCTTTAAGTGGGGAAGAGTTGTAACGCCCCAAATTTCGTAGAATATTTATTTAATTTATTTAAATATTATATTCGTGGTTTTCTGTGAATTTTGGTGTTTCGTGTCGATGTCGGTGATTTTTGTGAAGTTTTCATGATTTTAATTAAATAATAGTATAAAATATGAATATATTTGTATTATTATTTATTTTAAATAAAATTAGAGGAAGTAAGGGTAAAGTGGACATTTGAGGAGAATAAGTGAGGGTTTAATGGGAATAGCACATTTAGGGGTATTTTAAGAGAGAATAGTGAAAGGAACTCATTATTCGTATTATTTTGAGGAAGAGTCAAAGGTACTCTGAAGAACAAGTCAGAAGGAGGTTAGGGCATAGAAGAATTCCGGCGAAACTTCAAGAGAGGTCGAAGGAGACAATATTCTAAGGTATAGGGAGTATCTCTTTGCAATATATTTGATATAAAGATTAGGTGTTGGTGGGTGATTGGGGTTCTGGGGGAAAACCTAGGAATTTGAGGTTAGGGATGATGGATTTTGATGATTTGCTATGTGATGATTGTTGCTATTGATGTATATGTGATAGCTATAGGTTATAATAACATAATCTGTGAAAAATCTGAGTTGAAAACTAGTTTAGGAGTGCAGGATCGCAGATGGAGGAGTGCTGTTATCGCAGGGTTTTTCTGCAAAAATCGCAAAGCCCGCTTAGCGCGGTCTGAAGAAATTTCGCCTCTTCGAGGCAGTGAGTAGCGTACTTAGCGCGGGAGGGGCGCGCTTAGCGCGACCTGGGACTGAAAAACACTATTTTATTGACTTAAAATTCATGAAAAATATTTGCTTTATATTATATTGATGTTGTGATGTTGCTGTGAATTTCTGCTATGTGTTGACGTGTTATTTGATGAATTATTTAGTGATGAAAATGATGACCTATTATGATTGATGTATTGTGAGATGTCCATACATGTCATGTCTCATGGTTAGATGATGATATGATGTGATCGATGATTATTAGATGTTTATATGTGATGTTTGATGATAAAATGACGATGTGAAGTACCATGAGTATATTGATGATTATGAGATGAAGATTCATGATGTTTTGATGATTAAATAATGATATAGATTAGCATGAGATTTTGATGAATTTTGATGCATGTAATGACTTTTGTTTATGATGATGATATTGACATTGTGCATCATGCATTCATAGCATTTAGACTTCGGTCTATTGATGATGTTAGGACTTCGGTCTAGTGGTGGCTTCAATCCCATTGTGTGGATTGAGGTGTTTATGACGTGCTCCCTTGTGGAGGGTTGATGGCCTAGTGTCCATTATTATGACGATTTGGTACCACATGCATTTTTATGACGTTGCA
Organism: Lathyrus tuberosus; assembly: GCA_022829125.1. Classification (NCBI taxonomy): domain Eukaryota; kingdom Viridiplantae; phylum Streptophyta; class Magnoliopsida; order Fabales; family Fabaceae; genus Lathyrus; species Lathyrus tuberosus. Next base: position 5,155,171 of record JALAZF010000199.1, on the reverse strand, counting down.
TTTCATTCTTGGTGGCATTGCATGATTGCATATGAGTGATGTTGGTGATGTGATGTTTTATATGATGTTTTGGGTGAGTTGCTGTAGTATTTGATGAAAACAACTGTTGCCCTGTTAATGTCTTTTCTTTATATGGTTTATATTGAATTGTGATTACTCACCTTGCCTGTTTGAATGTTGCCTCCACGTGGGTAATGTGTAGGTGATCAGGTTTAGCCGTGGATGCTTTTGTGGACTTGAAGTTATTTTGCTTTTGGTCGATTTAGAGGGTCTTGCTCTGATAGTGTAACATCAGGTTGGGGTCCTTTGAGTCGAACTATGTTGTTTCTTTATTTTGTTGTTATGCGATGATGTGGTATTATTTTGATTATTATGACGTTGTGGAAACCTTTTAATTGAGAATTTTGAGTTCTGCTGCCATGTGAAGGCTTTTTGTGAAACTTTGAGGAAAAACCCTTTTTGTTTATAGGGTAATTATGTTATCTTGATTTAATGGGAAATGTGCACCCTTCGAGGGAATTTTTATGCTTTACTCTGATATTTGAGTTGTTTCTGCGGCAACATTATTTGGGGGTAGAAAAAGGTGTTACAGTTTGGGACTTCGCAATCGTGTCATCAACATAGACTTCGATCTCCTTGTGAATCATATCATGAAAGAAACTCACCATAGCTTGCTGATAAGTTGCCCCAGCATTTTTCAATCCAAAGGGCATCACTTTGTAATAGAAAGTTCCCCGTGATGTTATGAAATTTGTTTTCTCCATGTCCTATGGGGCCATCTTGATTTGGTTATACTCAGAGAAGCCATCCATGAAGGAAAACACCGAGTATTGAGCAGTATTGTCTACTAACATGTCAATGTGAAGAAGTGGGAAATCGTCTTTTGGGCTTGCTCTATTCAGATCTCTATAATTAACACACATCCTGACCTTACCATCCTTCTTAGGTACAGGCACGATATTAGCAACCCATGGAGGATAACTGGTTACAGCAAGAAAACCGGTGTCCCACTGTTTCTGAACCTCTTCCTTGATCTTGGCTGCCATGTCTAGACGAGTTCTTCTAAGTTTCTTCTTGACTGGAGAACAACCCTCTTTGAGAGGCAAACAATGCACAATAATTTCTGTATCAAGCCTAGGCATATCTTGGTTAGACCAAGCAAAGATATCGACATACTCTTGCAGCATTTCAATCAATCTTCTCTTAACACCGTCTTCCAAGGCGGCCCCAATTCTAATTTCTTTCTTTGCATCCTCAGTACCCAGATTAACAATATCAATGGCCTCCTGATGTGGCTGAATAATCCTTTCCTCCTGTTTCAGTAGTCTGGCCATTTTTTCTTGAAGTTCACAGTCTTCTTCAACCTCTTCTTTGGCTTGGTAGATCGGATTGTCAAAATCATACTGATCCATAGCAAAATCATTATTGATGTAATCTAGGATGATTGATCTCCATGATTGATGTTTTATGCTTTATTAATAATGAGAAAACAAACAAAAACACAAAAACACATTGCCATTTAAAAAAAATGTAAAAAGCAAAAATGAAAGACAGAGAGCATAATATTTGAATGCAAAAACCATCCTTTATTTATGATAATCATTGTAAAAAAAACATGAGGCCTTACAAATGAGTCACTACATTTTGGGTTGAACGTATGACTTGTCATATGTAAAAAAACAGAGAAAATTACTCTTCACGAAGAGCGGCGTGAATGATTTCCTCAAAAGACCAGTTGGAAAGCTCTTGTCCTGGAATGTAGGGGCGGATCCAATTATCCATAACACAATCGCTGTCGACTTCGTCTTCTCCCATGGCATTAACTTGGACAAAAATGACCGCAACACTTGAAAATCCGATAGGACCTCTGACTTTTGGAGGAGCTTGTGAAGGCTTATACCCCAGACCAAACCTGTCTTACTTTACCGGCACATCAAGAACTTGGCCCTAACCCTTGGAGCTACCAACTTCAACCATGGCACGAGCTTCTTTCAACGAGGACATAGAAACTTCAGGCTTTTTATCCTCCACCAGAGACTCTTTCTTAATATGAATAGCTTCGAACGCCTGACACAGAGTTTCATGAATCTCACCATCTACCTCCACGTACTTGAATGATGACAAATGACTTACCATAATATCTTCTTCTCCACATATGGTAACTACCTTTCCTTCAACCATATACATGAGTTTTTGATGCAAAGTCGAAGTCACGGCTCCTGCAACGTGAATCCATGGACGGCCAAGAAGATAATTGTAGGCTGGCTAGATGTCCATGATAAAGAATGTTGCATAAAAAACATCGGGACCGACCTTAATAGGCAATACCACCTCTCTAAATACAGACCGCTTCGACCCATTAAAAGCTTGAACAACTAAATCACTGGGCCTAACGATCACCCCTTTTGTATCCAACTTCACAAGTGCTTTCTTCGCCAATACATTCAAGGAAGACCCGATGTCTACCAAAACATGAGATAACACAGAACCCCTACATTCCATGGAAATGTGCAGTGCTTTGTTATGGTTTCTCCCTGCTGGAGTCAAATCAAAGTCGGTGAATCCCAAACCATTACTTGCATGAACATGTGCCACAACCCCTTCCAACTGATTCACGAAGATCTCTTGAGGTATGTATGATGCATTCAGAATTATCAGCAAAGCATTCTTGTAGGCTTTTGAACACAACAAAAAAGACATGTCATACCTAGGGATGGCAATGGGTACCCGTGGGGACAGGTACTAGTCCCCCACTACCCGCCCCGTTTAGTAAATATGATACCCGTATCCGCCCCATATCCGTGCGGGTATCTGGTAGACGGGTACCCGTGAATTTTGAGTTACCCGCGGGTATTAATGGATATCCATGGATATTTTTTTTAATTGTAATTTACTAATTTTTCTTTTGTTAAATAGAAATTTTAGCTTTTTTGTAATTAGAAGATTATGTGTAAATAGAAAATCTATCTATAATTTTTCATGAAAGTCATGATTCAACAAACTTGAAACAAATATATATTGAAACTATGCTTTGAGAATGTGAGAAAAATGATCACATAATGCATATTAATTTATAGAAACATCAAACATATAACAATATATTACACATGTGATTTAGTACAAATACCATAAATTACACATAAATTACACATGTGATTTAGTAGAATCTATTCTATAATATGTGATTAATTTTTACAAAGGATAAGTAATTAGTATATATTAATTTTAAAGGAAATTTTATTAATTTTATTAATTATAAACTGATACAGATATCCACGGGTACGGGTACCATTAAATCCGTATCCGTGCCCGTAATGAAACGGGTAATTAAATATCCGTTTATATTATCCGTGGATACCCGTTAAGCGATCTTACCCGTATCCGTGACGGATTTTATCCGCGGGTACCCACGGGTACGGGTTTTTTTGCCATCCCTAGTCATACCCTAAATTTTGAGTACAAGATTTCCCATCATTGTGCAAATCATCACCACAATATGGATGTACCTTCATGCCTCATCAATCCTCTCAAAGATTGTTGAGCATTCACCTCGACCAAGAATTAGGGTTTTAAGTCATCTCAGAGTACTCAGACAAAGGATCAATCAAGAATGGACATGATCCTCAACTTGTCAAACCTCTCAAACATCCATGAAGGATAAAGAGGTTTCGCACATCAAGAATCAAGCATGAAAATGTAACATCTCAAGTTGATCAAGTCTCAAGATGATCATTGTCTCCAAATTAGGGTTTTGGTCAACGATTGCCTCCAGAGGGAAATTTCCATCTAGGTGTAGCACCCCAAAATTTGCTCTCTTACTTTTATTACTAACTGGCTTATATTTCATTTCATTTTGCATATTCATGTGTGCATATCATTGGTTCTTAGCATGGGGTCAAGGTGCTTGAGGCAGTTCAAGAGGAGAAGGTGTTCTTCAAAGGGTCAAGCAAAAGTCCTTGTGTTGACCAAGAGATCAAGAGGAGAAATGGTTATTGATGCCACCATTATTTGAGTCACTAAGGGGCCTTGGGCCTCAAGAGATCCTATTTGGTCTATCACATCATCAAGAGTTCACAATTGGCAAGAAATCTCAAGTGAACCACTCTCTCCTAACCAGTGTAGAAATTAGGGTTTTGAGATTCTTGAGTTTATTGCTCCAATGGGAAAGCTCCTTGAGTTTTTATCGTCACCAAATGGCATATCTCATCTTTGTTGGAGAGGATACACATCATATTCAGAGGAATTTGGATTGGGAGAATGTGTTAATTCCTCCTAGACTGAGGGTACCAAAATTAGGGTTTGCTATAAGATCAGTTTATTTCTAATTTTTTGGGCAAGACTTGATTCTATGGTATTCCTTGGGTCCCTAAGTATCTAGGAATGGAAGATTGTCCATCAATTTTATTTATAAGAGGTTCAATTGATCAAAAGACTGAAAATCAGGAGAATTGTGGAAAAGTCAACTGTGCAGAGGAAAAAGTCAACTCCTGACTTTTTGAGGTCAAATTCATGTTCCTCATCTCAAATATGTCCATTGATGAAGATTTTATCAAGAAATATCAAGAGATTCACAAAAAATCAAGAGATGTGAGAAGTTTCCAAAAATAGAAACTAGGGTTTCCATTTATGGTAAGTTTTGGGAACTTGAGTACCCATCTCTGGAGCATTCTTTTTCTGTAATCCAAGCTCCAAACTTAAGGGTTATGGAGGCCTTTCAAAAGTTCACATTTCAAGCTTCAAAACCATACCAAGAACATCCCCATTAGATTAAAATTGAGTGAGATATGGTGGTTTAAAGTTTGGGGTTTCTAGGGCAAAATGACCAGCCATGGCAAGTCATGGGCGAGCCAGCACGCCCTCAATTTCACAAGCACATGGTGTGCATGTTTTATCCAACTTCAATGGAAAATATCTCATTGATAGAGGTTTCAAATGGAAAAATGTTCAACATGACTTTTATTCCTTTCCACGTCCTCTACAACTTTGATGTTGGGAAATTTTTCATCTGACCAACATTGGAGAGATATAAGGGGTCAAAGTGGGATGACTCACACTGAAAATCCCATGCGCAAGGGGCTAGGTCATGACCAGGTTAGGTGACACACAAATGCAGTTCCAACCAAGCAACTTTGGGGTCATTTTTAGGTCCCTTAGAGGACTCCATTCCACCCCACTCCAACACCAAAGTTATGGTCCTCATTGCCCTCTATTCAAAGAGCACAAGACCACATCAAATGGACACATGATTCTCAAGCTATGAATACTCAAAGAAGTGGGTACGAATCCGAAATTTTCATGGCATTGTGTGATCAAATCAAATCAGAAATTTCCATTCTGGTAAGCTGGGTAACTTAGCATTGTTCAGGCCCAAAATATCAACCCTAATGCACCTCATCCACTCTATAAAAGGACATGGAAACTGAGTGAAAAACACACACGGATTTGGAGAGAAAAGAGAAGGATTTCGTTGGGTTTTTCTGAGCAAGCAAGGAGTGCATTAGTGCCTTTATTTGGCCAACTGTAATCATCAAGCATCAAGGATTCCCTTGTTGTTTTTCCTTGGATCACAAGCATCACAAAACCTCAGGTATATGCTTTTCTTTCTCCATCAAATTCTACTGTATCCATGTTAGTTTGATGAATTCTTGATTGTTTTAGAGTCCACTAAGGATTTTGCATGATCTGGGTGGTAGTAGACGCCATACGTGTGAGTTACAAATTTTAGGGCATACTTTATTTCATTCGAATCTCATTGTGTGTATGGTATTTTTGATCTTTGAATGCATATTTGGGATCTGCGTGGAAAGAGGAAGAGAATGGCATAGTTTTTAGGCATTTTTGGGCACCTGAAAATCTCCCCACGGTGGAGGTTCGCCAGAGAAGACGACCGGAGTCTTCTCCGGCCACCTGAAAACTCCAAACCTTTCCTGAACCCTAGCTCCCCCCAGTTTAAAACGTGACCGTCAAATGTGTTTAGATCCAAGGGCTGGGGTGTTGCCAGCACATTAATGAGGGAGGGTCTCCCTCACGTGCTCTTGTGTTTTTATTTTTTGATTTATTTTTCATCATGTGTGTGTGGTGCATTGTTATTATTATATGTTTGCATTGGGATCCACTTGATTTGTTACTTTTCCTGATCATCATGCGTTGACTAGATCTAATGGCCAGCATTAAGTCAAGAGGTTTGACTGAACCCTCACAGTGTGGACCCTCTGACTCACGCGCATTGGGCTTTGCCCAGTTCCTATCTGCACCCCCCAGTCTAGGGCCCATTGTGATTTATAACTTGGTTTTTGCTACCGTGGCACCCCCCTATTCATTTATTTTATTTTTTATTTCCTTTTTATTATTTGTTTGGTTTTTAATTATTAAAAATACTTTTAATCATCATAAAATCCCCAAGAAATTCATGAAGCATCATCACTCATTTAAATAATTTTTGATAATTTTATTTTCTTATTTTTGCATATTTTTATGTATTGTATGATACATTGAGGCATTCTATGCATTTTTTATAGATTTTTTAGGGCATTTCTTGTTGACTATTGAGTGCCATATCTGGACAACTTGTTTGTATGATTTGTATGAGATGTTGAGGCATCTTTAATCATGTTTAATGTTGAGTTTTTGCACATCCTTTTGATACATGTTTGTACCCTGGTTTCACTTCATATAGCTTGCATCTTTCATTTTTCTCAAACTTTTAATGTCACTTTGGATTCATGTTTTGCATGTGTGTTTGTTAATGAACTCATGCTAGGGTTTTAATATGTTTTGAGCTTGTTATCCTGTGATGATTGTTGAGATGTTTTGACATCATTTGTTAGGCATCTTATAGGACATTCTCATTCATTCTCATTGGATTCCCAATGTCATCTTGCATTCCTCCTAAGTTCATGAACATTTGACATTTGTTTGAAGATATTTGAATTTAGTTTACTTTCTTTCTTCTATGTGTTTCAACATGAGGTGTGCATGAACTTTGTATGTTTATTCTCATATCTTAAATGTCATCACACATGTCACATACCACTGGTTTGCATTCATTTCCATGCTTATTCATCTTACATCCTCCTTCTTTGCTTATGTTACAAATATGCTTCATGTATGTGCTTAAGTGAAATTGTTTTCATTTCTTCTTGCCTAATCATCCTCCACGCTTGCATTCATGACTCATATGCCTTCTTGAGGACATTTACATGCATATTTTAAATGTCATTTGCTTCTGGGTTTAATGTTTGCATATGCATTGTTGCATGATCCGTTTGTTTTCATTTCTTTTAGTTAATCCATAACTTACATTTGCATGATCTGTGGGTGCATGTTTTAGTTTAGGTTGACCTTTGTCTAGTACCTTAGCCTTGGCATGTCTCAATGGCCTATACCTACTACCCTAGGAGGTTCCTTAGTACTTAGGGCCCTTCCCTCGTGGTTTAAGTCTTATTTGCTTTTTTAGTTGTATTCTCAAGGCAACTAGCTTGTTTTGATTTATCTTTCAGTACTTACCTTCAATTATTGCTACTGTTTTGTATTAACCTTTTTGTGCAGGGGCAGAGGTAAGGTACTTGAGGGTGTGGATAGTTATCCATGTTCACCCTCACACTCTCTTTCTCTCATCTTTCCTTTTCTTTAGACTTAGGTTGTTCTCAAAACTTCCCCTTAGGGCCACTTTTGCATGATAACATTAGGATAGATTTTCCCTTAGTGTTTTTCTTTTCTCTTGAGTCCCTCTTCTCATCTCATAACCCTTCTAAGATACTTAATAAGGTCAAATTGCGTTGTACCCAAGCCTTAAACATAGGAAGTGAAGATTGAGGGGTTCCCCTTCTCTCTTCTAGAGTGTTGAGCATACGTCCCATTGGGGACGACCATGCGACGCATTCGTTCCCGTGTCATAGACTTTAGTTCAAGGTGAGTTACGAACTAACTCAAGTCACTTCTGTCTTAAAAAATACAAACAAATTTCAAATCATTTTTGTCCTTCGGGATCGTCAAATTAAAGGCTATATTCAAAAAGGGCACGTTACTTTCCGTTTTGTCGCAAACAGGCATCGACCCTAACTGCCGGACGCGAACTTAACGTCGCTCATAAAAAACACAAAAAGAACTTGGTCCGAACTACGTTGACTCTGAATTTCCCATTTCACAAAGGGAATACGTAGGCTTAGGACGACGATGTCCTACCGAGTCTGTCTTTGTTTTCCCCTTCCCCGTGTCGGTACAGCCATAGATTTTAGGATAACTCACCCTTAGATTAGATAACAAGCGTGGATCCCATCGAGTACGATGGACGCGTGGGGTGCTAACACCTTCCCCTCGCGTAACCGAATCCCGAACCCAGGCTATGGTTGCGATGACCATTCCTTTCCCTCTTCCTCAGGTTTATGCGGTGTTTCCTTTCCCTCTCTTGGGATAAATATACATTGCTGGCGACTCTGTGTTCCGCGCCACTTTCGCATTTGTACCTGGATGAAAATCCTGGGAGCGACACTAGGCAAGAGCTAATACTTCAAAACATGAACCAAGAAGCTCAAAGGTACCTCATGGAGCTAATCACAAGTTCAAAATTGCCTCAGGGGATGCATTCATCAAAAATCAGGAACTAGGGATTCTTGACCTAATTCACCCCTAAGTTGACTTTTGGAGCAATACATCAGCCAAGCCCTCAAGAAATGTTTTGAAGACCTCCATTATCTCATATTGGTCCTCTTACAAGTTTAAATAAACACAAAGAACTTGGTTTATGAGCAATATGAAGATGCAAATTCATCTGGAGCACAAACTAGGGTTTCTGAGAAAAAGTCAACCATATCTTTGACTTTTGACCAAGACATCATCTCAAACTTTGGGACATGATTCAAAACACTCTAAAACACCTATGGAATCCATACATTAGGTTTGAATTAGGTCAAGGACTTGATTTCATAGAGAATCACAAAGTTTGAAATTCATCTGACAAAAAGTCAACTGTGCCCAAAAATCAAGTTTGACTTTTTGGATTTCTTGACAAAAATGGTTTCTCTAAGTCAAAATCAATGTTAACTCATGGTTTGGATCATCATCATCCATCAAGAAAACTCAATCAAAGTGAGGTTACTTTCAAAAGGGGCAACCTTAGGAAACTTGAATTTTCACTAAGTCATGGAAAAAAGTGATTTCTACCCAACTTTGAAAGACCATAACTTGTGATCCAAGTAACAATTTTCTTCCACCCAAAGCTCAAATGAAAGCTCTCATTACATACTTCAAAATTTTAAACTACAACATATTCCAAATCCTCATGGATTTTGAGTTATGGATTGATCAAAATCACAAAAAATGTAAAATGGACATTTTTTCAACACTTAGTGAAATTTTGGACAGAATCTGTTTTGTATTTTCACCAACTTTGAGGCCACTTTTCATTATGATCCAAGATGATTCAAGACCAAAGTTAAACATCAAAGTTGAAGTATGATATAGGGGCTTTCAAAAAAGTACAAGAGCCTCTCATGATTCAACTTGAGCAAGGAGTTATAAGCCTCCAAAAATGGCATTTTCACCCTGCCTACACAAAGGCATGAAAACATAACTTGTGCCACACAATTTTTTCACTCAAGTATTTCCATTTTGCCAACTTTGTCATCTTCCAAAAATACAAAAATTCTGATGACTCACTTGTTTCTTGATCAAGGAGTCAAGAATTCAACTTGGCATGTGCAAAACCATCATGACATGAACTTTGGAATTCAATTTTGGCAAGGTTACATCAATGCAATGCATTGAGGTGTCATGAAGCAAGCCATAACAATCCAGACCAGTTAAGATTCAAGTTCAAACTCTGAGCATTCAAACCTGCAGAAATTGTATGGAGTCAAGTTAAAGAGTTGACTTGGCACTTTGGAACATCCAAGTCAATGGCTACAAGCTTCACACCATGATCAGCCTCCAATCATTATTGCTCCCAAAAAAAACTTTCTCTACTATAAATAGGGATCCTTTCTGATCAGTTTAAGTACACCAAAGCATAACAATTCATCCTTTTCTTCCTTTCACTCTCAAAAACTAGATTTTTGCTTCTTTTTCAAGTAACTATCGAATTTTCAAATAGAGAGAAATTCTATCAAAACCAATGTCGTAGACATATCATATACATCACATGTGAACTATCCAAACACTTCCCACACATCTGTAACCTCAGAATCACAAAGCTCCAAGCACCTTACATAAGGTCCATTGAAGCTGTCCAGATCATCAAAACACTTATGTAACACCTACAATTGAGGATTTGATTTCCTCTTGCAGAGGTAAGCCTGACACACTCAAACTCTATGATCCATGCATCATAAATGTGTTTTCAAGTTTCAAACATGTTTCTGCACTTATGTAGAGTGTTTCCCCTCAATCAATTGTTTTGTAGCTATCGTGTATAGGATTTCATAGTGTTCTTGCAGAAATTAGGGTTCATGTGTTCATCACTTGATTTCTCACTCCACACTTAATATAAATGCAATTAATTGATACCATTGAAATCCTTGTTCAAAAATGAGTGAGATTGATGTTTAAAAAAGTCAAAACCATTGAGTAATCAGAGAGAAAAGTGAGGTTTTGCAAATCGTCCATGGCGCAGGCTCTAGGAAGAAGAAGGTGACCGTTGGTGCCTTTTTCAAATTTATTTGAATTTTTGAATTTTTAAGTTATTTTCTTAATTGATTTCAAAAATTAATTTCTCTGTCAATTTTAATCATTTTTATTGGTTCTTTTTTTTTTTAAAAATCACAAAAAAGTTAAAATATTTTATTCTACAAAAAATCAAATTTATATTATTTATTTAATATAGTTTGAATTCTAATAAAGAATTTCATTTTTATTGTTTTTAAACATTTTTCAATGAAATTTTCTTCTTGATTTTTCAAATTCAAATTAATTTCACACTTTCATATAAACATAACATGATTTTTCAAAGTTCACAACTTGTTTTTAAATAGGTTTGATATTTTATATCATTTTCCATTTAATTTTCTTTGAAATTTTGTTTTTTTTTAATTTAATTAAATTTAGGGGTTTTCCTTAATTTTAATTTTTCAAACTTCATTTGAACACTTTTGGGCCTCTTTGTAGAGTGTAAGACCCAACCCCTTTGTAAATACACCATTTTTGGGCCTCAGTCATTGTATAAGTCTCGATACGATAAACGGTGTGATCGGTGTTTTTCATCTGGGCATCTCCTTGAGTTGTAAGCCCCATCTCTTGTATAAGAATAATATTTGGGCCTCTTTGTAGAGTGTAAGACCCATCCTTATATGTAAATAATTTTTGGGGCCTCAGTCATTGTATAAATTCCCCTGTAGTTTTCAAAACCGCAACGCGTTCGTCGCCTTTTCAAAAAAATCATATGGGCCTCTCCTTGAGTATAACCCCCAAAACAACCTCCTTGGGCCTCTCCTTGAGTTGTAAGCCCCATACCCATGTTTTCAAAATCATCTGTCTGTTTTAAACTGGTACTAAGAGGAGCATTATTCCCAGTGAAGCTGCTCTTAGACCACTTGGGCCTCTCCTTAAGTTATAAGCCCCAAACATTTCTTTTCTTTCAAAACAACTTGCTTCTAATTCAAATTCAGATTCAAAGTTTTTTCAAAACTTTCATCAATTTCCTGAAACCCTAATCACACAGTTAAAATCATACAATCAATCACCATACACTTGGGCCTCCTCCCAGAGTGTAAGCCCCAACATATTTTCAATTCAAATGCATTTTTGTTTAAATACCTGTCAATTCACTTATTTGTATATATTCTTGTGCATATTTGTTTAGAGTTTCCATAGCAGTTAGGTCTACACTTAGGTCAAACCAGTGGTTACTTTCTATCTTAGTCAAAACTAGTTCCCTCATAGGAAACTGTAAGAACAAGAGTGGTTATGCATTAATACATATGAGTTTTGATGATATCAAACAAGTATATTTGTATGAACAATTTTATAAGTCTATTGTTTGTTATTTGTGAGAATCTAACAAACAGGTCCTGCTTCCGTTAAAAGGCATGAATATGATGTTAAAAGAAAATACTTCGCCTACGTGTTACACTTGATGTGCTATATAACAGAAATTGCTTGTGAAGAATCTGAAGATTGCAAGACTCTGATATAATATGTAAAGAGAACAAGCTCTGAAGATCTAAAGACTGAGGTTTTGATGAACAAAGTTCAGATGCTAAAGATTTACGCTCTTTAGATAAAGGCTCTGAAGACCAAACTATAGTCTCTACTCATGCTTCAACTAAATACCATCAGAAGCCTCTGAAGATATGACGACAACATTCTAAGCAAACAAGGTTCAGAAGATCAAGTGCTAAAGACTCCGAAGGCGCAGCTCTGAGGACTCAAAGATTTGAAGATCTTAAGAACCAAGCTACGTTTTCCCTTCTTACTCATGCTCTCAGAAGCCTCTAAAGTTAAGAAGATTAGAAGACTAAGCAACGAAGTTCAAACGAAGATATCTTGGTAACTGTGCAAAAGTTCAAATGAAGATATCTTGGTAACAGTTCAAACGAAGATATACTGACAAGACAGGACACAAAAGGTTTTATCTGTCCTCATGTTTCTACCAAACCGCCGTCAATAGTCATGATTACATTACAACGGTTATTTTTACTTGGCTATAAAAGGACTTGAAGACTCAAAGAATGATAATAACTTCACCGATTCAAATACGCTCTATTTGCTATTATCATTCAAAAAATCATTTTTTGTGCTGTAAAATAGTTTACATATTCAGCTTGTGCTAGAAGCAATACCTTGTAAACAAAACCTTTTTCAAACTGTTGTTTGAAGTTCCTTGAGAAAAACCTGGTGAGGTTAGATTTCTTGAGAAGTCTAGGACTAGTGAGAGTCTTAGAGGTTGTTCCTTAAGAGAGACCAGTGTGGTTAGATCTCTTGGGAAGTCTAGAACTTGAGAGTTTTAGAGGTTGTTGTTAGTCACCAGCAGTTAGGCTTGTGCATTGTATTAATCTGATTGATTAGTGGATTAAGACCTCAATTGAGAGAGGCAAAATCACCTTGGTGGGTGGGCTAGATTAACTTGAGGAATTCTCAAGTGAACTAGTATAAACATATTGTGTTATCTCTTTCAAGCATCATTAAGATTATTACTCATAAGTTAAAGAGTTGTTAAAAGAGATTAGTGTAAAGAAACAATTTTATTTTGAAAAACCAATTCAAACCCCCCTTTCTTGTGTTTTTCACACCTTCAATTGGCATCAGAGCTCCGGTTCTGAGGTGATAAAAAGGTTGAGTTTTTATCAAGCACTTAACAATGTTCAGTACCGATCCAAGCGTGAAAAACAATGGCTGCACCTGAACTAAATGTTACCGCAAATGAAAGAGATTCTTATAGTGCAAAACCTCCTATCTTTGATGGGGAAAAATTTGACTATTGGAAAGACAGAATTGAAAGTTACTTTCTGGCTTTTGACTTAGATCTATGGGATCTGGTAGTTGATGGCTACAATTACCCCATAGATTCTGAAGGTAAAAAGATTGCCAGAAGTGCATTAACAGATGCTCAAAAGAAGATTTACAAGAATCATCACAAAGCAAGAACGATTCTGTTAAATGCAATTTCATATACGGAATATGAAAAGATCACAAACAAAGAAACTGCAAAGTCTATTTTTTATTCTCTCCGAATGACTCATGAAGGCAACGCTCGAGTCAAAGAGACAAAGACTCTTGCACTAATCCAGAAATATGAGGCCTTCAGAATGGAAGACGATGAATCTGTGGAAACTATGCTTTCAAGATTCCAGATGCTTGTTGCAGGACTCAAAGTTCTGGACAAAGGTTATTCTACTGTTGATTATGTCAATAAGATTATCTGAATTCTGCCTGTCAAATGGAGACCAATAGTAACAGCGTTGAAACTAGCAAAGGATTTGAACAACATAAATCTTGAAGAACTAATTAGTTCTTTAAAGAGTCACGAAATAGAACTTCAAGGAGATGAACCTCAGAAGAAAGGTAAATCTATTACTCTAAAGGCTAAATCTGAAAAGAAAAAGGCTTATCAAGCAGAGGAAGAATCTAAAGAATCTGAAGAAGATTCAAACGAAGATGAACTATCTCTCATATCAAAGAAGATAAGCCAGTTGTGGAAATACAGAAGGAATAAGTTCAGAGGACCAAGAAGAAGATCTGAGTCTATATATGGTCAAAAGAAAGCTTATGGAAGAGAAGTAACGTGTTTTGAATGCAAGGAGCCTGGACACATCAAGAATGATTGTCCAAAGTTCAAGAAAGATGGAAAACCTAGAAAAGCTAAAGATGGGTCTTATGGCAACTTGGGATGATTCAGAGTCAGAAGAAGATTCCGAAGGAGAACATGCCAATGTAGCATTCATGGCTAAGACCAGCACGAACGAAGTTCTATCAGAAGAAGAACTATCAGACTCTGATGACAACATAGAGGTACTTTCTTCCTTATCTCATTCTGAACTTGAAATAGGATTATCTGAACTTATGGATAGGTATCAACTTCTTCTAAGAAAACACAAAACTCTGAAAAAGACTTTTATGGTTCCTTCCGAGGATCTTACTAAAAACAAGAAAACCATTTTTGAATTAAACGAAAAATTATTCTTCTTAGAAAAATCAAATGCTGCTTTAAAAAGTAAAGTATCTAAGTTAGAGGAAGAGATCATGTCTGATATAACTGTCACTAATGAAGTTGTCAGATATGACAGAGGTTTTCAGCACTTCCTTGCTAAAAGCATAGATAGAAGTAAAATGGCTTCAATGATCTATGGAGTTAGCAGAAATGGAAGTAGAGGTCTAGGATATTCAGGACCATCACAACCATATGATGAAACCAAGAATATCAAACTAATACCTCTATCTAAACATTTTGTGCGTGTTGATACTAAACTAAAATGTCTAGAACCAGAAGGTTCTAAGTCTGTTATATCACAAACACTGACACGGAAGAAAACGTCCAAACTCAAATATTATGCATAAATACCGCACTATTATCCTACTGCACGAAAATCCAAAGGTGTCAGAACCTCTGGAGAGACTAATGTGAAAGGACCCACAAAATGGGTACTTAAGAATAAGATAGTGTATGTTGCAGATATCCTTAATAGCGCCACTCAAACACCAGTCATGGTACCTGGACAGTGGATGCTCGCGACACATGACGGGAGAAAGGCATATGTTCCAAGATTTGAAACTTAAGCCTAGAGGCGTCGTCGGATTCAGAGGAAACTAGAAGGGAAGAATCATTGACTTCGGAACTGTTGGTAATGGTAAACTTCCTTCTATAAATAATGTTCTTTTAGTTGAAGGTCTAATGCACAATTTGTTGTCAATTAGCCAACTTAGCGACAATGGTTATGACGTTATTTTCAATCAAACGTCTATTAAGGTTGTTAGTCAGAAGGATGGATCTGTTTTGTTCAATGGTAAGAGGAAGAACAATACTTACAAAATTAAATTATCAGATTTAAAACATCAAAATGTAAAGTGTCTTTTGTCTGTCAATGAAGAGCAATGGGTCTGGCACAAACGTCTGGGTCATGTTAGCTTGAGAAGAATCTCTCAGCTGAACAAGCTTGGACTTGTCAGAGGTTTGCCAAATCTGAAGTACTCTTCAGATGCTCTTTGTGAAGCATGTCAGAAAGGCAAGTTTTCAAAAACTTCTTTTAAAGCAAAGAATATTGTTTCTACCTCTAGACCATTGGAACTTCTTCACATTGATCTATTTGGACCAGTGAAAACTGCTTCTATCAATGGTAAGAAATATGGACTGGTCATCGTTGATGATTATAGTTGCTGGACATGGGTAAAATTCTTAAGACACAAGGATGAGTCACATTCTGTATTTACTTCCTTCTGCACCCAAGTGCAAAACGAAAAAGAATTGCAAAATCGTCAAGGTCAGAAGTGATCATGGTGGAGAATTTGAAAATAAAGATTTTGAAAAACTGTTTGATTCACATGGTATATCTCATGACTTTTCTTGTCCTCGAACTCCACAACAAAATGGAGTTGTAGAAATAAAGAACATGGCTTTATAAGAAATGGCTCGCACCATGATCCAAGAAACTGACATGGCTAAGCACTTTTGGGCAGAGGTAGTTAACACAACATGTTATATTCAAAATAGAATCTCCATAAGACCTATTTTGAGTAAAACTCCCTATGAATTGTGGAAGAATACAATTCCCAACATTACTTATTTTCACCCTTTTGCATGTATTTGTTTTATGTTAAACACTAAAGAGAATCTTGGAAAGTTTGATTCCAAAGCACAGAAGTGTCTGTTGTTAGGATACTCTGAAAACTCAAGAGGCTACAGAGTGTATAACACAGAATCACGGATTGTGGAAGAATCAATTCATGTAAGATTCGATGATAAGCTTGACCCTGAAAAGTCAAAGCTAGTTGAAAAGTTTGCGGATTCGGAAATCAGCTTTTCAGGACCTAAAGAAAAGGTAGAAGAAGTTAAAACTCCAGAAGTTCCTACTCTCGATGTCATTGATGTATCATCTAATACTCCACAACAAAAGAAAAGGAGAATCTCAACTTCACACCCTGAAGAACTAATTCTAGGTAGCAAGGATGCTCCCATCACAACCAGATCAACTTTCAAACCCTCTGAAGAAACCCTCTGAACAAGAGTGATTCTGCATTAATACCTCTGAGTTTTGATGATATCAAACAAGTATGTTTGTATGAATAATTTTATAAGTCTAATGTTTGTTATTTGTGAGAATATAACAAACAGGTCCTGCTTTCGTTAAAAGGCGTGAATATGATGTTAAAAGAAAATACTTCGCCTACGCGTTACACTTGATGTGCTATATAATAGAAATTGCTTGTGAATAATCTGAAGATTGCAAGACTCTGATATAATATGTAAAGAGAACAAGCTCTGAAGATCTGAAGACTGAGGTTCTGATGAACAAAGTTCAGATGCTGAAGATTTACGCCCTTTAGATAAAGGTTCTGAAAACCAAACTATAGTCTCTACTCATGCTTTAACTAAATACCATCAGAAGCCTTTGAAGATATGATGACAACATTCAAAGCGTTCTGAAGATCAAGTGCTAAAGACTCCGAAGGCGCAGCTCTGAGGACTCGGAGATTTGAAGATCTTAAGAACCAAGCTACATTTTCCCTTCTTACTCATGCTCGCAGAAGCCTCTGAAGTTAAGAAGATTAGAAGACTAAGCAACGAAGTTCAAACGAAGATATCTTGGTAACTGTGCAAAAGTTCAAATGAAGATATCTTGGTAACAGTGCAAACGAAGATATACTGACAAGACAGGACACAAAAGGTTTTATCTGTCCTCACGTTTCTACCAAACCGCCGTCAATAGTCATGATTACATTACAACGGTTATTTTTACTCGACTATAAAAGGACTTGAAGACTCAAAGAATGATAATAACTTCACTGATTCAAATACGCTCTATTTGCTATTATCATTCAAAAAGTCATTTTCTGTGCTGTAAAATAGTTTACATATTCAGCTTGTGCTATGTCGCTCCCGAAAGATTCGCATCCAACGGTACAAATGCGAGAGTGGCGCAGAAAACACAGAGTCGCCAGCAATGTGTATTTATCCCGTGAGAGGGAAAAGAAACACTGCATAAACCTGAAGAGAAAGGGGGAAAGACATAGTCATCGCAACCATAGTCCGGGTTCGGGAGTCGGTTATGCGAGGGGAAGGTGTTAGCACCCCACGCATCCATCGTACTCGATGGGATCCACGCTTGTTGTCTAAACGGAGGGTGAGCTGTCCTACTATCTATGGCTGAACAAAAGAAAACGGGGACGGGGGTGACTAAGACGGACTCGGTAGGACATATTCGATGCCCTAGGCCTACGTACTCCCTCAGTGCAATGGGAAAGTCAGAGTCAACGTAGTTCGGACGGGAACTGTGGGGGAAGGTTGCTCGCCAAGACAATCGCTGTATTGTGCCTACATATCCTCAATCGGACGAGAGAGAGGAATCAGAGCTAATGTAGTTCGTGGGTACGACCACGGATGGGTAAGTGTTTTTTATGAGCGACGTTAGATTCGCGTCCGGCAGTTAGGGATGATGCCTGTTTGCGACTCAGACGGAAGGTAACGTGCTCTTTTCTGAAAATGGTCTGGAACCAAACAATCCCGAAGGATAAAAAGATTTGAATTTGTTTTGGTGTTTTTTAGACAGAAGTGTTTTTTAAGTTAGTTCATAACTTGCATTGCACCAAAGTCTAGGGCACAGGGACGAATACTTAACGAATCGTCCCAAGACAGGACGCCCGCTAAGCACTCTAGAAAGATGAGAGGAAGCCCCTCATTTCTCATTCCCCACGCTTAAGGCTCGTGCGCAATACACTTTATCTTTATTAAGTGTTTTTAAGAAGTTTTGAGATGAGAAGAGAGAAGACCCAAAGGAAACTCTAAAGGGAAACTAAGAGTCCTAATGTTATCATGCATGGATGACCTATGGTTAGTGAGGTTTAGGAGGGACAACTACCTAAAACCTAATGTTAATCCTACTCCAAGCTTAATCAAAAATTAAGTTGGACTAGGTAGCTCTAAAGGGAGAGAATCCAAGACTTAAACAAGTCTTGAGATTCATGGGAAGAGAAAGAGTGAAAGTGAGGAAAGGTACATCACCTACAACAACACACTTACTTCAGAACAACAATGAAATCATGCACATACACCAAACAGAATTCAACAGCATGAAACTCAGCATGAAAACAAGTGTAAAAAGGCCAAACAGCAAACATGTACACATGGACAGCACATATGACAGCATTTATGTGAAGCTCAGATGTGAAATTAGGACAACATGCACCACACTTGAATACGATTCGATCAAGGCAGAGCAAATGTGCATCAAACAATATACATCATTCAATTAATCATGATCATAAACAAACCAACACCATGTTGAATAACCTTGCAAGCATCATGGAAGAATGCAACATATAGCATATGATCAAATGAAACAAGTATGCACATCATGAAATTGGATACAAGTAAGTATGCACAATCATCATCAATCTAGCAGCAATGCACAATGAACATGATCAACAAGTGAGTGTGCGTTTGTGTTCATAGCATCAAGTGTTCAACAACGCAAACATACACATAAACGATGAAATCCAAGCATCGCGTGTCGGAGAAATGTGTTTATGCAATAGTGTGAGGTGCAACAGCTCAAGAATAATCCATAAATCATCAACATATTAGTCCATGAAGTTTAGGCATGCATCGGATCTCAAACAACCAAGAAAATGCACTAAAATACACATTCTGTCCCAGAGTAACCGGTTAACAAACGGTGAGTAACCGGTTACTTAGTTGAAAATCAGACCATTTACGCAAAAAATACACAGAGTAACCGGATACTCTGGGACAGCAGTAAAAAAAATCTGTTTCAAAAGCACTTTTCAGCATCAAACCACTCATCCAATTATTTCCAAATGATCATACAATCACTCATGCACGAAATTAAGCTCATGAACAGCAATCAAACATCATGCAAATCTATTATCATCAACATTCATGATCAACATCAAGCAAAAGCATCAACAACACATGAAATCAATGGATCTACATTGCAAAAGCTATGATCAATCAAAATCAATTATAGATCTAGGGAAAACCAACCTACAAGGCTGAGGTTTGCCTTGGTGAATGTTGAGAACGAAAATTGATGATCCAAGCAAGAAATCCAAAGATCTATGTGATGAACTTCAAGATCCAAGCAAGAACAACCAAGATCCAAGCTAGAACAACTCAAATAATGAAAAGCTGCTCCAAAAGTGATTCCACACTCCAAAACGCTAGCAAATCCAAGATTCTTTCAAGAATTAGTGAATGGATGGTGGTTTAGTT
Source organism: Lathyrus tuberosus (assembly GCA_022829125.1). Taxonomy (NCBI): domain Eukaryota; kingdom Viridiplantae; phylum Streptophyta; class Magnoliopsida; order Fabales; family Fabaceae; genus Lathyrus; species Lathyrus tuberosus. The sequence continues at coordinate 5,135,295 of JALAZF010000199.1, read as the reverse complement.
TCAAGATCAACAAATTCCAAGGTGAAATTTGATGAACTTTGATGATGAAACTTTGAGTGAGTGTTTTGGAAAATGAGAGAAAAGTTGAGAGAATTGAAAGAATTCTGAAAATTGGAGAGTGAAAAATGATCTAGGTCCCCCTTGGTTTGGAATGAGTGAGCTTAAATATCCTCTAGCTTAGGAATTTGGCTTGGGTTTTGAGTGAGTGGAAAATGAGGTGAAAATGGGTTAAGAAGTGAAGTGTGGAATTGGGGTGGAAAAATGATGGAGAGAATTTGAATTTTGGGTGGAAAATGATGAAAAGAAGCTGTTCTAGATCCTTCCCATGTAGGCACAAGCAATGCACATGACCACTAGAATGATTTGAAAATTCTGCAGTGCTGAAAAATGCAGATTCTGGGCAAAAATTACACTGGGTAACCGGTTAACAAACTGTGAGTAACCGGTTACCATGAGGAAAATTTGAATTTTCTGCTTAGCGCCAAAAGGAGGGAAAATGGAGACGGACTTGATTCCACCTGTTCTAAACCATAATATGCCTCTGAAACTTGTCTTTGGACCTCACTACTTGAGTGCACTTGAAACATGCCGTGAAATGTTTTCCGAGCCCCGATTAAATTGCTGAGAGGGTTGTTCGGTGCTGAATTGCTGATCAAAATTTGACTGCCAGAACTGTTGATCTTCAAATCACTTAATGAGCAAAATAAATGCTCAAAAAGACTTCGAGAATTAAATGCTTGGCCTTAACTGCCGATGAAGATCAAACCGGTGCTGAGAATATCTTGTACTGCTGAAGAAAATGCCCTGATCCCATGCTCAAAGAAACATGCAAATGCAGCAATGCTAATGCAAAAAAATGCAAAGAAACATAAGCCAGTTAGCTAAAAGTAAGAAGGCAAATTTTGGGGTGTTACAGCTGCCCCTATTCAAACTCCTTGGATCCGAGGGTGTGGAAGCAACGGCTTTCAGACAACCGGGATACAAAGGGATTGAATACCAAAAACACCTGGAAATTTGCAAACTGGTGTTAATGAAAATAGAATGAAAACGAGAATGGCCGAAGGCGAACTCGGAAGGATAGACCGACCGAAGGCAGATCCACTAGGGATATAAGAACAAACGAGTACGACCGAAAGCGGACTCAAAAAGAAAGACCGGCCGAAGACGGAATTTCAACAACAAACGAGTACGACCGAAAGCAGACTCGAAAAGAAAGACCGACCGAGGACGGAGTTTCAACAACAAACGAGTACGACCGAAAGCGGACTCGAAAAGAAAGACCGGCCAAAGACGGAATTTCAACAACAAACGAGTACGACCGAAAGCAGACTCACTGTAGATATGAGAACAAACGAGCACGACCGAAAGCGGACTCGAAAAGAAAGACCGACCGAAAGCGCTCTTTCGACAACCAAACGAGTACGACTGAAAGCGGACTCAGTGGAGATACAAAGGCAAACGAGTACGACCGAAAGCGGACTCAAAAAGAAATAAACGAGTACGACCGAAAGCGGACTCGAGAAGAAAGACCGGCCAAAAACGCTCTTCCAACAACAAACGAGTACGACCGAAAGCAGACTCGAAAAGAAATAAACGAGTACGACCGAAAGCGGACTCGAGAAGAAAGACCGGCCGAAAACGCTCTTCCAACAACAAACAAGTACGACCGAAAGCGGACTCGAAAAGAAATAAACGAGTACGACCGAAAGCGAACTCGAGAAGAAAGACCGGCCGAAAACGCTCTTCCAACAACAAACGAGTACGACCGAAAGCGGACTCGAGAAGAAAGACCGGCCGAAAATGCTCTTCCAACAACAAACAAGTACGACCGAAAGCGGACTCGAGAAGAATAAACGAGTACGACCAAAAGCGTACTCGAGAAGAAAGACCGGCCGAAAACGCTCTTTTAACAACGGTTATACCATATAGGATAGCTCTACTAGGGATAACGAAATAACAAAGAGTGCGAGGACGACCGAAAGCGACTCGAAAAGAAAGACCCAGCCGAAGATGGACTTTCCAACCCAAGATAAATAGATAACTCCGCTGGGGAATAGAGAAATCTAAACAGACAACTCTGCGGGGAGTGTAAGGAGGACCAACAAGAAGGACGAATCCACTGGTTGCGTTGCGATGCTTGAACAAAATCTCCTAACTCATGTCACTTTCTGCTAGGGAAAGGAACTAGTAAGGCAATCAAACCTGGCTTATGCTTCAAATGCATATGTTTGAATTTTGTCGTAATGCTCCACACAAAGTGGAAATGCTACGCGTTTGGGAGGATGCCATGCAAGAATGCTTATGCAATGCAAAAGAGGTGCCTCAGCAAAATAAATGCTGAAGGTAAAGGCAAACTCCACCGGGGACGACAAAATAAATTTTCCTCCGAAATAAGAGACCCTGCTGAGAAAGACTTCACTTTGTTGAGGAAGACATTGATCATAAATTCTGCTGAAGATGAAAGCTCCGAGAGAAAACCCACTCTGTTGGGGATGGCTATGAACGAATATTGAAGATGGAACCCAAAGAGAGGTTCTCTTCGCTGAGAATTACCAACTGACTTTTACCTGGATCTGAAGGGATGCTAATGACAATTAGACTTCAGACCTGCCGGGGATTTCAACTGCTGTTGAACAAACCACTGTGAAGATCATCGCCAAACTCTGCCTGGGGAGACAAGTCAATAATTTTGAACCTGCTTGGGAGATGCTCTTACCTTTACCCTGTCGGGGAATATTAGTACTTTTACCCTGCTGGGAATACTAATCGCCAATAAACTCTGATGGAAACCAAATACTGAAAATGGAAACTCCTCCGCTGGGGATCACCAAATACCTCAAAACCTGGATTTGATGCCTGCCAAAAACGATTGGACTTAAGGCCTGCTGGGGATACCAATCACCACCAGACTCTGCTTGGGGATGTCGGTGAGTTTAATCTGCTGCTAGGGAAATAACTTTACCCTCACCCTGCTGGGGATTAGATCAAACCGTTGTCGGTGAGACTATACTTTCTAACCAACTGAGGAAAGTAGACCCCAGGACTCTGTGGGGATAATAACATTTTTGTCCACGAATCTCCTGCTGGAGATACAACAACATCCACCTTAGAGCAATCAACTTCTGAATGCTTGCTGGGGAATAATAATCCAAACACAACTTCGGCTGGGTATACAATCCTCTATACTCCTGCTGGGGGGGTCGATCCTCTTATATCCTGCTGGGGGGGACGATCCTCAACGACTCCGCTTGGGGAATCACTTCTTTATACTCTGCTGAGGAAGACGATCCTCGATACTCTGACTGGGGAGAGCAGTAAACTGCTGAGGACGATCAGACTTCAAAGTTGAAGAGAGCAGCTCTACAGGGGAGCTACACCTGTCATCTTGCAAAACCAACAGAAAGGTCTATGTGCAAAAATGATTACTTTGATTATCATCATAGTGACTAACGCCTAATCAATTGCCACTGTTTTCCAACTTGCTTCATAAAGCTCAACATTTTAGCATGTAATGTTTATCAAAAATATCGGACATTTTCACAAACAAAACAGGTAAAACAAAAACAAAAGCTCTTTGACCGAAATGCAAACTTTATTGAATGATCAGCCTGTAAATAGGCATTTACATTTGGAAGCAATTCCTGAAAAGAGGTAATTGCGCAAAAAGCAAAAGAAAATACACATGTCGGCAATGTGGGGAACAGACATCCACCATGACTCGACTCAGCTATAACCCATATGACTTGTTTATCCGCAGATACTTTGGCCTTTGAAGATGACTGACTGGACTGATTCCTTTCCTTCGAATTTTCCAAGTGTGAATAGCGATCACAGATCAAACGCGGATCGTAGTCTTTGCCTTTAAATCCCTAACTTTTGCCTGGATCGCCCTTTTCGGGTTTTCAATCCACCGGGATACCCATTTTTGCCAAAGTTGCCTTTTTAGGTTTTCAACTTTGCGGATTTATTTCTTTTTTTTTCTTTTTTATCCCTAATTTTATGCCCGAACCTTTTCTTTTTATGGTTCGCCAGGATGCCCCAATTTTGCCTGAACCTTCTTTTTATGTTCAGCGGGTATCTTTTATGCAAAGTATTTTTTGACTACATCCGAGTTCACAGGGGACGTAAAATCTTCGCCATCCATAGTTGAGAGTAATAAGGCTCCACCAGAGAAGACCTGTCTTACTACATATGGCCCTTCGTAGTTTGGAGTCCATTTGCCCCCTGTGATCTGTTTGAGGAGGAGTGATCCTTTTCAGGACTAATTCACCTGCATGAAAACACCGAGGACGCACTTTCTGATCAAATGCCTTTTTCATCCTGCTCTGATACAACCGACCATGCGCAATGGATTTCAACCTCTTCTCTTCAATGAGGTTCAGTTCACTCAGCCGGGAAAGCACCCATTCAGCTTCATCAAGCTTCACGTCTATCAGAATTCTCAAAGAAGGAATCTCAACTTCTAATGGCAGGACTGCTTCCATACCATATACCAGTGAGAAAGGAGTTGCCCCAGTTGATATGTGTACCGAATCACGATAACCGTGCAAAGCGTAAGGCAATATCTCATGCCAGTCTTTGTATGTCACTACCATCTTCTGTACAATCTTCTTAATGTTCTTATTTGCCGCTTCAACAGCCCCATTCATCTTCGGACGATAGGGAGAAGAATTGTGATGTTCGATTTTAAAGCTCTGACATAGCTCCTTCATCATCTTGCTATTCAAATTTGAACCATTATCAGTAATGATTCTCTCCGGGACTCCATACCGGCAGATGATGTCCTTCTTAATAAACTGGGCTACCACTTGTCTGGTGACGTTGGCATACGATGCTGCTTCTACCCACTTTGTGAAATAATCAATAGCCACCAGGTAAAATGATGTCCATTCGAAGCAGTCGGCTCGATCTTCCCAATCATGCCAATGCCCCACATGGCAAAAGGCCAAGGTGACGACAAAACATTCAGAGGAGTAGGCGGTACGTGCACCTTGTCAACATAAATCTGGCATTTATGACATTTCCGGGCGTATTTAAAACAATTAGACTCCATAGTCATCCAATAATACCCCGCTCTCAACAATTTTCTTGCCATAGCATGCCCATTGGCATGAGTACCAAAGGACCCTTCATGAACCTCTTCCATTAACAGGTCTGCCTCGTGTTCATCATCACAATGTAGCAAGACCATGTCAAAGTTTCTCTTGTATAACACATCGTCTTTGTTCAAAAAGAAGTTTCCTGATAACCTCCTCAATGTTTTCTTATCCTTGGAAGATGCCCTAGCTGGGTATTCCTGACTCTTCAAAAAGACTTTGATGTCATGATACCGAGGCTTGCCATCTGATACCCCTTTAACTGCAAATACAAAAGCAGGTCTGTCCAAGCGCATGATTCTAATTGAAGGAGTTTTATTCCAACGATTCACTTGATACATTGATGACAACGTTGCCAACGCATCAGCCATCTGATTCTCAACCCTGGGAATGTGATGGAAGTCCACTCTGTCAAAGAAAGGTAACAACCTTCTGGCATAGTTGTTATACGGAACAAGATTCTCTTGACGAGTCTCCCATTCACCTGTAATCTGATTAACCACCAACGCAGAATCACCATAAACATCGAGGTTCTTGATTCTCAAATCGATCGCTTCTTCTAACCCCATGATGCATGCTTCATACTCTGCCTCATTGTTGGTGCATACGAACGCTAATCGGGCAATGAAGGGTATATGAGAACCCTTTGGAGTCGTAATGGCTGCCCCGATTCCGTTAACATATGCATTTACAGCCCCATCAAAGACCAACTTCCATTGAGATCCAATCTCAGGTCCTTCATCAGGTAAAGGCTCTTCACAATCCTTCCTCTTCAGATACATGATATGCTCATCCAGAAATTCAAACTTCATCGGTTGATAATCCTCAATTGGTTGTTCGGCAAGATATTCTGACAAAATACTTCCCTTAATGGCCTTTTGGGAAACGTACTAAATATCGTATTCTGTCAGAATCATCTGCCAACGGGCTATTCTACCAGAAAGTGCCTGCTTCTCAAACACATACTTGATCGAATCCATCTTTGAAATCAAAAGGGTTGTGTGGTTTAACATATACTGCCTCAAACGCTTAGCTGCCCAAGCGAGTGCACAACATGTTTTCTCCAGCATTGAGTACCTCAACTCACAATCAGTAAACTTTTTACTCAGGTAGTAGATGGCGTGCTCTTTTCTAACTGACTCGTCGTGTTGACCGAGTACACACCCCATTGAATTCTCAAGAACCGTAAGATACATAATCAAAGGTCGTCCTGGCACTGGTGGCATAAGGACCAGAGGTTCCTGCAAGTATTCTTTTATCTTTTCAAATGCCTTTTGACAATTTTCATTCCACCTGACCGCTTGATCTTTTCTTAGCAACTTGAAGATTGGTTCACACGTGGCTGTGAGATGAGAGATGAACCTGGAAATGTAGTTTAATCTCCCCAAGAAACCACGAACCTCTTTTTATGTTTTCAGCACAGGCATTTCTTGTATGGCTTTTACCTTTGCAGGATCAACCTCGATACCTTTTTCACTAACACTAAACCCCAGCAATTTTCCTGATCTCACCCCGAAGGTGCATTTGTTAGGATTCAACCTCAGTCTGAACTTTCTCAATCTTTCAAATAGCTTCTGAAGATTCACCAGATGTTCTTCCTCCGTCTGTGACTTCGCAATCATGTCATCAACATAGACCTCGATCTCTTTGTGAATCATATCATGAAAGAGAGTCACCATCGCCCGCTGATAGGTTGCCCCTGCATTTTTCAATCCAAAGGGCATCACTTTGTAGCAAAAAGTTCCCCACGGTGTTATGAATGTTGTTTTCTCCATGTCCTCTGGGGCCATCTTGATTTGGTGATACCCAGAGAAGCCATCCATGAAGGAGAATACCGAATACTGAGCAGTATTGTCAACTAACACGTCAATGTGAGGGAGCGGGAAATCGTCCTTTGGGCTTGCTCTGTTCAAATCCCTGTAATCAACACACATCCTGACCTTCCCATCCTTCTTAGGTACAGGCACGATGTTAGCAACCCATGGAGGATAATTCGTCACGGCAAGAAATCCGGCGTCCAACTGTTTCTGAATCTCTTCTTTGATTTTGACAGACATCTCCAGTTTAGTTCTTCTCAACTTTTGTTTGACCGGAGCACAACCTTCTTTAAGTGGTAGCCGGTGTACAACAATATCAGTATCGAGCCCAGGCATGTCTTGGTAAGACCAGGCGAAGATGTCCACATACTCTCGGAGCATTTCAATCAATCTTCCCTTGACACTGTCTTCCAATACAACCCCTATCCTTACTTCCTTTCTGGCGTCCTCGGTTCCCAAATTCACAATCTCAATTTCCTCCTGATGAGGTAGGATGACTCTCTTCTCTTGCTTCAACAATCTGGCCAACTCTTCGGGCAATTCACAATCTTCGTCAGTCTCTTCTTCAGCCTGATAGATTGGATTGTCAAAGTCATACTGAGCTATAGCTGAGTCATGATCGGTGTCATCTGAATAAAAACACCTGCATGATTGATGAGGTATGTCTTAATATGTATGCAACAAAAGAAACACATTGCCATTTTGATGTGGGTTTTTAATGCATAAAAATAAAAACAGAAAGACAGAGATCAAAATATTTGAGTGTGAAAAGTCCTTTATTGATGATAAAGCAAAACATGCAACAGTTAAAAGCCCTACAAACAAAATCACTACGTCTTGGGCAGAACGCAGGATTAACATAATAGGAAAACAAAGCAATTACTCGAAGCTAGTCACTTAAATGACTTTTTCAGAAAACCAGTTGCACAGACTTTCTCCTGGGACGCAAGGGCGGATCCAGCTATCCATGTCACAATCATTGTCCCCTTCTTCCTCAATGGCATTAACTCTGTCGAAGAAAACATCGGCACTGGTGAAACGGACTAGGCCATAGCACTTAGGAGGCTCTTCCTGACGCCTAGGTGACTTGTACCCTAATCCATAAGTATCCCTCTTCTCCTGAACTTCAACCACTTGACCCCACCTATGTGAGCTACCAGCTTCAAACACAACTTTGGCGTCTTTAAACGAAGACATAGAGATCTCAGGCTGATTTGCCCCTGCAGGCTGTTCTATAACTTTAGACTGGACAACCTCTTCAAAAACCTTCACCTTCTCAAACCCCTGACACAAAGTCTCGTGGATTTCACCATCCACTTCCACGTATTTGAAGGTTGACAGTTGACTAATCATTATGTCTTCTTCCCCGCACACCATCACTACGTGATCATCAACCATGTATTTCAGTTTTTGATGTAAAGTGGAGGTTACAGCGCCTGCACCATGGATCCAAGGACGACCCAACAGACAGTTGTATGCTGGATGAATATCCATTATATAGAACGTTGCATCAAAGATTTCTAGCCCAACCTCGATCGGAAGCACAATCTCACCAAAGACAGATCTCTTCGAGCCATCAAAAGCTCGCACCACCAAGTCACTTGGTGTGCAAATTAATCCACTGGTATCTAACTTCATTAATGCTTTCTTTGGCAATACATTCAACGATGATCCAGTATCAACCAAAACATGTGACATCAGTGAACCACGACACTCAATCGAAATATTCAGGGCATTGTTATAATTCCTCCCAGCGGGAGTCAAATCAAGATCTGTAAAGCCCAAGCCATTGCCAGCGTTCACATGTGCTACAACCCCTTCTAGCTGATTAACAGAAATCTCTTGAGGAACATAGGCTTCATTCAAAACTTTTAGAAGAGCATTCCTATGGGCTTCAGAACACATTAGCAAAGACAGAATAGAGATCTTGGACGGGGTCTGATGTAACTGGTCCACGATCTTGTAATCACTTTTCTGGATGAGTCTCATAAACTCCTCTACATTTTCAGAAAAGGCATCATCAACCGGCTTTACCGTAGAATCAATAGTCACTGGGGTCTAAACAGAACCATCCATTGCCTATTTTCCCCTATCTTGCCTAGAAGTACTGGGTTGATCATTAACAGGAGTAAGCACTCTGCCACTTCTTGTTATAGCATCGGTCTCAACTTTAGCTTCTGAACTGGTACTCACTGGTGCAGTAGTCATTAATTCCTGCTTTTGTCCATTGACAATCACCTCGGCGCCATAATTCCAGGGAATAGCCTTAGAACTCTCATACAGAATGGGTTTAGGACCTGAAATAACAACCGGCGCTAGTCTCGCTGGCCCTGATATTACAACTGTCTTGAAAGAAATAACAATAGTAGCAACATCATCATTAACAACCCCTTTCTGCTGATTACCTCTATCAAATTGTAAGCAGCCCTCATTAATCATATTCTGGATACCCTTCTTCAACGAATCACAACAATTATCCTTTGTCAAACAATCTGAACAGTTCTCATCACAACCCGGATAGATGCCACCCTTTAATAACCTATTTTTAACCACAGCCAGCGGAGTCTTCAGCTCCTCAACATCCATGATCAAATTCAAAGCTTCACATTCCTCAATTATCGCATTCACCCTCGGCCCATTGTGATCAGGCATCGGGTTCTGCACAACATTAGGTCCATCATTAACAAAGCTGATAGCCTTTGAATCTATCAAGTCCTGGACTTTATGCTTAAAAGCTTTACAGTCCTCGAGATGATGCCCAGGTGCCCCAGAATGAAAATCACAATGGGCGTTAGGATTGTACCCGGGAGGCGGATTACCAACAGGAGGAGCCAAAGTCCTCTTTTCAACTAACTTCAACTAAAGCAAATGCTGAAACAATTATGAATATGGTAGAGGTGGAGTATCAAAGTGTCTGTTCTGCTTAGGTGTGAATTGTTGTTGGCGCGGAGCGCGATTCTGTCGTTGAGGTGCTGCCGGAGGTGGGAGTGCTGCAGGAATAACCACTGAAGCCACGTGCTGGTTATGGTTTTGTTGTTGTCTCCCCTTTTCCCTATAGGATGATACAACATTGGCCTCTCCTTTCTTTTTATATCCATCAAAAGGCTTCTTTCCATGCCCGGAAGACGATCCGTCACCACTAGAAACTTTTCCAGCCTTAATTCCAACCTCTATCTTTTGTCCGATTGCAATCACATCTGCAAACTTGCCTAGCGAACAAGGCAATAGCTTTTCATAATAGTGCTTAGGCAGTGTGTCCATAAACATATCTAACATCTCTTTTTCCAGCATTGGTGGTTGTACCCTAGCCGCCAATTCACGCCACCTTTGCGCATATTCTTTGAAACTTTCATCATTTTTCTGGGACATGCTCAACAGCTGAGTTCTGTTGGGAACCATGTCTGTGTTGTACTGGTAATGCTTGATAAAAGCAATAGCTAACTCTCTCCAAGTATGAATATCTCTACTTTCCAGCGCCATGTACCACTCCAAAGACGCGCCGGACAGGCTGTCTTGGAAAAAGTGCATCATTAGCTTCTCGTCCTTGGCATGGGCAGCCATCTTCCTGGTATATACCTTTATATGAGTTCTCGAGTAGGTAGAACCATTATACTTTTCCAGTGTAGGAATCTGAATCTTGTGCGGAATGACAATATCAGGGACCAACCCTAGGTCGTCCAAATCTATTCCCAGATCATCCTGCTTCACAACCCCTTTAGTTACGCCTCGATTAAACGGATCCTCTCATCACTGACCACAGGAAGACCAGTGTCCAAGCTTCTCACTGAAAAAACATCATCCTGTTGATCATCAAAACGATGGCCATGGATAGCTCGAATAGTGATTCCTTCTCCAACCACTGAAGGAATCCCACCCTGTTCACCAGCACCAGTGATAGGAATGTTGATACCAGCACCACCTCCGCCCGGAGGAATAACATGATTAAGAAGACCACCGTGTAAGATACCATTTTCATCAACCTGCGACACCAAAGGCTGAACTAGAGTTCTGAATTCATTCTGACTTTGCATCACGCCCTACATCATCTCCATGAATTGATCGATGCGAGCTTGCATAGCTGCCATGTCTGCCTTAACTTTGTCCATCACTCTGCTTTGATTAAGCCTGGTAGAATACCGATGAGCTGGTTAATCAATCCTGACTGTCAAAAAGAGAGAGCATAAGAAAACCAGAGAAACCAAGATAACCTGCAATGCAAAAATGAGATGATTATGCACATGCAAACATGTATGAACATTATCAAGGCGATCTATCCATTGATTCCAGTTTTAACAACCGAAGAGAACTGAATTCCTGATCATATAAAGAGAATAAGCATCTGTTACAACACAAGTCTGAATAAGCATAAACAAAGACCCCAACCAACAAGCCTGGCGGTGATCAAAGAAAACAACAGCAAGGAAACTAAAGCATATCATCAAGACTCAGCCGTGCTAGAATTCCCCATTCGTCATTCTTTTTGCACCAATTCTGCACTTCCTTGAGAAGCTTATTGGTATTAGGATGCTCTGGTCTCTGAATCAACTCCTGAATCAGAAGATCTCTCCTATGCAAGATTCCTGTTAAACAACGACTATGCAACTCCCAATCATCTTCTCTAGAAGCTCCACCTGAACTTGGACCTTCGCTCTTGGCTCTTTTCACCTCGGCTTGGATCTTCAGCTGTTCCATATCTGCCATGGTTTCCTTGAGCTTTTCCTCAACTGCTCTCCTTTCAAAGATCCCTGATAAAATCTCCTTATCCTTTTTTCGAAGCTCTGTCTTCAAACCTTCAATCTGTTCCAGATACTTGTCCTCTTTCAACCTGTTGGCAGTAATTGCTGTATTCCGACGATCATGGAACTTGTGAATTCTTGACATAGCATAAGCTAACTCTTTCTTTTTGGGCGAAAGGACCTTGCTAACACTTTCCAATGCTTGAGCCACTTTTTCTCTAGCTGTGACTTCTTTAGACAATTCTTTCTCCTTCACAGCCAAAAGTTCTGATTTCAACCTGGCAACATTAGGGATGTAAATGGATATCCATGGGGACGGATACTATGATATCCGTATTCGTCCCGTTAGATAAATATGATATCCATATCCGCCCCATATCCATGCAGATATCCGTTAAACGAGTAATCCGCGGGTTTTACGATATCCGCGGATATTTACAGATATCCATGGACAATATTTTTTTATGAAAAAATTTTTTTGAAATTTTTTTTTAACTTCTTTTAAAGACACAAAAATTTAGCATCACATAAGATCGATACAATTCGCTCCTAATTTAACAAAAAAAAAATTCATCACATTAATTTTCTTCTTATTCGCCAAAACATAATTAGATCCAAACATAATATTCATACATTTTAGTTTTAACCAAACAAATAAAAGATATTGTGATTGTGAGTTATGATAGAAGAGCGGGCGATAAAGAAGTAGGAAGAGAGACATTGGTTTGACAGAGGAACGACGACACTAGTTAGTTAGACTATGAAATTGTTGAAGTGAGATATGAAGTAATTAAAAGTTTAAATATGAAATGTCTAATCGAATTTGAATAAAATGTGAAAGGTTTTCTTCAAAGAATTTTTTTTTTCTAAAAAATAAAAAAAAATATAAGACTAATTTTTTTTAGAAGATGAAAAGATAAGTTATAATAAATTAATAATATTTAAATGATTTTTATGATTTATTAACGGATATGGATATCCGCGGGTATGGATATCATTAAACCCGTATCCATATCCATTAACAAACAGATATTTAAATATCCATTTATTTTATCCGTGGATATCCATTAAAATATCCGTCTCATATCCGTGACGGATTTTATTCGCGGATATCTGCGGGTATGGATTTTTTTACCATCCCTAGGCAACATGGATAGCTTCGCCTCTTTCGTGCTTCAACTGACCAACCTCTCTGCCCAGCTCACGATTCTCTTCTTGGAGTTTCTCCTTCTCAGCCCATAACTTATCATACTTCTCTGCATCAACAGTCGTGGGAGCCTCGATCATCAAAGAATACAAAGGTGGTTCCACCGGGAAGGGAAGAAGCTCCTCTTCTGCTCTTTTCTTAATCCACTCTTCATAGGAAGGAAAAACCCGGTTGTTACATTTCCCGAATGAAGTTTTTCCCTTCTTGGTCACCTGCTTCCAAGCATTCACAATCTTCCTTATCATCTCTTGATCCTCAGTACCATTGAAGAATAAGGACTCTCACATATCTCGCTCTTCAGGTGGACCTCTCAAAGGATAACCAAACTGCCTGATAACAAGGGAAGGATTATAGTTAATTCCACCTCTTCTCCCTATCAAGGGTACATTAGGGAATTCTCCGCACTTGCAAATAATCTCCATCCCTAGCATGTCATGGTTGAACCAAACAATGTTGTCAGCAGTCAAGCCCATTAACCTCTTTGACCACTTCAGAGAATCTCTCGTATCAACGAAAGCGCCAGCTTCGGGGAGATGACTCAGAAACCAAGTAAATAAGAGTGGTGCACAGCAACTCACAGTTTTTCCACGCCTATTTTCATTCTTGTAGTGGACTGAGTGATACACATCACCTAGCAAGGTAGGTATAGGATTCTTTGAAATAAAGATTCTGACAGCATGCATATCCACCAGATCAGGAACATTGGGAAACAAGACAATCCCATAGATGCACATAGCCAGAATAGCTTGGAAAGCAGTCCAATTCTTCTCTTTAACATGGATGCAAGCTTGATCAAACAAGAACTTCAATGAGAAACCCTTATCTCCTTGTTTCTCCACAATAATATTCTCTCAGAGCGGATTCACCAATATGAAAAGCAATGGCCATTTCTTTTATCCCAGGGCGTTCTTCAGAAAAGAATACTATGTCATGCCTGATGGGGATTCCCAAATAAATGAGAACTCCTCCAACGTTGGAGCCAAGATATAGTCTGGGAAAGTGAAGCAACGCAAAGACGGATCATAGAACTGAAGAAGTGTATTAATGGCATCCTTCTCATACTTGGAGATATTGTAGACAAACTTCAGAAGTCTCCCATACTCTCCACCAAACTCTGTACGAACTCCGGGACCAGCCATACTAATTAGCTTGTGAATCAACGTCAAGGTCGGGTCTGGGAACGAATAAGCAACAGTCTTCGTTCTCTGGACGTCCATGTTAAGGCAACCTCAGAAAACCGGAATCAAGAGTAAGATGCAAGCCCTGAAAAATGTCAAACATGTTGGAATGCAAGAAAAATGATATGCACATGCAAGCATGGGATCAAGGCATCACTGCTGGATGTGTTGTGCTGTTAATTGAACGAGAACCACAACCCAGAAAACCAGAATTCTAGAATACCGAACCACTGAGATAACCAGAAACCCAAATAATCGAACACTGATGAGAAATCCAGAAAACCGGGTAAGTTGAAGGTTTCGGTTACCTGCAAGCCTATAAACACCCATCCCCTCTCACATGTGGGTTCTAGAAAGGCGAGGATCCTCAATATCACGGGCTCTCAGGTCGAGAAATGATAATACGTTCACCATTTTTGGTTTGGCATCATCATCAATCGAGGAGGCCTCAATTGATTCCCCTCAAAAATAAGGTCATCCTATGCGAGTCCCTCAGCATTGGGTCCTCGGATCGAGAATGTGCAATGGGTTTGCCACGGAACGTGGTCTGCCACTGTCATATCTCGGGAGGAGAGGCGCAACTGAGGTATCGGAGAAACGGTCACCAGAGTCGACAGCTCTCTAGATCAACACCATAACATGCGCAAGACACACACGTCAGAATGCGTCCCAAGATAGCCTCGTCTGGTTGTGAATTTCGTGAACACACAAACGTACCAAGCGGGCACGTAGGTTCCACTACTCTCCACTCTAGTCCTAGGGTGTACTCAAGCCTGGGTATTGGGCTTATCTCTCAGAACAACCCAACCTGCCAAACAGAAACTAGCCAGTACAACACAGCAATATCCAGTATGACAGTAATAAAATGAAATGCAATGCAGTAAAAGCTGTAAAACAGTAATATACAACATAATAAAGCACAAATAAACACCCAACGAAAAAAACAAACAAGCGCTAGGATCGACTGGCTAAAGGGGATGGACCAGAGTCGCCAGCAGAGTCGCCAGCTGTCGCTCCCGAAAGATTCGCATCCAACGGTACAAATGCGAGAGTGGCGCAGAAAACACAGAGTCGTCAGCAATGTGTATTTATCCCGAGAGAGGGAAAGGAAACACTGCATAAACCTGAAGAGAAAGGGGGAAAGACATGGTCATCGCAACCATAGTCCAGGTTCGGGAGTCGGTTATGCGAGGGGAAGGTGTTAGCACCCCACGCATCCATCGTACTCGATGGGATCCACGCTTGTTGTCTAAATGGAGGGTGAGCTGTCCTACTATCTATGGCTGAACAAAAGAAAATGGGGACGGGGGTGACTAAGACGGACTCGGTAGGACATATTCGATGCCCTAGGCCTACGTACTCCCTCAGTGCAATGGGAAAGTCAGAGTCAACGAAGTTCGGATGGGAACTGTGGGGGAAGGTTGCTCGCCAAGACAATCGCTGTCTTGTGCCTACATATCCTCAATCGGACGAGAGAGAGGAATCAGAGCTAATGTAGTTCGTGGGTACGACCACGGATGGGTAAGTGTTTTTTATGAGCGACGTTAGATTCGCGTCCGGCAGTTAGGGACGATGCCTGTTTGCGACTCAGACGGAAGGTAACGTGCTCTTTTCTGAAAATGGTCTGGAACCAAACAATCCCGAATTATAAAAAGATTTGAATTTGTTTTGGTGTTTTTTAGACAGAAGTGTTTTTTAAGTTAGTTCATAACTTGCATTGCACCAAAGTCTAGGGCACAGGGACGAATACTTAACGAATCGTCCCAAGACAGGACGCCCGCTAAGTACTCTAGAAAGATGAGAGGAAGCCCCTAATTTCTCATTCCCCACGCTTAAGGCTCGTGCGCAATACACTTTATCTTTATTAAGTGTTTTCAAGAAGTTTTGAGATGAGAAGAGAGAAGACCCAAAGGAAACTCTAAAGGGAAACTAAGAGTCCTAATGTTATCATGCATGGATGACCTATGGTTAGTGAGGTTTAGGAAGGAAAACTACCTAAAACCTAATACTAATCCTACTCCAAGCTTAATCAAAAATTAAGTTGGACTAGGTAGCTCTAAAGGGAGAGAATCCAAGACTTAAACAAGTCTTGAGATTCATGGGAAGAGAAAGAGTGAAAGAGAGGGAAGGTACAGCACCTACAACAGCACACTTGCTTTAGAACAGCAATGAAATCATGCACATACACCAAACAGCATTCAATAGCATGAAACTCAGCATGAAAACAGGTGTAAAAAGGTCAAACAGCAAACATGTACACATGGACAGCACATATGACAGCACTTTATGTGAAGCTCAGATGTGAAATTAGGACAGCATGCACCACACTTGAATACAATTCGATCAAGGCAGAGCAAACGTGCATCAAACAACATACATCGTTCAATTAATCATGATCATAAACAACCCAACACCATGTTGAATAACCTTGCAATCATCATGGAAGAATGCAACATATAACATATGATCAAATGAAACAAGTATGCACATCATGAAATTGGATACAAGTAAGTATGCACAATCATCATCAATCCAGCAGCAATGCACAATGAACATGATCAACAAGTGAGTGTGCGTATGTGTTCATAGCATCAAGTGTTCAACAACACAAACATACACATAAACGATGAAATCCAAGCATCGCGTGTCGGAGAAATGTGTTTATGCAATAGTGTGAGGTGCAACAGCTCAAGAATAATCCATAAATCATCAACATATTAGTCCATGAAGTTTAGACATGCATCGGATCTCAAACAACTAAGAAAATGCACTAAAATACACATTCTGTCCCAGAGTAACTGGTTAACAAACGGTGAGTAACCGGTTACTTAGTTGAAAATCAGACCATTTACGCAAAAAATACACAGAGTAACCGGTTAACAAACGGTGAGTAACCGGTTACTCTAGGACAGCAGTAAAAAAAAATATGTTTCAAAAGCACTTTTCAGCATCAAACCACTCATCCAATTATTTCCAAATGATCATACAATCACTCATGCACGAAATTAAGCTCATGAGCAGCAATCAAACATCATGCAAATCTATTATCATCAACATTCATGATCAACATCAAGCAAAAGCATCAACAACACATGAAATCAATGGATCTACATTGCAAAAGCTATGATCAATCAAAATCAATTATAGATCTAGGGAAAACCAACCTATAAGGCTGAGGTTTGCCTTGGTGAATGTTGAGAACAAAAATTGATGATCCAAGCAAGAAATCCAAAGATCTATGTGATGAACTTCAAGATCCAAGCAAGAACAACCAAGATCCAAGCTAGAACAACTCGAATAATGAAAAGCTGCTCCAAAGGTGATTGCACACTCCAAAACAGTAGCAAATCCAAGATTCTTTCAAGAATTAGTGAATGGATGGTGGTTTAGTCTCAAGATCAACAAATTCCAAGGTGAAATTTGATGAACTTTGATGATGAAACTTTGAGTGAGGGTTTTGGAAAATGAGAGAAAAGTTGAGAGAATTGAAAGAATTCTGAAAATTGGAGAGTGAAAAATGATCTAGGTCCCCCTTGGTTTGGAATGAGTGAGCTTAAATATCCTCTAGCTTAGGAATTTGGCTTGGGTTTGGAGTGAGTGAAAAATGAGGTTAAAATGGGTTAAGAAGTGAAGTGTGGAATTGGGGTGGAAAAATGATGGAGAGAATTTGAATTTTGGGTGGTAAATGATGAAAAGAAGCTGTTCTAGATCCTTCCCACGTAGGCACAAGCAATGCACATGACCACTAGAATGATTTGAAAATTCTGCAGTGCTGAAAAATGCAGATTCTGGGCAAAAATTACACAGGGTAACTGGTTAACAAACTGTGAGTAACTGGTTACCATAAGGAAAATTTGAATTTTCTGCTTGGCGCCAAAAGGAGGGAAAATGGAGACGGACTTGATTCCACCTGTTCTGAACCACAATATGCCTCTGAAACTTGTCTTTGGACCTCACTACTTGAGTTCACTTGAAACATGCCGTGAAATATTTTTCGAGCCCCGATTAAATTGCTGAGACGGTTGTTCGGTGCTGAATTGTTGATCAAAATTTGACTGCCAGAACTGTTGATCTTCAAATCACTTAATGAGCAAAATAAATGCTCAAAAAGACTTCGAGAATTAAATGCTTGGCCTTAACTGCCGATGAAGATCAAACCGGTGCTGAGAACATCTTGTACTACTGAAGAAAATGCCCCGATCCCATGCTCAAAGAAACATGCAAATGCAGCAATGCTAATGTAAAAAAATGCAAAGAAACATAAGCCAGTTAGCTAAAAGCAAATTTTGGGGTGTTACATTCTAGAAGCAATACCTTGTAAACAAAACCTTTTTCAAACTGTTATTTGAAGTTCCTTGAGAAAAACCTGGTGAGGTTAGATTTCTTGAGAAGTCTAGGACTAGTGAGAGTCTTAGAGACTGTTCCTTAAGAGAGACCAGTGTGGTTAGATCTCTTGAGAAGTCTAGAACTTGAGAGTTTTAGAGGTTGTTGTTAGTCACCAGCAGTTAGGCTTGTGCATTGTATTAATCTGATTGATTAGTGGATTAAGACCTCGATTGAGAGAGGCGAAATCACCTTGGTGGGTGGACTAGATTAACTTGAGGAATTCTCAAGTCAACTAGTATAAACATACTGTGTTATCTCTTTCAAGCGTCATTAAGATTATTACTCATAAGTTAAAGAGTTGTTAAAAGAGATTAGTATAAAGAAATGAATTTATTTTGAAAAACCAATTCAAATCCCCCTTTCTTGCGTTTTTCACACCTTCAGAAACTCCTTCAATACAGTCTGCCTCCTCATGGGCTAATTCAATATGGAACAAAGAAAGGCATTATTCTTGGTGAACTTATCTCTACTAAGTTCAATCCCCAGGAAAGTCAAATTTCCTGAACATTATGTCATTCTAGGGTTGACCTTCATCCCTTAAACCAATAGCCTCCTCTTGGGCATCATACAAAGATACTTCTCTACATCAGAGCCTACCATTTCTTGAGAGACTTGGATACTCTCAGCCTCCTCTTGGGCTTCATTTAAGTAGACTTGGCAAGTCTTATCTCCTTTGGGAACTCACACAGAGACACTCAAAGTACAGGATAAACCCTGAACATTTCACCAATACACCTATCTCCAACAGAGTTAAACCCTCTAAGGTTTTCAAACTCACCTTTCAATTTCTATGACCCCCAACAAGGCTTAACATTCATCTTGAATATCCCAGCCAGGGACTTTTAACCATCAACAAATCCCCAGTATAATCAGAGCCTCGTGGCATCTGATACTTCAGCTCTTCCCTGATTTCTAGCAAGAGAAAATCCCTTTGGATTCCCCAATACAATTTAGAACTGCTTCTGGATTTCCATAAATCCTCGAAAAGAGATAGCCTCCTCTTAGGCTTCATATAAGAACTTCCTCAGTCAACCTCAATCTTGGGCTTTGTACAAGACAGATAAAACCCTCCCCAATGGAGTCAGTTTCCTTTAGCTTCAACCTTGGGCTTTGAACAAGGCACACAAAAATCAAAATCCCCTCAGATAAGACCTTGAGTCCTCTCTGTAGGAAGACACTTCTTCTATACATTACACAAACAATCAAAACCTTTTCCAGATAATTGATGTAAGTGGCACACTTGTTGATTCAAAATCCAAGTTGGAGTCCTTCCTTTATCCTGGTTAAAACTTATCTTTCATCTAACAGCTGTAAGTGGTAAGCATTTGTATTCCATACATCCAAGCCAAAGTCCCTCTCTTTGCATGAAAGACTTATAAGGAAAAAGTGGCATTACTCTATACTGAGTTAAAGCTTTCTTCCTTCATGACATCCCTTTTATAAAGGAAATTATGGCATTGCTGGATTCAACACATTCCAGTTAAAGTAATCTCCCTTTATAACCAATTTCTCAACATTTATGATGAATAGGCGAGATATCTCCCTTTAGAGATGACAAATTTTCTCTCAGTCACCCCCTTTAGCTTAAATCTTGGGCTTTGAACAAGACACAAATACTCCGATAGCTTTAATCTTGGGCTTTGAACAAGATAGTAAACATATTTTTTCCTCCCATAGAATAAGAGGAACTACAATTGCTCCGATTTCCCAAATCTCTTTACGGGAATACGTAGGCATAAAATTGTGAAATCTTAGCGAGCACATAAATCTAAAACTTTAGGTCCAGTACCTTCCCAAAAACAACAGAAAACCCGAAAACAACAAAAACATTCTCTCAACACTCCCAAAGGAGAAACTTTCCCAATCCACAGCAGATAAACACAAGAAAGTATTTCAAGTTAACAGAAATACATGTAAAAGAAGGTTCCTATGGATTACCATAGATACACTGGGTGTTAACAGCTTCCCTTTGTATAACCAGACCCCGATCCCCGATGTCTTAGCATTTGTTAAAGAAAACATTTGCGTGCAGGGTTAGTTTAAGATATTTCCCCCTTCCTTAACTAGCTTCATAGGATAAATATAGAAATCAGAAAGTAGCACCCAATCCAAATTCCGCAGTAAGGTGGTCGCGTCACCAATAAAAACCGCACGCCACAGAAAAATGGCGACTCTACTGGGGATTTTAGGATTAGATTTTCCTAAGAGGTCTAGGCCTTGCTTTGCATTTATTTTTCTGTTATCTTACTTGCTTTCTCATATATATATATATATAGGAAATGCTAACATACACCTAAAATTGGTGGGTCCCACACAAAAATACACTACATCTATTTTCTTCATCTTTCTAATGTGGGTCCCACCCAAAATTGGTGGGCCCCACACAAAAATACACTAAGGTGTATGTTGCTAATGCACACCTACGTGGGTGTGCATTAGCATAACCCTATATATATATATATATATCATCTGCTGTCATATTATTTGATACCCTTATTTAATTACTGTTATTTGGGAATGCGATTAATACGCATGTGGTGAGTCTGAGAGAACATTAAGATAAGTGGTGGCATATTCGGGGAGGCATATAGGGAGTGAATCGCGACCAAGCTAACTTGAGAATCCACCGAATCAATGGAGGTGCCCGCGTAGAATTACCAATGTTGAACAAGAATGTCGTGAAAGCATTGTTTTTTCCCATTGGGTTACCCTTGAAGTTGAGGATTAGTAGACACTTAACCAATTAACCATTAGGTAGTGCAATGACTACCGGGAATAGTTGATACGCGATACTATACTCAAAGGAGATTCATCTTGGGATATTATAGCTCTCATGAGTCAATCGATTTGCTGTTAATATCTTTAAGAGGGGACAATGATTTTGGGAACCTTTGTTAGAACCTGTTCTGCAGGTACAAAATTTGACCTCTAGTACACACCTTGGGAATGGGTAGATCCATGGCTCCATGCTCGTGACGATGAACCCTTAAACCCATGTTTTCAAATGTTTTTGTTTGCTGCATTCATAGATCCATGCATTCATTAAAAAAACATTTTTTAAACAAGAAAAAACTCTTTTTTCTAAAAGAACTGAAACAATAATTGCAAATATCAGAGGTTGCGTTATGGATTTACGAAGAAGAAAAACGCACAAGTACAACTTCAAGGTTCCAAAACTAGAAGACCTAAGGAAATTGGGAAGGATGATTAATAATCCCGAGGATTTCAGAGCTAAGCACGGAGGACTGTTGTCTCTTTTAAAGGCCAACATGGTTGAAGGGATCCTATCTATATTGGTTCAGTTCTACGATCCAGTATACCATTGCTTCACTTTTCCAGATTACCAGCTCACACCAACACTGGAAGAATACTCTCACCTAATTGATTTACCTATCACTGCTCAAGATCCATTTTTCGGACTGGAAGAAATTCCAAAAGATCAAGCCATTGTAAGGGCCATCTCTTTGGAAGAGTCAGAAATCAGGACTCACATGACCACCAAGGGAGGAATCCAGGGTTTATCGGCTAAATTACTGATGGAGAAAGCTCTATACTTTTTCAGTATAGGAAAAATAACCGCTTTCGAGGATGTCTTTGTCCTGCTCATATATGGGTTATTCCTCTTTCCCAACATTGATAACTTTGTCGACACCAATGTTGTTAAGATATTCCTAATCGGGAACCTGATCCCAACTTTGCTCGCGGATGCTTATCATCCTATACACTTAAGAAATTTATACAATGTAGGGATGATCACCTGCTATGTACCATTACTCTACAAATTGTTTATTTCCCACTTGCCCAAGTCTGCTGCTTTTTGGGATCACAAGAGTAGTCTGCGATGGTTGCAGAAGATTATGTCCCTTACCAACTTTGACATAGATTGGTATAATCGGATCTATGACGGGATAAAAATCATCGACAAATGTGGAAATTTCCCCAACGTACCCCTCATTGGTACTAAAGGATGGATTAACTAACATCCAATTTTAGCTCGCCATCAACTTGGATACCCGATGAAGAATATCCCACATAATGCTCATCTGGAAGGTTTTTCTTCAAGGAAGGAGAAAATGACAGGGCACTAAAGAAAGAAATAGTGCATTCTTGGCAACATGTTCACAGGTAGGGGAAAGAGTCCTTGGGGAGGCCAAACTGCATCTCTGCAGAGCCTTATCTCCACTGGGTGCAAACTAGAGCCATCAAACTGAGGATGCCTTACCCTCATCAAGAACTTTTTCCCTTAAAGGAATTTGTCCTTTATTTCATGTCTGATGCGGAAAAACTCCAGGTCGCTCTTAACAAAGTCCAACGCGAGAATAACTCTTGGAAGAACAAGTACCAGATTCTTAATTTGGAATGTACCAAGATTCAGGAACTGCTAAAGGAAAAGGATGCCCTGATTGAGATATTAGAGCAGTATGCTATAGAAAGTCAGGAGGAACGAAGAAATTTTCTCACTCCATTCACTTGGCAGAGGATTGTCGACCCGACAACGGCTGAAGGGGCCCGATCGAAGAAAAGAAAAGTTCGGGAACCAAAATTTTAGCTCTCCTTAGAGATAACTCAGGATTCATAGGCCTAATTTTCCTTCTTGCACTTTGTAAAAAACTGTACTTTTCCCTGTAAAATATTGTAATCTTTCGAGTTCAATAAAAGGGTCTCTCCTCCGCTGTGTGATATTTGCAATATACTCGTTAAAAGTTATTTTGAAAACAAAAACTAAAAATATATCATTCTTTGCATATCATTCATCATTCTCACATAACACATCTTTATCTTTGAGTCTCACATATGTGTCGCACTCTAGAGTCAAACTGTCTCATTCGTATAATACTCGGGCCAATCAAAAAAACAAAATGGATGATCTCGAGGAAGATAACAGAGAGCTGAGAGAAGAAATCAATGCTCTAAAGGAGAGTTTGAAGAAACTCCACAACACCATGCAATCCTTGGAAGTAGCCCAGGAATAACAACATCCAAGGACTGTGATCTCAGAGATTACATCTACACCAGCGTTTGAGACACCTGGTAGTCATCCTCAATACAGCATGCCTAATAGTTTCCCCTGGGGCATGCCTCTTCATCCCACTGGTCACTGAAGACCCAGAAGTCATAGCAGGAACCGCCATACCTGAAGGTTACAAACTTTAGGTCAATAAAGATGCAAGGATTACAGCAGAAACTCCTGAAGGTTACAAACTTCAGGTCACTGAAGCGCCAAGAGTTACCGCCGTAATGACTATACCACAACCAGTGGTACACACTATCCCGGAGGAACAGATTATACATGCCACTTCTGGTAGAAACGAAAAAGTATACGAAATGATGAATGAATTCTAGGAATAATTCTTGAAAATGCAGAAGGAACTGCATGCCATTCGCGGTCAAGACTTATTTGGTAAAGACGTCGATGACCCATGTTTGGTCCCTAATGTAAAGATACCGCACAAATTCAAGGTGCCCGACTTTGAAAAATACGGAGGCAACTCTTGCCCTCAAAGTCATTTGGTGATGTACGCTCAAAAAATGTCTACTCAGACAGAAAATCAACAGCTACTAATCCATTACTTCCAAGACAGTTTAACCGGTGCCGCACTCAAATGATACATGGGTTTAAACTTCACCAAGATCAGTACTTTCAGAGATCTTGGGGCAACCTTCGTTCAGCAGTATAAATACAACTTGGACATGGCACCAGATAGGGACCAGCTCAGAGCAATGTGTCAAAAGGATAAGAAACCTTCAAGGAGTATGCTCAAAGATGGCGAGAAATCGCCGCCCAGATCTGTCCTCTCCTCGAGGAAAAGGAAATGACCAAGATCTTCCTGAAAACATTAAGCTCATTTTATTACGATCTAATGGTCGCTAGTGCACCTAGTGACTTCACTGAAATGGTGAACATGGGAGTATGCCTTGAAGATGTAGTCTGAGAAAGACGATTGGTCAAAGATGCAGAGCCATCTGGCAGTACAAAAAGATAGGATAGTGCTTTCAAAAATAAGAAAGAGCAAGATATCAGTAATATCTCTCTAGGAAAACAAAGGCGAAGGTATCAACCAGTAGCAATAGTAACTTCTGCTATCAACCCAGCGCTAACTCTGGCATATCAACCTCAGGTTTCTTAGAGCCAACCAAATCAACAACAGTATCAGCAAAGACAGCAACAACCTCTTCAGCAGGCTCTCCCAAAGTACAATAACAACAATCGTACTACATGACCATCAGGGTTTGACCCTAAACTGATGTTGTATACAGAGTTATTTCCACTTCTACTGGCCAAAGTGCGCGTTCAAACCCGGACTCCTCTTACAGTACCAGAAAATCCACCTTTTTGGTTCAAAGCAGAGCAAACTTGCCCTTACCATCAAGGAGGATCGGGACATAATATTGAGAATTGTCTCAGCTTCAAGTCTGATGTACAGAAGCTCATCAGAAATGGGGTTTTATCTTTCAAAGATACTAATCCAAATGTTCAGACAAACCAGTTACCGCAACACGAGAATACTTCAGTGAGTTTAATAGAAAGAGAGCTTAGCGGCAGTTATCAAATTCACAATGTACGCTTACTGGGAACCAACCTGGTAAAAATACATTGCAGACAGAGCGGGTACGGCCATGTGCCATCTCACAACTATCATCAATGTGATATCTGTTCCAAGGACAGTCAAGGATGTGCCATAGTACAAGCAGCTCTACAAGAGCAAATGGATCTAGGTTAGATTCAGGATCACATGATTCGTGAAGTAAACATGGCCCATGCACATCCCAACATTGTTCAGAACCATGACATTCGTGCAATGAACGTCAATCTAGTGGCAATACATTCGAGACAAAGTCAGTATTACAATTTGTCGCGGCACGATTACAAAGCTAGCCCAATCTGCTCAAAAGACAATCAGGGAGGCTCTTTTGTACAAGAGGCCCTCCAGCGTCAAATGGATCTTGGATGGATCTAAGATTACCATGAAAGAAATGATCATCAAGTCAATATGGTTCAAATCTTTGACATCCGATTAATGAATACTAGTCTAGTGGAATTGCATGCCAAGCAGGTCAGACTTTATTTTCTGGCCTCGCACGATTATCAAGACTGTAAAGAATGCTATAAAAATGACCAAGGGTGTGCGCTTGTTTAGATAAATCTTCAAAATCTATTAGACCATTGGTGGCTTCCGATCTATTGGGATGAAGACACGCAATAAGTTAGCATGGCTGATGGGAACCCTGGTAGACACCAAAGTGGTGATATCCGCTTACAGGAAACAGATCTAGTTAAGATGCACTGCATACAGAGCGGATATGGTCGGGTACCACCTCACAATTATGAACGTTGTGGAATATGCTCAGAAAATAACCAAGGATGCTATCTCATACGAGCAGCAATCCAGCATTAGTTAGACCGAAAGGAAATTCAACCGTGCTTGAATCCTGAATCAATCAACATGATACAAGATTGTTTCCATGTTCAAACCAAGAACCAAGGACTACTAGACAAAAGCACTGTCATAGTCTCCAATCATGGAATAAACAAGGATGTTTTCTCCATAATTCCTCTGCTCAATGATCCCAAAATCTCTCTTGACAGTAGGAAAATTCCAAACTTAGAGCTGATCGAGGTTGCCTACGACGGTCAAAAGGCCCAAAAAGCCCCTGTGGTTATCTACCTGCCAGGTCTAATACCGTACAAGTCAGAAAAGGATATCCCATACAAGTACGGTTCAATGACCATAGAAAATGGAAAAGAAACTCCAGTACCCTCCGTTGTGAACATTCCCGACATCAGTCGAGTTACCCAGAGTGGTCGGATCTTCAACAGAGGAGTTGGAGAACCTGCCAAAGAAAGGAACCTCAAGTCGAAATACCTAATCAATAGGTTGGTCAATCCAGCAATGCGGAACCTATAAAGAACAACGATGAAATACTAAAGCTCGTTCAGAAAAGTGAGTACAACATTGTGGATCAATTGTTGCAAACTCCGTCTCGAATTTCAGTACTATCTCTCCTGCTTAGTTCAGAAGCTCACAGAGAAGCCCTACATAAGGTTTTAGAACTAGCCTTTGTAAAACAAGATGTGACCATGAGTCAATTTGACAACATCGTCTCCAACATCACTTCCTGCAACAACATGGGATTCAGTGATGAAGAACTTCCAGAGGAAGGAAAGAACCATAACATGGCACTCAATATCATAGTCAATTGCCAGGACGATGCTTTAGCCAGCGTACTAGTAGACACAGGTTCATCCTTGAATGTCATGCCCAAGTCAACTTTGGTACGACTATATTTTCAAGGTACTCCCATGAGAGGCAGTGAGATCATCGTCAAAGCCTTTGACAGATCTAGAAAAACAGTTATCGGTGAAGTTGATCTTCCCATAACCATCGGTCCTCACACTTTCCAAGTCACTTTCCAGGTCATGGACATCCGAGCAGCATACAGTTATTTATTAGGAAGGCCTTGGATACACGAAGTTGGGGCAGTCACTTCGACACTTCACCAGAAGCCGAAGTTCGTCAAGAACGACTAATTAGTCACGGTATGCGGAGATCAAGCTTTAATCGTGACCAACTTATCATCATTCTCCTGTGTAGAACTAGAGGAGATTGTTGGAACTCAATTTCAAGCACTCTCGATGAGCAATGAGAATCACCAAGAAAAAGGAACATCAATTTCCTCATACAAAGACGCCCTCAAAGCAATGGGGAGTGGTGACATAAAAGGATTGGGACGGATTGTAATTCCTATTGATAACAAGACAAGAAAAGGTCTTGGTTTATCTCTGACATATACACAGACTACGAAGAAGGACAAAAGTTTTCGTCCCATTCAGGATTTCTTCCACAGCGGAGGTTTCCTCCACCCATTATCTCAAGAAGCCCACACCATCGAGGGGAACAACTCTTCTGATACAGATGAGGAGTAGAAGTCCTAGCTTAACGATGAAGGTTATATATCTCAGGGAGAAACATACATACCATTCTGCTCTCCAAAGAAAAGTCCCAGATATATACCGAGATCTGATGTCAGAATGATCTACAGAGATTGTGATCCCGAAGGATGCCATGCTCCACCCAAATCATTAGAGGAAGACACTCTGATGAAAGACAACTTTGACTACGATTATTATGATCCCCTATATGACTTGCCTATCTGGAAGCCATACACGGAAGACTCGGGGCAAAAGAGTCAGCCGGACAATGCCTATCAGCTGAGTAATTCTGAAAAGAATACGCATGTTCCCCCAGAGTCATGGAAACCTTACCCAAAACATTCTGAAAATGTCCAACACCATGTTGATGAATTTGCAAAGATTGGAGGACAAGAATTCATTAACTATGCATTTCCTGGAGTCAAGGTCATTGAGGGGGATGACTCATCTATCCCCACAGAAACTTGGGATACCTTAGTGAAGCCAAGCGGCAAGTACAACTTTCTAGTCAAATACACTGCTCCCGAAAGCTCTCGCATCAGGTACGAGGACATCCAACCAACTGGATAGGGAGACCCTCTTGAAAGTGAAAATACTATGGAAGATGCGACATAAGAGTCCTCTTATGATAACTCAGCATGGGAAGAAGACTCCAATGATCCTACTTCGCCAGAAATCAGTGTCATTTCTAAAGACAAACCAAGAAGGAAAGTACCAGACTTTATGATTCGCAGAGGAGTTCGTCGCCATTGGGTTGCAGTCGATGTCCCTAAAGTCGTCCATAAGTCGAAGTAATTACTACATCTTTATTTTAACCTTTCACCTTGCCCAGGTGAAGTGGATGTTTTATAGGGCTTACTTTTTTGTAAATGTCCCTCTTCGCTTCGCCCAAAGCGACAGAGTCTTATTTTATTGGGTTGTGTTTCAAGAATCGACAAATCATAAATAAATAATGTCATTCTGAATTCCCGCATTTATTGCTATTTTCACTTTTCGTTTTTTCAGAAAATGGTAATCCTAAAAAACAACCCAAAATAAAAACAAGCGTTTTCAGAAAATACACCACACACACTTTTGCATTCTCTATGTATTTTTAAAAAAAAAGAATCATCACGTCATGCAGATTATTTGTTTAAAACCCTATTGAAACATATGATCCAATGCCTTCTCCCAAATTTGAATTCCCTGTATTTGAAGCTGAAGAAGAAGAGAACGAAGAAATTCCGGAAGAGATCTCCCGACTACTCAGACATGAGGAACAGTCCATTCAACCTTACAAAGAGCCGTTGGAAATGGTCAATTTGGGTCCAGACGAAGAAAAGAAAGAAGTTAAGATTGGAGCACTGCTCAGTCCAACTGTCCAAAAAGGCTTGATAGAGCAGCTCAATGAATTTCCATATGTGTTTGCTTGGTCCTACCAGGACATGCCAGGGTTGGATACCAGCATCGTGGAACATCACTTACCACTGAAAACAGAATGTCCTCCAGTAAAACAAAGATTGAGAAGGACTCATCCAGATATGGCCATTAAAATAAAAGAAGGAAGTGTAGAAGCAGATCGACGTGGGGTTCCTTGCCACCTCAGAATATCCTCAATGGCTAGCCAATATAGTGCCAGTTCCAAAGAAGGACAGAAAAGTCAGAATACATGTAGACTACAGGGATCTGAACAAAGCAAGTCCAAAGGATGACTGTCCCTACCACACATTGACATGCTGGTAGACAGTACAACAAAATTTAAAGTATTCCCCTTCATGGATGGATTCTCGGGCTATAATCAAATCAAAATGGCGCCAGAAGATATGGAGAAAACTTCATTCATAACCCCATGGGGCACCTTTTGTTACAAGGTAATGTCGTTCAGTCTAAAGAACGCGGGGGCAACTTATCAAAGGGCCATGACAACTCTGTTTCACAACATGATCCACAAAGAGATTGAAATGTACGTCGATGACATGATTGCCAAATCTGAAACAGAAGAAGAACATGTGGAACATCTATCAAAGTTATTCAAGCGTCTGAGAAAATACAAACTCCGCTTGAATCCTAATAAGTGCACATTCGGCGTACGCTTAGGAAAACTCTTAGGATTCATCATCAGCCAAAAAGGAATTGAGGTTGATCCCGACAAAGTCAAGGCCATTCAAGAAATGCCTTATCCAAAGACTGAAAAGCAGGTCAGAGGATTTTTGGGACGTCTGAATTACGTCTCAAGATTCATATCCTTCATGACCGCGACATGCGCACCGATCTTCATGCTACTCAGAAAGAACCAAAGCTGTGTATGGACAGAAGATTGCCAAAAAGCTTTCGAGAGCATTAAAGAACATCTGCTGAATCCACCGATTATGTCTCTTCCAGTGGAAGGAAGACCACTAATCATCTACTTAATAGTCTTGGAAGACTCCATGGGTTGTGTACTTGGCCAACAAGACGAGACAAAAAGAAAAGAGTCTGCCGTTTATTACTTAAGCAAGAAATTCACGGACTGTGAGACTCGATACACTATGCTCGAGAAAACTTGTTGCGCTCTGGCTTAGGTAGCTAAACGTCTTCGCCAATACATGATTTGTCACACTACTTGGTTAATCTCCGAAATGGATCCGATCAAGTATGTCTTTGAAAAGCCTGCTCTCACATGAAGGATTGCCCGTTGGCAGATGTTGTTATCAGAATATGACATCGAGTATCATGCTTAGAAAACCGTCAAAGGAAGTATTTTAGTCGATCATTTGGCTCATCAACCGATTGACGATCAGGAATCAGCCAAATTTGACTTCCAGATGAAGATATCATGTACTTAAAGATGAAAGATTGCGATGAACCACTACCATGCGAAGGGCTAGAGCCAGGTTCCCAATAGGGACTAATATTCGACGGAGCCGTCAATACTTATGGAAACGAAATTGGGGCAATCATTGTAACACCTCAGGATACTCACATTCCTTTCATTGCCAGATTAACGTTCAAATGTACAAACAATGAGGCCGAATACGAAGCTTGTATCATAGGTCTCGAAGAAGCTATTGACTAAGGATAAAAAACTTGGATGTGCATGGTAACTCAGCCCTGGTTGTAAATTAGATCAAAGGAGGGTGGAATACATATTAATCAGGATTGATTCCTTACAAAGATTACGCGAGGAGGGTGTTAGCATTCTTCAATAGAACCGAGTTTCATCATATCCCTCGTGAAGAAAATCACATGGCTGATGCATTAGCCACCATATCCTCCATGATTAGTGCGAGTCAATGGAACGACGTACCCAAGATTGACATAATGCCCCTTGAAAGGCTCGCTTACATCTTCGCGATTGAAGCAGTCATAGATGACAAACCATGGTATCACGATATCAAATACTTCCTTCAAAGATAGGAATACCCGCTTGGGGCATTAAGAAATGATAGGAAGACTCTCAGAAGACTGGATGGCAACTTCTTCCTAAACAGTGATATACTCTACAAGAGAAACTTCGACATGGTTTTGCTCAGATGCGTAGACAGACAAGAAGCAAACATGTTAATGAAAGATATTCATTAAAGATCCTTTGGCACTCATACCAATGGACACAGAATGGCAAGAAAAATTTTGAGAGAAGGATATTATTGGCTGACAATGGAATCTAATTGCTACAAGTACATGAGGAGGTGTCATAAGTGTCAGATATACGCCGACAAAATCCATGTACCACCAACGCATCTCAAAGTTCTTTCTTCTCCATGGCCTTTCTCTATATGGGGAATCGATATGATTGGCATGATTGAACCCAAGGCTTCAAACGGACATCGGTTCATCCTGGTAGCCATTGACTACTTCACCAAGTAGGTTGAAGCAGTATCATACACCAATGTAACCCGACAAGTGGTGGTCCGATTTATCAAGAACAATCTCATCTTCCGTTATGGTGTTCCAAGCCAGATCATTATGGATAATGGATCCAACTTGAACAACAAGATAATGAAAGAGTTGTGTGATGAGTTCAAGATCGAACACCATAACTCATCTCCCTACCGACCTAAAATGAATGGAGCGGTAGAAGCGGGTAACAAGAATATCAAGAAGATCATTCAAAAGATGCTTTTAACCTACAAAGATTGGCACAAGATGCTACCATTTACTCTTCATGGTTATCGTACATCTGTCCGCACTTCAACAGGGGCAACCCCTTTCTCTCTAGTATATGGCATGGAAGCAGTCTTCCCATAGAAGTAGAGATTCCATCACTAAGAGTATTGATGGAAGCTAAGCTAACAGAAACTGAATGGTGTCAAAGCTGACACGAAGAAATAAGTCTGATTGAAGAAAAGAGAATGACGGCTTTATGCCATGGTCAGTTATATCAGCAAAGAATGAAGAAGGCGTTTGATAAAATGGTCTGACCCCGTGTCTTCAAAGAATGAGACCTCGTGCTCAAGAAGATACAATCATTTCTCACTGATTCCAGGGGCAAATGGACTCTGAATTATGATGGCCCCTATGTTGTTAAGAAAGCCTTCTCAGGCGGTGCCTTGAGACTCGCAACTATGGATGGAGAGGAGTTTGCCTACCCCACGAATATTGATGTAGTCAAGAAATACTTCGCCTAAATGAAATAAAAATAAAAATAAAATGTCTCGTTGGACTGAAAACCAGAAAGGTCGGTCCAGACAAAAATTAGATACATAAACAATAGTCATCCCGATAGATTGAAAACCTGAAAAGGCAATCTAGGCAAAAGTTAGGGATTCATGGCAAGTAACTACGTCCGACAAGATTAGCTCCTCGGCGATAACGTCATCCGGAAAGAAAACCTCAGTCAAGGTCACCTTCGACAGAAGCCCAAAATGTCCAGAATTCAAAGTTAGTGGAAGGATAGCGGTCGTTATGTTTTAATACAATCCCCTTTCCTTTAAATTACCATTTTCTAAACTTTGTAATGCACCATGGGATCATGCGTTTGGCTGATTACCATTCTATCAATAAAATTTGAGCCCTAGTGCTTTTTGTTTGCAATTTCCATTTATTCTGCTTTAAAATGTGGCATTTTAATATGATCAACGATCTTGAAACAAAAATAAATTTACTTTTGTTTTCAAAATGGAAAGTTCAAGTTTTACTTCTGCTTTTAAAATAAAGATGGCAATTTCCTTTTGAGTAACGAGCGCAAAAAAAGGGACATCGATGGCTTCTCCGGTAGTGATCAAACCTCAAAATGTAGAATCAAAGTACTCCTTTTGACTAGTACACCCTGAATAAAGGATCAACTACTTCAGACGGAATGATCCATCTATCATCCCTAGTAGGGTTCTAACCTCGGAGAAACAATGATTGGTTTTTCCCTCCAGTAGAATTTACCCTTGAAGAGCTAGCGCGGATCTTTACCCCAACAGGTTTGTATCTCCGGAAAATGGAACGAACGCATGAATCCCTACTCCCAAGCAAAAGTAGAACTTTCAGAATCTCCAGTGATACCCCCGTCTCCCAGGGTGGCCGAGTATCCGGTTGTGTTCCTCACCAGTCTATACACCGTGTCTGTTTTGTCAGCATAAACATACATACATCATGCATAATTGATTCATATTCATACACATGTTGCATTGATATCACTCTGGTCATATTCACCCCCAAGTGATAAGCGTCATTTCTCCAATAGAGTCGTCAGTCTTCCTTTCTACGACAGATAAGACCAAAATCTCGGTTTGAGTTCTTTCCTTATCAGGAAACACCGTCTAAACAATCTTTCTCCAGTTTATTCCTGGATTAGAGTCGGTCTTCGACCACTTTGATAATTTGAACCTCTGAACGACCAGAAGCCATTTGGGTTATACGCCTGTGGAACATCACTCTTCATCAATAAAGGTGATATTTTGCTTTCTCGGATTAAGAAAAATCCCCAGAGAAAACCTCTCTACAAAAGACTCTTGGCAATATGGCGGTTTCTCCCTGAAAAATCTCGACGAGGAGTTTTTTTTTTAAATCATCACAGATAGCATTCCTTGTCAAGAAAATGACTTGACAAGAAGAAACTGAGACCAGTTCTATGGAAGAAGACGAGGATCGAGGGGAAGTTTATTGCAAAAATAAACTGAGACCAGTTCTATGGCTGAAGACCAGGATCGAGGGGAAGTTTATTGCAAAAAGAAACTGAGACCAGTTCCATGGCAGAAGACCAGGATCGAGGGGAAGTTTATTTCAAAAGAAACTGAGACCAGTTCCATTGCTGAAGACCAGGATCGAGGGGAAGTTTCACCCTTTTCTAAGTAGCATTACTTAGTGAAAGAAGATGGATGAGCAAATTAGCTAGCATTCATAACCACAATCAAAATTTCGGGTATTCCGATATTTAATCCTCTTTTACCTTGAATGTCTGAACGTCTTCGCCATTCACACCTTCAGGTACAAGAAGATTAAATAGGGGCATCTGTCATACCCTAAATTTTGAAGACAAGAATTCCCATTATTATGCAAATCATCACCAGAATATGGATGTACCTTCATGCCTCATCAATCCTCTCAAAGATTGTTGAGCATTCACCTCAACCAAGAATTAGGGTTTTGAGCCCTCTTAGAGTACTCAAACAAAGGATCAATCAAGAATGGACATGATCCCTAACTTGTCAAACCTCTCAAACATCCATGAAGAATCAAGAGGTTTACCACATAAAGAACAAGCATGAAAATGCAACATCTCAAGTTGATCAAGTCTCCAGATCATCAGTGTCACCAAATTAGAGTTTTGGTCGACCATTGCCTCCATAGGGAAATTTCCATCTAGGCATGATCTAATACTTCAAAACATGATCCAAGAAGATCAAAGGGACCTCATGGACCCAATCACAAGTTCAAAATAGCCTCAGGGGCTGCATTCATCAAAAATCAGGAATTGGGGTTTCTTGACCTAATTTACCCTTAAGTTGACTTTTGGAGAAATGCATGAGCCAAGTCCTCAAGAAATGTTTTGAAGACCTCCATTATCTCATATTGATCCTCTTACAAGTTCAAATAGACACAAAGAACTTGGTTTTTGAGCAATATGAAGATGCAAATTCATCTAGACCACAAACTAGGGTTTTTGAGAAAAAGTCAACCATATCTTTGACTTTTGACCAAGACATCATCTCAAACTTTGGGACATGATTCAAAACACTCTAAAACACCTATGGAATCCACCCATTAGGTTTGAATTAAGTCAAAGACTTGATTTCATAGAGAATCACAAAGTTTGAAATTCATCTGACAAAAAGTCAACTGTGCCCAAAAATCAAGTTTGACTTATTGGATTTCTTGACAACCATGGCTTCTCTAAGTAAAAAACAATGTTAACTCATGGTTTGGATCATCCTCCCTCAAGAAAAATCAAGAAAATTGGGGTTACTTGCAAAAGGGTTAACCTTAAGAAACTTGAATTTTCACTAAGTCATGGAAAAAAATGATTTCTACCCAACTTTGCAAGACCATAACTTGTCATCCAAGTAACCTTTTTCTTCCATTCAAAGCTCAAATGAAACCTCTCATTACATACTTCAAAATTCTAAACTACAAAATATTCCAAACCCTCGTGGATTTTGAGTTATGGATTGATCAAAATCACAAAAAATGGAAAATGGACATTTTTTCAACACTTAGTGAAATTTTGGACAGAATCTGTTTTGTATTTTCACCAACTTTGAGGCCATTTTTCATTATGATCCAAGATGATTCAAGACCAAAGTTAAACATCAAAGTTGAAGTAAGATATAGAGGTTTTCCAAAAAGTACAAGAGCCTCCTATGATTAAACTTGAGCAAGGAGTTATAAGCCTCCAAAAATGGTATTTTTCACCCTGCCTACACAAAGGCATGAAAACATAACTTGTGCCACACGATTTTTTTCATTCAAGTCTTGCCATTTTGCCAACTTTGTCATATTCCAAAAACACAAAACTTCTGATGACTCACTTGTTTCTTGATCAAGGAGTCAAGAATTCAACTTGGCATGTGCAAAACCATCATGACATGAACTTTGGAATTCAATTTTGGCAAGTTACATCAATGCAATGCATTGAGGTGTCATGAACCAAGCCATAACAATCCAAACCAGTCAAGATTCAAGTCCAAACTCTGAGCATTCAAACCTGCAGAAATTGAATGAAATCAAGCTAAAGAGTTGACTTGGCACTTTGGAACATCCAAGTCAATGGCTACTAGCTACACACCATGATCAGCCTCCAATCACTATTGCTCCCAAAACAAACTTGCTCTACTATAAATATGGATCCTTTCTGATCAGTTTAACTACACCAAAGCATAACAACTCATGCTTTTCTTCCTTTCACTCTCAAAAACCAGATTTTTGCTTCTTTTTCAAGTAACTATCGAATTTTCAAATAGAGAGCAATTCTATCAAAATCAATGCTATAGATACATCATATACATCATATGTGAGATATCCAAACACTTCCCACACATCTGTAACCTCGGAATCACAAAGCTCCAAATTGAACTCAGGCATGTTTGCAGTTGAGTTGCCACAAGGTGATCCAGGTTGCTTCAATCCATTCCAAGCTTCCAAACACCTTACATAAGGTCCATTGAAGTTGTCCAGATCATCAAAACACTTCTGTAACACCTACAACTAAGGATTCGATTTCCTCTTGCAGAGGTAAGCCTGACACTCTCAAACTCTATGATCCATGCATCATAAATGTGTTTTCAAGTTACAAACATGTTTCTGCACTTATGTAGAGTGTTTCCCCTCAATCAATTACTTTGTAGCTATCGTGTATAGAATTTCATAGTGTTCTTGCAGAGATTAGGGTTCATGTGTTCATCACTTGATTTCGCACTCCAGACTTAATATAAATGCAATTAATTGGTACCATTGGAATCCTTGTTCAAAAACGAGTGAGATTGATGTTTACAAAAGTAAAAACCATTGAGTAATCAGAGATAAAAGTGAGGTTTTTCAAATCGTCCATGGCGCGGGCACGAGGAAGAAGAAGGTGACCGTTGGCGCCTTTTTCAAATTTTTTTGAATTTTTGAATTTTTAAGTTATTTTCTTAATTGATTTCAAAAATTAATTTCTCTCTCACTTTTAATCATTTTTTATTGGTTCTTTTTTTAAAAAATTCAAAAAAATGTTAAAATATTTTATCTACAAAAAAATAAAATTTATATTATTTATTTGATATAGTTTGAATTTTTATAAAGAATTTCATTTTTTTTGTTTTTAAACATTTTTCAATGAAATTTTCTTCTTGATTTTTCAAATTCAAATGAATTTCATACTTTCATATAAACATAACATGATTTTTCAAAATATTTTTCAAAGTTCACAACTTGTTTTTAAATATGTTTGAGATTTTATATCATTTTCCATTTAATTTTCTATGAAAAATTATTTTTTTAATTTAATTTAAATTAGGGTTTTTCCTTAATTTTAAACTTTCAAACTTCATTTGAACACTTTCGGGCTTCTTTGTAGAGTGTAAGACCCAACTCCTTTGTAAATACACCATTTTTGGGCCTCCGTCATTGTATAAGTCCCGATACGATAAACAGTGCGATCATTGTTTTTCATCTGGGTATTTCCTTGAGTTGTAAGCCCCATCTCTTGTATAAAAAATAATCTTTGGGCCTCTTTGTAGAGTCTAATACCCATCCTTATGTGTAAATAATCTTTGGGGCTTCAGTCATTGTATAAGTCCCCCTGTAGTTTTCAAAACCGCGACGCGATCGTCGCCTTTTCAAATAAATCATCTGGGCCTCTCCTTGAGTATAACCCCCCAACCTTTTGTACAAAAACTTAGTTTTAAACAATAAACAACCTCCTTGGGCCTCTCCTTGAGTTGTAAGCCCCATACCCCTGTTTTCATAATCATCTGTCTGTTTTAAACTGGTACTAAGAGGAGCATTATTCTCGGTGAAACTGCTCTTAGACCACTTGGGCCTCTCCTTGAGTTATAAGCCCCAAACATTTATTTTCTTTCAAAACAACTTGCTTCTAATTCAAATTCAAATTCAAAGTTTTCTCAAAACTTTCTTCAATTTCCTGAAACTCTAATCACACAGTTAAAATCATACAATCAATCACCATACACTTGGGCCTCCTCTCAGAGTGTAAGCCCCAACATCTTTTCAATTCAAATGTATATTTGTTTATATACCTGTAAATTCACTTATTTGTATATATTCTTGTGCATATTTGTTTAGAGTTTCCCTGGCAGTTAGGTCTACACTTAGGTCAAACCAGTGGTTACTTTCTAACTTAGTCAAAACTAGTTCCCTCATAGGAAACTCCTTCAATACAGTCTGCCTTCTCTTGGGCTTATTCAATATGGAACAGAGAAAGACATTATTCCCAGTGAAACTTTTCTCAATATTGTCAAAACTTAGAAATATATATGTACAAGAAATTCATTTCCCCAAAGAGGATTAATTCCCGGTGAAACCTCTTTTGAATTTCTTCAAATCTTAGAACTGTTCAACAAAGAAAAGACTTATTCCCGGTGAAACCCTTCTTGAACTTTTCTTAGGCTTAGACCCACAGGCTTCCTAGAAGCATCCCCAGCCTCCTCTTGGGCTTAGTACAAGGACCAACATGCTTCTTAGAAGTTCCTCATCCTCCTCTTGGGCTTAGTACAAGGACCCAAAGGCTTCCTAAAAGTATATGATAGAAATTAGTTATCTCTACTAAGTTCAATCCCTAGGAGGGTCAAAATTCCAGAACAGCATGTCATTCTAGGGTTGACCTTCATCTCTTAAACCAACAACCTCCTCTTGGGCATCATACAAAGATACTTCTCTACATCAGAGCCTACCATTTCTTGAGAGACTTGGACAGTCTCTTCCTCCTCTTGGGCTTCATTCAAGTAGACTTGGAAAGTCTCATCTCCTCTGGGATCTCACATAGAGACACTTAAAGCACAGGATAAACCTTGATCAATTCACCAATACACCAGTCTCCAGCAGAGTTAAAACCTCTAAGGTTTTCAAACTCACCTTTCAATTTCTATGACCCCCAACAAGGCTTAACTTTCATCTTGAATATCCCAACCAGGGTCTTTTAACCATCAACAAATCCCTAGTAGAATCAGAGCCTCGTGGCTTCTAATACTTCAGGTCTTCCCTGATTTCCAACAAGGGAAAATCCCTTTGGATTCCCCAATACAATTTAGACATGCTCCTGGATTTCCATGAATCCTCAGCAAGAGATAGCCTCCTCTTAGGCTTCATATAAGAACTTCCTCAGTCAACCTCAATCTTGGGCTTTGTACAAGACAGATAAAACCCTCCCCAGTGGAGTCAGTTTCCTTTAGCTTCAACCTTAGGATTTGAACAAGGCACACAAAAATAAACATCCGCTCAAATAAGACCTTGAGTCCTCTCTGTAGGAAGATACTTCTTTTATGCAACACACAAACAATCAAAACCTTTCCAGATAATTGATGTACGTGGCACACATGTTGATTCAAAATCCAAGCTGAAGTCCTTCCTTTATCCTGGTTAAAACTTACCTTTCATCTAACAATTGTAAGTGGCAAGCCTCTAGATTCCACACATCCAAGCCAATGTCCCTCTCTTTGCATGAAAGTCTCATAAGGAAAAAGTGGCATTGCTCTATACTGAGTTAAAGCTTTCTTCCTTCATGACATCCCTTTTATAAAGGAAATTATGGCATTGCTGGATTCAACACATTCTAGTTAAAGTAATCTCCCGTTATAACCAATTTCTCTACATTTGTGGTGAATAGGTAAGATATCTCCCTTTAGAGATGACAAATTCTCTCTCAGTCACCCCCTTTAGCTTCAATCTTGGGCTTTGAACAAGACACAAATACTCCGATAGCTTCAATCTTGGGCTTTGAACAAGACACCAAACATATTTTTTTCTCCCATAGAATAGGAGGAACTACGATTGCTCTGATTTCCCAAATATCTTTATGGGAATACATAGGCATAAGATTGCGAAATCTTAGCGAGCACATAAATTAAAAAATTTAGGTCCAGTACCTTCCCAAAAACAATAGAAAACCCAAAAACAACAAAAACATTCTCTCAACACTCCCAAAGGAGAAACTTTCCCAATCCACAGGAGATAAACACAAGAAATAATTTCAAGTTAACAGAAATACATGCAAAAGAAGGTTTATATGGATTACCATAGATACACTGGGTGTTAACAGCTTCCCTTTGTATAACCAGACCCCGATCCCCGATCTCTTAGCATTTGTTAAAGTAAACATTTGTGTGCAAGATTAGTTTAAGATATCTTCCCCTTCCTTAATCAACTTCATAGGATAAATACACAAATCAGAAAGTAGCACCCAATCCAAATTCCGCGGTAAGGTGGTCGCGTCACCGACAAAAACCGCACGCTACAAGATAGAATGGAGATATTTTAGGGATTCTGGTTCGATTGATCTAC
Organism: Lathyrus tuberosus; assembly: GCA_022829125.1. Classification (NCBI taxonomy): domain Eukaryota; kingdom Viridiplantae; phylum Streptophyta; class Magnoliopsida; order Fabales; family Fabaceae; genus Lathyrus; species Lathyrus tuberosus. The sequence continues at coordinate 5,095,559 of JALAZF010000199.1, read as the reverse complement.
CACTTTGTAATCACCCTTTTTAATTATCCTCATAAATTCTTCAACGTCCTTCGAAAAGGAAGCTTCGGGAGACTGTTTCTGCGTAGGATCTTCAACAACCTACTTTCCCTTACCTTTAGCAGAATTATCAACATTACTATCCTAAGATACTGGTAGAGAGAAAACCCGACCACTACGAGTGATGCCTCCAACCCCCATAATATTATCAACATTGGACTCAGCACTTGAAGAACCCACAATTTCCTGCTTCTGACCATTATAAAACACCTTAGCTCCGTAACTCCACGGTATAGCTTTGGTACTTTCATATGGAACAGGCCCGGGCATGGTAACAACAACAGGCGCTTGTCGCACTGGCACTGATATATGAATAGTATTATATGGAATGGAAATGGTAGCAACATCTTCATTATCATCAACATTATCAACAAAAGTTCTATCAAATCGAAGCCAACCTTCATCTATCAAACCTTGAATACCCTTCTTCAGCAAACCACAACCCTCTGGCTAAACCGCACACTCTTGACAATCAGACAAACAACCTGGGAATACACCCCTTCTGAGCAGTCGTTCCTTCACAAACAAAAGTGGAGTTTTCAACATATTAACGTTGGTCACCAAATTCAACCCCTCCACCTCTTCAATAGCATTTACCCTTGCACCGCCGTGTGGTGGCATAGGGTTTTGTATCACATTGGGCCAATTATTGGTGAATTCAATGGCTTTTGAATCAAGAAAATCTTGAACTTTGTGATTGATGCTTTACAGTTGTCGATGTGATGTCCCGGTGCTCCAGAATGGAATTCATAGTGGGCATTTGCGTCATAACCAGTTGGAGGATTACCGGTAAGTGGAGCCAAGGTTCTCAACTAAATGAGTTGCAGTTAAAGTAGATGTTGTAACAATTGAGTGTACGTGTTGTAACCTAATTTTTACCCCTAAGATTTCTCACATCTCATTTGCATCGTATACCACAAACAAGATCATGCTTTGGTTCTTCTATCCCTCTCTTCTTCGGGTTTATACCTTGCAGGGATCACTGAGCATCTGTGTGTTTCTTATTTGCTTTTATTTGTTTGCTTATGTTTACTAACCTTTAATCAAAATACAAAAATATGTTTGTTTTTCCTTTACTAATGTTTTCAGGAAGAATTTTGATCAAGGATATCAATATTAGTTCCTCAAATCGAGTGAAATTCATCTGAACAAAGTCAAAGTTGATTTGCAAACAATTCAAAATCATCTGATCAAGAGTTTCCAAGAATTGATTGATTATTATTCAAGATACTCCAAGGTTCATGTGTTTATTTCCATGCCTTCTATGACAAGTCAAAAGAATCGAGCCAGAGCCAAGACAACAGATCAAAAAGTCATTTTTCTCATTTTTTCACTGTGTTAATCGATTAACCAAAATTTGCCTAAAATGGGATAATCAATTTACACGTGCAATTTTTGGCTAAAAATAGCAAATTCAGGGTCTGCAGCATTTTGACACCAATTTTCAAATATTTCATCATGAGATTATTCTAGATCACTTCCAAATAATTCCCATACCTCATCATAAATAATTCCCACCATACACCTTCACTAATCACCACTTGATCTTGATTTTGCCTCCAAATTCAAATTCCAAACCTAATTTTAGCTCCAAACCAAACTCCAAGCAACAAAAATTCCCAAGCCTAAATTCTATAAATTGAGGCTTCATTTCATTCATTCTTCGAGCTATTGATAGCCAAATTCACCTTGTCAAATTTCTTCTTGACTCTCTCAATTTTCTCCAACTACCAAATTCACCAAAGCTCTTTCTTCCATTTAAAGTTAGTAAGTTCATCATTAGAACTTACTAATCTTCGAGATAAACCTCCATCCTTTCACTTTTTTCATCATCAATTTCTGTAGATCAAGGCTTTGGAGCGTGGTTCTTAGAGTTAATTTGAAGAGTTTTCAGATTTGAAGTGGTAAACTCTTGATCCACCATTGTTGTTCTTGATACATCTTTCACAATGTGATCTATTGTTTATTCTCGTTGCTTGATATTTGGATCTTTCAAATTGTGATCCATTGGTGTTATTTGTTGTTGTTTTTCTTGAATTTTCGTGCACAACGGCATCCTTGATCATGAGGTGTTTGAAGAAATGATTGATCAAGGATTTTGCAACTTTCAAATTGATTTTATGTTGTTTTTACAGTGTTAATCGATTAACCAAAAACAAGCACAAGCTGGTTAATTGATTAACAGTTGGTTTCTGCGCCAAGAACTGCAATTTTACACAGGTTAATCGATTAACCAATTTTGCACTGCAGATGGTTAATTTGTTAACCAGTGTCCAGAATGTGATTTTGCTTGTTTTTGGGACTGTTTTGGTTCTTTTTCCTTTTCCTTCCCTTTCCTTTATTTCTTTGCCTTGGATTACATCTTTGTGTGGTTCAATTAGGCATTTCTTCATCTATTTCACATTTTCTTTGGATCGATGAAAATCTTCAATATCATTGGAACTTATTTTAAGTTCTTGATGAAGGTGAGATCGTTACCTTTTTTCTTTTCGTGCGGTATTGCTTTCAGAGAGTGATCTACATGTCACTTCTCTAGCATGCATTGGCACTAACATTGTTATTGACTGGCCTCCTATAACACGATCTTCCTCATATATTGTGATATGATTGCTTAACATAGCGCTACATGTGTCCCGTATCGGAAAATGATCATTTGTGGCTCAAACTTATGTTTGAAAGTCCAATTATGGTTTATTATTTGTCTTGGGTCTATTACTTATGAAACTTGTTGTTAGGAGGCTTTGATTTTATCAATCCTCTAATGAGTCTTCATTAACTTTGGCCTAAGTTCATCATTCAACTATCGTTGATCATTTGTTCTAAAACCTAATCACTAAATCACTAACAATTTTATTGTGCTAATTTTGTTTATGCTTCCTTCTTGCTCCCTATCTCTCTTTATTTTTTTTATTCTTTATGTCTCATATCATATTATTGTTTATGCTTCAGCTATTTTTTGTTTGTCCATTTGGACCATTTGTTTATGTTTATGCTCTTTTTCTTTTGTCCATTTGGACCAAAAACATTAATAAAGGCTTAAACCCCTAAAAGACTTGTTCTCTTAATTGTGGACTATGGTTACTATCCTTTGCATTGGAAATGGAACTTTGGACCTAGAATTAGGATCTTAACCTATGCTTGGAAGCTTGTGATATCAAACCTTGGATTTTGGGTACTTGGAGTTTTCTTTTGAAGACTTATTTTAGTCAAGGCCTTATCCGCTAAGAATTTTCAAAAGAAGAAGGATGGTGATACCCGTGTTGTTTCAGTTAAAAAGAAACCTCATCGCAGGAAAGAACAATATGTAGCTGCAGTTGCTCCTATTATCAATGCTCAACTAGTTCAAGCTCCTCGTCAGGCTGTTAGACCAAATCAGAATCGTAATAGGGTTAATTTTGATCCTATCCCGATGTCCTACATTGAGTTGTATCCATATCTTGTTCAGAAAGGTTTGATTACAACCAGAGCTCTACCTCCTCCTCCAAATCCTCTCCCAGCCGGCTATAGGGCTAATCTTCATTGTGAATTCCATCAAAGTGGGGTAGACCATAACTTGGAAGTTTGTTATGCATTGAAGGCTAGAGTACAAGAACTGATCAGAGACAAGATCCTCACCTTTCATGATACTAATCCCAATGTTGTCGACAATCATTTACCAGAGCATGCCAAGTGAAGTTTGAGTCAGCTCAGACAGGTCATCTTCTAAAGCCAGTACTTCAGACAAGACAGCTCATCCTTGTTGCTGATTAGTCACTAGGCCATGTTTCTTTCTGTTTGCATTTTTCTTTGATTTTATTTACTGTTTGCTTTTAAACTTTATCTGTACTTTCATGGTTAATTTTTAATGAAATGAGCACTTCAATGTTTTGATTCAATTCATTTACATCCACTATGTCATTCTTTATGTATATCTCATGTTCACTTTCTTTATCAAGCTTTTATTTATGGAAAGATTGGAGGGAGAATGATGAAAACGAAATACCCAAAATTGCTGGATTGTATGCTTTTAATTAAAACTTGGTTGATGATGTACAGGCATTGTTTCAACTCCCAAACACTGGAGAAATTAGGAAGTTAATCCCTTGTCAACCCCTTTGAGCTTAGAAGTTGAAGTTTCTTTCTGTACGAAAAAACCTATAATCTTAACCTGGGGATGGGTAGTTCTCAGTTAATTTGACGGTGTATTTAAACACAAGATAATCATTCAAGACGCCTTCCAATAAAGATTGCAATCACAAGCTTTCTTTCGTACACATCAAAGAAGTGTCGAAGATTTCTTTCAAATCAAAAGCCAATGATCGTTCACCGTAATCATTAAGCCAAGGCAGTCACTATCTTTCAAAAAAAAGAATGAAAAAAAAATCAAAAGAAAAGCCTGCTAAGTTAAAACCTATGAAGGAGACTTAGGCAAAAATTGGGGCATCCCGCTGACTGTAAGCTCAAATGACACAGTTCAGGCAAAAGTTAGAGATAACAAAAGAAAAATCAAGTGGTTACCAAAATCCTCAAAGAAAAAATGATTTGATGAGGTCCTCATCAAAAACAACAAAATGTTGTAAGAAAAAGTGGTTGCCATCTCAAAAAAAAATCCCTTGGCTCTTGAGTCATCATCATAACTATGTTGCAATTCCAAAATCGCTTGGAATCTAAATGCATAGGTTGAATTAACTGAACATAGGACTGAAGATCATCACGAAGAATGGGTTGGGTACAAATAAACTTTGAGCCTATATCCTTTTTTTCGAAAGCCATGAACCAGACCACGTTACAATCCTCAAAAGAACTATTTGAAGCCAGGTTTCTTTTGAAAGCATACTACAGCAAGGTTGCGTAAATTGACTCCTAAGTTTTTTTGCTAATCATTTGTTTTGATGTCATACCTTTTCTTTCTCTTTCATTTTGAATGTCTAAACCACCGTGTTTTGACAAGTGATTTCATTTGCTTTACATCAATAATATCATTCCAAAAATGATTTTTTATTTCAAAATTGCATGAACTTTGCATTAAAATTACCATGTTTGAATGAATGATTTTATTTGAAGACAAACTTTCCACATCAAGAAATTTTAAACAGTTGAGAAACTTGGTCAGTGATCCTATCAGGGGAACATTACTTTCAGATCCTGTTAAAGATTTGTTGCTCAGTGCAAGTTATTCTTAGAATTTGTTAGCCAGAAGATCTTTTTCAAGACTCATACTGAGTTTAGCCTTCTCAACAGTAATTTCAAGAACTGAAGCCATGATCAGTTTATCCTCAATATTCATTTTAAGAATTTAAGCCATGATCAATTTCTCCCCCTGCAGTAGTCAAGTTGAAGCCATGATCAGTTTATCCTCAGCATTCGTTTCAAGAATTGAAGTCATAATCAATTTTTCCCCCGCAGTAGTCAAATTGAAGCCATGATCAGTTTATCCTCATCGAGCAATCAATTTGGGGCAATCTTCTTCAAGAATACATGAGCAACTCTTCATGTCTTTCCTCAAAAGACCATCAGCCTGATGCACTTCATAAGTGTGATATAGATATGTTCAACATCTTCTCTCCAAGCAGAGTGGGCAGTGTTCTCTGTGTTGAGGAATCAGAATTCCATTATTCCCTCACAAAAGAGTCTATCTCAGTCATCCCAATCAACTGCATTACATGCATAAATAATCCATATATCATGCATAGAAAGATTTCCATAGCTCGAAGTGTGTTTCATGCTCATGTGCATTTCTCGAGGTCATGTTGCTATCAACATCTTACCTTGTGATAAAAGTCCAACTTACTTGGTACCTACCAAAATCAATTACCTGTCTTTTCATTCAGTGTTATTCCTGGATGTTGTTGTTTCCCTGTGCGTCTAGTGCTGTTATTGGATATTTGCATTCTTTCATTCCAGAGTTATTCCTGGATCTTTGAATTCTTTCACTCCATTGCCATTCCTGGATGTCTGTCTCTTTTGATCTCCAGTGCCATTTTTGGATGTCTTGTTCCTCTTGTTTCTCCCAGTGTCATTCTTGGATGTCTTTCTCTTTTGTAATCCCCAGTAGATTTTCTTGGATATCTTTCAGTGCCATTCCTGAAAGTTTTATTTGTTCATTAATTTCCATTCCTGAATGAGTTTTCTCCTTTGCATTCAGTGCCATTCCTGGATGTCTTTCTCACTATCATTCAATGCCATTTCTAAATGTAGTGATTTACCTTACTTTCAGTGCCATTCCTGAAAGTTCTTTCTCACTTTATTAAATGCCAGTCTTGGATATCATGAAATTTTTTTTATCCAATGCCATTCTTGGATAATTCTGATGTATTTTTCATAACTTTTATCACTTCATTCAATGCCCTTCTTGGATGTTATGATTCCTTCTGTCCAATGCCATTCTTGGATATCTTTTCCTCAGCTGAGTCCAACGTTATTCTTGGATACCTTTGATGTTTACCCTTGTCATCCAATGCCATTCTGGGGTGTCCCCAGTGAAGTTTTACAAATGGAAGTTTTGTTTCGATCCAATTCTATTCTCAGATATTGATTGATATATCGTCAGTTGAGTTTGTTTCTGCCCAATGCCATTCTTGGATACCTCAGATGTTTGTTGTTACCCTCATTCAATGTCATTCTTGAATGTTGTAATTCCCATATCTAATGCCATTCTTGGATATCTTATCCCCAATAGAGTGCTTTTCACCTCCATTCAATGCTATTCTTGAGTGACGTTGTTGTTTTTACCAGATCTATTGGCATACTTTTGTCTTGTTCGTAGTTTCAAACCAATTCCATTCTTGGATGTCACTACTCATCTCCCCAGGGGCTTGTCCCTCTCTTTCCAACTATTGATGGATACTTTTTGTCACCTTGACAGATCTCCAGAAATAGCTTGTGTTCCCCAGCGTGTCTTTTCACGTCATCTCACTCAATTTACCGTAAATCTTTTGTTTTAACTTTCATATCTCTTGATAGAAGAAACTTAAATAGGGGTAGTTGTTGTACCCTAATTTTTACCCCTAATATTTCTCACATATCATTTGCATCTTATACCACAAACAAGACCATGCTTTCTTTCCTCTATCCCTCTCTTCCTCGGGTTTATACCTTGCTGGGATCACTGAGCATCTGTGTGTTTCTTATTTGCTTTTATTTGTTTGCTTATGTTTACTAACCTTTAATTAAAATACAAAAAATATGTTTTGGATCAAGGATATAAAAATCAGTTCCTCAACTCGAGTGAAATTCATCTGAACAAAGTCAAAGTTGATGTGCAAACAATTCAAAATCATCTGATTAAGAGTTTCCAAGAATTGATTGATTATTATTCAAGAGACTCCAAGGTTCATGTGTTTATTTCCATGCCTTCTTTGACAAGTCAAAAGAATCGAGCCAGAGCCAAGACAGCAGATAAAAAAGTTATTTTTCTCATTTTTTCACTGTGTTAATCGATTAACCAAAATTTTCCTAAAATGGATTAATCGATTAACACGTGCAAATTTTGGCTAAAAACAGTAAATTCAGGTTCTGCAGCATTTTGGCACCAATTTTCAAATATTTCATCATGAAAATATTCTAGATCATTTCCAAATAATTCCCCTATGTCGTGGTGAGAATCGGATACCAAGCTATTGAATTAACTTGAATCACAAATCTTAATTCACCACCGAACTTTAATTTATCCAAAGGAAAGGGTAAAAGATCGAAAACCCTAATTGCAATGTAAAAATAATGCAAGAGATCTAAGGTTCGGGGGTTGGTTATACGTAGGGAAGGTGTTAGCATCCCAAGTATCTGTAGTACTCTACAAGAACCTTATGTTTTATTTGTGTTATTTATTGTTTTCTTGCTATGGGAATTGTGCTAAGGTAAAGACCTTGGGGTTAATTTCTAAGTATGCTCGCCAAGACATCACATCTCGTGCCTGCGTATCCTGACGGGAATGGAATCAGAGCATCCGTAGTTCCCCTTAATGAGGGTGAGGAACTCTTGACTGTGGTCAAGGTTCAAATGGGGAGGTAAGTATCCATGGTTAGATACTTACATAGAGTGCGGCGACTCTAAACCTAAGGTTAGGTTAAAGGGGAAAGAAGTATCCATGGCAGGACACTTACATAGAGTACGGCGATTCTAATCCTAAGTCTAGGATAAACGGATAAGACTCATGTCTAATTCTCTTATGGGAGAAGAAGGGAACTTCATTGTAAGTTATGTAATTTAACATCCTAAGGGGAATAAGCATCGGGATTCGTATCTAATTTTGATATCAGAATTATTACAAGCTCCTTATCCAATTCGAAACAAAACTTAGTATCCAACTATAGTCACAATGAAATCCATGATCGATTGATCTAAGACCTAGTATCAAACTAGTCGAGAAAGTTAAACATATGTCTAAATTAAGGATTAGTCCTAATTTAAAACTTATTGAGATTAAGATCAAAATTGGAGTTAACAATTATTATCAAAACTAATATCACTATAATCTGAATTAACATTAAAAACCACATAGAAAATTAAACCGAAAAAGATAGAAAAAAACATATAAACTAACAATATAATATAAACAAAAAGGGTGGGCTTTTTAAAAAAAGAAAAGAAAGAAAAAAAAAGACTCATGTGCCTCACACGACCCACTCATGATACATAAAAAAAAATAAAAAAAACAAAGAGAACACATGCCTTTGATCCAACAACAACAACTAGGGATGGCAGGCAGACCCAAACCCACGGGACACACCCGCACCCGAACCTGAGTCAACGGGTGAAAACCCGAGTTGACTGGGTTCGGGTTTGGGTGCCACCCGATATTTCGGGTGCGGGTTTGGGTAGTGTGAAATCCGCGCCCGAAACCACGCCCGCTTAGCCATAAAATTACTAAAGTGCCCCTACATATATATAATTGAAAAACAAATTAGGGTTTCAGTGACTCCTTTTTCCACAGTTCCTTCTACCGCCATCTTTCACTCTCCCTTCGTCTTTCACTGCTGCTGAGGCCGGTTTCACAGTTCCTTCTACGGTTCTACCTACGTGTTTCAATTCTACCTCCGTCTTCCACAGTTCCTTCACACGGTAAGTTTTGAAAAATCTGTTATGTATTAAGTCAATCACATTCTTGTTCAACTTCATTTTCCATTTCCATCTTCGTTCAACTTTGAACCCTACACACAAAAACTATAACCCAAGCGATAAACATGTCCGGTGGCCCTATTTCTCAGGATTGGGAACCCGCTGTCATCCGCAAGAAAGCTCCCAATGCAGCCGCCAAGAAGGATGAGAAAGCCGTTAACGCCGCTCGCCGTGCTGGTGCCGATATCGATACGGATTTTGTTTCATTTTTTATTCGTTATTTGATGCTAGAGTAAAAGTGTACAGATTAATGGATTAATATACGGATCTCAATGTATTCTATTGTAACTGTTACTGGCTATGATGATTTGGTGTTGAAGAAGCAAATTTAATTTGTGAAGTTTTTAGTTTTAGGGTTATGTGTAATTGTTTTTTCTCTTTATTTTTTATTTTTTATGCTTTCTGATTTTGAATGGAGATTGTTCAATTGTTGTGTTTACAGATAATGCTACGACAAACAAAGCTGCATCTAGCATCACTTCATTGAACACTAAGAGGCTGAATGAGGATACAAAGAATCTAGCTCGTGAGTATTGTGCTTATAGATACACTAGTTTTTGTTTTTTGTTTGTTTTTGTTTTGTTTTTGTGACAATTGATAGAACTTCAGTATCAACTTCTGAAGGAGCAGTTATATGCAGACTGCTGAGAATGATGAGGTGAATTAGATGGACGATGTTGTTCTCCAACTTTAGTATTTTCAAACATATAATTTGGTGTTGTTTTCTGACTCTTGCAACTGAATAGTTTATATACTAGAGTATGTAGGTTGAATAGAACCATACACATTCAACATTCGGTACTTCTAAATTCTAAGTTTTGGAGTATTTTAACATAATTGTTGTGTTGCTAGACATTTTGAACCGTTTTTACATGATAAATTGAAAATTCATTATGTGTTGGTAGTATTATTTTTCTTGTTTGATATCACTAGATTCACCACTCAAATTTAAGTTACAAAAGTCAATGTTGATTTTTAGACCAAGCGCAACTCCAAAAATGTTTGTATAGCTTGGTCATGGGAATGTGAACTTGTTCCATTGTCCTCCTTTAGGAATCAATGGACATTATGAATTATGATATGATTCAAACTCAATCATGTAGAACAAATTTCTTTTTTCTTCTGCAAAGTTGTTATCTACTCAGTGTTATCAAATTGCGGCGCAATGGCTGCTATGGCGGATATACAGGTTTTTCCGCCATAATCCTCTATAACGGTGCTGCGAAGAAGCTAGTATGGCGGGATTTTGTCTCTCTGCCATGTAATGTCATCCGCCATTGACAACACTCTACTTATGCAGCTTCTTTGTTGAATTATTGTATTAGGGAAATCAATATGTGGGACAAGTTCCAGAGCATGTCGATAAAAACTTAAAATATGGCTTTGTACACAGAAAATAAAGGGTAAGATTATAGTAGTTATATGTTATGACAATTCTGTAGCTCTTGTTTATGAACTTTCATTTTTCCTTTTGAACACAGAGAACTGTTTACTCAAAGGAGAGCTTGTGCGGAGGTTCATCTACCAGATTTTTATTGTGAGCTATAATCTGTTGTGGAATTCTGTTACAAGGTGCTATGAGCTATGATCTGTTGTTTATTTATTTTAGTGCATACACCCCCTTGCTTATCTCTGTATAAATATATAGTGTTTAAGAACACTAGAATGCAATTGCTTTTAGAGGAAGCACCGACCGATAGAACAAAAAGACAAATCTAAGTTGTTTAAGAACACATGGTAGTTGATTTTGGTGGCAATTGCAGTAACTAGTTTAACGACAAATTTGCACCTCCCTTTCAATTACATAATGATGCACGTCGATGTTAGCATGCTACATTACACATGCAGTGATGAAGACTTTTTGTTTTCATGCTGTTGAGCCATGCTTCTCTATAAATTTTCCATAAGACACTAATTGAAAAATATAAATATTAATTTTGTCACTGTTTCCTAACTTTGGTGCAGGCCTGCTAGAATTTGTATGTTGTATGCTGTCTGTTGGAAATTTGGAATCTGTCTGTTGGAAATTTGCTAAAGATGTATGTTGGAATGTTCTTTTGCATGTTGCTGTTGGAGACTATTCTAATTCTATATTGCTTGGCAAACAAGTGTATTCTATGTTACCATGTTGTTGTTGGAATTTGCTTGGCAAACAAAGTATTATATGTTAATGTTGTATTTTAATTGTAATGTTAACTTAAGATGTTGAAGACCTATTCTATGTTAGGGCAAGCACTATTCTAAGGATGTAATGTTAATTTAAGATGTTGAAGACCTATTTTATGATGGAAAGTTGTAAGATGTTGAAACTTAATTCAAATTTCAATGTTAATGTTGTATTTTTTGTATTTTTGCTACGGGTTCGTGTTTGGGTAAAAAAACCCGAACCCAACAGGTGTGGGCGCAGATGTTATTTTGTCACCCGACCCTACCCGTTGACATCCCTAACAACAACATGGTTTTGGCTAAAAAGAAGAAGACAAAAAAAACTAAAAAAATAACTATTCTCAGCAATCAAATTTCTATGTTCAGAGAAAAATACCCTAAAAACTCTTTTTCGTTTCCGCGACTCCGACCCCTTCGAAAAGACGAAAACCCTCTCTCTTCTCCCTGCGTCTTGCAGCTTCCTCTCTCCCGCAAAACTCGAACAATCAGCCTTCTTCGAAGCGATCTCCCCTCCACGATTCAACAGCTTTTTCTCTCAATCTACCAAGGCTTTACTCGCGTTACCTCTTACCCTTGCCTCGAATCACCGTCAACGACGACAAACTGAGACAAAGGTACGAGTCCTAATTCGTCTAATCTCCTTTTTTTGCCTTTCCGTTCTTCTTCACTACTCTGAAATTGGTTGCTATTGTTGATGAATGTCGAGATTGCTGCTGAAGGAATGCTTGCGCGATTAAGAAAAAATCAGGTCAGATTTGAAGTCTTAAAGTCATTTTGTGGGTTGTCTGAAGTAACCATGGCGAAGGGGACTATGACTAAGGGTGGGTGTATTTGAGGAAGCATCATTTGAAAACAAGAAGGTATGAATGGTTGCTAGTTTTCTACTAGAAGCTTTTCTTTTTGTCATTTTTTTCTGTTCTGGTCATGGCTCTTCTTCTCAGAATTTTTGTGTTTTTGCTCATGTATATTCTTTCTTACTGATGTTCTGCACTCCTCTCCCGTGTGTCTGTGTGTCCTTTTATAATCCTTCTGAAATGAATTCCTGAATTCGAATTGAATGAGTGAAATTACTGTCCTGATTCTTGTTGTTTGTGTGATGAAGAACTTTCCGTTCTCGTCCCGACATGTTTGCGAGCTGTTTTGGAAAATAATAACACTTGTCTTGAACATGTTTGGATTGTGTTTGCATCTTGTTTTGGAATGGAATTTGAATAAATTTGATGATTTTGCTCTTTCTGGCTTCTGATGATGTAGGAGATTGGGCAGATGAAAATGTGTAACGTAGGCACTTGAGAACCTCTTTAGAAGAAAATCGTTAACCAGATTCTAACGACGTCTGAATGCCGCTAAATAATGGTTACACCAATTGTGATGATCTTTCTGGTTTTAAGAGCGCCTCAATGGCAAAAAGGACACCCTCCTTTATAAATAACTGTAAGAAAATATCAGAAAATTTTGGAAGGATTATCTCAGCAATCTGTAAGGCTAGCAATAGCATATGATGATCCTTCTGAGTGAATACTCCAGCCAAAAAACAACTTGAAATACTGGCATTCTAAGCAGGCCGAGGAGTCTGAGCAGCAATTCTTCTTTCTCCAGCAGCAACAAGTTCCGACAGTTGAAGTTCATCTGCCAACATTGAGACTTGCGTGATTTTTTGGTGTGATTATGTTATCTTTGACTTTTTCTTGTAATGCAATGAACCTGCCATCAAAATGTCAGCTTTGGTGTAATATAATCAGCCACATGAAAACCATGGTGTCCTTAAAATCAAACATGCCTCAGTGATGTTATTTACTTGCTCTCACATTTAAACTTTGGACATTTTGAAGTAACACTTGGAATGATTTAAGATGTAATCTCACTTGGATATTTGTATGTGGAAAAGACTTTGTATCAACTTGTAATCACACAAAAATCTTTGAATTTTGTATTGATAAAACAATTCCCTTTGAAAAGTCTCCTTGAATTAGTAACTTGAATGGATAATATGAATCTTGAACTTAAGCTTGTAAATTTTCAAAGTTTGAATCTTCATGATAACTTGAGTACTTTAACTTTGGCTTGTAAATCTTGGCATGAGGTTTGAAACAAATATGGACTTTTGGAATTTTGGAATGGATATTTGATATGGATTTGGACATGAAAAAATGGTTTTAGTCGGATGGTAAAAAAAATGGTTAGCAGAAAATGGATAATGAAATGTGGATAATGATTATGAAAAAAATGGTTTTGGTAATGGATAGGAAAATTTGGATATGATAGGCGGATAATGGTTTATGAACTTTGAACAATCCACTTGTTACTTGAATTCCAAGAAAAATCCTCACGAACATTCTTCCATCTTTGACTTAAGAACTTGATGCCACTTGAAACATTCTCGAATCCATGACTGTTAGCCTTAATCTTCAATTAAACCATAACCCAATCACATAAGATCTCAATCCATAATTAATCATGAAACACATTGACGAAATTGAAACAATCCTTTAGATAAATACAAGCACAATGTCTTGAGGAATCCCTGGAAATACCACTTGTAATGTGACTTGCAACGAAAACCATAACCAATCTTCAAATGACCATGTCCCACATCAATGGACAGAAAATTCTTCGGGAGTATACACTGAAACTTTTGAGAAACCTTGAGGAAAATGAATAGCAGAAAACCTTAGGATCCTTTGAATCAGAATCCATTGGTCACACCCTGAAATGATTGACTGTGAGAATCTACACTTGAAATTATTGTACTTGCACAAACCTGTTAGTAATAAAGCACGCAGATATGCAAGATGATGCACAAAGAGGTGGGATATTAGCGTCAAAAATTAGGGTATGACACCCTACCTCATCATTATTAATTCCCACCATACACCTTCACTAATCACCACTTGATCTTGATTTTGCCTCTAAATTCAAATTCCAAGCCTAATTTTGGCTCCAAACCAAACTCCAATCCACCAAAATTCCCAAGCCTAAATTATATAAATAGAGGCTTCATTTCATTCATTCTTCAAGCTTTTGATAGCCAAATTCACCTTGTCAAATTTCTTCTTGACTCTCTCAATTTTCTCCAACTACCAAATTCACCAAAGCTCTTTCTTCCATTGAAAGTTACTAAGTTCATCATTATAACTTACTAATCTTTGAGCTAAACCTCCATCATTTCACTTTTTTCATCATCAATTTCTGTAGATCAAGGCTTTAAAGTGTGGTTCTTGGAGTCGAATTGAAGACTTTTCAGATTTGAAGTGGTAAACTCTTGATCCACCATTGTTGTTCTTGATACATCCTTCACAATTTGATCTATTATTGATTCTTGTTGCTTGATCTTTGTATCTTGCAAATTGTGATCCATTGGTGTTATTTGCTGTTGTTTTACTTGAATTTTCATGCACAATTGCATCCTTGATCATGAGGTGTTTGAAGAAATTATTGATCAAGAATTTTGAAACTTTCAAATTGATTTTCTGCTGTTTTTACAGTGTTAATCGATTAACCAAAAACAAGCACAAACTAGTTAATCGATTAGCAGTTAGTTTCTGCGCCAAGAACTGCAATTTTACACTGGCTAATCGATTAACCAGTTTTGCACTGCAAATGGTCAATCTGTTAACCAGTGTCCAGAATGTGATTTTTGCTTGTTTTTACGACTGTTTTGGTTCCTTTTCCTTTTCCTTTTCCTTCCCTTTCCTTTAGTTATTTGCCTTGGATTACATCTTTGTGTGGTTCAATTAGGCATTTCTTCATCTATTTCTCATTTTCTCTGGAATGATTAAAATCTTCAATATCATTGGAACTTGTTTTAAGTTCTTGATGAAGGTAAGATCGTTACCTCTTTTCTTTTCGTGCGGTATTGCTTTCGAAGAGTGATCTACATATCACTTCTCTAGCATGCATCAACACTAACATTGTTATTGACCGGCCTACCATAATATGATCTTTCTCATAGATTATGCTACGATTGCTTAAATAGCACTACATGTGTCCCGTATCGAAAAATGATAATCCGTGGCTCAAACTTATGTTTGAAAGTCCAAGTATGGCTGATTATTTGTCTTGGGTCCATTACTTATGAAACTTGTTATTAGGAGGCTTTGATTTTATCAATCCTCTAATGAGTCTTCATTAACTTTGGCATAAGTTCATCATTCAACTATCGTTGATCATTTGTTCTAACAACTAATCACTAACTCACAAACAATTTTATTGTGCTAATTTTGTTTATGCTTCCTTCTTGCTCTCTATCACTCTTTATTTATTTTTTATGCTTTATGTCATCATATCATATTATTGTTTATGTTTCCGCTATTTTTCCTTTGTCCATTTGGACCATTTGTTTATGTTTATGCTCTTTTTCTTTTGTCCATTTGGACCAAAAATATTAATAAAGGCTTAAACCCATTAAAGACTTGTTCTCTTAATTGTGGACTATGGTTACTATCCTTTGCATTGGACATGGAACTTTGGACCTAGAAATAGGATCTTAGCCTATGCTTGGAAGCTTGTGATATCAAACCTTGGATTTTGGGTACTCAGAGTTCTCTTTTGAAGACTTATTTTCGTCAAGGCCTAATCTAAAGGAGGAAATTCTTATGCTTTGGAGCTTACTTATGTGGTTAGACCGTTCTTATCCTTAGCTTTTATCTTTTTTCTTTAGGATAATCACTTCTTCTCCTCAACTTCTTTAATTTTCAAAATATCCTCTCTTTTTCAAAACCTTCTTGTTTTCAAACTATAACCTCTTTCACAATAAACCTTGACTTTTGTCAAGTGCTTTCCAAACCTTTTTCTTTAATAAATGTCAATCAATGTTAACCATACTTGACCATTTCAAAATGACATAAAAAAGATTCAACTCATTCAAACCTTTTTGTGCCCTTATGCACTTTTTCTTTTAAAACTTTTTCATAATTGTAGACATGAGTCATCTCTTTAAGCGGAACTATTCGCTTGGAAACGACAAGTTGTCTTCAATTTTAAAATCAATCATAACAAGCTAATTTTGTTATTTGTACCATGAACTACGAGGATTTGATCCTATATTTCACTTTGTGGGTACGTAGGCATGAGGCGACAAGTCTCTCCAAACACAAAAATCTAAAAAAATACTTCTCTTCTCATCTCCACAATCTCATTTCAAACAAACCTTTTTAAACCAAAAAGCATAGATATTTCAAAGGGTTCCTATAGAGTACTATAGACGTTTTGGATGCTAACACCTTCCCTTAGCGTAATCAACCCCCTTACCCAGTCTCTGTTCTTTTGTTCTTGTTTAGAACTTGTTTAGGTTTTGTTCGCTCTTTTTCCTTTCCTTTCGGATAAAAATAAAAGTGTGGTGGCGACTTTTGCATTTTTGAGTTAAATTAATCAATAGCTTACACTCACAATTTTTGTCGCTATTGTATGACATAGGCAGAGTATCAAAATGCCTATTAACCATCTCCTGTCTTCTTTGAAATTGACGGGGAGCATAAGGTTGTTGTTGAGGTGCAGCCAGGATGGCTATAACAACTACCTGTTGTGGAGAGTTTTGAATCATTCTTCCCTTACCACTGTAGGAAGATATATCATTCATTTCCCCCTCACTCTTCTTGGGGGCCTCAGCATAAGGTTTCTTTCCTCCTCCAGATGAGGAGCCATTACCACTCTGAATCTTGCCCATTTTATCCCTCTTTTAACTCGTTCACCTGCTATAACCAAATATGAGAATCATGCGGAAATACAACTAACCAATATCTCATAGTATGGACCCTGGAGTATGCCCAGAAACATATCCACTAGTTCCCTCTCCATCATAGGAAGTTGAACTCGTGCGGCCAGTTCACGCCACCTCTGGGCGTACTCTTTAAAGCTCTCATTCACCTTCTGAGTAAGATTCTGCAGCTGTGTTCGGTTAGGAGCCATATCACTGTTATATTGATAGTACTTAACAAAGGCCTCAGCCATGTCCCTCCAAATTCTAATATATGTTCTCTCCAACCCCATGTACCACTCCAAGGACGCCCCAGCTAGGCTGTCCTGGAAGAAGTGCATGAGCAGCTTCTCGTCTTCAGAATAAGAAGACATCTTTCGATAATATGCTCTGATGTGGGTTTTTTAGAAAGGTTGTCCCTTGTATTTATCAAAATCAGGGACCTTGAACTTAGGTAGGATCCTCACACTAGACACCAAGCCTAGGTTAGTCATATCGATGCCTAAAGCATTCTGATTTTCAAAGTCCCTCATCCTCTCTTCTATCATCTTGAACTTCTTCTCAGCCTCTGACGGGAGACCAACATCCAGTTCATGCATAGAGAATGCGTCCTCTTGTTGGTCAACTTCCCAATGATGATTATGACCTACACCACCTCCACGAACAGCACATAAATTACCTCCGCCGGGAGGATTAGCACCACCAACACTAGCACCACCTCCACCAGGAGGATTGGCACCACGCCGCCTCTAGGAGGAATAACACCATCGTCGTCTGCCCTTGGAGGGTCAATAAGGGGTTGCACCAATTTCCTAAACTGCTCTAGGCCTTGAGCCATATTCTGCATCAGCTCCATAAATTGATTCATACGGGTTCTCACCTTAAGTAACTCAGCCCAAATTTGTTCCATTGCTCTTTTCTAATTTGCCCTTGTACCGTATCTATGAATATTGGAGTTCGCTATCCTTTTGAAAAAACCAGGTAGAGATAAGAAAACCGACCAAGAACACCTATTATGCACATCATTATGAAAATGCATTGCAAATTCCATGTTTGACTATTCCCATGGCGATCTACACCTTGATTCAAGTTTAAAAGTAATAAACACGAGAGATGGATAGAACACTGGCAAAAACCACTCATACATTAGCTGAAGAAAAATCAATAAAGAGTCAATACAATAGGTTCATACAAAAGAGACAAAATCAAATACAAAGCCAACTGATCCTAATCAACAGGTCTGATGGTGATTAAATACAAAAGGAAAAAGAAACTAAGGTATATCCTCCATCTCTACCAAAGTCAATCCTCCCCAGCCATTATGCTCTCTCCTCCAGTCTTGGACCTCTTTGAACAACTTTTTGGTGTCGGGATGTTTTGACCTCTGAATCAGCTCTTGAATGAGAACATCTCGCCTATGCATGATCCCCTCCAAGTAACGACATCAAAATTCCCAAGAATCATCTCCAGAAATGTTTTCAACTCTGGGCTTCTTCACCTCCACCTAAACTTTGAGTTCTTCCATGGCTGACAAAGTATCCCTAAGTTGCTGATCACTTCGGAGTTTATGGAAAAGTTCTTCTCTGATCTTCCTCTCTTTATCCTCAAGCTGTTGCTTCAACTCTTCAACTTGGACTCTGAGCTCATCTTCTTTCTTCTTATAAGAAGTCACAGTAGCGTTCCACTGGCTATTGAACTTGGAAATCTCGAGGTAGGCTATGTCTAGCTCCTTCTTCTTCTTCTTCTGGAAGAGGTTATTGGCACTTTTTAGATCTTTACCAATCCGTTCCCTGCTTTTGATTTCTTCCTCCATCTATTGCTCTCTCTCAGCTACCAGATTTTTCTTTATCTTGGCTATATACTGGTTCATCCTTAGCATGACCTAACCGGTAGACTTCTCTCTTTAGCTCTTCATTTTCTTTGCGAAGCTCCTCCTTCTCAGGCCAGAGCTTGTTATACCTTTCAATATCCATAAACGTGGGCTGCTCAATCTCTAAAAGGTACATATGGGTTTCTATGGGAAAAGGAAAATGGACAATTTCAACTCTGCTTTGTACCCAATCAATATAGAGACGATAGGCTCTGGAATTACTCTTGCCTAAGGATGATTTCCCCTTCAGCTGAATAGTACCCCAAGCTTTTACAACTTTTTTCATTACTTCAGAATCATCTGACCCGTTGTAAAGCAAGGATTCCTCCACTTATTTATCTGTCGGGGGACCTTTCAATGCATACCCCAACTGCCTCTTAGAAATGGACGAATTATAGTTGATGCCACCCTTATCCCCATAAGAGGCACGTTGGGAAACTCACCACAAATGTGTATCATTTCAGCACCCAATAACCTCTTGTCAAACTAGTGGATGTCTTTAGCAGCAAGACCCATAACCCTCTCCAACCACTTCAAACAATCATTGGTGTCCACAAAAGCACCATCACTTGGAAGATGGCTCATGAACTACTTACAGAGGAGAGGAGCACAACAATAAACAAGTCCACCTTTCTTCTTGTAATTCCTTGAGTGCACTGAGTGATATACATCACCAAGAAGAGTGGGCACAAGATTTCTAATCATAAAGATCTGAATGGCATTCATATCTATGAAACCTGGCACGTTAGGAAAAAGAGCAATCTCATTGATACACAAAGCAAGGATGGCGTTGAAAGTTGTCCAACTACAGGCACCAACATACAGTATAGCTTCACTCACCAGGGAACTTAAAAGAAAACCAGATAAACCTCCCTTAGGTCGAAGATTAGCTTTCACCACAAATGTGCTCAAATAAAGAGCATCGACAATATCTTCAGAAGCATGAACTTCAATAGATTCATGAAATGGCACCTGATCTTTGACTGGAATGTCCAAGATAAGTGAAAATTCTTCCAGAGTAGGGGCCAGTTGATAATCTTTGAATATGAAGCACCTCAACAAAGGATCATAGAATTGCAGCAAGGTGTGAATAACTCCCTTTTCATATTTCTGTGATAGTATGAAGCATACCCAGGATCTTCCCATAGTCTTCCTTGAATGATTCCAAATTACTCTGAGTAGTCTTGGCAACCAAACTACGGAGTGAACTCAAATCAGGAGGCTGGAATTTGTAGCTGACATTACTCTTCATACCAATGTCCATCACAGCAGAGCTTTATCAACCCAAAGCAAGGATAACGTGTAAACCCTAGAAATAAACAAACATGAATGTTAAAATGCAGTAATGATGTTATGAATGCAGACTTAGGATCAAGGTCGCCACATATTCTGAATAACTGTTGTGTTGCTGACTGAATAAGTTTAAAACTCTGCTTTGACGAGAAAACCAGAATACCAGAACACCAGATTCAAAAGTCCACACTGATAAGAAAACCAGAAAACCAGGTAGGTTGAAGGTCAAGATTTCCTACAAAAACCCATCCCCTCTCACTGTGGGTTCTAGTCTTGGACAAGGTATTCTAGCAGGTCCTCACTCTCACGGGCTCTCAAGTCAAGAAATGATAATACGTTTACCATTTCTGGTTTGGCATTATCACCTCTCAAGGAGGCCTTCAATGATTTCCCATGAATGGCCTCCAGAGTCATAAATCCTCCAGGGAACACTCTGGCTACTGTATAGGTATACAAGATAAAGCATCTCCTAAGGAAGCCTCGTCTGAATCCGGATCTCATGTCGACGATACGTATCAAGCACTATGCATGCCAATACAAGTCCACTCTAATCCTATGTGTGTACTCAAGCCTGGGTAATGGGCTCATTTCTCGCAGAATAATCCCACCCAACAGCACAACAGCAGATCGATAATAATATGACAACAATAATCAAATGTAATAATAAATGCAGTAAATAAAGCAAATAAAATCACAAAGATAAACACCCAATGACAAGAAACAGACAAGCACTAGGATTGACTCTCATAGGGAACCAGAGTCCCCAGCAGAGTCGCCAGCTGTCGCAACGCGAAAAACAATCGGCGAAAAAACAGAGTCGCCACAGAACGTTATTTATCCCGATGGGGGAAAGGAAATAATCGAAGAAAACTCAAAAAGGGAAAGGACATGATCATCACAACCAAATCCCGGGTTCGGGAGTCGATTACACGAAAGGAAGGTGTTAGCACCCCTCGCGTCCGTTGTACTCAACGGGATCCACTCTTGTTGTTCTAATCAAAGGGTGTGTTTGTCTAAAGCCTAATTGCTAATGGAAACAAAAAGGAGAAAAAAGAAAATGAGACTCGATAGGACTTTTCCGTCCTATGCCAACGTATTCCCTCGTCCAATGGGAAAGTCGGAGTCAACGTAGTTCGGAGGACTACGGGTGGAAAGGGGGAAGGTTGCTCGCCAAGACTTCTCTGTCTTGTGCCTATATATCTTCATTCGGACGACAATGAAGAAGTCATATCGTTCGTAGTTCGGCCTACAAATTGTTATGTGTCTTTTATGAGCGATGTTAAGTTCGCGTTCCAGTAGTTAGGGACGAGACCTGTTTGCGATAGAACAGAAATAACATGCCCTTTTTAAAAAGGTTTGTCGGAAAATCCCGAAGGAAAATATGATTTGCAGTTTGTTTAAGAGTTCTAAAAGAAGTGAATTGACTTTATTTGAGATGCACATTGCGTTAAAGTCTATGACATAGGATCGAATACTTCGTACTAACGATCCAAACGTCTCGCGCACAAAGTAACCTAAGATGAGGTTAGAAATGCATCCACTCATCTTTTCCTATGTGCTTAAGCCTCGTGACGCACCATGCACATCATATTTATTAAGTATTTTGATATTATTTAAGAGAGAGAATAGAAAGACTCAAAGGGCAAAGAAAAAATCTAAGGGAAATTCACCTAGATGTTGTCATGCCAAATGGTCTTATGGTTGAGGATGAGAAAAGGGAAGTCTACATAATGTTATCATACAAAGATGGACCTAAGGTTGATGTTAAAAAGGGATCTAACTTAATGTTGTCATGCAAAGGATTGAGAGCCTAATGTATATCCTACTTCAAACTTAATCAGAAAGTAAGTTGGACTAGGAGCCTTAAAAAAGCATGTGAACAAACACAAGTAAACATTAAAAAACTCAATCACAAACAACAACAAGGAATTCAAAACTCAAAGGAGAAGAAAGGATATGCAGAGAAGAAAGATCAAGGTATCAAGTAATCAACTCAAACATCACGTCAATTAAGAAGATTCAACAATCAATTCTCAGATGACATACATTAATGCTAAAGTCAAAGCATGCTTATCATATGAATCAAAACATCAAATATGGATAAGGCACACAATCAACATCCATATTCCCAATTATCACCAACCATGATCAAAGTATTCACACATTAAAGTTCAAGAAGATAGGTAAAGACAATCATAGAAGTGAACAAGCAAATATGTCTTAAAACCATATCAAACAACACCAATAAGCAAACCAAAGCAAGATGGGTCAAACATGGTAGGAATCAAGGAAGGTCAGAATATACATCATATCATGATCAACTCATTTCAAATATGAAGATAGAAGCACAAGAGTATCCATCATGAATCCTATCAATGGCTAAGCATTTATCAACAATTATCTTATGGGAAACAAGTCACAAATGGTTCATACAATGAAATTAGGGCATGCAAACATGGAAGGTCATAAGCACACTCAATAATTTCTATTCAAAACAAACTCAAGTTAACAAGAAGGATTCAATAGACACCACATTAAAAGCATGGGTAAGAAACTAGGCATCCATCAACCAAAGTCATCCACAAAAGGAAACAAATAATCATGAGGAGCAAAAGAGACAAAATAAGCATGCAATGGACATCAAAACAAGAGGGTCAGAACCTTAATCAAGTCATTTAAGTCACACAAGAGCACCAAGCATCAAGGGATCATACAAGAGAACAAACTCAAGAGACTAGGTCAAGAACACACAAGTATCATGTTCACCACATCACCAAAATACATAAATCATAGATTGTGATAGATTATACAAGTTAGAACCAAAATACACAAGGCATAGCTTATGACAGATAACAGACATAAACTAACAAAGTGGTAAAGGTTCAAACTTAAACTAACAAAGTGAACACAAAATTCCATAGACTTAAACTAAATTTTCCAAGTTGGTGTTGATCTCCTAGTAGGTGTTAATCTCCTTGTTGGCCCAAGAGCAGTCTTGGCTGCAGTCAGTCTTGTCGTAGGTCCTGGTGGTATGAAAGGCTTAGTTGGCCTTCTGATAAGAAACTTCTTGGCCCTTTCATGAGATGCTTGAGATGCTGAAGTAGATGATTGGCCCTTCTTAATTGGTTATTTTGCTGTCCTTCCATGAGATGCTCGAGATGCTTGGGATGCATTACTTCGTTCTTGTGTAACTTGCTGGGATGCATGGCTGGCTCCTTGCAAAGCTTGTGTTGATGGTTGTTGGGATGGCTGCTGAGATGGTTGTTGGGATGACTTCTGAGATTCATGAGTGACTCCTTGTGAAGCTTGTGTTGATGGTTGTTAGGATGGGTGTTGAGATGGCTGCTGGGATGCCTACTGGCTAGATGGTGTCACCTTGCAAGTAAGCTTGTTGTGACATAGTTTCTTACATCTGCTACACCTAACATTGAAACCAGTCCTTCTCATTATTTTTGTCTAAACCATCTATCTCACCTTGCTCTAATTTCCTTCTCTTTTTTGGCCTTCCAGGCATCTTCCCATATTTGGGTGGTAGCACATCTGGATACTCAGTCCTTACCCAAAGATTAGAGCCATTAACTGGAAAAATAACATGTTTATACACTGCCATATATCTTGCCTTTCTGTAATAATCTTGAATGTAGTCATCAATTCTATAGTTCCTACTCTTCATAGCTGACAGTGCATGAACACAAGGTAAGCATGTCAGTTCCCATCTTCTGCATGAACAACTACGCTCCTTCAAATCTACTGAAAACGTGTCAGCTTGGTTTTCAAGGTGCCTAACCTCAAATATATACTCATCAAACATCCTAAAACATGAACATATGATCATCAGACATAGTTGTTTGAAACGCTTCATCAGACATAATATTAAACTTATGTTAAGTTCATGTATCTTACCTGACAAGCCAGAGGTTTGTGTATGAGCAGGTTTTCTCAATTTTCCTTCTTATGTGTGGTAACACTTCAACATATGCCATGTTCTGAAATCTCAACCTGTTTGTTGCCTATCTCTCCATCATGTATGTCTTTATTTCTTCCACCATGGTTATCAATGACTTGGCTATAAAATCCAGGATTACACTAGTAAATGCCTCAGATATGTTAATCAGAACAACATCACATTTGTTATGTGTCTTGAAATATGATCTACTCCAGAATCTAGGTGGGGTGCTCATCATATGCTTGTAGGCATCTACATTGACATCCTTCATTCCTTTCATCTCTCTTTCCCAAGCTTGGTAGTATGTTGACTTTACTACCTTCCAAATGATTTCCTTCAACATCTTTCCAGGATATCTTTTCCTTAAATTGTTATAGAGATGTCTGACAAAAAATCTTTGCTCAACTCTAGGTAGCAGTTCATCCATGGCAGGTAATAATCCATATGCAATCAAGATATTGAACATAACCATAACAAGTATTGAACATAAGCATAACTGAAAGAACATAATCATAACAAGTATTGAACATAAGCATAACTGAAAGAACATAAGCATAACAAGTATTGAACATAAGCATAACTGAAATAACACAAGTATACCTTTTGTTGGTCAGATATAAAAGTGTATGTGAGGCGTTTTTCTCTCCCATCAAGATCATCAATAAGTAGCTCCAAGAACCATGTCCAACTATCCTTATTTTCACTTTCAACTATTGCAAATGCTATTGGTAGAATTTGATCATTTGGATCTCTACCTATGGTTGCCAATATATGACCTCCACATATCCCTTTCAAAAAACATCCATCAAGGCCAATGAAATGTCTGCATAATTTGAAGTTTTCCTTACAAGCTGCAAAGCAAATGTATAACCTTCTAAAATGGGGTCTTTGATCATCAATACCCTCTTGTGCAGGTTGGATATTCAGTTTCATAGTAGATCCTGAATTTGATCTCAATAACTCATGGAAATAGTCATAAATCCTTGTATAATCCCCTAGGAAAGAACCATCAACCATGTCTCTAGCAGCAAATCTAACTCTTATGGACTTAGTCTTATTGACCCCTACATTCCACTTCTTTTGTGCTTTTTCCTTTATGTCCTTAAGCTTCAATCTAGGGTTGGTTTTCAATGAATTTTGTAGCCTTTTGCTTAACCATTTCACACTCATCATCTTCACATTGTACTCCCTACTGCAACTATGAATGTCTATTATCTTCCTTAGTTACCAAGAATCCTCATTAGGTAACTTAGCATAATAAGCTTCCCACTCACAACTATCCTTACACCTAACCCTCAGTCTAACCTTGTCATTTTTAGTGAACTTCAGGTTCCTGCCAGATTGGAATGCATATGAGGTTATAGCTTCCTCGAAATCAGCTTTGGTAATAAAGTACATTCCAATCTCCCATTTGTATTTGGACATGTCTTTTTGTAACTTGAACACGAGGTACTATTTTCTCCTCACTCTACTACTATCATCATTATCACACCCACTTTTTAAATCACCACTTTCATTATCACTACCTTTAAACTCATCTTTGATTTCCTACCATTTTCTTTACCTTTTTTCTGTTCCCCTCTTGGTCATCATCTTCATTCACATAATTAAATTATCCCCTTGTTCCTCATCCAAATCATCATCATACTCATCTGATTCATCATCAAATGCTACCTCAATTGCACTGTCATAGATGAAGCTTTCATCCTCACTATCATCAGAACTAAATACATCATTGACCTCACCACCACCTTGTCCATTATCAACATTTCCATCAGTTTCCATAACAGCATTTTCACTAATAACATTTTCCCTAACAACATTTTCCCTCACATCATTTTCACTAACAACATTTTCTAATCCTGTAATTTCACTAACAACATTCTCTCTAACAACATTTTCCCTTGCATTATTCTTACCACTACCATCACCTTCCATCAGCTCAGTTTCCTTCAAACCCCCATTAACTGCTTGCTCATACATTGCAGCGATGACTTGTTTAGTTTCATCCACAATTTCATTTTACTCTACAACTATTTCATCAAAAGGACCATCATATCAATCAGGTTGTGACAATGTGTGTTGAATATAAATGTCAACACTAACATGCACCCTATAGAGATCGACAATCTATAGAGCCCTTTTGTCATCAACCAACAAGTTCATCCCAAAGGTTGGATCCCTATAATATATCTTCTCAATCGAATTGTACCCTAAATCCTTAAAACAACCTAACAGTTTAAAAAAACTCCATCTATCAGTATCTATTTTCAACTCAGCAACCTGACCCCCTTCGTACATAATCATTTCTTCATCAACAAATTCACCACTATGGTGGATTTTCAAGTTCAAATTGTCATACCCCAAATTTTGACTACTAAGATTTCCCATCATTGTGAAAATCATCATCACAATATGGAGGAACCATCATACTTCATCAATCTCCCCAAAGATGGGTGAGCATCCACTACAATCAAAATTAGGGTTTCAAGCCCTCTCAGAGTTCTTAGACAAAGGGTCAATCAAGGAATGACATGATCTTTAACTTGTCTAACCTCTCAAACATCCACAATGGATCAAAAGGACTCCCACTCCAAGGATTAAGCACAAAGCTGCTCCCTTCTAGGTGGATCAAGTCTCAAGATCGACAGTGTCACCAAATTAGGGTTTTGGTCGACCAGGGCCCCCAGATGGAAATTTTTCATCTGGGCACAAGCCAATGATCCAAAACATAACCTAATGTACTTCATGGGACCTCATGGACCCAATCACCAAGTCAATTTTGCCTCAGGGGTTGCATTCATAAAAAATTAGGAATTAGGGTTTCTTAACCTAATTCACCCCTAAGTTGACTTTTGGGGAAAATCATGAGCCAAGACCTCAAAAGAGGATTTGAGGGTCTCTAATGAACTATATTGATCCATTTGGAACAATGGATTAATCCAAGAAGCTTGAGCAACAAGTCTCAACTTCATCTGCACCACAATTAGGGTTTTAAGGAAAAAGTCAACTATAACTTTGACTTTTGACCAGGACATGCTCCCAAGCCCTATGACATGCACCAATATACCCTATAACACCCATGGAACATGTCCATCAAGTTTGATTTAGGTCAAGGACATGATTTCATGAAGAATTGCACAGTTTGGAATTCATCTAATAAAAAGTCAACTGTGCACAAAAGTCAACTTTGACTTTTTGAGATTTTTCACAAAAATGGATTTTTAACCCTAAAATGATGTTAATGTATGATTTGAATCATCATTCATCAAGAAAAATCAAGAAAAGTTGGATAACTTGTAAAAGGGGTAACCATAAAAACTTAGAAAATTTTCTAAGTTAAAAATAAAGTGGCTAGGGTACCAACTTTGGAGGGTCATAACTCCTAAACCACAAAGCCATTTTTTTCCATCCAAAGCTTGATTTGTAGATCTCATTGCCCTCTACAAAAACTTCAACTAGACCTAACTCCAATTCATTGTGGATTTTGAGCTATGAGTGAGCCAAAATGGCTGAAAACATGAAAGTGCACCATTTTCCAACACTTAGAAAAATTATGGGCAAGGCAGATTTTGTGTTGAAACACCAAAACTTGTGAGATCTTTTCACATAGATGTAAGCTGAATCAAGTCCAAAATTAAACATCAATGTTGTTGCATATGTTGCCAAGAATTTAAAGAGCTTAACAACATGAATTGATTCAACTTGAGCCAAGAGAAATCCATGCCCAAAGTCATGCTGCTGTAAGCTGTTTTGGAAAAATCAGTTTGTATGTTTGCTTGCCACACACGATTTTGAACCAAAAACTGAGGATCAGCATGCCACATGTATTCAAACCAATCACATTGCATCTAATCCAACTGATAAATCTGAGTAAAAAAGCCAAGGAATCTCCCAACTTGAAATTCATCCACTTTGGCACATTTTGCCTTGAATTCAAAGTGCATTAATGTGGAATAGTGCATTGTCAAGGTAGCTACCCTACTCAGTCAAGTTCTCTGATTAAACAACAATAAAAACATCTGAGGAATGTGATTTTGGTCAAGGCATAGCCCTGCTCTTGGGAATGGCTAGTTTGCCTTGCTTGAGAAGAAATCCTCCAAGCCAATCCATGCAAATGTGATCTGATCCAGCAGCCATTCACTATTCCCCCAAAACAAAAGTTGATCACCTATAAATAGAGGTCCCAATGGATCATTCAACTCACACCAAAGCCAGTTACAACACTGCTTTCTCTCATTCTTCCTTGAACCTCAAACTTTTTGGTTTTTGAGTAACCACTATCGGGTTTTGAGTTGCAGCCTTAGGCAATCAATTCCAATTGCTCAAACACATCATATATGATGTATTTGAGGTGTCCAATCACTTAAACACTGACTGTAACACTTCAGGCCCAAAATCACCCATCAACCTAGCCATTATACCTCAATTATGCAGGTGGAGGTCTCCAGCTTGATCCAAAGAGTTTCAAAGTATTCCAAAGCTTGCAACACACTCCATAACATCCATTAAAGCTGTAGGGATCATTAATTCACAACTGGAACAAAGTTTGTGCAGAGTTCCATTTCAGCTTGCATCAAGGTAAGCCTCAAAACTCAAACTCCATGATCCATGCATATTTCCTCGCATGATATTTTTGCCAATTGCTTGCCATCATATGTTGATTGTTTTCCCTCAGAAAATTTGATCATAGCACTCATAATCATGCCTACTCGATTGCTTTTGCAAAATTAGGGTTCATACGGCCACAAGGATATAATTTGTTATACACTGAAAATGAATAAAATTGGGTATTGCCATCTTCTTCCTTGTGAAAAAACGCATGAGATTGGTCTTTGAATCATGTCCACTGGTTGAGAGATGAGTGAGATATGGTGCTTCACGCACGAGCTCGAGGAAGAAGATGGCCATGGTGCCATTCTTAGAAAATCCAACTAAGTTCTCTATATAATTTTCCCTTGCCATGTTATATTTGAATTGGCATTGCGCCCCAGCGGTTCATCAGCTGGTTTTGTGTGTATTGGCAAGCGAGAGGTTTGGGGTTCGAATCCCCCTCGCCCCAGACTTCTTTTTATCACTTGTTTATTTTGTTATTTTTCATATTATTATTTTTAATAATTTGAAAAATTAATAACTCCTTCAAGTTTTATCATTTTTTATTGGTTCTTTTTGCAACAATTCACAAAAATGTTGAAATATTTTATTCCACCAAAAAATTAGATTTATATTATTTATTTAATATAATTAGTATTTTTGTGAATAAATTCATTTTTAATTATTTTTAAACATTCTAAAAGTGAATATTTACTTTGAAAATCAAAACCTAATGAGTTTAAACATTCCTTGTGATTATCCCTCATTTTTTCCAAACCTTAAACAAAATCATAAATGGATTATTCAAATTTATTCTGAATTTTGTTTGATTTTCTTTAAATATTTACTTTTAAAGATTAAAATTAGGGTTTGTGATTAATTCAACTTTCAAAATTGATTTTCAAAACACTTTGGGCCTCTAATAGAGTGTAAGACCCAATCTTTTTTTGACCAAACCATTTTTGGGACTCAGTGTACTGTATAAGTCCCGATACCGTAAAAAACAAACGGCGCGATCGTCGCCTTTTAAAAAATAACCTGGGTCTCTCCTCGAGCTATAAGACCCATTTAAAACTTTTTGGGCCTCTATTAGAGTGTAAGACCCAACCCCCTTTTAACCAAAAGCAACTTTGGGCCTCAGATATTGTATAAGCCCCTTTGTGTTAAAAGAAAATCTCGGCGCGATTGCCATTTTAAACGAAAAATCATCTGGGCCTACCCTCGAGTAGTAAGACCCATTTCTTTTCTTAAAACTCTTTGGGCCTCTTGAGAGAGTGTAAGACCCATCCCCTTGTACAGAAAACCTTTTTGGACCTCAGTCACTTGTATAAGTCCCTCTGTACAAATTCAAACAGTGCGCTCACTTATAAAACCCTGAGCCTCTCCTTGAGCTGTAAGCCCCAAATCTCTCCTTTTCAAAGCACTTTCTCCTTTGATTTTGAATATACTATTGTTTTCAATCTTTCCTTGTTGACAACTAACCAAACAGCATGGAAGCTCTACAACCGAGTAAGTGGTTATCGCTTTCATTTACCGCTTTCATATACATATAACTGTATTGTGGGGCTGTTTTACTGTAAGTCTTCTTTCATAAACTCATATCAACTGTGTAATAATAGTATAGATATTTCGAGTTTCCCCGGCAACTACGTCTAGAACTAGGTGACGACATTTCGTTTATTCGTAGAAATAGACAACTAGATCCCCAATAGGATCACCAGATACAGTCTTCTCTTCGGCTGTCCTCATTAGGAATCGTCAAGAAACTCTACTCCCAGAGATGAATGTATTCTCCGTGAATGGCATCTTTGAGTTTCTTCCAAATTCTCGAACTTTCCTGGCTTGATCTATTCTCTGTGAATAGCCTGTCTTGAATTTCTCGGGGTTTGGGGACCCATCGGCTTCTTAAAAGCATCGGCCTCCTCTTGGGCATCATACAAGGACCCACAGGCTTCCTAAAAGCAACCCCGCCTCCTCTTGGGCTTAGTACAAGGACCCTAGGGCTTCTTAGAAGTATTCACAGCCTCCTCTTAGGCTTCGTATAATGATCTCTTCCTCCGAGAATGATAGCCTCCTCTCGGGCTTCGTACAAGGACCGATCGACTTCTTAAAAGTTTCCAGCCTCCTCTTGGGCTTCGTACAAATTGTCCCGACGACCTCCTAGAGGTATAGGAACATAACTTAGTCATCTTCATAGAGCAGTCCTTTCATAGAGTCTACTACTGTTTCTCAAAGCATAGTACAAGAGATAAAACTCTAGACTTGGACAGTCTAATCTCCTTGAGTCTCAAAGACATTCTCAAGCACTCTTAAAAAATAAGAAGAAAACCCGTAGACTCGGACAGTCTCAATACCCTTCGGATTTCCCACTTCCTTAAAAAACAGGAATAACCCAGATCCTCGAATCAAATCCCTGAGTACAGTGTTGCTCATATAAGAACTGATTTTCTCTTTAAAATCAATATACTGGACCTGTCACTTAACTGAAACAGTAACCCTAGCCTCCTATTGGGCTTTGTACAATGATGCTCCCCAGCGGGGTCAGACAACGTTTAGCCTCTCTCTCGCGCTTCGTATGAGACACATAAGAGACTCCCTCGTTGAGTCCATCATCCCTTTTGCCTCCATCTCGAGCTTCATACGAGATACAAAAAGGTTCTTATTGAGCCAAATAAACAACAGCCTCCACCTCGGGCTTCATACGAGATACCAAAAGACTTCATCGTCGAGTCAAAACTTTTTAGCCTCTCTCTCGGGCTTTGTACGAGACACATAATAGCCCCCTCTTAGGCTTTGTATAAGAAAACCACTGGTTAATCCAATTAACCTTTTAGCATCAAAGTTGTGCCTCGTTCACAGTACACAAACATCAACAACTCTTTCCCCTTCATCTAATTGCTGTAAGCGGCAAGCCTCTGGATCATCTACATCCATGCCAATGTCCCTCTTTTAGCATGAGAAATTCCTAAGGAAAGATGGCATTGCTCTACACTGAGTTAAAGTCTTCTCCTTCAGGTTAAAATCCCCTATAAAGGAAATTATGGCATTGCTAGGATCCGCGTATCCCGGTTAAAGTAATCCTAGTTGTGACAGACAAACCTCTTTAAAGATGACAAATTCTCTCTAAAGTCAACACCTTTAGTTTCACATCTTGGGCTTTGAACAAGATACAAACTACCTTTCAGCTTCATATCTTGGGCTTTGAACAAGATACAAACCACCTTTCGCTTCACGTCTTGGGCTTTGAACAAGACACCAAATACCATTTCCTCCCATAGAATATGAGGAACTACGAACGCTCTGATTTCCCTGTTTCGGTAAACGGGAATACGTAGGCATAAGATTGAAAGAAAAATCTTAGCGAGCACACTAAACAAAAACCCAAAATCCCATACTCTCATGTATCTATCAAAAGCATCAGTCCTAACATCCTAATCCTCGTTCCCCGCCAGAAAGTCCTAGAAAGAGAGAAAACCGTATTGGCGAAAATACAAATAACCAGTACAAAGGCCCCCCCACATTGATAGCATTTGTAACCTAACAGACTGCTGTTTAAACTCAGTATGCAAAGCAGGGTTAATTGGAGACATCTATTTCCTTTCCTTCATCAGCTTTAATAGGATAAAAAATGAATCGACCTGTAGTAAGCTCAACCGCAGAGAGCGACCAACGCTTAAGAACCGCGTCCAAAATCGCTCGCTACAGAAAAATGGCGCCCACCATGGGGCGGACTTCTTTCTTTTCATCTCTTGTGTGAAAACCACAGATTGGGGCTTCCGCCGGGGAACCCATCTCTGTCAGGAACTTAGGATTCATATCTTTAAAGTTCTAGGATGTTTAGGACAAATATATATACTGCTTTTCCTAATTGCTATACATGTTTATTTTTCTGCTAATGGGAATGCGTGTGATGCCGCATGTGGAAAGATTGAGTATACACTTAAGATAAGTGATGGCGACGGGGTCGACCATCAACCTCAGTAGAGGCTAACCAATGCAACCCATTCTCTCACCTAGACAATGGGTCGATTGTTAAGTCTGAGAAGCTGAGGAGCCAAACCCTTTCGTAGTGCGGAAACTATCGGGAATAGTTGTTACGCGATACTACCCTCATTTGAGGCTGGTGATCTATTCTCGGTGAATGGCACTTACTCTAAGATTGCTCTACAACTCGCTGGCGATCTGCTTGTTGTTTTTCTTTCCTGGGAGGAGCTGATGATAATGAGTATAGGTACAAAAATCACCCTAGTATAAACCTTTGGGGATGGGTAGAGCCTTGACTTCATGACAACGACCCTTTGACCCCATGTTTTTTCTATGTTTTTGTGTGCTGCATTCATGCATTCATTTTAAAAAACATTAAAACATTCAAAAAATTCTTCTCTTCTAGTCTCTCTGTTTTTTAAATTAAACTAAGATTGTGATTGCAAATATCAGAGAAAAGGATTGTGCTAATGGATTTCGGTAGAAGGAGAACTCATAGTTATACCTTCAAGGTTCCAAAGCTAGAGGATTTAAGAAGGTTAGCGAGGATGATCACTAACCCTGAGGCTTTCAGAGCCAAGCACGGAGGTATGCTACCACTGTTAAGAGTCCATGTGATTGAGGGAATCATGGATGTGCTCATTCAGTTTTACGGTCCGGTTTATCACTGTTTCACATTCCCGGATTACCAGCTCGCACCAACGCTGGAGGAGTATTCTCACCTGATTGATCTACACATTACAGATCGAGCTCCATTTTCTGGACTGGAAGAAATTCCAAAGAATCAGACCATTGCAAGAGCAATTCATTTGGACGAGTCTGAGTTCAGGACTCACATGACCGCTAAGGGTGGCATCCAAGGTTTGCCAGCCCAGTTCTTGACAAAGAAAGCCTTGTATTTTTCCAGTATAGGAAACGTGACTGCTTTTGAAAGCGTCTTTGTCTTGCTCACCTACGGGTTATTTTTGTTTCCCAACATTAATAACTTCGTTGATATCAACTCCATTAAGGTTTTTCTCATTGGAAATCCTGTGCCGACTTTTCTCGCAGATGCGTATCATTCTGTACACTTGGGAAATTTGTACAGCGGAAGGGAGATCACATGTTGTGTACCTCTGCTTTATAAATGGTTTATCTCTCACTTGCCCAAGTCTGCTGCTTTTTGGGATTATAAGAGTGCCTTACGTTGGTCGCAGAAGATCATGTCTCTTACCAACTCTGATATAGATTGGTGTAATAGGATCTATGATGGAATCAGGATCATTGACCGTTGTGGAAACTTCCCCAACGTACCCCTTATAGGAACTAAGGGACGAATCAACTACCATCCAGTTCTCGTTCATCGTCAATTTGGATACCCGATGAGACACGTCCC
Organism: Lathyrus tuberosus; assembly: GCA_022829125.1. Classification (NCBI taxonomy): domain Eukaryota; kingdom Viridiplantae; phylum Streptophyta; class Magnoliopsida; order Fabales; family Fabaceae; genus Lathyrus; species Lathyrus tuberosus. The sequence continues at coordinate 5,061,484 of JALAZF010000199.1, read as the reverse complement.
ACGGGGTGTTCATCTGGAAGGTCTTTTCTTCAAGGAAGGAGAAAATGACAGAGCACTAAAGATGGAAATAGTGCACGCTTGGAAACACGTTCATAAGAAAGGACGGGAGTCTCTAGGAAAACCAGACTGTGTCTCGGTGGAGCCTTACCTCCATTGGGTACAAACTAGAGCTCTCAAGCTAAAAATTCCTTATCCTCGTTACGGAATTCTTCCGCCAAAGGAATTTGTCATGTACTTCATGACGGAAACTGAAAAGCTTCACGTTACTCTAAAAAAAGTTCAAAAGGAGAGAAGGTCTTGGAAGAACAAGTACCGCACCCTCGACGTAGAGTGCATCAAAATACAGCAACGGCTGAAAGATAAGGATGCTCTGATTGAAATTTTGGAGCAACATGCTGTGGATAATCAAGATAACCAAAGGAATTTGCTCGCTCCTTTCACTTGGCAAAGGAATGACAACCCGACAATGGCCCAAGAGCCCTGGTTAAAGAAAAGGAAGATACCAGAATCAGTACCCAATTTCTCTTCAGAGAGGACTCTGGGTCCATTAGTTTAGGTTTCTGTTTCTGCACCTTGTAATCTACTGTATTTCCATTTCTGTAATCCTTTGAATTCAATAAAAAGGGGTTTCCCCACCGTTTGATATTTGCAATCTAATTGTCGAAGTTTATTTTGATTAAACCAAAAACAATTAATATAATCATTGCATTCATTATTCTCACATCGCGAATTCTTCTTACCTACGAATCTCACGTTTGTGTCTCGGTTCTAGAGTCAAACTATTTCATTCGTATAATACTCGGGCCAATCGTCAGAAAAAGATGGATGATCTTGAGGAAGAAAACAGAGAGTTGAAAGAAGAGATCGACGCTCTGAGAGAGGATATGAGAAAGCTTCGTAACGACATGCAAGCCATGGCAGAAGCTCAGCTACAACGAACTGTGATCTCAGAGATCATCTCAATGCCCATCGTGGAGAAGTATGATCATAGGTATCAAATGCCAAAAGATCTCCCTTGGGGCATGCCTGTTAACTATATCCCGGAAGGATATGTTCCGCTGATCACTGAAGATCAGGGAATCACAACAGAAGCCGCTGGGCCTGAAGGTTACAAACTTCGGGAAAGCGAAGATGCCAGAGGCATACTGAAGACTCCTGAAGGTTACAAACTTCGGGAGACGCCAAGACTCACTACCGTAGTATCGGTCCCACCCCCTGTGGTGCACACTGTCCCAGAAGGACAGATTCCACAGACACCTTCTGGTAAGAAGGAAAGTATGTTTGACAGAATGGAGGAATTCCAGGTGCAGTTCTTGGAAATGCAGAAGGAGCTGCAAGCCATTCGCGGTCAGGATCTATTTGGAAAGGACGCCGCAGATCTCTGCTTGGTCCCAAATGTGAAAGTTCCGCACAAATTTCAAGTGCCCGACTTTGAAAAATACAAGGGTAACTCTTGCCCTCAAAGCCATTTGGTGATGTACGCTCGGCGGATGTCAGCTCAGACGGAGAATCAGGACCTACTGATTCACTACTTTCAGGATAGTTTAACTGGTGCCGCACTCAAATGGTACATGGGTTTAAACCGTGCCATGATCAGCACATTGAGAGCTCTTGGCACTGCCTTCGTCTAATAATACAAATACAATTTGGACATGGCACCCGACAGAGATCAACTCAGATCAATGTCGCAAAAGGACAAGGAAACCTTTAAGGAGTATGCTCAAAGGTGGCGTGAAATTGCCGCTCAAATTTTTCCACCTCTTGAGGAAAAAGAGATGACAAAGATCTTCTTAAAAACCTTAAGCTCATTTTACTATGACCGAATGGTCGCCAGTGCACCCAGTGATTTCACCGAGATGGTGGGCATGGGCGTACGTCTTGAGGAAGCAGTCCGAGAAGGACGTTTAGTAAAAGACGCTGAATCGACGAGCGGTACTAAAAAATACGGTAGTGCTCTCCCTAAGAAAAAAGAGCAAGATATTGGGAATATCTCTCTCGAAAAGCAAAGGCGACGTTATCAACCAGTAGCGGCTGTGACTCCTGCTATCAGCCCTGCGCCTATTCCTACGTATCAACCTCAGGTTGCGTAGAGCCAACCTGATCAACAAAGGACACAACAGCCTCTTCAGCAGGCTCGTCCTCCATACAACAACAACCGTACAACATGACCATCAGGGTTTGATCCTATACCCATGTTGTACGTAGAACTATTTCCGTTACTACTGGCTAAGGGGCACATTCAGACTAAATCTCCTCTTACAGTACCGAAAAATCCGCCTTTTTGGTTTAAGGTGGATCAGACATGCCCTTATCATCAAGGAGGTTCGGGGCATAACATAGAGACTTGTCTCAATTTCAAGTCTGATGTGTAAAAACTTGTTAGGAGCGGGGTCTTATCCTTCAAGGATACAAATCCTAATGTTCTTACGAACCTGCTGCCTCAACACGAGAAGGCTGCAGTCAATCTCATTGAGAAAGAGACTAACAATGTCTATCAAATTCACGATTTACTCTTGTTGAAAAACCAATATGGTCAAGATGCATTGTAGACAGAGTGAATATGGCCATGTGCCACCTCATAACTATCACCAGTGTGATATCTGCTCTAAAGACAACCAAGGATGTTCTGTGGTGCAAGCAGCTCTACAAGAACAAATGGATCTCGGATGGATCCAAGAGCACCGAGTTCGTGGAGTTAACATGGTCTACACGAATTCCGACGTCATTCAAAACCACGACATTCGTGCGATGAATGCCAACTTGGTGGCGATGCATTCAAGGCAAAGCCAGTATCATAATCTGCCGCGGCACGATTACAGTTCCTGTCTGACTTGCTCGGTAAACAAACAGGGATGCTCTTTCATACAAGAGGCCCTCCAGCGTCAGATGGATCTTGGATGGATCCAAGACTACCATGATAGGAACTCCTATCAAATCAACATGGTTCAGATCTTCGATATTCGCGTGATGAATACCAACCTGGTAGAGTTACATGCTGAATAGGTCCGACTCGGATTCTTAATATCACATGACTATCAAAGCTGTAAAGCGGGTTGCGAAAACGATCGAGGTTGTACCCTTGTCCAGGAGGCACTCCAGCACTTGATAAATCACTGGTGGATGCCAATTTATATGGATGAAGATACTCAGCAAATTAGTATCAATAACAGAAACCCCACACGGCATCAGAGTCAGGATGTCCGATCTGTGGAAGTTAACCTAGTGAGGTTACATTGTATTCAAAGTGGGCGTGGCCAGGTGCCACCACATAATTACGACCGTTGTAGCGTCTGTTCGGAAAGTAACCAAGGGTGTTACCTTGTGCGAGCAACTCTTCAAGGTTAGGTGGATCGTGGAGAGATTCGTCCATATCCGGGTTCTGGACCCATCAACTGGACGCCGAACTACCTTGCCGATCAAATTGAAGATGTTGTCACAATCTCTGGTCATCATAGGACCAGGGACGTTTGTACCATTATCCCTCTACTTGACGAATCTAAGGTTCCCAACCGGGAATGGATCGAGATTACTTATGATGGTCAGAAGAATCAGAAGGTTCCCATAGTCATTTATCTGCCGGGACCAACACCGTATGAATCAACTAAGGCTATCCCTTACAAATACGGTGCAACGACAATTGAGAATGAAAAGGAAATTCCATTACCCTCCGTTGTGAATATTGCAGACATCAGTCGTGTAACACGGAGCGGTAGAATCTTCAACCGAGGAGTTGGGGAACTTAACAAGGAAAAGGAAGTTCAGACGGAAACTCCTGATCCACCAGTTGGTCAATCCAGTAATCCCGACCTTTCGAAAAACAATGATGAGATGCTGAAGCTCATCCAAAGGAGTGAATATAACATTGTGGATCAGCTGTTACAGACTCCTTCAAAGATCTCGGTATTATCGCTGTTACTCGGTTCAGAAGCCCACAGGGAGGCTCTACAGAAAATCTTGGAGCAAGCCTTTGTGGAACATGATGTAACAATCAGACAGTTCGATAACATTGTCTCTAACATCACTTCCTGCAATAATTTGGGATTTAGTGATGAGGAATTACCCGAAGAGGGTCACCGTCATAACATGACGCTCAATATCACAATTAACTGCCAGGACGATGCTTTAGCCAGCGTACTGGTAGACACAGGGTCAGCCCTGAATGTTATGCCGAAGTCCACTTTGATGCAATTATCATTCAAAGGCCCTCCGATGAGAATCAGTGAGGTCGTCGTCAAAGCGTTCGACGGATCCAGAAAAACAGTTATCGGCGAAGTTGATCTTCCCATAACTATTGGTCCTCACACTTTCCAAGTCACTTTCCAGGTCATGGACATCCGGGCAACATACAGTTGTTTATTAGGAAAACCTTGGATACATCAGGCTGGAGCGGTCACTTCGACCCTTCACCAAAAGCTAAAGTTCGTCAAGAACGATCAACTTGTCACGGTTTGTGGGGAACAAGCCTTGCTTGTAAGCAACTTGTCACCATCTACTGGTATAGAACCTGAGGAGGTTATTGGAACTCAGTTCCAAGCACTGTCGGTAAGCAAGAACAATCAGTTCAAAGGAGGAACCTCGATTTCCTCATACAAAGATGCTATTAAAGCGGTCGAGAGTACCGATACAACAGGATGGGGACAGCTTGTCATTCCTACTGACAATAAAACAAAGAAGGGTCTTGGTTTTTCTACAACCTGTACCCAGACAGCTGCCAACGACGAAAGTCTTCATCCCCTTCAAAACTTCTTCCACAGTGGAGGTTTTCTTCACCCAGTGTCTCAGGTAGTACATGCTATCAATGAGGAAGATCCCTCTGACACATATGAAGAATGGAAGTCCTATCTTAATGAGGACGGTTATATGTCTCAGGAAGAGGTGCCTACACCATTTTGCTTTCCTACACAGAGTCCGAGATTTATACCAAGGTCAGACGTCGAAATGATCTATGGAGATTGTGATCCGGAAGGATGTCGTGCTCCGCCAAATTCATTAGAGGAGGACACTCTGATGAAAGACAACTTTGACCACAATTACTATGGCCCAATGGATGGTCTGCCAATGTGGCAGCCTTACCCGGGAAACTTGGGGCAAGAGAGTCAGCCGAACAATGAAAATCGGCTGACCATCATTGAACAGAATACCTGTGTCCCCACCATGTCATGGGATCAATACTCAGGTCATTCAGAAACTACTCAACATGAAGATGAATTTGCAACGTTTGCAGGACTTGAATTCACCAACTATGCTTTTCCTGAGGTTAACGTCATCGAGAGGGATGACTCCTCCAGTTCCAAAGAAGTTTGGGACACCTTGGGACAACCGAGTGGAAAATACGAATATATGGTCAAGTACACTGTGCCCGAAAGCTCTCGTATCAGGCTCGAAGATATCCAGCCAACTGGACGGGGAGATACGGCTGAGAGCACAACTGCTATACAAAATACAACTGAGGAATTCTCCTACGACAATTCTGCTTGGGAGACAGATTCCAATGATCCTGCTCCACCAGAAATCAGCGTCATTTCTGAACATAAATCAAGGAAGGTGCCCGACTTTGTGATTCACCGAGGAGTTCGCCGCCAATGGGTTGCCGTCGAGGTTCCGAAAATCGTTCATCAGTTAAAGTAATTGTCATCTTTAACCTTTCACCCTGCCCAGGTGAAACGGATGTTTTGATAGGGCTCGCTTTCTGTAAATTTCCCTCTTCGCTTTGCCCAAAGCGACAAAGTTTTGTTTTATAGGGCTGTAGTTTCAAGGATCGACTTGTTCATTAATAAAATAACGTCGTTCTGTAATTTCCGCATTAATTGCTGTTTTCTCTTTTTGCTTTTTCAGAAAATGGTAATCCTAAAAAACAATTCAAATAAAAACAAGCAGTAAAATAAATACACTGCACACTTGCATTTTCTCTATCTCTTCTAAACACAAATCATCACGTCATGCAGATTGCTTGTTTTAAACCCCGTTGAAACATACGATCCAATGCCTTCTCCCAACTTTGAGTTCCCGGTATTCGAGGCTGAAGAAGAAAATGACGACGAAATTCCAGAAGAGATCTCCCGACTACTCAGACAAGAGGAAAGGTCCATTGAACCTCACAAAGAACCGTTGGAAACGGTAAACTTGGGTTCAGAGCAAGAGAGAAAAGAAATCAGGATTGGGGAACTGCTCGGTCCAACTGTCAGAGAGGGTTTGATAAAGCTTCTCAAAGAATTTCCCGATGTATTCGCTTGGTCCTATCAGGATATGCCAGGGTTGGATACCAGCATCGTGGAACATCACTTACCGTTGAGATCGGAATATCCGCCAGTAAAGCAAAGGTTGAGACGCACTCACCCGGACATGGCCATCAAAATCAAAGAGGAGGTGCAGAAACAGATTGACGCGGGTTTCCTCGCCACATATAAATATCCTCAATGGTTAGCCAACATAGTACCCGTTCCCAAAAGGGACGGAAAGGTCAGAATGTGTGTCGACTACAGGGATCTAAACAAGGCTAGTCCAAAGGATGACTTTCCTTTACCACACATTGACATGCTGGTAGACAGTACAGCAAAGTTCAAAGTTTTCTCCTTCATGGATGGATTCTCGGGCTATAACCAAATCAAAATGGCGCCGAAAGACATGGAGAAAACTTTGTTCATCACCCCATGGGGCACGTTTTGTTACAAGGTAATGCCGTTCGGTTTGAAAAACGCCGGGGCAACCTATCAAAGGGCCATGACTACTCTGTTTCATGACATGATACACAAAGAAATCGAGATATATGTCGATGATATGATTGCAGAATCAAAAACATAGAGTGAGCACGTTGAACATCTGTCAAAATTATTCGAACATTTAAGAAAGTTCAAGCTCCGCTTGAATCCCAACAAGTGCACCTTCGGTGTCCGTTCAGGGAAACTACTTGGGTTCATCGTCAGCCAGAAAGGGATTGAGGTTGATCCTGACAAGGTCAAGGCCATTCAAGAAATGCCTTCTCCGAAAACTGAAAAACAAGTCAGAGGATTCCTGGGACGTTTGAACTACATCTCCAGGTTCATATTCCTTATGACCGCCACGTGTGCGCCGATTTTTAAATTACTCAAAAAGAACCAGGATTGCGTTTGGACAGAAGATTGCCAAACCGCCTTCGACATTATCAAGGAATACCTGTTGAATTCGCCGATTCTATCACCTCCAGTGGAAGGAAGACCACTGATCATTTACCTCACTGTCTTGGAAGACTCCATGGGTTGTGTACTTGGCCAACAAGACGAAACCAAAAGGAAAGAGTCTGCCATCTACTATCTGAGCAAGAAATTCACCGACTGCGAAACTCGGTACACGATGCTTGAGAAAACTTGCTATGCTTTGGCTTGGGCAGCCAAACATCTTCGCCAATACGTGATTCGTCATACTACTTGGTTAATCTCCGAAATGGATCCAATCAAGTACGTTTTCGAAAAACCTGCTCTTACGGGAAGGATTGCCCGTTGGCAGATGTTGCTATCAGAATATGACATAGAGTACCATGCTCAAAAAGCCGTTAAGGGATGTATTTTAGCCGATCATTTGGCTCATCAACCGATTGACGATCAAGAATCAACCGGGTTCGACTTCCCAGACAAAGATGTCATGTATCTAAAAATGAAAGATTGCGATGAACCGTTACCCAGTGAAGGGCCAAAACCAGGTTCCCAATGGGGACTTATCTTTGACGGAGCAGTTAATCATTATGGAAACGGAATTGGGACAATAATTGTTACCCCTCAGGGTACCCACATTCCTTTCACCGCTCGACTTAAGTTCAAATGTACGAACAACGAGGCCGAATATGAAGCTTGTATCATGGGTCTCGAAGAAGCAATTGATTTAAGGATCAAAAACTTGGACGTATACGGTGACTCAGCTCTGGTTATCAATCAGATAAAAGGAGATTGGAACACATACCAATCAGGATTGATTCCTTACAAAGACTACGCAAGAAGGTTGCTACCTTTCTTCAACAGAGTTGAGTTTCATCATATCCCTCGTGAGGATAATCACATGGCTGATGCATTAGCCACTATCTCTTCCATGATTAGTGTAGGTCAATGGAACGACTTACCTAAGATTGACATAATGCGCCTCGAACGGCCCGCTTACATCTTCACGATCGAAGCAGTCATAAATGACAAACCTTGGTATCACGATATCAAATGCTTCCTTCAGAAACAAGAGTACCCACCTGGGGCATTAAGGAAGGATAGAAAGACCCTCAGAAGATTGGCTGGAAACTTCTTCCTGAGCGGTGACACTCTCTATAAGAGAAATTTTGACATGGTCTTGCTCCGATGCGTCGACAGACCAGAAGCAGAAATGCTGATGAAAGAAATTCATGAAGGATCCTTTGGCACTCATGCCAACGGACACACAATGGCGAGAAAAATTCTCAGAGCAAGGTACTATTGGTTGACAATGGAATCCGACTGCTACAAGTACATGAGGAGGTGTCACAAATGTCAGATATAGTCCGACAAAATTCATGTACCGCCATCACATCTCAAAGTTCTTTCTTCCCTGTGGCCTTTTTCCATATGGGGAATCGACATGATTGGCATGATTGAGCCCAAGGCTTCAAACGGACATCGGTTCATCCTGGTAGCCATTGACTATTTCACCAAGTGGGTCGAAGCAGCGTCATTCGCCAATGTAACCCGACAAGTGGTGGTCCGATTTATCAAAAGCAATATCATCTGCCGTTATGGTGTTCCAAGCGAGATCATTTCTGATAATGGATCTAACTTGAACAACAAGATGATGAAAGAGTTGTGTGCAGAGTTCAAGATTGAACATCATAACTCATCTCCCTACCGACCCAAGATGAACAGAGCGGTAGAAGCGGCTAACAAGAACATCAAGAGGATTGTTCAAACGATGGTTGTAACCTATAAAGACTGTCACGAGATGCTACCCTTTACTCTTCACGGTTATCGCACATCTGTTCGCACTTCAACAGGGGCAACCCCTTTCTCCCTAGTGTATGGCATGGAAGCAGTGCTCCCTATAGAAGTAGGGATCCCGTCAATCCGAGTATTGATGGAAGCTAAGCTCACCGAAGCTGAATGGTGTCAAAGCCGACACGATGAACTGAATCTGATCGAAGAAAAGCGAATAACGGCACTGTGCCACGGTCAGATGTATCAACAGAGAATAAAAAAGGCGTTCGACAAAAAGGTCCGACCTCGTGTCTTTAGAAAAGGAGACCTCGTGCTCAAGAAGATACAGTCATTTCTCACTGACTCTCGGGGCAAATGGACCCCAAATTATGATGGCCCCTATGTGGTCACGAAAGCTTTCTCAGGCAGCGCCTTGAGACTTGCAACCATGGACGGAGAGGAATTTGCCTACCCCACGAATGTTGATGTAGTCAAGAAATACTTCGCCTAAATTAAAAAAAAAAACGTCTCGGTGGATTGAAAACCCGAAAGGGCGGTCCAGACAAAAGTTAGAGACATGAAAAAAATCATCCCGATGGATTGGAAACATCACAGTACAATCCAGGCAAAAATTAGGGATAATGGCAAGTAACTATGTTCAACAGAGGCGAATCCCTCAGCGGCAGCAGTTACATCATCTGTCAGAAAACTCCAGTCAAGGTCATCTTCGACAGAAGCTCAGGATGCCCAGAAGTCAAAGTTGGTAGAATGATAGTGGTCGTTATGTTTCAACGTAGCCCTTTTCCCTGTAAATTACCATTTTCTAACTTTGTAATCACTCTTTGGAATCACGCGTTTCGCTGATCTCCATCTTATCAATAAAATTTGAGCCTTTGTGCTTTTGTTTGTAATTCTTATTTGTTTTAGCTTTACAGAACGACTTTGTTAACATGATTAACGATTCTTGAAATAAAACAAAAATGAATTTACTTGTTAAAACTTTTTTTGCTTTTAAATTAAAGACGACAATTTCTTTTGACTGTTGAACATCAGAAGAACATCGGTCGCTTCTCCAGAAGTAATCGAACCTCAAAGTGCAGAATCAAAGTACTCCTTCTCAACCAGTACGCCTGAATGAAGGGATCGACTGTGTCAGAGACCTTGTTTCGTCTGACACGCCTCGGCAGAGTTCTCATCTCCTAAGCCCGACCAACGTAGCTCCCCGCAGGGACTATTTCTCCTAAGCAAGGTGGAATTGCTATTCTGAACCAGCGGTACTTCTTTGCCCCGCGATGGCCGAGTATCCAGTCGTGTTCACCCGTCAGTTTGTATGTCGTGTCAGTTTTGTCAGCATAAACATACATACATCATGCATTATTGATTTGCATTCACATTTCATATTGCATCACTATCACTCTAGTCGGTCTTATCCCCTTGTGATAAAAGTCTTCTCAATCGAGTTGTCAGTTCTTGCCTCGTCAGGAAACGCTGCGTTTGAACAACCTCGCCTCCAGTTAATTTCTGGAAGGAAGTTGGCCCTTGACCACTTTGATAACTTGAACCTCTGAAAAACTAGAGGAACCCTCAGTCAACATCACTCTTCACCATTGAAGATGATATCCTTGCCTTCTCGGATTAAGGAAAATCCACAGAGAAAACCTCGTAATCAGAGATTCGGCAGTACGGTAGTTTTTCTCCGAAAAACCTACTGATGAAAAGGTCATCAGCACCTCAAAATTGGATCACATCATATGGCATTTCTCCGAGAAGATCTCCGAGAAAAGTATGATGTAAAGACCCCAAACGAATGCAGTCTCTCAAGGGACTCGCATTCCCCAAGTAGAGTCAACAAATGGCATCTCCAACAGAGAAGTTTGTACACCTCTACAACTCAGACGACTGGGTTCCCCAACAAGTCTGACATCGAAACTTTTTCCACTCAAATGGCATCTCCCCAGGAAAATTCGGCGAGAAGTTTGAAGGAAAGCCGCTGCGAATAGCGTTCCTTATCAGTAAAGTTTATTGACGAAAGAAACTAAGACCAGTTACTGGGTAGGAAACCAGGATCGAGGGGAAGTTTACATCAGAAACTAAGACCAGTTCCTTGGTAGGAAACCAGGATCGAGGGGAAGTTTACATAAGAAACTAAGACCAGTTCCTTGGTAGGAAACCAGGATCGAGGGGAAGTTTATTTTAGAAACTGAGACCAGTTCCTTGGCTGAAGACCAGGATCGAGGGGAAGTTTACCTTTTCTAAGCATCATTGCTTAGCTAAAGAAGATGAATGCGTAAGCTACCATTCATAACCACCATCAAAATTTTGGGTATTCCGATATTTAATCCTCTTGCACCCCGAATGCCCAAATACCTTCGTCATTCACACCTTCGTGTCCAAGAAGATTAAACAGGGGCATCTGTCATACCCCAAATTTTGACCACTAAGATTTCCCATCATTGTGAAAATCATCATCACAATATGGAGGAACCATCATACTTCATCAATCTCCCCAAAGATGGGTGAGCATCCACTACAATCAAAATTAGGGTTTCAAGCCCTCTCAGAGTTCTTAGACAAAGGATCAATCAAGGAATGACATGATCTTTAACTTGTCTAACCTCTCAAACATCCACAATGGATCAAAAGGACTCCCACTCCAAGGATTAAGCACAAAGCTGCTCCCTTCTAGGTGGATCAAGTCTCAAGATCGACAGTGTCACCAAATTAGGGTTTTGGTCGACCAGGGCCCCCAGATGGAAATTTTTCATCTGGGCACAAGCCAATGATCCAAAACATAACCTAATGTACTTCATGGGACCTCATGGACCCAATCACCAAGTCAATTTTGCCTCAGGGGTTGCATTCATCAAAAATTAGGAATTAGGGTTTCTTAACCTAATTCACCCCTAAGTTGACTTTTGGGGAAAATCATGAGCCAAGACCTCAAAAGAGGATTTGAGGGTCTCTAATGAACTATATTGATCCATTTGGAACAATGGATTAATCCAAGAAGCTTGAGCAACAAGTCTCAATTTCATCTGCACCACAATTAGGGTTTTAAGGAAAAAGTCAACTGTAACTTTGACTTTTGACCAGGACATGCTCCCAAGCCCTATGACATGCACCAATATACCCTATAACACCCATTGAACATGTCCATCAAGTTTGATTTAGGTCAAGGACATGATTTCATGAAGAATTGCACAATTTGGAATTCGTCTGATAAAAAGTCAACTGTGCACAAAAGTCAACTTTGACTTTTTGAGATTTTCACAAAAATGGATTTTTAACCCTAAAATGATGTTAATGTATGATTTGAATCATCATTCATCAAGAAAAATCAAGAAAAGTTGGATAACTTGTAAAAGGGGTAACCATAAAAACTTAGAAAATTTTCTAAGTTAAAAATAAAGTGGCTAGGGTACCAACTTTGGAGGGTCATAACTCCTAAACCACAAGGCCATTTTTTTCCATCCAAATCTTGATTTGTAGATCTCATTGCCCTCTACAAAAACTTCAACTAGACCTAACTCTAATTCATTGTGGATTTTGAGCTATGAGTGAGCCAAAATGGCTGAAAACATGAAAGTACACCATTTTCCAACACTTAGAAAAATTCTGGGCAAGGCAGATTTTGTGTTGAAACACCAAAACTTGTGAGATCTTTTCACATAGATGTAAGGTGAATCAAGTCCAAAATTAAACATCAATGTTGTTGCATATGTTGCCAAGAATTTAAAGAGCTTAACAACATGAATTGATTCAACTTGAGCCAAGAGAAATCCATGCCCAAAGTCATGCTGCTGCAAGCTGTTTTGGAAAAATCAGTTTGCATGTTTGCTTGCCACACACGATTTTGAACCAAAAACTGAGGATCAACATGCCACATGTATTCAAACCAATCACATTGCATCTAATCCAACTGATAAATCTGAGTCAAAAAGCCAAGGAATCTTCCAACTTGAAATTCATCCACTTTGGCACATTTTGCCTTGAATTCAAAGTGCATTAATGTGGAATAGTGCATTGTCAAGGTAGCTACCCTACTCAGTCAAGTTCTCTGATTAAACAACAATAAAAACATCTGAGGAATGTGATTTTGGTCAAGGCATAGCCCTGCTCTTGGGAATGGCTAGCTTGCCTTGCTTGAGAAGAAATCCTCCAAGCCAATCCATGCAAATGTGATCTGATCCAGCAGCCATTCACTATTCCCCCAAAACAAAAGTTGATCACCTATAAATAGAGGTCCCAATGGATCATTCAACTCACACCAAATCCAGTTACATCACTGCTTTCTCTCATTCTTCCTTGAATCTCAAGTTTTTTGGTTTTTGAGTAACCACTATCGGGTTTTGAGTTGCAGCCTTAGGCAATCAATTCCAATTTCTCAAACACATCATATATGATGTATTTGAGGTGTCCAAACACTTAAACACTGACTGTAACACCTCAGGCTCAAAATCACCCATCAAACTAGCCATTATACCTCAATTATGCAGGTGGAGGTCTCCAGCTTGATCCAAAGAGTTTCAAAGTATTCCAAAGCTTGCAACACACTCCATAACATCCATTGAAGCTGTAGGGATCATTAATTCATAACTGGAACAAAGTTTATGCAGAGTTCCATTTCAGCTTGCATCAAGGTAAGCCTCAAAACTCAAACTCCATGATCCATGCATATTTCCTCGCATGATATTTTTGCCAATTGCTTGCCATCATATGTTGATTGTTTTCCCTCAGAAAATTTGATCATAGCACTCAAAATCATGCCTACTCGATTGCTTTTGCAAAATTAGGGTTTATACGGCCACAAGGATATAATTTGTTATACACTGAAAATGAATAAAATTGGGTATTGCCATCTTCTTCCTTGTGAAAAAACACATGAGATTGGTGTTTGAATCATGTCCAATGGTTGAGAGATGAGTGAGATATGGTGCTTCACGCACGAGCTCGAGGAAGAAGATGGCCATGGCGCCATTCTCAGAAAATCCAACTAAGTTCTCTATATAATTTTCCCTTGCCATGTTATATTTGAATTGGCATTGCGCCCCAGCGGTTCATCAGCTGGTTTTGTGTGTATTGGCAAGCGAGAGGTATGGGGTTCGAATCCCCCTCGCCCTAGACTTCTTTTTATCACTTGTTTATTTTGTTATTTTTCATATTATTATTTTTAATGATTTGAAAAATTAATAACTCCTTCAATTTTTATCATTTTTGATTGGTTCTTTTTGCAACAATTCACAAAAATGTTGAAATATTTTATTCCACCAAAAAATTAGATTTATATTATTTATTTAATATAATTAGTATTTTTGTGAATAAATTCATTTTTAATTGTTTTTAAACATTCTATAAGTGAATATTTACTTTGAAAATCAAAACCTAATGAGTTTAAATTTTGTTTGATTTTCTTTAAATATTTACTTTTAAAGATTAAAATTAGGGTTTGTGATTAGTTCAACTTTCAAAATTGATTTTCAAAACACTTTGGGCCTCTAATAGAGTGTAAGACCCAATCTTTTTTTGACCAAACCATTTTTGGGCCTCAGTGTATTGTATAAGTCCCGATACCGTAAAAAATAAACGGCGCGATCGTCGCCTTTTGAAAAATAACCTGGGCCTCTCCTCGAGCTATAAGACCCATTTAAAACTTTTTCGGCCTCTATTAGAGTGTAAAACCCAACCCCCTTTTAACCAAAAATAACTTTGGGCCTCAGATATTGTATAAGCCCCTTTGTGTTAAAAGAAAATCTCGGCGCGATCGCCATTTTAAACGAAATATCATCTGGGCCTACCCTCGAGTAGTAAGACCCATTTCTTTTCTTAAAACTCTTTGGACCTCTTGAGAGAGTGTAAGACCCATCCCCTTGTACAGAAAACCTTTTTGGGCCTCAGTCACTTGTATAAGTCCCTCTGTACAAATTCAAACAGTGCGCTCACTGATAAAACCCTAGGCCTCTCCTTAAGCTGTAAGCCCCAAATCTCTCCTTTTCAAAGCACTTCTCCTTTGATTTTGAATATACTATTGTTTTCAATCTTTCCTTGTTGAACAACTAACCAAACAGCATGGAAGCTCTACAACCGAGTAAGTGGTTATCGCTTTCATTTACCGCTTTCATATACATATAACTGTATTGTGGGGCTGTTTCACTGTAAGTCTTCTTTCATAAACTCATATCAACTGTGTAATAATAGTATAGATATTTCGAGTTTCCCCGGCAACTACGTCTAGAACTAGGTGACGCCATTTCGTTTATTCGTAGAAATAGACAACTAGATCCCCAATAGGATCACCAGATACAGTCTTCTCTTCGACTGTCCTCATTAGGAATCGTCAAGAAACTCTACTCCCAGAGATGAATGTATTCTCCGTGAATGGCATCTTTGAGTTTCTTCCAAATTCTCGAACTTTCCTGGCTTGATCTATTCTCTGTGAATAGCCTGTCTTGAATTTCTCGGGGTTTGGGGACCCATCGGCTTCTTAAAAGCATCGGCCTCCTCTTGGGCATCATACAAGGACCCACAGGCTTCCTAAAAGCAACCCCGCCTCCTCTTGGGCTTAGTACAAGGACCCTACGGCTTCTTAGAAGTATTTACAGCCTCCTCTTAGGCTTCGTATAATGATCTCTTCCTCCGGGAATGATAGCCTCCTCTCGGGCTTCGTACAAGGACCGATCGGCTTCTTAAAAGTTTCCAGCCTCCTCTTGGGCTTCGTACAAATTGTCCCGACGACCTCCTAGAGGTATAGGAACAGAACTTAGTCATCTTCATAGAACAGTCCTTTCATAGAGTCTACTACTGTTTCTCAAAGCATAGTACAAGAGATAAAACTCTAGACTTGGACAGTCTAATCTCCTTGAGTCTCAAAGACATTCTCAAGCACTCTTCAAAAATAGGAAGAAAACCCGTAGACTCGGACAGTCTCAATACCCTTCGGATTTCCCACTTCCTTAAAAAACAGGAATAACCTGGATCCTCGAATCAAATCCCTGAGTACAGTGTTGCTCATATAAGAACTGATTTTCTCTTTAAAATCAGTATACTGGACTTGTCACTTAACTGAAACAGTAACCCTAGCCTCCTCTTGGGCTTTGTACAATGATGCTCCCCAGCGGGGTCAGACAACGTTTAGCCTCTCTCTCGGGCTTCGTACGAGACACATAAGAGACTCCCTCGTTGAGTCCATCATCCCTTTTGCCTCCATCTCGAGCTTCATACGAGATACAAAAAGGTTCTTATTGAGCCAAATAAACAACAGCCTCCACCTCGGGCTTCGTACGAGATACCAAAAGACTTCATCGTCGAGTCAAAACTTTTTAGCCTCTCTCTCGGGCTTTGTACGAGACACATAATAGCCTCCTCTTAGGCTTTGTATAAGAAAACCACTGGTTAATCCAATTAACCTTTTAGCATCAAAGCTGTGCCTCGTTCACAGTACACAAACATCAACAACTCTTTCCCCTTCATCGAATTGCTGTAAGCGGCAAGCCTCTGGATCATCTACATCCATGCCAATGTCCCTCTTTTAGCATGAGAAATTACTAAGGAAATATGGCATTGCTTGTTAGTTCTTGGATTGGCTGGAATTTTGGTAAAACAAAGTATATTCAATGTTGATGTCAAGGTGCTGATGTTGCAACATTGAAGTCTTAACACTGGGCTGTGTTAAGTAATTATTGCTGAAGTTGGATGTCTGATGTCACACAGGTGATGTTGTAACATCAGATCTGCAGAATTAACAATAGCAGGCTGTGATGTTGTTAGGGTTGCGTATTAGCTGGAATTGTGGAGAGCAAGCTGTCTCATTGGATGCGAAGATCTTGGGATAGATATTTGCTGCTGCATAGGAGATCTGTTGCAGATTTGTAGGAGATTTAAAAGGTTGAAGATTTAAAAAGATTTTAGGAGAAAATCTGTTTTAAATATTCAGTTTTAAATAACAAATCTGGGAGATATTGTAGCAAGTCCAAGACCAATTCAAGGAGCTATATAAAGCGCACAAGACCAAAGGAAAAAGGTACAGAAAACATTCAAAAGATCAGGAGTTGGAGGCTTAGTGTCTAGAGTTTGTTTAGAGTGCTTGTATTTACACTATTCTAGGGTTTGAATAGGTGTGGAGTTTCTGTCCTCTCTAGAAGTTGTGAAGTAATAGAGAGTGTTTGCTTGATCAAAGCTGTGAAGTAAGATCAAGGGTACTCAAAGTGGGTTCTTTGAGTGTTTGTAAGGGATTGAGTGGTGTTCTCATACCTAAGTGGTTTCTTAGGTAGGAAGTCATTAGTAGAGTATAAGTTTAGGAGATTGTCAACGGGTTGTTGAGTCTGTAAATTATATCTACAAGTAGTGAATTCCATCCCTGGCTTGGTAGCCCCCAGAGTAGGTTGGTTGTAACCGAACTGGGTCAACAATTCTTGGTGTTGTTTTACTGTTATTGCTGTCCATTATGCAGAGTGTGTTGTTGTGACATCGCACCTTAACATCACACGTCTGATACCAGAATTTCAATTGGTATCAGAGCAGGCATCCTGTCTGTCTCTGGGTGAGATCTAGGGAAGTTAGTTTCTGGTGTAAAGATGGACAAAGAGGTTGGAGGATTTGTCAACAGACCCCCTATTTTGGATGGCTCGAATTATGACCACTGGAAGCCAAGGATGACCACCTTCTTAAAATCCTTGGACAGTAGGGCCTGGAAGGCTGTTATTAAAGAGTGGAAAGCACCTGTTGTATGTGAGAAGGATGATGCTGGTAAAGATAAAGAAGGCACCTCTAAGCCAAAGCCTGAAGAAGTGTGGACCAAAGAGGAAGACGAGCTTGCCCTTGGAAATTCCAAAGCTCTAAATGCCATCTTCAATGGAGTGGATAAGAATATCTTCAGGTTAATCAATACCTGTGAAGTTGCTAAGCAAGCTTGGGATATCTTGCAGGCTACTCATGAAGGAACATCTAGAGTTAAGATGTCGAGACTTCAGATTTTAACATCAAAATTTAAAAGCCTGAAGATGAAGGATGATGAGACTATTCATGATTTCCACATGAGTGTTCTTGAGCTGGCCAATGCATCTAGTGCTCTTAGAGAGAAAATGTCTGAAGAAAAGCTTGTGAGGAAGATCCTTAGGTCCCTACCTAAGAGGTACAAGATGAAAGTGGCTGCTATTGAAGAAGCTCAAGACATCAGCAAGATGAGAGTAGATGAGCTCATTGGATCTCTTCAGACTTTTGAACTTGGTTTAAATGAAGAAGAACCAGAAAAGAAGCCCAAGGGTATTGCCTTGGTCTCCACTTCTGCAGAAGATAAGGTATTCAAAGAATCTCAGGAAGATTTGTCACAAGCCATTGCAATGTTGGGAAGGCAGTTCAACAAAGTGTTAAAAAGATGGAACAATAACTACAAGCCTAGTGTCAAGAACAGTTCCTCTGACATCAGCAATCCAAAAGAGAAAGGTGAAGAGAAGACTGCCTAGGATAGAGGTGTTCAGTGCTTTGAATGTGAAGTGTATGGACATGTCAAGAAAGAATGTCCCACATTCTTGAAGAAGCAGAAGAAGGGCATGTCAGTTTCCTGGTCTGAATCGGATAGTGAAAGTGATGGTGAGTCAGCAAGGCATGCTAGAGCCTTAACAGGAACTGTTGTGTCTGATGATGATAGTGATGAAGAAATAACTTATGAGGAGCTAGCTTCTACTTATCGAGAGCTGTGTTTGAAAAGTGCTGAGATTTGTCAAGAAAACAAGTATCATAAGCAACAGATCGCTCAGCTTGAAAATGAAAAAGCTGATCGGGAAAACGAAGTTGTACTAGTTAAGTCCCAACTAGATCAGATGACAAAATTCGTTAGGATGATGAACAGTGGTACTGCTGATCTCGATAAGATTCTTCAGTTAGAGAAAGCTGCTGGAGATAAATCAGGCATAGGATATGTGGCCAGCACTTCAGGAAAAAAAAGGGAGATGTCTCAACCGTTGTCTCAACATCAACCTACGAAGCAGGGCCCTACCCCAAAGAAGGTTGTTCAGCCCCAATATGCTGAGAAGAAGAATGGTCCTCATCAGAGGAAGATACAGTTCCAAGAATCTAGTCAGTATATGCCTCCCCAATATCACCAGAGTATGCAAGCTGCCAGGTTCAAGCAGAACATGTCCCATCAGAGGTTTCAACATCAGGAAAACTGGTATGGTTATGCATACAAAAATGCTGTGCCTTATGGAAGAAGGAAGCCTCATCACCATAGAAGACAACCTAAGAGACCGCATCATCAGTACAAGAGAAGACAATTCAACTATGGAATAAGAAGACAACAGTATGGGTGGCAGCCACAGCATTATCAAAGTGGGAGAAGATTTAACCACTTTAGAAACGACAGAGTTAGATGCTTCTATTGTGGCAGGATTGGTCATATGCAGTCCTCGTGCTTCAAGCTTCACGGATATCCTAATGCTGCCCCTCAACCCAAACAGCAAGAGGTTAGGCCTAAGGTGATGAAGCAATGGATACCTAAAGTTACCAGCTTGATAGCTCACACTTCCTTTAGGGTTTCTACCAAAGATGACTGGTATTTTGACAGTGGGTGTTCAAGACACATGACTGGAGTAAAGAATCTGCTTGTTGATGTGAAACCTCAGTCTTCTGGCTATGTTACATTCGGTGATGGGATCAAAGGAGAGATAAAGATGATTGGAAGACTAAACTGTGCTAGTACTCCCAAGCTGGAGAATGTTCTTCTTGTGAAAGGACTAACAGCTAATTTGATTAGTATTAGTCAACTTTATGATCAAGGATTCAAAGTAGACTTCACAAAGTCAGAATGTAATGTGAAAGATGACAAAGGAGAAGTCATTATGAAGGGAGTCAGATCTAAGGACAATTGTTATCTTTGGGTGCCGCAAAATTCAAATTCCTCCACGTGTGTGCTTTCTAAAGAAGATGATGTCAAAATCTGGCATCAGAAGCTGGGACATCTTCACCTTAAGGGAATGAAGAGAATTATCTCCTCAGAAGCAGTCAGAGGGATTCCCAAACTTAGTATTGAGGAAGGAAAGGTGTGTGGAGACTGTCAAAAAGGAAGGAAGACAAAGATGTCTCATCCGAAGCTTCAACATGACACCACCTCCAAGGTATTGGAACTCCTTCATATGGATTTGATGGGACCTATGCAGGTTGAAAGTCTGGGTGGAAAGAAATATGCTTATGTAGTTGTGGATGACTACTCAAGATACACCTGGGTGAATTTCATCAAAGACAAATCTGAGGTGTTTGATGTCTTTAAAGAGCTCTGTCAAAAACTCCAAAGAGAAAAGGAGAGTAAGGTCATCAGAATTAGGAGTGATCATGGAAGAGAGTTTGAGAATAGCAAGTTTGAAGAATTTTGCTCGTCTGAAGGTATAAGTCATGAGTTCTCATCGCCTATCACCCTTCAGCAAAATGGAGTTGTTGAGAGGAAGAACAGAACTATACAAGAGTCGGCTAGAGCAATGATTCATGCCAAGAAACTACCTTATCACTTCTGGGCTGAAGCCATGAACACTGCCTGCTACATTCACAACAGAGTTACCCTAAGAAGAGGCACTTCATCCACTCTATATGAACTATGGAAGGGAAGAAAACCTAATGTCAAGTACTTCCATGTGTTTGGTAGTAGATGTTACATCCTGGCAGATAGAGAGCACAGAAGGAAATTAGATTCCAAAAGTGATGAAGGGATATTTTTGGGGTACTCCATCAATAGCAGAGCTTATCGGGTCTTCAACTCCAGGACCAAAGTGATGATGGAGTCAATCAATGTTGTGATTGATGATGAAGATAAGCATGAAGTTGAGGATATCATAGAAGATGTTGGAACATCAGCTGATGAGGTAGCTGTTGAAGTTGAAGAAAGAAATCCATCCCCAGGCGCTGCTGATACTGAGCCTGAGCAACCTCAGAAGGATCCTTCTATCAGAATTCAGAAGGATCATCCTAAGGAGCTAATTATAGGTGACCCAAATTCTGGAGTAAGAACTAGGTCCAGAGAAATCATAGCTAGCTCGTGCTTCGTATCCAAAATTGAGCCAAAAAATGTCAAGGAAGCTCTGACAGATGAGTTTTGGATAAATGCTATGCAAGAAGAACTGGAGCAGTTCAGAAGAAATGAAGTATGGGATCTTGTGCCAAGACCAGAAGGGGTGAATGTTATTGGAACAAAGTGGATCTACAAAAACAAGTCAGACGAGCTTGGAGTGGTTACAAGAAACAAAGTGAGACTTGTTGCACAAGGTGATACTCAAGTTGAGGGAGTTGACTTTGATGAGACGTTTGCTCCAGTGGCGAGATTAGAATCCATCAGACTACTCTTGGGTATGGCTTATAACCTAAGATTCAAGCTGTTCCAAATGGATGTGAAGAGTGCCTTTCTAAATGGCTATCTGAATGAAGAAGTCTATGTAGATCAACCTAAAGGATTCACTGATCCAAACTTCCCCAATCATGTGTTCAAACTGAGGAAGGCACTGTATGGCTTAAATCAAGCTCCAAGGGCCTGGTATAAGAGGTTGACAGAATTCTTAGTAACAAATGGGTATAGAAAAGGAGGCATTGACAAAACTTTGTTTGTCAAGGAAAAAGGCGGAAAATTAATGGTAACCCAAATTTATGTCGATGACATTGTATTTGGGGGGATGTCAGATGCTATGGTCAAACTGTTTGTCCAACAAATGCAATCAGAATTTGAAATGAGTTTGGTTGGAGAACTTAGCTACTTCCTTGGATTACAAGTCAGACAAATGGAGGATTCTATCTTTATTTCTCAAAGAAAATATGCTAAGAGCATAGTAAAGAAGTTTGGCCTGGATAAAGCCAATCACAAAAGGACACCTGCTCCCACCCATTTAAAGTTATCCAAGGATGATAATGGAGTGAGTGTGGATCACAGCTTGTACAGAAGTATGATTGGGAGTTTACTATATCTCACAGTAAGCAGACCTGATATTTCCTTTGCTGTTGGAGTGTGTGCTAGATATCAATCTGATCCTAAGGTGAGTCACTTGAATCAAGTGAAGAGGATTCTGAAATATGTGAATGGTACAAGTGACTATGGGATGCTATATAGCCATGATTCTAGGACTGATTTAAAAGGATACTGTGATGCTGATTGGGCTGGAAGTGCAGATGATAGAAAAAGCACTTCAGGAGGGTGTTTCTTTCTAGGGAACAATCTGATTTCCTGGTTCAGCAAGAAGCAGAACTGTGTATCTCTCTCAACTGCTGAAGCGGAGTATATAGCAGCAGGAAGTAGTTGCTCTCAGCTGGTCTGGATGAAGCAAATGTTGGGTGAATACAATGTTAAACAAGATGTTATGACACCGTACTACGATAATCTGAGTGTAATTAATATATCTAAAAATCCTATACAGCACAGTAGGACAAAGCACATAGACATAAGGCATCACTTCATAAGGGATCTGGTAGAAGAAAAAATTGTTACCTTGGAGCATGTAGCCACAGAGAACCAGCTGGCTGACATATTCACTAAAGCCTTAGATGCAAACCAATTTGAAAGGTTAAGAAGCAAATTGGGAATCTGCATTTATGAAGACTGAATATGCTAGAGGGGTTGTGGGCAGTTGAGGTGTTTCTGAAAATGTGTAGTCAACTGCCAGGTGAAGATTGCCTAATTGTGGCTAAAAAGGGGGAGAAAATAGCCAAGATAGTCAAGAGTATTATTGCCATATGCTGCTAATGTGATGCAGATATTAAGGGGGAGATATATTGATGCTGCTAAAAGGTGTTTAGTTGAAAAGTGGTAATGCTGCATTAAGGGGGAGTTTTGACTGAACTAGTGAAGATATCATAGCAATTGAAGAGTGCAGCCAAGCAGACATCAAGGGGGAGAAGTGCTGCACATTGTGAGCTACTGAACAGCTGTGATGTTGGTTCATGTTTTTGAAATGCTGGTTCATGTTTTTGTGGGGGAGCACCAATTGGCTGTTGTCAATAATGAAGATGGTGCTGCAGCAGATCAAGTGATGAAGACTATGGAAAGTATTGTCAAACTGCTGCTAATAAGAGTTTCAAACTTTTGAAGATTATTCCGCTGCTGAAGTCTCTGAAGATGCAGAGATTGTTTTAGCCAAAATTAGCCAAAGGGGGAGATTGTTAGTTCTTGGATTGGCTGGAATTTTGGTAAAACAAAGTATATTCAATGTTGATGTCAAGGTGCTGATGTTGCAACATTGAAGTCTTAACACTGGGCTGTGTTAAGTAATTATTGCTGAAGTTGGATGTCTGATGTCACACAGGTGATGTTGTAACATCAGATCTGCAGAATTAACAACAGCAGGCTATGATGTTGTTAGGGTTGCGTATTAGCTGGAATTGTGGAGAGCAAGCTGTCTCATTGGATGCTAAGATCTAGGGATAGATATTTGCTGCTGCATAGGAGATCTGTTGCAGATTTGTAGGAGATTTAAAAGGTTGAAGATTTAAAAAGATTTTAGGAGAAAATCTGTTTTAAATATTCAGTTTTAAATAACAAATCTGGGAGATATTATAGCAAGTCCAAGACCAATTCAAGGAGCTATATAAAGCGCACAAGACCAAAGGAAAAAGGTACAGAAAACATTCAGAAGATCAGGAGCGGGAGGCTTAGTGTCTAGAGTTTGTTTAGAGTGCTTGTATTTACACTATTCTAGGGTTTGAATAGGTGTGGAGTTTCTGTCCTCTCTAGAAGCTGTGAAGTAATAGAGAGTGTTTGCTTGATCAAAGCTGTGAAGTAAGATCAAGGGTACTCAAAGTGGGTTCTTTGAGTGTTTGTAAGGGATTGAGTGATGTTCTCATACCTAAGTGGTTTCTTAGGTAGGAAGTCATTAGTAGAGTATAAGTTTAGGAGATTGTCAACGGGTTGTTGAGTCTGTAAATTATATCTACAAGTAGTGAATTCCATCCCTGGCTTGGTAGCCCCCAGAGTAGGTTGGTTGTAACCGAACTGGGTCAACAATTCTTGGTGTTGTTTTACTGTTATTGTTGTCCATTGTGCAGAGTGTGTTGTTGTGACATCGCACCTTAACATCACACGTCTGATACCATAATTTCATTGCTCTACACTGAGTTAAAGTCTTCTCCTTCAGGTTAAAATCCCCTATAAAGGAAATTATGGCATTGCTAGGATCCGCGTATCCTGGTTAAAGTAATCCTCCCTTTATAATCAGTCACCCAATAGTTGTGACAGACAAACCTCTTTAGAGATGACAAATTCTCTCTAAAGTCAACACCTTTAGTTTCACATCTTGGGCTTTGAACAAGATACAAACTACCTTTCAGCTTCATATCTTGGGCTTTGAACAAGATACAAACCACCTTTCGCTTCACGTCTTGGGCTTTGAATAAGACACCAAATACCATTTCCTCCGATAGAATAGGAGGAACTACGAACGCTCTGATTTCCCTATTTCGGTAAACGGGAATACGTAAGCATAAGATTGAAAGAAAAATCTTAGCGAGCACACTAAACAAAAACCCAAAATCCCATACTCTCATGTATCTATCAAAAGCATCAGTCCTAACATCCTAATCCTCGTTCCTCGCCAGAAAGTCCTAGAAAGAGAGAAAACCGTATTGGCAAAAATACAAATAACCAATACAAAGGCCCCCCCCCCCCACATTGATAGCATTCGTAAACTAATAGACCGCTGTTTAAACTCAGTATGCAAAGCAGGGTTAATTGGAGACATCTATTTCCCTTCCTTCATCAGCTTTAATAGGATAAAAAATGAATCGACCTGTAGTAAGCTCAACCGCAGAGAGCGACCAGCGCTTAAGAACCGCGTCCAAAATCCCTCGCTACACAAATACTCAACCATATAAAACTATATCCTATGTCCTAAAAAGAAGTGTAGAAAAAAGCAATATTTCAGTTCAATCACTAGAAGCAAGATTTCAGTTCAATCACTAAAACCCTAAAACGAACAAAATAGAAACATTTTCACTTCAATCAGTAGAAACCATACCTAGTTGTCTTTGATATCAACTTGAAGAGTAGAGATTGCTTCAAATCGCAGCTGAATCTCCTTCAACATGCAACAATGGCTGCACTAGGGTTCCACCTCCTTTACTTCTTTTCCTCCTTCTGAAGAATGGCTTCGTTTCAGTTCCCATTTCTTTTTTAGGCATTCAAATTCCACATGGCATCCACATGGCATGACTGCTCACACATCAGTCCCACGTGTTCGCCAATTGTACAAACCCATTGACTTTGACTAACGGTGTTGACGGTAAGGACTAACGTGGCACCATTTAAAAACTTAAGGGATCACTTTGGAATTTTTTTTAAAATTAAGGGACCAATTTGGGTATTTTTCCGACAATGAAATTAATGATTCTTCTAAGAACAAGATCTTGTTCATATTATGGTTTATTCTAGACTGATACTCTGGAATAAATCATGGTACTGCTATCAGAATGTGGCATAAGGCGAAGGAAAACCTGTATGAACATTTATGTATGGTCTCATAGAAATATAAGGGTCACGATTTAAATGTATTTGCTGCAAATATCAAATAAAGGAGTAGAGGCATCTTCCATGGCATTTATCAAAGCTTGTTACAACATTTGATGGAAGAAGAGCCCACAACTCAGAGTCAAGTGCTAGAGGTACTGAGTTTGGTGAGATAAGTGGAGTCATTGGTTTAACAACCATTGAATTAGAATCCACTCAAAGCGGTGTTCATACTCTATGTTTAAGTCTGAATACTGATACGAGTCTAACCAAGAAAATAACCAAAAAAAAAGGTATGCTTGTTCTTTTTTGAATTATCTTTTGATTCAATGAAATATTTGTGTAGGTGTAAATACAAAGTTTCTGTTAGATTTCTAGAGAAGCTCCTTTGAAAGGATCTTCATAAATATTTAAGAAGAAACTTTGTTGTATTTATCTACACTGAATATTACATTAAGCTAGATGATGTTCATATTTATGGAAACAATTTCCTCACTTTTTGTGATGTTACTGCTGTTTGTTAGTTGTCAAAGAAAAAATTCAATATTCATCTATCACTCATGAATCTTGTTTCAAGAGGAAATATTGGTTCTGAATAGAATCTTGAAGACTTATGACTGATAGAAGATATCTCTCCTTCTCAATCTAGTTCTACTAGACTCTGATGGATGATAGCTTCTGAAAGTTGTCAAATTCTGAGATTTAGAAGAGGATTCCTTACTTCTAATAAAGAAGTTTAAGCAAAAGGTTTTTCCAAGACTTTTAAAATACTTAAATTTTCATAAAGGTGAAATTCATTTCGTGGATTCAAGAAATCAGCTGGATAAGAACCTTTGAGTAATGATGTTTTCTTTTGGATACTTGTTGTCATTATCCCCTGTGTTGTGAAATATCATTTTGTCCTTCTTCTGACAAGATTCTTATTGTTTTAGGAATCTTGTTCAGTTCTTTTTCTTTTTATTTTCTTTGTGGTTGTGTGTTGATCAAGCCAAACATGGGATGAGTTTCCTATTCAACTCTTCTTTGAATCATCTGGTATTCATCAATGAAAAGTTTGTGGATTTTTATGAGTTGCTTGAGTTAGGCTTTAACTTCTGGAAGATTGTGTGTGAACAAGGATGGAATGGATACTTTGATATGCTATGTGGTTTCATTTATCCAGATCTTGTCAAAGAGTTTTGGATTAATGCTTCCATTGTTGAGCTGAATTCTGAGTGTGTTATTCTATCTAAAGTAACTGGTGTTTCTATAACAGTAACCTCTAAAAGCGATTGCTAATGTGATCAATTATGAGGAAATTGGAGAAATCCTAGAAACTCTTGTTTGGAAACAATATTTTCCTACTTGGCGTATCTTTGTAGATCCATCTAATACATCAGTGGTCTCAAATCTTTGTCCTAATGTTGTTGTTTGCAATCAGATTCAGAATTCAAACTTACTTCCTAAGGATAAGGATTTAGACTTTGTGGACCCTATTGAAAAGGATATGCTTCTACTTCTCAATTCAGACTTGCAGATTGATTTTCCTCAAGTTATGTTTGACTATTTGAATATGACTCTTTCTTCCTTTCACAAGGGAAATATTTTCTTCATTCCTTTTGGATGAGTTCTTTCAGAATTACTTGTTCAGTAGGGAGTTATCATAAGTTCAGAGGCTGATTTGTCTAAAATCTAGAGAAGCAAGTTTGAAGCTATCTATGAAAGATTCTAATGTTAGATTTCTGCATAGTTATGCCTTGTAATTGTTAGAACCTTTGTGTTAAGTTATCTTATTATTAATTCAAATTTTTTTCATGTTGTTGTTCAATTAACTGTCGATTATATTTATTTATGGTTTTTCAAAAATAATTAAAAGTAATGGGAGTAAGAACTTAATGTTTGCAACTTTTATCTTTAACAAGATAGAAGGTATTACAAATTATTTAGACATCCTAAGGTATTCCCTGGGATCATTTGACATGTCCAGATTATCTAAGTAATCTTGTTATTCTTCCTTGGAAAACTCCAAAGCCTCATTTCTCGGTTGATTTCTGCGTCTTGACCCAAAAGATCTTATTCTTCTGCGTGTCTTCACAAAAGATGCTGAAGAGGTGAGAGCTTCTGAAGTCATCTACTTGCTAGTAGATCCTTCAGCTGCTGCTTTGCTTTCACTTGCCTGAGTTACTGCATTCAATATGGATGTCTTTTTGAAATCTCTCTTTGAAACCCAGATTTGCTTTTGTTTGTTCATCTTGGTGTTTTGAGGATTAAGTGATTATGAAAGTAAGCCTACTATGAGTTCTTATATAGACGTGTTACATACATTGTTCCAAGTATCTGTTGTTTTAATATTGATTAAGTCTTATCAATATCTTAAATGATATATCTTGAAAATGTTATCTAACGGTCAAACCTATTAAAGATTCTTTAACAACTATGAATATTATACTTGACTCGTTTAACTGCTGCTATTGGTGTCAATTTTACTTCATTAATGTCTTTCAGTAAATCTAAGGGAAGTTATTGAAATTATTTGCATGCAATAAACCAAATTTGGTCAAAAGATACTTTTTCATTAAATGAAGCAGAGGATTACAAAACATTGATTCATAAGGAATTGCTAATGCTTAGTATAGATCCCCATCTAAGTCATCCTGAGCCTTATGATGATAACAATTGTCATAGTCTATGTCTAGCTCATCCACATCAACTTCCTCCTCTTAACCCTCTGGGATTGGACGGTAGAACATCTTGTTGGACCATCTTCTTTTCTTTGATCTCTTCATTATCTTTCTTCTGGGCTTCATCATAGCTTCTGATGAACCTACTCTTGTAGGTTGTGTTAGAGTTGTCGTTGTTGCTTCTTTAGAAGCGAGTCTTGTAGAGGGTGATATGCCCAGTGGTAGAGGATTCAGAAACAACTCGTTTTTGTACATTCTGGACACTTGTCTTGTAGAGCTCTCAGAGATTTCTGTTACTACGGAAGTCTTATGACTCTCAGGTGCTTCCTCCATGACTTTGGTGGATGTTGATGAAAATGAACTAGGTTTGGACTGCTTTTATAATAACTTTTGAGCAACTCAAACGACTGATTTAATCCTGCTTGATTCTTGGAACAATAACTACCACAAAAAATTTAAAGCATGCACTATACAATCCTTAATGACCCCATGTTACTTGATCGTTTTTCAATTCCTTGGAAACTGATCCTGTAATGATGATCTGTGATGCATTTATGAATGTAATTTTTGTCTTCTTCTCTTTTTATTTCTTTTTTGATGTGACAAAAGGGAGAGAAATAATGGTAAGTATTTAATTAGAAATTGAACCCATTGAGTACCTATTCAGTTGTACATATTGGTTATTTATAATTTTTTTATTTGTATTTATGTTTTTATGGTTATCTTACCCGGGCGACACATTTTAACTTTCTTGTACATAGAACTAAGGAGGAGCTTACAAACCTCAGCCTTAGCCAATCAGACTCAGAAGGAGCTTACAAACCTCGTATTTTGATGTTGCCAAAGGAAGTTAAAATATTGTTTTTGTTTTTCTTAAATATGGAACTAAGGGGGAGCTTACAAAACTCAACCTTGGAACTGTTTGACTCAGGGGGAGCTTACAAACCTCAGACACTGATGTTACTAAGAAAACTGAATTACTTTTTCTTGAGAGTAGTACCTAGTATGATGTCTACAGAACTCTGCTTTGGACTATTAGACTTAGGGGGAGCTTACAAACCTCATACCCTGATGTTGCAAAGAAAATTATAAATGCCCAACATTATCCTTTAAATACTTGTGTTTGTCATCATAAAAAAAAGAGAAGATTGTTAGAACAAGATTTGTTCATGACATATTTTCCTTGGGTTTTGATGATAACAAATTATTGAAAGAATAATGGTTTATTTGATGTGTGTTTCATGTGTGCAGGTTCTAATACTTGTAAATATTATTGTCAGAATCAATTTTACATTAAGAAATCTTTGAGAGTTGCTAAATTGATAGTTCTTGTGGCAGAATCTGAAGAACACTTGCTAAGTGATGTCTGGCGTAGACTGTGAAGCTGAAGGTCTCAACATCAGAAGAAGAAACATAATTGTCTCTACAGTTAGTGAATGCAAATTAGCTTCTGGTACCATTCAGAGTTGGTGATAAAGCTGAAGTTATCCGTACTGCAGAAAGCAAGTAGTATTGTCAAATCAGTTTTCCAGCTAGAGTCTACATATTGCAAGGCTCAAGAAAGGCTGAGATGTTTTATCGATATCTACTCTCAACGGTTCTAATTGTATAGAATCTCTTGAAGACTCAAAGGTTAAACATGTTACACATTGGATTCAGATCTTCTTGTGTATCTATTTTCAACGGGTCTTGTTCTATGGAGTAACAACAAAACTCTTGATCAAGTTACCTCTTCAACGGCTAGTTTCTGAAAGGGTATAAATATGGTTGAATGTTCAAGCTAAATCTTTAACAAAGATCAACCAGAAAAAGGAGTAACAAGATCAACAATTATCAACTCATTGTATATGCAAATTTTTCTGATGTAGGTTGTAATTGTAAAAGCCTTAAGATTTATTACATATTAAATATTTTAGAAATCTTAAGTGTTTTAGGTCTTTGTTACGATGATTTCCCATACCTGTGATACTTGTATCATGTACACCTTGTTCTCTATTCTGTTGAGTTTGTTCAACAGTTTAGGTAAAAGTCTTATGTCACCGGGCTACAAGCAAGGAAGCCTCGAGTCAAGATGCTTGAGCCACGTAAGTCTCTTGCTATGTGCTTGAGCTGTGAATGTCTTAATCAAGTGGATTGATTGAGCATAAGTCTTGTATCATTGGGATACAAGCAAGGAAATCTCGAGCCAAGATGCTTAAGCCACGTAAGTCTCTTGTTCACTGCTTGAGCAGTGAAAATCTTAATCAAGTAGATTGATTGAGCATGAAAGTCTTGAGCCAGTGTGGCTTGAGCAGGATAGCTCGGTTCATGAAATTTGGAGCAATAAGTCTTGACCGATGGGGTGCAAGCAGAGGCTCGTTTCATGAAACCTAGAGCATAAGTCTTGAGCCTGAAGGGCTTAAGAAAGAATGCTCAGTATATGGAATTGGAGCAGTAAGTCTTGACAAGTGGGGTGGAAACAGAGGCTCGTTTCATGGGACTTGGAGCAGAAGTCTTGGGTTGAGAGCCTGAGCAAGGAAGTCTTTAGTTTGTGGAACCTGAGCAAGAAGTCTCGAGTGAGGAGCTTGAGCTGAAGTCTTGAACCTTGAGTTCGAGCAAGTGTACAAGTCTTATGCAGAATGCATAAGCGATTGTAATCATGTTTTAATTAAAGTGAAAATCTCTTGTGAAGCAAGGGGACTGGACTACTCTCAGTTTGGGAGGAACCAATATAAATCTTTATATCTTCTGTTATTATTTATTTGCTTATGTTAACATTTCACTGCTAAGAATTAACCAGAATCTGAACACCAATTTAGATTCCGAACTCTGATCAAATGCAAACTAAGAAAACATAAAACACAATTCAACCCCCCTTTTTGTGTACTTTTTTGACCTTCACGCCTAACACTAGCCAACTCCTTCAAACTAATTTTCGACTGTCCCATGTAAAAAATTTCATGGAACAATCTCTGCAGCTGACTCCATGTTTGGACAGAGTGTGTAGGGAGAGTTGTAAACCGGGTAA
Source organism: Lathyrus tuberosus (assembly GCA_022829125.1). Classification (NCBI taxonomy): domain Eukaryota; kingdom Viridiplantae; phylum Streptophyta; class Magnoliopsida; order Fabales; family Fabaceae; genus Lathyrus; species Lathyrus tuberosus. Next base: position 5,030,455 of record JALAZF010000199.1, on the reverse strand, counting down.
AAGAATTTTTTGTTAAAGAATTTGGGAAATACTTCATTTTCAAATTATCTTTATTTGCAATGTCTCCAACTTCGGTCTGATACCTGGAAACATGTTCGACTAGCGACTCACTAGTGTCTCCAGCGAACTTAGTAAATTTTGGCACTTTCCAACCCCTGGGTAACTCTGTTTGTCGAACATATTCTAACAAGGGTTAAATGAAGTTAGGCCTGTAAAGTCCCACATTCAGGCCGTTTTGGGCCAAAATCTGTTCGACCACATTTGCTATATTGTTATGCCCCCCAAATTTGTTTTGTTATACATGTCTAAGCACCTGGTCAGTGCTTGATTTCTTTGTACTACCAAAGGTCTAGGGTTATGCTGACCTATGTGTTCTTCCTCTTCCCTATTTGGGGGAGTTTCTGGTGGTTGAAAACCTTGGTTCTGGATGAGAATGGCCTGGGCCGACCCATTCTCAGGTGTCTCGACCTATCTAATGTTTGATATTTGAGGGGTTGGTCGTGCCTGTACTTGAGGCGTGCCAAAGAAGTCAGCAATTCAACCTGTTTGATTATCCAACAACTTAAAGGTTTAGTTTGTGTTTGTAATCAAAGGGTTAAAAATGGTTCCTATTTTTTGGGTAAGAGTATTAACTAATTCTAAGTTACTCTCATCCATCTTTTTCCTCATAACCATCATAGAGGTAGTATTTAAAGATGACATTGTTTGAGGGATGTAACTTATCCCTTCTGGTTGAACCATATTGTTAATGGTCGAAGCCGAGGCATTATATAGATTGTATGTGTAGCACCCCAAAATTTGCCCTCCTCATTCTAACACTACCTGTCTTATGTTTCAGTTCATTTTGCATTATCATTTGTGTATATCATTATTTCTAAGCATGGGATCAAGGTATGCTTGTCTAGCTCAAGAGGAGGTGATGTTTTTCAGAGGCTCAAGCAAGAGATCATGTGTGCATAAGGGATTTTTGTTCAAGGCAATGAAGGGAGAGATGTCCTCAATGTTACCACAAGGGATTCTTATGACTCAAAACATCTTATTGTGTTTATCATTTCATCAAATAGTTAAATTTGGCAAGAGATTTGAAGTGGATTACTTTCTCCTCTCTATGGTCATCTAGGGTTTTGGAAATTTGGGAGTGTGGCACCTCTGTGGGCAAGGATTTGGAAGCCTCTTCATTATTTTGTCTCACAAATCATCTTTGTTTAAGGGATTCTACATCATGTTCAGAGGAATTAGGATTTTGAAGATGTGCATTCATCTCCTATCTTGTGAGGACCAAAATTAGGGTTTTGGTTAAGGTCAGTTTATTTCTGATTCTTAAGGAAAAACTTGATTCCATGGCTTCCTATATGTCCTTAAATGTCTAGGGATGGAAGATTGCGCATCAATTTGAATTAGAAGGCCTCCAATTGATCAGATGATTGAGAATCAGTAGAATTGGGGATAAAGTCAACTGGGTAGAGAAAAAGTCAACTCCTGACTTTTTTAGGTCAACTTTGGGTTTTTCAAGTCAAATATGACCAATGTATGAGATTTGACCAAGAAATGTCAAAGGAATCATCAAAAGTCAATAATTGGGAAAAATAACTATTTTTGGCAAACTTAGGGTTTTAGAACTTTCTATTTTGGGAAAGTTTTCATGGTTGTTCAACTACTTTCAAGGCCAATTTTCTCCTAGTTCAAAGCTTCATTTCATTTTTTGTCAAACATGAAAATTGAAGTACTCATTCCAAGCTTTCCAACCATGTAAAGAATACTTCATTTGGATCATTATTGAGCAAGTTATGGTTGTTGGGAGTTGGCAATTTCAAACTTGTATGTTTCAACACTTAGAATTTTTTTCTAAGTGCTAGAATTCAGTTTGGGGTACCTATGTTCTAGCTCATTTTTGAAGGACTTCCAAGCTTCATCTTGAAATCATGTCCAAATGAATGTTGTAGCTTGCATTTCCACCTTTCCAAAGAGTACAAGCATGCTTCATTTCATGTATTATTGTGAAAGTTATATCACTCACAAAATCAACGTTTCATGTTATGAAATTGGTAAAAACTTAGAATTCTTTCTAAGTTATTTAGACAGTTTTGAAGATCAAGATTCATGGCCATTTTTCATCATCTTCCAAGCATCATCTCAAGGTTATTTCAACATGAGTGTTGTTCTATGATCTTCCTATTTTCTATTGGTTATAATTTCACATCAAATGGTTCAATATTCATCAAAATATAAAGCCATAAAGTTGGTTCAAGGATTTGATTCTAAAAACATGTCATGACACATTTTCTTGGCACATTTAATATGGAACTTTTGTAGCATGACCATGATGTATTGAAACCACACGCACGATGCCATCAAAAACTACCCAAAATGAGCCAAGCAACATGCATACATCATGCCATTCTATTTATTGTGTTTTGCCAAATGTAGAAAAGAAAAGTTGGTACACACTTCATTCCATTTTGTTTCCCACGTGCCAGAGCTTTTCTCATTTCATTCATGCCACTTTCTCACTATTTTTCAACCCATCCAAACCTCTCCCAAACCACTACCCAAGCCAACAAGCATGTGCACTCTTTCTTCATATTTTCATGTCTAAACCAAGAATAACAAACTCCAAGCCTTTGATTCGTTTCTAAGCCTTTGCCAACCCTAAACCATCTCATATATAAGCAAAAACACTCCAAACCTGAGCCATTCTCTCATTTTTCCAGATCTGAATTTTTTCTCCACTCTTCAAAGTTTTCTCTAGTTTATTCAATCTACTCAAGGAAGTTCCATTTTCTTGGTTTATTCTTCATCTTTGACGCTCAAAGGACAAGTCTCTGGGTTTCTTTTCGTGCTGGAAGTTGAAGAAGGCAGTGGACCATTCTCCACTAGGTAAGTTTTCTTGGATCTGGATCTTGCATTTTAGACGTGAAATAGGAGCATTATTGGTGCATATGAAGTCTTACCTTAGGGTAGGCAATGTTTGAGTACTTGTTTGTGTGTTTTGATGAAATTTCATTTTGAGTGTGCAAACTTTAATTCATGATTGCTTGAGTTTTGGTGGTTGTTTTTTAAATATTTTTTTTGTATTTGAGATCTCTATAAAGTGTACTACAATGTAGTATGTTTGGTTGTTTTGATTTGAGATCATGGATCCATGTGTGTTGTTTATTGAGGCTAGTTTTTCATGGCTTTAGAGGGAGAATTTTGAGAAACTAAGGTCATTTTTGGAATCTATACGGAAATTTGAGGGGGGGGGGGGGGGTATCCACGACGCGTTTCCGGCCACTCCCGCCGCCGCCGCCGGTGGCTGGCCTGACTGAACTGTTTTCCGACGGTGGTTCCGTCCAAGGAGGGTGTCATGATGAAGCTTGCAAGCTGCATGGGAGAGACGATGATGTGGTGGTGTGTGAGTGGTTTGTGATTTGTTTTGTCTTTTAGTAACTTAAGACCCATGTGACTAATTGATGCATGTGTTACATAATTTTGTTCAATTCTTTTTTTTTTCTTTTTTCTTTTTAATAGTCTGGCTGGCAATTAATTGAGATGTATTCATGCTTCATGGGCCTGCGCCCCAACACTATGCGCACCTCCCCATTTTAATGGCCCAATGCGCATGTATATAGCTTTTTCTGCTACTGCACCCCCTTTTTAATTGTGTTCTGTCTCTTATTTCTTTTTTTTTTCTCGTTTTTCTTTCATTTATGAAAAATATTTCCTTTTATTAAAAAATTCCCAAAAAAATCATGAACGTATTTTAATGTCTTATTTAATTTTGTATGAATTTTATTTTTATTTTTCATTTGTTTTAATAATTAATTCTGATTGTATTGTCCAAGGTGTATTCCATGTTTACCCATGTGGTTAATGCTTATGTTTGATGACTTTGTCATACCTTCTTGAGCCAATATTTTTGTCATGTCTTGAAACTTAAATTAGGAATGTTTTAATGTCCTTTTTCTACCTTGGTGGTTAATTTTTGGTTATTTTCCACGTGGTTCTCATTGCTCCTCGATTATTGCCCGGTTAGCTTGATATGTATGATGTTTTGATCCAATTGGTGATGTAATTTTGTGATTCTTGTTGGGACCTTTTGTAAATTCATTATTGATGGATATAAAATGAGTTTTAAAATTTATTTGGACTTTTATGAGGCATGCTTCTATTTTTGGTTGATGCTTACATGTGGCTTGAATATTGAATGAAATGTTTTTGATACTTGACCTAGTTTGGATTCTTTTGATCACTTGTGCTTAAGTGAAGCTTGAAATGATTATTTTGTGTGATAATGTACTGTTTTAGCTTTCTTGTGGCTTTGGATTCATTCTCATTTGATAATTTTCCTATTTGGTGTTGATTGACTATGTGTTGGCCTTACTCTTTTAATGTTCTTGAACTAGTTTCTTTGTGATGCCTTCTCATATGATCTAATGGATGCTTGGGGGCTCTTGTTTTCTTTGAATGACATGTATAAGATTCTGATCCTCTTGATATGGTGTCCATTGTGCGATCTTTTCTCACTTCATGCCTCACATGATCTTTTGTTGCTTATATGGACGACTTAAGTAAATGTTTGTCTAGTTTTGGTGCATGTTTTGAGGTTGATCCTTGGTGTTTCTTCTTTCCATTCATGGGTTGATGTTTGAATTGATATACATGGATATGCTACTGCCTTTCTTGGATTCATGCCCTAATCTCACATGTTTTCTTTCTTGAGGTGTGTCTTACTTGAGTTATTTGTTGATAAATACTTGTTTATGGTTAAGATGCATGCCTTGAACTTCCTTGCTCTTCCTTTGATCATTAACATGAGATGAATGTGACATGAATTACTTGCTGTCCCATCTTGGTTCTCATATCATTTGACCTCACTTCACTTTGTTTGATGGTTGATTGTACTTCTTGTTTGGTTTTATGTCATTTGGTGTGTTCATTAGTGCATTGTTTTTGCCTAATTGTTTTGACTTCCATTTTTGAAGTTTGGATTAAAGTGTATACATTTGATGTTGGTGCTGGTCTTGAATGATTAGATATGATGTTTTCATTGCTCATTACTTATGTTCATCACATGTCTTGAGTTGCTTAATGTTGCATCTTCTCCTTTATCTCTTACTTCTTTCTTCTCCTTTAAATCTTAAGACTTGTTTGAGTCTTAGATTTGCTTTTGTTTGTGATTGTTTAGTATAATGTTTACTTGTGTTTGTTCACATGATCCCTTAGGATTCCTAGCTCGACTTAATTTCCGATTAAGCTCAAGGTAGGAGAGACATTAGGCTTTCAATCCTTTGCATTCTAACATTAGGTAGAATTCCCCTTCTTACCTCAACTATATGGCCACCATTGTATGATAACTTCTAGGATGGAGATTCCCTTAGTTGTTTTCTTTTCAACCTTTGAGTCTTCTTTTCTCATCTCAAAACAAGTTCAAAACACTTAATAAATACAACGAGTATTGTGCACCACGAGCCTTAAGCACATGGGAAATGAAGAATGAGGGGTCTCTCTTCACTTTTCTAGAGTGTTTAGCATACGTCCCATTGGGGACGATCATGCGACGCATTCGCTCCTATGTCATAGACTTTAGTGCAATACAAGTTTCAAACTAACTCCAATCCACTTCTGTCTAGAAAACACAAACCAAGTTCAAATAATTTTTATCATTCGGGATTGTTTGGTTTCAAATCATTTTCAGAAAAGAGCACGCCGCTCATAAAAAACACTTAACCATTGTGTGGTTGTTACCACGAACTACGGGCGCTCTAATTTCCTCTTTCTCGTCCGATTGAGGATACGTAGGCACAAGACGACGATGTCTTGGTGAGCAAACCTCCCTCTTTAGTGCGTAGTCCGTCAAACTACGTTGACTCTGATTCTTCATTCGTCCATGAAGATACGTAGGCATAGGATCGCGACGATCCTTGCGAGTCCGTTTTTTCCTTCCCGTTTCCATTTAGCAGTAGGCTTTAGATAACCCACCCTTCGATTAGACAACAAGCGTGGATCCCATCGAGTACGATGGACGCGAGGGGTGCTAATACCTTCCTCTCGCGTAACCGACTCTCGAACCCATATTATGGTTACGATGACCATGCCTTTCCCTTCTTCAGGTTTTCTTCGATCGTTTCCTTTCCATGTGTTGAGATAAATAACGTTCGGTGGCGACTCTTATGTTTTGTTTCCGCCAGTTGTTTTTCGCAGTTGCGACAGTATGATGACCCTGTGGCCATTGCGTTGTCTCTAAAAGTTGACATATTAGTATGAAAGTTAGTAATCATCAACGTTGGCATACCATAAAGGTAATCTCTACCGCTCATTGGCATTGAGAACCCAAATAAGGGCCTTGCAACTACATGGTTGAAAAGAGCATTCCATGGCTGTGGTAGGGGTGTTGCCCCCTGTAATGGTACTGGTGTGACTGACATCGTTGACACCATCAAAGCCATTGTCCTAATAGATGTTGAGATAACTGGCTTTTCAACCATCAATCTGGGTAGTTAATCTACTACATTTTGGGGATTATTTTATGGATTGAAGTTATCTATAGGAGGACGTGACATCTTGGGTAAAGACTTTCCGCTTCTTAATCGCATACAAACTACTTAGAACAAATCATGTATATAGAATAAATTTATAAGAGAACACTATGAAATATCTATCAAAGATAAATGTTTTAGCACAAGTCCCACCAGGAGTGCCAATTTGTTTACACTGAAAATTGGTAAACAACCGCTAGTATCTTATTAAAGGTTACTTGAAGGATCAACTAGAGAATCCTAGAACATAGTGATAAATATTTTCTTTATAGTTTTGATAGAAATGAAAGAGATTTCGGCTTGGTCGAAATAATTATGGAAAAGGTAAGAATATAACTTTTACAATAGAAAAAAGTAAGAATGTGGTAAAGACAAAGGTAAAGTGACAATGCAGTTAAAGTAAAGATGTAAATAATTGTGCAAAAATTATAAATTGAAATGAAAAGCTTTGCATTAAAGTAAAAGTGGTGTTTCAAGGTTCATACATTTTCTCAGTAAACTCTTCTCTATAATGTTGGTACTTTGAGTAAAAGTGACATTAAGTAATGAAATGAGCACCCTGAATCCTACAAATGGAATCCCTATTTATACTAGTATGAAATAACTGCTCCCTAACATTCACATCTTCAGCTTTCGCCACGTAGAAGTCTGCATGCACTTCGTTTCTGCATTCCCTCCACATGTCCTTCAGAATGAAACTAAGAAGTAGTTAATTCTTTTTAACACAACATCTACATGCCCAAATAACTACCAATCGAAGCGCCTGATGTTGTCGAAATGTCTTCAAAAACATTCCCAAAAAACACTAAGTCCCATTTTCATTCCCTTGAGACTCCAACAACATACATGTCATCAAAGGACCATAAACCTTTAGCTTTGACTTATGCTGAGGTTTTTTCCCTTGTCGAAAATCTCAGCTAACAATTGCACTAGATGCACATGAGCATAAATACTACGTATCAAGATTGAATAAAGTGTTCATCGCTGGATCGGTATCAAGAAGGTGCATAAATACCTGAAAAAGAACATTATGTTCATTTTTTGAGAGGATGTTGGAAGAATACTTGTAAAGGAGTTACATTGATGTTATTCCAATACCAATGAATATATATATATATATATATATGTGTGTGTGTGTGTGTGTGTCTAAAATAAATATTATCCTTAGATGATAATTTTGTAAGTTGGAAAAGACTTCAAAAGGTTGTCATTTGTAGTATAAAGATCATATATATGATTTGGATTGATTTGTTGATTCTTGAGAAGAAATTTGTATTTCTCCCATTGATCTCATATATGATGATAATGAGTTAGTCTTTTAAGTACTGAGAACTAGATCTCACTTGAAATTCATATATCTACCATATTAGAAAAATATATGCTATGGAAAACACAAAATTACCCTTCTTCCAACTGCTGTCACGTTAGCTTTATTGGGAAAAATTGGTCTTTTCATGGCACTTTCCTAACTACACAGCTTTGTAGTTCATCCTCTACTTCTTCACATACTAAAACACAACAAATACGTTTAATTTTTCACCCCTACTATCTTCCCCCTAACTTTGTAGTTGATCCTGTACCATTTTGTAACACATCTATTTACTTTTTGACTTTTTGTTCTACTGCAAACATACTGCTCAATGTGCAAACACACACGACAACAATCGTCTCCTTCGAGGTTTTCACTGCTGCTTCTTCTAACTTTTGCTGTTCTCACACACAACAATATTCTCATTAATTTTTTGTTTATTTTTTTTTCATTTTGATACTAAAAATCTCAACTTTAGGTTATGGATGATTTGTCGATGTTGGTTGCGTCGGACGACGATTACTATTTTGAAAGAGGTTCGGTTTCAACTTTTTCTTGTGATGTTGTTTATATGTGCAGGTATTTTACAAATTTTATTTATACGTGTAGATGATAGGGTTTCTTACTGTGAAATTAAATTTTAGGGTTTCTTCCCTTTCATGTAAGCATTTTTAAGATTCAGATTTGTGGTGGCGGCAACGGGTTTCCGACGATGAGTGTGGTGGTGGTGAAAACGGGTTTCCGGCGACGAGTGTCTTGCTGGTCAGATTCGAAAAGGTTTTTATTTGACTTTTTCAATTACATGTTTTGTTATTAACTTATTCTATTGTATTTGATCTATTTAGGTTTTAAACTTTGAGTTATTGTTGTGGGTTTTTTTATGTTGATGAACCTCTTTTTATATTTTTATGAAATAGATTGCGCAATATCGACAAAGGCCAGCGTGAAGGATAGAAGGTGAGATCTACCATGGATCGTAGTTTTTCGGTGACATGTGTGACAGCAGTTTCTGTGAAAGGTGAGATCTACCATGGATCCATTATTATTGTTTAATTATTACATGCTTTGTTATTAACTTATTCTATTGTATTTAATTTGTTTAGGTTTTGAACTTTGGGTTATTGTTGTGGATTACTTTTTCGTTGATGAACCTCTTTTTTTTATTTTTATGACATAGACGGTGCAGTATCGACAAACTCTAGCACGAAGGATAGAAAGTGAGATCTACCATGGATCGCAGCTTTTCGGTGACATGTGTGACAGCAGTTCCTGTGAAAGGTGAGATCTACCATGGATCCATTATTATTGTTTCATTATTACATGTTTTGTTATTAACTTATTCTATTGTATTTTATCTATTTAGGTTTTGAACTTTGGGTTATTGTTGTGGATTATTTTTTCGTTGATGAACCACTTTTTTTATTTTTATGACATAGACGGCGCAATATTGACAAACTCCAGCACGAAGGATAGAAGGTGAAATCTACCATGGATCGCAGTTTTTCGGTGACATGCGTGGCAGCAGTTTCTGTGAAAGGTGAGATCTGCCATGGATCCACTATTATTGTTTCATTATGAAGTGCTTCCTCTATATTGGCGATGATCGAACGAATGAAGTTGCAACAATGAGCAGTAACGAAGAGGTGTAATTCAACAATTTGTTTTTTGCCATAATAGTCTGGTTGCTTAGATTCTTGAGCATGGTCATCAGTGTTGACTGATGAGTGAATAATCATTATTTAGAATGAATTTTCTTATGGTTTTTACTTGGTCCTTGCAGGTACATCAAACTTTGATATTGTATGACATTTACCTTTTGGTTTTGATGCATTTGATTTGATAATAATCACTTGGTGTACAATCTTATTTTTACCTTATTGAAATCAATAAGTCAATTGTAGGCAATAGTGTTCATAAAAAGGATTGATTGAGTTTGAAATTAGAAGGTTCACATTCGAGACTTTGGTTTGTATTTCTACAAATCTAATGAATACAATTATTTCTCATTCCATTACTGTTTATGACTTTGGTTATGATTTTAGGATAAACTTACCGGTTGACCTAACAGAAGAAGTATAATAATGAATCTATCATAATATCATGACCAGGTTTTAGGGTGTAGATATACAACTTGGAATGACAATTGATAGTGCTAAAGCAACTCTTGCAGTGAAGTGTAGACTTGCGTGCGAGATGATGAAATGTTGGTAATTTATGTTAATTGTTTTAGATATCAACATTTCTTTTTCATTGGCATTTGCAGTAATGTATTTACAATTCTTCTTGCTTGATGCTCAATTTGTCTTAATTTACCAACAAGAATGGAAGGGCAGTCCAATGGAGGAAGTGTTTTGTTAAGAGAGATAAATTTTTAATGCATGCAGAGTTATATGAATGAGAATGGAACTGAAGCCATGGAGAAACTCATTAATAGCAAGGTGAGTATAAATTTTGATTACATTTACACGCTCATAGTTACATTTGTTTAGAGTACTTTAATGAGAGAGCTTGATCTTGTGCAGACAAATGAAGAAAGAGTCCAAATTGAGAAAAGACATTAAAGACATGGAGGCTATTGAGGAAACGGAAATTTCTGTTGCCAAGATTGAATAAATACAAACAGAGAACAAAGACGTTGAAGATTTGGAGGCTATTGAGAAAACATATATTCCTGCTACCAAACAAGTAAGGCTTCATTCATATTCACTAAAAATAGAAAAATCCTAAAGACAAATTTGTTTTGTTTATTTACTCGACAAATAACTGGTTATGATTTTTGTTGTGGTTGTTGCTATTAGTGCTAGAAAACCTATGCTATTATTGTGGCGAGTCAAAAAGCATCATCATCAGCCATAGTAGAAACCAAAGGAACAACAGAGAGTGATAGAGCTGGTGGAGAGGTAGTTTAGAGTTTGACTTTTACAAAGAAGGAAGTGTCGAGACAATGAACACATGCTTTATGTTTGGTAAAAGTTACATGCGAGAAAACCATGAATTCACACCTTAAGGGGAAGAAACACAGGGCTGCTTGGGAAGAAGCTTTGAAGTTAAAGATGCAACCTGGTCTGCTTGCGAAGAAGCTTTGAAGTTAAAGATGCAACCATGATGTCGATTATCTAAGCATCTGATACTCTTTAGTTTGAATGATTATATTGTTGATTATTCTTTTTCTTTGACAGAATGATTGCTTTTACTGGTTAGCATATGAATTGCCTTTGGAAGCAAAGGAAGATAATTTGCCCCTGAGTTGCCTGGTGTTTCTCCTTGGCTGGTATGTTTTAAAGAATCTAATTTGTCAAAATTTAGAGAAAAATTTTATGACTATAATTTTTGGTGACATCTGATAAAAGTAAAACTAGAACTGTTGTCTAAATATTGTGTCCATTTCATATTTTGCAACATATGCTCATATTTGTTTATGTTTGAACAAGATCTCAATTATCTTTCTTATGAAAAATACGAGCTTGATTTACTGGATGACGAGACATATTTTGAAAGTTCTTCAGGTTTAGAATCAAATGTTCTATATTCCTTCACAGTTTTGGTGAAACCTTGGTATGTTTCCCTTTGGCTGATGTAATGTCGCGTTTATGCGTATAGTTTTGTTTTGCTTCGGAAGTCATTCTCTATATCAGCATTATGCTTGAATTTTGGAAAGAGCGGTTCAATCTATGATAGTATATTATATATTTAAGCATTTTCTTTCTTTATTGTGTTTGTTACATATTTGCTTTCTTGGTCTCTTATTTGAAATAATCTACTCAGTTAAGGTGGATTTTGAAATGGTATTCCTTATTTTACCTTTCTGGGGCAGTTTTTTTTGTTATTCTTTACATGACTATGTATAACTATTTGTTAGTGGGGATGTTTCGATAAAGATGAATGTGCTTCTTTATGCTCCCCCTTTATTGCTCCTCATGCTAAAGGTATACACAATTTTTAGAATTGAGTATGTAGCATTTGTAAACTAATGTTATTATGCACTAGCAACTAGAACAGTTTTCATGTAGTCTCCTCTTCTTTTCACACATGCAGGCTATGGATATCGGTGGTGTGTTATTGGCCTTAGCTGGTGCAGCACTGGTTCAGGTCTCTTAGCATTTTGTTTCCTTAATATATTTGTGATGTTATAACTACATAAATTTTTTCTGGCATTAGGATTTCTTTCTATATTCTTTTTTTAGAGGATCATTTTGTATTCTTAATGCTTTGGTATTTAATATCCTTATACGAAATGATCTACAGGGTGAACAAATCTTTAGTTTCCTGATGGCTAGTATATTTTTTTCTCAAATGCCCTTTTCCGTATTTTCAGGTGAGCTTCTCTTCTTGGGCTACATGATTGATTAGTTCTCAAGGGTGAGTTATGTCTAATTGTCGTGACATTATTTAACTCCGGTCCTGATGAATTACTGCTACACAAATATTATTGGGACTTCCTTTCTTGGTTTCATATCCAGTTGCATACATATCAAGAGCCTTCAATCTTGGTCGTGTCTTCATTCATTTTTGGTACTTAGTTTTTAATTTGATTGTGAACGGGGAGTTGTAAGAGTTTACATAATTTCCCATTCCTGAAAATATTAGTAACACACTCACCGAAGTAAATATTTTAATGTTTGAGGAATCACAAGAGCTATGTCACGTACAACTACTGCTCCTCTCGATCGTCTGAAAGTGGTCTTACAAGTCTAAACTACACGTTTTTCCATCATGTCAACAGTTACGACAATATGGAAGTAAGATAGGCTAAGGGGTTTAACATTGTCGCCGTTGTGTGTTTGCTCAAATGGTGTTTCGGATTAATGGTTGCAGGCATATTTGATGGTTGCAACCATATTTTTTATTAACAATCTAGTTATACACATAGTCAAGAGATAGATATATTTGGTGAGAAGTTATGGAAGTTTTTTAAGCAACATTCTTGACAATTTTTGTACACATACTGCTTTAACTGCTTCCAGGTTTATTGGTTTTGAACCTATTTAAAGTTCATTGTACATATACTGCTATATCTAACTCAATCATCAAGAGAGGAGCTGTTTTTGGATTTAATTATGTTTGTATTTAGATGAATTTTTTCTTTAATTCAGTGATTGCATTTTCTTTTCTTTAGATTTTATACATTTTATTTTTTAGATTATTATCTTCACAGAACTATAGAAGTTATTTTTAATTAATAATACAAACCATTGTTATTATTGGACATAAAGTTAATAAGAGCATTTTGTTACATAATTTTCAAATAATTCTAATGTGGAAAATAGAAGAAAATCATTTAAAAGCATTCATACAACTGAAAATACTAGCCCTGCTGCATGCATGTCCCATCTCAAAATATAACAAATATGACCAACTCACCATAAAGTTTATGAACAAAATTTTCAGCTATCCCTGTTAGAATATTCTGATACTTTATTGGTGTATGTTGAGATACCTTACCAGAAATTGAGTAGTAATTCTCTAGAAAATCATTTGTTCCTAAACTTATTATGTATATTGTTTTCACAATTGTCTCTTTCGCATTATTTTTTTTTCTCAGAGATACACACTTAGCTTTTTTTACTCCCTGTAGTACTCCAATTGCTTCTATGATGGTATAACAGATTGAAAACCATAATTTTAAATGAATTAATAATGGCCTTTTTGTGGACACACTGCTATGAAAATATAAATTTTATACTAAAAAAAAAATGATGCAATACATTCATGTAAGAGTGAATTAAATGTGTATATACCAAAACATCTGAAGTGGCATTGTCATAACCGGTAGCTGCAAAAGGAAAAGTGACACCAGTAGCAAACTATGATATACTAAAAAAACAATTGTTTTTTTTTTAAATAAATAGAAAACAAAATTATCACGGGTAAATAAAAATAATGGAATGTCTATTTTAATCCACCAAATAACATTTTTTGTTTAAAGAAATCATAATTTTTTAATTAAAATAAATTATAAAATATAATAAAAGTATATGTCATTGAACAACTTAATATTTATTACTTACGGGCAAAAAATACATTGTTGATTCAAATATATTTATATATATATTTAATTATAGAAGTAATATCAAAACAAATTTAATATTTATATACGAAATCAAATTCGTTGTTGATTAATTTATTTATAAATACGGGTACCACACCAGTATCCGTGCGATTGCGCGATTAACACACCAGTACCGTGTGAATTCCCGGGTAACCATATCAAAATCCGTGTGAGCATACGGGTTTAATATATTAAAAGTTAAAATACATATTATTAATGTAAAATAATTTTGGAAAAACAATATAATTTTTCTTTTAAAAATATGTCTTTCTTTTAAAAATAATTTTTTTTTGTTGATAAAACAATATTATTTTTCTGATTTACAATTTTATTACATTTTAAAATAATTATATTATTGGTTAAAATATTTTTATCTACGGAAGAACATATTGAAACCAATTTATTATCTCCTTTAAATATAATAAACTATTTTAGTTAGATAATTTTGTCTTTTTTCCATTTCATTTTTCTTATTATATTATTACATTTTGAAAAGAAAAGCGTACGTATCACACCATTATTTGTGCAAACGCACGGGTAACACACCAGTACCGTGTGAAAGCACGGGTAATCATACCAAAATCCGTGCGAACGCACGGGTTTTTACTTTTTTTTTAACATTTAAAAAAAATAAATGTAAAACTTATGTCAATTGTACTACTGACTTTTTATTTTTTAATATTTTAAACCATAGTAAAATTAGTTTTCTACTGATTTTCAATTAATTCTAATTTTGGATATTTATTTGTCTCATTTACTAAACTTTAAAAACTTTTTTATTATAACTCTATCAACTTAAAAAGTCAATTTTTTTTCTATTTTCATAATTGTTTTTTACATAGTATGTGTTCAGTAGTTTTTCTTAACAATAGTTGTTTTTAAAAACTTATACAATTATCTTCCAGTACATTTTTTCTTTTTTCTTTTTTCGAATAATATTTTGATATTTTCTAAGTTATTTGAATTTTTATGATAAATTGGTGACAATTCCGCAGTCCACTACTATACGCGTGCGGACGTACGAGTATCCCATTGGTGTATATTTTAACACTTCAATTTTTTTTTGATAGAAGATCAAAAGTTGAAATTGAAAAAGGTGTATAACATCAAAATGATAAAGAGTTTCTTATACTTGAATAAACTATCATGCTTAGATGATACTTGATGCATACACTTGACAGACAGGTGTTATAGTAATATTTTATTGACTCTAGTGCTACTATGAAAGTGTTGGAGTAAGACCTAATAGCAATATTAGTTATATTTGATATAAGTAATTAATTAAATATAAATAATATTTTATTTTATATTATTAAAAGTGTTTAATTAAATATAATTAAAATTAATGTTATTTTGAAAAACTCCAAAGGAGAGAATTAGGGATTTAGTAACTCAATATAAATAGAAAAGATATTTTCCATGCAATCACATTTTTTGATGTTATTTTCAAAAAATGATTAGCGCATTCACGTAGATTTCATAAAAATTATAATATTTTTTGTAATCAAAGTTAAAGGACACTTTAAAAGATATTTTTATAATTCTACTAACTATTTAATTTGTAATTAATGGTTTATTCCATGGCTTCCACGTGATGCTTACACAATATAACTTTTATATAAAAAAAAAAATCACCTTTAAGGATTCTAGCAATACATCTCAAAGTATGTTTATGATTATCAACACAGAATACCAGCGTCTCTCTACTCAGACAATCAGAAAATGGAACATAATGCATTCCATTCATGAGGGAATGTCATTATTCATTATAAGTGCATGGGGATTATGCTCCTCTTATGTTTGTAGATATGTGAAATTAAAATCGTAAAACTCCTATTTTATAATTTTCACTAAATAAGCCCATAATTAATTAAATACAAATATTATTTAGATTTATTTTAGAATAAAATGCTAACTAGGTTAAATCATATTTAATTCAATTATTCCTACTTCTAGTTAATTAATAAAATCATATATAATTAAAATATATATATTTATTTTAATAACTTAAATAATATTTATTAAAATTAACATCTAATTAAATTAAAGGCAAAATAACCCTTTTCGTCCCTTAACTTTACACCAGGGTCCAATTTCGTCCCTTAACTTTAAAAAGTGGCGAGTTCGTCCCTTAACTTTTAAAATGGTGTCAAGTTAGCCCTTGTCGTTAGTTTGCTGAAACGTCCGTTTAGTATTTGTTACGTGGCAGGTGACATGGACTTTGAACATCATCTTCTTCCTTCTTTGTTTGGTTTGCACTCGTTTCCCCCAATTTTTTCTTAGGGCAAATACAATTCATCTTCATTCTTTACAATTTCTCTCAAAATTAAAAGTTAGGGTTTAGGGAAACATGAATTTGGGTAGTTCTTCTTCTTCATTGAGCAAGAGAAATGCAGAAAGTGGGGATTCAACAGGCAGTGGAAGTCGTAGAAGGAAGCCCATGTGTTATTGTGGAGACATGGTTGTACTCCAAATGGCGAAAACTGTGAAGAACATGGGAAAATTATTTTGGGGTTGTCCCAATTATAAGCAAGCAGGATGCAATTACTTTGGTTGGTACCATGAGGATGCCTCTGATGAGAAAGAATAACTTTTAATGCATAGGATGGGGGTGGTTACAAAGGGACTCGATGAAGCAAAAAAAGACATTGAAGAACTTGGCAAAAAGCTGATGAATATTGATACTGAAATGAAGAAGATCATCAAGTGGAAAAAAAATATGGAATTTGATGTTTTTGATACTTATAGTTGTAATGTTTTTTAGGTTGAATTAGGTTAGTTATGTGGTGTATGTGATTGTAGCATTTGTATTTGCTGTTATGTTGAAGCAATGTTGAACCTAAGAAATGTTTTATGAATGAAAAGATTTGTTGTTTTAAGTTGTATCTGGTGGCATTTGTATTTGTTGTGTTATGAAAGTATTTACTGTTATCTTGTATCAGTTGTATTTGCTGTTTTTGTAGTATGTTGTATCATTGAGGTAAGTGACCTATAATTTTTGGACATGACCTATAATAATTGGCAATAATTTAAAAATTGGACATGACCTATACAGTGTTGTGCAAAACAGAATGACATTTAATTGCACAGTATACAAAATTTTAGTCCTATAATTAAGGTACTGTCATAACAGAATGACCTATAATTATTGTCCTGTTATTAAATTTGACAAAATGACCTATAAATTTTGGCCAAACCAGAATGTAGACAATAACATGCAATACATTTCATCACAGACCAGAATATGTTCACAACCAGAAAAAGTTAATAACAAAAGCACCAAAGTGTACCAAACTACAAATAGGTTCATAACAGCATTTACTTGTTCAGCACCATTGCAAAATAAACCAATAACTACTTCAGAACCATAACAAAAAACACAAAACACTTGTTCATTACATCAATACACCATAAAATACTTCATCCTAAATATTTCTAGGGATTCTTCTTTGTAACTGTTCTCTTGGTGGGAGTAGATCTCCTAGTGACTGGACCAATAACATTCTTTGATGCAGACAACCTGGTTGTAGGCCCAGGTGGAACAAATGGCCTTGGAGCCTTCCTCACTGGTAGCTTCTGAGTCTTCACCTTTGCAAGACCATGAGTCTTCTGAGCAGTCTTCTCCTTAGAGGATTAAGTAGAATGTGGTGCATACTGGATTGTTGTCTGAGATGCTTGGGTAGTTTGTACAACAGACTGAGTTACAGTGTGAGATTGTTGAGCAGTTTGAGTAGATTCTTGGGCAGAGTGTTGAGCACTCTGTTGTGTAGCCTGACTTGTTGTGTCCTTACAAGTGGACTTGTAGTACCTTGCCTTCTTACACCTACCGCACTTCACCAAGAAACCAGTTCTTCTCATTTTTTTATCAGAGCCATCCATCTCTCCTTGTTCTAAATTTCTCCTCTTTTTGGGCCTACCAGACATCTTCTTGAACTTGGGTGGTTGCACATCAGGGTATGGTGTCTTAACCCACAAGTTAGACCCATTAACAGGGTATATGACATGTTTATAAACTGCCTTGTATTTTGAAACTCTATAATATTCAGGGATGTAACTCTCTATTCTGAAATTCCTACTCTTTATAGCAGACAAAGCATGGACACATGGGAGTCCTGTAAGTTCCCATATTCTGCATGAACATATATGCTCTTTCAGGTTCACAACAAACTTATCAGCTTGATTCTCCAAGTGCCTTACTTCAAACATATGCTCATCAGACATCCTAAAGAACCAGACAAAACAGAATAAGTGATTCACTCGTATGCACTTGTTATATCAACAGAATAAATGCTAGTGTATTGATCTGACATACCTTACAAGCTAATTGTTGGTGTATATGCTTATGATATAAACTTTGTTTCTAATATTAGGCAATATGTCATTCTCATCCAATGTACCAAACCTCATTCTGTTGATAGCCCATCTCTCCATCAAGTAGATTCTGATGTCTTCAAGCATAGTGATTAGAGGTTTTGCCCTTGCATCAAGAATTACACTATTGAATGATTCAGACTTATTGTTGAGAACAACATCACATTTGTTTGTAGTCCTAAAGTAAGATCTACTCCAAAACCTTGGTGGGGTCTTCATCATATGCTTAAATGCTTCTTCATTTATAGCCCTCATTCCCTTCATCTCTCTTTCCCATGCTTATGGGTAAGTGGACTTGGCAGCCTTCCATATTATGTCCTTCAACATCTTGCCAGGATACCTCTTCCTAAAATTGTTATAGAGGTTCCTAACACAAAACCTCTGCTCCACCCTAGGCAATAGCTCTTCCATAGCGAGTAGCAGTCCCTGCAATATCATAAAATGGAGAATTTTAATATAGTATAACATGTATCATAAGATATAAGAAAAACATAAGAAACTTGCGTTTTATTGGTCTGATATGAAGGTGTAAGTCATGCATTGCTCTTTGCCTCCAAGGTCATTAATTAGGAGCTCTAAAAACCAAGTCCAACTATCCTTGTTTTCACCCTCCACAACTGCATATGCTATGGGGAGCATCTGGTCATTAGGATCCCTCCCTATAGCAGCCAGAATCTGCCCTCCACACAACCCCTTGAGAAAACATCCATCTAGACCTATTACATGCCTGCACAACTTAAAGCTTTCCTTATATGCAGCATAGCATACATATAGCCTTCTAAAACATGGTCTATGATCCTCAACACCTTCTAGTACAGGATCCACATTGAGCTTAACTGTTAATCCTGGATTGGCTCTTAACAATTCATGACAGTAGTCATACACCCTTGTGTAATCTCCCAAAAATGATCCATCAACATAATCTCTTGCAGCATACCTTGCTCTTATGGCCTTTGTTTTGTTCACCCCAACATTCCATTTTTTTGTGCCTTCTCTTTGATATCCTTTATTCTCAACCTTGGATTGTTTTTCAAGCTATTTTGGATTCTTTTACTCAACCATTTTGTGCTCATCAGTTTCACATTATATTCCCTACTGCAACTATGCTCATCAACCACCTTCCTAAGTTGCCAAGTGTCTTCATTGGGCAGCTTGCTACAATATGCCTCCCACTTACAACCATCCTTACATTTAACCCTTACCCTAACTCTGTCATTCTTTACAAACCTTAGGTCTCTACCATTTTGCACATCATAAGTTGTTATTGCCTCTTTAAAGTCACCCTTTGAACTAAAATAGACTCCCACATCCCACTTGTAATCTGCCATGTCTTTTGGTTGTCTAAAAATAGGATGTTTTTTTCTTGGAACTCCAATACTTTCATCACTATCACAGCCACTTTCCAGGTCATCACTATCATTGTCACTGCCTTTATCTTCACCAGACTTCCCATTATGTTTAAGGACTTTGCTACTGCCTTCATTTTCATCATCAATTAGGGCATCAAGTTCATCCTCCTCAACCTCATCAAACCCATCAGACTCATCCTCAAAAGCCACCTCTTGTGCACTATCATACTTGTAGTCCTCATCTTCACTATCATCAGTACTAAAACCATCATCAACTCCAACATTCACTTGTTTCTCAACATTAAATTGTTTCTCAACATTCAGTTGTTCCCCAACATTAACATTCTCCTCAACATTCATTTGTTCCTCACCAGTCACATGTTCCTCAACATTCATTGATTCATCACCATTAACTTGTTCCTCACCATTAACTTGTTCCTCTACATTAACCTGAACAGTGGTGGTATTTTCACCATGAACAACATCATCAACCAGCTGACTAAGTAACTCCTCCACCTCATCCACAATTTCTTCAGGGACCTCATCAACTTTGTCAACAACATCAACTCTGTCACAGTAGTCAGGTTGAGACAACGTGTGTTGAATGTAAATATCAACACGTTTGTGAACCCTATATAGGTCTGCTATTTCTAATGCACCCTTGTCATTAACAAGTGCATTCATACCAAATTGTTGATCCTTGTAGTAGATTGTTTCAAACTCCCTATAACCCAAGTCTTTTAACACACCTACTAGCTCAAAATAACTCCATCTATCTACATCTACCCTCAAATCATCGACTTCACCATACTCATATACACTCATACCCTGATCCGTGAATTCCCCACTGTGATGAATTTTGAGTTCAATGATTTCATCTATGACACCTAACCAGAATATCTAAATAATTAGGGTTTACCCTAACAAATTAACATGAACCCTAAAACTGAATACGAACCCTAATTTTTGTAAATACGAACCCTAATTAATATGAGCGAGCAATTAACTAACCTTTTGATCAAGTGCAGATGATAATCTTCAATCCTTCTTGAGTGGAACAAAGATATTATCCTTCTCGTCTGGAACAATCCTTCATTTTGCAAGAATCTGTCTTTGAGCTTCTCCACTTCGCTTGCCCTAGCAGAGCTGTGTTGATGTTCTCTCACTTAGATATTGTTTGATTAGATTGTTCATTTTCTACAGATTATTTTAAGGCTTCCAAGTTTCCACGTCACCCACACAACGCCCACCTGGACAATAATTTCAAAAAAGGACTAACGGAAGGATAAACGTGGCACATTTTAAAAAGTTAAGGGACGAACTCAGCACTTTTTAAAGTTGAGGGACCAAATTGGACCCTGGTGTAAAGTTAAGGGACGAAAAAGGTTATTTTCCTGTTATTAAATTTTATTTAATATAATCATGTGTCCAATATTGATTATTTATGTGTTACCGTTATATGTTTTCATTGAATTGATAGTAATATTTAATGTTTTATATCTTACATAATATTAATATAATTAACATAATATTAATATAATTACTCCCTCCGTTTTTATTATAAATCGTTTTTGACTTTTCACACGTATTAAGAAATGTAATAATTATAGCATAAAAAAGAGAAATTATGAAGGGTTTTATAAAATTGTCCTTCATTAATGATATTGGAAAAATAAATTTACATAATTGAAAGGAGAGAGAATAATAAATATTTAAGGGTATAATAGAAAAATTAACATTAATTGTTCATTGGTATTATAAAACAACTTATATTGTGGTACAAGATATTTTCTCAAAGTGACTTATAATAAAAAACAAAGGTACTATTATAAACATCGATTATACTCCAACAATACATCATTATCATTGCTAATTAAGTTAAACAAAAATGATTATATGATTTTAATATGCATGTGGTCAAAATAGTTGTGGCTTTATGCCCATTGCGTATATGTCTTATTGAAGACAATACTTGCACATCCCTGAATTTCCTAAAAATAAGTTTGTGAAAAAGCTAAGTATGAAGAGGCAAGTGGGTCATATAATCCTAGTCATGCTCAAGTCGGAATCTGATTAGGATTCACTTAGATATAAGACTAGCACGTCAGAGCCGGCCACATAATAACTCATAAGGAAGAGAAGATTGAAGTCGGCCTGGGTGCTAGGAAGCTATATGGAAGATCATGAGGAACTGTTACAAAATGCCTCCATGATTTCATGGTGTCATACCCTAATTTTTACCCCTAAGATCCCGCCTCATTTACATCTTTGCAATGCATCAAGATCACAAACTTGATTGTCTCCTAACCCTCTCATCTTTGGGTTTGCCTTTGCAGAGATCATCAAGCACCTTTTTGTGTATATTTCATTTTTGTCTTTGTATGATTTATAATTCACTAACCATTAATTAAAATACAAAAAAAATATGCCTTGTCCCTTTTATTTCTTTTGCAAGGTAGGGTTTTGAATCAAGAGCATCAAGTGATTGTCTCCTCAGTTAGGTTTGAGTTCCTCAAGTCAAAGTGTGGTCAACCATTGACTTTCAAAGGCTATTCATCAAAGCATGACCTCTAATCTCAAAGCATATGGTCTCAGGCATCATTCAACTTCAATTGATCAAAGATATTTCAAAGTTTGATAACTTGTTTCTCAAGAAACTTCAAAGGTTCATGTGTTTATTTCCATGCCTTCATCAATAAGTTTCCTCAAGCCATTGCAAGTTTAATCAAAGGAGATTAAATAGTACATCATTTTGAGTTCATATGATCATTAATGTACCTTCAAATTCAAGAAAAGTCCAAGGTTGCAAGTTTGTTCAAGGAGGTTTGACCAAAAAGTCAACATTTTAAGTCCAACTTCAAAATATCACAAATTCTTCATACTTCAACGTTTTTGAATTCTTCTTTAGGCAAATGACTCTTCTTTACATTCCCTTCAACTTCTCTTTACAAGTCAAGAGCCAATTATGCTTGGAAGATCATCAAAAGTTTGAAAACATTATAGGTCATGACTTAGTGAAACTTGGCCTAAATTCAAGTGATATTTTCCTAACTACCGAAGATCATAACTCTCTCGATTTTCAACTTTTATGGGCGGTTATTTTTTCCATTTATCCTATTTGATTTCCTCTACAAGTTTGTTTCAAGGATCAAAGGCCAATTATGCTTGGAAAGCCATGAAACGTTTGAAGACATTATAGGTCATATTGGACTTAGAATTATTTTGACCTCTGATTACAGGTTATGGTGCCAACTTTACAAGCTCATAACTTTTTGCTCAAGCAACCAAATGAAGCCTTTCTTTTCACATTGTATTCTTTGTTATGATGTGATCATTTTGCAAAAAGAATGAGCATTAAAGGTCAAGTGTACAAGATTTCCCATTGGTTTGAACATGGCCTCTTGGAACTAAAATTTGCTCATGGTCAAAAATAGCAATTCACTTAATTCTCGATTTTAAGCTAAAGTTTTCACATGTTTTGTCTATGATGATGTTACGTGGTACTTAGGGATAAAAAAGACCCAAAATTGGAAGGATTTCACTACATTTTGGCTGACTTTGCAAGCAAGAATGATCACACTTTTATCACACTTGTTTCACACGAATTGCAACTAATTTCCATACGTATCCCGTTCATTCACCTCAGCTATAAATATAGGAAACATTTACACTGAAAACCAAGTTTGGATAGCCTCCAGAAACCCTGTTCGAACTCACACTTTCCACTAAAATTTTGAGATTTTGTTTTCAATTTCTAAACATTTTCAACTCCATTTTTATTGATTCCTTTAGCACCTTCTGCACCTTCTAAAGTTATTGCAACAAGAACCAAGCCTTGAGAGCCTCTAAATCAGGCTAACCAGATCAACCTTGCAACGTCTTCTGATCGTATTTGGACAAGGTAGTTAGAAGCTTAGTTTTCACTCAAACAAGTTACCACAAAGTATCCTGATGCTCTCTGAGGCTTTCCCCTAACTTATCTTGCTTTGATTGATCTTGTATGGCATTTAGTTTTTATTTTCGTTTTTACTTTCTTCACGTGTTTCTCTAAAATTCTCCACGCTCAGTTTATATAAATGAATTTTGAGCCTGTGGTTCGATTCGTGATGAGGTAACGGTCACAGTGGTGGTGGTCTCATTCTCTAATGTTACCATTTGCCAAAGCTCCGATGAGGAGCTACCAGAGAAGACGATCGGATATCAGCGGCGGTGGTCTAAGTTTGTTTTAATTTAAAAATAATCCAGCGCCTTATTTCACTTAAGGCCTACCGTGTTCCTTTTGATCTGATCCCTTGTATGTGTTTTAAATTTGATCTGATGGCCACACATGTGTTTGAATGCAATCCTTAGATTTGATCCAATGGTTGTGTATTTTTTTTGCTTTTTAATTTAATTTTAATTGTTTTAAAATTCTCTTTCATTTCAAAAAATCATAAAAAATAGTTCCCTTCATCTTTTTCACTCCAAATTTTTTCTATAATTTTCTAAATATATTTTCTACCTTGTGTACATTTTTTCACATTTATATTTCATGATTTAATATTTTTCTCTTTATACATGCATTTTAATTAGTTTAAAAATACTTTAGTGCATTTTAAAATTCTTCAAAAATTATCTTATGATCCTTGAATTGTTTCTGACCTATCTTAATTTTATTGAGCCTTTGTTTGATGTTTAATGGCTTCATTTGCATTTTCTCTTTTATTTTCAATTTAAAATCATTTTAAAAATCATTTTAATGCATTTTATTTGTTTTTCTTGTCATTTTAATATTGTTTGACTTCAGGGTGCCATGAATTATGACTTCTTGATCAAAATATTCCTCAATCTCAATGGACTTTGGGTGTTGATGAGGTTGGATGAATCTTCATCAATTCAAACTTATTATTAAATGATCATTTGGATTATTTTTAGTACTTTGGATTGATTATAGGTTTAGTACCTTAATCCACCGAGAGAGGTGATTGAAATTGATGATAGATGAGTCTCAAGTCATAGTTCAATTTGGTTTCTCTCTTCATCTCCTTCTCCTTCTTTTTCTTTTTTATTTTCTATTGATCAATTGGATGATTTAGTGTCCATTGTGTTCATGAAGTTTGGATTTATACTTGATGAACTTTCATCATTTCAAATCCACATTCCAATTGATCATGGATCATTTGAGGTACTTTAGATTGATGCACAAGTTTGTCCTAAGTTATCATGAAGGATGATTGATGTAATGGACCAATCTTCTTGCCTTAGTGCTTGATCCCTCCTTGGTTTTTACTTGTGATACATGTTTTAGGAGTATGGTTTCTACCATATCTCTAACATGTATGGTACATAAATTTTTATTGATTGGCCTCCCATAGTATGATCTTCCTAATAGATTGTGCTACGAATGCTTAACATAGCGCTAAATTTGTCCTGAATCGATTCATTAAATCTAACATCAATACTAACATTATTATTGTGCTAATTTTTACTTTATGCACCTTTACTTTCTTGTCATTTATTTTTCTTGTCCTTTTATTTCTTGCTCTTTATTTTTTTATGCCTTTATATTTAGCATTACATTTCATATTGTTTCTGTTTATCTTTCTTTTTTCCTTTGTCCACTTGGACATTTCTTTTTCTTTTAAAGACATTAATAAAGGAAAAACCCCTAAAAAAATTTAATCTCTCTTGGACTAATGGTTACTATCATTTGCTTGACTTGGAGTTGGACTTTTGGGACCCATGGACTTTGATTACTTTTCCCTATACTATTGGATTCATCTAATACTTGAGATGTTTGGTTGACCTCTTGAAGACTTGGATATGATACATAGTTTTGACCTTATGGCTTTGAGTATTTCTTTCAACTGATGCTTGTCTTATCTTGTGCTTACTTGTTGCTTATGACTTACTCTAGAGGAATGGATTGTTGATCTGACTCTTGTCAAGTGCTGGCTAGATCCTGGTTAGTACACTTGCACACACTCCCACTTTATTAATTTTCTTAGAATAGCCTCTTCATGTCCTCCCCCTTCTTAAAATTTCAAAACCTTCTCCCTTTTTCAAAAACATCATTGTTGTCAAACTTGAACCATTTTTTCAATAAACCTTGACATTGTCAAGTGATTTTCAAAATAATTTTCTTAAATAAATGCTAAGACATCTTAAGCATATCAAAACAATGTCAAAAGACTTAAAAAAACCAAACTTATTCCAATCTTTTATGCCTTTGAGAAACTTTTCCTTTTAAATCTTTTCTTAAGGATGGTCATTAGTTGTATTCTTGTAGTGATGCAACTTCTATACTGTGAGAGCAAGAATTGTCTCTACAAGTCAATCTATGTTTTGATGATAACAATAAGTATTTGTGAAAGAACCATTTTATGGTCTAACGTGTGTTGTGTGCAGATCATAAGAACTAAATACATCAGAACCAACATACATCAGCCAGATGTACTATGATTGAATATATGTATACGCGAAGTTACTATGTGTGACTAAAGTCGCAAGAAGCAAGAACACTTGTTTATCTAGTCATAATCAGCCAGATCCAAGGATGCCAAGATTGCTGTTGCAATGCTCTTGTGGATGCTCTCTGAGAGTGATCAAGATTCTGAAGATGGCGTAGCTTCTGAAGAAGTACACTCTGAAAGAACCAAAGTTCTGAAGACTCCTATGACTTGAAGTTCTAATGGCTGAAGGCGCTGAAGACCAAGTGCAGAAAGATTCTGAAGACTGACGAGTTCTGAAGATCAAGGTTTGAAACAAGAAGTTCTGAAGATTCTGAAGACAAGTTCTGAAGATTCGGAAGACCTAAAGTAGAAAAGGATAACGCTCTTAAAGACCAAGTGCTGAAGTTCTGAAGACTGATTCCTAATGGACTTCTTCAATTAACGGAAGACTTGAAGCATCAGATATTCTGCTACAAAGACTCCATTTATGCTTCATCAAATTAACATCAGAAGCCACTAAAGTTTCGAAGTCTAAATATAACCGTTGTGAGTTAAATATACACACTGCCCAAGAAAAGATCTCCTCTGCAAAAAGAGGATGTGTCAGTACAACCCATTATTTCACAACATCTCTTTTCCAAACAGCCAACAGTATTCTCTAACGGCTATATTTCTACTGGCTATTTAATGGAAAGAGTTTTTGCTTCTGATGTGTCGATCACTTGTAGAATTATGAACTGAATGTTCATCTATAAAATTGACCGAGTCATTATGGGAAGATAGCAACAACGATGAGTTCTCATTGTAACACTTAGAATATTCAAAGCTGTCATCAATTCACTCATGGCAATTGTTGTTGAAACTCCAAAGAACAAATTAACACAACAACAACAATCAAACAGAAGCTGTTGATGAAGAAGACAACAATTGAAGATCAGTCAAGTCATCAACCTACCTTCTCGTCAAAGCTATATTGAAGATCTGAAGCAAGGAGTTGCTGTTCAAAGCTTGCTCAACCAGAAGACGAAGAAGAAGAAGATCTACAAGATGTCAACAATCATAATATCTAAATACATCTTTGTAGTTTCTTAGGAAAGCAAGGAGCTGATTGCTCAAAACTTGCTTGAACACATGTGTGTGTTCTTTGTACTTAAACTTAGGAGAAACTTGCTTATTAAGAAGAACAATTTGTAATCTCCAGTTTGCCAATTCAACTAGATGAATTGAGACCCCTCAAGTGAATGTTATATCCTGATGGATCCTGAACGGTTCAGCTGTGAGTAGAGGCCCTTGAGTAGATCACGTGGTGATTAGATACTTGAGATGACAATGGCTGAGGGTCATTGTGGAAAATCCTAAAATATGGTCAGTAGCATTATATTCATTGTGATGAATCCCTGAACGGCTAGCTGTGAAATCCCAACAGTGGGTCTGCTCGGTCAATGAACGTTATATCCAGTTGGATCCCTGAACGGTTCATTGTGTTGTTAGTCACAGTGCGGCTGTGCAAGTGGTTAGGCACCGGCTGTTGCCCGTGCAAGTGTAATCATGATTTGGTTATAGTGGATTAAGTCCATGTGTTCAAGGCGAAATCACCTGAGGAGGGTGGACTGGATTAGCCCGCGTGGTGAACCAGGATATATCGTGTGTCCTTTACTCTCTTGCTTAGTATCTCTATTTATGTTTCTGCTTTGAATATCAGAACCTCATATTAAGCAAAGTCAGAACCTTGAAACCTATCTCTGATAAGCTTCCGCACTGCAAATTCTGAGTATTGTATCTTATGAACAGAACTTATACGGTTCTCATACTCTTTATTTATTAGATCAGAGTCTCTCAACGAACACTGAAGGTTCTTGAGCGTCAAATTAACAAAATGAGAAAAGTTACAGAAAGAGTAAATACACAATTCAAACCCCCCCTTTCTTGTGTCTTTCTCGCACCTTCAATTTGTATCAGAGCTCCGGTTCTATTATTGATTCACATCAAACACTTAACAGTGTCAGAAAAAGATCCAGACGTGGTGCGTAGAAGTACTCTTGGTGAGATTGAAATCCACTTACAATTTCTGTAACAGTTCAGCAGTTAACTGTGTACAAAATTGTAATCAATTTGATTACTTCGTGAGCAAGTCACTGATTCAAGTTGAAGCCTCACTAAAGTTGAAGAATCAATTGATAAGATAAATTCTTCAGATCAATGGAAGTATCAGTTGAATGCTCATTCTGAAAATACGTGTGGATAAAACCACGTATATGATTAAAAGATGAATCATCAGAAAGCAAGAAATCTTGTTTGCTGAAGATTAATTCATTATGAGTTTTTGAGATGTTTTCAAGAAACGGATTAGGTTCACCCTTGACTTTCTCGTTTAAAAACTCATTCTGGATCTCTTCATGTAAAGAAGGAAGATTGTTGTTCTAAGACTTTGAATTTCAGAAAGAAATCTGTTAAATTCAGAATCTAAAAAATTCAAATTATTAGAAATGATTCAATGTCAGAATCTGGAATGATCAAAAGATTCAATGGAAAACTAAATCCCAAAGACTCAGTTGATTCTGAACGAACTATTAACTGGTTCGGTGATCAAGCTCCAACAACCTGAAATCATCATAGTAAAAATCAAATGTTGATAATCTGATTTTCTACAGATCAAGTGTTCTCAGAACCACTTGTGCTATGAAATTGGATGCTATCATTTCAGGTATCTAGGTTCTCCAACTGATGTCATAAAAGATGACGTTGATTAGTCAACTCATGGATATGTGAACAACCCCAAGTAAGTTGATCATTATTGTGAGAACAAGAGGTTCATAAAAATCATGACTAGTGATGTACACATGGTGCATGATGATGTTTTGATTCTGAACAAGTTCTAAAACAACCTTGAGAAACAAGTCAGACGTTGATATGACAATTCCTTCCTGAACAACCTCTCAAAGGTTCTTACTGAACTAGTGAAATCAATCATCGTTCAAAGAAAAGAAACTCTCACAAACACAAACTGAATTCTGGCTATGAAAGGAGAACTCAACCATTTCTCAAAGTTTGTCGTTTAAGATTCCGATCCATATCTTAAGAACTGTACCAGAACCAAACAGGTTCTATGGATCAAGGAAATAAGAAGTAAGAAACATTTAAAACAGATGTAATCTGTTGTTTATTAATGGGGTCATCAAATGATTTTACAGTTCACTCAGTATTGCTCCCAAGCATATAAGTATCGCCTTATCAAAAAGGATTGCAAGGAATTGGCTTAGCTCATCTAAAATGGTCACTCTGATCATGCTAAGTCCAAATCTCTGTTACTATAACCCTGAGAGCTAAAGGACAAGGTTGAACAGGAAAAGAGAGATAAATCTACAATCCAACTAGGAACATCTTTCAAGAAAATATTCTCTTCAGAAGTCAGAAGATAAGCTTATCTTGAAGAACCCAAGAAACATCTGCAGCTTACTCGGAAATAGTCAGAATCAGAAAAATGCTCAGACCAAGCCAAGTCTGAAAGAAAGTTGACCAAAAACTCAGAAGAATACACACGCGAAAATTACAAAGAATTCAAAACTCATCAGAGTAAAGACCGAAGTCAAGACAAGAGGTACTCAGTTAAGACTGAAAGATCTAAGGTACACTTTTAATCTGTTAAACTCATGAGATGTTTTAATTATAATTTTTTTTACTAGATAATTATTTAGGTATCTTTACATGTTCCTTTAAGAAAGTATTCAACCAATAGAAAATCTGTTAAGCATAGATGAAAAGAAATTGCTAAATCCAAGAAAACCCTTTAACAAAAAATACACGCCAAAAGATACAATCATAATTGCGAATCTATTGAAACCACAACATGTCTCTGACAACTTAATGAAATCTTACTAAAATCTTTTGAACTGACCTATATCTTCCCTAGACTAGGCATAAATAAATCTACACACTTACTCTATGAAGTCACATCTCCTTCTCATGCTTCTACACTCAAAATCCTGAAAGTTCAAAATATCATTCAATCATCGTCATGCCTCCACTTACTCTTCCCAATATTCAAACCCAAATCTCTTCTTAATTTCTTGAAACAAATTCTTAAGAAAACCTTTTGTCTTTCCGTGTATCTGTTGCCTATGTCCTCTAGTAAGGGATTCCTCCATCAGCGTCTAGTCATATCCTATTGACCAAAGGTGTGCTTCAGTCAACACCTCTCTAGAACCAAATCCCCCTCTCTCTCTCCCTAACAAGAGTACCTGTTCATCTTAGCTAACCCTATTACTTAATAATACAAGTCTTATTCTACATATACATATTATCCGTAGTTTCTAACTTACTAAAACTCACACCTCTCTAAACTCCTGACTTGATCTCCTCAAAAGACTTTCTCACCATTCTCATGGCAAACCAATCATTGACTCCAAGAACCTTCTTTGGTGATGACAACTCTCTTGAAGTCATTAGTGAAAATTAACCTAAGCTAATGGATGTTGATCATAATTTCCATCTAGGCATTCATTCGCAAAATTGTAATGGGTACATTCATATGCTTAGAGGTCCCATTTACCCAAACATCATAAAAACTTTTTGGATCAATGCTGCTGTCAGCCATGATGGTCTGACCATTTCTTCAGACATCTGTGGTATTCCTCTCTCCTTCAACGCTTCAAAAATCGCTGAAGCCATTGAATGCCCACTAGAAGGCATCACTCTTAATCATGCATCCATTCGATGCACCCCTGATGCAAAATTACACTACTTGTTTGATAAAGTTTCTACCTTCGAACCTACTAATCCTGAGAAACTCCTGCCCCACGCCAGAGGCTGGTTTAAATTCATTCTGACAAACGTCAAACCTCGAAGCACATACAAAACCTTTTTTATCATGATGACAAGCTCATAATCATGTGTCTTCTTAACCAAATTCAGTTAAATTTGCCACAAATCATATTTGACCATCTCAAGGACACCATTCTCGTGTCAAGAACTACCATTGAAACTACGATCCCTTACGGAAGAATCCTAACTGAAGTGTTTTTCAAAACAGGAGTTGTGCAGACAATTAGCAGAACCAGATGCTGTCCTGATATTGCTCTTATTGAAAATTATTACGAAACATTTGACAGTGACTGGTTCTCAAATTAGTTGACAGATTAGGATACTAGATGGTTAAATGAATGCCTGTATCATTTATGAATATATATATATATATATATATCCATGTTATCTTTTGTCTCACGATATGTATATCTGGTACTCACTAATAAAATTCTTAATGAACCATTAAAATATTGCATAAATGACATGTCGTGTTTTACAGCTCAAGAAATCCTCAGTAATAAAGTCTTTAACTTCCCAATAAATGAGTAACTGCTCCATTTTCTTTTCCCACACGTTCACACCTTTTAGCATACCCTAATTAATCATGGCCACCTAGGAAATAGTAAACCCAAATCTTGGTGTACCAATTCAGTCATTACACTCCTCACTCTCACTTCGCCTATAAATAATAGGATTCTACTTCGTTCTCGCTCATCCTCATCCAAACCAATCTTAATTTAGAATCTTCTGTGTGTTAACAAATGGCCTCTCCAACATTTAGAGGAAACGAAGAAACTCTAGAAGTTATTCCAGAGAAAAGACCAAACCTAGCTAGACTTCAAAATAATGGTCTGGAAATTGTAAGAAGCATGCAAATACAATCTTGGAGTGGTTATTATTCAGTGCTAAACGGCCATATCTTTCCAGTTCTTGTGAAAGAATTCTGGAAATATGCCAGAATCAGTAATGATGGCAACACTATCTGGTCTGAAGTATATAGCTTTCCAATCACCATCTTTATTCCCTCATTACAAAAGCTTATAAACTGTGTCGCCTCTGGGGTCACTGTTGAAGACTTTCAATCTGACCTGAGCTTAGTAAAGAAATACAAGGTTTTATTCGATGATTCGGTTCCTTATGAACCAAACAACCCTGAGAAACTGCTTCCTTCACCCAGAACATGGTTCAGATTCTCTCTAACAAATCTTCGACCTCGTGCAACTGCAAGGAGCACACTGTCCCAAGATGACAGAGTATTTGTTTTCCTACTAACACACCACCTTAAAATCAATCTTCCCAAAACTATTTTCAATCACCTGAAACATTCTATCAGAGTTTCAAGAACTCAGTTGAACTCTTACGTCCCATACGGGAGAATAATATCTGAAATTATGCTAAAAGAAAAACTTTGGGGATTAGTAAGGAGACTCGGACCAGAACCGTCAGTAACTGAGATAAGATGTGGTAGGGTAGACAATGTGGAACATTTTGATGACTAAAATCCGATGTAGTGCAATGCTATGTTTTGTTGTTTTTTTTTACTGATGTCTCTTTCTCACTTAGTAAATGAAACTTTGATGTCTTCTATTGTGTTGCTTTACATCTATTAATCTTTAAATATTCAGTTGATTCCATCCATCATCCTTCAATAAAATACATACTGAGTATAGATGTGTTTCCCTAAAATGAGTCTAAATGCTTCTAAATGTTTAAATGACTCTGTGACTATGTAACTGAATATAAATGACTACATGCTTAAATGCTCATATGCCCTAACACTTTTTGATGATGTCAAAAAGGGGGAGAAATAATGATTTTGATTGAAAGAAGAAGAAAATCTGAAAGAATGTAGAACTCAAACAAGCACACCCTTATAAAATGCGTTACTACTAACGTTTGTTGTTTGATGTTAAGTACACCCTTATAAAATGCGTTACTAATAACGTTTATTGTTTGGTGTTATCCGAGGAACTCTAAACAAGTTCACTAGGCATTCTAAAAACAGGTTAAGAAGAAGAACTACGATCATGGAATAATGAATCAGATTAAGTAAGAAAACTCTAAAAGCAATCAAGGCAAAATCTACATTTCAAGATGCTCTCTCAAAAGATCTGTGCAAATCAGAAGTCAAGAACTGTCTGAAGATCCGGATTAAATATCCAAGCAAGAAACCTTTCTGATGTTTATCGGGAACCATCTGAAGTAAAGACGATTTGGTATCGGACTAAATCAGTAATTGGATTGAGTACACAAAGATTAGTATCAAACTCTCAATCAAAGCTGTGGACTACTGTCAAATACCTTCATTGATATTAATATCAGCACTCAAATGAATTATCTCTTAAGCGTATGAGAAGAAATTCTTCACTTGGTATCAGTTTCAAAATACTCAGGCGTAAGAGTCAGCACATCAACCTTACATCCGACTAAATCAAGATGTACCAGATTCAGAATCAAGCGTTGATTGATCACAAGATTTAACCTTCATTTGGTATCTGATCAAAAATCAAGCTTTGAAAATTTAACTGAGTTGTGACAATAACAAGGTCTGATATAAACCTGTGTTAAAAGTCAAACTCTGAAAAGTCATGATCAACATTGGTGATTAAATTTAGAAACTCTGAATTTCGATTCTGAAAGATCCCAATATCTGACTTATGGAAATTAGGGGGAGATTACCCAGAAGACTAAAATGCAAAATCCAAAAACCTCATATAGCTTGAAACTCAGGGGGAGTATCTGAAAAGACAGTTTCTGATATACAGCAAAGCTATGTTTATCAGTCGAAGAACTACTCTAATTCTGCGCTCAATTAAATCTACTGAAAAGTAGAAATGCTTCAGAAGACTCTGAAGATAACAAGCTCTGATATGATAACAAAGGAAACTGAGTTCTGAAGATCTGAAGATGGAAGTTCCGTTGAACTAGTCCATATGCTAAAGACTCTTCATTTTCCTAAGAACAAGATAGAAGAGTAACTCTTTTCTATTTCTGATCTGACAACTCAAGTTGCTACTCTGTATATCTTTGGATTATATAACATCCTAGATGATCTCAGATAGAGCTTTGAGGATAACTCATTCAGGGGGAGCTGTTGTTCCACACTCTGAATTTGTTTGCTTTGGTGATTACCTTGTATAAAATGTTAAATCAAAATACTTGGTTTTGTCATCATCAAAAAGGGGGAGATTGTGAGAGAAAGAATCGTCTCTACAAGTCAATCTATGTTTTGATGATAACAATAAGTATTTGTGAATGAACCATTTTATGGTCTAACGTGTGTTGTGTGCAGATCATAAGAACTAAATACATCAGAACCAACATACACCAGCCAGATGTACTGTGATTGAATATATGTATATGCGAAGTTACTATGTGTGACTAAAGTCGCAAGAAGCAAGAACGCTTATTTATCTAGTCATAATCAGCCAGATCCAAGGATGCCAAGATTGTTGTTGCAATGCTCTTGTGGATGCTCTCTGAGAGTGATCAAGATTCTGAAGATGGCGTAGCTTCTGAAGAAGTACACTCAGAAAGAACCAAAGTTCTAAAGACTCCTATGACTTGAAGTTCTGATGGCTGAAGGCGCTGAAGACCAAGTGCAGAAAGATTCTGAAGACTGACGAGTTCTGAAGATCAAGGTTTCAAACAAGAAGTTCTGAAGATTCTGAAGACAAGTTCTGAAGATTCGGAAGACCTAAAGCAAAAGAGGATAACGCTCTTAAAGATCAAGTGCTGAAGTTCTGAAGACTGATTCCTAATGGACTTCTTCAATTAACGGAAGACTTGAAGCATCAGATATTCTGCTACAAAGACTCCACTCATGCTTCATCAAATTAACATCAGAAGCCACTGAAGTTTCGAAGTCGAAATAATTCCATTGTGAGTTAAATATACACACTGCCCAAGAAAAGATCTCCTCTGCAAAAAAAGGATGTGTCAGTACAACTCATTATTTCACAACGCCACTTTTCCAATCAGCCAACAGTATTCTCTAACGGCTATATTTCTACTGGCTATTTAATGGAAAGAGTTTTTGCTTCTGATGTGTCGATCACTTGTAGAATTATGAACTGAATGTTCATCTATAAAATTGACCGAGTCATTATGTGAAGATAGCAACAACGATGAGTTCTCATTGTAACACTTAGAATATTCAAAGTTGTCATCAATTCACTCATGGCAATTGTTGTTGAAACTCCAAAGAACAAATTAACACAACAACAAAAATCAAACAGAAGCTATTGATGAAGAAGACAACAATTGAAGATCAGTCAAGTCATCAACCTACCTTCTCGTCAAAGCTACATTGAAGATCTGAAGCAAGGAGTTGCTGCTCAATGCTTGCTCAACTAGAAGACGAAGAAGAAGAAGATCTATAAGATGTCAACAATCATAATATCTAAATACATCTTTGTAGTTTCTTAGGAAAGCAAGGAGCTGATTGCTCAAAACTTGCTTGAACACATGTGTGTGTTCTTTGTACTTAAACCTAGGAGAAACTTGCTTATTAAGAAGAACAATTTGTAATCTCCAGTTTGCCAATTCAACTAGATGAATTGAGACTCCTCAAGTGAACGTTATATCCTGATGGATCCATGAATGGTTCAGCTGTGAGTAGAGGCCCTTGAGTAGATCACGTGGTGATTAGATACTTGAGATGACAATGGCTGAGGGTCATTGTGGAAAATCCTGAAATATGGTCAGTAGCGTTATATTCATTGTGATGAATCCCTGAATGGCTAGCTGTGAAATCCCAGCAGTGGGTCTGCTCGGTCAATGAACGTTATATCCGGTTGGATCCCTGAACGGTTCATTGTGTTGTTAGTCACAGTGCGGTTGTGCAAGTGGTTAGGCACCAGCTGTTGCCCGTGCAAGTGTAATCATGATTTGGTTATAGTGGATTAAGTCCTTCTGTTCAAGGCGAAATCACCTGAGGAGGGTGGACTGGATTAGCCCGCGTGGTGAACCAGGATATATCATGTGTCCTTTACTCTCTTGCTTAGTATCTCTAGTTATGTTTATGCTTTGAATATCAGAACCTCATATTAAGCATAGTCAGAACCTTGCAACCTATCTCTGATAAGCTTCCGCACTGCAAGTTCTGAGTATTGTATCTTATGAACAGAACTTATACGGTTCTCATACTCTTTAGTTATTAGATTAGAGTCTCTCAACGAACACTGAAGGTTCTTGAGCGTCAAATTAACAAGATGCAAAAAGTTACAGAAAGAGTAAATACACAATTCAAACCCCCCCCCCCCCCCCCCCCCCTTTTCTTGTGTCTTTCTCGCACCTTCATATACTTCTACAATAATGTAGGAAGTGATAGCATTTTCCGCTTAGATGTTGAGTGATAGACTTGTTGATTTCAATCCAAGCAAAAGTCCTCCATCTCAAGATGATGCAAATGCTTCTTCCTCATTAATTGTGGGTAGTAAGTTGAGTTACCACTCGAATACGAAAAAATGTCTATTCATTTAAAATCAATTAAAACAAACCTTTTTGTTATTTTTACCACGAACTACGAGGTTTTGATCCTCTATTTCACTTTGTGGGTACGTAGGCACGAGGTTCATGAAGTCTTTTCAAACAAAAACCTTAAAAAATATTTCTCTTCTCATCTCCCTAATCTTTTACAAACAACCATTTTTAGGCCAAACGCAGATTTTCAAGAGGTTCCTATAGAGTACTATAGATGTTTTGGGTGCTAAAACCTTCCATTTGCATAGCCAACCCCCGTACCCTTGTCTCTTTGTTTTATTAGTTTTGTTTTAAAAATTCTGTGGGTTTTAATCGTTCTTTTCTGAAGGCTCTGCAGATTTGAGCGAATTTTGACTAAAACAGGATGTTGTGCAAGATGTACCAACATGAAGAAGTCTGATGGAAGAAGACATGTCAGCAGAAGATGTCCAAGCTTGTGTCTTGACATCTTGACCTGATATAGTAGGTTATTGCTAATCTGGTCCAAGATTTAAGGAGCAATCAGAACATGGATCAAGGACAGAGCCTAAGACATAAGATTATAAAAGAAGGCCAAGACCTAGGATATAAAAAAACAAAACTAATCTCTTGTAACACTTTTGTAAAGGGAAATAGGGTTTAGGTTTTTGAGAGTCATAGGATTTCTTGTGTTGTAAGTCTCCCTTTGTATCAGTTTGATACACTGTGGTAGACATAGATGCTTGTACAGATTCAGAAACCTGTAGGTAATGAATCATGTATTGTTCTTTGATGAAGCTTTGAAGCAAATCTGAGTTGTGTTATTAGTCGAGAATGCTTGACTGAACTTTGTATTGAAAGAGGTGTCTTTCAAGTAGGATGATACAGTTGTTGTCAATTGTAACTATTAGTGATCACAGGTTGTGATTTAGGGAGTGAGATGGGTTTCTCTTATCAATTAGATGTGACTTTTAATGATACAGTATCCATTGGGTAGTGATAGGTAAACCAGAGGTTTTTTACTGTAAACCAGAGGTTGTTTACATAAAACTATACTACTGATAGTGGATTCTTTTCCCTGGCTTGGTAGCCCCTAAATGTAGGTGATTTGCACCGAACTGGATCATCATATTCTGTGTTGTTAATCATTCTGCAATTTATAATTCAGTTTTGATTAACATGTTGTAACAGATGTCGAAACATCTGTCTTGCTGCTGTTGCTGATATTCTGGATATTTGCTTGTTTATTCTGCCCTTGTTTTAAAGCTATGCAGAGAACAATGTCATGGCATGTGTTAGGACATATGATATCTGCTATGCCAGAATTTCATTTTCCCATTCCTTTATAAACAATAAAGAGATCTGTCGACTCTTACTTTATGAGTTAAGTTCACCAATAGATTAACCTCAAAAAATTTCACCGCTACACATGGGGGTTACAAAAATTAATGGACAAGGCGTTATTTGGAAATTACAGTAGGCGGTGGACATTAAGCATAGTCATTTTATGAGGGATGTGAAGAATCATGCCTTTATGGATCATTGATTAATGAAGCAATATAAAAGGAAGATTGGACCATGACAAACGGACAACTATTAAACCCTCCTAATCATATAGGATGATTGCGGTTTCTCTTGACGAGTTTCAGGGATATTTCTCCAAATAATGTTTAGCAAGAAAATTTGGTGCCCACTGTGGGGCCTTGGTAAAACTTTCCCAGGACTCATACGAAACACATACATTGTACAACATTAATATCCTGTTTGTATCATCTCCCAGCAGGAGGGAAGACTGTCCTCCCCCTGACATGACTCATCTTCTAGCAATTGTAAAGAACTTGCGTCAGCTGAATGAATCTCTGCAAGAAAGTGTTCACACTTGGAACAATCACAAAGTACGAAGGAGGGGGGGTGAGGAAGAGCTCTTTGATCCTAAACCTCAATTTTAAAATGTTTAAAACAAATAAAAATGAAGTTATTCACAAAAATACTAATTATATTAAATAAATAATATAAACTTAATTTTTTTTTTGGAATAAAATATTTCAACATTTTTGTGATTTTTTGCAAAAAGAACCAATCAAAAATAATTAAAATTTAGTGAGTTATTAATTTTCCAATTAATTAATAAAACATAAAAATATTGGAAAAAATGGCAAAATGTGAAAAAACACAAAATGGCATGGGTGGGGTTTGAACCCACGACCTCAAGGTCACAAGGCGCGCGCCTTACCACTGGGGTGGTGATACATCCATTGTTTGGGGTGAAAACACAAATATACAAGTCATGCCTTGGTTTTAGGCCTGGCCCAAGGCAAGGCAAGACAAGTTTTGGCTCAGAAACGTGAAGGTCATAACTTTCTCAATTCTTAATGGTTTGAGACAAAATATATATGCATATGGACCATAATTTCACAAGGAATTCAATGGTGGTGGTAGTCTTTTCAGATCACACTCCCTCCTCAAAACCTAATAGTGGTTTTGAAAAAGGCCTATAATTGCATTTTCTATGCTACACTTTGATACGGGCATGAATTACATGATCAAATGGTTCAAACACAACATATATAACATGTATGAGGTGTGCATGATCAGTGGACTTCAAAGCATTGCATATTTTGGAAAGTTCAAGTCATGAGGCTTACCTCTTTTTGAGCTTTTTGGAGTTTTTGTGCAATCTGTCAAGCCTCTTGTTCCAGAAATGATTTGATGCTTTAGACACACTCAAATGATCCCTTAGAAGCTTTTAGGATGATTGGAATCAGCTGGTACCTGCAAAAACACAAACTGGCCCTTTCTTGCAAAAGGGGTTAAAAGTGACCAAAATAGCAACTCTCTCAAATGGTGTTCCAGATGGGGGGAACCATTTGGGACAGTTCAAGGATGATATTTGGAGTGTGTTTGAGGTTTTATCTGGTTCGGAAAGTGACTGAATCAAGACATGGCTTGAAAAATGCACAAAAAGCCTATTTTGAGGTTTTGAGATGTGACTTTGTGATTTTGATATTATAGGTCACTTGTGAGTATTTAGATCACCTACATATGATGTTTATGAGGTGTGTGTGTGATTGGTTTGATTGAAAAAGCTCTCAAACTCAAAAACTCAGAGTTACCTTGCTAAAGAAGGCATTTTTGCCAAGAGAAAAGGGATTTTGGGGAAAGCATCTGTTTGATGGCTTTGGTGTACTCAAACTGAGCACAAATGAGCTTTATTTATAGTAGAGCAATTTGTTTTGGGATCAATAGTGAATGGCAACTGTAGCAGAGGTTTGGCCAATGTTGGCAAATGAAAATCCAAGTCTCCTCTAGCCATTGACTAGAGGTTAGAGCACAGAGCTTTGGTTCCCTACTTGTTGGAGGAATCTTGACTGAATTCAGTTGCAAATGTGTCAGTCCATGACACCTCTAAGCATCTATTAAATGCTCCAATCCAAAATTGGAGTCTTGTCCCTCTTTTAGGCAATTCTAGGTTTGGCATGCTACTTCTTGTTCCAAAGACTTTGGAGGCTTGGCTCAGTGATTGTCCCCTTTAGATTTAATTCTCAGATGTGTCCAAGATGATGACAAGGCTTGAAATTGGCTGATTTTGGCAAATCGACCAAAAATGCAAAATTCTGCCTTGCCTTGGCAGTTTTCAGCAAGGCAACTTGCCAATGTCGTATCTCATGACTCAAGTTGAATTTGGTGATGTTCTTGGCCATTTTGGAAAGTCCTCATATGATACAACAACTGTTTGATCATATTTGGTTTTGATACTTTTCGGATCCAAGTGAAAAATGTCCCTACATTTGGAAAAAAGTGAAGGCAGATTCTGACTTAATGAAAATTTCACTAAGTGTTGGAAAGAAGTGACATTTTCACTTTTTGTGATTTTGATCAATCCATAACTCAAAATCCATGAAGAATTAGAATGAGGTCTAGTTGAAGTTTTTGTAGAGGGCCATGAGATCTACAAATCAAGCTTTGGATGGGGGAAATGGCTTTGTGGTTTAGGAGTTATGACCCTTCAAAGTTGATACCCTAGCCATTTGTTTTATAACTTAGAAAATTTTCTAAGTTTTTATGGTTACCCCTTTTACAAGTTATCCCACTTTCTTTGATTTTTCTAGATGAATGATGATTCAAATCATACATTAACATCATTTTAGGGTTAAAAATCCATTATTGTGAAAAATCTCAAAAAGTCAAAGTTGACTTTTGTGCATAGTTGACTTTTTATCCGATGAATTCCAAACTGTGCAATCCTTTAGGAAATCTTGTCCATGACCTAAATCAAACTTGATGGACATGTTCCATTGGTGTCATAGGGTATATTGAATCATGTCTTAGGGCTTGGGAGCATGTCCTGGTTAAAAGTCAAAGTTACAGTTGACTTTTCCTGCGAAACCCTAATTGTGGTACTGATGAAATTTAGACTTGTTGCTCAAGCTTTTTGGATCAATCCATTGTTACAAATGGATCACTATGGTGTATTAGAGACCGTCAAATCCTCTCTTAAGGCCTTGGCTCATGATTTGTCCCAAAAGTCAACTTAGGGGTGAATTAGGTAAAGAAACCCTAATTCCTGATTTTTTATGAATGCATCCCCTGAGGAAAAATTGACTTGATGATTGGGTACATGAGGTTCCATGGAGTATATTAGGTTATGATTTGAAGCATTGACTCATGCCCAGAGGAAAATTTCCAACTGGAGGCCCTGGTCGACCAATACCCTAATTTGGTGACTCTGGCGATCTTGAGGCTTGATCCAGCTATAAGGGAGCATCCTTGTGCTTAATACTTGAAGTGGGAGTCCTTTTGATCCTTTGTGGATGTTTAAGAGTGTAGACAAGTTTAAGATTATGTCATCCCTTGATTGATCCTTTGTCTAAGAACTCTGAGAGGGCTTGAAACCCTAAGTTTGATTGTAGTGGATGCTCACCCATCTTTGGGGAGACTAATGAAGCATAATGATACACCCATATTGTGATCATGATTTGTACAATGCTGGGAATCTTAGTGGTCAAAATTTGGGGTATGACAAATGCCCCTATTTAATCTTCTTGGACCCGAAGGTGCGAATGACGAAGGTGTTCGGGCATTCGCGGTGCAAGAGGATTAAATATCGGAATACCCGAAATTTTGATGGTGGTTAAGAATTGTAGTTCACACATCCTTCTTCTTTTGCTAAACAATGATGCTTAGAAAAGGTAAACTTCCCCTCGATCCTAGTTTCCTGCCAAGGAACTGGTCTAAGTTGTTGAAATAAACTTCCCCTCGATCCTGGTTTCCTACCAAGGAACTGGTCTCAGTTTCTGAAATAAACTTCCCCTCGTTCTTGGTTTCCTACCAAGGAACTGGTCTCAGTTTCAGAAATAAACTTCCCCTCATTCTTGGTTTCCAACCAAGGAACTGGTCTCAGTTTCAGAAATAAACTTCCCCTCGTTCTTGGTTTCCTACCAAAGAACTGGTCTCAGTTTCTTTTGTCAATTAACTTTCTTGACAAGGGACGCTATGTGTAGCGATTTTCTTCAAACTTCTCGCCGAATTTTCCTGGGGAGATGCCATTTGATAGAAAATTTTGATGTCAGACTTGCTGGGGAACCCAGTCATCTGAGTTGTAGAGGTGCACAAACTTCTCTATTAGAGACGCCATTTGTTTCTACTGGGGAAAGCGGGTTTCTTGATAGACTACTTCCGCTTGGGGTCTTACATCATACTTTTCTCAGGGTCTTCCCGGAGAAATGCCATATGATGGGATCCAAGTTTGAGGTGCTGATGACCTTTTCATTAGTGGTTTTTTGGAGAAAAACTGCCGTATCGCCAAATCTCTTGATTAAGAGGCTTTCTCTGGGGATTTTCCTTAATCCGGGAAAGCAAGGATGTCATCTTCAATGGCGAAGAATGACGTTTGTTGAAGGTTTTTCTAGCCTTTCAGAGGTTCAAGTTATCAAAGTGGTCAAGGGCCAACTTCATCCCAGAAATAAACTGGAGGAGAGATTGTTCAAACGTAACATTTCCTAATCAAGGAAAGAAACTGACAACTCGACTGAGAAGACAGTTATCACTAGGGATAAGACCGACTGGAGTGATAGTGATGCAATATGAATGAGAATGCAAATAGAATGCATGATGTATGTATGTATGTATATGCTGACAAAATTGACGCGACATACATACTAAAAGATGAACATGACGGGATACTCGGCCATCGCGGGGCGAAGTCGTACTGTTGATCCAAAAGTAGCAATTCTGACTTGCTTAGGAGAGACAGTCCCTGTGGGGAATACCGTTGGTCGGGCTTAGGCGATAAGAACTCGGCCGAGGGTATCAGATGGGAAAGCCGCATCTGATACAACTGGTCCTTCATTCAGGCGCACTGGCTTAGAAGGTGTACTTTGACTTTGCGCTTTGAAGCTCGCTTATTTCTGGAGTAGCGAGCGACGTTCTCTCGATGCTCAATAGTCAAAAGAAATTGCCATATTTATTTTAAAGCAGAAAAGTTTTACAAGTAAATTCATTTTTGTTTTGTTTCAAGAACCGTTGATCATGTTAAAATGTCGTTCTATAAAGCTAAAACAAATATGAATTGCAAATAAAAGTACAAGGGCTCAAATTTTATTGATAGGATGGGAATCATCCAAGCGCGTGATTCCATAGAGTATTTACAAAGTTTAGAAAATGGTAATTTACAGGGAAAAGGGCTACGTTGAAACATAACGACCGCTATCCTTCTACCAACTTTGAACTCTGGGCATCCTGAGCTTCCGTCGAAGATGACCTTGACTGGAGGTTTTCTGATGGACGACGTAACTGCTGCTGAGGGATTTGCCCCTTTGCTGAACGTAGTTACTTGCCATTATCCCTAATTTTTTCCTGGATTGTACTTTGAGGTTTCCAATCCAACGGGATGATTTTTTATCATGTCTCTAATTTTTGCCTGGACCGCCCTTTCAGGTTTTTAATCCACCGAGACGCTTTTTGTTTTTTTCGGCGAAGTATTTCTTGACTACGTCAACATTCGTGGGGTAGGCAAATTCCTCACCATCCATGGTTGCAAGTCTCAAGGCGCCACCTGACAAAGCTTTCTTGACCACATAGGGGCCGTCATAATTCGGAGTCCACTTGCCCCGAGAATCAGTGAGAAATGATTGTATTTTATTGAGTACGAAATCTCCTTTCCTGAAGATGCGAGGTCGAACCTTTTTGTCAAACGCCTTCTTCATTCTCTGTTGATACAATTGACCGTGACATAGTGTCGTTATTCTCTTTTCTTCGATCAGGTTCAGTTCGTTGTGTCGACTTTGACACCATTCAGCCTCTGTAAGCTTAGCTTCCATCAATACCCGAATTGATGGGATCTCTACTTCTATGGGGAGCACTGCTTCCATGCCATATACTAGAGAGAAAGGGGTTGCCCCTATTAAAGTGCGGACAGATGTTCGATAACCGTGAAGAGCAAAGGGTAGCATCTCGTGCCAATCTTTGTAGGTTACAACCATCTTTTGAACATTCTTCTTGATGTTCTTGTTAGCCACTTCTACCGCTCCGTTCATCTTAGGCCGGTAGGGAGATGAGTTATGGTGTTCGATCTTGAACTCTGCGCACAACTCCTCCATCATCTTATTGTTCAAGTTAGATCCATTATCAGTAATGATCTGGTCGGGAACGCCATAACGACAGATGATATTATTTTTGATAAATTGGACCACCACTTGTCGGGTTACATTAGCGTACGACGCTGCTTCGACCCACTTGGTGAAATAGTCAATGGCTACCAGGATGAACCAATGTCCATTTGAAGCCTTGGGCTCAATCATGCCAATCATGTCGATTCCCCATATGGAAAAAGGCCATGGGGAAGAAAGAACTTTGAGATACGTTGGCGGTACATGGATTTTATCGGAGTATATCTGACACTTGTGACACTTCCTCATGTACTTGTAGCAGTCGGATTCCATGGTCAACCAATAGTACCCTACTCTTAGAATTTTTCTCGCCATTGTGTGTCCGTTGTCATGAGTGCCAAAGGACCCTTCGTGAATTTCTTTTATCAGCAT
The DNA here is from genome assembly GCA_022829125.1 of Lathyrus tuberosus. NCBI lineage: Eukaryota > Viridiplantae > Streptophyta > Magnoliopsida > Fabales > Fabaceae > Lathyrus > Lathyrus tuberosus. Next base: position 4,986,144 of record JALAZF010000199.1, on the reverse strand, counting down.
GTCTGCTTCTGGTCTGTCTACGCATCGGAGCAAAACCATGTCAAAGTTCCGCTTATAAAGTCTATCACCGCTCAGAAAGAAGTTTCCATCCAGACTTCTGAGGGTTTTTCTGTCCTTTCTAGACGCCCCATGTGGGTACTCTCGTTTCTGAAGGAAACTTTTGATATCGTGATACCAAGGTTTGTCGTCTATGACTGCTTCAATCGCGAAGATGTAAGCGGGCCGCTCATGGTGCATTATGTCAATCTTAGGTAGGTCATTCCATTGACCTACGCTAATCATGGAAGAGAGAGTGGCTAAAGCGTCAGCCATGTGATTCTCATTACGAGGGATGTGATGAAACTCGATTCTGTTGAAGAAGGGTAACAACCTTCTCGTGTAATATTTGTAAGGAATCAATCCTGATTGGTATGTGTTCCAATCTCCTTTGATCTGATTGATGACCAGGGCTGAGTCGCTGTATACGTCCAAGTTCTTGATCCTTAAGTCGATCGCTTCTTCGAGACCCATGATACAAGCTTCGTATTTGGCCTCGTTTTTCGTACACTTGAATGTCAGTCGGGCGGTGAAAGGAATGTGGGTACCCTAAGGGGTAACAATGATTGCCCCAATTCCATTTCCGTAATGATTAACTGCTCCGTCAAAAATAAGTCCCCATTGGGAACCTGGTTCTGGCCCTTCACTGGGTAGCGGTTCATCGCAATCTTTCATTTTTAGATACATGACATCTTCCTCTAGGAAGTCAAACCCGATTGATTCTTGATAGTCAATCGGTTGATGAGCCAAATGATCGGCTAAAACACTCCCCTTAATGGCTTTCTGAGCATGGTACTCTATGTCATATTCTGATAGCAACATCTGCCAACGGGCAATCCTTCCCGTGAGAGCAGGTTTTTCAAATACATACTTGATTGGATCCATTTCGGAGATAAACCAAGTAGTGTGGCAAATCATGTACTGGCGAAGACGTTTGGCTGCCCAAGCCAAAGCGCAACAAGTTTTCTCGAGCATCGTGTACCGAGTTTCACAGTCGGTAAATTTCTTGCTCAGATAGTAGATGGCAGACTCCTTCCTTTTAGTTTCGTCTTGTTGGCCAAGTACACACCCCATTGAGTCTTCCAAGACTGTTAAGTAGATGATCAGTGGTCTTCCTTCCACTGGAGGGGATATAATCGGTGGGTTCAATAGGTATTCCTTAATACTGTCGAAAGCGGTTTGGCAGTCTTCTGTCCAAACGCAGTCCTGATTCTTTTTTAGTAGTTTGAAAATCGGCGCACATGTTGCGGTCATGAGGAATATAAATCTGGAGATGCAGTTTAAACGTCCCAGGAATCCTCTTACTTGTTTTTTAGTTTTTGGAGAAGGCATTTCTTGAATGGCCTTGACCTTGTCAGGATCAACCTCAATTCCTTTCTGGCTGACGATGAACCCTAAGAGTTTCCCTGAACGGACACCAAAGGTGCACTTGTTGGGATTCAAGCGGAGTTTGTACTTTCTTAGCCGCTTGAATAATTTTGACAGGTGGCTCACATGCTCCTCTTCTGTCTTAGATTTTACAATCATATCATCGACATATACCTCAATTTCTTTGTGTATCATGTCATAAAAAAGAGTAGTCATGGCCTGTTGATAGGTTGCCCCGGCGTTCTTCAAACCGAACGGCATTACCTTGTAACAAAAGGTGCCCCATGGGGTGATGAACGAAGTTTTCTCCATGTCTTTCGGTGCCATTTTGATTTGGTTATAGCCCGAGAACCCATCCATGAAGGAGAAAACTTTGAACCTTATTGTACTGTCAACCAGCATGTCAATGTGTGGTAAAGGAAAGTCGTCCTTTGGACTAGCCTTGTTTAAATCTCTGTAATCGACACACATTCTGACCTTTCCGTCCTTTTACGAAACGGGTACGATGTTGGCTAACCATTGAGGATATTCTGACATGGCGAGGAAACCCGCGTCAACCTGTTTCTGTACCTCCTCTTTGATTTTGATGGCCATGTCCGGGTGAGTCAGTCTCAACCTCTATTTTACTGGCGGGCATTTCAATCTCAACGGTAAGTGATGTTCCACGATGCTGGTATCTAACCCTGGCATGTCCTGATAGGACCAAGCGAATACATCGGGAAATTCTCTGAGAAGCTTTGTCAAACTCTCTTTGGCAGTTGGACTGAGTAGCGCCCCAATCCTGATTTCTTTTTTCTCTTCTTCTGAACCCAAGTTTACCGTTTCCAACGGCTCTTTGTGTGGTTCAATGGACCTTTCCTCTTGTCTGAGTAGTCGGGAGATCTCTTCTGGAATTTCGTTGTCAACTTCTTCTTCAGCCCCAAATACCGGGAACTCAAAGTTGGGAGAAGGCATTGGATCGTATGTTTCAACGGGGTTTAAAACAAGCAATCTGCATGACGTGATGATTCGCGTTTATAAGAGATAGAGAGAATGCAAGAGTGTGTGCAGTGTTTTTTTTTGTTACTGCTTGTTTTTTTTTATTTGTTTTTTTTTAGGATTGCCATTTTCTAAGAAAAGCAAAAAGAGAAAACAGCAATTAATGCGGAAATTACAGAACGACGTTATTTTATTTATGAACAAGTCGATTCTTGAAACTACAACCCTATAAAACAAAACTCTGTCGCTTTGGGCAAAGCGAAGAGGGAAATTTACAGAAAGTAAGCCCTATCAAAACATTTGTTTCACCTGGGCAGGGTGAAAGGTTAAAAACGACAATTACTTTGACTTTTGAACAATTTTCGGAATATCGACAGAAACCCATTGACGGCGAACTCCTCGGTGAATCATAAAGTCTGGTACCTTCCTTGATTTGTCTTCAGAAATAACGCTGATTTCTGGTGGAGCAGGATCATTGGAATCCGTCTCCCAGGCAGAATTGTCGTAGGAGGATTCCTCTGTTGCATTTTGCATAGTATTTGTACTCTCAACTGTATCTCCCCATCCAGTTGACTGGATGTCTTCAAGCCTGACACGAGAGCTTTCGGGAGCAGTGTACTTGACCATGAAGTCGTATTTTCCACTCGGTTGTCCCAAGGTGTCCCACACTTCTTTGGAACTGGAGGAGTCATCTCTTTCGATGACGTTGACCTCGGGAAAAGCATAGTTGATGAATTCTAGTCCTGCAAACGTTGCGAATTCATCGTCGTGCTAGATGTTTTCAGGATAACCTGGGTGACGATCCCATGACATGGTGGGGACACAAGTATTCTGTTCAACGATGCTCAGCTGATTTTCATTGTTCAGCTGATTCTCTTGCCCCAAGTCTCCTGGGTACGGCTGCCAGATTGGCAGGCCATCCATCGGGCCATAATAGTTGTGGTCAAAGTTGTCTTTCATCGGAGTGCTTTCCTCTAATGAGTTTGGTGGAGCACGACATCCTTCCGGATCACAATCTCCATATATCATTTTGACATCCGTACGGGGTATAAATCTCGAACCCTGTGCAGGAAAGCAAAATGGAGTCTGCGTTTCATCCTGAGACATATAACCGTCCTCGTTAAGATAGGACTTCCATTCCTCATCTGTATCGGAGGAATCACCCTCATTGATAGTGTGTACTTCTTGAGATACTGGGTGAAGGAAACCTCCACTGTGAAAGAAGTTCTGAATGGGATGAAGACTTTCATTGCTGGTAGTAGCTGTCTGGGTACAGGTTGCAGAAAAACCAAGACCCTTCTTTGTTTTATTGTCAGTAGGAATGACTAGATGTCCCCATCCTGTTGTATTGGTACTCTTGACCGCTTTGATAGCGTCCTTGTATGAGGAAATGGAAGTTCCCTCTTCGGATTAATTGTCCTTGCTCACCGAAAGCGCTTGGAACTAAGTCCCAACAACCTCCTCGGGTTCTACACAAGTAGATGATGATAAGTTACTAACGAGCAAGGCTTGTTCTCCACAGACCGTGACGAGTTGACCGTTCTGGATGAACTTTAACTTTTGGTGGAGGGTCGAGGTGACCACCCCAGCCTGATGTATCCAAGGTCTTCCTAATAAATAACTGTACATTGCCCGGATGTCCATGACCTGGAAAGTGACTTGGAAAGTGTGAGGACCGATAGTTATGGGAAGGTCGACTTCGTCGACAACCATTTTTCTGGATCCGTCAAATGCTTTGACGACGACCTCGCTGGTTCTCATCGGAGGGCCTTTGAACGATAATTGCATCAAAGTGGACTTTGGCATAACATTCAGGGCCGACCCTGTGTCTACCAGTACGCTGGCTAAAGCATCGTCCTGGCAGTTTACTGTAATGTTGAGTGCCATGTTATGACGGCGACCTTCTTCAGGTAATTCCTCATCGTTAAATCCCAAATTATTGCAAGAAGTGATGTTAGAGACAATGCTATCGAACTGTCTGATTGTTATATCCTGTTCCACAAAGGCTTGCTCCAAGACTTTCTGTAGAGCCTCCCTGTGCGCTTCTGAACTGAGTAAAAGTGACAGCACAAAGATCTTTAAAGGAGTTTGTAATAGCTGGTCAACAATGTTGTATTCACTCCTTTGGATGAGCTTCAGCATCTCATCATTGTTTTTTGAAAGGTCGGGATTACTGGACTGACCGACTGGTGGATTAGGAACTTCTATCTGAGGTTCCTTTTCTTTGCTGGACTCTCTAACTCCTCTGTTGAAGATTCTACCGCTCCGTGTTACACGACTGATGTCTGCAATATTTACGATGGAGGGTAATGGAATTTCCTTTCCATTTTCAATTATCGGCGCACCATATTTGTAAGGGATTGCCTTAGTTGATTCATACGGTAGTGGTCCCAGTAGATAGATGACTATGGGAACCTTCTATTTTTCCGACCTTCGTAAGTAATCTTGATCCGTTCCTGGTTAGGAACTCTTGATTCGTCAAGGAGAGGGATGATGGTACAAACATCCCTAGCCCTCTGATGATCGAAGATTACGACAACGTCCTCAATTTGATCAGCGAGGTAGTCCAGCGCCCAGTTGATTGGTCCGAAACCCGGATATGGGCGAATCTCTCTACGATCCACCTGACCCTGAAGAGCTGCTCGCACAAGGTAACATCCTTGGTTACTTTCCGAACAAACTCTACAACGTTCATAGTTGTGCGGTGGCACCTGGCCACGCCCGCTTTGAATACAATGTAACCTCACTAGTTCAGTTTCCACAGATCGAACGTCCTGACTTTGACGCCGAGTAGAGTTCCCGTTGGTAATACTAATTTGCTGGGTGTCTTCATCCATATAGATTGGAAGCCACCAGTGGTTCAACAAGTGTTGAAGGGTTTCCTGGACAAGGGCATAGCCTTAATCGTGTTCGCAACCCGCCTTATAGCTCTGATAATCATGTGATACCAGGAACCCGAGCCGGACTTGTTTAGCATGTAACTCCACCAGGCTGGTATTCATCAAGCGAATATCGAAGATTTGAATCATGTTGATCTGATAGGGATTCCTATCATGGTAGTCCTGGATCCATCCAAGATCCATCTGACGCTGGAGGGCCTCTTGTACAAAAGATCATCCCTGTTTGTTTACCGAGCAAGTCAGACAAGAACTGTAATCGTGTCGTGGCAGATTATGATACTGGCTTTGCCTTGAGTGCATTGCCACCAAATTGACATTTATTGCACGGACATCGTGGTTCTGAATGATGTTGGAATTCGTGTAAACCATGTTAACTCCACGAACTCGGTGCTCTTGGATCCATCCGAGATCCATCTGTTCCTGTAGAGCTGATTGCACCACAGAACATCCTTGATTGCTTTTAGAGCAGATATCACACTGATGATAATTATGAGGTGGCACATGGCCATATCCACTCTGTCTACAACGCATCTTAACCAAGTTAGTTTTCAATAAGAGTACATCGTGAATTTGATAGAGGTTGTTAGACTCTCCCTCTATCATATTGACTGCAGCCTTATCGTGTTGAGGCAGCAGGTTCGTGAGAACATTGGGATTTGTATCCTTGATAGATAAGACCCCGCTCCTAACAAGCTTTTGCATGTCGGATCTAAAATTGAGACAGTTCTCTATGTTATGCCCTGGTCCTCCTGATGATAAGGGCATGTCTAGTCCACCTTAAACCAAAAAGGCGGATTTTCTGGTACCGCAAGAGGGGATTTAGTCTGGATGTGCCCCTTGGCCAATAGTAACGGAAATAGTTCTGTGTACGATACGGGTATAGGATCAAATCCTGGTGCCCGCGTTGTACGGTTGTTGTTGTATGGAGGACGAGCCTGCTGAAGAGGCTATTGTATCCTTTGCTGAAGTTGCTGTTGATTAGGTTGGCTCTGCGCAACCAGAGGTTGATACGTAGGTGCGGGATTAATAGCAGGAGTCACAGCTGCTACTGGTTGATAACGTCGCCTTTACTTTCCGAGAGAGATATTCCCAATATCTTGCTCTTTTTTCTTAGGGAGAGCACTACCATATCGTTTTGTACTACTTGATGATCCAGCGTCTTTTACTAGACGTCCTTCTCGAATAGCTTCCTCGAGACGCACCCCCATACCGACCATTTCGGTGAAGTCATTGGGCGCACTGGAAACCATTCTGTCATAGTAAAATGAGCTTAAGGTTTTTAAGAAGATTTTTGTCATCTCTTTTTCCTCAAGAGGTGGAAAAATTTGGGCGGCAATTTCACGCCATCTCTGAGCGTACTCCTTAAAGGTTTCTTTGTCCTTTTGTGACATTGATCTAAGTTGATCTCTGTCTGGTGCCATGTCCAAATTGTATTTGTATTGTTGGACGAAGGCAGTGCCAAGATCTCTGAATGTCCTGATCGTAGTGTGGTTTAAACCCATGTACCATTTTAATGCGGCACCGGTTAAACTATCCTGAAAGTAGTGAATCAGTAGATCCTGATTATCCGTCTGAGCTGACATTCGCCGAGCGTACATCACCAAATGACTTTGAGGGCAAGAGTTACCCTTGTATTTTTCAAAGTCGGACACTTGGAACTTGTGCAGAATTTTCACATTGGGGACCAGACAAAGGTCTGCGGCGTCCTTTCCAAATAAATCCTGACCGCGGATGGCTTACAATTCCTTTTGCATCTCCAAGAACTGTTCCTGGAACTCGTCCATCCTGTCGAACATAGTTTCCTTTCTACCAGAAGGTATCTGTGGGATCTATCCTTCTGGGACAGTGTGCACCACAGGGGGTGGTATCGTTACTACGGCAGTGAATCTTGGCGTTTCCCGAAGTTTGTAACCTTCAAGAGTCCTCAATATGCCTCTAGCCTCCTCGCTTTCCCGAAGTTTGTAACCTTCAGGCCCAGCGGCTTCTGCTGAAGTTTCTGGATCTCTAGTGGTCGGCGAAACATATCCTTCCGGGATATAGTTAACAGGCATGCCCCAGGGACGATCTTTCAGCATTTTGTACCTAGGATCATACTTCTCCACTATGGGCGTTGAGGTGATCTCTGAGATCACAGTTCTTTGTAGCTGAGCTTCTGCCATGGCTTGCATGTCGTTACGAAGCTTTCTCATATTCTCTCTCAGAGCGTCGATCTCTTCTTTTAACTCTCTATTCTCTTCCTCGAGATCATCCATCTTTTTCTGACGATTGGCACGAGTATTGTACGAATGAGACAGTTTGGCTCTTTTATCGAGACACAAACGTGAGATTCGTAGGTAAGAAGAATGCGTTATGTGAGAATGATGAATGCAATGATTATATTAAGTGCTTTTTGGTTTAATCAAAATAAACTTCGACAATCAGATTGTAAATATCAAACAGTGGGGAAACCCCATTTTATTGAATTCAAAGGATTGCGAAAATAGAAATACAGTAGATTACAAGGTACGGAAACAGAAACCTAAGCTAAGGGGTCCCGAGTCCTCTCTGGGGAGAAACCGGGTGCTGATTCTGGTACTTTCCTTTTCTTGGACCGGGGCTCTTGGGCCGTTGTCGGGTTGTCATTCCTTTGCCAGGTGAAAGAAGTGAGCAAATTCCTTTGGTCATCCTGATTTTCTACAGCATGCTGCTCCAAAATTTCAATCAGAGCATCTTTATCCTTCAATAGTTATTGTATTTTGATACACTCCACATTAAGGGCGCGGTACTTGTTCTTCCAAGACCTCCTCTCCCGCTGAACTTTGTTGAGAGTAACCTGGAGTTTTTCTGTTTCAGTCATGAAGTACATGACAGACTCCCTTGGCGGAAGAACTCCGTGACGAGGATAAGGCATCTTTAGCTTGAGAGCTCTAGTTTGTACCCAGTGGAGGTAAGGCTCCAACGAGACACAGTCCGGTTTTCCTAGAGACTCTCGTCCTTTCTTATGAACATGTTTCCAAACGTACACTATTTCCATCTTTAGTGCTCTATCATTTTCTCCTTCTTTGAAGAAAAGACCTTCCAGATGAGCATTCCGCGGGACATGCCTCATCGGGTATCCAAATTGACGACGAACCAATACTGGATGGTAATTGATTCCTCCCTTAGTTCCTATGAGGGGTACGTTGGGGAAGTTTCCACAACGGTCAATGATACTGATTCCCTCATAAATCCTATTGCACCAATCTATGTCAGAGTTGGTAAGAGACATGATTCTCTGCGACCAACGTAAAGTATTCTTTTGATCCCAAAAAGCAGCAGACTTAGGCAAATGGGAGATAAACTATTTGTATAGCAGAGGTACACAACATGTGATCTCCCCTCCGCTATACAAATTCTCTAAGCGTAAAGAATGATATGCGTCTGCGAGTAAAGTCGGCACAGGGTTTCCAATGAGAAAAACCTTAATGGAGTTGATATCGACGAAGTTATTGATGTTGGGAAACAAACATAACCCGTAGGTGAGTAAAACAAAAATGCTTTCAAAAGCAGTCACGTTCCCTATACTAGCGAAGTACAGGGCCTTCTTTGTCAAGGACTGGGCCGACAAACCTTGTATGCCACCCTTAGTGGTCATGTGAGTCCTGACCTCTGACTCGTCCAAATAAATTGCTCTCGCAATGGTCTGATCCTTTGGAATTTCTTCCAGTCCAAAAAAGGAGCTCGATCAGTGATGTGTAAATCAATCAGATGAGAATATTCCTCGAGCGTTGGTGCGAGCTGATAATCCGAGAATGTGAAACAGTGATAGACCGGATCGTAAAACTGAATGAGTGCATCCATGATTCTTTCAATTACTTGGACCCTTAATAGAGATAGTAGACCTCCGTACTTGGCTCTGAAAGCTTCAGGGTTAGTGACCATTCTCGCCAAACCTCTCAAATCCTCTAACTTTGGAACCTTGAAAGTGTACTTATGAGTTCTCCTTCTACTGAAATCCATTAGCGCAATCCTCTTCTCTGATATTTGCAATCATTGTCTTAGTTTAATTTGAAAAAGAGATACTAGAAGAGAAGATTTTCTTTGTTTTAATGTTTTTTAAATGAATGCATGAATGCAGCACACAAAAACATAGAAAAAACATGGGGTCAAAGGGTCGGTGTCATGGAGTCAAGGCTCTACCCGTCCCAAAGGTTTATACTAGTAATTTTTGTACCTGTCTCTCAACATCATCAACTCTTGTCGAGAAAAACACCAGCGGGCCGGGAATCGTGCTAAGTGGTGTTTTTTCGAAGAGTCCTCAGAAGAGGGTGGTATCGCGTGACAACTATTTCCGATAGCTTTCGCACCACTAAAGGGGTTTTTCCTAGGTGTATACTCAATCTTTCCACATGCGGCATCACACGCATTCCCATTAGCAGAAAAATAAACACATATATCAATTAGGAAAAGCAGTATATATATTTGTCCTAATGTCCTAGACTTTTAAGAGCTATGAATCCTGTGTTCCTGATAGAAAATGGCTCCCCGACGGAGGCGCCACTCTGTGGTTTCTTCCCAATTTAAAGGTTTTGACCTAAGATCCTAGTGAAGGCCGATCCTAGCAATAACGACATCCCCCGATGAAACCGTTATAAAATAACTTGTCAAAGGCTTTTACTTTAAGAAAGAAAGTCAAAGACCTGGGCCCCACGGTGGGCGCCACTTTTCTGTAGCGACCGAAACTGGACGTGTTTCTTAAGCATTGTCGCTCTTTTGGGGGTACTACAGGTCGATTCATTTTTTATCCTATTGAAGCTGATGAAGGAAGGGAAATAGATGTCTCCAATTAACCCTACTTGCATACTGAGTTTAAACAGCGACCTGTTAGGTTACGGATGCGATATGGAAGTGGGGCCTCTTTCTTCTTACTTTGTTTGGAGTGAAAAACCGGGACTATTTATGGGTAGGGGGTTAGGACTGATACTTTTTAGTTGATGTATGTGGGTATGGGATTGTGGGTTTTTTATTAGTGTGCTCGCTAAGATTTTTCTTTCAATCTTATGCTTACGTATTCCCGCTTACCGAAACAGGGAAATCAGAGCGATCGTAGTTCCTCCTATTCTATGGGAGGAAATGGTGTTTTGGTGTCTTGTTCAAAGCCCGAGACTTGAAGCTAAAGGTGGTTTGTATCTTGTTCAAAGCCCAAGATGTGAAGCTGAAGGGTCTATTTGTATCTTGTTTAAAGCCCAGGATGTGAAGCTAAAAGTTTCGTCTTTAGAGAGAATTCGTCATCTCTAAGAGGGGTTTGTTTGTCACAACTGTTGGGTGACTGATTACAAAGGAGAATTACTTTAACCGAGATATATGAATCCGGCAATGCCATAATTTCCTTCATAGGGGATGTCCAACCTGAAGGAGAAGACTTTAACTCAGTGTAGAGCAATGCCATCTTTCCTTAGGAATTTCTCATGCTAAAAGAGGGACAGTGGCATGGATGTAGATGATCCAGAGGCTTGCCGCTTACAGCAGTTAGATGAAGGGAAAGGAGTTGTTGATGTTTGTACACTGTGAATGAGGCACAACTTTGATGCTAAAAGGTTGATTGGTTCAACCGGGGTTTCCTTATACAAAGCCTAAGAGGAGGCTATTGACCCAACATGAGGGTGTTTTTATGTATCCCGTACGAAGCCCGAGAGAGAGGCTAAAAGGGTTGACTCAACAAGAGAGTGCTTTTGTATGTGTCTTGTACGAAGCCCAAGACGGAGGCTAAAGGTGTTTGGCTCAACAAGAGAGTCTTTGTACCTCGTACGAAGCCCGAGATGGAGGCTGAAAGTGTTTGACTCAACAAGAGAGTGTTTTTGTATCTCGTACGAAGCTCGAGATGGAGGCTAAAAGGGATGACTCAACAAGAGAGTGCTTTGTATCTCGTACGAAGCCCGAGATGGAGGCTATGGTTACTGTTTCAGTTGAGTGACAGATCCAATATGCTGATTTAAAGAGAAAATCAATTCTTATATGAGTACTGTTTGCACTCAGGGATTTGATTCGAGGATCAGGGTTATTTCCTGCTCTTTAAGGAAATGGGAAATCCAAAGGGTATTAAGACTGTCTGAGTCTACGGGTTTCATCTCCTAGTTTTGAAAGGAACTTGAGAATGTCTTTGAGACTCAAGGAAATTAGACTGTCCAAGTCTAGAGTTTCATCTTTTGTACTACGTTTAAGAAACAGTAGTAGCAGGATCTAGATTCTTTGAAAGACTGTTCTATTAAGATACCTAATATCTGTTCTTATACCTCTAGGAGGTCGTCGGGACAATTTGTACGAAGCCCAAGAGGAGGCCGGAATCTTTTAAGAAGCCGAGGGACAATTTGTACGAAGCCCAAGAGGAGGCTATCATTCCCGGGGGAAGAAATCATTTATACGAAGCCTAAGAGGAGGCTATGAATACTTCTAAGAACCTGACGGGTCCTTGTACGACGCCCAAGAGGAGGAGGGGATGCTTTTAAGAAGCCTGTGGGTCCCCAAACCCCGAGAAATTCAAGACAGGCTATTCACAGAGAATAGATCAAGCCAGGAAAGTTCGAGAATTTGGAAGAAACTAAAGAGATGTTATTCACGGAGAATAGATCAACTCTGGGGAGTAGAGTCTCTTGACAATTCTAAGGAGGACAGCCGAAGAGAAGACTGTATCTGGTAATCTTATGGGGATCTAGTTTAGTCTATTTAAGAGTGATCAACAGGGCTTAGTGCTAGACGTAGTTGTCGGGGAAACTCTAAATATCTATACTATTATTACACAGTTGATATGAGTTTATGAAAGAAGACTTACAGTGAAACAGCCCCACAGTACAGTTATATACATATGAAAGTGGTAAATGAAAGCGTATAAACACTTACTCGGTTGTAGAGCTTCCATGCTGTTTTGTTAGTTGTTCAACAAAGAAAGATTGAAAACAACAGTATATTCAAAATCAAAGGAGAAAGTGCTTTAAAATAAAAGATTGGGGCTTACAGCTCAAGGAGAGGCCCAGGTTTTTATCAGTGATCGCACTATCGTTTTGTACAGAGGGACTTATACAAGTGACTGAGGCCCGAGAAAGACTTTTTGTATAAAGGGATGGGTCTTACACTCTCTCAAGAGGCCCAAAAGGTTTAAAGAAAAAGAGTGGTGCTTATAACACGAGGGTAGGCCCAAATGATTTTTCGTTTGAAATGGCGATCGCGCCGAGATTTTGAAAACGCAGTGGGTCTTATACAATGACTGAGGCCCAAGATAATTTGGTTTTCAAAAGGGGTTGGGTCTTACACTCTAATAGAGGCCCAAAAGTTTTGAATGCGTCTTATAGCTCGAGGAGAGGCCCAGATGGTTTATTTTTAAACGGGCGACGATCGCGCCGAACTTTTCTTTTAACGCAGAGGGACTTATACAATATCTGATGTCCAAAATTGTTTTGGTTAAAAGGGGATTGGGTCTTACACTCTATTAGAGGCCCAAAAGTGTTTGAAAATGATTTGTGAGGGTGAAAATCAAAGAAACCTTAATTTGTTTTCTTTTAAAAGTAAATATTAAAAGAAAATCAATGAAAAATACCAAATGAATTTGAATAAACCACTTGTGATTTTTGTTTAAGGTTTGAAAAATGAAGTTTTTAATCACAAGAGATATTAAAACTCATTTGGTCTTGATTTTTCAAGATGAATGTTCATTTTAAAATGTTTAAAACAAATAAAAATGAAGTTATTCACAAAAATACTAATTATATTAAATAAATAATATAAACTTAATTTTTTTGTGGAATAAAATATTTCAATATTTTTGTGATTTTTTGCAAAAAGAACCAATCAAAAATAGTTAAAATTGAGTGAGTTATTAATTTTCCAATTAATTAATAAAACATAAAAATATTGGAAAAAATGGAAAAATGTGAAAAAACACAAAATGGCATGGGTGGGGTTTGAACCCACGACCTCAAGGTCACAAGGCGCGCGCCTTACCACTGGGGTGGTGATACATCCATTGTTTGGGGGTGAAAACACAAATATACACGTCATGCCTTGGTTTTCGGCCTGGCCCAAGGCAAGGCAATGCAAGTTTTGGCTCAGAAACGTGAAGGTCATAACTTTCTCAATTCTTAATGGTTTGAGACAAAATTTATATGCATCTGGACCAGAATTTCACAAGGAATCCAATGGTGGTGGTAGTTTTTTCAGATCACACTCCCTCCTCAAAACTGGTAGTGGTTTTGAAAAAGGCCTATAATTGTATTTTCTATGCTACACTTTGATACGGGCATGAATTACATGATCAATTGGTTCAAACACAACATATATAACATGTATGAGGTGTGCATGATTAGTGGACTTCAAAGCATTGCATATTTTGGAAAGTTCAAGTCATGAGGCTTACCTCTTTTTGAGCTTTTTGGAGTTTTTGTGCAATCTGTCAAGCCTCTTGTTCCATAAATGATTTTATGCTTTAGACACACTCAAATGATCCCTTAGAAGCTTTTAGGATGATTAGAATCAGCTGGTACCTGCAAAAACACAAACTGGCTCTTTCTTGCAAAAGGGGTTAAAAGTGACCAAAATAGCAACTCTCTCAAATGATGTTCTAGATGGGGGGAACCATTTGGGACAGTTCAAGGATGATATTTGGAGTATGTTTGAGGTTTTATCTGGTTTGGAAAATGACTGAATCAAGACATGGCTTGGAAAATGTACAAAAAGCCTATTTTGAGGTTTTGAGAGGTGACTTTGTGATTTTGATATTACAGGTCACTTGTGAGTGTTTAGATCACCTAAATATGATGTTTATGAGGTGTGTGTGTGTGATTGGTTTGATTGAAAAAGCCCTCAAACTCAAAAACTCAGAGTTACCTTGCTAAAGAAGGCATTTTTGCCAAGAGAAAATGCATTTTGAGGAAAGAATTTGTTTGATGGCTTTGGTGTACTCAAACTGAGCACAAATGAGCTCTATTTATAGTAGAGCAAGTTTGTTTTAGGATCAATAATGAATGGCAACTGCAGCAGAGGTTTGGCCAATGTTGGCAAATGAAAATCCAAGTCTCCTCTAGCCATTGACTAGAGGTTAGAGCACAGAGCTTTGGTTCCCTACTTGTTGGAGGAATCTTGACTGAATTCAGTTGCAAATGTGTCAATCTATGCCACCTCTAAGCATTTATTAAATGCTCCAATCCAAAATTGGAGTCTTGTCCCTCTTTTAGGCAATTCTAGGTTTGGCATGCTACTTCTTATTCGAAAGACTTTAGAGGCTTGGCTCAGTGATTGTCCCCTTTAGATTTGATCCTCAGATGTGTCCATGATGATGAAAAGGCTTGAGATTGGCTGATTTTGGCAAATCGACCAAAAATGCAAAATTTTGCCTTGCCTTGGCAGTTTTCAGCAAGGCAACTTACCAATGTCATATCTCATGACTCAAGTTGAATTTGGTGATGTTCTTGGCCATTTTGGAAAGCCCTCATATGATACAAAGAGTATTTGATCATATTTGGTTTTGATACTTTTTGGATCCAAGTGAAAAATGTCCCTACATTTGGAAAAAAGTGAAGGCAGATTCTGACTAAGTGAAAATTTCACTAAGTGTTAGAAAAAAGTGACATTTTCACTTTTTGTGATTTTGATCAATCCATAACTCAAAATCCATGAAGAATTGGAATGAGGTCTAGTTGAAGTTTTTGTAGAGGGCCATGAGATCTACAAATCAAGCTTTGGATGGGGGAAATGGCTTTGTGGTTTAGGAGTTATGATCCTTCAAAGTTGGTACCCAGCCATTTGGTTTATAACTTAGAAAATTTTCTAAGTTTTTATGGTTACCCCTTTTATAAGTTATCCCACTTTCTTTGATTTTTCTTGATGAATGATGATTCAAATCATACATTAACATCATTTTAGGGTTAAAAATCCATTATTGTGAAAAATCTCAAAAAGTCAAAGTTGACTTTTGTGCACAGTTGACTTTGTATCCGATGAATTCCAAACTGTGCAATCCTTTAGGAAATCATGTCCTTGACCTAAATCAAACTTGATGGACATGTTCCATGGGTGTTATATGGTATATTGAATCATGTCTTAGGGCTTGGGAGCATATCCTGGTTAAAAGTCAAAGTTACAGTTAACTTTTCCCGCGAAACCCTAACTGTGGTACTGATGAAATTAAGACTTGTTGCTCAAGCTTCCTGGATCAATCCATTGTTACAAATGGATCAATGTGGTGTATTAGAGACCCTCAAATCCTCTCTTGAGGCCTTGGCTCATGATTTGTTCCAAAAGTCAACTTAGGGGTGAATTAGGTCAAGAAACCCTAATTCCTGATTTTTGATGAATGCATCCCCTGAGGCAAAATTGACTTGATTATTGGGTGACACTGGCGATCTTGAGGCTTGATCCAGCTAGAAGGGAGCATCCTTGTGCTTAATCCTTGAAGTGGGAGTCCTTTTGATCCTTTGTGGATGTTTAAGAGTGTAGACAAGTTGAAGATCATGTCATCCCTTGATTGATCCTTTATTTAAGAACTCTGAGAGGGCTTGAAACCCTAAGTTTGATTGTAGTGGATGCTCACCCATCTTTGGGGAGACTAATGAAGCATAATGATACACCCATATTGTGATCATGATTTGCACAATGATGGGAATCTTAGTGGTCAAAATTTGGGGTATGACAGTAAATACTCCCACTTAATATTGAAACTACCACAAAACTGCCATACAAGTAATGAATTACAGTAACTGCCATCTGCCACCACTATAAGTAGTGCATCACAGTATATATGTTTGTAGTTAGTGTTTTCTTTCACATTTTCAAAAATCATCTCTTTCTAGGGTAACTTTTAGTTTTCCAGATTCTTATCTGTCAAAATTTTCATATGTATCAATTTGTATTTTCCTCTTTGGTAAACTTTAAATTTTCTTCCTTTTGAAAATCCTTGGTTAAGATGTTTGACCCTATAATGTGCTTCTTTTGCCTCTGTTTTTTCCGACGGTGTTTCAATGATACTTTATGATACTGTTATCAAACCTACGATTTCCAATGCTAATGTCAATATACCTATAATTTGCCATTTCAATTTTATTACTAAGCTTAATTTCTGTTGTTTTGGAGCAGACAAATTACTTGACATTGCAGGAGAATGTTGTGTTCTTCCACCAATCGACTACAACGGCATATGCGGTAACAATAACAGTTATCTTCCTTCCGTGAAAAACAGTATGAAAATGTGTACAGAAATTTATACAATTAGAGACAAAAATGGCAAAAACGTTTCTCCAAACATGTACATTTATACAATTATTATTTTATAATGTATATTCTCAATATATATTTTAATTAAATTTGGTGTTATACATTATAAATTATTATTTTATAATATATATCTCCAATGTACATTTTAAATATGTTATATCATCAATATATATATATATATATCATAAGAGAAAATTTTAATTAAAACTCCTCTTTATTTTTACTGCAATGGAAGAGTAAAACATATTAAAGATTTAATGAAACATTATACTATTATTTATAATTATGCATGAAATAAAGAAATACAAAATTAATGTGCACCAATGGAATTTTCGTAGTGACATACTACATAATACAGACTATGTTTTTCATAATAATATACTACATATCACAGACTAAGATTCAGGAGGATGTCAGCTGGGACGCTGGCTATAAGGAGCTAAAAAGATACAAAGCTCTTGAGGGCAATAGAGACAAACTCCTTCAAGCGGAGGAGGTAATTTGGAGACAGCGAAGCTGGGATTTATGGTTGAAACATGAAGGTAAAAATACCAAATTCTTCCATAATAAGGTTGATCAAAGAAGGAAGACGAACACGATCCGGAAGCTTAGAGATGATAGAAGTGTTTGGTGGAACGGTGAATCTCATTGTGAGCGTATTCTTATTCATTATTTTGCTGATCTTTTTGCGTCTTCTATTCCTTCTAATGTAGCAGAGATCTGTCAAGTGGTGAAGAATCGTTTGTCTGTGAGGCACGTCAATTTGTGCGAGGAAAAGTTCACAAGACTGGAGGTCAAAGATGCCTTATTTCAAATGCCGGCTCTCAAGGCTCCGGGACCTGATGGACTCCCAACTTTCTTCTTCCAAAAATACTGGAGTACGGTGGGCAATGATTCCATAGACATGGTCCTTGAAGTTCTCAACAACAATGGTGACCCTAGTTTGTTCAACAACACCCACATTGTCCTCATTCCTAAGTACAAGCAGCCAAGGTGTGCTAGAGAGTTTCGTCCCATCTGCCTATGCAATGTTATCATGAAGCTAGTCACAAAAATAATTGCGAACAAAATCAAGCATTTCCTTCCGGAGGTCATTGATGAGGAGCAAAGCGCGTTCGTGAAAGACCGCTTGATTACGGGATAATGCTCTCGTGGCGATGGAATGTTTCCATTGGCTCAAGAAGAAGATGAAAGGCAGAAAGGGTTTCATGGCATTAAAGTTAGACATGGCCAAGGCTTACGATGGGTTGGAGTGTCCCTTCATCAGTGAAGTACTTTCCTCGATGGGTTTTCCCCCTCAGTTCGTGAACCTTGTCATGAGGTGTGTGACGACTGTTTCTTACAGGATTTTAGTGAATGGTCAACCTAGCTCATCCTTCCAACCAGAGAGAGGTATCTGCCAAGGGGATCCTCTTTCTACGTACCTGTTCATCCTCTGTGCTAATTGTAACACCCCAATTCCTATCTAGCGGATAAATAATACATAATTAAATCAGAGTGAATAAAAAATTTTTCGACAGAAATAAGGATGCCACATTTGAGAAAAACATAATCCACCTGCTTATAACTTTGATACATAACACAAAATGGAATAAATAATAACAGGAAACTCTTTCCAACAAAAGGAAAGTTCAATTATGGAATAAAGCGGAACGATCCATAATTGACTCGTTTTACAAAATAAGTTGTTTCATAACATCAAAATATACGTACAAGTTTTCCAAAATATACGTAAAAGGAAAATATATGTGTATATATATTCACATATATAAACATAAATAACAAAAGCGTTTCCCCCGACTCCCGTGTTACGTATTAGAGCAGACACCAAAGATCTAAGCAAAATGAAGATCTAACTCTTCCACTTGCCTCCATGCCTCTACAGCGGCTAATCTGCACTATGCCATAAAAAGCATATTCTAGCAGAAGGGTGAGAAATAACAACTATACCAAGATTTCATAATCATATGTAAACATATAATTCACATATATTAATCAACTCACCCACACACCACATGCTAACACATATAGCATACCAAGATATCATAAATTCATATACACAAGTTATGATATATATCTGCACTTCCCAAGAAGCACAGACACAAGAAACAACAAAGGGGTGAGAACTACATTCAATAACTAACGGTGTAAAATACATGTTAAGGAGTAGAAATCAAGCAATCACACATAATGTGCCCACATTCACGACACTCTTGTCACTTTCAATGATAATCCAACAAATACATACTAATTCAATGTGACTCAATGACACAATGCAATGCAAGTGCTACCACACAACATGGTTCATTCAATTGAACCCGATTCATAATAGAATCCGGATAAATCATATACACTCCACTGAGCAATGATTTATCTCCATATAACTCCACATTGGAGTCCGGAAAAAATCACATACACTCCCACTGAGCAATGATTTATCTCCATCCACTACGGGAAAAGAGGGAAAAGAGGGCGCTTTTTTTCCCCTATAAAAGCGCTTAAAAGCGTTGTCTAAGCCTGCGCTGTCGTAGGTAAAGACGATGCTTTTTTATTTATGAAAAAGCGCTCTCTAAAAGGGGACTTTAGACAGCGCTTTTAAAAGTGCTATCTAAAGTATACGTTTAAAATTTAAAAAAAAATGTTATATAATTTAGAAAGCGCTTTTTCCTTCAAAAGCGCTCTCTAAAGGTGCTTTTAGACAGCGCTTTTGAAAAGCGCTGTCTAACGTATACGGAAAATGATTTTTTTATATACCTTTGGAGAGCGCTTTTTCCCTAAAAACTCTCTTTAAAGGGGACTTTAGACAGCACTTTTGAAAAGCGTTGTCTAATGTATACGAAAAATGATTTTTTATATACCTTTAGAGAGCGCTTTTTCCCTAAAAGCGCTCTCTAAAGGGGACTTTAGAGAGCGCTTTTTCCTTAAAAGCGCTCTCTAAAGTATACCTATAATTTTATTGATTTTTTTTACGTATAAAAAATCCCATTTTAGCCATTTTTTTATGCAGAAACCTGCATAGTTTCAAACCTGCATTTCTTATAGAATTTCTTGCAACAACAGAATTCTTATACATTTCAATAAATAGAATTCTTGCAACAACAAAATTCATATACATTTCAATAAACACAGAATTTCCTTCTATTCACAAAACTAGAATTTACAACAGAATTCTTGTAACAGAATTTACAACAGAATTTCCTTCTATTCACAAAACTAGAATTTACAACAGAATTCTTCTTGCAACAGAATTTCCTTATATTCACAAAACTAAAATTTACATTCACAAAACTATACATTCAAAGAATTCTTCTTAGAAGAAAGAATTCGCACAATTCTTCCGTAATATAATTCAATTATTTCCTTGTGTAACAAGAACACGCCATATCTTCGAAATACTACATAACAAAACAAAATACGCATTATTTAGTTAAAAATAATAAATTATATGACATATCCGATAAATATTAAAATAAATCCTAAGTTATAAATCCATACATACCATGATAGGAATCTCCAATTGTTCCATTTGAATGATTTCTCTCATGAACCTCAAAACGAAGTACCCGCAGTCTATGCCATTACGCTGACGAGGGCACTACACATAGACAAACAAATTAAATAAGAAATAATATATAGATGTTTTGTGTTATCAAGTAGCATCACTAATAAGCAACATTGTGAAAATTAATATACCTCCACTTTGACCCATGTAACATTGGTTGCTCTAGCCCGTGCTACTCGAATCTCTCTTTATGCACGGTACACTAGTATAGCTCTATAAAAGAAAAACGTAAACTTAGAACAATGTCACAGAAATAATTAAATATACAAATACACACGAATATTTCGAACAATCTCACTTACGTGTCAACCACATCCTTCATATTTTGATACGTGGACCAATCGGTATCCAATGAATTAAGATAATATACCACTTCTCTTACAGGATTAATGGCAACCAACAGCCAGTGTCCACTGTAAAATATAACAAAAGTTTAGATGGATAATTTCTACGCAAAAGATACAAATTAAAGATTAGAATGAAATTAGAATGAAAATCTTACCCGTTTCCAGTATTATACGGTAAAAGAAACAGACTTTCTGTGTTGCTGGCCATAAATCTGTCAAGTAAGTGGCCACTTACTTCTGCTGCATTCATATTAATTCTGGGTGCATTAACAATGTTGCAACAGAAGAAACGGAATTTTTTTGACAAATCCGTCCCCCGCATGAATTTTTCATACATGCACCTTAAATAAAAACATAATAAACATTAGACTATTATCATTGAAATGTGTAAATAAATTGTTCAACTAAATAAATAATAGATTGATTGGAGTACCAGATGTATGAATGCATAACACCGATGCCTAATTCAGTATGATTAAAAACCTGCTCTATGTCCTCTTTTCCGATTATCTCGGAATAAGGAAAACCAAAAACACCTTCGTCCATGTTGATTTGACGAATATCACCTTGCATCAAATCTGACATTGACATAAGTGTTTCTAGACACGTCTGAAAGTGAGGTATTTTTTCCTTCACGGTCCTTGTAGGAGCTTTTTTCTTTCCGGTCTGTTGTAAAGGCTGAGCAGGAACCTAACAATCATATAAGTTAGGTAAAGTAGAAAATCATGAAACTTTTGAATTCGGATAATAGAATAACACTTAAAAGCTACCTCTCTGTGTGATTCAACAGACTCGTTTTGCCGCAAAACCCCTTTATTCTTTGCTGCGGGTTTTGTAGGAGTCTAACATTACCATGTAAAAAAAATGTAAGTAATGGTTCAGAATGATTTTCATAATCGTTCAGAATTGACATTTGAACACTAAGAGATTCGTAATGGTTTTCAACATACCTCATCACCTATGGAAATGAGGTCTAACGGCCATGCAACAAACGAACCTATTGCATCCCGCAGCAATGTAACCTCTGAAACCGAGTCTGGTATCGGTAGTAACGCATCCGTATCTAAAACGATATCAACCGACACTTTCAGATAACCTTGTGGGAGCGGATGATGGTGAAGTAACGCTCCCACAAAGTTATGCACTTTTCCCTGGCCAACCATGCAATAAGTTGGAAACGACAAATACAGCTGGCAAGATGAAATGCCCTGAAGCAATAATAAATATGTAACTGTTAATATGTATAAAGGTCAATTAAAATAAATGTGTTAATTTAATTAAAATAAATATGTGCTAATTACCTCGGGAATTTTATTTGGAGAATTGATACTAGCTTTCTCACTAGCATCTTTCAAACCGGAACCGCGCCTTTCCGCCTCATATCTCTCTTTATCCTGCTGCAATGCTTGGACTTGCGCTTGTAGTGCCATCACAGTTTGCATGATTTCTTGGGTGGTGGGATTTTTTTTTCTTTGATTGCTTATACAAGGATGATGGAGTCACACCAAATCCTTTACCTCTCACCCGACCGGGATACTCAGGAACATTTAGTACTTGACTAAGAATGCTCCTGCAATCATCCTCATCTGCGGGTATGGATTTCGATAGATTCTCCTGAAATTCATTGACATATAGAAAATTATTAGTGGGGATTAAAAATTAAATATAATTTAATAAAATTTCAATTAACTTTGAGACATAATGTTATACTTACACATTCTTCATAAACATGTTGAACATCTTCTGTAACAGCTCCACCCTTACCCACGCGAGCTTCCTTCCACAAAACATGGTCCGGAAGTGATGATTCTTCACTTTTAGACTCTTCTAATTACACATTTAGTTAAATAATAAGTTCATCAATTATAACACAATAATACAATTAATAAAATCATAGCATTAATATATACTTACCAATTTTTGTTGTAACCGTGCATATCTCAAACGCCCTTTTTTGTATGGATACGCGGGTTTTGATGCTCTTTCGCGATTAATGGCACTAAATTTCTGGATAAAAAATTTTAAGTCATGTCAAAACAAACTAATGAAACAAATATATAATACAATCAATAGACATGACAAGATAACATTACATTGAATTCTTCGGTTTTCCGTTTGTCTACAAAAATGCTCCATTCTTCCGGTGTAATCACATCCGCATACAACGGTGGAATTCCTGCTTCAACAAAATTTTTGTCCTTATCCCTAAGATATTTGTTTGATAATAAGGCTCTAAACCCTCTGTGTCTCTTTCCGGCCAATTGAAGACAATACTTTTTCCGGCTTTCTTCAATATTAAAGGACCTCTACGAAAAAACATACACATATAAACATAAAGTGTGTTACTATAAGTAAATTAAAGACTTAATCGTCAACAAAAATCTAATAACATTAATCATATTTGGTAAGTACCTGTATCTCAGTCCATATCTTTTCTTTACCGGCATCCAACGATTTACTCCTCCAATTATCACTAGTGATTGGAATGTGTTGACGGACAAGTGAACCAATGTATGAAGACAACATTGAACCGTTAAGCTCAACTAGTTGGTTCTGGTCACTCCAATGTACATCAAATCTCATCCCTTTATCTCTAGCACGGATGATTCTCTTCATAATGGTTTTTCCTCTTTTTATTTCATGTTCTACATTCGAAGCTTCATTCTGAGCTTCCTGTGTATCATGTGTCTCGTGGGTGTCTTCTTGGTTATTAGACATTTTACCTGTAAGAAAGAAAAAAACAAAAATTAAATGACAAATATAAAAATCCATAATCCATAATCCATTGAATGATATAAGTTATATATAATTACAGTGGCGAGAGAGAACAACTAATTACCTTTAGAGATGTAAATTACATTCTAACAAATGTTTGAATCACATTCTAACCAAAAAAGGAATAACAGACAAATACCAACATTTAAAAGTAACAAAACAATTAGTCAAATTGACTCAGCTATCATCATTCATCTATGAAGAATCTATTTCGAAAATAAGCAGTATCACTTGTATAAGTGGTAACCAAATGTTTGAATCACATTCTAACCAAAAAAGGAATAACAGTCAAATACCAACATTTAAAAGCAACAAAAGAATTAGTCACATTGACTCAGCAACACTGCAGCCAACGAATCACACTGGAAAAATATGCAACCACAACAAATGCAACATAATTGTTATCAAAGAATAGTGACTCATTCTTGATTAAAAACTAGACATTGGTTACATTCTTAAAACTCTATTCATATCACAATAAATACCCTAAGAATTCCCCTAATTTTCTCTGATTCTATAATTTAAACAAAACAAGGTTGCATATTATGGAAAAATAGAATGAAAAATACTATTAATATATATGACTGATTACAAAACAAGTCATTCTCTGTGTGGCATTACATCAAACATATGATATGCTTATCGTCCAAGTTACTGAGAAGCAACAGCAGTATCTTGAACATTTTTCTACGAAGGAAGTAATGCAAACTGAATATTGAGAACAAACAGAACATTTTTCGACAATATTATTATTATTTTTCTAACAATGACATTCAATAAGCTAGAGTTGGTAAATATTGCTCACAAAGAAGAACGAAGGACGATAATGGGAACTGAAGAATACCTGAACTGAAGAACAAAGGAGAGTTTCGAACGGGAAATGAATGCAAGAACGACGATAATGGCAACAGTGACGGTAACGGCAAGGGCAACGGCAAAGAACGACGGCAATAATGGCATGCAAGAACGACGGCAAGGGTTTAGAGTAACGGTCGAGAGAGAAAATGAATAGAAGTGTCCCTGAAAATGTTTAGAATTGTTTTATATTTTAATTAGTAAAGGACTTTAGAGGGCGCTTTTCCTTAGAAAGCGCTTTCTAAAGTGAAAATAATTAGAGCGCTATAAGAGCGCTTTCTGAAAGCGCTTTCTAAGGTGGCCTTTAGACAGCGCTTTTTAAAAGCGCTCTCTAAAGTAATACCTATAGCATCGCTTTTTGGAAAGCGCTTTCTAAGGTGGTCTAAGGTGGCAGTCTTTTACAGCGCTTTTGAAAAGCGCTTTCTAAAGCCTTTCTTTTAAGGAGCTTTTTTTTAGAGAAATTTTTTTATTCTTTTTAGCAGCGCTTTTGTATAAAAGCGCTGTCTTTTAGGTGCTGTCTAAACATATTTTTGGCGTAGTGATCACAACTCCACATTGGAGTCCGGACAATACTAGGCACCCATCATGGATTCCCACCTAGCTGTCTCCACCAGACACATCATGAAATGCATGACACAGATTACACACCAAACACATGTATAATAGCAATTATATATCTACACGATCCTCATGATCACACGTGAGATACATACTCACCGTAATACACACTAGTATTACCACAACTGTCAAATCAATTCATCATAATACACACAATTAAGGAAAATACCTCACGTGGCCTTAATTAGTTAATTATCTAATTAATCCATCCAAATTCCATTTTAAATCCTTTTTACTACCATTCCTAAATTCAACAAGTTATGACACCTATCCCAACCTCTCAGACTAAAAAGGAACCGCATCGAACGCGAAATCGGAAAAGAAATTGCGAAACTGTAAAATTCTGCACTCTCGCTGGTCATACGCGTATTGCCCACACCTATACGCGTATTGCCCAGACCCATACGCATACCATTACGTGTTTCAGCAGAAGGCCGTGTAAAAATGGGTTCCATACGTATAACGCCCACGTACCGCCCTTGCCATACGTGTATTACCTTGCCCATTACGCGTATGGGCAGCGAACACCCAGAATTTTCCTGTTTCCACACCAGTCCAAATTCTGATCAATTCTAGCACCCAAATTTACAATCACATTCTATAGAAAGATTCAACATCATATAAATATCCTAAAAGCTCCACATTTATATGGCAATGGCATAACACACGACAAAATACCGACCTCGAGCATTTTTACGCGATAAGAAAATCCGACAGCACGACTATTTCTCCAAAACACGAATTAATTAAATTATCTTTTACCCTCGAAACCATTTTTAATAGACAAAATATCTCATTAACTTTCCAACACTTCGAACGGGGGTCAAAACGGGCTTACGAATCAAAAGATATGGATTTTTGAACTTTTTCCAAAAACCAGAAAAATAGTCTGCAACAGCAACGGGTTTTGAGCAATTTTACCTTAAAATATCATCTAAACATCACTATAATACTAATTAAATACATAGCAACCTATATCTATCATGTATCAACAATTAGGAACCTTAAAACATGATTTCCAACACAAAAGTTTTGGATCCAAATCTCAACATATCAAATGTTGTAATTTTCCATCAAAATCAACAAAACATGTGAAAACATACAAGTAAGCATTTTCAACTAATTCCTAACCTCACCTGACTATACTATGCGATTTATACCGAGTTTCACCCGTGAAAACATCAATTTCTACTCAATTTACCATTTCTATCAAATGTTAAAACCCTAACATTTTCAACCAAAATCAAACCAAACAAACACATACATATACATATACAATCGAAATATAATCGGAACTTCTCACCCTTACCCGATTAATCGAAGATCAAGCTTTGATTTGATCGATTTCCTCTTCTCTCTTTTCTTACTCTTCTTTCTCTTCTTTCTCTTTTCTCCTCCTTTTCTCTCTATTTCTCTCTTTTCTCTTTTTATAACAAAATATCTACTTTTATAAAAATATCTAACCCCTCAAAAGACTATTTTACTCTTTTGCTCAAATATCTCCCAAACGCTCTCAAAATGCGATAAAACATAAACAGCGATGCAAAATATATCAGGAATTAAAAGTTAATAAGAAAATATTATCAATTGCAATTATTTTATCTATCTGAGAAATTATCCAATTAACAGGTAAAACTCATTTAATTTACACAATTCACCAAATCCAACAAAATACCAAAAATAACATATAACTTCCACCAGTGGAACTTAAGTGCAAAACATGACATAACCAAAAATCTCACTAACTTCCATCAGTGGCTGTTAGTTCAAAATGTGACACATTTATGCCACGAAACTCTCAATGCATAAGCATGACGCATTAACATGAAACACAATAAATCACACAATTCACAAAAATTCACATAAATGAAATAAATAAATACGATTAACCAAATCGGGGCGTTACACTAATATTCTTTTAGGGTTACTCAAGGTGGAGATCTAGAGCAAAGGAATCCATGGGGTCCACATGGCCAGGTCAATCCCAATTGTCTCGCATTTATTTTTTGCCGATGATTACTTGTTGTTTGCCAGGGCCAATGCCAATGAGGCTGACTGTCTTTTGGGCATTCTTAGGAGGTACCAGGCAGCTTCTGGTCAAATGGTGAATTTTGAGAAATCGGAAGCGTCTTTTAGCAGTAACGTGAAGACTGAGGATAAGGAGTGGATCCGCGCTAGATTGGGAGTTAAGGTTGTTGCTAGCCATTCCAAATACTTTGGTCTTCCGGTCATGTTTGGAAGATCTAAAAAAGAGATTTTTGCTTTGGTTGTGGAAAGGGTTTGGAAAAAGCTTAAAGGTTGGAAGGAATAATTTTTGTCTAGGGCTGGAAAGGAAGTGTTAATCAAAGCAGTCGCGCAAGCCATTCCGGCGTATATCATAAGCTGCTACAAAATTCCTGAGTCAGTTTGTCATGATATTGAGGCTCTGTTGGCTAGATTTTGGTGGGGTGCTAAGAATGGTGAGAAGAAAATCCACTGGATGAGATGGAGCAAGCTTGCTATTAGTAAAGATGTTGGGGGCTTGGTTTCAGAGGTATCAGCGACTTTAACAACTGTTTGTAAGAGAAACACTATTGGAGACTGCTTTTTGATGAAAACTCCTTATTGGCTGGGGTGTTCAAAAGCAGGTACTACCCCTGATCATATATCTTTTCTAGTTCTGTTGGATATGCTCCAAGTTATGCTTGGAGGAGCGTTATTAGTGCAAGAGACGTTGTGAATCGTGGTGCTCGTTGGAGAATTGGGAATGGTGAGAAAGTTTCCATTGGCCTTGATTGTTGGATTCCTAATAATAATTGTTTTAAGGTGTAGGTCCCATTTCTAGTTTACAGGCTAATGCAAAGGTTATGGATCTCATTGATCGCGACCTTGGGTGCTGGAAGAAAGACTTGGTATACAGTTGCTTTGTTCCTTGGGAGGCCTTGCAGATTTTCATCATCCCTCTTTCTGCTGGGGAGCTGGAAGATCGCATCATCTAGCATTTTGAAAAAAAATGGAGTTTATTTTGTCCATTCTGCGTATCACGCGTGTGTGTAGGCTCGCATGAACATGGTTCCTGGTCCCTCTTCTAGTGCCCTCAAGAGTCTATGGAAGGAAATCTGGAGTGCTAAAATTCATCCAAGAATCAGAAACTTCATTTGGAGAATGGCTAAGAATATCCTTCCGGTGAAAGACAATCTTGTCAAGAAGGGTGTTGGTGTGGATAATTGTTGCACTTTCTGTGGGTAGGATGGAGAATCTATCCAACACCTCTTTATGGAATACCCCATTTGCTAAGAAAATGTGTTTCTCTTCTATTTTGAGTTATAGGATTCCTCAGGATGTTCAGTTGCTCAACTGGCTGTATAACATTCTTTCTTGCAGGAATTTGCTAAGCTCGCAATTGCTGTGTGCTCTGCTACATAAGATTTGGACGACGAGGAATCTGCTGTGTTTCCAAAAGAAACTTTCTGATCCGACGAGAATGGTGGAGGAGGCCCTTGGTCGGGTGACTGATTTCAACCTTGTCAATCCTGAAGTGGTTCCAAGGATGGTGGGACATAACTGTGACAGTGAGTTGCTGCCCAGTGGTGATGGTAAGCTATTGCAAGTTGATGCAGGTGTTTCTATTAGTGAATTTGTGTCATTTGGATGTATGTTTAAGAACAAGGATGAAGTTATTGAGTTAGCAACCAATCATAAGGAGCTATCACGGTGAACTTGAAGTAAGGCATTGCTCAAGTGAAGTACAGTTGGCTGAAACTTTTTACAAAGGATTGAAGATCGGAAAATTCATAAATTTGAGAAAGAAATTAGGAATAGTTCAGATCGGCAATGATTAGTGTGCTTCAACAACTTGGATTATTAAGGGGTATGTTGAGATATTAGATATAATCCAAGTGGAGTTATTAGGCCCAAACCCAAAAATAATTAGGGTTTATTACTTAGTTTGTTATATTTGTTACTTAGTAGTTAGTAGTCAAGTAACTTTGTATATAAATGCATACCTATGTAGTTCAGTTTAGTTATACAAACACAATCATTCTTCAATAATAGAATACTTATTTTCACATTTTCTCTCTTTTTTCTCTTCATAAAAGTGTCTCATGCACTAACAAAATCAAATCTAATCCTGTTAGGCAATCTGCCTCTGCTTTCTAACTGCTTTCTACTTTCAGGATCCAATAACAACAATTTCTCACATGTATTGACATTAAACCATCATTCTTAATGTAATAGCAATAAAAAAAACTCAATTTCTTTTTATTGTTGAATGAAAAAATGAGAAGGAATTTTTAAATAATTAAATGTTAATGATGACTTTTCTCAATGATTGTAATCCTTGTGCATAGATATATATGGAAATAAAAAGTACACTAATAAAAAACAAAGCTCCAATAGTTAAGTGAAGGATATTAGGAAAAAAAAGGTTTGTAATGGTAGAAGATATAATCTTCCAACTACAACATGGAAAGTTGCAGCTTTAATTGTATATATGCAGTTGAAATAATATTGTTTAAAAATAATATAGTCTTGTTAAGTGTATAAGTAAAACAACCTATTGAGGTAGGATACCCTTTAAACCATAATTAAGAAGTAGATAGCCCAACAAACTTACCAACATTTCCCATGTTGAGGTAGTGAGTAGCCATGCCTTAGTGCATAACATAAACACAGAAACAATTGAGCGTGTATGACCAAAATAAAATTAGAGAATTAAGTGGCCACACATGTTTTGAGGACTCAGAATTTGTAGATGCAACCCAAGTTAATGAGGCTGAAGACATTGTTCAAGAAAATTAGAGAAATAATGTGAAATTTCTTCAAAATTCTTAGGCCAACCTTGCTAAAAAAGATGATGGTGTTGACAACTCTTATGGTGATGAAAATGTTGACCTTGATCTCATCAAATTCAAATTAGCCTTTAAATCCAACTTTAAATTCTTGAGTATATGGACATTGCATGATTAGTGCCAGGGATTTCATTGCAACTGGCTGGTCTCAACCAATTGTAGGATTCCCCATTCACATTCTTTCCAAAAAGCTTCAAATCACTATGCCAAGGAAGGGAAAAGACAGCGCTTTTTTTATGCAAAAGCGTTGCCTTATGTATACTTTAGGCAGCGTTTTACCTTGAAAAGCGCTTTCTAAAGTAGGCCTTTAGCAGCGCTTTTTCCTGGAAAAGTACTTTCTAAAGTGGGCCTTTAGCAGCGCTTTTTCAAGCCTTTTATGCTTTCTTTTGGCATCTTTACTATTGTCCCCCTTTAGACAACGCTTTTTAAAGCGCTGTCTAATGTATTTTTTATTTCACTTTAAGGCAGCGCTTTTAATGGAAAGCGTTTTCTATTGTGTACTATAGGCAGCGGTTTTTCTAAAAAGCGCATTATTTTCTTCACGTAAATTTTGCTTTATAAAAGCACTTTTTTTAAAATCATAATTTAGGAAGCGTTTTTTGTTTAAAAGTGATGCCTATTCCTTCTTTTTTAGAAAACATATTTTTGGAAATAATACCATAAACCTGTATAATTCAAGTTTTTGTTTCAAACAAATAGGCATTATATGACATTCAACAAGCCTTTATTTCAACACATAGGCCTTATATTTTAACCATTGAGCCTTTATTTCAACAAACAAGCCTTTATTTAAACATAGGCATTATATACCATTATAATCCAAAATATATACATCATTACCATTCAACACATAAACCATTTGATATAAATCAACACAAACATGCATCATATATACACCAATCCATACTTCTAAAGATTCCTAATATACAACCACTTCCAAAACTATACAACATTCCATAACTACACAACAACTTCCATACCTTATATGATTCTTTGCTCAATAAAGTATTCACACAATTCCTCCTTGATTTCTTCCAACTTATCTTTCGAGTAACGAGCACACTTGTATTCATCAAAGTACTACATAATAAAACATAATATGCATGATTTAGTTAAAAGTCATAAATTATATGAAATATTCGATAAATACTAAAATAAATCCAAAGTTATAAATCCATACCATGATTGGAATCTCTATTTGATCCAAATGAAGGATTTCTCTCATAAACCTCAAAGCGTAATAACCGCAATCTATACCATTACGCTGACGGGCACACTACACAGAAAAACAAATAAGAATATATAGTTGTCTTGTTTTATCAAGTACCATCACTATTATAAGCAAAATTGTGAAAATTAATATAACTTACTCTGATCCAAGTAATGTTGTTTGCTTTAGACCGTGGTACTCGGGCTTCTCTTTGTGATCGGAATACTTGTATTGCTCTAACAAAATAAAAACATATATTTAGAATAATCTCATAGAAATAATTAAATATACAAATACACACGAATATTTAGAACAATCTCACTTATGTATCAACCATATTCTTCATATCCGGATATGTTGTCCAATCACCATCCAATGAATTCAGATAATCCACTACTTCTTTTGTAGGATTAATAGCAACCAACAACCACTGACCACTGTAAAATAAAACAAAAGTTTAGATGGAAATTTTCTACACAAAAGATACAAAGATTAGAATGAACTTAGAAGGAAAATCTAACCCGTTGCCAGTATTATACGGTAAAAGATACAAACTTTTTGTACTGCTGGCCATAAATCTCTCGACTAAGTGATCTCTTACTGAATCTGGATCCTGAACAATTAATGGTGTGTTGACACGGGCGCGAGACACGAAATAGAATCTGTTTGACAATTGATTCCCGCGCATAAATTTGTCATACAAGAACCTTAAATAAAAACATAATAAACATTAGAATATTTTCATTGAAATGTGTAAATAAATTGTTCAACTAATTAGAAAATAGATTGATCGGCGTACCAGATGTATGAATGCATAACACCGATGCCTAATTCAAGATGCCGAAAAATCTGATCCATGTCCTCTTTTGCAAGTGTTTCGAAATTAGAATAACCAAAAATACCTTCCTCCATATCTATTTGACGAATGGCACCATACATCAAATCTGATGTTCCCACAAGTGTTTCAAGACACATCCTAAATCGAGCAACAGAAGCTCTTTTTGATCCGGTCCTTGGAAGATCCTTTTTTTTGTTAGATACGTTACTAATTTTCTTGCTAACTTGTTGTGACTCTTGCGCAGGAACCTAAAAATCATATAATTTAGGTAAAGTATAAAATCATGAAGCTTTTGCATTCGGATTATAGAATTAACACTTTCAATGTACCTCTTTTTGTGATGCAACAAACTCGTTGTGCCGCAAAATCCCTTTATCCCTAGACGCCGGTTTTGTAGGAGTCTAACATTACCATGTAAAAAAAATGTACGTAATGGTTCAAAATTCTTTTCATAATGGTTCAGAATTGACATTTGATTACTAAAACATTCATAATGGTTTTCAACATACCTCCTCATCTATGAAAATGAGGTCTGACGGCCATGCAACAAACGATCCTATTGCATCTCGCAGCAATGTTGTCTCTGAAACAACGTCAGGTATCGGTAGCAACGCATCCAGCTCTAATGCAATATCAACCGATACTTTCAGATATCCATCAGGGAGCGGTTTATGGTGAAGTAAATCTCCCAATATTCACTTTTCCCTTGCCAACTATGCGATAAGTCGGTGACTATAAATATAGCTGACAAGATGAAATGCCCTAAACCAATAATAAATATTTTATTGTTAATGTGTATATATGTCAATTAAAATGAATGGGCTAATTTAATTTCATAATAACATATATAATTACCTCGGGAAATTTCTTTTGACAATTGATACTAGCTTTGTCACTAGTATCTTTCAACTCTGAACTGTGCTTTTCCGCCATATATCTTTCTTTGTCCTTTTGCAATTCACGAGCTTGCGCTTTTAATTCCTCCAACGATTGCATCACTTGTTGATTGCTAGGATTTTTTTTCTTTGGATGCTTATATAAGGATGATGGAGTCACACCAAATCCCTTACCCCTGACACGACCGGAATATTCAGGAACATTTAGTACTCGACTAAGTATGCTACTGTAATCCTCGTCCTCACCTGTAGTTAAGGATTGAGATAGAGTCTCCTAAAATTCATTTACATATCGACAATTATTAGTGGGGATTAAAAATTAATTATATGTTAGCAAACTTTTGATTTAATTAAAGACATAATGTTATACTTACACATTCGTCAAAAACATATCAGAACTTTGGATACGCCGGTTTTGATGCTCTTTGCCGATTTATGTCACTCACTTCCTGGATAAACAAGTTTAAGTCATATCAGAACAATCTAATGCAACAAGTATACAATACAATTAATAGACATGACAAATTAACATTACATGGAATTTTTTGGTTCTTCATTTGGCTACAAATGTCTCCCATTCTTCAGGTGTAATCAAGTCCGCATACTTCATTGGAAGTTCTACTTCAACAAACTTCCCTTGCTCATCCTTTAGAAAAGTGGTTGATAAAAAAGTTTGAAACCCTCTGAGTCTTTTTCCGGCCAATTGAAGACAATACTTTTTTCGGCTTTCATCAATGTTAAAAGACCTCTTGGAAAAAACATACACATAGAGTGTGTTAGTATAAGTAATTTAAAGACATAATCGTCAACAAAAATCTAATAACTTCAATCATATATGGTACGTACCTGTATCTCAGTCCATATTTTTTCTTTACCGGCTTGCAACGCTGGATTTCTCCAGTTATCACAGGTGATTGGAATGTGTTGACGAACAAGTGAACCTATGTAACTTGTCAACATTACACCGTTATGCTCAATTAGTTGGTCTTCAACACTCCAATGTACATCATATTTGATTCCTTTATCTCTTGCACGAATTATTGACTTCATAATTGTTATTCCTCGTGTAATTTCTCTTTCTACATTCTGAGCTGAATCATTTGCATCATTTGTATCGTGTGAGTCATTTGTATCCTGGTTACTAGCCATTTGACCTGTAGTAAAGAAAAAAAGAAACAATCCAAGAAACTCAATTCATTAGCATTCTAGCAATCTTAACAATCTTAACAATTAGATTCATTAGCATTCTGTATCAACCCCTTCACTTCCAAATTTAACATTGATCTTTGTTATCCATATCATGGACATAGACAAGTGAACCACTATATATTCCTCCACTAGTTTAACAAATCACTATACATTCCTCCAAATTAACTCTAAACTCTAAACTCATCCATTCCAAATGCATTAGATTACTCATCAATCAAAGAACACAAAGTAGACAATTGTATTGTAAAGACTGAAGAGACATACTTTTTTGAATGCAAGATACTACAGTAATGAACATGCTTATGTTGACTTAGTTCAAAAGACATATCTCATTACATTTTTCTTCCTATGTGTGCTCATAATATCCTTATCCAGCCACGGAAATCAGAGAATTAGAAACAGAAAACCACTACAAGGTAGTTTATAGAAAACCACTCAACTGTATTGTTCTTGTGATCTGGCAGGCTGTAGGGCTAATTTAACTTCAAGCAATGTGTTGGAATTTCTAAAAGTTATAACACATTCTAACAATCTTAACAATTCATGCAACATGTGAATTTCTAAAAGTTCTAACACATTCTAACAATCTTAACAATTCCTAACCAAACTAACACATTCTAAAAATTTCACTAACTGTCATACGAGCTATAGTCATATAATGAAATAATGTGAACCGAACTAACAGCTTCACTAACTCATATAATGTGAACCAATTCATACGAGCTACAGTCAAAAACGAAAAACGTACCAGACACGAGAGAGAACACAATGTGTGTTTTTGTAGGAGTTGGCTAAGAGTCTTGTACTCAAAATTCTTTGAAATTTGAAACTAATAGTGCCCAATTTGAAACTAATAGTGCCCAATTTTAACACTAGGAGGGTGTAAAACTTTTGATTTGACCTACTATTACAATAGGTAAAATAGTCAACATTGTTTGGTATGTCATATGCCTCTTTAGTATTTTAGATATGTTGGATTTCATTTGTTGGAGTTAGCTAAGAGCCTTGTACTCAATATTTTTTGAAATTTAAAACTAATAGTGCTCAATTTTTGACACTAGGAGGATGTAGAACTTTGACTTGAGCTGCTACTACAATTGGTAAAATAGTCAACATTGTTTGGTCGTATGTCTTATGACTCTTTAGTATTTTTTTATGTTGGATTTTTTTTTTGGAGTTGGCTAAGAGCCTTGTACTCAAAATTCTTCAAAATTTGCAATTAATAATACTTTATTTTGACAACAGGTGGATGCAAAACTTTGATTTGTGATGCTCCTACAATTGGTTAGTAAGATAGTTAACTAGGAATGTCTCATGTTTCCTTATATATTCGTTATGTTGAGGAAATATCATGATTTATGACTTTTTAATGCGTGAAGATGTGAGAGAAGACTGGTCCATGTTTCTAATCCTAAATTAGTTTATCTTCTGTAGTATATTCTCTATTTAATTTTTTTTTACGTTTTTCAACCTTTAGGCAACGATTTTACGTGTTGCTTATTATAAACCGTAGACTTTTCATATGTCATATTTAATGTAAACCGTGGCTTTTTGTAGTTATAGCAACGGTTATATTGTGTTGCTTAGAGAAAACCGCACTTTAAAATTAATCCTTAAATCGTAGCCTTTTGTATTTAAGGCAACGATGCTTAAATTTCGTGGGTAGAGGTTAAAAAACCGTCCCCTAAAAGAATAGGCAACGACCGTTTATTCCACGGCTGAATAATCGTTGCCGGAAGGTTTAGGCTACGGTTTTAGTAATTTTAGCCACACTTTTGTGTCGTTGCCTAAAGCCGAAAATGTTGTAGTGGATTGAAACACTTCCTATTTTCATAAAGTAGCTAAAATCAAACGTGGTAGGAATCAGATAACTATTTTAGAGATGGAGAAACAATTCTATTTGAACCTTCTGATCTAGCTGGACATGCATTCAATTATTTTAATAACATAGTTGGTTTTGCAGATGATTCTCTTGTCACATACTTGATTGGTTAATGATCATATGAATGGTATTCTCACCATGATCCCTTCTCTAGAAGAAATCAAAGGGGTAGTCTTTAGTCTTAACGACAATGATTCAGGTCCTGATGAATTTGGTGGGGTCTTTTTTCAAACTTATTGGAACAGTTATATTTCAAGTACTCTCGAGCATTTGGTTGGGTCTTCAGCACCTATAAATCCACTTTTTTTTCCTGGTGCCATGTATATCGTAAGAATTAATCTTATTAGTAATCTCAATGGTTTTACCAAAGGGAGTATGCCTTTTATATATCTTGGTGTTCCCATCTTCAAAGGAAATTTCAAAGCTTCATATCATCAAGCTCAAGCAGATGGAATGATTTCTAAAATGGCATGATCTTGGAAGGGTTCACTTCTCTCTTTTGCTGGTAAAATAATCTTTGTCCAAACTATTATCTAAAGCATGATAAATCAGTGTATAACCATGTATTCTTCGATTGATTCTTTGCTCAAAGAAATTGACAAAGATGTTAGAAACTTTATATGGAGTGGAGAGATCACAGGTAGAAATCTCATCAATGTAGCTTGGAAGAAAGTTTGTCATCCAAAAGATCATGGAGGTTTAGGGTTGAGGTCCCTTCTCTTTTTCAATAGTGCAACTAACCTTAGGCTTGGTTCTGATTTATTGAGTAATGAGGAGCTCTGGGCTATTTCCTTAAAAGTTAGGATATTGAGAAAACATGGTCCCATTAGTCCTCATATCTTTTCACCTATTTGGTTTGGCATCAAAACTGAGTATAATCTTCTTGTGTCTAAAACCTAATGGTTGCTAGGTAATGGTTAATCAATTAAATTTTGGAAGAATGCTTGGTGTGCCCCCTCTCTTATTGGACACTTCCTTATCCTTCGTAGGAGATCACTCCGTAAATTCTAATGATTTGGTGTCTGATTAGATGCATGATGGCTTGTGGTATTTTTCATGCCAATTGTTTTAAGTTTTTCCCTTTTATCACTTAAAAGGTGCTGCATTTGTGTCCTTCAGGTCAGAATCTGGATAAACTGGTTTGAACCGGTTCTTCTAGTGGAACTCTGTCCCTTTAAGAAGCCTACATTCTTAAGTCTCCTTCCTCAGTAAGGCTCGAATGGGCCAAATTAAAATGGTGTGTGGAATGGCCTCCTTCCAAATCTTTTGATGCCTGGCGGCGTCTTCATGCTAAAATTCCCTTTGATGATCTGCTCCAAATAAGAGGTTGCAACATTGTCTCTAGGTGCATCATTTGTAATTGCTCTACTGAAACTGTTACTTATATATTCTTTCATTGCCTTTTTTTTCCCGAAAATTTGGCACTGATTTGGTTGTACTATCATATCCTTTCTTTCGATTTCTTTCATTGAGGACTTGACCACACGGGGGCCTTAATCATCAAGGCAACCATTGTGTTCACTATCTCCTACATTTGGAATGCTAGAAACTTGGTAGGCATCATAATAAAGCCCTTCATATTCAATCCACCATCTCCATTATCACGGCTCAATTCATGATGACGGGTAATAACACCTTGCTTAAGCCATCATCTTCCATCTATGACTTCAATTTGATCAAGACTTTCAACAACAATATTCATCACCCTCGTGCTCCTCAAGATAAAGAGGTGCTCTAGCAGCCTCTTATAGAGATTGACTAGAGTGCAACTGTGAGAATACGTTTTCTCAATAATCTAGTGGATCTGGTGGCATTTATAGGTATTTCAAAGGTGACTTCTTACTAGCTTTTGCTAAGCCATCTCACTATCCTACCGCTTTTCAATCTGAGTTTAATGATGTTTCTAGGACAATTGAGATAGCTAGGGATAAATGTTGGACTAAAATTTGGATAAAGAGCGACTCTCGCCTTCTCTAAGGATTTTTTAGTGTCTTGGCAACTTTGTTTTAGTTGGAATCACCTTAAAAATATAATTGCAAATATGACTTTTATCATTTATAGAAACTTCGTGTGCATATTTTTTAACTAACCTTAGCCGCATTTTTTATTCCATTCCTTTAAGAATAAAGAATGACTTTGTAAAATATAGATTAAGTTTGTCTTTCTTT
This sequence comes from Lathyrus tuberosus, assembly GCA_022829125.1. NCBI lineage: Eukaryota > Viridiplantae > Streptophyta > Magnoliopsida > Fabales > Fabaceae > Lathyrus > Lathyrus tuberosus. The sequence continues at coordinate 4,948,453 of JALAZF010000199.1, read as the reverse complement.
AAATTTGCTTTATTTTCAGAGAATTTTGGCCTAATCCTATTTACTTTTTCTGTACCATCTTTTCCTATTCAATATAAGACTTTTATTTAAAAAAATCTCATAAGTATTACTCTCAAATAGTGATTTTTATATATTATATATTAGAGATCTCTTAATTAGTTTTTCTATTGTATTAAAGAAGAAGTAAATTGTGGTTTTCTATTGTATTTTCAAAATTTCTTCTTTGTTCTTACTATTTTTATGCTTATGATTTGTTATTTAGTGTATTTTGTCCGGTTCAATTGGTGGTGTGAGATTTGGGTCAAATTCATGTTGTGTCGAAGGAGAGCTTTCATGTGGTTCGACAGGGGCAAGTATGCAGTCGAAGTTTGTTCACATGCTGGTGCCTGAGTGTTACATACTGTAGTCGAAGTTTTGTTCTAGTATGTATTGTCGAATTATTCTGTCGAATTGGGCCTTGTGTTAAGGATCCAATTGTTTAGGTTTATTGGGCTGCAAGTTACCTAGTTAGTCTATAAATAGGCTAGTACACTCAGTTTGTTGAGTGTGGCAATTTGTGATATTCACTTGTAATCATTTGTGACTTTAATGAGAAAGTAAATAGTAAACAAAATTTATATTTGTCCAATCCTTGTTGTTCCTTCTTCTTCTTCTTGTGTTTTCTTTCTTGGTTTTACGTTAACCCTTGTTTGGTTCTTGATCATCAAGTAACCATTTTCTACTTTGCTTAAAGATATCGTTTTACACAACAAATTGGTGCGGTGAGCGTGGAGAAGATGTCTTCAACAAAGTATATGATCGAGAAGTTCACCGGAGTGAACGACTTCGGTCTGTGGCGCTTGAAGATGAAAGTCCTACTCATTCAGTAGGTTGTTTGGAAGCGTTGAAGGGAATGGCAGCCATGGATGCTGCTTTGACGGAAAGAGAAAAGACAATAATGATCGAGAAAGCCCACAACGCGATTTTGTTGAGCCTTGGTGATAAGGTTCTCCGGCAGGTATCAAAGGAGACTATGGCGTCAGGATTATGGGTTAAACTTGAAAGTTTGTATATGAGCAAATCTCTGGTGAATCGTCTCTACCTGAAGCAAGCCTTGTATTCATTCAAGATGAGTGAAGACAAAGCTTTGACTGAGCAGTTGGATTCGTTCAACAAGCTGATTCTTGATCTTGAAAACATTGATGTGAAGGTCGATGATGAAGATCAAGCACTATTGTTGTTGTGTGCTTTGCCCAGATCGCATGCTCACTTCAAAGAAACACTCTTGTATGGAAGAGAAGCCCTGGCCTTTGAAGAAGGTCAAGCAGCCTTGTATTCGAAGAATTTGAACGAAAGAATGGAGAAGAAACCTTCATCAGTTGGTGAAGGGTTATCCGTGAAAGGAAGATCGTCAAAGAAAGATGGTAGGTTTGACAAGAAGAAAGGAAAGGCTCAGCAGAAGTCTTATGGTGGTGATATGTCTAGTATCAAATGTTATCATTGTAAGAATGAGGGTCACACAAGAAAGGTGTACCCTGAGCGCCTGAATAATCATGGAGGTAAGGACAAAGGGAATGCAGCTATAGTGCAAGATGGTTATGAATCATCTGATGACCTTGTGGTGTCGAGCAGCAACTCTTGCGAAGAGTGGATTATGGATTCTGGATGTACTTGGCATATGACTCCAAACAAGAATGTGTTTGTAGAATTATGTGATCAAGATGGTGGATCAGTGCTGCTAGGGAACAATAAAGCTTGCAAGATTGCAGGTATTGGATCTGTTAAATTTAAGCTCCATGATGAGTCAATAAAGCTATTGACTGAGGTTAGGTATGTACCTGATCTTAAGAGGAATTTAATTTCTCTTGGTGAATTCGACAGAAAGGGATATGTTTTCAAAGGAGAGCAAGACATCCTGAAAGTCATGAAAGGTTCGAAGGAAGTCTTGAGAGGCGTGAAAAACCAAGGCTTGTATACCCTTGAGGCTGAGGTTGCAAGTGGTTCGACCAATTTTGTATCCACGAAACCTGTGTCGAAGACAGAATTATGGCACATGAGATTGGGTCATGTCAGCGAAAGAGACCTGGTCGAACTGGGGAAGCAGAACCTGCTAGGAGGTGACAAACTCCAAAAGCTGGAGTTTTGTGAATCTTGTGTATTTGGTAAATCCTGTAGGGCGAAGTTTAACAAAGGCAAGCAAAGAACAAATGGATCCCTTGATTACATTCATGCTGATCTTTGGGGGCCTGTAAGGAATCCTTCACACTCAGGTGCAAGGTATTTTCTATCCATCGTTGATGACTATTCCAGAAAGCTATGGGTATTCATTCAGAAGACGAAGGATGAAACTTTTGAGAATTTCAAAAGTTGGAAGGTTCTGGTCGAAACTCAAACTGGCAGAAAGGTTAAGAGGTTGAGAACCGACAATGGCCTTGAATTCTGCAACGAAGCATTCGACAGTTACTGTGTTGAGTCTGGGATTGCAAGGCATAAGACTGTAGCAGGTACTCCTCAACAAAATGGCTTAGCTGAGAGATTCAATCGAACAATCCTTGAAAGGGTTAGATGCATATTGGTTAGTGCTGGATTGAAGAAGGTGTTTTGGGCAGAGGCTGTTTCGACAGCAGATTATCTGATAAATAGATGTCCCTCGACTGCACTGGGAATGAAGACACCTGAAGAAGTTTGGTCGGGTCATCCATCAGATCTCGACAAATTGAGAGTATTTGGTTGTTTAGCCTATGCTCACATTAGGCAAGACAAGGTCGAACCTAGAGCTCTGAGATGTATGTTCCTTTGATATCCTGAGGGAGTCAAGGGTTATAGGTTGTGGTGCCTAGAATCGGGTCACAGAAGATGCATCACAAGTTATGATGTAGTTTTCAATGAAGTCGAAATGGCATTCAAGAAAGCTGGTGATGTTAGTCGAAGTGCAGAAATCTCTGAAGAGGAGCTGGAACAGGTAGAGATGCCTGTTGAGGTGGAGCATAGTGATGCTGAAGTACATAGCCCAGATGAAGTCGAAGAAGAAGAAAAAGATGCTGAAGAGGTTGAGGAAACTGTCGATGACTACCTACTGGCAAGAGATAGGTCGAGAAGAGTCATCAAGCCACCTCAGAGACTTGGTTATGCAGATCTTATAGCATTTGCTTTAATATATGCAAGTGAGGTACTTGACGAAGAACCTAAAGATTGCAAGGAAGCTATAAGGAGTCGAAACAAGACTGAATGGAGAAAAGCCATGGATGACGAGATGAAATCTCTTCAATAGAAAACTTTGTTCTTCGTATCTCTCCAATAGAAAACTTTGTTCTTCGTATCTCTCCAATATAAAACTTTGTACTTCGTATCTCTTCGATAGAAAACTTTATTGATCCTTTCTCTCCAGTGTAACCACTGCTCCTGTTATCTTTCTTTATTGATCGTCCAACACTACAGATGGACTCAATATATTTTGGAGATAAACCCTTTTCGTTATTGAAAATAAGTAATGTGGCTGGTGCACCAGTAGCAGTAATGTCATCAGAAGTTATAACAAACTCTAGGGTTGGAGTCTCTCCGCAATATAATGGTTGTCTTCGGCATTCTGATAAAGTTATGACTCAATATATTTCGGAGATAAACCCTTTTCGTTATTGAAAATAAGTAATGTGGCTGGTGCACCAGTAGCAGTAATGTCATTAGAAGTTATAACAAACTCTAGGGTTGGAGTCTCTCTGTTAATATAATGGTTGTCTTCGGCATTCTGATAAAGTTAACAACAGATTTACGGTCATGAATATAAACAACTATCATTTAACATCATGAATGCATCATGAAAGGTTAAATGTACTTGAATAAGCTCCATGAGAAAATGAACATCTTTAGAATAAAGTTCAGCAGAGAGATTCTTGATAGTGTGATGAAGATCTTGAGTCAATGGATTAGGTTTCCCGCCAATAGAAAACTTTGTTCTTCGTATCTCCTATTACCACTTGCAGAACCAGAATCAGAATTTTCTACTTCACTTATGTAGTATCGAGCGCGGAAACTGTATCATTAATATACAAGTTATAATATATACATATACATCAATAGACATCAGCAAGTGTGCATAATAAGCTAGCAAGTGGGCATAATAAGCATAATAAACAAGTTATAATATATACATATACATCAATATACATCAGTATGCATCATTTAGAAAAAACCAACGCGAACCTGTAAAATATAATCCTTTTAGGCTTAAACCCAGTTGATTTATAGAAAGTCACACGCCACTCCCTGAATTATCCTATCATGAGGAATACACAAATCTAACAAAATTATCTTATCATTCTAGTGGGCCGATAAGGATCCACTGTTATTTTAAAGAGATCTTGAATTATCTCCTTGCAATGAACCTGAGCAAAAACAATTCCTCTGTATCTTGTGACCCAAAGTCAGTCCATTGATTCTGCAAGTGGTCATAGGAGTACCACCAACTTTGTGTCGACTCTGGTAATAGAAGTAATATTATTTCTTAAAATAAATATACCTTTTTAAGTTTCAGTCATTTTTCTGGATGTGCACATCAGGAATACGCGTAACTTGTCATTTCAGATTTGCACATCCGAAACAAGGCAACGTTTTTTAAAAAAATGGTGCGTCCGGATGTGCACATCCAGAACTGGGGGGTAAAAAAATAATTTCACGTGGTGTATAAGAAACTTGGGTGTTGTATTAAGAAATGGTCAATATTTAATGTATTTTAATATAAGTGTCATACATAGGGGTGTTAATTTGCATCCATCAATATGGATCTCAGTGAGGATTATCTGTTTGGAGTTCCGAAGTTGAGGATTTTGGTTCTCGTGGAAACGGGGATAGAGGGAAAAATTTCCCCGATGACACTTTGGGACGGGTATTGGAGAAGTACCCTCCGCCCCGCGGATTTCCCGATTCCGACCATAATATTTAGCTTTATATTATATAATATATAATTATATAATTTGGCCTTTTTATTTTATAAAAAATTAATTAATATATTAGGAAATGAAGAGTCATAAGTGAATCATTTTTTTTTGTTTTATTGTATAATGTATTGGTTCACCATTGAAGTACCTCATCCTAGAAAAGTGCACCCAATACATAAAATGTATGCACCATTTCATCTTCTTCTTTTCTTAATTCTCTTTGTCTCCTCTGTTCTCATCATCATCATCATCATCAAAGCAACCACTCTCATTTGTTCATTGTGCTTATGGTAATTACTCTTCAACTTCAATATACTTCAATTATCAAGCTAATTTTTGTTCAATTAATAAATTGGTGGTTATGCTTTTGCAACTGCAAGTGCTTTTTCATTTGTTTATTATTGATTCAAGATATGTTTTTATTTATTAAAAAAAATGCAAATCATATGTTTTAAAAAAAGGAAACAAAAAAACTAAACACTAATGTCATAGTTTTGATAAATAATATATATAATATTTTTTTATGATTCGATCTCCGTGGATCTCTGATTCTCTGTGGGGATCTGTGGGGATGAAGATGGGGAAAAATATTTCCCCGTGGTAGGGATCGGGGACGGGGATGGGGACAATACTGGAGGGCGGGGCGGGGAGCGGAGAAGCATCCTCCGTGCATTCCCTGCCCCGTTGACATCCCTAGTCATATGTCACGGTAAATTTATATTTGCAAAATTCTGGAGATTTCATATCGGTTAAGCTGCATAACCGATTTGAAAAGTAGTATTTCCATTTGGTCAAATATGTGATCGAAGTGTCTTCTACTACACTTTTTGACCGAGGTTATAATCTCAATTATTTCATAAATTACAGTGTAGTTTCGGGGTGAAAAGCAATTTTTCACATCGACCAATCATCCAATGTGAAAAATGACAGACTTATCATAAGATTAGGGATAGAAAAACAAGATCGACCCGTTGGCCATGTCTGCTTTACCTGTATTTTTTGCAATCTGATCCAAAGTTTTAGGTCCGCACCCTCTTATATTCTTGTACCGTCCACCTCGTTTTTTGTAGACTTTTGCGGGTGTGGGCATTAACATAAAAGTTTGCAATTTTAAGCTTTAAAAGTGCAATGCCCATGGATCCATTCTGCCCCGCCCTCTGTTTTTTGCATTGTGAGTCAAAGTTTTAGACTCATCCTACCCCATCTCATTCTTTTGCAGGCTTTTGGAAGGCGGACCTAAATGGAGAAGTCATGCCTATTTTCCATCCCAAATAACACCAATTTCAAACATATGACTGATCTGAAATATCTTCTATGTAGTAGTGAATCTAAAATAAATACAATTTCAAACGAAATTTGTATGGAAGAAGTCACAACATTAGTGGGAACCCTTTCAAAACGGATTTCAAGTTAAAGGATTAAAAAAAATTGTGAAAGCATTGAAAGGCGATGAATTAATGTCTGTAAGTCTGACATAATCAGAGAAGACCAAGAAGATGGATAAGTCCAAAAGTACCATAATCTTGTACCTCAGTGATAAAGTATTAGGGAAAGTCTTAAAGCAGAAAATTGGCTAGGAAATGTGGATCAAGATTTAATTGTTATATAGGACCAAGTCATTTTCTCGTACTTATATTTGAAACAACAACTATGTTCATTCCAGATGGCGGAGACCAAATTCATTGTGAATCAGTTATCAGAATTCCACTAGATAACTAATGACTTAAATATTAAAGTGAAACATGATGATACAAACAAGGTTATACTATTGTTGAGCTTATTGCCTAGATTCTTTTGATAATTTTAAGGATTTTGTTATTTATGATAAGGAATACGTTATTATCTTACACAAGGTTTAGTTTCAGTTTAGAACCAAGGACTTTATAAAGTTTAAAAGCATTAAATGTTGAAGATAGCATAGAAGGATTGAATGTTGAAATAAAGGGATTGAGAGTAGAGGAAATCAAATGGGGGAGAAATTTATATCTAAATATAAGGGGTTCAATATATTAAAGTACAAAGGCTTCATTTGCCATAAAATCGGTCAATTCAAGAATAATTATTTCAAGCAGAAGCTCAGGGTGATGCCATCGAAAATCAAGTTGCCTCAAATGAGGATGGCTATGAGAGTGTCGGTGCTCTAGTGATAACAAGTTTGGATCCTCTTATCATGCGTGTCCAAGTAAGAAATAGTTTAAGATATTTAAGCTAAAAGAAAATGGAATATTTTGACTCAATAATAATAATAAATATTGCAAGGTTCGAGATATAAGGATGGTTCGACTTAATATGTTTGACAATCATGAGTTCCTTTTACACAATGTGAGATGTGTTTTCAAAATTATGCAAAATATTTTTGTCCACAATCATGTTTGAGGATTTAGGTTATTACGCTCTAATTGAAACTGGTATTTTGAAATAATTTCATTGTTCATTGATAATTTCTAAAGGATTCAAAATGTATGGTTTGTATGTTTTGGATGGTTCCATAATTAATGGTAATGTGTCATTAAGCACTCAAGTTTCCATGATAAAACTAAACTATGAAATTTGAGATTGTGCCATGTAAGTGAAAGAAGCTTGGTTCAACTAGGTAAACAAAGTTTTCTTAGTAAAAATTGACCTGGTCTTCTGAACTATATGTTTAAACTAAAAGTTAGTCTACCAAAAATATTACACAATAGATCTTGAGTCTTGATTACAAAAGTGGGTAAATATATTGTTAAAAATGTGATATTAGAAAGCAATAATGGTGTAATAATTATATAACTATATTGTCTATGATAACTTCTGATGCAAAAATTCTTTTCAAATTTCAACATATCCAATTTACATTAAATTTATCATTTAAAATGATTTTTTTTATAAGAAAATAATTGGATTAAAAAGAGTACAAAGGGTACTTTACTCAATACAGAAGAGAATCAAGAAATCTTTGCTAAACAAGACAAGGGATATAAGATCCAAGTAGATACGTTACAATAACTAAACCCTTTAAACTTATTAATCAACCATTTCCAAGAAAGAAGCTTAACATTAACAAACATTTTCACCACATCTTTAAAGCCACCATTGAACAACATGTTATTCCTACTAATCCAAATGGATCAACAAACAGATAACCACAATAAGCCACTTACCTCTTGAGTAATCCTTCCTTTAAGATTCTTACTAAAGACTTGAAGTTTGCTGCTAGTGAATCTTCAACACCGCCAGAGTCCATATCCATCCACTCAAAAACCAACCTCCACGGATTAATGGCAACAGGGCATCTTAGGAATAATGAAGACACAATTCTTCCACTTCAAAGCAATGCGGAAAACACAAGTTATGCCTATATAGAATCACATTCCTTCTAGAAATCTCTAATCTAGTTGGCAAGATGTCGAGCAAGATTCTCCAACCGAACACAATAAATTTGCTTGGTGCTTTAAACATCCACCGTTTATGCAAAACTAGTTGAATGATAACTAAATTTGGAGGACCTACATTTACCAACTCATTAAGCCACAAATAATAGGACTTTACAGAGAACCTATTTGGATACCTCCATAAAACATAGGTGTCTTCCTCCAGTTGATTCAGAATCACTCTTTGCAAAATAATGTCCAATTCTTCTAACTGCAGGTCCCATATATATGTTGAACCATTCCAATAACCCATTTCTGCAATCTTCAAATTCTTCCTCTCAACGAAAAAGAAAATATCAAGGAACACTCTACTGACAACATCCCTCCCTAACCAGTTATACTTCCAAAAACTCAAAGAGCCATCATTCCATACTCTTCCTCTAATACAGTTAGCAAAGAAACTAGAGTCCTTCACTTGAGCAAGGCCAGGCAGCTTAAAACCCCTCCACCAAATGATTCCTTCCTACCAATCACGCTATATGATACTTCACCAACTTGAGCTTTCATATCCCCTATATCTAAAGGTAAGCATACCATGCCATAAAGCATCTTTCTCATTCATAATCCTCCACTACCATTTACTCACACTACTACAAATAATATATTGTATGACAAAATTTTCACCTCACCGAACAAAAAATCAAGGCATAATGCCAAGGCACACCATGTTTTATTTATTTTTTAAAATAAATACCACATATTTCCTCAGTTTCTAAATATAACTGAAGCGAAAAATAAATCGGACATGTTTTGAATCCCAACAACAGCAGTTTATGTTTTTATTTCTTTAAAAGTGGTGTCTTTTTTTTTTAAATTAACTAGTAAAGGACCCGTGCGTTCGCACGGGGTTAGACAATGTTGTAAGTATACTATGAAAAGTAGAACATAATATATACATAAGTTACATATATTAATATAAGTAATACATGCTTAATTAAAAATGAATTAGGTGATGTAATGCATTTGTGTAAATGAATAGTTTAAAAAAAAATATATTTGATAAAATATGCTGAAAAATGAATAGTTAAAAAAATTTATTTGATAAAATATGCTGAAACAATTAAAAAATACAAAAATTGAAAAAAAAAACAAATAGTTGGGTTTGCAGTTTTTCAAGCAACACTGAGCAGCTCCTTCACTCTTCTGTTTCTGAATCCCAATACTCACCATGGTGAATCCGGCGAGATCTGGTGCCAGAGGACACGAATCGGAATCGGATTCGGATAGCATGAGGTAAAGAACACTAAAGTCAATCCGTTTTGTGAATCGTTTGGGCAATATTCATATGGATTCATATTGATTCAAACATTGTGTTACAAAAATAAAAATTTAAAGTATCATTTTTTATCGGTATATATCATTAATGCAATCAATATAATGTAATTTATTTTAGAAAATAAAAAATACATTTTGATTATATTTTTAAGGGAATGATTTCTTAATAAATAGGTAGTGATATGCCATTATATTAGATCAAAATGAAACGAAATGTTTTCTTAATGTATCAATCAAGCAGATAAAATGCTAAACCATGAACAAAATTTATAATTTTCCCTTTATGAAAATGAGACAACCAATTCGCATGTTAGAAATGAAATGGCATTCATATATATAAAGGAGCAAATACTCAAAATTAATGTTTATCGGTATCCATCAATACATAATTCAGGCTGATTGTTCATAAACCAAAAGATTAAAATCATTCCACAAAACATTTCAAATGATAAACTATTGATTAACTTAGGAACTCATACTACGGACAAAATTCACTCGTCTTCTTGACCACTGAAACATAAATCCTATTTGAGGATTGTTTAATTTTGAAACGAATACAATCTCCATTTTCAAGCTTCCTATCCTCTACGAATCTCAACCACCCATGCCACATGAACTTTTCAAGTTTTTTTACCTTGCCGTTACGCTTTGCACAGTGAATTCTAATAGTGTAAACCCTTCCGCGGTCTGTATCCACAAGCTGAATGTGCTTCTGGTTTATGTCCAGAAAGTTTCTGCTAACAGTGCAAGGAATGTGCTGCAATGAATTGAACAAAAAAGTTTCAATTTAGATAAATAAGTGTCATAATCAGAGACATAATTTAATATAACTATGATAACTCACCATGACATTTTTCGACCATTTTACGCCACAGCTTACTTCCTTCTCCCATTCATATGCTTCGTTCAAATGTTGTTGCAAAGAATCCTCGGCAGATACAGACAACTCCTGTGCAGCATCACATCCATGAACTTGAGCAGCCTGCTGCTGCACTTCCAAAGCCGGCATTTCGGAATCTACATATTGTACCGTACCTTCAACCTGTTCTCCTAATGCTTTGTCGGTCCTACTGTTATGATAGCATAAGATTTACATTCAACCATAACTTTACGAAACTTCGACAACATAATAATATGAAACATACCTCCGTGTGCAGTGCCGTGAATCACTGTCCAAGGTTACAGGTGGTATGATTGGTCGGCTTGAAACATTTGATGGTGGTTCAGCAAATCTCACCTTCTTGATTAATACAACATGAAGCATATCCGGGTTTCCATTATTTGGCTCCCCATAAAGTTGAGATATCTTATTCTCCAACTCCCTCTTCTCTCTCAAGTAAGCTTCAAGATTTCTGGGAGAACAAACAATGATCAGCTTTAAGAGTTTATTTATATGCACCGTGACAAACCATGATTACAAATTAAACTCACAATGAAAGAATCAAATGAGAATTATTAATAAAACCATGACAGAATCAAATGAACAGTATTAATACAAACCATGACAATGAAATTAAACTCACCATGACAGAATCAAATGAGCAGTATCAGAGACAACATGAAAAATCGTTTTATATAAACAGTGCATTTTTGGACACACAATGTTATAGAGATACATAAACAGCTAAATCAAATAGAAACAGTGAACTTTTCTCCAAACACTCAATGTTTTTATTGCAATCAACAACTAGATAAGTATCTATTTACAATCTTTTATCCCATACCTTAACTGCCTCTATTTAATCTCCTCATATGACCGCTTGTGTGCTTCATCCTTTGCTAAAAATTCTCTACAAAACAGAAATATATATATATATTAGGTTAAGATTAAGTGTTGTTTGGTTGCAATGTTGATCATCGTCCTATACAGAGCATACTGGGTACTTGACATTATGCTGTTCGAAAATGATTCGTATTCTACAATAACATGCTTGAGAATGATTCTTACCTGGAATCGTCGGTCAGAGTTGTTTTACGGGTTCGATGCTCTTCCTCTGAGATGTCGATAACCGCCTTCCCCTTTACATCACGAAGCAGTATATTTTCATTTGACATGGCTTGATTCAAACTGGATGCATTAAAGAAGAAAAGAACACATATAAGACAATATATACAAACTAAATCAGTTACATGCACAGAGAGAGATTAGACTTACAGTTCAGAGTGAGTGCTGGGTTTTCTTTGTTCCATGTACAGTAATTTTTCGTTTTCTTCAAAGTTCAGCGTAAGTGTATTGAAATGCCAAAGGTTTCCCATTCAAAACTATGTATACCAATTATCATTAAATTTTGTCATTCATTATTTTTATTAGCGCCTTTCCACTACCAACCATTTTAAAATCTATTTTTTTAACTCTTCATATATTCTTACATATAAATACATTATTATTTATACAAATAAAAATAAATAAAATTAATTATTAATAATTATTCTTTGAATTTAGTTAAATATTAAACATATGATTTGATTAAAACATAATTAATTTTAATTATTTTAATGTTACATAACAGGTCATTTGTTGGACAATGTTGTAACTATACTATGAAAAGTAGAACATTATATATACATAAGTTAGAAATATTAATATAAGTAATACATGCTTAATTAAAAATGAATTAGTTGATGTAATGCATTTGTGTTATATATAATTATAATATATTAGTAACTAATAGTTTATAAAAATTTATTTGATAAAATATGCTGAAACAATTAAAAATTACAAAATAGAAAAAAAAACAAATAAGTAACAACAAAGAATTCTTTTTCCATTAATAGTATAAATAAGTTATAATAAATAAGAATAATAATATACGTTATCCTATTAAACCTAATAAGCGTTTCTCCAAAACATAGGTGTTTTATAACCTACACCTGTTTAATAGATGGGTTTGCAGTTTTTCAAGAAACACTGAGCATCTCCTTCACTCTTCTGTTTCTGAATCCCAATACTCACCATGGCGAATGCGGCGAGATCTGGTGCTAGAGGACACGAATCGGAATCGGATTCGGATAGCATGAGGTAAGGAACACTGAACTCAATCCGTTTTGTGAATCGTTTGGGCAATATTCATGTTAATAGGTAACCATAACATGAAATCGCTTTGCATGCCACAGATAAAAGTGAGAATCGCAAATTGATATTGTTTGCAGGAAATTTTTTTAACGATATAGCCTATAAATGATTCCATAGATAAAATATGCTCAAACGATTTCATAGTTTATTAGCAACTTTTCATGTTATGCATGATATATGCTCATAGAAATCATTAATGACATAGATATATAGTTTCTGATTTAATAGTTGTATTTACGGATTGAAACCTTCGTTATACTATGTTATATAGATTTATATAGGTTGTAATGTTGATTTATTGTTCTTTATTTTTGTTTTCAGCCATGAAACAGCTTTGAAAATCATAGAGGGAATGTTGAATGAGATTGGAGAGAGTTCATCGTCTAAGAAAAAATGTAAGTTGATAAATCGAATTCGTATCGTATTTTCTGACTCATTACGTGCACTTTTAGTACCATTTTATCGAGTCTTTCATACTATTTGCTTTGATTTATTATGTTTTCCTTTGCTTTCCAAAGTAAGATCTAAAAGAACTGATCCACTTTCCAAAGTAAGATCTATTACCTCAACACTTCCTCGATCTTGAGCTACGTCAACAGCCTTCTTAACCACCGTATTACAACGACGACGCGACTTATGATGCTCCGCAAGTGCACGGATTTATCGAAGTAATATAAAAGATTGTCGAACCCACAAAGACCAATGTCAACTTACTGTACTCTATCGTTGCTTTGTAAAGCTAAGGCTATGATTAAAAAGGTACGAATGGAAATGTAAACGCTACTTACTAAAGGTTTGAAAATAATACTAAAACAAGACCGAAATGTGATTTCCGCGCACCTAAGGGACTTGTTGAAAACAGGTACTGATTATGACTATACTACCATTCCGTAGGAAATGCCAAGAGTTTAACTACATGGGTATTGTTTTAGTATTATTTTCAAACCTTTAGTAAGTAGCGTTTACATTTTATCGAGTCTTTCATACTATTTGCTTTGATTTATTATGTTTTCCTTTGCTTTGTGTTTCCAGGACCAATATCAGCTTGATCGAAGAAAAGGACAAGAACCATTGGCAAAAGAGTTGAAAAAGAGAAGAACTGGAGCTTTCTGCCTTCCTCTAGATGAATGGCGTTCGCCATTCCCTAAGGGGAACCATATGGCGTTCGCCATGTCCCAAAAAAGAGGGAAATCCCATTTCAAACAAATGGTGTTCGCCATTTGCAAACAGTGATCGCCATTATGCGCAGGAGCAGATTTCCTGCAGCAGTATGGCAGTTTTTTGCAGTTTGAATTCAAATTATTTCCCAAATGTTTGGAGCCATTTTTCTCTATATATAGGCCCTATTGGAGGCCAGTGGGGGGATCCGGAAATTACGCGGAAGCGCTGCCGAATCGCATTTTAGAACTTAGGTATATATTTCAGTTTCAAAGCAGCAATTACTCACACTGAGGAATTGTTGCACTTTGTATTTCCTATTTCCTTGTACTGTTGTATCACTTCAAGTATCAATACAAATCTTGCTGCCATTTTCGTATTCGACTTCAGTTCCATTTACCGCATTTTTTACAGGTTCTTTATTTACTGCATTATAGTATAGATTATATTCGAATTTGTTTTAACATGATAGTTCTAGAATTTGAATGCTTTAACATGTTAAGATCAGATTTAAATATGTCCAGTTAATTATAATTAGAGACCGTCGTTCCAACGGGACTCTGTAGGAACCATCGGTATGAAAATATGATTGTTTGATATTCTGGTTTTAGTGTCTAAGTTTAATTTAGGTAACTTTGTCGTGAGAGCGAGGGGTTGCTTAACAGTGTTTTGTCACGAGAGTGAGAAATGCATTAAGGTGTGTCTGATAGAGCGAGAGTTTGAGGTACGCACCGGATAGTAGACACTGAGCATCGATCCTAAACACAGCGAGAGCGCTTTAGGCTTTGTTTAGGCTTTGTTAGTTTTCAAAATGCGTCTTTTAATTACCGCGCGAGCGAGAGCAAAATCTTGGGGTTATTAGGCGTGACTTTTGTCAATAGCGTGAGAGTGTGAGACGGAGTCTTTAAGTTGGCATTTCCTACGGAATGGTAGTATAGTCATAATCAGTACCTGTTTTCAACAAGTCCCTTAGGTGCGCGGAAATCATATTTCGGTCTTGTTTTAGTATTATTTTCAAACCTTTAGTAAGTAGCATTTACATTCCCATTCGTACCTTTTTTAATCATAGCCTTAGCTTTACAAAGCAACGATAGAGTACAGTAAGTTGACATTGGTCTCTGTGGGTTCGACAATCTTTTATATTACTTCGATAAATCCGTGCACTTGCGGAGCATCATAAGTCGCGTCGTCGTTGTAATACAGTGGTTAAGAAGGCTGTTGACGTAGCTCAAGATCGAGGAAGTGTTGAGGTAATAGATCTTACTTTGGAAAGTGGATCAGTTCTTTTGGATGTTGTGAAGGAAGAAAATGTTGTCCCCACTGATGACAACATTAAGGTTGCTTCAAAACAGAAACAGAACATGAGCAAGAACCGTAAGGTTGTTAAGGAACTTTGTGTTGAGAAGAAGAACGTTGGAAAATCCAAACATGTCCCTAAAAATGAAAATAAGGAGTCACCATTGAAAACTGGGAAGCAGAGAAAGAATCCATACAATGTTAGATCAGCAAATACTAAGGGGAAGAAAACATATCGCTGGGATATCAGAGTGGAGAATGTCAAAACAAAGGCAAAAAATGTTCAGGTAAGTCAATATAATTAGTTCTGTTGTCATTACAGAATGTTGTTTTACAAAACTAATCCATTAGGTAATGCATGTTTGTATTGTTACAGCATTTTCCGCGTGAAATATCAAAAAAATACTTAAGAAGGAATCAAAAGGAGATAACAATTGCTAATGTTGACCAGCATAAAACTTTCAAGTGCAAGATTAATTCTGCAACACGAAATAACATTCCAAGCATATATGAGAAGTACATGACTGAAGGATGGTATGACGTCATCAAAACCAAATATGTTAGAAAATGAGACACGTTGCTCTGTCAAATGGGACGTTTTACTCGCCATATGTACGTTGCATTGAAGAAGAAGTGATAGAAAACATGAAGTCTTGGAAATGTACAGAAGTTTATAAGCTTTGTGGAATTTGTTTTAATGTATTTTGTTTAGGACTTGTTTACAATATAATTTTGTGATGTTATAGTTTGTTTAAGGGTTATGTATATTGACAATGACAAAATACCTTGTCCTATGTAAACTTTGTTTTAATGTTAATTAGTTATAAAATTTAAGTTTTACGGTTTCTGCATCTAACATGGGAGTGTTCATGATCAATTAATAATTCTATATTCATTCTATTATAGTTTTCAAATAGTAAGTCCAAATTGTTTGACCCTTGTGTATACTGCATTTAATTTTGCTGCGTCTACACATGTTTGTGTACGCCGATTTTGTTGTCTGCATCATGATACTTCATGTTATGTTCGCAAGATTTGTATTCTTTTCCTACTTGTTATACAATGGTTCAGGTGCTGAGATGGTGAGTGGTTTGTATGCATAATTCAGGGATGCAGTTCTATTGACTTGTAATGAGAATCTGAGATAATATGGCATGTAGTTGTGGTTTGTATGCAGGTTTTATGGATGTTGTTTCATGCAGGATGTGTATACTTTTTGCTGTTATAATCCATACAAATTATGTTGTATTAATATTTGTATATAAAACAAAAGTAATTTATAGATAATTTATTCATTCATATAATGCTATTATTGCATCAAATGAGTTAGAGGTCCAAAACTAAATGGGCCTACCCAATATGCATATGCTTTACTACTTATATATATAGCTTATTATCTCCTTTTCATATTGTATAGCAATACACACGTTCAATTAAACTAAGAAGATGGTAAAGTTTGGGGTACCCTTTGTTCCTTCTCCTTCTAGCTGGTATGTAATTCATGTAACAAAGTGATTTTTTAAAACTTTATAAAAAACTTATCTGTTATGATATTATTGTTCATGCATGTAGTTTATTTTTTTAACTTCATACTAAAACCCAATTGTGACAGAGAGATGCTAATAAACTCCAGATCTTGGATTTAAATTGCTATCACCACTATATAATGTATATTATTCTACATACATGCAATTGAATAATAATATTTAACAGATCTGGTAAAGAGATATGCTAATAATATTCTACACAATGATTATTTTGTTACTGCTGTTACAGTGATAGTGAGAGAGATATGCTTGAATTTGCAAGAAAGACCACAACTGAATTTGAGGAAGAGCAACAACAGATCTATGAAACTCTCATAAGAGATGGGTTTCTTACTGAAGCTGATAGAACAATTGCATGTGACGATCATGTGTCGTGGAAATTGAATGTAACCAACGCAGAAATGTTCGACCAAAATGACTTGGTATCTATATAAAACACTTGAAAACTCAGTTATAAATTTATAGATCTTTATGTTTCAAAAATAATGAGTTAATGAGCTATATAACAATTTACAGTATATTCCGAATGAGATATCGAAGATGTGTTTTGATAAAGAGCAGACGGCAATAAGGATGGTAGATTTTACTGATTCAAGAGGATATTATTGTGCGATTAAAAGAGTTTGCAAGGATGATGACTATGAGATACATGTTGTGCAAGGATGGAAGAAATTTGTGAAAGTCAAAAAACTTCAAGAAGCAGATGCGCTGTTGTTTTCCATGATTCCTTTTTCAGATCTAATTTATCTTAATCTACTAAACCGTTGATGTTACAACAGCTAAAAGTTTTATTAGCATGCATTTAAGGTGTTGTTTGTTTGAAGTTTGTATTGATGTTGTATTTGTCGAAAGACGATTCCGAAATTTGTTTAAGCGCTTTGTAGTTTCGAACTTGCTTTATGCATGTGTACTATTCTGTTTCGATTTTTGCATATAAGTTTGCATTTTATATCAGTGTTACATGCAGGACCATCAAAAACAAACAACGATGGTAATTTCAGTCTGATAATGCAGCTAAAAAAACAAACAATGATTTATATCAGTCTGATAATTTTGTTAAAGAAAAAGACCAAAATGATGGAAAACAAATAATGAAACTAAAATACAGCTATATCATGACAGTCAATCATGATGATGTATGTTTAGGTCGAAACCTAATAGTAACTGATATGTTCAACATTTCATTTTGTTGAAAATTTCATAATTCTTGTGATTAATGTAAAAATACAAATCTTCCAATGTAAAAGAACAAACATTCGAAATTCTGAGTCTGTTTATAAGAAGCATACATATCATAAAATGCAGACCAATAATTATATATCGATGCATGTTTAAAACCTTCGAAATGTAGCGGTAGACGTAACATGTGCATCTAAGTCTAACTGAAATAAAAAAAAACAACAAAATGATCAAATAAAATGCGTAACTGAATTCCTATAAGTGTAACCGGGAATGATTATGTTCAAAACGTAGGAAACTTGAAAATGAATAAAACTCACATTCTATAAATTTTCAAAAACCTCTTTAAAAACAACATTTGTTGTACTCGACAATGGTTTGTTATCTTTGTAGTGGATTAATATCTTGAGACCTTTTTTGCTTTTTACCCTTGATACTGCAACATAAAATTGACCATGGCTGAAGACGCTCCTGGGCAAATAGATACCGACATAATCCAATGACTGGCCTTGAGACTTGTTAATCGTCATAGCATAACATACAGTTATAGGAAATTGCCTTCTTGTCATTTTGAAGGGCCATGGGGATTGAGTAGGAGTAATATCCATTCTTGCGATATAGACAACACTTCCAATATTTTTCCCAGCAATAATTTTTGCTTCGATTACGTGAGCCGCCAATCTTGTAACAATGAGCCGTGTTCCATTGCACAAACCTTCTGATTGATCAATATTTCTAAGAAGCATAACTGCAGTTCCAATCTTCAATGTAATTTTGTGATTGGGAAGACTAGAAGTTCTGAGTGTATTCAAAAATTCAGGAGTTAAAACATCAAAGGATTCGTTGCCGTCACCCTCAAGTGTATCAACGGAATCAAATGATAGATATTCTTTTTGTTCACCTAACATATGTTAAGTGTTGCATAAGAAGTTGCATAAAAAATAATGTAAATGACTAACAAAGTTTATACTTTCTGAACTTGAATTACCTGGAACAAAGTCCAATACATACTGGTTTATTAGATCAACAGTCTCAATGGTGCCAGCCAAGATTGCCCTTGATTGCAAGAATGTTTCATTTTTGTAATTAGCAGCAAACTTTGGATACGTGCTTTGAAATATGGCTTCAAGTGGGTCAACATAATCTGTTATCAACAATTCGGAAGGAATATCAATCTCTGCATAACCATCATTTGGTTCCGCTAACTTTCCATCTCCGACTTTCAAAATCCAGTTCGAAAACTCTTCCAACTCAGAAGGACTTGTCTTCATCCCAGACTGTTGAAGTCTCATATTCTTTGTAAGTCTCAAAACGACACAATGATCCCATATGTATGATGAATTGATTGTGGCATGAATTATATCTGAACGACTTCCTCTTGGAATAACTGGTAGAATCTGTCAGAAATCGCCACCAAAAACAATTACCTTACCTCCAAAAATTATGTCAGATGATTTGGATCCACTCATGATGTTTCTGAGGGTTTTATCCAATGCTTCGAAACAAAATTTGCTAGCCATTGGAGCCTCATCCCAAATTATCAATTTTGATAATTTTAATAGGTCACTGCGGTCACTTCCCTTGCTGATATCGCATGTGGAAGACTCGAGTATGGGAATTGGAATCTTGAATTTCGAATGAGTCGTTCGACCACCAGGAAGTAAAAGTGATGCAATACCAGATGAAGCAACAGTCAGGCATATTTGTTTACGTGATCTGATGTAAGATGCTAAAGTTCTCCGCATATACGTTTTGCCCGTGCCGCCATATCCATACAAAAAAAATACGCCTCCTTTCTGGTTGCTCACTGCTTCCATAATCTGCTTAAACACATCTCTTTGCTCATCTATAATGTATTTAACATCAATATAGACATAAACATAGTTATACAATATAAAATAAAATAAATGTCAAAGTAACATTGCTTAAAAGAAGTGATTTAAATTAGCTACAGTGATAAAACATTTTTGACCTGTGAGATTTTGATATAGCATGTTGAACTCTTGAAGCTGCTCAGCTACATTGTAGTTGCGCTCTTCATAAATAAGCTTGTTTCCTAGCTCCTCGACGACATAACCATGTGGTTTAGGCATACCAGTAAAGTCAGCTAAACTCTTGCGGTTTCGTTGTAGGAGTTTTTCAATTTCAATCAATGTTAAATTCATAATTTCTTGATCAGATAACCGCAAACCTATTTTAAAACAGATGATTACTAATTCGTTCAATTAAAGGAAAGTTGTGAACTATACAAAATCGAAGAAATAATAAATCATATAAGCATTACCTCTGTTGTTTGCAATGATCTGCTGAGAATAAAGAATGCCATCAGACAAAAGATGTCGTGTCTTACTCCAAACATGCTTTGGCCTATTAATGCTACTTGACAATAACATATGAACAAAAAGTAACCTTAAATAATGACCAGAACCCCAATGATAAGCCTCTGAAATAGCAGATATGAATTCTCGATCATCGCCAAGAAACCCCATAGCAAAACATGCATCCCGAAATGTATCGTATTTCACATTATTCACAATCTTTATTTCCTCATAACTACGTGGACCTTTCACATGAGTTAGCATCATGCGAATAAAGTACAATTCACCGGTTGTTGGAGGAACCCATATTAGCCTGCCAATTGTATAACCCTTTTGACGGGGTTTCCACTGTCTTTTCTTTTTAACGTAGACAAACTTCGAAACAAAATTGTTGTATGTTAGCTGTCGTGCTTCTTCATACTTCTGATTTGCTTCAAACCATGATGTAAACATCGACTCAGTGACACTCGGTTTTTCAAGAACTGATGTAATATGATCGATGTCGGTGTAGAAAACTGAATTTTCACCTTCACAATGAAAATGAAGTCTTTCAACTGCCAGTTTCCTTCCATTAATTGGGAAAGCATAAATTCTCCAAGATACCTCACTGGGAGAAACATACCTACAGTCAATGTACTGCTTGATCTCATCAATATTTTGATGTTCAACCGATGTTCCATCTTGAGAATTTACAATGGTAGCAGTTATTCTATCATATCCTTTGTTGATGTACTTGAACAAATATTTAATCGATGAACTTTGATTACACTATTCCATGTTAATATGAGCTCTATACTTCAGTAACAACTTTGAATTGTATGGAACAACAAATCTATTATCAATCTCCATTCCATTCTTAATGATTGTGTAACCGTGATCCCTTCTTCTATAAACCGGATACCGATCTTGGTCAACAATTGTTTCACTCTGAAAGTCTTTAGGGAAGTATTTAGAACACTTACCCTCCTTCATACTTGGTGAAGACCGATTTAATCTTCCGTAAGGACCGTGAATCATGTGACTTTTGACCAAGTTATATAAGTCTCCATCAGTGTCCTTGTTTGGTATTTCAGCTGATATTATCTGATCAATGTCATTTGGAGTTGGATATTTATTGGATGGATGAAGAAAAATTAATATGTGAGCATGGGGTAGGCCTCTCTTCTGAAACTGAATGGTATACATATCTACAAAATTTACATGTTACATGTAACAAATAGTTAAGTACAAACCAATAGTAACTAATAACATAGAATGTATAACATTATATTTGGTACAATGTTATGATAAATTACTTACATGCAAGAACTTTCTCCATCAAACTCTTTTTCGTCAAATTAGATATTAATTCATCACATTTAAGTTTAAAAACTCTTGAAATCAGGTCTGGACGATCAGCTGCTTTTAAATTCAGAGAACCAAGTAAACGTTGTAGTTCAGGCCAGTTTGGGTTACATGTGAACGTGATGAACAGATCAAGAAAATCAACATAACTACAAATCGCCATTCCGTCAAAGTACAATTGATCCATGTATCTACGACTACCAACATATGAGGAAGGTAAGACAACCCTCTTTCCTATATTTGAACCTTGAGTCTGGCCATTTGTTCTAGCATCGGTGAGATGATGATATTTTCCAACTCTGAGTTTTGACTGATTCTTTTGGAGCCACCGAAGTCTCTCTGACTCCATCATGGTGAAACCATCAACTAAAAATTGTTGGAAAAGCCTACGTGATCTGAGAATTGTCTGTGATTCATTTTTTCTTGCTTGTATCCTGAAGGAAAACCACTCTCAAATGGTTAGTTTATTCCTCTTTGTAGCTTGCTCCCATGGTATATCCTCAGCTAGCACATCTAAACGTGTTTGTTCCAAATTAGTATCCTTGTTAGAACTTTTATTCCTATGCCTGACATTAGGCCTGTAACCATCCTCACCATAAGGGAAAAGAAGTGGATATTGATATCCCAAATATGATGTATGATACTCATCTATTCTTTGAAGCTCTCCACTTTGTTTATGCATTATAATATCTCTCTTCTCGGCAGTATCAACATTTCCAACAATAAGAGCGGCTACTTCAGAAACAGTTGGCTGGTTATATATCCTTCCATCCGTATTTCTATCTGAAATTAAATGTAGTTTCAGGTCAGAAACATTTCCTTCTGAGAGTCTATTCCTTGCCATTCTAAAAGACTGAGAATGAACATTACGTTCGTATAACATATCAGATAGTTTTCTTACTGTATTAACGTCAACTCCGTTTTTTGTCCTATAGTGAAAAGAAAATAGATGTATCATTATTTATAATATGCTATATATCAAAGAATTATTAATAGATGCAAAACAAAGTTTCACACCTGATTCCATCCACTCTGTTCTGAATCTCATGTTCGGTATCAAATATAAATAGCTGTGTGAAACGGGGGTTTTGCCCTGGCAACGGTAACATGCTACTTATACGATGACATGATTGACCTTGAATTCGATAATTTGGAGGTCCTCTGCCGGTGTTAAATCGATTGTCCATTTTAGCTCCTGGAGATGTAAATGCGAACATCATGTTGTAAAGACGTATTTGTTGTTGAAAATGCTTTGATTCACTTGAGTTCTGATCAAACAGGAATTTTTGTAATACCAGCGGCGGTGCCTTTAACAAAGGAATTTGAACCTTTCCTTCTCCGCAGCACAACGAAAATTTAGGATTAGATGAATTTCGGTATTTGGATTTCCTCTCATAATACCATATGCATGCACCACAGTATTGACACTCCATTACTGGATCTCCTATATCATAATACTCTCCTAAATGCAAACAGAAAAGTTAAGATAAAAATACACATGATACTATTTTTTTCATTTGTGTCAAATGGTTAGAAAATGTACCTAAAGTAACTACATCCATATTAACATCTTCACAGTCAGAAATATCATCATCCACGCCCATATCAGATAGGGTATCTGAACTATAACCTACGAAGACAAATATTAAAACTTAATATATTAGGAACTTGACGTTCATAAGCGTTTCATAAATACCATTGAACAAAGTAACATACCTTCACAGTCTGAATTCGTAATATCGTCGCCATTGTCGTCTTGAAAAAGCTGATTTATCTGTGTATCTTTGTGTGGTGCAGGGTTTGAAGATGTAGAATCTACTTGACTAAAAACACTATCAAATCTCATTGCCAAGTTCACTCCTAACTTACTAATGTTGGCGCGAGACATCCCTTTTGATCTGAGATTATTTTTGGTTTTTCGCAAGGTAGTCAAAACAGATGTAGGAACAGTTTTCTGACTTGAATGACTTGTAGGTAACATTGAAGCTGGAATATTTGGAGAAATTGTGGATAGTGGACATCGGATACGCGAAACATCATCTTGAGTTGTTACATGAGTTTGTTCAATATTCTCTTTATTCATATACCTCAATCTCTTAGCTTTTTTCTGATCAAGTACAGCCTTTCTATGATTTCTAGCATTTGCTGATCTTTTCTTTCTTAGTTGTACATTAAATAACTCATTTTGAGCTTCCTTTTGTTTATTCATTGCCTCTCACAAATTCATATGGTAAGTTGTTTATAGAAGTAATATTGGAAGGAAATATTATATATACCATTATAAATGAGCCGTACATATTCTTGAAAACATGTTTGGTAATGATTGAATAGGTGTTGTTATCAAAGAGTATGAAAAGCTAAAAAATGCATGCAAAGCTACTTTTATGGATAAGTGGAGAAATCAAAGAGTTACTTAGTAATTAAGCGTGTGTGGTAAATCGTGATATAATAAATGCTTTTGTAAACCACATATTTATCAATAATTCATTGCTATGAGATCTATTTAAATGATATAAAGTCTTTGGTTTTAAGAAAGTGATATATTATCTTGTGTCATTTTTACATGTTGGTGTATATTTGGTTTTGGTTTTAACAAATAATCTATTAATAATAGTATATGTGTTATGAAATAAAGTATTAACTTTTGTTGAGTATTATTAAATAAGGTAGTTATGCAAAAATGTAGTTTTTAAATAGGGCAGTTAACACAACTTCTATATCATTTGCTTTGTACATCATTTGCTGGTATATAATGTTTGGTTGAGTATTATGAAAAAAAGGTAGTTATGAAAAAATGTAGTTCTGATATTAGGTATTTAACATAACTTTCAAGAATATGCTGGTATATAATGCTTGGTTGATATATTATGAAATTATGTACTTAACATAAATTATTAAAATATGGAAACCCATTGAATGAATAGATTTTAAAAGTTGCAAAAATGTAATCGATGAATGAAAAATCATGTAAACATTTCAAACAGAATAATTCATTCATAACTAACTGGTGAATAATTAAGTGCTTAGACTGCAATAATTTTTGTTAACAATTTAAAAGCAAAACGAAGTTTCCAAACGAAAAATGAAACTAAAAAACAAACAACGAAAACCAAAATATAAATTAAATTGCTGATCCTTTGATAGCCAAATCAAACTTTAGGTTCCATTTTCACTTTCTTCAACGGCTTGGTTCCAGAAAATTGCGTATCCACATAAGCTTCACATTCGATAACTTCAACATCACGATCAACAGAGTCATCCTTTGATGGGGTATTTGCACAGAGCTTATCAGGCTCATTTTCTCCGAATGCAGATGTTGATTGCTTCAAATATAAGAAATTACAGTCAGAACGTGTCAGAGAAATCTTAAACAATTTATTGGGTATGAAATTATGAATCAACAAACCACAGATGGGTCGTCAGGATTTTGAACTTTATTATCCGTTACAGGTACACTTTCAGCCTGCATATTGCAACTCTACATTAATAAACTAATCTAAGCAAATAATACATAAAGTTTCAGGAGATGACACAACATATCTATACCTCATCGGGAATGAAATCTTTTTCAATCTGCTTCACAAATTCTTCGTCATAACATAGTTTCCACACAGAACCCTGTCCAAATGATGGCTAAACTTTTACTCTGAAAGTCATTTTTTTACCGAATAACAAATCAAGGTCATCAGGATACACCATAGGGTCATCTTCACCTTCCTAAACATGTCATATATTAAAATACAAACCAATTAATCAAACATCAATTAAGTATGATTTATATTGGTAAAGTAAAAGTTAATACCTGCATCATAGACATATACATATCTTCAGCAGATTTTCCAATTATCTCAGCACAATCAGTATCCCAAAAGACAAAGCGAAACTTGGAATCACCATCAACGACATATATATCAACTTTGTACCTTTTTCATGTCAATGAAATGCAAAACAATAAGAAATAATCAAGAATCAGAATATTAGAAACAACTCTTGACACAAATTTAGATGTCTTAAAAATAAACAATCACAATATGAGAATAAACCTTGGTATTGCTTTTTGAACTTTTTCTCCACATGAACACTGATATGGATTGTTAACATCAGATGCCTTCAAAGAACATTTTGTACATCCATAATAGAACCAACCATTCTTTGATACCGAAAATTTTAGGGTTGTCGCTACAGTGACACATAGTATCTCCTAAATATAATTGTTTTAATATATCAGATATGTCAGATTATTTTAACTTAAATGATTTTGTTTAGGAATTACAGTTCAGGGTATACCTTTTTGAGTTTGCAAAGCTCAGTTAAAGATATACACTTGGCCTTACAGAAAAAATTTTCAACTGTTGTGAACTGCGATGTTCCAGACCAAAGAGACATAGACTTTGATGATTGAGTGGGCTTTTCAGTCTGCTCATTAGCAGGTAACCTACAACCATATTCATCCATTTGTTTTAATAAGCTACAAATGAAAAGAAGTAAACTTCAAATGTTAGAAAAAATAACTATATTACTTAGACAAAAATTCTGTAATTTGTGGAATTTCCTCATTAATTAGCAACTTAGAACCACTCCATCCATTTGAAACTGCAAATGACAAATAACTAAATCCAATAAACATAGAAGTTTTCCATTTTATACAGACATGTAATAAAACCTTGTGAATTCCTAATCATTGCATGAGTGAGAATAATGACAATAGCACCACTGTTTTTGGCATCACCGTAGTAATCCATGAACTTAGTTCCAAAGCTTTCCCATAAAGTGCAGTTGATAAATTTACCACTGATATGCATAGTGAAAATAATCATTTCGCACAACATATAACAACATCATTTAACTGAAACAAATGTAAATTATGTAATGGGGACATTTTTTACCTCAGGTCTTTCAGACTTAGTGACACAAAAGTCTTTTTTCCTGGCGTGTTACACTGGAAATTGTTGATCTCATGAACAACACCAATAATATCTAACATTATAGTAACAAAAAAAAATTAATACTAAAACATATATTATAACTTTAAATGATAACTTTATAAAAAAAAATTTATAATTAAACTATCCATTTGAAGAAACGATACCTTCAAGTCTGTTAAGCTGACATTTGCCTCCAAGGACATCACCAAAATCTTTGAAGTAATACTTTTTTGGAGGAATGTTTTGAACATCAACAACTTTCAAAGTGGTACCACCAAGGAAGACAAATTTCTTTGCATGATCACATAGCTTCCACTGGAAATCATTATCATAAACAGAGCCATTGTTGATTATGCAGGTCATGTTCTCCTGAATTCGCTCTTTCCATTTAGGTGTATGGTCAGCACGAATCAAAACTTGTATTCTGTCGCCCTATAAGACATTTGGAAATGTTTATATTATTTTGTAAGATTTTGATTCAAATAACCTTGAAAACTTATACGAATGAAAACTTTACCGATGCATCCATTAAAACCATCTCCATATGCTCAATTCCCTTACTGTTAATAACGATCCAAGAATCAACGATCCGAACCGCCAATCTCCATGTTTCCTTTTGGTCGTTAATGTCCTTGATGCAGTCAGTCCTACGACTCATGATTTATCCTGCATTCAAACAATAAAACGTTAAAAAAAACATGAATATCCTGCACAACAACTAAAATTATGATCGAACTTGAAAATGATGGAAACATAGAGCATTGTTGAGGGGGAGAAGAAAATGAAACCTTTAGGGTTTGCAAATGAGAGTGTGGATGAATGGCAAATGATTTCTCATATTTTATCATCATGGTTTTTAATAAGAGAATATGAAGAAGAAATTGTGAATGATGGAAGTGGAAAAGTTTTTCATTGATACGATGCAAATTTTTTGAAGATAGAAAAGTGTAAACATTGGAAACTGTTGGTAACAGTTAGAATTGAATGTATTGTGTAATGAATTGGTTTAGTTAGGTCTATAATGATAAGGGTTACGAAATTATGTTTAGGGGCATGAAATTAAGCCTTTAATTTGATTTAAATAGGTTAAAAAGGTACTTTTGGTAGTGCTTAACTTTCTTATATTATAATAGATGAGGGATTGGTGAGGGATTAGATTATTATATTTTACTATAAAAGCAATCGTTAATAAGATTTTACCCAAAACCTAACTTATATGTATCCGCTCCAAACTTGTACTCATCATACTTTGGGATGGATTGCAAGACAGAAAAAAATTTCAATGTTCTTCTATCTTGAACAAAACAATTTTTTTGCTCTTACAATCCATCCCAACACAATGGTGTTGATGTTGTTGTTGTATTTTTGGAATAATCTTTCTATGTTGTCAATCAAAGAAAATATTCCTTAATTGATTTCTTTCCTCGATTGACAACATTGAGAAATTTATTTCTAAACATTGTGTAAATTGCAAGCACAATTATCTTGTTCTCTTTCATTTGAAATCATTTTCCATGAAAATATTTTCTCAAGATAATGAAATCTCTCTGGGATGGATTGCAAGTGCAGAAAAAAATAACGGATAACTTATCAGAAATTTGAAAAACTTTGTTGTTCTCCAAGAATCCATTGTCTAAATTTGGATTTGTTTAAACAATTTACTTTAATATTCTGTGTAAACAATGTAATTTTAAAAAAAAAACCTTTTCCCCAGTTTTGAAACATATTCCCCAGTTGTGTGGCGCTTGGGATGAAACATATTTTATTGTATTTTTTAAAAGAAACATATTTTACCTCAGTTTTGATGAGTAATAAATTAGGTAAAATATAAGCGTGTTTATTCAGTTTCTTCATCGTCCTTAAATAAATTTTTGTCATCCCTTTAATGAGTATCAACGTTCAAGACACTATCATTAGTGATTCGCGTGAAACCTAAAACTGTCATTATAAAAGCATTATGAATATTAAAAATTGATAATGAAACATTTGACATGAAAACTTTGAAACTTAAAACAGTGTTTATTTTATTTAGGAAAATTTCTCTAGGATGGATTGCAAGAGTAAAAAATTATTTGTGTTCAAGGTTTGTGTTCTTATATAATCATATAACTTAATATTTATTTTATTTATCTAACATTTTTTTGTTTTATATCAAAAACAAATAAAAGCAAAAGCCATAGAGAATATTT
Source organism: Lathyrus tuberosus (assembly GCA_022829125.1). NCBI lineage: Eukaryota > Viridiplantae > Streptophyta > Magnoliopsida > Fabales > Fabaceae > Lathyrus > Lathyrus tuberosus. Next base: position 4,919,826 of record JALAZF010000199.1, on the reverse strand, counting down.
TACATCCAACATTTGATCTTCCTCAAAATCAATGAAACGATAATCCCCAACATTTGTTCTTCCCCAAGATATGTAGCATTTGTTCTTCACAGACAGCGATGACGTTGAATCGGATTTAATTTTTTTGTAATATATTTTTACTTTAATATTTTGTGTAAACAATGTAATATACTGCGTTAATAATGTAGTTCTTAAACAAATTGATTTATTAATATTTTGTGTAAATAATGTAATGAATATTTAAAAAAAGAATATATCTTTCCCCTCGGTTTTAACCATAAACTGAGAGGTATGTGGAGCTAGTTTTGAAAATATAAAAAAATTATTGTTGGGGATTGAATCAATGATCATTTCAACTATCCCCTCAGTTATTTTAAAACCGAGGGATAAAGTGGAAGATTTTCATGATATCCTTCGTTACCTCGTCTCTGTAACCGAAGTTAAATCAACTTTGCGTCCGATGTTAAATGTGTTTTTTATAGTAGTTTTAAGAAAGCTACGTTAAAGAGCTTTAACTCTTAAACCATCATATGACTTATCAAGGTACATCTTATTCTAACTCAACCAATTGATCATCCTCTTCCCATTCTCTTCTCCCCACAATAAAGCCCTTTGAAACTTAACAGACTCATTGGTTACTAGTTTAGGAGCCTTAAAATAATAAAAGAAATGAATATGAAAATTATTCAGAATTGGATCCATGAAAACAACTCTTCCACCAATTGAAAAAAAATGCAATTAGTTAAGCCATAAGTTACTTGTACAAATGGTTCAAAAAAAACATATATTTTATATTCAATGTTCTTGCACGATCAATTATATGTAGTTATGTCATAAGTTACTTGTACAAATGGTTCAAAAAAAAATTTAGAGGATTTCTTAATACACCACCTAAGTCTCTTAGGCACCACGTGAAATTTCATTTTTGTCTCCAGATTCCGAATTTGCACATTCGGACGCACCAAATTTTTAAAAAACGCTGATATGTTCCGGATGTGCACATTTGAAAGAATTCCTGATTTACAAATCCGGAAAGAATCAAAAGAATTACATAAAATCATTTACTTCTAAATATAATTAAATCCAATATAATTAAAATTAATATCATTTTTCAATATAATTAAATCCAATATAATTAAAATCTATATTAATTAAAATTAATATGATATTTAATATGATTAATTTTTTTCAATATAATTAATATGATTAATATGGTATTTAATTTTAAATGATTTTTTTATATTGAAAAAATTAATTTAAATATATATTGGATTTAAAATTATATGGTATTTACTTCTAAAATTGGATTTAATTATATTGGTATTTAAAATTATATGGTATTTACTTCTAAACTATATGGTATTTACTTCTAAATTATAATTAAAATTATATGGTATTTTCTTCTAAAATTAATTTAATTATATTGAAAAAATCATATTAATTTTAATCATATTAATTTTAATTATATTGGATTTAATTAAATTGGATTTAATTATGTTGAAAAAATCATATTAAGTTTAATTATGTTGGATTTTAATTATATTGGATTTAATTATATTTAGAAGTAAATGATTTTATGGAATTCTTTTGATTTTTTCCGGATTTGCAGATCAAGAATTCTTCCGGATGTGCACATCCGGAAAAAACTGAAAAATTTTAGAGAAAGGGTGCGTCCGGATGTGCACATCCGGATATTTGGGGCAAAAACGGAAATTTAGGTGGTGCCTAAGAAACATGGGTGGTGTGATAAGAAACTCTCAAAATTTATTAGATAATGGCAACGATATACCAATACTAGGGATAACAATGGGCAAGGTACTATAATACATATCCTCATACCCGCGATTTGAAAAAATCTTTGTACCCAAACCCAAACCTGCTTGGCCACCAATGTTTGTATCTGTACATGTATCCTATGGGTACTTAAGTATCCATATCCACACATGTTTACCCACGGTTCTAATAAAAAATAATCGAAAATTATAATTTATAATGTCATTTCAAGTTTTTAACAACATTAAAAAATCAAGGATATTATTGTTGAGTTAAATAATAAATAAGCATTTATATTAAAATACATACAAGTTTAATAGTGATATATATAATATAACGGATAAATTAATATGTGTGCATAATAGTAAAAATAAAAATATATAAAATATATATTATGCGGGTATGGGGCGACATAGGTACTACGGTACTCATACTCGCACTTATACCCTCTTATTTTAGTGGATAATTGTCTGTACTCATGCTCGTACCCATTTTGCAGGTTTTTAGCCTACCTAATATGAGTAACTTTTGCAGATTTTCACCTTTTAAATTTCATAGGATGTGAACATATCATGCAGATTGCAGGAAAGACATTAAAAACTACCGGAGTCACAAAATTGTAGGCTATCCTGTGTTCATTTAAATACATACAATAAACTTTATATTTTCTATGTAATTCTTTTAAAAAGTGTATTTTTGTAATAAAAAAAGACACGATGTTAATAATCCATAATCAATAGAACAATATTAAGGTGAAAGGAAACACAAAAAATGAGGGTTTGAATTGAGTTCTCAAAAATGAAAACGTTTTGAACCCAACACCACAAATATCAAACAAAGAATAAAAATAATGGAACAATTATTTTTAGAAAATTTTACCTCATACCCCTACTTTTATCTCTATACCCCTACATTTTATAAAAAATATCAATTTTACCTTTTAACTAATTTATTATTCTATTTTTTAAATATTTTTAAATTTTATTTTGCATACCGGAAGTATTTGCAAAAGAGTTCCGGTACACAAAATAAAAGTTAAAAAATATTTTAAAAAATGACTACCAGAACTCTTTTGTAAAGTCTTCCGGTACACAAAAATTGATTACCGGAACTCTTTTGCAAAGTCTTCCGGTAAATAAAATAAAATTTTAAAAATATTCTAAAAAATGACTACCGGAACTCTTTTGCAAAGTCTTCCGGTACACCAAAATTGATTACCGGAACTCTTTTGCAAAGTCTTCCGGTACAAAAAAAAAGTTTAAAAAATGACTATCAGAACTTTTTTGTAAAGTCTTCCGGTACACAAAAATTGACTACCGGAACTCTTTTGCAAAGTCATCCGGTACACAAAATAAAATTTAAAAAAATATTCCAAAAAATGACTACCAGAACTCTTTTGCAAAGTCTTCCGGTACACAAAAAATGACAACCGGAACTCTTTTGCAAAGTCTTCCAGTACACAAAAAAAAAAGTTTAAAAAAAGTTTTAAAAATGACTACCGGAACTCTTATGTAAAGTCTTCCGGTACACAAAAATTGACTATCGGAACTCTTTTGCAAAGTCTTTCGGTACACAAAAAATAGGTTAAAAATGACTATCGGAACTCTTTTGCAAAGTCTTCCGCTACAAAAAAAAATATTTAAAAAATAAAATAATAAATTACTTCAAAATATATAAGGGCAAAATTGGTATTTTTTTATAAAATGTAGGGGTATAGGGATAAAAGTAGGGGTATGAGGTAAAATTTTCTTATTTTTATACTGATTCACTATAACACAAGCTACCTCTGGTCCACCCGCCAAGGTGATTTTGCCTTATCAACAAGGACTTAATCCACTATAATCAAAATTGATTACAACACAAAGACCAACAGCCAATGTTTTCTTGAGTATACAGACTAAACCATAGTCACTCAAGGAACAAAAATATAATAAAAAAGATTGATACAAGGTGTGTTTACAAGATGCTTCTAGTAAAGGAGAATACACAAGTGAAATAAAAATGTCACACAAAAGATTTACAAAGAATAGTATGAACAAAAGTTCATGTTTGAGTGTTTATTTTCTCTCAAAATATTCATAATAGCACTGTTCACGTAAGATGATAAGTAGTAAGAATTCGTTCAACTGAGGTCCTTTTCTATTCTTCCAAGTCTTCTTTATACAGGCATTGAAGAGATCCGTTGGAGGGTAGAATTGGAATACCAAAATGAACTTGTATTCTTGCATAACGGTTTGTGAAAATGGGAAACAAAATGGTACAATAGTACAATCCTTAGCCCGCAAAATCGGTGTAGTGGAGGGAATATTCGATCTTGTACTGTGTATTATTTTTCTCACGTAAAAACTTTTGATCTTATCTTCAATATTCAGAGGCTTCTGGTAAGTTGGTGGTGAAGCATGCATAAGAGAAGAGTAAGTATATAGTTGAGAGAATCTTCAGAAACTTGGTCTTCAGAGTCTTGATCCAATTCCTCAGAACCTGGTTTTTCAAAATCTGTTTGACAAATATCAGAGTTGTTTTGGGCGTAGGGCTTCAGAGCGTGAGAGCTTAAGAGTATCAAAGCCTTGGATAACTAAATATCTGAAGCATTGTGTATAAAATCCAAAGCTTGATCAACTTTGTAAACACATAACCCAGAGTCAGAGTGCACTAATTTCAGAGTCTGATGACGTCACACGTCATTTAGTCCAAATCAGAACTTGAATATAAAAAATGTGCACAGTGAGAAAAAATATTAGGGTACAAAATTGTTCTTTAAAATACTACATATTATTATCATCAAAACATAAGGCCAAATGTAGAACCAAATCTTGTTCTAACAAACTTCCCCTTTTTTATGATGACAAAATCATACATTTTGATGAACAATTTTTACTTGATTTAATCGTATAAAGGTATCAGAGAGAGGTTTGTAAGCTCCCCCTGAATCTTATGCTATTAAAATTATTTTTCAGCTTAGAACTTCAGAGTTAGGTTTGCATGTTCCCCCTGAGTTTAAGACTTAAAATAATCTTAACACATAAAATAACTTCCTTGAACAATGAAGCTTGGTTGCAAAAGTCTTAGAATTGACTTAACTACAAATATCATAAAGCCTGGTTATCATCAATGAGTATATTCTTCAAAAACATGCATAGTTGACTCATATAAGTTTGGTTAATGTCTTCTGATAATAGTTCACAACTTCTGAATAACCTGATTAACTTAATTGAAAAAGTTTGCACATATGGTGAACTTATTCAAAGTTCCCAGATTAGTTATCAGAGTTAAATGCTTGGGTGTCATAAAGGAAATAAGTATATCAACATCGTATATACTCTTCTCCCCCTTTGTCATCAATCAAAAAGATAAATAAAATAGACAAAGTCAAAGAAACAGAAACCTCATTTCATTGAAAATGCAAAAAGTACAGAAGCAAAAAACAGAAACGACAAAAATACTTAAGTAAAAACTAGAAAAAAAACAAGTTTTAAAAGTAAGGGTTTCTAAGATGGGGGTGGTAGTCTTGACAGAATGGCTTGAAGCATCCCTTCAATCTTGGTGTTAGTCTCATCATGTTCCTTGAACATTTCGCCTTGCTTGTCCAGGCGTGATCTAATAACTTGATTCTCAGACTTTAACTCTTGAAGAGTCTTCAGCACCAAAGAAGGTTCAGAGCCAGGATCTCCACAATATTCTTGGTTCTATAAATGGTTGCCAAATCAGTGTCTGGAGAAGGGGGAGGAACTTCAGTTTCCATATAAGCAGCAACTTCTTCCACAATTTCAGGTTCAAGAGTAAGAGGAGGCTTCGGAGTAAACCACTCTACAAGTGGCTCAATAACTCCAGTCAGCTTGTCATGAAACCTTTTCTCAACAGATTTGTAGTTGAGCTCATTCAGATCCCAAGAATGGGAGTTCATCCACCTTCTGAAGTTAGACCATGCAGAATCACTCTGAGTTAGGTTGAAGCACTCAGTGCATTCTTCCAGCAGAGAATGAAGACACGCATTCACTTCTTCCTCAATCTGCCTAACTAGAACATCTACTTATTCAAGGTCAATGATTGGTTCTGGTTCAACTTCAGTTTCATGGTCAGAGGAAATGTGAATGGTTTGGTCAGAAGAGTTAGGAGTTGATAGTTCATTATTTCTGAGACGTTCCCATAATATGTCAATGACAGGTTCATCATCTAGGTTTGGTTGAGGGGGTGAAGTTGATGGATTTGGGGTGTCTTCTAGAAAGCCACGTGCTTCTGGTGTTGGAAATGAACTAATGAAGGGGTGGTATTGATTGTATCAAAAAATGAGCTTTTTGGAATGGTTGGTTAAGTCTCAATGGGGATTGGTTTAGTTGATAGTGGTGGTATTGTTTCAGTTGGTTATTCAAGTGTTATAGTATGATGTTCAGTTGGTTGATCAACAGTTGGTGGTGGTTCATTTATCGTGGTTACTGGGGCAGCAACTGTTATTGTTTCAGAAATTATTGGGATGATAGTAGTAGTGGTTGATTCAGATATAGTTGGAATTCATATTGGGATAGTAACAAATACAGTTGGTATTGGAGTTGTTATTGTAGCAGATATTGATGGTTGTTTTGAAATGAGTGTGGTTATGGTTCCAAAAGGAATGTAAGTGGTTGTTGGAGTTTGAATGGAAGATGGTTGAGAAGAAGTAGATAAAGTAGTAAAAGCATAACGAGTATAATGAAATGAAGTCTCAATTAGAGGGGACTTGCCAATAGGCTTGTCTAAGGAGTAGCAACTTCAACAGGCCTGGAGTTACCAGAACAGGCAGCTTCTCCAAATCCCATGGTGTTCTTCAAGATGTCAGAAGTTCTGGAAATCTTGGTTGGGAGCTGAACAATTCTAAATGATCCTTCACCAGTAGACTTAGACTTCCTCTTCCTCTTCAAGGAGTAAAGATCTGGATAGGTTTCTGGTACCTCATCAAAAGAATAAGCCATTGGCGTTACACCTATTGCCAGAAAATCAGCTATGTTGGATTCCAAAATATCTTGAGGATCTTATTTGGTGAACAGAGGGAAGTCATCAATGTGAATCCTTCTGGAGCCAACAAAATTCTTGTCCAGAAGTTCTGAAAGGTCAATCACAGTTGTGATCAGAGACATGTTCTTCAGATTCCTTCCATTGAAGGTCTTACCAACATCAAACTGCACTTCTTTGGTTAAACCTACTTCAATCAGCGTTTGAACCAACTTGCTCTAAAAAAGAATATCTAAAATTAACCTTCCCAGAGGTATCCACTTTATGGGTTTTGGAGCACCATCTCTAGTTTCTCTAACCAACTCCCTCAGATACTTGAAGAGTATGGAGGACAAATTCATCTTATCTCCATATGAAATGTAGTATGGCATGTACTTCTGGTCGGTGTTGATATAATCAAATGAGTTTGTTGAGGGCCTGTGATGAATGTAGCCCAGAAGAATCTTGAACCAAACCTTCATATGTTTGTGAAAGTTTTTGGCGTTAGAGGAATTCTTTCCATCTTGAAAAATGACCTGGGCAATAGCGTTCATCTTATCCTTCTTGCGAGGCATCTTAAATCATATCTTCCTAGAACCATCATGGTTTAGGAGTTTTGTTATGAATTTCTCAGTGATAGTTATTATGTACCCTAACACATAAGAGGTGATTCGAAGACTTGTGGTTGTAGAAAAAATCCAGATCTGCTTCACAAATTCAATGTAGACAGGTCCTTTAAGACGATCAAAGTAACCTTCCCAACCTTGAGATTTAATTCCTTCAACTAAATCATATCCATTAACCTTCAGATTTTTAAAACCCACCATTAACTCACAGAGAACTTCTAAATGATCCACTGGGGTAGAAAAAGTTAGTTCATGGATTCCTTCCTTCATCTGATCTTGTTGTTGTGCAGATTTTTGATTTTGTTGAGCGGATTGTTGTTGAGATTGAGCTTGTTCTTGAGATTGAGCCATTTATGAAGATGAAGAACGATTTTAGGGTTGCAAAAAGCAGTTGAAGGTTTAAAAGAGAGAAAGTGTAGGAAGTGAAAGTAGCATAAGTGTGTGAAGTGAGTAAAGTGAATTTTATAAAGGTTTTAGCAATAATGGCAGAATCTTGAACAGTGCAATAAATCTGACAAGGGGTAATGCCTAGAGAGATTTAACTTATTCCAAAGAAATCTCATTACCCAATGCTTTAATCATCCGTTAGAAGCGTTTGATTTTTTGAGACAGTTGTCTTTAAAACTAACCACTACCCAAGACTGATTAACGGCTAATTAATGCAATAATTGTTCAATACCCAAAATACAAAACATCCAATAAGGAGATTCTGACTGGATACTTCTGAACTTTGAAATCATTCACACTTCAGAAGACTCAAAGTTCAAAGTCAGTAAAATCTTAGAGTCTCATTAAATCATACTGAGAAAATAAGCACTCTGAGATCATCATATTTTTCATTCTGGACATAAATCCATTTTTAAATTTTTCAGAATGAAAACAAATCTATCTTCAGCAAGGGGCATTGTAAAAATTTTAGCCCATTGATGGTCTGTATCAATAAATTTAAATTTTAAAATTCCCTTCTGAACATATTCACGTATAAAATGATGTTTAATCTCAATATGTTTAGCTCTAGAATGTAAAATAGGATTCTTAGATAAATAAATAGCTGAAGTATTATCGCAGAGTATATGAATGTTACTCTCATATAACCGAAAATCTTCTAGTTGAGTTTTTATCTAGAGAATCTGAGTGTTGCATCCAAAAGCTACAATGTACTCAGCTTCTACAGTTGATAGTGCTATAATTGATTGTCTCTTACTGGACCATGAAATCAAGTTGTCTCCCAGAAACTGACAACTTCTATAAGTGCTTTTTCTTTCATGTTTGTCTTCAGTGTAATCAAAATCACAATAACCTACTAGCTTGTAATCTTTAGATTTTATATAACATATGCCAAGGTTAATAGTACCTTTCAAATACCTGAAGATCCTCATAACAATTGTTAAGTGGGAATCTCTAGGATCTGATTGGAAGCGAGCACATAAACAAATACTAAATAAAATGTCTGGTCTAGAAGCAATTAAGTATAAGAGAGAACCTATCATACTTTTGTATACCTTTTGCTATACCTTAGCGCTTCCCTCATCATTCTCAAAAATGCATTTATGATACATAGAAGTTTTACCTATCTTGCATTCTGACATGTCAAACTTCTTCATAAGTTCTTTGGTATATTTACTCTAATGAATATATGTTCCTTCGGAACTTTGATTAATCTGAATCACCAAAAAGAACTTGAGTTCTCCCATCAGACTCATCTCAAACTCTTCCTGCATAGACTTAGCAAATTCCTTGCACAAAGCAGCATTAATAGAACCAAATATTATATCATCCACATAAATTTAAACAACAAGAATATCATTTTTGAATGGTTTACAAAACAAAGTTGTATCAACCTTCCCTCTGGTAAAATCATTTTCTAAAATAAAATTGCTTAGTCTTTCATACTATGCCCTAGGAGCTTGTTTCATACCATACAAAGATTTCTTGAGTTTGAAAACAAAATATAGGTTTTTATGATTTTCAAAACTAGGAGGTTGGTGTACACACACTTCTTCAGTTATGTAACCATTAAGAAAGGTACTTTTAACATCCATCTAATACAAGATAATGTTGTGATTAACAGCAATATAAATTAAGAGACGAATAAACTCTAACTTGGCAACTAGTGTAAAGATTTCAGTATAGTCAATTCCCTCTTGCTAACTATAGCCTTGAGCAACCAGTATGGCCTTGTTTCTTACCACCTCTCCTTGTTCATTCAACTTGTTTCTGAAGACCCATCTTGTCCCAATAACATGAGTTCCTTTGGGTATAGTCACAAGAGTCCACACATCATTTCTGGAGAATTGGTTCAGTTCTTCTTGCATTACCAGAATCCATTATGTGTCTAGAAGGGCTTCATCAATAGATGTAGGTTTTATGAGGGACCCCAAACCCATAAGTGTCACTTCAGAAGGTTTGAATGAGGATCTGGTACTAACTGGTTTAGTCTTATCTCCCATAATCAATTCTTCAGAATGTGAGGATCTTTGTTTGTGATTCCTCAGAGGAGTTTGAGCTTCAACGAATTCTGGTTGAACAGTTTCAGAGTCTTTATTCTCAAATTCCTTGGCTTCTGATTCTTTACCTTCAGAGCCTAAAATTGTGATTTCCAGATCTGCAAACTTCTCAACTAGCTTTGACTTTTTAGGGTCAATCTTATCATCAAATCTAACATGAATTAATTCTTCAACAATTAGTGTTTCTGTGTTGTATACTCTATAACCCTTAGAGAGTTCAGAGTATCCTAACATAATACACTTTTGTGACTTAGAACAAAACTTGTTCAGATTGTCTTTAGTGTTCAGCATAAAGCAATCACAACCAAAAGGATGAAAGTATAAAATGTTGGGTTTCCTGTTTTTCCATAATTCATAAGGAGTCTTACCCACAATAGGTTTTATAGATATCTTGTTGCATATGTAATATCTCCTAGATCCCCAAGGGGAGAATGAGGGGAAACAAGGTTAAGATCTCCTTCTCCAACAGTGATGTCATTGGAACCAACCCTCACGATAATGACTTCATGGCCATCACCGTACAAAATGGAAATTAGGATATCAAACGATTCTTGATAGACCCTGGGAGTTCTACCGATATTCTATTTTGGGATGCGTTTCTGAAACTTCCACTAAATTTTAACAAGGTCAAAAAATTTAGAGGATCATTAATAGTATTGAGAGGAGAACGAATATAAGTAAGGGCCATGTAACCCTAGAAAGAACATGCGATGTGGGAGACGATGCCAAGGCGATTAAAGTCAGCTACCCTATCATAAACATCATATTACCCTACAACATCATTTTAGGTTAACCCATCATCAATGAACTAGGGGTAGTTATCTCCACTCGGTACCTGGTACTTAAATACCTGCTACCTAGTGGGCGAGTCAGGATTATAAAAGGTGGGAATTGGATAGCTCAAGAGTGTTATCATAATAGTCTAACTATAGAAAGGGAAAAGTTTGCCCTTGTGGGCACGCCCCTATGTGAAGTCCCAGATATAGACGTTGATTCCTGGGATCCTAGGTTGGGTGCAGATAATGAAATACTCATGCCTACAGAGGACTTGAAGGAAGTCATAATAGGCCCTTCACCACATCAACTGACAAAGATAGGTACCTCAATTACCGAGGAAGAAGAACATGAGCTAGTTGATTAACTCACCTGGAATTTTGACTGGGCTCCCTCTGTTATGATTGGGATATATACAAGGGTGGTGAGCTACTGCCTTGCCACCGACCTTTCCACCAAACCAGTGGTGCAGAGGAAGCAGAAAGTTGGCGAAGAGAAAAAACTTGTGTATTTAATAAGCAATGTGTTCAGAGGCGTAGAGGCACGATATTAAAAGATTGAGAAACTGACATTGTATTTCATTGTCACAATGAGGAAGTTGCATCCTTATTTTCAAGAGCACAAGATCTTCGTGAAAACAAATTATCTCGTCTGACAGGTCTTTAAAAAGCTAGATCTGGCGAGGATGATGGTATCCTGGCCTTCATAACAAATATATTTTCTGCCTCTTAAGGAAATATTTTATGTTGGACTTCATAGCAAAGATCCTTTCTGCCTTGCAGACTGGACTTCATAGCGAAAATCCTTGTTGCCTCTTAAAGAAATATTTTATGTTGGAATTTATAGCAAATATCCTTGCATCAATTTCTCATATTTTAACACAACAACAACACATCAAAACATAATCATACAACCCTAATGAAAGCAATAACCTCTCTTATCTACCCTATCACACAATACACCCATAATGAAAGTCCCTTCTCCCCCTTTACCTTAGAATTTCCAGCATCAAGTTCTCTAATCAGAAATTGTTCTTCCCTGCTTAAGCCCTAGACTTGTTCTTCTCACTTTTTCTCCAACTCCCATTTTGCATGTACTGTAACTTCTCTCAAATCTCACATTCCTCTATTTATAAATAAAATCTAATTCTTCCATTTAGGTATTTCCTTTACAACTCCCAACTTATTCTCCCATATCTCTTCATTGCCTCTTATTCCTCTACTAACTCATATTTTCTCTTTAATTTAATTAATTAAATAATTTCTAACATAAAGCCACCAATTTCTATTTTTATTTCTAATTTTAATTAAATATACTAATTATTCTAATTTAGTTATTGTTAATTATTCTACTAAACACCCATATTCTCACCACACCCCACTAATACCAATACACTCCATCAACACATATAATCACATAATTTATTTTAATTAAAACACCTAATAACCAAATAAATACATAAAAATTTTAATTAAATCAATTAATTGAATTTGGGATGTTACAACTCTCATCGTCTGCTTGAATCACATGAGACGGGACCAGAATGTATCTCCTTACTCAGACACATGAAACACAACATAAAGGTCAGCAAGTGGCAGTGGCAAGGCAATCTGATGGGCCACATCTTCTATCCTCTACAAAATATGGTATGGACCAACAAAATGTGGCGTGAGCTTTCTAGACTTCAAAGCTCGACCAAGTCCAGTTACCAGAGTAACTCTCAAAAACACATGAAGATCTTTGTCGCCTTCCACAAAAAATATATATGAACTATCTAACTCCTCGCTTGAGGGACTTAGATTTTCCTTGGGCAGGATCCAATATACGTTTAACGCTAAGAAGGCACGATCAAAGTTTAGCCTAATAGACTTAGTTTAAAGTCTTATCTGAGGATTTGATAAAAGTCCCGCCCTAGAGGTCTAACGCCTCGCCCGAGGGACTTATGGTTGCATCATCCAGACTTAATATAACTTTGTCTGTGGGACTGGGAATTCTCATCGAACTGACTATTTAACTCATTTCCTGAGAGACTTAGAGTTTTCTTGGGTGGGGTCCAATATATGCATCACATTCAATAGGTGCGGCTGAATTCTAGCCTAAGAGACTTAGTCTAAAGTCTTGTCTGAAGGCTTGATAGATGTCTAGCCTGAGAGGCCGAACGCCTTGCCTGAGGGATTTATAGTCTCAACATCCAGACTTCATGTATTTTTCCTGAGGGACCTATAGTCTCATCATTCAAGCTCAACGTAATCTCTCCAGATAACCCAAAGCCTAATCGATATTGTTCATCACACATGTCATTAGGAAAACTTAAGGCCTCGAGATACTCCCCCGTTCTATGGTATAAAAAACAGTTTGTCCTTTATTAAAGTCCGCGTTGTTGAGGAACTGTGTAGTGTTGTATTTGTAAAAGACCTGGCGAGAGAAGGAGTTGTGCAACTCCAGGAAGGGAGACGATCATGTGTTTCCTCCAAGGAGGTATCACCTCACCTCAAGTATATTTCTCTCTCAAAGATATGGGAGAATGTGGGAAAAGACATTCCTTTGACAAAGAGAAGTTAGAGTCAAAAGTTGGTCCACGCCTCCCTAGGAAATAGGGACTCAACGGTCCATCATTAATTGAGTGGGTGGTATTTCTTCCCAAGTAACTCTAGGCTAAAGGACTTTATAAATACTTAACCTCTAACAGGAGAAAGAAAATCTCATAACTTATACACAACACCTAAAGTAACACACTAATAGACAGAGACTCTCACCTCACGTGAGCAGGACCTCTACAACCACCGTAATAACACCATACAGGATTCCTCGCTGCTGTGGGCAAGCCCCTACGACCACGAATTGTGATAAACCTACTAAGGCCTCTGAGTATCCTATGCCCTTATAAGGATACTATTAGTAGACCTCAAATTACTAATGTTTATGTTAGGCGTAAGCCCTAATGCCCAGTAATTTTTGCCCAAAATTATTTAATTAGATGTCATGTATATAAGTAGAATATAGAATGAGAAAGTCTCTCATTCTGTTTGTTATTGGTTGGTTTAGTTTAGGAGAGACTAGGCTCTCTAATCCTAGTGGTTGTATTTAATTGTGTAAGTATAACTGCTGTTATAGTTTGTAACTACTACAACAGGAAGTTGCAGGAAGTTATTCCCATTATAACTGCAATAAAGTATTGTATTTATGTGTATTATTCCCCCCTCATATATCAATACTATTCAAAATATATAATTTGTATCAAAGACAGAGATCTTTGGCACTAGTTCATGGTCCACACGCACCGAAAAATGGAAGCAAGATTGGAATTTTTGTAAAGGGTATATGAAGGTTTTGTCACAACTAGAGAAGAGATTTATGAAATGCACAATTTGATGGAAATTGAAAAAATATGAATCTAGGCATTGAATAGACGAACTGCTCGAAACTATTCGCAGTTTCACTATCCAAAATAAGAACATATGCAATGGTACCCCTATATTTCGACAGAATCTCTGCAACCTTGATGAAAAATGAAGGAAACTTACAATTCCCATCTTCTAGGGTGAAGACGCTTTTAGGTGGATTAATCATGTTAGATGCTACTTTGATTTAAAGGGTGTAACTGGAAATGAAAAGGTACAGAATGTCATGATTAAAATGGAAGGAAAAGCACTCTCGTGGTATAAATGGTGGGAATTTTGTCCCCCCTCACCATCTTGGGATGATTTCAAGGCTGGTTTAATCAAATGATTTTAACCATCAATGCTACAAAGTCCATATGAACTACTCCTCAACCTTAAGCAAATGGGCTTGGTGGAAGAGTATCATGACAAGTTTGAATTTTATGCTGGCCCACTTAGAAGTGTAGAACCAGATTATCTTAAAGGTATTTTTCTCAATGGGTTAAAAGATGGAGTAAAAGCAGAATTAAAATTACATCCAGTTACAACCTTGGCCGAGATGATATATTTTTCCCAACAAATTGATGAAAAGAATGTCATCCTTTACAAAGGAACTTCCTCCAACACCAACTCTAAGACTTTCACCAAGGCTTACCCTTCTAACTGCACTATTACATGGGACGCCAACAATAAAGCAATCAACACCAAAACAACGTCAAATATTCCCACAACTGATACATCTAGCAAAAAAAACAAAAACTATTTCTCGTGGGTGAGCTTTTTAACTCCTTACAGACCCGGAAATGCAGGATAAAATGGCCAAGAATTTGTGTTTTTGGTGTGATGAAAAATTTTCTCTGGGTCATGTGTGCGCCAATAAACAATTTCATGTCATGCTTATGGAAGGAGACAATGATGACGAATCAACCCTAATTATTAAAAGAACAATAAAATTAACACTTCACGCCCTTCAATTATCCATGTATAGTATATATGCATTCACATCCAAGAAAACTATCAAGTTATGGGGATATTTGGTTGAGCAATGCGTTTTGGTTTTGGTAGATTGTAAAGCCTTTAACAATTTCATTTCTTCTCTCTTGGCTCACCAATGAGGCTTATTTGTTGCTGCAACACGCCGCAAAATTCCATGTGGTGGGGGTTTGTCATAAATTAACCTTGGACATTCAAGGTCTTTTGTAACTCAACGAGAAATTTATGCCTTTGAACTTAGTGGAGTTGATATTGTGTTGGGAATGGAATGGCTAGCATAACGTGGGGAAACTCGGGCCAACTTTGGAGACTTTCTTCTCAAAGTTCCTACACCCACATGAACTCACCAAACAATGGGAAGGATTTCTAATCACCTATCACATGATTTTAGAAGCAACCGACCCACATGAGGCCACATTATTGTGGATTCAGCCAATTTTTTAGGACTATCGCATTCACCGAACTATAAGGTTTACCACCTCGACGGAGTCATAACCATGCAATCATCTTGAAGGAATGCACTCATATCCCCAATCTACGTCCTTATAGGTATCCCCATTATTAAAAAAAATGAAATTGAGAAATTAGTGGATAACATGTTGTAATTCAAAGTCATTAGGCCAAGTGTTAGTCAATATTCTAGCCATATCATTCCTGTCAAGAAAAAAGACGGCGGCTGGTGGTTTTGTGTAGATTATCGTGCCTTAAATAAAATCACTCTGCCAAATAAATGTCATATACCCATTATTGATGAATTGTTGGATGCACTAAGAGGTGTGACGATATTCTCTAAGTTGGATTCGAAGGCTGGTTATCATCAAATCATAATAAAAATATAGGACATCTCCAAAACATCCTTTAGAACTCATGAAGGCCACTATGAATTTGTCGTTAATCCTTTTGGTCTTACTAATGCTCCATCTACATTTCAGGCTTTAATGAATGAAGTGTTACAGCCATATTTACGTAGATTCACATTGGTATTTTATATGATATTTTAGTGTATAGTAAAACTGAGGAGAAGCACAAGAGACATTTGGAGGTTGTTTTGACTTTGCTCAAAGAGAATCAATTAGTGGCCAACTTCAAAAAATGTACATTAGGTCAAAGCCAATGAGAATATTTAGGACACATTATTTCTTGGCAGGGTGTGGCAGCCGATCCACAGAAAATTGAAGCAATGCTCAATTGGCTTATTCCAAGAGATCTCATAGCTTTTCGGGGATTCTTAGACCTCACAGGTTACTATCTCCAATTTGTTCTAAATTATGGTAAGATTGCAAGACCTCTCACTTAACTTCTTAAGAAAAATAATTTTAGTTGGAATGGGAAACACAAGCTTCCTTTGCATTTTTGAAGAAAGCCATGGTTGAATTACACATCCTTATTGTACCATATTTTTCTCTTCCTTTTGTTATTGAGATAAATGCTTATTATTGAGACAAATGCCTCTAATGAAGGCTTAGGCGCCATATTAATGCAACATGGTCATCCAATAACATTTCTAAGCCAAACTTTACCTGATCGGGCACAACAAAAATTTGTCTATGAGTGAGAACTTATGGCTATTGTCATGGCGGTTCAGAAATGGAGACATTACTTTATGTGACTCAATTTTATTATTCACTCTGACGAGAAAAGTTTGAAGTTACTCACTGACCAATGCATTTCGGGTGACGACCAATTCTAATGGACATCTAAATTAATGGGATTTGATTTTGATATTGTTTACAAACCCGAGAGTGATAACCGGGAAGTCAATGCTTTATCCCATTGCATGACTTATGTTGCCGTTTCTGTGATACACTTCGCTGATTGGGGGGAATGGGAAGTAGAGGTATTGGCTGATTCTAAAGTCCAAAGCATTATTCATGACTTGCTGCAGGATTCTAGTACTCGACCAAATTATACCTTCCAAATTTGGAAACCCCCGAGTTTTTCAAAAATCCCCCAACTACTAAATGAATATCACTATTCAACAATAAATGATCATTTGGGATTTTTTCGCACTTATAAATGGTTAGGAACTTTGGTTTATTGGGAAGGAATAAATAAAGATATTTAAAATCTTGTAGTTTCTTGTGCTATTTGTAACGCCCCAAAATAATTAGGATATTTATTTAATTTATTTCTTATAGATATTCGTGATTTCGGTGAATTTAGGTGGAATATTTTGATCCCTGATGACTTGTGTTGTGGGGTATTGATGATGTTAAGGAGGTGCTGAGAGTATTTAGAAGTCTGTGATGTGTTAATAATATTTTGGTAATAATAATATGATTATATGATATATATTATTATTATTATTATTATTATTTTAAAATAAAAGAAATGGCTAAGTGGTAATTATGCGACGATAAGTGAGGACGAAGTTGGGAAAACATATTAAGGGTCCTAAGGGTATAATGGACAAAAAGGAATTGGAGAGAAATGAGAAGTCATTGTTGGTACGATCATTTTGGGAGAAGACGCTCTGAGGAAAAGGGAGAAGCAGAGCTAAGGCCTAGAGACATCGGAAGAATCTTCATCTGAGGTAGGGGTGGGGTTCTTTAATCTCTAAGGGTTGCATAATCTTTGTATGAGGGTAGAAAAATCATTAGGATCGTCCCTATGTGTTGATTTGGGAATTCGGTTTTGTGTAAAAGCATGCTAAATGGAATTGAAACGTTGAATATATGATGAAATGATGATGTTCATGCTAATATATGTTTCTATGAGTGTTTGGATGTATTTTAGATGATTGGGTGTTAAGAAATGGGAGTTTTTGGCCCCAAATGACCTATACTAGCACTGTTGGAAATTCTGGGTTCGCTGGGTTCGCTAGGCGAAGGGAAGGCGAAAGTTCGCCTAGCGAACATGGCAGATTTTCCCATTTTGTTTCCTTCATAACTTTTGGTCCGTAACTCGGATTGAGGCACGGCCGGAAGCGTTGGAAAGCTACTTCAACGCTCTTTGTGATAGTGAAGTAGAAACATATGTTTATGCCATGGATTGATAAGATAGTGATGAAAATGTAATGAATGTGAATGGTATGGGTCCTTATTCCTACCATAATTCATGAATCGGATGTCCGTTTGACGCGTTAATTGGGTTGTTGTTGTTTTATGTGTTGTGAGTCGAACTGATAGACTCGGTGGTGAGTATGCGTGTCATAGTTTAGAATTACTACTATTGTATGTGTATGTCTGGGTCTGTTTGTGGGCAAATCGGCGAAGAATTGGGGCTGAAATGATGCTGAAATCGCATCTGCAGAGTTGCAGAATTGCGATGTTTGCAATGCGAACAGAAGTTCGCTGGGAGAATGGAGAGCGAGCGGAGGAGAGAAAGGATGCCTCTGGTTTTTGTATGGGAAAGGGGTGTTCGCTGGCAAGTTCGCTGGGCGAACCCCTAGTGAACGTGAGTTCGCTGTGCGAACGAGAGTTTGATGTGCGAACTCGCAGCGAATCGTGGCAGTACTGAAATTCTGCTACACGGACAGAATTTTTCTAAACTTCAAAATTTCATAACTTTTATTCCGTATGTCCGTTTTAGTCGCCACTCGAAGCGTTGGAAAGCTGGGTTCATATACTTTTCGTTAAAATTAATTTCAAAACTAGAATTCCAACCCTTCGACGTATTAATTTGGATTTGGTGTATGTTGTTGTGTGTTGTAAGTGGAGATGATGGATTCGTTTGTGTGTATGCGTGTTATCGTTGTAGATTGTTGTTGTTGGCAGGTATAGACTGCTTGTTGTGTAATTATATTACGATGTATTGACGTGTTGATGGTCATATGCATGTAATCGTTGTTGTATTTGTCGTGGTATGTTGTTGTTGTGTGATGTCGTTGTATGCATGACATGTTGCATAAGTGTGGGATAAGCCATGTGCCCATGTGGGGTGTGAGCGGTTACGGGTGATCGTGTGCCCATGTGGGGTGTGAGTGATCACGAATGTCGTGTGCTCATGTGGGGTATGAGCGACTATTATGAAATCCCGACGGGGATTATGACCATGAAACAGGGGTCAAATCGGTACCACATGCATTGAGTTGAGTCGTGGGTCTCATTGCATTGCATTATGTGTGTTGATTTTCTGATTGTCTGAGAAATGCTAATTGTGTAAATGTGGTGATGATAAGGTAGATTTTATAATGTTTTTATGCTTTCATACTTATATTATGCATTTCTTATATTGATTTGAGAATCTCACCCCTTCTGTTTGAATGTTACCTCTACGTGGGTAACGTGCAGATAAGCAGGAGTAGTTTGGAGGTGGAGTTAGCGAAGACGAGGTCTTCTCTTTTATGTCATCGAGCCGCTGTCATACCCCAAATTTTGACCACTAAGATTTTCCATCATTGTGCAAATCATCATCACAATATGGATGTACCTTTGTGCCTCATCAATCTCCTCAAGGAATTGTTGAGCATTCACCACAATTAAAATTAGGGTTTCAAGCCCTCTCTGAGCTTTGGACAAAGGATCAATCAAGAAATGGCATGATCTTCAACTTGTCTAAACCTCTCAAACCTCTACAATGGATCAAGAGGACTCCCACTTCAAGGATTAAGCACAAGGTTGCTCCCTTCTAGGTGGATCAAGCTTCAAGATCGCCAGTGTCGCCAAATTAGGGTTTTGGTCGACCAGGGCCTCCAGATGGAAATTTTCATCTGGGTATGAGCCAATGCTTCAAAGCATATCCTAATATACTCCATGGAACCTCATGGACCCAAGCATCAAGCCAATTTAGCCTCTAGGGATGCATACATCAAAAATCAGGAATTAGGGTTTCTTGACCTAATTCACCCCTAAGTTGACTTTTGGGAAAAATCATGAACCAAGACCTCAAGAAATGATTTGAGGGTCTCTAATATACCATATTGATCCATTTGGAACAATGGATTGATCCAAGAAGCTTGAGCAACAAGTTTCAATTTCATCTGAACCACAGTTAGGGTTTTGCGAGAAAAGTCAATTGTAGCTTTGACTTTTGACCAGGACATGCTCTCAAACCCTAGGACATGATTCAATACACCCTATAACACCCATGGAACATGTCAATCAAGTTTGATTTAGGTCAAGGACATGATTTCATAGAGGATCGCACAGTTTGTAATTCATATGATAAAAAGTCAACTGTGCACAAAAGTCAACTTTGACTTTTTGAGATTTTTCACAAAAATGGATTTTTAACCCTAAAATGATGTTAATGTATGATTTAAATCATCATTCATCAAGAAAAATCAAAGAAAGTGGGATAACTTGTAAAAGGGGTAACCATAAAAACATAGAAAATTTTCTAAGTTATGAAAAAAAGTGACAAATGTATCAATTTTGGAGGATCATAACTCCTAAACCACAAAGCCATTTTTTCCCATCCAAGGCTTGATTTGTAGATCTCATTGCCCTCTACAAAAGCTTCATACTGACCTATGTCCAAATTCCTCATGGATTTTGAGTTATGGAGTGATCAAAATCAAGAAAAGTCACTTTGTTCCAACACTTAGTGAAAATTTCACTAAGTCAGAATTTGCCTTACTTTTTTCCAAATGTAGGGGGATTTTTCACTTGGATCCAAAA
This sequence comes from Lathyrus tuberosus, assembly GCA_022829125.1. Taxonomy (NCBI): domain Eukaryota; kingdom Viridiplantae; phylum Streptophyta; class Magnoliopsida; order Fabales; family Fabaceae; genus Lathyrus; species Lathyrus tuberosus. The sequence continues at coordinate 4,899,247 of JALAZF010000199.1, read as the reverse complement.
AGTATCAAAACCAAATATGATTAGACAGTTGTTGTATCATATAAGGGCTTTCCAAAATGGCCAAGAACATCACCAAATTCAATTTGAGCTTTGAGATATGATAGTGGCAAGATGCCTTGCTGAAACCTGCCAAGGCAAGGCAGATTTTTGCACTTTTGGTCGATTTGCCAAAATCAGCCAATTCCAAGCCTTGTCATCACTTTGGACACATCTGAGGATTGAATCTAAAGGGGACAATCACTGAGCCAAGCCTCCAAAGTCCTTGGAACAAGAAATAGCATGCCAAACGTAGAATTGCCCAAAATAGGGACAAGATTCCAATTTTGGATTGGAGCATTCAATGGAAGCACCAAGGTGGCATGGACTGAGCTATTAGCAACTGAATTCAGTCAAGACTTATCCAAGACCAAGGGGACCAGCAGCCTGTGCCCTAACCTCTAGTCAATGGCTAGAGGAGACTTGGATTTTCATTTGCCAACATTGGCCAACCCTACTCAGCAGTTGCCATTCACTATTCCTTGCAAAACAAACTTGCTCTACTATAAATAGAGCTCAATTGTGATCAGTTTAAGTACACCAAAGGCCTATAACACTTGCCTTTCTCAAAATCCACTTCAAACTCTCAAAAATGCCTTTCTTAGCAAGTCACTATCAGGTTTTTCATTAGAGAGTAATTCCACTCAAACCAATCACACACACACCTCACATACATCATATGAGAGCTGATCAAACACTTAAACTACACCTGGAACACTGATTTCTCAGAATCACCAGTCAATTGCTCAAGGTTTTAACCAAGTTACAGTTGAGATGCCATGAAGTGATCCAGCCAATTTCCATCAAGTCCAAGCATTCAAACACACTCCATAGGGTGTAGGGAAGCTGTTCAGATCATCACAACGCATCTGTAACACCTCCAACTCAGAAATCAATTTTCTCTTGCCGTCACGACCTAGAGGTAAGCCTAAACTTGGTCATCTCTCAATCTATGCATATTTCCTCGCACAATACTTTTGCCAAATGTTCATAATCATGCATGGAATGTTTCCCCTCAATTAATTGCTTTGTTTGAATCGTGTATCAAAAACCCAAGCCTTCATGCAGAATTTAGGGTTCTTGAGGATTTGTCGTGATTTCTTGTTTTATGCTTAATTTAAATGCAATAATTATCATAAACATGACCGTGAGGTGAAAACGAGCAGATTGATATGTGGATTGCATGATATAATCAAGTATTCAGTGAGATTGTATAGAAAATGCAAATCTGGGCAAAACTGAAAAACGCGCGTGTTCTTCAGCTGTTCTTGGCGCCATTTCTCTCAAATTCAAATATTTGAATTTTGTGATTTTATTTAATTGATTCAAAAATTAATTTCTCTCTGAGTTTTAATGATTTTGAGTTGATTTTTTTTTAATAATTCACAAAAATGTTAAAATATTTTATTTTTCCAAAAAATTCCAAAAATATTATTAATTTCATATAATTGATATTTTTGCAAAGAATTAATGTTTTAATTGTTTTTGACATTTAAAATATTTTTTTCCTTATTGACTTTGCAAATTTTAATGATTTCTAATCATTTTGTAGGCCAAAACTTAATTTATGAAGCATTAATCCAAGATCACAATTTGTTTTCCACATGTTAAACAATTTTGATCATTTTAATTAAATATTTTATTCAATTAAAACACATTTTGAAAAAAAATTAGGGTTTTTGATTAATTCAACCCTCATAAATCATTTTCAAAACTTTTGGGCCTCTATTAGAGTGTAAGACCCAACCCCTTTGAAAACCAAGTCATTCTTGGGCCTCAGTCTTTGTATAAGACCCCCGGTGTTTTCAAAATCTCGGCGCGATCGCCACTTCAGAAAAAAAATCATCTGGGCCTACCCTCGAGTAGTAAGACCCATTTCTTTTCTTTAACCTCTTTGGGCCTCTTGAGAGAGTGTAAGACCCAAACCACCCTGTACAAACAATTTTGGGCCTCGCTTATTGTATAAGTCCCTTTGTACAAGTAAACGGCGCGATCGTCGCCTTTTAAAAAAATCAATTGGGCCTCTCCTCGAGCTATAAGACCCATTCAAAACTTTTGGGCGTCTAATGGAGTGTAAGACCCAATCCCCTTTTAACCAAAACAACTTTGGGCCTCAGATATTGTATAAAGCCCCTTTGCGTTAAAAGAAAATCTCGGCGCGATAGCCATTTCAAACGAAAAATCATCTGGGCCTACCCTCGTGTTATAAGCCCCACTCTTTTTCTTTAAACCTTTTTTGGGCCTCTTGAGAGAGTGTAAGACCCATTCCTTTGTACAGAAAACAATTTTTTGGGCCTCAGTCACTTGTATAAGTCCCTCTGTACAAATTCAACAGTGCGATCACTGATAAAACCCCGGGCCTCTCCTTGAGCTGTAAGCCCCAAATCTTTTTCAAAGCACTTTATCCTTTGATTTTGAAATATATTGTTGTTTTCAATCTTTCTTTGTTGAGCAACTAACCAAACAACATGGAAGCTCTACAACCGAGTAAGTGTTTATCCGCTTTCATTTACCGCTTTCATATATATATAACTGTATTATGGGGCTATTTCGCTGTAAGTCTTCTTTCATAAACTCATATCAACTGTGTAATAATAGTATAGATATTTAGAGTTTCCCCGGCAACTACGTCTAGCATTAAGCTCGTTGGTCACTCTTAAATAGTCAAAACTAGATCCCCATAGGATTACCAGACACAGTCTTCCCTCCTCTTGGGGTTAAACAATATGGAGATGTGAAAGGCAGATTCTTTTCGAACCCTTTCTCAGACTGTCACTCGTAGAAGTTGTCAAAGGAACTCTATTCCCCAGAGATGATCTCTTCTCCGTGAATTGCATCCCTTGAGTTTCTTCCAAATTCTCGAACTTTCCTGGCTTAATCTATTCTTTGTGAATAGCCTGTCTTGAACTTCTCGGGGTTTGGGGACCCACAGGCTTCCTAAAAGCATCCCCGCCTCCTCTTGGACGTTGTACAAGGACCCGTCGGCTTCTTAGAAGTATTCACAGCCTCCTCTTAGGCTTCATATAAATGATTTCTTCCTCCAGGAATGATAGCCTCCTCTTGGGCTTAGTACAAATTGTCCCTCGGCTTTTTAAAAGTTTCCAGCCTCCTCTTGGGCTTCGTACAAATTGTCCCGACGACCTCCTAAAGGTATAGGAACAGAAATCAGTCATCTTAATAGAACAGTCTTTCCAAGAGTCTACTATTGTTTCTCAAAGCATAGTACAAAAGATGAAACTCTAGACTTGGACAATCTAATTTCCTTGAGTCTCAAAGACATTCTCAAGCACCCTTCAAGAATAGGAAGGAACCCCGTAGACTCGGACAGTCTCAATACCCTTTGGATTTCCCATTTCCTCAAAGAAAAGGAAATATCACTGATCCTCGAATCAAAATCCCTGAGCACAGCGTTACTCATATAAGAACTGATTTTCTCTTTGAACCCATATACTGGCCACTCAACTGAACAATACCCTCTTTCGCCTCCATCTCGGGCTTTGTACGAGATACAAGAAGGTTCTTATTGAATCAACACTTTAGCCTCCATCTCGGGCTTTATACGAGATACAAAAAGAAAAAAGACTCTCTTGAGTCAACAACACTTTAGCCTCCGTCTTGGGCTTTGTACAAGACACAAATCACTCCCTTGTTGAGTATAAAACAACCCTTTTAGCCTCTCTCTCGGGCTTCGTACAAGACACATAAAAAACACCCTCTTGCTGGGCCAATAGCCTCCTCTTAGGCTTCGTATAAGAAAACCACTGGTTGATCCAATCAACCTTTTAGCATCAAAGTTGTGCCTCGTTCACAGTACATAAACATCAACAACTCCTTCCCCTTCATCTAATCGCTGTAAGCGGCAAGCCTCTGGATTATCTACATCCATGCCACTATCCCTCCTTTAGCATGAGAAATTCCTAAGGAAAGATGGCATTGCTCTACACTGAGTTAAAGTCTTCTCCTTCAGGTTGGAAATCCCCTATAAAGGAAATTATGGCATTGCCGGATTCACACATCCCGGTTAAAGTAATTCTCCTTTATAAATAGTTGTGACAGACAAACCCCTCTTTAGAGATGACAAATTCTCTCTAAAGTCAAACCCTTTTAGCATCACATCTTGGGCTTTGAACAAGATACAAACTACCTTCAGCTTCACGTCTTGGGCTTTGAACAAGACACCAAAACACCATTTCCTCCCGTAGAATAGGAGGAACTACGATCGCTCTGATTTCCCTGTTTCAGAAAAATGGGAATACGTAGGCATAAGATTGAAAGAAAAATCTTAGCGAGCACACTAAACAAAAACCCAAAATCTCGTACCTTTCCATATCAATCGAAAAGCATCAGTCCTAGCGTCCTACCCATAAACAGTCTCATTATCCCAGTCCGAAACAAAGAAAGAAGAAAGAGGCCCCCCACATTGATAGCATCCGTAACCTAACAGGCCGCTGTTTAAACTCAATATGCAAGCAGGGTTAATTGGAGACATCTATTTCCCTTCCTTAGTCAGCTCACAATAGGATAAAAAATGAATCGACCTGTAGTAACCCCCAAGGAGCGACAGTGCTTAAGAAACACGTCCAGTTTCGCTCGCTGCAGAAAAATGGCGCCCATCGTGAGGCCGGTCTTTCTTTCTTTCTTTCTTTCTTTCTTTCTTTTCTAGGATTGGACTTTTTGTTGACTTCACTAGGATCTTAGGTCAAAACCTTTAAGGGGGGAAAGAACCACAAAATGGCGACTCCGCCGGGGAACCATTTTCTGTCAGGAACATAAGATTCATAGCTTTTAAAAAGTCTAGGACATTAGGACAAATATATATACTGTTTTTCCTAATTGATATCTGTGTTTATTTTCCTGCTAATGGGAATGCGTGTGATGCCACATGTGGAAAGATTGAGTATACACTTAAGATAAGTGATGGCGACGAGGTCGACCATCAACCTCAGTGGAGGCTTCCCAATGCAACCCATTCCCTCTCACAGGCAATGGGTCGATTGTGATGTCTGAGAAGCTGAGGAGCTAACCCTTTTGTAGTGCGGAAACTATCGAAAATAGTTGTCACGCGATACTACCCTCATTTGAGGCTGATGGTCTATTCTCGATGAATAGCATTTACTCTAAGATTTCATACAGCTCGCTGGCGATCCGCTTGCTGTTTGTTATCCTGGGAGGAGCTGATGAATTTGAGTACAGGTACAAAAATCACCCTAGTATAAACCTTTGGGGATGGGTAGAGCCTTGACTCCATGACAACGACCCTTTGACCCCATGTTTTTTCTATATTTTTGTGTGCTGCATTCATGCATTCATTTAAAAAACATTAAAACATTCAAAAAATTTCTCTTCTAGTCTCTCTGTCTTTTCAAAATAAACTAAGACTGTGATTGCAAATATCAGAGAAAAGGATTGCGCTAATGGATTTCGGTAGAAGGAGAACTCATAAGTACACCTTCAGGATTCCAAAACTAGAGGATTTAAGATGTTTGGCGAGGATGATCACAAACCAAGAGGCTTTCAGAGCCAAGTACGGAGGTTTGCTATCTCTGCTAAGAGTCCATGTGATTGAGGGAATCATGGATGCGCTCGTTTAGTTCTACGATCCGGTCTATCATTGTTTCACATTCCCAGATTACTAGCTAGCACCAACACTAGAGGAATATTCTCATCTGATTTATCTACACATTACCGATCAAGCTCCATTTTCTGGACTGGAAGAAATTCCAAAGAATCAGACCATTGCAAGAGCCATTCATTTGGACGAGTCTGAGGTCAAGACTCACATGACCACTAAGGGTGGCATACAAGGTTTGCCAGCCCAGTTCTTAACAAAGAAAGCCATGTACTTCGCCAGTATCGGGAACGTGACTGCTTTTGAAAGCATCTTTGTTTTACTCACCTACGGGTTATTTTTGTTGCCCAACATTAATAACTTCGTCGATATCAACTCCATTAAGGTTTTTCTCATTGGAAACCCTGTGCCAACTTTGCTCGCAGAAACGTATCATTCTGTACACTTAGGGAATTTGTACAGTGGAGGGGAGATCACATGTTGTGTACCTCTGTTTTATAAATGGTTTATCTCCCATTTGCCTATGTCTGCTGCTTTTTGGGATCACAAGAGTGCCTTACGTTGGTTGCAGAAAATCATGTCTCTCACCAACTCTGACATTGATTGGTGTAATAGGATTTATGATGGGATCAGGATCATTGACCATTGTGGAAACTTCCCCAACGTACCCCTTATAGGAACTAAGGGAGGAATCAATTACCATCCAGTTCTCGTTCGTCGTCAATTTGGATACCCGATGAGGTACGTCCCACGACATGCTCATCTGGAAGGTCTTTTCTTCAAGGAAGGAGAAAATGACAGAGCACTAAAGACAGAAATAGTGCACGCTTGGAAACATGTTCATAAGAAAGGACGAGAGTCTCTAGGAAAACCGGAATGTGTCTCGGTGAAGCCTTATCTCCACTGGGTACAAACTAGAGCTCTCAAGTTAAAGATGCCTTATCCTCGTCACGAAGTTCTTTCGCCGAGGGAGTCTGTCATGTACTTCATGACTGAGACTGAAAAGCTTCAGGTTACTCTCAACAAAGTTCAACGGGAGAGGAGGTCTTGGAAGAACAAGTATCGCACCCTCAACGTGGAGTGCATCAAAATACAGCAACTACTAAAAGATAAGGACGCTCTAATTGAAATTTTGGAGCAACATGATGTAGAGAATCAAGATGACCAAAGGAATTTGCTCACTCCTTTCACCTGGAAAAGGAATGACAACCCGACAACGGCCCAAGAGCCCCGGTCAAAGAAGAGGAAAATACCAGAGTCAGCACCCAATTTCTCTTCAGAGAGGACTCGGGACCCATTAGCTTAGGTTTCTGTTTCTGCACCTTGTAATCTACTATATTTTCATTTTTGTAATCCTTTGAATTCAATAAAAAGGGGTTTCCCCACTGTTTGATATTTGCAATCTAATTGTCGAAGTTTATTTTGATTAAACCAAAAAATAATTAATATAATCATTGCATTCATCATTCTCACATCGCGTATTCTTCTTACCTACGAATCTCACGTTTGTGTCACGGTTCTAGAGTCAAACTGTCTCATTCGTACAATACTCGGGCCAATCGTCAGAAAAGGATGGATGATCTTGAGGAAGAGAACAGAGAGTTGAAAGAAGAGATCGACGCTCTGAGAGAGGATATGAGAAAGCTTCGTAACGACATGCAAGCCATGGAAGAAGCTCAGCTACAAAGGACTGTGATCTTAGATATCACCTCAATGCCCATAGTGGAGAAGTATGATCCTAGGTATCAAATGCCGAAAGATCGTCCTTGGGGCATGCCTGTTAACTATATCCCGGAAGGATATGTTCCGCCGATCACTGAAGATCAGGGAATCATAACAGAAGCCGCTGGGCCTGAAGGTTACAAACTTCGGGAAAGCGAAGATGCCAGGGGCATACTGAAGATTCTTGAAGGTTACAAACTTCGGGAAACGCCAAGATTCACTGCCGTAGTCATGGTACCACCCCCTGTGGTGCACACTGTCCCGGAAGGACAGATTCCACCGATACCTTCTGGTAAGAAGGAAACTATGTTCGATAGAATGGATGAATTCCAGGAACAGTTCCTAGAAATGCAGAAGGAACTGCAAGCCATCCGCGGTCAGGATTTATTTGGAAAGGACGCCGCAGACCTTTGTTTGGTCCCCAATGTGAAAGTTCCGCACAAATTTCAAGTGCCCGACTTTGAAAAATACAAGGGTAACTCTTGCCCTCAGAGCCATCTGGTGATGTACGCTCGGCGAATGTCAGCTCAGATGGAGAATCAGGACCTACTGATTCACTAATTTCAGGATAGTTTAACCGGTGCTGCACTCAAATGGTACATGGGTTTAAATCATACTACGATTAGCACATTCAGAGATCTTGGTACTGCCTTTGTCCAACAATACATATACAATTTAGACATGGCACCGGACAGAGATCAACTCAGATCAATGTCACAAAAGGATAAGGAAACCTTTAAGGAGTACGCTCAGAGATGGCGTGAAATTGCCGCTCAGATTTGTCCACCTCTTGAGGAAAAAGAGATGACAAAGATCTTCTTAAAGACCTTAAGCTCATTTTACTATGACAGAATGGTTGCCAGTGCGCCCAGTGATTTCACCGAGATGGTGGGCATGGGAGTTCGTCTTGAGGAAGCCGTCCAAGAAGGACGTTTGGTAAAAGACGCTGGATCATCGAGTAGTACAAAACGATATGGTAGTGCTCTCCCTAAGAAAAAAGAGCAAGATATTGGGAATATCTCTCTCAGAAAGCAAAGGCGGCGGTACCAGCCGGTAGCAGCTGTAACTCCTGCTATCAGCCCTGCGCCTATTCTTACGTATCAACCTCAGGGTGCGCAGAGCCAACCTAATCAGCAAAGGACACAACAGCCTCTTCGGCAGGCTCGTCCTCCATATAGCAACAACCGTACAATGCGGCCACCAGGGTTTGATCCTATACCCATGTTGTACGCATAACTATTTCCGTTACTACTGGCTAAGGGGCACATCCAGACTAAGTCTCCTCTAACAGTACTGGAAAATCTGTCTTTTTGGTTTAAGGTGGATCAGACATGCCCTTATCATCAAGGAGGTCCAGGGCATAACATAGAGAACTGTCTCAATTTCAAATATGACGTACAAAAGCTTGTTAGGAGCGGGCTCTTACCTTTCAAAGATACGAATCCCAATGTTCTCACAAACCCGCTGCCTCAACATGAGAAAGCTGCAGTTAACCTGATTGAGAAAGAATTTAACAACGTCTATCAAATTCATGATGTACTCTTGTTAAGGACTAATATGGTCAAGATGCATTGTAGGCGGAGTGGATATGGCCATGTGAAACCTCATAATTATCCTCAGTGTGATATCTTCTCTAAAAGCAATCAAGGATGTTTTGTAGTGCAAGCAACTCTACAGGAACAGTTGGATCTCGGATGGATCCAAGAGCACCGAGTTCGTGGAGTTAACATGGTCTATACGAATTCCAACGTCATTCAGAACCATGACATTCGTGCGATGAATGTTAACCTGGTGGCAATGCATTCAAGGCAAAGCCAGTATCATAATCTGCCGTAGCACGATTACAGTTCTTGTCTGACTTGCTCGGTAAACAAACAGGGATGCTCTTTCATACAGGAGACCCTCCAGCGTTAGATGGATCTTGGATGGATCCAAGATTACCATGATAAGAATCCATATCAGATCAATATGGTTCAAATCTTCGACATTCGCTTGATGAATACCAATTTGGTAGAGTTGCATGCTGAGCAGGTCCGACTTGGATTCCTGATATCACATGATTATCACAGCTGTAAAGCGGGTTGCGAAAACAATCAGGGATGTGCCCTTGTCCAGGAGGCACTTCAACACTTGTTAAATCATTGGTGGATGCCAATTTACATGGATGAAGATACTCAGCAAATTAGTATCAATAACAGAAACCCCACTCGACGTCAAAGTCAGGATGTCCTACTTATGGAAGCTAACCTAGTGAGGTTACATTGTATTCAAAGTGGGCGTGGCCAGGTGCCACCACACAATTATGAACGTTGTGGAGTCTGTTCGAAAAGTAACCAAGGGTGCTACCTTGTGCGAGCAGCTCTCCAGGGGCAGGTGGATCGTGGAGAGATTCGCCCATATCCAGGTTCCGGACCCATCAATTGGTCGCCGAACTACCTTGCCAATCAAATTGAGGACGTTGTCGTCATCTCTGATCATCAGAGGACCAGGAATGTTTTTGCCATTACCTCTCTGCTTGATGAATCAAGAATTCCCAACCGGGAATGGATCGAGATTACTTATGATGGTCAGAAAAACCAGAAGGTTCCCATAGTCATCTATCTGTCGGGACCACTACCGTATGAATCAGCTAAGGCAATCCCTTACAAATACGGTGCAACAGCAATTGAAAATGGAAAGGAAATTCCATTACCCTCCATCGTGAATATTGCAGACGTCAGTCGAGTAACACGGAGTGGTAGAATCTTTAACAGAGGAGTTAGAGAGTCCAACAAAGAAAAGGAACTTCAGACAGAAGCTCCCGATCCATCAGTCGATCAATCCAGTAATCCCGACCTTTCGAAAAACAATGATGAGATGCTAAAGCTCATCCAAAGGAGTGAATACAACATTGTTGATCAGCTGTTACAGACTCCTTCAAAGATCTCGGTATTATCACTGTTACTCAGTTCGGAAGCGCACAAGGAGGCTCTACAGAAAGTCTTGGAGCAAGCCTTTGTGGAACAGGATGTAACCATCAGACAGTTCGATAACATTGTCTCTAACATCACTTCTTGCAATAATTTGGGATTTAGTGATGAGGAATTACCAGAAGAGGGTCGCCGTCATAACATGGCACTCAATATCACAGTCAACTGCCAAGACGATGCTTTAGCCAGCGTACTGGTAGACACAGGGTCAGCCCTAAATGTTATGCCAAAGTCCACTTTGATGCAATTATCCTTCAAAGGACCCCCGATGAGAACCAGCGAGGTCATCGTCAAAGCATTTGATAGATCCAGAAAAATGGTTATCGACGAAGTCGACCTTCCCATAACTATTGGTCCTCACACTTTCCAAGTCACCTTCCAGGTCATGGACATCCGGGCAACGTACAGTTGTTTATTAGGAAGACCTTGGATACATCAGGCTGGAGCAGTCACTTCAACCCTCCACCAAAAGTTAAAGTTCGTCCAGAACGGCCAACTCATCACAGTCTGTGGGGAACAGGCCTTGCTCGTCAGCAATTTATCGTCATCCACTTATGTGAAACCAGAAGGGATAATCGGAACCCAGTTCTAAGCGCTTTCGCTACACAAGGACGATTAATCCAGAGGAGGAACTTCGATTTCCTCATACAAAGATGCTATTAAAGCAGTCCAGAGTACCAATACAAAAGGATGGGGACAGCTAGTCATTCCTACTGACAATAAAACAAAGAAGGGTCTTGGTTTTTCTGCAACCTGCACCCAGACAGCTGCCAGCGATGAAAGTCTTCATCCCATTCAGAACTTCTTCCACAGTGGAGGATTCCTTCACCCAGTGACTCAGGCAATCCATGCTATCAATGAGGAGGATCCCTCCGACACAGATGAAGAATGGAAGTCATATCTTAACGAGGACGGTTATATGTCTCAGGAAGAGGTGCCTACGCCATTTTGTTATCCCGCACAGAGTCCGAGATTTATACCACAGTCAGATGTCGAAATGATATACGGAGGTTGTGATCCGGAAGGATGTCGTGCTCCGCCAAATTCATTAGAGAAGGACACTCTGATGAAAGACAACGTTGACCACAATTACTATGGCCCGATGGATGGCCTGCCAATGTGGCAGCCTTACCCAGGAGACTTGGGACCAGAAAGTCAACCGAGTAATGAAACTCAGCTGAGCATCATTGAACAGAATACCTGTGTCCCCTCCATGTCATGGGATCAACATTCAGGTCATTCAGAACCTACCCAGCACGACGATGAATTTGCAACGTTTGCAGGACTAGAATTCATCAACTATGCTTTTCCCGAGGTCAACGTCATCGAGAGGGATGACTCTTCTAGTTCCAAAGACGTGTGGGACACCTTGGGACAACCGAGTGGAAAATACGACTATACGGTCAAGTACACTGCTCCCGAAAGCTCTCGTATTAGGCTCGAAGATATCCAGCCAACTGGATGGGGAGATACAGCTGAGAGCACAAATGCTACGCAAAATATAACTGAGGAATCCTCCTACGACAATTCTGCCTGGGAGACAGATTCCAATGATCCTGCTCCGCCAAAAATCAGCGTTATTTCTGAAGACAAATCAAGGAAGGTGCCAGAATTTGTGATTCACCGAGGAGTTCACCGCCAATGGGTTGCTGTTGATATTCCGAAGATTGTTCATAAGTTAAAGTAATCGCCATCTTTACCCTTTCACCCTGCCCAGGTGAAACGGGTGTTTTGATAGGGCTCGCTTTCTGTAAATTTCCCTCTTCGCTTTGCCCAAAGTGACAGAGTTTTGTTTTAGAGGGTTGTAGTTTCAAGAATCGACTTGTTCATTAATAAAATAACGTCGTTCTGTAATTTCCGCATTAATTGTTGTTTTCTCTTTTTGCTTTTTCTCAGAAAATGGTAATCCTAAAAAACAATTCAATAATAAAAACAAGCAGTAATAAAAAAAAATACACTGCACACACTTTTGCATTCTCTCTATCTCTTCTAAACACGAATCATACCGTCATGCAGATTGCTTGTTTTAAACCCCGTTGAAACATACGATCCGATGCCTTCTCCCAAATTTGAGTTCCCGGTATTTGGGGCTGAAGAAGAAGTTGACAACAAAATTCCAGAAGAGATCTCCCGATTACTCAGACAAGAGGAAAGGTCCATTGAACCTCACAAAGAGCCGTTGGAAACGGTAAACTTGGGTTCAGAAAAAGAGAGAAAAGAAATCAGGATTGGGGCACTGCTCAGTCCAACTGCCAAAGAGAGTTTGATAAAGCTTCTCAAATAATTCCCCTGATGTATTCGCTTGGTCCTATCAGGATATGCCAGGGTTGGATACCAGCATCGTGGAACATCACTTACCGTTAAGATCGGAATGTCTGCCAGTAAAGCAGAGGTTGAGACGATCTCACCAGGACATGGCCATCAAAATCAAAGAGGAAGTACAGAAACAGATTGACGCAGGTTTCCTCGCCACATCAGAATATCCTCAATGGTTAGCCAATATCGTACCCGTTCCGAAAAATGATGGAAAGGTCAGAATGTGTGTCGACTACAGGGATCTAAATAAGGCAAGTCCAAAGGACGACTTTCCCTTGCCACACATTGACATGTTGGTTGACAGTACATCAAAGTTCAAAGTTTTCTCCTTCATGGATGGATTCTCGGGCTATAATCAGATAAAAATGGCGCCGAAAGACATGGAAAAAACTTCGCTCATTACCCCATGGGGTACCTTTTGTTACAAGGTAATGCCGTTCGGTTTGAAGAACGCCGGGGCAACCTATCAAAGGGCCATGACTACTCTGTTTCATGACATGATACACAAAGAAATCGAAGTGTATGTCGATGACGTGATTGCCAAATCTAAGACAGAGGAGGAGCATGTGACCCACCTGTCAAAACTATTCGAGCGTCTAAGAAAATATAAACTCCGCTAGAATCCCAACAAGTACACCTTCAGTGTCTGCTCGGGGAAACTCTTAGGGTTCATCGTCAGCCAGAAAGGAATTGAGGTTGATCCTGACAAGGTCAAGGCCATTCAAGAAATGCCTTCTCCAAAAATTGAAAAACAAGTCAGAGGATTCCTGGGACGTTTGAACTACATCTCCATATTCATATTCCTCATGACCGCCACATGTGCGCCGATTTTCAAGTTACTAAAAAAGAACCAGGATTGCGTTTGGTCATATGACTGCCAAACTGCCTTCGACAGTATCAAGGAATACCTGTTGAATCCGCCGATTCTATCACCTCCAGTGGAAGGAAGACCACTAATCATTTACCTCACAGTCTTGGAAGACTCAATGGGGTGTGTACTTGGCCAACAGGACGAAACCAAACGGAAAGAATCTGCCATTTACTATCTAAACAAGAAGTTCACCGACTGTGAAACTCGGTACACGATGCTCGAGAAAACTTGTTATGCTTTGGCTTGGGCAGCCAAACGTCTTCGCCAGTACATGATTCATCACACAACTTGGTTAATCTCCGAGATGGACCCAATCAAGTATGTATTTGAAAAACCTGCTCTCACGGGAAGAATCGCCCGTTGGCAGATGTTGCTATCAGAATATGACATAGAATACCACGCTCAAAAAGCCGTTAAAGGGAGTATTTTAGCCGATTATTTGGCTCATCAACCGATTGACGACCAGGAATCAATCGGGTTTGACTTCCTGGACGAAGATGTCATGTATTTGAAAATGAAAGATTGCGATGAACCGCTACCCAGTGAATGGCCAGAACCAGGTTCCCAGTGGGGACTTATCTTTGACGAAGCAGTTAATCATTATGGAAATGGAATTGGGGCAATAATTGTTACCTCTTAGGGTACCCATATTCCTTTCACCGCTCGACTTACGTTCAAATGTACAAACAACGAGGCCGAATACGAAGCTTGTATCACAGGTCTCGAAGAAACGATTGATTTAAGGATCAAAAACTTGGACGTATATGGCGACTCAGCCCTGGTTATCAATCAGATAAAAGGAGATTGGAACACATACCAATCAGGACTGATTCCTTACAAAGATTATGCAAGAAGGTTGTTACCTTTCTTCAAGAGAATCGAGTTTCATCACATCCCTCGTGATGAGAATCACATGGCTGACGCCTTAGCCACTCTCTCTTCCATGATTAGCGTAGAACGATGGACTGACCTACCTAAGATCGACATAATGCGCCTTGAAAGGCCCGCTTACATCTTCACAATTGAAGCAGTCATAGACGACAAACCTTGGTATCACAATATCAAATGCTTCCTTCAAAAACAAGAGTACCCTCCTGGGGCATTTAGAAAGGATAGAAAGACCCTCAGAAGGCTAGCAGGTAGTTTCTTCCTGAGCGGTGATACGCTCTATAAGCGGAATTTTGACATGGTCTTGCTTCGATACGTCGACAGACCAGAGGCAGACATGTTGTTGAAAGAAATTCACGAAGGATCCTTTGGCACTCATGCCAACGGACATACAATGGAGAGAAAAATTCTAAGAGCAGGGTATTATTGGTTGACAATGGAATCTGACTGCTACAAGTACATAAGGAGGTGTCACAAGTGTCAGATATACTCCAAAAAAATCCATGTACCGCCAACGCATCTCAAAGTTCTCTCTTCCCCATGGTCTTTTTCCATATGGGGAATAGACATGATTGGCATGATTGAGCCCAAGGCTTCGAATGGACATCGGTTCATCCTGGTAGCCATTGACTATTTCACCAAGTGGGTCGAAGCAGCGTCATACGCTAATGTAACCAGACAAGTGGTGGTCCGATTTATCAAAAACAATATCATCTGCAGTTATGGTGTTCCGAGCCAGATCATTACGGATAATGGGTATAACTTGAACAACAAGATGATGAAAGAGTTGTGCGTAGAGTTCAAGATCGAACACCATAACTCATCTCCCTACCGGCCAAAGATGAACGGAGCGGTAGAAGCGGCTAACAAGAACATCAAGAGGATTGTTCAGAAGATGGTTGTAACCTACAAAGATTGGCACGAGATGCTGCCCTTTGCTCTTCACGGTTATCGCACATCTGTCCGCACTTCAACAGGGGCAACCCCTTTCTCTCTAGTATATGGCATGGAAGCAGTGCTCCCCATAGAAGTAGAGATCCCGTCAATCCGAGTATTGATGGAAGCCAAGCTCACCGAAGCTGAGTGGTGTCAAAGTCGACACGACGAACTGAATCTGATCGAAGAAAAGCGATAACGGCACTATGCCATGGTCAATTGTATCAACAAAGAATGAAGAAAGCCTTTGACAAAAAGGTTCGACCTCGCATCTTCAGGAAAGGAAACCTCGTGCTCAAGAAGATACAATCATTTCTCACTGATTCTCGGGGCAAATGGACTCCGAACTATGACGGCCCCTATGTGGTCAAGAAAGCCTTCTCAGGCGGCGCCTTGAGACTTGCAACCATGGACGGAGAGGAATTTGCCTACACCACGAACGTTGATGTAATCAAGAATTACTTCGCCTAAAAAAAGAAAACGTCTCGGTGGATTGAAAACCCGAAATGGTGGTCCAGGCAAAAGTTAGAGACAAAATAAAAAAAAAATCATCCCGGTGGATTGGAAACATCACAGTACAATCCAGGCAAAAGTTAGGGATAATGGCAAGTAAATATATTCAACAGAGGCAAGTCTCTCAGCAGCAGTTACACCATCCATCGGAGGAAAACTCCAGTCAAGGTCATCTTCGACAGAAGCTCAAGATGTCCCGAATTCAAAGTTGGTAGAAGGATAGTGGTCGTTATGTTTCGACGTAGCCATTTTCCCTGTAAATTACCATTTTCTAACTTTGTAAATACTCTTTGGAATCACGCGCTTGGCTGATCTCCATCTTATCAATAAAATTTGAGCCCTTGTGCTTTTGTTTGTAATTCTCATTTGTTTTAGCTTTACAGAACGACATTTTAATATGATTAATGATTCTTGAAATAAAACAAAAATGAATTTACTTGTCAAAAAATTTTCTGCTTTTAAAATAAAGATGGCAATTTCTTTTGACTGTTAAACATCAAAAGAACATCAATCGCTTCTCCAGAATTAAGCGAACTTCAAAGTGCAGAATCAAAGTACTCCTTCTAACCCAGTACGCCTGAATGAAGGGATCAACTGTGTCAGAGACCTTGTTTCGTCTGACACGCCTCGGCCGAGTTCTTATCTCCTAAGCCCGACCAACATAGTTCCCCGCGAGGACTACTTCTCCTAAGCAAGGTAAAATTGCTACTTTTGGACCAACGGTACTTCTTCGCCCCGCGACGGCCGAGTATCCAGTCGTGTTCATCCATTAGTTTGTATGTCACGTTAGTTTTGTCAGCATAAACATACATACATCATGAATTATTGATTTGCATTCACATTTCATATTGCATCACTATCACTCTAGTCGGTCTTATCCCCTGGTGATAAAAAGTCCTCTCAATCGAGTTGTCAAGTTTTTTCCTCGTCAGGAAATGCTGCGTCTGAACAATATCTCTCCTCCAGTTTATTTCTGGAATGAAGTTGGCTCCTCGACCACTTTGATAACTTGAACCTCTGAAAAACCAGAGAGCCCTCAGTCAACATCACTCTTCGCCATTGAAGATGATATCTTCGCTTTCCCAGATTAAGGAAAATCCCGAGAGAAAGCCTCTTAATCAGAGATTCGGTGGTACAGCAGTTTTTCTTTGAAAAAACCACTAATGAAAAGGTCATCGGCACCTCAAATTGGATCCCATCATATGGCATTTTTCCGGGAAGGTCCCGAGAAAAGTATGATGTAATACCCCAAACGAAAGCAGTCTTTCAGGAGACTCGTTTTCCCCAGTAGAAACAAATGGCGTCTCCAACAGAGAGGTTTGTGCACCTCTACAACTCAGAAGATTGGG
Source organism: Lathyrus tuberosus (assembly GCA_022829125.1). Lineage (NCBI taxonomy): Eukaryota > Viridiplantae > Streptophyta > Magnoliopsida > Fabales > Fabaceae > Lathyrus > Lathyrus tuberosus. Next base: position 4,882,078 of record JALAZF010000199.1, on the reverse strand, counting down.
CTCCCCAGCAAGTCTGACGTCAACTTTTTCCGTCAAATGGCACCTCCCCAGGAAAATTCGGCGAGAAGTTTGAGGAAAACCGCTATGAATAGCGTCCCTTGTCAATAAAGTTTATTGACAAAAGAAACTAAGACCAGTTCCTTGGTAGGAAACCAGGATCAAGGGGAAGTTTAAATCAGAAACTAAGACCAGTTCCTTGGTAGGAAACCAGGATCGAGGGGAAGTTTAAATCGGAAACTGAGACAAGTTCCTTGGCTGAAGACCAAGATCGAGGGCAAGTTTACCTTTTCTAAGTACCATTGCTTAGCGAAAGAAGATGAATGGGTGAATTACCATTCATAGATGCCGTCAAAATTTTGGATATTCTGATATTTAATCCTCTTGCACCTCGAATGCCCGAATACCTTCGCCATTCACACCTTCGTGTCCAAAAAGATTAAATAAGGGCATCTGTCATACCCCAAATTTTTACCACTAAGATTTCCCATCATTGTGCAAATCATCATCACAATATGGATGTACCTTTGTGCCTCATCAATCTCCTCAAGGAATTGTTGAGCATTCACCACAATCAAAATTAGGGTTTCAAGCCCTCTCTGAGCTTTGGACAAAGGATCAATCAAGAAATGACATGATCTTCAACTTGTCTAAACCTCTCAAACCTCTACAATGGATCAAGAGGACTTCCACTTCAAGGATTAAGCACAAGGTTGCTCCCTTCTAGGTGGATCAAGCTTCAAGATCGCCAGTGTCGCCAAATTAGGGTTTTGGTCGACCAGGTCTTCCAGATGGAAATTTTCATCTGGGCATGAGCCAATGCTTCAAAGCATATCCTAATATACTCCATGGAACCTCATGGACCCAAGCATCAAGTCAATTTAGCCTCTAGGGATGCATACATCAAAAATCAGGAATTAGGGTTTCTTGACCTAATTCACCCCTAAGTTGACTTTTGGGACAAATCATGAACCAAGACCTCAAGACATGATTTGAGGGTCTCTAATATACCATATTTATCTATTTGGAACAATGGATTGATCCAAGAAGCTTGAGCAACAAGTTTCAATTTCATCTGAATCACAGTTAGGGTTTTACGAGAAAAGTCAACTGTAGCTTTGACTTTTGACCAGGACATGCTCCCAAACCCTAGGACATGATTCAATACACCCTATAACACCCATGGAACATGTCAATCAAGTTTGATTTAGGTCAAGGACATGATTTCATAGAGGATCGCACAGTTTGGAATTCATCTGATAAAAAGTCAACTGTGCACAAAAGTCAACTTTGACTTTTTGAGATTTTTCACAAAAATGGATTTTTAACCCTAAAATGATGTTAATGTATGATTTGAATCATCATTCATCAAGAAAAATCAAAGAAAGTGGGATAACTTGTAAAAGGGGTAACCATAAAAACTTAGAAAATTTTCTAAGTTATGAAAAAAAGTGACAAAGGTACCAACTTTGGAGGATCATAACTCCTAAACCACAAAGCCATTTTTTTCCCATCCAAGGCTTGATTTTTAGATCTCATTGTCCTCTACAAAAGCTTCATACTGATCTATGTCCAAATTCCTCATGGATTTTGAGTTATGGAGTGATCAAAATCAAGAAAAGTCACTCTGTTCCAACACTTAGTGAAAATTTCACTAAGTCAGAATTTGCCTTACTTTTTTTCCAAATGTAGGGGGATTTTTCACTTGGATCCAAAAAGTATCAAAACCAAATATGATCAGACAGTTGTTGTATCATATAAGGGCTTTCCAAAATGGCCAAGAACATCACCAAATTCAATTTGAGCTTTGAGATATGATAGTGGCAAGATGCCTTGCTGAAACCTGCCAAGGCAAGGCAGAGTTTTTTAATTTTGGTCGATTTGCCAAAATCAGCCAATTCCAAGCCTTGTCATCACTTTGGACACATCTGAGGATTGAATCTAAAGGGGACAATCACTGAGCCAAGCCTCCAAAGTCCTTGGAACAAGAAATAGCATGCCAAACCTAGAATTGCCCAAAATAGGGACAAGACTCCAATTTTGGATTGGAGCATTCAATGGAAGCACCAAGGTGGCATGGACTGAGCTATTAGCAACTGAATTCAGTCAAGACTTATCCAAGACCAAGGGGACCAGCAGCCTGTGCCCTAACCTCTAGTCAATGGCTAGAGGAGACTTGGATTTTCATTTGCCAACATTGGCCAACCGTACTCAGCAGTTGCCATTCACTATTCCTGGCAAAACAATCTTGCTCTACTATAAATAGAGCTCAATTGTGATCAGTTTAAGTACACCAAAGGCCTACAACACTTGCCTTTCTCAAAATCCACTTCTCACTCTAAAAAATGCCTTTCTTAGCAAGTCACTATCGGGTTTTTCATTAGAGAGCAATTCCACTCAAACCAATCACACACACACCTCACATACATCATATGGGAGCTGATCAAACACTTAAACAACACCTGGAACACTGATTTCTCAGAATCACCAGTCAATTGCTCAAGGTTTTAATCAAGTTGCAGTTGAGATGCCATGAAGTGATCCAGCCAATTTCCATCAAGTCCAAGCATTCAAACACACTCCATAGGGTGTAGGGAAGCTGTTCAGATCATCATAACGCATCTGTAACACCTCCAACTCAGAAATCAATTTGCTCTTGCTGTCACGACCTAGAGGTAAGCCTAAACTTGGTCATCTCTCAATCTATACATATTTCCTCGCACAATACTTTTGCCAAATGTTCATAATCATGCATGGAATGTTTCCCCTCAATTAATTGCTTTGTTTGAATCGTGTATCAAAAATCCCAGCCTTCATGCAGAATTTAGGGTTCTTGAGGATTTGTCGTGATTTCTTGTTTTATGCTTAATTTAAATGCAATTAATTGTCATAAACATGATCGTGAGGTGAAAACGAGCAGATTGATATGTGGATTGCATGATATAATCAAGTATTCAGTGAGATTGGATAGAAAATGCAAATCTGGGCAAAACTGAAAAACGCGCGTGTTCTTCAGCTGTTCTTGGCGCCATTTCTCTCAAATTCAGATATTTGAATTTTGTGATTTTATTTAATTGATTCAAAAATTAATTTCTCTCTGAGTTTTAATGATTTTGAGTTGATTTTTTTTTAATAATTCACAAAAATGTTAAAATATTTTATTTTCCCAAAAAATCTCAAAAATATTATTTATTTCATATAATTGATATTTTTGCAAAGAATTAATGTTTTAATTGTTTTTGACATTTAAAATATTTTTTTCCTTATTGATTTTGCAAATTTTAATGATTTCCAATCATTTTCTAGGGAAAAACTTGATTTATGAAGCATTAATCCAAGATCACAATTTGTTTTCCACATGTTAAACAATTTTGATCATTTTAATTGAATATTTTATTCAATTAAAACACATTTTGAAAACAAATTGGGCTTTTTGATTAATTCAACCCTCATAAATCATTTTCAAAACTTTTGGGCCTCTATTAGAGTGTAAGACCCAACCCCTTTAAAAACCAAGTCATTCTTGGGCCTCAGTCTTTGTATAAGACCCCCGGTGTTTTCAAAATCTCGGCGCGATAGCCACTTCAGAAAAAAAAAAGTCGTCTGGGCCTACCCTCGAGTAGTAAGACCCATTTCTTTTCTTTAACCTCTTTGGGCCTCTTGAGAGAGTGTAAGACCCAAACCCCCTTGTACAAACAATTTTGGGCATCACTTATTGTATAAGTCCCTCTATACAAGTAAACGGCGCGATCGTCGCCTTTTAAAAAAATCAATTGGGCCTCTCCTCGAGCTATAAGACCCATTCAAAACTTTTGGGTCTCTAATAGAGTGTAAGACCCAATCCCCTTTTAACCAAAACTACTTTGGGCCTCAGATATTGTATAAAGCCCCTTTGCGTTAAAAGAAAATCTCGGCGCGATCGCCATTTCAAACGAAAAATCATCTGGGCCTACCCTCGTGTTATAAGCCCCACTCTTTTTCTTTAAACCTTTTTTTGGGCCTCTTGATAGAGTGTAAGACCTATCCCTTTGTACAGAAAACAATTTTTTGGGCCTCAGTCACTTGTATAAGTCCCTCTGTACAAATTCAACAGTGCGATCACTGATAAAACCCCGGGCCTCTCCTTGAGCTGTAACCCCCAAATATTTTTCAAAGCACTTTCTCCTTTGATTTTGAAATATACTGCTGTTTTCAATCTTTCTTTGTTGAACAACTAACCAAACAGCATGGAAGCTCTACAACTGAGTAAGTGTTTATCCGCTTTCATTTACCGCTTTCATATACATATAACTGTATTATGGGGCTGTTTCGCTGTAAGTCTTCTTTCATAAACTCATATCAACTGTGTAATAATAGTATAGATATTTAGAGTTTCCCCGGCAACTACGTCTAGCATTAAGCCCGTTGGTCACTCTTAAATAGTCAAAACTAGATCCCCATAGGATTACCAGACACAGTCTTCCCTCCTCTTGGGGTTAAACAATATGGAGATGTGAAAGGCAGATTCTTTTTGAACCCTTTCTCAGACTGTCACTCGTAGAAGTTGTCAAAGGAACTCTATTTCCCAAAGATGATCTCTTCTCCGTGAATTGCATCTCTTGAGTTTCTTCTAAATTCTTGAACTTTCCTGGCTTGATCTATTCTTTGTGAATAGCCTATCTTGAACTTCTCGGGGTTTGGGGACCAACAGGCTTCTTAAAAGCACCCTTAGGAATTGTCAAGGAACTCTACTCCCCAGAGATGATCTCTTCTCCGTGAATTGCATCCCTTGAGTTTCTTCCAAATTCTTGAACTTTCCTGGCTTAATCTATTCTTTGTGAATAGCCTGTCTTGAACTTCTCGGGGTTTGGGGACCCACAGGCTTCCTAAAAGCATCCCCGCCTCCTCTTGGGCGTTGTACAAGGACCCGTCGGCTTCTTAGAAGTATTCACAGCCTCCTCTTAGGCTTCGTATAAATGATTTCTTCCTCTGGGAATGATAGCCTCCTCTTGGGCTTAGTACAAATTGTCCCTCGGCTTTTTAAAAGTTTCCAGCCTCCTCTTGGGCTTCGTACAAATTGTCCCGACGACCTCCTAAAGGTATAGGAACATAAATCAGTCATCTTAATAGAACAGTCTTTCCAAGAGTCTACTACTGTTTCTCAAAGCATAGTACAAAAGATGAAACTCTAGACTTGGACAGTCTAATTTCCTTGAGTCTCAAAGACATTCTCAAGCACCCTTCAAGAATAGGAAGGAACCCCGTAGACTCGGACAGTCTCAATACCCTTTAGATTTCCCATTTCCTCAAAGAAAAGGAAATATCACTGATCCTCGAATCAAAATCCCTGAGTACAATGTTACTCATATAAGAACTGATTTTCTCTTTGAACCCATATACTGGTCACTCAACTGAAATAGCACCCTCTTTCGTCTCTATCTCGGGGTTTGTACGAGATACAAGAAGGTTCTTATTGAATCAACACTTTAGCCTCCATCTCGGGCTTTATACGAGATACAAAAAGAAAAAAGACTCTCTTGAGTCAACAACACTTTAGCCTCCATCTTGGGCTTTGTACAAGACACAAATCACTCCCTTGTTGAGTATAAAACAACCCTTTTAGCCTCTCTCTCGGGCTTCGTACGAGACACATAAAAAACACCCTCTTGTTGGGCCAATAGCCTCCTCTTAGGCTTCGTATAAGAAAACCACTGGTTGATCCAATCAACCTTTTAGCATCAAAGTTGTGCCTCGTTCATAGTATACAAACATCAATAACTCATTCCCCTTCATCTAATCGCTGTAAGCGGCAAGCCTCTAGATTATCTACATCCATGCCATTGTCCCTCCTTTAGCATGAGAAATTCCTAAGGAAAGTTGGCATTGCTCTACACTGAGTTAAAGTCTTCTCCTTCAGGTTGGAAATCCCCTATAAAGGAAATTATGGCATTGCCGGATTCACACATCCCGGTTAAAGTAATTCTCCTTTATAAACAGTTGTGACGGACAAATCCCTCTTTAGAGATGACAAATTCTCTCTAAAGTCAAACCCTTTTAGCTTCACATCTTGGGCTTTGAACAAGATACAAACTACCTTCAGCTTCACGTCTTGGGCTTTGAACAAGACACCAAAACACCATTTCCTCCCGTAGAATAGGAGGAACTACGATCGCTCTGATTTCCCTGTTTCGGAAAAACGGGAATACGTAGGCATAAGATTGAAAGAAAAATCTTAGCGAGCACACTAAACAAAAGCCCAAAATCCCGTACCTTCACATATCAATCGAAAAGCATCAGTCCTAGCGTCCTACCTATAAACAGTCCCGTTATCCCAGTCTGAAACAAAGAAAGAAGAAAGAGGCCCCCCACATTGATAGCATACGTAACCTAACAGACCGCTGTTTAAACTTAGTATGCAAGCAGGGTTAATTGGAGACATCTATTTCCCTTCCTTAGTCAGCTCACAATAGGATAAAAAATGAATCGACCTGTAGTAACCCCCAAGGAGCGACAGTGCTTAAGAAACACGTCCAGTTTCGCTCGCTACAGCCGCGTCTGCTCTGATTGTAACACCGGGTTATCGGAACGCTTAGAGTCCTTTACTTTGTTATGTGTTATTACTCTTTTATTTGATGATGTTATGTGTGGTTAAACATGTTTCAGATTTCGTTGAATTACCGCTGCTATAGAAATGTTTAAATACTATGTTTTAATTATGATGTTGATGTATTACTTTTAGTATGCATGAGAAGTTGAATAGTTGCAAGTAGCATCCTAAATCTATGTGTGTTATTTTTTTACTCTGATATTTTGTTATCATTTGTCTCGGGGGTTTAGGGTGTTACAAAATGGTATCAAAGCAGGTCGGTCCGTCCGGCCAAGTTGTCGAGTCGTTGTCGTGTGACAGTTGAATACTGTCGATGTTGTTTGTTCCTTAGTACGTGATATGTGTGTGAAACACTATCCGTGCTTTCTTGTTTTTCTAATCCCTTGTCTGCAGGATGAGAGTGAGATAAGTGGGGGAGAAGCTTGTGTTTCTTCAAGATGCTTCTGGTGTGGAGTGTTGGCTTAGTGTGTCGTTGATGGCAAGAGTGCAATTGTTGTTCCCGTTGCTGAAGAGATCGGATATCATGTTACTATACGGGGGAGTGCAGTTTTGGATTGTTCACCTGTTTGAGAATGGTGTGACCCTCAAGGGAAGACAAACATGTGTCCTCGCTGTTCACTTCCTTGTGAGGGAGAAGGCGATGTTTTGGCTAGAGGTTAGTCAATGATGGGTGGAGTATCCCGAAGTGTTTTCTAAGGATGGGCACAATTTGTCTTCTGTTAGGACAAGATGGTGTTGCTCTTGAGACGGATTGGTAGGAGCTAAACCTAGTGTTTACCAATATTTTGGATGAGTAGGGAAGGATGGTGCCTTAGATAGCTTGTGCACAAGATGCAAGGGACACTATTATAGTTTGGCAAAGATAGTTTATGCCCCGTCATGATGGTCGGCTGTCTATTGACAAATTGAGGAACTGATCACCCTAAATATCTTGTTGATAGTAAACGGGATCATGCGGGATGGAATAGACGTATCTTGTCGGCTTAGATGGTGTGTTCAGTGAATTGTTTGATGTAAGCAAAGAGCTTACAGATGGTTTTGATGGGTCGATGCAGATTCTTATATATCTGAAAATGAAGCAGATTTGAGGTTTTGTATGTCGGTAAGTTGGAATGTCACTAAGAGGAAATGATTTGGTATTGTTGAGGGTTGCTTCTCAGAGGGTAGAGAGTGAACTAAATTCGGCGAAGGTGAAGATTTAAGGTTTATATTTGCTAAGTAAGTAGTAGAACTGAAAGAGCAGTCAAAAGATTTACTAGAAAGAAGACTCATGAGACCCAGGGTGTCGCCGTGGAGAGCTTCAATATTGTTAGTAGAGAAATGGATGATAGCATGAGGTCGCGTGTTGATTGGTGAGTAGTATGGAAACTCACAGTTGTGTTCGGGATGGTTTGAGTTTTGAATTGTGATGAATCGCGAATGATTTGAAGTTCCTTGATGGTATTACTTTTGTTATGGGTTGAGATTTTGTGTCAACAGAAACATTGAGTGGGTCGAAAGCCCGTAAGAAAAATTGATATGGAATGTGATAACCAGAACCAGAGTTATTAAGCTGTTTCGAATAAATTGTTTCGAACTCATGATGAATTTCGAAGGTTGCGTATGTTACGGTCGTAGTAGTATTACTCTTGCATCTCTATCATTGGAGAGTGTTGAACCTATGCTAAATGGTTGTTTGTGGATAAGGAGGTTATTCTATTGATGGACATAAATGATATTTGTGTACTGTTTGGTGGGTAGGCACTCCAGTGGATATGTGTGTTTTCATGCTGATGGATAACTCTCCAAAGTGCTTAAGGATAAGTGTCCACTTTCAAGAATAGATGACTTGGAATCTTTGGAACCCAGTTTGGAGTATTACAATATAGGATGATGTTGATCGGTGATTGTAATGCGCTTGGCGTGTGTGTGGGAATTACGAATCATATCTTTTGTACTTAATCGAATAAGTTCGAAGTGGTGTTCGTTGGGGTATTCTGATCTGTTATGAAGTCAGAAGAAGGACGTGTAGAGTATTTGAAAATTAAGTTACAAGTATTGAAAGAGATAAAGTTTTATGCTAAGTTATCGAAGTGTGATTTTTGGTTGGTAAAGGTGAGTTTTCTTGTTTATGTTATTTCAGACGAGGATGTTGTCGTGGATCCATCCAAAGTAGATGCAATTCTACAATGAGAAAGCTCCGAAGTTGGTTAAGGAGATTAGAGGATTTTTGGAATCAATGGGTTATTACCGCAGGTTATGGAAGACTCTTCCAAGTTAGCATTTTATCTCAGTTGACTTGCGAAGGGTAAGTTATTTGTGTGGAGATGTTCGTTGTGAGGAAATTTTAGAGAGTTGAAGTAGGAATTGACTACGGCTCCAGTTTTGATTCAGCCTGAGCCTAATAAACCGTTTGTGGAGTATCTAGATGTGTTTGTAATGAGTTAGACAGTGTACTAATGTAAAATGGTAAAGTCGTAGCTTATGCTTTACGACAATTGAGGATTCATGAAAGGGTATGTCCTGTTCAAATTTGGGAGTAACTGCGGTTGCATTGGTGTTGAGGATCTGGAGGTATTATTTTTATGGATCTAGATTCGAAGTGTTTAGTAATCACAAGAGTGTAGAACACCTGTTTGGTTAGAAGGAATAGAGTATGAGACAATGAGGATGGTGGGAATTCTAGATGAGTTACGACCTTGGCTCGAATTATCCTATTGGTAAAGTTAATGTCGTGCCTGATGAGAGAGGTCGGAAGTCTTTTCATATGCCTGCTTTGATGGTCAGAGAATTACAATTGAGTAGCAGTCCAAAGACTTATATCTGGTGTGTGAGATGACGCAGTGGAGTGAGAAGTTAGGTATATAAAAGGTGAATGATGACTTCCTGGTGAATATTGGAGAGAGTCAGAAGTTGGATGTAAAATTGGTGGATTTGATAGTTGCGAGTAATCAGAGTGCGCAGCAGAAGCGTGATGTAGCGCGGTTCGAATGTACGTGCGTGAACGGTAGGAGTTCAAAGGTCGAACGTGAGAACCGGCAAGAATGGAAGTGATATGGTGAAAGGTTTAAATATTAATCATGTACTACTAGTTACCTGTTTGATTGGTGAATCATAGAATTGTTGTCTTGGTGATTGTGTAACTCGGTTATTCTTTGCGTCTTGAATTGGTTATCGAGTGCATCGTGTGGACATTGCATCTTGTGGTTGTTATTGACGAAGTGGTTTGTTGTTTTGTGTCACTCATGGTGTTGTCTTTCATGACTGGGGAGTAGGAGAGCATGATGCGTGAGATGTATCCTGAGTTGTTCGTATCGGGTGAATTTTCGAGGACGAAAATATTCTAAGTGGGGGAGAGTTGTAACGCCCCAAAATAATTAAGATATTTATTTAATTTATTTATTATAGATATTCGTGATTTCGGTGGATTTTGGTGGAATATTTTGATGCCTGATGACTTGTGTTGTGGGGTATTGATGATGTTAAGGAGGTGCTGAGAGTATTTAGAAGTCTGTGATGTGTTAATAATATTTTGGTAATAATAATATGATTATATGATATATATTATTATTATTATTATTATTTTAAAATAAAAGGAAGGGCTAAGTGGTAATTGTGCGAGGATAAGTGAGGACGAAGTTGGGAAAACATATTAAGGGTCCTAAGGGTATAATGGACAAAAAGGAATTGGAGAGAAATGAGAAGTCATTGTTGGTACGATCATTTTGGGAGAAGACGCTCTGAGGAAAAGGGAGAAGAAGAGCTAAGGCCTAGAGACATCGGAAGAATCTTCATCTGAGGTAAGGGTGAGGTTCTTTAATATCTAAGGGTTGCATAATCTTTGTATGAGGGTAGAAAAATCATTAGGATCGTCCCTATGTGTTGATTTGGGAATTAGGTTTAGTGTAAAAGCATGCTAAATGGAATTGAAACGTTGAATATATGATGAAATGATGATGTTCATGCTAATATATGTTTCTATGAGTGTTTGGATGTATTTTAGATGATTGGGTGTGAAGAAATGGGAGTTTTTGGCCCCAAATGACCTATACTAGCGCTGTTGGAAATTCTGGGTTGGCAGGGTTCTCCTAGCGAACCTAAGGCGAAGGGAAGGCGAAAGTTCGCCTAGAGTTCGCCTAGCGAACATGGCAGATTTTCCCATTTTGTTTCTTTCATAACTTTTGGTATGTAACTCGGAATAAGGCACGATCGAAAGCTTTGGAAAGCTACTTCAACGCTCTTTGTGATAGTGAAGTAGAAACATATGTTTATGCCATGGATTGATAAGATAGAGATGGAAATGTAATGAATGTGAATGGTATGGGTCCTTATTCCTACCATAATTCATGAATCGGATGTCCGTTTGACGCGTTAATTTGGTTGTTGTTGTTGTATGTGTTGTGAGTCGAACTGATAGACTCGGTGGTGAGTATGCGTGTCATAGTTGAGAATTACTGCTATTGTATATGTATATCTGGGTCTGTTTGTGGGCAAATCGGAGAAGAATTGATGCTAAAATCGCATATGCAGAGTTACAGAATCACGATGTTTATAATGCGAACAGAAGTTCGCTTGGCGATTGGAGAACGAGCGGAGGAGAGAAAGGATGCCTCTCTGGTTTTTGTATGGGAAAGGGGTGTTCACTGGCAAGTTCGCTAGGAGAACCCCTAGCGAACGAGAGTTTGATGTGCGAACTCGCAGCGAATCGTGGCAGTGCTGAAATTCTGCTACACGGACAGAATTTTTCTAAACTTCAAAATTTCATAACTTTTATTCTGTATGTCCGTTTTAGTCGCCGCTCGAAGCGTTGGAAAGTTGGGTTTATATACTTTTCGTTAAAATTAATTTCAAAACCAGAATTCCAACCCTTCGATGCATTAATTTGGATTTGGTGTATGTTGTTGTATGTTGTAAGTGGAGATGATGGATTCGTTGGTGTGTATGCGTGTTATCGTTGTAGATTGCAGTTGTTGGCAGGTATATACTGCTTGTTGTGTAATTATATTATGATGTATTGACGTGTAGATAGTCATATGCATGTAATCGTTGTTGTATTTGTCATGGTATGTTGTTGTTGTGTGATGTCGTTGTATGCATGACATGTTGCATAAGTGTGGGAGAAGCCGTGTGCCCATGTGGGGTGTGAACGTCTTATCCGGATTCTTAAAAGTAGAATCGTGTCGATGTCTTTGTTGTTGTTGTTGAGGTAATCGTGTGCCCATGTGGGTGTGAGCGGTTACGGGTGATCGTGTGCCCATGTGGGGTGTGAGCGATCACGAATGTCGTGTGCCCATGTGGGGTATGAGCGACTATTATGAAATCCCGACGGGGATTATGACCATGAAACAGGGGTCGAATTGGTACCACATGCATTTAGTTGAGTCGTGGGTCTCATTGTATTGTATTATGTGTGTTGATTTTCTGATTGTGTGAGAAATGCTAATTGTGTAAATGTGGTGATAATAGGGTAGATTGTATAATGTTTTTATGCTTTGATACTTATGATATGAATTTCTTATATTGATTTGAGAATCTCATCCCTTCTGTTTGAATGTTACCTCTACATGGGTAACATGCAGATAAGCATGACTAGTTCGGAGGTGGAGTTAGCGAAGACAAGGTCTTCTCTTTTATGTCATCGAGTCGCGTCTGGTCTGATTGTAACACCGGGTTATCGGAACGCTTAGAGTCCTTTACTTTGTTATGTGTTATTACTCTTTTATTTGATGATGTTATGTGTGGTTAAACATGTTTCAGATTTCGTTGAATTTCCGCTGCTGTAGAAATGTTTAAATACTATGTTTTAATTACGATGTTGATGTATTACTTTTAGTATGCATGAGAAGTTGAAGAGTTGCAAGTAGCATTCTAAATCTATGTGTGTTATTTTTTTACTCTGATATTTTGTTATCATTTGTCGCTGGGGTTTAGGGTGTTACACTATTTGCCAACAAAATAAATACCAAACCTTATACACTGCTGGTCTTCTTCAACCACTTTCAACCCCCTCTAAAGTTTGGCCTGATATATTAGTGGATTTTATTGAAGGGTTTCCCATAAGTAAAGGTAAGGATGTTATCTTAGTGGTGATTGACAGATTCACTAAATATGCTCATTTTTTCCTCTTAACCATCCTTTTACTTATAAGCCAGTATCTAAAATCTTCATACAAGAAATTGTTCGACTTCATGGTTTTCCTTCTACCATAATCTTTGATCGGGACAAGATTTTTCTGAGACATTTCTAGAAAATATTATTCAAAATGGCTGGTGCCAAACTAAAGTTCAATACAACTTATCACCCTTAAACAGATGGCTAAGCTGAGGTAACAAATCGGTGCTTGGAGACATATCTGACATACTTAATCGAGCACAAACTGCGACAATGAGTCAAGTGTCTGGGTTGGGCAAAATTTTGGTTTAATTCCAATTATAACAACTCAACCAAAACCACTCATTTCAAAGATTTTTACGGCTGTGATCCACCAGAATTGGTTAAGGGTACCGACATTCCTTCAGCAGTGCTGGAAGTTAATAGGTTGACTTAAGAACGTGACATCATTATGTAAGATCTTCATTCCAATTTGGCCAAAGCCCAAAATCGGATGAAAACTCAAGCTTATAAACACCATAGAGATGTATCATTCGCTGTTTGTGATTGTGTTTATCTCAAATTTCAGCCTTATATACTCAAATCTTTGGCAAAGAAGATCAATGAAAAACTTAGTCCTCATTTTTATGGCCTTTATCAAATTACTAAGCTCATCGGTTTGGTTGTCTATCAATTAGACCTTCCTACTGAAAGTAAGTTTCATCCTGTCTTTCATGTTTCTCGGTTGAAAAAAGTTGGCACATCAGTCCCAAATCCTCAATCATTACCACCTATGTTGTCAGAAGATTTAAAACTTTAAGTGGAACCTCAAGTTTTCACCGCTGTCCATACTAATGCTGCCAACGTGGTGGAGATGTTCATTCAATGGAAAGATTTTCACTTACCATAATTTGAAGCAACATGAAAAGCTTTTGAGGTCATCAACCAACTATTTCTTGATTTTCACCGTGAGGACAAGGTAAAACTTTTAAAGAGGAGTATTGTTAGTAGACCTCTAATTACTGATGTGTATGTTAAGCATAGGCCCAAAGACCAAGTAAGTTATAATTGAATTATTTAATTAGATATCATATATATAAATAGAATAAATAATGAGAAAGTTTCTCGTTCAGTTTGTTATTGGTTAGTTTGGTTTAGAAGAGACTAGACTCTCTAGTCCTAATGATTGTAAGAAGTTATTTCCTATAACTTGTATAAGTATAAGTGTAATAAAATATTATATTTGTATGTAGGGTTAAATATACGATTCCTCCCTGCCATTTGGGCGAGTTTTGGGTTTTCCCCCCAGAAGTTTTTTTTTTTTGTGATTCCCCCATTGTAAAACCAAGAATCTGTTTGCAGAACACCCTATCCCTTGTTTGGCTGACTGGGTATGGGGAATCTGCACACGTGGCATTTAGGATATGCTGACTGGACTTATTTTTAATTTTTTTTATTTAACTTTTTTTTAATTTACGTTTATTTAAGTTATAATTTTTTTATTTATTTTGTATTTTATTTTAATCTTATTTTTTATTTTTTCATTTATATATTAATTATTAAAATTAAACAGATTGGGCTTAAAGCCCTTGTTCCAATTGTTAATAGCCCATTAAGACACCCTATCTTTCCATTCATAAAGGTCTATGTGAATTGGCTTTATAAAGTCTTGTGTTATTTGTGTTACAACTGATGTGGGACTAAATTCCCACACCCACTTCACAACAAATTTCCTTTGCAAAGCCAAAAGCCAAAACAAATTGCTAATAGCCTACAACAGACCAAGCAAAACCTGCAATTAAAAAAAACACACAACACAATAAGAATACATCTGCAGTGAAAATGAAACATCACCATAGTTTGGGACGGTTGTGGCAATGGACGATCCGTTAACGGTCGAACCGAAACGTGACTCGAAACTCGTAGGCAAGGCACAAGGAATTTATACTTCTATATCACAAGAAGAGATGGGACTTATGATGGTGATGACTATGGCATTTTCGGATGGAGAGTTTAATGGAAGCACCCTTAGCATATTGGGAAAGAACATGATCATGACTGAAGCTGTTAGAGAAATGGCCATTGTTGGTGGGACTGGAGCTTTTCGTTTCGTACGTGGATATGCTCAGGCTAAGTTTTTTTCTGTTGATTTTACCATAGGAGATGCCATTGTGGAATATGATATATTTGTGTTCCATTATTAATTACATAGGTATTTCATTAAAGTATAGTTTATGTTAGTGCAATTGCTTGTGTTGTGCAATTGCAGTAGTATGTCTAATTATAGATAGGAAAACTAATAATCCAAACTAAATAGAATGAAAGAACATATACATCTAATTATTAATAGCTTTCAGCAATAAAATTTCCTCAACCATTCTAAATTGAATAAAACAACATACACATAATTCTCTTCAAGGCAAATAATAATGCTAAAACTTAGATAAATACATGAATCTCTATATATGCTAGTACTACTAGTAGCAAAGGTCTTCAAATCCCATATATTCATTTCTCTGAATCTTCTCAATCATGTGTGATATTCCTACTCCACCTATACACAACCATACACACAGTAAACTCAAACTTTAAAATATAGAAACTAATTTAACATAGCATATATTCTCTGTATAGAGATAAGCAGTACTTATCTAGTGCAATTGCTTGTGTTGTGCAATTGCAATACTTACTTTGTGTTGATAATGGGCTTGTGGATGAGTGTAGCGCGAGTTTTATGTGTGGTTGCAAAGCACTATCGCTTTTGGGTACTACAGCTCGATTCATTTTTTATCCTATTGAAGCTGATGAAGGAAGGGAAATAGATGTCTCAAATTAACCCTGCTTGCAAACTGAGTTTAAACAGATAACTGTTGGTTTACAGCTGCTACAAAGAATATGGGTCTCTCTTAGGTTATGTTGTTGAGAACACGGGGTCTAGACTATTGGTAGGATGTTAGGACTGATGCTTTTCGATTGATGTATGAAGGTATGGGATTTTGGGCTTTTGATTAGTGTGCTCGCTAACATTTTTCAATCTTATGCCTACGTATTCCCGTTTAATGAAACAGGGAAATCAGAGCGATCGTAGTTCCTCCTATTCTATTGGAGGAAAATGGTTGTTTTGGTGTCTTGTTCAAAGCCCAAGACGTGAAGCTAAAGGTGGTTTGTATCTTGTTCAAAGCCCAAGATGTGAAGCTGAAGGGTTTTGACTTTAGAGAGAATTTTTCATCTCTAAAGGGGAGTTGTTGATGTTTGTATGCTATAAACAAGGCACAACTTTGATGCTAAAAGGTTGATTGACTCAACCGAGGTTTTCCTTATACAAAGCCTAAAAGGAGGCTATTGACCCAACGAGAGGGTGTTTTTATGTGTCTCGTACGAAGCCCGAGAGAGAGCCTAAAAGGGATTGACTCAACAAGAGAGTCTGTTGTACTCAACAAGAGAATGTTTTTGTATGTGCCTTGTACGAAGCCCAAGACGGAGGCTAAAAGGGTGATTGACTCAACAAGAGAGTCTTTTATACTCAACAAGAAAGTAATTTTGTATCTCGTACGAGGCCTGAGATGGAGGCTAAAAGGGTATTAACTCAACAAGAGAGTCTTTTATACTCAACAAGAGAGTGTTTTTTATATCTCGTACGAAGTCTGAGATGGAGGATAAAAGTGTTTGACTCAATAAGAGAGTCCTTTATACTCAACAAAAGAGTGATTTGCTATCTCGTACGAAGTCCGAGATGAAGGCTAAGAGGTTTGACTCAACAAGAGAGTCTTTTATACTCAAAAAAAGAGTGATTTTGTATCTCGTACGAAGTCCGAGATGGAGGCTAGAAAGATTTGAGTTAACAAGAGAGTGATTTGGTATCTCGTACGAAGCCCGAGATGGAGGCTGAAAGGTTTAACCCAACAAGAGAGTCTGAAAAGGTTAGCTCCGCTGGGGAGAATCATTGTACAAGGCCCAAGAGGAGGCCAACTTCACTGAGGAAGGATCATTATACAAAGCCTAAGAGGAGGCTATCCGTTGGCGACTGTTTCAGTTTAGTGACAGGTCCAGTATGTTGGATAAAAGAGAAAATCAGTTCTTATAAAGGGACTGATTAAAGGTAAGGTTGTGCTTTGGTACCGATCAGAGGATCAGGGTTATTTCCTGTTCTTTAAGGAAACGGGAAATCCAAAGGGTATTGAGACTGTCCGAGTCTACGGGTGTTTTGAGAAATCGATCCTCGGGTAGTGAATAATCTTTGTATAATGCCCAAGAGAAGACTGGTATGTTAAGGGATGAAGGTCAACCCATTAACTGGTCTGACACTTGACTCAAAAGGATGGCTCTAGCAAATTGATGACTAGGTTCTGTTCCTATACCTGTAGAGGTCTCTAGGTCCTTGTACTAAGCCCAAGAGAAGGCATAAGAGCTTTTAAGAAGCCGAAGGGTCCTTGTGCAACTCCCAAGAGGAGGCGGGGATGCTTTTAAGAAGCCTGTGGGTCCCCAAACCCCGAGAAGTTCAAGACATGCCATTCACAGAGAAGGAAAGTCCGAGAATTTGGAAGAAGCTCAAGAGATGCCATTCACGGAGAAAAGATCATCTCTGGCGAGTTAGAGCTTCTTTGATAATTTCTAAGGGTGCTTTTAAGAAGCCTGTGGGTCCCCAAACCTCGAGAAGTTCAAGACATGCCATTCACAGAGAATAGATCAAGCCAGAAAAGTCCGATAATTTGGAAGAAACTCAAGAGATGCTATTCACGGAGAATAGATCAACTCTGGAGAGTTGAGTCTCTTCGACAACTTCTAAGGGCGACAGTCTGAGAAAGGGTTCACCGAGAATGCTGCCTTTCACGTCTCCATATTGTTTAACCCTAAGAGGAGGGAAGACTGTGTCTGGTAATCCTACGGGGATCTAGTTTTGACTGTATTTAAGAGCGACCAACGGGGCTTTACCTAGTGCTATACGTAGTTGCCGGGGAAAACTCTAAATAACTATACTAGTATTACACAGTGGATATTTGACAGGTATATAAAAGTTTGTGAAAGGGGACTTACAGTGAGCAGCCCCACAATACAATTACATATATATGAAAGCGAGTAAAGAAAGCGGGTAAACACTTACTCGATTGTAGAGCTTCCATGCTGTTTGGTTAGTTGTTCAACAAATAAAGCTTTGATAACAATATTATATTCACAATCAAAGGAGAAAGTGCTTTAAAAAAAATTGTTGGGGCTTACAACTCAAGGAGAGGACCAAAGTTTTATCAGTGATTGCACTATTGTTTTGAATTTGTACAGAGTCTTCTACAAGTGACTGAGGCCCAAAAAGGTTTTTTGTACAAAGGGATGGGTCTTACACTCTCTCAAGAGGCCCAAAGGTTTATTTTAATACAAGTGGTAGGGCTTACAGCTCAAGGAGAGGCCCAGGGTTTTATTTTGAAATGGCGATCGCGCTGAGATTTTCTTTTAACGCATAGGGACTTATACAATGTGTGAGGCCCAAAATTGTTTTGGTTAAAAGGGGATTGGGTCTTACACTCCATTAGAGGCCCATTGATATTTTATGAAAAGAAATGAGACTTATAGCTTAAGGAGAAGCCCATTTGGTTTTGTTTGAAAAGGCGATGATCGCGCCGTTTGTTTTTTACGGTATCGGGACTTATACAATACACTGAGGCCAAAAAAAGGTTTGTCAAAAAAGGGATTGGGTCTTACACTCTATTAGAGGCCCATGAGTGTTTGAAAATGATTTGTTGAGGGTTGAATTAATCAAAAACGCTATTTTGTTTTCAAAATGTATTTTAATGGAATAAAAATTCAATTAAAATGATCAAAATTGTTAAACATGTGGAAAACAAATTGTGATCTTAGATTAATGTTTCAAAAATTAGATTTTGATCCACAAAATGATTGGAAATCACTAAAATTTGAAAAATCAAGAAGGAGAAAATATTTTAAATGTCAAAAACAATTAAAATATTAATTCTTCACAAAAATATTAAGTATATAAAATAAATAATATTTTTGGGATTTTTTGGGAAAATAAAATATTTTAACATTTTTGTGAATTATTAAAAAAAGAATCAACTCAAAATCATTAAAACTCAGAGAGAAATTACTTTTTGAATCAATTAAATAAAATCACAAAATTCAAATATTTGAATTTTTGAAAAAGGGCGCCAAGAACATGGCAAGAACACGCTCCCTTCCTCTGTTTCTACAGATTTGCGTTTTCTATCCAATCTCACTGAATACTTGATTATATCATGCAATCTACATATCAATCTACTCGTTTCAACCTCACGATCATGTCTATGGTCTTTAATTTCATTTATTTTTAACATGGAATAAGAAATCAAAGAGAAACCTCAAGAACCCTAAATTTTGCATGAAGGTTCAGAAATTCCACACATGATTCAAACAATGCAATTGATTGAGGGAAAACACTCTATGCATGATTATGAACATATGGCCAAATTATTGTGCAGCAAAAAATGCATGGATCATAGAGTTAGAAGAGCTCATGCTTACCTCTTGCAGCTGGTGATCGTGTTTTGTGTTAGAGGTGTTAAATCTAGGTTCCAATGATGTGGATAGCTTCCCTAGGTGCCATGGAGTGTGTCTGGATGCTTGGAGTGGATTGAAATGATCTGGAACTTGAGATGGTACCTCAACTGCAAATCTGTCAAAGGCTTGTGCAGATGGCTGGTGATTTTGTGATTTTGGTGTTCCAGATGTTATGTGAGTGTTTGGATCACTTCTATATGATGTTTATGAGGTGTGTGTGTGATTGGTTTGGTTGGAATAGCTCTCAAACTCAAAACCCGATAGTGACTTGCCTTAGAAGGCAAAATTGGAGTGAAGAAGGAGATTTTGAGGAAAGCATCTGTTTGATGGCTTTGGTGTACTCAAACTGAAAACAATTGAGCTCTATTTATAGTAGAGCAATTTTGTTTTTCAAGGAATAGTGAATGGCAACTGCTGCATAGGTTTGGCCAATGTTGAGCAATGAGAATCCAAGTCTCCTCTAGCCATTGACTAGAGGTTAGGGCACAGGCTGCTGGTTCCCTTGGTCTTGGATAAGTCTTGGCTAAATTCAGTTGGAAATGGCTCAGTCCATGCCACCTTGGTGTATGCATTGAATGCTCCAATCCAAAATTGGAGTCTTGTCCCCTCTTTAGGGATTTCTAGGTTTGGCATGCTACTTCTTGTTCCAAAGACTTGGGAGGCTTGGGATACGAGTTGGTTCCTCCTTGGTCCTCCCTTGAGGTGTTCAGATGGATAGAGTTGCTTATCATTTGCAAAATTTTGGCAAATCGAGCAAAACTCCAAAATCTGTCTTGCTTTGGCAGTTTTCAGCAAGGCATGTTGCCATTGTCATATCTCATGGCTCAAGTTGAGTTTGGTGATGTTCTTGGTCATTTTGGAAAGCCCTCCTATGATACAACAACTGTTTGATCATAGTTGGTTTTGATACTTTTTGGATCCAAGTGAAAAATGCCCCTACATTTGGAAAAAAGTGAAGGCAGATTCTGACTTAGTGAAAATTTCACTAAGTGTTGGAAAAAGTGGCATTTCATGTTTTCAGCCACTTTGATCATTCCATAACTCAAAATCCATAATGAATTGGAATGAGGTGTAGTTGAAGCTTTTGTAGAGAGCCATGAGGGCTATAAATCCAGCTTTGGATGGGGAAAATGTCCTTGTGGTTTAGGAGTTATGATCCTCCAAAGTTGGTACCCTAGCCACTTTATTCCATAACTTAGAAAATTTCTAAGTTTTTATGGTTACCCCTTTTACAAGTTATCCCACTTTTATTGATTTTTCTTGATGAATGATGATTCAAATCACACATTAACATCATTTTAGGGTTAGAAAACCATAATTGTGAAAAATCTCAAAAAGTCAAAGTTGACTTTTGTGCACAGTTGACTTTTTGTCAGATGAATTCCAAACTGTGCGATCCTCTATGAAATCAAATCCTTGACCTAAATCAAACTTGATGGACATGTTCCATAGGTGTTATAGGGTGTATTGAATCATGTCCCAAGGTTTGGGAGCATGTTTTGGTCAAAAGTCAAAGCTACAGTTGACTTTTCCCGCGAAACCCTAACTGTGGTTCAGATGAACTTGAAACTTGTTGCTCAAGCTTCTTGGATCAATCCATTGTTGAAAATGGATCAATGTGGTTTATTAGAGACCCTCAAATCCTCTCTTGAGGTCCTGGCTCATGTTTTGTCCCAAAAGTCAACTTAGGGGTGAATTAGGTCAAGAAACCCTAATTCCTGATTTTTTATGAATGCATCCCCTGAGACTAAATTGACTTGATGATTGGGTCCATGAGGTTCCATGGAGTATCTTAGGTCATGCTTTTAAGCATTGGCTCATTCCCAGAGGAAAATTTCCATCTGGAGGCCCTAGTCGACCAAAACCCTAATTTGGTGACACCGTCGATCTTGAGGCTTAATCCACTTTGAATGCTGCAACATTGTGCTTTATTCTTGAAGTGGGAGTCCTCTTGATCCTTTGTGGATGTTTGAGAGGTCTATAAGAGTTGAAGATCATGTCATTTCTTGATTGATCTTTTGTCTAAGGCTCAGAGAGGGCTTGAAACCCTAATTTTGATAGTAGTGGATGCTCACCCATCTTTGGGGAGACTGATGAGGCATGATGGTTCATCCATATTGTGATGATGATTTGCACAATGATGGGAAATCTTAGTGGTCAAAATTTGGGGTATGACAATGAGGTCATTCCTAATTTAATATCTAATCAAGCTAATGTAGTTTTTAGTTAGTAGATGACATCATATGCAACTGTGTTAATATTGTGTGGTGATATTGTCCCACATCGAAAATGGAAGTAGATAAGTAAGTGTTTATATACTTATCTTGGACACTAAAATTCAAAAGAAGAATAAATGGGTCAGAAAAGTGGTGTTGGAAATGGGCTTAAGTCCATTGGTCTTGGCCCAATTGAAATAATTTTTAAAATAATAATTAAAAAAAATATTAATACAAATAAATTAAAAAAACGTAAAAAAAAATTTTAAAATGAAAAAAATTAAAAATTAAATAAATAATATAAAAAATGACACGTGAATTTTAATAATACAGTCAGCAAGTCAAAAAAGTCACGTGGACTGCCACATATGCAGATTCCCTTTCCACATATGCAGATTCCCCATGTCCAGTCAGCCAAACAAGAGATAGGGGGTTCTGCAAACAGAATCTTGATTTTATAAGGGAGAATTACAAAAAAAAAAACTTCAAGAGGGAAAAACCAAAATTCGCCCTAATGGCAGGGGGAATCGTATATTTAACCATGTATTATTCTCCCCTTATCTATTAATACTATTAAGAATCTATTAGATATCATGCACATGTAATTTTTTTACCATTACATAACTAAAGTTCCTTACTAACAAAAACACTTAGAATTTAACTACGCTACCATCTAACACAAAAAGCCATAGCCATCCCTTGTAAATATATTTTCAAATTAAAGTTTTTAATACACCAGTGAAAATACAAGACACACCTTATTAACAAAGGATTCAACCAAATAGAAGGAATAAACATATTCAATCAAGTTATAAAAATGATAACCATCAAATTTCTTGACTTTTTTTTATTACTAAAACATTGATTATCAATTAAATTAAAAAATACAGGACATTAAAAATGTTTTATAAATATATTTATAAATAATTTTAGATAAAATAAAGCGTATCTGAGTCTAGAGCTTCTCTCTTTCAGAGCACACTACACACCACTATGAGTCGTAAGAGAGACGGCCCCTACTTTTCCCGCCACGACTTCAAGCGCCGCCGTCCACTACCGGAGCCAGCGGAGGAAGAGAGACCCACCACTAGGCCGACGCCTCCTTCTGCCGTAGTCGTCATGGGTCTCCCTCTTGACTGCTCCGTCCTCGATCTCAAATCTCGATTTGAGATCTACGGCTCCATCTCCCGCATCCGTATTGACCGTGACGCCGTCGGCTACATAACCTTCCGGAATAAAGACTCGGCGGAAGCCGCCATCGCCGCTGGCCACGATCCTTCCTTTGGTGTCACCGTCAATTCTAAAAAGGTATTTTTTTTGTTCCATTTTCACTCAGGGTTTCGAAATTTGCATTTGAAACGTTGCAGTTTCGTTGTTCAAATTTAAAATTCCATATTTTTATTAATTTGAAGTTTCGTTGTTCAACACTATCGACAAATTTTCAGCTCAATTTTTAAGGGTATAGTAATTTTTTTTTTTGAAGCTTTGTAGAGTTTAAGACAATAACAATAAAGCTTGAAATAGAACATAGTAAATTATTTTTTTTTAACCTAGGAATTTCAAATTTTGGTTGAAGTTTGAAACTTTAATAACTTAGAGACAACAATGTGGTAATGCTTGAAAGATTAAACTGAGGAACTCTGTTTTTCTGGCAATGCTGAAAAACTGGGTAAACTCGGGTTATGGTTCGACTGTGATAAAATCTGAGTTTGGACAAAACCAGGGTCGAACTCCTCAAATTACCAAACATACAAAGGTAGACACATCACGATTCAATTGGTTGAACCATCTAATTTTGTTTGGTATTCAAAATGCCGTTTATTAGGGTTTTTAACTTGCGGTAGGTGTCACAACATATGTTTGTTTTGTTAGTCTTCCACCTTTTTTTTAATGACCTAATCTCTTTAAAACAATGTTCAGAGCTTTAGGAGAGACAACATTGTTATGGATGAGTCTCTAGAGTCTTTGTAAATAATTCACTGTTTCTGGTGCTAGGAAGTCAAAAGTGTCCAATGCAAAATCTTTGAGTTGACAATAGAACATGTGAGTATTTTTAATAGGGGCTAGGCTACCTTTCAAATAGGTGACTCCTGCAATCAAACCGGAGTTCTTTTCCTAAAAGAGAGTCATGTTGCAAACTCTTCCAGCACCATGTTGGAGGGTGAACTGCATTTTTCTAATACTTTTTTATCGAAAATATGAAAGAATGACATTGGTGTATATGTGTAACAGGTTCAGGTATTGTGGGCAACAGATCCTCTAGCCATGTGGAGGGAAGGAGTTGGTAAGAACAAGGATAATGTGTCTATGTCAAAGCTTGTGCGAGCTGATGTACCTTTGAGGAGACATGGAAGAAGTAATAAACTTGCTTCAGCTATAGGGAATACCAAAAGTAGTAAGGATGGTTCTGGTAGCTCAGTTCTTGAAGTTCCTTCCAGAGGTAGAGAAATTGTTGCTTATGATGATATAATGTAATTCTGAGAGGGTTATCTTATTTTGGGTTTAGATCTTTGTAGTTTTTTTTTTATTTGCTCTAGTGTTATGTTTAGGAGGAAGATGCTCAACACATGAGCTTCTAGGATGTAAGTTATAGAAGTTAATTATGTAATTTAGTTTGTGTTTTTGATGTTTGAATAGTTGGGTTTAACTTATGGTGTCTTCTCGATTATTTGTGTTTGAAATTGTAAAATTTTCTTCTGTGTAATGAATCTTAATAAACCTTTTTATTCCTTCCTTCAATTTTCCTGATTCTACGGTTTTGTCTAATGGCATTTTGCTTACAAGTTTGATTTGAGTGAGATAATGTCTTTATTCTGGGAACACTGTTTGTAGTGTGATTCAAATGACGGCATAACTTATAGTAGTGTTTTTGGTTACACGCCTTGTTTCTCTTTCTGGCCTCCCGAATGATTGCGTCGTGGTTTTGCTAATGCTACAATAGTGAGCCTTGACCAAACATGCGCATCATTGTGTTTTCTCACTTTTCCAAACAGTCACATAGACAACAGGAATGTGTTATGCATAAACATCATTGTGATTTTGTGAAAGGTTTTTTTTTCCTGCAAGATTAGTTCAAGTAGTTCTATTTGTCCTCTAAATAATAGTGAATGAAAAATAGGGTTTAAAGAGATGAGAAACAAGATTAGTTCAAGTAGTTCTATTTGTCCTCTAAATAATAGTGAATGAAAAATAGGGTTTAAAGAGATGAGAAACATTGTTTGGGTTAGATTTCATCGTCATATCCTCGTGCATCGTAGAGGTGTCTTAAATGAATGGTTGTGATTGCTATTTAAAGAAGACTACAAAGGTATTCTCGCATAGTGAGGCCTTTAACTCGCCCAACAAGCTTGCCTTTTTGCATCAGAAGTTGATGTCCAACTCATTCAAGTGGGCTTTTACGCCGCAATTTCACTCAGTGATGCCTTGTTTTTGCTTAACGAGTCAACCTTTTTTCACTTTGATGTTACTTGATCTAGAAGAAATCTCTAAACCGCCTTACTTCGCCCAACGAGATTGTCATCTCGCCCAAAGTAAACTCTTGCTTCACAATGAAATAAATTAGCTTGCAAGAAAACTTTGAAACCTTTGAACAACCTTTGCTTGCCCAACGAGCCAATTCCTTCAATTAGCGAGGAGTTCTTTAACTAGGTTTCCTTGCTTTTAGCTACGTGAGCTCTTGCTTCTCGTGGTGAGGAAATCGTCGGTTGGTTACCTTGTCTTTTGGCTAAGCGAGTCATTATTTTGCCCAACGAATGTTCTGCTTTCTAGCTGGTCGAGCCTTTGTTTTGCACAACGAGCATTGTACTACTAAGCTTTTCAGCTTTTTGATTTCATTGGTCCTTTT
The DNA here is from genome assembly GCA_022829125.1 of Lathyrus tuberosus. Taxonomy (NCBI): domain Eukaryota; kingdom Viridiplantae; phylum Streptophyta; class Magnoliopsida; order Fabales; family Fabaceae; genus Lathyrus; species Lathyrus tuberosus. The sequence continues at coordinate 4,856,820 of JALAZF010000199.1, read as the reverse complement.
TCATTTGTACTTGCGAATAACATACTTATGAAAACATAATTTTGTAATTAAGAGAATTTTAAGTTAAGAAAATTAGGTTGTCACTTAATAAGCACTTGTTTAACGTCATTAGTTTGATGTCTAACTTTACTTTAAGGTTTTTCTTGTGGGATGATGGTGAGTTCAAATAAATAAAAACATACCTCATCATCTTTAATTTTAACCCTCATGGTGCCTTTATCTATGTCAATAAGTATTCTCGAGGTCTTCATGAATGGTCTTCTCAAAATGACATAAATGTTAGGATCTTCCTTTATGCCCATCACATCGAAGTCTATTGGAAATGAGAATTTATATGCTTTGACCAAAACATATTTTGCTATTCCCACTAGACTTTTGGTTGACATATCTGCCATTTGTAATGACATTTACGTTGATTCCACCTTGTGATCACTAATTCTTCTTACCACTGATAAATGTATGATGTTTACACTGGCACCGAAATAAACAAGCGTGTTGCCAACCTCTATGTTACCTATTGTGAATGGTAATGTAAATCTACATGGATCGTCTTCTTCTGGAGGTAGGTTTTATTAGATGATGTTACTGATGAGTGCAAAATGTACCTATTTTTGTATATAAATTTTGTTGCACTTATCGATACTTTTTTGTTAATATCGTTCAAATAAACCCCGATTTGTTTATAAATACGTTTACTTTACATTTTAGTGTATATATTGCGTATAATATAAATATCATTGAGTTTAATTGATTTTCTCTCATTTTTGCAGGTATTCGATCAAGGATATCTTGCCATTGTTATATAGAGCATTAAATAAGCTTTCCAGTGCTTCCAACCATGCGTAAATCAGAGATACGGTTCAGAAGTTATGGTTAAAATAAGGATTGGTTTGCTGTCAAGTTCGCTTTGCGAGTTGACAGCGAATGTTCGCTTTGCAAAGGTCCAGCGAAGGCCCCAGCGAAGGAGTCCAGAATTGGACAGGGGAGAAAGAGACCAAAGTTCGCTTTGCGAATTGAGCAGCGAGTATTCGCTACGCGAATAAATCGTTCGCACTGCGAACTTCTGGAAATTTGCATAGGCGGTTTGACTGTTCAGAGGCACTTAAGTGCCATTTTTTGAGGTTTGCTAGGCGAATGATTCGTTCGCAAAGCGAATGTGTGAACTTTGTAATTGTATTTAATAGATTTCAGTCATTTTCTAGGTATGGTTTTTGGGATTTTTGCTCCCAACTCCATCAAACTTCATTTTTCAGTAGATTAGCTTAGAAAACAACATGGAAGCTTGCACACGGATGAACCGGAGTGGATTGATCGTCGATCGGCTCTGACAATCCGCGGGATGTTTGGTTCATTTCTTCTCTTCTTTGTGTTTTTCTTCTTTGTTGGGTTTTGTATATGTATTTGTAGCGAGTGATTTTTGGATGTGGTTGCGAAGCACGATCGCTCTAGTACTACAGTTCGATTCATTTTTTTGTCCTATTAAAGCTGATGAAGGAAGGGAAATAAATGTCTCCAACTACCCCAGTTTGCATACTGAGATTAAACAGTCAAAACTGTTGGTTTACAGATGCTACAAAGATTCGGGGTTTTTCCTAGGTTTATTTTGTTGACGAGGGGTGCTTTAGGCTATCGGTTGGGATGTTAGGACGAATATATATGAAAGTATGGGATTTTGATTTTTTTTGTTTAGTGTGCTCGCTAAGATTTTTCTTTCAATCTTATGCCTACGTATTCCCGTTTACCGAAACAGGGAAATCAGAGCGTTCGTAGTTCCTCCTATTCTATGGGAGGAAATGGGTGTTTTTGTGTCTTGTTCAAAGCCCAAGACGTGAAGCTAAAGGTGATTTGTATCTTGTTTAAAGCCCAAGATGTGAAGCTGAAAGGTCTATTTGTATCTTGTTCAAAGCCCAAGATGTGAAGCTAAAAGGTGTTGTCTTTAGAGAGAATTTGTCATCTCTAAAGAGGTTTGTCTGTCACAACTGTTGGGTGACTGATTATAAAGGAGGATTACTTTAACCGGGATACGCGGATCCTACCAATGCCATAATTTCGTTTATAGGGGGTTTTAACTTGAAGGAGAAGACTTTAACTCAGTGTAGAGCAATGCCATCTTTCCTTAGGAATTTCTCATGCTAAAAGAGGGACAGTGGCATGGATGTAGATGATCCAGAGGCTTGCCGCTTACAGCGATTAGATGAAAGGGAAAGAGTTGTTGATGTTTGTGTACTGTGAACGAGGCACAACTTTGATGCTAAAAGGTTGATTGGATCAACCAGTGGTTTTCTTATACAAAACCTAAGAGGAGGCTAAAAGGTTTTCCTTATACAAAGCCTAAGAGGAGGCTAAAAAGTTTTGACTCGACGATGGAGTCTTTTGGTATCTCGTATAAAGCCCGAGATGGAGGCTATTTGACTCAACAAGAGAGTTTTTTGTATCTCGTACGAAGCCCGAGATAGAGGCTGTTGTTTTTTTGGCTCAATAAGAACCTTTTTGTATCTCGTATAAAGCCCGAGATGGAGGAAAAAGGGTGATTGACTCAACGAGGGAGTCTCTTATGTGTCTCGTACAAAGCCCGAGAGAGAGGCTGAACGTTGTTTGACTCCGCTGGGGAGGATCATTGTACAAAGCCCAAGAGGAGGCTATGGTGACTGTTTCAGTAGAGTGACAGGTCCAGTATACTGATTTTGAAAGAGAAAATCAGTTCTTATATGAGCAACACTGTACTCAAGGATTTGATTCGAGGATCCGGGTTATTCCTGTTCTTTAAGGAAGTGGGAAATCCGAAGGGTATTGAGACTGTCTGAGTCTACAGGTTTTCCTCCTATTTAACGAAGGCGTCCCTTGAGAATGTCTTTGAGACTCAAGGAGATTAGACTGTCCAAGTCTAGAGTGTCATCTTTTGTACTATGCTTTGAGAAACAGTAGTAGACTCTTTGAAAGGACTGTTCTATGCAGATGACTAAGTTCTGTTCCTATACCTATAGGAGGTCGTCAGGACAATTTGTACGAAGCCCAAGAGGAGGCTGGAAACTTTTAAGAAGCCGATCGGTCCTTGTACGAAGCCCAAGAGGAGGCTATCATTCCCGGAGGAAGAATCCTTATACGAAACCTAAGAGGAGGCTGTGAATACTTCTAAGAAGCTGACGGGTCCTTGTACAATGCCCAAGAGGAGGCGGGGATGCTTTTAGGAAGCCTGTGGGTCCTTGTACGATGCCCAAGAGGAGGCCGATGCTTTTAAGAAGCCGATGGGTCCCCAAACCCCGAGAAATTCAAGACAGGCCATTCACGAGGAATAGATCAAGCCAGGAAAGTTCGAGAATTTGGAAGAGACTCAAGAGATGCCATTCACGGAGAAAAGATCATCTCTGGGGAATAGAGTTTCTTGACAAGTGCTTTTAAGAAGCCTGTGGGTCCCCAAACCCCGAGAAATTCAAGACAGGCTATTCACGAGGAATAGATCAAGCCAGGAAAGTCCGAGAATTTGGAAGAAACTCAAGAGATGCAATTCACGGAGAAGAGATCATCTCTGGGGAGTAGAGTTTCTTTGACAACTTCTACGAGTGACAGTCTATGAAAGGGTTCACCGAGAATGCTGCCTTTCATGTCTCCATATTGTTTAACCCCAAGAGGAGGGAAGACTGTGTCTGGTAATCCTATGGGGATCTAGTTTTGACTATTTAAGAGTGATCAACGGGCTTAATGCTAGACGTAGTTGCCGGGGAAACTCTAAATATCTATACTATTATTACACAGTTGATATGAGCTTATGAAAGAAGACTTACAGCGAAATAGCCCCACAATACAATTATATGTATATGAAAGCGGTAAATGAAAGCATATAAACACTTACTCGGTTGTAGAGCTTCCATGCTGTTTGGTTAGTTGTTCAACAAAGAAAGATTGAAAACAACAATATATTTCAAAATCAAAGGAGAAAGTGCATTGAAAAAGAAAGATTTGGGGCTTACAGCTCAAGGAGAGGTCCAGGGTTTTATCAGTGATCGCACTGTTTGAATTTGTACAGAGGGACTTATACAAGTGACTGAGGCCCAAAAAGGTTTTCTGTACAAAGGGATGTGTCTTACACTCTCTCAAGAGGCCCAAAATGTTTAAAGAAAAAAGAGTGGAGCTTATAACACGAGGGTAGGCCCAATTGATTTTTCATTAAAAATGGCGATCGCGCCGAGATTTTCTTTTAACACAAAGGGACTGATACAATAAATGAGGCCCAAAAATTGTTTTGTTTAAAAGGGGGTTGGGTCTTACACTCTATTAGAGGCCCAAAAGTTTTGAATGAGTCTTATAGCTCAAGGAGAGGCCCAAGGTTATTTATCAAAAGGCGACGATCGCGCCGTTGGTTTTTGACGGTATCGGGACTTATACAATATCTGAGGCCCAAAAATGATTTGGTCAAAAAAGGATTGGGTCTTACACTCTATTAGAGGCCCATGAGTGTTTGAAAAAGTTTGATGAGGGTTGAATTAATCAAAAACCCTAATTTCATTTTTTAAAGGGCATTTTTCAAAAAAAAATCAAGTAAAAAAATGATAAAAAATATCAAATAAAATCATTAATCATGTTATAAACAGTGATTAAGGTTTATGAAAAAGTATTTTATCCACATGAATATTTAAAATCATTTTGGTTTTAAAAATCAAGAAAAAGAAATCATTTTAAAAGCATTTAAAACAATATTTTTGAATATATTAAAAATATATCAAATAATAATATTTTTTGTGATTTTTTGGTGGATTAAAATATTATGGAGTATGAATAAGAAGTGTGTAAAACAGATTTTGAAAATGATGATTTTTGCTATGTAAAAGAATTGGTTGAGTTTTGAAGATAAACTAAGAAAAAGAGGAATGTGATGTCACAACATCACTCATGAGTTTTGAATATAAGAGAAAAGGGACGATGTCACAACATCACATTCGACATCAGACAAAAACCAGAACTGCACCTTGATTTTCAACATCTTTTTATCAAACTTCAAACATTTATAACTCTCTCAATTTTTAACGGAATTAAGATCCGGAAGAGCCTATCTTGACCAATTTTTCGCAAGGAATCCAATGGTATCACTCATACATACTGAAACTTAATGTACAGCGCACACAAGGCAAAAAACCAGATCTGCACCTTAAGTTTAAACATCTTTGCTTATCAAATTTTCAAACATTCATAACTCTCTCAATTTTTAAAGAAATTGAAATCCGTAAGAACCTATCTTGACCAATTTTTTGCAAGGAATCTAATGGTATTACTCATACATACTGAAACTTAATGTACAACACACACAAGGCAAAAAACCAGATCTGCACCTTAAGTTTAAAACAACATAAACTCCACATATAAACATGTTAAAGTGCAAACAGTAGGAGGATCATAACATACACATTAAGGACTACATTTTTGCTTCAAGAATTGTTCAATATGATGCATGTATGTGGACATCAAAGGAAAGCATGATTCAAAGAATTCAAGTTATGAATTTTACCTTTTTGTTTTTGAGATTTTGTGCAACCTACCAAGTGCTTTGTTCCAGAAATGATTTGATGCTTTGGACACCCTCAAATGACCTCTTAGAAGCTTTTAGGATGGTTGGAATCAGCTGGTACCTGCAAAAACACAAACTGTCCCTTTCTTGCAAAAGGGGTTAAAAGTGACCAAAATAGCAACTCCCTCAAATGGTGTTCCAGATGTTGGGAACCATTTGGGATAGTTCAAGGATGATATTTGGAGTGTGTTTGAGGTTTTATATGGTTTGGTAAGTGACTGAATCAAGACATGGCTTGAAAAATGCAAAAAAGTGCCATTTTGAGGTTTTGAGAAGTGACTTTGTGATTTTGTGATTACAGGTCACTTGTGATAGTTTGCACAGCTTACATATGATATATATGAGGTGTGTGTGTGATTGATTGTGATGGAAAAGCTCTCAAGCTCAAAAACTCAGAATTACTTGCTTTGGAAGGCAAATTTGAGGTGAAAGAAGAGATTTTGAGGAAAGCATCTGTTTGATAGCTTTGGTGTACTCAAACTGAGCACAAATGAGCTCTATTTATAGTAGAGCAAGTTTGTTTTCGCAGCAATAGTGAATGGTGGCTGCAGAAGAGGTTTGTTCAATGTTGGCCAATGAAAATCCAAGTCTCCTCTAGCCATTGACTAGAGGTTAGAGCACAGAGCTTTGGTTCCCTACTTGTTGGAGGAATCTTGACTGAATTCAGTTACAAATGTGTCAGTCCATGCCACCTCTAAGCATCTATTAAATGCTCCAATCCAAAATTGGAGTCTTGTCCCTCTTTTAGGGATTTTTAGGAATAGCATGCTACTTCTTGTTCCAAGGACTTTGGAGGCTTGGCTCAGTGATTGTCCCCTTTAGATTTGATCCTCAGATGTGTCCAAGATAATGACAAGGCTTGGAAATTCGTGTGGCACAAGAAATGTGCAAATCTGCCCCATGAAAAATTCAGCTGCAGCAAGCCTTTTTGTAAAATCCATAACTCCCTGCTCAAGTATGCTACATGGACGTTCTAGGACTTTCTGGAAAACATCCTTGAAGTTGGGACATTCTTGCTGGAACAATATTAGTGATGTCATATGCAATGTCAGAACATCAGACATTGAACATTAATAATTCCAAACTTTAATCACTTGTATCTTTTAATCCACTATGATATTTTGAGTTGAAGTGAATTGCATCTTTGATGCTTGTCTTGCATGGTGACAAAGCTTGAAAATTGGGTGGCACAAGAAAAGTGCACAAAATCTGTCCTAAAAAATCAGCTCGAGCAAGGCATGTTGTGAGGTTCATAACTCCTTGCTCAAGTTGAATTAATGGGAGTTATTATACATTTTGGAAATCCCTAATGACATACTTTAACTTTGATGTTTGACTTTGGTCTCGGTTCAGCTTGCAAAGTCATCAAAAATGGTCTTGAACTTGTGTAGTCAAATCTGTCCTAAAAGCTGTCATAAAAATTCTGCTTTATCAATGCTTTTTGCAAAAATCATATCTCCTTGCTCGAGTGTGCTACAAGGACGTTCTACAACTTTCTGGAAAGCTGAGATAATGTACTTCAACTTTGATGTTCAAGGTTTGGCTTGAATCAACTTGGATCATGGAGAAAAACATCCTTGAAGTTGGGACATTCTTGCTGGAAAAATATTAGCGATGTCATATGCAATGTCAGAACATCAGACATTAAGAATTCCAAACTTTGATCACTTATATCTTTCAATCCTTATGATATTTTGAGTTGATTCCTTCTACAATTTTGAAGTATCAAATACCCTCTTTAAAAGTAGCTCTTACGCAAAATCAATGGATGCTTGGATCAATAGTTACAACCTTGAAAAGTTGTGCACTTGAACATGATTTTAACTTAGAAAAATTTCTAAGTTTCTTTCAATTTGATCAATTTTGCAATTTTGCATGATTTCTTGATTTAAATTTGATCAAATTAAATCATCCATCATATTTTCTTGAGTAATGGCTTGTGAAGCTCAAAGTTGACCAAAAAGTCAAACTTTGACTTTTTGCGTCAGTTGACTTTGTATTAGATGAACTTGAGGCTTGATCCAATTGAAATGTTGCACTCTTGTGCTTAATTCTTGATGAGGGAGTCCTCTTGGTCCTTTGTGGATGTTTGAGAGGTTTAGACAAGTTGAAGATCATGTCATTCCTTGATTGATCATTTGTCTAAAGGCTCTGAGAGGGTTTGTAACCCTAAGCTGATTGTAGTGAATGCTCACCCATCTTTGGGGAGACTAATGAAGTATGATGGTTCCTCCATATTGTGATGATGATTTTCACAATGATGGGAAATCTTAGTGGTCAAAATTTGGGGTATGACAGTATTGACTATGATCTCATGTATATTTGTCGCCCATGGCGTTGTATAAAACTTGCTTTACATATCTTTATTGGTGATTGTCTCTGATTTTTGCTTTATGCGCGGGGTTTGGGTTGCGTTAGAGATAATCCTCGCAAACTTCGATTAGGAATGATTATATGTTGGTTTCCTACCAAGGAACTGGTCTTAGTTTCTGATGTAAACTTCCCCTCGATCCTGGTTTCCTACCAAGGAACTGGTCTTAGTTTCTTTCGTCAATAAACTTTATTGACAAGGGACACTATTCGTAGCGGCTTTCCTTCAAACTTCTCGCCGAATTTTCCTGGGGAGATGCCATTTGAGTGGAAAAAGTTTTGATGTCAGACTTGCTGGGGAACCCAATCGTCTGAGTTGTAGAGGTGCACAAACTTCTCTGTTTGGAGACGCCATTTGTCGAATCTACTGGGGAAAACGAGTCTCTTGAGAGACTGCCTTCGTTCGGGGTCTTTACATCATACTTTTCTCGGAGATCTTCTCGGAGAAATGCCATATGATGTGATCCAATTTTGAGGTGCCGATGACCTTTTCATCAGCGGGTTTTTCGGAGAAAAACTGCCGTACTGCCGAATCTCCGATTTAGGAGGCTTTCTCTTGGGATTTTCTTTAATCCGGGAAAACAAGGATATCATCTTCAACGGCGAAGAGTGATGTTAACCGAGGGCTCTCTGGTCTTTCAGAGGTTCAAGTTATCAAAGTGGTTGAGGACCCAACTTCAATCCATAAATAAAACTGGAGGAGAGAGATTATTCATACGTAACACTTCCTGACGAGGAAAGGGCTGACAACTCGATTGAGAGGACTTTTATCACTAGGGGACAAGACCGAGTAGAGTGATAGTGATGCAATATGACTGTGAATGTAAATCAATAATGCATGATGTATGTATGTTTATGCTGACAAAACTGACGCGACATACCAACTAAAAAAATGAACATGACTGGATACTCGGCCATCGCGGGGCGAAGAAGTACCGCTGGTTCAGAATAGCAATTCCACCTTGCTTAGGAAAGATAGTCCCTGTTGGGAGCTATGTTGATCGGGCTTAGGAGATGAGAACTCGGCCGAAGCGTGTCAGACGAAACAAGGTCTCTGACACAGTTGATCCCTTCATTCAGTCGTACTGGGTTAGAAGGAGTACTTTGATTCTGCACTTTGAGGTTCGATTACTTATGGAGAAGCGACCGATGTTCTTCTGATGTTCAACAGTCAAAAGAAATTGCCGTCTTTATTAAAAAGCCGAAAAAGTTTTAACAAGTAAATTCATTTTTGTTTTATTTCAAGAATCGTTAATCATGTTAACAACGTCGTTCTGTAAAGCTAAAACAAATAAGAATTACAAACAAAAGCACAAGGGCTCAAATTTTATTGATAAAATGGAGCTCAGCCAAACGCGTGATTCCATTGAGCATTTACAAAGTTAGAAAATGGTAATTTACAGGGAAAAGGGCTACGTTGAAACATAACGACCACTATCCTTCTACCAACTTTGAATTCGGGGCATCCTTAGCTTCTGTCGAAGATGGCCTTGACTGGAGTTTTCCTCCGATGGATGGTGTAATTGCTGCTGAGGGACCTGCCTCTGTTGAACATAGTTACTTGCCATTATCCCTAATTTTTGTCTGGCTTGTACTATGAGATTTCCAACCCATCGGGATGATTTTTTTTTCATGTCTCTAACTTTTGCTTGGACCGCCCTTTCGGGTTTTCAATCCACCGAGACTTTTTTTTTTTAGTTTAGGTGAAGTATTTCTTGACTACATCAACATTCGTGGGGTAGGTAAATTCCTCTCCGTCCATGGTTGCAAGTCTCAAGGCGCCGCCTGAGAAAGCTTTCGTGACCACATAGGGGCCATCATAATTCGGAGTCCACTTGCCCCGAGAATCAGTGAGAAATGATTGTATCTTTTTTAGCACGAGGTCTCCTTTTCTGAAGACACGAGGTCGGACCTTTTTGTCAAACGCCTTTTTCATTCTCTGTTGATACAATTGACCATGGCATAGTGCCGTTATTCGCTTCTCCTCGATCAGATTTAGTTCGTCGTGTTGACTTTGACACCATTCAGCTTCGGTGAGCTTAGCTTCCATCAATACTCGGATTGACATGATCTCTACTTCTATGGGGAGCACTGCTTCCATGCCATACACGAGAGAGAAAGGGGTTGCCCCTGTTGAAGTGCGGACAGATGTGCGATAACCGTGAAGAGCAAAGGGTAGCATCTCGTGCCAGTCTTTGTAGGTTACAACCATCTTTTGAACGATCTTCTTGATGTTCTTATTGGCCGCTTCTACCGCTCCGTTCATCTTGGGTCTGTAGGGAGATGAGTTATGATGTTCAATCTTGAACTCTGCGCACAACTCCTTCATCATCTTGTTGTTCAAGTTAGATCCATTGTCAGTAATGATCTCGCTTGGAACACCATAACGGCGGATGATATTATTTTTGATAAATCAGACCACTATTTGTCGGTTTACATTGGCGAATGACGCTGCTTCGACCCACTTGGTGAAATAGTCAATGGCTACCAGGATGAACCGATGTCCGTTTGAAGCCTTAGGTTCAATCAAGCCAATCATGTCGATTCCCCATATGGAAAAAGGCCATGGGGAAGAGAGAACTTTGAGATGTGATGGCGGTACATGAATTTTGTCGGAGTATATCTGACACTTGTGACACCTCCTCATGTACTTGTAGCAGTCAGATTCCATTGTCAACCAATAGTACCCTGCTCTTAGGATTTTTCTCGCCATTGTGTGTCCGTTGGCATGAGTGCCAAAGGATCCTTCATGAATTTCTTTCATAAGCATGTCTGCTTCTGGTCTGTCTACGCATCGGAGCAAGACCATGTCAAAATTTCTCTTATAGAGAGTGTCACCGCTCAGGAAGAAGTTTCCAGCCAATCTTCTGAGGGTTTTTCTGTCTTTTCTTAGTGCCCCAGGTGGGTACCCTTGTTTCTGAAGGAAGCATTTGATATCGTGATACCAAGGTTTGTCGTCTATGACTGCTTCAATCGTGAAGATGTAAGCGGGCCTTTCAAGGCGCATTATGTCGATCTTAGGTAAGTCGTTCCATTGACCTACACTAATCATGGAAGAGAGAATGGCTAATGCATCAGCCATGTGATTCTCCTCACGAGGGATATGATGAAACTCAACTCTGTTGAAGAAAGGTAGCAACCTTCTTGTATAGTCTTTGTAAGGAATCAATCCTGATTGGTATGTGTTCCAATCTCCTTTTATCTGATTGATAACCAAGGCTGAGTCGCCGTATACGTCCAAGTTTTTGATCCTTAAATCAATTGCTTCTTCGAGACCTATAATACAAGCTTCGTATTCGGCCTCGTTGTTCGTACATTTGAACGTAAGTCTGGCAGTGAAAGGAATGTGGGTACCCTGAGGGGTAACAATGATTGCCCCAATTCCATTTCCATAATGATTAACTTCTCCGTCAAAGATAAGTCCCCATTGGGAACCTGGTTCTGGCCCTTCACTGGGTAACGGTTCATCGCAATCTTTCATTTTTAGATACATGACATCTTCGTCTGGGAAGTCAAACCCGATTGATTCTTGATTGTCAATCGGTTGATGAGCCAAATGATCGGCTAAAATACTTCCCTTAACGGCTTTCTGAGCGTGGTACTCTATGTCATATTCTGATAACAGCATCTGCCAACGGGCAATTCTTCCCGTAAGAGCAGGTTTTTCGAAGACATACTTGATTGGATCCATTTCTGAGATTAACCAAGTAGTATGACGAATCATGTATTGATGAAGACGTTTGGCTGCCCAAGCCAAAGCGCAACAAGTTTTCTCAAGCATCGTGCACCAAGTCTCGCAGTCGGTGAATTTCTTGCTCAGATAGTAGATGGCAGACTCTTTCCATTTGGTTTCATCTTGTTGGCCAAGTACACATCCCATTGAGTCCTCTAGGACTGTGAGGTAGATGATCAATGGTCTTCCTTCCACTGGAGGTGATAGAATCGGCGGATTCAATAGGTATTCCTTAATACTGTCGAAGGTGGTTTGGCAATCTTCTGACCAAACGCATTCCTGGTTCTTTTTGAGTAATTTGAAAATCGGCGCACAGGTCGCTGTCATAAGGAATATGAATCTGGAGATGTAGTTCAAACGTCCCAGGAATCCTATGACTTGTTTTTCAGTTTTCGGAGAAGGCATTTCTCGAATGGCCTTGACCTTGTCAGGATCAACCTCAATCCCTTTCTGGCTGACGATGAACCCTAAGAGTTTCCCTGAACGGACACCGAAGGTGCACTTGTTAGGATTCAAGCGGAGCTTGAATTTTCGTAAATGCACGAATAGTTTTGACAAGTGGGTCACATGTTCCTCCTCTATCTTAGATTTTGTAATCATGTCATCGACATATACCTCTATCTCTTTGTGTATCATGTCATGAAACAGAGTAGTCATGGCCCTTTGATAGGTTGCCCCGGCGTTCTTCAAGCCGAACGGTATCACCTTGTAACAAAAGGTACCCCATGGGGTAATGAATGAAGTTTTCTCCATGTCTTTCGGCGCCAGTTTGATCTGGTTATAGCCCGAGAATCCATCCATGAAGGAGAAAATTTTGAACTTTGCTGTGCTGTCTACTAGCATGTCAATGTGTGGTAAAGGAAAGTCGTCCTTTGGACTTGCCTTATTCAGATCCCTGTAATCAACACACATTCTGACCTTTCCGTCCTTTTTGGGAACGGGTACGATGTTGGCTAACCATTGAGGATATTCAGATGTAGCGAGGAAACCCGCGTCAATATGTTTCTGTACCTCCTCTTTGATTTTGATGGGCAAGTCCGGGTGAGTCCGTCTCAACCTCTGCTTTACTGGCGGACATTCCGATCTCAACGGTAAGTGATGTTCCACGATGCTGGTATCCAACCCTGGCATGTCCTGATAGGACCAAGCGAATACATCGGGGAATTCTTTGAGAAACTTTATCAAACTCTCTCTGGCAGTTGGACTGAGCAGTGCCCCAATCCTGATCTCTTTTCTCTCTTCTTCCGAACCCAAGTTTACCGTTTCCAACGGCTCTTTGTGAGGTTCAATGGACCTTTCCTCCTGTCTGAGTAGTCGAGAGATCTCTTCTGGAATTTCGTTGTCAACTTCTTCTTCAGCCCCAAATACCGGGAACCCAAAGTCGGGAGAAGGCATTGGATCGTATGTTTCAACGGGGTTTAAAACAAGCAATCTGCATGACGTGATGATTCGTGTTTAGAAGAGATAGAGAAAATGCAAGTGTGTGCAGTGTTTTATTTTACTGCTTGTTTTTATTATTGAATTGTTTTTTAGGATTACCATTTTCTGAAAAAGCAAAAAGAGAAAACATCAATTAATGCGGAAATTACAGAACAACGTTATTTTATTAATGAACAAGTCGATTCTTGAAACTACAGCCCTATAAAACAAAACTTTGTCGCTTCGGGCAAAGCGAAGAGGGAAATTTACAGAAAGCGAGCCCTATCAAAACATCCATTTTACCTGGGCAGGGTGAAAGGTTAAAGATGGCAATTACTTTGACTGACGAACGACCTTCGGAGCATCAACAGCAACCCCTTAGCGGCGAACTCCTCGGTGAATCACAAAGTCTGGCACCTTCCTTGATTTGTCTTCAGAAATGACGCTGATTTCTGGTGGAGCAGGATCATTGGAATCTGTCTCCCAGGCAGAATTGTCGTAGGAGAATTCCTCAGTTGTATTTTGCATAGTATTTGTGCTCTCAGCTGTATCTCCCCATCCAGTTGGCTGGAAATCTTCGAGCCTGATACGAGATCTTTCGGGAGCGGTGTACTTGACCACAAAGTTGAATTTTCCACTCGGTTGTCCCAAGGTGTCCCACACTTCTGTGAAACTGGAGGAACCATCCCTCTCGATGACATTGACCTCGGGAAAAGCATAGTTAATGAATTCTAGTCCTGCAAACTTTGCGAATTCATCGTCGTGCTGGATATTTTCTGAATGACCCGAGTGTTGATCCCATGACATGGTGGGGACACAGGTATTCTGTTCAATGATGCTCAGCTGATTTTCATTGTTCGGCTGACTTTCTTGCCCTAGGTTTCCTGGGTAAGGTTGCCACATTGGCAGACCATCCATCGGGCCATAGTAATTGTGGTCAAAGTTGTCTTTCATCAGAGTGTCTTCCTCTAATGAATTTGGTGGAGCACGACATCCTTCCGGATCACAATCTCCATATATCATTTCGACATCTGACCGTGGTATAAATCTCGGACTCTGTGCGGGATAGCAAAATGGTATAGGCACCTCTTCCTGAGACATATAACCGTCCTCTTTAAGATAGGACTTCCATTCTTCATCTGTGTCAGAGGGATCTTCCTCATTGATAGCATGTACTTCCTGAGACACTGGGTGAAGGAAACCTCCACTGTGGAAGAAGTTTTGAAGGGGATGAAGACTTTCATCGTTGCCAGCTGTCTGGGTACAGGTTGCAGAAAAACCAAGACCCTTCTTTGTTGTATTGCCAATAGGAATGACAAGCTGTCCTCATCCTGTTGTATCAGTACTCTCGACCGCTTTGATAGCATCGTTGTATGAAGAAATGGAAGTTCCTTCTTTGAACTGATTGTTCTTGCTCGCCGACAGTGCTTGGAACTGACTACCAATAACCTCCTCAGGTTCTATACCAGCAGATGATGACAAGTTACTCACCAGCAAGGCCTGCTCCCCGCAGACTGTGATGAGTTGGCCGTTCTGGACGAACTTTAGCTTTTGGTGGAGGGTGGAAGTAACCGCCCCAGTCTGATGTATCCAAGGTCTTCCTAATAAACAACTGTACATTGCCCGGATGTCCATGACCTGGAAAGTGACTTGGAAAGTGTGAGGACCGATAGTTATGGGAAGATCAACTTCGCCGATAACTGTTTTTTTGGATCCGTCGAATGCTTTAACGACGACCTCGTTGATTCTCATCGGAGGGCCTTTGAATGATAATTGCATCAAAGTGGACTTCGGCATAACATTCAGGGCTGACCCTGTGTCTACCAGTACGCTGGCTAAAGCATCGTCCTGGCAGTTAACTGTGATATTGAGCGCCATGTTATGACGACGACCCTCTTCAGGTAATTCCTCATCACTAAATCCCAAATTATTGCAGGAAGTGATGTTAGAGACAATGCTATCGAACTGTCTGATTGTTACATCCTGTTCCACAAAGGCTTGCTCCAAGACTTTCTGTAGAGCCTCCCTGTGGGCTTCTGAACTAAGTAACAGTGATAATACCGAGATCTTTGAAGGAGTCAGTAACAGCTGATCCACAATGTTATATTCACTCCTTTGGATGAGCTTCAGCATCTCATCATTATTTTTTGAAAGATCGGGATTACTGGATTGACCGACTGATGGGTTAGGAGCTCTTGTCTGAAGTTCCTTTTCCTTGTTAGGTTCTCCAACTCCTCGGTTGAAGATTCTACCGCTCCGTGTTACACGACTGATGTCTGTAATATTCACGACGGAGGGTAATGGAATTTCATTTCCATTTTCAACTGTCGTTGCACCGTATTTGTAAGGGATAGCCTTAGCTAACTCATATGGTAATGGTCTTGGTAGATAGATAACTACAGGAGCCTTCTGATTTTTCTGACCATCATAATTAATCTCGATCCGTTCCCGGTTGGGAACTTTAGATTCGTCAAGTAGAGGGATAATGGCAAAAACATCCCTGGTCCTATGATTACCAGAGATCGTGACAACATCCTCAACTTGCTCGGCAAGGTAGTTCGGCGTCCAGTTGATGGGTCTAGAACCCGGATATGGGCGAATCTCTCCACGATCTACCTGACCCTGAAGAGTTGCTCTCACAAAGTAACACCCTTGGTTACTTTCCGAACAAACGCCACAACGTTCATAGTTGTGTGGTGGCACCTGGTCACGCCCACTTTGAATACAATGTAACCTCACTAGGTTAGCTTCCACAGATCGGACATCCTGACTCTGATGCCGAGTGGGGTTTCTGTTATTGATACTAATCTACTGAGTATCTTCATCCATATAAATTGGCATCCACCAGTGATTTAACAAGTGTTGAAGTGCCTCCTGGACAAGGGTACAACCTCGATCATTTTCGCAACCCGCTTTACAACTTTGATAGTCATGTGATGTTAAGAATCCGAGTCGGACCTGCTCAGCATGTAACTCTACCAGGTTGGTATTCATCACGCGAATATCGAAGATCTGAACCATGTTGATTTGATAGGAGTTCCTATCATGGTAGTCTTGGATCCATCCAAGAACCATCTGACGCTGGAGGGCCTTCTGTATGAAAGAGCATCCCTGTTTGTTTACCGAGCAAATCAGACAGGAATTGTAATCGTGCCGCGGCAGATTATGATACTGGCTTTGCCTTGAGTGCATCGCCACCAAGTTGACATTCATTGGACGGATATCGTGGTTCTGAATGACGTTAGAATTCGTGTAAACCATGTTAACTCCACGAACTCGGTGCTCTTGGATCCATCCAAGATCCATCTGTTCTTGTAGAGCTGTTTGCACCACAGAACATCCCTGATTGTTTTTAGAGCAGACATCACACTGATGATAGTTATGAGGTGGCACATGGCCATATCCACTCTGTCTACAATGCATCTTGACCAAATTGGTTTTCAACTAGAGTACATCGTGAATTTGATAGACATCGTTAGTCTCTCCTTCTATCAAATTGACTGCAGCCTTCTCATGTTGAGGCAGCGGGTTTGTGAGAACATTAGGATTTGTATCCTTAAAGGATAAGACCCCGCTCCTAACAGGTTTTTGCACGTCGGACTTGAAATTGAGACAATTTTCTATATTATGCCCCGATCCTCCTTGATGATAAGGGCATGTTTGATCCACCTTAAACCAAAAAGGCGGATTTTTCGGTACTGTAAGAGGAGATTTAGTCTGAATGTGCCCCTTAACCAGTAGTAATGGAAACAGCTCTGTGTACGACACGGTATAGGATCAAATCCTAGTGGCCGTGTTGTACGGTTGTTGTTGTATGGAGGACGAGCCTGCTGAAGAGGTTGTTGCGTCCTTTGTTGATCAGGTTGGCTCTGCACAACCTGAGGTTGATACGTAGGAACAGACGTAGGGTTGATAGCAGGAGTCACAGCTGCTACCGGTTGATAACGTCGCCTTTGCTTTCCGAGAGAGATATTCCCAATATCCTGCTCTTTTTTCTTAGGGAGAGCACTACCGTATTTTTTAGTACCACTCGTCGATCCAGTGTCTTTTACCAAACGTCCTTCTCAGACAACTTCCTCAATTCGAACTCCCATGCCCACCATCTCGGTGAAGTCACTGGGCGCACTGGCAACCATTCTTTCGTAGTAAAATGAGCTTAAGGTTTTTAAGAAGATCTTTGTCATCTCTTTCTCCTCAAGAGGTGGACAAATCTGAGCGGCAATTTCACACCATCTCTGGGCGTACTCCTTAAAGGTTTCCTTGTCCTTTTGTGACATTGATCTGAGTTGATCTCTGTCCGGTGCCATGTCTAAATAGTATTTGTATTGTTGGACGAAGGCAGTGCCAAGATCTCTGAATGTGCTAATCGTAGCACGGTTTAAACCCATGTACCATTTGAGTGCGGCACCGGTTAAACTATCCTGAAAGTAGTGAATTAGTAGGTCCTGATTCTCCGTCTGAGCTGACATTCGCCGAGCGTACATCACCAGATGACTTTGAGGGCAAGAGTTACCCTTGTACTTTTCAAAGTCGGGCACTTGGAACTTGTGCGGAACTCTCACATTGGGGACCGGACAAAGGTCTGCGGCGTCCTTTCCAAATAGTTCCTAACCGCGAATGGCTTGCAGTTCCTTCTGCATTTCCAAGAACTGTTCCTGGAATTCATCCATTCGGTCAAACATAGTTTCTTTTTTACTAGAAGGTATCTGTGGTATCTGTCCTTCCAGGACAGTGTGCACCACAGGGGGTGGTACCGTGACTACGGCAGTGAATCTTGGCGTTTCCCGAAGTTTGTAACCTTCAGGAGTCTTCAGTATGCCTATGGCATCTTCGCTTTCCCAAAGTTTGTAACCTTCAGACCCAGCGGCTTCTGTTACAATTCCCTGATCTTCAGCGATTGGCGGAACATATCCTTCCGGGATATAGTTAACAAGCATGCCCCAGGGACGATCTTTCGGCATCTGATACCTAGGATCATACTTCTCCACTATGGGCATTGAGGTGATCTCTGAGATCACGGTTCTTTGTAGCTGAGCTTTTGCCATGGCTTGCATGTCGTTACGAAGCTTTCTCATATCCTCTCTTAGAGCGTCGATCTCTTCTTTCAACTCTCTATTCTCTTCCTCGAGATCATCCATCTTTTTCTGACGATTGGCCCGAGTATTGTACGAATGAGACAGTTTGACTCTAGAATCGAGACACAAACGTGAGATTCGTAGGTAAGAAGAATACACGATGTGAGAATGATGAATGCAATGATTATATTAATTATTTTTTGGTTTAATCAAAATAAACTTCGACAATTAGATTGCAAATATCAAACGGTGGGGAAACCCCTTTTTATTGAAATTCAAAGGATTGCAGAAACGAAAATACAGTAGATTACAAAGTGCAGAAACAGAAACCTAAGCTAATGGGTCCCGAGAGAACTCGGGTGCTGATTCTGGTATCTTCCTTTTCTTTGACCGGGGCTCTTGGGCCGTTGTCGGGTTGTCATTCCTTTGCCAAGTGAAAGGAGCGAGCAAATTCCTTTGGTCATCTTGATTCTCTACAGCATGTTGCTCTAAAATTTCAATCAGAGCATCTTTATCTTTCAGTAGTTGTTGTATTTTGATACACTCCACATCGAGGGTGCGGTACTTGTTCTTCCAGGACCTTCTCTCCTTTTGAACTTTGTTGAGATTAACCTGAAGCTTTTCAGTTTCCGTCATGAAGTACATGACAGATTCCCTTGGCGGAAGAACTCCATGACGAGGATAAGGCATCTTTAGCTTGAGAGCTCTAGTTTGTACCCAATGGAGATAAGGCTCCACCGAGACACAGTCCGGTTTTCCTAGAGACTCTTGTCCTTTCTTATGAACATGTTTCCAAGCGTGCACTATTTCCGTCTTTAGTGCTCTGTCATTTTCTCCTTCCTTGAAGAAAAGACCTTCCAGATGAACACCCCGTGGGATGTGTCTCATCGGGTATCCAAATTGACGACGAACGAGAACTGGATGGTAATTGATTCCTCCCTTAGTTCCTATAAGGGGTACGTTGGGGAAGTTTCCACAACGGTCAATGATCATGATTCCGTCATAAATCCTATTACACCAATCTATATCAGAGTTGGTAAGAGACATGATCTTCTGCGACCAACGTAAGGCACTCTTGCAATCCCAAAAAGCAGCAGGCTTGGGCAAGTGGGAGATAAACCAATTGTAAAGCAAAGGTACACAACATGTGATCTCCCCTCCGCTGTACAAATTTCCTAAGTGTACAGAATGATACGCATCTGCGAGCAAAGTTGGCACAGGGTTTCCAATGAGAAAAACCTTACTTGAGTTGATATCTACAAAGTTATTGATGTTGGAAAACAAAAATAACCCGTAGGTGAGCAAGACAAAGACGCTTTCAAAAGCAGTCACGTTTCCTATACTGGCAAAATACAGGGCCTTCTTTGTCAAGAACTGGGCTGGCAAACCTTGGATGCCACCCTTAGTGGTCATGTGAGTCCTGACCTCAGACTCGTCCAAATGAATCGCTCTTGCAATGGTCTGATTCTTTGGAATTTCTTCCAGTCCAGAAAATGGAGCTCGATCAGTGATATGTAAATCAATCAGATGAGAATACTCGTCCAACGTTGGTGCGAGCTGGTAATCCTGGAATGTGAAGCAGTGATACACCGGATCGTAAAACTGAATGAGCGCATCCATGATTCCCTCAATCACATGGACTCTTAACAGTGGTAGCAGACCTCCGTGCTTGGCTCTGAAAGCCTCAGGGTTAGTGATCATCCTCGCTAACCTTCTCAAATCCTCTAGCTTTGGAACCTTGAAGGTATACCTATGGGTTCTCCTTCTCCCGAAATCCATTAGCGCAATCTTTTTCTCTGATATTTGCAATCACAGTCTTAGTTTAATTTGAAAAACAGAGAGACTAGAAGAGAAATTTTTTTGAATGTTTTAATGTTTTTTAAATGAATGCATGTCAGCACACAAAAACATAGAAAAAACATGGGGTCAAAGGGTCGTTGTCATGAAGTCAAGGCTCTACCCATCCCCAAAGGTTTATACTAAGGTGATTTTTGTACCTGTACTCATTATCATCAGCTCCTCCCAGGAAAGCAAAACAACAAGCGGATCGCCAGCGAGTTGTAGAGCAATCTTAGAGTAAGTGCCATTCACCGAGAATAGATCACCAGCCTCAAATGAGGGTAGTATCGCGTGACAACTATTTCCGATAGTTTCCGTACTACAAAAGGGTTTGGCTCCCCAGCTTCTCAGACATCACAATCAGCCCATTGCCTAAGAGAGGGAATGGGTTGCATTGGTCAGTCTCCACTGAGGTTGATGGTCGACCCCGTCGCCATCATTTCTCTTAAGTGTATACTCAATCTTTCCACATGCGGCATCAATCACACGCATTCCCATTAGCAGAAAAATAAACATGTATAGCAATTAGGAAAACCGGTATATATATTTGTCCTAATCATCCTAGACCTTTAAAAGCTAAGAATCTTAAGTTCCTGACAGAAAATGGTTTCCCGGCGGAGTCACCATCCTGTGGTTTCATTTCAAATTAACGGCGTTTTGACCTAAGATCCTAGTGACGTCAAGGTTTCTACCTAGGGGACAAGAAGAGAACGAGATCAGTTCAACGTCCCCAGCAGAGTCGCCATTTTTCTGTAGAAAATGGGGACGATGATGACTAAGGTAAAACAGATCCTCATGTGACTCCCCAGCAGAGTCGCCATTTTTCTGTAGCGAGTGAATTTTGGATGTGGTTGTGAAGCACGATCGCTCTAGTACTACAGTTCGATTCATTTTTTATCCTATTAAAGCTGATGAAGGAAGGGAAATAGATGTCTCCAAGTAACCCTGCTTGCATACTGAGATTAAACAGTCAAAACTGTTGGTTTACAGATGCTACAAAGATTCGGGGTTTTTCATAGGTTTATTTTGTTGACGAGGGGTGCTTTAGGCTATCGGTTGGGATGTTAGGACGAATATATATGAAAGTATGGGATTTTGTTTTTTTTTGTTTAGTGTGCTCGCTAAGATTTTTCTTTCAATCTTATGCCTACGTATTCCCGTTTACCGAAACAGGGAAATCAGAGCGTTCGTAGTTCCTCTTATTCTATGGGAGGAAATGGGTGTTTTTGTGTCTTGTTCAAAGCCCAAGACGTGAAGCTAAAGGTGGTTTGTATCTTGTTTAAAGCCCAAGATGTGAAGCTGAAAGGTCTATTTGTATCTTGTTCAAAGCCCAAGATGTGAAGCTAAAAGGTGTTGTCTTTAGAGAGAATTTGTCATCTCTAAAGAGGTTTGTCTGTCACAACTGTTGGGTGACTGATTATAAAGGAGGATTACTTTAACCGGGATACGCGGATCCTAGCAATGCCATAATTTCCTTTATAGGGGGTTTTAACTTGAAGGAGAAGACTTTAACTCAGTGTAGAGCAATGCCATCTTTCCTTAGGAATTTCTCATGCTAAAAGAGGGACAGTGGCATGGATGTAGATGATCCAGAGGCTTGCCGCTTACAGCGATTAGATGAAAGGGAAGGAGTTGTTGATGTTTGTGTACTGTGAACGAGGCACAACTTTGATGCTAAAAGGTTGATTGGATCAACCAGTGGTTTTCTTATACAAAGCCTAAGAGGAGGCTAAAAGGTTTTCCTTATACAAAGCCTAAGAGGAGGCTAAAAAGTTTTGACTCGACGATGGAGTCTTTTGGTATCTCGTATAAAGCCCGAGATGGAGGCTATTTGACTCAACAAGAGAGTTTTTTGTATCTCGTACGAAGCCCGAGATAGAGGCTTTTGTTTGTTTGGCTCAATAAGAACCTTTTGTATCTCGTATAAAGCCCGAGATGGAGGCAAAAGGGTGATTGACTCAACGAGGGAGTCTCTTATGTGTCTCGTACAAAGCCCGAGAGAGAGGCTGAACGTTGTTTGACTCCGCTGGGGAGGATCATTGTACAAAGCCCAAGAGGAGGCTATGGTGACTGTTTCAGTTGAGTGACAGGTCCAGTATACTGATTTTGAAAGAGAAAATCAGTTCTTATATGAGCAACACTGTACTCAAGGATTTGATTCGAGGATCCGGGTTATTCCTGTTCTTTAAGGAAGTGAGAAACCCGAAGGGTATTGAGATTGTCCGAGTCTACGGGTTTTCCTCCTATTTAACAAAGGGGTCACTTGAGAATGTCTTTGAGACTCAAGGAGATTAGACTGTCCAAGTCTAGAGTGTCATCTTTTGTACTATGCTTTGAGAAACAGTAGTAGACTCTTTGAAAGGACTGTTCTATGCAGATGACTAAGTTCTGTTCCTATACCTCTAGGAGGTCGTCGGGACAATTTGTACCAAGCCCAAGAGGAGGCTGGAAACTTTTAAGAAACCGATCAGTCCTTGTACGAAGCCCAAGAGGAGGCTATCATTCCCGGAGGAAGAATCCTTATACGAAGCCTAAGAGGAGGCTGTTGATACTTCTAAGAAGCCGACGGGTCCTTGTACAATGCCCAAGAGGAGGCGGGGATCCTTTTTAGGAAGCCTGTGGGTCCTTGTACGATGCCCAAGAGGAGGCTGATGCTTTTAAGAAGCCGATGGGTCCCCAAACCCTGAGAAATTCAAGACAGGCCATTCACGAGGAATAGATCAAGCCAGGAAAGTTCGAGAATTTGGAAGAAACTCAAGAGATGTCATTCACGGAGGAAAGATCATCTCTGGGGAATAGAGTTTCTTGACAGGTGCTTTTAAGAAGCCCGTGGGTCCCCAAACCCCGAGAAATTCAAGACAGGCTATTCAAGAGGAATAGATCAAGCCAGGAAAGTCCGAGAATTTGGAAGAAACTCAAGAGATGCAATTCACGGAGAAGAGATCATCTCTGGGGAGTTGAGTTTCTTTGACAACTTCTACTAGTGGCAGTCTATGAAAGGGTTCACCGAGAATGCTGCCTTTCATGTCTCCATATTGTTTAACCCCAAGAGGAGGGAAGACTGTGTTTGGTAATCCTATGGGGATCTAGTTTTGACTATTTAAGAGTGATCAACGGGCTTAATGCTAGACGTAGTTGCCTGGGAAACTCTAAATATCTATACTATTATTACACGGTTGATGTGAGTTTATGAAAGAAGACTTACAGCGAAACAGCCCCACAATACAGTTATATGTATATGAAAGCGGTAAATGAAAGCATATAAACACTTACTCGGTTGTAGAGCTTCCATGCTGTTTGGTTAGTTGTTCAACAAAGAAAGATTGAAAACAACAGTATATTTCAAAATCAAAGGAGAAAGTGCTTTGAAAAAGAAAGATTTTGGGCTTACAGCTCAACGAGAGGTCCAGGGTTTTATCAGTGATCGCACTGTTTGAATTTGTACAGAGGGACTTATACAAGTGACTGAGGCCCAAAAAGGTTTTCTGTACAAAGGGATGGGTCTTACACTTTCTCAAGAGGCCCAAAAGGTTTAAAGAAAAAAGAGTGGGGCTTATAACACGAGGGTAGGCCCAATTGATTTTTCATTTAAAATGGCGATCGCGCCGAGATTTTCTTTTAACGCAAAGGGACTTATACAATAAGTGAGGCCCAAAAATTGTTTTGGTTAAAAGGGGGTTGGGTCTTACACTCTATTAGAGGCCCAAAAGTTTTGAATGGGTCTTATAGCTCAAGGAGAGGCCCAAAGTTATTTTTCAAAAGGCGACGATCGCGCCGTTGGTTTTTGATGGTATCGGGACTTATACAATATCTGAGGCCCAAAAATGATTTGGTCAAAAAAGGATTGGGTCTTACACTCTATTAGAGACCCATGGGTGTTTGAAAAAGTTTGATGAGGGTTGAATTAATCAAAAACCCTAATTTCATTTTTTAAAGGGCATTTTTCAAATAAAAATCAAGTAAAAAAATGATAAAAAATATCAAATAAAATCATTATTCATGTTATAAACAGTGATTAAGGTTTATGAAAAAGTATTTTATCCACATAAATATTTAAAATCATTTTGGTTTTAAAAATCAAGAAAAAGAAATCATTTTAAAAGCATTTAAAACAATTTAAAACAATATTTTTGAATATATTAAAAATATATCAAATAATAATATTTTTTGTGATTTTTTGGTGGATTAAAATATTATGGAGTATGAATAAGAAGTGTGTAAAACAGATTTTGAAAATGATGATTTTTGCTATGTAAAAGAATTGGTTGAGTTTTGAAGATAAACTAAGAAAAAGAGGAATGTGATGTCACAACATCACTCATGAGTTTTGAATATAAGAGAAAAGGGACGATGTCACAACATCACATTCGACATCAGACAAAAACCAGAACTGCACCTTGATTTTCAACATCTTTTTATCAAAATTCAAACATTCATAACTCTCTCAATTTTTAACGGAATTAAGATCCGAAAGAGCATACCTTGACCAATTTTTCGCAAGGAATCTAATGGTATCACTCATACATACTGAAACTTAATGTACAGCGCACACAAGGCAAAAAACCAGATCTGCACCTTAAGTTTAAACATCTTTGCTTATCAAATTTTCAAACATTCATAACTCTCTCAATTTTTAACGAAATTGAAATCCGTAAGAACCTATCTTGACCAATTTTTCGCAAGGAATCAAATGGTATTACTCATACATACTGAAACTTAATGTACAACACACACAAGGCAAAAAACCAGATCTGCACCTTAAGTTTAAAACAACATAAACTCCACATATAAACATGTTAAAGTGAAAACAGTAGGAGGATCATAACATACACATTATGGACTACATTTTTGCTTCAAGAATTGTTCAATATGATGCATGTATCTGGACATCAAAGGAAAGCATGATTCAAAGAATTCAAGTTATGAATTTTACCTATTTTTTTGAAGATTTTGTGCAACCTACCAAGTGCTTTGTTCCAGAAATGATTTGATGCTTTGGACACCCTCAAATGACCTCTTAAAAGCTTTTAGGATGGTTGGAATCAGCTGGTACCTATAAAAACACAAACTGTCCCTTTCTTGCAAAAGGGGTTAAAAGTGACCAAAATAGCAACTCCCTCAAATGGTGTTCCAGATGTTGGGAACCATTTGGGATAGTTCAAGGATGATATTTGGAGTGTGTTTGAGGTTTTATCTAGTTTGGTAAGTGACTGAATCAAGACATGGCTTGAAAAATGCAAAAAAGTGCCATTTTGAGGTTTTGAGAAGTGACTTTGTGATTTTGTGATTACAGGTCACTTGTGATAGTTTGCACAGCTTACATATGATACATATGAGGTGTGTGTGTGATTGATTGTGATGGAAAAGCTCTCAAGCTCAAAAACTCAGAATTACTTGCTTTGGAAGGCAAATTTGAGGTGAAAGAAGAGATTTTGAGGAAAGCATCTGTTTGATGGCTTTGGTGTACTCAAACTGAGCACAAATGAGCTCTATTTATAGTAGACCAAGTTTGTTTTCGCAGCAATAGTGAATGGTGGCTGCAGCAGAGGTTTGTTTAATGTTGGCCAATGAAAATCCAAGTCTCCTCTAGCCATTGACTAGAGGTTAGAGCACAGAGCTTTGGTTCCCTACTTGTTGGAGGAATATTGACTGAATTCAGTTGCAAATGTGTCAGTCCATGCCACCTCTAAGCATCTGTTAAATGCTCCAATCCAAAATTGGAGTCTTGTCCCTCTTTTAGGGATTTTTAGGAATAGCATGCTACTTCTTGTTCCAAGGACTTTGGAGGCTTGGCTCAGTGATTGTCCCCTTTAGATTTGATCCTTAGATGTGTCCAAGATGATGACAAGGCTTGGAAATTCGTGTGGCATAAGAAATGTGCAAATCTGCCCCATGAAAAATTCAGCTGCAACAAGCCTTTTTGTAAAATCCATAACTCCCTGCTCAAGTATGCTACATGGACGCTCTAGGAATTTCTGGAAAGATGAGATGATGTACTTCAACTTTCATGTTTGACCCCAGACCTGGTTCAACTTGGATCATGGAGAAAAACATCCTTGAAGTTGGGACATTCTTGCTGGAACAATATTAGTGATGTCATATGCAATGTCAGAACATCAAACATTGAACATTAATAATTCCAAACTTTAATGACTTGTATCTTTTAATCCACTATGATATTTTGAGTTGAAGTGAATTGCATCTTTGATGCTTGTCTTGCATGGTGACAAAGCTTGAAAATTGGGTGGCACAAGAAAAGTGCACAAAATCTGTCCTAAAAAATCAGCTCGAGCAAGGCATGTTGTGAGGTTCATAACTCCTTGCTCAAGTTGAATTAATGGGAGTTCTTATATATTTTGGAAAGCCCTAATGACATACTTTAACTTTGACGTTTGACTTTGGTCTCGGTTCAGCTTGCAAAGTCATAAAAAATGGTCTTGAACTTATGTAGTCAAATCTGTCCTAAAAGCTGTCATGAAAATTCTGCTTTATCAATGCTTTTTGCAAAAATCATATCTCCTTGCTCGAGTGTGCTACAAGGATGTTCTACAACTTTATGGAAAGCTGAGATAACGTACTTCAACTTTGATGTTCAAGGTTTGGCTTGAATCAACTTGGATCATGGAGAAAAACATCCTTGAAGTTGGGACATTCTTGCTGGAAAAATATTAGCGATGTCATTTACAATGTCAGAACATCAGACATTAAGAATTCCAAACTTTGATCACTTATATCTTTCAATCCTTATGATATTTTGAGTTGATTCCTTCTACAATGTTGAAGTATCAAATACCCTCTTTAAAAGTAGCTCTTACGCAAAATCAATGGATGCTTGGATCAATAGTTACAACCTTGAAAAGTTGTGCACTTGAACATGATTTTAACTTAGAAAAATTTCTAAGTTTCTTTCAATTTGATCAATTTTGCAATTTTGCATGATTTCTTTATTTAAATTTGATCAAATTAAATCATCCATCATATTTTCTTGAGTAATGGCTTGTGAAGCTCAAAGTTGACCAAAAAGTCAAGCTTTGACTTTCTGCGTCAGTTGACTTTGTATTAGATGAACTTGAGGCTTGATCCACTTGAAATGTTGCACTCTTGTGCTTAATTCTTGATGTGGGAGTCCTCTTGATCCTTTGTGGATGTTTGAGAGGTTTAGACAAGTTGAAGATCATGTCATTCCTTGATTGATCATTTGTCTAAAGGCTCTGAGAGGGTTTGAAACCCTAAGCTGATTGTAGTCAACGCTCACCCATCTTTGGGGAGACTAATGAAGTATGATGGTTCCTCCATATTGTGATGATGATTTTCACAATGATGGGAAATCTTAGTGGTCAAAATTTGGGGTATGACAGTATTGACTATGATCTCATGTATATTTGTCGCCCATGGCGTTGTATAAAACTTGCTTTACATATCTTTATTGGTAATTGTCTCTGATTTTTGCTTTATGCGCGGGGTTTGGGTTGCGTTAGAGATAATCCTCGCAAACTTCGATTAGGAATGATTATATGTTAGTTTCTGGAAGCTAGAGATAGATTTAAGAGCTAACAATCTTCAATAGGCGTCGAAGCTTAATGCCTCCGTGCCTTGAGTCGCGTGCGAGAGTGTCGACGATGGTAACACGGTTGTTCTCTCAACTTTGCGTTAGACATAACCTTTGTTGTGAGCGATGTTGGGTGATATTGAGGAGTATTGTAGGTTGAGTATAACTGGTCGGTATGTTTAAGTTTGTGAGGAGTCGATTGTGTGCATGCCAGATAAGTTTCTTCTCTCTGAAGAATGAATTCTTTTTATGTTGATATTTAGTTTTCTGTTTTCTTGTTTGAAACTGTTATAATCCAAACTCATTAACGCGAGAGACTGTCGAACTTCATTCTTTCCCTCGAACCGATCTCCGTGGACACGACATAAATCCCGGAGGAAATTCTTCCGAAAATAAATATTTTTGCTTGCTTGCCGCTATTCCCCACTCAACAAAATGGCGCCGTTGCCGAGGATTGGTTTTGATATTGAATCGCATTGCGATAGTTTCTTTGTTTTTGAGTTTTGTATATATCGTATATATTGTCTATTTCCATTATGTTTGGTCAAGTTTTGTATACATTTTGTTCCCGTAACGTTTGTTTAAGTGTTTGGTTGGGGAACTTGCTATTGGTTTGCGCGGTGAGGCATCACCATGGCATGAAGGAAGGAAGTTGCTAGCTAAGCACTGTAGAGGCGTTGAGCTTACGACGTAAAATAAGCATGTTTTATTGTTTTTCTTTTGTTGTGGTTTAGCTGAGGTAGTGTGGTGAACATTCATTAAACAAGTTGTACTCGGATTTTTAGTGAAATTCTCAAATCTTCACTTTACAACTTGTTTAATGCATTTTCACCCGGTCTTTTAGTTTGTTTATATTAATAGTTTTTGTGTTGGTCAATGAGCTTGTTTTGAGTAGCTTGAGGAAATTTAAGGTGATGTTCCAAGTTTGATCGTTTCAATTTGCGGATGTATGGTAATGATATTGTTATGTTTCGTACACGTCCAAGGTATGTGTTTATCGCTTTCTTGACTTTAGCATATTCATGATACTTAGGCTCTTTACAAACTTCCATGCCATTCATTATTTTGTATACTTGTTCTTATGTGAATCACTTTAGTTCCCACCTTTTTGTGAGGTAGCTTTCCATTGTTCACATATGCGCGGAGTACCAGCATTCATGTTCTAACTGGATTTTATTATGCGTAATCTGTTGTTTGTGTTGATTATATGAAAGCATGAAAAGGACCAAGGCATTTTGTTTCATTTTGAGCACAACTACCTAGCCAAATAGTCATTCACCCTGTGAGTGTGTGATCGTTTGTAACCCCTTTGAGCCTTTGGTCATTATCCATGTTGTTTGAGCTTGATGCTTGTCTATGAGTGTCAAATTCATTTTTTGTATGGATCTTGATTTTTGTTTTTCCTTGAACCCTCAACTTTGTGTTGTTGTATGAATTTTGGCCTTGCCTTAGAAAGTAGGGAGTATTCACATGATGATGTGGTTGAATTCAAGTTGGGGAGAGAATGGTTGTATACTCATTGGTTGGTTTCTATTAGGTTGAAAAAGAAAAGAAAAAAGAGAAAAATATGACAAAGAAAAGAAAAGAAAAAAATGAAAAAGGAAAGAAAAAGAAAACCCTTGAGAAAGGAAACCAAAAGAGTTCAAATAATTGTGCTAAATAAGTATTGTGTGTTGTGTAACACTTGGGATTTTGGAAGAAGTTGATTGGAATTTTGTGTTTGAGTCTTTGTGAGTTGATCACTCCCTTAGGTTTAGGCAAGTTTTTGTTTCAATTACCTTTAGAAATTACCCCTTGTTTGTTTACCCGACCACGCTACAACCTTGAAAGCCCTTGTGATTCTTGCCTTTGTATGTTCAATGTGAATTTTTGGATGGTTGTATAATTTAGTTTATTGTTTGCATGAATGTTGTGTGAGTGATAATACCTTATTTTGTGTTTTTCATCTACCGATGATTGTTTTTGCTAGGTGTGATTCACATTTGAACTTGTTTTGTTTTAGAATGTTTGGCATTATTTTTGTATTTTGCATTTGTTTCGTGACTATGTTATCGTCGTAGTTTAGTGGTAAGTATTTACTTGGTGTGTACCATTTTCATTTGAACCATACATTTGTTTCCGTTTTTCAAAACCTGTTGATTCGTTATTCTTTGGTTATTGCTTTTGTGTTTTTAAGTTTGCTTGATTCTTGTTTGCGGACAAACAAGTTTAAGTTGGGGAGACTGATGAGTGCAAAATGTACCTATTTTTGTATATAGGTTTTGTTGCACTTATCGATACTTTTTGGTTAATATCGTTCTAATAAACCTCGATTTGTTTATAAATACGTTTACTTTACATTTTAGTGTATATATTGCGTATAGTGTAAATATCATTGAGTTTAATTGATTTTCTCTCATTTTTGTAGGTATTCGATCAAGGATATCTTGCCATTGTTGTATAGAGCATTATATAAGCTTTCCAGCGCTTCCGACTGTGCGTAAATCAGAGATACGGTTCAGAAGTTGTGGTTAAAATAAGGATTGGTTTGCTGTCAAGTTCGCTTTGCGAGTTGACAGCGAATGTTTGCTTTGCGAAGGCCCATCGAAGGCCCTAGCGAAGGAGTCCAGAATTGGACAGGGGAGAAAGAGACCAAAGTTCGCTTTGCAAACTGAGCAGCGAGTATTCGCTAAGCGAATAAATCGTTCGCACTACGAACTTCTGGAAATTTGCATAGGCGGTTTGACTGTTCAGAGGCACTTAATTGCCATTTTTTGAGGTTCGCTAGGCGAATGATTCGTTCGCAAAGCGAATGTACGAACTTTGTAATTGCGTTTAATAGATTTTTAGTCATTTTCTATGTATGGTTTTTGGGATTTTTGCTCCCAACTCCATCAAACTTCACTTTTCAGTAGATTAGCTTAGAAAACAACATGGAAGCTTGCACACGGATGAACCGGAGTTGATTGATAGTTGATCGACTCTTACAATCCGTGAAATGTTTGGTTCATTTCTTTTCTTCTTTGTGTTTTTCTTCTTTATTGGGTTTTGTATATGTATTGACTGTGATCTCATGTATATTTGTCGCCCATGGCGTTGTATAAAACTTGCTTTACAAATCTTTATTGGTGATTGTCTCTGATTTTTGCTTTATGCGCGGGGTTTGGGTTGCGTTAGAGATAATCCTCGCAAACTTCGATTAGGAATGATTATATGTTAGTTTCTGGATGCTAGAGATAGATTTAAGAGCTAACAATCTTCAATAGGCGCCGAAGTTTAATGCCTCCGTGCCTTGAGTCGCGTGCGAGAGTGTCGACGATGGTAACACGGTTGTTCTCTCAACTTTACATTAGAGATAACCTTTGTTGTGAGCGATGTTGGGTGATATTGAGGAGTATTGTAGGTTGAGTATAAATGGTCGGTATGTTTAAGTTTGTGAGGAGTCGATTGTGTGCATGCCGGATAAGTTTCTTCTCTCTGAAGAATGAATTCTTTTTATGTTGATATTTAGTTTTCTGTTTTCTTGTTTGAAACCGTTATAATCCAAACTCATTAACCCGAGAGACTGTCGAACGTCATTCTTTCCCTCGAACCGTTCTCCATGGACACGACATAAATTCCGGAGGAAATTCTTCCGAAAATAAATATTTTTGCTTGCTTGCCGCTATTCCGCACTCAACAAAATGGCGCCGTTGCCGGGGATTGGTTTTGATATTGAATCGCATTGCGATAGTTTCTTTGTTTTTGAGTTTTGTATATATCATATATGTTGTCTATTTCCATTATGTTTGTTCAAGTTTTGTATACATTTTGTTCCCGTAACGTTTGTTTAAGTGTTTGGTTGGGGAACATGCTTTTGGTTTGCGCGGTGAGGTATCACCATGGCATGAAGGAAGGAAGTTGCTAGCTAAGCACTGTAGAGGCGTCGAGCTTACGACGTAAAATAATCATGTTTTATTGTTTTTCTTTTGTTGTGGTTTAGCTGAGGTAGTGTGGTGAACATTCATTAAACAAGTTGTACTCGGATTTTTAGTGAAATTCTCAAATCTTCACTTTACAACTTGTTTAATGCATTTTCACCCGGTCTTTTAGTTTGTTTATATTAATAGTTTTTGTGTTGGTCAATGAGCTTGTTTTGAGTAGCTTGAGGAAATTTAAGGTGATGTTCCAAGTTTGATCGTTTCAATTTGCGGATGTATGGTAATGATATTGTTATGTTTCGTACACGTCCAAGGTATGTGTTTATCGCTTTCTTGACTTTAGCATATTCATGATACTTAGGCTCTTTACAAACTTCCATGCCATTCATTCTTTTGTATACTTGTTCTTGTGTGAATCACTTTAGTTCCCACCTTTTTGTGAGGTAGCTTTCCATTGTTCATATATGCGCGGAGTACTAGCATTCGTGTTCTAACTGGATTTTATTATGCGTAATCTGTTGTTTGTGTTGATTATATGAAAGTATGAAAAGGACCAAGGCATTTTGTTTCATTTTGAGCACAACTACCTAGTCAAATAGTCATTCACCTTGTGAGTGTGTGATCGTTTGTAACCCCTTTGAGCCTTTGGTTATTATCCATGTTGTTTGAGCTTGATGCTTGTCTATGAGTGTCAAATTCATTTTTTGTGTGGATCTTGATTTTTGTTTTTCCTTGAACCCTCAACTTTGTGTTGTTGTATGAATTTTTTCCTTGCCTTAGAAAGTAGGGAGTATTCACATGATGATGTGGTTGAATTCATGTTGGGGAGAGAATGGTTGTATACTCATTGGTTGGTTTCTATTAGGTTGAAAAAGAAAAGAAAAAAGAGAAAAATATGACAAAGAAAAGAAAAGAAAAAAAATGAAAAAGGAAAGAAAAAGAAAACCCTTGAGAAAGGAAACCAAAAGAGTTCAAATAATTGTGCTAAATAAGTATTGTGTGTTGTGTAACACTTGGGATTTTGGAAGAAGTTGATTGGAATTTTGTGTTTGAGTCTTTGTGAGTTGATCACTCCCTTAGGTTTAGGCAAGTTTTTGTTTCAATTACCTTTAGAAATTACCCGTTGTTTGTTTACCCGACCACGCTACAACCTTGAAAGCCCTTGTGATTCTTGCATTCGTATGTTCAATGTGAATTTTTGGATGGTTGTATAATTTAGTTTATTGTTTGCATGAATGTTGTGTGAGTGATAAGTACCTTATTTTGTGTTTTTCATCTACCGATGATTGTTTTTGCTAGGTGTGATTCACATTTGAACTTGTGTTGTTTTAGAATGTTTGGCATGATTTTTGTATTTTGCATTTGTTTCGTGACTATGTTATCGTCGTAGTTTAGTGGTAAGTATTTACTTGGTGTGTACCATTTTCATTTGAACCATACATTTGTTTCCGTTTTTCAAAACCCGTTGATTCGTTATTCTTTGGTTATTGCTTTTGTGTTTTTAAGTTTGCTTGATTCTTGTTTGCGGACAAACAAGTTTAAGTTGGGGAGACTGATGAGTGCAAAATGTACCTATTTTTGTATATAGGTTTTTTTGCACTTATCGATACTTTTAGGTTAATATCGTTCTAATAAACCTCAATTTGTTTATAAATACGTTTACTTTACATTTTAGTGTATATATTGCGTATAGTGTAAATATCATTGAGTTTAATTGATTTTCTCTCATTTTTGCAGGTATTCGATCAAGGATATCTTGCCATTGTTGTATAGAGCATTAAATAAGCTTTCCATCGCTTCCGACTGTGCGTAAATCAGAGATACGGTTCAGAAGTTGTGGTCAAAATAAGGATTGGTTTGCTGTCAAGTTCGCTTTGCGAGTTGACAGCGAATGTTCCCTTTGCGAAGGCCCAGCGAAGGCCCCAGCGAAGGAGTCCAGAATTGGACAGGGGAGAAAGAGACCAAAGTTCGCTTTGCAAACTGAGCAGTGAGTATTCTCTAAGCGAATAAATTGTTCGCACTACGAACTTCTGGAAATTTGCATAGGCGGTTTGACTGTTCAGAGGCACTTAAGTGCCATTTTTTGAGGTTCGCTAGGCGAATGATTCGTTCGCAAAGCGAATGTACGAACTTTGTAATTGCGTTTAATAGATTTTCAATCATTTTCTAGGTATGGTTTTTGGGATTTTTGCTCCCAACTCCATCAAACTTCATTTTTCAGTAGATTAGCTTAGAAAACAACATGGAAGCTTGCACACGGATGAACCGGAGTGGATTGATAGTTGATCGACTCTTACAATCCGTGAAATGTTTGGTTCATTTCTTTTCTTCTTTGTGTTTTTCTTCTTTATTGGGTTTTTTATATGTATTGACTATGATCTCATGTATATTTGTCGCCCATGGCGTTGTATAAAACTTGCTTTACATATCTTTATTGGTGATTGTCTCTGATTTTTGCTTTATGCGCGGGGTTTGGGCTGCGTTAGAGATAATCCTCGCAAACTTCGATTAGGAATGATTATATGTTAGTTTCTGGATGCTAGAGATAGATTTAAGAGGTAACAATATTCAATAGGCGTCAAAGCTTAATGCCTACATGCCTTGAGTCGCGTGCGAGAGTGTCGACTATGGTAACACGGTTGTTCTCTCAACTTTGCGTTAGACATAACCTTTGTTGTGAGCGATGTTGGGTGATATTGAGGAGTATTGTAGGTTGAGTATAACTGGTCGGTATGTTTAAGTTTATGAGGAGTCGATTGTGTGCATGCCGGATAAGTTTCTTCTCTCTGAAGAATGAATTCTTTTTATGTTGATATTTAGTTTTCTGTTTTCTAGTTTGAAACCGTTATAATCCAAACTCATTAACCCGAGAGACTGTCGAACGTCATTCTTTCCCTCGAACCGATCTCCCTGGACACGACATAAATTCCGGAGGAAATTCTTCCGAAAATAAATATTTTTGCTTGCTTGCCGCTATTCCGCACTCAACAAAATGGCGCCGATGCTAGGGATTGGTTTTGATATTGAATCGCATTGCGATAGTTTCTTTGTTTTTGAGTTTTGTATATATCGTATATATTGTCTATTTCCATTATGTTTGTTCAAGTTTAGTATACATTTTGTTCCCGTAACGTTTGTTTAAGTGTTTGGTTGGGGAACTTGCTTTTGGTTTACGCGGTGAGGCATCACCATGGCATGAAGGAAGGAAGTTGCTAGCTAAGCACTGTAGAGGCGTCGAGCTTACGACGTAAAATAAGCATGTTTTATTGTTTTTCTTTTGTTGTGGTTTAGCTGAGGTAGTGTGGTGAGCATTCATTTAACAAGTTGTACTCGAATTTTTAGTGAAATTCTCAAATCTTCACTTTACAACTTGTTTAATGCATTTTCACCCGGTCTTTTAGGTTGTTTATATTAATAGTTTTTGTGTTGGTCAATGAGTTTGTTTTGAGTAGTTTGAGGAAATTTAAGGTGATGTTCCAAGTTTGATCGTTTCAATTTGCGGATGTATGGTAATGATATTGTTATGTTTCGTACACGTCCAAGGTACGTGTTTATCGCTTTCTTGACTTTAGCATATTCATGATACTTAGGCTCTTTACAAACTTCCATGCCATTCATTCTTTTGTATACTTGTTCTTGTGTGAATCACTTTAATTCCCACCTTTTTGTGAGGTAGCTTTCCATTGTTCATAAATGCGCGGAGTACCAGCATTCGTGTTCTACCTGGATTTTATTATGCGTAATCCGTTGTTTGTGTTGATTATATGAAAGCATGAAAAGGACCAAGGCATTTTGTTTCATTTTGAGCACAACTACCTAGCCAAATAGTCATTCACCTTGTGAGTGTGTGATCGTTTGTAACCCCTTTGAGCCTTTGGTCATTATCCATGTTGTTTGAGCTTGATGCTTGTCTATGAGTGTCAAATTCATTTTTTGTGTGGATCTTGATTTTTGTTTTTCCTTGAAACCTCAACTATTTGTTGTTGTATGAATTTTTGCCTTGCCTTAGAAAGTAGGGAGTATTCACATGA
Organism: Lathyrus tuberosus; assembly: GCA_022829125.1. Classification (NCBI taxonomy): domain Eukaryota; kingdom Viridiplantae; phylum Streptophyta; class Magnoliopsida; order Fabales; family Fabaceae; genus Lathyrus; species Lathyrus tuberosus. The sequence goes on along the minus strand of JALAZF010000199.1, from coordinate 4,821,345 downwards.
TGATGTGGTTGAATTCAAGTTGGGGAGAGAATGGTTGTATACTCATTGGTTGGTTTCTATTAGGTTGAAAACGAAAAGAAAAAAGAGAAAAATATGACAAAGAAACGAAAATAAAAAAATGAAAAAGGAAAGAAAAAGAAAACCCTTGAGAAAGGAAACCAAAAGAGTTCAAATAATTGTGCTAAATAAGTATTGTGTGTTGTGTAACACTTGGGATTTTGGAAGAATTTGATTGGAATTTTGTGTTTGAGTCTTTGTGAGTTAATCACTCCCTTAGGTTTAGGCAAGTTTTTGTTTCAATTACCTTTAGAAATTACCCCTTGTTTGTTTACCCGACCACGCTACAACCTTGAAAGCCCTTGTGATTCTTGCCTTTATATGTTCAATGTGAATTTTTGGATGGTTGTATAATTTAGTTTATTGTTTGCATGAATGTTGTGTGAGTGATAATACCTTATTTTGTGTTTTTCATCTACCGATGATTGTTTTTGCTAGGTGTGATTCACATTTGAACTTGTGTTGTTTTAGAATGTTTGGCATTATTTTTGTATTTTGCATTGGTTTCGTGACTATGTTATCGTCGTAGTTTAGTGGTAAGTATTTACTTGGTGTGTACCATTTTCATTTGAACCATACATTTGTTTCCGTTTTTCAAAACCTGTTGATTCGTTATTCTTTGGTTATTGCTTTTGTGTTTTTAAGGTTGCTTGATTCTTGTTTGCGGACAAACAAGTTTAAGTTGGGGAGACTGATGAGTGCAAAATGTACCTATTTTTGTATATAGGTTTTGTTGCACTTATCGATACTTTTTGGTTAATATCGTTCTAATAAACCTTGATTTGTTTATAAATACGTTTACTTTACATTTTAGTGTATATATTGCGTATAGTGTAAATATCATTGAGTTTAATTGATTTTTTCTCATTTTTGTAGGTATTCGATCAAGGATATCTTGCCATTGTTGTATAGAGCATTATATAAGCTTTCCAGCGCTTCCGACTGTGCGTAAATCAGAGATACGGTTCAGAAGTTGTGGTCAAAATAAGGATTGGTTTGCTGTCAAGTTCGCTTTGCGAGTTGACAGCGAATGTTCGCTTTGCGAAGGCCCCAGCGAAGGAGTCCAGAATTGGATAGGGGAGAAAGAGACCAAAGTTCGCTTTGCGAACTGAGCAGCGAGTATTCGCTAAGCGAATGAATCGTTCGTACTACGAACTTCTGGAAATTTGCATAGGCGGTTTGACTATTTAGAGGCACTTAAGTGCCATTTTTTGAGGTTCGCTAGGCGAATGATTCGTTCGCAAAGCGAATGTACGAACTTTGTAATTGCGTTTAATAGATTTTCAGTCGTTTTCTAGGTATGGTTTTTGGGATTTTTGCTCCCAACTCCATCAAACTTCATTTTTCAGTAGATTAGCTTAGAAAACAACATGGAAGCTTGCACACGGATGAACCGAAGTGGATTGATAGTTGATCGACTCTTACAATCCGTGAAATGTTTGGTTCATTTCTTTTCTTCTTTGTGTTTTTCTTCTTTATTGGGTTTTGTATATGTATTGACTATGATCTCATGTATATTTGTCGCCCATGGCGTTGTATAAAACTTGCTTTACAAATCTTTATTGGTGATTGTCTCTGATTTTTGCTTTATGCGCGGGGTTTGGGTTGCGTTAGAGATAATCCTTGCAAACTTCAATTAGGGATGATTATCTGTTAGTTTTTGGATGCTAGAGATAGATTTAAGAGCTAACAATCTTCAATAGGCATCGAAGCTTAATGCCTACATGCCTTGAGTCGCGTGCGAGAGTGTCGACGATGGTAACACGGTTGTTCTCTCAACTTTGCGTTAGACATAACCTTTGTTGTGAGCGATACTGGGTGATATTGAGGAGTATTGTAGGTTGAGTATAACTGGTCGGTAAGTTTAAGTTTGTGAGGAGTCGATTGTGTGCATGCCGGATAAGTTTCTTCTCTCTGAAGAATGAATTCTTTTTATGTTGATATTTACTTTTCTATTTTCTAGTTTGAAACCATTATAATCCAAACTCATAAACGCGAGAGACTGTCGAACGACATTCTTTCCCTCGAACCGATCTCTGTGGACACGGCATAAATCCCTGAGGGAATTCTTCCGAAAATAAATATTTTTGCTTGCTTGCCGCTATTTCGCACTCAACAAAATGGCGCCGTTGCCGGGGATTGGTTTTGATATTGAATCGCATTGCGATAGTTTCTTTGTTTTTGAGTTTTGTATATATCGTATATATTGTCTATTTCCATTATGTTTGTTCAAGTGTTGTATACATTTTGTTCCCATAACGTTTGTTTAAGTGTTTGGTTAGGGAACTTGCTTTTGGTTTGCTCGGTGAGGCATCACCATGGCATGAAGGAAGGAAGTTGCTAGCTATGCATTGTAAAGGTGTCGAGCTTACGACGTAAACCAAGCATGTTTTATTGTTTTTCTTTTGTTGTGGTTTAGCTGAGGTAGTGTGGTGAACATTCATTAAACAAGTTTTACTCGGATTTTTCGTGAAATTCTCAATTCTTCACTTTACAACTTGTATAATGCATTTTCACCCGGTCTTTTAGTTTGTTTATATTAATAGTTTTTGTGTTTGTCAAGGAGCTTGTTTTGAATAGCTTGAGGAAATTTAAGGTGATGTTCCAAGTTTGATCGTTTCAACTTGCAGATGTATGGTAATGATATTGTTAAGTTTTGTACATGTCTAAGGTATGTGTTTATCGCTTTCTTGACTTTAGCATATTCATGATACTTAGGCTCTTTACAAACTTCCATGCCATTCATTCTTTTGTATACTTGTTCTTGTGTGAATCACTTTAGTTCCCACCTTTTTGTGAGGTAGCTTTCCATTGTTCATATATGTGCTTGTCGCTCCCGGGATTTTCATCCAGGTACAAACGCGAAAGTGGCGCGGAAACTGAGTCGCCGGCAATGTGTATTTATCCCAAGAGAGGGAAAGGAAACCCTGTGTAAACCTGAGGGAAGGAAAAAGCATGGTCTCGCGACCAAGAGAAATGGGTAAGGAAGTCGGTTACGCGAGGGAAAGGTGTTAGCACCCCACGCGTCCATCGTACTCGATGGGATCCACACCTGTTGTCTCGATCAAAGGGTGTCGTCATCTGAAGATCCACTGCTACTGGAAAGGAAAAGGAATGGGAACGGAGAAGAGCGAAGAAACGGGGGAGAAAAGAAAAAGAAGTGACTCGATAGGACATCATCGTCCTATGCCTACGTATTCCCTCGTGCAATGGGAAAGTCAGAGTCAACGTAGTTCGGAAACGGAGGAAGTCAGAGAAGTCGTAGTTCGACCTAACGAGGTCTTAGTGTTTTTTATGAGCGACGTTAAGTTCGCGTCCGGCAGTTAGGGTTGATGTCTGTTTGCGACGAAACAGAAAATAACGTGCTCTTTTCTGAAAAAAGGGTTTGAAACTTAACGATCCCGAAGGATGAAAAAGGTTTGAGTTTGTTTTGTGTTTTTTAGACAGAAATAGATTGAAGTTAGTTTGTAACTTGTGTTGCACCCAAGTCTACAACATAGGAACGAATACGTCGCGTATCGTCCCCAATAGGACGTACACTAAGTACCCTAGAAGAATGAAGGAAGACCCCTCATACCTCACTTCCCATATATAAGGCTCATGCGCAATACACGTTAACCTTTATTAAGTGTTTTAGAAAGGTTATGAGATGAGAAGAGACGACTCAAGTTGAAAAGAAAACACTAAGGGGAAACTAAATGTTCCTAATGTTATCATGCAAAGGTGATCCTAAGGGGAGGTTTAAGAACAACCTATGTCTAAAGAAGAGAGAGGGATAGCACTACCTAATGCTTATCCTACCTCACCTTAATCAAAAATTAAGGATGAGCTAGGATCCCAAAGGGATGTGAAGAAGTTCTACACAATCAAGCATTATATCATGTAATCCATAAAAGAGAAAGAGAAGTAAGATAAATGAGAGATGAAAGAAGGAATGAACATGGATAAACATCCACATGTTCATATGTCTTACCTCTGCCCCTACACAAAAGGTTAGTACAAAATCATCACAAGTAATGAATATAAGTGCTAGAAAGTAAACCAAACAATGTTAGTTGTCTTAATAAGACAACTTGAAAAGCAAGCAAGGTTCAAACTAAAAGGAAAGGATCCTAAGGGTTAAGGAACAACCAAAGTCAGTAGGTACATGTCAAGGTATCCTACTAAGGTTAAGGTAATAAACAAAGTCAAACTAGGTTGAAACATGCACCAAAATATCACACAAATGCAAGTTAAGTAATAACTATGCAAGATGAAAGCATATGAATCATGAACATGAATAAATGCATATGTAAACATCAAAGTCAGAAGTGGATGACATTTATTAATGCATTGATGTGTCATTAATATGGCATGTAATTCATGAATGCAAACATTGGAGATGATTAAGCAACAAGAAGTGAAAATAAACAACACTTAAGTTCATACATTTATGCATACTTGTAACGCAAGTAAAGAATGAAGATGCAATATAAACAAGCATGAAAATGAAAGCAATTCAGTAGCATATGACATTTAAGATGAAATTTAAGATGCAAGAATGGACATGTAAAACTCATACAAGTCTCATGTTAAAGCACATTGAAGATTAGAAGCAAACATGTGCAAATTAGGTCAAACAAACATGCAAAGGTTTATGGATTTAGAAGTGAAATCATTGAAGATTAGAAGCAAACATGTGCAAATTAGGTCAAACAAACATTGAAGATTAGAGGTCATGTCATATGGTTAAGAATGATCACAAACAGAATTGAAATCATGTTTTCATGGATATTTAAGTTCATGCAAGCATTGGTGAAAACAAGTCAACAAAATCATGCAAGAAAAGAAACACAAATGCACAAAACATTTCAAGTTTAAACAAGTGCACATAAGTCAATTCAAGATGAACTATGAATACCATATAACATGAGAAAATTGACCTATAATGTTCATACAACATGTATCAAGAGGCCTCATTAATTGTCAAAGATGATTGCACAAAATGCACATTGAAACCTTAGCATATGATCCCTAACATTCACACAAACAAGCATGCTTTTAAGATGAATCCAGTCATGTTAGAAGGATGATAAAATTGAAAGATACAATTATTATGAAGTGAAAACAGCGTGCAAACATGTCTCAAAAGAATGAATCAAAACTCATTAAGAATCATGCATAAACATGCTTCACAAGTTCACTCAAATAACACAAGGATTATGCACAAATGTGACATTCAAACATCAATAAAAAATGCTTTTAAAAATCCACAAAAATTTCACCAAGTGCCTAAAGATGTCACAAAAGCATGTTTCAACTTTCATGTGAAAATTTAACTCACAACTATGTCAAACAAATCCAAAATGAAACAAATATCATGAATGGAGGTTCATACAAAAAGAAATTAAATGGAAATTCATGGAAAAATAGTAAAATAATCCAAAATCAGAAATAAAAATAATTAAAAATTATTTAAATGCCTAAGAATGAATCATGAAATTTTTGGGAATTTTATCATGCTTAAAAGTAATTTTAAAAATAAAAAAACCAAACAAGTATGGAAAGAAAATTAAAAAAAACAAAGAAATGAGCCAGGGGTGTGGACATAGCAAAAACCCAGTTCAAATACACATTGGGCTCAAAAGGAGGAGGTGTGGATATCAATCCAAGACCCAGCCCACACGCGTGAGGGGTCTGATGGTCCATGTCATGTGGCTCAGTCAAACCTTGACTTCATGAGAGCCCTTAGATCCAATTCAAACAAGATGATCATGCAAGGTAAACAAATCAAGTGGCCAGGATGCAAGCACATGATACACTAACATGAAACCACCACACGTGAACAATTAATTCAAAATAATTCAGAAAAAAGAAAGCACGTGCATGGGAGTCTCTCTCATTTATTCGCTGGCACTATTTGAGCCATGGGATCTAAACGTATCAACGGCCAAGACATAACCTGGCAAACCAACTAGGGTTTAAGAGGCTGATGAACACCACCGGCCGGAGAAGACTCCGGTCATCTTCTCCGGCCACTCACCACCGTGAAAAAAGTTTCAGGTGTCCAGAAATGCACAAATCATATACCAATCTCTTCCTTAGGTCACGTAGGTTCCAAATCCAGCATTAGTTTCCAAAAATAAAGCACACACGGATCAAATCGAAGCCATGAAGTTTGCCCTAGAAAATTCAACTAAGCACCTAAGGTGCCTATCAACTAGCCAGAGATTCACATGGCTCCTATTGAGCTCCAAACACGCAAAAACAAGCTAAATCAGAGCATAAAGAGATCAAAAAGATTGAGATGAAACCTGTGATGTTGATGCACCTTTGAGCACAAGAAAAACCAGAGAGGAGATTCCTTATGCACTTGAACTTGAGACTGAGCCAAATAAAGGCTTAAGCAATGATTTGAATCAATGAAGTTTGAGTGAAATACTTGGAGAAGAAGATGAAATTGAAGATTCAATGCTATCAATTCAAGGATCTGTTGATGATGATGATGAATGTAGAAGAAGAATCTTCAAGAAATCTCAGTTAGAGCAAGCTTGAGAGAGAAGATTCAGAGAGAGAGAAGAGTATGAAGTGAAGGAGAGCGAAGAAAAATGATCCAAGTTTTTGTTGCAATTCTGTTATGATTTGCTTTTATATGCTCGGTTAACTGTTAACCACCTTGGTTAACAGTTAGAACCATGGTTTGTGAGGTTAGAAGGTGAGTGAGTTAAGAATCAATTAAAATGAAAGTGAGTGAAGTGAGAGATAAGTTAGCCCGTGTTTGATTCAATGTGGAGAGAAGAATGACAATTATGGTGGTGATTAGGATGGATGGTGGTGATGTAATGCTGCTGAGTTTGTAGCGGCTTGCTATGTAAGCTTCTTGGGCAAGTTTCTCATTCTTTTGTTTGGACATATATTGCAAAGGGTGGTACATGTGCATGTGGTATGTAAGAGCATGTATGGTTCAAAATGGCAATGTTATGTGATGTATGGCTGATGCGTATGAGAAGCAACAATAACCACACAACCTGTTTCCTTTGAATTAGAGTGAAATGTTCTCACTTGTTGCACATAATCATGGTGATAACTTTGATGGGTAATATCTCATTAACCAATGGATGAAATGACAAGCTTTTTAGCTCTTTGGAAAGAGGGAATGACATAGAACAATGTTGGAGTTGTAAGTAATTGGATTGGAGCTCTTGAACATGCTTAAAAATGATGATGAACATGTTTGGTCCTAACTGCATTAGCCAGCCAACTTGCCTTGGTCGTTCCTAGCTCTTATGCTTATGAATGAATCAGGTTGAGATCACCACTTTGATCCAACATATCTCTTCATACATTGATCATATGAAAAATCCTCCAACATCAAAGTTGAAGAGGAGATCAAGAGGAACAAAAAGCATGTTGGAAAATTTTTCATTTGGAGTCTCCATCATGGATAAATTTGCCTTAGAACATTGACATGTCATGCATACCAAGTGTTTGTGGAAATGACTGCGTGCTGACTGGTCATGAGTTGCCAATTTGCCTTGATTTGTCTCAACTTTAATTGATTATATCTCTCTCAATTTTGATCCAATGGAGGTGTTCTTGGAATGGTTTTAAAGCTTGGAATGTGAACTTTTGATAGGCCTCCATAAACTTTAAATTTGGTGCTTTAAACATAGAAAAAGAATGCCCTAAAGTTGGGTGATCACCTTGCCAAAACTTGCCATGAATGGAAACCCTAATTTCTATTTTTGGCAACCTTTCACATTTCTTGATTTTTGATGAATCCCTTTATAATTCTTGATCAAATCTGCACCAATGATCATATTTGAGATGAGGAACATGAAATTGACCTCAAAAAGTTAAGAATTGACTTTTTCCTCTGCACAGTTGACTTATCCCCAAGTCTCCTGATTTTCAGTCAATTGATCAATTGAAACCCTTATGAACCAAATTGATGGACAATCCTTCAATCTTAGACACTTAAGGACATGAGGAATACCATGAAATCAAGTCTTGCCCAAAAAATCAGAAATAAACTGATTTTATGGCAAACCCTAGTTTTGTACCCTCAGTTTAGGAAACATCATCACATCCTCCAAATCCAAATTCCTCTGAGTATGTTGGGTATCCTCTCAAACAATGATGAGATGTGCCAATTGGAGATGATAAAAACTCAAAGATCTTGCTCATTGGGGTGTTAAACTCAAGAATCCCAAAACCCTAATTTTGCACTGGTTAGGAGAATGTGATTTCCTTGAGATTTCTTGTCCAGCTTGATCATATGATGAGATGGTGGATCAATTAAGATATATTGAGGCTCAAAACTCCTTTGGTTTGACTTAGATGCCTTGATACCATGCTAAGAGCCAATGATATACAAAGATGATAATGCAAGAATTTAATGAAACATAAGCCAGTTAATGCTAAAACAAGAGGGCAAATTTTGAGGTGTTACAGCTGCCCCTGTTAAAACTTCTTGGATCCGAGGGTATGGGAGCGAAGGTTTCCAGACGATCTGGATACACGGAGTTTAAATACCAAAATAACCTGGAAATTTGTAACCTGTGGCGAGATACAAAATAAGTGTTTGCCAACCGAAGGTGGACTTAGAAACAGTGGATACCAACCAATAGTTGGGACAATGAGGACGCCGACCAAAGGCGTGCTTACAACAAAAGAGACCAACCAAAATTTGGGGTAAAGGAAGGATACCAACCAATAGTTGGAATATCGAGGAGAATACCAACTAAAAGTGAGGATAAAAGGTGTCAACCAATAGTTGGGACAGATGAAGGGGACCAACCAATAATTGGGACAAACAACAGAGACCAGCCAATAGTTGGGATAACAGACACTAACCGATAGCTAGGCTAACGAGGACGTCGACCAAAGGCATGCTCACAATGAAGAATACCAACCAAGAGTTGGAATGAAATACACTAACCAAAAGTTAGGATAACGAGGACGCCGACCAAAGGCGTACTCACAACAAAAGAGACCAACCAAGAGTCGGGATACAGTGTACTAACCAACAGTTAGGATAACCGAGAATTACCAACCAAGAGTTGGGATAAGGGATACCAAGACAGAGATTACCAACCAAAAGTTAGGAAAGAAGGACTAATCGAAAATAAGCTTGCAGCGAAAGATACCAACCAAGAGTTGGGATACACAAGGACACCGACCAAAGGTGTGCTCACTACAAAAGATACCAAGCAAAAGTTGGGACAGAAGATACAAACCAAAAGTTAGGATAAATGAGAACGCCGACCAAAGGCGAACTCATAACGAAGAATACCAACCAAGAGTTGGAATGAAAGATACTAACCAAACGTTAGGATAACGAGGATGCCGACCAAAGGCGTACTCACAACAAAAGAGACCAACCAAAAGTTGGGATGAAGTACACTAACCACAAGTTAGAATGAAACAAAGGAGACCAACCAAAAGTTGGGATAACAGATACTAACCAACAGTTAGGATAACCGAGAACGCCGACCCAAGGCGAACTCACAACAAAAGAGACCAACCAAAAGTTGGGATGAAGTACGCTAACCAAAAGTTAGGATGAAACAAAGGAGACCAACCAAAAGTTGGGATAACAGATACTAACCAACAGTTAGGATAACCGAGAATGCCGACCCAAGGCGAACTCACAACAAAAGAGACCAACTAAAAGTTGGGATGAAGTACACTAACCAAAAGTTAGGATGAAACAAAGGAGACCAACCAATAGTTGGGATAACAGATACTAACCAACAGTTAGGATAACCGAGAACGCCGACCCAAGGCAAACTCACAACAAAAGAGACTAACCAAAAGTTGGGATGAAGTACACTTACCAAAAGTTAGGATGAAACAAAGAAGACCAACCAATAGTTGGGATAACAGATACTAACCAAAAGTTAGGATGAAACAAAGGAGACCAACCAATAGTTGGGATAACAGATACTGACCAAAAGTTAGGATGAAACAAAGGAGACCAACCAATAGTTGGGATAACAGATACTGACCAAAAGTTAGGATGAAACAAAGGAGACCAACCAATAGTTGGGATAACATAATCTAACCAAAAATTAGGATGAAACAAAGGAGACCAACCAATAGTTGGGATAACAGCCGAAAATGCACAGGAAGTAGAATCAACAGACTTACGACCTGAAAAGAAGATGACTCCGCTGGGAAAGAGAAATCTATACAGACAACTCTGTAGGGGAGTACAGGAAGGAACAACAGTAAGAAGGACGAATCCCCTAGTTGCAGTGTAATGTCAAACAACATCTCCTGAATTACATCTCTTTCTGCTGGAGAAATAAACTAGTAACAAATATCAAACCTGGCTTATGCTTCGAATGCATATGTTTGAATTTTTCTATGGCGTAATGCTCCATACAAAATGGAAATGCTACGCGTTTGGGAGGATGCCATGCAAGAATGCTTATGCGATGCAAAAGAGGCGCCTCAGCAAAATAAATGCTGAAGACAAAGGCAACTCCACCGGGGGTGACAAACTAAATTGTCCTCTGAATTGAAAGACCCTGCTGAAGAAGATTTCACTGAACGACTTCTTGATCACAAAATCTGCTAGAGATGAAGACTCCAAGAGAGATTCCACTCTGTTGGAGATGGATAAAGATGGATATTGAAGATGGAACCCAAAGAGAATTTCCTTCTGCTGGGGATTACCAGTGACTTCTACCGAAGACAGAACCCAAAACCTGGATCTAAAATATGCCAATAACAATAGGACTTAAAACTTGTCGGGGATGTCAATTGCTGTTGAACAAACCATTGTGAAGATCACCCCCAAACTCTGCTTGGGGAGACAAGTCAATAATACCGAACCTGCTTGGGGATATTACTGAACTCAACCTGCTGCTGGGAGAAATCTGTACCTTCACCCTGCTGGGGAATATCAGCCACTATTAGCAAATCTGCTTAGGGAATGGTGATTGACGACATCAACTCTGCTAGGGGATACCATCAAGCTTACTCATATGTTGGGGATTAGATTATATCGTTGCTGATGAGAAAAACACTTCCTGACTAGCTAAGGAAAATAGGTGTTTAGACTCTGTGGGGAAATAATATCTTTGTCCAAAGAAGGAAGATATTCCATAAGTCTCCTGCCAGGGATGCAACAAAATCAACTTCTGGCTGCTTGCTAAGAGAGTAATTAATCACAACTCTAGCTGGGGAAATAATCCTCTGTACTTTGGCTGGAGAGAGCAACAACCGGCTGAGGAGTATGAAATTTCAATGTTGAGGAGAGTAGCTCTAATGGGGAGAAATCCTGCTACCCTGCAAACAAAATCAATAGTATATGCAAAATGGCTATCTCGATTACCATTACAATGACCGTTGTCTGAGCAATTTCCAATGTTTTCCGATATGCTTCGCAAAGCTTAAAATTTTCGCATGCAATGTTTATCAAAAATATCGGACGTTTTCACAAACAAAACAGTAAAAGTAAAAACACAAAGGGAAAGCTCTTTGAATGAAAATGAAAATTTTATTGAATGAATTGGCCTGTAAATAGGCATTTACATCTGGAAGCAATTCCTGAAAAGAGGTAATTGCATAAAAAGAAGTAAAAGAAAATACACATGTCGGTAATGTGGGGAACAGATATCCACCATGATTCAATTCAGCTATGACCCGATATGGATTGTTTATTTGCAGATGCTATGACCTTCGAAGAGACTGACTGGACTGATTCCTTGCCTTCGAAATTTACAAGTATCAAAAGTGTTCACAGATCGAACGCAGATCGTAGCCTCTTGCTTTCAAATCCCTAACTTTTGCCTGGATCACCCTTTTCGGGTTTTCAATCCACCGTGATACCTATTTTTGCCAAAGTTGCATTTTTCAGGTTTTCAACTTTGCGGGTTTATTCTTTTTCTTTTCTTTTTATCCCTAATTTTTGCCCAAAACTTTTCCTTTTTCATGGTTCGCCGGGATGTCCATTTTTGCCTGGACTTTCTTTTTATGTCCAGCGGGTCTCTTTTATGCGAAGTATTTTTTGACTACGTCTGCGTTCACAGGGGACGTAAAATCTTCACCATCCATAGTTGAGATTAATAAGGCTCCACCAGAGAAAACCTGTCTTACTACATATTGGCCCTTCGTAGTTTGGAGTCCATTTGCCCCTGTGATCTGTTTGAGGAGGAAGGATCCTTTTCAAAACCAATTCACCAGCCTGAAAACACCGAGGACGCACTTTATGATCAAAGGCTTTCTTCATCCTGCTCTGATACAACCGACCATGTGCAATGGCTGCCAATCTCTTTTCCTCAATAAGGTTCAGCTGATTCAATCTGGAACGCACCCATTCAGCTTCATCAAGCTTCACATCTTCCAGAATTCTCAAAGAAGGAATCTCAACCTCTACTGGTATAACTGCTTCCATACCATATACCAATGAGAAAGGAGTTGCCCCAGTTGATGTACGCACCGAAGTACGATAACCGTGTAAAGTATAAGGCAACATCTCGTGCCAGTCTTTATACGTCACCACCATTTTCTGCACAATCTTCTTAATATTCTTATTTGCTGCCTCAACAGCCCCATTCATCTTCGGACGATAGGGAGAAGAATTGTGATGTTCAATCTTAAAGCTCTGACATAGCTCCTTCATCATCTTGTTATTCAAATTTGAACCATTATTAGTAATGATTCTCTCTGGGATTCCATACCGGCAGATGATGTCTTTCAGGCTACCACTTGTCTGGTGACGTTGGCATACGAGGCTGCTTCCACCCACTTCGTGAAGTAATCAATGGCAACCAAAATGAAGCGATGCCCATTGGAAGCAGTCGACTCAATCTTTCCAATCATATCAATGCCCCACATGTCAAAGAGCCAAGGTGATGACAACACATTCAGAGGAGTAGGCGGCACATGCACCTTATCTGCATAAATCTGGCATTTGTGACATTTCCGGGCGTATTTAAAACAACCAGACTCCATAGTCATCCAGTAATACCCCGCTCTCAATAATTTTCTAGCCATAGAATGCCCATTGGCATGGGTACCAAAAGATCCCTCATGAACTTCTTCCATTAACAGGCTTGCCTCATGTTCATCAACACAGTGTAGCAAGACCATGTCAAAGTTCCTCTTGTACAACACATCGTCTTTATTCAAAAAGAAGTTCCCTGCCAACCTCCTCATAGTTTTCTTATCTTCGGCAGACGCACCCTCTTGATACTCTTGACTCTTCAGAAAAACCTTAATATCATGATACCAAGGTTTGCCATCTGATACACTTTCAACTGCAAACACAAAAGCTGGTCTATCCAGACGTATGATTCTGATTGAGGAAGTTTCATTCCAACGATTCACCTGATACATCGAAGACAACATTGCCAACGCATTTGCCATCTGATTCTCCAACTGGGGTATATGATGGAAATCAATTTTGTCAAAGAAAGGTAACAACCTTCTGGCATAGTTGTTATAAGGCACCAGATTCTCTTGACGAGTTTCCCATTCACCTGTAATCTGATTAACTACCAACGCGGAATCACCATAAACATCGAGGTTCTTGATTCTCAAATCAATTGCTTCTTTTAACCCCATGATGCATGCTTCGTACTCTGCCTCATTGTTGGTGCATATGAACGCTAATCGGGCAGTGAAGGGTATATGAGAACCCTTTGGAGTCGTAATGATTGCCCCGATTCCGTTACCGTATGAGTTAACAGCCCCATCAAAAACCAGCTTCCATTGGGATCCGATTTCAGGTCCTTCATCAGGTAGCGGCTCTTCACAGTCTTTCATATTTAGAAACATGATGTGTTCATCGGGGAACTCAAACTTCATTGGTTGATAATCCTCAATTGGTTGTTCAACAAGATATTCTGACAAAACACTTCCCTTAATGGCCTTTTGGGAAACATATTGAATATCGTATTCTGTAAAAACCACCTGCCAACGGGCTATTCTTCCAGAAAGCGCATGCTTTTCAAACACATACTTGATTGGATCCATCTTCGAAATCAAGAGGGTTGTGTGGCTTAACATATACTGCCTTAAACGCTTAGCTGCCCAAGCGAGTGCACAACATGTTTTTTCCAACATTGAGTATCTCGACTCACAATCAGTGAACATTTTACTCAGGTAGTAGATGGCAAGCTCTTTTCTACCTGACTCGTCTTGTTGACCAAGCACACACCCCATTGAGTTCTCAAGAACCGTAAGATACATAATTAATGGCCTTCCTGGCACTGGCGGCATAAGGACCGGAGGTTCCTGCAAATATTCTTTTATTTTTCAAACGTCTTTTGACAATTTTCATTCCACCTGACCTCTTGATCTTTTCTTAACAATTTGAATATCGGTTCACAATGGTTGTAAGATGAGGGATGAATCTAGCAATGTAGTTCAACCTCCCTAAGAAACCACGAACCTCTTTTCCTGTTCTTGGTTCAGGCATTTCTTGTATGGCTTTTACTTTAGCAGGATCAACCTCGATACCTTTTTCACTGACAATAAACCCATGTAATTTTCCAGATCTCACCCCGAAGGTGCACTTGTTCGGATTCAACCTCATTATGAACTTTATCAACCTTTTAAACAGCTTCTGAAGATTCACCAGATGCTCTTCCTCCGTTTGCGGCTTCACAATCATGTCATCAACATAGACCTCGATCTCTTTGTGAATCATATCATGAAAGAGGGTCACCATTGCCCGCTGATAGGTTGCCCCAACATTTTTCAATCCAAAGGGCATTACCTTGTAACAGAATGTTCCCCACGGTGTTATGAACATCGTCTTCTCCATGTCCTCTGGGGCCATTTTGATTTGGTTATACCCAGAGAAGCCATCCATGAAGGAAAATACAGAGTATTGAGCCGTGTTGTCCACCAACACGTCAATGTGAGGAAGCGAGAAATCATCTTTCGGGCTTGCTCTATTCAGATCTCTGTAGTCAACATACATCCTGACCTTTCCATCCTTCTTAGGTACAGGCACAATGTTAGCAACCCACGGAGGATAACTTGTCACAGCCAGAAATCCAGCATCTATCTGTTTCTGAACCTCTTCTTTAATCTTGACAGACATGTCTGGTTTCGTCCTTCTCAGTTTCTGCTTAACCGGAGTACATCCTTCTTTGAGCGGAAGCCGGTGTACCACAATGTCAGTGTCAAGCCCAGGCATGTCTTGGTAAGACCAGGCGAAGATATCAACATACTTTCGAAGCATTTCAATCAATCTTCCCTTTACATCATCTTCCAAAGCAGCCCCAATCTTTACTTCTTTCTTTGCGTCTTCGGTCCCCAAGTTAACAATCTCAATCTCCTCCTGATGAGGTACAATGACCCTTTCCTCATGTTTCAACAGTCTGTCCAATTCCTCGGGTAAGTCACAATCTTCATCAGTCTCTTCTTCAGCCTGATAAATGGGATTGTCGAAATCATACCGAGCCATAGCTGAATCATGATTGGTGGTATCTGAATAAGGAAACCTGCATGATTGATGATTTATGTTTATTATGAATGCAACAAATAAAAACACATTGCCATTTTGATGTGATTTGATGCAAAAAGTAAAAACAGAAAGACAGCGATAAAAATATTTGAATGTGAAAAACGTCCTTTATTAATGATTAAGAAAACACACAAAATATTCAAGCCCTATAAACAAGAATCACTACGTCTTGGGCAAAATGTAGGATTGTCACAACAGGAAAAAAAAAGGCAATTACTCTGGGCCGGTCACTTGAATGGCTTTCTCTGATGACTAGTTGTAAAGACTTTGACCTGGAATGCAGGGGCGGATCCAATTATCCATATCGCAATCGTTATCCCCTTCCTCATCTATAGCATTAACTCTGTCAAAGAACACACCAGCACTGGTAAAACGAACCGGACCATAAAACTTGGGAGGATCCTCAGGACTCCTGGGTGGCTTATATCCCAGCCCGTAAGTATTCTGCTTTTTCTGGACCTCGATAATTTGACCCCATTTCTGGGAACTGCCGGCTTCAACCACAACCCATGCATCCTTGAAGGAAGACATGGAGACATCTGGATGATCTACCACTGTAGGCTGCTTTACCACTTCAGATTGGATGACTTCCTTGAGAGATTCCTCAGGGATCTTTACTACTTCGAAAGCCTGACATAAAGTTTCATGTATTTCGCCATCTACCTCCACATACTTGAAAGTAAACAAGAGATTTATCATGATATCTTCTTCTCCGCAAACTATCACTACATGTCCGTCTACCGTGTACTTCAGTTTCTGATGCAGAGTGGACGTTACTGCCCCAACATTATGAATCCATGGACGACCTAGTAGACAACTGTAAGCTGGTTGAATGTCCATGATATAGAAGGTATTGTCAATGACCTATGGACCAACCTTAATTGGTAGCACAATTTCCCCGAACACAGATCTCTTAGACCCATCGAATGCACGCACCACTAAATCACTTGGTGTGTAGATTAATCCACGAGTGTCCAACTTCATCAGTACTTTGTTCGGTAAAACATTCAAAGATGACCCAGTGTCAACAAGCACATGCGACATTAACGATCCTCGGACTTAACTGAAATGTGCAAAGCATTATTATGATTTCTCTCAACTGGAGTTAAATCAACATTAGTAAATCCCAAACCATTACCTGCATTAACATGGGCCACTACCCCCTCAAGCTGGTTAACTGAGATATCCTAGGGTACATATGCAACATTCAATACCTTCAACAGTGCGTTTCGATGCGCCTCAGAGCATAATAACAGAGATAAAATGGATATCTTAGACGGTGTTTGGAACAGTTGGTCAACGATTTTGTAGTCTCTTTTCCGAATCAGCCTCATAAACTCTTCCACATTCTCTGAAAAGGAGTTATCAACTGGCTTTGCTGTGGAATCATTCCCTACCGGCGTCTACATAGAATTATCCATAACCTATTTTCCTTTGTTTTGCCTAGCACCACCGGCCTGATCATCAGATGGGATAAAGACTCTACCACTCCTCGTGATAGCTTCTGCTTCATCATTACTTTTAGAACTGCAATTCACTGACGTTCCCACCAACTCTTGCTTCTGCCCGTTAACAAACACTTCAACACCGTAATTCCAGGGGATAGCTTTGGTGCTTTCATATGGGATGGGCCCAGGAACTGTAATAATGACTGGCGCTGGTCTTGTCGGCGCTGAAATAGTTATCGTCTTGAAAGGGATAGTAACAGTGGCAATATCATTCCTTCTGCCAGTAACTTCCTTCTTCTGATCGCACCTATCGAACTGCAATCGACCTTCATTAATCAACTTTGAATACCAGATCTTATAGATCACAACCATTTTGTTTGCAACATACACTCTGAACAGCTTTTATCACAACCAGGGGATACTCCACCCTTCAGTAATCTCTCCTTCACTACCAACAAAGGAGTCCTCAATTCATTCACGTCTAGAACCAAATTCAAAGATTCACCCTATTCTATAATAACATTAACCCTCGGCCCGCCGTGGTTCGGAATTGGGTTTTGAATGACATTTGGCGTCTCATTGGAAAAATTGATGGCCTTTGAGTCCAACAGATCCTGAACCTTGTGTTTAAATGCTTTACAGTTATCAATGTGATGTCCCGACGCTCCAACATGGAATTCGCAATGAGCATTGACGTCATAACCAGGAGGTGGATTACCGGTAAGAGGGGCCAGAGTCCTCTTCTGGACCAACTGTAATTGTAGCAAATGCTGGAACAATTGAGAGTAAGGCATCGGTGGTGTTGCAAAATGCCTATCAACCATTCTCTGTCTAGCTGGGTATTGACGGGGAGCAGTATTTTGTTGTTGTGTTACTTATGGCGGAAGTACTGCAGGAATAGTTACCGAGGCCACCTGCTGATTATAATTCTGACACTGCTTTCTCTTACCTCGGTATAAAGAGATAGAATTCGCTTCCTCCTTCTTCTTATAGTTCACATAAGGTTTCTTCCCTCCACTAGAAGAAGACCCATCACTGCCTGACACCTTTCCAGTTTTAATTCCACTTTCCAACATTTCCCCAACCAAGATCAGATCAGCAAACTTTCGTGACATCCAAGGCAGTAGCTTCTCGTAATAATGACCTGGCAAGGTAGCCATGAACATATTCAGCATCTCCTTCTCCAACATGGGAGGCTGCACCCTCGCTGCCAGTTCTCGTCACCTCTGGGCATATTCTTTGAAGCTTTCATTGCTCTTCTGAGACATACTCTGTAATTGAGTCCTATTGGGAGCCATATCGATGTTATACTGATAGTGCTTGACAAAAGCCTCTACCAGTTCTCTCCAATTATGGACGTGACATCTCTCCAATTGCATATACCACTCCAAATATGCCCTAGACAGGATATCCTGGAAGAAATGCATCAGTAATTTCTCGTCACTAGAGTACGCAGCCATTTTCCTTGTGTATGCCCAGACGTGAGTCTTTGGGCAAGTGGTACCATTGTATTTCTCAAAGGTAGGGACCTGGAACTTGTACGGAATCCTGACACTGGGGACTAGTCCTAAATCATCTAAATCCATACCCACAGAGTTCTAATTCACAACCCCTTTCAGCTATTCTTCAATCAACCTGATTCTCTAATCATTATCAACCTGGGGAACAACATCCCCGCCTCGCACATAAAATATGTCATCCTGTTGGTCATCGAAGTGACGGCCATGAACTGCGCAGACGTTATTTCCTCCTCCTACCACAGAAGAAATCATATTGTCTCCTCCGCCCGGAGGAATGACAATACCAGTAACAGGACCACCCTGAATTCCATTACCAATAATACCTCCGCCCGGAGGACCATTTTGAACACTGTTACCCACTACACCTCCGCCCGGAGGAGCAACATTGTGATGAAGACCGCCATGAAGAACGCCATCCTCGTCAACTCTCGCCACCAAGGGTTGGACAAGGGTCCTCAGCTGTTCTTGCCCTTGTGCAACGCCTTGCATTGATTCCATGAACTGGGCCATGCGAGTCTTCATGGCAGCCATCTCAGCCTGCATCTGTTCCATAGCTCTCTTTTGATTGAGTCTGGTAGAATACTGATGAATCTGCTGGTCAGCAATCCTGTCTGTAGAAAAACACGATAAGAAAACCAGAGATAAACCTGCTATGCAAAATGCAAAATGATTATGGTTATGCAAATACAAATGCAAACATTATATTTAAACATTCCCAGGACGTATCTGCTTTGATTCCAGTCTTTGAAACCAGGCAAGGGATTGGACCCAATATCGGAAAATAAATCCGAACCCAGAAATACTGAAGAGTCAACATAACGGAAGCGCACCCTTTGAAGACTGAGAGATGTTGATACATACATGATTAAACCAAACATTTTATATCATGTCATAAGAATTCGTACATATGGGTCTGATACAATCAAAGGCGACTCTATCAATAATCCTGATGGTAATCCCAACAAACATAACAACAAGATCACTACAAATTAATTCCAAACAAGCTGGCTTCAACTTCCTCAAGAAGATCCACAGTCTCTGGATGTGTAGGTCGCTCTATCAGCCCTTTGATCAGTCTGTTTCTCTTTTCAATATCTTGATTCAGCCTAGCAATCTGTTTTTCAACGTTGTTGCCTTCGCGCCTTGATTTCTTGACTTCGGCTTCCAACTTGAGCTCTTCAATTTCCTTCTGAGCTTCTTTCCACTTACCAGAGAAGTGTTTTTTTTATGCTTTCATTTTCTGAAGTTCTTCTTTCAACTCCCCATTTTCAAGCTTGACCTCCTCCCACATCTTCTGATACGTGGCAAGCTTGGCTTCAGTCTCGGTCAAGAGCTTCTTGTTTTTCCTGTATGCCTTGCCAGAGGATTCAGCAGCCATACTGACTTTTCTGAAGTGCTGAACTTTGTCAGTGAGATCCTTCTCCTTCTCTTCCAGGCGCTCTGTCACATCTTGAACTTTCTATTTCAACTCTCGGTTGTCATGTAAAGCACCTTGCAGCTGACTACTCATACCAGCATTCTCCATCCTCAACTCATACACCAAGTTTCGTTGCTTGTTAAACTCATCAAGGGGTACAGTAAGCCTCTCTTCTACAAACTCAGGGTACAAAGGAGGTGCCCAGTCAAAAGTCAAGTAGAACTCTTCCACTCTCTTCTTTACCCAATCTACATACGGAGAGAAAGCTTGATTATTGGGTTTGCCCAAAGCGGCTTTTCCTTTCTTTTGTCTACTCAGCCATGCTTCGGAAGCCTTCTGCGCCACAGCTAAACCATCGGCTACATGAAAATACAAAGACTCTTTCAAATATTTTTCAACCGGAGGATCTTTCAGAGCGTATCCAAACTGCCTGATAGCCAAAGAAGGATTGTAATTAATACCTCTTTTTCTCCCTATCAATGATACATTAGGGTACTCACCACAGCTGTGCAAAATGTCTTTGCCAAGCGATCCTTGATCCACCCAAACAATATCCTTAGCAGCTAGACCCATCAGACGTTTACTCCAATCCATAGAAGTCCTAGTATCCACAAAAGCGCCTGACCGGGTAGACGGTTTGCAAACCACCTATAGAAAAGAGATGCACAACAATGAACTATCATGCCCCGTCTCTTCTCATTCATGTTATACAAAGTATAGTGAAGATCTCCTAACAAGGTCGGAACTGGATTCTGAGTTGTAAAGATCCAGATAGCGTCCGTATCAACAAAATCAGATTCGTTAGGAAAAAGGACAATGCCATATACACAGAGAGCCAGTATTGCATTGAAGGTTATCCACCCCTTCTCCTTAGCCGCTTCTTGAGCCTGCTTTACCAAGTACGCCAAGTGATAACCACGGAACTTTCCCTTGCTAGAAATGTCAGCCTCCAAAGTTGATTTGCTCAAATAAAGAGCAACATCCACAACTTTAAAGTCAAGGTCTGCCTTGGAAGCACAGAATAGAACACCTTCTTTAATTGAAATCCCCAGGATGTTTGATTACTCCTCCAGAGTAGGGACCAATATATAGTCTGGCAACACGAAGCATCTCAGGGAAGGATCATAGAACTGCATCAAGGTGTGCAAGCCATTATATTCATACTCACTGATGTTACGAACGAAAGATAAGATCCAACCATATTTCTCTTTGAAAACTCCCAACACTTCAGGACAGGCCATTTCCTGTAAACTACCAATCTGACCAAGAGTGAGCTTCGGGAACTTGTAAACAATGATATTCTTCTTACTCTTCTGAGTATCCATCCCAATGACTACCCGTTGACTAGAATCAAAAGATCAGATACTACCTGTAAATGAACAATATGAATGTTAGAAAGAATCACTACGCCAAAATTACTCTTTGGCAGCACTACATAGGCAGTGCTTTATTACAAAAGCGCTGCTATAAGTTAAAAAATTTAGAAAACACGGAAACTGTTCACTTAGAAAAATAAAAGCGCGTCTAAATATAAGACCTTAGACAGCGCTTTTGAGGAAAGCGCTTTCTAAGGTCTTATAAATTTAAAAAAAAATTAAAGGAAAATATTAGACAGCGCTTTCCTTAAAAGCGCTGTCTAAGGTCTTATAAATTAAAAAATAAAAAATAAGACCTGAGACATCGCTTTTGAGGAAAGCGCTTTCTAAGGTCTTATAAATTAAAAAAAAATTAAAGGAAAATATTAGACAGCGCTTTACTCAAAAGCGCTATCTAAGGTCTTATAAATTAAAAAAAATAAAATCAAAAGCGCTGTCTAAGGCCCATATGAGACAGCGCTTTCAAAAGCGCTTTCTAAGGCCCACCTTAGACAGCGCTTTCATTCAAAGCGCTGTCTAAGGTCTTTTTAATTAAAATAAAGATTGAAACTGTATCAGTATTCTATACTTTTTCATTTCATTCTTTCCCTCTTTCCCTCTCTTTCTGCGAACAAGAACGAACCAGAGCTGAAACCACCGCCGTCGTCCGTCTTTTCATCGCCGTCGTCCGTCCTTTCTCGCCGTCGTTCGTCCGGCCTTCGTCCTTCCTACATTGTCCTCCACCATCCTCCACCGTACTCCACCGTGCTCCACTGTTCCGGTAAGAGTTTTTCTTTTTATGTTATGTTTTAAGTGAGTTTCATATTTTTCTGTTAGGTTTTGTTCTTGTTACCATATTTTTGGAGTTCCATATTTTCTGTTAGGTTTTGTATCATCCAACCATTGTATTTCTTTTTTCTAAATAGTATATTTCCCCAAAAAAATTCCCTTCTGTATTGATCTATTAATATCACCCTAGAATAAACTATTTAGGGGAGTTTATAAAATAAACTAAAACTAAAAAATTATAAACATGCCGAAAGTTATTTTTTATAGTTATATCCAAACACTCATATATAGGTGTTTAAGTTATGAGATAAGTCTAAAACATACTCTTCCAAAACGTCCCCTAAATCTTTAATTAAATAGTTCTCAATCTGAAAAAATTTTGATCTGTTGTTAATGCTTATGTGACTTCTCTGTTATAGAATTTCTAAATTAATCATAGGACAAATAAAAATATTGTATTGGCCACTATAAAGCATGGAGGACATCTGGCCTTCTTTGAAGGGTTAACTGGATCTAGCCTATGGTAACTTTTGTACATCTGACTCATCCATCTTGTCATATCTTCCATTTCATGCTTTTATCTGTCTTCAATTATTGCAACATTTTGTTGAAAGATTATGATGTGTTTGATATAACTTTTTGATTGGTTCATGTTGAAGTATAATATTCATGGTATATCACCAAAATTCCAATTAAGAAGTCACTATTATATATAAAAGAAATGTGTAGTAACTTTCTTCCCTGTTGCAGGTGGGTAAGAGCTTCTAATGAATTCCTTGATGTACTACTCTCTAGCAAGTATATGCATGTTCAGAAAAAGGTAAGCAATATGCTATTATATTTATATATTTTGCTTATTAACAATGCATATTCATCTTCTGTTTCTATTCTATCTGTAATGTAAATAATATATACGCATTGAGATGGCATAAAAGATGTTATAATCAAGACTGATTTTAGCTATCTTATCTTTATCTAAGTACTAAGTGTTGCCATTTCTTTTGGCTGACACTGTTGATCAGGGCAATTGATCAGGGCCCTTACGTCAATGTTACCGAGGATGGAATGGTAGCTGCATCCAACAATGAGGCAACAACAGACAATGAGGAAGAAATACATGTAAAACAGGATACACATGATGATGGTCACATGTTTTATTATATTAGTGATGCTACTTGATAAAACTTAGGATTTATCCATATTTTCTTTTCATTTGTAGTGTCCTCGGCAACGTAATGAAATAGATTGCGGATATTTCATGTTGAGGTTTATGAGAGACACTCTTTTTTTGGATCGAATAGAGATTCCATCCGATGTATGCATTTCTAACTTATGAGTTATTTTAATATTTAACACATATATCTCATATAATGAAATAGTTAAAACTAAATCAAACTATGTTATATTATTATGTAGTACTTTGAAGAATGCAAGTGTGCTCATTACTCAATTGCTCAATTGGATGAAATTAAAGAGGATTGGTGTCAATACATTATGGAGCTCGGAGTTTTATCAGGTATAATATTGTACTCTTACTTTAATTGATGAGAATTTAAATATGTGTAACTTTCTAACTATAGACATTGTTGATGTATTCTTTTAATTGAATTACAATCTTTGTGTTCTTTCAGGACCTATGTAGATTTGAAGCAATGCTTTGGTTGGATGCAAAAGTACTAGTATAAGTAATATGTACATTTGTAGAAAAAATGTAATGATTTGTAATTATATATATATATATATTGGTTTGAATTGCCAATTGTTTTGGATATATAATTTTGGTGTAAATTGGTACATTTAAATAGGCCAAATTGGATTGATTTGAATCTCCAAATTGTGGTATTTTTCTGGAAAAAAATTGGTTGAAAAACAGGTCAAAGGTATACCTAAAAAAGTTCAAAAAGGTGGGTCTTAGACAGCGCTTTTTGTGAAAGCGCTGTCTAAGGTATACCTAAAAAATGTCAAAAAGGTGGGGCTTAGACAGCGCTTTTACCAAAAGCGCTGTCTAAGGTATACCTAAAAATGGTCAAAAAGCGCTGTCTAATGGTACCATAGACAGCGCTTTTCATTAAATATACCCCCCTTTAGACGGCGCTTTTGGTATTACCCAAAGCGCTATCTAAACCTTTAGCAGCACAGGTTTAGACAGCGCTTAAAAGCGCTGTCTAAGGCCAAAAATAAGGCAGGTTTAGACAGCGCTTAAAAGCGCTGTCAAGGATATCTTGCCATTGTTGTATAGGGCATTAAATAAGCTTTCCAGCGCTTCCGACCGTGCGTAAATCAGAGATACGGTTCAGAAGTTGTGGTCAAAATAAGGATTGGTTTGCTGTCAAGTTCGTTTTGCGAGTTGACAGCGAATGTTCACTTTGCGAAGGTCTAGCGAAGGCCCTAGCGAAGGAGTCCAAAATTGGACAGGGGAGAAAGAGACCAAAGTTTGCTTTGCGAACTGAGCAGCGAGTATTCGCTAAGTGAATAAATCGTTCGCACTGCGAACTTCTGGAAATTTGCATAGGCCGTTTGACTGTTCAGAGGCACTTAAGTGCCATTTTTTGAGGTTCGCTAGGCGAATGATTCGTTCGCAAAGCGAATGTGCGAACTTTGTAATTGTATTTAATTGATTTTCAGTCATTTTCTAGGTATGGTTTTTGGGATTTTTGCTCCCAACTCCATCAAAATTCATATTTCAGTAGATTAGCTTAGAAAACAACATGGAAGCTTGCACACGGATGAACCGAAGTGGATTGATAGTAGATTGGCTCTTACAATCCGCGAGATGTTTGGTTCATTTCTTTTCTTCTTTGTGTTTTTCTTCTTTGTTGGGTTTTCTATATGTATTGACTATGATCTCATGTATATTTGTCGCCCATGACTTTGTATAAAACTTGCTTTACAAATATTTATTGGTGATTGTCTCTGATTTTTGCTTTATGCACGGGGTTTGGGTTGCGTTAGAGATAATCCTTGCAAACTTCGATTAGGGATGATTATCTGTTAGTTTTTGGATGCTAGAAATGGATTTAAGAGCTAACAATCTTCAATAGGCGTCGAAGCTTAATGCCTTCGTGCCTTGAGTCGCGTGCGAGAGTGTCGACGATGGTAACACGGTTGTTCTCTCAACTTTCCGTTAGACATAACCTTTGTTGTGAGCGATGCTGGGTGATATTGAGGAGTATTGTAGGTTGAGTATAACTGGTCGGTAAGTTTAAGTTTGTGAGGAGTCGATTGTGTGCATGCCAGATAAGTTTCTTCTCTCTGAAGAATGAATTCTTTTTATGTTGATATTTACTTTTCTGTTTTCTTGTTTGAAACCATTATAATCCAAACTCATAAACGCGAGAGACTGTCGAACGACATTCTTTCCCTCGAACCGATCTCTGTGGACACGACATAAATCCCAGAGGGAATTCTTCCGAAAATAAATATTTTTGCTTGCTTGCCACTGTTCCGCACTCAACAAAACGGCGCCGTTGTCGGGGATTGGTTTTGATATTGAATCGCATTGCGATAGTTTCTTTGTTTTTGAGTTTTCTATATATCGTATATATTGTCTATTTCCATTATGTTTGTTCAAGTGTTGTATACATTTTGTTCCCGTAACGTTTGTTTAAGTGTTTGGTTAGGGAACTTGCTTTTGGTTTGCGCGGTGAGGCATCACCATGGCATGAAGGAAGAAAGTTGTTAGCTAAGCACTGTAAAGGCGTCGAGCTTACGACGTAAACCAAGCATGTTTTATTGTTTTTCTTTTGTTGTGGTTTAGCTGAGGTAGTGTGGTGAACATTCATTAAACAAGTTGTACTCGGATTTTTCGTGAAATTCTCAAATCTTCACTTTACAACTTGTTTAATGCATTTTCACCCGTTCTTTTAGTTTTTATATATTAATAGTTTTTGTGTTTTTCAATGAGCTTGTTTTGAGTAGCTTGAGGAAATTTAAGGTGATGTTCCAAGTTTGATCGTTTCAACTTGCGGATGTATGGTAATGATATTGTTAAGTTTTATACATGTCTAAGGTATGCGTTTATCGCTTTCTTGACTTTAGCATATTCATGATACTTAGGCTCTTTACAAACTTCCATGACATTCATTCTTTTGTATACTTGTTCTTGTGTGAATCACTTTAGTTCCCACCTTTTTGTGAGGTAGCTTTCCATTGTTCATATATGCGCGGAGTACCAGCATTCGTGTTCTAACTGGATTTTATTATGCGTAATCTGTTGTTTGTGTTGATTATATGAAAGCATGAAAAAGACCAAGGCATTTTTTTTCATTTTGAGCACAACTACCTAGCCAAATAGTCATTCACCTTGTGAGTGTGTGATCGTTTGTAACCCCTTTGAGCCTTTGGTCATTATCCATGTTGTTTGAGCTTGATGCTTGTCTATGAGTGTCAAATTCATTTTTTGTGTGGATCTTGATTTTTGTTTTTTCTTGAATCCTCAACTTTGTGTTGTTGTATGAATTTTTGCCTTGCCTTAGAAAGTAGGGAGTATTCACATGATGATGTGGTTGAATTCAAGTTGGGGAGAGAATGGTTGTATACTCATTGGTTGGTTTCTATGAGGTTGAAAAAGAAAAGAAAAAAGAGAAAAATATGACAAAGAAAAGAAAAGAAAAAAATGAAAAAGGAAAGAAAAATAAAACCCTTGAGAAAGGAAACAAAAAGAGTTCAAATAATTGTGCTAAATAAGTATTGTGTGTTGTGTAACACTTGGGATTTTGGAAGAAGTTGATTGGAATTTTATGTTTGAGTCTTTGTGAGTTGATCACTCCCTTAGGTTTAGGCAAGTTTTTGTTTCAATTACCTTTAGAAATTACCCCTTGTTTGTTTACCCGACCACGCTACAACCTTGAAAGCCCTTGGGATTCTTGCCTTTGTATGTTCAATGTGATGTTTTGGATGGTTGCATAATTTAGTCTATTATTTGCATAAATGTCGTGTGAGTGATAAGTACCTTATTTTGTGTTTTTCATCTACCGATGATTGTTTTTTTATAGGTGTGATTCACATTTGAACTTGTGTTGTTTTAGAATGTTTGGCATGATTTTAGTATTTTGTATTTGTTTCGTGACTATGTTATCGTCGTAGTTTAGTGGTAAGTATTTACTTGGTGTGTACCGTTTTTCATTTGAACCATACATTTGTTTCCGTTTTTCAAAACCTGTTGATTCGTGATTCTTTGGTTATTGCTTTTATGTTTTTAAGTTTGCTTGATTCTTGTTTGCGGACAAACAAGTTTAAGTTGGGGAGACTGATGAGTGCAAAATGTACCTATTTTTGTATATAAGTTTTGTTGCACTTATCGATACTTTTTGGTTAATATCGTTCAAATAAACTCCGATTTGTTTATAAATACGTTTACTTTACATTTTAGTGTATATATTGCGTATAGTGTAAATATCATTGAGTTTAATTGATTTTGTCTCATTTTTGTAGGTATTCGATCAAGGATATCTTGCCATTGTTGTATAGAGCATTAAATAAGCTTTCCAGTGCTTCCGACCGTGCGTAAATCAGAGATACGGTTCAGAAGTTGTGGTCAAAATAAGGATTGGTTTGCTGTCAAGTTCGTTTTGCGAGTTGACAGCGAATGTTCGCTATGCGAAGGTCCAGCGAAGGCCCCAGCGAAGGAGTCCAGAATTGGACAGGGGAGAAAGAGACCAAAGTTCGCTTTGCGAATTAAGCAGCGAGTATTCGCTAAGTGAATAAATCGTTCGCACTGCGAACTTCTGGAAATTTGCATAGGCAGTTTTGTCGTACCTCTAAAAATACGATCCTCGCGATGGACGCAGAAAAAATTGTTCGAAACAGAGTCGCCACCGAACTTTATTCATTCCAAGGAAGGAATAGTAAAATATCGATAAAACCTTTGAAAGGGATAAGAAAATGGGCGTCGCAACCAAATTCGAGTTCGGAGTCGGTTACGCAAAGGGAAGGTATTAGCACCCTCTATGTCTGTTGTACTTAACGGGAACCTCTTGATTTGATTCGTGAGAAAATGTTAGCTTGGTTTGTTTGTTTTCTTCTTAGGTATAATTGCTTTCTAAGGGGGAAATGGGTGGTTTTTTATTAGTGTGCTCGGCAAGGATTAGAACCCTTGGGCCTACGTATTCCCTCGTGCAATGGGAAAGTAAGAGCATTCGTAGTTCGTGGGACTACGGTTGGTTTGTATTTTTTAAACGAACGAGTGTTTAATTCGCATTCTAACTGCTAAACGTTGGCTTGTCTGCTCGTCAAGGGAGGCTAAAGTTCTAGTTCATATGCGCAGAAGAATGGACTAAACAATGTTCTTTTTGTGAAAAGTTGTTTGATTTGGATTAAGTGTGTTAGATATTTGATTGAGAAAAAAAGGTTTGATTTGGACGTGTTTTACGGTTTCGATCGCGTAGGAAGTGTTTGGTTTGTTAAGTATTTTGAGGGAAGAATGACGACTATTCGATAAACGAGACGTCGGCCTCGCAACCAATTAATCGGGGCATTACTGAGATGCTAGATCTCAACGACACCTTTTTCATTCTATTGATTATGAAATTGTTTGATAATGATTAAGTGTTTTAAGACGAAAGGTTGAATGAACAACAACCCAAGGGCGTGCGCCCCAAGAGCGTTTCTTCAAGGACCCAAGGAGTGTTAGACCCCAAAAGCCCACTACTTTCGTAATTTAATTAGGAAAAATATTTGAATTTGATTAGAACATCTTAAATAGACGCGTTCAATCGGACTAGGGTTTGAATGAATTAAGATTTTTAAAGATGATTAAGTATTTTGATTGGGTTGAGAGTTTTTAAGTCTTGAAATGGAAGACCAAAACGAACACAACCCAAGGCGTGCGCCCCAAGAGCGATCGTTTCAAGACCCAACGAGTGCGAGACTCTAAAAACCCATTACTTCCAATAGTTAATTAGGAGAATGGTTTAGAAACATTAATTAAATATTTTATATAAGAAAATAATTTAAGTATTTCAAAGTTGATTATGATTTTAAGTTAAAATAAACTTTGTAAAAGATTAGGTAATTGTTTTTTAATTTGAATTAAGATTTATAAGTCAAACAAGTTTTATTAAGGTTGAATGTTTTAGTTAGATTAAAATATCTTTAAGTATTTTAAAAATGGAAGACGGAACGATCACAACCCAAGGCGTGCGCCCTAAGAGCGATCGTTCAAGGACCCAAGGAGTGCTAGACTCCAAAAGCCCACTTTTTCCATTATTGATTAGAAAATAACTTAGATATCTTAAGAAATGTTTTATGATTTGATTTAAGAAAGTAATTAATGATTAGGCAAAAAGGATTATGATTTAGTTTGATTTGAGAAATATATTTTTTAAGGTTAAGAAATTAATTAGATTAAATCTTTTAATTTGAGAAAATGTGGTGTTTTTAAGGGTTTAAGTATTTTGATTAAAATAAGAAGTTTTTAAGTATAGAAATGGAAGATCGAAACGAACACAACCCAAAGCGTGCGCCTCAAGAGCATTCATCTAAGGACCCAAGGAGTGCTAGACTCCAAAAGCCCACTACTTCCATAATTAATTAAGAAAATGTGTTAGAAATATTAATTAGAATGAATTGTGATTTTTCAATTTAGTTAAGAAAGTATTTTATGATAACTTTAGGGCTAGAGAAATTGGATTAATTAAAATATTAATTAATAAAATAATTAATAATTTTAATAAAATTAGATGTTAAATCAAATAGATTTTATGATTTCTAAAAAGAAAATAATTAAAAGTTTTTTTAGTTTTTTTATTAAAAAGTATTATAAAAAAAAAGAAATAAAAGAAAAAGAAAATGGGCTAGACAGAAAATGGGAGTGTATTGAAAAAGATTCCCAGGCCCAAATAAGTGAGCCCACGCTGGGGAGGGTCTATCATAGACCCTGGGACGATCTGGGCGTTGGATCAAGGAAGAGTCAATTGTTGACTCAAATCTGATGGCCTAAATGCGAGGGTGCACGGTAAGGGAGTGGTATGGTGCACTAGATTGAAGATGATGTTGATGACGCATCATGATGGTGACACATGTCATCATCAGCCAACCAAATGCAAGAGAAAACAGACACGCGGACAAGGGGGATTCACGATAATGAAAACATGCTAGGATCAAAGCACAATCACTCATTTCTCTCTCTAACCATCCTCATTCTCTGCAACTTCTCCCTCTCACAGAACTTCGCCAGAAGCCAAAACCCTCACCGGAGAAAGAGGGCGGCCTCTTCTCTAGTCACAACCTCCAACACACACCTAAACCCATTAAAATGACCACTCTGAGTTCAAATCTGAACTCAGATTTCGCATATCCTCACTCTAACACTCAAACAAAAGCTCTAAACGAAACCCTAATTCCACAAATCAAGGCGCAATCCAATAAATGATGAAGCAATTTAACTCAATAGCATATGGTGAACGTGGATCAAGCTTTAGAAGCACAAATAGAGGAGAAACATACTCAAATCGGAGCGATTGAAATAGGAATTTAACACAACACATAGAGGCGAGCAAGGATCAAAAGCTCAAAAATGGAAAAAAAAGGGTCAGAAGTTACTTAATCGGAGTAAATCCGATGAGATTCCGGCGCTATCCAAAGAAGGTGAGTTATGCTTCTTCTTCGTTCTCCTCCCTTTATACTTCTCCTTCGTTCACTCTTTTTTTCACTTTTCTGATCTTCTTTTAGTGATGTCAGTTTTAGCTCATCTCTAACAAAATTTCAGTGTGAAATTATGTAGCGATTTTAGAATGAGCTCTAGTGTTTTTCTGGGTTAGGAAAATTCTTGCAGAAAAATTATTAGGGTTTTCTTTTAGGTGCTTTTTTTTTCAGGTCCTTTGTAAATGAATAGAGTGTGTTATTTATAGGATTAGAAAAATCTCTGATACGTGTGAATTCTTGTGTGAAATCATGTGAGGTTGTTAGGAAAATAGGGTGAGGTGTAATTCTGAGAGAATCAATCCGTTAGAATGTTTTGCTGATTTTGTGGGATGCTGAGGAAATGGAATTGTGAAAATATCTCATATTTTGTCTGTAGTGAGCTTCTAGAACATGTATTTTATTTGATTTTTTACTGCGTGAAACTCATGGTTTTTACTGCTGTAATTCTTGTATTTTTACCATTCTTGACTTTGTGCTGACTTTTTGATGATGTGGCTTCATTATTATACCCGCTGCAGGTTTTGGCTATAGGCTGAAGAAGCAGAAAGTTTGAATGTGGTTTGAAGGGATTGGTAGGGTTGTGAATGGCTCTTATTGCAAGTATGTTGGCTCATGAACTTTTGGTGATAGACTTGATACTTGGTGACGGTCAAGGATATTGGTCTTGATGTTTGTACTCTCATTGGGAGTTCACTGCATATGGTAGTCTAATTTGACCCTCTTCCCTTTTTGAAAACTTCACATGGGACTTCGTTATACCATACACATCCTGAATCTGATTCTATCAAGTGTTGCATTGTGAAAACCCTCTGATTCTGCTAGAAGGTATTGCAACGGCTAGACAGATGCAGAATTTTCCTTAAGTTTTGTATTTCTGAATTCAAGAATTAACTTAGGATTTTGTGGTATCTGCGGTGAATCTGATGTAACAGGATCCTTTTTAACTGCCTTCCTCTTTTGATTTTAGGTTTTGATTCAAATAAGGTGCTCTCGAAGAAGGGACTTGGAATAAGTCAGAACAAGCATCAAGGACACTAAGTTTAGGAGGAAACTGGAATGCACTTAATGGAGACTTGAAGTTTTTTCTTTTGTTGTTCTTTACAGGGGTATCAATCTGATGAAGACGGTGATGATGCCGTCAATTGTATTCGAGTGTGTGAGTGAAGGTTGAGAGGTAGCGATTATTGAATTTGCAGGTCGTTGTTGAATTGATGATGGCCTGATTCTGCTTCTTTCATTTCACTCTTCTACCAATATCCTTCTGCGAATTTTGTTGCAGGTTTGGGAATGGTACGAAACGATGAAGATTGGAGTTGCCAAGAGAATGCAGAATGTTACTGCTGTTCGATTTTTGAGAGGTGTTTTTTGAGTGAATTAGGGAGAGAGATTTTCTGAAGATGGAGGTTGAAGATGCATATCGAAGTTTTTTGTGATGTCCAGGAATGATTGAAGAAGATGGAGGAAGAAGATGAATTGAGGATGTTGAATTGAGAAGATTGAAGAAAAATGAAAAAGGAGGAATGAAGATGATTTTTGATGAAGAAGTTTTCAGAAGAATAGTTAATTAATGGTGGTGTGTTGAAGATTGGTTAGGAATGAGGAGAATCGGTTAGGATACAGTTAGAGAAGTTAGGGAATTCCGTTAGAGGTTATGGTTAGCAATTAGTTTTTTTTTTAAACTGTTATTGGTTTCTTCTATATGATTTTTCTGTTAAGAGAGGATGTTAGAAGTGTTAAAGGAAAGAATTCTATACATACTTCATATTCATCTGCCGTGAGAAATTTGAATTGGAACTTGTTCTCAATTTTTGAAATGAAATTGTTATACATTCTTTTTGCTGCTGTGCATTTCTTTTATTTTTCTGATATGTATTTCTTCATCTCATCCATACGTCATCTTTCTCTCCCTGTACCATCCCTGATATATGATTACTAAACCAAATCTTAAACTCTGGGTGTGACTGGAAAACATGGGGCATCAAGGAATGCATGAGACCACAGTTATATGAGCTCATTCTGTAGCGGTGTACCAGTCAACATAATTCCTCATTTTTTTGAATTGAAATTCAACAGTGTATGCCACCTTTGTGATTCCTAGTTTACTATTAGGTGAGCTTCATCTAAGATCAAGTCATACTTGATAAAACCATCACTATCAATCAAGGTGTTGGGTAGAGGAATTCTTATCAAAGTCCACTCCACACTCAGTAGCAATTTCCTTAATTAAATCAGACGCATTGTTATCAATATCAATAGATCAAAAACGTTTAATTGTTGGGGAAAACAAAACTAATCCATCATAGAGGTACTGTTCGTGTCCATATCTCTGAAGTGTGGTTTTGGGATATTGAATGGGAATTACATGGTTTGTGAATTTAAACTTGAATTTTGGGTTTGGTTTAAAATGATATTGGATTTTAGAAAGGTGGATGAAATGGATTTTGGACTTGAATATGGGTCAAAAATGGATATGGTTTATGTTAGTTTCTTGGATTGGCTGGAATTTTGGTAAAACAAAGGTTGTTCAATGTTGATATCAAGGTGGTGATGTTGCAACATTGAGTCTTAACACTGGGCTGTGTTAAGTAGTGAAGTTGTTCAATGTTTGATGTCATATGGGTGATGTCACAACATTGAGTCTTAACACTGGGCTGTGTTAAGAGTTTAGTTGGGTGTCTGATGTCACAAGCGATGCTGTGACATTAGATCTGCAGAATTAATAACATCAGGTTTAGTGATGTTGTTAGGGTTTGCGTTTTAGCTGGAATTGTGGAGAGCAGGTAGTCTCATTGGATTCGAATATCTTGGGATAGATATTCTCTGTTGCATAGAGATTTGATGCAGATTTGTAGGAGATTTAAAAGGTTGAAAATTTGAAAAGATTTTAGGATAAAATCTGTTTTGAAGATTCAGTTTTAAATAACAAATCAGGTCAGATATTGTAGCAGGTCCAAGTCCAATTCAAAGAGCTATATAAAGCGCACCAGTACTGAAGGAAAAGTAACGAAGAAAAAGAGCTAAAGACTGAGAGTCGTTTGTGTCTTCGTGTATGTTTTGAAAACCATTCGAGTGTGAATTGGTAATGTTGTTTTGAGTTGTTCTTGATCAAAGCTGTGAAGCAGAATCAAGTAGTGTTATTCAAAGTGTGTGATCTTTGAATTATATCATTGAAGTGTTGTAGGGATTGAGTAGTGTTCTCATATCTAAATGGTTTCTTAGGTAGAAAGTCACTAGTAGGAATTAAGATTAAGAGATTGTCAACTGGGTTGTTGAGTCTGTAATTTAATTCTACAAGTAGTGAATTTTATCCCTGGCTTGGTAGCCCCCAGACGTAGGTAGATAGACCGAACTGGGTGAACAATTTGGTGTGTTCTTCTGTTGTTTAATTTGTCCATTGTGCAGAGTGTGTTGTTGTGACATCGCACTTAACATCACACGTCTGATACCAGAATTTCAGTTTATTTTGGAAAAATGGGTTTATATGGATATGAAAATATGGATTAAAAAAAAATGGTTAACATGGATATTGAAAAGGACTTTGGTTAAAGAATGGATATTGGATATCTAAATTATAAAAGCTGGATAAAATAAAAACTACTAAAAAAGGTAACACAAGTAAATGGTTATTAGATAGACCTTTTTTTGGATAAATGGCCTTGCTGGATCAAGAAATTGAGAAATGGATTTTGGATTAGAAATGGTTTGGAAAAAAAAGATGTACATATGTCAGTTATGCACAGGTAGGACAAATTTGGGGTATGACAGATGCCCCTATCTAATTGGCTTGAACCCGAGAGAGTGAATGGCTGCATGGCATTCATTTTAAGGGGAGAAGTCAATTAGATATAAGAATGCCCCAAAAATTTGTCTCACAAAATGTTTGTAGAGTAAGAGCTAACAGAATGAAGTAACGGGGTTCAAACTGAACAAAATAACTTGATGTCCTCTGGGTGGTCGAAGCAGTCCCTTATCTATATAAGGTTCTCCGACGATACCAAAGTTGTATCTTTGAAGGCAGATGATCCTTTGGGTCATCGAAGCAGTCCCTTATCCATTAAGGTTCTTCGATGGTACCAAAGTAGTATCTCTGAACAAATTTGCTGAGGGATAGTTAAGCAATATTCCTGTTGGAGGAAATGTGTTGGCTCTGCAGGGGGAACTCACAAGAAGCTTTCTGGATATCCTCTGCTTAGGGAGTAATTAAAAGCAACAGCTGCTGGTATTGTCATTATCAACTGCATGGCTGAAGAATGACTTGTTGGGGAATAGAATTCCTTGAGTATGTGCGGGGTACCAACTCTTTTAGAAGAATACTGCCGACTTTGATGGAGGACTGGCCATGATGCTTGCGAACTGATCCTGGATCCTGCTATGCTATTCTGATGGGGATGGAAATGCCATGCATTGCCTGATGCACAGAACTGCATACTAAGATGCAACTGCTAAGGAATCTAATGCACGTATGAATGCATAAGACTAAAATGCTAATGCCAGATATGACTATGTGATGTTACGCTAGCATGTTATGCACATGACGATGCAAACGATCGGGCGCGCTGGGGATAGGTTTCCTTGTCGAGGGTATCACCAGGGATTGGATTTGGGAATTGTCAAGTGAAATTATACTTTAGGTTATGCGCCAAATGAAATTGGACTTTAGGTTAAACTTCCAGACTAAAACTGGATTGGAGGATAGATTACCAGACGAGAACTGGTGTTTAAACTTTTGTTTGTCAGACGAGAACTGACTTTAGGATAGTCTACCAGACGAGAACTGGTGAGAAAAGGGTATTCGTCAGACGAGAACTGGACCTTGAATTGATGATTTTCCAGACGAGAACTGGACCTTGAAAGATTTGCCAGACGAGAACTGGGCCTTTTTAAAAATGATTTGTCAGACGAGAACTAGGCCTTAAATTGGTTTTCCAGGCGAGAACTGGGTCTTACAGTGATTTACCAGACGAGAACTGAGCCTTGAATTGGTTTGCCAGACGAGAACTGGGCCTTGAATTGGTTTGCCAGATGAGAACTGGGCTTTAAAATGATTTTCCAGTCGAGAGCTGGACTTTTAAAAGATTTGCCAGGCGGGAACTGGACCTTAAATGATTTGCCAGGCGGGAACTAGACCTTTTAATGGTTTTGCCAGACGAGAACTGGTCCTTAAAAGATTTTCCAGGCGGGAACTGGACCTTAAAAGATTTGCCAGGCGGGAACTGGACCTTAAAAGATTTGCCAGGCGGGAACTGGACCTTAAAAGATTTGGAGGTGCCACCGAGTGTGGTCTTTTGGGTACTTACCAATAAAGAATTGGACTTTTGGGTTGCCAAGCTAAGTTGGACTTTGGGTTGCCAAGCTGAGTTGGACTTTGGATATGTGCCAAGCTAAATTGGACTTTGGGTATGTGCCAAATGAAATTGGACTTTAGGTTGCCAAGCTAAGTTGGACTTTGGGTTGCCAAGCTAAGTTGGACTTTGGATATGTGCCAAATGAAATTGGACTTTGGTGTCAAGTCTAACGATACCAGGCTTTGAGATGTCAAATCTTATTGGAAGGTTAGGCTTGAGGAATGATATGATACGCATGTCTATGCAATGAGCGAAGCGACCTGACTGATGCATACGAGCGATTTATGCAATGATATGAAAGTTTCCAAGGATGTCCCAGAATAAGGGATGGATAGGTTCCTATGCAGCAAGGTCCCTTGTCAGAAGGAAGGCAAAAGGTTATTTGGTGGGGTGATATCATGAGTCCCCGACACTCGTCTTGAACTCAAAGGTCACTTGACGGAGTTTGCTTAAGCAGATTGAAAGCAACGGAGAGATTTTCCCCTGTGTAGCTCATCTTGCCCCAGTCTGGGCCTATGAAGAATTTTCCTTGACAGGAGATTGGAAACAACTGTACCATGAGATGACCTCGAGATGGCTTGCCCCAGAACTCCAAATCGTGAAAAGCTTCGTCTTTGAAAGGAAGTTGGAAGCAGTTGTACCATGAGATGAACTTGAGATGGCTTGCCCCAGAATTCCAAGTCGTGAAAGGATTCTTCCTTCATTGAATGGCTCTTGAAGTACTTGGCTTCAAAGTACCCTTGAGGTAGCTTGCCCCAGAATGAGCGTTGGAGCGACTTAACTTGCGTTGGTTGAACATTGGAGGGGTTTACTCTTAATCAAAAAGAACCTCTGGGTGGCCTGCCCCTGGTTGGTAGAGTCTTAAGATGATTTACTCTGATCAACCTGTTCTTGAATGATTTGCCCCATAATCAACTAATGCTTCGAGGACTTGCTTGAAACTGACTGATTCCGTAATCATCAGATGTCAATGCCCCTATTCCATAGGGTTATGAGGTGATGTCAATTTCAGCCAACATAGTTGAATGACCCAGCCCCCTTTGATTACTCCTTGTTGGAATTTCCTTGATGTCAAACACTGACTTGTAGTCAAAATTGTTCGTTCATAAATGGTAATTTTAATGCAATGTTCATGCAAGTTTTAAAAAATCAGTCATTATTAGAATGATGTGATAGAATGATGCAATTTAGCTGAGGTGAAAGATATAGCAAGAATATGACACCAATGCAAGTTATTAGCAAATTTGTAGGAGTCAGTTTACGCAACCTTGCTGTAGTATGCTTTCAGACTAAACCCCACCTCAATTAGGTCTTTTGAGGGTTGTAACGTGGTCTGGTTCACGGTTTATAGAAACAAAGGAAATAAGGCTCAAAATTTGTTTGTACCCACCCCTTCTTCGTGATGATCTCCAATCCTACGTTCAGTTGACTCTGCACATGTTTGTCCTCCAAATGGGGTGACGGTGTAAGCGATGAATGATTCAAGGTTTACTCAAAATGGAAGTCACCTTATTTTGCTTTGATGGGTGTCAGTGAATCTTATTTTGTTTTTGTTGAGGATTCGAAAGCCTCTTTTGGTATTGTTTTTTATCCCTATCTTTTGCATGGACTGATTTCGCTTTCGAACCCATCGGGATTGCTTTGATTTTTGCCTAAGTCTCCTTTTGAGGTATTTGACTTAGCATGCTTTTGACTTTTTTTTATTTTGTTTTTGATTTTGTCGAAGGATTTTGACTGCCAAGTTATTGGTCACTGATGAACAACCATCATGTTTTTGGATTTTGCTTTTGTGAACTGAGTGCGTAATCAGGTTAACTGAACACTACCTTGCCCCAGGTTGAGTGTAAGGGTTTGAATATCCGAAGGAAACTGCTACTTCTAGGCTCGAAGTGGTTTACTAGGGATTAGCTCCTTATCTCTCCAGTTTTTGGTGATTTGAAACAATGCATGTACATCCTTGGCAGGATTTCATCCGAAAGCATACCATCAGCAATTATGGGTACTTTGTTTTCATCATCCTCACTCCAACACTTGCTAAACAACTTGGTAAAAAGTAAAAAGAAGAGAGGTATATAGATGAATATATTTTTTGCTTTTTGATATAAGTGAAGAAAAATGAGCGAATGTGACGTGATTAGTTCAAAAAATGCATGATCACTTCATTAATATTACCATTCAAAATAAACAATGTTCGAAACAAGTAGCATTTAATCATAAAGAAATTACAAATGCGAATGATAAAAACAATCCAATGATTGCCAGTATCTGAGGAAGTTTTCTTGTATGAACCACTAGCTGCCTCCTGAAGTCTTGGAACTTATTTGGGCGAGAAGCTGACGTGCACAATCAAGTCTCCTTCTTGGAAGGATATGTACTTCTTATCAATCAACTGTTGCACCTTGGCTTGAAAAGCTTTACAATCTTCAGTCGAATGCCCCATTGATCCAGCATGATAACCATAATGTGCATTGGGATCATATCCAGGCGGGTATGGTTCTGGAAAAGGCTTGATAGCTTTGGGCTCCACCAGTGAGTTTTGGACCAGATGCGGCAAAAGTTGACTGTATGACATAGAAACTAGGTGAAGAGGAGCAATCCTTCTCTCTAAGTTGTTTCGAGGCCTATGCTGATTCTGGTGATGATTCTAATATCCTTGACCACGAGCTCGTTGATTTGCACGAGGAGTAATCATGGGTTTCCGGTATGACGCCCTATGATTGACAGGTTGCCCATAAGGATGATATGGCGCTGACAATGATAACTGCCGAGAAGCTGAGGGACCATAAAGTTGTGCTGGTGCACCTTGAGAATACTCAGCATTTGCTATGACTGCATCAATTTCATTATCCTCTTCCTCTTGGGAATTGCTGAAGGATTCAGTCTCACTAGCTTGATTACTCGAGGCGTCTCGGACCCGTTTAGCTTTGAGGTAACTTTCTATGTGTTCTCCAACTATTATAAGGTCGGAGAAGCTTGAGAATGAACTGTCAGCCATCCTTTCAAGATAGGTGGCATACAGACTGTCCAAGAACATGTCGATCAGTTCTTTGTCCAAGAGTGGTGCTTGTACCTTGGCTGCGAATTCTCTCCACCGTTGTGCATAGCCCTTGATGGATTCACCGCTCTTCTGAGATAGGCTTTGCAACTGCATGCGACTGGGAGCCATGTCCAAATTGTACTCATGCTGCTTTAGGAAAGCATTGGACAAGTCTTTCCATGACTGGATACAGCTTCTTTCTAATTCCATGGTCCAATTTAAAGATGCACCACTTAAACTGTCTTGGAAACAGTAAATCATCAACTTGTCGTCGCGGACATGAGAAGTCATCTTTTGGCAGAACATCACCAAATGACACTTTGGACAACTGATACCAGCGTACTTCTCGAAGTTGGGTATTTCGAATTTTGGAGGAATTACCAAGTCTGGCACTAGGCACATATCAACAGCATCGAGCCCAGAAGTATCGCGCGCTTTCATAGCTTGAACTTTCTCTTCAAGGGCACAAAACCTTTTCTCCATGGAATCAGACATCGACATCATCTGAGACTGAGCAGGGATGTTCACTTGTGGAGGATGGTCACTAGGTAGACGATCATACAATGGGTTAGTCGACACAGTAAAACCCGATGGGGGGTCAAAATCCTTCATCCCAATATATTCAAAGCTACCCTCTGACATAGCTATCACAACTTTCAAAGTATCTATGCTCCTTTTATATCAGCTTGAACTTGGTTCAAATGCTTTGCGGCTACCACAGGTTCAATATGAGCATCGGGAAATTAGCTGGCAAGAAATGGACAGAGGATCGGATGAGTTTTGGTTAGAAGGGTGTGCCATGCAAATGAGATGCAAATGCAATGATATGCAAACAAATGCAATGCAGGAAGATCCAGGATCCAAGATATCACAAGTAACTTCCCAACCCTCATAACGGGTAGGCTTTATAAGGATAGTTCTAGATTCTTTACCCATAAACCCACTCACGGGATAACTCTTATGTTGATGGATATGGTTCCCAGGGTCTCGGACACTAATCGCGTCAACACCACGCAACAAGCTAGCTGCATTGTGAGGGGAATACAAAAAGGTCTATCCTGAGTGTAGTCTTCATGCTAGGCCCACGAGAAGCGAGTCCTCGGAGACTAACACTAACAACCGCCAAGATGGAAGTTGGTGCTAAGAGTGGTTCCCAGAGTCACGGACCCTTCATGAATCAAGTCGTACGACAGGCTAGCTGCGTTACAACAAGATCTACGAAAAGGTCTACGCTAGGGGAAGCTTTCATGCTAGGCACACAAGGAGCGATTCCTTGGGGACTAACACTAATTACTTCCAAAATCTAAACTAGGTGTTCTCTCTTCTTTTTCCAAGACTCGGGTATAGAGCCTTACTTGTGATATCAACCCAAAATCCAACAATCAAGTATGATAAACAGCACATGATAAAGAGAAAGCAATAAAAGCAAATAGATAAGTAATATAGAAACAATTAAGAAGAAGACAACAAGGCGAAGTTAACACTCTCGAATCGGGTCAAGTTAGGCTAGACTCTCTCTAGCATAGGGCAATGCGGATCCCCAGCAGAGTCGCCATCTGTCGTACCTCGAAAAATACGATCCTCGCGATGGACGCGGAAAAAACTGTTCGAAACAGAGTCGCCACCGAACTTTATTCATTCCAAGGAAGGAATAGGAAAATATCGAGAAAACCTTTGAAAGGGATAAGAAAATGGGCGTCGTAACCAAATTCGGGTTCGGGAGTCGGTTACGCAAAGGGAAGGTATTAGCACCCTCTACGTCCGTTGTACTCAACGGGAACCTCTTGATTCGATTCGTGAGAAAATGTTAGCTTGGTTTGTTTGTTTTCTTCTTAGGTATAATTGCTTTCTAAGGGGGAAATGGGTGGTTTTTTATTAGTGTGCTCGGCAAGGATTAGAACCCTTGGGCCTACGTATTCCCTCGTGCAATGGGAATGTCAGAGCATTCGTAGTTCGTGGGACTACGGTTGGTTTGTATTTTTTAAACGAATGAGTGTTTAATTCGCATTCTAACTGCTAAACGTTGGCTTGTCTGCTCGTCAAGGGAGGCTAAAGCACTAGTTCATATGCGCGGAAGAATGGACTAAACAATGTTCTTTTGTGAAAAGTTGTTTGATTTGGATTAAGTGTGTTAGAGATTTGATTGAGAAAAAAAGGTTTGATTTGGATGTGTTTTAGGGTTTCGATCGCGTAGGAAGTGTTTGGTTTGTTAAGTATTTTGAGGGAAGAATGACGACTATTCGATAAACGAGACGTTGGCC
The DNA here is from genome assembly GCA_022829125.1 of Lathyrus tuberosus. NCBI lineage: Eukaryota > Viridiplantae > Streptophyta > Magnoliopsida > Fabales > Fabaceae > Lathyrus > Lathyrus tuberosus. The sequence continues at coordinate 4,780,004 of JALAZF010000199.1, read as the reverse complement.
TCGCAACCAATTAATTGGGGCATTACTGAGATGCTAGATCTCAACGACACCTTTTTCATTCTATTGATTATGAAATTGTTTGATAATGATTAAGTGTTTTAAGACGAAAGGTTGAATGAATAACAACCCAAGGGCGTGCGCCCCAAGAGCGTTTGTTCAAGGACCCAAGGAGTGCTAGACCCCAAAAGCCCACTACTTTCGTAATTTAATTAGGAAAAATATTTGAATTTGATTAGAACATCTTAAATAGACGCGTTCAATCGGACTAGGGTTTGAATGAATTAAGATTTTTAAAGATGATTAAGTATTTTGATTGGGTTGAGAGTTTTTAAGTCTTGAAATGGAAGACCGAAACGAACACAACCCAAGGCGTGCGCCCCGAGAGCGATCGTTTCAAGACCCAAAGAGTGCGAGACTCTAAAAGCCCATTACTTCCAATAGTTAATTAGGAGAATGGTTTAGAAACATTAATTAAATATTTTATATAATAAAATAATTTAAGTATTTCAAAGTTGATTATGATTTTAAGTTAAAATAAACTTTGTAAAAGATTAGGTAATTGTTTTTTAATTTGAATTAAGATTTATAAGTCAAACAAGTTTTATTAAGGTTGAATGTTTTAGTTAGATTAAAATATCTTTAAGTATTTTAAAAATGGAAGACGGAACGATCACAACCCAAGGCGTGCGCCCTAAGAGCGATTGTTCAAGGACCCAAGGAGTGCTAGACTCCAAAAGCCCACTTTTTCCATTATTGAGTAGAAAATAACTTAGATATCTTAAGAAATGTTTTATGATTTGATTTAAGAAAGTAATTAATGATTAGGCAAAAAGGATTATGATTTAGTTTGATTTGAGAAAGATATTTTTTAAGGTTAAGAAATTAATTAGATTAAATCTTTTAATTTGAGAAAATGTGGTGTTTTTAAGGGTTTAAGTATTTTGATTAAAATAAGAAGTTTTTAAGTATAGAAATGGAAGATCGAAACGAACACAACCCAAAGCGTGCGCCTCAAGAGCATTCATCTAAGGACCCAAGAAGTGCTAGACTCCAAAAGCCCACTACTTCCATAATTAATTAAGAAAATGTGTTAGAAATATTAATTAGAATGAATTGTGATTTTTCAATTTAGTTAAGAAAGTATTTTATGATAACTTTAGGGCTAGAGAAATTGGATTAATTAAAATATTAATTAATAAAATAATTAATAATTTTAATAAAATTAGATGTTAAATCAAATAGATTTTATGATTTCTAAAAAGAAAATAATTAAAAGTTTTTTTAGTTTTTTTATTAAAAAGTATTATAAAAAAACGAAATAAAAGAAAAAGGAAATGGGCTAGACAGAAAATGGGAGTGTATTGAAAAAGATTCCCAGGCCCAAATAAGTGAGCCCACGCTGGGGAGGGTCTATCATAGACCCTTGAACGATTTGGGCGTTGGATCAAGGAAGAGTCAATTGTTGACTCAAATCTGATGGCCTAAATGCGAGGGTGCACGGTAAGGGAGTGGTATGGTGCACTGGATTGAAAATGATGCTGATGACGCATCATGATGGTGACACATGTCATCATCAGCCAACCAAATGCAAGAGAAAACAGACACGCGGGCAAGGGGGATTCACGATAATGAAAACATGCTAGGGTCAAAGCACAATCACTCATTTCTTTCTCTAACCATCCTCATTCTCTGCAACTTCTCCCTCTCACAGATCTTCGCCGGAAGCCAAAACCCTCACCGGAGAAAGAGGTGGTTGGCGGCGGCGCCGCCCCTCTTCTCTAGTCACAACCTCCAACACACACCTAAGCCTACTAAAATGACCACTCTGAGTTCAAATCTGAACTCAGATTTCGCATATCCTCACTCTAACACTCAAACAGAAGCTCTAAACGAAACCCTAAATCCACAAATCAAGGCGCAATCCAATAAATGATGAAGCAATTTAACTCAATAGCATATGGTGAACGTGGATCAAGCTTTAGAAGCACAAATAGAGGAGAAACATACTCAAATCGGAGCGATTGAAAGAGGAATTTAACACAACACATAGAGGCGAGCAAGGATCAAAAGCTCAAAAATCGAAAAAAGGGTCAGAAGTTACTTAATCGGAGTAAATCCGATGAGATTCCGGCGCGATCCAAAGAAGGTGAGTTCTGCTTCTCCTTCGTTCTCCTCCCTTTATACTTCTCCTTCGTTCACTCTTTTTTTCACGTTTCTGATCTTCTTTTAGTGATGTCAGTTTTAGCTCATCTCTAACAAAATTTCAGTGTGAAATTATGTAGAGATTTTAGAATGAGCTCTAGTGTTTTTCTGGGTTAGGAAAATTCTTGCAGAAAAATTATTAGGGTTTTCTTTCAGGTGCTTTTTTTTCAGGTCATTTGTAAATGAATAGAGTGTGTTATTTATAGGATTAGAAAAATCTCTGATACGTGTGAATTCTTGTGTGAAATCATGTGAGGTTGTTAGGAAAATAGGGTGAGGTGTAATTCTGAGAGAATCAATCCGTTAGAATGTTTTGCTGATTTTGTGGGATGCTGAGGAAATGGAATTGTGAAAATATCTCATATTTTGTCTGTAGTGAGCTTCTAGAACGTGTATTTTATTTGATATTTTACTGCGTGAAACTCATGGTTTTTACTACTGTAATTCTTGCATTTTTACCATTCTTGACTTTGTGCTGACTTTTTGATGATGTGGCTTCATTATTATGCCCGCTGCAAGTTTTGGCTATAGGCTGAAGAAGCAGAAAGTTTGAATGTGGTTTGAAGGGATTGGTAGGGTTGTGAATGGCTCTTATTGCAAGTATGTTGGCTCATGAACTTTTGGTGATAGACTTGATACTTGGTGACGGTCAAGGATATTGGTCTTGATGTTTGTACTCTCATTGGGAGTTCACTGCATATGGTAGTCTAATTTGACCCTCTTCCCTTTTTGAAAACTTCACATGGGACTTCGTTATACCATACACATCCTGAATATGATTCTATCAAGTGTTGCATTGTGAAAACCCTCTGATTCTGCTAGAAGGTATTACAATGGCTAGAGAGATGCAGAATTTTCCTTAAGTTTTGTATTTCTGAATTCAAGAATTAACTTAGGATTTTATGGTATCTGCGGTGAATCTGATGTAACAGGATCCTTTTTAACTGCCTTCCTCTTTTGATTTTAGGTTTTGATTCAAATAAGGTTCTCTCGGAGAAGGGACTTGGAGTAAGTCAGAACAAGCATCAAGGACACTAAGTTTAGGAGGAAACTGGAATGCACTTAATGAAGACTTGAAGTTTTTTCTTTTGTTGTTCTTTGCAGGGGTGTCAATCTGATGAAGACGGTGATGATGCCGTCGATTGTCTTCGAGTGTGTTAGTGAAGGTTGAGAGGTAGCGATTATTGAATTTGCAGGTCGTTGTTGAATTGATGATGGCTTGATTCTGCTTCTTTCATTTCACTCTTCTACTAATATCCTTCTGCGAATTTTGTTGCATGTTTGGGAATGGTACGAAACGATGATGATTGGAGTTTCCAAGAGAATGCAGAATGTTACTGTTGTTTAATTTTTGAGAGGTGTTTTTTGAGTGAATTAGGGAGAGATATTTTCTGAAGATGGAGGTTGAAGATGCATATCGAAGTTTTTTGTGATGTTCAGGGATGATTGAAGAAGATGGAGGAAGAAGATGAATTGAGGATGTTGAATTGAGAAGATTGAAGAAAAATGAAAAAGGAGGAATGAAGATGATTTTTGATGAAGAAGTTTTCAGAAGAATAGTTAATTAATGGTGGTGTGTTGAAGATTGGTTAGGAATGAGGAGAATTGGTTAAGATACAGTTAGAGAAGTTAGGGAATTCCGTTAGAGGTTATGGTTAGCAGTTAGTTTTTTTTTTAAACTGTTATTCGTTTCTTCTATATGATTTTTCTGTTAAGAGAGGATGTTAGAAGTGTTAAAGGAAAGAATTCTATACATACTTCATATTCATCTGCCGTGAGAAATTTGAATTGGAACTTGTTCTCAATTTTTGAAATGAAATTGTTATACATTCTTTTTGCTGCTGTGCATTTCTTTTATTTTTCTGATATGTATTTCTTCATCTCATCCATACGTCATCTTTCTCTCCCTGTACCATCCCTGATATATGATTACTAAACCAAATCTTAAACTCTGGGTGTGACTGGAAAACATGGGGCATCAAGGAATGCATGAGACCACAGTTATATGAGCTCATTCTGTAGCGGTGTACCAGTCAACATAATTCCTCATTTTTTTGAATTGAAATTCAACAGTGTATGCCACCTTTGTGATTCCTAGTTTACTATTAGGTGAGCTTCATCTAAGATCAAGTCATACTTGATAAAACCATCACTATCAATCAAGGTGTTGGGTAGAGGAATTCTTATCAAAGTCCACTCCACACTCAGTAGCAATTTCCTTAATTAAATCAGACGCATTGTTATCAATATCAATAGATCAAAAACGTTTAATTGTTGGGGAAAACAAAACTAATCCATCATAGAGGTACTGTTCGTGTCCATATCTCTGAAGTGTGGTTTTGGGATATTGAATGGGAATAACATGGTTTGTGAATTTAAACTTGAATTTTGGGTTTGGTTTAAAATGATATTGGATTTTAGAAAGGTGGATGAAATGGATTTTGGACTTGAATATGGGTCAAAAATGGATATGGTTTATGTTAGTTTCTTGGATTGGCTGGAATTTTGGTAAAACAAAGGTTGTTCAATGTTGATATCAAGGTGGTGATGTTGCAACATTGAGTCTTAACACTGGGCTGTGTTAAGTAGTGAAGCTGTTCAATGTTTGATGTCATATGGGTGATGTCACAACATTGAGTCTTAACACTGGGCTGTGTTAAGAGTTTAGTTGGGTGTCTGATGTCACAAGCGATGTTGTGACATTAGATCTGCAGAATTAATAACATCAGGTTTAGTGATGTTGTTAGGGTTTGCGTTTTAGCTGGAATTGTGGAGAGCAGGTAGTCTCATTGGATGCGAATATCTTGGGATAGATATTCTCTGTTGCATAGAGATTTGATGCAGATTTGTTGGAGATTTAAAAGGTTGAAAATTTGAAAAGATTTTAGGATAAAATCTGTTTTGAAGATTCAGTTTTAAATAACAAATCAGGTCAGATATTGTAGCAGGTCCAAGTCCAATTCAAAGAGCTATATAAAGCGCACTAGTACTGAAGGAAAAGTAACGAAGAAAAAGAGCTAAAGACTGAGAGTCGTTTGTGTCTTCGTGTATGTTTTGAAAACCATTCGAGTGTGAATTGGTAATGTTGTTTTGAGTTGTTCTTGATCAAAGCTGTGAAGCAGAATCAAGTAGTGTTATTCAAAGTGTGTGATCTTTGAATTATATCATTGAAGGGTTGTAGGGATTGAGTAGTGTTCTCATATCTAAATGGTTTCTTAGGTAGAAAGTCACTAGTAGGAATTAAGATTAAGAGATTGTCAACTGGGTTGTTGAGTCTGTAATTTAATTCTACAAGTAGTGAATTTTATCCCTGTCTTGGTAGCCCCCAGACGTAGGTAGATAGACCGAACTGGGTGAACAATTTGGTGTGTTCTTCTGTTGTTTAATTTGTCCATTGTGCAGAGTGTGTTGTTGTGACATCGCACTTAACATCACACGTCTGATACCAGAATTTCAGTTTATTTTGGAAAAATGGGTTTATATGGATATGAAAATATGGATTAAAAAAAAATGGTTAACATGGATATTGAAAAGGACTTTGGTTAAAGAATGGATATTGGATATCTAAATTATAAAAGCTGGATAAAATAAAAACTACTAAAAAAAGGTAACACAAGTAAATGGTTATTAGATAGACCTTTTTTTGGATAAATGGCCTTGCTGGATCAAGAAATTGAGAAATGGATTTTGGATTAGAAATGGTTTGGAAAAAAAAGATGTACATATGTCAGTTATGCACAAGTAGGACAAATTTGGGGTATGACAGATGCCCCTATCTAATTGGCTTGAACCCGAGAGAGTGAATGGCTGCATGGCATTCATTTTAAGGGGAGAAGTCAATTAGATATAAGAATGCCCCAAAAATTTGTCTCACAAAATGTTTGTAGAGTAAGAGCTAACAGAATGAAGTAGCGGGGTTCAAACTGAACAAAATAACTTGATGTCCTTTGGGTGGTCGAAGCAGTCCCTTATCTATATAAGGTTCTCCGACGATACCAAAGTTGTATCTTTGAAGGCAGATGATCCTTTGGGTCATCGAAGCAGTCCCTTATCCATTAAGGTTCTTCGATGGTACCAAAGTAGTATCTCTGAACAAATTTGCTGAGGGATAGTTAAGCAATATTCCTGTTGGAGGAAATGTGCTGGCTCTGCAGGGGGAACTCACAAGAAGCTTTCTGGATATCCTCTGCTTAGGGAGTAATTAAAAGCAACAGCTGCTGGTATTGTCATTATCAACTGCATGGCGGAAGAATGACTTGTTGGGGAATAGAATTCCTTGAGTATGTGCGGGGGTACCAACTCTTTTAGAAGAATACTGCCGACTTTGATGGAGGACTGGCCATGATGCTTGCGAACTGATCCTGGATCCTGCTATGTTATCCTGATGGGGATGGAAATGCCATGCATTGCCTAATGCACAGAACTGCATACTAAGATGCAACTGCTAAGGAATCTAATGCACGTATGAATGCACAAGACTAAAATGCTAATGCCAGATATGACTATGTGATGTTACGCTAGCATGTTATGCACATGACGATGCAACCGATCGGGCGCGCTGGGGATAGGTTTCCTTGTCGAGGGTATCACCAGGGATTGGATTTGGGAATTGTCAAGTGAAATTATACTTTAGGTTATGCGCCAAATGAAATTGGACTTTAGGTTAAACTTCCAGACTAAAACTGGATTGGAGGATAGATTACCAGACGAGAACTGGTGTTTAAACTTTTGTTTGTTAGACGAGAACTGACTTTAGGATAGTCTACCAGGCGAGAACTGGTGAGAAAAGGGTATTCGTCAGACGAGAACTGGACCTTGAATTGATGATTTTCCAGACGAGAACTGGACCTTGAAAGATTTGCCAGACGAGAACTGGGCCTTTTTAAAAATGATTTGTCAGACGAGAACTGGGCCTTGAATTGGTTTTCCAGACGAGAACTGGGCCTTACAGTGATTTACCAGACGAGAACTGAGCCTTGAATTGGTTTGCCAGACGAGAACTGGGCCTTGAATTGGTTTGCCAGATGAGAACTGGGCTTTAAAATGATTTTCCAGTCGAGAGCTGGACTTTTAAAAGATTTGCCAGGCGGGAACTGGACCTTAAATGATTTGCCAGGCGGGAACTAGACCTTTTAATGGTTTTGCCAGACGAGAACTGGTCCTTAAAAGATTTTCCAGGCGGGAACTGGACCTTAAAAGATTTGCCAGGCGGGAACTGGACCTTAAAAGATTTGCCAGGCGGGAACTGGACCTTAAAAACTTTTGGAGGTGCCACCGAGTGTGGTCTTTTGGGTACTTACCAATAAATAATTGGACTTTTGGGTTGCCAAGCTAAGTTGGACTTTGGGTTGCCAAGCTGAGTTGGACTTTGGATATGTGCTAAGCTAAATTGGACTTTGGGTATGTGCCAAACGAAATTGGACTTTAGGTTGCCAAGCTAAGTTGGACTTTGGGTTGCCAAGCTAAGTTGGACTTTGGATATGTGCCAAATGAAATTGGACTTTGGTGTCAAGTCTAACGATACCAGGCTTTGAGATGTCAAATCTTATTGGAAGGTTAGGCTTGAGGAATGATATGATACGCATGTCTATGCAATGAGCGAAGCGACCTGACTGATGCATACGAGCGATTTATGCAATGATATGAAAGTTTCCAAGGATGTCCCAGAATAAGGGATGGATAGGTTCTTATGCAGCAAGGTCCCTTGTCAGAAGGAAGGCAAAAGGTTATTTGGTGGGGTGATAGCATGAGTCCCCGACACTCGTCTTGAACTCAAAGGTCACTTGACGGAGTTCGCTTAAGCAGATTGAAAGCAACGGAGAGATTTTCCCCTGTGTAGCTCATCTTGCCCCAGTCTGGGCCTATGAAGAATTTTCCTTGACAGGAGATTGGAAACAACTGTACCATGAGATGACCTCGAGATGGCTTGCCCCAGAACTCCAAATCGTGAAAAGCTTCGTCTTTGAAAGGAAGTTGGAAGCAGTTGTACCATGAGATGAACTCGAGATGGCTTGCCCCAGAATTCCAAGTCGTGAAAGGATTCTTCCTTCATTAAATGGCTCTTGAAGTACTTGGCTTCAAAGTACCCTTGAGGTAGCTTGCCCCAGAATGAGCGTTGGAGCGACTTAACTTGCGTTGATTGAACATTGGAGGGGTTTACTCTTAATCAAAAAGAACCTCTGGGTGGCCTGCCCCTGGTTGGTAGAGTCTTAAGATGATTTACTCTGATCAACCTGTTCTTGAATGATTTGCCCCATAATCAACTAATGCTTCGAGGACTTGCTTGAAACTGACTGATTCCGTAATCATCGGATGTCAATGCCCCTGTTCCATAGGGTTATGAGGTGATGTCAATTTCAGCCAACATAGTTGAATGACCCAGCCCCCTTTGATTACTCCTTGTTGGAATTTCCTTGATGTCAAACACTGACTTGTAGTCAAAATTGTTCGTTCATAAATGGTAATTTTAATGCAATGTTCATGCAAGTTTTAAAAAATCAGTCATTATTAGAATGATTAGATAGTGTGTGACGGATGGACCATTAGCCCAAACACAATGTTTATTTAGCTGAGGTGAAAGATATAGCAAGAATATGACACCAATGCAAGTTATTAGCAAATTTGTAGGAGTCAGTTTACGCAACCTTGCTGTAGTATGCTTTCAGACTAAACCCCACCTCAATTAGGTCTTTTGAGGGTTGTAACGTGGTCTGGTTCACGGTTTATAGAAACAAAGGACATAAGGCTCAAAATTTGTTTGTACCCACCCCTTCTTCGTGATGATCTCCAATCCTACGTTCAGTTGACTCTGCACATGTTTGTCCTCCAAATGGGGTGACGGTGTAAGCGATGAATGATTCAAGGTTTGCTCAAAATGGAAGTCACCTTATTTTGCTTTGATGGGTGTCAGTGAATCTTATTTTGTTTTTGTTGAGGATTCGAAAGCCTCTTTTGGTATTGTTTTTTATCCCTATCTTTTGCATGGACTGATTTCGCTTTCGAACCCATCGGGATTGCTTTGATTTTTGCCTAAGTCTCCTTTTGAGGTATTTGACTTAGCATGCTTTTGACTTTTTTTTATTTTGTTTTTGATTTTGTCGAAGGATTGTGACTGCCAAGTTATTGGTCACTGATGAACAACCATCATGTTTTTGGATTTTGCTTTTGTGAACTGAGTGCGTAATCAGGTTAACTGAACACTACCTTGCCCCAGGTTGAGTGTAAGGGTTTGAATATCCGAAGGAAACTGCTACTTCTAGGCTCGAAGTGGTTTACTAGGGATTAGCTCCTTATCTCTCCAGTGTTTGGGGATTTGAAACAATGCCTGTACATCCTTGGCAGGATTTCATCTGAAAGCATACCATCAGCAATTATGGGTACTTTCTTTTCATCATCCTCACTCCAACACTTGCTAAACAACTTGGTAAAAAGTAAAAAGAAGAGAGGTATATAGATGAATATATTTTTTGCTTTTTGATATAAGTGAAGAAAAATGAGCGAATGTGACGTGATTAGTTCAAAAAATGCATGATCACTTCATTAATATTACCATTCAAAATAAACAATGTTCGAAACAAGTAGCATTTAATCATAAAGAAATTACAAATGCGAATGATAAAAACAATCCAATGATTGCCAGTATCTGAGGAAGTTTTCTTGTATGAACCACTAGCTGCCTCCTGAAGTCTTGGAACTTATTTGGGCGAGAAGCTGACGTGCACAATCAAGTCTCCTTCTTGGAAGGATATGTACTTCTTATCAATCAACTGTTGCACCTTGGCTTGAAAAGCTTTACAATCTTCAGTCGAATGCCCCATTGATCCAGCATGATAACCACAATGTGCATTGGGATCATATCCAGGCGGGTATGGTTCTGGAAAAGGCTTGATAGCTTTGGGCTCCACCAGTGAGTTTTGGACCAGATGCGGCAAAAGTTGACTGTATGACATAGGAACTAGGTGAAGAGGAGCAATCCTTCTCTCTAAGTTGTTTCGAGGCCTATGCTGATTCTGGTGATGATTCTAATATCCTTGACCACGAGCTCGTTGATTTTCACGAGGAGTAATCATGGGTTTCCGGTATGACGCCCTATGATTGACAGGTTGCCCATAAGGATGATATGGCGCTGACAATGATAACTGCCGAGAAGCTGAGGGACCATAAAGTTGTGCTGGTGCACCTTGAGAATACTCGGCATTTGCTATGACTGCATCAATTTCATTATCCTCTTCCTCATGGGGATTGCTGAAGGATTCAGTCTCACTAGCTTGATTACTCGAGGCGTCTCGGACCCGTTTAGCTTTGAGGTAACTCTCGATGTGTTCTCCAACTATTATAAGGTCGGAGAAGCTTGAGAATGAACTGTCAGCCATCCTTTCAAGATAGGTGGCATACAGACTGTCCAAGAACATGTCGATCAGTTCTTTGTCCAAGAGTTGTGCTTGTACCTTGGGTGCGAATTCTCTCCACCGTTGTGCATAGCCCTTGATGGATTCACCGCTCTTCTGAGATAGGCTTTGCAACTGCATGCGACTGGGAGCCATGTCCAAATTGTACTCATGCTGCTTTAGGAAAGCATTGGACAAGTCTTTCCATGACTGGATACAGCTTCTTTCTAATTCCATGTACCAATTTAAAGATGCACCACTTAAACTGTCTTGGAAACAGTAAATCATCAACTTGTCATCACGGACATGAGAAGTCATCTTTTGGCAGAACATCACCAAATGACGCTTTGGACAACTGATACCAGCGTACTTCTCGAAGTTGGGTATTTCGAATTTTGGAGGAATTACCAAGTCTGGCACTAGGCACATATCAACAGCATCGAGCCCAGAAGTATCGCGCGCTTTCATAGCTTGAACTTTCTCTTCAAGGGCACAAAACCTTTTCTCCATGGAATCAGACATCGACATCATCTGAGACTGAGCAGGGATGTTCACTTGTGGAGGATGGTCACTAGGTAGACGATCATACAATGGGTTAGTCGACACAGTAAAACCCGATGGGGGGTCAAAATCCTTCATCCCAATATATTCAAAGCTACCCTCTGACATAGCTATCACAACTTTCAAATTATCTATGCTCCTTTTATATCTGCTTGAACTTGCTTCAAATGCTTTGCGGCTACCACAGGTTCAATATGAGCATCGGGAAATTAGCTGGCAAGAAATGGACAGAGGATCGGATGAGTTTTGGTTAGAAGGGTGTGCCATGCAAATGAGATGCAAATACAATGATATGCAAACAAATGCAATGCAGGAAGATCCAGGATCCAAGATATCACAAGTAACTTCCCAACCCTCATAACGGGTAGGCTTTATAAGGATAGTTCTAGATTCTTTACCCATAAACCCACTCACGGGATAACTCTTATGTTGATGGATATGGTTCCCAGGGTCTCGGACACTAATCGCGTCAACACCACGCAACAAGCTAGCTGCATTGTGAGGGGAATACAAAAAGGTCTATCCTGAGTGTAGTCTTCATGCTAGGCCCACGAGAAGCGAGTCCTCGGAGACTAACACTAACGACCGCCAAGATGGAAGTTGGTGCTAAGAGTGGTTCCCAGAGTCACGGACCCTTCATGAATCAAGTCGTACGACAGGCTAGCTGCGTTACAACAAGATCTACAAAAAGGTCTACGCTAGGGGAAGCTTTCATGCTAGGCACACAAGGAGCGATTCCTTGGGGACTAACACTAATTACTTCCAAAATCTAAACTAGGTGTTCTCTCTTCTTTTTCCAAGACTCGGGTATAGAGCCTTACTTATGATATCAACCCAAAATCCAACAATCAAGTATGATAAACAGCACATGATAAAGAGAAAGCAATAAAAGCAAATAGATAAGTAATATAGAAACAATTAAGAAGAAGACAACCAAGCGAAGTTAACACTCTCGAATCGGGTCAAGTTAGGCTAGACTCTCTCTAGCATAGGGCAATGCGGATCCCCAGCAGAGTCGCCATCTGTCGTACCTCGAAAAATACGATCCTCGCGATGGACGTGGAAAAAACTGTTCGAAACAGAGTCGCCACCGAACTTTATTCATTCCAAGGAAGGAATAGGAAAATATCGAGAAAACCTTTGAAAGGGATAAGAAAATGGGCGTCGCAACCAAATTCGGGTTCGGGAGTCAGTTACGCAAAGGGAAGGTATTAGCACCCTCTACGTCCGTTGTACTCAACGGGAACCTCTTGATTCGATTCGTGAGAAAATGTTAGCTTGGTTTGTTTGTTTTCTTCTTAGGTATAATTGCTTTCTAAGGGGGAAATGGGTGGTTTTTTATTAGTGTGCTCGGCAAGGATTAGAACCCTTGGGCCTACGTATTCCCTCGTGCAATGGGAATGTCAGAGCATTCATAGTTCGTGGGACTACGGTTGGTTTGTATTTTTTAAATGAATGAGTGTTTAATTCGCATTCTAACTGCTAAACGTTGGCTTGTCTGCTCGTCAAGGGAGGCTAAAGCACTAGTTCATATGCGCGGAAGAATGGACTAAACAATGTTCTTTTGTGAAAAGTTGTTTTATTTGGATTAAGTGTGTTAGAGATTTGATTGAGAAAAAAAGGTTTGATTTGGATGTGTTTTAGGGTTTCGATCGCGTAGGAAGTGTTTGGTTTGTTAAGTATTTTGAGGGAAGAATGACGACTATTCGATAAACGAGACGTTGGCCTCGCAACCAATTAATCGGGGCATTACTGAGATGCTAGATCTCAACGACACCTTTTTCATTCTATTGATTATGAAATTGTTTGATAATGATTAAGTGTTTTAAGACGAAAGGTTGAATGAATAACAACCCAAGGGCGTGCGCCCCAAGAGCGTTTGTTCAAGGACCCAATGAGTGCTAGACCCCAAAAGCCCACTACTTTCGTAATTTAATTAGGAAAAATATTTGAATTTGATTAGAACATCTTAAATAGCCGCGTTCAATCGGACTAGGGTTTGAATGAATTAAGATTTTTAAAGATGATTAAGTATTTTGATTGGGTTGAGAGTTTTTAAGTCTTGAAATGGAAGACCGAAACGAACACAACCCAAGGCGTGCGCCCCAAGAGCGATCGTTTCAAGACCCAAAGAGTGCGAGACTCTAAAAGCCCATTACTTCCAATAGTTAATTAGGAGAATGGTTTAGAAACATTAATTAAATATTTTATATAATAAAATAATTTAAGTATTTCAAAGTTGATTATGATTTTAAGTTAAAATAAACTTTGTAAAAGATTAGGTAATTGTTTTTTAATTTGAATTAAGATTTATAAGTCAAACAAGTTTTATTAAGGTTGAATGTTTTAGTTAGATTAAAATATCTTTAAGTATTTTAAAAATGGAGGACGGAACGATCACAACCCAAGGCGTGCGCCCTAAGAGCGATTGTTCAAGGACCCAAGGAGTGCTAGACTCCAAAAGCCCACTTTTTCCATTATTGAGTAGAAAATAACTTAGATATCTTAAGAAATGTTTTATGATTTGATTTAAGAAAGTAATTAATGATTAGGCAAAAAGGATTATGATTTAGTTTGATTTGAGAAAGATATTTTTTAAGGTTAAGAAATTAATTAGATTAAATCTTTTAATTTGAGAAAATGTGGTGTTTTTAAGGGTTTAAGTATTTTGATTAAAATAAGAAGTTTTTAAGTATAGAAATGGAAGATTGAAACGAACACAACCCAAAGCGTGCGCCTCAAGAGCATTCATCTAAGGACCCAAGAAGTGCTAGACTCCAAAAGCCCACTACTTCCATAATTAATTAAGAAAATGTGTTAGAAATATTAATTAGAATGAATTGTGATTTTTCAATTTAGTTAAGAAAGTATTTTATGATAACTTTAGGGCTAGAGAAATTGGATTAATTAAAATATTAATTAATAAAATAATTAATAATTTTAATAAAATTAGATGTTAAATCAAATAGATTTTATGATTTCTAAAAAGAAAATAATTAAAAGTTTTTTTAGTTTTTTTATTAAAAAGTATTATAAAAAAACGAAATAAAAGAAAAAGGAAATGGGCTAGACAGAAAATGGGAGTGTATTGAAAAAGATTCCCAGGCCCAAATAAGTGAGCCCACGCTGGGGAGGGTCTATCATAGACCCTGGGAAGTTTTGGGCATTGGATCAAGGAAGAGTCAATTGTTGACTCAAATCTGATGGCCTAAATGCGAGGGTGCACGGTAAGGGAGTGGTATGGTGCACTGGATTGAAGATGATGCTGATGACGCATCATGATGGTGACACATGTCATCATCAGCCAACCAAATGCAAGAGAAAACAGACACGCGGGCAAGGGGGATTCACGATAATGAAAACATGCTAGGGTCAAAGCACAATCACTCATTTCTTTCTCTAACCATCCTCATTCTCTGCAACTTCTCCCTCTCACAGATCTTCGCCGGAAGCCAAAACCCTCACCGGAGAAAGAGGTGGTTGGCGGCGGCGCCGCCCCTCTTCTCTAGTCACAACCTCCAACACACACCTGAACCCACTAAAATGACCACTCTGAGTTCAAATCTGAACTCAGATTTCGCATATCCTCACTCTAACACTCAAACAGAAGCTCTAAACGAAACCCTAAATCCACAAATCAAGGCGCAATCCAATAAATGATGAAGCAATTTAACTCAATAGCATATGGTGAACGTGGATCAAGCTTTAGAAGCACAAATAGAGGAGAAACATACTCAAATCGGAGCGATTGAAAGAGGAATTTAACACAACACATAGAGGCGAGCAAGGATCAAAAGCTCAAAAATGGAAAAAAGGGTCAGAAGTTACTTAATCGGAGTAAATCCGATGAGATTCCGGCGCGATCCAAAGAAGGTGAGTTCTGCTTCTCCTTCGTTCTCCTCCCTTTATACTTCTCCTTCGTTCACTCTTTTTTTCACGTTTCTGATCTTCTTTTAGTGATGTCAGTTTTAGCTCATCTCTAACAAAATTTCAGTGTGAAATTATGTAGAGATTTTAGAATGAGCTCTAGTGTTTTTCTGGGTTAGGAAAATTCTTGCAGAAAAATTATTAGGGTTTTCTTTCAGGTGCTTTTTTTCAGGTGCTTTTTTTTCAGGTCATTTGTAAATGAATAGAGTGTGTTATTTATAGGATTAGAAAAATCTCTGATACGTGTGAATTCTTGTGTGAAATCATGTGAGGTTGTTAGGAAAATAGGGTGAGGTGTAATTCTGAGAGAATCAATCCGTTAGAATGTTTTGCTGATTTTGTGGGATGCTGAGGAAATGGAATTGTGAAAATATCTCATATTTTGTCTGTAGTGAGCTTCTAGAACGTGTATTTTATTTGATTTTTTACTGCGTGAAACTCATGGTTTTTACTACTGTAATTCTTGCATTTTTACCATTCTTGACTTTGTGCTGACTTTTTGATGATGTGGCTTCATTATTATGCCCGCTGCAAGTTTTGGCTATAGGCTGAAGAAGCAGAAAGTTTGAATGTGGTTTGAAGGGATTGGTAGGGTTGTGAATGGCTCTTATTGCAAGTATGTTGGCTCATGAACTTTTGGTGATAGACTTGATACTTGGTGACGGTCAAGGATATTGGTCTTGATGTTTGTACTCTCATTGGGAGTTCACTGCATATGGTAGTCTAATCTGACCCTCTTCCCTTTTTGAAAACCTCACATGGGACTTCGTTATACCATACACATCCTGAATCTGATTCTATCAAGTGTTGCATTGTGAAAACCCTCTGATTCTGCTAGAAGGTATTACAACGGCTAGAGAGATGCAGAATTTTCCTTAAGTTTTGTATTTCTGAATTCAAGAATTAACTTAGGATTTTATGGTATCTGCGGTGAATCTGATGTAACAGGATCCTTTTTAACTGCCTTCCTCTTTTGATTTTAGGTTTTGATTCAAATAAGGTGCTCTCGGAGAAGGAACTTGGAGTAAGTCAGAACAAGCATCAAGGACACTAAATTTAGGAGGAAACTGGAATGCACTTAATGAAGACTTGAAGTTTTTTCTTTTGTTGTTCTTTGCAGGGGTGTCAATCTGATGAAGACGGTGATGATGCCGTCGATTGTCTTCGAGTCTGTTAGTGAAGGTTGAGAGGTAGTGATTATTGAATTTGCAGGTCGTTGTTGAATTGATGATGGCTTGATTCTGCTTCTTTCATTTCACTCTTCTACTAATATCCTTCTGCAAATTTTGTTGCAGGTTTGGGAATGGTACGAAACGATGATGATTGGAGTTTCCAAGAGAATGCAGAATGTTACTGCTGTTCGATTTTTGAGAGGTGTTTTTTGAGTGAATTAGGGAGAGAGATTTTCTGAAGATGGAGGTTGAAGATGCATATCGAAGTTTTTTGTGATGTTCAGGGATGATTGAAGAAGATGGAGGAAGAAGATGAATTGAGGATGTTGAATTGAGAAGATTGAAGAAAAATGAAAAAGGAGGAATGAAGATGATTTTTGATGAAGAAGTTTTCAGAAGAATAGTTAATTAATGGTGGTGTGTTGAAGATTGGTTAAGAATGAGGAGAATCGGTTAAGATACAGTTAGAGAAGTTAGGGAATTCCGTTAGAGGTTATGGTTAGCAGTTAGTTTTTTTTTTAAACTGTTATTGGTTTCTTCTATATGATTTTTCTGTTAAGAGAGGATGTTAGAAGTGTTAAAGGAAAGAATTCTATACATACTTCATATTCATCTGCCGTGAGAAATTTGAATTGGAACTTGTTCTCAATTTTTGAAATGAAATTGTTATACATTCTTTTTGCTGCTGTGCATTTCTTTTATTTTTCTGATATGTATTTCTTCATCTCATCCATACGTCATCTTTCTCTCCCTGTACCATCCCTGATATATGATTACTAAACCAAATCTTAAACTCTGGGTGTGACTGGAAAACATGGGGCATCAAGGAATGCATGAGACCACAGTTATATGAGCTCATTCTGTAGCGGTGTACCAGTCAACATAATTCCTCATTTTTTTGAATTGAAATTCAACAGTGTATGCCACCTTTGTGATTCCTAGTTTACTATTAGGTGAGCTTCATCTAAGATCAAGTCATACTTGATAAAACCATCACTATCAATCAAGGTGTTGGGTAGAGTAATTCTTATCAAAGTCCACTCCACACTCAGTAGCAATTTCCTTAATTAAATCATACGCATTGTTATCAATATCAATAGATCAAAAACGTTTAATTGTTGGGGAAAACAAAACTAATCCATCATAGAGGTATTGTTCGTGTCCATATCTCTGAAGTGTGGTTTTGGGATATTGAATCGGAATAACATGGTTTGTGAATTTAAACTTGAATTTTGGGTTTGGTTTAAAATGATATTGGATTTTAGAAAGGTGGATGAAATGGATTTTGGACTTGAATATGGGTCAAAAATGGATATGGTTTATTTTGGAAAAATGGGTTTATATGGATATGAAAATATGGATTAAAAAACAATGGTTAACATGGATATTGAAAAGGACTTTGGTTAAAGAATGGATATTGGATATCTAAATTATAAAAGCTGGATAAAATAAAAACTACTAAAAAAAGGTAACACAAGTAAATGGTTATTAGATAGACCTTTTTTGGATAAATGGCCTTGCTGGATCAAGAAATTGAGAAATGGATTTTGGATTAGAAATGGTTTGGAAAAAAAAGATGTACAGATGTCAGTTATGCACAGGTAGGACAAATTTGGGGTATGACAGGTTTGACTGTTCAGAGGCACTTAAATGCCATTTTTTGAGGTTCGCTAGGCGAATGATTCGTTCGCAAAGAGAATGTGCGAACTTTGTAATTGTATTTAATTGATTTTCAGTCATTTTCTAGGTATGGGTTTTGGGATTTTTGCTCCCAACTCCATCAAACTTCATTTTTCAGTAGATTGGCTTAGAAAACAACATGAAAGCTTGCACACGGATGAACCGGAGTGGATTGATAGTAGATCAGCTCTTACAATCCTCGAGATGTTTGGTTCATTTCTTTTCTTCTTTGTGTTTTTCTTCTTTGTTGGGTTTTGTATATGTATTGACTATGATCTCATGTATATTTGTCGTCCATGGCGTTGTATAAAACTTGCTTTACAAATCTTGATTGGTGATTGTCTCTGATTTTTCCTTTATGCACGGGGTTTGGGTGGCATTAGAGATAATCCTCGCAAACTTCGATTAGGGATGATTATCTGTTAGTTTTTGGATGCTAGAGATAGATTTAAGAGCTAACAATCTTCAATAGGCGTCGAAGCTTAATGCCTCCGTGCCTTGAGTCGCGTGCGAGAGTGTCGACGATGGTAACACGGTTGTTCTCTCAACTTTGCGTTAGACATAACCTTTGTTGTGAGCGATGCTGGGTGATATTGAGGAGTATTGTAGGTTGAGTATAACTGGTCGGTAAGTTTAAGTTTGTGAGTAGTCGATTGTGTGCATGCCAGATAAGTTTCTTCTCTCTGAAGAATGAATTCTTTTTATGTTGATATTTACTTTTCTGTTTTCTTGTTTGAAACCATTATAATCCAAACTCATAAACGCGAGAGACTGTCGAATGGCATTCTTTCCCTCGAACCGATCTTTGTGGACACGACATAAATCCCGGAGTGAATTCTTCCGAAAATAAATATTTTTGCTTGCTTGCCGCTATTCCGCACTCAACAAAATGGCGCCGTTGTCGGGGATTGGTTTTGATACTGAATCGCATTGCGATGGTTTCTTTGTTTTTGAGTTTTGTATATATCGTATATTTATTGTATATTTTCATTATGTTTCTTCAAGTGTTGTATACATTTTGTTCCCGTAACGTTTGTTTAAGTGTTTGGTTAGGGAACTTGCTTTTGGTTTGCGCGGTGAGGCATCACCATGGCATGAAGGAAGGAAGTTGCTAGCTAAGCACTGTAAAGGCATCGAGCTTACGACGTAAACCAAGCATGTTTTATTGTTTTTCTTTTGTTGTGGTTTAGCTGAGGTAGTGTGGTGAACATTCATTAAACAAGTTGTACTCAGATTTTTCGTGAAATTCTAAAATCTTCACTTTACAACTTGTTTAATGCATTTTCACCCCGTCTTTTAGTTTGTTTATATTAATAGTTTTTGTGTTTGTCAATGAGCTTGTTTTGAGTAGCTTGAGGAAATTTAAGGTGATGTTCCAAGTTTGATCGTTTAAACTTGCGCATGTATGGTAATGATATTGTTAAGTTTTGTACATGTCTAAGGTATGCGTTTATCGCTTTCTTGACTTTAGCATATTCATGATACTTAGGCTCTTTACAAACTTCCATGCCATTCATACTTTTGTATACTTGTTCTTGTGTGAATCACTTTAGTTCCCACCTTTTTGTGAGGTAGCTTTCCATTGTTCATATATGCGCGGAGTACCAACATTCGTGTTCTAACTGGATTTTATTATGCGTAATCTGTTGTTTGTGTTGATTATATGAAAGCATGAAAATGACCAAGGAATTTTTTTTTCATTTTGAGCACAACTACCTAGCCATATAGTCATTCACCTTGTGAGTGTGTGATCGTTTGTAACCCCTTTGAGCCTTTGGTCATTATCCATGTTGTTTGAGCTTAATGCTTGTCTATGAGTGTCAAATTCATTTTTTGTGTGGATCTTGATTTTTTTTTTCTTGAATCCTCAACTTTGTGTTGTTGTATGAATTTTTGCTTTGCCTTAGAAAGTAGGGAGTATTCACATGATGAGAATGGTTGTATACTCATTGGTTGGTTTCTATGAGGTTGAAAAAGAAAAGAAAAAAAAGAAAAATATGACAAAGAAAAGAAAAGAAAAAAATGAAAAAGGAAAGAAAAAGAAAACCCTTGAGAAAGGAAACAAAAAGAGTTCAAATAATTGTGCTAAATAAGTATTGTGTGTTGTGTAACACTTGGGATTTTGGAAGAAGTTGATTGGAGTTTTGTGTTTGAGTCTTTGTAAGTTGATCACTCCCTTAGGTTTAGGCAAGTTTTTGTTTCAATTACCTTTAGAAATTACCCCTTGTTTGTTTACCCGACCACGCTGCAACCTTGAAAGCCCTTGGCATTCTTGCCTTTGTATGTTCAATGTGAATTTTTGGATGGTTACATAATTTAGTCTATTATTTGCATAAATGTTGTGTGAGTGATAAGTACCTTATTTTGTGTTTTTCATCTACCGATGATTATTTTTTATAGGTGTGATTCACATTTGAACTTGTGTTGTTTTAGAATGTTTGGCATGATTTTAGTATTTTGTATTTGTTTCGTGACTATGTTATCGTCGTAGTTTAGTGGTAAGTATTTACTTGCTGTGTACCATTTTTCATTTGAACCATACATTTGTTTGCGTTTTTCAAAACCTGTTGACTCGTGATTCTTTGGTTATTGCTTTTGTGTTTTTAAGTTTGCTTGATTCTTGTTTGCGGACAAACAAGTTTAAGTTGGGGAGACTGGTGAGTGCAAAATGTACCTATATTTGTATATAAGTTTTGTTGCACTTATCGATACTTTTTGGTTAATATCGTTCAAATAAACCCCAATTTGTTTATAAATACGTTTACTTTACATTTTAGTGTATATATTGCATATAGTGTAAATACCATTGAGTTTAATTGATTTTCTCTCATTTTTGCAGGTATTCGATCAAGGATGTCTTGCCATTGTTGTATAGAGCATTAAATAAGCTTTCCAGAGCTTCCGACCGTGCGTAAATCAGAGATACGGTTCAGAAGTTGTGGTCAAAATAAGGATTGGTTTGCTGTCAAGTTCGCTTTGCGAGTTGACAGCGAATGTTCGCTTTGCGAAGGTCCAGCGAAGGCCCCAGCGAAGGAGTCCAGAATTAGACAGGGGAGAAAGAGACCAAAGTTTGCTTTGCGAACTGAGCAGCGAGTATACGCTAAATGAATAAATCGTTCACACTGCGAACTTCTGGAAATTTGCATAGGCGGTTTGACTGTTCAGAGGCACTTAAGTGCCATTTTTTTAGGTTCGCTAGGCGAATGATTTGTTCGCAAAGCGAATGTGCGATCTTTATAATTGTATTTAATTGATTTTCAGTCATTTTCTAGGTATGGTTTTTGGGATTTTTGCTCCCAACTCAATCAAACTTCATTTTTCAGTAGATTAGCTTAGAAAACAACATGGAAGCTAGCACAAGGATGAACCGGAGTGGATTGATAGTCGATCGGCTCTTACAATCCGTGAGATGTTTGGTTCATTTCTTTTCTTCTTTGTGTTTTTCTTCTTTGTTGGGTTTTGTATATGTATTGACTATGATCTCATGTATATTTGTCGCCCATGGCGTTGTATAAAACTTGCTTTACAAATCTTTATTGGTGATTGTCTCTGATTTTTGCTTTATGCGCGGGGTTTGGGTTGCGTTAGAGATAATCCTCGCAAACTTCGATTAGGGATGATTATCTGTTAGTTTCTGGATGCTAGAGATAGATTTAAGAGCTAACAATCTTCAATAGGCGTTGAAGCTTAATGCCTCCGTGCCTTGAGTCGCGTGTGAGAGTGTCGACGATGGTAACACGGTTGTTCTCTCAACTTTTCGTTAGACATAACCTTTGTTGTGAGCGATGCTGGGTGATATTGAGGAGTATTGTAGGTTAAGTATAACTGGTCGGTAAGTTTAAGTTTGTGAGGAGTCGATTGTGTGCATGCCGGATAAGTTTCTTCTCTCTGAAGAATGAATTCTTTTTATGTTGATAATTACTTTTCTGTTTTCTTGTTTGAAACCATTATAATCCAAACTCATAAACGTGAGAGAATATCGAACGACATTCTTTGCCTCGAACCGATCTCTGTGGGCACGACATAAATCCTGGAGGGAATTCTTCCGAAAATAAATATTTTTGCTTGCTTGCTGCTATTCCGCACTCAACAAAATGGCGTCGTTGCCGGGGATTGGTTTTGATATTGAATCGCATTGCAATAGTTTCTTTGTTTTTGAGTTTTGTATATATCGTATATATTGTCTATTTCCATTATGTTTGTTCAAGTGTTGTATACATTTTGTTCCCGTAACGTTTGTTTAAGTGTTTGGTTATTGAACTTGCTTTTGGTTTGCGCGGTGAGGCATCACCATGGCATTAAGGAAGGAAGTTGCTAGTTAAGCACTGTAAAGGCGTCGACCTTACGACGTAAACCAAACATGTTTTATTGTTTTTCTTTTGTTGTGGTTTAGCTGAGGTAGTGTGGTGAACATTCATTAAACAAGTTGTACTCGGATTTTTCGTGAAATTCTCAAATCTTCACTTTACAATTTGTTTAATGCATTTTCACCCGGTCTTTTAGTTTGTTTATATTAAAAGTTTTTGTGTTTGTCAATGAGCTTGTTTTGAGTAGCTTGAGGGAATTTAATGTGATGTTCCAAGTTTGATTGTTTCAACTTGCGCATGTATGGTAATGATATTGTTAAGTTTTGTACATGTCTAATGTATGCGTTTATCGCTTTCTTGACTTTACCATATTCATGATACTTAGGCTCTTTACAAATTTCTATGCCATTCATTCTTTTGTATACTTGTTCTTGTGTGAATCACTTTAGTTCCCACCTTATTGTGAGGTAGATTTCCATTGTTCATATATGCGCGGAGTACCAGCATTCGTGTTCTAACTGGATTTTATTATGCGTAATCTGTTGTTTGTGTTGATTATATGAAAGCATGAACAGGACCAAGGCATTTATTTTCATTTTGAGCACAACTACCTAGCCAAATAGTCATTCACCTTGTGAGTGTGTGATCGTTTGTAACGCCTTTGAGCCTTTGGTCATTATCCATGTTGTTTGAGCTTGATGCTTGTCTATGAGTGTCAAATTCATTTTTTGTGTGGATCTTGATTTTTTTTTCTTGAATCCTCAACTTTGTGTTGTTGTATGAATTTTTGCCTTGCCTTAGAAAGTAGGGAGTATTCACATGATGATGTGGTTGAATTCAAGTTGGGGAGAGAATGGTTGTATACTCATTGGTTGGTTTCTATGAGGTTTAAAAAGAAAAGAAAAAAGAGAAAAATATGACAAAGCAAAAAAAAGAAAAAAATGAAAAAGGAAAGAAAAAGAAAACCCTTGAGAAAGGAAACAAAAAGAGTTCAAATAATTGTGCTAAATAAGTATTGTGTGTTGTGTAACACTTGGGATTTTGGAAGAAGTTGATTGGAATTTTGTGTTTGAGTCTTTGTGAGTTGATCACTCCCTTAGGTTTAGGCAAGTTTTTGTTTCAATTACGTTTAGAAATTACCCCTTGTTTGTTTATCCGACCACGCTACAACCTTGAAAGCCCTTGGGATTCTTGCCTTTGTATGTTCAATGTGAATTTTTGGATGGTTGCATAATTTAGTCTATTATTTGCATAAATGTTGTGTGAGTGATAAGTACCTTATTTTGTGTTTTTCATCTACCGATGATTGTTTTTTATAGGTGTGATTCACATTTGAACTTGTGTTGTTTTAAAATGTTTGGCATGATTTTAGTATTTTTTATTTGTTTCGTGACTATGTTATCGTCGTAGTTTAGTGGTAAGTATTTACTTGGTGTGTACCGTTTTTTATTTGAACCATACATTTGTTTCCGTTTTTCAAAACCTGTTGATTCGTGATTCTTTGGTTATTGCTTTTGTGTTTTTAAGTTTGTTTGATTCTTGTTTGCGGACAAACAAGTTTAAGTTGGGGAGACTGATGAGTGCAAAATGTACCTATTTTTGTATACAAGTTTTGTTGCACTTATCGATACTTTTTGGTTAATATCGTTCAAATAAACCCCGATTTGTTTATAAATACGTATACTTTACATTTTAGTGTATATATTACGTATAGTGTAAATATCATTGAGTTTAATTGATTTTCTCTCATTTTTGCAGGTATTCGATCAAGGATACCTTGCCATTGTTATATAGAGCATTAAATAAGCTTTCCAGCGCTACCGACCGTGCGTAAATCAGAGATACGGTTCAGAAGTTGTGGTCAAAATAAGGATTGGTTTGCTGTCAAGTTCGCTTTGCGAGTTGACAGCGAATGTTCGCTTTGCGAAGCCCCAGCGAAGGCTTCCAGAATTGGACAGGGGAGAAAGAGACCAAAGTTCGATTTGCGAACTGAGGAGCGAGTATTCGCTAAGCGAATAAATCGTTCGCACTGCAAACTTCTGGAAATTTGCATAGGCGGTTTGACTGTTCGGAGGCACTTAAGTGCCATTTTTTGAGGTTCGCTAGGCGAATGATTCGTTCGCAAAGCGAATGTACGAACTTTGTAATTGTATTTAATATATTTTCAGTCATTTTCTAGGTATGGTTTTTGGGATTTTAGCTCCCAACTCCATCAAACTTCATTTTTCAGTAGATTAGCTTAGAAAACAACATGGAAGCTTGCACAAGGATGAACCGGAGTGGATTGATAGTCGATCGGCTCTTACAATCCGCGAGATGTTTGGTTCATTTCTTTTCTTCTTTGAGTTTTTCTTCTTTGTTGGGTTTTGTATATGTATTGACTATGATCTCATGTATATTTGTCGCCCATGGCGTTGTATAAAACTTGCTTTACAAATCTTTATTGGTGATTGTCTCTGATTTTTGCTTTATGCGCGGGGTTTGGGTTGCGTTAGAGATAATCCTAGCAAACTTCGATTAGGGATAATTATCTGTTAGTTTCTAGATGCTTGAGATAGATTTAAGAGCTAACAATCTTCAATAGGCGTTGAAACTTAATGCCTCCGTGCCATGAGTCGCGTGCGAGAGTGTCGACGATGGTAACACGGTTGTTCTCTCAACTTTTCGTTAGACATAACCTTTGTTGTGAGCGATGCTGGGTGATATTGAGGAGTATTGTAGGTTGAGTATAACTGGTCGGTAAGTTTAAGTTTGTGAGGAGTCAATTGTGTGCATGCCGGATAAGTTTCTTCTCTCTGAAGAATGAATTCTTTTTATGTTGATATTTACTTTTCTGTTTTCTTGTTTGAAACCATTATAATCCAAACTCATAAACGCGAGAGACTGTCGAACGGCATTCTTTCCCTCAAACCTATCTATGTGGAAACGACATAAATCCCGGAGGGAATTCTTCCGAAAATAAATATTTTTGCTTGCTTGCCGCTATTCCGCACTCAACAAAATGGCGCCGTTGTCGGGGATTGGTTTTGATACTGAATCGCATTGCGATGGTTTCTTTGTTTTTGAGTTTTGTATATATCGTATATATATTGTATATTTTCATTATGTTTGTTCAAGTGTTGTATACATTTTGTTCCCGTAACGTTTGTTTAAGTGTTTGGTTAGGGAACTTGCTTTTGGTTTGCGCGGTGAGGCATCACCATGGCATGAAGGAAGGAAGTTGCAAGCTAAGCATTGTAAAGGCGTCGAGCTTACGATGTAAACCAAGCATGTTTTATTGTTTTTCTTTTGTTGTGGTTTAGCTGAGGTAGTGTGGTGAACATTCATTAAACAAGTTGTACTCTGATTTTTCGTGAAATTCTCAAACCTTCACTTTACAACTTGTTTAATGCATTTTCACCCCGTCTTTTAGTTTGTTTATATTAATAGTTTTTGTGTTTGTCAATGAGCTTGTTTTGAGTAGCTTGAGGAAATTTAAGGTGATGTTCCAAGTTTGATCGTTTCAACTTGAGGATGTATGGTAATGATATTGTTAAGTTTTGTACATGTCTAAGGTATGTGTTTATCGCTTTCTTGACTTTAACATATTCATGATACTTAGGCTCTTTACAAACTTCCATGCCATTCATTTTTTTGTATACTTTTTCTTGTGTGAATCACTTTAGTTCCCACCTTTTTGTGAGGTAGCTTTCCATTGTTCATATATGCGCGGAGTACCAGCATTCGTGTTCTAACTGGATTTTATTATGCGTAATCTGTTGTTCGTGTTGATTATATGAAATCATGAAAAGGACCAAGGCATTTTTTTTTCATTTTGAGCACAACTACCTAGCCAAATAGTCATTCACCTTGTGAGTTTGTGATCGTTTGTAACCCCTTTGAGCCTTTGGTCATTATCCATGTTGTTTGATCTTGATGCTTGTCTATGAGTGTCAAATTCATTTTTTGTGTGGATCTTGATTTTTTTTTCTTGAATCCTCAACTTTGTGTTGTTGTATGAATTTTTTCCTTGCCTTAGAAAGTAGGGAGTATTCACATGATGATGTGGTTGAATTCAAGTTGGGGAGAGAATGGTTGTATACTCATTGGTTGGTTTCTATGAGGTTGAAAAAGAAAAGAAAAAAGAGAAAAATATGACAAAGAAAAGAAAAGAAAGAAATGAAAAAGGAAAGAAAAAGAAAACCCTTGAGAAAGGAAACAAAAAGAGTTCAAATAATTGTGCTAAATAAGTATTGTGTGTTGTGTAACACTTGGGATTTTGGAAGAAGTTGATTGGAATTTTGTGTTTGAGTCTTTGTGAGTTGATCACTCCCTTAGGTTTAGGCAAGTTTTTGTTTCAATTACCTTTAGAAATTACCCCTTGTTTGTTTACCCGACCACGCTACAACCTTGAAAGCCCTTGTGATTCTTGCCTTTGTATGTTCAATGTGAATTTTTGGATGGTTTCATAATTTAGTCTATTGTTTGCATAAATGTTGTGTGAGTGATAAGTACCTTATTTTGTGTTATTCATCTACCGATGATTGTTTTTGATAGGTGTGATTCACATTTGAATTTGTGTTGTTTTAGAATGTTTGGCATGAATTTTGTATTTTGCATTTGTTTCGTGACTATGCTATCGTCGTAGTTTAGTGGTAAGTATTTACTTGGTGTGTACCGTTTTTCATTTGAACCATACATTTGTTTCCGCTCTTCAAAACCTGTTGATTCGTGACTCTTTTGTTATTGCTTTTGTGTTTTTAAGTTTGCTTGATTCTTGTTTGCGGACAAACAAGTTTAAGTTTGGGAGACTGATGAGTGCAAAATGTACCTATTTTTGTATATAAGTTTTGTTGCACGTATCGGTACTTTTTGGTTAATATCGTTCAAATAAACCCCGATTTGTTTATAAATATGTTTAATTTACATTTTAGTGTATATATTGCGTATAGTGTAAATATCATTGAGTTTAATTGATTTTCTCTCATTTTTGCAGGTATTCGATCAAGGATATCTTGCCATTGTTATATAGAGCATTAAATAAACTTTCCAGCGCTACCGACCGTGCGTAAATCAGAGATACGGTTCAGAAGTTGTGGTCAAAATAAGGATTGGTTTGCTGTCAAGTTCGCTTTGCGAGTTGACAGCGAATGTTCGCTTTGCGAAGGCCCCAGCGAAGGATTCCAGAATTGGACAGGGGAGAAAGAGACCAAAGTTCAATCTGCGAACTGAGCAGCGAGTATTCGCTAAGCGAATAAATCGTTCGCACTGCAAACTTCTGGAAATTTGCATAGGCGGTTTGACTGTTCAGAGGCACTTAAGTGCCATTTTTTGAGGTTCGCTAGGCGAATGATTCGTTCGCAAAGCGAATGTGCGAACTTTGTAATTGTATTTAATATATTTTCAGTCATTTTCTAGGTATGGTTTTTGGGATTTTTGCTCCCAACTCCATCAAACTTCATTTTTCAGTAGATTAGCTTAGAAAACAACATGGAAGCTTGCACAAGGATGAACCGGAGTGGATTGATAGTCGATAGGCTCTTACAATCCGCGAGATGTTTGGTTAATTTCTTTTCTTCTTTGTGTTTTCCTTCTTTTTTTGGTTTTGTATATGTATTGACTATGATCTCATGTATATTTGTTGCCCATGGCGTTGTATAAAACTTGCTTTACAAATCTTTATTGGTGATTGTCTCTGATTTTTGCTTTATGCGCGGGGTTTGGGTTGCGTTAGAGATAATCCTCGCAAACTTCGATTAGGGATGATTATCTGTTAGTTTCTGGATGCTAGAGATAGATTTAAGAGCTAACAATCTTCAATAGGCGTTGCAGCTTAATGCCTCCGTGCCTTGAGTCGCGTGTGAGAGTGTCGACGATGGTAACACGGTTGTTCTCTCAACTTTTCGTTAGACATAACCTTTGTTGTGAGCGATGCTGGGTGATATTGAGGAGTATTGTAGGTTAAGTATAACTGGTCGGTAAGTTTAAGTTTGTGAGGAGTCGATTGTGTGCATGCCGGATAAGTTTCTTCTCTCTGAAGAATGAATTCTTTTTATGTTGATAATTACTTTTCTGTTTTCTTGTTTGAAACCATTATAATCCAAACTCATAAACGTGAGAGAATATCGAACGACATTCTTTGCCTCGAACCGATCTCTGTGGGCACGACATAAATCCTGGAGGGAATTCTTCCGAAAATAAATATTTTTGCTTGCTTGCTGCTATTCCGCACTCAACAAAATGGCGTCGTTGCTGGGGATTGGTTTTGATATTGAATCGCATTGCAATAGTTTCTTTGTTTTTGAGTTTTGTATATATCGTATATATTGTCTATTTCCATTATGTTTGTTCAAGTGTTGTATACATTTTGTTCCCGTAACGTTTGTTTAAGTGTTTGGTTATTGAACTTGCTTTTGGTTTGCGCGGTGAGGCATCACCATGGCATTAAGGAAGGAAGTTGCTAGTTAAGCACTGTAAAGGCGACGACCTTACGATGTAAACCAAACATGTTTTATTGTTTTTCTTTTGTTGTGGTTTAGCTGAGGTAGTGTGGTGAACATTCATTAAACAAGTTGTACTCGGATTTTTCGTGAAATTCTCAAATCTTCACTTTACAATTTGTTTAATGCATTTTCACCCGGTCTTTTAGTTTGTTTATATTAAAAGTTTTTGTGTTTGTCAATGAGCTTGTTTTGAGTAGCTTGAGGGAATTTAATGTGATGTTCCAAGTTTGATCGTTTCAACTTGCGCATGTATGGTAATGATATTGTTAAGTTTTGTACATGTCTAATGTATGCGTTTATCGCTTTCTTGACTTTACCATATTCATGATACTTAGGCTCTTTACAAATTTCTATGCCATTCATTCTTTTGTATACTTGTTCTTGTGTGAATCACTTTAGTTCCCACCTTATTGTGAGGTAGATTACCATTATTCATATATGCGCGGAGTACCAGCATTCGTGTTCTAACTGGATTTTATTATGCGTAATCTGTTGTTTGTGTTGATTATATGAAAGCATGAACAGGACCAAGGCATTTATTTTCATTTTGAGCACAACTACCTAGCCAAATAGTCATTCACCTTGTGAGTGTGTGATCGTTTGTAACGCCTTTGAGCCTTTGGTCATTATCCATGTTGTTTGAGCTTGATGCTTGTCTATGAGTGTCAAATTCATTTTTTGTGTGGATCTTGATTTTTGTTTTTTCTTGAATCCTCAACTTTGTGTTGTTGTATGAATTTTTGCCTTTCCTTAGAAAGTAGGGAGTATTCACATGATGATGTGGTTGAATTCAAGTTGGGGAGAGAATGGTTGTATACTCATTGGTTGGTTTCTATGAGGTTTAAAAAGAAAAGAAAAAAGAGAAAAATATGACAAAGCAAAAAAAAGAAAAAAATGAAAAAGGAAAGAAAAAGAAAACCCTTGAGAAAGGAAACAAAAAGAGTTCAAATAATTGTGCTAAATAAGTATTGTGTGTTGTGTAACACTTGGGATTTTGGAAGAAGTTGATTGGAATTTTGTGTTTGAGTCTTTGTGAGTTGATCACTCCCTTAGGTTTAGGCAAGTTTTTGTTTCAATTACGTTTAGAAATTACCCCTTGTTTGTTTATCCGACCACGCTACAACCTTGAAAGCCCTTGGGATTCTTGCCTTTGTATGTTCAATGTGAATTTTTGGATGGTTGCATAATTTAGTCTATTATTTGCATAAATGTTGTGTGAGTGATAAGTACCTTATTTTGTGTTTTTCATCTACCGATGATTGTTTTTGATAGGTGTGATTCACATTTGAACTTGTGTTGTTTTAGAATGTTTGGCATGATTTTAGTATTTTGCATTTGTTTCGTGACTATGTTATCGTCGTAGTTTAGTGGTAAGTATTTACTTGGTGTGTACCATTTTTTATTTGAACCATACATTTGTTTCCGTTTTTCAAAACCTGTTGATTCGTGATTCTTTGGTTATTGCTTTTGTGTTTTTAAGTTTGTTTCATTCTTGTTTGCGGACAAACAAGTTTAAGTTTGGGAGACTGATGAGTGCAAAATGTACCTATTTTGTATACAAGTTTTGTTGCACTTATCGATACTTTTTGGTTAATATCGTTCAAATAAACCCTGATTTGTTTATAAATACGTATACTTTACATTTTAGTGTATATATTACGTATAGTGTAAATATCATTGAGTTTAATTGATTTTCTCTCATTTTTGCAGGTATTCGATCAAGGATACCTTGCCATTGTTATATAGAGCATTAAATAAGCTTTCCAGCGCTACCGACCGTGCGTAAATCAGAGATACGGTTCAGAAGTTGTGGTCAAAATAAGGATTGGTTTGCTGTCAAGTTCGCTTTGCGAGTTGACAGCGAATGTTCGCTTTGCGAAGCCCCAGCGAAGGATTCCAGAATTGGACAGGGGAGAAAGAGACCAAAGTTCGATTTGCGAACTGAGGAGCGAGTATTCGCTAAGCGAATAAATCGTTCGCACTGCAAACTTCTGGAAATTTGCATAGGCGGTTTGACTGTGTCGAGGCACTTAAGTGCCATTTTTTGAGGTTCGCTAGGCGAATGATTCGTTCGCAAAGCGAATGTGCGAACTTTGTAATTGTATTTAATATATTTTCAGTCATTTTCTAGGTATGGTTTTTGGGATTTTAGCTCCCAACTCCATCAAACTTCATTTTTCAGTAGATTAGCTTAGAAAACAACATGGAAGCTTGCACAAGGATGAATCGGAGTGGATTGATAGTCGATCGGCTCTTACAATCCGCGAGATGTTTGGTTCATTTCTTTTCTTCTTTGAGTTTTTCTTCTTTGTTGGGTTTTGTATATGTATTGACTATGATCTCATGTATATTTGTCGCCCATGGCGTTGTATAAAACTTGCTTTACAAATCTTTATTGGTGATTGTCTCTAATTTTTGCTTTATGCGCGGGGTTTGGGTTGCGTTAGAGATAATCCTTGCAAACTTCGATTAGGGATAATTATCAGTTAGTTTCTGGATGCTTGAGATAGATTTAAGAGCTAACAATCTTCAATAGGCGTTGAAACTTAATGCCTCCGTGCCATGAGTCGCGTGCGAGAGTGTCGACGATGGTAACACGGTTGTTCTCTCAACTTTTCGTTAGACATAACCTTTGTTGTGAGCGATGCTGGGTGATATTGAGGAGTATTGTAGGTTGAGTATAACTGGTCGGTAAGTTTAAGTTTGTGAGGAGTCAATTGTGTGCATGCCGGATAAGTTTCTTCTCTCTGAAGAATGAATTCTTTTTATGTTGATATTTACTTTTCTGTTTTCTTGTTTGAAACCATTATAATCCAAACTCATAAACGCGAGAGACTGTCGAACGGCATTCTTTCCCTCGAACCGATCTATGTGGAAACGACATAAATCCCTGAGGGAATTCTTCCGAAAATAAATATTTTTGCTTGCTTGCCGCTATTCCGCACTCAACAAAATGGCGCCGTTGTCGGGGATTGGTTTTGATACTGAATCGCATTGCGATGGTTTCTTTGTTTTTGAGTTTTGTATATATCCTATATATATTGTATATTTTCATTATGTTTGTTCAAGTGTTGAATACATTTTGTTCCCGTAACGTTTGTTTAAGTGTTTGGTTAGGGAACTTGCTTTTGGTTTGCGCGGTGAGGCATCACCATGGCATGAAGGAAGGAAGTTGCAAGCTAAGCATTGTAAAGGCGTCGAGCTTACGATGTAAACCAAGCATGTTTTATTGTTTTTCTTTTGTTGTGGTTTAGCTGAGGTAGTGTGGTGAACATTCATTAAACAAGTTGTACTCGGATTTTTCGTGAAATTCTCAAACCTTCACTTTACAACTTGTTTAATGCATTTTCACCCGGTCTTTTAGTTTGTTTATATTAATAGTTTTTGTGTTTGTCAATGAGCTTGTTTTGAGTAGCTTGAGGAAATTTAAGGTGATGTTCCAAGTTTGATCGTTTCAACTTGAGGATGTATGGTAATGATATTGTTAAGTTTTGTACATGTCTAAGGTATGTGTTTATCGCTTTCTTGACTTTAACATATTCATGATACTTAGGCTCTTTACAAACTTCCATGTCATTCATTCTTTTGTATACTTTTTCTTGTGTGAATCACTTTAGTTCCCACCTTTTTGTGAGGTAGCTTTCCATTGTTCATATATGCGCGGAGTACCAGCATTCGTGTTCTAACTGGATTTTATTATGCGTAATCTGTTGTTCGTGTTGATTATATGAAATCATGAAAAGGACCAAGGCATTTTTTTTTCATTTTGAGCACAACTACCTAGCCAAATAGTCATTCACCTTGTGAGTTTGTGATCGTTTGTAACCCCTTTGAGCCTTTGGTCATTATCCATGTTGTTTGATCTTGATGCTTGTCTATGAGTGTCAAATTCATTTTTTGTGTGGATCTTGATTTTTTTTTCTTGAATCCTCAACTTTGTGTTGTTGTATGAATTTTTTCCTTGCCTTAGAAAGTAGGGAGTATTCACATGATGATGTGGTTGAATTCAAGTTGGGGAGAGAATGGTTGTATACTCATTGGTTGGTTTCTATGAGGTTGAAAAAGAAAAGAAAAAAGAGAAAAATATGACAAAGAAAAGAAAAGAAAGAAATGAAAAAGGAAAGAAAAAGAAAACCCTTGAGAAAGGAAACAAAAAGAGTTCAAATAATTGTGCTAAATAAGTATTGTGTGTTGTGTAACACTTGGGATTTTGGAAGAAGTTGATTGGAATTTTGTGTTTGAGTCTTTGTGAGTTGATCACTCCCTTAGGTTTAGGCAAGTTTTTGTTTCAATTACCTTTAGAAATTACCCCTTGTTTGTTTACCCGACCACGCTACAACCTTGAAAGCCCTTGTGATTCTTGCCTTTGTATGTTCAATGTGAATTTTTGGATGGTTTCATAATTTAGTCTATTGTTTGCATAAATGTTGTGTGAGTGATAAGTACCTTATTTTGTGTTATTCATCTACCGATGATTGTTTTTGATAGGTGTGATTCACATTTGAATTTGTGTTGTTTTAGAATGTTTGGCATGAATTTTGTATTTTGCATTCGTTTCGTGACTATGCTATCGTCGTAGTTTAGTGGTAAGTATTTACTTGGTGTGTACCGTTTTTCATTTGAACCATACATTTGTTTCCGCTCTTCAAAACCTGTTGATTCGTGACTCTTTTGTTATTGCTTTTGTGTTTTTAAGTTTGCTTGATTCTTGTTTGCGGACAAACAAGTTTAAGTTTGGGAGACTGATGAGTGCAAAATGTACCTATTTTTGTATATAAGTTTTGTTGCACGTATCGGTACTTTTTGGTTAATATAGTTCAAATAAACCCCGATTTGTTTATAAATATGTTTAATTTACATTTTAGTGTATATATTGCGTATAGTGTAAATATCATTGAGTTTAATTGATTTTCTCTCATTTTTGCAGGTATTCAATCAAGGATATCTTGCCATTGTTATATAGAGCATTAAATAAACTTTCCAGCGCTACCGACCGTGCGTAAATCAGAGATACGGTTCAGAAGTTGTGGTCAAAATAAGGATTGGTTTGCTGTCAAGTTCGCTTTGCGAGTTGACAGCGAATGTTCGCTTTGCGAAGGCCCCAGCGAAGGATTCCAGAATTGGACAGGGGAGAAAGAGACCAAAGTTCAATCTGCGAACTGAGCAGCGAGTATTCGCTAAGCGAATAAATCGTTCGCACTGCAAACTTCTGGAAATTTGCATAGGCGGTTTGACTGTTCAGAGGCACTTAAGTGCCATTTTTTGAGGTTCGCTAGGCGAATGATTCGTTCGCAAAGCGAATGTGCGAACTTTGTAATTGTATTTAATATATTTTCAGTCATTTTCTAGGTATGGTTTTTGGGATTTTTGCTCCCAACTCCATCAAACTTCATTTTTCAGTAGATTAGCTTAGAAAACAACATGGAAGCTTGCACAAGGATGAACCGGAGTGGATTGATAGTCGATCGGCTCTTACAATCCGCGAGATGTTTGGTTAATTTCTTTTCTTCTTTGTGTTTTCCTTCTTTGTTTGGTTTTGTATATGTATTGACTATGATCTCATGTATATTTGTCGCCCATGGCGTTGTATAAAACTTGCTTTACAAATCTTTATTGGTGATTGTCTCTGATTTTTGCTTTATGCGCGGGGTTTGGGTTGCGTTAGAGATAATCCTCGCAAACTTCGATTAGGGATGATTATCTGTTAGTTTCTGGATGCTAGAGATAGATTTAAGAGCTAACAATCTTCAATAGGCGTTGCAGCTTAATGCCTCCGTGCCTTGAGTCGTGTGTGAGAGTGTCGACGATGGTAACACGGTTGTTCTCTCAACTTTTCGTTAGACATAACCTTTGTTGTGAGCGATGCTGGGTGATATTGAGGAGTATTGTAGGTTAAGTATAACTGGTCGGTAAGTTTAAGTTTGTGAGGAGTCGATTGTGTGCATGCCGGATAAGTTTCTTCTCTCTGAAGAATGAATTCTTTTTATGTTGATAATTACTTTTCTGTTTTCTTGTTTGAAACCATTATAATCCAAACTCATAAACGTGAGAGAATATCGAACGACATTCTTTGCCTCGAACCGATCTCTGTGGGCACGACATAAATCCTGGAGGGAATTCTTCCGAAAATAAATATTTTTGCTTGCTTGCTGCTATTCCGCACTCAACAAAATGGCGTCGTTGCTGGGGATTGGTTTTGATATTGAATCGCATTGCAATAGTTTCTTTGTTTTTGAGTTTTGTATATATCGTATATATTGTCTATTTCCATTATGTTTGTTCAAGTGTTGTATACATTTTGTTCCCGTAACGTTTGTTTAAGTGTTTGGTTATTGAACTTGCTTTTGGTTTGCGCGTTGAGGCATCACCATGGCATTAAGGAAGGAAGTTGCTAGTTAAGCACTGTAAAGGCGACGACCTTACGATGTAAACCAAACATGTTTTATTGTTTTTCTTTTGTTGTGGTTTAGCTGAGGTAGTGTGGTGAACATTCATTAAACAAGTTGTACTCGGATTTTTCGTGAAATTCTCAAATCTTCACTTTACAATTTGTTTAATGCATTTTCACCCGGTCTTTTAGTTTGTTTATATTAAAAGTTTTTGTGTTTGTCAATGAGCTTGTTTTGAGTAGCTTGAGGGAATTTAATGTGATGTTCCAAGTTTGATCGTTTCAACTTGCGCATGTATGGTAATGATATTGTTAAGTTTTGTACATGTCTAATGTATGCGTTTATCGCTTTCTTGACTTTACCATATTCATGATACTTAGGCTCTTTACAAATTTCTATGCCATTCATTCTTTTGTATACTTGTTCTTGTGTGAATCACTTTAGTTCCCACCTTATTGTGAGGTAGATTTCCATTATTCATATATGCGCGGAGTACCAGCATTCGTGTTCTAACTGGATTTTATTATGCGTAATCTGTTGTTTGTGTTGATTATATGAAAGCATGAACAGGACCAAGGCATTTATTTTCATTTTGAGCACAACTACCTAGCCAAATAGTCATTCACCTTGTGAGTGTGTGATCGTTTGTAACGCCTTTGAGCCTTTGGTCATTATCCATGTTGTTTGAGCTTGATGCTTGTCTATGAGTGTCAAATTCATTTTTTGTGTGGATCTTGATTTTTGTTTTTTCTTGAATCCTCAACTTTGTGTTGTTGTATGAATTTTTGCCTTTCCTTATAAAGTAGGGAGTATTCACATGATGATGTGGTTGAATTCAAGTTGGGGAGAGAATGGTTGTATACTCATTGGTTGGTTTCTATGAGGTTTAAAAAGAAAAGAAAAAAGAGAAAAATATGACAAAGCAAAAAAAAGAAAAAAATGAAAAAGGAAAGAAAAAGAAAACCCTTGAGAAAGGAAACAAAAAGAGTTCAAATAATTGTGCTAAATAAGTATTGTGTGTTGTGTAACACTTGGGATTTTGGAAGAAGTTGATTGGAATTTTGTGTTTGAGTCTTTGTGAGTTGATCACTCCCTTAGGTTTAGGCAAGTTTTTGTTTCAATTACGTTTAGAAATTACCCCTTGTTTGTTTATCCGACCACGCTACAACCTTGAAAGCCCTTGGGATTCTTGCCTTTGTATGTTCAATGTGAATTTTTGGATGGTTGCATAATTTAGTCTATTATTTGCATAAATGTTGTGTGAGTGATAAGTACCTTATTTTGTGTTTTTCATCTACCGATGATTGTTTTTGATAGGTGTGATTCACATTTGAACTTGTGTTGTTTTAGAATGTTTGGCATGATTTTAGTATTTTGCATTTGTTTCGTGACTATGTTATCGTCGTAGTTTAGTGGTAAGTATTTACTTGGTGTGTACCATTTTTTATTTGAACCATACATTTGTTTCCGTTTTTCAAAACCTGTTGATTCGTGATTCTTTGGTTATTGCTTTTGTGTTTTTAAGTTTGTTTCATTCTTGTTTGCGGACAAACAAGTTTAAGTTGGGGAGACTGATGAGTGCAAAATGTACCTATTTTGTATACAAGTTTTGTTGCACTTATCGATACTTTTTGGTTAATATCGTTCAAATAAACCCTGATTTGTTTATAAATACGAATACTTTACATTTTAGTGTATATATTACGTATAGTGTAAATATCATTGAGTTTAATTGATTTTCTCTCATTTTTGCAGGTATTCGATCAAGGATACCTTGCCATTGTTATATAGAGCATTAAATAAGCTTTCCAGCGCTACCGACCGTGCGTAAATCAGAGATACGGTTCAGAAGTTGTGGTCAAAATAAGGATTGGTTTGCTGTCAAGTTCGCTTTGCGAGTTGACAGCGAATGTTCGCTTTGCGAAGCCCCAGCGAAGGATTCCAGAATTGGACAGGGGAGAAAGAGACCAAAGTTCGATTTGCGAACTGAGGAGCGAGTATTCGCTAAGCGAATAAATCGTTCGCACTGCAAACTTCTGGAAATTTGCATAGGCGGTTTGACTGTTCAGAGGCATTTAAGTGCCATTTTTTGAGGTTCGCTAGGCGAATGATTCGTTCGCAAAGCGAATGTGCGAACTTTGTAATTGTATTTAATATATTTTCAGTCATTTTCTAGGTATGGTTTTTGGGATTTTAGCTCCCAACTCCATCAAACTTCATTTTTCAGTAGATTAGCTTAGAAAACAACATGGAAGCTTGCACAAGGATGAACCGGAGTGGATTGATAGTCGATCGGCTCTTACAATCCGCGAGATGTTTGGTTCATTTCTTTTCTTCTTTGAGTTTTTCTTCTTTGGTGGGTTTTGTATATGTATTGACTATGATCTCATGTATATTTGTCGCCCATGGCGTTGTATAAAACTTGCTTTACAAATCTTTATTGGTGATTGTCTCTAATTTTTGCTTTATGCGCGGGGTTTGGGTTGCGTTAGAGATAATCCTTGCAAACTTCGATTAGGGATAATTATCAGTTAGTTTCTGGATGCTTGAGATAGATTTAAGAGCTAACAATCTTCAATAGGCGTTGAAACTTAATGCCTCCGTGCCATGAGTCGCGTGCGAGAGTGTCGACGATGGTAACACGGTTGTTCTCTCAACTTTTCGTTAGACATAACCTTTGTTGTGAGCGATGCTGGGTGATATTGAGGAGTATTGTAGGTTGAGTATAACTGGTCGGTAAGTTTAAGTTTGTGAGGAGTCAATTGTGTGCATGCCGGATAAGTTTCTTCTCTCTGAAGAATGAATTCTTTTTATGTTGATATTTACTTTTCTGTTTTCTTGTTTGAAACCATTATAATCCAAACTCATAAACGCGAGAGACTGTCGAACGGCATTCTTTCCCTCGAACCGATCTATGTGGAAACGACATAAATCCCGGAGGGAATTCTTCCGAAAATAAATATTTTTGCTTGCTTGCCGCTATTCCGCACTCAACAAAATGGCGCCGTTGTCGGGGATTGGTTTTGATACTGAATCGCATTGCGATGGTTTCTTTGTTTTTGAGTTTTGTATATATCCTATATATATTGTATATTTTCATTATGTTTGTTCAAGTGTTGTATACATTTTGTTCCCGTAATGTTTGTTTAAGTGTTTGGTTAGGGAACTTGCTTTTGGTTTGCGCGGTGAGGCATCACCATGGCATGAAGGAAGGAAGTTGCAAGCTAAGCATTGTAAAGGCGTCGAGCTTACGATGTAAACCAAGCATGTTTTATTGTTTTTCTTTTGTTGTGGTTTAGCTGAGGTAGTGTGGTGAACATTCATTAAACAAGTTGTACTCGGATTTTTCGTGAAATTCTCAAACCTTCACTTTACAACTTGTTTAATGCATTTTCACCCGGTCTTTTAGTTTGTTTATATTAATAGTTTTTGTGTTTGTCAATGAGCTTGTTTTGAGTAGCTTGAGGAAATTTAAGGTGATGTTCCAAGTTTGATCGTTTCAACTTGAGGATGTATGGTAATGATATTGTTAAGTTTTGTACATGTCTAAGGTATGTGTTTATCGCTTTCTTGACTTTAACATATTCATGATACTTAGGCTCTTTACAAACTTCCATGTCATTCATTCTTTTGTATACTTTTTCTTGTGTGAATCACTTTAGTTCCCACCTTTTTGTGAGGTAGCTTTCCATTGTTCATATATGCGCGGAGTACCAGCATTCATGTTCTAACTGGATTTTATTATGCGTAATCTGTTGTTCGTGTTGATTATATGAAATCATGAAAAGGACCAAGGCATTTTTTTTTCATTTTGAGCACAACTACCTAGCCAAATAGTCATTCACCTTGTGAGTTTGTGATCGTTTGTAACCCCTTTGAGCCTTTGGTCATTATCCATGTTGTTTGATCTTGATGCTTGTCTATGAGTGTCAAATTCATTTTTTGTGTGGATCTTGATTTTTTTTTCTTGAATCCTCAACTTTGTGTTGTTGTATGAATTTTTTCCTTGCCTTAGAAAGTAGGGAGTATTCACATGATGATGTGGTTGAATTCAAGTTGGGGAGAGAATGGTTGTATACTCATTGGTTGGTTTCTATGAGGTTGAAAAAGAAAAGAAAAAAGAGAAAAATATGACAAAGAAAAGAAAAGAAAGAAATGAAAAAGGAAAGAAAAAGAAAACCCTTGAGAAAGGAAACAAAAAGAGTTCAAATAATTGTGCTAAATAAGTATTGTGTGTTGTGTAACACTTGGGATTTTGGAAGAAGTTGATTGGAATTTTGTGTTTGAGTCTTTGTGAGTTGATCACTCCCTTAGGTTTAGGCAAGTTTTTGTTTCAATTACGTTTAGAAATTACCCCTTGTTTGTTTATCCGACCACGCTACAACCTTGAAAGCCCTTGGGATTCTTGCCTTTGTATGTTCAATGTGAATTTTTGGATGGTTGCATAATTTAGTCTATTATTTGCATAAATGTTGTGTGAGTGATAAGTACCTTATTTTGTGTTTTTCATCTACCGATGATTGTTTTTGATAGGTGTGATTCACATTTGAACTTGTGTTGTTTTAGAATGTTTGGCATGATTTTAGTATTTTGCATTTGTTTCGTGACTATGTTATCGTCGTAGTTTAGTGGTAAGTATTTACTTGGTGTGTACCATTTTTTATTTGAACCATACATTTGTTTCCGTTTTTCAAAACCTGTTGATTCGTGATTCTTTGGTTATTGCTTTTGTGTTTTTAAGTTTGTTTCATTCTTGTTTGCGGACAAACAAGTTTAAGTTGGGGAGACTGATGAGTGCAAAATGTACCTATTTTGTATACAAGTTTTGTTGCACTTATCGATACTTTTTGGTTAATATCGTTCAAATAAACCCTGATTTGTTTATAAATACGAATACTTTACATTTTAGTGTATATATTACGTATAGTGTAAATATCATTGAGTTTAATTGATTTTCTCTCATTTTTGCAGGTATTCGATCAAGGATACCTTGCCATTGTTATATAGAGCATTAAATAAGCTTTCCAGCGCTACCGACCGTGCGTAAATCAGAGATACGGTTCAGAAGTTGTGGTCAAAATAAGGATTGGTTTGCTGTCAAGTTCGCTTTGCGAGTTGACAGCGAATGTTCGCTTTGCGAAGCCCCAGCGAAGGATTCCAGAATTGGACAGGGGAGAAAGAGACCAAAGTTCGATTTGCGAACTGAGGAGCGAGTATTCGCTAAGCGAATAAATCGTTCGCACTGCAAACTTCTGGAAATTTGCATAGGCGGTTTGACTGTTCAGAGGCATTTAAGTGCCATTTTTTGAGGTTCGCTAGGCGAATGATTCGTTCGCAAAGCGAATGTGCGAACTTTGTAATTGTATTTAATATATTTTCAGTCATTTTCTAGGTATGGTTTTTGGGATTTTAGCTCCCAACTCCATCAAACTTCATTTTTCAGTAGATTAGCTTAGAAAACAACATGGAAGCTTGCACAAGGATGAACCGGAGTGGATTGATAGTCGATCGGCTCTTACAATCCGCGAGATGTTTGGTTCATTTCTTTTCTTCTTTGAGTTTTTCTTCTTTGGTGGGTTTTGTATATGTATTGACTATGATCTCATGTATATTTGTCGCCCATGGCGTTGTATAAAACTTGCTTTACAAATCTTTATTGGTGATTGTCTCTAATTTTTGCTTTATGCGCGGGGTTTGGGTTGCGTTAGAGATAATCCTTGCAAACTTCGATTAGGGATAATTATCAGTTAGTTTCTGGATGCTTGAGATAGATTTAAGAGCTAACAATCTTCAATAGGCGTTGAAACTTAATGCCTCCGTGCCATGAGTCGCGTGCGAGAGTGTCGACGATGGTAACACGGTTGTTCTCTCAACTTTTCGTTAGACATAACCTTTGTTGTGAGCGATGCTGGGTGATATTGAGGAGTATTGTAGGTTGAGTATAACTGGTCGGTAAGTTTAAGTTTGTGAGGAGTCAATTGTGTGCATGCCGGATAAGTTTCTTCTCTCTGAAGAATGAATTCTTTTTATGTTGATATTTACTTTTCTGTTTTCTTGTTTGAAACCATTATAATCCAAACTCATAAACGCGAGAGACTGTCGAACGGAATTCTTTCCCTCGAACCGATCTATGTGGAAACGACATAAATCCCGGAGGGAATTCTTCCGAAAATAAATATTTTTGCTTGCTTGCCGCTATTCCGCACTCAACAAAATGGCGCCGTTGTCGGGGATTGGTTTTGATACTGAATCGCATTGCGATGGTTTCTTTGTTTTTGAGTTTTGTATATATCCTATATATATTGTATATTTTCATTATGTTTGTTCAAGTGTTGTATACATTTTGTTCCCGTAACGTTTGTTTAAGTGTTTGGTTAGGGAACTTGCTTTTGGTTTGCGCGGTGAGGCATCACCATGGCATGAAGGAAGGAAGTTGCAAGCTAAGCATTGTAAAGGCGTCGAGCTTACGATGTAAACCAAGCATGTTTTATTGTTTTTCTTTTGTTGTGGTTTAGCT
Organism: Lathyrus tuberosus; assembly: GCA_022829125.1. Lineage (NCBI taxonomy): Eukaryota > Viridiplantae > Streptophyta > Magnoliopsida > Fabales > Fabaceae > Lathyrus > Lathyrus tuberosus. Next base: position 4,738,380 of record JALAZF010000199.1, on the reverse strand, counting down.
GAGGTAGTGTGGTGAACATTCATTAAACAAGTTGTACTCGGATTTTTCGTGAAATTCTCAAACCTTCACTTTACAACTTGTTTAATGCATTTTCACCCGGTCTTTTAGTTTGTTTATATTAATAGTTTTTGTGTTTGTCAATGAGTTTGTTTTGAGTAGCTTGAGGAAATTTAAGGTGATGTTCCAAGTTTGATCGTTTCAACTTGAGGATGTATGGTAATGATATTGTTAAGTTTTGTACATGTCTAAGGTATGTGTTTATCGCTTTCTTGACTTTAACATATTCATGATACTTAGGCTCTTTACAAACTTCCATGTCATTCATTCTTTTGTATACTTTTTCTTGTGTGAATCACTTTAGTTCCCACCTTTTTGTGAGGTAGCTTTCCATTGTTCATATATGCGCGGAGTACCAGCATTCATGTTCTAACTGGATTTTATTATGCGTAATCTGTTGTTCGTGTTGATTATATGAAATCATGAAAAGGACCAAGGCATTTTTTTTTCATTTTGAGCACAACTACCTAGCCAAATAGTCATTCACCTTGTGAGTTTGTGATCGTTTGTAACCCCTTTGAGCCTTTGGTCATTATCCATGTTGTTTGATCTTGATGCTTGTCTATGAGTGTCAAATTCATTTTTTGTGTGGATCTTGATTTTTTTTTCTTGAATCCTCAACTTTGTGTTGTTGTATGAATTTTTTCCTTGCCTTAGAAAGTAGGGAGTATTCACATGATGATGTGGTTGAATTCAAGTTGGGGAGAGAATGGTTGTATACTCATTGGTTGGTTTCTATGAGGTTGAAAAAGAAAAGAAAAAAGAGAAAAATATGACAAAGAAAAGAAAAGAAAGAAATGAAAAAGGAAAGAAAAAGAAAACCCTTGAGAAAGGAAACAAAAAGAGTTCAAATAATTGTGCTAAATAAGTATTGTGTGTTGTGTAACACTTGGGATTTTGGAAGAAGTTGATTGGAATTTTGTGTTTGAGTCTTTGTGAGTTGATCACTGCCTTAGGTTTAGGCAAGTTTTTGTTTCAATTACCTTTAGAAATTACCCCTTGTTTGTTTACCCGACCACGCTACAACCTTGAAAGCCCTTGTGATTCTTGCCTTTGTATGTTCAATGTGAATTTTTGGATGGTTTCATAATTTAGTCTATTGTTTGCATAAATGTTGTGTGAGTGATAAGTACCTTATTTTGTGTTATTCATCTACCGATGATTGTTTTTGATAGGTGTGATTCACATTTGAATTTGTGTTGTTTTAGAATGTTTGGCATGAATTTTGTATTTTGCATTTGTTTCGTGACTATGCTATCGTCGTAGTTTAGTGGTAAGTATTTACTTGGTGTGTACCGTTTTTCATTTGAACCATACATTTGTTTCCGCTCTTCAAAACCTGTTGATTCGTGACTCTTTTGTTATTGCTTTTGTGTTTTTAAGTTTGCTTGATTCTTGTTTGCGGACAAACAAGTTTAAGTTTGGGAGACTGATGAGTGCAAAATGTACCTATTTTTGTATATAAGTTTTGTTGCACGTATCGGTACTTTTTGGTTAATATCGTTCAAATAAACCCCGATTTGTTTATAAATATGTTTAATTTACATTTTAGTGTATATATTGCGTATAGTGTAAATATCATTGAGTTTAATTGATTTTCTCTCATTTTTGCAGGTATTCGATCAAGGATATCTTGCCATTGTTATATAGAGCATTAAATAAACTTTCCAGCGCTACCGACCGTGCGTAAATCAGAGATACGGTTCAGAAGTTGTGGTCAAAATAAGGATTGGTTTGCTGTCAAGTTCGCTTTGCGAGTTGACAGCGAATGTTCGCTTTGCGAAGGCCCCAGCGAAGGATTCCAGAATTGGACAGGGGAGAAAGAGACCAAAGTTCGATCTGCGAACTGAGCAGCGAGTATTCGCTAAGCGAATAAATCGTTCGCACTGCAAACTTCTGGAAATTTGCATAGGCGGTTTGACTGTTCAGAGGCACTTAAGTGCCATTTTTTGAGGTTCGCTAGGCGAATGATTCGTTCGCAAAGCGAATGTGCGAACTTTGTAATTGTATTTAATATATTTTCAGTCATTTTCTAGGTATGGTTTTTGGGATTTTAGCTCCCAACTCCATCAAACTTCATTTTTCAGTAGATTAGCTTAGAAAACAACATGGAAGCTTGCACAAGGATGAACCGGAGTGGATTGATAGTCGATCGGCTCTTACAATCCGCGAGATGTTTAGTTCATTTCTTTTCTTCTTTGTATTTTTCTTCTTTGTTGGGTTTTGTATATGTATTGACTATGATCTCATGTATATTTGTCGCCCATGGCGTTGTATAAAACTTGCTTTACAAATCTTTATTGGTGATTGTCTCTGATTTTTGCTTTATGCGCGGGGTTTGGGTTGCGTTAGAGATAATCCTCGCAAACTTCGATTAGGGATGATTATCTGTTAGTTTCTGGATGCTAGAGATAGATTTAAGAGCTAACAATCTTCAATAGGCGTTGAAGCTTAATGCCTCCGTGCCTTGAGTCGCGTGTGAGAGTGTCGACGATGGTAACACGGTTGTTCTCTCAACTTTTCGTTAGACATAACCTTTGTTGTGAGCGATGCTGGGTGATATTAAGGAGTATTGTAGGTTAAGTATAACTGGTCGGTAAGTTTAAGTTTGTGAGGAGTCAATTGTGTGCATGCCGGATAAGTTTCTTCTCTCTGAAGAATGAATTCTTTTTATGTTGATATTTACTTTTCTGTTTTCTTGTTTGAAACCATTATAATCCAAACTCATAAACGCGAGAGACTGTCGAACGACATTCTTTCCCTCGAACCGATCTCTGTGGACACGACATAAATCCCGTAGGGGATTCTTCCAAAAAATAAATATTTTTGCTTGCTTGCCGCTATTCCGCACTCAACAGTTATAACTTTCTTCCCATTAAAGGTTTCCTTTATCAATGCACCTTTTATGCTTGGCCAAGGTTTAATTGATAAATGAAGGGATTTGATTTAAAACTTCAATAATCTGTTGAATAAGTTGAAGCACCTTGAACGTTACCTTTTTTTCTTGCTTTAAGAAGGAACTTGTGGAGAAGGTGAATGTTGAACAAATGGATTTTTCAGCTTATCTTTTATTGTTCTTTGACTTTTTTTTACCTTCCTCCAACTCATTTTATTCTTTCCTTTGGTCTTATGCTCCTTGGCTATCTATAACAATAACTATTTCTGATTTACCAACTGTGATGGCATTGCAATGTTCTTTTAGATTTGTTTGAGGGTTTACATTGAAAGCACGACTTTGTTAATCTGCAAATTTTTTTCTATGTGGTTAATTTGTGTTTCAATATTTTTTTTAATGAGACATTAGTGTTTTTCTAATTGTCCATGGAAAACTGCATAAACTGGTTTAGTTTATCCTCCAATTTTTCTTTTATATCTTGAGGAGGTGCTTGATTTTAGTTCTATTATGGTTGTCACTTTGATATTCCTGCCTATGATTTCCACCATTGTTTATAGTTATTTCCTCTCTAGAAGTTGTTATTCTAGTATTGCCACATCCTCAAAGTTAACTTCTTCAGCCGATGATGAACAAAACCTGGTTGGATGATCTCTGTTTCACAACTCACAATAAGCAACATACTGATGTTTTGATATTCCGTGCATCTCTTTGAGTAGTTGAGGTAGTTTTGAGAATTGCTTTGTAAGTTCATACACGATTTGGGTTAACAACTTGTGTTTGTGTCGAGATTGCATCATTGGTATTTAGCTCCATGATGATATTCTTCCTTTTGGATGGATTTATGTTATATTTCCCTTGATGATCGCTAAGAGTCATTCTGTTTTTTATGGTGATTGCATCTTTGTGACTTTTTGACATTAAAGATCCACCATCAGTTGCATCTAGGAGGAGCTTCAATTACTATTGTAATCCATATTTGAATATATTGATCTATGTGAGTTCGTTAAAACTACATTTTAGGCATCTTCACAGCATAGACTTGTATAGTGAATCATGGAATAATGCTATGGTTGAAGAGTTGGCAGCAATAAAAAGGAATCATACATGGAAATTTGTCAAGTTACCAGCAAACACAAAAGCAACTGAGGTAAAATGGATCTATAAGTTAAAACACAACCATGATGGTTCAATAGCATAAGACCAAGCTAGTAGCAAGAGGATTTATGCATAGAACATGTATTAACTACTTAGAAGTGTATGCTCGAGTTGCTATATTGGAAATAGTTAGATTTGTAGTTGCCTTAGCCTACAAGAATAGTTGGTTGACATACCATCTTGATGTGAAATCTTCATTTCTTAATGGACCATTAGATGAAGAGGTCTATGTCACACAACCTCCATGTTTTGTGAAAGAAGTGAAAGAAAAGATGGTGTATAGATTGCACAAAGCGCTCTATGGCCTCAAACAGAAACTAATGGTATGTCACAAGAAAATTAACTCATACTTGGTGGAATTGAGTTTTACCAAATATAGATCTGAATATGGTGTATCTGCGTAGGCTAAAGGAGGTGACATAACAATCATATGTCTGTATGTTGATGATTTGTTGGTCATGGGAAACAATATCAAAGATCTGAACAAGTTCAAGCAGCTGATGATGAAGGAATTTGAAATGTTAGATTTGGGATATCTATCATATTTCTTAGGCATGTAGTTTCTAATAATTGCAAGAGGTATGATTTTGCATCAAAGGAAGTATGTTAAAGAAGTTCTTAAGAGATTCAGCATGCTTGAATCTATCCCCACAACTTCACCTATTGAAGTAAACTTGAAACTTGAGAGGAATGAAGATGACAAGGTCAATGCAACCCTATTTAAGCAGATAGTAGGCTCTTTGAGATACCTATGCAATATCAAATCTAACATAAGCTTTGCAGTTAGCTTGATAAGCAGATACATGGATGATCCAAATGTATCACACATGAAAGTTACAAGGAGAATTCTAAGGCACCTAAATGGAACCATGAATTGTGGTCTCTTGTTTCCTAGCAAAACAGGTGATGATGATCATGGTTGTCAAACTCGCGGGTAGACTCGTAAACTCGTACGAGTTTACGAGTCTAGGAAATATAAACGAGTAAACTCGTGCATAGAATCATTTTTTTATAGACTCAAGTAGACTCTGATAGACTCGCATAAATTCGTATAGATTCGCGAGTCTGGCGAGTTTGCGAGTCTAGAAGTTTTTTTGAATTTTGTTTTTTTAACCAAAAAGGCCCAAATTCTCCAAAAGAATTTATTTTATTTTATTTAATAAAAAACACTATTTTTTTAAAAAAACCATTATTTTTTTTTGCTTGTACGAAAATTATAAAGTCTATCTCATAATCTTTTGTTTCGATAAATTTTCTTCCTTTCATCGACAGTGTGTGTTTAATATGTCTCTTGCTTTGTTGGTGTTCGTTGTTGTGAATCAATCCTTCATTGTGTAAGTATTTTCTTGTATGTTTCACTTGAATATCTCTCTTGTATGTTCTCTTATGTAAATGTGATGTACCATTGTTTAATCAGGTCCACTGATCCCAATCTCTTTCTATCAATTTGACGTGACAAAATGGTTTAGAAAACATATGATTTGTGGTAGAAAACATTTTTTTCTGTTTCGAAATAATATATAACTACAGTTTTGACAAAATTGTGATTTACGAGTTATAGCAAAATGCATTGCTCACGGTTTTGAAATAATGAAAACTTGATACAGCTTTTACTAATTAATTAATTATTAATTATAATAATTATAAGAAACGTGTGTACCAAGTGTTATAAAATGCTAGAGTCAGTGGATGACCTTGATGATACAAACAGTAAAGTACCTTTATTAGAATCAGTTTTGACATAAGGCTAGAATAGTTTGAGCAGAGGCATAGTTTTTAACTGCAGTTGCAAAAATTGCGATTGTAATCATTGTGGTTGCTGGAATACGCATTGTAGCTGTTACAGAGTGAATTGTGATTAAGAATAATTTGAAACATATCGTTTAAAAACAATTAATGTTAAGATTTTTTAAAGAGAAATTGAGTTTTGGAGTCTTAATTTTGAGTTTTGATGAAAATATTTGAAGAAACACTTACTGTTATGATTTTTTTTGCGAAGTAGCTAATTAAGAAGAAATTAGCACTTTAAGTATTTAACTACGTACAAGAAATTTATGTGTGTGTCATGTATGTGGCATTTACAAGTTTAAAAATGCATGTGTGTGTCATGTATGTGTCATTTACAGGTTTTTAAAAGTCATTTTTTATTTTCCATAGACTCGTACAAGTTTGCGAGTCGAGTCTAGGGACCCTTTACGAGTCTGAGTCTTGATGATGATACAGTAATCACATGTTATTCAGACTTAGATTGGTGTGGAGATAGTCTGACATAAGGAGTAAAACAAGATTTTTTCAAGGTTTTTGGAGCACCAATCTCATGGTGCTTGTAACACCCTAATTTTCCTCGCGTAATTTATAATTAAAAATCAGAGTAAATTAAAACCATCAACAATTAGGATGCTACTTTCAACATAACCAGCTCATGGAATAAGATATGTAACACTTATTGAATTTTAAAATACTGAGAATTACAAAACAAGTCTGAACTTCAATATTATTTTAGCAGCGGAAAACATCAACAACTAATTTATTTTAACCTTTCAAACATAATCATAACAAACGGTAGTCATAATGATCCATTAAACATAAGAGATTAACATGAAATCTCCACTAAACATCAATTAAAATAATTAAGTGTTTCACTCCCCCTCAGTGTTACATATCAGAGCAGACGTCGACTCAACAAAAGCATAAAGAAGAGTACTATCTTCAACTCACATCCACGCCTCTACTGCAGTTTATCTGTACGATGCCCATGTAAAGACAACATTCAAACAGAAGAAGTGAGAAATCACAGTCATATAATGAAATTGCAATAATAATATGTAAGCACACCATTATCATATACATAATCACCCATTCCACAACTCATAATCCACACAATCCAAACGTCATAAATACAACAAGTATGCAATGCAATGAGACTCAACTTCATGACTCAATGCACGTGGTACCAAATGTGAACTCTCAGGTTCACTCACTCCCGATCCCCACCATAGGATCAGAGCCCACCAAAAATCATTACCATCACCATAGGTAACGCTTCACCAATTCTCACCTGGAACCAGCTACTCGCAGTCAATCCCCACCATAGGATTGAGACTCGCCAAAAGCGGACCACCGTCCAAACACCATGATGCATGATTCACAAATAACATGCAACAACAACATGTACAAGGATATTCACCTTAATCATTATACCACACCAAAACTGGCCACCAAACACCAAACATATATTACAAGCATTCACCAATAGCATTATAGTAGTATAGCAAATAATAACACACCATTCGCACACAATGCCACACCGCATACCACGCACCATTTGAAAACATTTCTAGGTAATGAAACTATTTTTAAAATAAATTTCACTGCGTCAGCTTTCCAACACTTTGAACGACACCCCAAACGGACACGCGAAACTCAAGTTATGAATTTTTAAAGTTGGCATAGCAGGTGTAACCGGTTACACCAAAATAGATAACTAGTTACCACTTGCTCAAAAATAGTGGTTAACCATCTCCAGTGTAACCGGTTACACTAAAACCAGTAATCGGCTACACCCTTTAAAATGCCTAGATTACGCTACTTTTTGACATTGTAACTGGTTACACCAAAACCTGTAACCAGTTACACCCTTTTAAAAAAATCAAATTTTATAAAAGTTGTCTCAGGTGTAACCGGTTACACCAAAAGTGGTAACCGGTTACCACTGCGACAGAAGCAGTTTTTTGCTATGCAGTAGTACGAAAATCAGTTTAGAACTCTTCCCAAAACCCCAAATTTTCACAACAGAAACATATACTCATGTTTCACATTCTGATTTCAAACAACACACAACAACACAACATTTTATCCATCTCCCAATTCATCCAACATACATCAAAACAACATGATCATACAATTACATAGTTCATAGTATAGAGGGAAAATTCAATTGAAAGGAAATAAAAACATTCACCCACATGTTATCATGCAAAACCCTTATACAAAAGGAAATCTCACCATTACCTTAGAATTCCTAGCAATGGTCCTTCTTACTGCTTCTCTTCCTTGCCTTAGCCTCTTTCTCTCCTATCTTCTCACGACTTTACGTAGAATGCCAAACTAAACCACCTTCTCCCAAATTTTCCTTTTTTAATAAAATTATCCTCATAATATGATTTCCTTTATTTACCCTAACTTACCCTCATGTAATTACCTCATTGTCCCTAAAATCTCTACACGTACTATTTATTTTATTTTCATTAATTCATACAATAAAATAAATAAAACATTATTTTTAATTGCCAAAATAACTCTAAATTATTCTACCCATTTCTATCATCTCTCCATAACCCTAACTCAAGGACACATACCCCGCCAACACCTTAAATTCTAAATTCAAAGGCTACCACCCTACACAAAAAGGTCCCTCCTAACACATCAAATCATCAAACAACACATACAATCGCAAAATTTAATTACGAAAAATAATTAAATAAACCGGGGTGTTACAATGCTCAAGGAAGAAACCGGTTGTGGCATTGTCTTCATGTGAAGATAAATACATAGCAGGATCCTATGCAGCTAGCCAAGCAATCTGGATTGAATCAATGCTGAAAGAATCAAAGACTACAGATAAAAAACTATTTGTTCTTCAATTGGATAATAAGCCACGTATAAACTTAGGAAGGAATCACGTTCTTCAAGGTAGAAGCAATCACATAAAAGCTAGGTTTCATTTGTTGGGGGAGCAGGTGACTCAAGAAAAGTTTGAAGTAAGATATTGTTCAAGTGAATCTCAGCTGGCTGATATTTTCATCAAAGGATTGAAAGTTGACAAATTGTTGACTCTTAAGAAAAAACTAGGAATGGTTCAATTCAATAGTTAGATTGTTTTGATGTTTTGTTGTAAAACTTATAATAGATTATAAAGAGGTATGTTGTTAGTTAATCCATTTAAGGAAGTTAGAAGGTGGTTAGTTAGTTAGTAGTTATTTGAGACGGTTACTTGGATTACAAGTCACATAATATTTTTATATAAGTGATGTGTTGAGTTTCATTTTAAACTAACTTCTTCAATAATAATACAAATTCTTCTCACGCATGTCCTGGATATCTTGTCTCACCTCTTACATATTCTTTCTTTCTCTTCACTGAGTGCAGATGCATTAACATTGAAAGTCCTAATTTTATTAAAAAAAACATATTTAATTATAAAAAATTTATCATTTAAATTTAATTTATTTACATCGATTGTAGATTTTTTTTAGGGTTAATTGTGATTTACCCCCCTGACATATGAGCGAGTTTTGATTTACCCCCCTACATGCCTTTAGGCAACGGTTTTTTTTGAAAAAATCGTTGCCAAAACCTGCCTATGGCAACGGTGGGGGGGTAAACCAAAACACGCTCATATGTCAGGGGGGTAAATCACAATTAACCCTTTTTTTTATACATGTATCAAGTCAAATAATGTTGTGTTTATAACAATATTTTAGAAACAAATATTTAAAATTGGTATTATCATAAGATTTGATTAAACAAATGAGTAATGTTATTCAATCACCCATTTTCTACACAAACTAGTGGGAAACCTATGCGTCCGCACGGGTTCTGGTGTGGACTGTGCACACGTCATCAGTTAAGTAATGAAAAAAAAAACGGAAAAAAATGTAGTTGATGAATCAAAAAGTAAAGTTTTTCCCGTTTATAAGGTCAATATATTATGATAGTAATCATATTCCCGTTAATATTCAATATTTTGATAAGTAATAATGTACCCGTTAATATTCAATATTTTAATCAATAACTTTGTTTTCCCGTTAATATTCAATTTTTTTATCAATAACTTTAAATTCCCGTTAAAAAATCAACATTTTGCTCAGTTTGTTAATGCTTATGTTAATATTAAATATTTTGATCTCTAAGTTAATGTTTTCATAAATATTAAATGTATCGATCAGTAACTTCGTATTCATAAATATTACTGCAAATTTCCGTATATAAAAATAATAAATAATGTTTTATGTTTTGATAATAATTTTAAAAATATATGAATCTATAGTAAACTTAGTCAGGTTTCTAAAAATATATGAATCTATGTAATATATGAAGCATTTTAAAGATAAAGTTGAAAACAAAATATATTAACTTTAGAAAGAGGTCAGTACAAACACTAATGTACATTACATTAAGAAGACAAAAAACATATTAAAATAGCCAAGAAGAATTCGGTTTATGTTCCATCAAACTTAATCACTAAATCTAAAACTTCTCACTGTCAAATAGTTTTCCCAGGTGTAGTCTTGCTCATCGTCATCATCAGAATCAACGATTTCGTAGTCCGACTCTTGACCATCATCTGAATCAAATTCTCGAACCCTTCTACCCATTCTTCCAGATCTCCTGATTCTTCTCCTCTTTCGTCTTCTTCGCACAGCAGGGGCCTGAGGAACCTGTCGAAAAATAACCAGTAAATGAACATAAACACAATATGTCACGTGACATGAAGAGGAAATAGAACAGACAATGGCATGAAATTTCATTAAGGTGTATTACCATGAACATATGCAAATAAGGTTGATGCAGTAAAAAAACGGCAAAAAGAACCAGGATGAAACAGAGTCGTACCGGCTGGGCGTGCTGATGTTGTTGAACTTGGGGAGGTTGTTGGTGCGGTAGAGGGCGGTGGTAGTCGGTTTGTGGTTGAAGGCCTGGAAGTGGTTGGTTGTCAGCCACCGTGAGACCCTCAAAGGGCTGTGCAACCTTGAGTACGTTGTTGGTCGACATAGAAATAATGATAGGTTTCTGTTGATTTGTTTGTTTTGGTGAGAAAAGCAGGAGGTTTATATAGTTTGGCAAATGCCTCCTTAGCTTCTCCCTGATTTTGGTAATGCAAATGCATTTATTTCCTTGAAACTGTAATAGTGGAAAATATAAAGGTAAAATAATAATTACTGATGATGGTCAAGATTACCACTAATTTGCAAATTATTGTGTGTGATATGACTGCACATTAAAGGCGGAGGGAACTGACCTTGGAAAACCGAAAAGCCAACAACAACAATGAATTGAACAGCTTCACAATTTTGAAACCAGGTTGATGAATACTTAGTGTTATAGTTCTCCCCTAGTTTCAGCCATAACATTGAGCATATCAATAATTTGCATATCAATAATTCACTCAAAATTCAACTTCACTTCAATTCCAATTCAACTCATTCAAGTTTCAATGAAAGTTCAAATTCAAATTTCATTTCAAACTAACTTTATTCAAGCAAACCTGATTTCGAATCCATTACAATTCCATTCAAGCTACATACACATAACACAATTCATTCAAGTTTCATTTCCATGCAAAATTCAAGTTCCATCCAATTTTAAACTCAATGTTTAGTTTCAAGTCTCACGTTTCAAGCACCTGTATCAAATTCAAATGTCAATTCCTAAAGTTAAGTTTCCAATTTTTATTCTAACCATTTTGACTCCAAGGCAGTATGTTCATCATGTTCAAGGAATTTAGAGGAGCAAGGAATTTCTGAACAAACCTGAACTTGCACCAACTACCTTGATTCTACCACCCCCGTCACACACTGTTGTGACGCACCTGCTGAAATCTAATAAACCATACCTGCACAATAATTCATTTCAGTCCATTTTTGTTTCAAATTCAAGTTTCATTGCCCAAGCAATTTTCAATTAATTCACATTCTAAATCACATTACCATTCATAAACAACCACAATACTTATACAAGTTCCAATATCAATTCAACAAATAGCATGTCGTTCAACTATTCCATCAAATTCAATTCATCATATCATTCCTATCAACCATCTCAATTCGTCATACACATCATCACTCAAACATATCCATTAAATAATGTTTTTGAATTATAGTTCATAATTGATATCATATTTAAAACAAATTCAAGTTCCATTAAATAAATAGCTTATAAACAACACTAATAAAGATGGATCACATGAAACCACTAATAGAATCTTATTACAAGAAGAGTATATGTAAAAGGAAATACATAATTAAGATTGAAGAAGTGATTTTTATCAAATTTTTATATTTGGATCGTAAGGGAATATATTGAATAAAGTAAAGATTTAAGAATATTTTGAATAAAGGAAAAACCCGTAAGGGAAATCTTTGTATCTCCTCCACTGAATCTCTATGTGATCACCACGATGCAAATCATGTAGACAATCAACGATATAAAGATCGTGCGGAGGACAATCGACAGGTGGTGCTCGTAGTCTTTCCCATTGGATGCCATGCTCTACTGCTGCAGGCCTTCTTCCATGTGCCGGATACCTGTAACAGACAACTATATAAACCACAACAACACAAATGGATACATCTTTATGTGGAAAGTCATATTATGAAAATTGGTATAATATACATTTTTATGTACTATGGCAACATAATGGATACATCAGAAAAACATATGATTAGTGTAAATCATGTTCAGTTACCTTGCTTGGAAGGTGTCAGTGTGAGGATCATATGTAACCTCGGCATCATAGCATGTTTGAAAAATAGCGACAAAATATTCTCCTTCTCGTTGCAGGTTTCCGAGTTTGGGATCGACATAAGGCTTTCAGTAGCTCTGCCTAGTAACACCACCTGATAATAAAATGCATGCTAATAAGTAACACCAGCAATAAAAGGTATAAATCATACCACATTTTCCGATCGAACAAAACCGGCTTAACAGCAATTGCTCAATCAAGACTTAATATAACAACAGCATTGTACACCACCATTTCACGCACATATATAACAGTCATCAAGAATCGAAGCAAAATCACAATCGGAACCCATAACCAACCAAGAATGAAATACAGTTACGTAAACGTACATAGGAAGAAGCAGAACATGATATTAAAACTAAGGAAGTTACGACATCCGCATTAATGCTAACCGCAACGTATAAACTAATCAATAATGATTTCAGCAATGATCCTAAATCATAGATATTGAAAAGCAGGACATTTATTTTTTAACCTGGATTTGAAAACACAAGCAAAGTATTGTTATCACAGTAGCAAACATCAGGAAAAATGCTTAAAATAATGGCCTATGAACATGACAATGCATAGCATAAGACAAGCTGATATTAATTACATCAGTAAACCTTGCCAAAAATCTTAACATGACCATGTTTGTGATGAATACAACCAAGTCGACAAACATAAGAATCATGACATATTAGTAAATCGACAAACACAACCAAGTCAAATAGAAATCGTAAATGGAAATTGAACCGAAAAGACTTCAGAACAGCATTCAGAACAACAATGTTGAAATCAAATTCAAACCGAAAATCAAAATAGAACAATCATAAACGAAAACCAAAACCCATTAATGATGTCAAGATTAGAACAATCATAATAGAAATGGTTATACAACCGAAATTGTATGTGAAAATGAAACAGAGCATCAAATAAAGTGCAAGGTAATCACATGGTTAAATGACATAAAAAAACAAAAATTTAGATACAGAATTGAAACTAATAAACATATACCTCGGAAGGCTTTTTCTCAGAACCACCGGATAGACAACACCACCACCATCATCCTCGAGACCTAATAGAACCTAAAAGAAAATGCAGAACACAAACTCACTCAACCTAAAATCAAAGAGAAAAATCAAATTAAAATTATAAGCTCTTTTAAATTCGTCCATGAAATCAAACTGTATTGAAATTCGTCCATGAAATCAAACCGTATTCCAAAAGAAAAAGAATCAACACGGATCCACCTTATTCCCTATGTTCTTTATGGTGAGACACCGTCGGCAACACCACGAGCATCTCATCCATCGCGACGGCATCTCGCTTACTCAGCGTAATATTCTTTATGGAACATTCTTTGAGAAAGAGAAAAGGAAAGAGAAAAAGAGTGGAAAATTAGGGTTAGAGAAAGAGATTGAAGAGAAAGAGAAGAAGTAAGGGTGGGAAGACAGAGAGAAAGAGAAAAAAAAAGGACGAGGAGAGAGAAAGTAAAGTGCATCAACCATTTCAAATTCAAATTAGCAAAGGAAGTTTGAACAGGTTGTGTCCTTAGCATGACATGTGTCCGAAGAGGGCAAAAAAGTCATTTTAGTGGTATATTTCTTTCTTATATGGTAGATACTTATACCAAACACTATTCACCATATTTATATGTTGAGTAGTGTTGTTTACTAAAAAAGATTTATTTTAAATAAAAAATATTTATAATTTTAAAAAATTAATTTTATAACACAAATATAAAATTTTTTATCAACCAAGTTTATTATTGCATTAACCACAAAAATATATGATATTAACCACATATTTTATTTATAACTTATTAACCAACTTCACAACTTCATTAGGCAATAATACATAATATTAATCAAATTCAGACATTAATTTATAATTTGATTAATGAATTTAAAAAATAATAATAAAAAGTAAAATAAAATTTATTAATATTAAACAATTTCATAAACTAGTATTTACATAATATTAACCAACTATTTTACTATTTAATTTTTGGGTTAATAGTCATTTACCCCCTGCAATATAGGCGACTTTTGATTTACCCTCCTTTAAAAAAAAAAATTGGATTACCCCCCCTGAAATTTTGGGGTACCCCCTTAAGCGTGTAAAAACCAGGGGGTAAATAAAAATATGTATATTTTACAGGGGGTAATTTTTCTACCTGGGGGGCAAAAGACTTAGAATTTTAAAATTTCAGGGGGGGTAATCCAAAATTATTTTTTTAAAGGGGGGTAAATCAAAAGTCGTCTATATTGCAGGGGAGTAAAGGACTATTAACCCTTAATTTTTTTATAATTTTTAAAATTTATTTACCAAATTATAATTTCACTATATTAAAATTTATTTACCAAAATTGATTAATAATCTATAAGTAAAATACATGATTAATAATATATTACTTTGTAATTAATGCAATAATAAAATAGGTTAAATATGTTTTTCGTCCCTCTAAATATTCCAAACTTCGTTTTTAGTCCTCCAAAAAATTTTGTTTAAAGAATAGTCCCCCTGAAGTTTTCCATCCCCAAATTTCATCCCTGTCGTCTATTTAAGTTAACGGTTGATGACATGGAGGCTGATATGTCATTTATTTTTATTTTTTAGGGTTAATACCTATTTTCACCCCTGCCATATGAGCGTGTTTTGAAAAACCCCCTGCGAAAAAAAAGTTGCAAGATTGGCCTTAACAAATTTCAAAAGTTACCATTTAGACCTTCATCAGGCCACATCATCAAAAATAATGATGTGGCAGTCATTTTTTTAATTTTTTAATGAAAAGAAATTCCACATCATTAATAGGCTTTGTGAAATGACTCTTATACCCCCCACTTTTTAATTTTTTTATTTAGTTTTTTTTTAGTTTTTCTTTTATTTAATTTTTTTAGATTTTATTTAATTTATAATTTTTTTATTTATTTAATTTTTTCTTTAATTATTTTTATTTAATAGGCTTTGTTTTTCTTTAATTTTTTATTTATTTTTATTAATATTTTTTTCTGAAATTATTTTTAATTCTATTTTAAACAAATTGTTATTTTAAAAATTATTTTAATTGGGCCACAAACAAACACACACAAGCCCATTATAAGTCCATTCTTTCTGGCCCATATATTATTTCATTTGTTATATGATTGACAAGTAACATATATAAACACTTTCATTTAGTAAATAGTTTTCGATGTGGGACTTTCACAACAACTTCACTCACAAACAAACCACCACCACCACAAACAGTACCTCAACTCCATCATCATCATCTTCTTCCCAACTCCTTTTCTTTTTCTCCAAAGAGTGAACCATAAAACACATAGAAAACAAGATAAAGAACAAAAACCAACACTTAAACCAACTCCTAAACTAACCTTGATGTTTTTACCATTACCACTTTCCAAATTTGAATGGAATGACCAAGATAGAATGTTGTGTAATTCAATCCATTGACCTGTAGCAGCTGAGAAACCAATCCTAACATATTCAGGCAAAAAGTCTCTCAAATCAATAACATGTGAAAGACTAGAGTTTGAACTGTGAGCATAAGTTCTGCATGTATTGGGAAGTTGTGACTTGTGAGCATTCTAATTTTGCGTCGTTATTCATTAGCATAGTATAGTCTCTGAATGATAATGAGGTGGAAGCAGAGTGTGTCATTTCCTAATACTTCTTATCTTCGCTCACACCATTTCCCCCATTTGCATACATGTTTCCAATTTATAAGTTCAATCATGTCACGCTAGATATTTTGCAATTATTTGATGCATTTTTGCTGAATTTTCAGAAGCACCGTGCCGGGTCATCTAAGCAGGATGTTGTGTACACGGATCCCATCCTGCAAGACTATCTAAAGAAACAAAATGCTTACTTTAAAATGATAGATGAATTTGAACTGTTAGAAGAGGAGGTTAAATCCCTTAGTGATAGCTAGAAAAGTGGTAAGGTGATTGATGAATATGAATTGTCAAAGGAAGAGCTTATATATTTGATAGCCAGGAAAGTGGCTGAGATGTTAGTATAAATAGCAGCTTGGAGATTGAGGTACTGTTTGCGGAAGAAGATGATGATGATGGAGTTGAGGTACTGTTTGGAGATTGAGGTACTGTTTGCGGAAGAAGATGATGATGATGGAGTTGCGAAATAATATATGGGCCAGAAAGAATGGACTTATAATGGGCTTGTGTGTGTTTGTTTGTGGCCCAATTAAAATAATTTTTAAAATAACAATTTGTTTAAAATAGAATTAAAAATAATTTCAGAAAAAAAATATTAATAAAAATAAATAAAAAAATTAAAGAAAAACAAAGCCTATTAAATAAAAATAATTAAATAAAAAAATTAAATAAATAAAAGAAAAACTAAATAAAACTAAATAAAAATAAATAAAAAGTGGAGGTATAAGAGTCATTTCACAAAGCCTATTAATGATGTGGAATTTCTTTTCATTAAAAAATTAAAAAAATGACTGCCACATCATTATTTTTGATGATGTGGCCTAATGAAGGTATAAATGGTAACTTTTGAAATTTGTTAAGGCCAATCTTGCAACTTTTTTTTTCGCAAGGGGGTTTTTCAAAACACGCTCATATGGCAGGGGTGAAAATAGGTATTAACCCTATTTTTTATTACTGTTTTTGCTTATGTAACAATGCCACACAATGCCACATAATTTGTCTTTTCTAAGTATCTATTAACTTTTCACTTTAGATTAAGTTAACCCTAGATTAACTCTTCACTCCCAAAAGCTAACATTTACACTCTCAAAGAAATTATGCTCTCTGTCTTGTTCCCACGGTGAGCGTAACATTGTTTCCTTTTCAAACCCTAAAGTATGTTTGATGTTTCATTCGTAACCTTCTTTTGGTAACCTTCTTTTGCAGTACTTTGTGATTGTGTTGCTCTGTGGTCCCAACATTGTTTTTGGAAGCTGATGCAAATCTGTGGTCCCTAGACAACGAAACTTGAGGTAGGTTCACATGTTCTTTATTAGATTTTGTTTTATTGAACTTTGGTATAGGTATAGTATTTTAATGATAGTGTATTCATCAATATGTTTGCTTTTTAGGATTTTTGTGGGTCCATCATTGATTGTAAATTTATTTTCAATATGTAGGGATGAGGGTCTTTAAGGTAATATTTTTACTAAGGGTTCTTTTGTAAAAGACCCCATGCTAGAGTATGTGGGTGGGGATGTATACGCTTTTAATGGACAGGATAGTCAAAGTTGGTCATTTTTTTATGCTTGTGATTTAATTAAGGGGATGGATCCTGGATTTGAGTATAGTAGTGTTATGATGTGGTGGAAACATGGAGAAGGTGCCTTAGAAAGTGATCTAAAACCATTTAAGGATGATTGTGATGCTTTTGAGATTAGTGCCTTTATGAACGAATGCAAGGATGATGTTGAAATATACACTGAAGAGATACCAAGTAAGGGGGCTGAAACCTTTATGGAGACTGCAAGAAGGAGGAACAAATGCCCAAAATTTGAAGATAAGGTTGATTCTGGTTCCGATGATGAGTATTCTAGTGATGAGTCAGTGAAAGATATTAAGTTTGAAGATAGTGAAGAAGAAGGGATGAATCATATTGATGAGGGTTTTGATGATGGTATTAATGTGCAATTTGATAGTCATCCATCAAATGTACATGCTGAAGATGATGTGGCTGGTTCTAGTGAGGTAGTTAAAGAAAGCTTGATTAAACCAGAGATGGGTAAAGAACATGTAATTGAAGATGGGTATTTAACTGATGAGCTTGATAGTGGAGCTGAAGATCATAGTGATGATGAAAGGCCAAGTGTTGTTAGATATAATGATGTTGATGGTATTACAAAGGATTATAAGTTCAAGGTGGGAATGGAGTTTTCATCACTTAGACAGTTTAAGAATGCTATTTTGGAACATAATGTACTGAATGGGAGGGATGTTAGATTTGTGAAGAATGATGCAGTGAGATGTAAGGTGGTTGTCATACCCCAAATTTTGACCACTAAGATTTCCCATCATTGTGCAAATCATCAGCACAATATGGATGTACCTTTGTACCTCATTAGTCTCCCCAAAGGTGGGTGAGCATTCACTACAAACAGGATTTAGGGTTTCAAACCCTCGCAGAGCTCTTAGACAAAGGATCAATCAAGGAATGACATGATCTTCAACTTTTCTAGCCTCTCAAATATCCACAATGGATCAAGAGGACTCCCACTTCAAGGATTAAGCACAAGTTTGCTCCCTTCTAGGTGGATCAAGCCTCAGGATCGCCAGTGTCACCAAATTAGGGTTTGGTCGACTAGGGCCTCCAGATGGAAATTTTCCTATGGGCATGAGCCAATGCTTCAAAGCATAACCTAATATGCTCCATGCAACATCATAATCCCCATCATCAAGTCAATTTAGCCTCAGGGGATGCATACATCAAAAATCAGGAATTAGGGTTTCTTGACCTAATTCACCCCTAAGTTGACTTTTGGGACAAATCATAAGCCAAGACCTCAAGACATGATTTGAGGGTCTCCAACATACCACGTTGATCCATTTGCAACAATGGATTGACCCAAGAAGCTTGAGCAACAAGTTTCAATTTCATCTGAACCACAGTTGGGGTTTCGCGGGAAAAGTCAACTGTAGCTTTGACTTTTGACCAGGACATGCTCCCAAGCCGTGGGACACGATTAAATACACCCTATAACACCCATGGAATATGTCCATCAATTTTGATTTAGGTCAAGGACATGATTTCCTGAAGAATCGCACAGTTTGGAATTCATCTGATAAAAAGTCAACTGTGCACAAAAGTCAAACTTTGACTTTTTGAGATTTTTCATAAAAATGGTTTTTTAACCCTAAAAAGATGTTAATGTGTGATTGGAATCATCATTCATCAAGAAAAATCAAAGAAAGTGGGATAACTTGTAAAAGGGGTAACCATAAAAACTTAGAAATTTTTCTAAGTTATGAAAAAAAGTGGCAAGGGTACCAACTTTGGAGGATCATAACTCCTAAACCACAAAGCCATTTTTCCCCATCCAAAGCTTGATTTGTAGCCCTCATTACCCTCTACAAAAACTTCAACTAGACCTAAGTCCAATTCATTAAGGATTTTGAGTTATGCTTGGATCAAAATGGCTAAAAAGTTAAAATTGACATTTTTCAGCACAATGTCCCAACTTCAAGGCTGTTTTTCTCCATGATCCAAGTTGAACCAGGTCTAATGTTAAACATCAAAGTTTAATTACGTCATCTAAGCTTTCCGAAAAGTCCTAGAACGTCCATATAGCATACTCGAGCAGGGAGTTATGGATCTTACAAAATGGCTTGCTGAAGCTGATTTTTTCAAGGCAGATTTGCACATTTTTTGTGCCACACGAATTTTCAAGCCTTGTCATCAGTTTGGACACATCTAAGGATCAAATCCAAGTGGGATGATCTGATCCATGAACCTCCCAAGTCCAAGGAACAAAGAAAAGCATGTCAATGCCTAGAAATCCCTAAAAGAGGGACAAAACTTCAATTTTGGTCTAAAGCATTTAATGGATGCTTAGAGGTGGCATGTAATGAGCCATTCTCATCTAAAATTAGTCAAGACTTATCCAAGACCAAGGGAACCAGCAGCCTGTGCCCTAACCTCTAGTCAATGGCTAGAGGAGACTTGGATTTCCATTGGCCAACATTGGCCAAACACCTGCTGCAGCCACCATTCACTGTGGATCCCAAAACAAACTTGCTCCACTATAAATAAAGCTCATTTGTGTTCAGTTTGAGTACACCAAAGCCATCAAACAGATGATATCCTCAAATTCTCTCTTTCACTCCAAAATGCCTTCATTAGTAAGGAAATTCTGAGTTTTTGAGCTAGAGAGCAATTCCACTCAATCTAATCACACACACACCTCATATATATCATATGTAAGCTGTGCAAACCATCAAAAGTGACCTGTAATCACAACATCACAAAGTCACCTCTCAAAACCTCAAAATGGCACTTTTTTGCATTTTTCAAGCCATGTCTTGATTCAGTCACTTTCCAAACCAGATAAAACCTCAAACACACTCTAAATATCATCCTTGAACTATCCCAAATGGTGCCACACATCTGGAACACCATTTGAGAGAGTTGGCATTTTGGCCGTTTTTTGCCATTTCGCGAGAAAGTGCACAAACTTGCTCCAGAGGTTTCCAGCCAATTCCAACCATCCTAAAAGCTTCTAAGAGGTCATTTGAGGTTGTCCAAAGCATCAAATCATTTCTGGAACAAAGCACTTGGAAGGTTGCCCAAAATCTCCAAAAAAGAGGTAAAATCCACAACTTGAATTCTTTGAATCATGCTTTCCTTTGTTGTCCACATACATGCATCATATTGAACAATTCTTGAGGTAAAAATGTAGTCCTTAATGTGTATGTTGTGATCCTCCGAATGTTTGCATTTTGACATGTTTTTATGTGGAATTTTGGTTGTTTTGAAACCATGTTCAGTTCTGCCTTTTCTTCATTGGTGTGTTCTATACATTAAGTTTTAGTTTGCATGAGTAACACCATTGGATTCCTTGCGAAAAATCGGTCAAGATAGGTTTTTACGGATTTCAATTCCGATGAAAATTGAGAGAGTTACGCGCGTTGGAAATTTTACGTGAAACGGCTTCGAATTAACGATATCGGTTCTGTTTTTTCGCTTTGTACAGTGAGTTTCCAAGTGCGTGAATAATACCATTGGATTCCTTGCGAAAAATCGGTCAAGATAGGTTTTTACGGATTTCAATTCCGATGAAAATTGAGAGAGTTACGCACGTTGGAAATTTTACGCGAAACGGCGTCGAATTAACGATAGCGGTTCTGTTTTTTTCGCTTTGTATAGTGAGTTTCCGAGTGCGTGAATAACACCATTAGATTTCTTGCGAAAAAACGGTCAAGATAGGTTTTTACGGATTTCAATTCCGATGAAAATTGAGAGAGTTACGCGCGTTGGAAATTTTACGCGAAACGGCGTCGAAAACAACGATAGCAGTTTTTGTTTTTTAATTTCTGCGTTTTGTGCGTCGATTTTCCGTGTGTGTGAGTAATACCATTGGATTCCTTGCGAAAAATCGGTCAAGATAGGCTCTTGCGGATCTTGATTCGGTTAAAAATCAAGAGAGTTACGCGCGTTGGAAATTTTACGCGAAACGATGTTTTTACACGCAGCAGCTCTGGTTTTTTTATCGCTGCGTTTTGTACATTGAGTTTCGGCGTGCGTGAGTGATACCATTGGATTCCTTGCGAAAAATCGGTCAGGATAGGCTTTTGCGGATCTTGATTCGGTTAAAAATCAAGAGAGTTACGCGTGTTTGAAATTCAACGCGGAACGATGTTTTTAATCGATAGCAGTTTTTGTTTTTTAATTTCTGCGTTTTATACGTCGATTTTCCGCGTGCGTGAGTAATACCATAGGATTCCTTGCGAAAAATCGGTCAGGTAGGTACTTCCGTATTTTGATTCTGATAAAAATCGAGAGAGTTACGCGTGTTGGAAATTTGGCGCGGAACGATATTTTTTAATCGATAGCAGTTTTTTCTGCGTTTTATACGTCGATTTTCCGTGTGCGTGAGTAATACCATCGGATTCCTTGAGAAAAATTGGTCAGGTAGGTACTTCCGGATTTTGATTCCGATAAAAATTGAGAGAGTTATGAGTGTTTGAAATTTGATAAAAACGTGTTGAAAATTAAAGTTTCGGTACTCGTTTTTACCCCAAAAAATGTCGAAAATGATATTTTGATATCTTTCCTCTTTTTCTTACTTTTTATCTTCAAAACTCAACCAATTTTTTTTCACATAGCAAAAAATCATCATTTTCCAATTCGTACCCCATAATATTTTAATCCAAAAAAATCACAAAAAAAATATTATTTTTAATATATTTAAAAATAGTGTTTTAAATTGTTTTAAATGCTTTTAAAATGATTTCTTTTTTTTTCTTGATTTTTAAAACCAAAATGATTTTAAATATTTATGTTGATAAAATATTTTTTTTCATAAACTTTAATCATTATTTAATGATTTTATTTGATATTTTTATCGTTTTTTACTTAATTTTTCTTGAAAAAAATGCCTAAAAAATGAAATTGGGGTTTTCTTTGATTTTCACCCTACCAAATCTTTTTTAAACACTTGGGCCTCTAATAGAGTGTAAGACCCAATCCTTTTTTGACCAAATCATTTTTGGGCCTCATTCATTGTATAAGCCCCGATACCGTAAAAAACAAACGGCGCGATCGTCGCCTTTTTAAAAAATAACCTTGGGCCTCTCCTCGAGCTATAAGACCCATTCAAAACTTTTGGGTCTTTATTAGAGTGTAAGACCCAATCCCCTTTTAACCAAAACAATTTTGGGCCTCACTTATTGTATAAGTCCCTCTGCGTTAAAAGAAAACTTCGGCGCGATCGCCATTTTCAAACGAAAATCAACTGGGCTTCTCTTTGAGCTGTAAGTCCCATTTCTTTTCATTTTTTAACACTTGGGCCTCTATTAGAGTGTAAGGCCCAACCCTTTTTTAACGAAACAATTTTGGGCCTCAGCTATTGTATAACTCCCGATACGTTAAAAATCTCGGCGCGATCGCCATTTTCAAACTGAAAATATTTTGGGCCTCTCCCTGAGTTGTAAGTCCCATCTTTTGTACAAAAATACACTTTGGGCCTCTAATAGAGTGTAAGACCCAACCCCTCTTTTTTATATTTTTTAATAATTTGGAAAATTAATAACTCCTTCAATTTTGATTATTTTTTATTGGTTCTTTTTCTGAAAAATCACAAAAATAGTAAAATATTTTATTCTACAAAAAAATCAAATTTATATTATTTATTTAATATAGTTGGTATTTTTGTGAATAAATTCATTTTTAATTGTTTTTAAGCATTTTAAAAGTGAATATTCATCTTGAAAATAAAGACTATGGGTCTCCCCTCGTGTTGTAAGCCCCATTTCTTTTCTTTAAACTCCTTGGGCCTCTATTAGAGTGTAATACCCAATCCCTTTGTAAATACCAAAATTTTGGGCCTCAGTCACTTGTATAAGTCCCACGGTGTTTCCAAAACCTCGGCGCGACCGTCGCCCTTTTCAAAACTAACCATTGGGCCTACCCTCGAGTAGTAAGACCCATTTCTTTTCTTAAAACTCACTTGGGCCTCTAATAGAGTGTAAGACCCATCCCTTTGTACAGAAAACCTTTCTTGGGCCTCGGTCACTTGTATAAGTCCCTCTGTACAAATTCAACAGTGCGCTCACTGATAAAACCCTGGGCCTCTCCTTGAGCTGTAAGCCCCAAATCTTTCTTTTTCAAAGCACTTTCTCCTTTGATTTTGAATATACTGTTGTTTTCAATCTTTCTTTGTTGAACAACTAACCAAACAGCATGGAAGCTCTACAACCGAGTAAGTGTTTACCCGCTTTCATTTACCGCCTTCATATATATATAACTGTATTGTGGGGCTTTTTCACTGTAAGTCTCCTTTCATAAACTCATATACATATAACTGTATTGTGGGGCTGTTTCGCTGTAAGTCTTCTTTCATAAACTCATATCAACTGTGTAATAATAGTATAAATATTTAGAGTTTCCCCGGCAACTACGTCTAGAACTAGGTGACGCCGTTTCGTTTATTCGTAGAAATACACAGCTAGACCCCCAATAGGATCACCAGATACAGTCTTCTCTTCAGCTGTCCTCATTAGGAATTGTCAAGAAACTCTACTCCCCAAGATGAATGTCTTCTCCGTGAATGGCATCTTTGAGTTTCTTCCAAATTCTCGGACTTTCCTGACTTGATCTATTCCTTGTGAATAGCTTGCCTTGAATTTCTCGGGGTTTGGGGACCCACGGGCTTCCTAAAAGCATCGGTCTCCTCTTGGGCATCGTACAAGGACCCACAGGCTTCCTCAAAGCAACCCTGCCTCCTCTTGGGCTTCGTACAAGGACCCTACAGCTTCTTAGAAGTATTCACAGCCTCCTCTTAGGCTTCGTATAATGATCTCTTCCTCCGGGAATGATAGCCTCCTCTTGGGCTTAGTACAAGGACCCGTCGGCTTCTTAAAAGTTTCCAGCCTCCTCTTGGGCTTCGTACAAATTATCCCGATGACCTCCTAGAGGTATAGGAACAGAACCTAGTCATCCTCATAGAACAGTCCTTTCATAGAGTCTACTACTGTCTCTCAAAGCATAGTACCAAAGATAAAAACTCTAGACTTGAACAGTCTAATCTCCTTGAGTCTCAAAGACATTCTCAAGTGACCCCTTCGTTAAATAGGAAGGAAACCCGTAGACTCGGACAGTCTCAATACCCTTTGGATTTCCCGTTTCCTCAAAGAGAAGGAAATATCCCTGATCCTCAAATCAAGTCCCTGAGTACAGTGTTGCTCATATAAGAACTGATTTTCTCTTTAAAATCGGTATACTGGACCTGTCACTTAACTGAAACAGTTACCATAGCCTCCTCTTGGGCTTTGTTCAATGATTCTTCCCAGCGAAGCAAACGTTTAGCCTCCATCTCGGACTTCGTACGAGATACCAAAATTCTCCCCAGCGGAGTCAAACAACATTTAGCCTCTCTCTCGGGCTTTGTACGAGACACATAAGAGACTCCCTCGTCGAGTCAATCACCCATTTAGCCTCCATCTCGGGCTTTATACGAGATACAAAAAGGTTCTTATTGAGCCAAATAAACAACAGCCTCCATCTCGGGCTTCGTACGAGATACAGAGACTCTATTGTTGAGTCAAACCTTGTAGCCTCCATCTCGGGCTTCGTACGAGATACAGAGACTCTCTTGTTGAGTCAAACCTTTTAGCCTCCATCTCGGGCTTCATACGAGATACAAAATCACTCTCTTGTTGAGTATAAAAGATTCTCCTGTTGAGTCAACCCTTTTTGCCTCTCTCTCGGGCTTCGTACGAGACACATAAAAACTCCCTCATGTTGGGCCAATAGCCTCCTCTTAGGCTTTGTATAAGAAAACCACTGGTTGATCCGATCAACCTTTTAGCAGCAAAGTTGTGCCTCGTTCACAGTACACAAACATCAACAACTCCTTTCCCTTCATCTAATCGCTGTAAGCGGCAAGCCTCTGGATCATCGATATCCACGCCACTATCCCTCTTTTAGCATGAGAAATTCCTAAGGAAAGATAGCATTGCTCTACACTGAGTTAAAGTCTTCTCATTTAGGTTAAAATCCCCTATAAAGGAAATTATGGCATTACTAGGATCCGCGTATCCCGGTTAAAGTAATCCTCCTTTATAACCAGTCACCCAACAGTTGTGACAGACAAACCCTTCTTTAGAGATGACAAATTCTCTCTAAAGCCGAGGTTCTTCAGCTTCACGTCTTGGGCTTTGAACAAGACACAAATAGACCTTCAGCTTCACATCTTGGGCTTTGAACAAGATACAAATCACCTTTCGCTTCACGTCTTGGGCTTTGAACAAGACACCAAAAACCAATTTCCTCTCATAGAATAGGAGGAACTACGAACGCTCTGATTTCCCTGTTTCGGTAAACGGGAATACGTAGGCATAAGATCGAAAGAAAAGATCTTAGCGAGCACAATCAACAAAAAACCCAAATCCCATATCTCCATCAATCAAAAGCAGTAATTCAAAAGCATCATTCCTAACATCCTAACCCTTGTTCCCCACTAGAAGGTCCTAGAAAGAAAGAAAACTGTATTGGCGAAAATACAAATAACCAGTACAAAGGCCCCCCCACATTGATAGCATCCGTAACCTAACAGACCGCTGTTTAAACTCAGTATGCAAAGCAGGGTTAATTGGAGACATCTATTTCCCTTCCTTATTCAGCTCACAATAGAATAAAAAATGAATCGACCTGTAGTCAAAGCTCAACCGCAGAGAGCGACCAGCGCTTAAGAACCGCGTCCAAAATCACTCGCTACAGAAAAATGGCGCCCACCGTGGGGCCCATTCTTTCTTCCTTACAATTTAAACCTTGAGTAAGTCATTTTCATGGCGGTGGCCACCAACAGAAAAATGGCGCCCACCGTGGGGCATATCTCTTCAGCTTCTTTCCTTTTTCATCCTTTTCACCTCTTTGGTTGATACCACAGATTGGGGCTTCCGCCGGGGAACCCATTTTCTGTCAGGAACTTAGGATTCTTAGCTTTAAAGGTCTAGGATGTTTAGGACAAATATATATACTGCTTTTCTTAATTGCTATACGTGTTTATTTTTCTGCTAATGGGAATGCGTGTGATGCCGCATGTGGTGAGAATGAGTATACACTTAAGATAAGTGATGGCGACGGGGTCGACCATCAACCTCAGTGGAGGCTGACCAACGCAACCCATTCACTCTTCTAGCCAATGGGCCGGTTGTTAAGTCTGAGAAGCTGAGGAGCCAAACCCTTTCGTAGTGCGAAAACTATCGGAAATAGTTGTTACGCGATACTACCCTCATTTGAGGCTGGTGATCTATTCTCGGTGAATGGTACTTACTCTAAGATTGCTCTACAACTCGCTGGCGATCCGCTTGTTGTTTTGCTTTCCTGGGAGGAGCTGATGATAATGAGTACAGGTACAAAAATCACCCTAGTATAAACCTTCGGGGATGGGTAGAGCCTTGACTTCATGACAACGACCCTTTGACCCCATGTTTTTTCTATGTTTTTGTGTGCTGCATTCATGCATTCATTTAATAAAACATTAAAACATTCAAAAAAAACTTCTCTTCTAGTCTCTCTGTTTTTCAAATTAAACTAAGACTGTGATTGCAAATATCAGAAAAAAGGAGTACGCTAATGGATTTCGGTAGAAGGAGAACTCATACGTACACCTTCAAGGTTCCAGAACTAGAGGATTTGAGAAGGTTAACAAGGATGATCACTAACCCTGAGGCTTTTAGAGCCAAGCACGGAGGTTTGCTACCACTGTTAAGAGTCCATGTGATTGAGGGAATCATGGATGCGTTCATCCAATTCTACGATCCAATTTATCACTGTTTCACATTCCCGGATTACCAGCTAGCACCAATGCTGGAGGAGTATTCTCATCTGATTGATCTACACATTACGGATCGAGCTCCATTTTCTGGACTGGAAGAAATTCCAAAGAATCAGACAATTGCAAGAGCAATTCATTTAGACGAGTCTGAGGTCAGGACTCACATGACTACTAAGGGTGGCATCCAAGGTTTGCCAGCCCAGTTCTTGACAAAGAAGGCCCTGTATTTTGCCAGTATAGGGAACATAACTGCTTTTGAAAGCATCTTTGTTTTACTCACCTACGGGTTATTTTTGTTCCCCAACATCAATAACTTCGTCGATATCAACGCTATTAAGGTTTTTCTCATTGGAAACCCTGTGCCGACTTTGCTCGCAGATGCGTATCATTCTGTACACTTGGGAAATTTGTACAGTGGAGGGGAGATCACATGCTGTGTACCTCTGCTTTATAAATGGTTTATCTCTCACTTGCCCAAGTCTGCTGCTTTTTGGGATTGTAAGAGTGTCTTACGTTGGTCGCAGAAGATCATGTCTCTCACCAACTCTGATATAGATTGGTGTAAAAGGATCTATGAGGGAATCAGAATCATTGACCGTTGTGGAAACTTCCCCAACGTACCCCTTATAGGACCTAAAGGAGGAATCAACTACCACCCAGTATTAGTTCGCCGTCAATTTGGATACCCGATGAGACACATCCCACTAGGTGTTCATCTGGAAGGTCTTTTCTTCAAGGAAGGAGAAAGTGACAGAGCACTAAAGATGGAAATAGTGCATGCTTGGAAACATGTTCATAAGAAAGGACGGGAGTCTCTAGGAAAACCAAACTGTGTCTCGGTGGAGCCTTATCTCCATTGGGTACAAACTAGAGCTCTCAAGCTAAAGATGCCTTATCCTCGTTACGGAATTCTTCCGCCAAAGGAATCTGTCATGTACTTCATGACGGAAACTGAAAAGCTTCAGGTTACTCTCAACAAAGTTCAACGGGAGAGAAGGTCTTGGAAGAACAAGTACCGCACCCTCGACGTAGAGTGCATCAAAATACAGCAATTACTGAAAGAGAAAGATGCTCTGATTGAAATTTTGGAGCAACATGCTGTAGAGAATCAAGATGACCAAAGGAATTTGCTCACTCCTTTCACTTGGCAAAGGAATGACAACCCGACAACGGCCCAAGAGCCCCGGTCAAAGAAAAGGATGATATCAGAATCAGCACCCGGTTTCTCCTCAGAGAGGACTCGGGACCCATTAGTTTAGGTTTCTGTTTCTGCACTTTGTAATCTACTGTATTTCCATTTCTGTAATCCTTTGGAATTCAATAAAAAGGGGTTTCCCCACCGTTTGATATTTGCAATCTAATTGTCAAAGTTTATTTTAATTAAACCAAAAAACAATTAATATAATCATTGCATTCATCATTCTCACATCGCGAATTCTTCTTACCTACGAATCTCACATTTGTGTCTCGGTTCTAGAGTCAAACTGTCTCATTCGTACAATACTCGGGCTAATCGTCATAAAAAGATGGATGATCTTGAGGAAGAAAACTGAGAGTTGAAAGAAGAGATCGACGCTCTGAGAGAGGATATGAGAAAGCTTCGTAACGACATGCAAGCCATGGCAGAAGCTCAGTTACAAAGAACTGTGATCTCAGAGAACACCTCAACGCCCATAGTGGAAAAGTATGATCCTAGGTATCAGATGCCGAAAGATCGTCCCTGGGGAATGCCTATCAACTATATCCCGGGAGGATATGTTCCGCCGATCACTGAAGATCAGGGAATCGCAACAGAAGCCGCTGGTCCTGAAGGTTACAAACTTCGGGAAAGCGAAGATGCCAGGGGCATACTGAAGACTCCTGAAGGTTACAAACTTCGGGAAACGCCAAGATTTGCTGCCATAGTCACGGTACCACCCCCTGTGGTGCACACTGTCCCGGAAGGACAGATTCCGCCAACACCTTCTGGTAAGAAGGAAACTATGTTCGATAGAATGGATGAATTCCAGGAACAGTTCCTGGAAATGCAGATGGAGCTGCAAGCCATTCGCGGTCAGGATCTATTTGGAAAGGACGCCGCAGACCTCTGCTTGGTCCCCAATGTGAAAGTCCCGCACAAATTTCAAGTGCCCGACTTTGAAAAGTACAAGGGTAACTCTTGCCCTCAAAGCCATCTGGTGATGTACGCTCGGCGGATGTCAGCTCAGACGGAGAATCAGGACCTACTGATTCACTACTTCCAGGATAGTCTAACCGGTGCCACATTAAAATGGTACATGGGTTTAAACCGTGCCACGATCATCACTTTCAGAGATCTTGGTACTGCCTTCGTCCAACAATACAAATACAATTTGGACATGGCACCCGACAGAGATCAACTCAGATCAATGTCGTAAAAGGACAAGGAAACCTTTAAGGAGTATGCTCAAAGGTGGTGTGAAATTGCCGCTCAAATTTGTCCGCCTCTTGAGGAAAAAGAGATGACAAAAATCTTCTTAAAGACCTTAAGCTCATTTTACTATGACCGAATGGTTGCCAGTGCGCCCAGTGATTTCATCGAGATGGTCGGCATGGGCGTACGTCTTGAGGAAGCCGTCCGAGAAGGACGTTTGGTAAAAGACACTGGATCGACGAGCGGTACTAAAAAATATGGTAGTGCTCTCCCTAAGAAAAAAGAGCAAGATATTGGGAATATCTCTCTCGGAAAGCAAAGGCGACGTTATCAGCCAGTAGCAGCTGTGACTCCTGCTACCAGCCCTGCGCCTATTCCTACGTATCAACCTCAGGTTGCGCAGAGCCAACCTGATCAGCAAAGGACACAACAGCCTCTTCAGCAGGCTCGTCCTCCATACAATAACAACCATACAACACGACCATCAGGGTTTGATCCTATACCCATGTTGTACACAGAATTATTTCCGTTACTACTGGCTAAGGGGCACATTCAGACTAAGTCTCCTCTTACAGTACCAGAAAATCCGCCTTTTTGGTTTAAGGTGGATCAGACATGCCCTTATCATTAAGGAGGATCAGGGCATAACATAGAGAATTGTCTCAATTTCAAGTCCGACGTGCAAAAGCTTGTTAGAAGCGGGCTCTTATCTTTCAAAGATACGAATCCCAATGTTCTCACGAACCCGCTGCCTCAACATGAGAAAGTTGCAGTCAATCTGATTGAGAAAGAGACTAACAATGTCTATCAAATTCATGATGTACTCTTGTTAAAGACCAATCTGGTCAAGATGCATTGTAGACAAAGTGGATATGGCCATGTGCCACCTCATAATTCTCACCAGTTTGATATCTGCTCTAAAGACAACCAAGGATGTTCGGTAGTGCAATCAGCTCTACAGGAACAGATGGATCTCAGATGGATCCAAGAGCACCGAGTTCGTGGAGTTAACATGGTTTACACGAATTCTAACGTCATTCAGAACCACGGCATCCGTGCAATGAATGTCAACTTGGTGGCGATGCACTCAAGGCAAAGCCAGTATCATAATCTGCCACGGCACGATTACAGTTCCTGTCTGATTTGATCGGTAAACAAACAGGGATGCTCTTTCATACAAGAGGCCCTCCAGCGTCAGATGGATCTTGGATGGATCCAAGACTACCATGATAGGAACCCTTATCAGATCAATATGGTTCAAATCTTTGATATTCGCGTGATGAATACCAACCTGGTAGAGTTACATGCTGAGCAAGTCCGACTCGGATTCTTAATATCACATGACTATCAAAACTGTAAAGCAGGTTGCGAAAACGATCGAGGTTGTACCCTTGTTCAGGAGGCACTTCAGCACTTGTTAAATCATTGGTGGATGCCAATCTACATGGACGAAGATACTCAGCAAATTAGTATCAATAACAGGAATCCTACTCGTCGTCAAAGTCAGGATGTCCGATCAGTGGAAGCTAACCTAGTGAGGTTACATTGTATTCAAAGTGGGCGTGGCCAGGTGCCACCACACAATTATGACCGTTGTAGCGTCTTTTCAGAAAGTAACCAAGGGTGTTACCTGGTGAGAGCAGCTCTTCAGGGTCAGGTGGACCGTGGAGAAATTCGTCCATATCCGGGTTCTGGACCCATCAACTGGACGCCGAATTACCTTGTCGAGCAAGTCGAGGATGTTGTCACAATCTCTGGTCATCACCATACCAGGGATGTTTTTGCCATCATCCCTCTATTTGACGAATCTAAAGTTCCCAACCAGGAACGGATCGAGATTACTTACGATGGTCAGAAAATCAGAAGGCTCCCGTAATCATCTATCTACTGGGACCACTATCGTATGAATCAACTAAGGCTATCCCTTACAAATACGGTGCAACAATAGTCGAAAATGGAAAGGAAATTCCATTACCCTCCGTTGTGAACATTTCAGACATCAGTCGAGTAACACGGAGTGGTAGAATCTTCAACCGAGGGGTTGGGGAAGTTAACAAAGAAAAGGAACTTCAGACAGAAGCTCTCGATCTATCAGTCGGTCAATCCAATAATCCCGACCTTTCAAAAAACAACGATGAGATGTTGAAGCTCATCCAAAGGAGTGAATATAACATTGTCGATCAACTGTTACAGACTCCTTCAAGGATCTCGGTATTATCACTGTTACTCAGTTCAGAAGCCCACAGGGAGGCTCTACAGAAAGTCTTGGAGCAAGCCTTTGTGGAACAGGCTGTAACAATCAGACATTTCGATAGTATTGTCTCTAACATCACTTCCTGCAATAATTTGGGATTTAGTGATGATGAATTACCCGAAGAAGGTCCCCGTCATAACATGGCACTCAATATCACTGTTAACTGTCAGGACGATGCTTTAGCCAGCGTACTGGTAGACACAGGGTCAGCCCTGAATGTTATGCCGAAGTCGACCTTGATGCAATTATCATTCAAGGGCCCTCCGATGAGAGTCAGCGAGGTCGTCGTCAAAGCATTTGACGAATCCAGAAAAACAGTTATCGGCGAAGTTGATCTTCCCATAACTGTTGGTCCTCACACTTTCCAAGTCACTTTCCAGGTTATGGACATCCGGGCAACGTACAGTTGTTTATTAGGAAGACCTTGGATACATCAGGCTGGAGCGGTCACTTCGACCCTCCACCAAAAGCTAAAGTTTGTCAAGAACAATCAACTTGTCACGGTTTGTGGGGAACAAGCCTTGCTTGTGAGTAACTTGTCATCACCTACTGGAATAGAACCCGAGGAGGTTATTGGAACTCAGTTCCAAGCGCTATCGGTGAGCAAGGACGATCAATCCCAAGGAGGAACCTCGATTTCCTCATACAAAGATGCTATCAAAGCGGTCGAGAGTACCGATACAACCGGATGGGGACAGCTTGTCATTCCTATTGACAATAAAATAAAGAAGGGTCTTGGTTTTTCTGCAACATGTACCCAGACAGCTGTCAACGATGAAAGTCTTCATCCCCTTCAAAACTTCTTCCACAGTGGAGGTTTCCTTCACCCAGTGTCTCAGACAGTTCATGCTATCAATGAGGAAGATCCCTCTAACACAGATGAAGAATGGAAGTCCTACCTTAACGAGGACGGTTATATGTCTCAGGAAGAGGTGCCTATGCCTTTTTGCTTTCCTACAGAAAGTCCGAGATTTATACCAAGATCAGATGTCGAAATGATCTACGGGGATTGTGATCTGGAAGGATGCCGTGCTCCGCCACATTCATTAGAGGAAGACACTCTGATGAAAGACAACTTTGATCACAATTACTATGGCCCGATGGATGGCCTGCCAATGTGGCAGCCTTACCCAGGAGACTTGGGGCAAGAAAGTCAGCCGAGTAATGAGACTCAGCTGACCATCATTGAACAGAATACCTGTGTCCCCACCATGTCATGGGATCAACACTCAGGTCATTCAGAAACTACTCAACATGACGATGAATTTGCAATGTTTGCAGGACTAGAATTCATCAACTATGCTTTCCCTGAGGTCAACGTCATCGAGAGGGATGACTCCTCCAGTTCCAAAGAAGTTTGGGACACCTTGGGACAACCGAGTGGAAAATACAACTATAGGGTCAAGTACACCGCTCCCGAAAGCTCTCGTATCAGGCTCGAAGATATCCATCCAACTGGATGGGGAGATACAGCTGAGAGCACAAATGCTATGCAAAATACAACAGAGGAATCCTCCTACGACAACTCTGCCTGGGAGACAGATTCCAATGATCCTGCTCCACCAGAAATTAGCGTCATTTCTGAAGACAAATCAAGGAAGGTGCCAGACTTTGTGATTCACCGAGGAGTTCGCCGCCAATGGGTTGTTGTCAATGTTCCGAAGGCCGTTCACCAGTCAAAGTAATTGCCATCTTTAAACCTTTCACCCTGCCCAGGTGAAACGGATGTTTTGATAGGGCTCGTTTTCTGTAAATTTCCCTCTTCGCTTTGCCCAAAGCGACAGAGTTTTGTTTTATAGGGCTGTAGTTTCAAGAGTCGACTTGTTCATAAACAAAATAACGTCGTTCTGTAATTTCCGCATTAATTGCTCTTTTCTCTTTTTGCTTTTTCAGAAAATGGTAATCCTAAAAAACAATTCAAAAATAAAAACAAGCAGTAAAACAAATACACTGCACACACTTGCATTTTTCTCTATCTCTTCTAAACACGAATCATCACGTCATGCAGATTGCTTGTTTTAAACCCCGTTGAAACATACGATCCGATGCCTTCTCCCAACTTTGAGTTCCCGGTATTCGAGGCTGAAGAAGAAAATGACAACGAAATTCCTGAAGAGATCTCCCGACTACTCAGACAAGAGGAAAGGTCCATTGAACCTCACAAAGAACCGTTGGAAAAGGTAAACTTGGGTTCAGAGCAAGAGAGAAAAGAAATCAGGATTGGGGCACTGCTCAATCCAACTGTCAAAGAAAGTTTGATAAAGCTTCTCAAAGAATTCCCCGATGTATTCGCTTAGTCCTATCAGGATATGCCAGGGTTGGATACCAGCATCGTGGAACATCACTTACCGTTGAGATCAGAATGTCCGCCAGTAAAGCAAAGGTTGAGACGGACTCACCCGGACATGGCTATCAAAATCAAAGAGGAGGTACAGAAACAGATTGACGCGGGTTTCCTTGCTACATCTGAATATCCTCAATGGTTAGCCAACATCGTACCCGTTCCCAAAAAGGATGGAAAGGTCAAAATGTGTGTTGATTACAGAGATCTAAACAAGGAAAGTCCAAAGGACGACTTTCCTTTACCACACATTGACATGCTGGTTGACAGCACAGCAAAGTTCAAAGTATTCTCCTTCATGGATGGATTCTCGGGCTATTACCAGATCAAAATGGCGCCGAAAGACATGGAGAAAACTTCATTCATTACCCCATGGGGCACCTTTTGTTACAAGGTAATGCTGTTCGGTTTGAAGAATGTCGGGGCAACCTATCAAAGGGCCATGACTACTCTGTTTCATGACATGATACACAAGGAAATCGAAGTGTATGTCGATGATATGATTGCAAAATCAAAAACAGAGTGAGCACGTTGAACATCTGTCAAAATTGTTCGAACGTCTAAGAAAATTCAAGCTCCGCTTGAATCCCAACAAGTGCACCTTCGGTGTCCATTCAGGGAAACTACTAGGGTTCATCGTCAGCCAGAAAGGAATTGAGGTTGATCCTGACAAGGTCAAGGCCATTCAAGAAATGCCTTCTCCGAAAACTGAAAAACAAGTCAGAGGATTCCTGGGACGTTTGAACTACATCTCCAGATTCATATTCCTCATGACCGCGACATGCGCGCCGATCTTCAAGTTACTCAAAAAGAACCAGGATTGCGTTTGGTCAGAAGATTGCCAAACCGCCTTCGACAGTATCAAGGAATATCTGTTGAATCCTCCGATTCTATCACCTCCAGTGGAAGGAAGACCACTGATCATTTACCTCACAGTCCTAGAGGACTCAATGGGATGTGTACTTGGCCAACAAGACGAAACTAAAAGGAAAGAGTCTTCCATTTACTATGTAAGTAAGAAATTCACCGACTGCGAGACTCGGTACACAATGCTTGAGAAAACTTGTTGCACTTTGGCTTGGGCAGCCAAACGTCTTCGCCAGTACATGATTCGTCATACTACTTGGTTGGTCTCCGAAATGGATCCAATCAAGTACGTTTTCGAAAAACCTGCTCTCACGGGAAGAATTGCCCGTTGGCAGATGCTGTTATCAGAATATGACATAGAGTACCACGCTTAGAAAGTCGTTAAAGGAAGTATTTTAGCCGATCATTTGGCTCATTAACCGATTGACGATCAAGAATCAATCGAGTTTGACTTCCCAGACGAAGATGTCATGTATCTAAAAATGAAAGATTGCGATGAACCGCTACCCAGTGAAGGGCCAGAACCAGGTTCCCAGTGGGGACTTATCTTTGACGGAGCTGTCAATCATTACGGAAACGGAATTGGGGCTACCCCTTTCTCTCTTGTGTATGGCATGGAAGCAGTGCTCCCCATAGAAGTAGAGATCCCATCAATCCGGGTATTGATGGAAGCGAAGCTCACCGAAGCTGAATGGTGTCAAAGTCGACATGACAAACTGAACCTGATCGAAGAGAAGCGAATCACGGCACTATGCCACGGTTAGTTGTATCAACAGAGAATGAAGAGGGCGTTCGACAAAAAGGTCCGACCTCGTGTCTTCAGAAAAGGAGACCTCGTGCTCAAGAAGATACAATCATTTCTCACTGACTCTCGGGGCAAATGGACCCCCTATGTGGTCACGAAAGCTTTCTCAGGCGGCGCCTTGAGACTTGCAACCATAGACGGAGAGGAATTTGCCTACCCCACGAATGTTGATGTAGTCAAGAAATACTTCGCCTAAACTAAAAAAAAAAAAAAAGCGTCTCGGTGGATTGAAAACCCGAAAGGGCGGTCCAGGCAAAAGTTAGAGACATGAAAAAAAATCATCCTGGTGGATTGGAAACATCATAGTACAATCCAGGCAAAAATTAGGGATAATGGCAAGTAACTATGTTCAACAGAGGCAAGTCCCTCAGCAGCAGTTACAGCATCCATCGGAGGAAAACTCCAGTCAAGGTCATCTTCGACAGAAGCTCAGGATGTCCAGAATTCAAAGTTGGTAGAAGGATAGTGGTCGTTATGTTTCAACGTAGCCCTTTTCCCTGTAAATTACCATTTTCAAACTTTGTAAATACTCTTTGGAATCACGCGTTTGGCTGATTTCCATCTTATCAATAAAATTTGGGCCCTTGTGCTTTTGTTTGTAATTCTTATTTGTTTTAGCTTTACAGAAAAACGTTGTTAACATGATTAACGATTCTTGAAATAAAACAAAAATGAATTTACTTGTTAAAACTTTTTCTGCTTTTTAATAAAGATGGCAATTTCTTTTGACTGTTGAACATCGAAAGAACATCAATCGCATCTCCAAAGGTGTTCAAACCTCAAAGTGCAGAATCAAAGTACTCCTTCTAAACCAGTACGCCTGAATGAAGGATCAGCAATGTCAGAGACCATGTTTCATCTGACATCTTCGGCCGAGTTCTCATCTCCTAAGCCCGACCAGCGTCACCCCCAACAGGGACCGTTTCTCCTAAGCAAGGCAGAATTGCTATCTTGAACCAGCGATATTTCTACACGCCCCGCGATGGCCGAGTATCCAGTCATGTTCATCTTTTAGTTTGTATGTCGCGTCAGTTTTGTCCGCATAAACATACATACATCATGCATTGTTGATTTACATTCACATTTCATATTGCATCGCTATCTCTCTAGTCGGTCTTATCCCCTGTGATAAGTCCTCTCAATCGAGTTGTCAGACCTTTCCTCGTTAGGAAGTGAATCATCTAAGCAATCTCTCTCCCGTTTATCTCTGGATTAGAGACGGTCCTTGACCACTTTGATAACTTGAACCTCTGAGAAACAAGAAAACTTTCAACAAATATCACTCTTCACCATTGAAGATGATATCCTTGCTTTCCCGAATTAAGGAAAATCCACAGAGAAAGCCTCTTAATCAGAGATTCGGCGGTACGGCAGTTTTTCTCCGAAAAAACCACTGATGAAAAGGTCATCGGCACCTCAAAATTGGATCCAATCATATGGCGTTTCTCCGGAAAGATCCCAAGAAAAGTATGATGTAAGCCCCCAAACAAAAACAGTCTCTCAAGAGACTCCCTTTCCCCAGTAGAATCGACAAATGGCGTCTCCAAAATAGAGAAGTTTGTGTACCTCTACAATTCAGACGAATGGGTTCCCCAGCAAGTCTTACATCAAATCTTTTCCCACTCAAATGGCATCTCCCCAGGAAAATTCGGCGAGAAGTTTGAGGAAAACCGCTACTAATAGCGTTCCTTGTCAAGAAAGTTTATTGACAAAAGAAACTGAGACCAGTTCCTTGGTAGGAAACCAGGATCGAGGGGAAGTTTATTTCAGCAACTAAGACTAGGTCCTTGGTAGGAAACCAGGATCGAGGGGAAGTTTATATCAGAAACCGAGACCAGATCCTTGGTAGGAAACCAGGATCGAGGGAAGTTTACAAAAGAAACTAAGACCAGTTCCTTGGTAGGAAACCAGGATCGAGGGGAAGTTTATTTCAAAAGAAAACTGAGACCAGCTCCTTGGCTGAAGACCAGGATCGAGGGGAAGTTTACCTTTTCTAAGCATCTTCGCTTAGCTAAAGAAGATGAATGCGTAAGCTACCATTCATAACCACCATTAAAATTTCGGGTATTCTGATATTTAATCCTCTTGCACCCCGAATGCCCGAACACCTTCGTCATTCACACCTTCGGGTCCAAGAAGATTAAATAGGGGCATCTGTCATACCCCAAATTTTGACCACTAAGATTTCCCATCATTGTGTAAATCATCAGCACAATATGGATGTACCTTTGTACCTCATTAGTCTCCCCAAAGGTGGGTGAGCATTCACTACAAACAGGATTTAGGGTTTCAAGCCCTCGCAGAGCTCTTAGACAAAGGATCAATCAAGGAATGACATGATCTTCAACTTGTCTAGCCTCTCAAATATCCACAATGGATCAAAAGGACTCCCACTTCAAGG
Source organism: Lathyrus tuberosus (assembly GCA_022829125.1). Taxonomy (NCBI): domain Eukaryota; kingdom Viridiplantae; phylum Streptophyta; class Magnoliopsida; order Fabales; family Fabaceae; genus Lathyrus; species Lathyrus tuberosus. The sequence continues at coordinate 4,699,714 of JALAZF010000199.1, read as the reverse complement.
ATTAAGCACAAGTTTGCTCCCTTCTAGGTGGATCAAGCCTCAGGATCGCCAGTGTCACCAAATTAGGGTTTGGTCGACTAGGGCCTCCAGATGGAAATTTTCCTATGGGCATGAGCCAATGCTTCAAAGCATAACCTAATATGCTCCATGCAACATCATAATCCCCATCATCAAGTCAATTTAGCCTTAGGGGATGCATACATCAAAAATCAGGAATTAGGGTTTCTTGACCTAATTCACCCCTAAGTTGACTTTTGGGACAAATCATGAGCCAAGACCTCAAGACATGATTTGAGGGTCTCCAACATACCACGTTGATCCATTTGTAACAATGGATTGACCCAAGAAGCTTGAGCAACAAGTTTCAATTTCATCTGAACCACAGTTGGGGTTTCGCGGGAAAAGTCAACTGTAGCTTTGACTTTTAACCAGGACATGCTCCCAAGCCATGGGACACGATTAAATACACCCTATAACACCCATGGAATATGTCCATCAATTTTGATTTAGGTCAAGGACATGATTTCCTGAAGAATCGCACAGTTTGGAATTCATCTGATAAAAAGTCAACTGTGCACAAAAGTCAAACTTTGACTTTTTGAGATTTTTCATAAAAATGATTTTTTACCCTAAAATGATGTTAATGTGTGATTGGAATCATTATTCATCAAGAAAAATCAAAGAAAGTGGGATAACTTGTAAAAGGGGTAACCATAAAAACTTAGAAATTTTTCTAAGTTATGAAAAAAAGTGGCAAGGGTACCAACTTTGGAGGATCATAACTCCTAAACCACAAAGCCATTTTTCCTCATCCAAAGCTTGATTTGTAGCCCTCATTACCCTCTACAAAAACTTCAACTAGACCTAAGTCCAATTCATTAAGGATTTTGAGTTATGCTTGGATCAAAATGGCTAAAAAGTTAAAATTGACATTTTTCAGCACAATGTCCCAACTTCAAGGCTGTTTTTCTCCATGATCCAAGTTGAACCAGGTCTAATGTTAAACATCAAAGTTGAAGTACGTCATCTAAGCTTTCCGAAAAGTCCTAGAACGTCCATATAGCATACTCGAGCAGGGAGTTATGGATCTTACAAAATGGCTTGCTGAAGCTGAATTTTTCAAGGCAGATTTGCACATTTTGTGTGCCACACAAATTTTCAAGCCTTGTCATCAGTTTGGACACATCTAAGGATCAAATCCAAGTGGGATGATCTGATCCATGAACCTCCCAAGTCCAAATAACAAAGAAAAGAATGCCAAAGCCTAGAAATCCCTAAAAGAGGGACAAAACTCCAATTTTGGTTTGGAGCATTTAATGGATGCTTAGAGGTGGCATGTACTGAGCCATTCTCATCTGAAATTAGTCAAGACTTATCCAAGACCAAGGGAACCAGTAGCCTGTGCCCTAACCTCTAGTCAATGGCTAGAGGAGACTTGGATTTCCATTGGCCAACATTGGCCAAACACCTGCTGCAGCCACCATTCACTGTGGATCCCAAAACAAACTTGCTCCACTATAAATAGAGCTCATTTGTGTTCAGTTTGAGTACACCAAAGCCATCAAACAGATGCTTTCCTCAAATTCTCTCTTTCACTCCAAAATGCCTTCATTAGTAAGGAAATTCTGAGTTTTTGAGCTAGAGAGCAATTCCACGCAAACTAATCACACACACACCTCATATATATCATATGTAAGCTGTGCAAACCATCAAAAGTGACATGTAATCACAACATCACAAAGTCACCTCTCAAAACCTCAAAATGGCACTTTTTTTCATTTTTCAAGCCATGTCTTGATTCAGTCACTTTCCAAACCAGATAAAACCTCAAACACACTCTAAATATCATCCTTGAACTATCCCAAATGGTGCCACACATCTGGAACACCATTTGAGAGAGTTGGCATTTTGGCCGTTTTTGGCCATTTCGCGAGAAAGTGTACAAACTTGCTCCAGAGGTTTCCAGCCAATTCCAACCATCCTAAAAGCTTCTAAGAGGTCATTTGAGGTTGTCCAAAGCATCAAATCATTTCTGGAACAAAGCACTTGGAAGGTTGTCCAAAATCTCCAAAAAAGAGGTAAAATCCACAACTTGAATTATTTGAATCATGCTTTCCTTTGTTGTCCACATACATGCATCATATTGAACAATTCTTGAGGTAAAAATGTAGTCCTTAATGTGTATGTTGTGATCCTCCCACTGTTTGCATTTTGACTTGTTTTTATGTGGAATTTTGGTTGTTTTGAAACCATGTTCAATTCTGTCTTTTCTTCATTGGTGTGTTCTATACATTAAGTTTTAGAGTGCGTGAATAATACCATTGGATTCCTTGCGAAAAATCGGTCAAGATAGGTTTTTACGGATCTCAATTCCGATGAAAATTGAGAGAGTTACGCGCGTTGGAAATTTTACGCGAAACGGCGTCGAATTAACGATAGCGGTTCTGTTTTTTTCGCTTTGTACAGTGACTTTCCGAGTGCGTGAATAACACCATTAGATTCCTTGCGAAAAATCGGTCAAGATAGGTTTTTACGGATTTCAATTCCGATGAAAATTGAGAGAGTTACGCGCGTTGGAAATTTTACACGAAACGGCGTCGAAAACAACGATAGCAGTTTTTGTTTTTAATTTCTGCATTCTGTGCGTCAATTTTCCGTGTGCGTGAGTAATACCATTGGATTCCTTGCGAAAAATTGGTCAAGATAGGATCTTGCGGATCTTGATTCGGTTAAAAATCGAGAGAGTTACGCGCGTTGGAAATTTTACGCGAAACGATGTTTTTACACGCAGCAGCTCTGGTTTTTTTATTGCTGCGTTTTGTACGTTGAGTTTCGGCGTGCGTGAGTGATACCATTGGATTCCTTGCGAAAAATCGGTCAGGATAGGCTTTTGCGGATCTTGATTCGGTTAAAAATCGAGAGAGTTACGCGTGTTTGAAATTCAACGCGGAACGATGTTTTGAATCGATAGCAGTTTTTGTTTTTTAATTTTTGCATTTTATACGTCGATTTTCCGCGTGCGTGAGTAATACCATCGGATTCCTTCCGAAAAATCGGTCAGGTAGGTACTTCCGGATTTTGATTCCGATAAAAATCGAGAGAGTTACGCGTGTTGGAAATTCGGCGCGGAACGATATTTTTTAATCGATAGCAGTTTTTTCTGCGTTTTATACGTTGATTTTCCGTGTGCGTGAGTAATACCATCGGATTCCTTGAGAAAAATCGGTCAGGTAGGTACTTCCGGATTTTGATTCCGATAAAAATTGAGAGAGTTATGAGTGTTTGAAATTTGATAAAAACGTGTTGAAAATTAAAGTTTCGGTACTCGTTTTTACCCCAAAAAATGTCGAAAATGATATTTTGATATCTTTCCTCTTTTTCTTACTTTTTATCTTCAAAACTCAACCAATTTTTTTTCACATAGCAAAAAATCATCATTTTCCAATTCGTACCCCATAATATTTTAATCCAAAAAAATCACAAAAAAAGTATTATTTTTAAGGGTTAAATAAGTTTTTAGTCCCTATAAAATTTGAAATTTCATTTTTAGTCCCTCCCTACCTTTTGGCAACAGTTTTTACAAAAAAAACCGTTGCCAAAACCAGCTAAAACCGTTGCCAAAACCCAGGAGAGACTAAAAATGAAATTTCAAACTTTATAGGGACTAAAAACTTATTTAACCCTATTTTTAATATATTTAAAAATAGTGTTTTAAATTGTTTTAAATGCTTTTAAAATGATTTCTTTTTTTTTCTTGATTTTTAAAACCAAAATGATTTTAAATATTTATGTTGATAAAATATTTTTTTTCATAAACTTTAATCATTATTTAATGATTTTATTTGATATTTTTATCGTTTTTTACTTAATTTTTCTTGAAAAAAATGCCTAAAAAATGAAATTGGGGTTTTCTTTTATTTTCACCCTAACAAATCTTTTTTAAACACTTGGGCCTCTAATAGAGTGTAAGACCCAATCCTTTTTTGACCAAATCATTTTTGGGCCTCATTCATTGTATAAGCCCCGATACCGTCAAAAACAAACGGCGCGATCGTCGCCTTTTTAAGAAATAACCTTGGGCCTCTCCTCGAGCTATAAGACTCATTCAAAACTTTTGGGCCTCTATTAGAGTGTAAGACCCAATCCCCTTTTAACCAAAACAATTTTGGGCCTCACTTATTGTATAAGTCCCTCTGCGTTAAAAGAAAACTCCGGCGCGATCGCCATTTTCAAACGAAAATCAACTGGGTTTCTCTTTGAGCTGTAAGTCCCATTTCTTTTCTTTTTTTAACACTTGGGCCTCTATTAGAGTGTAAGACTCAACCCTTTTTTAACGAAACAATTTTGGGCCTCAGCTATTGTATAAGTCCCGATACGTTAAAAATCTCGGCGCGATCGCCATTTTCAAACTGAAAATATTTTGGGCCTCTCCCTGAGTTGTAAGCCCCATCTTTTGTACAAAAATACACTTTGGGCCTATAATAGAGTGTAAGACCCAACCCCTCTTTTTTATATTTTCTTATTATTTTTTAATAATTTGGAAAATTAATAACTCCTTCAAATTTGATTATTTTTGATTGGTTCTTTTTCTGAAAAATCACAAAAATAGTAAAATATTTTATTCTACAAAAAAATCAAATTTATATTATTTATTTAATATAGTTGGTATTTTTGTGAATAAATTCATTTTTAATTGTTTTTAAGCATTTTAAAAGTGAATATTCATCTTGAAAATAAAGACTATGGGCCTCCCCTCGTGTTGTAAGCCCCATTTCTTTCCTTTAAACTCCTTGGGCCTCTATTAGAGTGTAAGACCCAATCCCTTTGTAAATACCAAAATTTTGGGCCTCAATCACTTGTATAAGTCTCACGGTGTTTCCAAACCTCGGCGCGACCGTCGCCCTTTTCAAAACTAACCATTGGGCCTACCCTCGAGTAGTAAGACCCATTTCTTTTCTTAAAATTCACTTGGGCCTCTAATAGAGTGTAAGACCCATCCCTTTGTACAGAAAACCTTTCTTGGGCCTCAGTCACTTGTATAAGTCCCTCTGTACAAATTCAACAGTGCGCTCACTGTTAAAACTCTGGGCCTCTCCTTGAGTTGTAAGCCCCAAATCTTTCTTTTTCAAAGCACTTTCTCCTTTGATTTTGAATATACTGTTGTTTTCAATCTTTCTTTGTTGAACAACTAACCAAACAGCATGGAAGCTCTACAACCGAGTAAGTGTTTACCCGTTTTCATTTACCGCCTTCATATATATATATAACTGTATTGTGGGGCTGTTTCACTGTAAGTCTCCTTTCATAAACTCATATACATATAACTGTATTGTGGGGCTGTTTCGCTGTAAGTCTTCTTTCATAAACTCATATCAACTGTGTAATAATAGTATAGATATTTAGAGTTTCCCCGGCAACTACGTCTAGAACTAGGTGACGCCGTTTCGTTTATTCGTAGAAATAGACAGCTAGACCCCCAATAGGATCACCAGATACAGTCTTCTCTTCGGCTGTCCTCATTAGGAATTGTCAAGAAACTCTACTCCCCAAGATGAATGTCTTCTTCGTGAATGGCATCTTTGAGTTTCTTCCAAATTCTCGGACTTTCCTGACTTGATCTATTCCTTGTGAATAGCTTGCCTTGAATTTCTCGGGGTTTGGGGACCCACGGGCTTCCTAAAAGCATCGGCCTCCTCTTGGGCATCGTACAAGGACCCACAGGCTTCCTCAAAGCAACCCCGCCTCCTCTTGGGCTTCGTACAAGGACCCTACGGCTTCTTAGAAGTATTCACAGCCTCCTCTTAGGCTTTGTATAATGATCTCTTCCTTCGGGAATGATAGCCTCCTCTTGGGCTTAGTACAAGGACCCATCGGCTTCTTAAAAGTTTCCAGCCTCCTCTTGGGCTTCGTATAAATTGTCCCGACGACCTCCTAGAGGTATAGGAACAGAACCTAGTCATCCTCATAGAACAGTCATTTCATAGAGTCTACTACTGTCTCTCAAAGCATAGTACCAAAGATAAAAACTCTAGACTTGGACAGTCTAATCTCCTTGAGTCTCAAAGACATTCTCAAGTGACCCCTTCGTTAAATAGGAAGGAAACCCGTAGACTCGGACAGTCTCAATACCCTTTGGATTTCCCGTTTCCTCAAAGAGAAGGAAATATCCCTGATACTCAAATCAAGTCCCTGAGTACAGTGTTGCTCATATAAGAACTGATTTTCTCTTTAAAGTCGGTATACTGGACCTGTCACTTAACTGAAATAGTTACGATAGCCTCCTCTTGGGCTTTGTTCAATGATTCTTCCCAGCGAAGCAAACGTTTAGCCTCCATCTCGGGTTTCGTACGAGATACCAAAATTCTCCCCAGCGGAGTCAAACAACATTTAGCCTCTCTCTCGGGCTTTGTACGAGACACATAAGAGACTCCCTCGTCGAGTCAATCACCCCTTTAGCCTCCATCTCGGGCTTTATACGAGATACAAAAAGGTTCTTATTGAGCCAAATAAACAACAGCCTCCATCTCGGGCTTCGTACGAGATACAGAGACTCTATTGTTGAGTCAAACCTTGCAGCCTCCATCTCGGGCTTCGTACGAGATACAGAGACTCTCTTGTTGAGTCAAACCTTTTAGCCTCCATCTCGGGCTTCATACGAGATACAAAATCACTCTCTTGTTGAGTATAAAAGATTCTCCTGTTGAGTCAACCCTTTTTGCCTCTCTCTCGGGCTTCGTACGAGACACATAAAAACTCCCTCATGTTGGGCCAATAGCCTCCTCTTAGGCTTTGTATAAGAAAACCACTGGTTGATCCGATCAACATTTTAGCAGCAAAGCTGTGCCTCGTTCACAGTACACAAACATCAACAACTCCTTTCCCTTCATCTAATCGCTGTAAGCGGCAAGCCTCTGGATCATCGATATCCACGCCACTGTCCCTCTTTTAGCATGAGAAATTCCTAAGGAAAGATAGCATTACTCTACACTGAGTTAAAGTCTTCTCGTTTAGGTTAAAATCCCCTATAAAGGAAATTATGACATTACTAGGATCCGCGTATCCCGGTTAAAGTAATCCTCCTTTATAACCAGTCACCCAACAGTTGTGACAGACAAACCCTTCTTTAGAGATGACAAATTCTCTCTAAAGCCGAGGTCCTTCAGCTTCACGTCTTGGGCTTTGAACAAGACACAAATAGACCTTCAGCTTCACATCTTGGGCTTTGAACAAGATACAAATCACCTTTCGCTTCACGTCTTGGGCTTTGAACAAGACACCAAAAACCAATTTCCTCCCATAGAATAGGAGGAACTACGAACGCTCTGATTTCCCTGTTTCGGTAAACGGGAATACGTAGGCATAAGATTGAAAGAAAAGATCTTAGCGAGCACAATCAACAAAAAACCCAAATCCCATATCTCCATCAATCAAAAGCACTAATTCAAAAGCATCAGTCCTAACATCCTAACCCTTGTTCCCCGCTAGAAGGTCCTAGAAAGAAAGAAAACTGTATTGGCGAAAATACAAATAACCAGTACAAAGGCCCCCCCACATTGATAGCATCCGTAACCTAACAGACTGCTGTTTAAACTCAGTATGCAAAACAGGGTTAATTGGAGACATCTATTTCCCTTCCTTATTCAGCTCACAATAGAATAAAAAATGAATTGACCTGTAGTCAAAGCTCAACCGCAGAGAGCGACCAGTGCTTAAGAACCGCGTCCAAAATCGCTCGCTACAGAAAAATGGCGCCCACCGTGGGGCCCGTTCTTTCTTCCTTACAATTTAAACCTTGGGTAAGTCATTTTCATGGCGGTGGCCGCCAACAGAAAAATGGCGCCCACCGTGGGGTATATCTCTTCAGCTTCTTTCCTTTTTCCTCCTTTTCACCTCTTTGGTTGATACCACAGATTAGAACTTCCGCCGGGGAACCCATTTTCTGTCAGGAACTTAGGATTCTTAGCTTTAAAGGTCTAGGATGTTTAGGACAAATATATATACTGCTTTTCCTAATTGCTATACGTGTTTATTTTTCTGCTAATGGGAATGCGTGTGATGCCGCATGTGGTGAGAATGAGTATACACTTAAGATAAGTGATGGCGACGGGGTCGACCATCAACCTCAGTGGAGGCTGACCAACGCAACCCATTCACTCTTCTAGCCAATGGGCCGGTTGTTAAGTCTGAGAAGCTGAGGAGCCAAACCCTTTCGTAGTGCGGAAACTATCGGAAATAGTTGTTACGCGATACTACCCTCATTTGAGGCTGGTGATCTATTCTCGGTGAATGGTACTTACTCTAAGATTTCTCTACAACTCGCTGGCGATCCGCTTGTTGTTTTGCTTTCCTGGGAGGAGCTGATGATAATGAGTACAGGTACAAAAATCACCCTAGTATAAACCTTCGGGGATGGGTAGAGCCTTGACTTCATGACAACGACCCTTTGACCCCATGTTTTTTCTATGTTTTTGTGTGCTGCATTCATGCATTCATTTAATAAAACATTAAAACATTCAAAAAAAACTTCTCTTCTAGTCTCTCTGTTTTTCAAATTAAACTAAGACTGTGATTGCAAATATCAGAAAAAAGGATTAAGCTAATGGATTTCGGTAGAAGGAGAACTCATACGTACACCTTCAAGGTTCCAGAACTAGAGGATTTGAGAAGGTTAACAAGGATGATCACTAACCCTGAGGCTTTTAGAGCCAAGCACGGAGGTTTGCTACCACTGTTAAGAGTCCATGTGATTGAGGGAATCATGGATGCGTTCATCCAATTCTACGATCCGGTTTATCACTGTTTCACATTCCCGGATTACCAGCTAGCACCAACGTTGGAGGAGTATTCTCATCTGATTGATCTACACATTACTAATCGAGCTCCATTTTCTGGACTGGAAGAAATTCCAAAGAATCAGACAATTGCAAGAGCAATTCATTTGGACGAGTCTGAGGTCAGAACTCACATGACTACTAAGGGTGGCATCCAAGGTTTGCCAGCCCAGTTCTTGACAAAGAAGGCCCTGTATTTTGCCAGTATAGGGAACATAACTGCTTTTGAAAGCATCTTTGTTTTACTCACCTATGGGTTATTTTTGTTCCCCAACATCAATAACTTCGTCGATATCAACGCTATTAAGGTTTTTCTCATTGGAAACCCTGTGCCGACTTTGCTCGCAGATGCGTATCATTCTGTACACTTGGGAAATTTGTACAGTGGAGGGGAGATCACATGTTGTGTACCTCTGCTTTATAAATGGTTTATCTCTCACTTGCCCAAGTCTGCTGCTTTTTGGGATTGTAAGAGTGTTTTACATTGGTCGCAGAAGATCATGTCTCTGACCAACTCTGATATAGATTGGTGTAAAAGGATCTATGAGGGAATCAGAATCATTGACCGTTGTGGAAACTTCCCCAACGTACCCCTTATAGGAACTAAAGGAGGAATCAACTACCACCCAGTATTAGTTCGCCGTCAATTTGGATACCCGATGAGACACATCCCACTAGGTGTTCATCTGGAAGGTCTTTTCTTCAAGGAAGGAGAAAATGACAGAGCACTAAAGATGGAAATAGTGCATGCTTGGAAACATGTTCATAAGAAAGGACGGGAGTCTCTAGGAAAACCAAACTGTGTCTCGGTGGAGCCTTATCTCCATTGGGTACAAACTAGAGCTCTCAAGCTAAAGATGCCTTATCCTCGTTACGGAATTCTTCTGCCAAGGGAATCTGTCATGTACTTCATGACGGAAACTGAAAAGCTTCAGGTTACTCTCAACAAAGTTCAACGGGAGAGAAGGTCTTGGAAGAACAAGAACCGCACCCTCGACGTAGAGTGCATCAAAATACAGCAATTACTGAAAGAGAAAGATGCTCTGATTGAAATTTTGGAGCAACATGCTGTAGAGAATCAAGATGACCAAAGGAATTTGCTCACTCCTTTCACTTGGCAAAGGAATGACAACCCGACAACGGCCCAAGAGCCCCGGTCAAAGAAAAGGAAGATATCAGAATCAGCACCCGGTTTCTCCTCAGAGAGGACTCGGGACCCATTAGTTTAGGTTTCTGTTTCTGCACTTTGTAATCTACTGTATTTCCATTTCTGTAATCCTTTGGAATTCAATAAAAAGGGGTTTCCCCACCGTTTGATATTTGCAATCTAATTGTCAAAGTTTATTTTGATTAAACCAAAAAACAATTAATATAATCACTGCATTCATCATTCTCACATCGCGAATTCTTCTTACCTACGAATCTCACGTTTGTGTCTCGGTTCTAGAGTTAAACTGTCTCATTCGTACAATACTCGGGCTAATCGTCATAAAAAGATGGATGATCTTGAGGAAGAAAACAGAGAGTTAAAAGAAGAGATCGACGCTCTGAGAGAGGATATGAGAAAGCTTCGTAACGACATGCAAGCCATGGCAGAAGCTCAGTTACAAAGAACTGTGATCTCAGAGGTCACCTCAACGCCCATAGTGGAAAAGTATGATCCTAGGTATCAGATGCCGAAAGATCGTCCCTGGGGCATGCCTGTCAACTATATCCTGGGAGGATATGTTCTGCCGATCACTGAAGATCAGGGAATCGCAACAGAAGCCGTTGGGCCTGAAGGTTACAAACTTCGGGAAAGTGAAGATGCCAGGGGCATACTGAAGACTCCTGAAGGTTACAAACTTCGGGAAATGCCAAGATTTGCTGCCGTAGTCACGGTACCACCCCCTGTGGTGCACACTGTCCCAGAAGGACAGATTCCGCCAACACCTTCTGGTAAGAAGGAAACTATGTTCGATAGAATGGATGAATTCCAGGAACAGTTCCTAGAAATGCAGAAGGAGCTGCAAGCCATTCCCGATCAGGATCTATTTGGAAAGGACACCACAGACCTCTGCTTGGCCCCCAATGTGAAAGTCCCGCACAAATTTCAAGTGCCCGACTTTGAAAAGTACAAGGGTAACTCTTGCCCTCAAAGCCATCTGGTGATGTACGCTCGGCGGATGTCAGCTCAGACGGAGAATCAGGACCTACTGATTCACTACTTCCAGGATAGTCTAACCGGTGCCGCATTAAAATGGTACATGGGTTTAAACTGTGCCACGATCAGCACTTTCAGAGATCTTGGTACTGCCTTCGTCCAACAATACAAATACAATTTGGACATGGCACCTGACAGAGATCAACTCAGATCAATGTCGTAAAAGGACATGGAACCCTTTAAGGAGTATGCTCAAAGGTGGCGTGAAATTGCCGCTCAAATTTGTCCGCCTCTTGAGGAAAAAGAGATGACAAAAATCTTCTTAAAGACCTTAAGCTCATTTTACTATGACCGAATGGTTGCCAGTGCGCCCAGTGATTTCACCGAGATGGTCGGCATGGGCGTACGTCTTGAGGAAGCCGTCCGAGAAGGACGTTTGGTAAAAGACACTGGATCGACGAGCGGTACTAAAAAATATGGTAGTGCTCTCCCTAAGAAAAAAGAGCAAGATATTGGGAATATCTCTCTCGGAAAGCAAAGGCGACGTTATCAGCCAGTAACAGCTGTGACTCCTGCTACCAGCCCTGCGCCTATTCCTACGTATCAACCTCAGGTTGCGCAGAGCCAACCTGATCAGCAAAGGACACAACAGCCTCTTCAGCAGGCTCGTCCTCCATACAATAACAACCATACAACATGACCATCAGGGTTTGATCCTATACCCATGTTGTACGCAGAATTATTTCCGTTACTACTGGCTAAGGGGCACATTCAGACTAAGTCTCCTCTTACAGTACCGGAAAATCTGCCTTTTTGGTTTAAGGTGGATCAGACATGCCCTTATCATCAAGGAGGATCAGGGCATAACATAGAGAATTGTCTCAATTTCAAGTCTGACGTGCAAAATCTTGTTAGGAGCGGGCTCTATCTTTCAAAGATACGAATCCCAAAGTTCTCACGAACCCGCTGCCTCAACATGAGAAAGCTGCAGTCAATCTGATTGAGAAAGAGACTAACAATGTCTATCAAATTCATGATGTACTCTTGTTAAAGACCAATCTGGTCAAGATGCATTGTAAATAGAGTGGATATGGTCATGTGCCACCTCATAATTATCACCAGTGTGATATCTGCTCTAAAGACAACCAAGGATGTTCGGTAGTGCAATCAGCTCTACAGGAACAGATGGATCTCAGATGGATCCAAGAGCACCGAGTTCGTGGAGTTAACATGGTTTACACGAATTCTAACGTCATTCAAAACCACGACATCCGTGCAATGAATGTCAACTTGGTGGCGATGCACTCAAGGCAAAGCCAGTATCATAATCTGCCACGACACGATTACAGTTCCTGTCTGATTTGATCGGTAAATAAACAGGGATGCTCTTTCATATAAGATGCCCTCCAGCGTCAGATGGATCTTGGATGGATCCAAGACTACCATGATAGGAACCCTTATCAGATCAATATGGTTCAGATCTTCGATATTCGCGTGATGAATACCAACCTGGTAGAGTTATATGCTGAGCAGGCCCGACTCGGATTCTTAATATCACATGACTATCAAAACTGTAAAGCAGGTTACGAAAACGATCGAGGTTGTACCCTTGTTCAGGAGGCACTTCAGCACTTGTTAAATCATTGGTGGATGCCAATCTACATGGACGAAGATACTCAGCAAATTAGTATCAATAACAGGAATCCTACTCGTCGTCAAAGTCAGGATGTCCGATCAGTGGAAGCTAACCTAGTGAGGTTACATTGTATTCAAAGTAGGCGTGGCCAGGTGCCACCACATAATTATGACCGTTGTAGCGTCTGTTCAGAAAGTAACCAAGGGTGTTACCTGGTGAGAGCAACTCTTCAGGGTCAGGTGGACCGTGGAGAAATTCGTCCATATCCGGGTTCTGGACCCATCAAATGGACGCGGAATTACCTTGTTGAGGATGTTGTCACAATCTCTGGTCATCACCATACCATGGATGTTTTTGCCATCATCCCTCTATTTGACGAATCTAAAGTTCCCAACCAGGAATGGATCGATATTACTTACGATGGTTAGAAAAATCAGAAGGCTCCCGTAATCATCTATCTACCAGGACCACTACCGTATGAATCAACTAAGGCTATCCCTTACAAATACGGTGCAACAATAGTCGAAAATGGAAAGGAAATTCCATTACCCTCCGTTGTGGACATTTCAGACATCAGTCGAGTAACACGGAATGGTAGAATCTTCAACTGAGGGGTTGGGGAAGTTAACAAAGAAAAGGAACTTCAGACAGAAGCTCCCGATCTATCAGTCGGTCAATCCAATAATCCCGACCTTTCAAAAAATAACGATGAGATGCTGAAGCTCATCCAAAGGAGTGAATATAACATTGTCGATCAACTGTTACAGACTCCTTTAAAGATCTCGGTATTATCACTGTTACTCAATTCAGAAGCCCACAGGGAGGCTCTACAGAAAGTCTTGGAGCAAGCCTTTGTGGAACAGGATGTAACAATCAGACAGTTCGATAGTATTGTCTCTAACATCACTTCCTGCAATAATTTGGGATTTAGTGATGATGAATTACCCGAAGAAGGTCCCCGTCATAACATGGCGCTCAATATCACTGTTAACTGTCAGGACGATGCTTTAGCCAGCGTACTGGTAGACACAGGGTCAGCCCTGAATGTTATGCCGAAGTCCACCTTGATGCAATTATCATTCAAGGGCCCTCCGATGAGAGTCAGCGAGGTCGTCGTCAAAGCATTTGACGGATCCAGAAAAATAGTTATCGGCGAAGTTGATCTTCCCATAACTGTTGGTCCTCACACTTTCCAAGTCACTTTCCAGGTTATGGACATCCGGGCAACGTACAGTTGTTTATTAGGAAGACCTTGGATACATCAGGCTGGAGCGGTCACTTCGACCCTCCACTAAAAGCTAAAGTTAGTCAAGAACAATCAACTTGTCACGGTTTGTGGGGAACAAGCCTTGCTTGTGAGTAACTTGTCATCACCTACTGGAATAGAACCCGAGGAGGTTATTGGAACTCAGTTCCAAGCGCTATCGGTGAGCAAGGACGATCAATCCCAAGGAGGAACCTCGATTTCCTCATACAAAGATGCTATCAAAGCGGTCGAGAGTACCGATACAACCGGATGGGGACAGCTTGTCATTCCTATTGACAATAAAATGAAGAAGGGTCTTGGTTTTTCTGCAACATGCACCCAGACAGCTGTCAACGATGAAAGTCTTCATCCCCTTCAAAACTTCTTCCACAGTGGAGGTTTCCTTCACCCAGTGTCTCAGACAGTTCATGCTATCAATGAGGAAGATCCCTCTGACACAGACGAAGAATGGAAGTCCTACCTTAACGAGGACGATTATATGTCTCAGGAAGAGGTGCCTATGCCATTTTGCTTTCCTACAGAAAGTCCGAGATTTATACCAAGATCAGATGTCGAAATGATCTACGGGGATTGTGATCCGGAAGGATGCCGTGCTCCGCCAAATTCATTAGAGGAAGACACTCTGATGAAAGACAACTTTGATCACAATTACTATGGCTCGATGGATGGCCTGCCAATGTGGCAGCCTTACCCAGGAGACTTGGGGCAAGAAAGTCAGCCGAGTAATGAGACTCAGCTGACCATCATTGAACAGAATACCTGTGTCCCCACCATGTCATGGGATCAACACTCAGGTCATTCAGAAACTACTCAACATGACAATGAATTTGTAATGTTTGCAGGACTAGAATTCATCAACTATGCTTTCCCTAAGGTCAACGTCATCGAGAGGGATGACTCCTCCAGTTCCAAAGAAGTTTGGGACACTTTGGGACAACCGAGTGGAAAATACAACTATAGGGTCAAGTACACCGCTCCCGAAAGCTCTCGTATCAGGCTCGAAGATATCCAGCCAACTAGATGGGGAGATACAGCTGAGAGCACAAATGCTATGCAAAATACAACAGAGGAATCCTCCTACGACAACTCTGCCTGGGAGACAGATTCCAATGATCCTGCTCCACCAGAAATCAGCGTCATTTCTGAAGACAAATCAAGGAAGGTGCCAGACTTTGTGATTCACCGAGGAGTTCGCCGCCAATGGGTTGCTGTCGATGTTCCGAAGGCCGTTCACCAGTCAAAGTAATTTCCATCTTTAAACCTTTCACCCTGCCCAGGTGAAACAGATGTTTTGATAGGGCTCGTTTTCTGTAAATTTCCCTCTTCGCTTTGCCCAAAGCGACAGAGTTTTGTTTTATAGGGCTGTAGTTTCAAGAGTCGACTTGTTCATAAACAAAATAACGTCGTTCTGTAATTTCCGCATTAATTGCTGTTTTCTCTTTTTGCTTTTTCAGAAAATGGTAATCCTAAAAAACAATTCAAAAATAAAAACAAGCAGTAAAACAAATACAGTGCACACACTTGCATTTTTCTCTATCTCTTCTAAACACAAATCATCACGTCATGCAGATTGGTTGTTTTAAACCCCGTTGAAACATACGATCCGATGCCTTCTCCTAACTTTGAGTTCCCGGTATTCGAGGCTGAAGAAGAAAATGACAACGAAATTCCTGAAGAGATCTCCCGACTACTCAGACAAGAGGAAAGGTCCATTGAACCTCACAAAGAACCGTTGGAAACAGTAAACTTGGGTTCAGAGCAAGAGAGAAAAGAAATCAGGATTGGGGCACTGCTCAATCCAACTGTCAAAGAAAGTTTGATAAAGCTTCTCAAAGAATTCCCCGATGTATTCGCTTGGTCCTATCAGGATATGCCAGGGTTGGATACCAGCATTGTGGAACATCACTTACCGTTGAGATCAGAATGTCCGCCAGTAAAGCAAAGGTTGAGACGGACTCACCCGGACATGGCTATCAAAATCAAAGAGGAGGTACAGAAACAGATTGACGCGGGTTTCCTTGCTACATCTGAATATCCTCAATGGTTAGCCAACATCGTACCCGTTCCCAAAAAGGATGGAAAGGTCAAAATGTGTGTTGATTACAGAGATCTAAACAAGGCAAGTCCAAAGGACGACTTTCCTTTACCACACATTGACATGCTGGTTGACAGCACAGCAAAGTTCAAAGTATTCTCCTTCATGGATGGATTCTCGGGCTATTACCATATCAAAATGGCGCCGAAAGACATGGAGAAAACTTCATTCATTACCCCATGGGGCACCTTTTGTTACAAGGTAATGCTGTTCGGTTTGAAGAATGCCGGGGCAACCTATCAAAGGGCCATGACTACTCTGTTTCATGACATGATACACAAGGAAATCGAAGTGTATGTCGATGATATGATTGCAAAATCAAAAACAGAGAGTGAGCACGTTGAACATCTGTCAAAATTGTTCGAACATCTAAGAAAATTCAAGCTCCGCTTGAATCCCAACAAGTGCACCTTCGGTGTCCGTTCAGGGAAACTACTAGGGTTCATCGTCAGCCAGAAAGGAATTGAGGTTGATCCTGACAAGGTCAAGGCCATTCAAGAAATGCCTTCTCCGAAAACTGAAAAACAAGTCAGAGGATTCCTGGGACGTTTGAACTACATCTCCAGATTCATATTCCTCATGACCGCGACATGCGCGCCGATCTTCAAGTTACTCAAAAAGAACCAGGATTGCGTTTGGTCAGAAGATTGCCAAACCGCCTTCGACAGTATCAAGGAATATCTGTTGAATCCTCCGATTCTATCACCTCCAGTGGAAGGAAGACCACTGATCATTTACCTCACAGTCCTAGAGGACTCAATGGGATGTGTACTTGGCCAACAAGACGAAACTAAAAGGAAAGAGTCTGCCATTTACTATCTAAGTAAGAAATTCACCGACTGCGAGACTCGGTACACAATGCTTGAGAAAACTTGTTGCGCTTTGGCTTGGGCAGCCAAATGTCTTCGCCAGTACATGATTCGTCATACTACTTGGTTGGTCTCCGAAATGGATCCAATCAAGTACGTTTTCGAAAAACCTGCTCTCACGGGAAGAATTGCCCGTTGGCAGATGCTGTTATCAGAATATGACATAGAGTACCACGCTTAGAAAGCCGTTAAAGGAAGTATTTTAGCCGATCATTTGGCTCATTAACCGATTGACGATCAAGAATCAATCGAGTTTGACCTCCCAGACGAAGATGTCATGTATCTAAAAATGAAAGATTGCGATGAACCGCTACCCAGTGAAGGGGCAGAACCAGGTTCCCAGTGGGGACTTATCTTTGACGGAGCTGTCAATCATTACGGAAATGGAATTGGGGTTACCCCTTTCTCTCTAGTGTATGGCATGGAAGCAGTGCTCCCCATAGAAGTAGAGATCCCATCAAATAGGGTATTGATGGAAGCGAAGCTCACCGAAGCTGAATGGTGTCAAAGTCGACACGACAAACTGAACCTGATCGAAGAGAAGCGAATCACGGCACTATGCCACAGTTAGTTGTATCAACAGAGAATGAAGAGGGCGTTCGACAAAAAGGTCCGACCTCGTGTCTTCAGAAAAGGAGACCTCGTGCTCAAGAAGATACAATCATTTCTCACTGACTCTCGGGGCAAATGGACCCCAAATTATGATGGCCCCTATGTGGTCACGAAAGCTTTCTCAGGCGGCGCCTTGAGACTTGCAACCATGGACGGAGATGAATTTGCCTACCCCACGAATGTTGATGTAGTCAAGAAATACTTCGCCTAAACTAAAAAAAAACGTCTCGGTGGATTGAAAACCCGAAAGGGCGGTCCAGGCAAAAGTTAGAGACATCAAAAAAAATCATCCTAGTGGATTGGAAACATCATAGTACAATCCATGCAAAAATTAGGGATAATGGCAAGTAACTATGTTCAACAGAGGCAAGTCCCTCAGCAGCAGTTACAGCATCCATCGGAGGAAAACTCCAGTCAAGGTCATCTTCGACAGAAGCTCAGGATGTCCAGAATTCAAAGTTGGTAGAAGGATAGTGGTCGTTATGTTTCAACGTAGCCCTTTTCCCTGTAAATTACCATTTTCAAACTTTGTAAATACTCTTTGGAATCACGCGTTTGGCTGATTTCCATCTTATCAATAAAATTTGGGCCCTTGTGTTTTTGTTTGTAATTCTTATTTGTTTTAGCTCTACAGAACGACGTTGTTAACATGATTAACGATTCTTGAAATAAAACAAAAATGAATTTACTTGTTAAAACTTTTTCTGCTTTTTAATAAAGATGGCAATTTCTTTTGACTGTTGAACATTGAAAGAACATCAATCGCGTCTCCAAAGGTGTTCGAACCTCAAAGTGCAGAATCAAAGTACTCCTTCTAAACCAGTACGCCTGAATGAAGGATCAGCAATGTCAGAGACCATGTTTCATCTGACATCTTCGGCCGAGTTCTCATCTCCTAAGCCCGGCCAGCGTCACCCCCAACAGGGACCGTTTCTCCTAAGCAAGGCAGAATTGCTATCTTGAACCAGCGATATTTCTACACGCCCCGCGATGGCCGAGTATCCAGTCATGTTCATCTTTTAGTTTGTATGTCGCGACAGTTTTTTCCGCATAAACATACATACATCATGCATTGTTGATTTGCATTCACATTTCATATTGCATCGCTATCTCTCTATTCGGTCTTATCCCCTAGTGATAAGTCCTCTCAATCGAGTTGTCAGACCTTTCCTCGTTAGGAAGTGAATCATCTAAGCAATCTCTCTCCCGTTTATCTCTGGATTAGAGACGGTCCTTGACCACTTTGATAACTTGAACCTCTGTGAAACAAGAAAAATTTCAACAAATATCACTCTTCACCATTGAAGATGATATCCTTGCTTTCCCGGATTAAGGAAAATCCACAGAGAAAGCCTCTTAATCAGAGATTCGACGGTACGACAATTTTTCTCCGAAAAAACCACTGATGAAAAGGTCATCGGCACCTCAAAATTGTATCCCATCATATGGCGTTTCTCCGGAAAGATCCCGAGAAAAGTATGATGTAAGCCCCCAAACGAAAACAGTCTCTCAAGAGACTCGCTTTCCCCAGTAGAATCGACAAATGGCGTCTCCAAAATAGATAAGTTTGTGTACCTCTACAATTCAGACGAATGGGTTCCCCAGCAAGTCTGACATCAAATCTTTTCCCACTCAAATGGCATCTCCCCAGGAAAATTCGGCGAGAAGTTTGAGGAAAACCGCTACTAATAGCGTTCCTTGTCAAGAAAGTTTATTGACAAAAGAAACTGAGACCAGTTCCTTGGTAGGAAACCAGGATCGAGGGGAAGTTTATTTCAGCAACTAAGACCAGGTCCTTGGTAGGAAACCAGGATCGAGGGGAAGTTTATATCAGAAACCGAGACCAGATCCTTGGTAGGAAACCAGGATCGAGGGGAAGTTTACAAAAGAAACTAAGACCAGTTCCTTGGTAGGAAACCAGGATCGAGGGGAAGTTTATTTCAAAAGAAAACTGAGACCAGCTCTTTGGCTGAAGACCAGGATCGAGGGGAATTTTACCTTTTCTAAGCATCTTCGCTTAGCTAAAGAAGATGAATGCATAAGCTACCATTCATAACCACCATCAAAATTTCGGGTATTCCGATATTTAATCCTCTTGCACCCCGAATGCCCGAACACCTTCGTCATTCACACCTTCGGGTCCAAAAAGATTAAATAGGGGCATCTGTCATACCCCAAATTTTGACCACTAAGATTTCCCATCATTGTGCAAATCATCAGCACAATATGGATGTACCTTTGTACCTCATTAGTCTCCCCAAAGGTGGGTGAGCATTCACTACAAACAGGATTTAGGGTTTCAAGCCCTCGCAGAGCTCTTAGACAAAGGATCAATCAAGGAATGACATGATCTTCAACTTGTCTAGCCTCTCAAATATCCACAATGGATCAAGCGGACTCCCACTTCAAGGATTAAGCACAAGTTTGCTCCCTTCTAGGTGGATCAAGCCTCAGGATCGCCAGTGTCACCAAATTAGGGTTTGGTCGACAAGGGCCTCCAGATGGAAATTTTCCTATGGGCATGAGCCAATGCTTCAAAGCATAACCTAATATGCTCCATGCAACATCATAATCCCCATCATCAAGTCAATTTAGCCTCAGGGGATGCATACATCAAAAATCAGGAATTAGGGTTTCTTGACCTAATTCACCCCTAAGTTGACTTTTGGGACAAATCATGAGCCAAGACCTCAAGACATGATTTGAGGGTCTCCAACATACCATGTTGATCCATTTGCAACAATGGATTGACCCAAGAAGCTTGAGCAACAAGTTTCAATTTCATCTGAACCACAGTTGGGGTTTCGCAGGAAAAGTCAACTGTAGCTTTGACTTTTGACCAGGACATGCTCCCAAGCCGTGGGACACGATTAAATACACCCTATAACACCCATGGAATATGTCCATCAATTTTGATTTAGGTCAAGGACATGATTTCCTGAAGAATCGCACAGTTTGGAATTCATCTGATAAAAAGTCAACTGTGCACAAAAGTCAAACTTTGACTTTTTGAGATTTTTCATAAAAATGGTTTTTTAACCCTAAAATGATGTTAATGTGTTATTGGAATCATCATTCATCAAGAAAAATCAAAGAAAGTGGGATAACTTGTAAAAGGGGTAACCATAAAAACTTAGAAATTTTTCTAAGTTATGAAAAAAAGTGGCAAGGGTACCAACTTTGGAGGATCATAACTCCTAAACCACAAAGCCATTTTTCCCCATCCAAAGCTTGATTTGTATCCCTCATTACCCTCTACAAAAACTTCAACTAGACCTAAGTCCAATTCATTAAGGATTTTGAGTTATGCTTGGATCAAAATGGCTAAAAAGTTAAAATTGACATTTTTCAGCACAATGTCCCAACTTCAAGGCTGTTTTTCTCCATGATCCAAGTTGAACCAGGTCTAATGTTAAACATCAAAGTTGAAGTACGTCATCTAAGCTTTCCGAAAAGTCCTAGAACGTCCATATAGCATACTCGAGCAGGGAGTTATGGATCTTACAAAATGGCTTGCTGAAGCTAAATTTTTCAAGGCAGATTTGCACATTTTTTGTGCCACACGAATTTTCAAGCCTTGTCATCAGTTTGGACACATCTAAGGATCAAATCCAAGTGGGATAATCTGATCCATGAACCTCCCAAGTCCAAGGAACAAAGAAAAGCATGCCAAAGCCTAGAAATCCCTAAAAGAGGGACAAAACTCCAGTTTTTGGTTTGGAGCATTTAATGGATGCTTAGAGGTGGCATGTACTGAGCCATTCTCATCTGAAATTAGTCAAGACTTATCCAAGACCAAGGGAACCAGCAGCCTGTGCCCTAACCTTTAGTCAATGGCTAGAGGAGACTTGGATTTCCATTGGCCAACATTGGCCAAACACCTGCTGCAGCCACCATTCACTGTGGATCCCAAAACAAACTTGCTCCACTATAAATAGAGCTCATTTGTGTTCAGTTTGAGTACACCAAAGCCATCAAACAGATGCTTTCCTCAAATTCTCTCTTTCACTCCAAAATGCCTTCATTAGTAAGGAAATTCTGAGTTTTTGAGCTAGAGAGCAATTCCACTCAAACTAATCACACACACACCTCATATATATCATATGTAAGCTGTGCAAACCATCAAAAGTGACCTGTAATCACAACATCACAAAGTCACCTCTCAAAACCTCAAAATGGCACTTTTTTGCATTTTTCAAGCCATGTCTTGATTCAGTCACTTTCCAAACCAGATAAAACCTCAAACACACTCTAAATATCATCCTTGAACTATCCCAAATGGTGCCACACATCTGAAACACCATTTGAGAGAGTTGGCATTTTGGCCGTTTTTGGCCATTTCGCGAGAAAGTGCACAAACTTGCTCCAGAGGTTTCCAGCCAATTCCAACCATCCTAAAAGCTTCTAAGAGGTCATTTGAGGTTGTCCAAAGCATTAAATCATTTCTGGAACAAAGCACTTGGAAGGTTGCCCAAAATCTCCAAAAAAGAGGTAAAATCCACAACTTGAATTCTTTGAATCATGCTTTCCTTTGTTGTCCACATACATGCATCATATTGAACAATTCTTGAGGTAAAAATGTAGTCCTTAATGTGTATGTTGTGATCCTCCCACTGTTTGCATTTTGACATGTTTTTATGTGGAATTTTGGTTGTTTTGAAACCATGTTCAGTTCTGTCTTTTCTTCATTGGTGTGTTCTATACATTAAGTTTTAGTTTGCATGAGTAACACCATTGTATTCCTTGCGAAAAATCGGTCCAGATAGGTTTTTACGGATTTCAATTCCGATGAAAATTGAGAGAGTTACGCGCGTTGGAAATTTTACGCGAAAGGGCGTCGAATTAACGATATCGGTTCTGTTTTCTCGCTTTGTACAGTGAGTTTCCGAGAGCGTGAATAATACCATTGGATTCCTTGCGAAAAATCGGTCAAGATAGGTTTTTACGGATTTCAATTCCGATGAAAATTGAGAGAGTTACGCGCGTTGGAAATTTTACGCGAAACGGCGTCGAATTAACGATAGCGGTTCTATTTTTTCCGCTTTGTACAGTGAGTTTCCGAGTGCGTGAATAACACCATTGGATTCCTTGCGAAAAATCGGTCAAGATAGGTTTTTACGGATTTCAATTCCGATGAAAATTGAGAGAGTTACGCGCGTTGGAAATTTTACGCGAAACGGCGTCGAAAACAACGATAGCAGTTTTTGTTTTTTAATTTCTGCGTTTCGTGCGTCGATTTTCCATGTGCGTGAGTAATACCATTGGATTCCTTGCGAAAAATCGGTCAAGATAGGCTCTTGCGGATCTTGATTCGGTTAAAAATCGAGAGAGTTACGCGTGTTGGAAATTTTACGCGAAACGATGTTTTTACACGCAGCAGCTCTGGTTTTTTAATCGCTGCGTTTTGTACATTGAGTTTCGGCGTGCGTGAGTGATACCATTGGATTCCTTGCGAAAAATCGGTCAGGATAGGCTTTTGCGGATCTTGATTCGGTTAAAAATCAAGAGAGTTACGCGTGTTTGAAATTCAACGCGGAACGATGTTTTTAATCGATAGCAGTTTTTGTTTTCTAATTTCTGAGTTTTATACGTCGATTTTCCACATGCATGAGTAATACCATCGGATTCCTTGCGAAAAATCGGTCAGGTAGGTACTTCCGGATTTTGATTCCGATAAAAATCGAGAGAGTTACGCGTGTTGGAAATTCGGTGCGGAACGATATTTTTTAATCGATAGCAGTTTTTTCTGCGTTTTATACGTCGATTTTCCGTGTGCGTGAGTAATACCATCGGATTCCTTGCGAAAAATCGGTCAGGTAGGTACTTCCGGATTTTGATTCCGATAAAAATTGAGAGAGTTATGAGTGTTTGAAATTTGATAAAAACGTGTTGAAAATTAAAGTTTCGGTACTCGTTTTTACCCCAAAAAATGTCGAAAATGATATTTTGATATCTTTCCTCTTTTTCTTACTTTTTATCTTCAAAACTCAACCAATTTTTTTTCACATAGCAAAAAATCATCATTTTCCAATTCGTACCCCATAATATTTTAATCCAAAAAAATCACAAAAAAAGTATTATTTTTAATATATTTAAAAATAGTGTTTTAAATTGTTTTAAATGCTTTTAAAATAATTTCTTTTTTTTCTTGATTTTTAAAACTAAAATGATTTTAAATATTTATGTTGATAAAATATTTTTTTCATAAACTTTAATCATTATTTAATGATTTTATTTGATATTTTTATCGTTTTTTACTTAATTTTTCTTGAAAAAAATGCCTAAAAAATGAAATTGGGGTTTTCTTTGATTTTCACCCTAACAAATCTTTTTTAAACATTTGGGCCTCTAATAGAGTGTAAGACCCAATCCTTTTTTGACCAAATTATTTTTGGGCCTCATTCATTGTATAAGCCCCGATACCGTCAAAAACAAACGGCGCGATCGTCGCCTTTTTAAGAAATAACCTTGGGCCTCTCCTCGAGCTATAAGACTCATTCAAAACTTTTGGGCCTCTATTAGAGTGTAAGACCCAATCCCCTTTTAACCAAAACAATTTTGGGCCTCACTTATTGTATAAGTCCCTCTGCGTTAAAAGAAAACTTCGGCGCGATCGCCATTTTCAAACGAAAATCAACTGGGCTTCTCTTTGAGCTGTAAGTCCCATTTCTTTTCATTTTTTAACACTTGGGCCTCTATTAGAGTGTAAGACCCAACCCTTTTTTAACGAAACAATTTTGGGCCTCAGCTATTGTATAAGTCCCGATACGTTAAAAATCTCGGCGCGATCGCCATTTTCAAACTGAAAATATTTTGGGCCTCTCCCTGAGTTGTAAGCCTCATCTTTTGTACAAAAATACACTTTGGGCCTCTAATAGATTGTAAGACCCAACCCCTCTTTTTTATATTTTCTTATTATTTTTTAATAATTTGGAAAATTAATAACTCCTTCAATTTTGATTATTTTTTATTGGTTCTTTTTCTGAAAAATCACAAAAATAGTAAAATATTTTATTCTACAAAAAAATCAAATTTATATTATTTATTTAATATAGTTGGTATTTTTGTGAATAAATTCATTTTTAATTGTTTTTAAGCATTTTAAAAGTGAATATTCATCTTGAAAATAAAGACTATGGGCCTCCCCTCGTGTTGTAAGCCCCATTTCTTTTCTTTAAACTCCTTGAGCCTCTATTAGAGTGTAAGACCCAATCCCTTTGTAAATACCAAAATTTTGGGCCTCAGTCACTTGTATAAGTCCCACGGTGTTTCCAAAACCTCGGCGCGACCGTCGCCCTTTTCAAAACTAACCATTGGGCCTACCCTCGAGTAGTAAGACCCATTTCTTTTCTTAAAACTCACTTGGGCCTCTAATAGAGTGTAAGACCCATCCCTTTGTACAGAAAACCTTTCTTGGGCCTCAGTCACTTGTATAAGTCCCTCTGTACAAATTCAACAGTGCGCTCACTGATAAAACCCTGGGCCTCTCCTTGAGCTGTAAGCCCCAAATCTTTCTTTTTCAAAGCACTTTCTCCTTTGATTTTGAATATACTGTTGTTTTCAATCTTTCTTTGTTGAACAACTAACCAAACAGCATGGAAGCTCTACAACCGAGTAAGTGTTTACCCGCTTTCATTTACCGCCTTCATATATATATATAACTGTATTGTGGGGCTGTTTCACTGTAAGTCTCCTTTCATAAACTCATATACATATAACTGTATTGTGGGGCTGTTTCGCTGTAAGTCTTCTTTCATAAACTCATATCAACTGTGTAATATTAGTATAGATATTTAGAGTTTCCCCGGCAACTACGTCTAGAACTAGGTGACGCCGTTTCGTTTATTCGTAGAAATAGACAGCTAGACCCTCAATAGGAACACCAGATACAGTCTTCTCTTCGGCTGTCCTCATTAGGAATTGTCAAGAAACTCTACTCCCCAAGATGAATGTCTTCTCCGTGAATGGCATCTTTGAGTTTCTTCCAAATTCTCAGACTTTCCTGACTTGATCTATTCCTTGTGAATAGCTTGCCTTGAATTTCTCGGGGTTTGGGGACCCACGGGCTTCCTAAAAGCATCGGCCTCCTCTTGGGCATCGTACAAGGACCCACAGGCTTCCTCAAAGCAACCCCGCCTCCTCTTGGGCTTCGTACAAGGACCCTACGGCTTCTTAGAAGTATTCACAGCCTCCTCTTAGGCTTCGTATAATGATCTCTTCCTCCGGGAATGATAGCCTCCTCTTGGGCTTAGTACAAGGACCCGTCGGCTTCTTAAAAGTTTCCAGCCTCCTCTTGGGCTTCGTACAAATTGTCCCGACGACCTCCTAGAGGTATAGGAACAGAACCTAGTCATCCTCATAGAACAGTCCTTTCATAGAGTCTACTACTGTCTCTCAAAGCATAGTACCAAAGATAAAAACTCTAGACTTGGACAGTCTAATCTCCTTGAGTCTCAAAGACATTCTTAAGTGACCCCTTCGTTAAATAGGAAGGAAACCCGTTGACTCGGACAGTCTCAATACCCTTTGGATTTCCTGTTTCCTCAAAGAAAAGGAAATATCCCTGATCCTCAAATCAAGTCCCGGAGTACAGTGTTGCTCATATAAGAACTGATTTTCTCTTTAAAATCGGTATACTGGACCTGTCACTTAACTGAAACAGTTACCATAGCCTCCTCTTTGGCTTTGTTCAATGATTCTTCCCAGCGAAGAAAACGTTTAGCCTCCATCTCGGGCTTCGTATGAGATACCAAAATTCTCCCCAGCGGAGTCAAACAACATTTAGCCTCTCTCTCGGGCTTTGTACGAGACACATAAGAGACTCCCTCGTCGAGTCAATCACCCCTTTAGCCTCCATCTCGGGCTTTATATGAGATACAAAAAGGTTCTTATTTAGCCAAATAAACAACAGCCTCCATCTCGGGCTTCGTACGAGATACAGAGACTCTATTGTTGAGTCAAACCTTGCAGCCTCCATCTCGGGCTTCGTACGAGATACAGAGACTCTCTTGTTGAGTCAAACCTTTTAGCCTCCATCTCGGGCTTCATACGAGATACAAAATCACTCTCTTGTTGAGTATAAAAGATTCTCCTGTTAAGTCAACACTTTTTGCCTCTCTCTCGGGCTTCGTATGAGACACATAAAAACTCCCTCATGTTGGGCCAATAGCCTCCTCTTAGGCTTTGTATAAGAAAACCATTGGTTGATCCGATCAACCTTTTAGCAGTAAAGCTGTGCCTCATTCACATTACACAAACATCAACAACTCCTTTCCCTTCATCTAATCGCTGTAAGCGGCAAGCCTCTGGATCATCGATATCCACGCCACTGTCCCTCTTTTAGCATGAGAAATTCCTATGGAAAGATAGCATTGCTCTACACTGAGTTAAAGTCTTCTCCTTTAGGTTAAAATCCCCTATAAAGGAAATTATGGCATTACTAGGATCCGCGTATCACGGTTAAAGTAATCCTCCTTTATAACCAGTCACCCAACAGTTGTGACAGACAAACCCTTCTTTAGAGATGACAAATTCTCTCTAAAGCCGAGGTCCTTCAGCTTCACGTCTTGGGCTTTGAACAAAACACAAATAGACCTTCAGCTTCACATCTTGGGCTTTGAACAAGATACAAATCACCTTTCGCTTCACGTCTTGGGCTTTGAACAAGACACCAAAAACCAATTTCCTCCCATAGAATAGGAGGAACTACGAACGCTCTGATTTCCCTGTTTCGGTAAACGGGAATACGTAGGCATAAGATCGAAAGAAAAGATCTTAGCAAGCACAATCAACAAAAAACCCAAATCCCATATCTCCATCAATCAAAAGCAGTAATTCAAAAGTATCAGTCCTAACATCCTAACCCTTGTTCCCCGCTAGAAGGTCCTAGAAAGAAAGAAAACTGTATTGGCGAAAATACAAATAACCAGTACAAAGGCCCCCCCACATTGATAGCATCTGTAACCTAACAGACCGCAGTTTAAACTCAGTATGCAAAGCAGGGTTAATTGGAGACATCTATTTCCCTTCCTTATGCAGCTCACAATAGGATAAAAAATGAATTGACCTGTAGTCAAAGCTCAACCGCAGAGAGCGACCAGCGCTTAAGAACCGCGTCCAAAATCGCTCGCTACAGTGGTTTGCAAGGAGAAATCTCTATGTGATTACATTGTCCTTTGCAGTTAGGGGTGGAAGTAGGCTAGGCCGCCGACAGGGGCCTATGACCTGACCTATTTATGGCCCGGCCTGGCCTGGCCTATTTAATAAAAAGGTCAGGTTAAGGCTTTTCAAAAAGCCTATTTATTTAAGTAGGCCAGGCTTGAACTTTTAAAAAAGTCTATTAGGCCTGATAGGCCGGCCTATTTAATAGTACATACATGATAATATTTAAATATAAATATACTAAGCATCAAAAAAGTAATAAAAAATAAAATTATTAAGAACTTTTCGTTTCCAAGAAAATGAAGTCTGAAGGTTTTGGCTTAATAATAAAATTTTAAAATAATGAGTAATAATTAATGAAATTGGTTGTAACGAAGAGTTTATTAAACACAAAGAGTGTACGATTGGTCTTGTGAAAAGGTGGAATTTGGAAAGCAATGAGTTTGTGAAAAGGTGGAATTTGGAAAGCAATGAGTTAAATAGAAAAGTAAATATTACAGTCAATTAACATTAAACATAGAAGAAAACTAGAGGTCTCTCTCTCAACTCTCAAGTCTCAGCGCCAATCTGTCGCCGACTCACATCAAGTATCTCCGCCGCCGCCGTCATCCAACACTTTCACCGTCACCATCTTTTCTCAGGTAACACATATATCCAATTTTTATCCCTTCTAATTGTGATGTTTACATACTGTTCTTGGCGTGCTCGTTAGCTGGAAATTACGACGGAGTATGTCGCTGAATAATAGATTGAGATATGAAAGTTGTTTCACCTACATCATGGGGTTTCGTTATGTCATTTTCGTATGCATATACTTGGGATAATCCGTCCAGGTTCACTCAAACACGAACAGTTGGAGTGCACCTTCATTGTTTATTTTGGATATTGTTATTTACATGTCATCGAGTATGCTTGCTGCTTATATTGATTTATGATTGATGTTGTGATTTGTTCTTTGGGACAGCCCAGCTTGCGCCAGAAATTATATCAGATGGACTTGCCCCCATATTTTCCTATTTAGGTATTTTTTATGATGTGCCTATTTTAGATGATTATCATAAATCTGTTCACTTGGTGTTTATTCTATAGTTGGTTACCAATTTTTTCTCTTGGTTTTAATTTTTTACCATCCATATCCTTCGAACAGGACAAGTTTTTATATGGGAACAAGTTTTCTGCTGATGAGTTGCAAGACATCAAACTCATGATTCAAAGCAGTATGTACAAGTATCTCAGCATTCTGCTTGAAGGAAGAGAGCAGTTTGAAGAGGAAGCTCTGGAAGAGAAAGAGTCTACTTCATTAAAAGGTGAAGGATCTGGACCAGGTATGGCTTTACTTTTCTTCCCTTACTTCATTCACTGTGATGGTGCTGTTTCACTTTAAGTTGAAGTGTCACTGGCTCACTTCGAGGAAAAGAAAGGTGTGAAAACAATAATGGCTTCCATATTAGCTTATTAGGTATTGAAATTTATATCATCTTAACAAACAGTTGAGAATAGATGTTAATAGTTGATATGGTACGTTATTTACTATTTGAGTTATGACTATTAGGCATGTTCATAGTTTGGTTTATAGGAGAAAACATAACCAAATCAAACTGAGCCATAAAAACAGTTTGAGAAAACCAAACCGAACTAGAATCAATTCACCTGAACAAAATCGAACTGGTTCTGTAGTTTTAATTCTGAACTGAACTGGTTTCTTAACTGTTTGAAATTTTTGCATCTATTCTCAAAATCGAAACCCTAAACCAGTCAAATTTTAGAAGGGATTTTGTTAATTGTGTTATCTAAGTCATATAAATGAAAAAATATCAACTAGTCATTCAACTTGATTAATCACTAATTTTTTTTCTGGTTCATGTTTTTATTTCTCCAGATGGAGGCAAAGGCTAGGATACCAATCGAGAAGGAGTTGATCAAAATTAGGCCAATAGTAGAACTTGTTGCATCAACAATAAAAAAGATTTTAACATGATGTTCTGGTACAGATTACAAGAATCAAGAATTTAAAGCTCTAGTTTTTTATTACATGAAAAATTGAAGCTTAGAACAGTGGTTATGCTCCTCCAGGTATGTTTTAAATCCTTGAATCTTCCATTGTTTTGGTGTAGACTAAATATGTGGTGACATGTATAGCTTTGGAATTCTTATGCTGGAAATGCTTACGGGTAAATCTTGTGCCAAGAGATGCACAAGCAGAAATAACTCATTAATTGTTTATGGAGTTATAAGTTGTTTATATCATGTTATACTAAAATGTAAAGGTGATAACAGGTTTCTTTTAAATTTGAATTTCAGGTGTTAGACACTCATAATACAATATTAAATTTGTAAGGTCATTTGTGAAAAGAAGAGTGTATTCAGCTTGATCATGTGTTGTTAAGGTCATTTGGAAACAGCCACTCCACCATGGGACTTCCACACTCCATCAATTCGCTCGCTCACAATTTGTCCTTCAACAAACCAAACCTGCAAATCAATCAAAGTTTTTGGATTAAATTCAAGGAACACCTCAATGCCATTTTTCAAAGTCCTAAACAAAATACATTCAATTCTCCAATGTTTATCTATTGTAAATGGTTTTGTTTGGTGGTTACAACATGAGAGCCATTTCCATATAATTGATTATCATTCGACATTGTAAACCGGTTTCTCTATTTACAATTTGTGTTATTATTCTATATACTTCTATTTAACTTTTAAATAATAATTATAGTTATAATTTAGAATTATTTAACATTTACAACTAAATTTAAATAATAGCAAGTGTGTATTTAGAGTTATTGTTTGGATTTTTAATTAATTACTTCAGCTTATAGCAAGTGTGTATTTAGAATAACCTTACAATGAAATAGGCTTTTAAATAGGCTAATAAGCCAGGCCAGGCTTACAAAAAGGCCAGGCCAGGCCTAAATTAAAGCCTATGATAAATAATAGGCCAGACTTAGGCTTTGAATTTGAAAATTAGGCCGGGCCTATTTACGAAAAGCCTGGCCTGGCCTGGCCTACTTCCACCCCTATTTGCAGTAAAGTGTTGACATCTACCACCTTTAGAATTAAGACCCTGTATGATAAACATAAGTGTGGAAGACAATTTTTTTAACAAAAGTGCAAAAGCTAATTGGGTTGCAAAGGTGATTGTTGATAGTGTAGCGAGCGATTTTGGACGCGGTTCTTAAGCGCTGTCGCTCTCTGCGGTTGAGCTTACTACAGGTCGATTCATTTTTTATCCTATTAAAGCTGATGAAGGAAGGGAAATAGATGTCTCCAATTAACCCTGCTTTGCATACTGAGTTTAAACAGCGGTCTGTTAGGTTGCGAATGCTATCAATGTGGGGGGGCCTTTGTACTGGTTATTTGTATTTTCGCCAATACGGTTTTCTTTTCTCTTTCTAGGACTTTATAGCGGGGAACAAGGATTAGGATGTTAGGACTGATGCTTTTGATAGATACATGAGAGTATGGGATTTTGGGTTTTTGTTTAGTGTGCTCGCTAAGATTTTTCTTTCAATCTTATGCCTACGTATTCCCGTTTACCGAAACAGGGAAATCAGAGCGTTCGTAGTTCCTCCTATTCTATGGGAGGAAATGGTTGTTTTTGGTGTCTTGTTCAAAGCCCAAGACGTGAAGCGAAAGGTGGTTTGTATCTTGTTCAAAGCCCAAGATGTGAAGCTGAAAAGTCTATTTGTATCTTGTTCAAAGCCCAAGATATGAAGCTAAAAGGTCTCACCTTTAGAGAGAATTTGTCATCTCTAAAGAGGGGTTTGTCTGTTACGACTGTTTATAAAGGAGAATTACTTTAACCGGGATTTGTGAATCCGGCAATGCCATAATTTCCTTTATAGGGGATTTTAACCTGAAGGAGAAGACTTTAACTCAGTGTAGAGTAATGCCATCTTTCCTTAGGAATTTCTCATACTAAAAGAGGGACAGTGGCATAGATGTAAATAATCCAGAGGCTTGCCGCTTACAGCTATTAGATGAAGGGGAAAGAGTTGTTGATGTTTGTGTATTGTGAACGAGGCACAGCTTTGATGCTAAAAGGTTAATTGGATCAACCAGTGGTTTTCTTATATAAAGCCTAAGAGGAGGCTATTATGTGTCTCGTACAAAGCCCGAGAGAGAGGCTAAAAAGGTTTTTTTTTTTACGATGAAGTCTTTTGGTGTCTCGTATAAAGCCCGAGATGGAGGCTATTGTTTGTTTGGCTCAATAAGAACCTTTTGTATCTCGTATAAAGCCCGAGATGGAGGCGAAAAGGGTAATTGATTCAACGAGGGAGTCTCTTATGTGTCTCGTACAAAGCCCGAGAGAGAGGCTAAACGTTGTTTCAGTTAAGTGACAGGTCCAGTATACTGATTTTAAAGAGAAAATCAGTTCTTATATGAGCAACACTGTACTCATGGATTTGTTTCAAGGGTCCGGGTTATTCCTGTTCTTTAAGGAAGTGGGAAATCCGAAGGGTATTGAGACTGTCCGAGTCTACGGGTTCCTTCCTATTCTTGAAGGGTGCTTGAGAATGTCTTTGAGACTCAAGGAGATTAGACTGTCCATGTCTAGAGTGTCATCTTTTGTACTGTGCTTTGAGAAACAGTAGTAGACTCTTTGAAAGGACTGTTCTATGCAGATGACTAATTTCTGTTCCTATACCTCTAGGAGGTCGTCGGAATAATTTGTATGAAGCCCAAGAGGAGGCTGGAAACTTTTAAGAAGCCGACGGGTCCTTGTATGAAGCCCAAGAGGAGGCTATCATTCCTGGAGGAAGAGATCATTATACGAAGCCTAAGAGGAGGCTGTGAATACTTCTAAGAAGCCGTAGGGTCCTTGTACTAAGCCCAAGAGGAGGCGGGGTTGCTTTTAGGAAGCCTGTGGGTCCTTGTATAATGCCCAAGAGGAGGCCGATTGCTTTTAAGAAGCCGATGGGTCCCCAAACCCCGAGAAATTCAAGGCAAGCTATCCACAAGGAATAGATCAAGTCAGGAAAGTTCGAGAATTTGGAAGAAACTCAAGAGATGCCATTCACGGAGAAAGGATCATCTCTGGGGAATAGAGTTTCTTCGACAAGTGCTTTTAAGAAGCCTGTGGGTCCCCAAACCCCGAGAAGTTCAAGACATGTCATTCACCGAGAATAGATCAAGCCAGGAAAGTCCGAGAATTTGGAAGAAACTCAAGATATGCCATTCACGGAGAAAAGATCATCTCTGGGGAATAAAGTTTCTTTGACAACTTCTATGAGTGACAGTCTATGAAAGGGTTCACAGAGAATGTTGCCTTTCATGTCTCCATATTGTTTAACCCCAAGAGGAGGGAAGACTGTGTTTGGTAATCCTATGGGGATCTAGTTTAGACTATTTCTAAGAGTGATCAACGGGCTTAATGCTAGACGTAGTTGTCGGGGAAACTCTAAATATCTATACTATTATTACACAGTTGATATGAGTTTATGAAAGAAGACTTACAGTGAAACAGCCCCACAATACAGTTATATGTATATGAAAGCGGTAAATGAAAGCGATAAACACTTACTCGGTTGTAGAGCTTCCATGCTGTTTGTTAGTTGTTCAACAAAGAAAAATTGAAAACAACAGTATATTCAAAATCAAAGGAGAAAGTGCTTTGAAAATGAGAGATTTGGGGCTTACAGCTCAAGGAGAGACCTAGGGTTTTATCAGTGAGCGCACTGTTTGAATTTGTACAGAGGGACTTATACAAGTGACTGAGGCCCAAAATGTTTTCTGTACAAAGGGATGGGTCTTACACTCTCTCAAGAGGCCCAAAAGGTTTAAAGAAAAAGAGTGGGGCTTATAACACGAGGGTAGGCCCATATGATTTTTCGTTTAAAGTGGCGATCGCGCCGAGATTTTCTTTTAACGCGAAGGGACTTATACAATAAGTGAGGCCCAAAAATGATTTTTGGTTAAAAGGGGATTGGGTCTTACACTCTATTAGAGGCCCAAAAGTTTTGAATGAAAAGAAATGGGTCTTACTACTCGAGGGTAGGCCCAGGGTTATTTTGAAAAGGCGACGATCGTGCCGTTTATTTGAAAATGTACAGAGGGACTTATACAACGAATGAGGCCCAAATGGTTTTCTGTACCAAGGGATAGGTCTTACACTATCTCAAGAGGCCCAAATGAGTTTTGAAAATGATTTATGAGGGTTGAATTAATCCAAAACCCTAATTTGTTTTCAAAAATGTATTTAATCGAATAAAAATTCAATTTAAAATGATCAAAATTGTTTAACATATGGAAAACAAATTGTGATCTTGGATTAATGCTTCAAAAATTAAGTATTGACCTACAAAATAATTAGAAAGCATTAAAAGTTGCAAAATCAAGGTGAAAAAAATATTTTAAATGTTAAAAACAATTAAAACATTAATTATTTGCAAAAATATCAATTATATGAAATAAATAATATTTTTGGGATTTTTTGATAAAATAAAATATTTTAACAATTTTGTGAATTATTAAAAAAAGAATCAACTCAAAATCATTAAAACTCAGAGAGAAATTAATTTTTGAATCAATTAAATAAAATCACAAAATTCAAATATTTGAATTTGAAAGAAATGGCGCGCCAAGAACACACCAAGAACACGCGCGTGTTCTGGGTTTGGCCAGATTTGCATTTTCTATCCAATCTCACTGAATACTTGATTATATCATGCAATCCACATATCAATATGCTCGTCTCAACCTCACGATCATGTCTATGTCAATTAATTTCATTTAAATTAAACATATAACAAGAAATCATGAAAAATCCTCAAGAACCCTAATTTCTGCATGAAGGCTGGGATTTTTGATACACGATTCAAACAATGCAATTAATTGAGGGGAAACATTCTATGCATGATAATGAACATATGGCCAAATTATTGTGCGAGGAAATATGCATAGATTGAGAGATGACTAAGTATATGCTTACCTCTAGGCCGTGACAGCAAGTGCAATGTGATTTTTGATTTGGAGGTGTTACAGAGGAGTGATGATGATCTAAAAAGCTTCCCTACACCCTATGGAGTGTGTTTGAATGCTTGGACTTGATTGAAATTGGCTGAATCATTTCATGGCATCTCAACTGCACTTTGGTTAAAACCTTGAGCAATTGACTGGTGATTATGAGAAATCAGTGTTCCAGTTGTTGTTTAAGTGTTTGATCAACTCATATGTGATGTATGTGACGTGTGTGAGTGATTGGTTTGAGTGGAATTGCCCTCTAGCTCAAAACCCGATAGCTACCTTGCTAAGAAAGGCATTTTTGCCAAGAGAAAGAGATTTTGAGAAAGGCAAGTGTTGCGGGCCTTTGGTGTACTTAAACTGATCACAATTGAGCTCTATTTATAGTAGAACAAGTTTGTTTTGGGATCCACAGTGAATGGCAACTGCAGCAGGTGTTTGTTCAATGTTGGCCAATGGAAATCCAAGTCTCCTCTAGCCATTGACTAGAGGTTAGGGCACAGGGCTATGGTTCCCTTGGTCTTGGATAAGTCTTGACTGAATTCAAATGAAAATGGCTCAGTCCATGCCACCTTGATGCTTCCATTGAATGCTCCAATCCAAATTTGGAGTCTTGTCCCTATTTTGGCAATTCTAGGTTCAACATGCTATTTCTTGTTCCAAAGACTTTGGAGGCTTGGCTCAGTGATTGTCCCTTTAGATTCAATCTTCAGATGTGTCCAAGTGGATAGGAGTGTTTGGATTTGCACAATTTTGGAAAATCGAGCAAAAATGCAAATTCTGCCTTGCCTTGGCAGATTTCAGCAAGGAAACTTTCCAATGTCATATCTCATGACTCAAATTGAATTTGGCAATGTTCTTGGCCATTTTGGAAAGCCCTTACATGATACAACAACTGTTTGAACATGTTTGGTTTTGATCTCTTTTGAATCCAAGTGAAAAATCCCCCTACATTTGGAAAAAAATGAAGACAGATTTGGACTTAGTGAAAATTTCACTAAGTGTTGGAAAAAGTGACATTTTCATTTTTCAGCCATTTTGATCACTCCATAACTCAAAATCCTTAATGAATTGGACTTAGGTCTAGTTGAAGTTTTTGTAGAGGGTAATGAGGGCTACAAATCCATCTTTGGATGGGAAAAAATGGCTTTGTGGTTTAGGAGTTATGATCCTCCAAAGTTGGTACCCTTGTCACTTTATTTTTAACTTAGAAAATTTTCTAAGTTTTTATGGTTACCCCTTTTACAAGTTATCCAACTTTTCTTGATTTTTCTTGATGAATGATGATTCAAATCATACATTAACATCATTTTAGGGTAAAAAATCCATTTTGGTGAAAAATCTCAAAAAGTCAAAGTTGACTTTTGTGCACAGTTGACTTTTTATCAGATGAATTACAAACTGTGCAATTCTTCATGAAATCATGTCCTTAACCTAAATCAAACTTGATGGACATGTTCCATGGGTGGCATAGAGCATATTGATGCATGTCATAGGGCTTGGGAGCATGTCCTGGTCAAAAGTCAAAGTTACAGTTGACTTTTTCCTTAAAACCCTAATTGTGGTGCAGATGAAATTGAGACTTATTGCTCAAGCTTCTTGGATCAATCCATTGTTCCAAATGGATCAATATAGTTCATTAGAGACCCCCAAACCCTCTCTTGAGGTCTTGGCTCATGATTTGTCCCAAAAGTCAACTTAGGGGTGAATTAGGTCAAGAAACCCTAATTCCTGATTTTTGATGAATGCAACCCCTGAGGCAAAATTGACTTGATGATTGGGTCCATGAGGTTCCATGGAGTATATTAGGTTAGGTTTTGGATCATTGGCTTGTGCCCAGATGAAAATTTTCCATCTGGAGGCCCTGGTCGACCAAAACCCTAATTTGGTGACACTGTCGATCTTGAGACTTGATCCACCTAAAAGGGAGCAGCCTTGTGCTTGATCCTTGAAGTGGGAGTCCTTTTGGTCCATTGTGGATGTTTGAGAGGTTAGAAAAGTTGAAGATCATGTCATTCCTTGATTGATCCTTTGTCTAAGCACTCAGAGAGAGCTTGAAACCCTAATTTTGATTGTAGTGAATGCTCACCCATCTTTGGGGTGACTGATGAAATATGATGGTTCCTCCATATTGTGATGATGATTTTCACAATGATGGGAAATCTTAGTGGTCAAAATTTGGGGTATGACAGATAGGATGAAGAACAACAATAAAATGAAGTTGAATGAGGTGATTGTTGATGTTAGGGTTAGATATGCTACTGAAATTTCAGGTTGTAGGGCTTTTAAGGCAAGACAAATTGCCAAGAGGATAGTGGAGGGAGATTCTAGTAAACAGTATAGTTTGTTATGGTCTTATGGGGCTGAATTGAGGAGAGCTTCACAAGGAAACACTTTCAAGATGAACATTCAAACTCCAGATCCAGGTTTATTACCAAGGTTTGAAAGATGTTACATGTGCTTTAATGGAACAAAGAAAGCCTTGAAACATGCTTGTAGGCCATTTATTGGACTTGATGGTTGTCATCTAAAACATAAATATGGTGGTATACTGTTGATAGCAGTGGGACGAGATCCTAATGACCAGTACCTACCTCTTGCATTTGGAGTTGTAGAAACTGAGTCAAATGACACTTGGAGTTGGTTTATGCAACTACTTATTGAAGACATTGGTGACCAAAGGTGGTGTTTTATTTTTTACCAACAAAAGGCAAGTGTACATCTTTATATTTTTTATAGATTAATAGCATTTATTGATCAATTGTTTTATATAGTTGTTCTAATTGTATACAGGGTCTTGTACAAGTGTTTGAGGAACAATACCCAGCATTTGAGCATAGATTTTGTGCGAGGCATCTTTATGCTAACCTTAAAAAGAGGTTTGGTGGTGGTACCCTCTTTAGGGACCTAATGATGGATGTAGTAAAGGCTACATATCTGGAAGCTCATGAACAATTCATGCAAAAGATCAAGGAATTCAGCAATGATGCTTATGAATAGTTGGAGGCCATACCAAAAACAAAGTGGTGTAAGCATGCTTTTCCTTTGTTTTCTAAGTGTGATGTACTGATGAATAATTTAAGTGAATCATTTAATGGCACTATTCTGCTTCAAAGGGACAAACCTATTATTACAATGTTTGAATGGATTAGGTCTTATCTTATGGGTAGGTTTGTAACTTTAAGGAAAAAGGTTAATGGTTATAATGGTAGGATTATGTCAAATCCACTTAGGAGATTGGATAGAGAGATTGAGAAGAGTGCAAGTTGGACAACAACTTATGCTGGACAACTAACATTCCAGGTTACCCATGTGATGTTTACTGATAGTTTTGTAGTTGATCTTAATAACAAGACATGTTCATGTAATTTTTGGGATCTCACTGGAATTCCATGTAGAGATGCAATTTCTGCAATCCATAGGAAAGTAGATAATCCCATAAATTATGTCCATAAATGTTACCACAAGTCAACGTATGTCAGATGTTATGAAGTATGTATCACTCCTTTGAATGGCCAAAATAAGTGGCCAAAACTGATGACCCAACCATATACCCTCCTATGTTCAAAAGAGGCCCAGGGAGGCCAAAAAAACTTAGGAGGAGAGAACCTAATGAGGGAAGCCAAACAAAATGGAAAAGAACTAACACAAACCATATGTGCAAGTTATGTTTTGAGCTTGGACACAACAAAAGAACATGCAAGAAAAACAAGCAGATTGTGTTTCTTCCATCAGGAAGTACCAATGCTACAAGTCAAGGAATGCCCACAGACGCAAGTCAAGGAATGCCCACAGATGCAAGTCAAGGAATACCTACAGAAGCAAGTCAAGGAATACCTACACAAGCTAGCCATACAAGTCAAGTCAAATTGGCACCTAAAAAAAGGGTATTGTCATATTGTCTTACTTTACATATTGAGATTGTTATTGTGATTGTTATGAATGCCATTGTGATTGTCTATATTGTAACTGTTTCCACAGGGGAGGCATAAAGGATCTACTACTAAGGGAATAACTAAGGAGCCCAAGAAGTCAAAGATAAAGGATTTATTTCAATGGATTCTATTTTGGTGTATCTACAAACTAATTTTGGTGGATCAAATTAATGTCAATGAATTCTATTTCAACTCATTATGTATAAATTATGAATGCCAAATAATGTCAATGTGCCATACTGTAATCATTTACATTAAGGGTTCATCAACAGCAATTTACATTAACAACACATATCATTTCATTGACAATTTGCATTCATCAACAATTTACATTACATTCATCAACAATTTACATTAATTGTCTTACTTTACATTAAGGGTTCAAACATAGCAGAAGACAATTCATCAACAATAATTTGGTTCATCAATAACAATTTCATTACATTAATCAACAACATTAGGTTTACATTCATCAACAACAATTTCATTACATTGCATTATGCTGGACAATTACTAATTTCAACAACACCTTTGGTCATCAACAGCAATTTCATTACATTCATCAACAACAATTTCATTACATTCATCAACCAAAATTTCTTTATAATTTCATCAACAACAATTTCATTACATTCATCAACCAAAATTCCACAACTACTAATTTCAACATTTACATTTCATTAAAAGGAATACATTAATCAACAAAGACACCACAACACATATAATCTTTATTTTCCCAGCCAATGCCTCTGCTCTCAATTTCGATTGCAGCTTCAAATGCTTCTTCTTCGCACCTTCATACAACTCTCTCAGCAAATCATTTGTCTCTAATTCCTTCATCCCATACTTTTCTGGTTGTTCAACACCATTAACATCTTAATCGAGCAGATCTTCATCCCAAACGAATAATCGCAAGTTTCTTCAGTCTGCCAAAAAGGACTTCTCCAGAAAAGCCTACCTTTATTGCGACCATTTTTAAGACATATGATACCATACGAGCACCACAACCATAATTCCTTCCCCGTCGGGTTCGCACAGAGCAACTAGACATGTTAATGTGTTTTGAATCACTTGTTCTTGAACACGCCATCAAAGAAATTCTGCTGAAATTAACGAAAGGAACAACAAAGAAGATATCAGAAAGATGAAAAATCCAAATAAAAAAATGAAATTAGGTTAACAAAGGAGAAAGAGGAGAAAGCTTGACATGATATTAGGTTAACAAAGGAGAAAGAGGAGATGAATTTAAGTAATTTACATGTGCTGATGTGTCTACTCATAACCCACGTGAATTTTACAACACATCCAATGATCTAAAAAAATTTGTCAGTTCATCATCCACGTCTTCATCCGTTAACTTAAATAGACGTCAGGGATGAAAATTGGGGACGGAAAACTTTAGAGGGACGAATCATTGAACGGAAATTTTTGAGGGACTAAATCCGAAGTTTGGGTTATTTAAAGGGACCTAAAATATACTTAACCCTAATAAAATTTTATTAGTGAAACAAATTATATTTATATTAAAAATTAATTTTAATAAAATATTTTTTATTTAAAATATATATTTTTTTATAAATAATTTTTTTATTTATAAAAAATACATTATTCACCATATATAAATACGATGAATAGAATTGGACGTAACTATTAGTGTAAAAAATTGATGTATTCCTCTAAATAAATATGTAAAAAGAATATGCCATTGATGAAAATCAATAAATCTTTTATTATTTTACTCTAACAATTAAAATAAATAACTCGAGTCTCACTCTCTTTAAATAACTCAAGTCTCGATCATTTTCACTTCAACTTATAAATTTATGATATATTTTCCAAGTGATATTAGTTGATTTTTTTTTTTTTTCATAATCAAGTAAATAACCGCAGAGAAAATTTAGCAAAAAATATCGGTAGAAAAAACAACGATTCCTGACGGACATAAGTTAAACCCATCATAAAAGCTAAAAAAAAAAACACAAGTCTAAACGAAAGTAGTTGTTGGGGTTGGTACCAAGTACATGTTTGGTGCGATAAATATAGTGATGGAAGAAAGTGAAAAACTAAAAACGGAAGAGAATGGAGAATCGGAAGAAATACCATGGAGTTCGGATGCTGGAACAGATGGTCTCCCTCTTGACTGCTCTGCCCTCAATCTCAAGGACTCAGCCAACGCCGTCTCAATTGCCGCCGATCATTCCTTTGAAGTCATTGGTAATTCCAAAAAGGTACTTCCTTTCTCTTGTTTCCTTTTCACCTAGGGCTTTGAAATAGTAATGAAAATTTTGTGACAAGGAAAAATCCGTAGGTAAATGTCATTTATACCTTTTTTGCTGTCACTCAGATGATGTCATTTTAATAGACCTCGAGGAGGTTAGTGTCGAGGAGGTTAGTGCATATTGTAAAATTAGAGGAGATGTTGGTGTCATTTTATTAGGGAGGTGAGTGTGATTTTCTCTCATTTTTTTGTGAAGCTTTGTAGTTTAAGAGAACAACAGCTACCTTTTGTAGAAGAGAAGAAAGAATCAGATGACAGACTATGGAGTTGGGGTGCTGGAACAGATGGTCAATTAGGAACTGGTAGAATTCAAGATGAACATCTTCCTCGACTATTGTCTCTCCCCTCTGTCTCTTCGCTTGCCTGCGGCGGTGCTCATGTAATCGCCTTAACCTCGGGTACATACATTGACGCTCCACCTCTCTTTTTTTTACTCCAACTCGAATTCCCTGTTGTTATATATCAAATATTTTGGTACATATACGTTGTGTTTATATTCAAAAGTAAAACAAAAAATGCAGCTGGGATGGTATTGTCATGGGGTAGAGGCAATTCTGGTCAACTAGGCCATGGAGAGGTTGTCAATAACATGTTGTATCCCAAGGCTGTGACATCATTGGACAACCACTTCATAACCTATGTCGCTGCTGGTTGGAGTCACTCGGGTTTTGTTTCAGGTTTGGATCTTTGTCTCCCACATATGTTTGTGAAACGGATATTTGAGGTTGGTTTTCTGTTGAAAGCTGATTACTTTTGTCTTTTGTCTTTTCATTTGTTCTTGGTTGGTTTCCAGATAGTGGAAGCTTGTTCACTTGTGGGGATGGCTCTTTTGGTCAACTTGGACATGGGGATTATGCCTCTCACTGTTCCCCTGTCGAAGTGTCATGCTTTGTTGATCAGCATGTTGCAGAGGTAGCATGTGGAATGCGGCATTCTCTTGTTTTGTTGAAAGGTATTGAATTGGTAAAATTTCGTTCTTAGATTGCTGAGTTTCTTGTTTATGTATAACTTTTGACTACCAGTTTGGTGCTTCTTCAATTACCAAAGGTCGTGATGATG
Organism: Lathyrus tuberosus; assembly: GCA_022829125.1. Classification (NCBI taxonomy): domain Eukaryota; kingdom Viridiplantae; phylum Streptophyta; class Magnoliopsida; order Fabales; family Fabaceae; genus Lathyrus; species Lathyrus tuberosus. The sequence continues at coordinate 4,657,862 of JALAZF010000199.1, read as the reverse complement.
CAGGTTGTCTTTCAGGTCAAGTTTACGGATTTGGCTCTGGAAAGCGCGGTCAATTGGGCTTCTCCAAAGATAAAATCAAATCGATTAATCTTCCTAAACTTGTTAGTGGATTTGAAGATGTTAATATAGTTGGAATTGCTGCAAATGGAGATCACAGTGCTGCATTATCTGGTAAAACCATCACTCATCCCTTGCATCATATGTGGTTTGCATATTTCAAAATTACATTATATTGTTTTCTAAAAGTTTCATTATCTCTGTTTATTGTTGCATCAGTTGATGGGAATCTTTACACATGGGGAAGAGGCTTCAAGGGCTTTGAAGATTCTCACCTTCCACGATGCTTAAACTCTACATTGAAATTCACTAAAGCCACTTTAGGGTGGAACCATGCTTTAGCCATGACCGGTATTTATCGCGCAAACACCGAAGGATGATTTCCTCCTTTCTGTCACTTCCTTTTTCAAGAAAGGTTAATTTTGTTTGTTAAATTTGTGGATAGGTGATGGGGAGGCTTATATGCTTGGCGGCAACCACCTTGGAGTGCTTAGTGATCTTCACAATGAAAGTCCAGCAAAGCAGTTAAATGGTAATGTTTTGAATTGTTGAATTTCAACGACATCGTAATTTTTGTACTGTTAGTTGCATGCATTAACTGATCTGTCGGATATCAGACTCACAGTCGAGTTTGAAAACTGTGTAATCTCGTTGTATGATTCCCATTAGGGAGCGCTAATCCAAGAAAATGAGCTATCACCACAAATAATTCAGAGCTCCATATAACTAGATAAAACTTTTCTAAAGCGAACTTGTTTATCATGTTGTAGATTCAAGAGAAGCCAACTTGGAGAAAGTCCCTGGCCTTGATGGAATAAAGGTTATTGACATTGCTACTGGAGCTGAGCACTCTGTTCTGGTCACAGGCAAGACATAATTTTGTTACACCTTAGCAAAATTTTACAATCACATTAAGATGCTGACTTTTTTTCTTCCTCATTTTAGAGAACGGAGAAATAAAGACATGGGGTTGGGGCGAGCATGGTCAGCTAGGGTTAGGGGATGATGGTGACCAAATCAGTCCTGTTACTGTAAGTATTGGTTATGATAATGAAGCAGCATCAACAAGAGTTTATTGCGGAAGTGGCTTCACATTTGCTTTAACCAAGCCCTAAGTTCTCCTCAAATTTGTTCACACACTAGAGGGTGGCACTTTGTTCACCTTCAAATTTGTGCTTTGGAAAGAGTGGTTTGCTTCTCAATTGCTGCTATGTGTTCAGGCAGCATTGCACTTGGAAACAAGAGTCCTCTGGTCCCTCAGGGTTGGGATCTAGGAGGCAGAAGTTGATAATTAGCTCTTATTACAATCAAAATCAGAATTACAGAGCTTATTTGCTCAAAGATGATTGCCATTTATGGACTACTATCGGCAGTGCACAGAAGCCAGTATCACAAATTCTGGTTTGAGCTTGAACATGAATGAGATTCTCCTCTAGACTACAATTGTATATTTAACTACTTTGGTGGCTAACATATTTTCCTTGTTAGACCTATGCTTTTGTTTATCAGCGAATTCATTAACATAATTTCTCCCAACAAAAGAAAAACCACGAACTCTTCTGATTTTTGGTTTCTGATCTTATATTATTATAACTAGTGTATGAATCTGTCTCAGTTCTCATGCACATACATTCTCTTTTAAATCAAATTAAAACTTGTAATATTTGTATAATTTAACTTATAAAATAATTTTAGAACTCTATAAAATGAGTCACTAAATGAATGAATAGATGTTTCCATACACATACAATTAATCAGGGAGTATTTTAATATCAACATTGAAACATGTGAATATATGGAAACCACTTGCACAATTATAAGAACGTGTTAGAAATGATTAAATAAGATTAGTTTGAAATCATTCAAATTATCTGCATCTAGAAGAAGAGTTACAAGGACTAATAGAAAAATCAATAAACTACTCACTCTATACTTTGTACAAGAGTGAAAAAATGGCTAAAAGAATTTGGTGGCTAACCTAATGTTTGTAATCCTCTTCTGTGTTTTACAGATATTTTCTCATCCTCAATTTTTTTGTTACATCAATCATGAACAACAAGAAGATTATTCACATATCCATGGTTGTTAACCACCGGACGTAACGGATCAATTTTCCATTCACCGTCAACAATGAACTTGATCTGCGACAAAAAACCAAATCATTATATCACCTTCTGCATATATCTTGGGAAATCCTTTTGGATAAAATACAACTAACCTCATATTTTCCAGGATACAGCTGTAAAACCACAGAAAATATACCCGTATCTGATTTCTCCATCTTTCTCTGCAATGCAATACTATATCTGCTGAATATCATTTATATATATTGTGCTCGGTATATTGAACAAATATCAGGAGTCCATATACAAAATGTTATGCTGCACTTATCATTCTACAAATCAATGACGAATTAGAATTGATTTTGCAAGATTCAACGACAAAAACAACGGCAATTTAATTTCATTGACTAAACACTTGATAGCATGAAGCAAGACTGATTGTGAACCATCGCCTAACTTTTAATATGGCATCCATGCCACTACCATATAAAAACATTTTCAATGAAAATAGTCACATGAAACTATTTAACCAAAGTCAGAACACAATGAAGACACTTGATGTGTGACTTATTATAGTTATAAAAGAGGGATATGTGAAGGAGTTCCTAATAAAATTATTGCAAAGTCAAAAAGACCTCTAACTTTATCACATGTTCTCACAGCAAGAACCATGAAATTCCATCTACAGAAGGTGTCAATCATTTAATTACAACAGTTTTAAGGGAATCTATTTATAAGATCAGTAAGCATAATGCATTGGGATAAACTCATAAATAAAAGCGCTTTTATGATCTCATTTATTTCAATAAGTTATATCGAAAAAACTACTCTTCATATGTTATGAGACAAGTACTTAGAACAGCTTTTTTTTTTTCTCAAGGTTTTAGTTATATTTTAGAAAAAGCTTGATTAATCATCTTAAAGTTTGTTAGGCCTTTTTTCTTAATTAAAATAGCACAAACATACAGGATCTAATATCTAAAATAACCTAAATATAAAGTTCTTAGAAAGAATTCAGACCTGGGAGGACCAACCATCAAATGATCCTACTAAAAATACTTCTGAAGCATTATTAGGCCATACTACACAAGTACTCTTCAGAAGTTTCAAAGCTTTGTGGACATAATCAATCTTCTTCTGCTTCTCATCTAGAGCCTTCTGTGAATCCCTGGGAGAAAAGAGTGTGATATTGTCAAGATTCAGTTTTTTGTTTGAGTGTTTGTGTAAGAAATTATTTGAATGATTGTCTGAGGATGATACGTTATTGCCAATGCCATCTTTCCTTCTAACACTGCCAACTTAGCACGTAATGAACGCAGTCTGGCTTGAGCATTCATGATTTCAGTTTCCTGGAATTCCCAAGCATCGGAAAGCTTTTCGAGATTATCAGAAGTGTTCTTCTGCTCCTATTAAAAACATATACAGCAGACAAAACAAGACTCGCGTAAAGATTTTCTGAGGAGAGGCCTTCAAATCGACGTTGACAAAGAATGAAAAGTTTTCCCATTAAAAAGAGAACACTCTTCTAGGATCTAGTTTCTTTACAGTAAATCAATCACACATTTGTGGTAGCTAGTAGCTACTCCTCTACTCCTTAACCAATTAAATAACACATATATTGTAAAATATCCTAAATATACCATTTTTTTCTCATTCATAGTAGAATTTGTCCTCACAAAGATAGGTGATGACAAATTCTGATATCTATTTTTTTTCAATCATTGAAAAAATAAAATTGCCTATCCCTCATGAAAATATAAAGATGGTTGGTAAGTGAGACTCTCAGGCAGTGTGTGAATCTTGTTCTATTTCTTGACTTTTAATTGAAGTTACATGAAAGTCCTATTATTAGTTCATTATATTATGGCACTTACGACTTACCGTCTGCACTGTAACATCACCGGTGTTTGACCTCAATGAGTACAGTACAGTGGATAGCTCTGATTCCAGAAGCTGGATACGGGATTTTATGTCATTGCGATTTGCATCTAATTTGGTTTCTCTGTTTACAGGCTCGCGAGAAAAATCTCCTATTTTGACGATTTCAGGTCGTCCTGAAACATCACTCACGCCTCCTTTCTGAATATCACTGGGAACAATTTCAGCATCTGTACGTCACGAAATATATTAGTTGAGCCTGACTGTAACACAAAAAAAGAAACAACTTGAAATGTGAGATAGATTACCTTCAAAATCTGCATCTGAATAACCAGTCCTCTGAACAACCCAGCTTCTCCACGTCTCTGGCTTAATTGAGTTCCTTGATTTATCTGAACCAATTTGAGATCCGTGTTGATCAAGTTTGGTAGGTGAGCTACTTAGAGACCTGGTTGTTGGGTTCAACGAGGATGGTTTACTGCTATTGTGAAGGTTGGCAGCTACCTTTACGACATAGGAAATACCAAAATTATTACTTTAAAATTTCAGTAGTAAGAGGCATCAAAAGCTAGGTTTAAATATTTTAAACTTGATTATCTCAACTTCTGCTCATGAGCAGTAAAACAATGCTCTAGTTAGCTTTAACTGGTAAGAAGAAATACATAATAGAAGAAACACTGAAAATATGAACATTATATTTTTTTTTCAATATCACCCATGTTTCATAACTCCCAACATACTTTTTTTACTTCGGACATATGTAATAACATAGAAACTAAGGAATGGCCTATAGCATTAAAAGGGATAACATTTACTTACCCCGTCCATTGTGGTTCTATTATCCCATTTATCTTTATCTTTATTGTTATTATCGGGTGAAATGACATCTTCTTTCTCTCCGAATCCACGCCCAAAAGAATTATTTCTGTGTTTTTCCAGCCGATACAGTATACCCTCAATGCCAGATTCCTCAACTACTATTTCCCTGTTTAAAAGAATATAACACTTAGGGCATCACACAATGTTATCTCTAATCCATTCATTTGACAGCAAGAACGATAACAAGGCATCAAATAAAAATGATAGAAACTTATAAATGCATCTAAACGAAACACATTAGCTCATTGCTGCAAGATTAAAGATGAATCAAAAAAATTCCAAATGAAAAGCTCCAAAATTCATACTACACCTAAGAACTAAACCGGGCTCGCTTAAAATTACAAACCATTCAAGGAGAAGAACAATATAACATCACAATGTCTTATCTCACTAGGTAGAGTTGGCTACATAGGCTTAACTACGTTCATAATGCTCTATCATAGATCAAATCTATATTCAAATTCAAACTATTAACCTCTAGGTCTTTCTTAATAGTTTATCCAATAGTTATTTTTTTGTGGCTTTCCTCTACCTCTAGCGATAGGACTACCCTTCGTTTGATCGACTCTCCTGATAATATAATGTTGGTCTCCTCCATATATGCCCAGAGCACCCAAGTGACTAAGTCATGATTCAACCATCTTTTCTATGATAGATGCTACCCCAAACTCAAAACGTTTCCCCTAATGCTATCATTTATAATTCTATCTCATCTAGTATTTTCACACATCTAACCCATCATCTTCATCTCTACTACAACAATTTTATAATTTTATTCTCATGATGTTTTTATTGTCCAACACTCAATCTCATAGAACATAGTCACCTTTAAATAAAACTAATAGAAAGTTATAAATGTCCAAAATATACTAAGCTTAGTAAGCTACTAACAAATTAACAAATTGCTACTAGAATAAAGGTGCAAGCAAAATGTTCAAAATTAAAGCTCCAATACCCATGTTGGGCACCTTAACAATCCCCAAATTTCTACACACCTCAAACAATGAAAATAAAAATGCAAGAAGTGATTTACAATAAAAGAATATTATAAGAGATAATAGCAGGTTCATCATTAAAATAGGACCCTCACGCTGGTTCAGCTGGTTGAGAAAGGTTAACCAGAGGAGAACCAGAAGAAGAGGAAGAAGCAGCAACCCCGGAATCCCTAGTTCCATACCCTACAATGTCACTGCCACTCCCGTCTTCAAAATCAACACCTTCAAGAGATCCATCTTTCAAATCCCACCCATAAGAAAGCCACCCACCTTCTTTTACAATAGCTTCAGCCAAATCTGCTCTCCCAGCTTTAACCAACTCTTCCTTTGATGGAAACCTATCTGGGTTATCCGATTTCTGCATAAACTCCAAAATCTCATCTTCCAAATATGAGAAATCTCCAGCCCAATCCTTACAACGCGTCAAAAACCGAGAGCAAGACCAACACAAACCCCTGTTGGAAAAACCCCCGCGCCTAATAACCAAACCGGGCTCGCTTAAACCCGCGAACCGTTGCACCCTCTTGGAAGAAGGTAGAGACACAAAGATAGGAGGAAAGAGAGAAACAGTTAAATGTGGAAAAAACACCGAAAGATAGGGTGCGGTAGGAGAATACATGGTTCAGGCATTTCGTCGAACACTTGCTCGGGGTAACACGAAAACGAGTGCAGCGCGAGAAACAAGCAACCAACAAAACTGTGTTTATGTTAATATCTGCATTGAGAATGGGATCCAGAAATGTTTAAATATTCTTGTGGCACGCTTTCCACAATTGTTAATTCTTGTACACATCTATTTTCGAGTAAATAAATAAGAAAGTTGATAAGCAACTTATTTTATAATCGATTCCGCAGTTAATTTAACAAATCAGGATTACTTGCAGTAATTTTGGAAGAGTCTAGAGCTTGGAAAGAATCTCAAAACACCCCCTCAGGTGTTTCTGGCCATAAACGTTTAGATGTCGATATAAATAGTAAATGATTTAGTAGAAAAAGTGGAAAAGTTTGATAGCAGATCATGAATTGAACTTTCATATTATCTTAATAATAATTGCGGTTTTAATTCAATCTTATAAAATTAATTAATTTTTATGGTGAAAATTGTTTCTCATTTTGATTATATATTATCTGATTTTTAATGTTAAATTTATCATGCGTTTATTTGGTTTTATAATAAATAAAAAGAAAATATTAACGAGTGTCCTGCGACATTAGTTAAAAAATTAAAATAATAAGTAAAAAATTATTTAAGAGATTAAAAATAAATATTTTTTTAAATATATATGTATTTAATGCTTCAATTTTTTTAAAAAAAAATTGTGTTTATTTAATAAACCGAAGATAACATAGTTTTTTTATTTGAAATTCTTGCTCGGGATGCTAGATAGCATAATCCAATAATTAAATATGTCAAAATTAATTATATATTCTTAGAATTGTTTTTTCTCTTTTTAAATTGAAATACATTTAATGGAATTTGATTAAAATATTTCTATTTTAAAATATCAATAACTAAATATTAGAATGATACAATCAATCTTTAAAAAAAACAAAATACTCCATATTTCTTTGATTATAAAAAAAATTCTTATATATATATATATATATATATATATATATATATATATATATATATATATATATAAAGTTATTCTGATCTTGTATATAAAAATAAATAAGAGGGATGTTAAAGAGTTATTCTGATCTTGTATATAAAAATAAATAAGAGTTATTCTGATCTTATAACTTATAACTGAACTAATTATAGATATATATTTTTTATTTAAGGAAGTTGTGAAATCATAAAAATAACTATATAGAAATAACACATAATTTTTTTTATCAAACATAACTTTCATCGATTTACTGTTACAATTAATTTTCTTAATACTTATACAATTTATAGAAGTCGTGTAATAAAAGAGGGTGTACAATCATATACCAAAAATAATATGGGAGTACAATCTTACAATTTTAAGAATAAATATTACATCCTTAAAATTTAATCTAATACATTACGGTCACCATTTTTTTTTCTCATTTTGGGTTGGGTTGAAGAATTTTTTTTTAATATAACTTGTTTTTTCAAAAAAAATATTTAAAAAATCATTTTTTAAAATTTTTTTCCAAAATGAAATGGTTTAGAAGGGACCCATATGGGATGGCGCCTCAGTTAGAGGCCATGAGCCATCTCATATGGCGCCTCAGTACAAATCAATGCACTAATTGTTTTCAAATTTTTTTAAGGGTGGCGCCATCCCAGATAGCGCCTTAGTGTATTTTTTTAAAATTTATTTTATTTTAAGAAGGGAAAATAAAAAAAAAAAAAACATTAATTTTTTTTTAATATTTAGTACAATAGTACAATAGTTGGATACAAAAAAAAATCAATGATTGTGTCTATTTAATCGATCACCGGTCCCACAATCAGGGGCTCTTGTTTGACGTCTCTGTCTAGCACCACGAGGTTGTTGAGGCGTGGCTGGTCTCTGTGTTTGTTCAGATGGCCCCGGCGCATCAGACGATGACCCCGGAGCATGAGACAAATTCTGCAGCATCTGTCCCCAATAGCCGGGGGGTTGCCGCCAACAACACTTCCATAATCCAGCTGCATGCCCATGTTCATGTAATTTGTATGAGGGGGTTGGGTTGGTTCCATATGGTATGGTTGGCCAAAATGATGCATTGATGGATGTTGGTATTGATGCAGTGGTTGATGTGGGGTTTGATAGTTGAAAAGAGGGGGGGTTTGTTGGGTGTATGATAATTGTGGTTCTGAGTGGTAGGAAGATGGGGTCATCATTTGTGGGGGGTTCATTTGTGGGGGACTCATTTGTGGGGGACTCATTTGTGGGGGGCTTTGGTGTGCTTCGGTAGGTTCGAAAGACTCGTCAGGGCTATAGTAAGGGTTTTGTTGTTGTGGTGGAGAGGTTGGTGAATGATGTTGGGCATATTGCTGGAAGGAAGACGCACGTTGGCGGGGGTCAACTAGATACGTCGGCTGAGAGAGGAAAGGTTGTGGTGTGGTAACAGACCTAAACCAGCTCATATATAGTTCCGTTGGCCGAGCAGGTTGTACAACGGGGTCTGTTAAGACGAGCTGGTGTCGCATCTCCCACTGGTGACACAACGCTGCTGCAAAGTTGGTCCACACACCATCCTTCCACTACGTGTCGACTCTGCCCAGGTGCCACTTTCCCAAATTGGTAGGATCCACCGGAATGTCCTGATGCATACCGAATTATAGTTTCACTCGGTCACTTTGGTGCATCTCAACAGTTGTGAACCGAATTATTGGTGTTTTAGAAGTCCACACAGCAGCATCATTTGCGTTGGGCTGGTGGTCGAGATCGTCGTAAGACCTCTAGATAAACTACAAGAAAAATTGTTTAATGAGTAAGTATACAAAATGTTAGAAATGTCTATGGAAGAAATGTTACAAAAGTTGTAGGAAAATATACGTCGTCAGGGCCAATGTGGTCTAGCAGGTTGCGGTAGACTATTATGGCGTTCCTGGAGTTTCTATCGTAGTTCATTTTCGGAACTGCCCACCTGAAAATGTGAAGGGGTTAGAAAATGAATTAGTTACACCTGAACATATCAGTATAGGCCATAGGCGCAGGGATTTGTATAGACTTACCGTAATGCGTAGGGGAATGTGAAGGGGTTCCGGTTTATTGGAGTTAGTGTTGGCATTCTCGACCAACCCCACGCCTGAAGGAGATAGGCGCAACCATAAAATGTACACGCATTTTTTTTGGAATTTTTGCAGAGTGCACTATACAGATGTGCCAGGACAGCTGAACCCCAACTATATTCGTGCATACTGTTAATGTTAAACAACAACAGGAGATACATAATATTTACACTGTTTCCAGTGCTCTCTGGAAACAAAAAACGACCAAACAATAACAATAAATAACATATAGTTTTTTGTATTATGTGTAAGAGGAGGGAATCCTCGTCTAATACGATGGAGTCATGGTATTCCCTAAGGCGTTTTAAGTTAATACCTTGCCCCATAGGTTTACCGTCAGGTGAAGGCTCAGCTTCTTCAATCTCTAGGGGGGTGCCCAACAAATCGAAGCATACTTGGCTATTTATATTTACGGGGCCGTTGATGGTCATGTCATCTATGCGGAGGCCCAGTAACATACACACGTCTTGGAGGGTGACCGTGCATTCACCAAAAGGAAGGTGAAATGTGTGGGTCTCTGGCCTCCATATTTATAGCAAGGCCAGAATGAACTTTGGGTCTACATGGTATGATGGGATTTTAACCACATCTCCAAATCCACAGCTTGTTAGATATGGTTCAGTGATAGGGTCGTGAGGGAAGTATGCGTGTCCACGGCAACGGAACCTTGAAACTTCCTGAACAAAAAAAACCAGCAACATTACTAAGACAATAAAAGACATCAAGGTTTAATATTGTAAAACAAAATAATACAGGAAAACTTACGAAGTCTTCAATGTTTTCCGGCGTTCCTCGGTGGTTTCTTCCCATCGTGAGTAAAGTCATTTTCGTAACTGGTTGTGAGATAATGGAATGGATGCAAGGGTTTGAACAGAAAATAAGAGAAGAAGAAGAGTAGTTTGGGATGAGATGAAAATTGTGACATGATGAGATGGTTTTTATAATGGTGTAAAAGGGGAGTCACATGAGTAGGCATGTGTTCTCTTGCATGCTTCTTAGCCTTTGCAGTCTACCATGTGTAGGCATGCTTGTGTAGTCATGTCAACAGTGGCTTGAGACAAAAATAATGGAGCAGAGGCATGCGAATGAATAGTACATGCAGAGTATAGGGCTGCAAATTCATCAGTCTAGAGGCATGTGAATGAATAGTAAACATTTTAAAATAAAAAAAAAAGTTTGAACTGAGGCGCTATCTGGGATGACGATTCTCAGTTGAATTTTTTTTTTGTTTTTAGCACATCTGAGGTGCCATATGAGATGACTCATGGCCTCTAACTGAGACGTCATCCCATATGGCGCCACCCTTATTGGTCCCTTCTAAACCATGTCATTTTGAAAAACAATTTAAAAAAATAATGTTTTTAGTATTTTTTTTAAAAAAACAAGTTATATTAAAAAAAAATTCTGGATTGAAACTTGTGGAAGAGTTTAATGCCAAAACAATACCTTAAAAAGTAATGATATGATAAAACAAATATTCACAAAATACCATAACGTAGTGCCAAAAATGATTTTTAATAAATATTCTTGGCCCAACTTGACAAACGTTGTTTCAATTTTTTATGTCGGTAGGATTGGAGTATCATAAACGAGAGATCATGTGCAGACCCCACATTAAATTAGAATCCTTCGAGACACAAGAAACTCACCGTGGTTGTTGTCGCCATTACGGCATTACGAAACTTCATCGTTTTCTTTCCTCCGACATCATTAGCCACCATTGTCACCATTATGAAACTTCATCGTTTTCTTTCCTCCGACATCACTAGTAGAGATTTTGGTGGGAAATCAACTAGTTGACAGTTTGGATCTGCATTTGAGCCAAACCTACGTGTAGAGGTATCAATTTAGGGGGCTGGAGCCTAAATTTCAAGGTCCCAAAAATAGAAGAGCTTAAAATTTTAAAATTAAATGAGCCCCAAAATATATAGGCCCCATAAATTAAGGACCCTTAAAATTCAAATAGGGCCTCAAAGCCCCAACATTTTCAAAACTTGATTTTTTTTTTAAATATATTTTTTCAATCAATTTTTTTAAAAATTGTTTTTTTTTTATTTTTGAAAAAAATCAATTTTTTTTTTATTTTTGAAAAAAATCAATTTTTTTTATTTTTGAAAAAAATGGTTTTTTTCATTTTCGAAAAAAATCGATTTTTTTTTATATTCGAAAAAAATCGGGTATTTTCATTTTCAGAAAAATTCAATTTTTTTATATTTGAAAAAAATCGGTTTTTTTATTTTTGGAAAAAATCGGTTTTTTTATATTCCGCAAAAATCAGTTTTTTTATTTTCGGAAAAGGTCGGTTTTTTTATATTAAAAAAATCGGTTTTTTTTCATTTTCGGAAAAAATCAGGTTTTTTTTACTTGCGAAAAAAATCGATTTTTTTTTTATATTCGAAAAAAATCGGTTTTTTTTTCTTTTTTGGAAAAAATCGGTTTTTTTATTTTCGGAAAAAATCGAGCTTTTTTATTTTCGAAAAAAAACAGTTTTTTTTTTTATTTTTTTGGAAAAAATCGAGTTTTTTTTTTCGGAAAAATCAAGTTTTTTTATTTTCGAAAAAAACCAGTTTTTTTTTTCGGAAAAAATTGAGTTTTTATTTTCGGAAAAAATTGTTTTTTTTTTATTTTCGGAAAAAAATTGATTTTTTTTATTTTCGAAAAAAGTCGGTTTTTTTTCATTTTCGGAAAAAATCGATTTTTTTCATTTTCGGAAAAAATTGGTTTTTTTTTTTCTGAAAAAAATATTTTTTCTTAATTTTCAGAAAAAATCGGTTTTTTATTTTTTCGGAAAAAAAATCGTGTTTTTTTTTTATTTTCGGAAATAATCGACTTTTTTTTTTTTCATTTTCGAAAAAAACCGGTTTATTTATTTTCAGAAAAATTGGTTTTTTTTTTATTTTCGCAAAAAATCAGTTTTTTTATTTTCGCAAAAAATCAGTTTTTTTTTTCTAAAAAAATCGGGTTTTTTTTTATTTTTGGAAAAAATCGGTTTAAGGAAAAAAACAGTTTTAAGAAAATATCTGTTTTAGAAAAAAATCGGTTTTATAATATAAAATATTTTTTTTCAAATAAATTAGATTTTGGGCCCTTCACTTAAGCTCCATTAAAGACAAAAATATGATGGGGCTTAAAAATAAGGGGCCAAGAAAATATTCATTTAGTAAGGGGCCTAAAAAAATAGAGCCAACAAAGGGTCTAATTATTAAAGTTTTATCATTTAGGGTTTTTTTTACACCTCTACCTACGTGGGTATGATACAAAATGTGATTTTTAGCTTCTCAAATTAAAAGTAAATTAAGAATGAAAAAAAAAATTAAAGTAAATTAGAATGTTGAAATAATGTGTTTTTTAGAGTTAACGTGATTTTCTAATAGATATCTAAACACACTCTTATTAACCATCATATTTGATATTTTCAGCTATAAAATCATGAGATTCGTCTATAGTACTTTTTAAAATGACTTTTAGTGGACCTTCAAGTGTTACATGTAATTTATATGATTTAAATATTTCAATTGTCTATGTAAGTTAGCAAAGTTTTATTTTCGTCTCTGTATATTCATATATTTTTCTAAATAGTTGTTAAATGTTAAATTTGTTTTGGTATCATCCCTACCGTCATGTTCGGTTTTAAAAAGGGTTACATGTCCAACAAGGCTAGTTTTGGGCTAGAGTAACAGGTCCATAACCCATGGCCTAAAAAAAGATTTTCTTAATGTATTTTATAAGTTTTTTAGCCACCATACAAAAATACATAAATGTTTTCAGATTTTAGACATGCATTTCCGGACATTGTAAAAGATTAGTTTATGTTAAAATATTTTGAAGATGTATCTCTGAAATATTTTGGAGATTAAATCACGTCAGATCTTTCTCCTTCTTCATTTCTCATTTTACTCAAACTCAACTTCAAATTTTCAAATTTTTTCTCTACACCAAGTCAAAACTCAATCAACAAGGCTCAAGGGAACTTCAGTCATCATATGTAACATCATAAACATCAATTTCTTGTAAGTTTTTTGAGTTTTTAATAAATTTTAGAGTTTTTATGTAAATGAGTAGAAATCAATGGTTAAAGTAACAAATGAGTAGAAATAGCATTTAAGATAGTTTAGACATAGTGTATTAGACGTTTGTTGGTTGAAAAGGATGATCAAAGCATATTTTTTGGGATTGCATGGGGTACATTGACGCCATTGACGCAACTTTTGAGATGTAGAAAATTTCAAAGATGCGTCTCCGGAATTTTCTGCAATATTTCTCTTCTTGCTTGTGGTGTCTTTTTCCTGCATTAATTGTCTGCTTTACTTTAACTTACAGGTATAATGGTTGATAGACACGCTAGACAAAGGCACGAGAGGGTTGCCCAGCATACATCAGTGCGGCGGGAGAAGAGTCAGCAGATTTCGGATGCTCATAATCCCTCTGGTCATGTAGAGCCATCTACTTCCAGGGCTCGTGCTTCTCCCCATGCCACTTCATCTTTTTCTTCCCGTAGAATACGAGATTTACCATCTAACGTATCACTTCATTCATCCTTCCTTAGGCGCCAGGTTTCCCCTATCAGGCGTCTGAGGTACCACTACAATAAATAACGTTTTTTATGACGAAATTTTCACCAAGAACAATATAAAACTGAAGGTGTATGTATCGGGAGCGCCTTGTTTTTTTAAAAAAAAAATAATATGTTACCCCGGTTTTATGAAAAACCAACATAAATATATGTTCAGGGTTTAGATTTGATTCCCAACTCCTGCAGTTTTATATTTTATATGGAATAAAAAAGACGCCTTTAATTTTTATAGATTTTACGTCGAATGTGTTACCTCGATTTTTAAGAAAACCGAGATAAATACTCTCTAATTTTTTATTCTTTTCGGAACTAAAAATACGCCTTTATTTTTTTTATAGATTTTACGTTGGATATGTTACCTCAGTTTTCAGTATAACCGGAATAAATACTCTTTTTGTTTTTTATTCCCTTAGTGTCTACCTCATTCACTTCCCGAGCCCTAGCAAAAGAACACTTCTTCTCCAGCCAATGAAAGAACACTTATTCTCCATGGAGCCCTAGCGAACGAAAAAAGTCTCTCACCATTATTCTCCGCTATGTTATTATTATTGTTGTTGTTGTTGTTGTTGTTGTTGTTGTTTTGGTCCATTATTGTTGTTCTTGTTATTCTCCATTATTGTTGTTGTTGTTGTTGTTGTTGAGAAGCATTAGGGTAGTCCCTTTGAACCTCAACTTTAAGTCCATCATTTGTGTCGTACCCTAAATTTTGACCTATTTTATATGATTTTTGGTGCCACTTTATTTCGAATAAGTAAAACGGCACAATTGGTAGAAAGAGGGGTATAAGGGCTATAATTGTGAGAGGTTGTGAGTTTGAATCCCACCTTTCTCACTTTTAATGTTTTATTTGTTTTTCTTTTATTACTAACTTTTTTCTATTTTATTTTTTAATAAAATACCACAAAAATATCATTTTTTTAATATTTAATTTATAATTTTCGTATTTGTATTTAATGCAATTTTAAAAATATGATTTTTTCATTAAAATCAATATTTTATGGAAAAAATTTCAAAAATCATAAAAATAAAAATAAAAATCAATCAAATCTTTTTTTTTTCATTATCATTATTAGACTATTTTCTTTATTTTAAAATAAACTTTTTATTAGAAATCACCAAGCCATGAATCCATCCAGATTCATTGGCTTGGGCCTTAAGAAATAGAGGAAATCAGGTCAGATTGCATCCTTCCTAAATTAAACAATCACATTCAATTTTTTTGACCTAATTCCACCCTATAAACAGAACCTCTTTTTGCCATGCTTTCCCATCCACAATTCTCAAATAAATCAGTCTAAAAAGTTGTGGTTCTTCGCATCGAAGAACAACACTAAAGGGAAAAAGGATCTTGCACTAAAGGAAATAGGAGAAAAATACGAAAGAAAGTGGAAAGAGGGAGAAAGGGGCAAGAAGAAACAAAAGGGAATTATTTTGCTCACCGGGATAAACCTCGGTACCGTAGGTCGGTCTCACTTTTAGTGCTTTTCTTGCTCGATATTTTTATTTTGATGTTTGATATTTAGGATATCGATTTATTTTTTGCATGATCTCTTTGTTTTGTGGTCTGAATTTTGTTATAATATCGCTTAACTCTATTTTGATTCATGATTGAGTTTTTGGATTTTTTATTCTGTTTCAACAAATAATTTTAATTACCGTGTTAACTAGGTTTTAATGTATAAAAAAATCATTTAGTATGTTAGAATTATTCAAATCAATAATTAGACTTTCATGAGGAAAAATAAAAAAAAATACAAAAAATATAATACGAAAATATGCTATTCTTATTTATTAGGATTTTTGACATGAAAAATTTGATAATTGAAAACAACAAATAATTGGGTACTGTTTTTTCTTTTTTAGGTGATTAACTAGAATTTTTTAGGGTTAGGAAATTAATATGATAATTAGAATGAATAATTTGATTATTATAATTTTCTTATAATAAATAAATAATAATGATAATGTAAGTTGAAATAGTCAACTTTTCCAAATTCTTTTCTAGGTCATTTAATGGGAATGAGAAAAAGGGGGCGCCCCCTTTCATGTGTTTTTTATTTTAGGGGTAATTTAAAATAATTAAGGATAATTTTTTAGGGTAAGTTTAATAATTAAGGGTAACTTAATTTTAGTGGGATTTATTAATAATGAATAAATTTTGGGATAGAGGTTAACTTATTAGGAATAATTCATTTTAATTGGGGTAATGTATTTAATTTTCTTAATTCATTTAGTTATTTACATAAGAGATAATTTGATTAATTAATTTTATAATTAATTAATTAGGCTCATTTTAATTTACTAAATCAATAACTAGAGTTTTGGGTGATTGAGTTTATTTATTATAAAATTTGATTAGGGTTTAATTCATATAATTAGGATTTTATTTTTAACTTAATATTAATTTGGGGTTTTATTTAATTAATTTTATAATCAATAGATTTGGGGTTATTATAATTTTATAACTTTAGAATTTGGGTTCATTATAATTTATCTATTATTATAATTAATAAGTTTGGGTTGTTTTTTATTCTTGGAATTATTACGATTTATTTATTTGTATAATTAATAAGTTTGAGTCATTTCTTTTAGTCAACTTATTTTTATAAGAAAAAATATGGGTTTATTTATTTTTTCTATAAATTGGAATTTATTCACTTTTATAACAAGTTTGGGTAATTAATAAATTTGAGATTATTACAATTAATTTTTTTGGGAGTAGCTTATAATTTGGGAATTTATCATAATATGTTATTTTTGATATAGTCTGGGATTTTTATAATATTTAATTAGTTTGGAGCTGATTTTTAATTTTTGTAGTTAATAAATGGGGGTTTATTATAATATTTTAAATTTGTTTTTTTAACTTATTTTGATAAGTTAAATAATTAGGATTTAACTGGTATGGTATAGTTGGTAACATTAGTTTAATTAATTTTTATAATTAATTCATTAGGGATGAAAAGGGTTGACTAAAATTTAAATAATTCTTCATTATTTAAGGGTTCTTCTTAGGGGTAATATTGAGATAACGAGGGATATTATGGATAGAATTGGAATAGAAATGGGATAACCTTGTGGAGTATTTCTATGGGTTTAAAGGGGATATTAGGGATATAATTGGGATAAACTTTTTTTTTCTTGGGACAAAACTCTTAAAGGGATATTAAATTTGAGATTTTTATTTATATAATTTTATATTATATAATTAATTTATTTTGGTAAATAAATTAAAAGGGGATATTTTAAAATGGGATAAGGATTTTGGGATAACACTCTTAGGTTCCAAGAGTATAAATATAGGCCAAGGGATAGGATTTAAGGGATAGAACTTTCCATCCGAGAGTATAAACAATGGATAAGGGATAAAACTCTCCATCCGAGAGTATAAACAATGGATTAGGGATAGAACTCTCCATCCGAGAGTATAAACAATGGATAAGGGATTTTGGGATAGAACTCTCCATCCGAGAGTATAAACAATGGATAAGGGATAAAACTCTCCATCCGAGAGTATAAATAATGGATAAGGGGTTTAGGGATATAACTCTCCATCCGAGAGTATAAACAATGGATAAGGGATAGAACTCTTCGTCCGAGAGTATAAATAATGGATAAGGGATAGAACTCTTTATCTAGGAGTATAAACATTAGATTAAGGGATATAACTCCTCATCTAGGAGTATAAATATAGATAAATGGATAAAACTCCTTATCTAGGAGTATAAATATTAGATTAAGGGATAAAACTCCTTATCTAGGAGTATAAATAATAGATCAAGGGATAGAACTCCTTATCTAGGAGTATAAATATAGATTAAGGGATAAAACTCCTTATCTAGGAGTATAAATATTAGATTAAGGGATAGAACTCCTTATTTAGGAGTATAAATATTAGATTAAGGGATAAAACTCCTTATCTAGGAGTATAAATAATAGATATGGGGATAGAACTCTTTATCCAAGAGTATAAATAGTGGATTAAGTTTGGGATTAGGGTTTGGGATAGGATTAGGGGGTAGGAATAGGGGAGGTGAACTACGGTTACTCTGATCCTTCAAAATTGAAGGTACGTAGGCATAGGGTTGTAAACCCTAGCGAGTACAATAATAAAAAACTTAGGATTTTTTTGTAAATAAATCATTTAGACAAACAAACAAGCATACCCTAGAACCTAAGGAGGATCCCATTGAGTACAATGAAAGTGAGGGGTGCCTAACACCTTCCCCTTACTTAACCGAATCCCGAACCGTAGGAATCTCTGTCCTTGGGATTAAGGATTTTTAGGTTTATCATTATTTTCCTCAAAAAATATGGTGGCGACTCGAATATTTTTGCCGGCCGCAACAGCTGGCGACTCTGCTGGGGATACCTAAAGAGAGTCCATCCTATCCTTAGAATTTAGGGTCCTGTTTGTTTGTTTTGGGTTTTGGTTTTATTTTTCTCATGTTTTTGTTTTTTATTTTGTTTTATTTTATATTTTGTTTATTTATTATACTTAACCCTTGTGTTGTTTATTTCTTTTTTGTCATCATGCAAGGGATGGGGGCAAACAAAAAAAAAAGACGTGAAGCTAAAGCCCAAAGCTTGGAGGATAACCCTAGAACATAACGTGGAACGAAAATGTTTTTGGTGGGGATGCGACATCCCCAACAATGCATTGATGCCACACTCAGAATAAATCCTTCCAAAGTTGTCCTCACGAAAGGGCTAGCCCCTGACGTAGTGGATGATTTGGATGTGGTCCGAGACTCTAAAAACCTTTAACCTACCCCACACCAATCTATAGAGACCCTCTGTATTCAACCCTCAAGGGCTGTTACTAGGCTCCTACCCCAAATGAGACTTATCCCGAAGGATTACTGTAGGAAGGCTCGCTCCTTCTCATGGTAAAACAAGCGTATAGTCTGAACATGTTGGGGTCGTTATGTTGTCTATTTTTTTATAACCTACATGTGAGGGGATGGGGTAGTCTTAACTTAGATCCAGCCTGTTCTAGGGAGCCCATCTTATTAGGGTCATGCTTGCATTTTCACCTTACCCTAACCAAAAAAAACATTTAACCAAAGAACAAAGTGTCCATGTCATCATGCATTTAAAAACTTTTTTTGCATATATGCATTTTTGTGGGGAATTTCAAGATGTGTTGTAGGAATATGGGAAAGATTGATTCAAATAAAAGGGCTACCCTACGCATCAGAATGCTAAGTGCTGATTCCCAAAGTCTCAAAGGCCTTTAAGACTTAATGCCAAATCTGCTCAAGGGATGGTTATACACAAGCATGGAAGGATCCTCGATCTCTTAGGGACTCCTAGAAAGGTAGAGGCCATAACTACCGTTGCCCAATCCTCCTCTATGTGACTTCTCCTTCAAGGATTTTCAACTAGCTCTTACGCTATACTTGGATTTACAAGGAGAAGAAAAAAAAACTTACAAGGGGCATGGGGGCAAAACAAAAAAAAAAGAAAAAGGAAAAAGCAAAAAAAAACATATAAGGAAAAAGGGTCAAGCCTAAAGACTTAGTTGTGCCTGTTGAGGATCTATTATCTCACCACAAGGAGGATAGGGAAATGCAAGGGTACTTGGAGGAGTTTTAAGAAGGCATTGGGGGCACCTATTTAGTTTACGTCTTCTTAAGTTCAGGGGCTTCCATTTTGGGATTATTGTTTTGGGTTCTTCCCGAGGAATTATTGTTATAAGTTTGGAAGGCATTTTGGATTTGGGGATTGGCTAATGGATTTGGATTTGATATTCTATGTGTATGGGTTTCATCCTTTGGATATATTCACCTATAACTACAATGGATTATTGGAATTCCCCCCAAATAAAATTTTAAAATTATTTAGCATACATCATGCATATTCATACATTCATCACCAATATGCATTCAACATAAGGGAAAAGGAAAAAAAATCATTTTTTTTAAACTTCGTCTCAGGGTCATTGAGCGTAACAATTTGACTTCCCGACCTCGCACTCGAGCATACCAAAGGAAAGCTATGGATCAGATGGAGAAGAAGCAGGTTGCTGTAAGAGGAGAAATGGATACTGTCAAGGAGAACGTGGAAGAAATGAAAAGCCAGATTGATCAACTGACACTTGCCGTCCAGAATTTGATAGCCAAAAGAACCAAGCCAAGCCATCAAGGGAAGGTTCCCACTCCTACCTCCCGTGTTGAAGACAATAACCCCCTACTAGGGTTCGTCCATGATCTGGAACGTGAGGAAACTGAAACTGCTAAGCACAAAACTGTTGACCAACCTCTCGAGGGAACCGTCTCTCCACCTATTTCCAATGGGGCACCTTGTACTACTTACAGACCTATTCCACGTAAGAAATATGCATACGAGGGGGAAAATTTGAGTCAAGTGGCCCTTGAAAATAAAGGAACCACTGTTAGGGAAAGGAGAAGGATTGATGATAAGTACAAAGCACTTGAGGAAAAGCTAAAGGTCGTGGAGGGACTCAATGTTCTTGGAGTGGATGCCTTGGAAATGTGTCTGGTGCCCGATGTGGTCATACCTCCTAAGTTTAAGGCACCTAACTTCCAAATGTATAAAGGAGTTAGTTGTCCCAAAAATCACATCCGAATGTTTTCCCAAAAGATGGGGGCTCATGCAAAAAATGAAAAGTTAATGATGCATGTTTTCCAAGACAGCCTTAGTGGGGCATCCTTGGATTGGTACGTACAACTGGAGAGGGCTCACATCAAAAACTGGGAGGATCTGGCAAGTGACTTTATAAGGAAATACCAATATAATGTAGACATGGCCCCTGATCGCATACAATTACAAAACATGTCTCAAAAAGAGAACGAATCTTTTAAGGAGTATGCCCAGAGATGGAGGGAGCTAGCCTCTCGTGTTCAACCTCCATTGCGGGAAAGCGAGCTAGTAGATACATTCATGGGAACTCTGCAAGGACTATACTATGAAAGGATGATTGGGACAGTCTCAACGGGATTCACTGACTTGGTTATCATTGGAGAGAGGATTGAGAACGGTTTAAAGACAGGAAAGATTGGGCAGTTATCCTCTGACCAACATAACAATAAGGGGTACCCCAAAGACAGCTCAAAGGAAAATGATGTCAGTGTTATAGACCCTTAAGATCCAAATCTGGGAGATAATGCATTACTGGGGCACATTGGGGCAATAATCAATGCTATGGAAGAGATGGGGGATGAATTCCTTATTAATAAGGAAGACATAACAAACTGGGGAAAACAATGGGAGTCACCTGAGGAGAAGGATTTGTTTGGGCTGGGTTACAAACCAGCTAATGAAGAATTGGAATGCGATTTCCATGGTGTGGGATTTGGAATTTGGGATCATGTGGCCTTAGTGGAAGAGGAAGGAAAGAATGCCTAATTTCGACAATTGGAGAGCTATTGGGATTTCTGAGATGATTTTTTTCCGAAGTAATCTACTTTTTCCTTAAAACAATAATAAGTCCCTTGCTATGCCCAAGGCAAGTGGACAAAGCTTTGTAGGGCCACCTTTTATTTCATGGGATTATTTCTATCAATAAAGTTGCATTTTGTTTTCAATCAAGATCTTTTTCTTTCATTTTCTGTTTGTTCAAAATGGCAATATACCTTCTTTCGATATTTTCATTTCTAGCACTTCTTTCCAAAAGAGATAATAAAAAATCTTCCTCGTGCAAATTTAAAAATGAACCTATTAAAATGACACCGCTATAATCTTGAATGACTTCGGATTACCGATTAACCAAGCGGAAGAGGGTGATGAGGACGAGTGTGAGCTTCCTAAAGAGTTAGCCAGACTGTTGAGGCAAGAGGACTAGGAAATACGACCTCATCAGGAACCAGTGGATGTGATCAATCTGGGAACTGAGGAAGATAGGAAAGAGGTCAAAGGCGTGCTTCTTCAGATAAGGATATAATGGAAAGACTGATCGAGCTATTGCAAGGATACTCTAACGTGTTTGCATGGTCATACCAAGATACGCCAGGACTTGATGCAAGCATCGTCGAGCACAAACCACGACTCAAACTATAATGCATGCCAATCAAGCAAAGGCTGAGGAAGACTAGATCAGATATGATCCTCCAGACCAGGGAAGAAGTCAAGAAACAATTTGACTTTTTGTCACAAGGTAATGCCTGTTGGGTTAAAGAACGTAGGAGTAACTTATCAAAGGACTATGGTAATTTGGGGCATAAGGAGATATAGGTTCATATGGATGATACGATTACCAAGTCACAAAAAGAAGAAGATCACACAACTAACTTGCAAAAGTAGTTAGATCAGTTAAGGAAATTCAAGTTACGACTAAAGCCCACAAGGTGTACCTATGGAATCAGGTCTGGAAAATATCAGGGTCTGTGGCCAGTCAACAGGGAATAAAGGACAAAATGAAAAGCCACCTATATTGGTGCTACCCGTCCCAAGGAGACCACTCATAATGTACTTAACAATATTTGAGAATCCAATGGATTGTGAAACTTTGAACTCCTATGAAGGACCTGGACCTGGATCTCAAGGGAAACTTATACCTTTGTAGGGGCTATCAATTGGAATTTAGGATCATAAAGGAAGCTAATCTTGATAAGGCAGAATGGGTGCAAACTAGGCTCGATCAGCTAAACCTTGTATAAGGGAAACGTGTGGCTACAGGAAAATTATACCCACAGGGAATTAAGAGAGCGTTGGACAAAGAAATTCGTCCTCGCCTACGCGAAGAGGGAGACTTGGGGTTAAGGAAAATATTCCCCATCCATAAGCACCACCACGTCAAATGGACCCCACCCTATGAATGGCCATATGTTGTGAAGAGTGCCTCCTCTAGCGGAGCACTAATATTAACAACCGTGGATGGAGCGGATTTACCGCGACCGGTGAACTCCGATTCGGTCAAAAATGTTATGCCTAGAAAAAGAGGATAAAAGCCCGCTAAGTCGAAAACCCTAAAGGGCGACTTAGGAAAAAATTAGGGAGTCCCGGTGGGTTGAAAACTCGAAAGAGCGATCCAGGCAAAAATAAGGGACTTGGATAAAAAGGATACCCGACAAGTCGAAAACCCTAAAGGGCGGCTTAGTCGAAAAAATGGTATATCATCCCGGTGGACTAAGACTCTAAAAAGAGAGGTCCAGGCAAAAGTTAGGGATATCCAAAAGGCATATGACTGAAAACACTCAAGTCACCCCGTAACAGGAATTCATAAGGGAGCGATCATTCCAGCCGTCATCTTCAGAAGCTAAGTGTCGTGATCTTGGAGGCTTAGGGATATTAGTTGGTGTTAAATTTAATAGGAACATAAATAAATTTGTTTTCTTATTTCCATTTTACATTTTTCTGGATTTACGGTAATATCTCCTTATGAGAATTACTCTCCTTACTTATCATTGCCCATTTTCGGGCCAATTCTCAATAAAATTTGCTTTTCAAAAATATTTCTTTGCCTCCTAAATTATTCCACTTGATTACAAGGTGTCGATTAATTGTGAAATAATGCATTGAAATATCGGTATAAATAAAAGCTTTGAAAAGGGAAAATGGATTTTACTTCGATTTTTGGAATCATCAAAGGGATCATATTCGTCCAAAGCAGGATATAGGGTCTATACACTGACAAGAATATACATTACAATCTAACCAACATGGGAGGTTTTTTAACGGCATGTTAAACAGGAATCCAGGATATCATGGCTTACTACAATTATCAAAGTTTCAAGGGTCAGGGAGTCAGGACGTTATGAAAAGTATTTCAGACAAACGCATGCATCGCATATCATAAAAGAGGCGTCAGCCCAAGTCATGCATCCATCATGTCGCTACGCTCTAGCATCTAACATGCACTCATATACGCAAACATGCATACATGCATAGGGTTCATAATCACCAAAGGGATCTCATTTGGAGATTTTATCAAGGTATTTTTGTTAAGGGGTTTTTATTTAAGTATTAAGGGGTTCCATCCAGGGATTCGTCAAGGGGTTCTACAAAAATTCCTATCCAAGGATTTTTCATCAAAGGGGATTTCATTAAGGGATTTATAAGGGGTTCTGTTGCACCCCAAATTTTACCCTCAGATTCGTCTGATCCCCTTTTATCATTTGCGAGCGGCCATTCGTGCATTTTCTTAGTTTTAAGCATTAATCATGTTTTTAACCAGTTTTTCATTTCATTTTAAAATTTCTCTCCTTTTTGAGAATTGATTGAGTTTTAACTTTTAATTTAGTTTAATTTTAATCTTGATATAGTTAATTTTCAATTATCACTTTCAATTCTAAATTTAATTTACTTTAACTATCACTTTTATTCTAATTTAATGTAATTGGATTAACTTCATCATTTTAAGATTTGATTTAATTTTAATTCCAATTTACTTTTACTTTAATATAATTAGTTTAATTTTAATTTTTAATTTTAAATTAATTATGTTTAGTTATATTATTCAGAATTTAAAAAAAATAAAAACCAATTTGTTTTTCTAGAAGCCAAAGTCCTCATCAAAGCCCATATTTAATTCAAATTTGCAACATTGTTCAAATTTACAAGAGAGTTGCCAAATAATTAAGGAAAGGCAAGATCACTATTTCCTGTTAGAAAGTTAAGCCATGAATACGTATCTTTTCAAGATGTGTTGCAAGCTCTCAATAATAATGTCACCATATCATTTTATGGAAGAATTTGTTCACAGGAAATTAAAGGCTTTCTAACAAGAAATTACATGGTTTTAACAAGAAGTTACATTGTGACTACAAAGCAAACCAAGTTCCCCTGCTGCTACGGCAAATCCTGCAACAACTAGTACAACTGCAAATGACTCCCTACCACAGACCTATTCTACTACAAACTTGCAGAATTTCTGCTATCTTCAAAAGCAAATCGTACAACCCTGCACCATTTTGCTACTTGCCACTCCAAGACCACAGACTTCTGCTACAAACAACAACAACTCGTACCCTGCTACCAAAATAGAACTCTGCACACCAACGTAAACCTGCAACACGTGAAAGCAACAACACCATAACGTTAAAATTTTTGAATTCAAGTAGGGGTTAGTTTATTTTCACAATAAAAGGAGGAAGTCCACGACACACAAAAAAGGGGGAGCCATCGGAGAACCACATCAAAATTGAGTTCAAAATACAAAGAAACAGAACAAGTTCCAACATCAAGAACTTGAAAAGAAAAAAACCCATTGAACACCAAAACCATCACAATAACCTCAACTCACAAGCCTCCATACTCTCCACCTCATTCCTCTTTCACGCACAGACATAACTCCTCTCCATCATTTCCTACAACAAGCATAACCTTGTTTATACTCTAACGCTCCATGAGCTTCCACCATAAACCTTAACACCATTATCTTTTTCATTTTCCTTCATTCAACCAAACTTTCATACAAACAACCCAACCTTCCAATCCCAATTATTACGAACTAAACCCAAATTCAGAATGGAAACCAAGAATGGAGAAGAGGAGAGATTGAAATGAACCAGAGAGTGTAGATCGAAACAATACATGCAAGCGAAGGAAGCAGAGACGGAAGTGGGAGACGATCGAGATCGTACACGAAGGAGAAAACTAATACCCTGTTTCTTTCCTCTGCTTCATCAACAACAAATCTCTTGAACCCTATTTCTCCCCTCAACCTTCTCCCCACACGAACCAACACATAAACCTCATAAATCCACCTTGCAATCAACCTCTTTGGAACCTTGAATAAAACCTGCAAAAATATACTCACCGACCCACAATAACACTAAACTGCGAAATCCTCTGTTTCCTACAAACAATCAAGCTGCAACATCGAGCTTTCGCGAATCAACCGCCATTCCAAAACACCACCATTAACAAAAAATCCATCTCTTCAAACTTTCCTCACCTTCAACCATCTTCCCCTTTCAAATTGTGATACCACCCTTTCCAAACAACCCTCACATCAACAGCATCACCACCAAACAGGTTGAGAGAGACAAAATCTATCGTGAAAAAGAGAGTCACAAGGTTCACTATTTATCTTCACCTTTCTTCCAAAACATATTGTTAACCTCCTCAAATCAAAACCAAAACTCAGAACAAAGAATGAGACATGGAGGGTGAGTGAATCAAACGAACCTTAAATGAACCCGCCGCGAAAACAAGGAAACGCCATGATCTGAGAGAGGCGCGGAGGCGAGAGAGAGCATCACGAACCAGAATCAGAGCGATTAAGTGCATAGACGGAGGGAGATCGTTCGTCCACGAAGAAGGGAGAGATCGACTGAGAGAGACGAAAATGGAGAAAAGATCAGGCATGGTTTTAGGGTTCTCTAACCCTTATTCTTGATTTTAAGCGAACCGGGTTTGGACCTGAGGTGACCCGACCCGACCTACCTTAAACAAAACCATAAGCCCACACACATATTCTGATTGCACCTCCCAGTACTGTTACACCCTTGTGAATCGTGTTTAGTCCTTTTTTAGTTTTTTTTACCTTTTTTTAGTTTTTTTAATTTGATATTCATATTCAATTTTGTTCTTAATAACTTTGCTCTTAATGTTTAATTTTAGCTTGGGTTATTTTCTTTATTAGAATTTAAGCATTAGCTTCTTAATGAGATTTTAGTTTCATTTGAATTTTAGTTAGGATTAGTCACTTTAGTTCCTATTAGAATTAGTATAGGATTAGTTAATTAGAGTTAGTTATTTTAGTTAATAGTCTTAAGTTTTAGTTCTACTTAAAATTAATTTTAGTTAATTTAGTTTAGCTAGTTTTTATTTAATTAGCTTATTTATTTAATTAGCTCTTAAATAGGATTTGGTTTATTTTCGAATCTCGTTTATTTGGATTTTATTAATTCTTAATTTAATCTTGACCATCCTCGCTAATTCCTGGTATTCATTCTAAGTTTAATTCTCTTCGTTTTTTTTACTGCAATTAATCCCTGACCCGTGATGCCTATCTGTTTACCCCATTCCAAAGGAAGGTGAATAGTTGTTGACTCTTAAAGTCATAGCCCCTATCTTAACCTAAGTAACCTCTTAGGAAGAAACCTTGTTTCTTGGCCTCATCAGAGCCATAGAAACCATAACTAGCTTTAGGAAGAGTTCTTCAACTCTTAGTGATATTCATCATAATGAATTTATCACTTTCCCTACTGACTAAACTTCAACATAGATCCATTACAACTAGATTTAGAGAGTTTCTAAACTCTAAAATGAGTTTGTACTCATTTCCCCTCTGAATATTAACCATAGTCAATCATTCAGTAGAAGTAGAACTACGCATACTCTGATTCTATTCCCGAGGATACGTAGGCGTAAAGTGCGATGCTTTATCGAGTATACTTAGATACTAACCCCTAGGGTTTTCAAGCCTTAGCATAGAACCTTTAGCAAACATAAGATAACATTAGCAAGAGGTTCCTGTAGAATACTACAGATACTTAGGGTGCTAATACCTTCCCTTTGTATAACCAACCCCCGAACCTTAGATCTTTCCCCTTTAGGTTTTTCTAATGATCTTGAACCTTTCCTTTAGATAAATCAAAGTCGGTTGTAAAAGAAACTGATGCAAATTAATTAATAATTTGTTATCCGATTTTCACCGCAACAGAAATGGCGACTTCACTGGGGATAGTTAGACCTATTGCTGGTCCTTTCCTAAGAGGGTTAAGCCTATCTTGTTTTATGTTATTCATGTATGCTTATCTACTTGTATAATTGCTTGTATGCTTATCTTCTTGTATATCTGTTCTATGTTTTGATTATCCTGTTTGATTTGGGTTGATACCTTAGAGTGAGATAAGTCCTAACCCGGACTTGAGTGCACAAATATGATAGGATCGTGGTGTAATCAATAGTCGGTTGTTGGCAGTAGTACCAACAACTTATGGCATATGATGACCACACTCAGATGAGGCCCTTTGGGATTGTTGATGTCTGATGTGAGAAGTCACATTGATATTACTTTTTCAATTGAGAGCCAGGGATTCTGAGGACCGTAGTTACCTTTACCCCACTTGGCCTTTTAGGATGTAGTGCAGTGACTATGAGGGAGCCAGTCCTGAGTAGTTGTCATGCGATACTACACTCAGACGAGTTTATCTTGAGAATATTATTAACTCGTGTAAGTAGTGTCATGGGCCGAATATATCCGAAAGATTTACGTAGACTCTGGGAACTTTTTAGAACCCTGTTCTGCGAATGACAAACATGTAGTCCACACCTTGTTGGGATGGGTAGACCTTGACTTCATTCAAGAGACCTCAAACCTAGGGTTTGTTTGCTGTGTGTTTATATTTGCGTGCCCGTGTTTTGTGCATTGCATACGTCTCATGATAACCATTTGGTTTCAATGAACTCAGACGTTCTCTGCGAAGATCAATCGGGATCTTAGATTTTAAAATGAAACTTTTCAGTTTTCCAAAAATGTTTGTAACTCACCTTTGAATTCCTTGAAACCATTTGGCTTGCATTAGCATTGTATTCGCTTTAGCATTGCATTTGCATTTCTCGGTCTTGAGTCTCCTCCGTCCTTTGTCTGTAACCCAGCTAACCTTCCTGAAGCCAGCGTTGGACTTGGAGAAGCTTTTGAGGGATCATGAATTCAGAGGAGCAGAACCAGTTTGTGACCAGAGCAGATTTCAACTTGTTAAGAATCCAGTTGGATCAAGTTATGGCAGCTTGGGCAGAAAGAGATGCCAATATTCAGGGTATGTTTGTGAACAATGTTGCCCGAGCTCAACCTGTGCAGATTCCTGTTAGGAACCAGTTTATACGAGAACGTGCCTTTGTCCGAGACGAACATCCCTCTTCTATTGATGCTACAGAATACCGCAGTTTTGCATTCTCCGAGTCAGATTCCCAAGAAGTAGTCCCTGTGATGAAAACCCATGATCCACGAGACATTGAGCTAATGGAAAAATTTCGTGCCTTGGAAAAGAAGCTTGATGCCATTGCAGGCCGTGACACTGCTGATCTGAATGCTCTGGGCATGTGTTTGGTACCCGACCTTGTGATACCTCCTAAGTTCAAAACGCCGAAGTTTGAGAAGTATAAAGGGGATAGCTGTCCAAAGCAGCATTTGGTGATGTTTTGCAGAGGAATGACTTCATATGTCCTCAATGACAAACTTATGATCCATTGTTTCCAAAACAGTCTTAGTGGAGCATCACTGCATTGGTATATGCAGCTAGAGAGTAGTCATGTCCAATCATGGTCAGACTTAGCCAGTGCCTTTGTGAAGCAATACAACTACAACCTTGATTTGGCTCCCAGCCGCCTACATTTACTAGACTTATCTCAAGAAGAAAATGAGTCCTTCAGAAAGTATGCTCAGAGGTGGAGAGAAGTAGCTGCTCGTGTTCAACCACCGCTTTCAGACAAGGAATTGGTTGACTGGTTCATGGATACCTTGCAAGGTATATACCGAGAAAAGTTGTTTAGCACCGTGACGTCAAACTTTTCTGAATTGGTAAAAACTGGAGAACGCATTGAGAGTGGTCTCCAGAAAGGAAAGATCCGAGGCACCTCGAATACTCCGGCCGGTGAGAATAAATCAGCTGTCAGTTCTCAAGAAGAATGGGAGAAGGAAAGTAATTCTATATGGGAGTCCCAAATACCTCAGCGCTTCTACAACTCAAGTGTTCAGCATCAGCAACCTTTTGGGTCTTTGTATCACACACCAATCTCTCCACGTGGGCAATATTCTGCTCCAAATCGAAGACCTCTTCTGTATCAACGGTCCTACCGCCGTCAGCCACGCCAGCATGCACGACAAAGGCCAAGGAAGCCAGAGAGGAATTTCACTCCGTTGCCAATACCCTACAGTCAGTGCCTGCCAGATTTAATCAAAGGGGGATTGATAGTGCCAAAAGGGATAGATCCAGTGATCCCTCCATACCCACCAGGCTTTGATGTCAACGCCCGATGTGACTACCACGCTGGGGCACAGGGGCATTCGACCGAAGACTGTAAGGTACTCAGAAGCAAGGTTCAGACACTGCTTGATTCTGAGATGATCTCATTCACGCCTCAAGGAATTCAAATAAAAAATCCTTCACTTAATCAAGCAGATTCATCAGACCCTGAAGAGGAAGAAATTGTCTAGAGTGGATGTGAAGACAATTCTCAGACGGATTTCGTTAATCAGTTTTGAAGATGACTATCTCAGTTTGGCAAGTCAAGAAGGAAATTCCAGTTCCCCGAAGCTGGCAATCTTTTGGCTATTTAGCGTTTTGTTGTAGTTTTCTTTGCATATTTGAATCTGTTTTGCTTATAAGCAGTATTGTACTTTCAAATTGGCAAGATTAATGAAATATTTATGCATCTTTTGGTTAAGACCATTCGTTTCACTCATTTATTCTCGTGTTCAAATATATACCTTTTTCACTCCTTTTTCAACTTTTGTTTAAACAAAGATTAGGGAGGATGATGAAAACCTCATACTCATACTTGCTGTGGTATGATTTCAAATTAACCTCGCTGAGGATGTAAGGCATTATTTCAATTTATCCCTCGTTAACCCCTTTGAGCCTAGAAGTAGGGGTTTCTTCTTCACAAAAACCTTAAATCTCAACCTTGGGGCAGGGTAGTTCTCAATTTAACTCGGTTATGCATTCAAACATGAGCGCTTCATATAAGGCGCCAGTCAGCTTTCAAATCAAGTGACTTCCTATTTTTGGAGATTTTAACGTATATCTTGAGTTAACTGAGCATAGGATTTGAGCCTTTATCTTTTGTTTCAGAAACCATGAACCATACCACATTACAACCCCTAAAAGACCTAATTGAGGTAAGGTTGTTTTGAAAAGCATACTACAGCAAGGTTGACTAACCTGACTCCTAGTAATCTTTGTTATTCTGCGTGCGTTGATCACTTCTTCCGTAATAATCAGATTCACCTTTGTTCTTGATTTAATCAATCAGCGTGTGCTTCCATCAAAAGCTTTATTTTCAAGTTTGCATTAAATTTTTGCCAATTTTAATGAACAACGCTTGTTTGCAATACTATTCGATATCAAGGAATCCCAACAAACGCGGTCAGTCAAGGAATTGAACTTGATAAAGGAATTTAACTCAGTCAGGGGCAACCAAGTGTGAGGTTTGCCAATCTATTATCCCAAGAGTTGACAAATCAGAGACAGAACGCTGCAGTTCAGAATATTGGGGCAAGCCTTCTCCAGGTCATCTTATGACAAATCTTGACTTCAGTAACCCATCAGCAGGGGCAAATCTGTTCCCCAGTAATTTCTACTACAATTTGAGTATCTCGAGTATAACTGAACAGAAACAGCTACGTCAAGATTCAAAAGTTGGAAGATAATTGAATCATCTGGTATTCCAATCCTTCCGTAAAATTCTTTTGATTATTCAAGTTGGAAGAGATTAAATCATCTGATATTTCATTTCTTCTGTAAAATTCTTTTGATTATTCAAGTTGGAAGGGATTGAATCATCTGGTATTTCAATCTTTCCGTAAAATTCTTTTGATCATTCAAGTTGGGAGATATTGAATCATCTGGTGTTTCAATTATTCCGTAAAATTCTTTTGATTATTCAAGTTGGAAGAGATTGAATCATCTGATATTTCATTTCTTCTATAAAATTCTTTGATTATTCAAGTTGGAAGGGATTGAATCATCTGGTATTTCAATCCTTCCGTAAAATTCTTTTGATCATTCAAGTTGGAAGAGATTGAATCATCTGATATTTCATTTCTTCTGTAAAATTCTTTTGATTATTCAAGTTGGAAGGGATTGAATCATCTGGTATTTCAATCTTTCCGTACAATTCTTTTGATCATTCAAGTTGGGAGATATTGAATCATCTGGTGTTTCAATCATTCCGTAAAATTCTTTTGATTATTCAAGTTGGAAGAGATTAAATCATCAGATATTTCATTTCTTCTGTAAAATTCTTTGATTATTCAAGTTGGAAGGGATTGAATCATCTGGTATTTCAATCCTTCCGTAAAATTCTTTTGATCATTCAAGTTGGGAGATATTGAATCATCTGGTGTTTCAATCATTCCATAAAATTCTTTTGATTATTCAAGTTGGAAGATATTGAAGTATCTGGTATTTCAATCCTTCTGTAAAATTCTTTTGGTTATTCATCCCCTAATCTGGGGCAGTTATGCCGAGATCTCTCCAAGAGTTTGAAGATATTGAAGCACCCTGTATGCCAATTCTTCTATAAAATCCTCTTTTTATCGTCTTAGCTTGGGGCAGACAAAATTCGAAGATTATCATCATATAAGTCAGAATGCAGGATTACTCCGTTCTTGTGACATCCTTTGCTAAGCTTTCCAATAAATTTCTACTTCAGCAAATCTTGACAAATTCTCCAAGGATTCTTCTCCAACAAAGAGATCTAGCTCATGATGGCAATCCTCAGGATGTCATACCTCAAGTGGAATACTCTTTTCACCAACAAAGTTGTTGACTCTTCTTCTTCATCCCCAGTATTGGTCTAATCTGGTGAAGTTGGCTGGGTATCCTTGTCGAGATGTTTATTTCATCTCCAGTTTCGCTTCTTGTCTGTTTTGTCAGCATGGCATAAGCACTTATATGCATAGCATCTTGGCTTTTCTGCTTCCTTTTCTGGTGTTTTGGGTTCACTTTGGCGTTTGTCCCCCCAAGTGACTGGGTGTGTCTATTCTATCCAGTAGAAAGTCAGCCCTAGGCATAAAGTGCCCATCTTTTCTGATTTCCCCACGGAGTTATATCCTCGTGGATGATGATTGTTTCAGTTATCTTTTCCACGTTTGGATAAGATAAATCCCCAATTGAGTTATTTCCTCAATTGGAGTCTTGTTTGGCCGTTTCTTTCTAGCTTGTTCCTAGATCGAACTTTGGTCCCTGGCAGGTGTAGTTTCCGAACCTACTTTTGATTGTGCATCTATTTTGCACCGTGTCTCGCAAGAAGATTCTTTTATGAATCCCCATTGAAGACAAAGTTATTCCTCCAACAATTTTGTAATATCAACATCTCTTTGGAATTTATACCCAAAAATTAGTGACAATCTCTCCCATGAGAAGCTTATCCGTCCTTGGTTTTATTCATACTTCTACAGTTACCAATAGTGTTACCTTCAATCATTCGTTTTCCCCATCAACCCTTTGATGATGTCATTCAATTGTTTTCAACTGCTTTTTCCGTCAATCCTTTGACGATGCCAGCTTTCTCCATCAACCCTTTGATGATGTCAACCTTTATTTAAACCAACTGCTTTTCTGTCAACCCTTTGACGGTGTCAGTTTTCTCCATCAACCCTTTGATGGTGTCGATCAACTGCTTTTTCCGTCAATCCTTTGACGATGTCAGTTTTCTTCCTTTGGATATGTAAACCTTCGATTCAATTATCCCTTACCGTCTATCCTTTGACGATGTGAACCTTTACTTCCCCCCGTGGAGTAAAAACATTCCTGGTATGTCCAAAATCTTTGCCTAAGCTAGGTTTACGTTCGGTCACCACCTTTGAGTGCCAGATTCTTGCATCTTTTTTTGCTTGTGGTCTTTTGTTGGTGCCATTTTTATTTCCCCAGTGAAGTAAGGACATTCCCGGTTTGCTTTGTGTCGTGCTTGTTCGGTCTTAACCCTTGCGCGCCAGATTTGAATATTTAAAATCTTTTTCTGTTCCCCAAGAAGTTTAACCTTAAAGGAATTTTAGAGTTGTTCTTGTTTGAATCGTGTCAAACTTGAACTTAGACTTTGTTTGAATCGTGTCAAGCATTGTCTTTTGTGTTCTCGTTTGAATCGTGTCAAACTTGAACTTGGACTTTGTTTGAATCGTGTCAAGCATTGTCTTGTGTGTTCTCGTTTGAATCATGTCAAACTTGAACTTGGACTCTGTTTGAATCGTGTCAAGCATTGTCTTTCTGTTCTTGTTTGAATCATGTCAAACCTGAACAGAGTCTTTGTTCGAATCGTGTCGGACACTGACCCCTTGTTTTAAAACCGTTCCTGTTCGAATCGTGTCGAACTTGAATTGGGACTTTGCTTGAATCATGTCAAGCACTGTCTTTTGTTTTAAAACTGTTCTTGTTCGAATCGTGTCAGACATTGAACCCCTTATCTTGTTTCTTTTCTAAAATTGATTTAAGCTAAGATTCCTGGAACAAATTTATTCGACTTTAAGACTCCTATCTGGTGCGCAGAGTTAGTCTCTGTCTTCCCGGCTCTTCTTGAAGATCCCATTTTGAACTCTTCAGTCCAAGAATCCCCAGAAAGTCTTTGCTTGGTTGTCTGTCTTTTTAAGCTGATCCCTAGTGATCAGGTTTTTCTTTCTGGTTTCGTGCCCAGGAAGAGTGTGGGTTTGTTTTGTCCTCAGTAGTCCATCTCCCTGGATCTTTCCCAGTGGAGATTGTCTTTTGGTTTTTCCCCAGTGTTTCTTTGGAGTCTCCCCAGTGAGTCTCTTTTGTTGGTTAGCTTGTATCCCCAGTGAGGTGTTAACCTTCATCCTCCCCTAGTGAAGCTCATCTTTTGCATCCTGATTGTCCTTTGGTGTCTCGTTGTGTTTGCATCTTTGCATCTTCTTTGGCATCTTGGCATCATGTTGTTGCATTGCATGCTTGCGCATCTGAGGGCAAAATTTTCGGTTATCTGTGTTTAAATATCTATCACTTTTGATTCCATGAGGATCTTCATCTCTCATGTCATCCGGTGAAGATATTTAAATAGGGGCAACTGTTGCACCCCAAATTTTACCCTCAGATTCGTCTGATCCCCTTTTATCATTTGCGAACGGCCATTCGTGCATTTTCTTAGTTTTAAGCATTAATCATGTTTTTAACCAGTTTTTCATTTCATTTTAAAATTTCTCTCTTTTTTGAGAATTGATTGAGTTTTAACTTTTAATTTAGTTTAATTTTAATCTTGATATAGTTAATTTTCAATTATCACTTTCAATTCTAAATTTAATTTACTTTAACTATCACTTTTATTCTAATTTAATGTAATTGGATTAACTTCATCATTTTAAGATTTGATTTAATTTTAATTCCAATTTACTTTTACTTTAATATAATTAGTTTAATTTTAATTTTTAATTTTAAATTAATTATGTTTAGTTATATTATTCAGAATTTAAAAAAAATAAAAACCAATTTGTTTTTCTAGAAGCCAAAGTCCTCATCAAAGCCCATATTTAATTCAAATTTGCAACATTGTTCAAATTTACAAGAGAGTTGCCAAATAATTAAGGAAAGGCAAGATCACTATTTCCTGTTAGAAAGTTAAGCCATGAATACGTATCTTTTCAAGATGTGTTGCAAGCTCTCAATAATAATGTCACCATATCATTTTATGGAAGAATTTGTTCACAGGAAATTAAAGGCTTTCTAACAAGAAATTACATGGTTTTAACAAGAAGTTACATTGTGACTACAAAGCAAACCAAGTTCCCCTGCTGCTACGGCAAATCCTGCAACAACTAGTACAACTGCAAATGACTCCCTACCACAGACCTATTCTACTACAAACTTGCAGAATTTCTGCTATCTTCAAAAGCAAATCGTACAACCCTGCACCATTTTGCTACTTGCCACTCCAAGACCACAGACTTCTGCTACAAACAACAACAACTCGTACCCTGCTACCAAAATAGAACTCTGCACACCAACGTAAACCTGCAACACGTGAAAGCAACAACACCATAACGTTAAAATTTTTGAATTCAAGTAGGGGTTAGTTTATTTTCACAATAAAAGGAGGAAGTCCACGACACACAAAAAAGGGGGAGCCATCGGAGAACCACATCAAAATTGAGTTCAAAATACAAAGAAACAGAACAAGTTCCAACATCAAGAACTTGAAAAGAAAAAAACCCATTGAACACCAAAACCATCACAATAACCTCAACTCACAAGCCTCCATACTCTCCACCTCATTCCTCTTTCACGCACAGACATAACTCCTCTCCATCATTTCCTACAACAAGCATAACCTTGTTTATACTCTAACGCTCCATGAGCTTCCACCATAAACCTTAACACCATTATCTTTTTCATTTTCCTTCATTCAACCAAACTTTCATACAAACAACCCAACCTTCCAATCCCAACTATTACGAACTAAACCCAAATTTAGAATGGAAACCAAGAATGGAGAAGAAGAGAGATTGAAATGAACCAGAGAGTGTAGATCGAAACAATACCTGCAAGCGAAGGAAGCAGAGACGGAAGTGGGAGACGATCGAGATCATACACGAAGGAGAAAACTAATACCCTGTTTCTTTCCTCTGCTTCATCAACAACAAATATCTTGAACCCTATTTCTCCCCTCAACCTTCTCCCCACACGAACCAACACAGAAACCTCATAAATCCACCTTGCAATCAACCTCTTTGGAACCTTGAATAAAACCTGCAAAAATATACTCACCGACCCACAATAACACTAAACTGTGAAATCCTCTGTTTTCTACAAACAATCAAGCTGCAACATCGAGCTTTCGCGGATCAACCGCCGTTCCAAAACACCACCATTAACAAAAAAGCCATCTCTTCAAACTTTCCTCACCTTCAACCATCTTCCCCTTTCAAATTGTGATACCACCCTTTCCAAATAACCCTCACATCAACAGCATCACCACCAAACAGATTGAGAGAGACAAAATCTATCGTGAAAAAGAGAGTCACAAGGTTCACTATTTATCTTCACCTTTCTTCCAAAACATATTGTTAACCTCCTCAAATCAAAACCAAAACTCAGAACAAAGAATGAGACGGGGAGGGTGAGTGAATCGAACGAACCTTAAATGAACCCGCCGCGAAAACAAGGAAACGCCACGATCTGAGAGAGGCGCGGAGGCGAGAGAGAGCATCACGAACTAGAATCAGAGCGATTAAGTGCATAGACGGAGGGAGATCGTTCATCCATGAAGAAGGGAAAGATCGACTGAGAGAGACGAAAAGGGAGAAAAGATCAGGTATGGTTTTAGGGTTCTCTAACCCTTATTCTTGATTTTAAGTGAACCGGGTTTGGACCTGAGGCGACCCGACCCGGCCTGCCTTGAACAAAACCATAAGCCCACACACATATTCTGATTGCACCTCCCAATACTGTTACACCCTTGTGAATCGTGTTTAGTCCTTTTTTAGTTTTTTTACCTTTTTTTTAGTTTTTTAATTTGATATTCATATTCAATTTTGTTTTTAATAACTTTGCTCTTAATGTTTAATTTTAGCTTGGGTTATTTTCTTTATTAGAATTTAAGCATTAGCTTCTTAATGAGATTTTAGTTTCATTTGAATTTTAGTTAGGATTAGTCACTTTAGTTTCCTATTAGAATTAGTATAGGATTAGTTAATTAGAGTTAGTTATTTTAGTTAATAGTCTTAAGTTTTAGTTCTACTTAAAATTAATTTTAGTTAATTTAGTTTAGCTAGTTTTTATTTAATTAGCTTATTTATTTAATTAGCTCTTAAATAGGATTTGGTTTATTTTCGAATCTCGTTTATTTGGATTTTATTAATTCTTAATTTAATCTTGACCATCCTCGCTAATTCCTGGTATTCATTCTAAGTTTAATTCTCTTCGTTTTTTTTACTGCAATTAATCCCTGACCCGTGATGCCTATCTGTTTACCCCATTCCAAAGGAAGGTGAATAGTTGTTGACTCTTAAAGTCATAGCCCCCATCTTAACCTAAGTAACCTCTTAGGAAGAAACCTTGTTTCTTGGCCTCATCAGAGCCATAGAAACCATAACTAGCTTTAGGAAGAGTTCTTCAACTCTTAGTGATATTCATCATAATGAATTTATCACTTTCCCTACTGACTAAACTTCAACATAGATCCATTACAACTAGATTTAGAGAGTTTCTAAACTCTACAATGAGTTTGTACTCATTTCCCCTTTGAATATTGACCATAGTCAATCATTCAGTAGAAGTAGAACTACGCATACTCTAATTCTATTCCTGAGGATACGTAGGCGTAAAGTGCGATGCTTTATCGAGTATACTTAGATACTAACCCCTAGGGTTTTCAAGCCTTAGCATAGAACCTTTAGCAAACATAAGATAACATTAGCAAGAGGTTCCTGTAGAGTACTACAGATACTTAGGGTGCTAATACCTTCCCTTTGTATAACCAACCCCCGAACCTTAGATCTTTCCCCTTTAGGTTTTTCTAACGATCTTGAACCTTTCCTTTGGATAAATTAAAGTCGGTTGTAAAAGAAACTGATGCAAATTAATTAATAATTTGTTATCCGATTTTCACCGCAACAGGTTCCATCCAGGGATTCATCAAGGGGTTCTACAAAAATTCCTATCCAGGGATTTTTCATCAAAGGGGATTTCATTAAGGGATTTATCAGGGGTTCTACAAAAATTCCTATTCAGGGATTTTTCATTAAGGGATTTATCAGGGGTTCTACAAAAATTCCTATCCAGGGATTTTTCATCAAAGAGGGTTTCATCAAGGGATCTACAAAATTTCCTATCCAGGGATTTTTCATCAAAGGGGATTTCATTAAGGGATTTATCAGGGGTTCTACAAAAATTCCTATCCAGGGATTTTTCATCAAAGAGGGTTTCATCAAGGGATCTACAAAAATTCCTATCCAGGGATTTTTCATCAAATGGGATTTCATTAAGGGATTTATCAGGGGTTCTACAAAATTCCTATCCAGGGATTTTTTACCTAAAAAGTTTTTCAAGGGTTCAATCGGATATTTCACTACCGGATTATTGCTAAGGACCTTAGGATAATCGACGTAGTATCTATCTGACCATGCGGTCAAAATTAGGGTCCTTTTTGTATTTAATCGTCTCCTCCTCAAAAAGAGGAAGACTCATCAACATCATCTTTCTGATTCGAAGACGATTAAATAGGGGCAACTGTCGTACCCTAAATTTTGACCTATTTTATATGATTTTTGGTGCCACTTTATTTCGAATAAGTAAAACGGCACAATTGGTAGAAAGAGGGGTATAAGGGCTATAATTGTGAGAGGTTGTGAGTTCGAATCCCACCTTCCTCATTTTTAATGTTTTATTTGTTTTTCTTTTATTACTAACTTTTTTCAATTTTATTTTTTTAATAAAAAACCACAAAAATATCATTTTTTTAATATTTAATTTATAATTTTCGTATTTGTATTTAATGCAATTTTAAAAATATGATTTTTTCATTAAAATCAATATTTTATGGAAAAAATTTCAAAAATCATAAAAATAAAAATAAAAATCAATCAAATCTTTTTTTTTTCTCATTATCATTATTAGACTATTTTCTTTATTTTAAAATAAACTTTTTATTAGAATTCACCAAGCCATGAATCCATCCAGATTCATTGGCTTGGGCCTTAAGAAATAGAGGAAATCAGGTCAGATTGCATCCTTCCTAAATTAGACAATCACATTCAATTTTTTTGACCTAATTCCACCCTATAAATATAACCTCTTTTTGCCATGCTTTCCCATCCACAATTATCAAATAAATCAGTCTAAAAAGTTGTGGTTCTTCGCATCGAAGAACAACACTAAAGGGAAAAATGATCTTGCACTAAAGGAAATAGGAGAAAAATACGAAAGAAAGTGGAAAGAGGGAGAAAGGGGCAAGAAGAAACAAAAGGGAATTATTTTGCTCACCGGGATAAACCTCGATCCCGTAGGTTGGTCTCACTTTTAGTGCTTTTCTTGCTCGATATTTTTATTTTGATGTTTGATATTTAGGATATCGATTTATTTTTTGCATGATCTCTTTGTTTTGTGGTCTGAATTTTATTATAATATCGCTTAACTCTATTTTGATTCATGATTGAATTTTTGGATTTTTTATTCTGTTTCAACAAATAATTTTAATTACCGTGTTAACTAGGTTTTAATGTATAAAAAAATCACTTAGTATGTTAGAATTATTCAAATCAAAAATTAGACTTTCATGAGGAAAAAAAAATATAATACGAAAATATGTTATTCTTATTTATTAGGATTTTAGACATGAAAAATTTGATAATTGAAAACAACAAATAATTGGGTACTGTTTTTTATTTTTTAGGTGATTAACTAGAATTTTTTAGGGTTAGGTAATTAATAGGATAATTAGAATGAATAATTTGATTATTATAATTTTCTTATAATAAATAAATAATAATGATAATGTAAGTTGAAATAGTCAACTTTTCCAAATTCTTTTCTAGGTCATTTAATGGGAATGAGAAAAAGGGGGCGCCCCCTTTCATGTGTTTTTTATTTTAGGGGTAATTTAAAATAATTAAGGATAATTTTTTAGGGTAAGTTTAATAATTAAGGGTAACTTATTTTTAGTGGGATTTATTAATAATGAATAAATTTAGGGATAGAGGTTAACTTATTAGGAATAATTTATTTTAATTGGGGTAATTTATTTAATTTTCTTAATTCATTTAGTTATTTACGTAAGGGATAATTTGATTAATTAATTTTATAATTAATTAATTAGGCTCATTTTAATTTACTAAATCAATAACTAGAATTTTGGGTGATTGAGTTTATTTATTATAAAATTTGATTAGGGTTTAATTCATATAATTAGGATTTTATTTTTAACTTAATATTAATTTGGGGTTTTATTTAATTAATTTTATAATCAATAGATTTGGGGTTATTATAATTTTATAACTTTAGAATTTGGGTTCATTATAATTTATCAATTATTATAATTAATAAGTTTGGGTTGTTTTTTATTCTTGGAATTATTATGATTTATTTATTTGTATAATTAATAAGTTTGAGTCATTTCATTTAGTCAACTTATTTTTATAAGAAAAAATATGGGTTTATTTATTTTTCTATAAATTGGAATTTATTCACTTTTATAACAAGTTTGGGTAATTAATAAATTTGAGATTATTACAATTAATTTTTTTGGGAGTAGCTTATAATTTGGGAATTTATCATAATATATTATTTTTGATATAATCTGGGATTTTTATAATATTTAATTAGTTTGGAGCTGATTTTTAATTTTTGTAGTTAATAAATGGGGGTTTATTATAATATTTAAATTTGTTTTTTTAACTTATTTTGATAAGTTAAATAATTAGGATTTAACTGGTATGGTATAGTTGGTAACATTAGTTTAATTAATTTTTATAATTAATTCATTAGGGATGAAAAGGGTTGACTAAAATTTAAATAATTCTTCATTATTTAAGGGTTCTTCTTAGGGGTAATATTGAGATAACGAGGGATATTATGGATAGAATTGGAATAGAAATGGGATAACCTTGTGGAGTATTTCTATGGGTTTAAAGGGGATATTAGGGATATAATTGGGATAAACTTTTTTTTTCTTGGGACAAAACTCTTAAAGGGATATTAAATTTGAGATTTTTATTTATATAATTTTATATTATATAATTAATTTATTTTGGTAAATAAATTAAAAGGGGATATTTTAAAATGGGATAAGGATTTTGGGATAACACTCTTAGGTTCCAAGAGTATAAATATAGGTCAAGGGATAGGATTTAAGGGATAGAACTCTCCATCCGAGAGTATAAACAATGGATAAGGGATAAAACTCTTCATCCCAGAGTATAAACAATGGATAATGGATTTTGGGATAGAACTCTCCATCCGAGAGTATAAACAATGTATAAGGGATATAATTCTCCATCCGAGAGTATAAATAATGGATAAGGGGTTTTGGGATAGAACTCTCCATCCGAGAGTATAAACAATGGATAAGGGATAGAACTCTTCGTCCGAGAGTATAAATAATGGATAAGGGATAGAACTCCTTATCTAGGAGTATAAACATTAGATTAAGGGATATAACTCCTTATCTAGGGGTATAAATATAGATAAATGGATAGAACTCCTTATCTAGGAGTATAAATATTAGATTAAGGGATAAAGCTCCTTATCTAGGAGTATAAATAATAGATCAAGGGATAGAACTCCTTATCTAGGAGTATAAATATAGATTAAGGGATAGGACTCCTTATCTAGGAGTATAAATATTAGATTAAGGGATAGAACTCCTTATCTAGGAGTATAAATATTAGATTAAGGGATAAAACTCCTTATCTAGGAGTATAAATTATAGATATGGGGATAGAACTCTTTATCCAAGAGTATAAATAGTGGATTAAGTTTGGGATTAGGGTTTGGGATATGATTAGGGGGTATGAATAGGGGAGGTGAACCACGGTTACTCGGATCCTTCAAAATTGAAGGTACGTAGGCATAGGGTTGTAAACCCTAGCGAGTACAATAATAAAAAACTTAGGATTCTTTTGTAAATAAATCATTTAGACAAACAAATAAGCATACCCTAGAACCTAAGGAGGATCCCATTGAGCACAATGGAAGTGAGGGGTGCCTAACACCTTCCCCTCACTTAACCGACTCCCGAACCGTAGGAATCTCTGTCCTTGGGATTAAGGATTTTTAGGTTTATCATTATTTTCCTCAAAAAATATGGTGGCGACTCGAATATTTTTGCCGGCCGCAACACTTTGCATGATAACATTAGGATTGAGTTCCCCTTCAACCTAACCTAACTATAGGACCATTTGACATGACAACATCTAGGACCTAGTCTCCCTTAGACCTCCTTTGAGTCTCATTCTTCTCTCTCTTAATACAAACAAAATACTTAATAACTACGATGTGTATTGTGCGCCATGAGCCTTAAGCACATAGGAAAAGATGAGCATATGCATTTCTAACCTCATTTTAGGGTACTTTGTGCGCAAGACGTTTGGATCGTTAGCGCGAAGAATTCGATTCTATGTCATAGACTTTAGTGAGATACTCATCACAAACAAAGTCAATCCACTTCTCAAAAATCCTTGAACAAATTCAAACCATTTTGTCCTTCGGGATTTCCTTTCAAACCTTTTCAAAAAGATATGTTATCTCAGTTCTACCGCAAACAGGCATCGACCCTAACTGCTGGAACGTAAGCTTAGCATCATTCATAAAAGACACCAACCAACCCGTGGTAGGTTGAACTACGAGCGCTCTGACTTATTCATTCTCATCCGTATAAGGATACGTAGGCACAAGACGGCGAAGTCTTGGCGAGCACAATCCCCCCATTTACTCGTAGTCCTCTGAATTACGTTGACTCTGACTTTCTCATTGCACGAGGGAATACGTAGGCCTAGGACGGAGAAGTCATATCGAGTCTCCTTTCAGTTTTCCTCTTTTTCGTTTACGTTTAGAAATTAGGCTTTAGATGCCATACCCTTTGATTAGAACAACAAGCGTGGATCCCGTTGAATACAACGGACACGAGGGGTGCTAATACCTTTCTCTCGCGTAACCGACTCCCGAACCCAGACTATGGTTGCGATGACCATGTATTCTCCCTTTTGAGGTTTCTTTGATTGTTTCTTTTCCCCCGTCGAGATAAATAACGTTCGGTGGCGACTCTGTTTTTTCCACCGGTTGTTTTTCGCGTTGCGACAGGTGGCGACTCTGCTGGGGACATGGTTCCCTATGTGAGTCAATCCCAACGCTTATTTATTTCTATTTCATTGGGTGTTTATTTTTGTGTATTTACCTCATTTGTATATTATTGCATTTACCTGCATTTTATTATCACTGCCATACTATTCTGTTGTGTTGTTGGGTGGGATGGTTTCATGAGAGATAAGCCCATTACTCAGGCTTGAGTACACACATATGATTAAAGTGGGCTTGTGTTGGCATGCGTAGCGCTTGATACGTATTGTTGACATGAGACCCGCATTCAGATGAGTTTTTCTTGGGAGTTGCTCTGTCATGTATACCTATACAGTAGCCAGAGTGTTCCCTCGAGGACTCATGACTCTAGAGACCGTTCATGGGAAATCGGTTTAGGCCTCATTGATTCAAGATGATGCCAAACCAAAAATGGTGAACGTATCATCATTTCTCAACCTGAGAGTCTGTGGTACTGAGGACCTGCTAGGATGCCTTTGTCTAAGACTAGAACCCACATATGAGAGGGAATGGGTTTTTGCAGGAAACCTTGACCTTCAACCTACCCGGTTTTTTGGTTTTCTTATCAGTGTGGACTTATGAACTTGGTATTATTCTGGTATTCTAGTTTTCTCATCGGAGCAGAACTTTGATCCTATTTAGTCAACAGCACAACATTTAGTCTGAGATTACAGAAGCTCTGATCCCATGTCTTTTGCATTGCATAGCATAAACATCTGCATCATTTTTCATATCATTCTTCAACCAGCATAAATTCTCATTCCACCTTTGTCCATGACCAGCCAGTTAATTCCCCTGCACTCGTTCTGAAC
The DNA here is from genome assembly GCA_022829125.1 of Lathyrus tuberosus. Classification (NCBI taxonomy): domain Eukaryota; kingdom Viridiplantae; phylum Streptophyta; class Magnoliopsida; order Fabales; family Fabaceae; genus Lathyrus; species Lathyrus tuberosus. The sequence continues at coordinate 4,613,521 of JALAZF010000199.1, read as the reverse complement.
AAGTGGTGACTGTTGAAAGACGACAAAATTGTTTGAAGCAAGATCAAGCGGTGTCGAGAAGTAAGGTCAAATTGGAAGCTGTTGGTAGCTATGTCAAGTAACAACCTCCAGAATATTGATCCCCCACCAGGTTTTACTGTGATGATTAACCCTCTGTACGGTTTTCCACCTGATGAGGATCCTCCACAAGTGAACAACCTTACTCAAGCTCAGTCTTTATAACTCTCTGCTGAGGATCAGGATTTACATGAACGGTCTGTTATCCGAAGTGAACATTCCTCTTCTCTTGATACTAAGGACTGTCACGATTTTTCATTTTCTGTGTCGAATCCCCAAAGGGAGGTCCCAATGATGAAAGCCAAGGACCCGAGAGCTCTTGAGTTTGCTGAAAGATATCGTGTGTTAGATGAGAAACTCAAAGCCATGGAAGTTTAGGATGCTTTTGGTCTCGATGTTTAAGACATGTGTCTGGTACCTGGCCTAGTGTTACCTCCAAGTTTCAAAGCACCAAAGTTTGAGAAGTACAAGGGGGATAGTTGTCCAAAGCAACATTTGGTGATGTTTTGCAGAAGAATGACTTCGTATGTTCACAATGATAAGCTAATGATCCACTGTTTTCAAGACAGTCTGAGTGGGGCATCTTTAAGTTGGTACATGCAGTTAGAGAGTGGTTGCATCCGATCATAGCTGGACTTAGCTAAAGCTTTTCTGAAGTAATACGAATACAATCTTGACATGGCTCCCAGTCGTATATAGTTGCGAGGCTTGTCTCAAGACAACAACGAGTCCTTCAGAGGGTATGCTCAGAGATGGAGAGAATTGGCTTCCAGAGTGCAGCCACCACTTCTAGACAGAGAATTGGTTGATCTATTCATGGATACTTTGCAAGACCCGTACCTAAATAATATGATTAACAGTGGGACATCAAACTTCTCTGATATGGTAATAACTGGAGAACGCATTGAGAGCGGCTTACAGAGTGGAAAAATCCAAGATGCCTCAAGCACCCAGGCTAGTGAAGCTGAATCCCTCAGCATTTCCCAAGAGGAAGACGAGGATGTAATTAATGAAGTCATGGCAGATGTTGAGTATTCTCAGGATGAATTGGTCCCTCGTCTTCTCAGCGATCATCATTTTCTAGGGCACCATGCCAGAAACCTTGGGTCGCTCCTCATGCAAATCAACGAGCCCACGGACGAGGTTATCAGAATCAACGCCAGAATCAGAATAGGCCTCGCAACAACTTAGAAATAAGTAATGCTCCTCTTCATCCAGTCTCTATGTCGTACAGTCAACTTCTACCGCATCTGGTCCGAAACTCATTGGTAGAGCCCAAGTCTCTAAAGCCTGTTCCAGAACCTTACCCTCCTGGGTACCATCCCCATGTGCAGTGTGGATATCATGGAGGATCCATGGGGCACTCAACTGAAGATTGCAAAGCCTTTCATGCCAAGGTGCAACAATTGATTGACAAGGGGTACATTTCCTTTCTAGAAGGAAATTTGGTTATGCATGTCAACCTCTCATCTGTTTGAGCTCGAAGACTTCAAGGGTCATCTCCTAAAGCTAGTGGTCCAGACAGGAAGACATCCTCAACGATGGCGGTACTTGGGCACTTTTATCATTTGCATTTGTAGTTTCTTTCCTTTTAATTGGTACTTGTTTTTTAAACATTGTTGTTTTGAATGGTAATATTAATGAAGTGATCATGCATTTTCTGAATTAATCATGTCGCATTCGCTTATTTTGCTTCATTTATATTAAAAACAAAGAAATACATCCATGTTTTCTCCCGTTCACTTCGCTTTATCACTGTTGTTTTAGCAAAGACTTGAGGGAGGATGACGAAAACTGAATACCCATAATTGCTGATGGTGTGCTTTGGGATAAAACACTGCTGATGATATAAAGGCATTGCTTCAAATCCCTAAACACAGAAGATATAAGGGAGATAGACCCTCGTCAACCCCTTTGAGCCTGGAAGTAGGAGTTTCGTTTTCGTATAAAAAAACCCTCAATCTTAACCTGGGGCAGGGTAGTCGTCAGTTAATTTGACTGAGCGTTCAAATTTCAAAAGGAGTGTGTATCTAAGGATCAATCACTTTTATTTCCTCACACATCAGGAGGTTAAAGATGTGAAACCATAATGGTTATCCCCCACTGCAAGGAATGAGGCAGTCATAACCTGTCGCTCCCGGGATTTTCATCCAGGTACAAATGCGAAAGTGGCACCGAAATAGAGTCGCCAGCAATGTGTATTTATCCCAAGAGAGGGAAAGGAAACACCGCATAAACCTGAAGGAAGGAAAGAACATGGTCTTGCGACCAAGAGAACTGGGTTCGGGAGTCGGTTACACGAGAGGAAGGTATTAGCACCCCCTCGCGTCCATCGTACCCGATGGGATCCACGCTTGCTTGTCTCGATCAAAGGGTGTAAGGAAAGGATGCTGGAAAAGGAACTGCTAGCTGGAGAACTGGAAAAGGAAAGGATGAGGAGAGAGAAAAAAATGTAGGGAAAATAAAAGAAGTGCTCGAATGGGCCCTACCCCACTGCCTACGTATCTCATCGGGAGCTTGAGAATCATAGCGACGTAGTTCCCCTCACCTAGGGAAAGTTGTTTGTGTTTTTTAGGGAACGACTAATGTTCTAGCTCAAGTGTTGCAGCTCGCTGTATGGAGACTTAGGCGTTACCGTCTTGCAAGAGAACGAGGAGAAGCAAGTTCGTACATCGAGAGTGAGTGAGATGAGAAGAGAATTCTCGAAGGAAATACGTTATTGTTTGTTTGGAGTTTTTTAGAAAGAAGTGTTTTTTGCAGTTATTTGTAACTTGCATTGCACCAAAGTCTAGGGCACAGGGACGAATACTTAATGAATCGTCCCAAGACAGGACGCCCGATAAGCACTCTAGAAAGATGAGAGGAAGCCCCTCATTTCTCATTCCCCACGCTTAAGGCTCGTGCGCAATACTCTTTATCTTTATTAAGTGTTTTCAAGAAGTTTTGAGATGAGAAGAAGTGACTCAAAAGGAGCAAAAGGTAAAATCTAATGGGGGAGACTAAGACTCAATCCTAATGTTAGCATTCTTGGTGATCCTATGGTTAAGTGTGGTTCAAAGAGCACTATCCTAAAAAAGGAGGAGAAGAACATAAGAAACAACTTACTTCCAAGATGGAAGTTAAGTTGATATCAAAGAGGGATGAAGAAGAAATTATTCAAGGAAAGCATATAAATGCTCATCACTATCACAAGTAGAAAGATTAAAAGAAATAAGAGAAGATGAGAGAAAGAAGTGTATGTGGAAGCATATCCACACATTTACTTACCATTTGCACCTACATGAAAAGGTTAGTTCAAAAACCAATTACAAGTAATGAAATAAGGAAAAGATGACAAGTAATGATCAAACAAAACAAGAATCAATGAATAAGGATTCTAAGAGATTAAAATCAATCAAAGTCAGAACCTATGTCTAAAGGATGTTCTCTAAGGTTAAGATGCCTAATGAGATCAAACTATGTCAAATTATGTACCAAAACTTTACACAAATGTACATTGTTCACAAACTTGAAGAAAATATATGCTTAGGCATCATGTAAGTGAATTATAGCATGATTATATCTCAAGGTCAAGAGTGGATGAAGTGTATTAAGATGTGAAAATGTCATTAGAAGCATATTGAAGTCATATATCCAAGCAATCTCAAAGTTTGAACAAGTTATGCACAAGTATCATCACCTAAAGTGCAACCTACAAGTCATGCAACTTTAAAAAGAATAAGATGAGATTAGAAGTCAAGGGAGTATGGTTAGTAATGCTACAAGTCAGTACCTACACCATTCATTATTGAAATTTCAATTTCCAAAAAGAAATGGCAAAAGAAAGTGTTCAAAAGGTCTTAAAAGAATGCACAAAAGCAAACCTAAGTTTAGGTATTTTCAACCAACTAAATCACCAAACAAAATTCCATGAGAAATAGTTGCATGCTTTGGAAAATTATGGTATTTTAATCAAAGAACAATGGAGTCAGTAGTAGTTCATAACCAAAATATAGGACCAAAATTCGTCTTTTAACAAGCTCAAATTAAATCAAACAATTCACTCGTAGTCGATTAACAAACATATACAAAATGGTGTCAAACATGCCATCAAATATAGTCTAAAAATTCATAAAAAAATGCATAAGGCTCTCCAATGTGTTCTTAATACATGTAATGGCCTATAAAAATTCAGTTCCTAACTAGTTACAGAAAATCAAATATGCAACAAGTATCCCAAAGTATGAACACATGAATACACCTTAAAGAAAATTCAATAAGAAAAACAATATGAACAAAAATGGAAAATAAAAATCACCAAAAATTACATGACATGTTTATGATCAACCGTGAATTTATTTAGAATTTTTGAGCAAAGTTTACTATTTTTAGAGTTTGTGCTTTGAACAATACAGAAAAAGGAATTAAAAAGAAAGAACGAAGCCAGGGGGCGCAGTTAGTAACATGTTAGTTCAAAGTCCTTGCTGGGCTCAAACATGGGGTGTAATTAGCAAGGGGAGATAAGTCCAAAGAACACTTGTGGCCTGGGGGTGCACGGTGGAGACATGGTCAAACTATTGACCAGGGGGTTGAATCAAGGCTATTGATTCGCATGGCTAATGGTGATGGATGAACCTACTGGTGATGGTCATAGGGTGCATGGTAAAACTGGTAGGGATGCGCGCATGGGATTAAAATAAAAAACCTACCAGCCGGTGACAAGTGTCACCGCCGATGTGGACCGCCACCATCAACCTTATCTCCTCAATCTCTTAAGAATCACAAGAATGAGAAATCCTCAAACGTCTTTCTTTCTTTTAATCGTCCATTTCTCTCTCTCTCTCTCTCACTCGTCCGTCCCTGAAACCTAAACGGCCGGAGAAGGCCGGTGGCCGCCGGCGGCGGCGCCGTCTTCTCCGGTGATCCACCACCTCCAAACACTAAACCTTAAGCATAAACCCTAGTTATCTTTACCTGGTGATTACGAATCCGACCTCCGTTTCTTCTAAATCTTAACCAAGCTATCGGATCGGAGGAGATACAATCGAGAACCAAAATCCACAAAAGTTCCAAGCATTAATCATAAAAACACAACGGATACTGAATCCGAGGCCGCAGCTAAAGAGAGAGCAAAGTTTACGTACCTACCGGAGACAAGTCCGGCGCTTCTTCCAGTTCGCGACGAGAAACAGAAAACCAGAGGTGAGATAATATTCTTCTTAATTTCTTGTTCTGCTTCTCCTTCTTCGATCGCTGATTATTGATTATTGCTCATTTTTATTCCTCTGATTCCACTCGCTTACGGATTGATGATAAGTTCTTGAATCGGTTGTTGTTGTTATTTCGATACAGGTTCTTGAATTGATGACAAAAATCGAAATTGAAATCCGTTGAACAATTGCGGAATTGTTGAGACGTACCGACTTCGAACCAGATGAAGGTTGGAGGTTTTTGCAGCGGAGTGTTGATGAGCAATTTTGGATAATTTTCGGTTGAAGATGAAGGTTCAGGTTGAAGATTGCTTGGAGACGATTCGAGAATTGAAAGAGGATTTTCTATGGCGTTTTTCTCTGGTTTATTTGTTGAAACGGCTAATGCAGGTTGAAGATGAATAAAGGAGAAGAGAAGAAGAATTCAGAGAATGAAGAATGGTGAAACAAAAATGGTGAAGAAGCCCCTGAAGAATAAAGATGATGAGGTTTTTATATCAGAATTCATGGAGGGTCAAAATGGTATTTCACATTGAAATTCGGTTAGAGTTTTCTTGGAGTTTGTTAAATTTTGTTAGAGAAATTGGAGGAGGTTCTGTTATGACAGTTGGTGGGAAAATTCCTATTGAGTTTATCAGTTGAAACCGTTATGGTGACAGTTAGTTTTTGTTTAGAGGAATTCTGTTAGTAGCTAGATTAGATTGCTAGAATTAGGGAGTGAAAACTGTTGGAGGAATGGAGCTGTAACTGTTATTGGAATTTTTTGAATTTTCTGGTGTGTGATTGGTGTTATTGGGAGCCGCTGTTTGTCAAGTTAGATTAGGAAAAATTGGCTTGTGATGTTAACATGTTAATTGTAACTGGTGCGCTGCATGCTATTGTTTTTCTTTTGCTGATACGAGCTGCTGTGCATTCTCTTTTAATTTTCTGCAGCTTGGATTTTTTTGCTTGTAATTTTCTAACGCGGAAGTTTTTTTTTATCAGCTGATATGCTACTTCATTGCTATGAATGAGGTTCCACAATTCTGTTATTAAGAACTTCACATTACTAACATCAAGTGGCCCGTCAGTAGCCCTTGGAACATTTCTAGCGACACAAGCGTGATAGGATACCTGCCTCTTCTCTACTGCTTAACCTCCCAAAATCCAATGAAATAGTTTCTAACTTTAAAGCTTCCGATTTCACTTCACCTTCAAGACCTACGTAGAGAATCTTAGTTAAAGTTGGGTCCACTGTTAATCCTTCCATTAGAATCAAACGGTTTATCGCAAATGCTAAGAGAATAACAACAAGCTTCTTCAGCACCGCCATTGATTTTTGATTTCTTTATACCACTATAATGTATACAATGGAAAATAACACAACATGCATGTGCGTAGTATATCAAAGAAAAAGAAGAATTTTGGAGCAGCTTTATTAGCTTGAATAACACCAACATCTTAACACTCAAGTACTTCACCGAAAGCTTATCAGTAGCCTCAGCAACAAACCCTCCCGAATTGTTCAGAGTGTTGCACAATTAGCTTTCTAGCAAAGACAGCAATAGGGTAGTCAAGCCAGTTACCTTTGCATGAAAAATTTGGCCTCAATGCAGCATATAAACTCAAGATCCCTCCAATATGACCACTCAATATCAACACATCACGCCGATCTGATCCAGGCTGAACTAGGCGACATTCAGGCCCTTGTAATATTCCAAAAGGTGCTTGCGTATTGGATCATGGTTTAAGAAGGTTAAAATAGATTATTAGAATTTGATTTTTTTTTGGGATTGAACTGGATATTGGAACTATGGATTTTGGTCTTATAAATGGACATGCTTTTAAGAGGATATGACTTAAGGAATTGGAATGGATTTAAAGATGGTTAAAATATGAATGTGGGCTAAAAATGTGGTTTTGAATATGGATAAGAAAATGAATGTATACTTTTTCAATGGATTAATCAAAGAAAATGGTTTAACAAAAGGTTATGGAAAAAAATGGATTTACAAAATAGATATTGGATATTGACTTTGGAATTAATGCAAAATAGTATTAAATGAATATGGGTTAGGAAGTGATTTAAGATGAATATCAAAATGGTTACGGGTTAGAAAAAAGGAGTTGTGTCTCGAATTCCAAGCAAGTCACATGATCACATTCAATCCACATCTAACTTCAGATCCAAAGTGACTAGGAAAACGTCAGATCACGAAGATTACAACGAGGAGAATTCAACCTCTTGCTCCAACTTAACCGGGAATAGAAACCGAATGAATCCCTTATGAATAAGGCCAAGAAAATCCTTTGATCCCATGTCTCAGAAGACCAATGCAATGATATGATTATGAGTTATGACCTAATAGATATGCAGGATGAACGCGAAGCGAAAGCCAGAAAAAGGTAGGGCAAATTTTGGGGTGCTACACAACCCTTTCGAAGAAATCAAGACAGCCAGTGTCACACGACTTGTTTCAAATAGTAAAAAAGAGAAAAAGAAAGAAAGCCCGCTAAGTCGAAAAACTTGAAAATAGGTGACTTAGGCAAAAAATAGGGCATCCTGCTGTACATTCAAAATTTCAAAAGAATCAGTCCAGGAAAAAATTAGGGAACATAATATAAAAAGCGAAAAGGATTACAAAAGAAAAATCCTCAAGCAAAAACAAAATCGTGTGACTACAGACACCAAAGACAAGAGGGGTGACTGTCACTCCGAAGACCTTGTAGGTTCCTTAACCATCACTCTTACTATTCAATAAACTTTTTGAAAGGTGAGCGCTTATGTCAAGTTAGCTGAACGTAGGATTGAAGATCATCACGAAGAAGGGGTGGGTAATAGTCAAACTTTGAGCCTTTCATCTTTTGTTTCAATAACCGTGAACTAAACCATGTTACAACCCTCAAAAGTCCTAATTGAAGCAGGGTCTACTCTGAAAGCATACTACATCAAGGTCGTGTAAACTGACTCCTACAAGATTTGCTAATCTTCTTCTTGCTATATCTTTTGCATTAGCTCAATCAACACTATGTTTGGATTATTGGTCCATTCGTCATACACTATCACATCATTCCAATAATAATTTATTTTTTCAAAATCTGCATGAGCATCGCATTAAAATTACCATTCGTGAATGAATAATTTTAATTGCAGGTCAGTATTTGACATTGAGGAAATTCCAACAAGGAGCAATCAAAGAGGATTAGATTATTCAGTAAAGTTGATCAGAATCAAGCGTACCTTGTAGCCCTATGGATCTGGGGCATTGACATCTAATGAATATGGAATCAGTCAGTCTAAGGCACGTCCCCAAAGCATCAATTAATTATGGGGAAAATCATTGAAGAATCGGTTGATCAGAAGTGAATCATGTCGAGACTCTACCAGCCAGGGGCATGTCACCCATAGGTTCTTTTGATTAAGGGCGAGTCCCTCCAGTGTTCAATCAACACAAGTTAAGTCGCTTCAACGCTCATTCAGGGGCAGGCTACCTCAAGAGTACACTGAAGCCTACTATTCCAAGAGTCTGTTAATCAAGGACAAATCCTTTCATGGTGCAAATTTTGAGGCAAGCCATCTCGAGGTCGTCTCATGGCAAGTTATTTACAACCTCCTTTCGAGGGGAACCTTCCCAAGTTGAACAGACTAGGGCAAGTTGAACTACACTGGGGCAAGACCTCTCCTTGCTTTCAAGCTACTCAAGCAAGTTCTATTTTGTCAGCAACTGTTGAGTTCAAGACGAGTGTCGGGGAATCATGTCATCACCCCATCAATTAACCTTTGACTTCTATAGAAGCCTTACTACTAAGACATTCCTTCTACCTTGGAACCTTCATATCATTTCATACATCATCCTCATGCATTAGTCATGTCGCTTCGCTCTAGCATAAAGCATTGCATTCTATCATCGGGCTTCATCCCACAACCTGAATCTGTCACCAAGAGATTTGTAACCTAAATCACCTCAAAACCAATTCCCGTCTGGAAAACGGCATTCAAGTCTAGTTCTTTCCTGGTCAACGTCAGCTTTTAAACCAGTTTCCGTCTGGTCACCCATTCTTTAGCCTACCGTTTAAACTCTAATTCTCGTCTAGTGGTAGATTTTCTTTTCACAACCAGTTCCCGTCTGATACATCATCTCAAGATACCAGTTCTCGTCTGGTAGGCAGTTTTTAAACTAGTTCCCGTCTGGTAAGCACTGTTTCAAAGTCTAGTTCTCGTCTGGAAAACCACAAAATCAGTTCTCGTCTAATACAAAAACAAGAAGTCAGTTCTTGTCTGACAACTTACCCTTCTGCCACCAGTTCTCTTCTGGTAGTCTACCCCTCTTAAAACCAGTTCTCGTCTAGTAGTTCACCTTCAAAGTCCAATTGATTGGACACCAAGAATAAATCCCGAAATAAGAAATCCAATCATTATCAATTTGGTCTCATGCCTAACCAAAAGCCCAACTGTATTTGGTAAAATCATTCCAGTGGCTCACATATCCTCACATCCCTCAGCATGAGGCTCGTTTGACCTATTTTCTCCCTAGTAAAGGACAATTCCCTAACAGAAGAATGAGGTCAGTATCGTCTCCCCAAGCAGAGTTAGTTATTGATTTTCTCAGTTGGTAAACCAACAGTGATTGATATCCCCAGCAGGTCCAAAACCCAGTTTCCATTGGCACTTTCCTTTATAATTCCTACTTCCTGGTAGAGTTGAAGTTTAGTTGGTTTTCTGCAGCAGAGGTCCTGACTTGGAAGGCAGTTCAGTTTGTCTTCCTCAGTAGAGTTTATTTCCGGTTTTCTCAGAATTTCTCTCGGTGGAGGATCCTTTTGCATATCATAAGCATCTTTGCATTGCATCCTCCAAACGCGTAGCATTTCCATTTCACATGGAGCATTACGCCATAGAAAAATTCAAACATGCATGTAGAGCATAAGCTAAGTTTGGTCTTTATGATTGGAAAACTGAGTTAACCTTCGGTCAGGGAAAAAATTGTGCCCTCATCCGGTCCGTATTCTTATAATCCTATCCTCGTATGGTAGACCTTAAAGCATTAAGTCTTAACACTCGTCAGTGTATATTCTTTTCAATACCCGTCCATATTGACCTAAACACTCGTCCGTGTATTCTTTTTGACCTAAACACTCGTTCGTGTTTGTTTAACTTCTTTTCAATACTCGTCTGTGTTGATCTTCGACACTCATCTGTGTTCATCAATTAATTTTCGAACACTCGTCTGTGTTTATTCTTTTCAATACCCGTCCGTATTGACCTAAACATCTTCATATTACCATCATTAACATAACAACAACATCATCAAAACATCTTCATATTACCATCATTAACATCACAACAACATCATCAAAACATCTTCATATTACCATCATTAACATCACAACTACATCATTAACATCTTTACAACAACACTCAAGATTCGTCACTTACAACACGACTTCTTAAGGTACACAACAAGCAACAATCACATTCTTCAAGATATTAGACATAAAAGTATTAGTAAAATGATCCATATAATTATACCATGTTAAAGCTCTACTTATTATCTTTCCAACGCTTCGAACGGTTCGTCATTTGGATTAATAGTTAAAAAGTTATTATCGAAATCGTTTCTGGCATTTTTCTGCCTATGAGTCGACACAAAAGTCGACGCGCAGGGTACATAGGTCGACGCAAGGCCTGTGTGTCAACGCATATTGTTCAAATTTCCACAATATTTCATTTGGGTAGCATCAGGTCGACCTAGGGGATCCTGGAGGTTGACGCACGCTGTTCCGAACCCCAAAAATCACTTTTTTAAAAGCTATTTCACACCAGCTTTTCATACCAGAGCATATCCCACTAAACCCCGTCATCATAGACCTAAATTTATACCAAAATAACATCCTAAAACTGAATTATACTATGTTTTACTCATGGATTAACAACATATCATCATCAATTTCATACTTCCGACTCGAAATTCCAAAACTCAATAATGGAGGACTTTCAACAATTTCTAAAACAAAAACACCACACACTCCTATAAGTAAAGAACCCATATCATATTAGTTAGCAAAACATCGTTTATCACAAATCTACTAACAATTTCATCATTCATCAATTATTCATAGTAATCATAACATAGAACAATATTCCACCCATAAGACAAAACCTAACTTTTACCCATCATTCAACATACTAACCCTTACAAGATCAGAACCCCACCCTTACCTTAGATTTGATGAGCTTTTCCCTTCTCTAACGAAGTTCTTCCTCTTCCTTGCCCTAACCTCTTTCACTTTTAGTTCCAAATTCACGGACGATCAAAAACGGACTCTAACCTTCTCCAATTCCTTTATAAAATCCCTCAAATATGGTTTTTCTCTTTTACCCTCACTCACCGTCATGCAATTACAATCATGCCCTTCAAATCTCTACACACTTAATCTCTCATTTTATTTTATTTCATTATATTATTATTATTTTTTATCCTATCTAATAATAATAATAATAATAATAATAATAATGATTCTTAACAATATTTAATTAAATTAATATTCACTTAATATTAAATAATTAACTATTTATTACTAATATATTCTATTTAGTTTTACTTCTCACACCATCAATCTCTACTCAATGCTCACACATTTCTCCACCCTCAAGGTCTACTCTTAAGGTTACTACCCCATACCAATGGCATCCCCAAACACAACAAAATACACATAATCACAATTATACACACAACTTCACGTAATTAAATTACGAAAAATAATTTAAAATAAAATGGGGCGTTACAACTCTCCCCCACTTAGAATATTTTCGTCTTCGAAAATTACCTGACGCAAATAACTTAGGATACAACTCTTGCATCCAGCTCTCCAACTCCCAAGTCAAATTTCCTCCGGCAGTACCTCCCCACACGACCTTCACGAAAGCAATCTCTTTGCCTCGTAACTATTTCACCTCGTGACTATTAATTCTCATATGTAAGGCCTCCACAGTAAGGTTATCCCTTACTTGCACATCGTCCATCGAAATCACATGCGACGGATCTGGAATGTACTTTCGTAACTGCGAAACATGAAATACGTCATGCAAATTGGACAAACTTGGTGGCGACGCCACTCTAAAGTAACATCTCCTACCCACTCAGATATCTGATATGGACCGATAAACCGAGAAGTGAGCTTCTTCGACTTCAAGGCACGTCCAACACCGGTCACAGGAGTGACTCTCACGAATACATGGCCCCTTTCTTGGAACTCAAGATCCCTTCTTCTCTTGTCATGGTAGCTTTTCTGTCTACACTAGGAAGCATTCATTTGTTATCGAATTAGTTTCACTTTCTCCGTAGTCTGTTGGATTAATTCAGGTCCAAGCACCACACTTTCACTGGATTCATGCCAACACAAAGCGTCCTGCATCTCCGACCATATAACGCTTCAAAAGGTGGCATCCCAATACTAGAATGAAAACTGTTGTTATAAGTGAATTCAATCAACGACAAGTGATTATCCCAAGTGCCTCTTTGTTCTAGAACACAAGCCCTCAACAGATCTTCTAACGACTGAATAATCCTCTCCGTCTGACCATCCGTCTGTGGATGATAAGCCGAACTCAACCTCAGCTTAGAACCCAGTGCCTCATTAAAACTCTCCCAAAATCTGGAAGTGAACCTCAGATCTCTATCCGACACAATGCTCAACGGAATTCTATGCAACTTAACAATTACACGAATGTAGATCTCCGCCAAGTTCTGCATAAAAAAATTGATGTTAATCGGAATAAAATGAGCCGACTTCGTCAGTCTATCTACAATCACCCAAATAACATCATGCCCTCTCAGAATATTTGGCAATCCCGTCACGAAATCCATAGAAATATTGTCCCATTTCCATTCTGGAATATCCAATGGTTGCATCCACCCTGCAGGTCTCTAATGCTCAATCTTCGACTTTTGGCAAGTCAGACATGTATAAACAAACTGCACAATATCGCGCTTCATTCCTGACCACCAGAATATCTTGTTCAGATCTTGGTACATCTTAGTTGCTCCCGGATGGATACTTAAGCTACTCCGATGACCTTCTTCTAAAATCATCTTCTTTAGTTCCGCATTATTGGGAATATAAATTCTATTCCTGAATCTCAACACACCTTGTTCATATACTTTGAAATCATTCTCTGCAACTTGATCATCTCCAGCCATCAAGTCCACGAATTTCCCATCCAGTTTCTGATTATCTTTAACTCTAGCGAGAAAATCATTGTTGATTGTTAGCATCCCTAACTTCACACTTTGATGTGTTAGTTCACAGACTAAACTCATGTCTCTGAACTGTTCCACAAGTTCTAACTCTCTAACCATCATTGCTGACATGTGCAACGACTTCCGAATTAAAGCATCAGCCACAACATTGGCTTTACCGGGATGATAGTTTAAGCCGAAATCATAGTCTTTCAAGAATTCCAGCCATCTACGCTGCCTCATGTTTAATTGCTTCTGATCAAACACGCACCCCAAACTTTTATGGTCACTAAACACTTCGAACCTCGAACCATACAAATAATGTCTCCAGATTTTCAATACAAACACTACTGTGGCTAACTCTCACTCATGAGTAGGATAGTTCCTCTCATGAACCCTCAATTGTCGGAAAGCATAAGCCACAACTTTTTTATCTTGCATCAACACACCTCCCAAACCCATCAATTACGCATTGTAGTATACTACAAAAGGTTCATTTGGTTTAGGAAAAATCAAAACCGGAGTTGTAGTCAACCTCTTCTTCAATTCTACAAAGTTCTTCTCGCAATGAATATCCCATATAAACTGCTTACCCTTGCAGGTCAACTGAGTTAGCGGAAGTGCTAACTTGGAAAAACCTTCAATGAATCCATGGTAGTAACCAATTAACCCTAAACAACTTTGAATTTTGGTAATTGACTTCAGAGTTTCCCATTGTAAAACTGCATCTACCTTGGAAGGATCCACTGCAATACCATTACCTGAAATAACATGGCCAAGGAAACTAACCTCCTTCAACCAGAACTCACACTTCGATAGCTTAGCATAAAGCCTCTCCTCCTTCAGAACTTGCAACACAATCCTCAAATGCTTCTCATGCTCTTCTTCTGACTTAGAATAGATCAGAATGTCATCAATGAACACTACAACAAAATGATCCAAGTAGTTATGAAAAATTTGATTCATAAACTCCATAAATACACCAGATGCCTTAGAAACACCGAAAGGCATCACCAAGTATTCATAATGTCCATAACGAGTCCTGAAAGCTATCTTCTGAACATCTTCATCTTTTACTTTTATTTGATGATAACCTGACCTCAAGTCTATCTTGTTGAACACCTGAGCACCCACAAGTTGATTCATTAAATCATCTATCCTGGGAAGTGAATACTTGTTCTTAATCGTCCCTTTGTTCAACTGCCGATAATCTATACACAATCTCATACTACCATCTTTCTTCTTTACCAATAATATTGGAGCTCCCCAAGGCGACACACTTGGTCGTACAAACTTCTTTTCCAACAAGTCTTCCAGTTGTTTCTTCAACTCCGCTAATTCTGAAGCCGACATCCTGTATAGTGCCATAGAAATAGGCCTGGTACCAGGGACTAGATCAATAGTAAATTCCACTTCTCTTTCTGACAGTACATCTGAAATGTCCTCCAAAAATACTTCTGAAAACTCTCGTACCACCTGCACTTAATCGATCACAGCTTGGCTGTCAACAGATAGCGATGCAAACATCGCAAGCACCTGAGTGTCCTCTTCTAAAATCTCCTTCAACCATTCCCTAGATAAGAAATCAGCTCACTCATTATCACCAGGAGTAGGAAACCACACCGATTGATTAAAATAATTAATCTGAACATGGTTAAACATCAACCAGTTCATTCCCAAGATAATATCGAGACTCATCAGCGGCAAGCAAATGAGATCCACATCAAAATCCCTATCAAAGATTCTCAAAGAAAAATTCAAGCAAACAAGAGAAGTAGCCACTGATCCCTTAGCAGGAGTTTCGATAACCATTTCTCCTTTCATCACAGATACACTAAGGCCTAACCGTTTCACACAAGCCTCACCTTCCAATAATCCTTCTACCTGCGTAGCAGATGGAAAACTCTATACCTTCATCGAACTCAACTTCACGATCTGAAGGCAAGTCAGATATACCTTTTAAGAAAGCATCAGGGATCACACACCACTGGCATAACACTAGCCATCACATCGCTCTCTACTCTCAGAGAATCCAACATCAACGATACTTGATCGTTCTCCCTAAAGACATCCCAACTTCGCTAGCATACAAGAATCTCAAATCCACAACATCTTCAGTGTCAGAAACAACATAGCTTCGACATTGCCTGAGCTCTCGCAATCAACAACACACCACACCACCATCCAAACGATTGGTATACACTTGGTTTAATTCCCACCAATCCGCTGCAAGACAAACATCAACTGGTCCCAACTAAAGACAAACTCTTCCCATCCTTAGGAAACATGTCAGGATACTCCGCACATCATTAGCCCATCTCTAGCCAAAACACTGGCTTCCCCATCACCAGGAAGCGACCAACTAGAACACCTGACCGTCTTCCCTCAAGGATCACACCATTCTCAAAATAGTTGAACTATCCAACAATTCACTCTCGCATGCAGCAACATGATATCCAAGCTCTCAACAATTGGAATATCCAAGAGAAGCAGATGTTTCTTCCCCACTTGTTTCATTCCCAACCTGCAAATGGAAAACAAAACAAGCATCAACATTGTTTTCACATACATGTCGCATACTAGGGAATAACATAATTAAACAACTTGGTCGGACGGACCGACCTGCTCTGATACCACTATGTAACACCCTAAATAATCCCCTGAGTAATATAAATAAAATCAGAGTAATTATCCACAAAATCATATTTAGGAATGTCACACTTTCAACATTCACTTACTCATTCAATCAGATATGTAACACATGTCCTTTTAAAAATTATTTGTAATAACATTATCAATAAAACATAGTTGAAGGTTAATTCATATAACAGTGGAAACAACATTTAATCATTCAAGTTAACAACTCGAGGCATAGCATGATTGATAATGTCATAAAGAAACAATGGTCATAGGAATTAAAACATGTTAATCAACTACCAATAATAAAAAGCACGCAACACTCCATAACCCCAGTGTTACATATCAGAGGAGACAACAAACTAAAAGAATAAATGGAAGACTTCATCTTCCAATCACATATGAGCTTCTACTGCAGATTATCTGCACATTACCCACGTGGAGACAATATTCAAACAGAAGGGGTGAGGTATCATGATATTATAAAGGAAAGCATGTTAAATGGCATGCATTAAATTAATCATAACAACAATTTAACTAAACATCTCACATCAATCAGCCAACAATATCATCACCAATTATTCACCAACCAATAGGGAATCACACGATAACAAATCGATCAATCACACAACACCACATATTTATCAAAATAGCAACATGGATAACATATAATGCAATGAGACTCACACCCGACTCAATGCTTATGCATATGGTACCAATTTTCGTGAACACTCAGGTTCACCGTTCTGATCCCCACCTCCTAGGATCAGAACCACTCACTGATCCATCACATCCGAATCAGCTATCGGCCCATCCACACAATGGGGTTTTAGGCTCACCAACAACGGACCATTTGTCCATGATGTATGCAATGCGACTACTTATGCATACAACAACAACAACATCATCGTGCACAATAACCCACCACCATGGTTATTGTACACCGCCCAAATTGGCCAACAAGCACAAAATATAATTCATACAGTATGGATATAATGCAATCACCACAACATCATTAAAACATGCTTATTTTACCATCATTAACATCACAACAACATCATTAAAACATCTTCATATTACCATCATTAACATCACAACAACATCATCAAAACATCTTCATATTACCATCATTAACATCACAACAACATCATCAAAACATATTCATATTACCATCATTAACATCACAACTACATCATTAACATCTTTACAACAACACTCAAGATTCGTCACTTACAACACGACTTCTTAAGGTACACAACAAGTAACAATCACATTCTTCAAGATATTAGACATAAAAATATTAGTAAAATGATCCATATAATTATACCATGTTAAAGCTCTACTTATTAGCTTTCCAACGCTTCGAACGGTTCGTCATTTGGATTAACAGTTAAAAAGTTATGATCGAAATCGTTTTTAGCATTTTTCTGCCTATGAGTCGACACAAAGGTCGACGCGCAGGGTACGTAGGTCGACGCAAGGTCTGTGTGTCGACGCATATTGTTCAAATTTCTATAATATTTCATTCGGGTAGCATCAGGTCGACCTAGGGGATCTTGGAGGTCGAGGCACGCTGTTCCGAACCCCAAAAATCACTTTTTTTAAAAGCTATTTCACACCAGCTTTTCATACCAGAGCCTATGCCACTAAACCCCATCATCATAGACCCAAATTTATACCAAAATAACATCCTAAAACTCAATTATACTATGTTTTACTCATGGATTAACAACATATCATCATCAATTTTATACTTCCGACTCGAAATTCCAAAACTCAATAATGGAGGACTTTCAACAATTTCTAAAACAGAAACACCACACACTCCTATAGGTAAAGAACCCATCACATATTAGTTAACAAAACATCGTTTATCACAAATCTACTAACAATTTCATCATTCATCAATTATTCATAGTAATCATAACATAGAACAACATTCCACCCATAAGATAAAACCTAACTTTTACCCATCATTCAACATACTAACCCTTACAAGATCAGAACCCCACCCTTACCTTAGATTTGATGAGATTTTCCCTTCTCTAACGGAGTTCTTCCTCTTCCTTGCCCTAGTCTCTTTCACTTTCAGTGCTAAATACACATACGATCAAAAACTGACTATAACCTTCTCCAATTCCTTTATAAAATCCCTCAAATACGATTTTTCTCTTTTACCCTCACTCACCCCGTGCAATTACAATCATGCCCTTCAAATCTCTACACTTATTCTATTATTATTATTATTATTATTATTATTATTATTATTATTATTATTATTATTATTATTATTTTTGATCCCATCTAATTAAAATAATAATAATAATAATAATTCTCAACAATATTTAATTAAATTAATATTCACATAATATTAAATAATTAACTAATTATCACTAATATATTCTATTTAGTTTTATTTCTCACACCACCAATCTCTACTCAATGCTCACACATTTCTCCACCTCAAAGTCTACTCTTAAGGTTACTACCCCACACCAAGGGCATCTTCAAACACAACAAAACACACATAATCACAATTATACACACAACTTCACGTAATTAAATTACGAAAATTATTTAAAATAAAACGATTCGTTACACCCGTCCCCGCGAAAAATAAAATCTCCAACTTCAAAGCTCCAAACAGATAATCCCCACTGGGATCCCCGTTAATGAATGCAGATTAACATCCCTACTTATTAGCAAAGCTAACTAAACGATTTTTGTTGAGTATAACATATGTGAGGGGTGGTAATACTTTCCTCTTGCATAATCGACTCCCGAATCCGAATTTGGTTGCGACGACCATTTTATTTTTATTTAAGGGTTTTATCGATATTTTTCATTTTCTTTTGAAATAAATAAAGTTCGATGACGACTATATTTTTATTTCGAACATTAATTAAGTTCGAGTATTTTTCGCACCGCGATAGAAACCAATTATACAGGACCTAGAGATAGGCCATCACATTCATATGAATTAAAAGAACACATTACATTTCAATGTAAAGAACACGTTAAAGAATTTTCCTTTTATATTTAAAATCTTTTATATGAATAAAAAAATTCAATACATTAAACAAAATAACACATGATAAATTCTTTTTAAATAAAATAACACGTTATAAAATCTTATTAAATGCTCATTAAAAAGTTTAACAAAAGAACAAAAGATTAAGTATTTTTAGATATATTCATAAAAATAAAAAAAATTAACAAGAGTTGAAATTATAGTCACCTCTTTTAATAAGATCAAGAGAAAATGGGTGATATACTGACCGTGTAAATTATTTTTATACTGTCAACCAATGACAATCATGAATCCCGCCACATCACACTGCTATTTAAAAAAAAAATTAATGACATGACAGACAGTTGAATTTTTATTGGATGACGGTGTAAAATTATTTTAAACTGTCAGTTCATATCAATTAAACTATAAAAACAAAATTATATATAATGCAAGATTTTTTTTATGGGTTAGGTCCAATACACCCAACCAAACTAACTAAATAAAAAATATCAAAAATATCAAAAATACCAAAAAAAAAAAAAAAATTCAATCTCTAAAATGGTCTTTAGATATCGCTTTTTGCACCCTCTTTATAACAAATTGGATTTTCTTGTGACATAAACGAAGCCAAGTTTTGAATATCCTTCTCCTTAGACAATTCTTCACTACTACCATAATCTTACATCAAAACGTTCTTATATTTCTTCCTTCTGGCGAGCTTGACATGCTTTCTTCATTTGAGTCACTTAAGGCACATGTTTCTCTTGTTCTTCATCAGCAAGTTCAGTTTCACCAATGCCACTAAATTCATGATAAACATATCCCAAATTAAGTCATACCATGTTTGTTGTGGTTCAATTCTTCTACTATGTAATTGCATTATGTTGTGTGTAATCTAGTGTGATTCCCTCTATAATTTTTTAACACTCATCCTCGCACCTAGCGTAAGACTGAATCGTATTTCCATAGTTCTTAATCCGATTCTAATATCAAATGTTAAAAATCCAAACTCTAAGCGAGGAATATTTATCTATTGGAGGTGGCAAAATAGTTGTTACAAAAAATTGTAGTAGCTGTTACATAGAAAAGAAACTGCTTGCATTTTATAATCCTAATAGCATGGAAGTAGCTAAATAATTGGAAACAAAATGTTAACTGATGCAAACATCTGTTATTACCACATAACCATTAGGATTATTGATTAAGTACCCCAATAATCAGCAATGAAGCTCCCACTTACTCAAGAGTCACCCCTCTCTTTTCATCAAATGCTATACAACAATACATATATACAAGATAAAGTGAATGTTTGCAATAATTTTGATTATATCTTGGTATTATTTTAATTTAATACCGTAAAATATAATAATAATAACTGGTAGTACTTATTAGAATAATAAAATAATGTTTGATCTGAATAATTAATACTACTAATAATAGTTTTTCTTACACAGTGCATTATATCGTTTTTATGTTTTGCGTTTATAATATTTTGATTGTGTTTTAATTTTTGGATTTTAAATTGAATTTTTAATCACCAAACACATGTGACTTTAGAAAAAAGACATAGACAAAAATGTCATGAATGAAAACATAAAAGACGATACAGTGCATTTGAGAGACGAAATTATGCATTTGACATATCTTAAATTAGTTAAAAATATTTGTATTTTTAATTTCATATTTGAGTCTATTACTATATTTTATTTTATAAATATATATTTTGTTAGAATTTTTTGATCACAAATGTAAATTGGAATGTGTTAGCGTCATTATTTAATTGATTAAAATTAAAGTAATCTAATTGATATTACGCTTATGGATAATGGCATATATGTCATAAAATATTATTGTGTAGATATCATATATCAATGTTTTAATTTGATCAGGGGCTAAATTAAAATATTGAAAATTGAGAAGTAACCCTAAGACAGTTATTTATATGGTTATGATCCTCATTTGTAAAAAAAAAGATTCATTCGGTTTATTAGGTTTCTCTCTTCATCACCATTAGAAGAGAATCAAGAAACTCTAAGGGACTCTACAAATCGAAAGATTACATACTCACAAAATTTCACAAATTTTAATGACAAACTCGGGTATACTTCCGCTTTCATTCTCATCTTGAATTTGGGTATGATTTTGTTGAGAAAAAAAAAACATAGAGAAAAAAAAGGAGGAGCACAATCACAACACAAGGTTAAAATTATTACAACATATAATATACCCTAAACTAACTCAGACCTCCATTATACTCACATCCTCCAAAACAAATATTTAACTACATCTCACAACACGCTAATACAAGAGTATAAGAGAACAAAGAAAGTCAAATACAAGCTTAAAGTGCTTTTGACTGGTGCCTCTTGGAATGAAGAACTTAAATCCTATATATAGCTTTGGTCTCCCTCTTCCTTCACAAAACTAGACGATGTGACACTTTTAAGAACTAGTATCCTATATATAGTCTTGGACTGTCTCTTCATTCACAAAACTAAACGACGTAGGACTTCTTCAACATGTATATTTTCAACCAACCCTAACAATTTCCACTTTGATTGAAAATAATACATAAGCTTTCATTGTCTTCACCGACAATCATACTCCACCATAAAGAGTATCAACATGTATATTTTCAACCAACCCCAATAATCTCCACCTTGATTGAAAATAATACATAAATTTTTATTGTCTTCACCGACAATCATACTCCACCATAAAGAGTATAGTCACTTGAAACTACATCACTCCAAGAATTTTCACATTTCCTTCACCGACAATCATAGTTTTAAGAATTTCACATTGAAGAATATATTTCACTTGAAGATAAACCACTTCAAGAATTTCACATTGTCATCACCGACAATCATATACTTTATCATGAAAAATAAATTTCACTTGAAGTTAAACCACTCCAAGAATTTCACATTGTCTTCACCGACAATCATAGTTTTAAAAAACTATCATACTCCACCTAAAGAAGAGTATATTTCACTTGAAACTAAACCATTTCAAGAATTTTTCACATGTCGAAAACCAGGTTGAAACATTATGACGTAACTTCCTTGTTGGCAGGAAGCTCTTCAACCATCGACATAATCTTACACATTGTGTAATCTTGATTGTATCAGCACATCTTTGACTTGAACTTTCCACAAGTAAAAAAAATTCTTCCTAATTTTCTCTAGCCCAAAATGCACAGCGGAATTTGTGACTGTAACTCAACAACTCTTTCACAATAATACCCTTCTTTTTTGATGTGGAAGATTAGACAAAACTGCAACCACAAAGCATATTAAGAACACTTATCCTTGGATCAAACCAAAAGCTCTGATACCAGATGTGGGGAAAAAACAAACAAAGTATAGAGAAAAAAGACGAGGAACACAATCACAACACAAGAATATAACGTGAAAACTCCAAAACCGGAGAAAAAACTACGACCATTGTCAATAGACAACCAGAGAATACCACTATGTGAATTTTTTACAACATATAATATATCTTCAACTAACCTAGGCCCCCAGTACACCCACACCCTCCAAATCAAATATTTTACTACACCTCACAACACTCTAATACAAGAGTATAAGAGAACAAAAAAAGTAAAATACAAGCTTAAAGTGCTTTTGTTTGATGTATCTTGGAATGAAGAACTTGAATCCTATATATAACATTGATCTCCCTCTTCCTTCACAAAACTAAGCAATGTGGGACTTCAAAGAACTTGTATAATATATACAGTCTTGGACACTCTTTTCATTTACAAAATTAAGCGATGTTGAACTTCAAAGAACTTATATAATATATACAGTCTTAGACTCCAATATGGTTTATAAGATATGAGCTCATAGGATATAGATTCATAGAGAATTAGTTTAGGATTATGTTTTTAATTTCTATATGGATAGAATCATTCGGGGAAGAAAAAATCATTAGGTAAAGAAAATATATAATTGTCCTTTATCAGTTTTAATTTTTATTTTTATGATATGTGATTTTAATAATTAGTATTAAAATAAATTATGAACAAATATGTCACTTGTTAAACTGGTTTGATGAAGGATAACAATTACTCCCTCTCTGTTTTAAATCTTTGATCATTTAATCTTATAAGTTTTGTCTAACACTATGATTAATTTTAAAAAATAATCTGTGATTGTATAGATAAAGTGAGAATCTTGATTAACTGTTTTTAATTAAATCATATATAATAAAAAGAAAAATAATTCATACGGTTTATCAAGATTTTCTCTTCATTCCTATCAAAAGAGAATCAATTAACCTTAAGACACTCTAAATCCCATAGAGTCACTTTACATCTGTATTTAATTTCTTTTATAATATATACGCGTTGATCACTAATTTTATCTATAATTTAAGAGTTTTAAATTTTAATATTTTAATTTCTGTGCGGCACCCTGCCTTTTACATTATCGAAGACTAATTTTAATTTTAAACACATAAATTTGTTTGCAGAAGTATTTCCTTAGTGTGTTTGCACTAGATGGACCACTTTCTTCATGGATCTGTCATGTAATTTACATTTTGGATGGCCGTGCTTGGTTATATGGATCCAGTTTAATTATATGGATCTAGTTTAATGCAGAGTACATAATTGTGACCCATGTAGCCCTGTATACTAAAATAAAATTAGACAATTTCTTAACGCACCTTATATGCTTCTAATACACTACACAAATTTTTAAAAATGTCCTGTGTTTTCAGAGATGCATATCCAAACGCATCCCAACACATTCAATAAAGACCATTCTGAATTACACCCTTTTTTGTTTACTTTATTTCAGAGATGTATCTCCGGAATGTTTCGTAGTTACATTTTCGTAACACAGACAAATCAGTAGCAGAGTCAAAACCAAGTAATTTTTCAAAATGAAATTAATATTCATAACATAAAATAAGTATTACATAGATGATTTTTGAAATTCTGGCATTGCATATAGCAGATGTCCTAACACATGTCAAGACATTGTTCTCTGCTCAATTTTAAAACAAGAGCAAAACAAACAAACTGATATTCAGAATATCAGTAACAACAACAAGACAGATGTTTTGACATCTGTTACAATATGTTAATCAAAACTGAACTGTAAATTGCAGAATGATAAACAACACAGAATATGATAACACAATTCGGTACAAATCACCTACATCTGGGGGCATACCAAGCCAGGAAGAAGAATCCACTATTAGTAGTATAGTTTTACGTAAACAACCGTTGGTTTACACTAAACAACCTCTGGAGCAGATTTAAAAACAAAACCTGCTGTGACAGTCATGATGTCGAATCTTCATGTTGTGACATTTCATTCGACATCTTTGGTCTGGGGCATAAATTTTCATGTTGGAACATCTTTTCCAACATTTGGTTTTGCCAAAATTTATTCAAACCCTTGGAGTATTCAATCTCCTCCTTTTGACAAATTTTGGCTAAAACATTATTTAGTTTGATGGTGCATGCAGTGGAAAAACCTGAAGTAAGTGTCAAGGAAGAGGGAGAAGATAATCTCTAGCCCCTTTCCTCATTCATGAGGGAGTGAGAAGATAATTTCAAGTTCCCCTCCTCATAGCCCTTGTGATACTAAGTACATAGAGAATGTAACTCAAATCACAAAACACAACTTGCTTCCTAAATCTGATCACAAAACACAATCTACCCAAGAAGTTAGAACCCAGAACGTTAGAACATCCTTTGAGACATTTTTGCAGATCAGCAGCTCAAATGCACACATGCAACTCACAACAGTAATAAAGTAGCCATAGCCATTCTCTTTTTTTTTAGCCAAAAGTTGGCAAAAATGACCCATACAGACCCATACCTAGACTGTGTTACCCTAACACGGATAAAAGCCATGACGAAGCCACCCAGAACAAGAACTTGGAAAACCAGAAGCAGACTCCTCCTTTAAATACTCGAGCAAATTCCATAGGATGTAACGAACCACTGAAAATAACGCAAGTCAATTCAAGACTAACATTAAATGAGGAATGAAACTTCCAAAAAAAAGATATGCACGGGCCAAAACATTTTTGACTGTTTCTTCTCTCAAGGGGAATCATCCAAGGAATGCGCATGTCTCAAGACACGTGTTTAACACATTTTCTAAGACACTTTCTCCACCGCCCAAGACAAGCAATCTTGGAAACAACCGCATGGCCTAAACAATGTTCTAACCCTTGTCAGACTTTATTTAGTCCTTCTTGTAACCTCAAACGCATAGGTGTTGTCTCTTTCAATGAGCCCTAAGCATAATCCTTTCAACCAGAAGACCAAAAATAACTGACCAAGATGCTAAGACATTTCTTCAAACATCTCCCCGTTGGCAACAAAGACTCTCAAGATACTTGTATCACTTCTGATTCAATCCATTGACACCCAATGACAGGATCAGAACATCCTAATAAGTCCAACTAGAACTTATACCAGTAGCGTAATGTCACAACATCTCTTCTGACATTACATCTTCACCTGAGGCATTCTATCACAAACTGCTTGAAACCACAAACAATCTTGATAAACAACTGCACTACTGCAACAAAATATCCAAAACAGAAGTCTAACTCCCCCTGACATAGATAACCAGTGCTCCTTTGGAAGAAGAACACCTTAAATGAATGGAAAACATAAGACGCATCTTCATGTCTTCAAGAGCGCACCCTCTGTTCAACACACCTGCTAAACGCATTCACCTAATACCTGATCCTCAAGCAATCCATGTACCACACTAGTACATTTAACAGACATAAGTTCTCCCCCTATCTTTCACAACAGATGCTTCTTCAGCAAGAAACACCCAAAATCACCATATGATATCCCATGAAAACTTCATGATCATATAGTGAGAGTACCAGGATCACATCCTTGTACCACAACCAACAAACTCTTGGATTGAGACCAAAATCACCATTGATCCCTCTCATACAGAAACCATCCATACCCTGTACAAATCCACCTTGAATTTTACAGCCATAGATATCCTTGTTCCTTGAGATACAATCCAATTGATTATGGAATGCTTCACATTCCTCAAAGAGACATACAAATCCCCTTAGTTTGCTAGCTCTCCCTAGATGTTCTTCAAACATCAAACACATGCTCCATAAATCCTCAGCTTATTTGCTTCACAAGCACCAAACTAATCCACTTCTCCTAGCATGAATTGTAGTAGAAGAAACCAGCTCTCCACAAGCATTCTGACCTCAACAAGAGTCAGTCTTCCAGATAAACACCCCATGATCAAAGAAAGTCTTCAATTTACCATTCTCCCATATGACAAGATAAAATACTTTTGATTCAACTGGTGAATATCAGCTTCCACAATCTCAACTCCAAGTTCAGTAACCATGATGATGTTCTAACATCAGTTAGGACATCTTGATCATATCACAGACACCATACACTATGGTTCTTGATATAATTACCACTGGACTTACTATCAGCATAGTAATCTAACTGAAGATCTTCAGACAATAATGCGCCACCAGCTTGATCAATAAGAACTTCAGATACCCAAAGAGAGAAATGAACTCTCATTCAACTCCCAATAGAAGGTAATCTTCTGTAAGCAACTTAGGGCTCTACCACAAGCTCCAAGATAAGAACAGAACCCTAACCTCCTTTGATTTTCCACCAACTACCCTTCTACACAAGAGTAATTAGTTCCAAGCATCCTGCTTGAATGTACTTATAAAAATCAACCAAATGCCACTGTTTGATTAATCTCAGCTTTCTTCAGAGTTCCAGAAAATCTTCTGATCCACCAATGAAACCTAATCTTTAAGTTATATAGTCCACTTACTCCATAGCAAGCCATCTTAGATACACCAAGATTCAGACATGTAACATCTACTCCTTCTCGCAGCTCCCGCAAACTGCATGAGATGGACCCTTTTTGAAGCATTAATTCCATTTATTTATGAGAAGATCAACTTATCTTACGATGATGTGCCACAACATCAACTAAGACCCTGAAGTTTCTGCTTGATGTTACAACATCTGTTCAGACATCCAGCTGAAGAATTCAGCTCTTCCTTCTGCCACTTAGAAGAACCTCCTCCCTATAACAGAACAAGAGTTCCATGTTATCATAGACTTGATCAATGATATCAAGTTAGAGTAGACAACCTTCATTTTGCATTGTTGTACTGCAACACTTCTCTCATCTTCAGACATCCCAAACCTGCCAAAGCTTGATTCTTCAGAAGAGATTTGTCACACAAGATCTTTACAAAAGGAATCCCACTTTCCTTGAGTAGAGACTTCTTCAGGAAGTCAGAGATAACTGCCACTTATCCTTCACCTCCAAGATGAGCAAGATAACATGCTCCCATGCACCTAGATCAGAAATAAACTGACCTAAGCAATGCTACCACCAGCACCATATTCTAGACAAGTCTCTTTCCAGGAAACTTTCCAGATAAAAATCAAGTGCTTCTAGTAAAAAACTGGAACACACCTACTGTACTCCAATACTCCTAGGTCATAAATAAACTGAGCCAAGAGAATTATCTTCATCTTCACTTCCAATAGCACTACATTCTAGTCAAGTTTCCTGCCACGAAACTTCCTAGTCTGAATACTTGCCTTGTCATAAAGACTGATTCTACCACACACATATGTATGGTACCAAGATCATCAGCTACAACTCCTTTGCTCCAGAGATTCTCTCCTTGAATCAACATGCTTATACACATACTCCACTGTCAAGATGTTTCAACATTTGATAGAGCATTAGTTCATTATCTTGACTATACTCATTCACCAGAGAACAAATCTTTGAGCAGATGCAGCAAGAGATGTTGTATTTCCTTATGTACCACTTGCCATTAGTGATCTTGTACTCCAATTACAAGAACAATCAATTAAATATTTGTAAATTCCACACATAAAAATTAATCTTAAATCCTTGTCCTCCAAAACCATACATCCTATAGGATATACGATCTACCAGATATCAACACCACTGTGTCAACAACTTTCTAGCCAAACAACATGTTGAGACATCAAGTCTGCCACCCTTGACTCAACCTACCTATGACTTTCCTTTGCTGATAGAATCCTTGTAAATCATGAATGGTGAAAATAAATCACATCCCATTATATCCAAGTTGAATAACATCCATCAGCACCAGAGATCTTCAGAAATCCATCTTTAACATGAGAACAAATTATCCTTCTGAAAGAGCTCTTCAACCACGACCAGAGATGCCTTTATGAGTGGACTTGAGTGAAAACTCAAGTATCTTTGGCAACTTTGTCGAAAAGAACATTTACCAAATTCACAGATCATGAATTTGATAAACACGATCTCAACTCACCTTCTCTTCAAACTGACTTCAAGATACAAGTTAGAACCAAACCTACAAGTATCAAGTCAACATGACAAAAATCAACAAACAACTCTTTTCATTCCATTGCTCCCGACTTTGGAATGAATAAAAGCTGACATCTTCAAGAATAGAAGTCATCAGTCAAGATCTTCCACCATCTTTCTTCAGTGACAACACCAGAATCCCAAAAATACCATAGTTCTTCCATCAGAAACATATGCAGCGGAACCACCAAGGAACATCTTCAACATGCCCTAATAAGATGTCAGAACATCTTATAAGACATCCCAACAAGAGAACTAGCCACTCCTCCTGCAGTTGTTGTAGGAACTCCTCAGAAAACATGAACAACCACCAGTAGTTGTTACCTTCGATCCAGAATATCCATCCCATCCATTAATACCCTTGAGTATATCTGAGTGAATGATATGATCTCCAAAACTCCTCCTTGTTTAAGGCACCAGAAAGTATCTCCCAACATCTCATCCAGAAAAAGACAGGATGCCTGCTCTTATACCAAATGAAATTCTGACATAGCAGATGTTCTAACACATGTCAAGACATTGTTCTCAGCACAACTTTAAAACAAGAGCAGAACAAACAAACTGATATTCAGAATATCAGTAACAACAGCAAGATAGATGTTTCGACATCTGTTACAACATGTTAATCAAAATTGAACTATAAATTGCAGAATGATAAACAACACAAAATATGATAACCCAGCTCGGTGCAAATCACCTACATCTTGGGGCATACCAAGCCAGGAAGAAGAATCCACTATCAGTAGTATAGTTTCATGTAAACAACCGCTGGTTTACAGTAAAAAACCTCTGGTTTACCTATCACTACCAATGAAAACTCTGTCTAATAACTCCATCCTAGATAAGAGAAACCCATCTTACTCCCTAAATCACAACCTGTGATTATCTAACAGTTATAGTCACAATAAATGTATCATCCTACTTGAAAACCACCCCTTTCAATACAAAGTTCAGTGAAGCATTCTAGACTAACAAGTTAACTTGGATTTGCTTAAAAGCTTCATCCAAGAACAATACACGATTCATTACCTACGGGTTTCTGAATCTGTACAAGTATCTATGTCTTCCACAATGTATCAAATCGATACAGAGGGAGACTTACAAGAGAAACCTACGACTCTCAAAACCCTAAACCCTAATTTACAAAATAGGATTCCTAAGTCTATGTCGTTCTCTCTCTCTTTTCTGGCCTAGGTCTTTGTCTTCTTTTATAGCCTTCTGCTGCGTTGGGCTTCAAATCTTCTTTCCCTGATCCACTACCAATCGCGCCTTGAATCTTGGAGCAGATTTAAAAACAAAACCTTCTGTGACAATCATGATGTCGAATCTTCATGTTGTGACATTTCATTCGACATCTTTGGTTTGGGGCATAAATCTTCATGTTGGAACATCTTTCCCAATATTCTATTTTACCAAAATTTAGTCAAACCCTTGGAGCTTTCAATTTCAATATAAAATGCAACATTACAATTCAATATCCAGATGAACGCTTCAACATATTCGCAATATCTGCGACCGATCTTGATACTGCTGCTTTCAACTCGAGCGGAATTTTTGTTTCGAAACGGAAATACGTATTCCACATAGCCCTTACATCTACTTGCGTCTTGAGCTCAAATTTGCTGAACTTAATCTTCTTTCCGTTATCAATCAACAGTGAACGATACTCGAGCTTCACAATCCTTTGATTATCTCTATAAGGCAAGAGATGGTGGATTTTGTCTTTAATATCTTTGAGGAAGGTGAAATCGGTGAGCTTAAACGTTCGCCTGGGTGTAAAGCTTGATAATGAGACCTTTACAACATACCAATAAATGTTATATAACATAAGAGCACCTTTTTCTATCGAAGTCATTGATCAATATGGACAACTCAATAATTGGCAAGCTGATTTCAGAGATATATCTCTGGAACCGCACCTTATTATCTTGTTTCAGATATGCATGTCCAGAACTTGTCCTGAACCACTTCCAAAACAGAACCCTAAAACAGAACCTATATTTTCATTTACAAAAGAACAAATGTTGATATGGGGAAGATAAAAAATGCATTAACATACAATATAAACAAAAGGTGAATATATTACAATTAATTTATATTGAGACACAATTACATAAAATTATTTTTCTGGTTAAACAAGAAATTAAAATGAATCAAAACATATGTCGTCGGCTAAATCTATAGGTGGTACCCCCTTGTACTTTTGTGCTTTTAATTCTTTTTCAATGTTGTTCATTTTCTCAAATTCTTGCATCCTTTCCATAAAATGATCTGGCAAGTCTCGGCTTTTGTGGTTGAATGAGTTGTCCACTCCGATGATGTAAGTGGTATAGGGCATCCCAGTTTCAAGTAAACTTAAACAAAATGACTTGATTTTTAAAGCCATCCAATACATATGATATGATCATTTGGATTTTGAGGTGGGGCAGTGTGTAGTGGGAAAAAGATTTTCGAAAAACCGTAGTGTGTCAGGTCAACACACACTTTATCATACGCACATGCTATTCGGTGACCCATTTCAAGGAAACGCGTCCATTTTGCCTCAGGTGCCGGACCGCTAAGGCAAGAAACAAGAGACTCATAAACTTCATCAAAATTTTCTTTCTTTCTATACAACCGTGTGTATGATTCTTCATGCGTCTTCAGTTCTTGTATAAGTTGATGGCAGAAAAGTGTATGACTACCTTCTCCTTTACCGAGTATAACCTAAACGGATCAAAAATCACAATTACCATCCCCCACAACATTGACGATCTGCTCGATATATTTGTGCATAAAAACTAGCATCTCGTCGATGAATAGAATCTTTGGCGGAGGCGGTGTCGGAGGTGGTTTGCTAATGCGAGCTCTTTTGAAAACATTTTTTTTGAGATTTTGGAGTTGGTGAGTCGGGAAAAACTTTGTCAACATGTACAAAATATGAAGGAGGCCGTGTAGTCGAATTGTCATTCGGTGTAGGCTTCATTTTCTTCAGAACACCTTTTGTTTTTACAGGTTGAGAAGGCGGTTTCATGTCGGTGGTTTTCGGATAGGCAATCTTCCTCAATTTTTCTTTAATGTGGAGTTTCATGTTGTCACCGGCTTTCAAAAATCTCTCTTGTATCACTTTCCATTCAGTTAAAATAGAGATATTCGATTTACTGTCATTCATGACACCATCATCATCAAACCTAAGTTTCTTCCCATGAGTGCAAACCTCGTAAATTATTATTGGATCACTAAGTTTCACCTTTTTAGCAATAACACAAGCACATACCATATGTTTTCACAAATGTGCATCCACACTTTGCGTTATTAGAGCCTACATTATCAGCTTGTTTAGCCTCGTGAAAATTATAGTTCAAAACCGCCCAAGAAATGTTACTGACCAACTAAGAATATAGAGTGTTGTCTTTAAATTTGTGTTCCAAAATTGTGATGCTCTGACCAAATGATGTTTGTATCTCATTATGCTGGTTTTGAATCATGAGGTTCACGGAGTCCCAGACTCTACACAAATCGCCCTTACTATTTCCCAACCAATTTTTCAAAGAAGCATGGGCAGATTAAACTCTGTTAGTTGTTGTATTTCCAAGGTGTCTAACATTATCAGTTCATGGACAAACAATTTTCTCCTTCATCTGGTCAAGAATTGTGCTTTCAACATATTTCAACAAATCTGGATACTTTTGACATACTTTCCTAAAATGAATAACAAAATCGACATATAGTTATTTTGTGGAAGAATTTATTATACGATTCCATGCATCCATTATTTTTTCTACAACCACACCAATCTTTACCATTTTTCATCTTGGGACTCTATCTATTTTCGTCCCTACCGCGGGTTTAACCCGACTTCTCACATTCTTTGTTATGTGATACCTACAAAGCAATGCATTAGAAGAGGGAAATACCTTTACAACTGAATTTATCAATGTGGTATCGCGGTCAGTAACGATTGCTTTAGGCATCTCACCTTGGTCCTTCAACAGTGTCCGACACACCTCTAAGGCCCAAGTAAAATTGTCCTCTTTTTCACACTCAAGAAATTCAAAACCAACAGAATATGTCTTCTCAGTTGAGGTAACACCGACCATCTCCAATAATGAAAGTCTATACTTGTTGGTCTTGTAGGTTGAATCAAGTATGAGCACCGTAGGAAACGTGTTGAACAACATTATGGAATCAAGATGAATCCAAAATATATCTCTAACAGTAACTCCATTCTCGCACGTTCGGTACCTAGACACGTAACTGTTATCATCCAACAATTTCAAGAGTTGTTACATCTCAATTTTATCTCCCCTAAGTGCCTTGTTAGTGAGGTACCAAATATTACAGACTTGCTTAATATTTGATATATTTTGAGTCATTTCCATTTCAATGTTGCAAATATATTTTTCAGTTGAACCAAATTCAAGGTCATGTCAGTAACACATTCCTTCTCTTCCAGCATGACCTGGCACACACTAGGATGGTCGGCTAATTTTTCACACAAATCATGGTTATACAAACCACATATCACATTAAATCTCCAGTTTTTGTTTACCAACATGTAACCACACACCTTAAACGAACACTAACATTTTCTATAACCAGTGTCATCTCTATTAAAATTTCGGAGAGTAGTTCTATATATCCCGCTTCTTTCGTACGTCGTTGTCACAAAAGCGCACCTTCTATCCGAACCATTACCGAAACTTCCCATAACCACACCAAATCCAAGTATAGAGACCTCCATATGAATCCATTGAAGCATTTGATCACGAGATTCAAACTCTTGCTTGTTTTAAAATTGATTGCCAACATCTACCGCATTCACAACAACACCTTGGACATTCGGAGAAACAACTTATTTTGGGAAAACATCGAGGTGCACCATATCTAATAAAAATAATTAAAACCATAACAGTATATAAACACTACTGCTGAAGACAGACTTGAAAAATGAACATAGAAAACTTCCGGAAAAGCATCTCTGGGCAAGTTCATACTCGTTCTGGAGATACATTTCCAGACACAACGCTACTTTTTTTTTTAAAAAGGATGATTAATGTGACCAATGCAGAGGGAAATAAAGGATCTTTACTTGAAATTTTATCTTCTTTTGCTCCCTATGATGTGATGAACCAAAAGAATGGAGATTTAGAGTGAACAAATGGATTGAGAATTGACGTTTTTTCGGTGAAGGGTTTGGTTGAAAAACAACAGCGGTAACAATGGTTGTGTGATCATGCAGTTGTTTCTTATATAAGATTATTCTAGAGATACATCTCCGGAAATATCTAACATGCAAAGGTGATAGAAAATTTCAAAATCCCACCCATATTTCTATAGATGTAATTTCGGAATTTCTACTGAATTGGAAACTTATTAAGTTATTTCTTAAAATGTTCTGGAGATGCATCTCCAGAATAAAAATAACTCAACTTATAGGGCGCTACTCAGAATTGTCTTTGTTGAGTGTGTAAGAGGTGCGTCCGGAGATGCATCTCAAAAAATGGGGGGCATTTTTGAAAATTCACGTGGTGTCTAAGAAACATATATGGTGCATTAAATCCAAAATTAACCTGTAGTGACTGACAAAAACTATCACTAAAAGTCTTAAAAGTTATATTGACTTGGACTGATGGACATATGCTCCGTGCACTGTAAGCGCCAATTTGCATCGACTTTTTGACTGCTTGTCAAGTAATTAGTAACGATTTTCAACCTTTACCTATGGTTTTGTTCGTAGGTAAAACATAATAACGTAGGACTAAATAGATCGACTTAATTGGTAAGAAGTTCATTCACACACCGAGATATCATATGTTCAATTTCCGCTATCAATATAGAAATCACTTTGATAGATAATCTGTAAGTATTTCTATAAATGGTCTCTGAACCTTGAGGTATGCTCTAACCTTCTTGAACCCTAAAATCTTGTTCACATAAATATTTTGTAATAAAATAAATAAATAAATAAATATAATCTTCTGCCTACAGTTCTGCTATCACCAAAAGTTACAATTATTATTTAATTTCTTTTCGTTCTATTAATAAGTCAGAGATAACATGATTCCGCAGAAGGCCAGGGTGAAGTGGAACAAGCAGGGAGATATCAATTCAAAATTTTTCCAAAATGTGATGAAGGGTAGAGTTAGGAGTAATCACATGGCTTCTGTTAATACTTCTGAAGGAGTTGTGGATTCTATGCTTGGGGTTAAGAAGGTGGTGAAAGATTTCTTCCTTTCTAAATATGCAGGTCGTGACTTCGACAGACCTGTCCATGTCGACCATGTGTTCAATCGCTTGCCTGAAGCTGAGGTCCAGTTACTCGAGAATCCTTTTTTTGATGAAGCAATTTGTGATGCGGTTTGGAGTTGTGAAGGGTCGAAAAGCCAGGTCCCGATGGTTTTACTATTTCTTTTATTAAGCACTGCTGGGCTTTTTTGAAATCTGATATCTCCAGCTTTATTAAGGATTTCCAGAGTCATGGTTTTATACCTAAGGCTGTAAGTTCTTCTTTTTTGGTCTTTATTCCGAAAGTTTCTAATCCCTTAGATCTTAGTGATTTTAGACCAATCTGTCTTGTGGGGAGTCTGTATAAAATTCTTGCGAAAACTCTCGCGGCCAGATTAAAGAAGATGATAGGTAGTTTGGTTTCTCTTAACCAATATGCTTTTGTTCCGGGGCGCCAACTTCTGGATGGAGTGGTTATGGCCAATGAAGCTATTGATTTAGCCAAGAAAGGTAACAAGGAATGTGTTTTATTCAAGGTTGACTTCGAAAAAGCTTACGACTGCGTTAATTGGGAATTCCTCAGATATTTGTTACTTAAGATGGGCTTTGGAAACAATTGGATGGAATCTTGCGTCTTCAAAGGTTATTTGTCGATTCTTGTTAACAGGAGCCCTACGGAAGATTTTGAGATTAAGAAAGGCTTGATGCAGGGAGATCCACTTTCTCCTTTTCTTTTTGTTCTAGTAGCGGAGGGTTTGACGAGTCTTGTTAACAGAGCATCTGCTAATGGTGATTTTACTGGTTTTAAAGTGGATGACGACGTGAAGGTGGAGGTAATTTAATTAGAGGATGATACGTTAATTGTGGGGGAAGGAGGATGGAAGAATGTTTGGAGCATCAAGGCTATCTTGAGAGGGTTCGAGCTAGTTTCGGGATTGGGTGTTAATTACAAGAAAAGCAGGCTAATTGGTATTAATGTCAGCCCCCATTTCCTATCTACAACTTCCAGCTTTCTTTCTTGCAGAATTGAGGCTGCTGAATTTTCTTTCCTGGGGATTCCCATTGGTATTGACCCTAGAAGAGTTAAAGTGTGGAAACATCTTATTTTGAAGATGAAGAAAAAGTTCGACCAGTGGAACTTCCGTTTTCTAAACTTGGCTGGCAGGATTACTTTGATAAATTCTGTTCTATCCAGTTTGCCGGTTTTTATGTTTTCTTTTTACAAGGCCCCGGTGGCGGTTTGGAACGAGATCGACAAAATCAGAAGGAGGTTTTTATGGGGTTCCAAAGATGGTATGAGGAAGATTTGTTGGTTAAATTGGAAGTCAGTGTGTAAGAACAAGGAAGAGGGTGGTCTAGGTATTAAGAGTATCAAGGAATTAATCTGGCCTTAATATCTAAGTGGAAGTGGAGAATTTTGACGGAACCGTCGACCTCATGGACGAGATTGCTTAAAGCTCGTTATGGGAGGGTGAATTTCATGGTGTTGGCTAAGGATTTTCGCGCATCGCCTCGTTCGTCTTCTTGGTGGAAAGATATTATCAAACTTGGAGTGTCTTCTAATATCGATATTTTTGCTTTAACAATTCGAATGATTTTGTGATGCAGGAGGGAGAAACCATTCCTTTTTGGCATGTTGACTGGACCAAATCATGTCCTCTTGCTACTACTTTTCCTATCCTGTTTCAAGCCAGTGATAAAAAAATGGATTCTGTTAGGGACATGTGTATTTGGACGGAGAATGAGCTTGGAGTGATTGTGGTGTTCCTGCTGCGCTTCTTGATGACAACAGCAGTGGCTGGATTTTGTTGACTCAATTGCTGCAAAATTTCAAATTAACTCAGGTTGGTGAGGACTCTATCAAGTGGATGGTAGGGGATAGCTTCAATTATTCTGTCAAATCTGTTTAAAAGCTGATGATGAGTGATCATGAAACGAATTTTATTGAGACTGAGCAAAGTAGTGTTTTTAATAAGCTTTGGTCTTTGAAAGTTCCAGCTAAAATCAAATCTTATGGTTGGAGAGTTTTTTTGGGAATCGTTTGCCGTCTAAAGTTGTCTTAAGAATTAGAGGGATTTTTAATAACTCTTTGTGTGGGTTGTGCAATTTGGATGAAGAAGATTTAATACATCTTTTCTTTAGTTGTTCTATTGTGAAGACGGTGTGGTGTAAAATTGGATTATGGTGTGGTATTTTTGAGTTTTTCGGCGGATTTGTTCATAGTTTTTTTTCGAATTGGTGTGGGGGAGGTAGGAATTTTTCTGTTAGAGGGGCTATTTGGATGTCGGTTATTTGGTCGATATGGAAGGATAGAAATAATTGTGTTTTTAATTCAACTCCCTGTAATGTTGATAACGTCTATTGGAACGTGAAAATTAACATGGGGAAATGTGGTAGTATTGGTGAGATTCCCTACTCCAACCCTTCTTTTCTAGAGTTTTGTTCGAATCCTTTCTAGTTAGTGGGAGGTGTTGGTTATGAATTTTACTTTGTTTGTAAGGGTTGAATACCCCTTGTATTCTCTTTTTATATCATTATCTCATTTGCTTTTAAAAAAAAATGGTTCATAATATCATAATTATTTTGCCCGATAAATATATTGAAATATGTTATATTTCATACAAAACAAAAAACATACATGTTATTCGAGAAACAGCATGATACTTTTGTATCCAAATATTGTAGAAATGAATTTTTTCGGATTTAAAACATACTAAAAGATTACAATCCAAAAGTATAATGGTTTTCATATATAAACTAAGCTATTTGCCATCTAAAGAGATCTAAAACTATTATCCAATAAACTATAATCCAAGCCAAAAGCCAAAAGATTCTCTCAAAGGTTCAGCAGTGATGCACCAATTTGCACTCCATAAATGTTTCATTTGCAGCCACTCACTAGACCTAGCCTGCAGTACTAAATCACCAAAATATCCAATCACAGTTTAAAAACAACCAGCCTCATAATTTTATTTGTTAAAATTGCATATAAAAGGTTGATATTCTGAACCAACCTATCTCTAGAATAGCTCAACCTTTCTCCAAGACCATCTTATAATAAAAAAGGATAAAGAGTTAAGCATTAGTAAAAGTGTTTTTTTTTTTTTTTTTTGGCATTCAAAATATGTCTATAGAGCCAACAAGATATAATTAATTAAATGTAATAAAATCTACTGTATAATGTCTCTCTAGTTGAATTTTTTATCTTCATATAAATTGAGTTAAAATAATACTAATGGCATACTGCTTTGAGAAGTAGTCTAGAGTAGAGAGATTACCAAATATACATCACCACCGTGTTCAAAGGTCTGAGATTTGATATGCCATAGGATCATCTATCTTTCCACATCTCTATAATGTACGCATCGAGTTAATATAGTTATTACTAGGATAAATGCATAGACTCAAGAAACATGTAGAAAATTATTTTTTGATAAGTTGAAGATCTAACATTCAGGATAAAGGGAAGCAAGGGACATTTGTCATCCTTATGGTCATCTGAGAGGCGCTGCCCCCACCCCTTCCTCATACGAGCCTGTCTTTCCAATCTTTATATCGATGAGCATAAGATTCAAATAAATGTCTAACTGACACAGTTATCCAACCACACTTAGGAAGAATCTTCACGCCGCAGAAGGAGAAGAACACCCACAGAGTAGGTGGGCGTTACACCAAATTATATGGAATGCCCTTAACATACTTTATAACGTTGGGGATAATCTAGGAAGGGGCGATATTAATGACCGTCAAAAATTCCGCCTCAAAGGGGTAAAAGGTATCAGGACTCCCAACTCATGAATAACAGACAGTCAAAAATAAAAATAGGGAACGAAGGTCCGACCAACAGTGTTCATATTGGTTCTCTTTATTTATTCTGAACAAGGATGGTACCGAAAAACCTAATGCCCCGACGAAATCTATTAATCATGTCGGAATAAGAGTACAAGGATGCAATATCCTGAACATCAATAGGTATGATGTTCTTCTTACCCATTTTTTATTTTAGGTGTAAAAGCAAGGATAACAGTGATTTTTTCCATAAATAGAGAACAAATTGCTCACTCTCTTTTTCCTACTCCAAATTTGTCTCAGGTTTGGGTGTTCATCTGAAAAGGAGAAAAGAATAAGGGGAAGACAAAAAGGTTTTCCCGAATGGTGTTTTAATCTCTTTATAGAAATCCAATAGCACAAGTGATACAGTAACTACCGCGAGAAGTGGGAAAATTCTTACACGTGAAACATGCTTGTGAGAGAAGGATGCTAGGTTGATATTCCCGAAGAGGCCATCATAAGTTGCATTAAATGCTACACGCACTCATTTTACACTATAGCACCCCAACTTTCACAATTGATTGACATTTTGGCATCTTTTAGTTCAATAAAAAAACTTGACGTATTCCACTAACACTTAGAAATCCAAGAAACACCTAGTCAGGGATGGATACTCGGCCCAAGTTGAGGGACTTGCCTCCCATGTAAAAATGTCCACCTTCAGCTAAGGGACTCGCCCCCATGTAAAAGAGGCCACCTTCAGCTAAGGGACTCACCTCCCATTTAAAAAAAGCCACCTTCAGTTGAGGGACTCACCTCCCATTTAGAAAAGGAAACCTTCAGTTGAGGGACTCACCTCCCGTTTTAAAAAGGTCACTTTCAATTGAGGGACTCATCTCCCATTTAAAAAAAAAGGCCACCTTTAAATGAGGGATTCGTACGTCCCAAGCAGAGGGACTTGTTCCACCATTCGATAGGGCTTCACTCTCAAAACAAGGGATGTGCCTCATGTTAAAAGGATCACCCCATACCGCAGAGAAAACCTTAAATAAGCATTAAAACACTTCGCTCTTTTACAAATCCCTCGCGCTTGAGGGACTGTGTAGCATTATATTTGTGAAAGTCTCAAACATGAGCGATGTCAAGGTCCTAATCTATTGAGGCGTCGCCCATGCGCTACCTCTGCAGAGTATGAGGTCTCGCCTTTAGGGCATGTGATGTGTATAATACCGTTTCCTCACTAACCATACAGGAATGAGTCAGGCCACAAATCACTAGGAAAAAGGGTGATAACAGTCTCCCCAGTCAATAGAGAGCATTTATCATCCCTTATGGTTTCCTAAGTCTTAGGCTCAAAGCGTATGACATCAGATAACGTACACATAATATCCTAAGTATTACGCTTACATACAAAGCCTCTCACCTCACGTGAGCAGGTCCTTTAAACCACCATAAACTTTGTAACACCTCCATACAGAGTGACTCACCGTGGCGAGCAAGCCCTAACCACTCTAAATCATTATAAACCTACTAAGGTCTCTAAGTATCTTCTACCCCTTTATAGATATCACGCACACCTATACTTTTTGATACACACACGCACATGCATACACGCACACACACACACACACACACACACATATAGTTCTCTTAATATCGAGAAGCATCATAATTAGATGTTTAGGTCGTTTTTTTTGGAAAATGCACAATATTCTTTACCATGGAAAAAACATTGATGTTCTATCAATAACATTCCACTCTCGTTCTGTCATAAATACGAAAGTACAACTATAATATCAATAATCACATCAAGTATGTTATTGTGTTATAAATGTACTTCTTACTATAAAATATAATTACTCTTGAGATGAAATATGCCTACATGTAATTACTATTTTAGACCTATGTGGATATTTTATGACCTTTAATTTGAAAACTGATTAGTAGAATCACTAACCACATATTTATACACATGAATAAGTCTTGTGATTTGGTAAGTGAGAGTTTATCATTAACACTTTGATATGCTTGAGTCATTCTGTAATAACATATTTCTCTTAACTTAAATATGTTACTCTAAGTTCATAATTATTTAAATAAAATGTGAGTCTTCAACATGTATGATTTTATTTTCCTATTAAATACAATTTCTGCAATGATGAAGCTTATTCCTCTTTAAATTTACTAGTGTTTTGACCATAATTGACAATCTATCATAAAAATATATACTTTTAAATAATTGATTATTATCATCCAAGTGAAAGATTATTGGATTAGTTATTTATTTAATGAACTACAAATTGACATAATCAATTATTACTAGATTATTATTAAATTATAGTATGATCAATTATTGTCTAAGTCTTTTTGTTTTAACTTAAAATAATAATTTTGTTTTTATATTTTTAAAAATAATATTATAAAAATGTTTTTTAAAATATTTAAAAAATTGAATTCATCTTTTACAAATTTAAAGACTAATTTTGATATTTTGTAATATAAATATAATTTATTGAAGATTAAAAGATAGTTGAAATTATTTTTTTTTAAAAGTATCGCAAAAATGATTTTTATGAAAAACAATTTGAAATTGCTCCAAATTTAAGTGATTATTTTTGAAATTTTGATATAAAAAAAGTTAAAGTAAAATGATGAATTACCTAAATAACATTTTAAAAATAACTATTTAAACCAATTTTTCATTTAAATTTTTTATTAAAATATCCTCTATATATTTTTGTTAAATATAACACTATAAAAAATCATTTAAACAAAATAAATAGACCCTTAATCATTTAATATTAATGTATAATAGGATTGAATTTTGTATCTGAAATGACTGTTATGAGTTGAATCACGAGACTATAACTCCTTAGTTATTTAAACGTAGATCCATTAGATGATTAATAGAGTGCAAAATTTAGAAAGCCATGAAGGTAGCGTATTGTGATATTAGCATTCGGTGCTATAATGTAGTCAAATTGTGTTGCATTTGGTGTGTTGCTGCACAATAGCGTATTGCATTCGGCGGCCATTTTGGAGGTTCAGTGGATTGCGTCTTACGTATTGGCTGCTGCTTGCGTATTGATTGGCAGCATATCAGACCATGGTGCGGGGTATGTTTCCTCATAAAATCAGATTATAAAAATATGAATGCTCTCAAAATATTTAAAGTCATATCATACAAACTTAAAATCAGCTATTAAAACTTCATCTTTTTCAAAAATATCTTTTAAATTTTTTGGTTTGAGCAAAGCCTTTTAAAATGAAGCTTAATCGATTATGAAGCGAAAATTTGCTATTTAATCAATTATGACAATTATCTAATCAATTATGAAATGAAAAATTGCCTTCTAATCTATTATGTCACTTGTTGTATAGATTATGGAGCGAAGTCGTAGATTAATCCATCTAATACATTGTGGTTTAGATCTAGTAAATTTTTTTTCTATTTTAATAGGTTATATTTGATTATAGCCACATCCTAATCGATTATGCTGCAAATCTCTCCCAAAATATTTTCTTTTCTTTGCTAAAATTATTACAATAAAAGGATGATTCGTGATCATTTGAAAACATAAAAAAAAAAATCTAAAAATAACATCTTATCTACTCATACTCTTGTTGTTCTAAATTCATATTCATTTAAATACTTTTTTAGTATTGAGATAACAAATACTATAGTTATCTTGTGTAAACCGCAAGTTGATCTTTAATTGTAATCAAGAGAGAGTTGTTCTCTTGACTTTGATATTTAGATATAAAGCTAGTAAGCTGAATCTGAGATAAAAGCTTGGTATAAAAAGATTATATATTTATGCTATTGTAAAATTTCTATGATTGGGGAAAACTCAAGGGTCACTCTTTTAGAATTGGATGTAGGTCTCGTGATTTTGTGTGGAACTAGGATAAAATCAAGTGTGTTCTTCTTTGATATATTATCTATTTACTTTTATGTCTTTATTTTTATATCTATTTTTTACCTTAAAGTTTTTTTTAAGTTGCAAACAAATATTTATATCACAATTCACCACTTCTTGTATTTGAAGTCAATTGGTCAACAAGTGGCATCAGAGTCTTACTCTTATGTAAAGACTATTTGTCTCAGTCTCAAGAGATATAATAACTTCAAACAATTCACTAAACAAACTCCATCTTTTAATGGTGAAGTGTCTACTTATTGGAAAGAGAAATTGAGATTTTTTATTGAAGGTGTAAAAAATGGTC
Organism: Lathyrus tuberosus; assembly: GCA_022829125.1. Taxonomy (NCBI): domain Eukaryota; kingdom Viridiplantae; phylum Streptophyta; class Magnoliopsida; order Fabales; family Fabaceae; genus Lathyrus; species Lathyrus tuberosus. Next base: position 4,570,809 of record JALAZF010000199.1, on the reverse strand, counting down.
CATTAATTTTCATGCATCAAATTGATATTTGTAACACCCTTCTACCCCAACGAATATTCACGATAAATAGAAACAATTATATCAGAGTACATCACCAAAAGGGTGCCACATTTTGTCATAAAACTTCATAATAATGTCCTACTCCGTAACACGGGTTCTATCCTCATAAATTCAATCAAATACTACGCAGCGGAAAATCAAAAGATAACATAGTTCACAACTCAAAACGTCTTAAAAATAAGAAACTCATAGCGACATGATATCAACAAGAAAAAAGAACATAATGTTTCGACTCAAACGTCCCGACCTGATGTTACATATCAAAGCAAGACCCTCTACTCAACGGAAATAACTAGAAAACTCCAAATGCTAAATCTTCACGCACCAAGAGAGTTAGTCCTGATCACCTGCACGTTACCCATGTGGAGGCAACATTCAAACAGACAGGGTGAGTAATCACAAATCATTATACAAGATATAAAGATAAGATGTATTAGTCACAAATCATCATTGATTCATTCACACATCATCTTACTATCAATTCACCATCATTGCTAAACATCAATCAATTTATAACACCATCAACATGTCATTTATTCAATCATTTATGCAATGTCACATAGTATGGAATGCAACAATAACCTCATGCATATGGTACGAATTCATCATGTTGATGGACACTGGGCCATCACCCTCCAAAGATCCCCACCAATAGGATCGATTCTACACAAGAACTGGAGCACGCCATAAACACCCTAATCCACACAATGGGATTGAAACCACCACTGGACCGAAGTTCTAACATCGTCACTGGACCGAAGTCCTAAAGTATGCTATGAATGCATGATGCAAAACGTCATAAATAATCATCATCATAGAATCGTCAAACTGCATCATGATTCATAAGTATTCATCAAATATCATAAATAACATCGATTACATACGTCACAATTCATCACAATGTTTCACACACCATCATGTTATGGTCATCAAAATACAGTACATCAATTACTCAAAGCATACGGACAACAAGACACAAGACCGCATGAACAAGAAAAGATACAAAAAACTACTGCTTCTGCTCGCCTGGTGTTCGCCCGGCGAAGCAACTCGCTCGCTTGGGTTTTGCCCGGCGAAGTAGGGGCGAATCCCCTTCCCTATACAAATTCCAGTAGCTCCTATTCTTCACCCCTCATTCACCTCTCTTTTCGTCGGGCGACTTCCAAGCAAACCAGTTTCGCCCGACGAAGCACCTCACTCGCCTAGCGAAACGTGTGCATCAGCAAGTTCTGCTTCTGCATTTCTGCATCAAACCAGACCCAAAACCCCTTGTGATTTCCACCTCTCACAATACAAAAATGCATACAAATCACATAGTAATTACAATCCAATAACAACTAATCATCATAGACTTCACATATATCATCTTATACTTCTAGAAACCCCAATTTCGCCATAATCCATCCCACTCTCATCAAAGTCTCACCATTCCCTAAAACCCCAAAACTAACTACATACATCTACAATCTATATCCATTACAATGAACAACAATACTCCTTATACCTTAGATAATTCGATTTCGATCTTCCTCTTGAGTTCTTCATAGTTTTCTCTGAGCCCTAGCCTCTTCTCCTTCTTTCTTCAAAGCTCTCTCCAAAAACACGATCGTTCCAACTGAACTTCTCTCATCTCTCTTTTCCTTTTTGTCACTCTTACCCCTTGGACCCTTATTATGATTTCCCAACTCCGTCCTCACTTATCCTCGCAAAAATGACCACTTTGTCCCTCTTTTTTTATTTAAAATAATATTATTCACTTTATTCCACTATTATTATTATTCTCAAAATAACTCTAATAAATCATACACTTCTAAATATCCTCAACACCCTCTTAACATCATCAATACCCCACAACACAAATCACCAGACATCAAAATATTTCACCAAAATTCACCGAAACTCACGAATATTTATAATAAATAAATTAAATAAATATTCTAATTATTTTGGGGTGTTATAACTCTCCCCCACTTAAACAAAATTTCGTCCTCGAAAATTTCCTGAAGGAAAGAGAGTCGGATACGACTCCCTCATCTGATCTTCGCGTTCCCAAGTCCAACTCTCACCAGCTGGTCCACCCCATAACACCTTCACCAAAGATATGTCTTTACCCCGCAGTTGTTTCATTTCTCATCCATCTATCCGCACAGGTAATGCTTAACAGTCAGGTTATCTCTTACTTGTACGTCATCCATTTGGATCACATGCAACTGATCCGGAATTTACTACCTCAAATGAGATACATGAAACACATCATGTAAATTCGCAAGTGACGACGGTAAAGCAATCCGATAGGTTACCTCCCTCATCCTCTGCGTAATCTGATACGGACCAATAAAACGTGGAGTGAGCTTCCTAGATTTCAAAGCTCGACCCATTCCAGTCACCGGCATAACTCTCAAAAACACGTGATCTCCCTTTTGGAATTTAAGTGACTTCCTTCTTTTATCATGATAACTCTTTTGACGACTCTAAGAAGCTCTCATCCTTTCTTGGATCATCTTAATCTTCTCAGTCGTCTCCTGCACAATCTCAGATCCGAGTACAACACTCTCGCCTGACTCATACTAACACAATGGAGTTCTACTCATTCTTCCATACAAAGCTTCATACGGCGCCATACGAATACTAGCATGAAAACTATTTTTGTATGTAAACTCAATCAACGAAAAACGGCTATCCCAAGATCCTCATTGGTCCAGTACACAAGCCCTCAACAAATCCTCTAAGGACTGGATAGCCTTCTTTGTCTGATCGTCCGTCTGCGGATGATATGCAGAACTCATCATTAACTTAGTACCCAAAGTGTCTTGCAAACTTGTCCAGAACCTCGACGTAAATCTCGGGTCTCTATCCGACACAATACTCGAAGGTATTCCATGAAACTTCACAATTTCCTAAATATACATCTCAGTTAACTTCTGCATAGAATGATTAATCTTCATCGGTAAGAAATTATCCAATTTAGTTAATCTATCCATAATCACCCACCCAAATCGTATCATTCCTCTTCGCAGTCTTCGGCAATCCCGACACAAAATCCATGGAAATACTATCCCATTTCCATTCTGGAATATTCAACGGTTGCATCATACCCGAAGGCTTCTGATGTTCAATCTTTGACTTCTGACAAGTCAAACAGGCATAAACAAATTCTGCAATATCCTTCTTTATACCTGGCCACCAAAACAATTTCCGTAAATCCAGGTACATCTTCGTAGCACCGGGATGAATACTCAATCTACTTCGATGCCCCTCTTCAAGAATACTCTTCTTAATTTCTGGAACATCCAGAACACACACTTTATCTCTGAAGCTCATCACACCATTCTCATCAATCCAAAATTCACCTCCGTTACCTTGGTTAATCAAGGTTGACTGATCAACCAACCTCAAGTCAGATTGCTGACCCACTCTGACTTCTTTTAGAATTCCACTAGTCAATTTCAACATACCCAACCTTACACTATCAGGAGTTTCTTCACATACCAAACTCAGATCTCGGAATTGCTCGATTAATTCCAATTCTCTCAGCATAAGCATCGACATATGCAATGATTTTCTGCTCAATGCATCAGCCACTATATTTGCTTTACTAGGATGGTAACTCAAATAAAAATCACAATCCTTCAATAATTCCAACCACCTCATCTACATCATATTCAACTCTTTCTGATCAAATAAGTATTTCAAACTCTTATGATCACTAAATACTTCATATTTAGAGCCAAAAAGATAATGTCTCCAAATTTTCAACATGAACACCATAACTTCCAACTCTAAGTCATGCGTAGGATAATTCCTTTCGTGAACTCTCAATTGTCTCGATGCATAAGCAACCACTTGACCATTCTGCATCAACACTCCACCAAGACCATCTTCGATGCATCGTAATACACCACAAAAGATTCATTTAGATTAGGCAAGATCAATATCAGAGTGGTCATCAACTTCCTCTTCAATTCCACAAAACTCTTTTCACATGCAACATCCCACACATACGCTTGACCCTTCCGAGTCAACTGAGTCAAAGGTAATGCCAACTTAGAAAAACCTTCTATAAACTTGCGATAATATCCTGCCAACCCAAGAAAACTTCGTATCTCAGTAGCAGACTTTGGAGTCTCCCGCCGTAACATAACGTCAATATTAGAAGGATCAACAACAATTCCACCACTCGAAATCACATGGCCAAGAAAACTCACTTCTTTCAACCAAAACTCACACTTTGACAGTTTTGCATACAATTTCTTCTCTTTTAACACTTGCAACACAGTTCTCAAATGCTCCACAGGCTCTTCTTTAGATTTAGAGTATATTAAAATATCATCAATGAAAACCACAACAAACTTATCCAAATATTCATGGAAAATCCTATTCATATACTCCATGAACACACCTGATGCATTGGATAGACCAAACGACATCACAGTGTATTCATAGTGACCATACCTCGTCCTGAAAGCTATATTCGAATTATCATCAGGTTTAACATGAATCTGATGATAATCAGACCTCAAATCAATCTTGCTAAACACACAAGCACCCACTAGCTGATCGATCAAATCGTCGATTCTGGGAAATGGATATTTATTCTTGATAGTTACTTTATTCAGCTGCCTGTAATCCACGCACAACCTCATACTACCATCCTTCTTCTTAACTAACAACACAAGAGCGCCCCACGGAGAAACACTCGGTCGAAGAAACTTTTTCTCAAGAAATTCTTCCAATTGTTTCTTTAATTCACTTAACTCAGAAGCTAACATCCGATAAGAAGCCATTGACACCGGACTTGTACCTGGTATCAAGTCCACCGCAAACTCTACTTCACGCTCTGCAGGAAAATCACTTATGTCATCCGAAAACACATCTAGAAATTTACAGACAATAGGTAATTCGACACTCGCAGCTTCACGATCTACCTGCAATGATGCAAATAGTACAAACATCGAAGCTTCGTTATCTAGAAGTTCGTCTACTTGCTTAGTAGTCAAGAACATCAACTCTCCATTATCACCAAACTCAGGAAATTCCACGGTCTTATTATAACAGTTATTATGAACATAGTTAAACTCCAACCAGTTCATTCCCAAGATTACATCGATTTGGTACAAGGGTAAACACACTAAATCCATCACGAAACTCTTCCTAAAAATGGTCAAAGGACATCTTGAACACACAAAGGTAGTAGTAACAGACCCATTAGCAGGAGTTTCTATCACCATACTACCATTCATATCAGACAATTTCAAACCCAACATAGCAGCACATTTAAGCGAAATAAACGAATGAGTAGCACCAATATCAATAATAACGACCAACTCAACATGGTTAATAAAACAAGTACCTCGAATCAAGTTATCCTTCTTGGGAACTTCTGAACCACTCAAAGTAAACACTCTGCCATTAGTCTGAGCCGCAGTAGAAGTCTTCTTCGGCTTCTGGAACTGGGTACTGATGTGTCCCTGTTCACCATAATTTAAAAAAGTCAGACCCTCATCCTTGCAGTCGGTAGCTCTATGGCCTCTCTTACCACATTTGTAACACCTCAGCACATTATTGTTGAAAATATCAACACGATGGCCTTGCTCGCCACACCTGTAACACTTAACAGAAGTGGGAGCTGCTCCCCCACTTGTCTTTTTCCCATCTGAAGCCTTCTGCTTCCCTTTGTCAGCTGAAGTCACATAAGGCTTTCCTCTAAACTGTCCATTCTCTTACTTCTCACTAAGATGCTTGTAGTGAGTAGATCGAGCTCAGTTATCCTCATCATAGATCCTACTCTTATCCACCAGCTCAGCATACTTATGAATTTGTTGGTATCCAATACCCTGTTTGATCTCTGGTCTCAGCCCATTCATAAACTTGAGACATTTAGACATCTCTGCATCAGCACGATTGTAAGGCGGGCGAAACTTTACCAGCGCCGCAAACTTTGCAGCATACTCTGCCACAATCATGTTTCCTTGTTTCAATTCAAGGAATTCTATCTCCTTCTTGCCATAAACATCTTCAGGAAAATACTTCCCTAAAAATTCTCTCTTGAATACAACCCAGGTTATCTCAGTACCAATATCCTCCAATATCTGATGGGTGTTATGTAACAGCCCGCGGCCGCTCGCGCACGAGTCCCGACACTATTACCAACTCAGACTTAATCACTAGCCCCCTTTTTTCAACTATACTAGTGTTTTTGCCTCCCGTGGGAATCGAACCGTGTACCTGGGGATAAGTACCACGTTCAATGCATTCCCACTACCAATTGAGCTACTAGCATGTGAGTACCAAATTGCACCTGTTGAGCATCAGTACATGGGTACTTATCCCCAGGTACACGGTTCGATTCCCACGGGAGGCAAAAACACTAGTATAGTTGAAAAAAGGGGGCTAGTGATTAAGTCTGAGTTGGTAATAGTGTCGGGACTCGTGCGCGAGCGGCCGCGGGCTGTTACATGTTATCCCACCAATCCTCAACTTCTTCTGACAGCATGTGAGTACCAAATTGCACCTGTTGAGCATCAGTACACGCCATCACTCGGAAGATCTTCTCGATTACCTTGAGCCACTTCTATGCGCTCTCTGGATCATGAGTGCCTACGAAAGTTGGCGGATTGTTCCTATGGAACTTTCCCAAAGCACAAAACTCATCCGGAGCTTCACCATTCTGATTGTTCTGAGCCATCGCTTGAGCAAGTGATTCCAACGCATCAGCGATAACATAATCGTTTCTTCCATCCATTCTACACACCATCAACAACGTTAGAAGAAACAATTTATCGACGGTGTACACACACTCATCGACTGACAGCGACTGACATCATATATGACCTGGCCAGACAGACCGACCTGCTCTGATACCACTAATGTAACACACTTCTACCCCAATGAATATTCACGATAAATAGAAACAATTATATCAGAGTACATCACCAAAAGGGTGCCACATTTTGTCATAAAACTTCATAATAATTCCCTACTCCGTAACACGGGTTCTATCATCATAAATTCAATCAAATACTACGCAGCGGAAAATCAAAAGATAACATAGTTCATAACTCAAAACGTCTTAAAAATAAGAAACTCATAGCGTCATGATATCAACAAGAAAAAATAACATAATGTTTCGACTCAAACGTCCCGACCCGATGTTACATATCAGAGCAAGACCCTTTACTCAACAGAAATAACTAGTAAACTCCAAATGATAAATCTTCACGCGCCAAGAGAGCTAGTCCTGATCACCTCCACGTTACCCATGTGGAGGCAACATTCAAACAGGAAGGGTGAGTAATCACAAATTATTATACAGGATATAAAGATAATACATATTAGTCACAAATATCATCAGTGATTTATTCACATATCATCTTACTATCAATTCACCATCATCGCTAAACATCAATCAATTTATAACACCATCAACACGTCATTTATTCAATCATTTATGCAATATCACATAGTATGGAATGCAGCACATAGACTCATGCATGTGGTACCAATTCATCATGTTGATGGACACTGGGCCATCACCCACCAAAGATCCCCACCAATAGGATCGATTCTACACAAGAACCGGAGCACGTCATAAACACCCCAATCCACACAATGGGATTAAAGCCACCACTGGACCGAAGTCCTAACATCATCAGTGGACCGAAGTCCTAAAGTATGCTATGAATGCATGATGCAGAACGTCATAAATAATCATCATCATAGAATCGTGAAAATTGCATCATGATTCATAAGTATTCATCAAACATCATAAATAACATCGATTACATACATCACAATTCATCATAATGTTTCACACACCATCATGTTATGGTCATCAAAGTACAGTACACAAATTACTCAAAGCATACGGACAACAAGACACAAGATCACACGAACAAGAAAAGATAAAAAAACTACTGCTCCTGCTTGCTTGGTGCTCGCCTGGCGAAGCAGCTCACTCGCCTGGGTTTCGCCCGACGAAGCAGGGGCGAATCTCCTTCCCCATACAAATTCTAGTAGCTCATATTCTTCACCCCTCATTCGCCTCGCTTTTCGCCTGGCGACTTCCAAGCGAACCAGTTTCGCCCAGCGAAGCACCTCACTCTCCTGGCGAAACATGCGCATCAGCAAGTTCTGCTTATGCATTTCTGCATTAAACCAGACCCAAAACCCCTTGCGATTTCCACCTCTCACAGTACAAAAATGCACAGAAATCACATAGTAATTACAATCCAATAACAACTAATCATCATAGACTTCACAGATATCATCTTATACTTCTGGAAACCCCAATTTCACCACAATTCATCTCACTCTCATCAAAGTCTCACCATTCCCTAAAACCCCAAAATTAACTACATACATCTACAATATATATCCATTACAATGAACAACAATACTCCTTATACCTTACATAATTCGATTCCGATCTTCCTCTTGAGTTCTTCAGAGTTTTCTCTGAGCCCTAGCCTCTTCTCCTTCTTTCTTCAAAGCTCTCTCCAAAAACACGATCGTTCCAACTGAACTTCTCCCATCTCTCTTTTTCTTTTTGTCACTCTTACCCCTTGGACCCTTATTGTGATTTCTCAACTCTGTCCTCACTTATCCTCACACAAATGACCACTTTGTCCCTCTTTTTTTATTTAAAATAATATTAGTCTAAATAATATTATTCATATTGTTCCACTATTATTATTATTATCAAAATAACTCTAATAAATCATACACTTCTAAATATCCTCAACACCCTCTTAACATCATCAATACCCCACAACACAAATCATCAGGCATCAAAATATTTCACCAAAATTCACCGAGAATCACAAATATTTATAATAAATAAATTAAATAAATATTCTAATTATTTTTAGGTGTTACAATATTGCTATGAAAAATAAACCTAGAGACCAATGGATAAAGAGGATAGAGAAAATGTTGAAATTCATTTTGAAAGTTAAAACTATTATCACTACAACCTTTGGTGTTGAAGAGATTTTTTCGGGTATCACAGTGTAATTATGCAAAAGAAATATTGAACACCCTTCGAGTTACCCATGAAGGTACAATCTGTCTCGGTGCGAAAAAATACCCAAGCGAATGGACGCTCAAAATTTATGTTTCGGAGGTCGATTATGCGCGGGAAAGTATTAACACCCCACGACATCCGTTGTAACCAACGAGAATCACTTAGTTAGTTTTGAAAGAAATGTTAGATTGAAATGTTTGTTTTCTTCTCATTTAAAGTATTTACAAAAATAAATAGGAAGGGATTAAAAAAGTTTTTATTAGGGTGCTTGGCGAGACGTTGAATTCGCTCTTACTATCCCCATATGCAATGGGAAACTCAAAGCTATGTAAATCTTGGTAGCGAAAATTTGTTTGTTGGTTGATTTTGGTGAAAAATATTTTGATTGCATTTAAAAGGAAAAACATTGTTAGCTAGTCGCGAATGGGCGGAATGAAGCGTTGTTTGTAAATCATGTTGGAATGGATAAACCATCTTTCGTTGGTAAAAAGTAAAAGAAAAATTATTTGGCCGCACTATAAGGCAGAAAAAGTTTGATGGGTTTTGATTGTTTTTAGATGGAAGACAAATATTTGAATTGGAATAAAGCGTACGCATCGCATTCGTTGACTCGAGGATAAAAGGGTTTGGACTCAATTATTCCCTTTTTAATTTGATTTGTGTTTATGAAAAAAAAGTATTTAAAGATCATTATTAGTATACGGAAGACAAATGCTCGGCTAGAACGAGGCGTACAACAATTGTTCGATTATTCGGGAAACAAAACGGGTGTGCACCCGTTTATTCTTTTTTTGACCGATTATAATCAAGAAATTTTTACATTATTATTATTATGGTGCTTCTTTTTTATAGAAGATAGGATCTCGAGTTAAAATGAGGCATACTCTATTATTCGAAGAATAAAAGGGTGTACACTCGATTATTCCTTTTATAACCATATTTATTTATAAATGTCAAAAATATTTTAAAAAATAAAAAATAAAAATAGGTTTAAAAAGTGAATAAACTAAAATAAAACAGTAATTTCTTTTTTTTTCTTTGTATTTTTCAACATTCTGGCGATGGTTCTGAATAGCGTGACGGTCGTCACTTTGGACCGTCACCGCGATCAAAATTTTTTATTTTATTTTTTACATTCTATGGCAGTTTGAAAGCGTGACAGACGTCACTTTAGTGACTATCCAAACCGTCACAATGCCCAAAATATATTTTTCTTTGTTTTTTTTTCTCAAACAACACCCTCTCTCTCTCTATCTCTCTCTCTCACACACACTTACACTTTTATTCATTCTAACAATATCATACAACAAGTTATTACATAAATATGAATCATAAACTAGTCCTAAACTAATAATAAACATTGAAAGTTACTTTACATGAATATTATAAAGTATGAAGTTTTTATAACATATAAGTATTTATATGAGCTTGCACTACTCGAACATGCACAGTATACTACATCTTGAATGATAACAAAAGAGATACTTACAATCTCCAAACTTTCAAGTGGATGAAGATGAGTTGTTATTGATGAAGGTGAAAGTTGTGTTTGGGTATGAAGGGGTGGTTATTGTTGTTGTGAGGGAGATGATGAATAATATTATGGTGGCGTGTTTTGAGTAATTTTGGAATGCTCTCTTTTCTGATTTTTTTGTTGTGCTTTGTGCTCTTTAACTATCTATATTCTTACTTTCCAACCTCCTTTTCAAGACCACTACTAGTAGGCTTATATATAGTGGTGTATTAGAGTTTGATTTTTAGGGTTTTTGGTGTGTGCCTCTAAGCATGAAAGCCACACAAATTATGCAGCATGCAATGGTTCTATTCATTGCCTAGTGGATAACGAATACTTCATGCAAATGATGATAAGCCAAAAAAAGATTTAAGAAAGAGGAAATGGAAGTTTACCTAGAATGGGAAAATATGGAAAAATGCAAGTATATTTGACTTTTGAACTTTTTATATTTTAAATAATAATAATAATAATAATAATAATAATAATAATAATAATAATAATAATAATAATAATAATAATAATAATAATAATAATGATAATATAAAACTTGTAAACACATATTTTTTGCATTTATTCTTTTAATTTCATAAAATGTTGAAAATTGGTTAAATAGTAAACCAAAATGATAAAAATGCATTAAAATATGAAATGAATCATAAAATTAATTTTTAATTTTTACGAGTCCAATGTTAATAGGATTCTCAAATTATCTCTTTATTTATTTTTCTAAGATAGACACTTAAAAACTAAGTCCTAGAAGAAAAAATTAGACCCAGACAAAATTGAGGTGCTACACAATCGAGATAAAAATGCTAGAATCACTATTGCAAAATAGACGTTTCGTAACACCAATTTTACAACGGTCTTCGTCATAAAAGTGGTAATAGTTTATTTTTTGGCATTTTTTTTGTATTTACTAAAGGACTTGTCACAACGGTCATATGTAACAACCTAGTGAAATGTACCTGGAGTGAAATAGTTCGAATCTCAGCACCAACAATTTTCCATTTATCGTGATAATAATGAGATTGACCTTATATATTACTATGGTTTTTATAATCAATTGTGGTGTAAGTTTCAATCATTTCATCACGGTTCTTGTTGTTAACTGTGGTGAAAGGTGCTACTTATTTATATATATAAGTAAAATTATCTCTCGCTTCAGTACATAACAGTCGTCTCTCTCAAAATAAAACCCTAAAATCTCTTTCACTCGTCTCTCTTAAAATGAAACCCTAACATCGCTGTCACTCGTCTCTCTCATATGGAAACCCCAAACGAAACCATAACATCAAATCTTAGTCAATGGCTACTTTACAAGTTCATCTTCACTATAGTTTTTGTTTCAAAATCTTTTTTTTGTATTACTATTTATGTTTCCATAGCTTGTTTCATAATGTTTGAACTTTATGCATGTTTTAACTTGTATGTAGGGATGCTTGTTTCAATAACGAGAACAAAGATAAAGTGAGTGTTACAAAGTTGTGTGAAAGATCTAGAATGACATCCATTCAAAACAGACACAAATTTTTCGCTATAACTTTAGCTTCATCCTTCTTTCATTGTGGACACGCCATTATGAGACATATACGTTTTTGAAATATTCTATAATTTGATATGTTTTTTGTATCATTTATGTTGTTTATGGTTTATTGTTGATGAATGTTGTTAGTAATGTTTGTTTAAAAGATGATCAGTTTATTATATCTTATGTGATTTGAGTGTTTTTGCACTAGTGTGAGTTTATTATATCTTATGCGATTGAAGTGTTAGTATATATAACTTTTTAGATTGCATTAGAAAATTATAATATGATAGAAAATTTATATTAGAAAATAAATACACGTTCAATTCTTGATAAGAATTTTTCAATCCATTATCTACATGTTGTTCTTTAACCGTTAGAACTTTATTTTAAGATTGTAGTTTTTCAACCACCCCTCTCCCCACCTCTAAATTTGTTTTCAAGGTAAATAATATTTTGCAAAATAAACTAAAGGTGCAAACAGAGGTGGTTGAAGGAGTTGAAGAACTCTTGTCAAGCATTGAACACGAACTTGTTCTTCTAATATAACTTACTTTGTCATATTATAATGATCTACTTCAGATTGAAAGGTTATATGTTTAGTGAGTTTTGGCCAAATAAGCATTCCACATAATTTATAATAAACTTAGGTGTATATATCACAACGGTTTTTTAGCACAACCATTGTTAAATATTATGCATTAAAGAATATCCCAACAGTTGTTTAAAGTAATCATTGTGGTAGGTAACGCGCTACATAGATACAATGAGGGTCGCACGATCGTGGTAGAAAGCATCTTACATACAATCACACCTTACCTCACAACGGTTGGTCCAGCATGGTGGTATCCCTTTACCAACCGTTGTGATAGGTGTTTTCCGTAGTAATGAATAAACACATTGTAGGGGAAGATGTGGTTGCTTCAATACTTAGTTCTTAGACCAAAAATGAATTTTTCCTAACCTAAATTCAATTCTAATGGCTTTGATTCCTAAACAACCATATGCAAATGCTATAGAAAAATATTAGAACATTATCCTTTTCCAACTTCTGGCTCAAAACGATAACCAAATTTTTTGCAGATAAATTGGAAAACATAGTTCCTAAAATCTTATGAGAACACCAAAGAGGATTTATTAAAGTCAAATAAATATCTAAATGCATTTGTATAAGATAAAATACAATTAGCTTATTGGACAAGAAATATTTTAGAGAAAAATGGCCTTGTAAATTGATATTAAAAAAGCTATTAACACCCTAGATTTACATTTGCTTCTCAGAGTGTTGGTGTAAGCCCTAGAGGCCAATACTTTTGGTACTTGTATCGAATTATTTATTAATAATAAAATACATTTCTTTATTATGTTTGTTTTTCCAAAATGATAAAGTCCCTAGAATAGCTAGTTCGTTTAATGAAATATTAAATGTGACTTAATCATGAGATTCAATTAAACATAAGGACACTATTCTTAAAGTATCCGTAGTCGAGCTTTAATGTGAAATGGGATAACCTTAAAGAATTAAGACTATTATGTAGATAAACTGATGATCACATCTCATGGATCATGGATAAGGAGTTATCAAGTCTTAACATATGTATGAATATTAGAAGTAATATTTATACTGGATTGACCCACCATGAGAGTACTACATAGAATGTTATACAAAGTGTCATAAGTTACTCTCATGGTGATAGTGGTGTATACCACCCTTCGACCTGAAACCACTATGGACCCTAGATGTAGAGTCAAGTACTTTATTGCTGATCAAACATTGTCCGTAATTGGATGACTATAAAGACAATTGATGGGTACTTTATAAAGCATGCTGAGGGACATGAGTGGCCTATATGGAATTTGCACATCTTGCATAACAGGATAAATGTCTAAGGGCCCAATATTGAACTGAATAAGGATGACACGGTATATGCCTTGTGTTCAATATAGACATAAGGGCAAAAGGGTAATTGTACACACAAGCACTATCACAAAAGGTTTTGTCAGATCACATGACAATTTCGTGACTTGGGTAGCAGTGATGTATTGCTAGATACTGCTCATTGTTTATTACGTTAAATGCATGATTTAATATAATTACCAACGTCGCGAAATCCTATAGGGTCACACACATAAGGAAAGTTTGATAAGAGGTAGAGTAAGTAAGGCACACCGTAAGGTACGGTGTACTTAAGTAAATATGTAACACCATAAGGTACGGTGCACTTAAGTGGAATACGGATTGTGGTAAGGTACCGCGTGCTTAAATGATATACGATACATCATAAGATATGGTGTGCGTGCACTTAAGTGGGCTTTTTAGCTTGCAGCTCACACAAGTGGTTCTATAAATATAACCCTTGTGCAGAAGCATAAACACTTGATGAAAATTTAGTTGTGAAATCTTAGCTGTATTTTCCTTCTCTCTATCTCTCACTCAAAGCCTTCAATCGCAGCAGCTAGCACTGAGACTGAAGGAAGCTGTTCGTGTGGACTGAGTAGAGGCGTTATTCATCATACATCGCTCGTGATCATTCCTTTGATTTTGAATCAAAGGTTTCATCGCCACAAGAGGTAACCATTCTATCACTAATCATGATTTTTCGTAAAGATCGTTAAAGAGAAATTTTAATTTTCGTTGCATTTTGAATCACGATTTCCCTTCAGTGATATCAGAGCCACTTACGAAACCATGCATCAGATAAGTGTTTATTTTCTATTTTTTGTTTTAATTCGATTAAAACGCATAAAAAATTAAATTAAATCGAGAAATTGAATTTTGGCATGAGGCTGTGTACGATTTGGATGATCGATATTGACTATGCTTCGGAATCCGACAATAGTATGGTGAAACAGCGATATATCGATCGTCCTTAAGTTACACAAATATGATCGATCAAATTTTATATGTGATATAATTAACTTTGATGCAAAGATGGTATATTGGATATACTGTTTCTGTTTCGTTCATTTAAATCACGTAATGATCATTATTCCTTTGAGTGATCCTGTTCATTTGCTTCTGAATCCGACTTTAGTATGGTGAATCAGTGGCATATGGATCAATCATATTGAATTATTGATCATGGTGTTTTGACGATATGAAATTGTTGCATTAGGGTTCATGACGGCACAAGGGTTGTGTTGTCTAAAAAGTCTGCGATTAGGGTTGTGATGGCACAAAAGTTGTGCTTTAATTTTATGGAAAGTATCAAGAGTTGATACGAAAAACGACGCCGATTTCAAATGAATTGTTCATTAATTTTTTTTCGTAGAGGCGCTGCCTCTCGACCTTTGTCCGCTGACCGGGCAGCGGAAACCCCGTCTGCGTAGTGTGATCATTCGCCGAAATTTAATTTGATTCATTTAATTAACAGGAATTAAATTAATAATAATAAAAGTGAGTTTATTATTTTTCTCTTGTGGTGATCAGTTATGGCCTTAGTTTTCCTTTATTTTGTTTTGGGATTTTAAAATAGAACCTGTGAGTCATGCCTCTCTTTTAATCTCTTGATGTAACTTCTTTTCTTATCTCACTCCCTCGTATGTAAATCGAGCATTCTTTAATGTAATGTAATGTTATGAAGAAAAAGAAGACTACAAGATCAAAGGAGGACAAACTTGGAGATCTTGCTTGGAGAAGTGTAGATCGTTATTAGGTTTAGCTTAGGTTCTCGCATTGGCTTGGGAGAGCAATTGTGCTAGGGGCCATAACAGTTTCATTTTGTATGTATGTTGATGCATGTGTATGTATGTTGATGCATGTGAGAGACGATTTATATGATAAATAAGTCGGTGAGATCAAACTAATGAAAATTCCCTCAAATTGAATATTAAGTTTATGCTTTCCAATTTTTAGAACTCATCAAGACTAGTATCGAATAATGTAGGTTTCGCTTAACGCGAAGTGCATGTTCTATATTAGTAAGATGCAATGGGATAAATGCAATATCCAATTTCTAAAACAATGGTTTAAACTTAACTAAAGAAAATATAATATGATTATATACGTTTAGAAGCAAGAGTTGGGAATAATCCATGTGATGGATTAGAATAAGGAGTTATTCACCCAACTAAAATATTCGAGAATTGTATTGGATACAATTGGAAGGAGTTCCTACCTAAATAGCTGAGTTTTGTGTAATCATCCTAACACTGACTTAAAACAAAGTGAAATATGGATCTCGATCCACTAGAAAATCTTCCAACGGGATTTTCCGAATCAAATAGCGAGGGTCATTTGGTTTGAGTAAAATAGTTGGAGCATATTTAATTAAAGGCCTAATTGAATATGTTGTTTTAATGATACTTATATTTTTCCATTCTATTTTGTAGATTACCATGACAACAAACACATCTAACAACATTTTGCGATCAATCCTTGATAAGGAAAAATTGTCTGGGACAAATTTTCTGGATTGGAACCAAAATCTGAGGATTGTCCTCAAACATGACAAAAAGCTATATGTCTTAGAGACACCTGTTCTTGAGGAGGAGCCTCCTAGTTCAACTCCTAAGGCTGAAAGAGATGCTTATAAGAAGCATGTCGATGATGCCAATGAAACTGGTTGCCTCATGCTGGCTACCATGAATTTTGAATTGCAAAAGCAACATGAAAACATGGCAGCGTTCAATATGATCGAACACCTAAAGATGCTCTATCAAGAGCAGGAAAGGCATGGGAGGTTTGAAGTTTCAAAAGCCCCTTTTCAAGCCAAGCTATCTGAGGGAGCCCCTTTAGGTCCCCATGTACTCAAGATGATTGGGTATGTGGAGAACCTTGAAAGATTGGGATTTCCCCTAAAAAAGGAGCTTGCGACTGATTTGATCCTGCAATCGTTGCCAAAAAGCTTCAGTCAATTTGTCCTTAATTTCAACATGAATGATATGGACAAAATTCTTCCTGAATTGTTAGGCATGTTAAGAACTGCTAAGCAAAATCTGAAGTCAAAAGGGAAATCCATTCTGATGGTTAGTAATGGAAAGAAACAGAACAAAAGGCCCACCAAGAAGGGTGGTAAATGGAAAGGAAAGGAAGTTGCCAAACCCAAACATACTGCCCCTACTTTGAAGCCTAGTGGAGGTATAGCAAAGGAGGGCACTTGCTTCTATTGCAGTAAGACCGAACACTAGAAGAGAAACTGCCCAAAGTACCTGGAAGATAAGAAAAATGAAGTGGAGACTTCAACTTCATCTATTTTTGTTATAGAAATAAATTTATCTATTTCTACGTCATGGGTATTAGATACTGGATGTGGTTCTCACATTTGTACCAATATGCAGGGGCTAAAAAGGAGTAGAGTTTTGGCAAAAGGTGAAGTTGACCTACGAGTTGGCAATGGAGCAAAGGTTGTTACTTTAGCCGTAGAAACTTATGTATTGACTTTACCTAGTGGTTTAATAATTCAGTTAGAGAACTGTTACTATGTACCTACAATTAGTAGGAATATTATTTCCGTTTCTTGTTTGGACAAGTTTGGTTTTTCATTTATAATAAAGAACAATTGTTTCTCTATTTATTTGAATGATATATTTTATGCTACTGCACAAATGAACAATGGATTGTATCTTCTTGATCTTGAAATGCCAATTTATAACATTAATACTAAAAGGATGAAACCTAACGAGTTAAATCCAAGTTACCTTTGGCATTGTCGCTTAGGCCATATAAATGAGAAACGCATCTCCAAACTCCATAAAGATGGACTATTGGACTCTTTTGATTACGAATCATATGATACATGCAGATCTTGTTTAATTGGAAAGATGACAAAGTCCCCATTCACAGGAAAAGGTGAAAGGGCTAATGATCTTTTGGCCCTCTACATACTGATGTATGTGGACCACTGAACATACCAGCCAGAGGAGGTTTTCAATACTTCATCACATTTACCGATGATTTCAATAGATATGGTTATGTCTATTTAATGAAACACAAATCTTAATCCTTTGAAAAGTTCAAGGAGTTCAAGAATGAAGTACGAAACCAACTAGGTAAGAATATTAAAACTCTTCGATCAGATCGAGGAGGTGAATATTTAATCCTAGAGTCTGATGACCATCTAAAAGAGTGTGGGATTCTATCCCAACTGACTCGTCCTGGAACACCACAATGAAATTGTGTATCTGATAGAAGAAATCGAACCTTGTTAGACATGGTCCGATCTATGATGAGTCACGCCGATCTTCCAAACTCCTTTTGGGGACATGCACTACTGACAGCAGCTTACACACTTAACCGTGTTCCATCCAAAAAGGTTGAAAAGACACCATATGAAATATGGAGTGGTAAGTAACCACATATGTCTTACATAAAGATTTGGGGTTGTGAAGTTTATGTGAGACGACAAATTTCTACTAAGCTTGAGCCCAAATCTGACAAATGCGTATTTGTGGGGTATCCTAAAGAAACAAGAGGGTATTACTTCTACAATCCTTCTGAGGGCAAAATGTTTGTCGCTCGAACTGGAGTTTTCTTGGAAATGGACTTTATTTATAAAGGAATCAGTGGGAGGAAAGTAGAGCTTGAAGAAATTCAAGAATCACAAAGCATTGATACACCTATGGAGGAATTAGAGCAGGAACCACAAGTAGTTGTGGAAGAGCAACCTGCTCAAGTAGAACAAGACCAGCGTAGGTCGAGCAGGATACGTCACCAACCAGAGAGATATGAATATCTCATAACTGATCAAGGTGATGTATTACTCATGGATCAAGATAAGCCTGTAGCCTATCAAGAGGCCATAACTGGTCCTGAGTCTGAGAAGTGGCTAGAAGCCATGAAATCTGAAATGGATTCCATGTACACAAACCAGGTTTGGACCTTGGTAGAGCCTTCTGTAGGAGTTAATCCTATAGAATTCAAGTGGGTCTTCAAAAATAAGACTGACATGGATGGTAAGGTACATACCTATAAGGCAAGACTGGTTTCTAAAGGTTATAAACAAATTCATGGTGTAGACTATGATGAAACCTTTTCACCAGTTGCAATGCTTAAATCTGTTCGGATTTTACTTGCTATCGCTGCATATCATGATTATGAAATATGGCAGATGGATGTCAAGACTGCTTTCCTTAATGGGAATCTTCTTAAGGATGTATACATGAAACAACCTGATGGATTTCACATACCAGAAGAAGCCCAAAATATATGCAAGTTACATCGATCAATCTATGCATTGAAGCAAGCTTCCAGAAGCTGGAATCTTTGTTTTGATGAAACTGTAAAACAATATGGATTCATAAAGAATGAAGATGAGCCTTGTGTCTATAAGAAGGTTAGTGGGAGCATGATCGTGTTCCTAGTATTATATGTAGATGACATATTAATCATTGGAAACGATGTCCCTACCTTGCAACAAGTAAGGCAAATGCTTTTCTATGAAGGACCTTGGTAAAGAAGCCTATATATTAGGAATCAGGATCTATAGAGATAGATCACAAAAACTGCTTGGCCTAAGTCAGAGTATATACATAGACAAAGTGCTGAGACACTTTAATATGCATGATTCCAAGAAAGGATTCATACTTATGCAACATGGCCTGTGTCTATCAAAAACACAATCTCCTTCAACTAAGGAAGAAAGGGATCGCATGAATAAGATTCCATATGCATCTGTAATAGGATTTATCATGTATGCCATGTTATATACTCGACCATATGTCTCGTATGCTTTAAGTGCAACGAGTAGGTACCAATCTGATCCCGGTGATGCTCATTGTGTAGCTGTCAAGAATATCCTTAAGTACTTGAGAAGGACTAAGGATTCATTCTTGATATATGGAGGTCAGGAAGAGCTCGCGGTAATTGGATACACCGATGCTAGCTTCCAGACAGATAAGGATGACTTTAAATCGTAATCTGGTTATGTGTTCTGCCTAAATGGCGGCGTTGTGAGCTGGAAAAGTTCAAAGCAAGAAACAGTTGTTGATTCTACAACCGAGGCCGAATACATTGCTTCCTCAAATGCAGCAAAGGAAGCTGTTTGGATCAAAAAGTTCATTAGTGAACTTGGCATAGTCCCTAGCATTGTGCATCCCATTAATCTCTATTGTGATAACAATGGTGCCATCGCACAAGCTAAGGAGCCTAGATCTCACCAATGATCCAAACACATACTTAGGCGTTATCATCTCATTCGAGAGATAATAGATCGGGGAGATGTGAAGATACACAGAGTACCTACACTTGACAACATTGCTGACCCACTAACAAAGCCTCTTGCGCAGCAGGAGCATGATGGTCATACTAGATCTATGGGTATTAGGAGTATTCCTGATTGGCTCTAGTTCTAGTGGGAGATTATTGGTGTAAGCCCTAGAGGCCAATAATTTTGGTACATGTATCGAATTATTTATTAATAATAAAAGGAATTTATTTATTATGTTTGTTTTTCCAAAATGATAAAGTCCTTAGAATAGCTAGTTCGTTTAATGAAATATTAAGTGTGACTTAATCATGAGATTCCATTAAACATAAGGACACTATTCTTAAAGTATCCGTAGTCGAGCTTTAATGGGAAATGGGATAACCTTAAAGCATTAAGACTATTATGTAGATAGACTGATGATCACATCTCATGGATCATGAATAAGGAGTTATCAAGTCTTAACATAGGTATGAATATTAGGAGTAATATTTATACTGGATTGACCCACTATGAGAGTACTACATAGAATTTTATGCAAAGTGTCATAAGTTACTCTCATGGTGATAGTGGTGTATACCACTCTTCGACCTGAAACCACTATGGACCCTAGATGTAGAGTCAAGTACTTTATTGCTGATCAAACATTGTCCGTAATTGGATGATTATAAAGACAATTGATGGGTACTTCATAAAGCATGCTGAGGACATGAGTGACCTATATGGAATTTTCCCATCCTGCATAACATGATAAATGTCTAAGGGCCCAATATTGAACTGAACAAGGATGACACGATATATGCCTTGTGTTCAATATAGACATAAGGGCAAAAGGGTAATTGTACACACAAGCACTATCACAAAAGGTTTTGTCAGATCACATGACAATTTCGTGACTTGGGTAGCAGTGATGTGTTGCTAGATACCGCTCACTGTTTATTACATTAAATGCATGATTTAATATAATTACCAACATCGTGAAATCCTACAGGGTCACACACATAAGGACAGTTTGATAAAAGGTAGAGTAAATAAGGCACACCGTAAGGTACGGTGTACTTAAGTAAATATGTAACACCGTAAGGTACGGTTCACTTAAGTGGAATACGGATTTTGGTAAGGTACTGCGCGCTTAAGTGATATACGGTACATTATAAGATATGGTGTGCTTGCACTTAAGTGGGCCTTTTAGCTTGCAGCCCACACAAGTGGTTCAATAAATATAACCCTTGTGCAGAAGCATAAACACTTGATGAAAATTCAGTTGTGAAACCCTAGCCGTATTTTCCTGCTCTCTATCTCTCGCTTAAAACCTTCAATTGTAGCATCTAGCTCTGAGACTGAAGGAAGTTGTTCGTGTGGACTGAGTAGAGGCGTTGTTCATCGTACATCGCGCGTGATCATTCCTTCGATTCAGAATCAAAGGTTTTATCGCTACAAGAGGTAACCATTCTATCACTAATCATGATATTTCATAAGGATCGCTAAAGGGAAATTTTAATTTCCACTGTGTTTTGAATTGCAATTTCCCTTCACAGAATTCTAAGCAAATTTGAATTAACTTTATTTTTCCAATTGGATTCTCTCAATCCCCAAATAAGCAAAACTATCCATCCACGTCAATAGAAAAACTTCATGTTTTTTTAATTTTTATAGGTGTAATACAAAGAGGCTATTTATCTTTCATTATCTTATGCATTGAAGAGGAAACACTCAGCATAAAAAATCTAAATTGGTGGAGCAAGGAAAAATTAATTGCATAACTTTAGGTAATAATATAATTCATATCCATACTTTCTTTGTTGTTAATATTATGATTTTTTTGCAAAGACACTAGGAGGAATGAAAGAAGCACGAATAATATTGTTTAGGAGTATGCACACAACTCACAAAAATATATCATATATCTCACGTGCAAGATAATAAAAGGTGGAGTCACCATACAAGACTTAACAACTTAGCTACTCTGCTTGGTTTACCATTGGTTAGATCTTTTTTACTACCTTGGAATACCTTTTTTTAAATGCAAGCCTAGAGTCAAACATATTCATGTCTCTTATACAAGGTTATAACTAAGCGATCTACCTCAAAAGATCAACTTCATTCCATGACGACTGATGACAGTCCACCATTGTATAAAATTAGATGAAGAATTGGATAAAAACAAGTGAAAAATGAGCCAAAAGGAAGAAGAAAGACCAAAGAATGAGGGAAAAATAGCTAAGTGTGAAGAAATTGGACTTAGTGAAAAATCAGGCGAGGGAGCAAAATCGAGCAACTACTAGAATAATCACTAGCAGCATCGTGCACACGATAGGGATGTACTAAATGCATCGCACGCTGTTAAGTGCAAATTTTGACTTAAAATGAACCATCTTTCTTGGCATTTTTCAACTCAATTCTCATGTTTTAATAGATTTATTTCTTGTTCTTGTTTGATTCTTCAATATATTGCAAATACCTTTGGATTCTTTGATGTGTGTGTTATTGTGCAGGATTTAGGCATAAAACATCAATGATTAAGACACGAAGGATTGGACAAGGAAGCCAAAGAATTGATGAAGAATTAGCATGTTTATTGTGCGAACACCAACGAGGAGAAAGTGAATGCTCGTTGTGCAAGGTCCTAGTGAAGCCCCAGCGAACCATCCCAAATTTGAGGCAGTAGGAAAAGGGCCCAAAGTTCGTTGGGAAAATCTGTAGCGAAGAGGTTCGATGTACGAAGAAGTGCTTGCTCTACGAACTCAAATATTTTCTAAGGGCTGTTTAACTATTCCCGAGGCACTTGAAGTGCCCAAAAGTAGTCTTCGCTGGGCGAATACGGTGTTCGCTAGGCGAACAGGACAGATTTTGTAAATACTATTTAAGTACTTTTTCACTTTTTAGAACATAACTTGTATATTTTTTAGAATAGAACTTTATCTCTCTTCATTCCAAATATATTCTAGAGAGAGAAACACAAACCCTAAGGAGAAGAAGGTAAGAGCTTAGATCTCTTGTTGGGTTTAGATGTAATCTTTTGATACCTTATGTATTCCATCTAATCTATGTTTTGTGAACTAGTTTTGATTCAATATTTATGTTGTCTTGATTTCTTATTTGTGGGTCTTGACAAAACCTTTTCAAATTTTAGATCTAAGATATTCATCTATCAATGAGAAAACTTTTGACATAGTCTTGTAAGTTAATATTCAGTAGTATCACTTTTATTTTATTGTGTTGATTAGTAGCATGAGCAGGTTTAATACGCTAAAGACCACAATAACATTTTTGACGCGAACGGTATTGTGAGGATGCATGATAATATGGATGAAGAACTATGTTCACATACATTTGGAAAATTAGTTGAATGCATGTAAAAAGGGTTAAGTGTATGTACGTATTCTGATCATGGCGTTTTATGTGAATCAATCATGAATCTGATATGGGTGTCATCTTTGAATACTTGTTAGATTCTAGACTCTAGACATAGATTTAGGCTTAACATTTGCATGAGTATCAGTTCTTAATGATCTGTGTTGTTGAGTTGCGTGAGACATCACCAATGAGACAATACGGCTGTTCCAACGATTTTGCGTTAGACATAACTCGGTTGTGGGTGATACGTGAGGAAATTAGACAAATGATTGATTTGTGTTTAACTGATTAGAAGAATGCATGTGTGTCATACCCCAAATTTTGACCACCAAGATTTCCCATCATTGTGAATCTCATTACCACAATATGGATGTACTTTCATGCCTCATCAATCTCCTCAGGGATTGTTAGGCATTCTTCACAATCAAAGATTAGGGTTTTAACCCATCTCAGAGCATTTAGACAAAAGATCAATCAAGAAATGACATGATCTTCAACTTGTATAGCCTCTCAAACATCCAGGAAGGATCAAGAGGTCTCCCACATCAAGAATTAAGCACCAGGTTGCAATATACCAAGTGGATCAAGCCTCAGGATCGCCAGTGTCACCAAATTAGAGTTTTTGTCAACTGAGGCCTCTAGATGAAAATTTCCATCTGGGCATGAGCCAATACCTCAATGTATGGTCTAAACAAACTCAAGAGGATCTCAAGAGCCCATCCACAATGGCAAAATCACCTTGAAGGTCCATCTATCAAAAAATCAGGAATTAGGGTTTTGACCTAATTCAACCCTTTGATTAACTTGCGAAGTGAGGCAGGGCTTGAAGCTTCAAAATGAACTTCAAGGACCTCAAGTACATCATACTGATATGTCCACAATATTCGATTGACTCAAAGAGCTCAATTCATAAGCCACAAGAACTCAAAACTATCTGATCACAAATTAGGGTTTCTAATGGAAAAAGCCAACCATATCCTTGATTGTTGGCCTACCCTTGGTCTCAAACCTTGGGGACGGGTCCAAGACATTCAAAAATACCCTTGGAGGCCATCCATGAAGTTTAATTAAGCCCAAGGGATGATTTCACAGAAGGATCATAAAGTCAAAATTTCATCTGATGAAAAAAGTCAACTGTACAAAAAGTCCAAGTTTGACTTTTTGGATTTTTGGTCAACCAAGGTTCCTTAACCCTAAAACAATGTTAATATGTGATTTGAATCATCATTCATCAAGAAAAATCAAAGAAAGTGAGTTAACTTGCTAAAAGGGTAACCATAAAAAAACTTAGAATTTTTCTAAGTTATGGAACAAAGTGGCTAGGGTACCAACTTCCAAGGACCATAACTTGGGATCCAAGCAACCATTTTGGGTGATCCAAAGCTGGTTTTGTAGGTCTTACTACATTCTACAAAACCTTCAACTACATCAAGTTCCAATTCTTCATGGATTTTCATTTAGTAGTGGATCAAAGTGGTGAAAAAACCAAAATATGTCAAAAAACACTTAGTGAAAATTCTGCCTTGTAATTTCAGCATGAAACATCAAACTTCCAAGGCATTTTTCACATTGATCCAAGATGAATCAATGAAATCTTCAAACTTAAATGTTTTAGTACATCATTCAAGCTTTTCAAAAAGTACAAGAAGTCTCTCTAATTCATTTTGAGCTAAGAGATACATCGATGGGAAGTTAGCTCCAAAATCTGATTTTTCACTAAGTCAGAATTGTGCATTTGGTCGAATTTGCATATTATGAGTCATCAAAGACATGTTTATCCATCTGCACACCTCATGGGGAGACCAAGGAGGAACAAACACTACTCCATAAGTAGGTGTGCCATCCCTAAAAGCTAAAGATGCCTCATGACTCCAATTTTGTTTTGAGACATTCAATGGATGCATAGAGCTGGCATGTATCAGTCTATGATCAACCAAATGAGTCAAGATAAGCTCACACAACAGAGGACATAGGCCTGTGCTCTAATCTCAAGTTAATGGCTAGAGGAGACTTGAGATTCCATTTGATCCACATTGGCCAAAGGGCTGCTGCAGTTGCCACACACTGTTGCTTGCAAAACAAACTTGACAAACTATAAATAGGCCTCAATTGTGATCAGTTTGAGTACACCAAAGGTCCTAAACAGATGCCTTTCTCAAAATCACCACTTTTACTCCAAAAAATACCTTCTCTTGCAAGTCATTATCGGGTTTTTCATTTGAGAGTGATTCCAACCAAACCAATGGTTCACACACCTCACATATAACATATAGCGGTGATCCAAACTCTTACATAACATCTGTAACATCAAAATCACCAAATGGCCACCCAATTGCACAAGACTCATGACTTGCTGCAGAAGGAATCAGACTGATCAATTCAGAGGTTTTCCAATCAACCTAAGCACTCAAACACATCCATTGAGGTACAAGGAAGTTGTCCAAATCATTGGAACTCATCTGTAACACCTCTAAACCAGAATTCGATTCTCACTTGCAGAGGTAAAACTTGAACTCTCAAACTAAATGAATCATGCATCATAAACATGTTTTCTTGTTACCATTATGTTTCTGGATGTGTGTAGATCATTTACCCTCAATCAATTGTTATTTAAAATTCGTGTATAGGATTTCATTGAGTTCATGCCAATTTTAGGGTTCTTCAGGTTTTATCAGATTATGTTTTGATTCACTTGATTTCAATAAAATTGGGCATGGCCATTGTGTTCTTCATCTGAAAATGCACGATTTTCATATTTGGATCATGTGAAATGGTTGAGAGATGAGTGAGATAGGAGGCTTCACGTATTTGAGCTTGAGGTTGAAGATGGCCATGGCGCCATGCTTCAGAAATTCAACAAGTTTACTATATATTTATCACTTGCCATGTTATAACTGAATTAACATTGCGCCCTAGTGGAAACACTAGTATGTTTGTGTGTGTGAGTGAGTGAGAGGTCTGGGGTTCGAATTTCCCTCGCCCCAGACCTTTTGATTATTTTTTTCAATCATTTTCAAAGGTATTTTTCACATATATTCATCCCTTTCCACTCTCTTTCAGCCCACGCAAGTGGCTCAGGTAGCAAAATTTTGAACTATCCTCCCCAAGGGCGCGAGTTCAAACCTTGGGGGGCCATTTCTTATTTTTTATCACTTGTTTTCTTATCAAACTTTCACCATCTTTTAATAACTTTGAAAATTAATTTCTCATTCATTTTTAATCCTTTTTGATTAATTCCTTTTGCAAAAATTCACAAAAATATTAAAGTATTTTATTCTACAAAAAAATCAGATTTATATTATTTATTTAATATAGTTGATATTTTTGTGAATAAATTCATTTTTTATTGTTTTTAAACATTTTAAAAGTGAATTTTTATCTTGGAAATCAAAACCAAATGTGTTCTAAATCATCTTGTGATTAAAACCTCATTTTTCAAACCTTAACCAAAAATCACAAGTAGTTTATTTCAACTTATTTGGTATTTTTATCATTTTCAATGATTTTCTTTAAAGAATTACTTTTAAAAGAAAATGAAATTAGGGTTTCTTTGATTTTTTATCCTTATCAAATATTTCAAAACACTTGTGGGCCTCTAATAGAGTGTAAGACCCAATCCGTTTCTTAACCCAAACCATTTTTGGGCCTCAGACATTGTATAAGTCCAAACACATTTTCAAAAACCTCGGCGCAATCGCCAGTTCAAAATCTAATCACTTGGGCCTCTCCTTGAGCTATAAGTCCCATTTATTTTTTCTTAAAACACCTTTTGGGCCTCTAATAGAGTGTAAGACCCAACCATCTTTTGTACATAAAATAATTTTTGGGCCCCAGTCGTTGTATAAGTCCCAATACAATTTTCCAAACAACGGTAAGATTACTGTTTTTCATCTGGGCCTCTCCTTGAGTATAAGCCCCATCAATCTTTTCAAAAAACAACTTCCCTTTGATTTAGGTTCAAATGTACAGTTGTTATCAAAACTTTCTTTAATTTCTTTAAAACTAACAATATAACTATGGAAGCTTGCTCACCTGTAAGTTTTTATCAGCTTTCTTTTACTTATTTGTATATATACATGTATATATTTGTTTGAACAGCATGGAAGCTTGCTCACTTATAAGTTTTTACTAGCTTTACTTTACATGCTTTTATATATATAACTGTATTGTGGAAAGCTGCTCCCCTGTAAGTCCTTCTTTCATACCCTTTTAAATACTTGTCATATATCAACTGTATATATACTGGTATATTTGCTAAGAGTTTCCTGGGCAACTAGGTCTAGACCTAGGTAAAGCCAGTTGGTCACTCTTAAATACAATCAAAACTAGATCCCCATAGGATTTCCAGATACAGTCTTGCCTTCTCTTGGACTTAAAAAATATGGAACAAAGAGAAAGGCAGTATTCCCGGTGAACCTTTTCTCAGACTGTCACTATTAGAACTTGTCAAAGACATTCAGTTTCCCCAGAGAGGATTAATTCTCGGTGAAACCTCTCTTGAATTTCTTCAAACCCTAGAACTGTTCACTAAAGAAAAGATTATTCCTGGTGAAACTTTTCTTGAACTCTTCTTAGGTTTGGACCCACGGGCTTCCTAAAAGCATCCCCAGCCTCCTCTTGGGATTTATATAAGGACCCTTCAGCTTCTTAGAAGTTCTCATGCCTCCTCTTGGGCTTAATACAAGGACCCGACGACCTCTTAAAGGTATATGAACAGAACTTAGTCCTCCTTTGCTAGAGCAGTCATTCTAGTGTCAAGCCTCAGACCAATTTAGGGTTGATTCTCATCCCTTAAAACACTTGCCTCCTCTTGGGCATTGTACAAAGACAAACTCTTCCATACCAGTAGACTTGGATAGTTTAATCCCCTCTTGAGTCTCAAAGACATTCTCAAGCACCTTACAAACATAGGAGAAACCCCGGTCATTCTGGATCAATCTCCAGTAGAGTTAAATCCCATGGGTTCTAAAGCCCAGTCTCTTTCCTAAAAATCCCCAACCTAGGTCAGCTTATCATCAGTATAACACTATCCCAAATCAGAACCTCAAGGTCTCTGATATCTCAACTCTTCTGTAACCCGCAGCAAGAGTTGATTCCCCATTTGGACTTGCATCGGGATCTCAATAATCCCCATCAGAAGATAGCCTCCTCTTAGGCTTTGTATGATGATCCTTCATTTCCTCAGTATAGCTAGCCTCCTCTTGGGCTTTGTACAAAGATTTTCTCCCCAGCGGAGCTAACCTTTTCAGACTCTCTTGTTGAGTCAATCACCTCTTAATACTCTCTTGTTAAGTCAACCCTTTTAGTCTCAATCTTGGGCTTTGTACAAGACATATAAAAACACTCCCTTGTTGAGTCAATCTTTTCTAGCCTCCTCTTAGGATTGGTATAAAAATTTCCCCTAACAGAAGCTAGCCTCCTCTTAGGATTTGTATAATGATTTCTCCAGCTTATTCATCCAAAATCCTGGGCTTTGTACAGGACAGATAAAAGCACTCTCTTGTTGAGTCAAACCCTTTCCAGCCTCAATCTTGGGCTTTGTACAAGACACCATATAAATTTCCTAAGCAGAGTCAAACTCTTTCCAGCCTCAATCTTGGGCTTTGTACATGACATATAATACTCTCCAGCAGAGTCAAACTCATTTCAGCCTCAATCTTGGGCTTTGTACAAGACACTTAAAAATATCCTCAACCGAGTCAATAAAGTCTCATTTTAGCCTCAATCTTGGGCTTTCTACAAGACAGACAAATATTTCTTTCCCACAGAGTCAGTCTTCTTTTCAGGCTCAATCTTGGGCTTTATACAAGACACATACAAACCCTCCCCAATGGAGTCAAAATCCCCTTTTAGCCTCAATCTTGGGCTTTGTACGAGACAGACAGAACATTTTCCCCGGAAAAGTAAAACTTGTAGCCTCCTCTTAGGCTTTGTATAATGATATCCCCCAAAGAGTCAGTCTCTGTTTAGCCTCAATCTTGGGCTTTGTACAAGACATATATAAACACTCTCTTGTTGAGTCAGCCTGCTATAGCTTCCTCTTAGGCTTTGTATAAGGACTTCCCTAGTGGAGTCAATCAACCTCTTAATTTCAACCTTTGGCTTTGATCAAGGCACAAAAAAATCAACATCCCCTCAGAGAAAATCAAACTCTCTCTGTAGGACGTCATTTCACTGTTTATCACTTATCAAAACAGACATTCAAAACAAATCCTAATCCCAGATAACTGCTGTAAGTAGCACACTTGTTGACTCAAATATCCAAGTTGTTGTCCATCTGTTATCCTGTAAACCTTCTCTTTCATCTAATTGCTATAAGCGGCAAGCCTCTGGATTATTTACATCCACGCCAATGTCCCTCTCTTAGTATGAGAATTTCCTAAGGAAAAATGGCATTGCTCTACATTGAGTTAAAGTTTCCTCCTTCAGGACAAATCCCCTATAAAGGAAATTATGGCATTACTGGATTCACATATCCCAGTTAAAGTAATCCTCCTTTATAATCAGTCACCTAACAGTTGTGATAAACAGACGAGATATGTCCCTTTAGAGATGACAAATTCTCTCTCAGTCAAACCTTTTAGCTTTAATCTTGGGCTTTGAACAAGATACAAAATACTCAACCTTTTAGCTTCAATCTTAGGCTTTGAACAAGACACCCAAACCTCTTTTTCCTCCCTTAGAATAGGAGGAACTACGATTGCTTTGATTTCCCTGTTTCATTTAAACTGGAATACGTAGGCATAAGATTGTGAAATCTTAGCGAGCATACTAATAAAAAACTTTGGGTCCAGTACCTTCATACCAATCAAAACTTAGGTCCAGTACCTTACCAAAAGAATCGGAAAAACCCGAACATCAACAAAAACCCACTCTCTCTCTCATATTTCCCAAGAAACTTTCCCAACCCATCATCAGATAAACACCATCAAGTACAAAGCGAAACCTAAAG
The DNA here is from genome assembly GCA_022829125.1 of Lathyrus tuberosus. Lineage (NCBI taxonomy): Eukaryota > Viridiplantae > Streptophyta > Magnoliopsida > Fabales > Fabaceae > Lathyrus > Lathyrus tuberosus. The sequence goes on along the minus strand of JALAZF010000199.1, from coordinate 4,540,233 downwards.
CTAACAACCCGTGGATAACCACATATAGGATGGGTAATTGACAACTCCCCATTGTATAACCTGACCCCGAACTCCCCGAATCTCTTTAAGCATTTGTTCACTTAAACATTCGCGTGCAAGGTTAGTTTTAGATAGCTTCCCTTTCCCTTCCAGCTTCATGGGATAAATAAGAAATCAGAAAGTATCACCCCTACTCTTCATTGAGGAGAAAACCCAATTCCTGCAATAAGGTGGTCTCGTCACCGACAAAAATTGTACGCTACAGAAAAATGGCGACTCTACTGGGGAGTCATTTTATTTGTTTAGGACTAGGATTATAGATCCTAAGAGGTCTAGGATGTTAGTTTTAGGAATGAATATATATATATATATCGCTTTTCATAATTGATATCCGTGTTTATTTTTCTTCTAATGGGAATGCGGGTGATGCCGCACGTGAAAAGTTTGAGTGACACCTAAGATAGGTGATGGCATAGACGGGTGGTCTTACAGGAAGTGATTCCCGAATAAGCGATCCCGGTAGACCATCAAATTAGTGGAGATACCCTTTGCGGATTCAATGTCTAACGACTTTGGTTGTGAAAGAAGATTGTTTGATTGTGGTATCCATGAAACTGAGGATTTAGTAGACTGAAACCATAGGACTATTTAGTAGTGCGAAAGTTATCGGAAATAGTTGTCACACGATACTACCCTCAATTAAGATTACTCTAAGATACTACAGCTCACTCGGGTGAACCAGCTTGCTGTTGTTATCCCAAGAGGGGTCAATGATTTTGAGGACAGGTACAAAATTCACCATAGTACAACCTTTGGGAATGGGTAGATCCATGACTCCATGCTCGTGGCGCTGAACCTTTGAACCCATGTTTTTTCTATGTTTTTGTGTGCTGCATTCATGCATTAATTTCATTAAAAAAAGTTTTAAACAAAGAAAACATCTTCTTTTCTAGTATCTCTTTTTCAAATTAAACTAAGATAATGATTGCAAATATTAGAGAGAAATATTGCATTATGGATTTCGGTAGAAGAAAGACGCACAAGTACACCTTCAAGGTTCCAAAATTATAGGATTTGAGAGGGTTGGCAAGGATGATCACCAACCCTGATGCTTTCAAAGCTAAGTACGAAGGACTGCTGCCTCTGTTAAGGGTCCATGTAGTTGAAGGAATACTGTCTACTATGATTCAGTTTTACGATCCGGTTTATCACTGTTTCACATTCCCAGATTATCAACTAGCACCAACACTGGAGGAGTATTCTCACCTGACTGATTTACCCATTACTGACTAAGCTCCCTTTTCCTGACTGGAAGCAATTCCAAAGGATCAAACCATTGCAAGAGCAATCTATTTGGACGAGTCAGAAGTCAGGAATCACATGACCACTAAGGATGGAATCCAAGGTTTACCAGCCAAGTTTTTTATAGAGAAAGCCCTGTACTTTGCCAGTGTAGGAAATGTTACTGCTTTCGAGGATATCTTTGTTCTACTCACCTACGGGTTGTTCCTTTTTCCCAACATTGATAACTTCATTGATATCAATGCCATTAAGATATTTCTGATAGGAAACCCCATACCAACCTTGGTCGCAGATGCTTACCATTCTGTACACTTAAGGAATTTGTATAGCGGAGGAATGATCACATGCTGTGTACCCCTGCTATGCAAATGGTTCACTTCCCACTTACCAAAGTCTGCCGCTTTTTGGGATCATAAGAGTACTCTACGTTGGTCACAGAGAATCATGTCTCTTACCAACTCTGACATAGATTGGTACAATCGGATCTATGACGGGATAAGAATCATTGACCATTGTGGAAACTTCCCTAATGTACCCTTCATAGGACCTAAATGAGGAATCAACTATCATCCAGTTTTAGTTCGTCATCAATTCGAATACCCGATGAGACATATTCTGCGTAATGTTCATCTGGAAGGTCTTTTCTTCAAGGAAGGAGAAAGTGACAGGGCACTAAAGACAAAAATAGTGCATGCCTGGAAACGTGTTCAAAGGAAAGGAAGAGAGTCTCTAGGAAAACCAGACTGTGTCTCTGCGGAACCATATCTCCACTGGGTACAAGCTAGAGCTCTCAAGCTGAGGATGCCTTACCCTCATCAAGAAGTTCTTCCGTTAAAGGAATTTGTCTTTTATTTTATGTCTGATACAGAAAAACTCCAGATCACTCTCAACAAAGTTCAACGGGAAAGGAAGTCCTGGAAGAACAAGTACCGCATTCTCAATGTGGAGTGTACCAAAAAACAACAACTGTTAAAAGAAAAAGATGCTCTGATCGAGATTTTAGAGCAACATGCTGTAGAAAATCAAGAAGACCGAAGAAATTTGCTCGCTCCTTTCACTTGGCAAAGGACTGACAACCCGACAACGGCTCAAGAGCCCCGGTCAAAGAAACGGAAAATACCATAACCAGCACCTGAGCCCTCTTCAGAGAGGACTCAGGATCCATATGCTTAGACATTTCCTTTTACAACACTTTGTAAAATACTGTATTTCCATTTCTGCAATCTTTGAATTCAATAAAACGGGGTTTCCCCACTGTATGATATTTGCAATCCAATTGTTGAAGTTTCTTTTGATTAAAACAAAAAAATTATTAAAATATAATTATTGCATATTATTCATCATTCTCGCATAACGCATTCTCCTTACCTACGAATCTCACGTCTGTGTCTTGATTCTATAGTCAAACTGTCTCATTCGTACAATACTCGGGCCAATCGACAAAATAAAATGGATGATCTCGAGGAAGAGAACAGAGATCTGAGAGAAGAAATCGACGTTCTGAAGGAAGATTTGAGAAAACTTCAGAGTGACATGCAATCTCTAGCAGCAGCCCAGAAACAACAACAACGGACTGTGATCTCAAAGATCACATCTACGCCCATAGTAGAGACGTATGATCCTCGGTACAACATGCCTAAAGATCGTCCCTGGGGTTTGCCACTCAACTATATCCCTGAGGGATATATTCTGCCGATCACGGAAGATTCGGAAACTGCAGCAGGAACCGTTGGGCCTGAAGGTTACAATCTTCGGGAAAGAGAAAATGCATGAGGCATGACAGCAACTCCTGAAGGTTACAAACTTCGGGATAGGGAAGTACCAAGAGTCACCGCCGTAATGACTATACCACCACCCGTGGTACACATTGTCCCGAAAGGACAGATTCCACAGATACCTTCTAGTGGAAACGAAAGTATGTATGACAGGATGAATGAGTTCCAGGAACAATTTCTGGAAATGCAGAAGGAACTGCATGCCATTCGCGGTCAGGATCTATTCGGAAAGGACGCCACATACCTTTGTTTGGTCCCCAATGTGAAAATTCCGCACAAATTCAAGGTGCCCGAATTTGAGAAATACAAGGGCAAAGTCATTTGGTGATGTACGCTCGAAAGATGTCAACTCAGACAGAGAATCAACAGCTACTGATCCACTACTTCCAAGATAGTTTAACCGGTGCCACACTCAAATGGTACATAGGTTTAAACCGCACCAAGATCATCACTTTCAGAGATCTTGGAGCTGCCTTCGTTCAACAGTATAAGTATAACCTGGACATGGCGCCGGACAGAGATCAACTCAGAGCCATGTCGCAGAAGGACAAAGTAACCTTTAAGGAATATGCTCAGAGATGGTGTGAAATTTTCGCCCAGATTTGTCCACCTCTTGAGGAAAAAGAGATGACAAATATCTTTTTGAAAACCTTGAGCTCATTCTACTACGACCGAATGGTCGCCAGTGCGCCCAGCGACTTCACTGAGATGGTGAGCATGGGAGTACGTCTTGAAGAAGCAGTCCGAGAAGGACGTCTGGTCAAAGACACCGGACCATCAAGCAATACCAAAAGATACGGTAGTGCTTTCCCTAAGAAAAAAGAGCAAGATATTGGTAATATCTCTCTTAGAAAGCAAAGGCGGCGGTACCAACCAGTAGCAGCTGTAACTCCTGCTATCAACCCTATGCCTGTTCCAACGTATCAACCTCAGGTTGTTCAGAGCTAACCAAATCAACAACAGTATCAGCAAAGGACACAACATCCTCTTCAGCAGGCCCGTCCTTAGTACAACAACAACTGTACAACGTGACCACCAGGGTTTGACCCTATCCCAATGTTGTAGGCAGAATTGTTTCCACTACTACTGGTCAAGGGGCACATCCAAACTAGGTCTCCTCTTATAGTACCAGAAAATCCACCTTTTTGGTTCAAAATGGATCAAAATTACCCTTACCATCAAGGAGGATCGGGGCATAACATAGAAAATTATCTCAGCTTCAAATCCGATGTGCAGAAGCTTGTTAGGAGCGGGGTCTTATCCTTCAAGGATACAAATCCAAATGTTCAGACGAACCCGCTGCCTCAACACGAGAAAGCTGCAGTAAATTTGATAGAGGAAGAGTCTAACCACAGCTATCAAATACATGATGTACTCTTATTGGGAACCAACCTGGTCAAGATGCATTGCAGACAGAGTGGAAACGGTCATGTACCGTCTCATAATTATCACTAGTGTGATATCTGCTCTAAAGACAATCAAGGGTGCTCCGTAGTGCAGTCAGCTCTACAAGAACAGATGGATCTCGGGTGGATCCAAGATCACCGAATCCGGGAAGTCAACATGACTTATACAAATTCCAACATCATTCAAAATCACGACATCCGTGCAATGAATGTCAACTTAGTGGCAATGCACTCAAGGCAAAGCCAACATCATGATCTGCCATGGCACGATTACAATTCCTGTCTGATTTACTCGGTAAATAATCAGGGATGCTCTTTTGTACAAGAGGCCCTCCAGCGTCAGATGGATCTTGGATGGATCCAAGACTACCGTGATAGAAGTCATTATCAAGTTAATATGATTCAAATCTTTGATATTCGCTTGATGAATACTAGCTTGGTGGAATTACACGCTAAGCAAGTCCAGTTCGGTTTTCTGACTTTCCATGATTATCAGAACTGTAAAGTATGTCGTGAGAGTGACCAAGGATGGGCACTCGTTCAAAGAACACTGCAACACTTGTTGAACCACTGGTGGCTTCTGATCTATCTAGATGAAGACACACAACAAGTCAGTATGACTGATGGGAACCCTACTAGGCATCAAAGTCAGGATGTTCGATCAATGGAAACAGATCTAGTAAGGTTGTACTACATACAAAACGAACATGGCCGGGTACCACCACACAACTATGAGCGCTGTAGAGTTTGTTCAGAAAACAACCAAGGATGCTACCTCGTGCGAGCAGCCCTTCAAAGTCAGTTGGACTACAAAGAGGTTCAACCATGTTCAAACTCTAGTTCGACTAACATAATGTCAGACTATCTTCCCATTCAAGGCAAAAAAGTTATCTTAATCCCTGAACGAGAAGTGGCCAAAGACGTATGCGCCATAATCCCTCTACTCCATGAATCAAGAGTTCCTCTTGATAGTGGAAATATCCTCAACCTCGAACCAATTGAGGCTGGCTATGATGGTCAGAAAAATCAAAAGGCTCATGTAGTTATCTATCTGCCGAGACCAGTACCGTACAAATCTGATAAGGCTATCCCTTACAAGTACGGCGCAACAACAATAGAGAATGGAAAGGAAACTCCATTACCCTCCCTCGTGAATATTGCAAACATCAGTCGAGTAACACGGAGTGGTCGGATCTTCAACAGAGGAGTTGGAGAACCCACCAGGGAAAATGAACCTCAAACAGAAGGTCCGAATCAACCAGTCGGTCAATCTAGTAATCCCGACCTTTCAAAGAACAACGATGAGATGCTGAAACTCATCCAGAAGAGCGAGTACAACATTGTAGACCAACTGTTGCAAACTCCTTCAAGAATCTTTGTGCTATCTCTTTTACTCAGTTCCGAAGCTCACAGGGAAGCTCTACAGAAAGTCTTAGAGCAAGCCTTTGTGGAACAAAATGTAACGATAAGACAATTTGACAGCATCATCTCCAACATCACTTCCTACAACAATTTGGGATTCGGTGATGAAGAACTACCGGAAGAAGGCAAACATCACAACATGGCACTCAACATTACAGTCTACTGTCAGGACGATGCTTTAGCCAGCGTACTGGTAGACACCAGATCAACTCTGAATGTTATGCCAAAATCTACTCTAATGCGACTATCATTTCAAGGATCTCCCATGAGAGGCAGTGAGGTCATCGTCAAAGCTTTTGACAGATCTAGAAAAACAGTTATCGGCGAAGTCGACCTTCCCATAACTATCGGCCCTCATACTTTCCAAGTCACTTTCCAGGTCATGGACATCTAGGCAGCATACAACTGTTTGTTAGGAAAATCTTGGATACACGGGGCTGGGGTAGTCACTTCGACACTTCACCAGAAGCTGAAGTTCGTTAAGAATGACCAACTAGTCACACTCTGCGGAGAGCAAACCTTGATCGTGAGCAACTTATCATCGTCCACTTGTGTAGAACCAGAAGAGGTTGTTGGAACCCAGTTCCAAGCACTTTCGGTGAGCAATGACAACCAATCAGAAAAAGGAACATCGATTTCCTCGTACAAATATGCTCTCAAAGTGATCAAAAGTAATAATGCAAAAGGATAGGGACAACTTGTCATTCCTACTAATAACAAGATGAAGAAAGGTCTTGGTTTTTCCTTAACCTGTACCCAGACTGTTACTAACGATGAAATTTTTCATCCCATTCAGGACTTCTTCCAAATTGGAGGTTTCCTTCACCCAGTATCTCAAGAAGTACATACCATCAACAAGGGTGACTCCTCCTATACAGATGAAGAGTGGAAGTCCTATCTCAACGAGGACGGTTATATGTCTCAAGGAGAGATGCCTACGCCATTTTGTTATCCCGCGCAGAGTCCGAGATATATACCAAGATCAGACGTCAAAATGATATACGGAGATTATGATCCTGAAGGATGTCGTGCTCCACCAAACTCATTAGAGGAGGACACTCTGATGAAAAACAACTTTGACTATGACTATTATGGCCCAATGGATGGCCTGCCTATCTGGCAGCCGTACCCAGGAGACTAGGGGCAAAAGAGTCATCCCAACGATGCATATTACTAAGCATCATTGAAAAGATTACCTGCGTCCCCACCAACTCATGGGATCATTACTCAGGGTATTCAGAAAACATTCAGCGCTGAAATTATGGTATCAGATATGTGATGTCGAAGGAGATATTACGACACAAATATCTGAGAACAGATTCACATAAAACAAGGTAACAAAAGCAGTAAATGAAAAGAGATAACACAAGCAATTGTTAACCCAGTTCGGTGAAAACACACCTACGTCTGGGGGCTACTAAGCCAGGAAGGAAATTCACTAAATAGAATTATTTTGAAGATTCTCAGCACACAACCTCTGGTTTGCAACCTTCTCACCTAATCTCTACCCGTGCAATTTCTACCTAAGACACTCTTAGATATGAGACCCTTCTCACTCCCCCTCAATCTCACACAGTGACAAATACAGAAAACACAAGAGATAGAAGACACACTTCAAAGACACATAATCATCCTTGCTTAAAAGACACATAATCATCCTTGCTTAAAAGCTTATAGATGATTAACAAAGTACAACTCAACTAACAGTCCAACTCTAGTATTATAACAATACAAGAGTGGCTCACAAATCACGAAAGATAGAAACCCTAATCCTTAAAACAAAGCGCACAATTCACACTATTCTCTCTGATCAGCAAATAGGGTTTAGCAGGTCTTTATAAAGAAATACGCAGCATGGGCTTGGGCCAAATCAAATCCAAATCCAAATCAAACCAATTTAATGCTTTAAACATCCCATGATTTTCTCCAAAAACGTAGATCAAAAGATCTCCAACAAATTGTAAAAGAACAATTTAAGAACCCAGAAAAACTCCTCCTTACTTTGCGCCATCAACGAATCAATCAAATATTCCAACCCACAATAATGTAAAACATAAGCAACATCAGTTCTGGAATCACATGTTAAGACATCTGCTTTGACATCCATAAACCTGCATGTAGGTTTTACAGAACATAGATGTTCTGTTCACATGTTTAAGCATCATTCATAACATTTAACATAGCAGTATGTTTTACCAAAATTGCTGCCAACACAGAACTTACAAACTCCCACTTTGGCAAATTTTGGCTAAAACATTCTTTGAACATTGAAACATGTAAGCAGCACCACATCAGAAAGATGTCAGATCATCTGATCAGACATAATACAAAACCAAGGAAACCCCCCCAAGCCAAAACTCCCCCACAACAGGTTATAAGCACATATACTCTCTCTCCCCCTTTTTAGCCATAATATGTCAAAACATGCATTAGCCATAATAAGAAAAGAAATATATTTCATCAAGATCCAAGGTGAAGTGCAGTACAAACCAAGCACACTTAGGTGCCAAAAGAAACCCAGACTAGAAACAAAAAAAACAAAGAAAGAAAAACAAAAAGATTCTTCAAGAACAGAACAGTTAATTGTCTTCAGAACCAACAACATCACCAGTCTCCAAACTTCCTTCTTCACCATCAGCCTCTCCATCAGAGTTGTGCTCCTCAGCACCTTCCTCCTCATTGTCATCACCATCAGCATCTCCATCAGAGTCATGCTCCTCAGCACCTTCCTCCTCATTGTCATCACAAACACTATCACCTTCAGCCATTTGCAGGGACTTGATCAATTTCTCAAACTTGAGCTTCCTCTCAGTACTAGCACGAATCACCTCATCAATTTCTTTGCAAGCCTCCATTAATTTAGAGATCACACCTGCCTTAGTTGTGTGCTTGTTTTCAGCAGAAGCATATGTCACAATAATGTCTGGGACATGTTTTCCTGCAAAAAATTTATAATGGAGAAACAGAGCATATTCCCTTTTACACACACCATCAGCACTAGTTAAGATCCCAGGATGCTGATTTAGGATGATACCACAGATCAGGGAGGGAAAGGTAATAGGCATCTTCACTGCACACGTTCCAGCATGTCTCAAAGTTTGATAAAAAATATAGGTGCCATAGTCAAATAGCTTCTTGGTTCCAACAACATAAATGAATTTTCCCAAACCAACAGAAATGGTTGAGGTATGATTGTTAGGGACCCAATTGGCAGCTCCAATTCTATGCAGGATGGCATATTTTACACTAAGTCTCCCAGCAGATAGTGTGTCTTTCATAGGCCATGCAACCACCTGGTTTGTAGTAATTTCTTTGCAAACCTGGTTATCAGTAACCTCTAGCTCACTCTGATCTTCTTCACTTCTTCCCAGGTAGCTATTGATGATGGTAGGGGAGAATTCAACACATTTGCCTCTAACAAATACCTTCATACAATCCTTACTTTTTCTGTCAGCACAATCCACATGAATATTGACAATAAATTCCTTCACAAGAACCTCATAGTACTTAGCAAACCTAGACACAGATTTCATTAAACCAGCAAAAGAAATAAGCTCCATCACTTCTTTGCACTCCAAGGAATCTTTTCCCAATTCTCTTTCAATAGCAATCCTCCTTTGGTACACATACTTCCATCTCTTAACACTCTCAATAAGATGAAATGGAATGTTATCCAGAGGAGCATCAGGCACTACATCAGAGATCTTCTTGATCACATATTTTTTCACAGGGGTGATGTCCTGGACATCATCCTCAACATCATATTCTGATTCAGAATCAGACCTACCCTTCCTCTTTTTGGATAAAGTAATCACTTTGCTCCAGGACCTTGGGGGACCAACAACAACCTTGTTCTTAGTAGGAGTGTTGTCAATAACAACCTTCCCTTTTCTTGTCTTGAGTCTCTTAGCAATACCAGGGGTCATACTCGTGATCAAATCATTTTTAGAAAAGTCATCAACATCCACAACATCTTCAACATTAACACTCTTCCTTTCCTTTAGGTCAGGAACACCATTCTTGGTAAGTGGACCATCCCTTGCAAATGATGTCTCAACATCTGGCTCAACACCGGTCCCAGCTTCTTCCAACACAGAGGTAGCAAGCTTATGCAGATTATCTTCTGAATCATCTTTCTCAGTCACAGATGGGTCAGCAGATTTTTCAATATCAGTATTTTTGTTAGACTCAGAGAAAGGAGAGGCAGAAATTTGGGAAAGGGGTTTTGAAATCCCAGGAAACACAAAACCTTCATTCAAAACTCTAGAAACTAATCTTCTTATGCTTCTATCAACAGAAAAAGCTTATTCCTCTACCCTATTAGTGAAAGAAGAGTCAAGAGAGGGCTTAGAAGAATTACCTACAGAAGCGTCTTTTGATCCTCTTGCATGGGGTGTTTTGGACTTCTTCAGCTCCGTTTTAGTACAAGGAACCATAGCCAATGGAGCAACATTAACAACATCATCAAATGAGATATTCACAGGGTGAGCCCTAGAGTTTGACGCAGAAGCAGTTGCCTTGTCATATGAGTGTTTAGAAGGAGATGATGCATGTTGTTGAGACATCTTGGAATTTTTGTGAATGTGAAGGTTATGAGCAAAAGAATTCATTTTTCTATGATAGAAGCTGATATAGCTATTGAAGTAAGGCACAATGCATATGTAGCGTGTGAGAGAATCTTGAAATGATTGCCTTGGATAGAGGCACTTTATTTGTTGAAAAACATAAGAAAAATTGAATAATATTCACCCATGACGTTAATTTACACTTTAATTTTTGAACACATAAGGAAAGTTTCTCACACGCCATTAATTGCTACAAATCCTCATATATGCAAATTCCTAGTTTGCCCCTCAAAAGTTCAAATTGATTAGGATCCAAGGCCTTAGTGAAAATGTCAGCTAGTTGCATCTCAGTAGCTACATGTTCTAAGGCGACAATCTTGTCCTCAACAATTTCTCTTATGAAATGATGACGAATATCAATATGTTTGGTCCTGCTGTGTTGAATAGGATTTTTGGAGATGTTTATAGCACTTAGGTTGTCACAATATAATGTCATGACATCTTGTGTGACATTGTATTCAGACAACATTTGTTTCATCCAAACTAGCTGAGAACAGCTACTTCCAGCTGCTATGTACTCAGCCTCAGCAGTAGACAGGGAGACACAATTTTGCTTCTTACTGAACCATGATATAAGATTATTCCCCAAAAAGAAGCATCCTCCTGATGTGTTTTTCCTATCATCAGCACTTCCTGCTCAATCTGCATCACAATATCCAATTAACATAGAGCCAGATCCATGAGAGTATAACATACCATACTCACATGTCCCATTCACATACTTTAGTGTCCTCTTCACTTGATTAATATGACCCACTTTGGGGTCAGCTTGATATCTAGCACACACCCCCACAGCAAAGGCAATGTCAGGTCTGCTTGCTGTAAGATACAACAGGCTACCTATCATGCTTCTGTAGAGACTTTGATCCACACTCACACCCTTTTCATCTTTAGACAACTTTAGATGAGTGGGAGCAGGTGTCCTCTTATGACTTGCATTCTTCATCCTAAACTTCTTTACTATATTCTTGGCATATTTACTCTGAGACAAGAATATAGAATCTTCCATTTGCTTGACTTGTAGACCAAGAAAATAGGTTAACTCACCAACAAGACTCATCTCAAATTCTGACTGCATCTGTTTGACAAAATGTTGAATCATCTCATCAGACATCCCACCAAACACAATATCATCAACATAAATTTGGGCAATCATGAGTTTCCCTCCTTGCTTAAAAGCTTATAGATGATTAACAAAGTACAACTCAACTAACAGTCCAAATCTAGTATTATAACAATACAAGAGTGGCTCACAAATCACAAAAGACAGAAACCCTAATCCTTAAAACAAAGCGCACAATTCACACTATTCTCTCTGATCAGCAAATAAGGGTTTAACAGGTCTTTATAAAGAAATACGCAGCATGGGCTTGGGCCAAATCAAATCCAAATCAAACCAATTTAATGCTTTAAACATCCCATGATTTTCTCCAAAAACGTAGAACAAAAGATCTCCAACAAATCGTAACAAAACAATTTAAGAACCCAGAAAAACTCCTCCTTACTTTGCGCCATCAACGAATCAATCAGATATTCCAACCCACAATAATTCTAAAACAGAAGCAACATCAGTTCTGGAATCACATGTTAAGACATCTGCTTTAACATCCATAAACCTGCATGTAAGTTTTACAGAACAGAGATGTTCTGTTCACATGTTCAAGCATCATTCATAACATTTAACATAGCAGTATGTTTTAGCAAAATTGCTGCCAACACAGAACTTACAAGCACGACGATGAATTTGCAAAGGTTGTAGGACAAGAGTTCCTTAACTATGCTTTTCCCGAGGCCAACATCATCGAAATGGATGACTCCTCCAGTTCCAAAGAAGTATGGGACACCTTAGGACAATCGAGTGGCAAGTACGACTTCTTGGTCAAGTACACCACTCCTGAAAGCTCTCGTATCAAGCTCGAAGACATCCAGCCCACTGGATGGGGAGATCCACCTGAGAGTGCAAACACCATGCAAGATACAACGGAAGAGTTCGTCTATGATAACTCTGCCTGGGAGACAGACTCCAACGATCCTGCTCCACCAGAAATCAGCGTTATTTCTGAAGACAAACCAAGAGGGAAGGTACCAGACTTTGTGATTCACCGAGGAGTTTGCCGCCAATGGGTTGCTGTCGATGTTCTAAAAATCGTCCATAAGTCTAAGTAATTGTCGTCTTTGTTTTAACATTTCACCTTGCGCAGGTGAAACAGATGTTTTGATATGGCTCACTTTCTGTAAATGTCTCTCTTCGCTTTGCCCGAAGTGACAGAGTTTTGTTTTATAGGGTTGTAGTTTCAAGAATCGACCAAATCATAAATAAAATAATGTCGTTCTATAATTTCCGCATTTTATTGATGTTTTCGCTTTTCGCTTTTTCAGAAAATGATAATCCTAAAAAAACAACTCAAATAGTAAAAATAAGCATTTTTCAAAAAAATACACTGCATACGCTCTTGCATTCTCTCTATCTCTTCTAAAAATCAACCATCATGTCATGCAGATTGCTTGTTTTAAACCCCATTGAAACATACGATCCAATGCCTTCTCCCAACTTTGAATTCCCGGTATTTGAGGCTGAAGAAGAAAATGACGAAGAAATTTCAGAAGAGATCTCCCGATTACTTAGACAAGAGGAAAGGTCCATTGAACCTCACAAAGAGCCATTGGAAACAATAAACTTAGGTTCAGAAGAAGAGAGAAATGAAGTCAAGATTGGGACACTGCTCAGTCCAACTGTCAAAGAAGACTTGATAAAACTGCTCAAAGAATTTCCCGATGTATTCGTTTGGTCCTATCAGGATATGCCAGGGTTAGATACCAGCATCGTGGAGCATCATCTACCGTTAAGATTAGAATGTCCGCCGGTAAAACAAAGACTAAGACGGATTCATCCAGACATGGCCATCAAAATCCAAGAGGAAGTACAGAAACAGATTGACGCAGGTTTCCTCGCCACATCAGAATATCCTCAATGGTTAGCCAACATAGTACCAGTTCCGAAAAAGGACGGAAAGATTAGAATGTGTGTAGACTACAGGGATCTGAACAAAACTAATTCGAAGGATGACTTTCCCTTACCGCACATAGACATGCTGGTAGATAGTATAACAAAGTTCAAAGTCTTCTCTTTCATGGATGGATTCTCGGGCTATAATCAAATCAAAATGGCGCCAGAAGACATGGAGAAAACTTCCTTCATCACCCCATGGGGCACCTTTTGTTACAAGGTAATGTCGTTCGGTTTGAAGAACGCTGGGGCAACCTATCAAAGGGCCATGACTACTCTGTTTCACGACATGATACATAAAGAAATAGAAGTATATGTCGATGATATGATCGCCAAATCTAAAACAGAGGAGTAACATGTGACCCACCTTTCAAAACTATTCGAGCGTATGAGGAAATACAAACTCCGCTTGAATCCCAACAAATGCACGTTCGGTGTTCGCTCAGGAAAAATGTTAGGATTCATCGTCAGCCAGAAAGGAATTGAGGTTGAACCTGACAAAGTCAAGGCCATTCAAGAAATGCCTTCTCCAAAGACTGAAAAACAAGTCAGAGGATTCCTGGGACGTTTGAATTACATTTCTAGATTTATATTCCTCATGACCGCGACATGCGCGCCAATCTTCAAATTACTCAAAAAGAAACAGGATTGCGTATGAACAGAAGACTGCCAAACTGCCTTCGACAGTATCAAGGAATACCTGTTGAATCCACCTATCCTGTCACCTCAAGTGGAGGGAAGACCGCTGATCATTTACTTAACAGTCTTGGAAGACTCCATGGGTTGTGTACTTGGCCAACAAGATGAAACGAAAAGAAAAGAGTCTGCCATCTACTATCGGAGCAAGAAGTTTACCGACTGTGAAACTCGGTATACTATGCTTGAGAAAAGTTAGTGCACTCTGGCTTGGGCAGCCAAACTTCTTCGCCACTACATGATTTGTCACACTACTTGGTTAATCTCCGAAATGGATCCAATCAAGTATGTCTTTGAAAAACATGCTCTCACGGGAAGGATCGCTCATTGGCAGATGTTGTTATCAGAATACGACATCGAGTACCATGCTTAGAAAGCTGTCAAAGGAAGTATCTTAGCCGATCATTTGGCTCATCAACCGATTGATGATCGAGAACAAGGATAAAGAACTTGGATGTGTATGGAGACTCAGCCCTGGTTATCTATCAGATCAAAGGAGATTGGAACACATACCAATCAGGACTGATTCCTTACAAAGACTACGCGAGAAGGTTGTTACCATTCTTCAACAGAATCGAGTTTCACCATATCCCTTGTGAAGAGAATCACCTGGCTGATGCATTAGCCACTCTCTCTTCCATGATTAGTGTAGGTCAATGGAATGACAACCTAAGATCGACGTAATGCGCCTTGAAAGGCCCGCCTACATCTTCACAATTAAAGCAGTCATAGACAACAAACCTTGGTATCACGATATCAAATGTTTCCTTCAGAAACAAGAGGACCCACCTGGTGCATCCAGAAAAGACAGGAAAACCATCAGAAGATTGGCAGGAAACTTCTTCCTGAGCGGTTATACACTCTATAAGAGAAACTTCGACATGGTCTTGCTCCGATGCGTAGACAGACCAGAAGCAAACATGCTGATAAAAGAAATTCACGAAGGATCCTTTGGCACTTATGCCAACGGGCACACAATGGCGAGAAAAATTCTAAGAGCAGGGTACTATTGGTTGACCATGGAATCTGATTGCTACAAGTACATGAGGAGATGTCACAAGTGTCAGATATACTCAGACAAAATCCATATACCGCCAACGCATCTCAAAGTTCTCTCTTCCCCATGGCCTTTTTCCATATGGGGAATCGACATGATTGGCATGATTGAACCCAAAGCTTCAAACGGACATCGGTTCATCCTGGTAGCCATTGATTACTTCACCAAATGGGTCGAAGTAGCGTCATACGCCAATGTGACCCGACAAGTGGTGGTCCAATTTATCAAAAACAATATCATCTGCCGTTATGGTGTTCCAAGCCAGATCATTACTGATAATGGATCTAACTTGAACAACAAGATGATGAAAGAATTATGTGCTGAGTTCAAAATCGAACACCATAACTCATCTCCCTACCGACCCAAGATGAACGGAGCGGTAGAAGCATCTAACAAGAACATCAAAATAATCGTTCAAAAGATGGTTGTAACCTACAAAGACTGGCACGAGATGCTACCCTTTTCTCTTCACGGTTATCGTACATCTGTCCGCACTTCAACAGGGGCAACCCCTTTCTCTCTAGAATATGGCATGGAGGCAGTGCTCTCCATAGAAGTAGAGATCCCATCAATCTGGGTATTGATGGAAGCTAAGCTAACAGAGGCTGAGTGGAATCAAAGTCGGCACGACGAACTGAATCTGATCGAAGAAAAATGAATAACGGCTCTATGCCACGGTCAGTTGTATCAACAAAGAATGAAGAAAGCGTTTCACAAAAAGGTCCGACCCCGTGTCTTCAGAAAAGGAGACCTCGTGCTCAAGAAGATACAATCATTTCTCACTGATTCCCGGGGCAAATGGACTCCGAATTGCGATGACCCATAAGTGGTCAAGAAAGCCTTCTCAGGCGGCGCCTTGAGACTTGCAACCATGGATGGAGAAGAGTTTTCCTACCCCATAAATGTTGACGTAGTCAAGAAATACTTCGCCTAAATAAAAAAAAAACGTCTCGGTGGATTGAAAACCCGGAAGGGCGGTCCAGGCAAAAATTAGAGACTTAAATAAAAATCATCCCGATGGATTGGAAATCTCAAAGTACAATCCATGCAAAAATTAGGGATTAATGGCAAGTAACTATGTATGATCAGTTCAACTCCTCAGCAGTAATGCCATCCCATCTTCGACAGAAGCTCAGGATGTTCAGAATTCAAAGTTGGTAGAAGGATAACGGTCGTTATGTTTCAATGTAGCCCTTTTCCCTTAAAATTACCATTTTTAAACTTTGTAAATGCTCTATGGAATCACAAGCTTGGCTAAGTTCTATCCTATCAATAAAATTTGAGCCTTAGCGCTTTTGTTTGTAATTCTCATTTGTTTTAGCTTTACAGAATGATGTTTTTAATATGATCAACGATTCTTGAAATAAAACAAAAATGAATTTACTTGTCAAAACTTTTTCTGCTTTTAAAATAAAGATGGCAATTCTCTTGACTGTTGAACATCAAAAGAACATCGATCGCTTCTCCGGAAGTAATTGAACTTTAAAGTGTAGAATCAAAGTACTCCTTCTAAACTAGTACACCTGAATGAAGGATCAACCGTGTCAGATACCATGTTTCATCTGACACCCCGGCAGAGTTCTTACCTCCTAAGCCCGACCAATTTTGTTCCCCACAGGAACTACTTTTCCTAAGCAAGACAGGATTTCTATCTGGAACCAGTGATGATTTTCATCCCCCACAGTGGCCGAGTATCCAGTCGTGTTCGTCTATTAGTCTGTATGTCGCGTCAGTTTTGTCAGCATAAACATACATACATCATGCATTATTGATTTGCATTCGTAATCATATTGCATCACTATCACTCTGGTTAGTCTTGTCCCCTAGTGATAAAAGTCCTCTCAATTGAGTTGTCAGTTCTTTCTCAGGAAATGTTTTGTCTGAACAATCTCTCCCCAGTTTATTTCTGGATTGGAGCCTGTCCTCGACCACCTTGATAAATTGAACCACTGAAAGACAAGAAGACAGTCGACGAACGTCGCTCTTCACCATTAATGATGATATCTTCGCTTTCCCGGATTAAGGAAAATCCCCAGAGAAAGCCTCACAACTAAAAACTCTCAACAACACATTGGTTTTTCTCTCCAAAAGGTCAATGATAATGAACTCATCAGCACCTCAAAATTGGATTACATCGCATGGCGTTTCTCCGAGAAGATCTCGAGGAAAAGTATGATGTAATATCCCCAAGCAGGAAACAGTCTCTCAAGAGACTCGTTTTCCCCAGTAGAGTCAACAAATGGTGTCTCCAACAGAGAAGTTTGAACACCTCTACAACTTAGACGAATGGGTTCCCAGAGAGGCTGACATCAAAACTTTTTCCCATCAAATGGCATCTCCCCAGGAAAATTCGGCTAGAAGTTTGAGGAAAACCACTACAAATAGCGTCCATTGTCAAGAAAGTTTATTGACAAAAGAAACTAAGACCAGTTCCTTGGCTGAAGACCAGGATCGAGGGGAAGTTTACATCAGAAACTGAGACCAGTTCCGTGGCTAAAGACAAGGATCGAGGGGAAGTTTATTGACAAAAGAAACTGAGACCAGTTCCTTGGCTGAAGACCAGGATCGAGGGGAAGTTTATTTCAGAAACTAAGAGCAATTCCTTGGCTGAAGACCAGGATCGAGGGGAAGTTTACATCAGAAACTGAGACCAGTTCCGTGGCTAAAACTAGGATCGAGGGGAAGTTTATTGACAAAAGAAACTGAGACCAGTTCCTTGGGTGAAAACCAGGATCGAGGGGAAGTTTATTTCAGAAACTAAGACAAGTTCCTTGGCTGAAAACTAGGATCGAGGGGAAGTTTTTACATTTTTTAAGCATCATTGTTTAGTAAAAGAAGATGAATGAGCAAGCAGCCATTCGTAACCACCATCAAAATTTCGGGTATTCCGATATTTAATCCTCTTGCACCCCGAATGGCCGAATACCTTCGCCATTCATGCCTTCGGGTCCAAGAAGATTAAATAGGGGCATCTGTCATACCCCAAATTTTGACCACCAAGATTTCCCTTCATTTTGAAACTCATTACCACAATATGAATGTACTTTCATGCCTCAGCAATCTCCTCAGGGATTGTTAGGCATTCTTCACAATCAAAGATTAGGATTTTAACCCCTCTCAGAGCATTTAGACAAAAGATCAATCAAGAAATGACATGATCTTCAACTTTTCTATCCTCTCAAACATCCAGGAAGGATCAAGAGGTCTCCCACATCATGAATTAAGCACTAGGTTGCAATATACCTAGTGGATCAAGCCTCAGGATCGCCAGTGTCACCAAATTAGAGTTTTGGTCGACTGAGGCCTCCAGATGAAAATTTCCATCTGGGCATGAGCCAATACCTCAATGTATGGTATAAACAAACTCAAAAGGATCTCAAGAGCCCATCCACAATGGAAAAATCACCTTGAAGGTCCATCTATAAAAAAATCAGGAATTAGGGTTTTGACCTAATTCAACCCTTTGATTAACTTGTGAAGTGAGGCAGGGCTTGAAGCTTAAAAATGAACTTCAAGGACCTCAAGTACATAATATTGATATGTCCACAAGATTTGATTGACTGAAAGAGCTCAAGTGATAAGCCACAAGAACTCAAAACCATCTGATCACAAATTAGGGTTTCTAATGGAAAAGTCAACCCTATCCTTGACTGCTGGCCTACCCTTGGTCTCAAACCTTGGGGAAGGGTCCAAGACATTCCTAAATACCCTTGGAGGCCATCCATGAAGTTTAATTAAGCCCAAAGGTTAATTTCACAAAGGCATCACAAAGTCAAAATTTCATCTGATGAAAAAAATCAACTGTACAAAAAGTCCAAGTTTGACTTTTTGGATTTTTGGTCAACCAAGGTTCCTTAACCCTAAAACAATGTTAATATGTGATTTGAATCATCATTCATCAAGAAAAATCAAAGAAAGTGAGTTAACTTGCTAAAGGGGTAACCATAAAAAAACTTAGAATTTTTCTAAGTTATGGAACAAAGTGGCTAGGGTACCAACTTCCAAGGACCATAACTTGGGATCCAAGCAACCATTTTGGGTGATCCAAAGCTGGATTTGTAGGTCTTACTACACTCTACAAAAGCTTCAACTACATCAAGTTCCAATTCTTCATGGATTTTCAGTTAGTAGTGGATCAAAGTGGTGAAAAAACCAAAATATGTCAAAAAACACTTAGTGAAAATTCTGCCTTGTAATTTCAGCATGAAACATCAAACTTCCAAGGCATTTTTCACATTGATCCAAGATGAATCAATGAAATCTTAAAACTTCAATGTTTTAGTACATCATTCAAGCTTTTCAAAAAGTACAAGAAGTCTCTCTAATTCATTTTTAGCTAAGAGATACATCCATGGGAAGTTAGCTCCAAAATCTGATTTTTCACTAAGTCAAAATTGTGCATTTGGTCGAATTTTCATATTATGAGTCATCAAGGACATGTTTATACATCTGCACACCTCAGGGGGAGACCAAGGAGGAACAAACACTGATCCATAAGCCTTCCAAGTCTTTGGAACTACATGTAGGTGTGTCATCCCTAAAAGCTAAAGATGCCTCAAGACTCCAATTTTGTTTTGAGACATTCAATGGATGCATAGAGCTGGCATGTATCAGTCTATGATCAACCAAATGAGTCAAGATAAGCTCACACAACAGAGGACATATCCCTGTGCTCTAATCTCAAGTCAATGGCTAGAGGAGACTTGAGATTCCATTTGATCCACATTGGCCAAAGGCCTGCTGCAGTTGCCACACACTGTTGCTTGCAAAACAAACTTGACACACTATAAATAGGCCTTAATTGTGATCAGTTTGAGTACACCAAAGGTCCTAAACTGATGCCTTTCTCAAAATCACCACTTTCACTCCAAAAATACCTTCTCTTGCAAGTCACTATTGGGTTTTGCATTTGAGAGTGATTCCAACAAAACCAATGGTTCACACACCTCACATATAACATATAGAGGTGATCCAAACTCTTACATAGCATCTGTAACATCAAAATCACCAAATGGCCACCCAATTGCACAAGAATCATGACTTGCTGCAGAAGGAATCAGGCTGATCAATTCAGAGGTTTTCCAATTAACCTAAGCACTGAAACACATCCATTGAGGTATAACGAAGCCGTCCAAATCATTGGAACTCATCTGTAACACCTCCAAACCAAAATTCGATTCTCACTTGCAGAGGTAAAAATTGAACTCTCAAACTCAATGAATCATGCATCATAAACATGTTTTCTTGTTACCATTGTGTTTCTGGATGTGTGTAGATCATTTACCCTTAATCAATTGTTGTTTACGATTCGTGTATAGGATTTCATTGAGTTCATGCTAATTTTAGGGTTCTTCAGGTTTTATCAGATTATGTTTTGATTCACTTGATTTCAAAAAAATTGGGTATTGCCATTGTGTTCCTCATCTGAAAATGCACGATTTTCATATTTGGATCATGTGAAATGGTTGCGAGCTGAGTGAGATAGGAGGCTTCACGTATCTGAGCTTGAGGTTGAAGATGGCCATGGCGCCATGCTTCAGAAATTCAATAAGTTTACTATATATTTAGCACTTGCCATGTTATAACTGAATTGGCATTGCGCCCTAGTGGAAACACTAGTATGTTTGTGTGTGTGAGCGAGTGAGAGGTCTGGGGTTTTAATCCTTTTTGATTAATTCCTTTTGCAAAAATTCACAAAAATATTAAAGTATTTTATTCTACAAAAAAAATAAGATTTATATTATTTATTTAATATAGTTGATATTTTTGTGAATAAATTCATTTTTTATTGTTTTTAAACCATTTTAAAAGTGAATTTTTATCTTGGAAATCAAAACCAAATGAGTTCTAAATCATCTTGTGATTAAAACCTCATTTTACAAACCTTAACCAAAAATCACAAGTAGTTTATTTAAACTTATTTAGTATTTTTATCATTTTCATTGATTTTATTTAAAGAATTACTTTTAAAAGAAAATGAAATTAGGGTTTCTTTGATTTTTGATCCTTATCAAATATTTCAAAACACTTTGGGCCTCTAATAGAGTGTAAGACCCAATCCCTTTCTTAACCAAAACCATTTTTGGGCCTCAGACATTGTACAAGTCCCAACACATTTTCATAAACCTCGGCGCGATCGCCAGTTCAAAATCCAATCACTTGGGCCTCTCCTTGAGCTATAAGTCCCATTTATTTTTTCTTAAAACACCTTTTGGGTCTTTAATAGAGTGTAAGACCCAACCATCTTTTGTACATAAAATAATTTTTGGGCCTCAGTCGTTGTATAAGTCCCAATACAATTTTTCAAACAACGGTAAGATTACTGTTTTTCATCTGGGCCCCTCCTTGAGTATAAGCCCCAATAATCTTTTCAAAAAACAACTTCCCTTTGATTTAGGTTCAAATGTACAGTTGTTATCAAAACTTTTTTTAATTTCTTTAAAACTAACAATACAACTATGGAAGCTTGCTCACCTGTAAGTTTTTATCAGCTTTCTTTTACTTATTTGTATATATACATGTATATATTTGTTTGAACAACATGAAAGCTTGCTCACCTGTAAGTTTTTACTAGCTTTACTTTATATGCTTTTATATATATAACTGTATTGTGGGAAGCTGCTCTCGTGTAAGTCCTTCTTTCATACCCTTTTAAATACTTGTCATATATCAATTGTATATATACTGGTATATTTGCTTAGAGTTTTCCCCGGCAACTAGGTCTAGACCTAGGTAAAGCCAGTTGGTCACTCTTAAATAGAGTCAAAACTACATCCCCATAGGATTTCCAGATATAGTCTTGCCTTCTCTTGGGCTTAAACAATATGGAACAAAGAGAAATACAGTATTCTCGGTGAACTTTTTCTTAGACTGTCACTATAAGAACTTGTCAAAGAAATTCAGTTTCCCCAGAGAGGATTAATTCTCGGTGAAACCTCTCTTGAATTTCTTCAAACCCTGGAACTGTTCACTAAAGAAAAGATTATTCCCGGTGAAACTTTTCTTGAACTCTTCTTAGGTTTGGACCCACAGGCTTCCTAAAAGCATCCCCAGCCTCCTCTTGGGCTTTTTACAAGGACCCTTTGGCTTCTTAGAAGTTCTCATGCCTCCTCTTGGGCTTAATACAAGGACCCGACGACCTCTTAAAGGTATAGGAACATAACTTAGTCCTCCTTTGCTAGAGCAGTCTTTCCGGTGTCAAGCCTCAGACCAATTTAGGGTTGATTCTCATCCCTTAAAACACTTGCCTCCTCTTGGGCATCGTACAAAGACAAACTCTTCCATACCAATAGACTTGGACAGTCTAATCCCCTCTTGAGTCTCAAAGACATTCTCAAGCACCTTACAAACATAGGAGAAACCCCGGTCATTCTGGATCAATCTCCAGTAGAGTTAAAACCCATGGGTTCTAAAACCTAGTCTCTCTCCTAAAAATCCCCAACCAGGGTCAGCTTATCATCAGTATAACACTATCCCAAATCAGAACCTCAAGGTCTCTGATATCTCAACTCTTCTGTAACCCGCAGCAAGAGTTGATTCCCCATTTGGACTTGCCTCGGGATCTCAATAATCCCCAGCAGAAGATAGTCTCCTCTTAGGATTTGTATAATGATCCTTCCTTTCCTCAGCATAGCTAGCCTCCTCTTGGGCTTTGTACAAATATTTTCTCCCCAGCGAAGCTAACCTTTTCAGACTCTCTTGTTGAGTCAATCACCTCTTAATACTCTCTTGTTGAGTCAACCCTTTTAGCCTCAATCTTGGGCTTTGTACAAGACATATAAAAACACTCCCTTGTTGAGTCAATCTTTTCCAACCTCCTCTTAGGCTTGGTATTAAGATTTCCCCTAACAGAAGCTAGCCTCCTCTTAGGCTTTGTATAATGATTTCTCCGGCTTGTTCAACCATAATCCTGGGCTTTATACAGGACTGATAAAAGCACTCTCTTGTTGAGTCAAACCCTTTCTAGCCTCAATCTTGGGCTTTGTACAAGACACCATATAAATTTCCTAAGCAGAGTCAAACTCTTTCCAACCTCACTCTTGGGCTTTGTACAAGACATATAATACTCTCCAGCAGAGTCAAACTCATTTCAGCCTCAATCTTGGGCTTTGTACAAGACACTTAAAAATATCCTCAGCCGTGTCAGTAAAGTCTAATTTTAGCCTCAATCTTAGGCTTTGTACAAGACAGACAAAGATTTCTTTCCCACAGAGTCCGTCTTCTTTTCAGCCTCAATCTTGGGCTTTATACAAGACACATACAAACCCTCCCCAACGGAGTCAAAATCCCCTTTTAGCCTCAATCTTGGGCTTTGTATGAAACAGACAGAACATTTTCCCTGGAAAAGTCAAACTTGTAGCTTCCTCTTAGGCTTTGTATAATGATATCCCCCAAAGAGTCAGTCTCTGTTTAGTCTCAATCTTGGGCTTTGTACAAGACATATATAAACACTCTCTTGTTGAGTCAGCCTGCTATAGCTTCCTCTTAGGCTTTGTATAAGGACTTCCCTAGTGGAGTCAATCAACCTCTTAGCTTAAACCTTGGGCTTTGATCAAGGCAAACAAAAATCAACATCCCCTCAGAGGAAATCAAAATCTCTCTGTAGGAAGTCATTTCTCTGTTTATCACTTATCAAAATAGACATTCAAAACAAATCCTAATCCCAGATAACTGCTGTAAGTGGCACACTTATTAACTCAAATATCCAAGTTGTTATCCATCTGTTATCCTGGTAAACCCTCTCTTTCATCTAATTGCTGTAAGCAGCAAGCCTCTGGATTATTTACATCCACACCACTGTCCCTCTCTTAGTATGAGAATTTCCTAAGGAAAAATGACATTGCTATACATTGAGTTAAAGTTTCCTCCTTCAGGACAAATCCCCTATAAAGGAAATTATGGCATTACTGGATTCACATATCCTAGTTAAAGTAATCCTCCTTTATAATCAGTCACCCAACAATTGTGATAAATAGACAAGATGTCCCCCTTTAGAGATGACAAATTCTCTCTCAGTCAAACCTTTTAGCTTCAATCTTAGGCTTTGAACAAGACACAAAATACTCAACCTTTTAGCTTCAATCTTGGGCTTTGAACATGACACCTAAACATCTTTTTCCTCCCTTAGAATAGGAGGAACTACGATTGCTCTGATTTCCCTGTTTCATTTAAACGGGAATATGTAGGCATAAGATTGCGAAATCTTAGCGAGCATACTAATAAAAAACTCTAGGTCCAGTACCTTTATACCAATCAAAACATAGGTCCAGTACTTTACCAAAAACATCGAAAAAACCCGAACATCAACAAAAACCCACTATCTCTCTCATATTTCCCAAGAAACTTTCCCAACCCATCAACAGATAAACACCATCAAGTACAAAGCGAAACCTAAAGCTAACAACCTGTGGATAACCATATATAGGATGGGTAATTGATAACTCCCCATTGTATAACCTGACCCCGAACTCCCCGAATCTCTTTAAGTGTTTGTTCAGTTAAACATTCGCGTGCAAGGTTAGTTTTAGATAGCTTTCCTTTCCCTTCCAGCTTCACGGGATAAATAAGAAATCAGAAAGTAGCACCCCCCTCCTCTTCATTGAGGAGAAAACCCAATTCCTACGATAAGGTGGCCGCGTCACCGACAAAAATCGCACTCTACAATGTGTTATCAATTGATGAGATCCAATCCCAACAATGCTCCATTTATATATAAGTCTTTACTTTATATTTTCAGTCTTTATATTTTCTGCATTTATTTATGGTACCTTGAATCTTTCAACCAAATATTTTACCATAAGCTTAGAAATGTAGAGACCGTTGAATGACATTCTTTCCCTCGCACCGATCCCTGTGTAGACGATATAAATCCCGAAGGGAATCCTTCCAAATCTAAATTTTTGCTTCTTGCCGCATTACTGCAGTTTGAACACACGCGCGATACCTATAAAATGCACGCAATAATGCCTTTTTATGATGCATTCTGACCCGTTCTAATATCTTTTTAAGGGGAATTTCTGCACTTTGGTAAGGGTTACAAATTTT
The DNA here is from genome assembly GCA_022829125.1 of Lathyrus tuberosus. Classification (NCBI taxonomy): domain Eukaryota; kingdom Viridiplantae; phylum Streptophyta; class Magnoliopsida; order Fabales; family Fabaceae; genus Lathyrus; species Lathyrus tuberosus. Next base: position 4,514,899 of record JALAZF010000199.1, on the reverse strand, counting down.
GGCACTTGAAGCACAATTTTACAGCATCAAAGGGTGATTTTGAGAGCATTGGAAGCCATTGGAGGCCAATCCTTCAAGGGAATTCATATGCTATTCTCTTTGATTCAACTGATATTGTAATTTTAACTATGAGTAGCTAAACTCTTCTAGATTAGGTTGTGTGTGATGAACCTTTTTCAATCTTGTTGGATTGTATGTTGATTTGACTTTGTATGAATCCTTTGAACTATAATTTTATTCACTTTATTATCATTCTTAATGCTTTTTATTTGAGATATTATGTTAAATTGATCTTGGGCACATAGGGATTTTTGACCCTTAGCCTATGTGTTGGACCTAGGGAAATTGTTCTACTTACGCCGGTTGAATAAGAATAGGAGACCCCGTGTTGTAGCATAGGGAATTAACGCTCTGTACATTGCATAATTCTGCTTACGCTGGTGAACTAGGAATATGAAGCTCCGAGTAGTGATTAGTGAGTTATTTCGTGATGGATCGATTATAGCGGCTTTTTTAATTCTCCGTGGGATTATAGGGATAAGATCATTCATACAAGGCATCAAATATCAACAAGGGAGAATTAGGAGATTCGATACACAACCTGGCCATCTTAGTCATTATGTTTAAATCTCTTATTTTGTTTTTTGCTCTACAACCTGAAAAACCCCCTATTTACTGTTTTCTTGACTTTGCACAAATATTATCTTGTTCAAACATAGTCCCTGTGGGTTCGATCTTTTATTACTATTACTCTATCGACAAACTTGCCAAAAAGTCATCATGTTTTTGGCGCCGTTGCTGGGGACTGTTGATTGGAACAGGGCAACGCTTGTGCATTGTTCAATTTTTTTTTTGTAATTAGTTATTTTTGTTTCTTCTTAAATTTTCTTTCCTATTATTCCTCTTTTTAGTTTTATTTTTGTTTACTTCTTATTTTATCTAGTGCGGTGCTACTAAGATATTTTACTTTTTGTTTTGTATGCGAGGTCAAGATAGTCATGCAAGATGACGTCTATGTTACGTTTGCAAATTTTGAAGCTTATACAAAGGAACTTGTAGTAAAATCGCTCATTCTGGAAAATGTTAGAAATTATTCAGAACCAGAACGTTACATCAACATTGATCATTCACGGGAGGAGGAGTCATCATCTCAACTTGAAGAAACCTTAACTCAGTTTATAAAGATAACTCAACTTAACTTTGAGAAAATTAACAGGTATCAAGAGACCGTGCTAAGCAACATGGAAACGTCCTTCGAGAAGTTAGATATGCAACTTGGTCAAATATCTAGCCAATTAGCATTAAAACTGATATCTAGTGGGGAGTTATATGAAAATATGTTAGATAGTCCTAGAGATGCGGAAATTGAAAGAGAAGTCAAATAGGAATGTGAGATAGTCGATAAATGAGGAGTTGAAAAAGAGAAAGAAGAAGAAAAGTGCACAACACCAGATAAAGAGAAAGAAGCAAAAATAAAAGCAACAGAGGTGAAAAAGATGTGTGGGAAAAGAGCATTAATGTAAGATGAAGATTGTATCATTTTGGAGGAAGCTACAATTTCAATAATTCATTCAGACTTAGATATCCAACTACAAGATCTTCAACAAAAGAATAGTTCTACACCTAGCAAAAAGGTTGATAAAAGAGGAGAAAAAGATGAAGTATTGGATGTGATTTATGCCTTGTTCGATACTATCAAGCTAGAGAGAATATGGAAGAAAAACCTTCAATTCTTGAAAGTAATGGAATTCCTACCAAACAAAATGAAGACGAAGGATAATGTGTTTTTCGTGTCATATATGCTGCCCTAACACAAAAATAGAAAGGTCAAGCTTAGAACCCTAAAGAAGCGCTTCATGGGAGGCAGCCCATGTGTTATAACTAGTATTTTTGTGCAGGAATTATTTTATGTCGGTAGCAAGACCCAGTGGAGGAATTAACAACTCGTGCATTCCCCTCCCATTGTAGTATCTAAAACTGTCGTCAATAAACTAGTTTTGTAGTTGTTTTTTTCTTCATATTTATAAGTTATAACTTTAGCATTGAACAAATTATCCAAGAAAAAAAAGAGGAATTTGATCATCAGGAAAGCAATTGGCAACTTGAAGGCAAAGGATGAGAAAAGAATCAAAGAACTTGTACTCAACCTTCAGATACCTCATCTTGCAAAGTTTGAGCTAAAATAAATTCCATTGTTCACTTTTCTTTCTTTTTGAGTGTATCCATGCACTATTATTTTATCTGGTTTGGTCTATTTCCGATTAAATTTATCTAGTTTGATTGACACACACTGAGGTAGTTATTTGTTTATAACTTTGAGCCTTTGTAACCACCTTGTAGTAATAGGAATATCCATTTGCTAACCACTTTGACCCTAGCCTTTCTTTCGGTGATGTAGCCTAAAATTCTTAGCCATATGACTTGAAAGATTCTTTCTTTCCATCATCTCTTTGTAGTTAGGTAGAAGTTTAGTCTTAAAGTGTATTAAAAAGATTAAGTTTGGGGTTGCTCTTGAAAGTGAGAAAAGTTCTAAGTTTGGGGTTGGGGTGCTAGAGTTAATTGGTCAAAAATTTAAATTTTTTGAGAAAATAAAAAGTGGAAAAAGATGCTTCTTCAAAAAAAAAAAAAGAATAAAGAAAAAATAAATAAGGACCAAATCTCTAGTATCGTTAAGAAGGAACAAATGGGTATGAGAATAGAAGGAGAACTAAACACCTAACTCCAAAGGTTTGAACCTATTTTCCTAAAAATTTCCTACCTGAACATAAGCCAAGTTACAACATGAAAAGACCTCTAATGTGTGTGTTATGATTTCTGTGATGAACTATATTAGAACCTGGTCACGCTAAGCATAATTTGTTTTGTATGTTGATTGACAGATGAACTTATCCATTGAGTGATTCATAGTGAGCTGAGAGACAGGTTGAGTACTCGTCAATGTTGGAGGACATTTTTCAAATTTGTTGGATGGAAGTTGGAAGCTAGAACAATGGCCGGGTAAAGAAAAAATATATTATATGGTAATGTTCAATTGTTATTGTGCGACTTGTTTTATATTGAAATGTGCAGTTGCAGGCGAGTTGCTTGAGGACAAGCAATGATTCAAGTTTAGGGTTGTGATGACAGTCCATCTTTGCATGAACTTAGGTGAATAATCGGAGAAAAATAAGTGAAATATGAGCCAAAATGAAGAAGAAAGACCAAAGAATGAGGGAAAAATAGCCAAGTGTGAAGAAATTGGACTTAGTGAAAAATCAGGTAAAAAAGGGAGCAAAAGTGTGCAACTACTAGAATAATCACTTGCACCATCGCGCGAGTGATAGGGATGTACTAACTGCATCGCACGCGATATATATATATATATATATATATATATATATATATATATATATATATATATATATATATATGTGTGTGTGTGTGTGTACACACACACACACACACACACATATATATATATATATGTGTGTGTGTGTGTGTGTGTGTGTGTCTATATATATATATATAATGCGCGCGATGATGCTTTTTTCTGACGCGTTCTAACCCGTTCTGAGTTTTTTCTAAGGGGAAGTTCTGCACTTTGGTAAGGGTTACCAGTTTTGGCACTTGAAGTACGATTTTACAGCATAAAAGGGTGATTTTGAGAGCATTGGAAGTCATTGAAGGCCAATCCTTCAAGGAAATTCATATGTTATTCTCTTTATTTCAATTAGTATTGTAATTTTAACTATAAGTAGCTAAACTCTTCTAGGTTAGGTTGTGTGTGATGAACCTTTTTCAATCTTATTGTATTATATGTGGATTTGAGTTTGTATAAATCCTTTGAACTATAATTTTATTCTATTGCTTATCGTTCTTAATGCTTTTTATTTGAGATACTATGTTAAATTGATATTTGGCACATAGGGATTACTAACCCTTATCCTATGTGTTGGACCTAGGGAAATTGTTCTACTTATGCTGGTTGAATAGGAATAGGAGATCTCGAGTAGTGGCATAGGGAATTAACGCTCTGTACATCGCCTAATTCTACTTACGCTGGTGGACTAGGAATAGGATGCTCCAAGTAGGGATTAATGAGTTATTTCGTGAGGGATCCATTATAGCGGCTTTGTTAATTCGCCGTGGGATTATAGGGATAAGATCATTCATACAACGTATCAAACATCAACAAGAGAGAATTAGGGGATTCGATACAAAACCTGACCGTCTTAGTCATTCTGTTTAAATTTGTTATTTTGTTTTTCGCTTTACAACCTAAAAAACCCCGCACAAATATTATCTTGTTAGAACAAAGTTCCTATGGACTCGATCTTTTACTATTACGATACTATCGGTACACTTACCGAGAAGTCATCAACGACATGCGCCCATCAAGTTAGATCTAACATATATGGAATGTTACTTTATAGCCTCAAAATATATTAGTGGCCATTGCCCCTTTTGAATAGGTTAGATAAATGGATTAGAAACTTTGTGTGTACAAACAATATTGACACAATAAAAACTATCTCTTTCTTTTAGGAGAAAATTTGCACTCCTTTCTATGCTGGTGGACTTGGTCTAAGGAAATTCATAAGCATTTATAAAGAAAAATGCCTCACTTGGATGAAACAGGATAAAATCAACCTATTAAGCATCATATATCCTCCTCAATATGGTTTGGTTTAAAGCAAACTCTAAGGTGATTTTTTAATACACCACCCAAATTTCTTAGGCACCATGTGAAATTTCATTTTTGCCCCCAGATTCCGGATTTGCACATCCGGACGCACCAAATTTTTAAAAAACGCTGATATTTTTCGGATGTGCACATTCGGAAGAATTCCTGATTTGCAAATCCAGAAAAAATCAAAAGAATTCCATAAAATCATTTACTTCTAAATATAATTAAATCCAATCTAATTAAAATTAATATCATTTTTTCAATATAATTAAATCCAATATAATTAAAATCTATATTAATTAAAATTAATATGATATTTAATATGATTAATTTTTTTCAATATAATTAATAGGATTAATATGGTATTTAATTCTAAATTATTTTTTTATATTGAAAAAATTAATTTAATTATATTGGATTTAAAATTATATGGTATTTACTTCTAAAATTGGATTTAATTATATTGGTATTTAAAATTATATGGTATTTACTTCTAAATTATATGGTATATACTTCTAAATTATAATTAAAATTATATGGTATTTACTTCTGAAATTAATTTAATTATATTGGATTTAATTATATTGAAAAAATCATATTAATTTTAATCATATTAATTTTAATTATATTGGATTTAATTATATTGAAAAAATCATATTAAGTTTAATTATGTTGGATTTTAATTATATTTGATTTAATTATATTTAGAAGTAAATGATTTTATGGAATTCTTTTGATTTTTTCCGGATTTGCAAATCAGGAATTCTTCCGGATGTGCACATCCGGAACATATCAGCGTTTTTTAAAAATTTGGTGCGTCCGGATGTGCAAATCCGGAATCTGGGGGCAAAAATGAAATTTCACATGGTGCCTAAGAAACTTGGATGGTGTATTAAGAAATCTTTAACTCTAAATGAAAATAAAATTCATAGCATATGAGAAATAATGAATGACAAGGCATTTATTTCTAGCATGACAATCGGCTAGGTTATAAAATTAAAGACTCCATTTTCCTTCCGGATCAACTAGTACTTGGAAAATACTACTTTCCAATATGTGATTCAAGGCACTACTTTAAACATTCTTGAGAATTTCACCACTTGTGCACGAGATATAACAAATGACATTCCCAAAATCACTCACCCTCTTTATGAAATTTATGAAGACACGTGAATTTGGAAAGTTCAAATAATGTAACACTCATATTCAAAGATTTATATGAATACAACTGTAATAAACATGCAGAAGTTAGTTACGCCAGAACTATTTGGAAACCCTACATTCTGCCTACAAAATATCTCATCTATTGAAGACTCATGCATAATGTCCTTACCACAAATGATAGTTTTAGAGTGAGGGGAATTACATTACTTTTTAGATGTTCCCTCTGCACTTAATACTTGAAAATTTGATAGGAAGTTTTCCTATCAAAAGCTATGAGATTAGAGTTTCAATGATAAAGAGAGAATATTAAAAACTATCTAAAGAAAAGTAAAATAAAAGATAACTTTTTTATTTCATTCATGCCTTAAAATGTGTCAAAGACACTACTTATATAGTGTTCATAATGGATAATAATTTAAAAGCCCAAATACACTATAGCCCGATCCAAGTGTGTTTTTCATTTCTCAGTTACTGGTAAGCTCCCTAAATGCTTTTCTTCTTCCTTTTTGATGCTCATACCAAAACTTGACAGTCCTCAGCATTTTGGTGAGTTTAGACCTATTTCTCTTATGAGTTGGGTGTCGAAAGTTATTTCTAAAATTATGGCTGCTAGACTCTCTTCTGTGATTTCTAAGTTGGTTTCTCCATTTCAAACGGCGTTTATCCCTGGTCGAAATATTTTGGACGGCGTTTTGTTAGAAAATGAGGTTATTGATTATGCTAGGAGACAAAGGAAGCAATGTCTTTTATTTAAGGTTGATTTTGCCAAAGCCTACGACTGTTTCGACTGGAAGTTCTTGATCTTTGTTCTCAAGTCTTGTAATTTTGGTCCAAATTGGATTAAGTGGATTGAAGGTAACGTTTGCACTAGCTTTGTCTCAGTCTTGGTTAATGGCCCGTCGACCAAAGATTTTGAGGTTTCTAGAGGTTTGAAGCAGGGTGATCTGCTGGCTCCTTTCCTCTTCACGTTGGTTGCGGAATCTCTCGCCATTCTGTTTAAAAGAGCTTCTTCCCTTAATCAGTTTTCTGGTTTTCAGGTAGATGTTGGTGAATCTTTTGATTTACTTCAATTTGCTGATGATACATTAATCTTTTGTGATGGTGGTTACCATAACCTTTGGGCGTTGAAGGAAATTTTAAGAGGTTTCGAAATGGTTTCCGGACTTCGTATCAATTTTTCCAAAAGTTGTTTATATGGAATTGGTATTGATGATCATTTTTTAAGGGCTGCTGAATCCTTTCTTTTTTGCAAGAAAGGAAAGTTTTCTGTCAAGTTCCTGGGTTTGACTATAGGGGGAGATCAAAGGAGAAATTCTTTTTGGAAACCTACCTTGGATTGCTTGAAAACTAGGTTGAATGCTTGGGTCGGTAGGAATCTTTCTATTGGGGGTCGTGTTACGCTGATTAATTCTGTGCTTGCCAACTTACCAATCCATCAGTTGTCGTTTTTCAAGGCACCCGCGAAAATCGTCAGAGAATTTATAGCTATTCAACGTAATTTTTTGTGGACGGGCTCGGCGGATAGAAGTGTCATTGCTTGGTCTAAGTGGAGTGATTTCTGTGTTTCTAAAGAGAAGGGAGGTTTAGGTATTAGGCATATTGGTTTGTTGGATAAGTCTCTCCTTTCTAAGTGGTTGTGGAAGTTCGTCAAAGGTGGTAATGAAATATGGAGGAAGTTTTTGGTCTCTAGATACAAGAATCTCGCGTATTGGGCTTTGGAGTCGGATCCGAGTATTTATCCTAACGATGCTTCGACTTGGATGAGGGATCTTCTTAATTCCAAATGTTGGGGAAATTCTTTATCCTTTAATCAGTGCGTTAGACCTATTGTGGGCAGTGGTGGTAAAATTCCTTTTTGGAATGCTTTGTGGTGTGGTAATCAACAGTTACGGCTCGTGTTTCCCTGTCTGTATGCTGCTACCGTTAAAAAGGATAGCTTTATTGAAGATTATGGTTCTTGGATTGATAATCAGTGGCAATGGAATTTTCAGGATTGTTGGTTGCCTGATTCTACTGTTATGCAGGATCTTATTTCTCTGTTGCAGAAATTCCTTGACAGCAGCCCGGCTGTGCAGCTTGTTGAGGATGATTGGGAGTGGATTCTGGATCAGTATAAGGAGTTTACGGTGAAAAGTTTGTATGATCATATGGCGGAATCCGTCGTTAGCATTATTCTTCCGCTGCCGGAGAAGTTATTTTTGAGAGTGGCATGGAAAACCAAGATTCCTCTGAAGATTAAGATTTTTTCTTGGAGATTGATTCGTGATAGGTTGCTGACTCGTGTGAATCTTGCTTCTAGGGGTATCATCTCATCCTCGCTTAACAAGGTGTGTCCTTTGTGTTTAATTGATGATGAGGATTCTTTGCATCTTTTTCTTAAATGCCCAAAAGTTCAGAATTTGTGGGGCAAAATTTACGGTTGGTTAGGTATTCAGCCGGTGCACGCTGAAAATGTTTGCAACCATGCTCTCTTGTCGTTCCTTGCTCTGTATCAGTACGGAAATGATGATATGAGCTGCTATTTGTGGATTGTTACTTCTTGGTGCATATGGAACATGAGAAATAATATTATATTCAATGGTTTGATTTGGGATACGAACGAGGTTTTTAACCGCGTAGTTTCTATTTCGTGGAGATGGTTAGAAATAGGCCGGAAGAGATGTAGTTTTTATGATTAGATGTATCATCCTTTTGATTTCTTGTAATTTTTGCTTTTCTTTGTGTGGTTGTAGTTCCTTGTTTTGGTTGGCTTTTTGTAAGGGTTGGAGAATCCCTTTTTCTCTCTTTAATATACAAATTGCTTATAAAAAAAAAAAAATACTAATACCTAATGATATAAATTCTAAATTATATTTTACTCCTCGATCAAAATTCTTTAGCACATCTTCTTTAATTACAGCCACACATTGCAATGCTAAACATGGTTGTAATCCTTTTTATGCATGCAACTTTATGGAACTACCTTAGTGACCTTATACAACATCTATAATAGATGTTGGAGTCCACATCTCAAAAATATAATTATTGCAATAATTTCCTTTATCATTTAGAAAACTTGGCCCACTAGAAATCAACTCAAATTCAACGGAGCTCATATAAATTTTGGCAGAGAGCTTAGAGACAAAAAATTCAATTCACATCACAACTACGTATCTCAAAGGGCATATGTACTTATTGATGCATGAATTCATTATCTAAAAACACTTTGTTATCAAATTCCAACCCCATGTATCTTGCATTAAGCAAGCCAACTGAAAATATCCATAACCTCCTTAGGTGCATTCTCAGTAAACCTGAATATTGCGACCACTTTTTAAGTTGAACTTACAAGACTCGTCATGGCTATATATAGAGCATGTCTCTAGAAGATGATGTAATTAAATTTCACTTGAAAATGATTCTCTCATTACAATACGAACATTGACCAATACTACTATTGTCATTTGGAAGCTCAATTCAAATGGAAAAATTGTCTTTATACCGTTATGTTCTTCCATTTTGGGGTGTCGCACATATATCGTGAATGCAATAACTAATAATCGTATAACAAATGCATATTTTTACAAATCAAGATGAGATTAGGTGATGTTTCATTCCAATTTTTGTGAAGGATAGTTTCATAAAGGGATAGATTTGGTTTAGTTAATTTTAAATTTTGTTAATTTTGTTGATGAGTTTAGGTTCTAGCCTTCATCTTTTCCTTTGTGTTTTGCTTTGATTTATACAATATTTTTTTTATTTTTTTTATCCCTAAATATAAGATCTTTAAGAGTAAATCATAGAAATTAAGAAAGTTATTTGAAATATTACGTTTGTTGATTATTTATATAATTTTATAAATTTATTTTTAGGAGGAAAAACTATATTTAATATTTGTATAAGAATATTTAGTACAAAATTAAAAAAAAAAAGTAATATACTTAAAGATACATGGGTAAAGAAATAATTAATATATTTTTAAATTTGAAGATCTTATAAAAATAAATATTTTTTTTGAAAAAGTCTTATATTTAGAGATGAATAGCACTAAGAAATAAGTTTGCATGTATTAATTGCACATATTTTTAATAACTTATTTTTAAATATAAATATATTAAAATGCAAAAACAAAATTATATATATATATAATTTACATACTATAATTAATTTTATATCTTATAAAAAAATCAAAGAGTTAAATATGTAAGGGATTCTAAAAAATATACCATAATTCAACTTTAATTCTAAAAAAAAAAAACTTCGAATAATGACTGTCATAATATTCTTCATCTACATTTTTGGTCCATACTATTAACTTTCCTTAACGAAAGCTGACATATTATATCACGTGAAAGTTTTTGGTCACTGGGCATACATGTGACAATATCAACGCGACAAATATGATGCATGACATGCCACATGACAATTTTGACTATTTATATTTTACATATTAATTAACGCCGGTAAAATTTTTACAAAGATGAACATCAAATACAAAAATTGGAGCTAATTTGAAGTTAATATGCAACTGATTAGTAGCAAATTTAGTCTCTTAAGTCTTCAATACTTTTACATCCTGAAGAGATGCGTATAATGACCTAGACTTAGATTTTTTTTCAAACAAATTTGCATGCAAGTTTATCACTTTATAAGAATCTATCCCCTAAAATATTGAGTTTTTTTTAACGCGGGATTAATTATATCTAAATTTTTTTAAGCTCCAATTTTCCATGAAATAGAAACGATGAAAACTTTAGTCTATGATTTAATTTTGAGTTAATATTTTGTATGGATTTCATATAAAACACATAAATGGTTTGCAAAGTTTTTTTTGGCATTTCTAGTAAGCCTCTATTTATTTTTATTTTTCGATCAAAACACATATAAATATAAATGAATTGTTTTACGAAAAAAAAAATCAAAATAAATTAAGGTATCCCAAAATGCTACAAATATTCGAATATCCTCTCTATTTTTTTTCAAAAAAAATCTATGCAAAAAATTAGATAAAAATGTGATGTGTAAGTCTATTTTTCCTATTGTGTTTATGTCTTTTGAACACTTAACACGTTGAAAAATCACAATAGTTTAAGGCATAGCCACAATGCTAGAAAACTTTGTAATTTTTCTTTATTTGTTGTTATATAATTTAAATTAAAATAAATTAAAATGAGATGCATATTTCTATGTTTATGTTGTTTCTTCCACGTGAAACAAATTCATTTATGTGTTTCGATTGAAAAAACAAAATAACTCGAGGCTCGCTAGAACTTCCACAAAATTTTGTAGATTCTTTATATGTATTATGTGAGAAATCCTTACAAAATATTAGCCTAAATTTTCAGTGTTACTATTTCTTTGGAAAAGTGGTGCTTAAAAAATTCATGTTTAATTTATTCCATGTAAAAAAAACTCTAATTTTTATGAGAGAGATTCTTATAAAGTGATAAACTTGAATATAAAAAATTATGAAAAAGAATCTAAGTCTAGGTCATTACAAGCATCTCTTTATGATGAAAAATATTAAAGATTTAAGAGATTGAGTTTGCTACTACTTAATTGCGGATTGGCTATGAATTACCTAATTTTTTAGTTTAAGTATGATGTTAATCTTAACGACATATTTGTTGTCGTTATGTACTTAACTAATACTAAACATATAAAATTGTTAAAATTACCATATAACTTGCCATGTCAGCCTATTTGCCATGGTGAATCACCAAAAATTTCTATGTGAAATAAAAGTAAATGTAACCCAAAATTAAATGATGAGTAGAAGAACGAATAGTTTGAAATTTTTTTTGACAACATAGAAGTAAAATTGAGTTGAAGTAGTAAGTTTGAAGAAGTATGTGGGAGAACCTGAAAAATGATGTAGTAAAAAAATCTTCTTTTAATTCGTGAGTTTTTCCATTCAAAATAATCTTTTTTGGTTTGTGAATACAAGTGAGTAAAAATCTCCACAGTAATTCTTGAGTTTACTCCGGTTAAAAAAAATTATATTTAAGTCATCTCACGTTAAAAAAAAAACTCTAATTTTTGTGAAAGAAATTTTTTTCAAATGATAAACTTGAATGTAAAAAATTATGAAAAAATTCAAGTCTAAATCATTATAAGCATCTCCTAAATATGAAAAAACATTAAAGGTTTAAGAGATTGAATTTGCTACTAATTAGTTGCATATTAACTACCGTTTATATATTTAACAGTAAAATTTACTGTTGTTATATACATAAATAATATTTAAAATATAAAATGATTAAAATTGGCAAGGTACGTTCAATTATCAAAATCTTTCACGCGACATGCTCATTAGCTTCAATTAAGAAAATTTAAAAGGTATCAAAACTATGGACATGAAATATTATGAAAAAAAAAAAATTGTAAACAACTAAAATTGAATTATAAATTTATGAAAAGAAGTTGGTAAAAAAAATTATGAAAGGAAGAAAAGTGATAACAATTAAGTAGAAGAAAGAAAAATTTGAAAAGTTTCTGACTATACAGAAATACAATTGAGTTGAAGTAGTAGGTAAGAGGAAGCAGAGGGGAGAACGTGAAAAATGATGTAGTAAGAAAAGATGGTGCTGTGCTAAGTGGCACATATATTGGGAAAGAATTCCGTGATTTTGGACTCCATCACTTTTGGTAATTTTAGATTTGTTTTTATGAGAGAAAAAAGTTGAAAAATAAGGGATGGTTTTTTTTTTTTTAAGCAAGGATTGAATAAAAACGAGTACTAGGGGTACTCGAACCCTAATACAAAAGAAAACACTAGCTCACGAAGAAATTCGAAACCAATTGAATATAAGTAAGAAAATGCAAAGGATCTTTGCAAAATTCATAAAAATTACAATTGGAATAACTAATCTCCCCTATATGAGACCATCTCCACAGCAAAATTTTCACATTCCAGACGAGATCATTAACAACACACTTCTCGTCTCTAAATACCATACTGTTTCTTAACAACCAAATGCACCAACAAGTTGCCACCCACACACACTTGTCTCATTTTCCTGACTTTTTTCTTCCTACAGAATAGGAACCAACTTCTAAAATTTTCAAAAATGTTCACTACTTCCTGTGAAAAATCAGCCCCCACCCACCTCGATATCTCCCTCCAAACCCTCCTCAAAACTTCGCAACGAAAGAAGAGATGAGAAACAGTTGCAGCTTCTTCGTTGCAGAAGAGACACGTGTTGTCGGAAGCAGGTATCACTCCTCTATCAATAAGTGAAGCCTTGAGGGGCAACCTATCCCAAAGGAGCGTCCACCCAAAAGCCTTAATTCTATAAGGCACCAAACTTTTCCATAAATTTGAAAAACAAATGTTGACAGCAGCTGGAACATTATTAAACAAAAACTCAGCACAAAGTAAGGAATAACCAGACTTTACCGAATACGAATGTGAACCATCAGCCAGCCAGCACACCGAATCTTAAACCTCGATCGATGGAGCAAAAGATTGCAGCAGAGAAAACAACTGCTGCCTGCTGTTACTAACCGAACCAGAAGTACTTCTGCAAATGCCACAGTCGTTCCAAAACCACTCATCTTGAACCCACGATCCCATCTCAACAACCTTGGCGTTCTGGCGCGAAGAGATAGCGAACAGCTCCGGAAAAACCGACCTTAAACAACCCTCCCCAATCCACCTGTCATGCCAAAAGTCAATCCTTTTTCCATTTCCAACCTTAAAAAGGTAGTTAACGTTGAAAATACCGACTTCTAAATTATTCTCCAACGAAGCAATATCCTTCCACCAAGAAGATCAGTGCTTTAAACCTCTAGATGAGCAAGAAAAAACCGCCACATCCCCGTACCTGGCTCGTAAGAACTGTAACCAGAATGAGTCTTTTCGTTCTAATAACCGCCATCGCCATTTGTAAAGTAAGCTCAAGTTAAATTCCTTCACCCTTTTTAAACCAAGACCACCTTGCTCAATCGGTAAGCAAATATGATCCCAACCAATCCAGTGAATTTTCCTGCTCTCATTAACGCCTGCCCAAAGAAACTTGGATTGCATTCTTGATATTTCCTTGCAAATCGTTATCGGAGCACGATAAAACGAGAAAATAAAAATAGGTAAACTGCTCCAAACCGATTTCAACAACGTGATTCGCCCACCAAAACTTAGAAATTTGCTTTTCTAATTGGATAAACGAGCTTCCATTTTCTGTAATAAAAATTTCCACGAAGAAATCCGCCTTGGATTCATACCGATGGGTATACCAAGAAAAATGAACTCACTTCCTTCAATTTTACAAGACAAGAAATTCTCAGCCGCAAGCAAGAAATTCTCATTAACATTCAAACCATTTAACTTGCTTTTCAAATAGTTTACTCGAAGATCCGACACTACCTCAAACCCTCTAAGAACAAATTTCAGGGCCCAAAGATGCTTCCAATCACCATCGCCTACAAGAAGAGTATCATCAGCAAATTGCAAGATATCCACCACACAATTATCCTTGACACGGAACCCCGAGAAATCGCCATTAGATAATGACCTCCGAACTAGACCCGTTAAACCCTGAGCCACCAAAACGAAAAGAAAAGGAGATAGCGGGTCTCCCTGCCTAAGACCCTTCCCTACTTTAAATTCCTTGGTGGGCCTGCCATTCACTAATATTGATAAGTGGCTGGAAAAAACCGTCGCCTCCATCCACGTTAACCACTTTGTTCCAAACCCCATTCTTTTCATCATGTATCTAAGAAAGTTCCAACTTACATTATCGTAAGCCTTCTCGAAATCGACTTAAAAAAGTAAACACTCCTTCTTTTCCTTTAACGCCATGTCCACCACTTCCTTCGCCACTAAGACTCCATCCAACAAGTTCCTACCAGGCACAAAAGCTATTTGACACGGTGATATAATAGTATCAAGAACGGTTTTCAATCTCCCCGCTAAAACCTTAACAAGGACTTTGTATATACAACCAACCAAACAGATGGGCCGAAACTCATCCAGACTTAAAGGATTTAGTTTTTTCGGAATTAAAGCAATGAACGCTGAGTTAATCTCCTTCGCGAGCACAAGATTATGGTGGAAATCCTCAAAGACACGGAACACATCACCCTTAATAAAATTCCAACATTTTCGCAAGAAGTAAAAATTATAACCGTCAGGCCCCGGACTTTTTGATCCACCGCAAGCCCAAACTTCTTCCTGAATCTCAGCTTTAGAAAAATCAGATTCTAAGAAACGACATTGTTCCTCAGATAGCCTACCAAACTGAATGCCATCGGGGGTTGGACGATTGAGATCAGTTTCCGTAAATAAACCAGAAAAGTACTGAACAGCTGCAGCCTTTACCTCCTCCACATTTGAAACTTACCCAGCAGCTGTATTGAGAATACCGATCGCGTTGCCACGCCTTCTTTCTCTCAAAGAATAGTGAAAATACTTACTGTTGTTATCCCCTTCGAAATCCCACTTTATTCTAGACTTTTGTAATATCATATTTTCTTTGCTTTTGATATCCTTCCACATTCGGGACGTCGCTTCTCCCCTCTTCAAAACAACATCTTCCACCAAACTATCATCACAAGAATCTAGCAAGGAATCCGCCTCATTAATCTTCTTGGTACTATCTTCAATATCCAAATCAATCTTACCGAAGACCTCTCTATTCCAATTGCGCAAACTCACTTTCAATAAACGGAGTTTTTCCTTTAAGACGAAATCACTTCTACCTTCCACAATAAGCCCCCTCGAAGCCTCCTCAACAAAAGGTAAAAAAGCTTTATCCTCAAACCAACTGTTATTGACACGAAACGGCTTAGGACCCCAGTCCTCTTTATTAGAAATCAACCAAACAGGACAGTGATCGGAAATGTCTCTATCCCCGATTAATTTACCTTCGATGCTCCATCTTCTATATAAAACATCGGAAACAAGAATGCGATCAATTCTGCTCAAGTGCTTGACGTCACCACTGAACCAAGTAAATCGTTTCCCTCTACAAGGAGGATCAATCGGCTTCGACCTCACAATAAAATCAGCAAATTCTTCCATCTCGTTAGTTCTATTCACATACGGCCTCCCCTTCCTCTCACTCAGAGAAACTGTAGAATTGAAATCTCCGCAAAAACACCATTCTCCATCCGTATACTTCTTTTGCAGGTCTAATAAATCCTTCCATAATCTTCGTTTTAAATCTAAAGCACAAGGAGCATAAATATTAACCACATAAACATAAAGATCCAACCACACCAGTTTGATACCCAAAAAGCCGGCTCCTTTGAAGCTGAAAATGACCTTGACTTTATCCTCCCTCCATAAAGAAATCATCCCGCCCGATTGACCTACAGAGCGAGAATAAGACCAACCAACTTTCTCCTTACTCCAAAATGACTGGATAATATCTGCATTCACCTCAGATAATTTTGATTCTTGAATGAGAAAAATATCAGCCATCCCTTGCGCAATGATTTTGTTGACACGATTTCTCTTCACCACATTGCCTCCCCCTCTGATATTCATCTACCCAATTATCATTGAGACATCTTCAGAATCGCCTTCTGCCCCTGTTTTTTCAACTTATCTAATTTTTCCAATTCACCAATTTTCAAAATAAGATCTTTCTCACCACCCCTCGACACAATCCCCAGATTTTCAACTCCCCTCCACACCTTACCTCCCAAATTAGAGTCAAGATTCCCCCAAAAACGTTGGTTGCAAAGCACTACATCCGAATCAGAAGCAGAGTTTACCCCCAAACCCTCCCTAGCAAAACATCCCCCACTATCAAGAGCAGCTTTACCAGAACAAAAGGAGTGGACGTCTGAAAATGAAGCGGGCTTGACAATGGGCAAAGAAGAAGTAAGTGGCCCAGTAGAAGATCTAAAAGGCTCAGAACCTTTACCAACTTTATTTTTGGGCCAACACACTTTACTCTTGAAGGGCCCACCAACTGTATAGATATCTTAATTTTTTTTCTTTCTTATTTTCTTATTGGCACGATTACTTTTCAAAGAGTTTACCTTTAAAAACTCAACAAGCTAACTATCTTCAAAAGTACACTGGACCCTTGTCCCAGAAGAGACAAGAGAAATACTTTTGCTAACTTGGGACCCATCTTCAGAAAAACTCTGATCGCAAGTAACCTTAGCCACCTCTAAAGCTGTGTCAAAGCAACCCCTTGACCTGTCCAGTCCCTTTCCTTGCGCAGACCTACTACCCCCGTCACCTCCAGAGTTGTTCGCTACTACCTGAATATTTTTCGCTTCTGCATAGGAACCAAAAGCCTCTTCTCTCCTAGAAATAGAGTTGCCAGAAGAAACCTCGAAAGAATCATTTTCTGAATAAGCTAGGTCGTCGTTACCCCATCCCTTCTCCGATTCAGCAGAAAAAGATGAAACAGGACTTGACTTGGATCTATTCAGCTCAAGCCTAAGAGGCCCATATGAGTCTTCAGAAATTATCAACTTGAAAATGACTCCATCGATATCAACATGAATGACCTTGTCAATCACCATACTTGCAGATGAACGAATCATAA
Organism: Lathyrus tuberosus; assembly: GCA_022829125.1. NCBI lineage: Eukaryota > Viridiplantae > Streptophyta > Magnoliopsida > Fabales > Fabaceae > Lathyrus > Lathyrus tuberosus. The sequence continues at coordinate 4,497,583 of JALAZF010000199.1, read as the reverse complement.
CTCTGGCTATATCCATTTGAACAGCTTTGTTTGTATATTCATCAGAATAAACAAACTTACCAATATGATTTGCAACTAGCCTGAAAAAATCTGTATTCCAAGCCTGACAAGGTATTCCATGAATCCTAATCCAAGTCATTCTCTCCAAATCTACGTCGCTCTCCTTCCACTCTCTTATCTCCGAAAACCACTGGCTCCACCAATTTTCCCCTTCCTTGATCAGGTCACAAATGGCTCCCTCCTCGAACTCTTCAAGTAAACAAAGGTTAGCTCCTAAAGGAGTAACTTTAATAGAGAAATAACCTTCCATCTCCAAAGCCGTTTGAATATTATAGGGCATACTGGAATCAATGACTATTCCCACAAAGCATTTTCTCAGCCTACATAGATCCTCCTACTTCGCCGCGAAACTCATCACCGGGAGACGAAACTCACCTTCTTCGATAACACTGTCGTCACTACTTACTACACCAGAATTTCCCACCACTTGAGCAAAGGACCTAGTTCCCACTTTACTGTTCCATCTCTTACCCCTCCTAGTATGAGCCCCCCCCCCCCCGAAACCAACTTATGCTTCAAATTGCCACTCTTCTCAGAAAAAGAAGGAACCACATACCTTTCAAAGCGAGGAGCGTTCGCATGTATCTTTTTCCCATCGATTACGACATTGTCGAGCTTCACTGCTAACAACCTTACATCATCAACTCCCCTAAATCTGGCGAAGCCAAACCTTTTACCCTGCTTGTTTCTCTTGGAGGGAATCACCACTTCCACAACGTCGCCAATGCACCCAAAGAGCTCAAAAATATTCACGGCTTTAATCCTATCAGGAAACTCAGAAAAGAAGAAAGAAGAGAGTACCCCTACTTCCGAAGGCTGGATCCTCCTACCGGCTGGAAACGTATCCCATTTCGGAACAATGTGCCTGAAGCTGACACGTTTTGCCCTTTTCCACTCCATACCTAAGGTTAAAACAAGGCTAAACGAGGATAACTAGAAAAACCAAAGAAGAAGATGATGAGACAAAAGAACTAAGGTTTAGAGAGAAGGAAGAGCTTCTCTCTCATCCTTAGCAATACATGAAAATGAAGTTTGATTTTAGGGATGGGGTAATAAAAAGCATTTTAATACATTTGGTAATAAAAATGGGTGAAAGGGAAAGCAACCAATAAGCAAAAATTTTCTGATATTAATTTCTACTTAAATTAAGCGAAAATTTTCTGATATTAATTTTTTAGTGTGATATTCGTGCCTTTCCACGTATATGAATCGGTAATGCGCATTTGTTTACATTTAAATATAAAAAAATAGGATTAATAAAAATTAATAAATATAAAAAATATAATTTATGTTAAAAAAAACATAGAATCAATATCTGCGGTCATCGGTTAGTGACGCGTATTTGTTTAAAAAAATTAAAACAAAAAAGAAAGACAATTATTTTACTAAAAAAAAGTTTTATTTTTAAAAGAAGAACATATTTTTATTTATATTTAAAGCATACATATAATTTTTTCATATATACAAATATTTGGATCAACCATATATTTTTCGGTATGCAAATATTAATTTTGTTTTGATATTTTTTTTATCAAATTATAACATAGTATCTATAAATATTATTTTAATTATATAAATAAATATTATTAATATAAATAAATATATTTTGCCCGTGTTTGAGTTCATATATTATTTTAAATATATTTACCTTTATTTTCTTTAATTGTACCATAATTATAATAACCCGTACATTCACACGTATTCTGGTCTGGATACCCGTGCGTTCGCACGGGTACGGGTGAGTTATGTGAATTTGTTTTCAAAATGTAATAAGAATAGATAGAAAGAAAAACAAAATTACTCATATATTAGTCAAATTTTACATCTATAATATATAGTTTAATTTCCATTTATTTTCATCACAAATGTTGTATCTTAAATTAAAAATAATTTAAAAATAAAAATATTAGTAATAGAAATAATTAAAAAAACAACACTTTTTTCCTGTGTTTGGATGCATACATTATTTTAAATATATTTACTTTTATTTTCTTTAATTGTACAAAAACATGTAATAACTCGTGCATTTGCACAGATTCTAGTCTAAATATCCGTGCATTCGCACGAGTACTATTGTGTTACACGCATTTGTTTCTAAAATATAATAAGAATGAAAAAAATAGAAAGACAAAATTATTTATCCAAGAAAGTTTATTATTTTTAAAAGAAAAATAAATTTTTATTTATTTTTGGATCATAATGTTGGGGGAGTTTACTATCATGTCCCCACTTGAACTTGTACCGCCGTTGACACCTTTTTTTTTCAAGGCACCTCTAATTAGGTATTTCGAATACACCTCTTCCAGGCACTGATACCATTTTGTTAGAGGAGTTTCACACTAGGGAACATTGATACATAGTGTAGGACTATGCACCTTTGTGAGAGACACACCACTTGTCCACCTAAAACCTTAAGGTGAAGGTGTATGGGTTCTCTCACTTATAAATCCTCAAGGCACCACATTCCTATCCAATGTGAGACTATTTCCCCACTTACTCACACTTGCTATATTATTCCAACACATAAATATAGGTTTTTCATATACACAAATATTTGGATAAAAAATACTTTGATCCAATACATTTTTTCTCATATATAAAAATAAAGTTCAATATAGAGTATTTAAATTTCTCTCGTCTATAAAAATATTTGTCTCATATACTTTATTAAATTATCAATGACTTTATTTTCTCTGTTTCAGTAATTCACTTATTTTCGTAGATATATATTTTCTCTTACAATCTACTTATTTATGTAACACCCCAATTTATATTATTTGATCGTCGTGTTATTTTTCGTTGTTTGGCCTTGTTAAGGGTGTGTGTGGTTGGGCGAGTAGGCGTGTGGTCCTTAGTGGGACGGGTAGATTATAGGTGTCGAGAGTAGTTTTGGGGTATGAGTAGTAATAGTATTATTATTATTATTATTATTATTATTATTATTATTATTATTATTATTATTATTATTATTATTATCACTAGTATTATTATGATTATTATGTGAATAACATTACTAGTAATATTATTGTTTTTATTAAATTTAAAAAAATCTGATTTAATTAAGTGGATAATGGGTTAATGGGAAGGAGTAAGGGGTAATTTAGTCATTAATCTAAAATTAGTGAGAATTAGTGAGGGGTTAATCATAATCATATTTTGGAAAAGAAAGGGTTAGAGAAGGAAGAACAAGGAAGAGCTAGGGCACCCATCTTCATCAATTTTGGAGGAATTTGATTAGGAAATTCGAGGTAAGGGGTGAGAACGGGTTTAATATTGGTGATATAATCATGAGAGGGTAGTGGGGAGTCCTTAACCCCGTAGGAATTCGTATGAATTTATGTTGTGTTATGATTATGTTGTGCATATGTGAATCTGTGATGAAAATTGTGTGAATCGAATCATTGTGGTTCTGATTGTTTGATATTTTGGTGTTGTTGTTACTGTATGAATATGAATGTTGCAGGTCTGAGTTTTTGTGCATGTTGAGTGAACGAAATTAGATCCAAAAACCGTAAATTTTACTAGTAATGATAGGTAAAAGAAGTAAGATGAAGAATAGGACCTAAAACTAGTGTAGAAACAAGTTTAGGACTGAATTGGAGTGGAAAAGTGAGGATCCCGTAGCAGAACCCAGACTGGTGTGGGGAAATTGAGGTTGCGTAACAGATCTAGCCATACGCGTATCAGGTAAGGCAATACGCGTACGGCTATGGTCAATACGCGTATGGGAGGGCCAAAAGGAGGCTTAGCACGACCCTCTGCCCGTACATGTAATGGTACGCGTATGGAGGCTTGTGCATTACGCGTAAGGGGGAGGCATTACGCGTATGGTTGGTGAGCGAGCTGGAAATATGCGTATGGCCCAGGGCAATACGCGTATGGCCAGCGAGAGTGCAGAATTTTGCCGTTTCGCGATTTCTTTTCCTGTTTTCGCGTTCGAAGTGATTCCTTTTAGTTTGAGAGGTTGGGGATAGATGCCAGAAGCTGAGAAATGTGTAATTGGTGATGAAATTAATTGATTTAGTAATTTTGGTGAATTAATTAGTAATTAGCTAATCAACATCGTGTGAGGTATTTTCCATGTGGTGTATGTTGGTGATTGGTTCATGTGAGATCAGGAGGATCGTGAAGATGTATATCTATTATTATACATGTGTATTATGTGCATATGTGTTGTCATGCATTCATGGTGTGTCGGTGGTGGTGAATCATTGCTCAGGAGGAGTGTATCTGATTCACCTGAACTCCAATGATGAGTGTGGTGGAGATAAATCATTGCCAAGTAGGGGTGTATGGGATTTATCCGGGTTCGATTGAATTAACCATGGTGATTTTGGTACCACATGCATTGTGTCGATGTTTTGAGTCATATTGCATTATTATGTGTTTAATGAAGTTTGAATGCAAATGAGGAGTATGTCGTGATGGTGTGTTTATGATATATGTTTGTGTGAGTAACTACCCTTAATATGTATTATTCACCGTTTATTATTGAATGTAGTTCTCACCCCTCTGTTGTTTGTTGTGTCCGTGCTTCTTCGGAAGTACAGATAATCCAGGTACTTGAGTGTGCATGGAGTGCGTGTTACCTGATCGAGTCTTAGGAGTCGCTCTGATACGTAACACGGGATTTGGGGAATTTTTATCATTTGTTATTCATTGGTTATTTTGGTTACATATAATTTCTTTTATTGAACTTATGGTGGACCACGTTTAATGTGGAGTTTTGACATTGTTGGCATGTGACCGTGAACTGAATAAACTTATATTTTCCGCTGTTTTATTTCATTTAATGAAAAGAAGTTTTGTTGTTGGTCTTAACGATGTGGCATCCTACTTTTTTGGTTGTAACTCTGATTATTTTCGTAATATTTCTATATTTTGAAAAATGGGAAAGTGGGGAGTTACAATTGGTATCAGAGCAGGTCGGTCCGTTCGGCCAGGTTTTATAGTAGTGTCTGTCCTTAGAATAGGAGTCGATTGTGTGTTCTAACCGTATGTTAATTGTTGAATAGTATGGCAGGAAGGAATGATGCTGCTTTTGCTGCTGCTATGCAAGCTATGGCACAAGCGGTTGAGAACACCAATCAGGCTGGGGGTGCGCAGTTCTGCGACTTAGCACAGTTCCAGAGCAATAAGCCGCCTACATATGAGGGAGGTATTTTGGACCCAGAGGCTGCACAAAAATGACTGAAGGCTGCGGAGAAATTCTTCAGGACCATGGTGTTGCGGTGAGAATCGGAAGCTATTAATTAACTTGCATCACAAAACTTTGAATTCAACACCGACTTTGATTTATCCAAAGGAAAGGTTCAAGATCGAGAAAAACCTAAAGGGGGGAGATCTAAGGTTTGGGGGTTGGTTATGCCTAGGGAAGGTATTAGCATTTTAAACGGCCGTAGAACTCTACAGGAACCTCTTGTTAATGTTGTGTTATGTTATGCTCGCTTGCTAAAGGTGTTACACTAAAGGTTGAAACCTTAGGGGTTAGTATCTAAGTATACTCGACAAGGTATCGCACCTTGCGCCTACGTATCCTGACGAGAGTGGAATCAGAGTATCCGTAGTTCACTGAGCTAAGGGTGAAGAAGGAACCATTGACTATGGCCAAAGTTCCAAGGGGAAATGAGTGTGAGCTCATTTTAGAGTTCACGATAACTCTCTAAATCTAAGTTATAGGGGAAAGTGAGTTCTCATGATGGTGAGAATCACATAGAGTTCAAAACTCTAACCTATTGCTAAGTTATGATTCCATGGCTCTCATGAGGCCAAGAAAAGGGATAAGCTCTTATGAGGCTAAGGTAGGGTGATTTGTTTAGTGACTCATAAGTCAAATTAGGAGGACTTTCCTTTGGAATGGGGGGAAGATAACAGTTTTAAAATTACTATGAAATAAAGAGTTATATGAATTTAATATGAAAATAAGACATAAACAAGATATTAGGATGAAACAAAGTTATAATATCATGCAAGGTTAGAATTACTCATATTAGACAATGCTCAAACAAAATAAACAAAGATAACATCATGAGATGAATAAAGAAGTGCAACAAAACCTTAAAAGAATACTTCCAATTTCAACATGAATAAAAGCCATCAAGGTTAAATATTTTCAACCATTTCTTTTTATATTCAACAAGTGAATCCAAATAGAAACAAATAGCAAAAAGAATGGAAGAAAAAGGATGAAAAACAAATAAGTTATGAAGGTTTGAAATTAAAGCATAAACTTAAAAATAAAACAAATAAGTGGTAAAAAAGAAGAGAAAGGCACTCCTAGGGATTGAACCCAGGACCCTGCGTGTACAATCCTAAAACACTACCAACCGAGCCATGCGCGCGTTATGAATATACAATGAGAGCAGCGATATATATGTGAAAGGAAGCGAAATTTGAAAATTAAAATAAAAGGACTGGGGCGAGGGGGATTCGAACCCCAGTCCCAAGGGTCAAAGGTGAGTGTGTATGTGTGTGCCTGCCACTGGGGTGGCTGTTACATCCAGTAATAAACATAACTTAATAAATACATAACCCTTCACGCGTGTATATTACCAAAAGAAACAAGGCAACAAATTCAGGTAGCAGTCAACTCCAATGGAACACGCCATGCCACTCATCACTCAATCATTGTCAATTAGAAGGAACAGAAACACATAATTAAAACCTCAACATTATGAGTTATGGATTATAGGAAATAACAATGCCAAAACACATACCCAAACATCCAAGTAAGCTCTTACTTTGGAAAATGCAAACATACATCAAAGTAATGCAACAGTTCTGAACATAAGGTATAACAGGTTCAAGCACAGGTATGGCAGTAATATTTAGCAAGCATATAACACATTCGAATGGAATTCATGAAAGGACATAACATGGATGCAACCAAATAAACAATCATGTGGACTAGGGATCCAAAACAGCATGGCATTAAGTTGAGTTTCAAGAATAGCAGAAGTTTAAACACTGAATGAAAGAAAGCACAATTGTTTTAGGACCAAATCACATGATTGATATGGTTAATTGCTCAAAATGCAAGAAAGGAAAAGATCAGGACAACAACAACACTCACTCAAAGTACCAAATAAAAGTAACATGATGATATATTGGCAAACACACGATGCAGTCAGTTTTAATAGCAGGATTTAATACAGCAGCCCAAACGTGTTAATCTGAATTGAGAAAAGAGGAATAGGACAGGTCAAACAATAACACATTCCAAGACAACTCCAACAATCAGTGACAGGCTCAAGAATATGTTAAATGAGTGTTAATAGGATGATATCAAAGTAAAGCATCAATAATAACTAGCAGTCAGTGCAGACAAGCCAAAGGTCATTTAGAGCAATTCTTGCACATACCATAAGGCAATGAGTTCATAGGATTAAATGTACACTAATGCTAGCATACCAATCAAATACCAAGATCCATATGTCATGATACATAGTGGCTAGTAAACAAGGCAGCAGGCAAACTTCCAAATGGATAGCATACAAGACATGGTAATAGTTCAAACAACTTAATTACACATCAAGGCAAGGTTTTAGGCACACAAGTTAATCATAATGTCAAGGAAAGTTTGCGTTCAGTCTTAATAGCATGATGGTAGAAGACAAGGTTCATGGCCTTTTAGATACACAATGTTGTCATAAAACATAGGCCAAATCAAAAAGTATTTAGGCATGAATATAAGCATAAACAAAAGGCTACACACTCATCATGTTGATACAAGTATGATCAGTCATGCTTCTAATGATAAATACACAACAAAAACAACATCTTGATGGTCAAGGGCCAAATGAATTAAACACGTGTGTTCAAGGCATATTACATGGCAACATGGCAACAAAATTCACTCAAGTGATACCATTCAAAACAGACAGTGGCATAGCATGGTGAAAACAAATACTTGTTGCACTAACATATAATGGATACAAAACAAACTTAAAGGCATGAATCAAAACCAGTTTTGATTTAAGGCAATGCAGAGCAAGAATGCACACAGTTCTATGGTAGCAAGCATGAGGTACCAAGACTAATACTTCAAAAGATTTAGCAATCAAAATCAGACAAGGTCACATGGCAGAAAAGCACATATCATGTTTGAACATTTAAAACTTGCACATAAATTGGAAATACCAAACTGACAGCATGTGGCACATGGACAAAACCAATTTTAAGCATGGCAAGGCACATCTAAACATGGATTTTAGGTTTACAAATTGGTCATAGATCACATAGGCGGCAAAGCAAAGATGGCATATTATGTATCAAAAACTGGTAGAATAAAGATAAGCATGCTTGGTGAAAGTTTTCTGACCCTATGTCATAGCAGCAAGCAAACATCAAATAAATATTCAGCATGCATTTGGTCATTTAATTCTAACAAGACAGCAGTTTTAAATGAATCAATTTAAATACCAATAGATATCCAAGTAACAAGATAATGCACAGATCCAAACAAGTGGTGATGTATTTACAAGTATATGGTTAGATCATCAAGATTTGACTTAAAAACTAGCAACAGATTTCAAGTTAAACAAGTCAACACCAAACATTTTAGCAGTTCAAAACCAAACATCAAGCACATAGGTCAAGAAAACAAAGATCATACCATGGACATAAAGTGCATATCAGGATGTAGTTAAATACAAGAATGCCAAAAGTAGGTCAAAAATAGTTTCCATTCTCACAAACACAACTCAACAAGCATCAACACCTAAACAGATCTTTGGATACAAAGCAAGCCAATGATTTTAAGTACACAAACTGATCATACATTAGTGATGACAGAAAAAGAACAAAAATGACTTTTAGTGAAAGTAACTTCCAATCTAGTATTACACACGAGCTAACAATGATAAATAGGCTCAACAACCATAAAACACATGAGCATCTCAGAAACAAGTATGGAACTAAAATTCAAAGATCTCAACTCATCCAAACATCAAGACATACATAAGTAAGTTAACATTTCTATCCATCTAAGTTTGACAGTACAACACCAAGGTGCAATCTTATATGCTTACAGCCAGTCAATGAACAAGACCTATGCATTATCATCATGGTGACATCTCAGGCATAATAACTTACAACAAAAAGCATCATACATGTCTATCTCATCATATCAGTAAAGCAAATGAAACCAAACTTACTTCATGATATCAAGCCATGGACAAACAATTAAGCAGATTCAGATACACATTAGCGAGTCATAGATGTATGAAAAACAACAACATAAAGCACATTACAACAGTTATGTTTGAGACATGATATGATATCAGTTGAGCATGGATATTGAAAGGAAAAAAGTATTTACCAAGTGGAGTAATGTCCACTGCACCTTCAAATGGTGTGCTGAATACTCTCCTTTCTGAACTTAGCAAGTGAACTCCAAGGCAACCCTTCTCCTTTCTTGCTTGTGAAACTTAAGACTCAAAGACTATTTGAGTATTTTGTGAAAAATTGTTGGTGTCCTTCAAGTGTTGGGATGGCCTCCTTTTATAGGCTGAGCAGGTTGGCTTTGGTTCTTTGACACCAATGGACAAACACATGGTATCCTGAGTAGATAATTAGGGTTTGCAACGTCTCCTTTCAAATTCAAATTTGGTCAATCCTTGGAGACAAACACGCTTCCCCTGCTGCACAAGAACCTCAGAGATGCAGGGTAAATTTCATGACTTTGTGTTTTGCTTAAAAACTCCTTCTTTGTTGTCATAAGAGTGGGTATCAAATGAGGCAATGGTTGGGATTGCACAAAGATTTCTGCAGGTGAAGGCAGTCCTTATGCTGAACCAAGTAAATCTTCAGAGCTACTTTTAATGAACCAAAGCAATGAAAGCTCAAAAGGGAAATGATTTGGAGATTTCAAAAGTGAGAAAACGCACCAAGGATTATGAGTTGTAGTAATGGTTTGCGTTGAACCGGATACGAATCCTCTTGGAGCATGAATTTTCTTCTCCATTCTATTGAAACACGAAGACACAAGGGAGAAGAGGAATCTGTTTCCAATATTTTGCTCCATAACCAGCCACGCGGCATCCTTTCATTGGTTGAGTGAAATGAGTTGAAAAGTTAAAGATGTTTTGCACGCATCCTATTGGTCCTCAGCAAATGATTTTCATTTCAATTATAATTTTGTAACATGATTTTGCAACGTAGATGGGCTTATGGGATGGGCTGAAAAACCAAATGTTTTTAGGATTTAGTTTTTCTCTTTTCTTTTTTTTTTAGTTAGCAAGATAAAAAGAAATGGTTTAGAAAAGAAAATAAATAATAGGTGAATTTTGGTAAGTGAAATGGTTATGGTTTAGGAAAATTGATATTGACAAATAGAAATGGGATAGGATAAAAATTTGGTTAATGGATGATTATTGAAATTGGTTGGGAATTTAGAATGGCAATTGAGGGTGAATAAGGTGGATAAAAATTGTTATGGAGAGGGTTATGGAAATATCTCTTTGGACATGAGAAACTTGCTTGATTCAATGCTCCATCCAAAACCTTGACTGATTAACCCTTGAATCCCCTTGAAATAAAACCTGATTCACAAATGAAACAAAAACAAACAAAACCTGGTAAAAGGGTTAGCTATGCAACATGATTGACCTAAGATGACATGCAAAAGATCAATGGATCTAAGGGTAAAATTTGGGGTACAACACATGGGATGCAGTGATGCTCAGAAGGTACGGTTTGGTACTCATATGCTGGAAGGACAGGTTGAAGCCTGGTGGGACAATAGTCGTCAGAGGTTGGAAGCTGCGGATACTGAGATTACTTGGACGGTGTTTCAGGCTGAGTTTCTGGAAAAGTACTTTCCAGAAGATATTCGAAGTGCAAAGGAGATTGAATTCCTAGAGCTGAAATAGGGTAGCATGACTGTTGCTGAATATGCTGCTCGGTTTAAAGAGTTGGTGCAGTATTGTGCTCATTACAATACAGAAGAGGCTATGACTTCGAAATGCCTGAAGTTTGAGAATGGGCTGCGTCCCGAGATCAAACTGGGCATTGCTTGTCAGAAAATAAGGAATTATCCAGAGCTGGTAAGCAGAAGCAGGATCTATGACAATGATAACAGAGCCAGAATTGTCCATTACAAAGCTGTGAATGATAAGAAGGGTAAGTAGAGATTTGGGGGTACTCCTTACAGTGCTCTAACTGATAAGGGGAAACAGAAAGTCGTTGCAGGGAAGAAACCAAAGGAGGGAGGAGTGGTTCCTGATGATCTCAAGTGTTTCAGATGTGGTGGCGTGGGTCACCGTGCTAATAATTGTCCGAATGAGGTGAAGAAGTGTTTCAAGTGTGGGCGACCAGGTCATGTTATAGCTGATTGTAAAGCCACTATGCCTACCTGTTATAACTGTGGTGAGAAGGGTCATATCAGCACTCACTATGAGAAGCCGAAGAAGTCTCAGGCCGGTGGGAAGGTGTTTGCCTTGGTGGGAGCCCAATCCACCGAAGAGGAATGTTCCGTCAAAGGTACTTGTTTTATTAATGATATTCCTTTGATTGCTATCATTGACACGGGTGCAACCCACTCGTTTATTTTTGTTGATTGTGTGAAGAGACTAAGGATTGTGCCGTCTACTCTAGATCAGAGGATGACGATTGAGACTTCGTCTATTGGTTATGTAGTTACTTCCTTAGTGTGTTTGAAGTGTCCGTTGACTATGTTTGGTAGAGATTTCAGAGTGGACCTGATTTGTTTGCCACTCGGTAATCTCGATGTTATTTTGGGGATGAACTGGTTGGAGTTCAACCGAGTTTATATTGATTGTTTTAGGAAGACAGTATTGTTTCTTACTCCTGAAGAGGAAGCATTAGCGGATTCGTTGTCTAGCAGAGAGTTGAGGACATTGTTGGAGGATGAAGCGAAGATGTTTGTAGTGCTTGCCTCGTTATCTGTTGAAAGCAAGACTTCATTTAAAGAGTTTCATGTGGTAAATGAATTTCCGGAAGTGTTTCCAGATGATATTACAGAGTTGCCTCCGACGAGAGAAGTTGAATTTACTATTGATCTTGTACCGGGTACCAGACCTATCTCTATGGCACCGTACAGGATGTCTGCATCAGAATTGGCAGAGTTGAAATCCCAGATTGGAGAATTGCTTGATAAGAAGTTTATTAGGCCGAGTGTGTCGCCGTGGGCAGCTCCAGTGTTGGTGAAAAAGAAGGATGGTAGTATACGTTTGTGCATTGATTACCATCAGTTGAATAAAGTGACCATTAAGAATAAGTATCCACTTCCGAGGATTGATGACTTAATGGATCAGCTTGTAGGAGCTCGTGTTTTCAGTAAAATTGATTTGAGGTCGGGTTACCATCAGATTAGAGTAACGGAAGGTGATATTCAGAAGACTGCGTTTAGAACTCGCTATAGACATTACGAATATCCAGTGATGCCTTTCGGAGTGTCTAATGCGCCAGGTGTGTTTATGGAATATATGAACCGTATCTTTCACTCTTATTTGGATCAGTTTATTGTGGTATTTATTGATGATATACTGATTTATTCTAAGACTGACGAGGATCACGCAGAACATTTGAGGATTGCATTGCAGGTGTTGAAGGATAATAAATTGTTTACAAAATTCTCGAAATGTGAATTCTGGTTGAAGACTGTTAGTTTCTTGGGTCATGTTATTTCTGGTGATGGTATAGCGGTGGACCCATCTAAAGTAAGTGCAGTACTTCGGTGGGAAGCTCCGAAGACAGCAACGGAGATTAGAAGCTTTTTGGGTTTGGCAGGTTACTACAAAAGATTCATTGAAGGGTTTTCTAATCTGGCATTACCATTGACTCAGTTAACTAGAAAGAATCAAGTTTTTGTTTGGGATGCGGCTTGTGAGGAAAGTTTTGAGGAACTGAAGAAGAAATTGACTACAGCGCCAGTATTAGTTCTACCAAGTCCAAGTGAACCTTTTGTGGTGTATGTTGATGCGTCTAAGATGGGATTAGGCGGAGTGTTGATGCAAGATGGCAAAGTGGTGGCATATGCTTCGCGGCAATTGAGGGTACATGATAGGAATTATCCTACTCATGATCTTGAACTAGCTGCAGTAGTTTTTGTATTAAAAATTTGGCGACATTATTTGTATGGATCAAGATTTGAAGTATTCAGTGTTCACAAGAGTCTGAAGTATTTGTTTGATCAGAAGGAATTAAATATGAGGCAGAGAAGATGGATGGAATTCCTGAAAGACTATGATTTTAGTCTGAGTTACCATCCGGGAAAAGCTAATGTTGTAGCAGATGCATTAAGTTGGAAGACGATTCATATGTCGGTATTAATGGTAAAAGAAATGGAGTTGATTGAGCAGTTTAGAGACTTGAGTATGGTTTGTGAAACTACACCGGAGAGTGTTAGATTGGGTATGCTGAAGGTGAATAATGACTTTTTGGATGTGATTAAGGAAAATCATAAACTTGATGTGAAATTAGTGGACTTGATGACTACAGAAGGAGGTGATCCTGATGGTGATTTTAAAGTGGATAATGTTGGTGTGTTGAGATTCCGGGGCAGAATTTGTGTACCGGATAATGTGGAATTGAAAAAAGCAATATTAGAGGAAAACCACCGGAGTAGCTTGAGTATTCATCAGGGAGCTACAAAAATGTATCATGAATTGAAGAAGTTGTTTTGGTGGTCCGGTATGAAGAGGGACATAGCTCAGTTTGTCTATGCTTGTTTGACATGTCAGAAGTCAAAAGTGGAGCACCAGAAGCCTTCAGGATTAATGCAACCGCTAGAGATTCCTGAATGGAAATGGGACAATATTGCTATGGATTTTGATACTGGTTTGCCAAATACAGAAAGGGGATTTGATGCTATTTGGGTAGTGGTTGATCGACTTACAAAATCTGCACATTTTATACCAATTAACATCAGTTTCCCATTGTCAAAGCTGGCGGAGATTTATATCAGAATAATTGTGAAGTTGCATGGTGTTCTAGCGAGCATAGTGTCAGATAGAGATCTGAGGTTTACTTCGGAATTTTGGAAGAGTCTGCAGGAAGCTTTGGGTTCTAAATTGAAGTTGAGCTCGGCTTATCATCCACAGACTGATGGTCAGTCAGAGAGGACTATTCAGTCGTTGGAAGATTTGCTAAGAGCCTGTGTGTTGCAGAAAGGTGGCGCGTGGGATACTCATTTGCCATTGATTAAGTTCACGTATAACAATAGCTACCATTCGAGTATTGGAATGGTACCTTTCGAAGCTTTGTATGGTAGGAGGTGTAGGACGCCTCTGTGTTGGTACGAGACCGGTGAGAATGTGGTGCTTGGACTTGAGATTGTGCAACAGACTACTGAGACAATTCAGATGATACGCGAGAAGATGAGAATGTCTCAGAGTAGACAGAAAAGTTATCAAGATAATCGGAGGAAAGACTTGGAATTCAGTGAAGGTGACCACGTGTTCCTGAGAGTCAACCCAATGACCGGTGTGGGACGTGCATTGAAATCAAAGAAGCTGGATCCTAAGTTTATTGGACCGTATCAGATCTTGCAGAGAGTTGGTGCAATTGTGTATAGGGTGGCGTTGCCGCCTGAACTTTTGAACTTGCACGACGTGTTTCATGTGTCGCAACTTCGAAAGTATGCATCTGATCCATCTCATGTTATCCAGAGGGATGAGGTGCAGATTAGAGATAATCTTACTGTGGAGGCGATGCCGATGAGGATCAAAGACCGCAAGATGAAGCAACTCAGAGGAAAGGAAATACCTTTGGTGAGAGTAGCTTGGGGAGGAGCTGCTGGAGGAAGTGTGACCTGGGAGCTGGAGAGCAGGATGCGAGAGTCGTATCCGGAGCTATTTCCATCAGGTACATTTTCGAGGACGAAAATAATTTAAGTGGGGGAGAGTTGTAACACCCCAATTTAAATTATTTGATCGTCGTGTTATTTTCTGTTGTTTGGCCTTGTTAAGGGTGTGTGTGGTTGGGCGCGTAGGCGTGTGGTCCATAGTGGGACGGGTAGATTATAGGTGTCGAGAGTAGTTTTGGGGTATTATTATTATTATTATTATTATTATTATTATTATTATTGTTATTATTATTATTATTATTATTATTATCACTAGTATTATTATGATTATTATGCGAATAACATTACTAGTAATATTATTATTTTTATTAAATTAAAAAAAATGATTTAATTAAGTGGATAATGGGCTAATGGGAAGGAGTAAGGGGTAATTTAGTCATTGATCTAGAATTAGTGAGAATTAGTGAGGGGTTAATCATAATCAGATTTTGGAAAAGAAAGGGTTAGAGAAGGAAGAACAAGGAAGAGCTAGGGCAACCCATCTTCATCAATTTCCCAGGAATTTGATCAGGAAATTCGAGGTAAGGGGGGAGAATGGGTTTAATATTGGTGATATAATCATCAGAGGGTAGTGGGGAGTCCTTAACCCAGTAGGAATTCGTATGAATTTATGTTGTGTTATGATTATGTTGTGCATATGTGAATCTGTGATGAAAATGGTGTGAAGCGAATCATTGTGGTTCTGATTGTTTGATATTTTAGTGTTGCTATTACTGTATGAATATGAATGTTGCAGGTCTGAGTTTTTGTGGATGTTGAGTGAACGAAATTAGATCCAAGAACCGTAAATTTGACTAGTAATGATAGGTAAAAGAAGTAAGATGAAGAATAGGATCTAAAACTAGTGTAGAAACAAGTTTAGGACTGAATTGGAGTGGAAAAGTGAGGATCCCATAGCAGAACCCAGACTGGTGTGAGGAAATTGAGGTTGCGTAACAGATCTGGCCATATGCGTATCAGGTAAGGCAATACGCGTACGACTATGATCAATACGCGTATGGGAGGGCCAAAAGGAGGCTTGGCACGACCCTCTGCCCGTACGCGTAACTGTACGCATATGGAGGCTTGGGCATTACGCGTAAGGGGGAGGCATTACGCGTATGGTTGGTGAGCGAGCTGGCAATACGCGTATGGCCAGCGAGAGTGCAGAATTTTGCCGCTTCGCGATTTCTTTCCCGTTTTCGCGTTCAAAGTGATTCCTTTTGGTTTGAGAGGTTGGGGATAGATGCCAGAAGCTGAGAAATGTGTAATTGGTGATGAAATTAAATGATTTAGTAATTTTGGTGAATTAATTAGTAATTAGCTAATCAACGTCGTGTGAGGTATTTTCCATGTGGTGTATGTTGGTGATTGGTTCATGTGAGATCAGGAGGATCGTGAAGATGTATATCTATTATTATACATGTGTATTATGTGCATAGGTGTTGTCATGCATTCATGGTGTGTCGGTGGTGGTGAATCATTGCTCAGGAGGAGTGTATGTGATTCACTCGAACTCCAATGAGGAGTGTGGTGGAGATAAATCATTGCCAAGTAGGGGTGTATGTGATTTATCCAGGTTCGATTGAATGAACCATGGTGATTTTGGTACCACATGCATTGTGTCGATGTTTTGAGTCACATTGCATTATTATGTGTTTAATGAAGTTTGAATGCAAATGACGAGTATGTCGTGATGGTGTGTTTATGATATATGTTTATGTGAGTAACTACCCTTAATATGTATTATTCACCGTTTATTATTGAATGTAGTTCTCACCTCTCTGTTGTTTGTTGTGTCTGTGCTTCTTCAAAAGTACAGATAATCCAGGTACTTGAGTGTGCATGGAGTGCGTGTTACTTGATCGAGTCTTAGGAGTCGCTACGTAACACGGGATTTGGGGAATTTTCATCATTTGTTATTCATTGGTTATTTTGGTTACGTATCATTTCTTTTATTGAACTTATGGTGGACGACGTTTAATGTGGAGTTTTGACATTGTTGGCATGTGGTCGTGAACTGAATAAACTTATATTTTCCGCTGTTTTATTTCATTTAATGAAAAGAAGTTTTGTTGTTGGTCTTAACGATGTTGCATCCTACTTTTTTGGTTGTAACTCTGATTATTTTCGTAATATTTCTATATTTTGAAAAATGGGAAAGTGGAGTGTTACAGTTTATGTAAGTATTATTACAAATATCTCTTTCGTAGAATACCCATAATGACCATAATTAAGTAACAATATTTTAAGTAGTTAACAATTTTTGAAAATAAATTTAAAATTTTAAGTATTGTTATTTGACTCATTTCTAGAATAAAATGTTAAATTTATCAATATTTTTCATAAATATTTAATACATAATAAAATGTATTTAATGATAGTTATGTAATGGATATGAACAATACATTTTACAAAATATATTTATTAATTTTAGTATTTTTCACAAATAAGACAACTATTTTAATATTTAATGTTGTATTACATTAATTATTAAATTATTAAATATTGTGTTAAATTATAAATTAAAAATGAAAAAATATTACAACCAATAGTGAATTTTTTCCCATTATTATTCAATATTTTGATCAGTACCTTCATGTTTCTATTATAATTGTTTAATTTTCGTGTTTTAAAAAATAAAAAGTCATGATTTGATTAAACTCTATTTTCTATAGTTAGTATGCGCATTTGTTTCCAAAATGTAATAAAGTTGTTCCCGTTTATAACAATAGTATTTTTTCCATCAAATATTTTCACATATTTGAAAAAATGATCGATAAATTTATATTATTTAATATTTGGAACAAATTAAAGTTGTTCTCGTTTATAACAATAACATTTTTTCCTGTGTATATATAAATAATTTAATCAATAATGTATTTTTTCGTGTATAAATATTGTGTTTGTTTTGACATTACTTTTATATATATATATATATATATATATATATATATATATATATATATATATATATATATATATATTTGAATCAATATGACCTGCATAATCAATAATGGTATAGTATATGATAATGATTTTTCAGTGGAAGCTAACCGACCATCCGAAAAAAATTCATTTTCTTTAGTGGTACAATTGTCAGAACAACTGTCCTTGATGACATCCCTCCGAAAGAATACTTATTCAAGGATTTTGTTGATATACTTCAAGGAAAATTCAGAACTGATAGACTGAAGGTAGTCACTACAAATGGTTCTTTGAATTTATCTATAGATGATGTTTGTCCCAATTTCATTAGTTTGGTTTATTTGCAGATATAATTAACATTGTGTGTGAAGTATCTAATATTCAAGCAAAGGCCACAGGAAAAAAAGTTGTTGTTTCGGTGAAGCTGGAGGATTTGAAGTATTTCTTTTAGACCCTAAACTCTGTATTTTTAATGTTGTGCTAATTGTTGAATAACATTGACATTTTGTTTTGTGATTTTGGGGAAATGTTGTTGGCTGCAATCTATGAGAAAGTTATGGATCTCGGTTTTTAACCTATTACAACGATATCAATAATTCAGGAGCTATTGTCATTATTCTCACACATGCAATGATTAAAGATTGCCAATGTGTTGATATTTATATGATGTTTATATTTGAATGACATATTCTTGATTTATCTTTTTAATGTTTTCATTTGTATGAATATATTCTTTAACTTAATCTGAAATATATTAAATTATGTAGTATCTAATGGCGTGATTCAAAGCTTTTGATTAATGAAATTATTCCTGAAATAAACAAAATTATGATAGAGTGAGAAAACTTCTAGCAACTTTTGTAAGTTCTGTTTTTAATTTAGTTTTTCTTATTTTTATTGCGTTTATCTAATTTTTTAGGTTATCTGAATCGGACAAGATTGAGAAGCCTTCTCAATCATCATTGGCTATGTCTAATTGGTCTTGAAGTTCACAATATACCTCTGTTGAGCAGTTTGTGTATAACACAAAATGCATTCCCTTACATGAATTTCCAAAGCTAAAACAAGTCTGTTGTTGTTTGTTTTTTACAAAACTTTCCACATATATTTCAATGCCATGGAATCACATACAACCAATATTAATATTGTGTTTTATGTTTTATCAGGAAACTCTCCGTGTCATTGTTGCCACCACTTTGAAATTTGTTGTTTCAAAATATGGTTGGTTCTACTACGGTTGCTCAAATTGTTCTTTGAAAACACATGATCCTAACAATTTATATCAGTGTTCCTGTGGGGAAAATGTCAAACAACCTGTACCAAGGTAAAGTTTTGTTGTACTGTATAATATTGTAATAGTATTTAGAGTTGCTTTTAATTCAATCATACTCATGTTTTTACTCATATATATAATAGGTAAAAAGTTGAAATATATGTTACCAGCGGTGGTGTAAAATATTGATTTGTATTTTGGGATGGTGAATGTGCTGTCATTATTGGAAAAACAGCCAATGACATGCGTAACATGTTGTTGCATGTATGCATATTCTTCTATCCAATTCTGTTTTTTCATAGTGGTACAATTTACCGTATTTTTTTTATTAGGAAGGGAAAGATGATACAATGGTTTACCCAAATGATCTCGATGTCATTTTGAACAAGAAAATGGCCTTTAGGGTTAAGGTTCAACCAACTTTTTCTCAAGCATCTGTTTACAAACTTGAAACTGATAAGGTGTTTTTTACTCAAATTAGGCAAGATTACCTTTGTATTGAGGTATATCTTAATGTAATGTTAGAAAGTTTCATTTTATATTGTCATATATACGATGTTTGATCTAACTGTTTATTACATAATTAGACTCATCCAATTTCGTCAAATGAGATATAAAATGGAATTATCAGCTGTAAGTTAATGTATCATTTGGATTAATGTTCTTGATTAATATTTTAATATTTGTTGTTGTGATAATGTCGTTTTAATCATTTGTATATTTATGATCATAATCGTTTTCTTGGTTTTAAATTCAGAATCAGATTCGACCGTTGTCTACAAAGACCATCACAAGTGAAGATAACTTGGCCATATCTGTTGTATGAAGTGATGATTATGTATATAATTTATTTTCAAATCTGTTTTGATACTCAATTGAAGTATTGTATTTTTAATTTTTCAGCAAACTTATTCTGCTACCGAAGAAAATGATCTTGAATGTAGTAGTGCAGTCACTCTGGCCAAAGTTGTATCAAATGGAGAAAAAGTTGAACATGTAGATTGTGAGATATATGGAGCAACTCAGTTATCCGGAACCAAACCATCGAAAAAAGTTAAGTTCGAGGCAAACAACTGATAATTTTTTTGACCTGTTTCTAGAAACTAAGTATGTTAGGATAGTTTGAAAAGGTTGACATTTTATGTAGTTCATAAAATATGTTGTTTTGGAATCTGCTAAGTGACTTATTTGGTTTATTTTTACTACTGCTTTTCTATTTAATCGTCAATGACATTAATAATATTCTGTATCAATTTCAAAGGATGTATCATCATATAAAGTTTTATTATTTTTGTTTTATATATGTTATTGAAACAACAATTTATAATAACACTTGAGCAACATTTGATGTCATGTCCTCCACCATGTAATCAATAATAGTTGATTCCTTCATTAGATTGTCATATAATCAACCATCCTGTTTTTTTCATGACGATTCATAAAATAACTCTGCATAAGCCATTATATTAGTGTATTTACAATATAACTGTGCAAATAATGAATCTGCATAAGTGTTATTAAATCCACATATATTAACATCAATTAACTAAATATTATGTGAAAACATGTGTGAAATAACTTCCTATGGTTTATGCAGAAAACTCCAGTTAAAATATTAGAATTTAAGTATATTGTAACAGTATTAGAATTGGTTAAGCTAGCATGAGGGATCAAAAATTCTTTAAACAATATACTATAAATAAATGAATATCCATATACATATGTATGAATTTTGATAAGTTGATCAAACATGTAACTTTACTCAATATGTTGTTAAATAATACTCCCTCTATTCCTATTTATAAGCAAATTTCACACATTTCACACATATCAATAAGACTAGTTAAAAGTCAATTAATTCTTTGATTTATACAAAAATTAGTTAAACTTTTCCAGCATTACCCTTTAGTAATTTTTTTAAAAAAAGAATATTATAATTATGAGTCACCTCTAACAATAATTACTGCATTAATTGGTGGTCTTTACAACACCACACTTTTATCTTCTATCCACGTTCCACAAACTTTTCTTTTCCTTTTTCTTTCAAAAAAGTTTGCCAAATTTTCATTCAAAATTTTCGTTTTACCGCTTTCTTTGTTCTTTAAATTGAAAACTAAGATGAATTTGCTTTCCACTCTTTTATTTCCTCAATTATAAACATGCCTCCAGACCTTGACTTAAACAAATCTCCTGCAAAATCTTTGGATGATGAAAGTAGTTTAGATTCCATAAATCTTTCTTCAAGTTTGATTATGAATAACAACCAAGCAGATCTAAACTTTTTTGATGATGAAAACAGAACAACTTCCATGAATCAATCTCTAAATTTTGTGATGGATTACAACAGAGCAAGTTTAGAATTTTTTTATAATGAAAATATTACAACTTTCATGAATCCTTCTTCAAGCTCTGTAATGAATTACAACCAAACACCTTTAGACCTTTTTGAAGATGAAAATGTAGCAGCTTCCATGAACTCTTCTTTAAACTTGGAGATGGATTACAACACAACAAATCAAGAAATGTTTGATGACTATAACACATACCCTTCAAACATGTGTGATTTATTTTCCGATGAAGATGATAGCGAAGAAGATGAAGAAAACGCTCAAATTATATCTCAAGGTACATCAATTTTTAGATTTTTTATGTTATTTTTTCTGATGATTGTTGATTTGTTTCACATTATTTATATATTAAAATTTCCTTATATGAAATTTATGTTTACTTCCAATATTATAATTGCACGTTTGTTGCTTTATATCAAAATCATACTGCATTTCATTTTGCTATTTAAATATTTGTTTTCTTATATAAAATTCTTGTATTGCATTGATTTTGTTTGCTTTTTTTAAAGAAGCGGCGTGTTTGATGAGAGACATTCATCTGGAAAAAAACGTCACTTCCTGAACAACAACCAAAGAAAATTAATTTCCGAGTTATTGTTACATTCAAGTTATAATGGAAAACTTGAAAAAGGGACTGTTAAAAAGGTGGCTTCTTCATTTTCGGTATCTATCGATGTCATTTATCGGATATGGAGACAATTCTGTGAAACGGGAAATGTTTGTCATAAGAAAACAATAAATTATGGTCGAAAAAGAGTTGAGATTGATTATGAGAAAATGCGTGATATTTCATTAGCTAAACGTAGAAATCTTCTATCTTTATCTCGTGCCTTGGGCATTGACAAGACATCGTTGTTTAGATATGTAAAAGAAGGAGTTTTGCGTCGACATTCAAACGCATTAAAGCCACACTCGAAAGACGATAATATGAAAGATCGGCTTAGATTTTGTTTGTCTATGCTTGAGGAAAGTAGCATTCCTCATGATCCAAAGTTTAAGTCCATGCACAATATTGTACATATTGATGAAAAATGGTTTTACATATCTAAGAAATCTACGAACTATTACCTTCTTGCAGATGAGGATGACCCATATCGTACGTGCAAAAACAAAAATTACATTGGTAATGTTTTTAGTTGCAGTTGCTAGGCCTAGATTTGACAATGAAGGTAACGAGATATTTTCAGGAAAAATTGGCATGTTTCCTCTTGTTAACAAGGTACCGGTAAGAAGGTCAAGTGTTAATAGAGCGGTGGGGACACTTGAAACAAAGTCGATAACTTCTATGAATAAAGAGATTAGTCGGATGTTTTTAATTAATAAAGTTCTACCAGCCATCAAAGAAAAATGGCCGGGAGAACAAGCATCGGAAACAATTTACATACAACAAGATAATGCACCTTCCCATGTCTCTATTGATGATGAAGAATTTCGTCGAGTGGCTTCCGAAGGTGGTTTTGACATCTGTTTGACTTGTCAGCCTCCGAATTCTCCTGACTTGAATGTTTTGGATTTGGATTTTTTTAATGCCATTCAGTCATTGCAACAAATGGAAGTGACTAATTCAGTTGATGAGCTTATCCATGCAGTGCAAAAATCTTATGACAGTTTTTCTAGTAAAGCTTCAAACAAAATTTTTCTCACACTTCAATCGTGTATGATTGAAATCATGAAGGTCAAAGGATCCAATAATTATAAAGACCCTCATGTAAAGAAAGATGTAATGCTTCACCAAGGAAGACTTCCTGTTGAACTAAAATGTGATGGTGAACTAGTTCATGAAGTAATGGAATATTTAGCCAACTGTTGAATTACTTTGTCGACTGATACCATATTTTTAAGTAATAATTCTGTTGTTGTTAGATTACTTTGGCAATTACTAGTTCACGAAATATTTATTTTAGTTCTGTCCTAGCTTGTTAAATTACTTTTGCCATCACTCTGTACCATTTCTAAAACCTCATTTTCTTAATTCTTTTGATAAAAAATTGGATTACAAAAAAGGTGCATACAAATGATAAGAATGGTTCTGGATTTGCATGAATAATTTATCTCTAACTAGAGCTAAAAATTAAAGGACATCACAGTAACAATGAAGGTAAACACAATTAAATGGGTAATTGTAAAAACATTTAAATATTCAGCATTAACATAGTCCAACACAAGGTAGCAGCTCAAGAGCAGTGGAAGGCGAAAGCTAATACTTGCACTTTTTTATATTGCATCAACACATATTTATACAAAATAGAGACCATTCATAAGAAGAAATATGAAGACACTAAAAGTAGGAGAACAAACTTTCCTTAGAGACCATTATTCTTTTAAAACAAAATGGAAACTCAAACATTTGTGTTCTTAATAAAATTAAAATAACAAACCATTTTTTTTCAATAACATTAATATAACAAAACACTTGTTCTCAATACTAACCAAAATGATCAACATGAGACAATATCTTAATCATAAACTCTAACATGAAAACTAATGTTTTCCTTTCATTTTTTAGACACTTCTAATACAAAGAGTATAATAAAATCTTCAACATGTCATGAACCTCTTTTCCCAACTCTTCGTTCTCTGAAGGCTGAAGGCTCTGAAGACCAAGTGCAGAAAGACTATGAAGACTTAAGAGATCTAAAGATCGAGGTTCCAAAGATCAATGGCTGAAGACTCTGAAGACAACGTTCTGAGTGAACAAGGTTCAGAAGACTCTGAAGACTTGAAGACAAAGGGTTTTAAAGACAAGTGGTGAAGACAAGGTTCTAAATGAACAAGTTCTGAAGACTGAAGACTTGAGATTCTGAAGACCCAACTATCACGTCTCTACTCATGCTTCAATCAAATATTATCAGAAGCCTCTGAAGATTAGAAGACAATATTACCGTTAGCAAGGAAAGTACACTGTACGAAGATGCTTTATCCCACTACCCCTCCACTACCGTAAATTGTGAAAAAAGGACAAAGGTGGCTGTATTATTTTTTATCCTTGTGTAACGACTCTCTTCAACGGCCAGCTGTCCTCCAACGTCTCTATTTTCTTTGGCTATAAAATGAAGAGAAGGCATTCATATGTGTTATTGGTTCAAGCACAATCAACCCATCAATTGTTGTTGGTGTTATCATCGAAACTCAACTGTAAATCTTATACAACACATAGAATCATGTAAAAAGCAAGGAGTTGTTACTCATAACTTGCTCAAACACTGTTGTGTAATTATGTACCTAAATTAGGAGAATTCAGCTTGTTAAGAAGCACTCATGTAACCTCCAGAAAACCAATTCTATTTTTTAGAATTAGTTGTTCCTCAAGTGATCGAGTAAAGATCAGTAGACTTGAGATGAATGATAGTCATATCTCTTGTGAGATCACTGATGGATATCATTGAAATCCTGATAGGAGATTGTAATACCCCAAAATTTGCCCTCTCTTTCCTCATATCTTTTAGCATGAGCTTTCATTGCATTGCATTGCATTCAAGCATAGAAAAACAAAGCATCAAGCATTTAGCATTGCATCTTGCATAAGGGCATGTGATCAGGTGGTTCTCTAAGGTGTTGATCATCCAAATAAGAAGACCAAGTGTTTCTCACAAGCTTCAAAGACCTCTTACATCATGTATCATCTCCATTTGATCTCACAAGTCATGGAAAGAGGAGAATTCATCAAGAAGATTGGACAGTGCATGATCTCCTATACAAGGCAGTCAAAAGTTGGGATCTGACCCCCAAACGAGCAAGCTCTTTGATTCTTTATCATCTCCAAGTGGCACATGTCATCATTGGTGGACATGATACACATCATATTCAGAGGAATTTGAATTTGGAGAATGTGATATCTCCTCCTAACCAGAGGGTACCAAAATCAGGGTTGGCTTTAAAATCAGTTTATTTCTGATTTTTTGGGCAAGGCTTGATCTCATGGTATCCCTTATGTCCTCAAGTGTCTAGGGATGGAAGATTGCCCATCAATTTGTTTAAGAAGGTTTTCAATTGATCAGAAATTTCAAAATCAGGAGAATTGGGAATAAAGTCAACTGTGCAGTGGAAAAGTCAACCCTTGACTTTTTGAGGTCAACATCTCGATTTTCAAGTCAAATGTGATCATTGCTGAAGATTTGACCAAGAAAATCCAAGAGGTTCATCAAAAATCAAGAAATGTGAGAAGTTGCCATATTTGGAATAGTAGGGTTTCCAAAAATAGTAAGTTTTGGCCATTTTAGCACCTCTATTTGAGTCAAGTTTTCTCAATTTTAAAGCATCAAGTCAAAAATCCACCAGGCCACAACAAAAGATCTTATTTCAAGCTTCAAATCCATATAAATAACTCCTCCATTGGATCAAAATTGAGTGAGTTATGATCCATCAAAGTTTGACAAAACTAGGGCAAAAATCAAGTCATGGCAAGGCAATTTCAAGTCACCCGGCCATAATCTCATCAAACATGTGGCGTGCCAAATGTCAAGCCAATTTTCTCCATCAAGAAAGCTTCAAATGAAAAAAATTTGAACATCAAAGTTGTTCATTGCTATGTCCTCTTCAACTTTGATGTCAAATTTTTTTTCATTTGAACAAGTTATCATAGAGATATCAAGGCTCAAAGAGGAATGGTTCATGCTAAATTTTTCATGGGCCATGCTGCCATGCACGTTTTGCCATGATAGGCCCACGGGGCCAGCTTGTTTTTTTGGTTTTCTTTGTTGATTTTAAGTGTGTTAGAGACCTTTTCTCATCAAGATTCAAATACCAAAGTTGTTCTATCATGTGTAGGCTTTCCAAAGAGTATAAGCATTCCTCATTTCATGTAGTATTACTTAACTTATGGTTGCTTAAAGTCCAAGGTTCTCATTGATGTTTTTCAATGGTATTTCTTGCAATATGATGAGATAACAAGGTCACATGAATTTTAGTTCTTTTGTTGTGCCATTTCTTTTGCCAAAATGGGCTAAACATTTTCCATGTACCATACATAATACATGTGGGCACTTCACCAAAAGAGGAAATGTGAATTTTGAATTTTAAACTTGCTCAGCAAGTAGAATCATTGCCAGCTCACCTCACACGAATTTTACACCATCATCCAACCCTAAACAAATGCACATGGCTTTGGTTCCAAGCCTACATCCAAACCACCACCTTTCATGTACAATTTTCATCTTTCTCTCTCCCAAAGCAAAAAACAAAACCACAAGCCTCTTGCTTCGTTTCCACTCCTCATTCATACCCTAAGAATCATCTCTCTATAAATAGAGACACATTCCACCTCATTTGACAAGCTTGGAGAGCAAAAGAAATTCTATCAAAATATTGTCTAACACCTCTGGTTTTTTATCTCTTGTGAGCTGTACAAGCAACCATAACAAGAGTTATCTACCCAGACATCAAGTAGGAAGTGTGAGGAAGCCATAGAAAAAAGAACCAGACCAAACGGAGTCCTGAGGAAGGAGAACGGATCTCGTCTTTGAAGCACGTTCCTCACGGCGGTGTCGGTAACTTCGTGAGCTTTCTCAATTTTTTTGATGTTATTATGCTTATCTCATTCTCATGATTCCAAATCTATGTTTATTTTTCATTTTTATGCCTAAAATTCTTATAGCTAGCTTGTTTATGTTTTGATGCATTTTGAGTTTGTGTGAACATCTTGAAAGTTGGTTCGTATGAGCATAAACCGGTGTCATTTTTGGATTCTACGCGAAAAACTGAGGGGGGGGGGGGGTGTCCCGGTTCTTCCATTTCCGGCCGGCGGCGGCTGGTCGGACCGGCGTGGTGCTGCATTTCTCCATTCCAGCCACTGTTCACGTGAAGTTTGCATGGGTTTTATGAGGAAGATGATGAGGTGGCGCCTCATCATTGGTTTATTGGTTTTTTATTTTATTTTTTTGTTTCTATTTTGTCTTTTATGATTTAAAAAAAATGACCAATTGATGGGTGATTCACATGTTATACGTTACAGCTTTTGTTCAATTTCTTTTTATGTTTTTGTTTTTTATTTTATTTTTTATTTTATTTTATTTTATTTTATTTTTTTTCTGGTGATTTTACATGGGCCTTGAGCCCGGTTTCTATCCACACCCCCTCACGGCCCAATTTATGTTTTTGCTTTCTAAATACACACCCTTTTTTATACACTTTTTTTTTTTTCCCATTCTATTTTCGTTTTATTTTTAATTATTAAAAATATTTATTTTTATTAAAAAATTCCAAAATAATTCATGAACGAATTTTAATGTCTTATTTAATTTTATATGAATTTTATTTTCATTTTCCATTTATTTTCGTAATTAATTCCGATTTTATTTTTCAAAGTGTCTTCCATGTTTACCCTTGTGATTAGTGCTTATGTTTGATGATCTTTTCATGCCTTATTGAGCTGGTCTTTTTGCCATGTTTTGACACTTAATTGGGGAATGTTTTAATGTCATGTTGCTGCCTTGGTGAGCACTTTTGTTTGCTTTTCATGTGATTTTTGATGCCCCTCGATCATTGCTCGGTTATGTGCATATCTTGACTCGTGGAACACCTTTGAACATGTTCTTGAGCTAATTCTGTTCCAATATTTTTACACATGTTAATTGGATGTTTAAGATTGCCTTGGATTATTTTTTGGGAATTTATTGAACCACTTTGCTATTTTTGGTTGATTTTTACTTGTGGCTTGAAGTTCATTGAAGCATGCTTAGACACTTGACCTAGTTGGAGTGCTTTTGTTTACTTGTGTTTGATTGATGCTTGAAGTGATTATATGGTGTGATCCTATTCTGTTTAAGCATGTTTATGGCTTTGGAATCATCTTCATTGATTCATTTTCTAATTTGATCTTGATTTTCTAAGTTAATGTTTGTTTTAACTTGAATTTTGTGGTATGTTTGACTTAATCATGTGCAATGCTCCTTTGTATGAAACAACCAATGCATGAGGCCTTTTGTTTGACTTGTATGACATGCTTTAGATTCTGACCCTCTTGGTTTAAGGTGCTTTATGTGACATGTCCTCACTCTTTGCTTCACATGTCCTTTGGTTTGCTTGCATGGATGATAAGTGGATGTCTTGTCTAATTTTGATGCATGTTTGGAATGTGTTGTTTGATGATTCATCTTGTGTGACTTGAGTTTGATCTTAGTATGTTGTTGATGCATATGCTACTGCCCTCTTGAGTTCATTACTTGGTTTTCACTTCACATGTTCATTTTGGGATGATTTGTATGATGCATGTCATTATCAAATGTTTTGTTGCTTCTTTGGCTCATAATGCATCATGATGTGAGATACTTTTGTGTGCTTGAATTGATAGATCATGAGATGTCTTAAGTTCTGACTTGGATTCATGTTCATCTTATTTTGTCCATTTCATCTTTGTGTAAAGTTCGTTGATGCTTAATTGTACTTCTTATGCAAGTTTACTTGCATCTTTTCTTGTGTGCTTTCACTTGTGTACTTGAGATGT
The DNA here is from genome assembly GCA_022829125.1 of Lathyrus tuberosus. Lineage (NCBI taxonomy): Eukaryota > Viridiplantae > Streptophyta > Magnoliopsida > Fabales > Fabaceae > Lathyrus > Lathyrus tuberosus. The sequence goes on along the minus strand of JALAZF010000199.1, from coordinate 4,468,727 downwards.
GCTTGTGTGATTTTTGAAGCATGTTTTATGATGTGATTTGGATATGATGATTATGATGTGCTTGCTGCCCTATCTTTGTATCTTATCTCTCTTCTTCTTTTCTTCTCTTTCACTCTTTCACATCCCATGAATCTCAAGACTTGTTCAAGTCTTGGATTCTTTTCCCCTTAGAGCTACCTAGTCCAACTTAATTTTTGATTGAGTTTGGAGTAGGATTAGCATTAGGTTTTAGCTAGGCTTCCTCTTTCAAACCTCACTAACCATAGGACCTCCATGCATGATAACGTTAGGACCCTTAGTTTCCCTTTAGAGTTTCCTTTGCGTTTTCTCTTCTCATCTTCAAACAAAAAGTAAAAAATATTAATAAAGGAAAACAAACATTGTATTTAGGCCTTTCATGCAAGAACAAGATAGTGAGGGATCTTCTCTCGTTTTCTTGGAATGTTTAGCGTGCGTCCCATCTCGGGTCGTTATGCGAGGCATTCGATCTTACATGAGGGACTTAAATACAATGCGCGTTACAAAACACAAAACAATCAAAACACTTCTTTCTAAAAGACAAAAACAAACAATAACGTCTTTTCCTTCGGGAATTATTTTCTCATCTCACTCACTCTTAACGTACGAACGTGCTCCTACTCGTTCTCTCGCAAGATGGTAACGCACTCGGACCGGCGAGCCTGCAACACCTGAGCTAGAACGTAAGCCGTTCTCTAAAAAACACAAACAACTTTTCCCTAGTTAGGGGAACTACGTCGCTCTGATTCTCATGCTCCCGATGAGATACGTAGGCAGTGGGGTAGGGCCCATTCGAGCACTTCTTTTATTTTCCCTACATTTGTTTCTTTCTCTTTCTCTTTTCCTTTCCTTTTTTTCTGTTCCTTTCCTTTCCAATAGCAGTGGAGCTCCAGACGACGACACCCTTTGATTGAGACAAGCAAGCGTGGATCCCATCGGGTACGATGGACGTGAGGGGGTGCTAATACCTTCCTCTCACGTAACCGACTCCCGAACCCAGTTCTCTTGGTCGCAAGACCATGCTCTATCCTTTCTCTTCAGGTTTATGCGGTGTTTCCTTTCCCTCTCTTGGGATAAATACACATTGCTGGCGACTCTGTTTCGGTGCCACTTTCGCGTTTGTACTTGGATGAAAATCTCGGGAGCGACAGCTGGCGACTCTGCTGGGGAAAATTCAAAATATAATAATACTCTGGTTTCCTTAGCGAGTCAATCCTAGCGCTTGTTTGTTTTTCTTTCATTGGGTGTTTACTGTACTTTGCTGTATTTACTGCTTTACTGTATAGTTATTTACTATTTTTTGCTGTATACTACTGTATATTACTGCATTTACTGTATTTTAGCATTTTTTCATTTCATACGATGTATTATGCTGCACTGCTGTACTGTTTTCTGTTTGGCGGGATGGGGGTATTCTGAGAGATAGGCCCAATACACAGGCCTGAGTGCACTTAGGATTAGCGTGTTTCATGTCCTCTCGCGTTCCATCTTGGTTCGAGGAGGGAATATGAAACACAATCTGGATGTGGTTCTCTCTAGAGAATTCTGCGTTGTGGATTTCCCACGATGGTAGAGCTATCTGGAAGGGCTGCTAAGTCTGGATGACCTGTTAGGATGACCCCTCTTTGTTTTGAAGAGAATCGGCAGACGACCTCTTTGATTGGCGGTAGCATTGTATCCTTCGGGCTGAATGTGCTATTGCTTCTCAAACCTCTGAAGCTGAGGATTTTCCGTTTTGGAGAATCAGTTGAGGCCTCCTTGATTGATGATGATGCCAAACCAGAAATGGTGAACGTATCATCATTTCTCGACCTGAGAGCCCGGGATACTGAACATCCTAGTACCTACCTGTGAGATTGGGGGGATTGTTTACAGGTGTGCAGGAACCCTTGACCGTCAGAATACCTGGTTTTCTTATTTGTTCTGGATTGGTTGCCAAAGTTTTGATCCTGATCAGCTCACATTTGGTTCTGTGTTTGTTATTGGGTTTCTTATCCTGGGGTTGTATATCTCACCAAATTCAGATTGCAGTACAGTGGGTTCAGCAGTATTTGTGCAGCAGTGGTCACATGCCCTTGCATACATATCATCATTAGCATTCTTGCATTTAACCCTCATGTTTATTCATTTGCAGGGTACACTTCCTTTCGATTCTGGTTGACAGTTCTTGTTGCAGTTATTGAGACTCCTAGGAAGAACAATGTACATTATAGTTTCTTCGACGCAAAGGTGGGACAGTTGCGAAAGATGATTGCTCTTATTACTCCAGACCATGTGGGTATGTTTCGAAAGGCTTATGGGGAGATTATGACTGTGGTTGTTGACTTGAATGCTTCAGAAAGGAGTGCCATTCATACGTGCTTACAGTTTTATGACCCACAGCTGAGGTGTTTCACCTTCTCGGATTTTCAGTTGGGCCCAATGCTAGAAGAGTATGCTTGGCTGCTAGGTGTGCCTCTCAAGTACCAGATTCCCTTCAACTCTGACATGCGCCCTCCAAAGCATGAAGAAATAGCTAAGGCTCTCCATATGAGCGTACCTGTGGTAGCAGATAATCTCGCCACCAAAGGAGAATTATCTGGTTTTCATTTGGACTTCTTGGTTGCCAAAGCTGAAGAATTTGCTGCTAAGTCTCAATGGGAAACCGTTTGTGCGATCCTGGCTTTGAGTATCTATGGAATTATGCTGTTTGCTGATGAACCAAAGTTTGTGGACATGAGTGCGATCCATATTTTTGTAATGAAGAACCCCGTACCTACCCTCCTGGGTGATTTGTACTATTCTGTGCACTTCAAGAATGAGAAGAAGCGAGGAAGGTTGGTCAGATGTTGTGCGCCTCTGTTCCATAGGTGGCTTATGGGTCATTTGCCAAATTCAGAGGCCTTTTTGAATCCTCAGCCTGCAGAGAACTGGGCTAAGAGGATGATTCAGTTGACAGCAAAGGATATCCGTTGGTTCAATCAGAAGACGATTGGGGGAGATTTCATTAGCAGTTGTGGAAGACATCCTAACGTGCCACTCTTGGGAGTAAAGGGTTGCATTAATTATAACCCTGTTATTCTCAGGAGACAATTAGGGTTTGCCTTGGTAGAGCCTCCAAGGGATAGTGATTTGGAAGAGTCTTTCTTTTTTCCTGTGAAGGATAACCTTTTGTTGGTAAGGCAAGCGGCTGGAGCTTGGGGTAATCTTCAAATGAAGGGTAAAGTCGTCTTCGGAAAGTGCAACAATGTGTCTTCCTCTCAATATGATGCTTGGTTGAAAAGAAGGGTTCAGATTACTCTTTTGCCGTTTTCTCAGGAAAAACCGTCAGATCCAGTGGAACCGGTGACCACGATAAGCATTGCCGAATATGACAAGCTTAAAGCAGAGTTGGATAAGACTGTCAAAAAGAAGGAGAAGCTAAGTGAGGGACTCAGAAAGACGCTTTGTGACAAGCGTAAGGTCGAGTATAAACTGCAGAAGCTGACTGAGCTTCACGAGGCCGATAAGAAAAGAATTGCCGAAGACACTATCTATATTCGTAAGGTCAAACAGAATGAGATGGCGCTAAGAGAGGCGGGCAAGCGCATTAATGAGCAGTTGACCAAGTCAGAGAATGCCCTTGCCAAAGGACAACAGAGGTGGGATGAGTTTTCTGAATGTCGGAGGGAGATCGAGGCGAGAATCAAGGCTGAAAACGACGAGTTGAGGGAAACTTTGAAGTGCAAAGAAAGCGAATTTCTACAACGACTAAGTTCAGCTAATCAAGAGATCGAAGACCTGAAGACCCGCGCCGAAGTAAAGAGAGCCAAAGAGCCAGCTGTCAAAGATCAAATCCGAAAGCTAGAAGAAGCCGTCAAGTTAAGGAGCCAATTGATCAGAGGTCTCACGGAGCGCCCAGATGATCCGGTTACTGAAGCGCTTCTCAAAGAGGTCCAGGAAGATTTTTATGGGCTCAGTGTTTGATTTATTTTGTTTCTATTCTAGGAATCACCATCAGGCTTGTTGATGGGTTTCCCTTTTGTTTGTATTCAGACTTTTTCAGTCGTATTTGTCCGAAAACAATTTGTATTTGACTGTTCCACACATGGCTGTAGGTTTGTTTTTCTTGTTATTGGATTTGTTGGTAGAGAAAGATTCTTCGTCAGATTATATGATGGGTATTCACCTCTGGCATTCTGTCACTGTTAGCAATTACAGGGATTTGCGCTCTTCTCTTTTGGTCAAATTGGAATCGAAGGAAGGAATGCCTCAAAATGAATAAACATTGCATTGCATCGCATATCATGTTGCATTCTGTTGTTTGTTTTCAGGTACCTGTCGCAGGAGATCTCTAACCTTTATTTGGTTTCAGGAACTATAGCTGAGAATCATATTCATCGTTACTCAACTCGGAGAAATCAAGCAAGGATAATGGATCAAATGCAGAGTGATTTGGCTGATATGAGGGCACGAATGGACCAGTTCATGACTCTCATGACTGGTATGGCCGAAACTCAAGAAAGACTGAGGCTTCTGGTCGAGCGTCCGGAGGCCACGCTTGGGGTTAATCAGAATGGCAATGGCACTCCTCCTCCTCCTGTTGGCAATCCTCCTCCTCCTGTTGGCAATCCCCCTCAGGTGGTTAATGTGGGTAATGGAAATGGCAGAAATGTTGGTGGTGTTCAGGAAGATGGTCAAGAAGACCAATTTACTCTGTTGGATGTTGAGATGGGTGCTCCTAATGACAAAAGGTACGATGAACTGGCAGAGAAGATAAGGGCTATGGAATGCAAGAATTCCATGGGCATTGATGTTACTAGTATGGGTTTGGTACCAGGGGTCAGGATCCCTCCAAAATTCAAGCCGCCTACTTTTGATAAATATCAGGGTAATACGTGTCCCCAGACACATATCCAAGCTTATTTTGGGAGGATCTCAGCTCATACAGATGATGAGAAGTTATGGATGCATTACTTTCAAGACAGTCTGGCTGGAGCTTCTTTGACCTGGTATATGAAATTGAACAGAGCTGCTGTGAGAAGTTGGAAGGATCTAGCTGAGGCGTTCCTAAAATAGTACCAGTACAATATTGATATGGTGCCCAATCGCACTCAATTGCAGGGGTTGTCACAGAATGCTAAAGAGAGTTTCAAGGAATATGCACAGAGGTGGAGGGAAATGGCTGCACAGGTTCAACCTCCTTTGTTGGATAGAGAAATGGCAGACATGTTTATGGGCACCCTGCAAGGGGCATATCTTGAGAGACTAGCTGCTTGTCCATCAACCGGATTTGCTGAGATAGTGATTGCTGGAGAAAGAATAGAGAGCTTGTTGAAGCTTGGAAAGATTCAAGATGTGAGTGGGGTTGGATCTTCTGGGACGAAGAAATCGTTTGTTGGTAGTCAGAGAAGAAGAGAAGGAGATACAAATGCTGTGTTTAGAGGACGTGGCAGAGGACGTTCTCAGGGTTATCATCAGGTGGGTGCAGTAACAATCCCAGCACCGTCTGTTCAGCAACAGCAACCCCAACAGCAGGTTCAGCAGCAACAACCACCCCAACAGCATGTTCAGCACCAACAACAGCAACCTCCTTTCCAACAGAGGTCTAGGTAGAGGGATCGTAAGATTGAACCTCTCCCTTTGACTTATTCTGCGTTGCTACCACAGTTACTCCAGATGAAGTTGGTTGAGCTCCGCACTATGAGGCCTCCTGCCCCTGGCAACTTGCCTGCTAATTACGATCCTAACGCACGATACGAGTTCCACTCAGGTGCTCAGGGGCACTCCATTGAAAGATGTTGGGCTTTTCATCATAAAGTGCAAGACTTGATTGATGCCAAGGCAATCAATTTCTCTCGGCCTCCTAATATTATTCAGCACCCCATACCTAATCATGGTGCGGCGAATGTGCATGCTGCGGCAAATGTGCATGCTATCGAAGATGGAAAGCGATTGAATTTGGTAGCAGACATCAGTCAGGTGAAGACTTCTTTGTTGGTTGTAAAGGATCGTTTGTTGAAGGGACAGGTGTTCCCGGGCTGTAATCAAGATTGTTCTGAGTGTATGAATCAAGAGAATGGTTGTGATAAGTTGAAAGCGGGTTTGCAGAATCTGATCAATGAAGGATGTCTACAGTTTGACAGGGTTGTGAAAGAGACTGATGAGGTATCAACTGTGACCATATATTATACTCCCGTTGAGATCCAGGTGCCTGCTAGTACAGTTCCTGTAGCAAGTGTTGTGCAATAAAGACCTAGTCCTGTTACCATCATGGTGCCAGGACCAGTTCCGTTTACAACTACACAGGAAACCCCGTGGCACTATGGGGCAAACGTGTATTATACTCCCGCTGAGATCCAGGTGCCTGCAAGTACAGTGCCTGTAGCAAGTGTTGTACAACAAAGACCCAGTCCTGTTACCATCACGGTGCCAGGACCAGTTCCGTTTACAACAACGAAGGCAATCCCTTGGCACTATGGTGCAGATATATATTATGAAGGGAAAAACCAAGAAGTTGGGTCATCGGCCGGTTCGAATATTGATAATGTGGGTGGTGTAGGTGGTTTTACAAGAAGCGGAAGATTGTTTGCTCCCTAAACTTTGCGCAGTGATCAAGAAGTTGAAGCCGCTGCAAAAGCTAAGGGAAAACAGGTGGTCGAGAGTGTGCCTGTACCTGAAACTGAGAAAAAGATTACTTTTGATAATGAAATGGAAGAGTTCATGAGGATAATCAAGAAGAGTGATTATAAGATTGTTGATCAACTGAATCAGACCCCTTCGAAGATTTCAATTTTATCATTGTTGTTGTGTTCTGATGCGCATCGGGAAGCTTTGTTAAAGGTGTTGAAGAGCGCGTATGTGCCACAGGAAATCACTGTTAATCAGCTAGAGGGTGTAATCTCCAATGTTAATGTTAGCCATGGTTTGGGCTTTACAAGTAGGGATTTGACTGCTGAGGGAAGAAACCATAATAAAGCTCTGCACATCACAATGGAGTGCAAGGGGGCAGTGTTGTCTCATGTACTGGTAGACACTGGTTCCTCACTTAATGTTTTGCCTAAGAAGGCACTAATGAAGCTGGAAGTTGATGGTTTGATTTTAAGGCCTAGTGATTTGGTTGTCAGGGCATTCGATGGGACCAAAAGATCTGTGTTTGGTGAAGTAGAGTTGCCCGTGCAAATTGGGCCGCAGGTGTTCAAATCCATATTCCATGTGATGGACATACAGCCTGCATATAGCTGCTTATTGGGTCGCCCTTGGATTCACGCAGCTGGGGCTGTTACCTCTACTCTACACCAAAAGCTGAAGTATGAGTTTGAAGGACAAGTCGTTACAGTGTGTGGCGAAGAAGATATTTTTGTCAGCCATTTGTCCACATTTAAGTATGTTGAGATGGATGGAGAAATTCACGAGATGCTTTGCCAATCATTTGAAGCAGTAAATATTGACAATGTGTCTGAGTCTCCCGCTGCACCAGTTGGGGCCGGTACCTCCATTTCGTCCTACAAACAAGCTGTCGAGGTCGTCAGAGCCGGCAACGCCCAAGGCTGGGGCAAACTGATAGAGACGCCGATGAAGGAAGACAAATTTGGCATTGGTTATCATCCCTATATGACTTCAGAGGCGGAAAGCAGTGGACCCATCACTTTCAGTAGTGGGGGGATTATTTTCACAGATCAGTCTTGTGCAGCTACAGAAGATAGTGTTGACAGTGACTGTGACCTGGACAACTGGGTACGCCCACGTGTTTCAGGACAACAGTTGCAGAATTGGTCTGTTGAAGAAGTCGTCCGGGTTACTCTTCAGACAGAGTAATTTTTATTTGTTTTCTAACCATAATGCATGTCAAAATCTTGCGCTCTGCCCAAGGCGTATAGATTCATTTGTAGGGCCACCCTGTTCACATTTGCAATTTTAATCATTAATGAAGGACGTTTTGCATTCAAATTTTTGTTCTCTTTCTTTCAGTTTTTTTTTATTTTTATTTTTGCACAAAATAATAAAATGGCAATGTTTCTTTTTCTTTTTCTTTTGGTTTTAAAATAATTCTGAAATAAAGCATGAACCCGTTCGTGCAGACTTGATCCTCCGGATTCCATTGATAACGATTTTGCTATGGCTATGTATGACTTTGACAATCCGATTTATCAAGCCAAAGAAGGGGATGAGAAGGATTGCGAACTCCCTGAGGAACTGGCCAGATTGTTAAAGCAAGAGGAAAGGGTCATCCAGCCTCACCAGGAGACTGTAGAGGTCATCAATATTGGTACCGAGGATGCTAAGAAAGAGATCCAAATCGGTGCCTGCCTGCAAGCAGATGTGAAGAGGGCTTTGATTGAGTTGTTGTGTGAATATGCTGACATCTTCGCCTGGTCGTATCAAGACATGCCAGGGTTGGATACTGATATTGTGGTACACAGGTTGCCATTGAGAGAAGAGTGTCCGCCAGTCAAGCAGAAACTTCGTCGGACTCACCCCGACATGGCCATAAAGATCAAAGAAGAAGTTCAGAAGCAATGGGATGCAGGGTTTCTTGCAGTGACTCACTACCCTCCCTGGGTTGCCAACATTGTGCCAGTACCGAAGAAAGACGGAAAGGTTAGAATGTGTGTGGATTATAGAGATCTCAATAGAGCTAGTCCGAAAGATGATTTTCCACTGCCACACATTGATGTACTGGTCGACAATACAGCTCAATTCTCAGTATTTTCGTTTATGGATGGTTTCTCCGGGTACAACCAGATTAAGATGGCACCTGAAGATATGGAGAAGACCACGTTTATTACTCTATGGGGTACATACTGTTATAAGGTGGTGCCTTTTGGGTTGAAAAACGCAGGGGCAACATATCAACGGGCGATGGTAACTTTGTTTCACGACTTGATTCACAAAGAGATTGAATGTTATGTAGATGACATGATTGCCAAGTCGAGAACAGAAGAAGAACATCTGGTTAACTTGAAAAAGCTGTTTGAAAGGTTGAGGAAGTTCCGCTTGAGGTTGAATCCAAGTAAGTGCACTTTTGGGGTGCGTTCTGGAAAGCTGCTGGGTTTCATTGTGAGTGAAAAAGGGATTGAGGTTGATCCTGCCAAAGTGAAAGCAATACAAGAAATGCCTGAACCGAGAACGGAAAAAGAGGTTCGTGGTTTCTTGGGTAGATTGAACTACATTGCAAGGTTCATATCTCACCTAACAGCCACGTGTGAACCAATATTTAAACTGCTGAGAAAAGATCAGACGGTCAGGTGGAATGATGATTGCCAATTGGCATTCGATAAGATAAAAGAATACTTGCAGGAACCTCCAATTCTCATACCTCCAGTTGAAGGAAGACCTTTGATAATGTATTTGACAGTGCTTGAAGGTTCCATGGGTTGTGTTCTCGGTCAACACGACGAGACAGGTAGGAAAGAGCATGCTATCTACTACCTGAGCAAGAAGTTTAATGATTGTGAGTCCCGGTACTCAATGCTTGAAAAGACATGCTGTGCACTTGCATGGGCCGCAAAGCGATTGAGGCAATATATGATTAGGCACACAACATTGTTGATTTCCAAAATGGATCCTATCAAATACATTTTTGAGAAACCAGCGCTAACAGGCAGAATTGCACGGTGGCAAATGGTTTTGACAGAGTATGATATTCAGTACACTTCTCAAAAGGCAATCAAAGGAAGTGTCTTGTCAGACTATCTTGCGCAACAGCCGATTGATGATTACCAACCCATGAAGTTTGATTTCCCTGATGAGGATATCATGTTTCTCAAAGCTAAAGACTGCGAGGAACCACTCCTGGAGGAGGGGCCGGACCCTGAATCCAAATGGAGTCTGATGTTTGATGGGGCCGTCAATATGAATGGATGCGGAGTTGGAGCAGTTCTTATCACGCCAGAGGGTGTTCATATGCCTTTCACTGCCCGAATAACTTTCGGATGCACCAACAATGAAGCAGAATATGAAGCTTGTATATTAGGGATTGAGGAGGCGATTAATCTACGAATTAAGACCCTTGACATTTTTGGTGATTCAGCTTTGGTAATTAATCAGGTGAAAGGGAGTTGGTACACGCACCAAGCAAATCTGGTTCCGTATAGAGATTATACAAGAAGATTGCTGACATTCTTTACAACAGTGAAGCTGTACCATATTCCACGAGATGAGAATAGGTTTGCAGACGCCTTGGCCACGTTGTCTTCCATGATTAAAGTGCAAGGGTGGAATCATGTACCTAAGATTGAAGTGTCTCGTCTTGACAGGCCTGCATTTGTGTTTGTTGTTGATGCGTCTGATGACAAGCCATGGTTTCATGATATCAAGTGTTTCTTGAAAAGTCAAGAGTACCCGCCAGGGGCATCTACTAAAGATAAGAAGACGTTGAGAAGGTTGTCTGGTAGTTTCTTCTTGAATCAGGATGATGTGTTGTACAAGCGGAATTTTGACATGGTTCTCCTCAGATGTGTGGATAAATACGAAGCAAACATGTTAATGCAGGAAGTACATGAAGGCTCTTTTGGTACCCATGCAGGAGGACATGCAATGGCTAAGAAATTATTGAGATCAGGATATTATTGGTTGACAATGGAGTCAGACTGTTGCAAGTACGCCCGCAAGTGTCACAAATGCCAGATCTATGCAGACAAAGTGCACGTTCCTCCAAATCCGTTGAGTGTCATGTCCTCTCCTTGGCCCTTTGCTATGTGGGGCATTGACATGATCGGAAAGATTGAGCCTACTGCTTCAAATGGCCATCGCTTCATCTTGGTCGCCATTGACTATTTCACCAAATGGGTTGAAGCAGCATCTTATGCCAATGTCACTAAGCAGGTGGTAGCCCGTTTCCTGAAGCGGGATATCATTTGTCGATATGGAGTACCCGAGAGAATCATTACTGATAATGGTTCTAATCTGAACAACAAAATGATGGCTGAGCTGTGCCGGGACTTCAAAATCGAGCATCACAATTCTTCTCCATATCGCCCGAAGATGAACGGCGCTGTGGAAGCGGCCAACAAGAATATTAAGAAGATTGTGCAGAAAATGGTGGTCACATACAAAGATTGGCATGAGATGTTACCATTTGCTTTGCATGGGTACCGAACGTCCGTGCGCACGTCCACTGGGGCAACCCCATTCTCACTTGTATACGGTATGGAGGCAGTACTACCGGTTGAAGTTGAAATTCCATCCCTCAGAGTCATGATGGATGTCAAGTTAGACGAAGCTGAATGGGTGCGCGCCAGATTTGATCAGTTGAGCCTTATTGAGGAGAAGCGACTGGCAGCTATATGTCATGGACAGCTATACCAACGGAGGATGAAGCGGGCATTTGACCGAAAGGTGCGTCCTCAGGTTTACAAAGTGGGAGATGTGGTACTCAAAAGGATCCTTCCTCCAAATACAGATCACAGGGGCAAGTGGACTCCTAATTATGAAGGTCCATTCGTGGTTAAGAAGGTTTTCTCGGGCGGAGCCTTATTACTTACAACCATGGATGGCGAAGACTTTTCATCCCCTGTCAACTCAGACGTAGTCAAAAAATACTTCGCATGAATAGACCCGCTGGACAAAAAGGAAGTCCAGGAAAAAAAAGGCATCCCGGCGAACCACAAAAACAGAATAAAAAGGTTCGGGCAAAAGTTAGGGATAATAAATAAAAAAAATTGTACACCCGGTGAGTTGAAAATCCGCAAGGACAACTCAGGCAAAATAGGGTATCCCGGTGGATTGAAAACCCGAAAGGGCGGTCCACGCAAAAGAGGGATTTAAGCGAACGACTACGATCTGAGTTATCTGTAGGAATCGGTCTGATCATTCCTCAGAAGGCAAGATCAGAGAGTTTTGAAGACATACTGGCCATAGCAGAATTGAAACTCAGTGGAACGCCGTTTTCACATTGCCATTAGGATAGTTTCTTTTCTTAATTTTCAGCGATCACCTCTTTCCAGGGATCGCTTCCTGATGTAATTGCCTATTCTGGGCCTTTTGATCAATAAATTGAATTTCAGTTAAAAGCTTCTTATTTTGTTTTACTGCCTTGTTTGCAAAAACGTCCGAATTTTTGATACAATATTGCATTTGAAAACATGGTGGCTTCACAGTAACACGTGCAGAATATATTTAGAATTACTTTGAATGTTGAATAATCCTGGATGGTGGAATCAAACCACGCAATATTCCGGGGCATGTGTGTGTCTTCTTTTGTTGCAGGTAACAGATTCAGATGATTTTAAACACAAGACGGATAATCACTTATTCCCACGCAAGAGACTGGGGCAATCATGTTCAGGGAAGGGTTTACTGGTTACCCTTTTGTCACAACGTTTACTGGTTGAGTCCATCATTCGGTCGACGGTCGTTCACGACGTCTCGATGTCAGAGAATTGAGTTCAACTGGGTATCGTTGCATCTTGTTAAGTCAATTTTCCCATTCAGTATTTCCAACAGTTACAAGCTTTTCTGCGTTGATAACGGTTGTGAATCCCCAGTAGAGCTGCTTCGCAGACACTGAAGTTGATGGTCAATCCCCAGTGAGATCGCCAGGAGTTTGAAGATGCTTAATCTTCTGTAAAATCCTCTTATAATGTTTCTTCAGGTAAGTCCTGTATCATGGAGCAGGAAGCAAGTTGTTGATCCTCCCAAGCATGTGGCATTTTGGATTTCCCCAGCAGAAGATGTTCCCAATCTATTATCCCCAGTAGAGTTTGAGGACATTTGGTCTTCTGTAAAATCCTCTCAAGAGACGTTCCCCAGCACGAGACGCTTTAAAGCAGGTCTCCCCAACAGAGTTTGTGGTAAACTCATCACCCCCAATGGAGTCGTCAAACAGAAAGTTCGCCTAACATGAGGCATTGTGGCACTTATCCTAAGCTCAACTGTCTTATTCCTCAACAGACTACTGTGGAGTTGCTTTGGTCTTCCCCAATAGATCTAGGGACTCTCCCCAGCAGGTTGCAACAGATCATTTTCTAACCAGGATTTGCATATCCCCGACAGAGTAATCTTGATTCCCAGCAAGATTGTATCTCTGGTAATGGTATCCTCACAGAGTTCAGCATTGAATCTTGTCAGCAATACTCCCCAGCTGAGTTGTTTTGTCCCCACAGAGGCTTATTGATCAACAAAATCTCTTCCTCAGCAGAGTGATAGTATACTCTTTCCCCAGCCGGGTTAGAAGGTTGATTCTCCCCGCAAAGGATCTTAGGTTTGATAAATCCTCGAGCAGAGTTTTAATGACCTTTTCCTCCCTAGCAAGATGTCATGCAAAGAAATTCTCATCCCCAGCGGAGTTGCTGTGACCAGAATCCAGCCCCAAGCAGATGAAGTAATTCCTGACAGAATCATCATTTCCCCATATTTCCAAAGTCCAATTTATTTTTGGCAAACTTGACGATTCGAAGCAGACGGATTGTTCATTCATCCTCCAGCAGAGATATTATCCTTTCAGGAGTCCCCAAGTCAAAACATTGATCATTGTTCCTCAGCAGTGTCAGCAGAGATGTCTGACACAGATGCAGAGAGTAATCCAATTTTGGAATTCTTAAAGTCCAACCGTAGATTGGTAAAAGGTCCATCCAAGGGTGGCAAATTCTTAAAGTCCAACCGTAGATTGGCAAAAGGTCCATCCAAGGGTGGCAAATCATTGCAAAGTCCAACCGTAGATTGGCAAAAGGTTCATCCAAGGGTGGCAAATCATTGCAAAGTCCAACCGTAGATTGGCAAAAGGTCCATCCAAGGGTGGCAAATCATTTGAAAGTCCAACCGTAGCTTGGCACAAGTCCACCCGTAGTGTGGCAAGTCAGTAGTCGTCTGACTCCCTTTAAAAGACCGCAGCTAAGTCCAACTGTAGATTGGCCAAAGACCATCCATAGTGTGGCATCTCAGCAAAGTCCAACCGTAGATTGGAAAAAGTCCCCCGTAGTGTGGCATCTCAGCAAAGTCCAACCGTAGATTGGCAAAAGTCCCCCGTAGTGTGGCAATTCAGCTGCAAAAGTCCACCCGTAGTGTGGCAAGCCAGTAGTCGTCTGGCGTTGTACTAAAAGACGTTGCTAAAGTCCACCCGTAGTGTGGCAAGCCAGTAGTCGTCTGGCGTTGTACTAAAAGACGTTGCAAAAGTCCACCCGTAGTGTGGCAAGCCAGTAGTCGTCTGGCGTTGTACTAAAAGACGTTGCTAAAGTCCACCCATAGTGTGGCAAGCCAGTAGTCGACTGGCATTATACAAAAGACATCTTCCCGGTGGTTTTCTTCTCATCAGAGTTTTTTTTATTCAAGCAGAGTTCGTTTGGTTGGGTTTATTTCCCTTTTCTTCTTCCCGGCTGAGTGCAAATTTTTGGGTTTTTTGTCAGTATTCAATCCCTCCATACCTTGAAAGTATGACAGCAATCGCTATCATCCGTTCAGGTCTACAGTGATTGAATAGGGGCAGCTGTAATACCCCAAAATTTGCCCTCTCTTTCCTCATATCTTTTAGCATGAGCTTTCATTGCATTGCATTGTATTCAAGCATAGAAAAACAAAGCATCAAGCATTTAGCATTGCATCTTGCATAAGGGCATGTGATCAGGTGGTTCTCTAAGGTGTTGATCATCCAAAGAAGAAGACCAAGTGTTTCTCACAAGCTTCAAAGACCTCTTACATCATGTATCATCTCCATTTGATCTCACAAGTCATGGAAAGAGGAGAATTCATCAAGAAGATTGGACAGTGCATGATCTCCTATACAAGGCAGTCAAAAGTTGGGATCTGACCCCCAAACGAGCAAGCTCTTTGATTCTTTATCATCTCCAAGTGGCACATGTCATCATTGGTGGACATGATACACATCATATTCAGAGGAATTTGAATTTGGAGAATGTGTTATCTCCTCCTAACCAGAGGGTACCAAAATCAGGGTTGGCTTTAAAATCAGTTTATTTCTGATTTTTTGGGCAAGGCTTGATCTCATGGTATCCCTTATGTCCTCAAGTGTCTAGGGATGGAAGATTGCCCATCAATTTGTTTCAGAAGGTTTTCAATTGATCAGAAATTTCAAAATCAGGAGAATTGGGAATAAAGTCAACTGTGCAGTGGAAAAGTCAACCCTTGACTTTTTGAGGTCAACATCTCGATTTTCAAGTCAAATGTGATCATTGTTGAAGATTTGACCAAGAAAATCCAAGAGGTTCATCAAAAATCAAGAAATGTGAGAAGTTGCCATATTTGGAATAGTAGGGTTTCTAAAAATAGTAAGTTTTGGCCATTTTAGCACCTCTATTTGAGTCAAGTTTTTTCAATTTTAAAGCATCAAGTCAAAAATCCACCAGACCACAACAAAAGATCTTGTTTCAAGCTTCAAATCCATATAAAGAACTCCTCCATTGGATCAAAATTGAGTGAGTTATGATCCATCAAAGTTTGAGAAAACTAGGGCAAAAATCAAGTCATGGCAAGGCAATTTCAAGTCACCCGGCCATAATCTCATCAAACATGTGGCGTGCCAAATGTCAAGCCAATTTTCTCCATCAAGAAAGCTTCAAATGAAAAAATTTTGAACATCAAAGTTGTTCATTGCTATGTCCTCTTCAACTTTGATGTCAAATTTTTTTCATTTGAACAAGTTATCATAGAGATATCAAGGCTCAAAGAGGAATGGTTCATGCTGAATTTTTCATGGGCCATGCTGCCATGCACGTTTTGCCATGATAGGCCCACAGGGCCAGCTTGTTTTTTTGGTTTTCTTTGTTGATTTTAAGTGTGTTAGAGACCTTTTCTCATCAAGATTCAAATACCAAAGTTGTTCTATCATGTGTAGGCTTTCCAAAGAGTATAAGCATTCCTCATTTCATGTAGTATTACTTAACTTATGGTTGCTTAAAGTCCAAGGTTCTCATTGATGTTTTTCAATGGTATTTCTTGCAATATGATGAGATAACAAGGTCACATGAATTTTAGTTCTTTTGTTGTGCCATTTCTTTTGCCAAAATGGGCTAAACATTTTCCATGTACCATACATAATACATGTGGGCACTTCACCAAAAGAGGAAATGTGAATTTTGAATTTTAAACTTGCTCAGCAAGTAGAATCATTGCCAGCTCACCTCACACGAATTTTACACCATCATCCAACCCTAAACAAATGCACATGGCTTTGGTTCCAAGCCTACATCCAAACCACCACCTTTCATGTACAATTTTCATCTTTCTCTCTCCCAAAGCAAAAAACAAAACCACAAGCCTCTTGCTTCGTTTCCACTCCTCATTCATACCCTAAGAATCATCTCTCTATAAATAGAGACACATTCCACCTCATTTGACAAGCTTGGAGAGCAAAAGAAATTCTGTCGAAATATTGTCTAACACCTCTGGTTTTTTATCTCTTGTGAGCTGTACAAGCAACCATAACAAGAGTTATCTACCCAGACATCAAGTAGGAAGTGTGAGGAAGCCATAGAAAAAAAGAACCAGACCAAACGGAGTCCTGAGGAAGGAGAACGGATCTCGTCTTTGAAGCACGTTCCTCACGGCGGTGTCGGTAACTTCGTGAGCTTTCTCAATTTTTTTGATGTTATTATGCTTATCTCATTCTCATGATTCCAAATCTATGTTTATTTTTCATTTTTATGCCTAAAATTCTTATAGCTAGCTTGTTTATGTTTTGATGCATTTTGAGTTTGTGTGAACATCTTGAAAGTTGGTTCGTATGAGCATAAACCGGTGTCATTTTTGGATTCTACGCGAAAAACTGAGGGGGGGGGGTGTCCCGGTTCTTCCATTTCCGGCCGGACCAGCCGCCGCCGGCGGTGGCCGGCCGGACCGGCGTGGTGCTGCATTTCTCCATTCCAGCCACTGTTCACGTGAAGTTTGCATGGGTTTTATGAGGAAGATGATGAGGTGGCACCTCATCATTGGTTTATTGGTTTTTTATTTTATTTTTTTGTTTCTATTTTGTCTTTTATGATTTAAAAAAAATGACCAATTGATGGGTGATTCACATGTTATACGTTACAGCTTTTGTTCCATTTCTTTTTATGTTTTTGTTTTTTATTTTATTTTTTATTTTATTTTATTTTATTTTATTTTTTTTCTGGTGATTTTACATGGGCCTTGAGCCCGGTTTCTATCCACACCCCCTCACGGCCCAATTTATGTTTTTGCTTTCTAAATACACACCCTTTTTTATACACTTATTTTTTTTTTCCCATTCTATTTTCGTTTTATTTTTAATTATTAAAAATAATTATTTTTATTA
The DNA here is from genome assembly GCA_022829125.1 of Lathyrus tuberosus. Lineage (NCBI taxonomy): Eukaryota > Viridiplantae > Streptophyta > Magnoliopsida > Fabales > Fabaceae > Lathyrus > Lathyrus tuberosus. The sequence goes on along the minus strand of JALAZF010000199.1, from coordinate 4,451,524 downwards.
AAAAATTCCAAAAAAATTCATGAACGAATTTTAATGTCTTACTTAATTTTATATGAATTTTATTTTCATTTTCCATTTATTTTCGTAATTAATTCCGATTTTATTTTTCAAAGTGTCTTCCATGTTTACCCTTGTGATTAGTGCTTATGTTTGATGATCTTTTCATGCCTTATTGAGCTGGTATTTTTGCCATGTTTTGACACTTAATTGGGGAATGTTTTAATGTCATGTTGCTGCCTTGGTGAGCACTTTTGTTTGCTTTTTATGTGATTTTTGATGCCCCTCGATCATTGCTCGGTTATGTGCATATCTTGACTCGTGGAACACCTTTGAACATGTTCTTGAGCTAATTCTGTTCCAATATTTTTACACATGTTAATTGGATGTTTAAGATTTCCTTGGATTATTTTTTGGGAATTTATTGAACCACTTTGCTATTTTTGGTTGATTTTTACTTGTGGCTTGAAGTTCATTGAAGCATGCTTAGACACTTGACCTAGTTGGAGTGCTTTTGTTTACTTGTATTTGATTGATGCTTGAAGTGATTATATGGTGTGATCCTATTCTGTTTGAGCATGTTTATGGCTTTGGAATCATCTTCATTGATTCATTTTCTAATTTGATATTGATTTTCTAAGTTAATGTTTGTTTTGACTTGAATTTTGTGGTATGTTTGACTTAATCATGTGCAATGCTCCTTTGTATTAAACAACCAATGCATAAGGCCTTTTGTTTGACTTGTATGACATGCTTTAGATTCTGACCCTCTTGGTTTAAGGTGCTTTATGTGACATGTCCTCACTCTTTGCTTCACATGTCCTTTGGTTTGCTTGCATGGATGATAAGTGGATGTCTTGTCTAATTTTGATGCATGTTTGGAATGTGTTGTTTGATGATTCATCTTGTGTGACTTGAGTTTGATCTTAGTATGTTGTTGATGCATATGCTACTGCCCTCTTGAGTTCATTACTTGGTTTTCACTTCACATGTTCATTTTGGGATGATTTGTATGATGCATGTCATTATCAAATGTTTTGTTGCTTCTTTGGCTCATAATGCATCATGATGTGAGATACTTTTGTGTGTTTGAATTGATAGATCATGAGATGTCTTAAGTTCTGACTTGGATTCATGTTCATCTTATTTTGTCCATTTCATCTTTGTGTAAAGTTCGTTGATGCTTAATTGTACTTCTTATGCAAGTTTACTTGCATCTTTTCTTGTGTGCTTTCACTTGTGTACTTGAGATGTGCTTGTGTGATTTTTGAAGCATGTTTTATGATGTGATTTGGATATGATGATTATGATTTGCTTGCTGCCCTATCTTTGTATCTTATCTCTCTTCTTCTTTTCTTCTCTTTCACTCTTTCACATCCCATGAATCTCAAGACTTGTTCAAGTCTTGGATTCTTTTCCCCTTAGAGCTACCTAGTCCAACTTAATTTTTGATTGAGTTTGGAGTAGGATTAGCATTAGGTTTTAGCTAGGCTTCCTCTTTCAAACCTCACTAACCATAGGACCTCCATGCATGATAACGTTAGGACCCTTAGTTTCCCTTTAGAGTTTCCTTTGCGTTTTCTCTTCTCATCTTCAAACAAAAAGTAAAAAATATTAATAAAGGAAAACAAACATTGTATTTAGGCCTTTCATGCAAGAACAAGATAGTGAGGGATCTTCTCTCGTTTTCTTGGAATGTTTAGCGTGCGTCCCATCTCGGGTCGTTATGCGAGGCATTCGATCTTACATGAGGGACTTAAATACAATGCGCGTTACAAAACACAAAACAATCAAAACACTTCTTTCTAAAAGACAAAAACAAACAATAACGTCTTTTCCTTCGGGAATTATTTTCTCATCTCACTCACTCTTAACGTACGAACGTGCTCCTACTCGTTCTCTCGCAAGATGGTAACGCACTCGGACCGGCGAGCCTGCAACACCTGAGCTAGAACGTAAGCCGTTCTCTAAAAAACACAAACAACTTTTCCCTAGTTAGGGGAACTACGTCGCTCTGATTCTCATGCTCCCGATGAGATACGTAGGCAGTGGGGTAGGGCCCATTCGAGCACTTCTTTTATTTTCCCTACATTTGTTTCTTTCTCTTTCTCTTTTCCTTTCCTTTTTTTCTGTTCCTTTCCTTTCCAATAGCAGTGGAGCTCCAGACGACGACACCCTTTGATTGAGACAAGCAAGCGTGGATCCCATCGGGTACGATGGACGTGAGGGGGTGCTAATACCTTCCTCTCACGTAACCGACTCCCGAACCCAGTTCTCTTGGTCGCAAGACCATGCTCTATCCTTTCTCTTCAAGTTTATGCGGTGTTTCCTTTCCCTCTCTTGGGATAAATACATATTGCTGGCGACTCTGTTTCGGTGCCACTTTCGCGTTTGTACTTAGATGAAAATCTCGGGAGCGACAGAGATCTTGCGAGATTAGATTCTGTTGGGTTAATGAACGTTATATCCAGTTGGATCACTGAACGGTTCATTAGAGGTTAGTCACCGGCAATTACCCGTGCAGATTGTAATCAGTTTGGTTATAGTGGATTAAGTCCTTGCTAAGGTAAAATCACCTTGGAAGGGTGGACTGGATTAGCTTGAGGATTACTCAAGTGAACCAGGATATATCGTGTGTTATGTACTCTTACTTATGCCTTACGTTATTATTTGTATTTATGTATCGTTTACCAGAACCGCACATAACAAGTCACAACCACACAACTCTGATATGCTTCCGCATTGCAAGTTTGAAGTTTCTCAACGAAACTCTGATGTATTAACACAACAATAGTTCAAGGAGAAAAGTAATTAAAGAGTGTAAAACCCAATTCAACCCCCCCTTTCTTGTGTTTTTCTTACACCTTCAATTGGTATAAGAGCTCCGGTTCTGTTATTGATGGATATCAAACACTTAACAATGTCAGAGAAAGATCCAGATGCGATGTGAAGAAATACTCTAGGTAAGATTTCAATCCACTGACAATTTCAGTCTCATATCAGAAGATGATTGAATACTAAATTGTAATCAAGCGGATTACCTTGAGCAAGTTACTGATTCTTGAAGTCTTGAAGTTGTCAACAACAAAATCTTCTCCATTGAAGCTTGGAAGAAGATTGAAGAATCAACTGACAAGATAGATTCATCAGATAAGGAGTAATATCTGTTGAATGCCTATCTTAGAAATCTGATTGGATGAACAATGTATTTGCTCAAGATTAAATCATCAGAAAACAAAAATCTTGTTTACTGAAGATCAATTCCTTGTGAGTATGAGATGTTTTCAAGGAACGAATTAGTCCACTCTTGACTTTCTCAGGAAAAACTCATTAGGAATTTTCTGAAGTAAAGAAAAAAAATTGTTAAGTTATGATTCTGATGAATAAGAACTTCATAAAGAAGTATAAAGAAGAAGTCAGAAATCATGAACTGAGGAATTCAAACCCTTAGAAGTGATTCAACATCTGAAGCTTAACTGATCAAATAGTTAAAAGATTCAAAGAAGAATTGAATATTATCTCCTTGAGAATCTTTGCAGAAAATTGAAGAAAATTCAGAAAGAGGAAATTTGTTGATTCATCAGGAATCTGATTTAGGATGAATTCTGATTATTGATTGAAGTAACACAGAAAATCAAGTTTTGTTAACTTGAAACTCTATCTCAAGTGAAAAAACTGTAAAAGTTTTAGATTGTTATCTGATATCCCTCTCAGAAATTCATGATGCATGAATCCTGAAATCAGAAGATGCTCGGCAAGATGCAAAAACAGAAGTCATTTATTCTGACTCAAAAGGATTTAAGTCACTGATGTTCTTCAGAATGAAGAAATTAGTAGACATTCTTTTTAGAAGTAGATATGATGTTAATTCTTTGATGGATTAACTCTAAACAAGTTAGATCAGCATTGCAAGAACAAGGTTATCATTCAAACTCATCATGTATTACACACAAGTTTGATGATACTTGTATATGAACAAGTTCTACATCTGCTCGTGGAAACGAAGTCAGAAAATGTTATGTGATGTCAGTTAAATTTCTCAAGCACATAATCTCTCAGAAGTTATGTTCAAGCTAAGGAATTACTGATCTTCTAAAAACAAGCATTTAGTTAGAAGAGATCTTGATGGAAGAAAGATGTTCTGTTGATCAAAATATCTGTATCTGAAGATTGTTTTTAGAAATCAGATGGATAAGTCTGAGCAGAAGAATGAAGAGATCATCTGAAGAGAATATTGATTCTATTTCTTAGACTAGAGATCAGAAGAATGGAAGAAATCAGATGGTACTTGTTCAAAACCTCTGACAGATCACTCTGAAGAAAGAAGAAGCAGAATGAAGCTGACCGGGAGCTTTATTAACATCCCCAAGGACACTCAGAAGTAGTGAACAAAGAACCAGATGAAAACTATCAGATGCAAAAGAAATCAGAATGAAGAGGACCTCTGAGGAAAGACGGAAGCTTCAACACAGGTTAAAGCTCAAGTCAGAGTCAAAATGGGAAGCACTCAGATAAAGAATCGCTGTGAAGATTTCAGAATCTCAAAGGTACATTTTTCTTTGTCTTTAACTTATTAGAACTTCTGATAGAAATACTTCTACAAGATGTCTTAAACAGAAGTATTGTAGATGGTTATGCAAATTCAAATTGTGAATTTTCTGATTAGTGGAAATCTCATGATTTGGAACATTTTTTATCTCCAAGAGAAAATCTTTTGATCAATTCTCTGGATAATATGAACACAATATGACATCTGTCATAATTGCGAATCAAGTGTGATCATCCTTGAGAACATAAGCTTTCTGGAGAATGAGCAAAATCTTACGTCTGATATAAGCATCTCTGTTTAATGTCTTTATGTTATGTCAGATTTTGCTTGCCATTTCTAAATGCTCAATTACTCTTAGACTTTTTAGTAACCTGTTTGGTACCTTCTTCCTATGAAGACTGGTTCACGCCATTCCATTTCTTTGATATTCTTGTCTTGTGTTCTGTCCTTGATCCATGTCACTACTAGAGTATAGTACACTTCCATTATCCACTTAAGTGTATATAAGTCAAGACTGCTAGTCAAGATTCATCACACTTACTTCCTTCCTTTCAAAAACCAAGTTTGTCTTGTCTTCCCTTTCACCTATTCATCATGCCTCCACTAACTTTTCTAGGAAATGGAGACCTTCTTGAAATTATTTCTAAAAAACAGATTAAAATTGAAGTGCCCCTTCTGACAAGTAACATTGCCAACAATCTCGTAAATGTGTCATTTGTTTAACAATGGGAAAGGTATTTCAACATGCTGAAGAAACCTTTTTATGTGAATCTTGTTAAAGATTTCTCGAAGCATGCATACCTTGATTATGATAGTGGACGTATCAATTCTTATGTTTCTGAAGTTCCCATCTCCATCACTCCCTTCTGAGTAACTCTCGCAACTGGATGTGAAAATGTTGGAATCACTATTGATTTTGACAGAAATAAGTTCTTTGTTGCTATTAGATTTGCCTCTCTTCATGACCTATCATCGGGATATAAACCTTATAATCCTGAAAATCTCCTAACCATTCCCAAAGCATGGTACAAGCTCGTGTTGTCTAATTTCCTTCCCAGAGGAGAAAACCATGACATACTATGATATCATGACCATGAATTCATTTATTTTCTGATGAATGATATTCAGATAAACCTACCACACACAATCTTCAACTGTCTCTGGAAATCCATCTCTGAGTCCAGAAGTCGCACAAAGTCTTATATTCCTTATGGAAGAGTTTTGTCTGAGATTTTCTTCAGAGAAGGAATAGTGAATATAATCAAAGAGACAATAGCAGAGGATGGTCCTGAAAACTTTCCAGAAAACTGTTTGTTGAAGACAAAGTGTGAAGTCTTTAGTGACTAGGAAAACAAGACTTATCTCTGTTTAATAGTGTCCGTTTTTGCATATTTTTCTTGAATTTGTCTAGATCGTATCTGTTCTGGTCATTGTACCCGTGTAGGTTTGCCATAATTTATTTAAGTCTGATCAATAGTCAAATCTGTAAACCTTTCTTAATGAAGTATTTGCTTTTCTGTTAGTAAATGGCTCATACTCTTAAGAATGCTTAGTTCTCACATTTATTATATCACTTTGCACTACTTAAAGTTGAATATGAATAATTCAAGAATGAGTTATAATATTAAGAGAAATTTGGATTAATCTAAATCTTAAAATATGTCTCGTATGCATCTTTACATGTAAGACATATGAAAGATTTTTCCTCGAGAAACCGCCATCATTAAAAGATGTCTGTCACCTTTGCCACTCATAGGAGAGCATTTATCACCCACGATCGGTTGATATTTCCCCATTAAGAGATTAACTGCTCCTTTTCTTTTCCCTTGTATCTAGGTCTCTTAGCATACCCTAGGCAATCATAACTTACCTAGGAAATAGTAAATGCAAACCTTTTGATCGATTCAGAAGTTACTTTCATTTAATTTCTTCCACTCTCATCCACTTATAAGTAGTAGGAATTCTCCTTTCACCATATTCCATCCTTCTCATTCATTAATCCACTCTCTTCTTTCATCTACTTAAAGGCATATCTTGTTTTTCCATAGTTTCTCTCTATAACTATCCATTGTTCAAAACCCTCTTGAAATCTCAAACTATCAAAATGACTCCAAGAACCTTTCATGGCAACGATGATCTCCTAGAAGTTATAAATGAAAAACAACCAACAATTCTAGTGAGTGATGGTCGAGACTTTCATCGTGGAATTCATTTTCAAAATTGGAATGGATACCTTTCTATGTTAAGAGGATCAATATATCCCAACATCGTAAAGTCTTTTTGGATCAATGCCTATGTCAACATTGATGGTCTATCTATTTCTTCAAACATCTATGGTTTTCCTGTTTCATTCAACTCTGCAGACATTGCCACAGCCATTAATTGTCCTAAAAAGGGTATAACTACCAGTCATGACTCCATTCGATGTACTTCTGATGCTGAAATGCATTATCTGTTCAATAAAGACTTTGATTTTGAGCCCACGAATCCAGAAAAAGTTCTGTCTACTCCAAAAGGATGGTTCAAGTTCATTTTGACAAATCTTCTCCCTCGTAACGTTAACAAAGATTTTATGTATCATGAGGATAAGCTTCTCATCATGTGTCTTCTTAAGCCAACTCCTATAGATTTGTCTCAAGTAATCTTTGACCATCTTAAAGATTCAATCATTCTGTCAAGAACTATGAACAACTCATTCATTCCCTATGGAAGAGTTCTATTGGAGGTCCTCTTCAGAGCAGGGATCGTGCAAACAGTTCGTAATGTTTGAGCTGGTCCTGACATTGCTCTGGATAGAAAATTCTGTGAAACCTTCGATAGCCAATGGTTCACATAAAGTAAGATGATTGTCTATCTGAACTGGGCTAGTGTTATATGTAGTTCCCTCAATTTATCAATGAAATATCTTTTGGTTATTCTCTTGAATGGCTTTCATGTCTTAATTTTGGTATCATAGAGATTCATTATCATATTTAATCATGATTTAAAATGCTTAACATGCTATAACTTTTTGATGATGTCAAAAAGGGGGAGAAATAGAATGTATGATTTTGATAGATTTTGATAGATCTTAAGAGATTGAAGAACTCAAACAAATAAATGATTTAAAATGCATTTACCACTAACGTTTGAACAAGTTCACTAGGCATTCTAAGACAGGTTTAAAATGAAAGAATTTTGTTTAAGTTCTTAAGAACTGTTTGTTCATATAATCGAAGTTGTACACTTCGTGAACATATGCTCAGAATCAGATTGACCCAGTACTGTTCAGAAGTTGTGAACTTTCTAAAAGTCAAAGTTATCATGATTTTGGTATCATAATGTTCAGAAGCTGTAAACTGTCTGAGAATGTGATATTCAGAACATAAGAATCTGAAGCAGAAGTCTTACTGAAAGCAGTCAAGTCAAAAACTACATTTAGAGATGCTTTTCAAAAGAACTGAGCAAATAAAAAGTTGAAGACTGTCTGAAGAACTGGATAGAAGATCCAAGAAGAAGAAGTTCTGATAACCAAGAATTGGTATCAGACTCAGTCTACAATGATATCAATCAGACTCAAGCTGTGAAATACCTTCATTGGTATCAAACTCAGCATACTATGGTATCAGACTATGAATCAAGATTACGTTGGTATCAGATTCAGAATCAAACTTCGATTGATCACAAAAATATCCTTCAATTAGATCAAGAATCAAGCTGTGATCCTTCATCGAGTTCTGATAGAAACATGGTTCTGAGATGAAGGCCTGTTGTCTGTTCAAACTCTGAAAAGTCATGATCTTAATTGGTGATCAAAATTGGTATATCTGAATCATGATTCTGAAGATCCTAATATTTGACTTATAGCAATCAAGGGGTGACTACCCAGAAGATTCACATGTTAAAATCTATAATCTTCATCAAGTCTGAAACTCGGGGGGCGTTTCTTATAAGACAATGTATGTTTCTGATAAATAGTGTGGCAAGTTATTAGAAGAGAAGTGTTATATCTCTGTGCTACATTGATTCTGCTGAAAAGTAGAAATTGCTTCAGAAGACTCTGAAGTTATGAGGCTCTGATACGATGTCTAAAGGAAACAAGTTCTAAAGATCTGAAGACAGAAGTTCTGTTGAACAAAGTCTAGATGCTGAAGGCTTATGCTTCTTGAGATAAAAGGAGAAGTACTCTATGTTCTGACACCTCAAAATTGTTATTTTGTGAGTCTTTAGAAAAAATAAGATTCTAGACGATCATAAATTAAATCTTGGAGTGAACACATTCAGGGGGAGCTGCTGTTCCAGACTCTGAATATGTTTAATTTGGTGATTACCTTGTATAAAATGTTCTATCAAAATACATGGTTTTGCCATCATTAAAAAGGGGGAGATTGTAAGAACAAGAGTTGTCTCTGCAAGTCATCTCTATGTTTTGATGATAACAATGAGTATTTGTGTATTTACAAATTTTATATAACATGTTTTTTTATTAAGTATGACTATTTCGTTGCTGAAGTTCCTTAAAGAAAATTGGATTGTGGTTATACATTGCATAAATGATGGACAATACTGCTAATTCCTTCAATAGTGTGTATTGGCAGACTGAATAAATATGTAACAATGGCAAGATACTTTCCAGTAGAAAATAACATGTTGATCACACTACATAATATATATTTATGTTTTTTTTGCCTAATTTTGATATGAATTCAATACTATCTTCTTTATGCAATGTCTAATCTTGGTATGAATTCAAAGCTAATGTCCAATTTTATACATTTTGTAGGATTTATTTTAATGCCTAATTTTTATATTAATAAACCATAAAATTAATACACAACCCATTACAAAATACAAACATAGTTACATAAGACTTTGACTTCGAAATTCTTCTAGAAACAACACAGTGAATGGTAATTTGAACATAAACATCCATAAGACATGAAAGAAACAATAGTTTTATAGTTTCAACTTCTACTAAAACCACTCAATACAGAAGATAAAAAAAAAAGGTCAAACCATCATACAAAAAATTACTTTTCATATTCTTATACTTAATAGCCATATTCAACCTTATATTACTTCATCAACCAACATTAGCCATCAACGATTCATCAAATACATAAACATCAACTCTAAATACGGTTGGACCCTTAAACACATCACATCACCTGCCCTTAGCTTCTTTTATTTGGCATATTGATACCATCCATGCCCAATGTACTTCTCAAAACAGTTCCTTTTTGCAGTATGGATAACATAGTCGTATCTTCTTCCAATGTCCATGTCCATCATCCTGATTTGTTTTTCACCGTTTTTGAAACACTTCTTAGATATTAATTTTGGAATGTGCTGCAAAATATATGTTTCATTTTAATGAAAACAACATGCAAGTCGAAATAAACATATAACTAAAAGATTTCTTAGTCATTTCAATATCAACACATGTTTTTGTGCCTTATCACAACGTGTTATTATTTTCTGCCAGATCCGTGGACCAACTTCGTCAACCTCCATGGGTAAGGAATAATCCCTACATAAAAACAGAAATCTTAAGATTAAAAACCAGAACATTCATTAAGAACACAAAATGGAAATAACAATAATACTCAGTACCTAAAGCAATATGAAGACTCATTTGATATGACAACACGAATAGGGCGTTTTGGACCTTTCATCTTCTATTCCCCTTATTCAATTTTCTCTATTTATAAACTGATTAGAAAAAAACTTATGATGAGAAGAACTAAGAAGCCTAATATATCTTTATATTTTTTAAGTTATGCATTTTTTGGGCCAAATAGAAAGATCTGTTACGACGATGATGGCCCAAACAATATCCATTTATTATTTATGCTGTAAAATACAAGTTTATTATATATTTATACAAAAACCTTTTACCTATTTGGAAATTTGAAATTTGACATGTGAGAAGTTATTTTGAAATTTGAGTAGATTCGATAGAGATTTAATACAGTCTTTTAAAATATATACTTCTACACGTTTGCCAAAAAATAGACCATCATATAGGTTACCTATAATTTAATGTCATTATTGTCATTTATGATATGACAATTCAGTTGAGTATCACATATTTTGTTTTAACCAGAAGTTACCCGCATGGTCTGACTGTTCATATTTTCAAAGACTCCATTATTCCTGCTACTACCTATTATTCCTCTTCTTTATCATTATCACGATTTTACTTTTAACCAAGAGTTACTTGAATGTTCTGGTTATTCATATTCCAGGCTTATGTTTTTCGTTTTCTTTTGGTAGCTACTATTATGCTCTGACAATTAAAAATCAACACCCAACAATATTGCATATATAACATGAAAATATATAAAACCAAAGAAATAATAGAGATTATAGATTAACAGAACCAAGTTTACAAGATAAATACGAAAAGTTCTAAATTCAAATTCTTACATACAAATCCAAAAGTAATTCCAAAATAAAATCCAAAACACACATATAAAGATTGATCTAACCCAAAACATTTAATTCAGGAAAACAACTCCATCACCTACTTTCCACTTTCACATACACGTAAGGAGAAAACTGCAACATACTCCAAACCAACGTATCACCATTGCAGAGGTTTTTACTCTGAGTGAATTCGTACCATCCGAATGTCATGTACTTTTCGTGGGTGCTTGGTTGATTGTTCCTTCTTGTTGTATGAACTTGAGAATTGAAAATTTTATTCTTCTCAACATCGACAAGTTTGATTTCCTCTTGCATTGTTCGAAGGTATCTTTTAGCTATTGTCCTGGGAAAATGCTGCATATAATAGAATTGAAAACAATATAAGATATACACTCTTTTGCCATAAACGCAATATATCATATATGAATATTTGCTTACCATAACATTATTTGCACTGCTTTTTGCATTTTTTATATGAGTCTTCCAAGTATATTGCATGGCCCCCATTGACCACTTGTCCTTTATTTCATTTGAGAACCTTGATTTTGCAACAAATTTTTGTTTTCCATCCTTAGCCATTTATTTCTCCTCCGACTTCTTCTTCAATCTATTTGACTGCCTTGCTTCCAGAATAACTTTATGTATTCCTTCCTTAGCCACATATTTTTTGATAGATTTCTTCTTTGATCCATTCAAGACCAGTTCCTTCCCAACAACTTTATGTTTTTCTTTCCTGATCCCCGATATATCAATAACTTTCTTCTCTTCAACCTTTCTTTTCCTTGGAGCACCATATACAACAATGTCTGCTTTGTCATTCATTATGTTTTTCACAATCTCAATGTTATATCTATTCTCCTCATTGTTATCAACCGGTTCTTCCTTAATATAATGAAGAAAAACTCTTTCATTATGAGAGGAAACAACAAAGATATTTGCATTTGTTACAGCCGATGCGTCTCTGGTACGACATTTCATGGCAGCTTTCTTTTTCTTTCCCTAAGTAGAAAAATACTCAGTCTTAGCTACCAACTCCTTAATTACTTCCATTGCGTCTTCATTGTTGATGTGCAAAATTAATAAATCAAATTATTAAATCATGTATAAAATAAACAATTAGAATACGCAAATATGTATGAACATCAATTTCTAATGTTTAACAAGTGAAACCCTAATTTTGTATATTCTGTAGCTCTATGTTTAAAATGGAAATCTGAATGAACATGAATTACTAAACTTAAATAAAATCAATATCAGAAAAAGTAACAAATTTTACCAATGGAATAACAAAATCAAATGTTATTCTGTTTGTTGCCTAACGCATTGCCCATTATCGTTCGAGGTTAAACCCTAAACTCTACAATTTCGTTAGATTTAAAATTAGAAATCCAAATACCCAGAACATGTAAAATCATCTTACTGTTTTCATATTTTCTAAATGGTTTAAAAAAACCGAAGCCCTTTGATTTGGGAATGCAAGAGAATATGAATATCAGTTCCAAAATCGATTAATAGTACAAGAACAATATTGATTAGATTAATGGTTCATACCTCATGTTTCAGTCATCATCAGAAGAAATGTATCCACAACAACGTGCGCTCGATTCTGCCATTGAGGAGAATTCTTCAGTGGGTGCTCCTGATACGAAGAGAGTAAGAGACAAGAGAGACAAAGAGAAACTTAGAGGATGGAGTATTGTTAAAAGTTATAGAATACAAACCTAAAATGTAAAAAGTAATTTTACCTGAGTGGATGAATAAACTATTCAATACCTTTCCACCGATCAATAACCCTTTTAATTTAATTTTGTATTAAAAACTCTTGTAAAGTTGTAACGTTGCATGTGTAAAATATACTCCACTAATTATGTAACAGTCACTTGTACTATTCCAATGCAAAAATCCCATGTTTTTATGGTTTATGGAAGGATTCAGTGGACAAAATATATCATTTATGATATATAGTGGACGAAATATTATAACATATCAGATTTCAATCATCTTTGCATCTTCCAAAAATAAATTTAATATGAATTCTCTATATTCTGCTTTTTTATTTTCAAATAGTCCATAAATATATAAAATTTATCTTTTAACCCTAAAGCGCATTCGAACTTGAAAGCTTTGGGCAGCCTCCTATGCTATTTATCTGTTAGAGAAACCAAAATTGGGTTGTGATCTGAGTAATCAAGTCTAGTTAGAACCTGAACAAGGGGGTCTGGGAATTGAATTCTTCAAATATCATTGCTTAAAGCTCCATCAAGCTTCTCATAAAATCTCAACCCCCCATGAATAATCGGACCTCGCCATGTGTATTTGTAACCAGTTAAACTAATATCCATGACACTACATGCATTCACCCTATCTTGAAACAAATTGCACCGTCTATTCGAAGCCAAATATCCTCCACTTTTTTCTTATATTCTGATGATATCGTTGAAATCACCCCAATCAATCATCCATTATCCATAGTCTTTTCTATCTCCTTGATATCCTTCCACAGTTCCTTCTTCCCCTCTTCTTTAAGACTTGCATAACTGCCATTAAAAGCCAATCACATCCAACCCTTGTACTTATTTTTGCATGGATATATTGAAAGTGTTTCTTGAGAATTTAGATTTGCAACTTCTCAGTTTTCCATTCCATGGCTATGCCTCCCATAAATTCTGTTGAATCATAAAAATCATAACCAGTAAAACCCAAACGAAGAAAACCTTTGTTGAGTTTTGATGACAGTTTGTAATTACATATAATCAGTCGAAGAATTGGGGAAAAACGATCAAACGAGGAGTCAACATAATAAAGAAAGACTCAAGAATGAGTGAAAGATAGCCAAGTATGGAAGAATGAGACTTAGTGGAAATTCTGGTGAAAAAGGGGTGAAAAACGTAACACCCCAAAATTCATATTTAATTATTTAATTAATTATTTATGATTATGGTGAATGATTGATGCATTGGGTGGTTTTATTGATGTGTGTTGTGGGTATTAGTGAGAAGTTGATATAATTAGAGTTATTTAGATTTAAATAATTTAATCATATTATATGTGGAGTTATAATAATAATAATAATCATGAATATAGATGGCATTATATAGATTATTATTATTTTAAATAAGATGAGTAATAATAAGGGCAAGGTGGTCTTTTGTAAAGGATAAGTGAGGATATAATTGGGAAACCATTATTATGGGTATTTGAACTTAATAAGAAAATAGAAGTGAGAAGTTATTCTAATTTATTGTAACTTTTGTGAAATGCAAGCAAATGTCTTGTATGGATGATATGCTATGATGTTCTACTTAAATGACTTATCTTAGTGATGCTATGGAGTTGTTATGAAGTTGTTGTTATGTGTTGATGTGATCTATGATGATTGTTTAATGATGTGCGTGTTAAATGTATACACGGGGTAAGAGAATTGTGTTGGAATTATTATGGTGATAGATGCATTATGATGTTTTGATGTTGAAAATAAAGTTGTGATGTTATATTATGATGGTTATGATGTTGTGATGATGAAGGAGTCAATGATGTGCATATTTGATGTATATATGCTTTATGATGATTATGATTAATGATTACATGAATGCGGATGCAATTTGAGGAATTTATTGATTATGTATATGTTTTTTGCATCATGGAATTCATGGCATACTATGTTGAGACTTCGGTTCGTTGTTGTTGGCTTCAATCCCATTGTGCGGATTGGAGTGATTATGTTGTGCTCCCTTGTGGAGGGTTGATGGCCAGTGTCCATCACATGATGATTATGTTGTGCTCGCTTGTGGAGGGTTGATGGCCTAGTGTCCATCACATGATTGAATTGGTACCACATGCATGTTTCCGATGAAGTTGCATTTCATTCTAAGTGGCATTGCATGTGTATGGGTTGATTGTTGATTAATATGTGTGTTTTATTGAGGATATCATGATGTTGTTGTTGCTGCCCTATTAGTATTCTTTTCTTTATATCTTTTATAATGAATTGTAATTACTCACCCTGCCTGATTGGAAATGTTGCCTCTATGGTGGGTAACTTGCAGGTGATCAAGATTAGCTTGTAGACGCATGGAGATTTAGCTTTGGAGTTATTTTACTCTATTTTCGTTAATAATATAGGTGTCTTTCTCTGATATGTAACATCGGGTGGGGAACGCTTGAGTTGAAGTTGTGTTGTTTTATAAACATATTTTATGAGTTTTATACATGTTGAATTTATTTGACGACGACTTTTGACAATGACTAAAAGGTCTTTATGTTTGATGAAATAAATGAAGTTATTTTGAGACTATGATTCCGCTGTGAAGTTTGAATTTTAATTATTGATGTTATCGAAGAAATTATTATTATAAATGTTTGAAAACCTGTGTTACGGAGCAGGAAGTTTATTATGATGTTTTTATGAAGCATGTGACACCCTTTTTGGTGATTTTACTCTGATTTACTTATGTATCATTGTCGTGAATATTCTTTGGGTAGAAGGGTGTTACATTAGTGGTATTAGAGCAAGTCGGTCCATCCGGTCAGGTTGTCCAATGTTGTTTGTTCCTTTAGTATGCGACATGTGTGTGAAACACTGTTGGTGCTTGCTTGTTTTTCTAAATCACTTGTTTGTAGAAGGGAGATTGAAACAAGTGGGGGGAGATGCCGCTGCTTCTCAGAGGTGTTTGGTTGCAAGGTGTGAACAATTAGTACATTATGCCATGGATTGCAAAAGTACAATTGTTGGTGAGACTGTGTTGTTCCCGATTTCGAAGGGAGTACGAATTCAAGATTTATGTCTAGCGGCCCGGTCGCAGTGTCCTTGAGAGGGAATGGTCAGGTACTTGGGTTGTTAGCATCTCTAGGAGTGGAGGGCGATGTTATGGCTAATGATGTGCCAGTTGTGTGTGAGTCCTGATGTCTTCCCGGGGATGATTGCGACTTGTCGTTAGAGCGATATGTTGTATTAACTTGAGGTTGCTTTGGAGGATGAACGGTTTGGAGTTAAATAAAGTTCTTTGGAATTATGTCGCTGAGTCGATGCAGATTCTTCCGACTAAAGAACATTGTGAATTCAAGGTTTTTGTCTGTTGGGCGAATTTGGGCGTCTCTGAGGGAGAACGATCAAGTAATATTGATGGTTGTTCTCAGAGGATAGAGAGAAATGTGGCGGTTAATGATATGTCGGTAGGGTGTGCCTTCCAAATGTTCTCGGAGATATCTGCTAAGCAAGTAGGATAACTCTTAGGGAATGAAGCTCAGATGGATGCATGTATGTGATAACAGTTATATGATATTGTGCATAGATTACTGACAGTGGATTACGGAGATGGCGAGATTAAGGATCCACTTTAAAGAATTGATGATTTGATGGACCAACTGGTAGGCTAGTATGTCTTCAGTATAATTGGATTGAGGTCGAATTATTTTCAGATTTGGGTGAAGAGTGAGGATAGTTGGAGGATCTTAGAAGCAAGAGAGAAAAGTATAACTCATGTTCATCATTTCCAATCTTCATTTTCGCACTTATGGAACAACCTTCACTAAACAGGTAATAACTTTTCGCTCGTAACTCCGATGGAAGCGATTCTGGACTTTTTGGAAAGCTTACGAAATTCCCTACATTTTACATATAAACTTTATCTTCTGCATTGTCATTTCTTTGATTTTGTCGTTGGCATTTATTTTGCTAAAACTATTCTAGCAGCAAGATGTTGAAACAAGATGTTCTAATATTCTGCATTAAACATGTCGGATAAAGATGTCCCATCCTGAATCATAGGACATTGCGTTTGATTTTGGTTTTAAAGGAAGATTCTGTTGTTGGTATTTGTTACTGAATATTCTGTGAATATTTAGTTATCCTATGTGGCATCCAAAGTATTTTGGGTTGAGTTTTTGTGTGTTGGTTTTCGTTTTTCAACATTTTCTAAATATGGAGACATATTAGGAAACTTTAGATTGAAGACCTATTTTCTTGGAGTTTATTTTGCAGAATTGTGTGCAGTCTCTTTGCTGCGTTTTGAAGCCCAATCCAGTCCAGATTTAATGCTATATATTGACTGGTGTAAACCAAGTTTAGGTGTGGAACTTACGTGTGTTTTGTTAGGGTTTTTTAGTGTTATTTGTGAGCCTAATTGGTATCATTCTGATAACAGTACAAGGACTGGTTTTGTGTTGTAAGTTTTGTCAGTTACTCATAAGCTTTTAAGCATTGAGTTTCTTGTGTGTCAATTCTCATAAGCTTTGAAGTATTGAGAATTGTGTGTTTTGAAAGTGTGACTTTCGTCTTGTTACTTGTGTTGAAAGGAACCAGTCACGGTGTGTGATTAAAGAGGGATTTGAGGAGGGCCTCATACCTAGGTGAGTCTTAGGTAGAAGTCATAGGAAGGGTAGTGATTAAGTGAGCGGATTATAACCGGGTGTGGTTGCTGTATGATCTGTGAATTGATATTATCGTATATTGATTTCGTCCCTGGCTTGGTAGCCCCTAGAGTAGGATTGTTGATCCGAACTGGGTAAACATATCACTGTGTTCTTTACTTTCTACACTGTTATTATTATTGTTAACTTGTTCATTGTGTTGGATATCGGTGTCTCAACATCTGTGTAAGACATCTGATATCTGTGCCAGAATTTCAACTGGCATCAAGAGCTTGCACCCTTGTTTGGTTCTGGGTGAGATTCAGGGAAGGTACTTTCTGGAGCAATGGACAAGGATGGAGGATTTTTGAACAAACCACCTCTGCTTGATGGTTCCAACTATGACTATTGGAAGCCAAGGATGATAGCTTTCATCAAATCCATGGATGATCAAGCATGGAAAGCTGTTATCAAAGGATGGGAACCCCCAAAGGTTAGAGATGGAGAAGGTAATCCTACTGATGTGGTGAAGGAAGAGGAAGACTGGGATGATGCAGACTACAAAGGGTCTTTGGGAAATTCCAAAGCCATGAATGCATTGTTTAATGGTGTTAACAAAAATATCTTCAGGTTGATTGAACATTGCACCATTGCAAAAGAGGCTTGGCAGGTCTTGAAGGTTGCTCATGAAGGGACTTCAAAGGTGAAGATGTCAAAACTTCAGCTTCTCACTAACAAGTTTGAGAATTTGAAGATGACGGAAGATGAGAGCATTCATGATTTTCACATGAACATTATTGAGATAGCTAATGCTTCAAGTGCCCTAGGTGAAAAGATGTCTGATAGCAAACTGGTCAGAAAAATCCTCAGATCTCTACCTAAGAGATTTGACATGAAAGTGACTGCTATAGAGGAAGCTCAGGACATAGATAAGATGAAAGTGGATGAACTTATGGGATCACTTCAAACATTTGAATTGGGGATTAGTGAAAAGTCTGAAAAGAAGAAGAGTATAGCTTTTGTGTCAAATGTTGGTGATTCAGATGATGAAGGTAACCTGGTCAGAGATGAAGGGGTGTCTAAAGATCTGGTATTGCTTGGAAAACAATTTAACAAAGTGTTGAAAAGGATGGACTGGAAGTCAAGAGAAAATGTTCAGAACAAGTCACTCGACATCAGTAAAAACCAGGATGGAGGCAGAAGGTCCAGAACTGAAGAAGACTCCAATCAAGGGAAGAGAGTTCAGTGTTTTGAATGTGAGGGATTTGGGCACATAAAAACTGAGTGTCCCACGTATCTCAAAAGGCAGAAGAAGGGCTTATCTGTGTCTTGGTCAGAAGGAGAGTCTGAGAGTGATCTTGAAGAAGAATCAGCAAAATTGGTGACAGCCTTGACTGGAATCTGTAAATCTGATGGAGAAACAACTTGTAAGTCTGATTTTGACAAAGAAACTTATATTGGAGAACTCACTAAGCAGGAAGTTATCACTGGGTTCTCAGAGTTGTGTATCAAGAATGAAGAAAGGTGCCAGATAATATTAGAACATAAGGTTCTGATAGCTAAACTAGAAGCTGAGAAGGAAGAACATCTATCAATCATTGCTGATCTTAAAGAGGAGGTTGTATGGCAAAAGTCAAAACTTGACAATATGATTAAATCTATAAGAATGTTGAACAATGGTTCCACGCAGCTGGATGAGATTCTTCAGACTGGGAAAAATGCTGGAAATGTACAAGGTCTTGGTTTTAACAATCAAGCAGAGAACTATAAGAAGTCTGTATTAGAGTTTGTTCCTCAGAAAATAAAGCAAGAGGAGGAGATGTCAAATCACATGTTTCAACATCAGATGAAACATCAGAAAATAGTATGTAGTTCAAAGTTTAAACCATGGAGATGTCATTACTGTGGAAAGATTGGTCACTTAAAGTCCTTTTGCTACAATTTACATGGTTATCCCAAAACTGCTCATCAATAAAATAAAGGACAGAATTGGGCTAAAGTAAAGAAAAGATGGACTCCTAGAAATATGATGGTTGGTTTCATAGCACATACCTCTCTCAGAGCATCTGCAAGGGAAGATTGGTACTTTGACAGTGGTTGACTGGTGTGAAGAAATTTTTGTCAGATATCAAGCCTCGCTCTACCAATTATGTCACTTTTGGGGATGGATCAAAAGGTGAAATAAAAGGTGTTGGAAAGCTGGACTACACAGGACAACCAAATCTGGATCGTGTTCTATTTGTTAAAGGGCTGACTGCAAATTTGATCAGTATAAGCCAACTGTGTGATCTAGGACTCAAAGTAAATTTCACAAAATCTGAATGCCTAGTAACTAATGAAGAAAATGAAGTTGTCATGAAGGGAACCAAGTCTAAGGATAACTGCTATCTGTGGAATCCTTAAGAATCAGAAAGTTTGTCTACCTGTTTGATGTCAAAGGAAGATGAAACCAAACTGTGGCATCAGAAATTGGGTCACTTACATTTGAAAGGGATGAAGAAAGTTCTGTCAAGTGAGGCTGTTAGAGGTATTTCCAAGCTGAAGATTGATGAGGATAGAATATGTGGTGAATGTCAAGTTGGGAAGCAAACAAGGATGTCACACAAAAAGCTTCAACATCTTACCACAACTTCTAGAGTTCTGGAGCTGCTTCACATGGACTTAATGGGACCTATGCAGGTTGAAAGTCTTGGTGGGAAGAAGTATGCCTATGTTGTCATTGATGATTACTCCAGATTCACCTGGATAAGCTTTATCAGAGAGAAGTATGAAGTATTTGCAGCTTTCAAAGAATTGTGTCAAAGGATTCAACGAGAAAAGGATTGTGGTGTTGTTCGAATCAGAAGTGATCATGGGAAAGAATTTGAAAATAGCAGGTTTGAAGAGTTTTGTTTATCTGAAGGAATCACTCATGAATTCTCATCACCAATCACTCCTCAGCAAAATGGTGTGGTGGAACGCAAGAATAGGACTATTCAAGAGTGTGTAAGGGTCATGATTCATGCCAAAAAGCTTCCATATCATTTTTGGGCTGAAGCCATGAATACCGCTTGCTATATACACAATAGGGTGACTATCAGATCAGGCGCTTCTGTTACTCTTTATGAACTATGGAAAGGTAGAAAGCCAAATGTGAAATATTTTCATGTTTTTAGGAGTAAGTGCTATATCTTGGCGGATCGTGAGCAGAGGCGAAAGATGGATCCTAAGAGCGAGGAAGGGATATTTTTGGGATACTCTACAAATAGTAAAGCATATAGGGTATTTAATTCCAGAACTAAGGTGATGATGAAATCCATAAATGTGGTGGTTGATGACTCTGGCAAAGACGAAGATGTTCCAGATGATGTTGGAACATGCTTTCCCATGAACAATGAAATCTCACAAGACACTGAGTCCGTAGAAGATAATGCTCAAGAGACCGACACTAGACCTGAGAATGAAGAGGTAGAGGATGCTAATAGGGGACCCTCTATAAGGGTTCAGAAGGATCACCCTAAAGAGTTGATTATTGGAAATCTGAATAAAGGTGTAAGAACCAGATCGAGGGAGGCTGTGTCAAATGCCTGTTTTGTTTCAAAGCTTGAACCAAAGAATGTTAAAGAGGCATTGACAGATGAGTTCTGGATAAGTTCTATGCAAGATGAGCTTTGTCAATTCAAGAGGAATGAAGTCTAGGAACTGGTACCACGACCAGCAAGAACAAATGTGATTGGAACAAAGTGGGTTTATAAGAATAAGTCTGATGAACAAGGAGTTGTTATCAGAAACAAAGCCAGACTAGTTGCTCAAGGATACACACAGATTGAAGGAGTAGATTTTGATGAAACATTTGCTCCTGTGGCTCGATTGGAATCCATCAGATTGTTGCTAGGAGTGGCATGTTTTTTGAAATTCAAATTGTTTCAAATGTATGTCAAGAGTGCCTTTCTGAATGGCTATCTTAATGAGGAAGTTTATGTTGAGCAGCCTAAAGGGTTTGTGGATCCAAATTTTCCTGATCATGTCTTCAAGCTAAAGAAGGCTTTGTATGGTTTGAAACAAGCTCCAAGAGCTTGGTGTGAAAGGTTGACTGAGTTCTTAGTCAAACATGGATACAGGAAGGGTGGTATTGATAAAACAGTCTTTGTCAAGGAGAAGGATGGGAAACTAATGATTGCTCAGATTTATGTAGATGATATTGTGTTTGGTGGGATGTCGGATGAAATGGTCCAACATTTTGTCAACCAAATGCAATCTGAATTTGAAATGAGCTTGGTAGGTAAATTGACTTACTTCCTTAGATTGCAAGTCAAGCAGATGGAAGATTCCATTTTTATTTGTCAGAGCAAATATGCGAGGAATATTGTGAAGAAGTTTGGATTGGATAATGCCAAGCACAAGAGAACTCCTGCTCCTACTCACTTGAAGTTATCCAAAGATGAAAAGGGAGTGAATGTTGAACAGAGTTTATACAGAAGCATGATTGGCAGTCTACTGTATCTCACAGCAAGTATGACAGACATAACCTTTGCAGTTGGTGTATGTGCAAGATACCAAGCAGAACCCAAGGTCAGTCACATCAATCAAGTTAAGAGAATTCTTAAGTATGTGAGTGGTACATGTGATTATGGGTTGTTGTACTCCCATGACTCAAATTCCATTTTAGTAGGATATTGTGATGCTGATTGGGTTGGAAGTGCTGATGATAGGAAGAGTACCTCTGGAGGTTGTTTCTTTTTGGGAAATAATTTTATTTCATGGTTTAGTAAGAAGCAGAATTCTGTATCTCTTTCTACTGCTGAAGTTGAGTACATAGCAGTTGGAAGTAGTTGTGCTCAACTGGTGTGGATGAAGCAAATGCTATCTGAGTATAATGTCACACAAGATGTCATGACATTATTTTGTGACAACCTGAGTGCTATTAATATTTCTAAAAATCCTATTCAACATAGCAGGACTAAGCACATTGATATCAGGTATCACTTCATCAGAGAACTTGTGGAGGACAAAGTCATAACTCTTGAGCATGTTAGCACAGAAAATCAGCTCGCTGACATATTTACCAAGACTTTGGATGCAGTTCAGTTTAAAAATCTGAGGAGTAGACTTGGGGTTTGTATTCATGAAGAACTATAGCAATTAATGTTCTTTTTGGCTGTCAGACTAAAAAGAATAAAGGTAATTCTGGTAGTGCAGCTTGTGCAGGTGTTTATGAAGGGAAAGATGCTGAAGTTTGTGCATGACATTTGGTCATGTGATGTTGTGTGCATCTACTTTTTGATGCTGTTTATTCTGGTTTATGACTTGACCATTTCTCAAAATTAATAACTGTTTTACTTGCTTTTGTCATATTTATGGCTAAAAAGGGGGAGTAGTGTTGCCTTGTGGTGTCCTTGTGCTGGTGCTGCAGTTGAGGGGGAGAATGTTGTTGTGTTGCTGCAGTTGAGGGGGAGTTTTTTTGGGTGTGAATTTTTGCTGCTATGCTGTGTTTTGTGTTGGTGTTATGGTGTGTTTTTCGCTGCTGTCTCTGATATTGATGTTTTGCTTGCAAGATTGTTTGGTGTGTAGTTTTAGCCAAAATAAGCCAAAGGGGGAGATTGTTATTTCTTTGATTTTGTGGTTGGCATTTATTTTGCTAAAAATATTCTAGCAGCAAGATGTTGAAACAAGATGTTCTAATATTCTGCATTAAACATGTCGGATAAAGATGTCCCATCCTGGATCATAGGACATCGCGTCTGATTTTGGTTTTAAAGGAAGATTCTGTTGTTGGTAATTGTTACTGAATATGTTGTGAATATTTAGTTATCCTATGTGGCATCCAAAGTATTTTGGGTTGAGTTTTTGTGTGTTGGTTTTCGTTTTTCAACATTTTCTAAATATGGAGACATATTAGGAAACTTTAGATTGAAGACCTATTTTCTTGGAGTTTATTTTGCAGAATTGTGTGCAGTCTCTTTGCTGCGTTTTGAAGCCCAATCCAGTCCAGATTTAATGCTATATATTGACTGGTGTAAACCTAGTTTAGGTGTGGAACTTACGTGTGTTATGTTAGGGTTTTTGAGTGTTATTTGTGAGCCTAACTGGTATCATTCTGATAACAGTACAAGGACTGGTTTTGTGTTGTAAGTTCTGTCAGTTACTCATAAGCTTTTAAGCATTGAGTTTCTTGTGTGTCAATTCTCATAAGCTTTGAAGTATTAAGAATTGTGTGTTTTAAAAGTGTGACTTTCGTCTTGTTACTTGTGTTGAAAGGAACCAGTCACGGTGTGTGATTGAAGAGGGATTTGGGGAGGGCCTCACACCTAGGTGAGTCTTAGGTAGAAGTCATAGGAAGGATAGTGATTAAGTGAGCGGATTGTAACCGGGTGTGGTTGATGTATGATCTGTGAATTGATACTATCATATATTGATTTCGTCCCTGGCTTGGTAGCCCCTAAAGTAGGATTGTTGATCCGAACTGGGTAAACATATCACTGTGTTCTTTACTTTCTACACTGTTATTATTATTGTTAACTTGTTCATTGTGTTGGATATTGGTGTCTCAACATCTGTGTAGGACATATGATATCTGTGCCAGAATTTCATGCATGTTTTTGATGAGATAGAGAATTACATTTGAAGATTTGGGTCTGATGCTGATTTTGGTGAAGGCATGTATACGGGATTTCTTGACCAGCCTCCATTACACAGGTGATAACTTTTTACTCGTAACTCGGATTTAAGCGATTCTTGAGTTTTTGGAATCTAAAGGAAATTCCCTTCATTTTAGCATATAATTTTGTATCAGGGAGGTCTGTATTGAAGAAGATAATCGTGTTTGAAGTTTAGCGATTCTTGCTGGAAATGGGTAAGATGAGGTCAGGTATAAGATGTTTGGTAATAGGAAGGAGGTTAGGGTATCGGAGAAGCACATGAAGGCGCGGCGTATGCCAATTGAGAATGATTAGAATGGAGAGATATTTGAGGAAGGGAGAAGTTTAAATAGTAAAGTGGATTGTGTGTCATTTATGATATGGTGTCGACATGTGTCGGGAAGATTTTGGAAAGTTTCTATCACCAACCAGATGATGAGATGGTACTATTGAGATTGTGATTAGAATGAGATCCA
The DNA here is from genome assembly GCA_022829125.1 of Lathyrus tuberosus. Lineage (NCBI taxonomy): Eukaryota > Viridiplantae > Streptophyta > Magnoliopsida > Fabales > Fabaceae > Lathyrus > Lathyrus tuberosus. The sequence continues at coordinate 4,427,129 of JALAZF010000199.1, read as the reverse complement.
AATGTGAAACTATACGGATCATCGAGATTATGAAATTAAAGGAAATATGAAGGATTTATTAGTGTTGTTACAGTTCTCTACTTGGATAAATGCTTCATTTCGAGCGAACCGATTTGGATTGTACTTGGTGTAGTAGCATTTCCGGTATTGGGAGAATATTTAATAATTGTATTATGCTACGAGTGTGTATAGGAAGATATGTAATGGAATTTTGGGCGTTTATGTATCATTGACGAGGTTGAAAAGAAGGAAATTAGAAAAACGTTTGTGAGCCTTAGAGAAGTTGTTGAACACTATGCTTAGGTAACTTTGAGCACAAGGTAAAGGACGCTATTTTAGTTGGGTAACAATGATTTATGCCACCGTTGTGGTTGCCGGCTATCTATTGACAAATTGAGGAACTGATCACCCTTAATCTCTTGTTGATAGTAGACGGGATCGTATTGGATGGGATAAACTTGTCTTGCTAGCTTGATAATGAGTAAAGTGAATTGACGTTTTATCGAGAGGATAGTTGTTCACTATTTAGTGTGGACCTAATGCAAAAGTTGCTATAATGAGTTGTATGCGAGCTAACGCTGCAGAGTGGAAAGTTGAGAATGTCAAAAGTGAACCATTATTTTCTTGTGAATATTAGAGAAAGTCAAGAGATAGATGTGAGATTTGTAGATCTAATAGTTAATGGAAGTCAAAATGAAGAAAATGACATTAAGGTAGATGACCAGTGTGGCGCAGCTGAAGTGTGATGTGGCGCAGTTCATTATGAGTGTATGACTTATTGGATTCAGGGGTTAAGCATCAGAAGCCTACGAGAATGATGTAAACCATTGGACATATCCCATAATGAAAGTGATATGGGAAAGGTTTATATACTATTCGTGTTAATGCTATGTCGATAGATGTATTGAATTATATGTTGATTGAGGAGTCACATCATTGTGGTACTAATGTTGTGTGACAGAGTTGTCGGTATTATGGTTATATTGATGTTCTTATGACGATGTTGATGGCGATGGTAATGACCTTATTGTGTTCCGGTTCAAGAGCGAATGAGATCCTAAGGTGATGAGACGAAGAGTGAAATGAATCAGTGCGTTCATAACTCGGTAGCATTGCATCTTGTTGGATTGTTGTAGGTAACAATGTGGAATTTGGATTAGTGGTATTCGAATTGTTGTCAAACTCGTCGTGGGAGTCGGAGGGAAGGATGCGAGGGTCCTATCCAGAGTTGGTTACATCAGGTAATTTTCGAGGATAAAAATTCTTTAAGTGGCGGAGAGTTGTAACACCCCAAAATTCATATTTAATTATTTAATTAATTATTTATGATTATGGTGAATGATTGTGAATTATATGACGCATTGGGTGGTTTTATTGATGTGTGTTGTGGGTATTAGTGAGAAGTTGATATAATTAGAGTTATTTAGATTTAAATAATTTAATCATATTATATGTGGAGTTAAAATAATAATAATCATGAATATAGATGGCATTATTTAGATTATTATTATTTTAAATAAGATGAGTAATAATAAGGGCAAGGTGGTCTTTTGTAAAGGATAAGTGAGGATATAATTGGGAAACCATTATTAGGGGTATTTGAACTTCATAAGAAAATAGAAGTGAGAAGTTATTCTGATTGATCGTAACTTTTGTGAAAAGTGCTCTAAGGAAAAAATGGAGAAAGCTAGGGCTCTGGAGGGATTGCTGCAGAACTCAAGAGAAAGAATTCAGAAAAAAAAATCAATTACAAGGTATGGGGAGTATAACTTTCATTGTGATTAATGTAAAAATATGAATATATATAGGTTGGGGTTTTATTGGGTTTTGGGTTTATGATTAATTCTTGATGAAATATATAGAAAGTGATGAATTTAGGATGTATGTTTTGATTTAGAATGATGTATGTATGAGGGTAGATAAATTATTGGGTTTTTATCCATGTGTTTGTTGATTGTTTGGTGTTTCCGGTGAGAAGTGGGAGTTACGTGTCAGTGATAATAAAAATGCTCGAATTGTGTAAATTGCTTGGTTGAATTGTGATTTTAGTGTTATAAGAGTTTCTAATGAATGTGTATTGTTGTATACTGATGTAGAAATCTGAGTTCTGTGATAAATGATGTCTGGGGATATTGGAATGGGTTAAATAAGTGATTTTTCGCACAAAAATTTAGCAGAAAAGTGATTCTGTAACAGAGTAACCGGTTACCCTAATGCAGTAACTGATTACCCTGGGACAGATTTGTTTAAGAACTTCAAAAATTCGTATCTTGAGCCTCGGGTGTCCGTTTGACTCACCGTTCAAACCTGTGGAAAGCTAATACAATGTAATTTCTTGTAAAAATGGTTTCAAGTCCTGGAATTAAAATTTACTAGGTTATAATGAGGCTTTATGGTGTCATTGTAAGATGTCAGTGTCTGTGTTTGTTGAAAAATTTTCAAAATTCATAACTTGAGCTGTGAGCATCCGATTGATGTGTGGTTCGGATTGTTGGAAAGCTGAGTTAACGTATTTTATCTTAAAAAAAAATTTAGTACCAGAATTTCAGCTATTCGACGTGTGGACATGTCTTTTGAATGTGTCGAGTTATGTCATTTTTGTGAAATGCAAGCAAATGTCTTGTATGGATGATATGCTATGATGTTCTACTTAAATGACTTATCTTAGTGTTTCGATGGAGTTCTTGTGAAGTTGTTATTATGTGTTGATGTGATCTATGATGATTGTTTAATGATGTGCGTGTTAAATGTATACACGGGGTAAGAGAATTGTGTTGGTGTTATTATGGTGATAGATGCATTATGATGTTTTGATGTTGAAAATAAAGTTGTGATGTTATATTATGATAGTTATGATGTTGTGATGATGAAGGAGTCGATGATTGTTAGATGTCAATCATGATATATTTGAGTATGAGTTATTTGGCATTTTTCATGACTTTTCATGTGGAATAGGTTGATTTTAGTGTGAATTGATGTTGTTATGCATTATTTGAAATATACTTGTGGTGCTTGTAATTTGTGTGCTAAATGTGCAGAAATAGGAGTGAAAAGATCAAAGTTTGAAGACCCAAAGAAATAGTGCAAGCTGCCAAAGAATTGAAATCAACAACAGTATTCGCTAGGCGAGTGTTGGCGAAGGTGCCAGTGAAGGTTCGCCTAGCGAACGTCAGCGAGGATGCCAGCGAGATGGTGGCAGAAAGTGTGCAAAACTTACAGTAGGAAAACTGGGTAAATTCGCTGGGCGAGTAGGCCAGCGAATGCTCGCTGATATGCTCGCGGGGCGAATGTCCCAGCGAAGGGTGGCAGAAACTTTCCATTTTGAAAACACCCAAGCTTCGCTGGGGCGAAGGTTGCAGCGAATGCTCGCGAAGCGAATGTTTTGGTTTGCCTAGCGAACCCACGATAATTCTGAGGGGCGGTTTAAGTCTGAGGCACTTAAATGTGCCATATTTTTGGGCATTCGCTAGGCGAATGAAGGCCTTCGCTGGGCGAATGGTGCTGTTAGGAAAAGTGTATAAATAGAATTGTTACTTTTTGGAATGGATCTCTTGCTCATTTTACATTAGAATTAAGTTTTTACAGTATTTTGTTCAGAAAAGCTTGTATTTTCATTGGAGAAGCTGATTTTGCATCCATTCTCGATTATTCGTTGTGGATGCTCATTCATCTCCTCTCTTTACTTGTCATCCAAGCTACCATGAGAAGTGGTAGTTAATCACTCAATGTTGAGGTTAGAGGTAGTTGATTCTGTTTTTATGTATTGATGTTGATCTCTTGTATATGAACAAAGTCTTTGATCAATATAGATGATGTTGTTTTCTCTTAATGATCCATTTGTGAATTGTTTTGCTCTAGACATAGACTTTACAACTCTTGACCTAACAATTTCATCTCTTAAAAACCAAACTCTAGACATAGATTTGGGATTTGCTATTCGCATTGTATTGATCTTAATGATCGTTGCTTAGATTGTTAGCGTGAGACATCATCTAACGGTCTAAACAACGGTACTCACGATTCCGCTTTAGACATAAACGTAGTCGGGAGGATACGCGGTTATATTGGTCGGAAACCGAGTTCATATGCTTGATTAATTGTTTATACATGAATAGGATTGATGAAACCTAACCTTAACATGCTTTTACAAAAATCTTTGTGACCTAATTAATCTTTGCTACAAGTGAATGATAACAACAAGTGAAACTTTTGAAAACCTTAACTTAGAATATCACAACTATTGAACGGCAAGCATCAAATATCCGACAATCCCTGTGGAGACGATAACAAAACCCCACACTGAAACTATTCCAACAAATTGGCGCCGTTGCCGGGGATTGTTAGTTGATATTGCAAGCATTGCGATAGTTGAGTTATTGTAAGCTGTTACCGCTTTATCTTGAACTTGTTAATCTGTTTGTTTAGTGTGCAGACTTAGTTTATGCGAGGGAAACTACCGGCGGACCAACTTATTTTCGATCCTGAGATTGAAAGAACCGCTCGTAGAATCAATAGCCGAACTAGAAGAAGGAGGCAGCTAGCGAAACAGAGGCGAGAACAAGAGGAAAGTACATCTGCACCACCACCATTTCCACAAATACTTCCAATTATGGAGGGAGATCCACCACCACCACCACCACCTGCTTCTAGGCCTTGTACAAACAGTCCGAGGCACAATGCTCAGTTCGCCCGTCATGCAAACAACGGTCGTCATGCTGAGATGAAGACCGGAATCCTCCAACTGTTATACCAAAGTCCCTTTACGGGTATGGATCATGAAGATCCTTTCACCCATTTGACAAAATTTTATGAAATCGCTGGAGCGACGGGTGCACCGGAAGCAGAAGAGGAGTCTCTGTTCAAGAGACTATTCCCGCATTCCCTCATTGGGAAGGCCAAGGAATGGTACCTTGATCAGTCAACTGCTATCATGACTGATTGGAATGCTTTGGAAGAAAATTTTTTGGAAAGATTCTTTCCGCACACTCGGTTCATGGAAGCGAAGACCGCTATAGCTGTATTCACACAAGGAGCTAACGAATCTCTCAACGAAGCTTGGGAGAGGTTCAAATCAATGTTACGAAAGTGCAAAGGCCATGGTTTCGATGAATTGTCACAGATTCATATATTCAGAAATGGGCTGCAGCTAGTACACAAAACCTTGTTGGATGCCACCGCGGGTGGGTCTTTGTTAAGCAAAACTGCTGCGGAAGCCACAGCTATCATTGATAAAATGGCCTTGAACGATCATCAAGGCAGTCACAATCGTGGACCTGCTCAACGAACGCCGGGTGTGTTGGAATTAGGAACAAGTGACGCTATCCTTGCACAAAACAAATTGTTATCACAACAGGTTGAGCTGTTAACAAAGCAAATGTCTAAGTTGCCTCAACAATTCAAGGAGATGCATGAATCTTCAAGTAAAAAGGTGCAAGTGTTAGTGTGTGAGTTATGCAGAGGTGACCATTTGACCGGTTATTGTCCTCCGGTTGTGGAGGAAGCAAACTATGCGGGAAATCAAGGTTATCAGCCCCGTCCTCTGTATCAACAAGGCAACCAAGGTTACCAACAACGTGGTAACCAAGGTTATCAACAACCATGGAGACCGCAAGAAGTCGGTCCATCAAACCGTCTGCCTTACCAAAATTACACCCAACCTCCGCAAGCTCCCGTTGGAAATTCAAAGATGGAAGATACTCTAACACAATTTATGCAAATATCCATGTCTAATCAAAAGAATACAGATGCTGCGACAAGGAACCTCGAAACACAAGTCGGGCAATTATCTAAACAATTGGCCGATCAACAAAAAGGTCCCTTTACGGCAACTAATCTTCCAAATCCAAAAGATTGTAAAGCGATTATTACAAGAAGTGGACGTGAGATTGACATGAATGTGGGTAAAAGAGTAATGGAGGAGGAGGTTGTGGTTGAAAAAGAACATGTGAGTGAGGAATTAGAAGTAGAAAAGAATGTCGAGGGTGTTGTAGTTGAAAAAGAGATAGAAAAAAATGAGAGAGAAAAAAAAGAGAATGAGAGAAAAATTGATAATGAGGATGAGGATGCACCTTTGATTCTTGGAAGGCCTTTCATGAAAACTGCCCGTATGGCAATTGACATGGACGATGGTCTCATGAAAGTGAGAGTCCAAGATGAAGAGGTTTGTTTTAATCTTTATGATGCAATGAAGCACAAGAAGGATAAGGGTGATTGTTTTCGAATTGATGTAACGGAAGAGGCAAGTTCGGGGGTGACAAATCAAATTCATGTCATTGAACCGTTACAAAGAGCTTTAGATGAGTCCTTGGAAATATTCTCGGTTGAAGAAGAACAAGCTTTAGAAGAGTGTTTATTAGAACTTGAAGCTTTGGATGAAATGCAACCATGGGAATATGAAGAGGAGATTCTAAAAAAATTAGTTAATGATGATGAACCACCCAAAATTGAATTGAAAATGTTACCTTCCAACTTGAAGTATGCTTTCCTTGATGACGGAGGGAATAAACCGGTGATCATAAGTAATATTTTGTCTGAAAATGAGGAAAACCGATTAATTCAAGTGCTGAAAAAGAATCAAGATGCAATGGGATGGACATTGTCTGATCTCAAAGGAATTAGTCCGTCATATTGCATGCACCGTATTTTTATGGAGGAGGATTTTAAACCGGTTGCTCAACCTCAACGCCGCCTTAATCCAATCATGAAAGAAGTGGTCAGAAAAGAAGTGGTGAAAATGTTGGACGCCGGAATGATTTACCCTATTTCCGACAGCCCATGGGTTAGTCCGGTGCATGTGGTGCCAAAAAAAAGTGGAATGATGGTGGTTCGAAATGACAAAAATGAGCTTATTCCAACAAAGACTGTTACCGGGTGGAGGATGTGTATCGACTACCGTAGGTTGAACAAAGCTACGAGAAAAGATCATTTTCCTTTACCTTTTATGGATCAAATGCTCGAACGTCTCTCCGGTTAAGAATTTTATTGTTTTTTGGATGGTTATTCGGGTTATAACCAAATCATTGTTAACCCGGATGATCACGAGAAAACTGCTTTTACATGTCCATTCGGAATCTTTGCTTATAGGAGGATGCCGTTTGGATTATGTAATGCACCGGCTACTTTTCAGCGGTGTATGCAAGCTATCTTCGCGGACTTGATCGAAAATACAATCGAGGTCTTTATGGATGATTTCTCAGTTTTTGGGCAATCGTTTGATTTGTGCTTGAAAAATCTGGATACGGTGTTGGAGCGGTGCGTGGAAACTAATCTGGTTCTTAACTGGGAAAAATGCAACTTCATGGTTAAAGAGGGAATTGTGCTCGGGCACAAGGTGTCTTCAAAAGGCCTAGAAGTTGATAAGGCTAAAGTGGACTTAATCGAGAAATTACCACCGCCGATGAATGTCAAAGGAATAAGGAGCTTTCTTGGATATGCCGGGTTCTACCAGAGATTCATCAAGGACTTCGCAAAGGTCGCGAAGCCGTTGAGCAACTTGCTTGTCCAAGGTAAGGTTTTTGACTTTGACGAGTCATGTCTTTTTGCTTTTAATTTTTTGAAAAACAGTTTAACAACTTCACCGATAATCGTTGCACCAAACTGGAAAATGGATTTTGAATTAATGTGCGATGCTAGCGATTATGTGGTGGGGGCTGTTTTGGGACAAAGAAAAACGAAGGTTTTCCACGCTATACATTATGCGAGCAAGGTGCTAAATGAGGCTCAAATTAACTATGCGACAACTGAAAAAGAGTTGCTCGCCATAGTGTATGCGTTGGAGAAGTTTCGTTCTTATTTGATTGGTGCGAAAGTCATCGTTTACACTGACCATACCGCTATAAGGTATCTGCTTACCAAACCTGATTCTAAGCAGAGGCTTATTAGGTGGATCCTTTTGTTACAGGAATTTGATCTTGAAATTCGTGACAAAAAGGGATCCGAAAATTTGGTAGCAGATCACTTATCTCGTTTGGTAAACGTTGAGGTGACCAAGAATGAATTTGAGGTAAAAGAGGAGTTCCCTGATGAAAAACTTTTGAGAGTGCAAGTTAGACCGTGGTTCGCCGACATGGCTAACCACAAAGCCACCGGATTGATACCAGACGGTCTAACGCACCACCAAAAACGGAAATTTTTGTCTGATGCCAAGTCATTTGTATGGGATGAACCCCATTTATTTAAACTTGGTGTCGACAACCTCCTCAGAAGGTGTGTGTCAGTGGAGGAAGCCACGAGTATTCTGTGGCACTGTCATAACTCTCCTTACGGAGGGCACTTTAATGGGTTGAGAACGGCCACTAAAGTCCTACAATCGGGCTTTTATTGGCCGTCCTTATTCAAAGATGCACATGCGCATGCCCTTAGTTGTGACAAGTGCCAGAGAAGCGGCGGTATTTCACAGCGGCAAGAAATGCCATTACAAAATATGTTAGAAATCGAAGTTTTTGACTGTTGGGGGATCGACTTTGTCGGTCCATTCCCATCTTCATTTTCTAATGAATATATTTTGGTCGCTGTGGATTACGTTTCCAAGTGGGTAGAGGCGATAGCTTGCGCTAAAGCCGATGGAAAAACAGTGATAAAATTTTTGAAGAAAAATATTTTTGCACGTTTTGGTACTCCTCGAGTGTTAATAAGTGATGGAGGATCTCACTTTTGTAACACTCATCTTGACAAAGCTTTGGAGCAGTATGGTGTGAAGCACAAGGTTGCTACACCATATCATCCACAAGCTAACGGTCAAGTAGAGTTATCCAATCGTGAGATTAAACGGATTTTAGAGAAAACTGTTTCTGCCTCGAGAAAGGATTGGGCGAACAAACTTGATGACGCATTGTGGGCGTATCGGACCGCTTTTAAGGCTCCGATCGGTCTCACACCGTTCAAAATGGTCTATGGTAAGAATTGTCACTTGCCGGTAGAGTTGGAGCACAAGGCGTTTTGGGCCTTAAAATTTTTGAATTTTGATCCAACTCTAGGCGGGGAAAGAAGAAAAGTGCAATTACACGAGTTGGATGAATTGCGCCTTCAGGCGTACGATTCCAATAAATTGTATAAGGATCGTGTCAAGTCTTACCATGACAAAAGAATTGTCATCAAACATTTTGAGGTCGGACAGCTGGTCTTATTGTTCAATTCTCGATTAAAATTGTTTCCCGGAAAATTACGATCTAAATGGTCCGGACCTTTTCGGATTGTGGAAATCAAGCCCTATGGAGCAATCGTAATTGAGGACACAAAGTCAAAGGAAAGTTGGACTGTCAATGGATAGAGGCTGAAAGTTTATCTTGGAGGAGATTTCGAGCGGAATCCCGCCATTGTTCCCTTCCGCGATCCGTGAGATTGCGGTGGGCCGTCGAGCTTAGCCGACGTTAAACAAGCGCTGGTTGGGAGGCACCCCAACATTGTAAGTATTTCTGTTATTTCTATTTTGAGAATGTTTAGATATCACTATAATGCTTAAAAAATTGTGGCACAGTTTCAAAAAAATTTGAAAATTCTGGTCTTGTTCGCTGGTGTTCGCCTAGCGAGCTGGGGCGAGCATTCGCTGGCCTTCACTCCGCGAACCCAGCGAGGCAGACCAACCCAAGTTCATGACACATCAGAAAAAAAATATATTGTGGGTGGGCCACCAAATTGGGCCCAAGACCCACTTTGAACTCAGAATAGAGGGGGGGGAAACCCTAGCCTCTTGACATCTTCATCATTTCCCTCCGTGTCATTCTTTTCCTTTCATTTCCTCTTGTACACTTCAACACTCATCTCCTTCTACTTTCCAATTGCCCTACTCCACCATTAACAGTGCGAAATTCAGGTTTGTTTACTCTTTACAATTTATTTCTGTAAGCATTGTTTATGTTCTTAAGTGATCAATATGGGTTTGGTGAAAAATTGGTATACTCTGTCATGTTACTTTTGTCTTGCATGTTAGAAACTACATAAGCAATATGACTAGAGTAGTATTTGAAATTAGGAGATGGGAGAGGGACTGTTTGTAACTGTGTTTTTCTGAAGAATTGCGCCTTCGCTGGTTCGTTCGCCTCGCGAGTCGCGCGAGCATTCGCCAGACTTCGCCTAGCGAGTCTGGCGCGAACAGAGGCAGATTTTTAATTTTTTTTACTTGTCAATGCAGAGCTCTGGCTGGTTGTTTTTAGTTGCTAATACGTTTATTGCCCTTGTTTGGTTTCATTGTTTGTTATGTGCAGATGGCACCAAAAATGGCGATTCACGCGGCTAAGAAGCGAAAGGCTCAAACCTCCAGGAAGGTGCCCGTGCGATTTGACGAAGAACGATTCAGGGGAGCTAAGCAGGCTGCCAGGTACGAGACCCTTGAAAGAAATACCATCCTGCCGGAGAAAAGATTCCTTCTTAGTGATCGAGGAAGTTACCGAACAATTGATGCACTTTTTGTGGCAAAGAAGTGGGATCGTCTAATGATGCCGCTGGATGGGTACAACATTGAAATTATTCGGGAATTTTTTGCGAATGCATTACCGGATGATGGTGAAAGATTCAGTTGGGCCTCTTGGGTTAGAGGTACTGTTGTGAGGTTTGATCGTAGGACGATCAACACTGTTTTGGGAGATCCTTTATCGTTGGTTGGGACTGAGATCGATGCCTATCATCGAGACTTGCATCTTCATCGTGAGATTGAGAAGATGACTCGGGATTTACTTCTTGAAGGTCGCATCATAGTACAGTTCCTATTGCTCTGGCTCATCTTATCCACAGCATTCAGCAGAATGTCCAGATTGACGTAGCCCGCATCATTGCGGATGAAATCAGGGCAGTTGTGTTAAGTGGTTCGGGAGGTATGGCGGCGCGCAAGAATGCCCCGCTTATTTTTCCATGTCTGATCATGTCCTTGTGTGCTCACGCTGGTGTTGATATGCCAGCCCGCAGGCAGGTCACTATTCCATCTGCTATTGATGATCGGTATGTGGATAAGTTCTGTAAGGCTAGAGGGATGGTTGGAGCCTCTTCTAGTGTTGGTGCTGATGATGCTGATGTAGCTGAGGAGGGTTCTGAGCCGGCAACGCCGGCCTATTATCCATATCAGCAGGAGATCTGCAATTATAACTGGGATTGGATGGCTGCCCAGCAGCGTGCTATGACGGATATTCATGATTCCTTGCAGGCTCTTCAGTTGCAGATCCGTGACCCTTCTTCTGAGCATCTTATGATGACTAGGGAGCAGTTCCTAGTGCATGCTGGTTGGCCTGAGGCCAGGCCAATATTTGGAGGGGGTGAGGACGATGCTGATGATGATGAGGCTACTTCTGCTGGAGGTGAGGAGGAGGACATGGACTATGATGATGAGGAGGATTGATTTTTTTTTGTGATCTTAGACTTGTGTACTTCCTTTGGTCTCCAAAGTGAAGTTTTCTTATATTATGTATTTTTCAGCTTTTACTAGTCAAGTATTAATGTACTCGTACCCGTGTGGTACTTTTTGAATTATGTAGGTGTTTTATTCACCAGGCACTTTATGACATTATTAGTAATAATTATGGTTTGTAGTAAAAAAAATTTGTTTCGCTTTACTAATAATTGTTGGTTTTTAATTATAGTAGTAAGTGTGTTTTTGTATGTGTTATTTTGATTTTTCTTCTTTAATGGTGGAACTTTGTGGAAGTAGGTTGGACTCTTGGGATTAAAGAGAAATTCCTCCAAGATGTGAGGGCTATGATAGTACCGTAAGCATTGTGTTACGACAAGGTATATCGTTACCTTGATTCAAGAATTTTTTATGCTTTAGAATTTTGTGTCTTGGGCAAGTGTAAAGGTGTTTCATGTTACAACTTCTTTTGAATACATATGTCATTTTAGGATCTGAAACTAGTAAAGTGAGAAGCCTCAAAATTGTATTATATGTCAAGGGGTGTTGATGAATGTTGTCTTTATTTTTAATTCATGCCTTATCTTGTGATTGTGTGATTTTGTGGAAGTAGGAGAAGTGATCAAGGCAATTTTTGTTAGTGAGCACAACTATGCCCAAATATTAATTTACCTGTGAGTAGTGAGCATTCGGTAGCCCCTTTGAGCCTAAACAGTTTAGAACTCAATTGAATGATGAACTTGTTTTATGTACATAATTTGCTAGTTTGGTTCATCATTGAATTTGGTGAGTTTCTAACATTTTCTTCTTGAACCTTTGTAAATTGTTTATTTTGACTTCCTTGCCCTAAAAAGCAAGGAACATTCACTTTAGGTGGAGTTGAAAATGAGTTGGGGTGAGAATAAAAAGGAAGATAGGTGCATTACTCCTAATTATGAAAAGAAAAAAAAATTTTCAAGCAAGCATGTCAAAAGAAGAGTGTGAATATATTGTACAAAAGAGAAAATGCTTGCTTGAACGGAAAAAAAATAATAGAATCAATAAGTGTGCACGGTAGTTTGTGAAGGTGGAATGACAATTTGGTGAAATAAAGTGTGTTGTGTAAATATGTACATAGTGAATGTTCTTTTGCGTCGGCAATTTCGTTTCAAAGACCTTTAGAAATGTCCCTTTTTTGTTCACCCGACCAAGCTACAACCCTTGAAGTCCTTAGTGATCTTTTACTTCCATAATTTCTGTTATGATCATTGAGATATGATATGAATTGCTTAGTATTGCATCATTTGTCAAGAGAGTTTAATTGTCCTGTGCTTGTATGCACGTTTGCCTTCAATCCTATTTCGAAGAGGAGTGTAGAATGACATGTGTATGATAAGGTTAGTTGTCTCTTGAAGCATTGTTGAAATTGTTTAAGAGTCAAGTTCTTTTTCATGATTGGTTCTTGAATTGTGTAATTGATGCATTGTTGTGATTACTGTTTAGCTGAGCCATTTTCGTATCTTGGTTGATTTAATCCTCGAGCAAATCCTCGTGAGAGGCATACTTTGCTTGAGGACAAGCAATGAGTTAGTTGGGGGAGAGTTTGTTAGATGTCAATCATGATATATTTGAGTATGAGTTATTTGGCATTTTTCATGACTTTTCATGTGGAATAGGTTGATTTTAGTGTGAATTGATGTTGTTATGCATTATTTGAAATATACTTGTGGTGCTTGTAATTTGTGTGCTAAATGTGCAGAAATAGGAGTGAAAAGATCAAAGTTTGAAGACCCAAAGAAATAGTGCAAGCTGTCAAAGAATTGAAATCAACAACAGTATTCGCTAGGCGAGTGTTGGCGAAGGTGCCAGTGAAGGTTCGCCTAGCGAACGTCAGCGAGGATGCCAGCGAGATGGTGGCAGAAAGTGTGCAAAACTTACAGTAGGAAAACTGGGTAAATTCGTTGGGCGAGTAGGCCAGCGAATGCTCGCTGATATGCTCGCGGGGCGAATGTGCCAGCGAAGGGTGGCAGAAACTTTCCATTTGAAAACACCCAAGCTTCGCTGGGGCGAAGGTTGCAGCGAATGCTCGCGAAGCGAATTTTTGGTTCGCCTAGCGAACCCACGATAATTCTGAGGGGCGGTTTAAGTCTGAGGCACTTAAATGTGCCATATTTTTGGGCATTCGCTAGGCGAATGAAGGCCTTCGCTGGGCGAATGGTGCTGTTAGGAAAAGTGTATAAATAGAATTGTTACTTTTTGGAATGGATCTCTTGCTCATTTTACATTAGAATTAAGTTTTTACAGTATTTTGTTCAGAAAATCTTGTATTTTCATTGGAGAAGCTGATTTTGCATCCATTCTCGATTATTCGTTGTGGATGCTCATTCATCTCCTCTCTTTACTTGTCATCCAAGCTACCATGAGAAGTGGTAGCTAATCACTCAATGTTGAGGTTAGAGGTAGTTGATTCTGTTTTTATGTATTGATGTTGATCTCTTGTATATGAACAAAGTCTTTGATCAATATAGATGATGTTGTTTTCTCTTAATGATCCATTTGTGAATTGTTTTGCTCTAGACATAGACTTTACAACTCTTGACCTAACAATTTCATCTCTTAAAAACCAAACTCTAGACATAGATTTGGGATTTGCTATTCGCATTGTATTGATCTTAATGATCGTTGCTTAGATTGTTAGCGTGAGACATCATCTAACGGTCTAAACAACGGTACTCACGATTCCGCTTTAGACATAAACGTAGTCGGGAGGATACGCGGTTATATTGGTCGGAAACCGAGTTCATATGCTTGATTAATTGTTTATACATGAATAGGGATTGATGAAACCTAACCTTAACATGCTTTTACAAAAATCTTTGTGACCTAATTAATCTTTGCTACAAGTGAATGATAACAACAAGTGAAACTTTTGAAAACCTTAACTTAGAATATCACAACTATTGAACGGCAAGCATCAAATATCCGACAATCCCTGTGGAGACGATAACAAAACTCCACACTGAAACTATTCCAACAATGATGTGCATATTTGATGTATATATGCTTTATGATGATTATGATTAATGATTACATGAATGCGGATGCAATTTGAGGAATTTGTTGATTATGTATATGTTTTTGCATCATGGCATTAATGGCATACTATGTTGATACTTCAGTCCGTTGTTGTTGGCTTCAATCCCATTGTGCGGATTGGAGTGATTATGTTGTGCTCCCTTGTGGAGGGTTGATGGCCAGTGTCCATCACATGATGATTATGTTGTGCTCCCTTGTGGAGGGTTGATGGCCTAGTGTCCATCACATGGGTTGAATTGGTACCACATGCATGTTTCTGATGAAGTTGCATTTCATTCTAAGTGGCATTGCATGTGTATGGGTTGATTGTTGATTAATATGTGTGTTTTATTGAGGATATCATGATGTTGTTGTTGCTGCCCTATTAGTATTCTTTTCTTTATAACTTTTATAATGAATTGTAATTACTCACCCTGCCTGCTTGGAAATGTTGCCTCTATGGTGGGTAACTTGCAGGTGATCAAGATTAGCTTGTAGACGCATGGAGATTTAGCTTTGGAGTTATTTTACTCTATTTTCGTTAATAATAGAGTTGGCTTGCTCTGATATGTAACATCGGGGGGGGGGGGGGGGGGGAATGCTTGAGTTGAAGTTGTGTTGTTTTATAAAACATATTTTATGAGTTTTCTACATGTTGAATTTATTTGACGACGACTTTTGACAATGACTAAAAGGTCTTTATGTTTGATGAAATAAATGAAGTTATTTTGAGACTATGATTCCGCTGCGAAGTTTGAATTTTTTTTATTGATGTTATCGAAGAAATTATTATTATAAATGTTTGAAAACCCGTGTTACAGAGTAGGAAGTCTATTATGATGTTTTTATGAAGCATGTGACACCCTTTTTGGTGATTTTACTCTAATTTACTTATGTATCATTGTCGTGAATATTCTTTGGGTTGAAGGGTGTTACAAAAAACACGCAGCTATTGGAATAATCACGTGCAGCATCGCATGCTATTGCGCGGCGATAGGAATGAAAAGGGTTCATGGCGCGTGCGATGCTTTCATAATGTGCATGATGAAGGCTTTTTCTGGGCTTTTTCTGACGCGTTCTCACCCGTTGTGACAACTTTAAAAGGGGGTTTTCTGCACTTTTACAAGGGTTACGAAATTTGGCACTGGGAGTATGATTTTACAACATCAGATGGTGATTTTGAGAGCATTGGAAGCCAATGGAGGCCAATCATTCAAGGGAATTCATATGTTATTCATCTTTATTCAATTGGTATTCTAATTTTCACTATGTGTAGCTAAATTCTCCATCTTTTATTTATATATTATAATCTTATTCAAAAACAAATCTCCTAGGTTAGGTTGTGTTATGATGAACTTTATTCAATCTTGTTGGCATTATATGGCAGTTTGACTTTGTATGAATCTTTTGAATTATAATTTTATTAAGTTGTTCCTTATGGTTAATGCTTATTATTTGAGATACTATGTTAATATGTTGTTAGATGCATAGGGATTCCTGACTCGTAGCCTATGTATTGGACCTAGGACAACTGTTCTACGTAAGTCGATTGAATAGGAATAGGAGACCTCGAGTAGTGGAACATGGAATTAACGGTCTATACATCGCCTAACACTGCTTACGCTGGCGGATTATGGATAGAAAGCTCCGAGTGGTTGTTAGTGAGTTATTTCGTGGGGTGCTGGCTATAACGGTTTTGTTAATTTGCTGTAAAATTATAAGGATGAGATTAATTCATGCTAGGCATCGTACATCAATAAGAGGGGATAAGGGGATTCTAAAACACAACCTAACTGATTTCGTGACATAATTTTCTCGTTTATTACTTTATGCACTGAAAACTTTCAAAATCCCCCTTTTTTATTGCTTTTCTTTAGTATTATACAAATTATTGGTCTGTTCGAACACATTCCTTGTGGGTTCGATCTTTTTATTAATGGGACATTATCGGTACACTTGTCAAGAAGTCATCAAGTTTTTGGCTCCGTTGTCAGGGATTGTTGATAGAAACAGGGCAATGCTTTGTGCAACGTAATTTTCTTATTTTCTTTTAATTTTAGTTTTTAGTATTTTATTATTTTCTTGTTTATCATAGTGCTACTAAGGTATTTTCTATTTGTGTATGTACAGTTCAGGATCATCATTACTACCATTTGGTCCAGAAATTGAAAGAACCTCGCGTGCGTCCAAAAAGCAGCAAGAGAAGCAATTATGGCTGACGGAGACCAACCCGAAGTAGATTCACCAACACTTTCTTCGGATTCGGAAGACGAGAATAACATGGCTCCTCCAGTACTCCCAACTATGGCAGATTACTGTAAACGGACCGATGAAGGTCATGTTTTTAGGGGTTTGTACCGACATACCCTATTAGCTTTGTCATTAAAATTTTTGTAATTTCAGGTCTAAGAGACAATTAGTTCTACGAGAACTTTATTAGAGAGCAGTGGGCTCATCTTGCACGCTTCTACAAAACCGCTTCGATATGTAAGCTGGATAATGTCACTGAAGATCAAGTGAAGTTACGATTGTTCGGTTTCTTGCTTATTGGAAGGGACAAATATTGGTTACTATGCCTTTAAATTGGAACCATTCGAACATGAAAGGATCTAGAAGATAAGTTCTTAGAAATATTTTTTTACCACCACCCAGTTAACTGAACGAAGGACTGAGATTTTGAATTTTGAGCAACAAGATGCAGAGTCCCTATATGACTCATGGGAGAGATTCAAACTACTACTACGCAGGTTCCCCAACCATAATCTCAATAATATGAAGTAGATGCAAAGTTTCATCAAGGGCCTAAAGAGTCAGACACACATGTAGATGGATGCTTCCATGGAAGGCACAATTAGACAAATGACTGAGCCATAAGTCAAGGACTTAATTGAGAGGATGTATATGTATGAGTATCGCACCAAGAGTGAAAATCGGTAAAGGTTGAGATGGTACGTACACCCAAAGGTATATTAATTGTTGATACTCAAACTGCTTTATTAGCTCCAATTAAATTATTGAATAAGCAGCTAGCTGCAAGCTGCTTGAATAACGCTAACGTGAGTCAGGTATAAGCACTTAGGTGTGATTTTTGTTGCAGAGGACTTGAGAACGAAAGGTGCTCATCGGAAGGGTCGAGTGAAGAAGTGCAATATGCTAATTTTCAAAAGAACGACCCTTATTCCAACACCTACAACTCAGGATGGAGAGATTATCTCAATTTCCTTTGGAGCAACAACCAAAATCAAAGTGGTAACCAAGTTGTGCAACAAAATTAACAAGCTCCCAATTTCTAAAGGAAAGCCTCACGGTTGGAAGAGACCTTGGAAAATTTCATGAAAGTCACTCAACTTAGCTTGGAGTAGGTGACTAAGAACCATGAGACCATGAGCAGAAACCATGATGCATCCATCAAAAATTTGGAGACACAAATTGGCCAATTGTCAAAACGACTCGCGGCCTTCCAAAGTTCGAGTAGAGGATTCTCGGGTAACACCGTGGAAAATCCTAATAAGGAAACATGCAAGGTAGTGAGGATCGATGTGGGTGTAGTGACTAAGGAAATTGAGAGTAAGAAAGGTAAAAATGAGATGAATAAGAAAGAACCTCAAGGGAACCAAGAAAAAGGGAAAGTTGCACTGGAGCAAGGCATAGATGAAAATTCTCCGGAGAAGAAAACAAAGGAGAAAAACCTGAGCGAACCAAACCCGTCTTTACCCGTTTATATGAAACCACCTTACTCAATCATTAAAAAGAAACAGGTACCTGAAGATGAAGCTAGGATGTTTGAGAAATTCAAAAAGATTTTCAAATAACTTTAGGTAAGTATTTCTTTTCATGAGATTTTAGAATTAATTCCAAAGTTTGCTAAGTTTATAGATGTATTGCTAAAAAGTGGAAAACAGAAGTTAATTCAAGCACCGGTTAACCTGACAGAAAAAGCAGAGACGGTGGAACTTTTAGAAAGGCCATAAATGATGAATGATCGAGGAGTATTTTACATTGCATGCACCATTGGTGGGGTAAAAATCCCACATACTTTATGTGACCTGGAACCAAGCATCAACATTATGCTGCTGAGCAAATTTAAGGAGATGGGTATATGGGAGATCAAGTTGAGCGATATGACGCTTACTATGGCCGATTCATCGGAAAATGAACCACTTCGTATCGTTCAAGAGGTGTTAGTTCATGTCAATGGTTTTACCTTTTGAATGCTCTAAAAGATTAGACTAAATTTTGGTAAAACATAGTGTTGAACAAGATGTTCCAACATGAAGAATTCTGCTGAAAGAAGACATGTCAGACAAGATGTCCTAGCTTGTGGATTCGACATCTTGGTCTGATATAGCAGGTTGTTGCAAATCAGTGCCAAGATTTAAGGAGCAATCAGAACATGGATCAAGGAATAAATAAACAGATTTTTTGAATCCCATGGATAGCTGGAGATTATAAAAGGAAGACCAAGACCTAGGGAAGAAGAAGAATTGTTATTAAGACTTTTGTAAAGTAGAAAATAAGGGTTTAGGGTTTTGAGAGTCGTGTACTTTCTTGTGTTGTAATTCACCCTTTGTATCGTTTGATACATTGTGGTAGACATAGTCTTAGAGATTTAGAAACCTTTAGGTAATGAATTGTATATTGTTCTTGGATGAAGCTATTAAGAAAATTCAAGAGGCACTGTTAGTCAAGAGTCTTGACTGAATATTATATTGAAATGAGTGTCCTTCAATTGAACAGATTGATGCAGTTGCAGGTTGTTGTAACTGTTAGATATCACTGAGGTGATTTAGGAATTGAGATGGTGATTTCTCATACCTAAGAGTATCTTAGGTAGAAGTTTGCACGGGTAGTGATTAGGTGAAAAGTTGTAAACAGGAGAGTTTAGCTTTGAACGAATACTATTAGTGGATTTCATTCCTGGCTTGGTAGCCCCCAGACATAGGTGTAGTTGTTCACCGAACTAGGTCATCATATCTTGGTCTTCTTATTTATCATTCTGTTATGATATATTCAGTCTGTTCTTGATCAGAAGTTTATGTCTTGACTGGTGTTGAAACATCTGTCACAAAATTATTCTAACCTGAAGTATTTTTTAATGTTGTTGTTCTGTCCTTGTTCGGTTTTTAGTAGAGATCAATGTCTCGACATTTACTAGGACATCTGTGATCTGCATGCCAGAATTTCACCTTCCTCGCAGACTTTGCAATGATTGACATGATTAATGATTCGGAAGGTTCTGTGATTCTTGGACAACCATTTTTGGCAACATAAAAGGCAAAGATAGATGTGGAAACTAGGGAATTGATTTTGAAATATAATAAGGAGAAGGTGATGTTTAATGCATATGAATGGAAACCGACATGGGTGGATCTTGAGGCATTTTACAAGTTGGGAGAAAAAGATGGTGGAGTTAACAAGGGAATGAAGAAATGAGTTTTCACCGGCGCGAGGGTAGCCCTTGCGCTTGACGTGTTTTGAGGATTGAGCGTCAAGATATTAACATTAAAGAAGCACTGGATGGGAGGCAACCCATAAATTTTTAATCAGTTTTTTTTGTTTTGCATAATTATATTTTATTTTGTTTCAAAAACCAACCACAAGAGGAATTAGCAACCAAAGAATAACTTGGTGAAGAAAATCTCATGTTCTTAATAGACTTACGTGTGACTTACAAGTTTAGATTTAACATTGAACACATGATTAAAAAAAGAACATAAAGAAGGTATTTGATCACAATGAAAGCAACTGAGGACTTGAAGGAAATGGAAGAGAAAAGAATCTACCGAATTGTACTTAACCTGAAGATACCTCATCCGGTAAGGTTTGAGCCTAAATATTTTCATTGTTCATTTTTTCTTTCATAAAGTGTATCCATGCATTGTTCTTTTATCTAGTTTAATTTATTTTCAATTAAGTTATCATGATTGATCAATACACCTTGAAGCACTTTTACTATATAAATCTGAGCCTTTGTAAACCACCATTTCGTAGTAGGACTACCCTTTGTTAAACACTTTGGGGCTAAGCCTTACTTTTGGTGACGTAGCCTTAAACTCTTAGACATGTTACTTGAAATATCCTTTTGATGCAACCCACTCTTTGGAATTAGGTAGAAGCTTAGTTTTTCAAGTGTATGAAAAAGGTTAAGTTTGGGGTTGCTCTTGGAAGTGAGTAACACTTTAAGTTTGGGGGTGGGGGGTACTAGAGAATTTGATCCAAAATTTAAAAATTTGTAGAAAAAAAGAAGTGGAAAAGGCACTTCAAAAAAAAATGATGAATAAATGATAATAAAAAAGAAGAATGACATTGACAGAAGGTTCGCAAATCTCTAGTACCAACTGTCATACCCCAAATTTTGACCACCAAGATTTCCCATCATTGTGAAAATCATCATCACAATATGGATGTACTTTCATGCCTCATCAATCTCCTCAAAGATGATCGAGCATTCACCACAATCAAGAATTAGGGTTTCAAGCCCTCTTAGAGCACTTAGACAAAGGATCAATCATGAAATGACATGATCTTCAACTTGTCTAACCTTTAAAACACCCATAAAGGATCAAGAGGACTCCCACATCAAGAATCAAGCACAAAGTTGCAACATTTCAAGTGGATCAAGCCTCAAGATCGCCAGTGTCACCAAATTAGGGTTTTGGTTGACTGAGGCCTCCAGATGGAATTTTTCCTCTGGGCATGAGCCAATGCTTCAAAGCATAACCCAAGATATTCCAAGGGACCTCATGGACCCAATCATCAAGTCAATTTAACCTCAAGGGATGCATTTACCAAAAATCAGGAATTAGGGTTTCTTGACCTAATTCACCCCTAAGTTGACTTTCGAGGCAAAGCATGAGCCAAGACCTCAAGGCATGATGTGAGGACTTCAAGTACACTACATTGACCCATTTGTAACAATGGATTAACCCAAGAAGCTTGATTCACAAGTTTCAATTTCATCTGGACCACAATTAGGGTTTCGAGGAAAAAGTCAATTGTGCCTTTGACTTTTGACCAAGACACGCTCCCTAACCTTGGGACATGATTCAATACACCCTATAACACCTATGGAATCCATCCATTAGGTTTGATTTAGGTCAAGGACTTGATTTCACAAAGGATCGCACAGTTTGGATTTCATCTGATAAAAAGTCAACAACGCACAAAATCAAGTATGACTTTTTGGAAATTTTCACAAATTTGGTTCCCCTAAGTCAAAAACAATGTTGATGTATGATATTGATAATCATTCATCAAGAAAAATCAAGAAAAGTGAATTTTTTTGCAAAAGGGGCAACCTTGAGAAACCAAAATTTTTCTAAGTTATGGAATAAAAGTGGTTTTGGTACCAACTTCCAAGGATCATAACTTGAGATCCAAGCAACCATTTTGGGTGATCCAAAGCTGGATTTGTAGGTCTTGCTACACTCTACAAAAACTTCAACTACCGCAGACTCCAATTCTTTATGGATTTTAAGTTATGAAGTGATCAAAATGACAAAAACATGAAAATAACACTTTTTCCAACACTTAGTGAAAATCTGCCTAAGTTACCAGCCTTGAACATCAATGTTCATGAGGTTTTTTCAGTTGGATCCAAATAGTTTCAAAACAAACTATGATCACACATGTTTTGTATCATATGAGGGCTTTCTAAAAAGCACAAGAGCCTCCCATAACTCAACCTGAGCAGGGAGATATGAATCGCTCAAGATCACCATTTCCAACTGTCCTGGCAAGGCAGATTTTGTTGTTTTGCTCGATTTGGGAAATTTGAACAACTCCAAGCCTTGTCATCAATTTGGACACATATGAGGATAAAACAATAAGGGAATGATCTGATCCCCTAGCCTCCAAAGTCCAAGAATCTACATTATCCATAACAAACCTAAAAAGGCTAAAAAGGTGCCAAGACTCCAATTTTGTTGCAATGCATTTAATGGATACACCAAGGTGGCATGGACTGAAACTTTCATAACTGAATGAGTCAAGAATCAGCACTGAATCATAGGACCATAGGCATGTGCCCTAACCTCAAGTCAATGGCTAGAGGAGATTTGAGATTCCTTTTGCTCAACATTGGCCAATGGCCTATTGCAGCTGCCATTCACTATTGCTTGCAAAACAAACTTGCTCTACTATAAATAGAGCTCATTTGTGCTTAGTTTGAGTACACCAAAGCACTACAACACTTGCTTTCCTCAAAATCCCTCTCTTTAGACCAAAATGCCTTCTTTTGCAAGGTATCTCTGAGTTTTTGTGTTAGAGAGCAATTCCACCACAGCTCATGATCCAAACACCTCTAATATGTTGTATCTAAGATGTCCAAACAATCACTTGTAACCTGAAACACCAAAATAAAAAAGTCCACTTCCAAAACCTCAAAATTGAACTTTTCTGCATTTTTCAAGCCATGTCTTGATTTAGTCACTTACAAAACCAAACAAAGCCTCAAACACACTCCAAATATCATCCTCAAACTATTCCAAATGGTTCCCCTCATTTGGAACACCATTTGAGAGAGTTTCCATATTGGTCACTTTTGCCCCTTTTGCAAGAAAGTTCCAAAACCTGTTCCTGAGGATTCCAGCTGGTTCCAGTCATCCTAAAAGCTTCTAAGGGATCAATTGAGAGTGTCCAAAGCATCAAATTACTTCTGGCACAAGGAACTTGGCAGATAGCACAAGGAGCTCCAAGAGGTAAGTGCATCATCACTTGAACTTTATAAATTATTCATTGCTTTGAAGTCCACTGATCATAAACATCTCATACATGTTATATATGTTGTGTCTGAACCAATTTGCCATGTAATTCTTGCCTGTACCATGAGATAGCATAGAACATGCAAAAATAGGCCTATTTCAAAACCACTATCGGGTTTTAAAATAGGGACATCATCTGAAAAAACCAAGACCACCATTGGATTCCTTGTGAAATTCTAGGTCAGATGCACCTAAATTTTGTCCCAATCCATGGAAAAATGAGAAAGTTAGAGGCTTCACGTAAATTGCCCAAAAGCTTGTCTTGCCTTGCCTTGCCTTGCCCAGGCCTAGAAACAAGGCATGACTTATGATTTAATGTGGTAGTTTTGATACACGGATGTATCATCAGCCCAGTGGTAGTGCGCATGTGTGTTTGGCTTGATGGTCATGGGTTCAAACCCCACCCAGACCATTTTGCCATTTTCTATATTTTTTGCTATTTTTCATTATTTTCATGTTTTTATTAATTAATTGAAAAATTAATTTCTCACTCAATTTTAATTATTTTTTATTGGTTCATTTTTTGAAAATTCCCAAAAATATTAAAATATTTTATTCCATGAAAATTTCACAAAAATATTACTTATGTCATATATTTGGTATTTTTGTAAAGAATTATATTTTTATTTGTTTTAAAACACTAAAAATATTTCTTTCTCTTGGTTTTGCAAAATTCAAATGATTTTTTAATCATCCCATGAATGAAACATGATTTTCCACATATAAATCCAAGGTCACAACCTCTTTTTCACATGTTTGATTATTTTAATTGAATTTTTTATTCAATTAAAATACATTTTAAAACCAAAATTAGGGTTTTGATCACTATCACCCTAACAAATCTTTTCAAACACTTCATGGGCCTCTATTAGAGTGTAAGACCCAATCCCTTTTTAACCAAAACCTTTTTGGGCCTCAATCATTGTATCAGCCCCAGTACAGCTTAAAGAACAACGGTACGATTATTGTTTTCCATATGGGCCTCTCCTTGAGTATAAGCCCCAATCTTTTTAAAAATAACTTCCCTTTGATTTAGGTTCAAATATACAGTTGTTATCAAAACTTTCTTTAAATTCTTGAACAACTAACAATACAGCTATGGAAGCTTGCTCGCCTGTAAGTTTTTATCAGCTTTCTTTTACGTACTTGCACATATACATGTATATATTTGTTTGAACAGCATGGAAGCTTGCTCACCTGTAAGTTTTTATTAGCTTTACTTTATATGCTTTTATATATATAACTGTATTGTGGGAAGCTTGCTCACCTGTAAGTCCTTCTTTCATATCCTTTTATATACTTGTCATATATCAACTATATATATACTAGTATATCTGCTTAGAGTTTTCCCCGACAACTAGGTCTAGAACTAGGCAAAGCCTGTTGGTCACTCTTTAATACAGTCAAAACTAGATCCCCATAGGATTTCCAGATACAGTATTGCCTTCTCTTGGGCTTAAACAATATGGAACAAAGAGAAAGGCATTATTCCCGGTGAAACTTTTCTCAGATTGTCACTAATAGAAACTGTCAAAGAAGTTCATTTCCCCAGAGAGGATTAATTCTCGGTAAAACCTCTCTTGAATTTCTTCAAACCCTAGAACTGTTCACTAAAGGATTAATTCTCGGTGAACCCTTTCTTGAACTTTTCTTAAGTTTGGGACCCACAGGCTTCCTAAAAGCATCTCCGCCTCCTCTTGGGCTTTGTACAAGGACCCTCCGGCTTCTTAGAAGTTCGTATGCCTTCTCTTGGGCTTAATACAAGGACCCTGAAGACCTCTTAAAGGTCTAAGACAGAACTTAGTCATCCTTTGCTAGAGCAATCTTTCCAGTGTCAAAACATCAAACCATTTTAGGGTTGATACTCATCCCTTAAAGCATCTGCCTCCTCTTGGACATCATACAATGATAAACTCTTCCACACCAGTATTCTTGGGCAATCTCATCCCTCCTTGTGTCTCAAAGACATTCTCAAGTTCCCTAGAAAAATCCTGGTCATTTTAAATAAATCTCCAGCAGAACCCATGGGTTCTAAAGCCCAGTCAGCCTCCTCTTGGGCTTTGTAATGATTCTCCCCAGTGGAGCTAACCTTTTCAGACTCTCTTGTTGAGTCAATCACCTTTTCACACTCTCTTGTTGAGTCAATGGTATAAAACAAAAGCACTCTCTTGTTGAGTCAACCCTTTATGCCTCAATCTTGGGCTTTGTACAAGACATATATAAGCTTTCTACAACAAAGTCAAAATCTTCGTAACCGTCTCTTAAGCTCTGGATAAATATTTTCCCCTAGCGAAGTCAATTCCTCCCAACCTTCTTTTAGGCTTTGAGAAATAATATAAATTTCCCTAAGCAGAGTCAGTCCTCTCTTCAGCCTTAATCTTGGGCTTTGTACAAGATAAATAATACTCTTCAGCAGAGTCAAACTTCTTTCAGCCTCAATCTTGGGCTTTGTACAAGACACTTAAAATATCCTCAGTCGAGTCAGTGAAAAGAGACTGACTCTTCGGGGATATCATTATACAAAGCCTAAGAGGAGGCTAAAAAGTTTGACTTTTCCGAGAAAAATGTTTTGTCTGTCTTGTATAAAGCCCAAGATTGAGGCTAAAAGGGATTTTGACTCCGTTGGGGAGAATTTGGATGTGTCTTGTACAAAGCCCAAGATTGAGGCTGAAAAGAAACTGACTCTGTGGGAAATAAATCTTTATCTATCTTGTACAAAGCCCAAGATTGAGGATAAAAAGAGTTTGACTCTGCTGGAGAGTATTATTTCTCATAGCCTAAAAGAAGGCTGGGAGGAACTGACTCTGCTGGGGAAGAAATTTGTCCCAAGCTTAAGAGAAGGTTATGAAGATTTATGTCTTGTACAAAGCCCAAGGTTGAGGCTAAAAAGGGTTTGACTCAACAAGAGAGTGCTTTTATCTGTCCTGTACGAGCACAGGATTGTGGCTAAACAAGCTGGAGAAATCATTATACAAAGCCTCAGAGGAGGCTGACTTGTGCTAGGGAAATTTTTATACCAAGCCTAAAAGGAGGCTGGAAAAGATTGACTCAACAAGAGAATGTTTTTATCTGTCCTGTACAAAGCCCAGGATTGAGGCTAAAAGGGTTGACTCAACAAGAGAGTCCAAAAAGGTGATTGACTCAACAAGAGAGTCTGAAAGTTGATTGACTCAACAAGAGAGTCTGAAAAGGTGATTGACTCAACAAGAGAGTCTGAAAAGGTTAGCTCCACTGGGGAGAATAATTTGTACAAAGCCTAAGAGGAGGCTAACTATGCTGAGGAAAGATCATTATACAAAGCCTAAGAGGAGGCTAGCTTTTGCTAAGGATTATTGAGATCCCGAGGCAGGTCCAAACGGGGAATCAACTCTTGCTGAGGATTTCAGAAGAGTTGAGGTATCAGATACCTTGAGGTTCTGATTTGGGGTAGTATTATATTGATGATAAACTGACCCTGGCTAGGGATTTTTAAGAGAGAGACTGGGTTTTAGAACCCATGGGTTTTAACTCTACGGGAGATTGATCCAGAATGACCGAGGTTTCTCCTATGTTTGTAGGGAACTTGAGAATATCTTTGAGACTCAAGAGGAGATTTAGACTGTCCAAGTCTACTTGTGTGGAAGAGTTTATCTTTGTATGATGCCCAAGAAGAGGCAAATGTTTTAAGGGATGAGAATCAACCCTAAATTGGTCTGAGGTTTTGACTCAAGAAAGATTCCTCTAGCAAAGGATGACTAAGTTCTGTCTTATACCTTTAAGAGGTCTTCAGGGTCATTATATTAAGCCCAAGAGAAGGCATGAGAACTTCTAAGAAGCCGAAGGGTCTTTGTACAAAGCCCAAGAGGAGGCGGGGATGCTTTTAGGAAGCCTGTGGGTCCCAAACATAAGAAGAGTTCAAGAAAAGTTTCAACGGGAATAATCTTTTCTTTAATGAACAGTTCTAAGGTTTGAAGAAATTCAAGAGAGGTTTCACCGAGAATTAATCCTCTCTGGGGAAACTAAATTTCTTTGACAAGTTCTAATAGTGACAGCCTGAGAAAAGGTTCACCGAGAATACTACCTTTCTCTTTGTTCCATATTGTTTAAGCCCAAGAAAAGGCAAGACTGTATCTTGACTGTATTAAAGAGTGACCAACTGGCTTTACCTGGGTCTAGACCTAGTTGCCGAGGAGAACTCTAAATAGATATACTAGTATATATACAGTTGATATATGACAAGTATTTAAAAGGATATGAAAGAATGACTTATAGGGGAGCAGCTTCCCACAATACAGTTATATATATATATTAAAGCATGTAAGTGAAAGCTGATAAAAACTTACAGGTGAGCAAGCTTCCATGCTGTATTGTTAGTTGTTCAAAGAAATTAAAGAAAGTTTTGATAACAATTGTATATTTGAACCTAAATCAAAAAATAAATTGTTTTTGAAAAGATTATCGGGGCTTATACTCAAGGAGAGGCCCAGATGAACAAAACAGTAATCTTACTGTTGTTTTAAAAATTGTATTGGGACTTATACAATGACTGAGGCCCAAAGAGGTTTTTCTATACAAAGGGGTTGGGTCTTACAACTCAAGGAGAGGCCCAAAGATGTTTTGAAAAAGAAATAGGGGACTTGTAACACGAGGGTAGGCCCAGATGATTTTATTTTAAAAGGCGACGACCGTGCCGTGGTTTTTTTGAAATACAGTGGGACTTTATACAATGTCTGAGGCCCAAAATGGTTTGTATTTACAAAGGATTGGGTCTTACACTCTATTAGAGGCCCAAAGATTTATTTTTGTAGAAGTGATGGGGCTTACAACTCAGGGAGAGGCCCAGGTGATTTGGTTTTGAACTGGCGATTACGCCGAGATTTTTGAAAACACAGTGGGACTTATACAATGTTTGAGGCCCAAAATGGTTTTAGTTAAGAAAGGGATTGAGTCTTACACTCTAGCAGAGGCCCAAAAGTGTTTGAAAATTTAAAATTGAGAGAAAACCCTAGTTTAAAATAAAAATGTTATTTTTCAAAGGTAATTTAAATAATAAATGACAACATATCAATTATATTTAAAAACAAGTTATACACTTTGGAAAATATCTTGAAAAATCATTATTGATCATATGAAAGTCTAAAATTCAATTGATTTTGAAAGATCAAAGTCGGAATTTCATTTAAAAATGTTTAAAAACAAATAAAATGAAATTAATTACAAAAATTCTAACTATATTAAATATATAATATAAATTGGATTTTTTTGTAAAATAAAATATTTAAACATTTTAGTGAATTTTGAGAAAAAGAATCAATTCAAAAACATAAATAATCAGAGAGAAATTAATTTTTGAATCAATTAACAAAAATAACTAAAATTAAAAAATTTGAATTATGGCGCCAAGAACACTTGGTTCTTGCCCGCGCCCTCTGTTTTTTTTTCAGATTTACGTTTTCTCACTTTTCTCCATGATTTCTCAATGGTTTTTCACGATTCAAGTACCAATCTTGTTCGTTATTAAACAAGGATCACAACCATATCGATTAATTGCATTTATATTAAGTATTGAGTGAGAAATCAGAAGAAAACCTCAAGAGCCCTAATTTCAGCATGAACACAATGAAATTCCATACACGATTGATTCATGGCAATTGATTGAGGGTTATCGCTCTATATAGGATTATGAACATATGGCAAAATTATTGTGCAGTAAAATATGCATGCATCATGGAGTTTGAAGAGTTCATGCCTAACTCTTGCAGCTGGTGATCGAGTTTGGTGATGGAGGTGTTACAGCTAGGTTCCAATGATCTGGATAGCTTCCTTAGGTGCCAAGGAGTATGTTTGAATGCTTGGAGTGGATTGAATTAATGTGGAACTGGTTGTGGTACCTCAACCGCAAATCTATCAAGAACTTGAGCAATTGGCTGGTGATTTTGTGAATTTGATGTTCCAGATGTGATTTTGTGTTATGGATCACTCATACATGATGTTTATGAGGTGTGTGTGTGTGATTGGTTTGGTTGGAATTGCTCTAAAACTCAAAACCCGATAGTGACTTGAGTTAGAAGGCAAAATTGGAGTGAAATGGAGATTTTGAGGAAAGCTTCAGTTTGGGTGCTTTGGTGTACTCAAACTGATCACAATTAAGGCCTATTTATAGTGTGTCAAGTTTGTTTTGCAAGCAACAGTGTGTGGCAACTGCAGCAGGCCTTTTGTCAATTGTGATAAAATGGAATCTCAAGTCTCCTCTAGCCATTGACTTGAGGTTAGAGCACATGCCTAAGGTTCTTTGTTGTCTGAGCCTATCTTGACTCAATTGGTTGATCATGGACTAATACATGCCAGCTCTATGCATCCATTGAATGCCTCAAAACAAAATTGGAGTCTTGAGGCATCTTTAGCTTTTAGGGGTGCCACACCTATATGTAGCTCCAAAGACTTGGGAGGCATATGGATCAGTGCTTGTTCCTCCTTGGTCTCCCCCTGAGGTGTGCAGATGGATAATCATGTTTGTTTTTGCACAATTTGATCAATTCGAGCCTTAATGTACAAATTTTCCTTGCAAAACAGTTTGTAGCAAGGCATGTTGCAGCTATCATAACCTCTAGCTCAGGTGGAGTTTGATGGAGTTCTTGGACATTTTGGAAAGCTGGTATATCCTATTTCAACATGATGTCCAACTTTGGTTTTGAATCAACTTGAATTACAATGAAAAATGCCTCTACATTTTGGAAAAAATAAGGCAGATTCTGACTTAGTGAAAATTTCACTAAATGTTGGAAAAATGTCATTTTCATGTTTTTAGCCACTTTGATCACTCCCTAACTAAAAATCCATGAAGAATTGGAATGAAATGTAGTTAACACTTTTGAAGTATGTAATGAGAGCTACAAATCCATCTTTGGACCATCCAAAATGGTTGCTTGGATCTCAAGTTATGGTCCTTGGAAGTTGGTACCCTAGCCACTTTGTTCCATAACTTAGAAAAATTCTAAGTTTTTCATGGTTACCCCTTTTACAAGTTAACTCACTTTCTTTGATTTTTCTTGATGAATGAAGATTCAAATCACATATTAGCATTGTTTTAGGGTTAAGGAACCTTGTTGACCAAAAATCCAAAAAGTCAAACTTGGATTTTTGTATAGTTGACTTTTTCATCAGATGAAATTTTGACTTTGTGATCCCTTTGTGAAATCAATCCTTGGGCTCAATTAAACTTCATGGGTGGCCTCCAAGGGTGTTTAGTAATGTCTTGGACCCCTCCCCAAGGTTTGAGATCAAGGGTAGGTCAACAGTCAAGGATAGGGTTGACTTTTTCCATCAGAAACCCTAATTTGTGATCAGATGGTTTTGAGTTCTTGTGGCTTATGACTTGAGCTCTTTGAGTCAATAAAATCTTGTGAATATATCAATATGATGTATTTGAGGTCTTTGAAGTTCATTTTGGAGCCTCAAGCCATGCCTCACTTCACAAGTTAACTCAAGGGTTGAATTAGGTCAAAACCCTAATTCCTGATTTTTTGATAGATGGACCTTCAAGGTGATTTTGCCATTGTGGATGGGCTCTTGAGATCCTTTTGAGTTTTTTGACCATAAATTAAGGTATTGGCTCATGCCCAGATGGAAATTTTCATCTGGAGGCCTCGGCCGACCAAAACCCTAATTTGGTGACACTGGCGATCTTGAGGCTTGATCTACTTGGTATATTGCAACCTGGTGCTTAATTCTTGATGTGGGAGACCTCTTAATCCTTCATGGATGTTTGAGAGGCTAGACAAGTTGAAGATCATGTTATTTCTTGATTGATCTTTTGTCTAAATGCTCTGAGAGGGGTTAAAACCCTAATCTTTGATTGTGAAGAATGCCTAACAATCCCTGAGGAGATTGATGAGGCATGAAAGTACATCCATATTGTGGTAATGAGCTTCACAATGATGGGAAATCTTGGTGGTCAAAATTTGGGGTATGACAGGAAGCACCAAGAGTCACCGCCGTAATAACTATACCACAACCCATGGTACACACTGTCCCGGAAGGACAGATTCCACAAGTAATCTCTGGTGGAAACGAAAGTATGTACGACAGAATAAACGAGTTCCAGGAACAATTCCTGGAGATGCAGAAGGAACTGCATGCCATTAGCGGTCAGGATTTATTCGGAAAGGATGCTGCATAACCTTTGTTTGGTCCCCAATGTGAAAATACCGCACAAATTCAAGGTGCCCGACTTTGAAAAATACAAGGGTAACTCTTCCCCTCAAAGTCATTTGGTGATGTACGCTCGAAAGATGTCAACTCAGACAGAGAATCAACAGCTACTGATCCATTACTTCCAAGACAGTTTACCTGGTGCCGCATTCAAATGGTGCATGGGTTTAAACCGCACCAAGATCGTCACGTTTAGAGATCTTGGCGCTGCCTTCGTTCAGCAATATAAGTATAACCTGGACATGGCACCAGACAGAGATCAACTCAGAGCAATGTCGCAGAAGGACAAGGAAACCTTTAAGGAATATGCTCAGAGATGGCGTGAAATTTTCGCCCAAAATTTTCCCCCTCTTGAGGAAAAAGAGATGACAAAGATCTTCTTGAAAACCTTAAGCTCATTTTATTATGACCAAATGGTCGCCAGTGCGCCCATCGACTTTACTGAAATGGTAAACATGGGGGTATGCCTTGAAGAGACAGTTCGAGAAGGACGTCTGGTCAAAGATGCAGGACCATCAAATAGTACCAAAAGATACGGTAGTGCTTTCCCTAAGAAGAAAGAGCAAGATATTGGTAATATCTCTCTCGGAAAGAAAAGGCAAAGGTATCAACCAGTAGCAGCAGTAACTCTTGCTATCAACCCTGTGCCTATTCCAACGTATCAACCTCATGTTGCTCAGAGCCAACCAAGTCAACAACAGTATCAACAAAGGACATAACAGCCTCTTCAGCAGGCTCGTCCTCCATATAACAACAACAATCGTACAACGCGACCGCCAGGGTTTGACCCTATACCGATGTTGTACGCAGAACTATTTCTATTACTATTGGTCAAGGGGCACGTCCAAACCAGGTCTCCTCTTACAATATCGGAAAATCCGCCTTTTTGGTTCAAAGCGGATCAAACTTGCCCTTACCATCAAGGAGGACCAGGGCATAACATAGAAAACTGTCTCAGCTTCAAATCCGATGTGCAGAAGCTTGTCAGGAATGGGGTCTTATCATTCCAGGATACAGATCCAAATGTTCAGACGAACCCGTTACCTCAACACGAGAAGGCTACAGTAAATTTGATAGAGGATGAGTCTAACCACAACTATCAAATTCACGATGTACTCCTGTTCGGAACCAATCTGGTCAAGATGCATTGCAGACAGAGCGGGTACGGTCATGTACCGTCTCATATTTATCACCAGTGTGATGTATGCTCCAAGAACAATCAAGGATGTTCTGTGGTGCAATCAGCTCTACAGGAACAGATGGATCTCTGATGGATCCAAAATCATCGAATCCGTGAGGTCAACATGACTTATACAAATTCCAACATCATCCAGAACCACAACTTTCTGGCGATGAATGTCAACTTGGTGGCAATGTACTCAAGGAAAAGCCAACATCATGATCTTCCGCAGCACGATTATAATTCCTGTTCGATCTGCTCGATAAATAATCAGGGATACTCTTTTGTACAAGAGGCCCTCCAGCGTCAGATGGATCTCGGATAGATTCAGGATTACCATGATAGAAGTCATTATCAAGTTAATATGATTCAAATCTTTGATATTCGCTTGATGAATACCAGCCTGGTGGAATTACACGCTAAGCAAGTCCGGCTCAGTTTTCTGGCTTCACATGATTATCAAAACTGTAAGGTGTGTCGTAAAGACGACCAAGGATGTGCACTTTTCCAAAGAACACTTCAACACCTGTTGAACCATTGGTGGCTTCCGATCTATTTAGATGAAGACACACAACAGATCAGTATGACTGACGGGAACCCTACTAGGCATCAAAGTCAGAATGTTCGATCAATGGAAACAGATCTAGTAAGGTTACACTGCATACAAAGCGGGCATGGCCAGGTGCCACCACACAACTATGAGCGCTGTAGAGTTTGCTCAGGAACAACCGAGGATGCTACCTCATGCGAGCATCCCTTCAAAATCAGTTGGACCGAAAAGAGATTTGACCATGTTCAAGCTCTGGTTTGATCAACGTAATGCAAGACTATCTTCCTGATCAAAGCAAAGACGTTGTCTTAATCCCTAAACAGGAAGTGGCCAAAGACGTATGCGCCATAATCCCTCTACTCCATGAATCAAGAGTTCCTCTTGATAGTAGAAAGATTCTCAACCTTGAACCAATTGAGGCCGGCTACGATGGTCAGAAAAATCAAAAGGCTCCTGTGGTTATCTATCTGCTATGACCAATACCGTACAAAATAGATAAAGTTATCCCTTACAAGTACGGTGCAACAACAATTGAAAATGGAAAGGAAACTCCATTACCCTCAGTCGTAAACATGGCCGACATCATTCGAGTAACACGGAGCGGCCGGATCTTCAACAGAGGAGTTAGAGAACCCACCAAAGAAAAGAAACCTCAAACAGAAGTTCCCAATCAACCCTCGGTCAATCCAGTAATCCCGACCTTTCAAAGAACAACGATGAGATGCTGAAGCTCATCCAGAAGAGCGAGTACAACATTGTAGACCAAATATTGCAAACTACTTCAAGAATCTCTGTCCTATCTCTTTTGCTCAGTTCCGAAGCTCACAGGGAAGCTCTACAGAAAGTCTTAGAGCAAGCCTTTGTGGAACAAGATGTGACGATAAGACAATTTAACAGCATCATCTCCAACATCACTTCCTGCAACAATTTAGGATTCAGTGATGAAGAATTGCTGGAAGAAGGCAAAAATCACAACATGGATCTTAACATTACAGTCAACTGCTAGGACGAAGCTTTAGCCAGCGTACTGGTAGATACCGGATCAGCTCTGAATGTTATGCTAAAATCTACTTTGATGCGACTATCATTTCAAGGATCTCCGATGAGGGGCAGTGAGGTCGTTGTCAAAGCATTCGATGGATCCAGAAAAACAATTATCGGCGAAGTCGACCTTCTCATAACTATCGGTCCTCATACTTTCCAAGTCACTTTCCAGGTCATGGACATCCGGGCAGTATACAGTTGTTCGTTAGGAAGACCTTGGATACACGAGGCTGGGGCAGTCACTTCGACACTTCACTAGAAGATGAAGTTCGTCAAGAATGACAAGCTAGTCATGGTCTATGGAGAGCAAGCCTTAATCGTAAGCAACTTATCATCATCAACCTATGTAGAACCAGAAGAGGTCGTTGGGACTCAGTTCCAAGCACTCTCGGTGAGCAATGAGAATCAATCAGAAAAAGGAACATCAATTTCCTCATACAAGGATGCTCTTGAAGTGATCAAGAGTAACAACGCAAAAGGATGGGGACATCTTGTCATGCCTACTGATAACAAGACAAAGAAAGGTCTTGGTTTTTCTTCGACTTGTACCCAGACTGCTACTAACGATGAAAGTTTTCATCCCATTCAGGACTTCTTCCATAGTGGAGCCTTCCTTCACCCAGTGTATCAAGAAGTACATACCATCAATGAGGGTGACTCCTCCGATACAGATGAAGAGTGGAAGTCCTATCTCAACGAGGATAGTTATACGTCTCAAGAAGAAACGCGTACGCCATTTTGCTATCCCACGCAGAGCCCGAGATATATACCAAGATCAGATGTCAAGATGATGTACGGAGATTGTGATCCGGAAGGATGTTGTGCTCCACCTAACTCATTAGAGGAGGACACTCTGATGAAAGACAACTTTGACTATAACTATTATGACCCAATGGATGGCCTGCCTATCTGGCAGCCGTACCCAGGAGACTTGGGGAAAAAGAGCCAGCCAAACGATGCATATTAGTTAAGCATTATTGAAAAGAATACCTACGTCCCCACCAAATCATGGGATCATTACTCAGGGCATTCAGAGGATATCCAGCACAACGATGAATCTGCAAAGATTGCAGGACAAAAGTTCATCAACTATGGTTTTCCCGAGGTCAACGTCATCGAGAAAGATGACTCCTCTAGTTCCACTGAAGTATGGGACACCTTAGGACAACCGAGTGGCAAGTACGACTTCTTGGTCAAGTACATCGCTCCGGAAAGCTCTCGTATCAGGCTCGAAGACATCCAGCCAACTGGATGGGGAGATCCGCCTGAGAGTGAAAACATTGTGCAAGATACAACAAAAGAGTTCATTTATGACAACTCTGCATGGGAGGAAGACTCCAACGATCCTGCTCCGCCAGAAATCAGCGTCATTTTTAAGGACAAACCAAGAAAGAAGGTACCAGACTTTGTGATTCACCGAGGAGTTTGCCGCCAATGGGTTGCTGTCGATGCCCCAAAAATCGTCCATAAGTCTAAGTAATTATCATCTTTGTTTTAACCTTTCACCCTGCCCAGGTGAAACAGATGTTTTTATAGGGCTCACTTTCTATAAATGTCTCTCTTCGCTTCATCCAAAGTGACAGAGTTTTGTTTTATAGGGCTGTAGTTTCAAGAATCGACCAAATCATAAATAAATAAACGTCGTTATCTAATTTCCGCATTTATTGATGTTTTCACTTTTCGCTTTTTCAGAAAATGGTAATCCTTAAACAGCCCAAAAATAAAAACGAGCATTGTTCAGAAAATACACTGCACACACGCTTGCATTCTCTCTATCTCTTCTAAAAATAAATCATCACGTCATGTAGATTACTTGTTTTAAACCCCATTAAAACATACGATCCAATGCCTTCTCCCAACTTTAAATTCCCGGTATTTGAGGCTGAAGAAGAAAAAGACAAATAAATTCCAGAAGATATCTCCCAATTACTCAGACAAGAGGAAAGGTCTATTGAACCTCACAAAGAGCCGTTGCAAACAGACAACCTGGGTTCAGAAGAAGAGAGAAAAGAAGTCAATATTGGGGCACTGCTCAGTCCAACTGTCAAAGAAGACTTGATAAAACTTCTCAAAGAGTTTCCCTATGAGTTTGCTTGGTCCTATCAGGACATGCTAGGGTTGGATACCAGCATCGTGGAACATCATCTGCCGTTAAGATCAGAATGTCCGCCAGTAAAACAAAGGTTGAGAAGGACTTATCCAGACATGGCCATCAAAATCAAAGAGGAAGTGCAGAAACAGATTAACGCGGGTTTCCTCGCCACCTCAGAATATCCTCAATGGCTAGCCAACATAGTGCCAGTTTCGAAAAAGGACAAAAAAGTCAAAATGTGTGTAGATTACAGGGATCTGAACAAGGCCAATCCAAAGGATGACTTTCCCTAACCGCACATATACATGCTGGTAGACAGTACAACAAATCTTAAAGTCTTCTCCTTCATGGATGGGTTCTCGGGCTATAATCAAATCAAAATGGCGCCGGAAGACATCGAGAAAACTTCGTTCATTACCCCATGGGGCACCTTTTGTTACAAGGTAATGTCGTTTGGTTTGAAGAACGTCGGGGCAACCTAACAAAGGGCCATGACTACTCTGTTCCACGACATGATACACAAAGAAATAGAAGTGTATGTCGATGATATGATTGCCAAATCTAAGACAAAAGAGGAGCAAGTGACCCACCTGTCAAAACTATTCGTGCGTCTGAGAAAATACAAACTCCGCTTGAATCCCAATAAATGCACATTCGATGTTCGTTCAGGAAAACTTCTAGGGTTCATTGTTAGCCAGAAAGGAATTGAGGTTGATCCTGACAAGGTTAAGGCCATCCAAGAAATGCCTTCACCAAAGACGGAAAAACAAATCAGAGGATTCCTGTGACGTTTGAATTATATTTCCAGATTTATATTCCTCATGACCGCGACATGCGCGCCAATCTTCAAATTAATCAAAAAGAATCAGGACTGCGTATGGACCGAAGACTGCCAAATAGCTTTCGATAGTATCAAGGAATATCTGTTGAATCCACCAATCCTGTCACCTCCAGTGGAGGGAAGACCACTAATCATCTACCTAATAGTCTTAGAAGACTCCATGGGTTGTGTACTTGGCCAACAAGACGAAACCAAAAGAAAAGAGTCTGCCATCTACTACTTAAGTAAGAAATTCACAGACTGTGAAACTCGGTACAATATGCTTGAGAAAACCTATTGTGCTTCGGCTTGGGCAGGCAAATGTCTTCGCCAGTATATGATTTGTCACACTACTTGGTTAATCTCTGAAATGGATCCAAGCAATCTCTCACGGGAAGGATCGCCCGTTGGTAGATTTTGTTATCATAATACGACATCGAGTACCATGCTCAGAAAGCCGTTAAAGGAAGTGTTTTAGCCGGTCATTTGACTCATCAACCGATTGATGATCAGGAATCAGTCAGGTTTGACTTCTCAGACGAAGATGTCATGTACTTGAAAATGAAAGATTGCGATGAACCGCTACCCAGTGAAGGGCCAAAACCAGGTTCCCAATGGGGACTAATCTTTGACGGAGCTGTCAACCATTATGGAAACAGAATTGGGGCACTCATCATAACACCTCAGGATACCCATATTCCTTTCACCGCCCGACTGACATTCAAGTGTACAAACAACAAGGCCAAATACGAAGCTTGTATCATGGGTCTCGAAGAAGCGATTGACTTAAGAATTAAGAACTTGGATGTGTATGGAGACTCAGCCCTGGTTATCAATCAGATCAAAGGAGATTGGAATACATACCAATTAGGACTGATTCCTTACAAAGACTACGCGAGAAGGTTGTTGTTGAAAAGTATATTCCCAGCAAATATTTTTATATCGTATCCACAGAGATTGGTTGATATTACCGCCGTTCTATAACCTCAATTGTTGTAAGTTTAAAAAGTAACCAAGTTGTTTTTTAGTGAATTGTTATCTCTTAATTAAAATAACACTAAGACTATAAAATTAGTTTTAAATCAAATATAAGAAGGCTGCCAAGATTGGAGTTCACTCCCCCAATTTCTTATGTTTCCCTAGTAACAACTTTGTGGACTCAAAATTATTGATAATGTTCAAGTATCCTCTCAATAACACTTATTTCTAAATGAGATTGTGATAATCACTATATTAATCTTTAAACGATTTCTCCATTTAACTATCAATATAACGATCTTTAATGTTTGATACAAGAGAAAAGTAGTGTGTAAATCTATCTCTACAATTTATTCACTACTTGAAAGCATACTTTAGGTCAAGATTTGAATAATCTTTCTCAACAATAACTCAAATCTGAATAATCAAAATAGAATAAAAGTATCAATCCATTTATCAATAATCAATTGTCACATGCAAGAGTTATAAGGAATACATAAACAAAAGGGAATAGCTACTACCTCCAATCTTGCCAAAGTAGGGTTTAGCTCTTCATCACCATGTTTGACAGCAATAAAAATGGAAAGGAATCAATTTGCATCAAGATTGCCTTCACAAATCTTCTGATAATCCCCTCCTAAAACTCTCTCTCAATGTGTGGTGATAAAAAAACACTTTCTAATCCTATCCCCCCTATTTAATACAGAAAAGTGGTCTAAAAAGGTTCTGAAGCATCACACTTAAATTGGGCCCCCCAAAACATAATAAGTGGCCCACTAAATAAAAAGGGCTTGCTGACTTCGCAAGGTTCGCGGCGCCAAGAGTGGTCGCGGCGCGAACTGAAGGAATTGCAGCTTCTTTGCCTTGCAAGCTTCCTCAACACTTTTTCTTCCAAACTTTATTCTTCAAGTGTGCTTCCAAAATGCCTATCAAGCTCCTCCCAACTTTGGCTCATGCAATCCAGTGCTCTCTTGCCCACAATTTCTACAAAACTAACAAATAAGTGACATATCTACTCAAAACAAAATTAAAATAACTTAATTGCATATTTGCTAAATTGTGATAATAAAAGTGTGTAAATTCAATAAGAAAAATGGTAAAAGGGACCGATAATCATATATGAAAAGTAGTAATAATTGGTCCCTAACAGTTGTTACCCTTCTTTAGCAGAATCGAGTTTCATCATATCCCTCGTGAAGAGAATCACATGGCCGATGCACTAGCCACTCTCTCTTCCATGATTAGTGTAGGTCAATGGAATGATATACGTAAGATCGACATAATGCGCCTTGAAAGGCCCGCTTACATCTTCACGATTGAAGCAGTCATAGACGACAACCCTTGGTATCACGATATCAAATGCTTCCTTCAGAGACAAGAGTACCCACCTGGGGCATCAAGAAAAGACAGGAAAATCCTCAGAAGACTGGCAGGTAACTTCTTCCTGAGCGGTGATACACTCTATAAGAGAAACTTTGACATGGTCTTGCTCCAATGCGTAGACAGACCAGAAGTAAACATGCTGATGAAAGAAATTCACGAAGGATCCTTTAGCACTCATGCCAATGGACACACGATGGCGAGAAAAATTCTAAGAGCAGGGTACTATTGGCTGACAATGGAATCCGATTGCTACAAGTACATGAGAAGGTGTCACAAGTGTCAGATATACGCTGACAAAATCCATGTGGCGCCAACACATCTCAAAGTTCTCTATTCCCCATGGCCTTTTTCCATATGGGGAATCGACATGATTGGAATGATCGAACCCAAGGCTTTAAACGGACATCGGTTCATCCTAGTAGCCATTGACTACTTCACCAAGTGGGTCGAAGCAGCATCATACGCCAATGTAACCCGACAAGTCGTGGTCCGCTTTATCAAAAGCAATCTCATATGCCATTATGGTGTTCCAAGCCAGATCATTACGGATGATGAATCTAACTTGAACAATAAGATGATGAAAGAGTTGTGTGCTGAGTTCAAGATCGAACACCATAACTCATCTTCCTACCGGCCTAAGATGAACAGAGCGGTAGAAGCGGCTAACAAGAACATTAAGAAGATTGTTCAAAAGATGGTCGTAACCTACAAAGACTGGCATGA
The DNA here is from genome assembly GCA_022829125.1 of Lathyrus tuberosus. Lineage (NCBI taxonomy): Eukaryota > Viridiplantae > Streptophyta > Magnoliopsida > Fabales > Fabaceae > Lathyrus > Lathyrus tuberosus. Next base: position 4,387,018 of record JALAZF010000199.1, on the reverse strand, counting down.
GATGCTACCCTTTTCTCTTCACAGTTATCGCACATCCGTCCGCACTTCAACAGGGGCAACCCATTTCTCTCTAGTATATTGCATGGAGGCAGTACTCCCCATAGAAGTAGAGATCCCATCAATCCGGGTATTGATGGAAGCTAAGTTAATAGAGGCTGAATGGTGTCAAAGTCGACACGATGAACTGAATCTAATCGAAGAAAAACGAATAACGGCTTTGTGCCACGGTCAGTTGTATCAGCAAAGAATGAAGAAAACGTTCGACAAAAAGGTTCGACCTCGTGTCTTCAGGAAAGGAGACCTCGTGCTCAAGAAGATACAATCATTTCTCACTGATTCCCGGGGCAAATGGACTCCGAATTATGACGGCCCTGTAATACCTCAAAATTTGCCCTCTTATTTATACCCAATAAGTGGCTTATGCTTCATATTCATCTGCATCTTCGCTAGGTCATAAATGCATTAATCATACATTTGCATTAGGATCCTGAGGCGTGGGAACATGGTTTATTATCGTTTGTGTGATTTGGTTGATATTCATCAATTGAAGATGGTGGTTAGGGTTCATGGTAAAGGCATATTGACATGAGATCCAGTTGTAGACAGAATTATTCTCTCAGTTGCTTATTGCTCATGTCGTATAATACAAGTTAATGAGGAAGGAGATTGAAGTTGACTCGAGTAGGAAGTTCTTTGAGTGTTTGAGTTTGAATTTGGATTGGGCAAGCGCTTTAAGATATTTGGAATTCAAGATACAAGTTTGTGAATCCGTATCCACCCCATATCATAAACCATAATCCACTTTTGATATTCATTTCAACCGTAAACCATTATCCAATTCCTAATATCCACTTTAAAACTAAATCCACTCTTAACCATTCTTCTAAAAAATGTTTTAACATCCATGATAGTTTCTACACCAAGAATACATAGCATTGAAGCTCATGACAAAAATAAAAATAAAAGCGCCTTATTGCCATCGCAGTTGGAGATTCTCTAAACTAAATTATACATGCTGCCTCTACCGCTATTATTTCTAAAAGTGAGATGGCAATAGGCGATAGGTATTTTGATAGTCCTACCATTAAGAATGTTAAACATGACGTTTCGATTGGAAGTGACGCCCTTGCTTCAAATTCAAGCCTTAGTTGCTCTCTTAATAGAATAATTCAGCAAGAAGTACAAGCTTTGCAGCGGAAACGGGATAATTACAATAACAGCAGGAAAAAGAGATACATACAGCAGCTTCAAAATAAAAGAAAATTGCAGCAGTGAATTCACAGCAGGAAGAATACAATACATAGCAGCAGACCAAGAGAAAAGGAATATCAGAAAAGACATTAACACCAGAAATTATACCAGTTATTTAACTAAACTCATATCAGTTTTTTTTTACCAATTTTTACAACAGAAAATGTAGCAGTATAACCAATACTCCCTAACCAATTCATAACAGAAAAATAACAGAAAACCAGAACAGAAACTAATAGAAAAAAACTAACTCTCTAACAGAATAGAAACTCTCATTTTCTCTTCCTTCGATCCCATCATCCATCTCCAAGTTCTCTCTACAATCTTGACCTTCTCAAATTCAATGATTCTGCTCCAACCTTCATCAATCTCCATCACCAATTCTCAATCCTCTGTTTCTAAACCTTCAATCCTCATCAACTGAAAAAAACTTCAAGCTTCATCCACTTTCACTTTCTTCTACTCACCTTCAACCTCCATTTTCAATGCACAACAAAATTTCAGCTACAACCACATCATCAACTCACCAAACTCTTCATCCTCTCCATCAAGAACCTGAAAAAACCAGAGCTCAATAACATCAACAACTCTACAAATTCGTCAAGTATCAACAAATTCCGAAAAGTTCACAAAACGCAATTCACGGATTCGAGTCGCAAATTCAACACTCACGCACGACAACAACACAAATTCAAAAGCGCGAGAAACCAGAAGAAGAATAGGAAGGTTTTCTCAACATACCATACGCGCCGAATTTCTCGGCGATTTCGTACCACCACCACGATTCATCCTTTGCGGCAACTCGTAACCAACACGTCTCCAACCATCATCTTCATCAGCGATCTTCAATCTCACAACAACCTCGTCTTCATCATCCAGCGCAACAACCATTCAGTCGCAACTCAGAGGAGGAGAAAAAGAAAGAATCCAAATCATTCGAACCATTCCGTACCTGAATCAAAAGGTCCGTTTTCCTTCGATTTCCGATTCGTCGTGTTCGATTTGTGCTGGATTTGTGTCGTAGACTTCAATTTGAAACGGGGAGAGGAACTGGTCGAAATTGAGACGAACTTGAAAGCCAAGGTTCAGGCGCGGCGAGGTGTGATGTTGTCGGTAGTATTAACATAAAGAGAGGTTGAAACGGAGTGAGGATTGAAGGAGAAAGAGAACGGCGACGATGAGGTTGAACGGAGGAGGTTGAATTAAGGAAAGTGAAGAAACGGAGGGAAAAAGTTGAATAGCGGAGGAGAGGCAAGGGGGGAGAGAGTTTGGGATTTACTGATTGAAGAACCATTAGGGTTTTTCTGGTTTTTGAGGAACCATGTTTATCCAAATCGGGTGGGGGACTTTATGCCCATTCCTTGTCCACTTCACACCGCATGGAACCTCTATCTACACCACCAAATTCATTCACTCACCCTCCTGCCTGAAAGAGGGAGTTCTTGGGCCTAAGACGACAAAGCCTGACCCCATGGATCTTCTCTTCACACCCTACTCTCACAAAAGGCACCCCTCTGGTAAGGTTTTTTGAGTAATTTTCCTTTAAGTTTTAAAATTAGGTTTTTAGGATTACTTAACAACTTTAGAATTTATTTTCTAGGAATTGATCTTGATTAACCTTCATTTTTAATTCTAGTATTAATTTTAGTTAATTGGATTAGAAGTTGTTCTAGGTGCAAACATTAATTTTAGATTAGAATTTAACCTCGATTTTCAATCGGCTTTAACATGGTTTAGTTGGTGAATAATTGTAGATTAATTCCGTTTAATCTTCGTTTAGAAACCAATTTCAATTTGATTTAGACTTTGAATTTGGATGATAACCATGTTTCTAATTGACCATTTTTTTCATGGTTTATTGGTTGATTAATTGTGACTAAATAGATTAGATTTTAATATTGAATCATCATTTTTAGCAATTGCACTAATTGTTTTTGTGCTTAACCGTACTAATCATTTTTAGCTTAATCATTCAATAATTGTTTAGCTTAATCGTTTCCTAATTGATTTTTTGCTTACTAGTTCACTAATGGTTTTTGGCTAATTGTTTTTGCTTAATTGCATCACTCATTTTTTACTTAATGGCATTAATTGTTTTTGGCTTAAGTGCTCACTAATTGCTTTAGGATTAGCAACTAATTTCTAACATTAACTAATCTTTTTAATAGTTTCATTTGTTAACTTTGTTAATGGTTTTTAAATAGATTTTGACCAATTGTTGCTTACATTTTAGTATTGATTTCAATTACTTCTTATTGACAATTTCCATTTGAACTTTGACTAATCTTTGAGTTTGTTTTGGAGTGTTTCTCACTTGACTTGATGAGTTGTTTAAAAGTAGGAGGTGCTGCCACATACACAGTTGTTATGCACAAAGTGTGCTGTAAAATGTTGTTATTCTGTCTGACTGCATACACACCTGTCCTGTTCTGGAAATAGTAGCTGTTATAGACTGTTTTTACTTATTGTTGGTTTTTATAGCTATGCAGGTGCAGGAGCGCTGTTGTTGCTGCTGTTTATGATTTATTGCCTTGTTTTATTGTTTTTATTCATGAAGGGTGAAGAGCATTTGATTCCATGTCTTTCACGGATCCATTCCGCTTTCTAACACTTTTGCTCATTTATGCTAGATTACTAGAAATTTGTCGGTTTGCTTATGCTTTGCTTGCGTTGCTACGGATTGATATTCGTTCGGTATTACTTCTCATCTCTTTTACTAATTCCGCACTTTTTCCTTTTGATGCCATGAGAAGTAGGATTGGGAGTCCGTGCCACTTGGCCGGCAATGCTGGAAGTCCTCAAAGGAGGCTCTGTTTGTGATTGTTTAATATTGTGCCTAAGACCTCCAAAGAGGCATCCCATTCCTATATCCCCTTGTAAGACCTCCAAGAAGGCAATTGATGGAAGGTAGGGTTCGCAATCGACCCACGTTATTCTAGTTGATTCGTTCTTAGCTCTCATTACATGATTGAAGCTTTGAACATCACCTGCTCTTGTTATCGAGTCCGTCAAGTGGAAGAAGGGTTTAGTAATCAAACTCACACGCCTTGTCTATAGCTCGCATTGACCGATGCTTATGCTTATGTGATCTGATTCACATCTCCCCCTTTTTTATTCTGCTCTCCATGGTTCTCGGTATAATTGGATGAGTACCCTTATTTCTCACAGCTAGCTTGTTTGCCTCAGTTGATATGACCCCTTGGCTAAAGCTCCCCCCTTTCTTATTTTTATTATGTGACATTATTGTTAACTGACACTGTTTACTCTTTCGTTGCTTTTAGTTCATTTTGTGATTGATTTATTCTGTGTTTACTTGTCTGATGACATGATCCCGTAGGATTCCTCGCTCCGCTTAATTTTTGATTAAGTCAGAGGTAGGAGAGACATTAGGATAGAAATCCATGCATGATAACATTAGGTAGACTCCCCTCCTGATCCTGACCTTAGGACCATCATTGCATGCTAACTTGTAGGACCGAGTTTCCCCTTAGACTTTCGTGAGTCTCATCTTGTCTCTCGCACCCATGCGGTCGAGACCGTTCCTTGTGTTCCGTAGTAGCGTGAACTACGGATGCTCTGATTCCTCCTTCTTTTCAGATTGAGGATACGTAGGCACGAGATGCGATATCTCGGCGAGCACACTAACAACTAACTTCCCTTTTCACTCGCCCGTGTGCGATCGAGACCAAAACACAACCGACCCGTAGGTCGAACTACGACTTCTCTGACTCCTCTTTCTTTTTAGATTGAGGATACGTAGGCACGAGATGCGATATCTTGGCGAGCACACTAACAACTAACTTCCCATTTCTCTCGCACCCGTGCGATCGAGATGAATCACCTAGCACACTAACAACTAACTTCCATTTTATCTTACACCTTTGAAACTTTTCTCTCATCCTCCTTAATCCACTCATACCGGATACGTCACTTCCATTCTACCGCAAACAGGTAAATGCCCAAGACTCCGTACAACGAGCTGCGACACCTAAAATGCTGGAACGCGAACCTTGACGTTTTCCGTTAAAAAACACAACAGAGCAAAGTCATCCCTAGTGAAGGGAACTACGTCGCTCTGATTCTTCATTGGTTAATGGAGATACGTAGGCAGGAGACCGTGCGAGATCTCTGCGAGCACAACCTTATTTATCCAACCCTTTTCTCTCGCCCGCGTGTGATCGAGACCAAAATAAAACCGACCCTTGTTAGGTCGAACTACGACTGCTCTGACTTCCTCCTTCTGGTTAGATTGAGGATACGTAGGCACAGGCGCGATGCCTGGCGAGCAACCTTCCCCCATAAAACCGTATTCCAAACTACGTTGACTCTGATTTTCCCGCTCCCGAGGGAATACGTAGGCCTAGGACGGCGATGTCCTATCGAGTCACTTATTTTCTTTTTCCCCCCGTTCTTCCATTTCCCGTTTTTCCCGCTCCGTTCCAGCTAGCAGTTGAGCTTCAGATACCCTACACCCTTTGATCGATAACAAACAAGCGTGGATCCCATCAAGTACGATGGACGCGAGGGGGTGCTAATACCTTTCTCTCGCGTAACCGACTCCCGAACCCAGGCTATGGTTGCGACGACCATCCCTTTCCCTTGTGTTGAGGTTTTCTTCGATCGTTTCCTTTCCCTGCGTCGGGATAAATAACGTTCGGTGGCGACTCTTCTGTTCCTTTCCGCCGGTTGATTTTCGCAAATGCGACAGCTGGCGACTCTGCTGGGGAAAGATTGACCTCTTGCTGGTCCATCCCTAAGCGAGTCAATCCTAGCGCTAGTTTGTTTTCGATTATAAGGTGTTTATCTGTTTACTTTACTCGCTTTATTTATGGCATTGTTGCATGTTTACTATTTTATTGCACTTACATACTTTTCATTTACTGTTGTCATATATTATACTGTGCTGGATTTTTCTGTTTGGTGGGCATGGTGTTCTGAGAGATAAGCCCACTTCCTAGGCTTGAGCGTACACATAGGATTTAGAATAGATAGTCGATCGCTTACGTGGTGTTATCACGTTCAGTCTTCGCGAGATCCACAGCCAGACGAGGCCTATATAGGTGGTATCTGATACTGCATGTTATGCAGGCCATAAGATATCCCTGTATGAGCTGTCGACTCTAGTGACCATTCCCAAGGACTCAGTTAAGGCACTCCTTTAAGGAGCGATAATGGCAGACCAGAAATGGTAAACCCATTACGTATCCTGCTGAGGACCCGAAACTGGGAACTTGCTATAGGATGACCTTATTTTTGGGGGAATCAGTGGACGACCCCTTTGTTTGGCGATAGTATTGTACCCTGAGGGATGAATGTACTATTGCTTCTCAAATCGATAATCCGAAACTGAGGGTCCCGCTTTCTAGGAACCACATGTGAGAGGGGCGGGATGTTTACAGATTTGCAGGTAACCGTGACCTTTAACATACCCGGTATTCTGGTTCCCTTATCAGTGTGGACTTATCATCCTGGTATTATGGTATTCCGATTATTCCGGCACCCTGATTATGCCGATATTCTGGCATTCTCGTATTCTGATTACGCCGGTGTTCTGATTATTCTGGTATTCTGATTATGTTATTATGCTGGCCTTCTGGTATTCTGATTATTCAGATATTCTGGTATTCCGGTATTTCTCTTCAGAGCAGACCTGTGAACTTATTCATTCATCGGCACAACACATTCATTATTCAGACTATACGGAAGCTTTGATCCCATGTCTTATTACATTCATATTATTTCATTGCATTTGCATCTTGCATCATTTTGCATATCTTTCTCCAGGCTAGACCAGTGAGCTCATCCATCCTTTGCCTCGACCTGCGGTTAGTTTCCCGACTTTCGTATTGGACTTGAATCAGCTTCTGGGGGAATCTTAAATTCAAGAGAGAAGAATCAATTTGTGACTAGGGCTGATGTTGAATCGATGAAAACTCAGTTGGATCAACTAATGGAAGCTATGGCCGCCATGACAAGGGGAGGGGCCAATATTCAAAGAATTGAGAATGTCATTCCACCTCCAATGAAAAATGTTGCTCAAGCTCAGCCGGTGTGAATCCCTGTTGAGAATCGAGTTAGGCAAAGACGTCCTTTTTTCCGAGGCGGACATTCATCTTCTCTCGATGCTGCTGATTATAACAGTTTTGCATTCTCTGTGCCAGATGTCTAAGGGGTAGTTCCAAAGATGAAGCCTAAGGATCCACGATCTGTTGATGACGAAAGATACCGTGTATTGGATGAGAAAATTGAAGCCCTGGAGAGGCATGAGACTCTTGACCTAAATACTTCAAGCATGTGTTTGGTGCCTGGCCTTGTGTTGCCACTAAAGTTTAAGACATCGATGTTTGAGCAGTATAAAGGGGATGGTTGTCCAAAGCAACATTCGGTGATGTTTTACCGAAGAATGACTTCTTATGTCCACAACGACAAACTCACGATTCAATGTTTCCAAGATAGTCTGAGTGGGGCATCAGTGTATTGGTATATGTAGTTAAATAGTGGTTGCATCCAATCATGGTCAGATTTAGCCAACGCCTTCGTGAAGCAATACCACTATAATCTTGACATGGCTCCTAGCCGAATGCATTTGCAAGACTTGTCTCAAGCAGATAATGAATCATTTAGAGGGTATGCTCAGAGATGGAGAGAGTTAGCTACTCGTGTTCAACCACCACTTTCGGATAGAGAATTGGTAGATTTGTTCATGGATACCTTGCAAGGTTCATACTTGGAAAATATGATTGTCAATAGGGCGGCAAAATTTTCTGACCTGGTAATGGTGGGAGAACGTATCGAGAGCCTGCTCAAGTATGGAAAGATGCAAGACGCCTCGAACTTCCAAGCTAATAAAAGTGCATCAGTTGTCAGTTCTCAAGAAGAATTCGAGGAAGAAAATAGTTCCATTCGGGAATATTTGCCACCTCATTCTCAACGTTCTGGCATATCAACTGTTCAAAGTCAGCAATCTTTTGGGTCTCCGTATCAAGGACAATATCTTTCTCCGAATCAGGGACATCCTCAGAATCAACGGTCATATTGCCGTCAGTCGCGTCAGCACGCCTGACAAAGGCCAAGAAAGCCGAGAGGCGTTTCACTCAGTTGCCAATGTCGTACAGTCGGATGTTGCCAAATTTGATCAAAGGTGGATTAATAGTGTCGAAGAAATTGAAGCCAATGTCTTTTCCATTACCCACGAGGTTTTGATGTCAACACCCGTTGTGACTACCATATTGGGGCACAGGGGCATTCAACTGAAGGCTGTAAGGCAGGTGGGTCCATCAGTCCAAGTTATAGCAGAAGGCACCGAGAGCAGTTGTGCAGATGGTCATCAGAGTGACTTCAAAGAGCAATTCTGAAGACGACTAGCTCATTAGCGAATCATGCTTGGAAAATGCCAGTTCCTTGAAGCTGGCAATCATTATATCATGTCACTTCTTTGCATTTGTAGTTTCTTTCCTGTTAAAGTGCAAACTCATTTATAAAACTTGTTTTTTAAAATGATAATGATAATGAAATGAATATGCATGTTTTGATTAACTCCATTTGTGTTCACTCATACTTTCTCATCGATATCATATGCTTGTTTACGCAGGATCCTAAGGAGGATGACGAAATTGAAGACGTAAAACTTCTGATTGTATGCTTTTGAACAAAAACCCTGTTGATAATGTACACGCATTGTTTCAAATCCCTAAACACCGGAGATATAAGGGAGTGAAACCTTTGTAAACCCCATTGAGCCTAGTAGTAGGAGTTTATTTCTGAAAACGAAAAACCCTCAATCTTAACCTGGGGCAGGGTAGATGTCAGTTAATTTGACCGTGCGTTCAAATTTTAAAATGAGTGTCCCGTTCGAGGATCAATTACATCCATGGTTATCCCTCACCGACCGAAGAGTGAGATGGTCACAACCCTTTACAAGTCAAGACAAACCTGTGTCACACGATTGTTCAAAAAAAAAAAGAGAATCAAAAGAAAAAGAAAAAGAAAGCCCGCTAAGTCAAAACTTAAAAACTAGTGACTTAGGCAAAAGGTAGGGCATCGCGCTGGACTTCAAAATCAAAAGATTCAAAAAAGGGAATCAGTCCAGGCAAAAATCAGGGAAATAAAAAAACACAAAAGATCAAAAAGCGAAAAAGGATTACAAAAAGAAAAATCCTCGAGTAAAGAACAAGTCGCGTGACTACAGACGACAAAGACAAAAGGGGTGACTGTCACTTCGAAAATCGTGTGGGTTCCTTTTATCCTCCTACCATGCAATAAGCTTTTTGAAAGGTGAGCGCTTGTGTCAAATAAACTGAACGTAGGACTGAAGGACATCAAGGAGAATGGGTGGGTACAAACGAAACTTTGAGCCTTATATCCTTTCTTTCTCAAACCGTGAACCAGGCCACGTTACAACCTTCAAAAGACCTAATTGAAGCAGGGTTGTTTCGAAAGCATACTTCGGTTAATATCGCGTCAGTTCTGACTCCCAAAAGGATCTTTCTTACCATTCATGGTGGTGTCGATGTGACATTCTGATAAGTGATTCGTTCGCTATATGTCACCATATTTTTTCAGTGAACAGAATTGGATGTCAAAACTGTCATATGCATTGCATTAAAATTGTTATCTTCAAAACGAATTCTTTTACTTGCGAGTAAGCACTTGATGTCAGGAGAGTTTCTACAATGGAGAGATTGATCAAGATAAGATGCAAACGCCATAAGACTTTATTGAGTAGGGGCAAGTCATCAAATGATCACGCCAAATGGGCAATTCATTCCAAGATTCAGCCAGTCTGGGGCAATCACATCGAGATTCGATAAATCTCTCCAAAAGTAGTGTGATCAGGGGCAGTCACGCCGAGAAATCTCTTCGAAGTGTAGCCAAGCTGGGGCAGTCAAGTTGAGAAATTCTTTTCAGAGAGCAGTGTAATCATGGGCAGTCACGTCAAAAAATCTCTTCAAAACTGGGGGCAACCACGTTGAGATCCGTTGAATCTCTCCAAAACCGTTTAAGATGGGGCAATCAGGTCGATTTGGAAAATCTCTCTAAGATCGGTTAGGGGAAAATTTTCTTCAAGACTCGAGGCAGGCCACCTCAAGAGTACGAGAAGTTGTCCTTTCCAAAAGATGACTAGTCAGAAGCACCCCTCAAAGAGTTTGAAGACACTGGGGCATTTTGAATGCTACGTCTTCTGTAAAATCCTCTCGAGGCGGAATTATTTCACAGACCTTGTAGTCTGGGGCAAATGGAGAATTAAATGAGTCATTGTTCACTCATGACGATCAATGAGCAGTTGATCAACTCAGAAGCTTGAAACAGAGGTCATTTCCAGCATGAGGTGTCTTTGATCTCTTTTCCCCAGCAGGATTCAGTATGCTGCCTCTCCCCAACAGAGTATCTGAATATCCTTCCTCTATCAAGACATCAGGAAGTTTGATTTCTCCAGTAGTGTCCATGGTCATGGCTCTCCCCAAGCAGAAGTGGGTCCCTCAACAAGAAAGTTCTTCCTTGAGGTTGTCATCCCCAGCAGTATAGAAGAATTCCTCACTCCCATGCAATGTGAAATGATGGAATGTTCCTAAGCAGTTTGAAAATGGTGGAAAGTTGGAGTGTTCTCCTCCTCTAGCATATCAAATCATTGATGTTGCCTGCAATAAAAGTCCAATGGTTATTGGTAATTCAGACCCATCGGTTGTTCAGAGGTTATCCCCAGCAGGAGTTTTGGTTGATTTCAGTCCCCTAGCAAGTGTTTCTTCCCTTAGCAAGAAATATGGTTGATCTCAGTCCCTCGGCAGGTATTTCCTTCCTCAGCAAGAGTTCATTTGATCTCAATTCCACAGCAGCCAGGTCAGAAAGTTGTCATTTCCCCAGCGGAGTTCTATGGTTATAGTTATTCCCCAAGTAGAGTGGTTCAGATGATACCTCCCCAGCAAGGTCATCATTCCGTACAGTAATCTCAGCAAGCTTGGCAGTTCAAAGACCAGATTGTGTCAACATTACTCCCCAGCTAAGTTGGTGTTTTTCCACAGAGTGTTAGTAGATCATATTGGTGGTTATTTCCTTAGCAATTGCTATCGCTATCCCCAGCAGAGTTGACGTCATTTTCCTCAGCAAATTGCTGAGGAGCCTCTTTGCATCTTGCATATAGTATTCATTGCATCCTCAAAAGCATAGCATTTCCATTTGAGATGGAGCGTTACGCCATGGAAAAATTCAAACATACGCATGTGAAGCATAAGCCAGTTTTGATACCTCGTGCGATAGCCCAAAACTATTTCTCTTCTATCATATTGACAAAGCCAAAAACAATGCCTCTTTCATCCCTTACCAGACATTTCAAAGCAGCACCAGGGTTTCACCTCTTTTCTCCTCACCAGAGTCCTATTCCTCGGGTTATATACCTTTTCGAATCTTACATCTTCGCCATTCCCGATAGGTAAGCCATAGGTTTTCAACTTTAGTCGTTCCCGACAGGCGACCTTTAAGCTTTAGACCTAGCCGTTTCCGACAGGCCCATTTACCATTCCCGATAGGTAACCCATAGGTTTTCGACTTTAGTCGTTCCCGACAGGCAACCTTTGAGTTTTGGACCTAGTCGTTCCCGACAGGCCCATTTACCGTTCCCGGCAGGTATACCATAGGTTTTCAACTTTAGCCGTTCCCGACAGGCGACCTTTGAGTTTTAAACCTAGCCGTTCCCGACAGGCCCATTTACCGTTCCCGACAGGTATACCATAGGTTTTCAACTTCAGTCGTTCCCGACGGGCACCCTTTTAGTTTTAGACCTAGCCGTTCCCGACAGGCCCATTTACCATTCCCGATAGGTAACCCATAGGTTTTAAACTTTAGCCGTTCTCGACAAGCGACCTTTAAGTTTTGGACCTAGTCGTTCCCGACAAGCCCATTTACCATTCCCGATAGGTAACCCATAGGTTTTCAACTTCAGCCGTTCCCGATAGGCACCCTTTTGAGATTTAAACCTAGTCGTTCCCGACAGGCCCATTTACCGTTCCCGTAAAGTAACCATAGGTTTTCAACTTCAGTCGTTCCCAACAGGAACCCTTTTAGTTTTAGACCTAGTCGTTCCCGACAGGCCCATCTACCGTTCCCGACAGGTAACCGTAGGTTTTTAACTTTAGATGTTCCCGACAAGCGACCTTTAAGTTTTGGACCTAGCCGTTCCTGACAGGTCCATTTACCATTCCCGATAGGTAACCCATAGGTTTTCAACTTTAGTTATTCCCGACAGGCACCCTTTTGAGTTTTAAACCTAGCCATTCCCGACAGGCCCATTTACTGTTCCCGACAGGTATGCCATAGGTTTCCAACTTCAGCCGTTCCCGACAGGCAAGCTTTAGTCGTTCCCGACAGGCCCCCTTTACCGTTCCCGACAGGTAAAACTTCAGTCGTTCCCGACAGGCGTCCTTTGGGTTTCATTTGTTCCAGACTCTTTTCCCCAAATACCTTTCCAATCACAACTGCTTTGTTTGTCATATATCTTTTCCTTTTACCCACAGAGTGCAAATTTTCTTGTTATTTTTGTATTCAATCCCTATGTACCTTGAATTTCTGACAGCCGTTGCTCTCATCCATTCAGCTTCACAGTTGATTGAATATGGGCAACTGTAATACCTCAAAATTTGCCCTCTTATTTATACCCAATAAGTGGCTTATGCTTCACATTCATCTGCATCTTCGCTAGGTCATAACTGCATTAATCATACATTTGCATTAGGCTCCTGAGGCGTGGGATCATGGTTTCTTATCGTTTGTGCGATTTGGTTGATATTCATCAATTGAAGATGGTGGTTAGGGTTCATGGTAAAGGCATCTTGGCATGAGATCCAGTTGTAGACAGAATTATTCTCTCAGTTGCTTATTGTTCATGGTGTATAATACAAGTTAATGAGGAAGGAGATTGAAGTTGACTCGAGTGGGAAGTTCATTGAGTGTTTGAGTTTAAATTTGGATTGGGCAAGCGCTTTAAGATATTTGGAATTCAAGATACAAGTTTGTGAATTCGTATACACCCCATATCATAAACCATAATCCACTTTTGATATTCATTTCAACCGTAAACCATTATCCAATTCCTAATATCCACTATAAAACTAAATCCACTCATAACCATTCTTCTAAAAAATGTTTTAACATCCATGATAGTTTCTACACCAAGAATACATAGCATTGAAGCTCATGACAAAAATAAAAATAAAAGCGCCCTATTGACATCGCAGTTGGAGATTCTCTAAACTCAATTATACATGCTGCCTCTACCGCTATTATTTCTAAAAGTGAGATGGCAATAGGCGATAGGTCTTTTGATAGTCTTACCATTCAGAATGTTAAACATGACGATTCAATTGGAAGTGACACCCTTGCTTCAAATCCAAGCCTTAGTTGCTCTCTTAATACAATCATTCAGCAGGAAGTACAAGCTTTGCAGTGGAAACGGGATAATTACAATAACAGCAGGAAAAAGAGATACATTCAGCAGCTTCAAAATAAAAGAAAATTGCAGCAATGAATTCACAGCAGGAAGAATAGAATACATAGCAGCAGACCAAGAGAAAAGGAATATCAGAAAAGACATTAACACCAGAAAATTATACCAGTTATTTAACTAAACTCATATAAGTTTTTTTTACCAATTTTTACAACAGAAAATGTAGCAGTATAACCAATACTTCCTAACCAATTCACAACAGAAAAATAACAGAAAACCAGAACAGAAACTAACAGAAAAAAACAAACTCTCTAACAGAATAGAAACTCTCATTTTCTCTTCCTTCGATCCCATCATCCATCTCCAAGTTCTCTCAACAATCTTGACCTTCTCAAATTCAATGATTCTGCTCCAACCTTCATCAATCTCCATCACCAATTCTCAATCCTCTGTGTCTAAACCTTCAATCCTCATCAATTGAAAAAAACTTCAAGCTTCATCCACTTTCACTTTCTTCTACTCACCTTCAACCTCCATTTTCAATGCACAACAGAATTTCAGCTACAACCACATCATCAACTCGCCAAACTCTTCATCCTCTCCATCAAGGACCTGAAAAAACCAGAGCTCAATAACATCAACAACTCTGCAAATTCGTCAAGTATCAACAAATTCCGAAAAGTTCCTAAAATGCTATTCACGGATTCGCGCCGCAAATTCAACGCTCACGCACGGCAACAACACAAATTCAAAAGCGCGAGAAACCATAAGCAAGAAGAGGAAGGTTTTCTCAACATACCATACGCGCCAAATTTCTCGGCGATTTCGTACCACCACCACAATTCATCCTTTGAGGCAACTCGTAACCAACACGTCTCCAACCATCATCTTCATCAGCAATCTTCAATCTCACAACAACCTCGTCTTCATCATCCAGCGCAACAACCATTCAGTCGCAACTCAGAGGAGGAGAAAAAGAAAGAATCCAAATCATTCGAATCATTCTGCACCTGAATCAAAAGGTCCGTTTTCCTTCGATTTTCGATTCGTCGTGTTCGATTTGTGCTGGATTTGTGTCGTGGACTTCAATTTGAAACAGGGAGAAGAACTGGTCGAAACTGAAACGAACTTGAAAGCCTAGGTTCAGGCGCAGCGAGGTGTGATGTTGTCGGTAGTATTAACATAAAGAGAGGTTGAAACGGAGTGAGAATTGAAGGAGAAAGAGAACGGCGGCGATAAGGTTGAACGGAGGAGGTTGAATGAAGGAAAGTGAAGAAACGGAGGGTAAAAGTTGAACGGCGGAGGAGAGGAAAAGAGGGAGAGAGTTTGGGATTTACAGTTTGAAGAACCATTAGGGTTTTTCTGGTTTTTGAGGAACCATGTTTATCCAAATCGGGTGGGGGCTTTAGGCCCATTCCTTGTCCACTTCGCACAGCATGAAACCTCTATCTACACAACCAAATTCATTCACTCACCCTCCTGCCTGAAAGAGGGAGTTTTTGGGCCTAAGACGACAAAGCCTGGCCCCATGGATCTTCTCTTCACACCCCACTCTCACAGAAGGCACCCCTCTGGTAAGGTTTTTTGAGTAATTTTCCTTTTAGTTTTAAAATTAGGTTTTTAGGATTACTTAACAACTTTAGAATTTATTTTCTAGGAATTGATCTTGATTAACCTTCATTTTTAATTCTAGTATTAATTTTAGTTAATTGGATTAGAAGTTGTTCTAGGTGCAGACATTAATTTTAGATTAGAATTTAACCTCGATTTTCAATCAGCTTTAACATGGTTTAGTTGGTGAATAATTGTAGATTAATTCCATTTAATCTTCGTTTAGAAACCAATTTCAATTTGATTTAGACTTTGAATTTGGATGATAACCATGTTTCTAATTGACCTTTTTTTTCATGGTTTTTTGGTTGATTAATTGTGACTAAATAGATTAGATTTTAATATTGAATAATCATTTTTAGCAATTGCACTAATTGTTTTTGTTCTTAACCGTACTAATCATTTTTAGCTTATTCATTCAATAATTGTTTAGCTTAATCGTTTCCTAATTGATTTTTTGCTTACTAGTTCACTAATGGTTTTTGGCTAATTGTTTTTGCTTAATTGCATCACTCATTTTTTGCTTAATGGCATTAATTATTTTTGGCTTAATTGCTCACTAATTACTTTAGGATTAGCAACTAATTTCTAACATTAACTAATCTTTTTAATAGTTTCATTTGTTAACTTTGTTAATGGTTTTTAAATAGATTTTGACCAATTGTTGCTTACATTTTAGTATTGATTTCAATTACTTCTTATTGAAAATTTCCATTTGAACTTTGACTAATCTTTGAGTTTGTTTTGTAGTGTTTCTCACTTGACTTGATGAGTTGTTTAAAAGTAGGATGTGCTGCCACATGCACAGCTGCTGTGCACAAAGTGTGCTGTAAAATGTTGTTATTTTGTCTGGCTGCATACACACTTGTCCTGTTTTGGAAATAGTAGCTGTTATAGGCTGTTTTTACTTATTGCTAGTTTTTATAGCTATGCAGTTGCAGGAGCGCTATTGTTGCTGCTGTTTATGATTTATTGCCTTGTTTTGTTGTTTTTATTCATGAAGGGTGAAGAGCATTTGGTTCCATATCTTTCACGGATCTTTTCCGCTTTCTAACACTTTTGCTCATTTATGCTAGATTACTAGAAGTTTGTCGGTTTGCTTATGCTTTGCTTGCGTTGCTACAGATTGATATCTGTTCGGTATTACTTATCTTCTCTTTTACTAATTCAGCACTTTTTCCTTTTGATGACATGAGAAGTAGGATTGGGAGTCCGTGCCACTTGGTCGGCAATGCTGGAAGTCCTCAAAGGAGACTCTGTTTGTGATTTTTTAATATTGTGCCTAAGACCTCCAAAGAGGCATCCCATTCATGTATCCCCTTGTAAGACCTCCAAGAAGGCAATTGACGGAAGGTAGGGTTCGCAATTGACCCCCGTTATTCTAGTTGAGTCGTTCTTAGCTCTCATTACATGATTGAAGCTTTGAACATCACCTGCTCTTGTTATCGAGTCCGTCAAGTGGAAGAAGGGTTTAGTAATCAAACCCCCACGCCTTGTCTATAGCTCGCATTGACCGATGCTGATGTTTATGTGATGTGATTCACATCTCCCCCTTTTTTATTCTGCTCTCCATGGTTCTCGATACAATTGAATGAGTACCCTTATTTCTCACAGCTAGTTTTTTGCCTTGGTTGATATGACCCCTTGGCTAAAGCTCCCCCCTTTCTTATTTTGATTATGTGACATTATTGTTAACCGACATTGTTTACTCTTTCGTTGCTTTTAGTTCATTTTGTGATTGATTTATCCTGTGTTTACTTGTCTGATGACATGATCCCGTAGGATTCCTTGCTCCGCTTAATTTTTGATTAAGTCGGAGGTAGGAGAGACATTAGGATAGCAATCCATGCATGACAACATTAGGTAGACTCCCCTCCTGATCCTGACCTTAGGACCATCATTGCATGCTAACTTGTAGGACCGAGTTTCCCCTTAAAGTTTCGTGAGTCTCATCTTGTCTCTCGCACCCATGCAATCGAGACCATTCCCTGTGTTCCATAGTAGCGTGAACTACGGATGCTCTGATTCCTCCTTCTTTTCAGATTGAGGATACGTAGGCACGAGATGCGATATCTCGGGGAGCACACTAACAACTAACTTCCCTTTTCTCTCGCCCGTGTGCGATTGAGACCAAAACACAACCGACCCGTAGGTCAAACTACGACTGCTCTGATTCCTCTTTGTTTTCAGATTGAGGATACGTAGGCACGAGATGCGATATCTCGGCGAGCACACTAACAACTAACTTCCCCTTTCTCTCGCACCCGTGCGATCGAGATGAATCACCTAGCACACTAACAACTAACTTCCATTTTCTCTTACACCTTTGAACCTTTTCTCTCATCCTCCTTAATCCACTCATACAGGATGCGTCACTTCCGTTCTACCGCAAACAGGTAAATGCCTAAGACTCCCTACAATGAGCTGCGACACCTAAACTGCTGGAACGCGAACCTTGACGTTGTCCGTTAAAAAACACAACAAAGCAAAGTCATCCCTAGTGAAGGGAACTACGTCGCTCTGATTCTTCATTGGTTAATGGAGATACGTAGGCAGGAGACCGTGCGAGATCTCTGCGAGCACAACCTTATTTATCCAACCCTTTTCTCTCGCCCGCATGCGATCGAGACTAAAACAAAACCGACCCTTGTTAGGTCGAACTACGACTGCTCTGACTTCCTCCTTCTGGTTAGATTGAGGATACGTAGGCACTGGTGCGATGCCTGGTGAGCAACCTTCCCCCACAAAACCGTATTCCGAACTACGTTGACTCTGATTTTCCCGCTCCTGAAGGAATACGTAGGCCTAGGACGGCGATGTCCTATCGAGTCACTTATATTCTTTTTCCCCCTGTTCTTCCATTTCTTGTTTTTCCCGCTCCGTTCCAGCTAGCAGTTGAGCTTCAAATACCCTACACCCTTTGATCGATAACAAACAAGTGTGGATCCCATCGAGTACGATGGACGCGAGGGGGTGCTAATACCTTTCTCTCACGTAATCGACTCCCGAACCCAGGCTATGGTTGCGACGACCATCCCTTTCCCTTGTGTTGAGGTTTTCTTCGATCGTTTCCTTTCCCTGCGTCAGGATAAATAACGTTCGGTGGCGACTCTTCTGTTCCTTTCCGCCGGTTGATTTTCGCAGATGCGACAGGCTCCTATGTGGTCAAGAAAGCCTTCTCAGGCGGCGCCTTGAGACTCGCAACCATGGATGGAGAAGAGTTTTCCTATCCCACGAATGTTTACGTAGTCAAGAAATACTTCGCCTAAATAAAAAAAAAACGTCTCGATGGATTGAAAACCCGAAAGGGCGGTCCAGGAAAAAATTTGAGACATAAGCAAAATAAAAAACCATCCCGATGGATTGGAAATCTCAAAAGATAATCCAGGCAAAAGTTAGGGATTAATGGCAAGTGACTACGTCCGACAAAGTTAAATCCCTCAGCAGTAATGCCCTACATTAGGAAAACTCCAGTCAAGGTCATCTTCAACAGAAGCTCAGGATGTCCAGAATTCAAAGTTGGTAGAAGGATAACGGTCGTTATGTTTCAATGTAGCCATTTTCCCGTAAATTACCATTTTCTAACTTTGTAAATACTCTATGGGATCACGCGCTTGGCTTATTTCCATCCTATCAATAAAATTTGAGCCCTAGTGCTTTTGTTTGTAATTCTTATTTGTTTTAGCTTTACAGAATGACATTTTTAACATGATCAATGATTCTTTAAATAAAACAAAAATGAATTTAATTGTCAAAATTTTTTCTGCTTTTAAAATAAAGATGGCAATTCTTTTGATTGTTGAACATCGAAAGAACATCGATCGCTTCTTCGGAGATGATTGAGCCTCAAAGTGCAAAATCAAAGTACTCCTTCTAAACCAGTATGCCTGAATGAAGGATCAACTGTGTCAGAGACCATGTTTCATCTGACATCCCCGACAGATTTCGTACCTTTTAAAGACCGATTGAACAATCCGTTCTCCCCACAGGGACTACCTCTCCTAAGCAAGGCAAAATTGCTATTTTGGACCAGTGATACTTTTCATCCCCCGCAGTGGCCGAGTATCTAGTTGTGTTCATCTATTAGTCTGTATGTCGCGTCAGTTTTGTCAGAGTAAACATACATACATCATGCATTATTGATTCATATTCATATTCATATTGCATCACTATCATTCTGGTCAGTCTTATCTCCAAGTGATAAAAGTCCTCTTATCAATTGAGTTGTCAGTTCTTTCCTAGCCAGGAAATGTTTTGTCTGAACAATCTATCCACAATTTATTTCTGGATTGGAGCCGGTCCTCGACCACTATGATAACTTGAACCTCTAAAGGGCAAGAAGACATTCAACAAACGTCACTCTTCACCATTGAAGATGATATGTTCGCTTTCTCGGATTTAAGGACAATCCCCAGAGAAAGCCCCTCAACCAAAGACTCTCAGCAACACATTGGATTTTCTTTCCAGAAAGTCAATGTTAATGAAGTCATCAGCACCTCAAAATTGGATCACATCACATGACATTTCTCCAAGAAGAACTCGAAGAAAAGTATGATGTAATATCCCCAAGCATGAAACAGCCTCTCAAGAGACTCGTTTTTCCCGGTAGAGTCGACAAATGGCATCTCCAACGGAGAAGTTTGAACACCTCTACAACTCAGACGAATGGGTTCCCCCAGCAAGTCTGACATCAAAACTTTTCCCATCAAATGGCATCTCCCCAGAAAAATTCGGCGAGAAGTTAAAAAAAAACCGCTACACATAATGTCCCTTGTCAAGAAAGGAACTTAAAAAAAAACTTAGACCAGTTCCTTGGCTGAAGACCAGGATCGAGGGGAAGTTTATTGACAAAAGAAACTTAGACCAGTTCCATGGGTAAAAACCAGGATCGAGGGGAATTTTATTTCAAAAAAAACTGAGACCAGTTCCGTGGCTGAAGGCCCGGATCGAGGGGAAGTTTATATCAGAAACTAAGACCAGTTCCTTGGCTGATGACCAGGATCAAGGGGAAGTTTATTTAAGAAACTTATACCAGTTCCTTGGCTGAAGACCAGGATCGAGGGGAAGTTTCACCCTTTTCTAAGCATTGTTGCTTAGCAAAAGAAGATTGATGAGCAACCTGCCATTCATAACCACCATCAAAATTTCGAGTATTCTGATATTTAATCCTCTTGCACCCCGAATGCTCGAATACCTTCGCCATTCACACCTTCGGGTCCAAGAAGATTAAATAGGGGCATCTGTCATACCCCAAATTTTGACCACCAAGATTTCCCATCATTGTGAAAATCATCATCGCAATATAGATGTACTTTCATGCCTCATCAATCTCCTCAAAGATGATCGATCATTCACCACAATCAAGAATTAGGGTTTCAAGCCCTCTCAGAGCACTTAGACAAAGGATAAATCAAGAAATGACATGATATTCAACTTGTCTAACCTCTCAAACACCCATAAAGGATCAATAGGACTCCCACATCAAGAATCAAGCACAAAGTTGTAACATTACAAGTGGATCAAGCCTCAAGATCGTCAGTGTCACCAAATTAGAGTTTTGGTCGACTGGGGCCTCAAGATGAAATCTTTCCTCTGGGCATAAGCCAATGCTTCAAAGCATAGCCCAAGATATTCCAAGGGACCTCATGGACCCAATCATCAAGTCAATTTAACCTCAAGGGATGCATTTACCAAAAGTTGACTTTTGAGCCAAAGCATGAGCCAAGACCTCAAGACATGATTTGATGACTTCAAGTACACTACATTGATCCATTTGCAACAATGGATTAACCCAAGAAGCTTGATTCACAAATTTTAATTCCATCTGGACCACAATTAGGGTTTCGAGGAAAAAGTCAATTGTGCCTTTGACTTTTGACCAAGACATGCTCCCTAACCTTGGGACATGATTCAATACACCCTATAACACCTATGGAATCCATCTATTAGGTTTGATTTAGGTCAAGGACTTGATTTCACAAAGGATCACATAGGTTGGATTTCATCCGATAAAAAGTCAACCGTGCACAAAATCAAGTTTGACTTTTTGGAATTTTTCACAAATTTGGTTCCCCTAAGTAAAAAATAATGTTGATGTATGATATTGATCATCATTCATCAAGAAAAATCAAGAAAAGTGAGATTTCTTGCAAAAGCGGCAACCTTGAGAAACCAAAATTTTTCTAAGTTATGGAATAAAAGTGGTTTTGGTACCAACTTCCAAGGATCATAACTTGAGATCCAAGCAACCATTTTGGGTGATCCAAAGCTGGATTTGTAGGTCTTGCTACACTCTACAAAAGCTTCAACTACCTCATACTCCAATTCTTTATGGATTTTAAGTAATGAAGTGATCAAAATGACAAAAACATGAAAATAACACTTTTTCCAACACTTAGTGAAAATCTGCCTAAGTTACCAGCCTTGAACATCAATGTTCATGAGGTTTTTTCAGTTGGATCTAAATAGTTTCAAAACAAACTATGATCAAACATGTTTTGTATCATATGAGGGCTTTCTAAAAAGTACAAGAGCCTCCCATAACTCAACCTGAGCAGGGAGATATGAATCTCTCAAGATCACCATTTCCAACTGTCCTAGGCAAGGCAGATTTTGTTGTTTTGCTCGATTTGGGAAATTTGAACAACTCCAAGCCTTGTCATCAATTTGGACACATCTGAGGATAAAACAAAAAGGGAATGATCTGATCTCCAAGCCTCCAAAGTCCAAGAATCTACATTAGCCATAACAAACCTAAAAGGCTAAAAAGGTGCCAAGACTCCAATTTTGTTGCAATGCATTTACTGGATATACCAAGGTGGCATGGACTGACACATTCCTAACTAAATGAGTCAAGAATC
This sequence comes from Lathyrus tuberosus, assembly GCA_022829125.1. Classification (NCBI taxonomy): domain Eukaryota; kingdom Viridiplantae; phylum Streptophyta; class Magnoliopsida; order Fabales; family Fabaceae; genus Lathyrus; species Lathyrus tuberosus. The sequence goes on along the minus strand of JALAZF010000199.1, from coordinate 4,364,860 downwards.
AGCACTGAATCATAGGACCATAGGCCTGTGCCCTAACCTCAAGTCAATGGCTAGAGGAGTCTTGAGATTCCTTTTGCTCAACATTGGCCAAAGGCCTGCTGCAGCTGCCATTCATTATTGCTTGCAAAACAAACTTGCTCTACTATAAATAGAGATCATTTGTGCTCAGTTTGAGTACACCAAAGCACTACAACACTTGCTTTCCTCAAAATCCCTCTCTTTAGGCCAAAATGCCTTCTTTTAGGTATCTCTGAGTTTTTGAGTTAGAGAGCAATTCTATCACAGCTTATGATCCAAACACCTCTAATATGTTGTATCTAAGTTGTCCAAACAATCACTTGTGACCTAAAACACCAAAATCACAAAGTACACTTCCAAAACCTCAAAATTGGACTTTTATGCATTTTTCAAGCCATGTCTTGATTCAGTCACTTCCAAAACTAAAAAAAGCCTCAAACACACTCCAAATATCATCCTCAAACTGTCCCAAATGGTCCCCCTCATCTGGAACACCATTTGAGAAAGTTGCCATATTGGTCACTTTTGCCCCTTTTGCAAGAAAGTGCCAAAACCTGTTTTTGAGGATTCCAGCTGGTTCTAGTCATCCTAAAAGCTTCTAAGGGATCAATTGAGAGTGTCCAAAGCATCAAATTACTTCTGGCACAAGGAACTTGGCAGATAACACAAGGAGCTCCAAGAGGTAAGTGCATCATCATTTGAACTTTCTAAATTATGCATTGCTTTGAAGTCCACTGATCATAAACATCTCATACATGTTATATATGTTGTGTTTGAACCAATTTGCCATGTAATTCTTGCATGTACCATGAGATAGCATAGAACATGCAAAAATAGGCATATTTCAAAACCACTATCGGGTTTTAAAATAGGGACCTCATCTCAAAAACCAAGACCACCACTGGATTCCTTGTGAAATTCTAGGTCAGATGCACCTAAATTTTGTCATAATCCATAGAGAAATGAGAAAGTTAGAGGCTTCACGTAAATTGCCCAAAAGCTTGTCTTGCCTTGCCTTGCCCAGGCTTAGAAACAAGGCATGACTTATGATTTAATGGGGTGGTTTTGATACACGGATGTATCACCACCCCAGTGGTAGCGCGCATGTGTGTTTGGCTTGATGGTCGTGGGTTCAAACCCCACCCAGACCATTTTACCATTTTCTATATTTTTTGCTATTTTTCATTATTTTCATGTTTTTATTAATTAATTGAAAAATTAATTTCTCACTCAATTTTATTTATTTTTTATTGGTTCTTTTTTTGAAAATTCCCAAAAATATTAAAATAATTTTTTCCATGAAAATTTCACAAAAATATTATTTATGTCATATATTTGGTATTTTTGCAAAGAATTATATTTTTATTTGTTTTAAAACACTAAAAATATTTCTTTCTCTTGGTTTTGCAAAATTCAAATGATTTTTTAATCATCCCATGAATGAAACATGATTTTCCACATATAAATCCAACGTCACAACCTCTTTTTCATATGTTTGATTATTTTAATTGAATTTTTTATTCAATTAAAATACATTTTAAAACCAAAATTAGGGTATTGATCACTATCACCCTAACAAATCTTTTCAAACACTTAATGAGCCTCTATTAGAGTGTAAGACCTAATGCCTTTTTAACCAACACCCTTTTGGGCCTCAGTCATTGTATCAGCCCCAGTACAGTTTACAAAACAACAATACGATTACTGTTTTCCATCTGGGCCTCTCCTTGAGTATAAGCCCCAATCTTTTCAAAAACAACTTCCCTTTGATTTAGGTTCAAATATACAGTTGTTATCAAAATTTTCTTTAATTTCTTGAACAACTAATACAGCTATGGAAGCTTGCTCGCCTGTAAGTTTTTATCAGCTTTCTTTTACGTACTTGCACATATACATGTATATATTTGTTTGAACAACATGGAAGCTTGCTCACCTGTAAGTTTTTATCAGCTTTACTTTACATGCTTTTATATATATAACTGTATTGTGGGAAGCTTCATCACCTGTAAGTCCTTCTTTCATATCCTTTTAAATACTTGTCATATATCAACTGTATATATACTAGTATACCTGCTTAGAGTTTTCCCCGACAACTAGGTCTAGAACTAGGTAAAGCCTGTTGGTGACTCTTTAATACAGTCAAAACTAGATCCCCATAGGATTTCCAGATACAGTCTTGCCTTCTCTTGGGCTTAAACAATATGGAACAAAGAGAAAGGCATTATTCCCGGTGAAACTTTTCTCAGACTGTCACTATTAGAAATTGTCAAAGAAGTTCATTTCCCCATAGAGGATTAATTCGCGGTGAAACCTCTCTTGAATATCTTCAAACCCTAGAACTGTTCACTAAAGGATTAATTCTCGGTGAAACCTTTCTTGAACTTTTCTTAAGTTTGGGACCCACAGGCTTCCTAAAAGCATCCCCGCCTCCTCTTGGGGTTTGTACAAGGACCCTCCGGCTTCTTAGAAGTTTTTATGCCTTCTCTTGGGCTTAATACAAGGACCCTGAAGACCTCTTAAAGGTATAAGACAGAACTTAGTCATCCTTTGCTAGAGCAGTCTTTCCAGTGTCAAAACATCAAACCATTTTAGGGTTGATACTCATCCCTTAACGCATCTGCCTCCTCTTGGACATCATACAAAGATAAATTCTTCCACACTAGTAGACTTTGACAATCTCATCCCTCCTTGAGTCTCAAAGACATTCTCAAGTTCCCTAGAGAAATCCTGGTCATTTTAAATAAATCTCCAGCAGAACCCATGGGTTCTAAAGCCCAGTCAGCCTCCTCTTGGGCTTTGTACAATGATTCTCCCCAACGTAGCTAACCTTTTCAGGCTTTCTTATTGAGTCAATCACCTTTTCACACTCTCTTGTTGAGTTAATGGTATAAAACAAAAGCACTATCTTGTTGAGTCAACCCTTTTAGACTCAATCTTAGGCTTTGTACAAGACATATATAAGCTTTCTGCAACAAAGTCAAAATCTTCGTAACCGTCTCTTAAGCTCTGGATAAATATTTTCCCCTAACGAAGTCAATTCCTCCCAGCCTTCTTTTAGGCTTTGAGAAATAATATAAATTTCCCTAAGCAGAGTCAATCATCTCTTCAGCCTCAATCTTGGGCTTTGTACAAGACAGATAATACTCTTTAGCAGAGTCAAACTTCTTTTAGCCTCAATCTTGGACTTTGTACAAGACACTTAAAATATCCTCAGCCGAGTCAGTAAAATATCATTTTAGCCTCAATCTTGGGCTTTGTACAAGACAGATAAAGATTTCTTTCCCACAGAGTCAGTCTTCTTTTCAGCCCTAATCTTGGGCTTTGTACAAGACACATACAAACCCTCCCCAGCAGAGTCAAAATCCCTTTTAGCCTCAATCTTGGGCTTTGTACAAGACAGATAAAATATTTCCCCAGAAAAGTCAAACTTTTAGCCTCCTCTTAGGCTTTATGATATCCCCAAAGAGTCAGTCTCTTTTTAGCCTCTATCTTGGGCTTTGTACAAGACAGATAAACACTCTCTTGTTGAGTCAGTCTTTTCTAGCCTCTTCTTAGGCTTTGTATAAGGACTTCCCCAATGAAGTCAATCAATCTCTTAGCTTCAACCTTGGGCTTTGATCAAGGCACACAAAAATCAACATCCCCTCAGAGGAAATCAAAATCTCTGTAGGAAAACATTTCTCTGTGTTATCACATAACGAAACAGATAACTCAAAACAAACCTTAATCTCAGATAACTGCTGTAAGTGGCACACTTGTTGATTCAAATATCCAAGTTGCCATCTATTTCTTATCCTGGTAAAACCCTTTCTTCCATCTAATTGATGTAAGCGGCAAGCCTCTGGATTGTTTACATCCATGCCACTGTCCCTCTCTTAGCATGAAAGATTCCTAAGGAAAAATGGCATTGCTCAACATTGAGTTAAAGTTTTCCCCTTTAGGACCAATCCCCTATAAAGGAAATTATGGCATTGCTGGATTCTCATATCCCAGTTAAAGTAACCTTCCTTTATAATCAGTTACTCAACAGTTGTGACAAACAGACAAGATATCTCCTTTAGAGATGACAAATTCTCTCTCAGTCAAACCTTTTAGCTTCAATCTTGGGCTTTGAACAAGATATAAATAACCTTTTAGCTTCAATCTTGGGCTTAGAACAAGACACCAAAACATCTTTTCCTCCCTTAGAATAGGAGGAACTACGATTGCTCTGATTTCCCTGTTTCTTTAAACGGGAATACATAGGCATAAGATTACGAAATCTTAGCAAGCCTACCAATCAAAAACCCTAGGTCCAGTACCTTCATACCAATCAAAAATTAGGTCCAGTACCTTACCAAAAACATCGGAAAACCCGAACATCAACAAAAATTCACACTCTCTCTAATATTTCCCAAGAAACTTGCCCAACCCATTTCCAGATAAACACCATCAAGTACAAAGCAGAACCTAATACTAACAACCTGTGGATAACCACATATAGGATTGGTAATTGACAACTCCCCGTTGTATAACCTGACCCCAGACCCCCCAATCTCTTTAAGCGTTTGTTCAGTTAAACATTCGTGTGCAAGATTAGTTTTAGATAGCTTCCCTTTCCCTTCCAGCTTCACGGGATAAATAAGAAATCAGAAAGTAGCACCCCACTCCTCCTCATTGTGAGGAGAAGACCCTTCTGCGATAAGGTGGTAGTGTCACCGACAAAAATCGCACGCTACACCAACAAAAAGGTACCATGAATGAGAGAGAACTAGGAACCTAACTCCAAAGGTTTAACCCTACTTTCCTAAAAATATCCTACCCTAACATAAGCCAACTTACAACCGAAAAATCCCTCTAAATGTGTGTGTTGAGATTTCTATGATTTACTTTATTAGAACATAATCAAGCTAAGTTTAATTGATTTTTCATGTTGATTGAGTGTTAACCCTATCAATTGAGTGAGTTAAGTGAGATGAGAAATAGGTTGAGTACTAGTTACGGTTGAAGACGTTTTCTGAAATTCCCGAATGGAAATTGGAAGCCGGAATAATGGTCAGGTAACTAAAAATATATTATGATGTTCAATTGTTATTGTGCGACTTATTGTCTATTGAAATATGCAGTTACAAGTGAATTACTTGAGGACAAGTAATGATTCAAGTTTGGGGATGTGATGACAGTCTATCATTACATATAATCAGTCGAATAAATGGGGAAAAAGATTACAAGAGAAGCCAAAATGATTAAGAAAAACTCAAGAATGAGTGAAAAATAGCCAAGTATGGAAGAATGAGACTTAGTGGAAATTCTGGTGAAAAAAGGGTGAAAAAAATGCAGCTAATGGAATAATCACCAGCAGTATCGTGTGGTATCGTGCGCGTAATAGGAAGGAAACGGGTTCATGGCGCGTGTGAAGCTTCTATAATGCGCGCGATGAATGTTTTTTCTGCGCTTTTTCTGACGTGTTTTGGCTTGTTTTGACAGCTTTAAAAGGGGATTTTCTGCACTTTTACAAGGGTTACAAAATTTGGCACTTGAAGCACGATTTTATAGCATCAGAGGGTGCTTTTGAGAGCATTGGAAGACATTGGAGGCCAATTCTTCAAGGGAATTCATATGCTATTCATCTTTATTCAATTGATATTGTAATTTTCACTATGTGTAGCTAAATTCTCCTAGGTTAGGTTGTGTTATGATGAACTTTATTCAATCTTGTTGGCATTATAATGCGGTTTGACTTTGTATGAATTCTTTGAATTATAATTTTATTTAGTTGTTTCTTATGTTTAATGCGTATTATTTGAGATACTGTGTTAATATGGTGTTAGATGCACTGGGATTCCTGACCCGTAGCCTATGTATTATACCTAGGGCAACTATTCTAGTTAAGTCAGTTGAATAAGGATAGGAGACCTCGAGTAGTGGCATAGGGAATTAATCGCCTGTATATCGCCTAACGCTGTTTACGCTGGCAAACTAGGGATAGAAAGCTCCGAGTAGTTGTTAGTGAGTTATTTCGTGGGGGACTGGTTATAACAGTTTTTTTAATTCGCTGTAAAATTATTAGAATAAGATTAATTCATGCAAGACATCATACATCAGCAAGAGGGGATAAGGGGATTCTAAAACACAACCTAACCGATTTCGGGACATGATTTTCTCGTTTATTACTTTTTGCACTAAAAACTTGCAAAACCCCCCTTTTTTATTATTTTTCTTTAATATTGCACAAATTTTTGTTCTGTTCGAACACAATCCTTGTGTGTTCGATATTTTTATTACTGCGACATTATTGGTACACTTGTCGAGAAGTCATCGAGTTTATCTGGATATGTTCTAGTTTCCATGATTATGAATATGCCAGGTTTCCTCTCTTGAATTTAGATGTTACACACTCTATCGAATTCTTTATTTCCAGTGCCTCTACGATTCTAGAACATGATTCGTAATTGATCGACTTCCATAAAACTTATTGTGAATTTTGATGTACCTTGCCTTTTAATCGACGTTTCTACCACAAACTCAATCTTTAGTGCTTCGCGACCTTCATCTTTCTCATCTTTGTTTCGATCTTGCTCCTTGTTGTGTGTTGGAGAATCCCTTTCTTGAGCTAGCTCCGAGCCTGGTATAAAGTGCATGGAATTACTAGCGTGTGCAATTGATCCTTAGGCCCTAAGTCCCGTTGGGCCTAGTTGGCCAATTTATTTAGTTGAGGTTAAGATCCTCCAATATTGCAAACCTTTTCTAATACTTGTCCATCCTTTAGGTTAAGGCCATAGATAATATCCTCCACCTCGCTATCCACCATAAGTTTTTCCAGACTTTGCTTGGTATTGCCACATATTTTCCCTTTTAACTTGTCTTTGGAAATTCCATGTGATGCTATGACTAGATTACTTACAATAATTTTCACTTTTTTCTTTTATCCACTTTTGTTTCTCTTTCCACTTGCATTCTTTGCATTGGTTCTTTTTGTTTCGTCATGTTATTGTTATACACTAACTTTACCCCAAGTCACTTGATTGATCCATCAAGAAATTTGCATCATTAAGTCATTTGCATGCATTGCATTGTCGAGCATGATTCACTAAGGTCAACCAAAAGTCATCTTTTAGAGCATGTTGAATCTACTTACCCTAATTTCACAATTCATTTTTTAGTTCATTCATATCATTTCATTCAATTTATATTTTAGGTCATTTTATTAAAAGGTATTTTCTTGCATTAGAAACTTTCTTTTGAAAAGTCAAAAGTCAACATAAGAGTCAACATTCACATAAAAGAACTCCAATTTCCATTTCATTTCAACATAGTCATTCATCATTATGCATTTCATATCATGCAAAGTCAAAGACAACATTCTAATTAGAATCATACTTTTTATACCATGTCATTACAAACAAAAATTAAATATAAAAAATTATATAAGACAAATTTGAGAAAAGAAAAAATATATAAAAGTTTCATTAAACTTCATCATCATTCATACATCATGCTATCATTATCACATACCATCATAATCATCATCAAGATTGAATTGCACGGTTTACATCATCATCTTTTTCTACAATTTAAGTTAATTCAAAAACAAAAAAAAAAGAACAAATTGGAATTAACTTTGAATTGGCATTCAAGCATCATCACATGGTTATCACATGGTTACCATTACATCAACTCTCATACCCTAAATTTTGTCCAATTATATCATTTTAAAGCATTTCATTTTGAATTGATAAGCTAACTAAATTGGTAGTGTGGTAAGAATGTCAATCATGAAGTCTTGAGGTTGAATCTTGTTGTATTTTTTTTTTATTAAAAGTCACCCAAAGTCAAAAGTTGACTTTTTTTTTTATTATTTTCATTTAATTTTCTTTTTTTTATTTATTAGGAATTTTTTAACTTTTTTTTATTTTTTATTTAATTTTTTTAAATCTCAAAATTAATTAAAAATTAGAAAATCCAAGAAATTCAAAAAAAATATTATTCTTTCCATTAGATCATAATAAATAGAAAATCCCCAAAAAAAAAAAAATAGTTAAAAAAAATTCCAAAAATTCATATTATTTTATTCCTGATTTGCTTTTATTATATTTAATCTCTAAGTTCTAGATCTAGGTTTTTTTTATAAATATGACATTAGAAAATAGCAAAAGAAAAAAAATACACTCTCCCTCCATCACACGATAAAACACCACACAAAAATATAGGAAATCTATTACATTTTATAGACCATTACACAGACATCCACTCTCAAATTACGGTCACGCAAATTTTCTCAAAAAAAAAAAAAAAAAATACACACCATTCATGCATTCAAAAACTTTTTTTCATCTCAATTGTCTTGTTTGTTTATTATTTAATTTTTAATGGGCTTGAACTTTTTGGCAATATTCAATGTCTATTTGTTATTTGCACTATTTGCACTACTTAATACTCCCTCCGTCTCAAAATATAAGAGAAAAAATTAAAAACACATTTATTAAAAAAAGTAAAAAGTATAATAGTTTGACTAAACTTTTGTTGAAAAAAATTGTTTTGAAAGATGTAAAAACAACTGTAATTGATTGTTAGCTATAGAAAATATGAGAGAGAAAACAAATTAAATGCAACTTGCATTTAATTTTACCTTGAAAAAGATGAAAGTTATTTTTTTCTCTTATATTTTGGGACAAGAAAAATATACTTTTTTCTCTTATATTTTGAGACGGAGGGAATATTTCATTTTATTTTTTTGCTTTCACATTTATTATGTAGATACAAGTTTAGTTTTTATTACTATGATTTTTTTTTTAGATTTATGACTTTTAAATTTAATCATCTAGTAAATAAAAAATGTCAACAAAATAATATCAATGGATAATTTTTTAGAAGTCTTGGTTGTAAAGAGAGAAAAGAAGATTATTTGTGTTTTATGGTTTTCTTTTATTTGCCATAATTTTTGTTTTATTATTATTATTATTTCTTATTTCTTCTTAATATTACTAACAAGGCACATGTTACGCATGCATTGATTGGTGGTTGTAAAAAAGACAGGACTATGTTTGCTGGATCAGAAAAAGGGGCGCCCCTTTTCATGCATTATTATTATTCTTTTTTTTTTCTTTTTATTATTTAATTAAAATCTAATTATGATTTATTTTGGTTTGAATTTTGGAATTTTTTCCCCATGTTTAGCTATAACATATTCTAATATATCCACATTTTCCTCAAATTTTTCAATCTATCCATATTTCAAAAAAAAAGTGTGTTTATAGGGGGACACCATCAGGTTTGGCTCCCCTATATAAAATTGTCACATGTCGCCGTTGCAAAGGGAGTCTTGTTATATGTTTATAGAGGGGCGTCATTCCTTTTGGAGTCACTCTTTATATTTAAAGGGGGGCGCCATTTCTTTTGGAGTCACCCTTTAAATATAAAGGGGGGCGCCATACCCCTTGAGTCCCCTTTTAATTAATTAATTTTTTTAATAATATATTATATATTAATTTTTTATGAAATATTAATTTATTTGATACAACTATTATATATATAGATGACACTCTTGTACATTCATTCACAACAAAATTGTCTTTGTATCTTAAAATTTTAGCAGATTCAATCATGTATCTCAGAAGATACGGTCATGTTATTTTTTCAAGAACGAAGCCGCCGATAAGGATGTTGTTCTGGAACATCCAAAGCTTAGAGCAACTACGAAGGAATTTGGATCGATGGTTAGAAGGAGACATTGCAGATGGTGAACGAATTAGAAGTATTGAAAGACAAGTTTCTTACTTCTCGATCGAAGATGCAAATATTCGACGTGAGTGGCTACGAATTAGAAATGACAACGACGTCAGGTCTATGATGTTTGGAACTGATGATATTGTTTTGATTGTTGTAATTTCTTAGGTCTATGATGTTTCTTAATTTCTGTAACCAGTAGTTGTTATAAATATTAAATTCAAAGGTTACAACTTTTTAATGACAAAAGTAAATCTATCTAGAACTTGTTCCAACATTTGGACAATTTTTCCGTGTATGCCCGGGTAGACGACATATTCCATATAGTCTTTCCATTTTCTCATATGTGTCCATTTCAGTTCTAATTCGCGTGCTTTTGGGGCGGCCCTTTTTGTTTCTTCTCATGTTTTCGTTGTGGTAAATTGTGTCCCCATGATAGGTTGGCCAATAGTCCTCACTAGCTACCACTGGAAAGTTGTTACTGTAGATACCGAATACGTTCACGACCTTGTAAACTTCTGATTGCTGAAAGAACGGATCATGACGGGCACTAGAACATGCCGCAATGACATGTGAATAAGGCATCCGAAGCGCTTGAAACTTTCCGCAGTCGCACCAATATTTATGAATTTCCACCCTGTATTGTCCCATTGGCCGACCCTTATTGTGACCCTTTGTCTCTTCAACAATGAAGCTATAATCGTGACGGTCAAACGATGTAACTCGATGTGAGGTCACTTTATCAGTTTCGTCCTTCATAAATATCATGCAGCTTTCGCTGAATAACTGCCCTGATTCCAAAACAGCGCTCTATTTTTTGCCTCTTGTTGCAAATAGTGACCCCAACCTGTAATAGGTTGCTCTAACTAACGCAGTGATGGGTAGGTTTCTAGTTCCCTTGAAAACGTTGTTCAGGGATTCTACAAGGTTGGTGGTCATGTGACCCCATCGACATCCTCCATCAAATGCCCTTGTCCACTTCTCCACCGGAATGTTGTCCACACAGCTTAATGCTTCTGTGCTTGACAATCTTATTTCTTCGCGGTAATACCTAAATGAAGGTTGGTTTAATGCATACCCCGCGTTCACAAATTTCATATTGAGGTTTTTGTCTTTAAATTCCCGCATAAAATTCTGCGACATGTGTCTTATACAATAAACATGGACAGAAGGAGGATTATGCCAACCATTTGTAGGATTATTGTAAGTGCTTACAATAGAGACGTGCCTGTCGGAAATCAGACATAAGTTGGGTTGCGGGGCTACATGTGTTCTGAGATTTTTGAGGAAGAAACTCCAAGCCTCACCTGTCTCACCTTCTACCAGAACAAATGCAATTGGAAATATATTATTATTTCCGTCTTGTGCTACCGCCATCAGCAATGTTCCTTTGTATTTTCCATACAACCATGTGTCGTCCACTTGAATAACAGGTTTGCAGAAAGCAAAACCTTTGATGCACGGTTGGAATGCCCAAAAGAGGCGAGAGAATATCCTACAACCATCCACACATGTTCCATCAGGAGTGTATGCTGGAAGCGATTCCAATATTACAACCGTACCAGGAACATATTTTTGAAGTGCTAGCAAATACTGTGGAAGTTGATTGTAAAACTTTTCCCAATTCCCATATACATGTTCAACCGCTTTAATTCTTGCAATCCAAGCTTTTCGGTAGGATGAAGTATAGTTGAAACGTGAAACGACATGAGAGATAATCGTGCTCACCTTCACAGATGGATCTACTCCCACAAGATGCAAAATCTCTTGGCAAATTAATTGGGAGCTAAGTTTTCCATGATCTTGCCGATTAATGTTGGTTATACAAGTGTGGGGTGGATCAATTGAACCTATCTCCCAACAACCACTTCTCTTCCGATAGGACGCTGCTAACCGAAACTTACAAAGTTTGTTTCGACAAACAACGACATATCGATTTGAGTCATTGCGGTTTACCTCAAAATCAACAAAATTTTCCATGTGAAACCTTATTATAGCTTACATGCACTCCGCTTTTGTGCGGTAGTGGTTCCCCGCTTTCAAGACACCTTTGACTTGTTGAGAAGGATTATAGAACAGTTCCGAGGATGGCTCGTCTCCACTCAATTGCAAATTTGTCATGTGCTGGGGAGGACAATAGACTTGATTTAATGGTAATACCTCTTCATCTATGTCGTCAAGTGGCGTGATCGCGGTGTAGTCCCCAGTCCCAAACAAATTCACCATTTGATCAACAATGGCCTCTGGTTCTTCTTCCTCCTCGTCAACTGCATCAACTTCGTGTTGTTCCAACGATTGTGAATGATCTATTACCTGAGATTCACTAAACACCTGGGATTGTTGAGTTTGGCAGAGTAACAGATACAACTCAATATAGTCAAACCCAGAGTTTTCTTGGCTTTCAAACATGCATTGAACATCATCATCGTCCTCTATTTTCTCTTGAAAATACTTGACCTGACCATGTTAAAAAAAAACGGGGCTTCTATATGTGATTTGCAATATTGGACCTGACATCTTTGACTCTATTCGCTCTTTGAAATGCAAGAAATTGGACTTCCTGCTCATTGTTAATCGGGTAACATCCGTATTTTAAAACCCGAAACCAAAAATATCGGAAATGAAGGTGTCTCCGTTACAATGAGCATGTACAACATAATTTGGTGTTCTAGGCATAGTTCTATATTTTGAAATGTAGTTGAAGATGATAGTTCCCATTTCTAATGTGTAGTATAAATATAATAAAAGAATAAGAATAAAAAAAATGTCATGTGTCGTATTCCCTTCAAGAGAGGTGCCATTCAAAATGGAGTCCCCTATTTAAATTTTAAAGGAGGGCGCCATTCACTTTGGAGTCCCCTACTTAAATTTTAAAGGGAGGCGTCATTCATATTGGAGTCCCCTACTTAAAATTTAAAGGGAGGCACCATTAAAAATGGAGTTCCCCATAAATTAAAAAAAAAAGAATCTTGCATGCATGCAGACGTACAAATGTCATAACACTTCTATCCTTTCATCTACCAACATTAATTCTACTACATGATCAAATTAAATTCGTGTAACTTCCAACTTCCAACTTTCAAATTTCACTCTATATATATTTTCACCCTCTTTTGAAAAATCCTCATCACTATCATCAGTATCATTTCATCATATTTCATCTTATTACTTGTTGTTGTAGCACTCCATATCCCGTAAAAAAATGTCTCTGTTAACAATGGGAGAGGAACATCGAGGAACACCAAACAACATCGCTTCTTATGTAAGTATGATGTCTCTTTTTTTTAGTTTATGCTAACTATGTCTCTCCTAACTATGTGTTTGCTAACTATTTTTTTTTGTAGAATACTAATGACTTCCGAACTCGTAGTCATAGATATTTCCCTTATGACCCGTTGATTGAACCGTATTTGAGGCGCGCGGGTTTTGGAGACGTAATAGACATAAAAAGTTGGTCATTAGATTCGAAGTTCATTTTAGCGCTACAAGAAAGGTGGCGACCCGAGACACATACATTTCATCTACCAATAGGTGAATGTACCGTGACACTCGAAGACACTTACATGCTCTTGAGTCTACCTATTGATGGTAAGGCGGTAAGGGGTGACACCAATATTGTTGGTAATGTGGTCGAAGAACTTTTAGGGGTTGCCCCTGACGACAAACAGGTGAGGGGCCAAAAATTATTGCTGTCATGGCTCAAGAGCAATTATAGAGCAATAACGTTAACAAATAACTCTCCAGAAATATTCAAAAAAAAAAAAAAGAATTTATTTAATGCTATTATTCGGTTTATTTTTATTTCCGGATGCAAGTGGTAACGCTGTGCGTCCTATGTACTTACCATTATTACGAGACATAGACAAAATAAAAACTTACAGTTGGGGGTCTGCCACACTCGCCCACCTATATAAGTCTCTATGTAACAACGCATATTCAGGTTCGGGTAATTTTACCGGATGTGCTGTTCTTCTGCAAGCTTAGGGTTGGTCAAGAATGACCAACTTAGCGCCTGTCAACACCAATAATTTTGGTTTTCCATACGCTACAAGGTAATGTTCTAAACCAATTCTTTAAATATCTAGTTTTCTGTTTTTTAATTTAACCTATTACTAAAAAATGTTGCCTTTTCAAAATATAGGTGGTCTGCACTAGGGATGAATTACAACAAATGTCCCCATTACAGCATCACCCAGTACCGAAATCTTCTAGATCATTTGGGTGAACATGATGTATTATCACTAACCTATCTATTAATGGTTATAGTCACATTTAATATTAACATATTATTTAAAATATACTAAATATTTGTTTCCTCCTACAGTTTATTTGGCGGCCATATCTTGGTCTAGAGGTCATCCATGATGCTAACGAACACCACTCTGTTGTGTGGACTGCAAAGGTACCGATTATCCACTTCACAACAGTTGAAATGCACAATAGTGATCGTGTCAAGCTTCAGTTTGGAATGCTACAAGATATTCCCGGTCCCCCAAAATGCGTCGACGAGAGATGGCACACAAGCATCCTCTCTGACATGTGGCACTATAAGCCATGGAAAACATATGCAAAACATGAGTGTCGTGAATGGAAGCTTCGCATGCATTTTGTTTTGAACGACAATGTTTTGCCATATGAGAGCAAATCGTCTATCCAGTACATGACTTAGTATAGGTCGGTTTCCATTGGTTTCTTTTCCCATCCTAGATATCTTGTTGACCCACGCCAGCAAGCCACATCATCACGAACTCAACAGCGGACCAATCAACCAAGCCAACAGCCAACCCAACCCCCACTCACACAACCACAACTCCATGAAAATACCCCTTACCAATCCGCCCCATTTCAACATGGTTATACTCAGTCCCCATACCACAAAAACCCACCACAATATCAATCATACACCTATGACACTACAACCCGGATTAACACGGAGTATCAAACAACTAACCAAACCTTACCCACCCAGACATTTACACCCTTCACCGCTTACGACCAAGCAGGCTACCGTCCTGACATATCATCCAGCCAACCACCCCAACATAATAATGCAGGCATGGGAAACACCTTTAATCTGGATCTGGACGACTTTCCTAATATCGACTCATCTACATGGTCACTATTTCTTAAGATGACAGACGAAAACCCATTAACAACATCCGCCCCTGTGGACCCAACGCTGCCACTGTAACGCCTCAGTTTTTGTTAGTTTTATTTAATCGAGTCGATTTAATTATTTCTATTATTATATTACTTTATTTTTTACTTTTATTTGATAATATATTATTTTTCATCGTGATTATGTTTTATCGTGTTTTGGGAACGTTTGCGAGATATTTGAGTGTCGGGGTAATTTGGTCATTTCACTTTATTTTCTTAAGTTAGAAATAGAAATAGAAAGAGAGAAAAATAGAAAGGAAAGAAAAAGAGAAGAAAAAGAGAGAAAACTTGGGAATTAAGAAAATCGATCAACCGACTTTTCAAACACGATTAAATCGGGTAAGGGTGCGAAACTCGATTATATTATCCTTGTGTATGATTATGTATGTATGTTCTTGGTTGATTTTGGATTGAAATTGAATATCGAGTAAAAACCATAATATGTTGAGATTGTTAGAAATTGATTCAAATTGTGTCTGAAATCATGTTTTAATGATCCTAATTGCTGATACATGTTAGATATATGTTGTTGTGCAATGAATTGGTATTTTTCTGGTGTTTAGAAGAGATTTGGAGAGGAAAATGGTTGAATTACGTAGAAAAATTATGCAGGAAAAATTCTGGTTTTCCACTGCCCATACGCGTATCACTCAAGGAAATACGCATGATGGTTAAGGCAATACGCGTATGGCAATGAAGGAATGAGGGTAATACGCGTATGGAGTTCCATTTTCCCGGCCATCTGCTCATTTGCGTAATGGTACGCGTAAGGAATTGGGCAATACGCGTATCAAGTGAGGCATTACGCGTATTAGGGTTTTAGAGGAATTTTTGGAGAGGAATTGGTCTCTGCTCATACGCGTATCACCTTGGGCAATACGCGTATGGATGGGCGAGTGAGCTGGGCAATACGCGTATGGCTCAGGGCAATACGCGTAGGACCAGAGAGGGTGCAAAATGTTGTCTTTTCGCGATTCCTTTTCGTTTTACTTCCGTAACTTGTGTTCCGATTATCCGTTTTGAACATTCTTGGTATTGTTGGAAAGCTATTGAGCTGTACTTTCTTATTAAAATGGTTTTGAGATTGTTGGCAGATTAAATTATGTCAGAAATTTGGAATAGTGTCGTTTTGTCGACTTTTGCCGTTTTAATTGTGTGTAATTGATGTGTATCATGCAATGTGCTGTTGATATGAGTATTGTATGACTTGTGTGCTGTTGTGTGATGAAAATGCATGTGATAAGTGTTGTGATGATGGTTTGTGGCCTAAGGGCAAGTAAATGCAATATGTTGTATTGGATGATATATGTATGATTTTGGATGTGTATATGTGTGCATTTGAATGTCATAAGTCATTGTATGCTAAGCATCATGATATGCATTCTTGTGATGTCGTGTGCCCTAGTGGGTGTGAGCGACGAATCGATTCCAGAGGGAATCCACTATAACATCGTGTGCCTTATACAAAGAGGTGTGAGCGATGATTATGGACGATCGTGTGCCTTATACAAAGAGGTGTGAGCGATTCATAAACGTCGTGTGCCTTATACAAAGAGGTGTGAGCGACGGGGAACATCGTTTGCCTGACGGGGAGTTACACTAAGTAACAAGCGATGGTTCCAATAGTTCCTGAGTGAACTAATGTTGAGATTGACGGATGGATGGTACCGCATTTGCATAGAGTCGTTGTGTCGGTCTCTTTGCATTTGCATAAATCATGAATGGATTGATTTTGTGTGGAATTGTGAATGGAATGGATGAGTTGAGATATATATATATATATATATATATATATATATATATATATATATATATATGTTGTTGATAAACGCATTAAGCTTGATTATATATGGCTTGGTGATGGATATATGAGATATGCATTGTGTTGTTTTGTGTTTGAATTCTGGTATAAGTTGTGGTGAGAATATTTTACATGTGTACTTTTGTGTTTTTATATATTTGTATGCAATTATATTACGATTGTGTTTCTCACCCTTCTGCTATTTTTGAATGCTCTATGAGGCATTGCAGATTAGTTGTTGGAGGTCTTTTTGTGAAGCTTAGGTCTTCATTCTTTTGTCGGTCGGCTCTGATATGTAGTACCGGGTAGTCGGGGAGATCGTTGTGATTTATGTGTATATGTATATATATCTTTTGGATTGTACATGTATGATTCTATGTATGACAGATAAACTTTTTATGTGATATATATATGAGATTCAGTTTCAGATTTTCTGCTTTTATTCTGTATCTGAATTGTGGGTAGTAGGAACTAAGTTCCTCTGTTATTTTCTACCTGATTGTTGCATATCTTTATGAGTAGGTTATTGTATTTTGTCTCAATTGATGTGACGCCTCAGTCTATGCCATGAATGTTTAATTATACTCTGATGAATTTTTTTATTTTTTTATCGTTTTTATTATTTGGGGGTATAGATTGGGGGTGTTACATTAAGTGGTATCAGAGCCAGTCCGTGTCAGTTTGTGTCAGTCCTTGTTTGTCGTTGTGTTTGGGTGAGCTGTTTGTTTAACCATAGTTGCTGTTATTGGAAATGAACAGAATATGGCTGGTAGGAATGACGCTGCTTTGGCTGCTGCTATGCAAGCTATGGCTCGGGCTGTGCAGGGTGCACCTAATGCTGGTGGGAATGATGAGTTCAGGAATAACAAATCGCCTGTCTTCAAAGGGAGACATGATCCTGATGGTGCACAGATTTGGCTTAAGGAAATTGAAAGAATCTTTCGAGTGATGGACTGTGCTGAGGAACATAAGGTGAGACTGGGTACTCACATGTTGCAGGAGGAAGCTGATGATTGGTGGGTTAGTACACGTCATGTGTTGGAAGCTACAGGTGAAGAGGTCACTTGGGCTTTGTTTAGCAGGGAATTTTTGAGGAAGTATTTTCCTGAAGATGAAAGAGGAAAGAAAGAAATAGAGTTCTTGAAATTGAAACAAGGTAATATGTCTGTTGTTGATTACACTGCTAAGTTTGTGGAACTTGTTCAGTTTTATCCACATTATGTTGAAGCTACTGCAGAGTTTTCTAAGTGTGTAAAGTTTGAGAACAGATTGCATCCAGAGATCAAGCAGGAAATCGGTTATCAAAGGATTAGGAGGTTTTCAGATTTGGTGGATTGTTGTAGGATTTATGAGGAAGATAGCAAAGCTCGTTCTACTCACTATAAGAGTGTGAACGAAAGGAAAGGGAAGCAACCGTTTCGTAGTGGTCCTTATGTGACACCAGCTGATAAGGGTAAACAAAGGGGTAAGTTTGAGAAAAGGCCAAGTGGGGGAGGAATGTCTAATCCTCTGAGATGTTATAGGTGTGGTGACCTAGGACATCGTCAGTTCGAATGTAGGAAGGATATGAGAAAGTGTTCCAATTGTAGAGGTTTAGGACATATCGCAGCTGATTGTAAAAGGAATATGGTGAAGTGTTTCAACTGTGGTGAACCTGGACGTGTTAGTACAAAGTGTCCGAAACCAAAGCAAGCTCCAGCTGGTGGGAAAGTTTTTGCATTGGCAGGGACTCAGACTACAAGTGCAGACCGTCTGATCAGAGGTACTTGTTTTATTAATAGTACGCCTTTAGTGCTATTATTGATACCGGAGCGACTCATTCATTTATTTCGTCTGAGTGCGCGAAGCGTTTGAATCTTGTGTTGTCTTTGATGGATGGAGAGATGGTTATTGATACTCTAGCAATGGGGCCAGTAACTACTTCTTTGGTTTGTTTAAGTTGTCCCTTGACCATTTATGGTAAATATTTTGAGATGGATTTGGTGTGTTTGCCGTTGGAGGATTTAGATGTGGTTCTGGGAATGAATTGGTTGCAGTTCAATCGAGTGTATATTGATTGTTATCATAAGCTGGTAAGATTTCCTTCTCTTGAGGAAGACGAGGACTCGAGTTTCTTATCTACCAAAGAGTTGAAGAAACTTTTGGCGGATGAAGCTCAGTTGTTCGGGTTGTTTGCATCGTTGACTGTGGAGAGTCAAGTTGTACTTGATGTGTTTTCAGTTGTGTGTGAATTTCCAGAGGTGTTTCCAGAGGATATTTCAGATGTGCCGCCAGAGAGAGAGGTGAAGTTTTCTATAGATCTAGTTCCTGGTACTAGACCTGTGTCTATGGCACCTTATCGTATGTCGGCATCTGAGTTGGTTGAGTTAAAGAAACAGTTGAATGAATTGTTAGAAAAGAGGTTTGTGAGGCCAAGTGTATCGCCTTGGGGTGCTCCAGTTTTATTGGTGAAAAAGAAAGATGGAAGTATGCGATTGTGTATTGATTATCGCCAGTTGAATAAGGTGACGATTAAGAATAAGTATCCTCTTCCGAGAATTGATGATTTGATGGATCAATTGGTAGGTGCTTGTGTGTTTAGTAAGATTGATTTAAGGTCGAGTTATCATCAGATAAAAGTGAAAGAGGAAGATATTCAAAAGACGGCTTTTAGGACACGATACGATCATTATGAATATTCTGTGATGCTGTTCGGGGTTTATAATGCGCCAGGTGTGTTTATGGAGTATATGAATCGTATTTTCCATGAGCATTTGGATCGATTTGTTGTTGTGTTTATTGATGATATCTTGATTTATTCTAAGTCCCGGGAGGAGCATGCGGAACATTTGCGTGTTGTGTTGCAAATTTTGAAGGAAAGGAAAATTTTTGCCAAGTTGTCCAAGTGTGAGTTCTGGTTGTCAGAAGTGAGTTTTATTGGGCATGTGATTTCAGGTAATGGTATTGCTGTGGATCCATCTAAAGTAGATGCAGTTCTACAATGGGAGGCTCCTAGATCTGTTACTGAAATTAGAAGCTTTTTGGGTTTGGCTGGATATTATCAAAGGTTTATTGAAGGCTTTTCTAAGTCAGCACTTCCTTTGACCCAGTTGACTTGTAAAGGTAAAGCGTTTAATTGGGATATTCAGTGTGAGGAAAGTTTTAGTGAGCTGAAGAAAAGATTGACTACAGCTTCAATTTTGATCTTACCGAATCCTACTGAACCGTTTGTGGTGTATTGCGATGCGTCTTTGATTGGTTTAGGTAGAGTGTTGATGCAAGGAGGTAAGGTTGTGGCTTACGCTTCGAGGCAATTGAGGATTCATGAAAAGAATTACCCTACTCACGATTTGGAATTAGCGGCCGTGGTTTTTGTGTTGAAAATTTGGAGGCATTATCTCTATGGTGCAAGATTCAAAGTCTTTAGTGATCATAAAAGTTTGAAATACTTGTTTGATCAGAAGAGTTGAATATGAGGCAACGGAGATGGTTGAAATTTTTGAAGGACTACGACTTTTGCTTGAATTACCATCCTGGTAGCTAATGTGGTAGCCGATGCGTTAAGCTGGAAGTCTTTGCATATGTCTGTTTTGATGGTTAAAGAGTGGGAACTTTTGGAAGCGTTTAGAGATTTGAGTTTGGTGTGTGAATTGACATCTGACAGTGTGAGGCTTGGAATGTTAAAGGTCACTAATGATTTTCTGTTAACCGTTAGTGAGAAACAGATGTTGGATGTGAAATTTGTTGATTTGATGACGGTTGGAGATCAAAGTGTGAATGGTGACTTTAAAGTGGATGATAACGGTGTTTTGAGATTTCGTGGTAGAATTTGTATTCCTGATGATTCGGACTTGAAAAAGATGATTTTGGAGGAAGGACACCAGAGTAATTTGAGTATACATCCGGGAGCTAATAAGATGTATCAGGATTTGAAGAAGATCTTTTGGTGGTCTGGATTGAAGAGGGATGTGGCTCAGTTTGTTTATGCGTGTTTGACGTGTCAGAAATCTAAGGTGGAACATCAGAAGCCTAGTGGATTATTGCAACCGTTGGATATTCCCGAGTGGAAATGGGACAACATTTCTATGGATTTTGTGACAGGGTTGCTGAATACTTAGAGGGGACATAATGCCATTTGGGTGATTATGGATAGGCTGACTAAATCGGCACATTTCATTCCGATTGACATCTGTTTTTCTTTGAAGAGGTTAGTTGAGATTTATATCAGTGTGATTGTGAAACTACATGGTGTTCTGTTGAGTATTGTTTCAGATCGAGATCCGAGGTTTACTTCCAGATTTTGGGAAAGTTTGCAAAAGGCGTTAGGTTCCAAGTTGAGATTGAGTTCTGCTTATCATCCGCAGACGGATGGTCAGACCGAGAGAACTATTCAGTCGTTGGAAGATTTGTTGCGGGCTTGTGTTCTTGAGCAAGGTGGTGCGTGGGATAGTTATCTTGCTTTGATTGAATTCACGTATAACAACAGTTTCCATTCAAGTATTGGAATGGCACCTTTTGAAGCGTTGTATGGAAGAAGATGTCGAACACCGTTGTGTTGGCATGAATCTGGTGAGAGTTTGGTGGTTGGACCGGAGTTAGTGCAACAGACTACGGAAAAGGTAAAACTTATTCGTGAGAAAATGAAGGCTTCTCAGAGTAGGCAAAAGAGTTATCATGATCGAAGGAGGAAAGATCTTGAGTTTCAAGAGGGCGATCATGTATTTTTTAGAGTTACACCGGTGACAGGTGTTGGTCGTGCATTGAAGTCGAAGAAACTTACTTCTCGATTTATTGGTCCTTACCAGATATCCGCGAGAGTGGGTGCTGTGGCTTATCGGGTGGCATTGCCGCCGAGTCTTTCAAATTTGCACGATGTGTTCCATGTTTCACAGCTTCGGAAGTATGTTCCGGATCCGTCACATGTGATTCCGATGGATGAGGTTGAGGTAAGGGAGAACCTTACGGTTGAGGCATTACCAGTGAGGATTTTGGATCGCGAGTTGAAGCGGTTGAGAGGCAAGGATATTGCACTTGTGAAAGTAGCGTGGGGAGGCGCTGCTGAGGGCAATTTGACTTGGGAGTTGGAGAGTCGGATGCGGGAGTCGTATCCGGAGTTGTTCGTCTCAGGTAATATTTTCGAGGACGAAAATCTCTAAGTGGGGGAGTGCTGTAACGCCCCAGTTTTTGTTAGTTTTATTTAATCGAGTCGATTTAATTATTTCATTTATTATATTACTTTATTTTTTACTTTTATTTGATAATATATTATTTTTCATTGTGATTATGTTTTATCGCGTTTTGGGAACGTTTGCGAGATATTTAAGTGTAGGGGTAATTTGGTCATTTCACTTTATTTTCTTAAGTTAGAAATAGAAATAGAAAGAGAGAAAAATAGAAAGGAAAGAAAAAGAGAAGAAAAAAAGAGAAAACTTGGGAATTAAGAAAATCGATCAATCGACTTTTCAAACACGATTAAATCGGGTAAGGGTGCAAAACTCGATTATATTATACTTGTGTATGATTATGTATGTATGTTCTTGGTTGATATTGGATTGAAATTGAATATCGAGTAAAAACCATAATATGTTGAGATTGTTAGAAATTGATTCAAATTGTGTCTGAAATCATGTTTTAATGATCTTAATTGCTGATACATGTTAGATATATGTTGTTGTGCAATGAATTGGTATTTTTCTGGTCTTTAGAAGAGACTTGGAGAGGAAAATGGTTGAATTTCGCAGAAAAATTATGCAGGAAAAATTATGGTTTTCCACTGCCCATACGCGTATCACTCAAGGCAATACGCGTATTGGTTAAGGCAATACGCGTATGGCAATGAAGGAATGAGGGTAATACGCGTATGGAGTTCCATTTTCCCAACCATCTGCTCATTTGCGTAATGGTACGCGTAAGGAATTGGGCAATACGCGTATCAAGTGAGGCATTACGCGTATTAGGGTTTTAGAGGAATTTTTGGAGAGGAATTGGTCTCTGCTCATACACGTATCACCTTGGGCAATACGCGTATGGATGGGCGAGTGAGCTGGGCAATACGCGTATGGCTCAGGGCAATACGCGTAGGACCAGAGAGGGTGCAAAATGTTGTTTTTTCGTGATTCCTTTTCGTTTTACTTCCGTAACTTGTGTTCCGATTATCCGTTTTGAACATTCTTGGTATTGTTGGAAAGCTATTGAGCTGTACTTTCTTATTAAAATGGTTTTGAGATTGTTGGGCAATTAAATTATGTCAGAAATTTGGAATAGTGTCGTTTTGCCGACTTTTGCCATTTTAATTGTGTGTAATTGATGTGTATCATGTAATGTGCTGTTGATATGAGTATTGTATGACTTGTGTGCTGTTGTGTGATGAAAATGCATGTGATAAGTGTTGTCATGATGGTTTGTGGCCTAAGGGCAAGTAAATGCAATATGTTGTATTGGATGATATATGCATGTTTTTGGATGTGTATATGTGTGCATTTGAATGTCAAGAGTCATTGTATGCCAAGCATCATGATATGCATTCTTGTGATGTCGTGTGCCCTAGTGGGTGTGAGCGACGAATCGATTCCAGAGGGAATCCGCTATAACATCGTGTGCCTTATCCAAAGAGGTGTGAGCGATGATTATGGACGATCGTGTGCCTTATACAAAGAGGTGTGAGCGATCGGGTCGTGTGCCTTATACAAAGAGGTGTGAGCGATCCATAAACGTCGTGTGCCTTATACAAAGAGGTGTGAGCGACGGGGAACATCGTTTGCCCGACAGGGAGTTACACTAAGTAACAAGCGATGGTTCCAATAGTTCCTGAGTGAACTAATGTTGAGATTGATGGATGGCTGGTACCACATTTGCATAGAGTCGTTGTGTCGGTCTCTTTGCATTTGCATAAATCATGAATGGATTGATTTTGTGTGGAATTGTGAATGGAATGGGTGAGATGAGATATATATATATATATATATATATATATATATATATATATATATATATATATATATATATATATATATATATATATATATATATGTTGTTGATAAACGCATTAAGCTTGATTATATATGGCTTGGTGATGGATATATGAGATATGCATTGTGTTGTTTTGTGTTTGAATTCTGGTATAAGTTGTGGTGAGAATATTTTACATGTGTACTTTTGTGTTATTATATAATCGTATGCAATTATATTATGATTGTGTTTCTCACCCTTCTGCTGTTTTTGAATGCTCTATGAGACATTGCAGATTAGTTGCTGGAGGTCTTTTTGTGAAGCTTAGGTCTTCATTCTTTTATCGGTCGGCTCTGATATGTAGCACCGGGTAGTCGGGGAGATCATTGTGATTTATGTGTATATGTATATGTATCTTTTGGATTGTACATGTATAATTCTGTGTATGACAGATAAACTTTTTATATGATATATATATGAGATTCAGTTTCAGATTTTCCGCTTTTATTCTGTATCTGAATTGTGGGTAGTAGGAACTAAGTTCCTCTGTTATTTGCTACCTGATTGTTGCTTATGTTTATGAGCTGGTTATTGTATTTTGTCTCAATTGATGTGACGCCTCAGTCTATGCCATGAATGTTTAATTATTCTCTGATGAATTTTTTATTTTTTATTTTTTATCGTTTTTATTATTTGGGGGGTATAGATTGGGGGTGTTACAGCCGCCACCGCGAAGAGAACGAAGAAACGTACGTACACGAGGATGTGGTACGGGCGGACATTTGCCTAGACCTCGTCGTCAAAATTAATGTACTGTGTTTCGTCTTTTGTCTATGTAATATTTAATTATTAAAAAGAAATATTTAGTATGAGTAATAATTGTTAAAAATATTAAATATTATTTATGAATTATTATTATTTATGTATTA
The DNA here is from genome assembly GCA_022829125.1 of Lathyrus tuberosus. NCBI lineage: Eukaryota > Viridiplantae > Streptophyta > Magnoliopsida > Fabales > Fabaceae > Lathyrus > Lathyrus tuberosus. Next base: position 4,340,320 of record JALAZF010000199.1, on the reverse strand, counting down.
ATGTTTAATGTTAATTTATTTGAAAAATGTTAAAAAAAATTCGTTGACAAAGGGGGCTCCAGGGGATATGGCGCCTCCCTTTAAAATCCAAGGGGGTAGCCATTACCAATGGCGCCACTACAACATTTGTTGTCTCTGGCAACATTTTTTTAGGTAACATGTAAAAATTGTTGCCTTAAATTCGTATAGGCAATGATTTACAGTTGTTGCCAAAAATATATTTGCAACCCTTCATAATTGTTGCCTAAAATACTTTTGGGGACGTTTTTGGAGTGTCACCCTTTTATTTTTTTGGCAACGATTGTTAATTGTGCCCTTAATTGCATTTGGGGACGATTTTAGAGCGTTAATATATTATTTCTTTAACAATGTTTGATAATTGTCCTCTAAAATACTTTTGAGGACATTTTTAGATTGTTAAATTAGTTATAATAAAAGGCTACATTTCTTCAATGTTGCATAAAATTTTAGCATCATCAATTTTTTGGTGGCAATCTTCCCTCCAAAACTTATACACTATAAAATAAATATTTCCTTCTGAACATTATTAAAAAAACATATATTAAAAATCATCTAGCACATAATAAAATAATATATAACTATAAAATAGGCATTTATCCACACTTTTTTAGAATAAAAAATCCAAAATAAAATCATACACATTCCACAATCTCACGTTTTAGGATAAAAATATTAAAAAAGAAATTGAAAATAGAGAAAAGAAAAAAAAAACTGAAAAGGAAATCGAAAGGTTCTCCTTCAAATTTAATAATAAAAACGTATATTTTATAAAATTAAATTATTAAGATAAAACATAATAGCATATAAAAATATATTTTAGCTTTATTAATTAATAACAATATAGACACCACACTTGATTGTATATAGAAAAAAGAGAACGTGAAGGCTCTACGAAAAAAAACAATAATGACACCACAACAATATTAATAGTATATATGTCTAAATATAAATATAATAAATAATTAAAAAAAAAAAAAGAAAATGTGAAGGCTCTCGTGTTACTTATGTTAGTTTGATGCCACTGTAAAGTCTTAAAATCCTTGGAATGCATTTTGCTCGTGTTTCGCTATTCTGCCGCCCTCCGATTCTGCCCTAAGTCCACCATGTGCTACCCTTGCCCACAACTTTATCATTTAGAAAGGTTTTTTTCTCCATCTGTAACTTTTCTCAATTCAAAATTTAGGGTATCTCTCGTTGCCTGAACTCTTTCTTCCAAAACCCTTATACTCTCTCAAATCATACCCCGTCTCTCTCAATTGCAACAATATGGAACAATAAAAATAATGTTTGATTTTCTATGAGAAAGAGATTAGAGATTTGACTTAGGGTTCAATAGTTATCATCAACAACTCTCGAACACTGGTTATTCTAACCTTCTTCTTAACGAACAAAATTATATCTTGTTGCGAATAAATATAAGATTATTGTTATGTATGTGGGTTGTATTGACTGTACTAGGGATGTTTCTGCGCATCTAGTCGGAGTCTGAAGAGAACATCTAAATCAACTTTTTTTCTCTTTTTTAAATTCATTTATTTCACATTTGGAAGATGACATCATGAGCTTTCAGGAAACACATATGTACTTATGTGCTTCCCCCGAGCTGCTTCAAGCAAGTTAATTTTTGTTGAGTATGTCGGGTTAGACTTGCATCTGACATACTGGTTTGATTTTGGGACAAACTTTTATTTGAATGAGGATTTGATGGAAATGGAAAGACTTATTACTCAGCCGACAAGAAGGTTAATAAATATTTGGATTAGGTTTAAATCTAACATAATAATATTGATTGTGCAAGTTTAGTTTTGTTATTAGTTGTCATTTGAATTTTGAAATCAAGTATTTGTGGTGCGATGTAGAGCTACCATCTATTGGAACATTCTTGTTCAAATTTAATATTCTATAACAAAAATCTATTGGTGCCTTTTGATAAACATGATATTATTGGTCTTATTGTTTATCTGGTAAGAGGAATAGAGAAATATTTTGATGTTTCGGTGATGAAGGATTATTGGGATGAAGGGTCTTGGATTAAGGTGTATAGTGTTGGACCTGTGCGTGTTATTTATAAGCTTGTTGGGTTTTATGGAGGTAACAGGTTTCTTTGGAAAGATAGTAATGAAAGGTTGGTGTTGTATGAATCTAAGAAGGGAAATGTAAGGTGTCTTGAGGTTTATGGAATGTATGATTCAATAAGAGGGGTTAGATACATGGAAAGTCTTGTTTTGCTTCGAAGAGGAAATCGAAGTAGTCGTCAATGTTTTTCATGTATTCCAGATCCTTTACTAAATTTGGGGGAGTAGTTTTCTGTTGTTTTGGCTATAAGTAGTTTAGTTTCAGATTATTTGTATAATGTGTTTTTGTATCTGAATTCTCCTTTTGAAGATGCATACCTTAGTAGTGCATCAGAAAACTATGTGAAGCATGAAATGAAATGAAAGATAACAAAGTTATGTTGTGTTTCATAAATCTTAGATTTTTCATGGACACTCAATAATCTTCTATGCTTTTGAAACTTAGTTCTTAAGATAGTTTTGGATTTTCTGGACAGAGCCTAAAAGTTACTATAGTTCCCTGCAAGGCACCGACTGAATGATCTTGCACACTCGCTAGACCAAATTGAATGCCGATAGATCGGAAACTGCTCAATTTAAGAAAGTTAATTTGACATTCAAGTGCTAGATTTTTCACTTCATTTAAATTGCCAAAGATACAATAATAGTACAAAACAAATGGTTTCTATTTTTGCTATGAATGCAAAAGTGTATTTTCAGTCCAATATGAAGTGGTTACATGATACACTTCATTGTTTTCAATTTTAGTTTTTAAGTGTTTCTTCATTGTCGTCATAAAAAATCGTGTTCAAAAATCTGCTGAAATAGTAAGGTATGTTTTGTTTGTTAAGTGTTTGTTCATAATAAATTGATCCCATGTTGTTAATATCAGTCATTTGAAATGAAACATGTTCATTTAATCAGATGGAGTCCTTAGAGGAATATGAAATATTGGATAAAGAATGGATAAAGAATTGATCCCATGTTGCTAATATTAGTCTTTTCTAATTTCAATATGTTCCAAGAACCTTTAATTGACTTTCATGTTTGAGATATAATAAATTGTTCTAAATATTTAAATATTTAGTATGTATTTTTCATGTTAGAACTGTGTCTACGTATGTTAATATATTAGCTTTATTGGCTCCATATTGGATTTTGGTTTCCTCCCAGTTTTAAAATGTTTAGAAATATTAATATTTTAATTTTAGTATTTTAATATTTTAATATTTTAATATTTTAATATTTTAATATTTTAACATTTTAGGAGATGGTAAATGATTTTTCATTGGAGTAAATGTAAAAAGTTTCTTATCTTTTCATTTTGATCTCTACCCTTTTATCAAAATATATAGATTCATTTGCTTCGAAAATGATATATTGATTCGTTTGATGTTAAAAGTTCACACTTTTACAATTGAGCTTCATTTAGGTTTTTTGTTGAGTTCACCTATTTTTTGACTTGGTCAGGTAGCAATTTAATTTTGGGTTTTGCAATTACGGGATCTGAAGGGTGTTTTGTGGATGTGTTTTCAGAATTTCGATCTTTTTTAGTTATGGTATTCGGATTATGAGACAATCTATTAGGCACGCTCATAAGAATATTGACAAGACTTTGAAGGTTGTCGATGTTATATTGTCCCACTTTGATCAATATCGTCAATTATTTATAGATTGAAAAGCTGATGGAATTGGAAGAAATCCAAATTCAATATGAGTTTCAAGAGAAGAACTTTAAGGAAACCTATGGGCAAGAAATTGTGAAATTGATTATCCACACATTGATTGAAGTGAGTTAATTTGTTCTTTTTGTGTCTTTTAAAGAAATTATTTGATTTTATCATTTATGTAAATTATTTGCTATTATCTACTTCACGCATATATTCATATCTCACTCTTTTAATGTTTTCAATGACCTATGAGTGGGACTCTATAATAACTTTTAAGAGAGTTTTTAGTTCTAATGTTTTGGTAGAGTCCTTAACAAAAACATTAAAGAGAAAAATTGGATAGAAGGTGTAATACCCCGTAAATTATTTTACTTCGGATAGTATTAGTTGTGATCAACTGAGTCCCAGTATACTCTGATGAATTATCTGCAGAGATAATTAGAATAACTGTGGGACTTAGAGTAAATCCAATTAATAATATCTGACTCTGAGATATTTGAGTATTTGGACTTAAGTGACTTTTTGGACTTTTAGTAGTATTATTTATTAATAATAGTTGCTATATGTTTTCTTTTCCTCCCATTTTCCACATAAAAGAAAAAGATAGTAAGAGAAGTAAGAAAGAAAGAAAGGGAAGGAGAGAAAAGTGGAGAAGAGGAAAAAGAGAAGGAATTCAAGTTTCAAGAGCAAATCATCATCAATCCTTCATCAATTCATTTCATCATCTTCACCATCATCTTCATCTTCATCTTACTAGAGGTGGGTTCTAGTTAGAACTTTAGTTTTAGAGTTTGGAGATATTTGAGTTAGGTTAGAATCTTTGAAAAATCAATGATCTAACGGTTAAAAATTGGTATAAATTGTGTAGTATGATCACTCTATGCTTATGAATATTTATTATGCTTGTTTGTGCTGGTTGGAATCGATTTAGGTTGAGAAATGATGAATGTGTAACCTTGGAACCATGGAACCCGTAAGGGAAGAATTCTGGTTCTGGTGCGATTCGCCAGGCGAATTCCAGATTCGCCAGGCGGATTAAATCTCGCCACCATCTCGCCAGGCGAAGTACTGGCGGAAGGGATTCGCCAGGCGAATTTGATGAGACATGATTGTGCTAGCTACTGGAACTTTTAATTTTTCTAAAATTGGGGTTTCGCCACTAGATTCGCCAGGCGAAGTGCTGGCGAAGGGAGATTGGCCAAGCGAAGTACTGGCGAAGAGCTGGCGAATGCAGACTCACCAGGCGAAACTGGGATCAAATAATTTTCTTTTCTTCGAAAATCTGTAACTTTTGACTCGTTTGTCCGACTTGAGAGTTCTTTATATCGTTGTGAAGCAAAGAAATTATTCTATGCAATGGAGGTGAAAAATGGTAATTTTACTGCCCGATTAAATAAATCGGAGGGAACCTTTAATCGGCGCAATATGCGATATGTGGAATTATGTGTTTTAATTGTGTGATTGATGAATAATTTCATATGTTCTTATTGTTAAGCATGTTGAGTATGTATGCATGTTAAAATATGAAATAGGTAGAGTGAGGCTTATCACCGTGAACAATTGTCGGGTAATGTGGAATAATATTGTGACAACGCTCGTGCAAAAGAGGTCGAGGCGTGTGTCTAGTAAAAATAACCGGTCTATCTTGCGGTGTAGTTTCATGAGACTCGAGCACCTCCTCTGAAACGTATGCACAATTACTTGGCAGGTTTGATTCCCGCGTATAGTACGATTGGAGCCTACGGGTAAAGAGACTTGTGACGGTGTACGGGCCGATGATCCCGAATCCAATTCGTATGCCAAGTAAATACAAGGATCCACGACTCGAGTCGTCTTCTAGACGCAGAAGCGAATAGGAATAGGGGATACCTTGGTACAGTTATTGATTTGTAAGATTTTGGAGTAACAGGCTCAGAATTTACTGTGGTACTATTGTGAGTTAATAGGCTCACCAGTGTGAATGCTTATATGGCGTTTGTGTACTCATAGTCTTTTCCCTTCCCTTTGACTTGAGTTAGGATGTTAGAACCTTGTAAAGCCAAGAGGACTTTAAGATAGGGTACTCACTGAGATTTGATGTATCTCACCCCACTGTTGTTGTTTACATCACAGGTTCTGCAGGTTCGGCGAAGGGTAAGGACAAAGTGGTTTGACTTTTCCTTACGGATCGTGGCTTTTGAGATGGCATGGCTTCCGCTATGGCGTTTTATTTTGAGATCATTGTATTGATCTAGTTCTTAGTTTTGTTTGTGGAACATCTTGTAGATATACTATGCCGTAGTTGGTTGTATTTAGTCTTTTGGGCATGTATATGTATAATGTTTTACTAGGAACTTATTGTTATTTCAGTACCAAGAGCGAAATTCATGTATAATATATGCTTTGATGTATGTATGTATATATGGGCTTTACAGTTGGTATCAGAGCAGGTCGTATCCTCGACCTAGCCATGAAATAGTATAAGTGTTTCTTTCCGTTTCATATGTGTTGGGTCGCCATTGGTCTTACGTGTTATATTTATGGTATTGAGCCTGATCAACTTAATCCTATTTGTATGACATTTAGGAACATGGCTGACCGACGCAGAAACAACCATGGTAGACCGAGAACTACTCCAGCAGGGATAAATCTGCCAGGGGACGAAGGGAATGCCCCTCTGTACCAATTCATGCAACAGATGCAGCAGCAGCAGAATCAGTTTATGCAACAAATGGTATAGCAAATGACTGGTGGTGTGCATCCTCCAGTGGTTGTCCCAGAAGCTGCAGGGGGAACCTTTAGGGATTTCATTCGCATGAATCCTTCAGAGTTTCAGGGAGGATTAGATCCGGTAAAGGAGCATGAATGGATATCCGGGATGGAACGGATTTTCTTGATTATTTAGTGTAGTGAAGAAAATAAGGTTGTTTTCGCTTCTCACTTGTTAAAGGGTCCTGCCATGAGATGGTGGGAAAGCGCTTCAGCATTAATGACAATACAAGAGGTACCGAAAGTATGAGAGCAATTTAAGATAACTTTTATGGAGAAATATTTTCCAAGTTCCTTAAGGTCTCAAAAAGAATTTGAATTTCAGCAGCTGAGACAAGGTAACTTGAAAGTGGCTTCTTATGCGGAAAAGTTCGAGGTTATGGCTGCTTATTCTAGGCAAGCCATGTATGCTCCTGATGAAAGGTGGAAGATTAATCAGTTTCTTTTTGGTTTAAGGGCTGAAATTTCACATAGTGTGTCCCAGAGAGAATTTACTAGCTATGGGGAATTGTTACGACAGTGTTATGTGGCAGAGCATAGTTTGAAGAAGGTACAAGCAGAAGGAGAATTAAGTAGGGTGAATCAGAGTGATCGTGGGAGATTGAATCAACAAGTGAGAGCAAGGCAACAACCATTCAAAGGGAAGCAAGTTCAGGGTTCTAGGGCTAGTGTGCCTCCGGTGTGCCGTACATGTGGTAGGAATCATTTTGGGAGGTGCAATTGGGAAGGAATAAGATGTTATCAGTGTAACAAGGCGGGTCATTTATCGAGGGATTGTCCTTAGAAGAGGAATCAGATGCAAGAAAAAAATACCGGACGAGTGTATACCTTGGATGCAAGGAAGACAAAGGGTGATAACTCCTAGATTGCGGGTACGTGTTTTGTGAATGGAAATCCTTGTTTTGTTTTATTTGATTGTGGGGCAACGCATTCTTTTGTGTCCACGCGATGCGTGAAGGGACTTGGGTTGCAAGCTGTTCCTTTGACTCCACCCATGGTGGTTACTACTGCCATGGATGAAATTGTTGAAACACCGTTGATGTGTGAAAATTGTGTATTGTCGGTGAATGAAAGAGTCTTCCAGATTGATCTTATTTGACTGCCGCTTAAGAAAGTGGATGTGGTTCTGGGAATGGATTGGCTTTCAGCTATTTCGGTTTTTATCAGGTGTGAAGAAAAACTAATCATTATTCCATCTACCGAAGCTACTCTGAAGGATGTGTTAACTACTATTTTAGAAGGTACGGTAGGAATGATTAATTTCTTGTTCGAGGAGGAAAAGTCTGTTCTTATGATTCTTACTAAGGAGGAGAGTAGTAACCTTCCAGTTTCGAGTATTCCGGTAGTTTGTGACTTTCCTGAAGTTTTCCCCGAGGATATCACTTCTCTTCCTCCGGAGAGGGAAGTGGAATTCTCTATTGACCTGATACCGGGAACGGATCCAATATCCGTTTCTCCGTATCGGATGGCACCACTTGAATTAAGAGAATTAAAGGACCAATTGGAAGAGTTGTTGGATAAGCATTTTGTTCGACCAAGTGTTTCGCCCTGGGGAGCTCCAGTGTTATTGGTAAAGAAAAAGGATGGTGGAATGCGGTTGTGTATTGATTACCGTCAGTTGAATAAGGTCACCATCAAGAACAAATACCCATTACCAAGGATAGACGACCTGTTAGATCAATTGAAAGGAGCCTGCGTGTTCTCGAAGATTGATTTACGGTCGGGTTATCATCAGATTCGGGTGAAGAGTTCAGACGTACCAAAGACTGCATTTAGAACCCGTTATGGTCATTATGAATTTTTGGTGATGCCTTTCGGTGTGACAAATGCTCCGACAGTTTTCATGGATTATATGAATCGGATATTTCAACCTTACTTGGACTAATTTGTGGTGATTTTCATTGATGACATTCTTATCTATTCTCGTGACCCTCAAGAGCACGAAGAACACCTAAGAATCGTTTTATCCATTTTGCAAGAGAGACAACTTTTTGCCAAACTAAGTAAGTGTGAATTTTGGATGTCGGAGGTGAATTTCCTTGGACATGTCATATCTCAAGGGGGTGTAACGGTTGATCAATCTAAAGTTGAAGCCGTATTAAATTGGGAGAGAATGAAGAATGTGTCTGAAGTTAGAAGCTTTTTGGGACTAGCAGGGTATTATAGAAGGTTTATTAAAGGCTTTTCCCAACTAGATTTACCGATGATGAGACTTACTCGAAAGGATTGTTCTTATGAATGGGATTCGGCTTGTGAGCAAAGTTTTATGAGGTTGAAGGAAAGATTGACGACCGCTCCTGTTTTGGTTATTCCTGATCCCAGCAAGTCGTATGAGGTGTATTGTGATGCATCAAAGAGGGGATTAGGAGGTGTGTTAATGCAAGATGGACATGTAGTGGCTTATGCTTCACGACAGTTGAAAGTCCATAAAGAGAATTATCCAACGCACGATTTAGAATTGGCGGCAGTTGTATTTACCTTGAAGGTGTGGCGTCACTACTTGTATGGTGTACGTTTTGAGATGTTTAGCGACCAAAAGAGCTTAAAGTACCTCTTTGATCATAAGGAATTGAACATGCATCAAAGGAGGTGGATGGAATATTTGAAAGATTATGACTTGGAACTAAGATACCATCCGGGTAAAGCGAATAAAGTGGCAGATGCATTGAGTAGGAAGGTGTTGCATAATGCCGAGTTGATGATGCTAGAGTATGCTTTATTGGAAAAATTTCGAGATCTAAATCTTCAATTTAATTGGACTCCTAATTGTGTGATTTTGGGGAATTTGGATATCAATTCTACTCTTAGGGAAGAAATCCAACGAGAGCAAGGGTTGGATGAGAAGTTGCAAGGAGTGTTATTGCAACCGGGTTTTATGCGAGCTACCGACGGAGTCATTGTATTAAACCAAAGGATTTGTGTTCTGGATAACGCGGAGTTTAAAAGGAGGATTTTGGATGAAGCGCATAAGGGTGCTTTTACTATACATCCGGGATCTTCAAAGATGTACCAAGACCTAAAGAGGGACTATTGGTGGTCCGGGATGAAAAAGGATATTGTGGTGTATGTGTCGGAGTGTGCGGTGTGTCAACAAATAAAGATCGAACACCAAAGGCCGGGTGGCTTGTTGCAACCTTTAGAAATTCTGGTGTGGAAATGGGATAGTATTTCGATGGATTTCGCCGTGGGATTACCCCATGCCCAAGGTGGTTATGATTCAATTTGGGTGATTGTGGATCGGTTGACGAAGTCTGCTCACTTCTTGGCCGTAAAGACTACTTATAAGGAGAGTCATCTCGTAAGGTTATTCATTTCGGAGATAGTGAGGTTGCATGGTATTCCTACTAGTATCGTTTCGGATAGAGATCCGAAGTTTACTTCAAGGTTTTGGAGAGCTTTTCAACAAGCGACGGGAACGAGGTTGTGTTTGAGTACGTTGAATCATCCACAAACGGATGGTCAGACGGAACGGACGATACAAACCATGGAAGACATGTTAAGAGCTTGTGTCTTTGAAAGCAGAGGAAATTGGATAGAACTCTTACCGTTGATTGAGTTCTCTTATAATAACAGTTATCATGCAAGTATCGGTATGGCACCTTATGAGGCATTATATGGAAGGAAGTGTAGGACACCTCTGTGTTGGGCGGAAGTGGGGGAAGATAGTATGTTGGGACCCGAGATTATTCACGAAACTATGGAGAAAATTAAGATGATCCGTGATAAGATCAAACAAGCCCAAGATCGTCAGAAGAGTTATGCGGATAACCGTAGAAGACCTTTATAATTTGAAGAAGGCGATCACGTGTTTCTGAAAGTTACTCCAAGATTGCGGTTAAAAGGACCGTTTCGGTCGCGAAAGTTAAGTCCAAGATACGTAGGACCGTATCAGATTTTGGAAAGAATTGGTGAAGTAGCCTACAGACTAGCCTTACCGCCTTCTCTGTCCGAGATGCACGATGTTTTTCATGTATCTCAGCTTAGAAAATTTGTCCCAGATCCTCTTCAGCCAATTTTACCAGATACAATTGAGATAGAAGCAAATTTGACGTTTGAGCCTCAACCGAGTCGTATCACCGGAAGAGAAACTAAAGTGTTAAGGAATAAAGAGATTCCTCTGGTTAAGGTCCAGTGGGACGAGACGCATCTGGGCGATGCAACTTGGGATTTGGAATCAGAGATGCGAGAAACTTATCCTCATCTTTTTAGGTAATTGTTTTAAATTCATGGACGAATTTCTATTTAAGGGGGGGAGGATGTAATACCCCGTAAATTATTTTACTTCGGATAGTATTAGTTATGATCAATTGAGTCCCAGTATACTCTGATGAATTATCTGCAGAGATAATTAGAATAACTGTGGGACTTAGAGTAAATCCAATTAATAATATCTGACTCTGAGATATTTGAGTATTTGGACTTAAGTGACTTTTTGGACTTTTAGTAGTATTATTTATTAATAATAGTTGCTATATGTTTTCTTTTCCTCCCATTTTCCACATAAAAGAAAAAGATAGTAAGAGAAGTAAGAAAGAAAGAAAGGGAAGGAGAGAAAAGTGGAGAAGAGGAAAAAGAGAAGGAATTCAAGTTTCAAGAGCAAATCATCATCAATCCTTCATCAATTCATCTCATCTTCTTCACCATCATGTTCATCTTCATCTTACTAGAGGTGGGTTCTAGTTAGAACTTTAGTTTTAGAGTTTGGAGATATTTGAGTTAGGTTAGAATCTTTGAAAAATCGATGATCTAACGGTTAAAAATCGGTATAAATTGTGTAGTATGATCACTCTATGCTTATGAATATTTATTATGCTTGTTTGTGCTGGTTGGAATCGATTTAGGTTGAGAAATGATGAATGTGTAACCTTGGAACCATGGAACCCGTAAGGGAAGAATTCTGGTTCTGGTGCGATTTGCCAGGCGAATTCCAGATTCGCCAGGTGGATTAAGTTTCGCCACCATCCCGCCAGGCGAAGTATTGGCGGAAGGGATTCGCCAGGCGAAATCCAGATTCGCCAGGCGAATTTGATGAGACAGAATTGTGTTAGCTACTGGAACTTTTAATTTTTCTAAAATTGGGGGTTCGCCACTAGATTCACCAGGCGAAGTGCTGGCGAAGGGAGATTGGCCAGGCGAAGTACTGGCGAAGAGCTGGTGAATGCAGACTCGCCAGGCGAAATACAGATTCGCCAGGCGAATCTGCCTGGGATCAAATAATTTTCTTTTCCTCGAAAATCTGTAACTTTTGACTCGTTTGTCCGACTTGAGAGTTCTTTATATCGTTGTGAAGCTAAGAAAATATTCTATGCAATGGAGGTGAAAAATGGTAATTTTACTGCCTGATTAAATAAATCGGAGGGAACCGTTAATCGGCGTAATATGCGATATGTGGAATTATGTATTTTAATTGTGTGATTGATGAATAATTTCCTATGTTCTTATTGTTAAGCATGTTGAGTATGTATGCATGTTAAAATATGAAATAGGTAGAGTGAGGCTTATCACCGTGAACAATTGTCGGGTAATGTGGAATAATATTGTGACAACGCTCGTGCAAAAGAGGCCGAGGCGTGTGTCTAGTAAAAATAACCGGTCTATCTTGCGGTGTAGTTTCATGAGACTCGAGCACCTCCTCTGAAATGTATGCACAATTACTTGGCAGGTTTGATTCCCGCGTATAGTACGATTGGAGCCTACGGGTAAAGAGACTTGTGACGGTGTACGAGCCGTGTGAAGGGACGGATCATGGTGTACGGGCCGATGATCTCGAATCCAATTCGTATGCCAAGTAAATACAAGGATCCATGACTCGAGTTGTCTTTTAGACGTAGAAGCGAACGGGAATAGGGGATACCTTGGTACAGTTATTGATTTGTAAGATTCTGGAGTAACAGGCTTAGAACTTACTGTGGTACTATTGTGAGTTAATAGGCTCACCAGTGTGAATGCTTATATGGCGTGTGTGTACTCAGAGTCTTTTCCCTTCCCTTTGACTTGAGTTAGGATGTTAGAACCTTGTAAAGCCGAGAGGACTTTAAGATAGGGAACTCACTGAGATTTGATGTATCTCACCCCACTGTTGTTGTTTACATCACAGGTTTTGCAGGTTCGGCGAAGGGTAAGGACAAAGTGGTTTGACTTTTCCTTACGGATCGTGGCTTTTGAGATGACATGGCTTCCGCTATGGCGTTTTATTTTGAGATCATTGTATTGATCTAGTTCTTAGTATTGTTTGTGGAACATCTTGTAGATATACTATGTCGTAGTTGGTTGTATTTAGTCTTTTGGGCATGTATATGTATAATGTGTTACTAGGAACTTATTGTTATTTCAGTACCAAGAGCGAAATTCATGTATAATATATGCTTTGATGTATGTATGTATATATGGGCTTTACAGAAGGTTAGGATAAATATACTATGTATTAGGAAGATATTCAAATTCTTAATCTAGATTTCATTTTTTCATTATTTAGATGAGACATTATATTACTTTCATTTCAATAAAAGGTAAAACTACTAAAAATTTCCCTTTTCATTTGTTTGAGATCTTGGGGCTTTTCTTATTCTTATCAACATAATGAATTTTATACATATGAACATAATAAAATCGCCAAAGCTTGCATTTTGTTATCATTTTCTTATGTAGTAAGGTATCAATGAAGATGAAAATGAGGACAACAACGTAAGTGACAAATTAAAAGAGGATGACACAAGTGATGAAGATGATGTAGGTGATAAACTTCAAGAGGACGACATAATTCATGAACTTCAAGAGGACGATATAGGAGATGAAGAGGATGATGGAAATGACGATGAGTTCGACAAACTTAAATGAGTTGGATGATGTTGTTTTAGGCTTGTACTCAAGCATTAAACTTAAAGAATTTTCTTCATTTTGCTAGAATTATACTTCTAAGTATTAAACTTAGTATTAAGCTATGTTAGATATTTTGTGTGTAATGTGTGTATTTGAGTTAATGTTGGAAGATTTTTTTAACACAACTTTTATAGTACATGCAATTTATATTTGGTGCAATTCTTGTTTGAATAGTTTATTTTATCGAAAAATATTGTAAAAGAAATTTCCTACTATTCTCACTATTTCACTTTTAGGGGACAATTTGTAGTATTTTATGGGGACACTTTAAAAACAATCCTCATGATTCAGATTTAGGGCAACAATTACAAATTGTAGTCGCATTTGGAAACACTTAAAAAGCGTCGCCTTAGAAGCCACGAATAATCGTCTCCTATTCCTTTTGTGGCGACACTTAAAAAGCGTTGCCTCAGAGGCCACGAATAATCGTCCCCTATTCCTTTTATGGCAACACTTAAAAAGCGTCGCCTCTGAGGCAACAAATATTCGTCCCCTATTCATTTTGTTTAGGCGACGTTTTTAAAAATCGTGCCCAAAGATCATGAAAAAACGTCCCCTTAGACAATACGCAATGCTCGCACAGGAGACACCTTGAAAACATCCCCTATTCTCTTAGGCAACGTTTTCTAGAGTTTTGACAACGTTTTTCAATTGTTGCTGGAGAGTCTAAATGTTGTAGTGCGCCTCCCTTTCAATTTCAATAGGGTCGCCATTTCTAATGGTGCCCCCCTGCAATGCCTTTTTTTTTTTGAAACATGGGTATATTGGTATTAATGGTGGAAACATGGGTATAATGGAATTATAGACTTGGAAACATGGTTATATAGGTAAAAAATTCTGAATCTTGAGTAACATTAGATGCCATGCTTTTATCTATTGATACTCCCTAATTATTAGAAAAAAAATACTCTTTCCATTCCTTTAAATTAAAAAATATAAAAATACTTTATTATTATTATTCAAAAAATAAAAAATACTCTTTTCATTCCTTTAAATTAAAAAAAAAAAACATTTGTAAATGACTCATACCTTGTACATAAATCACACATATTTGCATAAATCAAATTAATTCCACTCTGTGTAAATAATAGGATAAAGGATACCATATCGTCCACTACGTCCTCAAGTAATTGATTGGTTGATGAACTCCATATCGATTAGTTATTCAAATTCAAACAGCTAAAATCAACTTCAAACTCATCAAATGTCTTTTGTGCCATTGCGCACTTATTTCAAGACTCTTTTCACAAAAAGAATATGTTAAGCCATTTCGACACAAAATATAAATGAGCGTTTTACCCTCCATCGTGCGAGCATACAAATCAATTTTTAAATGCAAGAACTTGACTTAAACATTGCAGAAATTCCTTTAACAAACCATTAACCTTAGAACTATAGGAGGTTCCCGTTGAGTACAATGGATGTAAGGGGTGCTAATACCTTCCCCTCGCATAACCGACTCCTGAACCCATATTTTATTGTGATAATCGTTATGTTCACTTTTCTTAGGAATAAATAAAATTCAGAGGCGACTCTGTTAGTCATCGCGAGTACACGGTACGCTCGCGAGGTCGTATTTTTTTGAGATGCGACAGTTGGAGACTATGCTGGGGAGTTCTTCACTTTTTTCCTTTGTAAATATCCTTTTGTAAATATTTGAATAAAATAATTAAAATAATATCCAACATTTCCTTAAACAAACCATTTAGCTTATAACTATAGGAGGTTTATGTTGGGTACAACGCATGTGAGGGGTGTTATTACCATCCCCTCATATAATCGACTCTTAAACCCATATTTGGTTGCGATGACCATCATATTCTTTTCCCTTATGGTTTTATCATTATTTTCCCTTTCCTTCGGAATAAATAAAATTTAGTTGCGACTCTGTTAGTCATTCGCAAGCATGAGATGCGCTCGCAAGGTCGTGTTTTTCGAGATGCGACAGCTGTCGACTCTGTTGGGACATTTTCCCTAAAGAGAGTCTAGCCTACCCTTTAGTTCTATGGTTGTTTGGTTTGTTTGTGTCTTTTTTTATTTTCTATTTTTATTTTTTATTTATTTATTCATTTTTATTTTCTTTATTTCTTTATTATGTTATATATTATTTATAACATCATGGGTTTAAATTTCTATTTGAGAATAAGCTTTCGGTACTACAAAATGTGCAAACAACAACGCCAGATTTACAACGGATTCATATACATCGTTGTAATATATTAAAATTTTCGCGCCCAGTGAGTAGTTGGATTTATAAACAGTGATTTAAGGACGGTTGTCTATAAAAACCGTAGTAATAAATGATGTGTAGCAAGCTTCGATTCTCAGCAACTTCATTTTTTTAATTTTTTAGAGTACATTAAGCGTGTGTCACTTAAGTCCATTATTTAAAAAATAAAATGTAAGTGATTTTACAATGGTTAGTTTAAACAACCGTTGTTATACGCTTGTGTCACTTAAGTCCATTATTTAAAAAATAAAATGTAAATGATTTTACAGCGGTTAGTTTAAACAACCGTTGTTATACACTTGTGTCTCTTAAGTCCGTTATTTAAAAAATAAATTGTAAATGATTTTACAACGGTGAAGAAAGTCAACCGTTGTTAGAGGACTTACATTTCCACTATGGTTGCGTTACACAACTGAGATTTAAGGGTTTATTGATAAATTAAAACAAAACTTATTCTGTATTTCTTTCATAATACGTCTTAGGCGAACAAGCGAGCCAGAGACGACAGCGGTGGCGTAATCTTTACTTTCATCGTATCCATTCATTTGGAGCTCAAATCTTCATCTTTCTCAGTAAGGTACTATTCAACATCTTCATTCCTTTTATCTTGGTTTATGTTGTATATGCTTAAATATTCACCCTCTTCCTTCATTTGATTCCTCAACTTCTATGTACGGTACTCCTTAACATCTTCATTCCTTACGTGCATAAGATTCTCAGCTTCAAAGTACGGTATTCTTCAACATCTTCATTCTTTTTTTCTTTGTTTATGTTGTATATGCTCAAGTCAGTATGAGAGTACATGTTTCATATGCTTTAGGTTATGATTGTCTGCTGGGTTGTACTTTGGTATAAGTTACCAATTCGTAATACATACCATGGTAATCTGGTTTTATTGGATATGATATGACATTTGTTGGTTATCATAAATAGAATTTTGATTTCTCTTGTGGAAGTTACAAGTGTATAGAACAGGGTTCTGCAAAGTTTTGCAAGAAATCTGGTAGGCATGATGTTCAAGTTGGTCTTAGGTAACACATGCTGTATTGCCAATATCACCAGTAGTGTGTTATTTATGCCTCGCTTTCCATATACGCTATGTTTTAATGCCTTCAGTTGTTTCTGTAACAGAAAGAATGCTGAGGAAGCTATTCAGTAACTTGACCATATACGCCATGTCAGTTCTAATTTCTTCTACTTCAAACTTAATTTATTCGTAATCTGGTCCAGTTTGATGTTTGTGTACTAAAACTTCTAATATAAATTTTGTCTTCGTAACCATGTACATGCATCATCAATGAATGTTTTTATATCATCATTATTTAATTTTTTGTGACATATTATTTTAGTAATGTTTTATACATAACAAAAATTTATAGGAACATCATGGTGTGGCATCTTAGGGCTCATTATTCCGTAACCACACATTACCACTTCTTATGTAAATAGCATTAGGGCCTATATTAGTTTATTTAATGTTTTGATTTCCAATGTCCCATCTTAAATAAGAATATAATAAAAAATAAATGAGTAACTTGACCATCTCTATTTAATAACTAGCAATGGTTTTTGAATTAAAGAAATAATAATGACTTTCAACTAAAACGATTATATTTTCAATGTAGAGAGAAGATGAAGAATCAGAGAAATCATTATAAATACGTTATTCCTCTTCTTACCATCACACAAGCAGCATCATTGAAGAGGAATAATCAAAATGAGTTCCAACAATGCAGTCCAGGTCCAGCAAACTTTAGATGTTCAAGAAGTCCAACAAACTGTGCATGTAGTTAAAGATGTTGTAGATCTCCAAGAAGTTGTCCAGGTCGTAGATGCTGTAGATGTCCAAGAAGTTGTCCAGGTCGTAGAGGTTGTAGAGGTCCAACCAGTTGTCCAGCCCAAACAAGTTGTACATACCCAACAGTCGGTCGCCTTGCGAGGAATACATACCAGGAGGAGAATAAGGAGATCAAGAAGAAAGAGAAGGAGGACAGCTACGGTTGATTCAGATGATGATGACGTAGCATCGTGTAGTTGGAGTAATTTTATGTCAGCAAGGGCATTTAGATTTGAGAATTAAATATGAAACTTGCACTTGTGAAACATTTTGTTGTCTATGATATGGCACACAATTCTTATTAAAAGTACTTGAATGAAAACTTTATCACAAATGTGGGTTGTATTTTCTACTGTGATATGATGAACAATAATATAGGTTAAAAAATGGGATTATATATAAAAGCAGGATGAGATTTGTTAATCGTGCAGAATATATAACAAAGGTTATACATCATAACCGTTATAATATCTCGCGCGCTGTCCAGAAAAAAATAAATATCAAAATGGCGCAACTGGGAATCGAACCAAGGTCCATTATATTTATCACAACTGTTCGTTGGAAAAACTGTTGTGACAGGGCGCGCTGTTTCCAGGTTATTACAGCGGTTAATGGGTCGTCATAGTAAGTATCATTTTACAACAACACTCTACATAACAACGCCTGCGTCCGTGTGATTATACATCCTTCCCAACCGTTGTTAAATGGTTTTTTTCGTAGTAGTGTTTATACCCGAGTTCAAGAAGAAACTTAAGATTAAGTAAGAGGTTCGTCCTGTTTTGGCCACTGGGATGCGCATCTCATGGGTTTTTAAACGACGAATCTGCCTAGATTAGATCATTTCAAATATTTCGCCTTAAGTTGGGTAGCCCATCTTCATGACGAAACTTTGAATTGGTCCATGACTCTAGGGACCTCTTCTAGAACCCGAACATGAGACTTTGTTTATACGAAGGCTCCCTAAGGGATACCTTTGGAATTTTATCATGGGAGGACTAAGCCCTATCATGATGAAATTTCATCTATGGTCAATGTCCTTGGGTTTGTTCTCGAACGACCAATAAAACCCTAGAACATACCTTGTGAGGGGATTGGGTAGAAAAGCCCAGGACCTTCAATAAGAGCCATTCATTACGTTGTTCTATTTACATCTCGTTCTACATAAAACTTACATAGCATATCACATCATTTGCATTAAAATGGGATATTTTAGCATATAATCACTATTTTTGAGGAATTTCAAATTTTTTTGTAGGAACCTTTAAGAGAGGAATTCAGACAAGAGGAACCTTCCACATAAGCGCATAATTACCTAACATGAAAGGACTGAAGATTCTCAGTGACAAGTTACCCGGTAATACTATGTTGAAAGAGTTCAAGGATCACCTAAATGTAGCCATTAGGGCACAAATATAGTATCTTTTAAAAAAAATTATTTAGATTTTGTATTGTTTCCCTTATTATAAATGAATAAAAGTTTTTTCCATTTGCGCTAACTATGTGGTCTTGTTCCTTTACTGTTTTTGTATCTCTAATACACAACAACTAACTTTGGAATTCCCTCTAAATTTAAAAAATGCATGTTTTTAGCATACATCTGATATAGCATACATACACCGCCATGCATTTACATTTCCTGCATACAAAACAAAAAAAGAACATTTTTCCTATCTCCCATCCAGCCCTGTTGAAACAAAGGAAAACTGACTTCCTGACCTCCGTTGGTAAGAGCTCGACACAAGAAAGCAATGGAACAGATAAAGCAACATCAAGCCGCCCTTAGAGAAGACATGGACTCCATGAAGGGAAACATTGATGAAGTGAAAGAAAGTGTGGAGCAAGTAATGCGTGCCTTGAACAATCTGCTAGCAAGGCAAGACGAGGACCGCAAAACCACACTCAAAGAAACTGCCCACGCCAAGACTATCTGCACACCTGTGGACACAACCCCCTACTAGGCTTCGCCCCCAGTTACAAACCCACCGATGCCAACATGACTCGGCCAGAAACAAACCTGCCACCTCTTGAAGGACTCATCCCATCACCTATGAAGAATAGGATACCTCTCACTCTACAGATAACAGTCGCCAACCCTTCTGCCGATGACAATTTTGTGGACTTAGGTTCGCAATATGGAAACGAGGATATGGGGAACATGACTCATCTTCCGAAGCTAGGGGAACACCCTAAGGGCATTGTTGAAGAATCCAAGGTGGCTGACGAGTACAAAGTACTTGAAGAAAGACTAAGGGTTCTAGAAGGTTTCAATATGTTCGATGTCGATGTTTTTTACATATGTTTGGTTCCTGATGTGGTGATACATCCAAAATTAAATGTACCTGACTTTGAAAAGTACAAAGGCCTCAACTTTCCTAGGAACCACCCCGAGGATGTTTTGTAGAAAGATGATTGCCTTTGCTTACGATAAGAAACTAATGATCCACTTCTTCCAAGATTGCCAAAGTGGGACATCCTTGGACTGGTACATGCAAATGGAGTGGGTTCACATCCAAACATCGAAATACCTCTCTATTGCATTCCTGAGACAATATAAATATAATTTGGACATGGCTCCTAATCGCGTGCAGTTGTAGAATCTTTCGTAGAAGAATCATGAGTCTTTCAAAGAGTACACTTAAATATGGGGGAATGGCTAGTTGTGTACAACCGCCACTCCAGGAAAGAGAGTTGTGGATATATTCATGGGCACGCTACAAAGTCAGTACTATGGAAGGATGCTAGGAAGCGTCTCGTCAGTGTTTAATTATCTGGTAACAATTAGAGAATAAATTGAGCACAGTTTGAAGAGTGGTAAAATACAAGGGGCATCAGGCAGTCAGGATAGTATAAAGAAATTCTCCAACTTCAACTCAAAGAAGAAGGAAGATGATGCTAATGTTGTGATGGGATCTCGACAAGCACTCTCAAGTCAGGTGCACTACTGTCCATATATGTATGTAGAAGTTGTGGCTTCCAGAAAATATCCCCCACAGGAATTCCCTTCTCCCCCACTCCATCAACCTCTGATGATTCCTCGGCATAATCAGCATCAACAACAGAATGGGTAACCACCAAAGAATCAACCAAGGCCAAGAAATAATTATGAGAGAAGGCCTCCCTGAGTTGACCTAGTGCCTATGTCGTGCAGTCAGATTCTCCCATACCTAATTCATATAGGATGGTTTACACCTAAGGCTCTCACACCTATGATTCCACCATATCCATCTAACTTTGATGAAAACGTTAGATGTGGGTATCATAGTGGATCGTCGAGGCACACCACTGACAACTGCAAGGCCCTGAAATATAAGGTGCAAGAGATTATTGACGCCAAACTTTTGACCTTCAAAGAATTAGGTCCAACTGTGAAAAATATTACATTTCCTAGACACCCTAGTCCATCCGTCAATGCCATTGAAGAGGTGAATGGAGAAATACCTAACTTGGTGTGTCATTGTCTCCCGGAGGCTACTCTCAACAACTTGAAAGCAATAGAGATTCTAGAGATAATTTCCTTTTCAAATTAATTTATTATTTTTAAAATCCTTTGCTCCGCCCAAGGCAAATGGATAACTTTGTTGGCCCACCTTTTGTTTAATGACTTATTTATCAATGAAGTTGCATTTTGTGTTCAATTAAGTTCCTTTGCTTTCATTTTTCCAATTTAAAAAAAAGGCACGTTTTTATCCACTTTTTATTTTTGTCTTTTTCATTTCCATCATTCCTAAAAAACAAAAAAAAAATCATCCTCATGCAGATTATAAATAAAACCCCCTAAAAATAATAGTGCTACGATCCCTTACGACTTTGAATGCCCGATTAACCAAGCGAAAGAAGATGGTGAGGACGATTGTGAGCTTCCTGAAGAGTTGGCCAAACTGTTGAAACAAGAAGACATAGTAATCCAACCTTATCAGGAACCAGTGGATGTGATCAATATGGGAACTGAAAAGGACGAGAAAGAGGTTAATATCGGCGTTTCTTTGAACCACGATGTGAAGAAAAGGTTGGTTGAATTACTACACGAGTACGTGGACGTGTTTGCTTGGTCATACCAAGATATGCCAGGATTAGACACAGATATCGTCACACACAAGCTGTCTCCCAAGCCAGGATGCCTGCCGGTAAGGCAGAAACTAAGAAGAAGTAGACCAGATATGTCTCCTAAAATTAGAGAGGGGGTCAGAAAGCAGTTCGACGTAGATTTCCTAGCCATAGCATAATATCCACAATGGGTTTCCAACTTTGTGATGTTCCTAAAAAAGACGGAAAAGTAAGAATTCATGTGGATTATCGAGATTTGAATAGGGAAAGTCCTAAAGACGATTTCCCTCTGCCTCACATTGATGTACTGGTAGATAACACCGTTCAACTCTCAGTCTTCTACTTCATGGATGGCTTCTCCGGTTACAACCAGATAAAAATGGCTCCTGCAGACATGGAGAAAACTCATCACCCCTTGGGGAACCTTCTGTTACAAAGTAATGCCTTTCGGATTAAAGAATTTTGGGGCAACACACCGAAGAGTGATGGTGACTCTCTTTCACACTACTACAAAAAACACCTCTCATAATAGTTGGAAAAGGGATACAACCACGTCCGACCAACCGTTGTGAGGTAAGGTGTGATTGTATGTATGATTCTTTCCACCATGGTCATGCGACCATGATTAAGTCAAGTAGCGCACAACCTATCACAGCGATTACTTTAAATAACCATTGTTGTATGTCTCAAACTATCACAACGATCACGTTAAACAACCGTTGTTGTATGTATTTTAATAAAATAAAAAGTGCAGCAGTAGAACAATAACAACAACAAAACAACAACGGAAAGAACAACAAGAAGAAAAAAACAAGAACAACAAAAACAACAAGAACTACAACAAGAAAATCAAGAACAAGAACAAAAACAAAAATAACAACAACAAGAACAAAAACAACAACAACAACAACAACAACAACAACAACATTAATAACAACAAGAACAACATCATGAACAACACAAATAACAACAAGAATAACAATAAGAACAACAATAACAAGAACAACAACAACAACAACAATGACAAAAAGAACAACAAGAACAACAAGAACAACAACAATTAACATTGCTAACTTGAGTCCATGTTTTCCTTGTCTCATTCAAGTTGAAGAAGAGGTGATGGAGTTCTGAAATTTGTTAATGATAGAAACGATGTTTTCGAGTTTTGTTTATGGAACAATTGATGTTTTGGTTTAGTGGAGAAATAGAGTGTCGTAAGTGGAAGATGATGTTTGGAGGTAGAAGATGAAGTTTGTCTAAGTTGGAAGTTCGTCAAAGTTTTTGGTTTCACGCGGATCACTAATAGTATTGTCTTGAGCGTTGATACTCACTAAATAGACGACAAAGATTTGTTTAAGGATGGTGAAGAAACTCAATAAACACGCTTATATTTCTCCATGATCCTCAGTGACTTTTCACCATGGTTGGGAGTTCTAAGTATGGTAAAAAGTGGCCTAAAAATAAATAAAAACAAAACTATGGGTGTTTGGATTCAAACTCATGACCATGCGCCACTTTTCACCACGGTTGGAAAAAGTCGCTTAAAAAATAAAAAAAAAGTGTAGGTGCTAGGATTCAAACATATGACCATGCGCTACTTTTCACCACGGTTAGAAGTTCCAACCGTGGTGAAAAGTGGCTTAAAAATGAAAATAAAAGGAAAGCGCTTAAGTGAATAGATTCTACCATAGTGGATACTTTGGCCAAGGTGAAAGGTCATTACGAAAGGTACCTTTTGTAGTAATGTCACAACATGATTCACAAATAAATAAAGGTCTACGTCAAAGATACAATTGTCAAATCTAAGACAGAAAGAGATCATTTGGTCAATCTACAGAAGTTGTTTGATCGCCTGAGAAAATTCAAGTTGCGTCTGAACCCTATGAAGTGTCACAAATGTCCGATCTATGCAGACAAATTCCATGTGCCACCTACTCCCCTAAATGTCCTGACTGCTCCGTGTCCTTTCTCTATGTAGGGTATAGACGTGATTGGAATGATCGAATCTAAAGCTGCAAATGGACATCGTTTCATACTAGTTGCCATCGACTACTTTACCAAGTGGGTAGAAGCTGCTTCTTACGCTAAATTGACAAAACAAGTGGCCACCCAGTTCATCAAGAAATAGATAATTCGCCGTTACAACATTCCCAACAAGATTATCTCTGATAACAGGTCAAACCTGAACAACAAAATGATGAAGTAGTTATGCGAGAGTTTCAAAATTGAACACCATAACCCATCACCTCACAGAACAAAAGTGAATAGTGTTGTAAAAGTAGCAAACAAGAACATCAAGAAGATTATCCAAAAAATGTTAATGACCTACAAGGACTGGTATAAAATGCTTCTTTTTGCACTACATGGTTATAGAGCTTCAATTTGTACTTCAACAGGGGCAACCCCCTTTTTTAAGGTATATGGCATGAAAGTATTATTTTCGGTAGAAGTTGAGATCCCCTCGTTGAAAGTATTAATGGAGACTGAATTGGAATATGTGGAATGGACGCAGACCAGATTCGACCAACTAAACCTCATAGAAGAGGAGCGTATGATTGCATTGTGTCACGGACAATTATATAAGTAGAGGCTCAAGAAAGCATTCGACAAGAAAGTCCATCCTCGAGAATTTATGGAAGACGACCTAGTGTTGGAAAAGATATTACCCATCCACAAGGATTCATGCAGAAAATGGAACCTAAACTATGAAGGGTCATATGTCATGAAAAAAGCCTTCTCTGGCAAAGCCTTAATCATCACAACCATGGATGGAGAGGAGTTACCACTACCAGTGAACTGCGACTCAGTCAAAAGATATTTTACCTAGAAAAAAGAGGATAAAAAGTATGCTAAGTCGAAAACCCAAAAGGGTAGCTTAGGAAAAAATAGGGAATCTCGGTGGACTGAAAACTCAGGAGACCAATATAGGGAAAAGTTAGGGACTTATAAATAATAAAACCTGATAATTCGAAAACCCAAAATGGTGGATTAGGAATGAAAATGTATATCATCTTGGTAGACTAAAGGCTCAAAAGAGCGGTCCAAGCAAAACTGTAGCACTCAAGCCTATACTACAATAGGAACTCAGATGGAAAGAATCAGTCTAATCATTGTCTCTAGAAGCGATGTATTATGACTTTGAGGTCATAGGGAAAGTAGCATGTGTTGTAATTCAGTGGGAACCAAAAAAATTCTCGTTTCCATTTTGCCTTTTGCTTTCAGTAACTTCCTCTTATAGGGGTTGCCTCTTCATGTATTACTACCCATTCATGGGTAAAAAATTCTCAATAAAAATTTCCTTTTTTCAAGCCTTTTTCATTACTATTGTTTTCTTTGATTGTTCACAAAAAGGTCAACTATTTTGGTAAATAATGCATTAAAAATTTGGCCATAATAAAAAAAAACTCAAAAACATATTTTACATTGATTTGAAAATATCAAAAGAATACCATCAGCTTCTAGTATTGCATCTAAGGCACCAAGCATGAAAATATCTGATCATTCGCCACGACCTAGCCAGTGCGAAAGGTTCCCTTTTCTTCAAGAAAAGCACTCATGAAGCAAACTTCAAAGAATATTTGGGCAACCTCGTCTATTCCACAACCGCAAAAGATCATGATTCCCAGTGTCAAGAAGGGTCAGGAGTCGTGAAAGCTATGCCTCTCACCCTTGCATCCATAAAAGTAATATCCCTTTTACATTCATCACATGCATATATTTCATCATGTTCTTCATCTTAGCAAGTGACATGCAAATACATTAGCCTAAAAACACATCATGCATCAACCCAAATCATATCATTAACACATGTACATACCATGCATTAACATACATCCGCACAAAGCATGTATACATAACATAAACCTGGATTTGGTGACCTCTCGTACAAGTCCAATACTCATCTAGCAGTGTTACGATTCCCTAAGCAAAAATACTTGTTAGTTTACCTAATGGACAATTTCCCCATATAATCCTTTCTAAAGGTACTCCCCAACAAGCTTGGTCCCTATTGAATCCTGTTCGGAACCTCCCAATAGAAGACGCCATCTTAAATGATTCATTCTAGCTCTAGAGTAGTTGTTAACCTGTCATATACCCAGCGAATCCGCTTTTTATGTTCTTGATCTAAGCACCTCTGTGGTGACGATCACTTTTTATGTTCCTGATCTAAACACCTCTGCGGTAACGATCTCTTTTTAAGTTCCTGATTTAAGCACCTCCACAGTGACAATCACCTTTTATGTTTAGGATCTAAGCACTTTTTGTGACGATCCCTTTTATGTTTAGGATCTAAGTGTTATTCGTGATGATCCTTTTTATATTTAGGATCTAAGTACTTTTCGTGAGGATCCCTTATTTTATGTTTAGTATCTAAGCACTTTTAGTGATGATCCCTTTTATGTTTAGGATCTAATCACTTTTCGTGATGATCATTTGCTTTCATATTTAGGATCTAAGCACTTTTTGTGACGATCCCTTGCTTTTGTTTAGGATCTAAACACCTTTTCAGTGATGATGCCTCGCCTTTTTATGCTTTTATGTCAGATTTATTTCTTTCCATGCTCCTTTTAGCGCACAAATTTTTTGTTTCCTCTAGCATTTAATTATATTCCACCATGATTGCATGAAGATTATCGTCACTCGTGCGTTTGGATTGAAGGTAATTAAATATGGGCAGTTGGCATACCCTAAATTTTGTTTGGGTTCCTCTTTATAGCTTTTCAAAGCATTTTATTTTGAATTGGTAGGCTAGCTCAATTGGTAGTGTGGAAAAGATGTTAAGCATGAGGTCCTAGCACTACTATAAATAACACATATCATGTCAGACGCGAAATAGATTTCACATCAGTTACAATGTCGAGGTAACGAAGGGTGACATGAATAGTGGGAACTTTACCCCTTGGTTTATAAATAACCGAGGGGTTAGTTTAAATGGTCATGAGTTCGAACTACAATAATATATTTTTTATATTCTCCAAACTAGCACCATACACTACTACGGAAAAGGCATTTAACAACGGTTAGAAAAGATATATAACCACGCGGGACCAGACGTTGTTATGTAGCATGTGGTTGTATATGCGGTACTTACAATCACGGTTCTGGACCGTTGTTGTATTCTAGAAAGCGTGTGTCATATCACAACAGTTAGTTAACCCAACCGTTGTGATAGAACTAAAGGTCCCAAGTTCTATTCTCAACATCAACATTTTGCAATTTATATTATTCTGGTCAGCGTTCAATATACAACCACAGTTAGGTTTTATAACCACTGTCAAAACTTCCTCTGTTTTAAATATGCAATTCTCTTCTTTCCAAATTCTTCCTATTTTTTATCCTGTAACTATTATAACCATATCAAAGAATTTACAACAATCTGTATTTTTTTTAATCATGCATAAAGAGCATAAAAAACAGCTAACATTGTGCATCAAAAGCCAAAATTAATATTTACATCAAACACAATATGTTTAAGTCAAAAGTAATATTCACATCATCAATATAGAAAATAAGTCATTAGCACATCTCAATAAATCAATCAGCAGGATCCTTAAGCATATTGTGGATATACGCCCAACATTTACGAAGATCTACAAAGTCCTCAATGGGGAATGGGGTTTCGTCGTTAAACATTTACATATGAAAGAGTAAAAAATTAAATATGATGCATGATAATAATTCAATAGTTAACTTATATATTAACATATGTAAACATTTTATGACATATATACCTTATCCCATGAATCAACAATGTCGACAGGGACAATGTTTAACATGTGTTTCATGACATAATACTCACACTCGTAAGTCCCGGGTTGTCTCCTCGTCTACAAATTTAAGCAATAATTACATGAATATAACCACTCATGAATGTAAATGAAAGAAACAGGTAATCGGGCCACTTACTTTAGGAAAGATCCATGAGGGCTTTCTTCTAACATTGTTCATCATATTCACTTGCTCCACAACACTGTACATTGAAAATAAATTAAACATATTACATGATTAACTAATTACAATGTCAAAGAAAATGAATTAAACATACACTTACGAATTAATAATCTCTTTCATTTTCTTTTCGAGTGGATCATTCAAGGAACACAATACAGTTACTGTATTCGTCTTAAATGATATGATGATCAATTGCCAATGACCACTGAATAAACACGAGCATATATATTATTAGTATTTTCTAAAACAAAACTAAATATAGAATACATAGACATCAATTACAAAAATACTTACGAACAGAGAAGTGGTGCTACGTAACACTCTTTTCCTCCCTCATTTAACCGTTTTCAAGTACTCTCGAATGTCTTTTGGTTAATTAAACGCCCATCGAATAAAAAGCAGATCCAAGATTCCATAAATACTCGATTTATTTAACTCTATACAAACACAATGAATGTACCTAAATGGTTAAAGAAAATGAATAAATTAAGGGATGAAATACAAAAAATGATAATGTTCTATAATGACATGTATATTCAACTATATACTTACATGCACCAAACTTGATATATCCCTACGTCCAGCCACTTATATCCACCGAGAAAATCCCTTACATCATCAGGACTGTAATAGAATAACTCCAAACATGGACAATGTTCTAGCAGGAGAGGTTGCATATTATTTATCACCGCAACATTCAAGTATAGTGTGGTGATTTCATTTGCGTTAGGGTTCATTATCTAATTGCGGTTATCTGGAGGGGGGAGGGGCTGAACAATTACTTCCTTTTGTAGAAGCACGACGTACAACACTTCTACTTGAAGTTTGATCATCATCATCATCACCATCAAATCTTCATTTGTACTTTGTTCGAGGTTTTCACTTAATATCTACATCATAATATTTAATTATAACATAAAAACAAAAATAAGCACAATATATATCATACATTTCCGATAAAACACTAACATCTCAAGTAAAGCACATACCGAATATAACTCTTGAAACCTTTCCATATCTTTCTCCCTTTTTCTCTCTCCTCTTCTAACATCCTCCTTTGTTCTTCTAATTGCTTCTCAACATTCTCAATATTTTGTCTTTGTGCATTAAATTTTGGCTTTCAGTACTTTTTCTTTGAGACCCAAAGAATGACCTCAAGCCGACACCTTCTCCAACACCACAGACACGTCCACCATGCTCATCTATTCCGATAGCTTCTACTAATATGTCATGTCGTGCTTCTGGAACAAATGTGCCTTCACGGGCCGCCTCAACTAACTTATCCTACACAACATGAGCAACTTACATATATTGTTACCAACACATTTAAATAACAAATAACATAAGCAAAACAAATCATACTTACAATTTTCTCAACAAATACTCTTGACGCCTCAGAGGTGTACTCTCCATTTGGTCTTAATTGATCCCTCTTCCATTTCTCATGTCTTGACGGTGGAGATGGGATGCGATCATCTTCTGTTTCTGGTTTTTTCAAGCATGATTCTTTTCTCAAGTTTCCTGTAACCCCCACGAGACAATCTATGGGGGTACATGTTCTTTGCCTTGTTTTGTATTCCTACTTCGCTTTTAACCTGTTATTAACATATTGAAAAATATATATGATTAGTATCTATAACTCATTAGTATAACATTATTGGTTTCATAAGACTAGTACTAACCTTGAATTCCTCAGAACGACGTATCTTCGCAAACTTGTTCCATTGCTTCTTCGATATAAAACTATATCGAATCCATGGACGAGCAAGACAGCTCTTAGGCTTCCTAATGTAGTCATCCGTGAGCTGTGACTTAAATCATCTCCAACGAGTACCGGCATAAGATATCCACTTTTTTTCAACTTTGAGTCACCGGTAAACTCAAAATTCAACTACATTTAGATCAATATATAAGTATGTATTAGAAATTATAGGTAGTGATATCAAATATATGAAAATTATAGTATGTAATACCTTAAAGTCTATCCATATGCTTTCTTTGACTTTATCATCCACTTGTTTCCAATCATCTATCAGTATACTAACTTTGCTACGTGCAAGGAACACAACATAACTCTTAAAAGTAGATTAATGTTCACAATCCACTACTCTATAGAACGAATCAAACTCGATCGGAATTTTTTCACCTGATAAGTTGCAGACTGATGTGAATTAGGGCATCATTGTGACACCTTTTTGTGATCTTTTCGATTGAGTATCATTTATTTGAGTTTTATTTGCACAACTCTCATTTGTTTGAGTTTCTTCGCTAGTATCTGATGTAGAAATCGACAAGGTTGACATCTATATTCAAAAACAACAACAACATGAACAAGAAGAACATAAACAACAACCACAACATAAACAACAACAACCACAACAATGGCAAATGAAGTTTACTGTAGATGCATGGGGAAAATATTTTACGTACCCTAAACGTGATGACTAACTAAATGATGTTGGTGTTGGTGTTGGTGTTGTCTTCCTTCCTTGCGGCAACGACAATGTTGTTGTTGTCTTCCTTCTCGACAGTGACAACTTGGTTGGTGTACTCTCCCTTCTTGACGTCACGATCGTGATGGTCTTGTCAACCTCATTGACGATGATGACGAAAATGACAAATACACAGTGAAGAATGGATACTGAAGAGACAAGCTAGGGTGAACTATGGTGTTTTGGTTAAAATTGTGTATTGTTTCACAGTATTGAACGTTAGGGTTTAGGGTTGAAATCGGGTATTGTTTTGTCTAGTTTCTATTTTCAATGGAAAAAGGATACTAAAGAGACAAGCTAACTAGGAGTGTATAATATTATAAAGCTACCACCACGTCGAATACCAGCAAGTGTTATGATGTATTACTTTCATAGTGAAATTTCATAAAGAAGTGTCAGAGTTTAATTTACAATTAAAAATTTTAAATAAAAAAGCAAAATATATCACAACGGTGGAACTCACCAACCGTAGTCATAACCCTTTAACTTTTTTATTTAAAAATAAATAAAAAAGAAAAGGCGCGCCTTAACATTAAAGGAATAATATATATGAAGGCGCTGAGGTTCGAACCATGAAAGCTTGATGGCATCACCACGGTTGACTTCTCAACCGTGGTTATATACAAATAATTTTTAATCAAAAAACAAAAATAATGCGATAGTGCTTTAGTTTAGAGATATCACCACGGTGTAGGGAAGAACCGTGGTGACCATGGTGTTGTTGTTTACGCGTTTTGTAGTAGTAATATACCTCTCGGTTTAATAACAAAACTGAGGGGAATAATATATATATATATATATATATATATATATACTCATTAAATTGTTTACACAAAATATTAATAAATTAATTTGTTTACAAACTACATTGTTTATACAGAATATTACATTGTTTACACAAAATATTAAAGTAAAAATGTTGTTCTTCATCGTCATCCTTGTCGGTGAAGAACAAATGATGGATATCTTAGAAAAGAGTAAATGTTGGGGATTCTCGTTTCATTGATCTTGAGGAAGATCAAATATTAAATGTAATATATTTTCTATTGCTTTTGTATTCATATGTTTCTAATATAAGACAAAAAAAGATTAAATAAATAAAATAAATATTCAGCTATATGATTACTTAAGAACACAAACCTTGAACCCAATAATTTTTTGATCTAGTAATGTATCACATTGATACTTTTACTTTGTAAAATCCCATGCCGCTTTAATTTAACATAGAGGGTTTCACAACAACATTGGGGTTTCTTGTGGATTCACTACTATCAAATTAAAATATTCAGAATGCTTTTTTAATGAGGGTTTTAGGTTTCACGATGATCACTTATGGCAGTGTCTTGAGCGTTGATACTCATTAAATGGACAATGAAGATTTGTTTAAGGATAGTGAAGAAACTGAATAAACATGCTTATATTTTACCTCAGTTATTACTCAAAATGAGGTAAAATGTATTTCTTTTTAAATAAAAAATAATAAAATATGATTCAACACCCAAGCCACATACCTCTTGATTTCTGTTAAAAACCGAGGGGAAAAAGCTTTTTTTTATTTACATTGTTTACACAAAATATAAAGAGTTTGACAATGAATTCTTGGAGAATAAACCAGAAAAGTTATCTGTTCCAAACAAAATAATTTTTTTTTATATTTATATTAATTTCATATTTCTAAGAAATTATCTATTCCAAACAAGAGAAAGTTTTTTTTCTGTACTTGCAATCCACCACATAGATATTTTATTATCTTAAGCAAATTTTTTCATGGCAAATGCTTTCGCATGAAACAGAAATGGATGATTGTGTTTAGGAATAAATTTCTCAATTTGTCAACCGAGGAAAACAATAAATTTCTCAATGTTTTCTTTGATTGACGACATAGGAAGGTTATTACATAAATACAACAACAACATCAACATCATTATGTGAGTAGATTGCAAGGGCGGAAAAACATTGGAGATTTTTTCTGTCTTGCAGTCCATCCAAAAGAATGATGCATAAGACTTTGGAGCGGCTACATATAAATTAGGTTTAGAATAAAATCAGATTAACGAGTGTTTTTATAGTAAAATATGATCATTTAATCCTTTGGTTATAGTTAATAAATATATCCAAAGGAATAGATCATTAATTTAAAAATTAAAAATAAAATAAAAAGAAAGACACCACTTTTAAAGAAATAAAAACATAAACTACTGATGCTGTGATTCGAAGCATGTCCTAGAATATTTTTCCCCTCGATTTTATTTTGAAACTGATGGAATATGTGGAATTTATTAAAAAAATAATATAAAACATACTGCGCCTTGACTTTTTACCTCATTTTTGGTAGGGTGAGGTGAAAGTCAACTACCTACCCATTAACAATAACCACACCCATTCACCCTAATATACCATTTCACTCAAATTACTTTTCCACTACAAAAAAGCCCTTTAATGTAATTGACTAAATCAATATTCATTACCCAATCATATCAACCCATTTTGCCAAGTGGCACAACTATTTTGAATCCTCTTTTCGTCTCACTCGTCTTCCCTATTTTCCTCTCTCTCTCTCTCTCTCTCTCTCTCTCTCTCTCTCTCTCTCTCTCTCTCTCTCTCTCTTTCCCTTTTATTCTCTCTTTCTCGTCTCCTTCTCTGCGATTTTCTCTCACCCACTCTCCCATTTTCTCACTCTCCATTTCCTCAACAAACCCTAAATCTACCGCCGCCTTCTTTCTCCATTTTCTCTTACTCTCCCTTTCTCCATTTTCTCAGTTTCTCAAGAAAATGCCGTCAACGTTGGCCTACTTCCAATGTTGTTTCGATTTTTAACCAACTTAGGGCTTCTTCTGAATCCATTTCAACCGAAACGTCTCTCTTTGGATTGGTATGCCCTTTCTTTATTGAGTTCTTAGGTTTGTTTTTGAATCGTGATTCATTTTGAGAATTTTGGTTGGGTTTTGATTATTGAGTTTTGAACTGTGACATACTCCGTATTTGGTTGGATGTTTCTTGGGAGTTGAGTGGATCGGTGGAAATTTGTTTTTTGTTTGTTTTTGGATGATTTTGTATTGATTTGTGTGGATTCAATTATGAATCGAGTTTAGGTATACTCTATTTTGATTGAATGTTGTGCTAATATTCTATTTTATTTTGGGTTCAGGTGATTTCATCCTTGACTGCTTCTCTAAGGTTTGATGGTGCTCATTGTATTGGAAACTTATTCCATTCAGGTTGAGGTTCTGAGCTACTCAATTTTATTTTGTGGTGGTTGATTTTCTGAACAAGATTCTTAGGGCTTCTTCTGAATCCATTTAACCGAAACGTATCTCTTTGGATTGGTATGCCCTTTCTTTATTGAGTTCTTAGGTTTGTTTTTGAATCGTGATTCATTTTGAGAATTTTGGTTAGGTTTTGATTATTGAGTTTTGAACTGTGACATACTCCGTATTTGGTTGGATGTTTCTTGGGAGTTGAGTGGTTCGGTGGAAATTTGTTTTTTTTTTGTTTGTTTTTGGATGATTTCGTATTGATTTGTGTGGATTCAATTATGAATCGAGTTCAGGTATACTCGATTTTGATTGAATGTGTGCTAATATTCTATTTTATTTTGGGTTCAAGTGATTTCATCCTTGACTGCTTCTCTAAGGTTTGATGGTGCTCTCAATGTTAATGTATTGGAAACTTATTCCATTCAGGTTGAGGTTCTGAGCTACTCAATTTTATTTTGTGGTGGTTGATTTTCTGAACAAGATTCTTAGGGCTTCTTCTGAATCCATTTAACCGAAACGTCTCTCTTTGGATTGGCATGTCCTTTCTTTATTGAGTTCTTAGGTTTGTTTTTGAATCGTGATTCATTTTGAGAATTTTGGTTGGGTTTTGATTATTGAGTTTTGAACTGTGACATACTCCGTATTTGGTTGGATGTTTCTTGGGAGTTGAGTGGATCGGTGGAAATTTGTTTTTTGTTTGTTTTTGGATGATTTTGTATTGATTTGTGTGGATTCAATTATGAATCGAGTTCAGGTATACTCTATTTTGATTGAATGTTGTGCTAATGTTCTATTTTATTTTGGGTTCAGGTGATTTCATCCTTGACTGCTTCTCTAAGGTTTGATGGTGCTCTCAATGTTATTGTATTGGAAACTTATTCCATTCAGGTTGAGGTTCTGAGCTACTCAATTTTATTTTGTGGTGGTTGATTTTCTGAACAAGATTCTTAGGGCTTCTTCTGAATCCATTTAGCCGAAACGTCTCTCTTTGGATTAGTATGCCCTTTCTTTATTGAGTTCTTAGGTTTAATTTTGAATCGTGATTCATTTTGAGAATTTTGGTTGGGTTTTAATTATTGAGTTTTGAACTGTGACATACTCCGTATTTGGTTGGATGTTTCTTGGGAGTTGAGTGGTTCGGTGGGAATTTGTTTTTTTTGTTTATTTTTGGATGATTTTGTATTGATTTGTGTGGATTCAATTATGAATCGAGTTCAGGTATACTCGATTTTGATTGAATGTTGTGCTAATATTCTATTTTATTTTGGGTTCAAGTGATTTCATCCTTGACTGCTTCTCTAAGGTTTGATGGTGCTCTCAATGTTAATGTATTGGAAACTTATTCCATTCAGGTTGAGGTTCTGAGCTACTCAAATTTATTTTGTGGTGGTTGATTTTCTGAACAAGATTCTTCTAATTAAATTTCGTTCGATTCAAAGCTTAAAAATAGCGATGATAACAATGAGAGTAAGAAAGGAGCACCATGGTGATGATAAACATGAATTCTTGCCCAGTAACTATCAACCTATTAAATTTCTCTCAATTCATCTTTATTAATTTGGTTTGTTTTCTAACAGGATTATGTTGCAACAAGGTCGTATAGGGGTCCCGAGTTGTGCGCGTCCTTTTTCTCCAAGGTTCAATTTCGGTTATATTTGTTATTTAAGATTCTTGATATACTGTACTGTGATGAAGTTAGATTCTTTATAATAGGTCCGCAAATAATTTTCATTATTTGCGCACTTCACCACAATAGCTGAAGTTAGAGACTCAACATCAAATTTGATTGGGCACCGACTAATTTAATTCATTTCCCCTGGCTGGCCCTAAGTATTTCATCTTCATTGGTTATATAAGCAGCTACCAAACTTGGTATTTCAATTATAGTCAATCAAGTGGGGAATGATACATTGTCTACAGGAGTTGCTTATACACCACCATCAATTGATAAGACTCAAGACAGAAAACCAGCAGTTACTCTAAATGAAGATGAATTGTTTCATCAGTTGCATTCTACTCTTGCACAGGCCATAGAGGCTTCCAAATGTACGTCTGATACAAAACATATTCCCTCCGCCCACATATGCATACATACATCGAAGCATATATCATACATGAATAATATGTTTGGTACTGAAATATATACAAGTTCCTAGTTAACACATTGTATACATTAAATGCCCTAAATACAAAGTTCTAAAGCCTACGGCATAACATATACAAGATGTCCAAAAAAATACACTAAGAACTAGATCAATACAATGATCTCAAAATAAAACGCCATAGCGGAAGCCATGCCATCTCAAAAGCTACGATCCGTAAGGAAAAGTCAAACCACTTTGTCCTTACCCTTCGCCGAACCTGCAGAACCTGTGATGTAAACAACAACAGTGGGGTGAGATACATCAAATCTCAGTGAGTTCGCTATCTTATAGTCCTCTCGGCTTTACAAGGTTCTAACATCCTAACTCAAGTCAAAAGGGAAGGGAAGTGACTTTGAGTACACGCACGCCATATATGCATTCACACTCGTGAGCCTGTTAACTCACACTAGTACCAAAGTAAGTCCTGAGCCTGTTAACTCAAGAATCTCGCTAATCAATAACCGTACCAAGGCATCCCCTGTTTCCATCCGCTTCTACGTCTAGAAGGCGATTCGAGTCATGGATCCTTGTATTTACTTGGCATACAAAATGGATTCGGGATCATCGGCCCATACACCGTGATCCGTCACTTCACACAGCCCGTACACCGTCACAAGTCTCTTTACCCATAGGCTCCATTCGTACTATACGCGGGAATCAAACCTGCCAAGTAATTGTGCATACGTTTCAAAGGAGGTGCTGAGTCTCATGAAACTACACCGTAAGATAAACTGGTTATGATTACTAGACACACGCCTCGGCCTCTTCTGCACGAGCGTTGTCACTATGTCATCTCCACACTTTCTTACATTGTTTTACGGTAATATTCCTCACCCTACCTATTTCGTATTTTAACATGCATACATATTCAAACATGTTTAACAATAAGAACCTAGGCAAATAGTCATCCATCACACAATGGAAACACATAATTCCACATATCCCCAATTTTATGAATTTACGGTTCCCTCCAATTTATTTAATCGGGCATCAAAACCAGTATTTCTCCCTTCCATTATATAGAGGATATTCATAGTTTCACAATGATATCAAGAATACTCAAAACGGATAAACGAGTCAAAAGTTATGAGAGAAACAAAACTACATAACCTGCCATGTTCGCTAGGCGAACGTCCCAGCGAGCATTCGCTCCAGCCTTCTCTAGGCGAAGCCCCTGGCGAATGAACAAACAGAACAAAAACAGACATAAAGTTCGCTTCGCGAACTCCCTGGCGAACACTCGCCTCTCCCTTCGCTTCGTGAACAACTCAGCGAAGCAAGGCAGAACCAAACAGCACTGAAAAGGCAAAAAGTTCGCTAGGCGAACGTCGTTGGCGAACATTCGCTGACCTTCGCTTCCGGGTTCGCTAGGCGAACCCTCAAAAATCTGTTCGCTGAGACTCGCCCCAGATTCGCTAGGCGAAGCCTGGAAAACCCAACTTCCCTACAGCGCTGTTCTTGACCCAAAATCATTAATTTTCCAAATCAAAACACATCCAAACCTTATTATAACCATCAAAACATAGCATGATCATAACAACAAGCATTTAACAACAATTATATTGCATTTCATCCGTTAAATTCCTGATTTTTACATTTTTACTCATTTTCTCACCATTCCAACCTAACTCTAAATCTCATGAAATTCTACATCTAGAGCATCTATCTAGAACCCACCTTAAACAGAGGATGATGATGAAGAAGATGAGATGAAATGATGAAGATTTGATGATGGTTGAAAAATCTTGAGTTCTTGAGCTTTTTCCTCTCCTTTCCTTTCCTTTCTCTCTAACTTCTTCTATCTTTTCCTTTATTTGTTTCTAAGTGGAAAAAGAGTGGAAAAGAATGATATAGTAAGACATCACCAATTGTAATACTACTAATTGCCCAAAAAGTCTCTAAAGTTCCAAAAATTAAAATATCTCAGAGTCAGATAATATTAATTAGATTTGCTCTGAGCTCAACCGTTACTCTAATTATCTTTGCAGATAATTTCTTAGAGTACACTGGAACTCAGTTGATCACAACTAATATTATCTAGAGTAATTAAAATACGGGGTATTACACTCCCTGTTGTAAAAGGGTATTTATTAGATTAGCCTTATTGAATATGAAACATAGCCCCTCCCTGTTGTAAAAGGGTATTTATTAGATTGGCCTTATTGAATATGACTCCCAACATAACTGATATTTCATAGGTTTGCATTGAATCGTGTTCCTCTACTATAGTTACCCTTTATATTTTTCCTGATTATCATGTTTGTAATTGAAGGTATTCTTTTGCTTATTGACTGCAACAGTTGCTCTAAGTTTAGAATCCGAGGAAATAGCTGCTATAAATACAATCATGAGCTTGATGGGAATCAATCTGGATACTTTACGTCCCGAGCCTTGTGGTGAGGAGTTTGCAATTGCTCTTTTCTTAATTGCTCTAGAAACTATCATAACTTATGGTTTATGTTTCAAGGTTTTAATTCTTGTTCATTTTTAAAATTGTATTTTAGAGTTCCAAGAAGCTCAACTTGGTTGCTGCTTTGCTACGTGGTATGCTTGTTAAAGATGCGTTGTTGCAGTTGCAAGTGACAGTAAAGCGGGCTTCGCTTCAAAAATAGTATATCAGGTAGTAAACATCAAGTGTTGTTTTGTCACTTAATTTGACTAGACTGTAAAAACTATGTAGTAAAATTGGTTTCTAAGTTCCTATTGGATATGCATCAGATTTTATTCATCCTTTTTCCACTCTTAGTGCTTTTCCTTTTTGATTTTAAGTTGGGACTATGTTACGACACTTAGTTTGAAGGATATGCATCAGATTTTATTCATCCTTTTTGAAGAATGTTCTTCTGTTTCAATTTCAATTCCTTCCTAGATCATTATCTTATCTGTATTGTACCCTATTTAGTTTATAATTATGTTTTTGTTGATTGCTTAGGTGATGGATGTGTTTACTAGATACTTGAGTTTTGTGTTCAAGAACTTGATTTCTGCCTGAATATTTTATTTCTGATAGTGGCACAGTCATTAAAACTTAAGAGTTTGACATAAGAACAGAAAAAAAGTGTTGGGTTGAGATAAAGAAGGGGCTGGTACTTGAGCTTTGTTTAGTATTTTTCTGCTTGATTGCTCAAGTTGTTGCTACTCTGCTTACTTAAGAACCCAAATAAATATATATGTTCATGTTGACAGGGATAGTTTAGTGAGGAAGTAGAGCTCATATATTTCATACCTTTCATTCTGACAAGTTGAAGTAACTCCTGTAGGAATATGAGTTATTTTTACAGCAGTCTCAGTAGTATTAACATGATGTCCAGCTGCACCATTAGCACAAAGTCGTTCAATTCAAAGATCAGATTCGTTAATCTGTACACTGGAAGATTGATCACAAAGGTTTGGAGTGACTGCTACGACAGCAAATGAAGTATGTCGGCGCTTATTATCATATTTTTTTTAATTCACATTTGACCAATTTTATTGCAAAACTTAAATGTTCCTTAATAATTCAATTGTCTCTTTTCTATTGTGATGATCAATTTTGCTTATATTTTGTCCATTTCATATGTGCAAGTTAACAAACAATGACGGTCCTCTCCTTTCTATAGTCTGTCTAGGTTCACTCTTTGTTGCTTCAACTTTTGCTTCTCTTCCACCTAGAATACCAGAAGGTAATACTCACATTTTCTTTCTTTTTTTAAAGTTGAATCAATGTTACCATTTTGATTTTCATATGTTCAAATTTTGGATTAGATAAGTTTTTAATCACTGATATTTTGGATTTTTGTTTTTATATAATATTCGTACTTAGCTTTAAGATCTAATATATATGATGAACTTTGAGTAAGTTCGAAGCGATATCTAACTTCTATGTCTTTTGGTTTCTTCCATAAACTATGTCTTTTGCTCTTGGCTATTAATATTCTTTTTTTTATCCCTCAGATGTGAAAGGAAATTGCCAAGCAGAACTCAAATTTGCACTGTCGGGTAAAAAAAGACAGGATTCTGTGATAAATGTGCTGTTTATTTTTATTTAATTTTGCGATTAAGAAATCTTTTCAAGTATTTTCTTTAACTCAATTTTATATTAGTTGAGACCAGTGTTTCTTTTCTTACCTCTTCCTTCCCAAACAATGATGATTAGTTGTATGTGACAAACCTGAACCTTGCCAAACAATTTTCTCAGAAACTTTGGATAACTCAAAAGTAAATATACATATACTTAAGTCAGACTATCAGAAGCGCTGAATCACATTTTTTAGGTGAATCAATCAATCAAGTTCTGAACTTATTCATTTAGATGTTTTATTGTTGAACTTATTCATGTTTTTGCAGGTGTAAAAAATCTCTTAGATTTTTTGTTGCTAAGTTTGGAATTTCCTCAGATACATGGTACATAAAAGAGAGGTAGAACACATGTATGACTTTCGTCAACCCACCTTCTATTTTGTGTAAATCTCGCTCTAAAACTTACTTCTTCGAAAATAATTTTTTCTTTGAAGGTATCTATTTTACGAATTTTATGATTTATTTCAGTTTTATTGCACACCATATGTTTGATAAAATGTTGTAGAGGATTCTTCACTGTGCACCGCATACAGTCTTTCATGCAAATTTTAACAAGAATCCTTATTACTTAGGAATTTAATGCGATAACAAGGCGTTGCAAGGTTCAAAATGGGGATAGTTGCGCTTGCATTATCGCCGTAAATCAATCTCATCTTAGATTCTGATGTAGTTAAAAAATCCTGGTTGAAAAATGTATTACTTTAACCTTACCTGTCAAGTTCTGTAGTATATATTACACTCACGGTGTTTGGAGTCAACTTTATCAGGTGAGGAAGGATCAGAAGAATGTTAAGCGCTCGATAATAAAGTATTGTAGGAACACTTGATTTGAATATCCGGTATTTGCTGCAAGGAGAGACTTTTCCCGGGGTACTACACATTCATTCTCATCTGCTGTTCTGTCTAGACTGATGGTGTTTATGTTTTTCATGACTTAGTCATCATTTATGCAGGAGCGAGTTAAGACACCTTTTTCTTGCAGCACAAACAGGACACCACCAAGTAGATACGATTACATTGGTAACTTGTGTGTTGTCAAATCGGCTCGGCGACAAGGAATCGCGAGCAACATGATGTATTTTGTTGATGAATCTACATAGTCTAACGATAATATAAACATTTAAGTTGGAGTAACTTTATAGTTTATGTCTATATGTATGTATACATATATTCATGGATTCATGTAGCAGGTGTGAGGCAAGTATATGTACATGTTGACATAAATAACAGGCCTGCACAATTATTGTACCAAAAGATGGGATTTGAGGTAATGTATTTTGTTGGTTCATATGTGTTTCCAATTTTCTGCAACAGATTGTTGCTTCTTGTGCAATCAACGGACTCTTCCGTACAATTGTTTTTGCAATGCAAAGGTTTTTGAAGGCTTCACTAAATGATGACTACAATAGTCCATATGCTTGGTTTCCTACCATCTTCATTTGCTGCAACTTCAACCTTTTAATTATAAGAGTTGAGAAATAGTAATTATTCATTGACCACACTTATCATAATCATATTATTCCTGCCATTCTATAAACTCATTTATTTATTTTCCTATGTGGATTGTGCTTGAATTGAATTGGTTTTTAAGTCTGTGTTCATTCGTTTGGCTACTCTAACAATATTGACCTGACTTTTGTTACATTATTATTATGCTAATGTCAAAAAAGTATACTCTGGCTATTATACATTTACTGAAATCTTTTATTTAGATCATGTTCTTTTTAAAGTGGACATTGATATTGTATTTATGAAAGTGATGTGTTGGATTATTTGTCAATTGCAAAAAAACAGTTTCATTCAAATTCAGCTACGAATATTTGACGCAGTGGTGTTTGTTAATGGAAATATCATATATTTGATTATAATCATGTGTTTCATAATAGGAAGTAATGTCATTTGTAACAAGGCATTGTTCTGGATTGTGCAGTTGTTAGTGGCAGATGTATTAGCCAGTGGGTGCAGGTTGATCAGCAACAGGAGTTTCATCTCTTTATTGTGGTATCATCTTATCAGGTTATAGTTCAATTATATCTTCTGCATAATTCGCTCTGGTGTGATTTCAGTAGCTCAGTTGTTTCTTGGTGAAGTATGACCAAGTTATGTTGGTGGCTTTCTTTTATCTGGTTTTTGGTGTGCCTGTGCTACAGCTGTTGGCACCAAGTCTGGCCGAGCTGCATTTGGTTGTGGTGGTTAGTGATTTTGAGTAGGCAGGGTGTCTTCGATTTAATTCTCTGTAAGGATTTTGGAGTTGATCTCTAATATTTTCTATTGTTTTAGAGTATCATCGCACGATCGAAGGGATCGAAGTGTACTTATTCTGGAGTTAGTGATTTTGCTGTTGCTTGGGCCGGGTGCATTTGTTTATTATTAATTAGATTTGATGTGTATTCTTTGTTATAGTGCTGTGTGAATTTAGATTGGGTTGAGTCCTTGCTCACTCATATACTGTAGCTGGGAGTTGGTGTGTTTGTTTTGGATGCTTTATTTAGTTGCTATTGCAGTTTTCTGTTTTGGGCGTTGGGGTGATTCTCAGTGTAGCTGGGAATCTGTTAGTGTATCAAATTCTGCTGATTTTTGCTAATAAACTCTTTTTGCCGCTTAAAAAAAATCAAGGTGTACATTGGTTACTATGTGTCTGCATCATCGAAAGGGTTTCTAGACCACCGACACACATTATATGAGAAATAATGTTCAATAATAAGGGATTTATATGTTCAACCAATCCTACTAACCAAGTTGAGGATATTCATGGAAGTTCTTCCAACAATCCGTTTGAATTAGTAAATTATGGTATTATTCATTGCCTATGAGATAATATATCGAAGCATTTCACGTTTCTTATCCTCATTTTTTGCAAATTTTCCCCAGAATGACTCTGCTTAGTAATTTTTTAATTTATGTCTGGTAAAGCAAGTAAGAGACATGGTGTAACTTACCTTATTATTTATGTATGACTAAGATATAAATGATTTAATATAGAGTTATGCAAACGGGATTTTGAGACAAATCAATTATAAGCTTTAGACTGAGATAGTGAAACAAGCAGGTTGAATAGTTTTCATTGTGGAGGTTATATAAAACTTATTATATTGGACTTTCTTATCATCTACCGTTATTTCTCTAAATTATTAAAAAATAGTTTTGCTATTGAATTTAATAGATTTGCATCGATACTTTAAAGATATTTTACACAATTATTTAATCATAACCGCTGATTTATTTG
This sequence comes from Lathyrus tuberosus, assembly GCA_022829125.1. Lineage (NCBI taxonomy): Eukaryota > Viridiplantae > Streptophyta > Magnoliopsida > Fabales > Fabaceae > Lathyrus > Lathyrus tuberosus. Next base: position 4,297,707 of record JALAZF010000199.1, on the reverse strand, counting down.
AAAATGTTAACTTTTATTTAAACCACTTAAAAAATAATACAACGTATGGTTGTGATGCATTGACCGTGTAAAACTTTTTAGATTGTGAATCTATAACAATTAATCTCTTCACTATTTTAAAAAAGAAAAATTCTATCAATGCATTTTTTAAGGATAATAATGCAATATATAACAATTTCTTCAATTTAGTATACATGATTATTAATCATTACAAAATTAAATTTATCATTTTATATTTAACTATACATCTAAATATATTATATACAATATCAACATAAATTTAGCCGTGCTGGAGCACGGGTATCTTACTAGTTTTGTCATGAAATGTATTATTTGTAGTAGTGCAGGTTCGAATCCTACTGTACTTTCCATTTCTTTGTTTTTTTATTAAAAGTCATCCAAAGTCGACAATTGACTTTTTTTTTTATTTTCTTTTAATTTTTATTTTTAAGGTTTTTTTACTAATTTTTTTAAAATCTCAAAATTAATTAAAAATAAAAAAATCCAAAAAATATATAATTCTTTTCTTTTAGATTTTAATAAATAGAAAATCCCAAAAAATGTTTTATTTAAAAAAATCAATCACCTTTCTTTCTTATTATTTTATTTTTTATTTGCTTTTATTATATTTAACCTCTATTTAAATTCTAGATCTAGGTTTTTGTTATAAATAGGACATTAAAAAATAGCAAAAACAAAAAATATACTCACCCTCCATCACACAATAAAACACCACACATAAACAAAGTAAATCCATTACACTTTATACACCATTACCCAAACACTCACTCTCAAATTACATTGACGCAAATTTTTTCCAAAAACAAAATACACATCCATTCTTACACCAAAGTTTTTTTCATCTCAATAAAACCCTTTTTTTTATGAGTCAAACCAGAAAAATCAAAAGTTTTCCTATTATGTTGTTTACAATACTATCCTGATCTATGCTTTTTTCCTTATCAAAACAATGGGTATTCCTATGCGGCCAGCAGTGGTAAATTGTCTCAGCCAGGAAAATCTTCATCAGGCTCACTTTGCTGCCCTTGCCCTTGCAGAAATTACTCAACCAAATCAACTCATCACTCCACTTCATGGGGTTATGACAGACCTGCATCCATTGAAGCACCTTCCTCCAGATATTTTTCATCATGCTGCAATCAAAGAATAAATGGTCGATATTCTCAATTTTTTCATAGAAACAACAAAGATTGTTACCCAATAGCCCCCAGTTAGCCAACCTTTCCTTTGTAGCTAACTTTCTGTGACACGCAAGTCAAAGACACAAAGTCGCCCTATGTCTGGCCCTATTTCCAGCAATGATGGAGTACCAACTAATATTAGCTTCATGAGAGAATATTTCTTTGTAAGCAGCCCCAATTTTGAACTTACCATTAATGATACTACAATTCCAATACCTCTGAAACATTGGAATGAGATGCCTGGCCTTTAAAACACCTTTGAGCACCCAAGATGAGTTGACAGCAGCCTCAACATTCATAATATCTTGATCCTTTATGAAATGCATATGAATCCACTTGACCCAAAGAGAATCACTCTTCCTACACAGATTCCACAAGAGCTTAGCTATAGTGACAGAATTCCAGGTATCTAAGTTGATAATGTTCAGCCATCCTTTCTTTTTAGGTTGACAGACAGTTTTCCAAGCCACGGGGCTCTTTCTACTAGGGTTAGAACCTCCTGTCCAGATAAATGTTTTGCAGGCCTTGTGAATCTTACTAATCACACCCTTAGGAATAGGGAAACAGTGCATCCAATAGTTGGAGATAGAAAAGGCTACAACATTCACCAACTGCACCCTGCCAGCTTTACTCAACATCTTGGCACTCTAATGATGAATGCGATGCAACACCTTGTCAATCAGAGGGAGATAGTGATTTATAGACAGCTTCTTACTAGATAAGTGCACTCCAAGGTATTTGAAGGATCGACTACCCTCTATATAACCTGTCATCATAAGGGTCTGATGCTTCTCAATGTCATCAACAGCTCCAAAATAAGCTTTGCATTTAGAGGGGTTGACCACCAGACCTGTAGAAGAAGAGAACTGCACCATAGTGTTGTTCAAAAGCTCCACAGACCCAACATCTCCTCTACAAAAGAGCAGAATGTCATCAGCAAAGGTCAAGTGAATAGCTCCATCTTTTCACACCTAGAGTGATGGTTGAAGTTAGGGTTCCTCTGCATTCTAGCAAGTAATCTAGTCAAGTACTCTATGGTTATAACAAACAAAAAGGGAGAAATTGGATCACCCTGTCTAATACCTCTGTTGGCTTTCATCAATCTAGAATTCTGACCATTGGTATTATATCTATAAGAGACAGTTGTAACCCCCATCATAATCCACTTCACAAACTGATCTGGGATGCCAACCTCCAAGAGAATGGTTTCCAAAGCTCTCCAGTTTAACATGTCATAAGCCTTCTTCAGATCAAGCTGCATAAGGCATCTAGGAGTCCCATTCTTCATAGAGTAACCCTTGATGAGCTCTAGGGCCAGTAAGATGTGGTTGTGAATTTGCTGACCAGGAATGAAAGCAGCTTGGTGATGGCTAACTATAGATCCAATGATTTGAGCCAACCTGGATGTCAGAATTTTAGAGTATATCTTATAGACCACAGTACAACAAGCTATAGGTCTAAAGTCTTTAATGAACCTGGCTCCATCCTTCTTAGGGATAAGGGTGACAAAGGTGTTGTTGAAAGCCAAGAACCTCTTGTTGTACTTGAACCAATACCTAACAGTTTCACTGACATCATGCTTCACTATATCCTAGCAGCTTTTGAAAAATTTGGCACTGTATCCATCTACCCCTGGGGCTTTAGAGTCTCCTATATCATGCAAGGCATTAAATATCTTCTCTTCACTGATGGGCTTGATAAGAAGCTGCATCTGCTCATAATTGAGTTGAGCATCATCTCTCATAGCACCAATGTCCACATGGTGGAGAATTTTGTCTTCTCTTCCCATAAGATCTTCATAAAAGTTGAGCACAACTGTTTCAATATCATTGTTGGTGTTCATCATAGATCCATCATCATTCCACAAATTCATCATCTTTTTGGAGTGATTCTTGGCTTTGAGAGAAGCATGGAAAAACTGGTTATTCCCATCACCCAGTCTGATCCACTCAATTTTATCTTTTTGCTACAGAACTTTCTCCTCTAAGGCATTCCATCTAGTTATCTCCTCTATCTTGTTCTTAACCATCTGAATAAGATCAGTGTTCATATGATCTGAGGCTAACTCAATCTGGTACTTCTCTAAATCTTTTCTAATAGCCAATATGGTTCTTTTGACATCAATTAGGGGCTTACTCAACTTTCTGATGGTGGGTCTAAGTCTTTTGAGTTTTTCCCAAAGGATAAAAGGAGGGGAACCACTGATAGGAACCATCCAATTACTAGCAACAGCATCAAGGAAACCATTAATTTCAGTAGTGCAATTAATGAACTTGAAGCTCTTCTTGGTAGGTTGAGTTAGGTTCTGCTTGCAGAGGTGTAAAATCACATGGTCAGAGACAATAGGGGGAGATGAATCAGCTGGAGGTTCATAGTCTGAAACCAGGCAACATTACCTATCATTCTATCAATTCTAGAGTAAATAGGATCAAGAACATGCTTGTTGTGCCAGGTATAGTAATCCCCCTGGTTATCCATCTCAAAGAGCTGGTAAACATCCATCATATCTCGCAAATCCCTAAATTCATTTTCAGTTACCATTCTACCTCCAATCCTATCTCTACTCTTGAGAACATTATTGAAATCTCCAATAATGCACCAAGGTTCATTATGTTGAATTGGCAGGTTGGCAATGTCCTTCCAAAGAATTCTTCTATGCTCCAAGGTGTTCATTGCATATACCACTGTCATCTTGAACATCAGGTTGCCAACAGAATCCATCACCATGCAGTGAATGTATTGGCTGCTACAAGACTCCATGGTGACCTCAACTGCCCTATTGTTTTAACTGACCCAAATTCTGCCATTTTCATGGTGGCTGTAATTGTCAACAAAGCTCTCATGCAGCTTTATCTTATTTCTGACTAAGCCAGCTCTAGAATGTTCACTCTATTCTCAAGAAGAATACAAATATCTGGATGCAAACCTAAGAGATGGGAGCTAATCTCTCTCAATTTGCCACCCTTATTTAGCCCCCTAACATTCCAGGACACAATCATTGTTCATTAGTTTGTAGCCCTAGAGGATCTATCAATTCCCCTAGAGCATTGAAACCATTACTACAATTGATACTAGAGACTCCTTGTGAGCTTATTTTCTTTTTGCCTCTGTCAGAGTTTTTTCCTCTTGGAGTTTTCCAACTTGTTTCTCCCTCTTGACGACTCATTGTCTCAGCTCTAATATTCTGATCCTTTATGACTTCAGGCTGTTCTTCCTCTGAGGCCTTGGTGGCAACATTTCTTTCATTATTTTTTTCTCCCTCCACCTGGGTCTGTTTTCTCTCATTATCTTTATTAGGCATCCACTGTTGAACAGTTCTCTTGGCATCACAATTATGACCAAATTTCTGGCATCTACCATAGAACTTTGGTAGCCATTAATATTCAATGGCTTGCTTGACTTGTTTCCCCTCATGATTCTGTATGGTGACCTCCTTAGTAACAGGTTGAGTTGCATCCACTTCAATGAGGATTCTAGCATAAGAGACTCTAAGCTTCTGAGTTGTGCATTCATCAGTAACAACAGGGGTCCCTATAGCACTTCCAATCTTGTTCAAACTCCTAGCTCCCCACAGTTCCAGTGGCAGTTGGGGAAGCTTCACCCATAGAGGAATGGTTCTTAACATATCCTTCTTCATATTGAACTCTGGTTTCCAATCTCTTAGAATCATTGGCATGTTCTTGATAGTGTAGGGTCCATTCACGAAAATCTCCTCTTTCTCTTTGAATGATTTGAATCTCATGAGGAAGAAACCCTCATCATGATATAGCAAATCAGGTAGCTGAACTGAATTCCAATTCTTCACCATGAATTGTTTAACCATGTTCATACTTAGCTCCCCCTAGAACATACATAACAAGAGCACATTCCCAATATTTCACTTCAGATTCAATATCAGTTTCATCAATTTCAACTACTATTTCTCCATTCACGATTTTGGGAGCAATAAAGTCTAGATTCATACCATTTGTAGGCTTCCGATTGTTGCTAATCACATCCACCCAAAGCTTCCTCGGTTCATCCTTTGATGACGCTTGAACTAGGGTTTCCTACATTCTAGGTTTGTTCAAATCTGCAGTGTGATTACTCTCAGAACTACTGTCTGCTCCATGGTTCGATGACACTGAGTGGTCCGTTGGTACTTCCGGTTCCTGTCGTGGTTGTTCCGGTGGAGGCTCAGGCGACGGTGGTTCCAAGAATCGCGGAGGTCTCCCCCGTCCCCTTCCTCTCCCTTTCCCCCTCCCAGCCATCATCATCATCATTATTATTATTATTATTATTATTATTATTATTATTATTATTATTATTATTATTATTATTATTATTATTATTATTATACTTAATTGTGTTGTTTGTTTTTATTTAATTTTTAATGGGCTTTGGACTTTTGAACAAAATTCTATGTCTATTTATTATTTGCACAACTTAGTGTTTCATTTTATTTTCTCCCTATCACCTCTATTATGTAGATACAAGTTAGTTTTTATTACTAAGATTGTTTTTTAGATTTATGAGTTTTAAATTTAATCATCCAGTTAATAAAAAAGGTCAACAAAATAATTTCAATTGATAGTTTTTAGAAGTCTTATTTGTAAAGAGAGAGAGAAGATCATTATTTATATTTTATGGTTTTCTTTTATTTGATATAATTTTCGTTTTATAATAATAATAATAATAATAATAATAATAATAATAATAATTATTATTATTATTATTATTATTATTATTATTATTATTATAATACACATGTCATGCATTGATTGGTGGGTTGTAAAAAAGAGAGGAATATGTTTGTTGGATCAGAAAAAGAGGCGCCCCATTTCATGCATTATTATTATTCTTTAATTTTTTATTTTTATTATTATTTAATTAAAATCTAAGTAGGGTTTATTTTGGGTGGGTCTTGAGTAATATTGGGTCCTATGCTTTTATCTATTGATACTCCAAATAACTAGTACACTCTTTCTAACTCTCGTTTTAATTTTGATCTTATGTGATTTTCTTTTTAGTTATTATTATTATTATTATTTAAAAAAAATACAAAAATATTCTTTCCATTCCTGTAAATTCAAAAATACAAAAAAAAAAAAAACTTTTCTTTTGTAAATGACTCATACCTTATCCATAAATCACACATATTTTCATAAATAATATTAATTCCACTCTTTATAAATAATAGGATAAGTGGATGCACATCTACGTCATCGGGTAATTGATTGTTTGTCGCACGCCGCATCGATTAGTTATTCAAATTCAAACAATTTAAATAAACTTCAAACTCATCAAATGTCTTTTGTGCCCTTACACACTTATTTTGAAACTCTTTTCACAAAAAGAATATGTTAAGTCATTTCAACGCGAAATACAAACAAGCGCTTTAGCCACTATTGTGTGAGCATACAAGTCAATGTTTTAAACGCAAGAACTTGACTTAAACCATATTCTATAAAATCAACCAACAAACACTATTTTTTAAGAACTACAATGCTCTGATTTTCTCATTGCACATGAGAATACGTAGGCACGGGTTTAGAAATCCTGACGAGCACACTATTTAAAAAACTTTTTTTTCCTTTATAAATATCTTTTTTTTTTGTAAATACTTTAACAAGTAAGATAAAACATAGTAGACATTCCCTTAACAAACCATTAACCTTAGAACTAGAGGATGTTCCTGTTGAGTACAACGAATGTGAGGGGTGCTAATACCTTCCCCTCGCATAACCGACTCTTGAACTCATATTTGATTGAGATGACCATCTTATCATTTTTTTTCCTTAGGGTTTTATCTTTATTTTCCCTTTCCTTAGGAATAAATAAAATTAGGTGGCGACTTTGTTAGTAATCCGCGAACGTGTGATGTGCTTGTGAGGTTGTATTTTTTTTTAGATGCCACACCAAGACAAAATTCAAATAGAAAAATTAACATAAATGAATTAACACAAATAACATAATTTCATTTTTATTACATTTGAATTCCATTACATTTGATAAGTTTGATTACAAGGAAAAAAAGTGCAAGTCTTCTGCATGGCCTACAAGTATCACATGGTTTTCCCTCCCCAAATCCCACAAAATCATGGCAAAATTAAATTGTATTTCCCACTCAAAACAACCTCACAATTCACTAATAACTTACTCACAAACTTCACTACTATCCCACACGATTCCTCGCACAAATTCCCTCAAAATATCTTCATTCTCACACACTCACATATATTCACACACTTCTCATAACTTACCCTAATCACTCTCTATATAAACCTAAGCAATTCTTACACTAGAGCGACACATTGAAACCTACAAAAAATTATATAAGCTCCACACTTGAAGCAATTTGTAGCCTCACGTGCAACCTCACAAACCAACCATTAAAGTTCAATTTAATAAACTGTTAGAGCTTCTCATTGAATCTCTTAACAAGCTAAGCTTAGCCTCCATCACCTCAAGCATCAACACACGCCAGGACTCAACAAAGAATAAGAAGGTTGAAAAGTGAGAGATGGATCACTGATCCCCTCTTTTGATCAATTTAACACTTCTCTCTTGGAAGGCCACATGGCCTCATCCCATTTTTTTTTATTTTGGATATCAGGCCCCCCTGTATAGGGAGCTTACCGTAGTCACTAATTTCAAGCCCCTTAGATCTAGATTAGACGTAATTGGCTTTATTTGATCTTGTTTCAATTGGATGGCCACGCATTACTTTCCCAATTACTTTGAGATTTCTATTTATTTTTGTTTGGGCTTCTCTGCTTGGGCTCAAAGTCATTTGCTGACCACGCCCTATTTCAAGTCTCACACCCCTTGCTGGTGTGAGACGTCTAGTCTGGCTGGGCCTCTAATTAGGCCCTAGGCGTCCCCCCTCAATTTTAACTTTGCACCCTATGTTGTGTGTTTATTGTATTTTATTTTCTTGGGCCTTCAACCCAATAGTTCTTATTATTTATACCACCATGTGATTGTATTCCCCTCTTTATTTTCTTTTATTATTTTGATTATTTGACTATTTTTAATTACTTTAGTTTAGTTTAGTTAGTTAATTTAATTATTCATCCAAGGTGTATACAAAAAAGGGATCAAACTTTTTCTTTAATTCAAATAATTTCCTAATCAAACATCAAGTATTTTTTCAAACTTAATCAAAAACACGTCAAAATATCGTTTCACAATAAAATCGGATGAAAAGTGATTAATTGGGCATAAGCTACTTTTTCCCCAGAGTATTTAGATACAAGTTGTAAGCTTGGCTTTCGAACACTCGTCTTCCATCCCAAAATACAATAGTTAACCAAATTGAGTCATTCTTTCATGGATGAAAAATGATTAATTATATGTAGGCCTCTTTTATCCCCTAAGTGTTTAAATATAAGTTGTAGAGCTTGTTGTTCGAATACTCGTCTTCCATTAAGGAACTGTTATTCAATTCGCCTCACATAATTTACAAAAAGATCGGTTGAAAAAGGATTAATTGGGCATAAACCTCTTTCTTCCCTGAGTATTTGGATACTGGCGTTAGAGTTTGCCTTTCAAATACTTATCATTCTCTCAAAGTTTAATCAAACTTGAAAATTTATTTTCTTAATAAAAAATGGATGAAAAAGGATTAATTGGACATAAGTCTCTTTCTTCCACGAGTCTTCAAATATAAGTTGTATAGCTTGCCTTTCGAACACTCGTCTTCCGTCCCAATATACAATAATTAACCGAATTGAGTCATTCTTTCCTGGATGAAAAAGGATTAAATGGGTGTAGGCCTCTTTTTTCCCTAAGTGTTTGGATATAACCTGTAGAGCTTGTTGTTTGAATACCCGTCTTCCGTTAAGGATCCATGATTCAATTTGCCTCGCATGTTTTACAATAAAATCAGGTGAAAAAAGATTAATTCGGAGTAAGCCTCTTTCTTCCCCGAGTATTTAGATACAAGCCATAGAGCTTGCCTTTCGAATACTTGTCACTCTCTCAAAATTTAATCAAACTTGGAAACTTTTTTTTCTCAATAAAAAATGGATGAAAAAGGATTAATTAGGCGTAGGCCACTTTCTTACCCGAGTCTTCAGATACAAGTTGTAGAACTTACCTTTTGGATGCTTGTCTTCCAACCAACAACACAATAATTAACTGAATTTAGTTCATTCTTTTATGGAAGAGAAATGATTAATTGGGCATAGGCCTTTTTTCCCTGAGTATTCTGATACAAGTTATAGAGCTTGCCTTTCGAATGCTCATCTTCCGTTAGAGAATCGTGACTCAATTCGCCTCACATATTTTACAATAAAAAGGGTTGAAAAAAGGATTAATTGAGTGTAGACCTCTTTCTTCCTCCCTGATTATTTGGATACTAACTGTAGAGCTTGCCTTTCGAATACTTGTCTTCCACCTAAAAAACAAACACAACCCATCAAACTCGTTTTTGCCCAAGTGAAATCAAATCTCAATACTTTTTCATTAACGAAAGATGTTCTGTCCATTCTAAGACGATGCAAACAGCACTTCGTTCTTACCATGTACGAGTAGCACATGACGTTTTCCGCTCAAATGTGATAAGGACATAAATCTGTGAGAAAACGGATTACGTTTTCGATTCTGATGCGACACAAATTTTAACTTCTCCATTTTTGGGTAGTAAGAAATGTTTTATGCTTGAATGCGATTAAATACCTCATCGCACCTGAGGATACATATGATCAAGATTCACAATCTTGTCAAGCACCCTAATAAAAAAAACCTATTTTTAGTCCTTTTCTTTTTTCCTTTCAAACTTCTAATAACTAGAAGAAAACAAATTAACGAAAGCTAACACTTTTATTCATAAAACTAATTAAATGGCTCTCGTTGAGTACAATAGATGTGAGGGGGTGCTAATACCTTCCCTTCACATAACCGACTCCCGAACCCGAATTTGGTTGTGGCGAACATATTTTGTTCTTTTAGGGTTTTATGGATATTTTCCCTTTAAAAAATAAACTTCGGTGATGAATTTGGTGTTGTTTCGAGTGTTCGTACGCTCAGGTATTTTTTGTGCCGTGAGAGTTCTCATTTTGTTGAGCACTTTCATGCACATCCATGACTTTATGAATGTATCTCTCATTACCGTCAGAGCATTCTGACTTAGTGATTTGAATATTCTCTTGATTGCCCACTTCATTATCCTTCTCATTCAACACCATGAATCGAGATCCTGGACGTTGTAACTCAACAATTCCTGACACCTTTTTCATCTTAACTCCATGCCATTTTGTTTGAATCACCTTTTTTTCCGTCTCTTGTCATCTGCTCCTTGGTTTCCTCGTTTTTTTCACTATCGTCCAATGTCCTTTTATTGTATCCTGTTTCCCAAGATTGTGGTCTCCATTCATAGTAGATTATGGATTCTCTTCTTCACTCTTATCACTACTTTTAACCTTTTTACTAAATCATCCTTTAGCATAATGGCCAAATCATCCACATCTGAGGCATAACATGTGATGCCCTTCATATTCCACCTTTTAGTGTCTCCCCTTGATCAAGAACATTTCTAGAAGAGGCTTGGTCAGATCAACCTAGATGTATAATCATTTGGTATATTTTCCCCGTTATCTTGTGACCATGGTTATATCGATCTTGATTGCTTTTCCTATTTTGTTTCCGATGAATGTTAGCACTTGATGGTCATAGTATTGAATCGGTAGCCCAAAGATTCTGACCCAAACTTCTAGCTATTTCACTGCATCACTCAATGTACAAAAGTTAGGGCTTCATTCCCTTATAGTGAGATAGTGATCATAGATTAGCCAAGCCCTTTCCATCAAAGCAAACTTATGATCCTCCTAATTTGTGAAGGTTAAAAAGTAGTAATATTGGCCAAGAACAATGATATTTAGGACCCCATTCCTTTCCCACATTTGTTGCAACCTATTTTCCAATGCATTGTATATGATCCTTCTTCCCAGCATTTTGATGATCACTCCTCTCTCCTAAGGTTTTGCAATCTGTCGTTCCTTTAAGGATGATAACACAAATTCAGAATAATCATAAACCCCGAGTTTGTTTTCCTCGATCCTTATTCATTCAACTTTAATCTTCGCTTTCTCTCCCATTAATTCCTCAATATGGTAGCACATCGATGCATCATTGTTCTTCCCCGACGTTTCACCCATCATCATATTTTTGTATGTGATTCTTCCCACACATCTTTCTTCAGCAGCTTCTTGTTGTCCAAATTCTTCATTCCCTTGCACAAATAAAGTCTTTGTATTTAATGACATTCTATCTTCCTTAATTCTTTTTGTGCTCCCCACCTTCAAGTCATCTTCCTCGGCTTGATTCTTTTGGTTTGCAGAAGCAAAATCTAGCAATGTCTAACTCATAAGCAAATCCTAACATAGTATTTATTAACTATTTTACTTAATTATTAAGATTTTTATTTTTTAATATGTTTTTAAAAGTTTTTCTTTAAAATATGAGGTAGCGGCTATGGTGAGGGCTTCATCAAATCCCTCATCGATGAACCATCATAAAAACAACTACAGATCGTTAGATCAAATAAGCTTATATAATTTGGGAGCACTCTGCCACACTAAATCTCACCTTCACCCATTCCCTTTCTCTCTCACCTATTTGTGTTTCTCTTTATCTTTTTTCTTCCAACACAACCATGGTAGTTATTTTCTCTTTTTTTTTTTACCATCTCTACCTCTTAAAACAAATCTAAATTTTAAAAATTATTTGTCTCATTTGCCATTAATATTAGCATAAAGAAATTTCAAGATCAGAGAAACTTCAAATAACCTAATAAAAAAATTGAGTTGTTTGTGTCATGGGTCAACATAAAAAGAAGATGAACTTGTTTATGCGTCAACTGTTCTAACCCAATTTTCTAAAGTATCCCTTTTGGTTTATTTCTCTTCCTTTCCAATGGGTTGTGGTAAAAATTATTTTAATTTTTTTTATCCCTTTTCATTCATTAGTTATCATATAGACCGACATTTTCAACATAAAGTTGAACATCATATTTCTTTCAATATCACTTTCAAAGAATAAATGCTACAAAAAAGATGTTAAAGAGTGTGTTTTCAACTGGATTTGATAAATGCCGTAACAATTGAAAATGATATTATTAAAATAATCAATGTAACACAAATACTATATAACATAAAAACCAAAAGAGAAAAGTAGATTAGGTAGAAGAAGAAAGATGATTAGAGAAAAATTCAGTATTAAAGTATATCATAAGATTTAATAGAACTGCTCGATCTAATGATTTTTATTAGTGGTTCATGGTGAACATAGTAGCAGGTTCACCTTATTCTTCATAAAAGTATGAATAATATTAAATAGTTTTTTCATAATATATTCTCACTTAATGCATTAGGAATGTGTGTTCTCGAACTCTTATTTTTCCTATCGTGCTACTAGTCTTTAATTTTGTTCTTCTTTAGCATTTTTTGCATGTCATTCCTTTTGTTTTATCTGGCATTTTGCTCCCTTCAGTATATTTGGTCTACCTTTATAAATGATCCTATTTACGACAATTTTCTAATTTGTATGTATTTCATTGCTCTTATCAATAAACTATTACTGCTTTTTGGTTAGTCAGTTTAATTATTCTCCACATACTTTAATCATTCATAGAGTTTTAGGCTCACTCTTTTTTTTTGTTGCTAGTGTCTTTCACCAATACAGTGTCACTGCTAAATCATTTTATATATGATTTTAAGGGTTCGTACTTCTCACGGCTTTTAACCCCAAGTTTTTCATTAATTTTGGGTGTTTCCTAGACGCGTTGAAGTGAGTTGTAAACTGTCTGTGTAGCCGAATCCTCGCATCAATATTTTTAACACATAAACATGTAAACCATGCCACGACCTCTGATTTTTGATGAAGCTTAACATTATGTACTTCTCAGAACTAATTGCTCCACGAAAGTTTAGGAGGATTTTCACAACTCCAGTATGAACAAACGGTTCCTTGCATCTCATGCCAAAAGGTATATGGGACATTTTTAACCGCCTCCTATATATATAAGTGTCACCATGCATTGTTTACAGATACTCTCTAACTCTCCCTCACATTACCAATTTTCGATCATTCCACCAATTTGGGTGTTGGAGTACTAATTTTGCAGGTCGACCCCACTCTGTTGTTCTTGAAACAGTCGCCGCTGCATGAGAAGAGCTCATTCCTTCTCCACCCCTTCTTACTCTTGATTCTACCACATACAAAACCACATATTTATGGGATTCAAATACCACACAACTTTTACCAATGTAATATATGTGTATCTTGATATTTAATCAATTGAAACTGCCAATAATAAAGTATAAACTTATAAATAAAATAGTTGTTTTGAATCATATTAATGGTTAAGAGATGAACTTTATGAGGTGTATTACACAATCATCCAACTTGCCACTGAACCAAAGTCTTAATTCATTACTAGACCAGAGTTCTACTCGTCATTAGACTTATGTACCAACTAGTCACTGAACCGAAGTCATACCTATCTCTGATATACATGATGCATGAATGCAACAAATAATACAAATCGTCATCCAAAATCCTCCAGGAAAAATACATGATTATGGAGAGGAATGAATTTGGATTATTAATGGTGTATTAATAATGAATAGGAAAAAGGTTGAGTTTATGCTGGGGTGTTTCGGTTTAGTGGAACCATTAATGTGACCTTGCATTGATGATGATTTATGTTGAGTTTTAAGTTCAAAGGAACTAGTGACGTGTAGGAGGTTTGTGAAAAAACGGGGATTGGCCTTCAGAACCAGGGCCAGATTTTGCACTGCACATGTTAGAACATCGTGTTCCCCAGGTTGCAGTAGTACATCCAAATTCAGACAGTTTACAACTCACTTCAATGCATCTAGAAAACACCCAAAATTAATGAAAAACTTGGGGTCAAAAAGTCGTGAGAAGTACGAACCCTTAAGATGCAACAAATAATACCTATCTCCAATATACATGACGCATGAATGCAACATATATACATGATTATGGAGAGGAATGAATTTGGATGTACTACTGCAACATGTGGAACACGATGTTCCAACATGTGCAGTGCAAAATCTGGCCCTGGTTCTAAAGGCCAATCCCGGTCATTGGACATAAGTCCTACACGTCACTAGTTCCTTTGAACTTAAAACTCAACATAAATCATCGTCAATGCAAGGTCACATTAATGGTTCCACAAAACTGAAACACCTCAGCATAAACTCAACATTTTTCCTCTTCATTAATAATACACCATAAATGCAACATAATAATTAAAATATATAATTTCTTATCAATGCTCATCAAACAACATCAAACAATCGGAAGAGTCGAAAACCACTCAAAATTAATCAAGTTAAATGACTCAAATACTTATCAAACTCAACACCAAACATATCAATAACTCATATCCAAGTTATTTATGAATGTATTCAAATTCTTTAAATCGCTCCAAGGGTTCCCCAAAACCCCTACCCTCTAAGTTTACCCTTAGAGTCCCTAAACCCTTGATTTAACTCTAAAAAAATGTTTAACTTCACAATAACACCAAATATTATAGACTTATGATAAAATTATATAAATCCCCATTTTAAAGGTTCTTTAAACCCTCATTCAAATACAATAGACTGCGTCTCGATCAGATTATTCTAACTCTAGTTCTATTCGTTTCAGTTCAACCATATCACAATATTTCTTACATAAACTCTAAAACAGGATATCTAACTTCACAATAGCACCAAATATTATTGGCTTATTATAAAAGTATGAAAATCTCCAGTTTAAAGGTTATTTAAAGACTCTTTCAAACGCAATTAATTGCATCTCGATCAGAGTTACGAAACTACAGTTACACGTGAAACAAGATGACCAACACTGGACTAAAAGTTGACTACGCTTTTGTAATTAAAACAAGAGAATTGCTAATTTTATAGCACTCCCCAACCCAATTTTCCCACTTCATTAAAACTATTATCATGTTAACTTTCTAAAGCAACTGACCACACCTGAAACGGACTCACAAAACTCAAGTTACGTTTGAAACAAGACGATTAAACCCCTTCTATGTATATCTGCAATTTTTTTTGCAATAGTTTCAGACTTTTATATTTTCATTCTCATGACGGTTCAAACTCAGAAATCAACATTTTCTCATCAACAACAACATTTGCTCATCACAACTCAAAACTTAACAATCACAAAATCTGAACACATATCATATTAATTAATAACACCCATATCAACAGAAAATTTTATGACATCAATCATAACATTTTAACACATATCATATAATTTCAGCAATTAATAGAGCACGAAGATTATGATTAATAACAACAACCTAAATAAAATTTTCACAAACCCTTTCAAGGTTAAATTCATTCATCAACAGGGGAACATAAAAGAGAAAAAGGGAAAGAGGATAAGGACTCCCCACTAGGAGTGGGAGTAAGTCAGGCCAACTAATTGGGGCCTACGACCTAGCCTACATAGGCTCAGGCCAGGTCAGGCTTTTTTATAAGCCTATTTAGCTAAAGAGGCTAGGCCACAGGCCGTAAGAAAAACCTTTTAAGCCTATCAGGCTGGCCTATTTAAGAAAAAATCAATAAATTTATTATTATTATATTCTATTCTGTACTTTGAATTAAAATACGAAAATAAAACTTAGTTATCTTGAAGAACTTATGAAAATAAGTTGAAAAAACATTATAAACAATGTCATAAGTTGTTGTCATAAGTTTTTCTCATAAGTTATCTTCAACAAATAGTATCACCAAACTTATGCTAATAAGAAAACTTGAACGAGACAATGAAAACAAACATTTAATCTCATTGATCTTTTAACTTGTTAGTCTATTTAACATTAGTTGAATTTCTTATTTATAGATGTTCAAATGAAGTAGGGTTTTAAATAGTCTAGTAGGCTAATCAGGCCTTCGAAAAGGCCAGACTTAGGCCTAAAAATAAGCCTATGATAGGCTACAGGCCAGGCTTAGGCTTTGAATTTTTTAGCAGGCCAGGCTCAGGCTTGGCAAAGCCTAACTCGGCCCAGCCTATTCCTACCCCTACTCCCCACTAACCACCATGTTTAACACCCATATATTGAATAATTATTTCCCCTTATCTTGAATTTGTATAAAAGCTTTGAACTTTGGCTATGGAGGTTCTCTCATTCACTTGCTCTCTTAAGGTTGTCTCCACTTTCTTCTTACTCCATATTTCTTAAAACTTCTACATACTCTTTTTTTTCTACTCTCCCTTCTACTTAAATAGAAAACCCTTTATATTTTTATTTGATTAATCACACTAATTCCCTTAATTCCTCATAATTCTAATCACTTACTTATTTTTATTTAAAATTCTAATTCATTACCCACTCACAAATTCTCCCAATTTCTACCAATTAATTTATTAGATTAATTAAATAAATTATACCAATTCTCCTTAATTTTTTTTCAAATTCTAATTTAATACTAAAACCAATATTCTCCACTGCGACATAATTTAATTATTAAAAGTATAAGTAAATTATACTCAACTAGTCATTAACCCATATAATATTAATTAATTACTCAAGAAAATTCTAAAATTAAATAAAATTATTATAATAATTAATAAAATATTATAATAAAAACTAGGGTGTTACAGTCTAGACAATGCCTTTGCTGAGGCGGGTTTCCCTCCTTACTAGAGAATGTTTTCCCCGAAATGGGACAAGAGGGTGTGCAGCAGTACTACAAAAATGCGCTTTATTGCAGGGTTTTTAACCGATTTTTGGTGGTTTTTGACCCCATAAATTGAATTACCAGAAGTTTTAAAAATCGCCGCTTATACGATTCCCATGGTTTATTTACAGGGGTCTTAGGTTACCATTGGTATCCTATTTAAATTAGAGAAATTCATTTTCAGAGGTTTAAAAGCCCCGCAATATGCAAATGAAAATTGTATTGATACAACTGAAAATTTATAGTGGCCAAAACTAAATATTTGTTGAGTTGTAATTCCTTGTGTCGAAACAGTGTAACTCGACAGAAACAAGGAGTAGTCGAACTGTTATAATGTGTGTGTGTCGAGTTGTAATAGTGTGTCGAAGTGTTGAAGCAGGTTGCTTCACACAGGATTTCGACTTAGGCCTATTTTAGTAATGTTAGCAATTTTGGGCTTTTATAGTTTTGGGCTTTGCCTTAGGGTGCAAGCTTACCTAAATCAATAAATAGGGAGAAACCCTTATTTTTTTTGTAATAACTCATAACAAAATTCACAGTTTGCAGTAGGAAGTGAATATTGAAAGTTTCCACAGTTTGTGGGCAGAGAGAGAAACTATGCAGATTTTCATCTTCTTCTCCAAAGCTATTATTTTCTCTTTCTCAACCCTTTCCTTTTCTTTTCATTGCCATTGTGTGATTGTTAACAATCTTGAGATCCAGATTGAATAGGAATTCTCCAAAGGTTGTGGTTGAATTCCAACATCAAGTATTTAGAGCTCCGGTTGCAATTCAAGGAAGAAAACTATTATGGCGATGAATCATCTAAACGGGAACTTTCCAGCGAGCCTTCCGATTCTCAAGAAAGACAATTATGAGAATTGGTGCAAGCAAATTAAGGTGGGTTACTATTATCAAGATCTTTGGGATCTTGTGAAGGAAGGAGTAGCACCGCTTGCAGAAGATGCGACGGATCAAGAAAAGGATGCACACAAAGAATTGAAGAAGAAAGCTCTCTTTATAATCCATCAATATGTTGATCCGGATAATTTTGAAAAGGTTAGTGATGTAGAATCAGCAAAAGAAGCTTGAGAGATTCTTGAAAATTCGTTTGGAGGTGTAGAGAAGATGAAAGAGGCGAGGTTACAAACTCACGAAAGGACTTATGAATTGCTTCAGATGGAAGACAATGAAAGTATAACAGATTTCTTCACCCGAGTTACAAAGCTGGTGAATCAAATCAAGGTATGTGGAGAAGTGCTGACATCAAGATCAGTTGTGTCAAAGATCTTGAGGTCATTGGCTCCAAAGTTCGACCACGTGGTAGTAGCTATAGAAGATTCGAAAGACTTGTCAGTATTGATGAAGGAAGAGTTTCAAGGGACGCTTGAGTCTTATGAACAAAGGATGGCTGAAGGAGCTGCAAGAAAGTCGAAGAGTGGTATGGCTTTGCAGGCGCAGTCAGAAAAAGAAGGAAAGGTAAAGGAAGTTGGAATGGCAACAAAGTAAGAGAAGGCTACACCAATTCGACTGGTCGAAATCAGCATGAAGGAAACTGGTCGAATCAGAGATAACCCTAGAACCAAGGCAACCAAAGAGGCGGTGATGCAGGTAGAGGAAGGGGTGGTGGTCGAAAGCCTGACAAAAGTCACATTCAGTGTTTCAATTGTCAGAAGTATGGTCACTATTTTATTGATTGTCCAGAAAAGAAGAAGAATCAAGAAACTGATGCAAAGCTGACGAAACATGAAGAAGAAGAGATGTTGCTGATGGTCACAACAAGAGACGAAGAGAGATTTTAGGACCAGTGGTACTTGGACTCAGGATGCTCATCACACATGATTGGAAGCAAATATTGGTCTGTCAACATAGATCTCTCGTCGAAGAACACAGTGAAGTTTGCAAATGACAAAACTCTAGCAGCTGAAGGTGTTGGTGATGTTCTGATTATAAGGAAAGATGGCAAGAGGTCAACAATTTCAACTGTGTTGTACATACCAGGCATAAAGAGTAATTTGCTCAGTATAGGGCAGCTGGTAAAAAAGAACTACAAGGTGTCAGTCGAAGACAGGATGATGAGAGTTGTTGACTTAAGTGGTAGGTTAATCTTGAAGGCTCCAATGTCTCATAATAGGACCTTCAAGATTGAACTCAATGTGATGGAGCACAAGTGCCTAGCAACTACAGCCAGCAGAGATGAGTGGTTATGGCATTTTCGACTAGGCAATCTCAACTTCAATGACATCAGAGAGCTAAAGAGAAGAAATATGGCTTTAGGATTACCTGAAATCGACATTCCAGGTGAAGTTTGTGAAGAGTGTGTTCAGTCGAAACAACACAAGAATAGCTTCAACAAGGATATAGAAAAGAAGTCGAAGTCAATTCATAAAGTCATATACTCTGATGTATGTGGTCCAATCCAGGTGGATTCGTTGCAGGTAACATATAGTTTGTCATGTTCATAGATGATTACAGTAGAAAACTGTGGACTTACCTCATCAAGAGGAAAAATGATGTGATCGAGGTATTTCCCAGATTCAAATCTATGGTCGAAATACAGAGTGGTTGAAAGATGAAAATTCTGAGGACTGATGGTGGTGGAGAGTATGTGTCGAAAGAGTTCGATGCATTATGTGAATAAGAAGGGGTTGTGCATGAGGTGGTGCCACCCTACACTCCACATTGCAAAAAGAAAGAACAGAACCATCATGAACATGGTGAGAAGTATGTTGAATGGAAAGCATCTACCCAAAGAATTATGGGGAGAAGCGGTTTCGACAGTAACATACATACTACCTCCGTTCCTTTTTATAAGAGACAATTCACTTTTTAGGTTCATTGAATAATCAATGTATCTAGTCTATAAATTGACCAAATACATTGATTATTCAATGAAACAAAAAAATGAGTTGTCTCTTATATAAAGGAACGGAGGTAGTATTAAACAGATGTACGACGAAGAAGCATGAAGGAATCACACCAGAAGAATGTTGGACTGGTGTCAAGCCTAGCCTCATGCACTTGAAGGTGTTTGGATCTATAACACATAGGCATGTTCTAGATCAATTGAGAAGGAAGCTTGATGACAAGTCGAATCAGGTGATCTTGATAGGATATCATTCAACTGGAGGTTACAAGCTGTTCGACCCAATGAATAAGCAGGTAGTGATCAGTAGGGACGTGGTCATAGATGATCTTAAAGAATGGGATTGGACTGAGAATGTCAAAAAGGATTCAATGAGAATCTCTTGTGAAGAACCAGCCACAGAAGTCGAAAGAGAAGTTCGACAGGAACAAGTCAGAGATGAAGTAGGCCCAAGCAGACCTCGACGAACAAGACACATTCCTGCAAGGTTGCAAGAATGTGTGATTACATCAGATGATGTGGTCGATGAAGAGGGTGAGCTGCTACATTATGCTTTCTATATAGATGTCGAACCAGTCAATGCAGCTTAGGCATTGAAAGATTCGAAGTGGGTGAAAGCAATGAATGAGGAGTTAGACTCCATCGAAGTTTACAACACTTGGTCACTTGTCGAATTGCCTCAAGGCAAGAAGGAAATTGATGTGAAATGGGTTTACCAGGTGAAAGTGAATCCTAAAGGAGATGTAACTCGACATAAGGTGAGACTTGTTGCGAAAGGATTTCTTCAGAAGGAAGGAATCAACTTCGACGAAGTATTTGCACCTGTTGTTAGGATCAAAACAATCAGGTTGGTTGTTGGACTAGCAAATATAAACAATTGGCACACATGTCAGATGGACGTGAAATGTGCATTCCTTAATGGCCCATTAGACGAAGAATTTTATGTCCCACAACCAGCTGGGTATGTGAAACGAGGCGAAGAAAGAAAGGTGTACAGGTTGCATAAAGCCCTGTATGGACTTAAGCAAGCTCCAAGAGCTTGGAATAAGAAAATCGACAACTTCTTAAGGGAGAAGGAATTTATGAAGTGTAGGACTGAGCATGGAGTGTATGTAAGAAGAAGCAATAGTGAATTGCTTAAACTATGTCTCTATGTCAATGACCTTTTGAAAACAGGAAGTTGCAAGAAGGAGATCAAAGATTTCAAATATGACCTAAGTAAGGAGTTTGAAATGTCAAACTTGGGAAATCTTTCATATTTCCTTGGCATCGAATTCTATAAGACTAGTAGAGGTTTGATGATGCACCAAAGAAGATATGTAGTCGAAATACTCAAGATATTTGAGATGCAAGATTGAAACCCAACTTCGACTCCAGTAGAGACCAGACTGCAACTGTCGAAAGATTCAAATGAAGATGATGTCGACCCAACCCAATATAGAAGAGTTATTGGGTCACTTAGATACCTTCGTCACACAAGTCCTGACTTAGCATACAGTATGGGTATGGTGATTAGATTCATGCAGAAGCCAAAGGTATCACACCTAGTAGCAACGAAGAGCATACTGAGGTATCTAAAAGGGACTCTCGACTACGGCATTTTGTTTCCTACAGCTGATGAAGGAAAAGAATGCAAGTTAGTGGGATACACCGACTCTAGTTGTTGTAGTGATGCCGAGGATCGAAAATCCACAACTGGCTATGTGTTTATGTTAGGTGGTGCACCAGTTGCTTGGAGTTCCAGAAAGGAGCCAGTAGTGGCATTGTCATCATGCGAAGAAGAATACATAACTGCTTCTCTTTGTTCATGTCAAGCAACATGGATGGTGAACTTGGTCGAAGAGATTACAGGGAAGATTCATGGAGCAATTACCATGAAGATCGACAACATGTCAACTATCAACTTGGCGAAGAATCCAATAGAACACGATCGAAGCAAGCACATCGAAATGAGGTTCTATTATCTTCGAGAGCAGGTAGCATAAGGGAATATGAACTTGGAACACTGCAGAACTGAGAATCAGATTGCAGATATCATGACGAAGGGAGTACGGATCGAAGTTTTCAAAAGGCTAAGAGCCATGATGAATGTAGACAACTTAAACACAATGAATTCGGTTATGTGTTGAGTTGTAATTCCTTGTGTCGAAGTAGTGTAGCTCAACAAAAACAAGGAGTAGTCGATTTGTTATAATGTATGTGTATCGAGTTGTAATAGTGTGTCGAAGTGTCGAAGCAGGTTGCTTCACACACGATTTCGACTTAGGCCTATTTTAGTAATGTTATCTATTTTGGGCTTTTATAGTTTTAGGCTTTGCCTTGGGGTGCAAGCTAACCTAAATCTATAAATAAGGAGAAATCCTTATTTTTTTTTGTAAGAACTCATAACAGAATTCACAGTTTACAGTTGCAAGTGAATATTGAAAGTTTCCACAGTTTGTGGGCAGAGAGAGAATCTCTGCAGATTTTCATCTTCTTCTCCAATGCTATTCTTTTCTCTTTCTCAACCCTTTTCTTTTCTTTTCACTGCCATTGTGTGATTGTTAATAATCTTGAGATCAAGATTGAATAGGAATTCTCCATAGGTTGTGGTTAAATTCCAACTTCTAGTATTTAGAGCTCCGGTTGCGATTCAAGGAAGAAAACTATTATGGCGATGAATCAACCAAACAGGAACTTTCCACCGAGCCTTCTGATTCTCAAGAAAGACAATTATGAGAAATAGTGCAAGCATATTAAGGTGGTTTTGTGTTATCAAGATCTTTGGGATCTTGTGAAGGAAGGAGTAGCACCACTTGCAAAAGACGTGACGGATCAAGAAAAGGATGCACACAAAGAATTGAAGAAGAAAGATTATAAAACTCTCTTTATAATCCATCAATGTGTCGATCCGGATAATTTGTTAAAGGTTAGTGATGTAGAATCAGCAAACGGAGCTTGGGAGATTCTTGAAAAGTCATTTGGAGGCGCAGAGAAGGTGAAAGAGGTGACGTTATAAACTCACAAAAGGACTTATGAATTGTTTCAGATGGAAGACAATGAAAGTATAACAGATTTCTTCACCAGAGTTACAAAGCTGGTGAATCAAATCAAGGTATGTGGAGAAGTGCTGACATCAAGATCAATTGTGTCAAATATCTTGAGGTCATTGGCTCCAAAGTTCGGCCACGTGGTAGTAGCCATAGAAGAGTCGAAAGACTTGTCAGTATTGACGAAGGAAGAGTTTCAAGGGATGCTTGAGTCTCATGAACAAAGGATGGCTGAAAGAGCTGTAGGAAAGTCAAAGAGTAGTATGGCTTTGCAGGCGCAGTCAATAAAAGAAAGGAAAGGTAAAGGAAACTAGAATGGCAATAAAGGAACTGGAGGCTACACCAGTTCGACTGGTCAAAATCAGCATGAAGGAAACTGGTCAAATCAGAGAAAAACCTGGAACCAAGGCAACCAAAGAGGTGGTGCTGCAGGTAGAGGAAGGGGTGGTGATCGACAGCCTGACAAAAGTTACATTCAGTGTTTCAATTGTTAGAAGTGTGGTCACTATTTTGGTGATTGTCCAGAAAAGAAGAAGAATGAAGAAACTGATGCGAAGCTGGCGAAGCATGAAGAAGAAGAGATGTTGCTGATGGTCACAACAAGAGACGAAGAGAGATTCCAGGACCAGTGGAACTTGGACTCAGGATGCTTATCACACATGACTGGAAGGAAAGATTGGTTTGTCAACATGAAGACCTCGTCGAAGAACACATTGAAGTTTGCAAATGACAACACTCTAGCACCTGAAGGTGTTGGTGATGTTCTGTTTATGAGGAAAGATGGCAAGAGGTCAACAATTTCCTATGTGTTGTACATACCATGTGTCGCTCCCGGGATTTTCATCCTAGTACAAACGCGAAAGTGGCACCGAAACAAAGTCGCCAGCGATGTGTATTTATCCCAAGAGAGGGAAAGGAAACACTGCATAAACTTGGGGGAAAGGAAAGAGCATGGTCTTGCGACCAAGAGAACTGGGTTCGGGAGTCGGTTACGCGCAGGGAAGGTATTAGCACCCCCACGCGTCCATCGTACCCGATGGGATCCACACTTGCTTGACTCGATCAAAGGGTGTAAGGAAAGGATACTGGAAAAAGAACTGGAAAAAGAGTGGAAAGAGAAAGAGGAACAAATGTAGGGAAAATAAAAGAAGTGCTCGAATGGGCCCTACCCCACTGCCTACGTATCTCATCGGGAACATGAGAATCAGAGCGACGTAGTTCCCCTCAACGAGGGATGGATTGTTTGTGTTTTTTAGGGAACGGCTAATGTTCTAGCTCAGGTGTTGCAGCTCGCTGTATGGAGACTTAGGCGTTACCGTCTTGCAAGAGAACGAGGAGAAGCACGTTCGTACGTTGAGAATGAGTGAGATGAGAAAAGAATTCCTGAAGGAAAGATGTTGTTGTTTGTTTTTGTCTTTTAAGAAAGAAGTGTTTTGATTATTTTATGTTTTGTAACACGTATTGTATTTAAGTCCCTCATGTAGGATCGAATGCCTCGCATATCGACCCAAGACGGGACGTACGCTAAACATTCTAAGAAAGTGAGAGAAGACCCCTCACTATCTTATTCTCACATGAAAAGCTCAAATACAATATTTGTTATGCCTTTATTAAGTATTTTTTACTTTTTGTTTTGAGATGAGAAGAAGAAAAACTCAAAGGGTGAGAAAGGCAAGAGTCTAAAGAGAGACTAATAATCCTAAAGTTATCATGCATGGAGGTCCTATGGTTATGTGAGGTAAGAGGGGAAGATTCTACCTAATGTTATCATGCCTGATTGCTATCCTAATGTCTCTCCTACTCCGAGCTTAATCAGAAATTAAGTCGGACGAGGAGCCTTAAGAGAGCATGTGAATACAAGAGTAATCGACAAGTAGACACAGGATGAATCAATCACAAAACGAACTAAAAACAAACGAAAGAATAAACAGTGCCAGTCAACAACAATGTCACACAATCAAAGTAAAAATGGGGAGCTTTAGCCAATGGGTCATATCAACCGAGGCAAACAAGCTAGCTATGGGAAATAGGGGTACTTACCCAATGTTATCAAGAACCATGGAGAGCAGAGTAAGAAAGGGGAAGATGTGAATCAGATTACACAAGCATCAACATTGGTCAATGTGAGCTATAGACAATGTGTGGGGGTTTGATTACTAAACCCTCCTTCCATTGACATACTCGATAACACGAGCAAGACATGTTCAAAGCTTCAATCATGTAATGAGAGCTAAGAACGACTCAACTAGAATAACGGGGGTCGATCGCGAACCCTACCTTCCGTCAATTGCCTCCTTGGAGGTCTTACCAGGGGAAATGGGAATGGGATGCCTCATAGAGGTCTTAGGCACAAATATAAGCAAACACAATCAGAGCCTCCTTTGAGGACTTTCCAGCATTGCCGGCCAAGTGGCACGGACTTCCAATCCTACTTCTCATGGCATCAAAAGGAAAAATGCGGAAAGAGAGTAAATCGGTTCAAGAAATTATACCCCACGGATAGCAATTCGTAAATAGCAACGCAAGCAGAACAAGAAACCCGGAGAGCGAGCTATCGTCAGGCAAACAAAAGCGAGTCAGAAATCCGGTACAAGCATAAGCGTCAAAACATTGTCGATGTGAAAATAAATCACAACTGACACGTGGTGTGTGTATCAGACACGGCCACATAGGAAACCTGCATGAAAACACAAGCCAGATAACCACGCATGCAATACATAATGCATCTCATAGCATGAGATAAAAGCCATCGCATCGGAAGCAAAGTAGTATCCCATAAATAAAGTGGAATACCGAACGAATAACCATCGCCGGAATCTTAGCGGGAACCTTGCACAATCTCAACAAACATGTTAGAAACCACAAGGAGATGCAACCGGAAGTTGCACCCATGCATCATAACTCAAAATCAAGCACAATGATAAGCATACGAGTAATGAGCATGCATCGGAACACAAAGTCTCAAAACGGGGCAGCACCGCCACAACATCATAAAATGCACACAAAGTCGATCCGGAAAAGAGCGAAACCAACCACAATAATAATGTATGAGCAAGTAAGCACAAGTGCACATCAAATACAAGTCAACATGCAAAGTTCGCAAGAAACGGAGCTTAAAAACGTCAAATCGGAAAAAACGCGTAAAAAATCATTGACTCAGAATTGAACGAAAATCGCATGGTTGACCGCAAACGTGCCAACGGACTCAAAAACGAACTTGGTTTGAATAAATTCCGCTCGGAAGTGGGACTTTTAGGCCAATTTCGTCGGCTGGCAGTAGCGAAATGGTAAAAAAAAAGTTGTCCGAAATTGACAAAAAAGTCCACCAACAGCTCCGGAATCATTAACAAAGTCAAGTTACATTATTCACATTCGTAAAAACACGCTACAGTTAGTAAGTTATGACCAAAACACATTTATACGGGAAAACGACACGATAACGCTCCTACACAACCGAACTTTTATTTTTCAAGCAAACATGCACCAAGTTCAAGCCAATGATCATACACAATTAATGCACATCGATTACGCGACTTTCAAACATGTAGACCAAGCAAAATCATCCATTAAGCATGAGAATCAATAATTCTCGACACGTGAACCATTAACACACAACAATCGAACAATTCCACGGTTAATCCATTCTTGATGCCAATTGAATATCAACAATTGTGGAACCGGATTAGTTTTGACACGCGGAACACAACAATTCAAATGAAATCATCCAATTCCACGTTTGCTCATAATCAACTTATTTCAAGAATCAATTAATTCTACAATATTCAAAATCAATTAATCACAACAACTATTGTTCAAGCACATTCAACAAATCTCCACAATATCAATCTCAAATTCATGATCAAACAATTAATTCACTCAACAATTATCACAATTCTTGAATTCAAATGTTCACCTAAGCATTTTATCAAACACCTAAGCTACAACATTATCAAACTCACTTTAATTCAATCCAAACCTCAAAAATTAACAAATAATGAAGTGAAAGATTCAAGAATTGTTACCGAAAAGTAGATCGGAGGAGCAATTAATGAAGAATCCGTGGAGAGGAGGGAGTTAGCCGGCGCGCGGTGGCTGGGCGGAGCTAGGGAGGCCGGTGCGGTGATCCGGCGGGAGTGGGGGAGGCGATCGCGGTTGATCGGCGGTGGTCGGAGCTCGATCGGAGACTTTGCGTTCTTGAGTGTTCTTGAAGATTGATGAAGTTGTTTTGTGTTCTTGAGAAAAAGTTGAGAGAACTTGATTTGATCTTTGAGAGAGTGAGTGAGAATGTTTTTGGTGTTTGTGAGAATGACGAAATTATGGGAAATGAGAGAGAGCTTTGAATATATAGTGGAGTCTAAAATGAAGGGCAAAAGGTAGAATTTTGGCTTAAGTGAAAATAACACCATCTTCGGCAAGAAATTTCGACTCCGAGCCTTCCACAATATCGTCCGCCTCTGAATCACGGTTGCAACGCAAAATCGAGTTTGATCGATATGTTTAAGCTGCAAGGCGTCACTGAATAAATTGTTTTTTCAGCTTATTTGGTGTCCGTTACTCGAAAACGTGACGAGGTCAACCTCTTAGGAGCATTATATCGACTCGACTTTGTCAGTAAAGTTGCAGATATATGAGTCAGTAACCTCGTGTTAAAATGTGTGCTCAAACGGACAAACGAAGAGGGCGATATGAATTTTCTCGCGAAACAACTCTCAGCCATTTTTTCGATTCAGCACGTCAGTTTTGCGAAATAAACCAAACCGACAATCTTCGGAGTACCGTTCGGACTCGAGCTTGTCTTGGAACTTGAAGATGATAAAATTTGTGAACCAACGCTTCGAGAACGGACACAATCTGATGAAAATTGACCTAGTTATGAATTTTACAAAATCTGACAGACAGTGCACTGCATCAAAGAACCCCACTGGTAATTCACATTTTCGGGGTCCTTCCGCTCAGACCTGACCCAAACTGAATTCACGGCACGAAGATAACATCTAAACGGAATTTTAGGCACCAGAAAGGCATCAATCCGACGAACGAGCTGAGAGTTATGAATTTTTTAGTGTCCACAACTCACCGATTCATCACTGTTTTTCACTGTATCGACTCTGAAAACTCACACATTCGGAGATCTTCTTCAAAGAATTAGTTCTCAGCCAAAACATGAAAGTTGGAGAGGATATCAAGATGGAACTTTTGGCATATGAATCTCTCAGAAACGTTGATCCAATCAGAAGTTACGAAATCTTGAATGCCGCTAGCACAGTTAATCGGTGAAACCGAAATTTCAGAAACAATTAATTCTCACCACTTTCCTTGATGAATTGGCCTTCGAAATGAACATAACAGTTGTGGAGAATGCCGAGACTGTCCTAACTTTTGAATTTCAAACCAAAATGAGTTTCTAGGCGAGAGTTACAAATTTTGCAAATTGCACCGTAAAACCGATATTCTGCTTAAACTTCTCTGAATCACCCGAGAACTTTAGCTTCCTCTGAGATTCTTGTGCACGTGCCGCATGACGAAATAAACGTCTGCCGCAACCTGTTAAAGCTTACCGAAAATGTTTAGGTACTGTCATGATGCATGTACGTGAGTATGACCTAGCTAGAATGCAGATGAGCGAAGCATAAACCCGTTGAGTATGGTAAAAAATAAGAGGGCAAATTTTGGGGTATTACAGCTGCCCCTATTTGATCACTGTAGACCTGAATGGATGATAGCAGTTGCTTTCAGACGTTCAAGGTATGGAAGGATTGAATACCAAGAATAACCAGAAAATTTGCACTTTGTGGAGAAAAAGAAAAGGGATATAAACCCAACCAAATAAACTCTGCTCGGATAAAACTCTGATGATAACCATAACACTGGAGAGCTGTCGTTTGAACGACGCCAGACGACTACTGGCTTGCCATACTACGGATGGACTTTAACAATGTCTTTTGTACGACGCCAGACGACTACTGGCTTGCCACACTACGGATGGACTTTAAGAACGTCTTTTGTACGACGCCAAACGACTACTGGCTTGCCACACTACGGATGGACTTTAAGAATGTCTTTTAAACGACGCCAGACGACTACTGGCTTGCCACACTGCGGATGGACTTTAAGAATGTCTTTTGTACAACGCCAGACGACTACTTGCTTGCCACACTGCGGGTGGACTTTAAGAATGTCTTTTAAACGGCGCCAGACGACTACTGGCTTGCCACACTGTGGGTGGACTTTAAGAACGTATTTTGGAACGACGCCAGACGACTACTGGCTTGCCACGCTGCTGGTGGACTTTAATAACGTCTTTTGGAATGACACCAGACGACTACTGGCTTACCACGCTGCTGGTGAACTTTAATAATGTCTTTTCGAACGATGCCAGATGACTACTGGCTTACCACGCTGCTGGTGGACTTTAATAATGTCTTTTGGAACGACGCCAGACGACTACTGGCTTGCCATGCTGCTGGTGGACTTTAACAACGTCTTTTGGAATGACGCCAGACGACTACTGGCTTGCCACACTGCTGGTGGACTTTAACAACGTCTTTTGGAATGACGCCAGACGACTACTGGCTTGCCACACTGCTGGTGGACTTGGAAAACGTCTTTTTTACGACGCCAGACGACTACTGGCTTGCCACACTGCGGATGGACTTTAAGAATGTCTTTTGTACAATGCCAGACGACTACTGGCTTGCCACACTGCGGGTGGGCTTTAAGAATGTCTTTTAAACGACGCCAAACGACTACTGGCTTGCCACACCGTGGGTGGACTTTAAGAACGTATTTTGGAACGACGCCAGACGACTACTGGCTTGCCACGCTGCTGGTGGACTTTAATAACATCTTTTGGAACGACGCCAGACGACTACTGGCTTGCCACACTGCTGGTGGACTTTAATAACATCTTTTGGAACGACGCCAGATGACTACTGGCTTTCCACGCTGCTGGTGGACTTTAATAACATCTTTTGGATGATGCCTGGCGACTACTGGCTTGCCACGCTGCTGGTGGACTTTAATAACGTCTTTTGGAACGACGGCAGACGACTACTGGCTTGCCACGCTGCTGGTGAACTTTAATAATGTCTTTCCGAACGATGCCAGACGACTACTGGCTTGCCACGCTGCTGGTGGACTTTAATAATGTCTTTTGGAACGACGCCAGACGACTACTGGCTTGCCACGCTGCTGGTGGACTTTAACAACGTCTTTTGGAACGACGCCAGACGACTACTGGCTTGCCACACTGCTGGTGTACTTTAACAATGTCTTTGGAACGACGCCAGACGACTACTGGCTTGCCACACTGCTGGTGGACTTTAACAACGTCTTTTGGAACGACGCCAGACGACTACTGGCTTGCCACATTGCTGGTGGACTTTAAGGATTTGCCACCCTAAGATGGACTTTTGCCAATCTGCTGTTGGACTTTGCTGATTTGCCACCCTAAGATGGACTTTTGCCAATCTGCTGTTGGACTTTGCTGATTTGCCACCCTAAGATGGACTTTTACCAATCTGCTGTTGGACTTCTGCAAAATTCCAATACTCGATTACACTCTGCATACATATCAGACATCTCGGCTGGCTATGCTTGAGGAACAATGATCAATGATCTGATCTCAGAGACTCCTGAAAGGATAACATCTCTGCTGGAGAATGAATGAACAATCCGTCTGCTTCGAATCGTCATGTTTGCCAAAAATAAACTGGACTTTGAGATATGAGGGGAGTGATGATTCTGTCAGAAATTACTTTATCTGCTTGGGGATGAATTCTGGTCAAAGCAACTCTGCTGGGGATGAGAATTTTCTGAACGACGTTCTGCTGAGGAAATAAATCATTAAGACTCTGCTTGGAGATCTACCAAACTCGAGATCCTTTGCGGGGATCATCCACCTTTTAACTCGGCTGGGGAAAAAATGTACTAACACTTTGCTGAGGAATAGACTCTGTTGATCTGATAAACCTCTGCGGGGATAAAAACAACTCAGCTGGGGAGTACTGTTGACAAGATTCGATGATGAACTCTGTGGGGATACCATTACCAGAGATACGATCTTGTTGGAGATCAGGGCTACTCTGCCGGGAACACACAAATCCTAGTTAGAAGACATTCCATTGCAATCATACTGAGAAAGAGTCCCTAGAGATCTATTGGGGAAACACACAGAAAATTCATGGTAATCTGTTGAGGAACAAAACTGTCGAGCTTAGGATAAGTGCCACAATGCCCCATGTTAGGCGAACTTTCCGTTTGACGACTCCGCTAGGGATAATGAGTTTATAACAAACTCTGCTGGGGAAAACCGCTTCCAAGCATCTCGTGCTGGGGAATGCCTTTTAAGAGGATTTTACAGAAGACCAAGTGTCCTTAAACTCTACTGGGGATAATAGATCTGGAACATCTTCTGCCAGGGACATTCAATATGCCCCATGTTTGAGAGGATCAACGACTTGCTTTTGCCCCATGATACAAGATTGATCTGAAGAAATTGTCCCA
The DNA here is from genome assembly GCA_022829125.1 of Lathyrus tuberosus. Lineage (NCBI taxonomy): Eukaryota > Viridiplantae > Streptophyta > Magnoliopsida > Fabales > Fabaceae > Lathyrus > Lathyrus tuberosus. The sequence continues at coordinate 4,266,419 of JALAZF010000199.1, read as the reverse complement.
AGAGGATTTGACAGAAGATTTGGCGTCTTCCAACTCTTGGACACTCACCGAGTCTTGAACATTAGCTGCACGGTTTGCGAAGTAACTCTACTGGAGATTCTGCAACTGTTATCAACACAGAAAAGCTTGTAGCTGTTGGAAGCATTGAGTGGGAGAATCGACTTAATAGGATACCACGATACCCAGTGGCAATTAATTTGTCGATATCGAATCGTCGTGAGCGGCCGTCGGCCGAATGATGGACTCAATCAGCAAACGTTGTGACAAAAGGGGTGACATGTGAACCCTTTCCTGAACAGGCTTGCCCCGGTATTCTGTATGGGAATAAGTGATCACTTGTCTGGAAGAAATGGCCCATGCTCTTGCAAAGGCTTCAATCTTGCTTTTGAGCCTAGTACGAGGTTGTTACCTGCAAGCAAAAGGATAGACACGTATGCGCCGTGCTGGATATGACTTCTGCAACTGAGAAAATCCAACTCTGAACCACCACTTGTTGGGGAGAAAGGTTTTGCTACATCTCTTGCTGGGAACATGATTAATGAAGCCTGCTGAGAACAGGGGACCACAAATGCCTTGGGTTGGAATCTTTGTTTCAAGCCTTTTGGTTGATTGACTGCATATGCGTGAACAACAGTTTTTTACAATTTTCTACTTTCCCCAGACCAACATGGTCCACCAAAAGAAATTGCCTCAAGAGGATTTTACAGAAGACTTGACATCCAAAACGCCTCAATGTCTTCAAACTCTTGGAGAGATTCATCGGATCTCGAAGTAACTGCCTCAGACTGTACGGTCTACAGAGAAATTCGCCTCGAGAAGATTCATGAACAATCTCATATCACCGTGAGATATTCTGCCCCAGTATTCTGAACCCTGGATAGGCTGATCAGTCGCCTGGATGGACTAACTTCTCGTGCTCTTGGGATGGCCTGCCCCAGTATGAACCTTGAAGTGGTTTTTCCCCTGACTACTGATCTTCGAAGGAAGACCCCGAATACCTGCATTTGTAGGGATTTGAGTCTCGAAGTAATTGCCCCAGTTTGGATGGACTCTGTAGAGATTTCTCGACGTGATTGGCTCAGATTGGCTACACCTTAAAGAGATGATTCGACCTGATTGCCCCAGATCGGCTACGTCTTAACACAACTTGTTGGGAAAGCTCCCGCTCAACAAAGTTTCCTAAGGAAGTAACACTGGATGTGGCTATCCTTCGGGAGTTTCTGGATTCTCAACTTGGCAAGATTAAGCTTCTGGACTGAATTTCCATATGTAAACTTCTTTTGATGTCAAACAAATGTATGCAAGCAGAAAATGTTTTATTCTGAGAATGAAAATTCTAATGCAACACACATGTTAATCTTGAAGTTTTACTGAAAAGATGTCGCAAACCCTTTTGTGAGCGGATCACGGGTTAGAATACGACATTAATTTTTGAATGAAAGAATGCAATGCACATTCAACACCAACAAAGATCTTGTAGCACAACTCACAGGAGTCAGGAACGCTATCTCTTGGTAGTATGCTTTCGAAATAACCCTGTTTCAATTAGGACTTTTGAGGGTTGTATCGTGGCCTGGTTCACGGTTTTGAGAAAAATGGTTTATGGCTCAAAGTTTATGGGTGCCCACCCACTCTTCGTGATGTTCTCCAGTCCTACATTTAGCTAATTTGCATAAGCGTTCGCCGCTCAAAAAGATTTTGTGATCTTTAAGGAACCCATGCATCTGATGGTTTGACACCTAATGAGGCTTTGGAGTAACAGTCACCCCTTTTGTCTTTTGTTCGTAGTCATACGACTTTGTTCTTGCTCGAGGATTTTCTTTTGTAATCCTTTTCGCATTTCGCTTTCACATTCTTTTGCTTATCCCTAACTTTTGCCTGGACAGATTCTTTTGAATCTTTGATTTTGGAGTCCAGCGGAATGCCCTAACTTTTGCCTAAGTTGCTTGTTTTCAAGTTTCAACTTAGCGGGCTTTTTCATTTCTTTTTTTATTCTCTTTCTTTTTTCTTGAACACGTCGTGTGACACCGGCTGGTCTTGACTTTGTTGAAAGGGTTGTGACTACCTCACTCTTTGATTGTTGATGGATAACCATTGTGGTTTCACATCTCTTAACCTCTTGATGGTGGAATAGAAGGAAATGGATCCTCAGATGCACACTCCTTTTGAAATTTGAACGCTCGGTCAAATTAACTGATGCCTACCCTGCCCCTGGGTTAAATGTGAGGGTTTTTTCATACGAAAAGAAACTCCTACTTCAAGGCTCAAAGGGGTTAACGAGGGTCTATCTCCCTTATATCTCTAGTGTTTGGGGATTCAAAACAATTCCTGTACATCCTCAACAGGGTTTTATCCAAAAGCACACAATTAGAGATTTTTGCGTTTTCAACTCATCATCCTCCTTCAAGAGTTTAAGCACGACAGTTGGTATTGCAATGCACATATACAAACTTATGAGTGAATACGAATGGATTACTTCAGGAAAAACATGTGCGCTTTATTAGGATTAACATAAAAAGAAAAACAGATTTCATGCATGCATACAAATGTTTTGACAAACATAAAAAGCTACACATGAGAACGCAGTAAAAAAGCTAAATGATTGTCCTTGTTGAGGAGGCTTGACTCCGTCTGGACTTATTGATTCTGAAGATGTCTTTGCAAACTGGGTGCTCAATCTGATGTAGAAAGTTCAATTTATGGGCCACCCGTCTGGTGTGATAACCTTTGAGTTAATCAAGTCTTGCACCTTAAGTTTGAACACTCTGCAATTGTCAATGGTATGTCCAAACGTTCCCGAGTGAAACTCGAACCTGGCATTCATGTCATAATCCGGAGGAAAAGGAAACGGAACTGGCGTGACATTGTCCAGCTGAATCAAAGAGCCTTGGAGAAGGCGCGCAAGAAGTTGACTTTGAGAAATAGGAACTGGAGCAGACACTCTCTCAGACCTCCTAAGTCCTCGTTGCCTCTGTTACTGACGGTTTTGCTGCCAATGTTGATTATGGTGCCTAGTCTGCCCCTGTACTTTTCTTTCCACATTTGGGTGAGGAACAAACAAAGGTTGCTGACGTGATGACTTTGAAACCTAAAGTTGAGGAATACACCCGTGACCTAATGTAGACCCTAGAGAAGGGGAAGGAATACTCACTTCCTTTGCAGCTACTGGCGTAAGATCACCTGATACCTTCAAGCCATCTGGTCCAAACTCGATTGCCTTAGAGTCAATTAAGTCTTGTACTTGGTGTTGGAATGCTCTACACCCCTCAATATCATGGCCTGGTGCCCCTGAGTGAAAGTCACAATAAGCCTTGGCATCCCATCCTTTTTGGAAGCTTTGTAGGAGGAGTCAACTTTCGGAGCTCAATCAATCTTAACTGAAGCAGTTGCTGAAGTAATTCGGTATAACACATCTGTAGAGGATCAAAAACCTTTTTTTTATTTCTGTTGATGATGAAAGGATGCAACCGGGAGGGTCCCAGCTGTGATTTACTGATGCGGTAGTTTCGGAACCCAAGGTTTCTGGATTGAGGAAGGTCCCTGAGAGGGGGGAAGAATATCCACCTCTTTAGCAGCAGTTGGAGGAACATCTATTCGCTTGACAGTGCTGATAGGAGCAAACTTGATTGCCCCTGAATCAATGAGCCATTGGACCTTATACTTGAGCATCTTACAATTTTCAACATCATGACCAGGTACCCCTGAATGGAATTCACACCTTTCATGGACATTGGAACCCATACGAAACTTGGTGTGTGGCGACCCCGCAGCAATCAATTCAATTAGCTGAAACTTGAGCAAGTGCTGAAGCAACTGAGCGTATGGCATCGGAATCGGATCAAACTTCTTTTCAAGCTTTTCTGGATTAGGATCCTCTTGGAGAACAAGAAGTGATTTCCTATAGGAAAATTTTGGTCGCGAAGGAGATTCACGAGGCAATCCATGGTCTAGAGGAGGTCCCAAAGAGATAGGAGAAATGAGAACCTCTGCTGCGGAAGCGGACACCTGATTGTTTTCCTTTCTTAACACGGCATTCATAATTTCCATAACCCAGCCCATCTGAGTCTTTATCCGGTTGACTTCTTCTCTCAGCAGTTTCTGACCTCGGGACAACGCCTGAATGTCCCCCATAAAATGCCCTAGTTGGGCCTTCATCTCAGTCACCTCTGCTCGGAGTTGTTCCATATCTGAACCTTGATTGTGGTGAATCGAGTAGTTGGAAGAAGTCATGTTGGCCGTTTCTGAAGAGAATACCCAGTCAGAATGAGAAATCCGCTCCGGAACACCTGTTATGCATATGAGTATGAGAATGCAATGCAGAATGCCATGTTCGAATATTTCCAAGGGATCATTTTTTAGAAGAAACATAAGAAAAGGATGGAAATGCTCAGTAACAAGTCTCAAAGTTAATATCCCTTGGAAATACAAGAACATGTATGCGAAAATGATGATGCAAATGCAACAGGCATGGGATCAAAGCTTCCATATAATCTGGATAATTGCTGTGCTGATGGCTGAATAAGCCCATAGGTCTGTTCTGAAGAAAATACCGGAATACTGGAATATCCGAATAATCAGAATTCCAGGATGCCGGGATATCGGCATAATCAGAATACCAGAAGGCCAGAATATCGGCATAATCAGAGCACCGACCTGATCAGAATACCGGGATGGTCAGAATAATCATGATGCCATAATACCAGGCTAATAAGCCCACAATGATAGGAAAACCAGAATACCAGGTAGGATGAAAGTCAAGGTTACCTGCAAACCTATAAACAACCCGTCCCTCTCACATATGGGTGCTAAGATCCTCAGTATCCCGGGCTCTCAGGTCGAGAAATGATGATACGTTCACCATTTCTAGTTTGGCATCATCATCAATCGAGAAGGCCTCAACTAATTCTCCAAAATGAAAGGTCCTCAGCTTCTGGCACTGAGGTCGAGAAGCAATAGTACATTCATCCCTCGGGGTAGTGTACTATCGCCAATCGAGGAGTGCCTCCACTGATTCTCTTTCAAAAAGGATAACCTATAGCAAGTTCCCAGCATTGGGTCCCCAGATCGAGAATGTGTAATGGGTTTGCCATTTATGGTCTGCCATTATCACAACTCGGGAGGAGTGCCGCAACTGAGTCCTCGGGAATGGTCACCAGAGTCGACAGCTTTCTAGGTTAACACTCCGAAATGCACAAGATGCGCAAATCAGAACATCTCCCAAGAAAACCTCGTCTGGATGTGGATTTTGTATAAACCATACATAACAAGATGCTACGTAGGCCACACTACTTTCCACTCTAATCCTATGTATGTACTCAAGCCTGTGTAATTGGCTTATCTCTCAGAATACCCATCCCGCCAAACAGAAAACCAGCACAACACAGTCCAGTATAGCATAATACAACATATGAAATGCAAATGCTAAAATGCGGTAAATACAGTAATATACAATAAAGCAGTAATACAGTAAATGGCAATACAGTACAAGAGTAAATACAACAAAAAAGTAAACACCCAATGAAATAAAAACAGACAAGCGCTAGGATTGACTCGTTAAGGAAACCAGAGATTCTGGGAATTTCCCCAGCAGAGTCGCCAACTGTCGCTCCCGGGATTTTCATCCTAGTACAAACGCGAAAGTGGCACCGAAACAGAGTCGCCAGTGATGTGTATTTATCCCAAGAGAGGGAAAGGAAACACTGCATAAACCTGGGGGAAAGGAAAGAGCATGGTCTTGCGACCAAGAGAACCGAGTTCGGGAGTCGGTTACGCGCGGGGAAGGTATTAGCACCCCCCACACATCCATCGTACCTGATGGGATCCACGCTTGCTTGTCTCGATCAAAGGGTGTAAGGAAAGGATACTGGAAAAAGAACTGGAAAAAGAGTGGAAAGAGAAAGAGGAACAAATGTAGGGAAAATAAAAGAAGTGCTCGAATGGGCCCTACCCCACTGCCTACGTATCTCATCGGGAACATTAGAATCAGAGCGATGTAGTTCCCCTCAACGAGGGATGGATTGTTTGTGTTTTTTAGGGAACGGCTAATGCTCTAGCTCAGGTGTTGCAGCTCGCTGTATGGAGACTTAGGCGTTACCGTCTTGCAAGAGAATGAGGAGAAGCACGTTCGTACGTTGAGAATGAGTGAGATGAGAAAAGAATTCCCGAAGGAAAGATGTTATTGTTTGTTTTTGTCTTTTAAGAAAGAAGTGTTTTGATTATTTTATGTTTTGTAACACGTATTGTATTTAAGTCCCTCATGTAGGATCGAATGCCTCGCATATCGACCCAAGAAGGGACGTACGCTAAACATTCTAAAAAAGTGAGAGAAGACCCCTCACTATCTTATTCTCACGTGAAAGGCTCAAATACAATATTTGTTATGCCTTTATTAAGTATTTTTTACTTTTTGTTTTGAGATGAGAAGAAGAAAAACTCAAAGGGTGAGAAAGGCAAGAGTCTAAAGAGAGACTAATAATCCTAAAGTTATCATGCATGGAGGTCCTATGGTTATGTGAGGTAAGAGGGGGAAGATTCTACCTAATGTTATCATGCCTGATTGTTATCCTAATGTCTCTCCTACTCCGAGCTTAATCAGAAATTAAGTCGGACGAGGAGCCTTAAGGGAGCATGTGAATACAAGAGTAATCGACAAGTAGACACAGGATGAATCAATCACAAAACGAACTAAAAACAAACGAAAGAATAAACAATGCCAGTCAACAACAATGTCACACAATCAAAGTAAAAATGGGGGGCTTTAGCCAAGGGGTCATATCAACCGAGGCAAACAAGCTAGCTATGGGAAATAGGGGTACTCACCCAATGTTATCAAGAACCATGGAGAGCAGAGTAAGAAAGGGGAAGATGTGAATCAGATCACACAAGCATCAACATTGGTCAATGCGAGCTATAGACAAGGCGTGGGGGTTTGATTACTAAACCCTCCTTCCACTGACATACTCGATAACACGAGCAAGACATGTTCAAAGCTTCAATCACGTAATGAGAGCTAAGAACGACTCAACTAGAATAACGGGGGTCGATCGCGAACCCTATCTTCCGTCAATTGCCTCCTTGGAGGTCTTACCAGGGGAAATGGGAATGGGATGCCTCATAGAGGTCTTAGGCACAAATGTAAGCAAACACAATCAGAGCCTTCTTTGAGGACTTTCTAGCATTGTCGGCCAAGTGGCACGGACTCCCAATCCTACTTCTCATGGCATCAAAAGGAAAAATGCGGAAAGAGAGTAAATCGGTTCAAGAAATTATACACCACGGATAGCAATCCTTAAATAGCAACGCAAGCAGAACAAGAAACCCGGAGAGCGAGCTATCATCAGGCAAACAAAAGCGAGTCAGAAATCCGGTACAAGCATAAGCGTCAAAACATTGTCGGTGTGTGTATCGGACATGGCCACATAGGAAACCTGCATGAAAACACAAGCCAGACAACCACGCATGCAATACATAATGCATCTCATAGCATGAGATAAAAGCCATCGCATCGGAAGCAAAGTAGTATCCCACAAATAAAGTGGAATACCGAACGAATAACCATCGCCGGAATCTTAGCGGGAACCTTGCACAATCTCAACAAACATGTTAGAAACCACAAGGAGATGCAACCGGAAGTTGCACCCATGCATCATAACTCAAAATCAAGCACAATGATAAGCATACGAGTAATGAGCATGCATCGGAACACAAAGTCTCAAAACGGGGCAGCACCGCCACAACATCATAAAATGCACACAAAGTCGATCCGGAAAAGAGCGAAACCAACTACAATAATAATGTATGAGCAAGTAAGCACAAGTGCACATCAAATACAAGTCAACATACAAAGTTCGCACGAAACGGAGCTTAAAAACGTCAAATCGGAAAAAACGTGTCAAAAATCATCGACTCGGAATTGAACGAAAATCGCGTGGTTGACCACAAACGTGCCAACGGACTAAAAAACGAACTCGGTTTGAATTAATTCCGCTTGGAAGTGGGACTTTCAGGCCAATTTCGTCGGCTGGCAGTAGCGAAACGGTAAAAAAAAAGTTGTCCGAAATCGACTAAAAAGTCCACCAACAGCTCTGAAATCATCAACAAAGTCAAGTTACATTATTCAAATTCGCAAAAACACGCTACGGTTAGTAAGTTATGACCAAAACACATTTTTACGGGAAAGCGACACGATAACGCTCCTACACAACCAAACTTTTATTTTTCAAGCAAACATGCACCAAGTTCAAGCCAATGATCATACACAATTAATGGATATCGATTACGCTACTTTCAAACATGTAGACCAAGAAAAATCATCCATTAAGCATGCAAATCAATAATTCTCGACACGTGAACCATTAACACACAACAATCAAACAATTCCACGGTTAATCCATTCTTGATGCCAATTGAATATCAACAATTGTGGAACCGAATTAGTTTCGACACGCGGAACACAATAATTCAAATGAAATCATCCAATTCCACGTTTGCTCATAACCAACTTATTTCAAGAATCAATTAATTTAACTATATTCAAAATCAATTAATCACAACAACTATTGTTCAAGCACATTCAACAAATCTCCACAATATCAATCTCAAATTCATGATCAAACAATTAATTCACTCAACAATTATTACAATTCTTGAATTCAAATGTTCACCTAAGCATTTTATCAAATACCTAAGCTACAACATTATCAAACTCACTTTAATTCAATCCAAACCTCAACAATTAACAAATAATGAAGTGAAAGATTCAAGAATTGTTACCGGAAAGTAGATCGGAGGAGCAATTAATGAAGAATCCGTGGAGAGGAGGGAGTTAGCCGGCGCGCGGTGGCTGGCCGGAGCTAGGGAGGTCGGCGCGGTGATCCGGCGGGAGTGGGGGAGGAGATCGCGGTTGATCGGCGGTGGTCGGAGGTCGATCGGAGACTTTGCGTTCTTGAGTGTTCTTGAAGATTGATGAAGTTGTTGTTGTGTTCTTGAGAAAAAGTTGAGAGAACTTGATTTGATCTTTGAGAGAGTGAGTGAGAATGTTTTTGGTGTTTGTGAGAATGGCGAAATTATGGGAAATGAGAGAGAGCTTTGAATATATAGTGGAGTCTAAAATGAAGGGCAAAAGGTAGAATTTTAGCTTAAGTGAAAATAACACCGTCTTCGGCAAGAAATTTCGACTCTGAGCCTTCCACAACATCGTCCGCCTCTGAATCACGGTTGCAATGCAAAAAGAACAGACGTCATACGATCAAAATCGAGTGCGATCGATATGTTTAAGCTGCAAGGCGTCACTGAATAAGTTGTTTTTTCACCTTATTTGGTGTCCGCTACTCGAAAATGTGACGAGATCAACCTCTTAATAGCATAATCTCGACTTGACTTTGTCAGTAAAGTTGTATATCTATGAGTCACTAACCTCGTGTTAAAATATGAGCTCAAACGGACAAACGACGAGGGAGATATGAATTTTCTCGCGAAACAACTCTCAGCCATTTTTTCGATTCAGCACGCCAGTTTTGCGAAATAAACCAAACCGACAATCTTCGGAGTACCGTTCGGACTCGAGCTTGTCTTGGAACTTGAAGATGATAAAATTTGTGATCCAACGCTTTGAGAACGGACGCAGTTTGATGAAAATTGACCGAGTTATGAATTTTACAAAATCTGACAGACAGTGCACTGCATCAAAGAACCCCACTGGTAATTCACATTTTCGGGGTCCTTCCGCTCGGACCTGACCCAAACTGAATTCACGGCACGAAGATAACATCTAAACGGAATTTTAGGCACCAGAACAACATCAATCCAACGAACGAGCTGAGAGTTATGAATTTTTTAGTGTCCAAAACTCACCGGTTCATCACTGTTTTTCACTGTATCGACTCTGAAAACTCGCACATTCGGAGATCTTCTTCAAAGAATTAGTTCTCAGCCAAAACACGAAAGTTGGAGAGGATGTCAAGATGGAACTTTTGGCATACGAATCTCTCTGAAATGTTGATCCAATCAGAAGTTACGAAATCTTGAATGCCGCTAGCACAGTTAATCGGCGAAACCGAAATTTCAGAAACAATTAATTCTCACCACTTTCCTTGATGAATTGGCCTCTGAAATGAACATAACAGTTGTGGAGAATGCCGAGACGGTCCTAAATTTTGAATTTCAAACCAAAATGAGTTTCCAGGCGAGAGTTACAAATTTTTCAAATTGCACCGTAAAACTGATATTCTGCTTAAACTTCTCTGAATCACCCGAGAACTTTAGCTTCCTCTGAGATTCTTGTGCACGTGCCGCATGACGAAATAAACGTCTGCCGCAACCTGTTAAAGCTTACCGAAAATGTTTTGGTATTGTCATGATGCATGTACGTGAGTATGACCTAGCTAGAATGCAGATGAGCGAAGCATAAACCCGTTGAGTATGGTAAAAAATAAGACGGTATATTTTAAGGTATTACACCAGGCATGAAGACTAATTTGCTCAATATAGGGAAGCTAGTCGAAAAGAACTACAAGGTGTCAGTCGAAGACAGGATGATGAGAGTTCTCGACTTAAGTGGTAGGTTAATCTTGAAGACTCCAATGTCTCATAATAGGACCTTCAAGATTAAACTCAATGTGATTGAGCACAAGTGCCTAGCAAATGCAGCCAGCAGAGATGGGTGGTTATGGCATTTTCGACTAGGCCATCTCAACTTCAATGACATCAGAGCGCTAAAGAAAAGAAATATGGCTTAAGGATTACCTGAAATCGACATTCTAAGTGAAGTTTGTGAAGAGTTTGTTCAGTCAAAACAACACAAGAATAGCTTCAGCAAGGACGCGGGAAGGAAGTCGAAGTTAATTCTGGAAGTCATATACTCTGATGTATGTGGTCCAATCCAGGTGGCTTCGATCGTAGGCAACATATACGTTGTCACGTTCATAGACGATTACAGTCGAAAGCTGTGGACTTACCTCATCAAGAAGAAAAGTGATGTGATCGAGGTTGAAATTCTGGTATCAGATGTGTGATGTTAAGTGTGATGTCACAACAACACAATCTGCTAATATGAACAAGGCTATAACAACAGTAAATCAACACAATGAATTGTTCACCCAGTTCGGTCTAACTACCTACGTCTGGGGGCTACCAAGCCAGGGAGGAAATTCACTATTAGTAGTATTAAATTACAGACTCAACAATCCCAGTTGACATATACTAATCTTAATCACTACCCAATGTCACTTCTACCTAAGATACCACTTAGATATGAGAAACCACTCACTCCCTAAATCACCTCAGTGATACAATCCAAAGATTACACATTAAACCACACCTTGATCTTGCTTAACAGCTTTGATCAAGAACAACACACTCTTGCTTAAAAGCTCTAGAGTGAATACACTTACAACCGAAAATAGTAACACCTATTCAACCATGAAAGGTTTACAAAACACACACGAAAACACAAATTTGACTTTCAGTCTTTGCTCTCTTGTATTCGTTATCTTCAACAAGGGTTGAGGCTGCTTTAAATAGAATTCTGACTTGGGCTTGGACCTCCTCCAAATATCTGATTTGATTTGTTTTTAAAAACAGAATTTAAAACAGATTTGATCTTTAAATCTTTTTAAATCATACAACCCTTAAACATAGCAACAGGATCTGCTATAAATCTGATTGTAACTGAAAATATCATCTCCAAGATATTCGTACATAATCTCTCTAACAGATCTTCTCAAAACAAACATTTACGCGCAACCCTAAAACATCACAGCCTGATGTTTTGATGTTCTGATAATTGATGTCAAGACATCAAGTTTAACATCAGCATATAAAACTTCAACCCTGCAACAACTAATGTTAGGAACCAAATGTTAAGACATCAGACATATGACATCAACATTGTTCAACTTAGTTTTACCAAAATTCCAGCCAATACAAGAACTAACAATCTCCCCCTTTTGGCTAATTTTGGCTAAAACAATCTATGCCAACATCAGAGTGTAGCGAGCGATTTTGGACGCGCTTCTTAAGCGCTGGTCGCTCTCTGCGGTTTGAGCTTAAACTACAGGTCGATTCATTTTTTATCCTATTGTGAGCTGAATAAGGAAGGGAAATAGATGTCTCCAATTAACCCTGCTTACATACTGAGATTAAACAGCGGTCTGTTAGGTTGCGAATCCTATCAATGTGGGGGGCCCTTGTACTGGTTATTTGTATTTTTCGCCAATACGGTTTTCTCTTTTTATCTAGACAGAAGGTTTCTGGCGGGGAACAAGGATTAGGATGTTAGGACTGATGCTTTTGAATTACTACTTTTGATTGATGGAGATATGGGATTTGGGTTTTTGGTTGATTGTGCTCGCTAAGATCTTTTCTTTCGATCTTATGCCTACGTATTCCCGTTTACCGAAATAGGGAAATCAGAGCGTTCGTAGTTCCTCCTATTCTATGGGAGGAAATGGGTGTTTTTCGTGTCTTGTTCAAAGCCCAAGACGTGAAGCGAAAGGTGATTTGTATCTTGTTCAAAGCCCAAGATGTGAAGCTAAAAGGGTTGACCTTAGAGAGAATTTGTCATCTCTAAAGAGGTTTGTCTGTCACAACTGTTGGGTGACTAATTATAAAGGGAGGATTACTTTAACCAGGATACGCGGATCCTAGCAATGCCATAATTTCCTTTATAGGGGATTTCAACCTGAAGGAGAAGACTTTAACTCAGTGTAGAGCAATGCCATCTTTCCTTAGGAATTTCTCATACTAAAAGAGGGACATTGGCATGGATATAGATGATCCAGAGGCTTGCCGCTTACAGCGATTAGATGGAAGGGGAAAGAGTTGTTGATGTTTGTGTACTGTGAACGAGGCACAACTTTGATTCTAAAAGGTTGATTGGACCAACCAGTGGTTTTCTTATACAAAGCCTAAGCGGAGGCTGATATGTGTCTCGTACAAAGCCCGAGAGAGAGGTTAAAAGGGGTTGATCCTACAAGAGGATCTTTTATACTCAACAAGAGAGTGTTTTTGTATCTCGTACGAAGCCCGAGATGGAGGCTAAAATTTGTTTGACTCTGCTGGGGAGGATCATTGTTCAAAGCCCAAGAGGGAGGCTATGGTTACTGTTTCAGTTAAGTGACAGGTCCAGTATACTGATTTTGAAAGAGAAAATCAGTTCTTATATGAGCAACAATGTACTCATGGATTTGATTCAAGGATCCGGGTTATTCCTGTTCTTTAAGGAAGCGGGAAATCCAAAGGGTATTGAGATTGTCCGAGTCTGCGGGTTTCCTTCCTATTTAACGAAGGGGTCACTTGAGAATGTCTTTGAGACTCAAGGAGATTAGACTGTCCAAGTCTAGAGTGTCATCTTTTGTACTGTTCTTTTAGAAACAGCAGTAGACTCTATGAAAGGACTTTTCTATGAAGATGACTAAGTTCTATTCCTATACCTCTAGGAGGTCGTCGGGACAATTTGTACGAAGCCCAAGAGGAGGCTGGAAACTTTTAATAAGTCGATCGGTCCTTGTACTAAGCCCAAGAGAAGGCTATCATTCCCGAAGGAAGAGATCATTATACGAAGCCTAAGAGGAGGCTGCGAATACTTCTAAGAAGCCGTAGGGTCCTTGTACTAAGCCCAAGAGGAGGCGGGGTCGCTTTTAGGAAGCCTGTGGGTCCTTGTACGATGCCCAAGAGGAGGCCGATGCTTTTAAGAAGCCCGCGGGTCCCCAAACCCCGAGAAATTCAAGGTAAGCTATTCATAAGGAATAGATCAAGTCAGGAAAGTTCGAGAATTTGGAAGAAACTCAAAGATGCCATTCACGGAGAATACATTCATCTCTGGGAATAGAGTTTCTTGACAATTCCTAATGAGGACAGCCGAAGAGAAGACTACATCTGGTACTTCTATTGGGGATCTAGCTGTCTATTTCTACGAACTAAACGAAACGGCGTCACCTAGTTCTAGACGTAGTTGCCGGGGAAACTCGAAATATCTATACTATTATTACACAGTTGATATGAGTTTATGAAAGAAGACTTATAGTGAAACAGCCCCACAATATAGTTATATGTAGATGAAAGGGGTAAATGAAAGCAATAACCACTTACTCGGTTGTAGAGCTTCCATGCTGTTTGGTTAGTTGTTTAACAAAGAAAGATTGAAAACAACAGTATATTCAGAATCAAAGGAGAAAGTGCTTTGAAAAAGAAAGATTTGGGGCTTACATCTCAAGGAGAGGCCTAGGGTTTTATCAGTGAGCGCACTGTTTGAATTTGTACAGAGGGACTTATACAAGTGACTGAGGGCCAAAATGTTTTTCTGTACAAAGGGATGGGTCTTACACTCTCTCAAGAGGCCTAAAAGTTTTAAAGAAAAAGAGTGGGGCTTATAACACGAGGGTAGGCCCAATTGATTTTTCGTTAAAAATGGTTATCGCGCCGAGATTTTCTTTTAACGCAGAGGGGCTTATACAATAAGTGAGGCCCAAATGATTTTTGGTTAAAAGGGGGTTGGGTCTTACACTCTAATAGAGGCCCAAAAGAGTTTTGAATGGGTCTTATAGCTCGAGGAGAGGCCCAAATGGTTTATTTTTAAACTGGCGACGATCGTGCCGAATTTAAAAATTTATAGAGGGACTTATACAATAAGTGAGGCCCAAAATATTTCTGTACAAGTGGGTTAGGTCTTACACTCTAATAGAGGCCCAAATGTTTTGAAAATGATTTATGAGGGTTGAATTAATCCAAAAACCCTAATTTGTTTTCAAAAATGTATTTAATTGAATAAAAATTCAATTAAAATGATCAAAATTGTTTGACATATGGAAAACAAATTGTGATCTTGGATTAATGCTTCAAAAATTAAGTATTGACCTACAAAATAATTAGAAGGCATTAAAAGTTGCAAAATCAATGTGGAAAAAATATTTAAAATGTCAAAAACAATTAAAATATTAATTCTTTGCAAAAATATCAATTATATGAAATAAATAATATTTTTGGGATTTTTTGGGAAAATAAAATATTTTAACATTTTTGTGAATTATTAAAAAAAGAATCAACTCAAAATCATTAAAACTCAGAGAGAAATTAATTTTTGAATCAATTAAACAAAAATCACAAAATTCAAATATTTGAAAATTCAAAAAAGGCGCCAAGAACAGCTGAAGAACACGCGCGTGTTCTGGGTTTGGCTGATTTGCATTTTCTATCCAATCTCCCTGAATACTTGATTATAACATGCAATCCACATATCATTATGCTCGTCTTAACCTCACGATCATGTCTATGTCCATTAATTTCATTTAAATTAAACATAAAACATGAAATCACGAAGAAACCTGAAGAACCCTAATTTCTGCATGAAGGCTAGGATTTTTTATACACGATTCAAACAATGCAATTAATTGAGGGAAAACATTCCATGCATGATTATGAACATATGGCAAAATTATTGTGCGAGGAAATATGCATAGATTGAGAGATGACCAAGTTTATGCTTACCTCTAGGGCGTGGCAGCAAGTGCAATGTGATTTTTGATTTGGAGGTGTTACAGATGAGTGGTGATGATCTGAACAGCTTCCTTACACCCTATGGAGTGTGTTTGAATGCTTGGACTTGATTGAAAATGGGTGGAACGATTTGTGGTACTTCAACTGCAACTTGATTGAAAGTTTGAGCAACCAGCTGGTGATTTTGTGATTTTGGTGTTCCAGATGTTTTGTGAGTGTTTGGATCACTTCTATATGATGTATGTGAGGTATGTGAGTGATTGGTTTGATTGGAAAAGCTCTCAAACTCAAAACCCGATAGCTACCTTGCTAAGAAAGGCATTTTTGCCAAGAGAAAGAGATTTTGAGGAAAGCATCTGTTAGATGGCTTTGGTGTACTCAAACTGATCACAATTGAGCTCTATTTATAGTAGAGCAAGTTTATTTTGCAAGGAATAGTGAATGGCAACTGGTAAGTAGGTTTGGCCAATGTTGGCAAATGAAAATCCAAGTCTCCTCTAGCCATTGACTAGAGGTTAGGGCACAAAGCTTTGGTTCCCTTGGTCTTGGATAAGTCTTGACTGATTTCAGATGAGAATGGCTCAGTCCATGCCACCTTGATGCTTCCATTGAATGCTTCAATTCAAATTTGGAGTCTTGTCCCTATTTTGGCCATTCTAGGTTCAACATGCTATTTCTTGTTCCATGGACTTTGGAGGCTTGGCTCAGTGATTGTCCCCTTTAGATTCAATCCTCAGATGTGTCCAAGTGGATAGGAGCATTTGAATTTGGCTGATTTTGGCAAATCGAGCAAAATTGCAAATTCTGCCTTGCCTTGGCAAATTTCAGCAAGGCAACTTTCCAATGTCATATCTCATGACTCAAATTGAATTTGGCAATGTTCTTGGTCATTTTGGAAAGCCCTTACATGATACAACAATTGTTTGAACATGTTTGGTTTTGATCTCTTTTGAATCCAAGTGAAAAATCCCCCTACATTTGGCAAAAAGTGAAGGCAGATTCCGACTTAGTGAAAATTTCACTAAGTGTTGGAAAAAGTGACATTTTCACTTTTCAGCCATTTTGATCACTCCATAACTCCAAATCCTTAATGAATTGGACTTAGGTCTAGTTGAAGTTTTTGTAGAGGGTAATGAGGGCTACAAATCCATCTTTGGATGGAAAAAAATGGCTTTGTGGTTTAGGAGTTATGATCCTCCAAAGTTGGTACCCTTGTCACTTTATTTTTAACTTAGAAAATTTTCTAAGTTTTTATGGTTACCCCTTTTACAAGTTATCCAACTTTTCTTGATTTTTCTTGATGAATGATGATTCAAATCATACATTAACATCATTTTAGGGTTAAAAATCCATTTTGGTGAAAAATCTCAAAAAGTCAAAGTTGACTTTTGTGCATAGTTGACTTTTTATCATATGAATTCCAAACTGTGCAATTCTTCAGGAAATCATGTCCTTGACCTAAATAAAACTTGATGGACATGTTCCATGGAGGTCATAGGGTATATTAAATCATGTCTTAGGGTTTGGGAGCATGTCCTAGTCAAAAGTCAAAGTTACAGTTGACTTTCCTTGCGAAACCCTAATTGTGGTGCAGATGAAATTGGAACTTGTTGCTCAAGCTTCTTGGATTAATCCATTGTTGTAAATGGATCAATATGGTATATTAAAGACCCTAAAATCATGTCTTGAGGTCTTTGCTCATGATTTGTCCCAAAAGTCAACTTAGGGGTGAATTAGGTCAAGAAACCCTAATTCCTGATTTTTGATGAATGCATCCCCTGAGGCAAAATTGACTTGATGATTGGGTCCATGAGGTTCCATGGAGTATATTAGGTTATGTTTTGGATCATTGGCTCATGCCCAGATGAAAATTTCTATCTGGAGGCCCTGGTCGACCAAAACCCTAATTTGGTGACACTGGCGATCTTGAGACTTGATCCACCTAGAAGGGAGCAACCTTGTGCTTAATCCTTGAAGTGGGAGCCCTTTTGAGCCATTATGGATGTTCGAGAGGTTAGACAAGTTGAAGATCATGTCATTCCTTGATTGATCCTATGTCTAAGGCTCTGAGAGGGCTTGAAACCCTAATTTTTTATTGTAGTGGATGCTCACCCATCTTTGGGGAGACTGATGAAGTATGATGGTTCCTCCATATTGTGATGATGATTGACACAATGATGGGACACCTTAGTGGTCAAAATTTGGGGTATGACAGATGCCCCTATTTAATCTTCTTGGACCCGAAGGTGTGAATGACGAAGGTATTCGGGCATTCGGGGTGCAAGAGGATTAAATATCGGAATACCCAAAATTTTGGTGGTGGTTATGAATGGCAGATCGCATCCATCTTCTTTAGCTAAGCGATGATGCTTAGAAAAGGTAAACTTCCCCTCGATCCTGGTCTTCAGCCAAGGAGCTGGTCTCAGTTTTTCTTTTCTCAACCTCCCTCCCGTTCCTGGTTTCCTACCAAGGAACTGGTCTCAGTTGCTTAAATAAACTTCCCCTCGATCCTGGTTTCCTACCAAGGAACTGGTCTTAGTTTCTGATCTAAACTTCCCCTCGATCCTGGTTTCCTACCGAGGAATTGGTCTTAGTTTCTTTCGTCAATAAACTTAATTGACAAGGGACGCTATGTGTAGCGGTTTCCTTAAACTTCTCGCCGAATTTTCTTGGGGAGATGCCATTTGACGGAAAAAGTTTTGATGTCAGACTTGCTGGGGAACCCAGTCGTCTGAGTTGTAGAGGTGCACAAACTTCTCTGTTGGAGACGCCATTTGTCGATTCTACTGGGGAAAGCGAGTCTCTTGGGAGACTGCTGTCGCTTGGGGTCTTTACATCATACTTTTCTCGGAGATCTTCTCGGAGAAATGCCATATGATGTGATCCAACTCTGAGGTGCTGATGACCTTTTCATCAGTGGGTTTTTCGGAGAAAAACTGCCGTACTGCCGAATCTCCGATTAGGAGGCTTTCTCTGTGGATTTTCCTTAATCCTGGAAAGCAAGGATATCATCTTCAATGGCGAAGAGTGATGTTAACTGAGGGCTTCTCTGGTTTTTCAGAGGTTCAAGTTATCAAAGTGGTCGAGGACCCAACTTCAATCCAGAAATAAAACTGGAGGAGAGAGAATGTTCAGACACAGCGTTTCCTGACGAGGCAAGAACTGACGACTCGATTGAGAGAACCTCCATCACTAGGGGACAAGACCGACTAGAGTGATAGTGATGCAATATGAAATGTAAATGCAAATCAATAATGCATGATGTGTGTATGTTTATGCTGACAAAACTGACGCAACATACAAATTAATGGGTGAACACGACTGGATACTCGACTATCGTGGGGCGAAGAAGTACGTTGGTTCAGAATAGCAATTCCACCTTGCTTAGGAGAGATAGTCCCTGTTGGGAGCACCGTTGATCGGGCTTAGGAGATAAGAACTCGGCCGGGGTGTGTCAGACAGAACAAGGTCTCTGACACAGTTGATCCCTTCATTCAGGCGTACTGGGCCTAGAAGGAGTACTTTGATTCTGCACTTTGAAGTTCAAATGCCTTTGGAGACGCAATCGATGCTCTTTCGATGTTCAACAATCAAAAGAAATTGCCATCTTTATTAAAAAGCAGAAAAATTTTTAACAAGTAAATTCATTTTTGTTTTATTTCAAGAATCGTTGATCATGTAAAAATGTCGTTCTGTAAAGCTAAAACAAATAAGAATTACAAACAAAAGCACAAAGGCTCAAATTTTATTGATAAGATGGAGATCAGCCAAACGCGTGATTCCAAAGAGTATTTACAAAGTTAGAAAATGGTAATTTACGGGGAAAAGGGCTACGTCGAAACATAACGACCACTATCCTTCTACCAACTTTGAATTCGGGGCATCCTGAGCTTCTGTCAAAGATGACCTTGACTGGAGTTTTCCTCCGATGGATGGTGTAACTGCTGCTGCTGAGAGACTTGCCTCTGTTGAACATAGTTACTTGCCATTATCCCTAAATTTTGCCTGGATTGTACTATGATGTTTCCAATCCAACGGGATGATTTTTTTTTGTCTCTAACTTTTGCCTGGACCGCCCTTTCGGGTTTTCAATCCACCGAGACGTTGTTTTTTTAGTTTAGGCGAAGTATTTCTCGACTACATCAACATTCGTGGGGTAGGCAAATTCCTCTCCGTCCATGGTTGCAAGTCTCAAGGCGCTGCCTGAGAAAGCTTTCGTGACCGCATAGGGGCCATCATAATTTGGGGTCCATTAGCCCCGAGAGTCAGTGAGAAATGATTGTATCTTCTTGAGCACGAGGTCTCCTTTCCTGAAGATACGGGGTCGAACCTTTTTGTCGAACGCCCTCTTCATTCTCTGTTGATACAGCTGACCATGGCATAGTGCCGTGATTCGCTTTTCTTCGATCAGATTCAGTTCGTCGTGTCGGCTTTGACACCATTCAGCTTCGGTGAGCTTAGCTTCCATCAATACTTGGATTGACGGGATCTCTACTTCTATGGGGAGAACTGCTTCCATGCCATACACTAGAGAGAAAGGGGTTGCCCCTGTTGAAGTGCGGACAGATGTGCGATAACCGTGAAGAGCAAAGGGTAACATCTCGTGCCAGTCTTTGTAGGTTACAACAATCTTTTGAACGATCTTCTTGATGTTCTTATTGGCCGCTTCTACCGCTCCGTTCATCTTGGGTCGGTAGGGAGATGAGTTATGATGTTCAATCTTGAACTCTGCACACAACTCTTTCATCATCTTGTTGTTCAAGTTAGATCCATTAACAGTAATGATCTCGCTTGGAACACCATAACGGCAGATGATATTGTTTTTGATAAATCGGACCACCACTTGCCGGGTTACATTGGCGAATGACGCTGCTTTGACCCATTTGGTAAAGTAGTCAATGGCTACCAGGATGAACCGATGTCCGTTTGAAGCCTTAGGTTCGATCAAGCCAATCATGTCGATTCCCCATATGGAAAAAGGCCACAGGGAAGAAAGAACTTTGAGATGTGATGGCGGTACATGAATTTTGTCGGAGTATATCTAACACTTGTGACACCTCCTCTTGTACTTGTAGCAGTCGGATTCCATTGTCAACCAATAGTACCCTGCTCTTAGAATTTTTCTCGCCATTGTGTGTCCGTTGGCATGAGTGCCAAAGGATCCTTCATGAATTTCTTTCATAAGCATGTCTGCTTCTGGTCTGTCCACGCATCGGAGCAAGACCATGTCAAAATTTCTCTTATAGAGAATGTCCCCGCTCAGGAAGAAGTTTCCAGCCAATCTTCTGAGGGTTTTCCTGTCTTTTCTGAGTGCCCCAGATGGGTACTCTTGTTTCTAAAGGAAGCATTTGATATCGTGATACCAAGGTATGTCGTCTATGACTGCTTCAATCGTGAAGATGTAAGCGGGCCTTTCAAGGCGCATTATGTCGATCTTAGTTATGTCATTCCATTGACCTACACTAATCATGGAAGGGAGAATGGCTAATGCATCAGCCATGTGATTCTCTTCACGAGGGATGTGATGAAACTCAACTCTGTTGAAGAAAGGTAACAACCTTCTTGCATAATCTTTGTAAGGAATCAGTCCTGATTGGTATGTGTTCCAATCTCCTTTTATCTGATTGATAATCAAGGCTGAGTCGCCGTATACGTCCAAGTTTTTGATCCTTAAATCAATCGCTTCTTCGAGACCCATAATACAAGCTTCGTATTCGGCCTCGTTGTTCGTACACTTGAACGTAAGTCTAGCAGTGAAAGGCATGTGGGTACCCTGAGGGGTAACAATGATTGCCCCAATTCCGTTTCCATAATGATTAACTGCTCCGTCAAAGATTAGTCCCCATTGGGAACCTGGTTCTGGCCCTTCACTGGGTAACGGTTCATCGCAATCTTTCATTTTTAGATACATGACATCTTCGTCTGGGAAGTCAAACCTGATTGATTCTTGATTGTCAATCGGTTGATGGGCTAAATGATCGGCTAAAATACTTCCTTTAACGGCTTTTTGAGCGTGGTACTCTATGTCATATTCTGATAACAACATCTGCCAAAGGGCAATTCTTCCCGTGAGAGCAGGCTTTTCGAAAACGTACTTGATTGGATCCATTTGGGAGACCAACCAAGTAGTATGACGAATCATGTACTGGCGAAGACGTTTGGCTGCCCAAGCCAAAGCGCAGCAAGTTTTCTCAAGCATCGTGTACCGAGTTTCGCAGTCGGTGAATTTCTTGCTCAAATAGTAAATGGCAGACTCTTTCCTTTTGGTTTCGTCTTGTTGGCCAAGTACACATCCCATTGAGTCCTCTAGGACTGTGAGGTAAATGATCAGTGGTGTTCCTTCCACTGGAGGTGATAGAATTGGAGGATTCAACAGATATTCCTTAATACTGTCGAAGGCGGTTTAGCAATCTTATGACCAAACGCAATCCTGGTTCTTTTTCAGTAATTTGAAAATCGGCGCACACGTGGCGGTCATAAGGAATATGAATCTGGAGATGTAGTTCAAACGTCCCAAGAATCCTCTGACTTGTTTTTCATTTTTTAGAGAAGGCATTTCTTGAATGGCCTTGACCTTGTCAGGATCAACCTCAATTCCTTTCTGGCTGACGATGAACCCCAATAGTTTCCCTGAACGGACACCGAAGGTGCACTTGTTGGGATTCAAGCGGAGCTTGAAATTTCTTAAACGTTTAAACAATTTTGACGGATGTTTAACGTGCTCACTCTCTGTTTTTGATTTTGCAACCATATCATCGACATATACATCGATTTCCTTGTGTATCATGTCATGAAACATAGTAGTCATGGCCCTTTGATAGGTTGCCCCGGCGTTCTTCAAACCGAACGGAATTACCTTGTAACAAAAGGTACCCCATGGGGTAATGAACGAAGTTTTCTCCATGTCTTTCGGCGCCATTTTGATCTGGTTATAGCCCGAGAATCCATCCATGAAGGAAAAAACTTTGAACTTTGCTGTACTGTCCACTAGCATGTCAATGTGTGGTAAAGGAAAGTCGTCCTTTGGACTTGCCTTATTCAGATCCCTGTAATAAACACACATTCTGACTTTTCCGTCCTTTTTGGGAACGGGTACGATGTTGGCCAACCATTGAGGATATTCAGATGTGGCGAGGAAACCCGCATCAATCTGTTTCTGCACCTCCTCTTTGATTTTGATGGCCATGTCCGGGTGAGTCCGTCTCAACCTTTGCTTTATTGGCGGACATTCCGATCTCAATGGTAAATGATGTTCCACGATGCTGGTATCCAACCCTGGCATATCCTGATAGGACCAAGCGAATACATCGGGAAATCCTCTGAGAAGTTTTTCAAACTCTCTCTGGCAGTTGGACTGAGCAGTGCCCCAATCCTGATTTCTTTTCTCTCTTTTTCTGAACCCAAGCTTACCATTTCCAACGGTTCTTTGTGAGGTTCAATGGACCTTTCCTCTTGTCTGAGTAGTCGGGAGATCTCTTATGGAATTTCGTTATCATCTTCTTCTTCAGCCCCAAATACCGAGAACTCAAAGTTGGGAGAAGGCATCGGATCGTATGTTTCAACTGGGTTTAAAACAAGCAATCTGCATGACGTGATGATTTGTGTTTAGAAGAGATAGAGAAAAATGCAAGTGTGTGCAGTGTATATTTTTTTACTGCTTGTTTTTATTATTGAATTGTTTTTTAGGATTACCATTTTCTGAAAAACGAAAAGAGAAAACAGCAATTAATGCAGAAATCACAGAACGACGTTATTTTATTAATGAACAAGTCGATCCTTGAAACTACAGCCCTATAAAATAAAACTTTTTCGCTTTGGGCAAAGCGAAGAGGGAAAATTTACAGAAAGCGAGCCCTATCAAAACATCTGTTTCACCTGGGCAGGGTGAAATGTTAAAGATGGCAATTACTTTGACTGATGAACGATCTTCGGAACCTCGACGGCAACCCATTGGCGGTGAACTCCTCGGTGAATCACAAAGTCTGGCACCTTCCTTGATTTGTCTTCAGAAATAACGCTGATTTCTGGTGGAGCAGGATCATTGGAATCTGTCTCCCAGGCAGAGTTGTCGTAGGAGAATTCCTCTGTTGCATTTTGCATCACATTTGTGCTCTCAGCTGTACCTCCCCATCTAGTTGGCTGGATATCTTCAAACCTGATACGAGAGCTTTCGGGAGCGGTGTACTTGACCATATAGTCGTATTTCCCACTCGGTTGTCCCAAGGTGTCCCACACTTCTCTGGAACTGGAGGAGTCATCTCTCTCGATGACGTTGACCTCGGGAAAAGCATAGTTGATGAATTCAAGTCCTGCAAACGTTGAGAATTCATCTTCATGTTGAGTAGTTTCTGAATGACCTGAGTGTTGATCCCATGACATGGTGGGGACACAGGTATTCTGTTCAATGATGGTCAGCTAATTTTCATTGTTCGGCTGACTCTCTTGCCCCAAGTTTCTGGGGTAAGGTTGCCACATTGGCAGACCGTCCATTGGGCCATAGTAATCGTGGTCAAAGTTGTCTTTCATCAGAGTGTCCTCCTCTAATGAATTTGGCGGAGCACGGCATCCTTCCGGATCACAATCTCCATAGATCATTTCGACATCTGACCGTGGTATAAATCTCGGACTTTCTGTGGGAAAGCAAAAAGGCATAGGTTCCTCTTCCTGAGACATATAACCGTCCTCATTAAGATAGGATTTCCATTCTTCATCTGTGTTAGAGGGACCTTCCTCATTGATTGCATGTACTGCTTGAGACACTGGGTGAAGGAAACCTCCACTGTGGAAGAAATTTTGAAGGGGATGAAGACTTTCATCGCTAGCAGCTGTCTGGGTACAGGTTGCAGAAAAACCAAGACCCTTCTTTGTTTTATTGTCAATAGGAATGACAAGCTGTCCCCATCCGATTGTATCGGCACACTCGACCGCTTTGATAGCATCGTTGTACGAGGAAATCGAGGTTCCTCCTCTGAACTGATTGTTCTCGCTCATCGACAGTGCTTGGAACTGCGTTCCAATAACCTCCTCGGGTTCTATACCAGTAGATGATGACAAGTTGCTTACAAGCAAGGCTTGTTCCCCACAAACTGTGACAAGTTGATCGTTCTTGAGGAATTTTCGCTTTTGGTGGAGGGTCGAAGTAACCGCTCCAGCCTGATGTATCCAAGGTCTTCCTAATAAACAACTGTATGTTGCCCGGATGTCCATGACCTGGAAAGTGACTTGGTAAGTGTGAGGACCGATAGTTATGGGAAGATCAACTTCACCGATAACTGTTTTTCTAGATCCGTCGAATGCTTTGACGACGACCTCGCTGATTCTCATCGGAGGGCCCTTGAATGATAATTGCATCAAAGTGGACTTCGGCATAACATTCAGGGCTGACCCTGTGTCTACCAGTACGCTGGCTAAAGTATCGTCCTAGCAGTTAACTGTGATATTGAGCGCCATGTTATGACGGCGACCCTCTTCGGGTAATTCCTCATCACTAAATCCCAAATTATTGCAGGAAGTGATGTTAGAGACAATGCTATCGAACTGTCTAATTGTTACATCTTGTTCCACAAAGGCTTGCTCTAAGACTTTCTGTAGAGCCTCCCTGTGGGCTTCTGAACTGAGTAACAGTGATAATACCGAGATCTTTGAAGGAGTCTGTAATAGTTGATCAACAATGTTGTATTCACTCCTTTGGATGAGCTTCAGCATCTCATCATTATTTTTCGAAAGGTCGGGATTACTGGATTGACCGACTGGTAGATCGGGAGCTTCCATCTGAAGTTCCTTTTCTTTTTTAAGTTCTCCAACTCCTCGGTTGAAGATTCGACCGCTCCGTGTTAAACGACTGATGTCTGCAATATTCACGACGGAGGGTAATGGATTTTCCTTTCCATTTTCAATTATCGTTGCACCGTATTTGCAAGGAATAACCTTAGCTGATTCATACGGTAGTGGTCCCAGTAGATAGATGACTATGGGAACCTTCTGATTTTTCTGACCATCATAAGTGATCTCAATTCGTTCCCGGTTGGGAACTTTAGATTCGTCAAGTAGAGGGATAATGGCAAAAACATCCTTGGTCCTGTGATGACCAGAGATTGTGACAACCTCCTCAACTTGATCGGCAAGGTAGTTCGGCGTCCAGTCGATGGGTCCAGAACCCGGATATGGACGAATTTCTCCACGATCGACCTGACCCTGAAGAGCTGCTCTTACAAGGTAACACCCTTGGTTACCTTCTGAACAGACGCCATAACGTTCATAGTTGTGTGGTGGCACCTGGCCACGCCCACTTTGAATACAATGTAACCTCACTAGGTTAGCTTCCACTGATCGGACATCCTGACTCTGACGTCGAGTAGGATTCCTGTTACTGATACTAATTTGTTGAGTATCTTCATCCATATAAATTGGCATCCACCAGTGATTTTACAAGTGCTGAAGTGCCTCTTGGACAAGGGTACAACCTTGATCATTTTCGCAACCTGCTTTACAGCTTTGATAGTCATGTGATATTAAGAATCCGAGCCGGACCTGTTCAGCATGTAACTCTACCAGGTTGGTATTCATCACGCGAATGTCGAAGATCTGAACCATGTTGATCTGATAAGGGTTCCTATTATGGTAGTCTTGGATCCATCCATGATCCATCTGACGCTGGAGGGCCTCTTGTATGAAAGAGCATCCCTGTTTGTTTACCGAGCAAGTCAGACAGGAATTGTAATCGTGCCGCGGCAGATTATGATACTGGCTTTGCCTTGAGTGCATTGACACCAACTTGACATTCATCGCACGGATATCATGGTTCTGAATGACGTTAGAATTCGTATAGACCATGTTAACTCCACGAACTCGGTGCTCTTGGATCCATCCGAGATCCATTTGTTCCTATAGAGCTGATTGCACTACCGAACATCCTTAGTTGTCTTTAGAGCAGATATCACACTGATGATAGTTATGAGGTGGCACATGGCCATATCCACTATGTCTACAATGCATCTTGACCAGATTGGTTTTCAAAAAGAGTACATCGTGAATTTGATAGACATCGTTAGTCTCTCCTTCTATCAAATTGACTACAACCTTCTCATGTTGAGGCAGCGGGTTTGTGAGAACATTAGGATTCGTATCCTTGAAGGATAAGACCCCGCTCCTAACAAGTTTTTGCACGTCGGACTTGAAATTAAGACAAGTCTCTATGTTATGCCATGAACCTCCTTGATGGTAAGGGCAAGTTTGATCCACCTTAAACCAAAAAGGCGGATTTTCTGGTACTGTAAGAGGAGATTTAGTCTGAATGTGCCCCTTTGCCAGTAGTAACGGAAATAATTCTACGTACAACATGGGTATAGGATCAAATCCTGGTGGCCGTGTTGTACGGTTGTTGTTATATGGAGGACGAGCCTGCTGAAGAGGCTGTTGTGTCCTTTGTTGGTCAGGTTGGCTTTGCGCAACCTGAGGTTGATACGTAGGAATAGACGCAGGGTTGATAGCAGGAGTCACAGCTGCTACCGGTTGATAAAGTCACCTTTGCTTTCCGAGAGAGATATTCCCAATATCTTGCTCTTTTTTCTTAGGGAGAGCACTACCGTATTTTTTAGTACCGCTTGTCGATCCAGTGTCTTTTACCAGACGTCCTTCTCGGACGGCTTCCTCAAGACGTACGCCCATGCCCACCATTTCGGTGAAATCACATGGTGCACTAGCAACCATTCGGTCATAGTAAAATGAGCTTAAGGTCTTTAAGAAGATCTTTGCCATCTCTTTTTCCTCAAGAGGTGGACAAATTTGAGCGGCAATTTCACGCCACCTTTGAGCATACTCCTTAAAGGTTTCCTTGTCCTTTTGTGACATTGATCTGAGTTGATCTCTGTCGGGTGCCATGTCCAAATTGTATTTGTATTGTTGGACGAAGGCAGTGCCAAGATCTCTGAAAGTGCTGATCGTGGCACGGTTTAAACCCATGTACCATTTGAGTGCGGCACCGGTTAAACTATCCTGAAAGTAGTGAATCAGTAGGTCCTGATTCTCCGTCTGAGCTGACATCTGCCGAGCGTACATCACCAGATGGCTCTGAGGGCAAGATTTACCCTTGTATTTTTCAAAGTCGGGCACTTGGAATTTGTGCGGAACTTTCACATTGGGGACCAAGCAGAGATCTGCGGCGTCCTTTCCAAATAGATCCTGACCGCGAATGGCTTGCAGTTCCTTCTGCATTTCCAAGAACTGCTCCTAGAATTCCTCCATTATGTAAAACATAGTTTCCTTCTTACCAGAAGGTATCTGTGGAATCTGTCCTTCCGGGATAGTGTGCACCACAGGGGGTGGTACCGTGACTACGGCAGTGAGTCTTGGCATCTCCCGAAGTTTGTAACCTTCAGGAGTCTTCAGTATCCCCCTGGCATCTTCTCTTTCCCGAAGTTTGTAAACTTCAGGCCCAGCGGCTTCTGTTGTGATTCCCTGATCTTCAGTGACCGACGGAACATATCCTCCCGGGATATAGTTAACAGGCATGCCCCAGGGACGATCTTTCGGCATATGATACCTAGGATCATACTTCTCCACTATGGGCGTTGAGGTGATCTCTGAGATCACAGTTCGTTGTATCCGAGCTTCTGCCATGGCTTGCATTTCGTTACGAAGCTTTCTCATATCCTCTCTCAGAGCGTCGATCTCTTCCTTTAACTCTCTATTTTCTTCCTCAAGATCATCCATCTTTTTCTGACGATTGGCTCGAGTATTATACGAATGAGACAGTTTGACTCTAGAACCGAGACACAAATGTGAGATTCGTAGGTAAGAAGAATACGCGATGTGAGAATGATGAATGCAATGATTATATTAATTGTTTAAGGTTTAATCAAAATAAACTTCGACAATTAGATTGCAAATATCAAACGGTGGGGAGACCCCTTTTTATTGAATTCAAAGGATTACTGAAATGAAAATACAGTAGATTACAAAGTGCAGAAACAGAACCTAAGCTAATGGGTCCTGTGTCCTCTCTGAAGAGAAATCGGGCGCTGATTCTGGTATCTTCCTTTTCTTTGACCGGGGCTCTTGGGCCGTTGTCGGGTTGTCATTCCTTTGCCAGGTGAAAGGAGTGAGCAAACTCCTTTGGTCATCTTGATTCTCTACAGCATGTTGCTCCAAAATTTCAATCAGAGCATATTTTTCTTTCAGTAATTGTTGTATTTTGATGCACTCTATGTCGAGGGTGCGGTACTTGTTCTTCCAAGACCTTCTCTCATTTTGAACTTTGTTGAGAGTAACCTGAAGCTTTTCAGTTTCCGTCACGAAGTACATGACAGATTCCCTCGGCGGAAGAATTCCGTAACGAGGATAAGGCATCTTTAGCTTGAGAGCTCTAGTTTGTACCCAGTGGAGATAAGGCTCCACCGAGACACAGTCTGGTTTTCCTAGAGACTCTTGTCCTTTCTTATGAACATGCTTCCAGGCTTGCACTATTTCTGTCTTTAGTGCTCTATCATTTTCTCCTTCCTTGAAGGAAAGACCTTCCAGATGAACACCCCGTGGGACGTGTCTCATCGGGTATCCAAATTGACGGCGAACCAATACCGGATGGTAGTTGATTCCTCCTTTAGTTCCTATGAGGGGTACGTTGGGGAAGTTTCCACAACGGTCAATGATTCTGATTCCCTCATAAATCCTATTGCACCAATCTATATCAGAGTTAGTAAGAGACATGATCTTCTGCGACCAACGTAAGGCACTCTTACAATCCCAAAAAGCAACCGATTTGGGCAAGTGGAAAATAAACCATTTGTAAAGCAGAGGTACACAGCATGTGATCTCCCCTCCGCTGTACAAATTTCCCAAGTGTCCAGAATGATACGTATCCGCGAGCAAAGTCGGTACAGGGTTTCCAATGAGAAAAATCTTAATGGAGTTAATATCGACGAAGTTATTGATGTTGGGAAACAAAAATAACCCGTAGGTGAGCAAGACAAAGATGCTTTCAAAAGCAGTCACGTTTCCAATACTGGCGAAATACAGGGCCTTCTTTGTCAAGAACCGGGCTGGCAAACCTTGGATGCCACCCTTAGTAGTAAGGTGAGTCCTAATCTCAGACTCGTCCAAATGAATTGCTCTTGCAATGGTCTGATTCTTTGGAATTTCTTCCAGTCCAGAAAATGGAGCTCGATCTATGATGTGTAAATCGATCAGATGAGAATACTCCTCCAGCGTTGGTGCTAGCTGGTAATCCGGGAATGTGAAACAGTGAAAAACCGGATCATAAAACTGAATGAGCGCATCCATGATTCCCTTAATCACATGGACTCTTAACAGTGGTAGCAAACCTCCGTGCTTGGCTCTGAAAACCTCTGGGTTAGTGATCATCCTTTCTAACCTTCTCAAATCCTCTAGTTTTGGAACCTTGAAGGTATAACTATGAGTTCTCCTTCTACCGAAATCCATTAGTGCAATCCCTTTCTCTAATATTTGCAATCACAGTCTTAGTTTAATTTGAAAAACGGAGAGACTAGAAGAGAAGATTTTTTTTTTAATGTTTTAATGTTTTTTTAAAATGAATGCATGAATGCAGCACACAAAAACATAGAAAAAACATGGGGTCAAAGGGTCGTTGTCATGAAGTCAAGGCTCTACCCATCCCTCAAAGGTTTATACTAGGGTGATATTTGTACCTGTACTCATTATCATCAGCTCCTCCCAGGAAAGCAAAACAACAAGCTGATCGCCAGCGAGTTGTAAAGCGATCTTAGAGTAAGTGCCATTCACCGAGAATAGATCACCAGCCTCAAATGAGGGTAGTATCGCGTAACAACTATTCCCAATAGTTTCTGCACTACGAAAGGGTTTGGCTCCTCATCTTCTCAGACTTAACAACTGGCCCATTGTCTAGGTGAGAGAATGGGTTGCATTGGTGAGCCTCCACTGAGGTTGATGGTCGACTTCGTCGCCATCACTTATCTTAAGTGTATACTCAATCTTTCCACATACGACATCACCCGCATTCCCATTAGAAGAAAAATAAACATGTATAGCAATTAGGAAAAGCAGTATATATATTTGTCCTAAACATCCTAGACCTTTTAAAGCTATGAATCTTAAGTTCCTGACAGAAATGGGTTCCCCAGCGGAAGCCCCAATCTGTGGTATCACACAAGAGATAAAAAGGAAGACCGTGCCTAGATCTAACTTTGAAGGGCCCCACGGTGGGCGCCATTTTTCTGTAGCGAGCGATTTTGGACGCGGTTCTTAAGCGCTGGTCGCTCTCTGCGGTTTGAGCTTAAACTACAGGTCGATTCATTTTTTATCCTATTGTGAGCTGAATAAGGAAGGGAAATAGATGTCTCCAATTAACCCTGCTTGCATACTGAGTTTAAACAGCGGTCTGTTAGGTTGCGAATGCTATCAATGTGGGGGGCCCTTGTACTGGTTATTTGTATTTTCGCCAATACGGTTTTCTTTCTTTTTATCTAGACAGAAGGTTACTGGCGGGGAACAAGGAATAGGATGTTAGGACTGATGCTTTTGAATTACTGCTTTTGATTGATGGAGATATGGGATTTAGGTTTTTTGTTGATTGTGCTCGCTAAGATCTTTTCTTTCGATCTTATGCCTACGTATTCCCGTTTACCGATACAGGGAAATCAGAGCGTTCGTAGTTCCTCCTATTCTATGGGAGGAAATGGGTGTTTTTCGTGTCTTTTTCAAAGCCCAAGACGTGAAGAGAAAGGTGATTTGTATCTTGTTCAAAGCCCAAGATGTGAAGCTAAAAGGGTTGACCTTAGAGAGAATTTGTCATCTCTAAAGAGGTTTGTCTGTCACAACTGTTGGGTGACTGATTATAAAGGGAGGATTATTTTAACCGGGATAAGCGGATCCTAGCAATGCCATAATTTCCTTTATAGGGGATTTTAACCTGAAGGAGAAGACTTTAACTCAGTGTAGAGCAATGCCATCTTTCCTTAGGAATTTCTCATACTAAAAGAGGGACATTGGCATGGATATAGATGATCCAGAGGCTTGCCGCTTATAGCGATTAGATGGAAGGGGAAGGAGTTATTGATGTTTGTGTACTATGAACGAGGCACAACTTTGATGCTAAAAGGTTGATTGGACCAACCAGTGGTTTTCTTATACAAAGCCTAAGCGGAGGCTGATATGTGTCTCGTACAAAGTCCGAGAGAGAGGCTAAAAGGGGTTGATCCTACAAGAGGGTCTTTTATACTCAACAAGAGAGTGTTTTTGTATCTCGTACGAAGCCCGAGATGGAGGCTAAAATTTGTTTGACTCCGCTGGGGAGGATCATTGTACAAAGCCCAAGAGGGAGGCTATGGTTACTGTTTCAGTTAAGTGACAGGTCCAGTATACTGATTTTGAAAGAGAAAATCAGTTCTTATATGAGCAACACTGTACTCATAGATTTGATTTAAGGATCCGGGTTATTCCTGTTCTTTAAGGAAGCGGGAAATCCAAAGGGTATTGAGATTGTCCGAGTCTGCGGGTTTCCTTCCTATTTAACGAAGGCGTCACTTGAGAATGTCTTTGAGACTCAAGGAGATTAGACTGTCCAAGTCTAGAGTGTCATCTTTTGTACTGTGCTTTGAGAAACAGTAGTAGACTCTATGAAAGGACTTTTCTATGAAGATGACTAAGTTCTGTTCCTATACCTCTAGGAGGTCATCGGGACAATTTGTACGAAGCCCAAGAGGAGGCTGGAAAATTTTAAGAAGCCGATCGGTCCTTGTACTAAGCCTAAGAGAAGGCTATCATTCCCGGAGGAAGAGATCATTATACGAAGCCTAAGAGGAGGCTGCGAATACTTCTAAGAAGCCGTAGGGTCCTTGTACTAAGCCCAAGAGGAGGCGGGGTCGCTTTTAGGAATCCTGTGGGTCCTTGTACGATGTCCAAGAGGAGGCCGATGCTTTTAAGAAGCCCGTAGGTCCCCAAACCCCGAGAAATTCAAGGCAAGCTATTCCCAAGGAATAGATCAAGTCAGGAAAGCTCGAGAATTTGGAAGAAACTCAAAGATGCCATTCACGGAGAATACATTCATCTCTGGGAATAGAGTTTCTTGACAATTCCTAATGAGGACAGCCGAAGAGAAGACTGTATCTGGTACTCCTATTGGGGATCTAGCTGTCTATTTCTACGAACTAAACGAAACGGCGTCACCTAGTTCTAGACGTAGTTGCCGGGGAAACTCGAAATATCTATACTATTATTAAACAGTTGATATGAGTTTATGAAAGAAGACTTACAGTGAAACAGCCCCACAATACAGTTATATGTATATGAAAGCGGTAAATGAAAGCAATAACCACTTACTCGGTTGTAGAGCTTCCATGCTGTTTGGTTAGTTGTTTAACAAAGAAAGATTGAAAACAACAGTATATTCAGAATCAAAGGAGAAAGTGCTTTGAAAAAGAAAGATTTGGGGCTTACAGCTCAAGGAGAGGCCTAGGGTTTTATCAGTGAGCGCACTGTTTGAATTTGTACAGAGGGACTTATACAAGTGATTGAGGCCCAAAATGTTTTTCTGTACAAAGGGATGGGTCTTACACTCTCTCAAGAGGCCTAAAAGTTTTAAAGAAAAAGAGTGGGGCTTATAACACGAGGGTAGGCCCAATTGATTTTTCGTTAAAAATGGCGATCGCACCGAGATTTTCTTTTAACGCAGAGGGGCTTATACAATAAGTGAGGCCCAAATGATTTTTGGTTAAAAGGGGGTTGGGTCTTACACTCTAATAGAGGCCCAAAAGAGTTTTGAATGGGTCTTATAGCTCGAGGAGAGGCCCAAATGGTTTATTTTTAAACTGGCGACGATCGTGCCGAATTTAAAAATGTACAGAGGGACTTATACAATAAGTGAGGCCCAAAATATTTCTGTACAAGTGGGTTGGGTCTTACACTCCAATAGAGGCCCAAATGTTTTGAAAATGATTTATGAGGGTTGAATTAATCCAAAAACCCTAATTTGTTTTCAAAAATGTATTTAATTGAATAAAAATTCAATTAAAATGATCAAAATTGTTTAACATATGGAAAACAAATTGTGATCTTGGATTAATGCTTCAAAAATTAAGTATTGACCTACAAAATAATTAGAAGGCATTAAAAGTTGCAAAATCAATGTGGAAAAAATATTTAAAATGTCAAAAACAATTAAAATATTAATTCTTTGCAAAAATATCAATTATATGAAATAAATAATATTTTTGGGATTTTTTGGGAAAATAAAATATTTTAACATTTTTGTGAATTATTAAAAAAAGAATCAACTCAAAATCATTAAAACTCAGAGAGAAATTAATTTTTGAATCAATTAAACAAAAATCACAAAATTCAAATATTTGAAAATTCAAAAAAGGCGCCAAGAACAGCTAAAGAACACGCGCGTGTTCTGTGTTTGGCTGCTTTGCATTTTCTATCCAATCTCCCTAAATGCTTGATTATAACTTGCAATCCACATATCATTATGCTCGTCTCAACCTCACGATCATGTCTATGTCCATTATATTCATTTAAATTAAACATAAAATATGAAATCACGAAGAAACCTCAAGAACCCTAATTTCTGCATGAAGGCTAGGATTTTTGATACACGATTCAAACAATGCAGTTAATTGAGGGAAAACATTCCATGCATGATTATGAACATATGGCAAAATTATTGTGCGAGGAAATATGCATAGATTGAGAGATGACCAAGTTTATGCTTACCTATAGGCCATGAAAGCAAGTGCAATGTGATTTTTGATTTGGAGGTGTTACAGATGAGTGGTGATGATCTGAACAGCTTCTTTACACCCTATGGAGTGTGTTTGAATGCTTGGACTTGATTGAAAATGGCTGGAACGATTTATGGTAACTCAACTGCAACTTGATTGAAAGTTTGAGCAACCAGCTGGTGATTTTGTGATTTTGGTGTTCCAGATGTTATGTGAGTGTTTGGATCACTTCTATATGATGTATGTGAGTGATTGGTTTGATTGGAAAAGCTCTCAAACTCAAAACCCGATAGCTACCTTGCTAAGAAAGGCATTTTTGCCAAGAGAAAGAGATTTTGAGGAAAGCATCTGTTAGATGGCTTTGGTGTACTCAAACTGATCACAATTGAGCTCTATTTATAGTAGAGCAAGTTTTTTTTGCAAGGAATAGTGAATGGCAACTGGTAAGTAGGTTTGGCCAATGTTGGCAAATGAAAATCCAAGTCTCCTCTAGCCATTGACTAGAGGTTAGGGCACAGAGCTTTGGTTCCCTTGGTCTTGGATAAGTCTTGACTGATTTCAGATGAGAATGGCTCAGTCAATGCCACCTTGATGCTTCCATTGAATGCTTCAATCCAAATTTGGAGTCTTGTCCCTATTTTGGCCATTCTAGGTTCAACATGCTATTTCTTGTTCCATGGACTTTAGAGGCTTGGCTCAGTGATTGTCCCCTTTAGATTCAATCCTCAGATGTGTCCAAGTGGATAGGAGCATTTAAATTTGGCTGATTTTGGAAAATCGAGCAAAATTACAAATTCTGCCTTGCCTTGGCAGATTTCAGCAAGGCAACTTTCCAATGTTATATCTCATGACTCAAATTGAATTTGGCAATGTTCTTGGTCATTTTGGAAAGCCCTTACATGATACAACAACTGTTTGAACATGTTTGGTTTTGATCTCTTTTGAATCCAAGTGAAAAATCCCCCTACATTTGGCAAAAAGTGAAGGCAGATTCTGACTTAGTGAAAATTTCATTAAGTGTTGGAAAAAGTGACATTTTCACTTTTCAGCCATTTTGATCACTCCATAACTCCAAATCCTTAATGAATTGGACTTAGGTCTAGTTGAAGTTTTTGTAGAGGGTAATGAGGGCTACAAATCCATCTTTGGATGAAAAAAAATGGCTTTGTGGTTTAGGAGTTATGATCCTCCAAAGTTGGTACCCTTGTCACTTTATTTTTAACTTAGAAAATTTTCTAAGTTTTTATGGTTACCCCTTTTACAAGTTATCCAACTTTTCTTGATTTTTCTTGATGAATGATGATTCAAATCATACATTAACATCATTTTAGGGTTAAAAATCCATTTTGGTGAAAAATCTCAAAAAGTCAAAGTTGACTTTTGTGCACAGTTGACTTTTTATCAGATGAATTCCAAACTGTGCAATTCTTCAGGAAATCATGTCCTTGACCTAAATAAAACTTGATGGACATGTTCCATGGGTGTCATGGGGTATATTAAATCATGTCTTAGGGTTTGGGGGCATGTCCTGGTCAAAAGTCAAAGTTACAGTTGACTTTCCTCGCGAAACCCTAATTGTGGTGCAGATGAAATTGGAACTTGTTGCTCAAGCTTCTTGGATTAATCCATTGTTGTAAATGGATAAATATGGTATATTAAAGACCCTCAAATCATGTCTTGAGGTCTTGGCTCATGATTTTTCCCAAAAGTCAACTTAGGGGTGAATTAGGTCAAGAAACCCTAATTCCTGATTTTTGATGAATGCATCCCCTGAGGCAAAATTGACTTGATGATTGGGTCCATGAGGTTCCATGGAGTATATTAGGTTATGTTTTGGATCATTGGCTCATGCCCAGATGAAAATTTCCATCTGGAGGCCCTGGTCGACCAAAACCCTAATTTGGTGACACTGGCAATCTTGAGACTTGATCCACCTAGAAGGGAGCAACCTTGTGCCTAATCCTTGAAGTGGGAGTCCTTTTGAGCCATTATGGATGTTTGAGAGGTTAGACAAGTTGAAGATCATGTCATTCCTTGATTGATCCTTTGTCTAAGGCTCTGAGAGGGCTTGAAACCCTAAATTTTTATTGTAGTGGATGCTCACCCATCTTTGGGGAGACTGATGAAGTATGATGGTTCCTCCATATTGTGATGATGATTGACACAATGATGGGACATCTTAGTGGTCAAAAATTGGGGTACGACAGATGCCCCTATTTAATCTTCTTGGACCCGAAGGTGTGAATGACGAAGGTATTCGGGCATTCGGGGTGCAAGAGGATTAAATATCAGAATATCCAAAATTTTGGTGGTGGTTATGAATGGCGGATCGCATCCATCTTCTTTAGCTAAGCGATGATGCTTAGAAAAGGTAAACTTCCCCTCGATCCTGGTCTTCAGCCAAGGAGCTGATCTCAGTTTTTCTTTTGTCAACCTCCCTTCCGTTCCTGGTTTCCTACCAAGGAACTGGTCTCAGTTGCTTAAATAAACTTCCCCTCGATCCTGGTTTCCTACCAAGGAACTGGTCTTAGTTTCTGATCTAAACTTCCCCTCGATCCTGGTTTCCTACCGAGGAACTGGTCTTAGTTTCTTTCGTCAATAAACTTAATTGACAAGGGACGCTATGTGTAGCGGTTTTCCTCAAACTTCTCGCCGAATTTTCCTGGGGAGACGCCATTTGACGGAAAAAGTTTTGATGTCAGACTTGCTGGGGAACCCAGTCGTCTGAGTTGTAGAGGTGCACAAACTTCTCTGTTGGAGACGCCATTTGTCGATTCTACTGGGGAAAGCGAGTCTCTTGGGAGACTGCTGTCGCTTGGGGTCTTTACATCATACTTTTCTCGGAGATCTTCTCGGAGAAATGCCATATGATGTGATCCAACTCTGAGGTGCCGATGACCTTTTCATCAGTGGATTTTTCGGAGAAAAACTGCCGTACTGCCGAATCTCTGATTAGGAGGCTTTCTCTGTGGATTTTCCTTAATCCAGGAAAGCAAGGATATCATCTTCAATGGCGAAGAGTGATGTTAACTGAGGGCTTCTCTGGTTTTTCAGAGGTTCTAGTTATCAAAGTGGTCGAGGACCCAACTTCAATCCAGAAATAAAATTGGAGGAGAGAGAATGTTCAGACGCAGCGTTTCTTGACGAGGCAAAAACTGACGACTCGATTAAGAGAACCTCCATCACTAGGGGACAAGACCGACTAGAGTGATAGTGATGCAATATGAAATGTAAATGCAAATCAATAATGCATGATGTGTGTATGTTTATGCTGACAAAATTGACGCAACATATAAACTAATGGGTGAACACGACTGGATACTCGACTATCGCGGGGCAAAGAAGTACGTTGGTTCAGAATAGCAATTCCACCTTGCTTAGGAGAGATAGTCCCTGTTGGGAGCACCGTTGATCGGGCTTAGGAGATAAGAACTCGGACGAGGCGTGTCAGACGGAACAAGGTCTCTGACATAGTTGATCCCTTCATTCAGGCGTACTGGGCCTAGAAGGAGTACTTTGATTCTCCACTTTGAAGTTCAAACGCCTTTGGAGACGCAATCGATGCTCTTTCGATGTTCAACAATCAAAAGAAATTGCCATCTTTATTAAAAAGCAGAAAAAGTTTTAACAAGTAAATTCATTTTTGTTTTATTTCAAGAATCGTTGATCATGTTAAAATGTCGTTCTGTAAAGCTAAAACAAATAAGAATTACAAACAAAAGCACAAAGGCTCAAATTTTATTGATAAGATGGAGATCCGCCAAACGCGTGATTCCAAAGAGTAATTACAAAGTTAGAAAATGGTAATTTACGGGGAAAAGGGCTACGTCGAAACATAACGACCACTATCCTTCTACCAACTTTGAATTCGGGGCATCCTGAGCTTCTGTCGAAGATGACCTTGACTGGAGTTTTCCTTCGATGGATGGTGTAACTGCTGCTGCTGAGAGACTTGCCTCTGTTGAACATAGTTACTTGCCATTATCCCTAATTTTTGCCTGGATTGTACTATGATGTTTCCAATCCAACGGGATGATTTTTTTTTATCTCTAACTTTTGCCTGGACCGCCCTTTCGGGTTTTCAATCCACCGAGACGTTTTTTTTTTAGTTTAGGCCAAGTATTTCTTGACTACATCAACATTCGTGGGGTAGGCAAATTCCTCTCCGTCCATGGTTGCAAGTCTCAAGGCGCCGCCTGAGAAAGCTTTCGTGACCACATAGGGGCCATCATAATTTGGGGTCCATTACCCCCGAGAGTCAGCGAGAAATGATTGTATCTTCTTGAGCACGAGGTCTCCTTTCCTGAAGATGCGGGGTCGAACCTTTTTGTCGAACTCTCTCTTCATTCTCTGTTGATACAGCTGACCATGACATAGTGTCGTGATTCGCTTTTCTTCGATCAGATTCAGTTCGTCGTGTCGGCTTTGACACCATTCAGCTTCGGTGAGCTTAGCTTCCATCAATACTTGGAATGACGGGATCTCTACTTCTATGGGGAGAACTGCTTCCATGCCATACACTAGAGAGAAAGGGGTTACCCCTGTTGAAGTGCGGACAGATGTGCGATAACCGTGAAGAGCAAAGGGTAACATCTCGTGCCAGTCTTTGTAGGTTACAACCATCTTTTAAACGATCTTCTTGATGTTCTTATTGGCCGCTTCTACCGCTCCGTTCATCTTGGGTCGGTAGGGAGATGAGTTATGATGTTTAATCTTGAACTCTGCACACAACTCTTTCATCATCTTGTTGTTCAAGTTAGATCCATTATCAGTAATGATCTCGCTTGGAACACCATAACGGCAGATGATATTGCTTTTGATAAATCGGACCACCACTTGCCGGGTTACATTGGCGAATGACGCTGCTTCGACCCATTTGGTAAAGTAGTCAATGGCTACCAGGATGAACCGATGTCCGTTTGAAGCCTTAGGTTCGATCAAGCCAATCATGTCGATTCCCCATATGGAAAAAGGCCACGGGGAAGAAAGAACTTTGAGATGTGATGGCGGTACATGAATTTTGTCGGAGTATATCTGACACTTGTGATACCTCCTCATGTAGTTGTAGCAGTCGGATTCCATTGTCAACCAATAGTACCCTGCTCTTAGAATTTTTCTCGCCATTGTGTGTCCGTTGGCATGAGTGCCAAAGGATCCTTCATGAATTTCTTTCATAAGCATGTCTGCTTCTGGTCTGTCCATGCATCGGAGCAAGACCATGTCAAAATTTCTCTTATAGAGAATGTCCCCACTCAGGAAGAAGTTTCCAGCCAATCTTCTGAGGGTTTTCCTGTCTTTTCTGAGTGCCCCAGATGGGTACTCTTGTTTCTGAAGGAAGCATTTGATATCGTGATACCAAGGTCTGTCGTCTATGACTGCTTCAATCGTGAAGATGTAAGCGGGCCTTTCAAGGCGCATTATGTCAATCTTAGTTATGTCATTCCATTGACCTACACTAATCATGGAAGATAGAGTGGCTAATGCATCAGCCATGTGATTCTCTTCACGAGGGATGTGATGAAACTCAACTCTGTTGAAGAAAGGTAACAACCTTCTTGCATAATCTTTGTAAGGAATCAGTCCTGATTGGTATGTGTTCCAATCTCCTTTTATCTGATTGATAATCAAGGCTGAGTCGCCGTATACGTCCAAGTTTTTGATCCTTAAATCAATCGCTTCTTCGAGACCCATAATACAAGCTTCGTATTCGGCCTCGTTGTTCGTACACTTGAACGTAAGTCTAGCAGTGAAAGGAATGTGGGTACCCTGAGGGGTAACAATGATTTCCCCAATTCCGTTTCCATAATGATTAACTTCTCCTTCAAAGATTAGTCCCCATTGGGAACCTGGTTCTGGCCCTTCACTGGGTAACGGTTCATCGCAATCTTTCATTTTTAGATACATGACATCTTCGTCTGGGAAGTCAAACCCGATTGATTCTTGATTGTCAATCGGTTGATGGGCCAAATGATCGGCTAAAATACTTCCTTTAACGGCTTTCTGAGTGTGGTACTCTATGTCATATTCTGATAACAACATCTGCCAACGGGCAATTCTTCCCGTGAGAGCAGGCTTTTCGAAAACGTACTTGATTGGATCCATTTCGGAGACCAACCAAGTAGTATGACGAATCATGTACTGGCGAAGATGTTTGGCTGCCCAAGCCAAAGCGCAGCAAGTTTTCTTAAGCATCGTGTACCGAGTTTCGCAGTCGGTGAATTTCTTGCTCAAATAGTAAATGGTAGACTCTTTCCTTTTGGTTTCGTCTTGTTGGCCAAGTACACATCCCATTGAGTCCTCTAGGACTGTGAGGTAAATGATCGGTGGTCTTCCTTCCACTGGAGGTGATAGAATCAAAGGATTCAACAGATATTCCTTAATACTGTCGAAGGCGGTTTGGCAATCTTCTGACCAAATGCAATCCTGGTTCTTTTTCAGTAATTTGAAAATCGGCGCACACGTGGCGGTTATAAGGAATATGAATCTGGAGATGTAGTTTAAACGTCCCAAGAATCCTCTAACTTGTTTTTCAGTTTTCGGAGAAGGCATTTCTTGAATGGCCTTGACCTTGTCAAGATCAACCTCAATTCCTTTCTGGCTGACGATGAACCCCAATAGTTTCCCTGAACGGACACCGAAGGTGCACTTGTTGGGATTCAAGCAGAGCTTGAACTTTCTGTTCGAACAATTTTGACAGATGTTCAATGTGCTCACTCTTTGTTTTTGATTTTGCAATCATATCATCGACATATACCTCGATTTCCTTGTGTATCATGTCATGAAACAGAGTAGTCACGACCCTTTGATAGGTTGCCCCGGCGTTCTTCAAACCGAACAGCATTACCTTGTAACAAAAGGTACCCCATGGGGTAATGAACGAAGTTTTCTCCATGTCTTTCGGCGCCATTTTGATCTGGTTATATCCCGAGAATCCATCCATGAAGGAAAAAACTTTGAACTTTGCTGTACTGTCCACTAGCATGTCAATGTGTGGTAAAGGAAAGTCGTCCTTTGGACTTGCCTTATTCAGATCCCTGTAATCAACACACATTCTGACCTTTCCGTCCTTTTTGGGAACGGGTACGATGTTGGCTAACCATTGAGGATATTCAGATGTGGCGAGGAAACCCGCATCAATCTGTTTCTGCACCTCCTCTTTGATTTTGATGGCCATGTCCGGGTGAGTCTGTCTCAACCTTTGCTTTATTGGCGGACATTCCGATCTCAATGGTAAATGATGTTCCACGATGCTGGTATCCAACCCTGGCATATCCTGATAGGACCAAGCGAATACATCGGGAAATCCTTTGAGAAGTTTTATCAAACTCTCTCTGGCAGTTGGACTGAGCAGTGCCCCAATCCTGATTTCTTTTCTCTCTTTTTCTGAACCCAAGCTTACCATTTCCAACGGTTCTTTGTGAGGTTCAATGGACCTTTCCTCTTGTCTGAGTAGTCGGGAGATCTCTTTTGGAATTTCGTTGTCATCTTCTTCTTCAGCCCCAAATACTGGGAACTCAAAGTTGGGAGAAGGCATCGGATCGTATGTTTCAACTGGGTTTAAAAAAAGCAATCTGCATGACGTGATGATTCGTGTTTAGAAGAGATAGAGAAAAATGCAAGTGTGTGCAGTGTATATTTTTTTACTGCTTGTTTTTATTAGTGAATTGTTTTTTAGGATTACCATTTTCTGAAAAACGAAAAGAGAAAACAACAATTAATGCGGAAATCACAGAACGACGTTATTTTATTAATGAACAAGTCGATCCTTGAAGTTACAACCCTATAAAACAAAACTCTGTCGCTTTGGGCAAAGCGAAAAGGGAAAATTTACAGAAAGCGAGCCCTATCAAAACATCCGTTTCACCTGGGCAAGGTGAAAGGTTAAAGATGGCAATTACTTTGACTGATGAATGATCTTCGGAACCTCAACGGCAACCCATTAGCGGCAAACTCCTCAGTGAATCACAAAGTCTGGCACCTTCCTTGATTTGTCTTCAGAAATAACACTGATTTCTGGTGGAGCAGGATCATTGGAATCTGTCTCCCAGGCAGAGTTGTCGTAGGAGAATTCCTCTGTTGCATTTTGCATCACATTTGTGCTCTCAGTTGTACCTCCCCATCCAGTTAGCTGGATATCTTCAAACCTGATACGAGAGCTTTCGGGAGCGGTGTACTTGACCATATAGTCGTATTTCCCACTCGGTTGTCCCAAGGTGTCCCACACTTCTCTGGAACTGGAGGAGTCACCTCTCTCGATGACGTTGACCTCGGGAAAAGCATAGTTGATGAATTCAAGTCCTGCAAACATTGTGAATTATCTTCATGTTGAGTAGTTTCTGAATGACCAGAGTGTTGATCCCATGACATGGTGGGGACACAGGTATTCTGTTCAATGATGGTCAGCTAATTTTCATTGTTCGGCTGACTCTCTTGCCCCAAGTTTCCTGGGTCAGGTTGCCACATTGGCAGACCGTCCATTGGGCCATAGTAATCGTGGTCAAAGTTGTCTTTCATCAGAGTGTCCTCCTCTAATGAATTTGGCGGAGCACGACATCCTTCCGGATCACAATCTCCATAGATCATTTCGACGTCTGACCGTGGTATAAATCTCGGACTTTCTGTGGGAAAGCAAAAAGGCATAGGTTCCTCTTCCTGAGACATATAACCGTCCTCATTAAGATAGGATTTCCATTCTTCATCATTGTCAGAGGGACCTTCCTCATTGATAGCATGTACTGCTTGAGACACTGGGTGAAGGAAACCTCCACTGTGGAAGAAATTTTGAAGGGGATGAAGACTTTCATCGCTAGCAGCTGTCTGGGTACAGGTTGCAGAAAAACCAAGACCCTTCTTTGTTTTATTGTCAATAGGAATGACAAACTGTCCCCATCCGGTTGTATCGGCACTCTCGACCACTTTGATAGCATCATTGTACGAGGAAATCGAGGTTCCTCCTCTGAACTGATTGTTCTCGCTCATCGACAGTGCTTGGAACTGCGTTCCAATAACCTCCTCGGGTTCTATACCAGTAGATGATGACATGTTGCTTACAAGCAAGGCTTGTTCCCCACAAACTGTGACAAGTTGATCGTTCTTGAGGAATTTTAGCTTTTGGTGGAGGGTCGAAGTAACCGCTCCAGCCTGATGTATCCAAGGTCTTCCTAATAAACAACTGTATGTTGCCCAGATGTCCATGACCTGGAAAGTGACTTGGAAAGTGTGAGGACCGATAGTTATGGGAAGATCAACTTCACCGATAACTATTTTTCTAGATCCGTCGAATGCTTTGACGACGACCTCACTGATTCTCATCGGAGGGCCCTTGAATGATAATTGCATCAAAGTGGACTTCGGCATAACATTCATGGCTGACCCTGTGTCTACCAGTACGCTGGCTAAAGCATCGTCCTGGCAGTTAACTGTGATATTGAGCGCCATGTTATGATGGCGACCCTCTTCGGGTAATTCCTCATCACTAAATCCCAAATTATTGCAGGAAGTGATGTTAGAGACAATGCTATCGAACTGTCTGATTGTTACATCCTGTTCCATAAAGGCTTGCTCCAAGACTTTCTGTAGAGCCTCCCTGTGGGCTTCTGAACTGAGTAACAGTGATAATACCGAGATCTTTGAAGGAGTCTGTAATAGTTGATCAACAATGTTGTATTCACTCCTTTGGATGAGCTTCAGCATCTCATCATTATTTTTCGAAAGGTCGAGATTACTGGATTGACCGACTGGTAGATCGGGAGCTTCCGTCTGAAGTTCCTTTTCTTTGTTAAGTTCTCCAACTCCTCGGTTGAAGATTCAACCGCTCCGTG
Source organism: Lathyrus tuberosus (assembly GCA_022829125.1). Lineage (NCBI taxonomy): Eukaryota > Viridiplantae > Streptophyta > Magnoliopsida > Fabales > Fabaceae > Lathyrus > Lathyrus tuberosus. The sequence continues at coordinate 4,222,390 of JALAZF010000199.1, read as the reverse complement.
TTACACGACTGATGTCTGCAATATTCACGGGGGAGGGTAATGGAATTTCCTTTCCATTTTCAATTATCGTTGCACCGTATTTGTAAGGGATAGCCTTAGCTGATTCATACGGTAGTGGTCCCGGTAGATAGATGACTATGGGAACCTTCTGATTTTTCTGACCATCATAAGTGATCTCAATTCATTCCCGGTTGGGAACTTTAGATTCGTCAAGTAGAGGGATAATGGCAAAAACATCCCTGGTCCTGTGATGACCAGAGATTGTGACAACCTCCTCGACTTGATCGACAAGGTAGTTCGGCGTCCAGTCGATGGGTCCAGAACCCGGATATGGACGAATTTCTCCACGATCGACCTGACCCTGAAGAGCTGCTCTTACAAGGTAACACCCTTGGTTACCTTCCGAACAGACGCCGTAACATTCATAGTTGTGTGGTGGCACCTGGCCACACCCACTTTGAATACAATGTAACCTCACTAGGTTAGCTTCCACTGATCGGACATCCTGACTCTGACGTCGAGTAGGATTCCTGTTACTGATACTAATTTGTTAAGTATCTTCATCCATATAAATTGGCATCCACCAGTGATTTAATAAGTGCTGAAGTGCCTCTTGGACAAGGGTACAACCTCGATCGTTTTCGCAACCTGCTTTACAGCTTTGATAGTCATGTGATATTAAGAATCCGAGCCGGCCCTGTTCAGCATGTAACTCTACCAGGTTGGTATTCATCACGCGATTGTCGAAGATGTTGATCTGATAAGGGTTCCTATCATGGTAGTCTTGGATCCATCCAAGATCCATCTGACGCTGGAGGGCCTCCTGTATGAAAGAGCATCCCTGTTTGTTTACCAAGCAAGTCAGACAGGAATTGTAATCGTGCGGCGGCAGATTATGATACTGGCTTTGCCTTGAGTGCATTGCCACCAAGTTGACATTCATCGCACGGATATCGTGATTCTGAATGACGTTAGAATTCGTATAGACCATGTTAACTCCACGAACTCGGTGCTCTTGGATCCATCCGAGATCCATTTGTTCCTGTAGAGCTGATTGCACTACCGAACATCCTTGGTTATCTTTAGAACAGATATCACACTGATGATAGTTATGAGGTGGCACATGGCCATATCCACTCTGTCTACAATGCATCTTGATCAGATTGGTTTTCAACAAGAGTACATCATGAATTTGATAGACATCGTTAGTCTCTCCTTCTATCAAATTGACTGCAACCTTCTCATGTTGAGGCAGCGGGTTTGTGAGAACATTAGGATTCGTATCCTTGAAGGATAAGACCCCGCTCCTAACAAGTTTTTGCACGTCGGACTTGAAATTGAGACAAGTCTCTATGTTATGCCCTGAACCTCTTTGTTGGTAAGGACAAGTTTGAGGAGATTTAGTCTGAATGTGCCCCTTAGCCAGTAGTAACGGAAATAATTCTGCGTATAACATGGGTATAGGATCAAATCCTGGTGGCCGTGTTGTACGGTTTTTGTTATATGGAGGATGAGCCTGCTGAAGAGGCTGTTGTATCCTTTGTTGGTCAGGTTGGCTTTGCGCAACCTGAGGTTGATACGTAGGAGTAGACGCAGGGTTGATAGCAGGAGTCACAGCTGCTACCGGCTGATAACGTCGCCTTTGCTTTTCGAGAGAGATATTCCCAATATCTTGCTCTTTTTTCTTAGGGAGAGCACTACCGTATTTTTTAGTACCGCTTGTCGATCCAGTGTCTTTTACCAGACGTCCTTCTCGGACGGCTTCCTCAAGAGGTACGCCCATGCCCACCATTTCGGTGAAATCACTGGGTGCACTAGCAACCATTCGGTCATAGTAAAATGAACTTAAGGTCTTTAAGAAGATCTTTGTCATCTCTTTTTCCTCAAGAGGTGGACAAATTTGAGCGGCAATTTCACGCCACCTTTGAGCATACTCCTTAAAGGTTTCCTTGTCCTTTTGTGACATTGATCTGAGTTGATCTCTGTCGGGTGCCATGTCCAAATTGTATTTGTATTGTTGGACGAAGGCAGTGCCAAGATCTCTGAAAGTGCTGATCGTGGCACGGTTTAAACCCATGTACCATTTGAGTGCGGCACCGGTTAAACTATCCTGAAAATAGTGAATCAGTAGATCCTGATTCTTCGTCTGAGCTGACATCCGCCGAGCGTACATCACCAGATGGATCTGAGGGCAAGAGTTACCCTTGTATTTTTCAAAGTCGGGCACTTGGAATTTGTGCGGAACTTTCACATTGGGGACCAAGCAAAGATCTGCGGCGTCCTTTCCAAATAGATCCTGACCGCGAATGGCTTGCAGTTCCTTCTGCATTTCCAAGAACTGCTCCTGGAATTCCTCCATTCTGTCAAACATATTTTCCTTCTTACCAGAAGGTATCTGTGGAATCTGTCCTTCCGGGACAGTGTGCACCACAAGGGGTGGTACCGTGACTACGGCAGTGAGTCTTGGCGTCTCCCGAAGTTTGTAACCTTCAGGAGTCTTCAGTATGCCCCTAGCATCTTCGCTTTCCCGAAGTTTATAACCTTCAGGCCCAGCGGCTTCTGTTGTGGTTCCCTGATCTTCAGTGATCGGCGGAACATATCCTTCCGAGATATAGTTAACAGGCATGCGCCAAGGACGATCTTTCGGCATCTGATACCTAGGATCATACTTCTCCACTATGGGCATTGAGGTGATCTCTAAGATCACAGTTCGTTGTATCTGAGCTTCTACCATGGCTTGCATGTCGTTACGAAGGTTTCTCATATCCTCTCTCAGAGCGTCGATCTCTTCCTTCAACTCTCTGTTTTCTTCCTCAAGATCATCCATCTTTTTCTGATGATTGGCCCGAGTATTATACGAATGAGACAGTTTGACTCTAGAACCGAGACACAAACGTGAGATTCGTAGGTAAGAAGAATACGCGATATGAGAATGATGAATGCAATGATTATATTAATTGTTTAAGGTTTAATCAAAATAAACTTCGACAATTAGATTACAAATATCAAACGGTGGGGAAACCCCTTTTTATTGAATTCAAAGGATTACAGAAACGGAAATACAGTAGATTACAAAGTACAGAAACAGAAACCTAAGCTAATGGGTCCTGAGCCCTCTCTGAAGAGAAATCGGGCGCTGATTCTGGTATCTTCCTTTTCTTTGACCGGGGCTCTTGGGCCGTTGTCGGGTTGTTATTCCTTTGCCAGGTGAAAGGAGCGAGCAAACTCCTTTAGTCATCTTGATTCTCTACAGCATGTTGCTCCAAAATTTCAATCAGAGCATCTTTTTCTTTCAGTAATTGTTGTATTTTGATGCACTCTATGTCAAGGGTGCGGTACTTGTTCTTCCAAGACCTTCTCTCCTTTTGAACTTTGTTGAGAGTAACCTGAAGCTTTTCAGTTTCCGTCATGAAGTACATGAGAGATTTCCTCGGCGGAAGAATTCTGTAACGAGGATAAGGCATCTTTAGCTTGAGAGCTCTAGTTTGTACCCAGTGGAGATAAGGCTCCACCGAGACACAGTCTGGTTTTCCTAGAGACTCTCGTCCTTTCTTATGAACATGCTTCCAGGCTTGCACTATTTCTGTCTTTAGTGCTCTGTCATTTTCTTCTTCCTTGAAAAAAAGACCTTCCAGATGAACACCCCGTGGGACGTGTCTCACCGGGTATCCAAATTGACGGCGAACCAATACCGGATGGTAGTTGATTCCTCCTTTAGTTCCTATGAGGGGTACGTTGGGGAAGTTTCCACAACGGTCAATGATTCTGATTCCCTCATAAATCCTATTGCACCAATCTATATCAGAGTTGGTAAGAGACATGATCTTCTGCGACCAACGTAAGGCACTCTTACAATCCCAAAAAGCAACAAATTTGGGCAAGTGGGAAATAAACCATTTGTAAAGCAGAGGTACACAACATGTGATCTCCCCTCCACTGTACAAGTTTCCCAAGTGTCCAGAATGATACGCATCCGCGAGCAAAGTAGGTACAGGGTTTCCAATGAGAAAAATCTTAATGGAGTTAATATCGACGAAGTTATTGATGTTGGGAAATAAAAATAACCCGTAGGTGAGCAAGACAAAGATGCTTTCAAAAGCAGTCACGTTTCCTATACTGGCGAAATACAGGGCCTTCTTTGTCAAGAACCGGGCTGGCAAACCTTGGATGCCACCCTCAGTAGTAAGGTGAGTCCTAACCTCAGGCTCGTCCAAATGAATTGCTCTTGCAATGGTCTGATTCTTTGTAATTTCTTCCAGTCCAGAAAATGGAGCTCGATCTGTGATGTGTAAATCGATCAGATGAGAATACTCCTCCAGCGTTGGTGCTAGCTAGTAATCCGGGAATGTGAAACAGTGATAAACCGTATCGTAAAACTGAATTAGCGCATCCATGATTCCCTCAATCACATGGACTCTTAACAGTGGTAGCAAACCTCCGTGCTTGGCTCTGAAAGCCTCTGGGTTAGTGATCATCCTCGCTAACCTTCTCAAATCCTCTAGTTTTGGAACCTTGAAGGTATAACTATGAGTTCTCCTTCTACCGAAATCCATTAGTGCAATCCCTTTCTCTGATATTTGCAATCACAGTCTTAGTTTAATTTGAAAAACAGAGAGACTAGAAGAGAAGATTTTTTTTTGAATGTTTTAATGTTTTTTTAAAATGAATGCATGAATGCAGCACACAAAAACATAGAAAAAACATGGGGTCAAAGGGTCGTTGTCATGAAGTCAAGGCTCTACCCATCCTCCAAAGGTTTATACTAGGGTGATATTTGTACCTGTACTCATTATCATCAGCTCTTCCCAGGAAAGCAAAACAACAAGCGGATCGCCAGCAGTTGTAAAGCGATCTTAGAGTAAGTGCCATTCACCGAGAATAGATCACCAGCCTCAAATGAGGGTAGTATCGCGTAACAACTATTCCTGAAAGTTTCCGCACTACGAAAGGGTTTGGCTCCTCAGCTTCTCAGACTTAACAACCGGCCCATTATCTAGGTGAGAAAATGGGTTGCGTTGGTCAGCCTCCACTGAGGTTGATGGTCGACCTTGTCGCCATCACTTATCTTAAGTGTATACTCAATCTTTCCACATACGGCATCACCCGCATTCCCATTAGCAGAAAAATAAACATGTATAGCAATTAGGAAAAGCAGTATATATATTTGTCCTAAACATCCTAGACCTTTTAAAGCTATGAATCTTAAGTTCCTGACAGAAATGGGTTCCCCGGCGGAAGCCCCAATCTGTGGTATCACACAAGAGATAAAAAGGAAGACCGTGCCTAGATCTAACTTTGAAGGACCCCACGGTGGGCGCCATTTTTCTGTAGCGAGCGATTTTGGACGTGGTTCTTAAGCGCTGGTCGCTCTCTGCGGTTTGAGCTTAAACTACAGGTCAATTCATTTTTTATCCTATTGTGAGCTGAATAAGGAAGGGAAATAGATGTCTCCAATTAACCCTACTTGCATACTGAGTTTAAACAGCGGTCTGTTAGGTTGCGATTGCTATCAATGTGGGGGGCCCTTGTACTGGTTATTTGTATTTTCGACAATACGGTTTTCTTTCTTTTTATCTAGACAGAAGGTTTCTGGCGGGGAACAAGGATTAGGATGTTAGGACTGATGCTTTTGAATTACTGCTTTTGATTGATGGAGATATGGGATTTGGGTTTTTTGTTGATTGTGCTCGCTAAGATCTTTTCTTTCGATCTTATGCCTACGTATTCCCGTTTACAGAAACAGGGAAATCAGAGCATTCGTAGTTCCTCCTATTCTATGGGAGGAAATGGGTGTTTTTCGTGTCTTGTTCAAAGCCCAAGACGTGAAGCGAAAGGTGATTTGTTTCTTGTTCAAAGCCTAAGATGTGAAGCTAAAAGGGTTGACCTTAAAGAGAATTTGTCATCTCTAAAGAGGTTTGTCTGTCACAACTGTTGGGTGACTGATTATAAAGGGAGGATTACTTTAACCGGGATACGCGGATCCTAGCAATGCCATAATTTCCTTTATAGGGGATTTTAACCTGAAGGAGAAAACTTTAACTCAGTGTAGAGCAATGCCATCTTTCCTTAGGAATTTCTCATACTAAAAGAGGGATATTGGCATGGATATAGATGATCCAGAGGCTTGCCGCTTACAGCGATTAGATGGAAGGGGAAGGAGTTGTTGATGTTTGTGTACTGTGAACGAGGCACAACTTTGATGCTAAAAGGTTGGTTGGACCAACCAGTGGTTTTCTTATACAAAGCCTAAGCGGAGGCTGATATGTGTCTCGTACAAAGCCCCGAGAGAGAGGCTAAAAGGGGTTGATCCTACAAGAGGATCTTTTATACTCAACAAGAGAGTGTTTTTGTATCTCGTACGAAGCCCGAGATGGAGGCTAAAATTTGTTTGACTCCGCTGGGGAGGATCATTGTACAAAGCCCAAGAGGGAGGCTATGGTTACTGTTTCAATTAAGTGACAGGTCCAGTATACTGATTTTGAAAGAGAAAATCAGGTCTTATATGAGCAACACTGTACTCATGGATTTGATTCAAGGATCCGGGTTATTCCTGTTCTTTAAGGAAGCGGGAAATCCAAAGGGTATTGAGATTGTCCGAGTCTGCGGGTTTCCTTCCTATTTAACGAAGGCGTCACTTGAGAATGTCTTTGAGACTCAAGGAGATTAGACTGTCCAAGTCTAGAGTGTCATCTTTTGTACTGTGCTTTGAGAAACAGTAGTAGACTCTATGAAAGGACTTTTCTATGAAGATGACTAAGTTCTGTTCCTATACCTCTAGGAGGTCGTCGGGACAATTTGTACGAAGCCCAAGAGGAGGCTGGAAACTTTTAAGAAGCCGATCGGTCCTTGTACTAAGCCCAAGAGAAGGATATCATTCCCGGAGGAAGAGATCATTATACGAAGCCTAAAAGGAGGCTGCGAATACTTCTAAGAAGCCGTAGGGTCCTTGTACTAAGCCCAAGAGGAGGCGAGGTCGCTTTTAGGAAGCCTGTGGGTCCTTGTACGATGACCAAGAGGAGGCCGATGCTTTTAAGAAGCCCGCGGGTCCCCAAACCCCGAGAAATTCAAGGCAAGCTATTCACAAGGAATAGATCAAGTCAGGAAAGTTCGAGAATTTGGAAGAAACTGAAAGATGCCATTCACGGAGAATACATTCATCTCTAGGAATAGAGTTTCTTGACAATTCCTAATGAGGACAGCCGAAGAGAAGACTGTATCTGGTACTCCTATTGGGGATCTAGCTGTCTATTTTTACGAACTAAAAGAAACGGCGTCACCTAGTTCTAGACGTAGTTGCCGAGGAAACTCGAAATATCTATACTATTATTACACAGTTGATATGAGTTTATGAAAGAAGACTTACAGTGAAACAACCCCACAATACAGTTATATGTATATGAAAGTGGTAAATGAAAGCAATAACCACTTACTCGGTTGTAGAGCTTCTATGCTGTTTGGTTAGTTGTTTAACAAAGAAAGATTGAAAACAACAGTATATTCAGAATCAAAGGAGAAAGTGCTTTGAAAAAGAAAGATTTGGGGCTTACAGCTCAAGGAGAGGCCCAGGGTTTTATCAGTGAGCGCACTGTTTGAATTTGTACAGAGGGACTTATACAAGTGACTGAGGCCCAATATGTTTTTCTGTACAAAGGGGTGGGTCTTACACTCTCTCAAGAGGCCCAAAAGTTTTAAAGAAAAAGAGTGGGGCTTATAACACGAGGGTAGGCCCAATTGATTTTTTGTTAAAAATGGCGATCGCGCCGAGATTTTCTTTTAACGCAGAGGGGCTTATACAATAAGTGAGGCCCAAATGATTTTTGGTTAAAAGGGGGTTGGGTCTTACACTCTAATAGAGGCCCAAAAGAGTTTTGAATGGGTCTTATAGCTCGAGGAGAGGCCCAAATGGTTTATCTTTAAACTGGCGACGATCGTGCCGAATTTAAAAATGTATAGAGGGACTTATACAATAAGTGAAGCCCAAAATATTTCTGTACAAGTGGGTTGGGTCTTACATTCTAATAGAGGCCCAAATGTTTTGAAAATGATTTATGAGGGTTGAATTAATCCAAAAACCCTAATTTGTTTTCAAAAATGTATTTAATTGAATAAAAATTCAATTAAAATGATCAAAATTGTTTAACATATGGAAAACAAATTGTGATCTTGGATTAATGCTTCAAAAATTAAGTATTGGCCTACAAAATAATTAGAAGGCACTAAAAGTTGCAAAATCAATGTGGAAAAAATATTTAAAATGTCAAAAACAATTAAAATATTAATTCTTTGAAAAAATATCAATTATATGAAATAAATAATATTTTTGGGATTTTTTGGGAAAATAAAATATTTTAACATTTTTATGAATTATTAAAAAAAGAATCAACTCAAAATCATTAAAACTCAGAGAGAAATTAATTTTTGAATCAATTAAACAAAAATCACAAAATTCAAATATTTGAAAATTCAAAAAAGGCGCCAAGAACAACTGAAGAACACACGCGTGTTCTGGGTTTGGCTGATTTGCATTTTCTATCCAATCTCCCTGAATACTTGATTATAAGATGCAATCCACATATCATTATGCTCGTCTTAACCTCACGATCATGTCTATGTCCATTAATTTCATTTAAATTAAACATAAAACATGAAATCACGAAGAAACCTCAAGAACCCTAATTTCTGCATGAAGGCTAGGATTTTTGATACACGATTCAAACAATGCAATTAATTGAGGGAAAACATTTCATGCATGATTATGAACATATGGCAAAATTATTGTGCGAGGAAATATGCATAGATTGAGAGATGACCAAGTTTATGCTTACCTCTAGGCCGTGACAGCAAGTGCAATGTGATTTTTGATTTGGACGTGTTACAGATGAGTGGTGATGATCTGAACAACTTCCTTACACCCTATGGAGTGTGTTTGAATGCTTGGACTTGATTGAAAATGGCTGGAACGATTTCTGGTACCTCAACTGCAACTTGATTGAAAGTTTGAGCAACCAGTTGGTGATTTTGTGATTTTGGTGTTCCAGATGTTATGTGAGTGTTTGGATCACTTCTATATGATGTATGTGAGGTATGTGAGTGATTGGTTTGATTGGAAAAGCTCTCAAACTCAAAACCCGATAGCTACCTTGCTAAGAAAGGCATTTTTGCCAAGAGAAAGAGATTTTGAGGAAAGCATCTGTTAGATGGCATTGGTGTACTCAAACTGATCACAATTGAGCTCTATTTATAGTAGAGTAAGTTTGTTTTGCAAGGAATAGTGAATGGCAACTGGTAAGTAGGTTTGGCCAATGTTGGCAAATGAAAATCCAAGTCTCCTCTAGCCATTGACTAGAGGTTAGGGCACAGAGCTTTGGTTCCCTTGGTCTTGAATAAGTCTTGACTGATTTTAGATGAGAATGGCTCAGTCCATGCCACCTTGATGCTTCCATTGAATGCTTCAATCCAAACTTGGAGTCTTGTCCCTATTTTGGCCATTCTAGGTTCAACATGCTATTTCTTGTTCCATGGACTTTGGAGGCTTGGCTCAGTGATTGTCCCCTTTAGATTCAATCCTCAGATGTGTCCAAGTGGATAGGAGCATTTGAATTTGGCTGATTTTGGTAAATCGAGTAAAATTGCAAATTCTGCCTTGCCTTGGCAGATTTCAACAAGGCAACTTTCCAATGTCATATCTCATGACTCAAATTGAATTTGTCAATGTTCTTGGTCATTTTGGAAAGCCCTTACATGATACAACAACTGTTTGAACATGTTTGGTTTTGATCTCTTTTGAATCCAAGTGAAAAATCCCCCTACATTTGGCAAAAAGTGAAGGCAGATTCTGACTTAGTGAAAATTTCACTAAGTGTTGGAAAAAGTGACATTTTCACTTTTCAGCCATTTTGATCACTCCATAACTCCAAATCCTTAATGAATTGGACTTAGGTCTAGTTGAAGTTTTTGTATAGGGTAATGAGGGCTACAAATCCATCTTTGGATGAAAAAAATGGCTTTGTGGTTTAGGAGTTATGATCCTCCAAAGTTGGTACCCTTGTCACTTTATTTTTAACTTAGAAAATTTTCTAAGTTTTTATGGTTACCCCTTTTACAAGTTATCCAACTTTTCTTGATTATTCTTGATGAATGATGATTCAAATCATACATTAACATCATTTTAGGGTTAAAAATCCATTTTGGTGAAAAATCTCAAAAAGTCAAAGTTGACTTTTGTGCACAGTTGACTTTTTATCAGATGAATTCCAAACTGTGCAATTCTTTAGGAAATCATGTCCTTGACCTAAATCAAACTAGATGGACATGTTCCATGGGTCTCATAGGGTATATTAAATCATTTCTTAGGGTTTGGGAGCATGTCCTGGTCAAAAGTCAAAGTTACAGTTGACTTTCCTCACGAAACCCTAATTGTGGTGCAGATGAAATTGGAACTTGTTGCTCAAGCTTCTTGGATTAATCCATTATTGTAAATGGATCAATATGGTATATTAAAGACCCTCAAATCACGTCTTGAGGTCTTGGCTCATGATTTGTCCCAAAAGTCAAGTTAGGGGTGAATTAGGTCAAGAAACCCTAATTCCTGATTTTTGATGAATCCATCCCCTGAGGAAAAATTGACTTGATGATTGGGTCCATGAGGTTCCATGGAGTATATTAGGTTATGTTTTGGATCATTGGCTCATGCCCAGATGAAAATTTCCATCTGGAGGCCCTGGTCGACCAAAACCCTAATTTGGTGACACTGGCGATCTTGAGACTTGATCCACCTAGAAGGGAGCAACCTTGTGCTTAATCCTTGAAGTGGGAGTCCTTTTGAGCCATTATGGATGTTTGAGAGGTTAGACAAGTTGAAGATCATGTCATTCCTTGATTGATCCTTTGTCTAAGGCTCAGAGAGGGCTTGAAACCCTAATTTTTTATTGTAGTGGATGCTCACCCATCTTTGGGGAGACTGATGAAGTATGATGGTTCCTCCATATTGTGATGATGATTGACACAATGATGGGACATCTTAGTGGTCAAAATTTGGGGTATGACACAGAGGTACCTGCAGCGGAAAAACTTCATACTCCTAACATTCCAAAACATAACCAGCATCAATCACATCCATCATCTGCTAAACTCCCCCTCAAAACAAGAACCAGCATACCAGCTGTTCAAACATGCACACTCCCCCTCAAGCCTAGAACCACAACAGACAACTAGGCAACACATAGGCTAACTCTCCCTCTTTTTAGCCACAATTGGACAACTTCTACATCAAACACAAAGATCTGACAGCCATTAATACATGGTCAAATAACAAGCTTCCAAAGGAACACAAATTCCAAAAAGTTTGACTGGCCAGGCGATACAAACAATGGATTCTTATAGAACTATAAAATCCAAGCCTTCTTCCTTCTAACAGCACCAGACAACAAACAAGTATGAGTCAGTCTAACAAAGATGCAGGGAAGAACCACATGCAGGAGGTCAAGAAACCAGATCCACTGAAGAATAAGAACAAAACAATAACAGCCGCTGGGACTTCTTCAGGAGCAACAAGAACAAGAAAAACATCAGAGACAAGGATGAAAAACATCAAAAAACCTCTAGTGCAACTTCATGCTTCTGATGATGAATGGGATGAATATTGGAAAACTTTTCTTGATGCAGGGGGGTGGGATAATCTTTAGACCCTTTATATGATGCTTTTGATGTACTAAAATCTAATCTTGTATGTTTTCAGCAGTTCAATAAAATTCTGTTTCCTTTAAACTAAACATATGCAATAAAGATCACAACTGCACAAGACACTTCCCAACACATTTAATCCTCATATATGCAAATTCCTAATTTGCTTCTTAATTTTTCAAATTGATTTGCATCTAAGGCCTTGGTAAAAATATCTGCTAACTGCTTTTCAGTAGCAACATGTTCCAGAGCAACTACTTTGTCTTCAACCAAATATCTTATAAAATGATGTCGTATATCAATATGCTTAGTTCTACTATGTTGAATAGGATTCTTAGAGATATTGATAGCACTCAGATTATCACAGTACACTGTCATGATATCTTGCTTGACATTGTATTCTGTTAACATCTGCTTCATCCAAACAAGTTGAGAACAACTACTCCCTGCTGCTATGTACTCAGCTTCAGCAGTAGAAAGAGACACACAGTTCTGCTTTTTACTAAACCGTGATATCAGATTATTCCCTAAGAAGAAGCAACCTCTTGAAGTACTTTTTCTATCATCAGCACTCCCTGCCCAATCAGCATCACAAAATCCACATAACTCAGTGCCTGATCCATGACTGTAAAGCATTCCATAGTCACTAGTCCCATTCACATATTTCAGAATCCTCTTCACTTGATTCAAGTGACTAACTTTAGGCTCAGATTGATATCTGGCACACACTCCAAGAGAAAAAGAAATATCAGGTCTGCTAGCTGTGAGATACAATAAGCTACCAATCATGCTTCTGTATAGACTTTGATCCACACTCACACCATGTTCATCCTTGGACAACTTTAAGTGAGTAGGAGCAGGTGTCCTCTTGTGATTAGCATTTTCCAGACCAAACTTCTTAACAATGTTCTTTGCATACTTGCTTTGGGATATGAATATGGAGTCTTCTATTTCTCTAACTTGTAGACCTAGAAAATAGCCGAGCTCTCCAACAAGACTCATTTCAAACTCAGACTGCATCTGTTCCACAAAATGTTTCACCATTGCATCTGACATCCCACCAAATACTATGTCATCAACATATATTTGAGCTATCATCAGTTTTCCTCCTTCCTCTTTAACAAACAAAGTCTTGTCAATCCCTCCTTTTCTGTAGCCATTCACAGCCAGGAATTCAGTTAAGCCTTTCATACCAAGCTCTTGGCGCCTGCTTCAAACCATAGAGAGCTTTCCTTAGTTTGTAAACATGGTCAGGATATGTTGGATCAATAAATCCTTTTGGTTGATCAACATACACCTCTTCATTTAAGTAACCATTCAAGAAGGCACTCTTAACATCCATCTGAAAAAGCTTGAATTTGAAATTACAAGCCACCCCTAAGGGTAATCTGATAGATTCCAGTCTTGCCACAGGAGCAAAGGTTTCATCATAATCAATTCCTTCAACCTGAGTGTATCCCTGAGCAACTAATCTGGCCTTGTTTCTAGTGACCACTCCTTGTTCATCAGATTTATTCTTGTAAATCCACTTGGTGCCTATCACATTATCTCCATCAGGTCTGGGAACAAGATCACCCACTTCATTCCTCTTGAATTTTTCCAGCTCTTCATGCATGGTATTGATCCAGAATTCATCAGTCAGAGCTTCTTTGACATTCTTGGGCTCAATTTTGGAAACAAAACAAGAATTTGACACAACCTCTCTTGATCTAGTGCTAACCCCTGATTTAGGATCACCTATGATAAGCTCCTTTGGATGATCCTTTTGCACTCTAATAGATGGTTCTTTAATAGATTGTTCAGGTTCAGGCTCAACATCAACAGGACTGGGAGATCCACTTCTGTCTTTAGTTTCTGCTGTGACTTCTTCAACTGATGTTTCAACATCATCCAGGACATCAACATCTTCCTGCTTATCAATGTCATCAATTACCACATTTATAGACTCCGTCATAACCTTTGTTCTGGAGTTGAAAACCCTGTTAGCTCTGTTATTTGTAGAGTAGCCTAGAAAGATTCCCTCATCACTTTTAGGATCCAATTTTCTCCTCTGTTCACGATCTGACAAAATATAACATTTACTTCCAAAAACATGAAAGTACTTCACAGTTGGCTTTCTCCATTTCCACAGTTCATACAGAGTAGCTGAAGTGCCCCTTCTCAAAGTAACTCTGTTGTGAATATAGCAAGCAGTGTTCATGGCTTCAGCCCAGAAATGGTAAGGAAGCTTTTTGGCATGAATCATTGCTCTAGCAGATTCTTGGAGAGTTCTGTTCTTCCTTTCAACAACTCCATTTTGCTGAGGAGTAATAGGAGAGGAAAACTCATGACTGATGCCTTCAGCAGAGCAGTAATCAGCAAACTTGCTATTTTCGAATTCCCTCCCATGATCACTCTTATTCTAATGACATTGCTCTCTTTCTATCTTTGGAGTCTTTGACATAAATCTTTAAATACATCAAACACCTCTGTTTTGTCTTTGATGAAGCTTACCCAGGTGTACCTAGAATAGTCATCTACAGCAACATAAGCATACTTCTTCCCACCTAGACTTTCTACCTGCATAGGTCCCATCAAGTCCATATGAAGAAGTTCCAAAACTTTGGAGGTGGTGTTATGTTGAAGCTTCTGATGTGACATCTTGGTCTGCTTTCCTATTTGACAATCTCCACAAACTCTTCCTTCTTCAATATTGAGTTTAGGAATTCCTCTGACAACTTCTGAAGATATGATTCTCTTCATACCCTTCAGATGAAGATGTCCCAACTTCTGATGCCAGATTTTGACTTCATCATCTCTAGCAAACACACATGTTGAGGTACTTGAGTTTTGTTGCACCCATAGATAATAGTTGTCCTTAGACCTAACACCCTTCATGATGACTTCTCCTTTCTCATTTGTGACATTGCACTCAGATTTTGGAAAGTCTACTTTGAATCCTTGATCACAAAGTTGACTAATACTGATCAAATTTGCTGTCAACCCATTGACAAGTAGAACATCATCCTGTCTAGGAGCACCAGCACAATTCAGCTTTTCCATCCCCTTGATTTCTCCTTTGACACCATCACCAAAGGTTACATGACCTGAAGACTGGAGCTTAACACCTACCAACAAATTCTTAACTCCTGTCATGTGTCTTGAATACCCACTATCAAAGTACCAGTCTTCTTTGGTAGAAACCCTAAGAGAAGTGTGAGCTATTAAGCTTGTAACTTCACCTTTTGGAACCCATTGCTTCTTATAATTGAAGGCCTTATTACCTTTGTGAAACTCCTGTCTGGGAGTATACTGACGTGTCTTCTGAGGATACCTATGTAGCTTATAACAGTAAGTTTTTATTTGTCCAAAACGCCCACAGTGATGACATCTCCAGCGCCTGAATTTCTTCCTAGAAGGAATCCTGTCAGGATGTTTAAACATCTGTTGTAACATCACTGGTTTGGAACTGGTAATAACATCATTAGAAGCTGCACTATTGTTGAATCCCAAACCACTTTTGTCTCCAGCAAGTTTTCCAATACTAAGAATGTTGTCTAGAGCATCAGTACCATTGTTCAACATTCTGACAGTTTTGGTCATAGAATCCATTTTAGAGTTAAGCATACTGACTTCATTTTCTAGTTCAGTTTTTTTAGCTTCTAACTGCACTATGATTTTCTTTAGCTTTTCTCCTTCACGACAGACTTGTTCACTTCTCATGCACAGTTCTTTATAAGAGGCAGCAAGCTCTTCATAAGAAACCTCATCAACACATGAATCATCATCTGACTCACAAACCCCAATCATAGCTCTAACAAGCTTAACTGATTCTTCTTCAGATTCACTCTCACTATTAGTATCAGACCAGGAAGCAGATAACCCCTTTTTCTGCTTCTTGAGATATGTAGGACATTCTTTCTTGACATGACCATACCCTTCACACTCAAAGCATTGAACTCCTTTGTCATTATTGGTCTTTTCTTCATCTCTAGTTTTCTTCCCCTGATCTCCTGATCTGTTGGTGTCAGATGTGATGTTCTTGACATTAGGTTTGTAGCTCCTGTCTATCCTTTTTAGAACCTTGTTAAACTGTCTTCCCAGTAGAACAATAGCATTTGAAAGGTCCTCCTCAGTCTTAGGATCACACTCTTTCTCTTTAGACACCAATGCTATTATTTTGGTCTTCTTTTCAGATTCCTCATTCATCCCTAATTCAAATGTCTGAAGAGAACCAATTAACTCATCAACTCTCATCTTGCTGATGTCTTGAGCTTCTTCAATAGCAGTCACCTTCATTTTGTATCTCTTAGGAAGGGATCTGAGAATCTTCCTTACCAGCTTCTCTTCAGTCATTCTTTCTCCTAAAGCACTAGAAGCATTGGACAACTCAAGAATGTTCATGTGGAAGTCATGAATGGTCTCATCATCTTTCATCTTCAGATTTTCAAACTTTGTTGTCAGAAGTTGAAGTCTTGACATCTTAACCTTGGAGGTTCCTTCATGAGTAGTCTTCAAGATATCCCATGCTTCCTTAGCTACTTCACAAGTGTTGACCAACCTGAAGATGTTCTTATCAACACCATTGAATATGGCATTCAAGGCTTTAGAATTCCCAAGGGCAAGTTCATCTTTTTCCTTGGTCCATTCTTCTTCAGGTTTCAGTTTTGAGCTACCTTCTACTTCCTTCCCATTCTCATCTTTTTCCACAATAACAGGATGTTTCCATTCTTTCAAAATTGCCTTCCAGACCCTGCTGTCTAAAGACTTCAAGAATGTAACCATATGAGGTTTCCAATAGTCATAATTTGATCCATCTAGAATAGGGGGTCTATTCACAAATCCACCACACTCCTTGTCCATTACACCAGAAAGTATCAGCCCTAGATCTCACCCAGATGCAGAGCAGGATGCCTGCTCTAATACCAATTGAAATTCTGGTATCAGATGTGTGATGTTAAGTGTGATGTCACAACAACACAATATGCTAATATGAACTAGGCTATAACAACAGTAAATCAACACAATGAATTGTTCACCCAGTTCGGTCTAACTACCTACGTCTGGGGGCTACCAAGCCAGGGAGGAAATTCACTATTAGTAGTATTAAATTACAGACTCAACAATCCCAGTTGACATCTACTAATCTTAATCACTACCCAATGACACTTCTACCTAAGAGACCACTTAGATATGAGAAACCACTCACTCCCTAAATCACCTCAGTGATACAATCCAAAGATTACACTTTAAACCACACCTTGATCTTGCTTAATAGCTTTGATCAAGAACAACACACTCTTGCTTAAAAGCTCTAGAGTGAATACACTTACAACCCAAAATAGTAACACCTATTCAACCATGAAAGGTTTACAAAACACACACGAAAACACAAATTTGACTTTCAGTCTTTGCTCTCTTGTCTTCGTTATCTTCAACAAGGGTTGAGGCTGCTTTAAATAGAATTCTGACTTGGGCTTGGACCTCCTCCAAATATCTGATTTGATTTGTTTTTAAAAGCAGAATTTAAAACAAATTTGATCTTTAAATCTTTTTAAATCATACAGCCCTTAAACATAGCAACATGATCTTCTCCAAATCTGATTGTAACTGATAATATCTTCTCCAAGATATTCGCACACAATCTCTCTAACAGATCTTCTCAAAACAAACATTTACGCGCAGCCCTAAAACATCACAGCCTGATGTTTTGATGTTCTGATAACTGATGTCAAGACATAAAGTTTAACATTAGCATATAAAACTTCAACCCTGCAACAACTAATGTTAGGAACCAAATGTTAAGACATCAGACATATGACATCAACATTGTTCAACTTAGTTTTACCAAAACTCCAGCCAATACAAGAACTAACAGAGGTATTTGCCAGATTCAAATCTATGGTCGAAAGATAAAAATTTTGAGGACTAATGGTGGTGGAGAGTATGTGTCGAAAGAGTTCGATGCATTATGTGAATAAGAAGGGATTGTACATGAGGTGGTGCCACCCTACACTCCACAACAAAATGGAATTGCAGAAAGAAAGAACAAAACCATCATGAACATGGTGAGAAGTATGTTGAATGGAAAGTATCTACCCAAAGAATTATGGGGAGAAGCGGTTTCGACAACAACATATATATTAAACAGATGTCCGACGAAGAAGCTTGAAGGAATCACACTGGAAGAATGATGGTCTGGTGTCAAGCCTAGCCTCAGTCACTTGAAGGTGTTTGTATCTATAGCATATAGACATGTTCCAGATCAATTGAGAAGGAAGCTTGATCATAAGTCGAATCAGATGATCTTGATAAGATATCATTCTACTGGAGGTTACAAGCTGTTCGACCCAGTGAATAAGCAGGTAGTGATCAGCAGGGACGTGATCATAGATGAGCTTAAAGAAATGGGATTGGAATGAGAATGTCCAGAAGGATTCAGTGAGAATCTCTTGTGAAGAACCAGCCACTGAAGTCGAAAGAGAAGTTTGACAGGCCCAAGCAGACCTCGATGAAAAAGACATATTCCTACAAGGTTGCAAGAATCTGTGATTACATCAAATGATGTGGTCGATGAAGAGGGTGAGCTGATACATTATGCTTTCTACGCAAATGTCGAACCAGTCAATGCAGCTGAGGCATTGAAAGATTCGAAGTGGGTGAAAGCAATGAATGAGGATTTAGACTCCATTGAAGTCAACAACACTTGGTCACTTGTCGAATTGTCTCAAGGCAAGAAGGCAATTGATGTGAAATGGGTTTACAAGGTGAAAGTGAATCCTAAAAGAGAGGTAACTCGACACAAGGTGAGACTTGTGGGGAAAGGATTTCTTCAGAAGGAAGGAATCGACTTTGATGAAGTATTTGCACTTGTTGCTAGGATCGAAACAATCAGGTTGGTTGTTGGTCTAGAAAATATGAACAACTGGCACACATGTCAGATGGACGTGAAATATGTATTCCTTAATGGCTGCTTAGACGAAGAAGTTTATGTCCCACAACCAGCTGGGTATGTGAAACAAGGCGAAGAAAGAAAGGTGTATAGGCTGCATAAAGCCCTGTATGGACTTAAGCAAGCTCCAAGAGCTTGGAATAAGAAAATCGTCAGCTTCTTAAGGGAGAAGGAATTTGTGAAGTGTAGGACTGAGCATGAAGTGTATGTAAGGAGAAACAATAGTGAATTGATTATACTATGTTTCTATGTCGATGACCTATTAATAACAAGAAGTTGTAAGAAGGAGATCGAAGATTTCAAACATGACCTAAGTGGGGAGTTTGAAATGTCAGACTTGGAAAATCTTTCATATTTCCTTGGCATCAAATTCTACAAGACCACTAGAGGTTTGATGATGATCCAAAGAAGATATGTATGCGAAATACTCAAGAGATTTGAGATGCAAAATTGAAACCCAACTTCGACTTCACCTGAGACAAGACTGCAACTGTCGAAGGATTCAGATGAAGATGATGTCGACCCAACCCAATATAGAAGACTTATTGGGTCACTTAGATACCTTTGTCACATAAGGCCTGACTTAGCATACAGTGTAGGTATGGTGAGTAGATTCATGCAGAAGCCAAAGGTATCACACCTAGCAGCAACGAAGAGGATACTGAGGTATCTAAAAGGGACTCTCGACTACAGCATTTTGTTTCCCACAAATGATGAAGGAATAGAATGGAAGTTAGTGGGATACATCGACTCTAGTTGGTATAGTGATAGTGAGGATCAAAAATCCACAACTGGCTATGTGTTTATGTTAGGTGGTGCACCAGTTGTTTGGAGTTCGAGAAAGGAGCCAGTAGTGGCATTGTCATCATGCGAAAGTAGAATACATAGCTTCTTCTCTTTGTGCATGTCAAGCAACATGGATGGTGAACTTGGTCGAAGAGATTACAGGGAAGAGTCATGGAAAAATTACCATGAAGATCGACAACATGTCAGCTATCAACTTGGCAAAGAATCCAATAGCACACAGTCAAAGCAAGCACATCGAAATGAGGTTCCATTATCTTCAAGAGTAGGTAGCAGAATGGAAGGTGAACTTGGAACACTGCAGAACTGAGAATCAGATTGCAGATATCATGACGAAGGGAGTACAGGTCGAAGTTTTCAGAAGGCTAAGAGTCATGATGAATGTATACAGCTTAGTCACAATGAATTAGGTGGTGTGTTGAGTTGTAATTCCTTGTGTCGAAGCAGTGTAGCTTGAGAGAAACAAGGAGTAGTCGAATTGTTATAATGTGTGTATGTCGAGTTGTAATAGTGTGTCGAAGTGTCGAAGCAAGTTGCTTCACACAGAATTTCGACTTAGGCATATTTTAGTAATCTTATCTATTTTGGGCTTTGACTTGGGGTGCAAGCTAACCCAAATCTATAAATAGGGAGAAACCCTTATTTTTTTTTGTAAGAACTCATAACAGAATTCACAGTTTGCAGTTGCAAGTGAATATTGAAAGTTTCCACAGTTTGTGGGCAGAGAAAAACTCTGCAAATTTTCATCTTCTTCTCCAACGCTATTCTTTTCTCTTTCTCAACCCTTTTCTTTTCTTTTTCATTATCATTGTGTGATTGTTAACAATCTTGAGATCAAGATTGAATAGAAATTCTCCATAAGTTGTGGTTGAATTCCAACAAAATTTAACATTAAAACATTCGCAGGATGAAACAAATTTCATACAAAATAATGCATATCAACACTTATGGAATATCTCATTAATAGAGGAATAAAAGTTATACTTATTGACTTTATCACCTCATGAAAGAAGCTTCATTACCATTGGTTTGCAAAGCAAAAACACTACCCATTATTATATTAACAACATGAACAATTGAAATTTTTTGTTTCGATAAAATTAAAAAGTATTACAGAATAAGAAGCTCTAGTTGAAGGTAGGAGTCCTACCGTAGGACCCAAGAGATGAGTGGTTTGAGACAACTTGACTCTTCTGAAACATGAGAAGGGTGTTCATATTCTCTTCTTTTGCATCCTACAAATTGGAGAAATAAATATTGGTTGTTTTTATTTTTAATTTGGTATTATGGTCAAAACTTAAATATACTTCTAATTTAATACTAACTTTCAGTTTAGATAATTATTTTGGTTGGTATATAAGTAATTATACATTAAAAACCACATATATCTCCAAGTTCAGAGCTACCAAACATAGGCAGCATAATAAAGACTAACTAGAAAAACTTCACCAAAAGATATATGTCAAACAACACACTCTCGACCATAACCACACGCTCTCGACCATGTAGCTTATATTCTAAAACCATATAAGTAATAAATATCATACAAGATCACTCATACCTAGCCAATACTTATCATAAATGATAAGTCAAAACACACACGGGTCTATTTTGGCTGGCATTTTTCTACCTTCTATGACAATGAAAATTATATGTCAAGTTTCAATTTTACTTCAGTCTATCACAATGACTTCCCTTTCCTATATTCAGATTCGCAACATTTGGCCTAAATACACTGCATATTTGTTGTTCCTTTTAGATTGACTACATTAGACAAAACAACATATGTACAAGATGTATTTTAGGCAACATGTGGAACAAGATGTTCCAGCATGTGTTGTAGCATCTGATTTTATTGTCAAGAAGAGTTGTTGGCTAAAGTACTTGACATTACTATATGCAAGAGCTGTTTGGCTAAAGTTCTTGACAGAACTAGCTAAGCAATAAGCTTAAGGTAAGGGTTTTGTTTGTCTTGTGATGTCCTTCAGAAGTGTTGATGTGCATACTTCTTAAGATGATCCAGATTTTGTTTTTGGGAAGAAGTTTGTGTCAATAATCCAAAATCAACTGTAAAAGATTTGGATTTTCTTAAGTCAAAGAAGATTTGATTAAATATACCTTCAAGGTTTGGTCCAAAAACTAGTCTACAAAGACGACATGCATGAAGAAGAGTAATTTTGGATGCTCTGGTGTAACATGCGGAACACGATGTTCCAACATGTGTGGTACAACATCTGGTATACTTAAACAAGATAGATGTTAGTGTATGCTGCAACATCTGACAACTATTGCATTTGTGGGTCAATATTCTCTATCCAAGATTCTCTTTACCTTAGAAGATCTTCAAGTTATGGAGAGGAATGAATTTGGATGTATTACAGCAACATGTGGAACACGATGTTCCAACATGTGCAGTGCAAAATCTGGCCCTGATTCTGAAGGCCAATCCCCGTCATTGGACATAAGTCCTACACGTCACTAGTTCCTTTGAACTTAAAACTCAACATAAATCATCGCCAATGCAAGGCCACATTAATGGTTCCACTAAACTGAAACACCTCAGCATAAACTCAACGTTTTTCCTCTTCATTAATAATTCACCATAAAATCAACATAATAATTAAAATATCTAATTTTTTTAACAATGCTCATCAAACAACATCAAACAGTCGGAAGAGTCGGAAACCACTCAAAATTAATCGAGTCAAACGACTGAATTACTTATCAAACTCAACTCTAAACATATCAATAACTCATATCCAAGTTATTTATAAATGTATTCAAATTCTTTAAATCTCTCCAAGGGTTTCCCAAAATCCTTACCCCTCTAAGTTTACCCTTAGGGTCCGTAAACCTTTGATTTAACTCTAAAATAAAATGTTTAACTTCACAATAGCACCAAATATTATACACTTATGATAAAATTATGTAACTCTCCATTTTAAAATTTCTTTAAACCCTCTTTCAAACACAATATACTGCATCTCAATCAGAGTTTTCTAACTCTAGTTCTATTCGTTTTACTGTAACCATATCATAATATTTCTGATATAAACTCTAAAACAGGATGTCTAACTTCACAATAGCACCAAATATTATTAACTTATTATAAAAGTATGAAAATCTCAAATTTAAAGGTTATTTAAAGCCTCTTTCAAACGCACTTAATTGTATCTCGATCGGAGTTACAAAACTATAGTTACGCATGAAATAAGATGACCAACACTAGACTGAAATTTGACTACACTTTTGTAATTAAAACCTGAGAATTGCTACTTTTGTAGCGCTCCCCGACCCAATTTCCCCTCTTTAACAAAACTATTATCGTGTTAACTTTCTAATGCAACTGACCGCACCTGAAAAGGACTTACGAAACTCAAGTTACGTTTGAAACAAGACGATCAAACCCCTTCTATGTATATCTGCAATTTTTCTCTTTGCAACAGTTTCAGACTCTTATATTTTCATTCTCATGGCGGTTCAAACTTAGAAATCAACATTTTCTCACCAACAACAAAATTTTCTCATCACAACTCAGAACTCAACAATTACAAAATCTGAATACATATCATGTCAATTAATAACACCCATATCAATAGAGAACTCTATGACATCAATCATAACATTTTAACACATATCATATAATTTCAGCAATTAATAGAGCACAAAGATTAGGATTAATAACAACAGCCTAAATAGATTTTGCACAAACTCCTTCAAGATTAAATTCATTCATCAACAGGGGAACATAAAAGAGAAAAAGAGAAAGAGGATAAGGACTCCCCACTAACCCTTGTGTTTAACACCCATATATTGAATAATTCTTTCCGTTTATCTCGAATTTGTAGAAAAACTTTGAACTTTAGCTATAGAGAATTCACAAATATACACAAGTTTTATGACCGAAATTAATATCATTAATCAATATTAAAAATTGTACACATACTATATGTTCTGGACTGGGCCAGCGCCTTCCCATCAGTCGGGTAAGCCCAACCCAATACCACGCTGAGAGGCCCATTAAGGCCCAATCCTCTCTCTCGTCGAGCACACTCAGATCCCATTAATGTCGATCAGATACTACAAGGCTTGGGGAGAGAATGAGCATCCTCCCCGCATACTCCACGTGCTCCTCCCGCGGGGACACGTCATCAGGTGACTACCTACCTCCGAAAGAGTTGGTCTACCCACTTTCCAGAGAACTCGGGGCAGTTACTCCAGGGTGAAGACCACGTGCTGGTCTTCCCTACGCCATGTAAGCCCTGGTAGTTATCTGCATTGGGCCTAGCAACCCAACCCAGTGCAGACGACCGTTGGCCCAACGCTAAGGGCACAATATAAATACCCATTTTCACTAGAGGATCAGGTATTCTAATTTTTACTCTCACTGCCTTCTGTACTTGCTTGCTCCGTTCCTGACTTTAGCATCGAAGTACCTTGCAGGAACATCCCCCACCGTCTTACCATCATCGGAGTAGCGGAACTCACGACGTTTGCTGGCCACCGATCGACTTTCTAATCAGGTATAATTAGTGGCGCCGTCTGTGGGAACTTTTGCTTCCCCGTTTTTCTCTCTGTAAAAACCAAAGCAACTTTCATTCTCTGACAATCATGGCCAACCCTCGAACTGATGCCAACTCTCCAGACATAGCCTTCGTTCCATTCAACAACGGAGACGACCACGAGCCCAATATGGTCGTTAACGTCGAAGAAGGCGACCAGAGGGATGGGCGTACTTCCTCCCCCTCCTCTGATGACGTGGCCTTCAATGCCGCCCAACATGATGGCAACCCAGCTGCCTACCAGCCGGTCCCCACGCCACCGAATGCGGATCTGAACATGGTGGCCCTGTTCGCACTAATCAACCAAACCAATTTGTTGATCTCCCAGCAGAACGTGCGGATAGGAGCGCTCGAAAGGGAGCGACAACAACGCTCTCCCCCACAGAGACATCATCGCCCCACGTTGCCCAACCCTTCTCCTCCCCCACAGAGGACTTGGAAAGACGACTCACGGACTCCTTCCCCCAACCTACGGGGTGCCGCCCGCGTCTGGAACGATCCTAACCTGTGGTCACCGAGAAACACAATCGGTCCCCGGTTCGGAAGGAAAAACGAAGTTACCCTGTCCAAAAGTGGAGAAAAGCTGACGGTAATGGCGAGAAGCCGAAGAGCTGACCAAGAAGTTCCCCTCGACAAAACAGGCACAGTCGTGGTGACCACTCCCCGTCACAATCACCAGTTAGGAGTGACGAAGATGACCAGTGTACCCCACAGTCCAGGGAAATTATGGAGACCCCTTTGCCCGTGGGGATATAGAAGCCTCCACCCTTGGCGACATACGACGGCACTGCTGACCCGGATGACCAGGTCAAGAGTTTCGAGGCAATGCTCGACTACAGGAATGTCTGAGGGGCCATCAAGTGTAGGCTCTTCCCGACCACCCTCCGGAAGGGTGCCATGGCATGGTACAAGAGCCTCGCGTCGGAGTCCATCACCGCCTGGAAGGAACTGAAGAGACACTTCTCCAGGCATTTCACTGCGTCCCGACGCCACCTGAAGACGGTGGCCTCCCTGGAAGCCATCATCTAGGGGAAGGATGAATCTCTCAGAGATTACATTAGGAGATTCAACCGGGAGCCATCCAGGTAGCCGCCACAGACGACATGAATAAGTTTCTGATCGAGCGAGGAATACGACCTTGCACTGAGTTCGCCAAGGCTGTGGGCATCCAAATGCCCCGCAACTTGGAAGAACTCCTCCACAAGGGCCAAGCATACATTCAGTATGAGGAGCTAGAGGCTGCCCACTGCGCCCGCGACTCGCGGCATCAAGAGGGCCCCTGAAGCTCCAGGCAAGAAAACTCTACCGCTCCCTGACGAGGGGGTGATAGAAGAAGAGAATACCGTCCCAGAGACTCTCGTGAACCGAGAGGTCCAGCTGGCCGTTTCATAAAGTAAACGCTACTCACTGCTCCCCGCGATCGAATTTTGGCCGAGTACATCAACTCAGAATTCCAGAAAGGAGGTGTCCGCTTTTCGAAGCCGACACCACTCAAACTAAATGTTGACAAGTCTAAGTACTGCAGGTTCCATGGGAGCCATGGGCATGTCACCGAGGACTGCATCCACCTCAAGGATGCAATAGAAATTCTGATCAAGAAGGGGCACCTCAAGCAGTACATGAAGAGGAACGACTCCCCCAGACAAGATGCCCGGGAGACACAAAGGGTCGAGGAGACGACCCCTTCCGCTAGAGAGAACGGGCTGCAAGTCGCTTTGAGTATCACTCGACCAGAGGACTTTTATATCCCCGACGAGCCTGAGATCCCCGTGACCGCTCGTAGCCTGTGGGAAAGCTTCCCCACGTAAATGGTTACATCAGGCGAGGGGTTCAACAAGGTCTCCGTTGGGTCGATCAAGCAAAAGTTTGATGAGATGATCGACGCGAGCTCAGCGTAGACTGCCACCTTCGAGAAGGAACAAGGTAAGTTGAACCCCATCACCTTCTACCTCGAGGAACTACAGGGTAGCGCCCCCAACTCCACCATTCCTCTCCTGATCAGGGTGCAGATGGCGAACTTCGATGTCCGCCGAATCCTGGTCGACCAAGGGAGCTCGGTGGACATCATGTATGCCCACCTCTTCGAGACCCTCCAGCTTAATGAAAGGCATCTGACCCCCTACATGGGCTTAGATCTCCAGGGTTTCAAAGGCATGACCACCAGACCATGGGGTTATGTCGAGCTGATGGTTACTTTCAGAAGTGATGACACTGCCCGACAAGTCAAGACCCGCTTCCTGGTAGTGGACTGTCATTCCCTGTACCAGTGCATCCTGGGAAGGACAACTCTAGCCGAGCTCACGGCGGTACCATCTATAGTCCATCTGAAGATGAAGTACTACACGACCAGAGGTCGGGTCATCACCCTCCACGGGGATATCGAAGTTGCAAGGAGATGCTTCGAAGCTGCAACCAAGGGTCTGAGCTCGATCAACGTCAAGCCCAAGGCCTGAGAGAAGCCAGCCCCTGACGCAGAGCAGAAGCCATTCCCGCGCGTCAATGCCGTGGACCTCAACAGTTGTTTCCTCGGCGAGCAGGAAGAAGGGGGAGCAGTAGACAATGACCTCCCAACTGAAGGCAACGGGCAGCCTCTCCACCCAACGTGCCCCATTCCTGATGAAGACTTCTAGCTTATCACTCTCGGAGACGATCCGGACAGGAATGTGAAGATTGGTACAGGACTCCCCGACCTGGAGAGGAAGCAGTTGAAGGCTTGCCTCTAGGAGAATGCTGATTTGTTCGCGTGGAGCGCGTCAGAGATGTCCGACCTCGACCCAGAGGTGGCCTGTCACCAGCATACTGTAGATCCATCCGCTAGGACTGTAGTTCAACCTAGGCGTATGCAGTCTCCCGAGAAAGCGGGAGGTGCTGAAAAAGCCGTAAAAGACCTCTTAGAGGAAAATTTCATTTCGGAGGCCAGGTACACAACCTGACTGTCCAACGTTGTACTTGTCAAGAAAAATAATGGAAAATGGAGGATGTGCGTTGATTACACTGATCTTAACCGGGCATGCCCGAAAGATGCTTATCCACTACCTAACATCGACCAACTGGTCGACAATTTTGCAGGTTTCAAGTTATTGTCCTTGATGGACGCCTACTCGGGGTACAATCAAATCCCCATGGCCAAGGCTGACAAGCACCACACCGCCTTCATGACCGAGTCGGGCAATTACTACTACAACGTAATGCCCTTCGGCCTGAAGAACGCCGGCGCGACCTACCAGCGGATGATGAACAAAGTCTTCTGGGGAGAGATCGGCGACATGCTCGAGGTTTACATTGGCGACATGATCGTAAAGTCTGCAGAAGAAGTCGACCATGCTGTCCACCTCAAGAGGATCTTCAACATGGTGAGGAAATGCAAAATGAGGTTCAACCCGGAAAAATGCACCTTCTGCGTTCGGGCAGGCAAGTTCCTCGGTTTCTACCTCACGGAACAAGGGATCGAGGAAAACCCCAACAAGTATAGGGAATTCTCCGAACTCCCGACCCCGAACTCAAAGAAATCGATACAATCGCTAAACGGGATGCTGACCTCGATTTCCCGCTTCGTGGCCAAATCGGCACAATACGCACTTCCATTTTTCAAACTCCTACACCAGAAAGCCACGTTCGAATGGACCGAGGAGTGCGAGCAGGCGCTCCTCCACGTCAAACAAGTCCATTCGCAACCCCCGGTGGTCTCACGACCAGAGGGCGGGGAGATGTTATTCCTATACCTCACCATCGCGAGCAAAGCAGTCAGCGCGGTTCTAATTCGGGAAACCTTCGAAAGGCAGAAGCCGATTTACTTCATCAGCAAAGCCCTCCAAGGTCCCGAACTTAGATACCAGCAGATCAAAAAGGTCGCTCTGGCCCTCGTCACCGCGGCCAGAAGATTGCGACACTACTTCTTGGCCCACACGATCGTTGTGAGGACCGAGAAACCCGTGCGACAACTCTTCGGCCAGCCAGACATGGCGGGGAGGATGCTCAGGTGGTCCTTTGAACTCACCGAGTTTGACGTCCAGTATAAAGGGAGAAAGGCCCTGAAAGCTCAGGTGCTGGACGACTTCGTGGCGGAAATGACCCTCCCAGAACCATCGACCTACAGATCCTAAAAGTGGACGATCTACGTCGATGGGGCATCCAGCTCGACAGGTAGCGGAGCGGGCATCTTCCTGGAAAACGAGGAAGGTATCTTTATCAAAGTCTCCCTCATATTATCCTTCTCGACGTCGAACAACCAAGCCGAATACGAGGCTTTCCTCGCTGGATTACGGTTAACTGAGGATCTCGGTGCCAAAGAAGTCAAAATATTCACCGACTCCCAACTCGTGGCCTCTCAGGTACGAGGAGAGTACCATGCCAAGAATGACAACCTCATCAAATACTTGGCTCTAGTGAAAGAAATGATGAAAAAGTTCACCTCGGCGGAAATGAATCACATCCCACGCGAACACAATACTCAAGAAGATGTCTTGTCGAAACTCGCAAGCACAAAGAAAAAAGGCGGGAACAAATCCGTCATTTAAGAAATGCTTCTGTACCCAAGCTTCGAGAAACCCGTTCCCGCGACTGACGTGAATGCCATTAGAGACGACCACTGCTGGATGACCCTGGTGTACGAGTACCTCACCACAGGAAAACTACCCGATAACTCCAATAAAGCCAGAGTAGTGAGGCGACATGCTTCCTCGTATACGATTGTCGAGGACAAGTTATATCGACGCGACTTCTCAATCCCTCTCCTCAGATGCGTCGAGGAGTCCAAGGTCCCCGGTATACTCCAAGAGATCCATGAAGGGGATCAACGCACAACACCTCGGAAGACGATCACTAGCCCGTAAAGCGCTACGAGCAGGATACTACTGGCCCACCATGCAGCAGGACACCAAGGAACGCGTCAAGAAATGCGACAAATGCCAACGACACGGGGACATGCATCTGGCCCCGCCCAGTGAACTCAAAATGCTATCGTCCCCGTGTCCGTTCGCCTGGTGGGGGATGGACATCCTCGGTCCCTTCGTCGTGGGGTCGTACCAAAACAAGTACCTGATCGTCGGTGTTGACTATTTCACCAAGTGGATCGAGGCCAAAGCCCTGGCCAAAATGACGGCACACAACATACTACGTTTCTATAAGAGAAATATACTTGCCCGGTTCGACGTGCCCCAGGCAATTATCACCGACAACGGGACACAGTACACCGACAAGAACTTTTATGACTTCGTCACCAAGCTGGGCACTGTCGTAACCCGAAATTTGACCTTCCCCTTTTGCCTTTTGCATAAGCATGTGCATTCGCATCGCTGGCATACGCATTCGCACGCTTTTTTTCTCTTTGATTTTGTTGCTGGAATATTCATGTTTTCTAAGCCCGATTAATTTCATCCTCACAAGGTAATCACATCATCAAAATAAGAATAAAATAAGGGTTTCCATGGTTATTCATCAAAGCAAGAGGTTGAAAATCGAAACCGTAGCCACATCACCATTTTTCAAGCAAACTGGGCATTTTTTGGCCTGGTTAATCGATTAACCATTTGTAGTGCAAATGTGTTAATCGATTAACACAAGTAAAATGGGTAAAATCTGATGCTTTTTCATGACAACAACTTTTCCTCCTCATTTTGGGATTCTACTTGGTTCTAGCCGCATGTGGAACATTCTAGACATCTCTAGACATTTCAAGACCATTCAAGACACTCCACTTACATTTATTCACGTGCTTCTCTATAATTTAAGTGCACCATGTTCCTTGATTTCCAAGTATGTGAACCTTTGGATTTGAAGCTTACAATGGGATGTTCCCACCGAGTTAACAAATAACTAACTGAGTTAACCTCTAACTCAGTGAGTTAGATGTAACTAACTCCTAGCCTAATCCCAAACCACCCTAAGCTAACTCATAGCATAATTCCAAACCTCTCACACTCCAAACCAAAACTCTATATAAACAAAGCTTCACTATTTTCACAAGGGGATCAACCATTTTCACACAATTTCTCACACTTCACTCTCAATTCTCTCACATTCTCTCTGAATTTTTCTGCGACTTCTTCATATTCATCTACATTTTCTTCCTAAACCTCACTAAAGCTCTTTACCATTGAAGAATAATCACTTCTACATTGGAAGTGATTATTTCTTGAGCTTAACCTTCAACACTTTGCAATTCTACTTGATTTTTTGGAGTTTTATTAGCTTTTGGATTCATCTCAAGTGTTTACTTCAAGATTCTATGATTCGAATTCGTATTTCGGAAGTTTCGTCGCAATTTGCTCGGTTTCGATACGATTCGGCTACAATTGAAGATTCCTCTGGTTTTCTTTGATTATCTTCATCAAGATCGCTTTACAACAACATCCAAGGCACATCTCAGCCTTGTAGGTTGGTATCTCTTTGCACATTTTACTGTTTCGAATGTTTTCGTATCATTCGGGAAGTAGTTTCGATACTTTTTGTGTGTGAATTAATTATGCCATTGCTTGATCCATGATCTTGTTGATTTAATTAACTCCATTGTTGATTTTTTGGCTGTGATTAAGCTTGATTTTCGTGCATAATCGTTTGCCCTAGCATATGAGTGATTGCACAATCCATAAGTGGCCAAAAGCACTTTTCAAAACTGTTTTTTCTACCCCTGTTTCAGTGTTAATCGATTAACACTTTGCAGTGCAAAAGTGTTAATCGATTAACTAGTGTAAATTTGCTGATTTTCAAGTGTTAATCGATTAACACTTTGCAGTGCAAAAAGTGTTAATCAATTAACACTGCTCCAGATTACCATTTTCATGCTTTTTCAAGTGTGTTTGCTATGCTTTCTTCCTCTAACTTCCATGGATTGATATGCTTAATATTTATGGATGTTTTAGGTGTCATTTAACTTCTGTTTGAAGCATGCTCATGAAGTTTTGATGCACGATTTTGATTATGCAATTGTTCACATTTTTTGGCATTAAATGAACATGATCATTCTTGCACTTTCTTTGGTCACGTGATATATGATTTGTGATGCATACTAAGTGTCATTTGGTACTATTTTGCACTTTCATTCATGTTAACATTAAGTTTGTTCTTCAAAGAATAACTTAATATTGTACAATCAATAATGCACCCTTTTGCTTTAATAATTTTTCATTCCATTTTGGAGAATTATTAGCATACTCCTCCCTTTTGATTAATTAATCGAAACTTTGTTTCAATTATTGATCCTCCCTTTGGCGCTTCTCTTTAGGCCTCCTTTAGAGCTTTCTTTCTCTCTTCCCCCGCAGAGTTAAAGTTTCGTACGACGCACTGGAGCATTGTACAAATTGGAGTTGTTGCGCTGTCCGTTTCAATGTCCGCACCATACTTTGGGTGCTAGATAAGGAATGATGATGGAGTTGTCCTACCCTCATTCTGACTATTTCTTGGGTAAGGGCGTCTGGCCCTCTCACTGAGAATAGTCACCTCTATCCTCAAGCTCTAGTGTTTCTCCTTCCCCAGTCGAGTCGATCCTTGATCACTTGTGCTCCTCTTAATCTCTCTCTTGATCAATCACCATTCTCTTGGTTAAAGATAATTGTTTCTTTGGTTAGCACCCGTCTCTTGCCTCGGTATCCTTCTTCTTTGGTCAATTATTTTACTTTGATTCCCTAGAAGAGTCTCAATTCCTTTTTTCTTCGATTAAACACAATCTTCCTGTTAAACACCGAAACCCTTGCGGAGTTCGCAACCTTCTCTTGGTTCGTCTCCCTTTGATTGGTTAACCACTGCCTGTCAGTTAAAACACTAATTTTATTTTCTTCTCAATTAACCACAGTCTACCTGTTAATATACTGAGTTTCCTTTTGGGTTAATCACCTTTCCTTAGTAAATCACCCTTTTCTTCAGTTAACCCCAGTATACCTGTTAATATACTGAGTTTCCTTTTAAGTTAATCACCCTTTTCTTTAGTTAACCATAATATACCTGTTAATATACTGAGTTTCCTTTTGGGTTAATCACCTTTCCTTGGTTAATCACCCTTTTCTTCGGTTAACCACATCCTTCCTATTAAAACACTGAGCCTCTTCGAGTTAATCACCTTCTCTTGGTTAATCACACATTTTCTTTTCGGTTAATCACAGTTTTTCTGTTAAAACCGAATCCCCAGCGGTCAGCAACCTCTTTGGTTCAATACCTTTTCAATGGTCGGGTATTGTTTGTTCAGTCCGTACTAACTTTCCTTTTGGGTCACGACCTTCGCTTGGTCCCACACCCGTCCTTTGGGTCACGACCTTCGCTTGGTTCTTCACCCGTTCTTTTGGTTGATCACAGTCTATCTGTTAAAACCTTTATCCCAACCATAGTCTTACTCTATTTCTCTTCGGTTAAACACTTCCAGTCAGTTAATATACCGAATTCTTATTCTCTTGGTTTCAACACCATCCCTTTATTTTTGTCCCAGTAGGGTCTTTTACCCTCTGATCCCCCGCACGGTCACTTTGTTCTCTTCTTCCCCAGTGGAGTCTTTATTATTCTTTTGCTCCTTTATCTTCTTGGTTTCGACACCACTTTTGCACTCTATCCTCAGCACAATTATTTCTTTTACTTTGCACTCCTTTCTTGGTTTTGACACCATTTCCTTGGATCCCCGGCGGATTTTGTCTCTACTTCTTTCGCTCTTGGTTTTGGCACCATTTCACTTTTCCTTTTCCGTCTTAGTTCCCCGAACTACGGAAGTTCTGATTCTGCATTCATATGAATGTATGATACGTAGGCACGAGATTGCGATGATCTTGGCGAGCACACTTCCACCCTTCCACCTTCTTCCTTTCCCCCTTCTTTTCCCTGGTTCCATGAACTACGGCGCTCTGATTTCCTCATTGCACTATGAGGGTACGTAGGCACGAGGGCCCTAATCCTTCGCAAGCACTTTCTTTCTTTCTTTTCTTCTCTCTTCTCTCCTCTCCGTTTAGCTAGAAGCCTTTAGATAGATAACCCATCCAAGCCTAGAAGCAAGCGAAATGGTTCCCGTCGAGTACGACGAATGCGTAAGGTGCTAGTACCTTCCTTTCGCATAACCGACCCCGTTCCCGTTTCTCTTCCCATTGGGTTTTATCGATATTTTCCCTGTCCTTTGGGACTAAATAAAGTTCAGTGGCGACTCTGCTGTATCTTTGAGTGTGCGATTCACTCAGGTAAAAACCAGCCATCTTCAGCTGGCGACTCTGTTGGGGAGTCCTTGCGCTTGCAAGTTGGGGTCTCGCCTAGTTTTGCTCGTTTTTCTTGCTTGTTTGGGTGTTTATCTTTTGCGCTTCACTAGCTTTATCTTGACGCTTTATTTGCTTTGTGTTTATTTACTGCATTTCTTTACTGCTTTAAATATTCATATGTTGTATATTATGGATATCTGCTATATTCTTTATTGTTGGTCGGATGGGTGTTCTGAGAGATAAGCCCACTACCCAGGCTTGAGCATACACCTAGGATTAGAGTGGAAAGTAGTGTGACTTGTGTGGTGTCTGGCCAAATTTAGTATACACGAAAATTCCACATCCAGACGAGGTTTTCTTTGGTGATGTTCTATCCTGCGCGTTGGGGCAGACGATAGAATGTGACCTAGAGAGTTGTCGACTCTGGCGACCATTCCCGAGAACTCAGTTGAGGCACTCCTCCCAAGGGGCAATAATGGCAGACCAGAAATGGCAAACCCATTACGCTTCTTGATCCGAGGACCCGAAGCTGAGAACTTGCTATAGGATGACCCTTTTGAGGGGAATCAGTGGACCTGAGAGCCTGAGAAGCTGAGGACCATTAGGAATTCTTGGCCAGATCATACCCGTGAGGGGGATATTGGGTTTTTTCTGCAGGAAACCAAGACTCTTCCAACCTTTATTCTCTCACCGTGTTAGATGGTTACACCGACACAAAATTGCCTTTGCAGATATTTAGATTGTCCATATTTGATGTTCAGACTGGGCTGGTTTCTTAATTCTGGTGTTGCATATCATTTCATCATGTCAAATTAATTTTTACATATGAATTAAAAATTATTTTGCATGAATTGCATTCATTCATGCACGCATATGCATGTCCTTCATCCAGGAAACCATTGCATACTCTGATCATTTACGCCTTGTAGCAAGACGACGACTCGACATCGGTATTTCACTCGGTCAAACAAATCCAAGATCATGGCTGACTTCAAAGCTGAGAACGCTGCTTTTAAGGAAACTCTGGCTCAATTTCAAGTTCGGATGGATCAGTTTCAGACGAATATGGACGCTATTATGGAACTCCTTCGTGCTCAGAAGGACGCCGCTGCTGCTGCCACTATTATTGCAACTGCCACTGCTGCAACCGTTATCACCCCTATTGTGACTATTCCCCCTGTTATTACAACTACTCCTTCCGTTGTTCCTTCTCATGCTACTATTGAAGTGCCAGTTGAGCCTGTGTTTCAACCTGCTGTTCATCCGCCAAATTCTCAATCCGGGTTGAACAAAATGCCTGTTGTTTTTCCTTGGGGCATGCCTTTGAATTTCACTCCTCAGATTGCAAATAATGGTTCCTTCGTACCATATCACCCTTTTGTTGCGCTCGTGCCTAATCGAAATGCTGCTGCATATCCGTGGGGTATGCCTACTCCAGTTCCACCTCCGATAGTGAATGATGATGAAAATCTTCAGGTTCTGAATCGTCAGACTCCTGTGTTGATTGACATTGAAACGCCTAATGAAGAAGAGCATGTGTATAGGGGTCCTCCCATTCATGTTCTGATTTCATCTCAAGCTGCTCAAACTGCCATTCAGAATGTTCATCCTGGAATGTTCTACCCCAGGGCATCCTCAACCGATGTAGTACCTTCTCCGAATTATCTGTTTGGTGTTCAGTTGGGTCAGAATGCTAGTCAGATGGTTAATAAGGGATTGGTAAATCCTTCTCAGTTTGCCGCTCTGCAAGTGCACGCTCCAGCCGCATCTCAGTTGCCAAATCCTCAGATTCTTGTCAGGCCTGCTAACCAAGATAGACCTGCTGGTTACAAGTTGTTGGAAGACCGTATCAGGGCTATTGAAGGATTTTCTGCTTCATTGGATTGGTACATGGGCTTAGAACGCAGCAAAATCCGTACTTGGAGGGTTCTGTCTTAAGTATTCTTGAAACAATACAAATATAATATTGATTTGGCGCCTACCAGATTGCAGTTGAAATTCTGGTATCAGACGTGTGATGTTAAGGTGCAATGTCACAACAACACACTCTGCACAATGGACAGCAATAACAGTAAAATAACACCAAGAATTGTTGACCCAGTTCGGTTACAACCAACCTACTCTGGGGGCTACCAAGCCAGGGATGGAATTCACTACTTGTAGATATAATTTACAGACTCAACAACCCGTTGACAATCTCCTAAACTTATACTTTACTAATGACTTCCTACCTAAGAAACCACTTAGGTATGAGAACACCACTCAATCCCTTACAAACTCTCAAAGAAACCACTTTGAGTACCCTTGATCTTACTTCACAGCTTCGATCAAGCAACCACTCTCTATTGCTTCACAGCTTCTAGAGAGGACAGAAACACAACACCTATTCAAACCCTAGAATAGTGTAAATACAAGCACTCTAAACAAACTCTAGACACTAAGCCTCCAGCTCCTGATCTTCTGAATGTTTTCTGTCACTTTTTCCTTTGGTCTTGTGCGCTTTATATAGCTCCTTGAATTGGTCTTGGACTTGCTACAATATCTCCCAGATTTGTTATTTAAAACTGAATATTTAAAACAG
This sequence comes from Lathyrus tuberosus, assembly GCA_022829125.1. Taxonomy (NCBI): domain Eukaryota; kingdom Viridiplantae; phylum Streptophyta; class Magnoliopsida; order Fabales; family Fabaceae; genus Lathyrus; species Lathyrus tuberosus. The sequence goes on along the minus strand of JALAZF010000199.1, from coordinate 4,186,666 downwards.
ATTTTCTCCTAAAATCTTTTTAAATCTTCAACCTTTTAAATCTCTAACAAATCTGCACCAGATCTCCTATGCAGCAGCAAATATCTATCCCAAGATATTCGCATCCAATGAGACAGCTTGCTCTCCACAATTCCAGCTAATACGTAACCCTAACAACATCACAGCCTGTTGTTGTTAATTCTGCAGGTCTGATGTCACAACATCACCTATGTGACATCAGACATCCAACTTCAGCAATCAATTACTTAACACAACCCAGTGTTAAGACTTCAATGTTGCAACATCAGCACCTTGACATCAACATTGAACATACCTTGTTTTACCAAAATTCCAGCCAATCCAAGAACTAACAATCTCCCCCTTTGGCTAATTTTGGCTAAAACAATCTCTGCACTCTGTATCTTCAGAGACTTTAGCAGCGAAAAAACTTCAATAATTTGAAACTCTTCATCAATAGCAGTTTGACAATTTTCATAATCTTCATCACTTGATCTGCTGCAGCACCATCTTCATTATTGACAACAGCCAATTGGTGCTTCCCCTAAAAAATATGAACCAGCATCACAGCTGTTCAGTAGCTCACAATGTGTAGCACTTCTCCTCTTTGATGTCTGCTTGGCTGCACTCTTCAAATGATATGATATCTTCACTAGCTCGGTCAAAACTCCCCCTCAATAACTGCATCACATTAGCAGCATTTGGCAGTAACATTCTTTGATACTCTTGACTATCTTTGATACTCTTGACTCTCTTGGCTATATACCAATCTCCCCCTTTTTAGCCATAATTAGGCAAACTTCAGTTAAAAGCCCTATTAACTATAGTCAGTACAACCTAGCTCTCATTGTTAGCTTCACAGTTAGCAACCAGGCAAAACAAATCATAGAAAACAAAACTAGTGCATATAACAGCACAATATTCAAATTACATAACCAACACAAAAACCTAAAAACTGAAACTATTATCTAAAAACAGCAGATGGAGATTAGTCTTCATCCGAGCTGGTACCATCAGCATCTTCATCACCCTCATCTGACCTGGAATCCTCAGTGTCGCCATTCCCATTATCTTCCCCCTGTTCCAAGTCTTTAATCATCTGCTCAATCTTCATTTTCCTGACAGTGTTGGTTTTGATAACCATATCAAGATCCTTGCAGGTTGCCTTTAATTCTTCAACCAGCTCAGATTTTGTACTGACCTTCTTAACCCCAGAACTTGATGTTGTAACAATGTCTGGAACATGACTCCCAGCAAACAATTTGGGATGCAAAGATAAAGCTGACTCCCTCTTACATGCTACCTCTGTACTGGTTAAGATTCCAGGATGTTGATCTAAGATTATTCCACAGATAAGGGAAGGGAATGATATAAGCATTTTTATAGCATTGGTGGCACCATGCTTCACTACTTGATCAAATATATAGCTTCCATAGTTGAACTTGACCTTTTTCCCTACAGCATAGATGAACCTTCCTAATCCCACAGTTATGGTGGTTTTGTGATTAGTAGGTACCCAGTTAGCCGCACCAATTCCGTACAATATAGCATACTTGATACTGAGTTTGCTAGCTGTTAATTTATTTTTCAGTGGCCACACCTTAACTTGAGTAGCAGTGATCTCTCTACACACTTCATTATCAGTCACCTCCAGCTCACACTCCTCTTGCTCATCTCTTCCCAGATATTTGTTGACAGTGCTAGGAGAGAAGTCAATACAGTGTCCCCTGACAAACACCTTCATGTAGTTCACACTTCTATTGTCAGAAATGTCTATGGGAATGTTGACAACAAATTCCTTAACAAGTCCATTATAGCACTTAGAGAATCTGGTCACAGTCTTTAGTAGTCCAGCACCATGAATGAGGTCCATAATTTCTTTCATCTCCAAGACATCCTTTCCAAGCTCCCTTTCCAGAGCTAACCTCCTTTAGCACACAAATTTCCACAAGGAAGCACTGCTCGCATAATGAAAGGATATGTTGTCCACTGGCACTTCAGGGACCTTATCAGAAATTCTCTTTAGAATGGTCTTTCTGACTGGTGTGATGTCATGGACATCTTCCTCAACTTCATCCCCAGACTCAGATTCTTCTCTAATCTTTCTCTTTTTAGAGGGTGTAACAACCTTGCTCCAAGGTTTTGTGGGACCAACAACAGTTTTCTTCTTTCCTTCAGTAGGCTTCTTAGGAGAGGATTCATTAGTCTTTCCTTTCCTTGTCTTTAGTCTCTTGGCAATACTTGGAACAGCATTTCCAATGACTTCATTATCTGATAAGTCAACCACATTGATCATGTCCTCACTCTTTTCTTCTTCAAGAGTAGTTCTCTTATGCACATCTTCTTCTTCCCCTCCTCTTTCAGAATCCTCAATGACAGACACAGCAAGTCTATGAAGATCAGATTCTTCTCCTTGCATGTCTACCTTTTCTGCTGGCATCTGATTCAACGGTACAGAAATTCCTTTCACAGGTATTCCTTTGTCCAGTATTTTGGTTTCCAGATTTTGTGTACTCTTTAAAGACCAATTACTAATTTTCTCCATCCATAAAGACTTTCCTTTTAAACAGTTCACATCAGGACTCATTAACGTGAGTGACCTTTCAGCATCCTGATGTCATAGTCTGATGTTATAACATCGACCTGAACATCATTAGTTGAACTATCTTCAAGAGAAATCCAGTGATAGCAGTTATCTCTGGTTCTGGCACCCTTCATAACAACCAGATTATGCTCATCAGAAACCACACAATCATCCTTAGTGTAGTTTACCTTGTAACCTTCATCACACAACTGGCTTATGCTGATCAAATTTGCATTTAATCCACTGACCAACAGAACATTGTCAAGTTCAGGTCTACCATCACCTTTTACTTTCCCAACTCCTGCAACAGCACCTTTTTCTCCATTGCAAAAAATAACTTCAAGAGAGGAGCAAGGTCTACATTCAGCAAACATGGATCTACATCCAGACATGTGTTTGGAACACCCACTGTCAAAATACCATGTTCCTTCTTTAGCCTCTTTGTCAGCCAAGTGAGCCAATAAGCACTTCACCTTCTCCTTAGGTACCCATTGTTTAACAACTTTGGGCCTATACTCTCTCCATCTGTTTTGAGGCTGAGGGTATCCATGCAGCTTGTAGCACGAGTACTGCATATGTCCAAACCTACCACAATAATAGCATCTCACCCTTTTATCTCTGAATCTTCTGCCATGATGAGATTGCTTAGGCTGCCATCCATAATGTGGTCTCCTTCTACCATAACTGCCCAACCTTCTATTATGTTGGTATCTTCTCCCATAAGAAGGCTGAGAACACTGTTTCCTGGATTGTCTCCCATGATGGTGTGGCTTTCTTCTTCCATAGAAATGAGGAACAACATTGGTGTATCCATATCCATAACCATACCAGTTGTCCTGATGTTGAGACACCTGATGAGACATGTGCTATTTGAACTGAGCAGCTTGCATGCTCTTGTGGTATTGTGGGGGCATATACTGACTAGCTCCTTGAGGCTGCAACTTCCTCTGTTGGGGAACATCCTTTTTCTCAACATTCTGAGGCTAAATAACCTTCTTAGGGGTAGACTCCTGTATCTTTGTTTGAGACATAGGTTGGGACACCTCCTCCTTTGCTCCTGAGGTGCTTGCCACATATCCTATACCAGACTTATCACCTGGAACCTTTTCTGTCTGGAGGATCTTGTCAAGTGTGTCTGTACCATAGCTCAGCATCCTAACAGACTTGGTCATTTGATCAAGGTGAGCTCTAACTAGCACAAATGCATTTTCCAGATCAGTCTTTTCATTCTCTAGCTGAGCAATCTGTTGCTTGTGGCACTTGTTTTCTTGACAAATCTCAGCACTTTTTAAACACAACTCTTGATAGGTGGAAGTTAACTCCTCATAGGTTACTTCTCCATCACTAGAATCATCATCAGAAACAACAGCTCCTGTTAAAGCTCTCACATGCTTCGCTGACTCACTTCCACTTTCACTATCTGAGTCAGACCAGGAAACTGTCATGCCCTTCTTCTGCTTTTTCAAGAAGGTGGGACATTCTTTCTTGACATGCCCATATCCTTCACACTCAAAGCACTGAACTCCTTTATCTTGGGCAGTTTTCTCTTCATCCTTCTCTTTTGATGTGCTGATGTCAGAAGATATGTTCTTGACATTAGGCTTGGAGTTATTATTCATTCTCTTGAATACTTTGGTGAACTGTCTTCCCAACATCACTATGGCCTGAGATAGATCCTCCTGCGATTCAAAACTCTTTCCTTTTTCTTCTGCATCATTTGACACCAAGGCTATACTTTTTGGCTTCTTTCCTGGTTCTTCCTCATTCAAACCAAGCTCAAAAGTTTGAAGAGATCCAATGAGCTCATCAACTCTCATCTTGCTGATGTCTTGGGATTCTTCAATGGCAGTTACCTTCATCTTATACTTCTTAGGTAGGGACCTAAGGATCTTCCTAACAAGCTTTTCATCTGACATCTTCTCACCAAGAGCACTGGATGCATTAGCCAGCTCCAGAATATTCATGTGGAAGTCATGAATAGTCTCATCATCCTTCATCTTCAGGCTTTCAAATTTTGATGTTAAAATCTGAAGTCTTGACATCTTGACTCTAGATGTTCCTTCATGTGTAGCCTGCAAAATATCCCACGCTTCCTTAGCAACTTCACAGGTATTGATTAACCTGAAGATATTCTTATCCACTCCATTGAAGATGGAATTTAGAGCTTTGGAATTTCCAAGGGCAAGCTCATCTTCCTCCTTGGTCCATTCTTCTTCAGGCTTAGGCTTAGAGGTGCCTTCTTTATCTTTGCTGGCATCATCTTTCTCACACATGATAGGCGCTTTCCATTCTTTAATAACAGCCTTCCAAGCCCTGCTGTCCAAGGATTTTAAGAAGGTGGTCATCATTGGCTTCCAATAATCATAATTGGATCCATCCAAAATAGGGGGTCTGTTGACGAATCCTCCAACTTCTTTGTCCATCTTTACACCAGAAAGTAACTTCCCTAGATCTCACCCAGAGACAGACAGGATGCCTGCTCTGATACCAATTGAAATTCTGGTATCAGACGTGTGATGTTAAGGTGCGATGTCATAACAACACACTCTGCACAATGGACAACAATAACAGTAAAATAACACCAAGAATTGTTGACCCAGTTCGGTTACAACCAACCTACTCTGGGGGCTACCAAGCTAGGGATGGAATTCACTACTTGTAGATATAATTTACTGACTCAACAACCCGTTGAAAATCTCCTAAACTTATACTCTACTAATGACTTCCTACCTAAGAAACCACTTAGGTATGAGAACACCACTCAATCCCTTACAAACTCTCAAAGAAACCACTTTGAGTACCCTTGATCTTACTTCACAGCTTCGATCAAGCAACCACTCTCTATTGCATCACAGCTTCTAGATAGGACATAAACACAACACCTATTCAAACCCTAGAATAGTGTAAATACAAGCACTCTAAACAAACTCTAGACACTAAGCCTCCAGCTCCTGATCTTCTGAATGTTTTCTGTCACTTTTTCCTTTGGTCTTGTGCGCTTTATATAGCTCCTTGAATTGGTCTTGGACTTGCTACAATATCTCCCAGATTTGTTATTTAAAACTGAATATTTAAAACAGATTTTCTCCTAAAATATTTTTAAATCTTCAACCTTTTAAATCTCCTACAAATCTGCACCAGATCTCCTATGCAGCAACAAATATCTATTCCAAGATATTCGCATCCAATGAGACAGCTTGCTCTCCACAATTCCAGCTAATACGCAACCCTAACAACATCACAGCCTGCTGTTGTTAATTCTGCAGGTCTGATGTCACAACATCACCTATGTGACATCAGACATCCAACTTCAGCAATCAATTACTTAACACAGCCCAGTATTAAGACTTCAATGTTGCAACATCAGCACCTTGACATCAACATTGAACATACCTTGTTTTACCAAAATTTCAGCTAATCCAAGAACTAATAGCAGTTGCAGAACCAGTCTCAACGCTCAGCTAAAACATTTAAAGAGTACACACGAAGATGGCGTGAGATGGCATCTCGTGTGTGACCTGTTCTCTCTGACAACTAGCTGGTTGACATCTTTATGGGTACATTGCAAGGATCCTACTATGAGAAAATGGTAGGTAGTTCTTCTACGAACTTTGCTGACATTATAACTATTGGCGAGAGAATCGAGAATGGGTTAAAGACTGGAAAGATCCCTAGAGCTGCTTCCCAGCAGCCGACTAATAGAAAGTCTCAGAATAGTCAGTCAAAGAAAAAAGAAGGTGAAGCCAACGCTGCGGCGACTCATGTTTCTTCTCAGTATCAAGCACCCATGGCTCTCATGCCTTACTATCTATATCCGTACATCGCTGCAACACAACATCAACAACTGCCATACCTATATCATCCGCAACAACCAGTTCAGAATGCTCAGAATCAGCAACAACCACAACGTCAACAACAGACTCAACAGAACAACAAAAATCAACAGAATCAAAACCAAAAAAACAACAACAATCAAGGAAATCGGAAGCGTCCAAACTTCGACAGAATTCTGGTGCCATACACTGAGTTGTTTCCCTACTTGGTTAACCAAGGGGTAATTGTTTCCAAGGAAATCGCGCCTGCAATTCCTCCATTCAATCCATAGCATAATCCAAATGCGTCTTGTGCTTATCATGCTGGATACATAGGACACGCGACAGAGGACTGTATTGTTTTCAAAACCAAGGTTCAAGAACTCATTTACCGGAAGATTTTGACTTTTGCTGAGGAAGGTCCCAATATTCAACACAATCCGTTTGCCCAATCACGGTGGACCTGCGGTAAATATGATTGAGGATAATTCAAGGGCTGAATTGATCATGGATGTCGACGAGGTCAAGACTCCGATGACTGTGGTTATCAAGAGATTAAACTAACATGGGCTGTTAAAAGGAATGCATGGTAAGTGTCAGATTTGCAACGATAATCCCAACCAGTGTCGAAGACTGAAGGGTTGTGTCCAAATTTTGATGAATTGAGGTGAAGTTCAATTTGCCAGAGCTAAATCTATTGAAGAGGTTGGTACTATCGAGCCATTCACCATTGTCAATAGGAAGGTTCCGGTTGAATCCCCTAAACAGAAGAAAGTACAACCTATTTTGGTTTGCCCGCCAAAATCGTTTCCGTATCAGAATTCTAAGGAGGTACCTTGGAGGTACAGATCTACTGTGTTTTCTAGAGGTCAAGAGATAAGGTTTGCTGAGTCTGAGATTGTGAATGTTACAGCCTCTGGGGGTATGACTCGTAGTGGACGTGTGTTCGCTCCGAAGGTCACTACAAAGCTTGTTCAAGTTCCAACTATTGGTCCTCCCAAGGAGAAGCCTGCATCTGTAACCCCTATTGTTTGACAAGGGCCATCTACTACGATACCAGTGCCAACTATTCCGTCTGAGGATTGTTCGATGAGCAAAGAAATAATTGATGATCAAGAGTTCCTAAGGTTGATCAAGAAAAGTGATTTCAAAATTATGGATCAGCTGGGGCAGACTTCCTCAAGGATCTCAATTTTTTCCTTACTCATGAGCTCGCCCGCGCACAGATAAGCTTTGTTGAAGGTCTTGAACACTGCCCACGTGATGCATGATATATCTGTTGTCGAGTTCAATGATGTAGTGGCTAATATAACAACAAGCAGATACTTGGGCTTTAATGAATCAGAATTACCTCCTGAAGGAGCTGCCCACAACAAAGCACTACACATATCTGTAACCTGCATGGATGCCTTATTATCTTGTGTTCTAGTGGATATCGGTTCTTCCCTCAATGTGATGCCTAAGAGCATATTGAGTCAGTTACTGGTAGAAGGGAGCGAGATGAGGCCAAGCGCTTTGGTAGTAAGAGCCTTTGACGGTTCTCGAAGGCAAGTTATTGGAGAATTGGATTTACCCATCAGGGTGGGACCGCATTTGTTCACCATTACTTTCCAAGTGATGGAAATCAATCCCGCGTACAGTTGCCTATTGGATCGCCCGTGGATTCACGCCGCAGGGGCAGTCACGTCTACTTTACACCAAAAATTGAAATTCATGTTCAACGATCAGTTGGTCATCGTCTGTGGTGAAGAAGATCTGATTGTAAGCGAGTTATCATATTTCCGATACGTCGAGACCGAGGAAGGCATAGCTGAGGTGCCGTTGCAGTGTCTTGAGTTCGAAGATGTCAGCTCTGTTTCAACTAGTCAAAGTAGATCACCGCAAATAACTTTGGAATCCGCCAAGAGTGCTAAAGAGACCATCGAAGAAGGTGCCTTGTCAGGCTGGGGGCAGGTGATTGATGTGGTTGAAAAGCATGATCGATTTGGATTAGGTTACCGTCCTAGTCGACAATCTAGTTCACTTGGTCAGAAGCAGGGCAACTCGATCAAGTTCAGTAGTGCGGGTTGTCAAATGGGTGACATCGTGGCAGCTATTGATGATGCTGGTCCAAGCAACCAGATTTCGAGCTTTGTGCGCAAGTGCTCGCCGGGTTTCAAGCTTAACAACTGGAAATCTACAATGATTCCTGTGGTTTTTCCAACAAACATGTAATGCATTTTTCTTTCTTATTCCCTCGTCCTCGCCCGAGATGAGTGGATAGCTTGTAAAGGGCCTCCCGCTTTTGCAATATTATATGATCAATAAATAAAATGTTTTTTTGCATTCAAAATCATGCTCTATTTTCTTTCTTTATTTTACTTTTTCACAAACAAATGGGAAAAGTTTCTTTTATTTTTCACCTTTTTTAAAATAGCTCAATTGTAATTCTGGCATTCCATTGTAATTCTGCATTGATAACAACATGGCAAACATCCATTGTAATTCTGGGATTCCAATCAACCAAGTCGAAGAAGATGGTGAGGAGGATTGTGAATTACTGCCTGAGCTAGCAAGGCTCCTTGAGCACGAGCATAAAGAGATTCAGCCGCACAAAGAGCCGGTGGAAGTTGTCAATCTTGGTACTGATGAGGTCAGAAGAGAAGTCAAGGTTGGGGCATCCCTCACAGAGCATGTACACTCCGAGTTGGTCAAGTTATTGAAAGAGTATATTGACATATTCACCTGGTCCTATCAAGATATGCCTGGGTTGGATACCAACATCGTTGAACATTACTTGCCACACAAGCTCGGATGTCCTCCTGTCAAGCAGAAACTCAGGAAGACTAGACCCGACATGGCACTTAAAATCAGGGAAGAGGTAAAGAAACAGATTGATGCGGGATTCCTGGCCACTTCCAAATATCCTGAATGGATCGCCAACGTCGTCCCGGTTCCAAAGAAAGACGGGAAAGTCAGAATGTGTGTGGATTATCGATATCTCAACAAGGCAAGCCCGAAAGATGATTTTCCTCTGCCTCATATTGATGTCTTGGTAGATAACACAATGCAGTCTTTGTCTTTTCATTTATGGACGGTTTCTCAGGATATAATCAGGTCAAAATGGCCCCAGCTGATATGGAGAAGACTACTTTCATCACGCCATGGGGTACATATTGCTACAAAGTCATGCCATTCGGTTTGAAGAAAGCAGGGGAAACATACCAACATGCCATGACAACCCTCTTTCACGATATGATTCATAGAGAGATTGAGGTTTACGTGGATGATATGATTGCCAAGTCCAAAACTGAAGATGATCACTTGGTTCATCTAAATAAACTGTTTGACAAACTCTGAAAGTTTAGATTGTGGTTGAATCCTGCGAAGTGTACCTTTGGAGTTTGATCGGGCAAACAGTTGGGTTTTATTGTAAGTCAGAAGGGCATTGAAGTTGATCTTGACAAAGTTCGGGCAATTCAGAACATGCCGCCTCCCAAAACAGAAAAAGAAGTTCGTGGCTTTCTGGGCAGACTTAATTACATCTCAAGGTTCATTTCCCACTTGACGGCTACCTGTGAACCGATGTTCAAATTACTAAGAAAAAATCAATCGGTCGAATAATGATTGTCAAGAAGCATTTGAAAAAATAAAACAATATTTGCAAGAACCACCAATCTTAGTACCGCTGGTTCCTAGTAGGCCTTTAATCATGTATCTCATTGTTCTCGATGAATCAGTGGGATGTGTATTGGGTCAACATGACGACACTGGCAGAAAAGAACATGTAATTTACTATCTGAGCAAGAAGTTCACTGATTGTGAGACCAGATACTCACTATTGGAAAAAACTTGTTGTGCTCTGGACTGGGCTGCTCGACATCTAAGACAACACATGATTTTCCACACCACTTTGTTGATATCTAAAATGGATCTGATAAAGTACATATTTGAAAAGCCTGCTGTCTCTGGAAGGATTGCTCGGTGGCAGATGCTGTTAACTGAGTATGATATCCAACATGTTACCCAGAAAGCAATAAAAGGAAGCGTCTTGTCTGACTACCTTGCTCATCAACCTGTAGAGGGTTATCAACAAATGAAGTTTGACTTTCCCGATGAGGATGTTCTGTTTATCAGAGATTATGAGACTCCAGACCCTGTCATAGGACCCGAACCAGGGGCGCGATGGACGCTCGTGTTCGATGGTGCCTCCAATGCCAAAGGTCGTGGAATTGGTGCTATCCTCATATCTCCAATAGGTTTTCACCTTCCCTCCACTGCCAGATTATGCTTTGCATGCACCAATAATATGGCTGAATACGAAGCATGTATCTACGGTATTGAAGCGACAATTGACATGAGAATCAAGATTCTTGAGGTCTATGGAGATTCTGCTTTGGATATTGGCCAAGTCAGAGGGAACTTTGTGACTCGGGATTCCAAGCTGGTTCCGTACCAATAGCACATCGCGAAATTGATTCCTTACTTTGATGAAATCTCCTTTCATCATATTCCCTAAGAGGAAAATCAACTAGCTGATGATCTTGCCACTTTGGCATCCATGTTCAAGGTCAAGTGGAAGAATGAAGCTTCTTCTATCCGTATTGATCATTTGAACGAACCAGCACACTGTTTAGCAATCCAAGATGAGTCTGATGACAAGCCTTGGTTCTACGACATTAAGAGATATATGGAAAAATAGGAATATCCCTGTCATACCCCAAATTTTGACCACTAAGATTTCCCATCATTGGGCAAATCATCATCACAATATGGATGAACCTTCATACCTCATCAGTCTCCCCAAAGATGGGTAAGCATTCACTGCTATAAAAAATTAGGGTTTCTAGCCCTCTCTGAGCTTTAGACAAAGGATCAATCAAGGAATGACATGATCTTCAACTTGTCTAATCTCTCAAAATGGATCAAGAGGACTCCCACAACAAGGATTAAGCATAAGGCTTCTCCCTTCTAGGTGGATCAAGCCTTAAGATCGCCAGTATCACCAAATTAGGGTTTTGGTCGACTAGGGCCTCCAGATGGAAATTTTCCTCTGGGCATGAGCCAATGCTTCAAAGTCCAACCTAAGATGCTCCAAGGGACATCATGAACCCCATCATCAAGTCAATTTAGCGTCAGGGGATGCATTCATCAAAAAAATCAGGAATTAGGGTTTCGTGACCTAATTCACCCCTAAGTTGACTTTTGGGACAAAACATGAGCCAAGACCTCAAGAGGGGATTTGAGGGTCTCAAATACATCACATTGATCCATTTGCAACAATGGATTGATCCAAGAAGCTTGAGCAACAAGTTTCAATTCCATCAGAACCACAGTTAGGGTTTCGCGGAAAAAGTCAACTGTATCTTTGACTTTTGACCAGGACATGCTCCCAAACCCTAAGACATGATTCAATACACCCTATAACACCTATAAAATCAATCCATCAAGTTTGATTTAGGTCAAGGATTTGATTTCATAAAGGATCGCATAGTTTGGAATTCATCTGACAAAAAGTCAACTGTGCACAAAAGTCAAACTTTGACTTTTCGAGATTTTTCACAATTATGGTTCTTTAACCCTAAAATGATGTTAATGTATGATTCGAATCATCATTCATCAAGAAAAATCAAGAAAAGTGGGATAACTTGTAAAAGGGGTAACCATAAAAAACTTAGAAATTTTCTAAGTTATGGAACAAAGTGGCTAGGGTATCAACTTTGGAGGATCATAACTCCTAAACCACAATGCCATTTTTCCCCATCCAAAGCTGGATTTGTAGCTCTCATTACCCTCTACAAAAGCTTCAACTACCACTCATTCCAATTCCCCATGTATTTTAAATTATGGAATGATCAAAATCACAAAAAGTGAAAATGTCACTTTTTTCCAACACTTAGTGAAATTTTCACTAAGTCAGAATCTGCCTTCACTTTTTTCCAAATCTAGGGGCGTTTTTCACTTGGATCCAAAAAGTACCAAAACCAATTATGATCAAACAGTTATTGTATCATATGAGGGCTTTCCAAAATGGCCCAGAACTCCATCAAATTCCACTTGAGCCATGAGATATGACAATGGCAATATGCCTTGCTGAAAACTGCCAAAGCTAGGCAGAATTTTGCACTTTTGCTCGATTTGGCAAAATCAGATAATTCCAAGCCTTGTCATCACTTTGAACACATCTGAGGATCAAATCTAAAGGGAACAAACACTGATCCAAGCCTCCAAAGTCTTTGGAACAAGAAGTAGCATGCCAAACCTAGAAATCCCTAAAAGAGGGACAAGACTCCAATTTTGGATTGGAGCATTTAATGGATGCACCAAGGTGGCATGCACTGACACATTTGCAACTGAATTCAGTCAAGATTCCTCCAACAACTAGGGAACCAACAGCCTGTGCCCTAACCTCTAGTCAATGGCTAGAGGAGACTTGGATTCTCATTGATCAACATTGGCCAAACCTCTGCTGCAGTTGCCATTCACTATTGATCCCAAAACAAACTTGCTCTACTATAAATAGAGCTCATTTGTGCTCGGTTTGAGTACACCAAAGCCATCTAACAGATGTTTTCCTCAAAATCTCTTCTTTCACTCCAAAATTGCCTTCCAAAGCAAGTCACTATCGGGTTTTGAGTTTGAGAGCTATTCCAATCAAACCAATCACACACACACACCTCATAAACATCATATAGAAGTGATCCAAACACTTAAACAACATCTGGAACACTGATTTCTCAGAATCACCAGCCAACTGCTCAAGGTTTTAACCAAGTTGCAGTTGAGATACCATCTTCAGTTCCAGATCATTTCCATCCATTCCAAGCACCCAGACACACTCCATAACACCTAGGGAAGTTGTCCATAACCTTGGAACCAAGCTGTAACACCTCTGACACAAAACACGATCACCAGCTGCAAGAGGTAAGCATGAACTCTTCTAACTCTATGATACATGCACTTTTTGCTACACAATAATTTGGCCATATGTTCATAATCATGGATGGAGTGTTTTCCCTCAATCAATTGCTTTGTTTGAATCGTGTATGGAATTTCTGAACCTTCATGCAGAATCTAGGGTTCTTGAGGTTTCTCTTTGATTTCTTATTCCATGTTAAAAATAAATGAAATTAAAGACCGTAGACATGATCGTGAGGTTGAAACGAGTAGATTGATATGCAGATTGCATGATATAATCAAGTATTCAGTGAGATTGGATAGAAAACGCAAATCTGCAGAAACAGAGGAAGGGCGCGTGTTCTTGCCATGTTCTTGGCGCCCTTTTTCAAAAATTGAATATTTGAATTTTGTGATTTTATTTAATTGATTCAAAAATTAATTTCTCTCTGAGTTTTAATGATTTTGAGTTGATTACTTTTTTAATAATTCACAAAAATGTTAAAATATTTTATTTTCCCAAAAAATCCCAAAAATATTATTTATTTCATATACTTGATATTTTTGTAAAGAATTAATATTTTAATTGTTTTTAACATTTAAAATATTTTTGCCATCTTGGTTTTTCAAATTTTAGGGATTTCCAAACATTTTGTAGATAAAAACCTGATTTTTGAAACATTAATCCAAGATCACAATTTTTTTTTCACATGTTTAACAATTTTGATCATTTTAATTGAATTTTTTATTCAATTAAAATACATTTTGAAAACAAATTAGGGTTTTTGATTAATTCAACCCTCATCAAACTTTTTCAAACACTCATGGGCCTCTAATAGAGTGTAAGAGCCAAACCCTTTGAAAACCAAAACCATTTTTGGGCCTCAGATATTGTATAAGACCCGCTGCGTTTTCAAAAATCTCGGCGCGATCGCCATTTCAAATCAAAAATCACCTTGGGCCTCTCCTTGAGCTATAAGCTCCACCACTTGTACAAAAATAAATCATTGGGTCTTTATTAAAGTGTAAGTCCCAACCCCTCTTTGTAAATAAATGATTTTGGGCCTCACACATTGTATAAGTCCCTCTGTATATTTACAAATGTTCGGCGCGGTCGTCGCCTTTTCAAAATAATCTTGGGTCTCTCCTTGAGCTATAAGACCGATTTCATTTCTTAAAATAAACCTTTGGGCCTCTAATAGAGTGTAAGACCTAACCCCCTTTTAACCAAAACATTTTGGGGCCTCAGATATTGTATAAGTCCCTCTGCGTTAAAAGAAAAATCTCGGCGCGATCGCCAATTCAAAAACAAATCATTTGGGCCTACCCTCGTGTTATAAGCCCCATTCTTTTTCTTTAAACCCTTTGGGCCTCTTGAGAGAGTGTAAGACTCGTCCCTTTGTACAGAAAACCTTTTGGGCCTCAGTCACTTGTATAAGTCCCTGTACAAATTCAAAACAACAGTGGAATCACTAATAAAACCTTGGGCCTCTCCTTGAGCTGTAAGCCCCAACAATCTTTTTTCCAAAGCACTTTCTCCTTTGATTTTGAATATGATATTGTTATCAAAGCTTTCTTTGTTGAACAACTAACAAAACAACATGGAAGCTCTACAACCGAGAAAGTGTTTACTCGCTTTCTTTATCTGCTTTCATATATATATAACTGTATTGTGGGGCTGCTCACTGTAAGTCATCTTTCACAAACTTTTATATACTTGTCAAATATCAACAGTGTAATACTAGTATAGTTATTTAGAGTTTTCCCCGGCAACTACTTTTATCACTAGGTAAAGCCCTGTTGGTCACTCTTAAATACAAACAAAACTAGATCCCCATAGGATTACCAGACACAGTCTTCCCTCCTCTTGGGGTTAAACAATATGGAGACGTGAAAGGCAGCATTCTCGGTGAACCTTTTCACAGACTGTCACCCTTAGACATTGTCAAAGAAATTCTACTCCCCAGAGATGATCTTTTCTTCGTGAATGGCATCTCTTGAGTTTCTTCCAAATTCACGAACTTTCCTGGCTTGATCTATTCTCTGTGAATGACATGTCTTGAACTTCTCGGGGTTTGCGGACCCACAGGCTTCTTAAAAGCATCCCCGCCTCCTCTTGGCCGTTGTACAAGGACCCCTCGGCTTCTTAAAAGCTCTCATGCCTTCTCTTAGGCTTAGTACAAGGACCCAGAGACCTCTACAGGTATAGGAACAGAACCTAGTCATCATTTAGCTAGAGCTGTCTTTCTGACTCAAGTGTCAGACCAGTTAATGGGTTGACCTTCATCCCTTAACAGACCAGCCTTCTCTTGGGCATCATACAAAGATCGTTCACTATCTGAGAATCGATTTCTCAAAACACCAGTAGCCTTGGACAGTCTCAATACCCTTTGGATTTCCCGCTTCTTTAAGAAACAGGAAGTAACCCTGATCCTCTTATCAATCCCAAAGCACAGCCTTACTGTTAATCAGTCTCTTTATAAGAACTGGTTTTCTCTTTTATCCAACACACTGGACCTGTCACTCAATTGAAACAGTTACCAGCATAAACAGCCTCCTCTTGGGCTTTGTACAATGATTCTCCCAACACTCTCTTGTTGAGTATAAAAGACTCTCTTGTTGAGTCAAACCTTTAGCCTCCATCTTGGGCTTCATACGAGATAGAAAACACTCTCTTGTTGGGTCAAAACCTCTTTTAGCCTCCATCTCGGGCTTCGTACGAGATACTAAATCACTCTCTTGTTGAGTATAAAAGACTCTCTTGTTGAGTCACTTCCCTTTTAGCCTCTACCTCAGGCTTTGTACGAGGCATTAAATCACTCTCTTGTTGAGTATAAAAGATTCTCTTGTTGAGTCAACCTCTTTTCAGCCTCCTCTTGGGCTTTGTACAATGATTCTCCCCAGTGGAGCTAACCTTTTCAGACTCTCTTGTTGAGTCAAACCTCTTTCAGCCTCCATCTCGGGCTTCGTACGAGATACAAAAACACTCTCTTATTTAGTATAAAAGACTCTCTTGTTGAGTCAATCTCTCTTTTAGCCTCTCTCTCTCAGGCTTCGCACGAGACACATGAAAACACCCACTTGTTGGGTCAATAGCCTCCTCTTAGGCTTTGTATAAGGAAACCCCGGTTGAGTCAATCAACCTTTTAGCATCAAAATATGTTTTGCTCACAGCATACAAACATCAACAACTCCTCTTTAGAGATGACAAATTCTCTCTAAAGTCAAAACCTTTTAGCTTCACATCTTGGGCTTCGAACAAGATACAAATAGACCCTTCAGCTTCAAATCTTGGGCTTTGAACAAGATATAAGCTACCTTTAGCTTCACGTTTTGGGCTTTGAACAAGACACCAAAACAACCTTTTTCCTCCCATAGAATAGGAGGAACTACGATCGCTCTGATTTCCCTGTTTCATTAAACGGGAATACGTAGGCATAAGATTGAAAAATCTTAGCGAGCATACTAAATCAAAAACCAAAAATCCCGTATCTTCAAACATCAATCGAAAAACATCAGTCCTAACATCCTACCAATAATCCTGTCACATTGTGTTCTCAACAAAATAGCCTAAGAGAGACCCACGATCTTTGTAGCATATGTAAATCAACAGTCATCTGTTCAAACTCAGTATGCGAGCAGGGTTAATTGGAGACATCTATTTCCCTTACTTCATCAGCTTCAATAGGATAAAAAATGAATCGAGTTGTAGTACCCTAAAGCGATAGTGCCTCGCAACCACAAAAAAAAACTCGTGCTATAGAAAAATGGCGACTCTGCTGGGGAGATATTTTATTCATTGTATTATCTTTTCCCATCTCTTAGGCAAAGACCTTGAGTTCACGTTCATGTCACAGAAATGACAGCTCTGCTGGGGTGTCATTGTCTGTATAGGATTATAAGACTAGAGGTCTAGGATGATTAAGACAAATATATATACTACTTTTCCTAATTGATATCTGTGTTTATTTTTCTGCTAATGGGAATGCGTGTGATGCCGCATGTGGAAAGATTGAGTATACACCTAAGATAGGTGATGGCAATGCGAGTAATCTTACTGGGAGTGAATTCCAGTTAAGAGCCCCCGATCGACCATCAAACTCAGTGGAGACTCCCTTTGCAGATACATTTCCTATACGACTTCGGTTGTTGAAAGTAGTGTGGTCGACTGGGTTATTTGAGAAGCTGAGGTTTTTAGCAGACTGCAGCCATTTTGTAGTGCGGAAGCTATCGGAAATAGTTGTCACGCGATACTACCATCATCTGAGATCACTCCAGGATACATCAGCTCGCTGACGATCTGCTTGCTGTTGTTATCCCGGAGGGGTCAATGATTTTGCGGATAGGTACAAAAAATCACCAGTATAAACCTTTGAGGGGGGGGATGGAGCCTTGACTTCATGACACCGACCCTTTGACCCCATGTTTTTTCTATGTTTTTGTGTGCTGCATTCATACATTCATTTTAAAAACATTAAAACAGAAAAAATCTTCTCTTCTAGTCTCTCTTTTTCAAATTAAACTGAGACAATGATTGCAAATGTCAGAAAGAAAGGAGATTGCGTTAATGGATTTCGGTAGAAGGAAAACTCATAAGTACACCTTCAAGGTTCCAAAGTTATAGGATTTGAGAGGTTTGGCGAGAATGATCACCAACCGCGAGGGTTTTAGAGCCAAGTATGGAGGACTGCTGTCCTTGTTAAGGGTCCATGTAATGGAAGGAATCCTGTCCACGTTAATCCAGTTCTACGATCCAGTTTATCACTGTTTCACATTCCCGGATTATCAACTTGCACCAACGCTGGAGGAGTATTCTCACTTGACTGATTTACACATTACTGATCAAGCTCCATTTTCTGGACTGGAAGAAATTCCAAAGGATCAGACCATTGCAAGAGCAATTTATTTGGACGAGTCAGAAGTCAGGACTCACATGACCACTAAGGGTGGCATCCAAGGTTTGCCAGCCCAGTTCTTGACAAAGAAAGCCATGTACTTTGCTAGTATAGGGAACGTGGCCGCTTTCGAAAGCATCTTTGTTTTGCTCATCTACGGGTTATTTTTGTTTCCCAACATCAATAACTTTGTAGATATTAACGCCATTAATATTTTCCTGATTGGAAACCCTATAACGACCTTACTCGCAGATGCGTATCATTCGGTACACTTAAGGAATTTATACAGCGGAGGAATGATCACGTGCTGTGTACCCTTGCTATACAAATGGTTCACTTCCTATTTGCCAAAGTCTGCTGCATTTTGGGATCAAAAGAACACTTTACGTTGGTCACAGAGAATCATGTCTCTTACCAACTCTGACATCGACTGGTACAATCGAATCTATGACGGGATCAGAATTATTGACCGTTGTGGAAATTTCCCAAATGTACCCCTTATAGGAACTAAGGGAGGAATCAACTATCATCCGGTGTTGGTTCATCGTCAATTTGGATACCCGATGAGGCATGTCCCGCGGAATGCTCATCTGGAAGGTTTTTTCTTCAAGGAAGGAGAAAATGCTAGGGCACTAAAGGCAGAAATAGTGCACGCTTGGAAACACGTTCATAGGAAAGGACGAGAGTCTCTAGGAAAACCAGATTGTGTCTCGGTGGAGCCTTATCTCCACTGGGTACAGACTAGAGCTCTCAGGCTGAGGATGCCTTACCCTCGTCAGGAAGTTCTTCCATTAAGGGACTCTGCCCTTTATTTTATGTCTGAGACGAAAAAACTTCAAGTTACTCTCAGTAAAGTTCAACAGGAGAAGAGGTCTTGGAGGAACAAGTACTGTATTCTCAATGTGGAGTGTAAGAAAATACAATAATTGTTAAGAGAAAAAGATGTCTGATTGAGATTTTAGAGCAACATGCTGTAGAAAATCAGGATGACCAAAGGAATTTGCTCGCTCCTTTCACTTGGTAGAGGAATGACAACCCGACAACGGCCCAAGAGCCCCGTTCAAAGAAAAGGAAACCACCAGAACCAGCACTTGAGCTCTCTTCAGGGAGGACTCAGGATCCATTAGTTTAGGTTTCCTTTTTCGGCACTTTGTAATCTACTGTATTTCCATTTCCGCAATCCTTTGAATCCAATAAAACGGGGTTTCCCCACTATTTGATATTTACAATCCAATTGTCGAAGTTTACTTTGATTAAACAAAAACATACAATTAATATAATCACTGCATATCATTCATCATTCTCGCGTAAACGCACTCTTCTTACCTACGAATCTCACGTTTGTGTCTCGATTCTAGAGTCAAACTGTCTCATTCGTACAATACTCGGGCCAATCGTCAGAAAAAGATGGATGATCTCGAGGAAGAGAACAGAGAGTTGAGAGAAGAGATCGACACTCTGAAAGAAGATCTGAGAAAGCTTCATAACGACATGCAAGCCCTAGCAGAAGCTCAGATACAACAACAACGGACTGTGATATCAGAGATCATATCAACGCCCATAGTGGAGAAGTATGATCCTAGGTATAGAATGCCGAAAGATCGTCCCTGGGGCATGCCACTTAACTATATCCCGGAAGGATATGTTCTTTCGATCAAGGAAGATCTGGAAACCGCAGCAGGAACCACTGGGCCTGAAGGTTACAAAATTTGGGAAAGCAAAGATGCCAGGGGCATGACAACAACTCCTGAAGGTTACAAACTTCAGGAGACACCGAGAGTCTCGACCATAATGACTATACCACCACCCGTGGTACACACTGTCCCGGAAGGACAGATTCCACAGATACCGTCTAGTGGAAATGGCAGCATGTTCGATAGAATGAATGAATTCCAGGAATAGTTCTTGGAAATGCAGAAAGAACTGCAAGCCCTTCACGGTCAGGATCTATTTGGAAAGGACGCTGCGGACCTCTGCTTGGTCCCCAATGTGAAAGTCCCGCATAAATTCCAGGTGCCCGACTTTGAAAAGTACAAGGGTAACTCTTGCCCTCAAAGCCATCTAGTGATGTACGCTCCGCGAATGTCTGCTCAGACAAAGAACCAGGAGCTACTGATTCACTACTTTCAGGATAGTTTAACCGGCGCCGCATTAAAATGGTACATGGGTTTAAACCGCGCCACGATCGGCACATTCAGAGATCTGGGTGCTGCCTTCATTCAGCAGTACAAATATAATTTGGACATGGCACCGGACAGAGATCAACTCAGATCGATGTCACAAAAGGACAAGGAAACCTTTAAGGAGTACGCTCAAAGATGGCGTGAAATTGCCGCTCAGATTTCTCCGCCTCTGGAGGAAAAAGAGATGACAAAGATCTTCTTAAAAACCTTGAGCTCATTTTATTACGACCGAATGGTCGCCAGTGCGCCCAGTGACTTCACTGAGATGGTGGGCATGGGAGTTCGTATTGAGGAAGCCGTCCGAGAAGGACGTTTAGTAAAAGACGCTGGATCATCAAGTAATACAAAACTATACGGTAGTGCTCTCCCTAAGAAAAAAGAGCAGGATATTGGGAATATCTATCTCGGAAAGCAAAGGCGACGTTATCAACTAGTAGCAGCTGTGACTCCTGCTATTAACCCTGCGCCTGTTCCTACGTATCAACCTCAGGTTGCGTAGAGCCAACCTAATCAATAGCAATATCAAAAAATGACACAACATCCTCTTCAGCATGCCTGTCCTCCGTACAACAACAACCGTAGGGTTTAAACCTATACATGTGTTGTACGCAGAGCTATTTCCGTTACTGCTGGTCAAGGGGTACGTCCAGACCAGATCTCCTCTTACAGTACCGAAAAATCTACCTTTTTGGTTCAAAGCAGATCAAACCTGTCCTTACCATCAAGGAGTACCAGGGCATAACATTGAGAACTGTCTCAGTTTCAAATCCGATGTACAAAAGCTTGTTAGGAGCGGGGTCTTATCTTTCAAGGATACGAATCCGAACGTTCTCACGAACCCGCTGCCTCAACACGAGAAAGCTAAAATTAATTTGATAGAGGGAGAGTCTAGCGACAACTATCAAATTCATGATGTACTCTTGTTAAGGGCCAACTTGGTCAAGATGCATTGTAGACAGAGTGGATATGGCCTTGTGCCACCTCATAATTATCACCAATGTGATATCTGCTCTAAAAACAATCAGGGATGTTCTGTGGTACAATCAGCTCTACAGGAACAATTGGATCTCGGATGGATCCAGGAGCATCGAGTTCGTGGAGTCAACATGACATACACAAATTCCAACATCATTCAGAACCACGACATCCGTGCAATGAATATCAACTTGGTGGCAATGCACTCAAGGAAAAGCCAGTATCATAATCTACTGCGACACGATTATAATTCCTGTCTGACTTGCTCGGTAAACAAACAGGGATGCTCTTTTGTGCAAGAGGCCCTCCAGCATCAGATGGATCTTGGATGGATCCAGGACTACCATGATAGAAATCCTTATCAGATCAACATGATTCAAATCTTTGATATTCGTCTGATGAATACCAGCTTGGTGGAGTTACATGCCAGGCAGGTCCAACTTGGTTTTCTCACTTCGCATGATTACCAAAACTGTAAAGGATGTTGTGAGAGTAACCAAGGGTGCGCTCTTGTTCAAAGAACTTTACAACACCTGTTAAACCACTGGTGGCTTCCGATCTATATGGATGAAGACACGCAATAAATCAGTGTGCTTAATGGAAACCCCACTCGGCGTCAAAGTCAGGATGTTCGATCTGTGGAAACAAACCTGGTGAGGTTACACTGTATTCAAAGCGGGCCTGGCCAGGTGCCACCACACAACTATGAACGTTGTAGAGTCTGTTCGGAAAATAACCAAGGATGCTACCTCGTGCGAGCAACTCTCCAAGGTCAGTTGGATCGCAAAGAGATTGACCCATACCTACCTTCGGGGTTCGTTGACTGGACGCCGGACTACTTCGCTGATCAAATCAGAGACGTGGTTATAATCTCCGACCCTGAGAAGAACAAGGATGTTTGTACTATCATCCCTCTACTGGATGAAGCAAAGGTTCTTAGCAAGGAACTGGTTGAAGTTGCTTACGACAGTCAAAAAAATCAGAAGGCTCCTGTAGTTATTTATCTACCAGGACCATTACCGTATGAAACAGCTAAGGCGATCCCTTACAAATACGGTGCGACAACAATTGAGAATGGAAAGGAAATTCCATTACCCTCCGTCGTGAATATTGCAGACATCAGTCGAGTAACACAGAGCGGTCGAATCTTCAACCGAGGAGTTGGAGAACCTAACAAAGAAAAGGAACTTTCAAAAAACAATGATGAGATGCTGAAGCTCATCCAAAGGAGTGAATACAACATTGTTGATCAACTGTTATAAACTCCTTCAAAGATCTCAGTGCTATCACTTTTACTCAGTTGTGAAGCCCACAGAGAGGCTCTACAGAAAGTCTTAGAGCAGGCCTTTATGGAATAGGATGTGTCAATACGACAGTTCGATAGCATCATCTCTAACATCACTTCCTGTAAAAACTTAGGATTCAGTGATGAGGATTTGCAAGAGGGAGGAAAAAGCCACAACATGGCGCTCAATATCACAGTCAACTGCCAGGACGATGCTTTAGCCAGCGTACTGGTAGATACCGGATCAGCCATCAATGTTATGCCAAAGTCCACTTTAATGCGACTATCATTCAAAGGATCCCCGATGAGGGGCAGTGAGGTCATTGTCAAAGCATTTGACGGGTCTCGGAAAGCAGTTATCGGCAAAGTCGACCTTCCCATAACTATCGGTCCTCACACTTTCCTAATCACTTTCCAAGTCATGGATGTTCGGGCAGCGTACAACTATTTATTAGGAAGAACTTGGATACACCAGGCCGGGGCAGTCACTTCGACGCTACACCAGAAACTGAAGTTCGTCAAGAACGATCAACTCGTCACGGTCTACGGAGAGCAAGCCTTGCTCATGAGTAACTTATCATCATCTACTTGTGTAGAACACGAGGAGGTTGTTGGAATCCAGTTCCAAGCACTGTCGGTGAGCAATGAGAATCAGTCAGAGAAAGGAACCTCGATTTCCTCGTACAGAGATGCTCTTGAGGTGATCAAGAATAACAACACAAATGGATGGAGACAGCTTGTCATTCCTACTGGTAATAAAACAAATAAGGGTCTTGGTTTTTCTGTAACCTGTACCCAGACAGCTACTAACGATGAAGGTCTTCATCCCATTCAGGATTTCTTCCACAGTGGAGGTTTCCTTCACTCAGTGCCTCAAACAGTCCATACTATCAACGAGGAGGATCCCTCCGATACGAACGAGGAATGGAAGTCCTATCTTAACGAGGACGGTTATATGTCTCAGGAAGAAGTGCCTACGCCATTTTTTCTATCCTGCATAGAGTCTGAGATTTATACCCAGGTCAGAAGTTGAAATGATATACGGAGATTGTGATCCAGAAGGATGTCGTGCTCCACCAAACTCATTAGAGGAAGATACTCTAATGAAGGACAACTTTGACCACGATTATTATGGCCCAATGGATGTTTTGCTTATCTGGCAACCGTATCTAGGAGACTTGGGGCAAGAAAATCAGTTGAATAATGAAAATCAGCTGAGCGTCAATGAAAAGAATACCTGCATCCCCACCATGTCATGGGATCAACACTCAGGCCATTCCGAAAATATCCAGCACGATGATGAATTTGCAAAGCTTGCAGGACTAGAATTCATCAACTATGCTTTTCCCAAGGTCAACATCATCGAGAGAGATGACTCCTCCAGTTCCACAGAAGTGTGGGACACCTTAGGACAACCAAGTGGAAAATATGACTATATGGTCAAGTACACCGCTCCTGAAAGCTCTCATATCATGCTTGAAGACGTCCAGCCAACTGGATGGGGAGATTTTACTGAGAGAACAAATACTATGCAAAATACAACTAAGGAATCCTCCTACGACAACTCTGCCTGGGAGCCAGATTCCAACGATCCTGCTCCGCCAGAAATCAGCGTTATTCCAGAAGACAAATCAAGGAAGGTACCAGACTTTGTGATTCAGCGAGGAGTTCGCCGCTAATGGGTTACTGTCGATGTTCCGAAGATTGTTCATCAGTCAAAGTAATTGTCGTCTTTAACCTTTCGCCCTGCCCAGGTGAAACGGATGTTTTGATATGGCTCACTTTCTGTAAATTTCTCTCTTCGCTTCGCCCAAAGCGACAGAGTTTTGTTTTATAGGGATGTAGTTTCAAGAATAGACTTGTTCATTAATAAAATAACGTCGTTCTGTGATCTCCGCATTAATTGCTGTTTTCTCTTTTCGCTTTTTTCAGAAAATGGTAATCCTAAAAAACAATAATAAAAACAAGCAGTTTTCCAAAGAAATACACTGCACACACTTGCATTTTCTCTATCTCTTCTAAACACAAATCATCACGTCATGTAGATTGCTTGTTTTAAACCCCGTTGAAACATACGATCTGATGCCTTCTCCCAAATTTAAGTTCCCGGTATTTGGGGCTGAAGAAGAAGAGGATGATGAAATTCCAGAAGAGATCTCCCGATTACTCCGACATGAGGAAAGTTCCATTGAACCTCACAAAGAGCCGTTGGAAACTATCAACGTGGGTTCAGAAAAAGAGAGAAAAGAAATTAGGATTGGGGCACTGCTCAGTCCAACTGCCAGAGAAAGTTTGACAAAGCTTCTCAAAGAGTTTCCCGATGTATTCGCTTGGTCCTATTAGGATATGCCAGGGTTGGATACCAGCATCGTGGAACACCATCTACCGTTAAGATCGGAATGTCCGCCAGTAAAATAGAGGTTGAGACGGACTCACGCGGACATGGCCATCAGAATCAAAGAGGAAGTACAGAAACAGATTGACGCGGGTTTCCTCGCCACATCAGAATATCGTCAATGGTTAGCCAACATCGTACCCGTTCCCAAAAAGGACGGAAAAGTCAGAATGTGTGTCAACTACCGAGATCTGAACAAAGAAAGTCCAAAGGACGGCTTTCCTTTACCACACATTGACATGCTGGTAGACAGTACATCAAAGTTCAAAGTATTCTCCTTCATGGATGGATTCTCGGGCTATAATCAGATAAAAATGGCGTCGTAAGACATGGAGAAAACTTCATTCATCACTCCATGGGGCAATTTTTGTTACAAGGTAATGTCGTTCGGTTTGAAGAACACCGGGGTAACCTACCAAAGGGCCATTGACTACTTCACCAAGTGGGTCGAAGCAGCGTTGTACGCCAATGTAACTCGACAAGTGGTGGTCCAATTTATAAAAAACAATATCATCTGCCGTTATGGTGTTCCAAGCCAGATCATTACCGATAATGGATCTAACTTGAACAACAAGATGATGAAAGAGTTGTGTACTGATTTCAAGATCGAACACCATAACTTATTTCCCTACCGACCGAAGATGAACGGAGCGGTAGAAGCGACTAACAAGAATATCAAGAAGATTGTTCAGAAGATGGTTGTAACCTATAAAGATTGGCACGAGATGCTACCCTTTGCTCTTCACGGTTATCGTACATCTGTCCGCACTTCAACAGGGGCAACCCCTTTCTCTCTATTATATGGCATGGAAGCAGTTCTCCCCATAGATGTAGAGATCCCATCAATCTAGTTATTGATGGAAGCTAAGCTTACAGAAGCTGAATGGTGTCAAAGCCGACACGACGAACTGAATTTGATCGAAGAAAAACGAATAATGGCACTATGCCATGGTCAGTTGTATCAGCAAAGGATGAAGAAGGCGTTCGACAAAAAGGTCCGACCTCGCATCTTCAGGAAAGGAGAACTTGTGCTCAATAAGATACAATCATTCCTCATTGATTCTCGGGGCAAGTGGACCCCGAACTATGATGGCCCCTATGTGGTCAAGAAAGCTTTCTCAGGCGGTGCCTTGAGACTTGCAACCATGGATGGAGAAGAATTTTCCTACCCCTCAAATGTTGATGTAGTCAAGAAATACTTCTCCTAAATAAATAAAAAACGTCTCGGTGGATTCAAAACCCGAAAGGGCGGTCCAGGCAAAAATTAGAGACACAATAAAAAATCATCCCGGTGGATTGGAAATCTCAAAGTACAATCCAGGCAAAAGTTAGGGATAATGGTAAGTAACTACGTCCAACAGGGGTAAATTCCCTAGTAGCAGTCATGCCATCCACCAGAAAGACTCCAGTCAAGTTCATCTTCGATAGAAGCTCAGGATGTCCTGAATTCAAAGTTGGTAGAAGGATAGCGGTCGCCATGTTTCGATGTAGCCCTTTTTCCCTTAAAATTACCATTTTCTAAACTTTGTAAATACTCTATGGAATCACGCGTTTCGCTGATTTCCCTCCTATCAATAAAATTTGAGCCTTTGTGCTTTTGTTTGCAATTCTTATTTGTTTTAGCTTTACAGAACGACGTTTTAACATGGCCGACGATTCTTGAAATAAAACAAAAATGAATTTACTTGTAAAACTTTTTCTGCTTTTAAAATAAAGTTGGAAATTTCTTTTGACTGTTGAACATCGAAAGAACATCAATCGCTTCACCAGAAGTAAGCGAGCTTCAAAGTGCAGAATCAAAGTACTCCTTCTAAACCAGTGCACCTGAATGAAGGATCAGTTGTGTCAGAGACCATTGTTTCATCTGACACCCTCGGTCGAGTTCTCATCTCCTAAGCCCGACCAACGATTGTTCCCTATAGGGACTATCTCTCCTAAGCAAGGTAGAATTTCTATTTGGAACCCAGTGGTACCTCTTCGTCCCCCGCAGTGGCCGAGTATCCAGTCGTGTTCATCTATTAGTCTGTGTGTCGCGTCAGTTTTGTCAGCATAGACATACATACATCATGCATTATTTATATGCATTTGCATTCATATTGCATCACTATCAATCTAGTCGGTCTTATCCCCTAGTGATAATAGTCCTCTCAATCGAGTTGTCAGTTCTTTCCTCGTCAGGAAATGTCGTGTCTGAACAATCTCTACTCCAGTTTATTTCTGGATTGGAGACGGCCCTTGACCACTTTGATAACTTGAACCTCTGAAAGGCCAGAGAACCTTCAGCCAACGTCACTCTTCGCCATTGAAGATGATGTCTTCGCTTTCCCGGATTAAGGAAAATCCCCAGAGAAAACCTCTTAATCAGAGATTCGGCAATGCAACCGTTTTTCTCCAAAAATCCGCTGATGAAAAGGTCATCAGCACCTCAAAATTGGATTACATCACATGGCATTTCCTCCGAGAAGATCTCGAGGAAAACATTGATGTAATATCCCCAAGCAAGAAACAATCTCTCAAAGAGACTCGTTTTCCCCAATAGATTCGACAAATGGCGTCTCCAAACAGAGAAGTTTGTGCACCTCTACAACTCAGACTACTGGGTTCCCCAGCAAGTCTGACATCAGATCTTTTTCCATCAAATGGCATCTCCCCAGGAATATTCGGCGAGAAGTTTGAGGAAAATCTCTATGCATAGCGTCCCTTGTCAATAAAGTTTGTTGACAAAAGAAACTAAAACCAGTTCCTTAGTGAGAAACCAGGATCGAGGGGAAGTTTATTGCAGAAACTGACACCAGTTTCTTGGTGGGAAACCAGGATCGAGGGGAAGTTGACACCAGAAACTAAGACCAGTTCCTTGGTAGGAAACCATGATCGTGGGGAAGTTTTTACCTTTTCTAAGCATCATTTCTTAGCAAAAGAAGAATAATGGGCAAGCTGCCATTCTTAACCACCATCAAAATTTCGGGTATTCTGATATTTAATCCTCTTGCACCCTGAATGCCCGAATACCTTCGCCATTCACACCTTCGGGTCCAAGAAGATTAAATAAGGGCATCTGTCATACCCCAAATTTTGACCACTAAGATTTCCCATCATTGGTAAAACCATCATCACAATATGGATGAACCATCATACCTCATCAGTCTCCCCAAAGATGGGTGAGCATTCACTGCTATAAAAAATTAGGGTTTCTAGCCCCCTCTGAGCTTTAGACAAAGGATCAATCAAGGAATGACATGATCTTTAACTTGTCTAATCTCTCAAAATGGATCAAGAGGACTCCCACAACAAGGATTAAGCACAAGGCTTCTCCCTTCTAGGTGGATCAAGCCTTAAGATCGCCAGTGTCACCAAATTAGGGTTTTGGTCGACCAGGGCCTCCAGATGGAAATTTTCCTCTGGGCATGAGCCAATGCTTCAAAGCCCAACCTAAGATGCTCCAAGGGACATCATGAACCCCATCATCAAGTCAACTTAGCCTCAGGGGATGCATTCATCAAAAAAATCAGGAATTAGGGTTTCTTGACCTAATTCACCCCTAAGTTGACTTTTGGGACAAAACATGAGCCAAGACCTCAAGAGGGGATTTGAGGGTCTCAAATAAATCACATTGATCCATTTGCAATAATGGATTGATCCAAGAAGCTTGAGCAACAAGTTTCAATTTCATCAGAACCACTGTTAGGGTTTCGCAGAAAAAGTCAACTGTATCTTTGACTTTTGACCAGGGCATGCTCCCAAACCCTAATACATGATTCAATACACCCTATAACACCTATGAAATCAATCCATCAAATTTGATTTAGGTCAAGAACTTGATTTCATAAAGGATCGCACAGTTTGGAATTCATCTGACAAAAAGTCAATTGTGCACAAAAGTCAAACTTTGACTTTTCGAGATTTTTCACAATTATGGTTCTTTAACCCTAAAATGATGTTAATGTATGATTGGGATCATAATTCATCAAGAAAAATCAAGAAAAGTGGGATAACTTGTAAAAGGTGTAACCATAAAAAACTTAGAAATTTTCTAAGTTATGGAACAAAGTGGCTAGGGTACCAACTTTGGAGGATCATAACTCCTAAACCACAAGGCCATTTTTTCCCATCCAGAGCTGGATTTGTAGCTCTCATTACCCTCTACAAAAGCTTCAACTACCACTCATTCCAATTCCCCATAGATTTTAAATTATGGAATGATCAAAATCACGAAAAGTGAAAATGTCACTTTTTTCCAACACTTAGTGAAATTTTCACTAAGTCAGAATCTGCCTTCACTTTTTTCCAAATGTAGGGGCATTTTCCAATTGGATCCAAAAAGTATCAAAACCAATTATGATCAAACAGTTATTGTATCATATGAGGACTTTCCAAAATGGCCAAGAACTCCATTAAATTCCGCTTGAGCCATGAGATATGACAATGGCAATATGCCTTGCTGAAAACTACCAAGGCTAGGAAGAATTTTGCACTTTTGCTCGATTTGGCAAAATCAGATAATTCCAAGCTTTGTCATCACTTTGGACACATCTGAGGATCAAATCTAAAAGGAACAAACACTGATCCAAGCCTCCAAAGTCTTTGGAACAAGAAGTAGCATGCCAAACCTAGAAATCCCTAAAAGAGGGACAAGACTCCAATTTTGGATTGGAGCATTTAATGGATGCACCAAGGTGGCATGGACTGACACATTTGCAACTGAATTCAGTTAAGATTCCTCCAACAACTAGGGAAACAGCAGCCTGTGCCCTAACCTCTAGTCAATGGCTAGAGGAGACTTGGATTCTCATTGATCAACATTGGCCAAACCTTTGCTGCAGTTGCCGTTTGAAATTCTGGTATCAGACGTGTGCTGTTAAGGTGCGATGTCACAACAACACACTCTGCACAATGGACAAAATAAACAGCAGAATAACACAGAGAATTGTTCACCCAGTTCGGTCTAACTACCTACGTCTGGGGGCTACCAAGCCAGGGATGAAATTCACTACTCGTAGAATTAAATTACAGACTCAACAACCCAGTTGACAATCTCCTAATCTTAATTCCTACTAGTGACTTCCTACCTAAGAAACCACTTAGATATGAGAACACTACTCAATCCCTAAAACACTTCAAAGATCACACACTTTGAATACCACTACTTGATTCTGCTTCACAGCTTTGATCAAGAACAACTCAAAATCACAATACCAATTCACTCTCGAACGGCTTACAAAACATGCACGAAGACACAAAATGACTCTCAGTCTTTGGCTCACTTTCTTCGTTGTTTTCTTTAGAACTGGTGCACTTTATATAGCTCCTTGAATTGGACTTGGACTTGCTACAATATCTGACCTGATTTGTTATTTAAAACTGAATAGTCAAAACAGATTTTCTCCTAAAATCTTTTCAAATCTTCAACCTTTTAAATCTCCTACAAATCTGCACCAGATTTCCTATGCAGCGAAAATATCTAACCCAAGATATTCTCATCCAATGAGACTAACAGCTCTCCACAATTCCAGCTAATACGCAAACCCTAACAACATCACAACCTGATGTCATTAATTCTGCAGATCTAATGTCACAACATCGCCATGTGACATAAGACATCCAACTTCAGCAATTTAAATACTTAACACAGCCCAGTGTTAAGACTCAATGTTGCAACATCACCACCTTGACATCAACATTGAACATACTTTGTTTTACCAAAATTCCATCCAATCCAAGAACTAACGATCTCCCCCTTTGGCTAATTTTGGCTAAAACAAACTCTGAACCTTCAGAGACTTCAGCAGCGGAAAAAACATCAAACAATGGTTTTTAAACTCCAAGCAGCAGCATCTTCAATAAAGACTTCACAAAACTCTGCTGCAGCAGCTGGACATATTTCAAAATTAGCAGCAATAAGCACTCCCTCTAAATGTAACAACCAACATAGCAGCTGTTCAGCAATTACTCCCCCTCAAATTCTGCACTATAACATCAGTAATCAGCTCATAGCCTTAGCAACAACCTCTTTGATACTCTAGGCTCTCTCTTGGCTACTTCTCCCCCTTTTTAGCCACAATTTGACAATCTTCAATCAGAAGCCCTATAACTACAGTTAGTACTCCCCTAGCTCTCATTGTTAGCCTCACAGTTAGCAACCAGGCAGAACAAATCATAGAACAGAAAAACATAAAGGGTGCATATAACAGCACAAGAATCAAGTTACAAACCAAGCACCTTAAGTGCTAACAACAAAAACTAAAACTACTAGAAGCAAAAACAAATAAGCTAGTCTTCTTCTGAACTTGCACCTTCTGCACCATCTTGTCCTTCATCTTCAGAGTCAGCATGATCATCTTGTTCCAAAGATTGGATCATCTTCTCAATCTTTTCTTTTCTAGCCAGACTGGTATTAATCACAACATCCAAGTCTTTGCGGGTTGCCTTCAGCTCTGCTAGCAAATCATCCTTGGAAGTTTTCTTCTTGATACCTGCATTTGATGTTGAGACAATATCTACAACATGACTTCCCATAAACAATTTCTGATGCAAGGATAATGGAGACTCCCTCTTGCATGCTTTATCAGCACAAGTCAATATTCCTGGTTGTTGACTCAGAACGACTCCACTAATGAGAGAAGGAAATGCTATAGGCATTTTAATAACATTTATTGTTGCATGTTTTACAGTCTGATCAAATATGTATGTGCCATAGTCAAACTTTTTCTGTGTACCAACAGCATAGATAAGCCTTCCTAATCCCACAGCTGTGGTGGTTTTGTGATTAGTGGGCACCCAGTTTGCAGCTCCAATTCTCTGTAGTATAGCATACTTCACACTCAGTTTGCTAGTTGGTAGCTTTTCTTTTAATGGCCATACTCTAACCTGTCCAGCAGTAATTTCCTTGCATACTTCATTATCTGTATCCTCTAGTTCTGTATACTCTGCATCCTCTCTTCCTAAGTAGCTGTTGACAATCTTAGTCGAGAACTCAACACATTTTCCTCTGACAAAGACCTTCATAAAATCTGGACTGCTCTTGTCAGAGATATTTACAGGAAGATTTACTATGAATTCCTTTACCAGGCCATTATAGCATCTTGAAAATCCACACACAGTTTTCATTAACCTAGCAGCTTTAATTCCTTCCATCACTTCTTTAATCTCCATGGCTTCTTTGCCAATCTCTCTCTCAAGAGCAATCCTCCTTTGGCAAATGAACTTCCACATATAGGCATTGCTTGCATGGTGGAAGGAGATGTTATCCACAGGAACATCTGGGACTTTGTCTGCAATCCTTTTTGCAATAGATTTTCTGACATGAGTGATGTTCTGAACATCATCCTCATCATTATGCTCAGACTCAGATTGTTCCACAATCTTCCTCTTTCTTGGATTCACCTCGACTTTACTCCAAGCTTTTGTTGGCCCAACAACAGTCTTTTTCCTCTTATCATCAGAAGACTTCTTTGGGGACGATTCAACCTGCTTTTCTTTCCTTGTCCTTAGTCTCTTAGCCAGACCAGGCACTGCTCTTCCAATGACTTCATCATCAGATAAGTCATCAACATTAATCACATCAGTACTCTTTTCTCCTCCAGGAGTAGTCTCAGCATCCCTACTAGGCGATGTTCTGACATCCCCTTCAACATCCCCTTCACCATGAATATCATCTTCTCCACTACTTACTTCAGTATCAACTTCAACTTCCTTCTCAGCATCTTCGATTACGGAGACAGCTAATCTGTGAAGATTTGTATCAGTAGATTGCATGTCACTCTTTTCTCTTGTACAGTGATCAGCAGCCATTTGTCTCAGGGGTCTAGATATACCCTTAATAGGAAGTCCTTTCTCAAAGATTTTATCAACGATCTGCCCCATGCTCTTATCAACATCTACCCTTTCCTCAACAGTTTGTGGAAGAGGGTTGGTAGTCCTAGGTTTGTCTCCTAATAGCACACTCCTCATAAATGCCCTACTCTCTCTATTGTCAAACTTCTTGCGAGTGGATTGATTAAAGGTACTACCTTTTGAAGCTCTCACAGGGTGATATTTTTTAGGTCTAGTATTTCCTGAGACTGGAAGCATCATAGAGATGGGTTCTACATTCAAAGCTTCTTCCGCAAATCCCTCTTCTGAGGAAACCCTAGCCATTCCTTTTGTAGAACTTTGACATGCAGATTTCTTGGATGGAGAAGCCATGAATCCGTTGAGATGGGTGAGATTTAGTGAGGATTGATTATTGAAAGCAAAGGAGATGAACAGTCGCGAGAACAGGGCTTTGAAGAAGCGTGATGTTGCAACACTGGGAAATGATGGTCTAAGGCAAGGAGCTTGATTTTGAGTGTAAATGACTTTCTCCCTCCATACAAACTTTCCTTTTAAATTTTTCAAAGGATCAAAATTCATTAATTCTGATTGTCCTTTCAGTATTCTTTCATGCTTGATGTTACCATCTGATGTTACAACATCATTACCATATAAGCTGACCTCTTTTGGTATCCATTGATAGCAATTATCTTTGGATCTTATACCCTTTAACACAACCTGATTATGCTCATCAGAAACCACACACTCATCTTTGGTGTAGTTAACTTTGTACCCTTCATCACACAATTGGCTTATGCTTATCAAATTTGTATTTAAACCGTTGACAAACAGAACATTGTCAAGTTCAGGTCTACCATCACCTTTCACTTTTCCAACTCCTGCAACAACACCTTTTTCACCACAGCCAAACATAACTTCATGAGAGGGACAATGACTGACTTCAACTATCAGAGTTCTGAATCCAGTCATATGCTTTGAACATCCACTGTCAAAGTACCATGTATCCTTATAAACCTGGCTGTCTGAGGTGTGGGCTAAAAGACAATTCACCTTCTCCTTGGGAACCCATTGTTTAGCAACTTTGGGTCTGACCTTCTTTAGTTTGCTTTGAGGAGCAGATTGTGGATAACCATGCAATTTAAAACAAGAGTACTGCATATGTCGAAACTTCCACAATAGAAGCATCTAACTCTGTCATCTCTGAATTGGTTATATCTTCTACCATTATGTTGTCTCCTTCTTTCATTGTTGGCTTGTCTTCCATGGTGCTGTTGTCTTTTGCCATAGGTAGACTGTCTCCTGAACTGAAGATGCTGTCTTCTAGGCTGTCTCCTATGGTGATGAGGCTTCCTTCTTCCATAGTAATGAGGCACAACATTGTTGTATTCATGTCCATCTCCATACCAGTTACCCTGATGTTGAGACATCTGATGAGACCTGTTCCGTTTAGACCTTACAACCTCCTTGCTCTTGTGATATTGAGGAGGCATATACTGACTAGATCCTTGGGGATGCATCTTCCTCTGATGAGGGCAATTCTTCTTCTCAGCATTCTGAGGCTGTGGATGAGCAACTTCCTTAGGTTTAGGATCTTGTCTCTTAGTGTGAAGATGAGACATAGGTTGAGACATCTCTTTCTCAACCACAAATCCTAATCCAGTCTTGTCTCCAGCTACCCTTTCTGTCTGAAGGATCTTATCAAGTGTGTCTGTACCACTGTTCAGCATCCTAACAGTTTTGTTCATATGATCAAGATGAGCTTTGACCAACAAGACTTGATTTTCCAACTCAGCTTTAGCAGTCTCAAGCTGAGCAATCTGTTGCTTATGACACTTGTTTTCTTGACAAATCTCAGCACTTTTTAAACACAGCTCTTGATAAGTAGATGCTAACTCCTCATAAGTTATTTCCCCATCACTGGAATCATCATCAGAAACAACAGTTCCTGTCAAAGCTCTGACATGCTTTGCTGACTCACTTTCACTTTCACTATCAGAGTCAGACCAGGAAATTGTCATGCCCTTCTTCTGCTTCTTCAAGAATGTGGGACACTCTTTCTTGACATGTCCATACCCTTCACATTCAAAGCACTGAACTCCTTTATCTTGGGCAGTTTTCTCTTCATCCTTCTCTTTTGACTTGCTGATGTCAGAAGATATGTTCTTGACATTTGGCCTGGAGTTATTGTTCATCCTCTTAAACACTTTGTTGAACTGCCTTCCCAGCATAACAATGGCCTGAGATAAGTCCTCCTGGGATTCAGTACTCTTCCTTTCCTCTTCTTGAGCATTTGAAGTCAAGGCTATACTTTTTGGCTTCTTTTCAGGTTCTTCTTCATTCAAACCAAGCTCAAAAGTTTGAAGAGATCCAATGAGCTCATCAACTCTCATCTTGCTGATGTCTTGAGCTTCTTCAATTGCAGTCACCTTCATCTTGTACCTTTTAGGAAGGGACCTCAGGATCTTCCTTACAAGCTTTTCTTCTGACATTTTCTCTCCAAGGGCACTGGATGCATTGGCCAGCTCATGTACACTCATGTGGAAGTCATGAATAGTCTCATCTTCCTTCATCTTCAGGCTTTCAAACTTAGATGTTAGAAGCTGAAGTCTTTACATCTTGACTCTAGATGTACCTTCATGAGTAGCCTTCAAAATATCCCACGCTTCCTTAGCAACTTCACAAGTATTGATCAGTCTGAATATATTCTTATCCACCCCATTGAAAATTGCATTTAAAGCTTTGGAATTTCCAAGGGCAAGCTCATCTTCTTCCTTGGTCCATTCTTCTTCAGGCTTTGGCTTTGAGGTGCCCTCTTTATCTTTCCCAGCATCATCTTTTTCAAACACAACAAGTGCTTTCCATTCTTTAATAATGGCCTTCCAAGCCCTGCTGTCTAAGGATTTTAAGAAAGTAGTCATCCTTGGCTTCCAATAGTCATAATTGGATCCATCCAAAATAGGGGGTCTGTTGACAAATCCTCCAACTTCTTTGTCCATCTTTACACCAGAAAGTAACTTCCCTAGATCTCACCCAAAGACAGACAGGATGCCTGCTCTGATACCAATTGAAATTCTGGTATCAGACGTGTGATGTTAAGGTGCGATGTCACAACAACACACTCTGCACAATGGACAAAATAAACAGCAGAATAACACAGAGAATTGTTCACCCAGTTCGGTCTAACTACCTACGTCTGGGGGCTACCAAGCCAGGGATGAAATTCACTACTCATAGAATTAAATTACAGACTCAACAACCCAGTTGACAATCTCCTAATCTTAATTCCTACTAGTGACTTCCTACCTAAGAAACCACTTAGATATGAGAACACTACTCAATCCCTAAAACACTTCAAAGATCACACACTTTGAATACCACTACTTGATTCTGCTTCACAGCTTTGATCAAGAACAACTCAAAATCACAATACCAATTCACTCTTGAACGGCTTACAAAACATGCACGAAGACACAAAACGACTCTCAGTCTTTGGCTCACTTTCTTCGTTGATTTTCTTTAGAACTGGTGCGCTTTATGTAGCTCCTTGAATTGGACTTGGACTTGCTACAATATCTGACCTGATTTGTTATTTAAAACTAAATATTTAAAATAGATTTTCTCCTAAAATCTTTTCAAATCTTCAACCTTTTAAATCTCCTACAAATTTGCACCAGATTTCCTATGCAGCGAAAATATCTAACCCAAGATATTCTCATCCAATGAGACTAACAGCTCTCCACAATTCCAGCTAATACGCAAACCCTAACAACATCACAACCTGATGTCATTAATTCTGCAGATCTAATGTCACAACATCGCCATGTGACATCAGACATCCAACTTCAGCAATTTAAATACTTAACATAGCCCAGTGTTAAGACTCAATGTTGCAACATCACCACCTTGACATCAACATTGAACATACTTTATTTTACCAAAATTCCAGCCAATCCAAGAACTAACACCATTCACTATTGATCCCAAAATAAACTTGCTCTACTATAAATAGAGCTCATTTGTGTTCAGTTTGAGTACACCAAAGCCATCTAACAGATGCTTTCCTCAAAATCTCTTATTTCACTCCAAAATTGCCTTCCAAAGCAAGTCACTATCGGGTTTTGAATTTAAGAGTTATTCCAATCAAACCAATCACACACACACACCTCATAAACATCATATAGAAGTGATCCAAACACTTAAACAACATCTGGAACACTGATTTCTCAGAATCACCAGCCAGCTGCTCAAGGTTTTAACCAAGTTGCAGTTGAGATACCATCTTCTGTTCCAGATCATTTCCATCCATTCCAAGTACTCAGACACACTCCATAACACCTAGGGAAGCTGTCCATAACCTTGGAACCAAGCTGTAACACCTCTAACACAAAACATGATCACCAGCTGCAAGAGGTAAGCATGAACTCTTCTAACTCTATGATCCATGCATTTTTTGCTGCACAATAATTTGGCCATATGTTCATAATCATGTATGGAGTGTTTTCCCTCAATCAATTGCTTTGTTTGAATCGTGTATGAAATTTCTGAACCTTCATGCAGAATCTAGGGTTCTTGAGGTTTCTCTTTGATTTCTTATTCCATGTTAAAAATAAATGAAATTAAAGACCATAGACATGATCTTGAGATTGAAATGAGTAGATTGATATGTAGATTGCATGATATAATCAAGTATTTAGTGAGATTGGATAGAAAACGCAAATCTGCAGAAACAGAGGAAGGGCGCGTGTTCTTGCCATGTTCTTGGCGCCCTTTTTCAAAAATTTGAATATTTGAATTTATGATTTTATTTAATTGATTCAAAAATTAATTTCTCTCTGAGTTTTAATGATTTTGAGTTGATTACTTTTTTAATAATTCACAAAAATGTTAAAATATTTTATTTTCCCAAAAAATCCCAAAAATATTATTTATCTCATATACTTGATATTTTTGTAAAGAATTAATATTTTAATTGTTTTTAACATTTAAAATATTTTTCCCATCTTGATTTTTCAAATTTTAGGGATTTCCAAACATTTTGTGGATCAAAACCTGATTTTTGAAACATTAATCCAAGATCACAATTTGTTTTTCACATGTTTAACAATTTTGATCATTTTAATTGAATTTTTATTCAATTAAAATACATTTTGAAAACAAATTAGGGTTTTTGATTAATTCAACCCTCATCAAACTTTTTCAAACACTCATGGGCCTCTAATAAAGTGTAAGAGCCAAACCCTTTGAAAACCAAAACCATTTTTGGGCCTCAGATATTGTATAAGACCCACTGCGTTTTCAAAAATCTCGGCGCGATCGCCATTTCAAATCAAAAATCACCTTGGGCCTCTCCTTGAGCTGTAAGCTCCACCACTTGTACAAAAAAAAATCATTGGGCCTCTATTAGAGTGTAACTCCCAACACCTTTTGTAAATAAACCTTTTTGGGCCTCACACATTGTATAAGTCCCTCTGTATATTTACAAACGTTCGGCGCGGTCGTCGCCTTTTCAAAATAACCCTGGGCCTCTCCTTGAGCTATAAGACCCATTTTATTTCTTAAAATAAACCTTTGGGCCTCTAATAGAGTGTAAGACCCAACCCCCTTTTAACCAAAACATTTTGGGGCCTCAGAAATTGTATAAGTCCCTCTGTGTTAAAAGAAAATTCTCGGCGCGATCGCCAATTCAAAAACAAATCATTTGGGCCTACCCTCGTGTTATAAGCCCCATTCTTTTTCTTTAAACCCTTTGGGCCTCTTAAGAGAGTGTAAGACCCATCCCTTTGTACAGAAAACCTTTTGGGCCTCAGTCACTTGTATAAGTCCCTGTACAAATTCAAAACAACAGTACAATCACTGATAAAACTTGGGCCTCTCTTTGAGCCGTAAGCCCCAAAAATCTTTTTTTCAAAGCACTTTCTCCTTTGATTTTGAATATGATATTGTTATCAAAGCTTTCTTTGTTGAACAACTAACAAAACAACATGGACGCTCTACAACCGGGTAAGTGTTTACTCGCTTTCTTTATCCGATTTCATATATATATATATATATATATATATTGTGGGGCTGCTCACTGTAAGTCTTCTTTCACAAACTTTTATATACTTGTCAAATATCAACTGTGTAATACTAGTATAGTTATCTAGAGTTTTCCCCGGCAACTACGTCTAGCACAAGGTAAAGCCCTGTTGGTCACTCTTAAATACAAACAAAACTAGATCCCCATAGGATTACCAGACACAGTCTTCCCTCCTCTTAGGGTTAAACAATATGGAGACGTGAAAGGCAGCATTCTCGGTGAACCCTTTCACAGACTGTCACCCTTAGACATTGTCAAAGAAACTCTACTCCTCAGAGATGATCTTTTCTCCGTGAATGGCATCTCTTGAGTTTCTTCCAAATTCTCGAACTTCCCTGGCTTGATCTATTCTCTGTGAATGGCATGTCTTGAACTTCTCGGGGTTTAGGGACCCACAGGCTTCTTAAAAGCATCCCCACCTCCTCTTGGGCGTTGTACAAGGAGCCTTCGGCTTCTTAAAAGCTCTCATGCCTTCTCTTGGGCTTAGTAAAAGGACCCATAGACCTCTACAGGTATAGGAACAGAACCTAGTCATCAATTTGCTAGAGCTGTCTTTCTGAGTCAAGTGTCAGACCAGTTAATGGTTTGACCTTCATCCCATAACAGACCAGCCTTCTCTTGGGCATCATACAAAGATCGTTCACTATCTGAGAATCGATTTCTCAAAACATCAGTAGACTTGGACAGTCTCAATACCCTTTGGATTTCCTGCTTCCTTAAAGAACAGGAAGTAACCCTGATCCTCTTATCAATCCCAAAGCACAGCCTTACTATTAATCAGTCTCTTTATAAGAACTGATTTTCTCTTTTATCCAACACACTGGACCTGTCACTCAACTGAAACAGTTACCAGCATAAACAGCCTCCTCTTGGGCTTTGTACAATGATTCTCCCAACACTCTCTTGTTGAGTCAAACCTTTAGCCTCCATCTTGGGCTTTGTACGAGATAGAAAACACTTTCTTGTTGAGTAGAAAAGATCCTCTTGTTGGGTCAAAACCTCTTTTAGCCTCTATCTCTGGCTTCGTACGAGATACTAAATCACTCTCTTGTTGAGTATAAAAGACTCTCTTGTTGAGTCACTTCCCTTTTATCCTCTACCTCGGGCTTTGTACGAGGCATCAAATCACTCTCTTGTTGAGTATAAAAGATTCTCTTGTTGAGTTAACCTCTTTTCAACCTCCTATTGGGCTTTGTACAATGATTCTCCCCAGTGGAGCTAACCTTTTCAGACTCTCTTGTTGAGTTCAAACCTCTTTCAGCCTCCATCTCGGGCTTCGTACGAGATACAAAAACACTCTCTTGTTGAGTATAAAAGACTCTCTTGTTGAGTCAATCTCTCTTTTAGCCTCTCTCTCGGGCTTCGTACGAGACACATGAAAACACCCTCTTGTTGGGTCAATAGCCTCCTCTTAGGCTTTGTATAAGGAAACCCCGGTTGAGTCAATCAACCTTTTAGCATCAAAACATGCTTTGCTCACAGCATACAAACGTCAACAACTCCTCTTTAGAGATGACAAATTATCTCTAAAGTCAAAACCTTTTAGCTTCATATCTTGGGCTTCGAACAAGATACAAATAGACCCTTCAGCTTCACATCTTAGGCTTTGAACAAGATATAAACTACCTTTAGCTTCACGTCTTGGGCTTTGAACAAGACACCAAAACAACCTTTTTCCTCCCATAGAATAGGAGGAACTACGATCGCTCTGATTTCCCTGTTTCGTTAAATGGGAATACATAGGCATAAGATTGAAAAATCTTAGCGAGCATACTAAATAAAAAACCCAAAATCCCGTATCTTCAAATATCAATCGAAAAGCATCAGTCCTAACATCCTACCAATAATCCCGTCACACTGTGTTCTCAACAAAATAACCTAAGAGAGACCCACGATCTTTGTAGCATATGTAAACCAACAGTCATATGTTCAAACTCAGTATGCAAGCAGGGTTAATTGGAGACATCTATTTCCCTTCCTTCATCAGCTTCAATAGGATAAAAAATGAATCGAGTTGTAGTACCCTAAAGCGATAGTGCATCGCAACCACAAAAAAAAACTCGCGCCACAATCCCAAGGGTATTACTATCACTGACAAGAAAGCTCTTAGACGGCTTAGCGCCAAGTTCTTTTTAGTGGTGGTGTACTATACAAGAGGAATTATGATTTTGTGGTTCTCAGATGCGTGGATAGACACGAAGCAAACATGATCATAATGTCTATACACGAAGGCTGTGAGGGTGTACATGCTAAAGGTCCTGCCATGGCCAAGAAGATCCTTCGAGCTGGGTATTATTGGACAACAATGGAGGTAGATTGTTACAACTTTTCCAAGAGATGTCACAAGTGCCAAATCTACGGAGACAAGATCCATGTGCCTCCAACTCCATTGAACGTTTTGACTTCACCTTGGCCATTCTCTATGTGGGGTATAGATATGATTGGAATGATCGAGCCGAAGGCTTCCAACGGTCATCGATTCATTCTAGTTGCTATCGGTTACTTTACCAAGTGGGTTGAAGCTGCTTCTTACGCAAATGTTACATGCCAAGTGGTTGCCTGATTTATCAAGAAAGAGATAATCTGTCGCTATGGTATTCCTAGCAACATTATCACTAACAACGCAAGCAACCTAAACAACAAGATGATGAAAGAGTAGTGTCAAGAATTCAAGATCGAGCACCACAACTCTACACCTTACCGGCCCAAGATGAATGGTGCCGTCGAAGCAGCACACAAGAACATCAAGAGGATTGTCCAGAAAATGGTCAAGGCATACAAAGATTGGCATGAAATGCTTCCCTTTGCACTGCATGGCTACAGAACTTCAGTCCTCACTTCTACTGGGGCAACTCCGTATTCGCTTGTGTATGGTATAAAAGTTGTTTTTCCCATTGAAGTTGAGATTCCTTCGCTCAGAGTCATCATGGAATCAGATCTTGATGAAGCTGAATGGGTCTAATCCATATATGACCAGCTGAATCTCATCGAAGAAAAGCGCCTTACAGCCGTTTGTCATGGTCAATTGTATCAGAGACGCCTCAAGCGAGCTTTTGACAAGAAAGTTCTCCCTCGAGCGTTCCAGGAAGGCGAACTCGTGCTCAAGAGATATTCACCTGTTCACTCGGACCCAACGGGCAAGTGGACTCCCAATTATGAATTACCTTTTATTGTCAAGAAGGCCTTCTCAGGCAGAGCCCTGATCCTCACCACCATGGATGGGGAGGAGTTGTCATCGCCCGTGAACTAAGATACAATCAAAAAATATTATGCCTGAAAAAAAAATTGATTAAGAACAATGAAAAAGAAATGTCCCGATGGACCAAAAAAAAAGAAATGTCCATGCAAAAGTTAGGGACAATGAAAAAAACAACAAATAATAAGCTTGCTAAGTTGAAAACCCGAAAGGACGACGTAGGAAAAAATGGGTATCCCGGTGGACGAAAAAAATAGAAAAAATATGTCCAGGAAAAAATTAGGGATAAAGGCATTTGACTATAAACACTTGAGCCTCTCTTCGTCATAGCTGGACCTCAGATGGTAACAGAGCATTCAAATCATCATCAACTGGTGCAAGGAGTTGGAACCTAGACTTACAGTGGATGGTAGCTAATGTTGTAATCAATGCAAAGCATGATTTCCCTTTGCAATTTACATTTGTTTTTCAATTTTATTGCAAATTTCCTCATCAAGGATTTTTGCATCCTTGTACACCGCTTATGTACATAATTTTCACAGTCAATAAAATACATCATTTGTTTTCTCAATTGTTTTCTTTCCAGTACTTTGTTTGCAAAATAAACGATTATTTTTGATCACATAATACTATAAAATGTTGAGAACAATAAAAAGCTAGGTCAATAGAGAAAGCATTATGCATTGTATATTTTACTGATAATTCATGCAGGATAATCGGTAATATCCATTGGCAAGCCTAATGCCTGACTCACACCGTGATGGTTTTGTGAAGAAGTTGTTGTTTCCTCAGTGGAGCCATCATTTCCCCAGCAATCGCCATTATGGTTCTGCGGAAAGGTTGGTTACCTTCCATTTCCCCGACAGATCCATAAGGTCTCCAGTAAAGTTGTCATGATGTACCCCGAAAGGAGACGATTGTTCTTTTCCGCAGCACGGGTCGTGCAACATTCCCAGCATGTCGAAACTGTCACGCACCAGCAACAGTACAACTTGGTTCCTCGTCTTCCCCGTGCAGAGAAGATCCTTCGAACCTTGGTAATTCCCTGCAGTAAAGTCAGTGGTAGTTTTCTGGGTTCATTCCCCTGGTAGAGTCAGTCAGGATGAAAGGATTGACCTGATTCTCTTATCCCCGGCAGTAGCAGTGGTGATAGTCTGGAAATTTGACTTCTCGATTTCTTCCTCCCACCGAAGTTGTCACCATTTAAGGGCCTTTCCCCGATAGGATCTGTTTTCATCTGTGGGTTTTCTCTCCAACTGAGGATGTCGAGTTCGTTTTGCTACAATCTCTGTCTAACCCATCGCGCAATACACTAACCAACACCTTTGTATTGCATGATATCAAGCATCATGTAGAACACATACATGTCATATACATCAAGCATACTCCCTTTCTCTTGGTCTGATTCATCTCCCTAGCAGATATTCATCCTAACTTCAAACACTCTCAAAACTCTTCTTTTGTCGCCATCGGCCAAATTTTCGAGCTACTTTTATATTTAATCCCCTTTCACCTCGAATCATCGAAAAGCTAGCGCAATTCGTACATTCAGGTCCAAGAGGATTAAATAGGGGCAACTGTGGTAACCTGAAATTTGACCTTCCCCTTTTACCTTTTGCATAAGCATGTGCATTCGCATCGCTGGCATACGCATTCGCACGCTTTTTTTCTCTTTGATTTTGTTGCAGGAATATTCAGGTTTTCTAAGCCCGATTAATTGCATCTTCACAAGGTCATCACATCATCAAAACAAGCATAAAATAAGGGTTTCCATGGTTATTCATCAAAATAAGAGGTTGAAAATCGAAACCGTGGCCACAACACCAGTTTTCAAGCAAACTGGGCATTTTTTGGCCTGGTTAATCGATTAACCATTTGCAATGCAAATGTGTTAATCGATTAACATAGGAAAAATGGGCAGAATCTGCTGCTTTTTCATGACA
Source organism: Lathyrus tuberosus (assembly GCA_022829125.1). Classification (NCBI taxonomy): domain Eukaryota; kingdom Viridiplantae; phylum Streptophyta; class Magnoliopsida; order Fabales; family Fabaceae; genus Lathyrus; species Lathyrus tuberosus. The sequence goes on along the minus strand of JALAZF010000199.1, from coordinate 4,142,637 downwards.
ACAACTTTTCCTCCTCATTTTGGGATTCTACTTGGTTCTAGCAGCATGTGGAACATTCTAGATATCTCTAGACATTTCAAGACTATTCAAGACACTCCACTTACATTTATTCCCTTGCTTCACTATAATTTAAGTGCACCATGTTCCTTGATTTCCAAGTATGTGAACCTTTGGATTTGAAGCTTACATTGGGATGTTCCCACCGAGTTAACAAATAACTAACTGAGTTAACCTCTAACTCAGTGAGTTAGATGTAACTAACTCCTAGCCTAATACCAAACCTCACTATAGCTCTTTACCATTGAAGAATAATCACTTCTACATTGGAAGTGATTATTTTTTAAGCTTAACCTTCAACACCTTGCAATTCTACTTGATTTTCTGGAGTTTTATTAGCTTTTGGATTCATCTCAAGTGTTTACTTCAAGATTCTATGATTCAAATTCGTATTTCGGAAGTTTCATAGCAATTTGCTCGATTTCGATACGATTCAGCTACAATTGAAGATTTCTCAGGTTTTCTTTGATTATCTTCATCAAGATCACTTTGCAACAACATCCAAGGCACATCTCAGCCTTGTAGGTTGGTTTCTCTTTGCACATTTTACTGTTTCGAACGTTTTCGTATCATTCGCGAAGTAGTTTCGATACTTTTTGTGTGTGAATTGATTATGACATTGCTTGATCCATGATCTTGTTGATTTAATTGACTCCATTGTTGATTTTTTGGCTGTGATTAAGCTTAATTTTCGTGCATAATTGTTTGCCCTAGCATAGGAGTGATTGCACAATCCATAAGTGGCCAGAAGCACTTTTCAAAACTATTTTTTCTGCCCCTGTTTCAGTGTTAATTGATTAACACTTTGCAGTGCAAAAGTGTTAATCGATTAACTAGTGTAATTTTGCTGATTTTCAAGTGTTTATCAATTAACACTTTGCAGTGCAAAAAGTGTTAATCTATTAACACTGCTCCAGATTGCCATTTCATGTTTTTTCAAGTGTGTTTGCTATGCTTTCTTCCTCTAACTTCCATGGATTGATATGCTTGATTTTATGGATGTTTTAGGTGTCATTTAACTTCTGTTTGAAGCATGCTCATGAATTTTTGATGCACGGTTTTGTTTATGCAATTGTTCACATTTTTTTGGCATTGTATGAACATGATCATTCTTGCACTTTCTTTGGTCACAAGATATATGATTTGTGATGCATTCTTGTATGAACATGATCATTCTTGCACTTTCCTTGGTTAATCACCCTTTTCTTCAGTTAACCACAATATACCTGTTAATATACTGAGTTTTCTTTTGGGTTAATCACCTTTCCTTGGTTAATCACCCTTTTCTTCAGTTAACCACAATATACTTGTTAATATACTGAGTTTCCTTTTGGGTTAATCACCTTTCCTTGGTTAATCACCCTTTTCTTCAGTTAACCACAACCTGCCTGTTAAATCACTGAGCCTCTTCGAGTTAATCACCTTCTCTTGGTTAATCACTCATTTTCTTTTTGGTTAATCACGGTTTTTCTGTTAAAACCGAATCCCCAGCAGTCAGCAACCTCATTGGTTCAATACCCTTTCGTTGGTCGGGTACTGTTTGTTCAGTCTATACTAACTTTCCTTTTGGGTCACGACCTTCGCTTGGTCCCACACCCGTCCTTTGGGTCACGACCTTCACTTGGTTCTTCACCCGTTCTTTTGGTTGGTCACAGTCTATCTGTTAAAACCTTTATCCCCACCATAGTCTTACTCTCTTTCTCTTCGGTTAACCACTGGCAGTCAGTTAACATATTGAATTCTTATTCTCTTGGTTTCAACACCATCCCTTTATTTGTGTCCCAGTAGGGTCTTTTACCCTCTGATCCCTAGCACGGTCACTTTGTTCTCTTCCTCCCAGTGGAGTCTCTATTATTCTTTTACTCGTTTATCTTCTTGGTTTCGACACCACTTTTGCACTTTATCCTCAGCATAATTATTTCTTTTCCTTTGCACTCCTTCCTTGGTTTTGACACCATTTCCTTGGATCCCCGGCGGATTTTGTCTCTACTTCTTTCGCTCTTGGTTTTGGCACCATTTCCCTTTTCCTTTTCCGTCTTAGTTCCCCGAACTACGAAAGCTCTGATTCTGCATTCATTTGAATGTATGATACGTAGGCACGAGATCGCGATGATCTTGGCGAGCACACTTCCACCCTTCCACCTTCTTCCTTTCCCCCTTCTTTTCCCTGGTTCCATGAACTACGATGCTCTGATTTCCTCATTGCACTATGAGGGTACGTAGGCACGAGGGCCCTAATCCTCTGTGAGCACTTTCTTTCTTTCTTTTCTTCTCTCTTCTCTCCTCTCCTTTTAGCTAGAAGCCTTTAGATAGATAACCCATCCAAGCCTAGAAGCAAGCGAAATAGTTCCCGTCGAGTACGACGAATGCGTAAGGCGCTAGTACCTTAATTTCACATAACCGACCCTCGTTCCCGTTTCTCTTCCCCTTGGGTTTTATCAATATTTTTCTTGTCCTTTGGGACTAAATAAAGTTCGGTGGCGACTCTGTTGTATCTTTGAGTGTGCGATTCACTCAGGTATAAACCACCCATCTTCAGGCACGAACCAACATTTCACATCGGTCGAACACCCACAAAGAAATAGGAAAGCTGAAGCTACGAATAGGGTGATACTGCGAGGTTTGAAACAGAGACTGGGCGACGCCAAGAAAAGGTGGGTCGAGAAACTACACAACGTCCTCTGGGCCTACAAAACAACCCCACACTCCACTAACGGGGAAACCCTAATCCGACTGACCTACGGAACCGAGGTGGTAATCCCCGTGGAAATAAGGAAACCCTCGAGAAGGACTGAGTCTCCCCTCGAAGAGGAGATGAACGATGAGGTCCTCCGGGAGGAGCTCGACCTGGTCGAAGAGATACGGTCGGGAGCATCTGTTAGCTTATAAATTCGACGCCTATATGAAGTTAGAAGTAATGATGGGAATATTAAACTCTTGGAGAGGTTTTGAAAGGCTTTCGACGGGATCTGTATGATAGGGTTTTAGTCGAAGATGCTCATAAGAAGAGAGGATGCTTTTGGGACTTAGAAAATATTTATAAGAATTGAAGAGGTCACCTTCGACCGACCACGCTGCTAATGCCTGGCGTTGGGAAATTCGAATTCAAATAAAGGAGGGAGTGGTTACTTTGGTTCGCTCTTGAAGATAGACAAGTGGCGTGTATCCAAGCAATGGAAGCATGCAGTGCGACACTTGTCATTTGTTGATTATTTCAGGCAGTTTATAGCAGTTAGTTTTAGTATTATAAATAGGGGTTCTAGAAATAGTATTTGGGGTGTGATGGTCACTTTGTACAAGTAACTCCAAAATTACTCAAAGTATCTGCGTGTCGAGAAAAGAGTCTTGTGAGAATGTGCGTGATGTAAACACCATTTATCCTTCAATGCAATTTACTTCAATCTTTCGTTAAGTTTTTATCTTCCGTTTAATGCAAGTTATGTTTTTGCACTTGTCATATTTTTAACCTTTACTGCACGCTTTCGACCTTCTTTTTACATTTTCAGCCTTTTTAACTTAACACTTTAAAACGTTATTTAGATTGTATTTCCAACGGACTTTTCTTTATGAGTACCGTCGAAGTGTTTGTTTCTTCATAATTTACCTTAGATTAATTGTTAGCACATGTCCTAGGATCAATCTGATCGATCATGTGAGTCACCAAAGTTAGATTTGGAAGATCAGCGGTTGCTTACCAAATTTCACGGTAAACAAATTGGCACGCCCAGTGGCATAGTGCTAACTTGATAAAGATCTTTCTAAATTTTGAAAATTTTCATTCATCATTTTCTTCTTAAGAAAGCTTCGTTGCATGTTATTGAGAAGTGGTAAGGTAGCCACTACAAACGAAGAGAGACCAAAGAGAAGATATACTAGAAAAATGGCAACGAACACTAGTCATCCAAACAATCCAAACCCTCAAGGGGGTGGTTCTAATCCTCAGTCGAGAACTCGAATGCCCAGCCTAGTAACACTAACCCTCAAAATGTGTCCAGGAACGATGTGATACCACCTCCAGTTCCTTCGACAGGAGAGCCAATACCACCTCCTATTATGTCTGACCCAAGGCCATCAATGACAGGATCAGGGTCGACATATATAAGGGCTTACACTCAACCTGTTTTAGAGTACGTTGGGCCACAAGCATCTAATCCCCAAACTCCACCAGGAGGAACTTCGACATTTAGGCATTTTCCCCCTTCAGGATTCTCACAACCATTACCAAGGAATCCACCTTATGGAATGCCAACGTCAATAATGCAAAGCCTCCAAAATACCCCCCAGTATTCTCAGAAAATGCAACGTCTTCGCCATTACAAGGGTCAGGATCTGGGATAAATATAGGTCGAAACAGTCAAAGTGTAGGTGTAGGATATTCCACTCAAGGTCCTAGTCTGACAAACACATCTATAGCATGTTTAAGACAGCAAATGGATGTGAGTAACCTACAAATGGTACAAACTTTGTCCCAAACGATCGGGGAAATTTTCCAGCCCTTGATCCAGAACACTACCCAAACTAACCAATAATTAGTGGTGCAATTGGCACGCATGGCAGAATTTATGGGGGTGCCAGCCCCTGTACGAGGTGTGATTGTGGTGGAGAATATCCCACGGCGGAACCTAGAGACTATACCTGAGGCGAATCTAGAGCCCCCCAGAGTCGAACCCCATAGAGTCGAACTTCCTATAGAGTCGAACCACCTAGGAACCAAGTGCCAATTCCTGAAGAGGGGGAACAAGGGGTAGTGATAGTAAATAGAGACCAAAATGCTGACCATGTTGTACAACAGGTTCGACGTAACAACATAGCAGCAGATAACAACCTAGCAGCCATGGTCGAAAGAATAATGGCTCGAAATGGGGTAAATTTTGGCTTTACTAGGCCAAATTATACGTCACCCATAGTGGATTATATTCTACAATCAGAATTACCCCCTAGGACGAAGGTCCCAAAGTTTACCAAGTTATCAGGAGATACAACTGAATCTACTGTCGAACACGTAGCCCGGTATAAGATTGAGGCTGGAGAGATTGCAAATGAAAAAAGTCTTAGGGTAAAATATTTCCCAAGTTCTCTCACCAAAAATTCTTTTACTTGGTTTACAATCCTACCTCCTAACTCAATCTGTAATTGGACCCAGTTAGAGCGTTTGTTCCATGAACAATTCTATATGGGACAAACTAAGGGGGTGTTTGTTTCATGGATTCTAAATTTATTCCCAGGAATATGATTTGAATTTTTTACATTCCCATGTTTGTTTCAAGTATTTATAAATTATTCCTTGGAACTTTTTATTCCTGGGAGTTTTTTTTACACTTGGATTTTTCATTTTCCATTCCCATGTAATAGGATGGGAATCTTTTATTCCTATGAAAATAAGTGGTAACCACCAATAACTACCCACATCTATTTATTTAAGTCTTTTATTTTTTATTTTAAAATTTTAAGTAAAATATTTTTTATAAATATTCCTGGGAACTTATATTAATTACCAAACATAAAGGTAGGAATAAAGTTCTTAGTAATAATGTTCCTTGGAATAATATTCCCAGGATTTTAATTTTAATCTTTGAAACAAACACACCCTAAGATTAGTTTGAAGGAGTTGGCTAGCATAAAGCGAAAGTTTACTGAGCCAATAGACGATTACCTAAATAGGTTTCTATTACTTAAGGCTAGGTGTTTTACTCAAGTTCCAGAGCATGAGTTGGTTGAAATGGCCGCTGGTGGCCTTGATTACTCTATTAGAAAGAAATTGGATACCCAGTATCTGAGAGATATGGCTCAACTGGCTGATAGGATTCGACAGTTAGAACGTCTGAAAGACGAAAAGGCTAAGTTTAATAAGGGTAAAAAGGTAGCTTATGTTGAATATAATGAAGATGTCGAAGGTTTATATGACGAAACATTATATTTCGACGAGAGTGAGGTAGACGTTGCTGAGTTAAAGCAGGGTCCTCTGTATGCTTGCAAAATGTTAGCCCCTTCGACTGGAAAAAATTTGGTCGAATCTGAAAAGAATGATAAGTTTCCCAAGAAAACATACACTTTCGATATCACTAAATGTGACGAAATTTTTTATTTGTTAGTAAAAGATGGGCAGATGATAGTGCCTCCTGGCACTAAAATGCCACCTTTAGAACAAATAATAAAGAGAGGATTTTGTAAGTACCATAATTTTCTGGGTCATAAAACTTCTCAGTGTTTTCTTTACAGGGATCTGGTGCAAAATGCTATTCAGGAGGGCAGGCTGAAATTCGGAGAGAAGAGCAAAGGTCAGATGAAAATTGACTCCGACCCATTGCAAACAGCAGAGGCCCATTATGCTGAGCCAGAGGTACATGTGGTTGAGGTTGCTGATGACTTCGACTGTTCAGTCAACATGGTGGAAATTACTGAAGATTTCACCAATAATGATGTGTTAACCAAGGTTACTGAAGACCCTGACATTTATGCTGTGGAGAACTTATGTGTGAAGCTTCTGATAGCTTCGACAAAGCCACTAAGGGCTTAAATGATGGGATCACTGAGAGCTCCAACATGATGCTGGTTACCAAAGAGATTGCTGAGAGTTTTGTTAAGATGGATAAGGCTGCTGAAGGCCTTGATGTAGACTTCTGCAATCTGAATCTTAGTGCTGATGTCGACATGGACATAAATATGGTCGAGATTACACAACATAAGACCATGGAGGTTGACGAAGCAAGCTGCCAAGAGGAGCGTAACAAAGTGGCATATCCAAAACAGGATGAGACTATCATTGAATTCCTTCACCGCTGCCAAAAGAAGGGATCAGGTGTCATGCTATGCCCTAGGTGCAGTGCAATCTTCGACCAGAAGGCTGCTCACAATCTTGAAAGGATTAGGAAGGCTAAAGAAAGAAGGGAGCAGAAAACATCTCATGGTCAAAGGGGTTTCGACCCTAGAAGGTCCTCTTCAAAACAAGTAGGAGGAAAAACACAGTTCCCAGGGGCCAGACCCAGCACCTTTAAACCAACAAGCAATGCACCAATAGGGAGCTGGATGAAACCTGTCGAAGGAAAGGAAAAAGGTCAAAAAAATGGCAGAAGTTTGATGTGGGCAGAGGCTCTTCAATAGAATATCGAAAGGAGTTTCAGACTTCCAACAAATTGGCATATGTCTCTGAAAACTATAAGGGGAAGAACCCGATGTCGCGATCTCAATGGAGGAGAGAGCAACGTCGAAGGAAAGCTCTTAGGGAGGCCCAGTCGAAGGATCAAGGAGAGTCCAGTACTAATATCCCTACTGACAATAATGGAGGGAATCAAATAAAGCCTGTTGAAAAAGTGCCCGTGGGGCTAAAATTGTTTTTCTCTCAAGAGGACGGATGTGAAAAGACTGTCGAAGATGATGATGAAATGACAGATAACTTCGACTCTGAGTCTGATGCTTCTCTCGACATCATAGTCAATGTGGTGTCTGTAATGCCCAGGGAGTTCGACTAGATTACAGAAGTCGAAGATTTGGATGCCTGCACTGAGGCAAAAATGGCAGCACACAAGCCTGTATGCTACTATATTATGAATAATGGGTGTGTCGAATAGCAGAACGCCTTTTTCGAGTGATCCACAGAGGCAATGAAGGGTCACCTAAAGCCCCTCTACATTACTGGCAAGGTGGAGAACGTGCCAATAAATAAAATTTTAGTTGATTGTGGCGCAACAGTAAACTTGATGCCACATTTCTTATTGAACAAGATTGGCAAGTATGATACTGACACTAAGCCACATAATATGGTCCTTTCAAATTATGAAGGAAAAGTTGGCTCTACATTGGGTGTGATACAAGTTGACTTACAGTGGGGACAATCACTAGGCCTACTGTCTTCATGGTAGTAGAAACAAAAGCCAACTACAATCTGCTCTTAGGACGAGAGTGGATACATGGCATCGGTGCAGTGCCATCTTCGATGCATAAATGCATCATCATCTGGAGGCCAGATGGCATAGTCGAAAACATTGAAGCGGACCAGGGGTATTTTAAGGCACCAATAAATCATGTCGACAGACGCCAGTTCGATAAACATTTGGCTCACATTGCCCCTTGTGGCCTAGCAGATTTTGAGTTTGTCCCAGATTGCGAGACATTTTGCTCATTGTACTTGCATCCCGTCGATGGTTTCAGTTGGGATAAGGAGGTGCCAGGGGAAAGACTTCCATACCTTGGCGAGGCTGCAATAGACCCCAAGGGGTGGGGAAGTGAATTCAGTGATAATGACTGAGTTTGAAGCATTGAGAAGAATTTCGGCCTACGTGGCTGAAACCAAACTACAATCGGCTTTGGAGGCTGCTAACGAATATATGGCTGGCGAAGCCAATCCTGAATTCCACCAAGAAGGTCCTGGTAAGGACTTCGACCTAGAGCCACCTGATAAGGTTCAGGGTGTAGAGTAAGGCCAGAGGCTTGACGCCATTTATGGCGATGACCCTTTGGGATTCGAGAAGGATCCGCTGGCAAATAACCTTAAGATGCTAGTTCAAGATCCGTTGGAAGAGATCGAACTAGGAGAAGGGGTGACTAAAAGGCCAACATATGTTAGTGCTAATCTTGACCCACAACTTAAGGTTGAAGTTACCCAGCTGTTACAGGAGTTTAAAGACTGTTTCACCTGGGACTATGATGAGATGCCTGGTTTGAGTAGGGAGTTGGTCGAACATAATTTGCCGATCAAGCCTGGTAAGAAGCCAGTCAAACAGAATCTAAGACGGTTTGCCCCAGAAATTCTCTCAAAGATAAAGGAAGAAGTCGAAAGACTCCTTTAATCCAAATTCATCCGCACTGTCAGGTATGTCGAATGGCTAGCTAACATTGTACCTGGTATTAAAAAGAATGGTTCCTTAAGAGTTTGCATAGACTTTAGAGATTTAAATTCTGCAACTCCTAAGGATGAGTAATCTATACCTGTGGCAGAAATTCTAGTCGATTCCACCGCAGGACATGAGTATCTCAGTATGTTAGATGGGTACTCTGGTTATAACCAAATATTCATTGCTGAAGACGACGTCCCCAAAACAGCTTTTCGGTGTCCTGGAGCCTTAGGCACCTACGAATGGGTAGTGATGCCTTTTGGCCTCAAAAATGCTGGGGCAACGTATCAACAAGCAATAAACTCAATCTTCCATGATTATATAGAGACTTTCATGCAAATATATATTGATGATATTGTGGTTAAGTCTGTTTCAGGGAAGAGTCACTTAGACCATCTTCGACACTCCTTTGAAAGGATGAGAAGACATGGTCTTAAAATGAATCCTCTTAAATGTGCGTTTTGTGTGCAGGAAGGGGATTTTCTAGGCTTTGTGGTCCATAAAAGGGGGATCGAGATCAACCAGAATAAGACCAAGGCCATCATGGAAGCGAAAGCGCCATCAACAAAAAAAGGAGCTGCAATCACTGCTGGGCAAGATCAATTTCTTAAGAAGATTCATATCGAACCTAAGCGGAAAAACGCAGGCCTTTTCACCATTGCTTCGATTCAATAAAGATGGATTCGAATGGGGGCAGGAGTAGCAAGCAGCCTTCGACAAGACCAAGGAATACCTGAGTCGTCCTACAATTCTTTCACCACCTTGTAGGAATATGAGTATGAGATTGTACATAGCTGCATCAGATAAAACCATAGGGAGCATGTTGGCTCAAGAGGATGAAGATGGTGCCGAGAGAGACATTTACTACCTCAGTAGAGGTTGAATGATGCAGAAACTAGGTATAGCATGATAGAAAAATTATGCTTATGCTTATATTTCTCTTGTACAAAATTGAAGCAATTTATAAAGCCAGTTGATGTTTATGTTTCGTCTCATTTCGAGTTTATTAAGCACATGTTGTCTAAACCTATCTTGCACAGTCGAATCGGTGAATGGGCACTAGCATTGACTGAGTATTCTTTAACGTATAAGCCTCTGAAGGTAGTTAAACGACAAGTGGTAGCAGACTTTATAGTCGACTACTCCATAAACGAAAGCATGTTGAATTATGTCGAATTGGAACCTTGGAAGTTATACTTTGATGGCTCTAGCCACAAAGATGGCACATGCGTAGGTGTGTTGATTATTTCTCTGGATAAAATTTCAACAAAATTTAAGTATAGGGTCGAAGGACTTTGTTCCAACAACGAGGCTGAGTATGAAGCCTTAATAGCTGGACTTGAAATTTTGTTAGAATTGGGCGCAACTCGAGTCGAAATAATGGGAGACTCAGAGTTGGTTATAAAGCAAATTAAAAAGGAGTACAAATGTGTTAAGGAGAATCTCATCATGTACTTCGTAGTGGCCAACAGACTGCTAAAGAAATTCGAAGTAGTAAGCATTCGACATATACCTCGACTAGAGAATCAAGTGGCCAACGACTTGGCTCGGGTTGCTTCTGGGTATAAGGTTTTGAAGGAAAATTTACAAGAGGCAATTGAAGCTAGAGTTAAAGTTGTATCTGTTGGATTATGCCCATCAGACCTAGAAGTGACAAAGCTTGGATACGCTGATGAAGAAAATTTTGAGATTTTTGCAATAGACAGCTTGACGGATAAAGACTGGAGGAAGCCTATAGTCGAGTACTTACAAAACCCGACAGCATCCACAGAGCAAAAGGTTAGGTATCAAGCCTTAAGTTATGTCCTTCTAAGCAATGCATTATTTAAAAAGACTCCTGACTGAGTCTTACTTAAATGTCTTAGTGAAACAGAACCGTATCTTGCCCTTTCGACTGTCCATAGTGGGGCATGTGGGGCGCATCAAGTAGGCCATAAGATAAAGTGGCTATTGTTTCGACAAGGCATGTATTGGCTTACTAGGCTAAAAGACTGCATTGAATTCACCAAGGGTTGCCAAGAATGTCAAGTTCATGCTGGCATACAGCATATCCCTACAAGCGAGTTGCATTCCATAGTCAAACCATGGCCTTTTAGAGGTTGGGCTTTGGATCTGATTGGAGAGATTCGACCGGCATCCTCCAAGAATCAGAGATACATTTTGGTAGGGATTGACTACTTCATGAAGTGGATCGAGGTGATACCTTTATCAAATAAGGATCAAGAGGATGTGATCGAGTTCATTCAGAAATACATCATTTACAGGTTTGGAATCCCAGAAACGATCACAACAGATCAAGGATCAGTCTTTACTGGTCGAAAGATACAGGGGTTTGCTAGAGAGATGGGTTTCAAACTCTTAACCTCTACACCTTATTATGCTCAGTCTAACGGTCAAGTCGAAGCAGCTAATAAAGTGGTGATTGGTTTGATCAAGAAACATGTGGGAAAGAATCCTAGAAATTGGCATAAGACATTAGACCAGATCCTCTGGGCATGTCAAACCTCTCCCAAGGAAGCAACTAACACTACTCCTTTTTGATTGACTTTGGGTCACGATGCAGTGTTACCTGTTGAGATCTACCTCCAGTCGACTAGGATTCAGAGACATCATGAAATTCCTTCTGAGCTTTATTGGAATATGATGTTAGACGAGCTGGTAGATTTGGACGAAGAAAGACTTAAAGCTTTAGAACTTTTGAAGAGACTAAAGAAAAGAATGGAGAAGTCTTATAATAAAAAGGTTAGAATCAGGACCTTTTTACCTGGAGATTTAGTTTGGAAGGTAATCTTGCCTATGGATCGAAAGGTTAGAGCCTTGGGCAAATGGTCCCCAAAATGTAAGGGCCCGTTTCAAATTACGCAAGTATTTTCTAATGGAGCCTATGAAGTTGAAGAATTAAATGAGGATAAAAGAATCTTGAAAGTAAATGGCAAGTATTTGAAAAAATATAAACTAGCACTTCAAGAAATTAAAATTGTTAAAGAGTAATTCGACGTAACAAGGGCAAAGCCAATAATGGTATTTATGAATGCCAAAATGGCTTAAAAGTCATTACATATAGAAGCCTCAAAGGGCCATGGAGCATCAAATTAAAAATTACAAAGAGAGTAACAAGCTAAAAGGGGAGATTCTCCTTCATCTTTAAGTACTTCGACTTCTGGAGGGCGAGATGCTTTTCACATAAGGCCTTGTCAGATTTTAAGTGTGCAACTTCCTTCTCCAGCTGTTGAGCTTTCTCGGCAAAAGCGATGGCATTTTCAAGCTCTTTCGACGCGCCAGAGTCATCAAAGGCGGACAACTCAGAGTTGAGCTTTTTGGCCTTTGAGATCTTGGCTCGAAGCTTCTTGATCTTTCGCTCCCAGGAAGCAATGTTTTGTTCATTGGAGGTAATCTCTTGCTTGTTCTTCTCTTTGGTTTCCTCAAATTCTGCTACCTTATTCTCGGAGTCAGTGGCAGAGGCCCAAGCGGCAGCCTCACTACCAGCTGTGGTCGAAAATGTATTTTCGATTTGGGGCAGGCGTTTCAAGTCACCATGGCTTGGTCAATCATAGTGCCAAGCTCTAAGATGACGTTGGCAGATTCTGGATAAATAGCGTGAATGTCAACTTTTTGAAGGAGATTTTTCAGAGAGATATGAGTGACATCATCCATCTGTAAGAGTGTGAAAAGGTCACCCTTAAAGATCTTATTTTTGATCTTCAGAAGGATATTGTCCTCAGGTGTGGTTGAAGGCTGATCCCCAAAGGTAGTCGAAGCACTGGGAGTTTTATCAAATGAGCTTCCTCGACGGCCAAGAAGGATCTTTATGTATTGTCGAGGATTGCTAGTCTTCAAGGCATCCAACTCTTTTTCAGAAAGGCCTGCTTCATACACAGTTGAGGTGGCCTTGCCTTTAGTAGCAGTAGTAGTTGCTGGGGTGGTGGTAGCTTCGGCAGGGGTTCGCTCGTTGATTGGTCCTTTGTCAGCCTTCTCTTACTTACCTTTGTCCTCCCCCTCTTCATCTTCGTCCATGTTGTCATCATCATTTTCATCACTATGGCCATTAAGTTCAGATTGGTGCATGGCCTCATCATCATCTTCTTCCATTTCTTCATCTCCTTCTGGGTTAACGTTGGCAGCCCCAATGGGTTCATTTATTAGGGATCCCGCTTCATCGACTAAGGGCGTATCTTCATCCATGGCAGCAGCTTTCGGATCTTCTGTGTCAGGATCCTGCTGAACATCGTCTGCCTCATGGTCGGAGCCATCTATTTGAGACTATTGGGTAGCAGTCTTTGCTGGCGAAGGGGGAGCTGTTTCAAAACCAGGTTTGTTAATTTTACCTAGTGAACTCATTCCAGAGCCCAATTCAGAAGTGGGATGGTATGTGGGCTCACATTGGCTAATTAGGAGAGTGATGGGAGAAGGAGGATTGTCCACCGATGGTTTTGAACCACTAGCACCAGCCTAAATGAGGTCGAAGCAAGTCAGATTAAAGGGAAACAAGGTAAGTAAGTTGTTATTTAAAGGAAAATATGACAAGTTACCTTGACACCTTCAGCATCAGGGCTAGAGTTATTGCTTTCAGCATGATCTGCAGCTGGTTTAGAGGCGGTTCCGGAAGAGGCGTCTACAACTTTACTTGTAGTAGTGGTCTTTTTGGGGACTTTAGTCGTTGTAGGCTCAGGTTGGCCACCAGCGGCACTGGATTCTTGGCTTGGTTTCTTCCTCTTCTTGGGTTTCAAGTCTTCAGGAGGAGATTGGTCCTCATCCTCTGAATCGAAGATAATTTGGGCAATGCCCCTCTTTGACTTCCTTTGAGCTATCGGAGGTGGTTTGCGAGAAGCCTGAAATGATGAGAAGCGTTAAAGGAAGAAGGAGTAATCAATGAAAGGAAAAGGGTGTGGGATGTACCTTGCTGCCTTCACCTTTGGCTTCGACCGGTTGCTGAGGCGTTTTCCTTTTGGGTATAGATGCAAAACAAACCAAGTTACCATAAGTCAGTAATGATAAAGTTCGAATGAAAGAACATAAAATTGGAGAATCTAAACCTTCATGTATTTCGGATTTGATGCGAACATCTTCGATACTGACATGAAGGTGTCCTTTGAAACTGTCTAGCGTACGCTTAGTCGGAACCACCCGCTGGGCCTTGGGTTTCGACTGCTGGCAAAGGATCTTTATAGAATCCCCACAGATGAACCAATCTGGAAATGGAGGGGCAAGAGCCACTCCAAAATCAGCAGATGGCAGTCGAGGAGTCTTTGGAGGAAATAGTGCGAAAGCCACTTCATAGCGTTTCTTAGGAGGAACATATGAAGGGAGTTTCAAACTCTCCATTTTCTTTAAAAATTTCTCCTTTAACGTAACCGCAGCTTCACAGACAGTTCGACTAATATCATCTGGTCGATAAATAGTTTCAAAGTACTTCTGGAAAGCTTGAATCTCCTTAATGTGAGTAGATGTACCTTTCTTGATCTTCTCCTGCACATCAACAAAAGCTTGGTCAATCAAATGAGTGAAGCTGGAGACATTAAGGGACTCTGCACCATAGTGTTTCGACCACCAGTCATGGAACTCTTAGGTGCATAGATGAGAAGGTTCAAAGTAGACGGGAGTTAGGAGTGATCGATGAGCATGTCGAGCAAGGTGCGTCGAACTCTCTATGGCATCGTAGATAGTGTTGGGAAGGATAACGTGGACTTTCTTCTCATACAGGTACTTGGGTAGAGTCTGGACTAAACCAATTTGTCGAGAGACAAGATTTGGTTTATAGGCCATCAGAGAGATTTGGCCCTTTAGCAAGTTGAGTCGATGAATGATAAGTCGAGGGATCATGAATGCTTCCCAAACACGCTGCGATTCTTCTTCATGTTTTTTGAACGAAGGAGGAAAGGGCCTGGTAAACCATTCAGGGCCATATTTTCGTTCAGCAAAGGGCGCCATCCTTGGTATGAATTCATAACGCTTGGCAAACATTTTGATGAAGCCAGAGAAGGATGCCCTAAGTGTCTGCCCTTCTTCGTTTGGGGTCAGTTGCACCGGTCAAATCCATTCGACTCGCCTCTCTTTAATCTTTGCAGCATCTTCGTCCACAGACCCTTTGTTGGGGATGCTGGCTTCGAAAGTGGCATTAAGCCAAAGCTGAAGTAACCAAAAGGGTCCTGATAGCAGGAGGTTCCCGTTACTCTCTTGGTCTTTCAAGCGACCAGCACCTTCGCTCGAAGACTTGTACAGACTGGCCAATATCATCTCGCTTAGGTAAATTCCTCGATTAAGATGTAATTGATTGGCTAGAGTCAGATATTTTCTTGCCACCTGCAGGATTTGGTACAGAATACGCAGCGAGAAAGCCACATCGCCAGGAATGCTATGTGCTCTTTGTCCTCGACTGTGTCAGTTTGCTTGTCGTGGTAATGGTTCATGAAATGAGTATAAGTGTGTTTGGTGGTGGCAAACCCTATAGTGTCTAGAGCATCTATTTCAGGGTCATAAACTAACCCATGTGGTTTTACCCTTGTGATAGCAGCTATGTCGAAGAGAGTGGGTGTCATCATCCCACAAGGGAGATGGAAAGTATAATGGGTACTATCCCAAAAATACAAAGATGATGCTAACAAAGTTGGACAGTAAGCGGAACCTGTCTTTGACATCATGATCAAGTCGTAGATTCCTAAGTTCTTCCAAGTTTCTGCTTTCACTTTCTCTAACTTGGTCAACTAGTTCAAATAGAGGTCAGAATCCTTAAAATAGGGGGTTGGCCTAAATAGCCTAGACCCATCATTCAGATACTTCAAATCTATGTTCTTTAGGGCTACATTGTCATGGGGTTCAGTGTTACGCTAACTTTGTCTTTCTGGCCTAAAGGTTTGGTTTTACGATATGATGGAAAGAAGTCACTAATGGCTGTACAATATGTATCTAAAGAAGATAAGGGACCAGATAAAGCTAATGGTTTCCCAGAAACGGTAATAGGAATCAGTACCTGGGATTCGTAGATGTGTCTTTGTTCCTCCTTGAGAGGCTCAGGGATGAATTGCTGATTCTTTACCACCTTGGGTCCATTTAATGTAGCGAATGGAGGAAGTAGTGGTACGCTCTTTTGACCTTTGAGTTTCTGGGTTTTCTTTGGGTCTTGAGTAGTAGCAGTTGAAGAAGCCATTGGTGAAAGTTTGAGGAAAATGGGTTTGTTGGAGGTGAAGGGTTGAACGTTTTTTGAAGAAAGGAGAGAGTGCGCTGCGGATACTTTGGATTTGAAAAATGAAAATA
Organism: Lathyrus tuberosus; assembly: GCA_022829125.1. NCBI lineage: Eukaryota > Viridiplantae > Streptophyta > Magnoliopsida > Fabales > Fabaceae > Lathyrus > Lathyrus tuberosus. Next base: position 4,126,498 of record JALAZF010000199.1, on the reverse strand, counting down.
GTTTTTGAGGAGATTATTTATAAAATGTTTTGGAAACACTAAAAGGTCACTAATCATCATTAAGGAGCTAGAGCTAGTGGGACATGTGTCATCCCTGGAGCCAAAGTAGGGGCGGTGACAGTTGTTGCCTATGTCCATGATCTCCTAGACTTTAGGAGAGGTTATGATGGTTTGGGTTTTGATGTAATTTCCGAGGAGACGTTTCAGTCATAATCATAATTGGTTGTGATGTCATAAATTGGATTGAAAAGAAACTGAATAGTCTCTTGAGATGGGGGTTAGTCAGTTTTGATGGACACCTATGCATGGTCGAAAGATGGCGTCGAATGGACACTATAAAAAAATGCCCTTTTCTTTAGCACTTTCGAAAAAGACATTTTTGGGGGGCAATTTGTTAGCTCATAAATTTGACGCCTATATGAAGTTAGAAGTAATGATGGGAATATTAAACTCTTGGAGAGGTTTTGAAAGGCTTTCGACGGGATCTGTATGATAGGGTTTTAGTCGAAGATGCTCACAAGAAGAGAGGATGCTTTTGGGACTTAGAAAATATTTATAAAAATTGAAGAGGTCACCTTCGACCGACCACGCTGCTAATGCCTGACGTTGGGAAATTCAAATTCAAATAAAGGAGGGAGTGGTTACTTTGGTTCGCTCTTGATGAAAGACAAGTGGCGTGTATCCAAGCAATGGAAGCATGTAGTACGACACTTGTCATTTGTTGATTATTTTAGGCAGTTTATAGCAGTTAGTTTTAGTATTATAAATAGGGGTTCTAGCAATAGGATTTGGGGTGTGATGGTCACTTTGTACAAGTAACTCCAAAATTACTCAAAGGATCTGCGTGTCGAGAAAAGAGTCTAGTGAGAATGTACGTGATGTAAACACCATTTATCCTTCAATGCAATTTACTTCAATCTTTTGTTGAGTTTTTATCTTCGTTTAATGCAAGTTATGTTTCTGCACTTGTCATATTTTTAACCTTTACTGCACGCTTTCGACCTTCTTTTTACATTTTCAGCCTTTTTAACTTAACACTTTAAAACGTTGTTTAGATTGTATTTCTAACAGACTTTTCTTTATGAGTACCGTCGAAGTGTTTGTTTCTTTAGAATTTACCTTAGTTTAATTATTAGCACATGTCCTAGGATCAATCTGATCGATCCTGTGAGTCACCGAAGTTAGATTTGGAAGATCAGCGGTTGTTTACCAATTTTCACGGTAAACAGCATCCCTCTGCGAAGCCTCGCTCAAACAATAGATAACTTTACGCTATAACAACAAAGTTATCAAACGCGAATTTCAGGTGGGCACCCTCGTCCTCTGAAGGAACCAGAAAGATTCGCGCGAAGGCAAGCTCGCCGCGAACTGGGAGGGCCCTTATCGCGTCCGCGTGAAAACGGGGACAGGAGCCTACTACCTCGAAAATCTACACGGGGAGGAACTTGCTCGACCATGGAATGCCGAAAACCTTAAACAGTACTACAGTTAAACACTGCCCGCGACCCATATGCATTGCGACCACGGGGGTGCACTAAGGTATAAGCGCGAACCCCCTCCTTGACACAAGAAGACAAGGGCCCGCGTTGTGTGTGCGTGAGAACCCTTGATCCGACGGGGACACCTCAACCGAGCTCCATCGTCACCGTACCAACTAGGCAGGGCACCCAGCTCGCGATGGGAAGCCCACACCACGAAGCTAAGACCTTGACCGAGCTCTTAGCCTCATCGAAGGTCGGAATACAGCTCCGACCACTCGACCAGTTCCCTACACTCTCGAGGGCGTTGTACTCGTCCCGCAGCCTTTGCAGTTCGAAAGTTGAGCTTGTCTCATCGTTCAGGACCAGGGCGGTCACAAAAATTCGTACCATGGCCGCCATGTCCTCAGCAAGCACTTTTCTCCTGGAAGACCTCTCAATCGCCAGAATCGCCTTCGCCTCAGCCTCGGCCACAGCAGGGGAATTCCCTCCGAAGAAGTCCCGCTGGAGGTGGCAAGCAGGCATCATGAACTTCTCAGTGGGCACGCTCTCCTCGAGGTTCACGAGGACAGGCCCCTCATCGTGCGGCCTCTTGGAAGGGGTCCTCTCCGAGGGGAGACTAACTGCATTGAGGAGAAGAGGAGCCACTTGCCTCCTCTACAGGCACCACCGTCTGTATAACTTCTTGGACCCAACCTTTACTTCTCTTTGCACCTCGGGTGGCTGCCAGCTTCATGATGCACTCAGTCGTGTTCGACATTTGACCTGCGATAAGAAACAAGAAACAAGTCAATATGAGAAAACAAAACGGGGTGAACGCCCGAGCAAAGCAGAGGGGCTACTACCTAAAAACCTCATGGCTTCGTCTTCAGACTGGCACTCGAGGAGGGCTTTGGTGTTGAAAAAATAGGGCTCAGTGATAACCCGCCCTCGGTCGTTGAGGACGAAACTCCCGTTCTTGTTTATACATTTGGCCTGAGTAAAGCCGGTGACATACTTGACTAGCTTCGTGAACGACTCTCAGTCCTCGACGCACAACTCGCTAGGCTTCACGATGTAGCTCTCCGTGTTACTCTCGAAGTGCGCCTCCTCCCACTCCAGGGGGCACTTGGACTCAAATCTTTCTTCCCCCATGTCGTCGATCACGATGTCGAACAGGGATCCAACGACTCTGTGCGTGGCGGTCATAATATAAAAAAACATGTCCTTAAAGCAGCGGACAGAATCTAAATATGCCTTGAACAGTTTCCTCGGCTGCTTCAAGGAAACCCAATTGTGTCGGCCGTTGACAGTTGACCGTTGCAGGTGGAAGGTATGGAAAAATAAAGGGAGAGTGGCCCCGATGCCGAGATAGTCAAACACGAGCTCAAATGCCCGCACGAAGGCCATCGTGTTCGGGTGGAGCTGGGAGGGCGCCAGACGCAGCCAATGGAACACTCCCCGTTGTAAATCGCTGAAAGGGAGACGGAGACCGGCTTCTTTGAATGTAAATTCATACATGGGAAACCTCAATCCCCGGAAGCTCGAGCATATGCGATGGTGCTTTCTGGGTTTAAAGACCGTCCAGTTCGCTGGAGAACCCACTGCGACGTCCTCGACAATCGTGAACACATCAATGTCGTCGAGGGCGAATCGCGATCTGATTCTTAAGGGTTCTTCCCCTGCCCAGTCCGCGGGCGTACGAATTGGTTACTCCCCGGGTTGCTTTATGGGCTCTTCCAGGTCGGGTTCGGTATCCATCTGAATAATTCCCAAGAGCCTCACGACCATTTTACCTGAAAAGAAGAGGAGCACAGTGAATTTGACTTCCGAAATCAAATCCACCCTTCCACCGCAAATCAAGTGAAAGGACGTGGAGGGCGCCGAGCAGCCCAGGTGACTCTCCCCGACTATAAGTCAGGAACTGCCCAACCGATGAGATCTAACGGGCATAGGGCTCCCCGACGAAGCATTCATCAGCTCTCCGGAACATTCATCAGCTCCCCGGGACGTTCATCACATGTCCCCGAGGCATTCATCGCATGTCCCCGGGACATTCATCGCATATCCCCGAGGCATTCATCGCAAACTTCAGTAAACTAGCGGAATCCCCCTAAAGTCTCCGGCACATACGCTAAAAACTTCGCGAGTGAAGCCGAAAAACTCATATACTTGCTGAAAAACTCATGAAAGTCGTCAGAATATCTAAACGCCACTTTAAGAACTACGTCCCTCCCCGGAAAATAAACGGTAAAATCATACTGCAATAGAAGGGACGAGTAAACTTACTTGATGGTTAGGAGTGAGGCTGTCGGGGAGAGCTAAACAACAGCGGCGGCGGCGACGGTGATGTCGGGTACAGGAAAGAGCTTGAAGGCCGTAGGAGACTGATCAGTGGAATGAAAGCGTGCAAATGACACGGACTCGCCACCTATTTATAATCCTAACACAGGACTCGAGGCGTCTCTAGGCACTTGAATGCCCCTACTACTAGTCGCCCTAGGCATTGATGACTCGTGCCACGTGACACCATGAATCCCCGCGTACGCCTTTCCAACTCCCTACGTGCTCGCGACCTCAACGCATCCACTTCTTTCCATCTCCCCTGCATGGTCGACCAAGATGCCAAAGGGGAACATCCTCGACAAAGGGTGGCCTATGGATGCCAGACGGACTCACGTCCCCGCGACTCCCGTCTCGTCCTGCGTCGCCGGCGTCCACCACCAACCCGGTCTTTCGAGCACGAACTTCACTTACTATCTCCTCGATGAATGGGCCGACCCTTAAGTCATTAGTCCAACACTTCAGAGCAACGACTTGGGGGCTCCTGTTCTGGACTGGGCCAGCGCCTGCCCATCAATCGGGCAGGCCCAACCCAATACCACGCTGAGAGGCCCATTAAGGCCCAATCCTCTCTCTCGTCGAGCACACTCAGATCCCATTAATGTCGAGCAGAGACTACAAGGCTCGGGGGGAGAACGAGCATCCACCCCGCGTACTCCACGTGCTCCTCCCGCGGGGACACGTCATTAGGTGACTACCCACCTCCGAAAGAGTTGGTCTACCCACTTTCCAGAGAACTCGAGGCAGTTACTCCATGGCGAAGACCACGTGCTAGTCTCCCTACGCCACGTAAGCCCTGACAGTTATCTGCATTGTGCCTAGCAACCCAACCCAGTGCAGATGACCGTTGGCCCAGCGCTGGGGGCACAGTATAAATACCCTCTTTCACTAGAGGGTCAGGAATTCTAATTTATACTCTCACTGCCTTCTGTACCTTGCAGGTACACCCCTCACCATCACCGAAATAACGGAACTCACGACGTTAGCTGGTCACCGATCTACTTTCTAATCAGGTACGATCACTATACAAATAAAAAATTGCTCACTTGCTGAATCAATTAACAGGAGAGTATTAACGTTGAGAGTTCAAAGAGAATGAACATAAATCAATTCATATTCCTATAGCAAATTAGCTATATACACGGTAATTGATTCATCCAAGACTTAATATCCATTTGTAAACTACATACTAAGTTTAGCAACACTTTTATGGTGGCCAGTCATAAAAGAACATTAGGAATCGAATAATCAAATTCAGCTTAAAAACAAATGAGTGGAGGCACTTAATACATGCAACTTAAATGGTAAAAAGTTGAATCAACATTTCAAATGCTGGAGAATGGACACATCACACGACCGTAAGTATTTCCATACAGGATATAACTAATGTATAAGTACGAAAATATTTGCCTAATTAAAATTTAGAAAAAAATTGTAGACTACAAAACTATACTATATTTATATTTACATAAGTAATAACAAAAATGAATTTTACAAATTTCTTGTTTAAAATTATAAAATATACATTTTTCGGTGTGAATAAATAAATACTCAACAATTCATTATAAAAATATAAAAATAAAAATTATTCAACAATTTATCTCTTATACTATTGTGTATATATATATTTCTTCACAAATTTTATTCAATTATTAGTTGTTGACAACACTAAAATTTTAGTAATCACTTAATAAATTCTAACAAACAAAATTGTTAAAATATCTGTTAAAACTTTAAGTCATTGACAGAAAAAAAAATATTTTTAAAATTCTAAAAATCAAAAGTTGTAAAAGCGGTTAGGAGGTCGACAAAAATCACAAGTAGGAGGCTCGGTGGAGGAGGCTGACAATGGAAGGAGACAGCTGTCAAAAATCAAAAATTGGTGGCAGTGATTGTGGTCGAACGACGGTTTAGGCTAGTTTGTGTTAGAATAATATAAGTAAGTGTGAGTAAGTGGGGAAATAGTCTCACATTGAATAGGAATGCGGTGACTTGAACATCCCCCTAACAAAGAATCATGAGTCTGGTTCGAGAAAGAGACCACCTTACTTGTATCGAAAGGTGTCTTGAAAAATGTGTCAACGGCGATACAAGTATAAAAAAATAGGGAACATTGTGGACTAACACTTGAAGGCGGATTCAATTTTCGGCCATTGATTTTTTTTATTCGTGAGTTTTAAACTTCTTCACTTCAGACCGTGGTTCTATTTGTTAATAAGTTGTGTTATTCGTTAGATTTCAATAGTTATAATTTTGCCTTTTTGTTATTACAATCTCAAAAAATTTAGAGCTGAAGACATAAATAAGTGTTTGGAATTCTTAGTAGTAATTTTTAGAGAAACAACTAGTAAAACACCCGTGCTCCCGCACAGGTAAATTTATTTTGATATTGTAGAAATAATATATTGAGATACAATTGTAAAAAAACTCATTTATTCTAAATGAAAAATGTATAATAAAAAATTTTGATATGAAAATTTTTCAACTATAAATTTGTAATATGGTTATACAAAATTTGCAAGAAAAAAATTCTTCGATACGAATGCAATTTGCAGCACATGGCATACGATGAAAGTGTCCCGTGCAACAACGACAACAAACTTTTTTTCTGCTATAAAAAATGGTTATGTAAAATCAAACCAAGTTGTGATTAGCAGAATCCATATCAATTCAACGGCATTAAACAATAAATAAGCAGCAACATGTTAAGAGTTCATGAAATTAGAAATTAAAATTAAAAACTAAATTTTAGTGATAATTAATTCCATTTGAGATAAGGTCAAACATAATTGCTTACAGTCTAAGTTTTTACTCTCCACACCATTCCATTTTGTTTTTACTTAACTACACCTTTTTTCATAGCAAATGCTTTTTCTTATTATATAACAAAATTTGTTGTAAAAAAAATAGAAGTACTCACTTTTCTATGGGAAGAAGTATAACACAATCATCATCAATTGCCTTGGTGCTTTCTAGCACCTGATTATAATCAAATATTATGGTCCAATACAATGATTTTTAATCACAAGAAAAATAATTTAGGTAAAAGGGATATTATTGGGAAGCTTCTGCAAAATAAAATTAGAAATATAGCTATACATCCATAAATTTCAGTAGAATAAAATTAGAAATACCTAACTCAAGTAATCTAATACATTAATAAACAGTTCATCTAAGTTACAATGCTTTTTCTTCTTCCTATGCTTAAAGTGAAATTTTCTTCTGCTTCTATTGCTTATTCTTGAACTGCATATTGACACCTTTTCCTGGGCATTTTTTACAAACTGTAAGGTTAAACAATGAGGATAATATGCAAACATGTCGAATAATATGCTCACAAACTACCTTTACTTGCAAGACCATAGGATATAAAAGATCAAGAATAATGGGATGACTATTTTAAGGTGTTGTTGGCCATACAAAAGTCAGACACACAAACATGAATACAAGCTGGTCGTAAAGTAGTAAATACTTCCAGTAAAGAACAACTTTATTTCAATACCATGGTTCCATCATCTAACCAACAGAGGAAACTAAATATAATTTAGTGCCACAGTTCATGGATAAATAACCTTGTAAAGAGGAGTTTTTAGAACTCCAACACCAGATTTGCACACTGCAAGAGACACTGACAGAACAATCTATGGCATAACTGAATGCATCGAACCATTGAAAAATTCCATTGCTGTCATCAAAATTGAAAAACGTGTGTTTCATTATACAATGTTAATGAGATTCATAAAATGCTGCATCAACTAAAAAACAATGAAACAGATACAACACCTACAATTTGAAATGAGAAACAAAACTGTAACATAAATTTTTCATAAGGACTAACTACTATTATAATCAAACAAAAATTATATCAGTGTAATCTTCAAATATGAAACAGTGGTATTCAAGTAATCCAAGAAGGACATGTATGCATCTAGAGTACGTGTAGTGAAATAACTTCAAGGAGGGTATGAGTTTGACAAATGAAAACGCAATAGATTCTAAGTTGGAGAAAGTTACTTTAACAGAATTGTAGACATATTTATTTGAAAACATCAATCCAACAAAAATTAATAGAAATGGGCAATGGAAAAAGCAATACCTCTAAGACCTTTATGTTGAAATCCTCCTTCTCCTGGTTTTGGAACATTTTCGATCAGAATGAAACCATCATATCCCTGGAAAAACAATCAAATCATCCAACAGTTAAGTTAGGACAAAATTCAATGTTTTAGATGAAGACACATTATAACAAAGAAATGGTGAAAACCTGTTAACCTTTAGAAATGGTAAAATGTATTTATATACGTTATAACATGTGAATAATAAGGTGCCTTTGAGCATATATCAGTACTTCAGCATAAAGGTGTGGATTTGAACCTCATTGTTGTTTCAATGGTTGTGCAGAAGCAGTCCTTGTTTACAAACATGTAAAAGCTAAGTAATGGATAGGAAAATACAAATGCAAGCAAACTAAGATGAAAAAGAATTCTAGTTACCTGATGTTGTCCAATGATTTCAGATATTGTCTTGAATTCCTTAGAATTGGTCCAAAATTTATCATATTCTGAGTTTTGTGAGCCATATCTTTGTGACATTTCCTGAGATGCCTATTGACAGGGTCGATAAGAACCTAACCTGAAATAGAAATGCCATAGAAGCTTAGAATGATAAATAACAAAATAACATTGTTTTGAAGTGCAAAGGACATTTACTTAGATCTGTATAGGTTAACCTGTGAGTGATCCAAGTTTATGATCCAAGACAAATGCTTAAATGATACTGCAAATTTGAACAATGATTTAAAAAAACAGTTAAACATTCATAGCATTTACAAAAATTTATGAAGCAATGGACACAATCAATGAGTATGGCTCTCATGTTGTTGTTAATCTCAGGTTGTGACGATTTCTTCCTGGAATAAACCTCTCCTTTCTTTCTGTTATGCACGGAATTTTCTTTATTGCTCTCTTCTTCAGACCTTATTATATCAATTACTTCCACAGACTTTGGTTTTGCAGTGACTTTCTTAACAGCAGCAGGATGAGGAACAGGTCCAGGTGCAACATTAGGACAAACCTATTTCTTCATTTTCAATATGTGATCAGGTTCTGCCATTAGAATATAACTGCATCAAAAGCACATAAACTAAGTCAACTTATATAATTTTAAGGCAGTTGAGAATTGAGATGCAAAGTAAGAAACACAAGTGAGACATTAAAAAGTCCCTCATACCCTCAGTTTAGATATCATTTTCTACGCAAAAACAAAATTATACCCTTAAAACATATTCACATATATAACAATAGGCATTAAAGTACCTGTAATAGATAGATAGACCCAATTAATCAAGAAGGACAACACAAAATGAAGACAAAAAAAACACAACACAAAATAAACATCTAAATAAGAACTTGAAATGAAATTCAAAGCACAAAATCTATTTTTGTTAGTGTCTCACCTGTCATAGGACTGAAAATCAAACCAAGTTGTTATTAGCAGAATGCATATCAATTCAACAGCATTAAACAACAAATAAGCAGCAAGATGGTAAGAGGAAAGGATATTAGGTTTCAGACTGGAATTTATTCCAATTCATCATCAACCACCAACAAATGGCAGATCAAGACGTTTGTCCCAATTCAATGCCATGAGATGTAAAAGGGAGACTATATCAGAAGGAACAACAGGAATTAGAGGAATTTCGCAGCAACATTCAGGGCTCAGAAGAATTTTTTTCGTCACAGCCAACCAACAAATAACATCTGCAGCATTATAAAATTCATAGCATCATAGCAAGGTTCATATTAGTGAAAAGGTTCCCTAATGTATGTACCAAAGCCAATGAAAATGTTGCTAAAACCTGCAAAAAGGAACAGAGGGTCGATTCCGTCTTTACTCAGTAATAGATGATCAGGCCAAGTTTAAGCATTGCAAGATTCGGTCAGTTTGACCATCCAAGACCGACCTCTACAATCTGGATATGATCATGCAAAGTCATAGACCCATATCAGTTGTATTCTCACGGATGGGCGATGCTGCAGCTATTGTCATTGCGTTCGGGGAAGGTTTTCCTCCTGGGATACCTGAAACAAATGAAAGTAAACAAATTAATTTTCTTTGAAGCACATGAACTCAGGAATAGGTCTTGGATGGCTAATGAGGTAGCTTGCCTGGATATGCAGCATTTGGTTTTCATGGATGACCTGCAGAATTTTTGTTATAAGAATAAAGTAGTGTTAGAAAAGAAGAAGATAGTAAGAGTTTAGGAAATTAGGTTTCAGCCTGGAATTTATTCCAAGTCATCATCAACCACCAACAAATGGCAGATCAAGACGATTGTCTCAATTCAATGCCATGAGATGTAAAAGGGAAAGTATATCCGAAGGAACAGCAGGAAAGAGAGGATTTTCGCAGCAACATTCAGCGCTCAGAAGATTTATTTTCATCACAGCAAAACAACTAATAACATCTGCAACATCATAAATGTCAGAGCATCATAGGAACCCCTTAGGTGTCACACAAACCGATCACCATGCATATTTTTATCAGAGCAGTTCAAAAACAAATTGCAAGCTGTTCAGTATGCAAGAAAAAAATTCTTCGATGCGAATGCAGTTTGCAGCACATGGCATACGATGAAAGTGTCCCGTGCAACAACGACAACAAACTCTGTTTCTGCTATAACAAATGGTTAGGTAAAATCAAACCAAGTTGTTATTAGCAAAATGCATATCAATTCAACGGCATTAAACAACAAATAAGCGGCAAGATGCTAAGAGTTCAGGATATTAGGTTTCAGACTGGAATTTATTCCAACTCATCATCAACCACCAGCAAATGGCAGATCGAGACGTTTGTCCCAATTCAATGTCATGAGATGTAAAAGGAACACTATATCAGAAGGAACAACAGGAATGAGCGGAATTTTGCAGCAACATTCAGGGCTCAGAAGATTTATTTTCATCACAGACAACCAACAAATAACATCTGCAGCAGCATAAAATTCATAGCATCATAGCAAGGTTCATATTAGTGAAAAGGTTCCCTAATGTATGTACCAAAGCTAATGTAAATGTTGCTAAAACCTGCAAAAAGGAACAGAGCCATAAATATATTAAATAATAATACAAAACAGCAACAGAACAATATATAGAACAACATTCTAACAACACATGTATGATAATAAATAACAGTACCTGTGAAGAAGTGAGTTTTCGACTTTTATAAAGATTAAGACCCCACATGAACTATAAGATACAAGTCATATTAAAATGCTAAATTCAATCAAAATAACAAAATTCATAAAATGTAGCAAAATGGTTCCAAAAAACACATAACGTGAAGTCGATCCTGACAATAATAAAATATTTGATCATAATTTCATAACAGCCCTAGATGAAAATGTAAAATATTAAACCTAGCCCTCATAAAGTTACTCCAGGTAAAAGGTGCCTCATCCTCATCATCTGAATCTAAAAAACGCATCCTGGCCTGTCTTCTTCGCAACGCCTTTCTTCTTGCCCTTCTTAATCGTCTCCTGGCTAGTCTTCTACGCAGTGCAGCAGCTTCTTGTGCCTCCTCAGCTTCCTCGGCCTAGAAGAGTACTTCTTGTTGAACATGTTGTATTTGTTGGACCTCGTCAACCACAGGGATTACCTGGGGAACTCGTTGGACGTGTTGAGGTTGTTGTTCATATGCCTCAGATTCATGCAGGACAACGTTATTTGAATTCATTGTTTTTTTTTTCCTATCCTATGGTGATGGTGATGGTTGTGTGATACAACAAAGAGATAGCAGGACTTTATAATGTGTAATTTGACTATTGATATTCTCATTACATTGGTAATTTACAACTTTTTAGTGGACTTGGGTCATTAATTGTTTGGTTAATTCAAAAGGCAATGTCAGTAATAATTTGTCATTGAAACCTATCAATGACGTTTTATTAAATTGTCATTGAAACCTAAAGGTCAAAGTAATGATTTGCATTGGAATTTAAAACTTTTTAAAAGCACAGTAATTAAAAAGACAAACCTGCATAATTGTGAGCCTAATTCAATGCAACCTGCAACCTGATTTTTTCACAAGACTGGTGATCATGTTCATTCGTAGTCCATAGATGTTCCATTTTCATTCATTTAAAGTTGATATACTACAGAAGATAACATATAAATTATTTATCATATTGGTACCAAGTAATTTGCTAAAATTAGAATGTCAATAACTATAATCAGTAAACCAACTACACAAAATCAATATGAACTATAGAGATTACAGAAACCACAAGTAGGAGGCTTGGTGGAGGAGGCTGACAATGGAAGGAGACAGCCGTCAAAAATCAAAAATTGGTGGCAGTGATTGTGGTCGAATGACGGTTTAGGCTAGTTTGTGTTAGAATAATATAAGCAAGTGTGAATAAGTGGGGAAATAGTCCCACATTGGATAGGAATGCGGTGACTTGAACATCCCCCTAACAAAGAATCATGAGTCTGGTTCGAGAAAGGGACCACCTTACTTATATCGAAAGGTGCCTTGAAAAATGTGTCAACGGCGATACAAGTATAAACAAATAGGGAACATTGTGGACCAACACTTGAAGGCGGATTCAATTTTCGGCCATTGATTTTTTTTATTTCGTGAGTTTTAAACTTCTTCACTTCAGACCGTGGTTCTATTTGTTAATAAGTTGTGTTGTTCGTTAGATTTCAATAGTTATAATTTTGCCTTTTTGTTATTACAATCTCAAAAAATTTAGAGCTGAGACATAAATAAGTGTTTGGAATTCTTAGTAGTAATTTTTAGAGAAACAACTGTAAATACTTAAGAATGTTTATTATCTTTAGTTTATCTTTTTTCAGCCATTTTAAATGGATGTCCTATTGCATAGTTAATTTGTTGTTATTGTTCTTTCTCCATAAACATCAAATTCTTTTAACGTAATTAAACACAAAAATAACTTGAAGGGACATTGCAACATCACACATTGACATTTTAAAAGAATACCAACATAATGAGAGTGTTTGGTATGATTCATAATCACATAAGGTGATTTAGGGCAAGGACCAACACAACACAACTTCACCACATTATCATTCGTTTTTAGACATGCCATGTATACCACCACATCTCTTCAACTAATATTTGTTAAATCTTTCTTTCTTTGCGCAACATATCTAATCCTTTGTACTATATTTGTCATAGTTGTTTCTATGTTTTTATTCTTCCCAAATGTCAATTCTTTGCAAAAATTTTTATTTTATTTTATGGCTTATTTTTGTTTTTTTCCAATTGATGTCTTGAATTTAGATGATAACGGGGTTTATAAATATTTTTGTAATATTATATGTATAATTTGTAATACATAAATTTTAATTTATTTAAATAGTAAAACATATTTATAATTGTCGTGTTGAGAATAAACACATTTGACTCAACTAAACAAATATTGTGTTCATTATTTATGATGTTGATAGATTTATGTTATTGATATTGTAAGTTCAGTGATTTTGGATTGGTAGCAATTTTGTTAGAACAAGTTCACAGTAAGATATTGAATCAGATGTCTTGACAGGTTGGCCAGACATCATGATCAGCACGATGTTGTGACATGTGGTCTGGACATGTTATACCAGAAAATTAGGGTTTGGGAGATTTGTTATTTAAAGTGTGATATTCTCTCTTGCTTTAGTTCATACACTGTCGCAATTCAAGAAGGGTAATTTAGGAACTTCTATATATCCTAGAAGTGCATCTATTTCCTAAAAAGGACTTGGAGTCTTTTTAGGAAACTTTCTATTCAGTGCCTATTTGTGTGCAGAAGATCTTGCAGAAGATTTGAAGCTGAGGATTTGTGATTTGCGTTTTATTTTATTGAAGAGCCCAAGCCCATACTGTCATACCCTAGTTTTTAACCATAAGATTCCACCTTCATTTTGCATTATTTGCATAGCATCAGTCACTTTTTATGTGTGTTTTTATGTTTTGCTAACCCCATGGAAATACAAAAATATGTATTGCTTGCTTTGTTTGTAAGTTAGGGTTTTGCATCAAAAAGTTCAAGAGATTGGTCAATCAGGATTTAGTGTGATCCTCAACATCTCAAGTCTCTTTACTTATTCATGGTGATTGTCGCGGCCGGCAAAAATATCGAGTCGCCATTATATTTTTTAAGAAAAATAAATGATAAACCTAAAATCCTAATCCTAAAGGTAGAGATTCCTAAGGTTCGGGAGTCGGTTAAGTGAGGGGAAGGTGTTAGGCACCCCTCACCTCCATTGTACTCAATGGGATCCTCCTTAAGTTCTAGGGTATGTTTGTTTGTTATTTTAATGTTTATCTTTTTATTTTATTTATAAAAAAACCTATTATTATACAAAGAAGAAAAGTTAATCTAAGAGGGGGACCCTAAGTTTAATTACTATTGTACTCGCTAGGGTTTACAACCATATGCCTACGTACCTTCAAGTTTGAAGGATCAGAGTAACCGTAGTTCACCTCCCCTATCCCCTACCCCTATTCCTATTCCCATTCCTAAGCCTAATCCTTTATTTACACTCTTGGATTAAGAGTTCTATCCCAAATCCTTATCCATTATTTATACTCTTGGATGAAGAGTTCTATCCCTTAAATCCTATCTATTATTTATACTCTCGAAAGAAGAGTTATATCCCTTAAATCCTATCCATTATTTATACTCTCGGAAGAAGAGTTCTATCCCAAATCCTTATCCATTATTTATACTCTTGGATGAAGAGTTATATCCCTTAAATCCTATCCATTATTTATACTCTCGGAAGAAGAGTTCTATCCCTTAAATCCTATCCATTATTTATACTCTCGGATGAAGAGTTCTATCCCATATCCTTATCCCTTATTTATACTCTTGGTTGAAGAGTTCTATCCCAAAAATCCTAATCCGTTTAGTTATACTCTCGGATATCAAGAGCTCTATCCCTTAAATTCTAATCCCTTGGCCTATGTTTATACTTTGGAACCTAAGAGTTTTATCCCAAAAATCCTATCCATTATTTATACTCTCGGAAGAAGAGTTTTATCCCAAATTTTAATTCTTTAAAAATCCTTTTATATCCCTTAGTCCTTAATAATATCCCTTAAATCCCTTAAATCCTTTAAATCCTTTAAATCCCTTAAAAAAAACTCTTTTGAATATGCAATTTTAACCCCAAAAATAATTTAATTTATTTAATAAAAATTATTATAATTCCCCTTAACCCATGAACCCATAATCAAACCCACCTTTTAAAATTAAATCCATATTAATAGTCCCCTTTGTACATAATAGTAACAATATTCTCAAATATTATAAATCCAAAATATTAATACCAATAGTTATGAACCCTTATACCTAAACATCATGAAAAATCCATATTTTTAAATCCCTAATATTATAGATCCCTATTTAAAAACATTCCAAGAATTATAGAGAAAAATAATTAAACAAACCTTATCAAACAGTATTCTTGATGTAAAAATCCCAAAAAAAAAAAGCCTAAGATTTTATAAATCCCTAAGAATAAATTCCAAATTCTAAAAAACAATTTTTTCAATAACCCCCTTTTTTAATCCAACAATTATTTAATATTAACTTAAAACAAAAATAGTAAATAAAAACTCCAAAATAAACATCAAACCATTTTTATTAAAAATCCTAATTTTAATTACTTATCTATTAATCATTAATTCTTTAACCCTTACAATAATAATAATTGAAATAATTATTATTATTACTATTATATAGGATCGTCAAATGATGTATCCCTATGATCATTAGGTTTTGCCCCTTGGTTGGAAAGATTCCTTGGTAATTTGCCCCCTAATCATAAATTTCTTGAATCCTTGTGCCCCTGATCAGTCCTTTGTTGAAATTTCTTTAATGCTAAGTATTAATTTGGAAGGAGAATGTCCCTTTGAAAAGTAATTATAATTCCATGTTCAGGCAAGTTTTTGAAATCCAAAATTTATACAAGGTGTACGATAGATGGTATTCGTCCATGAGGTATGCGCGAATGAGAATGAGAAAATGATGATTTAACAAACATCCAGATTCGGAGTCAGTTTAACAACAACTTTGCCGAGTATGCTTTTATAGTGCCCCTAGCTTCAATTAGGACTTTTATATGTTGTAATGTGGCCTGGTTCACGGTTTTAAAAAACAATGATACAAGGCTCAAAATTTGAAATTTAACCCACCCCATTCTCCTTGATGTTCTCCATTCCTAAATCCAATTAACCAAACAGATGCGTTCATCCTACAAGAGAAACTTTTCAGTCATGGTGATTAAAAGGTATACTAGTTTAAGCACTTTATGAGATTTTGTTTTTGTTTTGAGGTGCAGTCACCCACTCCCGTTTATAATATTGTTCCATTTTTCCCTTTTTCTTTTCTTTTAATCCCTTATTTTTGCATGGACCAATTCTTTTGAATTTAGTGGCCCATCGGGATACCCTTATTTTGCCTAAGTCAATTTTCATCTTTTTTCTGATTTTTTCTTTTTGACTTAGCTGGTTTTTTCCTTTTTTTTTGAAACAAATCTTGAGTTTTTGCTTTTGGTTTCGAACGGGTGTGACTCCCATGCTTGATATTATGAGTTTTTATCTCCCTTGCTTCCTCGATGTTGAATGGTGCCAGGAAGAATATGTGCTTAAACTTTTATCCTTGTGATTAGGTGTACTGATTCCCTTGCATTAAGACGCATTGTTAAATTAATTGAAATCTACCCTGCCCCTGGTTAAGATTAAGGTTTTTTTAATATAAAGAAACACCGACTTCTGGCTCGAGGGGGTTGACTACGGATTATCTCCTTATTTGTCCAGTGTTTGGGGAGTGAAACAACGCCTTACATCTTCAGCCAGGTCATACCATTAAAGCATACATCAACAAATTCGTTTGTTTATTTACATCCTTCTCCTCCTAAGTTTGCTAATAGGTGAGAAGTGAAAAGAAAAGGTGTGATTTTTTTTGTGGCATAAGAAAGAGTGAAACGAATGGATGAATTCCAAAAACATGCATGCTCATCTTATTAAAATTATTTCCCAAAAAGTACATCTTTTAATTACAAACAACACTTAGCAAAATGAAAATACAACTGGGAATGATAAAGGCCTAATGATCCTAGAAGTGATCTCCCTTGTTGATCCACCGAATTTAGGAGTCACTTCTTGAAGTTCTTGCACTTTGTCCAAGTAAGGGTAACCTCTAACCAATGGGGCTCCTCCTTTGAAAGTCAATTGCAAGTCTTGTACTTTGTGCTCATAACTTGTATGGTCTGAGTAGGGTCAAGTAATCGCAACTTCACTAAGGCACCTCCGAGTAAGTCACGAAACATTGGTGTAGGATCCAGTTCCCTTCCAAGCTTCCTTTGTTGAAGCGCATGAGGCTGCTACTGAAATAGATACAATTGAGACCCTGTTGCAGAGGCATATATCATCCAAGGTTGTTATATTTGAGGCTCTAGATGGGCCTCTAGTTGGCATGGTGAAAGGTTACCTTCCCTCTTCAATGGTACTTTCCCCCCTTGAGTTGCTTTACAGCTTCTTAAGGTATCCTTTAAGTTCGTTCATGAGTATCGGGAAAACTCTTAGCTCTTGGTAGTTGGACAAGGGCGAAAGCGGAAAGGATATGCAAATGTATGTGTATGTATACAAATGCATGAAAATGCATGGGGTATGCAAAAAAATTTTTTTTTTAAATATTTTCATGAAAATGATGAATGAATATTTTAATTAAGTATTTTATTTGGTTAGGGTAAGGGTGAAATACAAGCATCACCCTAACTAGGTGGGCTCCCTACAATAGGTTTAGATCTAAATCTTATCTACCCAATCCCCTCACATGTAGGATATACGGTTTTTTTGTTTTCCATGATATCCTTAGAATTCAGACTATACCCTCGTTTTACCATGAGAAGGATCAAGCATTCCTACGGTAAACCTTTGGGATAAGTCTCATCTAAGGAGATCCTAGTAACGACCCCTTAAGGGTTGAATACTTAGGATCGCCATGAGTTGATAGGGTGTTCTAAAGGTCCTCAGAATCTTCAACCACATCCAAATCATCAACTATGTTAAGGGCTAGCCTCAACAGGAAGACAACTTTGGAGGGTCTATCTGAGTGTGGCATCAATGCATAGTCGGAATGTTACATCCCTTCCATTAACATTTCCGTTACACGTCCTAACTTAGGGTATCCTCCAAGCTTGGGTTTTAGCTTCACACATTACAACATCCCAATCCAATGCATGATGACAAATAAATAACATATAATAAATAATAAAATAAAACATAAAATAATCATGCGAATAAAAAAAACAGTAAACAACTAAGACAAACAAACAAGTACCCTAAAACCTAAGGCTAGGATGGACTCTCTTTAGGGAGGCTTCCCCAGTAGAGTCGCCAGCTGTCGCGACCGGCAAAAATATCGAGTCGCCATCATATTTTTTAAGGAAAATAAATGGTAAACCTAAAATCCTAATCCTAAGGGTAGAGATTCCTAAGGTTCGGGAGCTGGTTAAGTGAGGGGAAGGTGTTAGGCACCCCTCACCTCCATTGTACTCAATGGGATCCTCCTTAAGTTCTAGGGTATGTTTGTTTGTTATTTTAATGTTTAGCTTTTTATTTTATTTATAAAAAAACCTATTATTATACAAAGAAGAAAAGTTAATCTAAGAGGGGGACCCTAAGTTTAAATACTATTGTACTCGCTAAGGTTTACAACCTTATGCCTACGTACCTTCAAGTTTGAAGGATTAGAGTAACCGTAGTTCACCTCCCCTATCCCCTACCCCTATTCCTATTCCCATTTCTAATCCTAATCCTAATCCTTTATTTACACTCTTGGATTAAGAATTCTATCCCAAATCCTTATCCATTATTTATACTCTTGGATGAAGAGTTCTATCCCTTAAATCTTATCCATTATTTATACTCTCGGAAAAAGAGTTATATCCCTTAAATCCTATCCATTATTTATACTCTCGAAAGAAGAGTTCTATCCCAAATCCTTATCCATTATTTATACTCTTGGATGAAGAGTTATATCCCTTAATTCTATCCATTATTTATACTCTCGGAAGAAGAGTTCAATCCCTTAAATCCTATCCATTATTTATACTCTCAGATGAAGAGTTCTATCCCATATCCTTATCCCTTATTTATACTCTCGGATGAAGAGTTCTATTCCAAAAATCCTAATCCGTTTATATATACTCTCGGATATCAAGAGTTCTATCCCTTAAATTCTAATCCCTTGGCCTATGTTTATACTCTTGGAACCTAAGAGTTTTATCCCAAAAATCCTATCCATTATTTATACTCTCGGAAGAATAGTTTTATCCCAAGTTTTAATTCCTTAAAAATCCTTTTATATCCCTTAAGTCCTTAATAATATCCCTTAAATCCCATAAATCCTTTAAATCCTTTAAATCCCTTAAAAAAACTCCTTTGAATATGCAATTTTAACCCCAAAAATAATTTTATTTATTTAATAAAAATTATTATAATCCCCCTTAACCCATGAACCCATAATCAAACCCACCTTTTAAAATTAAATCCATATTAATAATCCCCTTTTTACATAATAGTAACAATATTCCCAAATATTGTAAATCCAAAATATTAATACCAATAGTTATGAACCCTTATTTCTAAATATCATGAAAAATACATATTTTTAAATCCCTAATATTATAGATCCCTATTTAAAAACATTCCAAGAATTATAGAGAAAAATAATTAAACAAACCTTATCAAACAGTATTCTTGATGTAAAAATCCCCAAAAAAAAAAAAAGCCCAAGATTTTATAAATCCCTAAGAATAAATTCCAAATTCTAAAAAACAATTTTTCCAATAACTCCATTTTTTAATCCAACAATTATTTAATATTAACTTAAAACAAAAATAGTAAATAACAACTCCAAAATAAACATCAAACCATTTTTATTAAAAATTCTAATTTTAATTAACTTATCTATTAATCATTAATTCTTTAACCCTTACAATAATAATAATTGAAATAATTATTATTATTACTATTATATATTTTATTTTTTTTCAGTAATTCTGGTTGTTTATGGGATTTCTATATGATATGGATATTGGTTTGGAAATCCTTTGTTAGTAATGTTTTAACCTGAACAAAAAAAACTGATTTTTTCTGCAAAAGAAAAATTCAGAATTGTAATCTAAAAGGAAAAAAACAATTTAGCAGTAATTCCGGAAAAAAAGAAAAAAAACTTATAATACTTCTTTAAATAAATAAGAGATCCATGATTGTAATTCCCTTTTGCAATAAATTATGATCGCGGTTACCAACAACAAATTGTGAATATTTTATTTAGTTATTATTTTTTATTTCAACCACTCGATTAAAAATAATCTGTGCCCCCAAAACTAACAGCCCAAAAACCCAAAATTTGAAACAATCAAGCAATAACATATACATTTTATAAACAAGACTTCAAGACAAAATATATGTAGTTGATAATCAATGGTTTGAAAATACCAACCTGAGTGCCGTGACCAATTTAAGCCGCTGCTTTCATCCCTCTATTCCTTTACATTCCTTGTCTATTCCTTCTCTCCCTTCTTTTCTTGGCGTTCTCCCTTTCCTCTCCCTTTTTTTCTTTTTGTCCCTTGCGTTCTCCTTTTCCTCTCCCTATTTTCCTCCTTTTCCCTTAGCGCAAGATTTCGACCCCTCTTCCCCTTTTAGTGTTGTTGTTCTTCAATGTGAAGAACAACAATTTTTTTATACTGATTATTGTGAATTTGTGGGTGAGAAAGAATGTGGAAAACCAGCTCTATTTATAGATAAAAAATTAGGTCAAACATTGAATAGAATTTGTCAGTTTTGGATGGTTTTAATCTGATCTGATTTTCTCTATTTCTTGGAGCCCAAGCCAATGAATCTGGATGGATTCATGGCTTGATGAATTTAGATAAAAAGTATATTTTAAAATAAAGAAAATAGTCTAATAATGATAATGTGAAAAAAAGATTTGATTGATTTTTATTTTTATTTTTATGATTTTTTGAGATTTTTTCCATAAAATATTGATTTTAATGAAAAAATCATATTTTAAAAATTGCATTAAATACAAATACAAAAATTAAAAATTAAACATTTTAAAATGATATTTTTGTGATTTTTTATTAAAAATAAAATAGAAAAAAAAAGTTAGTAGTAAAGAAAAAACAAATACAACATTAAATGTGAAAAATATGGGATTCGAACTCGTGACCTCTCCCTCTTGTAACTCCTTGTACACCATTTCCACCAACTAGGTAATTCCATTTATTCAAAATAGAATGACATAATTTTAATAATAATTCCATGATAATATTAATATTAAGAATAATATTAATATTCCAATAACCCCATTATAACCCTAATATAATTTATTAATAAAAAATAATCTAATCCTAATTAATCCATATAAAGTTAATAGTAATCTACCCCCATTTAACTGATAGTGCTATTATACTTTATTCTACCCCTGCTATTAAAACAAATAATTCCCTTAATACAAAAAGCGAAAAAAGAAAAGAAAGGTGGTCAAAATTTGGGATACGACAGTGATCAAGAGTTCCCCTTCATCAATAATCAAGTTTGAGTTTGCATTAATTCAAGTTCATCAAGTTTCAATCCATCATGTGCTCCAAATTAGGGTTTTGGTCAAAGTCAGCTTGATGTTGACTTTTTGACCAAAATATGATCTCATTGTTTGGAACATGATTCAAAGGCTTCAAATAAATCTTTATGGTCCATTCATGTGATTAAATTATCTCAAGAAGTTTGATTTATTGATAATTGAATAATTTTGATTCAACCGATGAAAAGTCAATAGATGCTCAAAGTCAAAGTTTGACTTTTGACATTTTTGGTCAACTATGGACTTCTCAAGTCAAGAATCATGAAAATGTGGAAAATGATTGAGTTTGATCAAGTTAAATCAAGAAAATCAAGGGAAAGATCAAAATTGTCAAAATTAGGGTTTTTGAAATTTTCCTAAGTACAAAAATCCATGATTAAATAACCAACTTTCCAAGGTTGTAACTTCCTCCTCAAGCATACAATTGAAACACTTGAGGGATGCCTTTAAAGATTACATTTTATACTACGAGTTGATGAAAATTTGAAGCCAAAAGCTTTCTTGAAGTTGAAGAAATTGATGGTGAAAGTTGAGGTTTCAAGTTGTTGCAATATTCAAAACACTTAGAAATTTTCTAAGTTTTTTACCTTTTCAAGTGCATGACTTTATGGATAATTTGTGAACAATCAAGAGTCCAATTGAAACACTTGAGGGCTGCATTTAAAGAGCATATTTCCATCTTCATCATGGTGGGAAAGTTGATCCAAAAGTTCTTGCCAATTGAGAGATATGAGAGGCCAAAGTTAGGGTTCCACATTGTGGAGAAATGTAAGATTGGCCCAATTTTTCTAAGTGTTGAAAATCAATTTGTTTCGCACGAGTTTGAGGCCACTTTTAACATTTTCCAAGCCTTTACTCAACTTGTCATGAACACAAAGCTTGTTGCTTTACATGTTAACTTTGCAAAGACACCATATTTGTGCAAAATTGATGCCTACACATAGGACAAAAACATGTCCAAACTGTCCACTCTGATCTACTTGTTTGTCATTATGTGAAAAAAGAACTTTTGGTCAAAACATGTTCTACAAATTATGAATTGGTATCAGCTAAGTTCAGACCTCAAAAGCAAGTTGTCCAAGCCTAAAATGAATGCTGAGAATGTCCATCCAAGCCTTAGCATATGTGTACTTCATTTGCCATTTTTGTGAATTAGTCCATACAAGACAAACTCCAAACCTTACATATGATCACACCTTTCTCTTGACCTATTTTCAAACCTCTACATATGCAAGTAAAACAACACAATATCAATACACAAGCATTGAACAGAAAGAACGCATAGAAGCAAGAACCTCAAAACTCCATTAAAGCTAAAATTCAAAACTCTCAATTCCTTTACTTTCCTTCCATTTTTCCTTCACAATCACCCTCCATACATCATCTCAAACCTTCTGTATGCATTGAAATCCATATGTAACACCTCAAACACCATATCCCAAACCTCACTTTTTCCATTTGCAAGTTGATTTGGTCAGAGCAATCTAGGAGGTTCCAAACACTTCTAAGCACACCATCACACTCCTGGGAACTCAAGAAAGCTAGAGGAACACTCATTTCACTTATGCATGTGTATTAAAAAGGGCAACAGACTCACTCCGTTAGGTACTTTTCACGTTCTCATTCTCATACTTTAGAGCATCTTTTTGACTCATTCTTGTTACCATCATGCTCGTGTTGATGTTGTGAGCGAAAGCCCTAAGTTATTGATCATTGATTGATGATATATGCCATTTAATTTCACTTTCAAAATCTAGGGTTTTTTGGTTATTGATCAAATTCATGAGCTAGGTTTAATTTAAATGAAAACTATGACCATATTTGGATTCCTAATTAAATTTTGAACAAGATGGTATATTCACATGTTCATCTTGGTTCGTGTTTGACAAAGTTTTGATTTTGAATTTTGATATCTAGAGGTAGAAGACGATACAGGTTTTGCGCCATGTTTCGTTTTTAAATATTTGTTTAAAATATATTTATTTCGGTTGGAATTGTTAACAGACCAAGGGCCTCAGCGCAGTGGTAAGGGCATTTTGTAGCAACCTCATGGGGACAGGTTCAATACCTAGCGCCCCTCTTTTTCACTCTTCTCCCATTTTCTTTTCCTTTCTTTCCCTTTTTTCCTTTTTCCTTTCTTTTTTATCATTTCTTTTTATTTCTTTATCTATTTAATTTCTTCTCTCTTCTTTTTTTTATTATTAAGTCCTAATATTAAATAAGCCAAAATATTTTACTTATCTCTTTTATTTACTTTTTTTTTTTCATTTATATTTTCATATTAAAGATCAAAAATATTTTTATTTATCTTGTCATGTTTATCTATTTTCTATTATTTTATATTTAAAAACCTAAAAAAATATTTTATTTTTATTAGTATTATTTTGTTATTCATAGATCCCTTAT
The DNA here is from genome assembly GCA_022829125.1 of Lathyrus tuberosus. Taxonomy (NCBI): domain Eukaryota; kingdom Viridiplantae; phylum Streptophyta; class Magnoliopsida; order Fabales; family Fabaceae; genus Lathyrus; species Lathyrus tuberosus. The sequence goes on along the minus strand of JALAZF010000199.1, from coordinate 4,102,624 downwards.
TTTCTATGTTTACATTTTAACATTTTTTTTCAATTGCTATTTCTTATTATGATGGTGTTATACTTTAGTTGATGTTATGTACTGATAAAGTCTTGATTTTGTTCTTGAGTCCTTTATGTTTGTATGACTTATGTGTGGATGTTTGGTTGACTCTTGGTCATGTCTTAGGATTTAATGTTTTGGTTATGATCATGTTACTTGATTTTTGGCCTCATTGTTTGTGTACTTCTCTTGATGCTTGGCTTCATTGTTTATTGTTTGTTTCCCTTACTGCCATGCTTTGATGTAAACCTACATCATGTGTTGATGATTTGCTTTGAGACATTGAAAGTTGTTTTAGGATGTGGATGTCTTGATGCATGCTTGGGGTTTTAACTTGAAGTTACTTGAGATACTTTGAATATTATCTTTATGATGCATACCTTACTTGCTATATACTTGTGACCCTTATTATCTCTATGTTGCTTATGTTTAAATCTAAGGTAAGGGATTATAATTGACTTTGTTGTCATGTGCATATCTATAGTGCGTTTCTTTGCATATTTCAGTCATCATTTGATCATTGTTTATCCTTAAATTGTTTACCCTTAGATGGTTTACCATTTAGGTCTCCCTTTTCTAACTTGAATCTTTTCATAAAAAACTTTGACGTTAGGTCATTGACTTTTCAAACTTTCTTTTCTTTAATAAATGCTTTAATACATCTTAAGCATATCCACATCTTTTCATAAGACTAAAACACACAAACCTCATTCAAAACTTTTTCCACTTGGCTTTTTCCTTTTAAAACGTTTTTCAAGAGATTAGACATGAGTCATCCTTAGTTGAGATATAATTCTCCTACCCCATAACAATGTTGATAAAGATGTTGATTCTTTTCCACTTGAGGGAGGTATAAGGCATACTTGTTGATCTATATCCAAGTTGGAGCCTTTCTCTCATTGTGATGCAAAGATCCATCTTCCACATGTTTGTGATGGATTAGTTGAGTATTCTCCTTATGATGACAACTTGTCTCTTCTTCATTATAATCAACCAAAGCAAGCCCTTTTTGTATTTGTACCCCGAACTACAAGGTTTTGATCCTTTATTGGTACGTAGGCACAAAACTTTATGTCTTGCCAAACACAAAAACAATAAAAAACACTTCTTTTCCCATCTCCCTAATCTTTTTCAGCAAACACTTGTAACCAGACACAAATATTTTAAAAGGTTCCTATAGGATACTATAGATACTTAGGGTGCTAGTACCTTCCCTTAGTATAACCAACCCCGTACTTTAGATCTCTTCTTTTCTTAGGTTTTATCCTTTCTTTGTGCTTTGCATGTTTATTTTGGGTTTATTTGATATTTTCCCCTTCCCCTGGAAAAATAAAAGTTCAGTGGTGACATCTAGTTTTGTGAGTCTAGCTAACCAATAACTATGGTCTCTGATTCTTCATCGCGACACATGTTGATCTATAGGATATTTAAAGAGGAGTTCTGAACCTAATGCACTAGAGAATCCATGTGTTGAAAGAAAGGGTATCAGGGGTTAGTGTGTCTTTGTTCTTTGTGATCCTCTCTTATGTCTTTTGACATCTGAGTTGGACTATGTTACTTAGTGCATTTGTGAGCCATTCAAGTATCTCTTAGGTACTTGAATTGGATTGAGTTTTGAGTTGTAATCACTCCTAAGATTTTAAGCAAAGAGTGTATTTTTGTGTCTTTGGAAGTGTGACTTTCAGTATTTATTGTTGTTGTGTTTGTCACTGTTGTGTGTCTGGTGGGAAGTGAGAGGGGTTTCATATCTAAGAGTTCCTGGGTAGAAGTAGCACGGGCAGTGAATAGGCGAGGAGCTTATAAACCTAAGGTTGTTTGTTGTGGCTTCAAACTAATACTATTATAGTGGATTTCCTTCCTGGGTTGGATGCCCCCAGATGTAGGTGATGTTGCACCGAACTAGGTTAACAATTGATTGTGTTATTTACATTCAAGCATTTACTTGTACTGCATAAGTGTTTGTGTTGTTTTGATCCTAGTGTCGTGACATCTTACTCAACATCAATATTTTGTGTGCCGGAATCTCAATTGGCATCAGAGCAGGTCACCCTGTTCTATTTTTGGGTGAGCTCTAGGGAGATTTTTTTCTGGAATTATGGACAAGGAAGGAGGAGGAAATGCGAACAGATCCTCCATCTTAGATGACACCAACTATGACTATTGGAAGGCACGGATGGTGGCTTTCTTAAAATCTTTTGATAGCAAAACTTGGAAAGTTATCATCAAGGGTTGGGAACATTCTATGGTTGAAGATGAAGATGGGAAGAAAACCCTTAAGCCTGAAGAGGACTGGACCAAGGAAGATGATGAGACTGCTCTTGGAAAGTCCAAAGTTTTGAATGCCCTATTCAATGGAGTTAATAAAAACATGTTTAGGCTAATAAACACCTGCATTTTGGCTAAACATGCTTGGGAAATTCTCAAGACTACTCATGAAGGTACATCTAAGGTGAAGATTTCTAGACTTCAGCTGCTTACTACTAGATTTGAGAATCTAAAGATGAAGGAGGATGAAAGTATTCATGATTTTCACATGAATGTTCTTGAAATAGCAAATGCTTTTAGTGCCTTGAGAGAAAAGATATCAGAATAAAAATGGTTAGGAAGATTCTCAGATCTCTTCCTAAGAGATTTGATATGAAGGTTATAGCTATTGAAGAAGCTCAAAATATCAGCAGCGTGAGAGTTGATGAACTTGTGGCGTCACTTCAAACCTTTGAATTTACAATTAATGACAAAACTGAAAAGAAGAACAAAATCATAGCTTTTGTCTCCAACACCAAAGATGAAGGGGATGGATGTGACCTAGATACTGATGAAGGAATGTCCAATGCCATTGTTATACGTGGGAGATAATTCAATCAGGTGCTGAAGAGAATGGAGAGGAAGTTAAGACCTAATGTCAAGAACATCGGTCCTGACACTAGCAAGAACTATGATTCTCAAAGAAAAACAAGAACAAAAGAAAGGTTCAATCAGAATAGAGAGGTTCAGTGTCATGAATGTGAAGGATTTGGACACATTAAAGCAGAATGTCCCACTTATCTCAAGAGACAACCTAAGGGATTGGCGATTTCTTGGTCTGATGATGAAAGTGAAACTGAGGATGAAAAATCCAAACGTGTAACTGCTCTAACTGGAAGGTGGGCATCTGATGAAGACTTTTGTGATGAGGAAACTCCATATGCTAAACTGGTTGCTTCTTACAATGATCTGTGCATCAGAAGTGCAGAAGCAATAAGAAACTATTTCTCAACTTCAGTTTGAAAAAGAGGAATATTTGTACAACATCTATAGTTTGCATGATGAGGTAACTCTATTGACCTCCAAACTTGAAAGTATGACCAAGTCTGTCTGAATGTTGAACAATGTGTTGCGGTGAGTATTGAATATCAAGCTATTGATCAAACTTGAATTACAAATCTTTAAAGATTCGCCACCGAGCTTTGATTTATCCAAGGGAAAGGGTAAAGATCATAGAAAACCCTAAGTTTGCAATGTAACAACAATGCTAAGAGATTGTGGGGTTCGGGGGTTGGTTACACCTAGGGAAGGTGTTAGCATCCTAAGCATCTATAGTACTCTATAGGAACCTCTTGCTAGTATTTGTGTTATTTGTTTGCTATTGTTTTGTGTTTGGGTTGCATGGTGAGAGATAGGAACCTAAGGGTTTAGTCACTAAGTATGCTCACCAAAACTTCGCAGTCTTGTGCCTACATATCCTTACAAGGATTAAATTAGAGCATTTGTAGTTCACCTCACTAGGGATGAATGAACACTTTGATTATGATCAAGGTTCAAAGGGGGAGCTAAGTGTTATAGTCTTAACACTTACTTGACTTGACAAAGTCAAAAGAGTTGTAAGTTCTAACTTAAGTCTAAGTTAAAGGTTTAATGACTCTAATAAGGTCAAAGGGAATGGGTATGGCTAGGTTACCTATAACATTGAGTCAATAGAGAGGCTTTCCATTGGATTAAGCAACAAAAGGCAACTTAAGGATGGAAGCTAACAAGCTAACATCACTTGGGGGAATAACTTAACAAAGTTAGAGAAGTGTGATTAAGTATGGATGATATGAACAAATATGATGTTCAAACATGATATCAATGTAATCATTCAAAACAACATTTAAGCATGATGTTTATATGACAAAGATAAAGCGCAAGGTTACAACCAAAGCATAAGAAAAAGATGTGACAACATCTAAAGGTAAGACTTGACAAAGTCACAAAGGGGACAAGGTAAGAAGCAAGCACATTCAAAGTTTGAAGAAGTTCAAAATAACATGGTTACAACCAAGGTAAACAAAGATGTTACAACATCTAAATATTCATGAAGTATAGTTCTAACAAGACTAAAGCATCATGGGTGTCAAATTAAGTTAAGGCAAGCATGCATTGGGGTTTACTAACACCACTTAATCATGAATACAAGACAAGTATGCATAATTTATAACAACTCTTAACCATGGTAAGATTTCAAATATGATATGCATAAGTTAAGACATCACTTAGACATGGATGGAAACAAAGTTCAAAGTCAACATGTAAAAGTTATAACAATACTTTAAGCATGGATAGAAACAAAAGTTCAAAGTAACATGTGAGGGAAAACAAAATTTAGGTTGAACATGTAAAGGTTATAACAACACTTAAACATGGATGAAAGTTCAAAGATGAGGTAAGAAATGTACAAGTCAAGACATTACTTTGCATGGCATCGTTCAAAAGTCAAAGTAAACATGCATAAGTTAAAACATGACTTAATCATGAATACTAAGGCAAATAATAGTAACAACCAAGCATACCTAAGCAAAAGGACATTCTTATAACAACAACATATGGATAAAGATGTAAAAGTACAAGAGATGGCATGTGAACATTCTTAAAGATAAAAATTTAAAGTTCAAATATCATGTGAACAAGTTAAGGTATTACTTGAACATTTAAGCATGAATACAAGTTGAACATGTTAAGACAAATAGGTAATAACCAAGTGTCATACCCAAAATTTTGACCACCAAGATTTCCCATCATTGTGCAAATCATCACCACAATATGGATGTATAACGGTGCGATCACTGTTTTTCATCTGGGCCTCTCCTTGAGTATAAGCCCCAATCTTCTTTCAAAACAACTTTCCCTTTGATTTAGATTCAAATCTATAGTTGCTATCAAAACTTTCTTTAATTTCTTGAACAACTAACCATACAGCTGTTACAATGGAAGCTTGCTCACCTGTAAGTTTTATCAGCTTTCTTATATATATATATATATATATATATATATTTGTTTGTAATGCTGGAAGCTTGCTCACCTGTAAGTCCTCCTACCCTCTTTTACATAAAGTATATATTTCATCTGTATATATATGCTTGTATATATCTGCTTAGAGTTTTCCCCGACAATTAGGTTTAGGATTAGATAAAGCCAGTGGTCACTCCTTCAACATAGTCAAAACTAGTTCCCCATAGGAATTTCCAGATACAGTCTTGCCTCCTCTTGGGCTTATACAATATGGAACAAAGAGAAAGGCATTATTCTCGGTGAAAATTTTCTCAGACTGTCACTATTAGAAAATTGTCAAAGAAATTCATTTCCCCCAGAGAGGATTAATTCCCGGTGAAACCTCTCTTGAATTTCTTCAGACCCTAGAATTGTTCACTAAAGAAAAGATTATTCTGGTGAAACTTTTCTTGAACTTTTCTTAAGTTTGGATCCACAGGCTTCCTAAAAGCATCCCCAGCCTCCTCTTGGGCTTTGTACAAGGACCCTCAGGCTTCTTAGAAGTTCTAATGCCTTCTCTTGGGCTTAATACAAGGACCCTGAAGACCTCTTAAAGGTATAGGACAGAACTTAGTCATCCTTTGTTAGAGCAGTATTTCTAAAGAGTCAAAACCTCAGACCAATTTTAGGGTTGATTCTCATCCCTTAAAGCACCAGCCTCCTCTTGGGCATCATACAAAGATAAACTCTTCCATACTAGTAGACTTGGACAATCTAATCTCCTCTTGGATCTCAAAGACATTCCCAAGTTCCCTACAAACACTGGATAAAGTTTGGTCATTTAATCAATCTCTAGTAGAGTTAAAACCCTCACAGGATCTAAAACTCAGTCGTTCATCCTAAATTTCCCCAGATATGGTCAGCTTATCATTAGGATAACACTATCCCAAATCAGAACCTCAAGGCATCTGATACTTCAACTCTTCTGATACTTCAACTCTTCTGTAAACCCTCAGCAAGAGTTGATCCCTCGACTTGGACCTGCCTCTGGATCTCAATAATCCTCAGCAGAAGACAGCCTCCTCTTAGGCTTTGTATAATGATTTTCCTCAGCAGAATTAGCCTTAAAAGCACTCTTTTGTTGAGTCAATCTCTTTTTAGCCTCAATCTTGGGCTTTATACAAGACAGATAAACACTCTCTTATTGAGTCAGCCTTTTTCAGCCTCCTCTTAGGCTTTGTATAATGATCCTTCTTTTCCTCAGCAAAAGTCAACCTCAATTTGGGACTTTGTACAAGACACCCACATAAACACTCACTTGTTGAGTCAGTCAAATATCTTTTAGCCTCAATCTTGGGCTTTGTACAAGACAGATAAAAGCACTCTCTTGTTGAGTCAGTCTCTTTTCAGCCTCAATCTTGGGCTTTGCACAAGACACCATATAAAATCTCCCTAAGTAGAGTCAATCCACTTTTCAGCCTCAATCTTGGGCTTTGTATAAGACAAATCATACTCTCCAGCTGAGTCAGTCAACTTCTTTTAGCCTCAATCTTGGGCTTTGTACAAGACATATAAAACCTCTCACTAGTAGAGTTAGTTTCCCCTTTTAGCCTCAATCTCGGGCTTTGTACAAGAAACATACAAATATTCCCCAGTAAAGTAAAAAAACCTTATTTTAGCCTCAATCTTGGGATTTGTACAAGACAGACAAAATATTTCCCCGAAAAAGTCAACTTTCAGCCTCCTCTTAGGCTTTGTATAATGATATCCCCCAAAGAGTCAGTCTTTCTTTTAGCCTCAATCTTGGACTTTGTACAAGATAGATAATAAACTCCCTAGTGGAGTTAATCAATCTCTTAGCTTCAACCTTGGGCTTTGATAAAGGCACAAAAATCAACATCCCCTCAGAGGAAATCAAAATCTCGGTAGGAAGACATTTCTCTGTACAATCACATATCAAAACAGATAAATCAAAACAAACCTTAATTCCAGATAACTGCTGTAAGTGGCACACTTGTTGATTCAAATATCCAAGTTGTAGTCCATCTTTTATCCTGGTAAATCCTCTCTTTCATCTAAGTGCTTTAAGTGGCAAGCCTCTGTATTATTTACAACCAAGCCAATGTCCCTTTCTTAGCATGAAAAACTCCTAAGGAAAAATGGCATTGCTCAACACTGAGTTAAAGTTTTCCCCTTCAGGACAAATCCCCTATAAAGGAAATTATGGCATTGCTGGATTCTCATATCTCAGTTAAAGTAATTCTCCTTTATAATCAGTCACCCAATAGTTATGATAAACAAACAAGATGTCTCTCTTTAGAGATGACAAATTCTCTCTCACTCAAACCTTTAGCTTCAATCTTGGGCTTTGAACAAGCCACTAATAACCTTTAGCTTTAATCTTGGGCTTTTAACAAGACACAAATACTCCTTTAGCTTCAATCTTGAGCTTTAAACAAGACACCAAAACATCTTTTCCTCCCATAGAATAGGAGGAACTACGATTTCTCTGATTTCCCTGTTTTCTTTAACGGGAATACGTAGGCATAAGATTGTGAATTCTTAGCGAGCACACAAATAAAAAACTTTAGGTTCAGTAACTTCACACACCAATAAAAAAAAACTTTAGGTCCAGTACCTTAATTCATAAAAAACGTTGGAAAACCCGAAATCAACAAAAAACTCTCTCTCTCAAAAAACCTCCCAAAGGAGAAACTTTCCCAACCCACAACGGACAAACACTAGTAAGTAGAAAGCAGTAAGGATAATTGCTAACGACCTATGGATAACCACATATAGGATGCGTAATTGACAACTCCCCATCGTATAACCTGACCCCGAACTCCCTAATCTCTTAAGCATTTGTTCAGTTAAACATTTGCGTGCAAGGTTAGTTTTAGATAACTTCCCTTTCCTTTCCAGCTTCACAGGATAAATAAGAAATCAGAAAGTAGCACCCCACTCCTACTATTGTGGTGAGGAGAAACCCAAGGTGATAAGGTGGTCGCGTCACCAACAAAAATCGCATGCTACAGGAAAATGGCGATATTTATAGGAGTCTAGGACTAGGATTAGATTTCCTAAGAGGTCTAGGCTGTTAACAATCATACTATATATATATACTGCTTTTCCTACTCGATATCCGTGTTTATTTTTCTGTCAATGGGAATGCGATTGATACGCATGTGGAAAGTTTGAGAGACCCCTAAGATAAGTGATGGCATAGACAGGTGGACTTACAGGGAGTGATTCCCGAATAAGTGATCCTGGTAGACCATCAAATTAGGCAAGGGCCCGTGTGGATACTATGTTGAACGACTGATCGTCGTGAAAATAGACGATATCCCAGTGCGGCACCCGTGACCTTGAGGATTTAGTAGATATTAACCATGTGGCCATTTGGTAGTGCGGTAACTATCGGGAATAGTTTATACGCGATACTACACCCAAATTGAGATTACCCTAGGATGCTACAGCTTACTCGGGTGAACCAGCTCGCTGTTGATATCCCTAGGGGGGTCAATGATTTTGGGAACCTTTAACCTGTTCTACAAGTACAAAAATTGACCAGAATACAACCTTTGGGGATGGGTAGAGCCATGATTCCATGCTCGTGATGTTGAACCCTTGAACCCATGTGTTTTCAATGTTTTTGTGTGCTGCATTCATGCATTCATGTAAAAAACTCTTAAATAAATAAAAATCTCATTTTTCTTCCTCTCTTCTTTTTCAAAATAAACTAAAACAATAATTGTAAATATCAGAAAGATTGCGTTATGGATTTCGGTAGAAGAAAGATGCACAAGTACACCTTCAAGGCTCCGAAACTAGAGGATTTAAGAAGGCTGGCAAGGATGATTACCAACCCTGATGCTTTCAGAGCTAAGCACGGAGGGTTGTTGTCTCTGTTAAGGGTCCGCGTAGTTGAAGGAATCCTGTCTACGTTAATTCAGTTTTACGATCCGGTTTATCACTGTTTCACATTCCCGGATTATCAACTTGCACCAACACTAGAGGAGTACTCTCACCTGACTGATCTACCCATCACTGACCAAGCTCCCTTTTCTGGACTAGAAGAAATTCCGAAGGAACAAACCATTGCAAGAGCAGTCTATTTGGACGAGTCAGAAGTCAGGACTCAGATGACCACTAAGGAAGGAATCCAGGGCTTACCAGCTAAATTCCCGACGGAGAAAGCTCTATACTTTGCCAGTGTAGAAAACATAACTGCATTCGAAGATATCTTTGTTTTACTCGCATATGGGTTATTCCTCTTTCCCAACATCGATAACTTCGTCGATACCAATGCCATTAAGATATTTCTGATTGGAAACCCCGTACCAACTTGCTCGCAGATGCTTATCATTCTGTACACTTAAGGAATTTATACAGTAGAGGAATGATCACATGATGTGTACCCCTGCTTCACAAATGGTTCACTTCCCATTTACCCAAGTCTGCTGCATTTTGGGATCGTAAGAGTACTCTACGTTGGTTACAGAGAATCATGTCTCTTACCAACTCTGACATAGATTGGTATAATAGGATTTATGAGGGGATAAAGATCATCGACAGATGTGGAAATTTCCCTAATGTACCCCTCATAGGAACTAAAGGAGGAATCAACTATCATCCAATTTTAGTTCGTCGTCAACTCGGATACCCGATGAAGAATATCCCGCATAATGTTCATCTGGAAGGTCTTTTCTTCAAGGAAGGAGAAAATGACAAAGCACTAAAGAAGGAAATAGTGCATGCCTGGCAACAAGTTCACAAGAAAGGAAGAGAGTCTCTAGGAAGACTAGACTGTACCTCCATGGAACCTTATCTCCACTGGGTACAAACTAGAGCTCTCAAGCTGAGGATGCTTTACCTTCGTCAAGAAGTTCTTCAGTTAAAGGAAGTTGTCCTTTATTTTATGTCTGATATGGAAAAACTCCAGGTCGCTCTCAACAAAGTTAAACGGGAGAAAAGCTCTTGGAAAAACCAGTACCAAATCCTCAATGTGGAGTGTACCAAAATTCAAGGACTATTATAAGAAAAGGATGCTCTGATTGAGATTCTAGAACAACAGGCTATGGAAGATCAAAGGAACTTGCTCACTCCTTTCACTTGGCAAAGGACTGACAACCCGATAATGACTGAAGAACCCTGATCAAAGAAAAGGAAAATACCAGAACCAGCATCTGATATCTCTTCAGAGAGGACTCAGGATCCATGAGCTTAGACATTTTCTTTACAGCACTTTGTAAAATACTGTATTTTCCCTTTCTGCAATCTTTCAAATTCAATAAAAAGGGGTCTCCCCACTGTATGATATTTGCAATCTATTTGTTGAAGTTTCTTTTTTATTAAAGCAAAAAAACTAAAAAATATATATCATTGCATATCATTCATCATTCTCACATAATACGTTCTTCTTATCTTCGAGTCTCACATATGTGTCACGATTCTAGAGTCAAACTATCTCACTCATACAATACTCGGGCCAATCGACAAAAGAAAATGGATGATCTCGAGGAAGAGAATAGAGAGCTGAGAGATGAAATTGACGCTTTGAAAGAAGATCTGAAAAAACTTCACAGTGACATGCAATCCCTGGCAGCAGCTCAGAGGCAACAACAAAGGACTGTGACCTCAAAGATCACATCTACGCCCATAGTAGAGACATATGATCCTTTGTACAACATGCCTAAAGATCTCCCCTGGGGCATGCCTATCAACTTTATCCCTGAGGGATACATCCCTCTGGTCACTGAAGACCCAGAAACTGCAGCAGGAACCGCTGGGCCTGAAGGTTACAAACTTCGGGAAAGGGAAGACGCAAGAGTTATGACGACAACTCCTGAAGGTTACAAACTTCGGGGCATGGAAGCACCAAGAGTCACCGCCGTAATGACAATACCACAACCAGTGGTACACACTGTCCCAGAAGGACAGATTCCACAAGTAATATCTGGTGGAAATGAAAACATGTACAAAAGGATGAATGAGTTCTAGGAGCAATTCCTAGAAATGCAGAAGGAACTGCATGCCATTCGTGGTCAGGATTTATTCGAAAAGGACATCGCAGACCTTTGTCTGGTCCCTAATGTAAAAATCCCACATAAATTCAAGGTGCCTGACTTTGAAAAATACAAGGGCAACTCTTGCCCTCAAAGTCATTTGGTGATGTACGCTCGAAAGATGTCAACTCAGATAGAGAATCAACAACTACTGATCCATTACTTCCAAGACAGTTTAGCCGGTGCCGCACTCAAATGGTACATGGGTTTAAACCGCACTAAGATCAGCACTTTCAGAGATCTCGGCGCTGCTTTCGTTCAGTAGTACAAGTATAACCTGGACATGGCACCAGACAAAGATCAACTCAGAGCAATGTCGCAGAAAGACAAGGAAACTTTTAAGGAATATGCTCAGAGATGGCGTGAAATTTCCGCCCAGATCTGTCCCCCTCTTGAGGAAAAAGAGATGACAAAGATCTTTTTGAAAACCTTAAGCTCATTCTATTACGATCGAATGGTCGCCAGTGCGCCCAGCGACTTCACTGAAATGGTGAACATGGTGGTACGCCTTGAAGAAGCAATCCGAGAAGGACGATTGGTCAAAGATGCAGAGCCATCAAGCAGTACCAAAAGATACGGTAGTGCTTTCCAAAAGAAAAAATAGCAAGATATTGGTAATATCTCTCTCGGAAAGCAAAGGCGATAGTATCAACCAATAGCAACGGTAACTCCCACTATCAATCCTGCGTCGGCTCCAACGTATTAACCTCAGGTTGGTCTGAGCCATCCAAGTCAACAATAGTATCAGCAAAGGACACAACAGCCTCTTCAGCAGGCTCGTCCTCAGTACAACAATAACAATCGTACGACGACCATCAGGGTTCGACCCTATACCGATGTTGTACACAGAACTGTTTCCACTACTACTAGCTAAGGGGCACGTCAAAACCAGGTCTCCTCTTACGGTACCGGAAAATCCGCCTTTTTGGTTCAAAGCGGATCAAACTTGCCCTTATCATCAAGGAGGACCGGGGCACAACATTGAAAATTGTCTCAGCTTCAAGTATGATGTACATAAGCTTGTCAGGAACGGGATCCTATCTTTCAAAGATACTAATCCAAATGTTCAGAAGAACCCGTTGCCTCAACATGAGAAGACTGCAGTAAATTTGATAGAGGAAGAATTTAGCCGCAGTTATCAAATTCACAATGTACTCCTATTAGAAACCAATCTGGTCAGGATGCATTGCAGATAGAGCGGGTACGGTCATGTACCACCTCACAATTATCACAGTGTGATGTCTGCTTAAAAAATAATCAAGGATGTTCCGTAGTACAATCAGCTCTACAAGAGCAAATGAATCTCGGATGGATCCAGGATCACCGAATCCGTGAAATCAATATGGCTCATGCAAATCCCAACATTGTTGAGAATCACAACATTCTGATGATGAACGTCAACTTTGTGGCAATGCACTCAAGGAAAAGTCATTACCATGATCTGCCATGGTACGATTACAATTCCTGTCTGATCTGCTCAATAAGCAATCAGGGATGCTCTTTTGTACAAGAGGCCCTCCAGCGTCAGATGGATCTCGGATGGATTCAGGACTATCAGGAGAGAAATAACCATCAAGTCAATATGATTCAAATCTTTGATATACGCTTGATGAATACCAGTCTGGTAGAACTACATGCTAAGCAAGTCAGGCTCGGTTTTCTGGCTTCACACGATTATCAAAACTGTGAACAATGCCATGAAGACGACCAAGGATGTGCACTTGTCCAAAGAACACTTCAACACTTTTTGGACCACTGGTGGCTTCCAATCTACTTGGATAAAGCTATACAACAAATCAGTATGACTGACGAGAATCCGGATATGTATCAAAGTCAGAATGTCCGTTCAATGGAAACAGATCTAGTAAACTTGCACTACATATAAAGCGGACGTGGCCGGTGTCATACCCCAAATTTTGACAACTAAGATTTCCCATCATTGTGCAAATCATTACCACAATATGTATGAATCATCATGCCTCATCAATCTACTCAAGGATGGTTGAGCATTCACTACAATCAAAGATAAGGGTTTCAAGCCCTCTCAGAGCACTTGGACAAAGGATCAATCAAGGAATGACATGATCTTCAACTTGTCTAACATCTCAAACACCCATAAAGGATCAAGAGGACTCCCACATCAAGAATCAAGCACAAAGTTGCAACATTCCAAGTGGATCAAGCCTCGAGATCACCAGTGTCGCCAAATTAGGGTTTTTGGTCGACTGAGGCCTCCAGATGGAAGTTTTCATCTGGGCATGAGCCATTGCTTCAAAGCACAACCCAAGATACTCCAAGGGACCTCATGGACCCAATCATCAAGTCATTTTAGCCTCAGGGGATCCATTCACCAAAAATCAGGAATTAGGGTTTCTTGACCTAATTCACCCCTAAATTGACTTTTTGGACAAAACATGAGCCAAGACCTCTAGACATGATTTGAGGGTCTCCAATAGACTACATTTATCCATTTGCAACAATGGATTGAACCAAGAAGCTTGATCCACAAGTTTCAATTTCATCAGGACCACAATTAGGGTTTCGAGGAAAAAGTCAACTGTACCTTTGACTTTTGACCCAGACATGCTCCCAAACCTTGGGACATGATTCATAACACCCTATAACACCTATGGAATATATCCATTAGGTTTGATTTAGGTAAAGGACTTGATTTCACAAAAGATCGCACAGTTTGGATTTCATCCGATAAAAAGTCAACTGTGCACAAAATCAAGTTTGACTTTTTGGAATTTTTCACAATTATGGTTCCTTGACCCTAAAATAATGTTAATATGTGATTTGAATCATCATTCATCAAGAAAAATCAAAGAAAATGAGTTAACTTGTAAAAGGGGTAACCATAAAAAACTTAGAATTTTTGTAAGTTATGGAACAAAGTGGCAAGGTTACCAACTTTGCAAGGCCATATCTCACAAACCCTAAAGCATTTTTCTCCCATTCAAAGCTCAGATTGTAGTCCATGTTACATACTTCAAATATTTCAACTAGGCCTCATCCCAATTCATCATGGATTTTGAGTTATTGATTGAGCAAAATCACAGAAAACTTGAATTTAACTTTTTTCCAACACTTAGAAAATTTTAGACAGAATCTGTCTAAGTTTTTTACCAACTTCCAAGGCATTTTTCACCTTGATCCAAGTTGAACCAGGTCTAGGGTCAAACATAAAAGTTAAAGTACATCATTCAAGCTTTCCAAAGAGTACTAGAACTCTCTCTAATTCAAATTGAGTTGAGTTATGATCATTGAAAGTTGGCTCCAAAACCTGAATTTTTACAAGTCAGTTTGAGGTTTTTTGCTCGAATTTGGATTTTGTGCCTAACCACAAGCATGGTTATCCATCTGCACACATCAAGGGGGAACAACCAAGCGACAAGCACTGATCTACCAGCCTCCCAAGTCCATGGAGCTATGTGTAGGCATGACACTCCTAAATTCAAAGATGCTTCAAATATTCAATTTTGTTTCAAAGCATATTACTGATGCATAGAGGTGGCATTCATTAAGACAATGTTATCCAAGTTCAGTCAAGACTTATCCTTGAACCAAAGAACCTTAGGCATGTGCTCTAACCTCAAGTCAATGGCTAGAGGAGACTTGAGATTCCATTTGATCACAATTAGCCACAGACCTGTACCAGTTGCCATACACTATTGATGCCAAAACAAACTTGACACACTATAAATAGGCCTCAATTGTGATCAGTTTGAGTACACCAAAGCACCCAAACTGATGCTTTCCTCAAAATCACCTCTTTCACTCTAAATTTGCCTTCTAACTCAAGTCATCATCGGGTTTTAAGTTTGAGATCAATTCCAACCAAACCAATCACTCAAACACTTCCCACATAACATATTTGAGCTGATCAAACACTCAAAAACTTTCTGGAAGTCCAAAATCATAGACCTCAAAATCCACTTGAGGCCTATAATCAGTCAACATACCATGAAGTGATCCAGCCATCTCCAAGCAGGTCCAAGGGTCCAAACACACTCCATATGATGTAGGGAAGCTGTTCAGATCATCACAACTCATCTGTAACACCTCCAACTCAAAAATAAAATTGCTCTTACTACCACGACATACAAGTAAACCTAAACTTGGTCATCTCATGATTCGTGGATATTTCCTTGCACAATAATTTTTCCATATGTTCATAGTCATGTATGGAGTGTTTCCCCTCAATTGATTGCTTTGTATGAATCGTGTATGGAATTTCTTAGCCTTCATGCAGAAATTAGGATTCTTAAGGTTTCTCTTTGATTTCTCATTCCATACTTAAAATAAACGAAATTAAAGACCATAGACATGATCGTGAGTTGAAAACGAGCAGATTGATATGTGGATTGTGTGATTTCATCAAGTATTCAGTGAGATTGATGAGAAAATGCAAATCAGACAAAAACAGGGCACACGGGCAAGAACAATGTGTTCTTGGCGCCCTTTTTCAAACTTTTGAATTTTTGAATTTTTAATATTTTATTTAATTGATTCAAAAATTAATTTCTCTCTGAATTTTAATGATTTTGAGTTGATTCTTTTTCTCGAAAATCACAAAAATGTTAAAATATTTTATTTTACAAAAATTTCCCAACAATATTATTTATTTCATATATTTGATATTTTTGCAAAGAATTACTTTTTATTTGTTTTTTAACATTTTAAAAATTTTCTTTCTCTTGATTTTTCCAAACTTAAATGGGTTTTAATCATTTTGTGGATAAAAACATGATTTTTGAAACATTGACCCAAAATCACAACTCATTTCTCACATGTTTTCAATGATTTTATTAATTTTTAATCAAAATTAATTCCATTTTTAAGAAAATTTGGGTTTTGATTGATTTCACCCTCATCAATCTTTTTCAAAACATTCTTTGGGCCTCTTGATAGAGTGTAAGTCCCACCCCTTTGTAAATAAAACAATTTTGGGCCTCACGCATTGTATAAGTCCCTCTGTATATTTTCAAAAGTTCGGTGCAGTCGTCGCCTTTGTAACAAAATCAACTGGGCTTCTCCTTGAGCTATAAGACCCATCTTTATTTATTTTCAAACTCTTGGGGCCTCTAAATACAGTGTAAGACCCAATCCCTTTTTGAAACCAAAATAACTTGGGCCTCAGTCATTGTATAAGTCCCACTGTGCTTTAAAAAATCTCGGCGCGATCGCCATTCCAAAATAAAATCAATTGGGCCTCCCCTCGTGTTGTAAGTCCCATATTTCTTTTTTCAAAACACTCTTGGACCTCTAATAGAGTGTAAGACCCAATCCCTTTTTACAAAAACCTTTTTTGGCTTCAGCCGTTGTATAAGTCTCGAGGCGATATTCAAAACAACGGTGCGATCACTATTAAAACTTGGGCCTCTCCTTGAGTATAAGCCCCAACAATCTTTTCAAAAATAACTTCTATTTTGATTTAGATTCAAATATACATGTTGTTATCAAAATTTTCTTTAATTTCTTTGAACAAATAACAATACAACATGGAAGCTTGCTCACCTATAAGTTTTAACAGCTTTCATTTATTCGCTTTCATATATATAACTGTATTGTGGGAAGCTGCGCACGGTAAGTCTTATTTCATATCCTTTTAAATACTTGTTGTAGCGCGATTTTTGTGGTCTTGAATCACTATCGCTTGGGCACTACAGTTCGATTCATTTTTTATCCTGTTAAGCTGATTAAGGAAGGGAAATAGATGTCTCCAATTAAACCTGCTTGCATACTGAGTTTAAACAGTCAAAATTGTTGGTTTACAGATGCTATTAAGATATGGGCCTCTCTTTGATTATTTTGTTAAGAATAGAATGTTTGGACCATTTGTGAGGATTTTGGTAATGTATTTAGATTTGATGCTTTTGGGTTTATATATGTAGGTACTGGATTTTGGGTTTTTGATTAGTGTGCTCGCTAAGATTTTTGCAATCTTATGCCTACGTATTCCCGAAACAGGGAAATCAGAGCGATCGTAGTTCCTCCTATTCTATGGGAGGAAAGAGGTGTTTTGGTGTCTTGTTCAAAGCCTAAGACATGAAGTTGAATGTAGTTTGTATCTTGTTTAAAGCCCAAGATGGAGGCTGAAATGGATTGACTCAACAAGAGAGTACTTTTATCTGTCCTGTATAAAGCCCAAGACGGAAGCTAAAAAGGGTTGACTCAACAAGAGAGTCTTGAACAGGTGATTGAATCAACAAGAGAGTCTTTTATACTCAACAAGAGAGTGTCTTATACTCAACAAGAGAGTGTCTTATACTCAACAAGAGAGTGATTTGCTGTCTCGTACGAAGCCCGAGATTGAGGGTAAAAGGAGATTGACTCAACCAGAGAGTCTTTTTTACTCAACAAGAGAGTGATTTATATGTGCCTTGTATGAAGCCCAAGACGGAGGCTAAAAGTGGTTGACTCAACAAGAGAGTCTTTTATACTCAACAAGAGAGTGTTTTATATGTGGCTTGTATGAAGCCCAAGACGGAGGCTAAAAGTGGTTGACTCAACAAGAGAGTCTTTTATACACAACAAGAGAGTGTTTTTCTATCTTGTACGAAGCCTGAGATTGAGGCTAAAAGGAGATTGACTCAACAAGAGAGTCTTTTATACTCAACAAGAGAGTGTTTTTATATGTGTCTTGTATGAAGCCCAAGACGGAGGCTGAAAGTGGTTGACTCAACAAGAGAGTCTTTTATACTCAACAAGAGAGTTTTTTTCTATCTCGTACGAAGCTCGAGATGGAGGCTAAAAGGGTCTGAAAAGGTTAGCTCTGCTAGGAAGAATCATTTGTACAAAGCCCAAGAGGAGGCTGCCTTACCGCTGTGGATTTTGAAGATCCTGAAGTGGGTCCAAGAGAGACCGGGGTTTCTTCCTATGTTGGAAAGCAACTTGAGAATGTCTTTGAGACTCAAGGGTCTTAGACTGTCCAAGTCTAGAGTTTTATCTTTTGTACAATGCCCAAGAGGAGGCGCGGGCATTAAGGGATGCATATCAACCCTACAACGGCTAGAGTTTTGACGCTGGAAAGACTGCTCTAGCAAAGGATGACTAAGGTCTGTCTTATACCTTTAAGAGGTCGTCAGGGTCCTTGTATTAAGCCCAAGAGAAGGCATGAGAACTTTTAAGAAGCCGAAGGGTCCTTATACAATATCCAAGAGGAGGCGGGGATGATTTTAGGAAGCCTGTGGGTCCCCAAACCAAGAGAAGTTCAAGACATGCTATTCACCGAGAATAGATCAAGCCAGGAAAGTTCCAGGTTTTGGAAGAAACTCAAGAGATGCCATTCATGGAGAAAAGACAATCTCTGGGGAGTTAGCGTTTCTTTGACAATTTCTAAGGGTGACAGTCTGAGAAAGGGTTCACCGAGAATGCTGCCTTTCACGTTTCCATATTGTTTAACCCCAAGAGGAGGGAAGACTATGTCTGGTAATCCTATGGGGATCTAGTTTTGTTTGTATTTAAGAGTGACCAACAGGGCTTTACTTAGTGCTAGACGTAGTTGCCGGGGAAAACTCTAAATAACTATACTAGTATTACACAGTGGATATATGACAAGTATATAAAAGGATGTGAAAGAAGACTTACAGTGAAGCATCCCCACAATACAGTTACATACATATGAAAGCGATAAATGAAAGTGGATAAACACTTACCCGTTGTAGAGCTTCCATGCTGTTTTGTTAGTTGTTCAACAAAGAAAGCTTCGATAACAATATTATATTTAAAATCAAAGGAGAAAGTGCTTTGAAAAGATTGTTGGGGCTTACAGCTCAAGGAGAGGCCCAAGGTTTTATCAGTGATTGCACTATTGTTTTGAATTTGTACAGGGACTTATACAAGTGACTGAGGCCAAAAAATGTTTTCTGTACAAAGGGATGGGTCTTACACTCTCTCAAGAGGCCCAAAGGTGTTTAAAGAAAATGAATGGGGCTTATAACACGAGGGTAGGTCCGGATTATTTGATTTTTTAACTGGCGATTGCGCCGAGATTTTTCTTTTAACGCAGAGGGACTTATACATGTCTGAGGCCCAAAATGGTTTTGGTTAAAAGGGGATTGGGTATTACACTCTATTAGAGGCCCAAAGAGGTTATTTTTGTACAAGATATGGGGCTTACAACTCAAGGAGATGCCCATGGGTTTTTGTTAAAAAGGCGACGATCGCGTCGAACTTTTTGAGGGTGTCAGGACTTATACAATACACTAAGGGCCAAATCATTTTGGTTTTCAAAAAGGTTTGGGTCTTACACTCTACTAGAGGCCCAAGGATTTACTTTTAAATTAAATAAATAGGACTTACAACACGAGGATAGGCCCAGATGATTTGTTTAAAAACAGTGATCGTGCCGAGGTTTTGAAAACACAGTGGGTCTTATACGATGACCGAGGCCCAAAAGGCGGTGTATTTACAAAAGGGGTTGGGTCTTACACTCTATTAGAGGCCCAAGTGTTTGAAAAAGATTTGTGAGGGTGAAAATCAAAGAAACCCTAATTTTGTTTTCCTTTAAAAGTAAATATTTAAAGAAAATCAATTAAAATGATAAAAATACCAAATAAGTTTGAATAAACCACTTGTGATTTTTGTTTAAGGTTTGAAAAATGAGGTTTTAATCGTAAGATGATTTAGAACTCATTTGGTTTTGATTTTCAAAATGAATATTCACTTTTAAATGTTTAAAAACAATTAAAAATGAATTTATTCACAAAAATACTAATTATATTAAATAATTAATATAAATTTGATTTTTTTTGTGGAATAAAATATTTCAACATTTTTGTGATTTTTTGCAAAAATAACCAATAAAAAATAATTAAAATTGAGGGAATTATTAATTTTTCAATACATTAAAAATAATATGAAAAACAATAAAAAGTGAAAAAACCATTAAAAAGGGGTCTGGGGCGAAGGGGATTTGAACCCCAGACCTCTTGTGTGCAGCATGCGCGCCTTACCACTAGGGTGGTGATACATCCGTGTATCAAACACCAGCCATAAATATACAAGGCTTGCCTTGTTCTTGGTCTGGCCAAGGCAAGGCAAGGCAAGGTTTTTGGTCAAAAACGTGAAGGTCAAAACTTCTTCATTTCTCCATGGATGAAGACAAAATTTATATGCATCTGGCCTAGAATTTCACAAGGAATCCAATGGTGGTGGTGGTTTTTCAAGAAAATCAATGCTCCTCAAAACCCGATAGTGGTTTTGAAATAGGACATGATTTGCATTTTCTGTGCTATCCCTTGTTATAGGCATGAATTACATGATAAATTGGTGCAAACACAACACATATAACATGTATAAGAGATGCATGATCAGTGGACTTCAAAGCAAGGCATATTTCATAGAGTTCAAGTTGTGATGCTTACCTCTCTTTGGAGCTTTTGGGCTATCTACCAAGTGCTTTGTTCCAGAAATGTTTTGATGCTTTGGACACCCTCAAATGATCCCTTAGAAGCTTTTAGAGTGGTTGGAACCAGCTGGAAACCTAAGGAATGGAAACTTGCCATTTCTTGCAAAAGGGGTAAAAGTGGCCAAAATAACAACTCTCTCAAATGATGTTCCAGATGTTGGGAACCATTTGGGACAGTTCAAGGATGATATTTGGAGTGTGTTTGAGGTTTTATCTGGTTTGGAAAGTGACTGATTTAAGACATGGCTCGAAAAATGCACAAAAGTCCTATTTTGAGGTTTTGAGAGGGGACTTTGAGATTTTGGTGTTACAGGTCACTTGTGAGAGTTTGGACAGCTTAGATATGACATATTGGATGTGTTTGGATCATGAGCTGTGATGGAAATGCTCTCTAACTCAAAAAATCAGAGTTACCTTGCTAAAGAAGGTATTTTTGCCTAGAGAAAGTGATTTTGAGGAAAGCATCTGTTTGATGGCTTTGGTGTACTCAAACTGAGCACAAATGAGCTCTATTTATAGTAGAGCAAGTTTATTTTGCAAGCAATAGTGAATGGAAACTGCTGTAGAGGTTTGACCAGTGGTTGCATTTTGGAATCTCAAGTCTCCTCCAGCCATTGATTAGAGGTTAGAGCACAGGCTGTTGGTTCCCTAGTTCTTAGATATGTCATGACTAAATTAAGTTGGAAAAGGCTCAGTCCATGCCACCTTGGTGCATCCATTGAATGCTCCAAACCAAAATTGGAGTCTTGTCCCCTCTTAAGGGATTTCCAGGTTTTGCATGCTACTTTTGGTTCCAAAGACTTGGGAGGCTTATGGATCAGAGTTTGTTCCTCCTTGGTCCCCCCTTGAGGTGTTCAGATGGATAAACTTGCTTGCCCTTTCCATAATTTGAGCAAATCGAGCAAAACTCCCAAATCTGCCTTGTTATGACAGTTGCAGCAAGGCATATTGCCACTGTTATAACTTCTTGCTCAGATTGAGTTTGGTGAAGTTATTGGTCATTTTGGAAAGCCCTCATATGATACAACATATGTGTGATCATAGTTTGTTTTGATAATTTTTGGATCGAAGTGAAAAATACCCTTACATTTTGGAAAAAGTGAAACAGATTCCGACTTAGTGAAAATTTCACTAAGTGTTGGAAAAAGTGACATTTCATGTTTTCAGCCATTTTGACCCAATCATAACTCAAAATCCATGATGAATTAGAATGAGGTGTAGTTGAAGCTTTTGTAAAGGGCCATGAGAGCTACAAATCCAGCTTTGAATGGGGAAAAATGGCTTTGTGGTTTAGGAGATATGATCCTCCAAAGATGGTACCCTAGCCACTTTGTTCCATAACTTAGAAAATTTCTAAGTTTTTATGGTTACCCCTTTTACAAGTTATCCCACTTTTCTTGATTTTTCTTGATGAATGATGATCCCAATCACACATTAACATCATTTTAGGGTCAAAAAACCATAATTGTGAAAAATCTCAAAAAGTCAAAGTTGACTTTTGTGCACAGTTGACTTTTTGTTAGATGAACTCCAAACTGTGCGATCCTCTATGAAATCAAGTCCTTGACCTAAATCAAACTTGATTGATTGATTTCTTAGGTTTTATAGGGTGTATTGAATCATGTACCAAGGTTTGGGAGCATGTCCTGGTCAAAAGTCAAAGGCACAGTTGACTTTTCTCGCGAAACCCTAATTGTGGTTCTGATGAATTTGAAACTTGTTGCTCAAGCTTCTTGGATCAATCCATTATTGCAAATGGATCAATGTAGTGTGTTAGGGACCCTCAAATCATCTCTTGAGGTCTTGGCTCATGTTTTGTCCCAAAAGTCAACTTAGGGGTGAATTAGGTCAAAAAACCCTAATTCCTGATTTTTTATGAATGCACCCCCAGAGGCAAATTTGACTTGAGGATTGGGTTTACGATGTCCCATGGAATATCTTAGGTTATGCTTTAAAGCATTGTGCTTAATCCACTAAGAATGTTGCAGCCTTGTGCTTGATCCTTGAGGTGGGAGTCCTCTTGATCCATTATGGATGTTTGAGAGGTTTAGACAAGTTGAAGATCATGTCATTCCTTGATTGATCTTTTGTCTAAGAGCTTTGAGAGGGCTTGGAACCCTAAATTTGATTGTAGTGAATGCTCACACATCTTTGGGGAGACAAATGAGGTATAATGATCCATCCATATTGTGATGATGATTTGCACAATGATGAGAAATCTTAGTGGTCAAAATTTGGAGTATGACAGATGCCCCTATTTAATCTTCTTGGACCCGAAGGTGTGAGTGACGAAGGTATTCGGGCATTCGGGGTGCAAGAGGATTAAATAGGAATACCCGAAATTTTGATGGCGGTTATGATTGGTAGCTCACGTATCCTTTTTCTTTTGCTAAGCAATGATGCTTAGAAAAGGTAAACTTCCCCTCAATCCTGGTCTTCAGCCAAGGAACTGGTCTTAGTTTCTAAAATGAACTTCCCCTCAATCCTGGTTTCCTACCAATGAACTGGTCTCAGTTGCCGAAATAAACTTCCCCTCGATCCTGGTTTCCTACCAAGGATCTGGTCTAAGTTTCTGATGCAAACTTCCCCTCGATCCTGGTTTCCTACCAAGGAATTGGTCTCAGTTTCTGAAATAAACTTTCCCTCGATCCTGGTTTCCTACCAAGGAACTGGTCTCAGTTTCTTTTGTCAATAAACCTTATTGACAAGGGACACTATGTGTAGCGATTTTCCTCAAACTTCTCGCTGAATTTTCCTGGGGAGATGCCATTTGATAGAAAAATTTTGATGTCATAATTGTTGGGGGACCCCATCTGTCTGAGTTGTAGGGGTACACAAACTTCTCTGTTTGAAGACGCCATCTATCGACTCTACCGGGGAAAACGAGTCTCTTGAGAGACTGCTTCCAGCTTGGGGATATTATATCATACTTTTCTCAAAGATCTTCTCGGAGAAATGCCATATGATGTGATCTAATTTTGAGGTGCTGATGACCTTTTCGTCAGCGGATTTTTTGGAGAAAAACTGTTGTATTACCGAATCTTTGATTAAGAGGCTTTCTCTAGGGATTTTCCTTAATCCGAGAAAGCGAGGATATCATCTTCAATGGCGAAGAGTGATGTTTGTCGAAAGTTCTCTGGTTTTTCAGAGGTTCAAGTTATCAAAGTGGTCAAGGGCCAATTCTAATCCAAAAATAAACTGGAGGAGACAGATAGTTCAGACACAACACTTCCTGACGAGGAAAGGACTGATAACTCGATTGAGAGAACTGTTATCACTAGGGGATATGACCGACTAGAGAGATAGTGATGCAATATGAATGTAAATAAATAATGAATGATGTATGTATGTTTATGCTGACAAAACTGATGCAACATACAGACTGATAGATGAACATGACTAGACACTCGGCCATAATGGGAGATGAAAAGTATCACTGGTTCATGATAGCAATTCCGCCTTGCTTAGAAGAGATAGTCCCTGCGGGGAACAACCGTTGGTCGGGCTTAGGAGGTAAGAACTCTGCCGGGGGGTGTCAGATGAAACATGGTCTCTGACATAGTTGATCCTTCGTTCAGACGTATAGGTTTAGAAGGAGTACTTTGATTCTGCACTTTGAGGTTCGATTACCTCGGGAGAAGCGACCGATGTTCTTTCGATGTTCAACAGTCAAAAGAAATTGCCATCTTTATTTTAAAAGTAGAAAAAGTTTGACAAGTAAATTCATTTTTGTGTTTTTTCAAGAATCGTTGATCATATTAAAACGTCATTCTGTAAAGCTAAAATAAATTAGAATTGCAAACAAAAGCACTAGGGCTCAAATTTTATTGATAGGATGGAAATCAGCCAAACGCGTGATCCCATGGAGTATTTACAAATTTATAAAATGGTAATTTAAGGGAAAAGGGCTACATTGAAACATAACGACCACTATCCTTCTACCAACTTTGAATTCTGGACATCCTGAGCTTCTGTCGAAGATGACCTTGACTGGAGTTTTCTTTCGATGGATGATGTAACTGCTGCTGAGGGACTTGCCCCATTAGGACGTAGTTACTTGCCATTATCCCTAACTTTTGCCTAGATTATACTTTGAGATTTCCAATCCACTGGGATGATTTTTTTTATTATGTCTCTAATTTTTGCCTGGACCGCCCTTTCGGGTTTTCAATCCACTGAGACGTTGTTTTTTATTTAGTTTAGGCGAACTATTTCTTGACTACGTCAACATTTGTGGGGTAGGAAAATTCTTCTCCATCCATGGTTGCGAGTCTCAAGGCACCGCCTGAGAAGGCTTTCTCGACCACATAGGGGCCGTCATAATTCGGAGTCCATTTGCCCCGAGAATCAGTGAGAAATGATTATATCTTCTTGAGCACAAGGTCTCCTTTCCGGAAGATGCGAGGTCGTACCTTTTTGTCAAATGCCCTCTTCATTCTCTGTTGATACAATTGACCATGGCATAGTGCAGCCATTCGCTTTTCTTCGATTAGGTTCAGTTCGTCGTGTCGACTTTGACACCATTCAGCTTCTGTTAGCTTAACTTCCATCAATACCCGGATTGATGGGATCTCTACTTCTATGGGGAGTACTGCCTCCATGCCATATACTAGAGAGAAAGGGGTTGCCCCTGTTGAAGTGCGGACAGATGTACGATAATCGTGAAGACCAAAGGGTAGCATCTCGTGCCAGTCTTTGTAGGTTACAACCATCTTTTGAACGATCTTCTTGATGTTATTATTAGCCGCTTCTACCGCTCCGTTCATCTTAGGTCGGTAGGGAGATGAGTTATGGTGTTCGATCTTGAACTCTGCGCGCAACTCTTTCATCATCTTATTGTTCAAGTTAGATCCATTATCAGTAATGATCTGGCTTGGAACACCATAACGGCATATGATATTGTTTTTGATAAATCGGACCACCATTTGTCGGGTTACATTGGCGTACGACGCTGCTTTGACCCACTTGGTGAAGTAATCAATGGCTACCAGAATGAACCGATGTCCATTTGAAGCTTTAGGTTCGATCACGCCGATCATGTCGATTCCCCATATGGAAAAAGGCCACGGGGAAGAGAGAACTTTGAGATGCGTCGGCGGTACATGGATTTTGTCTGAGTATATCTGACACTTGTGACACTTCCTCATGTACTTGTAGTAGTCGGATTCCATGGTCAACCAGAAGTACCCTGCTCTCAGAATTTTTCTCGCCATTGTGTGTCCGTTTGCATGAGTTCCAAAGGATCCTTCGTGAATTTCTTTTATCAGCATGTATGCTTCTGGTCTGTCTACGCATCGGAGCAAGACCATGTTAAAGTTTCTCTTATAAAGTGTATCATCGCTCAGGAAGAAGCTGCTTGCTAGCCTTCTGAGGGTTTTTCAGTCCTCCCTTAGTGCCCTAGGTGGGTACTCTTGTTTCTGAAGGAAGCATTTGATATCGTGATACCACGGTTTGTTGTCTATGACTGCTTCAATCGTGAAGATGTAAGCGGGCCTTTCGAGGCGCATTATGTCAATATTAGGTAAGTCGTTCCATTGACCTACACTAATCATGGAAGAGAGAGTGGCTAATGCATCAGCCATGTGATTCTCTTCACGAGGGATATGATGAAACTCGAGTCGGTTGAAGAATGGTAACAACCTTCTTGCGTAATCTTTGTAAGGAATCAATCCTGATTGGTATGTGTTCCAATCTCCTTTGATTTGATTAATAACCAGGGCTGAGTCGCCATATACATCCAAGTTTTTGATCCTTAAGTCAATTGCTTCTTCGAGACCCATGATACAGGCTTCGTATTCGGCCTCATTGTTTGTACACTTGAATGTCAGTCGGGCTGTGAAAGGAATGTGGGAACCCTTAGGTGTTATGATGATTGCCCTAATTCTGTTTCCATAATGATTGACAGCTCTGTCAAAGATAAGTCCCCATTGGGAACCTGGTTCTGGCCCTTCACTGGGTAGCGGTTCATCGCAGTCTTTCATTTTTAGATACATGACATCTTCGTCTGGGAAGTTAAACTCGATTGATTCTTGATCGTCAATCGGTTGATGAGCCAAATGATCGACTAAAATACTTCCTTTAACGACTTTTTGAGCATGGTACTCGATGTCATATTCTGATAACAACATCTGCCAACGGGTAATCCTTCCCGATAGAGCAGGCTTTTCAAAGACGTACTTGATTAGATCCATTTCGGAGATTAGCCAAGTAGTGTGACAAATCATGTACTGGCGAAGATGTTTGGCTGCCCAAGCCAAAGCACATCAAGTTTTCTCGAGCATAGTGTACCGAGTTTCACAGTCCGTGAATTTCTTGCTCAAATAGTAGATGACATACTCTTTCCTTTTTGTTTAGTCTTGTTGGCCAAGTACACAACCCATGGAGTCTTCCAAGACTGTTAAGTAAATGATCAGTGGTCTTCCTTCCACTGGAGGTGATAGAATCGGTGGGTTCAACAGATATTCCTTGATACTGTCGAAGGAGGTTTGGTAGTCTTTTGTCCAAACGCAGTCCTGATTCTTTTTTAGTAATTTGAAAATCGGCGCGCACGTCGCGGTCATGAGGAATATAAATCTGGAAATGTAGTTCAAATGTCCCAGGAATCCTCTGACTTGTTTTTCAGTCTTTGGAGAAGGCATTTCTTGAATGGCCTTGACCTTGTCAGGATCAACCTCAATTCCTTTCTGGCTGACGATGAACCCTAGCAGTTTCCCTGAGCGAACACCAAATGTGCACTTATTGGGATTCAAGCGGAGTTTGTACTTTCTCAACCACTTGAATAGTTTGGACAGGTGGGTCACATGCTCTTCCTCTGTTTTAGATTTGGCAATCATATCATCAACATATACCTCGATTTCCTTGTGTATCATGTCATGAAACAGAGTAGTGATGGCCATTTGATAAGTTTTCCCGGCGTTTTTCAAACCGAACAACATCACCTTGTAACAAAAGGTGCCCAATGGGGTGATGAACGAAGTTTTCTCCATGTCCTTCGGCGCCATTTTTATCTGATTATAGCCCGAGAATCCATCCATGAAGGTGAATATTTTGAACTTTGTTGTACTGTCTACCAGCATATCAATGTGTGATAAAGGAAAGTCATTCTTTGGACTAGCCTTGTTTAGATCTCTGTAGTCCACACAGGTTCTGACCTTTCCGTCTTTTTTTGGAATGGGCACTATGTTGGCTAACCATGGAGGATATTCTGATGTGGTGAGGAAGCCCGCGTCAATCTGTTTCTGTACCTCCTCCTTGATTTTGATAGCCATATCCGGGTGAGTCCTTCTCAACCTTTGTTTTACTGGCGGACATTCTGATCTTAGTGGTAGATGATGCTCCACGATGCTGGTATCCAATCCTGGCATATCCTGATAGGACCAAGCGAATACATCGGGAAACTCTTTGAGAAGCCTTATCAAATCCTCTTTGACATTTGGACTGAGCAGTGCTCCGATCTTGACTTCTTCTCTTTCCTCTTTTGAACCCAAGTTGACCGTTTCCAACGGCTCTTTGTGAGGTTCGATAGACCTTTCCTCTTGTCTGAGTAGTCGGGAGATCTCTTCTGGAATTTCTTCGTCATCTTCTTCTTCAGCCCCAAATACCGGGAATTCAAAGTTGGGAGAAGGCATTGGATCATATGTTTCAACGGGGTTTAAAACAAGCAATCTGCATGACGTGATGATTTATTTTTAGAAGAGATAGAGAGAATGCAAGAGTGTGTGCAGTGTATTTTTTTTACTGCTTGTTTTTATTATTTGTTGTTTTTTAGGATGACCATTTTCTGAAAAAACGAAAAGAGAAAACAACAATTAATGCGGAAATTACAGAACGACATTATTTAATTTATGAACTTGTCGATTCTTGAAACTACAGCCCTATAAAACAAAACTCTGTCGCTTTGGGCAAATCGAAGAGGTATATTTACAGCAAGTGAGCCCTATCAAAACATCCGTTTCACCTAGGCAGGGTGAAAGGCTGAAACAAAGATGGCAATTACTTTGACTTATGGACGATCTTCAGAATTTCGACCGCAACCCATTGGCGGAGAACTCCTGGGTGAATCACAAAGTCTGGTACCTTCTTTATTGGCTGATCCTCAGAAATGACGCTGATTTCTGGCGGAGCTAGATCTTTGGAATCTGTCTCCTAGGCAGAGTTGTCGTAGGAGGATTCTTCAGCTATATTTTGCATGAATTTTGTACTCTCAGGTAAATCTCCCCATCCAGTTGGCTGGATGTCTTCGAGCCTGATACGAGAGCTCTCAGGAGCAGTGTACTTGACCATATAGTCGTATTTTCCACTTGGTTGTCTTAAGGTGTCCCACACTTCTTTGGAACTGGAGGAGTCATCCCTTTCGATGACGTTGACCTCAGGAAAAGCATAGTTGATGAATTCTAGTCCGGCAAGCTTTGCCAATTCATCGTCGTACTGGATATTTTCTGAATGACCTGAGTGTTGATCCCATAACATGGTGGGGACGCAGGTATTCTTTTCAATGATGCTCAGTTGGTTTTCATTGTTCGGCCAATTTTCTTGCCCTGAGTTTCCTGGGTACGGCTGCCAGATAGGCAGACCATCCATTGGGCCGTAATAGTCATGGTCAAAGTTGTCTTTCATCAGAGTGTCTTCCTCTAATGAGTTTTGGGGAGCACGACATCCTTCTGGATCACACTCTCCGTATATCATTTCGACGTCTGACCTCGGTATAAATTTCGGACTCCGTGCGGGATAACAAAAAGGCGTAGGCACCTCTTCCTGAGACATATAACCGTCCTCGTTAAGATAGGACTTCCAATGTTCCTCCGTATCAGAGGAATCACCTTCATTGATGGTATGCACTTCTTGAGACACTGGGTGAAGGAAACCTTCACTGCGGAAGAAGTTCTAAATGGGATGAAAACTTTCATCGTTAGCAGCAGTTTGGGCACAGTTTGAAGAAAAACCAAGACCTTTATTTTCCTTGTTGTCATTAGGAATAACAAGCTCTCCCCATCCTTTCGTATTGTTACTTTCAATTGCCTCAAGAGCATCTTTGTATGAGGAAATCAATGTTCCTTTTTCTGATTGGTTGTCATTGCTCACCGAAAGTGCTTGGAACTGGGTTCCGATTATCTCCTCCAGTTCCACACAGGTGGATGACGATAAGTTACTCACGATCAAGGTCTGTTCTCCGCAGACCGTGACGAGTTGGTTGTTTTTGACAAACTTCAGCTTTTGGTGAAGTGTCAAAGTGACTGCCCCAGCCTGGTGTATCCAAGGTCTTCCTAATAAGCAGTTGTATGCCGCTCGGACGTCCATGACCTGGAAAGTAACCAGGAAAGTGTGAGGACCAATAGTTATGGAAAGGTCGACTTCGCCGATAACTACTTTCTGAGATCCATCAAATGCTTTGACGATGACCTCACTGCCCCTCATCGGGGATCCTTTGAATGATAGTCGCATTAGAGTGGACTTCGGCATGACGTTGAGAGCCGATTCGGTGTCTACCAGTACGCTGGCTAAAGCATCGTCCTGGAAGTTGACTGTAATATTGAGCGCCATGTTATGACTTTTGCCTTCTTCCGGTAGTTCCTCATCACTAAACCCCAAGTTGTTGCAGGAAGTGATGTTAGAGACGATGCTATCGAATTGTCATATTGACACATCCTGTTCCACAAAGGCCTGCTCTAAGACTTTCTGTAGAGCCTCTCTGTGGGCTTCGGAACTAAGTAAAAGTGATAACACTGAGATTTTCGAAGGAGTTTGCAACAGTTGATCGACAATGTTGTATTCACTCCTTTGGATGAGCTTCAACATCTCATCATCGTTCTTTGAAAGGTCGGGATCACTGGATTGACCGACTGGTGGATTAGGAACTTCTGTTTGAGGTTCCATTTCTTTGTTAGGTTCTCTAACTCCTCGGTTGAAGATTTGACCACTCCGTGTTACTCGACTGGTGTCTGCAATATTCACGACAGAGGGTAATGGAATTTCCTTTCCATTCTCAATTATTGTTGCACCGTATTTGTAAGGGATCGCCTTAGTTGATTCATACGGCACTGGTCCTGGCAGATAGATAACTACAAGAGCCTTCTGATTTTTCTAACTGTCGTAGGTAACTTCAATCAGTTCCAGGCTAGGAACCTTTGATTCGTCCAGTAGAGGGATGATGGTACAAACATCCTTGTTCTGTTGATGATCATAGATTATGACAACGTCCTTGATTTGATCAGCAAAGTAGTCCGGTGTCCAGTTGATAGACCCCAAAAACTAATATTATTGAATCTCTTTGCGGTCCAACTGACTCTGAAGGGCTGCCCGCACAAGGTAGTATCCTTGATTATTTTCCGAGCAGACTCTACAGCGCTCGTAGTTATGTGCTGGCACTTGGCCACGTCCGCTTTGGATGCAGTGCAACCTTACCAGGTTAGTTTCCATATATCGGATATCCTGACTTTGACGTCTAGTAGGGTTCCCGTTAGTTACACTGATTTGTTGCGTGTCTTCATCTAGATAGATCGGAAGCCACCAATGGTTTAACAAGTGTTGTAAAGTTCTTTGAACGAGAGCGCACCCTTGGTTACTCTCACTGCATACTTTACAACTCAGATAATCGTGAGAAGTGAGGAAACCAAGTTGGACTTGCTTGGCGTGTAACTCCACCAAGTTGGTATTCATCAAATGAATATCAAAGATTTGAATCATGTTGATACAATAAGGATTTCTATCATGGTAGTCCTGGATCCATCCAAGATCCATCTGACACTGGAGGGCCTATTGTACAAAAGAGCATCCCTATTTGTTAACCGAGCAAGTCAGACAGGAATTGCAATCGTGTCGCGGTAGATTATGATACTGGCTTTGCCTTGAGTGCACCGCCACCAAGTTGACATTCACTGCATGGATGTCATGGTTCTGAATGATATTGGAATTTGTGTAGGTCATGTTGACTCCCCGAACTCGGTGTTCCTGGATCCATCCGAGATCCAATTGTTCCTGTAGAGCTTATTGCACCACATAACATCCCTGATTGTCTTTAGAGCAGATATCACACTGGTGATAATTATGAGGTGGCACATGGCCGTATCCGCTCTGTGTACAATGCATCTTGACCAAATTGGCCCTTAATAAGAGTACATCATGAATTTGATAGATGTTGTTAGACTCTCCCTCTATCAAATTTACCGCAGCTTTCTCGTGTTGAGGCAGCGGGTTTGTGAGAACATTCAGATTCGTATCTTTGAAAGATAAGACCCCGATCCTAACAAGCTTTTGCACATTGGATTTGAAACTGAGACAGTTTTCTATGTTATGCCCTGGTCCTCCTTAATGGTAAGGACAAGTCTGACCCGTTTTGAACCAGAAAGGTGGATTCTCCGGTACTGTAAGAGGAGATCTGGTTTGGACGTGTCCCTTGACCAGTAATAATGGAAACAGTTCTTCGTACAACACCGATATAGGTTCAAACCCTGGTGGTCGCATTGTACAGTTGTTGTTGTACGAAGGACGAGCTTGCTGAAGAGGTTGTTATGTCCTTTGATGGAATTACTGTTAATTTAGTTGGCTTTGAGCAACCTGAGGTTGATACGTAGGTACAGGTGCAGAATTGATAGCAGGAGTTACAGCTACTACTGGTTGGTATCGTCGCCTTTGCTTTCCGAGAGAGATATTCCCAATATCTTGCTCCTTTTTCTTAGGGAGAGCACTACCGTATCGTTTTGTACTACTTGATGATCCAACGTCTTTAACTAAACGTCCTTCTCGGACCGCTTCCTCGAGACGTACCCCTATACCGACCATTTCGGTGAAGTCGCTGGGCGCACTGGCAACCATTCTATCGTGGTAAAATGAGCTCAAGGTTTTTAAGAAGATCTTTGTCATCTCTTTTTCCTCCAGAGGTGGACAAATCTGAGCGGTAATTTCACGCCATCTCTGAGCGTACTCCTTAAAGGTTTCCTTGTCCTTTTGTGACATTGATCTGAGTTGATCTCTGTCCGGCGCCATGTCCAAATTGTATTTAAATTGTTGAACGAAAGCAGCGCCAAGATCTCTGAAAGTACTGATCGTAGCGCGGTTTAAACCCATGTACCATTTTAATGCGGCACCGGTTAAACTATCCTGAAAGTAGTGAATTAGTAGCTCCTGGTTCTTTGTCTGAGCTGACATTCGCCGAGCGTACATCACCAAGTGGCTTTGAGGGCAAGAGTTACCCTTGTACTTTTCAAAGTCGGGTACCTGGAACTTATGTGGAACTTTCACATTAGGGACCAAACAAAGGTCTGCGGCGTCCTTTCCAAATAAATCTTGACCGCGAAGGGCTTGCAGCTCTTTCTGCATTTCCAGGAACTGTTCCTGGAACTTATTCATTCTGTCGAACATACTTTCGTTTCCGCCAGAAGGTATCTGGGAAATCTGTCCTTCCGGGACAGTGTGTACCACGGGTGGTGGTATAGTTATTATGGTCGAGACTCTCAGTGTCTCCCGAAGTTTGTAACCTTCAGGAGTTGCTGTCATGCCCCAGGCATCTTCGTTTTCCCGAAGTTTGTAACCTTCAGGCCCAGCGGCTCCTACTGCGGTTCCTTGATCCTCAATGATCGGCGGAACATATCCTTCCGAGATATATCTGAGTGGCATGCCCCAGGGACGATCTTTCGGCATTTTGTACCTAGGATCAGACTTCTCCACTATGGGCGTTGATATGGTCTCTGAGATCACAGTCCTTTGTTGTTGCATTTGAGCTTCTGCTAGAGCTTGCCTGTCGTTATAAAGCTTCCTCAAATCCTCTTTCAGAGTGTCGATCTCTTCTCTCAACTCTCTGTTCTCTTCCTCGAGATCATCCATCTTTTTCTGGAGATTGGCCCGAGTATTGTACGAATGAGACAGTTTGACTCTAGAATTGAGACGCAAACGTGAGATTCGAGGTAAGAAGAATGTGTTACATGAGAATGATGAATGCAATGATTATTTTTTTTAATTAATTTTTTGTTTAATCAAAAGAAACATCAACAATTTGGATTAGAAATATCACACAGTGGGGAAACCCCGTTTTATTAAATTCAAAGATTGCAGAAATGGAATTACAGTAGATTACATAGTGCTGTAAAAAGGAAATATAAGCTAATGGATCCGGAGTCCTCTCTGAGGAGAGCTCAGGTGCTGGTTCTGGTACTTTCCATTTCTTTGACCGGGGCTCTTGGACCGTTGTCGGGTTGTCATTCCTTTTCCAAGTGAAAGGAGCGAGCAAATTCCTTTGGTCATCCTGATTTTCTACATCATGTTGTTCTAAAATCTCAATCAGAGCATCTTTTTCTTTTAACAGTTGCTGTATTTTCTTGCACTCTACATTGAGAATACGGTACTTGTTCCTCCAAGACCTCCTCTACTGCTGAACTTTGTTGAGAGTAACCTGAAGTTTTTCCGTCTCAGACATAAAATAAAGGACAGCGTCCCTTAATGGAAGAACTTCCTGACGAGGGTAAGGCATCCTCAGCTTGAGACCTTTAGTTTGAACCCAGTGGAGATAAGGTTCCACCGAGACACAGTCTGGTTTTCCTAGAGACTCTCGTCCTTTTCTGTGAACGTGTTTCCACACATGCACTATTTTTGTTTTTAGTGCCCTGTCATTTTCTCCTTCCTTGAAGAAAAGACCTTCCAGATGAGCATTACGCGGGACATGCCTCATCGGGTATCCAAACTGAAGACGAACTAACACTGGACGATAGTTGATTCCCCCCTTAGTTCCTATAAGGGGTACATTTGGGAAATTTCCACAATGGTCAATGATTCTGATCCCGTCATAGATTCGATTGTACCAATCGATGTCAGAGTTGGTAAGAGACATGATTCTCTACGACCAACGTAAATTATTCTTTTGATCCCAAAATGCAGCAGACTTGGGTAAATGGGAAGTGAACCATTTATATAGCAGGGGTATGCAGCATGTGATCATTCCACTGCTGTATAAATTCCTTAAGTGTACCGAATAATACGCATCTGCGAGCAAGGTCGGTACAAGGTTTCCAATCAGAAAAAACTTAATGGCATTGATATCTACAAAGTTATCGATGTTGGGAAACAAAAGTAACCCGTAGGTGAGAAAAACAAAGATGCTCTCAAAAGCGGCCATGTTCCCTATACTAGCTAAGTATAGAGCTTTCTTTGTCAAGAACTGGGCTGGCAAACCCTGGATTCCACCCTTAGTGGTCATGTGAGTCCTGACTTCTGACTCGTCCAAATAGATTGCTCTCATAATGGTTTAATCCTTTGGAATTTCTTCCAGTCCAGAAAAGGGAGCTTGGTCAGTAATATGCAAATCAGTCAGGTGAGAGTACTCCTCCAGTGTTGGTGCTAGTTGATAATCCGGGAATATGAAACAGTGATAGACCAGATCGTAGAACTGGATTAGTGTGGACAGGATTCCTTCGATTATATGAACCCTTAACAGAGATAGCAGTCCTCCATACTTAGCTCTGAAAGCCTCGTGGTTGGTGATCATTCTCGCCAGACCTCTTAAATCCTCTAGTTTTGGAACCTTGAAGGTGTACTTATGAGTTTTCCATCTACCGAAATCCATTAGCGCAATCTCTTTATCGGACATTTGCAATCATTGTCCTAGTTTAATTTGAAAAAGAGAGACTAGAAGAGAAGATTTTTCTTTGTTTTAATGTTTTTTTGATGAATGCATGAATGCAGCACACAAAAACATAGAAAAAACATGGGGTCAAAGGGTCGGTGTCATGAAGTCAAGGCTCTACCCCCCCCCCCCACCCAAAGGTTTATACTATTGATTTTTTGTACCTGTCGGCAAAATCATTGACCCCTATTGGGATAACAACAGCAAGCGGATCGCCAGCGAGCTGATGTATCTTAGAGTGATCTCAGATAAGGGTAGTATCGCGTGACAACTATTTCTGATAGCTTTCGCACTACAAAATGGTTTCAGTCTACTAAAAACCTCAACTGCTCAGATAACCCAGTCGGTTACACTACTTTCAACAACCGAACTCGTATAGGCAATGTATCTGCAAAGGGAGTCTCCACTGAGTTCGATGGTCGACCGGGGACTCTTAACTGGGATTCACTCCCCGCAAGATTACCCGTATAATGCCATCACCTATCTTAGGTGTATACTCAATATTTCCACATGCGGCATCACACGCATTCCCATTAGGAGAAAAATAAACACAGATATCAATTTGGAAAAGCAGTATATATATTTGTCATAATCATCCTAGACCTCTAGTCTTATGATCCTATACAGAAAATGACTCCCCAGCAGAGTCGCCATTTCTGTGATACTTTGTGAACTCAGGGTTTTCTACCTAAGATTGTGAACTTAAGGTTTCTACCGAAGATTGTAAGAAAGAGAAGAGGGCCCCACGGTGGGCGCCATTTTTTCTGTAGCGCGATTTTTGTGGTCTTGAATCACTATTGCTTGGGCACTACAGTTCGATTCATTTTTTATCCTGTTAAGCTGATTAAGGAAGAAAAATAGATGTCTCCAATTAACCCTGCTTGCATACTGAGTTTTAACAGTCAAAATTGTTGGTTTACAAATGCTACTAAGATGTGGGCCTCTCTTCGGTTATTTTGTTAAGAATAGAATGTTTGGATCATTTGTGTGGTTTTTGGTAATGTGTTTAGATTTGATGCATTTGGGTTGATATATGCAGGTACTGGATTTTGGATTTTTGATTAGTGTTCTCGCTAAGATTTTTGCAATCTTATGCCTATGTATTCCCGAAATAGGGAAATCAGAGCGATCGTAGTTCCTCCTATTCTATGGGAGGAAAGAGGTGTTTTGGTGTCTTGTTCAAAGCCAAATACATGAAGCTGAAGGTAGTTTGTATCTTGTTTAAAGCCCAAGATAGAGGCTGAAATGGTTTGACTCAACAAGAGAGTACTTTTATCTGTCTTGTATAAAGCCCAAGACGAAAGCTAAAAAGGGTTGACTCAACAAGAGAGTCTTGAACATGTGATTGACTCAACAAGAGAGTCTAAAGGTTGTTTGACTCAACAAGAGAGTCTTTTATACTTAACAAGAGAGTCTTTTATACTCAACAAGAGAGTGTCTAATACTCAACAAGAGAGTGTCTTATACTTAACAAGAGAGTGATTTGCTGTCTCGTACGAAGCCCGAGATTGAGGCTAAAAGGAGATTGAATCAACAAGAGAATCTTTTATACTCAACAAGAGAGTGATTTATATGTGCCTTGTATGAAGCCCAAGACGGAGGCTAAAAGTGGTTGACTCAACAAGAGAGTCTTTTATACTCAACAAGAGAGTGTTTTATATGTACCTTGTATGAAGCCCAAGACGGAGGCTAAAAGTGGTTGACTCAACGAGAGAGTCTTTTATAATCAACAAGAGAGTGTTTTTCTATCTCGTACGAAGCCCGAGATGGAGGCTAAAAGGAGATTGACTCAACAAGAGAGTCTATTATACTCAACAAGAGAGTGTTTTTATATGTGTCTTGT
The DNA here is from genome assembly GCA_022829125.1 of Lathyrus tuberosus. Classification (NCBI taxonomy): domain Eukaryota; kingdom Viridiplantae; phylum Streptophyta; class Magnoliopsida; order Fabales; family Fabaceae; genus Lathyrus; species Lathyrus tuberosus. The sequence continues at coordinate 4,065,422 of JALAZF010000199.1, read as the reverse complement.
ATGAAGCCCAAGACGGAGGCTGGAAGTGGTTAACTCAATAAGAGAGTCTTTTATACTCAACAACAGAGTGCTTTTCTATCTCGTACGAAGCCCGAGATGGAGGCTAAAAGGGTTTGAAAAGGTTAGCTCTGCTAGGAAGAATCATTTGTACAAAGCCCAAGAGGAGGCTGCCTTACCGCTGTGGATTTTGAAGATCCTGAAGTGGGTCCAAGAGAGACCGGGGTTTCTTCCTATGTTGGAAAGGAACTTGAGAATGTCTTTGAGACTCAAGGGTCTTAGACTGTCCAAGTCTAGAGTTTTATCTTTTGTACAATGCCTAAGAGGAGGCGCGGGCATTAAGGGATGAGTATCAACCCTACAACGACCGGAGTTTTGACACTGGAAAGACTGCTCTAGCAAAGGATGACTAAGTTCTATCTTATACCTTTAAGAGGTCATCAGGGTCCTTGTATTAAGCCCAAGAGAAGGCATGGGAACTTTTAAGAAGCTGAAGGATCCTTTTACAACGCCCAAGAGGAGGCGGGGACGCTTTTAGGAAGCCTGTTGGTCCCCAAACCAAGAGAAGTTCAAGACATGCTATTCACCGAGAATAGATCAAGCCAGGAAAGTTCCAGGTTTTGGAAGAAACTCAAGAGATGCCATTCACGGAGAAAAGATCATCTCTGGGGAGTTAGAGTTTCTTTGACAATTTCCAAGGGTGACAGTCTGAGAAAGGGTTCACCGAGAATGTTGCCTTTCACATTTCCATATTGTTTAACCCCAAGAGGAGGGAAGACTGTGTCTGGTAATCCTATAGGGATCTAGTTTTGTTTGTATTTAAGAGTGACCAACAGGGCTTTACCTAGTGCTAGACGTAGTTTCCGGGGAAACTCTAAATAACTATACTAGTATTACACAGTGGATATATGACAAGTATATAAAAGGATGTGAAAGAAGACTTACAGTGAAGCAGCCCCACAATACAGTTACATACATATGAAAGCGATAAATGAAAGTGGATAAACACTTACCCGTTGTAGAGCTTCCATGCTGTTTTGTTAGTTATTCAACAAAGAAAGCTTCGATAACAATATTATATTCAAAATCAAAGGAGAAAGTGCTTTGAAAAGATTGTTGGGGCTTACAGCTCAAGGAGAGGCCCAAGGTTTTATCAGTGATTGCACTGTTGTTTTGAATTTGTACAGGGACTTATACAAGTGACTGAGGCCCAAAAAGGTTTTCTGTACAAAGGGATGGGTCTTACACTCTCTCAAGAGGCCCAAAGGTGTTTAAAGAAAAGGAATGGGGCTTATAACACGAGGGTAGGCCCAGATGATTTGATTTTTGAACTGGCAATTGCGCCGAGATTTTTCTTTTAACGCAGAGGGACTTATACATGTCTGAGGCCCAAAATGGTTTTGGTTAAAAGGGGATTGGGTCTTATACTCTATTAGAGGCCCAAAGAGGTTATTTTTGTACAAGAGATGGGGCTTACAACTCAAGGAGAGGCCCATAGGTTTTTGTTAAAAAGGCTACGATCGTGCCAAACTTTTTGAGGGTGTCGGGACTTATACAATACACTGAGGCCTAAATCATTTTGGTTTTCAAAAAGGGTTGGGTCTTACACTCTACTAGAGGCCCAAGGATTTACTTTTAAATAAAAGAAATGGGATTTACAACACGAGGATAGGCCCAGATGATTTGTTTGAAAACGGTGATCGTGCCGAGGTTTTGAAAACACAATGGGTCTTATATGATGACTGAGGCCCAAAATGTGGTGTATTTACAAAAGGGGTTGGTTCTTACATTCTATTAGAGGCCCAAGTGTTTGAAAAAGATTTGTGAGGGTGAAAATCAAAGAAACCCTAATACTGTTTTCCTTTAAAAGTAAATATTTAAAGAAAATCAATGAAAATGATAAAAATACCAAATAAGTTTGAATAAACCACTTGTGATTTTTGTTTAAGGTTTCAAAAATGAGGTTTTAATCACAAGATGATTCACTTTTAAATGTTTAAAAACAATTAAAAATGAATTTATTCACAAAAATACTAATTATATTAAATAATTAATATAAATTTTATTTTGTTGTGGAATAAAATATTTCAACATTTTTTTTATTTTTTGCAAAAAGAACCAATAAAAAATAATTAAAATTGAGGGAGTTATTAATTTTTCAAATCATTAAAAATAATATGAAAAACAATAAAAAGTGAAAAAAAACCATTAAAAAGGGGTCTGGGGCGAGGGGGATTCGAACCCCAGACCTCTTGTGTGCAGCATGTGCGCCTTACCACTGGGGTGGTGATACATCCGTGTATCAAACCCCATCCAAAAATATACAAGGCTTGCCTTGTTCTTGGCCTGGCCAAGGCAAGGCAAGGCAAGGTTTTTGGTCAGAAACGTGAAGGTCATAACTTCTTCATTTCTCCATGGATGGAGACAAAATTTATATGCATCTGGCCTAGAATTTCACAAGGAATCCAATGGTGGTGGTGGTTTTTCCAAAAAATCAATCCTCCTCAAAACCTGATAGTGGTTTTGAAATAGGCCATGATTTGCATTTTCTGTGCTATCCCTTGTTATAGGCATGAATTACATGATAAATTGGTGCAAACACAACACATATAACATGTATAAGAGATGCATGATCAGTGGACTTCAAAGCAAGGCATATTTCAGAGAGTTCAAGTTGTGATGCTTACCTCTCTTTGGAGCTTTTGGGCTATCTACTAAGTGCTTTGTTCTAGAAATGTTTTGATGCTTTGGACACCCTCAAATGATCCTTTAGAAGCTTTTAGAGTGGTTGGAACCAGCTGGAAACCTCAGGAATGGAAACTAGCCCTTTCTTGCAAAGGCGGCAAAAGTGGCCAAAATAGCAACTCTCTCAAATGATGTTCCAGATGTTGGGAACCATTTGGGACAGTTCAAGGATGATATTTGGAGTGTGTTTGAGGTTTTATCTGGTTTGGAAAGTGACTGATTCAAGACATGGCTTGAAAAATGCACAAAAGTCCTATTTTGAGGTTTTGAGAGGGGACTTTGAGATTTTGGTGTTACAGGTCACTTGTGAGAGTTTGGACAGGTTAGATATGACATATTGGATGTGTTTGGATCATGAGTTATGATGGAAATGCTCTCTAACTCAAAAAAACTTAGAGTTACCTTGCTAAAGAAGGTATTTTTGCCTAGAGAAAGTGATTTTGAGGAAAGCGTCTGTTTGATGGCTTTGGTGTACTCAAACTGAGCACAAATGAGCTCTATTTATAGTAGAGCAAGTTTATTTTGCAAGCAATAGTGAATGGAAACTGCTGCAGAGGTTTGGCCAATGGTTGCATTTTTGAATCTCAAGTCTCCTCTAGCCATTGACTAGAGGTTAGAGCACAGGTTGTGGTTCCCTAGTTCTTGGATATGTCTTGACTGAATTCAGTTGGAAAGGGCTCAGTCCACGCCACCTTGGTGCATTCATTGAATGCTCCAAACCAAAATTGGAGTCTTGTCCCCTCTTTAGGGATTTCTTGGTTTGGCATGCTACTTTTGGTTCCAAAGACTTGGGAGGCTTATGGATCAGAGTTGGTTCCTCCTTGGTCCCCCCTTGAGGTGTTAAGATGGATAAAATTGCTTGCCCTTTGCAAAATTTGAGCAAATCGAGCAAAACTCCCAAATCTGCCTTGTTATGACAGTTGTAGCAAGGCATATTGCCACTGTCATAACTTCTTGCTCAGATTGAGTTTGCTGAAGTTCTTGGTCATTTTGGAAAGCCCTCATATGATACAACATATGTGTGATCATAGTTTGTTTTGATACTTTTTGGATCCAAGTGAAAAATGCCCTTACATTTTGGAAAAAGTGAAACAGATTCTGACTTAGTGAAAATTTCACTAAGTGTTGGAAAAAGTGACATTTCATGTTTTCAGCCATTTTGACCCAATCATAACTCAAAATCCATGATGAATTGGAATGAGGTGTACTTTAAGCTTTTGTAGAGGGCCATGAGAGCTACAAATCCAGCTTTGAATGGGGAAAAATGGCCTTGTGGTTTAGGAGATATGATCCTCCAAAGTTGGTACCCTAGCCACTTTGTTCCATAACTTAGAAAATTTCTAAGTTTTTATGGTTACCCCTTTTACAAGTTATCCCACTTTTCTTGATTTTTTTATGAATGATGATCCCAATCACACATTAACATCATTTTAGGGTCAAAGAACCATAATTGTGAAAAATCTCAAAAAGTCAAAGTTGACTTTTGTGCACAGTTGACTTTTTTTCAGATGAACTCCAAACGGTGCGATCCTCTATGAAATCAAGTCCTTGACCTAAATCAAACTTGATGCATTGATTTCATAAGTGTTATAGGGTGTATTGAATCATGTCCCAAGGTTTGGGAGCATGTCCTGGTCAAAAGTCAAAGGCACAGTTGACTTTTCTCGCGAAACCCTAATTGTGGTTCTGATGAATTTGAAACTTGTTGCTCAAGCTTCTTAGATCAATCCATTGTTGCAAATGGATCAATGTAGTGTGTTAGGGACCCTCAAATCATCTCTTGAGGTCTTAGCTCATGTTTTATCCCAAAAGTCAACTTAGGGGTGAATTAGGTCAAAAAACCCTAATTCCTGATTTTTTATGAATGCATCCCCTGAGGCAAAATTGACTTGAGTATTGGGTTTATGATGTCCCATGGAGTATCTTAGGTTATGCTTTGAAGCATTGGCTCATGCCCAGAGGAAAATTTCCATATGGAGGCCCTAGTCGACCAAAACCCTAATTTGGTGACACTGGCGATCCTGAGGCTTAATCCACTCCGAATGTTGCAGCCTTGTGCTTGATCCTTGAGGTGGGAGTCCTCTTGATCCATTGTGGATGTTTGAGAGGTTTAGACAAGTTGAAGATCATGTCATTCCTTGATTGATCTTTTGTCTAAGAGCTCTGAGAGGGCTTGGAACCCTAAATTTGATTGTAGTGAATGCTCACCCATCTTTGGGGAGACTAATGAGGTATAATGATTCATCCATATTGTGATGATGATTTGCACAATGATGGGAAATCTTAGTGGTCAAAATTTGGGGTATGACACTTGTCATATATCAAGTGTATATATACTAGTATAGTTATTTAGAGTTTTCCCCGGCAACTAGGTCTAGAACTAGGTAAAGCCAGTTGGTCACTCTTTAAATACAGTCAAAACTAGATCCCCATAGGATTTCCATTCTTGCCTTCTCTTGGGCTTAAATAATATGGAACAAAGAGAAAGGCAATATTCTTCGTGAACCTTTTCTCAGGCTGTCACTATTAGAAATCGTCAAAGAAATTCTACTCCCGGAGTTGATCTATTCTCGGTGAATAGCATCTCATGAGTTTCTTCAAACCTCAGAACTTTCACTAAATGATCTATTCTCAGTGAATAGCATTTCTTGAACTTTTCTTGGTTTGGGACCCACAGGCTTCCTAAAAGCATCCCCGCCTCCTCTTGGGCTTTGTACAAGGACCCTCTGGCTTCCTAGAAGTTCTCACGCCTTCTCTTGGGCTTAATACAAGGACCCTAAAGACCTCTTAAAGGTATAAGACAGAACTTAGTCATCCTTTGCTAGAGCAGTCTTTCCAGTGTCAAAACATCAGACGAATTTAGGGTTGATTCTCATCCCTTAAAAACACCCGTCTCCTCTTGGGCATCATACAAAAAATAAAACTCTTCTGCACTAGTAGACTTGGACAGTCTAAACCCCCTTGAGTCTCGAAGACATTCTCAAGTTCTCTATGAACGTAGGAGGAACCCTGATCATCCGATCAATTCACAGCTGAGTTAAAACCCAGTCTCTCTCCTAAAAATTCCCCGACTAGGGTCAGTTTATCATCAGTATAACACTATCCCAAATCAGAACCTCAAGGTATCTGATATCTCAACTCTTCTGGAAACCTCAGCAAGAGTCGATTCCCCACTTGGACCTGCCTCGGGATCTCAATAATCCCAGGCAGAAAGCTAGCCTCCTCTTAGGCTTTGTATAATGACCTTTCCTCAACACAGTTAGCCTCCACTTGGGCTTTGTACAAGCGATTCTCCCCAGTGGAGCTAACCTTTTCAGACTCTCTTATTGAGTCAATCACTTTTCAGACTCTCTTGTTGAGTCGATCAACTTTTCAGACTCTCTTGTTAAGTCAATCACCTTTTAGTACTCTCTTGTTGAGTCAACCCTTTTAGCCTCAATCTTGGGCTTTGTACAAGACATAAATCTTCAAAACCTTCTCTTAAGCCTGGGACAGATATCTTCCCCAACGAAGTCACTTCCTCCCAGCCTTCTTTTAGGCTTTGAGGAATAATTTCCCAAGCAGATTCAAACTCATTTCAGGCTCAATCTTGGTCTTTGTACAAGACACATAAAAATATCCTCACCCGAGTCAGTTAAATTTCCCATTTCAGCCTCAATCTTGGGCTTTGTACAAGACACATACGAACCTCCCCGGGAGAGTCAAAATCCCTCTTTAGCCTCAATCTTGGGCTTTGTACAAGACAGATAGAACATTTTCCCTGGAAAAGTCAAACTTATAGCCTCCTCTTAGGCTTTGTATAATGATATCCCCAAAGAGTCAGTCTCTTTTTAGCCTCAATCTTAGGCTTTGTACAAGACAGATAAAACACTCTCTTATTGAGTCGGTCATTTCCAGCCTCCTCTTAGGCTTTGTATAAGGACTTCCCTAGTGGAGTCAATCAACCTCTTAGCTTCAACCTTGGGCTTTGATAAAGGTACACAAAAATTAACAATCCGCTCAGAAGAAGTCCAATCCTTCTTTAGAGATGACAAATTCTCTCTCAGTCAGAACTTTTAGCTTCAATCTTGGGCTTTGAACAAGGCACAAATAAACCTATTTAGCTTCAATCTGGGGTTTTAAACAAGACACCAAAACATCATTTTCCTCCCTTAGAATAGGAGGAACTACGATTGCTCTGATTTCCCTGTTTCATTTAAACGGGAATACGTAGGCATAAGATTGCGAAATCTTAGCGAACATACTAAACAAAAACTCTATGTCTAGTACCTTCACACATCAATCAAAACTTAGGTCCAGTACCTTACCAAAAAAACATCGGGAGTAACGCGAACATCAACAAAAACTCACTCACTCGCTCATATTTCCCAAGAAACTTTCCCAACCCATTAACAAGATAAACACCATCAAGTACAAAGCAAAACCTAAAGCTAATATCCTGTGGATAACCACATATAGGATGGGTAATTGACTACTCTCCATTGTATAACCTGACCCCGGACCCCCCAATCTCTTTTAAGCATTTGTTCAGTTAAACATTTACGTGCAAGGTTAGTTTTAGATAGCTTCCCTTTCCCTTCCAGCTTCATGGGATAAATATGAAATCAGAAAGTAGCACCCCCTCCTACCATAGTGGTGAGGAAAACCCAGTGATAAGGTGGTCGCGTTACAGACAAAAATCGCTCGCTACAGCCGGGTGCCACCACACAATTATGAGCGTTGTAGAGTTTCCTCAGAGAACAACCAATGATGCTACCTCGTACGAGCGGCTCTTCAAAATCAGTTGGACCACAAAGAGATCCGACCATGTTCAAGTTCTGGGTCGACCAATGGGATACTCGACTATCTCCCTGATCAAAGCAAAGACATTATCTTAATCTCTAATCATGAAATGGCCAAAGACATATGCGCTATAATCCCTCTACTCCATGAATCAAGAGTTCCTCTTGATAGTAGAAAGATTCTCAACCTCGAACCAATTGAGGCTGCCTATGATGGTCAGAAAAATCAAAAGGCTCCTGTGGTTATCTACTTTCCAGGACCAATACCGTACAAATTCGATAAAGCTATCCCTTACAAGTACGGTGCAACAACAATCGAAAATGGAAAGGAAACTGCATTACCCTCCGTCGTAAACATTGCTGACATCAGTCGAGTGACACGGAGCGTTCGGATCTTCAATCGGGGATTTGGAGAACCCACCAAGGAAAAGGAACCTCAAACAGAAGTTCCCAATCAACCAGTCGGTCAATCCAGTAATCCAGGAGTGGTAAAAAACCACGATGAGAAGCTGATGCTCATCCAGAAGAGCGAGTACAACATTGTAGACCAATTGTTGTAAACTCCATCGAGAATCTCTGTGTTATCTCTCTTGCTCAGTTCCGAAGCTCACAGGGAAGGTCTGCAGAAAGTTTTAGAGCAAGCCTTTGTGGAACAAGATGTGACGATAAGACAATTTGACAGCATCATCTCCAACATCACTTCCTGCAACAACTTAGGATTCAGTGATGAAGAACTGCCAGAAGAAGGCAAAAATCACAATATGGCACTCAACATTACAGTCAACTGCCAGGAAGATTCTTTAGCCAGCATACTGGTAGATATGGATCAGCTCTGAATGTTATGCCAAAGTCTACTCTAATGCGACAATCATTTCAAGGATCTCTGATGAGAGGCAGTGAGGTCATTGTCAAAGCCTTTGACGGATCCAGAAAAACAGTTATCGACGAAGTTGATCTTCCCATAACCATCGGTCCTCACACTTTCCAAGTCACTTTCCAGGTCATGGACATCCGAGCAGCATACAACTATTTATTGGGAAGACCTTGGATACACGAAGCTGGGGTAGTCACTTCGACACTTCACCAGAAGCTGAAGTTCGTCAAAAATGACGAGTTAGTCACAGTATGCGGAGAACAGGCCTTAATAGTGAGCAACCTATCGTCATTCTCCTGTGCAGAACCCGAGGAGGTCGTTGGAACTCAGTTTCAAGCACTCTCAGTAAGCAATGAGAATCGATCAGAAAGAGGGACATCGATTTCCTCATACAAAGATGCTCTCGAAGTGATCAAGGGTAACGACGTAAAATAATGGGGACAGCTCGTAATTCCTACTGATAATAAGACAAAGAAAGGTCTTGGTTTTTCTTTAGCCTGTACTCAGACTACCAAGAAAGATGAAAGTTTGCATCCCATTCAAGACTTCTTCCACAATGGAGGCTTCCTCCACCCAGTGTCTCAAGAAGTACACACCATCAACGAGGGTGACTCCTTTGATACAGATGAAGAGTGGAAGTCATATCTCAACGAGGACGGTTATATGTCTCAGGTAGAAACGCATACGCCATTTTGCTATCCCACGCAGAGTCCGAGATATATACTAAGATCAGATGTCAAGATGATGTACAGAGATTGTGATCCGGAGGGATGCCGTGCTCCGCCCAACTCATTAGAGGAGGAAACTCTGATGAAAGACAACTTCGACTATGATTATTTTGATCCCCTGGATGACTTACCTATCTGGCAGCCGTACCCAGAAGACTTGGGGCAAAAGAGTCAGCCCAACGATGCATATCAGCTGAGCATCATTGAAAAGAATGCCTACATCCCCACCAAATCATGGGATCATTACTCAGGACATCCAGCAAATATCCAACACAACGATGAATCTGCAAAGATTGCAGGACAAGAGTTCATCAACTATGCTTTTACCGAGGTCAACGTCATCGAGAAGGATGACTCCTCTTCTCCCACTGAAGTATGGGACACCGTAGGACAGCCGAGTGGCAAGTACGACTTCCTGGTCAAGTACACCGCTCCTAAATGCTCTCGTATCAGGCTCGAAGACATCCAGCCAACTGGATGGGGAGATCCGCTTGAGAGTGAAAACACTATACAAGATACAAAAGAGTTTGTTTACGACAACTCTGCCTAGGAGGAAGACTCCAACGATCCTGCTCCGCCAGAAATAAGTGTCATTTCTAAGGACAAACCAAGAAAGAAGGTATCAGACTTTGTTATTAACCGAGGAGTTCTCTGCCAATGGGTTGCTGTCGATGTCCCGAAAGCTGTCCATAAGTCTAATTAATTGCCATCTTTGTTTTAACCTTTCACCATGCCCAGGTGAAACGGATGTTTTTATAGCGCTCACCTTTCTGTAAATGTCCCTTTTCGCTTTGCCTGAAGCGACAGAGTTTTGTTTTATAGGGCTGTATTTCAAGAATCGACAAATCATAAATAAATAAACGTCGTTCTGTAATTTCTGCATTTACTGTTGTTTTCACTTTTCGTTTTTCAGAAAATGGTAACCCTAAAACAACCAAAAATAAACAATAACAAGCCTTTTTCAGAAAATACACTGCACACACTCTTGCATTTCTCTCTATCTCTTCTAAAAACAAACCATCACATCATGCAGATTGCTTGTTTTAAACCCCATTGAAACGTACGATCCAATGCCTTCTCCCAACTTTGAATTCCCAGTATTTAAAGCTGAAGAAGAAGAAGACGAAGAAATTCCAGAAGAGATTTCCTGATTACTCAGACAAGAGGAAAGGTCCATTGAACCTCACAAAGAGCCGTTGGAAAAGGTCAACTTGAGTTCATAAGAAGAGAGGAAAGAAGTCAAGATTGGGGCACTGGTCAGTCTACCTGTCAAAGAAGGCTTGATAAAACTTCTCAAAGAGTTTCCCGGTGTATTTGCTTGGTCCTATCAGGACATGCCAGGATTGGATACCAGCATCGTGGAACATCATCTACCGTTGAAGTCAGAATGTCCGCCAATGAAACAAAGGCCGAGACTGACTCATCCGGATATGGCTATCAAAATCAAGGAGGAAGTGCAGAAACAAATCGATGCAGGTTTCCTCCCTACCTCAAAATATCCTCAATGGCTAGCTAACATAGTGCCTATTCCGAAAAAGGACGGAAAAGTCAGAATGTGTGTAGACTATAGGGATCTGAACAAAGCAAGTCCAAATGATGACTTTCCCTTACCGTACATAGATATACTACTTGACACTACAGCAAAGTTCAATGTCTTCTCCTTCATGGATGGATTCTCGGGCTATAATCAAATTAAAATGGAGCCGGAAGATATGGAGAAAACTTCATTCATCACCCGATGGGGCACCTTTTTTTACATGGTAATGCCATTCGGTTTGAAGAACGCCGGGGGCAACCTATAAAAGGGCCATGACTACTCTGTTTCATGACATGATGCACAAAGAAATCGAAGTGTACGTCGATGATATGATTGCCAAATCTAGAATGGAGGAGGAACATGTGACCCACTTATCGAAACTATTCGAGCGTCTGAGAAAGTACAAACTCCGCTTGAATCCCAATAAATGCACGTTCGGTGTTCACTCCGGAAAACTTTTAAGGTTCATTGTCAGCCAGAAAGGAATCGAGGTAGATCCTGACAAGGTCAAGGCCATTCAAGAAATACCTTCACTGAAGACTGAAAAATAGGTCAGAGGATTCCTGGGACGTCTGAATTACATTTCTAGATTCATATCCCTTATGACTGCGACATGCACGCCAATCTTCAAACTACTCAGAAAGAAACAAAGCTGCGCATGGACGGAAGATTTCCAAAAAGCCTTCGACAATATCAAGGAGTATCTGTTGAATCCGCCTATCCTGTCACCTCCAGTGGAGGGAAGACCACTGATCATCTACCTAATAGTCTTGGAAGACTCTATGGGTTGTGTACTTGGCCAACAAGATGAAACCAAAAGAAAAGAGTCTGCCATCTACTACTTAAGCAAGAAATTTACCGACTGTGAAACTCGGTACACTATGCTCGAGAAAACATGTTGTGCTCTGGCTTGGGCAGCCAAACGTCTTCGCCAGTATATGATTTGTCACACTACTTGGTTAATTTCAAAAATGGATCCGATCAAGTACGTCTTTGAAAAGCCTGCTCTCACGGGAAGGATTGCCCGGTGGCAGATGTTGTTATCAGAATATGACATCGAGTATCATGCTCAGAAAGCCGTCAAAGGGAGTATTTTAGCCAATCATTTGGCTCATCAACCGATTGACGATCAGGAATCAGTCGGGTTTGACTTCCCAGACGAAGATGTCATGTACTTAAAAATGAAATATTGCGATGAACCGCTACCCAGTGAAGGGCCAGAACCAGGTTCCCAATGGGGACTAATTTTTGACGGAGCTATCAACAATTACGGAAACGGAATTGGGGCAATCATCGTAACACCTCAGGGTACCCATATTCCTTTCACCGGCTGACTGGCATTCAAATGCACAAACAACGAGGACGAATACGAAGCTTGTATCATGGGTCTCGAAGAAGCTATTGATTTAAGGATTAAGAACTTAGATGTATATGGAGACTCAGTCTTGGTTATCAATCAGATCAAAGGAGATTGGAACACATACCAATCAAGATTGATTCCTTAAAAAGACTACGCGAGAAGTTTGGTACCCTTCTTCAACAGGATCAAGTTTCATCATATCCCTCGTGAAGAGAATCATATGGCTGATGCATTAGCCACTCTCTCCTCCATGATTAGTGTAGGTCAATGGAACGACATACCTAAGATCGACATAATGCGCCTAGAACGGGCCGCTTACATCTTCGCGATCGAAGCAGTCCTAGGCGAAAAACCTTGGTATCACGATATCAAATGCTTCATTCAGAAACAAGAGTACCCACTTGGGGCATCAAGAAAAGACAGGAAGACCCTCAGAAGGTTGGCAGGAAACTTCTTCCTGAATAATGATATACTCTACAAGAGAAACTTTGACATGGTTTTGCTCAGATGCGTAGATAGACCAGAAGCAAACATGATGATGAAAGAAATCCACGAAGGCTCCTTTGGCACTCATGCTAATGGACACACAATGGTGAGAAAAATTCTGAGAGCAGGATACTATTGCCTAACAATGGAATCTGATTGCTACAAGTACATGAGGAGGTGTCACAAGTGTCAGATATACGCAGACAAAATCCATGTACCACCAACACATCTCAAAGTTCTTTCCTCTCCATGGCCTTTTTCTATATGGGGAATCGACATGATTGGTATGATCGAACCCAAGGCTTCAAACGGACATCGGTTCATCCTGGTAGCCATTGATTACTTCACCAAATGGGTAGAAGCAGCATCATACGCCAATGTAACCCGACAAGTGGTGGTCCGATTTATCTAGAACAATATCATCTGTCGTTAGGGTGTTCCCAGCCAGATCATTACTGATAATGGATCTAACTTGAACAACAAGATGATGAAAGAGTTATGCAATGAGTTCAAGATTAAACACCATAACTCATCTCCCTATCGACCTAAAATGAACGGAGCGGTAGAAGCGGCTAACAAGAACATCAAGAAGATTGTTAAAAAGATAGTTGTAACCTACAAAGACTGGCATAAAATGCTGCCCTTCGCTCTTCACGGTTATCGTACATCTGTCCGCACTTCAACAGGGGCAACCATTTTCTCTCTAGTATATGGCATGGAGGCAGTGCTTCCCATAAAAGTAGAGATCCCATCAATCCGGGTATTTATGGAAGCTAAGCTAACAGAAGTTGAATGGTGTCAAAGTAGACATGATGAACTGAATCCGATCGAAGAAAAGTGAATAACGGCGCTATGTCATGGTTACTTGTATCAGCAAAGAATGAAGAAGGCATTTGACAAAAAGGTTTGACCCTGTAGGAGACCTTGTGCTCAAAAAGATACAATCTTTCCTCACTGATTCCCAGGGCAAATGGACTCTGAATTATGACGGCCCCTATGTGGTCAAGAAAGCCTTTTCAGGCGGTGCTCTGAGACTCGCAACCATGGATGGAGAAGAATTTGCCTACCCCACAAATGTTGACGTAGTCAAGAAATACTTTGCCTAAATGAAATAAAAAAAAATATCTCGGTGGATTGAAAACCCGAAAGGGTGGTCTAGGAAAAAATTAGAGAAATAAGCAAAAAAAATCATCCCGATGGATTGGAAATCTCAAAGTACAATCTAGGCAAAAGTTAGGGATTTAAGGCAAGTAACTACGTCTGATAAGTTTAACTCCTCAGCAGTCATGCCATCCATCAAGAAAACTTCAGTCAAGGTCATCTTCGACAGAAGCTCGGGATGTCCAGAATTCAAAGTTGGTAGAAGGATAACGGTCGTTATGTTTCGATATAGCCCTTTTCCCTTAAATTACCATTTTCTAAACTTTGTAAATACTCTATGGGATCACGCGCTTGGATGATTTCCATTCTATCAATAAAATTTGAGCCCTGGTGCTTTTGTTTGCAATTCTCATTTGTTTTAGCTTTACAAAATGACATTTTAACATGATCAACGATTCTTGAAATAAAACAAAAATGAATTTACTTGTCAAAATTTTTTCTGCTTTTTAAATAAAGATGGCAATTCTTTTGAATGTGAACTTCAAAACGAGCATCGATAGCTTCTCCAGAGGTGATTGAACCTCAAAGTGTAGAATCAAAGTACTCCTTTTAAACCAGTACGCCTGAATGAAGGATCAACTCTGTCAGATGCCATGTTTCATCTGACTTCCCCGACAAAGTTCTTACCTCTTAAGACCGATTGAGAAATTCTTTCTCCCCATAGGGATTATCTCTTCTAAGCAAGGCATGATTGTTATTTTGAACCAGTGATACTTTTCATCCCCCGCCATGGCCGAGTATCCAGTCGTGTTCATCCATTAGTCTGTATGTCGCGTTAGTTTTTCCAGCATAAACATGCATACATAATGCATTATTGATTCACATTCATAATCATATTACATTACTATCACTCTGGTCATACTCATTCCCCAAGTGATAAAAGTCCTCTTATCAATCGAGTTGTCAGTTTTTTCCTCGTCAGGAAATGTTTTGTCTGAACAATATCTCCCCCAGTTTATTTCTGGATTGGAGGCGGTCCTCGACCAATTTGATAACTTGAACCTCTGAAAGGCAAGGAGACATTCGACAAACGTAACTCTTCACCATCGAAGGTGATATTTTCGCTTTCCCGGATTAAGGAAAATCCCCAGAGAAAGCCTCTCAACCAATGACTCTCAGCAACACATTGGTTTTTCTCCCAAGAAATTCAATGTTAATGAAGTCATCAACACCTCAAAATTGGATTGCATCACATGGCATTTCTCCGAGAAGATCTCGAAGAAAAGTATGATGTAATATCCCCAAGCAGACAGCAGTCTCTCAAGAGACTCGTTTTCCCCAGTACAGTCAACGAATGGCATCTCCCACAGAGAAGTTTGCACACCTCTACAGCTCAGACAAATGGGTATCCCCAACAAATATGACCTTCAAAACTTTTTCAATCAAATGGCATCTCCCCAGTAGAAAACTCGGTGAGAAGTTTGATAAAGACCGCTACACATAGCGTCCCTTGTCAAGGAAGAAACTCGATAAGAAGAAACTGAGACCAGTTTCGTGGCTGAATACCCGGATCAAGGGAAAGTTTATCAAGAAACTGAGACCAGTTCTGTGGCTGAATACCCGGATCGAGGGGAAGTTTATTTCAGAAACTTAGACCAGTTCTGTGGCTGAAGACCAGGATCGAGGGGAAGTTTCGCACTTTTTTTAAGCATCGTTTCTTAGCAAAAGAAGATGGATGAGCAAACTGCCATTCATAAATACAGTCAAAATTCGGGTATTCAGATATTTAATCCTCTTGCACCCTGAATGTCCGAATATCTTCACCATTCACACCTTCGGGTCTAAGATGATTAAATAGGGGCATCTGTCATACCCCAAATTTTGACCACCAAGATTTCCCATCATTGTGTAAATCATTACCACAATATGGATGTACCTTCATGCCTCACCAATCTCCTCAAAGATGGTTGAGCATTCACCACAATCAAGACTTAGGATTTCAAGCCCTCTCAGAGCACTTAGACAAAGGATCAATCAATAAATGACATGATCTACAACTTGTCTAACCTCTCAAACACCCACAAAGGATCAAGAGGACTCCCACATCAAGAATCAAGCACAAAGTTGCAACATTCCAAGTGGATCAAGCCTCGCGATCACCAGTGTCACCAAATTAGGGTTTTGGTCGACCAAGACCTCCAGATGAGAATATTCCTCTGGGCATGAGCCAATGCTTCAAAGCACAACCCAAGATTCTCCAAGGGACCTCATGGACCCAATCATCAAGTTAATTTAGCCTCAGGGGATGCATTCATAAAAAATCAGGAATTAGGGTTTCTTGACCTAATTCACCCCTAAGTTGACTTTTGGAGCAAAACATGAGCCAAGTCCTCAAGACATGATTTTTAGGGCCTCAAATACACTACATTAATCCATTTACAACAATGGATTTACCCAAGAAGCTTGGTTCACAAGTTTCAATTTCATCTGGACGACATTTAGGGTTTTGAAGGAAAAGTCAACTGTATCTTTGACTTTTGACCAAGACATGCTCCCAAACCTTGGGACATGATTCAATACACACTATAACACCTATGTAATCCATCCATTAGGTTTGAATTAGGTCAAGAACTTGATTGCACAAAGGATCGCACAATTTGGATTTCATTTGACAAAAAGTCAATTGTGCACAAAATCAAGTTTGACTTTTTGGAATTTTTCACAAATATGGTTACCCTAAGTCAAAAATAATGTTAATGTATGGTATTGATCATCATTCATTAAGAAAAATTAAGAAAAGTGAGGTTTCTTGCAAAAGGGGCAACCATGAGAAACCAAAATTTTTCTATGTTATGGAACAAAAGTGATTTTGTACCAACTTTGCAAGGTCATAACTCCTAAACCACAAGGCCTTTTTCCCCCATTCAAAGCTCAAATGAAAGTCCATCTGATAAAATTTAAAAGTTTCAACTACAAGAGATTCCAAATCCTCATGGATTTTGAGTTATGGATTGATCAAAATCACAAAAACATGAAAATGACCACTTTTCCAACACTTAGTGGAATTTTCAATAAGTCAGAATCTGCCTTACTTTTTCTAAAATGTAGGGACATTTTTCACCTTGATCCAAGTTAAACCAGGTCCATTGGTGAACATCAAAGTTAAAGTATGCCATGAGGGCTTTCCAACAAGTACCAGATCATCTCCAAATTCAATTTAAGTAGGGAGATACAACCCTTGGAACATGACATCATGGACTGATTTTTACAAGGCAGATTTGTGCATTTTGATCGAGTTAACTAATTTGGACAACTGCAAGCCTTGTCATCCATTTGGACACATCAGAAGATAACATCCAAGAGAAAAGATCTGATCCACAAGCCTCCCAAGTCCAAGGAACTACATGTAGCCATAAGTGCCCTAAAAAGGCTAAAAAGCTCAAAGACTCGAATTTTGTTTCCAAGCATTCAATGGATGCATCAAGGTGGCATGGACTGAGACATTGCTAACTGAATGAGTCAAGATTCAGCTCTGAATCAAAGGACCATAGGCCTGTGCCCTAACCTCAAGTCAATGGCTATAGGAGACTAAAGATGCATTTATGCTACAATTGGCAAAGGGACTGTCCAAGTCACCATTCACTATTGCTTGCAAAAAAAACTTGCTCTACTATAAATAGAGCTCAATTGTGATCAGTTTGAGTACACCAAAGCACTACAACTGATGCTTTCCTTAAAATATCTCTCATTAGGCCAAAATGCCTTCTTTTGCAAGTCATCTCTGAGTTTTTGAGTTACAGAGCAATTCCACCACAGTTCATGATCCAAACACATCCAATGTATCATATATAAGTTGTTCAAACACTCACCCTTGGTCTGAAATACTAAAATCAGAAAGTCAACCTCCAACCTCAAATCTTGACTGTTTTGCATTTTGTAAGCCATGTCTTGATCCAGTTACTTTCAAATCCAAACCAAGCCTCAAACACATTCCAAATATCATCCTCAAACTGTCCCAATTGGTTTCCCTCATCTGGAACACCATTTGAGAGAGTTACTATCTTAGTCACTTTTGCTCCTTTTGCAAGAAAGAGCCAATTCTTGTTCCTGAGGATTCCAGCTGGTTTTGATCATCCTAAAAGCTTCTAAGTGATCAATCAAGAGTGTTCAAAGCATTGAATTACTTCTGGCACAAGGAACTTGATAGATAGCACAAGAAGCTTCAAGAGGTAAGTGTATCACAACTTGAACTCTCTAAATCATGCATTGCTTTGAGGTCCATTGATCATGGACATCTCATACATATCATATATGTTTTGTTTGAACCAATTTACCATGCTATTGCTGCTTGTATGATGAGATAGCATAGAACATGCAAATTTAGGCCTATTTTGAAATCATTGTCGGATTTTAAAATGGGAACAATTTCTGAAAATTCTAAAGGCACCATTGGATTCCTCATGAAATTCTAGGCATGATACACCTAAATTTTGTCCCAATCCATGGGGAAATGAGAAAGTTAGAGCCTTCACGCAAGAGGCCTAAAATCAGGCCTTGCCTTGAGCAAGGGCCAGGCCATGGCGCCTTGGTCAGGCCTAAAAACAAGGCCCCCATATATGTTGATGGGGTGGTTTTGATACACGGATGTATCACCACCCCAGTGGTAGCGCGCATGTGTGTTTGGATGGAAGGTCGTGGGTTCAACACCCACCCAGACCATTTTGTCATTTCTCATATTTTTTGCTATTTTTCATATTTGTATGGTTTTTATTAATTAATTCTAAAATTAATTTCTCTCTCAATTTTAATTATTTTTTATTGGTTCTTTTTTTGAAAATTCCCAAAAATGTTAAAATATTTTATTTTACAAAAATTTCACAAAAATATTATTCATTTCATATATTTGGTATTTTTGTAAAGAATTATGTTTTTATTTGTTTTTAAACATATAAAAACATTTCTTTCTCATGATTTTGAAAATTCAAATAATTTTCAAATCATTCTATGAATGAAACATGATTTTTCAAACATTTATCCAAGATCACAGCTTGTTTTTTACACATGTTTGATAATTTTGATCATTTTAATTGAATTTTTATTCAATTAAAATACATTTTAAATCAAATTAGGGTTTTGATTATCTTCACCCTCACAAATCTTTTTCAAAACACTTTGGGCCTCTGATAGAGTGTAAGACCCAATCCTTGTTGTACATAAAACTTTTTGGGCCTCAGTCATTGTATAAGTCCCACTGTGTTTTCTAAAACTGCGGTGCGATCGTCACCCATTAAACAAAATCATCTGGGCCTACCCTTGTGTTGTAAGTCCCATTTCTTTTCTTTTTCAAACACTTTGGGCCTCTTAATAGAGTGTAAGACCCATCTCTTTGTACAAAAAACCTTTTTGGGCCTCAGTCATTGTATAAGTCCCGATACGATTCTTAAAATAACGGTGCGATCACTGTTTTTCATTTGGGCATCTCCTTGAGTATAAGCCCCAATCTTCTTTTCAAAACAACTTTCCCTTTGATTTAGATTCAAATCCATAGTTGTTATCAAAACTTTCTTTAATTTCTTGAACAACTAACCATACAACTGTTACAATGGAAGCTTGCTCACCTGTAAGTTTTATCAGCTTTCTTTTACATACTTGTATATATATATATATTTGTTTGAAATGCTGGAAGCTTGCTCACCTGTAAGTCCTCCTACCCTCTTTTACATACAGTATATATTTCATCTGTATATATATGCTTGTATATATCTGCTTAGAGTTTTCCCCGGCAATTAGGTCTAGGATTAGATAAAGCCAGTGGTCACTCCTTCAATACATTCAAAACTAGTTCCCCAAAGGAATTTCCAGATACAGTCTTGGCTCCTCTTGGGCTTATACAATATGGAACAAAAAGAAAGACATTATTCTCGGTGAAACTTTTCTCAGACTGTCACTATTAGAAAATTGTCAATGAAATTCATTTCCCCCAGAAAGGATTAATTCCCGGTGAAACCTCTCTTGAATTTCTTCAGACCCTATAACTGTTCACTAACGAAAAGATTATTCCCAGTGAAACTTTTCTTGAACTTCTCTTAAGTTTGGACCCACAGGCTTTTTAAAAGCATCCATTGCCTCCTCTTGGGCTTTGTACAAGGACCCTCAGGCTTCTTAGAAGTTCGCATGCCTTCTTTTGGGCTTAATACAAGGACCCTGAAGACCACTTAAAGGTATAGGACAAAACTTAGTCATCCTTTGTTAGAGCAGTCTTTCTAAAGAGTCAAAACCTCAGACCAATTTTAGGGTTGATTCTCATCCCTTAAAGCACCAGCCTCCTCTTGGGCATCATACAAAGATAAACTCTTCCATACCAGTAGACTTGGACAGTCTAATCTCCTCTTGGATCTCAAAGAAATTCTCAAGTTCCCTACAAACACAGGAGAAACTCTGGTCATTTAATCAATCTCCAGTAGAGTTAAAACCCTCACAGGATCTAAAACTCAGTCTTTCATCCTAAATTTCCCCAGCTAGGGTCAGCTTATCATCAGGATAACAATATCCCAAATCAGAACCTCAAGGCATCTGATACCTCAACTCTTCTGTAAACCCTCAGTAAGAGTTGATCCCCCGACTTGGACCTGCCTTTGGATCTCAATAATCCTCAACAGAAGACAACCTCCTCTTAGGCTTTGTATAATGATTTTCCTCAGCAGAATTAGCCTCAAAAGCACTCTCTTGTTGAGTCAATCTCTTTTTAACCTCAATCTTGGGCTTTGTACAAGACAGATAAACACTCTCTTGTTGAGTCAGCCTTTTTCAGCCTCCTATTAGGCTTTGTATAATGATCCTTCTTTTCCTTAGCAAAAGTCAGCCTCAATCTTGGGCTTTGTACAAGACACCCACATAAACACTCTCTTGTTGAGTCAGTCAAATATCTTTTAGCCTCAATCTTGGGCTTTGTGCAAGACAGATAAAAATACTCTCTTGTTGAGTCAGTCTCTTTTCAGCCTCAATCTTGGGCTTTGTACAAGACACCATATAAAATCTCCCTAAGCAGAGTCAATCCTCTTTTTAGCCTCAATCTTGGGCTTTGTACAAGACAAATCATACTCTCCAGCTGAGTCAGTCAACTTCTTTTAGCCTCAATCTTGGGCTTTGTACAAGACAGATAAAACCTCTCACCAGTAGAGTTAGTTTCCCCTTTTAGCCTCAATCTTGGGCTTTGTACAAGACACATACAAATATTCCCCAGTAAAGTCAAAAAACCCTCTTTTAGCCTCAATCTTGGGCTTTGTACAAGACAGACAAAATATTTCCCCGAAAAAGTTAACTTTCAGCCTCCTCTTAGGCTTTGTATAATGATATCCCCCAAAGAGTCAGTCTCTCTTTTAGCCTCAATCTTACAAGACAGATAATAACCTCCCCAGTTGAGTCAATCAATCTTTTAGCTTCAACCTTGGGCTTTGATCAAGGCACAAAATCAACATCCTCTCAGAGGAAATCAAAATCTCTCTGTAGGAAGACATTTCTCTGTACAATCACATATCAAAACATATAAATCAAAACAAACCTTAATTCCAGATAACCGCTGTAAGTGGCACACTTGTTGATTCAAATATCTAAGCTGTAGTCAATCTTTTATCCTGGTAAATCCTCTCTTTCATCTAATTTCTATAAGTGGCAAGCCTCTGGATTATTTACATCCAAGCCAATGTCCATCTCTTAGCATGAAAAACTCCTAAGGAAAAATGGCATTACTCAACACTGAGTTAAAGTTTTCCCCTTCAGGATAAATCCCCTATAAAGGAAATTATGGCATTGCTGGATTCTCATATCCCAGTTAAAGTAATTCTCCTTTATAATCAGTCACCCAACAGTTGTGATAAACAGACAAAATGTCTCTCTTTAGAGATGACAAATTCTCTCTCAGTCAAACCTTTAGCTTCAATATTGGGCTTGAACAAGACACAAATAACCTTTAGCTGCAATCTTGGGCTTTGAACAAGACACAAATACTCCTTTAGCTTCAATCTTGGGCTTTAAACAGGACACCAAAACATCTTTTCCTCCCATAGAATAAGAGGAACTACGATTGCTCTGATTTCCATGTTTTTTTTAACGGGAATATGTAGGCATAAGATTGCGAAATCTTAGCGAGCACACCAATCAAAAACTTTAGGTCCAGTACCTTCACTCATCAAAAACCTCGGAAAACCAGAAATCAACAAAAAACTCTCTCTCTCTCTCCAAAAACCTCCCAAAGGAGAAACTTTCCCAACCCACAACAGACAAACACCAGTAAGTAGAAAGCAGTAAGGATAATTGCTAACGACCTGTGGATAACCATATATAGGATGGGTAATTGACAACTCCCCATCGTATAACCTGACCCCAAAATCCCCAATCTCTTAAGCATTTGTTCAGTTAAACATTTGTGTGCAAGGTTAGTTTTAGATAGCTTCCATTTCCTTTCCAGCTTCACAGGATAAATAAGAAATCAGAAAGTAGCACCCCACTCCTACTATTGTGGTGAGGAGAAACCCATGGCGATAAGGTGGTCGCGTCACCGACAAAAATCGCACGCTACACTAAGCGTGGGTATTAGGGTCCAAACATGGTCATAAACAAGTAAGAACATCACAAAAGTTTAGGCATACAAACATGTATTCAAAATCATTTTCAAAACAAAATTCAAGTGTTTAAGAACACACAAACATGGTGAAATCAACACAAAGGCACACATGCACATTAAGGTCATGTAAACATGGAAAGAAACATTACATGTTAAAGCAAAATTGTCAAGCAAAAGCTCATGGTATGGACAAAGTTTCAACATATATTTCATGTAAACATACACTTGGAAAATACATCAAAATCAAGTAGGAACGAGGATGTACAATATCAAAACATCATACAAGGCTCATATAAGATACATATGGTGCAAACAAGTCTTTGTAAGCAAGGAAAACCCTAAAATGTTCATACACTTTGAACATGCCTAAGTGCCACAAAAATAAATATTTTTGGGAATTAAAAATCACAAACAGAAACTAGATATTATTATGAGTATTTTGCTAAAAGAATGGCCTCAAAATGATTAAAAATGAGAAAGTTATGGACATTTGAATTTGCAAAGAAAAGTGAGAAAATAAAGTCCTAAAAATACAGGAGATGACCTCCATGGGAGTTGAACCCAGGCCAGTTCGCTTGACAACCAAAACCTTAACCAGCTCTACCACGTGCGCATTATGAACTCATAGGGAAAGCATGATAATATATGTGTTATTCAGTTGAAAAATAAAGAAAAATAAAAGAACTGGGGCGAGGAGGATTCGAACCCCAATTCTGAAGGTGATAGGTACAAAGAGTACGCATGCTAAACCACTGGGGTAGTGATACATCCATTGTATCACCTCCCCAAAAATAAATAAGTAGTAAAATGAGACCTAGTGACTGAAAAATGAAGGCACCATGACTATGGCTGGCTGGGCAAGAGCTCAAGTTTTTGTCATTTGCAAAAGGGTCACTAACTTACTCATTTCTCCATGAAAATGGATGAAACAAAGATGAAACTTGCTTGAAATTTCCTAAGGAATCCAATGGTGGTCTTGGTTTTCTCTAAAAATGGTTCTATTTCAAAACACGATAACTACATCCAAAAAGGCTACATTTTGCAAGTTTTATGCAACAATCATGTATACTCAAACATAGCACAAATAAAATGATTCAAACACAACATATATGATATATTGAATAGGTTCAAACTCAAGGAACATCAAAACAATACATATTTTGCAAAGTTAAAGTTCTTTGGGAACTTACCTCTTGAAGCACAAAGCCAACTTCCAAGAGACTTGTTACAAAAGTGAATGGATACCTTGGACACCTCTAATAAACCTCTAGGAATCTTTTGGGATGCTTGGAATCAAAGGAAAATCACCATAACTGAAAATGCTTCCTTCTTGCAAAGTTGTCAAACGTGACCAAAATGGAACTTTGGTCAAATGGTGTTACAGTTGAGAAACCTTGTTTGGAACAGTTTAGGGATATATATTAGAGTGTGTTGGAATGTTTGGAAGTGGCCAGAATTAAGACATGGCTTGTATACATAGAGTGTGTTTGATGTGTTGGAATGTTTGGAAGTGGCCAGAATCAAGACATGGCTTGTAAAATGCAAAAAAGTCAAAGATATGAGGTTTTTAAGGTTGACTTTATAATTTTGATGGTTAGGGGTGAAGATGAAGGTTTGGACACCTTGAAGGGATGATTTGTGATGTTTTTAGATGATTGTTTGAGTGTTTTGTGGTTTATGGAAGGAAGATTGCAAGTTTGTGCAAGTTAGAGGTTACTTGGCACAAAAGGAAATTAGGGAAAGTTTCTGGTTTGAAGGCCTTTTGAGAGGGGAATGCTGAGGTTTTGTTGTGTGTTTGAGGCTTAGAAGGAGCCTCTATTTATAGGGAAAGAGTGTGGCTAGAGGTTCTGCTGAATTGCAAGTGGTTTGGTTCATGGTTTAGTTGAAATGCAAAGGGATGGTTTCAATGAAATTTGAGGTTCCAATGCATTGTACCATGTTGTAGGGTTGTTGAGAGGTTGCTTATGTCCTTTTCCAAAAGGTTTGTGCAGAAACAACAGTCACAAAGCTCAAGAAGAGTGGACTTTGTGATTAAAGCCCCTTTATGGAAATGGAAGTGTGATCTTTATGGCAAAACATTCCATAAGTGGCATGATCACATGGATAATGGTTCAATACCTTGTGTAATGCGCCAAGGATTTGTGTAAACACTCAATTAAATAGATATTTAGAAGCAACATAACCTGCAAGATCAGATTGAGCTGGTTTGGCATGGATTTGCACTCATGGTTTGTCAAGAACATGACTTGAAAAATCAGGTTTTGAGGCCAACTTCTCCTCTTTGAAACTCCTAGCTCACAAATGATATGGAATAGTTCTTGTACTTTTTTAAAAGCCCCAAACATGCTATACAAATTTCATGTTTTATGAATTTCTTGAATCCCAAGGGATCATGGTGAAAACTGGCTTGAAAGATTGGTACTTTCAATGAACAAAAACTGTCTTGGAAAATTTTCTGTGTTGGAAGATTTTTCCAAGCTTGATGGCTCCATAACTCAAAATCTAAGCACTTTTTGGAGATGGACTCAAAGTGACAAAGTTGTAGTACATTGTGAGGGCTTCAATTTGATCTTTGGAACACAAAAATTTGATGTGTAGATTGAAAGTTATGACTCTCCAAAGTTGGCACCAAAACTAGGGTTTTTTCCTATACTTAGAAAAAATTCAAGTTTCTTAACTTTGCCCCTTTTGCAAGAAACCATTCAAATATTTATTTTTCATGCTCAAACCCATTGATTAAACATTTCTTGATGAAATTTGGCTTGAGAACCTTCATTTTGACCAAAAATCCAAAAAGTCAAAGGGTTGACTTTGTCAGATAAAGCTTGTGTATCAGATGAATTCAACTGTGTGATCTTCAATGATCTTTCACTCTTGAACTTTCAAATCATCATGGATGGAATTCAAGGATGTACTTGAGTGTCTTGAATCATGTCCCAAGGCTTGGGATCATGCTTTGATCAAAAGTCAAAGGCACAGTTGACTTTTCCAAGCAAAACCCTAATTTGGGGCCAGATGAAATTGAGCTCCAAGGTACTTGTAATAAGACAAATTTGCACTTGATTCTTGATGAAGAGGGCCTCTTGAGTGTATGCACACTTGATAGGTTGATGATCAATCCAAAATATTGACTGACCAGACAAAGCTCCTCTTGATTCTCTTGATGCAAAACCCTAATTCATGGGGAACAAAACAAGAAACAACTTGAACAATATTAGGGTTAACAATGCAATGTTTAATGCTTCTAAAATAATGATGAAATCTAGGTTCAAAATTTGGGGTATGACACAATGGTTCTGATATCTTAGATGAAATTCTTCAAGTTGGAAAAAGGACTGGTAACTTAAAGGGTATAGGCTATGATGACCAACCACTGAAAGGAGACACTCAAGTAACAAAATTTATCCCTCCTAGAAGGAAGCATGAGCCAAGGATGCAAAATCAAATGTCACAACATCATGCCAGACATCAGAACTTTCAATCTGGGAGCAAGGGCTTGCATTGGAGATGTCTTTACTGTGGTAAATTTTGTCATATTAATCCTTTTTGCTTCAAACTCTATGGATACCCAAAAGTTTCATCACATCTTAGGGTTAATCGTGCACTGGTTAAAACTACTAGGAAATGGGTTCCCAAGGAAGCTACCACTTCTCTTATTGCTCATACTTCCCTCAGAGCTTTAGCTATAAAGGACTGGTATTTTGACAGTGAGTGTTCTAGACATATGACTAGAGTGGAGAATTTTTTGGTAAATATTAAGTCACACTCCACAAGTTATGTTACTTTTGGTGATGGTGCCAAAGGAGAAATTAAAGGAGTTGGAAGACTGGCCTATATAGGATTCCCTAGTCGTGAAAATGTGCTTCTTGTGAAAGGTTTCACTGCAAATTTGATAAGTATAAGTTAGTTGTGTGATCAAGGTCTGAAGGTTAATTTCACTAAACTTGAATGATTAGTTATTAATGAGAAGAATGAAGTTCTGATGAGGGGATTCAGATCTAAGGATAACTGTTATTTATGGACACCTCAATCAACAAATTATCCATCCACATGTTTGATGTCCAAGGAAGATGAATTTCAGTTGTGGCACCAAAAGCTTGGTCACTTACATTTGAAAGGTATGAAGGAGATTGTATCTACAGAGGCTATTAGAGGCATTCCCAAGCTCAGGATATAGGAAGGTAGAATTTGTGGTGAGTGTCAAATTGGAAAGCAAACCAAGATGTCACACCCAAAGATCCAACATCTGACTTCTTCAAAAGTTTTGGAACTACTTCACATGTATTTAATGGGCCATATGCAAGTTGAAATCCTTGGTGGAAAAAGGTATGTTTATGTTGTTATTGATGATTTTTCAAGGTTCACTTGGGTGTACTTCATCAGGGAAAAATCAGATGTTTTTGAAGTGTTTGAAGGATTATGTCAAAAGCTTCAAAGAGAAAAGGAAAGCAAAATTGCCAGAATTAGGAGTGACCATGGAAAGGAATTTGAAAATAGCAATTTTGCTGATTTTTGTTCTTCTGAAGTATCAGTCATGAATTCTCTTCTCCCATAACTCCTTAGTAAAATGGAGTTGTTGAGCGAAAGAATAGGACCCTTCAAGAGCCCTCTAGACTCATGCTTCATGCAAAGCAACTCCAATACCACTTTTATGAATTATGAAAAAGAAGGAAGCCTACTGTCAAGTACTTCCATATCTTTGGAAGTAAGTGTTACATCTTGGCTGATTGTGAGCAAAAAAGAAAAATGGATCCCAAGAGTGATGAAGGGATATTTCTGGGCTACTCCACCAACAACAGAGCCTATAGAGTTTTCAACACAAGAAAAAAGTCCATGATAGAGTCTATTAATGTTGTGATAAATGATTCTACTATGGAGAAGCATACAAATGTCGAAGATGATGTTGAGATATCACCCTAACTGATTGATACCTCATAAAATGTGGTTGATGATGATAACAACCATGAAGCTATAGCTGTGGAGGTTGATGGCAATCAAGATAACAAAGGTTCCTCTATCAAAATTCAAAAAGATCATCCTAAGGAACTCATCATAGGAAATCCTAATGAATGGATTATCACTAGATCAAGGGAGGTGGCATCCAATGCTTACTTTGTCACTAATATTGAACCCAAAAATGTGAAAGAGGCTCTAACTGATGAATTTTGGATTAATGTCATGCAAGAGGAATTAGAGCAGTTTAAGAGAAATGAAGTTTACGATAAAGTTTCTAAACTTGAAGGAACTAATGTTATTAGCAAAAGGTGGGTCTATAAGAATAAATTTGATGAGAATGGAGTTGTCACAAGAAATAAGGCTAGACTTGTGGCTCAAGGGTACACTCAAATTGAAGGAGTTGACTTTGATGAGACCTTTGCCCTAGTTTCTCGTCTTGCATCCATCAGACTATTAATAGGAGTGGCATGTTTGTTAAGATTCAAGGTGTTTCAGATGGATGTGAAAAGTTCCTTCTTGAATAGGTACTTACAAGAGGAGGTGTATGTTGAACCACCAAAAGGGTTTGTTGATCCCACTTTTCTAGATCATGTATGCAAACTGATGAAAGCTCTTTATGGTCTGAAGCATGCCCCCAGGGCTTAGTATGAGAGGCTGACAGAATTTCTTGTCAATAATGGGTATGAAAAGAAGGAATAGACAAGAATTTGTTTGTTAAAGAAAAGGATGGAAAGATCATGATTGCTCAAATATACGTGGATGATATTGTCTTTGGTGGGATGTCAAATGAGATGGTCCAACCTTTTGTCAAAAAGATGCAATCTGAATTTGAGATGAGTCTTATAGGTGAATTAAATTATTTTCTTCAACTCCAAATTAGACAGATGGAAGAATGTATTTTCATATCTCAAAGTAAGTATGCCAAGAACATAGTAAAGAAGTTTGGTATGGAGAATGCTAGCCAAAAGAGGACTCATGCACATACTCATTTGAAGCTATCTAAGGATGAAAATGGTGTTAATGTGAATCAAAGTCTCTACAGAAACATGATAGGTAGCCTGTTGTATCTGAAAGCTAGCAGACCTGATATTACTTTTGCTGTTGGTGTTTGTGCAATGTATCAAGCTGAGCCAAAAACTAGTCACATAAATCAAGTGAAATGGATTCTGAAGTATGTCTATGGTACAAGTGATTATGGTATGTTATATTCCCATGATACTGATGCCATGCTTGTTGGATATTGTGATGCTGATTGGGTCGGTAGTGTTGATGATACGAAAAACACCTCTGGTGGATGTTTCTGCTTGGGAAACAATCTTATCTCTTGGTTCAATAAAAATCAGAATTATGTGTCTCTATCCACTGTTGAGGCCGAGTATATTGCAATAGGAAGTAGTTGTTCTTAACTTCTTTGGATGAAGCAGATTTTGAAGGAGTATAATATCAAACAAGATGTCATGAAATTATACTGTGACAACTTGAGTGCTATCCACATCTCCAAAAATCCTATTCAGCATAGTAGGACAAAACATATTGACATTCGTCATCTTTTTATCAGGGATCTTGTTGAAGACAAAATGGTCATTCTTGAACATGTAGCCACTGAGATGCAACTAACTGATATCTTTACTAAAACTTTGGATGCTAATCAGTTTGAGAACCTAATGGGTGAATTGGGAATTTGCATTTTTGAAGAATTATAGCGATTAACATTGATTATGTAGAAAACAAGGAAGAGGAGGAAGCTGGTACTCAAGATGCAAAAGCAAGTGTTGTGATTAAATTTATGGCTAAAAAGGGGGAGTAGTGGTGTTGGTAGTAGTGTTGTAGTTGTAAAAGGGAGAGTGTCTCAAGAGGAGCATGGGAATGATTTCTATGTATATATGTTTTCTTTTATGTTGCTGAGTGGGAGTTCTGTGGTTGTATTCTTAAGGGGGAACGTTATGATAGTGGGAATGTTCTCTGTACCTGAAAGGTTGGTCATTCTATTTAGGGGGGTTTGTTTGGTAGTTTGGTGTTTTGATGCGTAGGTTTACTACTATTGTTGTGATGTCAAATAGGATGTCTTGACATGGTGCTTCAGTTGTTTTGGAAGTTTTTGTTTCTTCCTGTGACAGAGTTTATTTCTCTTTGTGTGATTCTGATTTTTTTTATTTCCGTTGTGTGTGCCTCTAAGTTGTTTTGTTATATTTTATTGTTGTTGTATTTGAATGTTCTCCAGTATTCCATACAAAGGTTGTTTTAGCCAAAATTTGCTAAAGGGGGATTGTAAGTTCTGTGGTTTTGGATTGGCAGCAATTTTGCTAAAACAAGTTCATATCAAGATGTTGAACCAGCTGTCTTGACAGGTTGTCCAGACATCATGATCAACACGATGCCGTGACATGTGGACAAGACATGTTATACAAGAAGATTAGGGTTTGTGATATTTGTTATTTAAAGTGTGAGATTCTCTCTTGCTTTAGTTTATACACTATTGCAATCCATTGAGGGTAATTTAGGAACTTCTGTCTATGCCAGAAGTGTATGTATTTCATAAAAAGGATCTTGGAGCCATTTTAGGAACTATTTAGTTCCTATTTGTGTGCAGAAGATTTGAAGTTGTTGATTTGTTATTTGCGTTTTATTTTATTGAAGAGCCCAAGCCCATGCTAATCTAAAAGCTGTTTAAAGAGGAGTTCTAAATCTAATGCACTAGAGAAGTCGTGTGTTGAAATAAATGGAATTAGGGTTTATTGTGTCTTTGTTCTTTGTGATCCTCTCTTATGTCTTTTGACATTTGAGTTGGACTGTGTTGTTTTGTTCATTTGTGAGCCATTCAAGTATCCCTTAGGTACTTGAATTGGACTAAGTTTTGAGTTGTAATCACTCCTAAGCTTTTAAGCAAAGAGTGGATTTTTGTGTCATTGGAAGTGTCACAAAAATCCTGGCGGGAAGTGAGAGGGGTGTCATATATAAGAGTTCCTAGGTAGAAGTAGCACGGGTAGTGAATAGGTGAGAAGCTTGTAAACCTGAGGTTGTTTGCTGTGGCTTCAAACTAATACTATTATAGTGGATTTCCTTCCTGGCTTGGATGCCCTGAGATGTAGGTGATGTTGCACCGAACTGGGTTAGCAATTGATTATGTTATTTACGTTCAAGCATTTACTTTTACAGCATAATTGTTTGTGTTGTTCTGGTCCTAGTGCCATGACATCTTACTCGACATCTGGATTCTGTGTGCCATAATTTTAGATATATATATACTTTAAAATTAAAGGTGTTCCATTAAAGAATAAAAAATATGGTGCGAAGTAGTGAAATAATGTTTTGGTACAGTGGAGCAAGTTCTCGGTACGACGGAGAGGAGGTGAACTTACAATGTTAGTACTCTAATGCCTAAGTCAATTGCTGAATGAAAAGTAGTATGAGAGTGAGAATGAATTGAATACCTGAAATGGTGTGTATGATATTTATATAGTAGGGTGGTTCAAATCATCCACGTGTGTACTTTGTGCGACTAGCCGTTCGATTAGATTCACCAATGAGAGATGTGTTGGGGGACATGATCGTATGTCCTTAGTAGGGACGAGGGTCCATGTTGCAGTTTGAAAGCAAGTGTTAATTATCATCTCCACATGGAGTGATTGTGTTTCAAAGATCGTTCAATAGTTTTTATTAATTTAAGCTTGGTTTATCATGTTGTTCATTGTTTCGTAAATACTTAAAATGTAAGATAACAAAAAATAAAATTGAACTTTCTGTGTTTAAAATTGAGAAAACTTTGTTGGGGATATATTTTATAGATATATTCTCATGTAGCATTCTTGACTAGTAATATGCTATTCTAGTCAGCTATTAAAATTACCACATGAAGCTCTCATCACAACTCGAGTCTGAGTCAATGATGTGAGATCAACTGTATTACCTAATAGACGATCTTATAGCCTATTAACCAATACATCATCATTAAGTTTCATCTGTTAAAACATATATGAAACATAAATCTATGTCTAGAATTTTTCATCCAATGGATGACAAACTTGGATTTAGTAATGACCAATACCTTTCAAATGTAAAGCCAAACCATTAAAACATGTTTTAGGTAGCTAATACAAAACAAACATTTAGAACGAAGAATCCATTAATATTAAAACATAAGAAAAATTACATAGAACATCATGGTCGGGATAAAAACATAAGTACTAGAATAACTACATCTAACCCCAACAAAAGA
Organism: Lathyrus tuberosus; assembly: GCA_022829125.1. Taxonomy (NCBI): domain Eukaryota; kingdom Viridiplantae; phylum Streptophyta; class Magnoliopsida; order Fabales; family Fabaceae; genus Lathyrus; species Lathyrus tuberosus. The sequence continues at coordinate 4,034,018 of JALAZF010000199.1, read as the reverse complement.
GAAAATTAACTATTGTTACTCATCGTACCTTTACAATCAAACACTAGAAGAAAGAAGTTAAACGTCATCTATTGACGATTCATCGAAAAGTGCTTCCTTCTTCAATCTTCCTATCATATTCTCCCCTATTGTGATTTGTGGTGAGAACCTAATTTCTCTAGGAACTACCTCGAATCCATGAATACATCCAAATGAACTACCTGGCACCCCTATTTATAGGGCTTGTCAGGGTAGGCTCGCTAAGCGCACAACCCAGGCTCGCATAGCGCACATATTTTCTTCTAGGTTAAGTAAATCACCTACAACTTCCTTGCTGCCTTAGCTTCCTAAGTGCACCACCCACACTGTCTAATCCACCCAACCCTTCCTTCACATTGAAGTAAATCAGCCCTGAAGTCATGAATTTCCTTTTTCCACTAAGCACGCTGTCATACCCCAAATTTTGACCACAAGATTTCCCATCATTGTGCAAATCATCACCATAATATGGATGTACCATTATACCTTATCAATCTTCTCAAGAATTGTTGAGCATTCACTACAACCAAGAATTAGGGTTTTGAGCCCTCCTAGAGTACTTATACAAAGGATCAATCATGAGTGGACATGATCCTCAACTTGTCAAGTCTCTCAAACATCTATAAAGTATCAAAAGGTCTCCCACATCAAGAATCAAGCACAAGATTGCAACATTCCAAGTGGATCGAGCCTCAAGATCGTCTGTGTCACCAAATTAGGGTTTTGGTCGACCAAGCCCTCCAGATGAAAATTTTCATCTAGGCATGAGCCAATACTTCAAAACATGACCCAAGAAGCTCAAAGGGACCTCATGGACCCAATCATAGAGTCAAAATAGTCTTAGGGGATGTGTAACACCCCAAAATTTTCCCTCTTGTTTCTAACTCTAACTGGCTTATGTTTCATTTCATTTGCATCGTCATTTCTGCATTTGCACGGTTCTTTTGGGCATGGGATCAAGGTATTTTTGAGTAGCTCATGGCGTCGCCGGTTCCAGTATCATTCCAACAATGTTCAGAGCCAAGCAGATAGCTTTCAAAGTCTTTTCGAGCCTTTATTTTGCTCATTAGATGATTTGATAATCAGAAGCTCCGGCAGTCATTTTTTTTATCAGCAATTCAGCATCAAACGATTATTTTCAGCAGTATTCCGAGCACGAAATGGAGTTCACATCATGGTTCAAGTATGTTTCAATGTTAATATCAAATGGCAAGTTTCAGAGGTCTAACATGGCTTAAAACAAGTGAAAACGGGCATTTCTCCAAGTTTCCCTCCAAAAGGTTCCAAATTCAAAATTTCCTTGTGTTAATCGATTAACACAATTTGTACTAAAATTGGTTAATCGATTAACCAAGGCAGAATTTGCCCAAATATGGAAATTTTCAGCACTGCAGAATTTTTGATCATTTGTGATCATGTGCTTGGCTTGTGCATGCGTGGGAAGGATCTAGAACTGATCTATTTTCATCATTTTCCATCCAAAATTCAAATTCTTTCCACTCCAATTCCACATTCCCTTTCCTAACTCATTTTTCACCCCAAATTCCACCCAATAAACCTCACTCCAAACCCAAACTTAATTCCTAACCTAGGGGTTATTTAATCTAATCAACTCCAAACCTCTCATAACCTTGATCATTTTTCTTTCTCAATTTTCAGAATTCTCTCAATTCTCTCTCACTTTTTCATTCTCCATTTCCATCTTCAACCTTTCACAAAAGCTCCATATTCATAGATTCACAAATTCTTCATTGGAATTTGTGAATTCTTGAGCTAAACCTCCATCATATCCTCATTCTTGGTTCAATTCTGCATTAGCAACTTATTTGGATCTAGATTCAAGATTTTGGAATCACTTCTTGGAGAGCTTTTGCTTATTTGTGGATTATTGCTTGGATCTTCAAGTGTTCTTGATAAAGCTTCATAGATCTCTGGATTTATCGCTTTGATTAATCAATTTTCGTTTGCAACACTTACCAAAGCAATTCTCAGCTTTGTAGGTTGGTTTTTCCTAGATCTATGCTTGATTTAGCTTAATTTTAACTTATACAATGTAGATCTTTGATTGTTGTTGATTTTGATCCATTTGCTTGAATTTGATTCTTGATGTTGATGATTATTGGATCTAAGTGATATTTGAATGTTGTGATTGAGCTTAATTCTCGTGCATTGTTGATTGCTTGGTCATTGGAAGTGATTGAATAAGTGATTTTGCTGCTGAGAGTGATTTTTCAAACTGATTTTCTGCTGCAGGGTTAATCGATTAACCAATTGCAGTGCAATTAGGTTAATCGATTAACCAGTGTAAATTTTGTGTAATGAGAGTTGTTAATCGATTAACCAAAATGAACTGTAATTGGTTAATCGATTAACACTGATGCAGAGTGTGATTTTTTGTGCATTTTTTAGCATGTTTCTATCCCGTTTCATTGTTAATCTTCATGGATTGATATGATGCACATTTGTGGACTGTTTTGATGTTGTTGCACCTCACACCTTTGCATGAACACGATTTTCCGACACGCGATTCTTGGTTTCCATTGATGAATATTCATGATTGTGTTGTTGTTTTTCTTGATGTGATGAATAGTTTGCACACACTCCTTGAGCATGTTAGTTGTGAACAATTGCTTATGTTGCTGGAGCTGTTGTGTTGTGCATGCTTGTTTGCTTTTAATTCCATGAAATGCATGTTTAAATTAATTTGATCAAATGACAAATAATGTGCATTCTTTCATGATGTTTTCGAGAGTTGTTTACCATGGTTTGTAGTGTGATGGCGATCATGATTGATTGATTAATGTGTAATGTTTGATGCATGTTTGTTCTGCCATGATTGAATCGTTTTGAAATGCATCACTTGCTACCCTGTTTCCATTGCTGTCTTGGTGCATATGTGTTGTTGTATGTGCTGCTGGTTGACCTTTTACACCTCCTTTTGTGATGAACATGAGCTGTTAAATGCTGTTTTGTATATTGGCTGAAATTTACCGCTGGCCAGGTGCTGGAGCGCTGTTGTAGCCGCTGTTTTTGATTTATCGCTTTGGTTTTTTCCTTGCTTTCGCTTGCTCCCTTAAGGATCCTAGTCCAACTTAATTTTGGATTAAGCTTGGAGTAGGATAGACATTAGGATTCAAACCATGCATGCTAACTTAGGTAGATGTTTCCCCTTCTTACCTCAACCATAGGCCCACTTTTGCATGACAACATTAGGATAGAATTCCCCTTAGTGTTTTCTTTCCCCTTGAGTCTTCTCTTCTCATCTCATAACATTTCTAAAACACTTAATAAATATAACGTATATTGCGCTCGAGCCTTAAGTGTAGGAAATGAAGAACGAGGGGTCTCCCCTCCTCTTCTAGAGTGTTTAGCATACGTCCCATTGGGGGCGACCATGCGACGCATTCGTTCCCGCATGGTAGACTTTGGTGCAATGTAAGTTACGAACTAACTTCAATCCACTTCTGTCTAAAAAATACAAAAACAAATTCAAATCACTTTTATCCTTCGGGATTGTTAAGTTTCAAACCGTTTTCAGAAAAGAGCTCGTCGCTCACGTAAAAAACATTAACCGACCTCGTTAGGTCGAACTACGTTTGCTCTGATTCCTCTTTCCCGTCCAATTAAGGATACGTAGGCACTAGATGCAATATCTCGACGAGCAACATCCCCTTTAGTGCATAGCCTGTCGAACTACGTTGACTCTGATTCTTCACTCGTCCACGAAGATTCGTAGGCATTGGATTTTGAATAAATCCCTGTGAGTCCGTCTTAGCCTCCCCCCTCCCCATTTTTTATGTTTAGCCGTAGACTTTAGGATAACTCACCCTCTGTTTAGACAACAAGCGTGGATCCCATCGAGTACGATGGACGCGTGGGGGTGCTAATACCTTCCCCTCGCGTAATCGACTCCTGAACCTGGACTATGGTTGCGATGACCATGTCTTCTCCCTCTTCAGGTTTTCTTTGATCGTTTCCTTTCACTGCGTCGGGATAAACAATGTTTGGTGGCGACTCTTTTGTTCTTGTTTTCTAGTCGGTTGTTTTTCGCAGGTTGCGACAGCTGGCGACTCTGCTGGGGACTTATTGACCTCTTGCTGGTCCACTCCCTAAGAGAGTCAATCCTAGCGCTTGTTTGTGTGTTTTTTCATTGGGTGTTTACTGTTGTGCTTTATTATGTTGTATATTACTGTATTACTGTATTTTATTGTATTTGTGATTATTGTTATCATACTGTTCTGCTGCTGTTGTTCTGTTGGGTGGGTTGGATTCATGAGAGAAAAGCCCAATACCCAGGCTTGAGCATACACCTATGATTAGCGTGGAAAGTAGTGTGACTTGTGTTGCATTTGGCCAGACGTAGTATACATGAAAACACCACATCCAGACGAGGTTTTCTTTGGTAATATTCTATCCTACGCATTGGGGCAGACGATGGGATGTAACCTAGGAAACTGTCGACTCTGGCGACCATTTCCCGAGGACTCAGTTGCAGCACTCCTCCCGAGAAGTGATAATGGCAGAACAGAAATGGCAAATCCATTACGCTTCTCGATCCGAGGACCCAATGCTGGGAACTTGCTATAGGATGACCTTATTTTTGGAGGAATCAGTGGACGACCTCTTTGTTTGGTGATAGTATTGTACCCCGAGGGATGAATGTAATATTGCTTCTCAAATCAAGAATCTGACGCTGAGGATCCTCGGTTTTCTAGAACCCACATGTGAGAGGGGATGGGTGTGTACAGGTTTGCAGGTAACCTTGACCTTCAACATACCCGGTATTCTGGATTTCTTATCAGTGAAAATTTATCATCCCGATATTCTGGTATTCTGAATGGGCCGTCGTTCTGGATTTTTTGGTTTCTGATATTCTGGGTTTTATTCAGTCAGTGGAACAACAGCAGTTTTGAGCATTATGGATACCTTGATCTCGTGTGTGCATTTGCATCATCATTTTGCATTCTAACATGTTTGTTCATTTGTAGGGCTGCATCCTAACCTTGATTCCGGTTTCTGAAGACTATTGAAGATAAGTACTGATACTGAGAAGAAAAAGAATATCATATTGTACAAGTTCCCATAGCTTATTCTGGATCCTGTTTGCAAAATATTGGCTATGGCAAAGCCCGAGGTATTGGCAGATTTTAGAGGAGAGTACGGAAGAATTCTGGATTTTGCCCGCGACATCACTAATTACGAGTATAGGGTTTTGCAAACTCTGGTACAATTCTATGACCCTTACCTGCGATGTTTTCTATTCACTGATTATCTTATGGCTCCGACATTGGAGGAGTTTGCTCTCATCCTGGATGTTTCTATCAAAGAAGAGGCTCCTTTCTATCCTTCTAAAGAACTTCCTGATTTGGAAAAGATCTCCGCTGCTTTACATATGGATCAATCTTTGTTGAAAAGCAACGTTTCCAGTAAGGGAGGGTTTAGAGGCTTTCACATGAAGTTTTTGGTAGATCAGGCTGCTGTACATGCTAAGGCTGGGTGTTAGTCAGTTTTCAACGCAATCTTGGCTATGTGTGTCTATGGGACGGTGTTATTCCCAAATGTGAAGGACTTCATAGATATGCACTCTGTCCGGATATTTATCATGAAGAATCCAGTGCCTACCTTGCTTGGAGATCTGTATTATTCATTGCATTACAAGCATGAGAAGAGGAAAGGGGGACCTTTATATTGTTGTGCTTCAATCTTCTACAAATGGTTTGCTGATCGCCTTCCCAAGTCTGGGGCATTCGTAGAAACTCAAGGGACATTGGATTGGTCCAAGAGATTGATGGGATTAAGGGCAGATAATCTTATTTGGGTCAACCGTGACTTGTTAGGACAAGAGATCATGATTAGTTATGGAGGTTATCCAAATGTTCCTTTAATAGGAAGAAAAGGGGGAATTAACTACAACCCTATTCTAGCTATTAGGCAATTCGGGTATGCCTTGAAAGAGCCGCCAAGAGAGGAGGATGTCCGAGAATCTCTATACTTGAGTGCGGAAGTCAATCCAGAACTGTTAAAAGAAGCTGCAAGTACTTGGGAAAACCGTCACAAGAAGGGGAAGACTTCTTTTGGAAAAAGTAATAACAAAGTGTTTCCTGCATATGAAGATTGGATCCAGAAAAGAGTAGAGAAGGAAATTTTGCCGTTCTCCAAAGAACCACCAACTTACCCCTTGCTGATTGAGCCTCCGACCACAGTTGAGATAGAGAAGTTTAATAAGTTATGGGCTGAAAAGGAAAAGCTGCGAGAAGAGAATCATGAGTTGAGTAGAGAAATTAGCCAGCTGAGGCATGAGCGAGGCGAAGCTGTATGTACTGCGAAATTGAAGACATAACTTCTCGCCCAGAAGGAAAAAGAGCTAGCTGACGAGGTCACAGCCAAGCAGAAGGTACGGCAAGCTCTAAAGGATGTTAGCAATGTTCTCAAGTCTAGAAAGGAGGACATGGCCAAGGCTTTGTTAAAAATTCACAAGTTCAACTCTTACCGAAATGCTGCGATCACTGCCAACAAGCAGAAAGAAGATAATTTTCTGGAGCAGATTGAGGGTTTGAAATTGAAGCTCAAAAAGAAAAATGAGGAGATCCTATCAGAGACATTCGAGAGGCGAGCAGTCGAAGACAGACTTAATGAGGGAATAGCCACCATAGAGGAGCTGAAGATTCAAGCCGAAGTGAAGAGGCCTAGAAATTAGGGTCCCAGCATGGACGGTGTTTTTGAAGAGGATGCTTGGGAGTTGCACTGCCGATAATTGAAAGGGATCCTACACAGAAGGGATGTTCTCATTCAAGAGTTGATCCAAAGACCAAAGCACCCTGACACCAAGAAGATGTTCAAAGAAGCGCAAGACTGGAGCAAAGAACATAATGGCTGGGAGGACTAACACTGGTGGACTTTAATGACACGCCGTAGTATGCTTTTTCTCTTTTATTATATTTGGATCACCGCCAGGCTTGTGGGTTGGGATCTGTGATTATTGTATTCAGACCTCTATCGGTATCTTGGGTTATAATTGTTGACAGATGATTATCCTTTGGTTTTCTTAATATATGAGCAGAAGTTCCGTTCTATCTTATTATTAAACTGGAATCAAGGGGTGGATCGTCCTGCGAATATTAAAATATGTTCATTTGCATTTGCATATTCATAATCATTTTGCATAACAGGTGTTTTTCTCCGGATTTCTTATCTTGTTCCTTTTCTTCAGACAAGATTGCTGACCATCACATTCACCGGTACTCTACAAGACAAAATCAAAAGAAAGCCATGGATCAGGTGCAAACTGAGTTGATTGAGATGAGGACTCGCATGGTCCAGTTTATGGAGTCAATGCAAGGCGTTGCCCAGGGACAAGAATAGCTGAGGACCCTGGTCCAACCTTTGGTTGCAAGAGTTGACGAAGACGGTGTCCTTCATGGTGGCCTTCATAACAATGTCGTTCCTCCTGGCAGAAGTATTATTGGTAATGACGTTCAAGGTGGTCCCATTGCTGGTGTTGTTATCCCTCCAGGAGGAGGAGAGAATGTGATTCCTTCTATAGTAGGAGGAGGCAACAGTGTCTGTGCAGTGCACGGTCGTCGCTATGATGATCAGCAGGATGATATATTTTCTATGCCGGGTGGGGATGTTGACCCCCGACTTGATAATGATCAGAGAATCAGGATGATTGAAGAGCAGTGAAAGGGGTTGTGAATCAGAATTCCCTGGGTTTGGATATAGAGGATTTGGGACTGGTCCCCGTCGTCAAGATTCCGCACAAGTTTCAGGTGCCTACTTTCGAGAAGTATAATGGTGTTACTTGCCCAAAGACTCACGTCCGGGCCTATGCAAGGAAAATGGCTGCCTATTCTAATGATGAAAAGTTATTGATGTATTTCTTCCAAGATAGCTTGTCTGGGGCGTCTTTGGAATGGTACATGCAGTTGGAGAGATCTCATGTTCGCAACCGGAGGGAATTGGTGGAGGCTTTTGTTAAGCACTATCAGTACAATACTGATATGGCTCCTAATAGGACACAATTGCAAAATTTGTCACAGAAGAACAATGAGAGCTTTAAGGAGTACGCCCAGAGGTGGCGAGAATTAGCAGCAAGGGTACAGCCTCCCATGTTAGAGCGGGAGATGATAAATATGTTCATGGCTACCCTGCAGGGTCATTATTATGAAAAGCTGGTACCTTGTATGCCCGAAAAGTTTGCCGACTTGATCTTAGTTGGAGAAATGGTAGAAAGCGGGATCAAAGCTGGAAAGATCTCTGGTAGTGAAGGGTCCTCATCTGGAGGAGGGAAGAAACCGTATGCAAACTACAAAAGGAAAAAAGGAGACATAAACTCTGTTTCCTCATACAATGGTAGGGGAAGAGCACGATAGAATTGCAATCAGCAAGTTGCCTATGAACTATTTCGGCTGCAAGTATACCGGCTACACCTCAGCAGCAGAGGAATAATCCTAATCAGTAACAAAACAGGCAGCCAAACCAGTATCAAAACCGACAAAGGAATGCTGAAAGGCATTTTGATCAGCCACCCATGTCATATGCTCAATTGTTGCAACACTTATTACAGCTGCGTCTAGTTGAGCTCCGCACACTGGCTCCACCCGCTGGGAGGTTCCCGCCGGGCTATGATGCTAACGCACATTGTGATTTTCACTCCGGTGCTCCAGGGCATACAGTTGAAGGGTGTAGGGTGTTCCATCATAAAGTACAAGATTTGGTAGACTCCAAAGCCATTAACTTCTCTAATGACGTGCCGAATGTCATTCAGAACCCAATGCCGAATCACGGTGAGCCAAGGGTTAATTCCGTTATTGAAGATGATGAATCCTTGAATTTGGTTTTAGATGTGAACGAGTTGAAGACTCCCTTGCTTGTGGTAAAGGAAAGGTTGCTGAAAGGAGGGGTGTTCCCTGGTTGTGATAAGGGCTGTTCTGAATGTGAGTTTCAATCCAACGGTTGTGATTTGTTGAGATCAGGTATTCAGAGATTGATTAATGAAGGTCAGTTACAGTTCGACAAATGTGATCAGCAAAGAGAAATTGCTGACAAAGAGAATGATGTTTCCACAGTAACAATCCCTTTCAAAACAATAATTATATCAGCACCGACAAGACCAGCGCCGGTCATCATTACAGTTCCTGGGCCTATCCCGTATGAAAGTGCCAAAGCCGTCCCGTGGAACTATGGAGCTAAGGTGTTTATTGATGGAAAGAAGCAGGAATTGGTAAGAACATCAGCTGTGAATTCAAAGGTTGACAATTCTATTCGCGCAGGGGCTATCACCAGGAGTGGTACAGTCTTTGTTCTGTCAAATAATTAGGTTTGCAGTTCCAAATAGAATAAAGGGAAACAAGTGATGGATGACTCTGTACAGAAGCAGGTTATGAATGATTCAGCAACGAAACAAGTCGACACTTCCTTCTCAGAAAATGTGGAAGAGTTTATGAGATTAATCAGGAAGAGAAATTATAAGATTGTTGCTCAGTTACATCAAACTCCATCCAAAATATCCATCCTATCTCTGTTATTGTGCTCTGAGGCACACCAGAATGCATTGCTGAAGGTTTTGAACACAACCTATGTACCTCAAGAAATATCTGTTAATCAGCTAGAAGGGGTCGTAGCTCACGTGAATGCTGGTAATGGCTTAGGGTTCACAGACCTAGATCTGACTCCAGCTGGGAGGAATCACAACAACGATCTACATATTTTAGTGGAATGTCGAGGCTCCTTAATGTCACATGTGCTAGTTGATACTGGGTCATTCTTAAATATGTAGAAGGCTCTGATGAAGTTAGATACCCGTGGGCTGATTTGCACGCCAAGTGACTTGGTGGTGCGTGCGTTCGATGGTTCTAAGAGGTCCGTTTTTGGAGAAATTGTATTGCCGATCAAAGTTGGTCCTGAAATTTTTGAAGCCACTTTCTATATCATGGACATTCAGCCTTCCTATAGTTGTTTATTTGATCGTTCGTGGATCCATGGTACTAGGGCAGTGACGTCCACGCTTCATCAAAAGCTGAAATACATGGTGGATGGACATGTTGTGACAGTCTGTGGTGAGGCAGACATCATGGTGAGTCACCTATCAACCTTCAAGTATGTGGAGGTAGATGGTGAAATACATGAGACTCTGTTCCAAGCCTTCGAAGCTGTGAAAATTCCTGAAGAACCTCCAAGAGAAGTCAGTACGCCTGAGGTAGTAAATCAACCCGAAGTGGTAAATCAGCCGGAAGTTTCGATGTCTTCTTTCAAAGATGCACGCGTTGTAGTTGAAGCTGGTGGTTCCTAGAAGTGGGGCCAAGTCATTGATGTTCAGGTGAAGCAGAATACTTATGGACTGGGATATAAGCCACCCCGACGAGCTCAAGAGCCTCCTAAGTTTTATGGTCCTGTCTAATTCACAAGTGCTGGTGTCTTCTTTAATCGGGTTAATGCCATTGAGGATGAGGGGGATAGTGATTGTGACATGGATGAGTGGATCCGCCCCTGCACGCCCGGTCGAAGTCTATGCAATTGGTCGTCTGAGAAAGTTATCCAAGTGACCCGTCAAGAGTAATTGCCTTTGTTTTCTGTTTGTGTTAATCCTACATTCTGCCCAAGACGTAGTGATATTTTTCTGTAGGGCTTTGATGTTTTTGTTTGCTTACTTTATCATCAATAAAGGACGTTTTCGCATTCAAATGTTTTAATCCCTGTTTTTCTATTTTTACTTTTTGCATTAACTCATATCAAAATGGCAATGTGTTTTCTTGTTTGTTGCATTCATAACAGACATATATCATCAATCATGCAGGTTTCTTCATTCGGATGCCACCAATAATGATTTAGCTATGGCTCGGTATGACTTTGAAAATCCTATCTATCAGGCTGAAGAAGAGACTGACGAAGATTGTGAGTTACCAGGAGAATTGGCCAGACTGCTGAAACAGGAGGAAATGGTCATTCTACCTCATCAGGAGGAAATTGATACTGTTAATCAAGGAACCGAGGACACGAAAAAGGAAGTAAGGATTGGGGCTGCTTTGGAAGACACTGTCAAGGGAAGATTGATTGAAATGCTTTGAGAGTATGTGGATATCTTCGCCTGGTCTTACCAAGACATGCCCGGGCTTGACACTGATATTGTGGTACACCGGCTGCCGCTCAAAGAAGGTTGTACTCCGGTTAAGCAGAAACTGAGAAGGATGAAACCGGATATGGCTGTCAAAATCAAGGAAGAGGTTCAAAAACAGTTGGATGCTGGGTTTCTCGCTGTGACAAATTATTCTCCGTGGGTTGCTAATATTGTGCATGTACCTAAGAAAGATGGAAAGGTCAGGATGTGTGTCGACTACAGAGATTTGAATAGAGCAAGCCCGAAAGACGATTTCCCGCTCCCCCAGATTGATGTGTTAGTCGACAACACTGCTCAATATTTGGTATTTTCCTTCATGGATGGCTTCTCTGGGTATAACAAAATCAAGATGGCCCCGGAGGACATGGAGAAGACGACGTTCATAACACCGTGGGGAACATTTTGCTACAAGGTAATGCCCTTTGGATTGAAAAATACTGGGGCAACCTATCAGCGGGCAATGGTGACTCTCTTTCATGATATGATTCACAAAGAGATCGAGGTCTATGTTGATGACATGATTGCGAAGTCACAAATGAATGAAGAACATCTGGTGAATCTTCAGAAGTTATTTGAAAGGTTGAGGAAATTTAAGCTGAGGTTGAATCCGAACAAGTGCACCTTCGGGGTGAGATCTGGAAAATTGCTGGGGTTTATTGTTAGTGAAAGAGGTATCGAGGTTGATCCTGCCAAAGTAAGAGCCATACAAGAGATGCTTGAGCCGAGAACAGAAAATGAGGTTCGTGGTTTCTTGGGGAGGTTGAACTACATTACTAGGTTCATCTCTCATCTCACAGCCACGTGTGAACTGATATTCAAATTGCTAAGAAAAGATCAAGAGGTCAGGTGGAATGAAAATTGTCAAAAGGCGTTTGAAAAGATAAAAGAATATTTGCAGGAACCTCCGGTCCTCATGCCTCCAGTGCCAGGAAGGCCATTGATTATGTATCTTACGGTTCTTGAGAACTCAATGGGGTGTGTGTTCGGTCAACACGACGAGTCAGGTAGAAAAGAACATGCCATCTACTACTTGAGTAAAAAGTTCACGAATTATGAGTCAAGATACTCTATGTTGGAAAAAACATGTTGTGCCCTCGCTTAGGCAGCCAAGCATTTTAGGCAGTATATGTTAAACCACACAACCCTATTGATTTCGAAGATGGATCCGATTAAGTACGTGTTTGAAAAGCAAGTGCTCCCTAGAAGAATAGCTCGTTGGAAGATGGTTTTGACAGAATACGATATTCAATATGTTTCCCAAAAGGCCATTAAGGAAAGTGTTTTGTCAGAATACCTTGCCGAACAACCAATTGAGGATTATCAACCAATGAAGTTTGAATTTCCAGATGAGCATATTATGTTTCTGAAGATGAAAGATTGTGAAGAGCCTTTGCCTGACGAAGGACCCGACATTGGATCTCAATGGAAGCTAGTCTTTGATGGAGCTATCAACTCATATGGTAACGGAATCGGGGCAATCATTACAACTCCAGGGGGTTCTCACATACCCTTCACTGCCCGGTTAGCGTTCGTATGCACCAACAATGAGGCAGAGTATGAAGCATGCATCACAGGTTAGAAGAAGCGATTGATTTGAGAATTAAGAACCTCGATGTTTATCATGATTCTACGCTGGTGGTTAATCAGATTAAAGGAGAATGGGAAACCCGTCAGGCAAATCTGGTGCCTTATAACAACTATGCCAGAAGGTTGTTACCTTTCTTTGACAGAGTTGACTTCCATCATATACCCCGAGTGGAGAATCATATGGAAGATGCGTTGGCAACATTGTCTTCGATGTATCAGGTGAATCGTTGGAATGAGACTCCCTCAATCAGAATCATGCGTCTGGATAGACCAGCTTTTGTGTTTGCAGTTGAAGACGTATCAGATGGTAAGCCTTGGTATCATAACATCAAGTGTTTTCTCAAGAGTCAGGAGTACCCAGCTGGGGCATCTACCAAGGACAAGAAAACTCTGAGGAGGTTGGCAGACAACTTTTTTCTGAATGAAGATGATGTGTTGTATAAGAGGAACTTTGACATGGTCCTGCTACGTTGTGTTGATGAACACGAGGCAGACCTGTTAATGGAAGAAGTTCATGAGGGATCTTTCGGTACTCATGCCAATAGGCATGCTATGGCTAGAAAATTGTTGAGGGCCGAATATTATTGGATGACTATGGAGTCTGACTGTTTCAAATATGCCAGGAAATGCCATAAATGCCAGATTTATGCTGATAAGGTGCACGTACCGCCTACTCCTCTGAATGTATTGTCATCTCCTTGGCCGTTTTCCATGTGGGGCATTGATACGATTGGAAAGATTGAGCCGACTGCTTCCAATGGGAATAGTTTCATTCTGGTTGCCATTGATTACTTCACAAAGTGGGTGGAAGCAGCCTCGTATGCCAACGTCACCAAGCAAGTGGTGGCCCGGTTTATAAAGAAGGACATCATCTGTCGTTACGGAGTCCCAGAGAGAATCATTACTGATAATGGTTCAAATTTGAATAATAAGATAATGAAGGAGCTATGTCAGAGCTTTAATATTGAACATCACAATTCTTCTCCCTATCGTCCGAAGATGAATGGGGCTGTTGAAGCAGCGAACAAGAATATCAAGAAGATTGTGCAGAAAATGGTGGTAACATACAAAGACTGGCATAAGATGTTGCCTTATGCCCTACACGGTTATCGTACTTCGGTACGCACATCAACTGGGGCATCTCCTTTCTCATTGGTGTATGGTATGGAAGCGGTTCTACCATTAGAGGTTGAGATTCCTTCTTTAAAAATTCTGACAGATGTGAAGCTTGTGAAGCTAAATGGGTGCATTCCCGGTTGAATCAGTTGAACCTTATTGAAGAGAAGAGATTGGCAGCCATTGTACATGGCCAGTTCTATCAGAGTAGGATGAAGAAAGTCTTTGACCAGAAAGTGCGTCCTGGAGTTTTCAGACAGGCGAGTTGGTTTTGAAAAGGATTCTTCCTCCTCAGACAGATCACAGGGGCAAGTGGACTCCAAACTACGAAGGGCCATATGTAGTAAGAAAGGTTTTCTCTGGTGGTGCCTTATTACTCTCAACTATGGATGGCGAAGATTTTACATCCCCTGTGAACGCAGCCGTGGTCATAAAATACTTCGCATAAAAGAGACCCGCTGGACATAAAAAGAAGATCCAGGCAAAAAAGGGCATCCCGGCGGACCATAAAAAGAAAAGGTTCGGGCAAAAGTTAGGGATAAAAAGAATAAAAAAAATAATAAACCCGCAAGGTTGAAAACCTAAAAATGCAACTTTGGCAAAAATGGGTATCCCGGTGGATTGAAAACCCGAAAAGGGCGATCCAGGCAAAAGTTAGGGATTTGAAAGCAAGAGGCTACGATATGCGTTCGATCTGTGAGCACTTTTGATACTTGGGAATTTCGAAGGAAAATAATTAGTCCAGTCAGTCTCTTCGAAGGTCATAGCATCTGTGGATAAGCAAGGCATAGGAGTCATAGCTGAATTGAATCATGGTGGATATCTGTTCCCACATTGCCGACATGTGTATTTTCTTTTTGTTTTTGCGTAATTACCTCTTTTCAGGAATTGCTTCCAGATGTAAATGCCTATTTACAGGCCAATTCATTCAATAAAATTTTCATTTTCACTCAAAAAGCTTTCCTTTTTGTTTTTTCTTTTACTGTTTTGTTTGTGAAAACGTCCGATATTTTGATAAACATTGCATGCGAAAATGTTAAGCTTTACGGAGCATATCGGAAAACAATAGAAATTGCTTAGGCAACAGACATTGTGGATGGTAATCGAGGTAGCCATTTTTTGCATATAGGATATTCTATTGTTGTTGTGCGCATGGTAGCATAGTTTCTCCACAGTAGAGTTACTCTCCCCAGCTTCAAAATTTCATCATCCTCAGCAGATCATTGCTCTCCCCAGCCAGAGTACAAAGGATTGTTTATCCAGCCAAAGTCGTGATTGATTTATTACTCCCTGTAATACCCTAAAATTTTCCCTCTCATCTTTAATATCATTTAGCATATACTTTCATTGCATTGCATTACATTCAAGTCATAGAAAAATAAAGCATTCATCTTTGGTTCAGCATAGGGCATGTGATCAGTTGATTTTAGAGTATTGAGTATCCAGAGCAAGAGCGCTAGATCCAAGGGTCTCCAAACAAGCCTCAAGGGTCTCTTATATTAGATGACATCGCATTTGATCCCACAAGTCATTGGAAGATGGGAATTCGCCAAGAAGTTGGACAGTTCATCATCTCCTAGCAAAAGCAGTCCAAATTAGGGTTTGTGATTCAAGCAGTCTCCTGATGAAATTTTGGTTCAAACTTGATCTCAATGTTTCCTACATGATGTCAAGTATCTAAGGATGGAAGATCGCCCATTGGGTCATTTTAGAAAAGCTTCAATTGGTCAGTTGCTTGAGAATCAAGAAATCAGGAGAAAGTCAAAGGTGCAAAGGAAAAAAGTCAACTCCTGACTTTTTAAGATCAAATTCATGAAATTCAAGTCACATATGTTCATTGGACAAGATTTGATCAAGAAATGTCAAGAGATTCATCAAAAATCAAGAGTTGTGCAAAGTTTCCATTTTTAGAAATTTAGGGTTTCTAAAAATGGCAAGTTAGGACCATTTTGCACCCTACTTCAAGGCATTCTTTCTTCAGGATAAAGGCCTCAAACTTCAGGCCCAAGTTGAGCCAATTAAAGTTCACATCCCAAGCTTCAAATCCATACCAAGAACTCTTCCATTGGATCAAAATTCTGAGAGTTATGATAAATCAAAGTTTGGTAAAATCAAGGCAAATTTCAAGTCATGGCAAGGCAAGTTCAGGCCTCCAGGCCATAATTTCATCAAACAGGTGGTGTACCAAATGTCAATCCAATTTTCTCAATGAAGAAGGCTCCAAATGAAAAAATGTTGAACACCAAAGTTGTTCCACTCCATGCCCTCTACAATGTCCATGTCTATCACTTTTTCATTTGAGCAACGTATGAAGAGTTATGAGGGTTCCAAGACAAGGGTCTCACTCTGAATTTCATAGGCCCATGAGTTAGGCGCGCATGCAGGTTTGCCTTGCAAAAACTTCAGCCACAAGCAAGTGACTTTAGTGTCATTTTTTAGTGCTTTGATGGTATTGCTTCATTTTGGTTTCAACTACAAACTTGTTCTATGATGTATCCTTGGTCCATAGCCACCAAAAACATCCATTTTCATGCACTACATTGAGAGAACTTCATCTGCAAACATCCTTATTTTCATTGATGCATTGATGGATCTTTGGAGGTTTTGTACATGGTTTTGGGTTCAGTACCATCACAAACACTTTTATCCACTCATGTACTATTGTTTACTTCATTTGGACCAACATACTTCACGTGCCATACATGCTTACTTGCTCCATACATGAAAGAAGAAATGAGAGAGACTTGTAAAGCAAACATGCTGCAGGCTACACAACATAACACCATCACCATCATCCATTTAACTATCATCATCATTACATCAACAACACTACACGAGTTCCTCTGATTTTTGGATTGCTCAAGCACACCCTCTCATTGCTTCACACCACCATTAACCTAACCTGAGTTCTAACCATCAACTGAGATGGTTAACTCCTAACCACACATATAAATAGTTTCCAAACAGAATTTGCAAGGGACTCACTTCATTTTTCACTCTCACACCTCAAAGCTCTCAAGTTTCTCTATGAACTCTCTCTCTCTCTCTTTTCACACGAGTTCTCCATATTTTCACTCCAAGCTTCATCCATTGTTCATCATTGTTGCTCTTTGATCAAGAACAAGTTGAATCAGGATCAAGTGTAGAACTTTCTCAAGGTTGAATTTCTTTGTTCTCTTCAGAAATCAACATTCCATAGCATTTATTTTGCTCCATTCAAGCTCAAGAACTCAAAGATCACCTCTGGTTTTCTTCTGATTCAAGGTTTCTTCAAGTTTCAGGTTCATTATTTCTCAACTTTTTCTTGCACTAATTCACTGATTCTAGGTTTGTTTTATGTTGATTATAGCTTAATAGAAGCAATGTGAATGATCCGGCTAGTGATAGGCACCTTAAGTGCTTAGATTCAAATTCTAGGGCAAAATGTTTGTTGTCGATTCTCTCTGATCATGCACTGTTTGTGAATTTGAAGTGTGGATTCGTGTTCTACATAAGTTCAGCTTTCTATTGATATGCATTTCATAAATTTCTGGAGGATTTGATTAGTTGCAGTGGCCGAAGATGGCCGAGAAGATGACCGGAGGTCCTTCTCCGACCGGTGAGGGTTTGCTAGGGTTTTATCTTCAGAACATAACATAGTCGTCCGATTTGTTCTGATCCAACGCATGATATAGTGACAGCGCATTATTGAACCACCCTCCCCTCACGTGACTTCTCTCTCTCAGCATTGTTGACCTTGACTTTTGTGTACGTGTGCATCCATACTTGTTAGCATGTGCCTGGCATCATATCCATCTGATTTGCATGCTTTGCTTGTTTGATCATCTTGACTACATCCAACGTATGTAATAGAGTCAAAATGTTGACTGAGGTGCATGGTATTATCATAGTCTGAAGCGTGTGTGGACCTGGACTTGATTGATATGCGCACCCCCTTGTTTCTGAGCCCAAACATTTTTCAACTTGGTATTTGCTATCTCTGCACCCCTCCCTCATATTTCTCCCATTTTTATTTTTATTTTTGACATAGTTTTCATTTCCTTTTATTAAAAATACCAAATGACATCTAAAAATTCCAAATAAATTCAATTAGCATTATAACGCATTTAACTAATTTTATATGATTTTTAATTCTGATTTTAATACTTTTTACTCATATTTTATAATTTCCTTTTATTTTCTTTTTAAATGACTTTCTTCGTGATACTTGTGCATTGTCCAATTATTTTGCATAACTCTAAAACCATTTTGTGTCCATTCTTTTTTCCATGTTCAAATAACATCTTAATGCATCTAAAAGTATTTTTCTTATATTTTTAAAGTCATTTTATCATGCCTTTTGGTACTCATCTTTATGCATTCTTTTGATTTGTTTCAAAGTGACTTTGAGCCTCCATTTAACCTAGTTTCCTTTTGAGTTTTGCAATGAACTTTTGATGCATGTTTAGGTTCTGACTTAGGTACTTTGCACTTAAATTTCATAGTTTTTACAAGTTCATTTCTATTTTTTGCCTTGCTTGTTAGTATAGGTAGCATTATGTGATCTTTTGTTCAATTTCTAAACCATAATTGTTAGGAGGCACTTGTGCCATCCTATGAGAACTTGTGTGTGCATTTTACAGGCCTTCATTAAAAAATTATAGGTCCTTTGCCAAGGATTATAGGTCATTTGCTTTGTTTCTTTGTTTGGTTTGTGTTTGTATTCTATAATGCATCCTTACTTGGAATGTTTGACCTAAACTTGCATCTTATCTCTTCTTGTGCTCAACATGACTTGTGTTGCAAGTTATTTCTTTTCTTTAAGTGAAATTTGTTTCTTTTCTTCTTACTTCTTCTTCATCTAATTTCTCCTACTTGAACATCCATTCTCATGACTTGTATGCTTATCCATAGGCATTATAGGACATCCAAATATGATGTTTGATTCTGACTTGCATCCATTTGCATTTATTTTCATGTTCTTTTTCACCTTTGACTTGTGTTATAAATTTCTTCTTTTCTTATGTGAACTTGAACAATGTTTGAACTTCTTTTCATCTTGTCTTTTCTTCTTGAATCATTTCACTCATGCTTTATATGTTCATTCATTGACCTCCATATGCATTATAATATGTCATTCACTTATGACTTTGACATTTCTTAATGCATTCATTCATGTTTGTATGTCATACACATTCATACTTCATCTTTGCTTCATAACTTGAACTTGTATGAATCTTTGGCATCTTTCTTGACATAGTTTGATCCCATTAGGTACCTTAACCCTAGTAGAACTTCATTATACATAGCTATTGACTTTATAAGTCCTTGGACACTTAGGGTCCTTTCCCTTTAGGTTTAGGTTTTGTTTGATCCATAAGTTCGTTTTCATAAGTAGT
The DNA here is from genome assembly GCA_022829125.1 of Lathyrus tuberosus. Classification (NCBI taxonomy): domain Eukaryota; kingdom Viridiplantae; phylum Streptophyta; class Magnoliopsida; order Fabales; family Fabaceae; genus Lathyrus; species Lathyrus tuberosus. Next base: position 4,014,803 of record JALAZF010000199.1, on the reverse strand, counting down.
TTGATGCTTAATTGTCTTCCTTCTTTCACTTATGCTTTCTTATTTCATTATTGAACTAACCTTTGCTTGTAGGGGCTAATGGTAAGTTGAGTGTGTGGATATGCTTCCACACACACCTTCTGCCCTCATCTCTTTAAAGCTTTCTCTCTTGTGATTGTGATAAGCATTCAATGCTTCCTTTGACACTTCACTTCTTTCATCCCTTTGAGTTCTTAACTTAACTTCAATCTTTGAAGTAAGTTATAACTTGTTCTTATTCTCTCTTCTTTTAGCTTAGGGTTCTAAACCACACTAAACCATTAGGAACATCCAAGCATGATAACATTAGGGTGAGTCTTAGTCCCCTTTAGTCTTTACCTTTGTTTCTTTAGAGTCTCTCTTCTCTCATCTCAAAACAACTTCAAAACACCTAATAAAGGTTGAAATATCTTCATGTGCCATGAGCCTTATTCCATGGGGGGATTGCATACATTCCATCTTGGAACGTGTTGTAGGTTTTCTAGCATGATGTACAAGTCTTTAACATGAAGTGATTTCACAAACAAAATCAAAAGCACTTCTTCATTAAAAAACAACAAAAACATTTAATAAAGGGAATAAGCTAGTGTACTTAAGCCTTTAACTTTGGGAAGTAAGTTTGAGGATCTTCCTCATACTTAGTGTACTTCATCATCATTTCATTTTGGAATGATGCATGAGATGCACATTCTATTGAAAAAGACTTAGGTACACTCTCCTATGCAAAACACTTCAAATAAAAAACTTCTAAAACACTTCAAACCAACAATAACGTCTTTCCCTCGAGAATTCTCTTCTCATCACACTCACTCTCAAAGTACGAACGTGATTCTCCTCATTCTCTTGAAATACGGTAACACACTCGATTCAGCGAGCCTGCAACACCTGAGCTAGAACATTAGTCGTTCCCTAAAAAACAAAAACAGTTTTCCCTTAGTTATGGGAACTACGTCGCTCTGATTCTCATGTTCCCGATGAGATACGTAGGCGGTGGGGTAGGGCCTATTCGAGCACTTCCTTTATTTTCCCTACATTTGTTTCTCGTTCTCTCTCAGTTCCTTTTCGTTTATCACCCTTTAAGCAGTACTTAAAGCGTGGATCCCGTCGAGTACGACGGACGTGAAGGGGTACGATAACCTTCCCTTCACGTAACCGACTCCCTTACCCGTTCTCTTTGGTTCACGAGACCTCGTTCTTTCCTTTTTCCCGGGTTTGTGCAGCATTACCTTTCCATTTCTTTGGGATAAAAATGCCTGGCTGGCGACTCTCATTCTTTCTTCCGCGCCACTTTCGCGTTTGTACCTGGATGAAAATCCCAGGAGCGACACTCCCCAGCAAGCATTCAGAAGTTGGTGTTGTTGTATCCCCAGCAGAAGACTGGTGGAATATCTTCCCTTGCAAAGATGTTATCTTCCCCACAGAGTCATGGTGTCTACTTTCCTCAGTTAGTCAGGAAGTATAGTCTCGTCGACAACGGCTTGAGCTAATCCCCAGTAGGGTGAGGGTAAAGTCATTTCCCCCCAGCAGCAGTTTAAGCTCAATGGTATCCCAAAGCAGAGTTGGTAGTAATCTTCGCAGCAGTTGATCAACTTTTGGTTAACACCCCTAGCAGGTTTTAAGTCCAATGGTTATTGGCACCTTTTCCGGAGTAGATCTCTGGGTTCCATCTTCAGTAGTTGTTATTCTTAATCCCAAACAGAGTGGAAGTTCTCTTGGAGTTTTCATCTCCAGCAGAGGTTGGGGTCAAGAAAGTTGTTCAAGTGTGTCTTTCCTCGGTTAGGGTTTGTTCTCGAAGATAATTTAGTTTGTCGTCCCCGGTGGAGTTGCTTTCGCCTTCATCATTTATTTTACTGGAGAGATCCTTTGCATTGCATGAGCATTTTTGCATGGCATCCTCCCAAACGCGTAGCATTTCCATTTCATATGGAGCATTACGCCATAGAAAAACTCAAACATATGCATTCGAAGCATAAGCCAGGTTTGATGTTCTCGTTTGCCAAGCGTTTCCCGACAGGAAGAGTCGTAATTCAGGAGATATCGTCCAACCTTATTCCCCAAGCGGTGGACTTGGTTATTTGGAGAGACTATTTGATTTATCCCTTCAGAGTTGTTAACGTTACACTCGTCTGTGTTCTTTTGATACTCGTCCGTGTCCTTTTTCATTTCCTCGATACTTCATCCATATTGATTCTAAACACTCGTCCGTGTTCCTTCAACACCCGTCCATGTTCGGTTTAGAATTTCAATCCCCAGTGAAGTTACCTTATCCTTGGAGACACCTGTCCGTGTTCTTTCAGCACCCGTCCATGTTTGAACATTTTAGACACCCATCTGTGTTCTTTCATCACCCGTCCGTGTCTGAACCTTTTAGACACCCATCCATGTTCTTTCAGCACCCGTCCGTGTTTGACCTTTGACACCCGTCCGTGTTCTTTCAGCACCCATCCGTGTTTGAACCTTTTAGACACCCGTCCGTGTTCTTACATCACCCGTCCGTGTTTGAACCTTAAACACCCGTCTGTGTTCTTTCAGCACCCGTCCGTGTTTGAACCTTAGACAGCCGTCTGTGTTCTTTCAGCACCCGTCCGTGTTTAAACCTTTTAGACACCCGTCTGTGTTCTTTCATCACCCGTCCATGTTTGAACCTTTTAGACACCCGTCCATGTTCTTTCATCACCCGTCCGTGTTTGAAATTTTTAGCCAATACCCGTCTGTATTGACCTTAGACACCCGTCCGTGCTCTTTCATCACCCGTCCGTGTTTGAACTTTTTAGCCAATACCCGTCCGTATTGACCTTAGGCACTCGTCCATGTTCTTTCATCACCCGTCCGAGTTTGAACCTTTGAGACACCCGTCCATGTTCTTTTAGCACCCGTCCGTGTTTGAACCTTTGAGACACCCGTCCGTGTTCTTTCATCACCCGTCCGTGTTTGAACCTTTTAGACACCAGTTCGTGTTCTTTCAGTACCCATCCGTGAAGATGGCCGGTTTAAATCCTGAGTGAATCGTACACTCAAAGGTACAATAGAGTCGCCACCGAACTTTATTTAGTCCCAAAGGACAGGGAAAATATCGATAAAACCCAAGGGGAAGAGAAACGGGAACGGGGGATCGGTTATGCGAAAGGAAGGTACTAGCACCTAACGCATCCGTCGTACTCGACGGGAACCATTTCGCTTGCTTCTAGGCTTGGATGGGTTATCTATCTAAAGGTTTTTAGCTAATAGAAGGAGGAGAGAGAGAGAGAGAGAGAGAGAGAGAGAGATAGAGACAGAGAGAGAGAGAGAAAGGGGAAAAGAAAGAAAAGAAAGAAGGTGCTCGCGGAGGATTGTGGCCCTCGTGCCTACCTACCCTCATAATGCAATGAGGAAATAAGAGCGTCGTAGTTCATGGAACCAGGGGACAGAAAAGAAGGAAGAAATGGAGAAGGAAAGAAGGGTGGAAGTGTGCTCGCCAAGACATCGCGTCTCGTGCCTACGTATCTGACATTCGAACGAATGCAGAATCAGAGCTTCCGTAGTTCGCGGAACTGAACGGAAAACAAAACAAGAAAGAAACAGGAAAACCAAATAAGTGGTGTCAAAACCAAGAGCAAGAGTGAAAGAAAAACTCTACTGGGGAAGACCACACAGTAAGAGCGATTGCACAAAAGACTAGGAGGAGAATGGTGTCAAAACCAAGAAGGAAAGAAACTCTGCTGGGGATAACAAAAAGAAATAGGTGTCGAAACCAAGAAAGTAAGAGCAATGGGTATAGAAAAGAATCCGCTGGGGATCCAAATAAAGGGATAGTGATGAAAACCAAGAGAAAAGGGAGACTCGAGGTATTAACTGGCCGGCAGTGGTTAACCGAAGAAAGAGAGTAAGACCCAGGCGGGGAAAAAAGGATGGTGTCAACAGACAGACTGTGATAAACCAAGAGAGAGAGAGTACTGAACCAAGAGAAGGTGTTTGACTCGGAGGGGACATCGGTATGTTAACTGATAAACAGTGGTTAACCGAGGAAACAAGGATTGCAACTCTGTGGGGATAGAGAAGCATTGGTTTTAACAGAGAAAACTGTGATCAACTAGAAGAGAAGGCGTAGGACCGATCGAAGGTCGTAACCCAAAAGGGGTGTTGGTATTGACTGAACAAATAGCACTTGACCAACGAAGAAAGGGTATTGAACCAAAAGAGGTTACTAGCCCAAGGGTGCAAGTATTCGAACCAGTAATGGTTGCCAACTGCGGGGTTCGATTTCAACAGGAGAACTGTGATTAACCGAGAAAAATGAGTGATTAACCAAAGGGAGGTGATTAACTCAAAAAATGGGATTCAGTATTTTAACATACAGACTGTGGTTAACTGAAGAAAAGGGTGATTAACCGAGAGAAGGTGATTAACTCGGGGAAACTCAGTATTTTAACAGACGGACTGTGGTTAACTGAGAAAAGAGACAAACGTTGGTGTTTTAACTGACAGACAGTGATTAACCAAACAAAGGTAGAAGAACCAAAAGAAGGTCGCGAACTCCGCAGGGGTTTCGGTATTTAACAGGAAAACTGTGTTTAACCGAAGAAAGAGGAAAGAGACTATCCAGGGGAATCAAAAGAACGATGATTACAAGAAAAGAGTAGGGTAAGAGTTGGGTGCTAACCCAAGAGACAATGATCTTTAACCAAGAGAAATGGTGATTGATCAAAAGAGAGATTGAAAAAGATAAAAGTGATCAGGGATCAACTCAACCGGGGATGGAGGAACGCTACAGTTTAAGGATAGAGGTGACTATTCTCAGCGAGAGGGCCAATGCCCTTACCCAAGAAATAGTCAGAATGAGGGTAGGATAACTCCCTCCTCATTCATTCTCTAGCACTTAAAGTATAGTGCGGAAATGGAAACAGACAGCTAACAGCTCCAATTTGTACAGTGCTCCTGCGTGGAGACGGACAACGTAACAGCTTCAATTTGTACAGTGCTCCTGCGTGGAGATGGACAGAGTAACAACTTCAATTGTACAGTGCTCCGATGCAAGGCGCAATGCGAAACTCCAACTCCACGGGGAATCGAGAGAGAAAGCTCTAAAGGAGGCCTAAAGAGAGGAAAGGGGAGGATCAACTAATCGAAACATGGTTTCGATCAATTAATCAAGGGGAAAGGACATGCCAACAATTTTCCAAAGAGAGTGGAAAATCGTTAAGGCAAAAGGTGCGAATTATTGATTATACAAAATTAAGCTCATCCATGAAGAATGAAACTTAATGCAAAACCAAGGAAGGGAGTACAAAACAGTACCACATGATCAAAATATATGCAACACAAAGTCATGCAATAGTAATCAAAGAGAAATGCAAGAATGATTATATTCACATGATACCAAAAGTATGAACAATTTGAATAATTGAAAGTGTGCAACAAAAGTTCATGAATATGCCTCAACCCGAAGTGAAATGACACTTAAGACATCCACAAAATCAAGCATGATAATCAATGGAAGTTAAAAGGAAGAAAGCATGGCAAACAAGCTAGAAAATGCAAGAAAATGGCCATTTTGTACAGTGGTAACCGGTTACTCACCACGCGTTAACCGGTTACTTATTTGAAACTTGCGTATTTTGGTGAAAATTGCACTGAGTAACCGGTTACTCACCATGTGTTAACCGGTTACCACTGTGACAGTGGCAAAAATAACAGAAAAAACAGCTTTCCAAAAGTGATTTTCAGCACTTAATCACTTATACCAACCAATACATGCTAGATCAAGAATTTGTGCACAAAAATTATATCATGTAAGTGCAATTAACACACATCACAGGCAATAATAATGGAGATTAAAGATCAAGCAAATGCGTAATAAATCGAACCGAAAATGATTGAAGTTACATCGTGAATGCGCGAAAACAATCGAAACAATTAGCAAAGATAGATCTACCAGCCTACAAGGCGGAGATGTCCCTTGGTAATTGTTGCAAAGTATTCTCGATGCAGAAAGTTAAAGAAAACTAGAGGAATCTTCAATTCGGTGACGAAACGTGTCGAAATCGAGCAAGAGACGATAAAGCTCCAAAATTCGAATTCGAACCGTTGAATGTTGAAGCAAATACTTGAGATAATTCCACAAGCTGAAATAACTCCAGAAATCCAAGTAGAATTGTAAAATTGATGAAGGTTGAGCTCAAGAAATAATCACTTTTGATGTAAAAGTGATTATCCTTCAAAGTAGAAGTGAGCTTTGGTGAGGTTTTGGAACAGAATTGGGATGAAGATGAAGATGTAGTAGAAAAATAAGAGAGAATTGAGAGTGAATTATGCAAAAATGGTTGAAGGTCCTTGAAAATGAGTGAATGTGAGTTTATATAGACTTTAGGTTTGGAATATGAGAGGTTTGGAGCTAGCTTTGGACTTAGCTTTGGGAGGTTTGGAGTTAGGGTTGGAGTTAGTTACACTTGACTCACTGAGTCAAGGTGGTTAACTCGGTTAGTTAGACCCAAATCGGTGCCAATCTCAAGGTGAACTCCAACATCCAAGGATTCACATTGCTTGGAAAACAAGGAACATGGTGCACTTGAATTAGAGTGAAGCATTGGAATAAATGCACTTGGACTGTCTTGAAATGTCTAGAGATGTCTAGAATATTCCACTCACTGCTAGAATCAAGTAGAATCAATGACCAAAGAGGGTTCATGACTGTTGTCCCAAAAATGCAGTAGGAACTGCAAATTTGCACTGAGTAACCGGTTACTCACCAGGCGTTAACCAGTTACTTCAGTCAATTTTGCCCAAATTGCTTAGGAAGTGATACTGGAGTCTCGATTCCGATTTTCTACCTCTTGATTTGATGAGTGAGCATGGAAACCTTTATTTTAAGCTTGTATTGATGATGAAATAATCTTGAGAGGATGCGATTAATCGGGCATGGAAAACCTGAGTATCCTATGACAAGAAACACACAGAGAAAAGTGCGAATGCGTATGCTAACGATGTGAATGCTTATGCTCATGCAAAAGGCAAACAAGGGAGGTCAAATTTCGGGTTACGACAGTCCGTGTTTGAACCTTTGAGACACTCGTCCGTGTTCTTTCATCACTCGTCCATGTTTGAACCTTTTAGACACCCGTCCGTGTTCTTTCAGCACTCGTCCGTGTTTGACCTTTTAGACACCCGTCCGTGTTCTTTCAGCACCCGTCTGTGTTTGACCTTTTAGACACCCGTCTGTGATCTTTCATCTCTCGTCCGTGTTTGAACCTTTTAGACATCCATCCGTGTTTTGACCTTTGACACCCGTCTGTGTTCTTTCAGCACCCGTCCGTGTTTGAACCTTTTAAACACCCGTCCGTGTTCTTTCAGTACCCGTCCGTGTTTTGACCTTTGACACCTGTCCGTGTTCTTTCAGCACCCGTCCGTGTGTGAACCTTTTTAGCACTCGTCCGTGTTTACCCTTAGCTCAGTCAACACTCGTCCGTGTTTATTTCAATCCATATTCAATACTTCGTCCGTATTGATTTTTGATACTCGTCCGTGTCGTGATCCTACATCTTTTATCACTTGTTCCCCAATGGAGTCATCTCTCCTTTTGCAGGATGCAAATTTGTGCGGTTATTTTTGGTATTCAATCTCCATGTATCTCGACAGTCTGGAAGCCTTTGTTTCCATACCCTCGGATCCAAGAAGTTTGAATAGGGGCAGCTATAACACCCCAAAATTTCCCTCTTGTTTCTAACTCTAACTGGCTTATGTTTCATTTCATTTGCATCGTCATTTCTGCATTTGCACGGTTCTTTTGGGCATGGGATCAAGGTATTTTCCAGTAGCTCATGGCGTCGCCGGTTCCAGTATCATTCCAATAATGTTCAGAGCCAAGCAGATAGCTTTCAAAGTCTTTTCGAGCCTTTATTTTGCCCATTAGATGATTTGATAAATAGAAGCTCCGACAGTCATTTTTTTTAACAGCAATTCAGCACCAGACGATTATTTTCAGCAGTATTCCGAGCACGAAATGGAGTTCACAACATATTTCAAGTATGTTTCAATGTTAATATCAAATGGCAAGTTTCATAGGTCTAACATGGCTCAGAACAAGTGAAAACGGGCATTTCTCCAAGTTTCCCTCCAAAAGGCACCAAATTCAAATTTTCCTTGTGTTAATCGATTAACACAATTTGTACTAAAATTGGTTAATCGATTAACCAAGGCAGAATTTACCCAAATATGGCAATTTTCAACACTGCAGAATTTTTGATCATTTGTGATCATGTGCTTGGCTTGTGCGTGTGTGGGAAGGATCTAGAACTGATCTATTTTCATCATTTTCCATCCAAAATTCAAATTCTTTCCACTCCAATTCCACATTCCCTTTCCTAACTCATTTTTCACCCTAAACTCCACCCACTAAACCTCACTCCAAACCCAAACTTAATTCCTAACCTAGGGGTTATTTAATCTAATCAACTCTAAACCTCTCATAACCTTGATCATTTTCACTCTCAATTTTCAGAATTCTATCAATTCTCTCTCACTTTTTCATTCTCCATTTCCATATTCAACCTTTCACCAAAGCTCCATATTCATAGATTCACAAATTCTTTATTGGAATTTGTGAATTCTTGAGCTAAACCTCCATCATATCCTCATTCTTGGTTCAATTCTGCAGTAGCAACTTATTTGGATCTAGATTCAAGATTTTGGAATCACTTCTTGGAGAGCTTTGGCTTATTTGTGGATTATTGCTTGGATCTTCAAGTGTTCTTGATAAAGCTTCATAGATCTCTGGATTTCTCGCTTTGATTCATCAATTTTCATTTGCAACACTTACCAAAGCAATTCTCAGCTTTGTAGGTTGGTTTTTCCTAGATCTATGCTTGATTTAGCTTAATTTTAACTTATACAATGTAGATCTTTGATTGTTGTTGATTTTGATCCATTTGCTTGAATTTGATTCTTGATGTTGATGATTATTGGATCTAAGTGATGTTTGAATTATGTGATTGAGCTTAATTCTCGTGCATTGTTGATTGCTTGGTCATTGGAAGTGATTGCATAAGTGATTTTGCTGCTGAAAGTGATTTTTCAAACTGATTTTCGGCTGCTGGTACAGGGTTAATCGATTAACCAATTGCAGTGAAATTAGGTTAATTGAATAACCAGTGTAAATTTTGCATAATGAGAGCAGTTAATCGATTAACCAAAATGAACTGTAATTGGTTAATCGATTAACACTGATGCAGAGTGTGATTTTTGTGCATTTTTTAGCATGTTTCGATCCCGTTTCATTGTTAATCTTCATGGATTGATATGATGCACATTTGTGGACTGTTTTGATGCTGTTGCACCTCACACCTTTGCATGAACACGATTTTTTGACACGCGATTCTTGGTTTCCATTGATGAATGTTCATGATTGTGTTGTTGTTTTTCTTGATGTGATGAACACTTTGTACACACTCCTTGAGCATGTTAGTTGTGAACAATTGCTTATGTTGCTGGAGCTTTTGTGTTGTGCATGCTTGTTTGCTTTTAATTCCATGAAATGCATGTTTGAATTAATTTGATCAAATGACAAATAATGTGCATTCTTTCATGATGTTTTCGAGAGTTGTTTACCATGGTTTGTAGTGTGATGGTGATCATGATTGATTGATTAATGTGTAATGTTTGATGCGTGTTCGTTATGCCATGATTGAATCGTTTTGAAATGCATCACTTGCTGCCCTGTTTCCATTGCTATCTTGGTGCATATGTGCTGTTGTATGTGCTGTTGTTTGACCTTTTACACCTCCTTTTGTGCTAAACATGAGCTGTTAAATGCTGTTTGGTGTATTGGCTGGAATTTACCGTTGTACAGGTGCTGGAGCGCTATTGTAGCCGCTGTTTTTTATTTATCGCTTTGGTTTTTTCCTTGCTTTTGCTTGCTCCCTTAAGATTCCTAGTTCAACTTAATTTTTGATTAAGCTTGGAGTAGGATAGACATTAGGATTCAAACCATGCATGCTAACTTAGGTAGATGTTTCCCCTTCTTACCTCAACCATAGGGCCACTTTTGCATGACACCATTAGGATAGAATTCCCCTTAGTGTTTTCTTTTCCCTTGAGTCTTATCTTCTCATATCATAACATTTCTAAAACACTTAATAAATATAACGTATATTGCACTCGAGCCTTAAGTGTAGGAAATGAAGAACGAGGGGTCTCCCCTCCTCTTCTAGAGTGTTTAGCATATGTCCCATTGGGGGCGACCATGCGAGGCATTCATTCCCGCATGGTAGACTTTGGTGCAATATAAGTTACAAACTAACTTCAATCTACTTCTGTCTAAAAAATACAAAAACAAATTCAAATCACTTTTATCCTTCGGGATTGTTAAGTTTCAAACCGTTTTCAGAAAAGAGCTCGTCGCTCACATAAAAAACACTAACCGACCTCGTTAGGTCAAACTACGTTTGCTCTGATTCCTCTTTCCCGTCCGATTGAGGATACGTAGGCACAAGATGCAATATCTCGACGAGCAACCTCCCCTTTAGTGCGTAGTCCGTCGAACTACGTTGACTCTGATTCTTCGCTCGTCCACGAAGATACGTAGGCATTGGATTTCGAATAAATCCCTGCGAGTCTGTCTTAGACTTCCCCTCCCCATTTTTTCTATTTAGCCGTAGACTTTAGGATAATTCACCCTCTGTTTAGACAACAAGCGGGGATCCCATCGAGTACGATGGACGCGTGGGGGTGCAAATACCTTCCCCTCGCGTAACCGACTCCTGAACCCGGACTATGGTTGTGATGACCATGTCTTCTCCCTCTTCAGGTTTTCTTCGATGTTTCCTTTCCCTCGATCGGGATAAATAACGTTCGGCGGCATCTCTTCTGTTCTTGTTTTCTCGCCAGTTGTTTTTCGCAGGTTGCGACAGGATGCATTCATCAAAAATCGGGAATTAGGGTTTCTTGACCTAATTCACCCCTAAGTTGACTTTTGGAGCAATACATGAGCCAAGACCTCAAGAAGTGTTTTGAAGACCTCCAATCCATCATATTGATCCATTCACAAGGTTGGATTGACTCAAAGAGCTTGGTTCACGCGCAATACAAAGATTCAAATTCATCTGGACTAATTAGGGTTTCCTGATGAAAAGTCAACTGTACCTTTGACTTTTGACCAAGACATGATCCCAAACCTTGGGACATGCTTCAAGACACTTTAAAACACCTATGGAATCCATCCATTAGGTTTGAATTAGGTCAAAGACTTGATTTCATAGAGGATCACAAAGTTTCACATTCATCTGAAAAAAGTCAACTGTGCCAAAAACCAAGTTTGACTTTTTGAATTTCTTGACAAACAAGGCTTCCCTAAGTCAAAAACAATGTTAAATCATGGTTTGGATCATCATCCATCAAGAAATATCAATAAAAGTGAGGTTACTTTAAAAAGGGGCAACCTTAAGAAACTTAAATTTTTCTAAGTTGAACAAAATTGATTTAGTACTAACTTTGCAAGGTCATAACTCCCAAACCACAAAGCCAGTTGCTTCCATCCAAAGCTCAAATGAAAGCTCTCATTACATACTTCAAAATTGTCAACTTCATCAGATTCCAAATCGTCATGGATTTTGAGTTATGGATTGATCAAAATCACAAAAACATGATAATGACCACTTTTTCCAACACTTAGTGAAAATTTTGGACATAATCTGTGTTGGATTTTCACCAACTTTGAGGCCGTTTTCTACCTTGATCCAAGTTGATTCAAGACCAATGTTGGACATCTAAGTTAAAGTAGGATATACAAGTTTTCTAAAGAGTACCAGAACTCATCCTAATTCAACTTGAGTAGGGAGTTATGAGCATGGACACATGACACCTCCAAGACTGGTTTTGCAAGACAGTCTTGCACTTGGAAAGTCGTGTCATCTTACAAGACAAGTTTCTAAAGTGCAATGAACATGATCTCTACAGAGCTACAACACCATAGAACCTTGCAAGTCCAAAACCTCATCATTTGGCATGTGACATTCAAAGTTCAAATCCAAAACTTTCAAATTTATCATGAAGCATTGAATGGATGCATAGAGCTGGCATGTATCAGTTCACAAAATTGCAAATGAGTCAAGATAAACTCAAGCATCAGAAGACCATAGGCCTTCAAGATTGACTTAAGTCAATGGCTAGAGGAGACTTTGGCAACAAGACAAAGTTCAATGGATAATGGAGTGATCCAGCCTCCATTCACTATTGCTCCCAAAAAAAACTTGCTCTACTATAAATAAAGCTTCTTTCTGATCAATTCAAGTACACCAAAGTACCATAACACTTGCTTTCCTCCAAATCACTCTCAAAAAACTAGATTTTGCTTCTCATTCAAGTAACATTCGAATTTTCCTTTTGAGAGCAATTCTATAATAACCAATCATGCCAACACCTCACATACATCATATACGAGTGATCCATAACCTTAAAACTCATCTGGAACATCAGAATCACAAAGTCACCCCCATTTGCTAAAGCTTTTTGGCCTATTTGCAGTTGAGGTGCCACAACAAGTTCCAAGCTGATTCAATCCATTCTAAGCCTTCAAACACATTACTTGAGGTCCATTGAAGATGTCCAAATCATTACACAACATCTGTAACACCTCCAACATAGAATTTGAATTCTTCTTGCAAGAGGTAAGCCTGACACTCTCAAACTTTATGATCCATGCATCATAAATGTGTTTTTAAGTTACAAACATGTTTCTGCACTTATGTAGAGTGTTTCCCCTCAATCAATTGCTATGTATGAATCGTGTATAGGATTTCATAGTGTTCTTGCAAAAATTAGGGTTCTTGAGTTCATCTTCTGATTTCTCACTCCACACTTAATATAAATGCAATTAATTGGTACCATTGGAATCCTTGTTCAAAAACGAGCAAGTTTCATGTTTACAAAAGTCATTTTCATTGAGTAATTAGAGGGATATGAGAGGTTTTGTAAATCTAAGGTGGAAGAACACGCGCAAGCAAGAACATGTGTTCTTGGCGCCATTTTTTTTAAATTTTTGAATATTTGAATTTTAATGTTTTATTAATTGATTTCAAAAATTAATTTCTCTCTCATTTTTTATCATTTTTTATTGGTTATTTTTTAAAAAGTCACAAAAATGTTAAATTATTTTATTCTACAAAAAAATCACATTTATATTATTTATTTAATATAGTTCGATTTTTTGAATTTAATTTAATTTCATTTGTTTTTAAACATTTAAAAAATGAAATTCCCACCTTGATTTTTCAAAACCAATTGGATTTTAAGCTTTCATGTGATTAAACATGATTTTTCAAAATATTTTTTAAAGTTGACAACTTGTTCTTAAATATATTAGATATTTTGTATCATTTTATATTTAATTTCCTTTAAAAATTATTTATTTTTTTATTAAAATTAGGGTTTCTCTTAATTTTAGTTTTTCAAACACTTTTCAAAACACTTTTGGGCCTCTTGGTAGAGTGTAAGTCCCATCCCTTTGTAAATAAAACTTTTTAGGCCTCAGTCATTGTATAAGTCCCGATACGATTTTAGAAATCTCGGCGTGATCGTCATTTTCAAAACAATTTTCATCTGGGCCTACTCTTAAGTTGTAAGTCCCATCTTTCTTCTTCTCGATCACTTTTGGGCCTCTAATAGAGTGTAAGACCCAACCCTTTTTGTACATAAATAATTTGGGCCTCAGTCATTGTATAAGTCCCGATACGATTTTCAAAATAACTGCACGATCACTGTTTTTCTTCTGTGCCTCTCCTTGAGCTATAAGTCCCATCTCTTGTATAAAAATAATTTTTTGGGCCTCTGCTATAGTATAAGTCCCACAACTTCGGTCGGTATCGCAGTGCGATCAATGTTATCAAATAAGTCATATGGGCCTCTCTTTGAGCTATAAGCCCCAAACAAATCTTTTTTAACAACTTTCTTTTAATTCAAATTCAAATTCAATGTATTTTCAAAACTTTATTCAATCTCTTGAAACCCTAAAAGAGGGAATACAATTGTAGTGAATACAACATACCACTTTATGCTTGGGCATCTTCCCAAAAGGTTAGTCCCCACATATTTTTCAATGCATATTTATATATATATATATATATATATATATATATATATATATATATATATATATATATATATATATATATATATGTCAATATATTTGCCTATATATATTTGTGCATATCTTGTTTAGAGTTTTTCCCAGCAGTTAGGTCTAGGTTTAAGATCAAACCAGAGGTTACTTTCAACATAGTCAAAAACTAGTTCCCCCATTGGAAATTCCAGATATAGTCTTGCCTCCTCTTGGGCTTATACAATATGGAACAGAGAAAGGCATTATTCCTGGTGAAACTTTTCTCAAGACTGTCCAAACTTAGAAGTATATATGTATAAGAAATTCATTTCCCCAAAGAGGACTAATTCTCGGTGAAAGCTCTTTTGAATTTTTTCAAACCCTAAAACTGTTCAGCAAAGAAAGGATTAATTCCCGGAGAAACCTTTCTTGAACTTTTCTTAGGCTTGGACCCACAGGCTTCCTAAAAGCATCCCCAACCTCCTCTTGGGCTTTGTACAAGGATCCACAGGCTTCTTAGAAGTTCTCAGCCTCCTCTTGGGCTTAGTACAAGGACCCGAAGACCTCCTACAGGTATAGGAAATAAACTAGTCATCTTTACATTGTTCAATCCTCTGGAGAGTCAGAATTCCAAAACATCTAACCAATCTAGGGTTATTTCTAATCCCTTAAAACCTCAACCTCCTCTTGTGCATCATATAAAGATCATCCTCCAGTTAAGAGTCAACCTCTTCATACCAGTAGACTTGGAAAGTCTCATCTCCTCTTGGATCTCAAAGAAACCCTCAAGTTTCCTAAAAGCATAGAAAAAAACCTGATTATTTCATCAACACACTAATCTCCAGTAGAGTTTGAAACCTCCATAGGTTTTTGATCAGTAAATAGCAAGTGTACTATTTAACGATGTTGTAATAATTGGGGTTATCCCCAGAGTCGGTCTCTCGAGGACTGCGCGTCAATGTAAGTGCAGATGCTAATTCAATTAAACAAAAGTTTTCTTTTGGGGTTTGTTTGGTTGAGAGAATTATAATAACAAAATAAAATTAGCAGAATAATAAAAGTGCTTTTTACGAAAATTATGAAACATGCTAGGGAAGGTGTATAAATTGCTTAGTAAGAACCTTAAATTATAATCAAAGAGAAATGCCTCAAACCTTAATTTTACAAAACCTTAATAGTATTTTTCTTAAATTCCTTAATCGAAAAACCTTTGTATTCTCCCTTGACCCTAATTCCTTAGCGGTCAAGAAAGAACATCAAGCAATAGTCCTGACAAGGTTTATAAAAGTCACTACAGGGTATCCCCATTCCTAGGCAATATCTACCGTAGTGTTATTATGCAAAATGATATATTAGGTTTTTCAGACCAAATCCCTAATCGTAAATCGTTCCCAATTTAACCGATTGCATCAAATATTTTATAATTTGCATAATAAAAGATTAAAGCAAGAAAACAAAATCTCATTGACTAACTCAAAATAGGTTCATACATCACAATTCAGGGACACCTCCTAGCATTAGGGGGTTTAGCCTCTCATGTTCAAACTAAAAACAATAACAAGAAAAGAATAAGAAAATGGCATTACAATAGTATTTGGATCACTTTGATCTTCAATGGCTTCCGCGGTTGAATGATCTCCGTTCTCCAAAAACCCTTGATCGCATAAAATTCGTAACTTTGTTCATGAAAAGTCAAAAAGTCTATTCCCCTCTCTCCCCTTGCCTAAGTAGTTCCAAATCACTAAAATAACATGAAATTCCCAGAATACCCCTCAGAGCATTTAAACTCCAAAAATATTAAAAATCAGAAAATTTCATCTCCCAGGCTTGCTGACACGGGCCGTGTCAGCTGACTTGGGCACCCATGTCAGCCTTCTGTTCCTCTGCGCCAACTCTTTCTGCTCCAGGCCTGCTGACACGGGCACCTGTGTCAGCCCTCTGACTTTGTCCAAAACTCTTCTTTTCCTTGTCTCTCCTGACACGGCGTGTCAGGTAACACGGGGGCCCGTGTCAGGCTTCTGGCTCCTTCCAAAACTGCATTCGAACCGCATCCGAACTTGGTATTTCTTCACGTAAACTCTCCGGCTTCCAAACTGTGACCTGCAAACAAAGGAACTACCAAACTAAGACTTCAAGAGTACTTTATTTATCATAATTTTAAACTAAACAAAGACAAGCAAACAAAATGCAAAAACTTTAATACTTAAAGAAAAATGATAAAAACAAACCAAAGTGTTACCGATAGAGCGAAATTCTTCCCAAATGATTGACGAAAACTAAGTAGAATAGGTGACCGATCATAACCCCAAACTTAACTCGTTGCTTGTCCTCAAGCAATGTATGAGACAAAACGAGGTCACCCCAAAATTCTTTCTAACCACAATACAACCGATGTCTTTTGCAACTCGCTTTCCACCATCTGGTCAAGTTTCAAGTTTTCCCGATTCAAACTGTCCTCTACACTTCCACATCAAAGTACTCCTTCACCTGCAGGCTTTTTCACACTTCTCACCAAATCTCTCGGGGTTAAAGTGTTTTTCACTCATAATTCAGCATATGCAATATCAACTCTTAAATTTGAATAAATTCTACCTTCATTACACAGACAGATTACACACACTTTTTGAGGTCTTTTGGGTTGTAACGAGGCTTAGGTACGGTGGGATAAACAAGGAGATGGATACACAAAGGTTTTGAGGCTCAGCATCTGTGATGTTGATTTCTCGCTGTGCTTATTTTAGTACCATGGGGATTTGATCACTCTTTTATTTGTGATACTTTGAAGTTTAGGCAAGTGCTTTTTCTCTTTTCTCTTTTTTTTTTATGATATAATTATCTCTTTTTTTTTTCTTTTTCGCACTTGCCTTTCTTCATGTAGGTGAACTACCCTAAACTTAGAATTTTACACAGATTCAACAATTACAACACTTATGTTGAGCAGGGTAAGGAGTGTTTGGCCAGGGGTTAACATTGGTGGTTGTCACAAACAAGTGGATTTAGGCTCAATAGGGGGTAACAAAGGATAAACATGATTAAGGGTAGGCTTGAAAGGCTCAGGTTGATAATGAAAAACAAATGTGCCTCAGTGTGTGTTCTCATGCAGTGCTATGTGAGTAGAACGTACGCAAATTCAAAGTGATAAAGTCATACCTGATTCAAATCTCATGATGATGTAATCTTTTGGGTAAAACTTACAGACTCCAAAGTACTTCTCATGTAATGCAGCTTCTTTTCTTGTCTGGGTCAACCTTCCACTCTCGGTCCGGTGTCATCAAGCTGCGTCCAACAATTGTTCTTGGTTGTATCAACTTCCAGGGTGCCTTGGCAGTAAGTCTGGGTTTGAATCTTTCATCCTCTAACTACTCGTTCATCATTCATCCGGCCGAATCCAATCCATCTGTAACACACAACATTAACAAAAATAACAAAAGGACTTAAACAGAAAATAAAACACACAAAAAGCAAATAAAATAAAAACCCCCCACACTTGAACCAAACAGTGACCCCACTATTTTAGAACAACAATGAGAGGGAACTCATAAAGCCTCGCTGAGGAGGAGGGGGAGGAAATCGCAGCATCATCTACTGCATCATGGTCTACATCTCATCCAGGATATCACCCTGTCAGGTTTGCTCACGTCCTTGACGTGCCTGTTCATCCCGAAATTCTCCAATTTCAGCTTTAATCCATGACCATTGATTCGGTTCTATGGAAAATGTCCCGATGCCTGTGGATGATGTTCCCGCATGAGGCGGAACTGTTTGATGTGGCTCTGGCTCAGCATGGAAATCATTTTCACCTGCATCAAAATTTTCCTCATCCTGCTCGTCCACTACTTCGAGGACGGCATTCCCATAAAGCCAGTTCGCATTATCATCAATCCTAATTCTATTGGGGTTAGGCAGGGTCATAACATATTGCTCAGAACAAAAATAGCCACACGAACCTCCAGCATAAGTAATCATTCTCTTCTGGACTAAAGAATTTATATCCAATTTGGTCTTACCTGAGACCGGCGTGTCATTATGCTCAGCTGGGTCATAGCCCAAGTGTTCAGCTATTTGGGTGATCATCCCACCAACAGAAATGCCGCCAGAATTGGCACGGCCAACTCTTCCCAGATAGTCAGCTGCAAAGGCAGCCAAATTAAGTGATATCCCATTCGCCATAGCGTACAAGAAAAAAGCTCCTTCTGGGTAGCAACCCCGGTACTGTCTTCTCTACCGAACAGAGTATAAGCCAACACCTTCTGAGCGTATCTGAAACAAGGGTTCTGTATCCCTGAGGCTTTAGCTCCCTTAGCCACATACTCTGTGTGGCCTGTTATTGTCGTCCAAAAAGTTGCCGCATCAAATGATTCCGGAACAGCCCCAGGGCCATCAATTGGAAGGTCTAAAATGCTCCCCGGGTCTTCCACTGTCAACACGTGGTCATTATTATGTAACCTGAAACTCAAAGTGCCATGAAAATAATAAGAGGCACCTGTCCATGTCTTTTTGAGTTTAAAATTGACAGTACTTAAAATTCGAGGGTAATGCGCTCGTAAGTCGGCGCCTCATACATAATAAATTTCAACATTCCTAAACTATGGAACATTCTAGTTACCTCTATATGCAGCCCTAATTGAGACAAAGTTTCAGAACACAAGTACCTAGTCGGAGTGATTTTTCTCTTAACATGCACGGAATACCTTCGCTCGTGCTCGTCATTGTCAAAAATTATCTCGTGAGCATTGGTTCGGCGGATAGTGCACTTCCTAGTCCTGGATGGCTCAGCCGCCGGTTGCTTTCCTCTATCTGCACGCCTTGGGGGCATTATTGTCAACCTGAAAAAATCACACAAACTGAAAACGAAAATTAGGAGAAAAAGAAACCGTAGAAACGTAGAGAATGATGAGTAGAACAACTTTTGTGAAGCGGGATGATGGTTTTGATGAGTGGGTGATGCGAAAATGTGAGCTTTTGTGATGAGTGACAATGGGATTTAGGTGTTTTTAAGAAGTAGGAAGAAGAAAAAGTGGGAGAATGAGAGAGATAATGGAGTAAAATGAATAAAGAGTGGTTAATATGAAATAAAAATAACTAAAATGCGCGTGGGTCCCACCAGATCAACTAAAAATTTTTTGAACATTTTTGAAAATTCGGGGGCGCGCTGCTTGACACGGGCGGCCGTGTCAGCCCCCTGGAACCCATTTTCCTCCAATTCCAAAAACTCTTCATTTTCGCCTTCCTGACACAGGTCGTGTCCGGTGACACGGGCACCCGTGTCAGGCCCCTGGAACTCCACCTTTTTCATCTTTTTCAACTTTTTGATAACTTCCCTGACACGGGCCGTGTCCGGTGACACGGGCACCCGTGTCAGGCCCCTGATTTTCACACAATAGCCAATTTTTCACTTTTTCTTTGACTCCTCCTCTGAACAACTGCAACATACATGAGTACCTACACAACACAAAACAGACAAACACATAGAAACAAGGAAAAAAACGGTGAATAAAAATGCGTGGGTTGCCTCCCACGTAGCGCTTCGTTTAATGTTGCATGGCTCGACGGTCCCCCATCCTACCCTGTAAGATGAACGACTTCTATTCTTTCACCTGGTTGTCCTTGAAAATAAGGTTTCAACCTCTGATCGTTCACTTTAAATGTATCTCCACTCGTTGAATTCTTCAACTCAATCGCACCATGGGGAAACATTTTGTGAACTACAAACGGCCCTGACCATTTAGACTTCAACTTTCACGGGAATAATTTCAACCGAGAATTGTATAAAAGGACCAGTTGTCATTCCCAAAACTCTTTCTTTTGAATCCTCCTATCATGCCATTTCTTAGTTTGATCTTTGTAGACTTTGGCATTTTCATACGTCCGATTCCAAAATTCCTCTAACTCATGGAGTTTAAGAATCCTCGAACTTCCAGCTATAGATAGATCCATGTTGAGGAATTTCGATAACCCAGAGTGCCTTGTGTTCCAACTTTAATGGTAAATGGCAGGCCTTTCCATAGACTAATTGGTAAGGAGACATACCGATTGGCATTTTGAATGCCATTCGATACGCCCAAAGAGCATCATCCAACTTCGTTGCCCAATCCTTCTGAGAGGAACTAACCATCTTTTCAAGAATTTGCTTGAGTTGTCGGTTAGACACTTCTACCTGGCCACTTGTTTAAGGATGGTACGGAGTGGCGATCCGATGCTTCACATTATACTTTTGGAGTAGCTTTTCCATGAGGTGATTTAGGAAATGGGTTCCCTCATCACTTATCAATGCTCTGGGCACTCCAAATCTAGCAAAAATGTTATCTTTTAAGAACTTTACCACTACCTTGGCATCGTTAGCGGGTAAGGCCACGACTTCGACCCACTTAGAAACATAGTCTACCGCCACTAAGATATAGTGTTTTCCAAATGACAGTGGAAATGGCCCCATGAAGTCTATCCCCCAAACATCGAACAATTCAACTTCCAACATATAGTTTTGGGGCATCTGATTTCTCTTAGATATATTCCCTGTTCTTTAGCATTTGTCACACTCTTTGACCATCTCTTGGGCATCTTTGAACAATGAGGGCCAATATAATCCAGACTGAAGGACTTTGGTTGCGGTTCTATCACCACTAAAATGCCCTCCGTATTCTGAGTCGTGACAAGCTTTTAACACATCCCTCTGTTCTACCTCGGGTACACATCTTCTCACTAAACCATCCACTCCTCTTTTGTACAAGAATGGATCATCCCATAGATAGAACCTGCAATCATGCAAAAACTTTTTCTTTCGGTTAGAATCAAAATCATCAGGGATGATACCACCTACCAAATAGTTCGCATAATCTGCGAACCAAGGAACACCAATAACAGCGAGGATGTGTTCATCAGCAAACTCATCCTTTATCGGTCGTTTCTCTTCTATTTCTTCAATAGGTGACATACGAGAAAGGTGGTCAGCAACTGTATTTTCACACCCTCTCTTGTCACGAATCTCAACATCAAAATCCTGAAGGAGTAGAATCCATCTCAAGAGTCTTGGTTTAGAATCCTGTTTAGCAAAAAGATACTTCAAAGCAGCATGGTCAGTATAAACAATGACTCTTGAACCCAACTGATATTACCTAAATTTATCAAAGGCATACACAACCGCTAACAACTCCTTTTCGGTAGTTGCGTAGTTCATCTGTTCAGGGTTCAACACATGACTAGCGTAGTAAATAACATGCAGTAACTTATCTCTTCGATGTCCCAAAACAACCCCTATTGCAATGTCGCTAGCATCGCACATGATCTCAAACGGTAAAGACCAATCGGGGGCAATAACAATAGGTGCCGACACTAATTTATTTTTCAATGTCTCAAATCCATCGGCACACACTTTATCAAAAATAAAAGCCCTATCCTTAACCAAAAGGGTGGTCAGGGGCTTGGCTATTTTAGAGAAGTCTCTTATGAACCGGCGGTAGAAACCCGCATGGCCTAAGAAACTTCGTATACCTTTTTCGTTTACCGGAGGTGGAAGCTTTGAGATTACCTCCACTTTGGCTTGGTCTACTTCGATTCCCTTGTGGGAAATTTTGTGACCCAACACTTTACCTTCACGGACCATGAAATGACACTTCTCCCAGTTGAGGATTAAATTGCTTTCCTGACATCTTTCTAAAACAAGAGAAAGGTTAGTTAAACAATTATCAAAAGAAGAACCAAATACCGAGAAGTCATCCATGAAGACTTCCATATGCTTTTTAAGCATGTCAGCAAAGATGGAAGTCATGCATCTCTGAAATGTAGCTGGGGCATTACATAACCCGAATGGCATCCTTCTGTAAGCAAAAACACCATATGGGCATGTAAAAGCCGTCTTCTCTTTATCTTCTGGAGCAACCGCAATTTGGTTGTAATCGGAGTATCCGTCTAGGAAACAATAGTAATCAAAACCCGCTAGTCGTTCTAACATCTAATCAATGAACGGAAGTGGGAAGTGGTCCTTCCTTGTGGCAAGATTTAACCTTCTGTAGTCAATACACACCCGCCACCCTGTAATCGTCCTCGTCGGAATCAACTAATTTTTCTCATTTTTGATGATGGTGGTTCCCCCCTTCTTGGGCACTACATAGACAGGACTCACCCATGAGCTCTCAGATATCGGGTAAATAAGACACGCATCAAGCAACTTCACCACTTCTTTTCTTACAACTTCTTTCATAGCTGGATTAAGTCTTCTTTGAGGTTGGACAACCGGTTTATGATCATCCTCCATGGGAATTTTGTGCATACAAACAGTGGGACTAATACCCTTCAAATCCTCAATTTTCCAACCTATAGCCCCCTTGTACTTTTTGAGGACTTCAATCAACTTATCTTCTTGAACAGTTTTTAGGCTAGCACTTATGATGGCTGGACATTTACCTTCGGTGTCGAGGAAGACATACTTGAGGTTTTCCGGAAGTTGTTTCAATTCCGCACTCTTTTTGGTCTCTTCACTCCCCTCCACCAATTGAGGTTGTCTTAGATCCTCCCACCAGTGTGGTCGAGATCCTTTCCATGGAGGTAAAGCTTCCATCATAGCCAACACTTCCAACTCTCTCTCACCCACTTCTTCGCTATCTTCGAAAATTGACAAACTTAACACTTTTCATCAATCTTTACCTCTTCATCATAAACCTTCATAGTGATGGTTCCCCCTTCTATATCTATCATGCATCTCCCGGTTTCCAAAAAGGGTCTACCAAGAATAAAGGGAATCTCTTCATCTTCAGGCATTTCAAGAATCACAAAATCCACCGGGAATACAAACTTGTCAACTTTCACTAGCACATCTTCCACGACCCCATAAGGTCTCTTCACCGAGTGATCCGCGAATTGAAGTGTCATCCTAGTGTCTTTTACCTCACCTATACCCAACTTTCGATGGATGGATAAGGGCATTAGGCTCACACTAGCACCCAAGTCAATAAGAGCTTTCTGGAATGATCTATCCCCAATTGTGCAAGGAATAGTGACAGCACCTCGATCTCTCTTCTTTACTGGAATCTTCATACCCTGCAAAATGGCACTACAAGTTTCGGTTAGGATAATAGGATCCGTGTCAACGGTTTGCTTCTTTGAAATGATATCCTTCATGAACTTTGCATAAGTGGGCATTTGCTCGAGTGCCTCCAACAATGGGATATTGAGCTCAAGCTGTTTGAACATCTCCAAGAATTTTTCGAAGTTATTCTCTTGCTGCCCCTTCTTCTTGTTCCTTTGAGGATAAGGAAGTTTAATGACCGGTTTGGGCTCAATAACCTTTTCTTTCACTACTTCTTCCGGTGACACCACCTTTTCAGCTACTACTTCATTTTCTTTTTTCTCAAGATCAACCTCCAGCAATTGGTCTTCTAATTCATAATTTTTTTCAGGAACCTCAATAGATTTACCACTCCTTGTGGTCACAACACTAACATTATTATGATCCCGCGGGTTGGGCACAGTGGCACTAGGTAGATCACCTGGTGCTTGAGAACTTGCTAGTTGTTGCACTATTTGGCTCATCTGGACTTCAAGGTTTTTTATCGAGGCACCTGTGTTCCTAAAATTGCTTCTTGTCTCTTCTTGGAATTGGGAGCTCTGAGCGGCCATCTTTTCAATGGCGATTTCCCAATCAGCTTTTTAAGGTGCTTGTTGCTGAAACTGTTGTGGGTGTTGTTGAAACTGTTGCTGAAATTGTTGAGGGTATGGCTGCTGAGGTTGTTGTTGTTGAGGGCGGTATTGTTGTTGTTGTGGTTGGTTAGGAGGTGGAGCAACCCCTTGCTTTGAAACATTCCCTTGCTGGTCTTTCCATGAGAAATTCGGATGATTCCTGCACCCCGGATTATAGGTGTTGGAATAAGGATTATTCTGCTTCAAAAAGTTGATAGCTTCCACTTGTTGAGCGGTGGCAACATAATGCACAGTAAAATGCAGCCCTCCACAGATTTCACAATTCACTGGTGGAACTGGTTGAACCTGTGCCACAGTTTGAGTATCAAGATTCATCTTTTTAATCCTCCTTTCTACCTCAGCCGCAATCTGCTCTTCCATTTTTACCACTTGCTCCGTAAGCTTCATATCAATAATCTTTTCAGGTTGGCTTACACTGCGATCATACAACTCCAAGTGCTCATTTGCTGCAATAGCCTCAATTATTTTTTTAATGCCAGTGGCTGTTGTAAAGTTGGTTGAGCCACCGGCTGCTGTATCGATGAGCTGCTTAGTCTTCATCTTGAGACCATTCACAAAATTCTGCATTTGTTCGGTTGCGTCCATATTATGAGTGGGACATGCAACCAAACACCTCTTAAACCTCTTATAAGCATCTCCAAGTGACTCTCCCTCTTTCTGCTTGAAATTAACGATGTCGTACCGCTTTCGGATGTACACAGAAGCAGGGAAGTATTCATTCAGAAATGTAGTTTCAATCTCTTGCCAAGTAGTGATACTCCCCGCAGGTAAGGAGTAAAACCACTCTTCGGCTTCATCAGATAGGGTGAACGGGAACATCACCAACTTCTTTGCTTCTTCAGAGTGTCCCTTAATCTTCAAGGACGTACTCATGGTAAGGAATCTTTGTAGGTGCTTGTTGGCATCTTCATTGATCCTTCCTGAAAATGGCCTACTCTGAAGCTGTCGGATGGTGGACGGATGCAGCTTGAACTGCGCAACAGTAACGGGTTGATTAACGATTGTCAACCGCACTATTGGAGCATCCGCCTTTCCATAATCACCGAGAAGTCTTTCTGTTGGTGGATCTTCCACCATAATAAGAGTTTTCGGCTCTGAGTCTGTGCCGGAATCTGTGTGCTCTGAGTGTCCTGAAACTGATTCTTCTTTCTCGAGCTCAGAAATAATTGGTTCTGAACCCGACGCTTCCAGTCTCTCTAGTTTAGCTTGACGACGTCTAGCGTGCAAAAATCTCCCTGGTTCTGCGTCAAAAGAAAATTCAGCTGAGGCCTTACCTCGCATACACAGGTTAGAAAATTATTAGTATTTAAAAATATATATAAAAAAAATAAAAATGACAGAAAAATAAAAATTTTGGTCACAGAGTGACAAAATTTCAATTGAACTAACACAACACTTAGAATTTGGCAGTCCCCAGCAACGGCGCCAAAAACTTGATCGGTAAATAGCAAGTGTCCTATTTAACGATGTAGTAATAATTGGGGTTATCCCCAGAGTCGGTCTCTCGAGGACTGCGCGTCAATGTAAGTGCAGATGCTAATTCAATTAAACAAAAGTTTTCTTTTGGGGTTTGTTTGGTTGAGAGAATTATAATAACAAAATAAAATAAGCAGAATAATAAAAGTGCTTTTTACGAAAATTTTGAAACATGTTAGGGAAGGTGTATAAATTGCTTAGTAAGAACCTTAAATTATAATCAAAGAGAAATGCCTCAAACCTTAATAGTATTTTTCTTAAATTCCTTAATAAAAAAACCTTTGATATTCTCCCTTGACCCTAATTCCTTAGCGGTCAAGAAAGAACATCAAGCAATAGTCCTGACAAGGTTTATAAAAGTCACTACAGGGTATCCCCATTCCTAGGCAATATCTACCGTAGTGTTATTATGCAAAATGATATATTGGGTTTTTCAGACCAAATCCCTAATGGTAAATTGTTCCCAATTTAACCGATTGCAACAAATATTTTATGATTTGCATAATAAAAGATTAAAGCAAGAAAACAAAATCTCATTGACTAAATCAAAATAGGTTCATACATCATAATTCAGGGACACCCCCTAGCATTGGGGGGTTTAGCCTCTCATGTTCAAACTAAAAACAATAACAAGAAAAGAATAAGAAAATGCCATTACAATAGTATTTGGATCACTTTGATCTTCAATGGCTTCCGCGGTTGAATGATTTCCGTTCTCCAAAAACCCTTGATCGCATAAAATTCGTAACTTTGTTCATGAAAAGTCAAAAAGTCTATTCCCCTCTCTCCCCCTAGCCTAAGTAGTTCCAAATCACTAAAACAACATGAAATTCTCAGAATACCCCTCGGAGCATTTAAACTCTGAAAATATTAAAAATCAGAAAATTTCATCTCCCAGGCTTGCTGACACGGGCACCCGTGTCAGCCTTCTGTTCCTCTGCGCCAACTCTTTCTGCTTCAGGCCTGCTGACACGGGTCGTGTCAGCTGACACGGGCACCCGTGTCAGCCCTCTGACTTTGCCCAAAACTCTTCTTTTCCTTGTCTCTCCTGACACAGCCTGTGTCAGGCAACACGGGGGCCCGTGTCAGGCTTCTGGCTCCTTCCAAAACTGCATTCAAACCGCATCTGAACTTGGTATTTCTTCGCGTAAACTCTCCAGCTTCCAAACTGTGACCTGCAAACAACGGAACTACCAAACCAAGACTTCAAGAGTACTTTATTTATTATAATTTTAAACTAAACAAAGACAAGCAAACAAAATGCAAAAACTTTAATACTTAAAGAAAAAAGATAAAAACAAACCAAAGTGTTACCGATAGAGCAAAATTCTTGCCGAATGATTGACGAAAACTAAGTAGAATAGGTGACCGATCAGTTTTCAAACTCAAGGTTTAAACCTTCACTTTTAAAAATCCCAGCCAGGGTCAATTTACCATCAATAAAACCCTAACAGAATCAGAGCCTCATGGTCTCTGATATTTCAACTCTTATTAAAATCCCCAGAAGTAATTAAACCTTTGGATTCCCCAATACATATGGGACTTGTCCCTGGATTTCAATAATCCTTAGCAGAAGCCAGACTCCTCTTAGGCTTCATATAAGAATTTCCCCCCAACCAGCCTCCTCTTAGGCTTTGTATAATGATTTTCCTCAGTAGAGTCAGCCTCAATCTTGGGCTTTGTACAAGACAGGTAAAACTTCCCCACAGTGAAGTCAGTCAGCCTCAATCTTGGGCTTTGTACAAGACAGATAAAAACCTCTCCAGCAGAGTCAATCTTTCAATCTCAATCTTAGGCTTTGTACAAGACAGATAAAACGTCCCCTGTAGAGTCAATCTTTCAGCCTCAATCTTGGGCTTTGTACAAGACAGATATAAAACTCCCTAATCAGAGTGACTCTTTTAGCTTCAACCTTGGGCTTTGACCAAGGCACACAAAAATCATCATCCTCTCAGAGGAAATCAAGAGTTCTCTCTGTAGGAAGACCACATATCAAAACAGACAATAAAGAAACCCTAACTCCAAATAACTGCTGTAAGTGGCACACTTGTTGATTCAAAAATCCAATCTGTGGTCCATCTCTTATCCTAGTAAACTTCCCCTTTCATCTAATTGTTGTAAGTGGCAAGCCTCTGGATTATTTACATCCAAGCCAATGTCCTTCTCTTAGCTTGAAAGATCCCTAAGGAAAAATGGCATTGCTCTACACTGAGTTAAAGTTTCTTCCTTCAGGACAATTCCCTTATAAAGGAAATTATGGAATTGCTGGATTCCATACATTCCAGTTAAAGTAATTCCCCTTTATAACCCATCCTTCAACAATTGTGATGAACAGGGGAGATATCTCCCTTTAGAGATGACCATTTCTCTCTCAGACAAACTTTTAGCTTCAATCTTGGGCTTTGAACAAGACACAAATAACCTCTAGCTTCAATGTTGGGCTTTAAACAAGACACCAAACATTTTTCCTCCCATTGAATAGGAGGAACTATGATTGCTCTGATTTCCCAGATATCTTTACTGGAATACGTAGGCATAAGATTGCGAAATCTTAGCAAGCACACAAATCAAAAACTTTAGGTCCATTAGCTTCCCAAAAACAATGGAAAACCCGAAAACAACAAAAACATCCTCTCAATACTCCCAAAGGAGAAACTTTCCCAACCCACAGTAGATAAACACCAGAAAGTATTTAAACCAATAGAAAAACATGCCATAAAAGGTCTATGCATACGCATGTGGAAAGTTTGAGAGAACATTAAGATAAGTGGTGGCATATCCGGGAAACGCTTATAGGGAGTGAATCCCGACCAAGCTAACTTGGCAGTCCACCGAATCGGGCAAGGTACCCGTGTGGAAATTTTGATGTTGAACGACTGATTGTCGTGAAAGCATCGTTTATCCAAGTGCGGTACCCATGACCCTGAGGATTTAGTAGATATTCAACCATATGGCCATTTGGTAGTGCGGTGACTATCGGGAATAGTTGACATGAGATACTACACTCAAAAGAGATTCATCCTAGGATATTACAGCTTGCTCGAGTGAATTAGCTTGCTGTTGATATCTCTAGGAGGGGTCAATGACTTTGAGAACCTTTTAGAACTCGTTCTACAGGTACAAAAATTGACCAAATTGTACAATCTTTGGGAATGGGTAGAGCCATGACTCCATGCTCGTGACGTTGAACCCCTAAACCCATGTTTTCAAATGTTTTTGTTTGCTGCATTCATGCATTCATTAAAAAACTCTTTTCAAACAAGAAAAAAAATCTTTTTCCAAAAGAACTAAAACAATAATTGCAAATATTAGAGGTTGCGTTATGGATTTCGATAGAAGAAAAACGCACAAGTACGCCTTCAAGGCTCCGAAACTAGAAGACTTAAGGAAATTGAGAAGGATGATTACCAATCCCGAGGCTTTCAGAGCTAAGCACGGAGGACTGTTATCTCTGTTAAAGGTCAACGTGGTTGAAGGGATCCTGTCTATGCTGGCACAGTTCTATGATCTGGTTTACCACTGCTTCACTTTCCCAGATTACCAACTTGCACCAACACTGGAAGAGTACTCCCACCTGATTGATTTGCCTATCAATGATCAAGCTCCATTTTCTGGACAGGAAGAAATTCCAAAAGCTCAAGCTATTGCAAGAGAAGTCTCTTTGGATGAGTCAGAAGTTAGGACTCACATGACCACTAAAGGAGGAATTCAGGGTTTACCGGCTAAATTCCTGATGGAGAAAGCTCTATACTTTTCTAGTGTAGGAAACATAACTGCTTTCGAATACGTATTAGTTCTGCTCATATATGGGTTATTCCTCTTTCCAACATTGACAACTTCATCGATACCAATGCCATTAAGATATTCTTAATAGGAAACCCCGTACCAACCTTGCTCGCAGATGCTTATCATTCTATACATTTAAGGAATTTGTACAGTGAAGGAATGATCACATGCTGCGTACGTTTATCCTACAAATGGTTCATTTCCCATTTGCCCAAGTCTGCTGCTTTTTGGGATCACAAGAGTACTCTACGTTGGTCATAGAGCATTATGTCTCTTACTAATTATGACATAGATTGGTACAATCGGATTTATGAAGGGATAGAGATCATCGAGAGATGTGGAAATTTCCCCAATGTACCCCTCATTGGAACTAAAGGAGGAATCAACTATCATCCAATTTTAACTTGCTTCAACTCGGATACCCGATGAAGAATATCCCACATAATGTTCATCTGGAAGGTCTTTTCTTCAAGGAAGGGGAAAATGACAGGGCACTAAAGAGAGAAATAGTGCATGTCTGGCAACATATTCACAAGAAAGGGAGAGAGTCTCTGGGAAGACCAAACTGTACCTCCATGGAACCTTATCTCCATTGGGTGCAAACTGGAGCCCTCAAGCTGAGGATGCCTTACCCTCGTCAAGAAGTTTTTCCATTAAAGGAATCTGTCCTTTATTTCATGTCTGATGCAAAAAAACTCCAGGTCGGTCTCAACAAAGTTCAACGTGAGAAGAACTCTTGGAAGAACAAATACCATATCCTTAATTTGGAATGTACCAAGGTTTAGGAACTACTAAAGGAAAATGATGCTCTGATTAAGATATTAGAACAACATGTAATTGAAAGTCAAGAAGACCGATGAAATTTGCTCACTCCTTTCACTTAGCAAAGGATCGTCGACCCGACAATGGCTGAAGAGGCCCGATCAAAGAAAAGGAAAATACAGGAACCAACATCTAAGCTGTCTTCAGAGAGAACTCATGATCCATGAGCTTAGACATTTTGCTTACAGAACTTTGTAAAATACTGCAATATTTCGAATTCAATAAAAGGGGTCCCCCCCCCCCCACTATGTGATATTTGCAATCTATTTGTTGAAGTTTCTTTTGAAAAGAAAAACTAAAAAAATATGTCATTGCATATCATTCATCATTCTCACATTACGCATTTTTTATCCTTGAGTCTCATGTATGTGTCACAATCCTAGTGTCAAACTGTCTCATTCAAACAACACTTGGGCCAATCGACAATAGAAAATGGACAATCTCGATGAAGAGAATAGAGAGCTGAGAGAAGAAATCAACTCTCTAAAAGAAAGTTTGGAAAACTTCACAGCAACATGAAATCCCTGGCCGCAACTCAGGAGCAACAACATCAAAGGACTGTGATCTCAAAGATTACATCTACACCCATATTTGAGACACATGATAGTCATCCTCGGTACACCATGCCAAAAGGTCGCCCCTGGGGCATGCCTTTCAACTTTATACCTGAAGAATATATCCCACCGGTCACTGAAGACCCAGAAGCCGTAGCAGGAACCGCTGGACCTGAAGGTTACAAACTTTGGGAAAGTGAAGATGCAAGGGTTACCACAGCAACTCCTGAAGGTTACAAACTTCAGGGCACTGAAGCGCCAAGAGTCACCGTTGTAATGTGTATACCACAGCCAGTGGTACACACCCGGAAGGACAGATTCCATAAACAATTTTTGGTGGAAACGAAGACGTCTACGAAAGGATGAATGAGTTCCAGGAACAATTCTTGGAAATGCAGAAGGAACTGCATGCTATTTGCGATCAAGACTTATTCAGAAAGGACTCCGCTGACCTCTGTTTGGTCCCTAATGTAAAGATACCGCACAAATTCAAGGTGCCAAACTTTGAAAAATACAAAGGCAACTCTTGCCCTCAAAGTCATTTGGTGATGTACGCTCAAAAAATGTCTACTCAGACAGAAAATCAATAGCTACTAATCCATTATTTCCAAGACAGTTTAACCAGTGCCGCACTCAAATGGTACATGGGTTTAAGCCACACCAAGATCAGTACTTTCAGAGATCTCGGGGCAGCTTTCGTTCAGCAGTATATATATAACTTGGACATGACACCTGATAGGGACCAGCTCAGAGCAATGTCGCAAAAGGATAAGGAAAACTTCAAAGAATATACTCATAGATGGCATGAAATCGCCGCTCAGATCTGTCCCTCTCTTGAGGAAAAGGAAATGACAAAGATCTTCCTGAAAACGTTGAGCTTGTTTTATTACGACCGAATGGTTGCCAGTGCGCCCAGTGACTTCACTGAAATGGTGAACATGGGAGTACGCCTTGAAGAAGTAGTCCGAGAAGGACAATTGGTCAAAGACGCAGAGCCATCTAGCCGTACTAAAATATATGGTAGTGCTTTCCAAAAGAAGAAAGAGCAAGATATCAGTAATATCTCTCTGGGAAAGCAAAGGCGAAGGTATCAATCGGTAGCAGCAATAACTCCCACTATCAACATAATGCCAGCTCCGACTTATCAACCTCGGGTTGCTCAGAGCCAACCAAGTCAACAATAGTATCAGCAAAGGCCGCAATAGCCTTTTCAGCAAGCTCGTCCGTAGTACAATAAAAATCGTACTACACGACCGTCAGGGTTCGACCCTATACCGATGTTGTATGCTGAGTTATTTCCACTTCTACTGACTAAGGGGCATGTTCAAACCAGGACTCCTCTTACAGTACCAGAAAATCCATTTTTTGGTTTAAAGCAGATCAAACTTGCCCTTACCATCAAGGAGGATCGGGACATAACATTGAGAATTGTCTCAGCTTCAAGTCCGATGTACAGAAGTTTGTCAGGAGCGGGGTTTTATCTTTCAAGGATACAAATCCAAATGTTCAGATGAACCCATTGCCGCAACATGAAAAGACTACAGTGAATTTGATAGAAGAAGAACCTGTCAACAGTTATCAAATTCATAATGTACTCTTACTAGGAACCAACCTATTAAAGACGCATTGCAAACAGAGCGGGAATGGCCACATGCCATCTCACAACTATGATCAATGTGATATCTGCTCCAAGGACAATCAAGGGTGTGCCATAATACAAACAACTCTACAAGAACAAATGCATTTGGGCTGGATTCAGGATCACAGGATTCGTGAAGTAAACATATCCCATGCACATCCCAACATTGTTCAGAACCACGACATTCGTGCAATGAACGTCAATTTAGTTGCAATGCATTCAAGAAAAAGTCAGTATTGCAATCTGTCGCGGCTCGATTATAGCACTTGTCCAATCTGCTCAACAGACAATCAGGGATGCCCTTTTGTACAAGAGGACCTCTAACATCAAATGGATCTCAGATGGATCCAAGACTACCGTGAAAGGAATGGCCATCAAGTCAATATGGTTCAAATATTTGACATACGCTTGATGAATACCAATCTAGTGGAATTACATGCTAAGCAGGTCAGGCTCGGTTTTCTGGCTTCACATGATTATCTAGACTGTAAAGAATGCTGCGAAGACGACCAAGGGTGTGCGCTTATGCAAAGAACACTTCAACATATGTTGGATCACTGGTGGCTTCCAATTTACCTAGATAAAGACACACAACAGATTAACATGACTGATGGGGATCCTGATAGGCATCAAAGTCGTGATATTTGCTTAATAGAAACAGATCTAGTGAAGATGCACTGCATACAAAGCGAATATGGTCGGGTACCACCTCACAATTATGAGTGTTGTAGAGTATGCTCGGAAAATAACCAAGGATGTTATCTAGTGTAAGTAGCCCTCCAGAATCAGCTGGACCGAAAGGAGATTCGACCATGTTCGAGTTCTGGGTCGATCAACATGATACAAGATTACCTCCCTGGTCAGAGCAAAAACGCTGTCATAATCTCCGTTCATGGAATAACCAAGGACTATTGCGCCATAATTCCTCTACTCAATGAATCAAAGATCCCTCTTAATGGAAGAAAATTTCCCAACCAGGAGCTGATTGAGGTAGCCTACGACAGTCAAAAGGCCCAAAAAGCCCCTGTGGTTATCTACTTTCCAGGTCATATACCGTACAAGTCAGAAAAGGCTATCCCTTACAAGTATGGTGCAACGACCATTGAAAATGGATAAGAAACTCCATTACCCTCTGTTGTAAACATTTCCGACATCAGTCGAGTCACTCGGAGCGGTCAGATCTTCAACAGAGGAGTTGGAGAACCTGCCAAAGAAAAGGAACCTCAAAAGGAAGTTCACAACCAACAAGTCGGTCAATCCAGTAATCCAGAGCATGTAAAGAACAACGATGAGATGCTGAAGCTCATCCAGAAAAACGAGTACAACATTGTGGATCAATTATTGCAAACTCCGTCTCGAATCTCAATACTTTCTCTCCTGCTTAGTTCAGAAGATCACACGGAAGCTCTACAGAGGGTCTTGGAACAAGCCTTTGTAGAACAAGACGTGACAGTAGGACAATTTGACATCATCATCTCCAACATCACTTCTTACAACAACTTGGGATTTAGTGATGAAGAACTGTCGGAGGAAAGCAAGAACCATAATATGGCACTCAACATTACAGTTAACTGCCAAGATGATGCTTTAGCCAGCGTACTGGAGGACACAAGATCATCTATGAACGTTATGCCAAAATCAACTCTGGTATGACTATCATTTCAATGAGCTCCGATGAGAGGCAATGAGATTATCGTCAAAGCCGTTGACGAATCTAGAAAAACAGTTATCGACAAAGTCTATCTTCCCATAACCATCGGTCCTCACACTTTCCAAGTCAATTTCTAGGTCATGGACATCCTGGCACCATACAACTGTTTATTAGGAAGACCTTGGATACATGAAGTTGGGGCAGTCACTTCGACACATCACCAGAAGCTGAAGTTCGTCAAGAATGACAAAGTAGTCACGGTGTGCGGAGAGCAAACCTTAATCGTGAGCAACTTATCATCATTATCCTGTGTAGAACCAGAGGAGGTTATTGGAACTCAGTTCCAAGCACTTTTAGTGAGCAATGAGAATCAACAAGAAAGAGGGGCGTTGATTTTCTCATACAAAGACACTCTCAAAGTAATGGGGAATAATGACATAAAAGGATGGGGACAGATTGTAACTCCTACGGATAACAAGAAAAGAAAAGGTATGGGTTTCTCTTCAACCTGTACCTAGACTACTAAGAAGGATGAAAGTTTTCATATCATTCAGGATTTCTTTCACAACGGAGGTTTCCTTCACCCAATATCTCAAGAAGTCCACACCATCGATGGGAACGAATCCTCCGATACGGATGAAGAGTGGAAGTCTTATCTCAACGATGACGGTTATATGTCTCAGGAAGAAGCACACATGA
Organism: Lathyrus tuberosus; assembly: GCA_022829125.1. Taxonomy (NCBI): domain Eukaryota; kingdom Viridiplantae; phylum Streptophyta; class Magnoliopsida; order Fabales; family Fabaceae; genus Lathyrus; species Lathyrus tuberosus. The sequence goes on along the minus strand of JALAZF010000199.1, from coordinate 3,980,400 downwards.
CATTCTGTTTTCCAAAGCAGAGCCCGAGATATATACCACGATCAGACGTCCGGATGATCTATGGAGATTGTGATCCTGAAGGATGTCGTGCTCCACCCAATTCATTAGATGAAGACAATCTAATGAAAGACAACTTTGACTATGATTATTATGATCCCCTGGATGACTTGCCTATCTGGAAGCCATACACAGAAGACTTGGGACAAAAGAGTCAGCCTGACAATGTTTATTAGCTGAATGATGTTGAAAAGAATACACAGGTTCCCCCAGAGTCATGGAATCATTACCCAGCACACTCCGAGAGTGTCCAAAACCATGCTAATGAATTCGCGAGGATCGCAGGATGAGAGTTCATTAACTACGCGATTCCTGAGATCAACGTCATTGAGGAAGATGACTCATCAATTCCCACAGAAACATGGGACACCTTGGGACAGCCAAGCGGCAAGCATGACTTCCTAGTCAAATACACTGCTCCTGAAAGCTCTCGTATCAGGCTTGAGGACATCCAACCAACAGGTTAGGGAGATCCCCTTGAGAGTGAAAACACTATGGAAGATGCAACAGAAGAGTTCTCCTATGACAACTCTGCATGGGAAGAAGACTCCAATGATCCTACTCCACCAGAAATCAACGTTATTTCTGAAGACAAACCAAGAAGGAAAGTACCAGACTTTGTGATTCACAAAGGAGTTCGTCACCATTGGGTTATAGTCGATGTCCCAAAAGTCGTCCATAATTCGAAGTAATTACCATCTTTGTTTTGACTTTTCACCTTGCCCAAGTGAAATGGATGTTTTTATAGGGCTCACTTTTCTGTAAATGTCCCTCTTCGCTTCGCCCAAAGCGACATAGTTTTATTTTATAGGGTTGTGTTTCAATAATCGACAAATCATGAATAAATAATGTCATTCTGTCATTCCCGCATTTATTGTTGTTTTTACTTTTTGTTTTTCAGAAAATGCTAATCCTAAAAACAACCTGAAATAAAAACAAGCATTTTCAAAAAATACACTGCACACACTCTTGCATTCTCTCTGTCTTTTCTAAAAAATGAATCATCATGTCATGCAGATTGCTTGTTTTTAACCCCATTGAAACATACGATCCAATGCCTTCTCCCAACTTTGAATTCCTGGTTTTTGAAGCTGAAGAAGAAGATGACGAAGAAATTCCAGAAGAGATCTCCCGACTACTCAGACAAGAGAAAAGGTCGATTGAGCCTCACAAAGAGTCGTTGGAAACGGTCAATTTAGGTTCAGAGGAAGAAAAGAAAAAAGTTAAGATTGGAGCACTGCTCAGTCCAACTGTCAGAGAAGACTTGATAAAACTTCTCAAAGAGTTTCCAGATGTATTTGCTTGGTCCTATCAGGACATGCCAGGGTTAGACACCAGCATCGTGGAACATCATTTACCACTGAAAACCGAATGTCCTCTAGTAAAACAAAGACTGAAAAGGACTCATCTAGATATGGCCATCAAAATTAAGGAGGAAGTGCAGAAGCAGATCGACGCAGGTTTCCTCGCCACCTCAGAATATCCTCAATGGTTAGCCAACATAGTGCCAGTTCCAAAAAAGGACAGAAAAGTCAGATTGTATGTAGACTACAGGGATCTAAACAAAGCAAGTCCAAAATATGACTTCCCCCTGCCACACATTGACATGCTGGTAGACAGTACAACAAAATTCAAAGTCTTCTCCTTCATGGATGGATTCTCTAGCTATAATCAAATCAAAATGGCGCCGGAAGATATAGAGAAAACTTCATTCATCACCCCATGGGGCACCTTTTGTTAAAAGGTAATGTTGTTCGGTCTGAAGAACACAGGGGCAACCTATCAAAGGGCCATGACAACTCTGTTTCACGACATGATGCACAAAGAAATCGAAGTGTATGTCGATGACATGATTGCCAAATCTAAAATAGAAGAAGAACATATGGAACACTTGTTAAAGTTATTCGAGCGTCTGAGAAAATACAAGCTCTGCTTGAATACCAATAAGTGCACATTCGGTGTTCGCTTAGGAAAACTCTTGGGATTCATCGTCAGCCAGAAAGGAATCAAGGTTGATCTCGACAAGGTCAAGGCCATTCATGAAATGCCTTCACCAATGACCGAAAAATAGGTCAGGGGATTTTTGGGACGTCTGAATTACATCCCAAGATTCATATCCCTCATGAGCGCGACATGCGCACCGATCTTCAAACTACTCAGAAAGAATCAAAGCTACGTATGGATGGAAGATTGCCAAAATGCTTTCGACAGTATCAAAGAATATCTATTGAATCCACCAATTCTGTCTCCTCCAGTGGAAGGAAGACCACTGTTCATCTACTTAACAGTCTTGGAAGATTCCATGGGTTGTGTACTTGGCCAGCAAGACGAGACAAAAAGAAAAGAGTATTCCATTTACTACTTAAGCAAGAAGTTCACGGACTGTGAAACTCGATACACTATGCTCGAGAAAACTTGATACGTTCTGGCTTGGGTAGCCAAATGTCTTCGCCAATACATGATTTGTCACACTACTTGGTTAATCTCTGAAATGGATCCAATCAAGTACATCTTTGAAAAGCCAGCTCTCACAGAATGGATTGCCCGTTGGCAGATGTTGTTATCAGAATACGACATTGAGTACCATGCTCAGAAAGCCGTCAAAGAAAGTATTTTAGCCGATCATTTGGCTCATCAACTGATTCACGGTCAGGAATCAGTCAAATTCGACTTCCCAGACGAAGATGTCATGAACTTAAAAATGAAAGATTGTGATGAATCACTACCCAGTGAAGGGCCAGAACCAGGGTACCCATATTTCTTTCACAGCCAGACTAACATTCAAATACACAAACAACGAGGCCGAATACGAAGCTTGTATCATGGGTCTCGAAGAAGAAATTGACTTAAGGATAAAGAACTTAGATGTGTATGGAGACTCAACACTGGTTATAAATCAGATCAAAGGAGAGTGAAACATATACCAATCAGGATTGATTCCTTACAAAGATTACGCGAGAAGGTTATTACCATTCTTCAACCGAATCGAGTTTCATCATATCCCCCGTGAAGAAAATCACATGGCTGATGCACTAGCCACTCTCTCTTCCATGATTGTTGTAAATCATTGGAGTGACGTACCTAAGATTGACATAATGCGCCTTGAATGGCCTACTTACATCTTCAAGATTGAAGCAATCATAGACGACAGACCATAGTATCACGATATCAAGTGCTTCCTTCAAAAACAAGAGTACCGACTTGGGGCATCAAGAAAAGATAGGAAGACCCATAGAAGACTAGCTGGCAACTTTTTCCTGAATGGTGACACACTCTATAAGAGAAACTTCGACATGGTTTTGTTCAGATGTGTAGATAGACAAGAAGCAAACATGCTGATGAAAGAAATTCACGAAGGATCCTTTGGCACTTATGCCAACGGACACACAATGGCGAGAAAAATTCTGAGAGCAGAATATCATTGGCTGACAATGGAATCTGATTGTTATCAGTACATGAGGAAGTGTCACAAGTGTCAGATATACGCTGACAAGATCCATGTATCGCCAACGCATCTCAAAGTTCTTTCTTCTCCGTGGCCTTTTTCTATATGGGGAATCGACATGATTGGCATGATTGAACCCAAAGCTTTAAACGGACAACGGTTCATCCTGGTAGCCATTGACTATTTCACCAAGTGGGTCGAAGCAGTATCATACACCAATGTAACCCGACAAGTGGTAATCCGATTTATCAAGAACAACCTCATATGCCATTATGGTATTCCAAGCCAGATCATTACTGATAATGGATCTAATCTGAACAACAAGATGATGAAAGAGTTGTGTGTTGAGTTCAAGATCGAACACCATAACTCATCTCCCTACCGGCCTAAGATGAATGGAGCAGTAGAAGTGGCTAACAAGAATATCAAGAAGATCATTCAGAAGATGGTTGTAACCTACAAAGATTGGCATGAGATGCTACCTTTCGTTCTTCATGGTTATCGCACATCTGTCCGCACTTCAACAGGGGCAACCCCTTTCTCTCTAGTATATGGCATGGAGGCAGTGCTCCCCATAGAAGTAGAGATACCGTCAATAAGGGTATAGATGGAAGCCAGGCTAACAGAAGCAGAATGGTGTCAGAGCAGACACAACGAACTAAACTTGATTGAAGAAAAGAGAATGACAACTTTGTGCCACGGTCAGCTATATCAGCAATGAATGAAGAAAGTGTTCGACAAAAAGGTCCGACCTCGTGTCTTCAGGAAAGGAGACCTCGTGCTCAAGAAGATACAATTATTTCTCACTGATTCCAGGGGAAAATGGACTCCGAATTATGATGGCCCTTACGTTGTTAAGAAAGCCTTCTTTAGCGGTGCCTTGAGACTCGCAACCATGGATGGAGAGGAGTTTACCTACCCCAAAAATGTTGACGTAGTCAAGAAATACTTTGCCTAAATAAAATAAAAGAAAAAAAAAGTCTCGGTGGATTGAAAACCCGAAAGAGCGGTCCAGGAAAAAATTAGAGACATAAGCAAAAATCGTCCCGATGGATTGAAAACTTTAAAATGCAATCCAGGCAAAAGTTAGGGATCCATGGTAAGTAACTACATCTGACAAAGTTAGATCCCCAGCGGTGGCGCCATCCGTCGAAAGAAAAAAGCTTCAGTCAAGGTCACCTTCGACAGAAGCTCAGAATGTCCAAAATTCAAAGTTGGTGGAAGGATAGTGGTTGTTATGTTTCAATGTAGCCCATTTTCCATTAAATTACCATTTTCTAAACTTTGTAATGCTCTATGGGATCACGCGCTTAGCTGACTATCATTTATTTAGCTTTACAGGATGACATTTTAATATGATCAACGATTCTTGAAACAAACAAAAATGAATTTACTTGTCAAATTTTCTTATGCTTTTAAAATAAAGATGACAATTCTTTTTTACTACTGAACACAAAAAGGAACATCGATGGCTTCTCTGGAAGTGATTAAACCTCAAAATGCAGAATCAAAGTACTCCTAAAAAACCAGTACACCTGAATGAAGAACCAATTGTTTCAGATGTAATGTCCCATCTGATATCCCCGACAGAGTTCTTAACTCTGAAGACTAATTGATGGTTTTTTCTTCCCCAGTAGGGTCTACCCCTCCTAAGCAAGAAAGGATTACTATCTTGAACCAATGATACTTTTTATCCCCCATAGTGGCCGAGTATCCAGTCGTGTTCATTCACCATTCCGTATGTCGCGTCTGTTTTGTCAGCATAAACATACATACATCATGCATAATTGATTCATATTCATATTCATGTTGCATTAATATCACTCTGGTCTTACTCACCCCCAAGTAATAAACGTCCTCCCATCGATAAAGTTGTCAGTTCTTTCCTCATTCGGAAATGTATCGTCTGAGCAATATTTCCCCAGTTTATTTCTGGATTGGAGCCTGTTCTCGACCACTTTGATAACTTGAACCTCTGAAAGGCGAGATGACATTCGACAGACACCTTTGGAACATCACTCTTCACCATTGAAGATGATATTTTTGCTTTCCCGGATTAAGGAAAATCCCCAGAGAAAGCCTCTTAACCAAAGTCTCTCGGCAATACATCGGGTTTTCTCCCAAGAAATTCGATGTTAATGAAGTCATCAGCACCTCAAAATTGGATCACACCACATGGCATTTCTCCGAAAAGGTCTTGAAGGAAAGTTTGATGTAACCTCACCAAACAAAAATTGGTCTCTCAAGAGACTTGTTTTTCCCCAGTAGGTCGACAAATGGCATCTCCTACAGAGAAGTTTGCACACCTCTGCAGTTCAGACAAATGGATTCCCCCAGCTAGTCTGACATTAAATTCTTTCCATCAAACAGCGTCTCACCAGTAAAACTCGGCGAGAAGTTTGATGAAGACCGCTACAACGGATAGCATTCCTTGTCAAGGAATAAACTCGACAAGAAGAAACTGAGACCAGTTCCATGGCTGAAGACAAGGATCGAGGCGAAGTTTATTTCAAAAGAAACTGAGACCAGTGTGTGGCTGAAAACCAGGATCGAGGGGAAGTTTATTTCAAAAGAAACCGAGACCAGTTCCATGGCTGAAGACCAAGATCGAGGGGAAGTTTATTTCAAGAAGAAGAAACTGAGACCAGTTCCATGGCTAAAGACCAGGATCGAGGGGAAGGTTATTTCAAGAGAAACTGAGAGCAGTTTCATGGCTGAAGACCAGGATCGAGGGGAAGTTTAACCCTTTTCTAAGTAACATTACTTACCAAAAGAAGACGGATGAGCAAATCAGCTACCATTCATAACCACAATCAAAATTTTGGGTATTCGGATATTTAATCCTCTTGTACCCTGAATGTCTGAATATCTTCTCCATTCACACCTTCGGGTCCAAGAAGATTAAATAGGGGCATCTGTCATACCGCAAAATTAGGGTTTTGGTCGACCAAGGCCTCCAGATGAAAATTTTCATCTGGGCATGAGCCAATGCTTCAAAACATGACCCAAGAAGCTCAAAGGGACCTCATGGACCCAATCAGAGTCAAAATAGTCTCAGGGGATGCGTTCATCAAAAATCAAGAATTAGGGTTTCTTGACCTAATTCACCCCTAAGTTGACTTTTGGAGCAAGACATGAGCCAAGAACTCAAGAAGTGTTTTGAAGACCTACAATCCATCATATTGATCCATTCACAAGGTTGTATTGACTCAAAGAGCTTGGTTCCCAAGCAATACAAAGATTCAAATTCATCTGGGCCAATTAGGGTTTCTTGATGAAAAGTCAACTGTACCTTTGACTTTTGACCAAGACATGATCCCAAACCTTGGGACATGATTCAACACACTCTAAAACATCTATGGAATCCATCCATTAGGTTTGAATTAGGTCAAATACTTGATTTCATAGAGGATCACAAAGTTTGAAATTCATCTGATAAAAAGTCAATTGTGTTAAAAACAAAGTTTGACTTTTTGAATTTCTTAACAAACAAGGCTTCTTTAAGTCAAAAACAATGTAAAATCATGGTTTGGATCATCAACCATCAAGAAAAATCAAGAAAAGAGAGGTTACTTGAAAACAGGGCAACCTTAAGAAACTTAAATTTTTCTATGTTATGGAACAAAATTGATTTGGTACCAACTTTGCAAGGTCATAACTCCCAAACGACCAAGCCATTTGCTTCCATCCAAAGCTCAAATGAAAGCTCTCATTACATACTTTAAAATTGTCAACTACATCAGATTCCAAATCATCATGGATTTTGAGTTATGGACTGATCAAAATCAAAAAAACATGAAAATGACCACTTTTTCCAACACTTAGTGAAAATTTTGGATATAATCTGTCTTGGATTTTCACCAACTTTGAGACCATTTTTCACCTTGATCCAAGTTGATTCAAGACTAATGTTGGACATCAAAGTTAAAGTAGGATATACAAGCTTTCCAAAGAGTACCATAACTCATCCTAATTCAACTTGAGCAGGGAGTTATGAGCATGGAAACATGACACCTCCAAGACTGGTTTTGCAAGACAGTCTTGCACTTGCCCCACGATTTTGTCATTTCCATGACTTGGCAAGCCTTGTCATCATACAAGACAAGTTTCTAAAGTGCATTGAACATGATCTCTACAGAGCTACAACACCATAGAGCCTTGCAAGTCCAAAACCTCATCATTTGGCTTGTAACATTCAAAGTTCAAATCCAAAACTTTCAAATTTGTCATGAGGCATTGAGTTGATGCATAGAGCTGGCAGGTAACAGTCCACAACATTGCAAATGATTCAAGATAAACTCAAGCATCAGAAGACCATAGGCCTGCAAGATTGACCCAAGTCAATGGCTGGAGGAGACTTTGGCAACAAGACAAAATTCAACGGATAATGGAGTGATCCAGCCTCCATTCACTATTGCTCCAAAAAAAAACTTGCTCTACTAGAAATAGAGCTTCTTTCTGATCAATTCAAGTACACCAAAGCACCATGACAGATGCTTTCCTCCAAATCACTCTTAAAAAACCAGATTTTGCTTCTCATTCAAGTAACATTCAAATTATCCATTTGAGAGCAATTCTATCAAAACCAATCATACCAACACCTCACATACATCATATATGAGTGATCTATAGCCTTAAAACTCATCTGGAACATCAGAATCACAAATTCGCCCCCTATTTGCTCAAGCTTTTTGGCCTATTTGTAGTTGAGGTACCACAACAAGTTCCAAGCTGATTCAATCCATTCCAAGCCTTCAAACTCATTACTTGAGGTCCATTGAAGCTGTCTAGATCATTACACAACATTTGTAACACCTCTAACATTGAATTCGAATTCTTCTAGCAAGAGGTAAGCTTGACACTCTCAAACTCTATGATCCATGCATCATAAATGTGTTTTCAAGTTACAAACATGTTTCAGCACTTATGTAGAGTGTTCCCCTTCAATCAATTGCTATGTATGAATCGTGTATAGGATTTCATAGTGTTCTTGCAGAAATTAGGGTTCTTCAGTTCATCTTCTGATTTCTCACTCCACATTTAACATAAATGCAATTAATTTGTACCATTGGAATCCTTGTTCAAAAACGAGCAAGTTTCATGTTTACAAAAGTCATTTTCATTAAATAATCAAAGAGATATGAGAGGTTTTGCAAATTTGGGGAGGAAGAACACGCGTGAGCAAGATGATGTGTTCTTGGGGCCATTTTATTAAATTTTTGAATATTTGAGTTTTAATGTTTTATTAATTGATTTCAAAAATCAATTTCTCTCTCATTTTTTTTATCATTTTTTATTGGTTATTTTTTTAAAAAGTCACAAAAATGTTAGATTATTTTATTCTGCAAAAAATTCACATTTATATTATTTATTTAATATAGTTTGATTTTTTGAATTTAATTTAATTTTATTTGTTTTAAAACATTTTTTAAATAAAATTCCCACCTTGATTTTTCAAAACCAATTGGATTTCAAGCTTTCATGTGATTAAACATGATTTTTCAAAATATTTTTTAAAGTTGACAACTTGGTCTTAAATATATTTGATATTTTGTATCATTTTATATTTAATTTCCTTTAAAAATTATTTACTTTTTTATTAAAATTAGGGTTTCTCATAATTTTAATTTTTCAAAACACATTTGGGCCTCTTGGTAGAGTGTAGGTTCCATGCCTTTCTAAATAAACCTTTTTGGGCCTCAGTCATTGTATAAGTCCTGATACAATTTTAAAAATTTCGGCGCGATCGCCATAGTATAAGTCACACAACGTCTGTCGATATCGCAGTCCGATCAATGTTATCAAATATGTCATATGGGCCTCTCCTTGAGCTATAAGCCCCAAACAAATCTTTTTTAACAACTTTCATTTAATTCAAATTCAAATTTAATGTATTTTCAAAACTTTCTTCAATCTCTTGAAAGCCTAAAAGAGGGAATACAGTTGTAGTGAATACAACAGATTACTTTATGCTTGCCTGTATATATTTGTGCATATCTTGTTTAGAGTTTTCCTCAGCAGTTAGGTCTAGGTTTAAGATCAAACTAGAGGTTACTTTCAACATAGTCAAGAACTAGTTTCCCCATAGGAAATTCCAGATACAGTCTTACCTCCTCTTGGGCTTATACAATATGGAACAAAGAAATACATTATTCCCAGTGAAACTTTTCTCAAGACTGTCCAAACTTAGAAGTATATATGTACAAGAAATTCATTTCCCCAAAGAGGACTAATTCCCGGTGAAACCTCTTTTGAATTTCTTCAAACCCTAGAACTGTTCAGCAAAGAAAGGATTAATTCTCAGTGAAACCTTTCTTGAAATTTTCTTAGGCTTGGACCCACAGGCTTACTAAAAGCATCCCCAGCATCCTCTTGGGCTTTGTACAAGGACCCATAGGCTTCTTAGAAGTTATCATCCTCCTCTTGGGCTTAGTATAAGGACCCAAAGACCTCCTACAGGTATAGGACAGAAACTAGTCATCTTTACATAGTTCAATCCTTTGGAGAGTTAGTATTCCAAAACATCTAACCATTCTAGGGTTGTTTCTCGTCCCTTAAAACCTCAGCCTCCTCTTGGGCATCATATAAAGATCATCCTCCAGTTAAGAGTCAACCTCTTCATACCAGTAGACTTAGAAAGTCTCATCTCCTCTTGGATCTCAAAGAAACCCTCAAGTTTCCTAAAAGCACAGAAAAAAACCCTGATCATTTCATCAACACACTAATGTCCAGCAGAGTTTGAAACCTCCATAGGTTTTCAAACTCATGGTTTAAACCTTCACTTTTAAAAATCTCAGCCAGGGTCAATTTACCATCAATAAAACCCTAACAGAATCAGAGCCTCATGATCTCTGATATTTCAACTCTTCTTCAAATCCCCAGAAGGAATAAAACCTTTAAATTCCCCAATACATATGGGACCTGTCCTTGGATTTCAATAATCCTCAGTAGAAGCCAACCTCCTCTTAGGCTTCATATAAGAATTTCCCCCCAACCAGCCTCCTCTTAGGCTTTGTATAATGATTTTCCTCAGTAGAGCCAGCCTCAATCTTGGGCTTTGTACAAGACAGATAAAACTTTCCCCCAGTGGAGTCAGTCAGCCTCAATCTTGGCTTTTTACAAGATAGATAAAAACCTCTCCAGCAGAGTCAATCTTTCAACATCAATCTTGGGCTTTGTACAAGACAGATAAAACCTCCCCAGTAGAGTCAATCTTTCAGCCTCAATCTTGGGCTTTGTACAAGACATATATAAAACTCCCTAATCAGAGTCAATTTTTTAGCTTCAACCTTGGGCTTTGATCAAGGCACACAAAAATCATCATCCCTTCAGAGGAAATCAAGAGTTCTCTCTGTAGGAAGACATTTCTCTGTACATCACATATCAAAACAGACAATCAAAAAACCCTAATTCCAGATAACTACTGTAAGTGGCACACTTGTTGATTCAAAAATCCAAGTTGTGGTCCCTCTCTTATATTGGTAAACTTCCTCTTTCATCTAATTGCTGTAAGTGGCAAGCCTCTGGATTATTTACATTCAAGCCAATGTCCTTCTCTTAGCTTGAAAGATCCCTAAGGAAAAATGGAATTGCTCTACACTGAGTTAAAGTTTCTTCCTTCAGGACAATTCCCTTATAAAGGAAATTATGGCATTACTGGATTCCATACATTCCAGTTAAAGTAATTCCCCTTTATAACTCATCCTTCAATAATTGTGATGAACAGGGGAGATATCTCCCTTTAGAGATGAGAATTTCTCTCTCAGTCAAACTTTTAGCTTCAATCTTGGGCTTTGAACAAGACACAAATAACCTCTAGCTTCAATCTTGGGCTTTGAACAAGACACCAAACATTTTTCCTCCCATAGATTAGGAGGAACTACGATTGCTCTGATTTCCCAACTTTACGGGAATATGTAGGCATAAGATTGTGAAATCTTAGCGAGCACACAAATAAAAAACTTTAGGTCCAGTACCTTCCCAAAAACAACGGAAAACCCGAAAAACAACAAAAATATCCTCTCAACACTCCCAAAGGAGAAAATTTCCCAATCCACTGCAGATAAACACCAGAAAGTATTTAAACCAATAGAAAAACATGCCATAAAAGGTCTATGGATAACCATATATACACTGGGTGATTGACAACTTCCCTTTGTATAACCTGGCCCCGAACCCCCAATCTCTTAGCATTTGTTAAAGAAAACATTTGCGTGCAAGGTTAGTTTTAGATAGCTTCCCTTTCCTTTCTAGCTTCATAGGATAAATAAGTAATCAGAAAGTAGCACCCAATTCCAACCATTGCGATAAGGTGGTCGCGTCACCGACAAAAAACGCACGCTACACACGCCAGTGTTCTTGGCTTAGAGATATTGACACCTTTACTCGCTAATCACACCTATGTTCTTGGCTTAGAGATCCTTGATTTGTTGGGAAAGTTTTTTGGCTTGGTCTTTGTGTTGCTTTGGTGATTTATTTATCCTTTTTACCTATTTTTAATCAATACATAGTTAAAATATCCAAACATGCTTTTTATCGCTTTTAATGATAAATCAGGGGCTTAGAGAGCATTTTTTCTTTGGGAGCGTATCCAGGGAAGCAAAAGAAATGATTCATAGATAAACACTTTTTAGTGGAAGCTGCCATGAAGGAGGATAGACAGGTCATCTTCGGTGAGTAATGTGAGACTTCCTCTTTTGTTTTTAGATGCTAAGATGACCATTATTTCTGAAATTCTGGTACCAGATATGTGATGTTACGTGTGATGTCACAACAACACACTTTGTAATGGACAATGTAAAACAACAGAAGAGTACACAAAGAATTGTTCACCCAGTTCAGTTAAACAACTTACTCTGGGGGCTACCAAGCCAGGGATGAATTTCACTATCAGTAGAATTAATTTACAGACTCAACAACCCAGTTGGCATCTCCTAAACTTAATCTCTACTTAATTAACCTTCTACCCAAGAGACCACTTAGGTATGAGAACACTACTCAATCCCTAAATCACTTCAGTGATATAATTCAAAGATCACACACTTTGAAAAACACAACTTGATTCTGCTTCACAACTTTGATCAAGAACAACTCAAAACAACAACACCAATTCACACTAGAATGTTTTACAACACATACACGAAGACACAAACGACTCTCAGTCTTTAGCTCTCTTTCTTCGTCCCTTTCTTCAAAGGATTGATGCGCTTTATATAGCATTTTGATTTTGTCTTGGACCTGCTACAATATCTGACCTGATTTGTTATTTAAAACTGAATCTTCAAAACAGATTTTATCTCCCAAAATCTTCTTAAATCTTCAGCCTTTAAACACTCCTACAAATCTGCATCAAATCTGTTTGCAACAAAAAATATCTCCTCCAAGATATTCGCATCCAAAAACTCTAACAGCTCTCCCAAAATCCAGCTAATACGCTTAACCCTAAAAACATCTCAAACTTGATGTTTTAATTATCTGCATATCTAATGTCATGACATCGCATGTGACATTAGACTTCAAAACATCAACAACTTAAACAAATAACATTAACCAATGTTAAGACTCAATGTTAAGACATCACCCATGTGACATCAACATTGAACAACTTTGTTTTACCAAAATTCTAGCCAATCCAAGAGCTAACAATCTCTCCCTTTGGCTAATTTTGGCTAAAACAATCTTTGCAACATCAAAGACTTCAGCATCGGATAAAAATTAGTATAAAACTCCTAGCAGCACTTCTTCAAACAGCTTCAAAATGCTGCACACACTCCATCAGCTCACAAAAAAAATTCAACAATAATGGTCAAGCTCCCCCTAAAAAAAATTCAACAATAATGGTCAAGCTCCCCCTAAAAAAACTGAACCAAGCTGAGTTGTTCAACCATTCTCCCCCTCAACTTCTGCACTTCTGCATCACAACTAGCAGCACTACTTGGCATGGGCTAACTCTCCCCCTTTTTAGCCACAATTGGACAAACCTCAACTTGAAGTCCTTCTAACAACCAGTTAGTCCTAATCTAGCTCTCATTGTCAGTCTAAAGTCAGCATACAAGACAAGACAAATCATAGAACATAAAAAGTGCTTAAAAAGCCACAAAATTCAAATTACATAATTCAGTGCAGAACAAAACAACAAAAGCAAAAAATACTAATGTCTAGCAGAAACAACTAAAGAACTAATCTTCATCAGAGCTGGGGCCATCTTCACCATCCTCAGAATTGACATCTTCAGCATTGACATCATCATTATCATCTTGTTCCAAGGACTGGATCAGCTTCTCAATCTCATTCTTTCTAGTCATGCTGGTACTGATCACAACATCCAGATCCTTACAAACAGCCTTCAATTCTGCAAGCAAATCAGCCTTGGTACTTTTCTTCTTGTTCTCAGCATCTGATGTTGAGACAATGTCTGGAACATGACTCCCAACAAACAATTTTGGATGCAGAGATAAAGTAGACTCCCTCTTGCAGGCTATGTCTGAACTTGTCAATATGCCAGGATGTTGTTTCAGAATTACCCCATAAATAAGAGATTGAAATGCTATTGGCATTTTGATAGCATTAGTGGTGGCATGTTTCACAGTCTGTTCAAAAATATATGATCCTAGTCAAATTTCATCTTAGTGCCAACAGCATAAATGAACCTTCCTAATCCCACAGCTGTTGTGGTTTTATGATTAGTAGGCACCCAATTTGCAGCTCCAATTCTGTGCAAGATTGCATATTTAACACTAAGTTTGCTAGTTGGCAGTTTTCCTTTCAAGGGCCACACCTTAACTTGACCAGCAGTTATTTCCTTGCAGACATCATTATCAGTGACTTCTAGCTCTGTAACCTCTTCTTCTTTTCTTCCTAGGTAATTGTTGATAACCTCAGGAGAGAATTCAATACATTTGCCTCTCACAAACACTTTCATGAAATCCACACTTCTTTTGTCAGAAATATTCATAGGAATATTGACCATAAATTCCTTAACCAGACTGTCATAACACTTGGAGAACCTACAAACAGTCTTCATCAATCCAGCAACCTTTATCACCTCTATGACTTCTTTAATTTCCATAGCCTCTTTGCCAATCTCTCTTTCAAGAGCAAGTCTTCTTTGACAAAAAAATTTCCACATGGAAGCACTGCTTGCATAATGGAATGAAATGTTGCCAATAGGAACATCAGGTATCTTGTCAGCAATTCTCTTCAAGATTGACTTTTTCACAGGAGTAATGTCTTGAACATCATCCTCAACATCATACTCTGATTCAGATTCTTCCACAAGCTTCCTCTTCCTGGGATTCACATTAACTTTGCTCCATGTTTTTGTAGGACCAACAATAGAAGTCTTTTTCTTATTTTCTTCAGCTGACTTCTTTGGAGAAGATTCCACATTCTTTCCTTACCTAGTTTTCAGTCTCTTGGCAAGACTAGGAACAGCATTTCCAATCACTTCATCATCAAACAGATCAACAACATTTACCACATCTTCATTCTTATTTCCATCAGGGCTAGTTTCAGCATTCCATTCAGGCGATGTTCTGGCATTTGTTTCAACATCAGCTTCCTCCTGAACACCTTCTTCTTCAACACCTACTTCAGCATCTTCAATGACAGACATAGCCAGTCTGTGAAGATTTGTAGCAACACTTTGCATGTCCTCCTTTTCAGCAGGCATTTGTCTAAGGGTAATAGAAATGCCTTTTACAGATAAACCCTTATCCAAAATCTTGGTGGCAATCTGATTAAGACTGCGATCAACATCAAACCTCTCCTCAACAGCTTGAGAGGTGGAAGACCTAGATGCAGATTTATCGCTAAAAAGTACACTAGTGACTAGCCTCTTAGTTTCATTATCATTAAATTTAGTTCCAGCCCTTTTGGGTTGAAGTTTGGAGGGTCTTGACTTACCAGATTCAGGAACCATCATGGAGATGGGTTCTATATTCAAAGCTTCTTCTGCAGAGCCCTCTTCTGTAGAAACCCTAGCTTTATCTCGCGATGAACTTTGTGAGGCAGATTTCTTAGATGGAGATGATATATGTTTTGACATTGTTCCTGTGAAGCACTTTAGATTCAGAGATGAATGGCAATTTCTGTTGAAGGAGAAGGAGATGAACAGATTAAGGATATGAAGTTTAATGAAGCGTGAGATGGCTATAATAGGAAATGATTGCCTAAAGTATGGAGCCTGATTTTGTGGATCACTTAAACGCCAATCAATGATTTTTTCCCTCCAAAATAACTCTCCTTTTAAATTTTTAAAAGGATTCACACCACAAGTTATTAACCCTAATTGACCTTTCAACATGCTCAGACTTTCACACTTAATGTTACAGTCTGATGTCACAACATCAACCTGAACATCACCAGATGAGCTGACCTCTTGAGATACCCATTGATAACAATTATCTCTAGATCTTACTCCTTTCATAACTACCTCATTTTCCTCATTAGTTATCAAACACTCATCTTTAGTGTAGCTGACCTTATATCATCACAGAGCTGACTTATGCTAATCAAGTTAGCACTCAACCCTTTGATAAGAAGCACATTGTCAAGACCAGGTCCATCATGACACTTCACTTTTCCAACCCCTTTTACCACCCCTTTCTCTCCATTTCCAAAAGTAACATCAATTGAGGAGCAAGAATTAACATCCACCAATTGGTTTTTGAATCCAGTCATGTGCTTTGAACATCCACTGTCAAAGTACCATCCATCCTTAGCAGAGTGTCTATCTGAAATGTGAGCCAATAGACATGTAACCTCAGCTTTAGGAACCCATTGTTTAACAACCTTGGGCCTGTTATCCTTCTGTCTAGGTTGAGGGACAAACTTGGGATAACCATGAAGCTTGAAGCAAGAAAATTGCATATGGCCAAATCTTCCACAATAGAATCACCTTACTCTTTCTTCTCTGAAGTTGTTAACCTTCCTGCCTCCTTGATGATGAAACTGCTGTGGCTACCATCCATAGTACTGGTGTTGTTTTCTTCCATAGTTTGTCTGTCTCCTATAGTGAGGATTTTGTCTCTTAGGCTGTCTTCTATGATGATGTGGCTTCCTTCTTCCATAATGATGAGACACAACATTCTTATATTCAAAGCCATACATATTCCCCTGATGTTGAGACATCTGATGAAACATGTTTTGTTTAAACCTAGAAGCCTGCATGCTCTTATGGTATTGAGGAGGCATATACTGCCTAGCTCCATAAGTATGTACCTTCCCTTGATGAGGACCATGAGCATACCTTTTCCCAACATTTTGACGCTGTTGGTGAGCAACCTGCTTGGGTTTAGGATTATGTCTCTTTTTGTTATGTTGAGACATTGGTTGAGACATGTCCTTTTTGGTTCCTGAAGTACTAGCTTCAGCAGAAACCTTCTCCTCAGCAACAAATCCTAATCCAGTCTTGTCTCCAGCTACCTTTTCTGCCTGAAGGATCTTATCAAGAGTATCAGATCCACTGTTCAACATTCTCACAGATTTTGTCATTTGATCAAGTTGAGATTTAACTAATAAGACTTCATTTTCAAGATCAGCTTTAACAGTCTCAAGCTGAACAATTTGTTTCTTTTGTTTTTCACTTTCTTGACAAACCTCGGCACTCTTCAGACATAACTCTTGATATGAGGCTGCTAACTCCTCAAAAGTCAGTTCCTTATCACTTGATTCTCCATCAGAAACACAAGTTCCTATCAATGCTCTAACATGCTTGGCTGACTCGTCTTCACTTTCACTGTTAGTCTCAGACCAGGAAACAGTCATGCCCTTCTTCTGCTTCTTAAGGAATGTAGGACATTCTTTCTTGACATGTCCATAACCTTCACACTCAAAGCATTGAATCCCTTTGTCTTGAGCAGTCTTCTCTTCATCCTTCTCTTTTGACTTGCTAATGTCAGAGGAGATGTTCTTAACATTAGGTTTATAGTTCTTATTCATCCTCTTGAAAATCTTATTAAACTGTCTTCCCAGCATAGCAATGGCTTGAGACAGCTCCTCCTGAGATTCAACACCATTCCCTTTCTTCTCTTCTTGAGTATTGGATACCAAGGCTATACTCTTGGCCTTCTTTTCAGGTTCCTCCTCATTCAGCCCTAACTCAAAAGTTTGAAGTGATCCAATAAGCTCATCAACCCTCATTTTGCTGATGTCTTGAGCTTCTTTAATTACAGTCACCTTCATTTTATACCTCTTGGGAAAGGATCTAAGGATTTTCCTCACCAGCTTTTCTTCAGTCATCTTCTCTCCCAGAGCACTAGAGGCATTAGACATCTCAAGAATACTCATATGAAAGTCATGAATAGTTTCATCTTCCTTCATTTTTAGACTTTCAAACTTTGATGTCAGAAGTTGAAGTCTTGACATCTTAACCTTTGAAGTTCCTTCATGAGTAGTCTTCAAGATGTCCCAAGCTTCCTTAGTAACTCCACAGGTATTGATCAACCTGAATATGTTCTTATCAACTCCATTGAAAATAGCATTTAAAGCTTTGGAATTACCAAGGGCAAGCTCATCTTCTTCCTTGGTCCATTCTTCTTCAGGTTTCAGTTTTGAGATGCCTTCTTTTTCTTTCCCAACATCATCTTTCTCAACAACAACAGGTGTTTTCCATTCTTTTATGATAGCCTTCCAAGCCCTGCTGTCCAAGGATTTCAAAAAGGTAATCATCCTTGGCTTCCAATAATCATAATTAGAGCCATCCAGAATAGGGGGTCTATTCACAAATCCACCAACTTCCTTGTCCATCTTACCAGAAAGTAACAGCCCTAGATCTCACCCAGATGCAGAGCAGGATGCCTGCTCTGATACCAATTGAAATTCTGGTACCAGATATGTGATGTTACGTGTGATGTCACAACAACACACTCTGCAATGGACAATGTAAAACAACAGAAGAGTACACAAAGAATTGTTCACCCAGTTCAGTTAAACAACTTACTCTGGGGGCTACCAAGCCAGGGATGAATTTCACTATCAGTAGAATTAATTTACAGACTCAACAACCCAGTTGACATCTCCTAAACTTAATCTCTACTTAATGAACCTTCTACCCAAGAGACCACTTAGGTATGAGAACACTACTCAATCCCTAAATCACTTCAGTGATATAATTCAAAGATCACACACTTTGAAAAACACAACTTGATTCTGCTTCACAGCTTTGATCAAGAACAACTCAAAACAACAACACCAATTCACACTAGAATGGTTTACAACACATACACGAAGACACAAACGACTCTCAGTCTTTAGCTCTTTTTCTTCGTCCCTTTGTTCAAAGGATTGATGCGCTTTATATAGCAATTTGATTTTGTCTTGGACCTGCTACAATATCTGACCTGATTTGTTATTTAAAACTGAATCTTCAAAACAGATTTTATCTCCCAAAATCTTCTTAAATCTTCAGCCTTTAAACACTCCTACAAATCTGCATCAAATCTGTTTGCAACAGAAAATATCTCCTCCAAGATATTCGCATCCAAAAACTCTAACAGCTCTCCCAAAATCCAGCTAATACGCTTAACTCTAAAAACATCTTAAACCTGATGTTTTAATGATCTGTATATCTGATGTCATGACATCGCATGTCACATCAGACTTCAAAACATCAACAACTGAAACAAATAACATTAACCAATGTTAAGACTCAATGTTAAGACATCACCCGTGTGATATCAACATTGAACAACTTTGTTTTACCAAAATTCTAGCCAATCCAAGAGCTAACAATTTCTTTATCTTAATAAATCTATGTAATGTAGATAAGATGAAATGTTATAACATGATGCTTCATATGAAAAGGATACATATGGTTTCCCCTTGCCTACGACCATTGATGTTGGGCAGACCATTGGAGGAATCATGTGTACAACCTCTTTGTGAGTCTAACCGCGATTAGCTTTCATGTCCTTGTTCAAGCAGAAGTCCACAACTCTCCATATCAAATCGTGGTAGACAATGCTTTATGCTTGTCACTGGAGGGAGTCTTATTACTAGGCTTGTTGTCAGGTTTTCTTATGGGGAAGGCCCATATGTTTGATATCCAATGCCGAACATGACCCATAGACGGATAGGGAGTTTCTATCTTCTATTTATGAAAAGGATTACACATATTTTTCAAGAAAGGATGAGGTTGTTCGTCAAGAGGAATTAGATGAACTGGCGTACTAAAATTGACGGGCGTCGATCTATTTGGCCTTTGGTACTACCAAAAAGGAAGATGTTTTTCGTCTGATCATCTTTGAAAGGAAAAAGAATTGCTTCAGAAACTCATTAATTCTCTTATTATCGATCAAGACTGGTGAATGGAGGGGCTTAGTAAGATGACTATTTTAAAGAGAGAGAGAGAGAGAGAGAGAGAGAGAGGGAGAGAGAGAGAGATGAGGAATGAAGTTCATAATTTTGGTTACCCTCACCTATTATTTGAGAGGGTTTAATCTCTTGTGCAGAAGATGGAGGAGAAAGCTGAAGATTTATCGTTCGTTTGTTCAAATTTATCCATAACTAAGTCTGGTCTTGAGAAAGTGGACAAAGAAATATAATCTCTTCGTAAGAGGGTAATGGATTTAGAGTTATGTCTGGCCGAGGCTCGAGAAGGTTGCAAGAAGGTTGAGGAAGGTATTCAAAATAAACATCACAAAAACCTTGAGCTATCCAAAGATTATACGATTTCACTGGAAGAAATTTTCTCCATTCTTCCGGTTTCTTTTAAAAATGCTATACAACAAGTGGAATTTTTTCATCCCATAGTGTGAATTTCTCGAGAGAAATTTCTCCCTAACCTAAATATGGGGGATGGAAAAACAGTCTTCGTTGGGGATGAGTCAGTCCCGTGTGATGTTTTTCTCCAACATGGATCTACTCAGTGTAATATTTGTTGTAAATGAATTCCATGATTTTTGCTTAATGGGTTTTTCTCATTTTGTTTACTTACAATTGTTTTTACCAATTATGGTGTTGCTTTAGTTGAGTTTATTCCTCTAGGAATTTGTTGAAGTCTGAGGTCGAACCCAAAATTTTTCTTTGACATATCTGGGGACCATTCATTCCCAAGGGTCGATACCCCTTTAATTCCTCCAAGTTAAGACGTGGTTCGAGGTTGACATGGTGGGGACTCACCTCTACCTGAGCAATGGCTAGATACCAATAGGATGTAAGCACTAATTACCACGTATGATATGTTGCTCTTATTCATATCACTTCCACTATGGGGTTTTAAGTGCTTTGGCCGTAGTCCTGTGGCATTTGCGAATACACCCATGAGTCACCCATCCTGGGGTTTTAAGTGCTTTGGTAGTAGTCTTGTGGCATTTGGGACAACACCCATGGATGACTCAACGGCTACAAACAACCCAAATCTTCTAGTACATCTTCTTTTCCAATAAAGCAAGTGTTGGAACTTTCAGTCACAAGAATATCCACGAAACAAGGCCTTTGTACAAAGGAAACAACTATGATTCAAGTACAACACAACCTGTAGAAGATAATGTCAACAAATCTTGAGTGTCGTGTTAGCAGAAAGGACTTCACATTATTCAGCATCAGAGGCAGCATAACACGCTTTTGAACTAGAATGTACTAGTAGCTACTTTTTTTATTAGAACCAAACCAAAGTCGTTTTAGTTTCAGAACCAGTTCCATCAAATAAATATAATTCTGCACACACAAACTAGCTAGTTAGAAATCCTAATTGATTTTCAAATACTTTGTTATCATCAAAACCTTGGAGGATGCATGGTATAAACTAAACTTGTTTCAACAATCTCCCCCTTTTTGATGATGACAACATTAAGTATTTATAAAAATAATTAGAAGCAGATTAATTACTCAACAACTTTCAGGGTATGAGGTTTGTAAGCTCCCCCTGAGTCAAACAGTCTAAGAGACGAGGTTTGTAAGCTCCCCCAGAGTCCCGTCTGTAAAGTCTAAGAGTTGAGGTTTGTAAGCTCCTCTCCATACATAATAATAAATCTACTCCAAGGGTGAGATTCGTAAACTCCCCCTTAATAGAATTACTAACCACATTCGGAACCATTATTAACCTAAAATACTCAATCCACTCTCCCCATTTGTCATCAATCAAAAAGAGAAGAGAAGAAAAAAGACTTTAGCAATGAATAATGGTTTTAGAACTATTCATAGCTGAACACCAGTCAAGAATAAGTTTGTCAATGTTGAACTAGAATCTAAGAAAGAATCCTACCAAAAAGAATGAGAAAAGATAATTCCTCACGAAATGTAAGAATATCTTCTTTAAGATACTAAAACATAGTTAGAGGTAAATTGATCTTAATCCTGAAGACTAGTTCCAAAATGAAGACTTTATCATCAGAAAAAGTCATATTGTCCCCTTTACTCTAGGCCTTAGAATGTTCCCCATAATTTGGTACCAGACTTTTCCATAGGAGTAAGAGTAGAAGGACTTTCAGAAGGGCCATTGTTACCATAAATGATTTGTAAATCATTTTCTGAGTTATTGTTATACCAGTAGCTTTCAACAGTGACTCCATCTACCTCACAAATAATTGCTTGAAAGATGATTTTAAAGTTGATTACAACAGAAAAAAACAACAGACAAAATCAAACAATCATTTTGCTCACTCTGATGAAAATGAGCATTGGCCCAAAAGTCTTTCACAAGATCTTGAAAGATGAGTCCAAAGAGTATTCATCTCATTTTTGAAAATGAATATCTAAAACAATTTATGAAAGATTATTCGTCGTCAATGCGTTAAAGTCAGCTGCATATTCCTTTAGAAAATGTAAATAAAAAATCTCTTCTTTAATGAAATACGAGGACATTTTTGTAAGAAGAAATACTAAGATGAAGAAAAGTGATTTCACATAATTATCTTATGTAGAAGATAACCTATGAGATCATAAAGAAAAAAAAAATAGCTTAGCAACTTAACACATATAATGCTAGAATATAGCCAAGTATGCATTAAAATGTTTGGACAATTATGAGTATGAATAAAAACAAGTTAGAATCTTTGTTAGAACACTCCTTTTTAATGAACCAAACTTTTTAGAGCAGATTCTGAAAATAGAAGTGATAGTCATGTCTTTTTAAGTCTTTATAAAACTTTCATAGATAGCTGACTATCAAATCAGAATTTAAAAAAAAAATAGGATCAGAGTGTTAAGACAAGGATTCTTATTTTATCAAAACTCAAGGAATAATCCAATTGTTAACTCAAAGCACATAGCAAGGAATTACCTTATTACTGTATGCTTTAAATAAAGCAATCAAGGAAGAGAGAGATCTTATAACCCCTATTCAGACTTAAAGACCATACTTAAGGAACTATCAGAAATAATTCAACTAACTACTAACAGATTCCAACAAATATTCCAATACACCATTCAAAGAACAAGCACTTATTATGCTACATAAACCATGTTTATATTTTTCTTGATGAAATCAAATTGGGCAATGACCAGGGGCTTTGTAAATATATCAGCCCATTGATTTTTAGAATCAATGAACTGAATATCTATTACACCCTTCCGAACATAATCCCTTATAAAGTGATATTTGATTTCAATATGTTTGGTCCTAGAATGCTGAATTGGATTCTCCATTAGATAGATAGCTGCATTATTATCACAGGGAATAGGAATTTTGTTTCCAAAAATATGTTAGTCTTCAAGTTGATATTTTTTCCAGAGTAGTTGAGTGCGGAAAGAGATAAGGTTTGTGGACAAAGAAACAGTTGCTTGTCTTTTACTACCCCAAGAGATAAGGTTTTCACCTATAAATTGGCAGGAACCACTAGTGGACTTCCTTTCAATTCTATCCCTAGCATAGTCAGCATCACAGAATCCAACCAGTTTATAATCAGAGGACTTATAAGAAGTCCAAGATTTAATGTTCATTTTAGATACCTAAAGATTCCCTTAATGGAAGTTAAGTGAGTCTCTCTAGGATCTGCTTGGAACCTTGCACATAAACATACACTGAATAAGATATCAGGTCTAGAAGCAGTGAGATTGAGTAAGGAACCTATCATACCTCGATATTTTGTTGGATCCACTTTAGAACCGCATTCTTCAATGCAAAGATTACATGTAGGATGAATAGGAGTGGACATGACTTTGCAATCATCAAGATTGAACTTTTTCAAGAGCTCTTTTGTATACTTAGACTGGTGAATGAAAATACCTTCAGACTTCTGACTGATCTGAATTCCAAGAAAGTATTTTAATTCACCCATCATGCTCATCTCGAATTCGGCCTGCATAATCTTGGAAAATTCTTGACAGAGAAATGCATTAGTGGAACCAAAAATTATGACATCAACATAAGTTTGAACAATCAAGATTTCTTCTTTCAAATTTTTCCTAAATATTGTAGTGTTAACTTTTCCTTTAAAAAAACCATTTTCAAGCAGAAAATTACTCAATCTTTCATACCAAGCTCTTGGAGCTTGTTTAAGACCATAGAGTGATTTTTTAAGCTTGTAGACATGGTTTGGATGATTTGAATCTATAAATCCTGGAGGTTGTTTGACCTACACTTCTTCAGTAATAACTTCGTTTAGAAAAGTACTTTTCACGTCTATTTGATATATAATTATGTCATGGTTGATGGCATAAGAGATAAGTAGTCTTATGGATTCTAACCTTGCAACAGGAGCAAAAGTTTCAAAGAAGTCTATTCTCTCTTGTTGACTATAGCCTTGAGCTACAAGTCTAGTTTTATTCCTAACAACTTCACCAAGTTCAATAAGTTTGTTTCTGAAGACCCACTTGGTCCCAGTGATGTTTTTCTTTTGTGGTCTTGGAACAGGATCCCGCATATCATTTCTTTGAAACTGATTTAGTTCATCTTGCATAGCCATGATCCAACCATTATCAGTTAAGGCATCATCAACAGAAGAAGGCTCAATCAGTGAAATAAGTCTGATCATTAAGTAATCATTTTTGAAAGAAAATCCGGTCCTCAATGGCTCGTCTTTATTACCAATGATCTACTCTTCTGGATGAGATGCTTTGTACTTAAACGATCTCTTAGGTTGAACAGAGGCTTATGTGCCATTGTGAGCAATCACTGAATCAGTAATAGTAGGACCAGTTGGAGTAACTTTAGTTTCTGTAGCTTCTGGTATATCTTTAGATATAGTGACAGATTCTAGAGCATCATTCTCTACATCATTTTCTTTAGGGACACATACCAGAGATTGTTCTTCATGATTCTGAAAACCTGCAAAGAAATCATTCTAAACCAAAGACTCTGACTTGTTATGGTCAGGTAAATTGTCATAAATTTAACGTGCATAGACTCTTCAATCATTCTAGTTTCTGAGTTATACACTCTGTATGCTTTTGAGCGTTCAAAGTATCCTAAAAAGATACCATTCTGAGCTTTAGCATCAAATTTATTTAAGTAGACATTGTTATTTAGGATGTAACAGGTACATCCGAATTGATGAAAATAAGAGATACTAGGTCATCTACCTTTGAATAACTCATACGATGTTTTATCCAAAATTGGTTTGATATAAATTATGTTCTGAATATAACAAGCAGTATTAACAGCTTCTGCCAACAAGTACTTAGGGAGTTTATTTTCATGAATCATTGTCCTTGTCATTTCTTGCAGAGATATGTTCTTTCTCTCAACAACTCCATTTTGCTGTGGACTTCTGGGAGAAGAGAACTCATGGATAATTCCATATTTTTCACAAAATAATTCAAATGATTCAATTTCAAACTCACCCCTATGGTCACTTATGACCTTTAGAATTTTCAATTCCTTCTCAAATTGTACTTGAATGCAGAAGGTGCTAAACACTTCGTATGTTTCATCTTTAGATTTGAGAAACTTCCCCCAAGTCCATCTGCTAAAATCATCAACTATGACCAAACCATATTTCTTTCCATTGATTGAGGCAGACCCAATAGGACCAAATAAATTAATGTGAAGCAATTCCAAAGGTCTAGAAGAAGAGACAATGTTTTTGTTTTTAAAAAAAGTTTTTACAATCTTTCCAACTTGACATGCTCCACAAAGAGAATCTAAGTGTTAATCAATATCTGGCAGCCCTTTAACAAGTTTTAGCTTGGAAAGTTTAGAGATTAATCTCCAGTTAGCATGACCTAACCTTTTGTGCCATACCCATTTTTAATCACTCGTTGTCATTAGGCAAATGACCTTCTGAACAGCCAATTCAGAAAGATTGATTTTATAAACATTCCATTTTCTTTTCCCTTTAAATACTACAGTTTTATTAGAATTGATAACATAAAAGAAGTCCTTGTCAAACAATACATTGCAACCATTATCACACAACTAGCTTATACTGAGTAGATTATGTTTCAGGTCATCTATAAGCCATACCTTATTAATAAGAGTTTGAGAATTACCTATGGTACATGTACCGATGATCCTTCCCTTCTGGCCACCTCCAAAAGCCACATTTCATTCTTCTTTCAGATTCAGGGTTTTGAACATACGCCTTTGTCCGGTCATATGTCGTGAGCAACCACTATCCAGGTACCAGGATTGACATTCCATCTGTTCCTTTGGGCATATCTGCAGCAAAGATAATTTGAGATTTAGGTACCCATACACGTATAGGTCCTTTCAGGTTAGTTTTAACAGATTTTCTCCTATTTTGTCCTTTTGCTTTGTAAGAAGGTTTAGCTTTACTCCAATCATTTTGATTCAAAATGTTTTGACTCGAGTTATTCTTAACCTTAGTATCAGAATTGATTTTATCCTGTGATTTAGAAGTGTTGAATATTGATGTCATCAGAACATCTGATTTATCAGGTTCTATTATAGCAATGCCTTTTAACTTCTGATCAATAGGTTCAGTTAAATTCATTGCTTTAGCAGTAGGAACAAAATGGTTACTTAACATAGTTTGAGCAATGCTAGATGAGCAGGAATTTTGAAGCACTTTTAAAGAGTCATTAGTACTAGAGCAACCTTCATCATACCCTAATTCTTCTTTATTATATTTTCCCATTCCATAAATTATATATGCAAGTTTGGTACGATCACTGCCAGATGTAATAGATTTATGAAAAGCTTGATCATGTTTACCTAGAGATGAACACTCATTTTGAGATATACTGACTTCTTTTAATTCTTCTTTTAAAATAGAGTTATGTTTTTTAAGGATTTTGATCTGACTAGTTTGATTCTTGAAATGATCTATTAGATTGTTAGCACATGAAATAAAGTTAGAGTAAGAGAATACCTCATCTTCGTTTTCAGACTCGGATAGAAGTCCTTCATCAGCTGAGTGAGCCATTAGTGCTAGATTAACATTATCTTTCTTTTCTGGCTCTTTTTCATCCAGCTCTTCCCATGTTGCCATGAAATTCTTTTTAAACCTGTTTCTGAAATTATCTTTCTGATAACTTCCTTTTCTCTAACTGTCCTTCAGAGGTTCAGGACAATCACTTCTGAAGTGATCTAGTTTGTTGCAGTTGTAGAAGGTCATGTCTTCATCTTTTAAGTTAATCCATTTATTTCTCTTAGGAAATCTTCTGCTTTTTCTGGCCATTTGCTGAATCCCTCTGATGAAACATGCCATGTCTTCATCATCATATCTCCCATTAAATTCTTCTTCAGATGATTCACCAGCTTTATTGATTTTAGAAGATCTTCTAGACTTTTCACCAGATTTTTCAGAGGCAGGTCTCAATGCTAGAGATTTAAACTTCTTTGAAGTTTCATCTCCATTAATTTCCCTATAATGACTTTGAAGATTGCTGATTATACTTTCAAGGGACAATGCATTTAGATCTTTAGCTTCCTGAATAGTTGTTACTTTAGGTCTAAACTTCTGAGGGAGACTTCGCAGAATTTTCTTCACGTGATCAGCTGTTGAGTAGCTTTTGTTCAGCACTTGAAGGTCTGAGACAAGAATCTGAAACCTAGAGAACATGGTCTCAATATCCTCATCTTCCTTCATTTTGAATAGCTCATACTTCTATATCAACAAGCCAGCTTTGGCTTCTTTATCTTTTTAGTTCCCTTGATAAGTAGAACACAAAGATTCAAAGATAGTTTTTCCAGAAGACTTATCAATGATTTTCAAAACAAGCATGTGGAAGTGTATCAACCAGAATACCTCTAACTCTATGATGTTTTCTGTAGATTTTTTTTTTGAGCAGGAGTCAGAGTTTTTCCATCAGGAACCATACCAACACTGTCTATAGGAATGTCAATACCATCTTCAAGAATATCCCATAGCTCATTATCAAGTCCAATGATATACGTATACATCTTGCTTTTCCACCATTCAAATTCAGTAGAGTCACCACTGAATACAAGAGGTTTAGCAGTGTAATGATTTCTCTCAGAGTTATTGTAATCATAGGGAATCCCCCTTGAGGTACTGTTAAGTGTTACACACAGACCTTGCTCTAATGCTAACTGAAGGTGAGAAAATACAAAAGAAGTGGGGGTTGAATTGTGTGTTTCAAAAATTAGGTTTACTTCTGAACCAGAGTTCAGATTCTAAAAACTGAGTTTCAAATTTGATAGGGTACAGTGGAAATAGAAACAGAAGTAAAGTAAAAATAGCAAAGAACACACAGTGGTTATCCTAGTTCCTCTCCCAACTGAGAGTACTCCAGTCCCCTTTCCAAGGAAGAGATTTTCCATTATAATCAACCAGATTAAACTTGCTTATACACACTTGTATAAGAAATTTCTTTTTTCTCAGACCACTTGTCCAAGACTTCCCATGCTTAGAGTTCGTGTCTAAGACTTCCCTCTGCTCAATCAACTCTTGACCGAGATTTATCTTACTTAGACCACCTGCCTAAGACTTTACCTTGCGTAGAGCTAGTGTCTAAGAATTTCATATGCTTAGAGCTCGTGTCTAAGCCTTTCCCTTGCATAACCATCCTCTGATTAAGACTTTTCTTTGCTTAGAGTCCGTTTCTAAGACTTCACCTTACTCAAGCCTACAGCAAGAGACTTATCTCTAAATAGATAGTTTAGAGAAGGAATAACTTACAACAACACTTGATAAATATCATAGGTGTTCAAAATAATACAACACACTTTTAAAAAGATTCTTAATCAACACAAGAATAAGAACTATTAATAGACTCAGCTTTCTGATAATAATGCTTGTATTTCTCAGTTGTATTTGCACCGTTATTTCTTAATTGATCTTCAAATCTTTAGCTTCTTTTTATAGCTAAAGAAATAGAGACGTTGGGGCATCTTCAATGGCTACAAACAAACCAAATCTTCTAGTACATCTTCTTTTCTAATAAAGAAAGTGTTAGAACTTTCAGTCACAAGAATATCCACGAAACATAGCCATTGTCCAGAGGATACAACTATGATTCAAGTACAACACAACCTGTAGAAGATAATTTCAATAAATATTGAGTCTCGTGTTAGCAGAAATGACTTTACATTACTCAGCATCAGAGGCAGTATAACACGCTTCTGAACTGGAGTGTACTAGTAGATGCTTTTCTGATCAGAACTGAACCAAAGTCGTTTCAGTGTCAGAACCAGTTCTATCAGGTAAATATAATTTTGCACACACAAACTAGCTAGTTAGAAATCTTGATTGATTTTCAAATACTTTGTTATCATCAAAACCTTGGAGGATGCATGGTATGAACCAAATTTGTTTCAACACTTTCTTCATTGTTGATTTCTATTAACTCGTAAATATCCTATTCACATTACCCTTGGAAGCGTTTTGTTGGCCTGGAGAGAACCATAATGATGGAAGTGGTTTATTTTTTATTCCTTTTTTATTTTCTTCTTCTTCGATGCTACTGTCTTTCTTCCCCTCTGACACACTTAAAACTTCAATAGTTTTTTTGGTAAGCCTTTTTGATTAAGATGATCATTTCTTTTTTGAGGTTTCATTCCATCCTTTATGACCTTTCTTCAGTTCTCAATCATCTATTTAGCCTCCGTCTCGAGTGTACCTAGTGAGCCACACCTTTTTGACAAGCTTTTCAATTGCATCATTTAGGTAGATGTATTCATTAGTATTGTGGCTGTGAATTTTTTGTAAGTAATAGTACTTCAACTTATTTTTCCTAACTAACTCTCTAACCGAATATAGATTATTGACGTTTGATTATTTTAACTCAATGTTTGCACATTCTCGCTAGATTTTCTTCTTTGATGTGTTTAAAGGAGTGTATGCAGAAATTTGGATTGGTGTCCTTCTTCTCTGTCATCTCTACAATGGTTATTATCTTTTTATTGATCCCGACCATATCCAGGGTTTATCGCCTCTTGGGTCTTCTCTTCAACTACGAGCTCTTCTTCGTAGTTGATATAGGAATGGGCCCAATTCAGAAGGTCACTTAGTCTGCAAGCTACTTCCAACCCTCATTTTTCTCAAAACATATAGTTTGATCTCACTCCTTTCTTGAAAATCCAACATTTTAATCTATCGTCCATACCTTCGACTTCCACTGCTACCTTGGTTAATAGATTGATGTTCTTAGTTCAAAAGGATGCATTGTGCAATTCTTAGTAAGCGAATATTAATCCAATTATTTGAAGATCGAGTGTTTCATAATATTATGAAATAAAAGTACTAAGGATAAAATGGTCATTTCCTTAATGAGAGAAATTTGGGTCTTTTCATGCAACCATCCTAGAAGGCAAGGTTGTGAGGAGAGGAATCACATTTCATTCCTTTATTCATCATTTCACATGAGAAAGGGATGAAAACTAAAAGAGTGATGAGTTTTCCTTGCAATTCCTCTTCGCTTGCAGATAAGTCTCATCCCACACATTCTTCATCATTATTCAAGAAAGCAAGATATCACATAGAAGCAATCAAAGGATTAAATGCAATATGTTAATATTAAAATAAATTAGAAAATATTTGGGATAGATGAAGATGTAAGATAAGATTCAACATCCCTTTATTCAAGGTTGAATTTAGATTTTCAAGGATCTAGCTAAAAGAGAAATAATCATCACCATCGCTTTATTCATCTTCAGTTGTTAAGACATGTTCTTTATAAAAACGATTCTTTAAAAATAATCCCCTTTACAAATAACCTTCACTTCTTGATAATAAAGCAAGAGAAACTGAAAAGAAAGAACACAGTATGTTTATACTAGTTCCCTTGAGAAACCCTCAAGTTAGTCTAGTCCACCCGCCAAGGTGATTTTGCCTCTCTCAAGTGAGGTCTTAATCCACTAATCAAACTGATTAATACAATGCACAAGCTAAACTGCAAGTGACTAACAACAATCTCTAAGACACATTAGTCCTAGACTTCTCAAGAATTCTAACCAAACCGGTCTCTTAAGGAAATCAAACAACTGTTTGAAAATACAATGCACAAACCAAACTGCAAGTGACTAACAACAATCTCTAAGACACACTAGTCCTAGAATTCTCAAGAATTCTGACCTAACCGGTCTCTTAAGTAAATCAAACAACTGTTTGAAAATACAATGTGTTTACAAAAAAATTGCTTCTACACAAGCTGATATGTAAACAAATTTAAGAACAAAATGACTTAAGAATGATATAAACAATAAAGCGTATGAACAGTAAAGATTGGTTATACTAGTTTTTCATTCTTGAAGTCTTCAAGCCTTTATATAGCCATGCATGTGATATGACTGTTGAAGGATATTTTTACATTTCAGAATTATGGCGGCTTGAAAGAACGTGGGAGACAAATAGTACATTTGCGTCCGCCCTAGCCGGAGTGGAGCAAAGTGTCCTCGTCGTACTGTTGTACTGTTGTACCATGTTGCTTAGTCTTCTCAACTTCCTGACTTCAGAGGCTTCTGAGAGCATGAGTTAGAAGAAGGGAAAATGTACTTGGGTCTTAAGAGCTTCAAGTCTTCAGAGTCTGCAGAGCTACATCTTCAGAGTCTTCTGCACTTGGTCTTCAGAACCCGTTTGTCTAAGAAGCATAAGTCTTCAGCATCGGAACTTGTTCATCAGAACTTCTGTCTTCAGATCTTCAGAACTTGTTTTCTTTAGACATCGTATCAGAGTCATACAGTTTCAGAGTCTTCTGAAGCAAATGCTATAGTTCAGCAGAACTAATGTAGCGCAGAAGAGGAACAATTTCTCTTCTAATAACTTAGCCACGCTATTTATCAGAAGCATAACCTGTTTGTTAAATTCTCAAAAATAACAAACATTAGAATACCAAAATTGTTCATACAAATATACTTGTTTGTTATCATCAAAACTCAGAGGTATTATTGCAGAACTAAACCTTGTTCTCACAATCTCCCCCTTTTTGATGATGACAAAATTATGTATTTTGATGACACAATTTTGTACATAACATAAAAAGGTAACCGAAATCAATCTCCCCCTTTCTAACCTGGCGACTGGAGCAAAGGTTTCTGTATAGTCTATTCCTTCTTGTTGACTATAACCTTGTGCAATCAGTCGTGCCTTATTTCTGACAACGTCACCCTTCTCATTGAGCTTGTTTCTGAATAAACATTTAGTTCCAATAACGTGGACACCTTTAGGATTCTGAACAAGATCCCAAACATCGTTCTTTGAAAACTGGTTAAGTTCTTCTTCCATCGCCAGAATCCAGTCTTTGTCCAGTAGAGCTTCATCAACAGATGTTGGCTCGATCAATGACACCAAACCTAGAAGTGTTTCTTCATAAGGTTTGAAGGATGATCTGGTTCTGATATGAGCATCCTTATTTCCCAGAATCAATTCTTCAGTGTGTGAAGTTGCAACTCTGCTTTTCTTTTGTTGTGGAGGATCAGTGGGAGCAACAACAATATCAGAAGTAGGAGCTTCTGAATCTTTGATTTCTTCTGCCTTTTCCTTAGGTTCTGAAAAACTGATCTCCAAATCTGCAAACTTTTCAACTAGCTTTGACTTTTCAGAGTCAATCTTAACATCGAATCTGGCATGAATTGATTCTTCCACAATTCGTGATTCTGTGTTATAGACTCTGTAGCCTTTTGAGCGTTCAGAATATCCTAACATCAGACACTTTTGTGCTTTGGAATCAAACTTACCCAGATTCTCATTAGTGTTCAACATAAAGCAAGCACATCCAAAAGGATGAAAATAAGAAATGTTGGGCTTTCTATTCTTCCACAATTCATCAGGATTCTTACCCAAAATAGGCCTTATTGAGATTTTATTTTGAATATAACATGATGTGTTAACTGTCTCGACCCAAAAGTGCTTAGCCATGTCATTTTCTTGGATCATGGTGCGAGCCATTTCTTGCAATATCCTATTCTTTCTTTCTACAACCCCATTCTATTGTGGAGTTCTAGGACAAGACAAATCATGGGATATGCCATAAGAATAAAAAAGTTTTTCAAAATATTTGTTTTCAAATTCTCCACCATGATCACTTCTAACTCTGACAATTTTGCAATTCTTTTCATTTTGCACTTGGGTGCATAAGGAAGTAAACACAGAATGTGACTCATCCTTGTGTCTTAAGAATTTTACCCATGGCCAACAACTGTAATCATCAATGATGACTAGTCCATATTTCTTTCCATTGACTGAAGCAGTTTTCACTGGTCCAAATAAGTCAATGTGAAGAAGTTCTAATGGTTTAGAGGTAGAAACAATCGGTTTAGCTTTAAAGGAAGATTTTGAAAACTTGCCTTTCTGACATGCTTCACAAAGAGCATTTGAAGAATACTTCAGATTGGGCAAGCCCCTGACAAGTCCTAGCTTGTTCAGCTGAGAAATTCTTCTCAAGCTAACATGACCCAGACGTTTGTGCCATACCCATTGCCCTTCATTAACAGACAGAAGACATTTTACATTCTGATTTTTCAAATCTGACAGTATGATTTTGTAAGTAATGTTTTTCCTCTTACCATTGAACAGAACTGACCCATCATTCTGACTAACAGCCTTACAGGACGTTTGATTAAAGATAACGTCATAACCATTGTCACTAAGTTGGCTAATTGGCAATAAGTTATGCATTAGACCCTCAACTAAAAGAACGTTGTTGATGGAAGGAAACTTACCATTACCAACAGTTCCATAGCCAATGATCTTCCCCTTCTGGTTTCCTCCGAAACCAACGACACCTCCAGACTTAAGTTCCAAATCTTGGAACATATGCCTTTCTCCCGTCATGTGTCGCGAGCATCCACTGTCCAGGTACCATGACTGGTGTTTCAGTGGCGCCATCAAGGATGTCTGCAACATCGATTATCTCACTCTTAGGTAACCATTTTGTGGGTCCTTTCTTGTTAGTCTTTCCAGAGGTTCTGACACCTTTGGATTTCTGTAAAATAGGATAATTAAGTGGAATTTGTGCATGATATTTAGGCTTAGAAGTTTCCTTCTGTGTCTGTGTTTGTGGTGTAACAGAATCAGAACCTTTTAGTTCTGAACATTTCAGTTCGGTTTCAGCAGGCACAAAATGTTCAGACAGAGGTTTTAGTTTGATACTCAGAGTCTCATCAAATGGTTTTGATGGTCCTGAATATCCCAGACCTCTACTTCCGTTTCTACTAACTCCATAGATCATTGAAGCCATCTTGCTTCTATCTATGCTTTTAGCAAGGAAGTGTTGAAAAGCTCTATCATATCTGATTACTTCATCAGTAACAGATATGTTAGAAGTAATCTCTTCTTCTAGCTTAGAGACTTTGTAGAGTTCTCAGAAACAGCCACAAAAGTCTTTTTCAGAGTTTTGTGTTTACTTAGAAGAAGTTGATACCTTTTCCAAAGTTCTAATAAACCTATTTCAAGTTCAAAACGAGATAAGGAAGAAAGTACCTCTTTGTCGTCCTCAGAGTCTGATTCTTCATCAAGTGTCAGTCCATCCTCTGATAAGGCTTCGGTCATGTTGGTCTTTACCATGAGTGCCACGTTGGTATGTTCTTCATCAAAATCTTCTTCTTTTGACTCTGAATCATCCCATGTTGCCATAAGACCCTTTTTAGCTTTGAAAACCTTCTAAAGTTTTCCATTTTTCTTTAGCTTTGGACACTCGTTCTTATAATGTACAGGCTCCTTGCATTCGTAACAAGTAACTTCTTTTTCAAAAGCTTTCCTTTGACAAGATGTAGACTCATGTCTACCTTTTCTTCTTGGCCCTCTGAACTTGCTGTTTCTGTGTTTCCACAGTTGATAAATCTTTATTGATATGAGAGACAGTTCATCTTCGTCTGAATCTTCTTCAAATTCTTCTGAGTTCTCCTCTTCTTGGTAAGCCTTTGTCTTTTCAGACTTAGACTTCAGAGCAACAGACTTACCTCTTCTCTGAGGTTCATCTTCTTGAAGTTCTATCTCATAACTTCTTAAAGAACTAATCAGTTCCTCAAGACTCGTGTTGTTCAGATCCTTTGCCAATTTCAAAGCAGTTACCATTGGTCTCTGAAATTCTGGTACATGTGCAGAATTCAGATGTCCTATAACATGTCATCAGACATCTGATCTGACATGAACACACATGGCAAGGTATATAACGATAAGAGTACTGAAAAGCATAAACAACACACAGAATTTGTTCACCCAGTTCGGTCTAACAACCTACATCTGGGGGCATACCAAGCCAGGAAGGAAGTTCACTATCAGCAGTATCAATTCATAGACCCTACAATCACACACCCGTTGATGATCTACTCACTTAATCACTACCCAATGACCCTTCTACCTAAGTCCTCCTTAGATAAGAGACTTCATCTCACTTCCAATCATCGCAATGATGTCTAGCAGTCAACACCTCAGCCACTGCATCAACAGCTTGATTTCCAACAACTCTTCAAACACATAAAAATAGAGGACACACTCCCATGACAATACCTAGACATGACACACATGACTAAGAACAATACTTAGAGTTGTTTAACAGCTTCCTCCAAGAACAATACTCACTCTTTCTTAAAAGCTTCGAGGAGAACAATGACCATCTCACAATCTGAGTGGTTCACACATACCAACTCTCCTAGAGAGTGGTTCACAAGAACGAAACCTTAATAATTTTACATCTTGGAATCGTTACTAAATTAGGTTACAAACACTCCTATTTATAACCTACATCCCAACTGGATTTGGGCTTCAAATCACAATAAAACTGATGTTAAAAATCTGCAATAACTTCTGCACCAAAATAGGTCTTCAATCAAATCTTTCCTAAATTATCTCCATAATTTAGAGAGTCATTATTCTTCTTGATTCTGACTTGAATCTTCCAGACCAAACAAAACAGCGCCACATAGGATAACATAATATTCCCAGAATATTATGCATCTGTTAAATCATAACAGAATTTAACTGTCCAGCTCAGCACAGGCGCGATGTCGAATGATTCAGCATAGGACATCTTATCCGACACGTTGCTCCAGATGATGAGAACTTCTCATTTCAACATGTCTCAGCATACAACAGGACTTCTTACTTAACATGTTCTTCTTAGCAAGTAATAAACATATTGCTGCTACAAAACGACAGACCCTGATTTTCTCTCGCCAATAACAGAATGTAAACATACGTCAGACTTCGCAGCAAATAAAACCAACCTTAATAGGATGTTCTGTCAACAGATGTTAGGACATCGTGTTTGACATCAGTGCACAGTCCTGCTACCCTTAAGAAACACAAACTGCAGAATGTTAGAAACAACATGTCACGACATCAAGTAAGACATCTTGATGTAACAGGGTGTTTTAGCACAGATGCTGCCAATTCAGAACTAACAATCTCCCCCTTTGGCAAATTGTGGCTAAAACACTATAGCATCACCAATGAACAGAAATCCCTGCAGCAGAGGCATATACAAACACTTCTAACATTCCAATAAAAGCCAGTTGCACACACAAAAAAAAAAAAAAATAGGCAACAACTCTTCCCCTTTTTAGCCAGAATTTAGACAAACCAAAAGCCAGCAGGAAGAAATTCCATCAACAAACCGAAGCTCCCCCTCAACACCAGAAACAGCAAACATCACACACAACCAGCATCAGCAACATCCAACAGCTGCACCAAAAACAAATTCAAACAGCATAACAGCTGCACAAACTACAAACTCCCCCTCAAAACTAGAATCACACCAGACAACTAGACAACTCCTAGGCTAACTCTCCCTTTTTTTTTTAGCAAACAAAGCAACTAAGCAATAAGGGCAATCAACCAGTAGCAGAACACATCCAACTCAGAAGCTTGTACAACTTTGATTCAATACATTGACAACCCAATGACATGACCAAGATCAACCAGTCAAGTCCACCCAGAACTAAACCAGTCACACAATGTTATGACATCTTGTCTGACATTACACCCTCACCAGAGGTACACTATCATAGATTTTTGAAACCACAACCAATCTTGATAAATAACTGAACTACTGTAGCAACAAATCCAAAACAGAAGTCCAACTCCCCCTATCTAAGATACCCAGTGCTCCTTTGCAAGAACACCTTAAATGAATGCAAAATATAAGACTCATCTATATGTCTTCAAGAGCGCACCCTCTGTTCAACACACCTGTTGAACGCATTCACTTAATGCTTGATCCTCAAGCAAACCAAGTACCACACTAGTACCATTCATTTCACGAATGATGCTCCAAAAATCTTCAGCTCATTTGCTCCACAAGCACCAAACTGATCCACTTCTAGCATGTTATATTCACATCAGACATCCAAGACAATCCTTAACTCATCATTCTCCCGTATGATAAGATAAACACCTCTTAGACAAAAAGTGATCTCAAAATCCAACTCCAAGGATAACTAACCCAAAGATGTTCTAACATTGGTTAGGACATCTTCCACACATCATAGACACCACACCTCATGGTTCTGGATATGCTCCACCACTGGACTTACTATCTGCATAGTAATCCAACTGAAGATCTTCAAACAACACTGCGCCACCAGCTTGAACAAAGAAAACTTCAGAAACCCAGAGAGAAATAAACTCTCATTCACCAAAAGAAGATATGCTTCAACCCAGAACTTCTTCCACAAGCTCCCAGAGAACCAGAACCTCCTTACAAGTTCAACTAACTCCTCTTCTACACACGAACAATCAGTTTCAATCATCCTCAAGTTCTAAAGCATAAACACACTACCTTCCACTGAACTCTAAGTAAACTCCTCTTACTTAGAATTAATGACACACACCAAGATAAGTGTGACAACTCCCATCAACAAAGACCCTCACAGAGCTCTTCCAAAATCTGCAGAGAAAAATAAATTCTCCCAAATACAAATAAAATTGTCCTTCAGACTCCTCCTCAGAAGCATGTGCGCACATGATCCAAACAATTTGCTTCACACATCAAAACACCATCCAGCAGCCTAATCATAGCATGTTATCTGACATTATATCTTCATAAGAGGCAACCAATCTCCACAAACATGCAAGCTTCACAATATATGCACATTTGCAGCAAAATCCATAGACAAGTACTCCCCCTGTCATGGATAACCAATGCTCTAGATGGAGGTTAACCATTGAGCACCAGATCTTCACACACTTGCTGAGCACAGTCAGATACTATACTCTCACTCCTAGAGAACACATCCAATTATCCTGACTGGTTTGACACTGCTCACAACCTCCACGAATTCTCAGCTTACTTAAAAGCTTTACTGAGATCCAATCTCTTCAAGAGAAAGAACAGCTCCAAAAAAAAACTTTCAGATCAAATCACCCCATCTGACCCAATTCCTCTGCCATTACATCCACTAGTAGTTGTTGATACTAGTGAGGTCTTCAAAAATGGTAGTCATGCTTTGCCAGAACATACTACTAAAAACAAGATCAGAGTCTCCACATTCTAATTCACATAGTCAGAAACACCTCTTCTGACAAAAATGCTTGATAATCCAACTCCAAGTGCACAAACTCAATCATCTTCCAAATAACCATCAACAATTATGATGTTACAATTGCTTCCCATCACCATTCAACAGCATCACCAACTGGACAACTCAATCACAATACTTTTCAGCGACAAATGTTAACCCAATAATCCCAGGTCAACACCTAGGAGACTTTTGAACGAATGTAGAACCCCTCCCATGATTCTTCAACCCTCTGATGAAAAGATGTCAGAACATCCCCAATCTTGAATCTCAAGGATAATCAATTAAATACTTGTGGATTTCACAAATAGCAATTGATCTTAAATCCTTATACAATAACCCTTCTTTACTGCTGTAGCTGAGCTCCACCAGATCATGTCATGAACACTTATAAAGTATTCAGTCTTGTTGCAAGTATCTTCTTTAATGACAATGTTGAGATACCAAGGCTGCCACTCTTGACTCAAGTAACTAAGACTTTCTCTGAACAAGTCTTCTTTACCTCAACAAATCTTCAATCAGATTGGATTCACTCTTAGGGTCAAGAGAGATGCATCCTTCCTTGCTGTTTTTGTGAAAGGTGAAAATAAATCACCTCCACGGTCTTCACCCCTATGCTTCCTAGGAAGCACCTCCTAGTCTGAAGAATAACTAGATGACTCCAGAACATGACTCAGTTGCCTTGATTGGACTTGATCATCATATCAAGTGTCTTCAACAACTTAATCAACAAGAAATCATCAAACCCCTAGAGCATGAGTTTGATAATTCAACTTACCCTTCCTCTTCAATCTGACTTCAGCATACATGATGAAGCCACTCACCCATGTACCAAGTCATACAAGACTCAACCATCACAAAGACACCCCTCTGCTCCCGACTTTGGAATGCTATGTGACTTCACACCGGTTGGCATCTACAAGAACAGAAAACGAGTAAGAACAGCTACAATCTTCCTTCAATCATAACTTCCAGAATCCCATACTTCTAGAGCTCTTCAATTAGAACCTCATGCAGCGGAACTACCAAGGAAACAGGTCCTGTTTGCCCTAATAAGATGTCAGAACATCTTATAAGACACATCAACAAAAGAACTAGCCACTTCTTTCGTAGTTATTGTAGAATCTCCCTCAGCAATATGAACAACCTGGAATTTTCCATCAGATATATATATATATATATATATATATATATATATATATATATATATGCAGCGGAATACACACCAGAAAACTCCTCTATAGCCTTCAGGCAAAACATAATAACCCCCGTCACTCCATGTCAACATAAATCAAACCACACAGCAGCTCACCACAAAAGCTACAAGCCTGATAGCAGACAGGTCCAATACACACCCTGTCATGAACAGTCCATCCTCCACTTCTAGGGACCATTCAGACAACAATATGAACTTCTCCAAGTTCAAACCCCTTTTCAGTAGGTACCACCTACCTTGCCCATAACCAGAAAGTATCTTCCCTAGGATCTCACCCAGAAACAGAACAGGATGCCTGCTCTGATACCAATTGAAATTCTGGTACATGTGCAGAATTCAGATGTCCTATAACATGTCATCAGACATCTGGTCTGACATGAACACACATGGCAAGGTATATAACGATAAGAGTACTGAAAAGCATAAACAACACACAGAATTTGTTCACCCAGTTCGGTCTAACAACCTACATCTGGGGGCATACTAAGCCAGGAAGGAAGTTCACTATCAGCAGTATCAATTCATAGACCCTACAATCAACACACCCTTTGATGATCTACTCACTTAATCACTACCCAATGATGCTTCTTCCTAAGTCCTCCTTAGATAAGAGACTCCATCTCACTTCCAATCATCGCAATGATGTCTAGCAGTCAACACCTCAGCCACTGCATCAACAACTTGATTTCCAACAACTCTTCAAACACATAAAAATAGAGGACACACTCCCATGACAATACCTAGACATGACACACATGACTAAGAACAATACTTAGAGTTGCTTAACAGTTTCCTCCAAGAACAATACTCACTCTTGCTTAAAAGCTTCGAGGAGAACAGTGACCATCTCACAATCCGAGTGGTTCACACATACCAACTCTCCTAGAGAGTGGTTCACAAGAACGAAACCCTAATAATTTTACATCTTGGAATCGTTACTAAATCAGGTTACAAACACTCCTATTTATAACCTACATCCCAACTGGATTTGGGCTTCAAATCACAATAAAACTGATGTTAAAAATCTGTAATAACTTCTGCACCAAAATAGGTCTTCAATCAAATCTTTCCTAAATTATCTCCATAATTTAGAGAGTCATTATTCTTCTTGATTCTGACTTGAATCTTCCAGACCAAACAAAACAGCGCCACATAGGATAACATAATATTCCCAGAATATTCTGCATCTGTTAAATCATAACAGAATTTAACTGTCTAGCTCAGCACAGCCGCGATGTTGAATGATTTAGCATAGGACATCTTATCCGACACGTTGCTCCAGATGATGAGAACTTCTCATTTCTACATGTCTCAGCATACAACATGACTTCTTACTTAACATGTTCTTCTTAGCAAGTAATAAACATATTGCTGCTACAAAACGACAGACCCTGATTTTCTCTCGCCAATAACAGAATGTAAATATACGTCAGACTTCGCAGCAAATAAAACCAACCTTAACAGGATGTTCTATCAACAGATGTTAGGACATCATGTTTGACATCAGTACACAGTCCTGCTACCCTTAAGAAACACAAACTGCAGAATGTTAGAAACAACATGTCACGACATCAAGTAAGACATCTTGATGTAACAGGGTGTTTTAGCACAGATGTTGCCAATTCAGAACTAACAGTCTCCATTTTACAGGAAGACTCCATATAATCTTCTTGACATGATCAGCAGTAGAATAACCTTTGTCCAGAACTCTGAGCCCTGCAATAAGCATCTGGAATCTTGAAAACATAGTTTCCACATATTCGTTGTCTTCCATTCTGAAGGCCTCATACTTCTGGATTATGGCCAGAGCCTTTGTTTCGTTGACTTGAGCATTGCCTTCATGAGTCATCTGAAGAGAGTCAAAGATGGACTTTGCAGTCTCTCTATCTGTAATCTTTTCATACTCCGTATATGAAATAACATTTAGCAGAATCGTTCTCGCTCTGTGATGATTCTTGTAGGTTTTCTTTTGAGCCTCTATAAATGAGCTACTGGCAATATTTTTGCCTTCAGCGTCTACTGGATACTTGTATCCATCAACTACCAGATCCCATAGATCCAAATCAAATCCCAGAA
Organism: Lathyrus tuberosus; assembly: GCA_022829125.1. Taxonomy (NCBI): domain Eukaryota; kingdom Viridiplantae; phylum Streptophyta; class Magnoliopsida; order Fabales; family Fabaceae; genus Lathyrus; species Lathyrus tuberosus. The sequence continues at coordinate 3,938,844 of JALAZF010000199.1, read as the reverse complement.
AGTAACTTTCGATTCTGTCTTTCCAATAGTCAAATTTCTCGCCATCAAAGATAGGAGGTTTTGCACTATATGAGTCTCATTCATTATTATCAGAAGTGGCATTAGAAGTACTTACAGCAACCATTGTTTTTCACACTTTGGATCGGTATTGAACACTGTTAGGTGCTTAATAAAAATTCAAACTTTTTATCTTCTCAGATTCGGAGCTCTGATGCCAATTGAAGGTGTGAAAAACACAAGAAAGAGGGGGGGGGGGGGTTTAAATTTGGTTTTTAAAATAAAAATGATTCTTTAAAAATAATCCCCTTTACAAATAACCTTCACTTCTTGATAATAAAGCAATAGAAACTGAAAAGAAAGAACACAATATGTTTATACTAGTTCACTTGAGAAACTCTCAAGTTAGTCTAGTCCACCCGCCAAGGTGATTTTGCCTCTCTCAAGCGAGGTCTTAATCCACTAATCAAACTGATTAATACAATGCACAAGCTAAACTGCAAGTGACTAACAACAATCTCTAAGACACACTAGTCCTAGACTTCTCAAGAATTCTGACCTAACCTGTCTCTTAAGGAAATCAAACAACTGTTTGAAAATACAATGCACAAGCCAAACTGCAACTGACTAACAACAATCTGTAAGACACACTAGTCCTAGAATTCTCAAGAATTCTTACCTAACCGGTCTCTTAAGGAAATCAAACAACTGTTTGAAAATACAATGTGTTTACAAAAAAATTGCTTCTACACAAGCTGATATGTAAACAGATTTAAGAACAAAATGACTTAAGAATGATATGAACAATAAAGCGTATGAATAGTAAAGATTAGCGCTATTAGCTTTTCATTCTTGAAGTCTTCAAGCCTTTATATAGCCATGCATGTGATATGACCATTGAAGGATATTTCTGACATTTTAGAATTATGGCGGCTTGAAAGAACGTGGGAGACAAATAGTACATTTGCGTCCGCCCTAGTCGGAGTGGAGCAAAGTGTCCTCGTCGTACTGTTGTACTGTTGTACCACGTTGCTTAGTCTTCTCAACTTCCTGACTTTAGAAGCTTTTGAGAGCATGAGTTAGAAGAAGGGAAAATGTAACTTGGGTCTTAAGAGCTTCAAGTCTTCAGAGTCTGTAGAGCTACATCTTCAGAGTCTTCTGCATTCGGTCTTCAGAACCCGTTTGTCTAAGAAGCATAAGTCTTCAGCATCTGGACTTGTTCATCAGAACTTCTGTCTTCAGATCTTCAGAACTTGTTTTCTTTAGACATCGTATCAGACTCATACAGCTTCAGAGTCTTCTGAAGCAAATGCTACTGTTCAACAGAACAAATGTAGCGCAGAAGCGGAACAATTTCTCTTCTAATAACTTAGTCACGCTATTTATCAGAAGCAGAACCTGTTTGTTAAATTCTCAAAAATAACAAACATTAGAATACCAAAATTGTTCATACAAACATACTTGTTTATTATCATCAAAACTCAGAGGTATTATTGCAGAACCAAACCTTGTTCTCACATATATATGCTCTAAGTGTTGGGAAACAAGTGTGAGTTGTGTGGAGAAACATGTGTGAGTTCTAAGTCCCACATTGCTTAGAAATGTGGAGGTTAAGCACTTTATAAGTGAAAGGACCCATACACCTATCACCTTAAGATTTTGCATGAATATGTGGTATATCTCTCACTTGTTTGGGTGTGTCTTTGACCTTTATGTGAGTGTTTCGCCCAATGTGTATGCTTCCCCCTCATGAGGACCTGTCAGTGGTATCAGAGCCTGGTTCGAGTAAGGGATCAACTCCTTATGTCGAAAGTCTTCCTGACATTATGGTCAGGCGGCGTGTTCCGTTGAAGTTCCCATGACAAGATAAGGGCGTCTCTCAGTGGAGGTACAAGCATGTGGATGAAAAAAAGCTTTTGCTTGAGGTGGAGCATAGTGAATCGACTCACACCTGAGGGGTTTAGTTATGAGTATAGTTTTAACCATATAAGCTCATGATTAGTAAATTTAAGTTTTCAAATTCCTGCTGATTATAGCTTTGCTATACACATTCACTCTGAGGAGCCAAATAATTAATTTTCTAGTATCGATGGTTCAAGGTTGGTAGCTTTAAAAAAGACAGTGTGGGAGATTCATCGGTAACACAAGTTTTTGTATGACAGTTTGTAGTATCTCAGTTATTTTGAGTGCTATTGTGAATCATGATTGATAGCTTAGTATCTTATTAGTATCCCTCTGTTACAGGAAATTGAGACACTGTCCATTCAGAAAAGTAGAAATCCTAGGATATAGTTCTTATACTCAATTTATGTATGACATTGTGAATATTGCTTTTATCTTTTACTTGCAGAGTCTACAAGTATAAATGTTGTTTTTGTGCTCATATCCATGCCAGGTCAAGTGTGAAGTTGCATATTTTATTGTGGCTCTACATCATCTACAAATTGTAGTAATGACAAAAGAAGAGTCAAAGAAGGGAGCACCAACGGGCAAGAAACCGTAAGATGACAAAAACTTTCACTGTTTGCTTTCTTTAAAATTTAATATCTTTTGATGCATTCTTGTTAATGCAGTGTTGTTGATAGATTATGCCGGACATGACATATGCCACCTGGGGCTCTAGCTATAAACACATCTCGCATGAAGCATGACACAAAGAACAAAAGCAATACTTCTAGCACGCATCAAAGAATGCAAGCACCACCAATTCGGGCGACCGCAACACCACCACCGCCTTATACAACCGCAACACCACCACCACCTCATACAACCGAAACACCACCACCGCCTCATACAACCGCAACACCACCAACACCGTCTCAAACAACCTCAGCACCACCACCGCCTCATACAACAGCAGCAGCACCACCACCTCATACAACCACAACACTACCACTGGTTCAGACAACTGAATCACCACCGTCTTTTGAGGAATGCACATTTGTTCCTACCCCGGGAGTGACACAACAAGTTTTGAAAGGTCCAGCTGTCCATCACACCATGGTAGCGGTGGAGGAAGAGGAGAGGGACCAAATAACTCATGATGAGGAAAAGGAGGCCGCGGAACAAGCATTTTCTAGTGGGCAAAGGCCAATGATTAGCATTGTGGGCCAAGGGTAAGAAATTTAGGTTTATGTTTTGGGATAACAAACAAAACACTGCGGAAGGGAAACACAAAGCTTGGTTGAGAAAAAAAAAACACATTCAACATTTGGCATGGGGACTGATCTAGTGCTATGCTCTTCAACAATCTTAAATGGGATTTTTGTCAAGCATAAGCACATATTTTTTCATGATATGTAACTATTTATATAAGAATAATGCTAGCAACACACTCTGTCACACTTTTTAACACACTTTATTTCACTAGTTAAAATTGATATTAGTCCCACCAAATTTGCACGAGACCCTGATGATTTGGTGGGACCCATATGAGTTTAACTAGTAAAAGAGAGTGTGTTCCTTGCACTTCACTATAAATAATCATTACAACAATTTGTTCTCTGTAACTTGATGAAATGCCTTTTACCAAAACTAAATAATATTGAAATGCCAATGCCTTTGGTAGTGCATGTAATTTTATCTTCAAATGTTTGCATATACATTTGAAAGTTGACAGTTATTTGAAATTCAAAATGGTCATATGTGTATAGTTTTGTAACATGACATGTATATGCGTTCATTTTTGTTTAAATCTCTAATCTGGGTTGTAAATTTCAGCTATGACCATAAATTTATACCTATTTCAGTCGGAAGGGTTTTCATATTTAAAGAGATATTATCCAAAAAAGATATTATCCAAAAGGGTAAGAAATTTACTCAAGCATTTTATGTTTGATTTCTCTTTGATTTATGTTTTGTAGGTTATCCAAAAGCGATATTGTTGCTTCGACTATTAGAAAAGTTTTAATAAAAAATTATAAGGGAAATTTCATGCGGTATAGTGAGCTTAAAGGAGATGGTAGAACAAAGGAGAGACCTGAATACTTTAAAATTTTTAAAATAAGATGTAATTTCTTCATGCTCCTTATATTATCTAAAAGTTATTATCAGTTTCCTCATTATGCAAAACTAATCCTATTTCTTTTGCCAGGATTTTGTTCAGTGGGAGCCGTGTGATGACAATAAAATGGAAGATTTGTTTCAAAAAGCTTGTGGTAAAAGGATAGTTGATATATTTGGTAAGATTAGGCGAAATGGGACAAAGCCGCCTTGGATGGGTGAAAAGGATTATGCGTATCTTCTTAAGAGGTGGGAAACTGAAGAATTTAAAAAGGTCTCTGAACAAAATAAGATTAATCGATCATCAACTAGAGGTGGGGCGGTCCATACCACAGGACGTAGAGCTCATTATGATGTTGCTCTAGAATTGGTGTGTATTCTAATTGTAATTATAATATGCGCCAATATTCTAGTTGTAATTGTAATTGTAATTATAATCGATCATTATAATGTTGCTCCGATATTCATTATAACCATATATATGTTGTCTTTATTTTTAGGAGAAGAAGTTAGACCGACCACCTAATCCTGACGAGCTCTTCATGGCCACCCACAAAAAGAAGAATGGGTAGTGGGTTGACCGTCGTGCAGAAAAAACACATGTAAGTCCTTTCTCAATCTTCTTAAATTATATATATAATAGCTGCTCTGGTTTGTTGCAAAAGGGTACTGCAACTAAGAATGGTAGAAAATTCTGCTATGATCCAGTGCAATTGAAAGATGCTTATAAATCTAACTATTTTGTGTGATTTGATATAAACTATTAGCGATGATCCAGTGGAATTGAATGATTGAAAATATAGGTGTTAAATTCAACAAAAGTACCTTGCATGACAGACCTAATATAGATTAGGGACAGAAAGAATACCTCCGTGTTTTGAACTTTTGGCCAATATTGCAATTTATCTTTCTCATCCGGTCCTGGCAAAAAGCAATGTCACTGCTGCCATCTTTGTGCAAGCCATCAGTTACACTTAAAGCCCTTGGTAGATCTGCAAATTAATAAGGTAGAGATATAATAATTTGAAGACAAAAAATAAGCCACCAAATCTGCTAGGTAAACTAAACATATAGTTTCCGAAAACAAAATTTAGGATAAATGACCTCCATAGAGGTACTGTGCCAAACTTGATGATATTCAATTATTATAGGACAAAGTTCTAATTGACTAACATAAGGAAAAAATAGCAAGTCAGGACATTTGGATAAACACAAAAATATGGAAATGCTTACACAAATGATATGTATTAGACTAATAGAATCAAGAAGAATTTGAATGATATGTATTAGATTAGTAAATGTATTAGATTAATAAATGTATTTAAACAAATTTTCCGCTTAATATTTATAGACACTGATGAGAGTCACATAAAGGTAAATATACTCATAGAGTACACTAAAAATTCACTCAATCGTCTACAACGAAATGTAATACGTATGTAAACACTAAACCAACAGCCATTCACCAAGAGGGAAAATGAAACCCCCAGGGAAAGGTACACTTCATGAAATACAAACAAGATTCTGAGTGCTCCATACTTCTGTCTAATCCTACAAAAAAAAATTGTAGTGAAACATCAGATACATTATTACCAAAAGAAGGATATGATGAGAATGCAAAAAAAGCAGAGCATGAATGAACATAAACAGTTCATATAAAACTTTATGATCGTATCTTGTTGCATTTATTCTCCTCAGTTAGTTAATCATAATTTGAATTTAAATGCTTCCAACCTCCCTTGATGTGAGATTCTATTAGATAATGAGCAAGGTTGAAAATGAGTTGAGCTTAGTCGAATTTAATTTAGTTCGGTTTGATTTGAAAAGAAATCAGGGTTGGTTTTGGGTCTGTGCAGAATGGAAGAAAACAAAGGCAGGGAGTTTCACATTGTGTCATTAGGTAAAAGACTTCACTAACTGTAATACTTGAACATAATGATTATTAATCATTATTCATTAGGTAAATACTCAACAATACTTATCAGTCAATACATAAGCAGAAAAATAGTACACCCTACAAAGCAAATATGTCTCAGGTAAAGCAAAACCTACAAAGCAAATCCTGTCTATATGAATGTGCCAAAAATTGTTCTATTGTTACCATTGAATTCTGTCGGATTTGATTTACTTAGACATCCAGTCAGTATTTGATTTACTTAGAACAGGTTGAACACACATTGAACTATAAGCAGAAAATGATAATATAAACAATAATTAGGTTGAACACAATTATGCTGGATTTAAACTCTGCTTATAGTTTTTATTAAACTCTGTAATAATAAAATTATGTTCCAAGAAAACTTAAGCTGCTCTATGTATTCCGTCTCAATGATGGCTAGGAACATAATGATGGTTGGGATCAGGTTCATGGACTCTTTAAATTCTTTAATGAGAATATTATTGATTATAACTGGAACATAATGAAAATGATAATGAGGCTGCATCATAATGAGATAAAGTCAAGACTCTGTTTGTTATTTGTTTTATAGTGTCTGTTATAGAATTCTTGAAATGGGGCTGATTTTATATGTGTCTTGTGTTTTACAGGAAGATTATCTGAACCGTCTGACAGAAGCCACTCAAAATGATAATAATGTGGATGGGTCAAAAAGGCTGCAAATTTGGAAAGAAGCTGTCGGCGGTAAGTCGCGTGGCCGTTGTTATGGAACTTCCCGAATGGCGGTTAACATACGATATGGTGTGTCTTATTTGACACAAGTGACAGTTTTAAACCAGAATAGAGAGGCGGAGAGCCAAGCGATTGAGGCGGCTAGAGCTGAGGCTGCTATAGCACGTGAAGAGGCTGGATCAGCTAATGCACGTGTAGACAGAGCTATGGCGGAAACAGAAGATTTGAAAAGGAAATTTCAAGAATTTCAAAAAGAGATGTTTGCTTGGAAGGCGAGTCAGGCGGGTCCTTCCACTGCTCCTACTTCTAGTGTCTATCCTAATACTCATGGCCATTATGATGATGACTCTGATGAGCAGTCATTGGATCTAGAAGATATGAGTGATTGATGTTGAGTCATCATATGCATTCTCTTTTTCTTTGTTTTGGGACTTGTTCAAATTATTGTGGATTTTCACAAATTTGATATTGTGTTGGTCTTTGACATCTTTATGTAGCAATATTGTGGATTGGCACAAGTTTAATATAGTGTCAATATTTTGATGTAACTTTGACATCTTAATTAATGTAGCAATATAATGGATTTATACAAGTTTGTTATTTTGTGTTGGAATTTTGATGTGATAATATATCAATAAATAGTTTGAAATTAAGAATATGGTCAATAAATTTAATGTAGCAAATAAATTTGATTTTAAACAAGAATAAATCTAAATAAACAAATGCTACGGAAAACCAAAAAAAGATTAACGGCGGCTGAAACCGACGCTAAATTAAATTTAAAAAATTAAATAAAATTATAGCGTCGGTTATATGTGACGCTAAAATATACGATATTGGATAGGTAGCGACGTTTTTAGCGTCGTAATGTTAAAAAACCCCAACTAGTGTCTCTAAAAACCGACGCTACATGGTCATAGTTAGACAATAGTGTCTCCCCGAACCGACGCTAATGCAATAATAAGATTGTTTAAGTGTCGCTTTAAACCGCCACTATTTGAACCTTATGTCGACAACAGCCGTCGCTACTTATAAAAAAATTGTGAACTAGCGTCGGTTTGAGTATTTTACCGTCACACTAGCGTCACAACAGCCGACGCTACGTTAGCGACGGCTCGTGATTATGTTTTGCTACAATCTTTAAGATGTCCGCCCCGACGCCGACGCTAAGCCGTCGCTAACACGATTTAGCGTCGGTTTTTAGCCTGTTAGCGAGGGCTTTTGGCCGACGCTATTACACAATTTTCTTGTAGTGACGCCTTTTGTGAGAGACACACCACATATTCACCAAAAACCTTAAGGTGATAGGTGAGTGGGTTCTCTCACTTATAAATGCTCAAGTCACCACATTCATATCCAATGTGGGATTATTTTCCACACTACTCACACTTGTAATTTTTTTTCAACACTCCCCCTCAAGTGTGAGTCTACCATTTGTTAGCGCAACAATCGGAGGATCAAGCGATGAACATTCTAAATTGCGGGACATCATTCTTAGAGCAACACACATTTTGTGAGAGACACACTAAATATTCACCCAAAACCTTAAGGTGTTAGGTGAGTGGATTCTTTCACTTATAAATGTTCAAGTCACCACATTTCTACCAAATGTAGGACTATTTTCCACACTATTCACACTTATAATTCTTTTTCAACAGGATTGTTCTTCTTAAAGCTTCTCTTCCTATTGTTATTGTTCTTCCACTCCTATATTTGATAATAGTTAGTTTTAAAAAGGAAGTTTATTTTTGCATTCGTAAAAGATATTTATAATCATATGATTGAACATATTACCCTCCAACTAAAACTAACCCAAAAAATGAATATATATTATGTTACTTTATACGAATTAAAATACAAACTAACACCTACACTAGGGGTGTCAAAACGGGTCGTCCGCCCCGTCCCGCCAAAAAAAGAGCGGGGCGGGCATGCCAGCCAAGGTGAAATGGGTATGAAATTCTAGTTCGCCCCGCCAAAGTGGCGGGTTTGCAGGCGACGGGCCGGTCCGCCTTTGAGTAAAAAGGAAATTAGAAAATGAAGTAAAATGAAGAAATTATAAGAAAAAGGCCAGGTGGCGCCCACCACCCGAGCATGTGGCGCCAGCCACATTAAAATACAAGGGAGAGTGGCGCCTACTACATCAAACAAAAAGAAAAAAAAAAGTGGCGCATGCCACGATGGGTGGCACCTGCCACGAAACCAAGTCACTTCCTCATTTCATTTGCCTTTTTTTTTACTGGGCCAACATGTATATTTTTTAACTAGTTTTTTTTAAATTTATTTTAACGGGTTGGCGGACCAACCCCGCCCCATTATGTCTTCCGCCAGTGAAATTTTTCGATTTGGCGGGACGGACGAAACGGGTGAACGGACCCAAAATCCCAACTCAACCTGTCATTTTTTGGCAGGTGACGGGCCAACCCGGCGGACCCCACCCCGTTTTGCCACCCCTATCCTGCGTACGCATAAATCTACATACTTTACACAAGTGGATCCTAAAAAAGATACCTAATGCCATTGGATTTATCATGGCACAAACTCCATGAAATGAATTAAAATTTGAATAATTATACATAAGTGCATGCATGGTCCCCACGTCTCCACTGACCATCGCAAATAGAACACGCAATCCTTGTTTATGTCTCTCGTGCATGAGTCGGTAATCTAGACATAGAACACGTTCAAATAATCCCTGTAAATTTTTTTGGATCTATTCGACTATTCAACACACCAATAAAAACATATTGATATTTATCTATCTTCTACTACCACTATCTTCAAACCTCAGCCATTCAATCATTGTGTCTTGTACTATAAATTAGTGTCTTTGGTTCTTTAGCTCAAATCACCAAAACCCAAACACTTAACATACAAGCTTCTTTCTTTGACCTAGAGAAGAGAATACACAAAAAATTTGAAGCTATAAGTTATAGTTGTGAGAAAATGAGTGAAGAGGATAACAAAACAAACCATTATGAGTCTAATGGTTTACCTTCTTCAACAAAAGAAAAGGAACAAAACATTGAAAAAGTTTGTAACAAGAAGCCCGGAGGATGGAAGGCCATGCCTTTTATTTTAGGTCAGACATTTCTATTTATCTGTCGATTTATCTATTTTAAAATATTTTCTACTTGCACGTAGAAGAATTTCCACCGTTGAATCTAAGTTCAATGGCGAACATTATCCATTATCTATGTATAATATGAACGAATCTATCGAATTTATATCAATGGCTGAGATCAATTAACGCATGCAACAACGATGTAATCACGAACGAAATATTTCCTACTTCCACACTCATTTGAAAATATAATTTTTGTTGATGATACAGGAAATGAAACATTTGAGAGATTAGCAGCATTTGGATTATTTGCCAACTTTATGGTTTATTTGACAAGAGAGTTTCATTTGGACCAAGTTCATGCTTCAAACATTCTTAACATGTGGAGTGGTATTACCAACTTTGCCCCTTTACTTGGAGCCTTCATTTCTGATACCTACACAGGTCGCTTCAAAGCAATAGCTTTTGGTTCCGTCTTCTCATTGCTGGTAAGGATTTATTTTTTTCATCCTAATCCATATATTTTTATAAAATTTGTTAGTGTTTAATATAAATATAATATGATTATGATTAAAGTGTGTATTAACGCTTCAATATTTTTAAAAATACTGAGATTTTATTATTGTAAGTAATAATGTTAATTGACTCTTTTTTCATTTTCTTACAAAATATTAATTGACTCTTGAAACTCGGAGAAGATATATATAGATAGATATAGTTGCAGGCCATTTCTTAGAGTTGAAGAAGCTTATATACTGATAAAGGAAAATAATAATAAATTATATTGTCTTGAAACGTAAAAAAATATTTTTCAAAAATTAAAATAAAATATTATTATCCCAATAAACTAGCTAAGTTGATATCTTAACGTGATTTATATTGATATTTTTTAATATAATATTTTACTTTAGTTGCTACCATTTTAAATTTATAAAATTTTCAATTTGCAACCAATTTTGACGGTATCAAATATTTGAAATTAATATTTAAAAATCATTTTATTTTAAATTTGATTATATACTTCACATGCAAGATAAAATATTAAAATGTCAAAGGTACATTAAATGATGCTGTTTTTTTTATAAGAAAAAGACGAGATGATATAAATGCAAATTGGTAGGCGTTAATTTCATATCTTCGTTGCCCATCAATAATACACCAATAGCGATAGTGATAATAATAGACTTGAAAACAGTACAAAAATTATATTGGACCACGTGAACGTAATAACTAATAATTTAATATAGTAAAAAAAGTAGTAAAAGTAACAACATCCTCAGATTTTTAATATACGTGGATAATAAAAAAGTTGAGATAGTGGAATTCACAGACTCAGTTATGTTTTATGCTGTAGTACTTTATTTGTCTTTTTTCACTTTATATTTTTTTATTTTTCTAATTCACTTTGTAGAAAGTTTTATACAAAAAACCATCTTTTCAATTTTATTCTTATAATAACCATCATCATCATTTATTTCGGAAAGTAACCAACTTTCAACTAAAAAATTTGAAACGAAAAGATGTCACCAGATGAATTGGTATTGACGTCTCCATTTAAAAAATACGAAATATCAAGCCAATTGAATTGACAACGGTATGTACACCTTCTAGTCACTATTATAAGCAACAAAAAAAACTTTTTAGGTTTATTTAATAATTGATGTATCTGATGTTTAATAATGTCCAGATACATCATTTATTCAATAAATTTAAAAGGGTTTTTGTTGCTTATAATAGTGACTGGAGGTATATTTTATAAGAGGTGTTCACTTCCATTTAACAAAGGTTGTCACCACTTATAGTCATATACATAGACGTCAGAACAATTGACACCAGGTGTTAAATAATATATTCAGTCACCAATTAAATTGACTACATCATATATAATCGTTAATTTAATTGACGACAGCTCTTATCTTATAAATGGAAGTGTCCATTCTTCTTACAAAACATCTTCGTTCTAAAAAATTTTTATGTAAGAGTATATTACTTTAGAAATTAGGTGAAAATGATTGTTAAGATGAAAATAAAATTGAAAAAGTGGGTTATATACATAAAAATCAGCCCGAAAAAACAAAATACAGGCAAAAAGAAAATTCATACAAACTGAAACTTCAAAAAACTCAGCAAAAGATTCTGACAAAAACTGAAAAAATTGCAGGTGTAACATCATTTTCTTAAACAATTAAAAAATGTTTAAAATATAAATATATATAATTCTTTTTTTTTGTTTTTTGTTTTTGTTTTTGTTGTTGTTGTAATAGGGTATGACAGTAGTGACATTAACAGCATGGTTACCTCAGTTACACCCTCCATCATGTTCACCTCAACAACAAGCATTGAATCAATGTGCTAAAGCTACAAATTCTCATGTTGGTTTTCTATTCATGGGACTTATATTTCTAAGCATAGGTTCTTCAGGTATAAGACCATGTAGCATACCTTTTGGCGTTGATCAATTTGACCCTACAACAGATGAAGGAAAAAAAGGAATCAATAGTTTTTTCAACTGGTACTATACTTCATTCACTGTGGTATTATTAATCACTCAAACTGTGATTGTTTATATCCAAGACTCTGTTAGTTGGAAATTTGGTTTTGCTATACCAACTTTGTGTATGTTGTGTTCCATAATCTTGTTCTTTGTTGGAACAAAGATTTATGTTCATGTGAAGCCGGAAGGAAGCATTTTTTCTAGTATTGCACAAGTGTTTGTTGCTGCTTATAGAAAAAGGAAAGTTAAGGTTCCTTGTGAGAAGGTGGTGGATGGGATTTTTTATGATCCTCCATTGACTGGGAGTGCTATTTTGTCAAAGCTACCTTCAACTAACCAATTTAGGTAACACATTTACCTTCCAATATTTTATAGTAATATCTAAAATATGTTTTTTTTAATAAATTTAGTGGCCCAAGTCACTCATTAAGGGTATATATGAAGTGATGATATGTGATAGAATGGAGCGGAATGAAAAAAAATATGGAATGAATTTATATTGTTTGAATAAGTTAAAATCGGATGGATCAGAGCAGTAAGAAGTAATATTGATTCCATTTCATTTCATCATTTATCTTCATATTTCTTTTCAGCTCATCCGATTTAGGCGGAATGAGAATTTGTCTTGATCCGTTCTAAATTCCTAAAATAGTGGAACGAAATTTTCATTCCACTTCGTTTTATTCTACCCCTTTAATTTCTTTCCACTTTTTTTCTACTTTTTTCTATTATGTTGCGTTTATTTTATGATAACCAAACACAATTTAAATGTTTTTGAAAATTTTTATTATCTAAGTTGAACTTACGTGATTTTAAGGCTTTGATATATGATATTAGTTAGTATTTATGTTTATCTTATTTTGATCTTTCGATTTTAGGGTTTTGGATAAAGGAGCTCTAATAATAGAGGGTGATTTAAACCAAGATGGAACCATAGTAAATCAATGGAATCTTGTGAGCATCCAACAAGTAGAAGAGGTAAAATGTTTAGTAAGAACATTTCCAATTTGGGCTGCGGGAATCCTCGGTTTCACCGCGATGGCCCAAGTAGGAACCTTTATTGTTTCACAAGCCATGAAAATGGACAGACACCTCGGCCCGAATTTCCAGATCCCGGCCGGTTCACTCGGGGTCGTATCATTCATCATCATTGGTTTATGGGTCCCGTTCTACGACCGGGTTTGCGTACCATCCCTAAGAAAAGTCACAAAACATGAAGGTGGTATAACTCTCCTCCAAAGAATTGGAATTGGCATGGTCTTTTCAATCATAGCAATGATTGTAGCTGGTTATGTTGAAAAAGTCAGAAGAGATGTCGCAAATTCGAATCCAAATCCACAAGGAATTGCACCAATGTCAGTAATGTGGCTATTCCCACAACTAATTTTGATGGGATTTTGTGAAGCATTCAACATCATTGGACTAATTGAATTCTTCAATAGACAATTTCCTGACCATATGAGAAGCATTGCTAATGCTTTGTTCTCTTGCTCATTTGCTCTGGCTAATTATGTTAGTAGCATTTTGGTGATAACGGTTCATAATGTCACTGGAACACATAGCCATCCAGATTGGTTGACAAATGATATCAATGCTGGAAGATTAGATTACTTTTACTACCTTTTAGCTGGAGTTGGAGTTTTGAACTTGGCTTATTTTGTTTATGTTTCTCAAAGATATCATTATAAGGGAAGTGTTGATATTCAAGAGAAACAAACTCAAGATGTGGAGTTAGGTACAAAAGGAGAACTAGATTACTATACAAAAGAAGTATGAAGACATTAAATAAATTATAAGTATAAATGTTCTTATCTTTTTGTTATAATTTTAGCTATGTAATATATAGTGTTATATTAATCAATCAGTTTCTTCTAGTCGATCTTTGGCAAATCAATATAATCTTACATTATTTTAATAATGAGATATTGAAATCAACAAACTTTAAGGGAAATAAAGTATAGAGATTACTTTATTGAAAGATCATTTGAATGTTATTTTTATTGTGACAAAAAATCGTAAGAGGTAGTGGGATAAGGTGCAATCATTTGAAGTATTATAAGATATCATATCAATTCACGTGTTTAGTGAGTAAGCACGATATAATAAGTCAATTATGTTTCATGGCAATCCTACTTTGTGTCTTTCTAGTTAAAAGCCTCCCAAAGAAAAATAAAACTTAAAGGGTATAGTGTTGAATTGATAAGAGAAATGAAATCTATTTAGCTAATACTTTAAAGTTTTAGATGGTGATGCATTTTCCATAATAAAAGCAGAAAGACAATAGTGATTATAAGCTTTCATCTTAAATAATGAAATAATCTAACTCTGACATAGTGACTATAAGATTTCATCTTAAAAAATAATATCACTTATTCGACAAAAACATAAGCTACAATGCTAACATGTCTGACTGTCGATAATGTGCATATCGTGTCTTATCTGACTCATACTTATGTTTTAAAATAAGATTTGTTTCTGCATCTATATTTTTGAGTTTTGATGATAACAAGGTAGTCTTTGTGTGAGAACAATTTTGGTACCCTAACGGTTTGTTATTGAGTAGCTTTAACAGTCAGTTCTGATTCTGAGAATATGACGTGCAACGTCATCATATTATGAACTTTATGTTCTGAAATGCGCTTCTGCACTGATTTACTTCTAAGAAGCTTCTGAGAAGACGCCATGTTGCTGCTGCAATGTTCTTTTGGTTTCTGCTTTTAGATGTGACTCTGATCATCAAACTTTTGAAGAACGGCAAACTTTTGAAGTTTCTAGCTGAAGATTCTGAAGATCTCAAGTCAGACGCTGATGTTATCAAGGTTCTGATTGATGATTCTTAAGATTCTGATTTCAAGATACGTGATTCTTCTGTTCATGCTTCATCAACTTTTCATCAGAAGCCTATGAATCTGAAGATAAGGATAAAAGATACGTGATCAAAATAGTACATAGTACAAAACGAAATTGTTCCTCTACTACCTGATTTTGTCGGCGAAAGGACTATACTATTTTTTACACCTGTCACTATTCCGTTAGTGGACATCTACATTTTTCGTATCCTTGATTTTTCCTCCAACGATTCCTTTTTCATGCTATGTATATGGGACTTCGAGACTTGAAGAAAGTTCCCGAAATTACAAGTCTGTTTCTACGTGAAAAGCTTTCAACTTTGTGTAAACTTTTTTTTGAGCATTTTTGTATTTCATTTGTGTAAATCTGCTTGTGTATAAGCAATTTGTAAACACACCATTTTTATACAAACTATTTGTTTGTAGTTCCTTGAGGGACCAGTTAGGTCAGTATCCTTGAGAAGACATTGATTGTTTGTCTTTGTGGATCATTAGTCACCAGCTGTTGCTAGTGAATTTGTAATCAGTTGATTATAGTAGATTAAGTCCTTGTGTATAGGGCGAAATCACTTTGGCGGGTGGACTGGATTAGCTTTGAGTTTCAAGCAAACCAGGATAAAGATCCTTGTGTCTCTCTCATTGTTCAATCTTTTGATTGTTGAGATTTTGAGTTGGTGAAAACTTTTGTTTTAAAAACCCAATTCAACCCCCTCCCTTTCTTGTGTTTTTCACACCTGCATTATGAACTGAATCCCTCCGACTCTTGTCATCCAAGTGAAACTCGAACGGACAAAGATAATTCTTATCCTGTCTTACCAGACTATAATTTTCATGAACATTGCCTCAACTTTGATGGTGCATTACACACACAAATTATACATTGTTTCAAATGTACACTTTATGTATTTCAATTCTATGCTTTTGTACTATGCTGCAACAGACAAATTATGGGGTTACTTTTAGTTAAGAAATTCTACGGTTATGATAGTGTGTTCCTAATATGTTTTATAAATGCATGAGGTTGTAATAGTGTGTGCCTTATTTGGTTCTCTGTTACTTATCAAATTATATTGCTCATTAACTGTATTCTTGAGTAACTGCATAAGGTTATGATAGTAAATGCATTCTATGGTTATGATAGTGTGTTCTTTATTTGATTCTCTGTTACTTATAGGAGAACTCAACAACATGGCTTCATTGATAACTAATTACAATGGAGGAATTTTTCAGCTAAAAGGGATAGATTACGAAGATTCTATACTCAAACAAAGAAAGTAGAAGCGCTCTAAACTGAATTACACAACCATGACAACACCTTCCAACTGTCGAATTCCCCTATCTGATATCACACAGTCAAATTCAAGACAACAACTTCTCAATAGAACTGTTTCTGATGGACAATGCATTGCTTCCATTTTACAGCAAACACAACATACTAAACTGAATCATTCTATACACACTCCACCAAAAGTATTTAACCTTCAAAGTATGAGAACAAACCTTTTTTTCTAGATTCTCCAATGTTGCTACACATCAAGACATTGAAAATCAAAATCCTATTGTTGTTTTGCCTGCATTAGAAAATACCCATTGCCTACACACATCTACAACTGAAATGTACATCTTAATCATTCGTAACCTACTACTTTTGTGATACATGCTACTTCAGAACACTAATCTATCTTCTTCCAGGAACAACATTTGTCAAAACTCACTTGATGCACCTCAAACAATGAAACGAATCATAGGTCATCCAAAGAAGATTCTTGGAGTGTCTGATAGAGCATACAACCTTACGCGGAATGACCAGACTAATAACATACCAATCCCAACTACATTTTTAAACTGACCTCCTACTTTACCTATGTAGTCAATAATGTTTTTCATTGTTTTGAAATTGTTGTATATGCATCTCATTGTTGCAAACTAACTTCTTCTAACTACTTTGTACAGGTCTGTAGAAAGTGAATCCCCGGTTAGTGTTGTTAATTCAACAATAGAGTCAGTTAGAACACCTACAACATGTTCAGGTTTTGCACCTGCAGGAAACATGGATTTTGAAAGTGATGACAATGATGACTCGGACTACAACCCGTTCTTAGGTATGTACCACATAACTTCATCACTGTATCTACTAATTTGTATATGCAATATCTGTTGGAATCAACCCAAAACTATGGGAATTCCTACTATCACGCAGCAATTATACAGAAAAGTAGAAAGAAAATAGGGAAGAAGAAGATGAATAGTGTTCTTGCTGCCCACAAACTGTGGGACTTTCTCTCTTCTTATTACTCACTCTGCAACTGCAGAATTCTGTGAGAAATTACAAAGTGTTGTAATTGATACAAAATAATGAGGGAAACTCCCTATTTATAGAATTAGGTTTGCTTGCATCTCAAGACAAAGCCCAAACTATAAAAGCCCAAAATATCAAATCTAATCATATCAAATCAAATCTAATCTAATAAAAGCAAAATCTAAATTCCATCTAAATGAATCTGTCGAAACACTTTCGACAGTTCAGCACAACACTTCGACACATGAATGTTTCGACTTCGACTTCGACTGCTTCCTTCTGCTTCGACTTCGATACACTAAGTTTTCGACACTATGAATTATAATTTAACACACCACCTAATTCATTGTGTCTAAACTATCTACATTCATCATAGTCCTTAGCTTTCTGAAGGCTTCGACCTGCACTCCCTTCGTCATGATATCTGCAATCTGATTCTCAGTTCTGCAGTGTTCCAACTTCATCTTCCCTTCTGCTACCTGCTCTCGAAGATAATGGAACCTCATTTCGATGTGCTTGCTTCAACCGTGAGCTATTGGATTCTTCGCCAAATTGATAGCTGACATGCTGTCGATCTTCATGGTAATTGCTCCATGACTCATTGATGTAATTTCTTCGACCAGATTCACCATCCATGTTGCTTGACATGCACAAAGAGAAGCAGCAATGTATTCTGCTTCGCATGATGACAATGCCACTACTGGCTGCTTTCTCGAACTCCAAGCAACTGGTGCACCACCTAACATAAACACATATCCAGCTGTGGATTTTCTATCCTCTGCATCACTACACCAGCTAGAGTCTGTATATCCCACTAACTTGCATTCTTTCCCTTCATCAGCTGCTGGAAACAAAATGCCATAGTCGAGAGTTCCTTTCAGATACCTTAGTATCCTCTTCACCGCTGCTAGGTGTGATACCTTTGGCTTCTGCATAAATCTACTTACCATACCAACACTGTATGCTAAGTCAGGCCTTGTGTGACAAAGGTATCGAAGTGACCCAATAAGTCTTCTGTATTGGGTTGGGTCGACATCATCTTCATCTGAATTTTTCGATAGTTGCTGTCTGGGCTCAGCTGGAGTCGAAGTTGGGTTGCAATCTTGCATCTCAAATCTCTTCAATATTTTGCCTGCATATCTTCTTTGATGCATCATCAAACCTCTACTACTCTTGTAGAATTCGATGCCAAGGAAATATGAGAGATTTCCCAAGTCTGACATTTCAAACTCTTCACTCAGGTTACGTTTGAAATCTTCGATCTCCTTCTTGCAACTTCCTGTTATCAACAGATCATCGACATAGAGACATAGTATAAGCAATTCGCCATTGCTTCTTCTTACATATACTCCATGCTCAGTTGTGCACTACACAAATTCCTTCTCCCTTAAGAAGCTGTCGATTTTCTTATTCCAAGATCTTGGAGCTTGCTTAAGTCCATACAGGGCTTTATGCAGCCTGTACACCTTTCTCTCTTTGCCTTGTTTCACAAACCCAACTGGTTGTGCAACATAAACTTCTTCGTCTAAGGGGCCATTCAGGAATGCACACTTCACGTCCATCTGACATGTGTGCCAATTATTCATATTTGCTAGACCAACAACCAACCTGATTGTTTCGATCCTAGCAACTGGTGCAAAGACTTCGTCATAATCAATTCCTTCCTTCTGAAGAAATCCTTTCGCTACGAGTCTTGCTTTGTGTCGAACTACTTCACCTTTTGGATTCAACTTTACTTTGTAAACCCACTTCACATCAATTTCCTTCTTGCCTTCAGGCAATTCGACAAGTGACCAGGTGTTGTTGACTTCGATGGATTTTATTTCTTCATTCATTGCTTTCACCCACTTCGAATCTTTCAATGCCTCAGCTGCATTGACAGGTTCGACATCTGCATAGAAAGCATAGTGTACCAGTTCACCTTCTTCATCGACAACATCATCTGATGTAATCACACATTCCTGCAATCTTGCTGGCATTTGTCTTGTTCGACGAGGTCTACTTGGTTCTGCTT
The DNA here is from genome assembly GCA_022829125.1 of Lathyrus tuberosus. Classification (NCBI taxonomy): domain Eukaryota; kingdom Viridiplantae; phylum Streptophyta; class Magnoliopsida; order Fabales; family Fabaceae; genus Lathyrus; species Lathyrus tuberosus. The sequence continues at coordinate 3,919,496 of JALAZF010000199.1, read as the reverse complement.
GGTCTTCGACACTTTCTTGTCGAACTTCTCTCTCAGCTTCTCTAGCTGGTTCTTCACAATTGATTCTTACTGAATCTTTGTTGACATTTTCTGTCCAGTCCCACTCCATAAGCTCATCAATGATCACGTCTCTGCTGACACAATCTGCTTGTTCACTGGGTCGAACAGTTTATATCCACCTGTCGAATGATATCCTATCAAGATCATCTGATTCGACTTGTCATCAAGCTTCCTTCTCAACTGATCTGGCACATGTCTATGTGCTATAGATCCAAACACCTTTAAGTGACTAAGGCTAGGCTTGTCACCAGACCAACATTCTTCTGGCGTGATTCCTTCAAGCTTCTTTGTCGAACACCTGTTCAAAAGATATGTTGCTGTTGAAACTGCTTCTCCCCATAATTCTTTGGGTAGATGCTTTCCATTCAACATACTTCTTACCATGTTCATGATGGTTCTGTTCTTGCGTTCTGCAATCCCATTCTGCTGTGGAGTGTAGGGTGGCACCACCTCATGCACAATCCCTTCTTTTCTACATAATGCTTCGAACTCTTTCGACACATATTCTCCACCACCATCAGTTCTCAGAGTTTTCAACCTTCGACCACTCTGTCTTTCGACCATGGATTTGAATCTGACAAATACCTCAAACACATCACTTTTCTTCTTGATGAGATAAGTCCATAATTTTTGACTGAAGTCATCTATAAACGTGACAAAGTATCTGTTGCCACCAATCGAATCCACCTGGATTGGACCACATACATCAGAGTATATGACTTCAAGAATTGCCTTCGACTTCCTTCCTGCATCCTTGCTGAAGCTATTCTTGTGTTGTTTCGACTGAACACACTCTTCACAAACTTCACTAGGAATGTCGATTTCTGGTAATCCTGACACCATATTTCTTCTCTTCAGCTCCCTGATGTCATTGAAGTTGAGATGGCCTAGTCGAAAGTGCCATAACCACTCATCTCTACTGGCTGCTGTTGCTAGACACTTGTGCTCCATCACATTGAGTTCAATCTTGAAGGTCCTATTCTGAGACATTGGAGCCTTCAAGATCAACCTACCACCTGCGTCGAGAACTCTCATCATCTTGTCTTCGACAACTACCTTGTAGTTCTTTTCGACAAGCTGCCCTATACTGAGCAAATTACTCTTCATGCCTGGAATGTACAACACATTGGAAATTGTTGACCTTTTGCCATCTTTCCTCATAATCAGAACATCACCAACACCTTCAGCTGCTAGAGTGTTGTCATTTGCAAACTTCACCGTGTTCTTCGACGAGGGCTTCATGTTGACAAACCAATCTTTCCTCCCAGTCATGTGTGATGAGCATCCTGAGTCCAAGTACCACTGGTCCTTGAAACTCTCATTATCTCTGGTTGTAACCATCAGCATCATACCTTCTTCTTCTTCATGCTTCGCCAGCTTTGCATCATCTTCTTGATTCTTTCTTTCAGGACATTTTGTCGAATAGTGACCATACTGGTGACAATTATAACACTGAATGTGGCTTTTGTCAGGCTTTCGACCACCACCTCTTCCTCTACCTGCAGCACCACCTCTTTGGTTGCCTTGGTTCTGGGTCCTTCTATGGTTCGACCAATTTGCCTCTTGCTGATTTCCTCTGCCTGTCGAATTGTTGTAGCTTCCTCTACCTTTGTCGACCATCTTTTCTTTACCCTTCTTATCTTTCGCTGATTGAGCTTGCAAGGCCACATCATTCTTCGACTTGCCTGCAGCTCTTTCAGCCATTCTTTGTTCATGAGACTCAAGTGTCCCTTGAAGCTCTTCCTTCGTCACCTTCGACAAATCTTTTGATTCTTCTATGGCTACTACCACGTGATCAAACTTTGGAGCCAATGATCTCAAAATCTTTGAGACAACTGCTTTCGTCGCCAACACTTCTCCACACACCTTGATTTGATTCACAAGTCTCGTAACTCTTGTGAAGAAATCTGTTATGCTCTCATTGTCTTCCATCTGAAGCAATTCATACGCCCTTTTGTGAGTTTGTAACCTCACCTCTTTCACCTTCTCTGCGCCTCCAAACGATTTTTCCAGAATCTCTCATGCATCCTTCGCTGTTTCTGCATCACTAACTTTCTCAAAGTTATCTGCATCAACACATTGATGGATTATAAAGAGAGCTTTATAATCTTTCTTCTTCAATTCTTTGAATGTAGCCTTTTCTTGATCCGTCACACCTTCTTCAAGAGTTGTTATTCCTTCCTTCACAAGATCCCACAAATCTTGATAACAGAAAACAACCTTGATTTGCTTGCACCAATTCTCATAATTATCTTTCTTGAGAATTGGAAGATTTGCTGGAAAATGGCCGTTTGGATGATTCGTAGCCATCGCGTTCTTGCGATTTCTTGCCCTTGAATCTCTTAAACCGGAGCTCTAGATACCAGATGTTGGAATCAACCCAAAACTATGGGAATTCCTACTATCACGCAGCAATTATACAGAAAAGTAGAAAGAAAATAGGGAAGAAGAAGATGAATAGTGTTCTTGCTGCCCACAAACTGTGGGACTTTCTCTCTTCTTATTACTTACTCTGCAACTGCAGAATTCTGTGAGAAATTACAAAGTGTTGTAATTGATACAAAATAATGAGGGAAACTCCCTATTTATAGAATTAGGTTTGCTTGCATCTCAAGACAAAGCCCAAAATATCAAATCTAATCATATCAAATCAAATCTAATCTAATAAAAGCAAAATCTAAATTCCATCTAAATGAATCTGTCGAAACACTTTCGACAGTTCAGGACAACACTTCGACACATGAATGTTTCGACTTCGACTTCGACTGCTTCCTTCTGCTTCGACTTCGACACACTAAGTTTTCGACACTATGAATTATAATTTAACAATATCCTCCACCGTATGTTACAACTACATTGGCTATTTAATTAATCTAATATGTTTACATAAGATTATACATATTTACAACTCATTTAAGACTAGAACAGTGGCATTAGTGCATCCCTCAGTTCTACAACATGTCCAACTGAAACACCAGCAACAAGAAATTTCTATTGTTGGTTTCATACAAGAATGAATTTTTGAACAAGAACCAGAGTAAAAAAACTAACAAGTTCATATTCTAGCAAAACATTTAAACATTTTGAAAATAGTACTCCCTCCGGTCCTTTTTATAATGAACACTTCACCTTTTTAGATTCATTAAATAATTAATGTATCTGGTCTGCATTATAGACCAAATACATTAATTAATTAATGAATCTAAAAAAGTGAAATGTTTCTTATAAAAAAAGACTGGAGGTAGTATTATGATATGTATTTGCCTTGCTGCTCTTGAAGTAGTTTGGCTGATGATTTGGCATCTAAATAACATGAACAAACATTGTACTATGGATATAATCATGTTCTAAAAATTACAAGTTGAAACAAACAAAACAATATAATCATGTTTTGTATCATTTATTTATAACTGCTCATGACATTTAATAACTCTTTTCTTTATACAACAACACATGTTTTAGATGATGATTCAAGCTTGGAAAATTAGGACAACTCTCCACCTTTTTCAACTACCAACCATCCCAATTATGATATTCAAGGTACAAATAAGTAAATAAATTCATGGATGGGACATCTGCTGGTTTTATACCTTACTAAGATTTTCTTCTTTTATGTCTAGACTATTACAATTTGGGCGATGCAATGATTGAGTGTAGATATTATAGGGCATTAATGTGGTATCAAGAAAAAATGGACAAGCATAAACATGCCGCAAATCCCAAGTACCACTTATTTTGTGGTAATGGCAAGGTCGAACTACCTTTCTTGAAAACACCTCCTACAATACTATCACATTTACTATTTTATCATGATGTCACCTCCGATACTTTGCTACTCGAAGTTTGGATTGATTGTTACGTAGCCATTTCAATCTCTCTCCCTCAAGCATGGTGAAACCGTTAACCAAAAATTATTGAAACAATCTCCGAGACGATAAAAGATTGTTTCCTTCTTCACATCTGGTTTAGATTCGAAATACCAACCACTCTCTAATAATAAGTATGTTTCTTGGACTATCATCAAGAATGTCGAGATCTTGGTGAGCCATGTTTGGTCTGTAACCATCTTCTCCATATGGAAATATCAAAGGATATTGGTAAGCCAAATAGCTTGCATGAAATTCATCAATACATTTTAGTGATCCACATTGTCTCTGCATAATAATGTCTATTTCTTCAGTTTTGTCAACATCACCAACAATTAAAGCAACCACCTCAAAAAAAGTAGGTTGGTTGTATAGTCTTCCATCTATAGATCTATTTGCAATAAGCCTGAGTTTCAAATTGTGGGCATTGTCTTGATTTATTCTATGTCTTGCCATGAGAAAACTCTTGGCATGTGTGTTATGTTTTTACAACATATCAGATAGATTCTGCATGATTTTTGGATTGATGCAGAGAATAAATCAAGAAACATTATTGGTGATAGATCTATAGACAAAGAATAAATCAAGACAATGCCCACAATTTGAAACTCAGGCTTATTGCAAATAGATCTATATATGGAAGACTATACAACCAGGACGCAGAGTTATTTCCACTTCTACTGACCAAGGGGCATGTTCAAACCAGGACGCCTCTCGTGGTACCAGAAAATCCACCTTTTTGGTTCAAAGAAGATCAAACTTGCTCTTACCATCAAGGAGGAATAGGACATAACATCGAGAATTGTCTCAGCTTCAAGTCCGATGTACAGAAGCTTGTCAGGAACGGGGTTCTATCTTTCAAAGATACTAATCCAAATGTTCAGACGAACCCATTACCGCAACATGAGAAGACTAGAGTGAATTTGATAGAAGGAGAACCTGTCATCAGTTATCAAATTTACAATGTACGCTTACTGGGAACTAACCTGGTAAAGATGCATTGCAAGCAGAGCGGGTACGGCCACGTGCCATCTCACAATTATCATCAGTGTGATATCTTCTCCAAGGACAATCAAGGGTGTACCATAATACAAGCAGCTCTACAAGAACAAATGGATCTGGGCTGGATTCAGGATCACAGGATTCGTGAAGTAAACATGGCCCATGCGCATCCCAACATTGTTCAGAACCACGACATCCATGCAATGAACGTCAATTTAGTGGCGATGCATTCGAGACAAAGTCAGTATTATAATCTGCCGCGACACAATTACAACGCTTGTCCAATCTGCTCAACAGACAATCAGGGATGCTCTTTTGTACAAGAGGCCCTCTAACGTCAAATGGATCTCGGATGGATTTAAGACTACCGTGAAAGAAGTAACCATCAAGTCAATATGGTTCAAATCTTCGACATATGCCTGATGAAATCCAGTCTAGTGGAATTACATGCTAAGCAGATCAGACTTGGTTTTCTGGCTTCACATGATTATCAAGACTGTAAAAAATGTTGCAAAGACGACCAAGGGTATGCGCTTGTGCAAAGGACACTTCAACATCTGTTGGACCACTGGTGGCTTCCGATTTACCTAGATGAAGACACACAACAGATTAACATGACTGATGGGGACCCTGGTAGACATCAAAGTCATGATATCCTCTCAATAAAAAAAGATCTAGTGAAGATGCACTGCATATAAAGCGGGTACGGTCGGGTACCACCTCACAATTATGAGCGTTGTAGAGTATGCTCGGAAAATAACCAAGGATGCTATCTCGTACGAGCAGCCCTCCAGAATCAGTTAGACCGAAGAGAGATTCAACCATGTTCGAATTCTAAGTCGATCAACATGATACAAGATTACCTCCCTGGTCAGAACAAAAATGCTGTCATAATCTCCAATCATGGAATAACCAAGGACGTTTGCGCCATAATCCCTCTACTCAATGAATCAAAGATCCCTCTTGATAGTAGAAAAGTTCCCAATCTGGAGTTGATCGAGGTTGCCTATGACAGTCAAAAGGCCCAAAAAAACCCTGTGGTTATCTACTTGCCAGGTCCAATACCGTATAAGTCAGAAAAGGCAATCCCTTACAAGTACGGTGCAACGACCATAGAAAATGGAAAAGAAACTCCATTACCCTCCGTTGTGAACATTGCTGACATCAGCCGAGTTACCCGGAGCAGTCGGATATTCAATAGAGGAGTTGGAGAACCTGTCAAAGAAAAGGAACCTCAAACGAAAGTTCCCAACCAACAAGTCGGTCAATCTAGTAATCCAGAACTTGTAAAGAACAACGATGAGATGCTAAAGCTCATTTAGAAAAGCGAGTACAATATTGTGGACCAATTGTTGCAAACTCCGTCTCGAATTTCTATATTATCTCTCCTGCTTAGTTCAGAAGCTCACAGGGAAGCTCTACAGAGGGTCTTAGAATAAGCCTTTGTAGAATAAGATGTGACAGTAGGATAATTTGACAGCATCATCTCCAACATTACTTCCTGTAACAATTTAGGATTCAGTGATGAAGAACTGCCAGAGGAAGGCAAGAACCATAATATGGCACTAAACATTACAGTCAATTGCCAAGACGATGCTTTAGCCAGCGTACTGGTAGACACAGGATCATCTTTGAATATTATTCCAAGATTAACTTTGGTACGACTATCATTTCAAGGAGCTCCGATGAGAGGCAGTGAGATTATCGTCAAAGCCTTTGACAGATATAGAAAAATAGTTATCGACGAAGTCGATCTTCCCATAACCATTGGTCACTCACATTTTCCAAGTCACTTTCCAGGTCATGGACATCCGAGCAGCATACAATTGTTTATTAGGAAGACCTTGGATACACGAAGTTGGGGCAGTTACTTCGACACTTCACCAGAAGCTGAAGTTCATCAAGAATGACAAATTAGTCACAGTATGTAGAGAGCAAGCCTTAATCGTGAGCAACTTATCATCATTCTCCCGTGTCGAACCAGAGGAGGTTGTTGGAACTCAGTTTCAAGGAATCTCGGTGAGCAATGATAATCAACAAGAAAGAGGGACGTCGATTTCCTCATACAAAGATGCTCTCAAAGTGATCGTGAGTAATGACATAAAAGAATGGGGACAGATTATAACTCCTACTGATAATAAGACAAGAAAAGGTCTTGGTTTCTCTCTGACTTGTACCCAGACTACCAAGAAGGATGAAAGTCTTCGTCCCATTTAGGATTTCTTCCACAGTGGAGGCTTCCTCCACCCAGTGTATCAAGAAGTAAACATCATCGATGGGAACGACTCCTCCATTACAGATGAGGAGTGGAAGTCTTATCTCAACAATGACAGTTATACATCTCAGGGAGAAGCGCACATCCCATTCTGTTTTCCAAAGCAGGGCCTGAGATATATACCAAGATCAGACGTCAGAATGATCTATGGAGATTATGATCCTGAGGGATGTCGTGCTTCACCCAACTCATTAGAGGAAGACAATCTAATGAAAGACAACTTTGACTACGATTATTATGACCCCCTGGATGACTTGCCTATCTGGAAGCCATACACGGTGGACTCGGGGCAAAAGAGTCAGCCAGACAATGCCTATCAGCTGAGTAATCTTGAAAAAAAAAACCCATGTTCCCCTTAGAGTCAAGGAATCCTTACTCAGGACATTTCGAAAATGTTCGACACCGTGGTAATGAATTCGCAAAGATCGTAGGTCAAGAATTCATTAACTATGCATTTCCTGAGGTCAGCCAAGGGCAAGTACGACTTATCATTCAAATACACCGCTCCCGAAATCTTTCACGTCAGATACAAGGACATCCAGCTAACTGGATGGGGAGATCCTCTTGAGAGTGAAAACACTATGGAAGATGCTACAGAAGAGTCCTCTTTTAAGGTAACTCTGCATGGGAAGAAGACTCCAATGATCCTACTCCGCCAGAAATCAGCGTCATTTCTGAAGATAAACCAAGAAGGGAAGTACCAGACTTTGTGATTCATAGAGGAGTTTGTCGCCATTGGGTTGCAGTCGATGTCCCGAAAGTCGTCCATAAGTCAAAGTAATTACCATCTTTGTTTTAACCTTTCACTTTGCCCGGGTGAAATGGATGTTTGTATAGGGCTCACTTTTCTGTAAATGCCCCTTTTCGCTTAGCCCAAAGCGACACAATTTTGTTTTATAGGGTTGTGTTTCAAGAATTGACAAATCATGAATAAATAATGTCATTCTGAATTCCCGCATTTATTGCTATTTTCACTTTTCGTTTTTCAGAAAATGGTAATCGTAAAAACAACCCAAAATAAAAAATAAGCTTTTTCAGAAAATACACTGCACACACTCTTGTATTCTCTCTATCTTTTCTAAAACGAATCATCACGTCATGAAGATTGCTTGTTTTAAACCCCATTGAAACATACGATCCAATGCATTCTCCCAACTTTGAATTCCCGGTATTTGAAGCTGAAGAAGAAGAGGATGAAGAAATCCCATAAGAGATCTCCCTATTACTCAGACAAGAGGAAAGGTCTATTGAGCCTCACAAAGAGCCGTTGGAAATGGTCAATTTGGGTTCAGAAGAAGAAAAGAAAGAAGTTAAGATTGGAGCACTGCTCAATCCAACTATCAGAGAAGGCTTGATAAAACTTCTCAAAGAGTTTCCATATGTGTTTGCATGGTCTTATCAGGACATGCCAGGGTTGGATACCAGCATCGTGGAACATCACTTACCATTGAAAACAGAATGTCCTCCAGTAAAACAAAGACTGAGAAGGACTCATCCAGATAAGGCCATCAAAATTAAGGAGGAAGTGCAAAAGCAAATCGATGCAGGTTTCCTTGCCACCTCAGAATATCCTCAATGGTTAGCCAACATAGTGCCAGTTCCGAAAAAGGACGAAAAAGTCAGAATGTGTGTAGACTACAGGGATCTAAACAAAGCAAGTCCAAAGGATGACTTCCCCCTGCCACACATTGACATGCTGGTAGATAGCACAGTAAAATTCAAAGTCTTCTCCTTCATGGATGGATTCTCGGGCTATAATCAAATCAAAATGGCGCCGGAAGATATGGAGAAAACTTCATTCATCACCCCATGGGGCACCTTTTGTTACTAGATAATGTAGTTTGGTCTGAAGAACGCGGGGGCAACCTATCAGAGGCCATGACAACTCTGTTTCACGACATGATGCACAAAGAGATTGAAGTATACGTCGATGACTTGATTGCCAAATCTAAAACAGAAGAAGAGCATGTGACGCACCTGTCAAAGTTATTTGAGCGTTTGAGAAAATACAAACTCCGCTTGAATCCCAATAAATGCACGTTCGGTATCTGCTCAGGAAAACTCTTAGGATTCATCGTCAGCCAGAAAGGAATTGAGGTTGATCCTGACAAGGTTAAGGCCTTTCAAGAAATGCCTTCACCAAAGACTGAAAAACAGGTTAGAGGATTTTTGGGACGTATGAATTACATCTCAAGATTCATATCTCTTGTGACCGCCACATGCGCGCCGATCTTCAAACTACTTAGAAAGAATCAAAGCTACGTATGGACAGAAGACTGCCAAAAGGCTTTCGACAGCATCAAATAATATCTGTTGAATTCACCAATTATGTCTCCTCTAATGGAAGGAAGGCCACTAATCATCTACCTAACAGTCTTGGAAGACTCCATGGGTTGTGTACTTGGCCAACAAGACGAAACAAAAAGAAAAGAGTCGGCCATTTACTACTTAAGCAAGAAGTTTACGGATTGTGAAACTCGGTACACTATGCTTGAGAAAACTTGTTGCGCTCTGGCTTGGGCAGCCAAACGTCTTCGCCAGTACATGATTTGCCACACTACTTGGTTAATCTTCGAAATGGATCCGATCAAATACGTCTTTGAAAAGCCTGCTCTCACGGGAAGGATTGCCCGTTGGCAGATGTTGTTATCGGAATACGACATCGAGTACCATGCTTAGAAAGCCGTCAAAAGGAGTATTTTAGCCGATAATTTGGCTTACCAACCGATTGACGATCAAGAATCAGTCAAATTCGACTTCCTAGACGAAGATGTCATGTACTTAAAAATGAAATATTGCGATGAACCGCTACCCAGTGAAGGGCCAGAACCAGGATCCCAATAGGGACTAATATCCGACGGAGCTGTCAACCCTTATGGAAACGAGATTGTGGCAATCATAGTAACACCTCAGGGTACCCATATCCTTTCACTGCCAGACTGACATTCAAATGCACAAACAATGTGGCCGAATACGAAGCTTGTATCATGGGTCTCGAAGAAGCTATTGACTTAAGGATTAAGAACTTGGATGTGTATGGAGACTTAGCCTTGGTTATCAATCAGATCAAAGGAGAGTGGAACACATACCAATCGATATTGATTCCTTACAAAGATTACGCGAGAAGATTGTTACCCTTCTTCAACAGAATCAAGTTCCATCACATCCCTCATGAAGAAAATCACATGGCTGATGCACTAGCCACTCTTTCTTCCATGATTGCTATAAATCATTGGAATGACGTACCTAAGATTGACATAATGCGCCTTGAAAGGCCCGCTTACATCTTCATGATTAAAGCAGTCATTGATGACAAACCATGGTATCATGATATCAAGTGCTTCCTTGAAAGACAAGAATGCTTGCCTGGGGCATCCAGAAAAGATAGGAAGACTCTCAAAAGACTGGCTGGCAACTTCTTCTTGAACGGTGATACACTCTATAAGAGAAACTTCGACATGGTTTTGCTCAAATGCGTAGACAGACAAGAAGCAAACATGCTGATGAAAGAAATTCAAGAAGGATCCTTTGGCACTCATGCCAATGACACACAATGGCAAGAAAAATTCTGAGAGTAGGATATTATTGGCTGACAATGGAATCCGATTGCTACAAGTACATGAGGAGGTGTCACAAGTGTCAGATATACGCTGACAAAATCCATGTACCACCAACGCATCTCAAAGTTCTTTCTTCTCCATGGCCTTTTTCTATATGGGGAATTGACATGATTGGCATAATTGAATCCAAAGCTTCAAACGAACATCGGTTCATCTTGGTAGCCATTGATTACTTCACCAAATGGGTCGAAGCAGTATCATACACTAATGTGACCAGACAAGTAGTGGTCCGATTTATCAAGAACAATCTCATCTGCCGTTATGGTGTTCCAAGCCAGATCATTACGAATAATAGATCCATCTTGAACAATAAGATGATGAAAGAGTTGTGTGCTAAATTCAAAATCGAACACCATAACTCATCTCCCTACTGGCGTAAGATGAATGGAACGGTAGAAGCAACTAACAAGAATATCAAGAAGATTGTTCAAAAGATGGTTGTAACCTACAAAGATTGGCACGAGATGCAACCCTTTGCACTTCACGGTTATCGCACATCTGTCCGCACTTCAATAGGGGCAACCCCTTTCTCTCTAGTATATGACATGGAAGCAATGCTCCCCATAGAAGTTGAGATCCCATCAATACAAGTCTTGATGGAAGCCAAGCTAACAGAAGCTGAATGGTGTCAAAGTAGATATGACGAACTAAACCTGATCGAAGAGAAGAGAATGACAGCTTTGTGCCATGGTCAGTTATATCAGCAAAGAATGAAGAAGGCCTTTGATACAAAAGGTCTGACCCCGTGTCTTAAGGGAAGGAGACCTCGGGCTCAAGAAGATACAATCATTCCTCACTGATTCCCAGGGCAAATGGACTCTGAATTATGATGGCCCTTATGTTGTTAAGAAAGCCTTCTCAGGCAGTGCCTTGAGACTCGCAACCATGGATGGAGAGGAGTTTACCTACCCCACGAATGTTGATGTAGTCAAGAAATACTTCGCCTAAATAAAAAAGAAAAAAATGTCTCGGTGGATTGAAAACCCGAAAGGGCGGTCCATATAAAAATTAGAGACATAAACAAAAGTCATCCCGATGGATTGAAAACCTGAAAATGTAATCCAGGAAAAAGTTAGGGATTAATGGCAAGTAACTACGTCTGACAAGATTAGATCCCCAGCGGTAATGTCATATATCAGGAAAACTTCATGTCAAGGTCACCTTCGACAGAAGCTCAGAATGTCCAGAGTTCAAAGTTGGTGGAAGAATAACGGTCGTTATATTTTAATGTAGCCCATTTTCCCTTAAATTACCATTTTCTAAACTTTAAAATGCTCTATGGGATCACGCGCTTGGCTGATTACCATTCTATCAATAAAATTTGAGCCCTAGTGCTTTTGTTTGCAATTCTCATTTACTTGGCTTTACAGAATGACATTTTTAACATGATCAACGATTCTTGAAACATAACAAAAATGAATTTACTTGTCAAATTTTCTTCTAAAATAAAGATGGCAATTCCTTTTGATTACTGAACACCAAAAGAGACATCGACGACTTCTTTGGAAGTGATTAAACCTCAAAATGCAGAATCAAAGTACTCCTTTTAACCAGTACACCCTGAATGAAGGATCAGTTGTTTTAGATGTAATGTCCCATCTGACATCTCCAGTAGATGTGTTACCTCTAATGATACTTTTTATCCCCTGCAGTGGCCGAGTATCCAGTCGTGTTCATTCACCAATCTGTATGTCGCGTCTGTTTTGTTAACATAAACATACATACATCATGGATGATTGATTCATATTCATACATATGTTGCATTAATATCACTCAGGTCATTTTCATCCCTAAGTGATAAATGTCCTCTCACCGATATAGTTGTCAGTTATTTCCTCATCCGGAAATGTATCGTCTGAGCAATCTCTCCCCAGTTTATTTCTGGATTGAAGACTATCCTCGACCGCTTTGATAACTTGAACCTCTGAAAGGCAAGAAGACATTCGATAGACACCTTTAGAACATCACTCTTCCCCATTGAAGATGATATTTCTGCTTTCCCGGATTAAAGAAAATCCTCAGAGAAAGTTTCTCAACCGAAGACTCTCGACAATACGGCAGTTTCTCCCCGAAAAAATTGTTTTCAATGAGGTTATCAGCACCTCAAAATTGGATTACATCACATGGCATTTCTCCGAAAAAGGCCTCGAAGAAAAGTATGATGTAATATCACTAAGAAACAAGCAATCTCTCAAGAGACTTGATTTCCCTAGTAGGTCAACAAATGGCATCTCTCACAGAGAAGTTTGCACACATCTGTAGTTCAGATGAATGGGTTTCCCCGGCAAGTCTGACATCAAATCTTTCTCCATCAAATGGCGTCTCCCCAGTAAAAACTCAGCGAGAAGTTTGATTAAGACCGCTACGAATAGCGTTCCTTGTCGAGGAAGGAACTCGACAAGAAGAAACTGAGACCAGTTTCGTGGCTGAAGACCAGGATCGAGAGGAAGTTTATTTTAAAAGAAACTAAGACCAGTTCCATGGCTAAAGACCAGGATCGAGGGGAAGTTTATTTTAAAAAGAAACTGAGACCAATTCAGTGGCTGAAGACCAGGATCGAGGGGAAGTTTATTTCAAAAAAGAAACTGAGAACAGTTATGTGGCTGAAGACCAGGATCGAGGGGAAGTTTATTTCAAAAAAAAAAGAAACTGAGACCAGTTTTATGGCTGAAGACCAGGATCGAGGGGAAGTTTCACTCTTTTCTAAGTAACATTACTTAATAAAAGAAGATGGATGATCAAATAGCTACTATTCTTAACCACAATCAAAATTTCAGGTATTCCGATATTTAATCCTCTTGTACCCTGAATGTCCGAATATCTTTGCCATTTACACCTTCGGGTCCAAGAAAATTAAATAGGGGCATCTGTCATACCCCAAATTTTGACCACAAGATTTCCCATCATTGTGCAAATCATCACCACCATATGGATGTACCATCATACCTCATCAATCTTCTCAAAGATTGTTGAGCATTCACTACAACCAAGAATTAGGGTTTTTAGCCCTCTCAGAGCACTCAGACAAAGGATCAATCAAGAATGGACATGATCTTCAACTTGTCTAGCCTCTCAAACGCCCATAAAGGATCAAGAGTTCTCCCACATCAAGAATCAAGCACAAGGTTGCAACATTCTAAGTGGATCATGCCTCAAGATCGCCAGTGTCATCAAATTAGGGTTTTGGTCGACCAAGGCCTCCAGATGAAAATTATCATCTGGGCATGAGTCAATAGTTCAAAACATGAGTCAAGAATATCAAAAGGACCTCATGAACCCAATCATAGAGTCAAAATAGTCTCAGGGGATGCTTTCATCAAAAATCAGGAATTAGGGTTTCTTGACCTAATTCACCCTTAAGTTGACTTTTGGAGCAAGACATTAGACAAGACCTCAAGAGGTGTTTTGAAGACCTCCAATACATCATATTGATCCATTCACAAGATTGGATTGATTCAAAGAACTTGGTTCACAAGCAATGCAAGGATTCAAATTCATCTGGACTAATTAGGGTTTCTTGATGAGAAGTCAACTGTATCTTTGACTTTTGACCAAGACATGTTCCCAAACCTTGAGACATGATTCAAAACGCTCTATAACACATATGGAATCCATCCATTAGGTTTGAATTTTGTCAAGGACTTGATTCATAGAGGATCACACAGTTTGGAATTCATTTGACAAAAAGTCAACTGTGCCAAAAAAACCAAGTTTGACTTTTTGAATTTATTGACAATCAAGGCTTCCCTAAGTCAAAAACAATGTTAATTCATGGTTTGGATCATCATACATCAAGAAAATTAGAGAAAAGTGACGTTACTTGAAAAAGGGGCAACCTTGAAAAACTTAAAATTTTCTAAGTTATGGAAGAAAAGTGATTTGGTACCAACTTTGCAAGGTCATAACTCCTAAACCACAAAGCCATTTGCTTCCATCCAAATATCAAATGAAAGCTCTCATTACATACTTCAAAATTGCCAACTACATCAGATTTTAAATCCTCATGGATTTTGAGTTATGGATTGATCAAAATCACAAAAACATGAAAATGACCACTTTTTCCAACACTTAGTGAAAATTTTGGACAGAATTTGTCTTGGGTTTTCACCAACTTTGAGGCCATTTTTCACCATGATCCAAATTAATTCAAGACCAATGTTGGACATCAAAGTTAAAGTAGGATATACAAGCTTTCCAAAGAGTACCAGAACTCATCCTAATTCAACTTGAGTAGGGAGTTATAAGCATGGAAACATTGCACCTCCAAGACTGGTTTTGCAAGACAATCTTGTACATGCCACACGATTTTGTCATTTCCATGACTTTGCAAGCCTTGTCACCATCCAATACAAGTTTCTAAAGTGCAATGAACATGATCTCTGCTGAGCTACAACATCATAGAGCCTTGCAAGTCAAAGACCTCATCATTTGGCATGTGACATTCAAAGTTCAAAATCCAAAAACTCCAATTTTGTCATGAGGAATTTAAGGGATGCATAGAGTTGGCATGTATCAGTCCATGATCAACCAAATGAGTCAAGATAAACTCAAGCATCAGAGGACCATAGGCCTGCAAGATTGACCCAAGTTAATGGCTTGAGGAGACTTCGGCAACAAGACAAAGTTTAATGGATAGTGGAGTGATCCAGCCTCCATTCACTATTGGTCCCAAAACAAACTTGCTCTACTATAAATAGAGCTTCTTTCTGATCAATTCAAGTACACCAAAGCGTAGCAATACATACTTTCCTCCAAATCGCTCTAAAAAAACCAGATTTTGCTTCTCTTTCAAGTCACTATCGAATTTTCAATTTGAGAGCAATTCAATCAAAACTAATCATGCCAACACCTCGCATACATCATATATGAGTGATCCATAACCTTAAAACTCATTTGGAACATCAGAATCACAAAGTCACCCCCCATTTGATCAAACTTTTTGGCCTATTTGCAGTTGAGGTGCCACAACAAGTTCCAAGCTGATTCAATCCATTACAAGCTTTCAAACACATTACTTGAGGTCCATTGAAGCTGACCAGATCATTACACAACATCTGTAACACCTCCAACATAGAATTCAAATTCTTCTTGCAAAAAGTAAGCCTGCCACTCTCAAACTCTATAACCCATGCATCATAAATGTGTTTTCAAGTTACAAACATGTTTCTGCACTTATGTAGAGTGATTCCCCTCAATCAATTGCTATGTATGAATCGTGTGTAGGATTTCATAGTGTTCTTGCTGAAATTAGGGTTCTTGAGTTCATCATTTGATTTCTCACTCCACACTTAATATAAATGCAATTAATTTACGTGACTGTAATCCTTGTTCAAAAACGAGCAAGTTTCATGTTTACAAAAGTCATTTTCATTGAGTAATCAGAGAGATATGAGAGGTTTTGCAAAATGACCATGTCGGGTAGTCTTGAGGAAGAAGAAGATGGCCTTGGCGCCATTTTCAAATTTTTGAATTTTTTAATATTTGATATTTTTATTAAATGATTTCAAAAATTAATTTCTCTCTCATTTTTTATCATTTTTTATTGGTTATTTTTTTAAAAAAGTCACAAAAAAGTTAAATTATTTTATTCTACAAAAAACCACATTTATATTATTTATTTAATATAGTTTGATTTTTGAATTTTTATTTCATTTTATTTGTTTTAAACATTTTTAAAAAATGAAATTCTCACCTTGATTTTTCAAAACCAATTAGATTTCAAGCTTTCATGTGATTTAACATGATTTTTAAAAATATTTTTCAAAGCTTACCACTTATTTTTTAATATATTTGATATTTTGTATCATTTTATATTTAACTCCATTAAAAAATTATATTTTTTAATTAAAATTAGGGTTTTTCTTAATTTTAATTTTTTCAAACACTTTTCAAAAATCTTTTGGGCCTCTTGGTAGAGTGTAAGTCCCATCCCTTTGTAATTAATTGATTTGGGCCTCAGTCATTGTATAAGTCCCGATACGATTTTAAAAATCTCGGCGCGATCGCCATTTTCAAAACAATTTACATCTGGGCCTCTCCTTGAGTTGTAAGCCCCATCTTTCTTCTTTTCAAACACTTTTGGGCCTTTAATAGAGTGTAAGACCCAACCCCCTTTGTGAATAAATAATTTGGGCCTCAATCATTGTATAAGTCCCGATACGATTTTTAAAAATAAACAGTGTGATCACTGTTTTTCATCTTTGCATCTCATTGAGTTATAAGCCCTAACTCTTGTATAAAAATAACACTTTTGGGCCTCTAATAGAGTGTAAGACCCATCCTCTTTGTAAATACAATAATTTGGGCATCGGTCATTGTATAAGTCCCTCTGTGGTTTTCAAAACTACGACGCGATCGTCCCTTTTTCAAAAGAGATCATCTGGGCCTCTCCTTGAGTATAAGCCCAAATTTCCTTTTAAAACAACTTTCTTTTTTATTAAAATTAAAATTTAAAGTTTTATTAAAACTTTCTTCAATTTCTTGAAAACCTAACCATACAGCTGTAGTTAATATGCTTGGGCTTTCATCAGACTGTAAGTCCCACTATCTCTTCAATACATACTTGTTTATATATTTCATTTGTATATATATATATGCTTGTACATACTTGCTTAGAGTTTTCCCCAGCAGTTAGGTCTACATTTAGGTCAAAGCAGAGGTTACTCTTTCAACATAGTCAAAACTAGTTGCCCATAGGAAATTCCAGATACAGTCTTGCCTCCTCTTAGGCTTATACAATATGGAACAGAGAAAGGCATTATTCCCGGTGAAACTTTTCTCAAGACTGTCCAAAACTTAGAAATATATGTGTACAAGAAATTCAATTCCCCAAAGAGGACTAATTCCTGGTGAAACCTCTTTTGAATTTCTTCAAACCCTAGAACTGTTCTGCAAAGAAAGGATTTATTCCTGGTGAAACATTTCTTGAATTTTTCTTAGGTTTGGACCCACAGGCTTCCTAAAAGCATCCCCAGCCTCCTCTTGGGCTTAGTACAAGGACCCCCGGGCTTCTTAAAAGTTCCTCAGCCTCCTTATGGGCTTAGTACAAGGACCCAAAGGCCTCCTACAGGTATAGGACAACAATTAGTCATCTTTGCTAGTTTAATCCTCAGGAGAGTCAGAATTCCAGAACATCAGACCATTCTAGGGTTGATCTTCATCCCTTAAAACCACTGCCTCCTCTTGGGCATTATACAAAGATCTCTCTTTACAACCATAACATATCACTGCATGAGAGACTTGGACAGTCTCAGCCTCCTCTTGGGCTTCATACAAGTAGACTTGGAAAGTCTCATATTCCCTTGAATCTCACATAGACCCTCAAGTTTCTTAAAAAAACACAAGAAAAAACACTGATCATTTCACCAGTCTCCAGCAGAGTTTAAAACCTTCTTAGGTTTTCAGACTCATTTTCAAAACTCTTCAGATCTCCAACAAAGTTTAAACCTTCACCTTAAAAATCCCCATCCAGGGTCAATTTACCATCAATAAAACCCTAACAGAATCAGAGCCTCATGGTATCTGATACTGTAACTCTCCCTTCGATCCCCGGAAAGAGTAAAACCTTTGGATTCCCAAATACATATTGGACCTGTCTCTGGACTTCGGTAATCCTCAGCAGAAGCCAACCTCCTCTTAGGCTTCATATAAGAATTTCCCCCAACCAGTCTCCTCTTAGGCTTTATATAATGAATTTCCTCAGTAGAGTCAGCCTCAATCTTGGACTTTGTACAAGACAGATAAAACCTCCCTAGTAGATTCAATCTCTTTTCAGCCTTAATCTAGGGCTTTGTACAAGATAGATAAAACCTCCCCAGTGGAGTCAATCTCTTTTCAGCCTCAATCTTGGGCTTTGTACAAGACAGATAAAACCTCCCCAGTGGAGTCAATCTCTTTTCAGGCACAATCTTGGGCTTTGTACAAGACAGATAAAACCTCCCTAGTGGATTCAATCTCTTTTCAGCCTCAATCTTGGGCTTTGTACAAGACAGATAAAACCTCCCCAGTGGAGTCAATCTCTTTTCAGCCTCAATCTTAGGCTTTGTACATGACAGATAAAACCTCCCCAGTAGAGTCAATCTCTTTTCAGGCGCAATCTTGGGCTTTGTACAAGACAGATAAAACCTCCCCAGTGGCTTCAATCTCTTTTCAACCTCAATCTTGGGCTTCGTACAAGACAGATAAAACATCCCCAGTGAAGTCAATCTCTTTTCAGCCTCAATCTTAAGCTTTGTACAAGACAGATATAAAACTCCCCTAGTAGAGTCAACCTTTTAGCTTCAACCTTGGGCTTTGATCAAGGCACACAAAAATCAACATCCCCTTATATGAGACCCTGAGTCCACTCTGCAGGAGGATATTTTCTCTATACATCACACATCAAAATAGACAACCAAAATCTTTTTTCCAGATAATGATTGTAAGTGGCACACTTGTTGATTCAAAATCCAAGTTGGAGTCCTTCTTTTATCCTGGTCGAAATTCATCTTTCATCTAACAGTGGTAAGCCTCCAGATTATTTACATCCAAGCCAATGTCCCTCTCTTAGCATGAAAGATTCATAAGGAAAAATGGCATTACTCAATACTGAGTTTAAGTTTCTGCCTTCATGACATCACCCTTATAAAGGAAATTATGGCATTACTGGATTCTCATGTCTTAGTTAAAGTAATTCTCCTTTATAATAAATCACTTAACTTTTTGTGATGAATAGGTGAGATATTCTCCCTTTAGAGATGACAAATTCTCTCTCAATCACCCATTTAGCTTCAATCTTGGGCTTTGAACAAGACACAAATAATCAGATAGCTTCAATCTTGGGCTTTGAATAAGACACCAAACATTTTCCTCCCATAGAATAGGAGGAACTACGATTGCTCTGATTTCCCAGTTTTCTTTACGGGAATACGTAGGCATAAGATTGTGAAATCTTAGCGAGCACACAAAATAAAAAACTTTAGGTCCAGTACCTTCACAAAAACAACGGAAAACCCGAAAACAACAAAAAAACTCTCTCAACACTCCCAAAGGAGAAACTTTCCCAAACCACAGCAGATAAACATCAGAAAGCACTTAAATCAATAGAGAAACATGCAATAAAAATTCTATGGATAACCATATATACACTGGGTGTTAATAGCTTCCCATTGTATAACCTAGCCCCGACCCCCCAATCTCTTAGCATTTGTTAAAGAAAATATTTACGTGCAAGGTTAGTTTTAGATATCTTCTCTTTCCTTTCCAGTTTCATAGGATAAATAAGAAACCAGAAAGTAGCACCCAATTCCAACCATTGCGTTAAGGTGTTCGTGTCACCAACAAAAATCGCACGCTACAGCAGGATGCTCAAAAATCGCGTCACCTCGGCGGCCGGTCCCTAGACCCGTAAAGCATTGCAGGCGGGGGTACTACTGGCCCACCATGCAGCAAGACACGAACGAGCATGTCAAGAAGTGCGACAAGTTCCAGCGACACAGAGACATGCATCTGGCCCCGTCCAATGAGCTCAAAATGCTCTCGTCCCCATGGCCATTTGCCTTGTGGGGGATGGATATCCTCGGGCCCTTCACCATAGGGTCATACCAAAACAAGTATTTGATAGTCGGTGTCGACTACTTCACTAAGTGGATAGAGGTCGAAGCCTTAGCCAAAATTACGGCCCACAAAATACTCTATTTCTACAAAAGGAATATACTTGCCCGGATCGGCGTACCCCAAGCAATCGTCACCGACAACGGGACACAATTCACCGACAAGAACTTCCAGGACTTCGTTACCAAGCTGGGAACAAAGCAACACTTCACATCGGTCAAGCACCCGCAAACGAACGGGAAGGCCGAAGCCGCGAATAGAGTGATCCTATGAGGGCTGAAACGATGATTGGGCGACGCAAAGAAAAGGTGGGTCGAGGAGTTACACAACGTGCTCTGGGCCTATAGAACGACCCCACACTCGACCACAGGGGAGACCCCATTCCGACTAACATACGGAACCTAGGCAGTGATTATGGTAGAAATAAGGGAACCCTCAAGAAGGACCGAGTCCCCCCTAGACAAGGAGACAAACGACGAGGCCTTAAGGTATGAGTTCGACCTAGTCGAAGAGATTCGGTCGGGGGCATTCCTCCGAGAAGCCTCGCACAAACAAAAGATAACTCTGCGACATGACAGCAAAATCATCAAGCGCGAATTTCAGGTGGGCACCCTAGTCCTATGGAGGAACAAAAAAGATTCGCGCGAAGGCAAGCTCGCCGCGAACTCGGAGGGTCCCTATCTCGTCCGCGCGAAAATGGGGTCCGGAGCCTACTACCTTGAAAACCTGCACGGGGAGGAACTTGCTCGACCATGGAACGCTGAAAATCTTAAAAAGTACTACAATTAAACACTGCCCGCGACCTATTCGCGTCAAGACCACAGGAGCGCGCTAAGGTACAAGCGCGACTCCTAAAATGGAGACAAGAAGACAAAGGCCCGCTCTTGTGTGTACGAGCGAACCCTTGATCCGACGAGGACACCTCCACCGAGCTCCAGCATTGTCGTACCAACTAGGCAGAACGCCCAGCTTGCAATGGGAAATTCACGCCTCGGAGCAAAGACCTCGATCGAGCTCTTAGCTTCGTCGAAGGTCGGAATCCAACTCTGACCACTCGACCAGTTCCCTACATTGTCGAGGACCAATAACGTCGAGCAAATACCCCAAATACTTAAACAAAAACACGCAAATATAAAATACATATTCAACATACAAGCAGCACACACAAAATATAAACATACCAAAAGACAGAACACAATGCATTATGTCGGGGAAGCCCCATGTTCAAAAATTACAAGTTAAAGCCCCTAGTACGCAGGCTGGGCAAAGTCAACTACTAACTACAGCACGCAGGCCGAACAAAATAATTCAAATGGCACGCAGGTGTTTGCCTTGAAAAATAGCAAACAACCGCTGGTCTCCTAGTTTGTGAAAATTAGTTTACTTACAGGATGGAACACACAAATCCTAGGACAATATGCTTTAAGAGTTTTGACAATTTGTGTGAAAATCAAACCTTTTGTTCATTAAGTTCATCATTATTTTCAAAAATTGATGTAATTCGAATGAAAATGATAAAGCTTTGTTCTTGAAAGGAATAACGAAAACGTAATAAAAGTGCAAGAATGAAATTGCAGAAAAATAGAATAAATTGCATGTAAATAATTTAAAACTTCATTGAAATGTAAAGAATAAACTAGTGTTTTTGCAAACGTACATTTCTCAATAATAACTATTTTCTCTCACACGGGTACTTTGAGTATTTTTGAGTAACTTGTACAAATTTTGAATACACACACGGAAATATAACACTATGACTCCCTATTTATATACAGTCGAAATAACCGTTGTTGCGGTGAGAATCGGATAACAAGCTATTAATTAGCTTACATCACATTTCTTTGAATTCACCACCGGCTTTGATTTATCCAAAGGAAAGGTTCAAGATCGAGAAAACCTAAAGGGGGAGATCTAAGGTTCGAGGGTTGATTATATTAAGGGAAGGTATTAACACCCTTAACATCTGTAGTACTCTACAGGAACCTCTTGTTTAGTTTGTGTTATGTTATGTTTGCTTGCTAAGGGAATCTGTTTAATGGTAAAGGTAAAGACCTAAAGGTATGTACTCTAAGTTTGCTTGTAACACCCCTAATCTATCCCCCCAATTAATTAAAGCGATAACAAAAAAAATCAGAGTATAATTAAAACATTCATGGCATAGACGGAGGCGTCACATCAATTGAGACAAAATACAACAACCTGCTCATAAAGATATGCAACCATCAGGTAGCACATAACAGAGGAACTCAGTTCCTAACACCCACAATTCAGGTACAGAATAAAAGCGGAAAATCTGCAACTGAATCTTATATATATAACGTAAAAGTTTGTCTGTCATACACAGAGTCATACATGTACAATCCACTAAGAACATATACATATACACATAATCATAAACGATCTCCTCAACTACCCGGTGCTACATATCAGAGCCGACCGACAAAAGAATGAAGACCTAAGCTTCACAAAAAGACCTCCAGCATCTAATCTGCAATGCCTCATAGAGCATTTAAAACAGCAGAAGGGTGAGAAACACAATCATAATATAATTGCATACAAGTATATAATAACACAAAAATACACATGTAAAATATTCTCACCACAATTTACGCCATAATTCAAATACAAAACAACACAATGCATATCTCTTATATCCATCACCAAGGCATATCAATCATGCACAATACCATTATCACCAACATATATATATATGTATCTCAACTCATCAATTCCATTCACAATGTCACACAAAATCAATCCATTCATGATTTATGCAAATGCAAAGAGACCGACACAACGACTCTATGCAAATGCAATGCGGTACCGTTCCATCCATCATTCTCATCATTAGTCCACTCAGGAACTATTGGAATCGTCGCTTGTTACTTAGTGTAACTCCCCGTCGGGAAAAAGATGTTCCCCGTCGCTTTAGGTCCTCTTGGTGTAAGGCTCACGACGTTTATGGATCGCTTTAGGTCCTCTCGGTATAAGGCTCACGATCCGATCGCTTTAGGTCCTCTTGGTATAAGGCTCACGATGTTATAGCGGATTCCCTCTAGAACCGTTTTGTCGCTCACACCCACTAGGGCACACAACATCACAAGAATGCATATCATGATGCTTGGCATACAATGACCCATAACATTCAAATGCACACATATACACCTCCATAATCATGCATATACCATCAAATACAACACAATGCATTTTCTTGCCCTTAGGCCACAAACCATCATCACAACATTTCATCACATGCATTTATCTCATACAACAACACACAAGTCATACAGTATATATCAAAAGCACATTGCATGATAACACATCAATTACACGCAATTAAAACGGTAAAAGTCGACAAAACGACATATTTCCAAATTCCTGACATAATTAAATCAGCCAACAACCTCAAAACCATTTTAATAAGAAAGAACATTTCATTAGCTTTCGAACGATACCAATAATGTTCAAAACGGATAATCGGAACACAAGTTATGGAATTTAAAAGAAAAGGGATCTTTTGAAAAGTCCCAGTAGCGCCCGACGCTACCCTAGGACCGCCCGGCGGTGGCCCTTCGCCTCTACTTCGCCCGGCGAAGCAGGGGCGTAAAATCCCTCCACCAAGACTCAAAAGAGTCAGAAGCGTTCTAAGCTGCGCCTCCCGAGCATCGCCCGACGCAAGCCCCCAGCCGCCCGGCGCTCTGAGCACCGCCCGGCGCAAGCCCCCAGCCGCCCGGCGCTCTGAGCACCGCTCGGCGCAAGCCCCCAGCCGCCCGACGCTCTGAGCACCGCCCGGCGCCCTACATCAGAAACAGAAAAATTCTGCTGCGTTTTCCTTGGTCCAAAATCCAACTTTTATCCACCAAAATAGTTTCAACATCAAAACAAATATCAACGATTATTCATAAACACAGTGTGATCATACAACGCAATTTATATCGGTTTCCGACCGTGAAAACATCAATTTCTACTCGTTTATCTCATTTCGACCTATTACCACAAAACTATGGAAATGAAAGAGAACATCCAAACACACCCATACATAATCATACACAAGCATAAGATAATCAAGTTTCACACCCTTACCCGATTTAATCGTGTTTGAAAAGTCGGTTGAATCAATTTCTTTCTCTCCAAGTTTTCTCCCTTTTTCTTCTTTTCTTTCTCTTTTCCTTCTTCTCCTTTTTCTTTCTCTCTATTTTTCTCTCTTTCTAACTTCTAAGTTCTATTTTAAATGAAAAACATAATATCTACCCATCAAAAGACCAAAATACCCCTACACTCAAATATCTCGCAAACGCTCTCAAAACGCGATAAAACATAACAACAATGAAAAATAATATATTGGCAAATAAAAGTAAAAAATAAAATAATATAAAGACCAAAAATAATTAAATCGACTCGATTAAATAAATCTAACAAAACTGGGGCATTACAACTCTCCCCCACTTAGAAATTTTCGTCCTCGAAAATATTACCTGAGACGAACAACTCCGGATACGACTCCCGCATCCGACTCTCCAACTCCCAAGTAAAATTGCCCTCAGCAGCACCTCCCCATGCTACTTTCACAAGCGCAATATCCTTGCCTCTTAACAGCTTCAACTCGCGATCCAAAATTCTTAACTGTAACGCCTCAACCGTAAGGTTCTCCCTTACCTCAACCTCATCCATCAGAATCACATGCGACTGATCTGGAACATACTTCCAAAGCTGTGAAACATGGAACACATCATGCAAATTTGAAAGATTCAGTGGCAACGCCACCCGATAAGCCACAACACCCACTCTCGCGGATATCTGGTAAGGACCAATAAATTGAGAAGTAAGCTTCTTCGACTTCAATGCACGACCAACACCCGTCACCGATGTAACTCTCAAAAATACATGATCACCTTCTTGAAACTTAAGATCTTTTCTCCTTCGATCATGATAACTCTTCTGCCTACTCTGAGAAGCCTTCATCTTCTCACAAATAAGTTTCACCTTTTCCGTAGTCGTTGCACTAACTCCGGTCCAACCACCGAACTCTCACCAGATTCATGCCAACACAACGGTGTTCGACATCTTCTTCCATACAACGCTTCAAAAGGTGCCATTCCAATACTCGAATGGAAACTGTTATTATACGTGAATTCAAACAACGAAAGATAACTATCCCAAGCACCGCCTTGCTCAAGAACACAAGCTCTCAGCAAATCTTCCAACGATTGAATAGTTCTCTCGGTCTGACCATTCGTCTGAGGATGATAAGCAGAACTCAATCTCAACTTGGAACCTAACGCCTTTTGCAAACTTTCCCAAAATCTGGAAGTAAACCTCGGATCTCGATCTGAAACAATACACAACGGAACACCATGTAGCTTCACAATCACACGAATATAAATCTCAGCCAACCTCTCCAAAGAAAAACCGATGTCAATCGGAATGAAATGCGCCGATTTAGTCAGCCTATCCACAACCACCCAAATGGCATTATGTCCCCTCTGTGTATTCGGCAACCCTGTCACAAAATCCATAGAAATGTTGTCCCATTTCTAATCGGGAATATCCAACGGTTGCAATAATCCACTAGGCTTCTGATGTTCGACCTTAGACTTCTGACACATCAAACATGCATAAACAAACTGAGCCACATCCCTCTTTAATCCAGACCACCAAAAGATTTTCTTCAAATCTTGATACATCTTATTAGCTCCCGGATGTATACTCAAATTACTCTGGTGTCCTTCCTCTAAAATCATCTTTTTCAAGTCCGAATTATCAGGAATACAAATTCTACCACGGAATCTCAAAACACCCTTATCATCCATTTTAAAGTCACCATTCACACTTTGATCCCCAACCGTCATCAAATCAACAAATTTCACATCCAACTTCTGTTTCTCGCTAACGGTCAACAGAAAATCATTAGTAACCTTTAACATACCAAGCCTCACGCTGTCAGATCTCAATTCACACACCAAACTCAAATCTCTAAATGCTTCCAAAAGTTCCCACTCTTTAACCATCAACGCAGATATATGCAAAGACTTTCGGATTAACGCAACGGCTACCACATTAGCTTTACCAGGATGGTAATTCAAGCCAAAATCGTAGTCCTTCAAAAATTCCAACCATCTCCGTTGCCTCATATTCAACTCTTTCTGATCAAACAAGTATTTAAGACTCTTATGATCACTAAAGACTTCGAATCTTGCACCGTAGAGATAATGCCTCCAAATTTTCAACACAAAAACCACAACAGCTAATTCCAAATCATTAGTAGGGTAATTCTTCTCATGAATCCTCAATTTCCTCAAAGCATAAGCCACAACCTTACCTTCTTGCATCAACACTCCACCTAAACCAATCAAAGACGCATCACAATACACCACAAACGGTTCAGTAGGATTCAGTAAGATCAAAATCGGAGCTGTAGTCAATCTTCTCTTCAGCTCGCCAAAACTTTCCTCACACTGAATATCCCAAATAAACGCTTTACCTTTACAAGTCAGCTGGGTCAAAGGAAGTGCTAACTTGGAAAAGCCTTCAATGAATCTTCGATAATATCCAGCTAAACCCAAAAAGCTTCTAATTTCAGTAACAGATCTAGGAGCCTCCCATTATAGAACTGCATCTACTTTGGATGGATCCACAGCAATACCATTACCTGAAATCACATGCCCAAGAAAACTCATTTCTGACAACCAGAACTCACACTTGGACAACTTGGCAAAAAGTATCTTCTCCTTCAAAATTTGCAATACAATACGCAAATGTTCCGCATGTTCCTCCCGAGACTTAGAATAAATCAAGATGTCATCAATAAACACAACAACAAATCAATCCAAATGCTCATGGAAATTACGATTCATATACTCCATAAACACACCCGACGCATTAGAAACCCCAAACGGCATCACAGAATATTCGTAATGACCGTATCGTGTCCTAAAAGCCGTCTTCTGAATATCTTCCTCTTTCACTCTAATCTGATGATAACCCGACCTTAAATCAATCTTACTAAACACACGCGCACCTACCAACTGGTCCATCAGATCATCAATTCTCAGAAGAGGATACTTATTCTTAATCGTCACCTTATTCAGCTGGCGATAATCAATACACAATCGCATACTTCCATCCTTCTTCTTCACCAATAAAACTGGAGCACCCCAAGGCGATACACTCGGCCTCACAACCCTCTTTTCTAACAATTCATTCAACTGCTTCTTCAACTCAACCAACTCAGATGCCGAGATACGATATGGTGCCATAGACACAGGTCTAGTACTAGGAGCTAGATCTATAGAAAACTCCACCTCTCTCTCTGGCGGCACATATGAAATATCCTCTGGAAACACCTCTGAAAAATCACACACAACTGGAAACACATCAATTGCAACTTGACTATCCACTATCAATGATGCAAACAACCCGAACAACTGAGCTTCATCCGCCAAAAGTTTCTTCAACTCATTGGTAGATAAGAAACTCGATTCCTCGTCTTCTTCAAGAGAAGGAAATCTTACCAGTTTATGATAACAATCAATATGAACCCGATTGAACTGAAACTAGTTCATTCCCAGAACCACATCTAAACCCTCCAACGGTAGACACACCAAGTCCATCTCAAAATCTTTACCATAAATGGTCAAAGGACAACTTAGACAAACCAAAGAAGTAGTTACCGACCCCATTGCTGGAGTATCAATAACCATCTCTCCACCCATCGATGACAACAAAAGATTCAAACGCTTCGCACACTCAGATGAAATAAACGAATGAGTCGCTCCGGTATCATTAATAGCAACTAAAGGCGTACTATTAATAAAACAAGTACCTCTGATCAGAGGGTTTGCACTAGTAGTCTGAGTTCCTGCCAATGCAAATACTTTCCCTCCATCCTGAGCTTGCTTTGGTTTCAGACACTTCGTACTAATATGACCAGGTTCACCACAGTTGAAACACTTCACCACATTCTTCTTACAATCAGCTGCGACATGTCCTAAAC
The DNA here is from genome assembly GCA_022829125.1 of Lathyrus tuberosus. Taxonomy (NCBI): domain Eukaryota; kingdom Viridiplantae; phylum Streptophyta; class Magnoliopsida; order Fabales; family Fabaceae; genus Lathyrus; species Lathyrus tuberosus. The sequence goes on along the minus strand of JALAZF010000199.1, from coordinate 3,891,089 downwards.
CTCCACAAATGGAACACTTCCTCATATCCTTTCTACATTCAAACTGACGATGTCCTAAGTCACCACACCTAAAACATCTCAGAGGATTAGACATACCTCCCCCACTTAGCCTTTTATCAAAACTACCCCTTTGCTTACCCTTATCAGCTGGTGTCACATAAGGACCACCACGAAACGGTTGCTTTCCTTTCCTTTCGTTCACACTCTTATAATGAGTAGAACGAGCTTTGCTATCTGCTTCATAAATTCTACAACAATCCACCAAATCCGAAAACCTCCTAATCCTTTGATAACCGATTGCCATCTTGATCTCAGGACGCAATCCGTTCTCAAACTTCACACACTTGGAAAACTCCGCAGTTGCTTCAGCATAATGTGGATAAAACTGAACAAGTTCCACAAACTTAGCAATGTAATCAACAACAGGCATGTTACCTTGTTTCAACTCCAAGAACTCTATTTCCTTCTTTCCTCTAACATCTTCAGGAAAATACTTCCTCAAAAACTCCCTGCTAAACAAATCCCAAGTGACCTCTTCATCTGCAGCTTCCAACACACGACGCGTGCTAACCCACCAATCATCAGCCTCCTCCTGCAACATGTCAGTACCCAGTCTTACCTTATGTTCCTCAGCACAGTCCATCACTCAAAAGATTCTTTCAATCTCCTTAAGCCAAGTCTGAGCACCATCATTCTCGCCAGCATTAGGTGCACCCCGCACAGCCTAAGCCATAGCTTGCATAGCAGTAGCCAAAGTAGCATCATTCCTACCAGCCATATTCTGTTCATATCCAATAACAGCAACTATGGTTAAACAAACAGCTCACCCCAAACACCAAGATCGACACAGACTGGCACAAACTGACACGGACTGGCACAAACTGGCACGGTCTGGCTCTGATACCACTTAATGTAACACCCCCAATCTATCCCCCCAATTGTCATACCCCAAATTTTGACCACTTAGATTTCCCATCATTGTGCAAATCAACATCATAATATGGATGTATCTTTATGCCTCATCAATTTCCTCAAGGATTGTTGAGCATTCACTACAATCAAAATTAGGGTTTCAAGCCCTCTCAGAGCCTTAGACAAAGGATCAATCAAGGAATGACATGATCTTCAACTTGTCTAACCTCTCAAACATCCACAATGGATCAAAAGGACACCCACTTCAAGGATCAAGCACAAGGCTGCTCCCTTTTAGGTGGATCAAGTCTCAAGATCGACAGTGTCACCAAATTAGGGTTTTGGTTGACCAGGGCCTCCAGATGGAAATTTTTCATCTGGGTACAAGCCAATGATCCAAAACACAACCTAATATACTTCATGGGACCTCATGGACCCAATCATCAAGTCAATTTTGCCTCAGGGGATGCATTCATAAAAAATCAGGAATTAGGGTTTCTTGACCTAATTCACCCCTAAGTTGACTTTTGGGACAAATCATGAGCCAAGACCTCAAGAGAGGATTTGAGGCTCTTTAATATACTATATTGATCCATTTGTAACAATGGATTAATCCAAGAAGCTTGAGTAACAAGTCTCAATTTCATCTGCACCACAATTAGGGTTTCGCGAGGAAAGTCAACTGTAACTTTGACTTTTAACCAAGACATGCTCCCAAGCCCTAAGACATGATTCAATATACCCTATGACACCCATGGAACATGTCCATCAAGTTTTCTTTAGGTCAAGGACATGATTTCATGAGGAATTGCACAGTTTGGAATTCATCTGATAAAAAGTCAACTGTGCACAAAAGTTAACTTTGACTTTTTGAGATTTTTCACCAAAATGGATTTTTAACCCTAAAATGATGTTAATGTATGATTTGAATCATCATTCATCAAGAAAAATCAAAGAAAGTGGGATAACTTGTAAAAGGGGTAACCATAAAAACTTAAAAAAATTTCTAAGTTATGGAAAAAGTGACACTAATGTGCCAACTTTGGAGGACCATAACTCCTAAACCACAAGGCCATTGTTCCCCATTCAAAGCTTGATTTGTAGATCTCATTTCCCTCTACAAAAGCTTCATACTGACCTATGTCCAAATTCCTTATGGATTTTGAGTTATGGAGTGATCAAAATCAAGAAAAGTCACTTTGTTCCAACACTTAGTGAAAATTTCACTAAGTCAGATTTTACCCTACTTTTTGCCAAATGTAGGGGGATTTTTCACTTGGATTCAAAAGAGATCAAAACCAAACATGGTCAAACAGTTGTTGTATCATGTAAGGGCTTTCCAAAATGACCAAGAACATTGCCAAATTCAATTTGAGTCATGAGATATGACATTGGCAAGTTGCCTTGCTGAAATCTGTCAAGGCAAGGCATATTTTTGCACTTTTGGTCGATTTGCCAAAATCAGCCAAATCCAAATGCTCCTATCCACTTGGGAACCTCTGAGGATTGAATCTAAAGGGGACAATCACTGAGCCAAGCCTCCAAAGTCTTTGGAACAAGAAATAACATGTTGAACCTAGAATTGCCAAAATAGGGACAAGACTCCAATTTTGGATTGGAGCATTCAATGGAAGCATCAAGGTGGCATGGACTGAGCCATTCTCAACTGAATTCAGTCAAGACTTATCCAAGACCAAGGGAACCACAACCCTGTTCCCTAACCTCTAGTCAATGGCTAGAGGAGACTTGGATTTCCATTGGACAACATTGGCCAAACCTCTGCTGCAGTTTCCATTCACTGTGGATCCCAAAACAAACTTGCTATACTATACATAGAGCTCATTTGTGATCAGTTTGAGTAGACCAAAGCCATCTAACAAAAGCTTTCCTCAAAATATCTTCTTTCACTCCAATTTTGCCTTCTAAGGCAAGTCACTATCGGGTTTTGAGTTTGGGAGCTTTTCCAATCAAACAAATCACACACACACCTCACATACATCATATAGAAGTGATCCAAACACTCACATAACATCTGGAACACTGATTTCACAAAATCACTAGCCAATTGCTCAAGTTCTTGACAGTTTTGCAGTTGAGGTACCATCTTCAACTCCAAACCATTTCAATCCATTCCAAGCATTCATACACACTCCATGGCACCTAGGGAAGCTATCCAGATCATTGGAACCTAGCTGTAACACCTCCAACACAAATCACGATCACCAGCTGCAAGTGGTAAGCATGAGCTCTTCTAACTCTATGATCCATGCAATTTTTGCTGCACAATAATTTGGCCATATGTTCATAATCATGCATGGAATGTTTCCCCTCAATTAATTGCATTGTTTGAATTGTGTATCAAAAATCCTAGCCTTCATACAGAAATTAGGGTTCTTGAGGATTTTTCATGATTTCTTGTTATATGTTTAATTTAAATGAAATTAAATACCATAGACATGATCGTGAGGTTGAAACGAGTTGATTGGTATGTGGATTACATGATATGATCAAGTATTCAGTGAGATTGAAGAGAAAATGCAAATCTGGGCAAACCCAGAACACGCGCGTGTTCTTGGGTGTTCTTGGCGCCATTTTTTGAATATTTGAATATTTGAATTTTGTGATTTTATTTAATTGATTCAAAAATTAATTTCTCTCCGAGTTTTAATGATTTTGAGTTGATTCTTTTTTTAATTATTCACAAAAATGTTAAAATATTTTATTCTCCTAAAAAATCCCAAAAATATTATTTATTTTGTATAATTGATATTTTTGCAAAGAATTAATGTTTTAATTGTTTTTGACATTTAAAATATTTTTTCCACCTTGATTTTGCAACTTTTAATGCTTTCTAATTATTTTGGAGGTCAACACTTAATTTTTGAAGCATTAATCCAAGATCACAATTTGTTTTCCATATGTTAAACAATTTTGATCATTTTGATTGAATTTTTATTCAATTAAATACATTTTTTAAAACAAATTAGGGTTTTGGATTAATTCAACCCTCATAAATCATTTTCAAAACATTTTGAGCCTCTAATAAAGTGTAAGACCCAATCCTTTGTAAATACAAACCCACTTTGGGCCTCACTTATTGTATAAGTCCCGTTGTATTTCAAAAAGTTCGACGCGATCATCATCCGTTGAAATACAAACCTTGGGCCTCTCCTTGAGCTATAAGACCCATTCACAACTTTTGGGCCTCTATTAGAGTGTAAGACCCAACCCCCTTTTAACCAAAACCATTTTGGGCCTCACTTATTGTATAAGTCCCTTCGCGTTAAAAGAAAACCTCGGCGCGATCGCCATTTTAAACGGAAAAGCCAAATGGGCCTACCCTCGTGTTATAAGCCCCACTTTTTTTCTTTAAACTTTTTGGGCCTCTTGAGAGAGTGTAAGACCCATCCCTTTGTACAGAAAACTTTTTTGGGCCTCAGTCACTTGTATAAGTCCCTCTGTACAAATTCAAACAGTGCGCTCACTGATAAAACCCTGGGCCTCTCCTTGAGTTGTAAGCCCCAAATCTTTCTTTTTCAAAGCACTTTCTCCTTTGATTTTGAAAATACTGTTGTTTTCAATCTTTCTTTGTTGAAAAACTAACCAAACAACATGGAAGCTCTACAACCGAGTAAGTGGTTATTGCTTTCATTTACCGCTTTCATATACATATAACTGTATTGTGGGGCTGTTTCACTGTAAGTCTTCTTTCATAAACTCATATTAACTGTGTAATAATAGTATAGATATTTAGAGTTTCCCCGGCAACTACGTCTAGCATTAAGCCCATTGATCACTCTTAAATAGTCAAAACTAGATCCCCATAGGATTACCAGACACAGTCTTCCCTCCTCTTGGGGTTAAACAATATGGAGACATGAAAGGCAGCATTCTCGGTGAACCCTTTCATAGACTGTCACTCGTAGAAGTTGTCAAAGAAACTCTACTCCCCAGAGATGATCTTTTCTCCGTGAATGGCATCTCTTGAGTTTCTTCCAAATTCTCAGACTTTCCTGGCTTGATCTATTCTCGGTGAATAGCATGTCTTGAATTTCTTGGGGTTTGGGGACCCACAGGCTTCTTCAAAGCACTTGTCAAGAAACTCTATTCCCCAGAGATGATCTTTTCTCTGTGAATGGCATCTCTTGAGTTTCTTCCAAATTCTCGAACTTTCCTGGCTTGATCTATTCCTCGTGAATAGCTTGTCTTGAATTTCTCGGGGTTTGGGGACCCACGGGCTTCTTAAAAACATCGGCCTCCTCTTGGGCATCGTACAAGGACCCATAGGCTTCCTAAAAGCATCCCCGCCTCCTCTTGGGCATCGTACAAGGACCCACAGGCTTCCTAAAAGCATCCCCGCCTCCTCTTGGGCTTAGTACAAGGACCCGTCGGCTTCTTAAAAGTATTCACAGCCTCCTCTTAGGCTTCATATAATGATTCTTCCTCCGGGAATGATAGCCTCCTCTTGGGCTTCGTACAAGGACCGATCGGCTTCTTAAAAGTTTCCAGCCTCCTCTTGGGCTTCGTACAAATTATCCCGACGACCTCCTAGAGGTATAGGAACAGAACTTAGTCATCTGCATAGAACATTCCTTTCAAAGACTCTACTACTGTTTCTCAAAGCATAGTACAAAAGATGAAGCTCTAGACTTGGACAGTCTAAATCTCCTTGAGTCTCAAAGACATTCTCAAGTGACCCCTTCGTTAAATAGGAAGAAAACCCATAGACTCGGACAGTCTCGATACCCTTTGGATTTCTCACTTCCTTAAAGAACAGGAATAGCCCGGATCCTCGAATCAAATCCCTAAGTGCAAACATTACTCATATAAGAACTGATTTTCTCTTTAAAAATCAGTATACTGGACCTGTCACTTAACTGAATAGTAACTATAGCCTTCTCTTAGGCTTTGTATAATGATCCTTCTCCAGTTACAATAGCCTCTCTCTTGGGCTTTGTACAATGATTCTCCCCAGCGGAGTCAAACAACATTTAGCCTCTCTCTCGGGCTTTGTACGAGACACATAAAGAGACTTCCTCGTTGAGTCAATCACCCCTTTTGCCTCCATCTCGGGCTTTTTATGAGATACAAAAACTCTCTTGTTGAGTCAAATAGCCTCCATCTCGGGCTTTATACGAGATACCAAAAGACTCCATCGTCGAGTCAAAACCTTTTAGCCTCTCTCTCGGGCTTTGTACGAGACACATATTAGCCTCCTCTTAGGCTTTATATAAGAAAACCACTGGTTGATCCAATCAACCTTTTAGCATCAAAACTGTGCCTCGTTCACAGTACACAAACATCAACAACTCCTTCCCCTCCATCTAATTGCTGTAAGCGGAAAGCCTCTGGATCATCTACATCCATGCCACTGTCCCTCTTTTAATATGAGAAATTCCTAATGAAAGATAGCATTGCTCTACACTGAGTTAAAGTCTTCTCCTTCAGGTTAAAATCCCCTATAAAGGAAATTATGGCATTGCCGGATTCACAAATCCCGGTTAATGTAATTCTCCTTTATAAACAATTGTGACATACAACCCCCTCTTTAGAAATGACAAATTCTCTCTAAAGACAACACCTTTTAGCTTCACATCTTGGGCTTTGAACAAGATACAAATAGACTCTTCAGCTTGACATCTTGGGCTTTGAACAAGATACAAACCACCTTTCGCTTCACGTCTTGGGCTTTGAACAAGGCACCAAAATAACCATTTCCTCCCATAGAATAGGAGGAACTACGAACGCTCTGATTTCTCTGTTTCGGTAAACGGGAATACGTAGGCATAAGATTGAAAGAAAAATCTTAGCGAGCACACTAAACAAAAACCCAAAATCCCATACTCTCATGTATCTATCAAAAAGCATCAGTCCTAGCATCCTAATCCTTGCTCCCCGCCAGAAACCTATCTGTCAAAATAACACAAGAAAGGCCCCACCACATTGATCGCATCCGTAACCTAACAGACCGTTGTTTAAACTCGGTATGCAAACAGGGTTAATTGGAGACATCTATTTGCCTTCCTTATTCAGCTCACAATAGGATAAAAAATGAATCGACCTGTAGTAAACTGACTCCAGAGAGCGACCGCGCTTAAGAACCATGTCCAAAATCGCTCGCTACAGAAAAGTGACGCCCACCGTGGGGCCAATTCTAATCCTTTTTTCTCTCTTCACTTGTGTGAAAACCACAGATTGGGGCTTCCGCCGGGGAACCCATTTTTTGTCAGCAACGTAGGATTCATAGCTTTAAAGGTCTAGGATGATTAGGACAAATATATATATACTGCTTTTCCTAATTGCTATACCTGTTTATTTTTCTACTAGTGGGAATGCATGTGATGCCGCATGTGGAAAGATTGAGTATACACTTAAGATAAGTGATGGCGACGAGGTCGACCATCAACCTCAGTGGAAGCTGACCAATGCAACCCATTCTCTCACCTAGACAATGGGCCGATTGTGATGTCTGAGAAGCTGGGGAGCCAAACCCTTTTGTAGTGCGGAAACTATCGGGAATAGTTGTTACGCGATACTACCCTCATTTGAGGCTGGTGATCTATTCTCGGTGAATGGCATTTACTCTAAGATCGCTCTACAACTCGATGGCGATCCGCTTGTTGTTTTGCTTTCTTGGGAGGAGCTGATGATAATGAGCACAGGTACAAAAATCACCCTAGTATAAACCTTTGGGGATGGGTAGAGCCTTGACTTCATGACAACGACCCTTTGACCCCATGTTTTTTCTATGTTTTTGTGTGCTGCATTCATGCATTCATTTAGAAAACATTAAAACATTCAAAAAAATTTCTCTTCTAGTCTCTCTGTTTTTCAAATTAAACTAAGACTGTGATTGCAAATATCAGAGAAAAAGATTGCGCTAATGGATTTCGGTAGAAGGAGAACCCATAGGTATACCTTCAAGGTTCCAAAACTAGAGGATTTGAGAGGTTTGGCAAGAATGATCACAAACCAAGAGGCTTTCAAAGCCAAGTACGGAGGTCTGCTACCTCTGTTAAGAGTCCATGTGATTGAGGGAATCATGGATGCGCTCATTCAGTTTTATGATCCAGTTTATCACTGTTTCACATTCCCGGATTACCAGCTCGCACCAACGCTGGAGGAGTATGCTCATTTGATTGATCTACACATTACGGATCAAGCTCCATTTTCTGGACTAGAAGAAATTCCAAAGAATCAGACCATTGCAAGAGCAATTCATTTGGACGAGTTTGAGGTAAGGACTCACCTAACCACTAAGGGTGGCATCCAATGTTTGCCAGCCCAGTTCTTGACAAAGAAGGCCCTGTATTTTGCCAGTATAGGAAACGTGACTGCTTTTGAAAGCATCTTTGTCTTGCTCACCTACGGGTTATTTTTGTTTCCCAACATCAATAACTTTGTCGACATTAACTCCATTAAGGTTTTTCTCATTGGAAACCCTGTGCCGACTTTGCTCGCAGATGCGTATCATTCTGTACACTTGGGAAATTTGTACAGCAGAGGGGAGATCACATGTTGTGTACCTCTGCTTTATAAATGGTTTATCTCGCACTTGCCCAAGTCTACTGCTTTCTGGGATCATAAGAGTGTCTTACGTTGGTCGCAGAAAATCATGTCTCTCACCAACTCTGATATAGATTGGTGTAATAGGATCTATGATGGAATCAGAATCATTGATCGTTGTGGAAACTTCCCCAATGTACCCCTCATAGGAACTAAAGGAGGAATCAACTATCATCCGGTGTTGGTTCGCTGTCAGTTTGGATACCCGATGAGACACATCCCACGGGGTGTTCATCTGGAAGGTCTTTTCTTCAAAGAAGGAGAAAATGACAGAGCACTAAAGATGGAAATAGTGCACGCTTGGAAGCATGTTCATAAGCAAGGACGAGAGTCTCTGGGAAAACTAGATTGTGTCTCGGTGGAGCCTTATCTCCATTGGGTACAAACTTGAGCTCTCAAGCTAAAAATGCCTTATCCTCGTTACGGAATTCTTCCGCCGAGGGAATCTTTCATGTACTTCATGACGGAAACTGAAAAGCTTCAGGTTACTCTCAACAAAGTTCAAAAGGAGAGAAGGTCTTGGAAGAACAAGTACCGTACCCTCGACATAGAGTGCATCAAAATACAACAATTACTGAAAGAAAAGGATGCTCTGATTGAAATTTTGGAGCAACATGCTGTAGAGAATCAAGATGACCAAAGGAATTTGCTCGCTCCTTTCACTTGGCAAAGGAATGACAACCCGACAACGGCCCAAGAGCCCCGGTCAAAGAAAAGGAAGATACCAGAATTAGCACCCGATTTCTCTTCAGAGAGAACTCGGGACCCATTAGCTTAGGTTTCTGTTTCTGCACCTTGTAATCTACTGTATTTCCATTTCTGTAATCCTTTGAATTTCAATAAAAAGGGGTTTCCCCACTATTTGATATTTCCAATCTAATTGTCGAAGTTTATTTTGATTAAACCAAAAAACAATTAATATAATCATTGCATTCATCATTCTCACATCGCAAATTCTTCTTCCCTACGAATCTCATGTTTGTGTCTCGGTTCTAGAGTCAAACTGTCTCATTCGTATAATACTCGGGCCAGTCGTCAGAAAAAAATGGATGATCTTGAGGAAGAAAATAGAGAGTTGAAATAAGAGATCGACGCTCTGAGAGAGGATATGAGAAAGCTTCGTAACGACATGCAAGCCATGGCAGAAGCTCAGCTGCAAAGAACTGTGATCTCAGAGATCACCTCAATGCCCATAGTGGAGAAGTATGATCCTAGGTATCAAATGCCGAAAGATCGTCCTTTGGGCATGCCTGTTAACTATATCCCGAAAGGATATGTTCCGCCGATCGTTGAAGATCAGGGAATCATAACAGAAACCGCTGGGCCTGAAGGTAACAAACTTCGGGAAAGTGAAGATGCCAGGGGCATACTGAAGACTCCTGAAGGTTACAAACTTCGGAAAATGCTAAGATTCGCTACCGTAGTCACGGTACCACCCCCTGTGGTGCACACTGTCCCGGAAGGACATATTCCACAAATACCTTCTGGTAAGAAGGAAACTATGTTTGACCGAATGGATGAATTCCAGGAACAGTTCTTGGAAATGCAGAAGGAACTGTAAGCCATTCTCGGTCAGGATCTATTTGGAAAGGACGCCGCAGACCTCTGCTTGGTCCCCAACGTGAAAGTTCCGCACAAATTTCAAGTGCCCGACTTTGAAAAGTACAAGGGTAACTCTTGCCCTCAAAGCCATCTGGTGATGTACGCTCGGCGGATGTCAGCTCAGACGGAGAATCAGGACCTACTAATTCACTACTTCTAGGATAGTTTAACCGGTGCCGCACTCAAATGGTACATGGGTTTAAACCGTGCCACGATCAGCACATTCAGAGACCTTGGCACTGCCTTCGTCCAACAATACAAATACAATTTGGACATGGCACCCGACAGAGATCAACTCAGATCGATGTCGCAAAAGGACAAGGAAACCTTTAAGGAGTATGCTCAAAGGTGGCGTGAAATCGCCGCTCAAATTTGTCCACCTCTTGAGGAAAAAGAGATGACAAAGACCTTCTTAAAAACCTTAAGGTCATTTTACTATGACCGAATGGTTGCCAAGGCACCCAGTGACTTCACCGAAATGGTCGGCATGGGCGTACGTCTTGAGGAAGCCGTCCGAGAGGGACGTTTGGTAAAAGACACTGGATCGACGAGCGGTACTAAAAAATACGGTAGTGCTCTCCCTAAGAAAAAAGAGCAAGATATTGGGAATATCTCTCTCGGAAAGCAAATGTGACATTATCAACCGGTAGCAGTTGTGACTCCTGCTATCAACCCTGCGCCTATTCCTACGTATCAACCTCAGGTTGCGCAGAGCCAACCTGATCAGCAAAGGACACAACAGCCTCTTCAGCAGGCTCGTCCTCCATATAACAACAACCGTACAACACGACCATCAGGGTTTGATCCTATACCCGTGTTGAACGCAGAACTATTTCCGTTACTACTAGCTAAGGGGCACATCCAGACTAAGTCTCCTCTTACAGTACCGAAAAATCCTCCTTTCTAGTTTAAGGTGGATCAAACTTGCCCTTACCATCAAGGAGGATCAGGGCATAACATTGAGACTTGTCTCAATTTCAAGTCCGACATGCAAAAACTTGTTAGGAGCGGGCTCTTATCTTTCAAAGATACGAATCCCAATGTTCTCAGAAACCCGCTGCCTCAACATAAGAAAGCTGCAGTCAATCTGATTGAGAGAGAGACTAACGATGTCTATCAAATTCACAATGTACTCTTGTTGAAAACCAATCTGGTCAAGATGCATTGTAGACAAAGTGGATATGGCCATGTGCCACCTCATAATTATCACTAGTGTGATATCTGCTCTAAAGATAACCAAGGATGTTCTGTGGTGCAAACAGCCCTACAAGAACAGATGGATCTCAGATGGATCCAAGAGCACCGAGTTCGTGGAGTTAACATGGTCTACACGAACTCCAACGTCATTCAGAACCACGACATCTGTGCAATGAATGTCAACTTGGTGGCGATGCACTCAAGGCAAAGCCAGTATCATAATCTGCCTTGGCACGATTACAGTTCCTGTCTGACTTGCTCGGTAAACAAACAGGGATGCTCTTTCATACAAGAGGCCCTCCAGCATCAGATGGATCTTGGATGGATCCAAGACTACCATGATAGGAACCCTTATCAGATCAACATGGTTTGATCTTCGATATTCGCGTGATGAATACCAACCTGGTAGAGTTACATGCTGAGCAGGTCCGACTCGAATTCTTAATATCACATAACTATCAAAGCTGTAAAGCGGGTTGCGAAAACGATCAAGGTAGTACCCTTGTCCAGGAGGCACTTCAGCACTTGTTAAATCATTGGTGGATGCCAATCTATATGGATGAAGATACTCAGTAACAGGAATCCTACTCGGCGTCAGAGTCAGGATGTCCGATCAGTGGAAGCTAACCTAGTGAGGTTACATTGTATTCAAAGTGGGCGTGGCCAGGTGCCACCACACAATTATGAACGTTGTGGTGTCTGTTCAGAAAGTAAAAAAGGGTGTTACCTTGTGAGAGCAGCTCTTCAGGGTCAGGTGGATCGTGGAGAGATTCGTCTATATCCGGGTTCTTGACCCATCAACTGGGCGCCGGACTACCTTGCCAATCGAGTCGAGGATGTTGTCACAATCGCTGGTCATCACAGGACTAAGGATGTTTTTGCCATTATCCCTCTACTTGACGAATCTAAAGTTCCCAACCAGGAACGGATCGAGATTACTTATGATGGTCAGAAAAATCAGAAGGTTCCCATAGTCATCTATCTACCGGGACCACTACCGTATGAATCAACTAAGGCTATCCCTTACAAATACGATGCAACGATAATTGAGAATGGAAAGGAAACTCTATTACCCTCCGTCGTGAATATTGTAGACATCAGTCGTGTAACACGGAGCGGTAGAATCTTCAACCGAGGAGTTGGAGAACCTAACAAGGAAAAAGAACTTCAGACAGAAGCTTCTGATCCATCAATCGGTCAATCCAGTAATCCCGACTTTTCGAAAAATGATGATGAGATGCTGAAGCTCATCCAAAAGAGTGAATACAACATTGTTGATCAGCTGTTACAGACTCCTTCAAAGATCTCGGTATTATCACTGTAACTCAGTTCAGAATCCCACAGGGAGGCTCTACAGAAAGTCTTGGAGCAAGCCTTTGTGGAACAGGATGTAACAATCAGACAGTTCGATAGCATTGTCTCTAACATCACTTTCGGCAATAATTTGGGATTTAGTGATGAGGAACTACCCGAAGAGGGTCGCGGTCATAACATGGCGCTCAATATCACAGTTAACTGCCAGGACGATGCTTTAGCCAGCGTACTGGTAGACACAGGGTCAGCCCTGAATGTTATGCCGAAGTCCACTTTGATGCAATTATCATTCAAAGGCCCTCCGATGAGAATCAGCGAGGTCGTCGTCAAAGTGTTCGACGGATCCAGAAAAACAGTTATCGGCGAAGTTGATCTTCCCATAACTATCGGTCCTCACACTTTCCAAGTCACTTTCCAGGTTATGGACATCCGAGCAACGTACAGTTGTTTATTAGGAAGACCTTGGATACATCAGGCTGGAGCGGTCACTTTGACTCTCCACCAAAAGATAAAGTTCGTTAAGAACGATCAGCTTGTCACAGTCTGCGGGGAGCAGGCCTTGCTGGTGAGTAACTTGTCATCATCTGCTGGTATAGAACCCGAGGAGGTTATTGGAACTCAGTTCCAAGCACTATCGATGAGCAAGAACAATCAGTTCAAAGAAGGAACTTCCATTTCTTCATACAACGATGCTATCAAAGCGGTCGAGAGTACCGATACAACAGGACGGGGACAACTTGTCATTCCTATTGACAATAAAACAAAGAAGGGTCTTGGTTTTTCTGCAACCTGTACCCGGACAGCTGCTAACGATGAAAGTCTTCGTCCCATTCTGAACTTCTTCCACAGTGGGGGTTTCCTTCACCCAGTGTCTCAGGCAGTACATGCTATCAACGAGGAAGATCCCTCTAACACAGATGAAGAATGGAAGTCCTACCTTAAAGAGGACGGTTATATGTCTCAGGAAGAGGTACCTATGCCATTTTGCTATCCCGCACAGAGTCCGAGATTTATACCACGGTCAGACGTCAAAATGATATATGGAGATTATGATCCAGAAGGATGCCGTGCTCCGCCAAATTCATTAGAGGAAGACACTCTGATGAAAGACAACTTTGACCACAATTAGTATTGCCCAATGGATGGTCTGCCAATGTGGCAACCTTACCCAGGAAACTTGGGGCAAGAGAGTCAGCCGAACAATGAAAATCAGCTGACCGTCATTGAACAGAATACTTGTGTCCCCACCATGTCATGGGATCAACACTCAGGTCATTCGGAAACTACTCAACATGAAGATGAATTCGCAACGTTTGCAGGATTTGAATTCATCAACTATGCTTTTCCTGAGGTTAACGTCATCGAGAGAGATGACTCCTCTGGTTCCAAAGAAGTTTGGGACACTCTGGGACAACCAAGTAGAAAATACGACTTCATGGTTAAGTACACTTCTCCCGAAAGCTCTCGCATCAGGCTCGAAGATATCTAGCCTACTGGATAGGGAGATACAGATGAGAGCACAAATAATATGCAAAATACAACTAAGGAATTCTCCTACGACAATTCTGCCTGGGAGACAGATTCCAATGATCCTGCTCCACCAGAAATCAGCGTCATTTCTGAAGACAAATCAAGGAAGGTGCCAGACTTTGTGATTCACCGAGGAGTTCGCCGCCAATGGGTTGCTGTTGATGCTCCGAAGGTCGTTCATCAGTCAAAGTAATTGCCATCTTTAACCTTTCACCCTGCCCAGGTGAAACAGATGTTTTGATAGGGCTCGCTTTCTGTAAATTTTCCCTCTTCGCTTCGCCCAAAGTGACAGAGTTTTGTTTTATAGGGCTGTAGTTTCAAGAATCGACTTGTTCATTAATAAAATAACGTCGTTCTGTAATTTCCGCAATATTTGCTGTTTTCTCTTTTTGCTTTTTCAGAAAATGGTAATCCTAAAAAACAAATCAATAATAAAAACAAGCAGTAAAAAATACACTGCACACACTTTTGCATTCTCTCTATCTCTTCTAAACACGAATCATCACGTCATGCAGATTGCTTGTTTTAAACCCCGTTGAAACATACGATTCGATGCCTTCACCCAACTTTGAGTTCCCGATATTTGGGGCTGAAGAAGAAGTTGACAACGAAATTCCAGAAGAGATCTCCCGACTACTCAGACAAGAGGAAAGGTCCATTGAACCTCACAAAGAGCCGTTGGAAACGGTAAACTTGGGTTCAGAACAAGAGAGAAAAGAAATCAGGATTGGGGCACTTCTCAGTCCAACTGCCAAAGAGAGTTTGATAAAGCTTCTCAAAGAATTCCCCGATGTATTCGCTTGGTCCTATCAGGACATGCCAGGGTTGGATACCAGCATCGTGGAACATCACTTACCGTTGAGATCGGAATATCCGCCAGTAAAGCAGAGGTTGAGACGGACTCACTCGGACATGGCCATCAAAATCAAAGAGGAGGTACAGAAACAGATTGATGCGGGTTTCCTCGCCACATCAGAATATCCTCAATGGTTAGCCAATATCGTACCCGTTCCAAAAAAGGACGGAAAGGTCAGAATGTGTGTCGACTACCGAGATCTGAACAAGGCTAGTCCAAAGGACGACTTTCCTTTACCACACATTGACATGCTAGTAGACAGAACAACAAAGTTCAAAGTCTTCTCCTTCATGGATGGATTCTCGGGCTATAATCAGATCAAAATGGCGCCGAAAGACATGGAGAAAACTTCATTCATTACCCCACGGGGTATCTTTTGTTACAAGGTGATGCCGTTTGGTTTAAAGAACGCCGGGGCAACCTATCAAAGGGCCATGACTACTCTTTTTCATGACATGATACACAAAGAGATAGAGGTATATGTCGATGATATGATTGCAAAATCTAAGACAGAAGAGGAGCATGTGACCCACCTGTCGAAACTATTCGAGCATTTGAGGAAGTACAAACTCTGCTTGAATCCCAACAAGTGCACCTTCGGTGTCCGTTCAGGGAAACTCTTAGGGTTCATCGTCAGCCAGAAAGGAATTGAGGTTGATCCTAACAAGGTCAAGGCCATTCAAGAAATGCCTTCTCCGAAAACTAAAAAATAAGTCAGAGGATTCCTGGGACGTTTGAACTACATCTCCAGATTCATATTCCTCATGACCGCCACGTGTGCGCCGATTTTCAAATTACTCAAAAAGAACCAGGATTGCGTTTGGTCAGAAGATTGCTAAACCGCCTTCGACAGTATCAAGGAATATCTGTTGAATCCTCTGATTCTATCACCTCAAGTGGAAGGAAGACCACTGATCATTTACCTCACAGTCCTAGAGGACTCAATGGGACGTGTACTTGGCCAACAAGACGAAACCAAACGGAAAGAGTCTGCCATCCACTATCTGAGCAAGAAATTCACCGACTGCGAGACTCGGTACACGATGCTTGAGAAAACTTGTTCGCTTTGGCTTGGGCAGCCAAACGTCTTCGCCAATACATGATTCGTCATACTACTTAGTTAATCTCCGAAATGGATCCAATCAAGTACGTCTTCGAAAAGCCTGCTCTCACGGGAAGAATTTCCCGTTGGCAGATGTTATTATCAGAATATGACATAGAGTACCACGCTCAGAAAGCCGTTAAGGGAAGTATTTTAGCCGATCATTTGGCTCATCAACCGATTGACGATCAGGAATCAATCGGGTTCGACTTCCCAGACGAAGATGTCATGTATCTAAAAATAAAAGACTGCGAGGAACCGCTACCTAGTGAAGGGCCAGAACCAGGTTCCCAGTGGGGACTAATCTTTGACGGAGTAGTTAATCATTATGGAAATAGAATTCGGGCAATCATTGTTACCCCTCAGGGTACCCACATTCCTTTCACTGCCAGACTTACGTTCAAATGTACGAACAACGAGGCCGAATACAAAGCTTCTATTATGGGTCTCGAAGAAGCGATTGATTTAAGGATCAAAAACTTGGACGTATATGGCGACTCAGCCTTGGTTATCAATCAGATAAAACGAGATTGGAACACATACCAATCAGGACTGATTCCTTACAAAGACTATGCAAGAAGGTTGTTACCTTTCTTTAACAGAGTTGAGTTTCATCACGTCCCTCGTAATGAGAATCACATGGCTGATGCATTAGCCACTCTCTCTTCCATGATTAGTGTAGGTCAATGGACTGACCTACCTAAGATCGACATAATGCGCCTTGAATGCCCGCTTACATCTTCACGATTGAAGCAGTCATAGACGACAGACCTTGGTATCACGATATCAAATGCTTCCTTCAGAAACAACAGTACCCACCCGGGGCACTAAGGAAGGACAGAAAAACCCTCAGAAGATTGGCTGGAAACTTCTTCCTGAGCGGTGACACTCTCTATAAGAGAAATTTTGACATGGTCTTGCTCCGATGCGTAGACAGGCCAGAAGCAGAAATGCTGATGAAAGAAATTCATGAAGGATCCTTTGGCACTCATGCCAACGGACACACAATGGCGAGAAAAATTCTAAGAGCAGGGTACTATTGGTTGACCATGGAATCCGACTGCTACAAGTACATGAGGAGGTGTCACAAGTGTCAGATATACTCTGACAAAATTCATGTACCGCCATCACATCTCAAAGTTCTCTCTTCCCCATGGCCATTCTCGATATGGGGAATCGACATGATTGGCATGATTGAGCCCAGGGCTTCAAACGGACATCGGTTCATTCTAGTAGCCATTGACTATTTCACCAAGTGGGTCGAAGCAGCGTCATTCGCCAATGTAACCCGACAAGTGGTGGTCCGATTTATCAAAAACAATATCATCTGCAGTTATGGTGTTCCAAGCGAGATCATTACTGATAATGGATCTAACTTGAACAACAAGATGATGAAAGAGTTGTGTGTAGAGTTCAAGATCGAACATCATAACTCATCTCTCTACCGACCCAAGATGAACGGAGCGGTAGAAGCGGCTAATAAGAACATCAAGAAGATCGTTCAAAAGATGGTTGTAACCTACAAAGACTGGCACGAGATGCTACCCTTTGCTCTTCACGGTTATCGGACATCTGTTCGCACTTCAACAGGGGCAACCCCTTTCTCTCTAGTGTATGGCATGGAAGCAGCGCTCCCCATAGAAGTAGAGATCCCGTCAATCTGAATATTGATGGAAGCTAAGCTTTCAGAAGCTGAATGGTGTCAAAGTCGACACGACGAGTTAAACCTGATCGAAAAAAAGCGAATCACGACACTATGCCACGGTCAGTTGTATCAACAGAGAATGAAAAAGGCGTTCGACAAAATGGTCCGACCTCGTGTCTTTAGGAAAGGAGACCTTGTGTTCAAAAAGATACACTCATTTCTCATTGATTCGCGAGGTAAATGGACTCCGAATTATGATGGCCCCTATGTGGTCACGAAAGCTTTCTCAAGCGGCGCCTTGAGACTTGCAACCATGGACGGAGAGGAATTTGCCTACCCCACAAATGTTGATGTAGTCAAGAAATACTTCGCCTAAACTAAAAAAAAAAAAACGTCTCGGTGGATTGAAAACCCGAAAGGGAGGTCCAGGCAAAAGTTAGAGACAGAGAAAAAAAAATCATCCCGGTGGATTGGAAACATCACAGTACAATCCAGGCAAAAGTTAGGGATAATGGCAAGTAACTATGTTCAACAGAGGCAAGTCCCTCAGCAGCAGTTACATCATCCGTCAAAAAACTCCAGCCAAGGTCATCTTCGACAGAAGCTCAGGATGCCCCGAATTCAAAGTTGGTAGAAGGATAGTGGTCGTTATGTTTCAACGCAGCCCTTTTCCCTGTAAATTACCATTTTCTAACTTTGTAAATACTCTTTGGAATCACGCGTTTGGCTGATCTCCATTTTATCAATAAAATTTGAGCCCTTGTGCTTTTGTTTGTAATTCTTATTTTTTTTTAGCTTTACAGAACGACGTTGTTAACATGATTAACGATGCTTGAAATAAAACAAAAATGAATTTACTTGTTAAAACTTTTTCTGTTTTTAATAAAGACGGCAATTTCTTTTGACTGTTTAACATCAGAAGAACATCGGTTGCTTCTCCAGAAGTAATCGAACCTCAAAGTGCAGAATCAAAGTACTCCTTCTAGGCCAGTACGCCTGAATGAAGGGATCAACTATGTTAGAGGCCTTGTTTCGTCTGACACGCTACGGTAGAGTTCTTATCTCCTAAGTCTGACCAACATAGTTCCCCGCGAGGACTACTTCTCCTAAGAAAGGTAGAATTGCCACTTTTTTGACCAACGGTACTTCTTCGCCCCGCGATGGCTGAGTATCCAGTCATGTTCATCTTTTAGTTTGTATGTCGCGTCAGTTTTGTCAGCATATACATATAACATCATGCATTTGATTTGCATTCATATTCATATTGCATCACTATCACTCTAGTCGGTCTTGTCCCCTAGTGATAACAGTCTTCTCAATCGAGTTGTCAGTTCTTGCCTCGTCAGGAAATGCAGCGTTTGAACAATCTCGCCTCCAGTGTATCTCTGGATTAGAGTCAGTACTCGACCACTTTGATAACTTAAACCTCTGAAAAACCAGAGGAACTTTCAGTCAGCATCACTCTTCACCATTGAAGATGATATCCTTGCTTTCCCGGATTAAGGAAAATCCACAGAGAAAGCCTCCTAAATCGGAGATTCGGCAGTACGGCAGTTTTTCTCCGAAAAACCCACTGATGAAAAGGTCATCGGCACCTCAAAATTGGATCACATCATATGGCATTTCTCCGAGAAGATCTCCGAGAAAAGTATGATGTAAAGACCCCGAACGAAAGCAGTCTCTCAAGAGACTCGTTTTCCCCAATAGATTCGACAAATGGCGTCTCCAAACAGAGAAGTTTGTGCACCTCTACAACTCAGACGACTGGGTTCCCCAGCAAGTCTGACATCAAAACTTTTTCCACTCAAATAGCATCTCCCCAGGAAAATTCGGCGAGAAGTTTGAAGGAAAGCCGCTACGAATAGCGTCCCTTGTCAGTAAAGTTTATTGATGAAAGAAACTAAGACCAGTTCCTTGGTAGGAAACCAGGATCGAGGGGGAGTTTACAACAGAAACCTAGACCAGTTCCTTGGTAGGAAACCAGGATCGAGGGGAAGTTGACAAAAGAAACTAAGACCAGTTCCTTGGTAGGAAACCAGGATCGAGGGGAGGTTTATTTCAAAAGAAACTAAGACCAGTTCCTTGGTAGGAAACCAGGATCGAGGGGAGGTTTATTTCAAAATAAAACTGAGACCAGCTCCTTGGCTGAAGACCAGGACCGAGGGGAAGTTTACCTTTTCTAAGAATCATTGCTTAGCAAAAGAAGATGAATGCGTGAATTACCATTCATACATGCCGTCAAAATTTCGGGTAATCCGATATTTAATCCTCTTGCACCCCGAATGCCCGAATACCTTCGCCATTCACACCTTCGTGTCCAAGAAGATTAAATAGGGGCATCTGTCATACCCCAAATTTTGACCACTTAGATTTCCCATCATTGTGCAAATCATCATCATAATATGGATGTACCTTCATGCCTCATCAATTTCCTCAAGGATTGTTGAGCATTCACTACAATCAAAATTAGGGTTTCAAGCCCTCTTAGAGCCTTAGACAAAGGATCAATCAAGGAATGACATGATCTTCAACTTGTCTAACCTCTTAAACATCCACAATGGATTAAAAGGACACCCACTTCAAGGATCAAGCACAAGGCTGCTCCCTTTTAGGTGGATCAAGTCTCAAGTTCGACAGTGTCACCAAATTAGGGTTTTGGTCGACCAGGGCCTCCAGATGGAAATTTTTCATCTGGGCACAAGCCAATGATCCAAAACACAACCTAATATACTTCATGGGACCTCATGGACCC
Source organism: Lathyrus tuberosus (assembly GCA_022829125.1). Lineage (NCBI taxonomy): Eukaryota > Viridiplantae > Streptophyta > Magnoliopsida > Fabales > Fabaceae > Lathyrus > Lathyrus tuberosus. The sequence goes on along the minus strand of JALAZF010000199.1, from coordinate 3,870,613 downwards.
AATCATCAAGTCAATTTTGCCTCAGGGGATGCATTCATGAAAAATCAGGAATTAGGGTTTCTTGACCTAATTCACCCCTAAGTTGACTTTTGGGACAAATCATGAGCCAAGACCTCAAGAGAGGATTTGAGGGTCTTTAATATACTATATTGATCCATTTGCAACAATGGATTAATCCAAGAAGCTTGAGCAACAAGTCTCAATTTCATCTGCACCACAATTAGGGTTTCGCGAGGAAAGTCAACTGTAACTTTGACTTTTGACCAGGACATGCTCCCAAGCCCTAAGCCATGATTCAATATACCCTATGACACCCATGGAACATGTCCATCAAGTTTTCTTTAGGTCAAGGACATGATTTCATGAGGAATTGCACAGTTTGGAATTCATCTGATAAAAAGTCAACTGTGCACAAAAGTCAACTTTGACTTTTTGAGATTTTTCACCAAAATGGATTTTTAACCCTAAAATGATGTTAATGTATGATTTGAATCATCATTCATCAAGAAAAATCAAAGAAAGTGGGATAACTTGTAAAAGGGGTAACCATAAAAACTTAAAAAAATTTCTAAGTTATGGAAAAAGTGACACTAATGTGCCAACTTTGGAGGACCATAACTCCTAAACCACAAGGCCATTGTTTCCCATTCAAAGCTTGATTTGTAGATCTCATTGCCCTCTACAAAAGCTTCATACTGACCTATGTCCAAATTCCTTATGGATTTTGAGTTATGGAGTGATCAAAATCAAGAAAAGTCACTTTGTTCCAACACTTAGTGAAAATTTCACTAAGTCAGATTTTACCCTACTTTTTGCCAAATGTAGGGGGATTTTTCACTTGGATTCAAAAGAGATCAAAACCAAACATGTTCAAACAGTTGTTGTATCATGTAAGGGCTTTCCAAAATGACCAAGAACATTGCCAAATTCAATTTGAGTCATGAGATATGACATTGGCAAGTTGCCTTGCTGAAATCTGCCAAGGCAAGGCAAATTTTTGCACTTTTGGTCGATTTGCCAAAATCAGCGAAATCCAAATGCTCCTATCCACTTGGACACCTCTGAGGGTTGAATCTAAAGGGGACAATCACTGAGCCAAGCCTCCAAAGTCTTTGGAACAAGAAATAACATGTTGAACCTAGAATTGCCAAAATAGGGACAAGACTCCAATTTTGGATTGGAGCATTCAATGGAAGCATCAAGGTGGCATGGAATGAGCCGTTCTCAACTGAATTTAGTCAAGACTTATCCAAGAACAAGGGAACCACAATCCTGTGCCCTAACCTCTAGTCAATGGCTAGAGGAAACTTGGATTTCCATTCGACAACATTGGCCAAACCTCTGCTGCAGTTGTCATTCACTGTGGATCCCAAAAAAAACTTGCTCTACTATAAATAAAGCTCATTTGTGATCAGTTTGAGTACACCAAAGCCATCTAACAGATGTTTTCCTCAAAATCTCTTCTTTCACTCCAATTTTTCCTTCTAAGGCAAGTCACTATCGGGTTTTGAGTTTGGGAGCTTTTCCAATCAAACCAATCACACACACACCTCACATATATCATATAGAAGTGATCCAAACACTCAAATAACATCTGGAACACTGATTTCACAAAATCACTAGCCAATTGCTCAAGTTCTTGACAGTTTTGCAGTTGAGGTACCATCTTCAACTCCAAACCATTTCAATCCATTCCAAGCATTCATACACACTCCATGGCACCTAGGGAAGCTATCCAGATCATTGGAACCTAGCTGTAACACCTCCAACACAAATCACGATCACCAGCTGCAAGTGGTAAGCATGAGCTCTTCTAACTCTATGATCCATGCAATTTTTGCTGTACAATAATTTGGCCATATGTTCATAATCATGCATGGAATGTTTCCCCTCAATTAATTGCATTGTTTGAATCGTGTATCAAAAATCCTAGCCTTCATGCAGAAATTAGGGTTCTTGAGGATTTTTCATGATTTCTTGTTATATGTTTAATTTAAATGAAATTAAATACCATAGACATGATCGTGAGGTTGAAACGAGTTGATTGGTATGTGGATTACATGATATGATCAAGTATTCAGTGAGATTGAAGAGAAAATGCAAATCTGGGCAAACCCAGAACACGCGCGTGTTCTTGGGTGTCCTTGGCGCCATTTTTTGAATATTTGAATATTTGAATTTTGTGATTTTATTTAATTGATTAAAAAATTAATTTCTCTCTGAGTTTTAATGATTTTGAGTTGATTCTTTTTTTAATAATTCACAAAAATGTTAAAATATTTTATTCTCCTCAAAAATACCAAAAATATTATTTATTTTTTATAATTGATATTTTTGCAAAGAATTAATGTTTTAATTGTTTTTGACATTTAAAATATTTTTTCCACCTTGATTTTGCAACTTTTAATGCTTTCTAATTATTTTGTAGGTCAACACTTAATTTTTGAAGCATTAATCCAAGATCACAATTTGTTTTCCATATGTTAAACAATTTTGATCATTTTAATTGAATTTTTATTCAATTAAATACATTTTTGAAAACAAATTAGGGTTTTGGATTAATTCAACCCTCATAAATCATTTTCAAAACATTTTGGGCCTCTAATAGAGTGTAAGACCCAATCCTTTGTAAATACAAACCCACTTTGGGCCTCACTTATTGTATAAGTCCCGTTGTATTTCAAAAAGTTCGACGCGATCATCATCCGTTGAAAAACAAACCTTGGGCCTCTTCTTGAGCTATAAGACCCATTCACAACTTTTGGACCTCTATTAGAGTGTAAGACCCAACCCCCTTTTAACCAAAACCATTTTGGGCCTCACTTATTGTATAAGTCCCTTCGCGTTAAAAGAAAATCTCTGCGCGATCTCCATTTTAAACGGAAAAGTCAAATGGGCCTACCCTCGTGTTATAAGCCCCACTCTTTTTCTTTAAACTTTTTGGGCCTCTTGAGAGAGTGTAAGACCCATCCCTTTGTACAGAAAATTTTTTTGGGCCTCAGTCACTTGTATAAGTCCCTCTGTACAAATTCAAACAGTGCGCTCACTGATAAAACCCTGGGCCTCTCCTTGAGCTGTAAGCCCCAAATCTTTCTTTTTCAAAGCACTTTCTCCTTTGATTTTGAATATACTGTTGTTTTCAATCTTTCTTTGTTGAACAACTAACCAAACAACATGGAAGCTCTACAACCGAGTAAGTGGTTATTGCTTTCATTTACCGCTTTCATATACATATAACTGTATTGTGGGGCTGTTTCACTGTAAGTCTTCTTTCATAAACTCATATTAACTGTGTAATAATAGTATAGATATTTATAGTTTCCCCGGCAACTACGTCTAGCATTAAGCCCATTGATCACTCTTAAATAGTCAAAACTAGATCCCCATAGGATTACCAGACACAGTCTTCCCTCCTCTTGGGGTTAAACAATATGGAGATATGAAAGGCAGCATTCTCGGTGAACCCTTTCATAGACTGTCACTCGTAGAAGTTGTCAAAGAAACTCTACTCCCCAGAGATGATCTTTTCTCCGTGAATAGCATCTCTTGAGTTTCTTCCAAATTCTCGGACTTTCCTGGCTTGATCTATTCTCGGTGAATGGCATGTCTTGAATTTCTCGGGGTTTGGGGACCCACAGGCTTCTTAAAAGAACTTGTCAAGAAACTCTATTCCCGAGAGATGATCTTTTCTCCGTGAATGGCATCTCTTGAGTTTCTTCCAAATTCTCGAACTTTCCTGGCTTGATCTATTCCTCGTGAATAGTCTGTCTTGAATTTTTTGGGGTTTGGGGACCCACGGGCTTCTTAAAAGCATCGGCCTCCTCTTGGGCATCGTACAAGGACCCACAGGCTTCCTAAAAGCATCCCCGCCTCCTATTGTGCATCGTACAAGGACCCACAGGCTTCCTAAAAGCATCCTCGCCTCCTCTTGGGCTTAGTACAAGGACTCGTCGGCTTCTTAAAAGTATTCACAGCCTCCTCTTAGGCTTCATATAATGATTCTTCCTCCGGGAATGATAGCCTCCTCTTGGGCTTCGTACAAGGACCGATCGACTTCTTAAAAGTTTCCATCCTCCTCTTGGGCTTCGTACAAATTATCCCGACGACCTCCTAGAGGTATAGGAACAGAAATTAGTCATCTGCATACAACAGTCCTTTTAAAGAGTCTACTACTGTTTCTTAAAGCATAGTACCAAAGATGAAGCTCTAGACTTGGACAGTCTAAATCTCCTTGAGTCTCAAAGACATTCTCAAGTGACCCCTTCGTTAAATAGGAAGAAAACCCATAGACTCGGACAGTCTCGATACCCTTCGGATTTCTCACTTCCTTAAAGAACAGGAATAGCCCGGATCCTCGAATCAAATCCCTGAGTGCAAACATTACTCATATAAGAACTGATTTTCTCTTTAAAAATCAGTATACTGGACCTGTCACTTAACTGAACGGTAACCATAGCCTCCTCTTAGGCTTTGTATAATGATCATTCTCCAGTTACAATAGCCTCTCTCTTGGGTTTTGTACAATGATTCTCCCCAGCGGAGTCAAACAACGTTTAGCCTCTCTCTTGGGCTTTGTACGAGACACATAAAGAGACTTCCTCGTTGAGTCAATCACCCCTTTCGCCTCCATCTCGGGCTTTGTATGAGATACAAAAACTCTCTTGTTGAGTCAAATAGCCTCCATCTCGGGCTTTATATGAGATACCAAAAGACTCCATCGTCGAGTCAAAACCTTTTAGCCTCTCTCTCGGGCTTTGTACGAGACACATATTAGCCTCCTCTTAGGCTTTATATAAGAAAACCACTGGTTGATCCAATCAACCTTTTAGCATCAAAACTGTGCCTCGTTCACAGTACACAAACATCAACAACTCTTTCCCCTCCATCTAATTGCTGTAAGCGCCAAACCTCTGGATCATCTACATCCATGCCACTGTCCCTCTTTTAATATGAGAAATTCCTAAGGAAAGATAGCATTGCTCTACACTGAGTTAAAGTCTTCTCCTTCAGGTTAAAATCCCCTACAAAGGAAATTATGGCATTGCCAGATTCACAAATCCCTGTTAAAGTAATTCTCCTTTATAAACAGTTGTGACATACAACCCCCTCTTTAGAGATGACAAATTCTCTCTAAAGATAACACCTTTTAGCTTCACATCTTGGGCTTTGAACAAGATACAAATAGACTCTTCAGCTTCACATATTGGGCTTTGAATAAGATACAAACCACCTTTCGCTTCACGTCTTGGGCTTTGAACAAGGCACCAAAACAACCATTTCCTCCCATAGAATAGGAGGAACTACGAACGCTCTGATTTCCTTGTTTCGGTAAACGGGAATATGTAGGCATAAGATTGAAAGAAAAATCTTAGCGAGCACACTAAACAAAAACCCAAAATCCCATACTCTCATGTATCTATCAAAAAGCATCAGTCCTAACATCATAATCCTTGCTCCCCACCAGAAACCTGTCTGTCAAAATAACACAAGAAAGGCCCCGCTACATTGATCGCATCCGTAACCTAACAGACCGCTGTTTAAACTCAGTATGCAAGCAGGGTTAATTGGAGACATCTATTTCCCTTCCTTATTCAACTCACAATAGGATAAAAAATGAAACGACCTGTAGTAAACTAACTCTAGAGAGCGACCGCGCTTAAGAACCGCGTCCAAAATCGCTCGCTACACCAATTAATTAAAGCGATAACAAAAAAAATCAGAGTATAATTAAAACATTCATGGCATAGACGGAGGCGTCACATCAATTGAGACAAAATACAACAACCTGCTCATAAAGATATGCAACCATCAGGTAGCACATAACAGAGGTACTCAGTTCCTAACACCCACAATTCAGGTACAGAATAAAAGTGGAAAATCTGTAGCTAAATCTTATATATATATATATATGTGTATATATATATATATATATATATATATATATATATATATATATATATATATAACGTAAAAGTTTGTTTGTCATACACAGGGTCATACATGTACAATCCACTAAGAACATATACATATACACATAATCATAAATGATCTCCCCGACTACCCGGTGCTACATATCAGAGCCGACCGACAAAAGAATGAAGACCTATGCTTCACAAAAAGACCTCCAGCATCTAATCTGCAATGCCTCAAAGAGCATTTAAAATAGCATAAGGGTGAGAAACACAATCATAATATAATTGCATACAAGTATATAATAACACAAAAATACACATGTAAAATATTCTCACCACAATTTACGCCATAATTCAAATACAAAACAACATAATGCATATCTCTTATATCCATCACCAAGGCATATCAATCATGCACAATACCATTATCACCAACATATATATATATATATGTGTGTATCTCAACTCATCAATTCCATTCACAATGTCACACAAAATCAATCCATTCATGATTTATGCAAATGCAAAGAGACCGACACAACGACTCTATGCAAATGCAATGCGGTACCGTTCCATCCATCATTCTCATCATTAGTCCACTCAGGAACTATTGGAATCATCGCTTGTTACTTAGTGTAACTCCCCGTCGGGCAAACTATGTTCCCCGTCGCTTTAGGTCCTCTTGGTATAAGGCTCACGACGTTTATGGATCGCTTTAGGTCCTCTCGGTATAAGGCTCACGATCCGATCGCTTTAGGTCCTCTTGGTATAAGGCTCACAATCGTCTATAATCATCGCTTTAGGTCCTCTTGGTATAAGGCTCACGATGTTATAGCGGATTCCCTCTGAAACCGTTTCGTAACTCACACCCACTAGGGCACACGACATCATAAGAATGCATATCATGATGCTTGGCATACAATGACTCATGACATTCAAATGCACACATATACACCTCCATAATCATGCATATACCATCAAATACAACACAATGCATTTTCTTGCCCTTAGGCCACAAACCATCATCACAACACTTCATTACATGCATTTATCTCATACAATAGCACACAAGTCATACGGTATATATCAAAAGCACATTGCATGATAACACATCAATTACACGCAATTAAAACGGTAAAAGTCGACAAAACGACATATTTCCAAATTCCAGACATAATTAAATTGGTCAACAACCTCAAAACCATTTTAATAAGAAAGAACATTTCATTAGCTTTCCAACGATACCAAGAATGTTCAAAACGGATAATCGGAACACAAGTTATGGAATTTAAAAGAAAATGGATATTTTGAAAAAGGCCCAGTAGCGCCCGGCGCTACCCCAGGATCGCCCGACGGTGGCCCTTCGTCTCTACTTCGCCCGACAAAGCAGGGGCGCCTCCACCAAGACTCAAAAGAGTCAGAAGCGTGCTAAGCTGCGCCTCCCGGGCATCGCCCGACGCAAGCCCCCAGCCGCCCGGCGCTCTGAGCACCGCCCGACGCCCTACATCAGAAACAGAAAAATTTTGCTGCATTTTCCTTGGTCCAAAATCCAACTTTTACCCACCAAAACAGTTTCAACATCAAAACAAATATCAACGATTATTCATAAACACACTGTGATCATACAACGCAATTTATATTGGTTTCTGACCATGAAAACATCAATTTCTACTCGTTTATCTCATTTCGACCTATAACCACAAAACTATGGAAAGGCAAGAGAACATCCAAACACACCCATACATAATCATACACAAGCATAAGATAATCGATTTTTGCACCCTTACCCGATTTAATCGTGTTTGAAAAGTCGGTTGAATCAATTTCTTTCTCTCCAAGTTTTCTCCCTTTTTCTTCTTTTCTTTCTCTTTTCCTTCTGCTCCTTTTTCTTTCTCTCTATTTTTCTCTCTTTCTAACTTCTAAGTTCTATTTTAAATGAAAAACATAATATCTACCCATCAAAAGACCAAAATACCCCTACACTCAAATATCTCGCAAACGCTCTCAAAACGCGATAAAACATAACAACAATGAAAAATAATATATTGCCAAATAAAAGTCAAAAATAAAATAATATAAAGACCAAAAATAATTAAATCCACTTGATTAAATAAATCTAACAAAACTGGGGCGTTACATTGCTCGCCAAGACATCGCATCTTGTGCCTACGTATCTGACTAAAGAATCAGAGCAACCGTAGTTCACCTAACTAAGGGTGAGAGAGGAACCATTGACTATGGCCAAAGTTCCAAGGGGAAATGATTATGAGCTCATATAGAGTTTAAGAAACTCTCTAAGTCTAAGTTGTGATGGGGTAAAGTGAATACTTAAAGTGATGAGTCTCACACAGAGTTTAGAAACTCTATCCTAATTCTAAGCTGTGATTGAATGGCTATGAGGCCAAGAATGAACAAAGGCTCTTAGGAGGGCTAAAGGGGAGATGGCTCTTAGGAGGCCAAGATGGTGTATGATCTGATTTATTGACTTATGAGTCAAGATAAAGAATTTTCCTTTGGAATCAAGGAGATAAACAATTCTTATGAACAAGAATATTATAAAGGACTTGAGATTTATATGAACAATATAAGTTTAAGAATTCAAGGAGAATGTGCTCAATTAAGCAAAGATCAAACCCAAAAGTAAAATTCAACATTCATACATGGCAAAAGATAGTAGCATGATTCACCGCATTCAGAACACATGAAAATACGTACACATCCTTATTAATTTAGAAGTTAAAGAGGAAAGCAATCATGGTAAGAAAATTAATGACAAAATCACAAAAACAAATTCAATCAAATTTAGGGAGATTATCTCAAGAATGTATTTCCTAAATATCAAGAATTGTCACAAGATTTTTAAAGAAAATGTGACCTTTTTAGGTAGGGTACAAAGTTTAATGAGAAAGTTTTATATGTTCTTTTTTATAAATAAAATAAAATGGAAGTTTAAACCATAAAAAATTAAATTAAAATAAAAAGACATTCATGACATTTTTAGGAGTTTTTGTTTAAAGAAAAAAAAGTTTTTTAGAAATAAAATGAGAAATTCTAAAAAAGGGAATAAATAAAAGGGAAGTAGGAATGGGGGTGCATTAGCATTTCTTGCTAGGTTGAAAATACTCTTGACATACCAAATGGGCCTTTGAGGAGGGGTGGTGTTAATAATTTTGCCCAAGGCCCAAGTCATGGAGAGTGAGAGCTGAAAAAGAGAAGAAAATCAATAAAAAAGGGTCTGGGGCGAGGGGGATTCGAACCCCATACCCCAAGGTTACCAGGCGCATCATTGACCACTGGGGTGGCTATACATCCAATGTATAAGCCACCCCTGATAACACTTAAACCATAAGGTGTCTCACATTGCCATATTTTTAGAAAAACACATGAATTTAAACATTCAGAGAACTGGTATCAATAAGTCACTTAATTAAGTCACAAGAAGACAAAGAGATAAAATGCACCCAACAACAAATTGCCAGCGTGTCGCCCTCCATGCAAACAAAAATGAAAACACGAGATCATCGTGGAATGAAAACCAAGAAGCAATCATCATACACTTCCCACTTGCTTGATCGGTTTTGTCTGTGAATCACACACAAATTTCATGAAGTAAAAAAAAAACATGTTGTAGTACACAGAACAAGGAACAACAACAAACCTTAAGCAACCATTCTCACAAGCACAATCAAAGTGAAAAGTGGTGTGGGGTAGGGGTACTTGATTCTAGAACTGAATCCTCATCATGGCCAACGTACTAATCATGAGCTCAAAACTCTCCCTATTCTTAAACTAAACTAACACACATATATGTACAGCCATGATAGCAATATGTAGAGCGCTTAGATCTATGCATACGAAAACCAAAATCCAAACAAGTAAAATGGTGGTTGCCATTGAAACCAACATGGCAGCGTGAGGGGGGTCTGCAATACCAGAAAAATAGCTATGGCACCAACTATCCTTTCCCAGCCACTATCACTCTAATCTCTCAACCACAACTGATAAAGTGAGACACCATGATGGAGTGTCCAAATAGCAGAATAACAACAAACCCTAGATGACTTAAAATGGAGGGTTAATGCAGAGCAAAAAAAACCAATGAAAATGAGGCATTAGACCGAACTTTATGATGATGTGTGATCAAAATAGCAAGTATCTTATGACAAACTGCATCACAACTTTTCTTCATCTTTCAACCTTAAGTATCATTCAGTCACATTGAATATGCTAATGCACACAGTGGACATCCTGAGAGCACATTTAAAGCTTCTGCATGAACACTATATACTCCAAGTTTTCAAAACTGGCAGTGCTAAAGTTTCCTCGTATATACTCAACATTTTCACAACACATTCATTTATATCAATGTAAAGATTGGCTTAAACATAAACAGGACAAACATTTATGAAGACAACATATTCATGGCATGAGATCAGTGAGTGTTTAAAGGAAAAAAATACTTACCAAGTGGAGAAGTCCACTGCTTCTTCTCTTGGGAACTTTTGAAACCAATTAGCTTGAACCTTTTCTGACTGATGGTGAAGATGTGTGCAACCTCTCTCAGGACTTGCGTATTTCAGAGTAAAAAATGATATAGTAACTCAAAAGAGAGTACACCGAGGCAGTAGATGCTTGATGATGTTGGTTCTTTGCTCTTTTTGTTGATGTTATGGTTTTACTAGCTTGTTGTAACACCAAGAGAAACAAGTGTATGGTGCAAGCGGAGCAGGGGTGGTACTGCTCTTGTTTTGATAGTGTCGTTGGTGCTTTGATGTATTAAATGGTTGGTGTTGTGTGTTTGTTTGAGGGTTTTCCAAAGAAGGGATTTTTGAGCAGTGGTTTTCAAGTCATGGTTTTTTTTGTGAAGGGATGAAATGAGAGGGTGTTCTCTATTCTGATACTTTTAATGCGTGATATTGTTGTTAGAGTTACACAACGAGGGATAGTGAGAGCATGTTGTGTCTTGCTCTCCCGTGTTTTCTTTAAGGCAATGTGTAGTAATGCTTGGTTCCTTGTCTGTTTCATGCAAAAGAGAATGAATAAGGGGGTGTTAACTTAATGAAGGTTGTTGTGTGTGTTTTCTTTGGTGAGAAGGATGTTGGTTGATGCTTGGTTGTTCTTACCCTCCTTGTCCTCTTGGAGTGATAACTACACTCCCATTTATAGGAAATGTTGAGCTGAGGTATGGGCAACAAAAGCAACTTGCCAAAATCTCTCTTTTCCATTCCATCATGTGAGCTGGATTTTGATACAAAAAGTCTTCAAAATCTCTGGCCACTGATCAAGATAGGATTTGGTTTAGATTTGGTGGATTGATGGGATTGGAGCATGGCTCAAGGAAATATGAATAAACAAAGCTTGTTTAGAAAAGTTTCTCTCACCTTGGCTCCACTTGCCTTTGCATAAACTGAGTTATTTTAATGTGCAACTTGTTAATATCATGGAAAAGGTATTAATGATGTTAGGCTGGCCTCTAAACATCCAAAAAAGTGAAGGTTCTTGGTGAAATTCTGATTTTCTAAGTGTAAGACAAAATGCCAAGCTACTCACTTTAGTGCACCATAACTTGATAACCATGTATCCAAAATGTGAGATTTTTGATCCTTTGTAAAATAGACATTTGTTAGAAGAAATTTCATGTTGAAAGATTCTTGAAATGAGGCTTGTAATAGTGTGAAAACCAGCCATGAAGTTATGCACACCAAGCTGTCCAAGAAACTTAAAAAATTCTAAGTTATGAAAAATTCACAACTTGAAACAACCAACTTTAGGACATCATAACTTGAGATTGGTTTATCCAAATGAGGAGTTCTACACATGCTTGGAAAGCATGAAGAACAAGGAAAAACTTTCATGTCCAAAGATGTTTAATTTAAGGCTTGGAACTACACGAAAAATTGGGTTAAAGTTGGGTGAAAACTAAGGTGAAAAAGCTGAAATTTCACTAAGTCCCCAAGGGTGATTTATCCTCCAAGTCTTGTTACTTAAAAACCATGCACTTTTTGAAAGAAGGTCCTCTAATATGTTTTGAAGATCATGGAAAGAGATTTCATTTGAGCTTTGAGTCTTTCAATTTGGATTTGTGGTTTGAAAGTTATGATTGTTTCAATATTTGCACAAGTAGTGAAATCTCCACATTTGAAAAGTTTCATAAACTAAACCTTGCTTCCTTTGCAAGAAACTTCTTATAACTTGATCTCTCATACCCTAAATCACCAATGAGACATGTCATGATGGATTAAGGCCTTGGAGGTTTTATTTTGGATCAAAATCTCAAGGATTAGGGCCTCATTCAAAACCCTGATTTCATTGTGAATGCACTAGGATAATCTCTCATGATCTTGATCCTTCCATCACATCTAAAGTTCAAAGATGGTCTTTAGGGATATTTATTGTCACATGGAGTCAAGTCCTAGGGTTTCGGAATAATTCTTGATCAAAATCAAAGCCAATGATCCACTGGTCTTAACAAAACCCTAATTTGGAGGCAGGGTGAAACTGTGGCACAAACTACTCATGATGAGAGCCAAATGATCTTGAATTCTTGTTGAATGGGACCTCTTGGATGTAGGTAAGCTCAAATGGTTGATGAACAAATCAAACCTTGACTCATCAAGGCAAAATTCTTCAGTGATTCCTCAGGTTAAACCTTAATTCCACAATTTGGTCTGGTGATCCTTTGTTGACTTGAATTGATTCAAAGTCCTAAGATCTTGGTTCCACCAACTAGCGAATCTTTGTGATGATTGTATGGAGCCATGGAATACCTTAGGAGGCCTTGAACCTCTCTGTGTAAACCCTAATTTCAATCATAAGAGAAACAAATTGGAAATATGGTGATTAGTTAAATAATGCATATATGATTGATCCTGAATGTCTATGCAAGATGTTATGACATCTAAGAGGTAAAATTTGGGGTACAACAGTTGCCCTTATTTAAATAGCTTTACCAGATGGCACGAGGAAAGGAAATCCTCGGGACATCAAGGTGGAAAGGTAGTTAAATATAGCAGATGATGAGGACAAGCAACAGACATGCAAATGCTGACATGCCATGAAATTCTAGTATGATGATATGATGCCATGATAGTGCAAAGATGCAAACAGACCAGACACCAGAGATAAAGAGCAAACAAGCACAGGTGAGTAACACTGGGGAGGGATGAAGGTTAGTATTTATGAGGAAGACTCACTAGGAATACAGGCTGACCAACAAAAGAGACTCACTGGGGAGACTCTGAGGAAACACTGGGGATAGAAAGATAGAGTTGAGGGGAAACCCTCCAGATCCTTATTGGAGATAGGAGCCAGATAGGTGTTCTCTATTGGGGAAAGATCCAGGGAGATGGACAACAAGTTCATATGTGACCGGACTACACTAGGGTAATAAAGTGTCATACCCCAAATTTTGACCACTAAGATTCCCATCATTGTAAAAATCATCATCCCAATATGGATGGACAATCATACCTCATTAGTCTCCCCAAAGATGGGTGAGCATCCACTACAATCAAACTTAGGGTTTTGAGCCCTCTCAGAGCACTTAGACAAAGGATCAATCAAGGAATGACATGGTCTTCAACTTGTCTAACCTCTCAAACACCCACAAAGGATCAATAGGGCTCACACATCAAGAATCAAGCACAAAGTTGCTACATTCCAAGTGGATCAAGCCTCAAGATCGCCAGTGTCACCAAATTGGGGTTTTGGTCGACCAAGGACTCCAGATGAAAATTTTCCTCTGGGCATGAGCCAATGCTTCAAAGCATAACCCAAAATACTCTAAGGGACCTCATAAACCCCATCATCAAGTCAATTTTGCCTCAGGGGATGCATTCATAAAAAATCAGGAATTAGGGTCTCTTTACCTAATTCACCCCTAAGTTGACTTTTGGGATAAAACATGAGCCAAGACCTTAAGAAGTGATTTGAGGGACCCTAATACACTACATTGATCCATTTTCAACAATGGATTGATCCAAGAAGCTTGATTCACAAGTTTCAAGTTAATCAGAACCACAGTTAGGGTTTCGCGAAAAAAAGTCAACTGTGCCTTTGACTTTTGACCAGGACATGCTCCCAAACCTTGGGACATGATTCAATACACCCAATAACACCTATGAAATCAATACATAAAGTTTGATTTAGGTCAAGGACGTGATTTCATAGAGGATCGCACAGTTTGGAATTCATCTGATAAAAAGTCAACTGTGCCCAAAAGTTAAAGTTTGACTTTTTGATTTTTTGATCAATTATGGTTCCCTAACCCTAAAATGGTGATAATGTGTGATAGGAATCATCATTCATCAAGAAAAATCAAGAAACCTGGGATAACTTGTAAAAGGGGTAACCATAAAAAAAACTTAGAAATTTTCTAAGTTATGGAACAAAGTAGCTAGGGTACCAACTTCCAAGGATCATAACTTGAGATCCAAGTAACCATTTTGGCTGATCCAAAGATGGATTTGTAGCTCTCATGGCATACTTTAAAAGTGACAAATACACCTCACTCCAATTCTTCATGTATTTTTAGTTATGGAGTGACCAAAATGACAAAAACATGAAAATGCCACTTTTTCCAACACTTAGTGAAATTTTCACTAAGTCAGAATCTGTTTCACTTTTTTCAAAATGTAAGGGCATTTTTCACTTAGATCCAAAAAGTTTCAAGACAAACTATAATCACTCACATGTTGTATCATATGATCCCCTTGGAACTCCATCAAATCCCATTTGAGCTAAGAGTTATGACAATGGCAATATGCCTTGCTGCAACCGTCATGGCAAGGCAGATTTGTGCATTTTGCTCGATTTGATCAAATTGTGAAAATGACAAACAAGTTTATCCATCTGAACACCTCAGGGGGAGACCAAGGAAGGACAAACTTTGATCCATTAGCCTCCCAAGTCTTTGGAACTAAAAGTAGCATGCCAAACCTAAAATGCCTAAAAGGGGGACAAGACTCTAATTTTGTTTTGGAGCATTCAATGGATGCACCAAGGTGGCATGAACTGAGCCTTTTCCAACTGAATGAGTCAAGGATGATCTCTGAACTAGAGAACCAAAGGCATGTGCTCTAACCTCTAGTCAATGGCTAGAGGAGACTTGAGATTCCAAAATGATCCAATTGGCCAAAAGTCTGCTGCAGTTGCCATTCACTATTGCTTGCAAAACAAACTTGCTCTACTATAAATAGAGCTCATTTGTGCTCAGTTTAAAGACACCAAAGCCATCAAACTGATGCTTTCCTCAAAATCTCTTCTTTCACTCCAAAATTGCCTTCCAAGGCAAGTCACTATCGGGTTTTGAGTTTGAGAGCCATTCCAACCAAACCAATGACACACACACACCTCATAAACACCATATAGAAGTGATCCAAACACTTAAACAACATCTGGAACACCAATTTCACCAAATCACCAGCCAATTGCTCAAGGTTTTAACCAAGTTGCAGCTGAGGTGCCATACTTTGTTCCAGCCATTTCCAAACAACTCCAAGCATTCAAACACATTCCATATGGTGTAGGGAAATTGTTCAGATCATCACAACTCATCTGTAACACCTCCAACTCAAAAATCACTTTGCCCTTGCTGTCATGACCTTCAAGTAAACCTAAACTTGGTCATCTCTTAATCTATGCATATTTCCTCGCACAATACTTTTGCCAAATGTTCATAATCATGCATAGAATGTTTCCCCTTAATTAATTGCTTTGTTTGAACCGTGTATCAAAATTCTCAGCCTTCATGCAGAATTTAGGGTTCTTGAGGTTTTGTCTTGATTTCTTATTCCATGCTTAAAATAAATGAAATTAAAGACCATAGACATGGTCGTGAGGGGAAAACGGGTAGATTAATATGTGGATTGTGTGATTTCATCAAGTATTCAGTGAGATTGGTGAGAAAATGCAAATCTGCAGAAACAGAGGGGTGGCGCGTGTTCTTGGTGTGTTCTTGGCGCCATTTTTTTGAATATTTGAATATTTGAATTTTGTGATTTTATTTAATTGATTTAAAAATTAATTTCTCTCTGAGTTTTAATGATTTTGAGTTGATTCTTTTTTTAATAATTCACAAAAATGTTAAAATATTTTATTTTGCCAAAAATTCCCAAAAATATTATTTATTTCATATACTTAATATTTTTGCAAAGAATTAATCTTTTATTTGTTTTTTAACATTTAAAATATTTTTTCTTCCATGATTTTCTAAATTTAATTGGTTTCCAATCATTTTGTGGATATAAACATGATTTTTCAAACATTAATCCAAGATCACAACTTGTTTTTCACAACATGTTTGATAATTTTGATCATTTTAATTAAATTCTTATTTAATTAAAATGCATTTTGAAATTAATTTAGGGTTTTGATCTTAATCACCCTAAACAAATCATTTTTCAAACTCTTTGGGACTCTAATAGAGTGTAAGACCCAATCCTTTTTGAAACCAAAATAATTTGGGGCTCAGTTATTGTATAAGACCCACTGCGATTTCAAAAATCTCGGCGCAATCGCCATTTCAAAACGAGAACCATCCGGGCCTACCCTCGTGTTGTAAGTCCCATTTCTTTTCTTTAAATAACTCTTTGGGCCTCTTGAGAGAGTGTAAGTCCCATCCTTTCATAAATGAAAACCATTTTGGGCCTCAGTGTATTGTATAAGTCCCGATACCGACAAAAAAGTTCGGCACGATCGTCGCCCTTTTTAAACAAAAACCCTGGGCCTCTCCTTGAGCTGTAAGCCCCATCACTTGTACAAAAGTAAATCTTTGGGCCCCTCCTTGAGCTATAAGCCCCGTCCCTCGGTATATAAAAACCTTTTGGGCCTCACATATTGTATAAGCCCTTCTGTACAAAACAACGGTGCGATCATCGTTAAAACATGGGCCTCTCCTTGAGCTGTAAGCCCCAAAATCTTTTCAAAGCACTTTCTCCTTTGATTTTGAATTAAAATATATGTTGTCATCAAAACTTTCTTTAATTTCTTTGTTGAACAACTAACCAAACAACACGGAAGCTCTACAACGGGTAAGTGTTTATCCGCTTTCATTTACCGCTTTCATATATATAACTGTATTGTGGGGCTGCTTCACTGTAAGTCTTCTTTCACATCCTTTTATGTACTTGTCACATATCCATTGTGTAATACTAGTATAGTTATTTAGAGTTTTCCCCGGCAACTACGTCTAGAACTAGGTAAAGCCCTGTTGGTCACTCTTAAATACAAACAAAACTAGATCCCCCGTAGGATTCCAGATACAGTCCTCCCTCCTCTTCGGGTTAAACAATATGGAACAAAGAGAAATGCAGTATTCTCGGTGAACCTTTTCTCAGACTATCACCCTTAGAAATTGTCAAAGAAACTCTAACTCCCTAGAGATGATATTTTCTCCGTGAATGGCATCTCTTGAGTTTCTTCCAAATTCTCGAACTTTCCTGGAATAATCTCTTCTCTGTGAATTGAATTTCTTGAATTTTTCTTGGTTTGGGGACCCACAGGCTTCCTAAAAGCATTCCAGCCTCCTTTTGGGCATTGTACAAGGACCCTTCGACTTCTTAGAAGTTCTCATGCCTTCTCTTGGGCTTAATACAAGGACCCTGACGACCTCTTAAAGGTATAAGACAAAACTTAGTCATCCTTTGCTAGAGCAGTCTTTCCAGCGTCAAAACTCCGGCCATTTTAGGATTGATACTCATCCCTTAATACACATGCCTCCTCTTGGGCATTGTACAAAATATAAAACTCTAGACTTGGACAGTCTAAACCTCTTGAGTCTCAAAGACATTCTCAAGTTCCTTTCAAGCATAGGAAAAAATATCGATCACCCTGGATCAATCTCCAGCATAAACCCAGTCTCTCTCATGAGAGTTCCCCACACTTGAACACACTTCAGGATCTCAATAATCCTCAGCAGTAAGACAACCTCCTCTTGGGCTTTGTACAAATGATTCTCCCCAGCGGAGCTAACATTTTCAGACTCTCTTATTGAGTCAATCTCTTCTTAGCCTCAATCTCGGGCTTTGTACGAGATAGAAAATACTCTCTTGTTGAGTATAAAAGACTCTCTTGTTGAGTCAAACTCCTTTTAGCCTCCGGTTTGGGCTTCGTATAGGACATATAAAACACTCTCTTATTGAGTATAAAAGACTCTCTTGTTGAGTCAATCACTTTTTAGCCTCAATCTCGAGCTTCGTACGAGACAGCAAAACACTCTCTTGTTGAGTATAAAAGACTCTCTTGTTGAGTCAATCTCCTTTTAGCCTCAATCTCGGGTTTCGTACGAGACAACAAATCACTCTCTTGTTGAGTATAAAAGGCTATCTTGTTAAGTCAATCACCTGTTCAAGACTCTCTTGTTGAGACAACTCTTTTAACCTCCGTCCTGGGCTTTGTACAAGACAGATACAAGCACTCTCTTGTTGCGTCAAACCGTTTCAGCCTCCATCTTGGGCTTTATACAAGATACATTCTCCCCAACGGAGTCAAAATCCCTTTTAGCCTCAATCTTGGGCGTTGTACAAGACAGAAAGAACATTTTCCTCGGAAAAGTCAAACTTCCAGCCTCCTCTTAGGCTTTGTATAAAGAAATCCCCGGTTGAGTCAATCAACCTTTTAGCATCAAATTTTTGCCTTGCTCACAGCATACAAATTCAATAATTCCTCTTTAGAGATGACAAATTCTCTCTCATCCAAAACCCTTCAGCTTCACATCTTGGGCTTTAAACAAGATACAAACCACCTTTAGCTTCATGTCTTGGGCTTTGAACAAGACACTAAAACAACCTCTTTCCTCCCATAGAATAGGTGGAACTACGATCGCTCTGATTTCCCTGTTTCGCTAAACGGGAATACGTAGGCATAAGATTGCGAAATCTTAGCGAGCATACTAATCAAAAACCCAAAGTCCAGTACCTCCATGCATCAACCAAAGAAAATCAAGCCTAATATCCTAACCAAAAGCCTCCCGTACAGACACTCCGTTCTTTTAAGAAAATAACTAAAGACAACCCCCCCTTTTGATAGCATCGTTAAACCAACAGTTTTGAGTGTTTAACCTCAGCTTGCAAGTAGGGTTAATTGGAGACATCTATTTCCCTTCCTTAATCAGCTTAACAGGATAAAAAATGAATCGAACTGTAGTACGAAAGCAATAGTGATTCAAAACCACAAAAATCGCGCTACAGAAGAATGGCGACCACAGTGGGAGAAATTATTTCTCATAGTCTTAAGTAGAAGACCTTAAATTCACAAAGTGTCACAGAAATGACGACTCTGCTGGGGAGTCATTGTCTGTATAGGATCATAAGACTAGAGGTCTAGGATGTTAGGACAAATATATATACTGCTTTTCCTAATTGATATCCGTGTTTATTTTTCTTCTAATGGGAATGCGTGTGATGTCGCATCTGGAAAGATTGAGTATACACCTAAGATAAGTGATGGCATTATACAGGTAATCTTACGGGGAGTGAATCCCAGATAAGAGGTCCCGGTCGACCATCAAATCAGTGGAGATGCCCTTTGCGGATTCAATGCCTATACGACTTCGGTTGTTGAAAGCAGATTGTTCCATTGGGTTATCTGAGAAGCTGAGGAATTTAGTTGACTGAAACCATTTTGTAGTGTGGAAGCTATCGAAAATAGTTGTCACGCGATACTACCCTCATTTGAGACTACTCTAAGATACTACAGCTCGCTGGCGATCCGCTTTCTGTTGTTATCCCAAGAGGGGTCAGTGATTTTGAGGACAGGTACAAAAAATACCAGTATAAACCTTTGGGGATGGGTAGAGCCTTGACTTCATGACACCGACCCTTTGACCCCATGTTTTTTTTATGTTTTTGTGTGCTGCATTCATACATTCATTTAAAAATCATTTAAACAAAGAAAAATCTTCTCTTCTAGTCTCTCTTTTTCAAATTAAACTAAGACAATGATTGCAAATGTTAGATAAAGAGATTGCGCTAATAGATTTCGGTAGAAGGAAAACTCACAAGTACACCTTTGAGGTTCCAAAATTAGAGGATTTAAGAGGATTGGCAAGGATGATAACCAACCCTGAGGCTTTTAGAGCTTAGTATGGAGGACTGCTGTCTCTATTAAGGGTCCATGTAATTGAAGGAATCCTGTCCACACTAATCCAGCTCTACGATCCGGTCTAGCACTGTTTCATATTCTTGGATTATCAGCTAGCACCAACACTGAAGGAGTACTCTTACCTGACTGATTTGCATATTATTGACCAAGCTCCCTTTTCTGGACTGGAAGAAATTCCAAAGGATCAAACCATTGCAAGGGCAATCTATTTGGATGAGTCAGAAGTTAGGACTCACATGACCACTAAGGGTGGAATCCAGGGTTTGCCAGCCCAGTTCTTGATAAAGAAAGCTCTGTACTTTGCTAGTATAGAGAACGTGGCCGCTTTCGAAAGCATCTTTGTTTTCCTCACCTACGGGTTATTTCTGTTTCCCAACATCGATAACTTCGTAGATATCAACGCCATTAAGATTTTTCTGATTGGAAACCCTGTACCGACCTTGCTTGCAGATAATTATCATTCTGCACACTTAAGGAATTTGTATAGTGGATGAATGGTCACATGCTGTGTACCCCTGCTATACAAATGGTTCACTTCCCATTTGCCAATTTCTGTTGCATTTTGGGATCCTAAGAATACTTTACGTTGGTCGTAGAGAATCATGTCTCTTACCAACTCTGACATCGATTAGTACAATCGAATCTATGACGGGATCAGAATCATTGACCATTGTGGAAACTTCCATAATGTACCCCTCGTAGGAACTACAGGAGGAATCAACTATCATCCAGTTTTAGTTCCTCGTCAATTTAGATACCTGATGAGGCATGTCCCGCGAAATGCTCATCTGGAAGGTCTTTTCTTCAAGGAAGGAGAAAATGACAGGGTACTAAAGACAGAAATAGTACATGCCTGGAAACACGTTCATAGGAAAGGAAAAGAGTCTTTAGGAAAACCAGACTGTGTCTCGGTGGATCCTTATCTCCACTGGGTGCAAACTAGAGCTCTAAAGCTGAGGATGCCTTACCCTCATCAAGAAGTTCTTCCGTTAAGGGACCCTGTCCTTTATTTTATGTCTGATACGGAAAAACTTCAGGTTACTCTCAACAAAGTTCAACAGGAGAAGAGGTATTGGAAGAACAAGTACCGTATTCTCAAAGTGGAGGGCAAGTAAATACAGCAACTGTTAAAAGAAAAGGATGCTCTGATTGAGATTTTAGTAACAACATGCTGTAGAAAATCAAGAAGACCAAAGGAATTTGCTCGCTCCTTTCACTTGGCAAAGGAATGGCAACCCGGCAACGACTCAAGAGCCCCGGTCAAAGAAAAGGAAAATACCAGAACCAACACCTGAGCTCCCCTCAGAGAGGACTCAGGACCCATAAGTTTAGATTTCCTTTTGCAGCACTATGTAAATTACTGTATTTCCATTTCCACAATCTTTGAATTCAATAAAACGGGGTCTTCCCCATTGTTTGATATTTGCAATCCAATTGTCGAAGATTACTTTGAATAAACAAAAAAAATACAATTACTATAATCATTGCATATCATTCATCATTCTCACATAACGCATTCTTCTTACCTACGAATCTCACGTTTGCGTCTCGATTCTAGAGTCAAACTGTCTCATTCATACAATACTCGGACCAATCGACAGAAAAAGATGGATGATCTCAAGGAAGAGAATAGAGAGTTGAGGGAAGAAATCGACACTCTGAAAAAGGATCCGAGAAAGCTTCATAACGACATGAAAGCTCTAGCAGAAGCTCAGATGCAACAACAAAGGACTGTGATCTCAGAGATCACATCAACGCCCATAGTGGAAAAGTATGATCATAGGTATAAAATGCCGAAAGATCGTCCCTGGGGCACGGCTATCAACTATATCCCAGAAGGATATATTCTTCCGATCACTGGAGATCGGAAACTACAGCGGGAACCGCTGGGCCTGAAGGTTACAAACTTCGGGAAAGCAAAAATGCCAGGGGTATGACGGCAACTCCTGATGGTTACAAACTTCGGGAGAGGGAAGGACCTAGAGTCATTGCCATGATGACTATACCACCACCCGTGGTACACACTATCCGGAAGGACAGATTCCACAGATACCTTCTGGTGGAAACGAAAGTATGTTCAACAGAATGAATGAGTTCCAGGAACAGTTCCTGGAGATGCAGAAAGAACTGCATGGCCTTCGCGGTCAGGATCTATTTGGAAAAGATGTCGCAGACCTTTGTTTGGTCCCCAATGTGAAGGTTCTGCACAAATTCAAGGTGCCCGAATTTGAAAAGTACAAGGGTAACTCTTGCCCTCAAAGCCATTTGGTGATGTACGCTCGGCGAATGTCAACTCAGACAAAGAACCAAGAGCTACTGATTCACTATTTTCAGGATAGTTTAACCGGTGACGCACTCAAATGGTACATGAGTTTAAACTGCACTAAGATCGACACTTTCAGAGATCTTGGCGCTGCCTTCGTTCAACAATATAAGTATAACCTGGACATGGCACCTGACAGAGATCAACTCAGATCGATGTCACAAAAGGACAGGGAAACCTTTAAGGAATATGCTCAGAGATGGCGTGAAATTGTCGCTCAGATTTGTCCACCTCTTGAGGAAAAAGAGATGACAAAGATCTTCTTGACAACCTTAGTTAAAGACGCTGGATCATCAAGTAATACAAAACGATACGGTAGTGCTCTCCCTAAGAAAAAAGAGCAGTATATTAGGAATATCTCTCTAGGAAAGAAAAGGCGACGGTATCAACCAGTAGCAATTGTAACTCCTGCTATCAACCCTGCGTCTGTTCCTACGTATCAACCTCAGGTTGATCAGAGCCAACCAAATCAACAACAATTTCAGAAAAGGACACAACAGCCTCTTCAGCAGGCTCGTCCTCCATATAACAACAACCGTACAACTCGACCTCCAGGGTTTGATCCTACACCAATGTTGTACGCAAAACTGTTTCCACTCTTACTGGTCAATGGGCATGTCCAAACCAGGCCTCCTCTTACAGTACCCGAGAAACCGCCTTTGGTTCAAAGTGGATCAGACTTGCCCTTATCATCAAGGAGGACCAGGGCATAACATAGAAAACTGTCTCAGTTTCAAATTCGATGTGCAAAAGCTTGTTAGGAACGAGGTCTTATATTTCAAAGATATGAATTCAAATGTTCTCACGAACCTGCTGCCTCAACATGAGAAAGCTGTGGTAAATTTTATATAAGGAGAGTCTAACAACAGCTATCAAATTCATGATGTACTCTTATTGAGGGCCAACTTGGTCAAGATGCATTGTAGACAGAGTGGATACGGCCATGTGCCACCTCATAACTATCACCAGTGTGATATCTGCTCTAAAGACAATCAAGGATGTTCTATGGTGCAATCAGCTCTACAGGAACAGTTGGATCTCAGGTGGATCCAAGAGCACCGAGTTCGTGGGGTCAACATGATTTACACAAGTTCCAACATCATTCAAAACCATGGCATCGTGCGATGAATGTCAACTTGGTGGCAATGCACTCAAGGCAAAGCCAACATCATGATCTACCACGACATGATTACAATTCCTGTCTGACTTGCTCGGTAAACAAACAGGGATGTTCTTTTGTACAAAAGGCCCTCCAGCGTCAGATGGATCTTGGATGGATTCAGGATTACCGCGATAGAAATTAGTATCGAGTGAATATGATTCAAATCTTTGATATTCGCTTGATGAATACCAGCTTGGTGGAGTGACACGCTACAAAAGTACAACTCAGTTTCCTGACTTTGTATAATTATCAGAACTGTAAAGTGTGTCGTGAGAGTAACCAAGGGTGCGCTCTCGTGCAAATAACTTTGCAACACTTGTTAAACCACTGGTGGCTTCCGATCTATATGGATGAAGACACGCAACAAATCAGTGTGGTTAATGGGAACCCTACTAGGCATCAAAGTCAGGATGTTCGATTAATGGAAACAGATCTAGTGAGGTTACACTGCATTCAAAGCGGAAGTGGCCAGGTGCCACCACACAACTACGAGCGCTGTAGAGTTTGCTCGGAAAATAATCAAGGATGTTACCTCGGGCGAGCAGCCCTTCAAAGTCAGTTGGCTCCCAAAGAGATTCAATAGTGTCTAAGTTCTGGATCAATCAACTAGACGCTAGACTATTTTGCTGATTAGATTAAGGATGTTGTCGTGATCTATGATCACGAAAGGACCAAAGATGTTTGTACCATCATCCCTTTACTTGACGAATCAAAAGTTCCTAACCAGGAACTGATTGAAGTTACCTACGACAGTCAGAGAAATCAGAAGGCTCCTATAGTTTTCTATCTGCCGGGACAGCTACCATATGAATCAACTAAGGCTATCCCTTACAAATACGGTGCAACAACAATTGAGAATGGAAAGGAAATTCCATTACCCTCCATCGTGAATATTGCAGACATCAGTCGAGTAACACGGAGTGGTCGAATCTTCAACAGAGGAATTGGAGAACCTAACAGAGAAAAGGAACCTCAAACGGAAGTTCCTAATCAACCCGTCGGTCAATCCAGTGATCCCGACCTTTCAAAGAACGATGATGAGATGCTGAAGCTCATCCAAAGGAGTGAATACAACATTGTTGATCAGCTGTTACAAACTCCTTCAAAAATCTCAGTGTTATCGCTTTTGCTTAGTTCCGAAGCCCACAGAGAGGCTCTACAGAAAGTCTTAGAGCATGCCTTTGTGGAACAGGATGTGTCGATAAGGCAATTCGACAGTATCGTCTCTAACATCACTTCCTGCAACAACTTAGGGTTTAGTGACGAGGAATTGCCGGAAGAGGGCCCAAGTCACAACATGGAACTCAATATCACAGTCAACTGCCAGGACGATGCTTTAGCCAGCGTACTGGTAGATACCAGATCGGCTCTCAACGTTATGCCAAAATCTACTCTAATGTGACTATCATTCAAAGGATCTCCGATGAGAGGCAGTGAGGTCATCGTCAAAGCATTTGACGGATCCCGAAAAACAGTTATCGGTGAAGTCGACCTTCCCATAACTATCGGTCCTCACACTTTCCAAGTCACTTTCCAGGTCATGGACATCCGAGCAACATACAGCTGTTTGTTGGGAAGACCTTGGATACACCAGGCTGGGGCAGTCACTTCGACACTTCACCAGAAGCTGAAGTTCGTCAAGAATGACCAACTCATCACGGTCTGTGGAGAACAAGCCTTGATCGTGAGTAACCTTTCATTGTCCACTTGTGTAGAACCCGAGGAGGTTGTGGGAACCCAGTTCCAAGCGCTTTCGGTGAGCAATAAGAATCAATCAAAAAAAGGAACATCGATTTCCTCGTACAAAGAGGCTCTCAAAGTAATCGAGAGTAACAACGCAAAAGGATGGGGACAACTTGTCATTCCTATTGATAACAAGACGAAGAAAGGTCTTGGCTTTTCCTTAACTTGTACCCAGACTACTAAAGATGAAAGTTTTCATACCATTCAGAATTTCTTCCACAGTGGAGGTTTCCTTCACCCAGTGTCTCAAGAAGTACATACCATCAACGAGGGAGATTCCTCCGACACAGATGAGGAATGGAAGTCCTATCTTAACGAGGATAGTGATATATCTCAGGAAGAGGTGCCCACGCCATTTTGCTATCCCGCACAAAGTCCGACATTTATACTAAGGTCAGATGTCGAAATGATATACGGAGATTGTGATCCGGAAGGATGCCGTGCTCCACCAAATTCATTAGAGGAGGACACTCCAATGAAATACAACTTTGACCACGACTATTATGGCCCGATGGATGGCCTGCCTATGTGGCAGCCATACCCAGGAGACTCGGGGCAAGAGAATCAGCCCAACGATGCTTATCAGCTCAGCATCATAAAAAAGAATACCTGTGTCCCCACCGAATCATGGGATCAACAATCTGGGCATTCAGAAAATATCCAGCACGACGATGAATTTGCAAAGTTTGCAGAACTAGAATCCATTAACTATGCTTTTCCCGAGGTCAACGTCATCGAAAGGGATCTCCTCCAGTTCCAAAGAAGTGTGGGACACCCTGGGACAACCAAGTGGTAAATACGACTTCATGGTCAAATACACCGCTCTTGAAAGCTCTCGTATCAGGCTCGAAGACATCCAACCAACTGGATGGGGAGATATACCTGAGAGCACAAATACTATGCAAAATACAACTAAGGAATCCTCCTACAACAACTCTGCCAGTGAGATAGATTCCAATGATCCTGCTCCACCAGAAATCAGCGTTATTTCCGAAGACAAATCAAGAAAGAACGTACCAGACTTTGTGATTCACCGAGGAGTTCGCCGCCAATGGGTTTCAGTCGATGTTCCGAAGATCTTTCATAAGTCAAAGTAATTGTCGTCTTTATCTTAACCTTTCACCTTACCCAGGTGAAACAGATGTTTTGATAGGGCTCACTTTCTGTAAATATCCCTCTTCGTTTTGCCCAAAGCGACAGAGTTTTGTTTTATAGGGCTGTAGTTTCAAGAATCGACAAGTTTATAAATAAAATAACGTCGTTCTGTAATTTCCGCATTTATTGTTGTTTTCTCTTTTCGCTTTTTCAGAAAATGGTAATCCTAAAAAACAACAAATAAAAAAAACAAGCAGTTTTCAGAAAAACACTGCACACACTTTTGCATTCTCTATCTCTTCTAAAAACAAACCATCACGTCATGCAGATTGCTTGTTTTAAACTCCGTTGAAACATACAATCCGATGCCTTCTCCCAACTTTGAATTCCCGGTATTTGAGGCTAAAGAAGAAGATGATGAAGAAATTCCAGAAGAGATCTCCCAATTACTCAGACAAGAGGAAAGGTCCATTAAACCTCACAAGGAGCCGTTGGAAACGGTCAACTTGGGTTCAGAAGAAGAGAGAAAAGAAATCAGGATTGAGGCGCTGCTCCGTCCAACTGTCAAAGAAAGTTTGATAAAGCTTCTCAAAGAGTTTCCCGATGTATTTGCTTGGTCCTATCAGGACATGCCAGGGTTGGATACCAGCATCGTGGAACATCATCTACCATTAAGATCAGCTTGTCCGCCAGTAAAACAGAGGTTAAGACGGACTCACCCAGACATGGCCATCAAAATCAAAGAGGAAGTACAGAAACAGATTGACGCGGGTTTCCTCGCCACATCAGAATATCCTCAATGGTTAGCCAACATAGTACCCGTTCTGAAAAAGGTCGGAAAGGTCAAAATGTGTGTAGACTACAGGGATCTAAATAAAGCCAGTCCGAAGGATGACTTTCCCTTACCGCACATTGACATGTTGGTAGACAGTACATCAAAGTTTAAAGTTTTCTCCTTCATGGATGGATTCTCGGGCTATAACCAAATCAAAATGGCACCGAAAGATATGGAGAAAACTTCATTCATTACCCCATGGGGCACCTTTTGTTACAAGGTAATGTCGTTCGGTTTGAAGAACGTCGGGTCAACATATCAAAGGGCCATGACTACTGTGTTTCATGACATTATACACAAAGAAATCGAGGTATATGTCGATAATATGATTGCCAAATCTATAACAGAGGAGGAGCATGTGACCCACCTGTCAAAGTTATTTGAGCGTCTGAGAAAGTACAAACTTCGCTTGAATCCCAATAAGTGCACATTCAGTGTCCGTTCAGGGAAACTCTTAGGGTTCATCGTCAGCCAAAAAGGAATTGAGGTTGATCCTGACAAGGTCAAGGCCATTCAAGAAATGCCTTCTCCAAAGACTGAAAAATAAGTCAGGGGATTCTTGGGACGTTTGAACTACATTTCCAGATTTATATTCCTCATGACCGCGGCATGCGCGCCGATTTTCAAATTACTAAAAAAGAATCAGGACTGCATTTGGACAGAAGACTGCCAGACCGCCTTCGACAGTATTAAGGAATACCTGTTGAACCCACTGATTCTATCACCTCCAGTGGAAGGAAGACCACTGATCATTTACTTAACAATCTTGGAAGACTCGATAGGTTGTGTACTTGGCCAACAAGACGAAACCAAAAGGAAAGAGTCTACCATCCACTATTTGAGTAAGAAATTCACCGACTGCGAGACTCGGTATAATATGCTTGAGAAAACTTGCTGTGCTCTGGCTTGGGCAGCCAAACATCTTCGCCAGTATATGATTCGTCACACTACTTGGTTAATCTCCGAAATGGATCCAATCAAGTATGTCTTTGAAAAACCTACTCTCACGGGAAGGATTGCCCATTGGTAGATGTTGTTACCAGAATACGACATCGAGTACCATGCTCAGAAAGTCGTCAAGGGAAGTGTTTTAGCCGATCATTTGGCACATCAACCGATTGACGTTCAAGAATCAGTCGGGTTTGACTTCCCAGACGAAGATGTCATGTACTTAAAAATGAAAGATTGCGATGAACCACTACCCAGTGAAGGGCCAGAACCAGGTTCCCAATGGGGACTAATCTTTGACTGAGCTGTCAATCATTACGGAAACAGAATTGGGGCAATCATCATAGCACCTCAGGGTACCCATATTCCTTTCACTTCCAGACTGACATTCAAGTGCACAAACAACGAGGCCAAATACGAAGCTTGTATCATGGGTCTCGAAGAAACGATTGGCTTAAGGATCAAAAACTTGGATGTATATGGCGATTCAGCCCTGGATATTAATCATATCAAAGGAGATTGGAACACATACCAATCAGGACTGATTCCTTAGAAAGATTATGCGAGGAGGCTGCTACCCTTCTTCAACAGAATCGAGTTTCATCACATCTCTCGTGAGGAGAATCACATGGCTGATGCATTAGCCACTCTCTCTTCCATGATTAGTGTAGGTCAATGGAACGACTTACCTCAGATTGATATAATGCGCCTTGAACGGCCCACTTACATCTTCACGATTGAAGCAGTCATAGACGACAAACCTTGGTATCACGATATCAAATGCTTCCTTCAGAAACAAGAGTATCCACCTGGGGCATCCAGAAAGGACAGAAAGACCCTCAGCAGATTGGCTGGCAACTTCTTTCTGAGCGGTGATACACTCTACAAAAGAAACTTTGACATGGTTTTGCTTTACTGCGTAGACAGACCAGAAGCAAACATGCTGATAAAAGAAATTCACGAAGGATCCTTTGGCACTCATGGCAACGGACACGCAATGGCGAGAAAATTTTTGAGAGCGGGGTACTACTGGTTGACCATGGAATCCGAATGCTACAAGTACATGAGAAGGTGTCAGAAGTGTCAGATATACTCAGACAAAATCCATGTACCGCCAACGCATCTCAAAGTTCTTTCTTCCCCTTGGCCTTTTTCCATAAGGGGAATCGACATGATTGGTATGATTGAACCCAAGGCTTCAAACGGACATCGGTTCATCCTGGTAGCCATTGACTATTTCACCAAATGGGTCGAAGCAGTGTCATACGCCAATGTAACCCGACAAGTGGTGGTTCGATTTATCAAAAACAATATTATATGCCGTTATGGTGTTCCAAGCCAGATCATTACCGATAATGGATCCAACTTGAACAATAAGATGATGAAAGAGTTGTGTGCTGATGTAATACCCCAAATTTTGACCACTTAGATTTCCCATCATTGTGAAAATCATCATCACAATATGGATGTACCTTTATGCTTCATCAGTCTCCCTAAAGATGGGTGAGCATCCACTACAATCAAAATTAGGGTTTCAAGCCCTCTCTGAGTGCTTAGACAAGGGATCAATCAAGAAATGACATGATCTTCAACTTGTCTAATCTCTTAAACATCCACAATGGATCAAAAAGGACTCCCACTTCAAGGATTAAGCACAAGGCTGCTCCCTTCTAGGTGGATCAAGTCTCAAGATCGACAGTGTCACCAAATTAGGGTTTTGGTCGACCAGGGCCTTCAGATGGAAATTTTCATCTGGGCACAAGGCAATGATCCAAAACATGACCTAATATGCTTCATGGAACCTCATGAACCCATGCATCAAGTCAATTTTGCCTCAGGGGATGCATTCATCAAAAATCAGGAATTAGGGTTTCTTGACCTAATTCACCCCTAAGTTGACTTTTGGGACAAACCATGAGCCAAGACCTCAAGAGATGATTTGAGGGTCTCTAATATACCATATTGATCCATTTGGAACAATGGATTGATCCAAGAAGCTTGAGCAACAAGTCTCAATTTCATCTGCACCACAATTAGGGTTTTAAGGGAAAAGTCAACTGTAACTTTGACTTTTGACCAAGACATGCTCCCAAACCCTAATACATGATTGAATATACCCTATGACACCCATGGAACATGTCCATCAAGTTTGATTTAGGTCAAGGACATGATTTCCTGAAGAATTGCACAGTTTGGAATTCATCTGATAAAAAGTCAACTGTGCACAAAAGTCAACTTTGACTTTTTGAGATTTTTCACCAAAATGGATTTTTAACCCTAAAATGATGTTAATGTATGATTTGAATCATCATTCATCTAGAAAAATCAAGAAAAGTGAGATAACTTGTAAAAGGGGTAACCATAAAACTTAGAAATTTTTCTAAGTTAAAAATAAAGTGGCAAAGGTACCAACTTTGGAGGACCATAACTCCTAAACCACAAGGCCATTTTTTCTCATCCAAAGATGGATTTGTAGCCCTCACTATCACCTACAAAAACTTCAACTACAAGTCATTCCAATTCATTAAGAATTTTGAGTTATGGAGTGATCAAAGTGGCTGAAAAGTGAAAATGTCACTTTTTCCAACACTTAGTGAAATTTTCACTAAGTCAGAATTCTGCTTCACTTTTTGCCAAATGTAGGGGGATTTTTCACTTGGAATCAAAAGAGATCAAAACCAAACTTGTTCAAACAGTTGTTATATCATGTAAGAGCTTTCCAAAATGGCCAAGAACGTTGCCAAATTCAACCTACACCATGAGATACAACATTGCCAAGTTGCCTTGCTGAAATCTGTCAAAGCAAGGCAGAATTTGCATTTTGGCCCGATTTACCAAAATCAGCCAATTGCAATTGCTCCAATCCACTTAGACACCTCAGAGGATTGAATCCAAAGGGGACAATCACTGAGCCAAGCCTCCAAGGTCCAAGGAACAAGGAATAGCATGTTGAACCTAGAATGGCCAAAATAGGGACAAGACTTCAAATTTGGAATGAAGTATTCAATGGAACCATCAAGGTGGCATGGACTGAGCCATTCTCATCTGAGATCAGTCAAGACTTATCCAAGACCAAGGGGACCAAAGCTCTGTGCCCTAACCTCTAGTCAATGGCTAGAGGAGACTTTCATTTCCATTGGCCAACATTGAGGAAACCTACTTACCAGCTGCCATGTACTATTCCTTGCAAAACAAACTTGCTCTACTATAAATAGAGCTCAATTGTGGTCAGTTTGAGTACACAAAGCCATCTAACAGATGCTTTCCTCAAAATCTCTTTCTCTTGGCAAAAATGCCTTTCTTAGCAAGGTAGCTATCGGGTTTTGAGTTTGAGAGCAATTCTGCACAAACCAATCACTCACACACCTCACATATGAGCTGATCAAACACTCACATAACTTCTGAAACATCAATTTCACAAAATCACTTGCCATCCACACAAGTTTGAAGTGAAGTTGCAGCTGAGATGCCATAAACTGATCCAGTCCATTTCAATTCAATCCAAGTGTTCAAACACACTCCATATGGTGTAGGGAAGCTGTCCAGATCATCACAACTTGTCTGTAACACCTCCAACTCAAAATCACATCTGAACTTGCTGTCATGACTTGGAGGTCAATACTTAATTTTTGAAGCATTAATCCAAGATAACAATTTGTTTTTCACATGTTAAACAATTTTTGATCATTTTAATTGAATTTTTATTCAATTAAATACATTTTTTGAAAACAAATTAGGGTTTTGGATTAATTCAACCCTCATAAATCATTTTCAAAACACTTTGGGCCTCTATTAGAGCGTAAGACCCAACCCCCTTTTTTTTGACCAAATCATCTTTGGGCCTCACTTATTGTATAAGTCCCGATACCATCAAAAAACAAACGGCGCGATCGTCGCCTTAACAAAAATCATCTGGGCCTACCCTCGAGTAGTAAGACCCATTTCTTTTTCTTTAAAACATTTTGGACCTCTATTAGAGTGTAAGACCCAATCTCCCTTTTAACCAAAACATTTTTGGGCCTCACTTATTGTATAAGTCCCTCTGCGTTAAAAGAAAACCTCGGCGCGATCGCCATTTTAAACGAAAATCATTTGGGCCTACCCTCGTGTTATAAGCCCCACTATTTTCTTTAAACCTTTTTGGGCCTCTTGAGAGAGTGTAAGACCCATCCCTTTGTACAGAAAACCATTTTGGGCCCCAGTCACTTGTATAAGTCCCGCTGTACAAATTCAAACAGTGCGCTCACTGATAAAACCCTGGGCCTCTCCTTGAGCTGTAAGCCCCAAATCTTTCTTTTTCAAAGCACTTTCTCCTTTGATTTTGAATATACTGTTATTTTCAATCTTTCTTTGTTGAACAACTAACCAAACAGCATGGAAGCACTACAACCGAGTAAGTGGTTATCGCTTTCATTTACTGCTTTCATATTATAAACTGTATTGTGGGGCTGCTCACTGTAAGTCTCCTTTCATAAACTCATATCTACTGTGTAATAATAGTATAGATATTTCGAGTTTCCTCGGCAACTACGTCTAGAACTAGGTGACGCCGTTTCATTTATTCGTAGAAATAGACGCCTAGATCCCCAATAGGAGCACCAGATACAGTCTTCTCTTCGGCTGTCCTCCTTAGGAATCGTCAAGAAGCTCTACTCCCCAAGATGAATGTATTCTCCGTGAATGGCATCTTTGAGTTTCTTCCAAATTCTCGAACTTTCCTGACTTGATCTATTCCTTGTGGATAGCTTGCCTTGAATGTCTCGGGGTTTGGGTACCCACTATGGTCATAATCTTGGACCTTAACTAAGGAACCCTCTTTAAAAGCTAAAAGTCGCTGGATAGTAAACCTCGCACGTTTACCAGTGGTTTTTATCTTTAAAAGAGTTATCTCTCCTAATCGAAAGGAGATGATAGACCCACGGGCTTCTTAAAAGCATCGGCCTCCTCTTGGGCATTATTCAAGGACCCTACGGCTTCTTAGAAGTATTCACAGCCTCCTCTTAGGCTTCGTATAATGATCTCTTCCTCCGGGAATGATAGCCTCCTCTTGGGCTTCGTACAAGGACCCGTCGGCTTCTTAAAAGTTTCCAGCCTCCTCTTGGGCTTCGTACAAATTGTCCCGACGACCTCCTAGAGGTATAGGAACAGAACCTAGTCATCCTCATAGAACAGTCCTTTCATAGAGTCTACTACTGTTTCTCGAAACATAGTACAAAAGATAAAACTCTAGACTTGGACAGTCTAACTTCCTTGAGTCTCAAAGACATTCTCAAGCACCCTTCGTTAAATAGGAAGGAAACCCGCAGACTCGGATAGTCTCAATACCCTTTGGATTTCCCGTTTCCTCAAAGAAAAGGAAATATCCCTGATCCTCAAATTAAATCCCTGAGTACAGTGTTACTCATATAAGAACTGATTTTCTCTTTTAAATCAGTATATTGGATCTGTCACTCAACTGAAACAGTTACAATAGCCTCCATCTCGGGCTTCGTACGAGATACCAAAATTCTCCCCAGTGGAGTCAAAACAACTTTTTAGCCTCTCTCTCAGGCTTTGTATGAGACACAAAAGATTCCCTCGTTGAGTCAATCACCCCTTTTTGCCTCCATCTCGGGCCTCGTACGAGATACAAATTCCTTAAGCAAGAGTTGAACTCTTTTAGCCTCCTCTTAGGCTTTGCATAACGATATGCCCCACTGGGTCAAAAACCTTTAGCCTCTCTCTCGGGCTTTGTACGAGACACAAAATAGCCTCCTCTTAGGCTTTTTATAATGATTTTCCTAGCGGAAATTAGCCTCCTCTTAGGGTTTGTATAAGAAAACCACTGGTTGATCCAATCAACCTTTTAGCATCAAAGTTGTGCCTCGTTCACAGTAAACAAACATCAACAACTCCTTTCCCTTCATCTAATCGTTGTAAGCGGCAAGCCTCTGGATCATCTATATCCATGCCACTGTCCCTCTTTTAGCATGAGAAATTCCTAAGGAAAGATGGCATTGCTCTACACTGAGTTAAAGTCTTCTCCTTCAGGTTAAAACCCTTTCTTCGGAAATTATGGCATTGCTCGGATCCGCGTATCCCAGTTAATGTAATTATCCTTCTCCCCTCTTTAGAGATGACAAATTCTCTCTAAAGTCGAGATCCTTTCGCTTCACGTCTTGGGCTTTGAACAAGACACAAATAGACCTTTCAGCTTCACATCTTGGGCTTTGAACAAGATACAAATCACCTTTCGCTTCACGTCTTGGGCTTTGAACAAGACACCAAAAACCAATTTACTCCCATAGAATAGGAGGAACTACGAACGCTCTGATTTCCCTGTTTCGGTAAACGGGAATACGTAGGCATAAGATTTAAAGAAAAGATCTTAGCGAGCGCAATCAACAAAAAACCCAAATCCCATATCTCCATCAATCAAAAGCAGTAATTCAAAAGCATTAGTCCTAACATCCTAATCCTTATTCCCCGCCAAAAACCCTTTGCCTAGAAAAAAGAAAGAAAGAACCGTATTGGCGAAATACGAATAACCAGTACAAAGGCCCCCCACATTGATAGCATCCGTAACCTAACAGACCGCTGTTTAAACTCAGTATGCAAGCAGGGTTAATTGGAGACATCTATTTCCCTTCCTTATTCAGCTCACAATAGGATAAAAAATGAATCGACCTGTAGTTTAAAGCTCAAACCGCAGAGAGCGACCAGCGCTTAAGAACCGCGTCCAAAATCGCTCGCTACAGAAAAGTGCACACAACTCGCTGGCGATCCGCTTGTTGTTTTACTTTCTTGGGAGGAGCTGATGATAATGAGTACAGGTACAAAAATCACCCTAGTATAGACCTTTGGGGATGGGTAGAGCCTTGACTTCATGACAACGACCCTCTGACCCCATGTTTTTTCTATGTTTTTGTGTGCTGCATTCATGCATTCATTTAATAAAACATTAAAACATTCAAAAAACTTTCTCTTCTAGTCTCTCTATTTTTCAAATTAAACTAAGACTGTGATTGCAAATATCAGAGAAAAAGATTACATTAATGGATTTCGGTAGAAGGAAAGCTCACTAGTATACCTTCAAGGTTCCAAAACTAGGGGATTTGAGAAAGTTAGTGAGGATGGTCGTTAACCCAGAGGCTTTCAGAGCCAAGCACGGTGGTTTGCTACCACTGTTAAGAGTCCATGTGATTAAGGGGATCATGGACGCGCTCATTCAGTTTTACGATCCAGTTTATCATTGTTTCACATTCCCGGATTACCAGCTGGCACCAACGCTGGAGGAGTATTCTCATCTGGCTGATTTACATATCACAGATCGAGCTCCATTTTCTGGACTGGAAGAAATTCCAAAGAATCAGACTATTGCAAGAGCAATTCATTTGGACGAGTCTGAGGTCCGGACTCACATGATTACTATGGGTGGCATCTAAGGTTTGCCAGCCCAGTTCTTGACAAAAAAAGCTCTGTACTTCGCTAGTATAGGGAACGGGACTGCTTTTGAAAGCATCTTTGTCTTGCTCACCTATGGGTTATTTTTGTTTCCCAACATTAATAACTTCGTCGATATCAACGCTATTAAGGTTTTTCTCATTGGAAACCCTGTGCCGACTTTGCTCGCAGATGCGTATCATTCTGTACACTTAGGAAATTTGTACAGCAGAGGGGAGATCACATGCTGTGTACCTTTGCTTTACAAGTGGTTTATCTCTCACTTGCCCAAGTCTGCCGCTTTTTGGGATTGCAAGAGTGTCTTACGTTGGTCGCAGAAGATCATGTCCCTCACCAATTCCGATATAGATTGGTGTAATAGGATTTATGAGGGAATCAGAATCATTGACCGTTGTGGAAAATTCCCCAGCGTACCCCTCATAGGAACTAAAGGAGGAATCAACTATCATCCGATACTAGTTCTTCGTCAATTTGGATACCCGATGAGACACATCCCACTGGGTGTTCATCTGGAAGGTCTTTTCTTCAAAGAAGGAGAAAACGACAGAGCACTAAAGATGGAAATAGTGCAAGCTTGGAAACATGTTCATAAGAAAAGACGAGAGTCTCTGGGAAAACCGGACTGTGTCTCGGTGGAGCCTTATCTCCATTGGGTGTAAACTAGAGCTCTCAAGCTAAAGATGCCTTATCCTCGTTACGGAATTTTTCCGCCGAGGGAAATTGTCATGTACTTCATGACGGAAACTGAAAGGCTTCAGGTTACTCTCAACAAAGTTCAAAAGGAAAGAAGGTCTTGGAAGAACAAGTACCGCACCCTCGACGTAGAGTGTATCCAAATACAGCAATTACTAAAAGAGAAAGATGCTCTGATTGAAATTTTGGAGCAGCATGCTGTAGAGAATCAAGATGACCAAAGGAATTTGCTCGCTCCTTTCACTTGGCAAAGGAATGACAACCCGACAACGGCCCAAGAGCCCCGGTCAAAGAAAAGGAAAGTACCAGAGTCAGCACCCGATTTCTCTTCAGAGAGGACTTGGGACTCATTAGTTTAGGTTTCTGTTTCTGTACTTTGTAATCTACTGTATTTCCATTTCTGTAATCCTTTGTAATTCAATAAAAAGGGGTTTTCCCACTGTTTGATATTTGCAATCTAATTGTCGAAGTTTATTTTGATTAAACCAAAAAAACAACAATTAATATAATCATTGCATTCATCATTCTCACATCGCGTATTCTTCTTCCCTACGAATCTCACGTTTGTGTGATTCTAGAGTCAAACTGTCTCATTCGTATAATACTCGGGCCAATCGTCAGAAAAGGATGGATGATCTTGAGGAAGAAAACAGAGAGTTGAAAGAAGAGATCGACGCTCTGAGAGAGGATATGAGAAAGCTTCGTAACGACATGCAAGCCATGGCAGAAGCTCAGCTACAAAGAACTGTGATCTCAGAGATCACCTCAACGCCCATCATAGAAAAGTATGATCCTAGGTATCAGATACCGAAAGATTGTCCTTGGGGCATGCCTGTTAACTATATCCCGGAAGGATATGTTCCGCCGATCACTGAAGATCAGGGAATCGCAACAGAAGCCGCTGGGCCTGAAGGTTACAAACTTCAGGAAAGCGAAGATGCCAGGGGCATACTCAAGACTCCTGAAGGTTACAAACTTTGGGAGGCACCAAGACTTACTGCCGTAGTCACGGTACCACCCCCTGTGGTGCACACTGTCCCGGAAGGACAGATTCCACCAACACCTTCTGGTAAGAAGGAAACTATGTTTGACAGAATGGAGGAATTCCAGGAGAAGTTCTTGGAAATGCAGAAAGAGCTGCAAGCCATTCGCGGTCAGGATCTATTTGGAAAGGACGCCGCAGACCTCTGCTTGGTCCCAAATGTGAAAGTCCCGCACAAGTTCCAAGTGCCCGACTTTGAAAAATACAAGGGTAACTCTTGCCCTCAGAGCCATCTGGTGATGTACGCTCGGCGGATGTCAGCTCAGATGGAGAATCAGGACCTGCTGATTCACTACTTCCAGGATAGTTTAACCGGTGCCGCACTCAAATGGTACATGGGTTTAAACCGTACTACGATCAGTACATTCAGAGATCTTGGTACTGCCTTCGTCCAACAATACAAGTACAATTTGGACATGGCACCCGACAGAGATCAACTCAGATCAATGTCGCAAAAGGAAAAGGAAACCTTTAAGGAGTATGCTCAAAGGTGGCGTGAAATTGCCGCTCAAATTTGTCCACCTCTTGAGGAAAAAGAGATGACAAAAATCTTCTTAAAGACCTTAAGCTCATTTTACTATGACCGAATGATTGCCAGTGCACCCAGTGATTTCACCGAAATGGTCGGCATGGGTGTACGTCTTGAGGAAGCCGTCCGAGAAGGACGTTTGGTAAAAGACACTGGATCAACGAGCGGTACTAAAAAATACGGTAGTGCTCTCCCTAAGAAAAAAGAGCAAGATATTGGGAATATCTCTCTCAGAAAGCAAAGGCGTCGTTATCAGCCAGTAGCAGCTGTTACTCCTGCTATTGGCCCCGCGCCCGTTCCTATGTATCAACCTCAGGTTGCGCAGAGCCAACCTGACCAACAAAGGACACAACAGCCTCTTCAGCAGGCTCGTCCTCCATACAACAACAACCGTACAACACGGCCACCAGGATTTGATCCTATACCCGTAACGTACGCAGAGCTGTTTCCGTTACTGCTGGCTAAGGGGCACATTCAGACTAAGTCTCCTCTTATAGTACCGGAAAATCTGCCTTTTTGGTTTAAAGCGGATCAAACATGCCCTTATCATCAAGGAGGTTCAGGGCATAACATTGAGACTTGCCTCAATTTCAAATCCGACGTGCAAAAGCTTGTTAGGAGCGGGCTCTTATCTTTCAAAGATACGAATCCTAATGTTCTTACGAACCCGCTGCCTCAACACGAGAAAGCTGCAGTCAATCTGATTGAGAAAGAGACTAACAATGTCTATCAAATTCACGATGTACTCTTATTGGGGACCAATCTGGTCAAGATGCATTGTAGACAGAGTGGATATGGCCATGTGCCACCTCATAATTATCACCAGTGTGATATCTGCTCTAAAGACAACCAGGGATGTTCTGTAGTGCAATCAGCTCTACAGGAACAAATGGATCTTGGATGGATCCAGGAGCACCGAGTTTGTGGAGTTAACATGGTTTACACGAATTCTAATGTCATTCAAAACCACGACATCCGTGTGATGAATGTCAACTTGGTGGCGATGCACTCAAGGCAAAGCCAGTATCATAATCTGCCGCGCACGATTACAGTTCCTGTCTGATTTGCTTGGTAAACAAACAGGGATGCTCTTTCATACAAGAGGCCCTCCAGCATCAGATGGATCTTGGATGGATCCAAGACTACCATGATAGGAACTCCTATCAAATCAACATGGTTCAGATCTTCGATATCCGCGTAATGAATATCAACCTGGTAGAGTTACATGCTGAGCAGGTCCGACTTGGATTCTTAATATCACATGACTATCAAAGCTGTAAAGCGGGTTGCGAAAACGATCGAGGTTGTACCCTTGTCCAGGAGGCACTTCAGCACTTGTTAAATCACTGGTGGATGCCAATCTATATGGACGAAGATACTCAGCAGATTAGTAACAATAACAGGAATCCTACTCGTCGTCAAAGTCAGGATGTCCGATCAATGGAAGGTAACCTAGTGAGGTTACATTGTATTCAAAGTGGGCGTGGCCAGGTGCCACCACACAACTATGACAGTTGTAGCGTCTGTTCGGAAAGTAACCAAGGGTGTTACCTTGTGAGAGCAGCTCTTCAGGGTCAGATCGATCATGGAGAAATTCGTCCATATCCGGGTTCAGGACCCATCATTTGGTCGCCGAACTACCTTGCCGATCAAGTTGAGGATGTTGTCACGATCTCTGGTCATCACCAGATCAGGGATGTTTTTGCCATCATCCCTCTACTTGACAAATCTAGAGTTCCCAACCGGGAACGGATCAAGGTTACTTATGATGGTCAGAAAAATTAGAAGGTTCGCATAGTCATCTATCTACCGGGACCATTACCGTATGAATCAGCTAAGGCGGTCCCTTACAAATACGGTGCAACAATAATCGAGAATGGAAAGGAAATTCCATTACCCTCCGTCGTGAATATTGCAGACATCAGTCGTGTAACACGGAGCGGTCAAATCTTCAACCGAGGGGTTGGAGAATCCAACAAAGAAAAGGAACTTCAGGCAGAAATTCCTGATCCGCCAGTCGGTCAATCTGGTAATCCCGACTTTTCAAAAGACAGATGAGATGCTAAAGCTCATCCAAAGGAGTGAATATAACATTGTTGATCAACTGTTATAGACTCCTTCAAAGATCTCAGTATTATCACTGTTACTCAGTTCAGAAGCACACAGAGAGGCTCTACAGAAAGTCTTGGAGCAAGCCTTTGTGGAACAGGATGTAACAATCAGACAGTTCGATAGTATTGTCTCTAACATCACTTCCTGCAATAATTTGGGATTTAGTGATGAGGAATTACCTGAAGAGGGTCGCCGTCATAACATGGCGCTCAACATTACAGTTAACTGCCAGGGCGATGCTTTAGCCAACGTACTGGTAGACACAGGGTCAGCCCTGAATGTTATGCCGAAGTCCACTTTGACGCAATTATCATTTAAGGGCCCTCCGATGAGAGTCAGCGAGGTCGTCGTCAAAGCATTCGACGGATCCAGAAAAATAGTTATCGGCGAAGTGGATCTTCCCATAACTATTGGTCCTCACACTTTCCAAGTCACTTTCCAGGTCATGGACATCCGGGCAACATACAGTTGTTTATTAGGAAGACCTTGGATACATCAGGCTGGAGCGGTCACTTCGACCCTCCACCAAAAGCTAAAGTTCGTCAAGAACGATCAACTTGTCACGGTTTGTGGGAAACAAGCCTTGCTCGTAAGCAACTTATCATCATCTACTTGTGTGGAACCCGAGGAGGTTATTGGAACTCAGTTCCAAGCACTATCGGTGAGCAAGAACGATCAATCCGAAGAAGGAACTTCAATTTCTTCATACAAAGATGCTATCAAAGCGGTCGAGAGTACCGATACGACAGGATGGGGACGACTTGTCATTCCCACTGACAATAAAACAAAGAAGGGTCTTGGTTTTTCTGCCACCTGTACCCAGACAGCTGCTAGAGATGAAGGTCTTCATCCCCTTCAAAACTTCTTCCACAGTGGAGGTTTTCTTCACCCAGTGTCTCAGACAATTCATGTTATCAATGAGGAAGATCCCTCTGACACAGATGAAGAATGGAAGTCCTACCTTAACAAGGACGGCTATATGTCTCAGGAAGAGGTGCCTATGCCTTTTTGCTTTCCTACAGAAAGTCCGAGATTTATACCAAGATCAGATGTCGAAATGATCTACGGAGATTATGATCCGGAAGGATGCCGTGCTCCGCCAAATTCATTAGAGGAAGACACTCTGATGAAAGACAACTTTGATCTCAATTACTATGGCCCGATGGATGGTCTGCCAATGTGGCAGCCTTACCCAGGAAACTTGGGGCAAGAAAGTCAGCCGAGTAACGAAACTAAGCTGAGCATCATTGAACAGAATACCTGTGTCCCCACCATGTCATGGGATCAACATTCAGGTCATTCGGAAACTACTCAACATGAAGATGAATTCGCAACGTTCGCAGGACTTGAATTCATCAACTATGCTTTTCCTGAGGTCAAAGTCATCGAGAGGGATGACTTCTCCAGTTCCAAAGAAATTTGGGACACTTTGGGACAACCGAGTGGAGAATACGACTATATGGTCAAGTACACTGCTCCCGAAAGCTCTCGTATCAGGCTCGAAGATATCCAGTCAACTGGATGGGAAGATACAGCTAAGAGCACCAATGATATGAAGAATGCAATAGAGGAATCCTCCTACGACAATTCTGCTTGGGAGACAGATTCTAATGATCCTACTCCACCAGAAATCAGCGTCATTTCTGAAGACAAATCAAGGAAGGTGCCAGACTTTGTGATTCACCGAGGAGTTCGCCGCCAATGGGTTGTCGTCGAGGTTCCGAAGGTCGTTTGTCAGTCAAAGTAATTGCCATCTTTAACCTTTCACCCTGCCCAGGTGAAACGGATGTTTTGATAGGGCTCGCTTTCTGTAAATTTCCCTCTTCGCTTTGCCCAAAGCGACAGAGTTTTGTTTTAAAGGGCTGTAGTTTCAAGAATCGACTTGTTCATTAATAAAATAACGTCGTTCTGTAATTTCCGCATTAATTGCTATTTTCTCTTTTTTCTTTTTCAGAAAATGGTAATCCTACAAAACATTCAATAATAAAAACAAGCAGTAAAATCAAAACACTGCACACACTTGCATTTTCTCTATCTCTTCTAAACACGAATCATCATGTCATGCAGATTGCTTGTTTTATACCCCGTTGAAACATACGATCCGATGCCTTCTTCCAACTTTAAGTTCCCGGTATTCAAGGCTGAAGAAGAAAATGACGACCAAATTCCACAAGAGATCTCCCGACTACTCAGACAAGAGGAAAGGTCCATTGAACCTCACAAAGAGCCGTTGGAAACGGTAAACTTGGGTTCAGAAAAAGAGAGAAAAGAAATCAGGATCGGAGCATTGCTCAGTCCAACTGCCAGAGAGGGTTTGATAAAGCTTCTCAAAGAATTCCCCGATGTATTCGCTTGGTCCTATCAGGATATG
Organism: Lathyrus tuberosus; assembly: GCA_022829125.1. Taxonomy (NCBI): domain Eukaryota; kingdom Viridiplantae; phylum Streptophyta; class Magnoliopsida; order Fabales; family Fabaceae; genus Lathyrus; species Lathyrus tuberosus. The sequence goes on along the minus strand of JALAZF010000199.1, from coordinate 3,828,305 downwards.
CCAGGGTTGGATACCAGCATCGTGGAACATCATTTACCGTTAAGATCGGAATGTCTGCCAGTAAAGCAAAGGTTGAGACGGACTCACCCGGACATGGCCATCAAAATCAAGGAGGAGGTACAGAAACAGATCGACGCGGGTTTCCTCGCTACATCTGAATATCCTCAATGGTTAGCCAACATCGTACCCGTTCCCAAAAAGGATGGAAAGGTCAAAATGTGTGTTGATTATAGAGATTTGAACAAGGCAAGTCCAAAGGACGACTTTCCTTTACCACACATTGACATGCTGGTAGACAGTACAACAAAGTTCAAAGTTTTTTCCTTCATGGATGGATTCTCGGGCTATAACCAGATCAAAATGGTGCCGAAAGACATGGAGAAAACTTCGTTCATTACCCCATGGGGTACCTTTTGTTACAAGGTAATGCCGTTCGGTTTGAAGAACGCCGGGGCTACCTATCAAAGGGCCATGACTACTCTGTTTCATGACATGATACATAAGGAAATCGAGGTATATGTCGATGATTTGATTGCAAAATCAAGAACAGAGGATGAGCACATTGAACATCTGTCAAAATTGTTCGAACGTCTAAGAAAATTCAAGCTCCGCTTGAATCCCAACAAGTGCACCTTCGGTGTCCGTTCAGGGAAACTACTAGGGTTCATCGTCAGCCAGAAAGGGATTGAAGTTGATCCTGACAAGGTCAAGGCCATTCAAGAAATGCCTTCTCCGAAAACTGAAAAACAAGTCAGAGGATTCCTGGGACGTTTGAACTACATCTCCAGATTCATATTCATTATGACCGCCACTTGTGCGCCGATTTTCAAATTACTCAAAAAGAACCAGGATTGCGTTTGGTCAGAAGATTGCCAAACCGCCTTCGACAGTATCAAGGAATATCTGTTGAATCCTCCGATTCTATCACCTCCAGTGGAAGGAATACCACTAATCATTTACCTCACATTCCTAGAGGACTCAATGGGATGTGTACTTGGCCAACAAGACGAAACTAAAAGGAAAGAGTCTGCCATTTACTATCTAAGCAAGAAATTCACCGACTGCGAGACTCGGTACACAATGCTTAAGAAAACTTGTTGTGCTTTGGCTTGGGCAGCCAAACGTCTTCGCCAATACATGATTCGTCATACTACTTGGTTGGTCTCTGAGATTTTCGAAAAACCTACTCTCACGGGAAGGATTGCCCGTTGGCAGATGTTACTATCAAAATATGACATAAAGTACCATGCTCAGAAAGCCGTTAAAGGAAGTATTTTAGCCGATCATTTGGCTCATCAACCGATTGACGATCAAGAATCAATCGGGTTTGACTTCCCAGACGAAGATGTCATGTATCTAAAGCTGAAAGATTGCGATGAACCGCTACCCAGTGAAGGGCCAGAACCAGGTTCCCAGTGGGGACTTATCTTTGACGGAGTAGTTAATCATTATGGAAATGGAATTGGGGCAATCATTGTTACCCCTCAGGGTTCCCACATTCCTTTCACTGCCAGACTTACGTTCAAATGTACGAACAACGAGGCCGAATACGAAGCTTGTATTATGGGTCTCGAAGAAGCGATTGATTTAAGGATCAAAAACTTGGACGTATACGGCGACTCAGCCTTGGTTATCAATCATATAAAAGGAGATTGGAACACATACCAATCAGGATTGATTCCTTACAAAGACTATGCAAGGAGGTTGTTACCCTTCTTCAACAGAGTCGAATTTCATCACATCCCTCGTGATGAGAATCACATGGCTGATGCATTAGCCACTATCTCTTCCATGATTAATGTAGGTCGATGGAATGACATACCTAAGATCGACATAATGCGCCTTGAACGGCCCGCTTACATCTTCACGATTGAAGCAGTCATAGACGCAGACCTTGGTATCACGATATCAAATGCTTCCTTCAAAAACAGGAGTACCCATCTGGGGCACTCAGAAAAGACAGGAAAACCCTCAGAAGATTGGCTGGAAACTTCTTCCTGAGCGGTGACACTCTTTATAAGAGAAATTTTGACATGGTCTTGCTCCGATGTGTCGACAGACCAGAAGCAGACATGCTCATGAAAGAAATTCATGAAGGATCCTTTGGCAGTCATGCCAACGGACACACAATGGCGAGAAAAATTCTCAGGGCCGGGTACTATTGGTTGACCATGGAATCCGACTGCTACAAGTACATGAGGAGGTGTCACAAGTGTCAGATATACTCCGACAAAATTCATGTACCGCCATCACATCTCAAAGTTCTTTCTTCCCCGTGGCCTTTTTCCATATTGGGAATCGACGTGATTGGTTTGATTAAGCCCAAGGCTTCAAACGGACATCGGTTCATCCTGGTAGCCATTGATTATTTCACCAAGTGGGTCGAAGCAGCGTCATTCGCCAATGTAACCCGACAAGTGGTGGTCCGATTTATCAAAAACAATATCATCTGCCGTTATGGTGTTCCAAGCGAGATCATTACTGATAATGGATCTAACTTGAACAATAAGATGATGAAAGAGTTGTGTGCAGAGTTCAAGATTAAACACCATAACTCATCTCCCTACCGACCCAAGATGAACGGAGCGGTAGAAGCGGCTAACAAGAACATCAAGAAGATCGTTCAAAAGTTGGTTGTAACCTATAAAGATTGGCACGAAATGCTACCCTTTGCTCTTCATGGTTATCGAACATCTATCCGCACTTCAACAGGGGCAACCCCTTTCTCTCTAGTATATGGCATGGAAGCAGTGCTTCCCATAGAAGTAGAGATCCCGTCAATCAGGGTATTAATGGAAGCTCAGCTCACCGAAGCTGAATGGTGTCAAAGTCGACACGACAAACTGAACCTGATCGAAGAAAAGAGAATCACGGCACTATGCCACGGTCAGTTATATCAACAGAGAATGAAAAGGGCATTCGACAAAAAGGTCCGACCTCGTATTTTCAGAAAAGGAGACCTCGTGCTCAAGAAGATACAATCATTTCTCACTGATTCTCGGGGCAAATGGACCCCAAATTATGATGGCCCCTATGTGGTCACGAAAGCTTTCTCAGGCGGCGCCTTGAGACTTGCAACCATGGACGGAGAGGAATTTGCCTACCCCACGAATGTTGATGTAGTCAAGAAATACTTCGCCTAAACAAAAAAAAAACGTCTCGGTGGATTGAAAACCCGAAAGGGCGGTCCAGGCAAAAGATAGAGACATGGAAAAAAAAAGAATCATCCCGATGGATTGGAAATCTCATATTACAATCCAGGCAAAAGTTAGGGATAATGGCAAGTAACTATGTTCAACAGAGGCAAGTCCCTCAGCAGCAGCAGTTATAGCATCATCTATCGGAGGAAATCTCCAGTCAAAGGTCATCTTCGACAGAAGCTCAGGATGCCCCGAATTCAAAGTTGGTAGAAGGATAGTGGTCGTTATGTTTCAACATAGCCCTTTTCCCTGTAAATTACCATTTTCTAACTTTGTATATACTCTTTGGAATCACGCGTTTGGCTGATCTCCATCTTATCAATAAAATTTGAGCCTTTGTGCTTTTGTTTGTAATTCTTAACTTGCTTTAGCTTTACAGAACGACGTTGTTTAAATTTAATCAGCGATTCTTGAAATAAAACAAAAATGAATTTACTTGTTAAACTTTTTCTGCTTTTAAATTAAAGATGGCATTTCTTTTGACTGTTGAACATCAGAAGAACATCGATTGCTTCTCCCGAAGTAAGCGAATTTCAAAGTGCAGAATCAAAGTACTCCTTCTAAGCCAGTATGCCTGAATGAAAGGATCAACTGTGTCAGAGACCTTGTTTCGTCTGACATCCTCGGCCGAGTTCTCATCTCCTAAGCCCGATCAACATAGCTCCCCGCGTGGACTATCTCTCCTAAGCAAGGTGGAATTGCTATTTTGAATCAACGATACTTCTTCGCCCCGCGATGGGCGAGTATCCAATTGTGTTCATCCATTAGTCTGTATGTCGCGTCAGTTTTGTCAGCATATACATACGTACTTCATGCATTTTTTATTTGCATTTACATTTCATATTGCATCGTTATCACTCTAGTCGGTCTTGTCCCCTAGTGATAAATAGGTTTCTCAATCGAGTTTGTCAGTTCTTTCCTCGTCAGGAAATGTTGCGTCTGCACAATCTCGCCACCAGTGTATCTTTAGATCAGAGTCGGCACTTGGCCACTTTGATAACTTGAACCTCTGAAAGATCAGAGAACCTCCAACAAATGTCACTCTTCGCCATTGAAGATGATATCCTTGCTTTCCCGGATTAAGGAAAATCCACAGAGAAAGCCTCGTAATCAGAGATTCGGCAGCACGCCAGTTTTGCTCCGAAAAACCGCTGATAAGAAGGTCATTGGTACCACAAAATTGGACCCCATCATATGGCGTTTCTCCGGGAAGATCCCGAGAAAAGTATGATGAAAGATCCCAAACGAAAACAGTCTCTCAAGAGACTCGCTTTCCCCAGTAGAATCGACAGATGACGTCTCCAACAGAGAAGTTTATACAACTCTACAACTCAAACGACTGGGTTCCCCAGCAAATCTGACATCAAAACTTTTTCCACTCAAATGGCATCTCCCCAGGAAAATTCGGCGAGAAGTTTGAAGGAAAACCGCTATGAATAGCGTCCCTTGTCAAGAAAGTTTATTGACAAAAGAAACTAAGACCAGTTCTTGGTAGGAAACCAGGATCGAGGGGAAGTTTAAATCAGAAACTAAGACCAATTCTTGGTAAGAAACCAGGATCGAGGGGAAGTTCAAATCAGAAACTAAGACCAGTTCCTTGGTAGGAAACCAAGAACGAGGGGAGGTTTATTTCAAAAGAAAACTGAGACCAGTTCCTTGGTTGAAAACCAGGATCGAGGGGAAGTTTACCTTTTCTAAGCATCATTGCTTAGCTAAAGAAGATGAATGTGTAAGCTACCATTCATAACCACCATCAAAATTTCGGATATTCCGATATTTAATCCTCTTGCACCCCGAATGCTCGAATCCCTTCGTCATTCATACCATCGGGTCCAAGAAGATTAAATAGGGGCATCTGTAATACCCCAAATTTTGACCACTTAGATTTCCCATCATTGTGAAAATTATCATCACAATATGGATGTACCTTTATGCTTCATCAGTCTCCCCAAAGATGGGTGAGCATCCACTACAATCAAAATTAGGGTTTCAAGCCCTCTCTGAGTGCTTAGACAAGGGATCAATCAAGAAATGACATGATCTTCAACTTGTCTAATCTCTTAAACATCCACAATGGATCAAAAAGGTCTCCCACTTCAAGGATTAAGCACAAGGTTGCTCCCTTCTAGGTGGATCAAGTCTCAAGATCGACAGTGTCACCAAATTAGGGTTTTGGTCGACCAGGGCCTCCAGATGAAAATTTTCATCTAGGCACAAGGCAATGATCCAAAACATGACCTAATATGCTTCATGGAACCTCATGAACCCATGCATCAAGTCAATTTTGCCTCAGGGGATGCATTCATCAAAAATCAAGAATTAGGGTTTCTTGACCTAATTCACCCCTAAGTTGACTTTTGGGACAAACCATGAGCCAAGACCTCAAGAGATGATTTGAGGGTCTCTAATATACCATATTGATCCATTTGGAACAATGGATTGATCCAAGAAGCTTGAGCAACAAGTCTCAATTTCATCTGCACCACAATTAGGGTTTTAAGGGAAAAGTCAACTGTAACTTTGACTTTTGACCAAGACATGCTCCCAAACCCTAATACATGATTGAATATACCCTATGACACCCATGGAACATGTCCATCAAGTTTGATTTAGGTCTAGGACATGATTTCCTGAAGAATTGCACAGTTTGGAATTCATCTGATAAAAAGTCAACTGTGCACAAAAGTCAACTTTGACTTTTTGAGATTTTTCACCAAAATGGATTTTTAACCCTAAAATGATGTTAATGTATGATTTGAATCATCATTCATCAAGAAAAATCAAGAAAAGTGAGAAAACCTGTAAAAGGGGTAACCATAAAACTTAGAAATTTTTCTAAGTTAAAAATAAAGTGGCAAAGGTACCAACTTTGGAGGACCATAACTCCTAAACCACAAGGCCATTTTTTCTCATCCAAAGATGGATTTGTAGCCCTCACTATCACCTACAAAAACTTCAACTACAACTCATTCCAATTCATTAAGGATTTTGAGTTATGGAGTGATCAAAGTGGCTGAAAAGTGAAAATGTCACTTTTTCCAACACTTAGTGAAATTTTCACTAAGTCAGAATTCTGCTTCACTTTTTGCCAAATGTAGGGGGATTTTTCACTTGGAATCAAAAGAGATCAAAACCAAACTTGTTCAAACAGTTGTTGTATCATGTAAGAGCTTTCCAAAATGGCCAAGAACATTGCCAAATTCAACCTACACCATGAGATACAACATTGCCAAGTTGCCTTGCTGAAATCTGTCAAAGCAAGGCAGAATTTGCATTTTGGCTCAATTTGCCAACACTTGGACACCTCAGAGGATTGAATCCAAAGGGGACAATCACTGAGCCAAGCCTCCAAGGTCCAAGGAACAAGGAATAGCATGTTGAACCTAGAATGGCCAAAATAGGGACAAGACTTCAAATTTGGAATGAAGCATTCAATGGAACCATCAAGGTGGCATGGACTGAGCCATTCTCATCTAAGATCAGTCAAGACTTATCCAAGACCAAGGGGACCAAAGCTCTGTGCCCTAACCTCTAGTCAATGGCTAGAGGAGACTTTCATTTCCATTGGCCAACATTGAGGAAACCTACTTACCAGCTGCCATGTACTATTCCTTGCAAAACAAACTTGCTCTACTATAAATAGAGCTCAATTGTGGTCAGTTTGAGTACACCAAAGCCATCTAACAGATGCTTTCCTCAAAATCTCTTTCTCTTGGCAAAAATGCCTTTCTTAGCAAGGTAGCTATCGGGTTTTGAGTTTGAGAGCAATTCTGCACAAACCAATCACTCACACACCTCACATACATCACATATGAGCTGATCAAACACTCACATAACTTCTGAAACCTCAATTTCACAAAATCACTTGCCATCCACACAAGTTTGAAGTGAAGTTGCAGCTGAGATGCCATAAACTGATCCAGTCCATTTCAATTCAATCCAAGTGTTCAAACACACTCCATATGGTGTAGGGAAGCTGTCCAGATCATCACAACTTGTCTGTAACACCTCCAACTCAAAATCACATCTGAACTTGCTGTCACGACTTGGAGGTTAATACTTAATTTTTGAAGCATTAATCCAAGATCACAATTTGTTTTTCACATGTTAAACAATTTTTGATCATTTTAATTGAATTTTTATTCAATTAAATACATTTTTTGAAAACAAATTAGGGTTTTGGATTAATTCAACCCTCATAAATCATTTTCAAAACACTTTGGGCCTCTATTAGAGTGTAAGACCCAACCCCCTTTTTTTTTACCAAATCATCTTTGGGCCTCACTTATTGTATAAGTCCCGATACCGTCAAAAAACAAACGGTGCGATCGTCGCCTTTTCAAAAATCATCTGGGCCTACCCTCGAGTAGTAAGACCCATTTCTTTTTCTTTAAAACATTTTGGGCCTCTATTAGAGTGTAAGACCTAATCTCCCTTTTAACCAAAACATTTTTGGGCCTCACTTATTGTATAAGTCCCTCTGCGTTAAAAGAAAACCTCGGCACGATCGCCATTTTAAACGAAAATCATTTGGGCCTACCCTCGTGTTATAAGCCCCACTGTTTTCTTTAAACCTTTTTGGGCCTCTTGAGAGAGTGTAAGACCCATCCCTTTGTACAGAAAACCATTTTGGGCCCCAGTCACTTGTATAAGTCCCGCTGTACAAATTCAAACAGTGCGCTCACTGATAAAACCCTGGGCCTCTCCTTGAGCTGTAAGCCCCAAATCTTTCTTTTTCAAAGCACTTTCTCCTTTGATTTTGAATATACTATTGTTTTCAATCTTTCTTTGTTGAACAACTAACCAAACAGCATGGAAGCACTACAACCGAGTAAGTGGTTATCGCTTTCATTTACTGCTTTCATATTATAAACTGTATTGTGGGGCTGCTCACTGTAAGTCTCCTTTCATAAACTCATATCTACTGTGTAATAATAGTATAGATATTTCGAGTTTCCCCGGCAACTACGTCTAGAACTAGGTGACGCCGTTTCATTTATTCGTAGAAATAGACGCCTAGATCCCCAATAGGAGCACCAGATACAGTCTTCTCTTCGGCTGTCCTCCTTAGGAATCGTCAAGAAGCTCTACTCCCCAAGATGAATGTATTCTCCGTGAATGGCATCTTTGAGTTTCTTCCAAATTCTCGAACTTTCCTAACTTGATCTATTCCTTGTGGATAGCTTGCCTTGAATGTCTCGGGGTTTGGGTACCCACTATGGTCATAATCTTGGACCTTAACTAAGGAACCCTCTTTAAAAGCTAAAAATCGCTGGATAGTAAACCCCGCACGTTTACCAGTGGTTTTTATCTTTAAAAGAGTTATCTCTCCTAATGGAAAGGAGATGATAGACCCACGGGCTTCTTAAAAGCATCGCCCTCCTCTTGGGCATTATTCAAGGACCCTACGGCTTCTTAGAAGTATTCATAGCCTCCTCTTAGGCTTCGTATAATGATCTCTTCCTCCGGGAATGATAGCCTCCTCTTGGGCTTCGTACAAGGACTCGTCGGCTTCTTAAAAGTTTCCAGCCTCCTCTTGGGCTTCGTACAAATTATCCCGACGACCTCCTAGAGGTATAGGAACAGAACCTAGTCATCCTCATAGAACAGTCCTTTCATAGAGTCTACTACTGTTTCTCAAAACATAGTACAAAAGATAAAACTCTAGACTTGGACAGTCTAACTTCCTTGAGTCTCAAAGACATTCTCAAGCACCCTTCGTTAAATAGGAAGGAAACCCGCAGACTCTGATAGTCTCAATACCCTTTGGATTTCCCGTTTCCTCAAAGAAAAGGAAATATCCCTGATCCTCAAATTAAATCCCTGAGTACAGTGTTACTCATATAAGAACTGATTTTCTTTTTTAAATCAATATATTGGATCTGTCACTCAACTGAAACAGTTACAATAGCCTCCATCTCGGGCTTCGTACGAGATACCAAAATTCTCCCCAGTGGAGTCAAAACAACTTTTTAGCCTCTCTCTCAGGCTTTGTATGAGACACAAAAGATTCCCTCGTTGAGTCAATCACCCCTTTTTGCCTCCATCTCGGGCCTCGTACGAGATACAAATTCCTTAAGCAAGAGTCGAACTCTTTTAGCCTCCTCTTAGGCTTTGTATAACGATATGCCCCACTGGGTCAAAAACCTTTAGCCTCTCTCTCGGGCTTTGTACGAGACACAAAATAGCCTCCTCTTAGGCTTTGTATAATGATTTTCCTAGCGGAAATTAGCCTCCTCTTAGGCTTTGTATAAGAAAACCACTGGTTGATCCAATCAACCTTTTAGCATCAAAGCTGTGCCTCGTTCACAGTACACAAACATCAACAACTCCTTTCCCTTCATCTAATCGCTGTAAGCGGCAAGCCTCTGGATCATCTATATCCATGCGACTGTCCCTCTTTTAGCATGAGAAATTCCTAAGGAAAGATGGCATTGCTCTACACTGAGTTAAAGTCTTCTCCTTCAGGTTAAAACCCTTTCTTCGGAAATTATGGCATTGCTCGGATCCGCGTATCCCAGTTAAAGTAATTCTCCTTCTCCCCTCTTTAGAGATGGCAAATTCTCTCTAAAGTCGAGATCCTTTCGCTTCACGTCTTGGGCTTTGAACAAGACACAAATAGACCTTTCAGCTTCACATCTTGGGCTTTGAACAAGATACAAATCACCTTTCGCTTCACGTCTTGGGCTTTGAACAAGACACCAAAAACCAATTTCCTCCCATAGAATAGGAGGAACTACGAACGCTCTGATTTCCCTGTTTCGGTAAACGGGAATACGTAGGCATAAGATCGAAAGAAAAGATTTTAGCGAGCGCAATCAACAAAAAACCCAAATCCCATATCTCCATCAATCAAAAGCAGTAATTCAAAAGCATCAGTCCTAACATCCTAATCCTTATTCCCCGCCAGAAACCCTTTGCCTAGAAAAAAGAAAGAAAGAACCGTATTGGCGAAATACGAATAACCAGTACAAAGGCCCCCCCACATTGATAGCATCCGTAACCTAACAGACCGCTGTTTAAACTCAGTATGCAAGCAGGGTTAATTGGAGACATCTATTTCCCTTCCTTATTCAGCTCACAATAGGATAAAAAATGAATCGACCTGTAGTTTAAAGCTCAAACCGCAGAGAGCGACTAGCGCTTAAGAACCGCGTCCAAAATCGCTCGCTACAGCTGACTTAAAGGCCGAACACCATAACTCATCTCCCTACCGACCCAAGATGAACTGGGCGGTAGAAGCGGCTAACAAGAACATCAAGAAGATCGTTCAAAAGATGGTTATAACCTATAAAGACTGGCACGAGATGCTACCCTTTGCTCTTCATGGTTATCACACATCTGTCCGCACTTCAACAGGGGCAACCCCTTTCTCTCTAGTATATGGCATAGAAGCAGTGATCCCTATAGAAGTAGAGATCCCATCAATCTGGGTATTGATGGAAGCTAAGCTAACAGAGGTTGAATGGTGTCAAAGTCGACGCGATGAGTTGAATCTGATCGTAGAGAAGCAAATAACGGCTCTGTGCCACGGTCAGTTGTATCAACAAAGAATGAAGAAGGCGTTCGACAAAAAGGTCTGATCTCTTCAGGAAATAAGACCTTGTGCTGTAAAAGATACAATCATTCTTCACTGATTCCCGGGGTAAATGGACTCCAAACTATAATGGTCCCTATGTGGTCAAGAAAGCTTTCTCAGGCGGCGCCTTGAGACTCGCAACCATGGATGGAGAGGAATTTGCCTACCCCACAAATGTTGACGTAGTCAAGGAATACTTCGCCTAAATAAAAAAACGTCTCGGTGGATTGAAAACCCGAAAGGGCGGTCCAGGCAAAAATTAGAGACATAATCAAAAATCATCCCGGTGGATTGGAAATCTCAAAGTACAATCCAGGCAAAAGTTAGGAATTAATGGCAAGTAACTACGACTGATCAGTCGACTCCTCAGCAGTCGCGCCATCCATCAGGGAAAATTCCAGTCAAGGTCATCTTCGACAGAAGCTCAGGATGTCTAGAATTCAAAGTTGGTAGAAGGATAGCGGTCGTTATGTTTCAATGTAGCCCTTTTCCTTAAATTACCATTTTCTAAACTTTGTACATACTCTATGGAATCACGCGCTTGGCTGATTTCCATCCTATCAATAAAATTTGAGCCCTAGTGCTTTTGTTTGCAATTCTTATTTGTTTTAGCTTTACAGAACGACATTATAATATGATTATAGATTCTTGAAATAAAACAAAAATGAATTTACTTGTCAAAATTTTTCTGCTTTTCAAAATAAGGATGGCAATTTCTTTTAACAGTTAAACATCAAAAGGACATCGATCGCTTCTCCAGAAGTAATCGAGCTTCAAAGTGCAGAATCAAAGTACTCCTTCTAAATCAGTACGCCTGAATGAGGGATCAACTGTGTCAGAGACCGTGTTTCATCTGACACCCCCAGCAGAGTCTTATCTCCTAAGCCCGACCAACAGTGTTCCCCATGGGGACTATCTCTCCTAAGTAAGGCAGAATTTCTATTTTGAACCCAGTGGTACCTCTTCGTCCCCCGCAGTGGCCGAGTATCTAGTCATGTTCATCCGTTAGTCTGTATGTCGTGTCAGTTTTGTCAGCATATACATACATACATCATGCATTATTAATTTACATTCACATTCATATTGCATCACTATCACTCTGGTCAATCTTATCCCCAAGTGATAAAAGTCCTCTCAATCGCGTTGTCAGTTCCTTCCTTATCAGGAAACGTCGCGTCTGAACATCCTCTCCTCCAGTTTATTTCTGGATTGAAGTTGGTCCCTTGACCACTTTGATAACTTGAACCTCTGAAAAACAAGAAGACCTTCGATAAATGTCATTCTTCGCCATTGAAGATGATATCTTCGCTTTCCCGGATTAAGGAAAATCCTCAGAGAAGGCCTCTTAATCAAAGATTTGGCAATACATCAGTTTTTCTCTGAAAGATTCACTGACGATAAGGTCATCAGCACCTCCAAATTGGATCACATCATACGGCATTTCTCCGAGAAGATCTTGAGGAAAAGTATGATGTAATACCCCCAAACAGGAAACAGTCTTTCAAGAGACTCATTTTCCCTAGTAGAGTCAACAAATGGCGTCTCCAACAGAGAAGTTTAGACACCTCTGCAGCTCAGACAGATGGGTCTCCCCAGCAAGTCTGACATCAAAACCTTTTCCCATCAAATGGCATCTCCCCAGGAAAATTCAGCGAGAAGTTTGAGGAAAACCGCTACGAACAGCGTCCCTTGTCAAGAAAGTTTATTGACAAAAGAAACTGAGACCAGTTCCTTGGTAGGAAACCAGGATCGAGGGGAAGTTTATATCAGAAACTGAGACCAGTTCCTTGGTAGGAAACCAGGATCGAGGGGAAGTTTATATCAGAAACTGAGACCAGTTCCTTGGTAGGAAACCAAGATCGAGGGGAAGTTTATTTCAGCAACTAAGACCAGTTCCTTGGTAGGAAACCAGGATCGAGGGGAAGTTTATTTCAGGAACTGAGACCAGTTCCTTGGTAGGAAACCAGGATCGAGGGGAAGTTTATTTCAGCAACTAAGACCAGCTCCTTGGTAGGAAACCAGGATCGAGGGGAAGTTCATTTTAGAAACTAAGACCAGTTCCTTGGTAGGAAACTAGGATCGAGGGGAAGTTTACCTTTTCTAAGCATCATTGCTTAGCAAAAGAAGAAGGATGCGTGAACTACCATTCCTAACCACCATCAAAATTTTGGGTATTCCGATATTTAATCCTCTTGCACCCCGAATGCCCGAATACCTTCGCCATTCACACCTTCGGGTCCAAGAAGATTAAATAGGGGCATCTGTCATACCCCAAATTTTGAGCACTAAGATTCCCATCATTGTGCAAATCATCATCACAATATGGATGGACCATCATACCTCATTAGTCTCCCCAAGAGCATCCACTACAATCAAACTTAGGGTTTTGAGCTCTCTCAGAGCACTTAGACAAAGGATAAATCAAGGAATGACATGATATTCAACTTATCTAACCTCTCAAACACCCACAAAGGATCAAGAGGACTCCCACATCAAGAATCAAGCACAAAGTTGCTACATTCCAAGTGGATCAAGCCTCAAGATAGCCAGTGTCACCAAATTAGGGTTTTGGTCGACCAAGGCCTCCAGATGAAAATGTTCCTCTGGGCATGAGCCAATGCCTCAAAGAATAACCCAAAATACTCTAAGGGACCTCATAAACCCCATCACCAAGTCAATTTTGCCTCAAGGGATGCATTCATAAAAAATCAGGAATTAGGGTTTCTTGACCTAATTCACCCCTAAGTTGACTTTTGGGACAAAATATGAGCCAAGACATCAAGACATGATTTAAGGGACCCTAATACACTACATTGGTCCATTTGCAACAATGGATTGATCCAAGAAGCTTGATTCACAAGTTTCAAGTTCATCAGAACCACAGTTAGGGTTTCGCGAAAAAAAGTCAACTGTGCCTTTGACTTTTGACCAGGACATGCTCCCAAACCTTGGGACATGATTCAATACACCCTATAACACCTATGAAATAAATCAATCAAGTTTGATTTAGGTCATGGACTTGATTTCATAGAGGATCGCACAGTTTGGAATTCATCTGATAAAAAGTCAACTGTGCCCAAAAGTCAAAGTTTGACTTTTTGATTTTTTTGATCAATTATGGTTCCCTAACCCTAAAATGATGATAATGTGTGATTGGAATCATCATTCATCAAGAAAATTCAAGAAACGTGGGATAACTTGTGTCGCGGCCGGCAAAAATATTCGAGTCGCCACCATATTTTTTAAGGAAAATAATGATAAACCTAAAAATCCTTAATCCCAAGGGCAGAGATTCCTACGGTTCGGGAGTTGGTTAAGTGACGGGAAGGTGTTAGGCACCCCTCACTTCCATTGTACTCAACGGGATCCTCCTTAGATTTTAGGGTATGTTTATTTGTTGTCTTTCTACTTATTTATATACTAAAAACCTATTATTATTCAAAGAAGAAAAGTTAATTTAAGAGGGGACCCTAAGTTTTATTATTAATGTACTCGATAGGATTTACAACTCTATGCCTACGTACTTTCAATTTTGAAGGATCAGAGTAACCGTAGTTCACCTCCCATATTCCTACCCCCTAATCCTAATCCTAATCCTAATCCCAAACTCAATCCACTATTTATACTCTTGGATAAAGAGTTTTATCCCTTAAATCTATTAATTATACTCCTAGATAAGGAGTTCTATCCCTTAATCTATTATTTAAACTCCTAGATAAGGAGTTTTATCCCTTAATCTATTATTTATACTCCTAGATAAAGAGTTCTATCCCTTATCCCATATTTATACTACTAGATAAAGAGTTCTATCCCATATCCAATATTTATACTCCTAGACGAGGAGTTCTATCCCTTAAATCCCGATCCATTTATTTATACTCTCGGAGGAAGAGTTTTATCCCTACAATCCTTGTCCATTGTTTATACTCTCGGATGGAGAGTTCTATCTCTTAATCCCTTATCCTGTGGCCTATGTTTATACTCTTGGAGCCTAAGAGTTTTATTTCAAATCCTAATCCATTTATTTAGACTCTCAGATATCAAGAGTTTTATCCCTAAATCCCATCCATTGTTTATACTCTCGGACGAAGAGTTTTATCCCAAAAATCCTTATTATATCCCCCACTATCCCTTGTAATATCCTTTATAATTATCCCTTATCCCAAATTAAAATTTTCTTAAACACTTTTATAATGTAATATGAAAATTAATCAAAAGAAAAAATTAATTCAATTATTATTATTTTTTAAATTAAAAACTAATTATAAATAAACCCTAATTTTTAAAACTATGTCAGAAGTTGAAACTCATACCAAAATTGTGAACCCATATTTCCAATATTATGAAATATAATAAACCCATATTTTAAATCCCAAAAAATTGTAAAATATTATAAACCCATATTTTAAATCCCAAAATCTAATTCATTAACATGTATAAACCCCAAAATATAAATTAGATCCAAATAAATAAACCCCAATAAATAAACCCACATTTTTTATAATGATTCCAAAATTATTAATTACCAAAAATACATAAGTTATGATCAATCCCAAATTACAAGTTAATCCCAAATTTATTATAATAACTCAAAAAATTAAAGATATATAAATTTGTTATAATTACCAATTATGATCATCCCCAAAATATAATTTAACCCACATTTTTTAATTATAAACTCAAAATATAATTTAAACTCACATCTGTTAATTATAAAAATAAGTTGTAGTAAACCCAAAAAATATAATTTATATAATTAGACTATTATTATAAAATTTTCTAATTAAATATCCAACTATCCTAATTAGACTAATTAAATAGTTATCTACATTATAATCCTAATTACTACTCGTTTTACTTTACCTAATTAACCCTAACACTATCCTAATAGTAATTCTAATATTATTCGAAATATATTCCTAAATTATCCTAATCAACATCCTAACTAATTAATTATTTATTTTTTGTATTTTTTATTATTAGCGAAAATATGTAAGCTAAAGGCTTGGGCTTACTGTATCAATTCTATCCAAAAAGCTAAACTAAAACAACCACATGTAACAAGTCAAAATTATGCAAGGAAAAAATAAGGATAGTTGATGCAACTTACCAGTAGGGGCGCATATCCCTCTCTTTCTCTTTGACTTTTATGTCCCCAAAAGCCACCTATGGGATCGAGGTTTATCCCGGTGAGCAAAATAAATAAGTTTTTTAGCTTTCTCCCTTCTTTTCTTGGTGTTTTGCCTTTCCTCTCCCTTCTTTTCTTTTCGTCCCTTGCGTTCTCCTTTTCCTCTCCCTATTTTTCGCCTTTTCCCTTAGCGGAAGATTCCGACCCCTCTTCCCTTTTTAGTGTTGTTGTTCTTCAATGTGAAGAACAACAACTTTTTATATTAATTTCTGTGAATTTGTGGGTGTGAAAGAATGTGGAAAACCAGCTCTATTTATAGATTAAAAAATAGGTCAAACATTGAATGGAATTTGTCAGTTTTGCAAGGTTTTAATCTAATCTGATTTTCTCTATTTCTTAAAGCCCAAGCCAATGAATCTGGATGGATTCATGGCTTGGTGAATTCTAAGTAATTTAAATAGTAATAAAAAGTCTAATAATTATGATAAAAAAAGATTTGATTTTTATTTATTTTTATTTTTATGATTTTTGAGATTTTTTTCATAAAATATTGATTTTAATGAAAAAATCATATTTTTCAAATTGCATTAAATACAAATACAAAAATTAAAAATTAAATATTTTAAAAAATGATATTTTTGTGTTTTTTTATTAAAAAAAATAGAAAAAAGTTAGTAATAAAGGAAAAACAAATAAAACATTAAAAGTGAGGAATGTGAGATTCGAACTCGTGACCTCTCCCTCTTATAACTCCTTGTACTCCCCTTGCTACCAACTATACCATTTTATTTATTCAAAATAAAACAACATTAGCGAGTATTTACTAAAAATTTCAATAATAAATCCATGATAATATTAATATTAATAATAATATTAATTTTAACATTAACCCTCTAATAACCCCACTATGACCCTAGTATAATTCGATTAAAAATTAATATGACCCTAATTAATCCCTATATATTAAAATAAAAATAATAGTAATCTAACCCTATCTAACTGATAACACTACCATACTTTATTCTACCAAAACAATCCCTTTACTACTTACTATTATTATATTTTATGATGAAAACAAAAAAACGAAAAAAGAAATAGAAAAGTGGTCAAAATTTGGGGTACGACTGATGCCCCTATTTAATCGGCTTCGATTCAAAATGATGATGTCGACGAGCCTTCATCCCTTTGAGAAGGAGACGATTAAATACAAAAGAACCCCTAATTTTGACCATGGATCCTTTGACAAGAATATGGTGAAACCCTGAGACAAATCTTTTTAAATGCAACCCTTAAATGAAACCTTGGTGGAGTCCCTTTGATAAATCTGTGGTAAAACCCCTAATAGAACCCTTGGTGGATAATGCTCCGATGAAACCCCTTGCTTGAACCTAATTGATAAAATTCCCTTGGTAAAACTCCTTTGATAAAAAATCCTTGGTACAATCCCTTTAAAATTCTTTGACAACCCTTCATAAACCCTTGATAAATCCCTTGGTGAAACTCCATTTGAAAAATCTTTTGGCAAAATCCCTTTTGATAAGTCCCTCGGTAAATTCCCTAGTAAAACCCCTTTTGATAAATCCCGAATCGAACCCTTTGATAAAACCTGGATCAAACCCTTTGATAAAACATTCCAGATGAAATCCTTTTGATAAAATCCCTGTGGAATAGAAAGTTCCATTGAAACTCTTAGATACTTGGTGGAACTTATCCCTCGTATGGATAGGTTACTAAGTCGGGGATGTGATAGGTGAAGACCTGCTCACTGGTTGATAGCGATCATTTAGGACGACCGATCACTGGATAGATCCCTCTGAAGACTCACAGTGAGTTTGCTGGGGAAATCCTTTATTGAAAAGGCACTTGTGGTAATGTTACTTACTAGGGAAGACCAATAAGCATCCCTAATTGGGAATTGTACTGGTATGGCTAGGGATTGGACCTCTAGGAGCGGTCACACATACTATGTTATGTATGTAAGTTCATGTATGCATGTTATGCTATGTATGTATGCAGGTTTATGTTATGTTAAGTATGCATGATTAGATGCTAGAGCGTAGCGACATGATTAATGCATGACAATGATTTGGATGTTTCAACAAAGCAATGGAATGGTTAAGACCTTGAGATATAGCTTGTGTAACAAGGATATTTGTCCCCAAAAAATGGTAGTGGGTATTGAGCTAGCATGGTCTCCCGATACTCGTTTTGAACTTGACGATTGTAGATGTAGGATAGAGCTCGTATGTCCAACCTCAGAAGTATGGATAGGGCTTGCCCCTGCAGTATCATGTCTTTTGCCCCAATCTGTTGTGTCTTTGAAGAGATTCGTCTCAATATTATTTTTGAAGCAGCTTGACTATACCATGCACTTAAGACAGCTTGCAATTATATTAGCCTTGGAGAGATTTGTCCTCCACTAACCAACCCTTGGAATGATATGCCCCAAATGAGTCATTTTTTAAGAGGTTTCTTTTGATCAAGCCTTGCAGCGGTCTGCCCCAGATTAATTGAGATTTGAAGGGTATTGCCCTTGTTTGTAGGTCTTCTAAAGAATTTTCTTGTAAAGGAACTTGGATCCCACCATGCTTTGATATGACCTTGGTATGAACTGCCCCAGTATTTAAGTCTTCCAAAAGTATGCCCCTGGTTATTAGGATCTGGAGGAGTATCTTGAGCAAGAACTTGGATCCCACCATATTACGACCTTGATAAGGACTGCCCCCAATATTTGAATCTTGAAAAGTGTTCCCCAGTGTTTGAATATTTGAAAGGTATGCCCCTGGTTAAACTGAATCTTGGAGTAGTTGGTTTAAATGTGCGCTTTAGGTGGCTTGCCCCATTATGAGCCCCTTGAAAGGTCCTACTCCTTATTATTAGAGTCATGGAGGTAATTTGAAATAGGTGTGCCAAATCTTTGGATGCTTTGCCCCTAGTTAGGAGGATCTTCAGGTGATGTACCCCTATGATCACTAGGCTTTGCCCATTGGTTGGAAAGATTCCTTGGTAATTTGCCCCCTAATCATAAATGCCTTGAATC
The DNA here is from genome assembly GCA_022829125.1 of Lathyrus tuberosus. Classification (NCBI taxonomy): domain Eukaryota; kingdom Viridiplantae; phylum Streptophyta; class Magnoliopsida; order Fabales; family Fabaceae; genus Lathyrus; species Lathyrus tuberosus. The sequence goes on along the minus strand of JALAZF010000199.1, from coordinate 3,809,358 downwards.
CTTGTGCCCCTGATCAGTCCTTTGTTGAAATTTCCTTAATGCTAAATATTGATTTGTGAAAGAAAATGTTCCCTTTGAAAAGTAATTATAAAGACATGTTCATGCAAGTTTTGAAATCCAAAATTTACACAAGGCGAATGATAGATGGTATTCGACTATGAGATCGACGCGAATGAAGATGGGAAAATGATGATTTAACAAACCTTCGAATTCGGAGTCAGCTTAATAATGACTTTGCCGAGTATGATTTTATAGTTCCCCTAACTTCAATTAGGACTTTTATATGTTGTAACGTGGCCTGGTTCACGGTTTTAAAAAACAAAGATACAAGGCTCAAAATTTGAAATTTAACCCACCCCCTTCTCCTTGATGTTCTTAATTCCTAAATCCAATTAATCTAACAAATAAATTCATCCTGCAAGAGAAACTTTTCAGTCATGGTGATTAAAAGGTATACTAGTTTAAACACTTTACGAGATTTTTTTTGAGGTGCAGTCACCCACTCCCGTTTATAAGATTGTTCCATTTTTCCCTTTTTATTTTCTTTTAATCCCTTATTTTTGCGTGGACCAATTCTTTTGAGTTTTTGGTCCATCGGAATACCCTAATTTTTGCCTAAGTCAAAGTCAACTTTTTTCAGTTTTTTTCCTTGACTTAGCGGGCTTTTTGCTATTTTTTTTTAACAAGATTGAGTGATCTTGTTTTTGACTTAGAACGGGTGTGACTAACATATTAGATATTATGAGCTATTATCCCTTTTGCTTCCTCAATGTTGAATGGTGTGAGGAAGAAGATATGCTTTAAACCTTTTGCTTGGATTGACTGATTCTCTTGAGATCAGAATGCATCATTGAATTAATTGAAGTCTACCCTGCCCCTGGTTAAGATTAAGGTTTTTTTTTAAATAAAAGGAACACCAACTTCTGGCTCGAGGGGGTTGACTACGGATTATCTCCTTATTCCTCCAGTGTTTAGGGAGTGAAACAATGCCTTACATCTTCAGCCAGGTCATACCATTAAAGCATACATCAGCAAACTCGTTTGTTTCTTTACATCCTTCTCCTCCTAAGTTTGTTAATAGGTGAGAAGTGAAAAGAAAAGGTGTGATTTATTTTATTTTTGTGGCATAAGAAAGAGTGAAACGAATGGATGAATTCCAAAAACATGCATGCTCATCTTATTAAAATTATTCCCTAAAAAGTACATCTTTTAATTACAAACAACACTTAGCAAAAAGGAAAATACAACTGGAAATGATAAAGGCCCTTGTGATCCTAGGGGTAAGCTTCCTTGTTGATCCACCAGTCTAAAGATATACTTCTTGGTGTTCTTGCATTTGCCCAAGTAAGGGGTGACCTTTCACCCATGGGAGTCCTCCTTTGAAAGTCAGCTGCAGGTCTTGTGCTTTGAGCTCATAATTTTAGTGTATGAGTAGGATCAAGTAATTGAAGTTTCACTAAGGCACCTCCGAGTAAGTCACGAAACATTGGTGTAGGATCCAGTTCCCTTCCAAGCTTCCTTTGTTGAAGCACGTGAGGCTGCTACTGAAATAGATACAATTGAGACTCTGTTGCAGAGGCATATATCATCCAAGGTTGTTATATTTGAGGTTATAGGTGGGCCTCTAGTTGGCATGGTGAAAGGTTACCTTCCCTCTTCAATGGTACTTTCCCCCTTGAGTTGCTTTACAGCTTCTTAAGGTATCCTTTAAGTTCGTTCATGAGTATCGGGAAACCTCTTAGCTCTTGGTAATTGGACAAGGGCGAAAGCGGAAAGGATATGCAAATGTATGTGTATGTATGCAAATGCATGAAAATGCATAGGGTATGCAAAAAATTTTTTTAATATTTTCATGAAAATGATGAATGAATATTTTAATTAAGTATTTTATTTGGTTAGGGTAAGGGTGAAATGCAAGCATGACCCTAACTAGGTGGGCTCCCTACAATAGTTTTAGATCTAAATCTTATCTACCCAATCCCCTCAAATGTAGGATGTACGGTTTTTTTGTTTTTTATTCCATGATATCCTTAGAATTCAGACTATACCCTCGTTTTACCATGAGAATGATCAAGCCTTCCTACGGTAAATCTTTGGGATAAGTATCATCTGGGTAGGACCCTAGTAACAACCCTTGAGGGTTGAATACAAAGGGTCTCCATGAGTTGGTAAGGGTAGGTTAAAAGTTCTCAGAGTCTCGGACCACATCCAAATCATCCTCTACGTTAGGGTCTAGCCCTTTCATGAGGACACCTTTGGAAGGAACTATTTTGAGTGTGGCATTAATGAATTGTTGGGGATGTCACATCCCCCCCAAAACATTTCCGTTCCACGTCCTAATCTAGGGTTATACTCCACGATTGGGCTTTAGCTTCACACATCATAGGCCCCAAATCCAATGCATGATGACAAAATAAAAATATAATGGACAAATATAATAAATAAAATAAATTAAAACATAAAATAAATCAAAATAAAAAACAAAAAAATAAAAACAATAAACACCCAAAACAAACAAAGACCCTAAAACCTAAGGTTAGGAAGGACTCTCTTTAAGGAGGTAGTCCCCAGCAGAGTCGCCAGCTGTCGCGGCCGGCAAAAATATTCGAGTTGCCACCATATTTTATAAGGAAAATAATGATAAACCTAAAAATCCTTAATCCCAAGGGCAGAGATTCCTCCGGTTCGGGAGTCGGTTAAGTGAGGGGAAGGTGTTAGGCACCCCTCACTTCCATTGTACTCAACGGGATCCTCTTTAGATTTTAGGGTATGTTTGTTTGTTGTCTTTCTACTTATTTATATACTAAAAACCTATTATTATTCAAAGAAGAAAAGTTAATTTAAGAGGGGACCCTAAGTTTTATTATTAATGTACTAGCTAGGGTTTACAACCCTATGCCTAGGTACCTTCAATTTTGAAGGATCAGAGTAACCGTAGTTCACCTCCCATATTCCTACCCCCTAATCCTAATCCTAATCCTAATCCCAAACTCAATCCACTATTTATACTCTTGGATAAAGAGTTCTATCCCTTAAATCTATTATTTATACTCCTAGATAAGGAGTTCTATCCCTTAATCTATTATTTATACTCCTAGATAAAGAGTTCTATCCCTTAATCTATTATTTATACTCCTAGATAAGGAGTTCTATCCCTTAATCTATTATTTATACTTCTAGATAAAGAGTTCTATCCCTTATCCCATATTTATACTCCTAGATAAAGAGTTCTATCCCATATCCAATATTTATATTCCTAGACGAGGAGTTCTATCCCTTAAATCCCGATCCATTTATTTATACTCTCGGAGGAAGAGTTTTATCCCTACAATCCTTGTCCATTGTTTATACTCTCGGATGGAGAGTTCTATCTCTTAATCCCTTATCCCTTGGCCTATGTTTATACTCTTGGAACCTAAGAGTTTTGTCCCAAATCCTAATCCATTTATTTAGACTCTCGGATATCAAGAGTTTTATCCCTAAATCCCATCCATTGTTTGTACTCTCGGACGAAGAGTTTTATCCCAAAAGTCCTTATTATATCCCTCACTATCCCTTGTAATATTCTTTATAATTATCCCTTATCCCAAATTAAAATTCTCTTAAACACTTTTATAATGTAATATGAAAATTAATCAAAAGAACAAATTAATTCAATTATTATTATTTTTTAAATATAAAATTAATTATAAATAAACCCTAATTTTTAAAACTATTTTAGAAGTTGAAACTCATACCAAAATTGTGAACCCATATTTCCAATATTATGAAATATAATAAACCCATATTTTAAATCCCAAAATCTAATTCATTTACATGTATAAACCCCAAAATATAAATTAGATCCAAATAAATGAACCCCAATAAATAAACCCACATTTTTTATAATGACTCCAAAATTATTAATTACCAAAAATACATAAGTTATGATCAATCCCAAATTACAAGTTAATCCCAAATTTATTATAATAACTCAAAAAATTAAAGATATATAAATTTGTTATAATTACCGATTATGATCATCCCCAAAATATAATTTAACCCACAATTTTTAATTATAAACTCAAAATATAATTTAAACTCACATCTGTTAATTATAAAAATAAGTTGTAGTAAACCCAAAAAATATAATTTATATAATTAGACTATTATTATAAAATTTTCTAATTAAATATCCAACTATCCTAATTAGACTAATTTAAATAGTTATCTACATTATAATCCTAATTACTACTCGTTTTACTTTACCTAATTAACCCTAACACTATCCTATTATTAATTCTAATATTATTCGAAAGTTATTCCTAAATTATCCTAATCAACATCCTAACTAATTAATTATTTATTTTTTGTATTTTTTATTATTAGCGAAAATATGTAAGCTAAAGGCTTAGGCTTACTGTATCAATTCTATCCAAAAAGTTAAATTAAAACAACCACATGTAACAAGTCAAAATTATGCAAGGAAAAAATAAGGATAGTTGATGCAACTTACCAGTAGGGGCGCACATCCCTCTCTTTCTCTTTGAATTTTATGTCTCCAAAAGCCACATATGGGATCGAGGTTTATCCCGGTGAGCAAAATAAATAAGTTTTTTAGCTTTCTCCCTTCTTTTCTTTTCGTCCCTTGCGTTCTCCTTTTCCTCTCCCTATTTTTCGCCTTTTCCCTTAGCGCAATATATTGATTTCTGTGAATTTGTGGGTGTGAAAGAATGTGGAAAACTAGCTCTATTTATAGATAAAAAATTAGGTCAAACATTGAATGAAATTTGTCAGTTTTGGAAGGTTTTAATCTAATCTGATTTTCTCTATTTCTTAAAGCCCAAGCCAATGAATTTGGATGGATTCATGGCTTGGTGAATTCTAATTAATTTAAATAGTAATAAAAAGTCTAATAATGATGATAAAAAAAGATTTGATTTTTATTTATTTTTATTTTTATGATTTTTGAGATTTTTTTCATAAAATATTGATTTTAATGAAAAAAAATCATATTTTTAAAATTGCATTAAATACAAATACGAAAATTAAAAATTAAATATTTAAAAAAATGATATTTTTGTGTTTTTTTATTAAAAAAGAATAGAAAAAAGTTAGTAATAAAGGAAAAACAAATAAAACATTAAAAGTGAGGAAGGTGGGATTCGAACTCGTGACCTCTCCCTCTTATAACTCCTTGTACTCCCCTTGCTACCAACTATACCATTTTATTTATTCAAAATAAAACAATATTAGCGAGTATTTACTAAAAATTTTAATAATAAATCCATGATAATATTAATATTAATAATAATATTAATTTTAACATTAACCCTCTAATAACTCCACTATGACCCTAGTATAATTCGATTAAAAATTAATATGACCCTAATTAATCCCTATATATTAAAATAAAAATAACAGTAATCTAACCCTATCTAACTGATAACACTACCATAATTTATTCTACCAAAACAATCCCTTTACTACTTACTATTATTATATTTTATGAAGAAAACAAAAAAAACGAAAAAAGAAATAGAAAGGTGGTCAAAATTTGGGGTACGACAACTTGTAAAAGGGGTAACCATAAAAAACATAGAAATTTTCTAAGTTATGGAACAAAGTGGCTAGGGTACCAACTACCAAGGATCATAACTTGAGATCCAAGCAAACATTTTGGCTGATCCAAAGATGGATTTGTAGCTCTCATGGCATAATTTAAAAGTGTCAACTACACCTCACTCCAATTTTTCATGGATTTTTAGTTATGGAGTGACCAAAATGACAAAAACATGAAAATGCCACTTTTTCCAACACTTAGTGAAATTTTCACTAAGTCAGAATCTGTTTCACTTTTTTCAAAATGTAAGGGCATTTTTCACTTAGATCCAAAAAGTGTCAAGACAAAGCAGATTTCTGCATTTTGCTCGATTTGATCAAATTGTGCAAATGACAAACAAGTTTATCCATCTGAACACCTCAGGGGGAGACCAAGGAAGGACAAACACTGATGCATCAGCCTCCCATGTCTTTGGAACTAAAAGTAGCATGCCAAACCTAAAATGCCTAAAAGGGGGACAAGACTCCAATTTTGTTTTGGAGCATTCAATGGATGCACCAAGGTGGCATGAACTGAGACTTTTCCAACTGAATGAGTCAAGGATGATCTCTGAACTAGGGAACCAAAGGCTGTGCTCTAACCTCTAGTCAATGGTTAGAGGAGACTTGAGATTCCAAAATGATCCAATTGGCCAAAGGTCTGCTGCAGTTGTCATTCACTATTGCTTGCAAAACAAACTTGCTCTACTATAAATAGAGCTCATTTGTGCTCAGTTTAAGGACACCAAAGCCATCAAACTGATGTTTTCCTCAAAATCTCTTCTTTCACTCCAAAATTGCCTTCCAAGGCAAGTCACTATCGGGTTTTGAGTTTGAGAGTCATTCCAACCAAACCAATCACACACACACACACACACCTCATAAACACCATATAGAAGTGATCCAAACACTTAAACAACATCTAGAACACCAATTTCACAAAATCACCAGCCAATTGCTCAAGGTTTTTACCAAGTTGCAGCTGAGGTGCCATACTTTGTTCTAGCCATTTCCAAACAACTCCAAGCATTCAGACACATTCCATATGGTGTAGGGAAACTACTCAGATCATCACAACTCATCTGTAACACCTCCAACTCAAAAATCACTTTGCCCCTGCTGTCACGACCTTCAAGTAAGCCTAAACTTGGTCATCTCTTAATCTATGCATATTTCCTCGCACAATACTTTTTCCAAATATTCATAATCATGCATAGAATATTTCCCCTCAATTAATTGCTTTGTTTGAATCGTGTATCAAAATTCTCAGCCTTTATGCAGAATTTAGGGTTCTTGAGGTTTTGTCTTGATTTCTTATTCCATGCTTAAAATAAATGGAATTAAAGACCATAGACATGATCGTGAGGGGAAAACGAGTAGATTGATATATGGATTGTGTGATTTCATCAAGTATTCAGTGAGATTGGTGAGAAAATGCAAATCTGCAGAAACAGAGGGGTGGCGCGTGTTCTTGGTGTGTTCTTTGCGCCATTTTTTGAATATTTGAATATTTGAATTTTGTGATTTTATTGAATTGATTCAAAAATTAATTTCTCTCTGAGTTTTAATGATTTTGAGTTGATTCTTTTTTTAATAATTCACAAAAATGTTAAAATATTTTATTTTACCAAAAATTCCCAAAAATATTATTTATTTCATATACTTGATATTTTTGCAAAGAATTAATCTTTTATTTTTTTTTGAACATTTAAAATATTTTTTCCTCCTTGATTTTCAAAATTTAATTGGTTTCCAATCATTTTGTGGATATAAACATGATTTTTCAAACATTAATCCAAGATCAAAACTTGTTTTTCACAACATATTTGATAATTTTGATCATTTTAATTAAATTCTTATTTAATTAAAATGCATTTTGAAATTAATTTAGGGTTTTGATCTTAATCAGCCTAAACAAATCATTTTTCAGACTTTTTGGGCCTCTGATAGAGTGTAAGACCCAATCCTTTTTTAAACCAAAATAATTTGGGCCTCACTTATTGTATAGGACCCACTGCGATTTCAAAAATCTCGGCGCAATCGCCATTTCAAAACGAGAACCATCCGGGCCTACCCTCGTGTTGTAAGTCTTATTTCTTTTCTTTAAATAACTCTTGGGGCCTCTTGAGAGAGTGTAAGTCCAATCCTTTCATAAATGAAAACCATTTTGGGCCTCAGTGTATTGTATAAGTCCTGATACCGTCAAAAAAGTTCGGCACGATCGTCGACCTTTTTAAACAAAAACTCTGGGCCTCTCCTTGAGCTGTAAGCCCCATCACTTGTATAAAAGTAAATCTTTGGGCCTCTCCTTGAGCTATAATCCCCATCCCCTTGTACATAAAAAACTTTTTTGGGTCTCTCCTTGAGCTATAAGCCCCATCCCCTTGTACATAAAAACCTTTTGGGCCTCACATATTGTATAAGTCCCTCTGTACAAAACAACTGTGTGATCATCGTTAAAACTTGGGCCTCTCCTTGAGTTGTAAGCCCCAACAATCTTTTCAAATCACTTTCTCCTTTGATTTTGAATTAAAATATATGTTGTCATCAAAACTTTCTTTAATTTCTTTGTTGAACAACTAACCAAACAACCTGGAAGTTCTACAACGGGTAAGTGTTTATCCGCTTTCATTTACCGCTTTCATATATATAATTGTATTGTTGGGTTATTTCACTGTAAGTCTTCTTTCACATCCTTTTATATACTTGTCACATATCCACTGTGTAATACTAGTATAGTTATTTAGAGTTTTCCCTGACAACTACGTCTAGAACTAGGTAAAGCCCTGTTGGTCACTCTTAAATACAAACAAAACTAGATCCCCCGTAGGATTCCAGATACAGTCTTCTCTCCTCTTGGGGTTAAACAATATGGAACAAAGAGAAAGGCAGTATTCTCATTGAACCTTTTCTCAGACTGTCACCCTTAGAAATTGTCAAAGAAACTCTAACTCCCAAGAGATGATCTTTTCTCCGTGAATGGCATCTCTTGAGTTTCTTCCAAATTCTCAAACTTTCCTGGAATGATCTCTTCTCTGTGAATTGCATTTCTTGAATTTTTCTTGGTTTGGGAACCCACAGGCTTCCTAAAAGCAACCCCGCCTCCTCTTGGGCGTTGTACAAGGACCCTTCGGCTTCTTAAAAGTTCTCATGTCTTCTCTTGGGCTTAATACAAGGACCCTGACGACCTCTTAAAGGTATAAGATAGAACTTAGTCATCCTTTGCTAGAGCAGTCTTTCCAGCGTCAAAACTCCGACCATTTTAGGATTGATACTCATCCCTTAATACCCGTGCCTCCTATTGGGCATTGTACAAAAGATAAAACTCTAGACTTGGACAGTCTAAACCTCTTGAGTCTCAAATACATTCTCAAGTTCCTTTCAAACAAAGGAAAAAACACCGATCACCCTGGATCAATCTCCAGCATAAAACTGGTCTCTCTCATGAGAGTTCCCCGGACTTGGACATGCTTTAGGATCTCAATAATCCTCAGCAGTAAGACAGTCTCCTCTTGGGCTTTGTACAAATGATTCTCCCCAGCGGAGCTAACCTTTTCAGACTCTCTGGTTGAGTCAATCTCTTCTTAGCCTCAATCTCAGGCTTTGTACGAGATATAAAATCACTCCCTTGTTGAGTATAAAAGACTCTCTTATTGAGTCAATCTCCTTTTAGCCTCCGTCTTGGGCTTCGTATAAGACATATAAAACACTCTCTTGTTGAGTATAAAAGACTCTCTTGTTGAGTCAATCCCTTTTTAGCCTCAATCTCGGGCTTTGTACGAGACAGCAAAACACTCTCTTGGTGAGTATAAAAGACTCTCTTGTTGAGTCAATCTCCTTTTAGCCTCAATCTCGGGCTTCGTACGAGACAACAAATCACTCTCTTGTTGAGTATAAAAGACTCTCTTGTTGAGTCAATCAATCTTCAGACTCTTTTGTTGAGTCAATCACCTGTTCAAGACTCTCTTGTTGAGACAACTCTTTTAGCCTCCATCTCGGGCTTTGTACAAGACACATACAAGCACTCTCTTATTGCTTCAAACCGTTTCAGCCTCCATCTTGGGCTTTATACAAGATACATTCTCCACAACAGAGTCAAAGTCCCTTTTAGCCTCAATCTTGGGCGTTGGACTTAAGGTTAATAGGTGACCTGAAATATGCAATGCCAGCGATTACTGGACTTAAGGTTCATAGGTGACCTAAAATAAGCAATGCCAGCGATTACTGCACTTAAGGTTCATAGGTGACCTGAAATAAGCAATGCCAGTGATTACTGGACTTTAGGTATCCATGTGAGGAGATTAAGTATCAGATAGGTCAATATCGGGGTTGCATAAATGAAGATTAGACTTCCTGGGGAATACCAATTATGGTTGCAAAAAGGTTGGATAGTACCAGAGATAGATAAGCTTCTCAGAAGAGCCTGCCACTTGTTGTTGGGTATAAATTCCAAAGAGATGTTGATATCACAACACTGCTGGAGAATGAATTTTGTCTTTAACGAAGATTAGTAAAAGATTCTTCCTACGAGACAAAGTGCAAAATAAATGCACATTCAAACTAATCTGCCAGGGACCAAAGTTCAATCTAGGAACAAGCTAGAAAGAGACAGTCAAACAAGACTCTAATTAAGGAATGAACTCAAATTGGGGATTTATCTTATCCAAATATGGAAAAGATATTGAACCAACCATCATCCACGAGGATAAAACTCCTTGGGGAATTCAGAAAGGATGGGCACTTTATGCCTAGGGCTGACAACTCTATTGGAGAGAAAAGACAAACCCAGTCACTTGTGGAGATAAATGCCAAAGTGAACGAAACAGGTAAACACCAGAAAGGAAACAAAGAATGCTAAGATGCTATGCATATGATGCTTATATCATGCTTATGCTTATGCTGACAAAACAGACAAGAAGCAAAACTGGAGATGAAATAAACATCTCGACAAGGATACCCAGCCGAGCTCATCAACTTGGACCATTACTGGGGATGAATAGATAGGATCAGTAGCTCGGTTAAAAAATTACAGCTTTCTCTGGTGAGAAGAGTACTCCACTTGGTATAGAGCCATGACTTCACTAGGATTGATTTCTTCACTGGAGAGAAGAGATCCATTAGGAATTGTCAGGATTAGCTGATGTGACAACTTACTAGGGAGCTAACAAAAGGTGTCACAAAGGTTGAGTAGTTCTGCATAACTCATTTGCACCAGATTACATGGTTTGTCAGAAGAAAGCACCAAGAGGATTTTACAGAAGTATTGGCATATAAGAGGCATAAATATCTTCAAACTCTTGGAGGGATTCATGAAATTCGGCATAACTGCCCCAGATTAACTGCATTTACACAACAAAGTCCTTGAACTTGTGCTTCAGACTGGTAGTTGACAACTGGGGAACAACACTTGCCCTTGTCAACTTGGTCAATCTGTGGAGGAGATTGTCATTGACTTTTAGAAATTTACCGAATCTCGACTTGACTGCTTCTGATTGACGGGTCTGTGAGGATAGGTCATCAAAAGGATTTTACAGAAGGATTGGCATACCAGATGCTTCAATACTTTTGAACTTTTGAAGAGAGATGAACCTCGACGTAACTGCCCTAACTCAACTGTATTCACAATACAAAGTCCTTTAGGCTGTAATGGAAACGACTGGGGAACCAACTTGCCCCTGTTGGTAGGTCATTAGAGTCCAAACTTGTCATAAGATGACCTCAAGATGGCTTGCCTTAATGTTCTGAACTTTTGGAGAGTTCTGCCCATGATTTAATAACAACTTGGAACAGTGGATTGGCAAACCCTTCTGCTTGGTTGCCCCTGACTGAGCTTCCTTTATCAAGTCAAATTCCCTAGCTGGCTGCATTCGTTGGGATTTCTTTGATATTGAATCGTTTTGCAAACAAGCATTGTTCATTAAAAATAGGCAATTTTAATGCAAAATTCATGCAAGCTTTTGAAATCAAGTTTTATTGATGAAACACACACGGTGGAATGATTAAATAATAAAAAACAAAGGTGAATTTAGCCACTTATGGCCTGGTAGATGAAGTGATCAATACACACACATCACAAAGATTATTAGGAGTCAGGTTAATCAACCTTGCTGTAGTATGCTTTCAAAACAACCCTACCTCAATTAGGTCTTTTAAGGGTTGTAACGTGGCCTGGTTCACGGTTTATGAAACAAAGGATAAAGGCTCAAAGTTTATTTGTCCCACCCAATCTTCGTGCTGAACTCCAATCCTATACTCAGCTAACTCAAGCTATACATTTAGATTTCCATAGGCTAGGAAATGAATTGATGATAGTTGATGATGATTCGGCCACCTTGGTAGTCATTACTCCCTTGCAGAATTTGGTTATCCTTTAATGGTGAGGTTTTGAGACCTCTTCTTTTTTCACTAAGGTTTTGAGACCTCCTTTTGTCTTTACTGAGGTTATGAGACCTCTTTTTATCTTTGCTGAGGTTTTGAGACCTCTTCTTGTCCTGATTAAGGTTATGAGACCTCTTCATTGTCTTCGTTGAGGTTATGAGACCTCGTCTTGTCTTGATTGTTGTACAAAACTTTTTGTATAAGGCAAAGTTCTGGGCTTCCTATCTTTCCTGGCTCTTTTTTTGCCTTGAAAGGGACTCGGCTCATTCTTCGATTAAGGATTTCTCAACGATCCTTCCTTATTTGTCGCTTCGGGAACAACTTGTACAACATTTATTCACTTGATTGGAGAGAGCTGACTGATGTCTTGCATGAAGCACTTGCATTCGAATGCGTAACCGAGTTAAACTGAGAACTACCCTACCCCAAGGTTGAGATTTAAGGGTTTTTGTGAGGAAAGAAAAAAACTCCTACTTCTAGGCTCGAAGGGTTAACGAGGGATTATCTTCCTTATTCCTCCAGTGTTTGGGAATTGAAACAATGCCTTACATCCTCGGCAAGGTTTAATCGAAAGCATACCACAACATTTATGGATAATATTTTCATCATCCTCCCCAATCTTTGTTTAACAACAAATTTTTATAAGTGGAACGAACATAAAAGTAAATGAGTGAAACGAATGGACTTAACCAAAAGATGCATAAACGCTTCATTAATCTTGCCAATTTGAAAGTACAACAAAGCTTATAAGCAAATACAAATTCAACATGCAAAGAAAAATACAACAAAATTCTAAACAGCCAAGAGTTTGCTGGCTTCGGGGAACTGGAACTTCCTTCTTGATTTGCCAAGCTGAGATGGTCATCTTCAGAGTCGACTGTCGAGATCAGTCTGAGAATCATCTTCACATCCACTCCCAGTAATTGTTTTTCACTTCAGAGTCTGATGAATCCGCTTGATTAGGTGAAGGGTTGTTGATTTGAATGCCTTGAGGCGTGAATAAGATTATATTGGAGTCAAGAAGAGCCTGAACCTTGTTTCTGAGCACTCTACAATCTTTAGTTGAATGCCTCTATGCCCCTGCATATTAGTCACAACGGGCGTCGGCGTCAGAGTTTGGTGGGTACGGAAAAGGCACTAGATCTATCTCTTCTGGCACTATCAATCCACCTTTGATTAAATCTGGCAAGAACTGACTGTATGATATTAGCAATGGAGTGAAATTCCTTTTTGGCTTTCTTCGCCTTTGTCGTGCAGGCTGATGCGGCTGATGGCGGTCTGACCTTTGATACTGAGGCAGTTCTTGGGTTGAAGGAACCATAAGAGATGATGAATTGGCAACCTCTCTGGGAATAACAGGGGGACCGTGCCCCTCTTTTTTCATCAGAGCTTGCAAAGTTTCCAGAACCCAATTCATCTGACATTTGAGGATTCTGACATTCTCTTTCAAGTCTTCTTGGTTCTTCAGAATTTCATTCATTGTTGCCATTGTCCTAAATAGGTGTGCTAGGTATCCTTCAGACACAGAGGAAGAGACACAAGATTGAGAAATGCGAATGTGATGCGAATACGCATGAAATGCAAATGTAAGCCAAGTGATTTCAAGGAACTCAAAGGCAAGTTGCAAAAATTTTTGTGGAAAAGCTGAAGAAGTTTTTGTTTTTAAGACCCAAGCTCTGTTGATATTTTGAAAAGGAAATGAATGTCTGAATTCCTTGAAACCAACAATGGATGCAATGAGATGTATGCAATGCACAAACACGGGTACACATAAACACAGGCATATGTATATACAACGAAGCACACAAGTCCTAGGTTTAGAGGTCTCATGAATGGAGCCATGGTCTACCCATCCCAATAAGTGTGGACTATAGGTTCCTCAACTGTAGAACAGGGTTCTAAAAGTTCTCAGAGTCTACGTAAATCCTTCGGATATTATCGGCCTATGTGACTACTCACGCGGGTTAATAATATTCTCAAGATAAACTCGTCTGAGTGTAGTATCGTGTAACAACTACTTGGGACTACTCCCTCATAGCCACCGCACTACATCCTAAAAGGCCAAGTGGGGTGAAGGTAACTACGGTCCTCAGAATCCCTGGCTCCTAATTGGAAAGAGCGATATCAATGTGACTGCTCACATCAGACATCAACAATCCCAAAGGGCCTCATCTGAGTGTGGTCATCATATGCCATAGATTGTTAGGACTACTCCCAATAACCGACTATTGATTACACCACGATCCTATCATATATGTGCTCTCGAGTCCGGGTTAGGACTTATCTCACCACTCAATGGTACCAGCCCAGCCAAATAGAAGATCCAAGTACAGACAGATATATATAGATATGTACAAGTGTAGCAAGCAAAACATGTAATAACAAAAACAAAAATAAGGTGGATTTAACCCTCAAAAATATGTATCTCCCCAGTGAAGTCGCCATTTCTGTTGCGGTGAGAATCGGATAACAAGCTATTAATTAGCTTACATCACATTTCTTTGAATTCACCATCGACTTTGATTTATCCAAAGGAAAGGTTCAAGATCGAGAAAACCTAAAGGGGGAGATCTAAGGTTCGGGGGTTGGTTATATTAAGGGAAGGCATTAGCACCCTTAACATCTGTAGTCCTCTACAGGAACCTCTTGTTTAGTTTGTGTTATGTTATGTTTGCTTGCTAAGGGAATCCGTTTAATGGTAAATTTAAAGACCTAAAGGTATGTACACTAGGTTTGCTCGCCAAGACATCGCATCTTGTGCCTACGTATCTAACTAAAGAATCAGAGCAACCGTAGTTCACCTAACTAAGGGTGAGAGAGGAACCATTGACTGTGGCCAAAGTTCCAAGGGGAAATGAGTATGAGCTCATATAGAGTTTAAGAAACTCTCTAAGTCTAAGTTGTGATGGGGTAAAGTGAATACTCAAAGTGATGAGTCTCACATAGAGTTTAGAAACTCTATCCTAATTCTAAGTTGTGATTGGATGGCTATGAGGCCAAGAATGAACAAAGGCTCTTAGGAGGCCTAAAGGGGAGATGACTCTTAGGAGGCCAAGATGGTGTATGATCTAATTTATTGACTTATGAGTCAAGATAAAGAACTTTCCTTTGGAATCAAGGAGATAAACAATTCTTATGAACAAGAATATTATAAAGGACTTGAGATTTATATGAACAATATAAGTTTAAGAATTCAAGGAGAATGTGCTCAATTAAGCAAAGATCAAACCCAAAAGTAAGATTCAACATTCATACATGGCAAAAGATAGTAGCATGATTCACCGCATTCAGAACACGTGAAAATACGTACACATCCTTATTAATTTAGAAGTTAAAGAGGAAATCAATCATGGTAAGAAAATTAATGGCAAAATCACAAAAACAAATTCAATCAAAGTTAGGGAGATTATCTCAAGAATGTATTTCCTAAATATCAAGAATTGTCACAAGATTTTTAAAGAAAAGGTGACCTTTTTAGGTAGAGTACAAAGTTTAATGAGAAAGTTTTATATGTTCTTTTTTATAAATAAAATAAAATGGAAGTTTAAACCATAAAAAATTAAATTAAAAAAAAAGACATTCATGACATTTTTATGAGTTTTTGTTTAAAGAAAAAAAAAAGGTTTTTAGAAATAAAATGAGAAATTCTAAAAAAGGGAATAAATAAAAGGGAAGTAGGAATGGGGGTGCATTAGCATTTCTTGCTAGGTTGAAAATACTCTTGACATGCCAAATGGGCCTTTGAGGAGGGGTGGTGTTAGTAATTTCACCCAAGGCCTAAGTCATGGAGAGTGAGAGCTGAAAAAGAGAAGAAAATCAATAAAAAAGGGGTCTGGGGCGAGGGGGATTCGAACCCCAGACCCCAAGGTTACCAGGCGCATCATTGACCACTGAGGTGGCTATACATCCAATGTATAAGCCAACCCTGATAACACTTAAACCATAAGGCGTCTCTCATTGCCTTATTTTAAAAAAAACACATGAATTTAAACATTGAGAGAACTGGTATCAATAAGTCACTTAATTAAGTCACAAGAAGACAAAGAGATAAAATACACCCAACAACAAATTGCCAGCGTGTCGCCCTCCATGCAAACGAAATTGAAATCACGAGATCATCGTGGAATGAAAACCAAGAAGCAATCATGATACACTTCCCACTTGCTTGATCGGTTTTGTCTGTGAATCACACACAAATTTCATGAAGTAAAAAAAACAAGTTGTAGTACACAGAACAAGGAACAACGACAAACCTTAAGTAACCATTCTCACAAGCACAATCAAAGTGAAAAGTGGCGTGGGACAGGGGTACTTGATTCTGGAACTGAATCCCCATCATGGCCAACGTACTAATCATGCGCTCAAAACTCTCCCTATTCTTAAACTAAACTAACACACATATATGTACAACCATGATAGCAATATGTAGAGCGCTTAGATCTATGCATACGAAAACAAAAATCCAAACAAGTAAAATGGTGGTTGCCATTGAAACCAACATGGCAGCGTGATGGGGGTCTGCAATACTAGAAAAATAGTTATGGCACCAACTATCCTTTACCAGCCACTATCACTCTAATCTCTCAACCAGAACTGATAAAGTGAGACACCATGATGGAGTGTCCAAATAGCTGAATAACAACAAACCCTAGATGACTTAAAATGGAGGGTTAATGCAGAGCAAAAAAAACCAATGAAAATGAGGCATTAGACCGAACTTTATGATGATGTGTGATCAAAATAGCAAGTATCTTATGACAAACTGCATCATAACTTTTCTTCATCTTTCAACCTTAAGTATCATTCAGTCACATTGAATATGCTAATGTGCACAGTGGACATCCTGAGAGCACGTTTAAAGCTTCAGCATGAACACTATATACTCCAAGTTTTCAAAACTGGAAATGCTAAAGTTTCCTCGTATATACTCAATATTTTCACAACACATTCATTTATACCAATGTAAAGATTGGCTTAAACATAAACAGGACAAACATTTATGAAGACAGCATATTCATGGCATGAGATCAGTGAGTGTTTAAGGGAAAAAAATACTTACCAAGTGGAGAAGTCCACTACTTCTTCTCTTGGGAACTTTTGAAACCAGTTAGCTTGAACCTTTTCTGACTGATGGTGAAGATGTGAGCAACCTCTCTCAGGACTTGCGTATTTCAGGGTAAAAAATGATATAGTAACTCAAAAGAAAGTACACCGAGGCAGTAGATGCTTGATGATGTTGGTTTTTTGCTCTTATTGTTGATGTTATGGTTTTACTAGCTTATTGTAACACCAAGAGAAACAAGTGTATGGTGCAAGCGGAGCAGGGGTGGTACTGCTCTTGTTTTGATAGTGTCGTTGGTGCTTTGATGTATTAAATGGTTGGTGTTGTGTGTTTATTTGAGGGTTTTCGTAAGAAGGGATTTTTGAGCAGTGGTTTTCAAGTCATGGTTTTTTTTGTGAAGGGATGAAATGAGAGGGTGTTCTCTATTCTGATACTTTTAATGCGTGCTTTTGTTGTTAGAGTTACACAACGAGGGATAGTGAGAGCATGTTGTGTCTTGCTCTCCCGTCTTTTCTTTAAGGCAATGTGTAGTAATGCTTGGTTCCTTGTCTGTTTCATGCAAAAGAGAATGAATAAGGGGGTGTTAACTTAATGAAGGTTGCTGTGTGTGTTTTCTTTGGTGAGAAGGATGTTGGTTGATGCTTGGCTGTTCTTACCCTCCTTATCCTCTTGGAGTGATAACTACACTCCCATTTATAGGAAATGTTGAGCTGAGGTATGGGCAACAAAAGCAACTTGCCAAAATCTCTCTTATTCATTCCATCATGTGAGCTGGATTTTGATACAAAAAGTCTTCAAAATCTCTAGCCACTGATCAAGATAAGATTTGGTTTAGATTTGGTGGATTGATGGGATTGGAGCATGGCTCAAGGAAATATGAATAAACAAAGCTTGTTTAGAAAAGTTTCGCTCACCTTGGCTCCATTTGCCTTTGCATAAACTGAGTTATTTTAATGTGTAACTTGTTAATATCATGGAAAAGGTATTAATGATATTAGGCTGGCCTCTAAACATCAGAAAAAGTGAAGGTTCTTGGTGAAATTTTGATTTTCTAAGTGAAAAACAAAATGCCAACCTACTCACTTTAGTGCACCATAACTTGATAACCATGTATCCAAAATGTGAGATTTTTGATCCTTTGCAAAATAGACATTTGATAGAACAAATTTCATGTTGAAAGATTCTTGAAATGAGGCTTGGAATAGTGTGAAAACCAGCCATGAAGTTATGCACACCAAGTTGTCCAAGAAACTTAGAAAAAATTCTAAGTTATGAAAAATTCACAACTTGAAACAACTAACTTTAGGACATCATAACTTGAGTGTGGTTTATCCAAATGAGGAGTTCTACACATGCTTGGAAAGCTTGAAGAACAAGGAACAACTTTCATGTCCAAAGATTTTTAATTTGAGGCTTGGAACTACACGAAAAATTGGGTTAAAGTTGGGTGAAAACTAAGGTGAAAAAGCTGAAATTTCACTAAGTCCCCAAGGATGACTTATCCTCCAAGTCTCGTAACTTAAAAACCATGCACTTTTTGAAAGAAGGTCCTCTAATATGTTTTGAAGATCATGGAAAGAGCTTTCATTTGAGCTTTGAGTCACTCAATTTGGATTTGTGGTTTGAAAGTTATGATTGTTTCAATATTTGCACAAGTAGTGAAATCTCCACATTTGAAAAGTTTCATAAACTAAACCTTGCTTCCTTTGCAAGAAAATTCTTAGAACTTGATCTCTCATACCCTAAATCACCAATGAGACATGTCATGATGGATTAAGGCCTTGGAGGTTTTATTTTGGATTAAAATCTCAAGGATTAGGGCCTCAGTCAAAACCCTAATTTCACTGTGAATGCACTGGGATAATCTCTCATGATCTTGCTCCTTCCATCACATCTAAAGTTCAAAGATGGTCTTTAGGGATGTTTATTGTCACATGGAGTCAAGTCCTAGGGTTTGGGAACAATTCTTTATCAAAATCAAAGCCAATGATCCACTGGTCTTAACAAAACCCTAATTTGGAGGCAGGGTGAAACTGTGGCTCAAACTACTCATGATGAGAGCCAAATGATCTTGAATTCTTGTTGAATGGGACCTATTGGATTTGGTTAAGCCCAAATGGTTGATGAACCAATCAAACCTTGAATCATCAAGGCAAAATTCTTCAGTGATTCCTCAGGTTAAACCTTAATTCCACAATTTGGTCTGGTGATCCTTTGTTGACTGGAATTGATTCAAAGTCCTGAGATCTTGGTTCCACACAACTAGTGAATCTTTGTGATGATTGTATGGAGCCATGGAATACCTTAGGAGGCCTTGAACCTCTCTGTGTAAACCCTAATTTCAATCATAAGAGAAACAAACTGGCAAGATGGTGATTAGTTAAATAATGCATATATGATTGATCCTGAATGTCTATGCAAGATGTTATGACATCTAAGAGGTAAAATTTGGGGTACAACAACCGCCAACAACGGCCATTTCTCCTAATGGCGACAACTGGCATCCTGCATGCCTTCACCTCTTAGATGCATTCCACGCGTCTTACTTTCAAAACAAAATTCCCTCGTTTATTTAAATTTCAAAATATCCGTCGAAGCAAGGCCTTCGCCTAATCATGTCAAAATGGCTCTAATACTTAGAAAAATCTCCAGCTCTTCCATTCCAACTTAACCCTTATTTTCGACTGACCTTCTTCACAAGAAATAAATTGTTGTCGAAATGCTCTGGCCAATCTTAAACTTTTACCTTCTGAACAAAATCCAGGTGTCAAAATTAGGAGCCTACAAATTGCCCCCCAGAAAATGCCTTTTCGACAAAGGAGAAAAAGCATTTTTTGACAACATAATTTGACGCCTTAAATCATTTCGACAAAACGACTGTTCATATGACTTTTCATTTATAGCGTGGTCAACTATGAAATCAACCACTACTTGCCCTTTGACAGCTTTTAGAGGTAAGTATGTCAAAGAATATTCAGTTAATGCTAATGCCCACTTTCCAATTCGACTGTGCAAAATTGGTTTAGATAACATGTATTTTATAGCATCTAAATGAGAAGAAACGAAAACATCCACTAGTTTTATATAGTACTTCAATTTCATACATGAAAAGTATAAACATAAACACAACTTTTTTACTACACTATATCTAGTTTCCGCATCGTTCAGGACCCTACTGAGGTAATAAATGGCTCTTTTGACACCATTCTCATCCTCTCGAGCCAACATGCTCCCTAATGTCTTGTCCGACGAAGATATGTACAGCCTCATACTCCTACTTCTACAAGGTGACATCAAAATTGGAGGATGCGCCAGGTACTCCTTGATCTTGTCAAAGGCATCCTGTTGCGCTTTCCCCCATTCTAAGTCTTCTTTCTTCAGTCGAAGTAGAGGGGAAAAGGCTTGCTTCTTCCCACTAAGGTTGGAGATGAACCTTCTAAGAAAGTTGATCTTGCCAAGTAGAGACTGCAATTCCTTCTTAGTATATGACGATTTCGCTTCCATTATTGCCTTGGCCTTGTTTTGATTGATTTCGATCCCTTTTTTGTGGACCACAAAGCCTAGGAAGTCTCCCGCCTGCACACAAAACGCACATTTGAGAGGATTCATCTTTCAGCCAAACTTCCTCATCCTTTCAAAGGACTGTCAAAGATGGTCTATGTGACTTTTTCCTGAAACAGGCTTAACAACAATATTGTCAATATAAATATGCATGAAAGTCTCAATGAAATCGTGAAAAATCGAATTCATTGCTCGCTGGTATGTTGCCCCGGCATTCTTTAAGCCAAAAGACATTACCACCCATTCATAGGTGCCTAAGGCTTCAGGGCATCGAAATTCCGTTTTAGGAACATCTTCCTCAGCAATAAAAATTTGATTATAACCAGAGTACCCATCAAGCATACTAAGGTACTCATGGCCTGCGGCAGAATCGACAAGCATTTCTGCCACTGGCATAGGATATTCATCCTTTGGGGTAGCAGAGTTCAAATCTCAAAAATCAATGCACACCCTTAGTTTGCAATTTTCTTTATTACAGGAACTATATTGGCAATCCATTCGACATACATGGTCGGGCGGATGAACTTGCATTTGAGGAACCTTTCGACTTCTTCTTTAATATTTGAAAGAATCTCAGGTGCGAATCTCCTTGGAGTTTGCTTAACAGGTTTCCTCCCAGGTTTTATTGGTAACCTTAGTTCGACCAGATTCCTATCCAGACCGGGCATTTCTTCATAGTCCCATGCGAAACAATCCTTGAATTACTTCAGCAATTGGACTATTTCGACCTTGAGTTAGGGGCTCACTTTTGCCCTGATGTAGGTTGGTCTTTTTTTGCCCCCGACCCCAAGTCGATTTCTTCGAGTGGATCATGTGCCATCATCTTAATGTTCGCTGCTAATGGATCATTATCAAAGCCCAAAGGCTCATCATCATAAATAGCGTTGAGCCTCTGGTTTTGCAATTCTCCCAGATCTTTGTAGGATGGATCTGTATCAAAGTCTCTTCCAGGACCTTGTTGATCTACTTCGATCTCGTTGGCTTCGACAGCCATATACTTTACTTCAGCCTCTAAGGCCCTTTAAGCTTGTTCTCAGCTACATAAGCCGCGATCTTCTTAAGAACTAGTGACTCACTCATTGTCACTAAATTCGCTGCCCTAGCCAGTTGGCTGGATGCGTGAGGTTCCAAAAATATAATCTTCTTCGCCAACTACCTCTCTATCCCATTGAAACCCGTGGGTGGGATGAAGGTATAATGAGCAGAAGGCGTTGTCAGTTGGCGTCATGTCGAAGGTTGCAAGACTACAAGGAGAATATGAGCCAAATTTCTGTCGAAGCTTCGCCTGTCAACCTCGTTTACTTCGGCCAGAAAGTAACTTTGGTCAACCTCTATATTTTCGACAATCCCGTCAGCACGCCATATCGTTATTCGTTGGTGCATCGACGAAGGGACGACACCTATGCCATGTATCCATTCCCTGCCTAACAATAGGTTGTAATTTGCCTTTGAGGCAATTACCATAAACATTGTCGGTCTTGTGATGGTTCCGACTGTTAGATCTACTTGTATCACACCCATGGTGGTTCCCGCTTTACCCTCGTAATTCGACAACACCATGTTGTGAGGTTTGGTGTCGGAATCATCCTTTCCAATCTTCTTGAGCATGTAATGTGGCATCAAATTGACTGCCGCACCTCCATCAACCAAAATCTTGTTTACCCCTATGTTGCCCACCTTTCCTTTAATGAAAAGGGGTTTTAAGTGACTTCTCATTGAATCATCTGGCCTTTCAAAAATGTGTTTTGTTCTTCCACGCATCTATTGTTCATGATACAATAACAAACATGCCTATGTCTGGCCGTTTCGACTTCTATAGCATCTTCCTCATCTTCGACTTCCATTAACTGGTCCTACTCCCTGGGGAGTACTGAGACAACGTTACACATCACGTCGAAAGATGCCTCTGACTCTGAGTTAAAATCGTCCGTTATTTCACCATCCCTAGTTACGTCCTCCTTCGACGACACTTGTTCTAGAGCAGTGGGTGGCTTTGCGTCCTTCGATTCCTCTTTCTGATTCGAAGTTTGAATATTTCTGCTGGTTTCTGGCTTGGCTTTTCCTGCAACCTCATTCTCTGCTTTCTTTCGACGTTGATACCTCCTCAATTGTGACTTCGTCATAGGGTTCTTGCCCTTGTAGTTTTCAGATGGGTAAGTCATCTTCTTAGACTTTTGGAATTCTTTCCTATATGATATGGAAGATCCCCGTTGTACTTCGAAATTCTTCCACTTCCCTTGTCCTTGGGCTTGTCGGATTGGATTAACCCATTTGTCATCTGGAGCCTTATTTGTAGGCTTGAATGTGTTAGGGTACCTTCCTCAAAACCTCTTCCTGTTTTGGTCTCCTCTTCTGGGGTCGAATCTTTCTCCTCCTACTAGTTGGGAAGGCTTCCAATTTCCTCTTCTTTTTGCTCTCTCCACTCCCTCTAAGTGTTGTGCCGCCTTTTTGTCGAAGACGACACTACAACGAGGACAGAACATTACTTCAGACCTTTTTCTTTGGCATCTGTGGATAAAATCTGCCAAGTTTTCCTCCTCTTTGGGGTATGCTAGTTTGTGGTATTCCTCACGTCGACGCTCTTCATCGACTTGCATCGAAACATTTTGAGACACCTCCACCATGTTGACATTGGCAGCTATCTCTGTGGCAATGCTCATTTTGTTCAACTTCAAACTGAGGCCTTCATTTACCTCGTGGTCCCTCTTGATACGGTTGAAACCCTCAGTGGCTTCCTTTGTTGGTACCTTTAGAGGCAAACCTTTAGTAACCTGTTGGTTGACAAATTCGACAGCCTTCTCCTTTGGATCCTCCATGGTTCTCCGGAGGAGGCCAACAACAGCCTGTTTGTAGGATCCCGTAGTAGTCCCTTTGTTAACCTGGGTGACACCATCAGTGGTCTCGTTATTGATTTGGACGAAATAATCAGTAGTTTCATTGTTGACTCTGGCGAAACCTTCAGTAGTTTCGTTATTGATTCTGGAGAAACCTTCACTAGTTTCGTTGTTGACACCATCAGTGGCCTCAGCAATGTAGTTCTCTATGATCTTTCCGTCAAGGTCTTCAGTAACCTTAACCATCATAACCTGGTTCACAAAGTCATTAGTAACTTCGACCATGTCACATTTGTCGGCGGGATCCTCTGCAACCTCCACCATATTCACGTTGTTGTCGAAGCCATCAACAGCCTTAATCATATCCATGTTGTCGTTGAAGCCTTCAGCAACTTGACCATGTTCACCACGGATGGCTCAGCGTAGTGGGCTTCTACCACTTGCAAAGGGTTTGAATCCACCTTCATCTGGGGGTTAGACTTGTCGCCGAATTTGAGCCTTCCATCTCTAATTGTATTTTGCACTAGATCCCTGAAAAGGAAACATTGAGACGTTTTATGACCCAAAAAATTATGGTATTTTCAAAAACCTCTCTTTTTTTGTTGTTCTAAAGGAGGCGCTTTAGTACCAGGTGGCACTATCATTTGGCCATTCTTGACTAACAAATCAAATATTTCGTCACACTTTGTGACGTCGAACGTATAAGTTCTTTTGGGGAACTTGTCGTTCTTTTTCGATTCGATTGGGTTTTTCCCATTCGACGGAGCCAAGACTTTGCAAGCATATGGCAGACCCTGTTTTAATTCCGCCAGATCGACCTCATGTTCGTCGAAATTCAATGATTCATCTTCATCGTTGTCTTCACAAACTTCGACATAGGATACTCTTTCTTTTTTATTCTTGTTAGCCCTAGCTTTTTCGGCTTTTAGTCTTTCTACCTGCCTAACCCTATCAGCCAATTGGGCCATGTCTCTTAAGTACTCGGTATCTAATTTCTTTCTAATTGATTAGTCGAGGCCTCCTGCAGCCATTCCGACTAACTCGTGTTCAGGCACCTGTGTAAAACACCTTGCCTTAAGCAACCTAAACCTATTCAGGTAGTCATCAATTGGCTCTGAGAACTTTCTCTTGACGCTAGCTAATTCCTTCAAACTTATCTTTGTTTGTCCCAATTAGAATTGTTCAAGGAATAATCTCTCCAATTGGGTCCAGGTATGTATCGAATTTGCAGGCAGAGTAGTAAACCAAGTAAAAGCGTTTTTTGTTAGTGAACTTGGGAAATATTTTATCTTCAAATTTTCATTGTTTGATATTTTGCCTGCTTCTATCAAATATCGTGCCACGTGTTCGACCGTCGATTCACTAGTATCTCCTAAAAATTTCGTAAACTTAGGAACCTTCCACCTTGGGGGTAAATCTTGCTGCAAGATATATTCAGATAAAGGGGAAGTATAACTGGGCCTCTGGAGGCCCACATTCATGCTGTTTCTTACCATAATCATTTCGACCATGGCTGCCAAATTATTTTGTGCAGGCATATCGTTATGTCGCATTTGTTGTATAATATTGTCAGCATTTTGGTTTCTATTAACTAATACTGCCCTTGGTTCTTGTGGGATAGGAATTTCGACTCCTGGCTGTTCGACTGCCCCTCCTTGGTTCAACACATTCGCCTGAGGGATATTTAGTTGTCTTTGATTTATAGTAGGTACCTCTTCGACGGCTACTCCTGGATTCAGAATTACACGTTCCCTTTGGGGAGGTTGAGGGACACCAAAGAAATCAGCAATGCGCGTCATCTGCGCTGCCAATTGTTGATTTGTTTGTGTAGTGTTTTGGATCAAAGGGTTAAATATAACCCCCATCTGTTGGGCTTGCATTTGAACCATATCATGGTTGCTCTCGTCCATTTGTTGCCTAATTACTTGTGCATAATTATTAATAATGTTTGGCATATGTGTTTGATATCCCTTTCCTAAGGGCTGACTAATCCTACCCATATGGTTTACACCAGACCCCGATCCTTGTAAAGGTGAAGTCACGTTAACCGCTGGATCTGTAAATGCTGATGACGCATTGTGTAAACTT
This sequence comes from Lathyrus tuberosus, assembly GCA_022829125.1. Taxonomy (NCBI): domain Eukaryota; kingdom Viridiplantae; phylum Streptophyta; class Magnoliopsida; order Fabales; family Fabaceae; genus Lathyrus; species Lathyrus tuberosus. The sequence continues at coordinate 3,783,855 of JALAZF010000199.1, read as the reverse complement.
GCCATCACTGATGTTGGCATTCCATACGGCTGTTCTCGATTTAGTGGAGGCATGGAAAAACTAGATATAAAAGGCCTGTACATACTCCCTGAAGGGGGAGGGGTCATTTGAGGAATTTGGGGTCCCATAATAGAAAAAGTAGGCGCACTCTGAGGGATTAAATGCGCTGGTGTCGAACCCGCTGTTGATGGTATAGCCTCTAATACTGGTATTGAGGCCGTATTGCCCCCATTCGAAGGAATAGGGGGTGGTACTCCATCATTTGTGGAATTCTGATTGTCTGGCGGATTTAGATTCGCCATTCTCCTTACTCGTCTTCTTCTAGGTCTTTCTTCGTTATTTATGGCTATCTTACCACTCCTTAGTCTCATGCAACGAAGCGAATAAGGCCTTTGTAAGAATAATGTAAAAATAAAGGTTTTAAATTGTCAATAGCACAAGGTCCCACACGGCGTGCCAATTTGTTTGCCTTGAAAAATAGCAAACAACCGCTGGTCTCCTAATTTGTGAAAATTAGTTTACTTACAGGATCGACCACACAAATCCTAGGACAATGTGCTTTAAGAGTTTTGACAATTTGTGTGAAAATCAAACCTTTTGTTCATTAAGTTCATCATTATTTTCAGAAACTGATGTAATTCGAATGAAAATGATAAAGTTTTGTTCTTGAAAGGAATAACGAAAACGTAATAAAAGTGCAAGAATGAAATTGCAGAAAAATAGAATAAATTGCATGTAAATAACTTAAAACTTCATTGAAATGTAAAGAATAAACTGGTGTTTTTCCAAACGTACATTTCTCAATGATAACTCTTTTCTCTCACACGAGTACTTTGAGTATGTTTGAGTAACTTGTACAAATTTTGAATACACACACGAAAATCTAACACTATGGCCCCCTATTTATATACAGTCGAAATAACCGCTAACAACGGCCATTTCTCCTAATGGCGACAAATGGCATCCTGCATGCCTTCACCTCTTAGATGTATTCCACGCGTCTCGCTTTCAAAACAAAATTCCCTCCTTTATTTAAATTTCAAAATATAAGTCGAAGCAACGCCTTCTCCTAATCATGTCGAAATGGCTCTAATACTTAGAAAAATCTCCAGCTCTTCCATTCCAACTTAACCCTTATTTTCGACTGACCTTCTTCATATGAAATAAATTGTTGTCGAAATGCTCTGGCCAATCTTAAACTTTTACCTTCTGAACAAAATCCAGGCGTCGAAATTAGGAGCCTACAGCAGGCCAAACAACTAAACAGGAAATCAAACAGCGGCTTCCTCCTCGGGCCTGGGTCCCCCGTCACCAGCACCCTTGATGGACTCCTCGGGGTCAACCACCCTACCATCGACCACCCGGTGGAAAGACCAATCCCCTCGAAGGCAAGTTGAGCCCCCGGATTCGTAATATGGACCTGCTCTAAAGCATTGTTGAAGCCCACCTCGAGAGCCTCCAAGCAGTCCTGCTCGAGCTCCCATATCCGGGAGACCAGGGCACCACGGGCCGCCAGGGCTCTCTCCTCCTCCGTCTCATCCTCAGCAGGCTTGGCGGCAGCCTCCAGCTCGGCAACCTTGGTCAAAAGGCGATCATGTTCCTCTTTGGTTCCCTTCAGCTCTTCCCTCATTTCAGTCATATCTTGGAGGAGGCGCATATGGGCTTCGTACCTCGTTTGAGCCTCTTGCAGATCGCTCTCCACCTTATTTTTCCTCCTCTTCGAGGATGGCGTTCTCGTCCCACAACTTCTTCAGCTCAGAGGTCGGACTGGTTTCATCATTGAGGACCAAGGCCGTTTCGAAGATCCTCGTCATGACGGCCATATCCTCGGTTAACGTCCTCCTTTGGGCCACCCTGTCGATCCCCATGATCGCCTTAGTTTCATCCTCACCCACAGTCGGGGAATTGTCCCCGGAGAAGAAGTCTCGATGGATGTGGCAAAGAGGCAGCACAAACTTCTCTACAGGCACACTCTCTTCGAGGTCTACAAGTATAGGCTCCTCGGTGCGCTGTCTTTTAGAAGGGGTATCCTATAGGGGAGGAGACTGGCTACATTGGGGCAAGATGAGCCGCTTGCTCCTTGGTCGGGATTCATCATCTTTTAGACCTGGGAGACTCTACCCTTAGTTATCTTCGCACCCTTGGTCGCCGCAAGCTTCATGATACGTTCCTACACATTCGATATTTGGCCTGCGACACTGAACAGAAAAATAAGTCAGTACAAAAAAAAAGAGAAAAGGGCAGACTCCCAAGCAAAGCAAACATTCACTACCTAGGAACCTCAAGGCTTCCTCATGGGACCCGCACTCTAGGAGGGTCTTGGTGTTAATAAATCGAGCCTCATGGAAAACTTCCCCGCAATCTTTGAGGATGAACCTCCCATCCTTATGCACACATTTGGCGGGTGTAAAACTAGAGACAAAGTCTACCATCTTCTTGTATGACTCCTGGTCGTCAGCGTCCAGGTCGCCATGCTTCACGATGTAGCTCTCTATGCCCTTCGCAATGTGGCCTTCCTCCCACTCAAGGGGAAACTTCGACACTAATGTCTCATCGCCTTCCTCGTTGACCACAAGGTTATACAAGGAGTCGACGACCACATGCGAGACGGGCTTGACGACGTAGAACCGGTCTTTGAAAGTGCAAACAGAGTCCTGGTACGCCCGTAACAGTTTCCTCGGCTGCTTCATATAGCGCAATTTTTTTGGTCCTGAGTCACGATCGCTTGGGTACTACAGTTCGATTCATTTTTTATCCTATTGAGCTGATTAAGGAAGGGAAATAGATGTCTCCAATTAACCCTGCTTGCATACTGAGTTTGAACAGCGGTCTGTTAGGTTACAGATGCTATGTGGAAGTGGGGCCCAATCTTTGGTTATTTTGTTAAGAACACAGTGTCTAGATTATTTGTGAGGTTTTTGGTAATGCGTTTAAATTTGATGCTTTTGGGTTAATTTGGTGGAGATACTGGATTTTGGGTTTTTGATTAGTATGCTCGCTAATATTTTTTCAATCTTATGCCTACGTATTCCCGTTTGATGAAATAGGGAAATCAGAGCGATCGTAGTTCCTCCTATTCTATGGGAGGAAAAAGGTTGTTTTGGTGTCTTGTTCAAAGCCCAAGACATGAAGCTAAAGGTGGTTTGTATCTTGTTCAAAGCCCAAGATGTGAAGCTGAAGGGTCTGGGCTGAGAGAGAATTTCTCATCTCTAAAGAGGAGTTGTTGATGTTTGTATGTTATGAGCAAGGCATGACTTTGATGCCAAAAGTTTGATTGACTCAACCGGGGTTTTCTTTATACAAAGCCTAAGAGGAGGCGATTGACCCAACAAGAGGGTACTAACAAGTGACTGACTCAACAAGAGAGTTCTTTTTATGTGTCTTGTACGAAGCCCAAGACGGAGGCTAAAAGGTTTGACTCAACAAGAGAGTACTTTTATTTGTCCTGTATAAAGCCCGGGGTGGAGGCTAAAAGGGAAGGGACTCAACAAGAGAGTCTGTTTGACAAGTGATTGACTCAACAAGAGAGTCTTTTATACTCAACAAGAGAGTGTTTTTATCTGTCTTATACGAAGCCTAAGATGGAGGCTAAAGAGGTTTGTCTCAACATGAGAGTCTTTTATACTCAACAAGAGAGTGTTTTTCTATCTCGTACGAAGCCCGAGATGGAGGCTGAAAGGAGATTGACTCAACAAGAGAGTCTTTTATACTCAACAAAAGAGTGATTTATATGTGCCTTGTATGAAGCCCAAGACGAAGGCTAAAAATGTTTGACACAACAAGAGAGTCTTTTATACTCAACAAGAGAGTGTTTTCTATCTCGTACGAAGCCCGAGATGGAGGCTAAAAGTGGTTGACTCAACAAGAGAGTCTTTTATACTCAATAAGAGAGTGTAGGGAGAATCATTGTACAAAACCCAAGAGGAGGCTAGTTGTGCTAGGGAAGGAATCATTATACAAATCCTAAGAGGAGGCTAACTTTGTTGGTGACTGTTTCAGTTTAGTGACAGGTCCAGTATATTGGATAAAAGAGAAAATCAGTTCTTATAAAGGGAACGATTATGGGTAAGGTTGTGCTTTGGTATTGATCAGAGGATCAGGGTTATTTCTTATTCTTTAAGGAAATGGGAAATCCAAAGGGTATTGAGATTATCCAAGTCTACTGGTGTTTTGAGAAATCGATTCTCAGATAAGTGAATGATCTTTGTATGATGCCCAAGAGAAGCCTGGATTGTTAAGGGATGAAGGTCGACCCATTAACTGGTCTGACACTTGACTCAGAAAGACAACTCTAGCAAATTGATGACTAGGTTCTGTTCCTATACCTGTAGAGGTCTCTAGGTCCTTGTACTAAGCCCAAGAGAAGGCATGAGAGCTTTTAAGAAGCCGAAGGGTCCTTGTACAACGCCCAAGAGGAGGCGGGGATGCTTTTAAGAAGCATGTGGATCCCCAAACCCCAAGAAGTTCAAGACATGCCATTAGCCGAGAATAGATCAAGCCAGGAAAGTCTGAGAATTTGGAAGAAACTCAAGAGATGCCATTCACGGAGAAAAGATCATCTCTGGGGAGTTAGAGTTTCTTTGACAATGTCTAAGGGTGACAGTCTGAGAAAGGGTTCACAGAGAATGTTGCCTTTCACGTTTCCCTATTGTTTAACCCCAAGAGGAGGGAAGACTGTATCTGGTAATCCTATGGGGATCTAGTTTTGACTGTATTTAAGAGCGACCAACAGGCTTTACCTAGTTCTAGATGTAGTTGCCGGGGAAAACTCTAAATAACCATACTAGTATTACATAGTTGATATTTGACAAGTATATAAAAGGATGTGAAAAAGGACTTACAGTGAGTAGCCCCACAATACAGTTATATATATATATGAAAGCGGATAAAGAAAGTGGGTAAACACTTACTCGGTTGTAGAGCTTCCATGTTGTTTGGTTAGTTGTTCAACAAAGAAAGCTTTGATAACAATATTATATTCTAAATCAAAGGAGAAAGTGCTTTGAAAAGATTGTTGGGGCTTACAGCTCAAGGAGAGGCCCAAGGTTTAATCAATGATTGCACTATTGTTTTGAATTTGTAAAGGGACTTATACAAGTGACTGAGGACCAAAAAGGTTTTCTGTACAAAGGGATGGGTCTTACACTCTCTCAAGAGGCCCAAAGGTGTTTAAAGAAAATGAATGGGGTTTATAACGAGAGGGTAGGCCCAAAGGGTTTTGTTTGGAAAAATGACGACCGCGCCGAGATTTCTTTAACGTACTGGGTCTTATACAATGCATTGAGGCCCAACAAGGTTTTATCTACAAGGGATGGGTCTTACACTCTATTAGAGGCCCAAAAATTTATTTTTGTACAAGTGGTGGGGCTTACTGCTCAAGGAGAGGCCCAAAATGTTTTTGTTTAAAAGGCGACGATCACGCTGAATTTTTGATGGGATCGGGACTTATACAATACACTGAGGCCCAAATCATTTTGGTTTTCAAAAAGGGTTGGGTCTTACACTCTACTAGAGGCCCAAAATGTTTGAAAAAGATTTGTGATGGTTGAATTGATCAAAACCCTAATTTGTTTTCAAAATATATTTTAATTGAATAAAAATTCAATTAAAATGATCAAAATTGTTAAACATGTGTGAAAAACAAATTGTGGTATTGGATTAATGTTTGAAAAATCATGTTTATACCCACAAAATAATTGGAAATCAATTAAGTTTGGAAAATCAAGGGAGAAAAAATATTTCAAATGGTAAAAACAAATAAAACATTAATTCTTTGCAAAAATATCAAATATATGAAATAATTAATATTTTTGGGATTTTTTGGTAAAATAAAATATTTTAACATTTTTGTGAATTATTAAAAAAAGAACCAACTCAAAATTATTAAAACTCAGAGAGAAATTAATTTTTGAATCAATTAAATAAAATCACAAAAATTCAAAAATTCAAATATTTGAAAAAGGGCGCCAAGAACATCTTGGCCTTGCCCGCGTGCTCTGTTTTGCCCAGATTTGCATTTTTTCATCAATCTCACTGAATACTTGATGAAATCACACAATCCACATATCAATATACTCGTTTTCACCTCACGATCATGTCTATGGTCTTTAATTTCATTTATTTTAAGCATGGAATAAAAAATCAAAGAGAAACCTCAAGAACCCTAAAATTTGCATGAAGGCTCAGAAATTCCATACACGATTCAAACAAAGCAATTGATTGAGGGAAAACACTCCATGCATGATTATGAACATATGGCCAAATTATTGTGCAGCAAAAAATGCATGGATCATAGAGTTAGAAGAGCTCATGCTTACCTCTTGCAGCTGGTCATCGTGTTTTATGTTAGAGGTGTTACAGCTAGGTTCCAATGATGTGGATAGCTTCCCTAGGTGCCAAGTGATGTGCCTGAGTGCTTGAAATGGTTTGAAACAAGCTGGAACTGAAGATGGTATCCCAACTGCAACTTGGTTAAAACCTTGAGCAGCTGGCTGGTGATTCTGAGAAATCAGTGTTCTGGATATTGTTTAAGTGTTTGGATCACTTCTATATGATGTTTATGAGGTGTGTGTGTGATTGGTTTGGTTGGAATTGCTCTCAAACTCAAAACCCGATAGTGACTTGCTTTGGAAGGCAAATTTGGAAGTGAGAAGGTGATTTTGAGGAAAGCATCTGTTTCATGGCTTTGGTGTACTCAAACTGATCACAAATGAGCTCTATTTATAGTGGAGCAAGTTTTTTTTGCAAGCAATAGTGAATGGCAACTGCTGCAGAGGTTTGGCCAATGTTGATCAATGAGAATCCAAGTCTCCTCTAGCCATTGACTAGAGGTTAGGGCACAGGCTGCTGGTTCCCTTGGTCTTGGATATGTCTTGACTGAATTCTAGTGGAAATGGCTCAGTCCATACCACCTTGGTGCATCCATTGAATGCTCCAAAACAAAATTGGAGTCTTGTCCCCTCTTTAAGGATTTCTAGGTTTGGCATGTTATTTTTAGTTCCAAGGACTTGGGAGGCTTATGGATCAGTGTTTTCCCCTCCTTGGTCTCCCCCTGAGGTGTTCAGATGGATAAGTGTGTTTGTCATTTGCACAAATTTGGCAAATCGAGCAAAATGCACAAATCTGCCTTGCTTTGACAGTTTTCAGCAAGGCATATTGCCATTGTCATATCTCATGGCTCAAGTGGAATTTGATGGAGTTCTTGGCCATTTTGGAAAGCCCTCATATGATACAACAATTGTTTGATCATAGTTGGTTTTGATACTTTTTGGATCCAAGTGAAAAATGCCCCTACATTTGGAAAAAAGTGAAGGCAGATTCCGACTTAGTGAAAATTTCACTGTGTTGGAAAAAAGTGACATTTTCACTTTTTGTGATTTTGATCATTCCATAACTTAAAATCCATGAGGAATTAGAATGAGTTGTATTTAGAGCTTTTGTAGAGTGCCATGAGAGCTACAAATCCAGCTTTGAATGGGAAAAAATGGCCTTGTGGTTTAGGAGATATGATCCTCCAAAGTTGGTGGTACCCTAGCCACTTTGTTCCATAACTTAGAAAATTTCTAAGTTTTTTATGGTTTCCCCTTTTACAAGTTATCCAACTTTTCTTGATGAATGATGATTCCAATCACACATTAACATCATTTTAGGGTCAAAGAACCATAATTGTGAAAAATCTCCAAAAGTCAAAGTTGACTTTTGTGCACAGATGACTTTTTGTCAGATGAACTCCAAACTGTGCGATCCTCTAAGAAATCAAGTACTTGACCAAAATCAAACTTGATGGATTGATTTCATAGGTGTTATAGGGGGCATTGAATCATTTCCCAAGGTTTGGGAGCATGTCCTGGTCAAAAGTCAAAGGCACAGTTGACTTTTCTCGCGAAACCCTAATTGTGGTTCTGATGAAATTGAAACTTGTTGCTCAGGCTTCTTGGATCAATCCATTGTTGCAAATGGATCAATGTAGTGTGTTAGGGACCCTCAAATCATCTCTTGAGGTCTTGGCTCCTGTTTTGTCCCAAAAGTCAACTTAGGGGTGATTTAGGTCAAGAAACCCTAATTCCTGATTTTTTATGAATGCATCCCCTAAGGCTAAATTAACTTGATGATTGAGTTTATGAGGTCCCTTAGAGTATTTTTAGGTTATGCTTTGAAGCATTGGCTCATTCCCAGAGGAAAAATTCCAACTGGAGGCCTTGGTCGACCAAAACCCTAATTTGGTGACACTGGCGATCTTGAGGCTTAATCCACTCAGAATGTTGCAGCCTTGTGCTTAATCCTTGAGGTGGGAGTCCTCTTGATCCATTGGGGATGTTTGAGAGGCTAGACAAGTTGAAGATCATGTCATTCCTTGATTAATCCTTTGTCTAAGAGCTCTGAGAGGGCTTGAAACCCTAATTTTGATTGTAGTGGATGCTCACCCATCTTTGGGGAGACTAATGAGGCATAATGATTCGTCCATATTGTGATGATGATTTGCACAATGATGGGAATCTTAGTGGTCAAAATTTGGGGTATGACAGATGCCCCTATTTAATCTTCTTGGACCCGAAGGTGTCAATGGCGAAGGTATTCGGGCATTCGGGGTGCAAGAGGATTAAATATCGGAATACCCGAAATTTTGATGGTGGTTAAAAATGGCAGCTCACGCATCCTTCTTCTTTTGATAAGCAATGATGCTTAGAAAAGGTAAACTTCCCCTCGATCCTGGTCTTCAGCCAAGGAACTGGTCTTAGTTTCTTAAGTAAGCTTCCCCTCGATCCTGGTTTCCTACCAAGGAACTGGTCTAAGTTTCTGATATAAACTTCCCCTCGATCCTGGTTTCCTACCAAGGAACAAGTCTAAGTTTCTGATATAAACTTCCCCTCGATCCTGGTTTCCTACCAAGGAACTGGTCTAAGTTTCTGATATAAACTTCCCCTCGATCCTGGTTTCCTACCAAGGAACTGGTCTAAGTTTCTTTTGTCAATAAACTTCTTGACAAGGGTCGCTGTTCATAACGAATTTCCTTAAACTTCTCGCCAAATTTTCCTGGGGAGATGCCATTTGATGGAAAAATATTTGATGTCAGAGTTGCTGGGGGAGCCCAGTCGTCTGAGTTGTAGAGGTGCACAAACTTCTCTGTTGGAGACGCCATTTGTCGACTCTATCGGGGAAAACGAGTCTCTTGAGAGACTGTTTCCACTTGGGGTATTACATCATACTTTTCTCGAGATCTTCTCGGAGAAATTCCATATGATGTGATCCAATTTTGAGGTGCTGATGACCTTTTCGTCAGCAGATTTTTTCGGAGAAAAACGCTTGCATTGCCGACTCTCTGATTAAGAGGCTTTCTCTGGGGATTTTCCTTAATCCGGGAAAGCGAAAATATCATCTTCAATGGCGAAGAGTGATGTTTGTCAACGGTCTTCTTATTTTTCAGAGGTTCAAGTTATCAAAGTGGTCAAGGGCCGACTCTAATCCAGAAATAACCTGGAGGAGAGAGATAGTTCAGACGTAACATTTCATAACGAGGAAAGAACAGACAACTGATTGAGAGGACTTTTATCACTAGGGGCTAAGACCGACTAGAGTGATAGTGATGCAATATGAATGCAAATGTAAATCATTAATGCATGATGTATGTATGTTTATGCTGACAAAACTGACGCAACATACAGACTAGTAGATGAACACGACTGGATACTCGGCCACAGTGGGGGATGTAAAGTATCATTGGTTCACGATAGCAATTATGCCTTGCTTAGGAGAGATAGTCCCTGTGGGGAACAACCGTTGGTCGGGCTTAGGAGGCAAGAGCTCTGCCGGGGGTGTCAGATGAAACATGGTCTCTGACACAGTTGATCCTTCGTTTAGACGTACTGGTTTAGAAGGAGTACTTTGATCTGCATTTTAAAGCTCGATTACTTCTGGAGTAGCGATCGATGTTCTTTCGATGTTCAACAATCTAAAGAAATTGCCATCTTTATTTTAAAAGCAGAAAAAGTTTAACAAGTAAAATTCATTTTTGTTTTATTTCAAGAATAGTTAATCATATTAAAATGTCGTTCTGTAAAGCTAAAACAAATAAGAATTGCAAACAAAAGCACAATGGCTCAAATTTTATTGATATGATGGAAATCATCCAAACGCGTGATCCCATAGAGTATTCACAAAGTTAGAAATTGGTAATTTAAGGGAAAAGGGCTACATTAAAACTTAACAACCACTATCCTTCTACCAACTTTGAATTCGGAGCATCCTGAGCCTCCGTCGAAGATGACCTTGACTGGAGTTTTCTGGTGGGTGGCATGACTGCTGCTGAGGGATTTGCCCATGTTGAACATAGTTACTTGCCATTATCCCTAATTTTTTCCTGGATTGTACTTTGAGATTTCCAATCCACCGGGATGTTTTTTTTTTATTTTGTCTCTAATTTTTGCCTGGACCACCCTTTCGGGTTTTCAATCCACCAAGACATTTTTTTTAGTTTAGGCGAAGTATTTCTTGACTACGTCAACATTTGTGGGGTAGGCAAATTCTTCTCCATCCATGGTTGTGAGTCTCAAGGCGCCGCCTGAGAAAGCTTTCTTGACCACATAGGGACCTTCATAATTCGGAGTCCATTTGCCCCGGGAATCAGTGAGAAATGATTGTATCTTTTTTAACACAAGGTCTCCTTTCCTGAAGATGCGAGGTCGAACCTTTTTGTCAAACGCCTTCTTCATTCTTTGCTGATACAACTGACCGTGGCATAGTGTCGTTATTCGCTTTTCTTCGATCAGATTTAGTTCGTCATGTCGACTTTGACACCATTCAGCTTCTGTTAGCTTAGCTTCCATCAATACTCGGATTGATGGGATCTCTACTTCTATGGGGAGTACTGCTTCCATGCCATATACTAGAGAGAAAGGGGTTGCCCCTGTTGAAGTGCAGACAGATGTTAAATAACCGTGAAGAGCAAAGGTAGCATCTCGTGCCAGTCTTTGTAGGTTACAACCATCTTTTGAACAATCTTCTTAATATTCTTGTTAGTCGCTTCTACCGCTCCGTTCATCTTGGGTCGGTAGGGAGATGAGTTATGGTGTTCGATCTTGAACTCAGTGCACAACTCTTTCATCATTTTATTGTTCAAGTTAGATCCATTATCAGTAATGATCTGGCTTGGAACACCATAACGACAAATGATATTGTTTTTGATAAATCGGACCACCACTTGTCGGGTTACATTGGCGTATGATGCTGCTTTGACCCATTTGGTGAAGTAATCAATGGCTACCAGGATGAACCGATGTCCGTTTGAAGCCTTAGGTTCAATCATGCCAATCATGTCAATTCCCCATATGGAAAAAGGCCATGGGGAAGAGAGAACTTTGAGATGTGTAGGCGGTACATGGATTTTGTCGGAGTATATCTGACACTTGTGACACTTTCTCATGTACTTGTAGCAGTCGGATTCCATGGTCAACCAGTAGTACCCTGCTCTTAGAATTTTTCTCGCCATTGTGTGTCCGTTGGCATGAGTGCCAAAGGACCCTTCATGAATTTCTTTCATCAGCATGTCTGCTTCTAGTCTGTCTACGCATCAGAGCAAGACCATGTCAAAGTTTCTCTTATAGAGAGTATCACCGCTCAGAAAGAAACTGCCAGCCAGCCTTCTGAGGGTTTTTCTGTCCTTTCTGGATGCCCCAGGAGGATACTCTTATTTCTGAAGGAGGCATTTGATATCGTGATACCAGGGTTTGTCGTCTATGACTGCTTCAATCGTGAAGATGTAAGCGGGCCTTTCAAGGCGCATTATGTCGATCTTAGGTAGGTCATTCTATTGACCTACACTAATCATGGAAGAGAGGGTGGCTAATGAGTCAGCCATGTGATTCTCTTCACGAGGGATATGATAAAACTCAATTCTATTGAAGAGAGGGTCGATCTTAAGTTGATTCTCCTTTGATCTGATTAATAACCAGGGCTGAGTCGCCATATACATCCAAGTTTTTGATCCTTAAGTTGATCGCTTCTTTGAGACCCATGATACAAGCTTCGTATCCGGCCTCGTTGTTTGTGCACTTGAATGTTAGTCTGGCAGTGAAAGGAATGTGGGTACCCTGAGGGGTTATGATGATTGCCCCAATCCCATTTCCGTAATGATTGACAGCTCTGTCAAAGATTAGTCCCCACTGGGAACCTTGTTCTGGCCCTTCACTGGGTAGCGGTTCATCGCAATCTTTCATTTTCAAATACATGACATCTTCGTCTGGGAAGTTAAACCTGATTGATTCCTGATCGTCAATCGTTTGATGAGCCAAATAATCGGCTAAAATACTCCCTTTAACGGCTTTCTGAGCGTGGTACTCGATGTCGTATTTTGATAACAACATCTGCCATCGAGCAATCCTTCCCATGAGAGCAGGCTTTTCGAAAACATACTTGATTGGATCCATTTCCGATATTAGCCAAGTAGTGTGACGAATCATATACTGGCGCAGAAGTTTGGCTGCCCAAGCCAAAGCGCGGCAAGTTTTCTCAAGCATAGTGTACCGAGTCTCGTAGTCGGTGAACTTCTTGCTCAAATAGTAAATGGCAGACTCCTTTCTTTTTGTTTCGTCTTGTTGGCCAAGCACCACAACCCATTGAGTCTTCCAAGACTGTGAGGTAGATGATCAGTGGTCTTTCTTCCACTGGAGGTGATAGAATCGATGGGTTCAACAGGTATTCCATAATACTGTTGAAGGCGGTTTGACAGTCTTCTGTCCAAACGCAATCCTGATTCTTTTTGAGTAATTTGAAAATAGGCGCGCATGTCGCGGTCATAAGGAATATATACTTGGAGATGTAATTCAAACGTCCCAGGAATCCTCTGACTTGTTTTTCAGTTTTCGGAGAAGGCATTTCTTGATTGGCCTTGACCTTTTCAGGATCAACCTCAATTCCTTTCTGGCTGACGATGAACCCTAAAAGTTTCCCTGAACGGACACCGAATGTGCACTTATTGGGATTCAAGCGGAGTTTGTACTTTCTCAACCGCTCGAATAGTTTTGACAGGTGGGTCATATGCTCCTCTTCTATTTTAGATTTGGAAATCATATCATCGACATACACTTCGATTTCTTTGTGTATCATGTCATGAAAAAGAGTAGTCATGGCCCTTTGATAGGTTGCCCCGGCATTCTTCAAACTGAACGGCATCACCTTGTAACAAAAGGTACCCCATGGGGTAATGAACGAAGTTTTCTCCATGTCTACCAGCATGTCAATGTGTGGCAAAGGAAAGTCGTCCTTTGGGACTGGCCTTGTTTAGATCTTTGTAATCGACACACATTTTGACCTTTCCGTCCTTTTTTTTGGACTGGTACGATGTTGGCTAACCATTGAGGATATTCTGATGTGGTGAGGAAACCCGCGTCAATATGTTTCTATACTTCCTCTTTGATTTTGATGGCCATGTGTCATACCCCAAATTTTGACCACTAAGATTCCCATCATTGTGCAAATCATGATCACAATATGGGTGTATCATCATGCCTCATTAGTCTCCCCAAAGATGGGTGAGCATCCACTACAATCAAAATTAGGGTTTCAAACCCTCTCAGAGCTTCTAGACAAAGGATCAATCAAGGAATGACATTATTTTCAACTTGTCTAACCTCTCAAGCATCCATAAAGGATCAAGAGGACTCCCACGGCAAGAATCAAGCACAATGTTGCAGCATTCCAGGTGGATTAAGCCTTAAGATCGACTGTGTCACCAAATTAGGGTTTTGGTCGACCAGGGCCTCCAGATGGAGATTTTCCTCTGGGAATGAGCCAATACTTCAAAGCATATCCTAATATGCTCCATGGAACCTCATAGACCCCAGTCATCAAGTCAATTTTTCCTCAGGGGATGCATACATAAAAAATCAGGAATTAGGGTTTCTTGACCTAATTCACCCCTAAGTTGACTTTTGGGACAAATCATGAGCCAAGACCTCAAAATAGAATTTGTGGGTCTCTAATACACTACATTAATCCATTTTCAACAATGGATTGATCCCAGGAAGCTTGAGCAACAAGTCTTAATTTCATCAGTACCACAGTTAGGGTTTCGTGGGAAAAGTCAACTGTAGCTTTGACTTTTGACCAGGACATGCTCCCAAAGCCTAGGACATGATTCAATACACCCTATAACACCTATGAAGTCAATCCATCAAGTTTGATTTAGGTCAAGGACTGGATTTCATAAAGGATCGCACAGTTTGGAATTCATTTGACAAAAAGTCAACTGTGCACAAAAGTCAACTTTGACTTTTTGAGATTTTTCACAAAAATGGATTTTTAACCCTAAAATGATGTTAATGTATGATTGGAATCATCATTCATCAATAAAAATCAAGAAAATTGGGATAACTTGTAAAAGGGGTAACCATAAAAAACTTAGAAATTTTCTAAGTTTTGGAATAAAGTGGCTAGGGTACCAACTTTGGAGGATCATAACTCCTAAACCACAAAGCCATTTTTTCCCATTCAAAGCTGGATTTGTAGCCCTCATGGCCCTCTACAAAAGCTTCAACTACACCTCATTCCAATTCATCATGGATTTTGAGTTATGGAATGATCAAAATGGTTGAAAACATGAAATGTCATTTTTTCCAACACTTTGTGAAAATTTCACTAAGTCAGAATCTGCCTTCACTTTTTTCCAAATGTAGGGACATTTTCACTTGGATTCAAAAGGTATCAAAACCAAATATGATCAAACAGTTGTTGTATCATATGAGGGCTTTCCAAAATGACCAAGAACATCACCAAATTCAACTTGAGCCATGAGATATGACAAGGGCAATATGCCTTGCTGAAAACTGCCAAGGCAAGGCAGAATTTTGCATTTTTGGTCGAATTGACAAAATCATATATTTCCAAGCCTTGTCATCATCTTGGACACCTCTGAGGATCAAATCTAAAGGGGATAAACACTGAGCCAAGCCTCCAAAGTCCTTGGAACAAGAAGTAGCATGCCAAACCTAGAATTGCCTAAAATAGGGACAAGACTCCAATTTTGGATTGGAGCATTTAATGGATACACCAAGGTGGCATGGATTGACACATTTGCAACTGAATTCAGTCAAGAATGATCCAACAACTAGGGAACAAAAGCTCTGTGCTCTAACCTCTAGTCAATGGCTAGAGGAGACTAGGATTCTCATTTGCCAACATTGGTCGAACCTCTGTTGCAGTTGCCATTCACTATTGATCCCAAAACAAACTTGATCTACTATAAATAGAGCTCATTTGTGCTCAGTTTGAGTACACCAAATCCATCAAACAGATGCTTTCCTCAAAATCTCTTCTTTCACTCCAAAATTGCCTTCCAAAGAAAGTCACTATCGGATTTTGAGTTAGAGAGAATTTTCAATCAAACCAATCATACACACACCTCATAAATATCATATGTAGGTGATCCAAACTCTCACAAGTGACATGTAACACCAAAATCACAAGCCACCTCTCAAAACCTCAAAATAGGCCTTTTTTGCATTTTTCAAGCCATGTCTTGATTCAGTCACTTTCCAAACCAGATAAAACCTCAAACACACTCCAAATACCATCCTTGAACTGTCCCAAATGGTTCCCCCCATCTGGAACACCATTTGAGAGAGTTCCTATTTTGGTCACTTTTAACCCCTTTTGCAAGAAAGGGCTAGTTTGTTTTTTTGCAGTTACCAGCTGATTCCACTCATCCTAAAAGCTTATAAGGGATCATTTCAGTGTGTCCAAAGCATCAAATCATTTCTAGAGCTAGTGGTTTGACAGATTACACAAAAACTCCAATAAGCTCAAAAGGAGGTAAGCCTCATGACTTGAACTTTCCAAAATATGCATTGCTTTGAAGGCCACTGATCATGCACACCTCATACATGTTATCTATGTTGTGTTTGAACCAATTAATCATGTAATTCATGCCTGTATCAAAGTGTATCATAGAAAATGCAATTATAGGTCTTTTTCAAAACCACTATCGGATTTGTATGAGGGAGTGTGATGTGAAAACAATACCACCACCATTGGATTCCTTGTGAAATTCTGGTCCAGATACATATAAATTTTGTCTTAAACCATTAAGAATTGAGAAAGTTATGACCTTCACGTTTATGAGCCAAAACTTGTCTTGCCTTGCCTTGGGCCAGGCCTAAAACCAAGGCATGACTTGTATATTTGTGTATTCACATCAAACAATGGATGTATCACCTCCCCAGTGGTAAGGCGCGCGCCCTATAACCTTGAGGTCGTGGGTTCAAACCCCACCCATGACATTTTGTGTTTTTTCACATTTTTGCTATTTTTCCAATATTTTTATGTTTTATTAATTAATTGGAAAATTAATAACTCACTCAATTTTAATTATTTTTTATTGGTTCTTTTTGCAAAAAATCACAAAAATATTGAAATATTTTATTCCACAAAAAAATTAGACTTATATTATTTATTTAGTATAATTAGTATTTTTGTGAATAAATTCCTTTTTAAGTGTTTTTAAACATTTTTAAAATGAATATTTACTTTGAAAATCAAAACCAAATGAGTTTTAATATCTCGTGATTAAAAACTCATTTTTCAAACCTAAAACAAAAATCACAAGTGGTTTATTCAAACCTATTTGGTATTTTTATCATTTTTATTTGATTTTCTTTAAATATTTACTTTTAAAGGAAAACAAATTAGGGTTTCTTTGATTTTCACCCTCACAAATTATTTTCAAATACTCATGGGTCTCTAATAGAGTGTAAGACCCAACCCTTTGTAAATACAAACTTTCTCGGGCCTCACTTATTGTATAAGTCCCGTTGTAATTCAAAAAGTTCGGTGCGATGATCGCCCGATTCAAAAACAAACCATCTGAGCCTCTCCTCGAGCTATAAGACCCATTCAAAACTTTTGGGCCTCTAATAGAGTGTAAGACCCAATCCCTTTTTGAAACCAAAAAATTTTGGGCCTCAGTCATTGTATAAGACCCACAGTGTTTTGAAAACCTCGGCACGATCGTCGCCAGTTTCAAACAAAAACCCTGGGCCTACCCTCGTGTTATAAGCCCCATTTATTTTCTTTAAAACTTTTTGGACCTCTTGAGAGAGTGTAAGACCCATCCCTTTTGTACAGAAAACATTTCTCGGGCCTCAGTCACTTGTATAAGTCCCTGTACAAAACAACAGTGCAATCACTGATAAAACTTTTTGGGCCTCTCCTTGAGCTGTAAGCCCCAATTTTCCTTTCAAAGCACTTTCTCCTTTGATTTTGCATATAATACTATTTTCAACTTTTCTTTGTTGAACAACTAACAATACAGCATGGAAGCTCTACAACCGAGTAAGTGTTTACCCGCTTTCATTTATCGCTTTCATATGTATATAACTGTACTGTGGAGTTGTTTCACTGTAAGTCTTCTTTCATAAACTCATATCAACTGTGTAATAATAGTATAGATATTTAGAGTTCCCCGGCAAATACGTCTAGAATTAGACAGAACCTTACAACAATTTCTAGACAACTAGATCTAGGAAATCTTCCCCTTTGAACAGTTCATATACAGAAGGCCATTGTTCCATGTGAAACCCCTTCTGGAACTGTTCATCCGCCTCCTCTTGGGCGTTGTACAAGGACCCACAGGCTTCCTAAAGGCATCCCCGCCTCCTCTTGGGCGTTGTACAAGGACTCGTCGGCTTCTTAGAAGTATTCACAGCCTCCTCTTAGGCTTCGTATAATGATTCTTCCTCCGGGAATGATAGCCTCCTCTTGGGCTTCGTACAAATTGTCCCTCGGCTTCTTAAAAGTTTCCAGCCTTCTCTTAGGCTTCGTACAAATTGTCCCGACGACCTCCTAGAGGTATAGGAACAAAAATTAGTCATCTTAATAGAACAGACTTTCAAAGAGTCTAGATCTCACTACTACCGTTTCTTACGCATAGTACAAAAGATAAAACCCGTAGACTCGGACAGTCTAAAGGTCCTTTGGACTCCTCGTTTCCTTAAAGAACAGGACATAATCTCGATCCTCTGATCAAATCTATGAGTACAACATTACTCATATAAGAACTGATTTTCTCTTTGAACCAACATACTGGTCACTCAACTGAAACAGTAACCAAACAACCTCCATCTCGGGCTTCGTACGAGATACCGAAAGACTCTCTCATTGAGTCAAACAGCCTCTATCTCGGGCTTCGTACGAGATACGAAAGACTCTCTTATTGAGTCAAACAACCTCCATCTCGGGCTTCGTACGAGATACCGAAAGACTCTCTCATTGAGTCAAACAGCCTCCATCTCGGGCTTCGTACGAGATACCAAAATATTCTCTCATCGAGTCAAATAGCCTCCATCTGGGGCTTCGTACGAGATACAAAAACACTCTCTTGTTGAGTATAAAAGACTCTCTTGTTGAGTCACACTCTTTTAGCCCCCATCTCGGGCTTCGTACGAGATACAAAAGACTCTCTTGTCGAGTCACTTCCCTTTTAGCCTCTATCTCGGGCTTCGTACGAGACACATAGAAACACCATCTTGTTGGGCCAACAGCCTCCTCTTAGGCTTTGTATAATAAAACCCCGGTTGAGTCAATCAACCTTTTAGCATCAAAGCTGTGCCTCATTCATAGCATACAAACATCAACAACTCTTTCATCTAACTGCTGTAAGCGGAAAGCCTCTGGATTATTTACATCCATGCCACTGTCCCTCTTTTAGCATGAGAAATTCTTAAGGAAAGATGGCATTGCTCTACACTGAGTTAAAGTCTTCTCCTTCAGGTTAAAATCCCCTATAAAGGAAATTATGGCATTGCTGGATTCACATGTCCCAGTTAAAGTAATCCTCCTTTATAACCAGTAAGCCAATAATTATGACAAACAAACCCTCTTTAGAGATGACAAATTCTCTCTAAGGTCAACCCAATTCAGCTTCATATCTTGGGCTTTGAACAAGTTACCAACCAACTTTAGCTTCACATCTTGGGCTTTAAACAAGATACAAATAGACCCTTCAGCTTCACATCTTGGGCTTTGAACAAGATACAAATCACCTTTAGCTTCACATCTTGGGCTTTGAACAAGACACCAAAACACCATTTCCTCCCATAGAATAGGAGGAAATATGATCGCTCTGATTTCCCTATTTCGGTAAATGGGAATACGTAGGCATAAGATTGAAAGAAAAATCTTAGCGACCACACTAATAAAAAACCCAAAATCCCGTACCTTCACATATCAATAAAAAAGCATCAGTCCTAACCCCCTACCCATGAACATTCCCAATTTTTCACTCTAAATAAAGTAAGAAGAAAGAGGCCCCACTTCCATATCACATCCGTAACCTAACAGACCGCTGTTTAAACTAGGTGTGCAAGCAGGGTTAATTGGAGACATCTATTTCCCTTCCTTCATCGGCTTCAATAGGATAAAAAATGAATCGACCTGTAGTACCCCCCAAAAGAGCGGCAGTGCTTAAGAACCACGTCCAGAATCGCTTGCTACAGAAAAGTGGCGCCCACCGTGGGGCCGATGAATGACTTTCTTTCTTTCTTTCATTCTTTCTTGGACAAGTTATTTTTATGACGGTTTCATCAGGGGATGTCATTATTGCTAGGATCGGCCTTCACTAGGATCTTAGGTCAAAACCTTTAAATTGGGAGGGAACCACAGAGTGACGCCTCCGCCGGGGAGCCATTTTCTGTCAGGAACATAGGATTCATAGCTCTTAAAAGTCTAGGACATTAGGACAAATATATATACTGCTTTTCCTAATTGATATATGTGTTTATTTTTTCTGCTAATGGGAATGCGTGTGATGCCGCATGTGGAAAGATTGAGTATACACCTAGGAAAAACCCCTTTAGTGGTGCGGAAGCTATCGGAAATAGTTGTCACGCAATGCCACCCTCTTTTGAGGACTCTTCGAAAAACACCACCTAGCACGGTTCCCGGCCCGCTAGTGTTTTCTCGACAAGAGTTGATGATGTTGAGAGACAGGTACAAAAATCACTAGTATAAACCTTTGGGACGGATAGAGCCTTGACCCCATGACACCGACCCTTTGACCCCATGTTTTTTCTATGTTTTTGTGTGTTGCATTCATGCATTCATTAAAAAACATTAAAACAAAGAAAATCTTCTCTTCTAGTCTCTCTTTTTTTCAAATTAAACTAAGACAATGATTGCAAATGTCAGGGAAAAGGATTACGCTAATGGATTTCGGTAGAAGGAGAACTCATAAGTACACTTTCAAGGTTCCAAAACTAGAGGATTTGAGAGGTTTGGCGAGAATGGTCACTAACCCTGAAGCTTTCAGAGCCAAGTACGGAGGTCTACTATCTCTATTAAGGGTCCATGTGATTGAGGGAATCCTGGAGGCACTCATTCAGTTTTACCATCCAGTTTATCACTATTTTACATTCCCGAATTATCAGCTCGCACCGACGCTGGAGGAATATTCTCATTTGATTGATTTATATATCACTGATCGAGCTCCACTTTCTGGACTGGAAGAAATTCCAAAGGATTAGACCATTGCAAGAGCAATTTATTTGGACGAGTCAGAGGTCAGGACTCATATGACCACTAAGGGTGGCATACAAGGTTTGCCGGCCCAGTTCTTAACAAAGAAGGCCCTGTACTTCGCTAGTATAGGGAACGTGACTGCTTTTGAAAGCATCTTTGTTTTACTCACCAACGGGTTATTCCTGTTGCCCAACATTAATAACTTCGTCGATATCAACTCCATTAAGGTTTTTCTCATTGGAAACCCTGTACCGACTTTACTCGCAAACGCGTATCATTCTGTACATTCAGGGAATTTGTACAGCGGAGGAGAGATCGCATGTTGTGTACCTCTGCTATACAAATGGTTTATCTCCCATTTGCCTAAGTCTGCTGCTTTTTGTGATCAAAAGAATACTTTACGTTGGTCGCAGAAAATCATGTCTCTTACCAACTCTGACATAGGTTGGTGCAATAGGATTTATGACGGGATCAGGATCATTGACCGTTGTGGAAACTTCCCCAACGTACCCCTCATAGGAACTAAAGGAGGAATCAATTACCATCCAGTATTGGTTCATCGTCAATTCGGATACCCGATGAGGCATGTCCCGCGTAATGCTCATATGGAAGGTCTTTTCTTCAAGGAAGGAAAAAATGACAGAGCACTAAAGACAGAAATAGTGCACGCTTGGAAACATGTTCATAAGAAAGGACGTGAGCCTCTAGGAAAACCGGATTGTGTCTCGGTGGAGCCTTATCTCCACTGGGTACAAACTAGAGCTCTCAAGCTAAAGATGCCTTATCCTCATCACGGAGTTCTTCCGCCAAGGGAGTCTGTCATGTACTTCATGACTGAAACGGAAAAACTCCAGGTTACACTCAACAAAGTTCAACGGGAGAGGAGGTCTTGGAAGAACAAATACTGCATTCTCAATGTGGAGTGTATCAAAATATAGTAACTACTGAAAGATAAGGATGCTCTAATTGAGATTCTGGAGCAAGATGCTGTGGATAATCAGGATGACCAAAGGAATTTGCTCACTCCTTTCACTTGGCAAAGGAATGACAACCCGACAACGGCTCAAGAGCCTCGGTCCAAGAAAAGGAAAGTACCAAAATCAGCACCTGGTTTCTCCTCAGAGAGGACTCGGGACCCATTAACTTAGGTTTCTGTTTCCGCACTTTGTAATTCACTATATTTTCATTTCCGCAATCCTTTGAATTCAATAAAACAGGGTTTCCCCACTGGTTGATATTTGCAATCTAATTGTCAGAGTTTATTTTGATTAAAACAAAAAACAATTAATATAATCATTGCATTCATCATTCTCACGTCACGTATTCTTCTTACCTACAAATCTCACGTTTGTGTCTTGGTTCTAGAGTCAAACTGTCTCATTCGTACAATACTCGGGCCAATTGTCAGAAAAAGATGGATGATCTTGAGGAAGAGAACAATGAGTTAAAAGAAGAGATCGACGCTCTGAGAGAGGATATGAGAAAGCTTCGTAACGACATGCAAGCCATGGCAGAAGCTCAGCTACAAATAACTAAGATCTCAGAGATCACCTCATCGCCCATAGTGGAGAAGTATGATCCTAGGTATCAAATGCCGAAAGATCGTCCCTGGGGCATGCCTGTTAACTATATCCCGGAAGGATATGTTCTGCCGAATACTGAAGATCAAGGAATCATAGCAGAAGTCGCTGGGCCTGAAGTTTACAAACTTTGGGAAAGCGAGGATGCCAGAGACATATTGAGGACTCCTGAAGGTTACAAACTTCAGTAAACGCCAAGATTCACCGCCGTAGTAACGGTTCCACCCCCTGTGGTGCACACTGTCCCGGAAGGACAGATCCCACAGATACCTTCTGGTAGGAAGGAAACTATGTTCGATAGAATGGATGAGTTCTAGGAACAGTTCCTGGAAATGCAAAAGGAACTGCAAGCCATCCGCGGTCAGGATTTATTTGGAAAGGACGCCGCAGACCTTTGTCTGGTCCCCAATGTCAAAGTTCCGCACAAGTCCCAAGTGCCCGACTTTGAAAAATACAAGGGAAACTCTTGCCCTCAGAGCCACCTGGTGATGTACGCTCGGCGAATGTCAGCTCAGACAGAGAATCAGGACTTACTGATTCGCTACTTTCAGGATAGTTTAACCGGTGCCGCCTTAAAATGGTACATGGGTTTAAACCACGCTACGATCAGCACGTTCAGAGATCTTGGTACTGCCTTCGTCCAACAATACAAATACAATTTGGACATGGCACCAGACAGAGATCAGCTCAGATCGATGTGACAAAAGGACAAGGAAACCTTTAAGGAGTACGCTCAGAGAGGGCGTGAGGTCGCCACCCAAATTTGTCCACCTCTTGAGGAAAAAGAGATGACAAAAATCTTCTTAAAGACCTTAAGCTCATTTTACTACGACAGAATGGATGCCAGTGCACCCAGTGAATTCACCGAAATGGTCGGTATGAGGGTGCGTCTCGAGGAAGCTGTTCGAGAAGGCCGTATAGTAAAAGATGCTGGATCATCAAATAGTACAAAAAGATACGGTAGTGCTCTCCCTAAGAAAAATGAGCAAGATATTGGGAATATCTCTCTCGGAAAGCAAAGGCGACGTTATCAACCAGTAGCAGCTGTGACTCCTGCTATCAACCCTGCGCCTGTTTCTACGTATCAACCTCAAGTTGCGCAGAGCCAACCTAATCAAAAGCAATTTCAGCAAAGGACACAACAACCTCTTCAGCAGGCTCATCTTTAATACAACAACCGTACAACGCGGCCACAAGGATTTGATCCTATACCCGTATCGTACGCAGAACTATTTCCGTTACTACTGGCTAAGGGGCACATCCAGACTAAGTCTCTTCTTACAGTACCGAAAAATCCACCTTTTTGGTTTAAGGTGGATCAGACATGCCCTTATCATCAAGGAGGACCAGGGCATAACATAGAGAATTGTCTTAATTTCAAGTCCGACGTGCAAAAGCTTGTTAGGAGCGGGCTCTTATCTTTCAAAGATACGAATCCAAATGTTCTTACGAACCCGTTGCCTCAACACGAGAAAGCTGTAGTCAACCTGATAGAGGGAGAGTCTAACAATGTCTATCAAATTCACGATGTACTATCGTTGAAGACCAACTTGGTCAAGATGCATTGTAGACAAAGTGGATATGGCCATGTGCCACCTCATAATTATCATCAATGTGATGTCTGCTCTAAAAGTAATCGAGGATGTTCTGTGTTGCAATCAGCCCTACAAGAACAAATGGATCTCGGATGGATCCAAGAGCACCGAGTTCGTGGAGTTAACATGGTCTATACGAATTCCAATGTCATGCAGAACCACGACATTCGTGCGATGAATGTCAACTTGGTGGCAATGCACCCAAGGCAAAGCCAGTATCATAATCTGCCACAGCACGATTACAGTTCTTGTCTGACTTGCTCGGTAAACAAACATGGATGCTTTTTCATACAGGAGGCCCTCCAGCGTCAGATGGATCTTGGATGGATCCAAGACTACCATGATACGAACCACTATCAGATCAACATGGTTCAGATCTTCGATGTTCGCTTAATGAATACCAACTTGGTAGAGTTACATGTTGAGCAGGTCCGACTCGAGTTCCTGATATCACATGACTATCAAAGCTGTAAAGCGGGTTGCGAAACGATCAAGGTTGTGCCCTTGTCTAGGAAGCACTTCAGCACTTGTTAAATCACTGGTGGATGCCAATCTATATGGATGAAGATACTCAGCAAATTAGTACCAGTAACAGGAACCCTACTCGGCGTCAAAGTCAGGATGCCCGATCTATGGAAGCTAACCTAGTGAGGTTACATTGTATTCAAAGCGGGTGTGGCCAGGTTCCTCCATACAACTATGAACGGTGTAGAGCCTGTTTGGAAAGTAACCAAGGATGCTATCTTGTGCGGGCAGCTCTTCAGGGTCAGGTGGATCGGGGAGAGATTCGCCCATATTCGGGCTCCGAACCCATCAACTGGGCGTCGGATTACCTTGTTGATCAAATTGAGGACGTTGTAGTAGTCTCTGATCATCATAGGACTAGGGATGTTTTTGCCATCATTCCTCTACTTGACGAATCAAGAGTTCCTAACCAAGAACAGATCGAGGTTACTTACGATGGTCGGAAAAATCAGAAGGTTCCCATAGTCATCTATCTGTCGGGACCAATACCGTATGAATCAACTAAGGCAATCCCTTACAAATACGGTGCGACGATAATTGAAAATGGGAAGGAAATTCCATTACCCTCCGTCGTAAATATTACAGACATCAGTTGTGTAACACGGAGTGGTAGAATCTTCAACAGAGGAGTTGGAGAGTCCAGCAGAGAAAAGGAACTTCAGACGGAAGTTCCCAATCCACCAGTCGGTCAGTCCAGTAATCCCGACCTTTCAAAAAACAATGATGAGATGCTAAAACTCATCCAAAGGAGTGAATACAACATTTTCGATCAACTGTTACAGACTCCTTTAAAGATCTCGGTATTATCACTATTACTAAGTTCAGAAGCGTACAGGGAGGCTCTACAGAAAGTCTTGGAGCAAGCCTTTGTGGAACAGGATGTAACAATCAAACAATTCGATAGCATTGTCTCTAACATCACTTCCTGCAATAACATGGGATTTAGTGATGAGGAATTACCTGAAGAAGGTCGTCGTCATAACATGGCACTCAATATTACAGTTAACTGCCAGGACGATGCTTTAGCCAGTGTACTGGTAGACACAGGGTCAGCTCTGAATGTTATGCCAAAGTCCACTTTGATGCAATTATTATTCAAAGGACCTCCGATGAGAACCAGCAAGGTCGTCGTCAAAGCATTTGACGGATCCAGAAAAACGGTTATCGGCGAAGTCGACCTTCCCATAACTATCGGTCCTCACACTTTCCAAGTCACTTTCCAGGTCATGGACATTCGGGAAACTTACAGTTGTTTATTAGGAAGACCTTGGATACATCAGGCTGGGGCGGTCACTTCGACCCTCCACCAAAAGCTAAAGTTCATCCAGAACGACTAACTCGTCACAGTCTGTGGGGAACAGGCTTTGCTCGTAAGCAATTTATCGTCATCCACTTATGTGGAACCAGGAGGGATAATAGGAACCCAGTTCCAAACACTTTCCTTACACAGTGGCGATCAGTCAGAAGGGGGAACTTTCATTTCCTCATACAAAGATGCTATCAAAGCAGTCGATAGTACCAATACAACAGGATGGGGACAGCTAGTCATTCCTTCTGACAATAAAACAAGAAAGGGTCTTGGTTTTTCTGTAACCTGTACCCAGACAGCTACTACCAGTAATGAAAGTCTTCATCCCATTCAAGACTTCTTCCACAGTGGAGGTTTCCTTCACCCAGTGCCTCAAGAAGTGCATACTATCAACAAGGATGATTCCTCCGATGCGGAAGAAGAGTGGAAGTCCTATCTTAACGAGGACGATTATATGTCTCAGGAAGAGGTGCCTACGCCATTTTGCTATCCCGCACAGAGTCCGCGATTTATACCCCGGTCAGATGTCGAAATGATATACGGAGGTTGTGATCCGGAAGGATGTCGTGCTCCGCCAAATTCATTAGAGGAAGACACCCTGATGAAAGACAACTTTGACCACAGCTATTATGGCCCGATGGATGGCCTGCCAATGTGGCAGCCGTACCCAGAAGACTTGGGGCAAGAAAGTCAGCCGAGCAATGAAAATCAGCTGAGCATCATTGAACAGAATACCTGCGTCCCCACCATGTCATGGGATCAACACCCAGGTTATCTTAAAAATACTCAGCACGACGATGAATTCGCAACATTTGCAGGACTAGAATTCATTAACTATGCTTTTCCCGAGGTCAACATCATCGAGAGGGATAACTCCTCCAGTTCCAAAGAAGTGTGGGACACCTTTGGACAACCAAGTAGAAAATACGACTATAAGGTCAAGTACACTGCTCCTGAAAGCTCTCGTATCAGGCTCGAAGACATCCAGCCAACTGGATGGGGAGATACAGTTGAGAGTACAAATACTATGCAAAATACAACTGAGGAATCCTCCTACGACAACTCTGCTTGGGAGACAGATTCCAACGATCCTGCTCCACCAGAAATCAGCGTCATTTCTGAAGACAAATCAAGGATGGTACCAAACTTTGTGATTCCCCGTGGAGTTCGCCGCCAATGGGTTGCTGTCGATGTTTTGAAGATTGTTCATAAGTCAAAGTAATTGCCGTCTTTAACCTTTCACCCCGCCCAGGTGAAACGGATGTTTTGATAGGGCTCGCTTTCTGTGAAATTCTAGTACAGATGTGTGATGTCTTGTGCAATGTCACAACATCGCAATCTGCTGAACAATGCAATAATAGAAACAGTAAATGAACACAATCAATTGTTCACCCAGTTCGGTTCAACCAACCTACATCTGGGGGCATACCAAGCCAGGAAAGAAGTCCACTATTAGTAGTATCAAATTACAGACTCAACACACCAGTTGACAATCTACCTAATTCAATCACTACCCAATGACCCTTCTACCTAAGTCCTTCCTAGGTAAGAGACTCCATCTCACTTCCAATCATCTCGATGATGTCTAGCAGTCAACTACACCATCACTGCATTAACAGCTTGACTCCTTAAACTTTTCTATTACATATACCTTGGAAGACACACTTCCATGACAGCCCTTTGGAATTGCTTCAAAGCTTCCTCCAAGAACAATACAAAACTCATTACCTACAGGTTTCTGAGTTAACCATAGTGACCATCTCACACCCCGAGTGGTTCACTAGACAAAGCCCTAATGATCTACATCTTGGACCCGTGCTCATTCTAGGTTACAAGCACTCTATTTATAATATCATCCCAGCTGAATTTGGGCCTTTAATCATATCATATCAGCTGTAACAAATCTGATCATATCTTCAAATAAATCTTCATTTATTAGATCAGAATCTTCTCCATATCTTTATGCTTTAGATTCGTAACAATCTGATCTTCATAACAGATTGTAACAGAATATATATCTCCCTTGATTTTCGCCTGCATTCTCTGAATCTCTTTAGCAGAAAATCTCAAACACACCAGAACCACGTGCAGCCCTAAACACATTAAAGTCTGATGATCTGGTATAGTGATGTTACGACATCGCATGTGACATCACTCTTCAGTACTTTAATTCTTCAACAACAAACCAGAATGTTAGTTAAAACATACCTATACTGTTAGAAGCTCATGTTGTAACATCAACCATGACAACACATTGTTTTAACAAAATTACAACCAATTACAAGAACTTACAATCTCCCCCTTTGGCTAATTTTGGCTAAAACATATACATAGATATTACAACTCAGATTACAGCAGTAATTACAATCCTACACTACTGTTGGGTGTTATCTGATCCTAACAGTGTACTGCATTCATGGGGAATCCTCTTCTGACTGATGTTAAGACATCACCATACGACATCAGCTCCAGGAAGCACATCAGGAGGTGCACATGAGGAAGAAGATATCCAATACTCCCCCTTATTACAACACATTTCTTTTTCCTTTCAACTCAGACCCGGAGAGGATGTAGAAGACTCCTCCAGAAAAGAAATGCTTGTCTAGACATCAAAGACCAATGGTGGCATGAGAGACTTATGCACACCTAAATTGATCAGGCGCCCCCAGACGACCTATGGCATAAGATGAAACTTAAGACGTGCCAATCTGCCAACTCATGTAACTCAGAACACAAGTCACAACTGTGTTCATAACTCAGGACACAAGTCACAAAGACTCAACACCAACTGTGGCTAAGACCTCGTTCTGCAACAGCTGGGACTGCAGACTTCAGGTAAAACATCTGCGCAAACCATTTAGCCCATCTCTCACTTTTCTCCCCCTTTTTAGCCACAAATTGGCAAAGGAAGCCCTCACAAAACCAGATCCAAGAAGTACTCACCCAAAGGCACACAAAAGCCATAAGCCTTATGAACCAAGAACACTCACGAGTTGAAGGAGAGAAGAATTGCCCCTATATATATCAGATCAGTTACTTAGGAATTAACGAGCTTTGAATATTTCAAAGTTCTTGGTCAAGGAAACGCTATTTTAGGAACTAAAAACTCCATCCAAATTCAATGTCTTCCGTCCAAAACAGTCTTGACCAGATTTATTGTTTCCTAACTGATATATACCATAAATTGTGCCAAAACAGTTCCATGCAGAGTCGGATCCACGTGTTGCACCTCACCGTCCAAAATAATTCCTTGTTTGGCCCAAGAGAAACATGTCCTATCCCATGTTCTGACATCTCATCAGACATTGTCTGCTGGTTCACAGCACAACCAATCCAAGACTTCACAGTAGATTCCAAGACACAACCAATATCAATCACATCCAAAACTTCACAAGGCTAAACTCCTCCTAAAGGCAGGAACCGGCTGTACAAACATGCGCACTCCCCCTCAATCCTAGAGCCTTCTTAGCAACACACATTGGCTATCTCTCCCTCCTTGTAGCCACAATAGGACAACCAAGTACACACAATTCCAAAGACAACCTCTTAAACATCCAACCACCATACTCACACAATGAGGTAGATGTACACTACTGGTTCAATCAGGTCAAAATTGTCATGTCCACACCAACATGTCATAACATGTTGTCTGACATTATATCCAGTCAGCATGCAGTCTTCAGAAACATCAGCAATAACTTCCTCTCAACATCTGAACCATATCAGACAAGGTCACACACCTACACACCTAGGCTAACTCTCCACAAGCTTGAACACCCTGCAAGCTTCACACTATGTGCACCTTTGCAGCAGAAACCATAGCCAAGTACCCCAATGCATTTGCCCACTACTTCACATATCTGCTGAACCTCTTGGTTAGTTCACTTCACATGCTAGGCTGACCAACTTCTCTCCAACAGAACTTGACCAAAGGGCTAAATCTCCTTCACAGGCGTTTCTTCACTGAAACAATAGGTGAATAACCCTTTTCAGACTCTCAAGCAATCAATCATGATCTACTTTAGTCTTCTCTACATACTCCATCTAAGGCAGACCTTCTACTTCATCATTCTCCCATATGACTATGTAGACGCTCCTTAGGCATAATGTAGGCACCAAGCTCGTGACCCAGAGCATAATCACCCTTCACCAAGGATATCCAAAATAATGTCCCAACATAAGTTAGAACTCCTGCCACACACCAAAACATCATCACCATGATTCTTGATATGCTCCACCAACTGGACTTACTCTAGCAAAGTAATCCAAAGAACTAGAGAGTAACCTCTCATCCTCCTTCAAGAAGAATAATCTCCTTGAGTCTTCAACCCATCACCCTTCTGCCCACGAGTAACTTATTCCAAGACAAACCTCAATAATAACCAGCTGCCACTCTCTGATTATTTTGATTCCTCGACTCCACTTCTGAGATCAACCACATGCCACAGTTTGGTCACCTCATTCACGAATCCTCATATGAAACCAGTCAAATGCCATATTTTGACCTTTTTCACGTTTGTCAGAACTCTCACAAAGGTATCTACCAAGGAAACTTGATCTTCAAGTCACATGATCCACTTGCTCAAAAGCAAACCCACTTAGATTCCCTAAGCCATGGTCATGTACCATCTTCTCCTTCTTGCAGCTCCTGCAAACTGCCATGAGAACTATCTTTTTAAAGCCCCATATCATTCCTGTAGATCATCCTATCATTAGCTGATATGCCACATCACCAGCTGAGACTCCTGATGTTGAGCAAGATGTCAGAACATCTAACTGTTGAATTCAGCTCAACCTTCTGCCACTCAGAAGAACCTCCTCCCTTTGCAGAAACAGATTTCCATGCTCTCATAGGCTTGATTCAATAATCAAGTTTGAGTAGACAACCTCCATCCTGCTTAGAAACTCCAAAGACTTCAAACCTACCACATCTGAATCTTCAGAAAATAAGTAGTCCAAGACTACCCCATAGCTATACCAAAGAATGCCACTTCCCTTAGTAGAGCCGTCAGTAGAAAGCCAGAGATAACTGCCACTTATCCTAGACCTTCACAACCAGAGCAACCACCCTGCTCCAAACCACTTAGATCAGAAATAAATTGATCCAAGCTGAAACCCACAAGACTATGATGTCTTCATATCTTTTAGCCTTAAACACATCAGCTTGTCAACATTCCTCAACAGTCTACCTCTTCTAATTCAAACTTATCCCAGATAATTTGGATGATGCTCCAAGCACACAGTCACCAATCAACCCCACCAGATGATACATTCTCACACCACAAAGAGAAATAACCAGCCACATAGAGAAAAATAAATTCTCAATACTTCTGCAGTCCTGCACTTGTACGTCAGACATATACATAGTCTCCCGTCAATGTATATTGTCATTAATTGAAGACAGACAAAAACTCAACATTTGATCTGGTCTGAAACTTGAGGCCCTAGCTGATCCCTCTTCTGCTAATCCACATCACTGATCACTATCTTTCTTTGGCTGAAATAATGTGTCAACATCAGTTCTGACATCAGTCTTCATCACATTAAACACTTCTACAATGGATTTGGAGACTCCGACCATACATATCTCATGTAGGGGACACATGAGAACATATCAACATCTGATCAACTTCCAAGATTAGACCAACAAAACTGCAGTAACTTGCATACCACACTCTTCCAAAATCTTCTTCTTATAAGCACAAGGTTCAGACCTTTGTCAACTTAAGAGTGATAACTACCATCCTTCTGCATCTAAAGCCATACCATAGACACTCTGCTACTTCCAATCCTTTAAGCCTCAAAGCTGGAAGAGTTCACTCCATATGACTAATGCAGACACCAATTGACCCCAGGCTGATTTACACTGCTATTGAACACAAACTCTAGGATAATATTGTCCTCAGCTGTTTAGTTCAAGCTTACTACCTTTTATATGAACAGCATCTCACAAATTGTTCAACTTCACAGCTTCAGAGATCCTTCAAAACAGCTACAGTCTAACAGGTCTTTGACTCAGGATTTACCTTTAAACTGCTGATGTGTAGCGCGATGTCGAGACATTAGGATTGACATATCAAGCTTAGCTTCTTTCTTGATGAAACTGATAACATAACCAGAAAGACCCTCCTGAATAGGTCACCACAACTCAGCTTAAGAGATACCTTATCAAGATCTTCACTCCCGCATGAAAGATTTGACAGTGATACTCTTTTGCCTTGGGCTCCACCCTCTTCTTTCTTCATCAAGCCTTAAAAACAATCCATTCACCTTCTGATCACTTCTTTCCCCAAAACAAAGGTATGAGATATCGATCTCTCAAACCAACCAGTTGAAGTTGCCTAGCACCAACTACCACGTCAGAGACCAACCTACTGAGGAGACCAACCCTTAATGTCTTTCTAAGAGAATACCTTCCTAGAATCTCACCACCAGAGATACGAGAACCAACCAGGGTTACCTGCAGCGGAACATACAACGACTCCTCAACAACCTTCAGGTGCTGCTCAAAAATCCTTGCTTGTCACCAAGGGTCAACACTCTCACAATGGCAGCTCTGATAAATAGTCCATCCTTTACTTCAAGGGATCCTACACCCAACCGTATGAACTGGCCTAGTCCACAACTCAGCAACTATCTTCCTTGCTCACGAACCAGAAAGTATCTTCCCTAGATCTCATCCAGAAACAGACAGGATGCCGGCTCTGATACCAATTGAAATTCTGGTACAGATGTGTGATGTCTTGTGCAATGTCACAACATCGCAATCAGCTGAACAAGGCAATAATAGAAACAGTAAATGAACACAATTAATTGTTCACCCAGTTCGGTTCAACCAACCTACATCTGGGGGCATACCAAGCCATGAAGGAAGTCCACTATTAGTAGTATCAAATTACAGACTCAACACACCAGTTGACAATCTACCTAATTCAATCACTACCCAATGACCCTTCTACCTAAGTCCTTCCTAGGTAAGAGACTCCGTCTCACTTCCAATCATCTCGATGATGTCTAGCAGTCAACTACACCGTCACTGCATCAACAGGTTGACTCCTTAAACTTTTCTATTACATATACCTTGGAAGACACACTTCCATGACAGCCCTTTGGAGTTGCTTCAAAGCTTCCTCCAAGAACAATACAAAACTCATTACCTACAGGTTTCTGAGTTAACCACAGTGACCATCTCACACCCCGAGTGGTTCACTAGACAAAGCCCTAATGATCTACATCTTGGACCCGTGCTCATTTTAGGTTACAAGCACTCTATTTATAATATCATCCCAGCTGAATTTGGGCCTTCAATCATATCATATCAGCTGTAACAAATCTGATCATATCTTCAAATAAATCTTCATTTATTAGATCAGAATCTTCTCCATATCTTTATGCTTTAGATTCGTAACAATCTGATCTTCATAACAGATTGTAACAGAATATATATCTCCCTTGATTTTCGCCTGCATTCTCTGAATCTCTTTAGCAGAAAATCTCAAACACACCAGAACCACGTGCAGCCCTAAACACATTAAAGTCTGATGATCTGGTATAGTGATGTTACGACATTGCATGTGACATCACTCTTCAGTACTTTAATTCTTCAACAACAAACCAGAATGTTAGTTAAAACATACATATAATGTTAGAAGCTCATGTTGTAACATCAACCATGACAACACATTGTTTTAACAAAATTACAGCCAATTACAAGAACTTACATTCTGTAAATTTCCCTCTTCGCTTTGCCCAAAGCGACAGAGTTTTGTTTTATAGGGCTGTAGTTTCAAGAATCGACTTGTTCATGAATAAAATAACGTCGTTCTATAATTTCCGCATTAATTATTGTTTTCTCTTTTTGTTTTTCTCAGAAAATGGTAATCCTAAAAAATAAATCAATAATAAAAAATAAGCAGTAAAGAAAAGATACACTACACACACTCTTACATTCTCTTTATCCCTTCTAAACACAAATCATCACGTCATGCAGATTGCTTGTTTTAAACCCTGTTGAAACATACGATCCAATGCCTTCTCCCAACTTTGAATTCTCGGTATCTGGGGCTGAAGAAGAAGATGACGACGAAATTCCAGAAGTGATCTCCCGACTACACAGACAAGAGGAAAGGTCTATTGAACCTCATAAAGAGCCGTTGGAAACGGTCAACTTAGGTTTGGAAAAAGAGAGGAAATAGATCAGGATTGGGGCACTGCTCAGTCCAACTGCCAAAGAGAGTTTGACAAAGCTTCTCAGAGAATTCCCCGATGTGTTCGCTTGGTCCTACCAGGACATGCCAGGGTTGGATACCAGCATCGTGGAACATCATCTACCATTAAGATTGGAATGTCCGTTGGTAAAACAAAGGTTGAGACGGACTCACGCGGACATGGCCATCAAAATCAAAGATGAGGTACAGAAACAGATTAACGCGGGTTTTCTCGCCACGTCAGAATATCCTCAATGGTTAGCTAACATAGTACCCGTCCCGAAAAAGGACGGAAAGGTCAGAATGTGTGTCGACTACGAAGGTTTAAACAAGGCTAGTCCAAAGGACGACTTTCCCTTGCCGCAAAGTACAGCAAAGTTCAAAGTTTTCTCCTTCATGGATGGATTCTCGGGCTATAATCAGATCAAAATGGCGCTGAAAGACATGGAGAAAACTTCCTTCATTACCCCATGGGGTACTTTTTGTTACAAGGTAATGCCGTTCGGCTTGAAGAACGCCGGGGAAACCTATCAAAGGGCCATGACTACTCTGTTTCATGACATGATACACAAAGAAATCGAGGTATATGTCGATGATATGATTGCAAAATCTAAGACAGAAGAGGAGCATGTGACCCACCTGTCAAAACTATTCGAGTGGTTGAGAAAATACAAACTCCGTTTGAATCCCAACAAGTGCACATTTGGTGTCCGATCAGGGAAACTCTTAGGGTTCATAGTCAGCCAGAAAGGAATTAAGGTTGATCCTGACAAGGTCAAGGCCATTCAAGAAATGCTTCTCCGAAAACTGAAAAACAAGTCAGAGGAT
The DNA here is from genome assembly GCA_022829125.1 of Lathyrus tuberosus. Lineage (NCBI taxonomy): Eukaryota > Viridiplantae > Streptophyta > Magnoliopsida > Fabales > Fabaceae > Lathyrus > Lathyrus tuberosus. The sequence continues at coordinate 3,749,306 of JALAZF010000199.1, read as the reverse complement.
TCCTGGGACGTTTGAACTACATTTCTAGATTCATATTCCTCATGACCGCGACATGTGCGCCAATTTTCAAATTACTCAAAAAGAATCAGAACTGCGTTTGGACAAAAGACTGCCAAACCGCCTTCGACAGTATCAAGGAATACCTGTTGAACCCACCGATTCTATCACCTCCAGTGGAAGGAAGACCACTGATCATCTACCTAACAGTCTTGGAAGACTCGATGGGGTGTGTACTTGGCCAACGAGACGAAACCAAAAGGAAGGAGTCTGCCATTTACTATCTGAGCAATAAATTCACCGACTGCGAGACTCGGTACACGATGCTTGAGAAAACTTGTTGCGCTTTGGCTTGGGCAGCCAAACGTCTTCGCCAGTATATGATTTGTCACACTACTTGGTTGGTCTCCGAAATGGATCTGATCAAGTATGTCTTTGAAAACCTGCTCTCACGGGAAGGATCGCCCATTGGCAGATGTTATTATCAGAATACGACATTGAGTACCACGCTCAGAAAGCCGTTAAAGGAAGTATTTTAGCAGATCACTTGGCTCACCAACCGATTGATGATCAAGAATTAATCGGGTTTGAATTCCCAGACGAAGATGTCATGTATCTAAAAATGAAAGACTGTGATGAACCGCTACCCAGTGAAGGGCCAGAACCAGGTTCCCAATGGGGACTAATCTTTGACGGAGTTGTCAATCATTATGGAAACGGAATTGGGGCAATCATTGTTACCCCTCAGGGTACTGTAGCGAGCGATTTTGGACGTGGTTGCGAAGCACTATCACTTTTGAACTACAGTTTGATTCATTTTTTATCCTATTGAAGCTGATGAAGAAAGGAAAATAGATGTCTCCAATTAACCCTGCTTGCAAACTGAGTTTGAACAGATAACTGTTGGTTTACAGATGCTATAAAGATTGTGGGTCTCTCTTAGGTTATTTTGTTAAAATAATGCTAGGGCGATTGGTGGGAGATTAGGACTGATGCTTTTGACATGTGAGGGTATGGGGTTTGGGTTTTGGATTAGTGTGCTTGCTAAGATTTTTCTTTTAATCTTATGCCTACGTATTCCCGCTTACCGAAACAGGGAAATCAGAGCGATCGTAGTTCCTCCTATTCTATGGGAGGAAATGGTGTTTTGGTGTCTTGTTCGAAGCCCAAGACGTGAAGCTAAAGGTGGTTTGTATCTTGTTCAAAGCCCAAAATGTGAAGCTGAAGGGTCTATTTGTATCTTGTTCGAAGCCCAAGATGTGAAGCTAAAAGTTTCGTCTTTAGAGAGAATTTGTCATCTCTAAAGAGGGGTTGTTTGTCACAACTGTTGGGTGACTGACTATGAAAGAGGACTACTTTAACCGGGATATGTGAATCCTAGCAATGCCATAATTTCCTTTATATGGGTTTTTGACCTGAAGGAGAATAATTTAACTCAGTGTAGAGCAATGCCATCTTTCCTTAGGAATTTTCTCATGCTAAAAGAGGTACAGTGGCATGGATGTAGATGATCCAGAGGCTTGCCGCTTACAGCAGTTTAGATGAATGGAAAGGAGTTGTTGATGTTTGTATACTGTGAACGAGGCACAATTTATTTGCTAAAAGGTTGATTGGTTCAACCGGGGCTTCCTTATACAAAGCCTAAGAGGAGGCTATTGACCCAGCAAGAGGGTGTTTTTATGTGTCTCGTACGAAGCCCGAGAGAGAGGCTAAAGGTTTGACTCAACAAGAGAGCCTTTTATACTCAACAAGAGAGTGTTTTTATATGTGTCTTGTACAAAGCCCAAGACGGAGACTAAAGGCGCTTGACTCAACAGAAGGGTCTTTGTACCTCGTAGGAAGCCCGGGATGGAGGCTGAAAATGTTTGACTTAACAAGAGAGTCCTTTATACTCAACAAGAGAGTGATTTGGTTTCTCGTACGAAGCCCAAGATGGAGGCTAAAAGTGGTTGACTCAACAAGAGAGTCTTTTATACTCAACAAGAGAGTGTTTTTGTATCTCGTACAAAGCCCAAGATGGAGGCTGAAAAGGCTTTGACTCCACAAGAGAGTCCTTTTATACTCAACAAGAGAGTGTGAAAAGGTTAACTCCGCTGGGGGAGAATCATTTGTACAAAGCCCAAGAGGAGGCTAAAGTTACTGTTCCTGTTGAGTGACAGGTCCAGTATGCTGATTTAAAGAGAAAATCAATTCTTATATAAGTACTATTTGCACTCGGGGATTTGATTCGAGGATCAGGGTTATTTCTTGTTCTTTAAGAAAAAGGGAAATCCGAAGGGTATTGAGACTGTCCGAGTCTACGGGTTTCATCTCCTAGTTTTGAGAGGAACTTGAGAATGTCTTTGAGACTCAAGGAAATTAGACTGTCCAAGTCTAGAGTTTCATCTTTTGTACTACGTTTAAGAAACAGCAGTAGCAAGATCTAGACTTTTTGAAAGACTGTTCTATTAGGATGACTAATTTCTGTTCCTATACCTCTAGGAGGTCGTCCGGACAATTTGTACGAAGCCCAAGAGGAGGCTATCATTCCCAGAGGAAGAAATCATTTATACGAAGCCTAAGAGGAGGCTGTGCATACTTCTAAGAAGCCGACGGGTCCTTATACAACGCCCAAGAGGAGGCGGGGATGCTTTTAAGAAGCCTGTGGGTCCCCAAACCCCGATAAATTCAAGACAGGCTATTCACAGAGAATAGATCAAGCCAAGAAAGTTTGAGAATTTGAAAGAAACTCAAGAGATGCCATTCACGGAGAAAAGATCATCTCTGGGGAATAGAGTTTCTTTGATTATTTCTAAAGGTGATAGCCGGTGAAAGGGTTCATCGAGAATGCTGCCTTTCACGTCTCCATATTGTTTAACCCCAAGAGGAGGGAAGACTGTATCTGGTAATCCTATGGGGGATCTAGTTTTGTCTATTTAAGAGTGATCAACAGGGCTTAATGCTAGACGTAGTTGCCGGGGAAACTCTAAATATCTATACTATTATTACACAGTCGATATGGGTTTATGAAAGAAGACTTACAGTGAAACATCCCCATAATACAATTATTTGTATATGAAAACGGATAAAGAAAGCATATAACCACTTACTCGGTTGTAGAGCTTCCATGCTGTTTGGTTAGCTGTTCAACAAAGAAAGATTGAAAACAATAGTATATTCAAAATCAAAGGAGAAAGTATTTTGAAAAGGTGTTGGGGCTTACTGCTCAAGGAGAGGCCCAATATTTGTTTTTCAACAGACGATGATCGCGTCGAACTTTTTGAAATACAACGGGACTTATACAATAAGTGAGGCCCAAAATAGGTTTGTATTTTCAAAGGATTGGGTCTTACACTCTATTAGAGGCCCAAAAGGTTTAAAGAAAAAAAAGTCGGGCTTATAACACGAGGGTAGGCCCAGATGATTTTTTCGTTTGAAATGGCGATCGCGCCGAGATTTTGAAAACGCAGTGGGTCTTATACAATGACTGAGGTCCAAGATAATTTGGTTTTCAAAAAGGGTTGGGTATTACACTCTAATAGAGGCCCAATAGATTTTGAATGGGTCTTATAGCTCGAGGAGAGGCCCAAGGTTTGGATTTTTGAACTGGCGATCGCGCCGAGATTTTCTTTTAACGCAGAAGGACTTATACAATATCTGAGGCCCAAAAATTGTTTTGGTTAAAAGGGGGTTGGGTCTTACACTCTATTAGTGGCCTAAAAGTGTTTGAAATTGTTTGATGAGGGTTGAATTAATCAAAACCCTAATTTGTTTCCAAAATGTATTTTAATTGAATAAAAAATTCAATTAAAATGGTCAAAATTGTTTAATATGTGGAAAACAAATTGGGATCTTGGATTTATGTCTCAAAAATCATGTTTTGACCTACAAAATGATTAGAAGTCATTAAAATTTGCAAAATCAAGAAGGAAAAAATATTTTAAATGTCAAAAACAATTAAAATATTAATTCTTTGCAAAAATATCAATTATATAAAATAAATAATATTTTTGGGAATTTTTGGGAAAATAAAATATTTTAACATTTTTGTGAATTATTAAAAAAAGAATCAACTCAAAATCATTAAAACTCGGAGAAAAATTAATTTTTGAATCAATTAAATAAAATCACAAAATTCAAATATTTGAATTTTCAAAAAAGGGCGCCAAGAACACCCAAGAACACGCGCGTGTTCTGAGTTTTTCCCAGATTTGCATTTTCTCCCCAATCTCACTGAATACTTGATTATATCATGCAATCCACATATCAATATGCTCGTTTCAACCTCACGATCATGTCTATGGTCTTTAATTTCATTTATTTTTAACATGGAATAAGAAATCAAGACAAAACCTCAAGAACCCTAAAATTTGCATGAGGTTGAGAATTTTGATACACGATTCAAACAAAGCAATTAATTGAGGGGAAACATTTCATGCATGATTATGAACATTTGGCAAAAGTATTGTGCGAGGAAATATGCATAGATTAAGAGATGACCAAGTTTAGGCTTACTTAAAGGTCGTGACAGCAAGAGCAATGTGATTTTTGAGTTGGAGGTGTTACAGATGAGTTGTGATGATCTGAACAACTTCCCTACACCCTATGGAGTGTGTTTGAATGCTTGGACTTGATTGGAAATGGCTGGATCACTTCATGGCATCTCAGCTGCAACTTGGTTAAAACCTTGAGCAACTGGCTGGTGATTCTGAGAAATCAGTGTTGCAGATGTTGTTTAAGTGTTTAGATCACTTCTATATGATGTTTATGAGGTGTGTGTGTGATTGGTTTGATTGGAAAAGCTCTCAAACTCAAAACCCGATAGTGACTTGTCTTAGAAGGCAAAATTGGAGTGAAAGAAGAGATTTTGAGGAAAGCATTTGTTTGATGGCTTTGGTGTACTCAAACTGATCACAAATGAGCTCTATTTATAGTAGAGCAAGTTTGTTTTGTAAGGAATAGTGAATGGCAACTGCAGCAGAGGTTTGGCCAATGTTGGCAAATGAAAATCCAAGTCTCCTCTAGCCATTGACTAGAGGTTAGAGCACATAGCTTTGGTTCCCTACTTGTTGGAAGAATCTTGACTGAATTCAGTTGCAAATGTGTCAGTCCATGCCACCTCTAAGCATCTATTAAATGCTCCAATCCAAAATTGGAGTCTTGTCCCTCTTTTAGGCAATTCTAGGTTTGGCATACTACTTCTTGTTCCAAGGACTTTAGAGGCTTGGCTCAGTTTTTGTCCCCTTTATATTTGATCCTCAGATGTGTCCAAGATGATGACAAGGCTTGGAATTGGATGATTTTAGAAAATCGACCAAAAATGCAAAATTCTGCCTTGCCTTGGCAATTTTCAGCAAGGCACTTTGCCACTACCATAACTCTTAGCTCAAATTGAATTTGGTGATGTTCTTGGCCATTTTGGAAAGCCCTTATATGATACAACAACTGTTTGATCATATTTGGTTTTGATACTTTTTGGATCCAAGTGAAAAATGTCCCTACATTTGGAAAAAAGTGAAGGCAGATTCTGACTTAGTGAAAATTTCACTAAGTGTTGGAAAAAAGTGACATTTTCACTTTTTGTGATTTTGATCAATCCATAACTCAAAATCCATAAAGAATTGGAATGAGGTCTAGCTGAAGTTTTTGTAGAGGACCATGAGATCTACAAATCAAGCTTTGGATGGGGATAAATGGCTTTGTGGTTTAGGAGTTATGATCCTCCAAAGTTGGTACCCTTGCCACTTTGTTCATAACTTAGAAAATTTTCTAAGTTTTTATGGTTACCCCTTTTACAAGTTATCCCACTTTCTTTGATTTTTCTTGATGAATGATGATTCAAATCATACATTAACATCATTTTAGCGTTAAAAATCCATTTTTGTGAAAAATCTCAAAAAGTCAAAGTTGACTTTTGTGCACAGTTGACTTTTTATCCGATGAATTCCAAACTGTGCAATCCTTTAGGAAATCATGTCCTTGACCTAAATCAAACTTGATGGACATGTTCCATGGGTATTATAGGGTGTATTGAATCATGTCCTAGGGTTTAGGAGCATGTCCTGATCAAAAGTCAAAGCTATAGTTGACTTTTTCCTCAAAACCCTAACTGTGGTGCTGATGAAATTGAGACTTGTTGCTCAAGCTTCCTGGATCAATCCATTGTTACAAATGGATCAATGTGGTGTATTGGAGACCCTCAAATCCTCTCTTAAGGTCTTGGCTCATGATTTGTCCCAAAAGTCAACTTAGGGGTAAATTAGGTCAAGAAACCCTAATTCCTGATTTTTGATGAATGCATCCCCTGAGGAGAAATTGACTTGATAATTGGGTCCACAAGGTTACATGGAGCATATTAGGATATGCTTTGAAGTATTGGATCATGCCCAGAGGAAAATTTCCAACTGGAGGCCCTGGTCGACCAAAACCCTAATTTGGTGACACTGGCGATCTTGAGGCTTGATCCACCTAGAAGGGAGCAACCTTGTGCTTAATCCTTGATGTGGGAGTCCTCTTGATCCATTGTGGATGTTTGAGAGGTTAGACAAGTTGAAAATCATGTCATTTCTTGATTGATTCTTTGTCTAAGAGTTCTAAGAGGGCTTGAAACCCTAATTTTGATAGTAGTGAATGCTCACCCATCTTTGGGGAGACTAATGGTTCATCCATATTGTGATGATGATTTGCACAATGATGGGAAATCTTAGTGGTCAAAATTTGGGGTATGACAGATGCCCCTATTTAATCTTCTTGGACCCAAAGGTGCGAATGACGAAGATGTTCGGGCATTCGAGGTGCAAGAGGATTAAATATGGGAATACCCAAAATTTTGATGGTGGTTATGAATGGTAGCTTACGCATTCATCTTCTTTTGCTAAGCAATGATGCTTAGAAAAGGTAAAACTACCCCTCGATCCTGGTTTCCAGCCAAGGACCTGGTCTTAGTTGTTGAATTGAACTTCCCCTCGATCCTGGTTTCCTACCAAGGAACTGGTCTAAGTTTCTGATATAAACTTCCCCTCGATCCTGGTTTCCTACCAAGGAACTGGTCTAAGTTTCTGATATAAACTTCCCCTCGATCCTGGTTTCCTACCAAGGAACTGGTCTAAGTTTCTGATATAAACTTCCCCTCGATCTTGGTTTTCTACCAAGGAACTGGTCTCAGTTTCTTTTGTCAATAAACTTTATTGACAAGGGATGCTATTCGTAGCGGTTTTTCTCAAACTTCTCGCCGAATTTTCCTGGGGAGATTCCATTTGATGGGAAAAAGAATGATGTCAGACTTGCTGGGGAACCCAGTCATCTAAGTTGTAGAGGTGTACAAACTTCTCTGTTGGAGATACCATTTGCTAACTCTATCTGGGGAAAGCGAGTTTCTTGAGAGACTGCTTCCGTTTGGGGTCTTACATCATACTTTTATCGGGGTCTTCCCGGAGAAATGCCATATGATGGGATCCAATTTTGAGGTGCCGATGACCTTTTCATCAGTGGTTTTTCGGAGCAAAACTGCTGTATTGCCGAATCTCTGATTAAGAGGCTTTCTCTGGGGATTTTCCTTAATCCGGGAAAGCGAAAATATCATCTTCAATGGCGAAGAGTGACATCGTTTGAAGGTTCTCTGGTCTTTCAGAGGTTCAAGTTATCAAAGTGGTCAAGGGTTAATTCTGATCCAGAAATAAACTGGAGGAGAGAGATTGTCCAGACGCAACATTTCCTGACGAGGAAAGAACTGACAACTCGATTGTGAAGACTTTTATCACTAGGGGACAAGGCCGACTAAAGTGATAGTGATGCAATATGAATGTGAACGCAAATCAATAATGCATGATGTATGTATATATATGATGATAAAACTGACGCGACATACATACTAAAAGATGAACATGACGGAATACTCGGCCATCGCGGGGCGAAGTCGCATCGTTAGTTTAAAAGTAGCAATTCTGCCTTGCTTAGGAGAGACAGTCCCTGCGGGGAATACCGTTAGTCGGGCTTAGGAGGTATGAACTCGGCTGAGGATGTCAGATGGGAAAGCCGCATCTGATACAGCTGATCTTTCATTCAGGCGCACTGGCTTAGAAGGTGTACTTTGATTCTTCACTTTGAAGCTCGCTTATTTCTGGAGTAGCAATTGATGTTCTTTCAATGTTCAACAGTCAAAAGAAATTGCCGTCTTTAGTTTAAAGCAGAAAAGTTTTACAAGTAAATTCATTTTTGTTTCGTTTCAAGAATCGTTAATCATGTTAAAATGTCGTTCTATAAAGCTAAAACAAATGAGAATTACAAACAAAAGCACAAGGGCACAAATTTTATTGATAGGATGGAAATCAGCCAAGCGCGTGATTCCATAGAGTATTTACAAAGTTAGAAAATGGTAATTTACAAGGAAAAGGGCTATGTTGAAACATAACGACCACTATCCTTCTACCAACTTTGAATCTGGGGCATCCTGAGCTTCTGTCGAAGATGACCTTGACTGGAGTTTTTCTGATGGACGACATAACTGCTGTTGAGGGACTTGCCTCTGTTAAACATAGTTACTTGCCATTATCCCTAATTTTTGCTTGGATTGTACTTTGAGGTTTCCAATCCAACGGGATGATTTTTTGATCATGTCTCTAATTTTTGCCTGGACCGCCCTTTCAGGTTTTCAATCCACCGAGACGTTTTTTTTTTTAGTTTAGGCGAAGTATTTCTTGACTACATCATCATTCATGGGTTAGGCAAATTCCTCTCCGTCCATGGTTGCAAATCTCAAGGCGCCGCCTGAGAAAGCTTTCTTGACCACGTAGGGGTCGTCATAATTTGGAGTCCACTTGCCCCGGGAATCAGTGAGAAATGATTGTATCTTCTTGAGCACAAGGTCTCCTTTCCTGAAGACGCGAGGTCGGACCTTTTTGTCGAAGGCCTTCTTCATTCTCTGTTGATACAACTGACCATGGCATAGTGCCGTTATTCGCTTCTCTTCGATCAGGTTCAGTTCTTCGTGTCGACTTTGACACCATTCAGCTTCTGTACGCTTAGCTTTCATCAATACCCGGATTGATGGGATCTCCACTTCTATGGGGAGCACTGCTTCCATGCCATACACTAGAGAGAAAGGGGTTGCCCCTGTTGAAGTGCAGACAGATGTACGATAATAGTGAAGAGCAAAGGGTAGCATCTCGTGCCAATCTTTGTAGGTTACAACCATCTTTTGAACGATCTTCTTGTTGTTCTTGTTAGCCGCTTCTACTGCTCCGTTCGTCTTAGGCCGGTAAGGAGATAAGTTATGGTGTTCGATCTTGAACTCTGTGCATAACTCTTTCATTGTCTTGTTGTTCAAGTTAGATCCATTATCAGTAATGATCTGGCTCGGAACACCATAATGGCAGATGATATTGTTTTTGATAAATCGGACCACCACTTGTCGGGTTACATTAGCGTACGACGCTGCTTCGACCCACTTGGTGAAGTAATCAATGGCTACCAGGATGAACCGATGTCCGTTTGAAGCCTTAGGCTCAATTAAGCCAATCATGTCGATTCCCCATATGGAAAAAGGCCAAGGGGAAGAAAGAACTTTGAGATGCGCTGACGGTACATGGATTTTATCGGAGTATATCTGACACTTGTGACACCTCCTCGTGTACTTGTAGCAGTCGGATTCCATGGTCAACCAATAGTACCCTGCTCTTAGAATTTTTCTCGCCATTGTATATCCGTTGGCATGAGTGCCAAAGGATCCTTCGTGAATTTCTTTTATCAGCATGTCTGCTTCTGGTCTGTCTACACATCGGAGCAAGACCATGTCAAAGTTTCTCTTATAAAGTGTATCACCACTCAGAAAGAAACTGCCTGCCAGCCTTCTGAGGGTTTTTCTGTCCTTTCTAGACGTCCCATGCGGGTACTCCTGTTTCTGAAGGAAGCATTTGATATCGTGATACCAAGGTTTGTCGTCTACAACTACTTCAATCGCGAAGATGTAAGCGGGCCGTTCAAGGTGCATTATATAGATCTTAGGTAGGTCGTTCCATTGACCTACACTAATCATGGAAGAGAGAGTGGCTAATGCATCAGCAATATGATTCTTCTCACGAGAGATATGATGAAACTCGACTCTGTTGAAGAATGGTAACAACCTTCTTGCGTAATCTTTGTAAGGAATCATTCCTGATTGGTATGTGTTCCAATTTCCTTTGATCTGATTGATGACCAAGGATGAGTCGCCGTATACGTCCAAGTTCTTGATCCTTAAGTCGATCGCCTCTTCGAGACCCATAATACAAGCTTCGTATTCGGCCTCGTTGTTTGTGCACTTGAACATAAGTCTGGCAGTGAAAGGAATGTGGGTACCTTGAGGTGTTATGATAATTGTCCCAATTCTGTTTCCGTAATGATAGACAGCTCCGTCAAAAATGAGTCCCCATTGCGAATCTGGTTCTGGCCCTTCACTGGGTAGCGGTTCATCGCAATCTCTCATTTTTATATACATGACATCTTCGTCTGGGAAGTCAAACCCGACTGATCCTTGATCGTCAATCGGTTGATGAGCCAAATGATCGGCTAAAATACTCCCCTTTACGGCTTTCTGAGTGTGGTACTCTATGTCATATTCTAATAGCAACATCTGCCAACGAGCAATCCTTCCCATGAGAGCAGGTTTTTCAAAGACGTACTTGATTGGATCCATTTCAGAGATTAACCAAGTAGGGTAACGAATCATGTACTGGCACAGACGTTTGGCTGCCCAAGCCAAAGCGCATCAAGTTTTCTCGAGCATCGTGTACCGAGTTTCACAGTCGGTGAATTTCTTACTCAAATAGTAGATGACAGACTCCTTCCTTTTGGTTTCGTCTTGTTGGCCAAGTACACACCTCATTGAGTCTTCCAATACTGTGAGGTAGATGATCAGTGGTCTTCCTTCCACTGGAGGGGATAGAATCGGAGGGTTCAACAGGTATTCCTTGATACTGTCGAAGGCAGTTTGACAATCTTCTGTCCAAAACGCAGTCCTGATTCTTTTTGAGTAATTTAAAAATCGGCGCACATGTCGCGGTCATGAGGAATATGAATCTGGAGATGTAGTTCAAACGTCCCAGGAATCCTCTAACTTGTTTTTCAGTTTTCGGAGAAGGCATTTCTCGAATGGCCTTCACCTTGTCAGGATCAACCTCGATTCCTTTCTGGCTGACGATGAACCCTAATAGTTTCCCTGAACGGACACCAAAGGTGCACTTGTTGGGATTCAAGCGGAGTTTGTACTTTCTCAGCCGCTTGAATAGTTTTGACAGGTGGGTCACATGCTCCTCTTCTGTCTTAGATTTTGCAATCATATCATCGACATATACCTCGATTTCCTGGTGTATCATGTCATGAAACAGAGTAGTCATTGTAACGCCCCGATTCCAATTAATCCATTTTGTTGAGTCTTTTATTTAAATTGAGTGATAAATTATTTTATTTGTGAAATTGGCGTGTTAATATGCTATGTTGACATGTTGTGATATTTTACCGTTTTTGAGAGTTTTCGGGGAAATTATAATGGAGGGTATTGTAGACATTTCTCAATTAATGGTAAGTTAGAAATTTAGTAAAATTGTTAGAAAAGTGTTTAAGTGTTGAATTTTGTGAGAAAATGAATTAATTGAATTTGAGTAGAAAATAAGAAAAAGAAATAGAAAAGAAAGAAAAATGAGATAAGAAAAGAAATAGGAGAGAAAGAGAAAGAAAGGAAGAATAGAAAGAAAGAGGAGAGAAAGAAAGAGGAAGAGGAGAAAAGTGAAGAAAAATTGGGGAAACTAGGAAATCATCAAGAACCATCATCTAGTAAGCTTGGAATCCGGGTAAGGGTGTGAAATCTTATTATCTTATCAATGTGTATCATTATGTATGATTGTGTTGTTGATGTTGTGGATTTTCATGAGTTTTTGTATAAATCCATATTTTGTTAAATTGCTTGGAAATCGAATAAATGTGGTTGAAATCATGTTGTTAGTGCCCATAATTGTTGGTATATGATAGATACTTGCTATTGGACATTGTATTGGCAATTTTCTGGTGTGTAGGTGAGATTTGGGGTGTTTTGGATTGGAATCCGTAAGCAAAAAAAAAACAATTATGCAGAAAATTGTTCTGGTTTTTCCAGGCCATATGCGTATGGGGCATGTTCATACGCGTATGAACCTTGGCAATACGCGTAATGGGGGCGAGCCATGGGCCAATACGCGTATGGGTTTCCTTTTCACTCGGCCATCTGCCCATTTGCGTATGATACGCGTAGCATTTTAGGCCGTACGCGTATGGATCAGGTTATTACGCGTATGGGTATTCCAACGTGGAATTGGGGGAAAATGGGTCTCTGCCCGTACGCGTATGACATGTGCCCGTACGCGTATGGCCAGGAGAGTTGTAAAAATGGGATTTTTCAAAATGTGTTTTTCGTTCCGTCCGTAACTTTTGTTCCGATTATCCGATTTTTACATTCTTGGTATCGTTGTGAAACTATTGAGCTGTACTATATGATTATGATGAATTGGAAATTGTTAGTCGATTAAATAAGTCGGAAAAGTCGGGAATAGTGTTATTTAGCGACTTTTACCGTTTGGAATATGTGTTTGGATGTGAATCATACAATAGTGCATTGATGTGAATGTATATAAATTGTATGTGATTGTATGAGATGAATGCATGAATATATTGTGAATATGTATGCATTTCAAGAATGTCTTGAGTCATTTGCATGTGAAGCATAATGATGTGCATTCTTGTGTTGAGGGATTCTAATGAGAATCCGTTGTAACGTTGTCTGCCCATGTGGGGTGTGAGTGACGGATTGGTTCCGGAGGGAATCCGCTATAATGTCGTGTGCCCGCTTGTGGGGTGAGTGATGGATGATTATAGACGATCGTGTGCCCGCTTGTGGGGTGTGAGCGATCGGGTCGTGTACCCGCTTGTGGGGTGTGAGCGATCCATAAACACCGTGTGCCCGCTTGTGGGGTGTGAGCGGTGGGTGAACATCGTAGGCCCGACGGGGAGTTACAGTGATGTAACGAGCGATGGTTCCAGCAGAGTTCCTGAGTGAACTTGAGATGATTGAGTCGGTACCGTATTGCATTTGCATAGAGTCGTAAGTCGGTCTCTATGATTTGCATTTATCATCCTTATAATGGTGCATTGATGAATAAACATAAATGTGTATGTTTATGTGGAATGATAAGAATTGTGAAAGTATGCATGATGTATATGCTTGGTGGTGAATATATATATATATATACATTGTGATGTATATGAGTGAGTTGTGATGAATTGTGGTGAGAATGTGAAATATGTGTATTTTCATGCTAAGATACATAATTATATGCATTGTTATTATGATAATATTTCTCACCCTTCTGCTGTTTTATGATGCTCTATGAGGCATTGCAGAGTAGGTATGCTGGTGGTCTTTTTGTGAAGCGCGTCTTCATTCTTTTGGTCGGTCGGCTCTGATATGTAGCACCGGGTAGCTAGGATGGCTATGATTCCTTTGTGATACATTTGTACACGTATCTTGTTGATGAATGTTTATGTAAACATGAATTATGTTGGTGGATAATACTTGATGATGTATATATGAATATGTATATATGTTAGTTGTTATTCAATGTTTAGATTTTCCACTTTTATTCTAAATATTGAGATGTGGGTGTAAGGACTAAGTTCCTCTGATGCAAAGTTACCCCACTGTTGCATATCAATTATTGAGCAGGTGTTGAATGTTTTAATTTCATGTATAATGTGACATACCTATTTTATACTATGTTTATAATTATACTCTGACGAAATTTTTATTATGTGCCTAAATGATTAAATGTGATTATTTGGGGGTATAGAAAGGGGGTGTTACATTAAGTGGTATCAGAGCCAATGTTGAGTCAGTTGTGTCTGTCTTGTTGTTATGATGGTTGAATTGTTGTTTAACTTTGTTGTCATTTTTGGGAATGATCAGAATATGGCTGGTAGGAACGACAATGCGATGGCTGCTTCTTTGGAAGCAATGGCTAGGGCGGTGCAAGGTGCGCCGAACGTGAATGCTAATGACGAGTTCAGGAAGAATCAACCACCGGTCTTCAAAGGAAGATTTGATCCCGATGGTGCTCAACTTTGGTTGAAAGAGATTGAAAGGATCTTCAGAGTCATGGACTGTGCGGAGGAGAATAAGGTGAGGCTTGGGTCTCACATGCTGAAGGAAGAAGTCGGCGATTGGTGGGTCGGTATGCGTCAAGTTCTTGAGGTGGATGATGAAGAGATAACTTGGGATTTATTTCGTACTGAGTTCTTGAGGAAGTATTACCCTGAAAGTGTGAAAGGGAAGAAGGAGATGGAGTTCCTTGAATTGAAACAAGGTAGTATGTCTGTGGTGGACTATACTGCTAAGTTTGTGGAGTTGGTTCAATTCCATCCTCACTATGCCGCGATTACTGCTGAGTTCTCAAAGTGTATTAAATATGAGAATGGTTTACGTCCTTAGATTAAACAAGTTGTGGGGTATCAAAGGATAAGAAGGTTTTCAGATTTGACGGAATGTTGTAGAATCTTCGAGGAAGATAGCAAGGCTCGTTCTACACATTACAAAAGTTTGAATGAGAGGAAGGGAAAGCAACAAGCTAGAAGTGGACCTTATGTGACACCCGCTGATAAGGGCAAGCATAGGGGAAACTTTGAGAAGAGATCTGGAGGAGGAGGTTTCGGTTCCATTAAGTGTTACAAGTGTGGTGAAATGGGTCATAAATCATTTGAGTGTGGGAAGACTGTGGTAAAATGTTCTAACTTTGGAGGCCTTGGGCATGCTACTACTGATTGTAGAAGGAATGTGGTGAAGTGCTATAATTGTGAGGAACCTGGCCACATTAGTACGAAGTGTCCGAATCCGAAGAAAGCTCCAACTGGTGGGAAGGTATTTTCTTTGGCAGGAACTCAGACTTCAAGTGTAGATCGTCTGATTAAAGGTACTTGCTTTATTAATAGTACGCCTTTAGTTACTATCATTGATACTGGAGCGACTCATTCGTTTATTTCGTCTGAGTGCGCAAATCGTTTGAATCTTGTGTTGTCTCTGATGGATGGTAAAATGGTTATTGATACTCCAGTAATGGGGTCAGTGACTACTTCTTTGGTTTGTTTGAGTTGTCCTTTGACCATTTATGGTAAAGACTTTGAGATGGATTTAGTGTGTTTGCCGTTGGAAGGGTTGGATGTGGTCTTGGGTATGAATTAGTTGCAATTTAATAGAGTTCATATAGATTGTTATCATAAGTTAGTGAGGTTTCCTTCTTTGGAAGAGGATGAAGATGAGAGTTTCTTATCCACTAAAGAGTTGAAGAAACTTTTAGCGGACGAAGCTCAATTGTTCGGTTTGTTTGCATCATTGTCTGTGGATAGTCAAGTGTCACTTGATGTGTTTCCTGTTGTGTGTGATTTTCCTGAAGTGTTTCCTGAGGATATTAAGGATGTACCGCTGGAAAGAGAAGTTGAGTTTTCTATTGATCTAGTTCTGGGTACTAGACCGATTTCGATGGCACCGTATCGTATGTCAGCATCGGAGTTGGTAGAATTGAAGAAGCAATTGAATGACTTGTTGGACAAGAGATTTGTAAGACCAAGTGTTTCTCCTTGGGGTGCTCCGGTATTGTTGGTAAAGAAAAAGGATGGGAGTATGCGGTTATGCATTGATTATCGACAATTGAACAAGGTGACAATTAAGAACAAGTATCTGCTTCCAAGGATCGATGATTTGTTGGACCAATTGGTTGGTGCGCGTGTTTTTAGCAAGATTGATTTGAGATCGGGATATCACCAGATTCGTGTGAAAGAAGAAGATATTCAAAAGACGGCCTTTAGGACACGGTATGGCCATTACGAATATTCCGTGATGCCATTCGGGGTTTCTAATGCGCCGGGTGTGTTTATGGAATACATGAATCGTATTCTTCATGAACAGTTAGATCATTTTGTGGTTGTGTTCATCGACGATATTTTGATTTATTCTAAGTCTCAAGAGGAGCATGAAGAACATTTGAGGATTGTGTTACAAATTTTGAAAGAGAAACAATTGTATGCTAAGTTGTCGAAATGTGAGTTTTGGTTGTCGGAAGTAAGTTTTCTTGGACATGTTATTTCCGGTAGTGGTATTAGTGTTGATCCATCCAAGATTGATGCGGTGATGCAATGGGAGGCTCCTAGATCGGTTACGGAGATTTGAAGCTTTCTAGGCTTGGCGGGTTATTATCGGAGGTTTATTGAGGGATTTTTGAAGTTGGCACTTCCGTTAACGCAATTGACTTGTAAAGGAAAGGCTTTCATTTGGGATATTCATTGTGAAGAGAGTTTCAATGAGCTAAAAAGAAGGTTGACAACGGCTCCGATCTTGATTTTGCCAAATCCGACGGAACCATTTGTTGTGTATTGTGATGCTTCTTTGGTTGGTTTAGGTGGTGTTTTGATGCAAGATGGAAAAGTTGTGGCTTATGCTTCAAGACAACTGAGAGTACATGAAAAGAATTATCCTACACATGACTTGGAGTTAGCGGCCGTGGTGTTTGTTTTGAAAATTTGGAGGCACTATCTTTATGGTGCAAGATTTGAAGTTTTTAGTGATCACAAGAGCTTGAAATATTTATTTGATCAAAGAGAATTGAACATGAGACAAAGAAGGTGGTTAGAGCTTTTGAAGGATTATGATTTTGGTTTGAATTACCATCCGGGTAAGGAAAACGTGGTGGCTGATGCTTTAAGTCGGAAGTCGTTACATATGTCCTCATTGATGATGAGAGAATGGGAACTTTTGGAGAATTTTAGAGACTTGAGTTTGGTTTGTGAAATGACGCCGAGGAGTGTGAGACTTGGTATGCTACATGTTACGAATGATTTTCTTGCAACCGTGTGTGAAAAGCAAAAGTTGGATTTGAAGTTCGTTGATTTGATGATGAATGAGAATGAGGATTTCAAGGTTGATAATTTTGGAGTTTTGAGATTCCGTGGTCGTGTTTGTATTCCCGATGATGCGGAATTGAAAAAGATGATATTGGAAGAAGGACACCAAAGTAACTTAAGTATTCATCCGGGAGCGAATAAAATGTATCAAGATTTGAAGAAAATCTTTTGGTGGTCCGGATTAAAGAGAGATGTGGCTCAATTTGTGTATGCGTGCTTAACTTGTCAAAAGTCGAAGGTGGAACATCAAAAGCCTAGTGGATTGATGCAACCGTTGGACATTCCGGAGTGGAAATGGGATAGTATATCTATGGATTTTGTTACGGGATTGCCGAATACGCAAAGAGGTCATAATGCTATTTGGGTAATCGTTGATAGGCTTACTAAATCTGCTCACTTCATTCCAATTGATATTAGTTATCCCTTGGAGAAGTTAGCCGAGATTTATATTCTTGTGGTTGTGAAGTTACATGGAGTTCCTAAGAGTATTGTATCGGATAGAGATCCTAGATTTACATCGAGGTTTTGGGAGAGTTTACAAAAAGCTTTGGGTTCTAAGCTAAGATTGAGTTCGGCTTATCATCCGCAAACGGATGGTCAAACCGAGAGGACAATTCAATCGTTGGAGGATTTATTGCGTGCTTGTGTGCTCGAGCAAGGTGGTGCTTGGGATAGTTATTTGGCATTGATTGAGTTCACCTATAATAACAGTTTTCATTCAAGTATAAGTATGGCACCATTTGAGGCTTTGTATGGTCGGAGATGTCGAACACCTTTGTGTTGGCATGAAACCGGTGAGAGGACGATAGTTGGACCGGAGATGGTACAACAAACGACGGAGAAAGTGAAGTTTATTCGTGAGAAGATGAAAGCTTCTCAAAGTAGACAAAAGAGCTATCATGATAAGAGAAGGAAAGATCTTGAGTTTCAAGAAGGCGACCATGTGTTTTTGAGAGTTACGCCGGTTACGGGTGTGGTTCGTGCTTTGAAGTCGAAGAAATTGACTTCTCGTTTTATTGGTCCGTATCAGATTTCTGCACGAGTTGGTGTGGTGGCATACCGTGTGGCGTTGCCTCCGAATTTTCGAATTTGCATGATGTATTCCATGTTTCGCAATGTGGGAAGTATGTTCCGGATCCGTCACATGTTATTCCTATGGACGAGGTTGAAGTGAGAGATAACCTTACGGTTGAAGCTTTACCGATTAGGATTTTGGACCGTGAAGTTAAGAAGCTAAGAGGCAAGGATATTGTACTTGTGAAAGTAGCGTGGGGAGGCGCAGCGGAAGGCGATATGACTTGGGAGCTAGAGAGTAGGATGCGAGAGTCGTATCCGGAGTTGTTTGAATCAGGTAATATTTTTGAGGACGAAAATTTCTAAAGTGGGGGAGAGTTGTAACGCCCCGATTCCGATTAATCCATTTTGTTGAGTCTTTTATTTAAATTGAGTGATAAATTATTTTATTTGTGAAATTGGCGTGTTAATATGCTATGTTGACATGTTGTGATATTTTACCGTTTTTGAGAGTTTTCGGGGAAATTATAATGGAGGGTATTGTAGACATTTCTCAATTAATGGTAAGTTAGAAATTTAGTAAAATTGTTAGAAAAGTGTTTAAGTGTTGAATTTTGTGAGAAAATGAATTAATTGAATTTGAGTAGAAAATAAGAAAAAGAAATAGAAAAGAAAGAAAAATGAGATAAGAAAAGAAATAGGAGAGAAAGAGAAAGAAAGGAAGAATAGAAAGAAAGAGGAGAGAAAGAAAGAGGAAGAGGAGAAAAGTGAAGAAAACTTGGGGAAACTAGGAAATCATCAAGAACCATCATCTAGTAAGCTTGGAATCCGGGTAAGGGTGTGAAATCTTATTATCTTATCAATGTGTATCATTATGTATGATTGTGTTGTTGATGTTGTGGATTTTCATGAGTTTTTGTATAAATCCATATTTTGTTAAATTGCTTGGAAATCGAATAAATGTGGTTGAAATCATGTTGTTAGTGCCCATAATTGTTGGTATATGATAGATACTTGTTATTGGACATTGTATTGGCAATTTTCTGGTGTGTAGGTGAGATTTGGGGTGTTTTGGATTGGAACCCGTAAGCAAAAAAAAAATTTATGCAGAAAATTTTTCTGGTTTTGCCAGGTCATACGCGTATGGGGCATGTTCATACGTGTATGAACCTTGGCAATACGCGTAATGGGGGCGAGCCATGGGACAATACGCGTATGGTTTTCCTTTTCACTCGGCCATCTGCCCATTTGCGTCTGATACGCGTAGCATTTTAGGCCGTACGCGTATGGGTATTTCAACGTGGAATTGGGGAAAAATGGGTCTCTGCCCGTACGCGTATGACATGTGCCCGTACGCATATGGCCAGGAGAGTTGTAAAAATGGGATTTTTCAAAATGTGTTTTTCGTTCCGTCCGTAACTTTTGTTCCGATTATCCAATTTTTACATTTTTGGTATCGTTGTGAAACTACTGAGCTGTACTATATGATTATGATGAATTAGAAATTGTTAGTCGATTAAATAAGTCGGAAAAGTCGGGAATAGTGTTATTTAGCGACTTTTACCTTTTGGAATGTGTGTTTGGATGTGAATCATACAATAGTGCATTGATGTGAATGTATATAAATTGTATGTGATTGTATGAGATGAATGCATGAATATATTATGAATATGTATGCATTTCAAAAATGTCTTGAGTCATTTGCATGTGAAGCATAATGATGTGCATTCTTGTGTTGAGGGATTCTAAAGAGAATCCGTTGTAACGTCGTGTGCCCATGTGGGGTGTGAGCGACGGATTGGTTCCAGAGGGAATCCGCTATAACGTCGTGTGCCCGCTTGTGGGGTGTGAGCGATGATTATAGACGATCGTGTGCCCGCTTGTGGGGTGTGAGCGATCGGGTCGTGTGCCCGCTTGTGGGGTGTGAGCGATCCATAAACACCGTGTGCCCGCTTGTGGGGTGTGAGCGGTGGGTGAACATCGTAGGCCCGACGGGGAGTTACAGTGATGTAATGAGCGATGGTTCCAGCAGAGTTCCTAAGTGAACTTGAGATGATTGAGTCGGTACCGCATTGCATTTGAATAGAGTCGTGAGTCAGTCTCTATGATTTGCATTTATCATCCTTATAATGGTGCATTGATGAATAAACATAAATGTGTATGTTTATGTGGAATGATAAGAATTGTGAAAGTATGCATGATGTTTATGCTTGGTGGTGAATATATATATATACATTGTGATGTATATGAGTGAGTTGTGATGAATTGTGGTGAGAATGTGAAATATGTGTATTTTCATGCTAAGATACATAATTATATGCATTGTTATTATGATAATATTTCTCACCCTTCTGCTATTTTATGATGCTCTATGAGGCATTGCAGAGTAGGTATGCTGGTGGTCTTTTTGTGAAGCACGTCTTCATTCTTTTGGTCGGTCGGCTCTGATATGTAGCACCGGGTAGCTAGGCTGGCTATGATTCCTTTGTGATACATTTGTACATGTATCTTGTTGATGAATGTTTATGTAAACATGAATTATGTTGGTGGATAATACTTGATGATGTATATATGAATATGTATATATGTTAGTTGTTATTCAATGTTTAGATTTTCCTCTTTTATTCTAAATATTGAGATGTGGGTGTAAGGACTAAGTTCCTCTGATGCAAAGTTACCCCACTGTTGCATATCAATTGTTGAGCAGGTGTTGAATGTTTTAATTTCATGTATAATGTGACATACCTCTTTTATACTATGTTTATAATTATACTCTGACGAAATTTTTATTATGTGCCTAAATGATTAAATGTGATTATTTGGGGGTATAGAAAGGGGGTGTTACAGTCATGGCCCTTTGATAGGTTGCCCCGACATTCTTCAAACCGAACGGCATTACCTTGTAACAAAAGGTACCCCATGGGGTAATGAACGAAGTTTTCTCCATGTCTTTCGGCGCCATTTTGATCTAATTATAGCCCGAGAATCCATCCATGAAGGAGAAAACTTTGAACTTTGCTGTACTGTCTACCAGCATGTCAATGTGTGGTAAAGGAAAGTCGTCCTTTGGACTTGCCTTGTTCAGATCTCTGTAATCGACACACATTCTGACTTTTCCGTCCTTTTTTGGAACGGGTACGATGTTGACTAACCATTAAGGATATTCTGATGTGGCGAGGAAACCCGCGTCAATCTGTTTCTGTACTTCCTCTTTGATTTTGATGGCCATGTCCGGATGAGTCCTCCTCAACCTTTGTTTAACTGGCGGGCATTCCAATCTTAACGGTAGATGATGTTCCACGATGCTGGTATCCAACCCTGGCATGTCCTGATAGGACCAAGCAAACACATCGGGAAATTCTTTGAGAAGTTTCGTCAAACTCTCTTTGACATTTGGACTGAGCAGTGCCCCAATCTTGACTTCCTTTCTCTCTTCTTCTGAGCCCAAGTTGACTGTTTCCAGCAACTCTTTGTGAGGCTCAATGGACCTTTCCTCTTGTCTGAGTAGTCGGGAGATCTCTTCTAGAATTTCGTTGTCAACTTCCTCTTCAGCCCCAAATACCGGGAACTCAAAGTCGGGAGAAGGCATTGGATCGTATGTTTCAACGGGGTTTAAAACAAGCAATCTGCATGACATGATGATTTGTGTTTAAAAGAGATAGAGAGAATGCAAAAGTGTGTGCAGTGTATTTCTTTTACTGCTTGTTTTTATTATTGAGTTGTTTTTTTAGGATTACCATTTTCTGAAAAACGAAAAGAGAAAACAGCAATTAATGCAGAAATTACAGAACGACGTTATTTTATTAATGAACAAGTCAATTCTTGAAACTACAACCCTATAAAACAAAACTCTGTCGCTTTGGGCAAAGCGAAGAGGGAAAATTTACAGAAAGCGAGCCCTATCAAAACATCCGTTTCACCTGGGCAGGGTGAAAGGTTAAAGATGGCAATTACTTTGACTTATGAACAATCTTCGGAACATCGATAGCAACCCATTGGCGGAAAACTCCTCGGTGAATCACAAAGTTTGGCACCTTCCTTGATTTGTCTTCAGAAATGGCGCTAATTTCTAGTGGAGCAGGATCATTGGAATTTGTCTCCCAGGCAGAGTTGTCGTAGGAGGATTCCTCAGTTGTATTTTGCATAGCATTTATGCTCTCAGCTGTATCTCCCCATCCAGTTGGCTGGATGTCTTTGAGCCTGATACGAGAGCTTTCGGGAGCGGTGTACTTAACGAAGTAGTCAAACTTACCACTCGGTTGTCCCAAGGTGTCCCATACTTCTTTGGAACTGGAGGAGTCATCTCTCTCGATGACGTTGACCTCGAGAATAGCATAGTTGATGAATTCAAGTCCTGCAAACGTTGCGAATTCATCATCGTGCGGGGTATTTTCTGAATGACCTAATTGTTGATCCCATGACATGGTGGGGACACAGTTATTCTGTTTAATGATGCTCAGCTGATTTTCATTGTTCGGCTGATTCTCTTGTCCCAAGTCTCCTGGGTACGGCTGCCACATTGGCAGGCCATCCATCGGGCCATAATAGTTATGGTCGCGGTTGTCTTTCATCAGAGTGTCCTCCTCTAATGAGTTTGGTGGAGCACGACATCCTTCCAGATCGCAATCTCCATATATTACTCTGACATCTGACCTTGGTATAAATCTCGGACTCTGTGTAGGAAAGCAAAATGGAGTCTGCGTTTCGTCCTGAGACATATAACCGTCTACGTTAAGATAGGACTCCCATTCTTCCTCCATATTAGAGGGATCATCTTTATTGATGGTATGCACTTCTTGGGTCACCGATTGAAGGAAACCTCCACTGTGAAAGAAGTTCTGAATGGGATGAAGACTTTCATCGTTGGTAGTAGTCGTCTGGGTGTAGGTTGCAGAAAAACCAAGACCCTTCTTTGTCTTAATGTCAGTAGGAATGACTAGCTGTCCCCATCCTGTTGTATTGGTACTCTCGACCGCTTTGATAGCATCTTTGTATGAGGAAATGGAAGTTCCCTCTTTGGATTGATTGTCCTTGGTCACCGAGAGCACTTGGAACCGAGTTCCAATAACCTCCTCGAGTTCAACACCAGTAGATGATGATAAGTTACTCATGAGCAAGGCTTGTTCTCCATAGATTGTGACGAGCTGGTTGTTCTGAACGAAATTTAACTTTTGGTGGAGGATCGAGGTGACCGCCCCAGCCTGATGTATCCAAGGTCTTCCTAATAAACAATTGTACGTTGCCCGGATGTCCATGACCTGGAAAGTGACTTGGAAAGTGTGAGGGCCAATGCTTATGGGAAGGTCGACTTCACCAATAACTGCCTTTCTGGATCCGTCGAATGCTTTGACGACGACCTCGCTGGTTCTCATCGGAGGTCCTTTGAAGGATAATTGCATCAAAGTGGACTCCGGCATAACATTCAGGGCTGACCCTGTGTCTACCAGTACGTTGGCTAAAGCATCGTTCTGGCAGTTGACTGTAATGTTGAGCACCATGTTATGACGGCGACCTTCTTCAGGTAATTCCTCATCATTAAATCCCAAATTATTGCAGGAAGTGATGTTAGAGACAATACTATCGAACTGTCTGATTGTTACATCCTATTCCACAAAGGCTTGCTCCAAGACTTTCTGTAGAGCCTCCCTGTGCGCTTATGAACTGAGTAACAGTGATAATACCGAGATCTTCGAAGGAGTTTGTAATAGCTGATCAACAATGTTGTATTCACTCCTTTGGATGAGCTTTAGCATTTCATCATCGTTTTTTGAAAGGTCAGGATTACTGGACTGACCGACTGGTGGATTGGGAACTTATGTCTGAGGTTCCTTTTCTTTGTTAAGTTCTCCAACTCCTCGGTTGAAGATTCGACCACTCCGTGTTACTTGACTGATGTCTGCAATATTCACGATGGAGGGTAATGGAAATTCCTTTCCATTCTCGACTATTGTTGCACTGTATTTGTAAGGGATAGCCTTAGTTGATTCATATGGTAATGGTCCTGGTAGATAGATAACTATGGGAGCCTTCTGATTTTTCTAACTGTCGTAAGTAATTTCAATCTGTTCCTAGTTAGGAACTCTCGATTCGTCAAGTAGAGGGATGATGGTACAAACATCCTTGTTCCTCTCATGATCAGAGATTACGACAACGTCCTCAATTTGATCAGCGAGGTAGTCTGGCGCCCAGTTGATTGGTCCAGAACCCAGATATGGGAAAATCTCTCTACAATCTACCTGACCTAGAAGAGTTGCTCGCACAAGGTAACATCCTTGGTTACTTTCTGAACAGACTCTACAACGTTCATAGTTGTGTAGTGGCACCTGGCCACGCCCGCTTTGAATACAATGTAACCTCACTAGGTTAGCTTCCACGGATCGGACATCCTGACTTTGACGCCGAGTAGGGTTCCTGTTATTGATACTAATTTGCTGAGTATCTTCATCCATATAGATTGGCATCCACCAGTGATTTAACAAGTGCTGAAGTGCCTCCTGAACAAGGGCACAACCTTGATTATTTTCGCAACCCGCTTTATAGCTTCGGTAATCATGTGACACCAGGAATCCGAGTCGGACCTGCTCAGCATGTAACTCTACCAGGATGGTATTCATTAAACGAATATCGAAGATTTGAACCATGTTGATCTAATAGGGATTACTATCATGGTAGTCCTAGATCCATCCAATATCCATCTGACGCTGGAGGGCTTCTTGTAAGAAAGAACATCCCTGTTTGTTTACCGAGCAAGTCAGACAGGAACTGTAATTATGTCGGGGCAGATTATGATACTGGCTTTGCCTTGAGTGCATTGCCACCAAGTTGGCATTCATCGCACGAATGTCGTGGTTTTGAATGACGTTAGAATTCGTGTAAACCATGTTAACTCCACAAACTCGGTGCTCTTGGATCCATCCGAGATCCATCTATTCCTGTAGAGCTGATTGCACCACAGAACATCCTCGATTGTTTTTAGAGCAGATATCACACTGGTGATAGTTATGAGGTGGCACATGGCCATATCCACTCTGTCTACAATGAATCTTGACCAGATTGGTCCTTAACAATAATACATCATGAATTTGATAAACGTTGTTAGACTCTCCCTCTATCAGGTTGACTGCAGGTTTCTCATGTTGAGGCAGCGGGTTCGTGAGAACATTCGGATTCGTATCTTTGAAAGATAAGACCCCGCTCCTAACAAGTTTTTGCACGTTAGATTTGAAACTGAGACAGTTCTCTATGTTATGCCCTGGTCCTCCTTGATGGTAAGGGCAAGTCTAATCCACCTTAAACCAAAAAGGCAGATTTTCCGGTACTGCAAGAGGGGACTTAGTCTGGATGTGCCCCTTGGCCAGTAGTAACGGAAATAGTTCTACGTACGATACGGGGATAAGATCAAATCCTGGTGGCCGCGTTATACGGTTGTTGTATGGAGGACGAGCCCGCTGAAGAGGCTGTTGTGTCCTTTGCTGATTAGGTTGGCTCTGCGCAACCTGAGGTTGATATGTAGAAATAGGCGCAGGATTGATAGCAGGAGTCACAGCTGCTACTGGCTGATAACATCGCCTTTGCTTTCCGAGAGAGATATTCCCAATATCTTACTCTTTTTTCTTAGGGAGAGCACTACCGTATCGTTTTGTACTACTTGATGGTCCAGCGTCTTTTATTAGACGTCCTTCTCGAACAGCTTCCTCGAGACGTACCCCCATACCGACCATTTCGGTGAAATCACTGGGCGCATTGGCAACCATTCTGTCATAGTAAAATGAGCTTAAGGTCTTTAAGAAGATTTTTGTCATCTCTTTTTCCTCAAGAGGTGGACAAATTTGGGCGGCAATTTCACGCCATCTCTGAGCGTACTCCTTAAAAGTTTCCTTGTCCTTTTGTGACATTGATCTGAGTTGATCTCTGTCGGATGCCATGTCTAAATTGTACTTGTATTGTTGGACGAAGGCAGTGCCAAGATCTTTGAAAGTGCTAATCGTAGCACGGTTTAAACCCATGTACCATTTTTATGCGGCACCGGTTAAACTATCCTGAAAGTAGTGAATCAGTAAATCCTGATTCTTTGTCTGAGCTGACATTCGCCGAGCGTACATCACCAGGTGGCTCTGAGGGAAAGAGTTACCCTTGTATTTTTCAAAATCGGGCACTTGGAACTTGTGCGGAACTTTCACATTGGGGACCAGACAAAGGTCTGCGGCGTCCTTTCCAAATAAATCCTGACCACTGATGGCCTGCAGTTCCTTCTGCATTTCCAGGAATTGTTCCTGGAACTCGTTCATTCTTTCGAACATGCTTTCGTTTACACCAGCAGGTATCTGTGGAATTTGTCCTTCCGGGACAGTGTGCACCACAGGGGGTGGTACCGTGACTACGGCCGTGAATCTTGGCATTTCCCGAAGTTTGTAACCTTCAGGAGTCCTCAGTATGCCTCTGGCATCTTCGTTTTCCTGAAGTTTGTAACCTTCAGGCCTAGCGGATTCTGCTGAAGTTTCCGGATCTCTAGTGATCGGCGGAACATATCCTTCTGGGATATAGTTAACAGGCATTCCCCAGGGACGATCTTTCGGCATTTTGTACCTAGGATCATACTTCTCCACTATGGGCATTGAGGTGACCTCTAAGATCACAGCTCTTTGTAGCTGAGCTTCTTCCATGGCTTGCATGTCGTTACGAAGCTTTCTCATATCCTCTCTCAAGGCGTCGATCTCTTCTTTCAACTCTCTGTTCTCTTCCTCAAGATCATCCATATTTTTCTGACGATTGGCCCGAGTATTGTACGAATGAGACAGTTTGACTCTAGAATCGAGATACAAACGTGAGATTCGTAGGTAAGAAGAATACATGATGCGAGAATGATGAATGCAATGATTATATTAATTGTTTTTTTTTGTTTAATCACAATAAACTTCGACAATTAGATTGCAAATATCAAACAGTGGGGAAACCCCTTTTTATTAAATTCAAAGGATTGCGGAAATAGAAATACAGTAGATTACAAGGTGTGGAAACAGAAACCTAAGCTAATGGGTCCCGAGTCCTCTCTGAGGAGAAACCGGGTGCTGATCCTGATACTTTCCTTTTCTTGGACCAGGGCTCTTGGGCCATTGTCGGGTTGTCATTCCTTTGCCAGGTGAAAGGAGCGAGCAAATTCCTTTGGTCATCCTGATTATCTACAACATGCTGCTCCAAAATTTCAATCAGAGCATCTTTATCCTTCGGTAGTTGCTGTATTTTGATACACTCCACATTGAGAATGTGGTACTTGTTCTTCCAAGACCTTCTCTCCCGCTGAACTTGGTAGAGAGTAACCTGGAGTTTTTCCGTTTCAGTCATGAAGTACATGACAGATTCCCTGGGCGGAAGAACTCCGTGACGAGGATAAGGCATCTTTAGCTTGAGAGCTCTAGTTTGTATCTAGTGGAGGTAAGGCTCCACCGAGACACAGTCTGGTTTTCCTAGAGACTCCCGACCTTTCTTATGAACATGTTTCCAAGCGTACACTATTTCCATCTTTAGTGCTCTGTCATTTTCTCCTTCTTTGAAGAAAAGACCTTCCAGATGAGCATTCCGTGGGACATGCCTCATCGGGTATCCAAATTGACGACGAACCAATACTGGATGGTAATTGATTCCTCCCTTAGTTCCTATGAGGGGTACGTTAGGGAAGTTTCCACAACAGTCAATGATCCTGATTCCCTCATAAATCCTATTGCACTAATCTATGTCAGAGTTGGTAAGAGACATGATTCTCTGCGACCAACGTAAAGCATTCTTTTGATCCCAAAAAGCAGCAGACTTAGGAAAATGGGAGATAAACCATTTGTATAGCAGAGGTACACAACATGTGATCTCCCCTCCGCTGTACAAATTCCCTAAGTGTACAGAATGGTAGGCGTCTGCGAGTAAAGTTGGCACAGGGTTTCTAATGAGATAAACCTTAATGGAGTTGATATCGACGAAGTTATTGATGTTGGGAAACAGAAATAACCCGTAAGTGAGTAAGACAAAGATGCTTTCAAAAGCATGTATGTTCCCTATACTAGTGAAGTACAGAGCCTTCTTTGTCAAGAACTGGGCTGACAAACCTTGTATACCACCCTTAGTTGTCATGTGAGTCCTGACCTCTGACTAGTCCAAATAAATCGCTCTTGCAATGGTCTGATCCTTTGGAATTTCTTCCAGTCAAGAAAAAGGAGCTTGATCAGTGATGTGTAAATCAATCAGATGAGAATATTCCTCTAGCTTTGGTGCTAGTTGATAATCTGGGAATGTGAAACAGTGATAAACCGGATCGTAAAACTGAACGAGTGCATCCATGATTCTTTCAATTACTTGGACCCTTAACAGAGGTAGCAAACCTCCGTACTTGGCTCTGAAAGCTTCAGGGTTAGTGACCATTCTCGCCAAACCTCTTAAATCCTCTAACTTTGGAACCTTGAAAGTGTACTGATGAGTTCTCCTCCTACCGATGTCCATGAGCACAATCTTTTTTTTCTGACATTTGCAATCATTGTTTTAGTTTAATTTGAAAAGGAGAGAGTAGAAGAGAAGATTTTCTTTGATGTAATGTTTTTTATATGAATGCATGAATGCAGCATACAAAAACATAGAAAAAATATGGGGTCAAAGGGTCGGTGTCATGGAGTCAAGGCTCTACCCGTCCCGAAGGTTTATACTAGTGATTTTTGTACCTGTCTCTCAAAATCATCAACTCTTGTCGAGAAAAACACCAGCGGGCTGGGAACCGTGCTAGGTGATGTTTTTTCGAAGAGTCCTCAGAAGAGGGTGGTATCGTGTGACAACTATTTTCGATAGCTTCCGCACCACTAAAGGGATTTTTCCTAGGTGTATACTCAATCTTTCCACATGCGGCATCACACGCATTCCCATTAGCAGAAAAATAAACACATATATCAATTAGGAAAAGCAGTATATATATTTGTCCTAATGTCTTAGACTTTTAAGAGCTATGAATCTTATGTTCCTGACAGAAAATGGCTCCCTGGCGGAGGCGCCACTATATGGTTCCTTCCCTGTTTAAAGGTTTTGACCTAAGATCCTAGTGAAGTCAACAAAAAGTCTTATCCCATTGAAATTACAAGGAAAGAAAACTGGCCCCACAGTGGGCGCCACTATTCTGTGGCACTTTTTAAGGTTTCTACCTAAGAGATGGGAAGAGAACAATGATATGTCCCCAGTGAAGTCGCCATTTTTCTGTAGCGATCGATTTTGGACGTGGTTGCGAAGCACTGTTGCTTTGGTACTACAGTTCGATTCATTTTTTATCCTATTGAAGCTGATGAAGGAAGGGAAATAGATGTCTCCAATTAACCCTGCTTGCAAACTGAGTTTGAACAGATAACTGTTGGTTTACAGATGCTACAAAGATTGTGGGTCTCTCTTAGGTTATTTTGTTAAAATAGTGCTAGGGCGATTGGTGGGAGTTTAGGACTGATGCTTTTGACATGTGAGGGTACGGGGTTTGGGTTTTGGATTAGTGTGCTCGCTAAGATTTTTCTTTTAATCTTATGCCTACGTATTCCCGTTTACCGAAACAGGGAAATCAGAGTGATCGTAGTTCCTCCTATTCTATGGGAGGAAATGGTGTTTTGGTGTCTTGTTCGAAGCCCAAGACGTGAAGCTAAAGGTGGTTTGTATCTTGTTCAAAGCCCAAGATGTGAAGCTGAAGGGTCTATTTGTATCTTGTTCGAAGCCCAAGATGTGAAGCTAAAAGTTTCGTCTTTAGAGAGAATTTGTCATCTCTAAAGAGGGGTTGTTTGTCACAACTGTTGGGTGACTGACTATGAAGGAGGATTACTTTAACCGAGATATGTGAATCCTAGCAATGCCATAATTTCCTTTATAGGGGTTTTTGACCTGAAGGAGAAGACTTTAACTCAGTGTAGAGCAATGTCATCTTTCCTTAGGAATTTTCTCATGCTAAAAGAGGGACAGTGGCATGGATGTAGATGATCCAGAGGCTTGCCGCTTCCAGCAGTTTAGATGAAGGGAAAGGAGTTGTTGATGTTTGTATACTGTGAACGAGGCACCGTTTTGATGCTAAAAGGTTGATTGGTTCAACCGGGGTTTCCTTATACAAAGCCTAAGAGGAGGCTATTGACCCAACAAGAGGGTGTTTTTATGTGTCTCGTACGAAGCCCGAGAGAGAGGCTAAATGTTTGACTCAACAAGAGAGCCTTTTATACTCAACAAGAGAGTGTTTTTATATGTGTCTTGTACGAAGCCCAAGACGGAGGCTAAAGGCGCTTGACTCAACAAGAGGGTCTTTGTACCTCGTACGAAGCCCGAGATGGAGGTTGAAAATGTTTGACTTAACAAGAGAGTCCTTTATACTCAACAAGAGAGTGATTTGGTATCTCGTACGAAGCCCGAGATGGAGGCTAAAAGTGGTTGACTCAACAAGAGAGACTTTTATACTCAACAAGAGAGTGTTTTTGTATCTCGTACAAAGCCCGAGATGGAGGCTGAAAAGGCTTTGACTCCACAAGAGAGTCCTTTTATACTCAACAAGAGAGTTTGAAAAGGTTAACTCCGCTGGGGGAGAATCATTTGTACAATGCCCAAGAGGAGGCTAAAGTTACTGTTCCAGTTGAGTGACAGGTCCAGTATGCTGATTTAAAGAGAAAATCAGTTCTTATATGAGTATTGTTTGCACCCAGGGATTTGATTCGAGGATCAGGGTTATTTCCTGTTCTTTAAGAAAATGGGAAATCCGAAGGGTATTGAGACTGTCCGAGTCTACGGGTTTCATCTCCTAGTTTTGAGAGGAACTTGAGAATGTCTTTGAGACTCAAGGAAATTAGACTGTCCAAGTCTAGAGTTTCATCTTTTGTACTACGTTTAAGAAACAGCAGTAGCAAGATCTAGACTTTTTGAAAGACTGTTCTATTAGGATGACTAATTTATGTTCCTATACCTCTAGGAGGTCGTCGGGACAATTTGTACGAAGCCCAAGAGGAGGCTGGAAACGTTTAAGAAGCCGAGGGACAATTTGTACGAAGCCCAAGAGGAGGCTATCATTCCCGGAGGAATAAATCATTTATACGAAGCCTAAGAGGAGGCTGTGAATACTTCTAAGAAGCCGACGGGTCCTTGTACAACGCCCAAGAGGAGGCGGGGATGCTTTTAAGAAGCCTGTGGGTCCCCAAACCCCGATAAATTCAAGACAGGCTATTCACAGAGAATAGATCAAGCCAGGAAAGTTTGAGAATTTGGAAGAAACTCAAGAGATGCCATTCACGGAGAAAAGATCATC
Source organism: Lathyrus tuberosus (assembly GCA_022829125.1). NCBI lineage: Eukaryota > Viridiplantae > Streptophyta > Magnoliopsida > Fabales > Fabaceae > Lathyrus > Lathyrus tuberosus. The sequence goes on along the minus strand of JALAZF010000199.1, from coordinate 3,718,078 downwards.
TCTGGGGAATAAAGTTTCTTTAATGATTTCTAAAGGTGACAGTCTGTGAAAGGGTTCACTGAGAATGCTGCCTTTCACGTCTCCATATTGTTTAACCCCAAGAGGAGGGAAGATTGTATCTGGTAATCCTATGGGGGATCTAGTTTTGTCTATTTAAGAGTGATCAACAGGGCTTAGTGCTAGACGTAGTTGTCGGGGAAACTCTAAATATCTATACTATTATTACACATTCGATATGAGTTTATGAAAGAAGACTTACAGTGAAACAACCCCACAATACATTTATTTGTATATGAAAGCGGATAAAGAAAGCATATAACCACTTACTCGGTTGTAGAGCTTCCATGATGTTTGGTTAGTTGTTTAACAAAGAAGAATTGAAAACAACAGTATATTCAAAATCAAAGGAGAAAGTATTTTGAAAAGGTGTTGGGACTTACAGCTCAAGGAGAGGCCCAATATTTGTTTTTCAACGGACGATGATCGCGTCGAACTTTTTGAAATACAACGGGACTTATACAATAAGTGAGGCTCAAAATAGGTTTGTATTTACGAAGGATTGGGTCTTACACTCTATTAGAGGCCCAAAAGGTTTAAAGAAAAAAAGTGGGGCTTATAACACGAGGGTAGGCCCAGATGATTTTTTCGTTTGAAATGGCGATCGCGCCGAGATTTTGAAAATGCAGTGGGTCTTATACAATGACTGAGGCCCAAGATAATTTGGTTTTCAAAAGGGGTTGGGTCTTATGTAATGCCCCAGTTTTGTCAGTTTTTATTTAATTGAGTCGTTTTGAGTATTTTATTATTATATTATTTTATTTCTAAATTTTATGTTAAAATATGTTATTTTTCGTCGTGAATATATTTTATCGCGTTTTGGGAACAATTGCGAGATATTTGAGTGTAGGGGTATTTTGGGCATTTTGATTTATTTTGTTAAGTTAGAATAAATAGAAAGAAAAGAGAGAAAATAGTAAGAGGAAGAAAAAGAAGAGAAGAAGAAAAGAAAAGGAGAAAAGAAGAAAAGAGAGAAAAACTTGAGAAAGAAGAAATCAATCAACCGACTTTCTAGAACACGATTAAATCGGGTAAGGGTGCGAAACTCGATTATACTATGTTTGTGTATGATTATGTATGTGTTTGATTGGATGTTTCTTGTCTTTCCATAGCTTTGAGTTCTAGGTTGAAATGAGAGATATGATGAAAAATCGATGGCTTTGCGGTTGAAAATCGGTGTAAACGTAGTAGAATACTTGTTATCATGATTAGAATAGGTTCTGATTGTTATATGTTGTTTTGGAAATGTTTGGTTTGAGAAAATATCATTTTTGGATGAACTGGTGCGCTGCTGGGTTTTGCTGAAATCGCAGGTTTGCACTGCGAATGGCCAGCGAATGGGTGGCGAGCGTTCGCGTGATGTTCGCACTGCGAACGTTGTAGTATTTTTCATTCTTCCACTGTTCGTTGGAGGGTTCGCACTGCGAATGGGGTAGCGAGCATTCGCTGGATGGTTCGAACTGTGAACGGTGGGAATTTTCTAGGCTATTTTTGCTTCTGCCTTGGTTCGCTGGGACATTCGCACTGCGAATGAGGTAGCGAAGGACTCGCTAGGAGCTTCGCACTGCGAATGTAGCAGTTTTCCCAATTTGTTTTCTTTGTAACTTTTGATCTATGTTTCGGTTTGAGGTGTGGTTTGATGCATTAGAAAGCTTATAAAATGTACTTTATTATGATGATGGTTTTGAGAATTGTTGTTTGATTAAATTATGTCGGGAATTAGAAAATGTGTTGTTTTTGTTGCCGACTTTTGCCGTTTAACTGTGTGAACTTAATGTGTACGTGCAATATGCTGTTGGTGTGGATATTGTATGACTTGCGTACTGTTGAGTGATAAAATTGCATGAAATACATATTGTGATGATGGTTGGTGGTCTTACGGCAAGAAAATGCGATGTATGGTAATTGTTGATATATGCATGATTATGGATGTGTATATGTGTGCATATTAACTGTCATGAGTCATTGTATGCCAAGCATCATGATATGCATTGTTGTGACGTCCTGAGTGACGGATTGATTCCAGAGGGAATCTGCTATAACATTGTGCACCTTAAAAATAAGAGGACCTAAAGCGATTTGATATATCGTGCGCCTTAAAAATAAGAGGACCTAAAGCGATGGTTATAGACAATCGTGTGCCCATGTAGGGTGTGAGCGATCGGATTGTGCGCCTTATACCGAGAGGACCTAAAGCATTCCATAAATGTCGTGCGCCTTATACCAAGAGGACCTAAAGCGACGGGGAACATTGTAGGCCCAACGGGGTGTTACTTGAGTGATCCTCAGTAACGAGCGATGATTTCAGCAGAGTTCCTGAGTGAACTAGTGATGAGAAATATTGGAAGTCGGTACCGCATGGCATGTGCATAGAGTCGTTGTGTCGGTCTCTATGCATTTGCATAAATCATGGATTAATTGTTCATAGAATTGTGAATGTGATTGATGAGATGGAATATGTGAAATTGTATTGATGATGAGTGTATTGTGTATGATTGAGGTGTCTGGGTATTTGATACTTGAGAATTGTACTGTGTTGTGTTGTATTTGATTGTGGTGCATTTGTGGTGAGAATGTTTTACCTGTGTATTTCTGTGTTAATATATAATTATATGCAACTATAATATGATTGTTTTTCTCACCCTTCTGCTGTTTTATAATGCTCTATGAGGCATTGCAGATTAGAGTTGCTGGAGGTCTTTTTGTGAAGCTTTGCGTCTTCATTCTTTCGTCGGTCGGCTCTGATATGTGACACCGGGTATTTAGGGTGGCCGTTTGTGATTATTTTGTATTATGTATATGTATCTTTTGGATTGTACATGTATGATGTTGTATATGACAAGCAAACTTTCATGAGATATATATACATGTTGATATTCAGTTACGGATTTTCCACTTATATTCTGTTTCTGAATTGTGGGTATAATACTACCTGAATGGTTGCATATCTGTATGAGCAGGTGTTGTATGTTTGTTTCAAATTGTTGTGGCGTCTCCGGTCTTTGCCGTGCATGTCTTAAATATACTCTGATGAAATTTTGAATTTTTATTTATCTCTTTAATAGCTTTGGGGTATAGATTGGGGGTGTTATAATAAGTGGTATCAGAGCCAGTCCGTGCCAGTCCGTGTCAGTCCGTGTCAGTCCGTGCCAGTCCGTGTCAGTTCGTGTCTGGTTGTGTCAGTCCTGGTCTGTGTGGCGTGTGGAGTGAGCTGTTTGCTTAACCATAGTTTCTGTTATTGGAAATGAACAGAATATTGCTGGTAGGAATGATGCTGCTTTGGCTGCTGCGATGCAAGCAACGGCTCGTGTTATGCAGGGTGCACCTAATACTGCTGGTAATAATGAGTTTAGGAAGAACAGACCGCCTGTCTTCAAAGGAAGATATGATCCTGATGGTGCACAGATTTGGTTGAAAGAGATTGAAAGGATTTTTCGAGTTATGGATTGTGCTGAGGACAGTAAGGTGAGACTGGGAACTCACATGTTACAGGAAGAAGCTGATGACTGGTGGGTTAGTACTCGTCAGGTGTTGGAAGCTGGGGATGAAGAAGTTACTTAGGAATTATTTAGCCAGGAGTTTCTGAGGAAGTATTTTCCTGAGGATGTTAGAGGAAAGAAGGAAATTAAGTTCTCGGAACTGAAACAAGGTAGTATGTCTGTTGTTGACTATACTGCAAAGTTTGTGGAGCTTGTGCAGTTTTATCCTCATTATGCTAAAGCGACTGCAGAGTTTTCTAAGTGTGTGAAGTATGAGAGCGGATTGCATCCTGAGATTAAGCAGGCAATCGGTTATCAAAGGATAAGAAGGTTTTCTGATTTGGTGGAATGTTGTAGGATTTATGAAGAGGATAGTAGGGCTCGTTCTACTCACTACAAGAGTGTGAGTGACAGGAAAGGGAAGCAACAGTTTCGTAGTGGTCCGTATGTAACACTAGCAGATAAGGGTAAGCAAAGGGGTACTTTTGATCGAAGGTCAGGTGGAGGAGGTATGTCTAATTCTCTGAGATGTTTTAAGTGTGGTGAACTAGGACATCGTCAGTTTGAGTGCAGGAAAGATGTGAGAAAGTGTTCTAACTGTGGAGGTGTCGGACATGTCGTAGCTGATTGTAAACGGAAGAATGTGGTGAAGTGTTTCAACTGTGGTGAACCTGGACATATTAGTACAAAGTGTCAGAAACTGAAGCAAGCTCCAAATAGTGGGAAGGTATTTTCATTGGCAGGGACTCAGACTTCAAGTGCAGATCGTCTGATCCGAGGTACTTGTTTTATTAATAGTACGCCTTTAGTTGCTATTATTGATACTGGAGCGACTCATTCGTTTATTTCGTCTGAGTGCGCTAAGAGTTTGAATCTTATGTTGTCTTTGATGGATGGTGAGATGGTTATTGATACTCCAGCAATGGGGTCAGTAACTACTTCTTTGGTTTGTTTAAGTTGTCCTTTGACCATTTATGGTAAAGACTTTGAGATGGATTTAGTGTGTTTGCCGTTGGAAGGTTTGGATGTGGTTTTGGGAATGAATTGGTTGCAATTCAATCGGGTTCATATTGATTGTTATCATAAGTTAGTAAGGTTTCCTTCTCTTGAGGAAGAAGAAGACTCGAGTTTCTTATCTACCAAAGAGTTGAAGAGACTTTTGGCGGAGGAAGCTCAGTTGTTTGGGTTGTTTGTGTGACACCCCAATCTATACCCCCAATTAGCATGCAATTAAAGCAATAAAAAAAAAATTCCAAATTCGATCAGAGTACATTTAAATTATCATGGCATAGACGGGGAAATCACATCAATTGAAACCAAACAATTCATACAACACCTGCCCATAAAGATATGCAACGTGGGGTAGCATGCAAACAGAGGGAACTTTGTTCCTTACTCCCACTTTTCAGAAATTAGAATTAAAGCGGAAAATCTAATATCTGAATAACATATATACATATAAACATGTTTGTCATACATCAAATATACATGTACAACCAAAATATAACATCAGATATACAAAACAATCGCCAACGGCCACCCTAACTACCCGGAGTCACATATCAGAGCCGACCGACAAAAGAATGAAGACGCCACGCTTCACAAAAAGAATATCTCCAACAAACCTAATCTGCAACGCCTCATAAAGCGTTATAAAACAGCAGAAGGGTGAGAAAAACAACCATAATATAATTGCATAAAATTATATATATTAACACAAAAATACACAAGCAACACATTCTCACCACAAATACTCGACAGTCACACATAACATCACACAGTACAATTCTCACTTATCGTATACCACCTCACATCAAACATTCACAAGGCAATCAAACATGTTGATGCATAATTACTCATGATTTATGCAATGCACATAGACCGACACAACGACTCTATGCACATGCCATGCGGGTACCGACTTCCAACCTTGTAATTCATTAGTTCCCCAGGAACTATTGGAATCATCGCTCGTTACTGGGACGTAGCCAATAACACCCCGTCGGGTCTACGATGTTCACCCGTCGCTTTAAGTCCTCAGGCAGCGCCTCATATTTTCGAGGCACACGACGTTAAGGATTGCTTTAAGTCTCCAAAGGAGCCCACAATCGTCTATAACCACCGCTTTAAGTCCTCAGGCAGCGCCTCATGTTTTCGAGGCCCACGGTGTTATAGCAGATTCCCTCTGGAATCAAACCGTCACTCAGGACGTTCAACAATGCACGATGATGCTTGGCATACAATGACTCATGACATTCACATTGCATGCTCACACACATCAATAATCATGCATATCTAAACAAATGCAACACTTAGCATTTTCTTGCCTCTCGGCCACAAATCATCATCACAGCAGCACACAAGGCATACATATCCAAAGCACAAACATATCACATAATAAACGTCAATTACGCACCATTTAAAACGACAAAAGTCGAGAATCGACACTATTCCCAATTTCAGACGTAATTAAATCGGCCAACAATCTAAAAGCCCATTTTTATATGAAAGAACATTTCATAAGCTTTCCAACGGTATAAAGAACGTCCCAATCCGAGCTACGGATCAAAAGATATGAATTTCCGAAGTTTCCCCGAAAAACAGAATTTTCTGGTGCAGCACAGTAGGTATCGATCCCTAACTCGCATGTATCGATCCCTGCTGTAGTAAAATTCCATTTTTCCCAATTTTCACAGTAGGGATCGATCCCTGGGATTATGTATCGATCCCTAACCCTGTTTTTCACAAAAAACCAGATTTTCTCCATTACACCTATGCTGTCCTTTTCCGAAACACCCAAAAACTCGACTAAATCGAACATTTTCACCGAAACAAACATATACTCATAAACACCAAATACATAAGAACAATTTAGAACACTTAAACGAAATTTCTACGACGTTCGATTTTTCGATTAAATTTCAACCTTTCAAAAACCAGAATTTTTAAACTTCACCAAATCGAATAAAAAGCACGACATACGACGACCTAACCTTCCTCGATACAACTACGTAATTTATTTCGAATTCTAACCGTGAAAACATCGTTTTCTATCAATTTCCCATAATTCGACCTAAACGGAAACAACAACGGAAACATACCGAAAACTAACCGAAACATAACCAAACTTCGTGAAACTTCAAACAGCAGCTCACATACATCTAACTAACCAACACATGTATTTATACGACTTTTCGACCGTAAAAACATTGGTTTCTATCGATTTCGTCAAATACGGCATAAACGGAAACATATTGAAAACCAACCAAAACATCCACACAAAACATACATAATCATACACAATCATAGTATAATCGAGTTTCGCACCCTTACCCGATAAATTCGCGTTCTAGAAAGTCGGGAGATTGATTTCTTCCTTCACAAGTTTTTCTCTCTTTTCTTCTTTCTCTTCTCTTTTCTTCTTCTCTAAAATTCTGGTTTTTCTCTCTTTCTCACTATTCTTTCTATTTATTCTAACTTAATCAAAATACACCCAAATGCCCAAAATACCCCTACACTCAAATTTCTCGCAAACGATCCCAAAACGCGATAAATTATATTCCCGCCGAAAAATAACATATTTTCACATAAAAGTCGAAAATAAAATAAAATAATAATAAAATAATCAAAACGACTCAATAAACAAAATTGGCAAAACTGGGGCGTTACAATTCTCCCCCACTTAGAAATTTTCGTCCTCGAAAATCTTACCTGATTCAAACAACTCTGGATACGACTCCCGCATCCTACTCTCCAACTCCCACGTCAGATTACCATCAGCAGCGCCTCCCCACGCCACTTTCACAAGTGCAATCTCTTTACCCCTCAACCGCTTCACCTCGCGATCCAAAATACTAACTGGTAATGCCTCGACCGTAAGGTTATCTCTTACCTCTACCTCGTCCATCGGAATCACATGTGAAGGGTCTGGAACATACTTCCGCAACTGTGAAACATGAAACACATCATGCAAATTCGACAGATTCGGCGGTAACGCCACTCGATAAGCCACGGCACCCACTCTCGCAGATATCTGGTAAGGACCAATAAATCGAGAAGTAAGTTTCTTAGATTTCAACGCACGCCCAACACCCGTTACCGGCGTAACCCTCAGAAATACATGATCACCCTCTTGAAACTCAAGATCTTTTCGTCTCCGATCATGATAACTCTTTTGTCTACTCTGAGAAGCCTTCATTTTCTCACGAATAAACTTTACCTTTTCCGTCGTCTGTTGTACCAATTCCGGTCCAACCACAGAACTCTCACCGGTCTCGTGCCAACACAACGGCGTTCTACATCTTCGTCCGTATAAAGCCTCAAAAGGTGCCATTCCAATACTAGAATGGAAACTGTTATTGTATGTGAACTCAACCAAAGCAAGATAACTGTCCCACGCACCACCTTGTTCCAAAACACACGATCTCAACAAATCCTCCAACGACTGAATAGTTCTTTCGGTCTGACCATCCGTCTGCGGATGATAAGCCGAACTCAACCTCAATCTAGAACCCAAAGCCTTCTGTAAACTTTCCCAAAATCTCGATGTGAACCTAGGATCTCGATCAGAAACAATACTTAAAGGAACACCATGCAATTTCACAACCACTCCGATATAAATCTCAGCTAATCGTTCCAAAGAAAAACTAATGTCAATCGGAATGAAATGCGCCGATTTAGTCAGTCTATCCACGATCACCCAAATAGCATTATGCCCACGCTGAGTATTCGGTAACCCCGTTACAAAATCCATAGAAATGCTATCCCATTTCCACTCAGGAATGTCCAACGGTTGCAACAAACCACTAGGCCTCAAATGTTCCACTTTCGATTTCTGACAAGTTAAACAAGCATAAACAAACTGAGCCACATCTCTTTTCAAACCAGACCACCAGAAAATCTTCCTCAAATCTTGGTACATCTTATTCGCACCCGGATGAATACTCAAATTACTCCATGTCCTTCCTCTAAAATCATTCTTTTCAACTCCGCATCATCAGGAATGCAAATACGACCACGAAATCTCAAAACACCAAAATTATCAACTTTGAAATCCAAATTCTCATTCATCATCAAATCCACGAATTTCAAATCCTGTTTTTGTTTCTCATTAATCGACGACAAAAATTCATTAGTAACTTTCAACATTCCAAGCTTCACACTGACCGACGTCACTTCACAAACCAAACTCAAGTCCCTAAATGATTCCAAAAGTTCCCACTCTTTCGCCATCAATGCGGACATATGCAAAGATTTACGGCTCAATGCATCGGCTACCACATTAGCTTTACCAGGATGGTAATTCAAGCCAAAGTCGTAGTCTTTCAAGAATTCCAACCATCTCCGTTGCCTCATGTTCAACTCTTTCTGATCAAATAGATATTTCAAGCTTTTATGATCACTAAAGACTTCGAACCTTGCACCATAGAGATAGTGCCTCCAAATCTTCAACACAAAAACCACAGCCGCTAATTCAAGATCATGAGTAGGATAGTTTTTCTCATGAACTCTTAATTGCCTGGAAGCATAAGCTACAACTTTACCTTCCTGCATCAAAACACCACCCAAACCAATTAAAGAAGCATCACAATACACAACAAATGGTTCATTAGGATTCGGTAAAATCAGAATCGGAGCTGTCGTCAATCTTCTCTTCAGCTCACGAAAACTCTCTTCACACTGAATATCCCAAATGAATGCTTTGCCCTTACAAGTCAACTGCGTCAAAGGTAATGCTAGCTTAGAAAAACCTTCAATGAACCTCCGATAATAACCAGCCAACCCTAGAAAACTTCGAATTTCAGTAACGGATCTAGGAGCCTCCCATTGTAGAACTGCTTCTACTTTAGATGGGTCCACAGCAATACCATTACCTGAAATTACGTGCCCAAGAAAACTCACCTCAGACAACCAGAATTCACACTTGGACAATTTTGCAAAAAGCTTCCTTTCCTGCAAAACCTGCAAAACAATTCGCAAATGCTCTGCATGTTCCTCACGAGACTTAGAATAGATTAAAATATCATCAATAAACACCACCACAAAACGATCCAAATGCTCGTGGAAAATACGATTCATGTATTCCATAAACACACCAGGCGCATTAGAAACCCCGAACGGCATCACAGAATATTCATAATGACCGTACCGTGTTCTAAAGGCCGTCTTCTGAATATCCTCTTCTTTCACCCTTATCTGATGATACCCCGATCTCAAATCAATCTTACTAAACACACTTGCACCTACCAGTTGATCCATCAAGTCATCGATCCTTGGAAGCGGATACTTGTTCTTAATCGTCACTTTGTTCAACTGGCGATAATCAATACATAATCGCATACTCCCATCTTTCTTTTTCACCAACAAAACTGGAGCACCCCAAGGAGAAACACTTGGTCTTACAAACCTCTTTTCCAACAACTCATTCAACTGCTTTTTCAACTCCACCAATTCAGATGCCGACATTCTATAAGGTGCCATAGAAACAGGTCTAGTACCAGGAACTAGATCTATTGAAAATTCCACTTCTCTCTCCGGCGGCACATCTGAAATATCTTCAGGAAACACCTCAGGAAATTCACACACAACAGGAAACACTTCAAGAGAAACTTTACTCTCCACCGACAATGATGCAAACACACCGAACAACTGAGCCTCATCCGCCAAAAGTCTCTTCAACTCTTTGGTAGATAAGAAACTCGAGCCTTCGTCTTCCTCAAGAGAAGGAAACCTTACTAGCTTATGATAACAATCAATGTGAACCCGATTAAATTGCAACCAGTTCATTCCCAACACCACATCTAAACCTTCCAATGGTAAACACACCAAATCCATCACAAAGTCTTTACCATAAATGGCTAAAGGACAACTTAGACAAACCAAAGAAGTAGTTACTGACCCCATCGCTGGAGTATCAATAACCATCTCAAAATCCATCACAGACAACGCCAGATTCAAACTCTTCGCGCACTCAGACGAAATAAATGAATGAGTCGCTCCAGTATCAATAATAGCAATTAAAGGCATATTATTAATAAAGCAAGTACCTCTAATCAGACGATCTGCATTTGAGGTCTGAGTCCCCGCCAATGAAAACACTTTTCCTCCAGGTTGAGCCTGCCTTGGTTTCGTGCACCTCGTACTAACGTGACCAACTTCCCCACAATTATAACATTTCACCACATTCTTCCTTTTACAATCAGCTAAAACATGCCCTTCGCCTCCACAATTAGAACACTTACCCATACCCTTCCGACATTCATTCTGGCGATGACCTAAACCACCACACTTAAAACACCTAATAGAGCCAGAACCTCCTCCACCAAACCTGCGATCAACATAACCCTTTTGTTTTCCCTTGTCCACTGGTGTCACATATGGACCCCCACGAACTTGCTGTTTTCCCTTCCTGTCACTTACACTTTTATAGTGAGCAGAACGGGCTTTACTATCTTCATCAAAAATCCTACTTTTGTTCACCAACACTGGAAACTGCCTGATCTCCTGATAACCGATACCCTGCTTGATTTCTGGCCTCAAACCATTCACAAATTTCAAACACTTAGGCCTCTCCGAACCAGCCGTATTATAATTAGGACAGAACTTCACAAGTTCCTCAAACTTAGCAGCATAATCTGCAACAGAGGAATTATCCTGCTTCAGTTCAAGAAATTCAATTTCCTTTTTACCTCTTTCATCTTCCGGAAAATACTTTTCAAGAAAAGCATCTTTGAACACAGCCCATGTAACCACTGTTTCGTCCTCCTCAAACCTCTGAGAAGCATTCGCCCACCAGTCTTCAGCTTCCTTTTCCAACACATGAGTACCAAACTGCACTTTCTGGTCCTCGGAACACCTAATGAAACGGAAGATCTTCTCAATCTTCTTCAGCCAAATCTGTGCTCCATCAGGATCATGAGTGCCATTGAAGCTCGGTGGATTATTCTTCTGAAACTTATCCATACTACGCGACTCCTCGTCCGCCGCAGCATTGGGTAAATTCTGCATTGCTTGCGCCATAGCTTGCATGGCTGCAGTCATAGCAGCAGCACCTCTTCCAGCCATATTCTGTTCGTCCTAACACAGAAACTATGGTTAAACAACCACTCGTCCAACATAATTCGCCCAATATGCCAGACACAACTAACACAACAACATGGTCGGACAAACCGAACATTGGCTCTGATACCACTTAATGTGACACCCCAATCTATACCCCCAATTAGCATGCAATTAAAGCAATAAAAAAAAATTCCAAATTCGATCAGAGTACATTTAAATTATCATGGCATAGACGGGGAAATCACATCAATTGAAACCAAACAATTCATACAACACCTGCCCATAAAGATATGCAACGTGGGGTAGCATGCAAACAGAGGGAACTTTGTTCCTTACTCCCACTTTTCAGAAATTAGAATTAAAGCGGAAAATCTAATATCTGAATAACATATATACATATAAACATGTTTGTCATACATCAAATATACATGTACAACCAAAATATAACATCAGATATACAAAACAATCGCCAACGGCCACCCTAACTACCCGGAGTCACATATCAGAGCCGACCGACAAAAGAATGAAGACGCCACGCTTCACAAAAAGAATATCTCCAACAAACCTAATCTGCAACGCCTCATAAAGCGTTATAAAACAGCAGAAGGGTGAGAAAAACAACCATAATATAATTGCATAAAATTATATATATTAACACAAAAATACACAAGCAACACATTCTCACCACAAATACTCGACAGTCACACATAACATCACACAGTACAATTCTCACTTATCGTATACCACCTCACATCAAACATTCACAAGGCAATCAAACATGTTGATGCATAATTACTCATGATTTATGCAATGCACATAGACCGACACAACGACTCTATGCACATGCCATGCGGTACCGACTTCCAACCTTGTAATTCATTAGTTCCCCAGGAACTATTGGAATCATCGCTCGTTACTGGGACGTAGCCAATAACACCCCGTCGGGTCTACGATGTTCACCCGTCGCTTTAAGTCCTCAGGCAGCGCCTCATATTTTCGAGGCACACGACGTTAAGGATTGCTTTAAGTCTCCAAAGGAGCCCACAATCGTCTATAACCACCGCTTTAAGTCCTCAGGCAGCGCCTCATGTTTTCGAGGCCCACGGTGTTATAGCAGATTCCCTCTGGAATCAAACCGTCACTCAGGACGTTCAACAATGCACGATGATGCTTGGCATACAATGACTCATGACATTCACATTGCATGCTCACACACATCAATAATCATGCATATCTAAACAAATGCAACACTTAGCATTTTCTTGCCTCTCGGCCACAAATCATCATCACAGCAGCACACAAGGCATACATATCCAAAGCACAAACATATCACATAATAAACGTCAATTACGCACCATTTAAAACGACAAAAGTCGAGAATCGACACTATTCCCAATTTCAGACGTAATTAAATCGGCCAACAATCTAAAAGCCCATTTTTATATGAAAGAACATTTCATAAGCTTTCCAACGGTATAAAGAACGTCCCAATCCGAGCTACGGATCAAAAGATATGAATTTCCGAAGTTTCCCCGAAAAACAGAATTTTCTGGTGCAGCACAGTAGGTATCGATCCCTAACTCGCATGTATCGATCCCTGCTGTAGTAAAATTCCATTTTTCCCAATTTTCACAGTAGGGATCGATCCCTGGGATTATGTATCGATCCCTAACCCTGTTTTTCACAAAAAACCAGATTTTCTCCATTACACCTATGCTGTCCTTTTCCGAAACACCCAAAAACTCGACTAAATCGAACATTTTCACCGAAACAAACATATACTCATAAACACCAAATACATAAGAACAATTTAGAACACTTAAACGAAATTTCTACGACGTTCGATTTTTCGATTAAATTTCAACCTTTCAAAAACCAGAATTTTTAAACTTCACCAAATCGAATAAAAAGCACGACATACGACGACCTAACCTTCCTCGATACAACTACGTAATTTATTTCGAATTCTAACCGTGAAAACATCGTTTTCTATCAATTTCCCATAATTCGACCTAAACGGAAACAACAACGGAAACATACCGAAAACTAACCGAAACATAACCAAACTTCGTGAAACTTCAAACAGCAGCTCACATACATCTAACTAACCAACACATGTATTTATACGACTTTTCGACCGTAAAAACATTGGTTTCTATCGATTTCGTCAAATACGGCATAAACGGAAACATATTGAAAACCAACCAAAACATCCACACAAAACATACATAATCATACACAATCATAGTATAATCGAGTTTCGCACCCTTACCCGATAAATTCGCGTTCTAGAAAGTCGGGAGATTGATTTCTTCCTTCACAAGTTTTTCTCTCTTTTCTTCTTTCTCTTCTCTTTTCTTCTTCTCTAAAATTCTGGTTTTTCTCTCTTTCTCACTATTCTTTCTATTTATTCTAACTTAATCAAAATACACCCAAATGCCCAAAATACCCCTACACTCAAATTTCTCGCAAACGATCCCAAAACGCGATAAAATATATTCCCGCCGAAAAATAACATATTTTCACATAAAAGTCGAAAATAAAATAAAATAATAATAAAATAATCAAAACGACTCAATAAACAAAATTGGCAAAACTGGGGCGTTACAGTTTGCGTCGTTGACTGTGGATAGTCAAGTTTGACTTGATGTGTTTCCGGTTGTGTGTGATTTTCCTGAAGTGTTTCCTGAGGATATTTTGGACTTGCCACCAGAGAGAGAGGTGGAGTTTTCTATAGATCTAGTTCCTGGTACTAGACCTGTATCGATGGCACCTTATCGTATGTCGGCATCTGAGTTGGTTGAGTTAAAGAAGTAATTGAATGAATTGTTGGAGAAGAGGTTTGTGAGGCCAAGTGTTTCTCCTTAGGGTGCGCCAGTTTTATTGGTGAAAAAGAAAGACGGAAGTATGCGGTTGTGTATTGATTATCGCCAGTTGAATAAGGTGACGATTAAGAATAAGTACCCTCTTCAGAGAATTGATGATTTGATGGATCAGTTGGTTGGTGCTTGTGTGTTCAGTAAGATTGATTTGAGATCAGGGTATCATCAGATTAGGGTGAAAGAGGAAGATATTCAGAAGACGGCTTTTAGGACACGTTACGATCATTATGAATATTCTGTGATGTCGTTCGGGGTTTCTAATGCGCCAGGTGTGTTTATGGAATACATGAATCGTATTTTTCACGAGCATTTAGATCGATTTGTTGTTGTGTTTATTGATGACATATTGATTTATTCTAAGTCTCGGGAGGAGCACGCGGAGCATTTGCGTATTGTTTTGCAGGTTTTGAAAGAAAAGAAGCTTTTTGCCAAATTGTCCAAGTGTGAATTTTGGTTGTCGGAAGTGAGTTTTCTTGGACACGTGATTTCAGGTAATGGTATTTCTGTGGATCCATCTAAAGTAGAAGCAGTTCTACAATGGGAGGCTCTGAGATCTGTTACTGAAATTTGAAGCTTTTTGGGTTTGGCCGGTTATTATCGACGGTTCATTGAAGGGTTTTCTAAGCTAGCACTTCCTTTGACCCAGTTGACTTGCAAAGGTCAAGCGTTCATTTGGGATATTCGGTGTGAGGAAAGTTTTAATGAGCTGAAGAGAAGATTAACGACAGCTCCGATTTTGATTTTGCCGAATCCTAATGAATCGTTTGTGGTGTATTGTGACACGTCTTTGATTGGTCTAGGTGGTGTTCTGATGCAAGACGGTAAGGTCGTGGCGTATGCTTCGAGGCAATTGAGAGTGCATGAGAAGAATTACCCTACGCATGACTTGGAGTTAGCGGTTGTGGTTTTTGTGTTGAAGATTTGGAGGCATTATCTTTTTGGTGCGAGGTTTGAAGTCTTTAGTGATCACAAGAGTTTGAAATATTTGTTTGATCAGAAGGAATTGAATATGAGGCAACGAAGATGGTTGGAATTTCTGAAAGACTACGACTTTGGCTTGAATTACCATCCTGGTAAAGCTAATGTGGTAGCCGATGCATTGAGCCAGAAATCTTTGCATATGTCCGCTTTAATGGTTAAGGAGTGGGAGCTTTTGGAATCGTTTAGAGATTTGAGTTTGGTATGTGAAGTGTCGTCGGATAGTGTGAGGCTGGGTATGTTGAAGGTTACTAATGATTTTCTGATGACGGTAAGCGAGAAGCAGAAGTTGGACGTGAAATTAGTGGATTTGATGTTGGTTGGCGGAAAAGATGCGAGTAGTGATTTTCAAGTGGATGTTAATGGTGTGTTGAGGTTCCGTGGGCGAATTTGTATTCCGGGCGATTCGGATTTGAAACGGATGATTTTGGAAGAAGGACACCGGAGTAATTTGAGTATACATCCGGGAGCGAATAAGATGTACCAAGATATGAAGAAGATTTTCTAGTGGTCGGGATTGAAAAGAGATGTGGCTCAGTTTGTGTATGCTTGTTTGATGTGCCAGAAGTCGAAAGTGGAACATCACAGACCGAGTGGTTTGTTGCAACCGTTGGATATTCCAGAATGGAAATGGGATAGCATTTCCATGGATTTTCTAACGGGGTTACCGAATACTCAGCGAGGGCATAATTCTATTTGGGTGGTTGTTGATAGGCTGACTAAATCGGCTCATTTCATTCCGATTGACATCAGTTTTTCTTTGGAGCGGTTAGCTGAGATTTACATCAGTGTGATTGTGAATTTGCATGGAGTTCCGTTAAGTATTGTTTCGGATCGAGATCCTAGATTTACCTCGAGATTTTGGGAAAGTTTACAGAAGGCATTGGGTTCTAAATTGAGGTTGAGTTCGGCTTATCATCCGCAGACGGATGGGAAGACGGAGAGAACGATTCAGTCTTTGGAAGATTTGTTGAGAGTGTGTGTTTTGGAACAAGGTAGTGCGTGGGATAGTTATCTTGCGTTGATTGAATTCACGTATAATAACAGTTTTCATTCGAGTATTGGAATGGCACCGTTTGAAGCATTATATGGACGAAGATGTCGAACGCCGTTGTGTTGGCACGACTCTGGTGAGAGAACGGTGGTTGGACCGGAGTTGGTTCAGCAGACTACAGACAAGGTGAATTTTATTCGTGAGAAAATGAAGGCTTCTCAGAGCAGACAAAAGAGTTATCATGATCGGAGATGGAAGGATCTTGAGTTTCAAGAAGGCGATCATGTATTTCTAAGGGTTACGCCGGTAACGGGTGTTGGTCGTGCATTGAAATCAAAGAAGCTTACTTCTCGATTTATTGGTCCTTACCAGATATCTGCGAGAGTGGGTGTTGTGGCTTATAGGGTGGCGTTGCCGCCGAGTTTGTCGAATTTGCATGATGTGTTCCATGTTTCACAGCTTCGGAAGTATGTTCCGGATCCATCGCATGTGATTCCGATGGATGAGGTTGAGGTAAGGGAGAACCTTACGGTTGAGGCTTTGCTGGTGAGTATTTTGGATCGCGAGGTGAAGAGGTTGCGGGGCAAGGATATTGCACTTGTGAAAATGGCGTGGGGAGGCGCTGCTGAGGGCAATTTGACTTGGGAGTTGGAGAGTCGGATGCGGGAGTCGTATCTAGAGTTGTTCGTCTCAGGTAAGATTTTCGAGGATGAAAATTTCTAAGTGGGGGGGAGTTGTAACGCCCCAGTTTTGTCAGTTTTTATTTAATTGAGTCGTTTTGAGTATTTTATTATTATATTATTTTATTTCTGAATTTTATGTGAAAATATGTTATTTTTCGTCATGAATATATTTTATCGCGTTTTGGGAACAATTGCGAGATATTTGAGTGTAGGGGTATTTTGGGCATTTTGATTTATTTTGTTAAGTTAGAATAAATAGAAAGAAAAGAGAGAAAATAGTAAGAGGAAGAAAAAGAAGAGAAGAAGAAAAGAAAAGGAGAAAAGAAGAAAATAGAGAAAAACTTGAGAAAGAAGAAATCAATCAACCGACTTTCTAAAACACGATTAAATCGGGTAAGGGTGCGAAACTCGATTATACTATGTTTGTGTATGATTATGTATGTGTTTGCTTGGATGTTTCTTGTCTTTCCATAGCTTTGAGTTCTAGGTTGAAATGAGAGATATCATGAAAAATCGATGGCTTTGCGGTTGAAAATCGGTGTAAACGTAGTAGAATACTTGTTATCATGATTAGAATAGGTTCTGATTGTTATATGTTGTTTTGGAAATGTTTGGTTTGAGAAAATATCATTTTTGGATGAACTGGTGCGCTGTTGGGTTTTGCTGAAATTGCAGGTCTGCACTGCGAATGGGTGGCGAGCGTTCGCGTGATGTTCGCACTGCGAACGTTGTAGTATTTTTCATTCTTCCACTGTTCGCTGGAGGGTTCGCACTGCGAATGGGGTAGCGAGCATTCGCTGGATGGTTCGCACTGCGAACGGTGGGAATTTTCTAGGCTATTTTTGCTTCTGCCTTGGTTCGCTGGGACATTCGCACTGCGAATGAGGTAGCGAAGGACTCGCTAGGAGCTTCGCATTGCGAATGTAGCAGTTTTCCCAATTTGTTTTCTTTGTAACTTTTGATCTATGTTTCGGTTTGAGGTGTGGTTTGATGCATTAGAAAGCTTATAAAATGTACTTTATTATGATGATGGTTTTGAGAATTGTTGGCTGATTAAATTATGTCGGGAATTAGAAAATGTGTTGTTTTTGTTGCCGACTTTTACCGTTTAACTGTGTGAACTTGATGTGTACGTGCAATATGCTGTTGGTGTGGATATTGTATGACTTGCGTACTGTTGACTGATGAAATTGCATGAAATACATATTGTGATGATTGTTGGTGGTCTTACGGCAAGAAAATGCGATGTATGGTAATTGTTGATATATGCATGATTATGGATGTGTATATGTGTGCATATTAGCTGTCATGAGTCATTGTATGCCAAGCATCATGATATGCATTGTTGTGACGTCCTGAGTGACGGATTGATTCCAGAGGGAATCTGTTATAACATTGTACGCCTTAAAAATAAGAGGACCTAAAGCGATTTGATATATCGTGCGCCTTAAAAATAAGAGGACCTAAAGCGATGGTTATAGACGATCGTGTGCCCATGTGGGGTGTGAGCGATCGGATTGTGCGCCTTATACCGAGAGGACCTAAAGCAATCCATAAACGTCGTGCGCCTTATACCAAGAGGACCTAAAGCGACGGGGAACATTGTAGACCCGACGGGGTGTTACTTGAGTGATCCTCATTAACGAGCGATGATTCCAGCAGAGTTCCAGAGTGAACTAGTGATGAGAAATATTGGAAGTCGGTACCGCATGGCATGTGCATAGAGTCGTTGTGTCGGTCTCTGTGCATTTGCATAAATCATGGATTAATTGTGCATAGAATTGTGAGTGTGATTGATGAGATGGAATATGTGAAATTGTATTGATGATGAGTGTATTGTGTATGATTGAGGTGTCTGGGTATTTGATACTTGAGAATTGTACTGTGTTGTGTTGTATTTGATTGTGGTGCATTTGTGGTGAGAATGTTTTACCTGTGTATTTCTGTGTTAATATATAATTATATGCAACTGTAATATGATTGTTTTTCTCACCCTTCTGCTGTTTTATAATGCTCTATGAGGCATTGCAGATTAGAGTTGCTGGAGATCTTTTTGTGAAGCTTTGCGTCTTCATTCTTTTGTCGGTCGGCTCTGATATGTGACACCGGGTAGTTAGGGTGGCCGTTTGTGATTATTTTGTATTATGTATATGTATCTTTTGGATTGTACATGTATGATGTTGTATATGACAAACAAACTTTCATGAGATATATATATATATATATATATATATATATATGTTGATATTCAGTTACGGATTTTCCGCTTATATTCTGTTTCTGAATTGTGGGTATAATACTACCTGAATGGTTGCATATCTGTATGAGCAGGTGTTGTATGTTTGTTTCAAATTGTTGTGGCATCTCCGGTCTATGTCGTGCATGACTTAAATATACTCTGATTAAATTTTGAATTTTTATTTATCGCTTTAATATCTTTGGGGTATAGATTGGGGGTGTTACATCTTACACTCAAATAGAGGCCCAAGAGATTTTGAATGGGTCTTATAGCTCGAGGAGAGGCCCAAGGTTTTGATTTTTGAACTGGCGATCGCGCCGAGATTTTCTTTTAATGCAGAGGGACTTATACAATATCTGAGGCCCAAAAATTGTTTTGGTTAAAAGGGGGTTGGGTCTTACACTCTATTAGAGGCCCAAAAGTGTTTGAAATTGTTTGATGAGGGTTGAATTAATCAAAACCCTAATTTGTTTCCAAAATGTATTTTAATTGAATAAAAAATTCAATTAAAATGGTCAAAATTGTTTAATATGTGGAAAACAAATTGTGATCTTGGATTAATGTCTCAAAAATCATGTTTTGACCTACAAAATGATTAGAAGTCATTAAAATTTGCAAAATCAAGAAGGAAAAAATATTTTAAATGTCAAAAACAATTAAAATATTAATTCTTTGCAAAAATATCAATTATATGAAATAAATAATATTTTTGGAATTTTTTGGGAAAATAAAATATTTTAACATTTTTGTGAATTATTAAAAAAAGAATCAACTCAAAATAATTAAAACTTAGAGAGAAATTAATTTTTGAATCAATTAAAAAAAATCACAAAATTCAAATATTTGACTTTTCAAAAAAGGGCGCCAAGAACACCCAACAACACGCGCGTGTTCTGAGTTTTGCCCAGATTTTCATTTTCTCCCCAATCACACTGAATACTTGATTATATCATGCAATCCACATATCAATCTGCTCGTTTCAACCTCACAATCATGTCTATGGTCTTTAATTTCATTTATTTTTAACATGGAATAAGAAATCAAGACAAAACCTCAAGAACCCTAAAATTTGCATGAAGGCTGAGAATTTTGATACACGATTCAAACAAAGCAATTAATTGAGGGGAAACATTTCATGCATGATTATGAAGATTTGGCAAAAGTATTGTGCGAGGAAATATGCATAGATTAAGAGATGACCAAGTTTAGGCTTACTTGAAGGTCGTGACAGCAAGAGCAATGTGATTTTTGAGTTGGAGGTGTTACAGATGAGTTGTGATGATCTGAACAGCTTCCTTACACCCTATGGAGTGTGTTTGAATGCTTGGACTTGATTGGAAATGGCTGGATCACTTCATGGCATCTCAGCTGCAACTTGGTTAAAACCTTGAGCAACTGGCTGGTGATTCTGAGAAATCAGTGTTCCAGATGTTGTTTAAGTGTTTAGATCACTTCTATATGATGTTTATGAGGTGTGTGTGTGATTGGTTTGATTGGAAAAGCTCTCAAACTCAAAACCCGATAGTGACTTGCCTTAGAAGGCAAAATTGGAGTGAAAGAAGAGATTTTGAGGAAAGCATCTGTTTGATGGGTTTGGTGTACTCAAATTGATCACAAATGAGCTCTATTTATAGTAGAGCAAGTTTGTTTTGCAAGGAATAGTGAATGGCAACAACAGCAGAGGTTTGGCCAATGTTGGCAAATGAAAATCTAAGTCTCCTCTAGCCATTGACTAGAGGTTAGAGCACAGAGCTTTGGTTCCCTACTTGTTAGAAGAATCTTGACTGAATTCAGTTGCAAATGTGTCAGTCCATGCCACCTCTAAGCATCTATTAAATGCTCCAATCCAAAATTGGAGTCTTGTCCCTCTTTTAGGCAATTCTAGGTTTGCCATGCTACTTCTTGTTCCCAGGACTTTGGAGGCTTGGCTCAATGTTTGTCCCCTTTAGATTTGACCCTCAGATGTGTCCAAGATGATGACAAGGCTTGGAATTGGCTGATGTTGGCAAATCGACTAAAAATGCAAAATTCTGCCTTGCCTTGGCAGTTTTCAGCAAGGCACTTTGCCACTACCATAACTCTTAGCTCAAATTGAATTTGGTGATGTTCTTGGCCATTTTGGAAAGCCCTTATATGATACAACAACTGTTTGATCATATTTGGTTTTGATACTTTTTGGATCCAAGTGAAAAATGTCCCTACATTTGGAAAAAAGTGAAGGCGGATTCTGACTTAGTGAAAATTTCACTAAGTGTTGGAAAAAAGTGACATTTTCACTTTTTGTGATTTTGATCAATCCATAACTCAAAATCCATGAAGAATTGGAATGAGGTCTAGTTGAAGTTTTTGTAGAGTTCCATGAGATCTACAAATCAAGCTTTGGATGGGGAGAAATGGCTTTGTGGTTTAGGAGTTATGATCCTCCAAAGTTGGTACCCTTGCCACTTTGTTCATAACTTAGAAAATTTTCTAAGTTTTTATGGTTACCCCTTTTACAAGTTATCCCACTTTCTTTGATATTTATTGATGAATGATGATTCAAATCATACATTAACATCAGTTTAGGGTTAAAAATCCATTTTTGTGAAAAATCTCAAAAAGTCAAAGTTGACTTTTGTGCACAGTTGACTTTTTATTCGATGAATTCCAAACTGTACAATCCTTTAGGAAATCATGTCCTTGACCTAAATCAAACTTGATGGACATGTTACATGGGTGTTATATGGTGTATTGAATCATGTCCTAGGGTTTGGGAGCATGTCCCTGTCAAAAGTCAAAGCTACAGTTGACTTTTTCCTCAAAACCCTAACTGTGGTACTGATGAAATTAAGACTTGTTGCTCAAGCTTCCTGGATCAATCCATTGTTACAAATGGATCAATGTGGTGTATTGGAGACCCTCAAATCCTCTCTTGAGGTCTTGGCTCATGATTTGTCCCAAAAGTCAACTTAGGGGAGAATTAGGTCAAGAAACCCTAATTCCTGATTTTTGATGAATGCATCCCCTGAGGAGAAATTGACTTGATAATTGGGTCCACAAGGTTCCATGGAGCATATTAGGATATGATTTGAAGTATTGGCTCATGCCTAGAGGAAATTTTCCAACTGGAGTCCCTGGTCGACCAAAACCCTAATTTGGTGACACTGGCGATCTTGAGGCTTGATCCACCTAGAAGGGAGCAACCTTGTGCTTAATCCTTGATGTGGGAGTCCTCTTGATCCATTGTGGATGTTTGAGAGGTTATACAAGTTAAAGATCATGTCATTTCTTGATTGATCCTTTGTCTAAGAGCTCTGAGAGGGCTTAAAACCCTAATTTTGATAGTAGTGAATGCTCACCCATCTTTGGGGAGACTAATGGTTCATCCATATTGTGATGATGATTTGCACAATGATGGGAAATCTTAGTGGTCAAAATTTGGGGTATGACAGGTACCCACATTCCTTTCACCGCCCGACTGACATTCAAGTGTACGAACAACGAGGCCGAATACGAAGCTTGTATCATGGCGACTCAGCCCTGGTTATCAATCAGATCAAAGGAGATTAGAACACATACCAATCCGGATTGATTCCTTACAAAGACCATGCGAGAAGGTTATTACCTTTCTTCAACGGAATCGAGTTTCATCATATCTCTCGTGAGGAGAATCACATGGCTGATGCCTTAGCCACTCTCTCTTCCATGATTAGTGTAGGTCAATGGAACGACATACCTAAGATCGACATTATGCGTCTTGAAAGGCCCGCTTACATCTTCACGATCGAAGCAGTCATAGACGACAAACCTTGGTATCATGATATCAAATGCTTCCTTCAGAAACAAGAGTACCCTCCTGGGGCACTAAGGAAGGACAGAAAAACCCTCAGAAGGCTGGCGGGTAGTTTCTTTCTGAGTGGTGATACAGTCTATAAGCGGAATTTTGACATGGTCTTGCTCCAATGTGTGGACAGACCAGAGGCAGACATGCTGATAAAAGAAATTCACGAAGGATCATTTGGCACTCATGCCAACGGACACACAATGTCGAGAAAAATTCTAAGAGCAGGGTACTATTGGTTGACCATGGAATCCGACTGCTACAAGTACATGAGGAGGTGTCACAAGTGTCAGATATACTCCGACAAAATTCATGTATCGCCAACGCATCTCAAAGTTCTTTCTTCCCCATAGCCTTTTTCCATATGGGGAATCGACATGATTGGTATGATTGAACCTAAGGCTTCGAACAGACATCGGTTCATCCTGGTAGCCATTGACTACTTCACCAAGTGGGTCGAAGTAGCGTCATACGCTAATGTAACCCGACAAGTGGTGGTCCGATTTATTCAAAACAATATCATCTGCCATTATGGTGTTCCCGGCCAGATCATTACCGATAATGGATCTAACTTGAACAACAAGATGATGAAGGAGTTGTGCGCTGAGTTCAAGATCGAACACCATAACTCATCTCCCTACCGACCCAAGATGAACGGAGCGGTAGAAGCGGCTAACAAGAACATCAAGAGGATTGTTCAAAAGATGGTTGTAACCTATAAAGATTGGCATCAGATGCTACCCTTTTCTCTTCACGGTTATCGCACATCTGTCTGCACTTCAACAGAGGCAACCTCTTTCTCTCTAGTATATGGCATGGAAGCAGTGCTCCCCATAGAAGTAGAGATCCCATCAATTTGGGTATTGATGGAAGCTAAGCTTACAGAAGCTGAATAGTGTCAAAGTCGACACGACAAACTGAATCTGATTGAAGAAAAATAGATGACGGCTCTATGCCACGGTCATTTGTATTAACAGAGAATGAAGAAGGCGTTTGACAAAAAGGTCAAACCTCACATCTTCAGGAGAGGAGATCTCGTGCTCAAGAAGATACAATCATTTCTCATAGATTCCCGGGGCAAATGGACTTCGAATTATGAAGGCCCCTACGTGGTCAAGAAAGCTTTCTCAGGTGGCGCCTTGAGACTTGCAACCATGGACGGAGAGGAATTTGCCTACCCCACGAATGTTGATGTAGTCAAGAAATACTTCGCCTAAACTAAAAAAAAACGTCTCGGTGGATTGAAAACCCGAAAGGGCGGTCCAGGCAAAAATTAGAGACATGATAAAAAATCATCCCGGTGAATTAGAAATCATAACAGTACAATCCAGGCAAAAATTAGGGATAATGGCAAGTAACTACGTTCAACAAAGGGGCAAATCCCTCAGCAGCAGTTACATCGTCCGTCAGAAATCTCGATCAAGGTCATCTTCGACGGAAGCTCAGGATGTCCAAAATTCAAAGTTGATAGAAGGATAGTGGTCATTATGTTTCAACGTAGCCCTTTTCCCTGTAAATTACCATTTTCTAACTTTGTATAGACTCTTTGGAATCACGCGCTTGGCTGTTTTCCATCCTATCAATAAAATTCGAGCCCTTGTGCTTTTGTTTGCAATCCTTATTTGTTTTAGCTTTACAGAACGATGTTTTTAACATGATTAAAGATTCTTGAAATAAAACAAAATGAATTTACTTGTCAAACTTTTCCTTCTTTTAAAATAAAGACTGCAATTTCTTTTAACTGTTGAACATCAGAAGAACGTCGATCGCTTTTCCAGAAGTAATCGAGCTTCAAAGTGCAGAATCAAAGTACTCCTTCTAAATCAGTACGCCTGGATGAAGGATCAACTGTGTCAGAGACCATGTTTCATCTGACACCCTCGGCCGAGTTCTCATCTCCTAAGCCCGACCAACGGTATTCCCCGCAGGGACTATCTCTCCTAAGCAAGGCAGAATTGCAACTTTTGGACCAACGGTACGTCTTTTCCCCACGATGGCCAAGTATCTAGTCGTGTTCATCTACTTGTTTGTATGTCGTGTCAGTTTTTTCAGCATATACATACATACATCATGCATTCTATTTGCATTCGCATTCATATTGCATCACTATCACTCTAGTCGGTCTTGTCCCCTAGTGATAACTGTCCTCTCAATCGAGTTGTCGGTTCTTTCCTCGTTAGGAAGTGTTGCGTCTGAACCATCTCTCCTCCAGCTTATTTCTGGATTGAAGTTGGCTCCCTTTACCACTTTGATAACTTGAACCTCTGAAAGGCCAGAGAAACGTTCAACAAACATCACTCTTCGCCATTGAAGATGATATCCCTGCTTTCCCAGATTAAGGAAAATCTCCCAGAGAAAGCCTCTTAATCAATAGATTCGGAGGTACGGCAGTTTTTCTCTGAAAAACCACTGATGAAAGGGTCATCGGCACCTCAAAATTAGATCCCATCATATGGCATTTCTCCGGGAAGACCCCGGGAAAAGTATGATGTAAGACCCCAAGCGGAAGCAGTCTATCAAGAAACTCGCTTTCCCCAGTAGAAACAAATGGCATCTCCAAAAGATAAGTTTGTGCAACTCTACAACACAGACGATTGGGTTCCCCAGCAAGTCTGACATAATTTTTTTCCTATCAAATGGCATCTCCCCAAGAAAATTCGGCGAGAAGTTTGAGGAAAACCGCTACGAATAGCGTCCCTTGTCAATAAAGTTTATTGACAAAAGAAACTAAGACCAGTTCCTTGGTAGGAAACCAGGATCGAGGGGAAGTTTATTTCCGCAACTGAGACCAGTTCCTTGGTATGAAATCAGGATCGAGGGGAAGTTTGCATCAGAAACTGAGACCAGTTCCTTGGTAGGAAACCAGGACCGAGGGGAAGTTTATATCAGAAACTTAGACCAGTTCCTGGGTAGGAAACCAAGAACGAGGGGAAGTTTATATCTAAAACTGAGACCAGTTCCTTGGTAGGAAACCAAGATCGAGGGGAAGTTTATTTCAAAAACTAAGACCAGTTCCTTGGCTGGAAACCAGAATCGAGGTGAAGTTTATTTCAGAAACTAAGACCAGTTCCTTGGCTGGAAACCAGGATCGAGGGGAAGTTTACGTTTTCTAAACATCATTGCTTAGCAAAAAAAGATGAATGCATAAGCTACCATTCATAACCACCATCAAAATTTCGGGTATTCCGATATTTAATCCTCTTGCACCCCGAATGCCGGAACACCTTTGTCATTCGCACCTTCGGGTCCAAGAAGATTAAATAGGGGCATCTGTCATACCCCAAATTTTGACCACTAAGATTCCCATCATTGTGCAAATCATGATCACAATATGGGTGTATCATCCTGCCTCATTAGTCTCCCCAAAGATGGGTGAGCATCCACTACAATCAAACTTAGGGTTTCAAACCCTCTTCGAGCTTCTAGACAAAGGATCAATCAAGGAATGACATGATCTTCAACTTGTCTAACCTCTCAAGCATCCAAAAAGGATCAAGAGGACTCCCACGGCAAGAATCAAGCACAATGTTGCAGCATTCCAAGTGGATTAAGCCTTAAGATGGACAGTGTCACCAAATTAGGGTTTTGGTCGACCAAGGCCTCCAGATGGAGATTTTCCTCAGGGAATGAGCCAATACTTCAAAGAATATCCTAATATGCTCCATGGAACCTCATAGACCCCAGTCATCAAGTCAATTTAGCCTCAGGGGATGCATACATAAATAATCAGGAATTAGGATTTCTTGACCTAATTCACCCCTAAGTTGACTTTTGGGACAAATCATGAGCCAAGACCTCAAGAGAGGATTTGAGGGTATCTAATACACTACATTAATCCATTTGCAACAATGGATTGATCCCAGGAAGCTTGAGCAACAAGTCTCAATTTCATCAGTACCACAGTTAGGGTTTCGTGGGAAAAGTCAACTGTAGCTTTGACTTTTGACCAGGACATGCTCCCAAACCCTAGGACATGATTCAATACACCCTATAACACCTATGAAGTCAATCCATCAAGTTTGATTTAGGTCAAGCACTGGATTTCATAAAGGATCGCACAGTTTGGAATTCATCTGACAAAAAGTCAACTGTGCACAAAAGTCAACTTTGACTTTTTTAGATTTTTCACAAAATGGATTTTTAACCCTAAAATGATGTTAATGTATGATTGGAATCATCATTCATCAAGAAAAATCAAGAAAAGTTGGATAACTTGCAAAAGGGGTAACCATAAAAACTTAGAAAATTTTCTAAGTTATGAACATAGTGGCAAGGGTACCAACTTTGGAGGATCATAACTCCTAAACCACAAAGCCATTTTCCCCATCCAAAGCTTGATTTGTAGATCTCATGGCCCTCTACAAAAGCTAAAAACTGACCTCCTTCCAAATTCCTCCTGGATTTTGAGTTATGGAGTGATCAAAATGGCTGAAAAGTGAAAATGTCACTTTTTTCCAACACTTAGTGAAAATTTCACTAAGTCAGAATCTGCCTTCACTTTTTTCCAAATGTAGGGACATTTTTCACTTGGATTTAAAAGGTATCAAAACTAAATATGATCAAACAGTTATTGTATCATATGAGGGCTTTCCAAAATGACCAAGAACATCACCAAATTCAACTTGAGCCATGAGATATGACAAGCGCAATATGCCTTGCTGAAAACTGCCAAGGCTAGGCAGAATTTTGGATTTTTGGTCGAATTGGCAAAATCAGATAATTCCAAGCCTTGTCATCATCTTGGACACCCCTGAGGATCAAATCTAAAGGGGACAAACACTGAGCCAAGCTTCCAAAGTCCTTGGAACAAGAAGTAGCATGCCAAACCTAGAATTGCCTAAAACAGCGACAAGACTCCAATTTTGGATTGGAGCATTTAATGGATACACCAAGGTGGCATGGACTGACACATTTGGAACTGAATTCAGTCAAGAATGATCTAACAACTAGGGAACCAAAGCTCTGTGCTATAAATAGAGCTCATTTGTGCTCAGTTTGAGTACACCAAAGCCATCAAACAGATGCTTTCCTCAAAATATCTTCTTTCACTCCAAAATTGCCTTCCAAAGTAAGTCACTATCGGATTTTGAGTTAGAGAGCATTTTCAATCAAACCAATCACACACACACCTCATAAATATCATATGTAGGTGATCCAAACTCTCACAAGTGACCTGTAACACCAAAATCACAAAGTCACCTCTCAAAACCTCAAAATAGGACTTTTGTGCATTTTTCAAGCCATGTCTTGATTCAGTCACTTTCCAAACTAGATAAAACCTCAAACACACTCCAAATATCATCCTTGAAATATCCCAAATGGTCCCCCCCATCTGGAACACCATTTGAGAGAGTTGTTATTTTGGTCACTTTTAATCCCTTTTGCAGGAAAGGGCCAGTTTGTGTTTTTGTAGGTACCAGCTGATTCCATTCATCCTAAAAGCTTCTAAGGGATCATTTGAGTGTGTCCAAAGCATCAAATCATTTCTAGAGCAAGTGGTTTGACCGATTACACAAAAACTCCAAAAAGATCAAAAGGAGACAAGCCTCATGACTTGAACTTTCCAAAATATGCATTGCATTGAAGTCTACTGATCATGCACACCTCATACATGTTATATATGTTGTGTTTGAACCAATTGATCATGTAATTCATGCCTGTATCAAAGTGTAGCATAGAAAATGCAATTATAGGTCTTTTTCAAAACCACTATCGGATTTTGAGGAGGGAGCGTGATCTGAAAAAAATACCACCACCATTGGATTTCTTGTGAAATTCTGGTCCAAATACACATAAATTTTGTCTCAAACCATTAAGAATTGAGAAAGTTATGACCTTGACGTTTCTGAGCCAAAACTTGCCTTGCCTTTCCTTGGGCCAGGCCTAAAACCAAGGCATGACTTGTATATTTGTGTATTCACATCAAACAATGGATGTATCACCACCCCAGTGGTAAGGCGCGCGCCCTATAACCTTAAGGTCGTGGGTTCAAACCCCACCCATGCCATTTTGTGTTTTTTCACATTTTTGCTATTTTTCCAATATTTTTATGTTTTATTAATTAATTGGAAAATTAATAACTCACTCAATTTTAATATTTTTGATTGGTTCTTTTTGCAAAAAATCACAAAAATATTGAAGTATTTTATTCCACAAAAAATTAGACTTATATTATTTATTTAATATAATTAGTATTTTTGTGAATAAATTCCTTTTTAAGTATTTTTAAACATTTTTAAAATGAATATTTACTTTGAAAATCGAAACCAAATGAGTTTTAATATCTCTTGTGATTAAAACCTCATTTTTCAAACCTAAAAAAAAATCACAAATGGTTTATTCAAACCTATTTGGTATTTTTATCATTTTTATTTGATTTTCTTTAAATATTTACTTTTAAAGGAAAACAAATTAGGGTTTCTTTGATTTTCACCCTCACAAATTATTTTCAAACACTCATGGGCCTCTAATAGAGTGTAAGACCCAACCCTTTGTAAATACAAAATTTCTCGGGCCTCACTTATTGTATAAGTCCCGTTGTATTTCAAAAAGTTTGGTGCGATGGTCGCCCGATTCGAAAACAAACCATTTGGGCCTCTCCTCGAGCTATAAGACTCATTCAAAACTTTTGGGCCTCTAATAGAGTGTAAGACCTAATCCCTTTTTGAAACCAAAAACTTTTGGGCCTCAGTCATTGTATAAGACCCACAGTGCTTTCAAAACCTCGGCACGTTCGTCGCCAGTTTCAAACAAAAACCCTGGGCCTACCCTCGTGTTATAAGCCCCATTTCTTTTCTTTAAAACTTTTTGGGCCTCTTGAGAGAGTGTAAGACCCATCCCCTTTGTACAGAAAACCTTTCCCGGGCCTCAGTCACTTGTATAAGTCCCTGTACAAAACAACAGTGCAATCAGTGATAAAACTTTTTGGGCCTCTCCTTGAGCTGTAAGCCCCAATTTTCCTTTCAAAGCACTTTCTCCTTTGATTTTGCATATAATACTATTTTTAAGTTTTCTTTGTTGAACAACTAATAATACAACATGGAAGCTCTACAACCGAGTAAGTGTTTACCCGCTTTCATTTACCGCTTTCATATGTATATAACTGTACTGTGGGGCTGTTTCACTGTAAGTCTTCTTTCATAAACTCATATCAACTGTGTAATAATAGTATAGATATTTAGAGTTTCCCCGACAAATACATCTAGAATTAGACAGAACCTTACAACAATTTCTAGACAACTAGATCTAGGAAATGTTCCCCTTTGAACAGTTCATATACAGAAGGCCATTGTTCCATGTGAAACCCTTTCTGGAACTATTCATCCGCCTCCTCTTGGGCGTTGTACAAGGACCCACAAGCTTCCTAAAAGCATCCCCGCCTCCTCTTGGGCGTTGTACAAGGACCCGTCGGCATCTTAGAAGTATTCACAGCCTCCTCTTAGGCTTCATATAATGATTCTTCCTCCGGGAATGATAGCCTCCTCATGGGCTTCGCACAAATTGTCCCTCGGCTTCTTAAAAGTTTCCAGCCTCCTCTTGGGCTTCGTACAAATTGTCCCGACGACCTCCTAGAGGTATAGGAACAAAAATTAGTCATCTTAATAGAACCGTCTTTCAAAGAGTCTAGATCTCACTACTGCCGTTTCTTACGCATAGTACAAAAGATAAAACCCATAGATTCGGACAGTCTAAAGCTCCTTTTAATTCCTCGTTTCCTTAAAGAACAGGAAATAATCCTGATCCTCTGATCAAATCTATGAGTATAACATTACTCATATAAGAACTGATTTTCTCTTTGAACCAACATACTGGTCACTCAACTGAAACAGTAACTAAACAGCCTCCATCTCGGGCTTCGTACGAGATACTGAAAGACTCTCTCATTGAGTCAAACAGCCTCCATCTCGGGCTTCGTACGAGATACCAAAAGATTCTCTCATCGAGTCAAATAGCCTCCATCTCGGGCTTCGTACGAGATACAAAAACACTCTCTTGTTGAGTATAAAAGACTCTCTTGTTGAGTCACACTGTTTTAGCCTCCATCTCGGGCTTCGTACGAGATACAAAAGACTCTCTTGTCGAGTCACTTCCCTTTTAGCCTCTATCTCGGGCTTCGTACGAGACACATAAAAACACCCTTTTGTTGGGCCAACAGCCTCCTCTTAGGCTTTGTATAAGAAAACCCCGGTTGAGTTAATCAACCTTTTAGCATCAAAGTTTTGCCTCGTTCATAGCATACAAACATCAACAACTCTTTTATCCAACTGCTGTAAGTGGCAAGCCTCTGGATTATTTACATCTATGCCACTATCCCTCTTTTAGCATGAGAAATTCTTAAGGAAAGATGGCATTGCTCTTCACTGAGTTAAAGTCTTCTCCTTCAGGTTAAAATACCCTATAAAGGAAATTATGGCATTGCTGGATTCACATATCCCAGTTAAAGTAATCCTCATTTATAACCAGTCAGCCAACAGTTGTGACAAACAGACCCTCTTTAGAGATGACAAATTCTCTCTAAGGTCAACCCAATTCAACTTCATATCTCGGGCTTTGAACAAGATACCAACCAACTTTAGCTTCACATCTTGGGCTTTAAACAAGATACAAATAGACCCTTCAGCTTCACATCTTGGGCTTTGAACAAGATACAAATCACCTTTAGCTTCACGTCTTGGGCTTTGAACAAGACACCAAAACACCATTTCCTCCCATAGAATAGGAGGAACTACGATCGCTCTGATTTCCCTGTTTCGGTAAACGGGAATACGTAGGCATAAGATTGAAAGAAAAATCTTAGCGAGCACACTAATAAAAAACCCAAAATCCCGTACCTTCACATCTCAATCAAAAAGCATCAGTCCTAACCCCCTAACCATGAACATTCCCAGTTTTTCACTCTAAATAAAGTAAGAAGAAAGAGGCCCCACTTCCATATCGCATCCGTAACCTAACAGACCACTGTTTAAACTCGGTGTGCAAGCAGGGTTAATTAGAGACATCTATTTCCCTTCCTTTATCAGCTTCAATAGGATAAAAAATGAATCGACCTGTAGTACCCCCCAAAAGAGCGGTAGTGCTTAAGAACCACATCCAGAATCGCTCGCTACACCATGTCCGGGTGAGTCCTTCTCAACCTTTGTTTTACTAGCAGACATTCCGATTTTAACGGTAGATGATGTTCCACGATGTTGGTATCCAACCCTGGCATATCCTGATAGGACCAAGCGAATACATCGGGAAATTCTTTGAGAAGCTTTGTCAAACTCTCTTTGGCAGTTGGACTGAGCAGTTCCCCAATGTTGACTTCTTTTCTTTCCTCTTTTGAACCCAAGTTGACTATTTCCAACGACTCTTTGTGAGGTTCGATGAACCTTTCCTCTTGTCTGAGTAGTCGGGATATCTCTTCTGGAATTTCGTCGTCAACTTCTTCTTCAGCCTCAAATACCGGTAATTCAAAGTTGGAGAAGTCATCGAATCGTATGTTTTAATGGGGTTTAAAACAAGTCATCTGCATGACGTGATAATTTGTGTTTAGAAGAGATAGAGAGAAACGCAAGAGTGTGTGCAGTGTTTTTCTTTGGAAAACTGCTTGTTTTTATTATTTGTTTTTTAGGATTACCATTTTCTGGAAAAGCAAAAAGAGAAAACAGAAATTATGCGGAAATTATAGAACGACGTTATTTTATTTATGATTTAGTCGATTCTTGAAACTACAACCCTATAAAACAAAACTCTGTCGCTTTGGGCAAAGTGAAAAGGGATATTTACAGAAATTGAGCCCTATCAAAACATCTGTTTCACCTGGGCAGGGTGAAAGGTTAAAGTAAACACGGCAATTACTTTGACTTATGAACGATCTTCGGAACATCGACAACAACCCATTGGCGGCGAACTCCTCGGTGAATCACAAAGTCCGGTACCTTCCATGATTTGTCTTCAGAAATAACGCTGATTTCTGGTGGAGCAGGATCATTAGATCTGTCTCCCAGGCAGAGTTGTCGTAGGAGGATTCCTTTGTTGTATTTTGCATAGTATTTGTGCTCTCAGGTAAATCTCCCCATCCAGTTGGCTGGATGTCCTGATACGAGAGCTTTCAGGAGCAGTGTACTTGACCATATAGTCGTATTTTCCACTTGGTTGTCCCAAGGTGTCCCACACTTCTTTGGAACTGGAGGAGTCATCTCTTTCGATGACGTTGAGCTCGGGAAAAGCGTAGTTAATAAATTCTAGTCCTGCAAACTTTGCGAATTCATCGTCGCTCTGGACGTTTTCTGAATGACCTGAGTGTTGATCCCATGACATGGTGGGGACGCAGGTATTCTGCTCAATGATGCTCAGCTGATTTTCATTGTTCGGCTGATTTTCTTGCCCCAAGTCTTCTGGGTACGGCTGCCAGATTGGCAGGCCATTCATTGGGCCATAATAGTCTTGGTCAAAGTTGTCTCTCATTAGAGTGTCCTCCTCTAATGAGTTTGGTGGAGCACGGCATCATTCCGGATCACAATCTCCGTACATCATTTTGACATCTGACCTTGGTATAAATCTCGGACTCTATACGGGATAGTAAAATGGCGTAGGCACTTCTTCCTGAGACATATAATCGTCCTCATTAAGATAAGACTTCCACTCTTCCTCTGTATCGGATGGATCTCCCTCGTTGATGGTATGGACTGCTTGAGGCACTGGGTGAAGGAAACCTCCACTGTGGAAGAAGTTCTGAATGGGATGAAGACTTTCATCGTTAGCAGTTATCTGGGTGCAGGTCGCAGAAAAACCAAGACCCTTCTTTGTTTTATTATCAGTAGGCATGACAAGTTGTCCCCGTCCTTTCGTATTGTTACTTTCAATTGCCTCAAGAGAATCTTTGTATGAGAAAATAGAGGTTCCTTTCTCTGATTGATTCTCATTGCTCACCGAAAGTGCTTGGAACTGAGTTCCAACAACCTCCTCGGGTTCTATACAAGTAGATAATGATAGGTTACTCACGATCAAGGCTTGTTCTCCACAGACTGTGGCGAGTTGATCGTTCTTGACGGACTTCAGTTTTTGGTGCAGCGTCGAAGTAAATGCCCCAGCCTGGTGTATCTAAGGTCTTCCTAATAAACAGTTGTACGCTGCCCGAACGTCCATGACCTGGAAAGTGATTAGGAAAGTGTGAGGACCGATAGTTACGGGAAGGTCGACTTAGCCGATAACTGCTTTCCGAGATCCGTCAAAGGCTTTGACGATGACCTCACTACCCCTCATCGGGGATCCTTTGAATGATAGTCGTATTAGAGTAGACTTCAGAATAACGTTGATGGCCGATCCTATGTCTACCAGTACGCTGGATAAAGCATCGTCCTGGCAGTTGACTGTGATATTGAGCGCCATGTTATGACTTTTTCCCTCCTCTGGCAAATCCTCATCACTGAATCCTAAGTTGTTAAAGGAAGTGATGTTAGAGATGATGTTATCGAACTTCCGTATTAACATATCCTGTTCCACAAAGGCATGCTCTAAAACTTTCTGTAGAGCCTCTCTGTGGGCTTCGGAACTGAGTAAAAGTGATAGCACAGAGATCTTCGAAGGAGTTTGTAACAGCTGATCAACAATGTTATATTCACTCCTTTGGATGAGCTTCAGCATCTCATCATTGTTTTTTGAAAGGTCGGGATTACTGGATTGACCGACTGGTGGATCAAGAGCTTATGTCTAAAGTTCCTTTTCTTTGTTAGGTTCTCCAACTCCTCGGTTGAAGATTCGACCGCTCTGTGTTACTGGACTGATGTCTGCAATATTCACGACGGAGGGTAATGGAATTTCCTTTCCATTCTCAATTATTGTTGCACCGTATTTGTAAGGGATCGCCTTAGCTGATTCATACGGTAATGGTCCTGGCAAATAGATAACTACAGGAGCCTTCTAATTTTTCTGACTGTCGTAGGTAACTTCAATCAGTTCTTGGCTAGGAACCTTTGATTCGTCCAGTAGAGGGATGATGGTACAAACATCCTTGTTCTGTTGATGATCAGAGATTATGACAACGTCTCTGATCTGATCAGCGAAGTAGTCCGGCGTCCAGTTGATTGGCTTGGAACTCGGACATGGGCGAATCCCTTTACGATCCAACTGACCTTGAAGAGCTGCCCGCACAAGGTAGCATCCTTGGTTATTCCCCAAGCAGACTCTACAGCATTCAGATTTGTCTGGTGGCACTTGGCCACGTCCGCTTTGAATGTAGTGCAACCTTACCAGGTCAGTATCCATAGATTGGACATCCTGACTTTGACGCCGAGTAGGGTTCCCATTAAGCACACTGATTTGTTGCGTGTCTTCATCCAGATAGATCGGAAGCCACCAGTGGTTTAACAAGTGTTGTAAAGCTCTTTGAACTAGAGCGCACCCTTGGTTACTCTCACTGCATACTTTACATTTCAGATAATCGTGAGAAGTGAGAAAACCGAGTTGGACTTTCTTGGCATGTAACTCCACCAAGCTGGTATTCAATAAACGGATATCAAAGATTTGGATCATGTTGATCTGATAGGAATTTCTATCATGGTAGTCCTGGATCCACCCAAGATCCATCTGACGCTGGAGAGCCTCTTGTACAAAAGAGCATCCCTGTTTGTTTACCTAGCAAGTCAGACAGGAATTGTAATCGTGTCGTGGCAGATTATGATATTGGCTTTGCCTTGAGTGCATCGCCACCAAGTTGGCATTCATTGCATGGATGTCGTGGTTCTGAATTATGTTGGAATTTGTGTAGGTCATGTTGACTCCACAAACTCGATGCTCTTGGATCCACCCGAGATCCAATTGTTCCTGTAGAGCTGATTGCACCACAGAACATCCTTGATTGTTTTTAGAGCAGATATCACACTGGTGATAATTATGAGGTGGCACATGGCCGTATCCGCTCTGTCTATAATGCATCTTGACCAGATTGGCCCTTAATAAGAGTACATCATGAATTTGATAGATGTTGTTAGACTCTCCCTCTATCAAATTTACCGCAGCTTTCTCGTGTTGAGGCAGCGGGTTTGTGAAAACATTCGGATTCGTATCTTTGAAAGATAAGACCCCGCTCCTAACAAGCTTTTGTACATCAGATTTGAAACTAAGACAGTTTTCTATGTTATACCTTGGTCCTCCTTGATGGTAAGGATAAGTCTGATCCGTTTTGAACCAAAAAGGCGGATTTTCCGGTACTGTAAGAGGAGACTTAGTTTGGACATGCCCCTTGACCAGTAGTAACAAAAACAATTCTGCATACAACATTGGCATAGGGTCGAACCCAGGTGGTCGCGTTGTACGGTTGTTGTTGTACGGAGGACGAGCCTGCTGAACAGGCTGTTGTGTCCTTTGCTGATATTGCTGTCGATTCGGTTGGCTTTGCGCAACCTGAGGTTGATACGTAGGAACAGGCGCAGGGTTGATAGCAAGAGTTACAGCTGCTACTGGTTGGTAATGTCGCCTTTGCTTTCTGAGAGAGATATTCCCAATATCTTGCTCTTTTTTCTTAGGGAGAGCACTACTGCATCGTTTTTTACTACTTGATGATCCAGCGTCTTTAACTAAGTGTCCTTCTCGGACTGCTTCTTCAAGACGAACTCCCATGCCGACCATTTCAGTGAAGTCGCTGGGCACAATGGCGACCATTCTATCATAGTAAAATGAGCTCAGGGTTTTTAAGAAGATCTTCGTCATCTCTTTTTACTCCAGAGGTGGAGAAATCTGAGCGGCAATTTCATGCCATCTCTGAGCGTATTCTTTAAAGGTTTCCTTGTCCTTTTGTGACATCGATCTGAGCTGATCTCTGTCTGGTGCCATGTCTAGATTGTATTAATATTGTTGAACGAAAGCAGCGCCAAGATCTCTGAATGTGCCGATCGTAGCGCGGTTTAAACCCATGTACCACTTTAATGCGGCACCGGTTAAACTATCCTAAAAGTAGTGAATTAGTAGCTCCTGGTTCTTTGTCTGAGCTGACATTCGCCGAGCGTACATCACCAAATGGCTCTGAGGGCAAGAGTTACCCTTGTACTTTTCAAAGTCGGGTACCTGGAACTTGTGCGGAACTTTCACATTGGGGACCAAACAAAGGTCTGCGGCGTCCTTTCCAAATAAATCTTGACTGCGAAGGGCTTGCAGTTCTTTCTGCATCTCCGAGAATTGTTCTTGGAATTCATTCATTCTGTCGAACATGCTGTCGTTTCCACCAGAAGGTATCTGTGGAATCTGTCCTTTCGGGACAGTGTGTACCACGGGCGGTGGTATAGTCATCATGGCAGAGACTCTTGGTGTCTCCCGAAGTTTGTAACCTTTAGGAGTTGTTGTCACGCTCCTGGCATCTTCGCTTTCCCAAAGTTTGTAACCTTCAGGCCCAGCGGTTCCTGCTACAGTTCCCTGATCTTTAGTGATTGGCGGAACATATCCTTCGGGGATATAGTTAAGTGGCATGCCCCAGGAACGATCATTCGGCATTTTATACCTAGATCATACTTTTCCACTATGAGTGTTCATGTGATCTCTGAGATCACAGTCCTTTGTTGTTGCATCTGAGCTTCTGCTAGAGCTTGCATGTCGTTATGAAGCTTTCTCAGATCTTCTTTCAGAGTGTCGATCTCTTCTCTCAACTCTCTGTTCTCTTCCTCGAGATCATCCATCTTTTTCTGACGATTGGCCCGAGTATTGTACGAATGATACAGTTTGACTCTAGAATCGAGACATAAACGTGAGATTCGTAGGTAAAACGAATGCGTTTACGCGAGAATGATGAATGATATGCAATGATTATATTAATTGTATGTTTTTTTATTCAAAGTAAACTTCGACAATTGGATTGTAAATATCAAACAGTGGAGAAACCCCATTTTATTGAATTCAAAGGATTGCGGAAATGGAAATACAGTAGATTACAAAGTGCTGAAAAAGGAAATCTAAACTAATGGATCCTGAGTCCTCTCAGAAGAGAGCTCAGGTGCTGGTTCTGGTGCTTTCCTTTTCTTTGACCGGGACTCTTCAGCCGTTGTCGGGTTGTCATTCCTTTGCTAAGTGAAAGGAGCGAGCAAATTCCTTTGGTCATCCGGATTTTCTACAGCATGTTGCTCTAAAATCTCAATCAGAGCATCTTTTTCTTTTAGTAGCTGCTGTATTTTCTTACATTCCACATTGAGAATACGGTACTTGTTCCTCCAAGACCTCTTCTCCTGCTGAACTTTTCTGAGAGTAACCTGAAGCTTTTCCGTCTCAGACATAAAATAAAGGGCAGAGTCCCTTAATGGAAGAACTTCCTGACGAGGGTAAGGCTTCCTCAGCTTGAGAGCTCTAGTTTGTACCCAGTGGAGATAAGGCTCCATCGAGACACAGTCTAGTTTTCCTAGAAACTCTCTTCCTTTCCTGTGAACTTGTTTCCAGCATGCATTATTTCTGTCTTTAGTGCCCTATCATTTTCTCCTTCCTTGAAGAAAAGACCTTCTAGATGAGCATTGCGCGGGACATGCCTCATTGGGTATCCAAATTGACGACGATCTAACACCGAATGATAGTTGATTCCTCCTTTAGTTCCTATGAGGGGTACATTTGGGAAATTTCCACAACGGTCAATGATCCTGATCCCGTCGTAGATTCGATTGTACCAATCGATGTCAGAGTTGGTAAGAGATGATTCTCTGCGACCAACGTAAAGTATTCTTTTGATCCCAAAATGCAGCAGACTTGGGTAAATGGGAAGTGTACCATTTGTATAGCAAGGGTACACAGCATGTGATCATTCCTCCACTGTATAAATTCCTTAAGTGTAACGAATGATACGCATCTGCGAGTAAGGTCGGTACAGGGTTTCCGATCAGAAAAATCTTAATGGCGTTGACATCTACGAAGTTATCAATGTTGGGAAACAAAAATAACTCGTAGGTGAGCAAAATGAATATGCTCTCGAAAGCGGCCACGTTCCCTATACTGGCAAAGTACAGGGCTTTCTTTATCAAGAATTGGGCTGGCAAACCTTGGATGCCACCCTTAGTGGTCATGTGAGTCCTGACTTCTGACTCGTCCAAATAAATTGCTCTTGCAATGGTTTGATCCTTTGGAATTTCTTCCAGTCCAAAAAAGGGAGCTTGATCAGTGATATGCAGATCAGTCAAGTGAGAATACTCCTCCGCCGTTGGTGCTAGCTGATAATCCGGGAATGTGAAACAGTGATAGACCGGATCGTAGAACTGGATTAGTGTGGACAGGATTCCTTCGGTTACACGGACCCTTAATAGAGACAGTAGTCCCCTATACTTTGCTCTGAAAGCCTCGTGGGTGGTGATCATTCTCGCCAAACCTCTCAAATCCTCTAACTTTGGAACTTTGAAGGTGTACTTATGAGTTTTCCTTCTACCGAAATCCATTAGCGTAATCTTTTTATCTGACATTTGCAATCATTGTCTTAGTTTAATTTGAAAAAGAGAGACTAGAAGAGAAGATTTTTCTTTGTTTTAATGTTTTTTAAATAAATGTATGAATGAAGCACACAAAAACATAGAAAAAACATGGGGTCAAAGGGTTGGTGTCATGAAGTCAAGGCTCTACCCCCCCCCCCCCACCCCAAAGGTTTATACTGGTATTTTTTGTACCTGTCCGCAAAATCATTGACCCCTCTTGGGATGACAACAGCAAGCGGATCGCCAGCGAGCTGATGTATCCTAGAGTGATCTCAAATGATGGTAGTATCGCGTGACAACTATTTCCGATAGCTTCCGCACTACAAAATGGTTTCAGTCTACTAAAAACCTCAGCTTCTCAGATAACCCAGTCGACCACACTACTTTCAACAACCGGAGTCGTATAGGCAATGTATCTACAAAGGGAGTCTCCACTGAGTTTGATGGTCGATCGGGGACTCTTAACTGGGATTCACTCCCCGCAAGATTACCCGCATTGCCATCACCTATCTTAGGTGTATACTCAATCTTTCCACATGCGGCATCACACGCATTCCTATTAGCAGAAAAAATAAACACAGATATCAATTAGGAAAAGCAGTATATATATTTGTCTTAATCATCCTAGGCCTCTAGTCTTATGATCTTATACAGATAATGGCTCCCCAGCAGAGTCTCCATTTATGTGACATTTTGTGAACTCAAGGTTTTCGCCGAAATTTGTAAGAAAGAGAAGACGGGCCCCACGGTGGGCGCCATTTTTTCTGTAGCGCAATTTTTGTGGTCCTGAGTCATGATCGCTTAGGTACTACAGTTCGATTCATTTTTTATCCTATTGAGCTGATTAAGGAAGGGAAATAGATGTCTCCAATTAACCCTGCTTGCATACTGAGTTTGAACAGCGGTCTGTTAGGTTACAGATGCTATGTGGATGTGGGGCCCAATCTTTGGTTATTTTGTTAAGAACACTGTGTCTGGATTATTTGTGAGGTTTTTGGTAATGCGTTTAAATTTGATGCTTTTGGGTTGATTTGGTGGAGATACTGGATTTTGGGTTTTTTATTAGTATGCTCGCTAAGAATTTTTCAATCGTATGCCTACGTATTCCCGTTTGATGAAACAGGGAAATCAGAGCGATCGTAGTTCCTCCTATTCTATGGGAGGAAAAAGGTTGTTTTGGTGTCTTGTTCAAAGCCCAAGACATGAAGCTAAAGGTGGTTTGTATCTTGTTCAAAGCCCAAGATGTGAAGTTGAAGGGTCTGGGCTGAGAGAGAATCTGTCATCTCTAAAGAGGAGTTGTTGATGTTTGTATGCTGTGAGCAAGGAATGACTTTGATGCCAAAAGGGTGATTGACTCAACCGGGGTTTTCTTTATACAAATCCTAAGAGGAGGCGATTGACCCAACAAGAGGGTACTAACAAGTGACTGACTTAACAAGAGAGTGATTTTATGTGTCTTGTACGAAGCCCAAGACGGAGGCTAAAAGGTTTGACTCAACAAGAGAGTACTTTTATTTGTCCTGTATAAAGCCCAGGGCGGAGGCTAAAAGGGAAGGGACTCAACAAGAGAGTCTTTTATACTCAACAAGAGAGTGTTTTTATCTGTCTTATATGAAGCCTAAGACGGAGGCTAAAGAGGTTTGACTCAACAAGAGAGTCTTTTATACTCAACAAGAGAGTGTTTTTCTATCTCGTACAAAGCCCGAGATAGAGGCTGAAAGGAGATTGACTCAACAAGAGAGTCTTTTATACTCAACAAAAGAGTGATTTATATGTGCCTTGTATGAAGCCCAAGATGGAGGCTAAAAGTGTTTGACTCAACAAAAGAGTCTTTTATACTCAACAAGAGAGTGTTTTCTATCTCGTACGAAGCCCGAGATGGAGGCTAAAAGTGGTTGACTCAATAAGAGAGTCTTTTATACTCAACAAGAGAGTGTGGGCATAATCATTGTACAAAGCCCAAGAGGAGGTTAGCTGTGCTAGGGAAGGAATCATTATACAAATCCTAAGAGGGGGCTAACTTTGTTGATGACTGTTTCAGTTTAGTGACAGGTCCAGTATATTGGATAAAAGAGAAAATCAGTTCTTATAAAGGGAACGATTAAGGGTAAGGTTATGCTTTGGTACTGATTGGAGGATCAGGGTTATTTCCCGTTCTTTAAGGAAATGGGAAATCCAAAGGGTATTGAGACTGTCCAAGTCTACTGGTGTTTTGACAAATCGATTCTCAGATAAGTGAATGATCTTTGTATGATGCCCAAGAGAAGGCTGGTATGTTAAGGGATGAAGGTCAACCCATTAACTGGTCTGACACTTGACTCAGAAAGACAGCTCTAGCAAATTGATGACTAGGTTCTATTCCTATACCTGTAGAGGTCTCTGGGTCCTTATACTAAGCCCAAGATAAGGCATGAGAGCTTTTAAGAAGCCGAAAGGTCCTTGTACAACGCCCAAGAGGAGGCGGGGATGCTTTTAAGAAGCCTGTGGGTCCCCAAACCCCGAGAAGCTCAAGACATGCCATTCGCCGAGAATAGATCAAGCCAGGAAAGTCTGAGAATTTGGAAGAAACTCAAGAGATGCCACTCAGGGAGAAAATATCATCTCTGGGGAGTTAGAGTTTCTTTGACAATGCTAAGGGTGACAGTCTGAGAAAGGGTTCACAGAGAATGCTGCCTTTCACGTTACCATATTGTTTAACTCCAAGAGGAGGGAAGACTATATCTGGTAATCCTATGGGGATCTAGTTTTGATTGTATTTAAGGGCGACCAATAGACTTTACCTAGTTCTAGACGTAGTTGCCGGGGAAAACTCTAAATAACTATACTAGTATTACACAGTTGATATTTGGCAAGTATATAAAAGGATGTGAAAGAGGACTTACAGTGAGCAGCCCCACAATATAGTTATATATATATATATGAAAGCGGATAAAGAAAGCGGGTAAACACTTATTCGGTTGTAGAGCTTCCATGCTGTTTGGTTAGTTGTTCAACAAACAAACCTTTGATAAAAATATTATATTCTAAATCAAAGGAGAAAGTGCTTTGAAAAGATTGTTGCGGCTTACAGCTCAAGGAGAGGCCCAAGGTTTAATCAGTGATTGCACTGTTGTTTTGAATTTGTACAGGGACTTATACAAGTGGCAGATGCCCAAAAAGGTTTTCTGTACAAAGGGATGGGTCTTACACTCTCTCAAGAGGCCCAAAGGTGTTTAAAGAAAAGGAATGGGGCTTATAATGCGAGGGTAGGCCCAAAGGGTTTTGTTTGGAAAAATGACCATCGCGCCGAGATTTCTTTAACGTACTGGGGTCTTATACAATGCATTGAGGCCCAAAAAGGTTTTATCTACAAGGGATGGGTCTTACACTCTATTAGAGGCCCAAAAATTTATTTTTGTACAAGTGGTGGGGCTTACTGCTCAAGGAGAGGCCCAAAAAGTTTTTGTTAAAAAGGCGACGATCGCGCCGAATTTTTGATGGGATCGGGACTTATACAATACACTGAGGCCCAAATCATTTTGGTTTTCAAAAAGGGTTGGGTCTTACACTCTACTAGAGGCCCAAAATGTTTGAAAAAGATTTGTGATGGTTGAATTGATCAAAACCCTAATTTGTTTTCAAAATGTATTTTAATTAAATAAAAATTCAAATAAAATGATCAAAATTGTTAAACATGTGTGAAAAAAAATTGTGGTATTGGATTAATGTTTGAAAAATCATGTTTATACCCACAAAATAATTGGAAATCAATTAAGTTTGGAAAATCAAGGGAGAAAAAATATTTCAAATGTTAAAAACAAATAAAACATTAATTCTTTGCAAAAATATCAAATATATGAAATAATTAATATTTTTGGGATTTTTTGGTAAAATAAAATATTTTAACATTTTTGTGAATTATTAAAAAAAGAACTAACTCAAAATCATTAAAACTAAGAGAGAAATTAATTTTTGAATCAATTCAATAAAATCACAAAAATTCAAATATTCAAATATTTGAAAAAGGGCGCCAAGAACATCTTGGCCTTGCTCGCGTGCTATGTTTTGCCCAGATTTGCGTTTTCTCATCAATCTCACTGAATACTTGATGAAATCACATAATCCACATATCAATCTACTCGTTTTCACCTCACGATCATGTATATGGTCTTTAATTTCATTTATTTTAAGCATGGAATAAGAAATCAAAGAGAACCCTCAAGAACCCTAAAATTTGCATGAAGGCTTAGAAATTCCATACACGATTCAAACAAAGCAATTGATTGAGGGAAAACACTCCATGCATGATTATGAACATATGGCCATATTATTGTGCAGCAAAAAATGCATGAATCATAGAGTTAGAAGAGCTCATGCTTACCTCTTGCAGCTGGTGATCGTGTTTTATGTTAGAGGTGTTACAGCTAGGTTCCAATGATGTGGATACCTTCCCTAGGTGCCAAGTGATGTGCCTGAGTGCTTGGAATGGTTTGAAACAAGCTGGAACTGAAGATGGTATCCCAACTGCAACTTGGTTCAAACCTTGAGCAGCTGGCTGGTGATTCTGAGAAGTCAGTATTCCAGATGTTGTTTAAGTGTTTGGATCACTTCTATATGATGTTTATGAGGTGTGTGTGTGATTGGTTTGGTTGGAATTGCTCTCAAACTCAAAACCCGATAGTGACTTGCTTTGGAAGGCAAATTTGGAAGTGAGAAGGTGATTTTGAGGAAAGCATCTGTTTGATGGCTTTGGTGTACTCAAACTGATCGTAAATGAGCTCTATTTATAGTGGAGCAAGTTTGTTTTGCAAGCAATAGTGAATGGCAACTGCTGCAGAGGTTTGGCCAATGTTGATCAATGAGAATCCAAGTCTTCTCTAGCCATTGACTAAAGGTTAGGGCACAGGCTGCTGGTTCCCTTGGTCTTGGATATGTCTTCACTGAATTCAGTTGGAAATGGCTCAGTCCATGCCACCTTGGTGTATCCATTGAATGCTCCAAAACAAAATTGGAGTCTTGTCCCCTCTTTAGGGATTTCTAGGTTTGGCATGCTATTTTTAGTTCCAAGGACTTGGGAGGTTTATGGATCAGTGTTTGTCCCTCCTTGGTCTCCCCCTAAGGTGTTCATATGGATAAGTGTGTTTGTCATTTGCAAAAATTTGGCAAATCGAGCAAAATGAACAAATTTGCCTTGCTTTGACAGTTTTCGGCAAGGCATATTGCCATTGTCATATCTCATGGCTCAAGTGGAATTTGATGGAGTTCTACGCCATTTTGGAAAGCCCTCATATGATACAACAACTTTTTGATCATAGTTGGTTTTGATACTTTTTGGATCCAAGTGAAGAATGCCCCTACATTTGGAAAAA
This sequence comes from Lathyrus tuberosus, assembly GCA_022829125.1. Classification (NCBI taxonomy): domain Eukaryota; kingdom Viridiplantae; phylum Streptophyta; class Magnoliopsida; order Fabales; family Fabaceae; genus Lathyrus; species Lathyrus tuberosus. Next base: position 3,673,122 of record JALAZF010000199.1, on the reverse strand, counting down.
AGTGAAGGCAAATTCTGACTTAGTGAAAATTTCACTAAGTGTTGGAAAAAAGTGACATTTTCACTTTTTGTGATTTTGATCATTCCATAACTTAAAATCCATGAGGAATTGGAATGAGTTGTGTTTGGAGCTTTTGTAGAGTGCCATGAGAGCTATAAATCCAGCTTTGAATGGGAAAAAATGGCCTTGTGGTTTAGGAGATATGATCCTCCAAAGTTGGTACCCTAGCCACTTTGTTCCATAACTTAGAAAATTTCTAAGTTTTTTATGGTTACCCCTTTTACAAGTTATCCAAATTTTCTTGATTTTCCTTGATGAATGATGATTCCAATCACACTTTAACATCATTTTAGGGTCAAAGAACCATAATTGTGAAAAATCTCCAAAAGTCAAAGTTGACTTTTGTGGACAGTTGACTTTTTGTCAGATGAACTCCAAACTGTGCGATCCTCTATGAAATCAAGTCCTTGACCTAAATCAAACTTGATGGATTGATTTCGTAGGTGTTATAGGGTGTATTGAATCATGTCCCAAGGTTTGGGAGCATGTCCTGGTCAAAAGTCAAAGGCACAGTTGACTTTTCTCGCGAAACCCTAATTGTGGTTCTGATGAAATTGAAACTTGTTGCTCAAGCTTCTTGGATCAATCCATTGTTGAAAATGGATCAATGTAGTGTGTTAGGGACCCTCAAATCATCTCTTGAGGTCTTGGCTCCTGTTTTGTCCCAAAAGTCAACTTAGGGGTGAATTAGGTCAAGAAACCCTAATTCCTGATTTTTTTATGAATGCATCCCATGAGGCTAAATTGACTTGATGATTGGGTTTATGAGGTCCCTTAGAGTATTTTTAGGTTATGCTTTGAAGAATTGGCTCATGCCCAGAGGAAAAATTCTAACTGGAGGCCTTGGTCGACCAAAACCCTAATTTGGTAACACTGGCGATCTTGAGGCTTAATCCACTCAGAATGTTGCAGCCTTGTGCTTAATCCTTGAGGTGGGAGTCCTCTTGATCCATTGGGGATGTTTGAGAGGCTAGACAAGTTGAAGATCATGTCATTCCTTGATTAATCATTTGTCTAAGAGTTCTGAGAGGGCTTGAAACCCTAATTTTGATTGTAGTGGATGCTCACCCATCTTTGGGGAGACTAATGAGGCATAATGATTCATCCATATTGTGATGATGATTTGCACAATGATGGGAATCTTAGTGGCCAAAATTTGGGGTATGACACTTCAGGGACACCCAGCTATGCCAACCCTGAGTAGATGCCCATTGTAGGTGAAAAGTGCAGAAGAACAAAGGAAGTGTGACCCTAATCCGGAGATGTTCGCACACAAGTTCAAATGCTCGCATGAACGCTATCGCGTTGGGGTGAAGCTGTGAAGGTGCCAGACGCAACCATTGGAACACCCCCTTCTAAAAATCATTGAAGGGGAGACGGATTCCCGCGTCCTGAAACGCGAACTCATACATCGGGAACCTCATCCCCCTGAAACTTGAGCATATGTGGTGTTGTTCTTTGGGTTTATAGACCATCCAATTCGGGGAAGAGCCCATGGCAAGATCCTCGACAGTCGCGAAGGCGTCTATGTCGTCGACGGTAAAGCGCAATTCGACATTAAGAGGTTCATGCCCGGCCCAATCTTCGGGCGTGCAGGCTCGTTCGGCTCCGACTTGCTGGACGGGTGCGTCGGGTCCGGCCTTATCGTCGATATGAATGACGCTCTCAATCCTTACGACCATTTTACCTGAAAAGCAGAGGAAAACGGTGAATTCGACAACTAATATCAAATCCACCCTTCCACCGCAAATCAAGTGAAAGGGCGAAGAGAGGGACGAGGAGCCCTAGACAAATTCTCCTCGACACAGAGTTACGAGCCTCTCCTCGACGGAGAGACCCATCCACGAAGAAACCCTCGTCAATGTGACACGGCGAGCCTCCTCGACGGGAAGGATCCCTAATTGAGAAGACCTCGATAAACGCGGGGAGACTCCTCGAGAGAGACCTCCTCGCAATATATGCATGCTTGCGAGGAACAAGGCTCCTCGAGGCCTTTATCCCAGCTCCCCAAGACCTTCATCGCGGGTCCTCGATGCCTTCATCGGGAACTTCATGAAGTTCCCAAAATCCTCATGAACTTCTCGGCGTCTTGACCGGAAACTTCATGAGCACGGTCGGAAAACTCATAGTTCCACCGGAAACTTCATACGTCCCCCCTAAATCTTACGTGCTCCCCCAAAAATCGCGGGTAAATTCATAATGCTGGAGATAGGAGACGAAAACTTACTTGAAGAAAAGGAAGAGTGGTTGACGGTGATGACGATGACGGCAGTGACGGCGGATGCGGTCTGAATAACTTGGAGAAACTTGGAGAGAATTCTAATGGAGATTAAGGGGAAGCATGAAAATGAAGGGAGCTTTCCTCCTATTTATAATTCTAGCACAGGAAGCGAGGCAGCACTAGGCACTCAAGTTCCCTTACGCGTAGCCTCCCTAGGCATTAATTACACGTGACACGTGGCGCTAGAAGACACCTTGCGTGTCCTCTCCACTTGCCCCCGTGCCCAGAGACCAAGCATGACCCTTCCTCTCCATCTTCATCATATCGTCGGCCAGACCACCAAACGGGGACATACCTAAAGGGGGAAGAAGGGTCAGTAGTACGGTTGACGGACAGACCTCCCCACGAACTCCTGTTTTGTCAAGCATCTCTTACTCCTGGCCACGCGCATCGTCCCCCAGCTCGATGTTCCGGACAGACTGGCGCTCCTCCGGACGGGTCCTCTACATTTGAACTGATTCTTAAGTCCTTACTCTTCTACCTCGGAGCAACGACTTGGGGGGCTCCTGTTCTGGACTGGGCCTAAGGCTGGCCCACCGTCAGGTACGGCCCAACCCAAGTCCTCGTCGAGGAGGGCCCAATTGAGGTCCAGCCCATCTGCACGCCGGGGAGCTCTCACACGTCTCCCCCACGGACTCCACGTGCCCCCCACGCGGGGACACATCATTAGGCAACTACCCACTTCCGAAAGAACTAGTCAGCCCACCTTCTAAAGATCACGGGGCAGTTTATCCAGGGCGAAGACCACGTGCTGGTCTTTAGTACACCATGTAAGCCCTGGCAGTTACTCATATTGGGCCTTGAGATCCAATCCAATGCAAAGTAATCGTTGGCCCTGCGCTAGGGGCACATTATAAATACCCTCTTTCACTATAGGGTCAGGTATTCTACTTTTTACACCTTTTCTCTGTACTTGCTCTGCTTACTCCATCTCTGAATTTAGCATCGGAGTACCTTGCAGGTAAACCCCCTCCTCTTCACCACCACCGGTGAATAAAGGAGCTCACGACGTGTTGCTGACTACTGATCCATTTCTGATCCGATAAGATCACATATAATGCTCTCTAATAGTTTGTAACATAATGAACCGGACCGAACGTTGTAGTTCTGTTAGAAAATAACTCAAACACATCTGAACCAAATGCAATTTTTTGTAGTTTTCAATTTAATTTGCTTCGGTTAGTGGTTTTCTATTAAGTCGGTTCGATTTTGAACACCCCTAAGTAATAGTATAAAGGAAATTACTATCATAAGACCATCAATAGGAAAAGTGATAATAGTAAGACACATATAAACAATACAAGGGAAGAAGCCATAAATCAAAGGGAGGATAATAACCTGAAACACCACCACTGAGGAAAACAACCATTGTCACAGCAGAGATTTAAAATTGAATGACACTCAAAAGAAGATGTAGAATAATAAAAAGGTGGAATATCATTTTATTTGAGAAAATATTAAGATAATCGTGAGAAAGATGTTAGTCTAGATAATGCTACGAGTATCAAGGTGGAAGATGAGACGGCCGATGGCTTTGAGGAAGCTCAAGGAAGTGACATCACAAGTAAAGCAGGGCAGTTGAAAAATTAATGATTTCATTTAGGGTTAATGATAGACAACACTTACAAAATCCTAATTAATGCTAAATAATTGGGTCCTTAGAGCATCTCCAATGATACTACCTATTTTGCATTCTTTTTATGATCCATTAAATCACATCAATTTGAAGCAATCATCAAATTTTTCACTTCAATAGTACAACTCTAAAGAATCAATATTAGATTCCATAATTTTACCTCATATATTAATGTTTTATTCATATTAATTTTATTTTAATTATAGGAGTAATACTTTTATTTTATACTTTTATGATATACTTTTATTATTTTATTCTCAATGCTACGGTTGTATTGTAAAGCACCATGTTGGCCATCTTCACCGGAAACAAATAATACTGTAACCCATTGTCAGGTGGAAAACTATAAAAGAAACCAAATGTTAGAGATACTCTTAGATACACCAGTAAAGATAACGGCCAAAAATAATAGAAGATAAAAACCTGAGAATTTTTTTTTAATAACACTATTATTCAAAAGAATTACCTAAATAACACCCAATTAAAATTAATTACGGAACTGACTATGTTTAAAAAATAACAAACCTATTGGCGCCATACCATATGGTGCCTCAGGGTAAGAGAAAACCCTAAAAGCCAAACCATATGGCGCCTTGGTTCAAAACTCCATGCCCTAATTTTTTTATTTTCTATACATGGGAGGCGCCATACCATATGGCGCCTCAGTTCATTTCTTTTTATTTTTTTTAATTTGGAAATTGATTAATTTAATGGAAAAAAATAAGAGTAGCAAAAAATACATAACCATGTTCAGAATAAAAATTAGTATAATTGATGGTAAACAAAGATTTAGTGGTCGTGCCTATCGAAACGTCCACCGGTTCCACATGTCGGGGCTCTTGCGCGGCATCTAGGTCTACCACGATTTAGTTGAGGTGTCTCTGGCCTTTGTGTGTTGACCTATGGAAGAGGCATCTGTTGAGATGGTCCCGGCGTAACAGACAAAATTTGAAGCATCTGTCCCCAATAGTCGGGGGGTTGTCGCCAACAGCGCTTCCGTAATCCAGTTTCATGCCCATGTTTTCGTAGTTTGTGTAGCGCAATTTTTGTGGTTTCGAATCACTATCGCTTGGGTACTACAGTTTGATTCATTTTTTATCCTATTGAAGCTGATGAAGGAAGGGAAATAGATGTCTCCAATTAACCCTGCTTGCAAACTGAGGTTAAATAGTCAAAACTGTTGGCTTACAGATGCTATCAAAATAGGGGGTTCTCCCTTTGAGGTTATTTCTGCCGAAAATAGTGTCTGGGGTATGGGTAGGATGTTTAGGACTGATGTTTTTCAATTGATGTGTGAAGGTACGGGATTTTGGGTTTTTGATTAGGGTGCTCGCTAAGATTTTTCTTTCAATCTTATGCCTACGTATTCCCGTTTACCGGAACAGGGAAATCAGAGCGATCGTAGTTCCTCCTATTCTATGGGAGGAAATGGTGTTTTTGTGTCTTGTTCAAAGCCCAAGACGTGTAGCTAAAAGTGATTTGTATCTTGTTCAAAGCCCAAGATATGAATCTGAAGGTGATTTGTTTGTATCTTGTTCAAAGCCCAAGATATGAAGCTAAAGAGTCTATTTGTAGCTTGTTTAAAGCCCAAGATATGAAGCTAAAGGGTTTTGACTTTAGAGAGAATTTGTCATCTCTAAAGGGGTCTTCTTGTCACAACAGTTGGGTGACTGATTATAAAGGAGAATTACTTTAACTGGGATATGTGAATCCAGCAATGCCATAATTTCCTTTGTAGGGGTTTTAACCTGAAGGAGAAGACTTTAACTCAGTTTAGAGCAATGACATCTTTCCTTAGAAATTTCTCATGCTAAAAGAGGGACAGTGGCGTGGATGTAAATAACCCAGAGGCTTGCCGCTTACAGCTTTTAGATGGGGGAAAAGGAGTTGTTGATGTTTGTATGTTGTGACCAAAGCATGATTTGATGCTAAAAGGTTGATTGACTCAAAAAGAGTTTTCCATATACAAAGCCTAAGAGGAGGCTAAAAGGTTTTGACTCAACAAGAGAGTCTTTTATACTCAACAAGAGAGTGATTTGGTGTCTCGTATGAAGCCCGAGGCGGAGGCTAAAAGTTGTTTGACTCAACAAGAGAGTCTTTTATACTTAACAAGAGAGCGTTTTTGTATCTCGTACGAAGCCCGAGATGGAGGCTAAAGGATTGGTGACTCAACAAGAGACTCTTTTATACTCAACAAGAGAGTGTGAAAAGGTTAGCTCCGCTGGGGAGGATCATTGTACAAAGCCCAAGAGGAGGCTGTTGACCCAACAAGAGGGTGTTTTTTATCTGTCTCGTACGAAGCCTGAGATAGAGGCTAAAAGGGGTTAACTCAACAAGAGAGCTTTTGTATCTCGTATGAAGCCCGAGATGGAGGCTGAAAAGTTGGTTGACTCAATGAGAGAGTCTTTTTGTATCTCGTACGAAGCCCGAGATGGAGGCTGGGGAAACTATTTCAGTTGAGTGGCCAGTGTGTTGGTTTCAAAGAGAAAATCAGTTCTTATATGAGTAATGGTATACTCATAGATTTGATCTGAGGACCAGGCTTATTTCTCGTTCTTTAAGGAAATAGGAAATCCCAAGGGTATTGAGACTGTCCGAGTCTACGGGTTTTATCTTTTGTACTATGCTTAAGAAACAGTAGTAGTGAGATCTAGACTCTTGAAAGACTGTTCTATTAAGATGACTAATTTCTGTTCCTATACCTCTAGGAGGTCGTCGGGACAATTTGTACGAAGCCCAAGAGGAGGCTGGAAACTTTTATGAAGCCAAGGGACAATTTGTATGAAGCCCAAGAGGAGGCTATCTTCCCGGGGGAAGAATCATTAAACGAAGCCTAAGAGGAGGCTGTGAAAACTTCTAAGTAGCCGACGGGTCCTTGTACAATGCCCAAGAGGAGGCGGGGATGCTTTTAGGAAGCCTGCGGGTCTTTACACTAAGCCCAAGAGGAGGCTGATGAACAGTTCCAGAAGGGGTTTCACATGGAATAATGTCCTTCTGTATATGAACTATTTACGGGGAAATTCCTTAGATCTAGTTATCTAATGTCGTTGTGAGGAGACGAGGTTTTGTCTAGTTCTAGACGTAGTTGTCGGGGAAACTCTAAATATCTATACTATTATTACACAGTTGATATGAGTTTATGAAAGAAGACTTACAGTGAAACAGCCCCACAGTACAGTTATATACATATGAAAGCGGTAAATGAAAGCGGGTAAACACTTACTCGGTTGTAGAGCTTCCATGCTGTATTGTTAGTTGTTCAACAAAAAAAAGTTGAAAACAGTATATATTACATAATCAAAGGATAAAGTGCTTTGAAAGGAAAATTGGGGCTTACAGCTCAAGGAGAGGCCCAGGGTTTTATCAGTGATCGCACTGTTGTTTTGTACAATGACTTATACAAGTGACTGAGGCTCAGGAAAGGTTTTCTGTACAAAGGGGATGGGTCTTACACTCTCTCAAGAGGCCCAAAGAGTTTTTAAAGAAAAGAAATGGGGCTTATAACACGAGGGTAGGCCCAAGGGTTTGATTTTTCAACTGGCGATCGCGCCGAGGTTTTCTTTTAATGCAGAGGGACTTCTACAATATCTGAGGCCTCAAAAGATTTTGGTTAAAAGGGGATTGGGTCTTACACTCTATCAGAGGCTCAAAGATTTTGAATGGGTCTTATAGCTCGAGGAGAGGCCCAAATGGTTTGTTTTCAACGGGCGATGATCGCATCGAACTTTTGAAATACAACGGGACTTATACAATAAGTGAGGCCTAAAATAGGTTTGTATTTACAAAGGATTGGGTCTTACACTCTATTAGAGGCCCATGAGTGTTTGAAAAAGTTTATTAGAGTGAAAATCAACAAAACCCTAATTTCATCATTTTTTAATGTAATTATTCAAAGAAAATTAATAAAAAATGATGAAAATGCCAAATAAGTTTGAATAAAAAACTTGTGATTTTGGTTTTAAATTTGAAAAATGAGGTTTTAATCACAAGATGAATTAAAACTCACTTGGTTTTGATTTTCAAAGTAAATATTCACTTTTAAATGTTTAAAAGCAATTAAAAAAGGAATTTATTCACAAAAATAATAATTATATTAAATAACTAATATAAACTTTTTTGTGGAATAAAATATTTTAACATTTTTGTGATTTTTTACAAAAAGAACCAATCAAAAATAATTAAAATTGAAGGAGTTATTAATTTCTCAATTAATTAATAAAACATGAAAATATTGGAAAAATAGCAAAAATGTGAAAAAACACAAAATGGCATGGGTGGGGTTTGACCCCACAACCTCAAGGTTATATGGCGCGTGCCTTACCACTAGGGTGGTGATACATCCATTACTTGAAGTGAAACCACAAATATACAAGGTTTGCCTTGTTTTCTAGGCTTGGTCAAGGCAAGGCAAGGCAAGTTTTGCCAAGAAACGGGAAGGTCCATAACTTTCTCATTTCTCCATGTTTGGGGACAAAATTTATATGCATCTGGCCTAGAATTTCACAAGTAATCCAATGGTGGTGGTATTTTTTTCAGATCACACTCCCTCCTCAAAATCCGATAGAGGTTTTGAAAAAGGCCTATAATTGTATTTTCTATGCTACACTTTGATACAGGCATGAATTACATGATCAATTGGTTCAAACACAACATATATGACATATATAAGAGATGCATGATCAGTGGACCTCAAAACAATGCATATTTTGGACAGTTCATGTCATGAGGCTTACCTCTCTTTTGAGCTTTTGGAGTTTTTGTGCAATCTTCCAAGTTCTTTGTTCCAGAAATGGTTTGATGCTTTAGACACTCTCAAATGATCCCTTAGAAGCTTTTAGGATGATAGGAATCAACTGGAACCTACAAAAACACAAACTGGCCCTTTCTTGCAAAAGGGGTTAAAATGGCCAAAATAGCAACTCCCTCAAATAGTGTTCCAGATGGGGGGAACCATTTGGGACAGTTCAAGGATGTTATTTGGAGTGTGTTTGAGGTTTTATCTGGTTTGGAAAGTGGCTGAATCAAGACATGGCTTGAAAAATGCACAAAAGTACTATTTTGAGGTTTTGAGAGGTGACTTTGTGATTTAAGGATTACAGGTCACTTGTGAGAGTTTGGACAGCTTATACATGATATATATGAGGTGTGTGTGTGATTGGATTAGTTGGAATTGCTCTCTAGCTCAAAAACTCAGAGTTACCTTGCTAAAGAAGGCATTTTTGCCAAGAGAAAGAGATTCTGAGGAAAGCATCTGTTTGATGGCTTTGGGGTACTCAAACTGAGCACAAATGAGCTCTATTTATAGTAGAGCAAGTTTGTTTTGGGATCAATAGTGAATGGCAACCACAGCAGAGGTTTGGCCAATGTTGGCAAATGAGAATCCAAGTCTCCTCTAGCCATTGACTAGAGGTTAGAGCATAGGCCTTTGGTTCCCTAGTTGTTGGATCATTCTTGACTGAATTCAGTTGCAAATAGCTCAATCAATGCCACCTCTAAGCATCCATTAAATGCTCCAATCCAAAATTGGAGTCTTGTCCCTCTTTTAGGGATTTCTAGGTTTGGCATGCTACTTCTTGTTCCAAGGACTTTGGAGGTTTGGCTCAGTGTTTGTCCCCTTTAGATTTGATCCTCAGATGTTTCCAAGATAATGACAAGGCATGTAATTAGCTGATTTTTCCAAATCGAGCAAAAATACAAAATTCTGCCTAGCCTTGGCAGCTTTCAGCAAGGCATATTGCCCTTGTCATATCTCATGGCTAAAGTGGAATTTGGTGATGTTCTTGGTCATTTTGGGAAGCCCTCATATGATACAACAACTGTTTGATCATATTTGGCTTTGATACTTTCTGGATCCAAGTGAAAATGTCCCTACATTTGGAAAAAAGTAAGGCAGATTCTGACTTAGTGAAAATTTCTCTAAGTGTTGGAAAAAAGTGACATTTTCACTTTTTGTGATTTTGATCATTCCATAACTCAAAATCCATGATGAATTTGGAGGGAGGCCAGTTTTAAGCTTTTGTAGAGGGCCATGAGATCTACAAATCAAGCTTTGGATGAGGAAAAATGGCTTTGTGGTTTAGGAGTTATGATCCTCCAAAGTTGGTACCCTAGCCACTCTTGTTCCATAACTTAGAAAATTTCTAAGTTTTTTATGGTTACTTCTTTTACAAGTTATCCAACTTTTCTTGATTTTTCTTGATGAATGATGATTCCAATCACACATTAACATCATTTTAGGGTTAAAAAACCATTTTTGTGAAAAATCTCAAAAAGTCAAAGTTGACTTTTTGTGCACAGTTGACTTTTTATCAGACGAATTCCAAATTGTGCGATCCTCTATGAAATCAAGTCCTTGACCTAAATCAAACTTGATGGATTGATTTCATAGGTGTTATAGGGTGTATTGAATCATATCCTAGGGTTTGAGAGCATGTCCTGGTCAAAAGTCAAAGATACAGTTAACTTTTCTCGCGAAACCCTAACTGTGGTTCAGATGAAATTGAAACTTGTTGCTCAAGCTTCTTGGATCAATCCATTGTTGCAAATGGATCAATGTGCTACATTAGAGACCCTCAAATCCTCTCTTGAGGTCTTGGCTCATGATTCATCCCAAAAGTCAATTTAGGGGTGAATTAGGTCAAGAAACCCTAATTCCTGATTTTTAATGAATGCATCCCCTGAGGTTAAATTGAATTGATACTTGGGTTTATGATGTCCCTTGGAGCATCATAGGTTATGCTTTGAAGCATTGGCTCATGCCCAGTGGAAAAAATTCCATCTGGAGGCCCTGGTAGACCAAAACCCTAATTTGGTGACACTGGCGATCTTGAGGCTTGATCCACTTAGAATGTTGTAACCTTGTGCTTGATTCTTGCTGTGGGAGTCCTCTTGATCCTTTGTAGATGTTTGAGAGGTTAGACAAGTTGAATATCATGTCATTCCTTGATTGATCCTTTGTCTAAGAGCTCTGAGAGAGCTTGAAACCCTAATTTTGATTGTAGTGGATGCTCACCCATGTTTGGGGAGACTAATGAGGTATGATGATTCATCCATATTGTGATGATGATTTGCACAATGATGGGGAATCTTAGTGGTCAAAATTTGGGGTATGACAGATGCCCCTATTTAATCTTCTTGGACCCCAAGGTGGGAATGGCGAAGGTATTCGGGCATTCGGGGTGCAAGAGGATTAAATATCGGAATACCCGAAATTTTGATGGTTCGCTATGAACGGTAGTTTGCGTGTTCATCTTCTTTTGCAAAGCAATAATGCTTAGAAAAGGTAAACTTCCCCTCGATCCTGGTCTTCAGCCAAGGAACTGGTCTTGGTTTTCTTTTAAAATGAACTTCCCCTCGTTCCTGGTTTCCTACCAAGGAACTGGTCTCAGTTTCTGATATAAACTTCTCCTCGTTCTTGGTTTCCTACCAAGGAACTGGTCTCAGTTTCTGATATAAACTTCCCCTCGTTCTTGGTTTCCTACCAAGGAACTGGTCTCAGTTTCAGATATAAACTTCCCCTCGTTCTTGGTTTCCTACCAAGGAACTGGTCTCAGTTTCTGATATAAACTTCCCCTCGTTCTTGGTTTCCTACCAAGGAACTGGTCTCAGTTTCTGATATAAACTTCCCCTCGTTCTTGGTTTCCTACCAAGGAACTGGTCTAAGTTTCTTTTGTCAATAAAATTTATTGACAAGGGACGTTATTCGTTGTGGTTTTCCTCAAACTTCTCGCCGAATTTTCCTGGGGAGATGCCATTTGACGACTCTACTGGGGATATTACATCATACGTTTCTCGGGATCTTCCCGGGAAATGCCATATGATGTGATCCACTTTGAGGTGCCGATGACTTTGTTGACATTGACTTTCTGGAGAGAAGAACCAACGTGCTGCCGAAAGTCCTTGGTTGAGAGGCTTTCCCTAGGGAATTTCCTTAATCCGGGAAAGCGAAGATATCATCTTCAATGGCGAAGAGTGACGTTGGCTGGTGGTTCTCTGGCTTTTCAGAGGTTCAAGTTATCAAAGTGGTCAAGGGTCGATTCTACTCCAGCAATAAACTGGAAGAGAGAGATTTTTCTGACGTAACATTTCCTGACGAGGGAAGAACTGACAACTCGATTGGGAGACCGTTTATCACTAGGGGATGAGACCGACTAGAGTGATAGTGATGCAATATGAATGCGAATGTAAATCAATAATGCATGGTGTATGTATGTTTATGCTGACAAAACTGACGCAACATGCAGACTAGTGGATGAACATGACTGGATACTCGGCCAAAGTGGGAGATGAAAAGTATCACTGGTTAACGATAGCAATTCTGCCTTGCTTAGGAGAAGTAGTCCCTGCAGGGAACAACCGTTGGTCGGACTTAGGAGGTAAGAACTCGGCCGAAGATGTCAGACGGAGTATTCGCATCTGACATAACTGATCCTTCGTTTAGGCGCACTGGTTTAGAAGGAGTACTTCGATTCTGCACTTTGAAGCTCAATTTCTTCTAGAGAAACGGTCGATGTTCTTTCGATGTTCAACAATCAAAAGAAATTGCAATCTTTACTTTAAAAGCAGAAACATTTTAACAAGTAAATTCATTTTTGTTTTATTTCAAGAATCGTTAATCATATTAAAATGTCGTTCTATAAAGCTAAAACAAATGAGAATTACAAACAAAAGCACTAGGGCTCAAATTTTATTAATAGGATGGAAATCAGCCAAACGCGTGATTCCAAAGAGTATATACAAAGTTAGAAAATGGTAATTTACAGGGGAAAAGGGCTACGTTGAAACATAACGACCACTATCCTTCTACCAACTTTGACTTCCGGACATTCTGAGCTTCTGTCGAAGATGACCCTGACTGGGATTTTTCTGATGGACGACGTAACTGTTGCTGAGGGATTTGCCTTTGTTGGACATAGTTACCTGCCATTATCCCTAATTTTTTCCTGGATTGTACTTTGAGATTTCTAATCCACCGGGATGATTTTTGATCATGTCTCTAATTTTTGCCTGGACCGCCCTTTCGGGTTTTGAATCCATCGAGACTTTTTTTTTTAGGCGAAGTATTTCTTGACTACGTCAACATTTGTGGGGTAGGCAAATTCTTCTCCGTCCATGGTTGCGAGTCTCAAGGCGCCGCCTGAGAAAGCTTTCTTGACCACATAGGGACCGTCATAATTCGGAGTCCATTTACCTCGCGAATTAGTGAGAAACTACTGTATTTTCTTGAGCACAAGGTCTCCTTTCCTGAAAACACGAGGTCGAACCTTTTTGTCAAACGCCTTCTTCATTCTCTGTTGATACAACTGACTGTGGCATAGTGCCGTTATTCTCTTTTCTTCTATCAGATTCAGTTCGTTGTGTCAACTTTGACACCATTCAGCTTCTGTAAGCTTAGCTTTCATCAATATTCGGATTGATGGGATCTCTACTTCTATGGGGAGCACTGCTTCCATGCCATACACTAGAGAGAAAGTAGTTGCCCCTGTTGAAGTGCGGACAGATGTACGATAACTGTGAAGAGCAACGGGTAACATCTCGTGCCAGTCTTTGTAGGTTACAACCATCTTTTGAACGATCTTCTTGATGTTCTTGTTAGTCGCTTCTACCGCTCTGTTCATCTTAGGTCGGTAGGGAGATAAGTTATGGTGTTCGATCTTGAACTCAGCACATAACTCCTTCATCATCTTGTCGTTCAAGTTAGATCCATTATCAGTAATGATCTGGCTTGGAACACCATAACTGCAGATGATATTATTTTTAATAAATCGGACCACCACTTGTCGGGTTACTTGAGCGTATGAAGCTGCTTCGACCCACTTGGTGAAATAGACAATGGCTACCAGGATGAACCGATGTCCGTTCGAAGCCTTAGGCTCAATCATGCCAATCATGTCGATTCCCCATATGGAAAAAGGCCATGGGGAAGAAAGAACTTTGAGATGTGTTGGCAATACATAAATTTTGTCGGAGTATATCTGACACTTGTGACACCTTCTCATGTACTTGTAGCAATCGGATTCCACGGTCAACCAGTAGTACCCTACTCTCAGAATTTTTCTCGCCATCGTGTGTCCGTTGGCATGAGTGCCAAAGGATCCTTCATGAATTTCTTTTATCAGCATGTCTGCTTCTGGTCTGTCCACACATCGGAGCAAGACCATGTCAAAATTCCGCTTATAGAGTGTATCACCGCTCTAAAAGAAACTGCCAGCCATCCTTCTGAGGGTTTTTCTGTCATTTCTTAGTGCCCCAGGTGGGTACTCTTGTTTCTGAAGGAAGCATTTGATATCATGATACCAAGGTTTGTCGTCTATGACTGCTTCAATCGTGAAGATGTAAGCGGACCTTTCTAGGAACATTATGTCAATCTTAGGTAGGTCATTCCATTGACCTACACTAATCATGGAAGAGAGAGTGGCTAATGCATCAGCCATGTGATTCTCATCATGAGGGATGTGATGAAACTCGATTCTATTGAAGAATGGTAACAACCTTCTCGCGTAGTCTTTATAAGGAATCAATCCTGATTGGCAAGTGTTCCAATCTCTTTTGATCTGATTGATAACCAGGGCTGAGTCGCCGTATACATCCAAGTTCTTAATCCTCAAGTCAATTGCCTCTTCGAGACCCATAATACAAGCTTCGTATTCGGCCTCGTTGTTTGTGCACTTGAACATAAGTCTGGTTGTGAAAGGAATGTGGGTACCCTGAGGGGTTATAATGATTGCCCCAATTCCGTTTTCGTAATGATTGACAGCTCCGTCAAAGATAAGTCCCCATTGGGAACCTGGTTCCGGCCCTTCACTGGGTAGCGGTTCGTCGCAGTCTTTCATTTTTAGATACATGACATCTTCGTCTGGGAAGTCAAACCCGATTGATTCTTGATCGTCAATCGGTTGATGAGCCAAATGATCAGCTAAAATACCTCCTTTAACGGCTTTTTGAGCGTGGTACTCTATGTCATATTCTGATAGCAACATCTGCCAACGGGAAATCCTTCCCGTGAGAGCAGGTTTTTCAAATACATACTTGATTGGATCCATTTCAGAGACCAACCAAGTAGTGTGACGAATCATGTACTGGCGAAGAAGTTTGGCTGCCCAAGCCAAGGCACAATAAGTTTTCTCAAGCATAGTGTACCGAGTCTCGCAGTCGGTGAACTTCTTGCTCAGATAGTAGATGACAGACTCTTTCCTTTTGGTTACGTCTTGTTAGCCAAGTACACAACCCATTGAGTCCTCTAGGATTGTGAGGTAGATGATCAGTGGTCTTCCTTCCACTGGAGGTGATAGAATCGGCGGATTCGACAGGTATTCCTTGATACTGTCGAAGGCGGTTTGACAGTCCTCTGTCCAGATGCAGTCCTGGTTCTTTTTGAGTAATTTGAAAATCGGTGCGCACGTCGCGGTCATGAGGAATATGAATCTGGAGATGTAGTTCAAACGTCCCAAGAATCCCCTGATTTATTTTTTAGTTTTTGGAGAAGGCATTTCTTCAATGGCCTTGACCTTGTCAGGATCAACCTCAATTCTTTTCTAGATGACGATGAACCCTAAGAGTTTCCCTGATCGGACACCAAATGTCCACTTGTTGAGATTCAAGCGGAGTTTGTATTTTCTCAACCGCTCGAATAGCTTTGACAGGTGGGTCACATGCTCCTCTTCTGTTTTAGACTTGGCAATCATATCATCGACATACACTTCAATTTCTTTGTGTATCATGTCATGAAACAGAGTAGTCATGGCCCTTTGATAGGTTGCCCCGGCGTTCTTCAACCCGAACGGCATTACCTTGTAGCAAAAGGTACCCCATGGGGTAATGAATGAAGTTTTCTCCATGTCTTTTGGCGCCATTTTAATCTGGTTATAGCCCGAGAATCCATCCATGAAGGAGAAAACTTTAAACCTTATTGTACTGTCTACCAGCATGTCAATGTGTGGTAAAGGAAAGTCTTCCTTTGGACTAGCCTTGTTTAGATCTCTGTAGTCGACACACATTCTGACCTTTCCGTCCTTTTTTGGGACGGGTACGATGTTAGCTAACCATTGAGGATATTCTGACATGGGGAGAAAACCCGCGTCAATCTATTTATGTACCTCCTCTTTGATTTTGATGGCCATGTCCGGATGAGTCCGTCTCAACCTCCAATTTACTGGCGGACATTCTGATTTCAATGGTAGATGATGTTCCACGATGCTAGTATCCAACCCTGGCATATCCTAATAGGACTAAGCGAACACATCGGGGAATTCTCTGAGAAGCTTTGTCAAACTCTCTTTGGCAATTGGACTGAGCCGTGCCCCAATCCTGATTTCTTTTCTCTCTTTCTCCGAACCTAAGTTGACCGTTTCCAACTGCTCTTTGTGAGGTTCAATAGACTTTTCCTCTGGTCTGAGTAGTCGGGAGATCTCTTCTGGAATTTCGTCGTCATCTTCTTCTTCAACCTCAAATACCGGGTATTCAAAGTTGGGATAAGGCATTGGATCGTATGTTTCAACAGGGTTTAAAATAAGTAATCTGCATGACGTGATGATTTGTGTTTAGAAGAGATAGAGAGAATGCAAACGTGTGTGCAGTGTATTTTTTTTTACTGCTTGTTTTTGTTATTAAATTGTTTTTTAGGATTACCATTTTCTAAGAAAAGCAAAAAGAGAAAACAGCAATTAACGCGGAAATTATAGAACGACGTTATTTTATTCATGAACAAGTTGATTCTTGAAACTACAGCCCTATAAAACAAAACGATGTCGCTTTGGGCGAAGCGAAGAGGGAAATTTACAGAAAGTAAGCCCTATCAAAACATCTGTTTCACCTGGGCAGGGTGAAAGGTTAAAGACGGAAATTACTTTGACATATGAACAATCTTCGAAACATCGACATCAACCCATTGGCGGCGAACTCCTCGGTGAATCACAAAGTCTGGTACCTTCCTTGATTTGCCTTCAGAAATGACGCTGATTTCTGGTGGAGCAGGATCATTGGAATCTGTCTCCCAAGCAGAGTTGTCATAGGAGGATTCCTCAGTTGTATTTTGCATAGTATTTGTACTCTCAGTTGTATCTCCCTATCCAGTTGGCTGGATGTCTTCGAGCCTGATACGAGAGCTCTCAGGAGCGGTGTATTTGACCAGGTAGTCGTACTTTCCACTCGGTTGTCCCAAGGTGTCCCACACTTCTTTGGAACTGGAGGAGTCATCCCTCTCGATGACGTTGACCTCGGGAAAAGCATAGTTAATGAATTCTAGTCCTGCAAACGTTGCGAATTCATCTTCGGGCTGAGTATTTTCAGGATAACCTGGGTGTTGATCCCATGACATGGTGGGGACGCAGGTATTCTTTTTAATGATGCTCAGCTGATTTTCATTGTTCGCCTGACTTTCTTGCCCCAAGTCTCTTGGGTAAGGCTGCCACATTGGCAGGCCATCCATTGGGCCATAATAGTTGTAGTCGAAGTTGTCTTTCATCAGTGTGTCCTCCTCTAATGAGTTTGGCGGAGCACGACATCCTTCCGGATTGCAATCTCCATATATCATTTCGACATCTGACCTGGGTATAAATCTCGGACTTTGTGTAGGAAAGCAAAAAGGAGTCTGTGTTTCATCCTGAGACATATAACCGTCCTCGTTGAGATAGGACTTCCATTCTTCCTCTATCGGATGAATCATCTTCATTGATGGTATGCACTTCTTGAGTCACCGGTTGAAGGAAACATTCACTGTGGAAGAAGTTCTGAATGGGATGAAAACTTTCATTAGCAGCTTTCTGGGTACAGGTCGTAGAAAAACCAAGACCCTTCTTCGTTTTATTGTCAGTAGAAATGACAAGCTGCCCCCATCTGGTTGTATTAGCATTCTCGACTGCTTTGATAGCATCTTTGTACGAGGAAATCGAAGTTCCCCCTTCGGATTGATTATCCTTGTGTAGCGAAAGCGCTTAGAACTGAGTTCCGATTGCCCCCTCCGGTTCTACATAAGTGGATGAATATAAGTTACTTACGAGCAAGGCCTGTTCTCCACAGACTGTGACGAGTTAGTCGTTCTAGACGAACTTTAGCTTTTGATGGAGGGTTGAAGTGACCGCCCCAGCCTGATGTATCCAAGGTCTTCCTAATAAACAACTGTATGTTGCCCGGATGTCCATGACCTGGAAAGTGACTTGGAAAGTGTGAGGACCGATAGTTATAGGGAGGTCGACTTCGCCGATAACCATTTTTCTAGATCCATCAAATGCTTTGACGACGACTTCGCTGGTTCTCATCTGAGGGCCTTTGAATGATAATTGCATCAAAGTGGACTTTGGCATAACATTCAGGGCTAACCATGTGTCTACCAGTACGCTGGCTAAAGTATCGTCCTGGTAGTTGACTGTAATATTGAGCGCCATGTTATGACGGCGACCCTCTTCAGGTAATTCCTCATCACTAAATCCTAAGTTATTGCAGGAAGTGATGTTAGAGACAATGCTATCGAACTGTCTGATTGTTACGTCCTGTTCCATAAAGGCTTGCTACAAGACTTTCTGTAGAGCCTCCCTGTGCGCTTCTGAACTAAGTAACAGTGATAATACCGAGATCTTGGAAGGAGTTTGCAACAGTTGATCAACAATGTTGTATTCACTCCTCTGGATGAGCTTCAGCATCTCATCATCGTTTTTTGCAAGGTCGGGTTACTGGATTGACCGACCAGTGGATTGGGAACTTCTGTCTGAAATTCCTTTTCTTTGTTAGATTCCCCAACTCCTCTGCTGAAGATTCGACCGCTCCGTGTTACTCGACTGATGTCTGCAATATTCACGACGGAGGGTAATGGAATTTCCTTTCCATTCTCGACTGTTGTTGCACCATACTTATAAGGGATAGCCTTAGTTGATTCATACGGTATTGGTCCCGGTAGGTAGATGACTATGGGAACCTTCTGATTTTTCTGACCATCGTACGTAATTTCGATCCGTTCCCGGTAGGGAACTCTTGATTCGTCAAGTAGAGGGATGATGGCACAAACATCCCTAGCCATCTGATGATCAGAGATTATGACAGCGTCCTCGATTTGATCAGCGAGATAGTTGACTGATCCAGAACTTTAGCATGGTTGAATCTCCTTGCGGTCCAACTGACATTGAAGGGCTGCTCGCACAAGGTAGCATCCTTGATTATCCACTGAGCAAACTTCACACCGCTCATAGTTGTGTAGTGGCACCTGGCCACATCCGCTTTGAATGCAATGTAACCTGACGAGGTCTGTCTCCATTGACCGAACATCCTGACTTTGATATCTAGTAGGATTTCCGTTAGTAATACTAATTTGCTGGGTGTCTTCGTCCATATAGATTGGAAGCCACCAGTGGTTCAACAAGTGTTGAAGTGTTTCCTGGACAAGGGCACAGTCTTGATCGTTTTCGCAACCCATTTTATAGCTCTGATAATCATGTGAAGTGAGAAAGTCGAGTTAGACTTGCGTAGCGTGTAACTCCACCAGGCTGATATTCATCAAGCGAATATCGAAGATTTGAATCATGTTGATCTGATAATGATTCCTATCATGGTAGTCTTGGATCCATCCAAGATCCATCTGACGCTAGAGGGCCTCTTGTACAAAAGAGCATCCCTGTTTGTTTACCGAGCAAGTCAGATAAGAATTGTACTCATGCCGCGGCAGATTATGATACTGGCTTTGCCGTGAGTGCATCGCCACCAAGTTGACATTCATCGCACGGATGTCGTGGTTTTGAATGACGTTGGAATTCGTATAAACCATGTTAACTCGACGAACTCAGTGCTCCTGGATCCATCCGAGATCCATCTATTCCTGTAGAGCTGATTGCACCACAGAACACCCTTGATGGTTTTTAGAGCAGATATCACACTGGTGATAATTATGAGGTGACACATGGCCATACCCACTCTGTCTACAATGCATCTTAACCAAGTTGGTTTTCAATAAGAGTACATCGTGAATTTGATAGACGTTGCTAGACTTTTCTTCTATCAAATTAACAACAGCTTTTTCGTGTTAAGGCAGCGGGTTCGTGAGAACATTCAGATTCGTGTCCTTGAAAGACAAGACCCCACTCCTGACGAGCTTTTATACATCGGATTTGAAACTGAGACAGTTCTCTATGTTATGCCCTGGTCCTCCTTGATGGTAAGGGCAAGTCTGATCCACCTTAAACCAAAAAGGTGGATTTTCCGGTACCGTAAGAGGAGACTTAGTCTGCACATGCCCCTTGGCCAGTAGTAACGGAAATAGTTCTGCGTATGATACAAGTATAGGATCAAATCCTGGTGGCCGTGTTGTACGGTTGTTATTGTATAGAGGATGAGCCTGCTGAAGAGGCTGTTATGTCCTTTACTGAAATTGTTGTTGATTAGGTTAGCTCTACGCAACCTGAGGTTGATACGTAGAAATAGGTGTAGGGTTGATAGCAGGAGTTACAGCTGCTACTGGTTGGTACCGACGCCTTTGCCTTTCGAGAGAGATATTCCCAATATCTTGCTCTTTTTTCTTAGGGAGAACACTACCGTATTTTTTAGTACCGCTTGTCGACCCAGTGTCTTTGACTAGACGTCCTTCTCGAACGACTTCCTCGAGACGTACACCAATACCGACCATTTCGATGAAGTCACTGGGCACACTGGCGACCATTCTGTCGTAGTAAAATGAGCTCAAGGTCTTTAAGAAAATCTTTGTCATCTCTTTTTCCTCAAGAGGTGGACAAATTAGAGCGGCAATTTCACGCCATCTCTGAGCGTACTCCTTAAAGGTTTCCTTGTCCTTTTACGACATTGATCTGAGTTGAACTCTGTCCGGTACCATGTCCAAATTGTATTTATATTGTTGGACGAAGGCAGTGCCAAGATCTCTGAACGTGCTGATCGTAGTGCGGTTTAAACCCATGTACCATTTTAAGGCGGCACTGGTTAAACTATCCTGAAAGTAGTGAATCAGCAGATCCTGATTCTCCATCTGAGCTGACATTCGCCGAGCGTACATCACCAAATGACTTTGAGGGAAAGAGTTACCCTTGTATTTTTCAAAGTCGGGCACCTGGAACTTGTGCGGAACTTTCACGTTGGGGACCAAGCAGAGATCTGCGGCGTCCTTTCCAAATAAATCCTGACCGCGAATGGCTTGCAGCTCCTTCTGCATTTCCAGGAACTGCTCCTGGAATTCATCCATTCTGTCGAACATAGTTTCCTTTATACCCGAAGGTAGCTGTGGAATCTGTCCTTCTGGGATAGTGTGCACCACAGGGGGTGGTACCATTACTACGGCAGTGAATCTTGGCGCTTCCCAAAGTTTTTAACCTTCAGGAGTTGTTGGTATGCCCTGGCATCTTCGCTTTCCTGAAGTTTGTAACCTTCAGGCCCAGCGACTTCCGCTGAAGTTTCCGGATCTCCAGTGATCGGCGGAACATATCCTTCCGGGATATAGTTAGGTGGCATGCCTCAAGGACGATCTTTCAGCATTCTGTACCTAGGATCATACTTCTCCATTACGGGCATTGAGGTGATCTCTGAGATCACAGTTCTTTGTAGCTGAGCTTCTGCCATGGCTTGCATGTCGTTACGAAGCTTTCTCATATCCTCTCTCAGTGCATCGATCTCTTCTTTCAACTCTCTGTTCTCTTCCTCGAGATCATCCATCTTTTTCTGACGATTGGCCCGAGTGTTGTATGAATGAGACAGTTTGACTCTAGAATCGAGACACAAATGTGAGATTCGTAGGTAAGAAGAATACGTGACGTGAGAATGATGAATGCAATGATTATATTAATTATTGTTTTTGGTTTAATCAAAATAAACTTCGACAATTAGATTGCAAATATCAAACAGTGGGGAAACCCCGTTTTATTGAATTCAAAGGATTGCGGAAATGGAAATACAGTAAATTACAAAATGCGAAAACAGAAACCTAAGCTAATGGGTCCCGAGTCCTCTCTGAGGAGAAATCGGGTGCTGATTCTGGTACTTTCCTTTTCTTTGACCAGGGCTCTTGGGCCGTTGTCGGGTTGTCATTCCTTTGCCAAGTGAAAGGAGCCAGCAAATTCCTTTGGTCATCCTGATTTTCTACAACATGTTGCTCCAAAATCTCAATTAGAGCATCCTTATCTTTCAGTAGTTGTTGTATTTTGATACACTCCACATTGAGAATGCGGTACTTGTTCTTCCAAGACCTCCTCTCCTGCTAAACTTTATTGAGAGTAACCTGAAGTTTTTCCGTTTCAGTCATGAAGTACATGACAGATTCCCTTGGCGGAAGAACTCCGTGACGAGGATAAGGCATCTTTAGCTTGAGAGCTCTAGTTTGTACCCAGTGGAGATAAGGCTCCACCGAGACACAGTCCGGTTTTCCTAGAGACTCTCGTCCTTTCTTATGAACATGTTTCCAAGCGGGCACTATTTCCATCTTTAGTGCTCTGTCATTCTCTCCTTCTTTGAAGAAAAGACCTTCCAGATGAGCATTACGCGGGACATGCCTCATCGGGTATCCAAATTGACGACGAACCAACACTGGATGGTAATTGATTTCTCCTTTAGTTCCTATGAGGGGTATGTTGGGGAAGTTTCCACAACGGTCAATGATCCTAATCCCGTCATAAATCCTATTGTACCAATCTATATCAGAGTTGGTAAGGGACATGATTTTCTGCGACCAACGTAAGGCACTCTTATGATCCCAAAAAGCGGCAGACTTAGGCAAATGGGAAATAAACCATTTGTATAGCAAGGGTACACAACACGTGATCATTCCTCCGCTGTACAAATTCCCTAAGTGTACAGAATGATACGCATCTGCGAGCAGAGTTGGTACAGGGTTTCCAATGAGAAAAACCTTAATGGCGTTGATATCTACAAAGTTATCGATGTTGGGAAACAAAAATAACCCGTAGGTGAGCAAAACAAAGATGCTCTCGAAAGCGGTCATGTTCCCTATACTAGCAAAGTATAGGGCCTTCTTTGTTAAGAACTGGGCTGGTAAACCCGAGATTCCTCCCTTGGTGGTCATGTGAGTCTTGACTTCTGACTCGTCCAAATAAATTGCTCTTGCAATGGTCTGATCCTTTGGAATTTCTTCCAGTCCAGAAAATGGAGCTCGATCAGTGATATGTAAATCAGTTAGATGAGAATACTCCTCCAGCGTTGGTGCGAGCTGGTAATCCGGGAATGTGAAACAGTGATAGACCGGATCGTAAAACTGAATGAGTGCCTCCATGATTCTTTCAATTACTTAGACCCTTAACAGAGGTAGCAGGCCTCCGTACTTGGCTCTGAAAGCGTCAGGGTTAGTGATCATCCTTGCTAATCCTCTCAAATCCTCTAGTTTTGGAACCTTGAAGGTATACTTATGAGTTCTCCTTCTACCGAAATCCATTAGCGCAATATTTTTCTCTGACATTTGCAATCATTGTCTTAGTTTAATTTGAAAAAGAGAAACTAGAAGAGAAGATTTTTCTTTGTTTTAATGTTTTTTTTAAATGAATGCATGAATGCAACACACAAAAACATAGAAAAAACATGGGGTCAAAGGGTCGTTGTCATGAAGTCAAAGCTCTACCCATCCTAAAGGTTTATACTAGTGATTTTTGTACCTGTCTCTCAAAATCATCAATTCTTGTCGAGAAAACACCAGCGGGCCGGGAACTGTGTTAGGTGATGTTTTTTCGAAGAATCATCAGAAGAGGGTAGTATCGCGTAACAACTATTTCCGATAGCTTCCGCACTACTAAAAGAGGTTTTTCCTAGGTGTATACTCAATCTTTCCACACGCGGCATCAAACGCATTCCCATTAGCAGAAAAATAAACACATATATCAATTAGGAAAAGCAGTATATATATTTGGCCTAATGTCCTAGACTTTTAAAAGCTATGAATCCTATGTTCCTGACAGAAAATGGCTCCCCGGCGGAGACGGCATTCTTTGGTTCCTTCCCAATTTAAAAGGTTTTTTTTTTACCTAAGATCCTAGTGAAGGCCGATAACATTGGTTCCCAGTGACATCACTATGCTTGTGATACTTTGAATTCGGGAGTTTCATCCTTGGGGAAACAAGAAATAACCCACTCCCACTGTGGTCGCCATTCTGGCGGGCACAGTGAACATGACTTGTTCAAAGTTTCTACCTAAAACTGTAAGAAAGAAGGCTTCTCCCACTGTGGTCTCCATTTTTCTGTAGCGCAATTTTTGTGGTTTCGAATCACTATTGCTTGGGTACTACAGTTCGATTCATTTTTTATCCTATTGAAGCTGATGAAGGAAGGGAAATAGATGTCTCCAATTAACCCTGCTTGCAAACTGAGGTTAAATAGTCAAAACTGTTGGTTTACAGATGCTATCAAAATAGGGGGTTCTCCCTTTGAGGTTATTTCTGCCGAAAACAGTGTCTGGGGTATGGGTAGGATGTTTAAGACTGATGTTTTTCAATTGATGTGTGAAGGTACGGGATTTTGGGTTTTTGATTAGGGTGCTCGCTAATATTTTTCTTTCAATCTTATGCCTACGTATTCCCGTTTACTGAAACAGGGAAATCAGAGCGATCGTAGTTCCTCCTATTCTATGGGAGGAAATGGTGTTTTGGTGTCTTGTTCAAAGCCCAAGACGTGAAGCTAAAAGTGATTTGTATCTTATTCAAAGCCCAAGATGTGAAGCTGAAGGTGATTTGTTTGTATCTTGTTCAAAGCCCAAGATATGAAGCGAAAGAGTCTATTTGTATCTTGTTTAAAGCCCAAGATATGAAGCTAAAGGGTTTTAACTTTAGAGAGAATTTGTCATCTCTAAAGGGGTCTGCTTGTCACAACAGTTGGGTGACTGATTATAAAGGAGAATTACTTTAACTGGGATATGTGAATCCAACAATGCCATAATTTCCTTTGTAGGGGTTTTAACCTGAAGGAGAAGACTTTAACTCAGTTTAGAGCAATGCCATCTTTCCTTAGGAATTTCTCATGCTAAAAGAGGGACAGTGGCGTGGATGTAAATAACCCAGAGGCTTGTCGCTTACAGCTTTTAGATGGGGGAAAAGGAGTTGTTGATGTTTGTATGTTGTGACCAAAGCATGATTTGATGCTAAAAGGTTGATTGACTCAACAAGAGTTTTCCTTATACAAAGCCTAAGAGGAGGCTAAAAGGTTTTGACTCAACAAGAGAGTCTTTTATACTCAACAAGAGGGTGATGTGGTGTCTCGTATGAAGCCCGAGGCAGAGGCTAAAAGTTGTTTGACTCAACAAGAGAGTCTTTTATACTCAACAAGAGAGTGTTTTTGTATCTCGTACGAAGCCCAAGATGGAGGCTAAAGGATGGGTGACTCAACAAAAGAGTCTTTTATACTCAACAAGAGAGTGTGAAAAGGTTAGCTCCGCTGGGGAGGATCATTGTACAAAGCCCAAGAGGAGGTTGTTGACCCAACACGAGGGTGTTTTTTATTTGTCTCGTATGAAGCCCGAGATAGAGGCTAAAAGGGGTTAACTCAACAAGAGAGCTTTTGTATCTCGTATGAAGCCCGAGATGGAGGCTGAAAAGTTGGTTGACTCAACGAGATAGTCTTTTTGTATCTCGTACGAAGCCCGAGATGGAGGCTGGGGCAACTGTTTCAGTTGAGTGACCAGTGTGTTGGTTTCAAAGAGAAAATCAGTTCTTATATGAGTAATGGTATACTCATAGATTTGATCTGAGGACTAGGGTTATTTCCCGTTCTTTAAGGAAATGGTAAATCCCAAGGGTATTGAGACTGTCCGAGTCTACGAATTTTATCTTTTGTACTATGCTTAAGAAACAGTAGTAGTGAGATCTAGACTCTTGAAAGACTGTTCTATCAAGATGACTAATTTCTGTTCCTATACCTCTAGGGGGTCGTCGGACAATTTGTACGAAGCCCAAGAGGAGGCTGGAAACTTTTAAGAAGTCGAGGGACAATTTGTACGAAGCCCATGAGGAGGCTATCTTCCCGGAGGAAGAACCATTATACAAAGCCTAAGAGGAGGCTGTGAAAACTTCTAAGAAGCCGACGGGTCCTTTTACAATGCCCAAGAGGAGGCGGGGATGCTTTTAGGAAGCCTGCAGGTCCTTACACTAAGCCCAAGAGGAGGCTGATGAACAATTCCTGAAGGGGTTTCACATGGAATAATGTCCTTCTGTATATGAACTGTTTACGTGGAAATTCCTTAGATCTAGTTATCTAATGTCGTTGTGAGGAGACGAGGTTTTGTCTAGTTCTAGACGTAGTTGCCGGGGAAACTCTAAATATCTATACTATTATTACAAATTTGATATGAGTTTATGAAAGAAGATTTACAGTGAAACAGCCCCACAGTACAGTTATATACATATGAAAGCGGTAAATGAAAGCGGGTAAACACTTACTCGGTTGCAGAGCTTCTATGTTGTATTGTTAGTTGTTCAACAAAGAAAAGTTGAAAACAGTATATATTACATAATCAAAGGAGAAAGTGCTTTGAAAGGAAAATTGGGGCTTACAGCTCAAGGAGAGGCCCAGGGTTTTATCAGTGATCGCACTGTCGTTTTGTACAGAGACTTATACAAGTGAATGAGGTTCAGGAAAGGTTTTATGTACAAAGGGGATGGGTCTTACACTCTCTCAAGAGGCCCAAAGAGTTTTTAAAGAAAAGAAATGGGGCTTATAACACGAGGGTAGGCCCAAGGGTTTGATTTTTCAACTGGCGATCGCGCCGAGGTTTTCTTTTAACGCAGAGGGACTTATACAATATCTGAGGCCTCAAAAGATTTTGGTTAAAAGGGGATTGGGTCTTACACTCTATTAGAGGCCCATAGATTTTGAATGGGTCTTATAGCTCGAGGAGAGGCCCAAATGGTTTGTTTTCAACGGGCGATGATCGCGCCGAACTTTTGAAATACAACGGGACTTATACAATAAGTGAGGCCCAAAATAGGTTTGTATTTACAAAGGATTGGGTCTTACACTCTATTAGAGGCCCATGAGTGTTTGAAAAAGTTTGTTAGAGTGAAAATCAACAAAACCCTAATTTCATCATTTTTTTAATGTAATTATTCAAAGAAAATTAATAAATAATGATGAAAATGCCAAATAAGTTTGAATAAACAACTTGTGATTTTGGTTTTAAGTTTGAAAAATGAGGTTTTAATCACAAGATGAATTAAAACTCACTTGGTTTTGATTTTCAAAGTAAATATTCACTTTTAAATGTTTAAAAACAATTAAAAAAGGAATTTATTCACAAAAATACTAATTATATTAAATAACTAAAATAAACTTAATTTTTTTGTGGAATAAAATATTTTAACATTTTTGTAATTTTTTACAAAAAGAACCAATTAAAAATAATTAAAATTAAAGGAGTTTTAATTTTCCAATTAATTAATAAAACATGAAAATATTGGAAAAATAGCAAAAATGTGAAAAAACACAAAATGGCATGGGTGGGGTTTGAACCCACGACCTTAAGGTTATAGGGTGCGCGCCTTACCACTGGTGTGGTGATACATCTATTACTTGAAGTGAAACCACAAATATACAAGGCTTGCCTTGTTTTCTAGGCTTGGTCAAGGCAAGGCAAGACAAGTTTTGCCAAGAAACGGGAAGGTCCATAACTTTCTCATTTCTCCATGTTTGGGGACAAAATTTATATGCATCTGGCCTAGAATTTCACAAGGAATCCAATGGTGGTGGTATTTTTTTCAGATCACACTCCCTCCTCAAAATCCGATTGGGGTTTTGAAAAAGACCTATAATTGCATTTTCCATGCTACACTTTGATACATGCATGAATTACATGATCAATTGGTTCAAACACAACATATATGACATATATAAGAGATGCATGATTAGTGGACCTCAAAACAATGCATATTTTGGACAGTTCAAGTCATGAGGCTTACCTCTCTTTTGAGCTTTTGGAGTTTTTGTGCAATCTGCCAAGTTCTTTGTTCCAGAAATAGTTTGATGCTTTAGACACTCTCAAATGATCCCTTAGAAGCTTTTAGGATGATAGGAATTAGCTGGAACCTGCAAAAACATAAACTGGCCCTTTCTTGCAAAAGGGGTTAAAATGGCCAAAATAGCAACTCCCTCAAATGGTGTTCCAGATGAGGGGAACCATTTGGGATAGTTCAAGGATGTTATTTGGAGTGTGTTTGAGGTTTTATCTGGTTTGGAAAGTGGTTGAATCAAGACATGGCTTGAAAAATGCACAAAAGTACTATTTTGAGGTTTTGAGAGGTGACTTTGTGATTTAAGGATTACAGGTCACTTGTGAGAGTTTGGACAGCTTATACATGACATATATGAGATGTGTGTCTGTGTGTGTGTGATTGGATTAGTTGGAATTGCTCTCTAGCTCAAAAACTCAGAGTTACCTTGCTAAAGAAGGCATTTTTGCCAAGAGAAAGAGATTTTGAGGAAAACACCTATTTGATGGCTTTGGGGTACTCAAACTGAGCACAAATGAGCTCTATTTATAGTAGAGCATGTTTGTTTTGGGATCAATAGTGAATGGCAACCACAGCAGAGGTTTGGCCAATGTTGGCAAATGAGAATCCAAGTCTCCTCTAGCCATTGACTAGAGGTTAGAGCACAGGCCTTTGGTTCCCTAGTTGTTGGATCATTCTTGACTGAATTCAGTTGCAAATAGCTCAGTCCATGCCACCTCTAAGCATCCATTAAATGCTCCAATCCAAAATTGGAGTCTTGTCCCTCTTTTAGGGATTTCTAGGTTTGGCATGCTACTTCTTGTTCCAAGGACTTTGGAGGTTTGGCTCAGTGTTTGTCCCCTTTAGATTTGATCCTCGGATGTGTCCAAGATGATGACAAGGCTTGGAATTAGTTGATTTTTCCAAATCAAGCAAAAATGTAAAATTCTGCCTAGCCTTGGCAATTTTCAGCAAGGCATATTGCCCTTGTCATATCTCATGGCTCAAGTGGAATTTGGTGATGTTCTTGGTCATTTTGGGAAGCCCTCATATGATACAACAACTATTTGATCATATTTAGTTTTGACACTTTCTGGATCCAAGTGAAAAATGTCCCTACATTTGGAAAAAAGTAAGGCAGATTCTAACTTAGTGAAAATTCCACTAAGTGTTGGAAAAAAGTAACATTTTCACTTTTTGTGATTTTGATCATTCCATAACTCAAAATCCATGATGAATTTGGAGGGAGGTCAGTTTTAAGCTTTTGTAGAGGGCCATGAGATCTACAAATCAAGCTTTGGATGAGGAAAAATGGCTTTGTGGTTTAGGAGTTATGATCCTCCAAAGTTGGTACCCTAGCCTCTTTGTTCCATAACTTAGAAAATTTCTAAGTTTTCTATGGTTGCCCCTTTTATAAGTTATCCAACTTTTCTTGATTTTTCTTGATGAATGATGATTCCAATCACACATTAACATCATTTTAGGGTTAAAAAACCATTATTGTGAAAAATCTCAAAAAGTCAAAGTTGACTTTTTGTGCACAGTTGACTTTTTATCAAACGAATTCCAAACTGTGCGATCCTCTATGAAATCAAGTCCTTGACCTAAATCAAACTTGATGGATTGATTTCATAGGTGTTATAGGGTGTATTGAATCATATCCTAGGGTTTGAGAGCATGTCCTGGTCAAAAGTCAAAGATACAGTTGACTTTTCTCGCGAAACCCTAATTGTGGTTCAAATGAAATTGAAACTTGTTGCTCAAGCTTCTTGGATCAATCCATTATTGCAAATGGATCAATGTGGTGCATTATAGACCCTCAAATCCTCTCTTGAGGTCTTGGCTCATGATTTGTCCCAAAAGTCAATTTAGGGGTGAATTCGGTCAAGAAACCCTAATTCCTGATTTTTAATGAATGCATCCCCTGGGTTAAATTGACTTGATACTTGGGTTTATGATGTCCCTTGGAGCATCATAGGTTATGCTTTGAAGCATTGGCTCATGCCCAGAGGAAAAAATTCCATCTGGAGGCCTGGTCGACCAAAACCCTAATTTGGTGACACTAGCGATCTTGAGGCTTGATCCACTTGGAATGTTGAAACCTTGTGCTTGATTCTTGCTGTGGGAGTCCTATTGATCCTTTGTAGATGTTTGAGAGGTTAGACAATTTGAAGATCGTGTTATTCCTTGATTGATCCTTTGTCTAAGAGCTCTGAGAGGGCTTAAAACCCTAATTTTGATTGTAGTGGATGCTCACCCATCTTTGGGGAGACTAATGAGGTATGATGGTTCATCCATATTATGATGATGATTTGCATAATGATGGGGAATCTTAGTGGTCAAAATTTGGGGTATGACAGTTTGGACGGGGGGTTGGGTTGGTTGGGGATGGTATGGTTGGCCGAAATGGTGCATTGAAGGGTTTTGGAACCGATCCAGTGGTTGATATGGGGTTTGGTAGTCAAATAGTGGGTGGGTTTGTTGGTTGTAGGACGATTGTGTGTTCATTTGCGGGGGGCTATGGTGGTCTGGGGTGGGTTCGAAAGAGTTTTCAGGGCTATAAGCATTAGTGGGGTTGGTGTAGGTGGGCTAGCGGTAGGGGTAAGGCTCTTCTTGTTGTGACTGGGTTGGTGGCATGAAAGGGTTGTGGCTTTGGAAGATTGATTCGGTTGGTAAACCTGGTTATTGGGTATAATAAGGTGTATGATGTTGGGCATGTGGCTGGGCATGTGGTTGTAAGGAAGAAGCACGTTGGCGCGGATCAATCAGATACGTCGGCTGAGAGAGGAATTATTGAGGTGTTGTAACAGACCTAAACCAAATCATATATTGTTGAGTTGGTCTAGCATTTTCCACAATAGGTTTGGATAAGATGTGCTGATGTCGATTCTCCCAATGTTGACACATCTCTGTTGTAAATTTCGTCCAGTGACCCACAGCCCATTGTGTATCCAATCTACATAGATGCCACTCTCCCAAACATGTCGGAGCGACCGAAATATCCTGATGCATTCCGAACTGCAGTTTTACCCGATCACTTTGATGCATCTCCACAGTGGTGAACCGAATGATGGGTGTTTTCGATGTCCATACAGCAGCATCATTCGTGTTGGGCTAATGGTCGAGACCCTCGTACGACCTCCAAACAAACTACTAGAACAAAAAAAGATTTAATGAGAAATTCTGCGGTGTTGTAATTTATGACACAAAATTATGGTATTTTATAAAAAAAATTACATCGTCGGGGCCAACGTGATCTATTAGGTTGCGGTAGACGGTTATTGCATTCCTGGGATTTCGATAGTAATTCATTCCCGGAACTGACCACCTAAAAAAGTGACACAAATAAGTTAGTTACAAATAAACATTTCATTAAAGGACATAAGTTAGAGAAGTAAAATTAAGCTTACTTGTTTGCGTAGAGAAATGTGAAAGGACTCCGGTTAACAGGAGCTAGTGTTGGCATTCTAGACCAACCCCACGCTTGAAGGAGATAGGCGCAGCCATAAAAAGTACAAGTGTCTTTTTTTGAAGTTTTACATAGTGAACTATAGAGATGGGCCAGGACAACTGAACCCCAACTATATTCGCACACTTTATTAATGTTGGACAACAATGGTAAATACATAATATTTACGTTATTTCTAGTACTTTCTGGAAATAAAAAAATGACCGAATAAGATAATTAAATAACATCGAGTTTTAAGTATCTTATAATACAGGGGGGTTTTGTCGTCTAATATAATAGACCCATAGTGTTCCCTAAGGCATTTTAAGTTAATACTTTGGCCCCTAGGTCGAGCATCACGTGTTAGCTCAGGTCTTTCGACACCGAGCGGTGCGTCCAACAAATGTTCGCACAGTTGGTTGTCGACAAAAACCTTTTCGTTGACGGCCTTTCCATCGTTGTGTAGGCCAAGTAACATATACACATCTTGGAGTGTAACTGTGCATTCACCGAAAGGAAGGTGAAATATGTGGGTCTCTGGCCTCCATCGTTCTAGCAAAGCTAAAATACATTTTGGGTCAAGCGAGTATGACTTGATTTTTATCAACTCACCAAATCCACATGCAATTAGGTATTCTTCGATTAATGGGTCGTGTGGTATGTAGTCGTGCCCACGACAACGAAACCTTGATACCTCCTGAACAAAAATATAAATAACATTAGTTTTATAAAATAATACATCTAAGTTAGGGAAAACAAAACAGGATCAAGGACAAAACACTTACAAAGTCTGCAACGTTTTCGGGTGTGCCTCTGTGATCGTTTCCCATGGTGAGTAAAGACATTTTTTGGTATGAAGAAGAAGAGTTTTTTATGGATGCGAATATTTTGTGATTTGAGGAGAAGAGTTTGGGATGAGAAGATTTTGTAAAGTGGTGAGAAGGTATTTATAATGGTGAAGAATGAGATGAGGGGAGTCACATGAAAATGCATGCATTCTTGGTCATTGCGTAAGGAATCATTTATGTGTTCTCTTACATGCATGCTTTGGAATTGTAGTCTAACAAGTGTAGTCATGCAGAGAAGTGAATTATTATTTCGTGTAGGCATGCTAGAGAATAGTGAATTTTTGCAGAGATTCACATGTGAAAGTAGTGGCATGGTAGTATAGTCTTGTCATGCAGAGAATCATAAAAAAATAGTGTATAGGCATGCTAGAGAATAATGTATTTTTGCAGAGAGTCACATGTGAAAATATTGGCATGGTAGTATAGTGTGTTGTATTTAGTGTTTAGGCATGCTAGAGAATAGTGTATTTTTGCAGAGAGTCACATGTGAAAGTCTTGGCATGGTAGTGTAGTGTACCGTAAAGAATCATAAAGGCATGGAGCACATGTGATAGTATTTAATAATAATAAATGGTTTTGTTTTTTAGAATAGTGTAGTCTTGTCATGCAGAGAATCCTAAATGCAAGCAAGACTGGTGTAGTCTTCTGATTCCGTATAGTGTAGTTTTGGCATGGGGTATAGGCATGATAAGATTCTTGTGAGATTCTTGGCATGGAAGTATAGTATTGTCATGCAGAGAATCACATGATAAATAGAAGGCAAAGGTTTTATTTTTTACTTTAATGTCTTGTAACTGAAGTAGGTAAGACATAAGTTGTAAAGCATTATGAAGCATTAAAACTTACAAGATGTGTAACTAAATAATTTGTATCAACTATACGCCTATTAATACACAAGAGCCATACAACTTATTATCACATCATTTAGTTAACATATTCTTCCAAACACTAAAATTTGTAAACCAGTTCTTCGAAACACGAGTTATTAACGTTTTTGTTATGGCTCAAACACCACAATACATGATCAGTGCACATCTCAATGGTGAGATGTTTGAATGTCCCATTACCGGTTTCAATTTTAGAGATACGGAAGTCACTAGGTTTTTAATAGAAAGAAGATCAAATTTTTTACATTTGAAATCCATATTAGAAAAGAAATTGCAGTGTGGTCCAGTTGCCCAAATCATCTACAAAAATCCTCTGTTTTTTGGCGGGCTCGACCAATTCAAATTTTTTCAGTTAAAGATTCGGGACGATGATGATGTGCGTGATATGTTTCTCAGTCATGAGTATTCCGGATTCAATGATATTGAGTTATATATTACGTTACAACAACAACAACTGTCTCAACAGCTTGAATCTTCTCAAGTTTTTAACGAATCCGACAACGAACAAGCTGAGGTCGATGTAGTTGACGAGGAAGATGAAGAAGCGGAGGACATTGTCGATGAAATGGTAAATAATGAGGAGGAAGATGTAGTACCAGCCAATCATGTTTATTGCCCACCTCAACACATGACGAGACTCAACTTAGGCGAACACGAACCATCAACGAATATTTTTTACGACCCATACAAGCAAACGGAAGGAGTATTAAAAGTGGGAGACAATTTTCGTACAAAAGAAGATTATGTCCGAGCTATAAAACAATATCACATGGCGCTGTCTGCAGATTATAGAGTAGATCGAACAAATCCGACTCTGTATAAGATCTATTGCTGTAACGAGGAGTGCCCGTTTAGATTAACAACATGTTTCCGGAAGCGAAGCGATTCCTGGAAGATAGGGTCAATGGGTCCAGAGCACACTTGTATAATCACGAATTCAATACAGGATCATCGCAAGCTGAGCTCCCAGTTGATATGCAACGAAATTCTATCAGTCATCAGCGACAACCCTTCTTTGAAGGTGAGTACCATAATTGCACATGAAAGCGTGTATAGCTAGGACAAAGGCAGTTGAAAAGGTTTTTGGAAATTGGTAGGAATCTTACAAAGAACTTCCAAAATACCTGGTGGCACTTAAACACTATAATCCAGGGACTGTTGTCATCTTGGAGACATTGCCCGCGTATACGCCAGACGGGAATTGTGTCAATGGAAATGGCATTTTCCACTTACTCTTCTGGTCGTTTGAACCATGCATCAAAGGATTTGAGTACTGTAAACCTATCATTCAAATTTATGGAACTTGGTTGACAAACGCAGATGCATTGAGATGGATTGATAATATTCAATTGGAGAAATGGACAAGGGTATACGACAATGGGCAGCGATGGGGCCACATGACAACAAACCTCGTTGAATCAATGAACTCTGTATTCAAGGGCATCTGAACCCTACCGATAACCGCTTTGGTGAGATCAACATATTTTATACTCGGTGAACTTTTTGATACCAGACATACAAAGTGGGGTTCGGTCTTGCAATCTGGGCAGCTGTTCAGTAATAGTTCAATGACATTTATGAAGGACGAAGCTGCCAAAGCCAACACACATGTGGTCACGGTCTTTGACCGTACTAAAGGTCACTTCAATGTTACAGAGTCTATTGATCAAAATGAAGGGAGGCCTAGGGGATGTTACCGAGTGGAACTGGATATGAGTTGGTGTGACTGTGGAAAGTTTCAGGCATTTCGTATGCCTTGCTCCCATGTTATAGCAGCATGTTTGAAGGATCGGTTGAACCCAACCAACTATCTCTCTGTTCTTCACCAAGTCATTACTCTATGCAATGTCTACGGCACTGGCTTTCAGGTGGTAGAAAGGGAGGACTACTGGCCTCCATACG
This sequence comes from Lathyrus tuberosus, assembly GCA_022829125.1. NCBI lineage: Eukaryota > Viridiplantae > Streptophyta > Magnoliopsida > Fabales > Fabaceae > Lathyrus > Lathyrus tuberosus. The sequence goes on along the minus strand of JALAZF010000199.1, from coordinate 3,638,160 downwards.
AAGGCGAAATTGTGTGGTAAAATGATTTGATGCGAAGAAAGAAAAAGGGTCGCCCTAATAGCACCCGTATTCGAACGGAGATGGATGCAACAAACAAAATGGTGAGGTTATGTAGTTCGTGCCGTCAGCCGGGACACAATCGTACCAAGTGTCACAATGTGGGATCAAGCACAACATCATAATTTCAACTGTAACCTTGTCTATTTATAACAACAACAAATTTCACTTCATTGATAGCATCCCTAAGCGATTACAACAACACAACATAACAAAGCATAACTTAATAGCTCAACAACAACAATTAACAACGACATAACCCAATACCAAATCAGAAAATAACAACAAGATACCCAAAAGAAACAATTCAACGAATCAACTTATCTAGGATATTAAAACCAGAAAGCTAATTTTCTTTGGTGTTAACATTATCATAAGGACACCAGCATGATTTTCCACTTTTCTCCAAACGCGGGTAACTCCATTTGGACTAGACTCCTCAACCAGCCTCTCAATCTTCCTGATCTTTTCACCTGCCTCAAATTCTCCTTCTAGCCAGCGATAAAGTTCCCTATGCAAATGCTCAAATGTCTGGGTGTTCCAGAGTAGGACCTTCATCGGAGGCTTTGTTGCCGAGAATACAACTAGGGCATTTTTTTTCATTAGTGGAAATGTTGGAAGCAGTTCCTCCGATGCTGATGATGATGACGATGGACGGCGATTTAACTAATCAGACATAGTGTTGTGGAGGAGAGATTATGATATTGGTGACAAGTGTTGTGGAGTAACAAATGAGGGTGCAATCTCATTTATAGACACATTAAACACTATAGTACCATTAAATTAATCAATTTCCAAATTAAAATAAAATTTAAAAAAATGAACTGATATGGCGCCTCCTCTCTGCAACGGAAAAAAAATTAGGGTAACCACCATATGAACCAAGGTGCCATATGAAATGGCTTTTGGGTGTTTTGCATTTTGCCTGAGACGACATCTCATATGACGCCAGCAGGTTAGTTTTATTCAAAACATAGTCATTTTAATATTTTAGTTGAAATCAATGATATTTTAGTATTTTTTTTTTTAATATAATAGTTATTCTAAAAAAGTTCAAAACCTGATACTATGGACTTTGGAGTTTTGTTACAAATAAAAAAAAAAAAATTTAAATAGTCTACCTTGTCAAATAAGCTTTGATTTATTGCCCTTTCAATCAATAATTTAGGGGGCACACATATGCATTACGTTTTCTTTGTTTTTGTCACATTTATAAATATTTTGTTGTTTTATTCTATTAATTTAGTGTTGTAAATTTATTTTTCAGTGTCCCTTATTCAATTTTAGCATCTTTGAATTTAATTATTTTAAATAATATTGTACTAATGATAATGATTAAATATTGCTTTAGTTGAAAAATTAATAATCATTTAAGTGGCATATTCTCTTTTTATTTGATAAGATTTACCTACTATCTCTAAGATCGTCCTCTAGATATAGATATGATTAAAATATAAGAAGGAAAATGTTATTTTTACACCAACATCGTATTTTATTGTTCATGTGAACAGTAAAATATTATAATAATATTTTTTGAAAAAAAAAATAAAAAATATTTTTTTAAATATTTTTTATATTTTTAATTTTTAAATTAAATGATATTGACATAAAATTGTGTGATTAATCAACTTCATAACTTTATTAACCAATTTTTTACATTTTAGTAACCAATTTTGTTTGTTGCTAAAAGTTATTTTATATAACTAAACATTTATTAACTAATTTTATAACTTAATTATCCAATCTTTTATATTGTATTAACCAACTTCATTGATTGTTAACCAACTTTATAATTTCATTAATCAACTTTTTATAATTTCATTAACCGACTTTATAATTTTATTAATCAACTTTTTATATTTCATTAATCAATTTTGATTTATTACTATAAATTATTTTTAATATCTGAATGTTTATTAACCAACTTTATCACTTCATTAAGCAACTTTTTATATTTTATTAACCAATTTTATTTCAATATTTTAAAGACACTGCTCACGCACTGTTTATGTAATGTTCATGTATTGTTCACGTACTGTGCACGTATTATAAATATTATTTTTTATTTATTAAAAAAATAAAAATACTGATCACTGTATAAATATGATGAATAGTGTTTGGTGTAGGATATGAGTGTAAAAATAGCATACCAGATATGAGAAATACAATTTTTAATCGATCACTTAAGTGCTTTCTTTTCGTTTTGCTCTTCTTTTTTTTTAGGCTAAATTATAATTTTGGTCCCCTGTTTTGGTTTACTCATGGTTTTAGTCTCTCTATTTTCTTTTTAAACAGTTTTGGTCCCCCATCCTAATTTTAATCAAAAAAAAAAAGCTAACTGTACATATACCGTATATGAATAGTGCATGACCGTACATAAACAGTACATAAACAGTTTGATCAAAATTGAAATGAAAACCAAAACTATTTAAAAAAAAAACGGGAGATCTAAAATTATGAGTAAATTAAAACAGAGAGACCAAAATTGTAATTTTGCTTTTTCGTTACCGAAAATAAATAATAATATCTTTTAACCAATGTCTTCAACTCAAATTGCCGTATGTACACACACTACTTCTAAGACGCTTTTGTGCCTTAACTCTTATCTTTGCTTTTTGTTTGAAACACCATTGTCAAATCAAACGATGATATATTTAGCATACCGTTTTTGAGGGTGCAGTAGATAACTTTTAGTACAGAGTCACGCATTTATTTGAGATTAAATTATAGAAAAAATGGTTTCTATGTACATATTCAACAGTTTATTTATAGTTAAATAAGATACATTAAAAAAATTTCACTATTCAATTAAAGTTAAATTCAACTTTTTATAAAAGATCTCTAAAAATTTTGAGACAATTATGATATTTAGATATACGATTTTTTATACAAATTGATTTTAAATAAATTTTTTAATGAAGTAAATTTTGATTTAAAAATAAACTGAATGTAAAATATTTTTAATATATATATTTATATACTAATTTTTTTAATAAAATAAAATTATTGAATAAAAATAAAAAATAAAAAAGATGGAGGACATAAAAATAAATAGAACAATAAATTACCAAATATAGAAATAATGTTTACATTCAAGGAAAGTTTCTGAATTCTGGGATGACATATAATATGTAAAGAAATTTTTAGACTGAGGGTTATTTCGCGCTAAAGGTGATTCCTCTGGGGTTAATCTTTGCCTACTAGAAGAAAACGAAGAAGAAGAATTAGAAGCTTTTGTGGAAGGGGCTAAAGATTGGCTAGGTCGGTAGTTTTCGGAAGTCAGAAAATGGAGTTTTGAGGATGTTGATTCGAAGAGAGTGACTTGGTTGGGTTGCTATGACATTCCTTGCCAGGCATGATCCATTGCTTTTTTTTAGTTTCTTGCTTCTACAGTTGGGAAATAAATTTGTTGTGACGAGAATACTTCAAATCATTCTAAGATGGACATAGCTAGCATTATGGTTAGGACATCTTGTGGGATGCTTATTAATGAGGTGATTAATGTGAGTATCAACAATGTATCTTTCCGACTAAGGATAGTGGAAGAAGCTCTTGGTCCTTCTACAAGAATTGTGAAGCAGGCAGTTTCATCCCTTTCGGACACTGAGTCCATGTCATCCTTAAAGTTTTCTTCCTGGGCTGATTTTGTTAAGAAAGAAGACGTTGATGAAAGTGAAGAAGATAATGAGTTTTTAGGCAAAAAAGATTATGGAAAGTCGTAGAAGATCATAGGAGAAAAAGGTTTGGTTGTTTACGATAATATCAATTTGGATCAAAGGGATTTAGCCGTTTTGCAGCAATTTAAAGTAGTTGAGGTTGATGAGATAGGTCACAGCTCTGTTGGGTTAGGTGACAGAGACATGTCAATTCATCAAAGGGTTTTAAAAGAAGGTGAAAAATCAATTAATGGGGTGGGATCCCCTAGGGGAAACGTTTCGGTGGATGTTTCAACGGGGTAGGACCAGGCTCTTTTAGTTAATTTTGACGCTTTATTGACGGCTCGTAAGGCCTAACTGCCCAAACCCAAAGTTGTTTGGAAAAAAGGCAGCAGAAAAAAAAAGTGATGAGTTTGTATGTTTATCTGTCAAAAGAGTTTCCATGAAAAGGTTGAGAGTAGGTTTTTATGGGGATGTTTGCCTCTCTTTTTCTTCTAATCCCAAAAAATATAATCCCGTTTAAGTAGAGAATTCCTCTTCTCAATCTTTAGTTTGAAGTGTCAACATCCCAGTTATGTTAGAGGGTAATCGTGGGTTTGAAATACCTTTTTCCATGTCCAAGTCGTCGCTTCAGAAATAACTTTCTTCAGGGGATTCTAGTCAAATGTGTCACTCGATTACTGATTCAGAGATCATTCAGGGAAATAAAAGATTTTGAGATGAGATGGACTCCAAAGTGTCGAAGAAGGTTTGGGAAATCATCACTTCTCTCAGGATTTCTGGAAAGGGTAATAAGGAAGCTTATGAAGAAGAAATTAGGAAGATGGAAATTAGAGATCAAGAAGACAAGAGCAAGAGGGAGAATGGAAAAACCATTGATGAACGAATTTAATGTCGATCAATATCAGAGGAGGAGGCAATAGGGTCAAAAGGAAGAAAATTGCTCATATGATTTAATCCAGTAAGGTTGATATTTGTTTTATTCAAGAATCTAAGTTAGCATCTTTGGATTAGAATTTAGCTACTTATTTTTGGGGCGATTCAAATGTGGAATGGACTGAGTTTGTGGCAATAGGGTCGGCAGAGGGTATTGCTATCTTATGGACGAAGAGTTTGCTCAAGATTTTTTATAGCTTCAGGGGAGAAGGTTTTATGGGGGTTCATATAGAATGGAGGGGAGATGTGATTTTTTTTAGTGATTGTGTATTTGTCTTGTAATCCTCTTCTCAAAAAGAGGATGTAGAGGAATTTGTTGGAGTAGAAAAGTAAAGTTGGTAGGAGGAATAGATTGTAGGGGGATTACAATTTTGTTACTTGCAGCAAAGAGAGGAAATAAGTGAGTGATGGAGGTAGAAGAGGGGAGATGGTGGACTTTAGAAGTTTCATTGGGGAGCTAAACTGCATTCATGTCCCTTGTATTGGAGGTCCTTTCACTTGGTTCAACAGGGCTGGAGCATCCACGAGCATACCAGACACGTTCTTAGTTTCTGAGAATTTGATTTCAAATTGGAAGATAGTTGTCCAATACGTAGGCAACTGGGACTTCTCCGATCATTGTCCAATATGGTTAAAAGCGAGTAATGAAGATTGGGGACCTAAACTGGTCAAGTTTAACAACTGTTGGCTTTAGAATAAGGAGTTTTTTTTTATTTTGTTGACAAATAGTGGCGCTCATTTAAGGTCATGGGAAGATCAGGCTTTGTTCTTAAAGAGAAACTGAAATTGCTAAAGATCAGTTTGAAGAGATGGAATGTCGAAGTGTTTAGGTGGTTAAATTTGAAGGTGGAAGAAAATGTGACGAAGTTGAATGATCTAGATTTTCAGGTAAGTAACTTTGCAGTAAACTTTAATGGAGTTCTGGCATCAAAGAAGGATTAGCTTCATCGGAGATGTGCAGGAATTTGAACTTGAAGGAAAGTTTGTTAAGACAAAAATTGAGAGCTATTTGTTTGAAGGATGGAGACCGAAATTCTAGATTTTTTGATAAAGTTATGTGTCGCGGCCGGCAAAATATTCGAGTCTCCATCATATTTTTTTAAGGAAAATAAATGATAAACCTAAAATCCTAATCCTAAGGGTAGAGATTCCTAAGGTTCGGGAGTCGGTTAAGCGAGGGGAAGGTGTTAGGCACCCCTCACTTCCATTGTACTCAATGGGATCCTCCTTAGATTTTAGGGTATGTTTGTTTGTATTCTAACTTGTTATTTATTTTATGAAAGAATCCTAAGTTTTTTTATTAATATACTCGCTAGGGTGTACAACCCTATGCCTACGTACCTTCAATTTTGAAGGATCAGAGTAACCGTAGTTCACCTCCGCTGTTCCTACCCCCTAATCTTAATCCCAAAGTTAATCCACTATTTATACTCTTGGATAAAGAGTTCTATCCCCAAATCTATTGTTTATACTCCTAGATAAGGAGTTATATCCCTTAAAAATCCCTTATCCATTGTTTATACTCTCGGATGGAGAGTTCTATCCCTTAAATCCCTTATCCCTTGTTTATACTCTCGGATGGAGAGTTTTATCCCTTAATCCCTTATCCATTGTTTATACTCTCTGATGGAGAGTTCTATCCCTTAATCCCTTATCCCTTGGCCTATATTTATACTCTTGGAACCTAAGAGTGTTATCCCTAAATCTCATCCCTTATTTAGGCTCTCGGACCAAGAGCTTTATCCTAAATCTTAAAAATCCTTTTATCCCTTATATTTAAAAATACATTCTTAAAAATTCAGTAGAATTTAATAATAAAAAACCCAAAATACCAGCATGCTAAAAATATAGCAAAATTTAATCCTCAAAATTATATAAAAATAGTTTCTAAACTCAAGATAAATCCAAAAATAATAATAATAATAATAATAAATTTTGATCCAAAAATTATATTATTATTTTGCTTTAGCTTATTGTCATCCCAAACCCATATTTATAAAAAATCTACAAATATTAATTTTATTAGAATAAATCCAAAATCCAATTTAAAAGTAACAATTTCAAGAATTCCAAAATATTTTATCCCAAAAATTTTAGGAACAAGATCCCATTTTAAAAAAAAATCCCTATTAAATGAAATAAATTACATAAACTATTTATTATAAAAAAACACAAATCCAAAATTAAAATAATTTAATTACTTACCCTAATACTAACATCCCTTAAATCCCATTTCTAAAACATAATTAAAATTTAAATCCTAATTAAATAATTAAATTAAGTTATTAATTTAATTAATTAAAATAAATTAGGGGGTGTACTTTACGTTGAGCCAGCAATTGGGCTCATATGGGTGGGGTGCAAATAGCAAAGGGCGCAAGGCCTAGAAGCCACAAACCCTCTGGTGAAAGAGTCAATGTTTGACTAATTCTAGGATGTTTGATCCTGATCAGAAGGATCTCCAGGCCTTGGAATCATGGCCACTGATCGCGATTACCCGTCCAGGTAATCCAATCTGACGGTTCTGGTATCAAGTCAACGCAGGAGTACTAAACGCACGCGTACGCGTGATTTTTAGTTGACCCCCACAAGTCATCTGATCTGAAGTGTGAGGAGGATGCCACTTGGAATCCATCCAAGCACACGTGGAGAGAGTATAAAACCTCTCTTCTCTTCACAAACCTCTCATTTTTCCGTCTTCTTTCTCTCTCTATTTTCCTTTTCTCTCACCACGCTCTCTTCTCTCTCTAAAACCTCTCCTTTCTCTCTTTTTTTCCGTCGCAGGTGAGCTCCCCCGCCACCGTGCACCACCACCCTAAAGCCCTCAAAACCCAGATTTCCGGTTAGCATTCAACCGGAATCTACAACACTCATGAACCCTAACCCTCAGCACAAGAACCCTAACACTTATAACTTGGAAATAACCCAGTTCTCTTGGGTTCGTGAAGAACCCTAGGAACCCTAACCCTATCTTCATCTCCAAAAAACCCAGAAATCACATAAACTGCAAGAACCCTAAGGGTTCTATGAAGAACCATAACCCTAACCCCAAAGAACCCTAACCTAACCTTAACAAAAAATCTAGAAAAAAACCTTTAACACACAACAGACAACAATCCAAAGCTAAGTTTTTTTTTGTGTTTACCTTTCTTGCAGTGATACTGGTCGTATTATATCCTATTTGTCTCGATTCGCTCTTCTAATCCCTTTCCTCTTTTCTTGCAGGTGAATAATCAAGGATTCGCCGCTCTGGGTTTTTTCGTCTCTTTCTCTAGGGTTTTTGTTTTAAATCCTCTTTAGTTTATATAGGTTTAGGAATTAGGTTTTAGAATTAAATTAGGTTGATTTTGATTTAGGAATTTTTGATCTGATTTTGTATTCGTTTTGATTTAGGATTTTGATTTGAACTTTTGATGTATTTTAATTTGATTGGATTTAGAATTAGTGTTTGATTCCTTGTAATTTTGGATCTGATTGCATTTTTTGTAATACAATTAGATTGAAAAAATTAAGAGATTTATTCACTTTGATTTGTTTCCATCCAATATCTGCGCAAATCTAGGGTTTCCCTGGTTAGGGAAGACGATGACTCTATTGAGTCAACAATTTTGACCAACCATAAAAAATAAAAAATAAAACGAAAATAAATAATAATTATTAATATTGTTAAAATAATAATAACCACAAAATGTGTAAATATTTATAACACCCCATTAAAAGACTACTCCTAAATGTTATTACTAATATAATATAATAAATAAAAATAAAACAAATAAAAATAAAACCCTATTAATATTATTAATAATGATCATAAAATAAAATAATAACTATAAATATTAATAATAAAAAATAATAACCATATTAGAATAACCATTAAAATAAATAATGATTAATGGACCGATCCCCTTAATTAATGATAAAAAAAACCCTACGTTAATTATTCTTTAAATGACCAATTTAAAACTTAAATTTAATTCTAATGACCTTTAACTTAAATAATAAAAATCAAAACAAATAATTACTATAAAAATAATCCTTAGAATTTTCTGAAGAGAAAAAAAAAAAAGAACCAATAACAATAACAAAATATTCTTTTAACTCTAAGAAAAACTTTACTTCCTAATATATGTTAAAAAATTAACCTTAAAACCAAATTCTAAATATTATCTAATAAAATTAAGCTAAAAACTTTTTAATAGGCCTAACAGTACTAACAAACCCAAAAGCCCAATGACATCTAAATGATACCCCCTAGTAGCACAAAAATCCCTAAAAAGATGAAAAAAACACTGGTCAAAATTTAGGGTACTACAGCTGCCCCAATTTAATCGTCTCAGAATCAGAAAGAGGATGTTGATGAATCTTCCTCTTTTGAAGAGGAGATGATTAAATACAAGAAGGGCCTTAATTTTGACCGCAGAGTCCGATAGGTACTACGCTGATTATCCTAAGATCCCTAGTAATAAACCCATAGCAAAATATCCGATTAAACCCTAGTATCCCTGAGTGTAGTTATAAGCCTTATGCCATGCATGCATGTTCAACAGTATGCGCATTCTTATGCATGATGCATTATTTGGGCTAACGCCTCTTTTATGATATGCACTACATGTATTTGCGGAAACCAATATCTTCTGTAACATTCTAACTTCCCGACCCTTAAACCCTTGACCCCTTGATGAGTGTAGCAAATCGTATGCTCTTGATATCTAGAGATGAGTATTATGCCTTTAAAGAAACTCCCATAATGATTGAATCGTGACTGTTAATATATAGACCCTGTATTTAAATTGGAGGAATATGATCCCTTTACTGTTTCGAAATCGAAGTAAAATACCTTTTCCTTTTAAAAGCTTTTTATTATACCCAATGTTTCAATGCATTATTCTGTAATTAATCAGCATTTTGAAATCAAGCAGAGTAATTGAAAAGCAGAGAAAATATTATTTATTGAGAATGGGCCCATAAACGGGCAATAGTACATAAGGAAAGTAATCCTCATAAGGAGGAATTACTACAAATTTACAAGATGAAAAATGGCAATAAGAAAAAACAAATTTATCTATGTCCCTATTGAATTCAGACACAAACTAATATCCCTAAGTCTCTGAGGCCATGCCACTTCGCTTCTGAAGTTGACGACTGGATTAATCATTCCCTTCCGAATTCCCGTTGTGTGACCATAAGTGCTATCAGTCATATGTCTTTTGGATATCCTTCATTTTGCCTGGACCGCTCTTTTCGAGTCTTAATCCACCAGGATGATATACCATTTTTTTTTTAACTAAGCCGCCCTTTAGGGTTTTCAACTTGTCGGGTATCAATTTTTACTGAAGTCCCTAATTTTTTTCCTGGATTGCTCTTTCAAGTTTTCAATCCACCGGGACGCCCTAATTTTTACCTACATCGCCCTTTAGGGTTTTCGACTTATCGGGCTTTTATCCTCTTTTTCTAGGCATAGTATTTTTTTACTGAATTAGAATTCACCGGTCGCGGTAAATCCGCTCCATCCATAGTAGTCAACATCAAAGCTCCACCAGAGAATGCACTCTTTACGACATATGGTCCTTCATAGTTCGGGGCCCATTTGCCACGAGGATCTTTATAGATGGGTAGCACTTTTCTTAATACCAATTCTCCTTCTTCGAATAAGCGAGGATGAACTTTCTTGTCGAATACCTTTTTGAGTCTTCACTGATATAATTGACCATGACATACAGCAGCCATGCGCTTCTCCTCTATGAGGTTCAGTTGATCAAATCTGTTTTGTATCCACTCAGCTTCATCTAGCTTAGTCTCCATTATGACCCTTAGTGAAGGAATTTCTACTTCAATAGGAAGTACCGCTTCTGTGCCATATACCAGGGAAAAAGGAGTAGCTCCTGTCAAAGTTCAAACTGAGGTTCTGTAGCCATGTAATGCGAAAGGGAGCACTTCGTGCCAATCCTTGTAAGTCTTCACCATTTTCTGGATAATCTTCTTGATGTTCTTGTTGGCTGCCTCTACTGCGCCATTCATCTTTGGGCGATAAGGCGACGAGTTATGGTGATCTATTTTGAAGCTCTCACACAGCTCGTCCATCACTTTGTTATTTAGATTAAGCCCATTATCCGTGATGATTTTGTTAGGAACCTCATACCGACAGATTATCTCTTTCTTGATGAATCGTGCAATTACTTGCCTTGTCACATTGGTGTAGGAAGCAGTCTCTACCCATTTGGTGAAGTAGTCAATAACAACTAGAATGAACCGGTGTCCATTTGATGCCTTCTGCTCGATCATCCCAATTACGTCTATCCCCCACATAGAGAACGACCACGGAGCAGTTAAGACATTCAAAGGAGTTGGTGGCACATGAATTTTATCCGTGTAAATTTGACATTTGTGGCACTTCTTGACATATTTGAAGCAATCTGATTCCATAGTCAACTAATAATACCCTGCTCGGAGAATAAATATTTTTAGCCATTGCATGCCCATTTGCGTGGGTTCCAAATGATCCCTCGTGGATTTCTTTGATAAGCATGTCCTGTTCATGTCCATCTAAACACCGGAGCAACACCATGTCATGATTCCTTTTATAAAGTACATCTCTGTCGAGGAAAAAGTGGGAAGCCAATCTTCTAAGCATTTTCTTATCCCCACTTGAGGCATTTGCAGGATATTCTTGTTTCTGGAGGAACTGTTTGATATCGTAAAACCACGGTTTACCATCTTCTTCAACCTCCACTGCTGCACAATAAGATGGTTCATCTAGGCGATTGATTCTTATAGCCGGTGCTTCATTATACCATTTAACCTTGAACATGGATGCCAAAGTTGCCAAGGCATCTGCCAATTGATTCTCCTCTCGAGGAATATGATGGAAAGAGATCTCATCGAAATAGGTGATCATTTTCCAGACACAATCTCGATATCGAGTTAATTTGGCATTAAGTGTTCTGCATTCTCCCTTGACTTGGTTGATGACGAGAGCCGAATCTCCATATACCTCTAAGATCTTGATTCCGAGGTTAATGGCTTCGCTGATCCCCAAGATACACGCCTCATATTCCACCATATTGTTAGTACATGTGAAGCATATCCTTGCAGTAAAAGGTATGTGAAATCCCGTGGGAGAAGTTATAACAACCTCCACCCCATGTCCTTCTGCATTTGAGGCACCATCGAATATAAGCTTCCATCTAGATCTGGGCTCAGGTCCTTCGTAGGAATCTGGAATATCATCATCTCTTACAACCATCACATCCTCATCGGGGAAATCAAATTGCATAGGTTGATAGTCATCTACTGGTTGATGAGCGAGATGATCAGCCAATACACTTCCTTTTATAGCCTTTTGGGTGACATACTGGATGTCATACTCAATCAATAGCATCTGCCATTGAGTCACTCTCCCAGTCACTACAGGCTTCTCGAATATATACTTGATGGGGTCCATTCTTGATATCAATAAAGTAGTATGGCACTCAATGTATTGTCTTAATCGGCGGGCGGCCCATACAAGAGCACAACAGATCTTCTCCAAGAGTGAGTATCTGGATTCACAATCTGTGAATTTCTTACATAAGTAATAAATTGCGTGCTCTTTTCTCCCTGTTTCGTCTTGTTGCCCGAGTACGGAACCCATCAAATTGTCAAGCACCGTTAGATACATTATGAGCGGTCTTCCAGGTACTGGTGACACCAATATGGGTGGTTCTTGCAAATATTCTTTAATTCAATCGAAGGCCTTTTGACAGTTTTCACCCTATTCAATAGTTTGACCTTTCCTCAATAGCTTGAAGATTGGCTCACAAGTAGCAGTAAGGCGGGAGATGAACCTAGCAATGTAATTTAATCTCCCCAAGAATCCACGTACTTCATTTTCCGTCCTCGGAGCTGGCATTTCTTGAATGGCCTTCACTTTGTCGGGATCGACTTCTATACCCCTTTGACTGACTATGAACCCCAACAACTTCCCGGATCTGACTCCAAACGTGCACTTCGCAGGATTTAATCATAGCTTGAACTTTCTTAGCCGTTCAAACAACTTTCGTAAATTAACTATGTGATCCTCTTCGGTTTGTGATTTAGCGATCATATCATCTACTTAAACCTCTATCTACTTGTGCATCATGTCATGAAAGAGAGTGACCATTGCCCTTTGATAAGTTGCCCCAACATTATTTAACCCGAAGGGCATTACCTTGTAACAGAAGGTTCCCCAAGGTGTAATAAAAGTGGTCTTTTCCATATCGGAAGGAGACATCTTGATCTGATTATATCCGGAAAACCCATCCATAAATGAGAAGACTGAAAACTGAGCAGTGTTATCCACCAACACGTCAATGTGGGGTAGCGGAGAATCGTCTTTAGGACTTGCTCTATTGAGATCTCGGTAGTCTACACACATTCTGACCTTCCCATCCTTCTTTAGCACGAGCACAATATTGGCCACCCATTCTGGATACTTTACTGCGGCTAAGAACCCGGCGTCAAACTGCTTTTTAACTTCTTCCTTGATTTTGAGAGTCATATCCGGTCTGGTCTGCTTTAACTTTTGTTTAACCGGCGGGCATTCAGGTTTGAACGATAGCTTATGTTCAAAAATATCTGTGTCTAACCCCGACATATCTTGGTAAGACCAAGTGAACACGTCCACATACTCTTGTAGCAGTCTGATCAACTTTTCCTTTACGTTCTTGTTTAAAGAAGCACCAACTTTAACCTCCTTCTTGTCTTCTTCAGTTCCCAGATTGATCACATCCACTGGTTCCTGATGAGGTTGTATTACTTTTTCCTCTTGCTTTAATAGTCTGGCCAACTCTTCCGGGAGTTCACAATCGTCCTCATCACCCTCTTCCGCTTGGTTAATCGGGAACTCGAAGTTGTAAGGAATTATAGCAGTGTCGTTTTCAATAGGTTCATTTTTAAATCTGCATGAGGGAGATTTTTATTGTTTATTACTTTTGTATTAATGGGAATGATAGTACTGAGAAAGTGTATTGCCATTTGAAAAAAGGAACAAAGATGAAGGAAAAAGATCTTGATTGAAAACAAAATGCGATTTTATTATTAAATAATTCAAAGAAACAAAAGGTGGCCCTACAAAGCTTGTCCATTTGCCTTGGGCATAGCAAATGACTTATTATTATTTTAAAGAAAAAGTAAATTACTTTGAAACAAAAATCATCTCAGGAATCTCGATGGCCCTCCAATTGTTGAGAACTGTATCTGGTGAGCAATGGCACACCCAATCTGGTATCCCCTTATTTTCCTCTTCAATTGCAGTCACTTGATCTTCATCTCTGAATCCGGAATTATGGAAAGTTTCTTCGAGAGCAGGAAATGTCATCTGACGAGACTTCTGAACCCCTTTATTAGCTGGTTTGTAACCCAACCCGAACCGATCCTTCTTTTCAAGTACCTCTATCACCTTGCCCTAGCCCCTAGTATCCCCATTCTGGATCAAGTCTGTGATCCTTTTTTGCCTTTCCTCTCGTCGAGCGACTTGCTTACGACTGACCGTTGCAACCTCCAAAGCTTGGAAAGGTATTTCAAATGTCTCCCCATCCACTTCTATGAGTCTGAATGACGAGAGATGGCTGACGAACATGTCTTCCTCCCCATCAACAATTATTAATTTGTCCCTAGATATGAACTTTAACTTCTGATGAAGTGTGGAAGTAACTGCGCCCGCAGCATGAATCCACGGTCGCCCTAAAAGACAAGTGTAGAAGGGATTGATGTCCATGACTTGGAAAGTGATCATGAAGGTATGTGATCCCACCATTATAGGTATGTCCATCTCCCTAATTACCATTCTCTTCGAACCGTCAAAAGCCCTGACAACCAAGGAACTAGCCTTCATAAAGGTCCTCATAGATGTCAATTTCATAAGGGTATCCTTAGGCATGACATTTAAAGCAGACCCTGTATCCACTAGCACTCTTGAATGAATAGTGTCTTGACACTGTAGCGCGAATTTTTGGACGTGGTTTCGAATCACTATCGCCTTTGGGTACTACAGTTCGATTCATTTTTTATCCTATTGAAGCTGATGAAGGAAGGGAAATAGATGTCTCCAATTAACCCTGCTTGCATACTGAGTTTAAACAGCGGTCTGTTAGGTTGCAGATGCTATTAAGATTGTGGGTCTCTCTTAGGTTATTTTGTTAAAAAGGAACAGCGTTTAGGCTATTGGTAGGGCGCTAGGTCTGATGCTCTTCGATTGATGTATGAGGGTATGGGATTCTGGGTTTTTTATTAGTGTGCTCGCTAAGATTTTTCTTTCAATCTTATGCCTACGTATTCCCGTTTACCGAAACAGGGAAATCAGAGCGATCGTAGTTCCTCCTATTCTATGGGAGGAAATGGTGTTTTGGTGTCTTGTTCAAAGCCCAAGAAGTGAAGCTAAAAGGTGATTTATATCTTGTTCAAAGCCCAAGATATGAAGCTGAAGGGTCTATTTGTATCTTGTTCGAAGCCCAAGGTATGAAGCTAAAAGGTGTTGTCTTTAGAGAGAATTTGTCATCTCTAAAGAGGGTCTATTTGTCACAACTATTTATAAAGGAGAATTACTTTAACCGGGATATGTGAATACGGAAATGCCATAATTTCCTTTATAGGGGGGTTCCAACCTGAAGGAGATGACTTTAACTCAGTGTAGAGCAATGCAATCTTTCCTTAGGAATTTCTCATGCTAAAAGAGGGACAGTGGCATGGATGTAAATAATCCAGAGGCTTGCCACTTACAGCAATTAGATGAAGGAAAAGGAGTTGTTGATGTTTGTATACTGTGAACGAGGCACAACTTTGATGCTAAAAGGTTGATTGGCTCAACCTGGGTTTTCTTATACAAAGCCTAAGAGGAGGCTATTGGCCCAACAAGAGGGAGTTTTTATGTGTCTCGTACAAAGCCCGAGAGAGAGGCTAAAAGGGTTGACTCAACAGGAGAATCTTTTATACTCAACAAGAGAGTATTTTTGTATCTCGTACGAAGCCCGAGATGGAGGGTAAAGATGGTGACTCACCAAGAGAATCTTTTATACTCAACAAGAGAGTGATTTTGTATCTCATACGAAGCCCGAGATGAAGGGTAAAAGGGTTTGACTCCACAAGAGAGTCTTTTATACTCAATAAGAGAGTGATTTATACTCAACAAGAGAGTATTTTGTATCTCGTATGAAGCCCGAGATGGAGGCTAAAAGGTGATTGACTCAACAAGAGAGGCTTTTATACTCAACAAGAGAGTGATTTTGTATCTCGTACGAAGCTCGAGATGGAAGCTAAAAGGTGATTGACTCAACAAGAGAGTCTTTTATACTCAACAAGAGAGTGTTTTAGTATCTCGTACGAAGCCCGAGATGGAGGCTATAAGGTTTGACTCAACTAGAAAGTCTTTGTATCACGTACGAAGCCCGAGATGGAGGCTAAAGGTTTTGACTCATCAAGAGAGTCTTTGTATCTCGTACGAAGCCCAAGATGGAGGCTAAAAGGGTACTGTTTCAGTTGAGTGATAGGTCCAGTATGTTGGTTCAACGAGAAAATCAGTTCTTATATGAGTAACAATGTACTCATGGATTTGATTTGAGAATCGGGATTGTTTCCTGTTCTTTAAGGAAATGGGAAATCCAAAGGGTATTGACCCTGTCCGAGTCTACGGGTGTCTTCCTATTTTTGAAAGGGACTTGAGAATGTCTTTGAGACTCAAGGAAATTAGACTGTCCAAGTCTAGAGTTTTATCTTTTGTGCGATGCTTAAAGAAACAGTTGTAGTACGTTCACGGTAGAAAGATCTAGACACTTTGAAAGACTGTTCTATTAAGATGACTAATTTCTGTTCCTATACCTCTAGGAGGTCGTCGGTACAATTTGTGTGAAGCCCAAGAGGAGGCTGGAAACTTTTAAGAAGCCGAGGGACAATTTATACGAAGCCCAAGAGGAGGCTATCATTCCCGGAGGAATAAATCATTTATACGAAGCCTAAGAGGAGGCTGTGAATACTTCTAAGAAGCCGACGGGTCCTTGTACAACGCCCAATAGGAGGCGAGGATGCTTTTAGGAAGCCTGTGGGTCCCCAAACTCCGAGAAGTTCAAGACAGGCTATTCACAAAGAATAGACAAAGCCAGGAAAGTTCGAGAATTTGGAAGAAACTCAAGAGATGCTATTCACGGAGAAAAGATCACCTCTGGGGAGTTAGAGTTTCTTTGACAATTTCTAAGGGTGCTTTTAAGAAGCCTGTGGGTCCCCAAACCCCGAGAAGTTCAAGACAGGCTATTCACAGAGAATAGATCAAGCAAGGAAAGTTCGAGAATTTGGAAGAAACTCAAGAGATGCCATTCACGGAGAAAAGATCATCTCTGGGGAATAAAGTTTCTTTGACAACTTCTACGAGTGACAGTCTGAGAAAGGGTTCAAAAAGAATCTGCCTTTCACATCTCCATATTGTTTAACCCCAAAAGGAGGGAAGACTGTGTCTGGTAATCCTATGGGGATCTAGTTTCGTCTATTTCTAAGAGTGGTCGATACGGCTTCACCTAGTGCTAGACGTAGTTGCCGGGGAAACTCTAAATATCTATACTATTATTACACAGTTGATATGAGTTTATGAAAGAAGACTTACAGCGAAACAACCCCACAATACAGTTATATGTATATGAAAGCGGTAAATGAAAGCATATAAACACTTACTCGATTGTAGAGCTTCCATGCTGTTTGGTTAGTTGTTCAACAAAGAAAGATTGAAAACACCAGTATATTTTAAAATCTAAGGAGAAAGTGCTTTGAAAGGAAAGATTGGGGCTTACAGCTCAAGGAAAGGCCCAAGGTTTTAGTAGTGATTGCACTGTGATATGAGTTTGTACAGTGGGACTTATACAAGTGACTGAGGCCCAAAATGTTTTCTGTACAAGGGGAATGGGTCTTACACTCTCTCAAGAGGCCCACAAAAATGATTTAGAGAAAAGAAGCGGGTTTTACTACTCGAGGGTAGGCCCAGATGATTTTGAAAAGGGCGACGATCGCGCCGAGGTTTTGGAAACACCGTGGGACTTATACAAGTGATTGAGGCCCAAAATTTTGTTATTTACAAAGGAATTGGGTCTTACACTCTATTAGAGGCCCAAAGGTTTAAAAATGAAAAGAAATGGGACTTATAGCTCAAGGAGAAGCCCAATGGTCTTTTTTGTTAAAAGGCGACGATCACGCCGAACTTTGTAAATGTACAGAGGGACTTATACAATGTCTGAGGCCCAAAATATTTTATTTACAAAAGGGGTGGGACTTACACTCTATTAGAGGCCCAAAGTGTATTTTAGGAAAAGAAATGGGGCTTACAATACGAGGGGAGGCCTAGATGATTTTCAGTTTGAAAATGGCGATCGCGCCGAGATTTTTAACGTATCGGGACTTATACAATAACTGAGGCCCAAAATATTTTTGTACAAAAAGGGTTGGGTCTTACACTCTATTAGAGGCCCAAGTGTTTTTTTGAAAAAAGATATTTTAGGGTGAAAATCAAAGAAACCCCAATTTCATTTTTTAAAGGCATTTTTCAAAGAAAAATCAAGTAAAAAAAATGATAAAAATATCAAATAAAATCATTAATCATGTTATAAACAATGATTAAGGTTTATGAAAAAGTATTTTATCCACATGAATATTTAAAATCATTTTGGTTTTAAAAATCAAGAAAAAGAAATCATTTTAAAAACATTTAAAACAATTTAAAACAATATTTTTGAATATATTAAAAATATATCAAATAATAATATTTTTTGTGATTTTTTGGTGGATTAAAATATTATGGAGTATGAATAAGAAGTGTGTAAAACAGAATTGGAAAATGATGATTTTTGCTATGTAAAAGAATTGGTTGAGTTTTGAAGATAAACTAAGAAAAAGAGGAAAGATGTCACAACATCACATTCGACATCTTTCATGAGTTTTGAAGATAAGAGAAAAAGGGAAGATGTCACAACATCACATTCGACATCTTAAAAAACCAGAACTGCACCTTGGTTTTCAACATCTTTGCTATCAAACTTCAAACATTCATAACTCTCTCAATTTTTAACGAAATTGAAATCCGTAAGAACCTATCTTGACCGATTTTTCGCAAGGAATCCAATGGTATTACTCATGCACACTGAAACTTAATATACAAAATACACAAAGAAAAAAACCAGAACTGGATGTTGATTTTAAACATCTTTGCTTACCAAACTTTCAACACTCATAACTCTCTCAATTTTTAACGAAATTAAAATCCGTAAGAACCTATCTTGACCAATTTTTCGCAAGGAATCCAATGGTATCACTCATACATACTAAAACTTAATGTACAGCACACGCAAGGCAAAAAACCAGATCTGCACCTTAAGTTTAAAACAACATAAACTCCACATATAAACATGTTAAAGTGCAAACAGTAGGAGGATCATATCATACACATTAAGGACTACATTTTTGCTTCAAGAATTGTTCAATATGATGCATGTATGTGGACAACAAAGGAAAGCATGATTCAAAGAATTCAAGTTGTGAAATTTACCTATTTTTTGGAGATTTTGTGCAACCTACCAAGTGCTTTGTTTCAGAAATTATTTGATGCTTTGGACACCCTCAAATGACCTCTTAGAAGCTTTTAGGATGGTTGGAATCAGCTGGAAACCTCTGGAGCAAGTTTGAGCACTTTCTTGCAAAATGGGCAAAAGTGGCCAAAATGCCAACTCTCTCAAATGGTGTTCCAGATGTGTGGCACCATTTGGGACAGTTCAAGGATAATATTTGGAGTGTATTTGAGGTTTTATCTGGTTTGGAAAGTGACTGAATCAAGACATGGCTTGAAAAATGCAAAAAAGTCCAATTTTGAGGTTTTGAGATGTGACTTTGTGATTTTGGTGTTACAGGTCACTTGTGATAGTTTGGATCACCTATATATGATGTTTATGAGGTGTTAGGATCATGAGATGCGATAGAAATGCTCTCTAACTCAAAAACTCAGAATTACCTTACTAAAGAAGGCATTTTGGAGTGAAAGAAGTGATTTTGAGGAAAGCATCTATTTGATGGCTTTGGTGTACTCAAACTGAGCATAAATGAGCTCTATTTGTAATAGAGCAAGTTTGTTTTGGCAGTAATAGTGAATGGTGGCTGCAGCAGAGGTTTGTTCAATGTTGGCCAATGAAAATCCAAGTCTCCTCTAGCCATTGACTAGAGGTTAGAGCATAGAGCTTTGGTTCCCTACTTGTTGGAGGAATCTTGACTGAATTCAGTTGCAAATGTGTCAATCCATGCCACCTCTAAGCATCTATTGAATGCTCCAATCCAAAATTGGAGTCTTGTCCCTCTTTTAGGGATTTCTAGGTTTGGCATACTACTTCTTGTTCCAAGGACTTTGGAGGCTTGGCTTAGTGATTGTCCCCTTTGGATTTGATCCTCAGATGTGTCCAAGATGATGACAAGGCTTGGAAATTCGTGTGGCATAAGAAATGTGCAAATCTGTCCTGAAACATGTCTTAAAAATGAGCTGCAACAAGCCTTGTTGTAAAATCCATAACTTCTTGCTCAAGAATGATAAATGGTTGTTCCAGGACTCTATGGAAAGCTGAGATGACATACTTCAACTTTGATGTTTGACCCTAGACTTGGTTCAACTTGGATCATGGAGAAAAACATCCTTGAAGTTGGGACATTCTTGCTGGAAAAATATTAATGATGTCCTATGAAATGTTGGAACATCTGACAACTTTGAACATTAATAATTCCAAACTTTAATCACTTGTATCTTTTAATCCACTATGATATTTTGACTTGAAGTGAATTGCATATTTGATGCTTGTCTTGCATGGTGACAAAGCTTGAAAATTGTGTGGCACAAGAAAAAGTGCACAAAATCTATCCTAAAAAACAGCTGCAGCAAGCCTTCTTGTAAAGTCCATAACTTCTTGCTCGAGTGTGATAAATGGACGTTCTACAACTTTCTGGAAAGCTGAGATAACGTACTTCAACTTTTATGTTCAAGGTTTGTGAAGATAAGACTTGTAAAGTTGTCAAAAATGACCTTGAACTTGTGTGATCAAATCTGTCCTAAAAGCTGTCATGAAAATTCTGTTTTATCAATGCCTTTTGCAGAGTCCATAACTCCCTGCTCGAGTGTGCTACATGGACGTTCTAGGACTTTCTGGAAAGCTTAGATGACGTAATTCAACTTTGATATTTGGCCCTAGACCTGGTTCAACTTGGATCATGGAGAAAAACATCCTTGAAGTTGGGACATTCTTACTGGAAAAATATTAATGATGTCCTATGAAATGTTGGAACATCTGACATTAAGAATTCCCAACTTTGATCACCTATATCTTTTAATCCTTATGATATTTTGAGTTGATTCCTTCTACAATGTTGAAGTATCAAATACCCTCTTTAAAAGTAGCTCTTACGCAAAATCAATGGATGCTTGGATCAATAGTTACAACCTTGAAAAGTTGTGCACTTGAACATGATTTTAACTTAGAAAAAATTTCTAAGTTTCCTTCAATTTGATCAATTTTGCAATTCTGC
Source organism: Lathyrus tuberosus (assembly GCA_022829125.1). Lineage (NCBI taxonomy): Eukaryota > Viridiplantae > Streptophyta > Magnoliopsida > Fabales > Fabaceae > Lathyrus > Lathyrus tuberosus. The sequence continues at coordinate 3,616,963 of JALAZF010000199.1, read as the reverse complement.
ATGATTTCTTGATTTAAATTTGATCAAATTAAATCATCCATCATATTTTCTTGAGTAATGGCTTGTGAAGCTCAAAGTTGACCAAAAGTCAAACTTTGACCTTCTGCGTCAGTTGACTTTGTATTAGATGACCTTGAGGTTTGATCCACTTGAAATGTTGCACTCTTGTGCTTAATTCTTGATGTGGGAGTCCTCTTGATCCTTTGTGGGTATTTGAGAGGCTAGACAAGTTGAAGATCATGTCATTTCTTGATTGATCCTTTGTCTAAGAGCTCTGAGAGGGTTTGAAACCCTAGTTTGATTGCAGTGAATGCTCAACAATTCCTTGAGGAGATTGATGAGGCAAAAAGGTACATCCATATTGTGATGATGATTTGTACAATGTTGAGAAATCTTAGTGGTCAAAATTTGGGGTATGACAGATGCCCCTATTTAATCTTCTTGGACCCGAAGGTGTGAATGGCGAAGGTATTCGGGCATTCGGGGTGCAAGAGGATTAAATATCGAAATATCTGAAATTTTGATGGCTATGAATGGTAGCTTTCACATTCATCTTCTTTTGTTAAGCAATGGTGCTTAGAAAAGGTAAACTTCCCCTCGTTCCTGATTTCCTACCAAGGAACTGGTCTTAGTTTCTGAAATAAACTTCCCCTCGATCCTGGTTTCCTACCAAGGAACTGGTCTTAGTTTCTTTTGTCAACTTCCCCTCGATCCTGGTTTCCTACCAAGGAACTGGTCTTAGTTTCTGAAGTAAACTTCCCCTCGATCCTGGTTTCCTACCAAGGAACTGGTCTTAGTTTCTGAAGTAAACTTCCCCTCGATCCTGGTTTCTTACCAAGGAACTGGTCTCAGTTTCTGAAATAAACTTCCCCTCGATCCTGGTTTCCTACTAAGGAACTGGTCTCAGTTTCTTTTGTAAATAAACTTTCTTGATAAGGAACGCTGTTTGTAGCGGCTTTCCTTCGAACTTCTCGCCGAATTTTCCTGGGGAGATGCCATTTGAGTGGAAAAAAGTTTTGATGTCAGACTTGCTGGGGAACACATTCGTCTGAATTGTAGAGGTACACAAACTTCTCTGTTTGGTGATGCCATTTGTCGATTCTACTGGAGAAAGCGAGTCTCTTGAGAGACTGTTTCAATTTGGGGGTGTTACATCATACTTTTCCTGAGGTCTTTTCAGAGAAATGCCATACGATGAACCCCAATTTTGAGGGGCTTTCTCTGGGGATTTTCCTTAATCCGGGAAAGCGAATATATCATCTTCAATGGCGAAGAGTGATATTTGTTGAAAGTTTTCTTGTTTCTCAGAGGTTCAAGTTATCAAAGTGGTCAAGGACCGTCTCTAATCCAGAGATAAACGGGAGAGAGATTACTTAGATGATTCACTTCCCGACGAGGAAAGATCTGACAACTCGATTGAGAGGACTTTTATCACTAGGGGATAAGACCGACTAGAGTGATAGTGATGCAATATGAATATGAATGTAGATCAATAATGCATGATGTATGTATGTATATGCTGACAAAACTGACGCAACATACAGACTAAAGGATGAACACGACTGGATACTCGGCCACAGTGGGGCATGTAGAAATATCATTGGTTCAAGATAGCAATTCTGCCTTGCTTAGGAGAAATGGTCCCTGTTGGGAGTGGCGCTGGTCGGGCTTAGGAGATGAGAACTCGGCCGAGGATGTCAGACGAAACATGGTCTCTGACATAGTTGATCCTTCATTCAGGCGTAATGGTCTAGAAGGAGTACTTTGATTCTTCTTTTTGAGGTTCGAACACCTTTGGAGAAGCAACCATTGTTCTTCTGATGTTCAACAGTCAAAAGAAATTGCCATCTTTATTTTAAAAAAGCAGAAAAAATTTTATCAAGTAAATTCATTTTTTTTTATTTTCAAGAATAGTTAATCATGTTAAAATGTCGTTCTATAAAGCTAAAACAAGTAAGAATTACAAACAAAAGCACAAGGGCTCAAATTTTATTGATATGATGGAAATCAGCCGAACGCGTGATTCCATAGAGTATTTACAAAGTTAGAAAATGGTAATTTACAGGGAAAAGGGCTACGTTGAAACATAACGACCACTATCCTTCTACCAACTTTGAATTCGGGACATCCTGAGCTTCTGTCGAAGATGACCTTGACTGGAGTCTCTGATGGATGGCATGACTGCTGAGGAGCTGAACTGATCAGACGTAGTTACTTGCCATTAATCCCTAACTTTTGTCTGGATTATACTTGGAGATTTCTAATCCACCGGGATGATTTTTGATCATGTCTCTAATTTTTGCCTGGATAGCCCTTTCGGGTTTTCAATCCACCGAGACTTTTTTTTTTCGTTTAGGGGAAGTATTTCTTGACTACGTCAACATTCGTGGGGTAGGCAAATTCTTCTCCATTCATGGTTGCGAGTCTCAAGGCTCCGCCTGAGAAAGTTTTATTGACCATATAGGGGCCATCATAATTCTGAGTCCATTTGCCCCGGGAATCAGTGAGAAAGGATTGTATCTTCTTGAGCACAAGGTCTCCTCTTCTGAAGACGCGAGGTCGAACCTTTTTGTCGAACGCCTTCTTTATTCTCTGCTGATACAACTGACCATGGCATAGAGACGTTATTCGCTTCTCTTCGATCAGATTCAGTTCATCGTGTCGACTTTGACACCATTCAGCCTCTGTTAGCTTAGCTTCCATCAATACCCGGATTGATGGGATCTCTACTTCTATGGGGAGCACTGCTTCCATGCCATATACTAGAGAGAAAGGGGTTGCCCGTGTTGAAGTACGAACAGATATGCGATAACCATGAAGAGCAAAGGGTAGCATCTCGTGCCAGTCTTTGTAGGTTACAACCATCTTTTGAACGATCCTTTTGATGTTCTTGTTAGCCGCTTCTACCGCTCCGTTCATCTTGGGTCAGTAGGGAGATAAGTTATGGTGTTCGATCTTGAACTCTGCGCACAACTCCTTCATCATATTATTGTTCAAGTTAGATCCATTATCAGTAAATATTTGGCCGGGAACACCATAACGGCAGATGATATTGTTTTTGATAAATCGGACCACCACTTTTCGGGTTACATTAGCGTACGACGCTGCTTCGACCCACTTGGTGAAGTAATCAATGGCTACCAGGATGAACCGATGTCCGTTTAAAGCCTTGGGCTCAATCATGCCAATCATGTCGATTCCCCATATGGAAAAAGGCCATGGGGAAGAGAGAACCTTGAGATGTGTTGGTGGTACATGGATTTTGTCAGAGTATATCTGACACTTGTGACACCTCCTCGTGTACTTGTAGCAGTCGGATTCCATAGTCAACCAATAGTACCATGCTCTTAGAATTTTTCTCGCCATTGCGTGTCCGTTGGCATGAGTGCCAAAGGATCCTTCATGAATTTCTTTTATCAGCATGTTTGCTTCTGGTCTGTCTACGCATCGGAGCAAGACCATGTCAAAGTTCCTCTTATAGAGTATGTCACCGCTCAGGAAGAAGTTTCCAGCCAGTCTTCTGAGGGTTTTTCTGTCTTTCCTGGATGCCCCAGGTGGATACTCTTGTTTCTGAAGGAAGCATTTGATATCGTGATACCAAGGTTTATCGTCTATAACTGCTTCAATCGTGAAGACGTAAGTGGGCCGTTCAAGGCGCATTATGTCGATCTTAGGTAGGTCGTTCCATTGACCTACACTAATCATGGAAGAGAGAGTGGCTAAGGCATTAGCCATGTGATTCTCTTCACGAGGGATATGATGAAACTCGATTCTGTTGAAGAAGGGTAACAACCTTCTTGCGTAATCTTTGTAAGGAATCAGTCCTGATTGGTATGTGTTCCAATCTCCTTTGATCTGATTGATAACCAGGGCTAAGTCACCATATACGTCCAAGTTTTTGATCCTTAAGTCAATCGCTTCTTCGAGAGCCATGATACAAGCTTCGTATTCGGCCTCATTGTTTGTGCACTTGAATGTAAGTCTGAAGGTGAAAGGAATGTGGGTACCCTGAGGTGTTATGATGATTGCCCCAATTCCGTTTCCGTAATGATTAACAGCTCTGTCAAAGATTAGTCCCCACTAGGAACCTGGTTCTGGCCCTTCATTGGGTAACAGTTCATCGCGGTCTTTCATTTTTAGATACATGACATCTTCGTTTGGGAAGTCAAATCCAATTGATTCCTGATCGTCAATCGATTGATGAGCCAAATGATCGGCTAAAATACTTCCTTTAACGGCTTTCTGAGCGTGGTACTCGATGTCGTACTCTGATAACAATATCTGCCAACGGGCAATCCTTCCCGTGAGAGCAGGTTTTTCGAAGACGTACCTGATTGGATCCATTTCAGAGATTAACCAAGTAGTGTGACGAATCATGTATTGGCAAAGACGTTTAGCTGGCCAAGCCAAAGCGCAGCAAGTTTTCTCAAGCATCATGTACCGAGTCTCGCATTCGATGAACTTCTTGCTCAGATAGTAAATGGCAAACTCTTTCCTTTTGGTTTTATCTTGTTGGCCAAGTACACATCCCATTAAGTCCTCTAGGACGGTGAGGTAGATGATCAGTGGTCTTTCTTCCACTGGAGGTGATAAAATCGGCAGATTCAACAGGTATTCCTTGATATTGTCGAAGGCAGTTTGGCAGTCATCTATCCAAACGTAGTCCTGATTCTTTTTTAGTAGTTTGAAAATCGGCGCACACGTGGCGGTCATAAGGAATATAAATCTGGAGATGTAGTTCAAACGTCCCAAGAATCCTTTGATTTGTTTTTCAGTTTTCAGAGAAGGCATTTCTTGAATGGCCTTGACCTTGTCAGGATCAACCTCAATTCCTTTCTGGCTGACGATGAACCCTAGCAGTTTCCCTGAACGAATACCGAACATTCATTTGTTAGGGTTCAAGGGGAGTTTGTACTTTCTCAACCGCTCGAACAATTTTGACAGGTGGGTCACATGTTCCTCTTCTGTCTTAGATTTGGCAATCATATCATCGACATATACCTCGATTTCCTTGTGTATCATGTCATGAAACAGAGTAGTCATGGCCCTTTGATAGGTTGCCCCGACATTCTTCAAACCGAACGGAATTACCTTGTAACAAAAGGTACCCCATGGGGTGATAAATGAAGTTTTCTCCATGTCTTTCGGCGCCATTTTGATCTGGTTATAGCCCGAGAATCCATCCATGAAGGAGAAAACTTTGAACTTTGTTGTACTGTCCACCAGCATGTCAGTGTGTGGTAAAGGAAAGTTGTCCTTTGGACTAGCCTTGTTCAGATCCCTGTAGTCTACACACATTCTGACCTTTCCATCCTTTTTGGGAACGGGTACAATGTTGGCTAACCATTGAGGATATTCTGATGTAGCGAGGAAACCTGCGTCAATCTGTTTCTGTACCTCCTCTTTGATTTTGATAGCCATGTCCGGGTGAGTCCGTCTCAACCTCTGCTTTACTGGCGGACATTTTGACCTTAACGGTAAATGATGCTCCACGATGCTGGTATCCCCCAGGCATATGCTGATAAGACCAAGCGAATACGTCAGGAAACTCTTTGAGAAGCTTTATCAAACCTTCTTTGATAGTCGGACTGAGTAGTGCCCCAATTCTGACTTCTTTTCTCTCTTTTTCCGAACCCAAGTTTACCGTTTCCAACGGCTCTTTGTGAGGTTCAATGGACCTTTCCTCCTGTCTGAGTAATCGGGATATCTCTTCTGGAATTTCGTCGTCAACTTCTTCTTCAGCCCCAAATACCGGGAACTCAAAGTCGGGAAAAGGCATCGGATCGTATGTTTCAACGGGGTTTAAAACAAGCAATCTGCATGACGTGATGACTTATGTTTAGAAGAGATAGAGAAAATGCAAGTATGTGCAGTGTATTTTTCTTTTACTACTTGTTTTTATTATTGAGTTGTTTTTTAGGATTACCATTTTCTGAAAAACGAAAAGAGAAAACAGCAACAAATGCGGAAATTACAGAATGACGTTATTTTATTAATGAACAAGTCGATTCTTGAAACTACAACCCTATAAAACAAAACTCTGTCGCTTTGGGCAAAGCGAAGAGGGAAATTTACAGAAAGCGAGCCCTATTAAAACATCTGTTTCACCTAGGCAGGGTGAAAGGTTAAATACGACAATTACTTTGACTTATGAAAAATCTTTGGAACATCGACAACAACCCATTGGCGGCGAACGCCTTGGTGAATCACAAAGTTTGGCACCTTCCTCTATTTGTCTTTAGAAATAACACTGATTTCTGGCGGAGCAGGATCATTGGAATCTGTCTCCCAAGCAGAGTTGTCGTAGGAGGATTCCTCTGTTGCATTTTGCAGAGTATTTATGCTCTCAGGTAGATCTCCCCATCCAGTTGGCTGGATGTCTTCAAGCCTGATACGAGAGCTCTCGGGAGCAGTGTACTTGACCATATAGTCGTATTTTCCACTTGGTTGTCCTAAGGTGTCCCACACTTCTTTGGAACTGGAGGAGTCATCCTTCTCGATGACGTTGACCTCGGGGAAAGCATAGTTGATGAACTCAAACGTTGCAAATTCATCGTCGTGCTGGGTATTTTCAGGATAACCTGGGTGTTGATCCCATGACATGGTGGGGACACAGGTATTCTGTTCAACGATACTCAGCTGATTTTCATTGTTCGGCGGACTTTCTTGTCCCAAGTCTCCTGGGCACGGCTGCCACATTTGCAGGCCATCCATCGGGCCATAATAGTTGTGATCAAAGTTGTCCTTCATCAGAGTGTCCTCCTCTAATGAGTTTGGTGGAGCACGACATCCTTCTGGATCACAATCTCCATATATCATTTCGACGTCTGACATGGGTATAAATCTGGACTCTGTGTAGGATAGCAAAATGGCGTTTGCGTTTTGTCCTGAGATGTATAACCGTCCTCGTTGAGATAGGACTTCCATTATTCCTCCATATCAGATGAATCATCTTTATTGATGGTATGTACCTCTTGAGTCACTGGTTGAAGGAAGCCTCCACTGTGGAAGAAGTTCTGAATGGGATGAAGACTTTCATCGTTAGCAGCTGTCTGGGTACAGGTTACAGAAAAACCAAGACCCTTCTTTGTTTTATTGTCAGTAGGAATGACAAGCTATCCCCATCCTTTTGTATTGGTACTCTCGACCGCTTTGATAGCATCTTTGTACAAGGAAATGGAAGTTCCCCCCTCATATTGATCGCCACTGTGTAACGAGAGCATTTGGAACTGGGTTCCGATTATCCCTTCTGGTTCCACATAAGTGGATGACGATAAATTGCTGACGAGCAAGGCCTGTTCCCCACAGACTATGATGAGTTGGCCATTCTGGACGAACTTTAGCTTTTGGTGGAGGGTTGAAGTGATCGTCCCAGCCTGATGTATCCAAGGTCTTCCTAATAAACAACTGTATATTGCCCGGATGTCCATGACCTGGAAAGTGACTGTAGCGAGCGATTTTGGACGCGGTTCTTAATCGCGGTCGCTCTCTGGAGTCAGTTTACTACAGGTCGATTCATTTTTTATCCTATTGTGAGCTGAATAAGGAAGGGAAATAGATGTCTCCAATTAACCCTGCTTGCATACCGAGTTTAAACAGCGGTCTGTTAGGTTACGGATGCGATCAATGTGGTGGGGCCTTTCTTGTGTTATTTTGACAGACAGGTTTCTGGCGGGGAGCAAGGATTAGGATTTTAGGACTGATGCTTTTTGATAGATACATGAGAGTATGGGATTTTGGGTTTTTGTTTAATGTGCTCGCTAAGATTTTTCTTTCAATCTTATGCCTACGTATTCCTGTTTACCGAAATAGGGAAATCAGAACGTTCATAGTTCCTCCTATTCTATGGGAGGAAACGGTTGTTTTGGTGCCATGTTCAAAGCCCAAGACGTGAAGCGAAAGGTGGTTTGTATCTTGTTCAAAGCCCAAGATGTGAAGCTGAAGAGTCTATTTGTATCTTGTTCAAAGCCCAAGATGTGAAGCTAAAAGGTGGTGTCTTTAGAGAGAATTTGTCATCTCTAAAGAGGGGGTTGCATGTCACAACTGTTTATAAAGGAGAATTACATTAACCGGGATTTTTGAATCCGGCAATGCCATAATTTCCTTTATAGGGGATTTTAACCTGAAGGAGAAGACTTTAACTCAGTGTAGAGCAATGCTATCTTTCCTTAGGAATTTCTCATACTAAAAGAGGGACAGTGGCATGGATGTAGATGATCCAGAGGCTTGCCGCTTACAGCAATTAGATGGAGGGGAAGGAGTTGTTGATGTTTGTGTACTGTGAACGAGGCACAGTTTTGATGCTAAAAGGTTGATTGGATCAACCAGTGGTTTTCTTATATAAAGCCTAAGAGGAGGTTAATATGTGTCTCGTACAAAGCCCGAGAGAGAGGCTAAAAGGTTTTGACTCGACGATGGAGTCTTTTTGTATCTCGTATAAAGCCCAAGATGGAGGCTATTTGACTCAACAAGAGAGTTTTTGTATCTCGTACAAAGCCCGAGATGGAGGCGAAAGGGGTGATTGACTCAACGAGGAAGTCTCTTTATGTGTCTCGTACAAAGCCCGAGAGAGAGGCTAAACGTTGTTTGACTCCGCTGGGGAGAATCATTGTACAAAGCCCAAGAGAGAGGCTATTGTAACTGGAGAAGGATCATTATACAAAGCCTAAGAGGAGGCTATGGTTACTGTTCAGTTAAGTGACAGGTCCAATATACTGATTTTTAAAGAGAAAATCAGTTCTTATAGGAGTAATGTTTGCACTCAGGGATTTGATTCGAGGATCCGGGCTATTCCTGTTCTTTAAGGAAGTGGGAAATCCGAAGGGTATCGAGACTTTCCGAGTCTATGGGTTTTCTTCCTATTTAACGAAGGGGTCACTTGAGAATGCCTTTGAGACTCAAGGAGATTTAGACTGTCCAAGTCTAGAGCTTCATCTTTTGTACTATGCTTTGAGAAACAGTGGTAGACTCTTTGAAAGAACTGTTCTATGCAAATGACTAAGTTCTGTTCATATACCTCTAGGAGATCGTCGGGACAATTTGTACGAAGCCTAAGGGGAGGCTGGAAACTTTTAAGAAGCCGATCTGTCCTTGTACGAAGCCCAAGAGGAGGCTATCATTCCCGGAGGAAGAATCATTATATGAAGCCTAAGAGGAGGCTGTGAATACTTTTAAGAAGCCGAAGGGTCCTTGTACTAAGCCCAAGAGGAGGCGGGGATGCTTTTAGAAAGCCTGTAGGTCCTTGTACGATGCCCAAGAGGAGGCTGATGCTTTTAAGAAGCCCGTGGGTCCCCAAACCCCGAGAAATTCAAGGCAAGCTATTCACAAGGAATAGATCAAGTCAGGAAACTTCGAGAATTTGGAAGAAACTCAAGAGATGCCATTCACGGAGAAAAGATCATCTCTGGGGAATAGAGTTTCTTGACAAGTGCTTTTAAGAAGCCTGTGGGTCCCTAAACCCCGAGAAATTCAAGACATGCCATTCACCGAGAATAGATTAAGCCAGGAAAGTCCGAGAATTTCGAAGAAACTCAAGAGATGCCATTCACGGAGAAAAGATCATCTCTGGGGAGTAGAGTTTCTTTGACAACTTCTACGAGTGACAGTCTATGAAAGGGTTCACCGAGAATGTTGCCTTTCATGTCTCCATATTGTTTAACCCCAAGAGGAGGGAAGACTGTGTCTGGTAATCCTATGGGGATCTAGTTTTGACTATTTAAGAGTGATCAATGGGCTTAATGCTAGACGTAGTTGCCGGGGAAACTCTAAATATCTATACTATTATTACACAGTTAATATGAGTTTATGAAAGAAGACTTACAGTGAAACAGCCCCACAATACAGTTATATGTATATGAAAGCGGTAAATGAAAGCAATAACCACTTACTCGGTTGTAGAGCTTCCATGCTGTTTGGTTAGTTGTTCAACAAACAAAGATTGAAAACAACAATATATTCAAAATCAAAGGAGAAAGTGCTTTGAAAAAGAAAGATTTGGGGCTTACAGCTCAAGGAGAGGCCCAGGGTTTTATCAGTGAGTGCACTGTTTGAATTTGTACAGAGGGACTTATACAAGTGACTGAGGCCCAAAAAGTGTTTTCTGTACAAAGGGATGGGTCTTACACTCTCTCAAGAGGCCCAAAAAGGTTTAAAGAAAAAGAGTGGGGCTTATAACACGGGGGTAGGCCCATTTGACTTTTCAGTTTAAAATGGCGATCGCGCCGAGGTTTTCTTTTAACGCGAAGGGACTTATACAATAAGTGAGGCCCAAAATGGTTTTGGTTAAAAGGGGGTTGGATCTGACACTCTAATAGAGGCCCAAAAGTTGTGAATGGGTCTTATAGCTCAAGGAGAGGCCCAAGGTTTGTTTTTCAACGGATGATGATCGCGTCGAACTTTTTGAAATACAACGGGACTTATACAATAAGTGAGGCCCAAAGTGGGTTTGTATTTACAAAGGATTGGGTCTTACACTCTATTAGAGGCCCAAAATGTTTTGAAAATGATTTATGAGGGTTGAATTAATCCAAAACCCTAATTTGTTTTCAAAAATGTATTTAATTGAATAAAAATTCAATTAAAATGATCAAAATTGTTTAACATATGGAAAACAAATTGTGATCTTGGATGAATGCTTCAAAAATTAAGTGTTGACCTACAAAATAATTAGAAAGCATTAAAAGTTGCAAAATCAAGGTGGAAAAAATATTTTAAATGTCAAAAACAATTAAAACATTAATTCTTTGCAAAAATATCAATTATAAAAAATAAATAATATTTTTGGGATTTTTTAGGAGAATAAAATATTTTAACATTTTTGTGAATTATTAAAAAAAGAATCAACTCAAAATCATTAAAACTCAGAGAGAAATTAACTTTTGAATCAAATAAATAAAATTACAAAATTCAAATATTCAAATATTCAAAAAATGGCGCCAATAACACCCAAGAACACGCGTGTGTTCTGGGTTTGCCCATATTTGTATTTTCTCCTCAGTCTCACTGAATACTTGATCATATCATGTAACATACATACCAATCAACTCGTTTCAACCTCACGATCATGTCTATGGTATTTAATTTCATTTAAATTAAACATATAACAAGAAATCACGAAAAATCCTCAAGAACCCTAATTTCTGCATGAAGGCTAGGATTTTTGATACACGATTCAAACAATGCAATTAATTGAGGGGAAACATTCCATGCATGATTATGAACATATGGCCAAATTATTGTGCAGCAAAAATTGCATGGTTCATAGAGTTAGAAGAGCTCATGCTTACCACTTGCAGCTGGTGATCGTGATTTGTGTTGGAGGTGTTACAGCTAGGTTCCAATGATCTGGATAGCTTCCCTAGGTGCCATGGAGTGTGTATGAATGCTTGGAATGGATTGAAATGGTTTGGAGTTGAAGATGGTACCTCAACTGCAAAACTGTCAAGAACTTGAGCAATTGGCTAGTGATTTTGTGAAATCAGTGTTCCAGATGTTATGTGAGTGTTTGGATCACTTCTATATGATGTATGTGAGGTGTGTGAGTGATTGGTTTGATTGGAAAAGCTCCCAAACTCAAAACCCGATAGTGACTTACCTTAGAAGGCAAAATTAGAGTGAAAGAAGAGATTTTGAGGAAAGCATATGTTAGATGGCTTTGGTGTACTCAAACTGATCACAAATGAACTCTATTTATAGTAGAGCAAGTTTGTTTTGGGATCCACAGCGAATGGCAACTGCAGCAGAGGTTTGGCCAATGTTGTCCAATGGAAATCCAAGTCTCCTCTAGCCATTGACTAGAGGTTAGGGCACAGGCTGCTGGTCCCCTTGGTATTGGATAAGTCTTGACTGAATTCAGTTGAGAATGGCTCAGTCTATGCCACCTTGATGCTTCCATTGAATGCACCAATCCAAAATTGGAGTCTTGTCCCTATTTTGGCAATTCTAGGTTCAACATGCTATTTCTTGTTCCAAAGACTTTGGAGGCTTGGCTCAGTGATTGTCCCCTTTAGATTCAATCCTCAGAGGTGTCCAAGTGGATAAGAGCATTTGGATTTGGCTGATTTTGGCAAATCGACCAAAAGTACAAAAATCTGCCTTGCCTTGGCAGATTTCAGCAAGGCAACTTGCCAATGTCATATCTCATTACTCAAATTGAATTTGGCAATGTTCTTGGTCATTTTGGAAAGCCCTTACATGATACAACAACTGTTTGAACATGTTTGGTTTTGATCTCTTTTGAATCCAAGTGAAAAATCCCCCTACATTTGGTAAAAAGTAGGGTAAAATTTGACTAAGTGAAATTTTCACTGAGTGTTGGAACAAAGTGACTTTTCTTGATTTTGATCACTCCATAACTCAAAATCCATGAGGAATTTGGACATAGGTCAGTATGAAGCTTTTGTAGAGGGCAATGAGATCTACAAATCAAGCTTTGAATTGGGAACAATGGCCTTGTGGTTTAGGAGTTATGGTCCTCCAAAGTTGGCACATTAGTGTCACTTTTTCCATAACTTAGAAATTTTTCTAAGTTTTTATGGTTACCCCTTTTACAAGTTATCCCACTTTCTTTGATTTTTCTTGATGAATGATGATTCAAATCATACATTAACATCATTTTAGGGTTAAAACTCCATTTTGGTGAAAAATATCAAAAAGTCAAAGTTGACTTTTATGCACAGTTGACTTTTTATCAGATGAATTTCAAACTGTGCAATTCCTCATGAAATCATGTCCTTGACCTAAAGCAAAATTGATGGACATGTTCCATGGGTGTCATAGGGTATATTGAATCATGTCTTAGGGCTTGGGAGCATGTCCTGGTCAAAAGTCAAAGTTACAGTTGACTTTCCTCGCGAAACCCTAATTGTGGTGCAGATGAAATTGAGACTTGTTGCTCAAGCTTCTTGGATTAATCCATTTTTGCAAATGGATCAATATAGTATATTAAAGACCCTCAAATCCCCTCTTGAGGTATTGGCTCATGATTTGTCCCAAAAGTCAACTTAGGGGTGAATTAGGTCAAGAAACCCTAATTCCTGATTTTTGATGAATGCATCCCCTGAGGCAAAATTGACTTGATGATTGGGTCCATGAGGTCCCATGAAGTATATTAATTGTGTTTTGGATCATTGGCTTGTGCCCAGATGAAAAATTTCCATCTGGAGGCCCTGGTCGACCAAAACCCTAATTTGGTGACACTGTCGATCTTGAGACTTGATCCACCTAAAAAGGAGCAGCCTTGTGCTTGATCCTTGAAGTGGGTGTCCTTTTGATCCATTGTGGATGTTTGAGAGGTTAGACAAGTTGAAGATCATGTCATTCCTTGATTGATCCTTTGTCTAAGGCTCTGAGAGGGCTTGAAACCCTAATTTTGATTGTAGTGAATGCTCAACAATCCTTGAGGAAATTGATGAGGCATGAAGGTACATCCATATTATGATGATGATTTGCACAATGATGGGAAATCTAAGTGGTCAAAATTTGGGGTATGACAGTGACTTGGAAAGTGTGAGGGCCAATAGTTATGGGAAGATCGACTTCGCCGATAACCGTTTTTCTGGATCCGTCAAATGCTTTGACGACGACCTTGATGGTTCTCATCAGGGGTCCTTTGAAGGATAATTGCGTCAAAGTTGACTTCGGCATAACATTCAGGGCTGACCCTGTGTCTACCAGTATGCTGGCTAAAGCATCGTCCTGGCAGTTCACCGTGATATTGAGTGCCGTGTTATGACGGCGACCCTCTTCAGGTAATTCCTCATCACTAAATCCCAAGTTATTGCAGGAAGTGATGTTAGAGACAATGCTATCGAACTGTCTGATTGTTACATCCTATTCCATAAAGGCTTGCTCCAAGACTTTCTGTAGAGCCTCCCTGTGCGCTTCTGAACTGAGTAAAATTGATAGCACTGAGATCTTTGAAGGAGTTTGTAACAGTTGATCAACAATGTTGTATTCACTCCTTTGGATGAGCTTCAGCATCTCATCGTTGTTCTTTGAAAGGTCGGGATCACTGGATTGACCGACTGGTGGATTGGGAACTTCTGTCTGAGGTTCCTTTTCTTTGATAGATTCTCCAACTCCTCTGTTGAAGATTCGACCGCTCCGTGTTACTTGACTGACGTCTGCAATATTCACGATGGAGGGTAACATAATTTCCTTTCCATTCTCGACTAATGTTGCACAGTATTTGTAAGGGATATCCTTAGTTGATTCATACGGTATTGGTCCTGGCAGATAGATGACTATGGGAATCTTATGATTTTTCTGACCATCATAAGTAATTTCGATCCGTTCCTGGTTGGGAACTCTCGATTCGTCAAGTAGAGGGATGATGGCACAAACATCCCTAGTCCTTTGATGATCAGAGATTACTACAACGTCCTTGATTTGATCAGTGAGATAGTTGACTGATCCATAACTTGAGCATGGTTGAATCTCTTTGCGGTCCAACTAACTTTGAAGGGCTGCCCGCACGAGGTAGCATCCTTGATTGTTCACTGAACAAACTCCACACCGCTCATAGTTGTGTAGTGGCACCTGGCCGCGTCCGCTCTGAATACAATGTAGCCTTACTAAGTCAGTTTCCACCGACCGGACATCCTAACTTTGATATCTAGTAGGATTCCCGTTAGTGATACTAATTTGCTGGGTGTCTTCATCCATATAGATTGGAAGCCACCAGTGGTTCAAGAAATGCTGAAGTATTTTCTGGACAAGGGCACAACCCTGATCGTCTTCGCAACCCGCTTTACAGCTCTGATAATCATGTGATACCAGGAATCCGAGACGGACCTGTTCTGCGTGTAACTCCACCAGGCTGGTATTCATCAAGGGAATATTGAAGATTTGAATCATGTTGATCTGATAGGGATTCCTATCATGGTAGTCCTGGATCCATCCAAGATCCATCTGACGCTGGAGGGCCTATTGTATGAAAGAGCATCCCTGTTTGTTTATCGAACAAGTCAGACAAGAACTGTAATCGTGCCACGGCAGATTATGATACTGGCTTTGCCTTGAGTGCATTGCCACCAGGTTGACATTCATTGCACGGACGTCGTGGTTTTGAATGACGTTGGAATTCGTATAAACCAAGTTAACTCCACGAACTCGGTGCTCTTGGATCCATCCGAGATCCATCTGTTCCAGTAGAGCTGATTGCACCACAGAACACCCTTGATTTCTTTTAGAGCAGATATCACACTGGTGATAATTATAAGGTGGCACATGGCCATATCCACTCTGTCTACAATGCATCTTGACCAGATTGGTCCTTAACAAGAGTACATCATGAATTTGATAGACGTTGTTAGACTCTCCTTCTATCAGGTTGACTGCAGCTTTCTCGTGTTGAGGCAGCGGGTTCGTGAGAACGTTGGGATTCGTATCTTTGAAAGATAAGAGCCCACTCCAAACAACCTTTTGCACGTCGGATTTGAAATTGAGGCAATTCTCTATGTTATGCCCTGGTCCTCCTTGATGATAAGGGCATGTCTGATCCACCTTAAACTAAAAAGGTGGATTTTTCGGTACTGTAAGAGGAGCCTTGGTCTGGACGTGCCCTTTGACCAGTAATAACGGAAATAGTTTCGCGTACGATACGGGTATATGATCAAATCCTGGTGGCCGCGTTGTACGGTTGTTATTGTATGGAGGACGGGCCTGCTGAAGAGGCTGTTGTGTCCTTTGCTGAAACTGCTGTTGATTAGGTTAGCTCTGCACAACCTGAGGTTGATACGTAGAAACAGGCGCAGGGTTGATAGCAGGAGTTACAGCTGCTACTGGTTGATACCGTCGCCTTTGCTTTCCGAGAGAGATATTCCCAATATCCTGCTTTTTTTTCTTAGGGAGAGCACTACCGTATCGTTTTGCACTACTTGATGAGCGTCTTTAACTAAACGTCCTTCTCGGACGGCTTCCTCAAGACGAACCCCCATGCCCACCATTTGGGTGAAGTCACTGGGTGCACTGGCGACCATTCTGTCGTAGTAAAATGAGCTCAAGGTCTTTAAGAAGATCTTTGTCATCTCTTTTTCCTCAAGAGGTGGAGAGATCTGAGCGGCAATTTCACGCCATCTCCGAGCGTACTCCTTAAAAGTTTCCTTGTCCTTTTGTGACATTGATTTGAGTTGATCTCTGTCTGGTGCCATGTCCAAATTATATTTGTACTATTGGATGAAGGCAGTGCCGAGATCTCTGATAGTGCTAATCGTAGCACGGTTTAAACCCATGTACCATTTTAATGCGGCATCGGTTAAACTATCCTGAAAGTAGTGAATCAGTAGGTCCTGATTTTCTGTCTGAGCCGACATTCGTCGAGCGTACATCACTAAGTGACTCTGAGGGCAAGAGTTACCCTTGTACTTTTCAAAGTCGGGCACCTGGAATTTGTGCGGAACTTTCACATTGGGGACCAAGCAGAGGTCTGCGGCATCCTTTCCAAATAGATCATGACAGCGAATAGCTTGCAATTCCTTTTGCATTTCCAGGAACTGTTCCTGGAACTCGTTCATTCTTTCGAACATGCTTTCGTTTCCACCAGAAGGTATCTGCGAAATCTGTCCTTCCGGGACAGTGTGTACCATGGGTTGTGGTATAGTCATTACGGCCGAGACTCTCGGTGCCTCCCAAAGTTTGTAACCTTCAGGAGTTGCTGTCATGCCCCTGGCATCTTCGCTTTCCCGAAGTTTGTAACCTTCAGGCTCAGCGGTTCCTGTAGTGATTTCCTGATCTTCAGTGATCGGTGGAACATATCCTTCTGGGATATAGTTAACAGGCATGCCCCAGGGACGATCTTTCGGCATTTGATACCTAGGATCATACTTTTCCACTATGGGCATTGATGTGATCTCTGAGATCACGGTTCTTTGTAGCTGAGCTTCTGCCATGGCTTGCATGTCGTTACGAAGCTTTCTCAAATCCTCTCTTAGAGCGTCGATCTCTTCTTTCAACTCTCTATTCTCTTCCTCGAGATCATCCATCCTTTTCTGACAATTGGCCCGAGTATTGTACGAATGACCGAGACATAAACGTGAGATCCGCAAGTAAGAAGAATACGTGACGTGAGAATGATGAATGCAATGATTATATTAATTGTTTTTTGGTTTAATCAAAATAAACTTCTACAATTAGATTGCAAATATCAAACAATGGTGAAACCCCGTCTTATTGAAATTCAAAGGATTGAGGAAATGGAAATACAGTAAATTACAAGGTGCAAAAACAGAAACCTAAGCTAATGGGGCCCGAGTCCTCTCTGAGGAGAACTCGGGTGCTGATTCTGGTACTTTCCTTTTCTTTGACCGGGGCTCTTGAGCCGTTGTCGGGTTGTCATTCCTTTGCCAAGTGAAATGAGCGAGCAAATTCCTTTGGTCATCCTGATTATCCACAGCATGTTGCTCTAAAATCTCGATCAGAGCATCCTTATCTTTCAGCAGTTGTTGTATTTTGGTACATTCCACATTGAGAATGCGGTATTTGTTCTTCCAAGACCTCCTCTCCTATTGAACTTTGTTGAGAGTAACCTGAAGCTTTTCAGTTTTTGTCATGAAGTACATGACAGATTCCCTTGGCGGAAAAACTTCGTGACGAGGATACGACATCTTTAGCTTGAGAGCTCTAGTTTGTACCCAGTGGAGATAAGGCTCCACCGAGACACAGTCCGGTTTTCCTAGAGACTCCTGTCCTTTCTTATGAAAATGTTTCCAAGCGTGCACTATTTCCATCTTTAGTGCTCTGTCATTTTCTCCTTCCTTGAAGAAAAGACCTTCCAGATGAGCATTACGCGGGACATGCCTCATTGGGTATCCAAATTGACGACGAACGAGAACTGGATGGTAATTTATTCCTCCCTTAGTTCCTATAAGGGGTACGTTGGGGAAGTTTCCACAACGGTCAATGATCCTGATCCTGTCATAAATCCTATTGCATCAATCAATTTCAGAGTTAGTAAGAGACATGATTTTCTGCGACCAGCGTAAGGAACTCTTATGATCCCAAAAAGCAGCAAACTTAGGCAAATGGGAGATAAACCATTTATATAGTAGGGGCACACAACACGCGATCTCCCCTCCGTTGTATAAGTTCCCTAAGTGTACAAAATGATACGCATCTGCGAGCAAAGTCGGCACAGGGTTTCCAATGAGAAAAACCTTAATGGCGTTGATATCGACGAAGTTATTGATGTTGGGAAACAAAAATAACCCGTAGGTGAGTAAAACAAAGATGCTTTCAAAAGCAGTCACGTTCCCTATACTAACGAAATACAGGGCCTTCTTTGTCAAGAACTGGGCCGGCAAACCTTGTATGCCACCCTTAATGGTCATGTGAGTCCTGACCTCTGACTCGTCCAAATAAATTGCTCTTGTAATGATTTGATCCTTTGGAATTCCTTCCAATCCAGAAAATGGAGCTCGATCAGTAATGTGTAGACCAGTCAGGTGAAAGTACTCCTCCAGCGTTGGTGCGAGCTGGTAATCCGGGAATGTGAAACAGTGATAGACCGGATCGTAAAACTGAACGAGTGCATCCATGATTCCTTCAATCACATGGATTCTTAACAGAGGTAGCAAACCTCCGTACTTGGCTCTAAAAGCCTCAGGGTTAGTGACCATCCTCGCTAACCTTCTCAAATCCTTAAGTTTTGGAACCTTGAAGGTGTACTGGTGAGTTCTCCTTCTACCGAAATCCATGAGCGCAATCTTTTTCTCTGACATTTGCAATCATTGTCTCAGTTTAATTTGAAAAAGAGAGACTAGAAGAGAAAATTTTTCTTTGTTTTAATGTTTTTTAGATGAATGCATGAATGCAGCACACAAAAACATAGAAAAAACATGGGGTCAAAGGGTCGTTGTCATGAAGTCAAGGCTTTACCTATCCCCCAAAGGTTTATACTAGTGATTTTTGTACCTGTCTCTCAAAATCATCAGTTCTTGTCGAGAAAACACTAGCGGGCCGGGAACCGTGCTAGGTGATATTTTTTCTAAGAACCTTCAGAAGAGGGTGGTATCGCGTGACAACCATTTCCGATAGTTTCCGCACCACTAAAAGAGGTTTTTCCTAGGTGTATACTCAATCTTTCCACATGCGGCATCACACGCATTCCCATTAGCAGAAAAATAAACACATATATCAATTAGGAAAATTAGTATATATATTCATCCTAATGTCCTAGACTTTAAAGCTATGAGTCCTATGTTCCTGGCAGAAAATGGCTCCCCGACGGAGTCGTCATTCTGTGGTTCCTTCCCAACTTAAAGGTTTTGACCTAAGATCCTAGTGAAGTCAACAAAAAGTCCTATTCCCAGTGAAATCCCCAGTGAAGTCACCATGACTTGTCCAAGGTAATTGTAAGAAAGAACGTGAACGGCCCCACGGTGGGCGCCACTTTTCTGTGGTGGCCACCGCCATGAAAAAGATTTGTCCAAGGTTTTCACCTTAAACGTTAAGAAAGAATGAGAGGCCCCACGGTGGGCGCCGCTTTTCTGCGGTGGAACTCTTTTTAAGGTTTCTACCTAAGAGATGGGAAGAGAACAAGATCTCGTTGGTCCCCAGTGAAGTAGCCATTTTTCTGTAGCGCGAATTTTTGGACGTGGTTGCGAATCACTATCGCCTTTGGGTACTACAGTTCGATTCATTTTTTATCCTATTGAAGCTGATGAAGGAAGGGAAATAGATGTCTCCAATTAACCCTGCTTGCATACTGAGTTTAAACAGCAGTCTGTTAGGTTGCAGATGCTATTAAGATGTGGGTCTCTCTTAGGTTATTTTGTTAAAAAGGAACAGCGTTTAGGCTATTGGTAGGGCGCTAGGTCTGATGCTCTTCGATTGATGTATGAGGGTATGGGATTCTGGGTTTTTTATTAGTGTGCTCGCTAAGATTTTTCTTTCAATCTTATGCCTACGTATTCCTGTTTACTGAAACAGGGAAATCAGAGCGATCGTAGTTCCCCCTATTCTATGGGAGGAAATGGTGTTTTGGTGTCTTGTTCAAAGCCCAAGACGTGAAGCTAAAAGGTGATTTGTATCTTGTTCAAAGCCCAAGATGTGAAGCTGAAGGGTCTATTTGTATCTTGTTTGAAGCCCGAGGTGTGAAGCTAAAAGGTGTTGTCTTTAGAGATAATTTGTCATCTCTAAAGAGGGTCTGTTTGTCACAACTGTTTATAAAGGAGAATTACTTTAACCGGGATATGTGAATCCGGCAATGCCATAATTTCCTTTATAGGGGGGTTCCAACCTGAAGGAGAAGACTTTAACTCAGTGTAGAGCAATGCTATCTTTCCTTAGGAATTTCTCATGCTAAAAGAGGGACAGTGGCATGGATGTAAATAATCCAGAGGCTTGCCGCTTACAGCAATTAGATGAAGGAAAAGGAGTTATTGATGTTTGTATACTGTGAACGAGGCACAACTTTGATGCTAAAAGGTTGATTGGGTCAACCTGGGTTTTCTTATACAAAGCCTAAGAGGAGGCTATTGGCCCAACAAGAGGGAGTTTTTATGTGTCTCGTACGAAGCCCGAGAGAGAGGCTAAAAGGGTTGACTCAACAAGAGAATCTTTTATACTCAACAAGAGAGTGTTTTTGTATCTCGTACGAAGCCCGAGATGGAGGCTAAAGATGGTGACTCACCAAGAGAATCTTTTATACTCAACAAGAGAGTGATTTTGTATCTCGTAAGAAGCCCGAGATGGAGGCTAAAAGGGTTTGACTCAACAAGAGAGTCTTTTATACTCAACAAGAGAGTGCTTTATACTCAACAAGAGAGTGATTTTGTTTCTCGTACGAAGACCAAGATGGAGGCTAAAAGGTGATTGACTCAACAAGAGAGTCTTTTATACTCAACAAGAGAGTGATTTTGTATCTCGTACGAAGCCCGAGATGGAGGCTAAAAGGTGATTGACTCAACAAGAGAGTGTTTTATACTCAACAAGAGAGTGTTTTAGTATCTCGTACGAAGCCCGAGATGGAGGCTATAAGGTTTGACTCAACAAGAGAGTCTTTGTATCTCGTACGATGCCCGAGATGGAGGCTAAAGGTTTTGACTCAACAAGAGAGTCTTTGTATCTCGTACGAAGCCCGAGATGGAGGCTAAAAGGTTTGACTCAACAAGAGAGTCTTTGTATCTCGTACGAAGCCCGAGATGGAGGCTAAAAGGGTACTGTTTCAGTTGAGTGACAGGTCCAGTATGTTGGTTCAACGTGAAAATCAGTTCTTATATGAGTAACACTGTACTCATGGATTTGATCTGAGAATCGGGATTGTTTCCTGTTCTTTAAGGAAATGGGAAATCCAAAGGGTATTGAGCCTGTCCGAGTCTACGGGTGTCTTCCTATTTTTGAAAGGGACTTGAGAATGTCTTTGAGACTCAAGGAAATTAGACTTTCCAAGTCTAGAGTTTTATCTTTTGTACTATGCTTAAAGAAACAGTTGTAGTACGTTCACGGTAGAAAGATCTAGACTCTTTGAAAGACTGTTCTATTAAGATGACTAATTTCTGTTCCTATACCTCTAGGAGGTTGTCGGGACAATTTGTACGAAGCCCAAGAGGAGGCTGGAAACTTTTAAGAAGCCGAGGGACAATTTGTACGAAGCCCAAGAGGAGGCTATCATTCCCGGAGGAAGAAATCATTTATACAAAGCCTAAGAGGAGGTTGTGAATACTTCTAAGAAGCCGACGGGTCCTTGTACAATGCCCAAGAGGAGGCGAGGATTCTTTTAGGAAGTCTGTGGGTCCCCAAACCCCAAGAAGTTCAAGGCAGGCTATTCACAGAGAATAGATCAAGCCAGGAAAGTTCGAGAATTTAGAAGAAACTCAAGAGATGCCATTCACGGAGAAAAGATCACCTCTGGGGAGCTAGAGTTTCTTTGAGAATTTCTAAGGGTGCTTTTAAGAAGCCTCTGGGTCCCTAAACCCCGAGAAGTTCAAGACAGGCTATTCACAGAGAATAGATCAAGCCAGGAAAGTTCGAGAATTTGGAAGAAACTCAAGAGATGCCATTCACGGAGAAAATATCATCTCTGAGGAGTAGAGTTTCTTTGACAACTTCTACGAGTGACAGACTGAGAAAGGGTTAAAAAAGAATCTGCATTTCACATCTCCATATTTATTAACCCCGAGAGAAGGGAAGACTGTGTCTGGTAATCCTATGGGGATCTAGTTTCGTCTATTTCTAAGAGTGATCGATACGGCTTCACCTAGTGCTAGACGTAGTTGCCGGGGAAACTCTAAATATCTATACTATTATTACACAGTTGATATGAGTTTATGAAAGAAGACTTACAGCGAAACATCCCCACAATACAGTTATATGTATATGAAAGCGGTAAATGAAAGCATATAAACACTTACTCGGTTGTAGAGCTTCCATGTTGTTTGGTTAGTTGTTCAACAAAGAAAGATTGAAAACAACAGTATATTTCAAAATCAAATGAGAAAGTGCTTTGAAAGGAAAGATTGGGGCTTACAGCTCAAGGAGAGGCCCAGGGTTTTAGTAGTGATTGCACTGTGATATGAGTTTGTACAGTGGGACTTATACAAGTGACTGAGGCCCAAAATGTTTTATGTACAAGGGGAATGGGTCTTACACTCTCTCAAGAGGCCAAAAAAAATGATTTAGAGAAAAGAAGCGGGTCTTACTACTCGAGGGTAGGCCCATATGATTTTGAAAAGGGCGACGATCGCGCCGAGGTTTTGGAAACACCGTGGGACTTATACAAGTGATTGAGGCCCAAAATTTTGGTATTTACAAAGGAATTGGGTCTTACACTCTATTAGAGGCCCAAAGGTTTAAAAATGAAAAGAAATGGGACTTATAGCTCAAGGAGAAGCCCAACGGTCTTTTTTGTTAAAAGGCGACGATCGCGCCGAACTTTGTTAATGTACAGAGGGACTTATACAATGTCTGAGGCCCAAAATATTTTATTTACAAAAGGGATGGGACTTACACTCTATTAGAGGCCCAAAGTGTATTTTAGGAAAAGAAGTGTGTAAAACAGAATTGGAAAATGATGATTTTTGCTATGTAAAAGAATTGGTTGAGTTTTGAAGATAAACTAAGAAAAAGAGGAAAGATGTCACAACATCACATTCAACATCTTTCATGAGTTTTGAAGATAAGAGAAAAAGGGAAGATGTCACAACATCACATTCGACATCTTAAAAAACCAGAACTGCACCTTGGTTTTCAACATCTTTGCTATCAAACTTCAAACATTCATAACTCTCTCAATTTTTAACGAAATTGAAATCCGTAAGAAGCTATCTTGACCGATTTTTCACAAGGAATCCAATGGTATTACTCATGCACACTGAAACTTAATGTACAGAACACACAAAGCAAAAAACCAGAACTGCATGTTGATTTTAAACATCTTTGCTTATCAAACTTTCAACACTCTTAACTCTCTCAATTTTTAACGAAATTAAAAACTGTAAGAACCTATCTTGACCAATTTTTCGCAAGGAATCCAATGGTATCACTCATACATACTGAAACTTAATGTACAACACACACAAGGCAAAAAACCAGATCTGCACCTTAAGTTTAAAATAACATAAACTCCACATATAAACATGTTAAAGTGCAAACAGTAGGAGGATCATATCATACACATTAAGGACTACATTTTTGCTTCAAGAATTGTTCAATATGATGCATGCATGTGGACAACAAAGGAAAGCATGATTCAAAGAATTCAAGTTGTGAATTTTACCTCTTTTTTGGAGATTTTGTGCAACCTACCAAGTGCTTTGTTCCAGAAATGATTTGATGCTTTGGACACCCTCAAATGACCTCTTAGAAGCTTTTAGGATGGTTGGAATCAGCTGGAAACCTCTGGAGCAAGTTTGAGCACTTGCAAAATAGGCAAAAGTGGCCAAAATGCCAACTCTCTCAAATGGTGTTCCAGATGTGTGGCACCATTTGGGATAGTTTAAGGATGATATTTGGAGTGTGTTTGAGGTTTTATCTGGTTTGGAAAGTGACTGAATCAAGACATGGCTTGAAAAATGCAAAAAAGTCTAATTTTGAGGTTTTGAGAGGTGACTTTGTGATTTTGGTGTTACAGGTCACTTGTGATAGTTTGGATCACCTACATATGATGTTTATGAGGTGTTAGGATCATGAGATACGATAGAAATGCTCTCTAACTTAAAAACTCAGAATTACCTTACTAAAGAAGGCATTTTGGAGTGAAAGAAGTGATTTTGAGGAAAGCATCTGTTTGATGGCTTTGGTGTACTCAAACTGAGCACAAATGAGCTCTATTTATAGTAGAGCAAGTTTGTTTTGGCAGTAATAGTGAATGATGGCTGCAGCAGAGGTTTGATCAATGTTGGCCAATGAAAATCCAAGTCTCCTCTAGCCATTGACTAGAGGTTAGAGCATAGAGCTTTGGTTCCCTACTTGTTCGAGGAATCTTAACTGAATTCATTTGCAAATGTGTCAGTCCATGCCACCTCTAAGCATCTATTGAATGCTCCAATCCAAAATTGGAGTCTTGTCCCTCTTTTAGGGATTTCTAGGTTTGGCATACTACTTCTTGTTCCAAGGACTTTGGAGGCTTGTCTTAGTGATTGTCCCCTTTGGATTTGATCCTCAGATGTGTCCAAGATGATGACAAGGCTTGGAAATTCGTGTGGCACAAGAAATGTGCAAATCTGTCCTGAAACATGTCTTAAAAATCAGCTGCAGCAAGCCTTGTTGTAAAATCCATAACTTCTTGCTCAAGAATGATAAATGGCTGTTCCAGGACTCTATGGAAAGCTGAGATGACATACTTCAACTTTGATGTTTAACCCTAGACTTGGTTCAACTTGGATCATGGAGAAAAACATCCTTGAAGTTGGGACATTCTTGCTGGGAAAATATTAATGATGTCCTATGAAATGTTGGAACATCTAACAACTTTGAACATTAATTATTCCAAACTTTAATCACTTGTATCTTTTAATCCACTATGATATTTTGAGTTGAAGTGAATTGCATCTTTGATGCTTGTCTTGCATGGTGACAAAGCTTGAAAATTGTGTGGCACAAGAAAAAGTGCACAAAATATGTCCTAAAAAACAGCTGCAGCAAGCCTTCTTGTAAAGTCCATAACTTCCTGCTCGAGTGTGATAAATGGACGTTCTATAATTTTCTGGAAAGCTGAGATAACGTATTTCAACTTTGATGTTCAAGGTTTGTGAAGATAAGACTTGTAAAGTTGTCAAAAATGACCTTGAACTTGTGTGATCAAATCTGTCCTAAAAGCTGTCATGAAAATTCTATTTTATCAATGCCTTTTGCAGAGTCCATAACTCCCTGCTCGAGTGTGCTACATGGACGTTCTAGGACTTTCTAGAAAGCTTATATGACGTACTTCAACTTTGATGTTTGTCCCTAGACCTGGTTCAACTTGGATCATGGAGAAAAACATCCTTGAAGTTGGGACATTCTTGCTGGAAAAATATTAATGATGTCCTATGAAATGTTGGAACATCTGACATTAAGAATTCCCAACTTTGATCACCTATATCTTTCAATCCTTATGATATTTTGAGTTGATTCATTCTACAATGTTGAAGTATCAAATACCCTCTTTAAAAGTAGCTCTTACGCAAAATCAATGGATGCTTGGATCAATAGTTACAACCTTGAAAAGTTGTGCACTTGAACATGATTTTAACTTAGAAAAAATTTCTAAGTTTCCTTCAGTTTGATCAATTTTGCAATTCTGCATGATTTCTTGATTTAAATTTGATCAAATTAAATCATCCATCATATTTTCTTGAGTAATGGCTTGTGAAGCTCAAAGTTGACCAAAAGTCAAACTTTGACCTTCTGCGTCAGTTGACTTTGTATTAGATGACCATGAGGTTTGATCCACTTGAAATGTTGCACTCTTGTGCTTAATTCTTGATGCGGGAGTCCTCTTGATCCTTTGTGGGTATTTGAGATGCTAGACAAGTTGAAGATCATGTCATTTCTTAATTGATCCTTTGTCTAAGAGCTCTGAGAGGGTTTGAAACCCTAGTTTGATTACAGTGAATGCTCAACAATTCCTTGAGGAGATTGATGAGGCAAAAAGGTACATCCATATTGTGATGATAATTTGCACAATGATGGGAAATCTTAGTGGTCAAAATTTGGGGTATGACAGACACTTGACTGATATATGCAAGGCATTATTATGTTCTTTCCCCTCGGGACGTAATTCCTCACTACTGAAACCCAAACAGGTACTGGCGGCGATATTGGCGACTACTTCGTCGAACTTAATCACTGATATATCTTTGGTGACATGTGCTTCATTCAGGACCCTCAGCAGGAATTCCCTATGTGCCTCCGGGCATAATAACAAGGATAGAATGGAGATCTTGGACGGTGTTTGATTCAATTGGTCCACCACCCTATAATCATTTTTCTTTATGATTCTTAAAATTTCCTCGGGTCTTTATGATTCTTAAAACCTAAAGTGATAGAATAACTGGTTCAAGCGTGACCGACTGACACTTTAGAAAGAAAAGGTAACACAAGATCCTCACTGGAAGCAGCACCGAAAAGACGGTCTCCACTGGGGAATCAAAAGTCATCACGAATGGAAACTGGCTGGAAAAGAGTCACAACATTCAGAAGATCATTGAATGGGGCGAGGAGGAAAAAACTGGGAAATACAAGACACTCTTTACTGGGCATGGAACCAGAAAGAAGACATGATCTCCACTGGGGACTAGTTTGAAATAACAGGATAGACATCAACAAAAGATTTTCTGGGATTTTCTTTTACTGAAGAGTTCAAGCGGGATCTTCAAGAAAAGACAGAGAAAGGCACATCCGGAAAAACGTCAGGCGGCAAAAGAAACTAGACATCCAATAATGGCTTTGAATGAAAGGTGCAAATCACAATATCTAATAATGGTTTTAGATAAAGGTGAGCAAACAAGGGTAATCCAAGAAGGCATTGGATAAAAGGACACCAGACGTTCAATAATGGCTTTGAACGAAAGGTACAAATCATAATATCTAATAATGGCTTTAGATGAATGTGAACAGAGACTATATTCAAGAATGACATTGAATGCAAAGAAACCAGTCATCCAATAATGGCTTTGAATGAAAGGTATAGATCACAATATATAATGACGGCTTTAGATAAAGTGAACAAAGGCTCAATCTGAAAAACATCAGAAAGAGAGACACATCTGGATAGGCATCAGATGATAGAGAAACCGGACATCCAATACTAGCTTTGAATGAAAGGTATAGATCACAATATCTAATAACGGCTTTAGATAAAGTGAACAAAGACTACATTCAAGAATGACATTGAATGTAAAGGAACCAATCACCCAATAATTGCTTTGGATGAAAGGTATAACTCACCATATCTAATAATGGCTTTAGATAAGAGTGAACAGAGGCTACATTCAAGAATGGCATTGAATGCAAAGAAACCAGTCATCCAATAATGGCTTTGGATGAAAGGTATAAATCACGACGTCTAATAATGGCTTTAGACGAATGTGAACAAAGATTACATTCAAGAATGACATTGAATGCAAAGGAACCAATCACCCAATAATGGCTTTGGATGAAAGGTATAACTCACCATATCTAATAATGGCTTTAGGTAAGAGTGAACAGAGGCTAAATTCAAGAATGACATTGAATGCAAAGAAACCAGTCATCCAATAATGGCTTTAGATGAAAGGTATGACTCATAATATCTGAGAAGGCATCAGATGATAGTGAACAAGATAGAAATCCAAGAAAGCATTGGACAAAAGGAACCACAGTATTCAAGACAACATTGAATGAATGTGAACAAAGATATACCCAAGAAAGCATTGGATACAAAGAAAGAACAACGTCCAAGAAAGCATTGGATAAGAGGAAAGAACTTTCAGGAATGGCACTGAAAGTAAAGGCAAATCACTATATTCAAGAATGGCATCAAATGATAGTGAGAAAGACATCCAGGAATGGCACTGAATGCAAAGGAGAAAGCTCATCCAGGAATGGCACTGAATGGACAAATAAGACTTTCAAGAATGGCACTGAATGAAAAGGACAGGTAACGTTTTGGTAAGGTAAGACGTGGACAACGACACGACCTTGGGAGAAATGCAAATGAGGATGAAACACTCATGATATGCATATGTATATGAATTATGCAGATGATATATGGTCAAATGCAAATGCTGATGCTGATGACACTGCTCGACTCTTTTAGTAAGAAGACAAGACTGGAAGACTGATTCCTCAACACAGAGATCACTGTCATTCTGCTTGGGGACTAGGGATGCTATTACTGAACACATCTCCGCCACTCTGGTAAACTGTATCCAAATTGATGATCCTTGTAGGAAGGATAAAGCGTTGTTTGGGGATTCTTCAAGTAAACTGCCCCAGACTAGCTGATTATTGTAGATGAGCTGATCATTGCTTCAGCTTGATTGATTCTAGAAATGACCGTTTCATGGTACTCTTAGAAAGCTTGCCCCAGTCTGAGTCTTGAAAAATATTCTGTATAAACCAATTCTGAGAAGTCGTCATTAAACCACAAAACTTGAACTGATTCTCAACAAGATATGGAAGGAACTTGCCCCTGACTGAATCACCGACCAAGTTTCTCAAGTGTTTGAAAATTCCTTAAGAAGAAAGCTAGTTTGCAAACAAAAGTATTTGTACAAACATGGTAAATGCAAAGTTCGTGCAACTTTTGAAATCAAAACCATTTTGAAAGAGGTGCAAAGTATATGGGATACTGGTCAGAACACGGTGGTTCAAGACATTAAAGTGAAAAGTTTAAGCAAAGGGTGTAACGCCCAAAATAGATGATCTGCAAAGATCTTTTGGAGCCAGTTTACGCAACCTTGTTGTAGTATGCTTTCAAAATAACCTCGCTTCAGTTAGGTCTTTTGAGGATTGTAACGTGGCCTGGTTCACGGTTTAAGAACCAAAGGATAAAGGCTCAAAGTTTATTTGTACCCACCCAATCTACGTGATGAACTCCAGTCCTATGCTCAGTTAACTCAAACTATGCACTCAAATTCCCATAGGTTAGGAATTGCACTGATGATATTAATGATGATGGTTCAAAATTCAATGGACTTTAGATGACGATAACTGTTTCCTTACAAATTTTGGTTGTCATACAAGCTTGTTCTGTCTTCTCTTTGTATAAGGTAAGGTCATGAGCTTCACACCTTTCTTAGCTTTTGCCTCGAAAGGGACTCGGCTCATTCTTTGAGTAAGTATTTCTTGATGACCCTTGTTCATTTATCACTTTGGGAACAACTTGTACTACATTTATTTATTTAATTTGGAGGAGTTGAAAGGTTGTGAACGCCTGGCTTAATGATTACAGCGAACCATCATTGGCGTTTGACTTGAAAGACATCTTGAACACTTACTCGCTGTGTGCGAAGGAAAGTTTGTGAACTTTTGTTGAAAGGCGTCTTGCATAAAACTCTTGTATTTGAATGCACAATCAAGTTAATTGAGAACTACCCTGCCCCAGGTTAAGATTAAAGGTTTTTTGTAAAGAAAGAAAACTCCTACTTCAAGGCTCGAAGGGGTTAAAGAGGGGTTATCTTCCTTATGTCTCCAATGTTTGGGGATTGAAACAATGCCTTACATCGTCAGCAAAGTTTTGATTTGAAAGCATACCAACAACAATTATGGGTATAACGTTTTCATCATCCTCCCTCCAATCTTTGCACAATAAAAAAGAAAGTGGATAAGAGATAAAACATTTTGCAAAAGAAAGCATAAAGACGTAACTGGCAAACACAAATGAATTGAATCAAAAGTTGCAATGCTCATTTCATTAATTGTGAAAGTACAAACATAGTTGAAAGCAAACCGCTATTACAAAATAAAGAAAATGCAAACAACAAGAAACAAAGGCCTAGTGACAAATCAACACAAGGATGAGCTGTCCTGTCTAAAACACTGGCTTTTAGGAGGATAATTGTTGAAGTCTACTAAAGCTTCACTTGGCGTGCCCGGGCAGAGGATTACTTTGGACATTGGGATTGTCTTTAAAGGAGAGGATTTTGTTCCTCATCAGCTCTTGTACTCTAGCCTTCAATGTAAAGCAACCTTCCAAGTTATGGCCCGCACCACCTTGATGGTATTCACAGTGAAGATCAGCCCTATAGCCGGCTGGAAGAGGATTTGGAGGAGGAGGCAAAGGCCTTGTGGTAATCAAACCTTGTTGAACCATACCAGGATAAAGTTCAGTGTATGTCATTGGAATAGGATCAAATTGATTCCTATTACGATACTGGCTCTGTCTTGCAGCCGGACGTTAGGGAGCTTGAGCTGGTCGTGGAGCAGTAACCGCAGGAGTGACAGCAGCAATAGTAGGGTGAACAACATACTGAGGTTGAGGACGAGGCCTTCTCACTTCAAACATTACAACTTTGGTCTGATCTTCCTTCTTCTTCTGAAAGTTCCCGTAGGATTTCTTCACATCATTGGAAGATTCAACAGCCTTAGATACTTTTCCTTTCTTAAGACCTTCCTCGAGTCTTTGGCCGATAGTAACCAAATCAGTGAAGTTGGAGGAAACACTTCCAATCATCTTCTCCCAATAGAATGGGGACAAGGTGTCCATGAACATTCTAGTTAATTCCTTTTCGGCCAAGGGAGGTTCAACCTGGGAAGCCAACTCCCTCCAGCGCTGAGCATACTCCTTCAAAGATTCTTTCTCAAGTTGAGTCATATTTTGCAGCTGGCGGCGATCAGGAGCCATGTCAAGGTTATACTTATACTGCTTCATAAAGGCATTTGTGAGGTCTTGGAAGCAGTGGATAGAGTTTTGCTCGAGACCCATATACCATTTAAGTGAGGCTCCACTCAAGCTGTCTTAAAAATAGTGGATAAGCAGTTTTTGATTTTTGGCATGAGCAGTCATCTTGCGAAGATACATGACCAAATGAGCTCTTGGGAAAGAGTGGCCCTTATATTTCACAAATTCTGGAGTTATGAACTTAGCAAGCATAACAAGGTCAGATACTAAACACATGTTGTCTGCATCCACATTAAAGAAATCAGTACCCTCAATGGCTTTGAGTCTCTTCTCTATGCTCTGAAACTGCTCTCGGACAATTTCAGGTTCAACAAAGTCTTCACGGTCTTCACCTTGAGCACTGGCAGAATTGTACTCATAGAGGGGATTCTCAAAGGGAGCTCGAGTAGTCTGAACTATAGGTTGAGGCTCGGCAAAAACAGGAGCTTGAAACACTGGTCTAGCAGTCTGACCAATCATAGCAGTAGATGCAAGAGGTGGAGAATAGTTGTGTGGTAAACCAAACTCTAGCAAGTTGAAGGTGGCATCTGAACGGGTGGAGGATCAGCGCTTGAAACTTCCTGGATGACAGTCCTTTGGGATGGCTCTCCCCTAGAAATCAAGACTTGAAGCATCTCAGTGAGTTTGGTTACACTTGAATTGAGGTCGTCGATCTCCATTCGGATCTCAGCACTGTGTACCTCTTGCTCTGACATCTTGCGTCTGTAGTTAGCTCTAGTCCGGTATCGGTGTCGAGGCATTATCTTGACGACTCTCAGATGACACTGGAAGATATAGACCACTGGAAATGAGTAGCTGGATAAACAGACGCATGCAATGAATCATGCAAAGATGCAAATGATATGCAATGCAATGCAAACAGGAAACAAAACACATGCAACGGGATCAAAGGTTTGAGATCACAGCATGGAGTCTAGATAAAGAACCAACCACGGGGTGTGTACTAGGGTTACTGTATCCGTTGAACAGGGTTCTAAGAAGTTCCCAGAGTCAACAACCCATCTTTCGGATTTTATCGACTTCCTGAATGACTTGATAATCAATAAAATTCTTAAGAGAATCTCGTCTGAGTGTAGTATCGCGTGACAACCATTTCAGAAATAGACTCCCTCATGGTCACCGAACTACATCCTAAGAGGCCAAGTGGGGTTAAAGGTAACTAAGGTTCTCAGTCTTGACAGCGCCTATGTCGAGAGTAGCACGTTTTCACGAATAGACTCGCTCAACATGACTAAACTCTCAAGAGGGCCTAAATTGAGTGATGGTGTCTCAAGTCAACTTTTTCAGGAATCGACTCCCTCAAAGCCTCCTTGAATATATCATCGTCCTATAATAAGTGCACTCAAGTCCGGGTATAGGACTTATCTCACCACTCAAAGTAACAACCCTGCACACAGAAAAAGCCCAAGCACAAATGGTATATACAGATATAAATATACAAATGTACAAGCAAGAAAACATATAAATAACACAAATACAAACAAGATAGGCTTAACCCTCTTAGGGGAATGTCCCCAGTGAAGTCGTCATTTCTGTTGCGGTGAGAATCGGATAACAAGCTATTAAGTTAACTTACATCACAAAACATGTAATTCACCACCGAGCTTTAATTTATCCAAAGGAAAGGGTAAAGAACGAAAACCCTAAAAAGAGAATCTAGGTTCGGGGGTTGGTTATACTAAGGGAAGGTATTAGCACCCTAAGTATCTATAGTACTCTACAGGAACCTCTTGTTAGTATATGTTATATTAAGTTTGCTTGCTAAGGGAAAAATGCTAAGGTAGAGACCTAAGGGTATATACACTAAGTATGCTCGCCAAGACATCGCATCTCGTGCCTACGTATCCTGAAGGGAATGGAATCAGAGCATTCGTAGTTCCCCTCAATACGGGGTAAAAGGGTGTAAAAGAAAATATGGAATCCGAGAAGGCATCGGATGTAAAGGGAAAATGTGGAAATAGAAAAAGGTAGCTCGCTAGGATCTTGCAATCCTATGCCTACGTATTCTCAAGAAGAAACTTTGAGAAATCAGAGCAATCGTAGTTCTCCTCAACGGGGGTGAAAGAACTCTTGACTGTGGTCAAGGTTCGAAGGGAAAGTAGGGTCTGACAGCAAGACACCTACACAGAGTGCGGCGACTCCAATCCTAAGGCTAGGTAGAACGGGGAAAGAAGTGTCCACGGGAAAATAGGGTCTGACAGCATGACACCTAAATAGAGCACGGCGGCTCTAAACCAAAGGTTAGGTAAAGCAGGAAAAGAAAGTCTCGATCGCACGGCGGCGTGAGATAAGGGAGTGATGGACAAGGCTATTGTAAATGACATGGCGGTCAACTATAAGGTCCTTTCCTTTGGAATAACGTAGTAATATGGAAATAAGGAAACAGAGGGGCAAGAAGGAAGACCTCGAGTCTCAAGTGTAAGGTAAATATGTACAGCAATATATACAGTGAGTATCAAGAATTAAATGAAAAATGAGGAATTGACTATAATGAAAATATGAGGATTTATTAGGATAAAATTAGAAATTAAATAAAGTTTAAACAACCAAAACTTAATTAAAATTAAAAAAGATTAGAATCTAATTAAAATGCTAAATAACTAAATAATTAATCTAATTTCGACCAATTAGCTAAAATCTAATAAAACTAATTTCTAACTACAAACTAACTAATTAAAACTAAAACTTAATTAAAAATGTTAACTAAATTCTAAATTCTAATCCACTAATTGAGTCAAGACTAATTGAAAACAAAACTAAATTAAGTCTAATTAAACAAAATTGTCTAAATTAATTCTAATTAAAGGCTAAGTAAATAATTGGACTATAATTTAATGAAACCTATTTAACTAAAATCTAATATAACTAATTTCTAATTGAAACTAAAGAATAAATTAAAACTAATCTAATTGAATACTAGTACTTAATAACTTAAGACTTAATAAAAAACTAAGATTATTAATTAATATAGAAACTAAAATAACTAACTTAAATTACAACTTACAGTAAAGGCAATGAAATGTATATTTTAATATTTTCTAAGTATGTGAATAAAAAAGAGTAACTATTACAATTGAAAATTAAAGGTATTACTAATTGTTTTCTTTTGAATAATGGACCTACATGAAGAACAGCCTACCGAAAAACTTAAACTAATTCTATCATCATCATTTTTCCTTTAAAGA
Source organism: Lathyrus tuberosus (assembly GCA_022829125.1). NCBI lineage: Eukaryota > Viridiplantae > Streptophyta > Magnoliopsida > Fabales > Fabaceae > Lathyrus > Lathyrus tuberosus. The sequence continues at coordinate 3,582,976 of JALAZF010000199.1, read as the reverse complement.
TAAAATAAAACAAAACAGAAGAAAAACATGTCACCATGCATAACATGACGAGGCCATGAACTGCAACAACTCAACGTAATAGTACATACCGCAACCTTTTTCGCAACGAACTATCAGTATAAAGCAAACATACAATATTCACAGGCTCACTATCATATAATTATGAGCACAACAAATAACCGACAGCCAACACATAGGAAATTTGACATGCTCATTTGAGAATTTAAGCACAACCATTCAAACAAAACGAGTACTCATTGTAACACATTAACAACAAACTGAGACACAACTAGCAGCACTATAACGCTACTACACTATAAAATACAACACAACTATAACACAATGAAAACGCACAACACGCATGATCAACGGGAATCCACGACAACAACGACGTCGAAATATTTACGGGATCTCAATGATAATCCTGTAACAACAACAAACGTACAGTAATGAGAACTCAATAATAATAATAATGCAGCAACAGTACAACACGAGAAGATGACGAAAGTGAAACAAGTTACCTCACCTTCTCCAACTACCCGAGCTTCCTTCCTCTCTCTCTCTCTCTCTCTCTCTCTCTCTCTCGTCTTCTCTCTTGTAGATCCGCGTTGGTGGCTGCTGAGAGTAAAGGCGGCACGACGGTTGTGAGGTAGGGTTGGGTGGTTGTTGTTTGTAGTGGAAAGAATCCGTTGGGGAAACGGAGGTGGATGTAGTGTTGTTTGCAGGTTAATGAAAGTTGGTGGTTTGGAGGTTTTCGGTAGAGAAAACTGACTTCCAGGTTGTTGAAGTTTAGATAGGATAGGTTATTGTGTTGTGAACAATGGACAGAGGGAAGGATATTAATGATGAGTGGGAGTTTAATGGTTTGTAAAGGTGATGTTGAAGAGGAAATGTGTGAAGAACAAAATGAGGTATGTTGTTTTCATGGAGTGAGGCGTTGGGAGCTCCTTGTTTGTGATGGAGTGCAAAGGCTTTGTAGGTCCCCGAAAAACTCCCTGCCTCCTTATTTAAAAACCGAAACAAGCTTGTTAACCAAGTTTCAAGTACAGAGGATTTGTCCTATTGTAGGTGAGGATTCTTTTTCTATAGTTAATTTTGTGATTTTGTTCAGAATTATCTTCATGGATGCAGGTTATAGTCTTTTGCAGAATTGGTGTAAAGATTCTGGGAATGGCAAGTTGGGGTAGCAGGCTCTGTTGGTTGTTGCGCAGGTTTTGGCTTGTTGCAATTTTTGTGAAAGCTTGTGTGTTGAAGCAGGAGGTGTCATCGTGTGAAAGGGACCTCTCTGGCAGTAGCTTATGGTCAAAATTGGTTTGAATTGTAATACAGGGCCTGTATCATGAACTTCTTTTATTTATTTATTTTTTTGTGATTTTTTTATAAAATTAGCATATAAACTTAAATTGATTCTAAATTTAAATCAAAATTAAAAATTAAAATTAAAATTTGACCATAATTAAAAATGTATTAAAATTTACCTAATTAAGACTAAATTAAAGAATAAAATCTAAATTAAAATTAAAATTGAACTAAATTATAACTAGATTAAGTAAACTAAATCGAAAATAATCTAATTAAAATTAAACTAAAATAAAAGGATAAAAGTTAAACTAAAGTTAAAAATAAGTTAAAGTTAAAAATAAGTTAAAGTTAAAAATAAAAATTGGAAATAAACTAAATTAAGTATAAACTATGTAAAATATATAAACTAAACCGAAATTAACTACATAAATTCTAAACAAATTTAAAATAAATATCTAACTAAAAATACAAAAATAATAAATAACTTAAATCAAGAATGACATGGAAGAAGAAAATGCATGATTAATGAGATGTCTAACAAAAAAAAAGACGACTGGCTCAGAAAAAATATGCAAACGATCAGAATATCTGAGGGTAAAATTTGGGGTACAAGAGGGGGTATTCTTCTTAGGTTGTTCAGAGGAGTACACTCTTCCACTACGGGTCATTCCTCCAATACCAGCTATGTTAGTAACAACTGGTGATGCTACTATAGGTTTTCCTTCCACGGAGGCAGTGATGTCATACTTCCAAGCTACAGTCTTAGTGCTTTCATATGGAAATGGTGCTGGAATATGGAAAGTGATGAGGCCTTCTGACCTTGCAGGCACTGACACTTTGACTGGTGCAGGAACAAGTATTTGAATTGGTGCTCGTGTAGGTATCGGAGTTGATATCTGAACAGGAGTATGTGTTGGCCTTGAATCTGGTATTTGAATAGGTGCTTGTGCAGACCTTGGAACTGGTATTTGAATAGGCGCTTGTGCAGACCTTGGAACTGGTATTTGAATAGGATTCGCAACTCCTCTTTTCTGGTACGGAATCTCAGAAGGTACTTTCCCCTGGGATTCTAAGGCAGCCACTTCATTCATATTCCTTAAGTACCCAATCTGTACTATCCCTTGGTCCATTAATTGTTGGATGACCCTCTTCATCTTCTTACAGTTATCGGGATTAGACGCGCAATCCTCGCAGTCACTGTGCATCTTTTCAAACTCCTCGTACCCAATTAATACTTCCCTCACTTTCGTCATAGGGGTCTTTACTTGGTCTACCCCTCTGATTAGGACCTTCTCTCCCATTCCCTCAATGGAGTTAATAGTTGGCCCAGTGTGCCCTGGAAAAGGATTATCTCCTACATTTGGATTGTCATAATTGAAGTTAATGACCTTCTGATCCAGCAAATCTTGCACCATAAACTTGAGGGCTAAACACTTTTCAGTCGTATGCCCCGGTGATCCAGCATGATAATCACATCTAGCATTAGCATCATACCCTCGAGGAGGAGGCGTAGGAGGGGGCCCTAACAACTTGATTTCCACCAACCCCTTTTGGATTAGCATAGGTAGGATTTGAGTATATGTGGTGGGTATAGGGTCAAAATCCTTCCATGGCCTCCTTTGTTCCCTTCGGGGATACTTCTGTTGTTGCTGATTTTGCGGAGGTGGCGCCCTTGGCTGTTGGATTTGGAGCGTAGGAGACGCTTGATTAGAGGTTGTAGCTGCCACGTAAGGGTTATAAGGTACTTGAGTATACCTATCAGCAGAAATGGAATTGGCCTCCTTCTTCGAGCTGTTTCCAGAGTACCTTTTGTTGTTATGTTGACTGGAAGACGACTTTCCAATCTTTCCGCTTTTTAATCCATTCACGATCCTTTCCCCAATGATAACTAAATCCGCAAATCCAGTTGAGACAGACCCAATCATATTTTTGTAGTATAGCCCTTGCAATGTTCCCATGAAAATATCTACCAGCTCACTTTCCAGCAGTGGAGGTTGCACACGAGAGGCTAGTTCCCTCCATCTCTGGGCGTATTCCTTAAAAGATTCATTCCCTTTTTGGGACATGTTTTGTAATTGCATACGATTAGGCGCCATGTCCACATTATATTGGGACTGCTTCAGAAAGGCGCTTGCAAGGTCTTCCCAAGTCTTAATGTGAGCCCTCTCCAATTGCATATACCAGTCCAAGGACGCCCCACTAAGGCTGTCTTGAAAAGTGTGTATCATCAGCTTCTCATTCTTAGCATGGGCACCCATCTTTCGGGCGAACATCCGGATGTGGTTTTTGGGACAACTAACCCCTTTATACTTCTCAAAGTCAGGTGCCTTAAACTTAGGAGGTATGACCACATCGGGTACCAGACACATTTCCAAGTCAACCCCAAAGACCTTGGATCCTTCCACAATCCTTAATCGTTCTTCAATCATCTTATACTTTTCATCTGCTTCTCTTCCTTCCATGGCAGCCAGTTTAGTTTCATGAACTACCTGCCTGGAATCCTCCTCTCCATATTGGAGGTGCCAGTCATCAGAGACCTCACGAGTGACAGGTATCTGTATAGGTCGTGATTCTCCATTATGCTCAGGTGGAGGAATAGACCCTACAGGAGGCTGAGTGTTAGTATTCTCTTTACTAGCCTCCAATGCTTCACGTTCCAAGTCAGCCACAAATCCCAAGAGAGGATTATTATCTTCATACTGGGGAGGAGGGGTAGGGACCCTCCTACGGTTACTAGCCTCTGTGTCTCTTGCTATCAAATTATGAATAGCTCAAGTCAGTTGGTCGATTTTGTCCTTAATTTCCTCCATATTTCCTTTGACAGCATCCACATCTCCTTTTAGAGCAGCGTGGTTCAGTTTCATTTGTTCCATAGCTTTCTTTTGGTGGGCGCGGGTGTTGGGTTGAGACGTCAGATTGTTATGATGGTTCTGAGAGAAGATATTGAAAAATGATTTCCGTTTGATGTTTTCTTTTTAAAAATGATTCATGTTTTTATGCATGCATGAATGTATGAGTATGCAAAAATTATTTTGTGACAGGAATCTTAAACCTTTATTTGTTGAGAGCAAAGCCAAGAATAATGGAAATTCAAATGCTTTTATTAATTGCAAAAAGAAAGTGCAAGGGTCAAAGCCCTATTTATTACATAAGGAAACCAAACTAAGGATAAACCCTTAAATTATTCATAACTGAAAGGTAAATAAACAAAAGAAACCATTACATAGAGAAAAACTAAATTCGCCTCCTAATCCTTGTCCTAAACTCCTCTACCATTTCCCGACAAAGTTCAAGAAAATCGGCGATCTCTTTTACTGGTTTGAAGATATCTGCCATGTATTCCGCCTCCTTTAAGCTTCGAGGGATCTCATAAATCAGATCATTGGATAGTATAACCAACTTCTGATATCTCTCTCGATAATACGCCTCTTTCCTTTGCAAATCTGGCATAATCTCCAAGTCCTCCCTAGTAGTTTGCTCTAATTGTTGGTTATGTTCTTCAATATAGGTGCCCCACTCTCTAAGTTCTTCGTAAGACTCCTCAAGCTCTTCGTATAGTCTTCTAAGCTCTCGATTTTCTTCCTGAGTTTCCCTCCATCCTTTTGGCCGTAGGGCAAGAAGTTCTTCAGCTGATCTCATCCGTACAGTTGGATCTAAGGCTTGCCTTTTGCTCTCGAGAAAAGCGTTAGCCAAGCTTTGGACTTCATCCTCTAGGTCTTGGATGCACCTATCACACCCCTCCTTGAACTCCCTTTGCGTAGATGTCATCTAAATGTTCCTCCATTCATCCCTTTGACGCCAGGCTCTATCTAATTGCTCCTTATGGTCTTTGAGACTTGAACTTACAGCTTGAAGGTCGGCATAAGCTCGTTCCTTCTTCCCTTCCTCCATTTTGGCTATCCCTTCATTAACCCTTGACTGCTCTAGAGCTTTATTGAGGCTTATTCTCAATTGACTGCTCTCCCCTGTGGCTTGATAGAATTTGCTCTCCCAATCTTCTTTTTCTTTCCCCAACTGTAGGACAGTCTGTTTGAGTTTCTCTACCTCCTCCATGGAGATCATAACAGGAGCTTTTGGTTCAGTGAGATGTTGCAAAGTGAAGGGTAACTTTACCATTTGCATTATTTCCTTCATCCATTGGTCATAGGGTACCCTAGATTCCTCCCTCGGTCTCTTGAGACTACCCTTCCCTTTGATGCAATGTGTCCACGCTTGCATGATTTCTACAGCCGTAGGATGATCCTTGGTTACTTTACCTTGCAAAATGAAACCCTTAAGTAGTTTATCCTCAGGCTTGTACGTTAAGGGGTGCCCCAACTGTCTCATAGCTAGGATGGGGTTATAATTAATGCACCCTCTAGATCCAATTAAAGGCACATTAGGATAATTCCCATAAATCAGGATAAAGTCTTCCCGGTTGAGGACGTTTGGAAACCACAGGATATCAGTATCAACGAGGGAGACCAAGTATTGGGACCACGCATGCTTGTTCATTCTCCCAAGGTCGTCCATACTTTTTGTCAAATGTGAACTGAGCCATTTATATAGCAAAGGAGCACAACATATCTTAGCTCCATTCTTCCTTTCGTGCCTTAGGTGGAGGGTATGGTAGACATCCGCTAAGAGAGCCGTTGTAGGATCTTGTTCACCGATGGTGGTAGCCAAGAACATATTGATGGCAACTATATCCACAAAATCCTTTGCGCTCGGGAATAAGATCAACCCAAAGATGAGAAGCATCATAACATTATCAAGCATTTTCCAATCGTTATTAATGGCATAATCACTGACTTTTCTTTCCCAGAAACTCCTTGAGAAACCATGGAATCCTTCGTGAAACCTCATACTACTCTTCAGAGTATCTTCACGGATGTGAAAATATCCTGTAATCTCTCCTAATGAAGGGCAATACCCTATCTCCTTGAATGGCACTTTCCCTGCTATAGGGAAATCCATAATCTTACGAAACTCTTCGAGGGTGGGAGCCATTTGGAAATTCTGAAACTGAAAACATCTCAATTCGGTATCATAGAAATGAGCTAGTGCAGTTAACCCCTCTTCTCGAACAGGAACTGTTACAAGGTCCAAGACCTTCCCATAATTTTGGATAATAGACTTCCTTCTTGCACCAGATAACCCCATGGCATAAATTTTTAACCCTTCAATGTCAGATTGCCTTACAGTAATTGGAATAGTCTTTCTTTTTCCTGAGTCCATTCCCTTGCTTTGCTCTCTTTTTTTTTAGAAAAATGTTAAGATTCCTGTGATGCAAAAACAAATTTCATGAACATGATGGATGAGTATTTTAATTAAATGTTGTTTTGTTAAGGTAAGGTGAAATGCAAGCATGGCCCTAACTAGGTAGGCTCCCTATAATAAGTTAGATCTAAGCTTTATCTACCCAATCCCCTCACATGTAGGATATACAGTTTTGGACAGCATAACGGCCCTAGAATTTACAGACTATACCCTTGTTTTACCATGAGAAGGATCAAGCCTTCCTACGGTAAACCTTCGGGATAAGTCATATCTAGGAAGATCCTAGTAACGACCCCTGAAGGTTGAATACTTAGGATCACCATGGGTTAATTGGGTTTTATAAAGGTCCTCAGAATCTTGGACCACATCCAAATTTATTAGCTATGTTAAGGGCTAGCCTTACTGTAGCGAGCGATTTTGGATGCGGTTCTTAAGCGCTGGTCGCTCTCTGCGGTTGAGTTTACTACAGGTCGATTCATTTTTTATCCTATTAAAGCTGATGAAGGAAGGGAAATAAATGTCTCCAATTAACCCTACTTTGCATACTGAGTTTAAACAGCGGTCTGTTAGGTTACGAATGCTATCAATGTGGGGGGGCCTTTGTACTGGTTATTTGTATTTTCGCCAATACGGATTTCTCTCTTTCTTGGATTTTCTGGCGGGGAACGAGGATTAGGATGTTAGGACTGATGCTTTTGATAGATACATGAGAGTATGGGATTTTGGGTTTTTGTTTAGTGTGCTCGCTAAGATTTTTCTTTCAATCTTATGCCTACGTATTCCCGTTTACCGAAACAGAGAAATCAGAGCATTCATAGTTCCTCCTATTCTCTGGGAGGAAATGGTTGTTTTTGGTGTCTTGTTCAAAGCCCAAGATATGAAGCTAAAAGGTCTCATCTTTAGAGAGAATTTGTCATCTCTAAAGAGGGGTTTGTCTGTTACGACTGTTTATAAAGGAGAATTACTTTAACCGGGATTTGTGAATCCGGCAATGCCATAATTTCCTTTATAGGGGATTTTAACCTGAAGGAGAAGACTTTAACTCAGTTTAGAGCAATGCCATCTTTCCTTAGGAATTTCTCATGCTAAAAGAGGGACAGTGGCATGGATGTAGATGATCCAGAGGCTTGCCGCTTACAGCGATTAGATGAAGGGGAAGGAGTTGTTGATGTTTGTATACTATGAACGAGGCACAACTTTGATGCTGAAAGGTTGATTGGATCAACCAGTGGTTTTCTTATACAAAGCCTGAGAGGAGGCTAGTATGTGTCTCGTACAAAGCCCGAAAGAGAGGCTAAAAAGTTTTGACTCGACGATGAAGTCTTTTGGTATCTCGTATAAAGCCCGAGATGAAGGCTAATTGACTCAACAAGAGAGTTTTTTTTGTATCTCGTACGAAGCCCGAGATGGAGGTTGTTGTTTGTTTGGCTCGATAAGAACCTTTTTGTATCTCGTATAAAGCCTGAGATGGAGGCGAAAGGGGTAATTGACTCAACGATGGAGTCTCTTATGTGTCTCGTAAAAAGCCCGAGAGAGAGGCTAAATGTTGTTAGAGTTAAGTGACAGGTCCAGTATACTGATTTTAAAGAGAAAATCAGTTCTTATATGAGCAACACTGTACTCATGGATTTGATTCAAGGATCCGGGTTATTCCTGTTCTTTAAGGAAGTGGGAAATTCGAAGGGTATTGAGACTGTCCGAGTCTATGGGTTTTCTTCCTATTTTTGAAGGGTGCTTGAGAATGTCTTTGAGACTCAAGGAGATTAGACTATCCAAGTCTAGAGTTTCATCTTTTGTACTATCCTTTGAGAAACAGTAGTAGACTTTATGAAAGAACTGTTCTATGCAGATAACTAAGTTCTGTTCCTATACCTCTAGGAGGTCATCGGGACAATTTGTATGAAGCCCAAGAGGAGGCTGGAAACCTTTAAGAAGCCGACGGGTCCTTGTACGAAGCCCAAGAGGAGGCTATCATTCCCGGAGGAAGAGATCTTTATACGAGGCCTAAGAGGAGGCTGCGAATACTTCTAAGAAGCCGGCGGGTCCTTGTACCAAGCCCAGGAGGAGGCGGGGTTGCTTTTAGGAAGACTTACAGTGAAACAGCCCCACAATACAGTTATATGTATATGAAAGCGGTAAATGAAAGCAATAACCACTTACTCGGTTGTAGAGCTTCCATGCTGTTTGGTTAGTTGTTCAACAAGGAAAGATTGAAAACAACAATATATTCAAAATCAAAGGAGAAAGTGCTTTTAAAAGGAGAGATTTGGGGCTTACAGCTCAAGGAGAGGCCCAGGGTTTTATCAGTGAGCGCACTGTTTGAATTTGTACAGAGGGACTTATACAAGTGACTGAGGCCCAAAATGTTTTTTGTACAAGGGTGTTGGGTCTTACACTCTAATAGAGGCCCAAAAAAGTTTAAAGAAAAAAAGATGGGTCTTACTACTCGAGGGTAGGCCCAGATGATTTTTCCGTTTGAAATGGCGATCGCGCCGAGGTTTTGTTTTAATGCAGAGGGACTTATACAATATCTGAGGCCCAAAAATTGTTTTGGTTAAAAGGGGATTGGGTCTTACACTCTAATAGAGGCCCAAGTGAGTTTTAAGAAAAGAAATGGGTTTTACTACTCGAGGGTAGGCCCAGGGTTATTTTGAAAAGGCGACGATCGTGCCGTTTATTTGAAAATGTACAGAGGGACTTATACAACGAATGAGGCCCAACATGTTTTCTATACAAGGGTGTTGGGTCTTACACTCTAATAGAGGCCCAAGTGTATTTGAAAATCAATTTTGAAAGTTGAATTAATCAAAAAAACCCTAATTTTAATCTTTAAAAGTAAATACTTAAAGAAAATCAAACAAAATACAAAATAAATTTGAATAATCCATTTATGATTTTGTTTAAGGTTTGAAAAAAAAATGAGGGATAATCACAAGGAATATTTAAACTCATCAGGTTTTGATTTTCAAAGTAAATATTCACTTTTAGAATGTTTAAAAACAATTAAAAATGAATTTATTCACAAAATACTAATTATATTAATTAAATAATATAAATCTAATTTTTTGGTGGAATAAAATATTTCAACATTTTTGTGAATTATTGCAAAAAGAACCAATCAAAAATGATAAAAATTGAAGGAGTTATTAATTTTTCAAATCATTAAAAATAATAATATGAAAAAAAAAATAAAATAAACAAGTGATAAAAAGTAGTCTGGGGCGAGGGGGATTCGAACCCCAGACCTCTCGCTTGCCAATACACACAAAACCAGCTGATGAACCGTTGGGGCGCAATGCCAATTCAAATATAACATGGCAAGTAAAAAATATATATCAAACTTAGTTGGAAAACCTGAAGAATGGCGCCATGGCCATCTTCTTCCTCGAGCTCGTGCATGAAGCACCATATCTCACTCATCTCCCAACCATTGGACATCATTCAAACACCAAACTCATGCGTTTTTTCACAAGGAAGAAGATGGCAATACCCAATTTTATTCATTTTTAGTGTATAACAAATTATATCATTGTGGCCGTATGAACCCTAATTTTGCAAAAGCAATCGAGTAGGCATGATTATGAGTGCAATGATCAAATTTTCTGAGGGAAAATAATCAGCATATGATGGCAAGCTATTGGCAAAAATATCATGCGAGGAAATATGCATGGATCATGGAGTTTGAGTTTTGAGGCTTACCTTGATGCAAGCTGAAATGGAACTCTGCACAAACTTTGTTCCAGTCGTGAATTAATGATCCCTACAGCTTCAATGGATGTTATGGAGTGTGTTACAAGCTCTGGAACACTTTGAAACTCTTTGGATCAAGCTGGAGACCTCCACCTGCATAATTGAGGCATAATGGCTTGGTTGAAGGGTGATTTTGAGCCTGAGGTGTTACAGTCAGTGTTTAAGTGTTTGGACACCTCAAATACATCATATGTGATGTGTTTGACCAATTGGAATTGATTGCCTAAGGCTGCAACTCAAAACCCGATAGTGGTTACTCAATAAGCCAAAAAACTTGAGGTTTAAGGAAGAATGAGACAAAGCAGTGTTGTAACTGGCTTTGGTGTGAGTTGAATAATCCATTGGGACCTCTATTTATAGGTGATCAGCTTTTGTTTTGGAGGAATAGTGAATGGCTGCTGGATCAGATCACATTTGCATGGATTGGCTTGGAGGATTTCTTCTCAAGCAAGGCAAGTTAGCCATTCCCAAGAGCAGGGCTATGCCTTGACCAAAATCACATTCCTCAGATGTTTTTATTGTTGTTTAATCAGAGAATTTGACTGAGTAGGGTAGCTACCTTGACAATGCACTATTCCACATTAATGCACTTTGAATTCAAGGCAAAATGTGCCAAAGTGGATGAATTTCAAGTTGGAAGATTCCTTGGCTTTTTGACTCAGATTTATCAGTTGGATTAGATGCAATGTGATTGGTTTGAATACATGTGGCATGCTGATCCTCAGTTTTTGGTTCAAAATCGTGTGTGGCAAGCAAACATGCAAACTGATTTTTCCAAAACAGCTTGCAGCAGCATGACTTTGGGCATGGATTTCTCTTGGCTCAAGTTGAATCAATTCATGCTGTTAGGCTCTTTGAATTCTTGGCAACATATGCAACAACATTGATGTTTAACTTTGTATTTGATTCAGCTTGCATCTATGTGAAAAGATCTCACAAGTTTTGGTGTTTCAACAAAATCTGTCTTGGATAGAATTTTTTCTAAGTGTTGGAAAATGGTGTACTTTCATATTTTCAGCCATTTTGGCTCACTCATAGCTCAAAATCCACAATGAATTGGAGTTAGGTCTAGTTGAAGTTTTTGTAGAGGGCAATGAGATCTACAAATCAAGCTTTGGATGGGAAAAAATGGCCTTGTGGTTTAGGATTTATGACCCTCCAAAGTTGGTACCCTAGCCACTTTATTTTTAACTTAGAAAATTTTCTAAGTTTTTATGGTTACCCCTTTTACAAGTTATCCCACTTTCTTTGATTTTTCTTGATGAATGATGATTCAAATCATACATTAACATCATTTTAGGGTTAAAAATCCATTTTGGTGAAAAATCTCAAAAAGTCAAAGTTGACTTTTGTGCACAGTTGACTTTTTATCAGATGAATTCCAAACTGTGCAATTCTTCAGGAAATCATGTCCTTGACCTAAATCAAACTTGATGGACATGTTCCATGGGTGTAATAGGGTATATTGAGGCATGTCCTAGGGTTTGGGAGCATGTACTGGTCAAAAGTCAAAGTTACAGTTGACTTTTTCCTTAAAACCCTAACTGTGGTGCAGATGAAATTGAGACTTGTTGCTCAAGCTTCTTGGATTAATCCATTATTCCAAACGGATCAATATAGTTCATTAGAGACCCTCAAACCCTCTCTTGAGGTCTTGGCTCATGATTTGCCCTAAAAGTCAACTTAGGGGTGAATTAGGTCAACAAACCCTAATTCCTGATTTTTGATGAATGCATCCCCTGAGGCAAAATTGACTTGATGATTGGGTCCATGAGGTTCCATGGAGTATATTAGGTTAGGTTTTGGATTATTGGCTTGTGCCCAGATGAAAAATTTCCATCTGGAGGCCCTGGTCGACCAAAACCCTAATTTGGTGACACTGTCGATCTTGAGACTTGATCCACCTAGAAGGGAGCAGCCTTGTGCTTAATCCTTGAAGTGGGAGTCCTTTTGATCCATTGTGGATGTTTGAGAGGTTAGACAAGTTGAAGATCATGCCATTCCTTGATTGATCCTTTGTCGAAGCACTCAGAGAGGACTTGAAACCCTAACTTTGATTGTGGTGAATGCTCACCCATCTTTGGGGAGACTGATGAAGTATGATGGTTCCTCCATATTGTAATGATGATTTTCACAATGATGGGAAATATTAGTGGTCAAAATTTGGGGTATGACAGATGCCCCTATTTAATCTTCTTGAACACGAAGGTATGAATGACGAAGGTATTCGGGCATTCGGGGTGCAAGAGGGTTAAATATCGGAATACCCGAAATTTTGATGGTGGTTATGAACGGTAGCTTACGTATTCATCTTCTTTTAGCTAAGCAATGATGCTTAGAAAAGGTAAACTTTCCCTCGATCCTGGTCTTCAGCCAAGGAACTGGTCTCAGTTTCTAAAATAAACTTCCCCTCGATCCTGGTTTCCTATCGAGGAATTGGTCTTAGTTTCTCTTGTAAACTTCCCCTCGATTCTGGTTTCCTACCGAGGAACTGGTCTTAATTTCTTTCGTCAATAAACTTTACTGACAAGGGACGCTATTCGTAGCGGTTTTCCTCAAACTTCTCGCCGAATTTTCCTGGGGAGATGCCATTTGATGGAAAAAATTTTGATGTCAAACTCGCTGGGGAACCTAGTCGTCTGAGTTGTAGATGTGTACAAACTTCTCTGTTGGAGATGCCATTTGTTGATTCTACTTGGGGAATGTGAGTCCCTTGAGAGACTGCATTCGCTTGGGGTCTTTACATCATACTTTTCTCGGAGATCTTCTCGGAGAAATGCCATATGATGTGATCCAATTTTGAGGTTCCGATGACCTTTTCATCAGTGGGTTTTTCAGAGAAAAACTGCCGTACTGCCGAATCTCCGATTTAGGAGGCTTTCACTCGGGATTTTCTTTAGTCCAGGAAAACAAGGATATCATCTTCAACGGCGAAGAGTGATTTTAACTGAGGGCTCTCTGGTCTTTCAGAGGTTCAAGTTATCAAAGTGGTCGAGGACCCAACTTCAATCCAGAAATAAAATTGGAGGAGAGAGATTGTTCAGACGTAACACTTCCTGACGAGGAAAGGGCTGACAACTCGATTGAGAGGACTTTTATCATTAGGGGACAAGATCGACTAGAGTGATAGCGATGCAATATGAAATGTGAATGTAAATCAATAATGCATGATGTATGTATGTATATGATGACAAAGACTGACGCGACATACAAACTGACAGGTGAACACTACTGGATACTCGGCCATCGCGGGGCGGAGAAGTACCGTTGGTTCAGAATAGCAATTCCACCTTGCTTAGGAGAGATAGTCCCTGTTGGGAGCTAAGTTGGTCGGAATTAGGAGATAAGAACTCGGCCGAGGCGTGTCAGACGAAACAAGGTCTCTGACACAGTCGATCCCTTCATTCAGGCGTACTGGGTTAGAAGGAGTACTTTGATTCTGCACTTTGAAGCTCGCTTACTTTTGGAGAAGCGATCGATGTTCAACAGTCAAAAGAAATTGCCGTCTTTATTAAAAAGCAGAAAAAGTTTTAACAAGTAAATTCATTTTTTGTTTTATTTCAGGAATCGTTAATCATGTTAACAACGTCGTTCTGTAAAGCTAAAACAAATAATAATTACAAACAAAAGCACAAAGGCTCAAATTTTATTGATAAGATGGAGATCAGCCAAACGCGTGATTCCAAAGAGTATATACAAAGTTAGAAAATGGTAATTTACAGGGAAAAGGGCTACATTGAAACATAACGACCACTATCCTTCTACCAACTTTGAATTCTGGACATCCTGAGCTTCTGTCGAAGATGACCTTGACTGGAGTTTTCCTCCGACGGATGATGTAACTGCTGCTGAGGGACTTGCCTCTGTTGAACATAGTTACTTGCCATTATCCCTAATTTTTTCCTGGATTGTACTATGATGTTTCCAATCCATCGGGATGATTTTTTTTTTATTTTGTCTCTAACTTTTGCCTGGACCGCCCTTTCGGGTTTTCAATCCACCGAGACGTGTTTTTTTTAGTTTAGGCGAAGTATTTCTTGACTACGTCAACATTCGTGGGGTAGGAAAATTCCTCTCCGTCCATGGTTGCAAGTCTCAAGGCGCCGCCTGAGAAAGCTTTCGTGACCACATAGGGGCCATCATAATTCGGAGTCCACTTGCTCCGAGAATCAGTGAGAAATGATTGTATCTTCTTGAGCATGAGGTCTCCTTTCCTGAAGACACGAGGTCGGACCTTTTTGTAGAACACTCTCTTCATTCTTTGCTGATACTACTGACCATGGCATAGTCCCGTGATTCGTTTCTCTTCAATCAGATTCAGTTCGTCGTGTCGACTTTGACACCATTTAGCTTCGGTGAGCTTAGCTTCTATCAATACCTGAATTGATGGGATCTCTACTTCTATGGGGAGCACTGCTTCCATGCCATATACTAGAGAGAAAGGGGTAGCCCCTGTTGAAGTGCGGACAGATGTGCGATAACCGTGAAGAGCAAAGGGTAGCATCTCGTGCCAATCTTTGTAGGTTACAACCATCTTTTGAACGATCTTCTTGATGTTCTTGTTAGCCGCTTCTACCGCTCCGTTCATCTTAGGTCGGTAGGGAGATGAGTTATGGTGTTCGATCTTGAACTCTGCACACAACTCTTTCATCATCTTGTTGTTCAAGTTAGATCCATTATCAGTAATGATCTGGCTTGGAACACCATAACGGCAGATGATATTGTTTTTGATAAATCGGACCACCACTTGCCGGGTTACATTAGCGTATGATGCTGCTTCGACCCACTTGGTGAAGTAGTCAATGGCTACTAGGATGAACCGATGTCCGTTTGAAGCCTTGGGCTCAATCATGCCAATCATGTTGATTCCCCATATCGAGAATGGCCATGGGGAAGAGAGAACTTTGATGTACTGTCAACCAGCATGTCAATGTGTGGTAAAGGAAAGCCGTCCTCTGGACTTGCCTTGTTCAGATTCCTGTAACCAACACACATTCTGACCCTTTCATCCTTTTTGGGAACGGGTACGAGGTTTGCTAACCATTGAGGATATTAAGACGTAGCGAGGAAACCCGCGTCAATCTGTTTCTGCACCTCCTCTTTGATTTTGATGGCCATGTCCGGATGAGTACGTCTCAACCTTTGCTTTACTAGCGGACATTCCGATCTCAATGGTAAGTGATGTTCCACGATGCTGGTATCCAACCCTGGCATATCCTGACAGGACCAAGCGAATACATCAGGAAATTCTTTGAGAAGCTTTATCAAACTCTCTTTGGCAGTTGGACTGAGAAGTGCCCCAATCCTGATTTCTTTTCTCTCTTGTTCTGAACCCAAGTTTACCGTTTCCAATGGCTCTTTGAGAGGTTCAATGGACCTTTCCTCTTGTCTGAGTAGTCGAGAGATCTCTTCTGGAATTTTGTCGTCATTTTCTTCTTCAGCCCCAAATACTGGGAACTCAAACTTGGGAGAAGGCATTGGATCGTATGTTTCAACGGGGTTTAAAACAAGCAATCTGCATGACGTGATGATTCGTGTTTAGAAGAGATGGAGAAAAATGAAAAAGTGTGCAGTGTATTTATTTTACTGCTTGTTTTTATTTTTAATTGTTTTTTACCATTTACTATTTTCTGAAAAAGCAAAAAGAGAAAACAACAATTAATGCGGAAATTACAGAACGACGTTATTTTATTAATGAACAAGTCGAATCTTGAAACTACAGCCCTATAAAACAAAACTCTGTCGCTTTGGGCTAAGCGAAGAGGGATATTTACAGAAAGCGAGCCCTATCAAAACATCCGTTTCACCTGGGCAGGGTGAAAGGTTAAAGATGGCAATTACTTTGACTGATGAACGACCTTCGGAACCTCGACGGCAACCCATTGGCGGCGAACTCCTCGGTGAATCACAAAGTTTGGTACCTTCCTTGATTTGTCTTCAGAAATGACGCTGATTTCTGGTGGAGCAGGATCATTGGAATAAATCTCCCAGGCAGAATTGTCGTAGGAGAATTCCTCTGTTACATTTTGCATAGTATTTGTACTCTCAGCTGTATCTCCCCATCCAGTAGGCTGGATATCTTCGAGCCTGATACGAGAGCTTTTGGGAGCGGTGTACTTGACCATATAGTCGTATTTTCCACTCGGTTGTCCCAGAGTGTCCCAAACTTCTTTGGAACTGGAGGAGTCATCTCTCCCGATGACATTAACCTCAGGAAAAGCATAGTTGATGAATTCAAGTCCTGTAAACGTTGCAAATTCATCTTCATGTTGAGTAGTTTCTGAATGACCTGAGTGTTGATCCCATGACATGGTGGGGACACAGGTATTCTGTTCAATGATGGTCAGCTAATTTTCATTGTTCGGCTGACTCTCTTGCCCCAAGTTTCCTGGGTAAGGTTGCCACATTGGCAGACCATCCATTGGGCCATAGTAATTATGGTCAAAGTTGTCTTTCATCAGAGTGTCTTCCTCTAATGAATTTGGTGGAGCACGACATCCTTCCGGATCACAATCTCCATATATCATTTCGACATCTGACCTTGGTATAAATCTCGGACTCTGTACGGGATAGCAAAATGGCGTAGGCACCTCTTCCTGAGACATATAACCGTCCTCGTTCAGATAAGACTTCCATTCTTCATCCGTGTCAGAGGGACCGTCCTCATTGATAGCATGTACTGCTTGAGACACCGGGTGAAGAAAACCTCCACTGTGGAAGAAGTTTTGAAGGGGATGAAGACTTTCATCGTTGGCAGCTGTCTGGGTACAGGTTGCAGAAAAACCAAGACCCTTCTTTGTTTTATTGTCAGTAGGAATGACAAGCTGTCCCCATCCTGTTGTATCGGTACTCTCGACCGCTTTAACAGCATCATTGTATGAGGAAATCGAGGTTCCTCCTGTGAACTGATTGTTCTTGCTCACCGACAGTGCTTGGAACTGAGTTCCAATAATCTCATCGGGTTCTATGCCAGTAGTTGATGATGACAAGTTGCTTACAAGCAAGGCTTGCTCCCCACAAACTGTGACAAGTTGATCGTTCTTGACGAACTTTAGCTTTTGGTGGAGGGTTGACGTAACCGCTCCAGCCTGATGTATCCAAGGTCTTCCTAATAAACAATTGTATGTTGCCCGGATGTCCATGACCTGGAAAGTGACTTGGAAAGTGTGAGGACCAATAGTTATGGGAAGATCAACTTCGTCGATAACTGTTTTTCTGGATCCGTCGAACGCTTTGACGACGACCTCGCTGATTCTCATCGGAGGGCCTTTGAATGATAATTGCATCAAAGTAGACTTCGGCATAACATTCAGGGCTGACACTGTGTCTACCAGTACGCTGGCTAAAGCATCGTCCTGGCAGTTAACTGTGATATTGAGCACCATATTATGACGGCGACCCTCTTCGGGTAATTCCTCATCACTAAATCCCAAAGCCCGAGAGAGAGGCTAAAAAGTTTTGACTCGACGATGAAGTCTTTTGGTATCTTGTATAAAGCCCGAGATGAAGGCTAATTGACTCAAGAAGAGAGTTTTTTTTGTATCTCGTACGAAGCCCGAGATGGAGGATGTTGTTTGTTTGGCTCGATAAAAACCTTTTTGTATCTCGTATAAAGCCCGAGATGGAGGCGAAAAGGGTAATTGACTCAACGAGGGAGTCTCTTATGTGTCTCGTACAAAGCCCGGGAGAGAGGCTAAATGTTGTTTCAACTAAGTGACAGGTCCAATATACTGATTTTAAAGAGAAAATCAGTTCTTATATGAGCAACATTGTACTCATGGATTTGATTCAAGGATCCGGGTTATTCCTGTTCTTTAAGGAAGCGGGAAATCCGAAGGGTATTGAGACTGTCCGAGTCTACGGGTTTTCTTCCTATTTTTGAAGGTTGCTTGAGAATGTCTTTGAGACTCAAGGAGATTATACTGTCCAAGTCTAGAGTTTCATCTTTTGTACTATGCTTTGAGAAACAGTAGTAGACTCTATGAAAGAATTGTTCTATGCAGATGACTAAGTTCTGTTCCTATACCTCTAGGAGGTCGTCGGGACAATTTGTATGAAGCCCAAGAGGAGGCTGGAAACCTTTAAGAAGTCGACGGGTCCTTGTACGAAGCCCAAGAGGTGGCTATCATTCCCGGAGGAAGAGATCTTTATACGAGGCCTAAGAGGAGGTTGCGAATACTTCTAAGAAGCCGGCGGGTCCAAGTACTAAGCCCAAGAGGAGGCGGGGTTGCTTTTAGGAAGCCCGTGGGTCCTTGTACGATGCCCAAGAGGAGGCCGATTACTTTTAAGAAGCCGATGGGTCCCCAAACCCCGAGAAATTCAAGGCAAGCTATCCACAAGGAATAGATCAAGTCAGGAAAGTTCGAGAATTTGGAAGAAACTCAAGAGATGCCATTCACGGAGAAAAGATCATCTCTGGGGAGTAGAGTTTCTTGACAAGTGCTTTTAAGAAGCCTGTGGATCCCCAAACCCCGAGAAGTTCAAGACATGCCATTCACCGAGAATAGATCAAGCCAGGAAAGTCCGAGAATTTGGAAGAAACTCAAGAGATGCCATTCACGGAGAAAAGATCATCTCTGGGGAATAGAGTTTCTTGACAACTTCTATGAGTGACAGTCTATGAAAGGGTTCACAGAGAATGCTGCCTTTCATATCTCCATATTGTTTAACCCCAAGAGGAGGGAAGACTGTGTCTGGTAATCCTATGGGGATCTAGTTTAGACTATTTCTAAGAGTGATCAACGGGCTTAATGCTAGACGTAGTTGCCGGGGAAACTCTAAATATCTATACTATTATTACACAGTTGATATGAGTTTATGAAAGAAGACTTACAGTGAAACAGCCCCACAATACAGTTATATGTATATGAAAGCGGTAAATGAAAGCAATAACCACTTACTCAGTTGTAGAGCTTCCATGCTGTTTGGTTAGTTGTTCAACAAGGAAAGATTGAAAACAACAATATATTCAAAATCAAAGGAGAAAGTGCTTTGAAAAGGAGAGATTTGGGGCTTACAGCTCAAGGAGAGGCCCAGGGTTTTATCAGTGAGCGCACTGTTTGAATTTGTACAGAGGGACTTATACAAGTGACTGAGGCCGAAAATGTTTTCTGTACAAGGGTGTTGGGTCTTACACTCTAATAGAGGCCCAAAAAAGTTTAAAGAAAAAGAGATGGGTCTTACTACTCGAGGGTAAGCCCAGATGATTTTTCCGTTTGAAATGGAGATCGCGCCGAGGTTTTCTTTTAACGCAGAGGGTGTCATACCCCAAATTTTGACCACTTAGATTTCCCATCATTGTGCAAATCATCATCACAATATGGATGAACCATCATGCCTCACCAAATGCCTCAAGGGTTGCTGAGCATCCACTACAGTCAAACTTAGGGTTTCAAGCCCTCTTAGAGTCCTTAGACAAAGGATCAATCAAGGAATGACATGATCTTCAACTTGTCTAAACCTCTCAAACATACACAGAGGATCAAAAAGGACTCCCACTTCAAGGATTAAGCACAAGGTTGCTCCCTTTTAGGTGAATCAAGTCTCAAGATCGCCAGTGTCACCAAATTAGGGTTTTGGTCGACCAGGGCCTCCAGATGAAAAATTTCATCTGGACACAAGCCAAAGATCCAAAACATAACCTAATATACTCCATGGAACCTCATGGGCCCTGTCATCAAGTCAATTTGACCTCAGGGGATGCATACATCAAAAATCAGGAATTAGGGTTTCTTGACCTAATTCACCCCTAAGTTGACTTTTGGGACAAATCATGAACCAAGACCTCAAGAGAGAGTTTGAGGGTCTCTAATTAACTATATTTATCCATTTGGAACAATGGATTAATCCAAGAAGCTTGAGCAACAAGTCTCAATTTCATCTGCACCACCATTAGGGTTTCGTGAGGAAAGTCAACTGTAACTTTGACTTTTGACCAGGACATGCTCCCAAGCCCTAAGACATGATTAAATATACCCTATGACACCCATGGAACATGTTCATCAAGTTTGATTTAGGTCAAGGACATGATTTCATGAAGAATTTCACAGTTTGGAATTCATCTGATAAAAAGTTAACTGTGCACAAAA
This sequence comes from Lathyrus tuberosus, assembly GCA_022829125.1. Lineage (NCBI taxonomy): Eukaryota > Viridiplantae > Streptophyta > Magnoliopsida > Fabales > Fabaceae > Lathyrus > Lathyrus tuberosus. Next base: position 3,562,577 of record JALAZF010000199.1, on the reverse strand, counting down.
GTCAACTTTGACTTTTTGAGATTTTTCACCAAAATGGATTTTTAACCCTAAAATGATGTTAATGTATGATTTGAATCATCATTCATCAAGAATAACCAAAGAAAGTGGGATAACTTGTAAAAGGGGTAACCATAAAACTTAGAAATTTTTCTAAGTTATGGAAAAAGTACCACTAATACACTAACTTTGGAGGGTCATAACTCCTAAACCACATGGGCATTTTTTCTCATCCAAAGATGGATTTGTAGCCCTCACTACCCTCTACAAAAACTTCAACTAAACCTAAGTCCAACTCATTAAGGATTTTGAGTTATGGAGTGATCAAAATCAAGAAATCACACTTTGTTCCAACACTTAGTGAAAATTTCACTAAGTCAGATTTTGCTTCACTTTTTGCCAAATGTAGAAGGATTTTTCACTTGGAATCAAAAGAGATCAAAACCAAACTTGTTCAAACAGTTGTTGTATCATGTAAGGGCTTTCCAAAATGGCCAAGAGCATTGCCAAATACAACTTACACCATGAGATATGACATTGTCAAGTTGCCTTGCTGAAATCTGTCAAAGGCAAGGCAGAATTTGCAACTTTGCTCGATTTTCCAAAATCAGCCAAATCCAATTGCTCCTATCCACTTGGACACCACAGAGGATTGAATCTAAAGGGGACAATCACTGAGCCAAGTCTCCAAAGTCCATGGAACAAGAAATAGCATGTTGAACCTAGAATGGCCAAAATAGGGACAAGACTTCAAATTTGGATTGGAGCATTCAATGGAAGCATCAAGGTGGCATGGACTGAGCCATTCTCATCTGAAATCAGTCAAGACTTATCCAAGACCAAGGGAACCAAAGCTCTGTGCCCTAACCTCTAGTCAATGGCTAGAGGAGACTTGAAATTCCATTGGACAACATTGGCCAAACCTACTTACCAGCTGCCATTCACTATTCCTTGCAAAACAAACTTGCTCTACTATAAATAGAGCTCAATTGTGATCAGTTTGAGTACACCAAAGCCATCTAACAGATGCTTTCCTCAAAATCTCTTTCTCTTGGCAAAAATGCCTTTCTTAGCAAGGTAGCTATCGGGTTTTGAGTTTGAGAGCAATTCCAATCAAACCAATCACTCACACACCTCATATACATCACATATGAGCTGATCAAACACTTAGATCACTTCTGAAACACCAATTTCACGAAATCACCAGCTGGTTGCTCAAATTTTCAATCAAGTTGCAGCTGGGGTACCACAAATTGATCCAGCCAATTTCAATCAAGTCCAACCATTCAAACACACTCCATAGGGTGTAGGGAAGCTGTTCAGATCATCACCACTCGTCTGTAACACCTCCAAATCAAAAATCACATTGCACTTGCTGTCACGGCTTGGAGGTAAGCACATACTTGGTCATCTCTCAATCCATGCATATTTCCTCGCACAATAATTTGGCCATATGTTCATAATCATGCATGGAATGTTTTCCCTCAATTAATTGCATTGTTTGAATCGTGTATCAAAAATCCTAGCCTTCATGCAAAAATTAGGGTTCTTGAGGTTTCTTCGTGATTTCATGTTTTATGTTTAATTTAAATGAAATTAAGTGTTATAAACATGATCGTGAGGTTGAGACGAGCATAATGATATGTGGATTGCATGATATGATTACGTATTCAGTGAGATTGGATGGAAAACGCAAATCAGCCAAACCCAGAAAAACGCGGGTGTTCTTGCTTGTGTTCTTGGCGCCTTTTTCACAAATTCAAATATTTGAATTTTGTGATTTTGTTTAATTGATTCAAAAATTAATTTCTCTCTGAGTTTTAATGATTTTGAGTTGATTCTTTTTTTGATAATTCAAAAAAATGTTGAAATATTTTGTTTTATCAAAAAATCCCAAAAATATTATTTATTTCATATAATTGATATTTTTGCAAAGAATTAATATTTTAATTGTTTTTGACATTTTAAATATTTTTTCCACATTGATTTTGCAACTTTTAATGCTTTCTAATTATTTTGTAGGTCAATACTTAATTTTTGAAGCATTAATCCAAGATCACAATTTGTTTTTCACATGTTAAACAATTTTGATCATTTTAATTGAATTTTTATTCAATTAAAACACATTTTGAAAACAAATTAGGGTTTTTGGATTAATTCAACCCTCATAAATCATTTTCAAAACTTTTTGGGCCTCTAATAGAGTGTAAGACCCAATCCTTTTTTGACCAAACCATTTTGGGCCTCATTGTATTGTATAAGTCCCGATACCGTCAAAAAACAAACGGCACGATCGTCGCCCTTTTAAAAATAACCTTTTGGGCCTCTCCTTGAGCTATAAGACCCATTCAAAACTTTTGGGCCTCTAATAGAGTGTAAGACCCAACCCCTTTTGAAAACCAAATTATCTTGGGCCTCAGTCATTGTATAAGACCCACTGCGTTTTCAAAACCTCGGCGCGATCGCCATTTCAAACGAAAAATCAATTGGGCCTACCCTCGTGTTATAAGCCCCACTCTTTTTCTTTAAAACTCTTTGGGCCTCTAATAGAGTGTAAGACCCAACCCCCTTTGTACAGAAAACATTTTAGGCCTCAGTCACTTGTATAAGTCCCTCTGTACAAATTCAACAGTGCGCTCACTGATAAAACCCTGGGCCTCTCCTTGAGCTGTAAGCCCCAAATCTTTCTTTTTCAAAGCACTTTCTCCTTTGATTTTGTATATACTGTTGTTTCCAATCTTTCTTTGTTGAACAACTAACCAAACAGCATGGAAGCTCTACAACCGAGTAAGTGGTTATTGCTTTCATTTACCGCTTTCATATACATATAACTGTATTGTGGGGCTGTTTCACTGTAAGTCTTCTTTCATAAACTCATATCAACTGTGTAATAATAGTATAGATATTTCGAGTTTCCCCGGCAACTACGTCTAGAACTAGGTGATGCCGTTTCGTTTATTCATAGAAATAGACAGCTAGATCCCAAATAGGATCACCAGATACAGTCTTCTCTTCGGTTGTCCTCATTAGGAACTGTCAAGAAATTCTATCCCCCAGAGATGAATTATTCTCGGTGAAACTTCTCTTGAATTTCTTCAAACCCCACGGGCTTCTTAAAAGCATCGGCCTCCTCTTGGGCATTGTACAAGGACCCACAGGCTTCCTAAAAGCAACCCCGCCTCCTCTTGGGCTTAGTACAAGGACCCTACGGCTTCTTAGAAGTATTCACAGCCTCCTTTTAGGCTTCGTATAATGATCTCTTCCTCCAGGAATGATAGCCTCCTCTTGGGCTTAGTACAAGGACCCGTCGGCTTCTTAAAAGATTCCAGCCTCCTCTTGGGCTTCGTACAAATTGTCCCGACGACCTCCTAAAGGTATAGGAACAGAACCTAGTCATCCTCATAGAACAGTCCTTTCATAGAGTCTACTACTGTTTCTCAAAGCATAGTACAAAAGACAAAACTCTAGACATGGACAGTCTAATCTCCTTGAGTCTCAAAGACATTCTCAAGCACCCTTCAAGAATAGGAAAGAAACCCGCAGACTCGGACAGTCTCAATACCCTTCGGATTTCCCGCTTCCTTAAAGAACAGGAAAAACCCGGATCCTTGAATCGAATCCCTGAGTACAGTGTTGCTCATATAAGAACTAATTTTCTCTTTAAAATTAGTATATTGGACCTGTCACTCAACTGAAACAGTTAACCTTAGCCTCCTCTTGGGCTTTATACAATGATTCTCCCCAGCAGAGTCAAACAACGTTTAGCCTCTCTCTCGGGCTTTGTACGAGACACATAAGAGACTCCCTCATTGAGTCAATCACCCTTTCGCCTCCATCTCAGGCTTTATACGAGATACAAAAAGGTTCTCATTAAGCCAAACAAACAACAACCTTCACCTCGGGCTTCGTACGAGATACAAAAAAAACTCTCTTGTTGAGTCAAAACAGCCTCCATCTCGGGCTTTATACGAGATACCAAAAGACTTCATCGTCAAGTCAAAAACCTTTTAGCCTCTCTCTCGGGCTTTGTACGAGACACATATTAGCCTCCTCTTAGGCTTTGTATAAGAAAACCACTGGTTGATCCAATCAACCTTTTAGCATCAAAGTTGTGCCTTGTTCACAGTACACAAACCTCAACAACTCCTTCCCCTTCATCTAATCGCTGTAAGCGGCAAGCCTCTGGATCATCTACATCCACGCCACTGTCCCTCTTTTAGCATGAGAAATTCCTAAGGAAAGATGGCATTGCTCTACACTGAGTTAAAGTCTTCTCCTTCAGGTTAAAATCCCCTATAAAGGAAATTATGGCATTGCTAGGATCCGTGTATCCCGGTTAAAGTAATTCTCCTTTATAACCCGTCACCCAATAGTAGTGACAAACAAACCCCTCTTTAGAGATGACAAATTCTCTCTAAAGTTGAGACCTTTCAGCTTCACATCTTGGGCTTTGAACAAGATACAAACAACTTTTCGCTTCACATCTTGGGCTTTGAACAAGACACCAAAAACCATTTCCTCCCATAGAATAGGAGGAACTACGAACGCTCTGATTTCCCTTTTTCGGTAAAACGGGAATACGTAGGCATAAGATTGAAAGAAAAATCTTAGCGAGCACACTAAACAAAAACCCAAAATCCCATTCAAAAAACACCAGTCCTAACATCCTAATCCTTGTTCCCCGTTAGAAACCTTCTGCCCAGGTAAAAAGAAAGAAAACCGTATTGGCGAAAATACAAATAACCAGTACAAAGGCCCCTCCACATTGATAACATCCGTAACCTAACAGACCGCTGTTTAAACTCAGTATGCAAAGCAGGGTTAATTGGAGACATCTATTTCCCTTCCTTATTCAGCTCACAATAGGATAAAAAATGAATCGACCTATAGTTTTAAGCTCAAACCGCAGAGAGCGACCAGCGCTTAAGAACCACGTCCAAAATCGCTCGCTACAGAAAAATGGCGCCCACCGTGGGGCTTTTCAAAGTTAGATCTAGGCACGGTCTTCCTTCTCTTCACTTATGTGAAAGCCACAGATTGGGGCTTCCGCCGGGGAACCCATTTCTGTCTGGAACTTAGGATTCATAGCTTCATAAGTCTAGGATGATTAGGACAAATATATATACTTCTTTTCCTAATTGCTATACATGTTTATTTTTCTACTAATGGGAATGCGGGTGATGCCGTATGTGGAAAGAATGAGTATACACTTAAGATAAGTGAGGGCGACGAGGTCGACCATCAACCTCAGTGGAGGCTGACCAATGCAACCCATTCACTCTTCTATCCAATGGGCCGGTTGTTAAGTCTGAGAAGCTGAGGAGCCAAACCCTTTCATAGTGCGGAAACTATCGGAAATAGTTGTTACGCGATACTACCCTCATTTGAGGCTGGTGATCTATTCTCGGTGAATGGCACTTACTCTAAGATTGCTTTACAACTCGCTGGCGATCCGCTTGTTATTTTGCTTTCCTGGGAGGAGCTAATGATAATGAGTACAGGTACAAAAATCACCCTAGTATAAACCTTTGGGGATGGGTAGAGCCTTGACTTCATGACAACGACCCTTTGACCCCATGTTTTTTCCATGTTTTTGTGTGCTGCATTCATGCATTCATTTAATAAAACATTAAAACATTCAAAAAAAAAAAAACTTCTCTTCTAGTCTCTCTGTTTTTCAAATTAAACTAAGACTGTGATTGCAAATATCAGAGAAGAAGATTACACTAATGGATTTTGGTAGAAGGAGAACTCACCAGTATACCTTCAAGGTTCCAAAACTAGAGGATTTAAGAAGGTTAGCGAGGATGATCACTAACCCAGAGGCTTTTAGAGCCAAGCACGGAGGTTTGCTACCACTATTAAGAGTCCATGTGATTGAGGGAATCATGGATGCGCTTATTCAGTTTTATGATCCGGTTTATCACTGTTTCACATTCCCGGATTACCAGCTAGCAGCAACGCTGAAGGAGTATTCTCATCTGGTTGATCTACATATCACCGATCGAGCTCCATTTTCTGGACTGGAAGAAATTCCAAAGAATCAGACCATTGCAAGAGCAATTCATTTGGACGAGTCTGAGGTTAGGACTCACCTAACCACTAAGGGTGGCATCCAAGGTTTGCCAGCCCAGTTCTTGACAAAGAGGGCCCTGTATTTTGCCAGTATAGGAAACATAACTGCTTTTGAAAGCATCTTTGTCTTGCTCACCTACGGGTTATTTTTGTTTCCCAACATTAATAACTTCGTTGACATTAACTCCATTAAGGTTTTTCTCATTGGAAACCCTGTACCGACTTTGCTCGCAGATGCGTATCATTCTGTACACTTAGGAAATTTGTACAGTGGAGGGGAGATCACGTGCTGTATACCTCTGCTTTACAAATGGTTTATCTCTCACTTGCCCAAGTCTACTGCTTTTTGGGATTGTAAGAGTGCCTTACGCTAGTCGCAGAAGATCATGTCTCTTACGAACTCTGATATAGATTGGTGTTATAGGATTTATGAGGGAATCAGAATCATTGACCGTTGTGGAAACTTCCCCAACATACCCCTCATAGGAACTAAAGGAGGAATCAACTACCATCCGATGTTGGTTCTTCGTCAATTTGGATACCCGATGAGACACATCCCACTGGGTGTTCATCTGGAAGGTCTTTTCTTCAAAGAAGGAGAAAACGACAGAGCGCTAAAGATGGAAATAGCGCACGCTTGGAAACATGTTCATAAGAAAGGACGAGAGTCTCTTGGAAAACCGGACTGTGTCTCAGTGGAGCCTTACCTCCATTGGGTACAAACTAGAGCTCTCAAGTTGAAGATGCCTTATCCTCGTTACGGAATTCTTCCGCCGAGGGAATCTGTCATGTACTTCATGACGGAAACTGAAAAGCTTCAGGTTACTCTCAACAAAGTCCAGAAGGAGAGAAGATCTTGGAAGAACAAGTACCGCACCCTCGACATAGAGTGCATCAAAATACAACAATTATTAAAAGAAAAGGATGCTCTGATTGAAGTTTTGGAGCAACATGCTGTAGAGAATCAAGATGACCAAAGGAATTTGCTCGCTCCTTTCACCTGGCAAAGGAATGACAACCCGACAACGGCCCAAGAGCCCCGGTCAAAGAAAAGGAAGATACCAGAATCAGCACCCGATTTCTCTTCAGAGAGGACTCGGGACCCATTAGCTTAGGTTTCTGTTTCTGCACCTTGTAATCTACTGTATTTCCATTTCTGTAATCCTTTGAATTCAATAAAAAGGGGTTTCCCCACCGTTTGTTATTTGCAATCTAATTGTCGAAGTTTATTTTGATTAAACCTTAAACAATTAATATAATCATTGCATTCATCATTCTCACATTGCGTATTCTTCTTCCCTACGAATCTCACGTTTGTGTCTCGATTCTAGAGTCAAACTGTCTCATTCGTACAATACTCTGGCCAATCGTCAGAAAAAGATGGATGATCTTGAGGAAGAGAACAGAGAGTTGAAAGAAGAGATCGACGCTCTGAGAGAGGATATGAGAAAGCTTCGTAGCGACATGCAAGCCATGGCAGAAGCTCAGCTACAACGAACTGTGATCTTAGAGGTCACCTCAACGCCCATAGTAGAAAAGTATGATCCTAGGTATCAGATGCCGAAAGATCGTCCTTGGGGCATGCCTGTTAACTATATTCCGGAAGGATATGTTCCGCTGATCACTGAAGATCAGGGAATCACAACAGAAGCCGCTGTGCCTGAAGGTTACAAACTTCGGGAAAACGAAGATACCAGGGGCATACTAAAGACTCCTGAAGGTTACAAACTTCGGGAGACGCCAAGACTCACTACCGTAGTCACGGTACCACCCCCTGTGGTGCACACTGTCCCGGAAGGATAGATTCCACCAACACCTTCTGGTAGGAAGGAAACTATGTTCGATAGAATGGAGGAATTCCAGGAACAGTTCTTGGAAATGCAGAAGGAGCTGCAAGCCATTCGCGGCCAGGATTTATTTGGAAAGGACGCCACAGATCTCTGCTTGGTCCCCAACGTGAAAGTCCCGCACAAATTTCAAGTGCCCGACTTTGAAAAATACAAGGGTAACTCTTGCCCTCAGAGCCATCTGGTGATGTACGCTCGGCGGATGTCAGCTCAGACGGAGAATCAGGACCTACTGATTCATTACTTCCAGGATAGTTTAACCGGTGCCGCACTCAAATGGTACATGGGTTTAAACCGTACTACGATCAGTACTTTCAGAGATCTTGGTATTGCCTTCGTCCAATAATACAAATACAATTTGGACATGGCACTCGACAGAGATTAACTCAGATCAATGTCGCAAAAGGACAAGGAAACCTTTAAGGAGTATGCTCAAAGGTGGCGTGAAATTGCTGCTCAAATTTTTCCGCCTCTTGAGGAAAAAGAGATGACAAAGATCTTCTTAAAGACCTTAAGTTCATTTTACTATAACCGAATGGTTGCCAGTGCGCCCAGTGATTTCACCGAAATGGTCGGCATGGGTGTACGTCTTGAGGAAGCCGTCCGAGAAGGACGTTTGGTAAAAGACACTAGATCGACGAGCGGTACTAAAAAATACGGTAGTGCTCTCCCTAAGAAAAAAGAGCAAGATATTTTGAATATCTCTCTCGAAAAGCAAAGGCGACGTTATCAGCCGGTAGCAGCTGTAACTCCAGCTATCAGCCCAGCGCCTATTCCTACGTATCAACCTCAGGTTGCGCAGAGCCAACCTGACCAGCAAAGGACACAACAGCCTCTTCAGCAGGCTCATCCTCCATATAACAACAATCGTGCAACACAGCCACCAGGATTTGATCCTATACCCGTGACGTACGCAGAACTGTTTCCGTTACTACTGGCTAAGGGGCACATCCAGACTAAGTCTCCTCTTACAGTACCGGAAAATCCACCTTTTTGGTTTAAGGTGGATCAAACTTGCCCTTATCATCAAGGAGGTTTAGGGTACAACATTGAGAACTATCTTAATTTCAAGTCTAACGTGCAAAATCTTGTTAGGAGCGGGCTCTTATCTTTCAAAGATACGAATCCCAATGTTCTTACGAACCCGCTGCCTCAACATGAGAAAGTTGCAGTCAATCTAATTGAGAAAGAGACTAAGGACGTCTATCAAATTCACGATGTACTCTTGTTGAAAACCAATCTGGTCAAGATACTTTGTAGACAAAGTGGATATGGCCATGTGCCACCTCATAACTATCACCAGTGTGATATCTGCTCTAAAGATAACCAAGGATGTTCTGTGGTGCAAGCAGCTCTACAGGAACAAATGGATCTCAGATGGATCCAAGAACACCGAGTTCGTGGAGTTAACATGGTCTACACGAATTCCAACATCATTCAAAACAACGACATCCGTGCGATGAATGTTAATTTGGTGGCAATGCACTCAAGGCAAAGCCAATATCATAATCTGCCACGGCACGATTACAGTTCCTGTCTGATTTGCTCGGTAAACAAACAGGGATGCTCTTTCATACAAGAGGCCCTCCAGCGTCAGATGGATCTTGGATGGATCCAAGACTACCATGATAGGAACCCTTATCAGATCAACATGGTTCAGATCTTTGATATTCGCGTGATGAATACCAACCTGGTAGAATTACATGCTGAACAGGTCCGACTCGGATTCTTAATATCACATGACTATCAAAGATGTAAAGCGGGTTGCGAAAACAATCAGGGTTGTACCCTTGTCCAGGAAACACTTCAGCACTTGTTAAATCATTGGTGGATGCCAATATGCATGGATGAAGATACTCAGCAGATTAGTATCAGTAATAGAAACCCCACTCGGCGTTAGGGTTAGGATGTCCGATCAGTGGAAGCTAACCTAGTGAGGTTACATTGTATTCAAAGTGGGCGTGGCCAGGTGCCACCACACAACTATGACAGTTGTAGCGTTTGTTCGGAAAGTAACCAAGGGTGTTACCTTGTGAGAGAAGCTCTTCAGGGTCAGGTTGATCGTGGAGAAATTCGTCCATATTCGGGTTCTGAACCCATCAACTGGACGCCAAACTACCTTGCCGAGCAAGTTGAGGATGTTGTCACAATCTCTGGTCATCACAGGACCAGGGATGTTTTTGCCATTATCCCTCTACTTGACGAGTCTAAAGTTCCCAACCGGGAACGGATCGAGATTACTTATGATGGTCAGAAAAATCAGAAGGCTCCCGTAGTCATCTATCTACCGGGACCACTACCGTATGAATCAACTAAGGCAATCCCTTACAAATACGGTGAAACAATAGTTGAAAATGGAAAGGAAATTCCATTACCCTCCATTGTGAATATTGCAGACATCAGTAGTGTAACACGGAGTGGTAGAATCTTCAACCGAGGAGTTGGAGAACGTGACAAAGAAAAGGAACTTCAGACAGAAGCTCCCGATTCACCAGTCGGTCAATCCGGTAATCCCGACCTTTCGAAAAATAAGGATGAGATGCTGAAGCTCATCAAAAGGAGTGAATATAACATTGTGGATCAACTGTTACAAACTCCTTCAAAGATCTCGATATTATCACTGTTACTCAGTTCAGAAGCCCACGGGGAGGCTCTACAGAAACTCTTGGAGCAAGCCTTTGTGGAACAGGATGTAACAATCAGACAGTTCGATAGCATTGTCTCTAACATCACTTCCTGCAACAATTTGGGATTTAGTGATGAGGAATTACCTGAAGAGGGTCGCCGTCATAACATGGCACTCAATATCACAGTTAACTGCCAGGACGATGCTTTAGCCAGCGTACTAGTAGACACAGGGTCAGCCCTGAATGTTGTGCCGAAGTCCACTTTGATGCAATTATCATTCAAGGGCCCTCCTATGAGAATCAGCGAGGTCGTCGTCAAAGCATTCGACGGATCTAGAAAAACAGTTATCGGCGAAGTTGATCTTCCCATAACTATCGGTCCTCACACTTTCCAAGTTACTTTCCAGGTCATGGACATTCGGGCAACGTACAGTTATTTATTAGGAAGACCTTGGATACATCAGGCTGGAGCGGTCACTTCAACCCTCCACCAAAAGCTAAAGTTCGTCCAGAACGATCAACTCATCACGGTTTGTGGGGAACAAGCCTTGCTTGTGAGTAACTTGTCATCATCTGCTGGTATAGAACCCGAGGAGGTTATTGGAACTCAGTTCCAAGCACTATCAGTGAGCAAGGATAATCATTTCAAAGGAGGAACCTCGATTTCCTCATACAAAGATGCTATCAAAGCGGTCGAGAGTACCGATACGACAGGATGGGGACAGCTTGTTATTCCCACTGACAATAAAACAAAGAAGGGTCTTGGTTTTTCTGCAACCTGTACCCGGACAGCTGCCAGCGATGAAAGTCTTCATCCCCTTCAAAACTTCTTCCACAGTGGAGGTTTCCTTCGCCCAGTGTCTCAAGCAGTTCATGCTATCAACGAGGAAGATCCCTCTGACACGAATGAAGAGTGGAAGTCCTACCTTAACGAGGACGGTTATATGTCTCAGGAAGAGGCGCCTATGCCTTTTTGCTTTCCTACAGAAAGTCCGAGATTTATACCAAGATTAGATGTCGAAATGATCTACGAAGATTGTGATCCTGAAGGATGTCGTGCTCCGCCAAATTCATTAGAGGAAGACACTCTGATGAAAGAAAATTTTGACTACAACTACTATGGCCCAATGGATGGCCTGCCAATGTGGCAACCTTATCCAGGAAATTTGGGGCAAGAAAGTCATCCGAACAATGAAAATCAGCTGATCATCCTTGAACAGAATACCTGTGTCCCCACCATGTCATGGGATCAACACTCAGGTCATTTAAAAACTACTCAACATGAAGATGAATTCGCAACGTTTGCAGGACTCGAGTTCATCAACTATGCTTTTCCCAAGGTCAACGTCATCGAGAGAGATGACTCCTCCAGTTCCAGAAAAGTTTGGGACACTTTGGGACAACCAAGTGGAAAATACGACTATATGGTCAAGTACACTGCGCCCGAAAGCTCTTGTATCAAGCTCGAAGATATCCAGCCAACTGGATGGGGAGATACACTTGAGAGCACCAACGCTATGCAAAATGCAACAGAGGAATCCTCCTACGACAATTCTGCCTGGGAGACAGATTCCAATGATCCTGCTCCACCAGAAATCAGCGTTATTTCTGAAGACAAATCAAGGAAGGTGACCGACTTTGTGATTCACCGAGGAGTTCGCCTCCAATAGGTTGCCGTCGAGGTTCCGAAGATCGTTCATCAGTCAAAGTAATTGCCATCTTTAACCTTTCACCCTGCCCAGGTGAAACGGATATTTTGATAGGGCTCGCTTTCTGTAAATTTCCCTCTTCGGTTTTCCCGAAGCGACAGAGTTTTGTTTTATAGGGCTGTAATTTCCGCATTATTTGATGTTTTCTCTTTTTTCGTTTTTCAGAAAATGGTAATCCTAAAAAAACTATTCAAAAATAAAAACAAGCAGTAAAATAAAACACTGCACACACTTGCATTTTCCTCTATCTCTTCTAAACACGAATCATCACGTCATGCAGATTGCTTGTTTTAAACCCAGTTGAAACATACGATCCGATGCCTTCTCCCAACTTTGAGTTCCCGGTATTCGAGGCTGAAGAAGAAATTGACAACGAAATTCCAGAAGAGATCTCCCGATTACTCAGACAAGAGGAAAGGTCCATTGAACCTCATAAAGAACCGTTGGAAACGGTAAACTTGGGTTCAGAGCAAGAGAGAAAAGAAATCAGGATTGGGGCACTGCCCAATCCAAATGCCAAAGAGAGTTTGATAAAGCTTCTCAAAGAATTTTCCGATGTATTCGCTTGGTCCTATCAGGATATGCCAGGGTTGGATGTAACGCCTGAATTTAATTAATTAGTTAATTAAATTATCGAAGGATTTAATTATTGGATTTAGATGAAGTTTGAGAATTAATCGGAGTAGTTGGATTTGTCAATATTATTTTAAGAGGCGTATTTGGATTATTAAGTTAAAGTTGGATTATTAGTCGGTTGGATCGGAGAAATTAATATTGAAGATAATATTAATTTAGAACATTGTTTATTTAATTGGATTTAGTGTGGGAGTGGTATATAGCAATTTGGTGGTGTGGATTAGTTGGCCCATTAAAGAATAATAATACTATTATTATTATTATTATTATTATTTGGTTAAAAGGAATTTAAGAAAATAAATTAAGTTTTGTTGGAAAAAGGGGTTTTTGGAAGTTGAAGCAAAGGAGATCGTGAAACAAGTTGCAGACAGAAGTTACACGAGGAATTTGGAAGAACGTGAGAGAAGTTGGGAACGAGAGAGAAACCGCTACCGGCGTCGAATTTCCGGAAGCCGATCGATTGTCGAGCTGCCTTCAATCCAAGGTAAGGGTGGGTTCGACTATTATAATCGGGTTATGATGAATGTTATGTGGGTATTAGGTTGTATTGAATTGACACTGTCTGTAATTTTGTTGAGTAATCTCTGTTTGGTCTCATACTATCACACGATGTGAAATTGGGTTTATGGGAAATTAATGTTGTGATTGAAAATTGATGTTGCAGTAAGTATAAGTTGATTATGTCTGAGATAGTTGATCGAAGAAAATATGTTGATGTGTTGATGTGTTATATGTCGTAATTGGTTATATGTCGTAATTGGTTAAATTTATATTGAGTGGAGTCTGAGCCAAAGTGTAGGCATTGGAGGCGGGGGCCTCAGAGCAATGGAGGCGGGGGCCTCAGCAATTGGAGGCGGGGGCCTCAGCAATGGAGGCGGGGGCCTCAGAGTGAAATTAAACCCATTAATTAAATCCAACTCTTTATACTTTAGTTTAAAAGTGATAAGTGATAATGTGATTATTATCCAAAACTAAAACTTTTGCACGTGATTATGATTGCTTAAAATTTACTCTCCACTATACCATGTTTTCTTAGTTGATTACATTGTAGTACAAACTTTAAAAGTGATTTTTATATACCAAATCAATCTCTCTTAAGAATAAATGGAGAAAATAAAAAGGATGAGAGAAAGTAGTGAAGGAGGCGAGGGCCTCCAAGTATTGAGGTGTGCGCCTCCTAAGGTTTTGGGTTCTTTGGATTTTGTTTGATTTTGGAGTGTGTTATATATTAATTATGAGTTTGGATTAATTGTATGAATAGCAGCAGCATTTTAGCAGGAGTATATATTGTAGCAGTGAAACAATTAACAAGTGGTAAATTGACAGAGATAATATTTTTAGTAGTAGTGAAGGTAGCAGAGTAATATTTAGTATCTGTGTAGATCAAAATGAATTGCAGGATAATTACAATGCTTAGTCCAGTTAGTAGCAGAAGAGGAAATTGAACAGTAGGAATTGAATTAATTCAATAAGTAGTGAAGCAACAGAGTTGGTATTGGTTTTATTAGTAGCAGGATATATTTATGATAGTAACAGTAGCAGTTAGTAGTCTCGCAGAACCATATCGGTAACACAAACACTGTATAGAAAAAAAAATAAGTAGTCGAATTAAATTAAGTAGAATATGTAGAAATAATATAAGCTGTGGTAGTAGTTAATTAGTAGAAAATGATGAATCGGTATAGTAGAATAGTCCGGAATAATTACAGATCGTTGTTGTATATTTTAGTTGTTTTGTAGTGTTGAATACTTGCTGTAAATTATGAATTTCAGGTGTTGATGAATATGTTGTTGTTGATTAAGTTGTAGGTCGAATGACCAATGTTGTTTGAGTTGTGTTGTTGTTGATTAAGTTGTAGGTCGAATGACCAATGTTGTTTGAGTTGTGTTGTTGTTGATTAAGTTGTAGGTCTTATGACCAATGTTGTTTAAGTTGTGTTGTTGTTGATTAAGTTGTAGGTCGAATGACCAATGTTGTTTGAGTTGTGTTGTTGTTGATTAAGTTGTAGGTCGAACGACCAACGTTGGATTAAGTTGATGTTATTGATGCATGTTTGAGTTGTTGTTTCGTTGTTGTTGTTGTGGTTGTTCTTGTTGATGATCTAGTTGATTGTATGCCTTTGATAATTGTCGCATACATTGCATTCATGAGTCGGGGCTGTATGCTCACACCACGTTGGCCTTGATGGCATTGATTAAGGTGGCCTTGATGGCACCACGTTGAAGGCTTATGCCTTGTTGAAATGCCTCGATAACCTGGCATATGTTTAAGTCGGGAGTGTTACTCCGATGGTACCACATGCATGTGCATATTTGTGTCACATTTTGAGTCGTTGTGAAGTTGCTGTCGTTGTGAAGTTGCTGTCGTTGTGAAGTTGCCGTTGTTGTGAAGTCGTTGCTTGTTATAAGTTGTTGTTGCTATGTCTTGTTGCTTGAGATAAATTACTAATGTCGTGAGCTGATGTTATATATATTGTTATTACTATAATTTGCATCTTTTATATAAGTTGTTGTTATATGTTGTTATATGCTGTCAATATAAGTTGGGGTTGCTATTAAGTTGTTTATTTCTGGTTGTTGCATGACTGTCGTATGAAGCGGTGGAATTTATACGATTCTAATTTAGCATATTAATTATCATATTTTGGTTATAATATTCGATATCTCACCCCTTCTGTAATGATGTTACCTATTATGGGTAACTGAGCAGGTACTCAAGAATAGCTGCAGAAGTTGAGGTATAATGTGAAGTCTTAGATGCTGTTAGCTCGAGTTGGTCTTGCTCTGATACGTAGCACTCGGGGGGATGAACGATTGTTGTTTATTTGTTGTTCTTGTCTTAGTAGTTGAATCTTAAATTGTTGTTATTAAAGAATTGTTGTCTCAAAGTTGTTTTGAGTTGGACATGAGGTTATGTCATTATAAGTTGAATTATGTGAAGCCGCTTATTAATAAAAGTTGTTTTGTTTATAAAAGGATAATTCAGGTTGTTATCGGTTCATCCGAATCAGTGTTATGTATCTGAATTAATTGTGATTAATATGAAGTTGTTTTCTGTTGAAAATGTGACATCCTGTTTATGTTGAAGAATTTTTAAAATGAAAACTCTGATTTTATTACTTATCCGCCGGGTAGAAAAGGGGTGTTACATTAGTGGTATCAGAGCAGGTCGGTCTGTCCGGCCAATGTTGTCTAATGTTGTTTGTCCCTTAGTACTCGACATGTGTGAGAAACACTGTCGGTACTTGTTTGTTAGTTTCTAGTTGTTGTCTACAGGTTGGTTTGAATTAAGTGGGGGAGAAGTTTGCTCCCGTACGTGTTGTTGGTATGTAGAAGTTGTTTCGAGGTGATGTTGCTTGCAAGAGTGCATATGTTGGAGCGATGTTATTGCGGACCGGCGAAAGTTTGGACTCGCGAATCCGTATCAGTCAAGTTGGAGATGTACGTAGAGTCTGGACGGTGAATCGAAGATGATTGAAATTAAGGAATTATTCTGAATTGAATGATAAGTTGGTGGATTAATCTGGTAAGTTGTATATCTTGAGTATAGTTGGATTAAAGTCGAGTGATTCTCGTAGTAGGATGAAAAGAAAGGATGTTGGTGAATTTTGGGAAGCAAGAGAGAAAGATGGAACTTATGTTCATCAACCTCAAATTCGGGTTTTGTGATTTTGGAGCAGCTGTCAGTAAACGAGGCATAACTTTTGACTCGTGATTCGGATGGAAGCGGTTCTGGACTTTTTGGAAAGCTTACGAAATTCCCTACAGTTTTCATATAAGATTTGTCTTAAGTAAGTTTGTGAAGAGGGAGAAAGGTGCGTTTTAATATTTGGGTCTGTTGCTGATTTTTTTTTTGGAAAATTCTGCATACGGAAATTCTGGACCAGTCCCGTTGTGTAGCTGATAACTTTTTACTCGTAAGTCGGATTTGAGCGATTCTGGAAGTTCTGAAATATACACAAAATTCTCTTCATTTTGGAATATGATTTTGTGATTGAGAGATCTGTATTGAAGGAGATATATATGGTTGAAGTTGAGCGACATTTGCTGAAAAAATTTTGGAAGGATGGAAACAAGTGTGGAATATTATTAAGAATAAAGTGTTGGTATTTGTAAGATGTGACTGTATCGGAGAATGCTTGGAGATGCAACTTATGTTGAATGAGGATGATTAAGACGATGATGCTAAGTAAAGGTAATGTTGAGAGAAATGCGAAAGTTGATTTGTGTTGCTAAGAATTTTCACCTTTGTTGAAAGTTGTAATTGGAGCAAACTGAATTGGATCGTTCTCAATGTTGTAGCGACTTCGGTATTGGAAAAATATTTAAAGTCATGTTGTACCATGAACGTGCATAAGAGGATGCGTAATGGATTTTGAACGTTTTTGCATCGTTGACGAAGTTGAAACTAAAGAAACTAAGAGTGGCATTGGTAAGCCTTAAAAAGTTGGCGGAGCATTAGGCTTACGGACTTTGGGCATAAGTTGAAGTACGCTATTGGGTTGGGTACTGATGATTTATTTCACCGTTATGGTTGTCGGCTGTCTATTGACAAATTGAGGAACTGATCACCCTTAATCCATTGTTGATAGTAGACGGAGTCATAATTGATGGATAGATGTGTCGTGCCAACTAGTATAGTATGTGCGTTGAATTGGTCGAAGTCAAGCCAAGTGCTTGAAGGTTGTTTGTTTTGCTGATACGAGTTCATATGTTAGAATATTAGTTGAAATTAAGGATGACAGCACGAAGTTGTGGTTGATTGATGAGTAGTATGGAAAATTTCAGTTGAGACTGGAGAATGTGAGGGTTGAGTTACAGGTAGAACAAGAAGCTAAATTATAGGTTGATTTGTAAAAGTGGAGTTTTGGTTGGTAAAGATGATTGATCTTGTTGAATTTAAGTGGACTCAGGTGTCAAATGTTGTTATGCGCCTAAGGTGATTTTGGGAACTATGTTGAAAAAGGATAGTAAAGTTGTAATTTATGTGTGGTGTTAACGGGGAGATCCCGAAGAGTTAAGTCGAAAGCCTTGGTATTATGTCGACTCTGATGATTGGAAGTTGGAGGTCAACTGAGTAGAGTTAGTACCTTGAAAGTAATCAGAGTGCGCAGCGAACGCGTAGTGTATTGCAGTTATTCAGATGTGAATTGTACCGATGTTGATATTTGGTTACGTTGAGGTTGTGTTTAAGTTGGTATTCTTAAGTTGTTGTGTTCTGGTTCTTAAACCGGTAAATTCTTACGTTGGTTACTTCTTGTGTTGCGATGTTAGTTGTCAGTTGCATCACTTGGGTAGTATTCGCGTTGTTGTCGCCGTTGAGGTTAAGAACCGTTGTTTGTGTTATATGTGGGTTTCCTTCAGAGTATGGACATAAGGATCGTATATGTGTTTTGGTGTTGTTTACGTTGCTGCGGTAATGATGCGATGTTGTATAGTCGAGTATAGGCAAGTGAAGGTTGTTACTATGTTGTAAGGTGATTGTTTCAAGGTATTATTAAAATGGTTGGCGAATAGTAATGATCATGATGTAGGAGTAATTGAAGTATCAGAGTATACATATTGGGTTTAAAACTGTGATTGAGTTGTTGTTGGACTGGAAGATTAAATACGAGAGTTGGGATAAGGACGGTGGTGTCGGATAGATTTTCGAGGACGAAAATATTCTAAGTGGGGGAGAGTTGTAACGCCTGAATTTAATTAATTAGTTAATTAAATTATCGAAGGATTTAATTATTGGATTTAGATGAAGTTTGAGAATTAATCGGAGTAGTTGGATTTGTCAATATTATTTTAAGAGGCGTATTTGGATTATTAAGTTAAAGTTGGATTATTAGTCGGTTGGATCGGAGAAATTAATATTGAAGATAATATTAATTTAGAACATTGTTTATTTAATTGGATTTAGTGTGGGAGTGGTATATAGCAATTTGGTGGTGTGGATTAGTTGGCCCATTAAAGAATAATAATACTATTATTATTATTATTATTATTTGGTTAAAAGGAATTTAAGAAAATAAATTAAGTTTTGTTGGAAAAAGGGGTTTTTGGAAGTTGAAGCAAAGGAGATCGTGAAACAAGTTGCAGACAAAAGTTACACGAGGAATTTGGAAGAACGTGAGAGAAGTTGGGAACGAGAGAGAAACCGCTACCGGCGTCGAATTTCCGGAAGCCGATCGATTGTCGAGCTGCCTTCAATCCAAGGTAAGGGTGGGTTTGACTATTATAATTGGGTTATGATGAATGTTATGTGGGTATTAGGTTGTATTGAATTGACACTGTCTGTAATTTTGTTGAGTAATCTCTGTTTGGTCTCATACTGTCACACGATGTGAAATTGGGTTTATGGGAAATTAATGTTGTGATTGAAAATTGATGTTGCAGTAAGTATAAGTTGATTATGTCTGAGATAGTTGATCGAAGAAAATATGTTGATGTGTTGATGTGTTATATGTCGTAATTGGTTATATGTCGTAATTGGTTAAATTTATATTGAGTGGAGTCTGAGCCAAAGTGTAGGCATTGGAGGCGGGGGCCTCAGAGCAATGGAGGCGGGGGCCTCAGCAATTGGAGGCGGGGGCCTCAGCAATGGAGGCGGGGGCCTCAGAGTGAAATTAAACCCATTAATTAAATCCAACTCTTTATACTTTAGTTTAAAAGTGATAAGTAATAATGTGATTATTATCCAAAACTAAAACTTTTGCACGTGATTATGATTGCTTAAAATTTACTCTCCACTATACCATGTTTTCTTAGTTGATTACATTGTAGTACAAACTTTAAAAGTGACATTTATATACCAAATCAATCTCTCTTAAGAATAAATGCAGAAAATAAAAAGGATGAGAGAAAGTAGTGAAGGAGGCGAGGGCCTCCAAGTATTGAGGTGGGCGCCTCCTAAGGTTTTGGGTTCTTTGGATTTTGTTTGATTTTGGAGTGTGTTATATATTAATTATGAGTTTGGATTAATTGTATGAATAGCAGCAGCATTTTAGCAGGAGTATATATTGTAGCAGTGAAACAATTAACAAGTGGTAAATTGACAGAGATAATATTTTTAGTAGTAGTGAAGGTAGCAGAGTAATATTTAGTATCTGTGTGGATCAAAATGAATTGCAGGATAATTACAATGCTTAGTCCAGTTAGTAGCAGAAGAGGAAATTGAACAGTAGGAATTGAATTAATTCAATAAGTAGTGAAGCAACAGAGTTGGTATTGGTTTTATTAGTAGCAGGATATATTTATGATAGTAACAGTAGCAGTTAGTAGTCTCGCAGAACCATATCGGTAACACAAACACTGTATAGAAAAAAAAATAAGTAGTCGAATTAAATTAAGTAGAATATGTAGAAATAATATAAGCTGTGGTAGTAGTTAATTAGTAGAAAATGATGAATCGGTATAGTAGAATAGTCCGGAATAATTACAGATCGTTGTTGTATATTTTAGTTGTTTTGTAGTGTTGAATACTTGCTGTAAATTATGAATTTCAGGTGTTGATGAATATGTTGTTGTTGATTAAGTTGTAGGTCGAATGACCAATGTTGTTTGAGTTGTGTTGTTGTTGATTAAGTTGTAGGTCGAATGACCAATGTTGTTTGAGTTGTGTTGTTGTTGATTAAGTTGTAGGTCTTATGACCAATGTTGTTTGAGTTGTGTTGTTGTTGATTAAGTTGTAGGTCGAATGACCAATGTTGTTTGAGTTGTGTTGTTGTTGATTAAGTTGTAGGTCGAACGACCAACGTTGGATTAAGTTGATGTTATTGATGCATGTTTGAGTTGTTGTTTCGTTGTTGTTGTTCTGGTTGTTCTTGTTAATGATGTAGTTGATTGTATGCCTTTGATAATTGTCGCATACATTGCATTCATGAGTCGGGGCTGTATGCTCACACCACGTTGGCCTTGATGGCATTGATTAAGTTGGCCTTGATGGCACCACGTTGAAGGCTTATGCCTTGTTGAAATGCCTCCATAACCTGGCATATGTTTAAGTTGGGAGTGTTACTCCGATGGTACCATATGCATGTGCATAGTTGTGTCACATTTTGAGTCGTTGTGAAGTTGCTGTCGTTGTGAAGTTGCTGTCGTTGTGAAGTTGCCGTTGTTGTGAAGTCGTTGCTTGTTATAAGTTGTTGTTGCTATGTCTTGTTGCTTGAGATAAATTACTAATGTCGTGAGCTGATGTTATATATATTGTTATTACTATAATTTGCATCTTTTATATAAGTTGTTGTTATATGTTGTTATTTGCTGTCAATATAAGTTGGGGTTGCTATTAAGTTGTTTATTTCTGGTTGTTGCATGACTGTCGTATGAAGCGGTGGAATTTATATGATTCTAATTTAGCATATTAATTATCATATTTTGGTTATAATATTCGATATCTCACCCCTTCTGTAATGATGTTACCTATTATTGGTAACTGAGCAGGTACTCAAGAATAGCTGCAGAAGTTGAGGTATAATGTGAAGTCTTAGATGCTGTTAGCTCGAGTTGGTCTTGCTCTGATACGTAGCACTCGGGGGGATGAACGATTGTTGTTTATTTGTTGTTCTTGTCTTAGTAGTTGAATCTTAAATTGTTGTTATTAAAGAATTGTTGTCTCAAAGTTGTTTTGAGTTGGACATGAGGTTATGTCATTATAAGTTGAATTATGTGAAGCCGCTTATTAATAAAAGTTGTTTTGTTTATAAAAGGATAATTCAGGTTGTTATCGGTTCATCCGAATCAGTGTTATGTATCTGAATTAATTGTGATTAATATGAAGTTGTTTTCTGTTGAAAATGTGACATCCTGTTTATGTTGAAGAATTTTTAAAATGAAAACTCTGATTTTATTACTTATCCGCCGGGTAGAAAAGGGGTGTTACATTAGTGGTATCAGAGCAGGTCGGTCTGTCCGGCCAATGTTGTCTAATGTTGTTTGTCCCTTAGTACTCGACATGTGTGAGAAACACTGTCGGTACTTGTTTGTTAGTTTCTAGTTGTTGTCTACAGGTTGGTTTGAATTAAGTGGGGGAGAAGTTTGCTCCCGTACGTGTTGTTGGTATGTAGAAGTTGTTTCGAGGTGATGTTGCTTGCAAGAGTGCATATGTTGGAGCGATGTTATTGCGGACCGGCGAGAGTTTGGACTCGCGAATCCGTATCAGTCAAGTTGGAGATGTGCGTAGAGTCTGGACGGTGAATCGAAGATGATTGAAATTAAGGAATTATTCCGAATGGAATGATAAGTTAGTGGATTAATCTGGTAAGTTGTATATCTTGAGTATAGTTGGATTAAAGTCGAGTGATTCTCGTAGTAGGATGAAAAGAAAGGATGTTGGTGAATTTTGGGAAGCAAGAGAGAAAGATGGAACTTATGTTCATCAACCTCAAATTCGGGTTTTGTGATTTTGGAGCAGCTGTCAGTAAACGAGGCATAACTTTTGACTCGTGATTCGGATGGAAGCGGTTCTGGACTTTTTGGAAAGCTTACGAAATTCCCTACAGTTTTCATATAAGATATGTCTTAAGTAAGTTTGTGAAGAGGGAGAAAGGTGCGTTTTAATATTTGGGTCTGTTGCTGATTTTTTTTTGGAAAATTCTGCATACGGAAATTCTGGACCAGTCCCGTTGTGTAGCTGATAACTTTTTACTCGTAAGTCGGATTTGAGCGATTCTGGAAGTTCTGAAATATACACAAAATTCTCTTCATTTTGGAATATGATTTTGTGATTGAGAGATCTGTATTGAAGGAGATATATATGGTTGAAGTTGAGCGACATTTGCTGAAAAAATTTTGGAAGGATGGAAACAAGTGTGGAATATTATTAAGAATAAAGTGTTAGTATTTGTAAGATGTGACTGTATCGGAGAATGCTTGGAGATGCAACTTATGTTGAATGAGGATGATTAAGACGATGATGCTAAGTAAAGGTAATGTTGAGAGAAATGCGAAAGTTGATTTGTGTTGCTAAGAATTTTCACCTTTGTTGAAAGTTGTAATTGGAGCAAACTGAATTGGATCGTTCTCAATGTTGTAGCGACTTCGGTATTGGAAAAATATTTAAAGTCATGTTATACCATGAACGTGCATAAGAGGATGCGTAATGGATTTTGAACGTTTTTGCATCGTTGACGAAGTTGAAACTAAAGAAACTAAGAGTGGCATTGGTAAGCCTTAAAAAGTTGGCGGAGCATTAGGCTTACGGACTTTGGGCATAAGTTGAAGTACGCTATTGGGTTGGGTACTGATGATTTATTTCACCGTTATGGTTGTCGGCTGTCTATTGACAAATTGAGGAACTGATCACCCTTAATCCATTGTTGATAGTAGACGGAGTCATAATTGATGGATAGATGTGTCGTGCCAACTAGTATAGTATGTGCGTTGAATTGGTCGAAGTCAAGCCAAGTGCTTGAAGGTTGTTTGTTTTGCTGATACGAGTTCATATGTTAGAATATTAGTTGAAATTAAGGATGACAGCACGAAGCTGTGGTTGATTGATGAGTAGTATGGAAAATTTCAGTTGAGACTGGAGAATGTGAGGGTTGAGTTACAGGTAGAACAAGAAGCTAAATTATAGGTTGATTTGTAAAAGTGGAGTTTTGGTTGGTAAAGATGATTGATCTTGTTGAATTTAAGTGGACTCAGGTGTCAAATGTTGTTATGCGCCTAAGGTGATTTTGGGAACTATGTTGAAAAAGGATAGTAAAGTTGTAATTTATGTGTGGTGTTAACGGGGAGATCCCGAAGAGTTAAGTCGAAAGCCTTGGTATTATGTCGACTCTGATGATTGGAAGTTGGAGGTCAACTGAGTAGAGTTAGTACCTTGAAAGTAATCAGAGTGCGCAGCGAACGCGTAGTGTATTGCAGTTATTCAGATGTGAATTGTACCGATGTTGATATTTGGTTACGTTGAGGTTGTGTTTAAGTTGGTATTCTTAAGTTGTTGTGTTCTGGTTCTTAAACCGGTAAATTCTTACGTTGGTTACTTCTTGTGTTGCGATGTTAGTTGTCAGTTGCATCACTTGGGTAGTATTCGCGTTGTTGTCGCCGTTGAGGTTAAGAACCGTTGTTTGTGTTATACGTGGGTTTCCTTCAGAGTATGGACATAAGGATCGTATATGTGTTTTGGTGTTGTTTATGTTGCTGCGGTAATGATGCGATGTTGTATAGTCGAGTATAGGCAAGTGAAGGTTGTTACTATGTTGTAAGGTGATTGTTTCAAGGTATTATTAAAATGGTTGGCGAATAGTAACGATCATGATGTAGGAGTAATTGAAGTATCAGAGTATACATATTGGGTTTAAAACTGTGATTGAGTTGTTGTTGGACTGGAAGATTAAATACGAGAGTTGGGATAAGGACGGTGGTGTCGGATAGATTTTCGAGGACGAAAATATTCTAAGTGGGGGAGAGTTGTAACGCCTGAATTTAATTAATTAGTTAATTAAATTATCGAAGGATTTAATTATTGGATTTAGATGAAGTTTGAGAATTAATCGGAGTAGTTGGATTTGTCAATATTATTTTAAGAGGCGTATTTGGATTATTAAGTTAAAGTTGGATTATTAGTCGGTTGGATCGGAGAAATTAATATTGAAGATAATATTAATTTAGAACATTGTTTATTTAATTGGATTTAGTGTGGGAGTGGTATATAGCAATTTGGTGGTGTGGATTAGTTGGCCCATTAAAGAATAATAATACTATTATTATTATTATTATTATTATTATTATTATTATTATTATTATTATTATTATTATTATTTGGTTAAAAGGAATTTAAGAAAATAAATTAAGTTTTGTTGGAAAAAGGGGTTTTTGGAAGTTGAAGCAAAGGAGATCGTGAAACAAGTTGCAGACAGAAGTTACACGAGGAATTTGGAAGAACGTGAGAGAAGTTGGGAACGAGAGAGAAACCGCTACCGGCGTCGAATTTCCGGAAGCCGATCGATTGTCGAGCTGCCTTCAATCCAAGGTAAGGGTGGGTTCGACTATTATAATCGGGTTATGATGAATGTTATGTGGGTATTAGGTTGTATTGAATTGACACTGTCTGTAATTTTGTTGAGTAATCTCTGTTTGGTCTCATACTGTCACACGATGTGAAATTGGGTTTATGGGAAATTAATGTTGTGATTGAAAATTGATGTTGCAGTAAGTATAAGTTGATTATGTCTGAGATAGTTGATCGAAGAAAATATGTTGATGTGTTGATGTGTTATATGTCGTAATTGGTTAAATTTATATTGAGTGGAGTCTGAGCCAAAGTGTAGGCATTGGAGGCGGGGGCCTCAGAGCAATGGAGGCGGGGGCCTCAGCAATTGGAGGTGGGGGCCTCAGCAATGGAGGCGGGGGCCTCAGAGTGAAATTAAACCCATTAATTAAATCCAACTCTTTATACTTTAGTTTAAAAGTGATAAGTGATAATGTGATTATTATCCAAAACTAAAACTTTTGCACGTGATTATGATTGCTTAAAATTTACTCTCCACTATACCATGTTTTCTTAGTTGATTACATTGTAGTACAAACTTTAAAAGTGACATTTATATACCAAATCAATCTCTCTTAAGAATAAATGGAGAAAATAAAAAGGATGAGAGAAAGTAGTGAAGGAGGCGAGGGCCTCCAAGTATTGAGGTGGGCGCCTCCTAAGGTTTTGGGTTCTTTGGATTTTGTTTGATTTTGGAGTGTTTTATATATTAATTATGAGTTTGGATTAATTGTATGAATAGCAGCAGCATTTTAGCAGGAGTATATATTGTAGCAGTGAAACAATTAACAAGTGGTAAATTGACAGAGATAATATTTTTAGTAGTAGTGAAGGTAGCAGAGTAATATTTAGTATCTGTGTGGATCAAAATGAATTGCAGGATAATTACAATGCTTAGTCCAGTTAGTAGCAGAAGAGGAAATTGAACAGTAGGAATTGAATTAATTCAATAAGTAGTGAAGCAACAGAGTTGGTATTGGTTTTATTAGTAGCAGGATATATTTATGATAGTAACAGTAGCAGTTAGTAGTCTCGCAGAACCATATCGGTAACACAAACACTGTATAGAAAAAAAATAAGTAGTCGAATTAAATTAAGTAGAATATGTAGAAATAATATAAGCTGTGGTAGTAGTTAATTAGTAGAAAATGATGAATCGGTATAGTAGAATAGTCCGGAATAATTACAGATCGTTGTTGTATATTTTAGTTGTTTTGTAGTGTTGAATACTTGCTGTAAATTATGAATTTCAGGTGTTGATGAATATGTTGTTGTTGATTAAGTTGTAGGTCGAATGACCAATGTTGTTTGAGTTGTGTTGTTGTTGATTAAGTTGTAGGTCGAATGACCAATGTTGTTTGAGTTGTGTTGTTGTTGATTAAGTTGTAGGTCTTATGACCAATGTTGTTTGAGTTGTGTTGTTGTTGATTAAGTTGTAGGTCGAATGACCAATGTTGTTTGAGTTGTGTTGTTGTTGATTAAGTTGTAGGTCGAACGACCAACGTTGGATTAAGTTGATGTTATTGATGCATGTTTGAGTTGTTGTTTCGTTGTTGTTGTTCTGGTTGTTCTTGTTGATGATGTAGTTGATTGTATGCCTTTGATAATTGTCGCATACATTGCATTCATGAGTCGGGGCTGTATGCTCACACCACGTTGGCCTTGATGGCATTGATTAAGTTGGCCTTGATAGCACCACGTTGAAGGCTTATGCCTTGTTGAAATGCCTCCATAACCTGGCATATGTTTAAGTTGGGAGTGTTACTCCGATGGTACCACATGCATGTGCATAGTTGTGTCACATTTTGAGTCGTTGTGAAGTTGCTGTCGTTGTGAAGTTGCCGTTGTTGTGAAGTCGTTGCTTGTTATAAGTTGTTGTTGCTATGTCTTGTTGCTTGAGATAAATTACTAATGTCGTGAGCTGATGTTATATATATTGTTATTACTATAATTTGCATCTTTTATATAAGTTGTTGTTATATGTTGTTATTTGCTGTCAATATAAGTTGGGGTTGCTATTAAGTTGTTTATTTCTGGTTGTTGCATGACTGTCGTATGAAGCGGTGGAATTTATACGATTCTAATTTAGCATATTAATTATCATATTTTGGTTATAATATTCGATATCTCACCCCTTCTGTAATGATGTTACCTATTATGGGTAACTGAGCAGGTACTCAAGAATAGCTGCAGAAGTTGAGGTATAATGTGAAGTCTTAGATGTTGTTAGCTCGAGTTGGTCTTGCTCTGATACGTAGCACTCGGGGGGATGAACGATTGTTGTTTATTTGTTGTTATTGTCTTAGTAGTTGAATCTTAAATTGTTGTTATTAAAGAATTGTTGTCTCAAAGTTGTTTTGAGTTGGACATGAGGTTATGTCATTATAAGTTGAATTATGTGAAGCCGCTTATTAATAAAAGTTGTTTTGTTTATAAAAGGATAATTCAGGTTGTTATCGATTCATCCGAATCAGTGTTATGTATCTGAATTAATTGTGATTAATATGAAGTTGTTTTCTGTGGAAAATGTGACATCCTGTTTATGTTGAAGAATTTTTAAAATGAAAACTCTGATTTTATTACTTATCCGCCGGGTAGAAAAGGGGTGTTACATTGGATACCAGCATCGTGGAACATCACTTACCGTTGAGATCGGAATGTCCGCCAGTAAAACAAAGGTTGAGACGCACTCACCCGGACATGGCCATCAAAATCAAAGAGGAGGTACAGAAACAGATTGACGCGGGTTTCCTCTCCACATCTGAATATCCTCAATGGTTAGCCAACATCGTACCCGTTCCCAAAAAGGACGGAAAGGTCAGAATGTGTGTTGATTACAGAGATCTGAACAAGGCAAGTCCAAAGGACGTCTTTCCTTTACCACACATTGACATGCTGGTAGACAACACAGCAAAGTTCAAAATTTTCTCCTTCATGGATGGATTCTCGGGCTATAATCAAATCAAAATGGCACCGAAAGACACGGAGAAAACTTTGTTCATTACCCCATGAGGCACCTTTTGTTACAAGGTAATGCCGTTCGGTTTGAAGAACGTCGGGGCAACCTATCAAAGGGCCATGACTACTCTGTTTCATGACATGATACACAAAGAAATCGAAGTGTATATCGATGATATGATTGCAAAATCAAAAACAGAGAGTGAGCACGTTGAACATTTGTCAAAATTGTTCGAACGTCTAAGAAAATTCAAGCTCCGCTTGAATCCCAACAAGTGCACCTTCGGTGTCCGTTTAGGGAAACTACTAGGGTTCATCGTCAGCCAGAAAGGGATTGAAGTTGATCCGTACAAGGTCAAGGCCATTCAAGAAATGCCTTCTCCGAAAACTGAAAAACAAGTCAGAGGATTCCTGGGACGTTTGAACTACATCTCCAGGTTCATATTCCTTATGACTGCCACTTGTGCGCCAATCTTCAAATTATTAAAAAAGAACCAGGACTGCGTTTGGTCAGAAGATTGCCAAATCGCCTTCGACAGTATCAAGGAATATCTGTTGAATCCTCCGATTCTATCACCTCCAGTGGAAGGAACACCACTGATTATTTACCTCACAGTCCTAGAGGACTCAATGGGATGTGTACTTGGCCAACAAGACGAAACCAAACGGAAAGAGTCTGCCATTTACTATCTGAGCAAGAAATTCACCGACTGCGAAACTCGGTACACGATGCTCGAGAAAACTTGCTGTGCTTTGGCTTGGGCAGCCAAACGTCTTCGCCAGTACATGATTTGCCACACTACTTGGTTGATCTCAGAAATGGATCCAATCAAGTATGTATTTGAAAAACCTGCTCTCACGGGAAGAATCGCCCGTTGGCAGATGTTGCTATCAGAATATGACATAGAGTATCACGCTCAGAAAGCCGTTAAGGGAAGTATTTTAGCCGATCATTTGGCTCACCAACCGATTGACGATCAAGAATCAATCGGGTTTGACTTCCCAGACGAAGATGTCATGTATCTAAAAATGAAAGACTGCGATGAACCATTACCCAGTGAAGGGCCAGAACTAGGTTCCCAATGGGAACTAATCTTTGACGGAGCAGTTAATCATTATGGAAACAGAATTGGGGCAATCATTGTTACCCCTCAGGGTACCCACATTCCTTTCACTGCCAGACTTACGTTCAAATGTACAAACAACGAGGCCGAATACGAAGCTTGTATCATGGGTCTCGAGGAAGCGATTGATTTAAGGATCAAGAACTTGGACGTATACGGCGACTCAGCCCTGGTTATCAATCAGATAAAAGGAGATTGGAACACATACCAATCAGGATTGATTCCTTCCAAAGACTATGCAAGAAGGTTGCTACCTTTCTTCAACAGAGTTGAGTTTCATCATATCCCTCGTGAGGAGAATCACATGGCTGATGCTTTAGCCACTCTCTCTTCCATGATTAGCATAGGTTGATGGAATGACCTACCTAAGATCGACATAATGCGCCTTGAACAGCCCGCTTACGTCTTCACGATCGAAGCAGTCATAGATGACAAACCTTGGTATCACGATATCAAATGCTTCCTTCAGAAACAAGAGTACCCATCTGGGGCACTCAGAAAAGATAGAAAAACCCTCAGAAGATTGGCTGGAAACTTCTTCCTGAGCGGTGACACTCTCTATAAGAGAAATTTTGACATGGTCTTGCTCCGATGCGTAGACAGACTAGAAGCAGAAATGCTGATGAAAGAAATTCATGAAGGGTCCTTTGGCACTCATGCCAACGGACACACAATGGCAAGAAAAATCCTAAGAGCAGGGTACTATTAGTTGACCATGGAATCCGACTGCTACAAGTACATGAGGAGGTGTCATAAGTGTCAGATATACTCTGACAAAATTCATGTATCGCCATCACATCTCAAAGTTCTTTCTTCCCCATGGCCTTTTTCTATATGGGGAATCGACATGATTGGCATGATTGAGCCCAAGGCTTCAAACGGACATCGGTTCATCCTGGTAGCCATTGACTATTTCACCAAGTGGGTCGAAGCAGCATCATTCGCCAATGTAACCCGACAAGTGGGTGTCCGATTTATCAAAAACAATATCATCTGCCGTTATGGTTTTCCAAGCGAGATCATTACTGATAATGGATCTAACTTGAATAATAAGATGATGAAAGAGTTGTGTGCTGAGTTCAAGATTGAACACCATAACTCATCTCCCTACCGACCCAAGATGAACGGGGCGGTAGAAGCGGCTAACAAGAACATCAAGAAGATTCTTCAAAAGATGGTTGTAACCTATAAAGACTGGCACGAGATGCTACCCTTTGCTCTTCACGGTTATCGTACATCTGTCCGTACTTCAACAGGGGCTACCCCTTTCTCTCTAGTATATGGCATGGAAGCAGTGCTCCCCATAGAAGTAGAGATCCCGTCAATCCGAGTATTGATGGAAGCCAAGCTCACCGAAGCTGAATGGTGTCAAAGTCGACACGATGAACTGAATCTGATCGAAGAAAAGCGAATCACGGCACTATGCCACGGTCGTTTGTATCAACAGAGAATGAAGAGGGCGTTTGACAAAAAGGTCTGACCTCGTGTCTTCAGGAAAGGAGACCTCGTGCTCAAGAAGATACAATCATTTCTCACTGACTCTCGGGGCAAGTGGACTCCGAATTATGATGGCCCATATGTGGTCACGAAAGCTTTCTCAGGCGGCGCCTTGAGACTTGCAACCATGGACGGAGAGGAATTTGCCTACCCCACGAATGTTGATGTAGTCAAGAAATACTTCGCCTAAAAAAAACGTCTCGGTCGATTGAAAACCCGAAAGGGCGGTCCAGGCAAAAGTTAGAGACATGAAAAAAAAATCATCCCGATGGATTAGAAATCTCTTAGTACAATCCAGGCAAAAATTAGGGATAATGGCAAGTAACTATGTTCAACAGAGGCAAATCTCTCAACAGCAGCAGTTACATCATCGGAAGAAAACTCCAGTCAAGGTCATCTTCGACAGAAGCTCAGGATGCCTCGAATTCAAAGTTGGTAGAAGGATAGTGGTCGTTATGTTTCAACGTAGCCCTTTTCCCTGTAAATTACCATTTTCTAAACTTTGTATATACTCTGTGGAATCACGCGTTTGGCTGATATCCATCCTATCAATAAAATTTGAGCCTTTATGCTTTTGTTTGTAATTCTTATTTGTTTTAGCTTTACAGAACGACGTTGTTAACATGATTAACGATTCCTGAAATAAAACAAAAATGAATTTACTAGTTAAAACTTTTTCTTCTTTTTTAATAAAGATGGCAATTTCTTTTGACTGTTGAACATCGAAAGAACATCAACCGCTTCTCCAGAAGTAAGCAAACTTCAAAGTGCAGAATCAAAGTACTCCTTCTAACCCAGTACGTCTGAATGAAGGGATCAACTGTGTCAGAGACCTTGTTTCATCTGACACGCCTCGGCCGAGTTCTCATCTCCTAAGCCCGATCAACGGTATTCCCCGCAGGGATTATCTCTCCTAAGTAAGGTGGAATTGCTATCTTGAACCAGCGATATCTCTATACGCCCCGCGATGGCCGAGTATCCAGTCATGTTCATCTTTTAGTTTGTGTGTTGCGTCAGTTTTGTCAGCATATACATACATACATCATGCATTATTGATTTGCATTTGCATCGCTATCACTCTAGTCGGTCTTATCCCCTAGTGATAAAAGTCCTCTCAATCGAGTCGTCAGTTCCCTCCTCGTCAGGAAGTGTTACGTCTGAACATTCTCTCTCCTCCAGTTTATTTCTGGAAGAAAGTTGGCCCTCGACCACTTTGATAACTTGAACCTCTGAAAAGCCAGAGATAACCTTCAACAAACATCATTCTTCGCCATTGAAGATGATATCCCTACTTTCCCGGATTAAGGAAAATCCACAGGGAAAGCCTCGTAATCAGAAATTTAGCAGCGCCAGTTTCGCTCCGAAAAGACTACTGATGAAAAGGTCATCGGTACCTCAAAATTGGATCCCATCATATGGCATTTCTCTGGGAAGATCCCGAGAAAAGTATGATGCAAGCTCCCAAACGAAAGCAGTCTCTCAAGAGACTCGTTTTCCCCAGTAGAGTCGACAGATGGCGTCTCCAAACAGAGAAGTTTGTGTACCTCTACAATTCAGATGACTGGGTTCCCCAGCAAGTCTGACATCAAATCTTTTCCCACTCAAATGGCATCTCCCCAGGAAAATTCGGCGAGAAGTTTGAGGGAAATCCGCTACAAATAGCATTCCTTGTCAGTAAAGTTTATTGACAAAAGAAACTGAGACCAGTTCCTTGGTAGAAAACCAGGATCGAGGGGGAGTTTAAATCAGAAACTAAGACCAGTTCCTTGGTAGGAAACCAGGATCGAGGGGGAGTTTAAATCAGAAACTAAGACCAGTTCCTTGGTAGAAAACCAGGATCGAGGGGGAGTTTAAATCAGAAACTAAGACCAGTTCCTTGGTAGAAAACGAGGATAGAGTGGGAGTTTAAATCGGAAACTAAGACCAGTTCCTTGGTAGAAAACCAGGATCGAGGGGGAGTTTAAATCGGAAACTAAGACCAGTTCTTTGGTAGAAAACCAGGATCGAGGGGAGGTTTACCTTTTATAAGCATCATTGCTTAGCAAAAGAAGATGAATGCGCAAGCTGCCATTCATAGCCATTAAAATTTCGGGTATTCCGATATTTAATCCTCTTGCACCCCGATTGCCCGAATACCTTCGTCATTCACACCTTCGTGTCCAAGAAGATTAAATAGGGGCATCTGTCATACCCCAAATTTTGACCACTTAGATTTCCCATCATTGTGCAAATCATCATCATAATATGGATGAACCATCATGCCTTACCAAATGCCTCAAGGGTTGCTGAGCATCCACTACAGTCAAACTTAGGGTTTCAAGCCCTCTCAGAGTCCTTAGACAAAGGATCAATCAAGGAATGACATGATCTTCAACTTGTCTAAACCTCTCAAACATACACAAAGGATCAAAAAGGACTCCCACTTCAAGGATTAAGCACAAGGTTGCTCCCTTTTAGGTGGATCAAGTCTCAAGATCGCCAGTGTCACCAAATTAGGGTTTTGGTCGACCAGGGCCTCCAGATGAAAAATTTCATCTGGACACAAGCCAAAGATCCAAAACATAACCTAATATACTCCATGGAACCTCATGGGCCCAGTCATCAAGTCAATTTGACCTCAGGGTATGCATACATCAAAAATCAGGAATTAGGGTTTCTTGACCTAATTCACCCCTAAGTTGACTTTTGGGACAAATCATGAACCAAGACCTCAAGAGAGAGTTTGAGGGTCTCTAATGAACTATATTGATCCATTTGGAACAATGGATTAATCCAAGAAGCTTGAGCAACAAGTCTCAATTTCATCTGCACCACCATTAGGGTTTCGCGAGGAAAGTCAACTGTAACTTTGACTTTTGACCAGAACATGCTCCCAAGCCCTACGACATGATTAAATATACCCTATGACACCCATGGAACATGTTCATCAAGTTTGATTTAGGTCAAGGACTTGATTTCATGAAGAATTGCACGGTTTGGAATTCATCTGATAAAAAGTCAACTTTGCACAAAAGTCAACTTTGACTTTTTGAGATTTTTCACCAAAATGGATTTTTAACCCTAAAATGATGTTAATGTATGATTTGAATCATCATTCATCAAGAAAAACCAAAGAAAGTGGGATAACTTGTAAAAGGGGTAACCATAAAACTTAGAAATTTTTCTAAGTTATGGAAAAAGTACCACTAATACACTAACTTTGGAGGGTCATAACTCCTAAACCACATGGCCATTTTTTCTCATCCAAAGATGGATTTGTAGCCCTCACTACCCTCTACAAAAACTTCAACTAGACCTAAGTCCAATTCATTAAGGATTTTGAGTTATGGAGTGATCAAAATCAAGAAATCACACTTTGTTCCAACACTTAGTGAAAATTTCACTAAGTCAGGTTTTGCTTCACTTTTTGCCAAATGTAGAAGGATTTTTCACTTGGAATCAAAAGAGATCAAAACCAAACTTGTTCAAACAGTTGTTGTATCATGTAAGGGCTTTCCAAAATGGCCAAGAGCATTGCGAAATTCAACTTACACCATGAGATATGACATTGTCAAGTTGCCTTGCTGAAATCTGTCAAAGGCAAGGCAGAATTTGCAACTTTGCTCGATTTGCCAAAATCAGCCAAATCCAATTGCTCCTATCCACTTGGACACCTCAGAGGATTGAATCTAAAGGGGACAATCACTGAGCCAAGTCTCCAAAGTCCATGGAACAAGAAATAGCATGTTGAACCTAGAATGGCCAAAATAGGGACAAGACTTCAAATTTGGATTGGAGCATTCAATGGAAGCATCAAGGTGGCATGGACTGAGCCATTCTCATCTGAAATCAGTCAAGACTTATCCAAGACCAAGGGAACCAAAGCTCTGTGCCCTAACCTCTAGTCAATGGCTAGAGGAGACTTGAAATTCCATTGGACAACATTGGCCAAACCTACTTACCAGCTGCCATTCACTATTCCTTGCAAAACAAACTTGCTCTACTATAAATAGAGCTCAATTGTGATCAGTTTGAGTACACCAAAGCCATCTAACAGATGCTTTCCTCAAAATCTCTTTCTCTTGGCAAAAATGCCTTTCTTAGCAAGGTAGCTATCGGGTTTTGAGTTTGAGAGCAATTCCAATCAAACCAATCACTCACACACCTCATATACATCACATATGAGCTGATCAAACACTTAGATCACTTCTGAAACACCAATTTCACGAAATCACCAGCTGGTTGCTCAAATTTTCAATCAAGTTGCAGCTGGGGTACCACAAATTGATCCAGCCAATTTCAATCAAGTCCAACCATTCAAACACACTCCATAGGGTGTAGGGAAGCTGTTCAGATCATCACCACTCGTCTGTAACACCTCCAAATCAAAAATCACATTGCACTTGCTGTCACGGCTTGGAGGTAAGCACATACTTGGTCATCTCTCAATCCATGCATATTTCCTCGCACAATAATTTGGCCATATGTTCATAATCATGCATGGAATTTTTTCCCTCAATTAATTGCATTGTTTGAATCATGTATCAAAAATCCTAGCCTTCATGCAAAAATTAGGGTTCTTGAGGTTTCTTCGTGATTTCATGTTTTATGTTTAATTTAAATGAAATTAAGTGTTATAAACATGATCGTGAGGTTGAGACGAGCATAATGATATGTGGATTGCATGATATGATTACGTATTCAGTGAGATTGGATGGAAAACGCAAATCAGCCAAACCCAGAAAAACGCGGGTGTTCTTGCTTGTGTTCTTGGCGCCTTTTTCACAAATTCAAATATTTGAATTTTGTGATTTTGTTTAATTGATTCAAAAATTAATTTCTCTCTGAGTTTTAATGATTTTGAGTTGATTCTTTTTTTGATAATTCACAAAAATGTTGAAATATTTTATTTTATCAAAAAATCCCAAAAATATTATTTATTTCATATAATTGATATTTTTGCAAAGAATTAATATTTAAATTATTTTTGACATTTTAAATATTTTTTCCACATTGATTTTGCAACTTTTAATGCTTTCTAATTATTTTGTAGGTCAATACTTAATTTTTGAAGCATTAATCCAAGATCACAATTTGTTTTTCACATGTTAAACAATTTTGATCATTTTAATTGAATTTTTATTCAATTAAAACACATTTTGAAAACAAATTAGGGTTTTTGGATTAATTCAACCCTCATAAATCATTTTCAAAACTTTTTGGGCCTCTAATAGAGTGTAAGACTCAATCCTTTTTTGACCAAACCATTTTGGGCCTCATTGTATTGTATAAGTCCCGATACCGTCAAAAAACAAACGGCGCGATCGTCGCCCTTTTAAAAATAACCTTTTGGGCCTCTGCTTGAGCTATAAGACCCATTCAAAACCTTTGGGCCTCAAATAGAGTGTAAGACCCAACCCTTTTTGAAAACCAAATTATCTTGGGCCTCATTCATTGTATAAGACCCACTGCGTTTTCAAAACCTCGGCGCGATCGCCATTTCAAACGAAAAATCAATTGGGCCTACCCTCGTGTTATAAGCCCCACTCTTTTTCTTTAAAACTCTTTGGGCCTCTAATAGAGTGTAAGACCCAACCCCCTTTGTACAGAAAACATTTTGGGCCTCAGTCACTTGTATAAGTCCCTCTGTACAAATTCAACAGTGCGCTCACTGATAAAACCCTGGGTCTCTCCTTGAGCTGTAAGCCCCAAATCTT
Source organism: Lathyrus tuberosus (assembly GCA_022829125.1). NCBI lineage: Eukaryota > Viridiplantae > Streptophyta > Magnoliopsida > Fabales > Fabaceae > Lathyrus > Lathyrus tuberosus. The sequence goes on along the minus strand of JALAZF010000199.1, from coordinate 3,526,431 downwards.
TCTTTTTCAAAGCACTTTCTCCTTTGATTTTGTATATACTGTTGTTTCCAATCTTTCTTTGTTGAACAACTAACCAAACAGCATGGAAGCTCTACAACCGAGTAAGTGGTAATTGCTTTCATTTACCGCTTTCATATACATATAACTGTATTGTGGGGCTGTTTCACTGTAAGTCTTCTTTCATAAACTCATATCAACTGTGTAATAATAGTATAGATATTTCGAGTTTCCCCGGCAACTACGTCTAGAACTAGGTGACGCCGTTTCGTTTATTCATAGAAATAGACAGCTAGATCCCAAATAGGATCACCAGATACAGTCTTCTCTTCGGCTGTCCTCATTAGGAACTGTCAAGAAATTCTATCCCCCAGAGATGAATTATTCTCGGTGAAACTTCTCTTGAATTTCTTCAAACCCCACGGGCTTCTTAAAAGCATCGGCCTCCTCTTGGGCATTGTACAAGGACGCACAGGCTTCCTAAAAGCAACTCCGCCTCCTCTTGGGCTTAGTACAAGGACCCTACGGCTTCTTAGAAGTATTCACAGCCTCCTCTTAGGCTTCGTATAATGATGTCTTCCTCCGGGAATGATAGCCTCCTCTTGGGCTTAGTATAAGGACCCGTCGGCTTCTTAAAAGATTCCAGCCTCCTCTTGGGCTTCGTACAAATTGTCCCGACGACCTCCTAAAGGTATAGGAACAGAACCTAGTCATCCTCATAGAACAGTCCTTTCATAGAGTCTACTACTGTTTCTCAAAGGATAGTACAAAAGACAAAACTCTAGACATGGACAGTCTAATCTCCTTGAGTCTCAAAGACATTCTCAAGCACCCTTCAAGAATAGGAAAGACACCCGCAGACTCGGACAGTCTCAATACCCTTCGAATTTCCCGCTTCCTTAAAGAACAGGAAAAACCCGGATCCTTGAATCGAATCCCTGAGTACAGTGTTGCTCATATAAGAACTGATTTTCTCTTTAAAATCAGTATATTGGACCTGTCACTCAACTGAAACAGTTAACCTTAGCCTCCTCTTGGGCTTTATACAATGATTCTCCCCAGCGGAGTCAAACAACGTTTAGCCTCTCTCTCGGGCTTTGTACGAGACACATAGGAGACTCCCTCATTGAGTCAATCACCCTTTTGCCTCCATCTCGGGCTTTATACGAGATACAAAAAGGTTCTCATTGAGCCAAACAAACAACAGCCTCCACCTCGGGCTTCGTACGAGATACAAAAAAAACTCTCTTGTTAAGTCAAAACAGCCTCCGTCTCGGGCTTTATACGAGATACCAAAAGACTTCATCGTCAAGTCAAAAACCTTGTAGCCTCTCTCTCGGGCTTTGTACGAGACACATATTAGCCTCCTCTTAGGCTTTGTATAAGAAAACCACTGGTTGATCCAATCAACCTTTTAGCATCAAAGTTGTGCCTCGTTCACAGTACACAAACCTCAACAACTCCTTCCCCTTCATCTAATCGCTGTAAGCGGCAAGCCTCTGGATCATCTACATCCACGCCACTGTCCCTCTTTTAGCATGAGAAATTCCTAAGGAAAGATGGCATTGCTCTACACTGAGTTAAAGTCTTCTCCTTCAGGTTAAAATCCCCTATAAAGGAAATTATGGCATTGCTAGGATCCGCGTATCCCGGTTAAAGTAATTCTCCTTTATAACCCGTCACCCAATAGTAGTGACAAGCAAACCCCTCTTTAGAGATGACAAATTCTCTCTAAAGTTGAGACCTTTCAGCTTCACATCTTGGGCTTTGAACAAGATACAAACAACCTTTTGCTTCACGTCTTGGGCTTTGAACAAGACACCAAAAACCATTTCCTCCCATAGAATAGGAGGAACTACGAACGCTATGATTTCCCTGTTTCGGTAAAACGGGAATACATAGGCATTAGATTGAAAGAAAAATCTTAGCGAGCACACTAAACAAAAACCCAAAATCCCATTCAAAAAACACCAGTCCTAACATCCTAATCCTTGTTCCCCGTCAGAAACCTTCTGCCCAGGTAAAAAGAAAGAAAACCGTATTGGCAAAAATACAAATAACCAGTACAAAGGCCCCTCCACATTGATAGCATTTGTAACCTAACAGACCGCTGTTTAAACTCAGTATGCAAAGCAGGGTTAATTGGAGACATCTATTTCCCTTCCTTATTCAGCTCACAATAGGATAAAAAATGAATCGACCTGTAGTTTTAAGCTCAAACCGCAGAGAGCGACTAGCGCTTAAGAACCGCGTCCAAAATCGCTCGCTACAGAGGGACTTATCCAATATCTGAGGCCCAAAAATTGTTTTGGTTAAAAGGGGATTGGGTCTTACACTCTAATAGAGGCCCAAGTGAGTTTTAAGAAAAGAAATGGGTCTTACTACTCGAGGGTAGGCCCAGGGTTATTTTGAAAAGGCGACGATCGTGCCGTTTATTTGAAAATGTACAGAGGGACTTATACAATGAATGAGGCCCAACATGTTTTCTGTACAAGGGCGTTGGGTCTTACACTCTAATAGAGGCCCAAGTGTATTTGAAAATCAATTTTGAAAGTTGAATTAATCAAAAAAACCCTAATTTTAATCTTTAAAAGTAAATACTTAAAGAAAATCAAACAAAATACAAAATAAATTTGAATAATCCATTTATGATTTTGTTTAAGGTTTGAAAAAAAAAATGAGGGATAATCACAAGGAATATTTAAACTCATTAGGTTTTGATTTTCAAAGTAAATATTCACTTTTAGAATGTTTAAAAACAATTAAAAATGAATTTATTCACAAAATACTAATTATATTAAATAAATAATATAAATCTAATTTTTTGGTGGAATAAAATATTTCAACATTTTTGTGAATTATTGCAAAAACAACCAATAAAAAATGATAAAAATTGAAGGAGTTATTAATTTTTCAAATCATTAAAAATAATAATATGAAAAAAAATAAAAATAAACAAGTGATAAAAAGAAGTCTGGGGCGAGGGGGATTCGAACCCCAGACCTCTCGCTTGCCAATACACACAAAACCAGTTGATGAACCGCTGGGGCGCAATGCCAATTCAAATATAACATGGCAAGTGAAAAATATATATCAAACTTAGTTGGAAAACCTGAAGAATGGCGCCATGGCCATCTTCTTCCTCGAGCTCGTGCATGAAGCACCATATCTCACTCATCTCCCAACCATTGGACATCATTCAAACACCAAACTCATGCGTTTTTTCACAAGGAAGAAGATGGCAATACCCAATTTTATTCATTTTCAGTGTATAACAAATTATATCATTGTGGCCGTATGAACCCTAATTTTGCAAAAGCAATCGAGTAGGCATGATTATGAGTGCAATGATCAAATTTTCTGAGGGAAAACAATCAGCATATGATGGCAAGCAATGGCAAAAATATCATGCGAGGAAATATGCATGGATCATGGAGTTTGAGTTTTGAGGCTTACCTTGATGCAAGCTGAAATGGAACTCTGCACAAACTTTGTTCCAGTCATGAATTAATGATCCCTACAGCTTCAATGGATGTTATGGAGTGTGTTACATGCTCTGGAACACTTTGAAACTCTTTGGATCAAGCTGGAGACCTCCACCTGCATAATTGAGGTATAATGGCTTGGTTGAAGGGTGATTTTGAGCCTGAGGTGTTACAGTCAGTGTTTAAGTGTTTTGACACCTCAAATACATCATATGTGATGTGTTTGAGCAATTGGAATTGATTGCCTAAGGCTGCAACTCAAAACCCGATAGTGGTTACTCAATAAGCCAAAAAACTTGAGGTTTAAGGAAGAATGAGAGAAAGCAGTGCTGTAACTGGCTTTGGTTTGAGTTGAATGATCCATTGGGAACTCTATTTATAGGTGATCAACTTTTGTTTTAGAGGAATAGTGAATGGCTGCTGGATCAGATCACATTTGCATGGATTGGCTTGGAGGATTTCTTCTCAAGCAAGGCAAGCTAGCCATTCCCAAGAGCAGGGCTATGCCTTGACCAAAATCACATTCCTCAGATGTTTTTATTGTTGTTTAATCATAGAATTTGACTGAGTAGGGTAGCTACCTTGACAATGCACTATTCCACATTAATGCACTTTGAATTCAAGGCAAAATGTGCCAAAGTGGATGAATTTCAAGTTGGAAGATTCCTTGGCTTTTTTACTCAGATTTATCAGTTGGAATAGATGCAATGTGATTGGTTTGAATACATATGGCATGCTGATCCTCAGTTTTTGGTTCAAAATCGTGTGTGGCAAGCAAACATGCAAACTGATTTTTCCAAAACAGCTTGCAGCAGCATGACTTTGGGCATGGATTTCTCTTGGCTCAAGTTGAATCAATTCATGCTGTTGGGCTCTTTGAATTCTTGGCAACATATACAACAACATTGATGTTTAACTTTGGATTTGATTCAGCTTGCATCTATGTGAAAAGATCTCACAAGTTTTGGTGTTTCAACAAAATTTGTCTTGGACATAATTTTTTCTAAGTGTTGGAAAATGGTGTACTTTCATATTTTCAGCCATTTTGGCTCACTCATAGCTCAAAATCCACAATGAATTGGAGTTAGGTCTAGTTGAAGTTTTTGTAGAGGGCAATGAGATCTACAAATCAAGCTTTGGATGGGAAAAAATGGCCTTGTGGTTTAGGAGTTATGACCCTCCAAAGTTGGTACCCTAGCCACTTTATTTTTAACTTAGAAAATTTTCTAAGTTTTTATGGTTACCCCTTTTACAAGTTATCCCACTTTCTTTGATTTTTCTTGATGAATGATGATTCAAATCATACATTAACATCATTTTAGGGTTAAAAATCCATTTTGGTGAAAAATCTCAAAAAGTCAAAGTTGACTTTTGTGCACAGTTGACTTTTTATCAGATGAATTCCAAGCATGTCCATCAAACTTGATGGACATGCTCTATGGGTGTCATAGGGTATATTGAGGCATGTCCTAGGGTTTGGGAGCATGTCCTGGTCAAAAGTCAAAGTTACAGTTGACTTTTTCCTTAAAACCCTAACTGTGGTGCAGATGAAATTGAGACTTGTTGCTCAAGCTTCTTGGATTAATCCATTATTCCAAATGGATCAATATAGTTCATTATAGACCCTCAAACCCTCTCTTGAGGTCTTGGCTCATGATTTGCCCTAAAAGTCAACTTAGGGGTGAATTAGGTCAACAAACCCTAATTCCTGATTTTTGATGAATGCATCCCCTGAGGCAAAATTGACTTGATGATTGGGTCCATGAGGTTCCATGGAGTATATTAGGTTAGGTTTTGGATTATTGGCTTGTGCCCAGATGAAAATTTTCCATCTGGAGGCCCTGGTCAACCAAAACCCTAATTTAGTGACACTGTCGATCTTGAGACTTGATTCACCTAGAAGGGAGCAGCCTTGTGCTTAATCCTTGAAGTGGGAGTCCTTTTGATCCATTGTGGATGTTTGAGAGGTTAGACAAGTCGAAGATCATGTCATTCCTTGATTGATCATTTGTCTAAGCACTCAGAGAGGGCTTGAAACCCTAACTTTGATTGTGGTGAATGCTCACCCATCTTTGGGGAGACTGATGAAGTATGATGGTTCCTCCATATTGTAATGATAATTTTCACAATGATGGGAAATCTTAGTGGTCAAAATTTGGGGTATGACACTTACCAGGAAGATAATTTTGGAGGATCTATCTGAGTGTGGCATCAATGCATAGTCGGGATGTTACATCCCTTCCATTAACATTTTCGTTCCACGTCCTAACTTTTAAGGTATACTCCAAGCTTGGGTTTTAGCTTCACACATCATCATATCCCAAACCAATGCAATAATGACAATATTGTAATACCCCGTCTTATTTAAATGCTCAATTGGATATCAGATGAGATCGGATGAGCATCTATGTGCTCTATCTTTGATTAATTGGATTTAGGGAATCCTCTAAGTACTTTAAGTATCGACATTTGGGATCAATAGAGCAACTAATGAACTCTGAAGAGATCAATTTATTATTAGTTCAAGATAGACTTTTATGATAACTCTAATAATTGATCAATTGGTTGAGATGACAAAATATCAACTGGAGATATTTTACTCTATTGGACTATATTATATAATATTGGTTTATATATATATATATATTTATATATTTGTTAAGAAAAGAAAGGAAGAAAAAAAGATAGTAAAGGAGAAGAAGAGGAAAGGAAGAGAAAGAATGAGAAAAGTTCAAGGAAGAAGAAGAAGCCATGGATCATCATCATCATCTTCTTCAACCTCCTCTTCGATTATCAGGTGGGTTCTAGATAGAAACTTAAGTTTTAGAGTTAGAGATGATTTTAGCTTAAGTTAGGGTTTATGAGAAATTGATTAAATTGCTAATCGATGAAATTTAACTGCTAAAATGTGTTACAAACTGAGTAGTATAAGCTATATGAGTGTAGAATCATCTGTATTTGATTGTTGGATGCTTGGGTATGTTTTGGGTTGGTTTTGAACCCAAGGGAACTCAGCTGTACGCTGCAGAATTTCTGCATTTCCGCAGGTTCGCACTGCGAATCCCCTAGCGAAGGGGAAATCGAACATTCGTTGGCTATTCGCACGACGAGGGTGAGAGCGAACGTTCGCCAGAGGTTCGCAATGCAAACTTTACCTCGTTTTAGTTCTGCCTTGGTTCGCTGGGAGCTTCGCAATGTGAATGGGAAAGCGAACATTCGCTGGTACCTCGCAAAGAGAACATGACAGCTTTTCCCGTTTTGTTTCCTTCATAACTTTTGATCCGTAACTCGGATCGAGACGTTCTCGGATCGAGACGTTCTTGGGTATGATGTGGGATATTTTATTTAGTGGAAAATGAAGGAAAGTAATGTTTTGTGAAATGTTGGAATTGACATCTTTTGGATCGTAAATCCGATCAAGGCATATTTATAGCCGATGTAAAGCTGTGAAAATATCCTACGGGATAAGAGTGAGAAATATTGATTTTGTTACCCGATTAAATGAATCGGAGGGAAACTGAAAGTGATGTTTTATGTGATGTGTGATTATATGTATTTATTTGTAATATTTGTGTTATGTCATATCTATCTAATATTGTTGTTAAAATGAATGAGATAATATGCATGTTAAAATGAGTTAGGGAGAGTGAGGAAACTTTACCCCGAAAACAAATGGCATAGTTAAGATTGGTATAATTCTAGGTTGTGACTAGAATTGTGATAGAAACTCTAAATGACAACGCTCGTGCTTGAAAGGCCGAGGCGTGTGTCCAGTACAACATGGTATAGAAAGAGCGAAACACTAGTATGGAACACGTGTGTGTAAATCATTGTAATTTTTGTAATAAGGCAAATGTGGCCTTGTGATTGTCTAATACAATCACGTAGTGCATATGATCACGTAATCAGACTGTTTTATCCCTTAATAAATATTCGTGACCCGTGTCCATAACTCTTGAGAAGGGCTGGCCGGGGAAAGTGTTTATTAAGTAAGTGACCGAGACCCGTGTCCATAATCCTTTGGAAGGACTGGCTGGGGAAAGTTACTTAGTGGTGGTATTAGTGACCCGTGTCCATAACCTCTTGTGTAGGCTGGCCGGGGAAAGTACCGTGTGTAGGTAACCGTGACCCGTGTCCATAAACTCTTATGTAGGCTGGTCGGGGAAAGTTATCTATGTTAGCTCCGGGACCCGTGTCCATAATCCTTTGAGAGGGCTGGCCGGGAATGGATGTCTACGCTTTTAAGGATCCGTGACCCGTGTTGAACTCTCTTGTAGGGTTGGCCGGGGAAAGATGCCTTGGTTTGTAATGCCGATTAGTGATAATATTTATAAGTTAACAGACTCATGACATGTTTCCATATAGTGTGAGTTAGTGAGATTGTGAACTCAAAGTCATTTTCCCTTCCCCTTGACTTGAGTTAGGATTGATAGAACCCTATAAAGCCGAGAGGACCTATAAGATAGGGAACTCACTAAGATTTGATGTATCTCACCCCACTATAGTTGCTATATTTCAGGTACTTGCAGGTTTGATTTACAAGTGGAGCTATGCTTGGAGGTTTCAAGAGAAGCTTAGTAGAGCTTATTCCGCTGTGCATTTGTTGTATACAATTGAGGATATTGTATATTCTTAGATTTTATTTTTCTTTGGCTAGTTTCCATGACTTGTGCCATGGGTTGTATTTATGTTTTAGAAATGGACAAGTATGTGAACTATGCCATTAGGCGCTTTTGATGTGTCAGTACCAAATAAAATGCTTGTATTGTATTATTCTAGATATATACTATACAGGGCATTACAAATATAATAAATATAAATAGCAAATATAATAAAATAAAAACAAAATATAAAACATAAAAACATGAGAATAATAAAAGAAAAAAAAACAATAAACACCCAAGACAAACAAACAAAAAACCTATAACCTAAGGTTAGGATGAACTCTCTTTAGGCTACCCGTTCCCAGCAGATTCGCCAGCTGTCGCGGCCGGCAAAATATTCGAGTCGCCATCATATTTTTTTAAGGAAAATAAATGATAAACCTAAAATCCTAATCCTTAGGGTAGAGATTCCTAAGGTTCGGGAGTCGGTTAAGCGAGGGAAAGGTGTTAGGCACCCCTCACTTCCATTGTACTCAATGGGATCCTCCTTAGATTTTAGGGGATGTTTGTTTGTCGTCTAACTTGTTATTTATTTTATGAAAGAATCCTAAGTTTTTTATTATTATACTCGCTAGGGTGTACAACCCTATGCCTACGTACCTTTAATTTTGAAGGATCGGAGTAACCGTAGTTCACCTCCCCTATTCCTACCCCATAATCCTAATCCCAAAGTTAATCCACTATTTATACTCTTGGATAAATAGTTCTATCCCCAAATCTATTGTTTATACTCCTAGATAAGGAGTTCTATCCCTTAAAAATCCCTTATCCATTGTTTATACTCTCGGATGGAGAACTATATCCCTTAAATCCCTTATCCCTTGTTTATACTCTCGGATGGAGAGTTCTATCCCTTAATCCCTTATCCATTGTTTATACTCTCGGATGGAGAGTTCTATCCCTTAATCCCTTATCCCTTGGCCTATATTTATACTCTTGGAACCTAAGAGTGTTATCCCTAAATCTCATCCCTTATTTAGGCTCTCGAACCAAGAGCTTTATCCCTAAATCTTAAAAATCCTTTTATCCCTTATATTTAAAAATATATTCTTAAAAATTCTGTAGAATTTAATAATAAAAAACCCAAAATACCAGCATGCTAAAAATATAGCAAAAGTTAATCCTCAAAATTATATAAAAACAATTTCTAAACTCAAGATAAATCCCAAAAAAAAAAAATTTTGATCCAAAAATTATATTATTATTTTGCTTTAGCTTATTGTCATCCCAAACCCATATTTATAAAAAATCTACAAATATTAATTGTTAGTTCTTGTGATTGGCTGAAATTTTGGTAAAACAATGTTAATGTCATGGTTGATGTTTTAACATGAGCTTCTAACATTATTGTTATGTTTGGCTAACCTTCTGGTTTTGTGAAAGTAGTTAAGGTGTTGAAGAGTTAAAGTGTTGAAGAGTGATGTCACATGCGATGACTTGACATCACTATACCAGAACATTAAAACATCAGGTTGTGATGGTTTTAGGGATACGCACATTATGTTGATTTAAGGAGATCGGTTAGTTAGATTGGATGCGAAAATCTTGGTGCAATCATTTATGAAGAGATTAGTTTGTTGCTAATTTAATGCAAAAAGATATGGAGAATAATTAGAGTTAATTATGAAGATTTAATTGAAGATCTATTGAGGAGAGAATCTGTTGCAGATTTGGTGCAGAAGATTTGAAGGCCCAAATCCAGTTGGGAAAAAGTTATAAATAGAATGCTTGTAATCTAGAAGAGGTACGGGTCCAAGATGTAGATCATTTAGGGCTTAGTCTAAGTGAACTACTCGGGGTGTGAGTTGGTCACTGTGTTCTTACTCAGAAACCTGTAGGTAATGAGTATTGTATTGTTCTTGGAGGAAGCTTTGAAGCAACTCCAAGGTGTGTCATGGAAGTGTGACTTCTACTCTTCTACGTGATTGAAGAGTTTGTTTGGAAATCAAGCTGTTGATGCAGTGGCGGAGATGTTGACTGCTAGACATCATTGCGATGATTGGAAGTGAGATGGGGTCTCTTATCTAGGGTGGACTTAGATAGAAGGGTCATTGGGTAGTGATTAAATTAGGTAGATTGTCAACTGGTTTATTGAGTTTGTAATTTGATACTACTAATAGTGGACTTCCTTCCTGGCTTGGTATGCCCCCAGATGTAGGTAGTTCAAACCGAACTGGGTGAACAATCCTTGTGTGTAATTCTGTGCTTTTATCATCTTGTTTATACTGCAGATATTGATGTTGTGACATCACACTTAACATCACATATCTGATACCAGAATTTCAATTGGTATCAGAGCAGGCATCCTGTCTGTCTCTGGGTGAGATCTAGGGAAGATACTTTCTGGTTCATGAGCAAGGAAGATAGTTTTGCTGAGTTATGGATTTGGTCAGTTCATATAGTTGTTTGTATGATCCCTTGAAGTGAAGGATGGACTATTCATGACAGGGTATGTACTGGACATGTCTGTTGTTATCAGGAGAACTGATTTTGTGAATAGTGCCTGAAGGTTTTTGAAGAGTTGTTGTATGTTCCGCTGCATGGTATCTGATGTAACCCTGGTTGGTTTTTGTATCTCTGGGGGTGAGATTCTAGGAAGGTACTCTCTTGGAAAGACATTAGGGTTTGGTCTCCTCAGCAGGATATTCTATGATGTTGTAGGTTATGCAAGACAGCTTCTACCGTTTGGTTAGAAATGCCAAAGATACTTGAGGATTATCTCATATCTTTGTTTTGAGGTGAATGGATCTTATTAAAGACTGTATGATATGGAAGGCATTGAAAACCAATCTGTCCAGAACAGTGATTCCTTCTTTATCATTTTTCTTGTTGGTGAAAGAAGAGGGTAGAGCCAAAGCAAAAGAGTATCACTGTCAAATCTTTCATGCGGGAGTGAAGATCTTGATAAGTTATCTCTTAAGCTTAGTTGTGGTGACATAATGAGGAGGAAGTTTCATCAAGAAAGAAGCTGAGCTTAATATGTCAATTCTAATGTCTCGACATCGCGCTACACATCAGCAGTTTATGGTAAATGAAGAGTCAAAGACCTATTAGATTGGAGCTGGTTGAAGAAAAGGTAGTTATCTTGTTAGCAGAAGAGAAGGAAATGATCCTTGTTTAAACTAAAATGTCTGAGGACAATTTTATAGGGAAAATGCATCAAAGAGTTTGTGAGCAGTAGCAGTGTAAATCAGCCTGTGGTCAATTGGTGTTTGCATGAGCTCTTTCAGTTTTGTAGCTTGAAGGATTGGAAGTAGCAGATTGTCTATGGTATGCAGAAGGATGGCAGTTATCACTCTTAAGTTAGACAAGGGGTCTAAACCTTGTGCTTATAAGAAGAAGCTTCTGGAAGAATGTGTTATGCAAGTTACTGTAGTTTTTGTTGGTCTGATCTTGGAAGTTGATCAGATGTTGATATGTTCTCGTATGTTCCCTACAAGAGATATGATTGAAGCCTCCAAATCCATAGGAGATGGTTAATGTGATTTAGTCTAATGTCGGAACTGATGTTGAAACATCGTTTCAGTTCTTTGCTCAGGGTGGAGTAAAAGATCAAGACACTGACCTAACCTGGAAGGCTTTTGTGGTATGAATGGTTGTCATAATGGTCTGCCATGAAGAAGATTCAGATGATGCTGGAATCTGAAGAAGTGTTATACCACAGGGATCAATTGCTATTGATTATCCTTGAAAGACAAGATTAAGGATGTTTTGTCTATTGTTTTAACATCTTGTTATCAAAGGTTTGGAGAATCATGGGAGGGGTTCTACATTCGCTCACGAGTTGCCTAGGTGTTGACCTGGGATTATTGCTTAGCATCTGTTCCTAGAAAGTATTGTGAATGACTTGTCCAGATGGTGGTGTTGGTGAAGATGAAGATGGAAGACTATGAAGACATCATAATCTTGTTGGTTTCAGCTTGGATCAGCTTATTTCTGATCTAAGTGGTTTGGAGCATGATGTTTGCTCTGGTTGTGAAGGTCGAGGATAAGTGGCAGTTATCTCTGGCTTTCTACTGACGGCTCTACTAAGGGAAGTGACTTTCTTTAGTATTGCTATGGGGTAGTCTTGGACTACTTATTTTCTGAAGATTCAGATGTGGTAGGTTTGAAGTCTTTGGAGTTTCTAAGCAGGATGGAGGTTGTCTACTCAAACTTGATTGTTGAATCAAGTCTATGAGAGCATGGAAATCTGTTTCTGCAAAGGGAGGAGGTTCTTCTAAGTGGCAGAAGGAAGAGCTGAATTCAACAGTTGGATATCATAATGTTTTGACATCTAGCTTAACATCAGAAGTCTCAGCTGGCGATAGAGGTGATCTACAGTAATGGAAGTTATGGATGCTTCAAAAAGATCGTTCTCATGGCAGTATGCGGGAGCTGTAGGAAGGAGAAGATGTTACATGACCATGGCTTAGGGAGTCTAAGTGTGTTTGCTTTTGAGCAAGTGGAACATGTGACTTGAAGATCAAGTTTCCTTGGTGGATCAAGATATCTTTGTGAGAGTTCTGAAAAACATCAAACTGTGGCATATGACTGTTTTCATATGAGGATTCATGTTGCGGCATTTGGTTGATCTCAGAAGTGAATTCGATAAATCAAGATGATCAGAGTGTGGAAGCTGGTTATTATTGAGGATTGTCTTGGAACTAGTTACTCTTGGGCAGAAGGGTGATGAGTTGAAGACTCGAGGAGATTATTCTTCTTGAAGGTGGATGAGAGGTGAATTCTCTAGTTCTTTGGATTACTGTGCATAGTAAGTCCAGTTGGTGGAGCATATCAAGAATCATGGTGATGATATCTTGGTGTGTGGCAAATGTTCTAACTTGTGTTGGGACATTATCTGGAAGGATATCCTTGGTGAAGGATGATTATGCGTTGTTTCAGAAGGGTGGTGCCTACATTATGCCTAAGAAGCGTTTACATAGTCTTACGGGAGAATGATGAAGTAGAAGGTCTGCCTTGGATGGAGAATGTAGAGAAGACTGAAGTTGATCAGGTATTAATTGACTGGAAGTCTGAAGATGAAGAGTTTGGTAGAAAATGACTGCCTCTGGAGAGTTGGGTGATCTATGTGACTTTGATCTTTAGTTGAAGGAGGTTGGTGATCCTTATGAATAGCCTAATTATGACTTCATGTGTGAGTGACTGCTATTTATGGTCATAAGGGACAGTGGTACCAAAATGAATGTGCCCAGCAAGTGTGCTCAAATGTTCATCTTCATCTAGAGCATTAGTTAACCATGACAGGGGGAGTACTTGTCTATATTGTGAAGCTTGCATGCTGATCAAGCTTGTGGAGATTGGTTGCCTCCTATGAGGATACAATGTCAGATTACATGTTATGACATTAGGCTGTTGGTTGACAATGGTTGTTAAGACTATTGATTCTAGTCATGTGAATCATGTGTGCACATGCTTCTGAGAAGAAGTCTGAAGACAAATTTATTGGTTTGGAATGTATAATCTTCTGTGGAAGTCTTGGATTGATAATGTTGTGAGCAAGCAGACATTGTGTGATAAGATGTCAGAACATGGTACAGGACATGTTTTTCTTGAGCCAAACAAGGATTTATTTTGGACGGTGGTGTAAGGATAAGGTGAAACACGTGTCTTTGACTATGCATGGAACTGTTTTGGCACAATTTATGGTCAGTATCAGTTAGAGGCAATAAAGGCGGTCAAGACTGTTTTGGATGGTAGACATTGAATTTAGATGGAGTTTTTAGTTCCTAAAATAGCGTTTCTATGACCAAGAACTTTGACTATTCAAGGCTCGTTAATTCCAAAGTAACTAGTCAGCTATTTATAGAGGTTATTCTTTGCTCCTTCGGCCAGTGAATGTTCTTGTTTCATAAGTCTTATGGTGTTTGTTCATTTTTGGGTGAGCACTACTTGGGTCTAATTCTGTGAGGGCTTTCTTTGCCAATTTGTGGCTAAAAAGGGGGAGAAAGGAAAGGGTTTTGGTAAATGGTTGCGCAGATGCTATGTCTGGAGTCTGCAGTTCCAGATGTGGTTCAGAGATGTCGAAGAGGATGTCCCATCCTTAAGTTGGTGGTGAGTCTTTGTGAGGTGTGTCCTGAGTTATGAACACAGTTGTGACTTGTGTTCTGAGTTACCTGGGTTGGCAGAATGGCACTTCTTAAGTTTCATCTTATGCCACAGATTAAACCCAGTGTTTGATCAATGAAGGTGTGCAGAATTATCTTATGCCACCATTGGTCTTTTATGTATAGACAGACATTTCTTTTCTGGAGGAGTCTTCTACATTTGTTCTGGGTCTGTCCTGGAAGGAAAAAGAAATGTGTTGTGTTGAGGGGGAGTGTCAGATATCTTCTTCCTCATGTGCACCAAATACTTCAGGACTTTCTACTTCTTAGGTCCTAATGTGCTGCCTGAAGTTGTTGTGCTGTGGTGATGTTATGTCCAACATGATGTCTTAACATCGTTCAAAATTTCCCAAGAAGATGATTCTCCATGGTTGGTGTACACAGTAGCCACTGATGGTCACAGATAGGTTCAGTAGTTGCTGATTACTAACAGTAGTGTAGTGTTGTAATTGCTGTTGTAATGTTTATATACATAGGTTTAGCCAAAATTAGCCAAAGGGGGAGATTGTTAGTTCTTGTGATTGGCTGAAAATTTGGTAAAACAATGTTAATGTCATGGTTGATGTTTCAACATGAGCTTCTAACATTATTGTTATGTTTGGCTAACCTTCTGGTTTTGTGAAAGTAGTTAAGGTGTTGAAGAGTTAAAGTGCTGAAGAGTAATGTCACATGCGATGTCTTGACATCACTATACCAGAACATTAAAACATCAGGTTGTGATGGTTTTAGGGCTACGCGCATTATGTTGATTTAAGGAGATCTGTTAGTTAGATTGGATGCGAATTTCTTGGTGCAATCATTAATGAAGAGATTAGTTTGTTGCTAATTTAATGCAAAAAGATATGGAGAATAATCAGAGTTAATTATGAAGATTTAATTGAAGATCTATTGAGGAGAGAATCTGTTGCATATTTGGTGCAGAAGATTTGAAGGCCCAAATCCAGTTGGGAAAAAGTTATAAATAGAATGCTTGTAATCTAGAAGAGGTACGGGTTCAAGATATAGATCATTAGGGTTTAGTCTAAGTGAACCACTCGGGGTGTGAGATGGTCACTGTGTTCTTACTCAGAAACCTGAAGGTAATGGATATTGTATTGTTCTTGGAGGAAGCTTTGAAGCAACTCCAAGGTGTGTCATGGAAGTGTGACTTCTACTCTTCTACGTGATTGAAGAGTTTGTTTGGAAATCAAGATGTTGATGCAGTGGCGGAGATGTTGACTGCTAGACATCATTGCGATGATTGGAAGTGAGATGGGGTCTCTTATCTAGGGTGGACTTAGATAGAAGGGTCATTGGGTAGTGATTAAATTAGGTAGATTGTCAACTGGTTTGTTAAGTCTGTAATTTGATACTACTAATAGTGGACTTCCTTCCTGGCTTGGTATGCCCCCAGATGTAGGTAGTTCAAACCGAACTGGGTGAACAATCCTTGTGTGCAATTCTGTGCTTTTATTGTCTTGTTCATACTGCAGATATTGATGTTGTGACATCACACTTAACATCACATATCTGATACCCGAATTTCATTAATTTTATTAGAATAAATCCAAAATCCAATTTAAAAGTAACAATTTCAAGAATTCCAAAATATTTTATCCCAAAATTTTTAGGAACAAGATCCCATTTTTAAAAAAAATCCCTATTAAATGAAATAAATTACATAAACTATTTATTATAAAAAAACATAAATCCAAAATTAAAATAATTTAATTACTTATCCTAATACTAACATCCCTTAAATCCCATTTCTAAACCATAATTAAAATTTAAATCCTAATTAAATAATTAAATTAAGTTATTAATTTAATTAATTAAAATAAACTAGGGGGTGTACTTTACGTTGAGCCAGCAATTGGGCTCATATGGGTGGGGTGCAAATAGCAAAGGGCGCAAGGACTAGAAGCCACAAGCCCTCTGGTGAAAGAGTCAATGTTTAACTAATTCTGAGATGTTTGATCCTGATCATAAGGATCTCCAGGCCTTGGAATCATGGCCACTGATCGCGATTACTCGTCCAGGTAATCCAATCTGACGGTTCTGGTATCAAGTTAACACAGGAGTACTGAACGCACGTGTACGCGTGATTTTTAGTTGACCCCCACAAGTCATCTGATCTGAAGTGTGAGGAGGGTGTCACTTGGCATCCATCCAAGCACACTTGGAGAGAGTATAAAATCTCTCTTCTCTTCACAAACCTCTCATTTTTCTGTCTTCTTTCTCTCTCTACTTTCCTTTTCTCTCACCATGATCTCTCCTCTCTCTAAATCCTCTCCTTTCTCTCTTCTTTTCCGTCGTCGATGAGCTCCCCCGCCACCGTGCACCACCACCCTAAAGCCCTCAAAACCCAGATTTCCGGTTGGCATTCAACTGGAATCTGCAACACTCATGAACCCTAACCCTCAGCACAAGAACCCTAACCCTTCTAACATGGAAATAACCCAGTTCTCTAGGGTTCGTGAAGAACCCTAGGAACCCTAACCCTATCTTCATCTCCAAAAAACTCAGAAATCACATAAACTGCAAGAACCCTAAGGGTTCTATGAAGAACCCTAACCTTAACCCCAAAGAACCCTAACCTAACCTTAACAAAAAATCCAGAAAAAAAAAACCTTTAACACACAACAGACAACAATCCAAAGCTAAGTTTTTTTTTGTGTTTACCTTCCTTGCAGTAATACTGGTCGTATTATATCCTATTTGTCTCGATTCGCTCTTCTAATCCCTTTCCTCTTTTCTTGCAGGTGAATAATCAAGGATTCATTGCTCTGGATTTTTTCGCCTCTTTCTCTAGGGTTTTGTTTTGAATCCTCTTTAGTTTATATAGGCTTAGGAATTAGGTTTTAGAATTAAATTAGGTTGATTTTGATTTAGGAATTTTTGATCTGATTTTGTATTCGTTTTGATTTAGGATTTTGATTTGAACTTTTGATGTATTTTGATTTGATTGGATTTAGAATTAGTGTTTGATTCCTTGTAATTTTGGATCTGATTCCGTTTTTTGTAATACAATTAGATTGAAAAAATTATGAGATTGATTCACTTTGATTTGTTTTCATCCAATATCTGCGCAAATTTAGGGTTTCCCTGGTTGGGGAAGACGATGACTCAATTGAGTCAACAATTTTGACCAACCATAAAAAATAATAAATAAAACAAAAATAAATAATAATTATTAATATTGTTAAAATAATAATAACCACAAAACTTGTAAATATTTATAACACCCCATTAAAAGACTAATCCTAAATGTTATTATTAATATAATATAATAAATAAAAATAAAACCCTATTAATATAAATATTAATAATGATCATAAAATAAAATAATAACTATAAATATTAATAATAAAAAATAATAACCATATTAGAATAACCATTAAAATAAATAATGATTAATGGACCGATCCTCTTAATTAATGGTAAAAAAACCCTACGTTAATTATTCTTTAAATGACCAATTTAAAACTTAAATTTAATTCTAATGACCTTTAACTTAAATAATAAAAATCAAAACAAATAATTATTATAAAAATAATCCTTAGAATTTTCTGAAGAGAAAAAAAAAACCAATAACAATAACAAAATATTCTTTTAACTCTAAGAAAAACTTTACTTCCTAATATATGTAAAAAAATTAACCTTAAAACCAGATTCTAAATATTATCTAATAAAATTAAGCTAAAAACTTTTTAATAGGCCTAACAGTACTAACAAACCCAAAAGCCCAATGACATCTAAATGATACTCCCTAGTAGCACAAAAATCCCTAAAAAGATGAAAAAAACACTGGTCAAAATTTAGGGTACTACATTATGAAAGAGAGATATATAAGAAACTTTATCTCTTTTGTCAATTCGGCAGATGGGAGGAAGGAACAAATGGATGAAATCAAAGTTGGAGTTTGAAATTTCTTTGAGAATAACTTTAAAGAGGAGAAGGTGAGTAGGTCAGGTCTTAATGGTGTTGACATGTTGAAGTTTTCAGAAGATGATAGGAAGAGTCTTGAGGTTGCTTTTTTGGAAGAAAAATTAAGGCATGAGTTTGGAGTTGTAACACCAATAAAAGTCCTGGGCCAGATGGTTGGTTTCAGCTTCAGTTCTTACAAAATTGTTGGGAGACGATCAAGAATGATGTTTTTTGTTTTGTTCAGGATTTTTAATCCAACATAAGATTAACAAAGGCAACCGCAAATTTGTTTCTCACTCTGATTTTGAAGACCAAAAACCCGCAATATTTGGTCAACTACAAACTGATTTTCCTAGTAAGTTGTCTTCAAAAGATTATAACAATGATTTTGGCTTCTCGTTTGAAGAGGGTGTAATACCCTAAATTTTGACCACTTAGATTTCTGATCATTGTGAAAATCATCATCACAATATGGATGAACCATCATGCTTCATCAGTCTCCCCAAAGATGGGTGAGCATCCAATATAATCAAAATTAGGGTTTCAAGCCCTCTCTGAGCTTTAGACAAAGGATCAATCAAGAAATGACATGATCTTCAACTTGTCTAATCTCTCAAACATCCACAATGGATCAAAAAGGACTCCCACTTCAAGGATTAAGCACAAGGCTGCTCCCTTCTAGGTGGATCAAGTCTCAAGATCGACAGTGTCACCAAATTAGGGTTTTGGTCGACCAGGGCCTCCAGATGGAAATTTTCATCTGGGCACAAGGAAATGATCCAAAACATGACCTAATATACTTCATGGAACCTCATGAACCCATGCATCAAGTCAATTTTGCGTCAGGGGATGCATTCATCAAAAATTAGGAATTAGGGTTTCTTGACCTAATTTACCCCTAAGTTGACTTTTGGGACAAACCATGAGCCAAGACCTCAAGAGATGATTTGAGGGTCTCTAATACACCATATTGATCCAATTGGAACAATGGATTGATCCAAGAAGCTTGAGCAACAAGTCTCATTTTCATCTGCACCACAATTAGGGTTTTAAGGGAAAAGTCAACTGTAACTTTGACTTTTGACCAAGACATGCTCCCAAACCCTAATACATAATTGAATATACCCTATGACACCCATGCAACATGTCCATCAAGTTTGATTTAGGTCAAGGACATGATTTCCTGAAGAATTGCACAGTTTGGAATTCATCTAATAAAAAGTCAACTGTACACAAAAGTCAACTTTGACTTTTTGAGATTTTTCACCAAAATGGATTTTTAACCCTAAAATGATGTTAATGTATGATTTGAATCATCATTCATCAAGAAAAATCAAGAAAAGTGAGATAACTTGTAAAAGGGGTAACCATAAAACTTAGAAATTTTTCTAAGTTAAAAATAAAGTGGCAAAGGTACCAACTTTGGAGGACCATAACTCCTAAACCACAAGGCCATTTTTTCTCATCCAAAGATGGATTTGTAGCCCTCATTATCACCTACAAAAACTTCAACTACAAGTCATTCCAATTCATTAAGGATTTTGAGTTATGGAATGATCAAAGTGGCTGAAAAGTGAAAAATTCACTTTTTCCAACACTTAGTGAAATTCTCACTAAGTCAGATTTTGCCTCACTTTTTGCCAAATGTAGGGGGATTTTTCACTTGGAATCAAAAGAGATCAAAACCAAACTTGTTCAAACAGTTGTTGTATCATGTAAGTGCTTTCCAAAATGGCCAAGAACATTGCCAAATTCAACCTACATCATGAGATACAACATTGGCAAGTTGCCTTGCTGAAATCTGTCAAAGCAAGGCAGAATTTGCATTTTAGCTCGATTTGCCAAAATCAGCCAATTTCAATTGCTCCAATCCACTTGGACACCTCAGAGGATTGAATCTAAAGGGGACAATCACTGAGCCAAGCCTCCAAGGTCCAAGGAACAAAGAATAGCATGTTGAACCTAGAGTTGCCAAAATAGGGACAAGACTTCAACTTTGGAATGAGGCATTCAATGGAACCATCAAGGTGGCATAGACTGAGCCATTCTCATCTGAAATCAGTCAAGACTTATCCAAGACCAAGGGGACCAAAGCTCTGTGCCCTAACCTCTAGTCAATGGCTAGAGGAGACTTTCATTTCCATTGGCCAACATTGAGGAAACCTACTTACCAGCTGCCATGCACTATTCCTTGCAAAACAAACTTGGTCTACTATAAATAGAGCTCAATTGTGGTCAGTTTAAGTACACCAAAGCCATCTAATAGATGCTTTCCTCAAAATCTCTTTCTCTTGGCAAAAATGCCTTTCTTAGCAAGGTAGCTATCGGGTTTTGAGTTTGAGAGTAATTCTGCACAAACCAATCACTCACACACCTCACATACATCACATATGAGCTGATCAAACACTCACATAACTTCTGAAACATCAATTTCACAAAATCATTTGCCATCCACACAAGTTTGAAGTGAAGTTGCAGCTGAGATGCCATAAACTGATCCAGTTCATTTCAATTCAATCCAAGTGTTCAAACACACTCCATATGGTGTAGGGAAGCTGTCCAGATCATCACAACTTGTCTGTAACACCTCCAACTCAAAATCACATCTGCTCTTGCTGTCACGACTTGGAGGTAAGCACATACTTGGTCATCTCTCAATCTATGCATATTTCCTCGCACAATAATTTGGCCATATGTTCATAATCATGCATGGAATGTTTTCCCTCAATTAATTGCATTGTTTGAATCGTGTATCAAAAATCCTAGCCTTCATGCAGAAATTAGGGTTCTTGAGGTCTCTTCGTGATTTCTTGTTGTATGTTTAATTTAAATGAAATTAAAGTACATAGACATGATCGTGAGGTTGAGGCGAGCATAATGATATGTGGATTGCATGTTATAATTACGTATTCAGTGAGATTGGAGGGAAAATGTAAATCTGGGCAAACTGAAAAACGCGCGTGTTCTTGGTGTTGTTCTTGGCGCCATTTTCATATATTTGAATATTTGAATTTTGTGATTTTGTTTAATTGATTCAAAAATTAATTTCTCTCTGAGTTTTAATGATTTTGAGTTGATTCTTTTTTTTAATAATTCACAAAAATGTTAAAATATTTTATTTTATCAAAAAATCCCAAAAATATTATTTATTTCATATAATTGATATTTTTGTAAAGAATTAATATTTTGATTGTTTTTGGCATTTTAAATATTTTTTCTACATTGATTTTGCAACTTTTAATGCTTTCTAATTATTTTGTAGGTCAATACTTAATTTTTGAAGCATTAATCCAAGATCACAATTTGTTTTCCATGTGTTAAACAATTTTTGATCATTTTAATTGAATTTTTATTCAATTAAATACATTTTGAAAACAAATTAGGGTTTTGGATTAATTCAACCCTCATAAATCATTTTCAAAACACTTTGGGCCTCTATTAGAGTGTAAGACCCAATCCTTTTTTTTGACCAAATTATCTTTGGGCCTCACTTATTGTATAAGTCCCGATACCGTCAAAAAACAAACGGCGCGATCGTCGCCTTTTCAAAAATCATCCGGGCATACCCTCGTGTTATAAGCCCCACTCTTTTCTTTAAACCTTTTTGGGCCTCTTGAGAGAGTGTAAGACCCATCCCCCCTTGTACAAAAACTTTTTGGGCCTCACTCATTGTATAAGTCCCTCTGTACAAGTAAACGGCGCGATCGTCGCCCGTTTAAAAATAAAAACCATCTAGGCCTACCCTCGAGTAGTAAGACCCATTTCTTTTTCTTTAAAACATTTTTGGGCCTCTTGAGAGAGTGTAAGATCCATCCCTTTGTACAGAAAACTATTTTGGGCCCCAGTCACTTGTATAAGTCCCTCTGTACAAATTTAAACAGTGCGCTCACTGATAAAACCCTGGGCCTCTCCTTGAGCTGTAAGCCCCAGATCTTTCTTTTTCAAAGCACTTTCTCCTTTGATTTTGAATATACTGTTGTTTTTAATCTTTCTTTGTTGAACAACTAACCAAACAGCATGGAAGCACTACAACCGAGTAAGTGGTTATCTCTTTCATTTACTGCTTTCATATTATAAACTGTATTGTGGGGCTGCTCACTGTAAGTCTCCTTTCATAAACTCATATCTACTGTGTAATAATAGTATGGATATTTCGAGTTTCCCCGGCAACTACGTCTAGAACTAGGTGACGCCGTTTCATTTATTCGTAGAAATAGACGCCTAGATCCCCAATAGGAGCACCAGATACAGTCTTCTCTTCGGCTGTCCTCCTTAGGAATCGTCAAGAAACTCTACTCCCCAAGATGAATGTATTCTCCGTGAATGGCATCTTTGAGTTTCTTCCCAATTCTCGAACTTTCCTGACTTGATCTATTCCTTGTGGATGGCTTGCGTTGAATGTCTCGGGGTTTGGGTACCCACTACGGTCATAATCTTGGACCTTAACTAAGGAACCCTCTTTAAAAGCTAAAAGTCGCTGGATAGTAAACCTCACATGTTTACCAGTGGTTTTTATCTCTAAAAGAGTTATCTCTCCTAATGGAAAGGAGATGATAGACCCACGGGCTTCTTAAAAGCATCGGCCTCATCTTGGGCATTATTCAAGGACCCTACGGCTTCTTAGAAGTATTCACAGCCTCCTCTTAGGCTTCGTATAATGATCTCTTCCTCCGGGAATGATAGCCTCCTCTTGGGCTTCGTACAAGGACCCGTCGGCTTCTCAAAAGATTCCAGCCTCCTCTTGGGCTTCGTACAAATTATCCCGACGACCTCCTAGAGGTATAGGAACAGAACCTTGTCATCCTCATAGAACAGTCCTTTCATAGAGTCTACTACTGTTTCTCGAAGCATAGTACAAAAGATAAAACTCTAGACTCGGACAGTCTAACTTCCTTGAGTCTCAAAGACATTCTCAAGCACCCTTCGTTAAATAGGAAGGAAACCCGCAGACTCGGACAATCTCAATACCCTTTGGATTTCTCGTTTCCTCAAAGAGAAGGAAATATCCCTGATCCTCAAATCAAATCCCTGAGTGTTGCACCCCAAAATTTGCCCTCCTTACTTTTTACTAACTGGCTTATGTTTCATTTCATTATCATGTATGCATATCATTAGCATGGGGTCAAGGTGCCTGAGGCAATCCAGGAAGGTCATATCTGGTCCATCACATCATCAAGGTTTCACAGGTGGCAAGGGATCTCAAGTGGATTACTCCCTCTTAACCAGTGCATGAATTAGGGTTTTGAAATTCTTGGGTTTATTGCTCCAATGGGCAAGCTCTTTGGGTTTTTTATCATCAACAAATGGCATATCTTATCTTTTTTGGAGAGGATACACATCATATTCAGACGAATTTGAATTTGGAGACTGTGTTATTTCCTCCTAGACTGAGGGTACCAAAACTAGGGTTTGCTATAAAGTCAGTTTATTTTTGATTTTTTGGGAAAGACTTGATTCCATGGTATTCCTTGGGTCCTTGAGTATCTAGGAGTGGAAGATTGTCCATCAGTTTGATTCAGGAGAGGTTCAATTGGTCAATGGGTTGAAAATCAGTTAACTTGGCCAGAAAGTCAATTGTGGTCAACACAAAGTCAAACCTCAAGATTTTTGGTCAACATCAAGATCATGGGGTTAAATTCATCATTTGATAAAGGGTTGATCATGATTCATCAAGGAAACCTCAGAATCATCAAGAATCAGGAGTTACTAAATTAGGGTTTTTGTAGGAAAAGTCAATTGTATTTTGACCAGGCCTAACTTCCACATACTTAATCAAAAATTCCTCAAACAAAGCCCATCTTGAAGGAAATTTAATTCCCCACAACTTTGTGTCTCACAAGCCAAGTCCAGAAATGCTTCATTTGGGAGATATGAACCAAGACATTATAGGTCATTTTGAAAGTCAACAAAAGTCAACCTTTTTCAAAAGCTCATAACTTGAACATGGAAGATCAAATTGACATGGGACCAAAATGGTTGGTTAGAGGACATCTTGAGGTTTCTAAAAAGTATTAATTTGCATTGAGGAGCTAAAAATTGAAGGAGTTATGCTTAGTCAAAGTTGGGCAATTTTGAGGAGGTGCACAAAGCAAACTATGCCTAAAATCCAAATTTTGACAAATGGGCCATAAGTTTCTTAAACCAAACATAAACATAAAGCCATGCACGACCCAAAGAGCATATATTTGGTTTTTCCTCATTTTATTTTATTTTTATTGGATTTATTTAGTTAAAATTCAATAATAAATGAAATAATTCAAAAATAATTAACAATGGATTATTCAGGCCCAACTCACCATCAGAAGAGAAAACCCTAGTCTTTATAAGCTAATTCATGCTAGGGTAGAAAGGCATACACGTGCAATTGGAGGAGTTCTCAAGAAAACCCTAAAAGAGGATTTTTCATCAAACTCACGATCCACAAGGTTTTGGCCAAAAGTTCTTCCACAAATATTTTCCTGGGGATTTCTAGAGTGCAAATCAACCACCGTTCGCAACCAAAGGCAAGGATTGGATCTGCTCCATCTCCGGTTGAGAGGTTTTTTCGTGTTCTTAAAACTCCTATTTTTTTCATGAATATTGACGTGTGATGAATGGTGATCACTCTGGTATAATTATTTTTTATTATGGATGTGTGAATTGCTTGCAATGTGGATTTAAAGTTTGGTACCCAATTGGTTTTTCATTCGTTTTTTATTATACACTAACAATTTGAATTTTTTAAGGCCATAATTGGATTCCTGGCATTTTTCTGGTCAAAATAGTGTACTCATGCGCAATTTCTGGAGAAAAACTCATCGCAGCCCACCGGAGAGGGTGGCCGGAGCCCTAGCTCCGGCGGCTGCCTGAAACCAGTCCGGCGAGGGTTGATTGGGGGAAGAGATAATCTCAGCCATCTGTTGGCTTCATCGCGTAGCTGTTGTCGTGCCATGTGTCTTTTTTTTTCTTTTTTTCTGAGTTTTACTTAACGATCGTGTGCGTGACATCCACAGGTATTACCGTGCGCCTACCAATCAAGACCGTGGCTTGCGTTTGGCTTTTGATCATGGGGCCATTAGTGTGACAGCACATTAATGAGAAGCGTGCGAGGCACATGGCCCGAGCACGGTGGACTTCTCATTTTTTTGCTGCTTTTTTTTCTGATACATTGGGCGGGCCTTCGCTACTTGCACCCCCATCGCCAGCCCAATTCCCTTTTCCTTCCCATTTCTTCTACTAATCCCACCCCCTCCCAGGTTTTTGTTTTTTTTTTATTTTTTTCAGGTGGGCTTAGCATATCCAGGCTTCGCTATTTACACCCGTCCCTTCTGGCCCAGTTACCATCCCAATGTGTTTGGCTTACTAAGCACACCCCCAGCCTTTTATTCCATTTTAGTTTTTTATTTCAATTACAATTTTCATATTTTAATTTTTAAAATAGTAAATTGCATCTAAAAAATCCTAAAAAATTCACAGATTATTTTTATTATCTTATAAAATTTTTACAAATTTAATTTTTTATTTTTATTTTATTCTCATCATCCTAATTAATTATTTTCTTAATTTCCTCTTTTATTACACATCTCATGCATACTTGAATTTATTTATTTTCATTCTCTTCATCTATAAAGTATTTTTTATCCGTTCCTTTTGCATTCATTCATTAATAGTCTAAAGTGTTTAAAATATTTTTCTTTCATTTTTAAATTTATTTTACATTGCATTTAGATCCGTCTCTTTGGCACATTGAACCATATCCCTTACTTGAATTTGTATGATTATTTGAATGGCTAGTATTTTGGATTTTCGCAGGGAACTTTTTATATGTCGTTTGCCTCTGGTTGAGGATCCCTAATGATTAATTTGGGAATTTTAGGAATCATTTGTTTAATTATCGGAGTTATTTTCACTTGAGATTTTCTTGCAGGCGCATCTTTGACCTTTTATGATTATCTGTTTGAAAAGGCACTTGTGCCAATTGGTTTGGGGCTTGTTCTTTGTTTATTTGATTCATGTTTGGATTATTCTCATTATTGTTTGTCATTGCTTGATTGTCATTCACCTCATTGCTCTTATTCATGTCTGTTTCTCACTAACCTCTTATGCAGGATCGAGGTAAGTTCCTTAAGGGTATGGATAAGTATCCATGGTTACCCTTACCTTTTTTTTCTCTCCTCTCTTTATTATTTAGGGTTTAGGTCTTTTTCAAACCTCACTAACCCTAGGGCCATCCATGCATGATAACCTTAGGACTCTTAGTTTCCCGTAGAGTAACCCTTGTGTCTTCTCTCTTCTCATCTCAAATTTCTTTAAAACACTTAATAATAATAATAAGGTGTATTGCGCTCGAGCCTTGAGTATGGGGAATGAGAAATGAGGGGCTTCCTCTCATCTTTCTAGAGTGCTTAGCGAGCGTCCTGTCTTGGGACGATGCGTTAAGTATTCACCCCTGTGCCCTAGACTTTGGTGCAATGCAACTTAGGAACTAACTTAAGCCACTTCTGTCCTAAAAAGCACCAACCAACCTCAAACCTTTTTGTCCTTCGGGACCTTCAACTTAAAGGCTATTTTCAAAAAGGGCATGTTACTTTCCGTCTGAGTCGCAAACAGGCATCGACCCTAACTGTCGGACGCGAACTTAACGTCGCTCATAAAAAACACAAAAGAACTTGGTCCGAACTACGTTGACTCTGAATTCCCCATTGCACAAAGGGGGTACATAGGCCTAGGACGTCGACGTCCTACCGAGTCTGTCTTTGTCTTCCCCTCCCGTCTTAGTGTAGCCCTAGATGATAGTATAACTCACCCTTAGAATAGACAACAAGCGTGGATCCCATCGAGTACGATGGACGCGTGGGGTGCTAATACCTTCCCCTCGCGTAACCGACTCCCGAACCCAGGTTATGGTTGCGACGACCATTCCTTTCCCTCTTCCTAAGGTTTATGCGGTGTTCCCTTTCCCTCTCTTGGGATAAATTTACACGGCTGGCGACTCTGTTTTTCCGCGCCACTCTCGCGTTTGTACCTGGATGAAAATCCTGGGAGCGACAGCTGGCGACTCTGCTGGGGAGTCTGGTTGACCTATGCTGGTCCATCCCTAAGCGAGTCAGTCCTAACGCTTGCTTGTCTTTGTTCTTTTTGGGTGTTTGGTTTTGATTTGCTTTAAGCGTTGTATTTTTATTTTTATTTTTTTTACCGCATTTTCTGCATTTCATTTTTTATTATTGTCATACTGCTGTGTTGTGCTGGCTGTCTTTGTTTTGCAGGTTGGGTGGGTTTGAGAGCTAAGCCCAATACCAAGGCTTGAGAATACCCTAGGACTAGAGTGGAAAGTAGTGGGACCTACGTGCCCGCTTGGTACGTTTGTGTATTCACGAAATTCACAACCAGACGAGGCTATCTTGGGACGCATTCTAACGTGTGTGTCTTGCGCATGTTGGGGTGTTGATCTAGAGAGCTGTCGAATTTGGTGACCGATCATTGAGGACCTTAGTGGAAACATCCCTCTTTAGTGGTGACAGTGGCAGACCACATCCTGTGGCAAACCCATTCGCACCCGAGGGCCCGCTTGGAACTCGCATAGGACGGCCTCTACGTTTTGAAGAGAATCAGCGGAGGCACTCCTCGATTAACTTTAGTACGGTACCCCGAGGAATGAATGCCCCTCGAACGTAAGGATACTTTAGCAAAAGACGCTTACGAATAATATCATCATAGTCCCTTCGATATAAAGATCATAGTCCCTCGATGACCCTTCAAGTTGCCTACAAAAAATGATCTTGTCCCTCGATGACCCTACGGAAAAATGATGGTAGTCCCTACGAATTGCTAAGGTATCCTTACATGTTGCCTCCTATGATCGTTTGATGACCCTTCGCTGTCCCTCCACATCCAATATATAGGACTACCTACCCACTAATGGTATGGATAGTGCTATCTCTCAAGGAAAATGATAAGTACAAGAAAGACCTTATAAATTAAGGGTAGGTAACTTTTAAATGCTCGCTCACAACTCAAAAAAACAAATACTTTTCACACCTCACACTTTCAAAAATATTTTCAAAAACAAACACTTTGTATACGTTCTTACACGAATTATTACAAAGTCAACTTTTACGAAATATTTTCTAAACACACACCACATTTCAAAAAAGCAAGTTAAAGTGAGCTAGCAATTAAGAGCCCGTAGATAACTACGGATGAAAAGGGGTGCTAACACCTTCCCTTTTCATAACTTACCCCCCGAACTCTAAAATCTTTTCAAAACGGTCTTTCCTGTTCTTTTCACCTTTCCTAAATAAATTGGATAAAAGAAAAGTCGGTGGCGACTCTTGCTAACCGCAACATGTTTTGCGAAAAACAAAAGTAAAAAGTCATTTCTCCACCGTACTATTGTTTCTCGACCTCAGTGCCAAAGCTGAGGACCTTCCGCCTTGGAGAATCAGTTGAGGCCTCCTCGATTGATGATGATGCCAAACCAGGAATGGTGAACGTATCATTATTTCTCGACCTGAGAGCCTGAGATACTGAACATCCTAGTACCTACACGTGAGAGGGGATGGGTGTTTGCAGGTTTGCAGGTAACCGAGACCTTCAACCTACCCTTATTCTGGATTTCTCATCAATGTCTGATTATGTGGGTTCCTCAGTGGTTCAGAGCTCTGGTTATCTGGTTTCTCGTTCAGCTAACAGCACAGCACATCCAGCAATGTGCCTTGACCCTATGTTTGCATGAGCATATCATTTTTCTTGCATTCTGACGTGTTTGACATTTTTTAGGGTTTGCATCTTACTCTTGATTCCGGTTTTCTGAGGTTACTTCAGTATGGATGTTCAGAGAAAGAAGACTGTTGCCTATTCATTCCCAGAGCCGACTTTGACACTGATTCACAAATTGATTAATATGGCTGGTTCCGGAGTTCGTACAGAGTTCAGTGGAAGATATGGAAAACTTCTGAAATTTGTCTATAATATCTCCCAGTATGAGAAGGATGTCATTCACACACTTCTTCAGTTTTACGACCCGCCTCTGTGTTGCTTCACTTTCCCGGACTACATCTTGGCTCCGACGTTGGAGGAATTCTCATTTATTTTGGAAATTCCTATTAGTCATGATATAGTTTTCTTTTCTGAAGAACACCCCGGTATAAAAGATATAGCTGTTGCTCTTCACATCAGTGAGCCTGTTCTTAACAGTAATATTGCAGAAAAACAAGGAGTTAAGGGTTTCCTATTGAAGTTCCTATTTGATCAAGCTTGTATACATGTCAAAGAGAAGAACTAGACTGCTTTCCAAGCTATTCTAGCTGTGTGTATCTATGGGATTGTTCTGTTTCCGAATATTCCTGATCTGATGGATATGCACGCCGTCAGGATCTTTATGTCGAAGAATCCCATACCTACCTTGCTAGGTGATGTGTACCATTCAGTTCACTATAAGAATGAGAATAGGCGTGGGAAAACTGTGAGTTGCTGTGCGCCGCTCTTAGCTACTTGGTTTTTGAGTCGTCTCCCTGAATCTGGCGCTTTCGTTGATACGAAAGATTCTCTGAAGTGGTCTAAGAGGGTTATGGGCTTGACTGCCGATAACATCGTTTGGATTAATCGTGACTTGCTAGGAATGGAGATTATTTGCAAATGCGGAGAATTTCCTAATGTTCCCTTGATAGGGAGGAAAGGTGGAATTAACTCTAATCCCTCCCTAGCTATCAGACAGTTTGGCTATACTTTGAAGAATCCACCCGAAGAGCGAGATGTCCGAGAATCCTTATTCTTCAATGGTATTGAGGATCAAGGGTTGATAAGGAAAATTGTGAATGCTTGGAAACAGGTGACTAAGAAGGGTAAGATTCCATTCGGGAAAAGTAACAATCGGGCTTTCCATCCATATAAAGAGTGAATTAAGAAGAGAGCAGAAGAGGAGCTTCTCCCATTCCCGGTGAAACCACCTCTGTATCCTTTGGTGATCGAGCCTCCTACCACCGTTGAGTTGGAGAAGTATAACACATTATGGGCTGAAAAGGAAAGGTTGAGAGAAGAAAATAATGAGCTAAAGAGAGAGATTTATCAGTGGAAGCATGAGCGGGGTGAAGCTGTTCATACCGCCAAGTTAAAGACAGAGCTCCTTGCTAAAGCAGAAAAAAAGCTTGCTGACATGGTTGCATCCAGGGAAAGAATGAAATAAGCTTTGGATGGTATCAGTAGCGTTCTCAGGTCCAAGGAGGAGGAATTAGGCAAGGCTTTGTTAAAGATTCACAGGTTCAATGATCACCAAGAGACCGCCATGGCTGAGAATAAAAGAAAGGAAGACGACTACATAGCTAAGATTGATCAGTTGAAGTCGACGCTCAAGAAGAAAGACGCCGAGATCTTATCAGGGATATTCAAGAGACAAGCTGTCCAAGATCAACTCAACAAAGCTATAGCCTCCATAGAGGAATTGAAAGTCCAAGCTGAAGTGAAGAAACCTAGACATAAGGGTCCTAGCATGGATGGTGTTTCGGGAAAAGACGCTTGGGAGTTACATTGCCGATATTTGGATGGGATCATACACAGGAGAGACCTTCTCATTCAAGGGCTAATTCAGAGGCCGAAGCATCCCGGTACCAGAAAGCTGTTCAAGGAGGTTCAAGACTGGTGCAGAAAGCATAATGGATGGGGGGGATTGACACTTGTGGACTTTGATGATATTCCTTAGTTTTTTGTCTTCTTTCATTGTATGTGGATCACCACCATGCTTGTTGGTTAGGACCCATGGTTTTTATATTCAGACTTGTAATCTCGGATTTGTGATTGTTGACATTTGGCTTTCCTCTGGTTTTCTTAATATATGAGCAGAAGTTCCATTATATCTTGTTATTAAATCGGAATCAAGGGGTGGATCGCCCTATGAATTTTCAAACACGTCCATTTGCATTTGCATATTCATAATCATTTTGCATAATCATTTTGCATGACAGGTGTTTATCTCCGGTATTCTTATCTCGTTCTCATTTCAGAATTGCAGATCAGCGTATTCACCGGTATCCTACTAAGCAGAATCGGAAGAGACTCATGGATCAGCTACAGAATGAGATCATTGAGATGCGGACTCGCATGAACCAATTCATGGAATTGATGCAAGGGGTTGCTCAGGGACAAGAACAGTTAAGAACTCTCGTCCAGCCACTGATTGCGAGGATTGATAATGATGGTGTCCTTCATGGAGGACTTCAGACTGGTGTTACTGATGGTGATCAAAATGGCCCTACTGGCGGGGGTATTCCTGTTTCTGGTGTTGTGATTCCTCCGGGCGGAGGAGGAAGTGTTGTGATTCCTAAGGCTGGGGAAGGAGGTAATGGTGCTGGCACAAATCATGGCCGTCAGTATGATGATGTTCAAGATGATGCATTTTCTCTGCCAGATGGGGATGCTGGTCCCCAGGCTGACAATGATCAGAGGATCAGGTTGATTGAGGAACAACTGAAGGGTGTTATGAATCAGGATTCTGTGGGAATGGATCTAGAGGATTTGGGACTGGTTCCAGGCGTTGTAATCCCGCACAAGTTTCAGACTCCCACTTTCGAGAAATATAATGGTGTGTCTTGTCCAAGGACCCATGTCAGAGCATACGCGAATAAGATGGCCGCGCATGCAAAGAATGAAAAGCTGATGATGCACTGCTTCCAGGATAGCCTATCTGGGGCATCCTTGGAGTGGTACATGCAACTGGAAAGGAGGGATGTGCGTAGTTAGAGAGATCTGGCAGGGGCATTTATCAGACATTACCAATATAACACTGATATGGCTCCTAACAGAACACAGTTACAGAGTTTGTCGCAGAAAAATAATGAGAGTTTCAAGGAGTACGCCCAGAGGTGGCGTGAACTGGCGGCAAGGGTTCAGCCTCCCATGTTGGAACGGGAAATGATAACTATGTTTATGGCCACACTGCAGGGTCATTACTTTGAAAAATTGGTTCCGTGCATGTCTGGAAAGTTTGCTGATTTGATCTTGGTAGGAGAGATGGTGGAAAGTGGAATTAAGGCGGGAAAAATATCAGGCGGTGATGGATCCTCATCTGGAGGAGGTAAGAAGCCTTATGCCAATAACTATAAGAAGAAGGAGGGTGATACAAACTCTGTATCATCATATAGTGGTAAGAACTACAACCAGCAGGTGGCTTCTGTGACCATCCCAGCAGCACCTCAGCAGCCTGCAGCATCTCAACAACAGAATCAGACTCCTCGCCGGTCGCAGCCTCTGACTAAGCGGAATAGGCATTTTGACACTCCACCTATGTCCTATGCTCAACTATTCCAGCATTTGTTAAATCTAAAGATGGTGCAGACAAGAACACTGGCTCCCCCTACTGGTAATCCGCCTCCTGGTTATGACGCCAACGCCCACTGTGAGTTTCATTCTGGGGCACCCGGACATAATATTGAAAACTGTAAAGCTTTTAAGCATCAGGTACAAGATTTGGTGGATTCAAAAGCCATCAATTTCTCCAATGATGTTCCAAATGTGAATCAGAACCCGATGCCGAATCACGGTGGGCCGAAGATCAATGCTATTATCAAAGACTGTGAAGACTTGAGCCTGATCTCAGACGTGAACGAAGTCCAAACTCCCTTGGGTGTGGTGAACGAAAGACTGTTAAAAGGAGGGGTATTTCCAGGTTGTGATGAAGGTTGCGTAGGATGTGTGTCGCAATCTGGCGGTTGTGATTTATTGAAAGCAGGTATTCAAAGAATGATCAGCGAAGGGGTATTACAGTTTGACAGAGGTTGCGAGCAGAGTAATGTTACTGACAGAGGGATTGATGTTGCCACGATAACAATTCCATTCAAGACAATAACTATATCGGCGCCGGCAAGACCAGCGCCGGTCACTATCACTGTTCCTGGACCAGTCCCGTATGAGACCACCAAGGCCATCCCATGGAACTATGGGGCCGAGGTGTTTGTTAATGGTAAGAAGCATGAATTGGAAGACACATAAGTTGTGAATACAGGGGTTGGAAATGTTGTTGAAGCTGGGGCTATCACTAGGAGTGGTCGAGTTTTTATTCCGCCCGAGAATCAGGCTAGTAGTTCAAGTCAAAATAGAGGTAAACAGGTATTGGATGAGTCTATACAGAGACAGGAGGCTAATAATTCTATGACAAAACCAGGTGGAGATACTTTCTCAGAAGACGTAGAAGAGTTTATGAGGTTGATCAGAAAAAGTGATTACAAGATTGTTGACCAGCTTCACCAAACTCCATCGAAGATTTCCATCCTATCCTTACTGTTGTGCTCTAAGGCGCACCGAAATGCATTGCTGAAGGTTCTGAATATGGCTTATGTACCACAGGAAATATCCGTCAATCAGTTAGAAGGGGTTGTGGCTCATGTGAATGCTGGTAATGGTTTGGGTTTCACCGATTTAGATCTGACTCCGGCTGGGAGGAATCACAATAACGCTCTGCATATTTCAGTGGAATGTCGTGGTTCTTTGATGTCGCATGTGTTAGTTGATACTGGGTCATCTTTGAATGTGTTACCAAAGAAGGCTCTGATGAAGTTGGATACTCGTGGGTTGATTTGTACACCAAGTGACTTGGTGGTACGTGCTTTTGATGGCTCCAAGAGGTCAGTGTTTGGAGAGTTAGTTCTGCCGATCAAGGTCGGTCCTGAGATTTTCAACACCACCTTCTACATAATGGATATTCAGCCTGCCTATAGTTGTTTGTTGGGTCGCCCTTGGATCCATGGTGCTGGGGCAGTGACTTCTACGCTGCACCAGAAGTTGAAGTATATGGTGGATGGCCACGTTGTGACTGTTTGTGGTGAAGAAGATATCATGGTGAGTCACCTATCGACCTTTAAGTATGTAGAGGTAGATGGTGAGATACAGGAAACTTTGTGCCAAGCCTTTGAAGCTGTGAAGATTCCCCAGGAACCCCCAAAGGCAGTCACTCCGCCTGAGGCGGTTGTCCAACCTGAAGTCGTCATACAACCAGAAGTTCCAATGTCCTCTTTCAAAGAGGCGCGTGCTATAGTTGAAGCTGGTGGTTCTCAGAAGTGGGGCAGTGTTATTAATGTTCAAAAGAAGCAGGATACCTATGGACTAGGTTACAAGCCACCCAGGCGTACTGAAGAGCCTCCCAAGTTCTACGGTCCAGTCCGTTTCACCAGTGTCGGCGTGTTCTTCGACAGAGTCAATGCCATTGAGGATGAAGGAGATAGTGATTGCGACATGGATGGATGGATTCGTCCTTGCATTCCTGGTCAGAGTTTAGACAACTGGTCCTCCGAGAAAGTTATCCAAGTGACGCGCCCGGAGTAATTTACTTTTGTTTTCCGTTATGTTGAGTCCTATGTTCTGCCCAAGACGTAGTGATACTTATTTGTAGGGCTTGGATGTTTTATTTGCTATTTTTACCATCAATAAAGGACGTTTTTCATTCAAATATTTTGGTCCCTGTCTTTCTATTTTTACTTTTTGCATTAACCCACATCAAAATGGCAATGTGTTTTCTTGTTTGTTGCACTCATAATAAACATAAACATCCATCATGCAGGTTCCTTTGTTCAGATTACACCCATGACCTAGCTATGGCTCGATATGACTTTGATAATCCCATCTATCAAGCCGAAGAAGAGGCTGACGAAGACTGTGACTTACCAGAAGAATTAGCCAGGTTATTGAAACAGGAGGAGAGGGTTATTCTACCTCATCAGGAGGAAGTTGAGACTATTAATCTGGGAGCCGAGGACGTCAAACGAGAAGTAAAGGTTGGGGCTGCTTTGGAAGACACTGTTAAGAGGAGATTGGTTGAGTTACTTCGAGAGTATGTGGATATCTTCGCCTGGTCTTACCAAGACATGCCTGGGCTTGACACTGACATTGTTTCACACCAGTTACCGCTTAAAGAGGGTTGTACTCCAGTCAAGCAGAAATTGAGAAGGACTAAACCAGAGATGTCTGTCAAAATCAAGGAAGAGGTTCAGAAACAGTTGGACGCCGGATTTCTTGCTGTGACAAATTATCCTCCGTGGGTTGCTAATATCGTACCTGTACCTAAGAAGGATGGAAAGGTCAGGATGTGTGTTTATTACCGAGATTTGAATAGGGCGATCCCGAAGGATGATTTCCCGCTCCCCCACATTGATGTGTTAGTGGACAATACTGCTCAATATTCTGTGTTTTCCTTCATGGATGGCTTCTCTGGGTACAACCAAATCAAAATGGACCCAGAGGACATGGAGAAAACTACGTTCATAACACCGTGGGGAACATTTTGCTACAAGGTAATGCCCTTTGGATTGAAGAATGCTGGGGCAACCTATCAGCGGGCGATGGTGACTCTCTTTCATGATATGATTCACAAGGAGATCGAAGTCTATGTTGATGACATGATTGCGAAGTCACAGACAGAGGAAGAACACTTGGTAAACCTCCAGAAGCTGTTTGAAAGGTTAAGGAAGTTCAGGTTGAGATTAAATTCGAACAAGTGCACTTTCGGCGTGAGGTCTGGTAAATTGCTGGGTTTCATTGTTAGTGAAAGGGGTATAGAGGTTGATCCTGCAAAGATAAGAGCCATACAAGAGATGCCTGAGCCGAGGACAGAGAAGGAGGTTCGTGGTTTCTTGGGGAGGTTGAATTACATTGCCAGGTTCATCTCTCATCTGACAGCTACATGTGAACCTATTTTCAAGTTGTTAAGAAAGGATCAAGAGGCCAGGTGGAATGAAAATTGTCGAGAGGCGTTCGAAAGGATAAAGACGTATCTGCAGGAACCTCCAGTCCTTATGCCACCAGTGTCTGGGAGACCGTTGATTATGTACCTTACGGTTCTTGAGAATTCGATGGGTTGTGTGCTCGGTCAACACGACGAGACGGGTAAGAAAGAGCATGCCATTTACTACCTGAGTAAGAAGTTCACTGATTGCGAATCAAGATACTCTATGCTGGAAAAGACATGTTGTGCACTCGCTTGGGCAGCCAAGCGCCTAAGGCAGTATATGTTAAACCACACAACCCTGTTGATTTCGAAGATGGATCCGATTAAGTACGTGTTTGAGAAGCAAGCGCTTTCTGGAAGGATAGCCCGTTGGCAGATGGTGTTGACAGAGTACGATATTCAGTATGTTTCTCAGAAGGACATTAAGGGAAGTGTTCTGTCAGAATATCTTGCTGAACAGCCAGTCGAGGATTATCAGCCTATGAAGTTTGAGTTTCCAGACGAGCATGTTATGTTTCTGAAAATGAAGGATTGTGAAGAACCTCTGCCTGACGAAGGACCTGAGATTGGATCACAGTGGAAGATGATTTTTGATGGGGCTGTCAACTCGTATGGCAATGGAATTGGGGCAATCATTACAACTCCGAAGGGTTCTCATATACCTTTCACTGCCCGGTTAGCATTCGTGTGTACCAACAACGAGGCGGAATATGAAGCATGCATTATGGGGTTAGAGGAGGCAATTAATTTGAGAATTAAGAACCTCGATGTCTATGGTGATTCCGCGTTGGTAGTTAATCAGATTACAGGAGAATGGGAGACTCGTCAGGCGAATTTGGTACCTTATAACAACTACGCCAGGAGGTTGTTACCTTTCTTTGATAGGGTGGATTTTCATCACGTGCCCCGAGCTGAGAATCAGATGGCTGATGCGTTGGCGACATTGGCATCCATGTATAAGGTGAACCGTTGGAACGAAACACCTTCGATTAGAATCATGCGTCTGGACAGACCAGCTTTTGTGTTCGCAATTGAAGATGTGTCAGATGGCAAGCCGTGGTATCATGATATTAAGGTTTTTCTGAAGAGGCAAGAATATCCAGAGGGTGCCTCCACCAAAGATAAGAAGACTCTGAGGAGGTTGGCAGGAAATTTCTTTCTGAACAAGGATGATGTGTTATATAAGAGGAACTTCGATATGGTCTTGCTACGTTGTGTTGATGAACACGAGGCAAGCTCATTGATGGAGGAAGTTCACGAGGGTTCTTTTGGTACTCATTCCAGTGGTCACACCATGGCTAGGAAGTTGTTGAGGGCAGGATATTATTGGATGACTATGGAGTCAGATTGTTTCAAGTACGCTCGGAAGTGCCATAAATGCCAGATTTATGCAGATAAGATGCACGTACCGCCTACGCCTCTAAATGTGTTGTCATCTCCTTGGCCATTTGCAATGTGGGGTATAGATATGATCGGAAAGATTGAGCCTACTGCTTCCAATGGGCATCGTTTCATTTTGGTTGCCATTGATTATTTCACGAAGTGGGTGGAGGCAGCCTCGTACGCCAACGTCACCAAGCAAGTGGTAGCTCGGTTTATAAAGAAGGACATCATCTGTCATTATGGGGTCCCAGAGAGAATCATTACTGATAATGGCTCGAATTTGAACAACAAGATGATGGAGGAACTATGTCGGAGTTTCAAGATCGAGCATCACAACTCTTCTCCATATCGTCCGAAGATGAATGGGGCATTTGAGGCGGCAAATAAGAATATCAAGAAGATTGTGCAGAAGATGGTGGTAACATATAAGGACTGGCATGAGATGTTACCTTACGCCCTACATGGTTACCGTACCTCGGTGCGTACGTCAACTGGGGCAACCCCTTTCTCATTGGTATATGGCATGGAAGCAGTTTTACCCTTGGAGGTCGAGATTCCGTCTTTGAGAGTTCTGGAAGATGTAAAGCTTGATGAAGCTGAATGGGTGCGTTCTAGATTGGATCAGTTGAACCTTATTGAAGAAAAGAGATTGGCAGCCATCGCACATGGTCGGTTGTATCAGAGCAGGATGAAGCACGTCTTTGATCAGAAAGTGCGTCCTCAGAATTTTCAAACAGGCGAATTGGTTTTGAAAAGGATCCTTCCTCCTCAGACAGATCACCGGGGCAAGTGGACTCCAAACTACGAAGGGCCGTATGTGGTTAGAAAGGTTTTCTCCGGTGGAGCCTTACTACTTTCAACTATGGATGGCGAAGATTTTACTTCCCCTGTGAACGCAGACGTAGTCAAAAAATACTTCGCATGAAAGAGACCCGCTGGACGTAAAAAGAAAGTCCAGGAAAAAAGGGGCATCCTGGCGAACCATGAAAAGGAAGAGGTTCGGGCAAAAGTTAGGGATAAAATGTAAAAGAAATGTGTAAACCCGCAAAGTTGAAAACCTGAAAAGGCGACTTTGGTAAAAATGGGTATCCCGGTGGATTGAAAACCCGAAAAGGGCGATCCAAGCAAAAGTTAGGGATTTATAAGCAAAAGGCTACTGTCTGCACCCTCGATACTTGGAAGTTCTGAAGGAATCAGTACAGTTAGTCTCTTCGAAGGTCAAGACATTTGTGGATAAGCAAGTCATATGGGTCATAGCTAAGTCAAATCATGGTGGATATCTGTCCCCACATTGCCGACATGTGTATTTTCCTTTTTATTTTTACGCAATTACCTCTTTCTAGGAATTGCCTCCAATTGTAAATGCCTATTTACAGGCCACTTCTCTCAATAAAATATTCATTTCACTCAAAGAGCTTTCTATTGTTTGTTACTTTTACTTTTACTGTTACTGTTTTGTTTGCAAAAACGTCCGATATTTTTGATAAACATTGCATATAAAACTTCGAGCTTTGCGGAGCATAACAAAAACAGTAAGAATTACTTAGGCGTTAACGGTGATAGTCATGTTGTGGCGTATTCTATTTGTTGTTATTTGACTTGCAGGGCAACAGGATCATACTTCCCCAGCAGCTTGCTCTCCCCAGCATTGAGATTGCACTCTCCTCAGCAGAGCAGACCTCCCCCAGCAAGAGACTTGAGAAGTATTTTTTACAGATTAAGACATATTTCCCCACAGAGTATGAACGCTTCGGGAAATGTTTTTCTCAGCAGCAACGGTGCAATCTAATCCTCAACAGATAAGTAAGCTTGATGTTATCCGCTAGCAGGGTGGATGTCAGCACTTACCGTTCCCCCAAGCAGAGTTTGGTAGTGATCCTCGCAACAGTTTATCCAACAGGGGTTGACATCCCTAGCAGGTTTTAAATCCAAGTGATATCTGGCACTCTTCTGATTCAGGCCGTGGCCTCCCCTTTCAAAGAGTTACGTATAATCCCCAGTAGAGCAGATGTTCTTTTGGAATTTCATCCCCAGCAGAAGTTGTTGATCCAAAGATTCGGTCGGAGTGATCTTTCTCAGCAGAGTTCGTGGATTCAGAGGACAATTTATTTTTGTCATCAGCGGAATTAGTATTTCCTCTCCGGCATTTATTTTGCTGGAGGGACCCCTTTGCATATCATAAGCATTTGCATCGCATCCTCAAAAACATGGCATTTTCATTTGCATTCGAAGCATAAGCCAGGTTTGATACTTTCTTTGCCAGCCGGAGGTGGCATCACTCAGGAGATTTTGGAGGGACGCGTTCCTCATACTTGTACTCCCCGGCAGAGTCTTTTATTTAGACTTCTTCTTCCCCAACGAAGTCATATTGCCAGTAGGTTCTGAAATGAGGTGGTTTAAAACAGAAGTTTTGTTTTCACGTTATCCCCAGTAAAGTCCACTTTATGTTAGTATAATTGAGGTTGTATTCGTTTTGTGGGTGCGATTGAGGTCGTGTTCGTATTTTATTTGTGGGAGTGATTGAGGTCAGTCTTCCTTTGCGGGTATAATTGAGGTTGTATTCGTTTTGTGGGTGTGATTGAGGTCGTGTTCGTATTTTATTTGTGGGAGTGATTGAGGTTAGTCTTCCCTTGCGGGTATAATTGAGGTTGTATTCGTTTTGTGGGTGCGATTGAGGTCGTATTCGTATTTTATTTGTGGGAGTGATTGAGGTCAGTCTTCCCTTGCGGGTATAATTGAGGTTGTATTCGTTTTGTGGGTGCGATTGAGGTCGTATTCGTATTTTATTTGTGGGAGTGATTGAGGTCAGTCTTCCCTTGCGGGTATAATTGAGGTTGTATTCGTTTTGTGGGTGCGATTGAGGTCGTATTCGTGTTTTATTTGTGGGAGTGA
Source organism: Lathyrus tuberosus (assembly GCA_022829125.1). Classification (NCBI taxonomy): domain Eukaryota; kingdom Viridiplantae; phylum Streptophyta; class Magnoliopsida; order Fabales; family Fabaceae; genus Lathyrus; species Lathyrus tuberosus. The sequence continues at coordinate 3,486,308 of JALAZF010000199.1, read as the reverse complement.
TTGAGGTCAGTCTTCCTTTGCGGGCGATTGAGGTTGTATTCGTTTTGTGGGTACGATTGAGGTCGTATTCGTGTTTTATTTATGGGAGTGATTGAGGTCAGTCTTCCTTTGCGGGCGATTGAGGTCGTATTCGTTTTCTTGAGGACATGATTGAGGTCATATTCCCTTTTTCCAGCACGCTCCGTCTCGTTGTTCTCATCACTAGCAAATTTCTGGGGTTCTTTCAGTATTCAATCCCCGTGTATCCTGGAATGTCTGAGAGTCGTTGCTATCATACCACTCAGGACCAAGTGGATTGAATAGGGGCAGCTGTTGCACCCCAAAATTTGCCCTCCTTACTTTTTACTACCTGGCTTATGTTTCATTTCATTATCATGTATGCATATCATTAGCATGGGGTCAAGGTACCTGAGGCAATCCAGGAAGGTCATATCTGGTCCATCACATCATCAAGGTTTCACAGGTGGCATGGGATCTCAAGTGGATTACTCCCTCTTAACCAGTGCATGAATTAGGGTTTTGAAATTCTTGGGTTTATTGCTCCAATGGGAAAGCTCTTTGGGTTTTTTATCATTAACAAATGGCATATCTTATCTTTGTTGGAGAGGATACACATCATATTCAGAGGAATTTGAATTTGGAGACTGTGTTATTTCCTCCTAGACTGAGGGTACCAAAACTAGGGTTTGCTATAAAGTCAGTTTATTTCTGATTTTTTGGGCAAGACTTGATTCCATGGTATTCCTTGGGTCCCTGAGTATCTAGGAGTGGAAGATTGTCCATCAGTTTGATTCAGGAGAGGTTCAATTGGTCAATGGGTTAAAAATCAGTTAACTTGGTTAGAAAGTCAACTGTGGTCAACACAAAGTCAAACATCAAGATTTTTGGTCAACATCAAGATCATGGGGTGAAATTCATCATTTGATCAAGGGTTAATCATGATTCATCAAGGAAACCTCAGAATCATCAAGAATCAGGAGTTACTAAATTAGGGTTTTTTAGGAAAAGTCAACTGTACTTTGACCAGGCCTAACTTCCACATACTTCATCAAAAATTCCTCAACCAAAGCCCATCTTGAAGGAAATTTAATTCCCTACAACTTTGTGTCTCACAAGCCAAGTCCAGAAATGCTTCATTTGGGAGATATGAACCAAGACATTATAGGTCATTTTGAAAGTCAACAAAAGTCAACCTTTTTCAAAAGCTCATAACTTGAACATGGAAGATCAAATTGACATGGGACCAAAAGGGTTGGTTAGAGGACATCTTGAGGTTTCTAAAAAGTATTAATTTGCATTGAGGAACTAAAAATTGAAGGAGTTATGCTTAGTCAAAGTTGGGCAATTTTGAGGAGGTGCACAAAGCAAACTATGCCTAAAATCCAAATTTTGACAAATGGGCCATAAGTTTCTTAAACCAAACATAAACATAAAGCCATGCACGACCCAAAGAGCATATATTTGGTTTTTCCTCATTTTATTTTATTTTTATTGGATTTATTTAGTTAAAATTTAATAATAAATGAAATAATTCAAAAATAATTAACAATGGATTATTCAGGCCCAACTCACCATCAGAAGAGAAAACCCTAGTCTTTATAAGCTAATTCATGCTAGGGTTGAAAGGCATACACGTGCAATTGGAGGAGTTCTCAAGAAAACCCTAAAAGAGGATTTTTCATCAAACTCACGATCCACAAGGTTTTGGCCAAAAGTTCTTCCACAAATATTTTCCTGGGGATTTCTAGAGTGCAAATCAACCACCGTTCGCAGCCAAAGGCAAGGATTGGATCTGCTCCATCTCCGGTTGAGAGGTTTTTTCGTGTTCTTAAAACTCCTATTTTTTGCATGAATATTGACGTGTGATGAATGGTGATCACTCTAGTATAATTATTTTTTATTATGGATGTGTGAATTGCTTGCAATGTGGATTTAAAGTTTGGTACCCAATTGGTTTTTCATTCGTTTTTTGTTATACACTAACAATTTGAATTTTTTAAGGCCATATTTGGATTCCTGGCATTTTTTTGGTCAAAATAGTGTACTCATGCGCAATTTCTGGAGAAAAACTCATCACAGCCCACCGGAGAGGGTGGCCGGAGCCCTAGCTCCGGCGGCTGCCTGAAACCAGTCCGGCGAGGGTTGATTGGGGGAAGAGATAATCTCAGCCATCCGTTGGCTTCATCGCGTGGCTGTTGTCGTGCCATGTTTCTTTTTTTTTTTCTGAGTTTTACTTAACGATCGTGTGCGTGACATCCACAGGTATTACCGTGCGCCTACCAATCAAGACCGTGGCTTGCGTTTGGCTTTTGATCATGGGGCCATTAGTGTGACAGCACATTAATGAGAAGCGTGCGAGGCACATGGCCCAAGCACGGTGGACTTCTCATTTTTTTGCTGCTTTTTTTTCTGATACATTGGGCGGGCCTTCGCTACTTGCACCCCCATCGCCAGCCCAATTCCCTTTTCCTTCCCAATTCTTCTACTAATCCCACCCCCTCCTAGGTTTTTGTTTTTTTTTTTTGTTTTTTTCATGTGGGCTTAGCATATCCAGGCTTCGCTATTTACACCCGTCCCTTCTGGCCCAGTTACCATCCCAACGTGTTTGGCTTACTAAGCACACCCCCAGCCTTTTATTCCATTTTAGTTTTTTATTTCAATTAAAATTTTCATATTTTAATTTTTAAAATAGTAAATTGCATCTAAAAAATCCTAAAAAATTCACACATTATTTTTATTATCTTATAAAATTTTTACAAATTTAATTTTTTATTTTTATTTTATTCTCATCATCCTAATTAATTATTTTCTTAATTTCCTCTTTTATTACACATCTCATGCATACTTGAATTTATTTATTTTCATTCTCCTCATCTATAAAGTATTTTTTATCCGTTCCTTTTGCATTCATTCATTAATAGTCTAAAGTGTTTAAAATATTTTTCTTTCATTTTTAAATTTATTTTACATTGCATTTAGATCCGTCTCTTTGGCACATTGAACCATATCCCTTACTTGAATTTGTATGATTATTTGAATGGCTAGTATTTTGGATTTTCGCAGGGAACTTTTTATATGTCGTTTGCCTCTGGTTGAGGATCCCTAATGATTAATTTGGGAATTTTAGGAATCATTTGTTTAATTATCGGAGTTATTTTCACTTGAGATTTTCTTGCAGACGCATCTTTGACCTTTTATGATTATCTGTTTGAAAAGGCACTTGTGCCAATTGGTTTGGGGCTTGTTCTTTGTTTATTTGATTCATGTTTGGATTATTCTCATTATTGTTTGTCATTGCTTGATTGTCATTCACCTCATTGCTCTTATTCATGTCTGTTTCTCACTAACCTCTTATGCAGGATCGAGGTAAGTTCCTTAAGGGTATGGATAAGTATCCATGGTTACCCTTACCTTTTTTTTCTCTCCTCTCTTTATTATTTAGGGTTTAGGTCTTTTTCAAACCTCACTAACCCTAGGGCCATCCATGCATGATAACCTTAGGACTCTTAGTTTCCCGTAGAGTAACCCTTGTGTCTTCTCTCTTCTCATCTCAAATTTCTTTAAAACACTTAATAATAATAATAAGGTGTATTGCGCTCGAGCCTTGAGTATGGGGAATGAGAAATGAGGGGCTTCCTCTCATCTTTCTAGAGTGCTTAGCGAGCGTCCTGTCTTGGGACGATGCGTTAAGTATTCGCCCCTGTGCCCTAGACTTTGGTGCAATGCAACTTAGGAACTAACTTAAGCCACTTCTGTCCTAAAAAGCACCAACCAACCTCAAACCTTTTTGTCCTTCGGGACCTTCAACTTAAAGGCTATTTTCAAAAAGGGCATGTTACTTTCCGTCTGAGTCGCAAACAGGCATCGACCCTAACTGTCGGACGCGAACTTAACGTCGCTCATAAAAAACACAAAAGAACTTGGTCCGAACTACGTTGACTCTGAATTCCTCATTGCACAAAGGGGGTAAGTAGGCCTAGGACGTCGACGTCCTACCGAGTCTGTCTTTGTCTTCCCCTCCCGTCTTAGTGTAGCCCTAGATGATAGTATAACTCACCCTTAGAATAGACAACAAGCGTGGATCCCATCGAGTACGATGGACGCGTGGGGTGCTAATACCTTCCCCTCGCGTAACCGACTCCCGAACCCAAGTTATGGTTGCGACGACCATTCCTTTCCCTCTTCCTAAGGTTTATGCGGTGTTCCCTTTCCCTCTCTTGGGATAAATTTACACGGCTGGCGACTCTGTTTTTCCGCACCACTCTCGCGTTTGTACCTGGATGAAAATCCTGGGAGCGACAGCTGGCGACTCTGCTGGGGAGTCTGGTTGACCTATGCTGGTCCATCCCTAAGCGAGTCAGTCCTAACGCTTGCTTGTCTTTGTTCTTTTTGGGTGTTTGGTTTTGATTTGCTTTAAGTGTTGTATTTTTATTTTTATTTTTTTTACCGCATTTTCTGCATTTCATTTTTTATTATTGTCATACTGCTGTGTTGTGCTGGCTGTCTTTGTTTTGCAGGTTGGGTGGGTTTGAGAGCTAAGCCCAATACCAAGGCTTGAGAATACCCTAGGACTAGAGTGGAAAGTAGTGGGACCTACGTGCCCGCTTGGTACGTTTGTGTGTTCACGAAATTCACAACCAGACGAGGCTATCTTGGGACGCATTCTAACGTGTGTGTCTTGCGCATGTTGGGGTGTTGATCTAGAGAGCTGTCGAATTTGGTGACCGATCATTGAGGACCTTAGTGGAAACATCCCTCTTTAGTGGTGACAGTGGCAGACCACATCCTGTGGCAAACCCATTCGCACCCGAGGGCCCGCTTGGAACTCGCATAGGACGGCCCCTACGTTTTGAAGAGAATCAGCGGAGGCACTCCTCGATTGACTTTAGTACGGTACCCCGAGGAATGAATGCCCCTCGAACGTAAGGATACTTTAGCAAAAGACGCTTACGAATAATATCATCATAGTCCCTTCGATATAAAGATCATAGTCCCTCGATGACCCTTCAAGTTGCCTACAAAAAATGATCTTGTCCCTCGATGACCCTACGGAAAAATGATGGTAGTCCCTACGAATTGCTAAGGTATCCTTACATGTTGCCTCCTATGATCGTTTGATGACCCTTCGCTGTCCCTCCACATCCAATATATAGGACTACCTACCCACTAATGGTATGGATAGTGCTATCTCTCAAGGAAAATGATAAGTACAAGAAAGACCTTATAAATTAAGGGTAGGTAACTTTTAAATGCTCGCTCACAACTCAAAAAAACAAATACTTTTCACACCTCACACTTTCAAAAATATTTTCAAAAACAAACACTTTGTATACGTTCTTACACGAATTATTACAAAGTCAACTTTTACGAAATATTTTCTAAACACACACCACATTTCAAAAAAGCAAGTTAAAGTGAGCTAGCAATTAAGAGCCCGTAGATAACTACGGATGAAAAGGGGTGCTAACACCTTCCCTTTTCATAACTTACCCCCCGAACTCTAAAATCTTTTCAAAACGGTCTTTCCTGTTCTTTTCACCTTTCCTAAATAAATTGGATAAAAGAAAAGTCGGTGGCGACTCTTGCTAACCGCAACATGTTTTGCGAAAAACAAAAGTAAAAAGTCATTTCTCCACCGTACTATTGTTTCTCGACCTCAGTGCCAAAGCTGAGGACCTTCCGCCTTGGAGAATCAGTTGAGGCCTCCTCGATTGATGATGATGCCAAACCAGGAATGGTGAACGTATCATTATTTCTCGACCTGAGAGCCTGAGATACTGAACATCCTAGTACCTACACGTGAGAGGGGATGGGTGTTTGCAGGTTTGCAGGTAACCGAGACCTTCAACCTACCCTTATTCTGGATTTCTCATCAATGTCTGATTATGTGGGTTCCTCAGTGGTTCAGAGCTCTGGTTATCTGGTTTCTCGTTCAGCTAACAGCACAGCACATCCAGCAATGTGCCTTGACCCTATGTTTGCATGAGCATATCATTTTTCTTGCATTCTGACGTGTTTGACATTTTTTAGGGTTTGCATCTTACTCTTGATTCCGGTTTTCTGAGGTTACTTCAGTATGGATGTTCAGAGAAAGAAGACTGTTGCCTATTCATTCCCAGAGCCGACTTTGACACTGATTCACAAATTGATTAATATGGCTGGTTCCGGAGTTCGTACAGAGTTCAGTGGAAGATATGGAAAACTTCTGAAATTTGTCTATAATATCTCCCAGTATGAGAAGGATGTCATTCACACACTTCTTCAGTTTTACGACCCGCCTCTGTGTTGCTTCACTTTCCCGGACTACATCTTGGCTCCGACGTTGGAGGAATTCTCATTTATTTTGGAAATTCCTATTAGTCATGATATAGTTTTCTTTTCTGAAGAACACCCCGGTATAAAAGATATAGCTGTTGCTCTTCACATCAGTGAGCCTGTTCTTAACAGTAATATTGCAGAAAAACAAGGAGTTAAGGGTTTCCTATTGAAGTTCCTATTTGATCAAGCTTGTATACATGTCAAAGAGAAGAACTAGACTGCTTTCCAAGCTATTCTAGCTGTGTGTATCTATGGGATTGTTCTGTTTCCGAATATTCCTGATCTGGTGGATATGCACGCCGTCAGGATCTTTATGTCGAAGAATCCCATACCTACCTTGCTAGGTGATGTGTACCATTCAGTTCACTATAAGAATGAGAATAGGCGTGGGAAAACTGTGAGTTGCTGTGCGCCGCTCTTAGCTACTTGGTTTTTGAGTCGTCTCCCTGAATCTGGCGCTTTCGTTGATACGAAAGATTCTCTGAAGTGGTCTAAGAGGGTTATGGGCTTGACTGCCGATAACATCGTTTGGATTAATCGTGACTTGCTAGGAATGGAGATTATTTGCAAATGCGGAGAATTTCCTAATGTTCCCTTGATAGGGAGGAAAGGTGGAATTAACTATAATCCCTCCCTAGCTATCAGACAGTTTGGCTATACTTTGAAGAATCCACCCGAAGAGCGAGATGTCCGAGAATCCTTATTCTTCAATGGTATTGAGGATCAAGGGTTGATAAGGAAAATTGTGAATGCTTGGAAACAGGTGACTAAGAAGGGTAAGATTCCATTCGGGAAAAGTAACAATCGGGCTTTCCATCCATATAAAGAGTGAATTAAGAAGAGAGCAGAAGAGGAGCTTCTCCCATTCCCGGTGAAACCACCTCTGTATCCTTTGGTGATCGAGCCTCCTACCACCGTTGAGTTGGAGAAGTATAACACATTATGGGCTGAAAAGGAAAGGTTGAGAGAAGAAAATAATGAGCTAAAGAGAGAGATTTATCAGTGGAAGCATGAGCGGGGTGAAGCTGTTCATACCGCCAAGTTAAAGACAGAGCTCCTTGCTAAAGCAGAAAAAAAGCTTGCTGACATGGTTGCATCCAGGGAAAGAATGAAATAAGCTTTGGATGGTATCAGTAGCGTTCTCAGGTCCAAGGAGGAGGAATTAGGCAAGGCTTTGTTAAAGATTCACAGGTTCAATGATCACCAAGAGACCGCCATGGCTGAGAATAAAAGAAAGGAAGACGACTACATAGCTAAGATTGATCAGTTGAAGTAGACGCTCAAGAAGAAAGACGCCGAGATCTTATCAGGGATATTCAAGAGACAAGCTGTCCAAGATCAACTCAACAAAGCTATAGCCTCCATAGAGGAATTGAAAGTCCAAGCTGAAGTGAAGAAACCTAGACATAAGGGTCCTAGCATGGATGGTGTTTCGGGAAAAGACGCTTGGGAGTTACATTGCCGATATTTGGATGGGATCATACACAGGAGAGACCTTCTCATTCAAGGGCTAATTCAGAGGCCGAAGCATCCCGATACCAGAAAGCTGTTCAAGGAGGTTCAAGACTGGTGCAGAAAGCATAATGGATGGGGGGGATTGACACTTGTGGACTTTGATGATATTCCTTAGTTTTTTGTCTTCTTTAATTGTATGTGGATCACCACCATGCTTGTTGGTTAGGACCCATGGTTTTTATATTCAGACTTGTAATCTCGGATTTGTGATTGTTGACATTTGGCTTTCCTCTGGTTTTCTTAATATATGAGCAGAAGTTCCATTATATCTTGTTATTAAATCGGAATCAAGGGGTGGATCGCCTTATGAATTTTCAAACACGTCCATTTGCATTTGCATATTCATAATCATTTTGCATAATCATTTTGCATGACAGGTGTTTATCTCCGGTATTCTTATCTCGTTCTCATTTCAGAATTGGAGATCAGCGTATTCACCGGTATCCTACTAAGCAGAATCGGAAGAGACTCATGGATCAGCTACAGAATGAGATCATTGAGATGCGGACTCGCATGAACCAATTCATGGAATTGATGCAAGGGGTTGCTCAGGGACAAGAACAGTTAAGAACTCTCGTCCAGCCACTGATTGCGAGGATTGATAATGATGGTGTCCTTCATGGAGGACTTCAGACTGGTGTTACTGATGGTGATCAAAATGGCCCTACTGGCGGGGGTATTCCTGTTTCTGGTGTTGTGATTCCTCCGGGCGGAGGAGGAAGTGTTGTGATTCCTAAGGCTGGGGAAGGAGGTAATGGTGCTGGCACAAATCATGGCCGTCAGTATGATGATGTTCAAGATGATGCATTTTCTCTGCCAGATGGGGATGCTGGTCCCCAGGCTGACAATGATCAGAGGATCAGGTTGATTGAGGAACAACTGAAGGGTGTTATGAATCAGGATTCTGTGGGAATGGATCTAGAGGATTTGGGACTGGTTCCAGGCGTTGTAATCCCGCACAAGTTTCAGACTCCCACTTTCGAGAAATATAATGGTGTGTCTTGTCCAAGGACCCATGTCAGAGCATACGCGAATAAGATGGCCGCGCATGCAAAGAATGAAAAGCTGATGATGCACTGCTTCCAGGATAGCCTATCTGGGGCATCCTTGGAGTGGTACATGCAACTGGAAAGGAGGGATGTGCGTAGTTAGAGAGATCTGGCAGGGGCATTTATCAGACATTACCAATATAACACTGATATGGCTCCTAACAGAACACAGTTACAGAGTTTGTCGCAGAAAAATAATGAGAGTTTCAAGGAGTACGCCCAGAGGTGGCGTGAACTGGCGGCAAGGGTTCAGCCTCCCATGTTGGAACGGGAAATGATAACTATGTTTATGGCCACACTGCAGGGTCATTACTTTGAAAAATTGGTTCCGTGCATGTCTGGAAAGTTTGCTGATTTGATCTTGGTAGGAGAGATGGTGGAAAGTGGAATTAAGGCGGGAAAAATATCAGGCGGTGATGGATCCTCATCTGGAGGAGGTAAGAAGCCTTATGCCAATAACTATAAGAAGAATGAGGGTGATACAAACTCTGTATCATCATATAGTGGTAAGAACTACAACCAGCAGGTGGCTTCTGTGACCATCCCAGCAGCACCTCAGCAGCCTGCAGCATCTCAACAACAGAATCAGACTCCTCGCCGGTCGCAGCCTCTGACTAAGCGGAATAGGCATTTTGACACTCCACCTATGTCCTATGCTCAACTATTCCAGCATTTGTTAAATCTAAAGATGGTGCAGACAAGAACACTGGCTCCCCCTACTGGTAATCCGCCTCCTGGTTATGACGCCAACGCCCACTGTGAGTTTCATTCTGGGGCACCCGGACATAATATTGAAAACTGTAAAGCTTTTAAGCATCAGGTACAAGATTTGGTGGATTCAAAAGCCATCAATTTCTCCAATGATGTTCCAAATGTGAATCAGAACCCGATGCCGAATCACGGTGGGCCGAAGATCAATGCTATTATCAAAGACTGTGAAGACTTGAGCCTGATCTCAGACGTGAACGAAGTCCAAACTCCCTTGGGTGTGGTGAACGAAAGACTGTTAAAAGGAGGGGTATTTCCAGGTTGTGATGAAGGTTGCGTAGGATGTGTGTCGCAATCTGGCGGTTGTGATTTATTGAAAGCAGGTATTCAAAGAATGATCAGCGAAGGGGTATTACAGTTTGACAGAGGTTGCGAGCAGAGTAATGTTACTGACAGAGGGATTGATGTTGCCACGATAACAATTCCATTCAAGACAATAACTATATCGGCGCCGGCAAGACCAGCGCCGGTCACTATCACTGTTCCTGGACCAGTCCCGTATGAGACCACCAAGGCCATCCCATGGAACTATGGGGCCGAGGTGTTTGTTAATGGTAAGAAGCATGAATTGGAAGACACATAAGTTGTGAATACAGGGGTTGGAAATGTTGTTGAAGCTGGGGCTATCACTAGGAGTGGTCGAGTTTTTATTCCGCCCGAGAATCAGGCTAGTAGTTCAAGTCAAAATAGAGGTAAACAGGTATTGGATGAGTCTATACAGAGACAGGAGGCTAATAATTCTATGACAAAACCAGGTGGAGATACTTTCTCAGAAGACGTAGAAGAGTTTATGAGGTTGATCAGAAAAAGTGATTACAAGATTGTTGACCAGCTTCACCAAACTCCATCGAAGATTTCCATCCTATCCTTACTGTTGTGCTCTAAGGCGCACCGAAATGCATTGCTGAAGGTTCTGAATATGGCTTATGTACCACAGGAAATATCCGTCAATCAGTTAGAAGGGGTTGTGGCTCATGTGAATGCTGGTAATGGTTTGGGTTTCACCGATTTAGATCTGACTCCGGCTGGGAGGAATCACAATAACGCTCTGCATATTTCAGTGGAATGTCGTGGTTCTTTGATGTCGCATGTGTTAGTTGATACTGGGTCATCTTTGAATGTGTTACCAAAGAAGGCTCTGATGAAGTTGGATACTCGTGGGTTGATTTGTACACCAAGTGACTTGGTGGTACGTGCTTTTGATGGCTCCAAGAGGTCAGTGTTTGGAGAGTTAGTTCTGCCGATCAAGGTCGGTCCTGAGATTTTCAACACCACCTTCTACATAATGGATATTCATCCTGCCTATAGTTGTTTGTTGGGTCGCCCTTGGATCCATGGTGCTGGGGCAGTGACTTCTACGCTGCACCAGAAGTTGAAGTATATGGTGGATGGCCACGTTGTGACTGTTTGTGGTGAAGAAGATATCATGGTGAGTCACCTATCGACCTTTAAGTATGTAGAGGTAGATGGTGAGATACAGGAAACTTTGTGCCAAGCCTTTGAAGCTGTGAAGATTCCCCAGGAACCCCCAAAGGCAGTCACTCCGCCTGAGGCGGTTGTCCAACCTGAAGTCGTCATACAACCAGAAGTTCCAATGTCCTCTTTCAAAGAGGCACGTGCTATAGTTGAAGCTGGTGGTTCTCAGAAGTGGGGCAGTGTTATTAATGTTCAAAAGAAGCAGGATACCTATGGACTAGGTTACAAGCCACCCAGGCATACTGAAGAGCCTCCCAAGTTCTACGGTCCAGTCCGTTTCACCAGTGTCGGCGTGTTCTTCGACAGAGTCAATGCCATTGAGGATGAAGGAGATAGTGATTGCGACATGGATGGATGGATTCGTCCTTGCATTCCTGGTCAGAGTTTAGACAACTGGTCCTCCGAGAAAGTTATCCAAGTGACGCGCCCGGAGTAATTTACTTTTGTTTTCCGTTATGTTGAGTCCTACGTTCTGCCCAAGACGTAGTGATACTTATTTGTAGGGCTTGGATGTTTTATTTGCTATTTTTACCATCAATAAAGGACGTTTTTCATTCAAATATTTTGGTCCCTGTCTTTCTATTTTTACTTTTTGCATTAACCCACATCAAAATGGCAATGTGTTTTCTTGTTTGTTGCACTCATAATAAACATAAACATCCATCATGCAGGTTCCTTTGTTCAGATTACACCCATGACCTAGCTATGGCTCGATATGACTTTGATAATCCCATCTATCAAGCCGAAGAAGAGGCTGACGAAGACTGTGACTTACCAGAAGAATTAGCCAGGTTATTGAAACAGGAGGAGAGGGTTATTCTACCTCATCAGGAGGAAGTTGAGACTGTTAATCTGGGAGCCGAGGACGTCAAACGAGAAGTAAAGGTTGGGGCTGCTTTGGAAGACACTGTTAAGAGGAGATTGGTTGAGTTACTTCGAGAGTATGTGGATATCTTCGCCTGGTCTTACCAAGACATGCCTGGGCTTGACACTGACATTGTTTCACACCAGTTACCGCTTAAAGAGGGTTGTACTCCAGTCAAGCAGAAATTGAGAAGGACTAAACCAGAGATGTCTGTCAAAATCAAGGAAGAGGTTCAGAAACAGTTGGACGCCGGATTTCTTGCTGTGACAAATTATCCTCCGTGGGTTGCTAATATCGTACCTGTACCTAAGAAGGATGGAAAGGTCAGGATGTGTGTTTATTACCGAGATTTGAATAGGGCGATCCCGAAGGATGATTTCCCGCTCCCCCACATTGATGTGTTAGTGGACAATACTGCTCAATATTCTGTGTTTTCCTTCATGGATGGCTTCTCTGGGTACAACCAAATCAAAATGGACCCAGAGGACATGGAGAAAACTACGTTCATAACACCGTGGGGAACATTTTGCTACAAGGTAATGCCCTTTGGATTGAAGAATGCTGGGGCAACCTATCAGCGGGCGATGGTGACTCTCTTTCATGATATGATTCACAAGGAGATCGAAGTCTATGTTGATGACATGATTGCGAAGTCACAGACAGAGGAAGAACACTTGGTAAACCTCCAGAAGCTGTTTGAAAGGTTAAGGAAGTTCAGGTTGAGATTAAATTCGAACAAGTGCACTTTCGGCGTGAGGTCTGGTAAATTGCTGGGTTTCATTGTTAGTGAAAGGGGTATAGAGGTTGATCCTGCAAAGATAAGAGCCATACAAGAGATGCCTGAGCCGAGGACAGAGAAGGAGGTTCGTGGTTTCTTGGGGAGGTTGAATTACATTGCCAGGTTCATCTCTCATCTGACAGCTACATGTGAACCTATTTTCAAGTTGTTAAGAAAGGATCAAGAGGCCAGGTGGAATGAAAATTGTCGAGAGGCGTTCGAAAGGATAAAGACGTATCTGCAGGAACCTCCAGTCCTTATGCCACCAGTGTCTGGGAGACCGTTGATTATGTACCTTACGGTTCTTGAGAATTCGATGGGTTGTGTGCTCGGTCAACACGACGAGACGGGTAAGAAAGAGCATGCCATTTACTACCTGAGTAAGAAGTTCACTGATTGCGAATCAAGATACTCTATGCTGGAAAAGACATGTTGTGCACTTGTTGATTTCGAAGATGGATCCGATTAAGTACGTGTTTGAGAAGCAAGCGCTTTCTGGAAGGATAGCCCGTTGGCAGATGGTGTTGACAGAGTACGATATTCAGTATGTTTCTCAGAAGGACATTAAGGGAAGTGTTCTGTCAGAATATCTTGCTGAACAGCCAGTCGAGGATTATCAGCCTATGAAGTTTGAGTTTCCAGACGAGCATGTTATGTTTGTGAAAATGAAGGATTGTGAAGAACCTCTGCCTGACGAAGGACCTGAGATTGGATCACAGTGGAAGATGATTTTTGATGGGGCTGTCAACTCGTATGGCAATGGAATTGGGGCAATCATTACAACTCCGAAGGGTTCTCATATACCTTTCACTGCCCGGTTAGCATTCGTGTGTACCAACAACGAGGCGGAATATGAAGCATGCATTATGGGGTTAGAGGAGGCAATTAATTTGAGAATTAAGAACCTCGATGTCTATGGTGATTCCGCGTTGGTAGTTAATCAGATTACAGGAGAATGGGAGACTCGTCAGGCGAATTTGGTACCTTATAACAACTACGCCAGGAGGTTGTTACCTTTCTTTGATAGGGTGGATTTTCATCACGTGCCCCGAGCTGAGAATCAGATGGCTGATGCGTTGGCGACATTGGCATCCATGTATAAGGTGAACCGTTGGAACGAAACACCTTCGATTAGAATCATGCGTCTGGACAGACCAGCTTTTGTGTTCGCAATTGAAGATGTGTCAGATGGCAAGCCGTGGTATCATGATATTAAGGTTTTTCTGAAGAGGCAAGAATATCCAGAGGGTGCCTCCACCAAAGATAAGAAGACTCTGAGGAGGTTGGCAGGAAATTTCTTTCTGAACAAGGATGATGTGTTATATAAGAGGAACTTCGATATGGTCTTGCTACGTTGTGTTGATGAACACGAGGCAAGCTCATTGATGGAGGAAGTTCACGAGGGTTCTTTTGGTACTCATTCCAGTGGTCACACCATGGCTAGGAAGTTGTTGAGGGCAGGATATTATTGGATGACTATGGAGTCAGATTGTTTCAAGTATGCTCGGAAGTGCCATAAATGCCAGATTTATGCAGATAAGATGCACGTACCGCCTACGCCTCTAAATGTGTTGTCATCTCCTTGGCCATTTGCAATGTGGGGTATAGATATGATCGGAAAGATTGAGCCTACTGCTTCCAATGGGCATCGTTTCATTTTGGTTGCCATTGATTATTTCACGAAGTGGGTGGAGGCAGCCTCGTACGCCAACGTCACCAAGCAAGTGGTAGCTCGGTTTATAAAGAAGGACATCATCTGTCATTATGGGGTCCCAGAGAGAATCATTACTGATAATGGCTCGAATTTGAACAACAAGATGATGGAGGAACTATGTCGGAGTTTCAAGATCGAGCATCACAACTCTTCTCCATATCGTCCGAAGATGAATGGGGCATTTGAGGCGGCAAATAAGAATATCAAGAAGATTGTGCAGAAGATGGTGGTAACATATAAGGACTGGCATGAGATGTTACCTTACGCCCTACATGGTTACCGTACCTCGGTGCGTACGTCAACTGGGGCAACCCCTTTCTCATTGGTATATGGCATGGAAGCAGTTTTACCCTTGGAGGTCGAGATTCCGTCTTTGAGAGTTCTGGCAGATGTAAAGCTTGATGAAGCTGAATGGGTGCGTTCTAGATTGGATCAGTTGAACCTTATTGAAGAAAAGAGATTGGCAGCCATCGCACATGGTCGGTTGTATTAGAGCAGGATGAAGCACGTCTTTGATCAGAAAGTGCGTCCTCGAAATTTTCAGACAGGCGAATTGGTTTTGAAAAGGATCCTTCCTCCTCAGATAGATCACCGGGGCAAGTGGACTCCAAACTACGAAGGGCCGTATGTGGTTAGAAAGGTTTTCTCCGGTGGAGCCTTACTACTTTCAACTATGGATGGCGAAGATTTTACTTCCCCTGTGAACGCAGACGTAGTCAAAAAATACTTCGCATGAAAGAGACCCGCTGGACGTAAAAAGAAAGTCCAGGAAAAAAGGGGCATCCTGGCGAACCATGAAAAGGAAGAGGTTCGGGCAAAAGTTAGGGATAAAATGTAAAAGAAATGTGTAAACCCGCAAAGTTGAAAACCTGAAAAGGCGACTTTGGTAAAAATGTGTATCCCGGTGGATTGAAAACCCGAAAAGGGCGATCCAAGCAAAAGTTAGGGATTTATAAGCAAAAGGCTACTGTCTGCACCCTCGATACTTGGAAGTTCTGAAGGAATCAGTACAGTTAGTCTCTTCGAAGGTCAAGACATTTGTGGATAAGCAAGTCATATGGGTCATAGCTAAGTCAAATCATGGTGGATATCTGTCCCCACATTGCCGACATGTGTATTTTCCTTTTTGTTTTTACGCAATTACCTCTTTCTAGGAATTGCCTCCAATTGTAAATGCCTATTTACAGGCCACTTCTCTCAATAAAATATTCATTTCACTCAAAGAGCTTTCTATTGTTTGTTACTTTTACTTTTACTGTTAATGTTTTGTTTGCAAAAACGTCCGATATTTTTGATAAACATTGCATATAAAACTTCGAGCTTTGCGGAGCATAACAAAAACAGTAAGAATTACTTAGGCGTTAACGGTGATAGTCATGTTGTGGCGTATTCTATTTGTTGTTATTTGACTTGCAGGGCAACAGGATCATACTTCCCCAGCAGCTTGCTCTCCCCAGCATTGAGATTGCACTCTCCTCAGCAGAGCAGACCTCCCCCAGCAAGAGACTTGAGAAGTATTTTTTACAGATTAAGACATATTTCCCCACAGAGTATGAACGCTTCGGGAAATGTTTTTCTCAGCAGCAACGGTGCAATCTAATCCTCAACAGATAAGTAAGCTTGATGTTATCCGCTAGCAGGGTGGATGTCAGCACTTACCGTTCCCCCAAGCAGAGTTTGGTAGTGATCCTCGCAACAGTTTATCCAACAGGGGTTGACATCCCTAGCAGGTTTTAAATCCAAGTGATATCTGGCACTCTTCTGATTCAGGCCGTGGCCTCCCCTTTCAAAGAGTTACGTATAATCCCCAGTAGAGCAGATGTTCTTTTGGAATTTCATCCCCAGCAGAAGTTGCTGATCCAAAGATTCGGTCGGAGTGATCTTTCTCAGCAGAGTTCGTGGATTCAGAGGACAATTTATTTTTGTCATCAGCGGAATTAGTATTTCCTCTCCGGCATTTATTTTGCTGGAGGGACCCCTTTGCATATCATAAGCATTTGCATCGCATCCTCAAAAACATGGCATTTTCATTTGCATTCGAAGCATAAGCCAGGTTTTATACTTTCTTTGCCAGCCGGAGGTGGCATCACTCAGGAGATTTTGGAGGGACGCGTTCCTCATACTTGTACTCCCCGGCAGAGTCTTTTATTTAGACTTCTTCTTCCCCAACGAAGTCATATTGCCAGTAGGTTCTGAAATGAGGTGGTTTAAAACAGAAGTTTTGTTTTCACGTTATCCCCAGTAAAGTCCACTTTATGTTAGTATAATTGAGGTTGTATTCGTTTTGTGGGTGCGATTGAGGTCGTGTTCGTATTTTATTTGTGGGAGTGATTGAGGTCAGTCTTCCTTTGCGGGTATAATTGAGGTTGTATTCGTTTTGTGGGTGTGATTGAGGTCGTGTTCGTATTTTATTTGTGGGAGTGATTGAGGTTAGTCTTCCCTTGCGGGTATAATTGAGGTTGTATTCGTTTTGTGGGTGCGATTGAGGTCGTATACGTATTTTATTTGTGGGAGTGATTGAGGTCAGTCTTCCCTTGCGGGTATAATTGAGGTTGTATTCGTTTTGTGGGTGCGATTGAGGTCGTATTCGTATTTTATTTGTGGGAGTGATTGAGGTCAGTCTTCCCTTGCGGGTATAATTGAGGTTGTATTCGTTTTGTGGGTGCGATTGAGGTCGTATTCGTGTTTTATTTGTGGGAGTGATTGAGGTCAGTCTTCCTTTGCGGGCGATTGAGGTTGTATTCGTTTTGTGGGTGCGATTGAGGTCGTATTCGTGTTTTATTTATGGGAGTGATTGAGGTCAGTCTTCCTTTGCGGGCGATTGAGGTCGTATTCGTTTTCTTGAGGACATGATTGAGGTCATATTCCCTTTTTCCAGCACGCTCCGTCTCGTTGTTCTCATCACTAGCAAATTTCTGGGGTTCTTTCAGTATTCAATCCCCGTGTATCCTGGAATGTCTGAGAGTCGTTGCTATCATACCACTCAGGACCAAGTGGATTGAATAGGGGCAGCTGTTGCACCCCAAAATTTGCCCTCCTTACTTTTTACTACCTGGCTTATGTTTCATTTCATTATCATGTATGCATATCATTAGCATGGGGTCAAGGTACCTGAGGCAATCCAGGAAGGTCATATCTGGTCCATCACATCATCAAGGTTTCACAGGTGGCATGGGATCTCAAGTGGATTACTCCCTCTTAACCAGTGCATGAATTAGGGTTTTGAAATTCTTGGGTTTATTGCTCCAATGGGAAAGCTCTTTGGGTTTTTTATCATCAACAAATGGCATATCTTATCTTTGTTGGAGAGGATACACATCATATTCAGAGGAATTTGAATTTGGAGACTGTGTTATTTCCTCCTAGACTGAGGGTACCAAAACTAGGGTTTGCTATAAAGTCAGTTTATTTCTGATTTTTTGGGCAAGACTTGATTCCATGGTATTCCTTGGGTCCCTGAGTATCTAGGAGTGGAAGATTGTCCATCAGTTTGATTCAGGAGAGGTTCAATTGGTCAATGGGTTAAAAATCAGTTAACTTGGTTAGAAAGTCAACTGTGGTCAACACAAAGTCAAACATCAAGATTTTTGGTCAACATCAAGATCATGGGGTGAAATTCATCATTTGATCAAGGGTTAATCATGATTCATCAAGGAAACCTCAGAATCATCAAGAATCAGGAGTTACTAAATTAGGGTTTTTTAGGAAAAGTCAACTGTACTTTGACCAGGCCTAACTTCCACATACTTCATCAAAAATTCCTCAACCAAAGCCCATCTTGAAGGAAATTTAATTCCCTACAACTTTGTGTCTCACAAGCCAAGTCCAGAAATGCTTCATTTGGGAGATATGAACCAAGACATTATAGGTCATTTTGAAAGTCAACAAAAGTCAACCTTTTTCAAAAGCTCATAACTTGAACATGGAAGATCAAATTGACATGGGACCAAAAGGGTTGGTTATAGGACATCTTGAGGTTTCTAAAAAGTATTAATTTGCATTGAGGAACTAAAAATTGAAGGAGTTATGCTTAGTCAAAGTTGGGCAATTTTGAGGAGGTGCACAAAGCAAACTATGCCTAAAATCCAAATTTTGACAAATGGGCCATAAGTTTCTTAAACCAAACATAAACATAAAGCCATGCACGACCCAAAGAGCATATATTTGGTTTTTCCTCATTTTATTTTATTTTTATTGGATTTATTTAGTTAAAATTTAATAATAAATGAAATAATTCAAAAATAATTAACAATGGATTATTCAGGCCCAACTCACCATCAGAAGAGAAAACCCTAGTCTTTATAAGCTAATTCATGCTAGGGTTGAAAGGCATACACGTGCAATTGGAGGAGTTCTCAAGAAAACCCTAAAAGAGGATTTTTCATCAAACTCACGATCCACAAGGTTTTGGCCAAAAGTTCTTCCACAAATATTTTCCTGGGGATTTCTAGAGTGCAAATCAACCACCGTTCGCAGCCAAAGGCAAGGATTGGATCTGCTCCATCTCCGGTTGAGAGGTTTTTTCGTGTTCTTAAAACTCCTATTTTTTGCATGAATATTGACGTGTGATGAATGGTGATCACTCTAGTATAATTATTTTTTATTATGGATGTGTGAATTGCTTGCAATGTGGATTTAAAGTTTGGTACCCAATTGGTTTTTCATTCGTTTTTTGTTATACACTAACAATTTGAATTTTTTAAGGCCATATTTGGATTCCTGGCATTTTTCTGGTCAAAATAGTGTACTCATGCGCAATTTCTGGAGAAAAACTCATCACAGCCCACCGGAGAGGGTGGCCGGAGCCCTAGCTCCGGCGGCTGCCTGAAACCAGTCCGGCGAGGGTTGATTGGGGGAAGAGATAATCTCAGCCATCCGTTGGCTTCATCGCGTGGCTGTTGTCGTGCCATGTTTCTTTTTTTTTTCTGAGTTTTACTTAACGATCGTGTGCGTGACATCCACAGGTATTACCGTGCGCCTACCAATCAAGACCGTGGCTTGCGTTTGGCTTTTGATCATGGGGCCATTAGTGTGACAGCACATTAATGAGAAGCGTGCGAGGCACATGGCCCGAGCACGGTGGACTTCTCATTTTTTTGCTGCTTTTTTTTCTGATACATTGGGCGGGCCTTCGCTACTTGCACCCCCATCGCCAGCCCAATTCCCTTTTCCTTCCCAATTCTTCTACTAATCCCACCCCCTCCTAGGTTTTTGTTTTTTTTTTGTTTTTTTCATGTGGGCTTAGCATATCCAGGCTTCGCTATTTACACCCGTCCCTTCTGGCCCAGTTACCATCCCAACGTGTTTGGCTTACTAAGCACACCCCCAGCCTTTTATTCCATTTTAGTTTTTTATTTCAATTAAAATTTTCATATTTTAATTTTTAAAATAGTAAATTGCATCTAAAAAATCCTAAAAAATTCACACATTATTTTTATTATCTTATAAAATTTTTACAAATTTAATTTTTTTTTTTATTTTATTCTCATCATCCTAATTAATTATTTTCTTAATTTCCTCTTTTATTACACATCTTATGCATACTTGAATTTATTTATTTTCATTCTCCTCATCTATAAAGTATTTTTTATCCGTTCCTTTTGCATTCATTCATTAATAGTCTAAAGTGTTTAAAATATTTTTCTTTCATTTTTAAATTTATTTTACATTGCATTTAGATCCGTCTCTTTGGCACATTGAACCATATCCCTTACTTGAATTTGTATGATTATTTGAATGGCTAGTATTTTGGATTTTCGCAGGGAACTTTTTATATGTCGTTTGCCTCTGGTTGAGGATCCCTAATGATTAATTTGGGAATTTTAGGAATCATTTGTTTAATTATCGGAGTTATTTTCACTTGAGATTTTCTTGCAGGCGCATCTTTGACCTTTTATGATTATCTGTTTGAAAAGGCACTTGTGTCAATTGGTTTGGGGCTTGTTCTTTGTTTATTTGATTCATGTTTGGATTATTCTCATTATTGTTTGTCATTGCTTGATTGTCATTCACCTCATTGCTCTTATTCATGTCTGTTTCTCACTAACCTCTTATGCAGGATCGAGGTAAGTTCCTTAAGGGTATGGATAAGTATCCATGGTTACCCTTACCTTTTTTTTCTCTCCTCTCTTTATTATTTAGGGTTTAGGTCTTTTTCAAACCTCACTAACCCTAGGGCCATCCATGCATGATAACCTTAGGACTCTTAGTTTCCCTTAGAGTAACCCTTGTGTCTTCTCTCTTCTCATCTCAAATTTCTTTAAAACACTTAATAATAATAATAAGGTGTATTGCGCTCGAGCCTTGAGTATGGGGAATGAGAAATGAGGGGCTTCCTCTTATCTTTCTAGAGTGCTTAGCGAGCGTCCTGTCTTGGGACGATGCGTTAAGTATTCGCCCCTGTGCCCTAGACTTTGGTGCAATGCAACTTAGGAACTAACTTAAGCCACTTCTGTCCTAAAAAGCACCAACCAACCTCAAACCTTTTTGTCCTTCGGGACCTTCAACTTAAAGGCTATTTTCAAAAAGGGCATGTTACTTTCCGTCTGAGTCGCAAACAGGCATCGACCCTAACTGTCGGACGCGAACTTAACGTCGCTCATAAAAAACACAAAAGAACTTGGTCCGAACTACGTTGACTCTGAATTCCCCATTGCACAAAGGGGGTACGTAGGCCTAGGACGTCGACGTCCTACCGAGTCTGTCTTTGTGTTCCCCTCCCGTCTTAGTGTAGCCCTAGATGATAGTATAACTCACCCTTAGAATAGACAACAAGCGTGGATCCCATCGAGTACGATGGACGCGTGGGGTGCTAATACCTTCCCCTCGCGTAACCGACTCCCGAACCCAGGTTATGGTTGCGACGACCATTCCTTTCCCTCTTCCTAAGGTTTATGCGGTGTTCCCTTTCCCTCTCTTGGGATAAATTTACACGGCTGGCGATTCTGTTTTTCCGCGCCACTCTCGCGTTTGTACCTGGATGAAAATCCTGGGAGCGACACTGAGTACAGTGTTGCTCATATAAGAACTGATTTTCTCTTTTGAAATCAGTATATTGGATCTGTCACTCAACTGAAACAGTTACAATAGCCTCCATCTCGGGCTTCATACGAGATACCAAAATTCTCCCCAATGGAGTCAAAACAACCTTTTCGCCTCTCTCTCGGGCTTTGTACGAGATACAAAAACACTCTATTACTAAGTATAAAAGATTCTCCAACTGAGTCAACTCTTTGCTAGCCTCCTCTTAGGCTTTGTATAACGATATGCCCCACTGGGTCAAAACTTTTAGCCTATCTCTCGGGCTTTGTACGAGACACAAAATAGCCTCCTCTTAGGCTTTGTATAATGATTTTCCTAGCGGAAATTAGCCTCCTCTTAGGCTTTGTATAAGAAAACCACTGATTGATCCAATCGACCTTTTAGCATCAAAGTTGTGCCTCATTCGCAGTACACAAACATCAATAACTCTTTCCCCCATCTAATCGCTGTAAGCGGCAAGCCTCTGGATCATCTACATCCATGCCACTGTCCCTCTTTTAGCATGAGAAATTCCTAAGGAAAGATGGCATTGCTCTACACTGAGTTAAAGTCTTCTCCTTCAGGTTAAAACCCTTTCTTCGGAAATTATGGCATTGCTTGGATCCGCGTATCCCAATTAAAGAAATTCTCCTTCTCCCCTCTTTAGAGATGAAAAATTCTCTCTAAAGTCGAGGTCTTTCAGCTTCACGTCTTGTGCTTTGAACAAGACACAAATAGACCTTTCAGCTTCACGTCTTGGGCTTTGAACAAGACACAAATAGACCTTTCAGCTTCACATCTTGGGCTTTGATCAAGATACAAATCACCTTTCGCTTCACGTCTTGGGCTTTGAACAAGACACCAAAAACCAATTTCCTCCCATAGAATAGGAGGAACTACGAACGCTCTGATTTCCCTATTTCGGTAAACGGGAATACGTAGGCATAAGATCGAAAAAAAAGATCTTAGCGAGCGCAATCAACAAAAAAACCCAAATCCCATACCTTCGTCAACCAAAAGCAGTAATTCAAAAGCACCAGTCCTAACATCCTAATCCTTATTCCCCGCCAGAAACCTTCTGCCCAGATCGAAAGAAAGAAACCTGTATTGGCGAAATATGAATAACCAGTACAAAGGCCCCCCCACATTGATAGCATCCGTAACCTAACAGACCGCTGTTTAAACTCAGTATGCAAAGCAGGGTTAATTGGAGACATCTATTTCCCTTCCTTATTCAGCTCACAATAGGATAAAAAATGAATCGACCTGTAGTTTTAAGCTCAACCGCAGAGAGCGACCAGCGCTTAAGAACCGCGTCCAAAATCGCTCGCTACAGAGGGTTATAGGGAAAGTTATTTTTGTAGAGCAAACTGCCTTTGTCCCGAGTAGAAGCATTTTTTCTGGAGTAGTTATAGTCAATGAGATCATGGATCTTGCTAAACATTTGAGAAAGGAGTGTATGTTTATGAAAATAGATTTTGAGAGAACATACAGTTGTGTGAGTTGGAACTCATTAAGGTTTCTATTTGACAAGTTGAAGTTCGACGATAGATGGAAAATGGTGATGGAGGTTATTGTTTTCAACGGTTCCATATCTGTGTTATTCAACGGTAGTGCTTCCAAGGATTTTTTGGTGGGGAAGGGATTGAGGCAAGAAGATCCTTTGTCTTATTTCCTTTTCATTCTTGTTATGGAGAGCCTCAAAAGGTTAATGAATAAAGCGGTGGAATCGTTCAAGTTTAAAGGTTTCAAGGTGAACGAAGAAGTTTCCTACAACATAATTCAGTTTGTGGACAACACTCTTATAGATGGTGAAAGCTGCTGGGCTACCTTTGGAGCATAAAATCTATGCTTAGAGGTTTCGAATTGGTTTCGGAATTATGGATCAATTTTTTCAAAAGCAGTATTTGTGGAGTTAATGTGAATCCTTTATTTTTAAAGGCTGCTTGAGCTTTTTGTTCTGCAGTATCATTTTTCTTCCTTTCAAATTTCTGGGAATTCAAGTTGGTGACATCCCTAAAAAAGCAAAGATATGGAAAAAATTTGTAGACAATTTAAGAAAAAGATTGGAAGTTTGGAAGGGGAAAAACATGTCTGTAGACGGGAGAGTGGTGATGATCAATTTTATTTTGAATGCGATGCTCGTCTTTACTTTGTTGTTTTACAAAGCTCCTCTCGTCATCATTAAAGATATTGTAAAAATACAGATTAATTTCCTCTGGGGAGAACACATTTATAATAAGCCTATCCATTGGGTAAGTTGGAAGTCGGTTTGTTTGCCTAAAGAGAAGGGAGGCTTAGGTATCAAAGATCTTGAGACTTTTAAAAATTCCCTTCTTTTGAAGTGGAAGTGGAGATTTCTTAAAGATAGCCAAGCTTTATGGAAGGGGATTCTTGAGCATAGGTATTCCACTTCTAGTTTGGCTATAGCACTGTTGAGCAACAATGGTTCTAAAGGTAGAAAAATCGATTCGATATAGTGGAGTTAATTATTTCTTTAGGGTTTGATTTCGTTAAATCTATTGATAAGTTTGCATACAATTTAAAGTGCTTTTTAGAAAATGGTAGGAACATAGCATTTCAGTATAGGAGGTGGGTGGATAAAAAACTATCAAAGAGGCTTTTCCTACTTTATTTCTTCTTTCTAATCAGCCAAACAATAGTGTAGTAGTGTCTAAGATATGGGAGCTTGGAACGGGTTGTTTGGCAATGGAACTTTTTTTCTACCCTTTCTTTTGGTTCCGCTCATTACTGGAAGCAGCAGGAGTTAGTCATGATCCTGGAAGACTTAGCGCCCATTCCGAATGAGCATGATATGTTTGATTAGGTGTTGAATGATTCTAATGGTTTTTCTGTTAATTCTTGTTATAATATGTTGCATAAGAAGCTTCAGTTAAGTGTCATCGAGTAGGAGATGGCTGCATCTCTATCGAATTTGTGGAACTCTAGGATTCCTACAAAAACTCATATTTTCATTTGGAGACTCTTTCTGGATAGGCTTCATTCGAAGGATCAATTGTTAAAGTGAGGTATCATTCATAGCGGTAGTGATTTGTATTGTGGCTTGTGTTGTAGTGAGGAAGAAAGTGTTTTGCACTTATTTCTAAAATGTGAGTGTGTAGTGAAAGTATGGAGGGGAATTGAGAGGTGATTGGGTATTGATATTAATCTTAATACTAATTTCTTAGACTTCTTTCATAGCTTCGGTAGAATGATGATGAAGAAGATTGATAAGAAGATGACGAGACTTTTTTAGGTAGCAACAGTTTGGTTCATTTGGATTGGTAGAAATAACTCTATATTTAGAGGAGAGGTATTTAATTTAAAAGATAATCTTAATTCAATTGAATTTCATTCTTGGAGATGAGATGTTTTAGGTTTTAGCAAAGTCTTCTCATGTGATTTCTGTAAGAACAAGATTTGATTCTGCATCTTGTCTCTATGTTTTGATGATAACAATGGAGTATTTGTGTGAGAACAATTATGGTGCTCTAACGTTTGTTATTCTGATGGTTTTAACAAACAGGTTCTGACTCTGATAAAGACCATGTGCTACATCACTCTGATATTCTCTATGGTCACTTATGTATGAAGAAGCAAGATTGTTTCTAATCTACTGTGCGTCAGAAAGACTCTAAGAAGACATTATGTTGCTGCTGTAATGTCTCTTGGATTCTAACTTCTGAGCGTGACTCTGATGTTCTGTTTCTGAAGCCTGTTTAGCTTCTGAGGTCGTTAACTTCTAAAGAGTAAGTGCTGAAGATTCTGAAGACAAGGTTCTGCTGAACGAAGTTCTGAAGACTCTGAAGACTTAAGGATTATGAAGACTAAGGGTTTTAAAGACTAAGTGCTAAAGATTCTGAAGACAAGGTTCTGCTGAACAAGTTCTGAAGACTCTGATGAATTAAGTTTCTGATAATCAAGGGTTCTAAAGAAGAAGTGCTGAAGACTCTGATGACAAGGTTCTGTTTAACAAGTTCTGAAGACTCTGAAGACTCAAGACTCTGAAGATCCAATGATTCATTCTTCTGGTCATGCTTCAATCATATCAATTCAGAAGCCTCTGATGGATAGAAGAAGATGAAACGTTTGCGTGGGAAAATAGTACATGGTACAGATCAGAAGCGTTCTTTTCCACTACCATTCCACTACCCTGATTTGGTGGTACAATGGACAATTTAAGTGTACGATTTCCCCCCCCCCCCAGCATAACGACATTATTTCAAGTCGCCAGTACTCTTCTGATATTACTGATCTTCCTTTCAATCGATCTTTTTCTGGCTATATATAGACTTGATCATTCAATGAATCAGGTGTGCGCGAGAAAATGTAACACTCAGTGTGAAAAAGAAAAATATTAAAAACACTGATTCAAAAGAAGAAAGAACTCAAGAAATAGAGAAAGTTATGAGTGAGCAGTAAAGCACCACAATACAAAGAAGAATATTGTTTTTACTGTATAGATTCGCTCTAAGTTAGATTGAGCTAAAAATTGTGTTTACTATGCTTGTGTAGAAGCATCATTATTGTAAACAAACCCTTGTAACAAACAGTTGTTTGTGTTCCTTAAAGGACCGGGTAGGTCAAAAGCTTTAAGAAGACTAAGACAATGTGTTTTAGTGTTGTTAGTAACTTGCAGTTTGGCTTGTGCATTGTATTCCTTGAGAGACCGGTTAGATCAGTATTCTTGAGAAGTCTAGGACTAGTGTGTCTTAGAAGTTAATTCCTTAAGGGACCAGTTTGGTCAGAAGCCTTAAGAAGAGATGGTTAGTCTGTGTATTGTTAGTCACCGGCAGTTGCTAGTGCAGTTGTAATCAGTTTGGTTATAGTGGATTAAGTCCTCGCTTGAGAGAGGCAAAATCACCTTGGCGGGTGGACTGGATTAACTTGATAAGTTTCAAGTGAACCAGGATATATCGTGTGTCTTTCTCTATTATTAGTTTATTTATGATCTTTGTTTGTGTTTCATAAAAAGCTTTCATTTTGGAAAACCCAATTCAAACCCCCCCTTTCTTGTGTTTTTCTCACACCTTCAATTGGTATCATAGCTCTGGTTCTGATTGTGATAAATGTCTTATCAGCACTTAACAGTGTTCAGTACTGATCCAGTATTTGTGTGAGATATCATGGCAGCTCCTGCTAATACCGCTACTGAAGAGAAAGATCATTACAGTGCTAAACCACCAGTCTTTGATGGTGAAAAGTTTGACTACTGGAAAGACAGATAGAAAGTTTCTTTCTTGGTTATGATGTAGATCTTTGGGATTTGGTAGTCGATGGCTACAATCACCCAGTTGGTGCTACATGTACTAATATATCCAGAAGTGATATAACCAACCAACTGAAGAAAGATTATAAGAATCGTCATAAGGAAAGAATCATAGTGCTAAATGTTATCTCTTATACTGAGTATGAGAAGATACTGCCAAATCCGTTCTTGATTCTCTTAGGATGACTCATGAAGGGAATGCTCAAGTTAAGGAGACAAAGGCGCTTACCTTAATCCAAAACTATAAGGCATTCAGAATGGGGGATGATGAGACAGTTGAGACCATGTTTTTCAAGGCTTCAAATACTAGTCGCAGGACTCAAAGTTCTGGACAAAGATTACTCAACTGCTGAACATTATAAAAAGATCATCAGAAGTCTTCCTAAAGAAAGGGATACCTATGATAACAACTCTAAAGCTATCAAAAGATCTAAATAGCATAAGTCTTGAAGAGCTTGTTAGTTCTTTGAGAAATCATGAGATAGAGCGGGAAGAAGAAGAAGAGTAAATCTATCGTTCTTAACTCTAAACCTGGAAAGGCAAAGGCTTATCAAGCTGAGGAAGAATCAGAAGATTCTGATGAAGAATCAGAAGATGAGTTGTCGTTAATCTCCATAAGAATCAACAAACTCTGGAAGTATAGGCAAGGCAACTTCAGAAGATCTAAAAGAAACAAAGGTCACTCTGAATCATCATCTGGACAGAAGAAGCAGAACTTTGGAAAGGAGGTTATCTGCTACGAGTCTAATGAACCAGGTCATTACAAGAAAGAGTGTCCAAAGGTCAAGAAGGACAAGAAGCCTAAGAAGAACTTCTTCAAAGCGAATAAAGGTCTAATGGAAACTTGGGACAACTCTGATTCTGAAAAAGAGGAATCTGATGAAGAACAAGCAAATGTTGCGCTGGTAGCAACAACTGAAAATGAAGCTTATGGAGAACTAGAAGACAGAAAATCATCAGAACCAGAATCAGACTCAGACTCAGAATCTGACTCAGAGATATCCTTAGTAACTCAGTTGAAACACCCGTCATGGTACCTGAATAGTGGTTGCTCGCGACACATGACGGGAAAAAGGCATATGTTTCAAAGTATGGAACTTAAGCCTGAAGGCTTCGTCGGTTTCGGAGGAAACCAGAAAGGAAAAATCATTGGCTCTGGAATAGTCGTGCTTATTTTTAGGATATTCTGAATGCTCTAAAGGCTACAGAATCTATAACACAGAAACACGAATTATAGACGAATCAATTCATGTCAGATTCAATGATAAGCTTGACTCTGAAAAGTCAAAGCTAGTTGAAAAGTTTCCATATCTGAAGATCACGTAATCAGAATCTAAAGAAGTAGAAGATTCAAGAGAAGCAGACAAAGATGCAAATTCTCCAGATCCAAATACAACCTTACCAGAAGTTGAGAACAACTCATCTCATCAGAAGAAGAATAGATTAAAGACTTCTCATTCTGAAGAATTGATTCTGGGAGATAAAGTTGATCCAGTCAGAAACTGTTCATCCTTTAGGCATTCCGAAGAAACTCTTATGGGTCTAGTGTCTCTGATAGAGCCAACAACATTTGATGTAGCTCTAAGAGAAAATGAGTGGATTCTGGCCATGCAAGAAGAGCTGAATCAATTCACCAGAAATAACGTCTGGGATCTTGTTCAGAAACCCAAAGGTGTCCACGTCATTGGAACTAAATGGGTGTTCAGAAACATGTTAGATGAGAAAGGCTGAATTCGAAATGAGTCTGATGGAAGAACTCAGATTCTTTCTAGAAATTTAAATTGATCAAATATCAGAAGGAACGTACATTCATCAGAGCAAGTATGCAAAAGAACTTCTGAAGAAATTCAACATGATGAATTATACACCAGCTAAGACTCCAATGCATCCAACATGTATTCTGGAAAAGGAAGAGGTAAGTGGAAAGGTTTGTCAGAAGCTCTATCGTGGTATGATAGGCTCTCTTTTGTACTTAACTGCTTCTAGACCTGATATTCATTTCAGTGTTCATTTGTGTGCTAGATTTCAACCAGACCCTAGAGAATCTCATTTAACTGTTGTTAAAAGAATTCTGAGGTATCTGAAAGGAACTACTAACCTTGGCTTGATGTATGATAAAACATCAGAGTACTTTCTTTCTGGTTATTGTGATGCAGATTACGCAGGAGACAGATTGGAAAGAAAAAGCACCTCTGGAAACTGTTAGTTTCTCGGAAAGAATCTGATCTCATGGCCAAGCAAGAGGCAATCAACAATTGATCTCTCAACAATAGAAGCAGAGTAAATATTCGCGTTTCTATGCAATACGCAGATGTTGTGGATAAAGAACAAGCTAGAAGATTATCAAATACATGAGAGTAACATTCCTATCTTTTGTGATAATACTGCTACTATCTGTTTAAGTAAAAATCCAATCTTACATTCTAGGGCTAAGCACACAGAAATTAAACATCATTTTATTAGAGATTATGTTCATAAGGGAATCTTATGTTTAATGGGCTGATATTTTTACAAAACCCTTGACTGAAGATAGATTTCTATTTATTCTGAAGCATCTGAAAATGGACTACTGTCCAGAGTAAGATTTCATCAGAATTAGATGTGTTTAGCCAGAGTCTGAAGATATTAAATTTTCATTTAAACCAAGAAGCATTTGTTTTTAACCTTAGTCATCAGAAGATGCTTTGTCATAAGTGTCTCTGATCATATGGAAACCTTTTGGTCTTCCAGACTCTGAGGATATCCAAACGTGTCCAAAATCAAATCATATCTTCTGTTGAAAAGACACCTCGAGCGTTGTGATTTTATGAGACTAGGTTTCAAGTAATTATTACCTATTACTCCTTAATATCATGGATTTAAAATTTTATTTATTTGATAAGTTTTTAAATCTTTATGTCTTCCCTCCTCAGTAGACATTCATAAGGATGCATGTAAGACAAAAATTTCTTGGAACTTAACAATTGTCTTCCTTTATTCACTGTCAGAATCTGCTTTCTCATTTTCGAGTATACAGTTATTCACATTTATTGACTGATGTCATAATATCAATAACATATACTATTCCATAATCTTTTGGAGACTGATACACTTCTTCATCATTCTTTGTTCTTGTTTGTATCCCATGTATTAGAAATGATGAATTTCTTGTCTCGAGTCATCCAGTCTTTATTGCTATTTATGGCTATCACTCATCGCTCTCTTTATATACCACACTACTTCTCATAACTATTCATCCATTTCCAAATTTGCTTTTCACTCCTATACTTCTTACTTTCAAGATGTCTTTTAAAACCATTAGGGGAGAAATCTCTGATCTGGATCTCTTGAAAGAATACTCTATTGATCTTAATGATCTTGTTGAAAATGGTCATACCAACATTCTCTCAGACATCATCTACCAAGACTGGGATAGATATCTTGGAATTCTCAACGGACCTATCTACCCAGCTCTTGTAAAAGAATTCTGGGCCAATGCTCGCATCCTTGCATATGAATCTAATGCTTGTTGCATTTTGTCTCCTGTATATGGATTTCCCATCATGATCAACTCCTCAATCATCTCTCAAGTTATTGAATGCAAAGAAGATGGTGAATGTGTTGAATACTACAGAGGAAATAACCAGTTTTCTAAACATATTCACATCATCTATCGTCAAGAAAGACCCGCTGACAGTCCCTCTTCTCTTTCTCCTAAGGCTAAAATCTGGTACCAAATCATGGGAACGAATCGTAGACTCAGGGAAAAAGGAACAGGAAGGCTCTCTGCTATGGATAGGCTCTTCATTTTCTTCTTAATCTCAAAGATTAGGATCAATCTGCCTCAACCCATATTCAACTTCTAGAAAGAAGAAATTCTTTCATCACGTACGGAGTTATCATTTCAGATTCCCTATAGCAGAGTTATTTCTCACATTCTTGATCTCCAAGGAGTTGTTGCTCACTTAAAAGAAATCGGAATGAATGAGAAACTTGATATTGAATGGTGTTCTCCCATGAACTATTCTTAAACCATCCTAAGGAAATAAGATAGCTGGTCAGTGGGTGTTTCTCTTGGTCTCTTGGTTTCTTGGTCTCTCTCTTTTCCTCATTGTTGTTTTTGTCCGTTGTCCTTGTTGTTGTTTGTTGTTTGTCTTATGATTCTGTTCCTGTAATGCGCTCCGGCGTTTTGTTGTTCTATCAATGAAGTACTTTTCTTTTTATCTTGTCTTACTGCACTCCATAATGAGTATCATAAAAAGGAAGAAAATGACTAACTTTAACTTATCTAAATTCTTTCAAATCAATGATTTAGTTAAAATTTTGATAACGTGTGAACGATAATAATAACTGTTTGACTCATTGGGTTTCATAAACTTCTTGAGAATAGGCTAAAATATTTACGCACTCCCCTATGACTGTGAATTCATAAATGATAAGATGTATATGAGTTAAGTTTTTCTTGAAAATAAGCTATACTCTCTTCTATCCTTACTATGTGTCAATTTTCAATTACCACTTATAAGTATACATTTATTCATAGTTATTGATTCCTGTCAAAACTTAAATAACGTACCCTTACTTGTGACCTTTTGGATATCCAGTTTTAAGAGACTGCTACACTCCTTTCCTATTCCATGATATTCTTGTTTTTTACT
The DNA here is from genome assembly GCA_022829125.1 of Lathyrus tuberosus. Classification (NCBI taxonomy): domain Eukaryota; kingdom Viridiplantae; phylum Streptophyta; class Magnoliopsida; order Fabales; family Fabaceae; genus Lathyrus; species Lathyrus tuberosus. Next base: position 3,454,899 of record JALAZF010000199.1, on the reverse strand, counting down.
CTGCCACTGTGTCCTTGGCATATCTTATGCGTGATACACATCTTGACCTATATCATTTTCTTAGTTAGTCACGTCTCTCATTTCACACACACACACACACACACACACACACACACACACACACACATATATATATATATATATATATATATATATATATATATATATATATATATATTTCACTCCTTCTTTCATGATCTGTAGTGTTTGATCTCACTGTTTCAAAATTACCTTCACTATCTAAATCTTCTCATCATGTCTCTAATCACTTTCCAAGGAGATAAGAACCTTCTTGAGGTCATATCAGAAGAACAAATCAATCTTCTTCATCTTGGAAACAGAGAAATTGCTAGCAGTATCACCTTAATCATGCACTATCATGAATGTGCAAAATACTTCATCATTCTGGATAAACCAGTCTACTTAAATCTTGTAAAAGATTTTTGGAAACATGCCTACATTAATGATGAAGGTCGCTCAATTTCTTCTAGTGTTTTTGATGTCCCCATAAACATCACTCCCTTCACCATTGCTCTAGCAATTGGCTGTGAGAACATTGGCTTTACTGTTGAACATGTTAAGTCTAGGTATCTTATTTCTGAGGAACTCACATCTCTTCACAACACATCATCCAAATATGAACCTCTCAATCCTAAAAACCTTCTTCCCATTCCCAAAGCATGGTTTAAGCTTTTGTTGACCAATTTTTGTCCTCGGGAAGAAAACAAAAATATCCTGTTTCATGATGATCGGGTCTTCTTCTTTCTCCTAATGGCTCAAATGCGAATTAATCTACCTCAGACTATCTTCAACTTTCTGCAAAAATCCATTACTGACTCCAGAAATGGCGATTTCATCAATCCCTACATACCTTTTGGAAGAGTTCTGTCTAAAATCTTCTTTAAAGAAGGAATTGTTGAACTTGTCAAGTCAGATGGTCTAGAAAATGGTCTGTTGAAGAAACATTGTGAAGTCTTTGATGGTTAATCTGTAGCATGTCGTATCTTGTGTCTTCTGTCTTATCTCTAAGATGCTCTGTGTTCGAGTTATGTCAATGTATTTCAATCCATTATTAATGAAATTGTTTTTATATGTGAGTGTTAAGGCCTATTTCAGAAATCTCTTTCTCACACATTTATCATAATACTGCACTATTTATTGCATTATCTTTTTTATTATGATAAAAAGGGGGAGAAAGTAAAATGATTTTGATAGTACTTATTCTCAGAATCTCGAACTCAAACATTACATAATGCTTTTGCAACTAACCGTTTGTTTGATGTTTCAATTAAGGAACTTAGAAAAAGTTCACTTAGCATTCTAGACAGGTTGAATATAAATATTTTGATAGTACTTATTCTCAGAATCTCGAACTCAAACATTACATAAAGCTTTTGTAACTAACCGTTTGTTTGATGTTTCAATTAAGGAACTTAGAAAAAGTTCACTTAGCTTTCTAGACAGGTTGAATATAAATATCCTACTCTCTAAAGACTGAAAATCTTATGGATAATTTCAACTCTGATAATTCATGGTTAAGAAGTTATACACTTCAAGAATATATGTTTATTCAAACAGATGTTCCAATACTGTTCAGAAGTTGTGAACTTTCTGAAAGTAAAGAAATCTTGTTTGATATCATAGTATTCAGAAGTTGTAAACTTTCTGAAAGTATGAAATTCAGACTCAAAGCGTCAGAAGCAGAAATCTCCTTGAAAACAAGTCAAGTCAATTCTCTGATTCAAAGATACTAATCAGAAGATACACTCTGCAACGGATGATATTCTGATTAAAACAATCAGGCTCTGAATCTGATAAGATTAGTGAATCTAAGAAAAGATTGTCAAAAGAGAAGCCATTTAAGAAGTTGTGATTCTTCAAGATCTGATAAGAAGTTCTGATACGAAATGCGCGACATCATCCAATCAGACTCAAAATCAAGTTTTGATTTTTCATCAAAGTTCTGATAGTAACCAGGTTCTGAGATGAAGACCTAGTGTCCTAGTCAGACTCTGATGAGTTGTTGTAGGGAAGTATTCCTTCTCTATTGTTATGTTCTGAAGAACTCAAATTTTATTTTGTGAGTCTTGGGATCAGGGGGAGACTCTGAGCAAGCATAAATGAAATTTTGAGGTTAACAGATTCAGGGGGAGCTGAGAGCTTAAACTCTGAATTTGTTGGTTATGGTGATTACCCTGTATAAATTGTTCTATAAAATACATGGTTTTGTCATCATTAAAAAGGGGTAGATTGTAAGAAAAAGATTTGGTTCTGCATCTTGTCTCTATGTTTTGATGATAACAATGGAGTATTTGTGTGAGAAAAATTATGGTGCTCTAACGTTTGTTATTCTGATGGTTTTAACAAACAGGTTCTGACTCTGATAAAGACCATGTGCTACATCACGCTGATATTCTCTATGGTCACTTCTGTGTGAAGAAGCAAGATTGTTTCTAATCTATTGTGCGTCAGAAAGATTCTAAGAAGACATTATGTTGCTGTTGTAACGTCTCTTGGATTCTAACTTCTGAGCGTGACTCTGATGTTTTGCTTCTGAAGCCTGTTTAGCTTCTGAGGTCGTTAACTTCTGAAGACTAAGTGCTGAAGATTCTGAAGACAAGGTTCTGCTCAACGAAGTTCTGAAGACTCTGAAGACTTAAGGATTATGAAGACTAAGGGTTTTAAAGACTAAGTGCTGAAGATTTGGAAGACAAGGTTCTGCTGAACAAGTTCTAAAGACTCTGATGACTTAAGTTTCTGATAATCAAGGGTTCTGAAGAAGAAGTGCTGAAGACTCTGATGACAAGGTTCTGCTGAACAAGTTCTGAAGACTCTGAAGACTCAAGACTCTGAAGATCCAATGATTCATTCTTCTGGTCATGCTTCAATCATATCAATTCGGAAGCCTCTAATGGATAGAAGAAGATGAAACGTTTGCGTGAGAAAATAATACATGGTACAGATCAAAACCATTCTTTTCCACTATCATTCCACTACCCTAATTTGGTGGTACAAAGGACAATTTAAGTGTACGATTTTCACCCCAACATAACGACATTATTTCAAGTCGCCAGTACTCTTCTGATATTACTGATCTGCCCTTCAACGGATCCTTTTCTGGCTATATATAGACTTGATCATTCAACGAATCAGGTGTGCGCGAGAAAATGTAACACTCAGTGTGAAAAAGAGAAATATTAAAAACACTGATTCAAAAGAAGAAAGAACTCAAGAAATAGAGAAAGTTATGAGTGAACAGTAAAGCACCACAATACAAAGAAGAATATTGTTTTTACTGTATAGATTCATTCTAAGTTAGATTGAGCTAAAAATTATGTTTACTCTGCTTGAGTAGAAGCATCATTATTGTAAACAAACCCTTGTAACAAACAGTTGTTTGTGTTCCCTAAAGGACCGGGTAGGTCAGGAGCTTTAGGAAGACTAAGACAGTGTGTTTTAATGTTGTTAATTGATCGGTAAATAGCAAGTGAACTATTTAACGATGTAGTAATAAAAGGGATATGTCCCGAGTATCGATCTCGGGGACTGCGTAGGAAATACAGGCTTTCACAATAATTCAATTAAACAAAATAACATGGGGTTTTGTTTAGAAGCAATGATTGATATAAAATTTAAGCAGAATTTAAAATGTCTTTTAAACTATATGAAAAAGCATACTAGGCGGGAGATGTATGAATTGCTCTGTAATAAATCGTAATCCGTATTTTATGACATCTATGATTTACTTATCCAATACCGAATCTCAAGAATTGTTTTCCCTAATTCCTTAGCGGAAAACCATTAACATACATCTTAGATCCTAATTCCTTAGCTATTCAAAATGATGTCAAGAAAATGTAATTTTATCAAGAATTTACAGTTACCGCTATTGAATCCTCATTCCTAAGCGATCCTACAGTGGTATGATTATACAAATAGCGATAAAGTGGTTTGTCCGACCTAACCTTACCCGTAGATCATATTCTATTTTTCCAATAGAAAAGCATTAAGAATTTGTATAACAAATTGAATTCATAAAAACATCAATATCATAGAAATATAGAAATTCGGTTCATAACAACAGCAATTCAGGGACACCCCCCTAGCATTGAGGGGTTTAGCTACTCATAATATTCAAAGAAAACAAAATACAAAATAAAGACATTACAAGAATTGGTAATAAAAGTTGATCTTAAATTTCTTCCGATCATGAAAATCTCCTCTTTTCCCGAATCCTCCAGAGCTCTCTTCTTTCTTCTGTCATTCTTTCGTCCGATCCAAAGTCCCTTTCTCCTTCCAAAAATCTGGTCTTAATAGTATCAGATCATTCCTTCTCATGCACAATGTCCAAAATACCCTTAATGACCTAACATGGACAATACTTCAAAAATTCAGAAATGTGTTCGCGCCTACCAACACGGGCCGTGTCAGGTGACACGGGCACCCGTGTTGGCCTCTTCCCTTTGTCAGTAAAGTTTACAGCTTCAGGCATGCTGACACGGGCCGTGTCAGGTGACACGGGCACCCGTGTCAGCCCACTGGTTCCTCAAATCAGCCTCTCTCCTTTTCCCATCCTGACACGGGCCGTGTCAGGTGACACGAGCACCCGTGTCAGGCCACTGGCTTTGAGAGAAATCTCTTTGAACTTTTCCGAATTCGCACCAATTCCTCGGAACATTCACATGAACCTGAAAACACCAAAACTACCAGACCAAGACTTCAAAAGTGTTTTATTTATCATAAATTTAAACTAAAGCAATGCAAGCAAACAAAATGTGAAAACTTAAATACTTAAAGGAAAGCGATAAAAACAAACAAAAGTGTTTCCGATTAAATGGAATTCTTGTCGAATAACTGACGGAAACTAAGTAGAATAGGTGACCGATCACAACCCCAAACTTAGCTCATTGCTTGTCCTCAAGCAATGTATGAGACAAAACGAGGTCATCCCAACATTCCTTCTTACCACAATATAAGCAATGTCTTTCGCAACTCGTTTTTCACCATTTGGTCAAGTTTCAAGTTTTCCCGATACCAGCTGTTCGCTGCACTTCCATATCAAAGTACTTCTTTCACCTGCAAACTTTTTCACACTTCTCACCAAATCTCTCAGGGTTAAAGTGTTTTTCACTCATAATTCAGCATATGCAATACCAACTCTTAAATTTGAATAAATTTTACCTTCATTACACAGACAGATTACACACACTTTTTGAGGTCTTTGGGTTGTAACGGGGCTGAGGTACGATGGGATAAACAAGGAAAAGGATACACAAAGGTTTTGAGGCTCAGCATTCGTGATGTTTTTTTCTCTGTGCTTATTTTATTACCATGGGGATTCAATCACGCCTTTTATTTGTGACTCTTTGACGCTTAGGCAAGTGCTTTTTCTTCTCTTTTTCCTATTAAGACATGTTAGTGTCTCCACATTTTCTTTTTCTCCTTTTTTTTTCTTCGCACTTGCTTTTCTTAATGTAGGTGTACTACCCATAACTTAGAATTTTGCACAGATTCAACAACTACAACACGTATACCGAGCAGGGTAGGGAGTGTTTGGCCATGGGTTAACATAGGTGGTTATCACAAACAAATGGATTCAGGCTCAACAGAGGGTAGCAATGGATAAACATAATAAAGGGAAGGCTTGAAAGGCTCAGGGTAATAATAAAAGAAAATATGCCTAAGTGTGTGTTCTCATGTAGTGCTATGTGAGTAGAACGTACGTAAATTCAAAGCAATAAAGTAATACCTGATTCAACTCTCATGATGATGTAATATTTGGCTTATTGTGGCTCACCATGTTGGGTAAAACTTACAGGTTCCAAAGCACTTCTCATGTAATGCAGCTTCTTTTCTGGTCTGGGTCAACCTTCCACTCTCGGTCTGGTGTCATCAAGCTGCATCCAACAATTATTTTTGGTTGTATCAACTTCTGGGGTTCCTAGGTAGCAAGTCTGGGTTTGAATCTTTCATCCTCTAACTACTCATTCATCATTCATCCGGCCGAATCCAATCCATCTGTAACACAAAGTACACAACACATACCGAATCAAAGTAAAGGAACAATAAAATGAAAATGAGATGACATAATTATAAATACTAAAAAGCAATAAACCCCCCCCCCCCACACACACACACACACTTGAACCAAACATTGGCCTCAATGTTTCAGAACAAGATAGCGAGGAGGAACTCACAGTGCTCACTGAGGCGGATGTTAGTTCTTGTATTGGCTGGAATTTTGGTAAAACAAAGTTGAACAATGTTGATGTCGTATGTCTGATGTCATAACATTGGTTCCTAACATGAGCTGTTGCAGGGTTGAAGTTTTATATGTTGATGTTATAATTGATGTCTTGACATCAGTTTATCAGAACATCAGAACATCAGGTTGTGATGTTTTAGGGCTGCGCGTGTTAGTGTATTTTGAGGAGATCTGTTAGAGAGATTGGATGCGAATATTTTGGAGAAGATATTTTCAATAAGATAATTTGCAGATCATGGAGCAGATCATGTAACTAACATTAGGGCTGATTTGAAAATATTTAAAAAGATTTAAAGATCAAATCTGTTTTAAATTCTGGTTTTAAAACAAATCAAATCAGATATTTTTGGAAGTGGTCCAAGCCCAAGATAGAATTCTATAAAAGCAGCCTCAAACCTTGTTGGAAAATAACGAAGAAAGAGAGCTAAAGACTGAGTGTCATTTGTGTCTTCGTGTGTGTTTTGTAAACCATTCGTGTTTGAATTGGTGTTACTATTTTGAGCTGTTAACTGTTCTTGATCAAAGTTGTTAAGCAGAATCAAGTTGTGTGTTTAAAGTGTAATCATTGGATTGTTTCACTGAGGTGATTTAGGGAGTGAGTGGTTTCTTAGGTAGAAGTGTCATTGGGTAGTGATTAAGTTAGGTAGATGTCAACTGGGATTGTTGAGTCTGTAATTTAATACTACTAATAGTGAATTTCCTCCCTGGCTTGGTAGCCCCCAGACGTAGGTAGTTAGACCGAACTGGGTGAACAATTCATTGTGTTATTTACTGTTGTTATTACCTTGTTCATATAGCAGATTGTGTTATTGTGACATCACACTTAACATCACACATCTGATACCAGAATTTCAGAGGAGGATGAGGATGTGGAAATTCACAATGTGGGGGTCGCGCTACCTGACACGGGCCGTGTCCGGTGACACGGGCAGCCGTGTCAGGTCACTGTCTCATAACAAAATCCACTAAAAATTTTTTCCAAGCTTTAGGAGGTCTGACACGGGCCGTGTCAGTTGACACTGGCGGCCGTGTCAGCTGACACTGGCGGCCGTGTCAGTCCCCTGGAAAACCATTTTCCTCATGTTTCACAAAAGATGTTTCTCGCCCTCTTGACACGGGTCGTGTCCGGTGAGACGGGCGGCCGTGTCATGCCTCTGTTTTCCATATTTTTGCCAATTTTTCACTTTTCTTCAATTTCTCCTCTGAACTAGTGCAGCATATGTGAGAACCTACATAAAACAAAACAAACAAACACACAAACACAAAACGATGAGTGGAAAAAAAAAGCGTGGGTTGCCTCCCACGTAGCGCTTCGTTTAACGTCGCATGGCTCGACGGGTTATTCCCCAATGCTATGGGGGATACTTCAGCTTACACGTTTTGTTGCTTGACCTTTCCGCAATAGACCACCGGTACGGTTCAGAAATACGAACTACTTCTTGCCTCAAGTCAACTCCAACTTCCTTATCCTTCCTTCGATGTTTCTTTTTCTATCTTTTCTTGATTTCACAAATGGATGATACAGTGTTGACATGTGCACTATATGCCCGAGAGACTTTCGTACTTATGCTTTTTCCCACCATTTCGATCATTCCAAGGGAAGCTTGCTTACCCTTACCTTCATTTCGCTTCTTGATATCCAACACTTTTAAAGTGATTTCCTCATCAAAAGATTTAAAAGTCACCTTGCCTTTTTCAATATCGAAATTGCACCGACTAGTGAGCAGGAACGGTCGACCGAGGATGATAGGGATTTCTTCATCTTCTGGAATATCCATGATCTCAAAGTCAACTAGAAAGATAAGTTCACCGATCGTCACCAACGCATCTTCAGATAGCCCATAAGATCTCTCAGTTCTGTTGTTTGCAAATTTTAAATTCGTTCCCGCATCGCTCACCCTTCTAATTCCCAACTTTTTATAAATAGATAATGGCATGAGACTAACACTAGCACCTGAATCAATCAGAACTTTTTTGAAATTTCTGTCTTTTATAGTGCACGGTATTGCAACAGATCCAGGATCCTTCTGCTTTGCGGGGATTCTCCTATTTTGCGGTACTTCACTGCACTTTTCATTAACAGTTTTCAGCTCTTCCTCAATAAGTCTCTTTTTAGTGATCACTTCTTTCATGAATTTATGATACAACGGCATTTGCTCTAGCGCCTCAAAGAATGGCATATTAACCTCCAACTTTTCGAACATTGTGACAAATTTCTCAAAGTCCTTCTCTTTTTTATACATTTGGCACACTCTTTGAGGGTAAGGTAACTTAATCGCCGGTTTCTCTTCCTTTTTATTCTTCTTTTCAGGTGGATTTATAGGTGATATGACTTCTTCCTGCGGTTTCTGATGATTTTTGATTTCCAAGTCCACCTCACTCAAACCTTTATCTTCTTTTCTTTCTTCTTCAAAATTCTCACTTGACTCACCACTTCCATTCATGATGGCATTCACATTCTGATGATCTCTTGGGTTTGTCACCGTTGCACTCGGTAGAGTACTTTGTGCTTGAGAACCTGCTATTTGTTGTGCTATTTGGCTCATCTGGACTTCAAGGTTTTTTATCAAAGCACCTGTGTTCCTAAGATTGCTTCTTGTCTCTTCTTGGAATTGGGAGCTCTGAGCGGCCATTTTTTCAATGGCAATTTCCCAATCATCTTTTCGTGGTGCTTGTTGCTGAAACTGTTGTGGGTGCTGCTGAAACTGTTGTGGGTGTTGTTGAAACTGTTGCTGAAGTTGTTGAGGATACGGATGCTGAGGTTGTTATTGTTGAGGATGGTGTTGTTGTTACGGTTGGTTCGGATGTGGAGCAACCCCTTGCTTTGGAACATTCCCTTGCTGATCTTTCCATGAGAAATTCGGATGATTCCTCCACCCCGGATTATAGGTGTTGGAATAAGGGTTATTCTGTTTCAAAAAGTTGATTTCTTCTACTTGTTGCCCGGTAGCAACACAATGCACAGTAAAATGCGGTCCCCCACAGATTTCACAATTAACTGCTTGAACTGGTTGAACCTGTGCCACAGTTTGAGTATCAAGATTCATCTTTTTAATCCTCCATTCTACCTTAGCCGCAATCTGTTCTTCCATTTTTACCACTTGCTCCGTAAGCTTCATATCAATAATCTTTTCAGGTTGGCTTACATTGCGATCATACAACTCCAAGTACTCATTTGCTGCAATAGCCTCAATTATTTTTTTAATGCCAGTGGTTGTTGTAAAGTTGGTTGAGCCACCGGCAGCTGTATCGATAAGTTGCTTAGTTTTCATCTTGAGACCATTCACAAAATTCTGCATTTGTTCGGTTGCGTCCATGTTATGAGTGGGACACGCAACCAAACACCTCTTAAACCTCTTATGCGCATCTCCAAGTGACTCCCCCTCTTTCTGCTTAAAGTTCACGATGTCATGCCGCTTTGGATGTACACAGAAGCAAGGAAATATTCATTTAGAAATGTTGTTTCCATCTCTTGCCAAGTAGTAATACTCCCAGCAGGTAATGAGTAAAACCACTCTTCTGCTTCATCAGATAGAGTAAACAGAAACATAACTAGCTTCTTCGCTTCTTCCGAGTGTCCCTCAATTTTCAATGACATACTCATAGTAAGGAACCTCTGTAGATGCTTATTTGTATCTTCATTGATCCTTCCTGAAAAAGGTCTACTCTGAAGCTGTCGGATAGTGGACGGGTGCAGCTGGAATTGCGCGACAGTGACTGGTTGATTTACTATTGTCAACCGTATTGTTGGAGCATTTGTTCTCCCATAGTCACCGAGAAGTCTTTCTGCTGGTGGGTCGGCAGCCATAATAAGAGTTTCCGGCTCTTAGTCTGTGCCGAAATCTGTGTGCTCGGAGTTGACTGAAACAGCTTCTTCTTTTTCTTGCTCAGAAATAATAAGTTCTAAAACTGACGCTGCCAGTCTTTCTTGCTTGGCTTGACGGCGTATAGCGTGCAAAGATCTCTCTGGTTCTGCGTCAAAAGAAAATAAAGCTGAGGTCTTACCTCGCATACACAGGTTAGAAAATTATTAGTAATTAAAAAAATAACAGAAAAATAAAATTAAAGAAAAATTTTAGCCACAGAGTGACAAAATTCTAATTGAATAAGTAAAAACTTGTATTTTGGCAGTCCCCGGCAACGGCGCCAAAAACTTGATAGGTAAATAGCAAGTGTACTATTTAACGATGTAGTAATAAAAGGGATATGTCCCGAGTATCGATCTCGAGGACTGCGTAAGAAATACAGGCTTTCACAATAATTTAATTAAACAAAAGAACATGGGATTTTGTTTAGAAGCAATGATTGATATAAAATTTAAGCAGAATTTAAAAAGTCTTTAAAACTATATGAAAAAGCATACTAGGGGGGAGATGTATGAATTGCTCTGTAATAAACCGTAATCCGTATTTTATGACATCTATGATTTACTTATCCAATACCGAATCTCAAGAATTGTTTTCCCTAATTCCTTAGCGGAAAACCATTAACATACATCTTAGATCCTAATTCCTTAGCTATTCAAAATGATGTCAAGAAAATGTAATTTTATCAAGAATTTACGGTTACCACTATTGAATCCTCATTCCTAAGCGATACTACAGTGGTATTATTATACAAATAGCGATAAAGTGGTTTGTCCGACCTAACCTTACCCGTAGATCATATTCTATTTTTTCGATAGAAAAGCATTAAGAATTTGTATAACAAATTTAATTCATAAAAACATCAATATCATAGAAATATAGAAATATATAAATTCGGTTCATAACAACAGCAATTCAGGGACACCCCCTAGCATTGGGGGGTTTAGCTACTCATAATATTCAAAGAAAACAAAATACAAAATAAAGACATTACAAGAATTGGTAATAAAAGTTGATCTTCAATTTCTTCCGATCATGAAAATCTCCTCTTTTCCCGAATCCTCCGGAGCTCTCTTTTTTCTTCTGTAATTCTTTCGTCCGATCCAAAGTCCCTTTCTCCTTCCAAAAATCCGGTCTTAATAGTATCAGATCATTCCTTCCAATGCACAATGTCCAAAATACCCTTAATGAACTAACACAGCCAATACTTCAAAAATTCAGAAATGTGTCCGCGCCTACCAACACGGGCCGTGTCAAGTGACACGGGCACCCGTGTTGGCCTCTTCCCTTTGTCAGTAAAGTTTACAGCTTCAGGCATGCTGACACGAGCCGTGTCAGGTGACACGGGCACCCGTGCCAGCCCACTGGTTCCTCAAATCAGCCTCTCTCCTTTTCCCATCCTGACACAGGTCGTGTCAGGTGACACGGGCACCCGTGTCAGGCCACTGGCTTTGAGAGAAATCTCTTCAAACTTTGCCGAATTCACACCAATTCCTCGGAACATTCACATGAACCTGAAAACACCAAAACTACCAGACCAAGACTTCAAAAGTGTTTTATTTATCATAAATTTAAACTAAAGCAATGCAAGCAAACAAAATGCGAAAACTTAAATACTTAAAGGAAAACGATAAAAACAAACCAAAGTGTTACCGATTAAATGGAATTCTTGCCGAATAACTGACGAAAACTAAGTAGAATAGGTGACTGATCATTAGTCACTTGCAGTTTGGCTTGTGCATTGTATTTCTTGAGAGACGGGTTAGGTCAGTATTCTTGGGAAGTCTAGGACTAGTGTGTCTTAGAGGTTAATTCCTTAAGGGACCAGTTTGGTCAGAAGCCTTAAGAAGTGACAGTTAGTCTGTGTATTGTTAGTCACCAGCAGTTGTTAGTGCAGTTGTAATCAGTTTGGTTATAGTGGATTAAGTCCTCGCTTGAGAGAGGCAAAATCACCTTGGCGGGTGGACTGGATTAACTTGATAATTTTCAAGTAAACCAGGATATATCGTGTGTCTTTCTCTATTGTTAGTTTATTTATGATCTTTGTTTGAGTTTCATAAAAAGTTTTCATTTTGGAAAACCCAATTCAAACCCCCCATTTCTTGTGTTTTTCTCACACCTTCAATTTCTATGACTAATTTGTTTCTCCTGCCAACTGTTTAAAGTAGATGTAATATTTTCACATCTTTCTTTTGTAAGGGTTTCCAATACCCCTTATACTTCTTTTATATATATATATATATATATATATATATATAGTTGCAATTTTAGTCCCCTTATTTTTATTTTTTTAAGTTTTGGTCCTCTTATTTTAAAATCCGAAATTTTTCTCCCTTAATTTTTAGTTTTTTTGAGTTTTGGTCCCTCTATTTTAACTTTTGGTCTCCCTTTTAAATTAGTTCCAAATTGAAAAGGAGACTAAAATCCAAAACAAAACTTAAAATAAGGGATTAAAACTAAAAAAAAATTGAAAATAGAGCAACCGAAATTCTAAAATTTTAATAGGGAGACCAAAACTCAAAAAAACTAAAAATGGAGAGACAAAAATTTCGGAGTTTGAAATAGGGACATCAAAACTAAAAAAAATAAAAATAGAGAGACCAAAATTGCAATATATATATATATATATATATATATATATATATATATATATATATATAAATCTGAATCATTAGATTTTAAAATAAAGGGGGAGATTATGTGTGGTTTTTGTTTTTCTCTCTCCTTCATTATTAAAATAAATGATGGAGGAGAGAAAAAAAACTGACACATAATTTTCACTATTTATTTTAAAATCTAATTGTTCAGATTCATTCTCATGTTCTCACATAAAAATTACATTCTCATATGATATGTTTCATAAATATATATATATATATATATATATATATATATATATATATAAATAAATAAAATCTCTTCGATAATATTAAAATTAATTTTACATATTTAGAATTAATTTTATATTTTTCAATCGTGAAACTTATTAAATTGGTTTGATTAGTAGTGTGAAAAATTGACTCATATCCAGGTTAGTGAGAGTGAGTGCTAAAATTATTTTGAGTTGTGAGATGAAATTCAAATTATTTAACATGATGTCAAAGAAAGGACTATGTGGCAGAATTATTTTTTATTAATGTTAATTAAGTTTTTTAGAAAATCTATTTAAATTAAATTTCACAAACTTTAATATAATATATTTGGGTCTGACGTCCATATTCTTAACAACAGCCCAATAGAACAGTTTTATTATTTTAATGTTAACAAAATATATAAACATTTAAATTAGTTGTTGAATATTTAACGTGGGACTTCACAAACCCACAACCCAGTTCCATGTACATGTATTAAGCCTTAATAATTCACTGAGTGGGTTACCTCTTGAAATGGGTAAGTTCAGCAAGTTTTTGTATTTTGATAGGTCTAGTTTGCAATATTTTGGAAACATAACAGTTGCATAATGAAAACAATATATCAGTTTGCAGAAAATATATAGGAATGCAATTAGCAGGCGTCCTCTTGTTATATTAATATAAGTAACTCTCAAAATTATGAAGATACTGTTCAGTAATAATACTGTTAAAGCAGTTCAACATTCCTTGTCAAAAGAGTTCTTAATAAGCACTGATAAGACCATAGTATTTAGGTGTCAATATGTGATAGGCTTGTCGGTTAATATTTTTAGACCATAGTAAGTAGATTGGGTATTTTGGGTTGCCTGAGCAAATACTAGATTTTAATAATGCATAAGCAGTAGGCCTACTCTTCCTTATGCCGGAATTTAATTATCAGCAGTTGGGCACCAAGCATTCAAAACTGTAGATCATTGGCATTAGAAACTTCAATACCAACTACTGTGTGCTAAGTCTTCTGAAACTTCGAGTTGTTGGGTGGAGGCCACGAATACTTATATCTCTAACAGGTTGATAGAATAGGGATCAGCATTTACTACCAAACCTAAGGTAAACCATTGAATAAACACAAAATAAGAAAGAAATAAAATTCTGATTAATTTTTTTTGCTTTAAACTGAAAGTTGAGTGGTTTAAATACAAGGGGCCACTACTGGGTCAAAAACAAGGGCTAGGCCCAAAAGAGAAAATAGAAACTAACTTAAAATTACTGAAATAAAAAATAGTTTAATTGGACACATAATCTTTCATCCAATTGAATTTTCTTATAGCACGGGTGGGCCTTCTATCATCATTGTCCAGCCTAAAAACAATCTTGTCCTCAAGATTGGAATTAATAAGTGTTTGGGTTGGAGGCAAAGTTTGGGCCCAATTAGTTGTCCGCCCATGTGAGGTTGGTAGAGGAAGTGAATTTGAAACGGTTGTATTCTTCAAAGTTGTATGCGTAGCAGTTGTTTGGGGTGGCATTTGCATGCGTGCCAGCTGTGAAGTAGGTGGAACACGCGTGGGTTGATGGGAGAGAGGCGTGTGCAGAGGAAAAGCAGAGCAGGGTTTGGTAAGTGGACCTGCACGTGGCTCGAGGTTGGCAGTTGACTTATTGATGGGCGGTGGGGATTGCTTGGTCAAACGGTCATCTGGATCGTGCGGTTGTGAGTAATTGTTTTGAGAGGCTTTGGAAAACAACAAGTCTTTAATTGTACTTTCTTGAAACTCGCCAGAATTTGTGACCAACTCTTCATTAGGGTCCAACGGTCCCTTAAGTCCTTTGTTTTGGAAATCCTTAGTACATATTCCAACTAGTTCATCACTCTTCATATTCTGAGTTCCTTCAACGTTTTTTGGTTTCTCTGAGAAAATGCAGAGCTTTGTAACTTCTCATCTAAAAACTCAACTGTTTCCATAGAGTCTTGATTGTCTTTCTTTCTAACCCCAGAGCTTTGTCTTTCTTCTTCACTAATCTCAGATCTTGTTGTTGCTTTTGAAACCTTCAACCGTTGTTCTTCATCCATTCGAACAAGGTCTTGTGTGGTGGGATCTGAGCTTGCATGAGGGTTTTGCGTTGCAACTTCGTCCAAACTTGCCTCATGGTCGTGAAACTCTGGTGGAATCGGGGTAAAATGCGCTGTTGGGTCCGTTCCATGGTAAGGTCGAAGCTGCGACACGTGTATAACCGAATGGATCCGTGAAGAAGGAGGAAGATCCAGTTGATACGCTACCTTACCAATTCGTTGGAGGATCTTGAAGGGGCCATAATATCATTTGGAGAGTTTGTGAGACGCACGGTGATGGACGGAGGACTGACGATAAGGTTGGAGTCGAAGCAAGACTAAATCACCTTCGTGAAAGGTACAATCAGATCTTTTTTTATTACTCTGAGTTTCCATTCTTTTTCTTGCTCTTTCAAGGTTAAGTTTGAGTACTTGTAATATGTCTTCTCTTTGTTGCAAGGACTCTTCTAACTGAGGAACAGTGGTAGATCCGCGTTGGTATGTGAGCAAAGACGGAGGTGGCCGTCCATAAAGTGCCTCAAAGGGGGACATTTTTATGGAGGAGTGATGAGCCGAGTTATGCCAAAACTCGGCCAAGTGTAAGTATCTGAACCACCTTTTTGGATAATCGCATGTGAAACAGCGCAAATAAGTTTCCAGACACCTATTGGTAACTTCTGCTTGTCCGTCCGTTTCAGGGTGGTAGGCGGAGCTATACTTCAAGGTGGTACCCTGTTCGCGGAACAGTTTTTTCCAAAAAGTGCTAAGAAAGAGGGGATCTCGGTCGGAGACAATTTTGTCAGATCCTTAGCCGAGAATTTCGTTGGAAGCGCAATGAAGTGGGAGAACTTTGTCAGTCTGTCGCAAACAACCAAAATAACTGTGTGTCCGAAGGTGTTCGGTAAGTGAGTGATGAAATCCATGCTTAGTTTGTCCCAAACTTATGATGGTATAGGTAGCGGTTGTAAAAGTCCTTCTTTAACATGGAAGAGGTTTTGCATTGATATGTCTGTTTGGGCTTGTGTCATAAGTTTCTGACCTTCAGGATTTGATTCATAATATTTCTTTAACTGTTTCAGGAGAAGTGGAATAGGGGAGTAAATGGAGAGAAGTATTGCAGGATCATCGGTGTGTTTGCTTTTCCAGATTTGTAGAAAATCTAAAAATGAAACCCTTGAAGTTTTGCGGCCCACTTCTGTTGTTCAGGGGTCTGGATAGTTTGTACTAGCAAATTCTTTAGACTCTTTTGATCAGTATAGATGTTAAATTTTCTTCCTATTAAATATTGACGCCACTTCTTAACAGCTTCGGTGATTGCATACATTTCTCTGACGTACACTGAAGATGCCTGAAGCCTATTACAAAGTTTCTTGCTGAAGAAAGCCAAGGGGTGGCCCTGTTGTGATAGCACTGCACCAACCGCGACCGCTGAAGCATCAGTCTCAAGGACGAAGACTTGGGAAAAATTTGGAAGGCTGAGAACAGGAGTTTCGGTCATTTTCTTTTTTAAATTTGTAAAAGCTATCTCAGCTGATGTACTCCAAGATAATTTAGTGGAACCTAAAAGATCGGTGAGAGGAGCAGCGAGAGAGGCGTAATGACGAACAAGTCGTCGATAAAAGCAGGTGAGGCCTAAAAAACCCATGAGTGCCGTGAGTGAATGTGGCGTAGGCCAATCCAATATAGCTTGAATTTTTGCGGGATCTGGGGTTACACCTTCACTTGAAATAATATGACCTAGATAATCAACACTAGGAACAACAAACACGCATTTTGATAATTTGGCATAAAACTGGTTAGAGACAAGTAATTCTAAAATCAACTTCAAACGATGGGCATGCTCAGAAATGCAAGAACTGTAGATTAAAATGTCATAAAAATAACTAAAACAAACCGACGTAAATAAGGGCGAAGTAAGTCATTCATTGCGGATTGAAAAGAACTAGGAGCATTTGTTAGCCCAAAGGGCATCACAAGAAACTCATAGTGTCCATCAAAAGTACAGAAAACAGTTTTGTGTGTATCCTTTGGTGTTACCCGGATTTGGTGATATCCAGATCGAGATCGATCTTAGAAAAAATAGTTGCCGATCCCAATTCATCAAAGAGTTCATCTATAGTAGGTATAGGAAAACGGGCTCTGACTGTTACGGCATTGAGAGCGCGATAATCAACATAAAATCGTCAACTGCCATCTTTTTTTCGAACTAAGAGGACTGGGGAGGAGTAAGGGTTGTTGATGGGTTTAATGATACCCTTGTCAGCATGTCCTAGATGATGGATGTCATGGCGTACTTTTAGGAATGGGGATATCGGTAGGGCTTAACATTAATGGGTGTTGTGTTGGGTAGGATGGGAATGTGATGATCGTGTGGTCGAGGTGGGGGTAATCCTTGTGGTTTATTGAAAATAACAGCAAAGGACTTGAGGATAATGGAGATTTGGTGAGGTAATGTGGATGGTAACGAATTAAGGGTTGGAACGGTTTGTGGGGTGGAATTGGTTTCATTTAGTGTTGTGGGTTGGTAGAGTAATAGATGGATGGATGCAATAGAGTCAGTGTGGAGGAGGTGGCAAATGTGGTTGTATGAAGATGGTGATGGAAGGCTTTTTGGGTCGCCGGTAATGGTGATATCATTGTTGTTGTAAGTGAAGGAAATCTTAGGGATGGAAAAATCGGCCATGAGGGGACCGAGGGTGCGCAACCACTCCATACCAAGGATAACGTCAGCTCCTTCAATAGGAAGTAAGTGGAAGGGAATTGTAAATAAATTATTTTGGAGGGTAATAGGTACTTGTGGAAAAAGGCCTGAACAAAGTAATTTAGAACCGCTACCAACCATGACTGAAAAGTTGGGGATTGGTGTAGTTGAAAGTTTGAGATGATGGGCAATGCGAGGTTGTAAGATGTTGTGGGTACTCCCTGTGTCTATCAAAACTGTTACATTTAAGCCAAGAATAACTCCATTGAATTTTAGAGTTTTTGGGGAGAATTGGCCACTTGCAGCTTGGGGAGATAGTTGAAAGTAAGTCTCCTCCTGTTCGTTAGGAATAGGTAATTCATCATTTGGTTCACTGATGTGGAGCACGAAGGATTCCTCATCATCTACCATTAGCAAGAGGAATTTTCCAGATGAGCATTTGTGACCTGGAATGAATTAAAGCATAGTCCTTGTGCACGACGCTTTTGGAGTTGAGCATTGGATAAGCGGTGAATAGGAAGTTTAGATGGCTGTGGGGGTAGAGTGGATTTTAGTGGGGTGGGTGAAGGGACATTGGCATGAGAGGGCGGGCTGGGTTTAGTGTATGAGTTGGAAAAGGATTTTTGAAACTTAGGTTTTGCCTCCCTTAATTTGGATTCAATTAACTTTGCAAGCCCAATGGCCTGGGAGATAGAGGTAGGTTTATGAATAGAAATTTCATTCTAGATATCAGGGATCAGACCAGAAATAAAACAATTCAATATAGCTTCATGTGATAGGCCAACAACTTGATTTCCCAATTTTTCAAAGGCAGCTTGGTATTCCACAACTGAGCTGGTTTGTTTAAGTTTAAACAATTCTGCCTGATGATTTTCAAAAGTGGAGGGTCCAAACCTTAATTCCAAGGCTCTAGTAAAACTAAACCAATCTGTTAATAACTGACTTTGATGCATCCATTTAAACCAACCTAATGCTTCACCTTTCATATAAAAAGACATCATTGACAAACGATTTTCAGGTGGTAATTGGTAAAAACTAAAAAATTGGTCAGCTTGAAATAACCACTCTAATGGGTTAGAGCCATCAAACATAGCTAGCTCTAATTTTGGAGTACGAAAAGGTGGTAAAGATGGAATATGATTGTATGGCATCTGGTGGGGAAATGGGTTTGTATAAGATACCGTGTGGGGAAAACTCGTTGGGACAAAGGGATATGACATAAATTGTGGTAGGGTTTGTGTGGTAGGTGTGTGCGTTGCTGATGTGATGTTGGGGTGGATGGAGGTGGGGGAGAATGTGGCAGACTGCCTTAGAGGGGTAAATGCTGAACTCACATGAGAAAAAGGAGTTGTAGCCATTGGTATAGAAAAGGGTAGCTGGGTTATACCTGACGAACTGGCTGCTGCGGAGATGATAGCAGCTGGTTGCGTTGATGAAACAATGGCAGCAGCTTGAGATGTTTTTTGAGTGAGTAGTTTGTTGAGGGTAGTCATGATTGAGTCATAGCGAGAATCGGAGATCTGCTTTTCATTCTCCATTCTGGTGTTAATAGCACCCAGATTTCTTTGGGTATTTTCCAGATCTGAGTGAACTTTGTCAAATCTCTCATCCAGATCTGAGTGGAGTTGGTTGACAGCATTGTCTAAATGTATGTGAGAGGTTTGCACAACTTGTTCAACAATTTCTTGAGGGGTGGGTTGAGGTGGTTTAGGGGGAGGAGCCATGAATACAAAATGAAAGCACCAATGATAGAATAGGGATCAACAGCTACTACCAAACCTAGGATAAACCATTGAATAAATACAAAACAAGAAAGAAATAAAATTCTGATTAATTTTTTTTGCCTCAAACTGAAAGTTGAGTGGTTTAAATACAAGGGACCACTACTGGGTCAAAAACAAGGGTCAGGCCCAAAAGAGAAAATAGAAACTAACTTAAAATTACTGAAATAAAATATAGTTTAATTGGACACATAATCTTTCATCCAATTGGGTTTTCTTATAGCACAGATGGGCCTTCTATCACAGGTGGTATAATATTAAGCACTAATGTTGGTTGAATTTCAAAGAGAACCCACACAGGCAGAGAAGATAAGCTATTATGCCTTACACGACTCGTAAATTCATGGTTTTTATTTTTGTTTAGAAGTGATAAGGATTTACAATCTTTGCAGACATATAACTGATTTAAGCCGTGATCACAAAATGGAGATATACATTCCACAGATTCTCTAACGTTCTCGTTGTCAATAATTATTTATAGGATGCTTCATTGTTTTAGTATTTGATAGACCACCACTAGTGTTGCTTTCATAGGGTTTGTGAAGTCCCACATTGAATATTTAACAACAAATTTTAGTGTTTATATAGTTTGTTCACATTATAATAATAAAACTTGATTATTGGATTGTTGTTAAGAACATGGGCTTTAGTCCCAAATATATGAAGCCCGTATATTTTATATTAAAGTTTGTGAAATTTAATTTAAATAGATTTTCTACATAACTTAATTAAAATTAATAAAAAAATAATTCTGCCATAGTCTTTTCTTTCGCCACCTCAACTGACATGTCATCTTAACTAACACCACTACTTTGATTATTTTAAACAACGTAAGAGACTAATTTAAAACTTTTAAACGAAAAAGGATCAAGATGGACCTAGAGGCATACATTAGGGACTAAAAAGGGTATTAAGCCTAAAAACTTCAATATTGAAATTAAAGTCATATTTGTTGGATGTTTAAATATATTTGGATAACTTAATTTTTTAAATTAATTTTTGAAATGTGATTCAAATTTATTTAACATAATCAAACATAAACTAAGATATTGTTTTGTAAAAAACAAATAACATAAATTAACTTATTGCATATAATTTTTAAACTAATTTATAATAGATAAGGTAAGGATGATTGATAGCGGATGTGATAACTAATTAAATGAATGGTATTTCTTAAAATGAACAATTAAACTAATTTATAAATATAAAAGTGAAAAAAGAAAATGCACTGATAGTGTAAAATATTTTACACTGTCAACCAATGAGAGACATACATCAGAATATATCTCAATTTTATTTGTAAAATACTGATTGATTGTATGTACAAAACATCCTTACACTGACAGTGCACTATCATTAAATTTAATATAAAATAATATAAAAGATATATAATTAAGATTTAATTGAAA
The DNA here is from genome assembly GCA_022829125.1 of Lathyrus tuberosus. Taxonomy (NCBI): domain Eukaryota; kingdom Viridiplantae; phylum Streptophyta; class Magnoliopsida; order Fabales; family Fabaceae; genus Lathyrus; species Lathyrus tuberosus. Next base: position 3,433,978 of record JALAZF010000199.1, on the reverse strand, counting down.
TGCACTGACTTTACACTGTCAGTGAATCATAGTTGTTGGATTTTAAATGAAATTTGACTTCTATTTTAAAAATTTATAAAATCTTCTAAACGGATAATAGTGATGAATTGACAGTGTAAAACCTTTTACACTGTCAATGCATAACAATTAATCTCATATAATTAATATTTAATATTCTCAATTGAAATAAAATAGATAAAATAAAGAGACAAATTAATAAATTACTTAAATATACGAAAATTTAGCTTATTAAAAAAAAATTACTTAAATTAACTTATTGAAAAAGCTATAAATCAATAAAAAACATTAAATTGTGATAAACTACATTTATTAAACAATTTTTTAAAATATAAACAATTGTAATAACTTTTTTAAAATTTTTAAATTTTCGTTATTAAATTTTTTCTATAAAAAACAATTGCCTCCAAAAAATAAAAATCTGGACCAGTGGCCCACAGCATATGAAATAACTATTGATTGTAAGTTGTAAGTAACCGAAAGTGGGAACACAATAGCCTATAGCGATAAAATTGCTTGTCTCTTCTTATTGCAATCAAACCATGTGAAGTATTCGATTTTGCATATTTGAAAGCGATAGTGTTTTTCAATCAGCAAAGATCAAATCAAATTGAAATATGATATGCACTTGTAAAATAATTTTATATCGTTAATCAATTATCATATATTTCGTTGTTGAGTTGTAATTTCTTGTGTCGAAGCAGTTTAGCTCGACAGAAATAAGGCGCAGATGAATTGTGATAATGTGTGTGTCAAGTTGTAATAGTTGTCGAAGTGTCGAAGGAGGTTCCTTCACACAAGATTTCGACTTAGGCCTATTTTAATAATGTTAACTATTTTGGGCTTTTATAGTTTTGCGCATTGACCTGGGGTGCAAGTAAACCTAAATCTATAAATAGGGAGAAACTCTTATTTTTGTAAGAAACTTAGAATTGAGAACTTGTATTCACAGTTTGCAGTTGCAAGTGAAATAACAGAATTCCCACAGTTTGTGGGCAGAGAGTTCTCTGCAGAAATTGTTCATCTTCTCCGCCAACGTTTCTCTTTCTTTGCTGTCTCCACCCTTTTTTCATTATCATTGCGTGTTAGTTAACAATCTTGAAATCAAGATTGAATAGGATTTCCCAAAAGATTTTGGGTTAATTCCAACATCTGGTATTTAGAGCTGCGGTTGCGATTCAATGAAGAAAAATCGTGATGGCGATGAATCATCCGAACGGGCACTTTCCGGCGAGCCTTCTGATTCTCAAGAAAGATAATTATGAGAATTGGTGCAAGCAGATTAAGGTAGTTTTCTGTTATCAAGATCTTTGGGATCTTGTGAAGGAAGGAGTAACACCGCTTATAGAGAACACGACGAATCAAGAAAAAGCTGCACACAAAGAATTAAAGAAGAAAGATTATAAAGCTCTCTTTATAATCCATTAGTGTGTCGATCCAGATAACTTTGAAAAGGTTAGTTATGTAGAGTCAGCGAATGAAGCCTGGGAGATTCTTGAAAAGTCGTTTGGAGGCGCAGAGAAGGTGAAAGAGGTGAGGTTACAAACTCACAAGAGAACCTATGAGTTGCTTTAGATGGAAGACAATGAAAGTATAACAGATTTCTTCACCAGAGTTACAAAGCTGGTGAATCAAATCAAGGTATGTGGAGAGGTGTTGACATCAAGATCAGTTGTTGCTGCAAAGATCTTGAGGGCATTGGCTCCAAAGTTCGACCACGTGGTAGTAACCATAGAAGAGTCAAAAGACTTGTCAGTATTGACGAAGGAAGAGCTTCAATGAACGCTTGAGTCTCATGAACAAAGGATGGCTGAAAGAGCTGCAGGAAAGTCGAAGAGTGATATGGCTTTGCAGGCGCAGTCAGAAAAGGAAATGAAAGGCAAAGGAAGCGGGAATGGCAACAAAGGTAGATGAGGAAACTGGTCGAATCAGAGAAAACCCTGGAATCAAGGTAACCAAAGAGGTGGTACTGCAGGTAGAGGAAGTGGTGATGGTCGAAAATCTGACAAAAGTCACATTCAGTGTTTCAATTGTCAGAAGTATGGCCACTATTTTAGTGACTGTCCAGAAAAGAAGAAAAATCAAGAAACTGATGCAAAGCAGGTGAAACATGAAGAAGAAGAGATGTTGCTGATGGTCACAACAAGAGATGAAGAAAGATTCCAAGATCAGTGGTACTTGGACTCAGGATGCTCATCACACATAACTGGAAGGAAAGATTGGTTTGTCAACATGAAGTCCTCATCGAAGAACACGGTGAAGTTTGCAAATGACAACACTCTAGCAGCTGAAGGTGTTGGTGATGTTCTGATTATGAGGAAAGATGGCAAGAGGTCAACAATTTCCAATGTGTTGTACATACCAAGCATGAAGAGCAATTTGCTCGGTATAGGGCAGCTGGTCGAAAAGAATTACAAGGTAGTTGTCGAAGACAAGATGATGAGGGTCCTCGACGCAGGTGGTAGGTTGATCTTGAAGGCTCCAATGTCTCAGAATAGGACCTTCAAGATTGAACTCAAGGTGATGGAGCACAAGTGCCTAGCAATTGCAGCCAACAGAGATGAGTGGTTATGGTATTTTTGAGTAGTCCATCTCAACTTTAATGATATCAGAGAGCTAAAGAGAAGAAATATGGTTTCAGGATTACCAGAAATCGACATTCCAAGTGAAGTCTGTGAAGAGTGTGTTCAGTCGAAACAACACAAGAATAACTTCAGCAAGAATGCAGGAAGGAAGTCGAAGGCAATTTTGGAAGTCATATACTCTGATGTATGTGGTCCAATCCAGGTGGATTTAATTGGTGCCAACAGATACTTTGTCACGTTCATAGACGATTACAATCGAAAGTTGTGGACTTACCTCATCAAGAAGAAAAGTGATGTGATCGAGGTATTTGCCAGATTCAAATCTATGGTCGAAAGACAGAGTGGTCGAAAGTTGAAAATTCTGAGGACTGATGGTGGTGGAGAGCATATTTCGAAAGAGTTCGATGCATTATGTGAAAAAGAAGGGATTGTGCATGAGATGGTGCCACCCTATACTCCACAACAAAATGGAGTTGCAGAACGAAAGAACAGAACCATCATGAACATGATGAGAAGTATGTTGAATGGAAAGCACTTACCCAAAGAATTATGGGGAGAAGCGGTTTCGACAGCAACATATATTTTGAACAGATGTCCGACGAAGAAGCTTGAAGGAATCACACCAGAAGAATGTTGGTCTGGTGTCAAGCCTAGCCTCGGTCACTTGAAGGTGTTTGGATCTATAACACATAGACATGTGCCAGATCAGTTGAGAAGGAAGCTTGATGACAAGTCGAATCAGATGATCTTGATAGGATATCATTCGACTGGAGGTTACAAACTGTTCGACCCAGTGAATAAGCAGGTAGTGATCAGCAGGGACGTGATCATAGATGAGCTTAAAGAATGGGATTGGACTGAGAATGCCAAGAAGGATTCAGTGAGAATCTCTTGTGAAGAACCAGCCACTGAAGTCGAAAGAGAAGTTCGATAGGAACAAGTCAGAGATGAAGCAGGCCCAAGCAGACCTCGACGAATAAGACACATGCCTGCTAGGTTGCAAGAATGTGTAGTTACATCAGATGATGTGGTTGATGAAGAGGGTGAGCTGATACATTATGCTTTCTACGCAGATGTCAAACCAGTCAATGCAGCTGAGGCATTGAAAGATTCAAAGTGGGTGAAAGCAATGAATGAGGAGTTAGAGTCCATCGAAGTCAACAACACCTGGTCACTTGTTGAATTGCCTCAAGGCAAGAAGGTAATTGATGTGAAGTGGGTTTACAAGGTGAAGGTGAATCCTAGAGGAGAAGTAACTCGACACAAGGCAAGACTTGTAGCGAAAGGATTTCTACAGAACGAAGGAATCGACTTCGATGAAGTGTTCGCACCTGTTGCTAGGATCGAAACAATCAGGTTGGTTGTTGGTCTAACAAATATGAACAATTGGCACACATGTCAGATGGACGTGAAGTTTGCATTCCTAAATGGACCCTTAGATGAAGAAGTTTATGTCGCACAACCAGCTGGGTATGTGAAACGACGCAAAGAAGGAAAGGTGTACAGGCTGCATAAAGCCCTGTATGGACTTAAGCAAGCTCCAAGAGATTGGAATAAGAAAATCGACAGCTTCTTAAGGGAGAAGGATTTGTGAAGTGTACGACTAAGCATAGAGTGTATGTAAGGAGAAGCAATAATGAATTGCTTATAATATGCCTCTATGTCGATGACCTGTTGATAACAGGGAGTTGCAAGAAGGAGATCAAAGATTTTAAACATGACCTAAGTGAGGAGTTTGAAATGTCAGACTTGGGAAATCTCTCAAATTTCCTTGGCATCGAATTTTACAAGACTAGTAGAGGTTTGATGATGCACCAAAGAAGATATGCAGGTGAAATACTCAAGAGATTTGAGATGGAAGATTGCAACCCAACTTCGACTCCAGCTGAGACCAGACTGCAACTGTCGAAGGATTCACATGAAGATGATGTCGACCCAACCCAATATAGAAGACTTATTGGGTCACTTAGATACCTTTGTCACACAAGGCCTGACTTAGCATACAATGTGGGTACGGTAAGTAGATTCATGCAGAAGCCAAAGGTATCACACCTAGCAGCAACGAAGAGGATACTGAGGTATCTGAAAGGAACTCTCGACTACGGCATTTTGTTTCCTGCAGCTGATGAAGGGAAAGAATGCAAGTTAGTGGGATACACCGACTCTAGCTGGTGTAGTGATGTTGAGGATAGAAAATCCACAGCTGAATATGTGTTTATGTTAGGTGGTGCACCAGTTGCTTAGAGTTTGAGAAAGGAGCCAGTAGTGGCATTGTCATCATGCGAAGCAGAATATATAGTTGCTTCTCTTTGTGCATATCAAGCAACCTGGATGGTGAACTTGGTCGAAAAGATTACAGTGAAGAGTCATGGAGCAATTTCCATGAAGATCGACAGCATGTCAACTATCAACTTAGTGAAGAATCCAATAGCACACAGTCGGAGCAAGCACATCGAAATGAGGTTCCATTATCTTCGAGAGCAGGTAGCAGAAGGGAAGATGAACTTGGAACATTGCAGAACTGAGAATCAGATTGCAGATATCATGACGAAGGGAGTGCAGATTGAAGTTTTTAGAAAACTAAGAGCCATGATGAATGTAGACAACTTAGACACAATGAATTAGGTGGTGTGTTGAGTTGTAATTCCTTGTGTCAAAGCAGTTTAGCTCGACAAAAACAAGGAGCAGACGAATTGTGATAATGTGTGTGTCAAGTTGTAATAGTGTGTCGAAGTATCGAAGGAGGTTCCTTCACACAGGATTTCGACTTAAGCCTATTTTAGTAATGTTAACTATTTTGGGCTTTTATAGTTTTGGGCCTTGGCTTGGGGTGTAAGCTAACCTAAATCTATAAATAGGGAGAAACCCTTATTTTTGTAAGAAGTTTAGAATTGAGAACTTGTATTCACAGTTTGCAGTTGCAAGTGAAATAACAGAATTTCCACAGTTTGTGGGCAGAGAGCTCTCTGCAGAAAATTGTTCATCTTCTCCTCCAACGTTTCTCTTTCTTTTCTTTCTCCACCCTTTTTTCATTGCCACTGCGTGTTAGTTAACAATTTTGAAATCAAGATTGAATAGGAATTCCCAAAATATTTTGGGTTAATTCCAACATTCGTCATATCATATTGTAATTTTTAAGTTAATAATATAATATAGTCGAATGCAGAATCGTCTCAAGTTTTTAGAGATTTTGTATTAGTTATTCTTAGTTTAAACATGACAAAATAAATAGAGGTCTTATTTAATCACGATTTAACTCAGCAAATATTTTATGAAATCTTATTTAAATATAGTTTAACTTGGATAATTTTGAGACCCTGTGCGATAACCCATTTTACACGTCTTCAAAGACACACCTTATTAAATAATAAATTACTATTGAATGACAGTATAAAATTATTTTATACTCTCAATTTTATCCATTAAATTCAAATTTATAATAACTTTAGAATAATTGTGTATATTTAACAAAGGAAAATTAAAAGAGAAGTACTAGTCAAAATAAAAAAATCAAGAGATAATTGAAAAGATATCTTAAATTATCAATTAATTAATTTTAAAATAACACTAATTAAAATTTATTGAGCTCTTAACATCAGGCAAAAATTAAGAGATATTTGATTTTTTGTTGGAATATTTTATAATTTAAATATTATTTAATTATTATATTTTAATAATTATTTTGTGGGCATATATTTTTTAATTATATTAGTTATTTATCAAATTAAGAGTTTTAATTAATTGATTAAGTGGTCAAATAAATTTAAAAGACTATTAGATTTTTATTTAGTAATTGAATATATAAATATATATTTATATTTATATTTATATTTATATTTGTCTGATATTTAACTCTCGTTTAGTTTATTTTCACATGAATTGTGGTTAATAGAAACAGACCCTTACAACAACATTTTAGGTATAAATTTGGAGTTCTCAAAATGATTGATGTTTGCTTGATGTGTGCTCGTGGGGAAGAAGGGTTTTAAAATAACACTATGTGGAAATAAATTGACTATGTGACATTTTGAAATTATTTATTTAGTACTTTTTTCATTGAATTAGAAGCGCGGTGATTTTCTGCTTTGGAAATTGATTTGACATTATATATATATATATATATATATATATACTAGCAAGATACTCGTGCGTCTGCACGGATAAATTTATTTAATACGATATAAAATATATTTAGATATTAGTGTAAATTTGAAATAAAAATAAAAGAATTTGAAAAAAAAAAATTTCACATTTAAAAATAAAAATTTATCTCACAATTAAAGGCGGTTAAAATAAAATAGATATTGTCCTGATAATGACCTGTAAAATAAAAAGTTAATATCGAGCACAATTATTGAGTGATATTCAATTTGTTACAATATAAAATATGTTTAAATACATATATCAATTTATAATGTGTTGCTTAATTGTAAAATGAACAATGATCATACAAACTCAATTGTATTAAATAATCATATAAAAAAGAGACCCGTGAGATGCAGAAAGAAAAAAATTCACATTTGAAAATTTAAAAAACTTCGCTCTTAAATAAAGACAATTGTTGATTAAAATAAAATAGATATTGTCCTGATAATGATTCTTGAAATGAAAAGTTAGTTGTGTCCAATGTTATTGAATGCTATCCAATAAAAAGGTTCAAAATTAAACATTTTTGTGTTCTTCTTCATTAAATTAAAAGAGGTTCAAAATTTGTTATTTATGCTTAAAAAAATAAAATAGAAAAAAGAAAATGGAGAGAAAAAATTAAAATGATAGTGAAAAAGTGTGAGAAAAAAAGTGGGGAAAATTTAAAATTTGAATGAAGAAAAGAAAAGGAAGAGTGAGAAAGTTTAAAGTAAAAAGTAAGAAATGAATGATTTGAAATTGGACATGTGGCATGATCTAATAATGGTTGAGAATGATAAAATATGAACATTAGTTGATTACTTAAATGTCCTTTTGTTAGTGTAAAAAATTTATAATGAAATGGTAATTTAGAGAGTTCATGCAATAGATTTTTAATAGATTAATTAATAGTTGATATATATATATATATATATATATATATATATATATATATATATATATATATATATATATATATATATATATATATAATGTCCAAGAGACTTAGATAAAAATACTCATTCACAACAAAACTGTAAACTTAAAACGGAATACACGTAAATTTACTCAAATTTATCAATAATCAATTATCCAATTTATAAATAAAGTATGCATGCTCTTAATACAACATGATCCAGATATAATCTATGTACTATTAAGGCATCACACAGAATTCATCCCATATTAATAGAAAAAAGAATATGTCACTATGGCAACATTCAGAAATGTATATGTCATATTATGTATGATAAAAACAAAGATATAATCACCCGTCACTAAGGCAATCACATTATGCACATGACATATGATATTATGGTGATGAACACAAAGAACCACCCCATCACTTAGGCATCCACAAGTTAAGCTAATATTAATTTCACCCAGTCTGAGAATCCAATTTACACTCAATTTAAGAATTTATGCCACATACTACTGCATCAAAATTGTTCTCAATTATTAATAAATATAAATTATTCTCAATTATTAATAAATATCAATTAGTGGTATCAAAATTTAGTTAAAATACCACATTCTGCGACAGAGCAGCTCAATTCATCTTACAATACTAGACATTAACTTAAATTAAATTAAATTAAATTTATTTACTAGATGACTTATCATATAACAGCAAAATGGTGTATATATATACATATATTATAACTAATGATTTTAGTCCACATATATAAAATAGGATTTAGTGTATTGCATGGTTTCTTATTCTATATCTATGTTCCTTTGGTATTAATGAACTGCCGCCACACCCCAACAATATATATACCTACACTATACACTTACCTGACACATAAAAATCAATATATTATGCTATTACATCTTACACCATATTAATAGCAGTGAACCATATGTTACAACTCACTTGTATATTTGATACCACCTATCATACCTTTATATTATAACTAATCAATAACTAAGGAATTTTACAAATTAAAAGTACACCTAATGTGTGTGTAAAGAAGAGGGTTGAATTTAAATGTATATTCATGTATTGGTGTAGAAACCGTACAAATGATATGCTAATTATACTTACAGAGTAACTAGTAAGATACCCGTGCGGGACTACACGTACAAATGATATGCTAATTATACTTACAGAGTAACTAGTAAGATACCCGTGCTCCCGCACGGGTAAAATTATTTCATACAATATTAAATATGTTTAAATGTAAATTTGAATTTATATATGTATTTAATTTTAAAATTAGTTATTAATTTTAAAATGAACAATGATTATATAAATACGATTGTAATTAAATACAAAGAGAAAAAAAAATTGTAAAATAAAATAAAAAATAATATTTGATAATAATTATTTTATCTTTCAAATTAAGGTAACTATTGATTAAAATAAAATATGTATTGTTTTTTTAGTGACCCGTGAAATATAAAATTTATTTGATAGATATTAAAATGTATTTATATACATATGTAAATAATCATGCAAAAAGAAGAAAAAAAAGATTCATAAGATGAAAAAAAAACAAAAAAAAAAAAGAAATTTTGATGCGATAATGACCCGTGACATAAAAGAATTATTTGATGCAATTTAAAATGTATTTAGATACAAATGCAAAATTTAAAATGATATACTTAATTGTAAAATGTACAATAATTATATAAATTAAATTGTATTAAATAATTATATAAAATGAAAAAAAAAAGAATCATGAGATGAAGAAAAAAAAAATTAACATTTAATTTTGTCTCTCAAATTAATGGTAGATTAAAATAAAATAGATATTGTGTTGATAGTGACCCGTGAGATAAATAAATTTTTAATTTTATTAAAATTAAAAAATAGATTTTTGGTATTTTTAATGATAATAATTAAATAGAGAAAAAAATTTAAATGAAAGTGAGAAAGTGTGGGAAAAAGAAATGTGAGAGAAATTTGAAATTTGAATGAAGAGAGAAATGAGTGTATGTAATATTTAATTGTGATTTTATTGATAGAGATTGATAAATGAATGCCACTTGTCATGATATAATTGGAGTTGAGATTGAAAAAAAGTAAACATTAGTTGATTACTAAAATGTCATTTTGTTAATGTAAATAATTTGTGATGAAAGGGTAATTTTGAGAGTTCATGCAATTGAATTATAATAGATAGATAGTAGATAGTAGATAGATATATAAAATGAAAAAAAAGAATCATGAGATGAAGAAAGAAAAAAATTAACATTTAATTTTGTCTCTCAAATTAATGGTAGATTAAAATAAAATAGATATTGTGTTGATAGTGACCCGTGAGATAAATAAATTTTTAATTTTATTAAAATTAAAAAATAGATTTTTGGTATTTTTAGTGATAATAATTAAATAGAGAAAAAAATTTAAATGAAAGTGAGAAAGTGTGGGAAAAAGAAATGTGAGAGAAATTTGAAATTTGAATGAAGAGAGAAATGAGTGTATGTAATATTTAATTGTGATTTTATTGATAGAGATTGATAAATGAATGCCACTTGTCATGATATAATAGGAGTTGAGATTGAAAAAAAGTAAACATTAGTTGATTACTAAAATGTCCTTTAGTTAATGTAAATAATTTGTGATGAAAGGGTAATTTTGAGAGTTCATGCAATTGAATTATAATAGATAGATAGTAGACTACATAAGGAAAATAGTCAAAGGCAATCATTTACAATCAAATCCTATTTTAATGAGAATAAATTTTATTAATAATCAAATCATTGCCATCTTGATTTGAATGGAAACTATACAGCTATGCATGATTTGTTGTGATAACGCTCCCCCTCAAGATGGGAGGTGTAAGTTGGATAAACTCATCTTACTCTTTAAATGCATGAATTGATCTTTGCCCAATGACTTGGTAAGTAAACCATCAATTTGATTTGCAGAACTGACTTTCATAGTAGTAATGAGACCAGAAGAATTTTTTTCACGAACAACATGACAATCGATTTCTATGTGTTTCGTCCGTTCATGATATACCGGATTTGAGGCAATATGAAGAGCAGGCTGCTTGTCACAAAACAACGGTATTGATGTAGATGGAGATAGACCAATATCTTTCAAAAGATAGGAGAGCCAAGTAATTTCACAAGTTGCATTGGCCATTGCTCTATATTCAGCTTCAGCAGAGGAACGGGAGACCACACTTTGTTTCTTTGTCTTCCAAGAGATAATGCTAGAACCCAAAAAAATGCAATATCCGGTAGTGGAACGCCGAGTGGTAGGACAACTAGCCCAATCTGAACCACAATAACCTTGAAGAAAGAGATTTGAATTAGAATGGAAGAATAGACCTTGGCCCGGGAGTGGACTTGAGATAGCGAATAAGTTGAGTAGCAGCATTCATGTGTGGTTGGCGAGGAGCATGCATGAATTGACTCAAAATATTGACGGGGTATGTGATATCAGGGCGCGTGACAGTGAGATAAATGAGACGACCCACAAGACGACGATAAGGTGCGGGATCAGTTAAAATCATACCATCAGATGGAGATAATTTTAAATTTTGTTCCATAGGAAAGTCTACTGGTTTGGTGGCAGTAAGACCACTGTCAGATATAATATCAAGAGCATATTGTCGTTGGCATAAAAAAAATACCCTTTTTTGATCTTGCAACTTCAATACCCAACAAATATTTCAAACGACCCAAGTCTTTAATTTTGAAGTGATTGTGTAAAATATCCTTTACCAAATTCATGAGATGGAGATCTGAACCTGTGAGGACAATCTCATCGACATACAAAAGCAAATAAACAGAACCAAATTCACGATTCAGACAAAAAAGAGATGGGTTAGCTGTACTATGTGTGAAACCAAAATCAATAAGAGCTTCTGAAAATTTTGAATACTAGTTTCTTGATGCTTTCTTAAGACCGTATAAAGACTTATTTAACTTACAAACAAGAGGCTCCCCCTGACGCCTAAAACCAGGTGGCAAGTGCATATAGACATCCTCATGTAAATCTCCGTGTAAGAAAGCATTATTGACATCAAGTTGATGAAGAGGCCAATTTTTTGCAGCGGCAACAAAGAGAATAACTCTAACTGTAACAAGTTTAGCAACTGGAGCAAAAGTATCAAAATAATCAACCCCATCAACTTGGGTATATCCTTTAGCAACTAAACATGCTTTATACCGTTCGATGCTTCCATCAGATTTACGTTTTATTTTGAAAACCCAACGACAACCTATCACTTTTTTTCCAAGTGGTAGTGAAACTAAATACCATGTTCTGTTTTCACACAAGGCGTAAATCTCAGATTGCATTGCATTGCACCATTCCGGAAAATTCTTAGCCTCAGTGTATGATTTTGGCTCAGACTCAGTAGCAATTTTTGATAGAAAAGAACTATAAGTAGGAGAAAAATTATGAGAAGATAAGAAATTGCAAAGAGGATAAGGATTACCATGAGTAGAAGTCGAAGAAGACGTCTGTGATGAGCCAAGAGAGCAAACATAGTCATTGAGGTAGTTGGGCCGGTTTCATGGTCGAGTCGGGCGATTGTGCACTACTGAGGAAGGTTGGGGTGATACTGGTTCATGGTTGGAAGATGATGGCTCGTGATTTGAATTTGAATTAAGTGGGGGAATATGTGGTGTTGTTTTTATGATGGAAGGAGGATTGTTTGGTGGAGGTGAGTAATCAAATGAATATGTGGTAGAGGAAGGTATTTCAGTGGGTGGCAATGGTAAAACTAAGGGAGATGATTCAACATTAAGCATTTTATATGGAAAAATATGTTCATGAAAAATAACATCTCTAGCGACATATATTTTTTTTTATGATAAACCAAGTACTTTGTAACCTTTTTGACCATGGGGATAACCTAAGAAAACTCCTGGAGATGCAAGTTTATCAAATTTGTGGGAAATTTGTGTGTTGCGACCATATACTAAACAACCAAAAACGCGAAGGTGAGAAAGATTTGGTTTTTTATTAAATAATATTTCATGAGGTGTATGACCATTGAGAACCTTAGTTGGTAAACGATTGATTAGATAAGTAGCTGTTAACACAAAATCACCCCAAAAATTTAAGGGCAAATTATATTGAAAATGCAGAGCGCGTGCAACGTTTAATAAATGTCTATGCTTACGCTCAACAACTCCATTTTGTTGTGGAGTGTAAGCACAACTTGATTGTTGCAATACTCCCAAATCTTTGAAAAAACTATTAGTGTGGGAGTTGAAAAATTCATGTGCATTGTCAGATTGAATTTTTTTAATATGCGTATGAAATTGTTTTTCAATCATTTTGAAAAATTGAGGAATTAGTGTGTTAACTTCACTTTTGTGATGCATGAGAAAAACCCACGTGCTTCTTGAAAAATCATCAACCACAGTAAGAAAAAATTTTGCATCGGAAGAGTGAGATTTATTATAGGGTCCCCAAACATCAAAATGTACTAACTCAAAACATGTAACAGTAGAAATGCTACTTAATGAAAATTGTAAACGAGTTTGTTTTGCCAAAGGACAAAAATTGCACGAACATTTATTTGAAAACTTAATGTTAGAATCAAGATTATTGAATTGGGAAGATAGGGTGGGGCTGGGTGTCCTAAACGCCAATGCCACAAATCAAAATAAGGATCCAATGAAACTGTAGAGGAAATGATAGTTGGAGAATGGTTCATAAGGTAAAGGCCTCCATGTTGCTCACCCATCACAGAAGTCTTCTTCGTCCTCTGGTCCTGTAAAATACATGAAGTTGAAGTAAAAATGATAGAAGAGTTAGTATCACGAGATAATTTGCTAATAGATAACAAATTAAATTGAAATGAGGGAACATGTAAAACATGTGGAATTAAAAGACCAGTTTTCAAATAAATAGAACCAATATGATATACTGGAACAAGTTTATTGTCAGGTAATTTAACAGATGTGGAGATTTTTTTGTATGAATGAAAAAATGAAAGATCAGATACCATATGATGAGTTGCTCCAGAATCTAAAATCCAAAGAGAGGAAGAAGGTTTTAAAGACGCAAAACATTGAAAAGAGGTACCTGCAAAATTTGCTAGAGGCTGATCATTACCAGACTTTATAAGAGAAAGTAATTGCTGGATTTGAGTCTGAGACAAATTAACCAATGACTGAGAATTCGAAGATGAAGCAACAACAGCAGCAGTTTGATGACCGTGTGAAGCAGAACGTCTCAAGCCTCGACCATCACGAGAGGAAGACCCACGTCGGGTTTTGTTGGATCCAAGATTATGTTTCCACCAAGAAGGATATCCAATCTTAGTGTAACAACGACTTTCTGAATGTCCATCAATATTGAAGATTGAACAATGATAAAGAGGTTTAACATTGCCATCGCGGGAATTAGTGGTATGTTGGGCCACCATAGCAGATTGTTCCATTGGAATGGAACGAGAATTGGATAATGAACGTTGACGCTCTTCCTGCAGTAAAAGAGAGTATGCTTTCGGCACCGAAGGAAAAGGATCTATTAGGAGAACTGACTCCGAACAGATGAAAATGAATCATTTAAGCCCTGTAAAAAATCCATGAGATGGTCTGTAGCATAAATGTCATTAAAATTGGGTATAACGCCACACGCACAAGTAGGAAGTGTGTGATAAGAATCAAGTTCATCTCGATAGGCCTTGAGTTGTGTATAATAAGCACCAATAGAATTGGTTCCTTGAGAGAGGTTTGAAATGGCACGTCGTATTTCAAAAATACGAGGAGCATTTTTTTGATTAAAATGAGTAAGAAGATCAAGCCATATATCGCGTGCACTTTTGATCCAAAGAATGGAATTTGCAATAGTTGGAATTGTGGAATAAACAAGCCAAGATTGAACCATACTATTGCAGCGAATCCAATTAGAAAAATTGGGGTTGTTTGGTTTTGGTTTGATGATAGTACCATCAATAAATCCAAGTTTATTTTTGGCTTCTTGTGCCATGGTGATTGCATGGCTCCATGTGGTATAATTATCACCATCAAGGAGTTGTGTAACTAGTAATTGGCCAGGTTGATCAGATGAATGAAGAAAATATGGGGAGGCTTGATTTGGAATATTGATGGCAGCCATGGATGATTAAACAACGGGGGATCAATGGTAGGCTGATACCATGTAAAGAAGAGGGTTGAATTTAAATGTATATTCATGTATTGGTGTAGAAATTGTACAAATGATATGCTAATTACACTTACAAAGTAACTACAAAAGGAAAATAGTCAAAGGCAATCATTTATAATCAAATCCTATTTTAATGAGAATAAATTCTGTTAATAATCAAATCATTGCCATCTTGATTTGAATGGAAACTATACAGCTATGCATGATTTGTTGTGATAACAATGTGCATTTGGAAAGCAACCACATAATACATCCATCCAAATGCAACCTTACCGAATTGAAAACCATCCGAAGAAATTCATATGCCATATATACAAAACCCTTCTAGTTTAAGATATTTTATCATTAGATTTATTTAATAATTTTCTTCCTAAATTCTACCTCCTCGATTAGCCTGTGACATTAACAATATACTATAAAATTAAGTTTTTTCTTATTTTAAAATACCTAACTTTAATTTTAGATTTTCAATTATTTAGATCTCTAAAAAACATTAGATAAGTATATGATATCTAACCAATTATTAAATCAAGTCTAGTTTAAAGTTACATGGGGTAAAACCCTTACTTTAAAGTGTTTTTCTCTGAACCGACAAAATTTTTTCGATTTGATTATACCAACGACGACTCCAATGGACGCTCTCAAGAGTAATACTGAAACAGAGTACGAGAGTTTATCGATGTTGTAACTCACCGGTGATTAGGAAATATTTTTCTGTGAAGTGTTGGGTTATGTGAATTGTTTCTACGTGAACCTATAAAAGTTTTTGAGGCAGAAGTTGAAAGAAAGTGGAGATGATGAGAGAATAATATAGAATCAGTTGGAACTTAATTGACTTACTTTTATTATTATTATTATTATTATTATTATTATTATTATTATTATTATTATTATTATTATTATTATTATTATTATTTTTATTATTATTATTATTATTATTATTATTATTATTATTATTATTATTATTATTATTATTATTATTATTATTATTATTATTACATGGCAATTTGATTATTTCCTCTAAGTAATTGTGCTACATTTTTTCCATTCCATTAGCACCCATCCACACTATATATTTAAATTTACTCATAATGCTACTCATTAAATGCATGATTTATCATCATATAAATATATAGCTAATTTCCTTCCACTCACTTACTCATACCACATATACTATATATATTTATATATTGTAATTACTTAAAATAAAATGAAGTATATCCATTGATTTAAAACCAATACTTTAAGATAATTTTTTCAACCAACACATAAAGATGAACGGAAAAATATTATCATACCATGATCATACCAAAAGATTAATTAAAATAGATAGTTCAACACTAATGATTAACGAATTACAACTACAGATTCTAACTAATTAATTAAACCAAAGTAATAATGAAGGTGTAATAGGATGTTAGAATGGACTTAGAATAATGGGAATCCTAATTGGCCATCACACTATATATAGACTATGGTCTCCAATATACCGTACCCAAATAATTTATCTCTTCTATTCATTTGAAGAGTATTCAAGACATTGAGAGTACCGGTTGAGGAAGAATCATACAAGCCACCAGGTGTTCGTTGTTTGTCTTCTAGTTTTCAGAATTACCGCCAACAAAACTTTCTTAATAGATTCAGGTATTCCTGCAATCTCTTCTTTCATATACTAACATATTGTAGATCCTGTAATTATATACATGTTCATTAAAGTATATGACATAATATATAGAACATGTATATGTGATTAATTATTAATGATTTAATTCTAACACTTTCTTCTTCAAATTTTACTATTTTTAAAATAGCACTCCCGTTCAATAATTTTACAAAATAATTCACTTTATGACTTGGTAACAATATATCACCTATAAGAGTTTGGATCACGAAGCGACAACCCACAATGTTGAAGATGAAGTTGAGAGTTTATCATTCTCAGCCAGAATTTAAAACATTACAACTTTTAAAAACTGTTGTTGTAGGCGAAACAGTGAAACATTTGGTAAAAATGCTTATGTAGGTGAAACAGTGCAATGTTTGAAAAGTGTTATTGTAGACGAAACAATGTAATATTTTGGAAAAGTGTTGTTGAAAGTGTGTGTTTCATCAAGGGCCGCAACCTTATGAAACAACACCACTTTGTCATATAAATTAAGCATTCCGGATTCAAAAAAATACATTAGAAAAATCAATCTTCTTCACACAAAATTCCGGATTTCATCTTTCCTACATTCGAGTTTTCACCAGTCTTGTGCAAACTCGAGTATAGGCTGAATAATCCTGGGTATCCCTGCGTACAAACACTAAGATAATTTGAGAGTGCTTGAAATACTATAAGGAAAGTGATTCGTTCACGATTCTACCTTCGATCCATTTGATTTAAATTAATTTTCCTATATATATATATATATATATATATATATATATATATATATATGAGTTATCTTCACAAATGACATTGAGTTTGTTTCTTAAATCTTGAAAAGAAGCTGTTCTAAGAGGTTTATTCAGGGTTTCTGCTAACTGGGCAGCAGCGTGAACATGTTCAATTAGCAGCATTTTGGGCATGACTCTTTCTCGAAAAAAATGAATATTCTGTTCAAAATGTTTGGTTTGGGCATGAAGAGCTGGATTGCGGGACAATAAAACAACACTAAGATTGTCACATAAGAGTGTTGGTGTGTAAAACGAGAGTCTTAGTTCAACAAAGAGAGATTCTAACCAAAGTAGTTCAAATGTGGAATGAACAAGAGCCTTACATTCTTCTTATCTGTAGGAATGTGCCACTGTAGATTATTTTTTGGAACTCCAAGAAATTTGATTTGAACCAAAGAATATACAAGAACTGGAAGTTGATCTTCTATCATCTGGGTCACGTGCCGAGTTAGGGTCACTGTAACCTCTAAGGAAAGGTTTTTGAGCTAAGATAGGGGAGAAAATAGCAAGCCATAGTTCATTGTACCACTAAGATATCTAAATAATCTTCTAATTGCAGACCAGTGAGTGTCAAAAGAGCAAGAGTCGATGCATTGCCACTTGGATGTAGTGAAAAATAAGAAAGAGCTCCCACGTTTTTGTGAACGAGTATGGGTAAAGAAGTTAATTCATGAGAGTAGGATTCATTTTGGATATTGGAATATAGGCACGCTTACTAGAAAATCTATGGAAATAGTGGATACTGTAGGAAAAAACAAACAAAGCATTGAGAAAAAAGAGGAACACAATAACTATTGGGGAGTCCCGGAGAGTCGGGAGCACCGATAAGAGTACTGCTCTAGGACCACAAAAGAATGAGATACCACATCTCAACCTAAAACCTTAAGGTGTTAGGTAAATGGGTCATCTCTCTTATAAATCCAACATCCCACTCATTCACAAGCAATGTGGGACTTTAATCACTCACATTTGCATACAATAGATACTATGGTTAGGAGGAAAGTCAATTTCATTTTCCTACGAGAAACTAAGTGGACAGGTGAAAAGTTGAGGAAAGGAGACAATTCAGAATTCAAGCTTTGTTACACCAGAAGAGTTAGATCGAGAAATGGAGTGGGGATTATTATGAAGGAGTGGAAGAAGGATATTGTAGATGTGAAAAGAGTAGGAGATAGAATTATACCCTTGAAATTGGTACTGTAACAAGACACCTTTAATGTTATTTTCCTTATGTTATTGGATAAAGACTATGTAATCATCGGAAATAACATTTCTCCTTTCTCTAGTGGATCTCCACAAAGCTATTAGTTCTTGTAAAACTTGTACTTGAGCATCTTGAGTTTGTTCTTCTTGAGGTAATTCAACAATGTCTTATGGAGGTTCCATACTTGCTTGATCAAAAGAAATTGTATGAATTAGTTCTAGAATTGTTATTGATTCTTCCTATAAAACAAAGTTTCTAACCTTATTCTCCCCTCCCCCCCCAAAACTTAATATCCTCAAAGAACGTGGTTGTTCCTATCTCAAAGATTGAGTTTAATTTGGATCATAAAATTTGTAGCCCATAGATCTTTTAGAATAACCAATAAAATGATTGCTCACTATTTGGGAGTCCTATTTCTTTTCGTTTGACCTATAAGGTCTTGCCTCAGCTAGACATCCTTATACATGGAAATGTTTCAAACTAGGCTTTCGCCCAGTCCAAAGCTCATAAGGTGTTTTGGCAGGTGCCTTAGGTAGCACTCTATTTAGAATTTAAGTTTGAGTCTTTAGTCTCTCTCCTTAGAGTGACTCTATCAAGGTAGGATGATAAATCATACTCCTTACCATATTCTTAAGAGTATGGTTTCTTCTCTCAGCCACATAGTTCATTCCAGGTGACCCAAGAATGGTGTATTGTTGGACGATTGCACATTTCTCTAGGTATTTGGAAAAAGGACCTAGATATTTTCATTTGAACCGTCATATTTTCTGTAATATTCACCGCGAAGGTCAGATTTGACTTTCTTAATTCTTTTGTTGAGTTGATTCTTAACTTCAACCTTAAATGATTTGAACACATCCAACTATTAAGACTTTTCATGTATAAGAAATATGCATGCATATCTAGAATAACCGCCTATGAATGATATAAGTATTGTTGACCATTTCAAGAAGGTGTGAGAAATGGTCCATAATGTCTGTGTGTATCAATTCTAAGATATTTGTAGCTCTATAAGCACCAAATTTATTTGTTTTGGTATGTTTACCTTTAACGCATTCAACAAAAACATCAAAGTTTGTGAAGTCAACAGAATCCTAAATTTCATTTGACATTAGTCGCTCAACTCTATTTTTAGTGATGTGACCTAGGCGTTCAACTCTATTTTTAGCGAGATGACATAGGCTCTTGTGCCATAGTGCCACATGATTCTACATTTAAGGATTTTTCATAGGTAGCTATTGTGTCTAGTAAATATATATTATCATGACCATAAGTGAACCAGTTCCAACAATATATAAATTGAAATACAAGTTAAATTTATTGTTTCCAAATGAATAAACATAAATAACCTGATTTGTCTAAATAAGAAACCAAAATTAAATTCTGTCTAAATGACGGTACCACAAAAGTGTCTTTTAGATCCAAATAAAATCACGTACACATTAAAAATCTAAAATTTCCTACATCTTCCACCTCCTCCAACTTGTCATCTCTAACATAGATGTATCTTTCAACATCATTTGGCTTCTGGCCGGTAGTTCAGGGAACCCTCCATTAAAACATTGATATTAGTAGTTGCACCAGAGTCTAACCACTAAGTGTTTCTAGATACTGAAACTAAATTGACCTCAGAACATACCAAAACATTTTCAACTTCATTCTTAGGCTCATAAGTTTTCTTTCTTTTTCCCTTTTTCTTAGAGGTGCTAACAAAATGCACATTTTATGTCTTGTCTTGCTTCAACCTTTCTTTTTCTTGCACACAAAATGAAACTAGCTCATTAAGAGACCATTTATCCCTTTCATAGTTATAAGATATCTTACACTAACTAAATAGTGAAGGAAGAGAAAGTAATACTAAATGAATGAGAAAGTCTTCGGATAACTCAAGCTTTAACGCCTTAAGTTTTGAAACAATGTTTTACATGCCTATAATGTATTCCCTTATATTTCCTTTACCTTGATACTTCATGGAAATCAAGTTCTGTAGAAGAGTGCTTGTTTCCTACTTATCGCTTTTTGCAAGGCACTTTTCAATATCAACAAGGAAATCTTTGGCATTTGTTATCTATTCCGAGATAGTACCCTTAAAGACCTCAATAATTTTGTGCTTAATGATCATGAGACTCATGCGATTGGAGTGATCCCACTTCTCATAATCTTTCCCCTATTCAAAGGCACTAGATTTTCTAAGAGAAAGTGGTTGCTCCCTCCTTAATCAAGTTCCATGCAGCCAAGAATAATTTTCATGCTCTCCTTTCAGTCATTGAAAGTTTCCCCATTAAGGACGGGAACCAAATTCATATTAGCAGATATCGAAACAATTGTAGCTGGAAATAGAACAAAATAAACACTATAAATATACTCACATAAAAGAAAAAATAAATCATCAATATGTTCAAATTATGGCATAACCCTTCTCAAGATACCTAGTGCATCATCAATGTGAAGTCATTGGACAATAATATTGACTTCTAGTGGTACTTTTGTTGTAATGATCAAACATTGATAATAAAACATGTCAAATAATAAACCCCTTCTTTGAATTGATTTATCATTCACATGTGAAATCTTATAGTTATCACATGTTACCATCACAAGTGTGTATGAAATCCAGTTGAACACCAACTGTCTTTTGGGTCAATTGATACTTCCATGGATAAACATACACACAAAACAGAAAAATCATTTAACATTTCTTATAAGCTATCTCCATAAAAGAGGTAACTTTGGTGAATTTTCATTTTAATTGACGCATTTAAAATGTTAAACTATTGTATAAAATACAAATTGTAGTCAAGGCTTGAACAAATTGAACTAAAATTAAAAAAATTAAAAAAATTAAAAAAAATACAAGATGACAGTCTGGTCGTCACAGGGTCGTGACGGTCGTCACCCGTTACTGGCTAGAAAAGATTGTCTATCACCCGACGATGACGGTTGTCGTCTGAAGCAACGTATCCGTCAACCATCGCTGACACTCGTCGCCAGGAATGGTACACGACAGCCTTCGTTAACGGTTGTTAGCAAGGCCACACCTGTCATTAGGGCTTTGGCGCGCGACAAATCCACGAATTTTCCCAAATTTTGTCGAATTCGTTCAGCATCCTAACGAAAAACATTGAAACATAAACCAAAACCATGTTTAATAACATAAAATATAAACATTATACAAAAGGAAGATAAAAATGGATTCCAATTTTGGAACACTTATTTAAAAAAAATCTTAAAATCAAATTGAATCAGGCATAGGTAGCTCTGATATCACTTGTTAGATCTGCTCTGATACCGCTTGTTAGATTTGTTTATTACATTATGTATCTCTACCCATATAAAAATCAAGAACAAAATCCTGATCTAATCCCTTTGAGTTCATATCCTTAGAACCCATACCCGAATACAATATGA
The DNA here is from genome assembly GCA_022829125.1 of Lathyrus tuberosus. Lineage (NCBI taxonomy): Eukaryota > Viridiplantae > Streptophyta > Magnoliopsida > Fabales > Fabaceae > Lathyrus > Lathyrus tuberosus. The sequence goes on along the minus strand of JALAZF010000199.1, from coordinate 3,412,113 downwards.
GAATGAAAGCAAAAGCGTACCCGAGTTTTTTATTGGAATCATTGAAGGTTTGCGGGTATGTGATTTTCTAATTTTTAGAGTTCCTTAGGGTTTATTGAATATATTCTGATGGGCATGAAGAGATAATCCTAATAAATCACGTTTTCGATTAATCTACAAATGGAAGCATAACCCATATAAATACATATAGAGTTATTTCTTAGTTTTCAATATTCTAATTTGACCTCTCATCAAATTAGATACTAACTTATGGTATATACGTAATAACTTTACCTTTCATGAAATTTATGCTTTTAGGCACAAACTTAATATTTATTTGACCCTTTAAATTTTGACTAGTTAAATAATGACCCTAACACCTTAAATGTTACATTTGTGACCCAATATTCTAACAAAGTAGTCCTATCTTCCAACCACAAAACTAATTACCCTATTAAGCCATTTCTCTCATGCAGCCGCGATCCAAAGTTATCATGTATAAGACAAACTGATTCAAATCTAAAAGAACGATTGGATTCGCAGGTAGGCTCCTCGTGGAGCATAACATTAATAGGATGATGTTCATATTAGATCTGAGCCAAAGCGTTAATAAATTCTTTAGAAAAATTAAATCTCTAATCAACATTACAAAACACCTTATCCAGATTTTTTTTTAAATACGATATTTTATCTCCTACTTGACCCTCCAAATAAAGTCAAAACATAGAATGATCGCATTACAATTATTAATCCATTTAACATAACAATTATGAATATATTTGTTTTATTTTTAAAAATGGATTTTTTTTCTTTGTATTTAAAAAAATGATAATTATAAAATTGTTTTTTTAAATATTACAAATTTTTTTATATTTATTGTTTTCTAAATTAAAAGATTAACTTTGATATCCTACAACATAAACATAAATTATTGAAAATTAAAACATTATCAATATCGTAATTTTTGATAAATATGTATCTAAAATATAATTTTTATAGAAAACTATTTAAAATAATTCTAAAATTAAATGATTTTTTTTTAAGTTTTGATAACCGACTAACTTTTATTACAATTTACCTGACATCTATAACAATATATAAAGCCAAAACACACTTCTGGTGTAGCCTTTTTTATTTCCAATTTTGTCCTTGATAAATTGATTCTATTACATTTTTTAATTAGTTAGTTATTATTCCTCATCTTTCATAACTTCTATGCAATTTTTAAACCAATAAATCTCGTCTCCTCATTTTATATTCTACCCATTAGATATAAAAAGAACAAAAAAAAAAGAAGATTGAGAGAGAGAAAAAAATGTTGGAGAAGCAAATGGAAGATATGGAAGAAAGCAGACAAAGATGAAAATGAAAGAGAAAGATAATAATGGTTTAACTTTACTTTTTCTGTTATGTTCTTCTGGTAACCCTTATTATTATTTTTTTTGGAAATCTTGTTATCCGACCTTACGATTGACTAATCCAAGCCCATACAAGGATTAATTGCACCTAGTAGAATTCGAACCTGATACCTTGAGAGGAGCACACTCTCAAGATCCAAGCCTCCACCATTAGGTCAACCCTTTGGCAACCCTTATTAATTTTTTGTTTTTAATTAGTTTGAAGGCAGTGAAGTGGAAAAAAGTTGTTATTAACATAAACATAGAGATTTTTTTTTATGGAGAAGAGGTTATTTTTCTAGTTTTCATAATATCTTTTTTTAATTTTAATGTTCTCACTAACTTTTAAAGTTTAACCATTTTGATTGATTCCTTTACCCATTTTTAATTTTATTCATTTCATTTTATTGTTTGATTAATATGATGAATATTATTGAAAATTATTCAGTATCATCGGTAATGCATAAGAAAGAAAGGAGTCAAATTTTTTTATGTGCTTATTATTTTTAATGTGTAACTGAGTGTTAATGATAAATTCATATTTTTGGTGTAGTTTCTTTAAGTATCAATCATACTCATAAGTTTTTGTTTAAATTAAGTATGTTACCTACAACATAAAAAGATTGAGTTAATACTCTTTTTTCTTTCTTACATTTTTCTTTTCTCATGAACTTTCTATTTAATTAAATTCCCTAGCAGTTTTATTTTTTAATTTGCCGGTTACCATCATTTAAAAAAAAATAAACAATTACCACCATCTCTAAACTTTATTTATGTCGTTGTCCCCATGTTAGATTTTCTATTCTGTTTAATAGAATTAATTAAATTATTTGATATCCATGAATTTAAATTGAGTATTGGTATATTTAATACAATTGTTTTAAAATAAATTAAAATAAAAAGTAATGTCACATGAAATCATATTATTTAATTAATTGAGAGTACCGTTGTTCGATTAAATTCAATGTACCATATTGTTCACCATAAAATTATGTAATTGATTTTCTGTTGTGTTTAATAGATCATTCTTCCATTATATTTTATGGTTTTTCAAAGTAGTTATAGAAAGATCAAGAAAATAAAAAAATGTAAGAAAAGTAAAAAAGATATATTTTATATGTTTGTATTTTTTTATATTTTTAACTATAAAAACTTAAATATTAGTAAAATAAGTAGTTAGGCAGCCCAAGAGAGAAAAGTTAAAGAGATATTTCATGCAGCTAAAAAAAATATTAAAATAAAAAAAGAAGGAAAATAAATATTTTATATTAAATATTTTATATTACATTTTAATTTAACTTGACAAATAAATTGTGAAAAAGCGATATTTTAGAATGTCTTCCGTGTGCATACTTAAAAAGTATACAAACAAATATGAGAGTGATTGTCACATTGTTTATTATACAAATAATTTAAATTAAAATCAAAATAAATAAATATTCATTTATGTTTTGACGCGTAAACGTATTAAAAAAACGGACAAACGACACAAAAGTGTCTATATCAATAAAAACAAAATAAAATAAGTGATATCTTACGCGTTAAACGTATAACTCGTATTTCAATTTAATTTTCCAAAGTTAATTTGATTTCTCTTTCAAATTGAACACGTTTTAAAAAACGATTCATTAAGAATTTCTTTTTGCATAGAATCATTATCATTGTGAATTGATCTCATCCTACCTTTATCAAAGTAGCATTGTGACTATGGTGGCATCAAATCAACAACCATGATTTTGCCTCTATCGCATTGGCGAATCTTTTTAAAACCTTAAACTATGATTTATTTTTAAAATGTTTTGCAACCCTAGCCTATGTGCTTTTTTTTTTTCAATTACAAGTGATTTGACATCAACAATTTTTAAATAATACTTTCTCATTTTAAAATAAATGTAATAATATTGTCTCCGTTTTACAAAATTTTTACTCAAACAAATACCAAAATTAATCCACATTTTCATATATTTCTCAAATTAATTCACTTTAAAAAAAATTCAACAAAAAGGAGTTGCAAATTCGATTGCCGACAGTGTACAAGCACATAAGAGAAATCATCAATTCAATTGACGATAGTGTATAAACATAGAAGAGAGATAGTACAATCTCTCTTCTTTGTATTTGTACACTGTTGTGAATTGAATTAATGCCTTTTTTTAATGTATTTGTACACTATCGTTAATTAGATTAGCGATTACTCTTTGTTGAATTTTTTTAAAAATGAGTTAGTTTGGAAAATATGTGGAAAAGTGATAGTTTGAGTATTTATTTAAAAAAGTTGGTTATTTGAGTAAAAATTTTCCATTTTACTAAATTAATTTTATACATATATTAAAAAGAGTGTACAGAATAATAATTAATGACACAATTGAAATAATAATAATAATTTCTATATTAAAAAATAAAATGACATTCATATTAAAACAAATTTTATTTATTAAAACGACAGTAATTTTAAATTTTAAACTCTAAATTATTTTTCTCAAATTTAGTTTTAAATTATATAAATATTTAATTTATTTCAAAAAATATTAAAATAATCAATTTAATGTCTAATACATGTTAAGGATTATATTTAAAGATTAAATTGAAGAAAAAATGATAGTTTAAAAAACCTAAACTAATATTTTACATTTTTTATTGCAATAGTTGTGGTCATAATTATTAATATAATTTTAATGCAATAGTTATGGGTTGTAACTAAACAAAAGTTGGAATAAAATTCCCTTAAGGTATCGAAAGTGATTGTAGCTTCTTATTACAATCAACCATATAAAATTCCATTTTACATACTTGAAAGAGACAGTGATTTTCCATCAGCAAACATCAAATCAAATTCATTATGTACACACGTAGCCAACCCAAGGGTTGGATTCATTGTAGTCAACCCAACATAATCAATTCTAGGAAAGCAAAATCTACGCATTTTCCCGCATGATTTTGTCCAAATTAATTGAGGTGATAGTTTGGATTATAATGATGCAAGATGAGTCACAAGAAATATCATATATAAACAAATCAAGTGATAGTTGTTTTGTTGATGTGTATTTGATTAATTCCGCGTCCACACTGAGTAGAGGTAGTGGGAAAGTTGACCGCAATTTGCATCTTGTCACAAAACTCCAATTGCAATTTTGATTGATCATTAAGAGAGGTGTCCCTAAATAGATTTCTATCAATATATGATGACAAATACATTTATATATTATGTTGGTCATATCCATTGATGTTCATATTATAGAATTGTACTAAATCGTGAGATGTGATGATTTAATTGAAAGGTCAAAGATTAAGCATGAGATAAGACTATATTTTATGTAGTGTGGGATTTGTTTTTATCAAGTCGAAGAAAATACCAATGGGATGGGACTCTTCATCATTATTATGAAACAAGTGCATATCTAGTATTATGCATTAAAATCACAAATGATAGGAAGAAAATAAAATATTTCGGCTATGTTGACTTGATCAATGGTTAATGTTGATTAATGATCAATGCTCGGTGAACGGGCAATGGTGATTAAAAAGTATAAGTCTGTGTTCATTATGCAAGTATATGGACTTAGAGACCTTAGTAGATTTATAACAATTGTAGGATGGTTAGGTTTTGCCCACGACGCCGAGAAACCATGTACGATGATAGTTTTATAAGACATGCTCACGTGAGGTGAGAGACCCTCTTGATGGATAATGTGTTTGTGGTAAGAGTGTGAGGGGTATGATCAGTATGAATTATGATCTATCACCCTCCTACAAGGGAGGTGTATTATAGAGACCTCTAAAGCCTAGGATTCTCTAGGGAAATGTCACCGCCCACTTAGTCAATGGTAGACCTTTGAACCCCTATTTTCAAAAAGGGTGTGAGTTAGTTAATGACAATGACTTCTCTCTGCCCTTGAAACGTCTTTTCCCACATTTCTCATGATTGGGAGATAGAAAGACATTGGGGGCGAGGCGATACCTTTCCTTGGGTGACATGTTATCGTCACCTCTCATTGGGCGTCCTATAACCATTTCCTTAGTAGAGTCATTTTACGAATATAACAATACAGGATAGGGTAACAAGTTAATCAACTTGATAAATAGCTCCAAAAAGGCTCTAATGATTTTGCATATCGAGCCCGCAAATATGGTATATTAGAGTTTTAGAAAATAAAAAATATGATTATCTATCACTTTTGTTAATATGAAAGAAAAAGGGAAGACGTGATAATCCATGTGAGAGAAAGTTATAGAGACAATGGTAAAGATTCCTAGGATTCGATGTTCTTGGAATTTGGGAAAACTTTAGAGGTATCTAAGATGATTGTGTAACATTTCTAAACAATTTAGTTTGCATGATTCATGTATTGAGAGTTGCAAAAATTGAGAAACACTTGGGTAAAAAATAGTGTTTGTTCTTGAGAATTTGAAATACTTTTTATTGTAACTTATTTGAAATCTCTTGTAACAGTTTTTAAAGTATATTAAATGGGAGAGTTGATCTTTTCCCAAGAGTAGATAGAATTGATCGAACTGGTTTAACAACTTTGTGTACTCGTCTTTTATTCTTTTCTTGCGATTTGTGGATTTGCTTCACTACTACAAAATATACATTTCGTAACATCTTCTTACTTTGGCCATTCATTCCACTGAAGTAATAACTCATCTTTAGGTGCCTTTTATATTTTTAATAATTATTAAAATACTTTTCACCATGGTCCAACCTAACAACTGTGGTGGTATGTTATGGAGTGACACACTTCGAATTTCAGCACCAGTAAATTCAGCTCTATTGACTTGATCAATGGTCAATATTGGTTAACAGTCGACGCTCGAATGATGATAATTTTATGGGACAACATGTTGACTAGCTTGATAAAGATCCTGGAGGAGACTTCAGTGAGTTTGAGGATCAAGCTCAAACTCCTGGCCTGTTAAGGTTTAAAAAAAAATTATAAATATGGTTATCAATTTGTCACTTTTGTTAATATGCAATAAAGAGGGAAAATGTGATAATCTAAGTGAGAAAAACTTAGAGAGAGAGAGAGAGAGAGAGAGAGAGAGAGAGAGAGAGAGTGAGAGAGAGAGAGAGAGAGAGAGAGAGATAGAGAATGGTAGAAATCCTAAGATTTGATGTTCTTGAAATTTGATAAAACTTTAGAGGTATCTAACGAGATTGTGAAACACATTTAAACACCTTAGGTTGTGTGTATAAAACAGAGTTTGTTCTTGAGAACTTGAAAGTTTTTTTTTAAAACTTATTTGCAATCCCTTACAACAACTTTTAAAGTTTTGGAAATTGGAGAGTTGATATTTCCTCGAGAGTATATCGATTTGATTGAATTATGTAAATAAATTTTGTGTGTACCCGTCTTATATCCTTTTCTTGCTTGTTGTAGATTTCTTACACCAGTTGATAGAATTTAACTTTAGTTGAGGCCACTTATTTTGGTTGTCATTGTTTTTTGTCTTACACATCAATATTCTTGATTTGGTTGATATTATCATATTTCACAACAAGAACGTCTTTTTTTATTGAACATTTAAATTTCACAACAAGTGGCACTCATCATGGGGCAAGGGGGTTAAGAATACAAATGATCACCATAGGTTCTAAATGGGACATCGAGAAGTTTTTCGGAGACAATAAGTTTGGGTTATTGAAGGTGAATATGCAAGCAATCTTAAATCAACTGAAGTGTGTAAAAGCATTGAAGGGCGGGGCATCGATGCCTACACACCTCACACAAAAAGAGAAGATTGTGATGGTGGTAAGGTCAGAAGTATCCTTATCTTGTGCCTTGAAGATAAATTTTTAAGGGAAGTTTCCATATAGAAGATTACAACATTGATGTGGGAAAACTATTAATTATTGTATATGACCAAGTCTTTAGCTCATAGATTATGTTTGAAACAACAATTGTCTTCATTCTAAATGGTAGAGAACAAATCCATAGTGGAACGGTTGATAGAATTTCACAAGATCATTGATGACTTGGAGAATATTGACGTGAAGATAAGTAATCAGTATAAAGTTCTACTCTTGTTAAGTTAATTACCCATATACTTTAAACACTTTGAGGATGCATTTCTTTATGGTAAGGAAGATATTATTACTTTAGATGAATTCTAGATGGTTGTGAGATCCCGGGAGCTTTCAATGGTGAAATATTTGAAATTTGATGATAGTGGTACAGACTTGAGTGACTCAAGAGGAATGAGTGGGAGTAGAGGGAAGTCCAAATCACAAGGTTATAATAGGTCAAGGTCAAAATATTTTATTTGTCGTAAAGTGATTTTAACAAGGATTGTCTCAAGAGGTAGGAAAATGAAGATTTTGTTCAGGTTGCACTTGCCTTAGATAATGATTGTCATATGAGAGTTGGTGTACTAGTGGTGTTGTTTTTGGAGACTGAAAAGAGTTAAATCATGAAATCATGTTGCTCTTATCATATATTCCCAAGGAAATAATACTTTGAAACTTTGAAGTTAGAAGAAGGTGGAATCGGCGACTCGATAACAATAAGGCTTCCAAGGTTCAAGGTATTATTATGGTAAAAACTTAAAATGTTCGATGATTATACTTTTCTTCCAGACAATGTGAGGTATGTTCCAAGCTCAATCAAAATTTTGTGTCCATAAACATGTTTGAGGAGCTAGGATATTGCGTTGGAGTTGAATATAAGATGTTGAAAATTTTACATGGTGAATTGACAATGACTAAAATGTCTAAAATATGTGAATTATATACACAACAAGAAAAAAAAAGGTTTTGAGACGAGTTTTCTTAGGTGTTCCGGCAGTTCAAATCGTTGCAAACTAAGGTGGAACAACTAGTTAATTGTTGCAAAATCTTGTGTCAGGATTCTGTTATGTGATGGTTAGAAAAACCGTCGTAACATATTAGCGCAATTCTAAAAATGCCTTCACAATACAATTGTGATGGTTTTAACCTTCATCAATTTTATTGTGACAGTTGTAATGTCTTAAATGAAAATTTGTGACAGTTCAAATCGTTGCCATTTGTTTAAAAAAACCATTTATATCCATTTCGTAACGCTTTAATCTAATGCTAAATATTAGTTTTTATTTATTTTTCGCAACACTTTTAATTGTTAATAGATAAATTATTGTTTATCTTTTAAGATATTAATTTTAAAAAACGAATAGTTTTCTTTCTAAATATCAGTTTTAATATTTTTTGTAACATTTTTATTATCTTTTGTAATTCAATTTTTTAAACAATCATAAATAACTTTAAAATAAATAATTAAATAAAACTATTTTAATTTACAATAATATCTATTTAAAAATACAAATATATAATTAAACATAAATAAAATTAGGGTTAATTGTGATTTACCCCCCTGACATATGAGCGTGTTTTGGTTTACCCCCCACCGTTGCCATAGGCAGGTTTTGGCAACGATTTTTTCAAAAAAACCGTTGCCTAAAGGCATGTAGGGGGGTAAATCAAAATTCGCTCATATGTCCGGGGGGGTAAATCACAATTAACCCATAAAATTATTATCAATTTTTTACATCAAAATTAAATAAAATAGTTTTAACATTCAAAACAAAAACATTATATATATATATATATATATATATATATATATATATATATATATATATATATATATATATATATATATATATATATATATATATATATATATATATATATATATATATATATATATATATTTGGGTGGGGATGAACTTACTCCAAGAGTAGGTTTTTTTAAAATCATAGCCTTTGAATTAAATCTGATCTAATGGTTAATTAAGTAAAAGGCTAATCTAACTATTAAATTGTATTCAATTCAAAAGTCATGATTTGAAGTAAGTTAAAAAAACTTATTCTTAGAGTAAGTTGATCCTCAATATATATATATATATATATATATATATATATATATATATATATATATATATATATATATATATATATATATATATATATATGTATGTATAATGAGAATGTCATTTTTATGTGAGAACATGATAAAGAATCTGAACCATTAGATTTTAAAATGAATGATGGAGATTATGTGAGGTTTTTTTTTTCTCTCCTTCATCATTAAAATAAATGATGAGGAGAGAGAAAAAAAACCTCAAATAATCTCTATCATTTATTATTATATATATATATATATATATATATATATATATATATATATATATATATATATATATATATATATATATATATATATATATATATATATATATATATATATATATGTTCTTGACTGCCCCAATGGCTAGGTATGACCCAACTCACTTCTGCTATCAGAACGGTCCAATTGCCTAAGTCTAACCAATTTAGGGCAAAGGGAAGCATTTTACCTTTCTACCCCTCTGCTGGGGAAGGCTGGCCAATTAACCTCCAGGATCAGCTTCCCCTCGTCAGCATTTTTGCCTGTCACGCACGGTTCCACCATTCAGAAACAGTCACGATGCTTGTGCCCGCGACCACGCCCTTGCCCACGACAACGGCTGATTTCGAGCAGCTCGGCCCGTCTCAACGGTTAATTTCTGGCAGTTACCTATTCTTTGGGAGCGAGTATCTCGCCCCGAAAATAGGGACCAATGGCCAAGCGTTGGGGGCATTATAAAAACCCTCTCATTTGAGGGGGTCAGGTATTCAAAATCATCTTAAGACACACATACTTTGTTTTTGCCTTATTTTCTCCTGATCTTTACTTTAGCATCGGAGTGCCTTACCGGTACACCCTCTCCTCATCTTTCAAACCCAGCATCGCAGACGTAGTCTCTGGCCCACTTCAGGCTCTGATCAGCCGGTAAGATCAGTGATGCCGTCTGTGGGAACTCTGTTATCCCCGTCTTTCTTTCCTCGTAAACTCAAGACCAAAACAGTTCTTCCAAGATTCCGATCATGGCCAGCCATGACAATGTCCATGATGCTCGTAACTCTGCTTTCCTCCCCGTCAGCAAGACTGATGCTAACAGAGCAACCCCCTCTCTTGGGAGCGACGTCCGCCAATAGAAAGATGGAGCCATCGCGTCTCCCTCCCCCGTTCCAGTTGACCACGTTGAAGTCCAGTCCTCCTAGGACCATCAGCCTGTACCAGTTCCGCCCAGCGCCGACCTGACCTTGGCGACCCTACTCGAGGCCCTCAACCAGACCAACCTCCTAATCCTCCAGTAGAACACTTGAGCTCTAGAAGAGTCCATCCTGCCAAAATCCCCTCCACCGAAGAGAGAGCGTCGGAGATCTCGGAGTCCTCCTGTTTGACGTGAAAGAGACCGTCGGGCACCACCAGAACCAGAATCTCTAGCAATCAGAAAGCGCAACTATATCTCCCCTCGGAGCCAGTACTCCCCAGGGGCCAAGAGGACCAGAATGGACCTGCGGACAGAGCCACAACGCTCGCCTCCTCCCAGATCCAAGGGACAAGCACCAACTCTATTTCCCCGTCGAGATTGCCCGTTGACCCAAGAAATCATGGCCATGCGCCTACCTAAAGGGCTGGAGAAACCCCCATCCCTGGGCACGTACAATGACACTACATATCCTAACGAGCACATCGAGAATATCGATGCGTTACTCGATTACAGTGGCATCAGAGGCGCCATTAAATGTAGATTGTTCCCAACCACACTGAGGAAGGGAGCAATGACTTAGTACAAGAAGCTCCCCGACGAATCCATCACATCTTGGAGACAGTTAGGGAGAATGTTCTCCCGGCATTTCACGGTCTCTCGTCGCCACACAAAGACCTAAGCCTCCCTTGAGGCCATTATTCAAGGGAAAGATGAACCTTTTCGAGCCTATATCGAAAAGTTCAACAAAGAAGTCGTCCAGGTCTCCACGACCGACGATATGAAGGAGTTCTTGCTCGAGCGAGGGCTCCATCCCCGGACCGAATTTGCCAAGGCGATTGGCATTGAGACTCCAACAACGTTGGACGCCTTCCTCCTTAAGGCGCAAGCGTACATACAGTATGAGGAGAAAGAAGCTATGAGCTCCGCCTGAGACTCGAGGCACCAAGAGAGTGACAGGTCCTCAAAACACGACGATCCCTTGACATCTCGTCGGGAACAGAGAAGAAGGGATGACCGCCCACGGGAGTCCCAGGACAACAAAGGGCCTTTTGGCCATTTTCATGAATACACTCTGCTGACCGTGTCCCGAGAGAAGATCCTCTCCGAGTGCGCCAACTCGGAGTTTCGGCAAGCAGGGGTCCGATTCCCGAAATAGATATCAGCCAAGCCGAATACTAACAAGTCGAAGTATTGCCGGTTCCACAAGAGCCACAGCCATATGACCGACGACTGCATCCATCTGAAGGATGCAATTGAGATACTAATCAGGGTCGGGCACCTGAAACAATTTTCCAAGAAGAAGGACGCACCTCGGCAGGACGCCCAGGAGTCCAAGAAGGTCGAGGAAGAGGTGCCTTCCTCGGAAGAGACCAACCTTCAGGTCGCCATGAGCATCTCGCAGCATGAAGACTTCTACGTCCCTGAGGGGCTCAACATCCCTCCTTACTCCGCGACGCACAGCCCATGGGAAACCTTCCCCTCCGCCATGGTCATCTCCGGAGGGGGCTTCAACAAGGTTATTGTGGGCTCCGTCAAGAGGAATTTCGAGCATCTAGTGAACATGAGCTCGAATCAGAGTTCCACACTTGATAAAGTCCGGGGAGAGTCGGCCCTCATCACCTTCTACCGTGAGGAACTCCTCGGCGGGGCTCCCAACTCAAGCATCCCGTTGCTCGTGAGAGCATAGATGACCAACTTTGACATTCGCCGAATCTTGATCGATCAAGGCAGCTCAGTCGACATCATGTATTCCCATCTGTTCTCCACCCTCCAGCTGGATGAGACACACCTGACGTCCTACGTAGGCTATGGCCTACCGGGCTTCAACGGGTCAGTCACGATGCCTTGGGGGTACGTGGAACTGATCGTGACTTCCGGGTTTACAGAAATGGCCAGGTCCATCAAAGTCCAGTTCCTGGTCATTGACTGCCCGTCCCTCTACCAATGCATCTTTGGGCGGCCAACTCTGGCCAAAATTATAGTCGTGCCCTCAACCGTGCATATGAAGATGAAGTACTACACTTCCAAGGGGCTCGTTGCCACTCTGCACGGAGACATCAAAGCGGTGAAGAGATGTTCCGAGGCAGCCTCAAAACGGTTGAACACAATTACCGCCAAGCCGAAGACTCCCAGCAAGCCTGCTCTGCCTTGTAGCTCTGAAGAGGCGAAGCCACTGCCCCGCGTCGACTCCATCGACCTTGACAGTCATTTCTCCGAGGATGACCAGAGGGACTAGAAAAGGAAAAGGAAGGAGATTCAGCCATGTTCGAGCAGCCCTTCCACATCGACCAGTAGTGGTGAGACCTCTCATCTGATGCACACAATTCCCAATGACGAGTTCGAACTTGTCCTACTCGGTGACGACCCTCAGCGAGGAGTGAAGATCGGGACCGGCCTCCCCGACCTAGCGAGGAAACAGCTAAAAGCCTACCTCCGGGAGAATGCAGATTTGTTCGCATGGAGCGCTGCAGAGATGCCTGGGCTAGATCCTGACGTGGCCTGCCACAAGCTCACCATCGACACTGCCACTAAGGCAGTAGCTCAACGTTGGTGAAAGCAGTCTCTAGAGAAAACAGAGGCTGTCGAACAGGCTGTAAAAGACCTCCTAGAGGTAAATCTTATTTCAGAGGCCAAGTACGCTACTTGGCTGTCCCATGTTGTACTCGTTAAAAAGTCAAATGGAAAATGGCGCATGTGTGTTGACTATACCGATCTCAATAGGGCCTGCCCTAAAGGCGCATATCCCCTCCCCAACATAGACAAATTAGTTGATAATTCTGCTGGTTTTAAATTATTATCTTTCATGGACGTGTATTCGGGCTATAACCAAATCCCATGGCAAAAAGCGACAAAAGGTACACAACTTTCATGACCCAGTCGGGCAACTATTACTACAACGTAATGCCCTTCGGATTGAAAAACGTTGGCGCTACCTACCAAAGAATGATGAACAAAGTCTTCCAAGGAGAAATCGAGGGTATGCTCGAAGTCTACATGGATGACATGATCGTGAAATCCCACGAGGAATCCGATCACATGCTCCATTTGAAGAAAGTTTTCAAGCAGGCCAAGAAGTACAAGATGTGCTTTAACCCGAAGAAGTGCACGTTTGGGGTGCAAGCGGGCAAGTTCCTAGGTTTCTACCTAATAGAACGAGGAATCGAAGCTAATCTTGACAAGTGTAGAGCCTTCTCCAAGTTACCTACGCCGAACTCGAAGAAGTTCATCCAATCCCTCAACGGGATGTTTGCTTCGCTATCCCGTTTCGTGGCGAAATCTGCTCAGCACGCACTCCCCTTTTTCAAACTCCTCCGCAAGGAGGCAGCCTTTGAGTGGATGGAAGAATGCGACAAAGACCTCATCCACCTAAAACAAGCACTATTAAAACCCCCAGTCCTCTCCACCATCATTCGTGAAACCCCCGATGGACAGTCGCCCATATACTTCACGAGCAAAGCGCTGTAAGGACCGGAACTGAGATACCAGCAGATATAAAAAGTGGCCCTGACCCTCATCAATGCCACGAGGAGGCTAAGGCACTACTTTCTAGCCCACATAATTGTGGTACGCACGAACCAGCCTGTGAAGCAGCTGTTGGGTCGTCCAGACATGGCCGGCAGAATGCTCAAATGGTCACTGGAACTGTTCGAATTGGACATTCAGTATGAGAGCAGAAAATCCCTCAAGGCTTAGGTGCTGACGACTTCGTCGCATAGATGACCTTGCCCGACTCCCTCGATTGCGGGGCTCGTAGGTGGACAATATTCGTCGATGGAGCATCCAGCTCGGCAGGGAGCAGGGCAGGCATCATCCTAGAAAACGAGGAAGGAATTATCGCCGAGGTCTCGCTTACCCTATCTTTCCCCACTTTCAACAATCAGGCCGAGTATGAAGCCTTCCTCGTAGGCCTACGCCTCGCCGAAGACCTGAGAGCCGAGGAAGTCATCATTTGCATAGATTTTCAACTCATGGCCCTCCAGGTTCGGGTATATTACCAGGCCAAGAACGACAATTTATCCGAATACTTATCCCTGGTTAAGGAAAAGACGATGAAGTTCGCATTAGTAGAGGTAAAACATGTTCCCCGCGAACACAATGCCCGGGCATATGTTTTGTCAAAGCTGGTGAGCACGAAAAAGAATGGAGGAAACAAATATGTCATACAGGAAGTATTTCCTCGACCAAGCATCAAGAGAACTTCCACGAACCTCGACGTGCACGTCATTGGCGACAACAACTGCTGGATGACCCTAGTCTACAACTACCTCGCCAAGGACAAACTACCGTCCGACCCAAAGGAAGTCAGTGTAGTCAAGCGCAGAGCCTGCTCCTATGTCCTGGTCGAAAATAGGCTCTACAGGTGAAGGTTCTCCATCCCTCTCCTTTAATGTGTCGAGGAAGAGATGGTCACCCACGTCCTGCGCGAGATCCACGAGAGGATTAATGTCTAGCACCTCAGGGGAAGATCCCTTTCCAGGAAGGCTCTATGAGCAGGATATTACTGGCCAACCATGCAGCATGACGCAAAGGAACATGTGAAGAAATGCGACAAATGGCAACGGCACGGGGACATGCACTTGGCACCGCCTAATGAACTCAAAGCAATGTCATCCCCGTGGCCATTCTCATGGTGGGGCCTGGATATCCTAAGACCATTCGTCGTAGGGTAAAATAGGAACAAGTACCTGATAGTATGCGTTGACTACTTTACAAAATGGATAGAAGCAGAGGCTTTTGCAAAAATAACGGCCCACAACATACTCCGCTTCTACAAGTGGAACATCCTTGCTCGCTTCGGCATCTCCCAAGAAATCGTCACCGATAACGGGACACAGTTCATGGACAAAAAATTTCAAGAGTTTGTCGACTAGCTGGGCACCAAGCAACACTTCACGTCCGTTGAGCATCCCCAGACGAATGGGCAAGCCGAAGCAGGGAACAGGGTAATCCTGCGAGGTCTCAAACGGAGACTGGACGAAACTAAGAAATAATGGGTCGAGGAGCTGCACAACGTGCTCCGGGCCTACTTTACTACACCACACTCTTCGACCAAGGAAATCCCTTTCCGTTTGGCATACGGGACTGAGGCAGTAATCCCTATTGAGATACATGTGCCCTCCAGGAAGACTGAAGCTCCCCTAGACGAGGAGATTTATAGCGAGGCACTAAGGGAGGAGCTCAATCTCGTCGAAGAGGTTCGGTCAGGAGCAGGCCTCCGCTAGGCCTCATTAAAAAAATTACAATTAGGCATAACGCCAAAGTTATACGATGAGAGTTCCAAGTAGGAAGCCTCGTCCTAAGGAGGAATCACAAAGATTCTCGAGAAGGCAAACTCGGCGCTAACTGAGACGGGCCCTATCGTGTTCGAGCAAAAACAGAGAATAAGGCCTACTACCTGGAACATATTAAGGGGGAAGAACTCGCTCGACAATTGAACGCTAAAAAGCTAAAACAATATTATAGCTAAGGCCTTAACCGCCAGCATGCTCCGTCGACACGACGAGCATAACGCACCGACCATAAGTGCACGCCTAGGTACAAGCACTGCATGCCAGAATAAATCTAGGCAGTTTTTGCTCAGGAACAAACAAAACCCATGCCCGAAGGCGGTCCCTCGATCGAGCCTGCTGTCGTCCCAGTACCATGAAAGGAAGAACACTCAGCTCGTGATGGGAAGTTTACACCGCGAACTCATGCCACAAACGCGACCTGAGCTCCGCCCTCATACCCGGAAGCTACCCAGGCCTTTTGACCAGTTCCCCTTACTGTCGAACACATCTTGTCGAGCAAACCCCGAAACAAAAAATCATTTACTAAAGTAGCCCTTATAACGGGCATGCATATCGAGCAGCATTTTGACGCTTAGCGAAAATTAAGCAAAGTAAAAAGTTGCACAAAAACAAATCATACACAACCGACCACCATGGCCGAAGATAAACATTACAATAAAAACGGCCACAAGGACCGTGATTGTGGTTGTTACATTATAAAGGGGCCAAGCCCCATACAAAAAATAAATTACAAAAACTCGGCACGCAGGCTGGGAGTACAACAGAAAGGAAATTCACTCGGTCGTTGGCTGAGACTCTTCACGGGCAGGTGTAACACCCCAAAATTTTCCCTCATATTTTACCCTCAATAAGTGGCTTTTGCTTCACATACATATGCATCTCCATTAGGACATTCGCATAGCATGCATGCATTCAATTAGGCACCATGGTTCAAAAGGATCAGTGACAAGTGCAAGTTAGGGTTTCACAGTGGTCCGAGGTATATATAACAAATAAGACTGACTCTTCTGGTTCTTCAAGCGATGAAGTGTGGAATTAGGGTTTTGATTCATGGTTATTGAGGATCTCTTCTGCATCAAAGGTTATTCTTCTCCAAAATTCACCAAGGTCTTGAATTAGGGTTTATTTCTCTGTATTTCTCAGAAGACCAGGGTTTCATTCTTTTGTGTATGGAGTGAATTAGGGTTTCTTCTCAGCATGAAAAGCTTCTTTCATTAATCTTCCTCAAAGATTAGGGTTTTCTACACTATAAGGGTTTGTTCTTCAACCAATATGACAGGAAGCATGGATTGATATTCTTCTCTTGTGCTTACATTTGCCAGTTGGTCTTGGAGCTGGTGACGATTACCAGGTGGAGCATCTCATTAGGGTTTTACTTGGGGTCATTCATCATTGGAGAGTACAAGTAATTGGTTTTCATTGTGTGTGAAGGATCATTGATTGGGTTTAAAGCACCTTCATTCATACTTGGTCAAAGTTTTGAATTGGATTTAACAGGCTATTTGTTTCTATTGTAGTGAAGCTTCTTGACCAGATGTTTCTTTTGTCGTTAAGATTCTATTTTCTCATGTGTGTTAAATGTTTCTCACTTTAGTGATCAATTGGCCTGTGATACAAGTTAGTGATTCTTGGATCTCACTTTAGATTTGAATTCAAAAAGAAGTTTGGACTTCATCAAGGTTTAAAGAGGAGAAAATGTATTTGGACTTCATCAAGGTTCAATTTTAACTTAGGTTACAAGTTATTTCATTTACAAAACAAGGCTGCAAGGCCTTACAATACTGTAATACCCCAAATTTTCACCACTTAGATTTCCCATCATTGTGAAAATCATCATCACAATATGGATGAACCATCATGCTTCATCACTCTCCCCAAAGATGGGTGAGCATCCAATACAATCAAAATTTGGGTTTCAAGCCCTCTCTGAGTGCTTAGACAAAGGATCAATCAAGAAATGACATGATCTTCAACTTGTCTAATCTCTCAAACATCCTCAAAGGATCAAAAGGACTCCTACTTCAAGGATTAAGCACAAAGCTGCTCCCTTCTAGGTGGATTAAGTCTCAAGATCGACAGTGTCACCAAATTAGGGTTTTGGTCGACCAGGGCCTCCAGATGGAAATTTTCATCTGGGCACAAGCCATTGATCCAAAACATTAACCTAATATACTTCATGGAACCCCATGAACCCATGCATCAAGTCAATTTTGCCTCAGGGGATGCATTCATCAAAAATAAGGAATTAGGGTTTCTTGACCTAATTCACCCCTAAGTTGACTTTTAGGACAAATCATGAGCCAAGACTTTAAGAGATGATTTGAGGGTCTCTAATAAACTATATTGATCCATTTGGAATAATGGATTAATCCAAGAAGCTTGAGCAACAAGTCTCATTTTCATCTGCACCACAATTAGGGTTTCGCGAGGAAAGTCAACTGTAACTTTGACTTTTGACCAAGACATGCTCCCAAACCCCAATACATGATTGAATATACCCTATGACACCCATGGAACATGTCCATCAAGTTTGATTTAGGTCAAGGACATGATTTCCTGAAGAATTGCACAGTTTGGAATTCATCTGATAAAAAGTCAACTGTGCACAAAAGTCAACTTTGACTTTTTGAGATTTTTCACCAAAATGGATTTTTAACCCTAAAATGATGTTAATGTGTGATTTGAATCATCATTCATCAACAAAAATCAAGAAAAGTGAGATAACTTGTAAAAGGGGTAACCATAAAACTTAGAAATTTTTCTAAGTTAAAAATAAAGTGGCAAAGGTACCAACTTTGAAGGACCATAACTCCTAAACCACAAGGCCATTTTTTCTCATCCAAAGATGGATTTGTTGCCCTCATTATCACCTACAAAAACTTCAACTACAAGTCATTCCAATTCATTAAGGATTTTGAGTTATGGAGTGATCAAAGTGGCTGAAAAGTGAAAATGTCACTTTTTTCAACACTTAGTGAAATTTTCACTAAGTCAGATTCTGCCTCACTTTTTGCCAAATGTAGGGGGATTTTTCACTTGGAATCAAAAGAGATCAAAACCAAACTTGTTCAAACAGTTGTTGTATCATGTAAGAGCTTTCCAAAATGGTCAAGAACATTGCCAAATTCAACCTACACCATGAGATACAACATTGCCAAGTTGCCTTGCTGAAATCTGTCAAGGCAAGGAAGAATTTACAACTTTGGTCGATTTGCCAAAATCAGCCAAATTCATTTGCTCCTATCCACTTGGACACCTCAGAGGATTGAATCTAAAGGGGACAATCACTGAGCCAAGCCTCCAAAGTCCATGGAACAAGAAATAGCATGTTGAACCTAGAATGGCCAAAATAGGGACAAGACTTCAAATTTGGAATGAGGCATTCAATGGAACCATCAAGGTGGCATGGACTGAGCCATTCTCATCTGAAATCAGTCAAGACTTATCCAAGACCAAGGGAACCAAAGCTCTGTGCCCTAACCTCTAGTCAATGGCTAGAGGAGACTTGGATTTTCATTTGCCAACATTGGCCAAACCTACTTACCAGCTGCCATGCACTATTCCTTGCAAAACAAACTTGCTCTACTATAAATAGAGCTCAATTGTGGTCAGTTTGAGTACACCAAAGCCATCTAACAGATGCTTTCCTAAAAATCTCTTCTTTCACTCCAATTTTGCCTTCTAAGGCAAGTCACTATCGGGTTTTGAGTTTGAGAGCAATTCCAATCAAACCAATCACTCACACACCTCACATACATCACATATGAGCTGATCAAACACTTAGATTACTTCTGAAACATCAATTTCACAAAATCACCAGCTGGTTGCTCAAGGTTTTAACCAAAGTGCAGCTGAGGTGCCACAAAATGATCCAGCCAATTTCAATCAAGTCCAACCATCCAAACACAATCCATAGGGTGTAGGGAAGCTGTTCAGATCATCACCACTCATCTGTAACACCTCCAAATCAAAAATCACTTTGAACTTGCTGTCACGACTTGGAGGTAAGCACATGCTTGGGCATCTCTCAATCTATGCATATTTCCTCGCACAATAATTTGGCCATATGTTCATAATCATGCATGGAATGTTTTCCCTCAATTAATTGCATTGTTTGAATCGTGTATCAAAAATCCTAGCCTTCATGCAGAAATTAGGGTTCTTGAGGTCTCTTCGTGATTTCTTGTTGTATGTTTAATTTAAATGAAATTAAAGTACATAGACAAGATCGTGAGGTTGAGACGAGCATAATGATATGTGGATTGCATGATATGATTACGTATTCATGGAGATTGGATAGAAAATGCAAATCTGAGAAACCAAGAACACGCGCGTGTTCTTCAGGTTGTTCTTGGCGCCATTTTTAGAAATTCAAATATTTGAATTTTGTGATTTTGTTTAATTGATTCAAAAATTAATTTCTCTCTGAGTTTTAATGATTTTGAGTTGATTCTTTTTTTAATAATTCACAAAAATGTTAAAATATTTTATTTTCACAAAAAATACCAAAAATATTGTTTATTTCATATAATTGATATTTTTGTAAAGAATTAATATTTTAATTGTTTTTGACATTTTAAATATTTTTTCTACATTGATTTTGCAACTCTTAATGCTTTCTAATTATTTTGTAGGTCAATACTTAATTTTTGAAGCATTAATCCAAGATCACAATTTGTTTTCCATGTGTTAAACAATTTTTGATCATTTTAATTGAATTTTTATTCAATTAAATACATTTTGAAAACAAATTAGGGTTTTGGATTAATTCAACCCTCATAAATCATTTTCAAAACTCACTTGGGCCTCTTGAGAGAGTGTAAGACCCATCCCCCCCTTGTACAAAAACCTTTTGGGCCTCACTCATTGTATAAGTCCCTCTGTACAAGTAAACGGCGCGATCGTCGCCCGTTTAAAAATAAAAATCATCTGGGCCTCTCCTTGAGCTATAAGACCCATTCAAAACACTTTGGGCCTCTATTAGAGTGTAAGACCCAATCCCCCTTTTAACCAAAACATCTTGGGCCTCACTTATTGTATAAGTCCCTCTGCGTTAAAAGAAAACCTCGGCGCGATCGCCATTTTTAAACGAAAAATCATTTGGGCCTACCCTCGTGTTATAAGCCCCACTCTTTTCTTTAAACCTTTTTGGGCCTCTTGAGAGAGTGTAAGACCCATCCCTTTGTACAGAAAACCTTTTTCGGGCCTCAGTCACTTGTATAAGTCCCTCTGTACAAATTCAAACAGTGCGCTCACTAATAAAACCCTGGGCCTCTCCTTGAGCTGTAAGCCCCAAATCTTTCTTTTTCAAAGCACTTTCTCCTTTGATTTTGAATATGCTGTTGTTTTCAATCTTTCTTTGTTGAACAACTAACCAAACAGCATGGAAGCACTCCAACCGAGTAAGTGGTTATCGCTTTCGTTTACTGCTTTCATATTATAAACTGTATTGTGGGGCTGCTCACTGTAAGTCTCCTTTCATAAACTCATATCTACTGTGTAATAATAGTATAGATATTTCGAGTTTCCCCGGCAACTACGTCTAGAACTAGGTGACGCCGTTTCATTTATTCGTAGAAATAGACGCCTAGATCCCCAATAGGAGCACCAGATACAGTCTTCTCTTCGGCTGTCCTCCTTAGGAATCGTCAAGAAGCTCTACTCCCCAAGATGAATGTATTCTCCGTGAATGGCATCTTTGAGTTTCTTCCAAATTCTCGAACTTTCCTGACTTGATCTATTCCTTGTGGATAGCTTGCCTTGAATGTCTCGGGGTTTGGGTACCCACTACGGTCATAATCTTGGACCTTAACTAAGGAACCCTCTTCAAAGGTTAAAAGTCGCTGGATAGTAAACCTCACACGTTTACCAGTGGTTTTTATCTTTAAAAGAGTTATCTCTCCTAATGGAAAGGATATGATAGACCCACGGGCTTTTTAAAAGCATCGGCCTCCTCTTGGGCATTATTCAAGGACACTACGGCTTCTTAGAAGTATTCACAGCCTCCTCTTAGGCTTCGTATAATGATCTCTTCCTCCGGGAATGATAGCCTCCTCTTGGGCTTCGTACAAGGACCCGTCGGCTTCTTAAAAGTTTCCAGCCTCCTCTTGGGCTTCGTACAAATTGTCCCGACGACCTCCTAGAGGTATAGGAACAGAACCTAGTCATCCTCATAGAACAGTCCTTTCATAGAGTCTACTACTGTTTCTCAAAACATAGTACAAAAGATAAAACTCTAGACACGGACAGTCTAACTTCCTTGAGTCTCAAAAGACATTCTCAAGTGACCCCTTCGTTAAATAGGAAGGAAACCCGCAGACTCGGACAGTCTCAATACCCTTTGGATTTCCAGTTTCCTCAAAGAAAAGGAAACAACCCCGATCCTCAGATCTAACCCATGAGTACAGTGATGCTCATATAAGAACTGATTTTCTCTTTCAAAATCAGTATATTGGACCTGTCACTTAACTGACACAGTAACCTTAGCCTTCTCTTGGGCTTTGTACAATGATTCTCCCCAGCAGAGTCAAACAACATTTTAGCCTCTCTCTCGGGCTTTGTACGAGACACATAAGAGACTCCCTCGTTGAGTCAATCACCTTTTCGCCTCCATCTCGGGCTTTATACGAGATACAAAAAGGTTCTTTTTTTGAGCCAAACAAACTTTAGCCTCCATCTCGGGCTTCGTACGAGATACAAAAACACTCTCTTGTTGAGTATAAAAGATTCTCTTGTTGAGTCAACCCTTTTAGCCTCTCTCTCGGGCTTTATACGAGACACCAAAAGACTTCATCGTCAATTCAAAACCTTCTAGCCTCTCTCTCGGGCTTTGTACGAGATACAAATAGCCTCCTCTTAGGCTATGTATAAGAAAACCACTGGTTGATCCAATCAACCTTTTAGCATCAAAACTGTGCCTCGTTCACAGTACACAAACATCAACAACTCATTTCCCTTCATCTAATCGCTGTAAGCGGCAAGCCTCTGGATCATCTACATCCATGCCACTGTCCTTCTTTTAGCATGAGGAATTCCTAAGGAAAGATGGCATTGCTCTACACTGAGTTAAAGTCTTCTCCTTCAGGTTAAAACCCTTTCTTCGGAAATTATGGCATTGCTCGGATCCGCGTATCCCAGTTAAAGTAATTCTCCTTCTCCCCTCTTTAGAGATGACAAATTCTCTCTAAAGTCGAAGTCTTTCAGTTTCACGTCTTGGGCTTTGAACAAGACACAAATAGACCTTTCAGCTTCACATCTTGGGCTTTGAACAAGATACAAATCACCTTTCGCTTCACGTCTTGGGCTTTGAACAAGACACCAAAAAACCAATTTCCTCCCATAGAATAGGAGGAACTACGAACGCTCTGATTTCCCTGTTTCGGTAAACGGGAATACGTAGGCATAAGATCGAAAGAAAAGATCTTAGCGAGCACAATCAACAAAAAAACCCAAATCCCATATCTCCATCAATCAAAAGCAATAATTCAAAAGCATCAGTCCTAACATCCTAATCCTTGTTCCCCGCCAGAAACCTTCTGCCCAGATAAAAAGAAAGAAAACAGTATTGGCGAAAATACAAATAACCAGTACAAAGGCCCCCCCCACATTGATAGCATTCGTAACCTAACAGACCGCTGTTTAAACTCAGTATGCAAAGCAGGGTTAATTGGAGACAACTATTTCCCTTCCTTATTCAGCTCACAATAGGATAAAAAATGAATTGACCTGTAGTCAAAGCTCAAACCGCAGAGAGCGACCAGCGCTTAAGAACCGCGTCCAAAATCGCTCGCTACAAATACTACCAAAAGGGAAAATTACATGAAAAATCCAAATTTTAACTTTTTGGTCAAACAGTTGACGAAAGTCAATTAACTATCCTAGTCTTGAAGTCTTCTTCATCTTAATCCATCATCTATACCACTTGTCTCCATATTCAAACATCAAGTCTTTGCCATCTCCAAATAGCCATGTCATGCCATAACTTCATGTCATATGCTGCATTTCTAAACGATGTGCCATTCCTACATAAACCATTCAAAAACCAAGTGAAAATTCTGCAACAAAGCCAAGATTCATAAACTAATCAACATGCTTTTAAGGTTACAATCATAACATTCAACGTTCACATATTCAACACAAGGTCATACAACTTTCAACATGGAAATGCAGCAAATAACAAACCATAGAAACAGTCCAATGTGAATCCATCGCATGAAAACCAAAACCAAGATTATGTATACAAATTCAACAAAACCGCAACTGTAACTCTATTCTCAAACAACTTCTAGCAACCTTGTACATTCAAAACCAACTGTAACTAACTAAAAAAACAGTTGCCAAACTATAAATCAAACTTGAATTTCACTCTGACTACAAAAAACCATCCTAATTGTTTCAGCTTTCTTGTCAAACCAGCCACTGTATCAATTAACCAATCCAACAATTCACTTCATTGACTATTCCATTCAAGCCTCAAACATATCAACCATAACAGTTTCTCAAGCTAACCTAACATATAGCATCACATACAACCATCACATGAGCAGACAATATCAAGTTGAGCTATAAATTATACCATAAGTCCAAAAGCACTTCAAGCCATGCTATAAGTCCAAGTTCAAAGGAAAATAATCCACAAAGGGGCTACTAATAGTCATACCAATGTGAAGCCATAACTTAGGCAGGTCACGAGATAACAAGCCAAAAAATCAAAGAGAGTTTGTGAAGCCAGCAAGCAAATAGATTCTTTCATGTTCACTCACTGATCAAGTTGTTGCTGAATTACATTTGCGCCTATGTGAGCTTCTTGTTAAGCAAGTAGTCACATCACCATCTCTCCGAATTACATTCGAATGACTCATTGATGGAACCGACGTCTGCTCCAACTGCTCCAGCTTCTAATACCAAGCACATGGCTGCTAACCTGGGTACAACGGGGCTGTTATCAAATTTTGAACACAAACACATTGGAAGCGGAAAGTCACGTATAAGCACGCATTGCACAAGAGAAAATTGAGCTCAGATTAAATGCATCGCTTACGGCATCATAAAAATTCAAACAAACACACTCAAAATAGAAATTGCTAACTCACCAGACTGATTTCAAACTGCACATCTCAGATTAGCCAAGCTTCCAAAATAGAGTTAATAGAGCAATAACAAATTGATTCAAAGGGAGCAGTTGACATCCTCACTATCAGTAGAAATCAACTAACTCTCTAATCTTCTAATTAACAATTTCCAAACAGTTTTTAACTTCACTAACTAACTTTCATAATCTCATAACCAACTTTCAAAACAGTTGCAAATTAACTAACAATTCTCAACTAATTTCAAATCTCAGAATCCAAACCTAACAAACTTCCTATCCCTAAAACTAACCAAGTAATAACCTTGTAACCAACATAAAACTAGCTAACTTACAAGTTAGTTACAAACTAACTTGCACCCTAAAACCCAACTCCATAACTTCCCTAATGCCTCTAACTACAAGCCAATAATTTAACTAACTGACAAGTCAGTTACATGCCTGCAACTACCTGCCCTAACTGACCAAGGCAGTTACAAACAAACCCTAAGATAACTACCAATTTTAGTTGCTAACCAATACTAGCATAACCAACTAACCTAATAACTAACTGACATAACAGAATAACAAACTTCAATCACTTCCAAAAAAAAACCACCTTATAACCAACTCTTCACTCTCCAACCAAAGGGAAAAAATCACTCTTCACCATTACATCTTTTTTCACTTTCCTCCTAATTCACTCTCTGGGCCTTCTTCTTCATTCACCTTTGAACCTCACTCTAATCCCTTCTACACATTCTTCACCCTCATCATTCTCTGAACCAATTCATCATCCATTCTCTGCTATCAAGCCTCACCTCTCTTAAGCTCTATAAATTAAGAATAGCTCTCTCAATTTCATTCTTTTTTTGTGGACTTGTCTTCTTCACGCTCTATTCCTTCACCATTCTCACTTCACTTTTTCACAATTCCTCACCATTCTCCCTCCACTCATCTTCAACTCACATTCACACTTCAACACCTGTAACAACCTTCAACCATTCATCACTCTCCAGCCACCTGCAACAATCCATAATCCTCACTCTTCAACTCAATCTCACCACAGAGATTTAACAATCATCTCAACCTCATTGAATTCATCAATCTCTCCACTCTCTGCATCACTCACATAAGGAGCAGAATACTACTCAACAATTCACAACACGCTCACTGCTGAACATTCTTCAACATCACAAGAACAATAGCATCACAAGCTCAAGAACGCAAAGCCACAACAAATTCCACGCATAGTACAACAACATCGATTGCAGAAGAATTCATAATGCACAACAACAACATGAAGTAACAATTCCTGCAGACTACGAGTGGAGAGGAAGAAGAATAAAAAGCAGGAAGAAGCATCAAGAAGCCTAACCTGAAAGTTGCAAATCTTCATCGTCGTCGTCACCTTCATCGCTCACTTGCGTCACGGTAGGTCGCCACCATCTCTCTCACATTTTTCTTGATACCACGAGATAGAGAGAGTTGAATAATACACTTCACCTTTGGTCTTGATCCAAGATTGAGCACCACAATTGTTTAATCTAATTTCTCAGTTCGTTAGGGTTTCGTTTGTTGCTTAGATTTAGGTTCAATCAAAAGAAATTGAAGGAAATGAAGGTTGGAGTGAGGGGTAGCGATGGGAGACGAAGAGTATGGTGAGTTCAATTTCTAATGATTGGATTGTGGTCGTCGCCGACGCCGTGAGGCGTGCCGACAGGATTGTGTATCCGACGATGTTAAGTTGAAAGTAGAAGGAGGACAAGCAAAAAACTGAACAATGAGCTTGAATCCCTTCACAATTCAGGCCACACGTTTTTGGGCTTCCAGGCCCGTTCAAAACACTATTCACACCCTTCGGAAGTCCGTGCACCTCCCTGGCCTGTAGCATAGGGCTGGTTTGGGTTTGGGCTTCATGGCCCATTTAGGATTTTTGTCAATGCACTATTGATTCACTGCCTGCACCCCTCTGTCTCTTGGTTTATTTTTCTCATATTTTAATTTTCCTATTATTTTGTTTTGAGTAATTCTCATGATTATTATGTGATTAGAATTTCATGAATTTTTTCTTATATTTTGTTGAAACTTTTGTGACATTCTTGTAGAAGTTTTGTTATACTTGTTTAGAATTTTTGTAGTTATTAACTTGTTAAGATTTTAATAATATTTTGTTGAAATTTTGTGATAACATTTGGTAGAGTTTTATGTCAATATTTTGTGAGAATTTGGTGCATGTAGTTTGTTTGATTTTTGGTATGTTCCTTTGTGGAATCTATGCCTTTAATTTTGGATGATTTCATACCTCATTTTGATTAATATCTTGTACACAATTTCCATGCATCATGCTATCTTGTATTCATATTTAATATACATTGCTAACTATTTCTCTTTCATGTGAGGTACGACTTTGGGGACTTGGGCCTTCCTTTAGCCTTTAATGTGCCTCTCCCGTGATTATACTTTTATTCACATGCCATCCCCCATTGGTGGGTTCCTTATACTTCCCCCTTCCCATGGACATGTAATAATGTAGATTTACCACTTTGATTATTTTCTTGGATTGCCTTGACTAATTTTTGAGTTATCTTTGGTAGTGATTCATACTTGAGTTGCTAAGTTGTTTGAAGGTAGGAAGTGATGTTACATACACAGCTGTTGTGCACAAGGTGAGTTGTTAAATGTTGCAATTATGTCTAGACCTTTTATACCTATTTAGTTCTGAAAACAGGGGTTGTTAAAAGCTGTTATAGCTTGTCGCTGGATTTTATCGCTGTACAGGTACAGGAGCGCTGTTGTTGCTTCTGTTTTTGGGTTATTGTCTTGTCTTTTATTTTCTTTTGGATGAATGGAGAGTCACTCAACTTCCTTATAGTTGAAATTACGACATCATTTTCATCTTGTGGTTGACGAAGAGTCACTTAACTTCCTCATAGTTGAGATCACGACATCGTTCTTTTCTGGTTATTTTCTTTTAGTCGAGAACGAGGAGTCACTCAGTTTTGTTTCTTAGCTGAGATCACGACATCGTTTATTTTGTGAGTGATTAGTATAATGTTTACTTGTGTTTTTTCACATGATCCCTTAGGATTCCTAGCTCGACTTAATTTCCGATTAAGCTTAAGGTAGGAGAGACATTAGGCTTTCAATCCTTTGCATGTCAACAATTAGGATAGTCCCTTTCTAAACCTTAACCTTAGATCAATCCAAGCAAGCTAACATAGGTAGAGATTCCCTTTCCTTATTTCAACTATAGGATCAATCATCGCATGACAACTCTTAGGATGAAAATCCCCTTAGATTTTTCTTTTAACCATTTGAGTCTCTCTTCTCTCTCTAAAAGAAAAGCAAAAACACTTAACAAATATTGTATGTGTAGTGCACCACGAGCATTAAGAACATGGGAAATGATTATTGAGGGTCTCCTTTACTCTTCTAGGGTGCTTTGCAAACATTCCGTTAGGGGCGATCTTGTCAAAGTATTCGCTTATATGTCATAGTATTTAGCACGATACATATCGCAAACAAAACAAATCAAAACACTTCTTCTAAAAGGCATAAACAAATCAATCGTCTTCCTTCGATATTCTTTTCTTATCTCACTCCCTCTAATCGTAAGGACACACTATTTTCGTTCTACTGCAAACAAGTAAACGCGTAAGACTCCACACAACGAGCGGCAATACCTAAACTGCTAGAACGCGAACGTTAGCATCGTCCACCTAAAAAACACCAAACAAACAAGGCCACCCGTATGCCAAACTACGACTGCTATGACTTCCTCTCTCTCTCTCTCTCTCTCTCATCTGATTGAGGATACGTAGGCACAAGACGGCAATGTCTTGGCGAGCAACCTTCCCTCATCACCCGTAGTCCTCCGAACTATGTTGACTCTGACTTTCCCATTCCCGAGGGAATACGTAGGCCAAGGACGGCGAAGTCCTATCGAGTCAATTTTTGTTTTCTTTTCCCCTTTCCCCTGTTTCCCATTCCTTTCTAATTATCATCGGAGCTTCAGATACCTACACCCTTTGATCAGAACAACAAGCATGGATCCCATCGAGTACGATGGACGCGAGGGGGTGCTAATACCTTCCTCTCACGTAACCGACTCCTGAACCCCGATCTTGGTTGCGATGACCATGTCTTTCCCCTTTTTAGGTTTTATTCGATCGTTTCCTTTCCGTGCATCAGGATAAATAACATTCAGTGGCGACTCTGTTTCCCGCCGGTTATTTTTCGCTTTGCGACAGTAGGCTGCTCCTGTTCCTCGCCGAATTGAAGGATGTCGGGGATGACGATTTTGCCGTCCACCACACTGTGGAGGAACCTGGTCCCCTTAGTGGACGATTCGACCCCGGGGTTCACGATCCTCAGCTGCTCCACAACATTGTTAAAAGCATCCTCGGCGATACCCACATAGTTATCCTCCGCCTGGCTGATACGAGAAACAAGCTCAGCTCAAGTCGTCAGAATCTTCACTTCATCGCTTTCCACCTCGGCAGGAGCAGCGACGGCTCTCAATAACTCGACCAGGTCCTTCGTGGCTTTCTTCTCCACAACCAAGGTGTCCTTCTCTTCGATGACCTTGGCAGCTCGTCCTTTACTTCTTCACTGCCTCCTCGGTGGCCCTGGCCTGCGCCTCCTGAGACTTCTTCAACTACTCTTCCAGGACCGCATTCGCCGCCTGGGGCCTTCTTCAGCTCTGTTTCATGGAGAGCACCCTCCTCGGTGTAGACCACCGCCATTTCCAGGGCCCTTATCAGGGCAGCAGTATCCTGAGCCAGCATCGTCCTCTTGCTCGGACGATCCATCTCCTCGAGCTTCAGAGACTCTGCCCGATGGAGTACTAGAGAAGATCCCTCAAAGAAGTTCCTATTGTGGAAATAGGGAGGCAGCTCGAACTTACTCTTCTCCCCCTCTTGGGTAAGGTCGAGGATCTCGCCCGTCCGATGGCACTTGTGCCTTAACGTTATTGGCGCTGGGGAGGTGTGGGCGGCAGATGGTGTGGACGAGGAAGTCTCCGATCCCGTCTGAGGAGGAGGCGCTCACTGGATGAGGCAGCTCTTCTCGATCGTTTGGCCCCCCTTGAGCTTTGCATGAGCATTCTTCACCATTCGCTCGTAGGCAGAAGACATTTTGTTAGTTCCTGGATTGGCTGGAATTTTGGTAAAACAAAGTATATTCAATGTTGATGTCAAGGTTCTGATGTTGCAACATTGAAGTCTTAACACTGGGCTGTGTTAAGTAGTTAATTGATGAAGTTGGATGTCTGATGTCACACAGGTGATGTTGTAACATCAGATCTGTAGAAACAATAACATCAGGTGCATATGTTGTTAGGGCACGCGTGTTAGCTGGAATTGTGGAGAGTGGTTGACTCATTGGATGAGAATATCTTGGGATAGATATTTTCTGTTACATGGGAGATTTGATTGCAGGTCTGTTGGAGAATTAAAAGGTTGAAGATTTAAAAAGATTTTGGGGATAAAATCTGTTTTGAAGATTCAGTTTTAATTAACAAATCTAATCTAATATTGTAGCAAGTCCAAGACCAATTCAAGGAGCTATATAAAGTGCACAAGACCAAAGGAAAAAGCGACAGAAAACATTCAGAAGATCAAGAGCTGGAGGCTTAATGTCTAGAGTTTGTTTAGAGTGCTTGTATTTACACTATTCTAGGGTTTGAATAGGTGTTGAGTTTCTGTCCTCTCTAGAAGCTGTGAAGCAATAGAGAGTGGTTGTTTGATCGAAGCTGTGAAGTAAGATCAAGGGTACTCAAAGTGGTTTCTTTGAGTGTTTGTAAGGGATTGAGTGGTGTTCTCATACCTAAGTGGTTTCTTAGGTAGGAAGTTATTAGTAGAGTATAAGTTTAGGAGATTGTCAACGGGTTGTTGAGTCTGTAAATTATATCTACAAGTAGTGAATTCCATCCCTGGCTTGGTAGCCCCTAGAGTAGGTTGGTTGTAACCGAACTGGGTCAACAATTCTTGGTGTTATTTTACTGTTATTGCTGTCCATTGTGCAGAGTGTGTTGTTGTGACATCACACCTTAACATCACACGTCTGATACCAGAATTTCAATTGGTATCAGAGCAGGCATCCTGTCTGTCTCTGGGTGAGATCTAGGGAAGTTACTTTCTGGTGAAAAGATGGACAAAGAAGTTGGAGGATTCGTCAACAAACCCCCTATTTTGGATGGATCAAATTATGACTATTGGAAGCCAAGGATGACCACCTTCTTAAAATCCTTGGACAGTAAGGCTTGGAAGGCTGTTATTAAAGAATGGAAAGCTCCTGTCATGTGTGAGAAGGACGATGCTGGTAAAGATAAAGAAGGCACCTCTAAGCTAAAGCCTGAAGAAGAATGGACCAAGGAGGAAGATGAGCTCGCCCTTGGAAATTCCAAAGCTCTAAATGCCATCTTCAATGGAGTGGATCAGAATATCTTCAGGTTAATCAATACCTGTGAAGTTGCTAAGGAAGCGTGGGATATCTTGCAGGCTACTCATGAAGGAACATCTAGAGTCAAGATGTCACGACTTCAGATTTTAACATCAAAATTTGAAAGCCTGAAGATGAAGGATGATGAGACTATTCATGATTTCCACATGAGTGTTCTTGAGCTGGTCAATGCATCTAGTGCTCTTGGAGAGAAGATGTCTGATGAAAAGCTTGTGAGGAAGATCCTCAGGTCCCTACCTAAGAAGTATAAGATGAAGGTTACTGCCATTGAAGAATCACAAGACATCAGCAAGATGAGAGTTGATGAGCTCATTGGATCTCTTCAAACCTTTGAGCTTGGGTTAAATGAGGAAGAACCAGAAAAGAAGCCGAAGAGTATAGCCCTGGTGACAAATGGTGAAGAAGAGAAAGGGAAGAGATCTGAATCCCAGGGGGATCTATCTCAGGCCATAGTGATGTTGGGAAGACAGTTCACCAAAGTATTCAGGAGAATGAATAATAACTCCAGGCCTAATGTCAAGAACATGACTTCTGACACCAGCAAGAAGGATGAAGAGAAAACTGCCCAAGATAAAGGAGTGCAGTGCTTTGAGTGTGAAGGGTATGGACATGTCAAGAAAGAATGTCCCACCTTCTTGAAAAAGCAGAAGAAAGGCATGACAGTTTCCTGGTCTGACTCTGATAGTGAAAGTGAAAGCGAGTCAGCAAAGCATGTGAGAGCTTTAACAGGAGCTGTGGTTTCTGATGATGATTCTAGTGATGGAGAAGTAACTTATGAGGAGTTGGCTTCTACCTATCAATAGTTGTGTTTAAAGAGTGCTAAAATTTGTCAAGAAAACAAGTGCCACAAGCAACAGATTGCTCAGCTAGAGAATGAAAAGACAGATCTGGAAAATGAAGTGGTGCCAGTTAGAGCTCACCTTGATCAAATTACCAAGTCTGTTAGGATGCTGAGTTGTGGTACAGACACACTTGACAAGATACTTCAGTCAGAAAAAGCTGCTGGAGACAAAGCTGGGATAGGTTATGTGGTTGAGGACAAGGGAACTTCAGAAGGAAGCACTTCAGGTTCAAAGAAGGAAGTGTCACAACTTTCATCTCAACATCAGCCAAAGAAGCAGGATCTTACCCCTAAGAAAGCTGATGTTTCACAACCTAAGAAGATTGAGAAGAAGACTGGTCCCTATCAGAAGAGAAAGCAGCCACAGGGAGCTAGTCAGTATATGCCCCCACATTACCATGAGAGCATGCAAGCTGCTCAGATCAAACAGCACATGTCTCATCAGATGTCTCAACATTAGGACAACTGGTATGGTTATGGTTATGGATACACCAATGTTGTTCCTTATATCTATGGAAGAAGAAAGCCACACCATCATGGGAGAAAATCCAGGAAACAACATTCTCAGCTGTCTTATGGGAGAAGATATCAACATAATAGATGGCAGGGCAGTTATGGTAGGAGGAGACCACATTATGGATGGCAGCATAAGCAATCTCATCATGGCAGACGATTCAGAGATGAAAGGGTGAGATGCTATTATTGTGGAAGATTTGGACATATGCAGTACTCTTGCTACAAGCTGCATGGATACCCTCAACCTCAACACAGATGGAGAGAGCACAGGCCCAAAGTTGTTAAACAATGGGTACCTAAGGAGAAGGTGAAGTGCTTATTGGCTCACATGGGGGATAAAGAAGGAACATGGTATTTTGATAGTGGGTGTTCCAAGCACATGTCTGGATGTAGATCCATGTTTGATGATCTTAGACCTTGCCCCTCTCATAAGGTCATATTTGGCAATGGAGAAAAAGGTGTTGTTGCAGGAGTTGGGAAAGTGCAAGGTGATGGTAGACCTGAACTTGACAATGTTATGTTTGTCAATGGCTTAAGTGCAAATTTGATTAGCATAAGCCAGTTGTGTGATGAAGGGTACAAGGTAAACTACACTAAGCATGAGTGTGTGGTTTCTGATGAGCATAATCAGATTGTTATGAAGGGTGCCAGAACCAAAGATAACTGCTATCAGTGGATTTCTCTTGAAGAAAATTCAACTAATGAGGTTCAAGTTGATGTTATAACATCAGACTATGACATCAGGATGCTGAAAGGTCACTCAGAGTTAATGAGTCCTGATGTGAATTGTTTAAAAGGAAAGTCTTTATGGAGGGAGAAAATTAGTAATTGGTCTTTAAAGAGTCTTCAAAATTAGGCGCCTTACTATATTGGTACTACATCAAGACTTACCAAAGCATTCTCATCGCAACGTTTCATCTCCCTAAATCTCAACAGAATAGAAAGTTTTTCTCCAAACCTAGTCTGTCACAAAGGAACAATGTCTGTCCCTTCCATGAACTCTAATCAGGTATGAACTAGGGTTTCTTCCGAAGAACTAATTTCTAGTGCGCTTCCCGAGTCAGGTAACCCTAAACCCTCGACCACGGTGAATAAACCTGAAGCTAGGTCATCATCCTCTCAAGCTGTTGAGGAGAAGTTTGATGTAGACAAGCACTTGGAACAGCTTGCCACCAAAATCCTTGAGAAAGGGATACAGGTGAAAGGGATTTCTGTCCCTTTAAGGGAAATGCCTGCTGAACAAGTCGACTCTCAAGGTGAAGACATAAACTTTCAAAGACAGGCCCTGAGTCAAGAAGCTGAAGGTGAAGGCCCTAATAACACTGATGTCAGCTTGGATGTTAGAACATCGTCCCCTAGGAATGAAAGTCACAGGGGTAAAGGGAAGGAACAGGTTGAGGTTATAGAGATTGAGGACTCATCTGATGATGATAGCATTGGAAAAGGGAAGGATAAGAAAAGGACTTCATTTACAAACTCTCCCAAGTCATGGAGCAAATGTACCAGGTCTGGCAAGAAGAGGAGAATCAGGGAAGAGTCAGATTCTGAGAGTGATGCTCAAGACATCAACCCTGCTGCAAATCAAGTGCCTGATAACATCTCATCTCACAGTGCCAGAAGTGCATCCTTGTGGAAGTGTGTGAGCCTAAGAAAGGTAGCTCTGGAAAGAGAGGTAGTAGCAAAAGACTTAGAATCTACTGAAATTATTGACCTAATTAAGCTTGCTGGTCTCATAAGGACTGTGTCAGGGTTGGATGATTGCTATGATAGACTGGTCAGGGAATTCATAGTTAATATACCTGAATCGATAAATGACAGCAAGAGCCGAACTTTCAGAAGAGTTACCATCAGGGGTAAGTGTGTCTGGTTTTCTCCTGAGATGATCAATGCCTACTTAGGAAGAAATGAGGAAGATTATGGGGAATTAGAAGCCTCTAACAATGATATATGCAAAGAAATCACTGCTGGGCAGGTAGATGTTTGGCCCGTAGAAGGAAAGCTGTTAGCTAGTTTGTTGAGTGTCAAATATGCTTTTCTGCACAGAATAGGTATTGCCAACTGGGTTCCTACTAGTCATAAGACCACAATTTCTATTGAATTGGGGAAAATAATTTATGCAGTTGGAATAAAGCAAAGAATTGACTATGGATCCTACATCTATGATCATACTATTAAGCATGTTGCTACAAATACTGTAAAGATGCCCATTGCTTTTCCCTCTCTCATTTATGGGATTGTCTTGTCTCAACATCCTGGAATTCTACAGCATTCAGATGTTGCTTGCAAAAGGAAGTCTGACTTGTCACTCCATCACAAGTTGAAACATGTTCCTTACAGTGTCAAGACATCTGCCTCAACATCACAACAGTCACCAGCCAAGACTGGGTTGATTACAGAACTAGAGGAGGCTTGCAAGGAGTTAGATGAAGTCATAAGAGTTAGTACTGAAAGGAAACAAAAATTTGAAAGACTTGTCATGGCTCTGAGATTGGCAACAAAGGAAGGTGAAGCTGTCAACACAAGGAAGGATGCTATTGATGAAGACGATAATGATGATCTCAGCTCAGAAGATTCAAGCTTTTAATGATTGCCTTCTATTTTAGTAGGGTTAGCTTTATTTTCTGTATTTGTTTTAGCACTTAATGTGCTTGGTTTTGTAATTTGAATATTGTTCTGTTTTATGCACTGTTTATGTTTTTAGTTTCCTTCTATGATTTGTTATGCCTGTTTACTAACTGAGAGGCTAACAATGAGAGCTAGGGTGTACTGACTTTAGTTACTAGGGCTTCCAGCTGAAGTTTGCCTAATTGTGGCTAAAAAGGGGGAGAAAATAGCCAAGATAGTCAAGAGTATTATTGCCATATGCTGCTAATGTGATGCAGACGGAGATAGATCGATGCTGCTAAAAGGTGTTTAGTTGAAAAGTTTGTTTGCTGCATTAAGAGGGAGTTTTGACTGAACTTTTGAAGATATCATGACATTTGAAGAGTGCAGCCAAGCAGACATCTAGGGGGAGTAAATTGTTGCACATTGTGAGCTACTGAACAGCTGTGATGCTGGTTCATGTTTTAGAGGGGGAGCACCAATTAGCTGTTGTCAATAATGAAGATGGTGCTGCAGCAGATCAAGTGATGAAGACTATGAAGATAGTCAAACTGCTGCTGATTGATGAGTTTCAAATTTCTGAAGATTATTCCGCTGCTGAAATCTCTGAAGGTGCAGAGTGCAGAAGTTGATTGCAGAGTGCAGAGGTTATTTTAGCCAAAATTAGCCAAAGGGGGAGATTGTTAGTTCCTGGATTGGCTGGAATTTTGGTAAAACAAAGTATATTCAATGTTGATGTCAAGGTTCTGATGTTGCAACATTGAAGTCTTAACACTGGGCTGTGTTAAGTAGTTAATTGCTGAAGTTGGATGTCTGATGTCACACAGGTGATGTTGTAACATCAGATCTGCAGAAACAATAACATCAGGTGCAGATGTTGTTAGGGCACGCGTGTTAGCTGGAATTGTGGAGAGTGGTTGACTCATTGGATGAGAATATCTTGGGATAGATATTTTCTGTTACATGGGAGATTTGATTGCAGGTCTGTTGGAGAATTAAAAGGTTGAAGATTTAAAAAGATTTTGGGGATAAAATCTGTTTTGAAGATTCAGTTTTAATTAACAAATCTGATCAAATATTGTAGCAAGTCCAAGACCAATTCAAGGAGCTATATAAAGCGCACAAGACCAAAGGAAAAAGCGACAGAAAACATTCAGAAGATCAAGAGCTGGAGGCTTAGTGTCTAGAGTTTGTTTAGAGTGCTTGTATTTACACTATTCTAGGGTTTGAATAGGTGTTAAGTTTCTGTCCTCTCTAGAAGCTGTGAAGCAATAGAGAATGGTTGTTTGATCGAAGCTGTGAAGTAAGATCAAGGGCACTCAAAGTGGTTTCTTTGAGTGTTTGTAAGGGATTGAGTGGTGTTCTCATACCTAAGTGGTTTCTTAGGTAGGAAGTCATTAGTAGAGTATAAGTTTAGGAGATTGTCAACGGGTTGTTGAGTCTGTAAATTATATCTACAAGTAGTCAATTCCATCCCTGGCTTGGTAGCCCCCAGAGTAGGTTGGTTGTAACCGAACTGGGTCAACAATTCTTGGTGTTATTTTACTGTTATTGTTGTCCATTGTGCAGAGTGTGTTGTTGTGACATCACACCTTAACATCACACGTCTGATACCAGAATTTCACATTTTATCTGCAAAACAACGAGCACATTAGTAAACGAAGAAAATAACAATCCAAACAAACTAAGAAGAAATAAAGGGCTACCCAGTAGTTCTAGAGCCTTCTCACGAGTACTGCACTCGAGGAGATCCTTCGTATTAATAAAGCGGTTCTCCACCTTAGGCCCCCCATATTATTCATAAATTGAGGCCCCGCTCTTGGTCACGCACTGAGCAAGGGTGAAACCGTTGACAAAGCCCACCAACTTCTCGTAGCTGGCCTTATCACCCTCGTCTAGAAAATCTGGGTTGGCAAGGTAGTCACCAATCCCCCGGGTGAAATGATCTCCGCTCCAGCAGAAAGGGAACTTCAACAACCTCCGCCCTTGCACTTTACCCTGCTCGTCGACAAGGGCTTCCCCATTCTCATCCGTCGAAACCTCCCAGATAAACGTAGAGTCTGTGGCCCTCTCTGACACGGGCTCGATGATATAGAACCTCTCCTTGAAAGTCCTGATGGACTTAGAGAAAGGCTTGAATAACTTTCTCCCCTGCTTCAGAGAGACCCATCCGAACTTCCTCCCAGAAACTTGGCGCTAGAGATGGAAGACGGTGAAGAAGAGGGGAAGAGTAGCTCCGATCTCCAGATATTCACACGTCAGATCGAATGCCCGTATGAAGACAATCGATTTTGGATGTAGTTGCGAGGGCGCCAGGTTCAGATGCCCGAAGACTGCCATCTGAAATTCCATAAAGGGCAGCCTCAACCTTATCTCTTTAAAGACATACTCATACATGGGGAACCTCTCCCAGTATGCCGAGAAAATCCGGTCATTCTCCCCAGGGAAATGAACCTTCCAGTCGCCCTTAGCCCCCACCTTCGTGAAGGCATCTCGGGTGCAAGAGGCAAAGAGGGAAGAATGCTCCCGAGGTTCCGCAATGGACCACTCTCTGCGGTAGTGTCCGGAATAGATGTTTCACCAGCGTCCCGGGGAGTGGAAGTATCTTCAGTGTCGTTATCTTCCGAGGAGCTCTCCTCGGATAGGTCTTTCAGGATTTCGTCCTTAGCTTCACGAGACATCTCCATCACCTGAAAAGCAGAGGATAAAAGTGAATTCAATGATAAATTCAAATCCACCCTTCCACCGCTAGTTAAGTGAAAGGGCGTGTGAAGGCCCGAGGACAGCATCCCCGACCTAAGCCCTACTCAAATGGCACAGCAACGGTGCAAGGAGACGCCCGTGGCAATCCCTCTGACCCACACGGGGAGGTTCTCCCTGGTACGTTACCAAGAACCTCCGTTGGAGGCCCACCGAAAAACTCTTGAGTACACCGGAAACTCATGGATCCCACCGGCGACAAACTCATCTGTTGTTGCAACGGTGTCAGAATCAACTAAAAGCCTAAAGTTATTAAGGCTCTGGGGTCGCCACCAGCGGCAGAAGATGGCCTAACCACTGCCAGCCACCAACAGTCTCTGAAAACCACCATACTCTACACTATTTCGCCCTAACCACATGAAAACTAAGGAAACAAGAATCAAAACACCTAAAACAAGGATCAGTTATAGTGACTTACGTGGTCGAGGAAGAGAAATAAAGGGTCGGCGAGTCTGGTCGGGTACGCGTACAGCGGTTGAACGGCGTTGGACGGCGGCGAACGGTGGATGGCAAGGGCAGATATCAAGAGAAGAGAGGGAAGCGAAAAGTGTAAATAAGCGCGTTCTCCCTCTATTTATAGACGGACCAAGGGCACATGCACGAGCACGCACGACATAGGGTCATCATCATAACCCTAGCCTAGCCATCATTACACATTAAATGCGGCACATGGCTCAAGGCGTGCGTGGCACTCCATCCCTTCAAATCCCATTAATTGTTGGGCTCCCCGCAAGCCGGGCACGCCAAACAACTTTGCAGGTTCCCCAGACACATATTCCCTCAGGCACCGCGGAACAACCTCGTCTCAGCAACGGGCGTCTACCACGCCTACTCCTCCCCGGGACTGCGAGCTGCCATTAAGTTATCACTCGCATGCTCGGGAGCAACGACTTGGGGGACTCCTGTTCCGGACTGGCCCAATGGCTAGGCATGGCCCAATCCACTTCTGCTCACAGAACGACGCAATTGCCTAAGTCCAGCCAATTTAGGGCAAAATGAAGCTTTTTACCTTTCCGTCCCTCTGCTGGGGAGGGCTGGCCGGTTGACCTTCAGGTATCCAAAATCATCCTAAGACACACATACTTTGTACTTGCCTTCTTTTCTCCCGATCCTTACTTTAACATTGAAGTGTCTTGCAGGTACACCCCCTCATCATCTTTTAAAGCCAGCATCGCAGACGTAGTCTCTGACCCACTTCAGCCTCTGATCTGCCGGTAAGATCTATATATATATAAAACATCAAAATTCAACCGTAAAATATCTTAGAATATACGGTAAAAATTAAATATTTTAATTGTTGTGGATAAAAAAATTTCCTTTTAATATTTGTTTCACGTCTCACATTATGTTGGGTGCACTCTACGTAGCCCATCATTGACACAATACATTTTCCACGTAGTGTAATTGAGATGGTTGACCTATAGTATACCTCTTCTCGCTCATGATTATAATTCCTTGAAATTTTTTACCTAATCCAAACTATTTTCTTTTTAATTAATTAAAAGGGGAAAATATTCTTTGAGGTGGAATTATATTCATAATAATCATTTTGAGAGTTTTTTACTTAAATGCCACACTTTTAAAATTTATTTTCGAATGCCAACCATTGAATGAGTATACGATACATATCCATTTGGGGTTTTGTCCATTCAATTTATTTTATTTACCTGCAGCATTTTCTATGGATTTAGAAATTTTTTACAAGAAACATGTTACTTACAGAGTTTCCTATCAATTTTGTCACTTGGATCCTTCCCCATAAAGTTCCGCGAGTAAATTCAACAGGAAAATCCCATTTAAACTGTTTCTTATAAAAATTTTGCCGAAATCAGCAAGAGATTTTATAAGTAAGAAAAAAAAAAAAAAAAAAACTTTTACCCCATACACTTACAATTATACATATATCTCCACACTAAATTTTCTTTGACCGAAATACCCTCATATAAATAATTATAATTTTAAAAATTTCAATTTTTCATTTCCATTTCGAGCTGAAGTCTTTCGAGAGAGAAAGTTTTTCTACTGTTTACCGGAACGCATACCACAAGTCTTCCGGTTCATAAACTGCATACCAGAACTCTTATCACAAGTCTTCCGGTTCATAAAGTGCATACCGGAGGTGTTAGAGTAAGTCTTCCGGAAGTGTTTTCGTATCGGAAGTCATGGAAGAAATTTTCCGATACTCTGGTTTTTTGAGTTTATGTACCGGAAGTCTTAAGAAAAGTGTTCCGGTTCTTTTACATGAAGATTCATACTGGAACTCTTACATGAAGTGTTCCGGATCGTTTT
This sequence comes from Lathyrus tuberosus, assembly GCA_022829125.1. Taxonomy (NCBI): domain Eukaryota; kingdom Viridiplantae; phylum Streptophyta; class Magnoliopsida; order Fabales; family Fabaceae; genus Lathyrus; species Lathyrus tuberosus. Next base: position 3,371,853 of record JALAZF010000199.1, on the reverse strand, counting down.
TTTTTATACTTTTTTTAATTTTTTTATTACTTTTTGTAATTTTATTTTTATGTTTTTATTTTGGCAGTGGTGCGCACACGAGGCAGGGACGGTAAGATCCCTGATCGCAGTCTAGGACGGGGCGAATCATCGAGAATGGCCGAGGAAGAACATATTGGCGCAACTGCATCAGCAGCACAACCCGTTGGATATCCAGGAGGTCCGTACGATACCTCTATTTTAGTTAAGTACGAACATCATATTGCTAGACATATATGGTTCGGTGAGGTAAGTAAACGACAATTATTTGATATTGAATAAAATCTGAATTTTATATGTTGTATTTTATAATATATTTAATTTTAATTGTTTTCAGGAGAGAGGTTCGAAGAAAGAGTTGAAGGTAGCAGAACATGGGTTGAAGCTGATTGAGAGGGTTCTGAAATTCTGGTATCAGATGTGTGATGTCACAACAACTTAATCTGCTATATGAACAAGGAAATAACAACAGTAAATCAACACAATGAATTGTTCACCCAGTTCGGTCTAACTACCTACGTCTGGGGGCTACCAAGCCAGGGAGGAAATTCACTATAAGTAGTATTAAATTACAGACTCAACAATCCCAGTTGACATCTACCAATCTTAATCACTACCCAACGACACTTCTACCTAAGAGACCACTTAGATATGAGAAACCACTCACTCCCTAAATCACCTCAGTGATACAATTCAAGGATTACAAATTGAAACCACAACCTGATCTTGCTTACAAGCTTTGATCAAGAACACCTATCTCTTGCTCAACAGCTCTAGAGAAACCAATTACAACTCAAAATAGTAACACCAATTCAAACATGAATGGCTTACAAAACACACACGAAAACTCAAATTGACTCTCAGTCTATGCTCTCTGTCTTTGTTATCTTCCAACAAGGGCTGAGGCTGCTTTAAATATCATTCTGACTTGGGCTTGGACCTCTTCAAAATATCTGATTTGATTTGTTATTAAACAGAATTTAAAACAGATTTGATCTTCTAATCTTTTTAAATCTTTTCAAATCAGCCCTAATGTTAATGACATGATCTGCTCCATATCTGATTGAAAATATCTTCACCAAGATATTCGCATCTAATCTCTCTAACAGATCTCCTCAAAACAAGCTAACACGCGCAGCCCTAAAACATCACAACCTGATGTTCTAATGTTCTGATAACTGATGTCAAGACATCAAGTTTAACATCAGCATATAAAACTTCAACCCTGCAACAACTAATGTTAGAAACCAATGTTAAGACATCAGACATATGACATCAACATTGTTCAACTTTGTTTTACCAAAATTCCAGCCAATACAAGAACTAACAATCTCCCCCTTTGGCTAATTTTGGCTAAAACAATCTCTGCCAACATCAGAGGTACCTGCAGCGGAAAAACTTCAAACTCCTAACATTCCAAAACACAACTAGCAACAATCACATCCAAAATTTGCACAAAGCTAAACTCCCCCTCAAATCAATAACCATCATACCAGCTGTTCAAACACGCACACTCTCCCTCAAGCCTAGAACCACACCAGACAACTAGGCAACACATAGGCTAACTCTCCCCCTTTTTAGCCACAATTGGACAACTTCTACATCAAACACAAAGATCTGACATCCATTAAGACATGGTCAAATAGCAAGCTTCCCAAGGAATAAAATTTCCAAAAACTTTGACTGGTCAGGCGATACAACCAATGGATTCTTATAGAACTATAAAATCCAAGCCTTCTTCCTTCTAACATCACCAGACAACAAACAAGTATGAGTCAGTCTAACAAAGATGCAAGGACGAAACACAAGCAGGAGGTCAGGAAACCAGATCCACTGAAGAATAAGAACAAAACAATGACAGCAGCTGAAACTTCTTGAGGAGCAACAAGAACAAGAAAAACATCAGAGACAAAGATGAAAAACATGAAAAAAAACCTCCAGTGCAACTTCATGCTTCTGATGATGAATGGGATGAAGATTGGAAAACGTTTCTTGATGCAGGGGGTTGGGATAATCTTTAGACCCTTTATATGTTGCTTTTGATGTACAAAAATCTATTCTTGTATGCCTACAACAGTTGAATAAAATTTTGTTTCCTAAACATATGCAATAAAGATCACAACTGCACAAGACACTTCCCAGTACATTTAATCCTCATATATGCAAATTCCTAATTTGCTTCTTAATTTTTCAAATTGATTTGCATCTAAGGCCTTGGTAAAAATATCTGCTAACTGCTTTTCAGTAGCAACATGTTCCAGAGCAACTACTTTGTCTTCAACCAAATCTCTTATAAAATGATGACGTATATCAATATGCTTAGTTCTGCTATGTTGAATAGGGTTCTTAGAGATATTGATAGCACTCAAATTATCACAGTACAATGTCATGACATCTTGCTTGACATTGTATTCTGTTAACATCTGCTTCATCCAAACAAGTTAAGAACAACTACTCCCTGCTGCTATGTACTCAGCTTCAGCAGTAGAAAGAGACACACAGTTCTTCTTTTTACTAAACCAAGATATCAAATTATTCCCTAAGAAGAAGCAACCTCCTGAAGTACTTTTTTTATCATCAGCACTCCCTGCCCAATCAGCATCACAAAAACCACATAACTCAGTACCTGATCCATGACTATAAAGTATTCCATAGTCACTAGTCCCATTCACATATTTCAGAATCCTCTTCACTTGATTCAAGTGACTAACTTTAGGCTCAGATTGATATCTGGCACACACTCCAACAGCAAAGGAAATATCAGGTCTGCTAGCTGTGAGATACAATAGGCTACCAATCATGCTTCTATATAGACTTTGATCCACACTCACACCATGTTCATCTTTGGACAACTTTAAGTGAGTAGGAGCAGGTGTCCTCTTGTGATTAGCATTTTCCAGACCAAACTTCTTAACAATGTTCTTTGCATACTTGCTCTGGGATATGAATATGGAGTCTTCCATTTGTCTAACTTGTAGACCTAGAAAATAGCTGAGCTCTCCAACAAGACTCATTTCAAAATCAGACTGCATCTGTTCCACAAAATGTTTCACCATTGCATCTGACATCCCACCAAATACTATGTCATCAACATATATTTGAGCTATCATCAGTTTTCCTCCTTCCCCTTTAACAAACAAAGTCTTATCAATCCCTCCTTTTCTGTAGCATTTACAGCCAGGAATTCGGTAAGCCTTTCATACCAAGCTCTTGGTGCTTGCTTCAAACCATGAAGAGTTTTCCTTAGTTTGTAAACATGGTCAGGAAATGTTGGATCAATAAATCCTTTTGGTTGATCAACATACACCACTTTATTTAAGTAACCATTCAAGAAGGCACTCTTAACATCCATCTGAAAAAGCTTGAACTTGAAATTACAAGCCACCCCTAAAAGTAATCTGATAGATTCCAGTCTTGCCACAGGAGTAAAGGTTTCATCATAATCAATTCCTTCAACCTGAGTGTATCCCTGAGCAACTAATCTGACCTTGTTTCTGGTGACCACTCCTTGTTCATCAGATTTATTCTTGTAAATCCACTTGGTGCCTATCACATTAGCTCCATCAGGCCTTGGAACAAGATCCCACACTTCATTCCTCTTGAATTGTTCCAGCTCTTCATGCATGGCATTAATCCAGAATTCATCAGTCAGAGCTTCTTTGACATTCTTGGGCTCAATTTTGGAAACAAAACAAGAATTTGACACAACCTCTCTTGATCTAGTGCTAACCCCTGATTTAGGATCACCTATGATAAGCTCCTTTGGATGGTCCTTTTGCACTCTAATAGATGGTTCTTTATTAGATTGTTCAGGTTCAGGCTCAACATCAACATGACTTGGAGACCCATTTCTGTCTTCAGTTTCTGCTGTGACTTCTTCAACTGATGTTTCAACATCATCTAGGACATCAGCATCTTCCTGCTTATCAATGTCATCAATCACCACATTTATAGACTCCATCATAACCTTTGTTCTGGAGTTGAAAACCCTGTAAGCTCTGCTATTTATAGAGTATCCTAGAAAGATTCCCTCATCACTTTTAGGATCCAATTTTCTCCTCTGTTCATGATCTGACAAAATGTAACATTTACTTCCAAAAACATGAAAGTACTTCACAATTTGCTTTCTCCCTTTCCACAGTTCATACAGAGTAGCTGAAGTGCCCCTTCTCAAAGTAACTCTGTTGTGAATATAGCAAGCAGTGTTCATGGCTTCAGCCCAGAAATGGTAAGGAAGCTTTTTGGCATGAATCATTGCTCTAGCAGATTCTTGGAGAGTTCTGTTCTTCCTTTCAACAACTCCATTTTGCTGAGGAGTAATAGGAGAGGAAAACTCATGATTGATGCCTTCAGCAGAGCAGTAATCAGCAAACTTGCTATTTTCAAATTCCCTCCCATGATCACTCCTTATTCTGATGACATTGCTCTCTTTCTCTCTTTGGAGTCTTTGACATAAATCTTTAAATACATCAAACACCTCTGTTTTGTCTTTGATGAAGCTTACCCAGGTGTACCTAGAATAGTCATCTACAACAACATAAGCATACTTCTTCCTTTGATCTCCTGATTTGTTGGTGTCAGATGTGATGTTCTTGACATTAGGTTTGTAGCTTCTGTCTATCCTTTTTAGAACCTTGTTAAACTGTCTTCCCAGCAGAACAATAGCTTTTGACAGTTCCTCCTGAGTTTCCTTCTTACCATCTTCAGTATTAGACACCAAGGCTATGCTTTTGGTCTTCTTTTCAGGCTCCTCATTCAATCCTAACTCAAAAGTTTGAAGAGAACCAATCAACTCATCAACTCTCATCTTGCTGATGTCTTGACCTTCTTCAATAGTAGTCACCTTCATTTTATATTTCTTGGGAAGGGATCTGAGAATCTTCCTTACCAGCTTCTCTTCAGTCATTCTTTCTCCTAAAGAACTAGAAGCATTGGACAACTCAAGAATATTCATCTGAAAATCATGAATGGTTTCATCCTCCTTCATCTTCAGATTTTCAAACTTAGTAGTCAACAGTTGAAGTCTTGACATCTTGACCTTGGAAGTTCCTTCATGAGTAGTTTTCAAGACTTCCCAAGCTTCCTTAGCTACTTAACAAGTGTTTACCATCCTAAAGATGTTCTTGTCAATACCATTAAAGATGGTATTCAAGGCTTTTGAATTTCCAAGTGCAAGCTCGTCTTCTTCCTTGGTCCAATCTTCCTCAGGTTTCAGCTTTGTTGTACCATCCTTTTCAACAATAACAGGTGCTTTCCATTCTTTTAAGACAGCCTTCCAAGCCTTGCTGTCTAATGACTTCAAGAAGGTAACCATCTGTGGTTTCCAATAGTCATAATTAGAGCCATCTAGAATAGGGGGTCTATTCACAAATCCACCACTCTCCTTGTCCATTACACCAGAAAGTATCAGCCCTAGATCTCACCCAGATGCAGAGCAGGATGCCTGCTCTGATACCAATTGAAATTCTGGTATCAGATGTGTGATGTTAAGTGTGATGTCACAACAACACAATCTGCTATATGAACAAGGAAATAACAACAGTAAATCAACACAATGAATTGTTCACCCAGTTCGGTCTAACTGCCTACGTTTGGGGGCTACCAAGCCAGGGAGGAAATTCACTATAAGTAGTATTAAATTACAGACTCAACAATCCCAGTTGACATCTACTAATCTTAATCACTACCCAATGACACTTCTACCTAAGAGACCACTTAGATATGAGAAACCACTCACTCCCTAAATCACCTCAATGATACAATTCAAGGATTACAAATTGAAACCACAACCTGATCTTGCTTACAAGCTTTGATCAAGAACACCTCTCTCTTGCTTAACAGCTCTAGAGAAACTAATTACAACTCAAAATAGTCACACCAATTCAAACATGAATGGTTTACAAAACACACACGAAAACTCAAATTGACTCTCAGTCTATGTTCTCTGTCTTTGTTATCTTCCAACAAGGGTTGAGGCTGCTTTAAATATCATTCTAACTTGGGCTTAGACCTCTTCAAAATATCTGATTTGATTTGTTATTAAACAGAATTTAAAACAGATTTGATCTTCTAATCTTTTTAAATCTTTTCAAATCAGCCCTAATGTTAATGACATGATCTGCTCCATATCTGATTGAAAATATCTTCTCAAGATATTCGCATCCAATCTCTCTAACAGATCTCCTCAAAACAAGCTAACACGCGCAACCCTAAAACATCACAACCTGATGTTCTGATGTTCTGATAACTGATGTCAAGACATCAAGTTTAACATCTGCATATAAAACTTCAACCCTGCAACAACTAATGTTAGAAACCAATGTTAAGACATCAGACATATGACATCAACATTGTTCAACTTTGTTTTACCAAAATTCTAGCCAATACAAGAACTAACAGGTTCCACTGCAGCTTCCTAGAGAGATGGAGGGTTGGGTATCTAGGTCTGGTTTATCTTCACTCTAGTGAATCAGTTTGTCGAGGAAAATTACGAGCCTGGTTTCTGCATTTGCAGAGAGATGGCATCTAGAGACATCTTCATTTCACATTCCATTTTGTGAGATGACGATTACTCTGGATGACATCTCTTGTCTGCTTTACTTGCCCATCAGGGGAGTCTTATGGAGCCCTCAAGATATCAGTGATGGGCTTGCTATTGAGTGGGTTGTTGATTACTTAGGAGTGTCATGGAGAGTGGCACAACAACAAGTCCATGACTGCAGGGGTTCTTATTATAAGTTGGAGTGGTTATACGATCTATTCGTCGAGCATAGAGCTGCTTCTAGTTGGGCATATGCAACTAGAGCTTATTTGTTGATGTTAGTGGGTTCCACGATTTTTGCGGACAAGACCTTTACGCTTGTCGAGGCACGATACCTCTCACTATTTATGGACTTGGAGGGCTTATTAGGATACAGTTGGGGAGCAGCTGCGTTGGTTACCCTTTATAGATATCTAGGAGATGCTTCCATGTTCAGTTATAAGCAGCTCGGTGGTTATCCGACTCTCCTACAGGCATTTATTTTAATTTAGTTTATTTTGTTTTAATTAATTTTATTTAGTATATTAATTTTATTTATCTAGTTTATTATGTTATAATTAATTATTTTAAATTAACTAATAGTATTAATTTTGTAACAGTGCTGGATTCATGAGTATTTTCCAACACTTGGAAAAAAATGAGAGAATTGGATACCAGCTAATAATATTGGTCTCCCTCAAGCAATGAGATGGTCCTATAGGCAAGGTGTCCTGAAGGTGGATGACTTGCGACCTATTCAGGACTAGCTGACACCTGACGATGTCATATGGAGCCCATTCGAGAACCATAGAGTATGACGTCAGTTTGATGAGTTATGTCTATACAGGGGGTGCCTAAGGTGGGGTGACACTATTGTTCCATACTTGCCTGGCAGATGTATGCGTCAGTTTGGATACAGGCAGTATGTTCCATCTCCACCTCTTGATTATACGATGGCTAGTGATATTGATGTTGAGTGGATTAGTTACCATCAGAGTGTTTGGGATGTGATTCATCCAACAGCACTGGCCACCACCCTATTTGAGACAGATGATGGATATCTTCAGTGGTATTATCGTGTTTCGCGTCTGTCGCTCACGGGATTTTCATCCAAGTACAAACGCGAAAGTGGCACCGAAACAGAGTCACCAGCAATGTGTATTTATCCCAAGAGAGGGAAAGGAAACACCGCATAAACCTGAAGGAAAGGAAAGAACATGGTCTCACGACCAAGAGAACTGGGTTCGGGAGTCGGTTACGCGTGAGGAAGGTATTAGCACCCCCACGCGTCCATCGTACCCGATGGGATCCACGCTTGCTTGTCTCGATCACAGGGTGTAAGAAAAGAATACTGGAAAAGGAACTGCTAGCTGGAGAACTGGAAAAGGAAAGGAGAGAAAAAGAGAAACAAATGTAGGGAAAATAAAAGAAGTGCTCGAATGGGCCCTACCCCACTGCCTACGTATCTCATCGGGAACATGAGAATCAGAGCGACGTAGTTCCCCTTAACGAGGGTCGCTTTGTTTATGTATTTTAGGGAATGGCTAACGTTCTAGCTCAGGTGTTGCAGGCTCGCTGGTCCGAGTGCGTTACCATCTTGCAAGAGAACGAGTAGAAGCACGTTCGTACGTTGAGAATGAGTGAGATGAGAAAAGAATTCCTGAAGGAAAGACATTATTATTTGTTTTTGTCATTTTTAGAAAGAAGTATTTTGAATGTTTTTTGTGTGTTTTGTAACGCACATTGTATTTAAGTCCCTCAGGTAAGACCGAATGCCTCGCATATCGACCCGAGATGGGACGCACGCTAAACATTCTAAGAAAATGAGAGAAAATCCCTCACCATCTCATTCTTACATGAAAGGCCTAAATACAATGTTTGTTTTGCCTTTATTAGGTGTTTTTACTTTTTGTTTGAAGATGAGAAGAAGTGACTCAAGAAGAGGATCAAAGGTGAAAATCTAACGAGGGAGACTAAGACTCAACCTTAATGTTATCATACATAGTGATCCTATAGTTAATGTGGTTCAACAAACCTAATTCTAGAAGAAAGGAGAAGAAGAAGGAAAGAAAGCAACTTACTTCCAAAATGGAAGTTAAGTTGTTTCTAAGAGGGAAGAAGAAAGATTATGAAAGCAAAACATTATTGAATGCTTAAACAACACAAATTGAATGATTACAAGATGAGGAAAGAAATTAGAATGTGGATGCATATCCACACTCGAATGACTTACCATTGGCCCCTGAAATGGTTAGTACAATTATTTACAAGTAAAGAAACTAGTTAAGATGAACAAATGAAACTTAAATAAATCAAGAATCAAAGTAAAAGCATCTTAAAGGTTAAAGGAAGCACAAGGTCAGAGTGTACATCATAAGGATGTTCTCCAATAATATGAGAGCCAACACAAATCAAATGCACACACACACTTCCTTAAATCACAAAGAAATGCATTATGAAAGAATTAGGTGAAGAATGAGTGGATATGCAAGGTGATCATGCAATTATGCTTCAAATAATATCAAGGTCAGAATGTGGATGACCTAAACATGTGCCTAAACATGATATGCAAACATCATATGAGGCATACAATTAAGCATTCAACCATTAAGAATGATAAGGATGAGAATTGAGAACTTATGAACATGAATTCAACATGGAAACAAAGCATTCATGGCATAGACCAAACCTATAAAAGCTCAATAAGAAACTCAAGTATCAAGGTCAGAAGTGATGTGTCATGTTAATGTGAATATAAGATGCACAAGACAAACAAATTCAAGTAACTACAAGTTATTTAGAAGCTAGAAGTAGAAGGAACACGCATTGAGATGAAACATGTACAAGTATGTAAAGTAAGATATGAATATCATATAGAAGGAATGTAATGCTTTAAGGTCAGAGGCATACATCATGTGAAATGCAAATGGATAATATGGCATGGCATCAACAAACCAATTACAATCCAATTACAATTCAAATTGGCACTTAGATGCAAAAGAAAGAGGAAATAGGTCAAAAGGAAACATGTAAAACAAGCATTGAATACGTACACCAAAGACATCAACTTCAAACCAATGACCTATAATTTCACTCAACAGACCTATAATGATCTAAATATGGCTCAAGAAGTCAAGAAGAAATGAAATCACCCAATGGCACAAGTGCCTTATCAAGCAAGTAAACAAAAATGTTCAAAGAAGTTCATGAAAAGGGACATCAAACAAGAATCATCAAAGAAATAACAAACATGATTTAAGAATCAACCAATTAGGTCATGAGAGACCTCAACCAGAGGCAAGCATCATACCAAAAAATCATACAAAAATTCAGCAAGAATGGATCTCAAACAAACAAGCAAAAGTCACTTAGGAACCATGAGCCAAAGTGTAAAGATGGAGGACCTAAATGCAATAAAAGAAAGTTCTAACAATGAAACAAAAATATTTTTATTAAGTTTTGGATGTTATTGAAAAGGCGCAAAAAGATTGATGCAAAAATGTTTAAGGATCTATGAGAAATAAAATTTTGAAATAAAGGTGTGAACATAGAAACCAATTTCAAAAGAAATAAAAGAAAAATATGGATTAATATGCAAATATTCACAAAATCACAATTAAAAAAATATGGAAAATTATTTTAACATGCTAAGATATCACATGAATTTTTATAGAATTTTTAATGATGTTTTGGTATTTTTTTTAAAATCAATTATGAAACATGTATAAAAAGAAATTAAAAAGAAAAAGGAAGACAAGTAGGGGGTGCAGAGAAGTAACATAACACGTTCAGAATTCACAATGGGCTCAGAGTGGGGGTGCGTATATCAATTTGAGTCCAACCCAACTAAATTGTGATTAAGTGTGATTACATGTGCGTGCAGTCAAGTGGAAATTCAATCATGGCCACAGGATGCTATGCATTTCAATCAGTCAACGATCCAAAGTCTCACAAAACTATGCACATGGTAGTAACAATACACGCGCGAACATTCAATCATCAGAAGTCAAAATGAAAACACATGAGCATCACATGATAACTTAATGCGTCGGCACATCACCAACCCTCAGATTCATCCAACGTATCACAAACAATCAACATATTTACAATGTATGAAAGATCTATGGCTCAGATCAAGAGAACATCAAAGCAACCATGCGCACACACATACATGATCAATCTAAAACCAAAATACAACATGCGCATGTCACATGACCTTTTAATGTGCTGGCTCAATCCCAGCCCTTCAACCTTTCCAATCTAATGGTCATGATTTAAAACCACACAAACCCTAGCAGTTAAAGCCACCGGCCGGAGAAGGACCTCCGGTTATCTTCTCCGGCCACTCACCACCGTCTGCAAGTTCACATTCTCCATAAATACACAATTATTATATCAAAATAAAGCTGAGGTTACGTACATCATGGATTTACAATCACTTTTCACATAACAAACACATACGCAGAGAACAAAAGAGATTAAAACATGCCCTAGCTTTTGGATCTACGCCTCTAAGAGGCCCACCATCTAGCCGGATTGTTAAATGCTCTTATTGAGCTCATATCAACAAAAACAAGCTAAACAAAATGTAAATCGTGCCAGAAAAGTTTGAGATGATGAAACCTGAAAATGTTGCAAACTGGAGTTAAAAGAAAACCAGAGAATCGTGTTTCTTCTTTGAGCTTCACATGGCCAAATAAAGGCTTGAAAATCTTGAAAATGTAGCTGAGTATGGATCTGTAGTAGAAGTTATTCCAATTCTCCAATGATTTCCAAATCCAATGTTACTTAATGATGAAGTTTGAAAATGAAATCCAATGAGAATGATGAAGAAATCGTGTGCAAAAGAGAGAATGTTCAGAGAAACTGTAGAGAGCTTGAGAGTGTTTTTTTTTAGAGAAAGTGTGAGAATGAAGTGTTGAAAATGAATTTGTGACTGAAATGTTGTTTTATATGTTGAGTTTAAAAGATTAACCCATGGTAAAATGAGTGAGTTTACTGAGTTAACTTGGTTAAGGTGAGTGCACCCTAACTAACTAAGTCAAGTTAGTTAGGGGCGAGTGAGCTTGGCTGGGATATAGTGATGGTGGTTTATGGTGTGCTATGGTGGAGTGCAAATGATCAGTGGTGGTGATGAACTCGTGTATGAGCTGCAGCAACATAAACTTGTTCTACAAGCTTTTAATCTTTTCCATTTTCATGTATAGTGAGCATGGATGACACGTGCAGGTAAGGAATATGTTTGGTTAAAAGTGGAAAGGAATATAAGGTATGTATGCGTATGAACACCAACAATATTTCATTTTTAATTTTCGTGACAGCTTGGCTATAATGCAAACATGGTGATTTGGTGAGTTTTTGGAATCATTGGAAAGAAGGAATGTAACACTACAAGTTTGGTGTGAAACAACATTAAAAATGAGGCCTCCATCTTACTCAAAAATGACCTGAAATATTGAAAATTAATGACTGGTGCATGGCGTGGAAAATGTAGCATGGAAAGGCAACATGGCGCCTGGGTTTTCAACATGATCACCATGACTTGAGACCAATATATCTCCATCATAACTTGATCAATTAAAAATTTGTCCAACATCAACATTGAAGAGGGCATGGCAAGGAACAACTTTGATGTTGAAAAGTTTTTCATTTGAAGCTTTTATAATTGAGAGAAATGGGTAGAAATTTGGCACACCAAGTGTTTGTAAAAATTATGGCACGTGGGCCTGGGCATCCTTGGTCATGACTTGATTTTGGACCTACTTTTCTCAAACTTTGATCAATCATATCTCACTCAATATTGATCCAATGAAGATGTTATTTATATGGATTTGAAGCTTAGAACATGAACTTTAATTGGCTCAACTTGGGCCTGAGGTTTGAAGCTTTTATCTTGGAGAAAGAGAGCCTCAAAGTAGGGTGCAAAATGGTCCAAACTTACTATTTTTGGCAACCCTAAAGTTTCCATTTTTGGCAGTTTTGTGATTTCTTGATTTTTCCTTATTCTTCCATCATTTGTTGATCAAATTTTGTCCATTGAACATATATAACATGAATTTCATGAATTTGACCTTAGAAAGTCAAAAGTTGACTTTTTTCACTACACAGTTGACTTTTCCCCCAATTTCTTGATTATCAAGCAACTGACCAATTGAGACCCTTCTGAAACCAATTGATGAGCAATTTTCCATCCATATACACTTAAGAACATGAGGAATACCATGAGATCAAGTTTTGCCCAAAAAATCAGAGATAAACTGATTTTAAGTCAAACCCTAATTTTGGCACCCTCTGGTTAGGAGGAAATAACACATCTTCCAAATCCAAATTCCTCTGAATATGATGTGTATTCTCTCAAACAATGATGAGATATGCCATTTGAAGATGATAAGAACTCAAAGAGCTTGCCCTTTAGGGGGTCAGACCCCAATTTTTGACTGCCTTGTGTAGGATATCATGCACTGCCCAATCTTCTTGATAAATGCTCCTCTTCCTATGCCTTATGGATCAAGTAGGGATGACATATGGCTTGAGAAACCCTTGGGAACTGTGAGAAACACTTGGCTCTTATTCTCTTGCCTTTGGATGATTAACACCTTAGAGACACCTGATCACATGCCCTTATGCAAGATGCAATGCTAAATGCTTGATGCTTTATTTTTTCTATGCTTGAATGCAATGCAATGAAATGGAAGCTCATGCTAAATGATATGAAGAAATGAGAGGGCAAATTTTGGGGTACTACAGCTGCCCCTATTCAATCACTGTAGACCTGAACGGATGATAGCGATTGCTGTCAAACTTTCAAGGTATGGAGAGATTGAATACCAGAAATAACCCGAAAATTTGCACACTGTGAAGAAGAAGAAAAGGGGTATAAACCCAACCAAATAAACTCTGCTTGAATAAAACTCTGATGATGAAGAATAACACTGAAGAAATGTCTTTTATACAACGCCAGACGACTACTGGCTTGCCACACTACAGGTGGACCTTAACAACGTCTTTTGTACAACGCCAGACGACTACTGGCTTGCCACACTACGGGTGGACTTTAACAACGTCTTTTGTATAACGCCAGACGACTACTGGCTTGCCACACTACGGGTGGACTTTAACAACGTCTTTTGTACAACGCCAGACGACTACTGGCCTGCCACGCTACAGGTGGACTTTTGCCAATCTACAGTTGGACTTTGCAGCTGAATTGCCACACTACGGGGGACTTTTGCCAATCTACGGTTGGACTTGCCAATGAGTTGCCACCCTTGGATGGACTTTTGCCAATACGGTTGGACCTAGCAGCGGTCTTTTAAAGGGAGTCCGACGACTACTGACTTGCCACACTACGGGTGGACTTTTGCGAATCTACGGTTGGACTTTTCCTTGCTTTGCCACCCTTGGATGGACCTTTTGCCAATCTACGGTTGGACTTTAAGAATTTTCCACCCTTGGATGGACCTTTTGCCAATCTACGGTTGGACTTTAAGAATTTACCACCCTTGGATGGACCTTTTGCCAATCTACGGTTGGAATTTACCTTGCTTTGCCACCCTTGGATGGACCTTTTGCCAATCTACGGTTGGACTTTGCCTTGCTTTGCCACCCTTGGATGGACCTTTTTCCAATCTACGGTTGGACTTTAAGAATTTGCCACCCTTGGATCGACCTTTTGCCAATCTACGGTTGGACTTTAAGAATTTGCCACCCTTGGATGGACCTTTTGCCAATCTACGGTTGGACTTTAAGCATTTGCCACCCTTGGATGGACCTTTTGCCAATCTACGGTTGAACTTTAAGCATTTGCCACCCTTGGATGGACCTTTTGCCAATCTACGGTTGGACTTTAAGCATTTGCCACCCTTGGATGGACCTTTTGCCAATCTACAGTTGGACTTTAATAATTTTCCACCCTTGGATGAACCTTTTGCTAATCTACGGTTGGACTTTAAGCATTTGCCACCCTTGGATGGACCTTTTGCCAATCTACGGTTGAACTTTAAGAATTTTCCACCCTTGGATGAACCTTTTGCCAATCTACGGTTGAACTTTAAGAATTTGCCACCCTTGGATGAACCTTTTGCCAATCTACGGTTGGACTTTTGCAAAAGCGTTCAACATTGGATTACGCTCTGCATCCATATCAGACATCTCTGCTGACTCTGCTGAGGAACAATAATCAATGATTTGATCTTAGAGACTCCTGAAAGGATAAAATCTCTGCTGGAGAATGAATGAACAATCCGTCTGCTTCGAACTGTCAGGCTTGCCAAAAATAAATTGGACTTTGGGATATGAGGGGAGTGATGATTCTACCAGGAATTACTTCATTTGCTTGGGGATGAATTCTGGTCACAGTAACTCCATTGGGGATGAGAATTTTCTGAATGACATTCTGCTGGGGAAGAAACGTCGTTAAAACTCTGCTTGAGGATCTATCAAACCCGAGATCCCTTGCGGGGAGAATCAACCTTCTACTCGGCTGGGGAAGAGACTCTGTTGATCAATAAGCCTCATGCGGGGAGAAAAACAACAACTCAACTGGGGAATATTGTTGACAAGATTCAATGCTGAACTCTGTGGGGAATGCAATTATCAGAGATACGATCTTGCTAGGAATCAGGGCTACTCTGTCGGGGATATGCAAATCCTGGTTAGAACATTCCACTGCAACTTGCTGAGAAAGAGTCCCTAGGGATTTGCTGGGGAAAACCCAAAGCAATTCCACGGTGGTCTGTTGAGGAATAAGACTGTCGAGCTTAGGATAAATGTCACAATACCCCATGTTAGGCGAACTTTCCGTTTGACGATTCCGTCGGGGATAATGAGTTTATAACAAACTCTGTTGGGGAGAATCGCTTTCAAACATCTCGTGTTGGGGAATGCCTTTTGAGAGGATTTTACAGAAGACCAAGTGTCCTCAAACTCTACTGGGGATAATAAATCTGGAACATCTCCTGCCGGGGAAATTCAAGATGCCCCATGCTTAGGAAGGTCAACAACTTGCTTCCTGCTCCATGATACAAGACTTGCCTGAAGAAAACGTCCTAAGAGGATTTTACAGAAGATTAAGCATCTTCAAACTCCTGGCGACTTCACTGGGCATTGACCGTTAACTTCGGTGTCTGCGAAGCAACTCTACTAGGGAATTTGCAACCGTTATCGACAAAAAAAAGCTTGTAGATGTTGGAAGTACTGAATGAGAGAATCAACTTAATAAGATACAATGATACCCAGTTGAACTCAATCCACTAGTATCGAATCGTCGTGAGCGACCGACGGTCGAAGATGGACTCAATCAGTAAGCGTTGTGCCAAAAAGGGTGACAAGCGAACCCTCTCCTGAACATGATTGCCCCGATATTCTGTATGGGAATAAGTGATTCCTCGTCTGGAAGAAATGGTCCATGCTCTTGGAAAGACTCCAATCTGTTACCTGCAACAAAAGAATATGCACACATGCCCCAGGATATAACTTCTGCAACTGAGAAAATCTAACGCTGAACCGCCACTTGTTGGGAGAAAGGTTTCGATACGTCTCTTGCTGGGAACATTATTAATGAAGCCTGCGGAAGACGGGGGACCACAAATGCCTTGGATTAGAATGCCCCTTTTCTTTCGAACCTTCTGGCTGATTGGCTACATATGCGTGAACAACAATTTTTCTTTCATTTGCCCCAGACCAACATGGTCCACCAAAAGAAATTGTCCCAAGAGGATTTTACAGAAGACTTGACATCCAAAACGCCTCAATGTCTTCAAACTCTTGGAGAAATTCGTTGGATCTCAACGTAACTGCCTCAGACCGTATGGTCTACAGAGAAATTCGCCTTGAGAAGATTCATAAACAATCTCATATCACCGTGAGATATTCTGCCCCAGTATTCTAAACCCTGGATAGGCTGATCAGTCGTATGGATGAACTAACTTCTCATGCTCTTGGGATGACCTGCCCCAGTATGAACCTTGAAGTGGTTTTGCCCCTGACTACTGATCATCGAAGGAAGACCCCGAATACCTGCCTTTG
Source organism: Lathyrus tuberosus (assembly GCA_022829125.1). Lineage (NCBI taxonomy): Eukaryota > Viridiplantae > Streptophyta > Magnoliopsida > Fabales > Fabaceae > Lathyrus > Lathyrus tuberosus. The sequence goes on along the minus strand of JALAZF010000199.1, from coordinate 3,355,289 downwards.
GAGAGATTTGGATCTCGAAGTAATTGCCCCAGTTTGGCTGAACTTTGAAGAGATTTCTCGACGTGATTGGCTCAGATTGCCTACACCTTAAAGAGAGGATTCGACGTGACTTCCCCAAATCGACTACGTCTTAGGACACCTTGTTGGAAAAGACCCTGCTCAACAAAGTTTCCTGAGGAAGTACCATTGGATGTGGCTGTCCTTCGGGAGTCTCAGAATTCTCAACTCGGCAAGATTAAGCTTCTGGACTGAATTTCCATATGTAAACTTCTTTTGATGTCAAAAAATGTATGCAAGCAGAAAATGTTTTAGTCTAAGAATGAAATTCTAATGCGACACACATGTTAATCTTGAAGTTTTACTGAAAAGATGTAGCAAACCCTTTATGAGAGGATCACGGGTTAGGATACGACATAAATTTTTGAATGAAAGAATGCACATGCAATACCAATAAGATCTCTTAGCATTACTCATAGGAGTCAGGAACGCTATCTCATAGGAGTACACTCTTGAAATAAACGCTGTTTCAATTAGGAATTTTGAGGGTTGTATTGTGTTCTGGTTCACGGTTTTGAGAAAAAAAAGATTTAAGGCTCAAGGTTTATCGGTGCCCACCCACTCTTCGTGATGTTCTCCAGTCCTACATTCAGCTAATTTGCACAAGCGTTCGCCTCTCAAAAAGATTTTGTGATCTTTAAGGAACCCATGCATCTGATGGTTTGACACCTAATGAGGCTTTGGAGTGACAGTCACCCCTTTGTCTTTTGTTCGTAGTCACACGACTTTGTTCCTGCTCGAAGATTTTCTTTTGAAATCCTTTTGTTTTTCACTTTCTCATTCTTTTGCCTTTTCTTTTTATCCCTAATTTTTGCCTGGACTGATTCTTTTGAATCTTTAGATTTTGAAGTCCAGTGGGATGCCCTAACTTTTGCCTAAGTCGCTTGTTTTCAAGTTTCGACTTAGTGGGCTTTTTCTTTTTTTCCTTTTTTCCTCGGAACAAATCGTGTGACACTAGCTTATCTTGACTTTGTTGAAAGGGTTGTGACTGTCCCACTCTTTGATTGTTGATGGATAACCATTGTGGTTTCACATCTCTTGACCTCTTGACGGTGGAATAGGAGGTAATGGATCCTCAGATGCACACTCCTTTTGAAATTTGAACGCTCGGTCAAATTAACTGACGCCTACCCTGCCCCTGGGTTAAATGTGAGGGTTTTTTCATACGAAAAGAAAACTCCTACTTCAAGGCTCAAAGGGGTTAACGAGGGTCTATCTCCCTTATATCTCCAGTGTTTAGGGGTTCGAAACAATGCCTGTACATCCTCAACAGAGTTCTTATTCAAAAGCACACCCTTAGAGATTTTTACATTTTCCGATCATCATCCTCCCTCAGAGATTTTAAGCAGGAAAATTGGTATTGCAGTGTACATTAGCATTAAATGCGTGAACACAAACGAAATTCTTCAAGAAAACATATTCATTGCATTAAAATCATCATACCAAATACAAACAAGTTTTAACATGCAAACAATGTCTGAACAAACAAATAAAGACTACATATGAAAAAGCAGCAAAGAAACTAAATGATTATCCTTGTTGAGGAGGCTTGACTCCGTCTGGACTTATTGCTTCTGATGATGTCTTCCCTTTTTTACGTGCTTGCTTGGGAAGCTTTACTTAACGTACAGACCATCTGCAGTGAAAATAATGATCCCAGCGTCAATCAGATCTTGAACTTTATGCCTGAACACCTTACAATCTTCAATGGCATGCCCCTGTGTCCCTGAGTGGTACTCGCACCTAGCATTCTTGTCATAACCTGGCGAAAGAGGATACGGGACAACAACAACTTCCCTTAACTGAATCAAAGAGTCTTGAAGTAAACGACCGAGCAGCTGACTCTGAGGAACAGTAATGGGATCAAATTTTCTCTCAGGCTTTCTGGGTCTTTGATATCTCCTCTGGGAGCTAGTCTGCTGTTGATACTGATTCGGGTACTCCTCTTTTCCCAGCATTTTCCTTTTCAAACTTGGCCTAAGATCGGGAACAAGTTGTTGATATGGGGATTTTGAGACCAAAGACTGCAAGATATGCCCTTGACTTGATGCCGCTTCAAGAGGGAACGCCGGGAAATTCATATTTCTTGCAGCAGTAGGAGTAGAATTACTCTGTATGCTTACGCTACCTGGCGCAAAATCTATTGCCTTTGAATCAATCAGATCTTGGACCGCATTATGAAAGGCTTTACATTTTTCCACATTGTGCCCCGGCGCACCAGAGTGAAAATCGCAATGGGCAGTTGCATCATAATTGAGTGGGAGCTTTCCACTAGGGGGATTTATCGTCCGAAGTTCAACCAATTGGAGTCGAAGTAGGTACCTCAACAGCTGAGCATAAGGCATAGGAAGCGGATCAAAGATTTTGTCAGTTTTCTTCGACTTTGGTAGGTACTTCCTAGCCTTGGGGTCGTCTGGGGAAACAAGAGGTAACTGCTGGTGAGTAAGTTTCTGAATTCCAGGTTGTGAAGAAAATCCGTGAGGCATATCACTCTTTGGGATAGATCCCACAGGAAATGGTGGAACGACAACTTCTATTATAGCCTCAGGTGTGGGATTATCATCTTTTCTGAGCACACTTCTCACAACTTCCATAACAAAACTCATCTGGGTCTTCACTTGATTGACCTCCTCCTTCAGCATTTTCTGGCCCTGAATCAAAGCTTGCATGTCCACCCTAAAGTGCCCCAGTTGGGCCTTCATCTTAGTCACCTCCGCTCGGAGTTGTTCCATATTTGAACCTTGATTGTGGTGAATCGAGTAGTTGGTAGAAGTCATGTTGGCCGTTTCTGCAGAGATTACCCAGTCAGAATGAGAAATCCGCTCCGGAACACCTGTTATGCATATGAGTATGAGAATGCCATGCAGAATGCCATGTTTGAATATTTCCAATGGATCATTATGCTTTGATTCACGAATTTTTTTTTTAGAAGAAACATGAGAAATGGATGGAAATGCTCAGTGGCAAGTCTCAAAGTTAATATCCCTTGGAAATACAAGAACATGTATGCGAATATGATGATGCAGATGCAACAGACATGGGATCAAGGCTTCCATATAATCTGGATAACTGTTGTGCTGGTGACCGAATAAGCTCATAGGTCAGCTCTGAAGAGAACACCGGAATACCAGAATATCCGACTAATCAGAATACCAGGATGCTGGGATATTGGCATAATCAGAATACCAGAATAAGCAGGACACCGGCGTGATCAGAATACAGGAATGCCATAATTATTTTTTCATCCGCCACATGACGCTCAGTCAGCTTTTGCAGTTCATACTCAACATTACGCTTTTCACAAAGCGTCTTTCTGAGTCCTTCACTTAGCTTCTCATTCATTTTGACAGTCTTATCCATTTCCACTTTAAGCTTGTCATATTCAGCAATGCTTATCATGGTCACTGGTTCAACAGCAACTGGATCTGACGGTCTTTCTTGAGAAAACGGTAAAAGAGTGATCTGAACTCTTCTCTTCAACCAGGCATCATATTGAGAGGAAGACACATTGTTGCACTTTCCGAAGACGACTTTACCCTTCGTTTGCAGATTACCCCAAGCTCCAGCCGCTTGCCTTACCAACAAAAGATTATCCTTTACAGGGAAAAAGAAAGATTCTTCCAAATCACCTTCCCTCGGAGGCTCTATTAAGGCAAATCCTAAATGTCTCCTGAGAATAACAGGGTTATAATTGATGCAACCCTTTATTCCCAAGAGTGGCACATTAGGATGTCTTCCGCAGCTACTGACAAAGTCTCCCCCCATCATCCTTTGATTGACCCACCGAATGTCCTTTGTTGTCAACTGAATCATCCTCTTAGCCCAGTTCTTTGTAGGCTGAGGATTCAAAAAGGCCTCTGAATTTGGTAAATGACTCATAAGCCACTTGTGGAACAGTGGTGCGCAACATCTAACCAAGCCTCCTCGTTTCTTTTCATTTTTAAAATGCACAGAGTAGTACAAATCACCCAGGAGTGTCGGTATGGGATTCTTCAGCACAAAAATATGGATTGCACTCATGTCCATAAATTTAGGTTCATCAGCAAACATCATAATTCCATAGATGCTCAAAGCCAGGATTGCGCAAACGGTTTCCCACTGAGACTTAGCAGCACATTCTTCAGCTTTGGCAACCAGGAAGTCCAAATGAAAACCAGATAAACCTCCTTTGGTGGCGAGGTTATCTGCTACCACAGGTACACTTAAATGGAGGGCCTTAGCTATTTCTTCAGGCTTTGGAGGGCGCATGTCAGAGTTGAAAGGAATTTGGTACTTAAGAGGCACACTTAGAAGCAGAGCATACTCTTCTAGCATCGGGCCCAACTGAAAATCCGAGAAAGTGAAGCACCTTAGCTGTGGGTCATAAAACTGTAAGCACGTATGGATGACACTCCTTTCTGAAGCGTTCAAGTCAACAACCACAGTCATAATCTCCCCATAAGCCTTTCGAAACATACCCACATAGTCTGGAGTAATAAGAGAAATCATCTTTCGCAACTGTCCCACCTTTGTGTCAAAGAAATTATAATGCACATTGTTCTTCCTGGGAATCTCCATAACTGAACAAGGGAACTGTCAACTGGAACCGAAAGGAAGTATACCCTGTAAATGAATAAACATGAAGGTTAAATGCAAGAATGCTAATGATGGTATGTATGCAATGGCATGTGACCAGTGCTGCACAAATAAAGCTGAATCCACTGTACTGCAATCTGAGTTTGGTGAGATATACAACACCAGGATAAGAAATCCAGTAACAAATCCAAAACAAAAATGTGAGCTAGTCAAAACCACAGATTCAGTAACCAATCCAGAACTCATAAAAACCAGGTATTCTGAAGGTCAAGGGTTCCTGCACACCTGTAAACAATCCCCCCAATCTCACATGTATGTACTAGAAGGCGAGGATCATCAAATTCGGGTCTCGGAATGAGAAGCAATAGCACATTCAGCCCGAAGGATACAATGCTATCGCCAAACAAAGAGATCGTCCTCTGATTCACCTCAAAATAAAGAGGGGTCCTCCAAAAAGGTCATCCAGACTTAACGGCTCTTCCAGATAGCTCTACCATCGTGGGAAATCCACAACGCAGAATTCTCTAGAGAGAACCACATCCAGATTGTGTTTCATATCCCCTCCTCGAACCGAGATGGAACGAGAGACGACATGAAACACACTAAACATAAGTGCACTCAGGCCTGTGTATTGGGCCTATCTCTCAGAATACCCATCCCGCCAAACAGACAAAGAAACACAGCACAGTATAGCATAATATAACATATGAAATGAAAATTATAAAATACAGTAAATACGGTAATATACAGTAAGGCAATAATACAGTAAATAGCAATACAGTACAACAGTAAACACCCAATGAAAGAAAAACAGACAAGCGCTAGGATTGACTCGCTAAGGAAACCAGAGATTCTGGGTTCGATTCCCAGCAGAGTCGCCAGCTGTCGCTCCCGGGATTTTCCTCCAAGTACAAACGCAAAAGTGGCACCGAAACAGAGTCGCCAGCAATGTGTATTTATCCCAAGAGAGGAAAAGGAAACACCGCATAAACCTGAAGGAAAGCAAAAAACATGGTCTCACGACCAAGAGAACTGGGTTCGGGAGTCGGTTACGCGTGAGGAACGTATTAACACCCCCACGCGTCCATCGTACCCGATGGGATCCACGCTTGCTTGTCTCGATCACAGGGTGTAAGAAAAGAATACTGGAAAAGGAACTGCTAGCTGGAGAACTGGAAAAGGAAAGGAGACAAAAAGAGAAACAAATGTAGGGAAAATAAAAGAAGTGCTCGAATGGGCCCTACCCCACTGCCTACGTATCTCATTGGGAACATGAGAATCAGAGCGGCGTAGTTCCCCTCAACGAGGGTCGCTTTGTTTGTGTTTTTTAGGGAACGACTAACGTTCTAGCTCAGGTGTTGCAGGCCCGCTGGTCCGAGTGCGTTACCATCTTGCAAGAGAACAAGTAGAAGCATGTTCGTACGTTGAGAATGAGTGAGATGAGAAAAGAATTCCCGAAGGAAAGACGTTATTATTTGTTTTTGTCTTTTTTAGAAAGAAGTATTTTGAATATTTTTTTGTGTTTTGTAACGCACATTGTATTTAAGTCCCTCAGGTAAGATCGAATGCCTCACATATCGACTCGAGATGGGACGCACGCTAAACATTCTAAGAAAATGAGAGAAAATCCCTCACCATCTCATTCTTACATGAAAGGCCTAAATACAATGTTTGTTTTTCCTTTATGAGGTGTTTTTACTTTTTATTTGAAGATGAGAAGAAGTGACTCAAAAAGAGGATCAAAGGTGAAAATCTAACGAGGGAGACTAAGACTCAACCTTAATGTTATCATACATAGTGATCCTATAGTTAATGTGGTTCAACAAACCTAATTCTAGAAGAAAGGAGAAGAAGAAGGAAAGAAAACAAGTTACTTCCAAAATGGAAGTTATGTTGTTTCTAAGAGGGAAGAAGAAAGATTATGAAAGCAAAGCATTATTGAATGCTTAAACAAACACAAATTGAATGATTACAAGATGAGGAAAGAAATTAGAATGTGGATGCATATCCACACTCAAATGACTTACCATTAGCCCCTGAAATGGTTAGTACAATTATTTACAAGTAAAGAAACTAGTTAAGATGAACAAATGAAACTTACACAAATCAAGAATCAAAGTAAAAGCATATTAAAGGTTAAAGGAAGCACAAGGTCAGAATGTACATCATAAGGATGTTCTCCAATAATATGAGAGCCAACACAAATCAAATGCACACACACACACTTCCTTAAATCACAAAGAAATGCATTATGAAAGAATTAGGTGAAGAATGAGTGGATATGCAAGGAGATCATGCAATTATGCTTCAAATAATATCAAGGTCAGAATGTGGATGACCTAAACATGTGCCTAAACATGATATGCAAACATCATATGAGGCATACAATTAAGCATTCAACCATTAAGAATGATAAGGATGAGATTTGAGAACATATGAACATGAATTCAACATGGAAACGAAGCATTCATGGCATAGACCAAACCTATAAAAGCTCAATAAGAAACTCAAGTATCAAGGTCAGAAGTGATGTGTCATGTTAATGTGAATATAAGATGCACAAGACAAACACATTCAAGCAACTACAAGTTATTTAGAAGCTATAAGTAGAAGGAACATGCATTGAGATGAAACATGTACAAGTATGTAAAGTAAGATATGAATATCATATGGAAGGAATATAATGCTTTAAGGTCAGAGGCATACATCATGTGAAATGAAAATGGATAATATGGCATGGCATCAACAAACGAATTACAATCCAATTACAATTCAAATTGGCACTTAGATGCAAAAGAAAGAGGAAATAGGTCAAAAGGAAACATGTAAAACAAGCATTGAATACGTACACCAAAGACATCAACTTCAAACCAATGACCTATAATTTCACTCAACAGACCTATAATGATCTAAACATGGCTCAAGAAGTCAAGAAGAAATTATATAACCCAATGGCACAAGTGCTTTATCAAGCAAGTAAACAAAAATGTTCAAAGAAGTTCATGAAAAGGGACATCAAACAAGCATCATCAAAGAAATAACAAACATGATTTAAGAATCAACCAATTAGGTCTTGAGAGACCTCAACCATAGGAAAGCATCATACCAAAAAATCATACAAAAATTCAGCAAGAATGGATCTCAAACAAACAATCAAAAGTCACTTAGGAACCATGAGCCAAAGTGTAAAGATGGAGGACCTAAATGCAATAAAAGAAAGTTCTAACAATGAAACAAAAATATTTTTATTAAGTTTTGGATGTTATTGAAAAGATGCAAAAAGATTGATGCAAAAATGTTTAAGTATCTATGAGAAATAAAATTTTGAAATAAAGGTGTGAACATAGAAACCAATTTCAAAAGAAATAAAAGAAAAATATGGATTAATATGCAAATATTCATAAAATCCCAATTAAAAAAATATAGAAAATTATTTTAACATGCTAAGATATCACACGAATTTTTATAGAATTTTTAATGATGTTTTGGTATTTTTTTAAAAATCAATTATGAAACAATGTATAAAAAGAAATTAAAAAGAAAAAAGGAAGACAAGTAGGGGGTGCAGAGAAGTAACATAACACGTTCAGAATTCAAAATGGGATCAAAGTGGGGGTGCGTATATCAATTTGACTCCAACCCAACTAAATTGTGATTGAGTGTGATTACATGTGTGTGCAGTCAAGTGGAAATTCAATCATGGCCACAGGATGCTATGCATTTCAATCAGTCAACGATCCAAAGTCTCACAAAACTATGCACATGGTAGTAACAATACACGCGCGAACATTCAATCATCAGAAGTCAAAATGAAAACACTTGAGCATCACATGATAAATTAATGCGACGACACATCACCAACCCTCAGATTTATCCAACGTATCACAAACAGTCAACATATTCACAATGTATGAAAGATCTATGGCTCAGATCAAGAGAACATCAAAGCAACCATGCGCACACACATACATGATCAATCTGAAACCAAAATACAACACGCGCATGTCACATGACCTTTTAATGTGCTGACTCAATCCCAGCCCTTCAACCTTTCCAATCTAACGGTCATGATTTAAAACCACACAAACCCTAGCAGTTAAAGCCACCGGCCGGAGAAGGACCTCCGGTCATCTTCTCCGGCCACTCACCACCGTCTGCAAGTTCACATTCTCCATAAATACATAATTCTTATATCAAAATAAAGCTGAGGTTACGTACATCATGGATTCACAATCACTTTTCACATAACAAACACATACTCAGAGAACAGAAGAGATTAAAACATGCCCTAGCTTTTGGATCTACGCCTCTAAGAGGCCTATCATCTAGTCGGATTGTTAAATGCTCCTATTGAGCTCATATCAACAAAAACAAGCTAAACAAAATGTAAATCTTGCCAGAAAAGTTTGAGATGATGAAACCTGAAAATGTTGCAAACTGGAGTTAAAAGAAAACCAGAGAATCGTGCTTCTTCTTTGAGCTTCACTTGGCCAAATAAAGGCTTAAAAATCTTGAAAATGTGCCTGAGTATGGATCTGCAGTAGAAGTTATTCCAATTCTCCAATGATTTCCAAATCCAATGTTACTTAATGATGAAGTTTGAAAATGAAATCCAATGAGAATGATGAAGAAATCGTGTGCAAAAGAGAGAATGTTCAGAGAAAGTGTAGAGAGCTTGAGAGTGTTTTTTTTAGAGAAAGTTTGAGAATGAAGTGTTGAAAATGAATTTGTGACTGAAATGTTGTTTTATATGTTGAGTTTAAAAGATTAACCCATGGTAAAATGAGTGAGTTTACTGAGTTAACTTGGTTAAGGTGAGTGCACCCTAACTAACTGAGTCAAGTTAGTTAGGGGCGAGTGAGCTTGGCTGGGATATAGTGATGGTGGTTTATGGTGTGCTATGGTGAAGTGCAAATGATCAGTGGTGGTGATGAACTCGTGTATGAGCTACAGCAAAATAAACTTGTTCTACAAGCTTTTAATCTTTTCCATTTTCATGTATAGTGAGCATGGATGTCACGTGCAGGTAAGGAAGATGTTTGGTTAAAAGTGGAAAGGAATATAAGGTATGTATGCGTATGAACACCAACAATATTTCATTTTTAATTTTTGTGACAGCTTGGCTATAATGCAAACATGGTGATTTGGTGAGTTTTTGGAATCATTGGAAAGAAGGAATGTAACACTACAAGTTTGGTGTGAAACAACATTAAAAATGAGGCCTACATCTTACTAAAAATGACCTGAAATATTGAAAATTCATGACTGGTGCATGGCGTGGCAAAATGTAGCATGGCAAGGTAACATGGCGCCTGGGTTTTCAACATGATCACCATGACTTGAGACCAATATATCTCCATCATAACTTGATCAATTCAAAATTTGTCCAACATCAACATTGAAGAGGGCATGGCAAGGAACAACTTTGATGTTGAAAAGTTTTTCATTTGAAGCTTTTATCATTGAGAGAAATGGGTGGACATTTGGCACACCAAGTGTTTGTAAAAATTATGGCGCGTGAGCCTGGGCATCCTTGGTCATGACTTGATTTTGGACCTACTTTTCTCAAACTTTGATCAATCATATCTCACTCAATATTGATCCAATGGAGATGTTCTTTATATGGATTTGAAGTTTAGAACATGAACTTTAATTGGCTCAACTTGGGCCTGAGGTTTGAAGCTTTTATCTTGGAGAAAGAGAGCCTCAAAGTAGGGTGCAAAATGGTCCAAACTTACTATTTTTGGCAACCCTAAAGTTTCCATTTTTGGCAGTTTTGTGATTTCTTGATTTTTCCTTATTCTTCCATCATTTGTTGATCAAATTTTGTCCATTGAACATATATAACATGAATTTCATGAATTTGACCTTAGAAAGTCAAAAGTTGACTTTTTTCACTGCACAGTTGACTTTTTCCCCAATTTCTTGATTATCAAGCAACTGACCAATTGAGACCCTTCTGAAACCAATTGATGAGCAATTTTCCATCCATATACACTTAAGAACATGAGGAATACCATGAGATCAAGTTTTGCCCAAAAAATCAGAGATAAACTGATTTTAAGTCAAACCCTAATTTTGGCACCCTCTGGTTAGGAGGAAATAACACATCTTCCAAATCCAAATTCCTCTGAATATGACGTGTATTCTCTCAAACAATGATGAGATATGCCATTTGAAGATGATAAGAACTCAAAGAGCTTACCCTTTAGGGGGTTAGATCCTAATTTTTGACTGCCTTGTGTAGGATATCATGCACTGCCCAATCTTCTTGATAAATGCTCCTCTTCCTATGCCTTATGGATCAAGTAGGGATGACATATGGCTTGAGAAACTCTTGAGAACTGTGAGAAACACTTGGCTCTTATTCTCTTGCCTTTGGATGATCAACACCTTAGAGACACCTGATCACATGTCCTTATGCAAGATGCAATGCTAAATGCTTGATGCTTTATTTTTTCTATGATTGAATGCAATGCAATGAAATGGAAGCTCATGCTAAATGATATGAAGAAATGAGAGGGCAAATTTTGGGGTACTACAGCGTCCTCGTCTGATACTGCCTTATCGTGATGCGCCAAGAGAGGTGGCAGTTCCTGTTTACGAAGCATGACCATCTAATCCTAGCTGGGCTCGTGTTTCTTCATTGATTCATCGTTATCTTCAACGGGATGGTGCTGAAGAGGATGATCCACAGTTTGCTGAGTTGTTCGAAGCTTTACGTATTGCTCGTTCACATTGACTTATATTTATGTTTATTTTTATGTGTTAACATTTAGACTTATTGACTTATGTTTATGTTTATGTATTAACTTTTAGACTCACTTGACCTAGTTGGGATATGTTTATGTGTTAACTTGTAGACTTATGTTTAGTTTTGAATCCAGTTATGTGTTATTGAAATTTAAAATGAATAACATAATTCATGATTCATGTTTTGAAATTAAAAATGAATAATATAATTCATGATTCGTGTTTTGAAATAAAAAATGAATAACATAATTTATAATTCATAATGCGTTGGTAATATAGGCATAAGTTGTTGCCAATGTTGTAGACGTCCTGCAAATCCTATCATTTAAGATGTTGCTACTGGAGAACGAAACTTCTTCCAATCTATTGATACTAATGGCAATGGAAACCCTTCTTTCATGTTTACTTGAATAAAAAAAATAATCAAAACGTTAAGTAAAAATAAATAAGAAATTAGGTTAGTCACATTAACTAAAAATAAATAAGTAAAAATAACTAAGTACCTGAACCCAATGATTTGTGTTTACAAAACCAATGCAGTAAACAGATACATTTGGTGAAAATGAAGTTGTCATAGGGAAGAAAGTCAAGAATTCAAATCCTAAACAGACAAGTAGAATATTATAATGATTCACTATTAAGTAACCCATATCTGGTAGAGTCAACCATTTATGTGGTGGTTGAGGACCAGATGCCTCTATCATCAAAGATTCTCTCATTTTTGTTAATCGATCAGCAAATAAATTGGCATACAAACTTGATCTTTCATTATGTATTATTTCCATCCCCAAGTCTCAACAAACCATAGTGTTGCACCCCAAATTTTACCCTCTTTTTTTCTGCTAGTTGATGTTTTTATTTAATATTTATTTTAACATCTTTATCTGTCTTTAATTTAATTTAATTTCAGTATAGCCTATTTTATTTAATTTACATTTAATTTGTTTTATTTTGCTAATTTAAAAACTCAATTTAATTTTTAATTTCAACTTTTCTAAGAAAATTTAGTTTAATAAATTAGTTTTTATTTAGTTTACTTTTTTAATTAATTTGAATTGAGGTTAATTAATTGTTATCATGTTACTAAAACTTTCCTCATAAAAAACCAATTGGTCCACGATGTCTAATCCTTGGATAATTATTGGCCAAGTTCTATTTGCAAATGACCAATGGGAATCAGATTATTTGCTTTGACTTTTCAACCTCATCAATCCAACCAATGAGAATGCGACATGTGGCCAGCAAAGAAGCAAAATAACCAAAGTCTGCTTCCTCCTCCTTTGTAGCGTTTGTGAATTGCAGAAGAGAAGAGAGGAATTCAAACAACAAGTAAATTCATCCAACAAAAATCACTTCCACAATTCAATCCCTTGGCGCGTATGATTTGATTTGAATTCTCCCAAAGCAATTCCATCTTGAGCTCTCAACGGTTTGGTTCGTAAAAGCGATTCTGAAGGGTTACCAATTCAAGCATTAAAACCTGCCACTGTCTGCGAATCTCTTCACATTTACCTCATTCAATACCTGCGCGTATGACAACAAATATGGAGCTCGGAAGTCATACACGAAACAGTGAAATTCACCCTGTATCTCTGAGGTTTTGCACAGCAAGAGGAGCGTATCTGTCTCCAAGGAATTGATCAAGCTTGAATTTCAAAAGAGCCGTTAAAACCTACCCATTACCTTGCCCACCAAGTGTTTGAGGAGTGAACCCGACCCAATCTCCTTGCCTATATAAAAGGCTTAGGTTCAGCACATCTGATCATCAAGATTTCTCGCAAATACATCCTAAAAGTCTCTGGGCTTTCTAAATCCACCAACAACCATTCACAAAAACACTCAAAAATATCATCAAAAACTCTCTCAAAACACTTAAAATTTCTCTGAAAGTTCCGTAAGAGTTTCGAACTAGCGACTTGGAGTTGGGCATTGGAGTTGGTTCTTGGAAGAGAAGGCATTCATCACACCTGAGGACAGTGTACTTTATTCCACTAGGTATCGTGTTCTTATTCCTTCTGTTAAATAATGCTCATTTAAAATTATCATTGCCATATGCATTTCTTTGTTCTTTACCTGCGTATCTGGTTGGTGTATGTTTTGAATACATTATTTGTGTGCTCATGACTTGAGTTCTTAAAATAAGGTAATGTCCTTTTGGTATGCTACACAAGTATGTCTTTTGTGATGGGTTGTTATACCTCTGTTTTGTCCATCAAATGACTGCAAATATAAGACCGATGTGTCGATGTTGTTTGTTATGCCTCTGTCTTTTGTGATGATGTTTTTTTTTGTTAATAATTGTTGATGTTGTCAAGTTGTTCTTGCTAAAGTAGCACTACTCCTTTTCTCTGCTACCACCAATATTTGAGCATTTTGTCGTGGTTTCAAATTTTGTCATGGTTGATGTTTGCTATTAAGATTGATGTGTTGACGATTCACGATTTTGTTCACTATAATATGCACCACTCTGCTTTGATATTGATGATTGACTGTGTGTCTGAATTTGTTTTGTTTAAATTGTTAGTTGCACCTCATTGGAATGATTCTTAATTTAATGATTGTCTAAGATTCATATTTATGAATGTTGAATTTAGAATGGTTACTTCAAGTTATTCTCATCATATGCCTCATGGTTTATAATCTGTCATGCTTTGTTATCTCACTTGCCAAAACTATTGTGCTGAGACTGTTAAACTTAAATGCTTGAGAAGGTTAACTTGCCCGTGTATGTCCTGATTCTTGCATCATGTGCTTGACTTACTCTGATGATTGTTTGTATCTAAATGGTTTGTTGATATGTGGATTTGTTGAATGTTGTCTCTGAGCATGAAAATCTATCCTCTAACTCAGCCTGTCCAAGTGTTTCTTTTATGCCTAAAACTAAAATGCCTTTTGCTTTGTTGCCTCTGTTGTTTGTAACAAATTTGTAAGCTTGGAATTCTTGAATATGCCCTGTTCTGTCTGAAGCTAACATGGTCTATATGCTAAGTCTGATGAGTGTGTCTGCCATGTATTGACTTTGAGCTGTGTCCCTATGTTTGTTTTCCATCCATTGCATATTTTGCCACTGATCCTACCTGACTAATCTGCTACCATGATTTCATGATAACCCTGCTTTGTTTTGCTTAGAACCTAGGTTAGAGATGCCCTGCTAGGCCTAACTGTTTGCCATGTGCTATTGTCCGTGCTAAATGACACTGCTTAAAATTATTTGCTATGCTGTGGTGTTTTGTGCCATGTTTTGCTCTAAACATGTGTGTTGAATTCAACTGTCAAAATGTTGCCTATGCGTGGAATCCTTGTCCAACTGTTATTTGATATGCATAAATTCTGTTTGAATCCTCGCTCCATAATGTTGTGTATCCAAGATGCCATGAATATATGCCTCTTATCATTATGACTGAATGTAACTTGCCATGACTTCCTGATTTAGCTTTGATGTGTGAACTATTGATGTGTCTGAATATTGCCTTGAATGCCTTTTGATGTCCCTCTCGCTATTGTTGTAACTCTGAATCCATGCCATGCTCAATCTGTTACCATGTTCAGTCTGCTATCATGCCTTTATTTCTGTTCATGCTTGCTACCCGGATATGTCTGTTTTGGATTCCTATCTGTCTGATGCTTGCCTGCTGCTGCCATAATTATTCTCATCCAGTCTGTATGATATTTGTTTGCCAACATGTAACTCATAATCAATGCCATGCCCTACTGTTTCCCATTGTATGCATGCTTATTTATCATTTGCACTCAAGACATGCCCTGTGAGTTTTTAATAAGCATGCTTGCTGAACACAACTTGCCATGCCAATTTGGATCTGCTTGTTTGTTAAATGTGTTCCAATTTGATTTCGTTTCATTAAACCTCCTGTAAACATGATGTATGCCTGCTGTTATGGTTGTATATTGAACCTGTTAGCTCACTGTCCTGTGGAAAGTGTAATAATTGCTTTAATGATTTGATATTCATGTGTTGTTAACTGCTTGTGTTTTGCCGTAAATCATGCTCACTCTGGTTCTATCATGAATGCTGTCATTATTGAACATGAAACATGCTATCAAAACTATCTGCATTATGTCTTACTTTGCCCTCTTGTTTTCTTGCTTTGTGAACATTTATCTCTGTCAATCATTTGGTTTAATCATGAAACAACTCTGTTATCATTTCCCTAAAGCATGTTTAGTCCTGAAAACCCTTGCTATGCTTGAATCTGCCATACCCTGCAGTCCTGTTTTATTACTTGTTTGGATGCCTAATTTGTATGCTTTGATTGTTGTTTCAATTCATTTGGTAATTCACCATATGTTGCTGTCTCTTTTAATTAAACATGGTTTAAGGAATGTCTGGTTTGGCAAACTTGGCAGTCACGAGTAGTTCATATTCTGTTTGGTTTGTTTGGTTTATTTGGGAAATGCGCACATGTTGGTGTTATATATTTATTGAAGCATGTATATGTTGGATGAAACACGCCGTCCCAACGGTCACACACTTGCACTTAAACGCCTTGTCAACCCTTAGGACTAGGGTTCGAATCCCCCTCGCCCCAGTCCTTTTATTTTAATTTTCCATTTCGCTTGTTTCTTAAATATATATGTGCGCTTCCGTTACTTAGCAATATGCGCGCGCATCACAGTTGGTGGAAATTTTGGGTATGCGGGTAAAGGGTCATGGGTTCAAACCATGCTTGGAACATCTCCTTTCCTTTTTAATCAATATCATTTCCTTTATTTTAAAGTTTATTAAAAATTCAAAAATAATTTATTTTATCTTTAGAAATTCTATTCATTTTCAAAAACTCCAAAACATTTATTCATTTAGTAATTTATTTTCCTAGATATTTATTTAGGATAATTAACTTTATATCTCATTTTAAAAATTCCTTTTAAAAAAGGGTGTATTTTACATTTAATCCATTTATTTAATTTTGAATATTTATTCTTATCATGTCTTACGATGCTTTGGCCAATAATTGCATGTATGACCAATTTCATCATGATTTATTCTTTATGCCGATATTATTACTGTTCATAATATCTTGATTTCATTTTATGTCATATATCATCCTGACTATTATTCTCATTCATATTATCCATTGTGTGTTTATCCAAAATGTTTTTAAACTAATACTTGGACTTCATGTCAACCATTTTCATACCTGATAAGTCGATCGTTTTCACGATCGCAACCGACCTCCCTTCGGCCTCCTCTTGGGCTTTATACAAGATTACCACTCTATCTTGATCTCTATGTATGTACGCTTTATTTCTCAAAATTCACGTCATTGATTTATCTTTGACTTTTATTTCATTATTTTGAAGCATAATGCAAATCTTATGCTTAACTTTACTTCACCTTACCTTTATTTATTTAAGCATAATGCTAATCCTATGCTTATTTTCATTATCTTCATTTATCTCATATGTGAAGCATAAAGCCATTATTATGCTTGTAACACTTACATTTTATCACTTCACCTTTACCCTTTTTTATCACTCAAAGCATAAAGCCATTATTATGCTTGTATTACCTTTATATCAATACTTTACCTTGTATTACCTTTATATCAATACTTTACCTTGTAACTTTTTATTTATCCTCCACATCCAAAGGAAGGTTTTTATGGTTGACTTTTAAGTCATTTGTTCTAAGAGTTCTTCAACTCTTAGTGGTGTTCATCACATGAACCACCACTCTCTTTACTAACTAAACACAACATAGGTCCATCTCAACTAGACCTAGAGAGTTTAGACTCTATTCATCCCTTTCTTAATTATTGGCCATAGTCAATAATTCAGTAGAGTAGAACTACGCATACTCTGATTCTATTCCCGAGGATACGTAGGCGTAAAGTGCGATGCTTTATCGAGTATACTTAGTGTATATACCCTTAGGTCTTTAGCCTTAGCACATTTCCTTAGCAAGCAACTTTAATATAACACAAATACAAAACAAGAGGTTCCCGTAGAGTACTACGGACGTTTAGGGTGCTAATACCTTCCCTGGACGTAACTAACCCCCGAACCTTAGATCTCCCCCCTTTAGGTTTTTCTAACGATCTTGAACCTTTCCTTTGGATAAATCAAAGTCGGTTGTAAATGAAAATGATGCAAGTTAATTCATAGCTTGTTATCCAATTTTCACCGCAACACATAGGCCAACCATCTTCACAATATCCATGCAATGAAGCAATGACTCTAAATCCACAATTACCATCTGATACAACATTAACTACATCATCAATATATGACCTGATGTGATTAGGAAACTGAAGGATGAACTGCTTAGATGACTGTGAAGATTGTGATAATTTCAACTTCTTTGAAGCCTGTGATGGTTGAGATTTCTTTTATGAAGATTGTGATAATTTCAACTTCTTCAAAGTCTGTGATGGTTGAGATTGCCTCTGTGAAGATTGAGATGCTTGATCAACATACTCATGATATGAAGGGTCCCTATAAACATCATACCTACTGGTTCTTTGCCTTTCTTCTTGACTCCCCCTTTGGTTTTTATTTTCTCAGGTGGTGGACCCAAAGAAGTCATTGTGGGGAAGGCAAATTCAAAAACCCTACTTTTTAATGCCTTTTTCCCAACAACATCTAGTGACCTAAACCTTTTCCATAACTCATCTATTGCACTACTCATATCCACCTCCGATCCTTCATCTACGTCTTCCTCCAACTTAACTTCCATACTTAGTTTCCTCCAATGAACATGCACAACATCTATTGGTATCGGTATACCACCAATTCTATATCCTGTCAACTCACAAGCACAAGGTAATCCATAGGTTGTTCTAAGAGTACAACGACATATTTCCTTGTTAGTTCCAACATAATTAACTCGTGTTAACTCTTCAGCAATGCGACTCAATGCAGCTCGAGACACTGAACCACGTAAATTATTGTAAAATGGACTTACGTGGGCGTGCTCAGCTTCATAAAAACTCTTTTGAAAAGAAGCTCTAATGTTGCCCAGTTGTAACTTTAAGTTGTCATTCATAGCTTCCCAACATTTGACCATGTCACCAATACTGTTCCCCAACATCTGCTTTAACTTCCAATGAGCAGACTCAACCCTAAAAATACTACATATTAAAAATAGTTAAAAAAAATATACAATTTAGAAATACTAAAAATAAATACATACCAATTAGTCGTGATGTTACCCAAATGTAGCACTCGATTAATCCATGCTCCAATAAATCTTTGTCTATGTGGTGTCAACCATGTGTCCTTCACATAATCAATAAATTCTTTACAATCAACGCACGCCTGCAAAAGTTGGTTCAACCATTGGTCATACTCAATCTCATCACTAACCCATACAACTTTTGTCCATAATTTATCAATTTTCTCTTGCATGTCAGTAGCCACATATTGTTTCCGTTTTGCACCAACATTTTTGTTAATATGAAATCGACATAGCAAATTGATCGACCTTGGAAACACAGTTTCAATGGCTTTCATCAAAGCAAGAATTCTATCTGTCAAAATCACTTGTGGACTAAAGCCCAAATGGGCAGGAACCATCCGCCCATTTACTATCTGTCCCTCAATATTTAATTAAAAAACTAAAAAGTGTTTGCGGAATTAAGTTTGAGAGTGTGACATTTAGGAAATTAAATTTCAAAAGTGTGGCATGTGGGGCAAAAACTTCTATTTTGATGTTAACGCTACTAAAATGGATATAGTAGCCCACTTATAACCAATAACTTCAAATAGTTTTAGGTATAAACGTGTTTATAGTTGATCTGGCTCCAAAACCCACGTCAAACTTATTTCGGTTCTATGAATTTTTCTTTACATATAGAAGTTGATAGCAAGAAAAACATTATTGAATTTGTTGTGCATTATAGACCTATAAATTAGATGCCTGCGCATTTATTATAGACTTATAGATAGTTTTTCTAACAGAAGACTTATAGATAGTCTTTTTTACAAAAGTTATTGTCTCAAGTATCCGATGATTGATGAAAAATTCGTGTAGTTCTAATCCCATAAAATCTAGAAAACAACACACAAAATCTTCACCTAAGATATGATTTTAGATGAAAATTTTCAAGTAATTGTTATCATTGACAAACTTCCTCTTTCTTAAGTAGATTTTAAAATTATTTTAAGATACAAGACTAAAAAAAATTTCTTTAGAGATCCTAATAACCCACCCCCTTATTGAAGAGGAAGCTCGGAAACAAGATAAGTAATAATAATTGATGTTTGATTCAAAAAACAAAAAGAAGTTAATGCATATTTCTCTAAAACCAACCGAAAAACCACAACAGAATCATAATCACAACATTAATAGAAACAACAACACTAACCACAACATGAATACTCACATTCCAAGGGGACAATATTCATAACAACAAACATCTCATAAAATAAATGAGCTTGGTAGCTCATAAATTACTTGCTATAATTATTAGAAACTAGGGCATGTGTTATGCAAGTGAAGGAACATGCCAAGCTTTTCTCCTTAGCCTAACTTGACTAAAGAAGAGCAGCTTATCGTTATGATTATTTAGATTAACCTTGTAGGTAGAACATATGCAATATCACTATGCCACGGAAGGGAAAATACAACGCTTTATTTGGCTTTTAACAGCGCTTAAAAGCGTTGTCTAAGGTGGCGCTGCTATAGGTAAAGACATCGCTTTTGTTTTATACAAAAGTGCTGCCTTATGTAGGCCTTTAGCAGCGCTTTTTCTGGAAAAGCGCTTTCTAAAGTAGGCCTTTAGCAGCACTTTTTCTGGAAAAGCACTGTCTAAAGTGGGCCTTTAGCAGCGCTTTTTCTGGCCTTTTATGCTTTCTATTGGCATCTTTAGGCAGCGCTTTTTCATACCCCAAATATAAAGTCTCAGAAAATAAAAAGGCAAAAAAAATAACGCTTGGTACCTCATGATCGACCACTCTAAGTCATCTTGACTTAAGTACTCGAGGGGCTAGCATATACATAAAAGGGTAATTCCTTGCAGGAGGAAAAATGACATATTATATAAAATGTCTCAGATGAGCCAAAACATTGTACAATACAATTAAAAAGAGAGCCTGAAGGCCAGAAAAATCACTAACACCCATATAAGGAGACAATCAAAACAACAACAAAATACAACTTCCCCTCTAGAAGCTAATTGCTCTCTCTCCCGCCTCCCGAATGAAGAAAATTGAACTAGTCTTCATCCCAGTCCTCATCAACATCTGCACCAAAATCACGTTTCGAAGCGCGGTCTTTTGTGAGGGATTTCATCTTTGTCACAGATTTCTTCCCGGACAAGGTTGCTCCGATTGATGATGCAGCAGATATTGGAACATTTTGACCGTCCTTCTTCATTTTCTCGGTCACCTTCTTGGCCGCGGAGTTTTTTGAGGAAGTGCTCATGTTAAAGTATTGCACAGTTCACAAGTAACCCATATATATAGCGAATTCAATAAGTTAATAACACCGCAGACAACTACATCATTATATTCTACACAGTTCATACTATAAACAACAAGGAAATTCAACCGAAATTTGCACGTTCAATTCACAACTCAAAAACAAGTAGCAACATGATAATATGCAATCCGAACAAACAACGGAACCAATACTTTGAAACCCCGGCAGCGGTGACGCAATTGTTTAAAACGCATACAAAACCAATCCGAAAACAAGCAAACTCAAGCGCAATAGACCGTAAATGACCAAAAAGACTCAAACATATATCATACAAAAATGTACACATCAAATGGAGTCGAATAGCATTAAATTCAAAAATAGGCGCACAAATCATCGAAACGGAATCGCATGAAAATCGCACGATAGCCTACAAACATGTCAACGGACTCAAAAAACTATATGGCTCGAATTAAATCCAACCGAAAGTACCATTTCCGTGCACGGGGCAGCAACTATTTCACATGAAAAATTGGCTCAAAAATGCATGAATCTTGCACTGATGTCAAGCATGAAAATTCACAACAAAAGTGTCAGTGTCAAGCATGAAATACAATTCCAAAAGTTGATGGAATTCTAATTTGAATTGAAATTTTAGTATTGAAAGAAAGTGAATCACATTTCTATCCAAACTACAATTCCATCATCTCATGAATTAGCAACAAGTAGTAACCAAAAGAGGCTTCGACATGCACAAGTTAGTAGCTCTTCAAGAATAAAAAATTCACAATCTAATTCTCAAAGAACTTCACAATCTCGAAACAAATAAAAAATTATAGGATTCAACACAATTATCACAATTAGCACCAATTCAAGAATCCAAATCTCATCATAATTATTATCACAATTCTTGAGTTCAAAAATTCGCTTAAGTATTTTATCAAACACTTAGTCTACACAAATATCACTATTTATCATCTTCAACTTTACTACAACAACAATTTCAAAATCAAATTCAAACAACAACCAAATCAACACTAATTCACCAAATCGACAACAACCACATCAACACTTTGATACTCTAACAACACTCATTTTTCTATAACACTCATTTTTCTAACAACCCTCATTTTTGTAATGGATATAATTTCCTATAATATAACAACACTCATTCAAACTACATTCAAACTAACACATTCAAACTAAAAACAAAACAAAAACAAAACAAGATGCTCAAGAACAAACCCTCAAGAACAAACAAAAAAAACTATATAGCAAGCTCAAGAACATTAAATAATCACTGAAACTCAAGAACAAACAAAAGAAACAGTGACACTCACGGAGGAATGCCGGTCGGAGAAGATGGAGATACGAACAGAGGAACAGTTTCAGTCGGAGAAGACGGACAGAGGAACGCCGGTCGAAGAAGACGAATAGAGGAACAGTGTGAAGGGAGAAGTCGCGAGAGAGGGGGAGACACGGGGGAGGGAGAAGTCGCGAGATAGGGGGAGAAAGAAAACAAATGATTAGGGCGTTCTGAAATAATGAAAAGTTTTTTAATATTTATGAAATAATAACATAAGACAACGCTTTTGGAAAGCGCTTTCTTATGTACTAGCTTTAGCAGGACTTTTTCTCTAAAAGCGCTTTCTTTTTAATTTCCTATAGCAGCGCTTTTATAAAGCGCTTTCTAATGTGTTACCTACGTAAGGCTTTTAGCAGCGTTTTTAAAAGCGCTTTCTAAAGTGTGCCTTTAGCAGTGCTTTCCTAAAAGCGCTTTCTAAGGTGTCACATTTGTATGGCTTTTAGCAGCGCTTTTAGGAAGCGCTTTCTAAAGTAGGCCTTTAGGCAACGCTTTTTTTTTTCAGCGTGTTTTTTTTAACACATATAGGAGCGCTTTTGATAAAAAGCGCTGTCTATGTAGTGCTGCCAAAAAGCAAATTTGGCATAGTGTATGGATAGATATTGGTGCCTTATGCCATGCCTATTATGATTGTGTTATGTTCAAAATATGTGAGTGTTAAGGATAAAAAAGTGTTATTGGAAGATACTCAAACCATTAATGTTGTTGGAACTCGAGGCATAGAGCTCAAGTTCACTTCTGAAAAGATTTTGATTCTCAAAGAAGTTTTGCATACTCCAAAGATTAGGAAGAACTTTGTTTATGAGTTTTTCTCTTTCATAATATCAACAATAATTTTTATATATTTTCTTTCACTTTTTCCATTCATTTAAGGGGAATCATGCATGAAACCACAACTCTATATTCCTTAAAATTAATGGAAAATGTGAAAGAAATAATAGAAATTAACTAAATTAACTGTTGCTATAACGTTAAATTTTTGTTTTGCATCTTATTTATGGGGTAAGATATTATTAATTGTCTGTTATGTGATGAATAGAACTCCTAAGTCTAAAATCAATATCTTTCCTTATAAAAGACAACCTAAATTGTCTTATCTTCAAACATGTGTTGTCATGCTTATGTCAGGATCCCTGAATCAAAACAAGTTAAACTCGACATTAGAGCCTATGAATGTATATTCATGGTGTATGCAATTATCCATAATATGTACATGTTTTATGACATGAAGTCTAAGGTTATCATATATTCAAAATATGTTGCTTCCATGAAAACAAAGTCGCTTTTAAATCTAAAAATACTATGGGTGCCGATTCAAGTTAGATTCATGTGATGGGGAAGAGTAGAAGCAAAAAATAAGAAGAGGAATAACAATATAGAAGCAAGAGAACGAGAACTGCTAAATACAATGGACCTGACTTTGTAGTATCTACCATAGAGAACGATTCGAAAAACCTTCGAAAAGTTATGACTTCACAGAATGTTGATTTAAAGTAGGATGCCATAAACGGACAAGATGGATCCTCTATAATATATAAGACTTGGAACATAGTAGACTAGTTGTTGCAGTACAGATAACAAGTGATATTTTATCGTCTCCAAGGGGATTGGTTGTGTTTCAAAGATTGTTCAATAGTTTATATTACTTTAAGTTTGGTTTATCATAAGATTGATTGTTTGACGAATACTTGAATATTATAATAACATAAAATAAACATTTGATGTTTCAAAAGTGAGAAAGCTTTGTTAGAGTTAAACTTTATTGACCTGTTCTTATGTAGCATCATTGACCAGTAATATGCAATTCTAATCAGTTATTAATGTTTCCACGTGTTGCTTTTATCATATATCATGTCTGATTCAACAACGTAAGATCAGGTGTATCATGTAATAAACGATATCTCAACCTATTAACAAATACATCAACATTAAGTTTCAATAGTAAATGCATATATTAATATCCATTTCACCAATTTAGATATTCGTGCGGATATTAAACCTAACTCTATTTCTAGACTTTAGCATCCAATAAATGATATATTTGGATCTAGTAATTATCAGTACCTTTCGAATATCAAGCAATACCATGAAAACATGTTTTAGGTAGCATAAAAAACAAGCATTAAGAGCAAATAATCCACCAATATTAAAACTTAAGAAGAATTACATAGCACGCGATGGTCGGGATCAAAGCATAAATAACAAGACAACTATATCTAACCCAAAAAAAAATGAGTTTCCTCCTAACAAGCGATTGTTTAACTTTAGTAGCTTGACAATTGTAAGTGTTACGTAATACCCATTAACTTAAAACATTCCTTATGGTTTCTAATTATGGCCTTTAATTGGCTTGTATCAACATCCACCATCATTTTTGCGATTTTCATGAATTGTATTCCCAGAATGAGAGGTATCTCTGGGTCTGGCTTAATATCTAGTACCATAAAATCTATAGGAAATGATAACTTGTCAATCTTTATCATAACATTATTGATTTTTCCCACTGTTTCCTACATGTTTTGTCTTCCATCTACATTATTGTTACAATTGGCTCTATTTCGAGGTCACCAATTTTCCTTACCACTGACAATGGTATTATGTTCACACTTGCACCCAAGTCAATGAGCTAATTTATTTCCTTATTACTAATGGATACATGGAATATGACTACACCATGATTTTTTTCTTTTATGGGTGATTTGTTTGCTCTTCCTTGACTTTAACAACAATGATTTTATCCAAAAAAAAAAAAACAACACTACAATCCTTCTTTGGACTAGTCTTTGTATTATAATTGAATGTGTCTTTTTGTTGATCAGCCAATTGTTTTTCTAATTGGTTGACTTGTGTCTAGTTGTGACTGACCATAGATACCTACATAAACTGATTGAGCATATCCTCCAACTTTGTTGCTTTGTACGTTTGTGAGGGTGCTTGTGTATAATGTTGAACTAGGTGAAGAACTAGAAAACTCTTCTTTAGAAACGTGTGTCTCTAAGACAAATAACTTTTTCTCGTGTTTGAATACAAGCCTCGAGTTTCGGTGGCATTCTAGAAAAATAGTATTCTCAATGATTGATTGCAATATGTTGTTTGAAGTGTTTTGTTGACATGGTAATCTATATTTAAAATATTATGAAGATATAAGTATCATTAAAACATATTTTATTAAGTATTTGTTGATTTTGGAAAGGCTGGTTGAAAGATTTTTTAGATGATCGAGATACATATCTCACTTAGTTTTAACTCATCAGTAAGCTGATTATACAAAAATGACTTATTTAGGTAGGAATTCCTTTCCAATTGTATCTAATATAACTCTTGAGTTTTATCATTTGGGTGAATAACTTCTTATTCTAATCCATCACATGGATTATACCGAACTCTTCTTTTTAAACATATATAATCTTATTATGATTAGTTAAGTAAAGTTAACCCCAAAATTTAGCAATTAGATATTACATTTATTCCATAGCACCTTAATAACATATAACATGCACCTCGCGGTGAGAGAAACCTACATTATTCGACATAAATCTTGAGGAGTGCTAAATATTGAAAAGCTTAATTTAAATATTTATTCTGAGGGAATTTTTAATTTATTTGATCTAATCAGCTTATTTATCAGATAAATCATCTCTTACATACATCAACATACATTTACATGCATCAATGTACATGGAAAATAAAATGATACGGTTATGGCCCTTAATGCATTTTTCCATCAAGCCAAAAAAGGAGTCTAAAGTAAACCTAAGAATATTCTATGCTTCTCTAAGATAGACCTCCCTGGTTGTTCAACTTTAATTTTGTCTTCTTTTCTTCATTTATTATGTTACATAAAAGAATGCTCGGTTTACATACAAGGGATTGAAATGAAAAAAGAAGTTACATATAGAGTATTGAGAGAAAAACATAAGACGCAGTCTGTATTTAAAAAAAAATCCCAAAACAGAATAAAAGACTATGGCCATAACAGATCACCACAAGACAACAATAATAAACACACTTTTATTATTATTGTTATTATTATTATTATTATTATTATTATTATTATTATCATTATCATTATTATTATTATTATTATTATTATTATTATTATCATCATCATCATCATCATCATCATTATTATTATTATTATTTTTTTAAATTAAATAAATTAAATTAAATTTTGGTGTTTGTCGCCCCGACGCAAAATTGTAATGATCAACTAACTCACTTTGAATCGGCGTCCTATTTTGCATCAACACTTAATACCTTTTTGCAAACTCTAACAACACAACTTTTGCGCTGTCATAAACCTTAATCATATCATTCATGACAACACAACTCTTGATTCATCATAAACCATAATACAATATGTTTATACCATAAAAAATATAATGATCGATTATTCAATATGACTGATCGAAACATCGGTGCTTCATCATATAGATATCGTTTACGAAATAGAATTAATTCAAATGTATAAAAATCAATATACTAATTAGTTGGATGAAAAAAAACTATATCAAATGCATTGATTATGCACCAAAATTATTTAGATAATTTATAAATATAGCAACATAATTATTTTTTTATACAAAGGAGGGCTTAAAGCCCAAACAAAAGGAAACCAAACACGAAAAAACCTGGGGAATAGACTCCACAAAAGAGTCGGCTAACACAATATCAGAAATCTGGTGAGGGAAAAATTCATAAAGGACTCTACCGAAACTATGATGTAAGCTCAAGTTAGCCAATGCATCGGCACACATGTTGGCTTCGCAAAAAATGTGATGGATTTTCACTTCCAAATCCATATTAAGGAGTTGCATGACCGATTATAGTTTCTCCTTAGACGGAAGGGTCATGACGTTATTTTTCTTGATAGAATTAAAGATCACCTTATTGTCAATTCGAAGGTTGATCTTTTTGAATCCTTTACCATGGGCATATTGGAGGCCCATTGTAATACCAAGTATGTCTGCTTCAATCACCGTACTTGTTCCCATGTTAACTGAGTAACCCCCAAACCAACCTCCCTTATAATTTTACAAAATACCTCGACACCCTGTTAAAGAATTGTTCTTAACGACGCCATCAGTGTTGATCGTGATCCAGTTTTAGATTGGGGGATTCCAACTAACAATCTTTGTGGTTGACTGTTGCAAGTGAAATCTCTGATCAAGCAAGAGGTTTTCCCTGTAGAAATTTACTCGCCTGTTAATTTCGTCCACCATGTTCAAAGGCATCACGAAATCGTCATTGTGAGTCTGTTGGTTCCTCCAGTACCACATCATGTGGCACGTAGTTTCCCATGTTTCACTTCAATTCTCGTCCATTGCTAGATTTATATTATTCTCGAATCAATCTTGCACATCACAATCAAAGAAATTGTTAACCACATTTGAGGCTCCTAGTTGGATCCAAATTTGTTTAGCATTCCGACAGTCACGGAGGACATGAGTAATCGACTTCTCAGTGCCATCATAGTCATAACATATTTAAATCACTATGGATAATTGAAGTATCGCTGCTTTACCATACAAATGTCGGTCATAAAACATAGTCAATATCGAACATCCAAATTTTAAAAACTATGATGTCAATATTTAATTTCATTATTATTATCTAATTCATTTTTTATGTTTAATCAAACTATAAAATAGAAAGTAAAAAAACAAAACTATTTGACTCATGGTCTCATAAGTGGCTTTGATACCATTTAAGGGAAATCGTAATTAAAATATGTTGCAGAAAACATAAAATTCTTTTAAGTCAATTCTTATGAATAGACATAATCAATGATAAGATGGTTACATCTTGTGGTGATTATTACTTAATGTAGAATCCAGAGAGTGATCACGAGTACTCATGAACAACAATACCTCTAGGGTTTCACAAAACTGACTTTTGTCAAACATGAATACTTTAACACATGGATTTTATTTATAGAACCACTTATGTAGGTTGCAAGTTAAAACAAGCTCACTTAAGTACATTGTGTTGGACATGGGACTTCATACACAATAGAGGGTGAATTATAGAGGTTTGAAAAACATTGGTTGAAAACAAAATCTTTAACCAAATCAGAGTTTAAAAATTGTAAAACAAACAAGTAAATAAGTAATGACACAATGAGATAGATGGAAAAATAAAGGAAATTAAATAACTGAAAAAGTAAAAGAGATAAGGGAGAGAAAAAGACACCAGAGATTTATACAATTCGGCCTAAACACTTGGCATACTCCTGTTCCTAAGAATTCTTCTTGAGAGTTTTCACTATCTTGAGAGCTTTCAATAGGATATTCCCACGAACCTCATTTTACAAGGATATGAAGTTTTTAAATTTCTAACTTCTAACCAAACAACAAACAGAGTTTTGATTTGATATCCTCTAAACAGAGATAGAGTTTTATACTAGCTATTATATGAACCGAACTGCGAATTTAGTCGGGCTGACCTATGAATCGAGATGGGATTTTTATACAAGGTAATAACAAACCAAGGTGATATTTTACACAAGTTAATCTCAAACCAACAAAGCTTTTACACCAGGCTAAGCTTAAGAACCAAGATGAAAATTTGCATAGGCTGATCTTGAACAAACAATGCTTTTATATGGGGCAGAGCTCAGGAACCATTATGAATATTTTAATGGTTGATATTCACAAACCAAAAGAGATATATTTGCTATAGGAGAAACTCATAAACCAAACAAAGACTTCCTAAGATAATCCCTAAACCAAATAAGAGCTTTTATGGTTTAACACGGAACCAAACATAAATGAAAATTTTACTTAAGAGATAATACACTCTTGGCAAGGTACAATTATTCCCTCACTCAGAACAATAATTCTCACTAAGCATAATAACACTCTCAAAGCACGAATGACAAAATATAAGTGAAAAAATGAGGGAATTATAGAAAAAGACGAGAGAGTCAAAAAGTAGGATTGAAATGATAGAGAAGCTATCTATTTATAGGCCAAAATGTGGTTTAAATTTGGGAAAAAATCCATAGGCAAATTAATTATCATAAGTGATTAGGACAATAGACTATCAGATATAAATAATCGATTGTTCAAGTCCTAAATGGAAGGTTTTAACATGTATCCGTTACCAATCAGTAAGAGACTATCTCAATCGGTTATAGATGTTACAAAGTGAAAATAATTGATTATAGCTTTAGGGATGATTGATTATATAGTTGTAAAAAGGCTTCAAATTGATCAGATAGTTCTCTAACTTTTTGACTAGACCTTACAAACATTTTCAGGTTGTTTTTACCAAATAGAGAGAGGTTTCTCAAAGTATGTGTGTGTGTGTGTGTGTTTGTGTGTATGTATGTGATTTTTTCATAGTAACTCCAAAAGTACTCATTTGCCTTTACAAGACACTGGTCGCTCAGACAGACATGGCCAAATGAGTTTTCACAATTCCTCTGCTTCACAACTCTGAAGCTTCAAGTCATGGCATCATTATCTTTAGCTTTAGAATCACATAAGAACTTTGAATCTTCTAGGTTGATGAGGTTTGAGATATATTCAAGTTAATTACAATCATGGGAGAGTTGAAAGACGAAACCAAAAGAGAACCTTGAAACATAAGTCTTCACTTGAATATCATTAGATATATGTGTTGACTTCAAAGAGATGACTTGATATTCAAGAGAATATTTAGAAGAATAACTTAATGAAATATCTTGAGCATCTTCGATTGTTTGAGCTATCTTCAAGAGATAAGGACTTCACTAGATATCGTTGGATATCAGGTGTTATCATTATCAAACCCAAATTGTTACAATTTTTCTATTAACAAACACCATAACTTTGTATCACCTTGATAGTATCTACAAGCACCTAGATCCACAAACTATACTTTACAGTGTACCGTATTTCACTTAAGTGCATTGTAGCTTATGATGTTTTGTATTAAATTTGAGTGCATTGCACAGTAAAATACTATGTTTTCCCTTTCAGTAAACTATACCTTATAGTGTTATGTATTTCACATAAGTACACTGTATCTTACGGTGTAACATGTTTCTCTAATTAACGCTTATAAAGTGCTATATTTCTCAATCGAATAAGCTTCACTTATTTATTTTATCTCTTATTAATCTATCGTTATATGTGTGATGCCTGTAGGTTCTCATGACGTTGAAATTATATTAAATAATATATTTAACAAAGTAAAGAGTGAGCGGTATTTAACAACACATTACTGCTACCTAACTCACAAAAATGTCATGTGTATGAATAAAATTTTGTGAGATTATGTTTATGCATTTATAATTACCCATTTCCCTCATGTTTACATTGTACACAATGCATTGATCGTGTTTCCTTTGTCCAATTTAATATTGGGCCCTTAGATATTTACCGTGTTATGCAATATGGTAGATTTCATCTAAGTCACTCATGTCCCTCAACATGATTTGTGGAGTACTCATCAACCATCTTTATGGTCATCCTGTTATAGACAACGTTTGAATGATAATAAAATACTCGACTCCATATCTAGGGTCCATAGTGGTTTCAGGTTGAAGGATGATATACATTTCTATCACCGTGAGGATAACTTATGACACTTGCATAACATTCTATGTAGTATTCTTATGGCAGGTCAGTTCTATATCAATATTAATCTTAATATTTATAGGTATGTGAAGACTTAATAACTAATTATCCATGATCTGTGAGATGTGATCATCAGAATATCCATATAATAATCTCAATACTTTAATTCTATCTCACTTTATAATAAAGTTTGACAATAAATACTTTAAAAATAATGTCCTTATGTTTAATGTGATCTCACAATTAAGTCACACTTAATGTTTCATCAAATGGAATAGTTATTCTAGAAACTTTATTAATTTGGAAAAACAAGCATAATAAAGAAATTCCTTATTATTATTAATTAATAATACAAGTATCAAATTGTAATAACGCTATTGACATCTAGGGTTTACACCAACACCTTATGCCCTCGTGAATCTTAAGTAAGTTTAATGAATTTTTTCTTTGTTAATGAAGATTTGGTGGTACCTGCAATTTCCATTTAACAAGTAAGGGCTTAATTTTATATGTTGTGTTAAATAAAATGACAACCATTATAATTGAGTACTCATATATGGGTGTCATTTTATTTAGATATTTGAAATTGAAATAAAGCCGCATTATATCTGTATTCTTGACATTATGAAAAATGATTTTCCAACAAAACAACATATTAGGAATTTTGATGAACCTTGATTTTAACACGTACACTGTCTTTCTTTCAACCAAATCTATGTTGAAGTTTGTGTTGTTATATTTACAAGGAATCCACAATAGGTAAAACAAGATTCACCAAGGGCGGGAAAATAACACCCATTGTCCAAAGTAACGTTCATGGCCTCCCATTTATCACAACATGCGCCAATTGACTGGTACGCCCGCCTATTAGCTATTTCACTAGCCCACTTAAGAAGATGTGGAGAATGACATGTCCTTACTTCGTAAAGTTAGGAGAGGGGGAATCATTGAAGGAGTCCATGTTCTCCAGGATAATAAGGAAATAACATCTTCACTTCCACACTCTTGGGAGAAGAATACAGTAATCGTACTCTCTAGTGTCTTAAGATTCAGACCCAAACTATAAATACCCCAGTCAACAAGTTGAGAATGGATATTTGATCCACTCTTAAATCACCTAGATATAGAGTTTCTCACCATTCCTTTGTGAACTTTCTCTGTAACGCCCTGTATAATATATACCTAGAATAATACCATACAAGCGTTTTTATTTGGTGCTGACACCATCATAAGTGCCTATTGACATAATTCACATACTTGACCATCCTAATACATAAATACAACCTATGGTACAAGACATGGAAATTAGCCAAAACAATAAAAATCTAAGATCAATATATAATATCCTTAATTGTACATGAACAAATTACACAACGGAAAACTCAACTAATCTTCTCTTGAAACATCCAAGCATAGCTCCACTTGTAAATCAAACCTGCAAACAACGCCTGAAAAATAAAAACAATAATGGGGTGAGATATTAATCTCAGTGAGTTCCCTATCTTATGGATTCTCTCGGCTTTACAGGGTTCTAGCCAATCCTAACTCAAGTCAAAAGAGAAGGGATATGACCTTGAGTTCACAATCTCACACTATATGGACACATGTTCATGAGTTCACCAACTCAAAATATCACTAATCGGTAACCTCATCAAGGCATCCCCTTTTCCCGTCCTCTTCTACGTCTAGAAGTCGGCACGAGTCATGGATCCTTACACTTACTTGACATACGAAATGGATTCGGGTTCTAAGGGCTATTAACCTTTTTGAACTGTCACTTCACATGGGCCATTAACCATCACAAGTCTCTACCTGTAGGTGTTCGCTGGTGAATTTGGCAAACAACCTCTGCTTTCCTAATTTATGAAAATTAGTTTACTAACTGGACCAACCAAACAAATCCTAGGACAAAGTGCTTTTGAGAACGTCTTCGATTTTGAAAAGGAATGTATTCGTTCTGTGTTTCTAAAATTTTTTTTAACAATTGTTTCGACTGATAGAACAAAGATACGGTAATGGCGAAAAAGTAATAGAAGACAAATTTAAACTAAAAACAAAGTAAATTTCTAAAGTAAAAGATGACTTGAATATAAAGAAATGAAGGAAAACTTGAAATTTTATTGAAATGCATAAATGTAAACTGGTGTTTTCCATACATACATTTTCCAGAACACTCGTTTCTCTCACACGGTTACTTTGAGTATTTACGGTAATTTGTACAGAATTTTAAACACCTCGAATCTAACACCAAGACCCCCTATTTATATACAAACGAAATAACTACCCATAACAGCTATTCCTCCTAATGGCGACAAATGTCATTCTACATGTATTCGCGTCCTAGATGTGTTCCACGCGTCCAATTTCAAAAGTGAAACTCCCTCCTGAAATTTGAAATTCAAAACACCCGTCGAATGGACCGAATCTTCTCTCGTCAAAATTATCTTCCTTACTTGGAAAAATCTGCCAATGCTTCCTTTAAGTACCATGTTCCTTCGACTTGCCTCTTTTCGTCAAAAATTTCCTTATTTAAATGTCCTGTCGAATCACCTTGTCGAATTTTCTCCTTTTCTTTTGAACCATTTCCCTGGCGTCGAAATTAGCCACCTACAAATTACCCCCCAAAAAATGCATTTTCGACCGAGGGAGAAAAACATTTTTTGCCAGTGCAATTCGACGCCATGGATCTTTCGACTAGTGACTGTTCATATGATTTAGACGTTAGAAATGTCAGAATCATCATTACGCTTTTCCCAAAACGTCTTTTCAGCCCACATTTTTGAGATCTTCATCATTCCTACTCTAACCCCTTGTAGCGAGCGATTTTGGACGCGGTTCTTAAGCGCTGGTCGCTCTCTGCGGTTGAGCTTAAAACTACAAGTCGATTCATTTTTTATCCTATTGTAAGCTGAATAAGGAAGGGAAATAGATGTCTCCAATTAACCCTGCTTGCATACTGAATTTAAACAGCGGTCTGTTAGGTTACGGATGCTATCAATGTAGGGGGCCTTTGTACTGGTTATTCGTATTTCGCCAATACAGGTTCTTTCTTTCTTTTTTCTAGGCAAAGGGTTTCTGGCGGGGAATAAGGATTAGGATGTTAGGACTGGTGCTTTTGAATTACTGCTTTTGATTGATGGGGATATGGGATTTGGGTTTTTTGTTGATTGCGCTCACTAAGATCTTTTCTTTCGATCTTATGCCTACGTATTCCCGTTTTCCGAAACAGGGAAATCAGAGCGTTCGTAGTTCCTCCTATTCTATGGGAGGAAATTGGTTTTTGGTGTCTTGTTCAAAGCCCAAGACGTGAAGCGAAAGGTGATTTGTATCTTGTTCAAAGCCCAAGATGTGAAGCTAAAAGGTCTATTTGTGTCTTGTTCAAAGCCCAAGACGTGAAGCTGAAAGACCTCGACTTTAGAGATAATTTGTCATCTCTAAAGAGGGGGAAGGAGAATTACTTTAACTGGGATACGCGGATCCGAGCAATGCCATAATTTCCGAAGAAAGGGTTTTAACCTAAAGGAGAATACTTTAACTCAGTGTAGAGCAATGCCATCTTTCCTTAGGAATTTCTCATGGTAAAAGAGGGACAGTGGCATGGATATAGATGATCCAGAGGCTTGCCGCTTACAGCGATTAGATGAAAGGAAAGGAGTTGTTGATGTTTGTGTACTGCGAACGAGGCACAACTTTGATGCTAAAAGATTGATTGGATCAACCAGTGGTTTTCTTATACGAAGCCTAAGAGGAGGCTAATTTCTGCTAGGAAAATCATTATACAAAGCCTAAGAGGAGGCTATTTTGTGTCTCGTACAAAGCCCGAGAGAGAGGCTAAAATTTTTTGACCCAGTGGGGCATATCGTTATACAAAGCCTAAGAGGAGGCTAGCAAAGAGTTCGACTTTTGCTTAAGGGATTTGTATCTCGTACGAGGCCCGAGATGGAGGCAAAAAGGGTTGATTGACTCAATGAGGGAATCTTTTGTGTCTCATACAAAGCCTGAGAGAGAGGCGAAAAGGTTGTTTTGACTCCACTGGGGAGAATTTTGGTATCTCGTACGAAGCCCGAGATGGAGGCTATTGTAACTGTTTCAGTTGAGTGACAGATCCAATATACTGATTTTAAAAGAGAAAATCAGTTCTTATATGAGTAAAACTGTACTCAGGGATTTGATATGAGGATCAGGGATATTTCCTTTTCTTTGAGGAAACGGGATATCCAAAGGGTATTGAGACTGTCCGAGTCTGCGGGTTTCCTTCCTATTTAACGAAGGGTGCTTGAGAAAGTCTTTGAGACTCAAGGAAGTTAGACTGTCCGTGTCTAGAGTTTTATCTTTGGTACTATGCTTTGAGAAACAGTAGTAGACTCTATGAAAGGATTGTTCTATGAGGATGACTTGGTTCTGTTCCTATACCTCTAGGAGGTCGTCGGGACAATTTGTACGAAGCCCAAGAGGAGGCTGGAATCTTTTAAGAAGCCGACGGGTCCTTGTACGAAGCCCAAGAGGAGGCTACCATTCCCAGAGGAAGAGATCATTATACGAAGCCTAAGAGGAGGCTCTGAATACTTTTAAGAAGCCGTAGGGTCCTTGAATAATGCCCAAGAGGAGGCCGGGTTGCTTATAGGAAGCCTGTGGGTCCTTGTACGATGCCCAAGAGGAGGTCGATGATTTTAAGAAGCCCGTGGGTCCCAAACCAAAGAAAAGTTCAGGAAAACTCTTTTAGAGTTAAAACCACTGGTAAACGTGCGAGGTTTACTATCCAGTGACTTTAACTTTTAGAGAGAGTCCGAACCGTTCGGCGGTTTGAAGAAATTCAAGAGAAGTTTCACCGAGAATAATTCATCTCTGGGGGATAGAATTTCTTGACGATTCCTAAGGAGGACAACCGAAAGAGAAGACAGTATCTGGTGCTCCTATTGGGGATCTAGGCGTCTATTTCTACGAATAAATGAAACGGCGTCACTTAGTTCTAGACGTAGTTGCCGGGAAAACTCGAAATATCTATACTATTATTACACAGTAGATATGAGTTTATGAAAGGAGACTTACAGTGAGCAGCCCCACAATACAGTTTTATAATATGAAAGCAGTAAATGAAAGCGATAACCACTTACTCGGTTGTAGAGCTTCCATGCTGTTTGGTTAGTTGTTCAACAAAGAAAGATTGAAAACAACAGTATATTCAAAATCAAAGGAGAAAGTGCTTTGAAAAAGAAAGATTTGGGGCTTACAGCTCAAGGAGAGGCCTAGGGTTTTATCAGTGAGCGCACTGTTTGAATTTGTACAGTGGGACTTATACAAGTGACTGTGGCCCAAAAATGGTTTTCTGTACAAAGGGATGGGTCTTACACTCTCTCAAGAGGCCCAAAAATTGTTTAACACATGGAAAACAAAATGTGATCTTGGATTAATGCTTCAAAAATTAAGTATTGACCTACAAAATAATTAGAAAGCATTAAAAGTTGCAAAATCAATGTAGAAAAAATATTTAAAATGCCAAAAACAATCAAAATATTAATTCTTTGCAAAAATATCAATTATATAAAATAAATAATATTTTTGGGATTTTTTGATAAAATAAAATATTTTAACATTTTTGTGAATTATTAAACAAAGAATCAACTCAAAATCATTAAAACTCAGAGAGAAATTAATTTTTGAATCAATTAAACAAAATCACAAAATTCAAATATTCAAATTATTCAAAAATGGCGCCAAGAACAGCTGAAGAACACGCGCGTGTTCTTGGTTTCTCAGATTTGCATTTTCTATCCAATCTCCATGAATACGTAACCATATCATGCAATCCACATATCATTATGCTCGCCTCAACCTCACGATCATGTCTATGTACTTTAATTTCATTTAAATTAAACATACAACAAGAAATCACGAAGAAACCTCAAGAACCCTAATTTCTGCATGAAGGCTAGGATTTTTGATACACGATTCAAACAATGCAATTAATTGAGGGAAAACATTCCATGGATGATTATGAACATATGGCCAAATTATTGTGCGAGGAAATATGCATAGATTGAGAGATGCCCAAGTTTAGGCTTACCTTCAAGTCGTGACAGCAAGAGCAGATGTGATTTTGAGTTGGAGGTGTTACAGACAAGTTGTAATGATCTGAACAGCTTCCCTACACCATATGGAGTGTGTTTGAACACTTGGATTGAATTGAAATGGACTGGATCAGTTTATGGCATCTCAGCTGCAACTTCACTTCAAACTTGTGTGGATGGCAAGTGATTTTGAGATTTTGATGTTTCAGAAGTTATGTGAGTGTTTGATCAGCTCATATGTGATGTATGTGAGGTGTGTGAGTGATTGGTTTGTGCAGAATTGCTCTCAAACTCAAAACCCGATAGCTACCTTGCTAAGAAAGGCATTTTTGCCAAGAGAAAGAGATTTTGAGGAAAGCATCTGTTAGATGGCTTTGGTGTACTTAAACTGACCACAATTGAGCTCTATTTATAGTAGAGCAAGTTTGTTTTGCAAGGAATAGTACATGGCAGCTGGTAAGTAGGTTTCCTCAATGTTGGCCAATGGAAATGAAAGTCTCCTCTAGCCATTGACTAGAGGTTAGGGCACAGAGCTTTGGTCCCCTTGGTCTTGGATAAGTCTTGACTGATTTCAGATGAGAATGGCTCAGTCCATGCCACCTTGATGGTTCCATTGAATGCCTCATTCCAAATTTGAAGTCTTGTCCCTATTTTGGCAACTCTAGGTTCAACATGCTATTCCTTGTTCCTTGGACCTTGGAGGCTTGGCTCAGTGATTGCCCCCTTTGGATTCAATGCTCTGAGGTGTCCAAGTGGATTGGAGCAATTGCAATTGGCTGATTTTGGCAAATCGAGCCAAAATGCAAATTCTGCCTTGCCTTGACAGATTTCAGCAAGGCAACTTGCCAATGTTGTATCTCATGATGTAGGTTGAATTTGGCAATGTTCTTGGCCATTTTGGAAAGCCCTAACATGATACAACAACTGTTTGAACAAGTTTGGTTTTGATCTCTTTTGATTCCAAGTGAAAAATCCCCCTACATTTGGCAAAAAGTGAAGCAGAATTCTGACTTAGTGAAAATTTCACTAAAGTGTTGGAAAAAGTGACATTTTCACTTTTCAGCCACTTTGATCACTCCATAACTCAAAATCCTTAATGAATTGGAATGACTTGTAGTTGAAGTTTTTGTAGGTGATAATGAGGGCTACAAATCCATCTTTGAATGAGAAAAAAATGGCCTTGTGGTTTAGGAGTTATGGTCCTCCAAAGTTGGTACCTTTGCCACTTTATTTTTAACTTAGAAAAATTTCTAAGTTTTATGGTTACCCCTTTTACAAGTTATCTCACTTTTCTTGATTTTTCTTGATGAATGATGATTCAAATCATACATTAACATCATTTTAGGGTTAAAAATCCATTTTGGTGAAAAATCTCAAAAAGTCAAAGTTGACTTTTGTGCACAGTTGACTTTTTATCAGATGAATTCCAAACTGTGCAATTCTTCAGGAAATTATGTCCTTGACCTAAATCAAACTTGATGGACATGTTCCATGGGTGTCATAGGGTATATTCAATCATGTATTAGGGTTTGGGAGCATGTCTAGGTCAAAAGTCAAAGTTACAGTTGACTTTTCCCTTAAAACCCTAATTGTGGTGCAGATGAAAATGAAACTTGTTGCTCAAGCTTCTTGGATCAATCCATTGTTCCAAATGGATCAATATGGTGTATTAGAGACCCTCAAATCATCTCTTGAGGTCTTGGCTCATGGTTTGTCCCAAAAGTCAACTTAGGGGTGAATTAGGTCAAGAAACCCTAATTCCTGATTTTTGATGAATGCATCCCCTGAGGCAAAATTGACTTGATGCATGGGTTCATGAGGTTCCATGAAGTATATTAGGTCATGTTTTGGATCATTGCCTTGTGCCCAGATGAAAATTTCCATCTAGAGGCCCTGGTCGACCAAAACCCTAATTTGGTGACACTGTCGATCTTGAGACTTGATCCACCTAGAAGGGAGCATCCTTGTGCTTAATCCTTGAAGTGAGAGTCCTTTTTGATCCATTATGGATGTTTGAGAGATTAGACAAGTTAAAGATCATGTCATTTCTTGATTGATCCTTTGTCTAAGCACTCAGAGAGGGCTTGAAACCCTAATTTTGATTCTAGTGGATGCTCACCCATCTTTGGGGAGACTGATGAAGCATGATGGCTCATCCATATTGTGATGATGATTTTCACAATGATGGGAAATCTAAGTGGTCAAAATTTGGGGTATTACAGATGCCCCTATTTAATATTCTTGGACCCGAAGGTATGAATGACGAAGGTATTCGAGCATTCGGGGTGCAAGAGGAATAAATATCGGAATATCCGAAATTTTGATGGTGGTTATGAATGGTAGCTTACGCATTCATCTTCTTTAGCTAAGCAATGATGCTTAGAAAAGGTAAACTTCCCCTCGATCCTGGTCTTCAGCCAAGGAACTGGTCTCAGTTTTCTTTTGAAATAAACCTCCCCTCGTTCTTGGTTTCCTACCCAGAACTGGTTTTAGTTTCTGATTTAAACTTCCCCTCGATCCTGGTTTCCTACCAAGGAACTAGTCTCAGTTTCTAAAATAAACTTCCCCTCGATCCTGGTTTCCTACCAAGGAACTGGTCTTAGTTTCTGATTTAAACTTCCCCTCGATCCTGGTTTCCTACCAAGAACTGGTCTTAGTTTCTTTTGTCAATAAACTTTATTGACAAGGGACGCTATGTGTAGCGGTTTTCCTTCAAACTTCTCGCCGAATTTTCCTGGGGAGATGCCATTTGAGTGAAAAAAGTTTTGATGTCAGACTTGCTGGGGAACCCATTCGTGTGAATTGTAGAGGTACACAAACTTCTCTATTTTGGAGACGCCATTTGTCGACTCTACTGGGGAAAGCGAGTCTCTTGAGAGACTATTTTCGTTTGGGGTTACATCATACTTTTCTCGGGATCTTCCCGGAGAAATGCCATGTGATGGGATCCAATTTTGAGGTGCCGATGACCTTCTCATCAACGACTTTTCGAAGAAATACTAATGTACTGCCGAATCTCTGATCACGAGGCTTTCTCTGTGGATTTTCCTTAATCCGAGAAAGCAAGGATATCATCTTCAATGGCGAAGAGTGACATTTGTTGAAGGTTCTCTGATCTTTCAGAGGTTCAAGTTATCAAAGTGGCCAAGTTCCGACTCTGATCTAAAGATACACTGGTGGCAAGATTGTGCAGACGCAACACTTCCTGACGAGGAAAGAACTGACAAACTCGATTGAGAAAACTGTTTATCACTAGGGGACAAGACCGACTCAAGTGATAGTGATGCAATATGAAATGTAAATGCAAATCAAAATGCATGAAGTATGTATGTTTATGCTGACAAAACAGACGCGACATACAGACTAATGAACACAATTGGATACTCGGCCATCGCGGGGCGAAGAAGTACCGTTGATTCAAAATAGCAATTCCACCTTGCTTAGGAGAGATAGTCCACGTGGGGAGCTATGTTGATCGGGCTTAGGAGATGAGAACTCGGCCGAGGATGTCAGACGAAACAAGGTCTCTGACACAGTTGATCCCTTCATTCAGGCATACTGGCTTAGAAGGAGTACTTTGAGTCTGCACTTTGAAGTTCGCTTACTTCAGGAGAAGCGATCGATGTTCTTCTGATGTTCAACAGTCAAAAGAAATTGCCATCTTTATTTTAAAAGCAGAAAAAGTTTTAACAAGTAAACTCATTTTTGTTTTATTTCAAGACTCGCTGATTAAGTTTAAATAACGTCGTTCTGTAAAGCTAAAACAAGCAAGAATTACAAACAAAAGCACAAAGGGCTCAAATTTTATTGATAAGATGGAGATCAGCCAAACGCGTGATTCCAAAGAGTATATACAAAGTTAGAAAACGGTAATTTACAGGGAAAAGGGCTACGTTGAAACATAACGACCACTATTCTTCTACCAACTTTGAATTCGGGATATCCTGAGCTTCTGTCGAAGATGACCTTTGACTGGAGATTTCCTCCGATAGATGATGTAACTACTGCTGCTGAGGGACTTGCCTCTGTTGAACATAGTTACTTGCCATTATCCCTAATTTTTACCTGGATTGTACTATGAGATTTCCAATCCATCGGGATGATTTTTTTTTCATGTCTCTAACTTTTGCCTGGATCGCCCTTTCTGGTTTTCAATCCACCGAGACGTTTTTTTTTTTAGTTTTAGGCGAAGTATTTCTTGACTACATCAACATTTGTGGGGTAGGCAAATTCCTCTCCGTCCATGGTTGCAAGTCTCAAGGCGCCGCCTGAGAAAGCTTTCGTGACCACATAGGGTCCATCATAATTTGGGGTCCATTTGCCCCGAGAGTCAGAGAGAAATGATTGTATCTTCTTGAGCACGAGGTCTCCTTTTCTGAAGACAAGAGGTCGCACCTTTTTGTCGAACGCCCTCTTCATTCTCTGTTGATACAACTGACCGTGGCATAGTGCCGTGATTCTCTTCTCTTCGATCAGGTTCAGTTCGTCGTGTCGACTTTGACACCATTCAGCTTCGGTGAGCTGAGCTTCCATCAATACCCTGATTGACGGGATCTCTACTTCTATGGGGAGCACTGCCTCCATGCCATATACTAGAGAGAAAGGGGTAGCCCCTGTTGAAGTGCGGACAGATGTACGATAACCGTGAAGAGCAAAGGGTAGCATCTCGTGCCAATCTTTATAGGTTACAACCATCTTTTGAACGATCTTCTTGATGTTCTTGTTAGCCGCTTCTACCGCTCCGTTCATCTTGGGTCGGTAGGGAAATGAGTTATGGTGTTCGATCTTGAACTCAACGCACAACTCTTTCATCATCTTATTGTTCAAGTTAGATCCATTATCAGTAATGATCTCACTTGGAACACCATAACGGCAGATGATATTGTTTTTGATAAATCGGACCACCACTTGTCGGGTTACATTGGCGAATGACGCTGCTTCGACCCACTTGGTGAAGTAGTCAATGGCTACCAGGATGAACTGATGTCCGTTTGAAGCCTTGGGCTCAATCATACCAATCATATCGATTCCCCATATGGAAAAAGGCCACGGGGAAGAAAGAACTTTGAGATGTGATGGCGGTACATGAATTTTGTCGGAGTATATCTGAAACTTGTGACACCTCCTCATGTACTTGTAGCAGTCGGATTCCATGGTCAACCAATAATACCCGGCCCTGAGAATTTTTCTCGCCATTGTGTGTCCGTTGGCATGAGTGCCAAAGGATCCTTCATGAATTTCTTTCATGAGCACGTCTGCTTCTGGTCTGTCGACACATCGGAGCAAGACCATGTCAAAATTTCTCTTATAAAGAGTGTCACCGCTCAGGAAGAAGTTTCCAGCCAATCTTCTGAGGGTTTTCCTATCTTTTCTGAGTGCCCCAGATGGGTACTCTTGTTTCTGAAGGAAGCATTTGATATCGTGATACCAAGGTCTGTCGTCTATGACTCCTTCAATCGCGAAGATGTAAGCGGGCCGTTCAAGGCGCATGATGTCGATCTTAGGTATGTCATTCCATCGACCTACACTGATCATGGAAGAGAGAGTGGCTAATGCATCAGCCATGTGATTCTCATCACGAGGGATGTGATGAAAGTCGACTCTGTTGAAGAAGGGTAACAACCTTCTTGCATAGTCCTTGTAAGGAATCAATCCTGATTGGTATGTGTTCCAATCTCCTTTTATCTGGTTAATAACCAGGGCTGAATCGCCGTATACGTCCAAGTTTTTTATCCTTAAATCAATCGCTTCTTCGAGACCCATGATACATGCTTCGTATTCGGCCTCGTTGTTCGTACATTTGAACGTAAGTCTAGCAGTGAAAGGAATGTGGGAACCCTGAGGGGTAACAATGATTTCCCCAATTCCGTTTCCATAATGATTGACTGCTCCGTCAAAGATAAGTCCCCACTGGGAACCTGGTTCTGGCCCTTCACTGGGTAGCGGTTCATCGCAATCTTTCATCTTTAGATACATGACATCTTCGTCTGGGAAGTCAAACCCGATTGATTCTTGATCGTCAATCGGTTGATGAGCCAAATGATCGGCTAAAATACTTCCTTTAACGGCTTTCTGAGCATGGTACTCTATGTCATATTCTGATAGTAACATCTGCCAACGGGCAATCCTTCCCGTGAGAGCAGGTTTTTCGAAAACATACTTGATTGGATCCATTTCGGAGACCAACCAAGTAGTATGACGAATCATGTACTGGCAAAGACGTTTGGCTGCCCAAGCCAAAG
This sequence comes from Lathyrus tuberosus, assembly GCA_022829125.1. NCBI lineage: Eukaryota > Viridiplantae > Streptophyta > Magnoliopsida > Fabales > Fabaceae > Lathyrus > Lathyrus tuberosus. Next base: position 3,312,291 of record JALAZF010000199.1, on the reverse strand, counting down.
CGCAGCAAGTTTTCTCAAGCATTGTGTACTGAGTCTCGCAGTCGGTGAATTTCTTGCTTAGATAGTAAATGGCAGACTCTTTCCTTTTATTTTCGTCTTGTTGGCCAAGTACACTTCCCATTGAGTCCTCTAGGACTGTGAGGTAAATGATCAGTGGTCTTCCTTCCACTGGAGGTGATAGAATCGGAGGATTCAACAGATATTCCTTAATACTGTCGAAGGCGGTTTGGCAATCTTCTGACCAAACGCAATCCTGGTTCTTTTTCAATAACTTGAAAATCGGCGCACAAGTGGCGGTCATAAGGAATATGAATCTGGAGATGTAGTTCAAACGTCCCAGGAATCCTCTGACTTGATTTTCAGTTTTCGGAGAAGGCATTTCTTGAATGGCCTTGACCTTGTCAGGATCAACTTCAATCCCTTTCTGGCTGACGATGAATCCTAGTAATTTCCCCGAACGGACACCGAAGGTGCACTTGTTGGGATTCAAGCGGAGCTTGAATTTTCTTAGGCGTTCGAACAATTTTGACAGATGTTCAACGTGCTCATCCTCTGTTCTTGATTTTGCAATCAAATCATCGACATACACCTCGATTTCTTTGTGTATCATGTCATGAAACAGAGTAGTCATGGCCCTTTGATAGGTTTCCCCGACATTCTTCAAACCGAACGGCATTACCTTGTAACAAAAGGTACCCCATGGGGTAATGAACGAAGTTTTCTCCATGTCTTTCGGCGCCATTTTGATCTGATTATAGCCCGAGAATCCATCCATGAAGGAGAATACTTTGAACTTTGTTGTGCTGTCAATCAGCATGTCAATGTGTGGTAAAGGAAAGTCTTCCTTTGGACTTGCCTTCTTCAAATATCTGTAATCAACACACATTCTGACATTTCCATCCTTTTTGGGAACGGGTACGATGTTGGCTAACCATTGAGGATATTCAGATGTAGCGAGGAAACCCGCGTCGATCTGTTTCTGTACCTCCTCTTTGATTTTGATAGCCATGTCCGGGTGAGTGCGTCTCAACCTTTGCTTTACTGGCGGACATTCCGATCTCAACGGTAAGTGATGTTCCACGATGCTGGTATCCAACCCTGGCATATCTTGATAGGACCAAGCGAATACATCGGGGAATTCTTTGAGAAACTTTATCAAACCCTCTCTGGCAGTTGGACTGAGCAATGCTCCGATCCTGATTTCTTTTCTCTCTTTTTCTGAACCCAAGTTTACCGTTTCCAATGGTTCTTTGTGAGGTTCAATAGACCTTTCCTCTTGTCTGAGTAGTCGGGAGATCTCTTCTAAAATTTCGTTGTCATTTTCTTCTTCAACCTCGAATACCGGGAACTCAAAGTTGGGAGAAGGCATCGGATCGTATGTTTCAACGGGGTATAAAACAAGCAATCTGCATGACGTGATGATTCGTGTTTAGAAGAGATAGAGAAAATGCAAGTGTGTGCAGTGTATTTATTTTACTGCTTGTTTTTATGATTGAATTGTTTTTTAGGATTACCATTTTCTGAAAAAGCAAAAAGAGAAAACAACAATTAATGCGGAAATTACAGAACGACGTTATTTTATTAATGAACAAGTCAAATCTTGAAACTACAACCCTATAAAACAAAACTCTGTCGCTTTGGGCAAAGCGAAGAGGGAAATTTATAGAAAACGAGCCCTATCAAAACATCTGTTTCACCTGGGCAGGGTGAAAGGTTAAAGATGGCAATTATTTTGACTGACGAACGACCTTCGAAACCTCGACAGCAACCCATTGGCGGCGAACTCCTCGGTGAATCACAAAGTCTGGCACCTTCCTTGATTTGTCTTTAGAAATGACGCTGATTTCTGGTGGAGCAGGATCATTGGAATCTGTCTCCCAGGCAGAATTGTCGTAGGAGGATTCCTCTGTTGCATTTTGCAGAGTAGTTGTGCTCTCAGCTGTATCTCCCCATCCAGTTGACTGGATATCTTCGAGGCTGATACGAGAGCTTTCGGGAGCGGTGTACTTGACCATAACGTTGTATTTTCCACTTGGTTGTCCTAAAGTGTCCCAAACTTCTTTGGAACTGGAGGAATCGTCCCTCTCGATGACGTTGACCTCAGGAAAAGCATAGTTGATGAATTCTAGTCCTGCAAACGTTGCGAATTCATCTTCATGTTGAGTAGTTTCCGAATGACCTGAATGTTGATCCCATGACATGGTGGGGACACAGGTATTCTATTCAATGATGCTCAGCTGAGTTTCGTTACTCGGATGACTTTCTTTCCCCAAGTTTCCTGGGTAAGGCTGCCACACTGGCAGGCCATCCATCGGGCCATAGTAATTGCAGTCAAAGTTGTCTTTCATCAGAGTGTTTTCCTCTAATGAATTTGGCGGAGCACGGCATCCTTCCGGATCACGATCTCCGTAGATCATTTCGACATCTGATCTTGGTATAAATCTCGGACTTTCTGTAGGAAAGCAAAAAGGCATAGGCACCTCTTCCTGAGACATATAGCCGTCCTTCTTAAGGTAGGACTTCCATTCTTCATCTGTGTCAGAGGGATCTTCCTCAATGATAGCATGAACTGCTTGAGACACTGGGTGAAGAAAACCTCCACTGTGGAAGAAGTTTTGAAGGGGATGAAGACTTTCATCGTTGACGGCTGTCTGGGTACAGGTTGCAGAAAAACCAAGACCCTTCTTTGTTTTATTGTCAATAGGAATGACAAGCCGTCCCCATCCGGTTGTATCGGTACTCTCGACCGCTTTGATAGCATCTTTGTATGAAGAAATCGAAGTTCCTTCTTCGGATTGATCGTTCTTGCTCACCGATAGTGCTTGGAACTGAGTTCCAATAACCTCCTCAGGTTCTACACAAACAGATGATGATAGGTTACTCACAAGCAAGGCTTGTTCCCCACAAACCGTGACAAGTTGATTGTTCTTGACAAACTTTAGCTTTTGGTGGAGGGTTGAAGTAACCGCTCCAGCCTGATGTATCCAAGGTCTTCCTAATAAACAACTGTATGTTGCCCGGATGTCCATGACCTGGAAAGTGATTTGGAAAGTGTGAGGACCAATAGTTATGGGAAGATCAACTTCGCCGATAACTGTTTTTCTGGATCCGTCGAATGCTTTGACGACGACCTCGCTGACTCTCATCGGAGGGCCCTTAAATGATAATTGCGTCAAAGTGGACTTCGGCATAACATTCAGGGCTGACCCTGTGTCTACCAGTACGTTGGCTAAAGCATCGCCCTGGCAGTTAACTGTAATGTTGAGCGCCATGTTATGACGGTGACCCTCTTCAGGTAATTCTTCATCACTAAATCCCAAATTATTGCAGGAAGTGATGTTAGAGACAATGCTATCGAACTGTCTGATTGTTACATCCTGTTCCACAAAGGCTTGCTCCAAGACTTTCTGTAGAGCCTCCCTGTGGGCTTCTGAACTGAGTAACAGCGATAATACTGAGATCTTTGAAGGAGTCTGTAACAGTTGATCAACAATGTTATATTCACTCCTTTGGATGAGCTTTAGCATCTCATCTTTGTCTTTTGAAAAGTCGGGATTACCAGATTGACTGACTGGTGGATCAGGAATTTCTACCTGACGTTCCTTTTCTTTGTTGGATTCTCCATCCCCTCGGTTGAAGATTCGACCACTCCGTGTTACACGACTGATGTCTGCAATATTCACGACGGAGGGTAATGGAATTTCCTTTCCATTCTCGATTATTGTTGCACCGTATTTGTAAGGGATTGCCTTAGCTGATTCATACGGTAGTGGCCCCGGTAGATAGATGACTATGGGAACCTTCTGATTTTTCTGACCATCATAAGTAATCTCGATCCATTCCTGGTTGGGAACTTTAGATTCGTCAAGTAGAGGAATGATGGCAAAAACATACATGGTCCTATGATGACTAGAGATTGTGACAACATCCTCAACTTGATCGGCAAGGTAGTTCGGCGTCCAGTTGGTGGGTCCAGAACCTAGATATGGACAAATTTCTCCACGATCGACCTGATCCTGAAGAGCTGCTCTCACAAGGTAACACCCTTGATTACTTTCCGAACAGACGCTACAACTGTCATAGTTGTGTGGTGGCACCTGGCCACGCCCACTTTGAATACAATGTAACCTCACTAGGTTACCTTCCATTGATCGGACATCCTGACTTTGACGACGAGTAGGATTCCTGTGATTGATACTAATCTGCTTTACAAAGTTGGTACCTTTGCCACTTTATTTTTAACTTAGAAAAATTTCTAAGTTTTATGGTTACCCCTTTTACAAGTTATCTCACTTTTCTTGATTTTTCTTGATGAATGATGATTCAAATCATACATTAACATCATTTTAGGGTTAAAAATCCATTTTGGTGAAAAATCTCAAAAAGTCAAAGTTGACTTTTGTGCACAGTTGACTTTTTATCAGATGAATTCCAAACTGTGTAATTCTTCAGGAAATCATGTCCTTGACCTAAATAAAACTTGATGGACATGTTCCATGGGTGTCATAGGGTATATTCAATCATGTATTAGGGTTTGGGAGCATGTCTAGGTCAAAAGTCAAAGTTACAGTTGACTTTTCCCTTAAAACCCTAATTGTGGTGCAGATGAAAATGAAACTTGTTGCTCAAGCTTCTTGGATCAATCCATTGTTCCAAATGGATCAATATGGTGTATTAGAGACCCTCAAATCATCTCTTGAGGTCTTGGCTCATGGTTTGTCCCAAAAGTCAACTTAGGGGTGAATTAGGTCAAGAAACCCTAATTCCTGATTTTTGATGAATGCATCCCCTGAGGAAAAATTGACTTGATGCATGGGTTCATGAGGTTCCATGAAGTATATTAGGTCATGTTTTGGATCATTGCCTTGTGCCCAGATGAAAATTTCCATCTGGAGGCCCTGGTCGACCAAAACCCTAATTTGGTGACACTGTCGATCTTGAGACTTCATCCACCTAGAAGGGAGCAGCCTTGTGCTTAATCCTTGAAGTGGGAGTCCTTTTTGATCCATTATGGATGTTTGAGAGATTAGACAAGTTGAAGATCATGTCATTTCTTGATTGATCATTTGTCTAAGCACTCAGAGAGGGCTAGAAACCCTAATTTTGATTCTAGTGGATGCTCACCCATCTTTGGGGAGACTGATGAAGCATGATGGCTCATCCATATTGTGATGATGATTTTCACAATTATGGGAAATCTAAGTGGTCAAAATTTGGGGTATTACACCCCTATCACATCGTGGGTCAAAACCCTAACTGCCACCGTCAGAATTATCCACTTCACACTCTCCACGTGTCCCATAATCTTCCCACTACTTTTCCCATTTCAATTCCAGAATACCAACCGCTTCCACTCTCCTAACTTATATATAAGTTAAAGACTTCATTTTTTCACCTTTTATGTTCCTTCTCTCCAAAAAATCTTTTCAAACTTCATCTTCCCCATTTTCTCTCTACTTCTCTGCAATCAACAATGGCGTCTTCCGCTACTCAAAAAGTCACCGGTAAAGATTCTCGGAAGTCCAACAGCTTAGCACCAGTGGAAAGGATCTTCGGTCCCAAGGTGGTGGGAAATCAAGAGTATGTTCCAGAACCTCCCAATGAAGAGGAAAAACGCTGCATTTATCAATCTCAGGTACTTATTCCCATCTTAATTTCTGGAAAATCCCATGCCATGTTAGGACCGTTACCTGACTTAACATTAGACCCAGTTAAGGTACGAGAATTTTTCTCAACCTACCATCGCTACAAACCCATATATAGCAAATGGGGTTAGACCTAGAACGGATAAGGAGAAAATTATAGATGAAAAATCCAAAGTAGATGGCCAAGGGACCCCTTCTGACGAAGTCATAAACTTAGAATACATGAATAATTTTAGAATTTTTAGATCCTGTCCTCTGTCGAAAGATCCCTCTGATTATCTGGCTTGGTTGGAAAAGATAGAAAAGGTTAAGAGCAATGATTGGAAAACTATGGGCATTTATGATCTTATTCAGCTGTCGAAAGTAGGGCTAGGATATTGCCCTTCCATGCTTCTGGCTTCCCTCTATTTCTGGGACAACACTTACAACACTTTTCACATTCCCTATGGGATGATTACTCCTACGCTTTTCGACATAGCTGCTATCACTGGCTTAAGCCCCTTAGGAGTCGACTATGATCCCAACTTGCTAGCTGATGATTCAATAGGTTTCGACACCAACAAAGCCACCTTTATAGCCTACATTGCCAATTATCATGATAAAGAGACCAAAGAAGTGTCTGATCAAGAGCATGTAGCTTTCCTGGCCCTATGGCTGTCGAGATGCGTCTTTTGCTCCAGGTCTCTCCAAGTGGCAAAGCGCTATATCACCATAGCAAATCAGCTTCACGCTGGGCACCGACTATGTCTTAGCGAGATGATTTTGGCGAATCTATACGAATCCCTTGGCGAAGGAGTCACCATCTTGAAGAACATCAAGGAAAAGAAAACTTTGCTATTATCGGGGCCTTTTTGGCTCCTACAATTGTGGCTCAATGCCACTTTCGAAGCCTCTCTTCCCAACAAACCAACTGTGGATACAGCTGCTCTAGGGGACAGAAGAGTCGAAGGTCTTCGTTTGGCGCAACTAACACCCCATGACCAAGGTCTGAGTCTCCAACAAACCTTTACCAGCTACGTCAAGATGTTTGCTAAGCGTTATAGTTTTACACCCAACATGGCTCCTTTTGCTGAGAGGAAGGTTGGACCCTCATGGTTTACTAGAAAACTTCCCCTGGAGTCGAAATCTCTCGAAGACGAATTCCTCAACATCTGGGAATCTTTCCTTACTCCAAGACTTCTAGTTTCCAAACTTGGCCCTTCGAAACTCAAAGTTTCCCTTGTCAACTATCAGCCCAATCTGGTTTCTCGACAATTTGGGTTGATACAAATAATACCAAAACCTCTTTTTTCCAGAAAAGGCTCTCTGATTCATTACAACATGACTCACACTGAAGATGAATGCTCTGAGTTGTTGGCGAAGTATTCTAACCTGGTCGAAATCTAACCAGTGGTCTTTCGACCTAGCTTCCTCTGCACTCAAGAGTTTGATGAATGGTGGAGGGTCTATTATGATTCTCAAATGTTTAACGTGGATTCTTTCACCACTCAACTGACCAGAGCCTTTGCCCTTGTGCAGGACAGGACCAAGAAAGGTACTTCTCGACACATCAAAGAAATCCAAGCTTTCCATAAATACTTTGAAACTGCCTACAGGCCTAATGATCTTAGTCGAACCATACGCGAAGCAGCAGTTACTTTGAAACAAAAGTTTACAGAAAAACTTGATGAGTTAAAACTACCTACGTATGTTCGACCAGAACAACGTTATGAGGTAGCTTTTAAACTTTATCGCCCAAAATTTCCCCCTCTACCATCTACTGAATTTGGCATGGCTCTTAGCCCTCCCTTTCCAGATTGGTTCATTTGTGGGGATTCTCTGAAAATTCTTCGCCAAGAAAACCAGAAACGTGCCAAGCGAGTGGTTCCGACTAAGTACACCCTGGACAATTTCAAAGGCCACCTTCATATTGGCATAGAACACGTTCGCGTGGAAACTCCTATATATGAAGGTGTGGAAAAATGGGAAGAAGTTCAATCTCACTTTTTATTTATTCAAATATATGTTATTTTATGCCTGACTCTTTTCTTCTTTTCTTCTCTAGCTATCAAGATTTCGACCAAGAAACCCGCCACAGGCGAAGCAACAACTGCTGGGGATGCAGAGCCCCAGAAAGATACTGCCAAGACAACTTTGGCGAAGGTATTAATTTACTTTTCTTTTAGTTCACCAAATATTTTATTTTCTAAACTACTAATAATTTTTTTTTTATCCACAGGGCAGTCGAAGACCGCCATCGACGCCAAAGAAAAGGAAAGCGAAAGAACAAGAAGTCAAAGCTGCTGACACTGATGATGGTGATGAATCACCAGACCAAGTAAAACCCACCAAAAAGAAAAAGAAGACAACCAAACCTCCACCAACGAAGCCTCCTACTCCCAAAATTTTAGAAAAAACTCTATCAAAAAATCCAGGCGAGGAAACCACTCCTGCACCAGCAGAAAGTGAAAGCTCTAGCTTGAAGACCAAAACTCCAAAGGTATGATTTTTCTTTTCCTTTCGATGCTAAAAGGTTGTTCACTTGTATTACCTTCTTTGATCTATTTATCTTTCAGGTACCTGTCGATACTCATGGACAGCCCATGGTCCAAGCTCTCCCAAAGACCAGCAGGGATCCCACTTATAACCCAACTAGCGCCTCCAAATCCTCTCCTAAGAATTCGGCAAAGGAATCAGCTACTGAAGTAAATCAACCCACTGCTATTTCTATACGAATTCCAAAAGTAGTGGAAGAAGAAACTGGTCCTGAAACTGAAGACTTAATTGAAACTGGTGGGGGTAATGTGACGCCCACTGCAGTGGTTGTCCCAAGAAATGAACCTGAAGACCAATCCCCCCCCCCCCCCACTCAGAATTTGCTGACGAAGCGAAAGACGAGGAGGCTGCAAGTGATGCCAAAGAGGAGGAAGAAAAATAAAATGAAAAGCCGTCAACTCCCACAGCTGCTATTGACGAAGAGAAAGAAAGCGACAAAGAAGATCTTGGCAAAGCAAATAAGACTGCTTCGACCACAACAACTTCGACCCGACTTTCTCACGAGGAGCTTGAAAATCTGAAGGTGCAAAGACCCTTTGAATACCTAAAGACCATGCTCAGTTCCCGCTACAATTTCGCTGACACTACCATCAGTAGTTCGACCACCTCAGGGACTACTTCTGATGCCAAATCAGTGGACGAATCGCTAGCCAACATTCGACAGAAAGTTCTTGATATTGACTTATTTCAACTTCTGGAGAATGACTCCTCTTCTCAATTCGTCCTAAAGAAAATCCTAAAGCAAATCAATGTCCTGGAGGCTCCTCCTGAAGTCACTGATGTGGCGTTGGACCTCACCACTTTGATAGATCTTGTGGTAACTGACTTTAATCGACTTCGAGAGTACTCCAAGAAGCTTGAAAATAAGACAGAAACCCAACTTACTGAGTGGGATGCTGCTTCGACTTCGTCCAACAAAGTAACTGAACTGGAGAAAGTGTCTGAACAAAATAAACAGGAAGCAGCTTTGTGTGGTGAGAATATCCTCAAGTGGAAGAAGCAAATTGCTGCTCTTCAAAGCAAAATTTCCCAGGCGGAAAAGCGTCAAGCAGAACTGCAACAGAACGACCAAGAGGAAATCCGTAAAGAGCTTGAAGTTGGTGTGCATCATGTTGATAGGGTCCGCAAGCTTGGTGAGGAAATTGAGGAGCTTTCAAAAGGCAAGGCACTTTGTGAGCGACGTCTCCAAATCCAGAGGTCGAAATTTGAGAAGCTGAAAGCATCTTTTCCCGTTTGAATACTTGTAATTTTTTTGTTTGGCCTTTTTAAGGCCCTTTTGTAATGACATTGGATCTATATTATTTGGCGAGAAGATTTTCAATCCGCCATATTGCTTTCCTCTGCATAATTATTCGACTGTTATTTTAATTTCTTGTAATGTTGGCTTATATTTTTTCAAATATTTCCCATTTATTTTTAAGATACGCTTATCTTTATCCATTTCTTCGACTTCATATGCGCCATTGGAAAACACTCGTATAATTTGAAAAGGTCCTTCCCACTTAGGGGACCATTTTCCCATAAGTCTGTCTTTTCGATCCATGGGGAGAATTACTTTCCAAACTAACTCACCAATTAGGAAAGTCTTACATTTCACTTTCTTATTGTAAAACTTTTCGACTCTTTCTTTTTGCCTTTTCAATAAATCCAACGTATTTAATCTTTCTTCGTCCAAATCAACTAATTCGTCCATCATCATACTCCAATATGTATCTGATGGAATTTCATGATGCCTCTGAATTCGAATCGACTGCAAATAAACCTCAATTGGTAAAACTGCATCATGTCCATATGTCAATCTAAATGGAGTAGTATTTGTTTCTTCTTTAGGGGATGTTTGACAAGCCCATAAGATTTGATCCAACGTCTTATGCCAATTCTTAGGCTTTGTCCCCACGTGCTTTTTAATTAAACTTATCACCACCTTATTTGCTGCTTCGACTTGTCCATTTGCTTGAGCGTAATAAGGTGTCCAAGTGAGAAGCTTGAATCCCACCTCCTTTGCAAACGTTTGCATATTCTTCCCAGTAAACACAGATCCTTGATCTGTTGTTATTGTCTCAGGTATCCCATATCTATAGATAATATGCTTTCGAATGAATTCTATGACTGCTTCTTGATCAACATTTACCAAAGGTATGGCTTCTATCCATTTTGTGAAATAATCTATTCCAACCAAGATGTATCTTTGGCCTTTCGACGATGCTGGTCGAATTTCCCCAATCAAATCTAAAGCCCACCCCCTAAATGGCCAAGGCTTCACAATCGAATGTAACTCACTTGCAGGAACGTGTGGTATTCCTGCATGTACTTGACATTCCTGGTAACCTTTTGCAAATTTGACACAATCCTTCAACATTGTTGGCCAATACATCCCTTGTCGAAATAATAACCATTTCATTTTATGGCCTGCTTGATGAGCACCACGTGCTCCACTGTGCACATTCGACAATGCTATAAAAGCTTCATTTTCACCCAAACATTTTAACAAAACTCCCTCTGAAGTCTTTTTAAATAACTCATTTCCAAAAAGCACATAACTTAACGCTCTGTACTTAACTTTTCTTTCGACTCTCTGATTTGGGTCTTGTAAATAATCCTTGATGGGCTTTCTCCAATCTTCGACTCTCAAATCGTTTATATTAAATATCTCGAAACTCTCTTCGTCACCATACCCTAACTTTATTGTCTCCAAATCTGATGGGGACAACTTAGTTGATACAACTCTTCCTCTTACTTCAATGGCCTTTTCCAACTTTTCTTTCGACACTTTATAACCAGATGCGAGTTGTGCCAAATCATTCGCCACTTGATTTTCCATTCGAGGAATATGTCTGATAGTTACACTGTCGAATTTCTTCAAAAGCCTGTTAGCTATTACGAAGTACATGATTAAATTTTCTTTAACACACTTGTACTCCTTGGTTACTTGCTTTACTACCAACTCAGAGTCTCCCATTATTTCGACTCTAGTTGCCCCCAATTCCAATAAAATTTCAAGTCCAGTTATCAAAGCTTCATATTCTGCTTCATTGTTCGAACATAAGCCTTCGACTTTGTACTTGAATTTTGTTGGAATTCTGTTAGGAGAAATAACCAATAGCCCAATGTCAGTTCCATTCTTATGACTGGAACCGTCGAAGTATAGTTTCCATGGCTCTATTTCGACATATTCAATATAATCTTCATTTATGGCGTGGTCAGTTATAAAGTCAGCCACCACTTGTCCCTTAACAGCCTTCAAAGCCAAATACATTAAGGAATATTCAGTCAATACCAAAGCCCATTTCCCAATTCGACTATGTAAAATTGATTTTGATAACATATGCTTTATTACGTCAAAATGAGAGGAAATATATACATCGACTGGCTTTATGTAGTGTTTTAACTTCATACACGAAAAGTAAACACACAGACATAGCTTTTCTATTACACTATACCTAGTTTCGACATCATTTAAGACTCTACTGAGGTAGTAGATGGCTCTTTCGATGCCATTCTCATCCTCTTGACATAACATACTTCCTAATGTCCTATCTGATGCCGCTATATACAACCTCATACTTTTACTCCTACAAGGAGACATCAAGATTGGGGGATGGGTCAAGTATTCCTTGATTTTGTCGAACGCATCTTGTTGATCCTGCCCCCATATAAAATCTTCCTTCTTCAGTCGAAGTAGAGGAGAGAAGGCTTGCGTTTTTCCACTAAGGTTGGAGATGAACCTTCTGAGAAAGTTGATCTTCCCAAGCAGAGACTGCAACTCCTTCCTTGTCGATGGCGCTTTCGCCTCCATTATTGCTTTGGCTTTGTTTTCATTGATTTCGATCCCCTTCTTGTGGACCACAAAGCCAAGGAAATCTCCCGCCTGCACACCAAAAGCACATTTTAGAGGATTCATTTTTAAACCAAATTTCCTCATCCTTTCGAATGATTGTCGAAGATGGTCAATATGATTTTCGCATGAAACAGACTTAATTACAATGTCATCTATATAGATCTGCATAAAAGTTTTGATAAAATCATGAAAAATCGAATTCATAGCTCGCTGATATGTTGCCCCAGCAGTTTTTAAACCAAAAGGCATTACCACCCATTCGTAGGTGCCTATGGCTCCAGGACAACGAAATGCCGTCTTAGGGGCATCTTCTTCAGCAATAAAAATTTGATTATAGCCAGAGTATCCATCTAACATACTTAGATACTCATGGCCTGCAACAGAATCTATAAGCATTTTCGCTACTGGCATAGGATATTCATCTTTAGGGGTAGCTCAATTCAAATCTCGAAAGTCAATGCATACCCTTAATTTGCCATTTTTCTTTATTACAGGAACAATATTTGCAATCCATTCGACGTACCTCATTATGCGGATGAACTTACATTTCAGAAGTCTTTCAACCTCCTCTTTAATCTTCGACAAAATTTCTGGTGCGAAGCGTCTGGGAGTTTGCTTGATAGGCTTCTTTCCTGCTATTATAGGCAGCTTCAATTCGACCAAACTCCTGTCGAGACCAGGCATTTCGTCGTAGTCCCACGCGAAACAATCTTTAAACTCTTTCAGCAGTTGGACTATTTAGACTTTTAACTGAGGGTCCATCTTGGCACTTATGTAGGTTGGCCTTTTTTCTGCCCCCAGTCCTAAATCGACTTCTTCTAATGGATCCTGCGCCACCATCTTCATATCTGTCGAAGCTGGATCCTTTTCAAACCCCAAGGGTTCGTTATCATAAATGGCGTCTAACTTTTGATGTTGCCATTCGCCAATTTCTACGTTGAATAGATCCTCTTCAACGTCCCTTTCAGGACATTGTTTGTTAAAATCATTTCCACTGGCTTCAACAGCCATATACTTTACTTCGGCTTCAAGAGCCGCCTTGAGTTTATTTTCGGCTATATAAGCCGTAATCCTTTCGAGCGCTGATGACTCACTCATCGTCACCAAACTCACTTCCCCAGCCCGTTGGCTCTATGTGTGCAGTCCCAAAGACATAGTTTGCCTCGTCGACCACTTCTATATCCCACTGGAAACCATATGTGGGGTGGAGATACAGCGAACAAAATGCATTATCAGTAGCCTTCAGGTCAAAATTTGCTGGACTGCATGGAGCTATATGGGCCAAGTGTTTGTCGAAACTGCATCGATCCACATGATTCACTTCAGCCATGAAATAGCTTTGATCCGCCTCTATGTTTTCGACAATTCCATCAGATCGCCAAATAGCTATATGCTGATGCATCGACGAGGGCACAACACCCACGCCATGAATCCATTCTCTACCCAGAAGCAAATTATAATTAGCCTTTGAGGCTATGACCATGAACATCGTTGGCTAGTGATAGTCCCAACAGTTAAATCCACTTGGATAACACCCAAAGTAGTTCCCACTTTGCCTTCATAATTTGACAATACCATGTTGTGGGGTTTTGCATCAGACTCGTCTTTCCCAATTCGCTTCAACATATAATGGGGCATTAAGTTAACTGCAGCCCCTCCATCCACCAGGATTTTGTTCACTCCCACATTCTCCACTTTCCCCTTTATGAATAAGGGCTTGAGGTGGCCACGCATGGAGTCATCTGGCCTTTCGAAAAAGGCATTTTGTTCCTCGACACAACTGTTATTCATGATATAGTAACACACTGGCCTGTGTCCTATAACTTCACTCTCGACAACATCCTCCTCTTCTTCGACCTCCATTATTTGGTCGTATTCTTTTGGAAGGACAGAGACCACGTTGCACACAATGTCGAGAGACGCGTCTGACTCAGACCTGAAATCATCCGTCATTTCGTCATCCTCCCTCACTTTTTCCTTAGATGGTACTGGTTTAATTGCATTGCAGGAATTGATGTTGTAAGATGCCTCTTGTCGATTCGCTACTTCAGCATTGCTACTTGACTCTGGTTTGCTTCTTTCGACAACTACTTCCTCAGCAGCTCCTTTCTCAGCAGCTTCCTTTTCTGCCCTTTTTTGTCTTTGGAAACGCCTCCATTGGGACCTCGACATGGGATTCTTGCCTTTATAATCCTCTGAGGGATAAGGCCTTGGTTTTGGCCTTTCTCCCTCCTTGTTGCCAGCCATAGACGAACCCCTCTGAACTTCAAAAATTTTCCACTTTCTCTGTCCCTGGGCTTCCCTTATTGGTTGAACCCATTTGTCATTAGGAACTTTGTTGGTGGGTTTAAAGGTATTTGGGTACCTTCGTCCAAACCTTTGCTGATTTTGATCACTTCGCCTTGGGTCGAACCTCTCCGTTCTCACAGGTGGAACTGCCCCCCAGTTTCCTTTCCTTTTGGCTTTTTCCATTCCCTCTAGGTTGCCTGCTGCCTTCTTGTCGAACACAGCACTACAGCGGGGGCACAACATAACCTCAGACTTTTTCTTCTGACACCTTTGAAGGAACTCAATCAGATTCTCTTCCTCTTTAGGGTACGCCGCTTTTTGATATTCCTCTCTGCGGTGCTCTTCGTCAGTCTGCATTGAAGCTTTCTGGGACACTTCGACCATAATAACATTGGCTGTTTGTCCATCTCCAATACTCAACTTGTTCATTTTCAAAGTGAGTCCCTCCTCAATCTCATGTTTCTTCTTTGCCAGGTCAAAATCCCCTTCTGGCGATGGACTCTTAACGTCACGTTGGCAACAAAAACCCACATATTTCTCCCTGGGATCCTCTGTTGTTCTTCGTAGAATCCCATAAACAGTTGGCTTCGCAGGACCCTCAGTAGTCTTTGCGTTCATCTTAGGGATACTTTCGTCAATATCAGTATTGGCTTGGTTGGCTTGGTCGATAGTAACACCAAACTCCATGCTGTCTCCCTTAAGGCCCTCAGTAGCCTTATTCTTGTTTTCGACAAAGCCTTCAGTAGCTTCGTCATTCTTCACAAAGTTGAGACCCTCAGTAGCCTCTTTCTCTTTCTCGACGGAACTCTCAGTAGTTTCGTCATTCTTTGTATTGTTGAGACCCTCAGTAGTCTCCTCTTTGTGCACATTGTTGAGGCCTTCAGTGGCCTCTTTGTTGATGGAATTCTTCAAGCTTCCTTCGTCAAGGTGCTGAGTAACCTTGATCAACACTGGTTTGTTGACGAAATCTTCGGATATTTCCTCCACATCACTTTCGTCTGTAGGGATCTCAGCGATCTCTACCATGTTCACATTTGCGTCGAAACCTTCAGTCAGAACCCTCTTCGACCTCCACCATGTTCACTGTGGATGGTTCAGCATAGTGGGCTTCGACCATTTGCATCGGATTTGAGTCAACCTTCATTGGTGGCTTCGACTTGTCGCCGAACTTCAATCTTCCGTCACGAATGACATTTTGCACCAGATCCCTGAAAAGGAAACATTGAGATGTTTTATGACCTAAAAAATTATGGTACTTACAAAAACCTCTCTTTTTCTGTTGTTCTATGGGAGGCACTTTGGTGCCAGGTGGAACTATCATTTGGCCATCTTTAACCAACAAGTCAAATATTTCGTTACACTTAGTGACGTCGAATGTATAAGTCCTTTTAGGAAACTTATCATTCTTCTCAGGTTCGACTGGGTTTTTTCCGTTCGACGGAGCCAATACTTTACAAGAATATGGCGGACCCTGTTTCAATTCTGCTAAGTCAACTTCTTGTTCGTTGAAACTAAACGATTCGCTATCGTCATCATCATCTTCTTGACATATCCCCACATAAGCCACTCTTTCTTTCTTATTTTTAGTTACTCTAGCTTTTTCGGCTTTTAAACGTTCGACCTGCCTCACCCTGTCCGCCAATTGTGCCATGTCCCTCAGATATTGAGTGTCTAACTTCTTTCTAATTAAATAGTCTAGACCACCTGCTGCGATTTCGACTAATTCGTGCTCAGGCACTTGCGTGAAACATCTCACCTTAAGTAGCCTAAACCTATTTAAATAATCATCAATTGGCTCAGAGAATTTTCTTTTAACACTAGCCAACTCCTTCAAACTTATTTTTGTTTGTCCCATGTAAAACTGTTCATGGAACAACCTTTCTAACTGGCCCCACGTGTGGATCGAATTTGCAGGCAAAGATGTGAACCAAGTAAAGGCATTTTTCGTTAAAGAACTTGGAAAATATTTCATTTTTAAATTTTCATTGCGTGCAATTTCTCCTGCTTCGATCAAGTAACGGGCTACATGTTCGATAGTGGATTCGCTAGTGTCCCCTGAGAATTTGGTAAACTTGGGGACTTTCCACCTTGGGGGCAATTCTTGTTGCAAAATATACTCAGACAATGGGGATGTATAACTGGGCCTTTGTAGTCCCACATTCACACCATTTCTGGCCATAATCCTTTCGACCATGGCTGCTTAGTTGTTTTCCGCTGGCATGTTGTTATGGCGCAATTATTGCACAACATCATCAGCATATTGGTCTCTATGGACTAACACCCTTCTAGGCTCTTGTTGGACAGGAATTTCGACATGAGGCTGTTCGACCACTGCCTCTTAGTTTCTAGGATTTCCTTGAGGAACATTCGCTGGCCTCTGGTTTATTGTGGTTTCTTCTTCGACAATTACTCTGGGATTCTGAACTATTTGTTCCCTTGGTTGGGTTTAAGGAACACCAAAGAAATCAGCGATGCGCGTCATTTGCGCCGCTAATAACTGGTTTGTTTGGGTGGTGTTTTGGATTAAAGGATTAAACACAGCCCCCATTTGTTGCGTTAGCATCTGCACCATGTCATGGTTACTTTCGTCCATTTTTTGCATAATGACTTGTGCATAATTATTAGTGATTGTAGGCATATAAATTTGGTATCCCATTGACACAGGCTGACCTATTCTTCCTATGTGGTTTGCACCAGACCCTGATCCTTGTAGGGGCGAAGTAAAATTCATCAAAGGATCAGAATATAATGACGACGAATTGTGCAAACTTGCCATCACCGTTGTTGGCATTCCATAAGGCTGTTCTCTACTATGTGGAGGCATTGAAAAATTCGTCACAAATGGCCTATGAACACCCCCTAAAGGAGGAGGGGTCATTTGAGGCATTTGGGGTCCCACCGTAGAAATACTGGGCGCGTTTTGGGATGCCGAAAACGCTGGAATTGACCCCGTTGATGATGGTATCGCTTCTGACACAGAAACTGACGCCGTATTATCTCCTGTCGAAGGAATAGGCGTTGGGTTGTTAACATTTTGATTACTAGGCGCGTTTTGATTTTCCATTCGTCTTGTTCTTGTTCTTTTTGGTCTTTCTTCATTGTTCACGGCTAACTTGCCACTTCTTAGAATCATACAACGAAATAAACTTTTCTTCCAAGAATTTGTTATAAGAACAAAAGGATAAACTAAACAAATGCACTAGGTCCCACCAGGTGTGCCAATTTGTTCGCTGGTGAATTTGGCGAACAACTTCTGGTTTCCTAATTTATGAAAATTAGTTTACTAACAGGACCAACCAAACAAATCCTAGGACAAAGTGCTTTTGAGAACGTCTTCGATTTTGAAAAGGAATGTATTCGTTCTGTGTTTCTAAAATTTCTTTTAACAATTGTTTCGACTGATAGAACAAAGACACGGTAATGGCGAAAAAGTAATAGAAGACAAATTTAAACTAAAAACAAAGTAAATTTCTAAAGTAAAAGATGACTTGAATATAAAGAAATGAAGGAAAACTTGAAATTTTATTGAAATGCATAAATGTAAACTGGTGTTTCCCATACATACATTTTCCAGAACACTCGTTTCTCTCACACGGTTACTTTGAGTATTTACGGTAATTTGTACAGAATTTTGAACACCCCGAATCTAACTCCAAGACCCCCTATTTATATACAAACGAAATAACTACCCATAACAGTTATTCCTCCTAATGGCGACAAATTTCATTCTGCATGTATTCGCGTCCTAGATGCGTTCCACGCGTCCAATTTCAAAAGTGAAACTCCCTCATGAAATTTGAAATTCAAAACACCCGTCGAATGGACCGAATCTTCTCTCGTCGAAATTATCTTCCTTACTTGGAAAAATCTGCCAATGCTTCCTTTAAGTACCATGTTCCTTCGACTTGCCTCTTTTCGTCAAAAATTTCCTTATTGAAATGTCCTGTCGAATCACCTTGTCGAATTTTCTCCTTTTCTTTTGAACCATTTCCCTGGCGTCGAAATTAGCCACCTACAGTAGGTTACATTCGTACTACACGCGGGAATCAAACCTGCCAAGTAATTATGCGTACATTCCAGAGGAGCCCTAAGCTCATGAAATGACAAGTCTCAGGGAAACGGTTCCGATTACGTGATCTCACACACAAACGTGATTGTATTCGACAATCACAAGGCCGCATTTGCCTTAATCACAAAGAATACACGGTTCACACACATGTTTCATACTAGGTCACAACATTAAACTATACCATTTGGTTTTGGAGTAAAGTTTCCTCACTCTTCCTAATTCATTTTAAGCATGCATTCTCTCAATCACACTTAACAACACATAGAAAGATATAACATATTCAATAGCATAAGTAAAATAGTTATAATAGCATATCACATATAACATCACTATCGTCATAGCTTTCCAGTGATACCAAAAATGCCTCGATCGGACACGCGGATCAAAAGATATGGATTTTCTAAATATTTTTCATCCACATACAGTGTTAATCGGTTAACGGGATATGGTTAACCGATTAACCATACTGCACTGTTCACACAGAACCAAAATGAGAGTTAGAGGCATAATTTGGTTAATCGGTTAACCATATTCTGGTAACTGGTTAACCAGACCAATTTTCACGCAGGACAGCAAAAATACACGTGTTAACCGGTTAACCATGGTTAATCGGTTAATATTGTAACAGAAGTTCAAAACCTGCATTTTCTTGAAACAAAACCCATCCAAACTTCATCACAACATGTTGAAACATAACAACACACATTACCGATTGAATTCACATATAACCCGACTATACTACACACTTTATTTCACATTTTAACCGTTAGAACATTGATTTAGCAAAAATACTCAATTAATCAATTTCTAACCTAATGTTCTAACAACTCTAACTTCTATAACTTAAAGCTTCTAACTAGAACCCACCTTGATGATCGAAGAGGAGGTTGAAGAAGATGATGGAGATAAGATGATGATGATCCAAGCTTTTCCCTTGTTCTTCCCTGAGCTTCTTCTTCTCTTCTCTTTTCCTTTTTCTCTCTTTCTCTTACTATCTTTTTTTCTTCTTCTTTTCTATAACACACACACACACACACACACATATATATATATATATATATATATATATTATATAATATAAATCCAATAGGGTAAAATATCTCCAATTATATTTTGTCGTCTCACACCAATTGATCAATTATTAGAGTTACCATAAAATCATCTCTTGAACTAATAAATATTGATCTGTCTCTTTTGTTAATTAATTGATCTCTTCAGAATTCACTAGTTGCTCTATTGATCCCAATTGATAACACTTAGAGCACTTAAGAGATTCCATTATTCCAACTAACCAAAGATAAAGTACTTAGACACTCATTTGATCTCATCTGATATCCAATTGAGCGTTTAGAGAATATGAGGTATTACATTCTCTTCACCAACAACAAGCCTAAAACCCCCTGACAGCCCTATGCAATTAGGAGTTATTCACTCATTATACTTTTAGCAAGTACAAAGTTCAACATAGTCATGATATCGGTCAGAGAATCCTTATCTATATAGTATGTGATGACCATGTTAATGGTCATTATATTTGTTCACTCTTGAGAATTTTCTTCGACGTGGCTTAAAGAATTAAGTTCATATTAACATACTGTCAATTCAATATTTATTCGACATTTTCCCTGTTATATGTTCCCTAATTTGAATGGACCCAAGTGATATGTTGTAAATGACGAAACTTACCCACGATCATCATAACCATGGCTAAATAATTGTAGCAAAACCAGGGATCTTGATTTGTGTTTTAATCATGCCCTAAGAGCAAATCGAAACCAAACCCAACATTTTTACTTAGAAATTAACTATTTATAATAAAGATTAATTACTATGCCTATTCAGTGTAAAAAAAGTTACGCTGTCAATTCACCATCATCATTTGTTTATATTACTTTATTAATTAGTAATTAAAATAAAAGTTAAATCACAGCATCGAACGTTTATGATTAACTAATCCATTTCAATTAAATTGTTTATAATATCAATTATTCTTACAAACATTTACTTAGCAGTGAACACGTCTATAAAGTATGTATATAAACTCATTACACCACACATTTAATATCAACTTCATCCATATCAAATTCAATTCAATAATTATATAATTTAAAAACAATTACTACCTACGTTTTTTTAAAAATATATATTTCGTATATATCAATGTTGCCAAATATCAAAAATAAAAATTTATTTCAAAACATATTCCCTTTATAAATTTTATCAAAAAAATCCTTTTATAAATACAAAAGTTTTTATGCTCTCGACATTTCATATATATATAGATATTCATAATTCAAAAAGTGTAGATTAAACATTCTTGCTAAATTTTTTAAAATTTTATGTCAAAAATTTGGTGAGCCAAAAGTATATAACAAAAAGTTTTTGTTAATCCAATCAATAATAATTAAAATGTTTTTAAAGTTATTTAAAAGTCACATAGGGAATAAATGAAATTTTGAGACGGTTGATAGTTCTTGCACTGGTTGGGCTTATGGATTTCAATTGCTGTTAATCAACCTGGCACCCCAATAGTTTTCCCCAGCACCTCCCAAAAAATTTTTGTTTATTATATTACCCTATGGTTAAAAAATAAAAGTCTCATATCATTTGTCACTTTTCAGAATTTTGAGAAAATATATGCAATTAATCGGATATTTCAAGCCTTCTACTGGATTTTACAAGTAAGTTCTTTTTTATGTTAATGCTTTAATTTTTACCGGATATTTAAGATGTATACTGTATTTTTTTTTTTACGAAAACCATGCATTTCTACCTACATTTTTAAAATGTTTGGTAAAATTTCACAATGTAAATTCAAACTTTCCGGCTTTTGGTATTAAAAAAAACGGTTAAACCACATGTCATTTTACCGCGTTTTTGAAATCTATAATAGAAAAAAATACTATGTTCTAGAAAGACCAACTTAATTTTTTTCTGCATCGGCCAGCTGTCCTTTTCAAGGGCTTTCAATGTCCAAAATTTGCTTTTGATAACAAGATCTCACATCTGGTTCTACTGCAACTATTCTACTTCATTTGTTTTCTCTAATTAACTCACAATATACTTTTCCCTCCACATTTTTCAACTAAAGGGTCTTCTCTATATTTCTCATACTACCTATCATACCCTAAATTTTGACCACTAAGATTCTCCATCATTGTGCAAATCATCATCACAATATGGATGAATCATCATGCCTCATCAGTCTCCCCAAAGATGGGTGAGCACTCACTATAAAAAAGAACTGGGGTTTCAAGCCCTCTCAGAGCACTTAGACAAAGGATCAATCAAGAATTGACATGATCTTCAACTGGTCTAACCTCTCAAACATCCACAAAGGATCAAGAGGACTCATACTTCAAGGATTAAGCACAAGGCTGCTCCCTTCTAGGTGGTTCAAGCCTTAAGATCGCCAGTGTCACCAAATTAGGTTTTGGTCGACCAGGGTCTCTAGATGAAAATTTTCCTTTGGGCATGAGCCAACACTTCAAATCACAACTTAAGATGCTCCAAGGGACATCATGAACCCGATCATCAAGTCAATTTTGCCTCAGGGGATGCATTCATAATTCACCCCTAAGTTGACTTTTGGGACAAAGCATGAGCCAAGACCTCAAAGAAGGACTTGAGGGTCTATAATACACCACATTGATCCAATTGCAACAATGGATTGGTCTAAGAAGCTTGAGCAACAAGTCTCAATTTCATCAGAACCACAATTAGGGTTTCGCGGGAAAAGTCAACTGTGCCTTTGACTTTTGACCAGGACATGCTCCCAAACCCTAAGACATGATTCAATACACCCTATGACACCTATGAAATCAATCCATTAAGTTTGATTTAGGTCAAGGACTTGATTTCATAGAGGATCGCACAGTTTGGAATTCATCTGACAAAAAGTCAACTGTGCACAAAAGTCAACTTTGACTGTTTGAGATTTTTCACAATTATGGTTCTTTAACCCTAAAATAATGTTAATGTATGATTGGAATCATCATTCATCAAGAAAAATCAAGAAAAGTGGGATAACTTGTAAAAGGGGTAACCATAAAAAACTTAGAAATTTTTCTAAGTTATATGGAACAAAGTGGCTAGAGTACCAACTTTGGAGGATCATAACTCCTAAACCACAAGGCCATTTTTCCCCATCCAAATCTGGATTTGTAGCCCTCATGGTCCTCTACAAAAGCTTCAACTACACCTCATTCCAATTCATCGTGGATTTTGAGTTATAGAATGATCAAAATGGCTGAAAACATGAAATGCCACTTTTTCCAACACTTAGTGAAATTTTCACTAAGTCAGAACCTGCCTTCACTTTTTTCCAAATGTAGGGGCATTTTTCACTTGGATCCAAAATGTATCAAAACCACTTATGATCAAACAGTTGTTGTATCATATAAGGGTTTTCCAAAATGGCCAAGAACTCCATCAAATTCCACTTGAGCCGTGAGATATGGCAATGCCCATATGCCTTGCTGCAAACTGTCATGGCAAGGCAGATTTGGGAGTTTTGCTCGATTTGCTCAAGTTTTGCAAAGGGCAGGCAACTCTATCCATCTGAACACCTCAAGGGGGGGACCAAGGAGGAACCGACTCTGATCCCAATCCTCCCAAGTCTTTGGAACCAAAAATAGCATGTCAAACCTAGAAATGCCTAAAAGAGGGACAAGACTCCAATTTTCGATTGGAGCATTTAATGGATGCACCAAGGTGGCATGGATTGAGCCATTTCCAACTAAATTCAGTCAAGACTTATCCAAGACCAAGGGAACCAGCATCCTGTGCCCTAACCTCTAGTCAATGGCTAGAGGAGACTTGGATTCTCATTGATCAACATTGGTCAAACCTATGCAGCAGTTGCCATTCACTATTCCTTGCAAAACAAACTTGCTCTACTATAAATAGAGCTCAATTGTGATCAGTTTGAGTACACCAAAGCCATCAAATAGTTGTTTTCCTCAAAATCTCCTTCTTCACTCCAAAATTGCCTTCCAAAGCAAGTCACTATCGGGTTTTGAGTTTGAGAGCAATTCCAACCAAACCAATCACACACACGCACACCTCATAAACATCATATAGAAGTGATCCAAACACTCACATAACATCTGGAACACCAAAATCACAAAATCACTAGCCAACTGCTCAAGCCTTTGACAAATTTGTAGTTGAGGTGCCAAATCAAGTTCCAGCTCAATTCTATCCACTCCAAGCATCCATACACACTCCATAGCATCTAGGGAAGCTGTCCATATCCTTGGAACCAAGCTGCAACACCTCTAACACAAAACACGATCACCAGCTGCAAGAGGTAAGCATGAGCTCTTCTAACTCTATGATCCATGCAT
This sequence comes from Lathyrus tuberosus, assembly GCA_022829125.1. Lineage (NCBI taxonomy): Eukaryota > Viridiplantae > Streptophyta > Magnoliopsida > Fabales > Fabaceae > Lathyrus > Lathyrus tuberosus. The sequence goes on along the minus strand of JALAZF010000199.1, from coordinate 3,288,567 downwards.
TTTTTGCTGCACAATAATTTGGCCATATGTTCATAATCATGCATAGAGTGTTTTCCCTCAATCAATTGCTTTATTTGAATCGTGTATGAAATTTTTGAACCTTCATGCAAATTTTAGGGTTCTTGAGGTTTCTCTTTGATTTCTTATTCCATGCTTAAAATAAATGAAATTAAAGACCATAGACATGATCGTGAGGTTAAAACGAGTAGATTGATATGTAGATTGCATGATATCATCAAGTATTCAGTGAGATTTGATAGAAAACACAAATTTGCAGAAACAGAGGGTGGCGCGTGTTCTTGCCATGTTCTTGGCGCCATTTTTGAACATTTGAATATTTGAATTTTGTGATTTTATTTAATTGATTCAAAATTAATTTCTCTCTGAATTTTAATGATTTTGAGTTGATTCCTTTTTTAATAATTCACAAAAATGTTAAAATATTTTATTTTACCAAAAAATCTCAAAAATATTATTTATTTCATATATTTGATATTTTTGCAAAGAATTAATGTTTTATTTGTTTTTAACATTTAAAACATTTTTTCCTCCATGATTTTCTAAACTTAATTGATTTCCAATCATTTTGTGGATAGAAACATGATTTTTGAAACATTGATCCAAGATCACAATTTGTTTTCACACATGTTTAACAATTTTGATCATTTTAATTGAATTTTTATTCAATTAAAATATATTTTGAAAACAAATTAGGGTTTTGATTAATTCAACCCTCATTAAACTTTTTCAAACACTTTGGACCTCTAATAGAGTGTAAGACCCAACCCCTTTGAAACCCAAAACCTTTTTGGGCCTCAGTCATTGTATAAGACCCACTGCATTTTCAAAAATCTCGGCGCGATCGCCATTTCAAAACGAAAACCCTTTGGGCCTACCCTCGTATTATAAGCCCCATTTCTTTTCTTCAAATAAATCATTAGGCCTCTAATAGAGTGTAAGACTCAATCCCCTTTTAACCAAAAACAATTTTGGGCCTCAGATATTGTATAAGTCCCTCTGCTTTAAAATAAAATCCCGACGCGATCGCCAGTTCAAAAATCAAACCCTTTGGGCCTACCCTCGTGTAATGAGCCCCATTCGTTTTCTTTAAAAAACCCTTTGGGCTTCCAGTAGAGTGTAAGACCCAACCGTTGTAGAAACCAAAATAATTTGGGGTCTCAGTGTATTGTATAAGTCCCGATACCATCAAAAAGTTCGGCGCGATTGTCGCCTTTTAAAATAAAACCCTGGGCCTCCCCTTGAGTTGTAAGCCCCACCACTTGTATAAAAATAAACCTTTGGGCCTCTTGAGAGAGTGTAAAACCCATCCCTTTGTACAGAAAACCTTTTGGGCCTCAGTCACTTGTATAAGTCCCTTTGTACAAATTCAAAAACCCAAAGTCCCATATCTTCATAACATCAATCGAAAAACATCGACCCTAACATCCTACCAATAGCCTAGGGACTTTTTTAACAAAATAACCTAAGAGAGACCCACAATCTTTGTAGCATTTGTAAACCAACAGTCATCTGTTTAAACTCAGTATGCAAGCAGGGTTAATTGGAGACATCTATTTCCCTTCCTTCATCAGCTTCAATAGGATAAAAAATGAATCGAGCTGTAGTACCCCAAAGCGATAGTGCTTCGCAACCACAAAAAAAACTCGCGCTACAGGAAAAATGGTGACTCTATTGGGGAGGTTTTCGTTATGATCCTGTTCCTTTCTCATTTCTTAGGTAGAAACCTTAGATAAGTGCCACAACGGATTGGTGACCACAGTGGGAGGCATTCTTTCTTGCTTTCCCAAGGGACGAAACCCTAAATTCGCATCAACAGAAATGATAGCTCAGTTGGGGAGTCATTGTCTATATAGGATCATGAGACTAGAGGTCTAGGATGATTAAGACAAATATATATACTGCTTTTCCTAATTGATATTTGTGTTTATTTTTCTGCTAATGGGAATGCGTGTGATGCCGCATGTGGAAAGATTGAATATACACCTAAGATAGGTGATGGCAATGCAGGTAATCTTACTGGGAGTGAATTCTAAATAAGAGCCCCCGATTGACCATCAAACTCAGTGGAGACTCCCTTTGCAGATACATTGCCTATATGACTTCGGTTGTTGAAAGTAGTGTGGTCGACTGGGTTATCTGAGAAGCTGAGGTTTTTAGCAGACTTAAGCCATTTTGTAGTGCGGAAGCTATCAGAAATAGTTGTCACGCGATACTACCCTCATCTGAGATCACTCCAGGATACATCAGCTCGCTGGCGATCTGCTTGCTGTTGTTATCCCAGAAGGGTCAATGATTTTGTGGACAGGTACAAAAAATCACCAGTATAAACCTTTAGGGGTGGGTAGAGCCTTGACTTCATGACACCGACCCTTTGACCCCATGTTTTTTCTATGTTTTTGTGTGCTGCATTCATGCATTCATCTAAAAAACATTAAAACAAAGAAAAATCTTATCTTCTAGTCTCTCTTTTTCAAATTAAACTAAGACAATGATTGCAAATGTCAGAGAAATGAGATTGTGCTAATGGATTTCGGTAGAAGAAAAACTCAAAAGTACACCTTCAAGGTTCCAAAGTTAGAGGATTTGAGAGGTTTGGCGAGAATGATCACCAACCACGAGGCTTTCAGAGCCAAGTATGGAGGATTGTTGTCCTTGTAATTGAAGGAATCCTGTCCACGTTAATCCAGTTCTACGATCCGGTCTATCACTGTTTCACATTCTTGGATTATCAGCTTGCACCAACGCTGGAGGAGTATTCTCACCTGACTGGTTTACATATTACTGATCAAGCTCCCTTTTCTGGACTGGAAGAAATTCCAAAGGATCAGACCATTGCAAAGGCAATTTATTTGGACGAGTCAGAATTCAGGACTCACATGACCACTAAGGGTGGCATCCAAGGTTTGCCAACCCAGTTCTTAACAAAGAAAGCCTTGTACTTTGCTAGTATAGGGAACATGGCCGCTTTCGAGAGCATCTTTGTTTTGCTCACCTACGAGTTATTTTTATTTCCCAACATTGATAACTTCGTAGATATCAACGCCATTAAGATTTTCCTGATCGGAAACCCTGTACCGACCTTACTCGCGGATGCACTTTTAGTCCTTTAAGTTATTTTATGTTATCACTTAGGTCCTTTAAGATTTTTTTGTAACAGTCGGATCCTTAACGTTTTAAAAAGTTTGCATAGTTAACCTTTATTTAAAATTTCCGTTAAAAAAAGTATATGTGGCATTGACGGAGCTTAGGTGGCAGTTAAGTTAAATGATGTGGCATTTTATTTTATTTTATAATTATTTTTTAATTTCACGTGGATTTTAATTTTAATTTTATTTTTTTTTTAATTTTTTTAAATTTTTTTTTAAAATTTTTTTAAAATTATTTTTTTATTTATACACTAGTTAAGACTGGAAGGATCTGATTGTTACATTTTAAAAACATATGGGACTTGAGTGTTACTATTTGACATATTGAATTAGTGCAATTTGATGTCGAACTATACACAATAATTATTAATGGAAAGAATAGTGCTAAAACTATTTTTTATTCAATTCTAATTCTCTATGATTCTATAATGTTAATTTTAATATTTGAAAAGAAAAAATAAGTACTTATCATACAATAATTTTAGAGACAAAAATATTTAGGCTAAGATGGTGATATGTAACAAAGATTTTTAATGATTAATTTCCTGAAATCAACTATGCAATCAACTATCCAATTGATTATCTTTTTTATTATCAAATTGTTCATGCTTTATTATACAAACTGTAACAAAACTTTCTAAAACTAAAACTGTGCTAGACATTATTTTAATTACATTCCCTCTTTCAATTTTTTTCATCAACCAATTGAAGATTGCTGCTTTATTTAGAAAAAAAACATTCACATGGTATAACCTCCAAACACTAATTAAATTGCAAAAGTTTAATTTTCTCAAGAGTAACAATAATTTATGGAATCATATTTACGACAAATGTGAATAAATTCATTCAAAATCAATGAACAAAAAACTACATTCGGGACTCACGAGACTTCACAATGAAATTCTGACGACTAATTTCGTAAGGCAATAGTTTAGGGTTAAAAAATATATTTATTGTTTGGCTTTAATAGTATTTTCGTCCCTGTAAGTTGGCGAGTTTTTGGTTTTCGTCCCTGTAATTTTTTTTTTTTTGTTTTAGTCCCTATATCTTCTTTTTGTTTGCTGTTTAGTCCCTAAAGTCAAAATCCGCAGGAAAATTCAAAGGTTTCCTGCGGATTTTCCTGCAGAATTTCCTGCGGATTTTGGTTTTAAGGACTAAAACGAACGCGAATATGAAATATAGGGACCAAAACCAAAAAAAAAAAATTACAGGGTCGAAAATAAAAAACACGCTAACTTACAGGGACGAAAACACTATTTAAGCCTTATTGTTTTGTTTCAATAAAATAAAGTGAGTTTTTTTTATTATAGTGTTAATCCTTTATATGTACCCCTTTGATCAACTTAGAACCATAACCACTGCATTAGAAGCTTCACTATGGAAGGACATGATTTGTAACACTCACGTCCCATATATTTTTAAAATGTAACAATTAGGTCCTTTTAGTCTTAACTGGCGTACAATTAAATAAATTTAAAAAAAAAAATAAAAAAAAATAAAAAAAATATTAAAATCCACGTGGACTTAAAAAATAAATAAATAATAAATTAAAATGTCACATCATCACTGTTAACTGCCACCTAAGCTCCATTTTTGCCACATATGCATTTTTGTAACGGAATTTAAAAAAAAAGGTAACGGTGCAAACAGTTTTAAACTTAAAGGACCTAAACGTTACAAAAAAAACTTAAAGGACCTAAGTGGTAGCATTAAATAACTTAAAGGACCCCTGGTGCCTTTTTGCCAAAAATTTATACAGCGGAGGAATGATCACGTGATGCGTACCCCTGCTATACAAGTGGTTCACTTCCCACTTACCCAAGTCTGCTGCATTTTGGGATCAAAAGAATACTTTACGTTGGTCGCAGAGAATCATGTCTCTTACCAACTCTGACATCAATTGGTACAATCGAATCTACGACGGGATCAGGATCATTGACCGTTGTGGAAATTTCCCAAATGTACCCCTTATAGGAACTAAGGGGGGAATCAACTATCATCCAATTCTTGTTCGTCGTCAATTCGGATACCCGATGAGGCACGTCCCACGGAATGCTCATCTGGAAGGTCTTTTCTTCAAGGGAGGAGAAAATGACAGGGCACTAAAGACGGAAATAGTGCATGCTTGGAAACACGTTCATAGCAAAGGACGAGAATCTTTAGGAAAACCGGATTGTGTCTCGGTGGAGCCTTATCTCCACTGGGTACAAACTAGAGCTCTCAAGCTAAGGATGCCTTACCCTCGTCAAGAAGTTCTTCCATTAAGGGACTCTTCCCTTTATTTCATGTCTGAGACGGAAAACTTCAGGTTACTCTCAGCAAAGTTTAGCAGGAGAAGAGGTCTTGGAGGAACAAGTACCGTATTCTCAATGTGGAATGCAAGAAAATACAACAACTGTTAAAGAAAAAAAGATGCTCTGATTGAGGTTTTAGAGCAATATGCTATAGAAAATCAGGATGACCAAAGGAATTTGCTCACTCCTTTCACTTGGCAAAGGAATGACAACCCGACAACGACCGAAGAGCCTCGACCAAAGAAAAGGAAAACACCCGAACCAGCACCTGAGCTCTCCTCAGAGAGGACTCAGGATCCCTTAGTTTAGGTTTCCTTTTTCAGTACTTTTTAAATCTACTGTATTTCCATTTCCGCAATCCTTTGAATTCAATAAAACGGGGTTTCCCCACTGTTTGATATTTGCAATCTAATTGTTGAAGTTTACTTTGAATAAACAAAAATAATTAATAATCATTGCATTCATCATTCTCATGAACGCATTCTTCTTACCTACGAATCTCACATTTGCGTCTCAATTCTAGAGTCAAACGGTCTCATTCGTACAATACTCGGGCCAATTGTCAGAAAAAGATGGATAATCTCGAGGAAGAAAACAGAGAGTTGAGAGAAGAGATCGACACTCTGAAAGAGGATCTGAGAAAGCTTCATAACGACATACAAGCTCTAGCAGAAGCTCAGATGCAACAACAAAAGACTGTGATCTCAGAGATCACATCAACGCCCATAGTGGAGAAGTCCGATCCTAGGTACAAAATGCCGAAAGATCGCCCCTGGGGCATGCCACTTAACTATATCCCAGAAGGATATGTTCCACCGATCAATGAGGATCAGGGAACTGCAGCAGGAGCCACTGGGTTGAAGGTTACAAACTTCGGGAAAGCGAAGATGCCAGGGGCATGACAGTAACTCCTGAAGGTTACAAACTTCGGGAGACACCGAGAGTCTCGGCCATAATGACTATGCCACCGCCCATGGTACACACTGTCCAGGAAGGACAGATTCCCCAGATACCTTCTGGTGGAAACGACAGCGTGTTCGACAGAATGAATGAATTCTAGGAACAATTCTTGGAGATGCAGAAAGAACTACAGGCCCTTCGCGGTCAGGATTTATTTGGAAAGGACGCCGCAGACCTTTGTTTGGTCCCTAATGTGAAAGTCCGGCACAAATTCCAGGTGTCTGACTTTGAAAAGTACAAGGGTAACTCTTGCCCTCAGAGCCATTTGGTGATGTACGCTCGGTGAATGTTAGCTCAGACAAAGAACCAGGAGCTACTGATTCACTACTTTCAGGATAGTTTAACCGGTGCCGCATTAAAATGGTACATGGGTTTAAACCGTGCTACGATCGGCACGTTCAGAGATCTTGGCGCTGCTTTCGTTCAACAATATAAATACAATTTAGACATGGAACCGAACAGAGATCAGCTCAGATCAATGTCACAAAAGGACAAGGAAACCTTTAAGGAGTACGCTCAGAGATGGCGCAAAATTTCCGCCCCGATTTGTCCACCTCTTGAGGAAAAAGAGATGACAAAGATCTTCTTAAAGACCTTGAGCTCATTTTACTACGACAGAATGGTCGCCAGTGCGCCCAGTGACTTCACCGAGATGGTGGGCATGGGGGTTCGTCTTGAGGAAGTCGTCCGAGAAGGACGTTTAGTAAAAGACGCTGGATCATCAATTAGTACAAAATGATACAGTAGTGCTCTCCCTAAGAAAAAAAAGCAGGATATTAGGAATATCTCTCTCGGAAAGAAAAGACGAAGTTACCAACCAGTAGCAGCTGTAACTCCTGCTATCAACCCTGCGCATGTTCCTACGTATCAACCTCAGGTTGCGCAAAGCCAACCTAATCAACAGCAACTTCAACAAAGGACACAACGGCCTCTTCAACAGGCTCTTCCTCAGTATAACAACAACTGTACAACGCGACCACCAGGGTTCGACCCTATACCCGTGTTGTACGCAGAACTGCTTCCGTTACTGTTGGTCAAGGGGCATGTCCAAACTAAGTCTCCTCTTACAGTACCGGAAAATCTGCCTTTTTGGTTTAAAACGGATCAGACGTGTCCTTACCATCAAGGAGGACCAGGGCATAACATAGAAAACTGTCTCAGTTTCAAATCCAACGTGCAAAAGCTTGTTAGGAGCAGGGTTTTATCTTTCAAAGATACAAATCCGAATGTTCTCACAAACCCGCTGCCTCAACACGAGAAAGCTACAGTCAATTTGATAGAGGGAGAGTCTAACAACACCTATCAAATTCATGAAGTACTCTTATTAAGGGCCAACTTGGTCAAGATGCATTGTAGACAGAGCGGGTATGGCCATGTGCCACCTCATAATTATCACCAGTGTGATATCTGCTCTAAGAACAATCAAGGATGTTCTGTGGTGCAATCAGCTCTACAGAAACAATTGGATCTCGGATGGATCCAAGAGCATCGAGTTCATGGAGTCAACATGACTTATACGAATTCCAACATCATTTAGAACCACGACATCCGTGCAATGAATGTCAACCTGGTGACAATGCACTCAAGGCAAAGCCAGTATCATGATCTGCCACGGCACGATTACAACTCCTCTCTGACTTGCTCGGTAAACAAACAGGGATGATCTTTTGTACAAGAGGCCCTCCAGTGTCAGATGGATCTTGGATGGATCCAGGACTACCATGATAGAAATCCTTATCAGATCAACATGATTCAAATATTTGATATTCGTCTGATGAATACCAGCTTGGTGGAGTTACATGCCAGGCAGGTCAAACTTGGTTTTCTCACTTGGCATAATTATCGGAGCTGTAAAGGATATTGCGAGAGTAACCAAGGGTGCGCTCTCGTTCAGAGAACTTTACAACACTTATTAAACCACTGGCGGCTTCCAATCTATCTGGATGAAGACACGCAACAAATCAGTGTACATAATGGAAACCCTACTCGACGTCAGAGTCAGGATGTCCGATCTATGGAAACAAACCTGGTAAGGTTGCACTGCATTCAAAACGGGTGTGGCCAGGTGCCACCACACAACTATGAACGCTGTAGAGTCTGTTCGGAAAATAACCAAGGATGCTACCTCGTGCGAGCAGCTCTCCAAGGTCAGTTGGATCGCAAGGAGATTCACCCATACCTAGCTTCGGGGTCCATTGACTGGATGCCGGAATACTTCGCAGATCAAATCAGAGACGTGGTTGTAATCTCTGACCCTGAGAGGAACAAGGATGTTTGTACCATCATCCCGCTACTGGACGAATCAAAGGTTCTTAGCAAGGAGCTGATTGAAGTTACTTACGACAGTCATAAAAATCAGAAGGCTCTTGTAGTTATCTATTTACCGGGACCAGTACCGTATGAATCAGCTAAGGCAATCCCTTACAAATACGGTGCAACAATAATTGAGAATGGAAGGGAAATTCCATTACCCTCCATCGTGAATATTGCAGACATCAGTCGTGTAACACGGAGCGGTCGAATCTTCAACCGAGGAGTTGGAGAACCTAACAGAGAAAAGGAACTTCCAACGGAAGTTCCTAATCCTCCAGTCGGTCAGTCTAGTGATCCCGACCTTTCAAACAACAACGATGAGATGTTGAAGCTCATCCAAAGGAGTGAATACAACATTGTTGATCAGCTGTTACAAACTCCTTCAAAGATCTTTGTGCTATCACTTTTACTCAGTTCTGAAGCCCACATAGAGGCTTTACAGAAAGTCTTACAGCAGGCCTTTGTGGAACAGAATGTGTTAATACGACAGTTCGATAGCATAATCTCTAACATCACTTCCTGCAACAACTTAGGATTTAGTGATGAGGATTTGCTAGAGGGGGGCAAAAGTCACAACATGGCGCTCAATATCACAGTTAACTGCCAGGACGATGCTTTAGCCAGCGTACTGGTAGACACAGGATCGGCCATCAACGTTATGCCGAAGTCCACTTTAATGCGACTATCATTCAAAGGATCCCCGATGAGGGGCAGTGAGGTCATCGTCAAAGCATTTGACGGGTCTCAGAAAGTAGTTATCGGCGAAGTCGACCTTCCCATAACTATCGGTCCTCACACTTTCCTAATCACTTTCCAGGTCATGGACGTCCGAGCAGCGTACAACTGTTTATTAGGAAGACCTTAGATACACCAGGCTGGGGCAGTCACTTCGACGCTGCACCAGAAGCTGAAGTTCGTCAAGAACGATCAACTCGTCACTGTCTGTGGAGAATAAGCCTTGCTCGTAAGTAACTTATCATCGTCTACTTGTGTAGAACCCGAGGAGGTTGTTGGAAACTAGTTCCAAGCACTGTCAGTGAGCAATGAGAATCAATCGGAGAAAGGAACCTCGATTTCCTCGTACAAAGATGCTCTCGAGGTGATAAAAAATAACAATACAAAAGGATGGGGACAGCTTGTCATTCCTACTGATAATAAAACAAAGAAGGGTCTTGGTTTTGCTGCAACCTGCACCCAGACAGCTGCTAGCGATGAAAGTTTTCATCCCATTCAAGACTTTTGTCACAGTGGAGGTTTCCTTCACCCAGTGCCTCAAACACTCTATACTATCAACGAGGAGGATTCCTCCGATGCGGACGAGGAATGGAAGTCCTATCTCAACGAGGACAGTTATATGTCTCAGGAAGAGGTGCCTATGCCATTTTGCTATCCCGCACAAAGTCCGAGATTTATACCCAGGTCAGACGTCGAAATGATATATGGAGATTGTGATCCAGAAGGATTCCGTGCTCCACCAAATTCATTAGAGGAGGACACTCTGAAGAAGGATAACTTTGACCATGACTATTATGGCCCGATGGATGGCCTGCTTATCTGGCAGCCGTACCCAGGAAACTTGGGGCAAGAAAGTCAGCCGAACAATGAAAATCAGCTGAGCGTCATTGAACAGAATACCTGCGTCCCCACCTTGCCATGGGATCAACACTCAGGATATTCAGAACCTATCCAGTACGACGATGAATTGGAAAAACTTGTCGGACTAGAATTCATCAATTACGCTTTTCCTGAGGTCAACGTCATCGAGAGAGATAACTCCTCCATTTCCAAAGAAGTATGGGACACCTTCGGACAACCAAGTGGAAAATACGACTATATGGTCAAGTACACTGCTCCTGAGAGCTCTTGTATCAGGTTCGAAGACATCCAGCCTACTGGATGGGGAGATTTGCCTGAGAGCACAAATACTATACAAAATACAACAGAGGAATCCTCCTACGACAACTCTGCCTGAGAGACAGATTCCAATAATCCTGCTCCACCAGAAATCAGCGTTATTTCTGAAGACAAACCAAGGAAGGTACCAGACTTTGTGATTCACCGAGGAGTTCGCCGCCAATGGGTTGCTGTCGATGTTCTGAAGATTGTTCATAAGTAAAAGTAATTGCCATCTTTAACCTTTCACCCTGCCCAGGTGAAACAGATGTTTTGATAGGGCTCATTTTTTGTAAAATATCCCTCTTCGCTTCGCCTAAAGCGACAGAGTTTTGTTTTATAGGGCTGTAGCTGGAAGAATCGACTTGTTCATTAATAAAATAACGTCGTTCTGTAATTTCCGCATTAATTGCTGTTTTCTCTTTTCGCTTTTTCAGAAAATGGTAATCCTAAAAAACAACTCAATAATAAAAACAAGCAGCTTTCCAAAAAAATACACTGCACACACTTGCATTCTCGTTATCTCTTCTAAACACAAATCACCACATCATGCAGATTGCTTGTTTTAAACCCCGTTGAAACATATGGTCCGATGCCTTCTCCTGACTTTGAGTTCCCGGTATTTGGGGCTGAAGAAGAAGATGACGACGAAATTCCAGAAGAGATCTCCCGATTACTCCGACAGGAGGAAAGGTCCATTGAACCTTACAAAGAGCCGTTGCAAACAATCAACGTGGGTTCAGAAAAAGAGAGAAAAGAAGTCAGGATTGGGGCACTGCTCAGTCAAACTACCAAAGAGAGTTTAACAAAGCTTCTCAGAGAGTTTCCCGATGTATTCGATTGGTCCTATCAGGACATGCCAGGGTTGGATACCAGCATCGTGGAACATCACTTACCATTGAAATCGGAATGTCCGCCAGTAAAACAAAGGTTGAGACGGACTCATCCGGACATGGCCATCAAAATCAAGGAGGAGGTACAGAAACAGATTGACGCGGGTTTCCTCGCTACATCAGAATATCCTCAATGGTTAGCCAACATCGTACCTGTTCCAAAAAAGGACGGAAAGGTCAGAATGTGTGTTGATTACAGAGATCTAAACAAGGCTAGTCCAAAGGACAACTTTCCCCTACCACACATTGACATGCTGGTAGACAGTACAGCAAAGTTCAAAGTTTTCTCTTTCATGGATGGATTCTCGGGCTATAACTAGATTAAAATGGCACCGAAGGACATGGAGAAAACTTCGCTCATTACCCCATGGGGTACCTTTTGTTACAAGGTAATGCTGTTCGGTTTGAAGAACGCCGGGGCAACCTATCAAAGAACATGACTACTCTCTTTCATGACATGATACACAAGGAAATCGAGATATATGTCGATGATGCGATTGCAAAATCTAAGACAGAAGAGGAGCATGTGACCCACCTGTCAAAATTATTCAAGCAGCTGAGAAAGTACAAACTCCACTCAAATCCCAACAAGTGCACCTTCGGTGTCCGTTCAAGGAAACTCTTAGGGTTCATCGTCAGCCAGAAGGGAATTGAGGTTGATCCTGACAAGGTCAAGGCCATTCAAGAAATGCCTTCTCCGAAAACTGAAAAACAAGTCAGAGGATTCCTGGGACGGTTGAACTACATCTCCAGATTCATATTCCTCATGACCGCGACATGCGCGCCAATTTTCAAATTACTTAAAAAGAATCAGGACTGCGTTTGGACAGAGGACTGTCAAACCGCCTTCGACAGTATTAAGGAATACCTGTTGAACCCACCGATTCTATCACCTCCAGTGGAAGGAAGACCACTGATCATCTATCTCACAGTCCTGGAAGACTCTATGGGCTATGTACTTGGCCGACAAGACGAAACCAAAAGGAAAGAGTCTGTCATTTACTATTTGAGCAAGAAATTCACCGACTGCGAGACTCGGTATACTATGCTTGAGAAAACTTGCTGCGCTTTGGCTTGGGCAGCCAAACGTCTTCGCCAGTACATGATTCGTCACACTACTTGGTTGATCTCAAAAATGGATCCAATCAAGTATGTCTTTGAAAAGCCTGCTCTCACGGGGAGGATTGCCCGTTGGCAGATGTTGTTATCAGAATACGACATCGAGTACCACGCTTGGAAAGCCGTTAAAGGGACTATTTTAGTCGATTATTTAGCTCATCAACCGATTAACAATCAAGAATCAATCGGGTATGACTTCCCAGACGAAGATGTCATGTATCTAAAAATGAAAGATTGCGATGAACCACCACCGAGTGAAGGGCTAGAACCAGGTTCCCAATAGGGACTTATCTTTGACGAATCTGTCAATCATTACGGAAACGGAATTGGGGCAATCATCATAACACCTCAGGGTACCCACATTCCTTTCACTGCTAGACTTACATTCAAGTGCACAAATAATGAGGTCGAATACGAAGCTTGTATGATGGGTCTCGAGGAAGCGATTGATTTGAGGATCAAGAACTTGGATGTATATGGCAACTCAGCCTTGATTATCAATCAGATCAAAGGAGATTGGAACATTTACCAATCAGGACTGATCCCTTACAAATATTACGTGAGAAGGTTGTTACCTTTCTTCAATAGAATCGAGTTTCATCACATCCCTCGTGATGAGAATCACATGGCTGATGCATTAGCCACTCTCTCTTCCATGATTAGTGTAGGTCAATGGAGCGACCTACCTAAGATCGACATAATGCGCCTTGAACGACCTGCTTACATCTTCGCGATCGAAGCAATCATAGACGACAAACCTTGGTATCACGATATCAAATGCTTCCTTCAGAAACACGAGTACCCACCTGGGGCACTAAGGAAGGACAAAAAAACCCTCAGAAGGCTGGCTGGCAGCTTCTTCCTAAGAGGTGATACACTCTATAAGAGAAATTTTGACATGGTCTTGCTCCGATGTGTAGACAGACCAGAAGCAGACATGCTGATAAAAGAAGTTCATGAAGGATCCTTTGGCACTCATGCCAATGGACACATAATGGCGAGAAAAATTCTCAGAGCAGGGTACTACTGGTTGACCATGGAATCCGACTGCTACAAGTACATGAGGAGGTGTCACAAATGTCAGATATACTACGACAAAATTCATGTACCGCCAATGCATCTCAAAGTTCTCTCTTCCCCATGGCCTTTTTCCATATGGGGAATCGACATGATCGGCATGATTGAACCTAAGGCTTCGAACGGACATCGATTCATTCTGGTAACCATTGATTACTTCACCAAGTGGGTCGAAGCAGCATCGTACGCCAATGTAACCCGACAAGTGGTGGTCCAAGCCAGATCATTACGGATAATGGATCTAACTTGAACAATAAGATGATGAAAGAGTTGTGCGCTGAGTTCAAGATCGAACACCATAACTCATCTCCCTACCGACCCAAGATGAACGGAGCGGTAGAAGCGGCTAACAAGAACATCAAGAAAATTGTTCAGAAGATGGTTGTAACCTACAAAGATTGGCACGAAATGCTACCCTTTGCTCTTCACGGTTATCGCACATCTGTCCGCATTTCAACAGGGACAACCCATTTCTCTCTAGTATATGGCATGGAGGAAGTTTTCCCCATAGAAGTAGAGATCCCATCAATCTGGGTTTTGATGGAAGCTAAGCTTACAGAAGCTGAATGGTGTCAAAGTCGACACGATGAACTGAACCTGATCTAAGAAAAGCAAATAACGGCACTATGCCATGGTCAGTTGTATCAGCAAAGGATAAAGAAGGCGTTTGACAAAAAGGTTCGACCTTACGTCTTCAGAAAAGGAGACCTTGTGCTCAAAGAGATACAATCATTTCTCACTGATTCCCGGGGCAAATGGACTCCGAATTATGACGGCCCTTACGTGGTCAAGAAAGCTTTCTCGGGTGGTGCCTTGAGACTTGTAACCATGGATGGAGAGGAATTTGCCTACCCCACGAATGTTGATGTAGTCAAGAAATACTTCGCCTAAACTAAAAAAAAAACGTCTCGGTGGATTGAAAACACGAAAGGGCGGTCCAGGCAAAAATTAGAGACAGAAGCAAAAAATCATCCCGGTGGATTGGAAATCTCAAAGTACAATCCAGGTAAAATTTAGGGATTAATGGCAAGTAATTACGTCGGACCAGGTTAAATCCCTCAGCAGCAGTAATGCCATCCATCAGAAAAACTCCAGTCAGGGTCATCTTCGACAGAAGCTCAAGATGTCCCAAATTCAAAGTTGGTAGAAGGATAACGGTCGTTATGTTTTGATGTAGCCCTTTTCCCTTAAATTACCATTTTCTAAACTTTGTAAATACTCTATGGAATCACGCGCTTGGCTAATTTCCATCCTATCAATAAAATTCGAGCCCTTGTGCTTTTGTTTACAATTCTTATTTTTTTTAGCTTTACAGAACGACATTTTAATATGATCAACGATTCTTGAAATAAAACAAAAATGAATTTACTTGTAACATTTTTCTGCTTTTAAAATAAAGATGGCAATTTCTTTCGACTGTTAAACATCAAAAGAACATCAAACGCTTCTCTAGAAGTAAGCGAACTTCAAAGTACAGAATCAAAGTACTCCTTCTAAGCTAGTGCGCCTGAATGAAGGATCAGCTGTATCAGATGCGACTTTCCCATCTGATACCCTCGGTCGAGTTCTCATCTCCTAAGCTCGACCAACGGTGTTCCCCGCAGGGACTATTTCTCCTAAGCAAGGAAGAATTGCTATCTTGAACCAGCGGTACTTCTTCGTCCCCAGCAGTGGCCGAGTATCGAGTCGTGTTCACTCGTCAGTTTGTATGTTGCGTCAGGTTTGTCAACATAAACATACATACATAATGCATTGTCGATTTACATTCATGTTCATATTGCATCACTATCACTCTAGTCGGTCTTGTCCCCTAGTGATAAAAGTCCTCTCAATCGAGTTGTCAGTTCTTTCCTCGTCAGGAAATATTGCGTCTGAACAATCTCTCTCCTCCAGTTTATTTCTGGATTAGAATTGGCCCTTGACCACTTTGATAACTTGAACCTCTGAAAGATCAGAAAACGTTCGACAAACATCACTCTTCGCCATTGAAGACGACACCTTCGCTTTCCCAGATTAAGGAAAATCCTCAGAGAAAGCCTCGCAACTAAAGACTCTCAGCAACACATTGATTTTTCTCCCCAGTAGATTCAATGTCAATGAAGTCATTAGCACCTCAAAATTGGGATACATCATGTGGCATTTCTCTGAGAAGATCCCGAGAAAGGTATGATGTAATATCCCCAAGCTGAAAGCAGTCTCTCAAGAGATTCGTTTTCCCCAGTAGAGTCGAAAAATGGCGTCTCCAACAGAGAAGTTTGTACATTTCTACAACTCAGACGACTGGGTTCCCTAGCAACTCTGACATCAAATTTTTTCTGTCAAATGGCATCTCCCGAGGAAAATTCGGCGAGAAGTTTGAGGAAAATCGCTACACATAGCGTCCCTTGTCAAGAAAGTTTATTGACAAAAGAAACTTAGACCAGTTCCTTGGTAGGAAACCAGGATCGAGGGGAAGTTGACAAAAGAAACTAAGACCAGTTCCTTGGTAGGAAACCAGGATCGAGGGGAAGTTGACAAAAGAAACTTAGACCAGTTCCTTGGTAGGAAACCAGGATCGAGGGGAAGTTGACAAAAGAAACTAAGACCAGTTCCTTGGTAGGAAACCAGGATCGAGGGGAAGTTTACATCAGAAACTGAGACCAGTTCCTTGGTGGGAAACCAGGATCGAGGGGAAGTTTATATCAGAAACTAAGACCAGCTCCTTGGTGGGAAACCAGGATCTTGGGGAAGTTTTTACCTTTTCTAAGCATCATTGCTTAGAAAAAGAAGATGGATAGGCAAACTACCATTCATAACCACCATCAAAATTGCGGGTATTCTGATATTTAATCCTCTTGCACCACGAATGCCCGAATACCTTCGCCATTCACACCTTCGGGTCCAAGATGATTAAATAGGGGCATTTGTCATAACCCAAATTTTGACCACTAAGATTCCCCATCATTGTGCAAATCATCATCACAATATGGATGAATCATCATGCCGCATCAGTCTCCCCAAAGATGGGTGAGCACTCACTACAAAAAAGAATTAGGGTTTCAAGCTCCCTTAGAGCACTTAGACAAAGGATCAATCAAGAATTGACATGATCTTCAACTGGTCTAACCTCTCAAACATCCACAAAGGATCAAGAGAACTCCTACTTCAAGGATTAAGCACAAGGCTTCTCCCTTCTAGGTGGATCAAGCCTTAAGATCGCCAGTGTCGCCAAATTAGGGTTTTGGTCGACCAGGGCCTCCAGATGGAAATTTTCCTCTGGGCATGAGGCAACACTTCAAATCATAACTTAAGATGCTCCAAGGGACATCATGAACCCAATCATCAAGTCAATTTTTCCTCAGGGGATGCATTCATCAAAAATCAAGAATTAGGGTTTCTTGACCTAATTCACCCCTAAGTTGACTTTTGGGACAAAACATTAGCCAAGACCTCAAAGAAGGACTTAAGGGTCTCTAATACACCACATTGATCCAATTGCAACAATGGATTGGCCTAAGAAGCTTGAGCAACAAGTCTCAATTTCATCAGAACCACAATTAGGGTTTCGCGGGAAAAGTCAACTGTGCGTTTGACTTTTGACCAGGACATGCTCCCAAACCCTAGGACATGATTCAATACACCCTATAACACCTATGAAATCAATCCATCAAGTTTGATTTAGGTCAAGGACTTGATTTCATAGAGGACCGCACAGTTTGGAATTCATCTGACAAAAAGTCAACTATGCACAAAAGTCAACTTTGACTGTTTGAGATTTTTCACAATTATGGTTCTTTAACCCTAAAATGATGTTAATGTATGATTGGAATCATCATTCATCAAGAAAAATCAAGAAAAGTGGGATAACTTGTAAAAGGGGTAACCATAAAAAACTTATAAATTTTTCTAAGTTATATGGAACAAAGTGGCTAGGGTACCAACTTTGGAGGATCATAACTCCTAAACCACAAGGCCATTTTCCCCATCCAAAGCTGGATTTGTAGCCCTCATGGCCCTCTACAAAAGCTTCAACTACACCTCATTCCAATTCCTCATGGATTTTGAGTTATGGAATGATCAAAATGGCTGAAAACATGAAATGCCACTTTTTCCAACACTTAGTGAAATTTTCACTAAGTCAGAATTTGCCTTCACTTTTTTCCAAATGTAGGGGCATTTTTCACTTGGATCCAAAATGTATCAAAACCAATTATGATCAAACAGTTGTTGTATCATATAAGGGCTTTCCAAAATGGCCAAGAACTCCATCAAATTCCACTTGAGCCATGAGATATGACAATGCCAATATGCCTTGCTGCAAACTGTCATGGCAAGGCAGATTTGGGAGTTTTGCTCGATTTGCTCAAATTTTGCAAAGGGCAAGCAACTCTATCCATCTGAACACCTCAAGGGGGGACCAAGGAGGAACTGACTCTGATCCCAAGCCTCCCAAGTCTTTGGAACCAAAAATAGCATGCCAAACCTATAAATCCCTAAAAGAGGGGCAAGACTCCAATTTTGGATTGAAGCATTTAATGGATGCACCAAGGTGGCGTGGACTGAGCCATTTCCAACTGAATTCAGTCAAGACTTATCCAAGACCAAGGGAACCAGCAGCCTGTGCCCTAACCTCTAGTCAATGGTTAGAGGAGACTTGGATTCTCATTGATCAACATTGGCCAAACCTATGCAGCAGTTGCCATTCACTATTCCTTGTAAAACAAACTTGCTCTACTATAAATAGAGCTATCTGTTTGAGTACACCAAAGCCATCAAACACATGCTTTCCTCAAAATCTCCCTCTTCATTCCAAAATTGCCTTCCAAAGCAAGTCACTATCGGGTTTTGAGTTTGAAAGCAATTCCAACCAAACCAATCACACACACATACACACACCTCATAAACATCATACAGAAGTGATCCAAACACTCACATAACATCTGGAACACCAAAATCACAAAATCACTAGCCAACTGCTCAAGCCTTTGACAGATTTGCAGTTGAGGTGCCAAATCAAGTTCCAGCTCAATTCAATCCACTCGAAGCATCTAGACACACTCCATAGCACCTAGGGAAGCTGTCCATATCCTTGGAACCAAGCTGCAATACCTCTAACACAAAACACGATCACCAGCTGCAAGAGGTAAGCATGAGCTCTTCTAACTCTATGATCCATGCATTTTTTGCTGCACAATAATTTGGCCATATGTTCATAATCATGCATAAAGTGTTTTCCATCAATCAATTGCTTTGTTTGAATTGTGTATGAAATTTCTGAACCTTCATGCAAATTTAAGGGTTCTTGAGGTTTCTCTTTGATTTCTTATTCCATGCTTAAAATAAATGAAATTAAAGACCATAGACATGATCGTGAGGTTAAAACGAGTAGATTGATATGTAGATTGCATGATATCATCAAGTATTCAGTGAGATTGGATAGAAAACGCAAATCTGCAGAAACAGAGGGTGGCGCGTGTTCTTGCCATGTTCTTGGCGCCATTTTTGAACATTTGAATATTTGAATTTTGTGATTTTATTTAATTGATTCAAAAATTAATTTCTCTCTGAGTTTTAATGATTTTGAGTTGATTCTTTTTTTAATAATTCACAAAAATGTTAAAATATTTTATTTTATCAAAAAATCCCAAAAATATTATTTATTTCATATATTTGATATTTTTGCAAAGAATTAATGTTTTATTTGTTTTTAACATTTAACATATTTTTTCCTCCATGATTTTCTAAACTTAATTGATTTACAATCATTTTGTGGATAGAAACATGATTTTTGAAACATTGATCCAAGATCACAATTTGTTTTTACACATGTTTAACAATTTTGATCATTTTAATTGAATTTTTATTCAATTAAAATATATTTTGAAAACAAATTAGGGTTTTGATTAATTCAACCCTCATCAAAATTTTTCAAACACTTTGGGCCTCTAATAGAGTGTAAGACCCAACCCCTTTGAAACCCAAAACCTTTTTGAGCCTCAGTCATTGTATAAGACCCACTGCATTTTCAAAAATCTCGGTGCGATCGCCATTTCAAAATGAAAACCCTTTGGGCCTACCCTCGTGTTATAAGCCCCATTTCTTTTCTTCAAATAAATCATTGGGCCTCTAATAGAGTGTAAGACCCAATCCCCTTTTAACCAAAAACAATTTTGGGCCTCAGATATTGTATAAGTCCCTCTGCGTTAAAAGAAAATCCCGACGCGATCGCCAGTTCAAAAATCAAACCCTTTGGGCCTACCCTCGTGTTATAAGCCCCATTCTTTTTCTTTAAAAAATCCTTTGGGCTTCCAGTAGAGTGTAAGACCCAACCCTTTGTAGAAACCAAAATAATTTGGGGCTACAGTGTATTGTAAAAGTCCCGATACCATCCAAAAGTTCGGCGCGATCGTCGCCTTTTAAAATAAAACCCTGGGCCTCTCCTTGAGTTGTAAGCCCCACCACTTGTATAAAAATAAACCTTTGGGCCTCTTGAGAGAGTGTAACCTATCCCTTTGTACAGAAAACCTTTTGGGCCTCAGTCACTTGTATAAGCCCCTCTGTACAAATTCAAAACAATAGTGCAATCACTAATAAAACCTTGGGCCTCTCCTTGAGCTGTAAGCCCCAACAATCACTTCAAAACACTTTTTACTTTGATTTTGAATATAATATTGTTATCAAAGCTTTCTTTGTTGAACAACTAACTAAACAACATGGAAGCTCTACAACCGAGTAAGTGTTTACCCGCTTTCATTATCCGCTTTCATATATATATATATATATATATATATATATATATATGTATTGTGAGGTTGCTCACTGTAAGTCTCCTTTCACAAACTTTTATATACTCGTCATATACCAACTGTGTAATATTAGTATAGTTATTTAGAGTTTTTCCCCGGCAACTACGTCTAGCACTAGGTAAAGCCCTGTTGGTCACTCTTAAATACAAACAAAACTAGATCCCCATAGGATTACCAAACACAGTCTTCCCTCCTCTTGGGCTTAAATAATATGGAGACGTGAAAGGCAGCATTCTCAGTGAACCCTTTATCAGACTGTCACCCTTAGAAATTGTCAAAGAAACTCTACTCCCCAGAGATGATATTTTCTCCGTGAATGGCGTCTCTTGAGTTTCTTCCAAATTCTCGAAATTTCCTAGCTTGATCTATTCTCGGTGAATAGCATGTCTTGAACTTCTCGAGGTTTGGGGACCCACAGGCTTCTTAAAAGCATCCTCGCCTCCTCTTGGGCGTTGTACAAGGAGCCTTCAGCTTCTTAAGAGCTCTTATGCCTTCTCTTGGGCTTAGTACAAGGACCCAGAGACCTCTACAGGTATAGGAACATAACCTAGTCATCAATTTGCTAGAGCTGTCTTTCTGAGTCAAGTATCAGACCTGTTAATGGGTTGACCTTCATCCCTTAACATACCAGCCTCCTCTTGGGCATCATACAAAGATCATTCATTACCTGAGAATCGATTTCTCAAAACACCAGTAGACTTGGACAGTCTCAATACCCTTTGGATTTCCCATTTCCTTAAAGAACCGAAAATAACCCTGATCCTCTGATCAATCCCTAAAGCACAACATTACCCATATAAGAACTGATTTTCTCTTTATCCAATACTAGACCTGTCACTAAACTGAAACAGTTACAATAGCCTCCTCTTGGGCTTGGTACAATGATTCTCCCCAGCGGAGCTAACCTTTTCACACTCTCTTGTTGAGTATAAAAGACTCTCTTGTTGAGTCCGCCACTTTTAGCCTCCATCTCGGGCTTCGTACGAGATACAAAAACACTCTCTTGTTGAGTATAAAAGACTCTCTTGTTGAGTCAACCCGCTTTTAGCCTCCATCTCGGGCTTCGTACGAGATACAAAATCACTCCCTTGTTGAGTATAAAAGACTCTCTTGTTGAGTCAATCTCCTTTCAGCCTCCGTCTTGGGCTTCATACAAGACACATAAAAGACTCTCCGGTTGAGTCAATCTGCCTTTTAGCCTCCATCTCGGGCTTCATACGAGATACAAAAAAAAACACTCTCTTGTTGAGTATAAAAGACTCTCTTGTTGAGTCAAACATTGTTCAGCCTCCATCTCGGGCTTCGTACGAGATACAAAAACTTTCTTGTTGAGTATAAAAGGCTCTCTTGTTGATTCAAACACCTTTAGCCTCCGTCTTGGGCTTCGTACAAGACACACACAAAATCACTCTCTTGTTGAGTCAACCCTTTTAGCCTCTATCTCGGGCTTCGTACGAGACAGATAAAAAGCACCCTCTTGTTGGGTCAATAGCCTCCTCTTAGGCTTTGTATAAGGAAACCCCGGTTAAGTCAATCAACCTTTTGGTATCAAATCTGTGCCTTGTTCACAGTATACAAACATCAACAACTCCTTTTCCCCCATCTAATTGCTGTAAGCGGCAAGCATCTGGATTATTTACATCCATGCCATTGTCCCTCTTTTAGCATGAGAAATTCCTAAGGAAAGATAGCATTGCTCTACACTGAGTTAAAGTCTTCTCCTTCAGGTTAAAAATCCCCTATAAAGGAAATTATGGCATTACGGGATTCACATATCCCAGTTAAAGTAATTCTCCTTTATAATCAGTCACCTAACAGTTATGACAAACAAACCAAATACCCCCTTTAGAGATGATGAATTCTCTCTAAAGTCAAAACCGTTTAGCTTCATATCTTGGGCTTCGAATAAGATACAAATAGACCCTTCAGCTTCACATCTTGGGCTTTGAACAAGATACAAACCACCTTTAGCTTCACGTCTTGAGCTTTGAACAAGACACCAAAATGACCTTTTTCCTCCCATAGAATAGGAGGAACTACGATCGCTCTGATTTCCCTGTTTCGTTAAACGGGGATACGTAGGCATAAGATTGAAAAAATCTTAACGAGCACACTAATCAAAAGCCCAAAGTCCCATGTCTTCATAACATCAATCGAAAAGAATCGGCCCTAACATCCTACCAATAACCTAGGCACTTTTTTAACAAAATAACCTAAGAGAGACCCACAGTCTTTGTAGCATCTGTAAACCAACAGTCATCTGTTTAAACTCAGTATGCAAGCAGGGTTAATTGGAGACATCTATTTCCCTTCCTTCATTAGCTTCAATAGGATAAAAAATGAATCGAGCTGTAGTACCCCAAAGCGATAGTGCTTCGCAACCACAAAAAAAACTCGCGCTACACTATCCAACTGATCTTTAATTAAAAAGTTGTAAGCCAACCTTCATAGGCCGACCTATGCATGTTAAAACTTAAAAAATTCTCTTTGCATCTTATTTTTCTTGCATCCTTTTGCTCATTTTCTTCATATACTTATATATACTCATACATGCATCTTCTTCTAGGTAAGGTTTCCTAATGAATAAAACCTAAACGAAATCAGATTACAAAGTTGCCCATCATTTTCATCCCTTCTTCAATGCATACACATAATTGAAGTACACATAATCATTTTTTGATTGGGTGACCATCTAGATTAGGGTTGATAACGTCCAATTAGGTTTGGTGCAACTGAAAATATTGGGTTAGGGGCTTTTTGTGTTTCAAATAAGAAAACCAATGTGGGGTTTTCCTTTAAGATTAGGTCGATTTGAAGGTTTTGGACGAGATCATGTCAACATAGATTCAACCGAGTGAAAGCCTTGGGACAAGGTGGTTTCTTTGCAAGGGAGTAGCGTGAGACGGTGAATTATGTTCGGGAATATCGAGTTTCAATAAGTTGCGTGCTCGGGATAATCGAAGGATTGTAGCCGCATTGTTGGTCACTTGATCAAACTTTTATCAAAGGTTGAAGGTGGAAGAATCAACATAAAACAATAGGGTTTTTGGGGTTTGCATTCTTCATCTCTTGTATAAACATTTTTACAAACAAAAGTTTAATAACACTATCTCAATTCAATTTTTTGAATTGAGGGAAGACGTACCCATAGAGAGGCTGATTGGGGAAATGCCTAAACAAATCTTGGTCTCTCTCTCTCTCTCTCTCTCTCTCTCTTCATCTCTTTATTTCTTTTATTGTTGATTATGCAATTTATCGAGTTCGTCATTATTTGATCAATTCGATTGAAAATTGTTTTCTACTATCTTTTAAAGGTGTTGTTATTGATATAATCACAATCACTTTGATTGTGATAGGTTTTAACGTCAACAAAAAAAACTTCAATTTCAATTGTTATCGATCGCACATCAAGTGTTTGATAAATTGTTTGTGTGTATTTTGTTTGCGTTTTGGTTCATTGGATATACAAATTACTATTAGCATTGCATTTAATTGATTCGTAGCTTGATCATTATTAAACATTTACATTCGTTATCACTCCATTTGGTTTGCGTTACATATATTGCTTTTCGATAGTAAGTTCGGTTAGACGATTCAATCCGGGTCATTTTTCTGCTGTGCCTTATTTTGAAAGCAGATTTTTGCCAAAAGTTTTTGGTTGTAAAATTTGTGATATATTCACCCCCTTCTAGATCAAAGCCTATCATCTAACAAGTGGCATCAAGAGCTCTGGTTCACTCTGTGCTTGAGATACATTTCTTAGAAGAATTGCTACCAAACCTAAGGGTGCGTACAATAGAGCACCAATTTTCACCGGCGAAAATTATGGCTATTAGAAAGCACTTATGCGTATTCATGTCAACTCCATTGACAAAGGTATTTTGGATGCTACCCATAATGGTCCAAATGAAATAACTATGACCAATGAAGATGGTGTCACAATACCTAAACCGGAAGCACAATGGGATGATAACGATAGGAAATTGTGGTCACATGATTGGAAAATGAAAAATATTCTCACTTCCGCCTTAGGAGTTGATGAGGTTTATCGCGTTTCTCATTGTGAGACCGCCAAAGCTATGTGGGACGCATTAGAGATTGCCCATGAGGGCACTAATGATGTCAAACAAGTTAGGATCAACATATTGAATCAAGAGTTTGAGCTGTTTCGTACTGAGCATGGTGAAACCATTGCAGATATGCAAAAACAGTTCACTCATCTTATAAATTGATTAAATGCACAAGGTAATCCTGTTTCCAATGAACTTGCTACTAAAAAAGTTTTTAGGTGTTTAAAGTGGGAATGGCAACCAAAGGTCACCGCTATTAAATAAGCAAATGATCTTAAGTTGCTCGATCTTACGCCTTTGTTTGGTAAGTTAGAAGAGCATGAGCAAGAGCTTACTTGCTTGGCAAAATACGAAAAGGAATATGAAAAGCGATCAAAGAGTGAAAATGGGAAAGAAAAAAAAGAAAATGAAGAAGTCCATTGTTCTAAAGAGTTCTAGCTCAAGGCCTTCTCAAGATGAGAAAAGGGATAGTGAACTTAAAGATGACAACGAATCTGACGAAGAAGATATGAGATTGTTCATAAAGCGAGTCAATAGATACATGTTAAAAGATGGAGATAAATATCCCAACAAGTACTGTGATAAATCAAGAAGGTTATCAAGTTCCTCAAAAGAAAAAGATGAAGGCAAAAAGGGAAAGTCACGAAGTACATGTTACAACTGTGGTAAACCCGGTCACTTTAAGCCGGAGTATCCAAAAATCAAGAATGAAAAAGGTCGTCACAAAACGTCTAGAAAAGGTAGAAAAGCCTATGCGGCTTGGGAAATCAAGAGTGATTTATCAAGGGATGATAGCTCTACTTCAATCAAAGAGTGTGTTGCTAGCACTCCTTTTATGCCAATCATTAAATCGAGTGTAGCGTGTATCATCAGACAAGCAAACATCATTAATAATAATGAGTATGAATAACTTCAAAATGCATATATTGTTTTCTTTGAAATAGAAGCAGAACAAGCCACAGGAGTAAGAGTGACAACCTACCCCAGACACAGAAATCAGGTCCTTCGAAGAGTTGGAAGATCCAAATAAGCGAGCAGCAGACTGCAACGTTAATCCCAAATTAGTGAGAACACTTGGTGATTATGGGAAATGAGAACAACTAATCTTGTTGAGTCAAACATTGTTCAGCCTCCATCTCGGGCTTCGTACGAGATACAAAAACTTTCTTGTTGAGTATAAAAGGCTCTCTTGTTGATTCAAACACCTTTAGCCTCCGTCTTGGGCTTCGTACAAGACACACACAAAATCACTCTCTTGTTGAGTCAACCCTTTTAGCCTCTATCTCGGGCTTCGTACGAGACAGATAAAAAGCACCCTCTTGTTGGGTCAATAGCCTCCTCTTAGGCTTTGTATAAGGAAACCCCGGTTGAGTCAATCAACCTTTTGGTATCAAATTTGTGCCTTGCTCACATTATACAAACATCAACAACTCCTTTTCCCCCATCTAATTGTTGTAAGCGGCAAGCCTCTGGATTATTTACATCCATGCCATTGTCCCTCTTTTTGCATGAGAAATTCCTAAGGAAAGATAGCATTGCTCTACACTGAGTTAAAGTCTTCTCCTTCAGGTTAAAAATCCCCTATAAAGGAAATTATGGCATTACGGGATTCACATATCCCAGTTAAAGTAATTCTCCTTTATAATCAGTCACCTAACAGTTATGACAAACAAACCAAATACCCCCTTTAGAGATGATGAATTCTCTCTAAAGTCAAAACCGTTTAGCTTCATATCTTGGGCTTCGAATAAGATACAAATAGACCCTTCAGCTTCACATCTTGGGCTTTGAACAAGATACAAACCACCTTTAGCTTCACGTCTTGGGCTTTGAACAAGACACCAAAACGACCTTTTTCCTCCCATATAATAGGAGGAACTACGATCGCTCTGATTTCCCTGTTTCGTTAAACGGGGATACGTAGGCATAAGATTGAAAAAATCTTAACGAGCACACTAATCAAAAACCCAAAGTCCCATGTCTTCATAACATCAATCGAAAAGAATCGGCCCTAACATCCTACCAATAACCTAGGCACTTTTTTAACAAAATAACCTAAGAGAGACCCACAATCTTTGTAGCATCTGTAAACCAACAGTCATCTGTTTAAACTCAGTATGCAAGCAGGGTTAATTGGAGACATCTATTTCCCTTCCTTCATTAACTTCAATAGGATAAAAAATGAATCGAGCTGTAGTACCCCAAAGCGATAGTGCTTCGCAACCACAAAAAAAACTCGCGCTACACTATCCAACTGATCTTTAATTAAAAAGTTGTACGCCAACCTTCATAGGCCGACCTATGCATGTTAAAACTTAAAAAATTATTTTTGCATCTTATTTTTCTTGCATCCTTTTGCTCATTTTCTTCATATACTTATATATACTCATACATGCATCTTCTTCTAGGTAAGGTTTCCTAGTGAATAAAACCTAAACGAAATCAGATTACAAAGTTGCCCATCATTTTCATCCCTTCTTCAATGCATACACACAATTGAAGTACACATAATCATTTTTCGATTGGGTGACCATCTAGATTAGGGTTGATAACGTCCAATTAGGTTTGGTGCAACTGAAAATATTGGGTTAGGGGCTTTTTGTGTTTCAAATAAGAAAACCAATGTGGGGTTTTCCTTTAAGATTAGGTCGATTTGAAGGTTTTGGACGAGATCATGTCAACATAGATTCAACCGAGTGAAAGCCTTGGGACAAGGTGGTTTCTTTGCAAGGGAGTAGCATGAGACGGTGAATTATGTTCGGGAATATCGAGTTTCAATAAGTTGCGTGCTCGGGATAATCGAAGGATTGTAGCCACATTGTTGGTCACTTGATCAAACTTTTATCAAAGGTTGAAGGTGGAAGAATCAACATAAAACAATAGGGTTCTTGGGGTTTGCATTCTTCATCTCTTGTATAAACATTTTTACAAACAAAAGTTTAATAACACTATCTCAATTCGATTTTTTGAATTGAGGGAAGACGTACCCATAGAGAGGCTGATTGGGGAAATGCCTAAACAAATCTTGGTCTCTCTCTCTCTCTCTCTCTCTCTCTTCATCTCTTTCTTTTTTTTATTGTTGATTATGCAATTTATCGAGTTCGTCATTATTTGATCAATTCGATTGAAAATTGTTTTCTACTATCTTTTAAAGGCGTTGTTGTTGATATAATCACAATCACTTTGATTGTGATAGGTTTTAACGTCAACAAAAAAAACTTCAATTTCAATTGTTATCGATCGCACATCAAGTGTTTGATAAAGTGTTTGTGTGTATTTTGTTTGCGTTTTGGTTCATTGGATATACAAATTACTATTAGCATTGCATTTAATTGATTCGTAGCTTGATCATTATTAAACATTTACATTCGTTATCACTCCATTTGGTTTGCATTACATATATTGCTTTTCGATAGTAAGTTCGGTTAGACGATTCAATCCGGGTCATTTTTCTGCTGTGCCTTATTTTGAAAACAGATTTTTGCCAAAAGTTTTTGGTTGTAAAATTTGTGATATATTCACCCCCTTCTAGATCAAAGCCTATCATCTAACAAGTGGCATCAAGAGCTCTGGTTCACTCTGTGCTTGAGATACATTTCTTAGAAGAATTTCTACCGAACCTAAGGGTGCGTACAATAGAGCACCAATTTTCACCGGCGAAAATTATGGCTATTAGAAAGCACTTATGCGTATTCATGTCAACTCCATTGACAAAGGTATTTTGGATGCTACCCATAATGGTCCAAATGAAATAACTATGACCAATGAAGATGGTGTCACAATACCTAAATCGGAAGCACAATGGGATGATAATGATAGGAAATTGTGGTCACATGATTGAAAAATGAAAAATATTCTCACTTCCGCCTTAGGAGTTGATGAGGTTTATCGCGTTTCTCATTGTGAGACCGCCAAAGCTATGTGGGACGCATTAGAAATTGCCCATGAGGGCACTAATGAAGTCAAACAAGTTAGGATCAACATATTGAATCAAGAGTTTGAGCTGTTTCGTACTGAGCATGGTGAAACCATTGCAGATATGCAAAAACAGTTCACTCATCTTATAAATTGATTAAATGCACAAGGTAATCCTGTTTCCAATGAACTTGCTACTAAAAAAGTTTTTAGGTGTTTAAAGTGGGAATGGCAACCAAAGGTCACCGCTATTAAATAAGCAAATGATCTTAAGTTGCTCGATCTTACGCCTTTGTTTGGTAAGTTAGAAGAGCATGAGCAAGAGCTTACTTGCTTGGCAAAATACGAAAAGGAATATGAAAAGCGATCAAAGAGTGAAAATGGGAAAGAAAAAAAAGAAAATGAAGAAGTCCATTGTTCTAAAGAGTTCTAGCTCAAGGCCTTCTCAAGATGAGAAAAGGGATAGTGAACTTAAAGATGACAACGAATCTGACGAAGAAGATATGAGATTGTTCATAAAGCGAGTCAATAGATACATGTTAAAAGATGGAGATAAATATCCCAACAAGTACTGTGATAAATCAAGAAGGTTATCAAGTTCCTCAAAAGAAAAAGATGAAGGCAAAAAGGGAAAGTCACGAAGTACATGTTACAACTGTGGTAAACCCGGTCACTTTAAGCCGGAGTATCCAAAAATCAAGAATGAAAAAGGTCGTCACAAAACGTCTAGAAAAGGTAGAAAAGCCTATGCGGCTTGGGAAATCAAGAGTGATTTATCAAGGGATGATAGCTCTACTTCAATCAAAGAGTGTGTTGCTAGCACTCCTTTTATGCCAATCATTAAATCGAGTGTAGCGTGTATCATCAGACAAGCAAACATCATTAATAATAATGAGTATGAATAACTTCAAAATGCATATATTGTTTTCTTTGAAATAGAAGCAGAACAAGCCACAGGAGTAAGAGTGACAACCTACCCCAGACACAGAAATCAGGTCCTTCGAAGAGTTGGAAGATCCAAATAAGCGAGCAGCAGACTGCAACGTTAATCCCAAATTAGTGAGAACACTTGGTGATTATGGGAAATGAGAACAACTAATCTTGTTGAGTCAAACATTGTTCAGCCTCCATCTCGGGCTTCGTACGAGATACAAAACTTTCTTGTTGAGTATAAAAGGCTCTCTTGTTGATTCAAACACCTTTAGCCTCCGTCTTGGGCTTCGTACAAGACACACACAAAATCACTCTCTTGTTGAGTCAACCCTTTTAGCCTCTATCTCGGGCTTCGTACGAGACAGATAAAAAGCACCCTCTTGTTGGGTCAATAGCCTCCTCTTAGGCTTTGTATAAGGAAACCCCGGTTGAGTCAATCAACCTTTTGGTATCAAATTTGTGCCTTGCTCACAGTATACAAACATCAACAACTCCTTTTCCCCCATCTAATTGTTGTAAGCGGCAAGCCTCTGGATTATTTACATCCATGCCATTGTCCCTCTTTTTGCATGAGAAATTCCTAAGGAAAGATAACATTGCTCTACACTGAGTTAAAGTCTTCTCCTTCAGGTTAAAAATCCCCTATAAAGGAAATTATGGCATTACGGGATTCACATATCCCAGTTAAAGTAATTCTCCTTTATAATCAGTCACCTAACAGTTATGACAAACAAACCAAATACCCCCTTTAGAGATGATGAATTCTCTCTAAAGTCAAAACCGTTTAGCTTCATATCTTGGGCTTCGAATAAGATACAAATAGACCCTTCAGCTTCACATCTTGGGCTTTGAACAAGATACAAACCACCTTTAGCTTCACGTCTTGGGCTTTGAACAAGACACCAAAACGACCTTTTTCCTCCCATATAATAGGAGGAACTACGATCGCTCTGATTTCCCTGTTTCGTTAAACGGGGATACGTAGGCATAAGATTGAAAAAATCTTAACGAGCACACTAATCAAAAACCCAAAGTCCCATGTCTTCATAACATCAATCGAAAAGAATCGGCCCTAACATCCTACCAATAACCTAGGCACTTTTTTAACAAAATAACCTAAGAGAGACCCACAATCTTTGTAGCATCTGTAAACCAACAGTCATCTGTTTAAACTCAGTATGCAAGCAGGGTTAATTGGAGACATCTATTTCCCTTCCTTCATTAACTTCAATAGGATAAAAAATGAATCGAGCTGTAGTACCCCAAAGCGATAGTGCTTCGCAACCACAAAAAAAACTCGCGCTACACTATCCAACTGATCTTTAATTAAAAAGTTGTACGCCAACCTTCATAGGCCGACCTATGCATGTTAAAACTTAAAAAATTATTTTTGCATCTTATTTTTCTTGCATCCTTTTGCTCATTTTCTTCATATACTTATATATACTCATACATGCATCTTCTTCTAGGTAAGGTTTCCTAGTGAATAAAACCTAAACGAAATCAGATTACAAAGTTGCCCATCATTTTCATCCCTTCTTCAATGCATACACACAATTGAAGTACACATAATCATTTTTCGATTGGGTGACCATCTAGATTAGGGTTGATAACGTCCAATTAGGTTTGGTGCAACTGAAAATATTGGGTTAGGGGCTTTTTGTGTTTCAAATAAGAAAACCAATGTGGGGTTTTCCTTTAAGATTAGGTCGATTTGAAGGTTTTGGACGAGATCATGTCAACATAGATTCAACCGAGTGAAAGCCTTGGGACAAGGTGGTTTCTTTGCAAGGGAGTAGCATGAGACGGTGAATTATGTTCGGGAATATCGAGTTTCAATAAGTTGCGTCCTCGGGATAATCGAAGGATTGTAGCCACATTGTTGGTCACTTGATCAAACTTTTATCAAAGGTTGAAGGTGGAAGAATCAACATAAAACAATAGGGTTCTTGGGGTTTGCATTCTTCATCTCTTGTATAAACATTTTTACAAACAAAAGTTTAATAACACTATCTCAATTCGATTTTTTGAATTGAGGGAAGACGTACCCATAGAGAGGCTGATTGGGGAAATGCCTAAACAAATCTTGGTCTCTCTCTCTCTCTCTCTCTCTCTCTCTCTTCATCTCTTTCTTTTTTTTATTGTTGATTATGCAATTTATCGAGTTCGTCATTATTTGATCAATTCGATTGAAAATTGTTTTCTACTATCTTTTAAAGGTGTTGTTGTTGATATAATCACAATCACTTTGATTGTGATAGGTTTTAACGTCAACAAAAAAAACTTCAATTTCAATTGTTATCGATCGCACATCAAGTGTTTGATAAATTGTTTGTGTGTATTTTGTTTGCATTTTGGTTCATTGGATATACAAATTACTATTAGCATTGCATTTAATTGATTCGTAGCTTGATCATTATTAAACATTTACATTCGTTATCACTCCATTTGGTTTGCATTACATATATTGCTTTTCGATAGTAAGTTCGGTTAGACGATTCAATCCGGGTCATTTTTCTGCTGTGCCTTATTTTGAAAACAGATTTTTGCCAAAAGTTTTTGGTTGTAAAATTTGTGATATATTCACCCCCTTCTAGATCAAAGCCTATCATCTAACAAGTGGCATCAAGAGCTCTGGTTCACTCTGTGCTTGAGATACATTTCTTAGAAGAATTTCTACCGAACCTAAGGGTGCGTACAATAGAGCACCAATTTTCACCGGCGAAAATTATGGCTATTAGAAAGCACTTATGCGTATTCATGTCAACTCCATTGACAAAGGTATTTTGGATGTTACCCATAATGGTCCAAATGAAATAACTATGACCAATGAAGATGGTGTCACAATACCTAAATCGGAAGCACAATGGGATGATAATGATAGGAAATTGTGGTCACATGATTGAAAAATGAAAAATATTCTCACTTCCGCCTTAGGAGTTGATGAGGTTTATCGCGTTTCTCATTGTGAGACCGCCAAAGCTATGTGGGACGCATTAGAAATTGCCCATGAGGGCACTAATGAAGTCAAACAAGTTAGGATCAACATATTGAATCAAGAGTTTGAGCTGTTTCGTACTGAGCATGGTGAAACCATTGCAGATATGCAAAAACAGTTCACTCATCTTATAAATTGATTAAATGCACAAGGTAATCCTGTTTCCAATGAACTTGCTACTAAAAAAGTTTTTAGGTGTTTAAAGTGGGAATGGCAACCAAAGGTCACCGCTATTAAATAAGCAAATGATCTTAAGTTGCTCGATCTTACGCCTTTGTTTGGTAAGTTAGAAGAGCATGAGCAAGAGCTTACTTGCTTGGCAAAATACGAAAAGGAATATGAAAAGTGATCAAAGAGTGAAAATGGGAAAGAAAAAAAAGAAAATGAAGAAGTCCATTGTTCTAAAGAGTTCTAGCTCAAGGCCTTCTCAAGATGAGAAAAGGGATAGTGAACTTAAAGATGACAACGAATCTGACGAAGAAGATATGAGATTGTTCATAAAGCGAGTCAATAGATACATGTTAAAAGATGGAGATAAATATCCCAACAAGTACTGTGATAAATCAAGAAGGTTATCAAGTTCCTCAAAAGAAAAAGATGAAGGCAAAAAGGGAAAGTCACGAAGTACATGTTACAACTGTGGTAAACCCGGTCACTTTAAGCCGGAGTATCCAAAAATCAAGAATGAAAAAGGTCGTCACAAAACGTCTAGAAAAGGTAGAAAAGCCTATGCGGCTTGGGAAATCAAGAGTGATTTATCAAGGGATGATAGCTCTACTTCAATCAAAGAGTGTGTTGCTAGCACTCCTTTTATGCCAATCATTAAATCGAGTGTAGCGTGTATCATCAGACAAGCAAACATCATTAATAATAATGAGTATGAATAACTTCAAAATGCATATATTGTTTTCTTTGAAATAGAAGCAGAACAAGCCACAGGAGTAAGAGTGACAACCTACCCCAGACACAGAAATCAGGTCCTTCGAAGAGTTGGAAGATCCAAATAAGCGAGCAGCAGAATGCAACGTTAATCCCAAATTAGTGAGAACACTTGGTGATTATGAGAAATGAGAACAATTAATCTTGTTGAGTCAAACATTGTTCAGCCTCCATCTCAGGCTTCGTACGAGATACAAAAACTTTCTTGTTGAGTATAAAAGGCTCTCTTGTTGATTCAAACACCTTTAGCCTCCGTCTTGGGCTTCGTACAAGACACACACAAAATCACTCTCTTGTTGAGTCAACCCTTTTAGCCTCTATCTCGGGCTTCGTACGAGACAGATAAAAAGCACCCTCTTGTTGGGTCAATAGCCTCCTCTTAGGCTTTGTATAAGGAAACCCCGGTTGAGTCAATCAACCTTTTGGTATCAAATCTGTGCCTTGCTCACAGTATACAAACATCAACAACTCCTTTTCCACCATCTAATTGCTGTAAGCGGCAAGCCTCTGGATTATTTACATCCATGCCATTGTCCCTCTTTTAGCATGAGAAATTCCTAAGGAAAGATAACATTGCTCTACACTGAGTTAAAGTCTTCTCCTTCAGGTTAAAAATCCCCTATAAAGGAAATTATGGCATTACGGGATTCACATATCCCAGTTAAAGTAATTCTCCTTTATAATCAGTCACCTAACAGTTATGACAAACAAACCAAATACCCCCTTTAGAGATGATGAATTCTCTCTAAAGTCAAAACCGTTTAGCTTCATATCTTGGGCTTCGAATAAGATACAAATAGACCCTTCAGCTTCACATCTTGGGCTTTGAACAAGATACAAACCACCTTTAGCTTCATGTCTTGGGCTTTGAACAAGACACCAAAACGACCTTTTTCCTCCCATAGAATAGGAGGAACTACGATCGCTCTGATTTCCCTGTTTCGTTAAACGGGGATACGTAGGCATAAGATTGAAAAAATCTTAACGAGCACACTAATCAAAAGCCCAAAGTCCCATGTCTTCATAACATCAATCGAAAAGAATCGGCCCTAACATCCTACCAATAACCTAGGCACTTTTTTAACAAAATAACCTAAGAGAGACCCACAATCTTTGTAGCATCTGTAAACCAACAGTCATCTGTTTAAACTCAGTATGCAAGCAGGGTTAATTGGAGACATCTATTTCCCTTCCTTCATTAGCTTCAATAGGATAAAAAATGAATCGAGCTGTAGTACCCCAAAGCGATAGTGCTTCGCAACCACAAAAAAAACTCGCGCTACACTATCCAACTGATCTTTAATTAAAAAGTTGTAAGCCAACCTTCATAGGCCGACCTATGCATGTTAAAACTTAAAAAATTCTTTTTGCATCTTATTTTTCTTGCATCCTTTTGCTCATTTTCTTCATATACTTATATATACTCATACATGCATCTTCTTCTAGGTAAGGTTTCCTAGTGAATAAAACCTAAACGAAATCAGATTACAAAGTTGCCCATCATTTTCATCCCTTCTTCAATGCATACACACAATTGAAGTACACATAATCATTTTTCGATTGGGTGACCATCTAGATTAGGGTTGATAACGTCCAATTAGGTTTGGTGCAACTGAAAATATTGGGTTACGGGCTTTTTGTGTTTCAAATAAGAAAACCAATGTGGGGTTTTCCTTTAAGATTAGGTCGATTTGAAGGTTTTGGACGAGATCATGTCAACATAGATTCAACCGAGTGAAAGCCTTGGGACAAGGTGGTTTCTTTGCAAGGGAGTAGCGTGAGACGGTGAATTATGTTCGGGAATATCGAGTTTCAATAAGTTGCGTGCTCGGGATAATCGAAGGATTATAGCCGCATTGGTGGTCACTTGATCAAAATTTTATCAAAGGTTGAAGGTGGAAGAATCAACATAAAACAATAGGGTTCTTGGGGTTTGCATTCTTCATCTCTTGTATAAACATTTTTACAAACAAAAGTTTAATAACACTATCTCAATTCGATGTTTTGAATTGAGGGAAGACGTACCCATAGAGAGGCTGATTGGGGAAATGCCTAAACAAATCTTGGTCTCTCTCTCTCTCTCTCTCTCTCTCTCTCTCTCTTCATCTCTTTCTTTCTTTTATTTTTGATTATGCAATTTATCGAGTTCGTCATTATTTGATCAATTCGATTGAAAATTGTTTTCTACTATCTTTTAAAGGTGTTGTTGTTGATATAATCACAATCACTTTGATTGTGATAGGTTTTAACGTCAACAAAAAAAACTTCAATTTCAATTGTTATCGATCGCACATCAAGTGTTTGATAAATTGTTTGTGTGTATTTTGTTTGCGTTTTGGTTCATTGGATATACAAATTACTATTAGCATTGCATTTAATTGATTCGTAGCTTGATCATTATTAAACATTTACATTCGTTATCACTCCATTTGGTTTGCATTACATATATTGCTTTTCGATAGTAAGTTCGGTTAGACGATTCAATCCGGGTCATTTTTCTGCTGTGCCTTATTTTGAAAACAGATATTTGCCAAAAGTTTTTGGTTGTAAAATTTGTGATATATTCACCCCCTTCTAGATCAAAGCCTATCATCTAACAAGTGGCATCAAGAGCTCTGGTTCACTCTGTGCTTGAGATACATTTCTTAGAAGAATTTCTACCGAACCTAAGGGTGCGTGCAATAGAGCACCAATTTTCACCGGCGAAAATTATGGCTATTAGAAAGCACTTATGCGTATTCATGTCAACTCCATTGACAAAGGTATTTTGGATGCTACCCATAATGGTCCAAATGAAATAACTATGACCAATGAAGATGGTGTCACAATACCTAAATCGGAAGCACAATGGGATGATAACGATAGGAAATTGTGGTCACATGATTGGAAAATGAAAAATATTCTCACTTCCGCCTTAGGAGTTGATGAGGTTTATCGCGTTTCTCATTGTGAGACCGCCAAAGCTATGTGGGATGCATTAGAGATTGCCCATGAGGGCACTAATGATGTCAAACAAGTTAGGATCAACATATTGAATCAAGAGTTTGAGCTGTTTCGTACTGAGCATGGTGAAACCATTGCAGATATGCAAAAACAGTTCACTCATCTTATAAATTGATTAAATGCACAAGGTAATCCTGTTTCCAATGAACTTGCTACTAAAAAAGTTTTTAGGTGTTTAAAGTGGGAATGGCAACCAAAGGTCACCGCTATTAAATAAGCAAATGCTCTTAAGTTGCTCGATCTTACGCCTTTGTTTGGTAAGTTAGAAGAGCATGAGCAAGAGCTTACTTGCTTGGCAAAATACGAAAAGGAATATGAAAAGCGATCAAAGAGTGAAAATGGGAAAGAAAAAAAAGAAAATGAAGAAGTCCATTGTTCTAAAGACTTCTAGCTCAAGGCCTTCTCAAGATGAGAAAAGGGATAGTGAACTTAAAGATGACAACGAATCTGACGAAGAAGATATGAGATTGTTCATAAAGCGAGTCAATAGATACATGTTAAAAGATGGAGATAAATATCCCAACAAGTACTGTGATAAATCAAGAAGGTTATCAAGTTCCTCAAAAGAAAAAGATGAAGGCAAAAAGGGAAAGTCACGAAGTACATGTTACAACTGTGGTAAACCCGGTCACTTTAAGCCGGAGTATCCAAAAATCAAGAATGAAAAAGGTCGTCACAAAACGTCTAGAAAAGGTAGAAAAGCCTATGCGGCTTGGGAAATCAAGAGTGATTTATTAAGGGATGATAGCTCTACTTCAATCAAAGAGTGTGTTGCTAGCACTCCTTTTATGCCAATCATTAAATCGAGTGTAGCGTGTATCATCAGACAAGCAAACATCATTAATAATAATGAGTATGAATAAATTCAAAATGCATATATTGTTTTCTTTGAAATAGAAGCAGAACAAGCCACAGGAGTAAGAGTGACAACCTACCCCAGACACAGAAATCAGGTCCTTCGAAGAGTTGAAAGATCCAAATAAGCGAGCAGCAGACTGCAATGTTAATCCCAAATTAGTGAGAACACTTGGTGATTATGAGAAATGAGAACAATTAATCTTGTTGAGTCAAACATTGTTCAGCCTCCATCTCGGGCTTCGTACGAGATACAAAAACTTTCTTGTTGAGTATAAAAGGCTCTCTTGTTGATTCAAACACCTTTAGCCTCCGTCTTGGGCTTCGTACAAGACACACACAAAATCACTCTCTTGTTGAGTCAACCCTTTTAGCCTCTATCTCGGGCTTCGTACGAGACAGATAAAAAGCACCCTCTTGTTGGGTCAATAGCCTCCTCTTAGGCTTTGTATAAGGAAACCCCGGTTGAGTCAATCAACCTTTTGGTATCAAATCTGTGCCTTGCTCACAGTATACAAACATCAACAACTCCTTTTCCACCATCTAATTGCTGTAAGCGGCAAGCCTCTGGATTATTTACATCCATGCCATTGTCCCTCTTTTAGCATGAGAAATTCCTAAGGAAAGATAGCATTGCTCTACACTGAGTTAAAGTCTTCTCCTTCAGGTTAAAAATCCCCTATAAAGGAAATCATGGCATTACGCGATTCACATATCCCAGTTAAAGTAATTCTCCTTTATAATCAGTCACCTAACAGTTATGACAAACAAACCAAATACCCCCTTTAGAGATGATGAATTCTCTCTAAAGTCAAAACCGTTTAGCTTCATATCTTGGGCTTCGAATAAGATACAAATAGACCCTTCAGCTTCAAATCTTGGGCTTTGAACAAGATACAAAC
Organism: Lathyrus tuberosus; assembly: GCA_022829125.1. Taxonomy (NCBI): domain Eukaryota; kingdom Viridiplantae; phylum Streptophyta; class Magnoliopsida; order Fabales; family Fabaceae; genus Lathyrus; species Lathyrus tuberosus. The sequence continues at coordinate 3,250,451 of JALAZF010000199.1, read as the reverse complement.
CACCTTTAGATTCACGTCTTGGGCTTTGAACAAGACACCAAAACGACCTTTTTCCTCCCATAGAATAGGAGGAACTACGATCGCTCTGATTTCCCTGTTTTGTTAAACGGGGATACGTAGGCATAAGATTGAAAAAATCTTAACGAGCACACTAATCAAAAGCCCAAAGTCCCATGTCTTCATAACATCAATCGAAAAGAATCGGCCCTAACATCCTATCAATAACCTAGGCACTTTTTTAACAAAATAACCTAAGAGAGACCCACAATCTTTGTAGCATCTGTAAACCAACAGTCATCTGTTTAAACTCAGTATGCAAGCAGGGTTAATTGGAGACATCTATTTCCCTTCCTTCATTAGCTTCAATAGGATAAAAAATGAATCGAGCTGTAGTACCCCAAAGCGATAGTGCTTCGCAACCACAAAAAAAACTCGCGCTACACTATCCAACTGATCTTTAATTAAAAAGTTGTAAGCCAACCTTCATAGGCCGACCTATGCATGTTAAAACTTAAAAAATTCTTTTTGCATCTTATTTTTCTTGCATCCGTTTGCTCATTTTCTTCATATACTTATATATACTCATACATGCATCTTCTTCTAGGTAAGGTTTCCTAGTGAATAAAACCTAAACAAAATCAGATTACAAAGTTGCTCATCATTTTCATCCCTTCTTCAATGCATACACACAATTGAAGTACACATAATCATTTTTCGATTGGGTGACCATCTAGATTAGGGTTGATAACGTCCAATTAGGTTTGGTGCAACTGAAAATATTGGGTTAGGGGCTTTTTGTGTTTCAAATAAGAAAACCAATGTGGGGTTTTCCTTTAAGATTAGGTCGATTTGAAGGTTTTGGACGAGATCATGTCAACATAGATTCAACCGAGTGAAAGCCTTGGGACAAGGTGGTTTCTTTGCAAGGGAGTAGCGTGAGACGGTGAATTATGTTCGGGAATATCGAGTTTCAATAAGTTGCGTGCTCGGGATAATCGAAGGATTGTAGCCGCATTGTTGGTCACTTGATCAAACTTTTATCAAAGGTTGAAGGTGGAAGAATCAACATAAAACAATAGGGTTCTTGGGGTTTGCATTCTTCATCTCTTGTATAAACATTTTTACAAACAAAAGTTTAATAACACTATCTCAATTCGATTTTTTGAATTGAGGGAAGACGTACCCATAGAGAGGCTGATTGGGGAAATGCCTAAACAAATCTTGGTCTCTCTCTCTCTCTGTTCATCTCTTTATTTCTTTTATTGTTGATTATGCAATTTATCGAGTTCGTCATTATTTGATCAATTCGATTGAAAATTGTTTTCTACTATCTTTTAAAGGTGTTGTTGTTGATATAATCACAATCACTTTGATTGTGATAGGTTTTAACGTCAACAAAAAAACCTCAATTTCAATTGTTATCGATCGTACATCAAGTGTTTGATAAATTATTTGTGTGTATTTTGTTTGCGTTTTGGTTCATTGGATATACAAATTACTATTAGCATTGCATTTAATTGATTCGTAGCTTGATCATTATTAAACATTTACATTCGTTATCACTCCATTTGGTTTGCGTTACATATATTGCTTTTCGATAGTAAGTTCGGTTAGACGATTCAATCCGGGTCATTTTTCTGCTGTGCCTTATTTTGAAAACAGATTTTTGCCAAAAGTTTTTTGTTGTAAAATTTGTGATATATTCACCCCTTTCTAGATCAAAGCCTATCATCTAACAAGTGGCATCAAGAGCTCTGGTTCACTCTGTGCTTGAGATACATTTCTTAGAAGAATTGCTACCGAACCTAAGGGTGCGTACAATAGAGCACCAATTTTCACCGGCGAAAATTATGGCTATTAGAAAGCACTTATGCGTATTCATGTCAACTCCATTGACAAAGGTATTTTGGATGCTACCCATAATGGTCCAAATGAAATAACTATAACCAATGAAGATGGTGTCACAATACCTAAACCGGAAGCACAATGGGATGATAACGATAGGAAATTGTGGTCACATGATTGGAAAATGAAAAATATTCTCACTTTCGCCTTAGGAGTTGATGAGGTTTATCGCGTTTCTCATTGTGAGACCGCCAAAGCTATGTGGGATGCATTAGAGATTGCCCATGAGGGCACTAATGATGTCAAACAAGTTAGGATCAACATATTGAATCAAGAGTTTGAGCTGTTTCGTACTGAGCATGGTGAAACCATTGCAGATATGCAAAAACAGTTCACTCATCTTATAAATTGATTAAATGCACAAGGTAATCCTGTTTCCAATGAACTTGCTACTAAAAAAGTTTTTAGGTGTTTAAAGTGGGAATGGCAACCAAAGGTCACCGCTATTAAATAAGCAAATGCTCTTAAGTTGCTCGATCTTACGCCTTTGTTTGGTAAGTTAGAAGAGCATGAGCAAGAGCTTACTTGCTTGGCAAAATACGAAAAGGAATATGAAAAGCGATCAAAGAGTGAAAATGGGAAAGAAAAAAAAGAAAATGAAGAAGTCCATTGTTCTAAAGAGTTCTAGCTCAAGGCCTTCTCAAGATGAGAAAAGGGATAGTGAACTTAAAGATGACAACGAATCTGACGAAGAAGATATGAGATTGTTCATAAAGCGAGTCAATAGATACATGTTAAAAGATGGAGATAAATATCCCAACAAGTACTGTGATAAATCAAGAAGGTTATCAAGTTCCTCAAAAGAAAAAGATGAAGGCAAAAAGGGAAAGTCACGAAGTACATGTTACAACTGTGGTAAACCCGGTCACTTTAAGCCGGAGTATCCAAAAATCAAGAATGAAAAAGGTCGTCACAAAACGTCTAGAAAAGGTAGAAAAGCCTATGCGGCTTGGGAAATCAAGAGTGATTTATTAAGGGATGATAGCTCTACTTCAATCAAAGAGTGTGTTGCTAGCACTCCTTTTATGCCAATCATTAAATCGAGTGTAGCGTGTATCATCAGACAAGCAAACATCATTAATAATAATGAGTATGAATAACTTCAAAATGCATATATTGTTTTCTTTGAAATAGAAGCAGAATAAGCCACAGGAGTAAGAGTGACAACCTACCCCAGACACAGAAATCAGGTCCTTCGAAGAGTTGGAAGATCCAAATAAGCGAGCAGCAGACTGCAACGTTAATCCCAAATTAGTGAGAACACTTGGTGATTATGAGAAATGAGAACAATTAATCTTGTTGAGTCAAACATTGTTCAGCCTCCATCTCGGGCTTCGTACGAGATACAAAAACTTTCTTGTTGAGTATAAAAGGCTCTCTTGTTGATTCAAACACCTTTAGCCTCCGTCTTGGGCTTCGTACAAGACACACACAAAATCACTCTCTTGTTGAGTCAACCCTTTTAGCCTCTATCTCGGGCTTCGTACGAGACAGATAAAAAGCACCCTCTTGTTGGGTCAATAGCCTCCTCTTAGGCTTTGTATAAGGAAACCCCGGTTGAGTCAATCAACCTTTTGGTATCAAATCTGTGCCTTGCTCACAGTATACAAACATCAACAACTCCTTTTACACCATCTAATTGCTGTAAGCGGCAAGCCTCTGGATTATTTACATCCATGCCATTGTCCCTCTTTTAGCATGAGAAATTCCTAAGGAAAGATAGCATTGCTCTACACTGAGTTAAAGTCTTCTCCTTCAGGTTAAAAATCCCCTATAAAGGAAATCATGGCATTACGCGATTCACATATCCCAGTTAAAGTAATTCTCCTTTATAATCAGTCACCTAACAGTTATGACAAACAAACCAAATACCCCCTTTAGAGATGATGAATTCTCTCTAAAGTCAAAACCGTTTAGCTTCATATCTTGGGCTTCGAATAAGATACAAATAGACCCTTCAGCTTCACATCTTGGGCTTTGAACAAGATACAAACCACCTTTAGATTCACGTCTTGGGCTTTGAACAAGACACCAAAACGACCTTTTTCCTCCCATAGAATAGGAGGAACTACGATCGCTCTGATTTCCCTGTTTTGTTAAACGGGGATACGTAGGCATAAGATTGAAAAAATCTTAACGAGCACACTAATCAAAAGCCCAAAGTCCCATGTCTTCATAACATCAATCGAAAAGAATCGGCCCTAACATCCTATCAATAACCTAGGCACTTTTTTAACAAAATAACCTAAGAGAGACCCACAATCTTTGTAGCATCTGTAAACCAACAGTCATCTGTTTAAACTCAGTATGCAAGCAGGGTTAATTGGAGACATCTATTTCCCTTCCTTCATTAGCTTCAATAGGATAAAAAATGAATCGAGCTGTAGTACCCCAAAGCGATAGTGCTTCGCAACCACAAAAAACACTCGCGCTACACTATCCAACTGATCTTTAATTAAAAAGTTGTAAGCCAACCTTCATAGGCCGACCTATGCATGTTAAAACTTAAAAAATTCTTTTTGCATCTTATTTTTCTTGCATCCTTTTGCTCATTTTCTTCATATACTTATATATACTCATACATGCATCTTCTTCTAGGTAAGGTTTCCTAGTGAATAAAACCTAAACAAAATCAGATTACAAAGTTGCTCATCATTTTCATCCCTTCTTCAATGCATACACACAATTGAAGTACACATAATCATTTTTCGATTGGGTGACCATCTAGATTAGGGTTGATAACGTCCAATTAGGTTTGGTGCAACTGAAAATATTGGGTTAGGGGCTTTTTGTGTTTCAAATAAGAAAACCAATGTGGGGTTTTCCTTTAAGATTAGGTCGATTTGAAGGTTTTGGACGAGATCATGTCAACATAGATTCAACCGAGTGAAAGCCTTGGGACAAGGTGGTTTCTTTGCAAGGGAGTAGCGTGAGACGGTGAATTATGTTCGGGAATATCGAGTTTCAATAAGTTGCGTGCTCGGGATAATCGAAGGATTGTAGCCGCATTGTTGGTCACTTGATCAAACTTTTATCAAAGGTTGAAGGTGGAAGAATCAACATAAAACAATAGGGTTCTTGGGGTTTGCATTCTTCATCTCTTGTATAAACATTTTTACAAACAAAAGTTTAATAACACTATCTCAATTCGATTTTTTGAATTGAGGGAAGACGTACCCATAGAGAGGCTGATTGGGGAAATGCCTAAACAAATCTTGGTCTCTCTCTCTCTCTGTTCATCTCTTTATTTCTTTTATTGTTGATTATGCAATTTATCGAGTTCGTCATTATTTGATCAATTCGATTGAAAATTGTTTTCTACTATCTTTTAAAGGTGTTGTTGTTGATATAATCACAATCACTTTGATTGTGATAGGTTTTAACGTCAACAAAAAAACCTCAATTTCAATTGTTATCGATCGTACATCAAGTGTTTGATAAATTATTTGTGTGTATTTTGTTTGCGTTTTGGTTCATTGGATATACAAATTACTATTAGCATTGCATTTAATTGATTCGTAGCTTGATCATTATTAAACATTTACATTCGTTATCACTCCATTTGGTTTGCGTTACATATATTGTTTTCGATAGTAAGTTCGGTTAGACGATTCAATCCGGGTCATTTTTCTGCTGTGCCTCATTTTGAAAACAGATTTTTGCCAAAAGTTTTTTGTTGTAAAATTTGTGATATATTCACCCCTTTCTAGATCAAAGCCTATCATCTAACAAGTGGCATCAAGAGCTCTGGTTCACTCTGTGCTTGAGATACATTTATTAGAAGAATTGCTACCGAACCTAAGGGTGCGTACAATAGAGCACCAATTTTCACCGGCGAAAATTATGGCTATTAGAAAGCACTTATGCGTATTCATGTCAACTCCATTGACAAAGGTATTTTGGATGCTACCCATAATGGTCCAAATGAAATAACTATGACCAATGAAGATGGTGTCACAGTACCTAAACCGGAAGCACAATGGGATGATAACGATAGGAAATTGTGGTCACATGATTGGAAAATGAAAAATATTCTCACTTCCGCCTTAGGAGTTGATGAGGTTTATCGCGTTTCTCATTGTGAGACTGCCAAAGCTATGTGGGATGCATTAGAGATTGCCCATGAGGGCACTAATGATGTCAAACAAGTTAGGATCAACATATTGAATCAAGAGTTTGAGCTGTTTCGTACTGAGCATGGTGAAACCATTGCAGATATGCAAAAACAGTTCACTCATCTTATAAATTGATTAAATGCACAAGGTAATCCTGTTTCCAATGAACTTGCTACTAAAAAAGTTTTTAGGTGTTTAAAGTGGGAATGGCAACCAAAGGTCACCGCCATTAAATAAGCAAATGATCTTAAGTTGCTTGATCTTACGCCTTTGTTTGGTAAGTTAGAAGAGCATGAGCAAGAGCTTACTTGCTTGGAAAAATATGAAAAGGAATATGAAAAGCGGTCAAAGAGTGAAAATGGGAAAGAAAAAAAAGAAAATGAAGAAGTCCATTGTTCTAAAGACTTCTAGCTCAAGGCCTTCTCAAGATGAGAAAAGGGATAGTGAACTTAAAGATGACAACGAATCTGACGAAGAAGATATGAGATTGTTCATAAAGCGAGTCAATAGATACATGTTAAAAGATGGAGATAAATATCCCAACAAGTACTGTGATAAATCAAGAAGGTTATCAAGTTCCTCAAAAGAAAAAGATGAAGGCAAAAAGGGAAAGTCACGAAGTACATGTTACAACTGTGGTAAACCCGGTCACTTTAAGCCGGAGTATCCAAAAATCAAGAATGAAAAAGGTCGTCACAAAACGTCTAGAAAAGGTAGAAAAGCCTATGCGGCTTGGGAAATCAAGAGTGATTTATCAAGGGATGATAGCTCTACTTCAATCAAAGAGTGTGTTGCTAGCACTCCTTTTATGCCAATCATTAAATCGAGTGTAGCGTGTATCATCAGACAAGAAAACATCATTAATAATAATGAGTATGAATAACTTCAAAATGCATATATTGTTTTCTTTGAAATAGAAGCAGAATAAGCCACAGGAGTAAGAGTGACAACCTACCCCAGACACAGAAATCAGGTCCTTCGAAGAGTTGGAAGATCCAAATAAGCGAGCAGCAGACTGCAACGTTAATCCCAAATTAGTGAGAACACTTGGTGATTATGAGAAATGAGAACAATTAATCTTGTTGAGTCAAACATTGTTCAGCCTCCATCTCGGGCTTCGTACGAGATACAAAAACTTTCTTGTTGAGTATAAAAGGCTCTCTTGTTGATTCAAACACCTTTAGCCTCCGTCTTGGGCTTCGTACAAGACACACACAAAATCACTCTCTTGTTGAGTCAACCCTTTTAGCCTCTATCTCGGGCTTCGTACGAGACAGATAAAAAGCACCCTCTTGTTGGGTCAATAGCCTCCTCTTAGGCTTTGTATAAGGAAACCCCGGTTGAGTCAATCAACCTTTTGGTATCAAATCTGTGCCTTGCTCACAGTATACAAACATCAACAACTCCTTTTCCACCATCTAATTGCTGTAAGCGGCAAGCCTCTGGATTATTTACATCCATGCCATTGTCCCTCTTTTAGCATGAGAAATTCCTAAGGAAAGATAGCATTGCTATACACTGAGTTAAAGTCTTCTCCTTCAGGTTAAAAATCCCCTATAAAGGAAATTATGGCATTACGGGATTCACATATCCCAGTTAAAGTAATTCTCCTTTATAATCAGTCACCTAACAGTTATGACAAACAAACCAAATACCCCCTTTAGAGATGATGAATTCTCTCTAAAGTCAAAACCGTTTAGCTTCATATCTTGGGCTTCGAATAAGATACAAATAGACCCTTCAGCTTCACATCTTGGGCTTTGAACAAGATACAAACCACCTTTAGCTTCACGTCTTGGGCTTTGAACAAGACACCAAAATGACCTTTTTCCTCCCATAGAATAGGAGGAACTACGATCGCTCTGATTTCCCTGTTTCGTTAAACGGGGATACGTAGGCATAAGATTGAAAAAATCTTAACGAGCACACTAATCAAAAGCCCAAAGACCCATGTCTTCATAACATCAATCGAAAAGAATCGGCCCTAACATCCTACCAATAACCTAGGCACTTTTTTAACAAAATAACCTAAGAGAGACCCACAATCTTTGTAGCATCTGTAAACCAACAGTCATCTGTTTAAACTCAGTATGCAAGCAGGGTTAATTGGAGACATATATTTCCCTTCCTTCATTAGCTTCAATAGGATAAAAAATGAATCGAGCTGTAGTACCCCAAAGCGATAGTGCTTCGCAACCACAAAAAAAACTCGCGCTACACTATCCAACTGATCTTTAATTAAAAAGTTGTAAGCCAACCTTCATAGGCCGACCTATGCATGTTAAAACTTAAAAAATTCTTTTTGCATCTTATTTTTCTTGCATCCTTTTGCTCATTTTCTTCATATACTTATATATACTCATACATGCATCTTCTTCTAGGTAAGGTTTCCTAGTGAATAAAACCTAAACGAAATCAGATTACAAAGTTGCCCATCATTTTCATCCCTTCTTCAATGCATACACACAATTGAAGTACACATAATCATTTTTCGATTGGGTGACCATCTAGATTAGGGTTGATAACGTCCAATTAGGTTTGGTGCAACTGAAAATATTGGGTTAGGGGCTTTTTGTGTTTCAAATAAGAAAACCAATGTGGGGTTTTCCTTTAAGATTAGGTCGATTTGAAGGTTTTGGACGAGATCATGTCAACATAGATTCAACCGAGTGAAAGCCTTGGGACAAGGTGGTTTCTTTGCAAGGGAGTAGCGTGAGACGGTGAATTATGTTCGAGAATATCGAGTTTCAATAAGTTGCGTGCTCGGGATAATCGAAGGATTGTAGCCGCATTGTTGGTCACTTGATCAAACTTTTATCAAAGGTTGAAGGTGGAAGAATCAACATAAAACAATAGGGTTCTTGGGGTTTGCATTCTTCATCTCTTGTATAAACATTTTTACAAACAAAAGTTTAATAACACTATCTCAATTCGATTTTTTGAATTGAGGGAAGACGTACCCATAGAGAGGCTGATTGGGGAAATGCCTAAACAAATCTTGGTCTCTCTCTCTCTCTCTCTCTCTCTCTCTCTTCATCTCTTTATTTCTTTTATTGTTGATTATGCAATTTATCGAGTTCGTCATTATTTGATCAATTCGATTGAAAATTGTTTTCTACTATCTTTTAAAGGTGTTGTTGTTGATATAGTCATAATCGCTTTGATTGTGATAGGTTTTAACGTCAACAAAAAAAACTTCAATTTCAATTGTTATCGATCGCACATCAAGTGTTTGATAAATTGTTTGTGTGTATTTTGTTTGCGTTTTGGTTCATTGGATATACAAATTACTATTAGCATTGCATTTAATTGATTCGTAGCTTGATCATTATTAAACATTTACATTCTTTATCACTCCATTTGGTTTGCGTTACATATATTGCTTTTCGATAGTAAGTTCGGTTAGACGATTCAATCCGGGTCATTTTTCTGCTGTGCCTTATTTTGAAAATAGATTTTTGCCAAAAGTTTTTGGTTGTAAAATTTGGGATATATTCACCCCCTTCTAGATCAAAGCCTATCATCTAACAAGTGGCATCAAGAGCTCTGGTTCACTCTGTGCTTGAGATACATTTCTTAGAAGAATTTCTACCGAACCTAAGGGTGCGTACAATAGAGCACCAATTTTCACCGGCGAAAATTATGGCTATTAGAAAGCACTTATGCGTATTCATGTCAACTCCATTGACAAAGGTATTTTGGATGCTACCCATAATGGTCCAAATGAAATAACTACGACCAATGAAGATGGTGTCACAATACCTAAACCGGAAGCACAATGGGATGATAACGATAGGAAATTGTGGTCACATGATTGGAAAATGAAAAATATTCTCACTTCCGCCTTAGGAGTTGATGAGGTTTATTGCGTTTCTCATTGTGAGACCGCCAAAGCTATGTGGGACGCATTAGAGATTGCCCATGAGGGCACTAATGATGTCAAACAAGTTAGGATCAACATATTGAATCAAGAGTTTGAGCTATTTCGTACTGAGCATGGTGAAACCATTGCAGATATGCAAAAACAGTTCACTCATCTTATAAATTGATTAAATGCACAAGGTAATCCTGTTTCCAATGAACTTGCTACTAAAAAAGTTTTTAGGTGTTTAAAGTGGGAATGGCAACCAAAGGTCACCGCTATTAAATAAGCAAATGATCTTAAGTTGCTCGATCTTACGCCTTTGTTTGGTAAGTTAGAAGAGCATGAGCAAGAGCTTACTTGCTTGGCAAAATACGAAAAGGAATATGAAAAGCGATCAAAGAGTGAAAATGGGAAAGAAAAAAAAGAAAATGAAGAAGTCCATTGTTCTAAAGACTTCTAGCTCAAGGCCTTCTCAAGATGAGAAAAGGGATAGTGAACTTAAAGATGACAACGAATCTGACGAAGAAGATATGAGATTGTTCATAAAGCGAGTCAATAGATACATGTTAAAAGATGGAGATAAATATCCCAACAAGTACTGTGATAAATCAAGAAGGTTATCAAGTTCCTCAAAAGAAAAAGATGAAGGCAAAAAGGGAAAGTCACGAAGTACATGTTACAACTGTGGTAAACCCGGTCACTTTAAGCCGGAGTATCCAAAAATCAAGAATGAAAAAGGTCGTCACAAAACGTCTAGAAAAGGTAGAAAAGCCTATGCGGCTTGGGAAATCAAGAGTGATTTATCAAGGGATGATAGCTCTACTTCAATCAAAGAGTGTGTTGCTAGCACTCCTTTTATGCCAATCATTAAATCGAGTGTAGTGTGTATCATCAGACAAGCAAACATCATTAATAATAATGAGTATGAATAACTTCAAAATGCATATATTGTTTTCTTTGAAATAGAAGCAGAACAAGCCACAGGAGTAAGAGTGACAACCTACCCCAGACACAGAAATCAGGTCCTTCGAAGAGTTGGAAGATCCAAATAAGCGAGCAGCAGACTGCAACGTTAATCCCAAATTAGTGAGAACACTTGGTGATTATGAGAAATGAGAACAATTAATCTTAACCAATAAATTTCAATTCATTGAAGTTAATGGACTAGATTGATTCATTAAAATGACTTTAACAAAACTCTTAAATATGGATGCAGTGTTCAAAAGCTTGCTCATTGTTTTTGTTCTAGAAAGAATTGATCAGCACAAACTCAGTAAAGGCAATATTTGTTTCAAGTTTCAACTTTGTTTAACTTGGTGATGGCAATATTTGTTTCACTAAGACTGCCTTGATTTAACTTGGTGATGGCAATATTTGTTTCAAGTTTCAACCATAATTCATAAGAGAATTCCACTTATGCCAAAAAATTAGTTATGAACATAAGGTGAAATCAATTGGATACTTCTTTTACAATATTTTCTAAAGGAAGAAGCAGGTTTAAGTGCCTGTATTACAGATCTCTTGTATTTGTACCAACTATTAACAGAAAAGACGATTATTAAGGCAGAAATAGTGAGAATCCCATACTGGCTGAATGTGAACCTAGCAACCCCTCTTATTAGCCCAATATGTGTGAATTTTCCAATTCACCCATCTTTCAGTTGAATTTCATTTTCAAGTCAGCATTAGAAAAGCACGAAAATTTAAAGCATACATTCCTAACAATTGGACTCTCCCGTTTATAGAAAATATGAAGTATCCACTGCAACAAATTTCCATTGGCATTAACTTTTGAGCCAGCATTCGCAAAAAGAAACAATGAGAACATACCTGGCTACAATTAAACAAATGTTACCCAAAAAATTATTTCTAGGTAATTTTACCATACATAAAAGTTTCATTAATTTCCCAAAAGCAACACACTATTAACATTGTTGATAGTTAGTAGTTAGTTTGCCATAGCCAAGCAGACCATGTCAGAACCATAGCCATTTAAAAGATGCACACATATAAGAAAAACAACGATGTAATAATATGAATAAAATAGAATTAACATAACTTAAATGTCCGGAGACATACTACATTAATAAGGAAATGTGCTCACCTGCAAGTATGTTATAGCCAGACGAAGATCTCCTTGAGAAATAGCACTTAGGGTTGAAAGACCCTACAGAAGAAGAGACACTTATAATAACTCTGATGTCAACAAAATCATTATAGACAAAGGATTGAAACCATTAAAAATAACACAGTCGTTGTATAAGCTCTAAGGCTTTTACCTCGGCGTCAAGGTAGATTCCTTCTTCTTTGCATATGTATAATATTCGGTTGCTCATGATTTCTTCTGTCAATGGCTTGAACCTGAATTTGGCACACCGAGAAACAAGTGGTTCTATAATCCTACAAAAAATGACAACCTTGTATGAAATCCCTGCAAGAAGACACATGAAGGTTATTAAAAAGTGAGTTTCAAGTCAAATATCCCTCCGCAAACAACACCCCAAGGTTCACATGTTACAAAATTCCTAATTCTAATCCAAGTCTTCAAAAACTCCATGCGCCACACCATGTCCATGCTTCAACCTTCATGACCTCATTAAAACCATTTACCAATACAACCAGCATCTGCGGCCACCTGGAAGAAGTGTTCAAGAGGGTTAAAGTGTTGGTAATACATCAAAATTGAGAGCAGCTGATGCGCCACAAGATTACAATGTATACACAACATATGAAGATCCTTCTAATCCATATGGATATGGCAGAGGTACGGGATACTCAGGTCACTCTAACAGCTATCAGTAGCAACAACATTAGATGTACCAACTCCAAGCGAAATCGATCTTGTAACCAAACACGATCCAACATGATCAAAATGGAATTAGAAAGCTCATAATCGCAGCAAGACAAATTCATATATCAGGAAGCATTTATCAGCCACTATCAATCATGACCAAATACCAAAACAAGATATGCCTCTTCACCATTTTTTTTCTTGACCCTGCAAAAAGGTGGTGTTATGAACTTCCATGAAAAGCAAAACTGGTCTATGAAATTACTTGACGCTCAAATCATTAAGTTGAAGGGTCAGGTGATAGAATACCTTATGAAGTTAACTTATACATTGACCATACACTCTTGTTCACTTCCCTGCCAGAAGTTGTGTGTATCAGAGTTGCAGTACACTAAAACCGGAAAACAAAAAGATGAACACATATTTGTAGCATACGTTCATTTCCAATCACACATGAAAATTTGGAAAAGGAAGCAATCATCACACATAATGGAGCAAGAAACAGGCTCAGACATGTTTGAGCTAATATGGAAATGATCATCAAAACAAACCGACGCACATTTACAGTATGTTACAAACAATACACAAACATGTCATACAACCTTCATCATAATTTCACTTCATATACGGTATCGAAAGAGAGGTTTCATAACATCATACCACCTTCATCATACAAATTCCACTCACCAACAGAAAAAATCATTAGATACAACAATGAGCAAAAGTTATCAAAAGAATCACAAACATACCACTTCCACACCACTCATGAAGAAAATCTCACACATCCATTCACAGACAGTTAAAAATTACAGACAAGATTCACAATACAACATAGAGCTACACTTCTTAGAAAACCGTCATCATATTCACAAAAACCTCCCAAAACGTACCTACACTACCACGCACGGATATCTTTCCCCAAATCGCCACAACACAGAAAATTCACGATACGCACGCATCGGTAGAGAGCAAGTCAGAGACATACACGAGCATATGGTAGCAACATTGGAAATTCACTGGAAAGATCAACAACAACACACACACAAATTTCGACGTAATTAGAAGAAGAAGAAGGTGCAGAGCGGGTTCAAACGAAAAAGAAATTGAAGAATGCATCACCTAAGCTCTTGGACGTGACCGTCATTGAAGGGTCACCGGAACTACTCCCTCTTCTTTGTTTCGTTTCTATTTCTGCCTTTGCAATGTAGTATGTAGCATTTGGAATCAAAACCCTCTCCGAAGAACTTCGATTTCTCAGCGAGCACGTTTAATTTTAGATTTAGGGTACGTTTGAGATTGAATCCGGTTACGGCTTGGGGTGGGATTTCGAGAAATTGATCATGGATGTGGATTGATAAGAGAGAAAGCTGAGGAGAAAGAGATGAAATGAAGAGAGACGGCGAGAGTGAAGGGTTTGCGATTTGCTGAGGCTGAGAGAGAATGAGAGAGCATGGAGAGACGGCGAGAGAGATGATTAGAGAGTGATCCTTTCATCTTTTTGTTGTTTATATTTTTTGGTGATCCCACGCGTGCATGTGTACGGATACAACCATGCACCCTGCATCTGGGCCGTTGATCAAGAGTAAAAGGTTGACTCATGTGGATCGGACGCCCATGAGGCACCCCAGAATCAAGGGTCCACGGTGGACCCTCTTCTCTGTCCGCAACCCATTTTTTGTCGCTACTGTTTCTTTTCTTTTTTTTTTTAGTTTTAATTCCTTTTTTTTATCTTTCTTTTTTGTCTTTTGATTTTTATATAATAAATAAAACACTTTTCACTTAATAATAGGATAAAAATACTTTAATCAATCAAGTTTGTTTATTTTATTAAATTAAGTAATTTAACCTATTTAATCTATTGGTCCTTAATTTTACTCAATACCTCTCTTAAAGATTAAATCATTTATAATTTGTTTCTTTTATAATTACTTTTAGTGAGTATAATAATGACCATCCAATTAAATATTCAAAATTGATACTGTTCTTTTTTCGATTAATCATTGGTATGTGTTGCCACCTTATAACCTAAAAACAAATATAAAGACGGTTTTGTGATAACTGTCGCACTCCAGGAATAAGGACGGTTTTGTGATAACTGTCGCAAAAAATATGCGACAGTTGACCCTAACTGTTGTAACAATCGTCGCAATCCAGGAATAAGGACGGTTTTGTGATAACTGTCGCAAAAATATGCGACAGTTGACCCTAACTGTCGTGACAACCGTCGCAATCCAGGAATAAGGACGGTTTTGTGATAACTGTCGCAACTCAAGTGTCGTAAATCTTCTTTTTTCTTGTAGTGAAGTGAGGAATCGGTCAAGCTTTGCTATATGGAAAACAAAGGAAATAAAAACGTTATAAGTCACTCTAAACTTCAAGTTTCTCATGATTCAGATTTTTCTCAACTTCAAGAATCCTTTGAGAATATACAAAGACAAGATATATATGCTTTCAAGAGATTAGCTTCAAACAAGAAAATCATTTATCATTTGGAAGCTAAGATTGCTGAAAATGAAAGACATGTGGAAGCACTAAATAAATCTTTGTCAAATATTCTAGAATGACAAGATGAGGATCCTAGATCTTTGTGGAATTTTGGTTGTGAAACATGTCACATTTGGAAAAAGGAGTCAAGGACTCTTAAGCTAAACTTTATAAAGCTTTACAAACCAAGGTTACTCTTGCTATAGATACTTCCAAGTATGACTTACCAGCTCACAATACGTATCAGTGGTATAATCACGTTAAAAAGGATCCAAGTAGGAAAAGGTTATCTTCTCAAATTTTGTGAAGGCTCTGCAGATTTGAGCAAATTTTTGGTAAACAAGATGTTGAATGCAATGTTCCAACATGAGGAAGACTGGTCAATACATGATGTCCTAACGAATGTCTTGACATCTTAAACTGATATGGCTGGTTTTTTCTAAATCTGGTCCAAGAATTAAGGGAGCAATCAGAACATGGATCAAGGAATCAGCCAACAAAAGATTGAAAGCCCAACGTAGCAGAAGGCTATAAAAGAAGACCAAGACCTAGGACTGAATAACTGAACCTATTGTAAGACTTTCGTAAAGTAGAAAATAGGGTTTAGGGTTTTGAGAGTCGTAGACTTTCTTGTAAGTCTCCCTCTGTATCGATTTGATACATTGTGGTAGACATAGGTACTTGTACCGATTCAGAAACCCGTAGGTAATGAATCATGTATTGTTCTTGGATGAAGCTTTTAAACAAATCCAAGTTAACTTGCTAGTCAAGGATGCTTGACTGAACTTTGTATTAAAAGGGGTGTCTTTCAATAGGATGATGCAGTTATGGTGTAGTAGCTGTTAGATAATCACAGGTTGTGATTTAGGGAGTGGGATGGGTTTCTCTTATCTAAGATGGAGTTCTTAGATAAAGTCTTCATTGGGTAGTGATAGGTAAATATGGGTGTTTACTGTAAACTTTAGGTTGTTTACATAAAACTATACTACTGATAGTGGATTCTTCTTCCTAGATTGGTATCCCCCAAATGTAGGTGATTTTCACCGAATTGGGATATCATATTCTGTGTTGTTTATCATTCTACAATTTGCAGTTCAGTTTTGATTAACATGTTGGAACAGATGTCAAAACATTTGTGTTTCTGCAGTCACTGATATTCTGGAAATCAGTCAGTTATTCTGTTCCTTGTTTAATAATTATGCAGAACAATTTCTTGACATGTGTTAGGACATCTGCTGTCTGCTATGTCAGAATTTCAATTGGTATCAGAGCAGGCATCCTGTCTGTTTCTGGATGAGATCTTTGGGAGATACTTTCTTGTATTTTAAACAAGGAGGAGTTTCGGAGATCAGATCATTCACTCAGACATACTTAAGGGTATTAATAGATGGGATGGATGTGTTGTATCGAAGGTAACAACTTGGTGGTTGTTCATGTTTCTGAGGAGATTCTACAACAACTGTAGGAGAAGTGGCTAGTTCTCTTGTTGGGGTACCATGTAAGATGTTCTGACATCTTGTTAGGGCATGTTGAATTTGTTCCTTGGTAGTTCCGCTACATATGTTTCTGATGGAAGAGCTCGGGAATTTATGGGATTCTGGAGTTGTTACTGAAGACAGATGGTGGAAGATCTCAATCGTCGGCCTCTATATTTGAAGATATCTGCATCTTTTATTCCAATGTCAGGAGCGATGGAATGGAGAGAGTTGTTGGTAGATGTCTGTTATGGTGACTTGGTACTTGGAAGCTTGGTTCCATTGTACATCTTGAAGTTAGTTGAAGAGAAGGGGAGTTGAGATTAGGGTTATCAAGTTCTTGCTCTAGGAATTTTATAAATTATTGATCGGCTAAGTTGTCAAAGATACTTGAGAATTCTCTCAAGTCCATTCATAAAGGCATCTCAGTCGTGCATCTAGAGTCTTCTAGTTACTCTTCTGACTAGAGGGTGTTTCTGTGAAACATAATCTGAAAAAAGTGGAGGTGATTTATTTTCACCGTCCAAAAGTGCAAGGAAGGATTCATCTTTCTCAATCCTAAGGATGAATCCAATCTGAATGGAGATTTTAGAACTATTGAGGTAAATAGGGTTTGTTCAGAGAGAATCTTAGTTACTTAAGTCAAGGATGGCAGCCTTGGTATCTCAACACTTTGTTGGTCAAGGAAGATACTTGTAAAGTTTGAATACTTGATAAGTGTTCATGGAATGATCTGTTGGAGTATGGCTACAACAGTGACACAGGGTTATTGAACAAGGATTTAAGATCAATTGCTATTTAGATATTCACAAGTATTTAATTGATTATCCTTGTATGTGAAGTTCAAGATTGTTGATGTTCAACATGATGTTGAAACATCTCTTCATCTGGGTTTGTGCAGAATCATGGGAGGGGTACTGCATAAGCTTTTGGATCTATTCCTCTTAGGTGTTGACCTAAGAATGTGCTTTAGTTTGGGGTGGCAGAAGCATCTCTGCAGAGTTTCTTGGCAAGAAACTGGTCTAGACAATGGTGCTGTTGAAGATGAAGAAGAAGACATCATAATCTTGATGAATAATTCTTGGATCAATTTTTTTGTGATCTAGGAGTATTGGAGTGCATCAGGTGTGTTCCAGTTGTTAGTAGAAGCATCTGATGTTTATCTAGAAAGTGTCCTGGCAAGAGACTTGTTCAGAATATGGTGCTGGTGATGGCATAACTTGGGTCAGTTTATTTTTGATCTAGGTACATAGGAGCATGTGATCTTGCTCATCTTGGGAGTCAAGGATAAGTGGCAGTTATCTCTGACTTTCTGCAGACTGCTCTACTTAAGAAAAATTGCATTCTTTGGTATAGCTATGGTGTAATCTATGACTACTTCTCTTCTGAAGAATCAGACTTGGCACGTTTGAGTTATTTGGAGTTGTGAAGAAGATATTCATTAAGGAGTGAGCTTGAATTAAATACATGTGATATGGTCAAATAGGATGGAGGTTGTCTACTAAAACTTGGTTGTTGAATCAAGTCTATGAGAACATGGAACTATTGTTCTGTTATAAGGAGTTGGTTCTTCTAAGTGGCAGGAGGAAGGACTGAATTCCTCAGCTGGATGTCTGATTAGATGTCATGACATCCCGTAGAAACTTCAAGGTCTTAATTGATGGTGTGGCGCATCATCGTAAGTGTAGCGAGCGATTTGGAACGTGGTTCTTAGGCGCTGTCGCTCTTTGGGGGGACTACAGGTCGATTTATTTTTTATCCTATTGAAGCTGATGAAGGAAGGGAAATAGATGTCTCCAACTAACCCTGCTTGCATACTGAGTTTAAACAACGGCCTGTTAGGTTACAGATGTTATATGGAAGTGGGGCCTCTTTCTTCTTAATTATTTAAGGTTGAAATGACAGGACTATGTTATGGGTAGGATGTTAGGACTGATGCTTTTCGATTGATGTGTGAAGATATGGGATTGTGGGTTATTGATTAGTGTGCTTGCTAAGATTTTTCTTTCAATCTTATGCCTACGTATTCCCGTTTTCCGAAACAGGGAAATCAGAGCGATCATAGTTCCTCCTATTCTATGGGAGGAAAATGGTTGTTTTGGTGTCTTGTTCAAAGCCCAAGACGTGAAGCTAAAGGTTGTTTGGTATCTTGTTCAAAGCCCAAGATGTGAAGCTGAAGGGTCTATTTGTATCTTGTTCGAAGCCCAAGATGTGAAGCTAAAAGGGTTTGACTTTAGAGAGAATTTATCATCTCTAAAGAGGGGTCTGTCTGTCACAACTGTTGGGTGACTGGTTATAAAGGAGGATTACTTTAACCAGGATATGTGAATCCGATAATGCCATAATTTCCTTTATATGGGCTTTCCAACCTAGAGGAGAAGACTTTAACTCAGTGTAGAGCAATGCCATCTTTCCTTAGGAATTTCTCATGCTAAAAGAGGGGCAGTGGCGTGGATGTAAATAATCCAGAGGCTTGCCGCTTACAGCAATTAGATGAAGGGAAAGGAGTTGTTGATGTTTGCATACTGTGAACGAGGCATAACTTTGATGCTAAAAGGTTGATTGACTCAACCGGGGGTTCCTTATACAAATCCTAAGAGGAGGCTATTGGCCCAAAAAGAGGGGTGTTTTTATGTGTCTCGTACGAAGCCCGAGAGAAAGGCTGAATGGGTTGACTCAATAAGAGAGTGCTTTTATATGTGTCTTGTACGAAGCCCAAGACGGAAGCTAAACGTTGTTTGACTCAACAAGAGAGTCTTTTATCCTCAACAAGAGAGTGATTTGGTGTCTCGTATGAAGCCCGAGACAGAGGCTAAAGGTGATCGACCCAACAAGAGAGTCTTTTTGTATCTCATATAAAGCTCGAGATGGAGACTAAAAGTGTTTGACTCAACAAGAGAGTCTTTGTATCTCGTACAAAGCCCGAGATGGAGACTACAAGTGTGTGACTCAACAAGAGAGTCTTTGTATCTCGTACGAAGCCCGAGATGGAGGCTGAAGGGGTTTGACTCAACAAGAGAGTCTGAAAAGGTTAGCTCCACCGGAGAGAATCATTTGTACAAAGCCCAAGAGGAGGCTATGGTAACTGTTTCAGTTGAGTGACAGGACCAATATGTTGGTTCGAAGAGAAAATCAGTTCTTATATGAGTAATTTTGTACTCATGGATTTGATCAGAGGATCAGGGTTATCTCCTGTTCTTTAAGGAAATGGGAAATTCAAAGGGTATTGTGACTGTCCAAGTCTACGGGTTTTCTTCCTACTTTTGACAGGAGCTTGAGAATGTCTTTGAGACTCAAGGAAATTAGACTGTCCAAGTCTAGAGTTTTATCTTTTGTACTATGCTTGAAGAAACAGTAGTAGGATCTAGACTCTTTGAAAGATTGTTCTATTAAGATGACTAATTTCTGTTCCTATACCTCTAGGAGGTCGTCAGGATAATTTATACGAAGCCCAAGAGGAGGCTGGAAACTTTTAAGAAGCCGAGGGACAATTTGTACGAAGCCCAAGAGGAGGCTATCATTCCCGAAGGAAGAAATCATTTATACGAAGCCTAAGAGGAGGCTGTGAATACTTCTAAGAAGCCGACAGGTCCTTGTACAACGCCCAAGAGGAGGCGGGGATGGTTTTAGGAAGCCTGTGGGTCCCCAGACCCCGAGAAATTCAAGATAGGCTATTCACAGAGAATAGATCAAGCCAGGAAAGTTTGAGAATTTGGAAGAAACTCAAGAGATGCTATTCACGGAGAATAGATCAACTCTGGGGATTAGAGTCTCTTTGACAATTCCTAGGAGGGACAGCCGAAGAGAAGACTGTATCTGGTGCTCCTATGGGGGATCTAGTTTTGTCTATTTTTAAGAGTGATCAACTGGGCTTAGTTCTAGACGTAGTTTCCGGGGAAACTCTAATATCTATACTATTATTACACAGTTGATATGAGTTTATGAAAGAAGACTTACAGCGAAACAGCCCCACAGTACAGTTATATATAAATGAAAGCGGTAAATGAAAGTGGGTAAACACTTACTCGGTTGTAGAACTTCCATGCTGTTTTGTTAGTTGTTCAACAAAGAAAACTTTGATAACAATATTATATTCAAAATCAAAGGAGAAAGTGCTTTGAAAAGAAAGATTGGGGCTTATAGCTCAAGGAGAGGCCCAGGGTTTTGTCCGTGATTGCACTGTCATTTGTACAGGGACTTATACAAGTGACTGAGGCCCAAGAAAGGTTTTCTATACAAAGGGATGGGTCTTACACTCTCTCAAGAGGCCCAAAGAGTTTAAAGAAAAGAAATGGGGCTTATAACTCGAGGGTAGGCCCAGATGATTTGATTTTTTGAAATGGCGATCGCGCCGAGGTTTCTTTTAACGCAGAGCGACTTATACAATATCTGAGGCCCACAAATTTTTTTTGTTAAAAGAGGGTTAGGTCTTACACTCTAATAGAGGCCCAAAAGTTTTGAATGGGTCTTATAGCTCGAGGAGAGGCCCAGTTGGTTTATTTTAAACTGGCGATGGTCGCGCCGAACTTTTTAAAATACAACGGGACTTATACAATAAGTGAGGCCCAAAATAGGTTTGTATTTACAAAGGATTGGGTCTTACACTCTAATAGAGGCCCAAGAGAGTTTTGAAAAAGTTTGATGAGGGTTGAATTAATCAAAAACCCTAATTTGTTTTCAAAATGTATTTTAATGGAATATAAATTCAATTAAAATGACCAAAATTGTTTAACATGTGGAAAACATATTCTGATCTTGGATTAATGTTTCATAAATCAAGTTTTGACCTACAAAATGATTAGAAATCATTAAAATTTGCAAAATCAAGAAGGAAAAAATATTTTAAATGTCAAAAACAATTAAAATATTAATTCTTTGCAAAAATATCAATTATATGAAATAAATAATATTTTTGGGATTTTTTGGGAAAATAAAATATTTTAACATTTTTGTGAATTATTAAAAAAAGAATCAACTCAAAATCATTAAAACTCAGAGAGAAATTAATTTTTGAATCAATTAAATTAAATCACAAAATTCAAATATTTGAATTTTCAAAAAAGGGCGCCAAGAACACCCAAGAACACGCGCGTGTTCTGAGTTTTGCCTAGATTTGCATTTTCTCTCCAATCTCACTGAATACTTGATGGAATCATGCAAACCACATATCAATCTGCTCGTTTCAACCTCACGATCATGTCTATGGTCTTTAATTTCATTTATTTTTAACATGGAATAAGAAATCAAGACAAAACCTCAAGAACCCTAAAATTTGCAAGAAGGCTGAGAATTTTGATACACGATTCAAACAAAGCAATTAATTAAGGGGAAACATTCAATGCATGATTATGAACATTTGGCAAAAGTATTGTGCGAGGAAATATGCATAGATTAAGAGATGACCAAGTTTAGGCTTACTTGAAGGTCGTGATAACAAGAGCAATGTGATTTTTGAGTTGGAGGTGTTACAGATGAGTTGTGATGATCTGAACAGCTTCCCTACACCCTATGGAGTGTGTTTGAATGCTTAGACTTGATTGGAAATGGCTGGATCACTTCATGGTATCTCAGCCGCAACTTGTTTAAAACCTTGACCAACTGGCTAGTGATTCTGAGAAATCAGTGTTCCAGATGTTGTTTAAGTGTTTGGATCACTTCTATATGATGTTTATGAGGTGTGTGTGTGTGATTGGTTTGATTGAAAAAGCTCTCAAACTCAAAACCCGATAGTGACTTGCCTTAGAAGGCAAAATTGGAGTGAAGAAGGAGATTTTGAGGAAAGCATCTGTTTGATGGCTTTGGTGTACTCAAACTGATCACAATTGAGCTCTATTTATAGTAGAGCAAGTTTGTTTTGTAAGGAATAGTGAATGGCAACTGCTGCATAGGTTTGACCAATGTTTATCAATGAGAATCCAAGTCTCCTCTAGCCATTGATTAGAGGTTAGGGCACAGGCTGCTGGTTCCCTTGGTCTTGGATAAGTCTTGACTGAATTCTGTTGGAAATGGCTCAATCCATGCCACCTTGGTGTATGCATTGAATTCTCCAATCCAAAATTGGAGTCTTGTCCCTATTTTAGGCAATTATAGGTTTGGCATGCTACTTCTTGTTCCAAAGACTTTGGAG
This sequence comes from Lathyrus tuberosus, assembly GCA_022829125.1. NCBI lineage: Eukaryota > Viridiplantae > Streptophyta > Magnoliopsida > Fabales > Fabaceae > Lathyrus > Lathyrus tuberosus. Next base: position 3,227,689 of record JALAZF010000199.1, on the reverse strand, counting down.
GATTGGCTCAGTGATTGTCCCCTTTAGATTTGATCCTCAGAGGTGTCCAAAGTGATGACAAGGCTTGGAATTATCTCATTTTTCCAAATCGAGCAAAAATACAAAACTCTGCCTACCCTTGGCAGTTTTCAGCACGACATGTTGCCCTTGTCATATCTCATGGCTCAAGTGGAATTTCATGGGGTTCTTGGCCATTTTGGAAAGCTCTCATATGATACAACATATGTGTGATCATAGTTGGTTTTGATACTTTTTGGATCCAAGTGACAAATGCCCCAATATTTGGAAAAAAGTGAAGGCAGATTTTGACTTAGTGAAAATTTCACTAAGTGTTGGAAAAAAGTGACATTTTCACTTTTTGTGATTTTGATCATCCCATAACTCAAAATCCATGAGAAATTTAGAATGAGGTCAGTTTTAGGCTTTTGTAGAGGGCCATGAGATCTACAAATCAAGCTTTGGATGGGGAAAAAGGTCTTGTGGTTTAGGAGTTATGATCCTCCAAAGTTGGTACCCTTGCCACTTTGTTCATAACTTAGAAAATTTTCTAAGTTTTTTATGGTTACCCCTTTTACAAGTTATCCCACTTTCTTTGATTTTTCTTGATGAATGATGATTCATATCATACATTAACATAATTTTAGGGTTAAAAAACCATTTTTGTGAAAAATCTCCAAAAGTCAAAGTTGACTTTTGTGCACAGTTGACTTTTTATCAGATGAATTCCAAACTGTGCGATCCTCTGTGAAATCAAGTCCTTGACCTAAATCAAAATTGATGGATTGATTTCATAGGTGTTATAGGGTGTATTGAATCATGTCCTAGGGTTTGGGAGCATGTCCTGGTCAAAAGTCAAAGCTACAGTTGACTTTTCTCACGAAACCCTAATTGTGGTTCAGATGAAATTGAGCCTTGTTGGTCAAACTTCTTGGATCAATCCATTGTTGCAAATGGATCAATGTGGTATGTTGGAGACCTTCAAATCCTCTCTTGAGGTCTTGGTTCATGATTTATCCCAAAAGTCAACTTAGGGGTGAATTAGGTTAAGAAACCCTAATTCCTGATTTTTGTTGAATGCATCTCCTGAGGCAAAATTGACTTGATGATTGGGTCCATGATGTTCCATGGTGTATATTAGGATATGCTTTGAAGCATTGGCTCATGCCCAGAGGAAATTTTCCATCTGGAGGCCCTGGTCGACCAAAACCCTAATTTGGTGACACCGGTGATCTTGAGGCTTGATCCACCTAGAAGGGAGCAGCCCTGTGCTTAATCCTTCAAATGGGAGTCCTTTTGAACCATTGTGGATGTTTGAGAGTGTAGAGAAGTTGAAGATCGTGTCAATCCTTGATTAACCCATTGTCTAAGAGCTTTGAGAGGGCTTGAAACCCTAGTTCTGATTGTAGTGGATGTTCACCCATCTTTGGGGAGACTGATGAGGCATGATGGTTCATCCATATTGTGATAATGATTTGCAAAATGATGGGAATCACAGTGGTCAAAATTTGGGGTATGATAGATGCCCCTATTTAATCTTCTTGGACCCGAAGGTGTGAATGACGAAGGTATTCGGGCATTCAGGGTGCAAGAGGATTAAATATCGGAATATCCGAAATTTTGATGGTGGTCTATGAATGGTAGCTTACACATTCATCTTCTTTTGCTAAGAAATGATGCTTAGAAAAGGTAAACTTCCCCTCGATCCCGGTTTCCTACCAAGGAACTGGTCTTAGTTTCTTATATAAACTTCCCCTCGATCCTAGTTTCCTACCAAGGAACTGGTCTCAGTTTCTTTTGTCAACTTCCCCTCGATCCTGGTTTGCTACCAAGGAACTGGTCTTAGTTTCTGATATAAACTTCCCCTCGATCATGGTTTCCTACCAAGGAACTGGTCTTAGTTTCTGATGTAAACTTCCCCTCGATCCTGGTTTTCTACCAAGGAACTAGTCTCAGTTTCTGAAATAAACTTCCCCTCGATCCTGGTTTCCTACCAAGGAACTGGTCTTAGTTTCTTTTGTCAATAAAATTTCTTGACAAGGGACGCTATGCGTAGTGGTTTTTCGCAAACTTCTCGCCGAATTTTCCTGGGGAGATGCCATTTGATGAAAAAAGTTTTAATGTCAGACTTGCTAGGGAACCCAGTCGTCTGAGTTGTAGAGGTGTACAAACTTCTCTGTTGGAGACGCCATTTGTCGACTCTACCTGGGGAAAACGATTCTCTTGAGAGACCGCTTTCGCTTAGAGATATTACATCTTACTTTTCTCGGGATCTTCCCGGAGAAATGCTATATGATGTGATCCAATTTTGAGGTGCCGGTGACCTTTTTGTCAACGGATTTTTTGGAGAAAAACTGCTGTACTGCCGAATCTCTGATTAAGAGGCTTTCTCTGGGGATTTTCCTTAATCTTGGAAAGCAAGGATATCATCTTCAATGGCGAAGAGTGATGTTTGTTGAACGTTTTCTGGTCTTTCAAAGGTTCAAGTTATCAGAGTGGTCGAAGACCCAACTTTAATCCATAAATAAACTGGGGGAGAGAGATTGTTCAGACGCAACACTTCCTGACGAGGAAAGGGCTGACAACTCGATTGAGAGGACTATTATCACTAGGGGATAAGACCGACTAGAGCGATAGTGACGCAATATGAATATGAATGCAAATCAATAATGCATGATGTATGTATGTATATGCTGACACAACTGACACGACATACAGACTAACTGGTGAACATGCCTGGATACTCGGCCATCGCGGGGCGAAGAAGTACCACTGGGTTAAAAATAGCAATTCTACCTTGCTTAGGAGAGATAGTCCCTGCGGGGAATACCGTTGGTCGGGCTTAGGAGATAAGAACTCGGCCGAAGATGTCAGATGGAACATGGTCTCTGACACAGTTGATCCTTCGTTCAGGCGTACTGGTTTAGAAGGAATACTTTGATTCTGCACTTTGAAGTTCGCTTAGTTTTGGAGAAGCGATCGATGTTCTTTCGATGGTTCAACAGTCAAAAGAAATTGCCATCTTTATTTTAAAAGCAGAAAAAGTTTTAACAAGTAAATTCATTTTCGTTTTATTTCAAGAATCGTTAATCATGTAAACAACGTCATTCTGTAAAGCTAAAACAAATGAGAATTACAAACTAAAGCACAAGGGCTCAAATTTTATTGATAAGATGGAAATCAGCCAAGCGCGTGATTCCATAGAGTATTTACAAAGTTAGAAAATAGTAATTTAAGGGAAAAGGGCTACGTAGAAACATAACGACCACTATCCTTCTACCAACTTTGAATTCGGGGCATCCTGAGCTTCGGTCGAAGATGACCTTGACTAGAATTTTCCTGACGGATGATGTAACTGCTGCTGAGGGATTTGCCTCTTTGCTGAGCGTAGTTACTTGCCATTATCCCTAATTTTTTCCTGGATTGTAATTTGAGATTTCCAATCCACCGGGATGATTTTTTTTATTTTGTCTCTAATTTTTGCCTGGACTGTCCTTTCGGGTTTTTAATCCACCGAGACGTTTTTTTATTTCCTTTTTTATTTAGGCAAAGTATTTCTTGACTACATCAACATTTGTGGGGTAGGCAAATTCTTCTCCGTCCATGGTTGCAAGTCTCAAGGCGCCCTCTAAGAAAGCTTCCTTGACCACATAGGGGCCGTTATAATTCAGAGTCCATTTGCCCCGAGAATCAGTGAGGAATGATTGTATCTTCTTGAGCACAAGGTCTCCTTTCCTGAAGACGCGAGGTCGGACCTTTTTGTCGAACGCCTTCTTCATTCTTTGCTGATACAACTGACCGTGGCATAGAGCCGTGATTCGCTTTTCTTCGATCAGGTTGAGTTCATCGTGTCGACTCTGACACCATTCAGCTTCTGTTAGCTTAGCTTCCATTAATACCCGGATCTATGGGATCTCTACTTCTATGGGGAGCACTGCTTCCATGTCATAAACTAGAGAAAAAGGGGTTGCCCCTGTTGAAGTGCGGACAGATGTTCGATAACCGTGAAGAGCAAAGGGCAGCATCTCGTGCCAGTCTTTGTAGGTTACAACCGTCTTTTGAACGATCTTCTTGATGTTCTTGTTAGCCGCTTCTACCACTCCGTTCATCTTGGGTCGGTAGGGAGATGAGTTATGGTGTTCGATCTTGAACTCAGTGCATAGCTCTTTCATCATCTTATTGTTCAAGTTAGATCCATTATCAGTAATGATCTGGCTTGGAACACCATAACGGCAGATGATATTGTTTTTGATAAATCGGACCACCACCTGTTGGGTTACATTAGCGTATGACGCTGCTTCGACCCACTTGGTGAAATAGTCAATGGCTACCAGGATGAACCGATGTCCGTTCGAAGCCTTAGGTTCAATCACGACAATCATGTCGATTCCCCATATGGAAAAAGGCAACGGGGAAGAGAGAACTTTGAGATGTGTTGGCGGTACATGAATTTTGTCGGAGTATATCTGACACTTGTAACACCTCCTCATGTACTTGTAGCAATCGGATTCCATGGTCAACCAGTAGTACCCTGCTCTCAGAATTTTTCTCGCCATCGTGTGTCCATTGGCATGAGTGCCAAAGGATCCTTCATGAATGTCTTTTATCAGCATGTCTGATTCTGGTCTGTCCACGCATCGAAGCAAGACCATGTTGAAATTTCTCTTATAGAGTGTATCGCCGCTCAGAAAGAAGTTTCCAGCCAGTCTTCTGAGGGTCTTTCTGTCTTTCCTGGATGCCCCAGGTGGGTATTCCTATTTCTGAAGGAAGCACTTGATATCGTGATACCAAGATTTGTCGTCTATGACTATCTCGATCGTGAAGATGTAAGCGGGCCGTTCAAGGCACATTATGTCGATCTTAGGTAGGTCATTCCATTGACCTACACTAATCATGGAAGAGAGAGTGACTAAGGCATCAACCATGTGATTCTCTTCACGAGGGATATGATGAAACTCGATTCTGTTGAAGAAAGGCAACAACCTCCTTGCATAGTCTTTGTAAGGAATCAATCCTGACTGGTATGTGTTCCAATCTCCTTTGATTTGATTGATAACCAAGGCTGAGTCGCCATATACCTCCAAGTTCTTGATCCTCAAATCAATCGCTTCTTCGAGACCCATGATACAAGCTTCGTATACAGCCTCGTTATTTGTGCACTTGAACGTAAGTCTGGCGGTGAAAGGAATGTGGGTACCCTGAGGGGTAACAATAATTGCCCCAATTCCGTTTCCGTAATGATTAACTGCTCTGTTAAAGATTAACCCCCATTGGGAACCTGGTTCAGGCCCCTCACTAGGTAGCGGTTCATCGCAGTCTTTCATTTTTAGATACATGACATCTTCGTCTGGGAAGTCAAACCCGATTGATTCTTAATCGTCAATCGGTTGATGAGCCAAATGATCAGCTAAAATACTCCCTTTAACGGTTTTTTGAGCATGGTACTCTATGTCATATTCTGATAACAACATCTGCCAACGGGTAATTCTTCCCGTGAGAGCAGGTTTTTCAAAGACATACTTGATTGGATCCATCTCGGAGACCAACCAAGTAGTGTGACGAATTATATACTGGCGAAGACGTTTGGCTGCTCAAGCCAGAGCGCAGCAAGTTTTCTCGAGTGTAGTGTACCGAGTTTCATAGTCGATAAACTTCTTGCTCAGATAGTAAATGGCAGACTCTTTCCTTTTGGTTTCGTCTTGTTGGCCAAGTACACATCCCATTGAGTCCTCTAGGACTGTGAGGTAAATGATCAGTGGTCTTTCTTCCACTGGAGGTGATAGAATCGGGGGGTTCAACAAGTATTCCTTAATACTGTCGAAGGCGGTTTGACAGTCTTCTGTCCAAACGCAATTCTGATTCTTTTTGAGTAATTTGAAAATCGGCGCACATGTCGCGGTCGTAAGGAATATGAATCTAGAGATGTAGTTCAAACGTCCCAGGAATCCCCTGACTTGTTTTTCAGTTTTTGGAGAAGGCATTTCTTGAATGGCCTTGACCTTGTCAGGATCAACCTCAATCCCTTTCTGGCTGACGATGAACCCTAGCAGTTTCCCTGAACAGACACCGAAGGTGCACTTGTTGGGATTCAAGCGGAGTTTGTACTTTCTCAACCGCTCAAATAGTTTTTACAGGTGGATCACATGCTCCTCCTCTGTTCTAGATTTTGCAATCATATCATCGACATATACCTCGATTTCCTTGTGTATCATGTCATGAAAGAAAGTAGTCATGGCCCTTTGATAGGTTGCCCCGACGTTCTTCAAACCGAACGGCATTACCATATAACAAAAGGTACCCCATGGGGTAATGAACGAAGTTTTCTCCATGTCTTTTGGCGCCATTTTGATCTGGTTATAGCCCGAGAATCCATCCATAAAGGAGAAAACTTTGAACTTTGCTGTACTGTCCACCAGCATGTCAATGTGTGGTAAAGGAAAGTCGTCCTTCGGACTAGCCTTGTTTAGATCCCTGTAGTTGACACACATTCTGACCTTTCCGTCATTTTTGGGAACGGGTACTATGTTGGCTAACCATTGAGGATATTCAGACGTAGCGAGGAAACCCGCGTCAATCTGTTTCTATACCTCCTCTTTGATTTTGATGGCCATGTCCGGGTGAGTCCGTCTCAACCTCTGTTTTACTGGCGGACATTCCAATTTCAATGGTAAGTGATGTTCCACGATGCTGGTATCTAACCCTGGCATGTCCTGATAGGATCAAGCAAACACATCGGGAAACACTTTGAGAAGCTTTGTCAAACTCTCTTTAGTAGTGGGACTGAGCAGTGCCCCAACCCTAATTTCTTTTCTCTCTTTTTCTGAACCCACATTGATCATTTCCAACGGCTCTTTGTGAGGTTCAATGGACCTTTCCTCTTGTCTGAGTAGTCGTGAGATCTCCTCTAGAATTTCGCCGTCATCTTCTTCTTCAGCCCCAAATACCGGGAACTCAAAGTTGGGAGCAGGCATCGGATCGTATGTTTCAACGGGGTTTAAAACAAGCAATCTGCATGACGTGATGATTTGTGTTTAGAAGAGATAGAGAGAATGCAAGAGTGTGTGCAGTGTATTTTTATTAGTGCTTGTTTTTTATTATTTGTTTTTTAGGATTACCATTTTCTGAGAAAAGCAAAAAGAGAAAACAACAATTAATGCGGAAATTACAGAACGACGTTATTTTATTAATGAACAAGTCGATTCTTGAAACTACAGCCCTATAAAACAAAACTCTATCGCTTTGGGCGAAGCGAAGAGGGAAAATTACAGAAAGCGAGCCCTATCAAAACATCCGTTTCACCTGGGCAGGGTGAAAGGTTAAAGATGGCAATTACTTTGACTTATGAACGATCTTCGGAACATCAACAGCAACCCATTGGCGGCGAACTCCTTGGTGAATCGCAAAGTCTAGTACTTTCCTTGATTTGTCTTCAGAAATAACGCTGATTTCTGGCGGAGCAGGATCATTGGAATCTGTCTCCTAGGCAGAGTTGTCGTAGGAGGATTCCTCTGTTGCATTTTGCAAAGTATTTGTGCTCTCAGGCAGATCTCCCCATCCAGTTGGCTGGATATCTTCGAGCCTGATACAAGAGCTTTCAGGAGCGGTGTACTTGACCATATAGTCGTATTTCCCACTTGGTTGTCCCAAGGTGTCCCATACTTCTTTAGAACTGGAGGAGTCATCCTTCTCGATGACGTTGACCTCGGGAAAAGCATAGTTAATGAATTCTAGTCCTTGAAATGTTGCGAATTCATCGTCATGTTGAGTAGTTTCAGGATAACCTGTGTGTTGATCCCATGACATGGTGGGGACACAGGTATTCTATTCAATGAGGCTCAACGGATTTCCATTGTTCGACTGACTTTCTTGCCCTAAGTCTCCTGGGTACGACTGCCACATTGGCAGACCATCCATCGGGCCATAGTAGTTGTGGTCAAAGTTGTCCTTCATCAGAGTGTCTTCCTCTAATGAGTTTGGTGGAGTACGACATCCTTCCGGATCACACTCTCTATGTATCATTTTGACGTCTGACCTTGATATAAATCTCGGACTCTGTGCGGGATAGCAAAATGGCGTAGGCACCCCTTCCTGAGACATATAACTGTCCTCATTGAGATAGGACTTCCATTCCTCATCTGTGTCAAAGGGATCCTCCTCATTGATAGTGTGCACTTCTTGAGTCACCGGTTGAAGGAAACCTCCACTGTGGAAGAAGTTTTGAATGGGATGAAGACTTTCATCGTTGACAGCTGTCTGGGTGCAAGTTGGAGAAAAACCAAGACCCTTCTTTGTTTTATTATCAGTAGGAATGACAAGCTATCGCCATCCTGTTGTATTGGCACTCTCAACTGCTTTGATAGCATCTTTGTATGAGGAGATCGAAGTTCCCCCTTCGGATTGATCGCCACTGTGTAGCGAAAGTGCTTGGAACTGGGTCCCAATTACCCCTTCTGGTTCCACATAAGTGGATGACGATAAGTTGCTTACGAGCAAAGCCTGTTCCCCACAGACTGTGATGAGTTGGTTGTTCTGGACGAAATTCAATTTTTGGTGGAGGGTCGAGGTGACCGCCCCAGCCTGATGTATCCAAGGTCTTCCTAATAAACAACTGTACATTGCCCGGATGTCCATGACCTGGAAAGTGACTTGGAAAGTGTGAGGACCGATAGTTATGGGAAGGATATTTTCGCCGATTACCGTTTTTCTGGATACGTCAAATGCTTTGATGACAACCTCACTGATTCTCATCGGAGGGCCTTTAAATGATAATTGCGTCAAAGTGGACTTCGGCATAACATTCAGGGCTGACCCTGTGTCTGCCAGTACGCTGGCTAAAGCATCGTCCTGTCAGTTAACTGTAATATTGAGCACCATGTTATGATGGCGATCCTCTTCAGGTAATTCTTCATCACTAAATCCCAAGTTATTGCAGGAATTGATGTTTGAGACAATGCTATCGAACTGTCTGATTGTTATATCCTGTTCCACAAAGGCTTGCTCCAAGACTTTCTGTAAAGCCTCCCTGTGCGCTTCTGAACTGAGTAACAGTGATAATACCGAGATCTTTGAAGGAGTTTGCAACAGTTGATCAACAATGTTATATTCACTCCTTTGGATGAGCTTCAGCATCTCATCATTGTTTTTCGAAAGGTCGGGATTACTGGATTAACTGACTGGTGGATCAGGAACTTCTGTCTGAGGTTCCTTTTCTTTGCTGAGTTCTCCAACTCCTCTGTTGAAGATTCGACCGCTCCGTGTTACCCGACTGATGTCTGCAATATTCATGACGGAGGGTAATGGAATTTCCTTTCCGTTCTCAATTATTGTTGCATGGTACTTGTAAGGGATAGCCTTAGTTGATTCATACGGTAGTGGTCCAGGTAGATAGATGACTATGGGAACCTTCTGATTTTTCTGACCATTGTAAGTAATATCGATCCGTTCCTGGTGAGGGACTCTTGATTCGTCAATTAGAGGGATGATGGAAAAAACATACCTGGCCCTCTGATGATCAGAGATTACGACAACGTCCTCGATTTGATCCGCAAGGTAGCTTGGCGTCTAGTTGATGGGTCCGGAGCCCGGATATGGGCGAATCTCTCTACGATCTACCTGACCCTGAAGAGCTACTCGCACAAGGTAACACCCTTGGTTACTTTTCGAACAGACTCTACAACGTTCATAATTGTGTGGTGGCACCTGGCCACTCCCGCTTTGAATGCAATGTAACCTTACTAGGTTGGTCTCCACAGATCAGACATCCTGACTTTGACGTCGAGTAGGGTTCCTATTATTGACACTAATTTGCTGAGTGTCTTCATCCATATAGATGGGAAGCCACCAATGATTTAACAAGTGCTGAAGTGTTTCCTGGACAAGGGCACAACCTTGATCGTTTTCGCAACCCGCTTTACAGTTTTGGTAATCATGTGATACCAGGAATCCGAGGCGGACTTATTCAGCATGTAACTCTACCAGGTTGGTATTCGTCAAGCGAATATCAAAGATTTGAACCATGTTGATCTGATAGGGATTCCTATCATGGTAGTCCTGGATCCATCCAAGATCCATCTGATGCTGGAGGGCCTCTTGTACAAAAAAGCATACCTGTTTATTTACCGAATACGTCAGATAAGAACTGTAATCGTGTTGCGGCAGATTATGATACTGGCTTTGCCTGGAGTGCATTGCCACCAGGTTGACATTCATCGCACGGATGTCGCGGTTTTGAACGATGTTGGAATTCGTATAAACCATGTTAACTCCACGAACTCGGTGCTCTTGGATCCATCCGAGATCCATCTGTTTCTGTAGAGCTGATTGCACCACAAAACATCCTCGATTGCTTTTAGAGCAGATATCACATTGATGATAATTATAAGGTGGCACATGGCCATATCCACTCTGTCTACAATGCATCTTGACCAGATTGGTCCTCAACAAGAGTACATCGTGAATTTGCTAGACATTGTTAGGCTCTCCCTCTATCAGGTTGACTGCAGCTTTCTCATGTTGAGGCAGCAAGTTCATAAGAAAATTTGGATTCATACCTTTGAAAGATAAGAGCCTGCTCCTAACAAGCTTTTGCATGTCGGATTTGAAATTAAGACAGTTCTCTATGTTATGCCCTGGTCCTCCTTGATGATAAGGGCAAGTCTGATCCACCTTAAACCAAAAAGGCGGATTTTCCAGTACTGTAAGAGGGGACTTGGTCTGGATGTGCCCCTTGGCTAGTAGTAACGGAAATAGTTCTGCGTATGATACAGGTATAAGATCAAATCCTGGTGGCCGCGTTATATGGTTATTGTTGTATTCAGGACGAGCCTGCTGAAGAGGTTGTTGTGTCCTTTGCTGAAGTTGGCTTTGCGCAACCTGAGGCTGATACGTAGGAATAGGCACGGGGTTGATAGCAGGAGTCACAGCTGCTACTGGTTGATAACATCGCCTTTGCTTTCCGAGAGAGATATTCCCAATATCTTGTTTTTTTTCTTAGGGAGAGCACTACCGTATCGTTTTGTACTACTTGATGATTCGGCGTCTTTTACTAAACGTCCTTCTCGAACGACTTCCTCAAGATGAACTCCCATACCCACCATCTCGGTGAAGTCACTGGGTGCACTGGCGACCATTCTGTCGTAGTAAAATGAGCTTAAGGTCTTTAAGAAGATCTTTGTCATCTCTTTTTCCTCAAGAGGTGGACAAATTTGAGCGGCGATCTCACGCCATCTCTGAGCGTATTCCTTAAAGGTTTCCTTGTCCTTCTGTAACATTGATCTGAGTTGATCTCTATCCGGTGCCATGTCCAGATTGTATTTGTATTGTTGGATAAAGGCAGTGCCAATATCTCTGAAAGTGCTTATCGTAGCGCGGTTTAGACCCATGTACCATTTTAAAGCGGCACCGGTTAAACTATCCTGAAAGTAGTGAATCAGTAAGTCCTGATTCTCTGTCTGAGGTTACATTCGCCGAGCGTACATCACCAAGTGGCTCTGAGGGCAAGAGTTACCCTTGTATTTTTCAAAGTCGGGCACTCGGAACTTGTGCGAAACTTTCACATTGGGGACCAGACAAAGGTCTGCGGCGTCCTTTCCAAATAAATCCTGACCGCGAATGGCTTGCAGTTCCTTCTGCATTTCCAGGAACTGTTCCTGGAACTCGTCTATTCTGTCAAACATGGTTTCCTTTCTACCAGAAGGTATCCGTGGAATCTGTCCTTCCGGGACAGTATGAACCACAGGGGGTGGTACCGTGACTACGGCAGTGAATCTGGGCGCTTCCCGAAGTTTGTAACCTTTAGGAGTCCTTTATATGCCTCTGGCATCCTCGCTTTCCCGAAGTTTGTAACCTTCAGGCCCAGCGGCTTCAACTATAATTCCCTAATCTTCAGTAATTGGAAGAACATATCCTTCCAGGATATAGTTAACAGGCATGCCCCAAGGACGATCTTTCGGCATTTGATACCTAGGATCATACTTCTCCACTATGGGTGTTGAGGTGATCTCTGAGATCACAGTTCTTTGTTGATGAGCTTCTGCCATGGCTTGCATGTCGTTATGAAGCTTTCTCATATCCTCTCTCAGAGCGTCGATCTCTTCTTTCAACTCTCTGTTTTCTTCCTCGAGATCATCCATTTTTTTCTAACGATTGGCCCGAGTATTGTACGAATGAGACAGTTTGACTATAGAACCGAGACACAAACGTGAGATTCGTAGGTAAGAAGAATACATGACGTGAGAATGATAAATACAATGATTATATTTATTGTTTTTTTATTTTTGGTTTAATCAAAAGAAACTTTGACAATTAGATTGCAAATATCAAACAGTGGGGAAAACCCCATTTTATTGAATTCAAAAGATCACTGAAATACAGTAAATTACAAGGTGCGGAAACAGAAACCTAAGCTAGTGGGTCCCGAGTCCTCTCTGAGGAGAACTCGGGTGCTGATTCTGGCACTTTCCTCTTCTTGGACCGGGGCTCTTAGGCCGTTGTCGGGTAGTCATTCCTTTGCCAGGTGAAATGAGTGAGCAAATTCCTTTAGTCATCCTGATTTTCTACAGCTTGTTGCTCCAAAATCTCAATCAGAGCATCCTTATCTTTCAGTAATTGATGTATTTTGATACACTCCACATTGAGAATGCGGTACTTGTTCTTCCAAGACCTCCTCTCCCGTTGAACTTTGTTGAGAGTAACCTGAAGTTTTTCCGTTTCCGTCATGAAGTACATGACAGATTCCCTTGGCGGAAGAACTCCGTGACGAGGATAAGGCATCTTTAGCTTGAGAGCTCTAGTCTGTACCCAGTGGAGATAAGGCTCCACCGAGACACAATCTGGTTTTCCTAGAGACTCTCGTCCTTTCTTATGAACGTGCTTCCAAGCGTGTACTATTTCCATCTTTAGTGCTCTGTTATTTTCCCCTTCTTTGAAGAAAAGACCTTCCAGATGAGCGTTGCACGGGACATGCCTCATCGGGTATCCAAATTGACGATGAACAAGAACCGGATGGTAATTGATTCCTCCCTTAGTTCCTATGAGGGGTACGTTGGGGAAATTTCCACAACGGTCAATGATCCTGATTCCCTCATAACTCCTATTAAACCAATCTATGTCAGAATTGGTAAGAGACATGATTTTCTGCGACCAATGTAAGGCACTCTTGTGATCCCAAAAAGTGGCAGACTTAGGCAAATAGGAGATAAACCATTTATCTAGCAGGGGCACACAGCATGTGATCTCCCCTCCGCTTACAAATTCCCTAAGTGTACCGAATGATATGCGTCTGCGAGCAAAGTCGGCACAGGGTTTCCAATGAGGAAAACCTTAATGGAGTTGATATCGACGAAGTTATTAATGTTGGGCAACAGAAATAACCCGTAGGTGAGTAAAACAAAGATGCTTTCAAAAGCAGTCACGTTCCCTATACTAGCGAAGTACAGGGCCTTCTTTGTCAGAAACTGGGCTGGCAAACCCTGGATGCCACCCTTAGTGGTCATGTGAGTCCTGACCTCAGACTCGTCCAAATAAATTGCTCGTGCAATGGTCTAATCCTTTGGAATTTCTTCTAGTCCAGAAAAAGGAGCTCGATCAGTGAAGTGTAAATCAATCAGATGAGAATACTCCTCCAGCGTTGGTGCGAGCTGATAATCCGGGAATGTAAAACAGTGATAAACCGGATCGTAAAATTGAATGAGTGCCTCCAGGATTCCCTCAATCACATGGACCCTTAATAGAGATAGTAGACCTATGTACTTGGCTCTGAAAGCCTCATGGTTTGTGATCATTCTCGCCAAACCTCTTAAATCCTCTAGTTTTGGAACCTTGAAGGCATACTTATGAGTTCTCCTTCTACCGAAATCCATGAGCGCAATCTTTTCCTCTGACATTTGCAATCGTTGTCTTAGTTTAATTTGAAAAAGAGAGACTAGAAGAGAAGATTTTCTGTGTTTTAATGTTTTTTAAATGAATGCATGAATGCAGCACACAAAAACATAGAAAAAACATGGGGTCAAAGGGCCGGTGTCATGGAGTCAAGGCTCTACCCATCCCAAAGGTTTACTAGTGATTTTTGTACCTGTCTCTCATCATCATCAATTCTTGTCGAGAAAACACCAGCGGGCCGGGAACCGTGCTAGGTGATGTTTTTCGAAGAATCCTCAGAAGAGGGTGGTATCACATGACAACTATTTCCGATAGCTTCTGCACCGATAAAAGGGGTTTTTCCTAGGTGTATACTCAATATTTCCACATGCGGCATCATATGCATTCCCATTAGCAGAAAAATAAACACATATATCAATTAGGAAAAGCAGTATATATATTTGTCCTAATGTCCTAGACTTTTAAGAGCTATGAATCCTATGTTCCTGACATAAAATGGCTCCCCGACGGAGTCGCCACTCTGTGGTTCCTTCCCAATTTAAAGGTTTCGACCTAAGATCCTAGTGAAGGTTGATTCTAGCAATAATGACACCCCTGATGAAACTGTCATGAAAATAACCTGTCTAAGGTTTTCACCTCAAATTGTAAGAAAGAAAGTCAAAAGGGCCCCACGGTGGGCACCACTTTTCTGTGGTGGCCACCGCCAGGAAAATGATTTGTCCAAGGTTTCCACCTAAAACTGTAAGAAAGAACGAGAGGGCCCCACGGTGGGCGCCACTTTTCTGTAGCGAGCGATTTGGGACGCAGTTCTTAGGCGCTGTCGCTCTTTGGGGGGACTATTGGTTGGTTCATTTTTTATCCTATTGAAGCTGATAAAGGAAGGGAAATAGATGTCTCCAACTAACCCTGCTTGCATACCGAGTTGAAACAGCGGTCTGTTAGGTTACGGATGCTATATGGAAGTGGGGCATCTTTCTTCTTAATTATTTAAGGTTGAAATGACAGGACTATGCTATGGGTAGGATATTAGGATTGATGCTTTTCGATTGATGTGTGAAGATATGGGATTGTGGGTTTTTGATTAGTGTGCTTGCTAAGATTTTTCTTTCAATCTTATGCCTACGTATTCCCGTTTTCCGAAACAGGGAAATCAGAGCGATCGTAGTTCCTCCTATTCTATGGGAGGAAAATGGTTGTTTTGGTGTCTTGTTCAAAGCCCAAGACGTGAAGCTAAAGGTTGTTGGGTATCTTGTTCAAAGCCCAAGATGTGAAGCTGAAGGGTGTATTTGTATCTTGTTTGAAGCCCAAGATGTGAAGCTAAAAGGGTTTGACTTTAGAGAGAATTTATCATCTCTAAAGAGGGGTTTGTCTATCACAACTATTGGGTGACTGGTTATAAAGGAGGATTACTTTAACCGGGATATGTGACTCTGGAAATGCCATAATTTCCTTTATAGGGGCTTTCCAACCTAGAGGAGAAGACTTTAACTCAGTGTAGAGCAATGCCATCTTTCCTTAGGAATTTCTCATGCTAAAAGAGGGACAGTGGCGTGGATGTAAATAATCGAGAGGCTTGCCGCTTACAGTAGTTAGATGAAGGGAAAGGAGTTGTTGATGTTTTCATACTATGAACGAGGCACAACTATGATGCTAAAAGGTTGATTGACTCAACCGGGGTTTCCTTATACAAAGCCTAAGAGGAGGCTATTGGCCCAACAAGAGGGGTGATTTTATGTGTCTTGTACGAAGCCCGAGAGAAAGGCTGAATGGGTTGACTCAACAAGAGAGTGCTTTTATATGTGTCTTGTACGAAGCCCAAGACGGAAGCTAAAAGTTGTTTGACTCAACAAGAGAGTCTTTTATCCTCAACAAGAGAGTGATTTGGTGTCTCGTATGAAGCCCGAGATAGAGGCTAAAGGTGATCAACCCAACAAGAGAGTCTTTTTGTATCTCGTATAAAGCCCGAGATGGAGACTAAAAGTGTTTGACTCAACAAGAGAGTCTTTGTATCTCGTACGAAGCCCGAGATGGAGACTAAAAGTGTTTGACTCAACAAGAGAGTCTTTGTATCTCGTACGAAGCCCGAGATGGAGGCTGAAGGGGTTTGACTCAACAAGAGAGTCTAAAAAGGTTAGCTCTACTGGAGAGAATCATTTGTACAAAGCCCAAGAGGAGGCTATGGTAACTGTTTCAGTTGAGTGACAGGTCCAATATGTTGGTTCGAAGAGAAAATTAGTTCTTATATGAGTAATGTTGTACTCATGGATTTGATCAGAGGATCAGGGTTATCTCCTGTTCTTTAAGGAAATGGGAAATCCAAAGGGTATTGTGATTGTCCGAGTCTACGGGTTTTCTTCCTACTTTTGACAGGAGCTTGAGAATGTATTTGAGACTTAAGGAAATTAGACTATCCAAGTCTAGAGTTTTATCTTTTGTACTATGCTTTAAGAAACAGTAGTAGGATCTAGACTCTTTGAAAGACTGTTCTATTAAGATGACTAATTTATGTTCCTCTATCTCTAGGAGGTCGTCGGGACAACTTTTACGAAGCCCAAGAGGAGGCTGGAAGCTTTTAAGAAGCCGAGGGACAATTTGTACGAAGCCCAAGGGGAGGCTATCATTCCCGGAGGAAGAAATCATTTATACGAAGCCTAAGAGGAGGTTGTGAATACTTCTAAGAAGCCGACGGGTCCTTGTACAATGCCCAAGAGGAGGCAGGGATGCTTTTAGGAAGCCTGTGAGTCCCCAAACCCTGAGAAATTCAAGACAGGCTATTCACAGAGAATAGATCAAGCCAGGAAAGTTCGAGAATTTGGAAGAAACTCAAGAGATGCTATTCACAGAGAATATATCAACTCTGGGGAGTAGAGTCTCTTTGACAATTCCTAGGAGGGACAGCCGAAGAGAAGACTGTATCTGGTGCTCCTATGGGGGATCTAGTTTTGTCTATTTTTAAGAGTGATCAACTGGGCTTTGCTAGACGTAGTTGCCGGGGAAACTCTAATATTTATACTATTATTACACAGTTGATATGAGTTTATAAAAGAAGACTTACAGTGAAACAGCCCCACAGTACAGTTATATACATATGAAAGCGGTAAATGAAAGCGGGTAAACACTTACTCAGTTGTAGAGCTTCCATGCTGTTTTGTTAGTTGTTCAACAAAGAAAACTTTGATAACAATATTATATTCAAAATCAAAGGAGAAAGTGCTTTGAAAAGAAAGATTGGGGCTTACAGCTCAAGGAGAGGCCCAGGGTTTTGTCAGTGATTGCACTGTCGTTTGTACAGGGACTTATACAAGTGACTGAGGCCCAAGAAAGGTTTTCTGTACAAAAGGATGGGTCTTACACTCTCTCAAGAGGCCCAAAGAGTTTAAAGAAAAGAAATGGGGCTTATAACTCGAGGGTAGGCCCAGATGATTTGATTTTTTGAAATGGCGATCACGCCGAGGTTTCTTTTAACGCAGAGGGACTTATACAATATCTGAGGCCCAAAAATTGGTTTGGTTAAAAGGGGGTTAGGTCTTACACTCTAATAGAGGCCCAAAAGTTTTGAATGGGTCTTATAGCTCGAGGAGAGGCCCAGTTGGTTTATTTTAAACTGGCGATGGTCGCGCCGAACTTTTTGAAATACAACGGGACTTATACAATAAGTGAGGCCCAAAATAGGTTTGTATTTACAAAGGATTGGGTCTTACACTCTAATAGAGGCCCAAGAGAGTTTTGAAAAAGTTTGATGAGGGTTGAATTAATCAAAAACCCTAATTTGTTTTTAAAATGTATTTTAATTGAATAAAAATTCAATTAAAATGACCAAAATTGTTTAACATGTGAAAAACAAATTGTGATATTGGATTAATGTTTCATAAATCAAGTTTTGACCTACAAAATGATTAGAAATCATTAAAATTTGCAAACTCAAGAAGGAAAAAATATTTTAAATGTCAAAAACAATTAAAATATTAATTATTTCCAAAAATATCAATTATATGAAATAAATAATATTTTTGGGATTTTTTGGGAAAATAAAATATTTTAATATTTTTGTGAATTATTAAAAAAGAATTAACTCAAAATCATTAAAACTCCGAGAGAAATTAATTTTTGAATCAATTAAATGAAATCACAAAATTCAAATATTTGAATTTTCAAAAAAGGGCGCCAAGAACACCCAAGAACACGCGCGTGTTCTGAGTTTTGCACAGATTTGCATTTTCTCTCCAATATCACTGAATACTTGATGGAATCATGCAAACCACATATCAATCTGCTAGTTTCAACCTCACGATCATGTCTATGGTCTTTAATTTCATTTATTTTTAACATGGAATAAGAAATCAAGACAAAACCTCAAGAACCCTAAAATTTGCATGAAGGCTGAGAATTTTGATACATGATTCAAACAAAGCAATTAATTAAGGGGAAACATTCTATGCATGATTATGAACATTTGGCAAAAGTATTGTGCGAGGAAATATGCATAGATTAAGAGATGACCAAGTTTAGGCTTACTTGAAGGTCGTGACAGCAAGAGCAATGTGATTTTTGAGTTGGAGGTGTTACAGATGAGTTGTGATGATCTGAACAGCTTCCCTACACCCTATGGAGTGTGTTTGAATGCTTGGACTTGATTGGAAATGGCTGGATCACTTCATGGCATCTCAGCTGCAACTTGGTTAAAACCTTGACCAACTGGCTGGTGATTCTGAGAAATCAGTGTTCCAGATGTTGTTTAAGTGTTTGGATCACTTCTATATGATGTTTATGAGGTGTGTGTGTGTGTGATTGGTTTGATTGGAAAAGCTCTCAAACTCAAAACCCGCTAGTGACTTGCCTTAGAAGGCAAAACTGGAGTGAAGAAGGAGATTTTGAGGAAAGCATCTATTTGATGGCTTTGGTGTACTCAAACTGATCACAATTGAGCTCTATTTATATTAGAGCAAGTTTGTTTTGCAAGGAATAGTGAATGGCAACTGCTGCATAGGTTTGGCCAATGTTGATAAATGAGAATCCAAGTCTCCTCTAGCCATTGACTAGAGGTTAGGGCACAGGCTGCTGGTTCCCTTGGTCTTGGATAAGTCTTGACTAAATTCAGTTGGAAATGGCTCAGTCTATGCCACCTTGGTGTATGCATTGAATGCTCCAATCCAAAATTGGGGTCGTCCCTATTTTAGGCAATTCTAGGTTTGGCATGCTACTTCTTGTTCCAAAGACTTTGGAGGCTTAGATCAGTGATTGTCCCCTTTAGATTTGATCCTCAGAGGTGTCCAAAGTGATGACAAGGCTTGGAATTATCTGAATTTTCCAAATCGAGCAAAAATACAAAATTTTGCCTAGCCTTGGCAGTTTTCAGCAAGGCATGTTGCCCTTGTCATATCTCATGGCTCAAGTGGAATTTCATGGGGTTCTTGGCCATTTTGGAAAGCTCTCATATGATACAACATATGTGTGATCATAGTTGGTTTTGATACTTTTTGGATCCAAGTGAAAAATGCCCCTACATTTGGAAAAAAGTGAAGGCAGATTCTGACTTAGTGAATATTTCACTAAGTGTTGGAAAAAAGTGACATTTTCACTTTTTGTGATTTTGATCATCCCATAACTCAAAATCCATGAGGAATTTGGAATGAGTTCAGTTTTAGGCTTTTGTAGAGGGCCATGAGATCTACAAATCAAGCTTTGGATGGGGAAAAATGGCCTTGTCGTTTAGGAGTTATGATCCTCCAAAGTTGGTACCCTTGTCACTTTGTTCATAACTTAGAAAATTTTCTAAGTTTTTTATGGTTACCCCTTTTACAAGTTATCCCACTTTCTTTGATTTTTCTTGATGAATGATGATTCAAATAATACATTAACATAATTTTAGGGTTAAAAAACCATTTTTGTGAAAAATCTCAAAAAGTCAAAGTTGACTTTTGTGCACAGTTGACTTTTTATCAGATAAATTCCAAACTGTGTGATCCTCTATGAAATCAAGTCCTTGACCTATATCAAACTTGATGGATTGATTTCATAGGTGTTATAGGGTGTATTGAATCATGTCCTAGGGTTTGGGAGCATGTCCTGGTCAAAAGTCAAACCTACAGTTGACTTTTCTCGCGAAACCCTAATTGTGGTTCAGATGAAATTGAGACTTGTTGGTCAAACTTCTTGGATCAATCCATTATTGCAAATGGATCAATGTGGTATGTTGGAGACCTTCAAATCCTCTCATGAGGTCTTGGTTCATGATTTGTCCCAAAAGTCAACTTAGGGGTGAATTAGGTCAAGAAACCCTAATTCTTGATTTTTGTTGAATGCATCCCCTGAGGCAAAATTGACTTGATGATTGGGTCCATGATGTTCCATGGAGTATATTAGGATATGGTTTGAAGCATTGGCTCATGCCCAGAGTAAAGTTTCCATCTGGAGGCCCTGGTCGACCAAAACCCTAATTTGGTGACACCAGCGATCTTGAGGCTTGAACCACCTAGAAGGCAGCAGCCCTGTGCTTAATCCTTCAAATGGGAGTCCTTTTGAACCATTGTGGATGTTTGAGAGTGTAGAGAAGTTGAAGATCATGTCAATCCTTGATTGACCCTTTGTCTAAGAGCTCTGAGAGGGCTTGAAACCCTAGTTCTGATTGTAGTGGATGATCACCCATCTTTGGGGAGACTGATGAGGCATGATGGTTCATCCATATTATGATGATGATTTGCATAATGATGGGAATCTTAGTGGTCAAAATTTGGGGTATGACAGTAAGATAAGTTAATCTTCTTAGAAATAAATGGAATTAATGCTTCAAAAAGGTCTATCTCACGTAGTTTGCGGGAGCTGTGGAAGGAAAAGATGTTACATGTCTAAGGCTTGGTGGATTCAAGATGGCTTGTTATGGAGTAAGTAGATCATGTAACTTGAAGATTAGGTTTCATTAGTGGATCAGAATATTGTCTGAAACTCTGAAGAAAAGTTAAGATGAATCAAGCAGTGGCATTTGGTTGATCTTTATTATGCATTTAAGTAGGGTGCTTGGAACTAATTACTCTTGGGAAGAAGGGTAGTTGGTTGAATACTTAAGGAGGTTCTGGTTCAGTTTTATCTTGGAGATTGTGGTAGAAGTTCTAAGCTGATTATGGAAGATTACCTTCTTTTGGTGGATGAGAGTTTATTTCTCGCTTGGTTATCGGAAGTTCTTGTTGATCAAGCCGGTGGCGCAGTGTTGTTT
Organism: Lathyrus tuberosus; assembly: GCA_022829125.1. Classification (NCBI taxonomy): domain Eukaryota; kingdom Viridiplantae; phylum Streptophyta; class Magnoliopsida; order Fabales; family Fabaceae; genus Lathyrus; species Lathyrus tuberosus. Next base: position 3,206,604 of record JALAZF010000199.1, on the reverse strand, counting down.
GAAGATCTTCAGTTGGATTACTATGCAAATAGTAAGTCCAGTGGTGGAGCATATCAAGAACCATGTTGGATGGTGTCTATGATATGTAAAGGATGTCCTAAATGATGTTAGAACATCTTCTGGGTTGGTTATCCTTGGAGTAGGATTCTAAGTTTTGAGTGTGGAACTTGACACTCACATCTTGTCTAAGAGGTATTCTATCTTATCATATGGGAGAATGATAGATTGAAGACTGTCCTGGATCTTGGGGTGTTTATCTAGAAGACTGCCTCGCTGAAGTCAGAATACTTGTGGAGAAGTGGTTTCTTCTGCTACAAGGCATGCTAGAAATGGATCAGTTTGGTGCTTGTGGAGCAAATAAGCTGAGGATTTCTGGAGCATGTGTTTGATGTCTTTCAAGTGTGAAGAACATCTAGGCGAGCTAGCAAACTAAGGGGCTCTGTATGTCTCTTTGAGGATTGTGAAGCATTCAGATTCAATTGGGTTGTATCTCAGGGAACAAGGAGATATATACATGAGAATTCAGGAGGAATTCGTGTGGTGTATGGATGGTTTTTGGATGAGAGGGATCAATGGTGTTTTGGTCTCAATCTAAGAGTTTGTTGGTTGTGGTACAAGGATGCGTTTCTGGTACTGTCACTATATGATCATGAAGCTGTCATGGGATATCATGTGGTGATTTTGAGGTGTTTCTTGCTGAAGAAGCATTATTTGAGAAAGATAGGGGGAGAACTTCTGTCTGTTAAAATGTACTAGTGTGGTACATGGATTGCTTGAGGGTCAAGCATTAGGTGAATGCGTTCAGCAAGTGGGTTGAACAGAGGGTGCACTCTTAAAGACATGAAGATGCGTCTTATGTTTTCCATTCATTTAGAGTGTTCTTCTTGAAAAGGAACACTGGTTATCTATGACAGGGGGAGTTAGACTTCTATTGTGGATATATGGCTGCAGTGGTGCATATTGTTTATCAAGATTGTTTGTGGTTTCAAGTAGTTTGTGATAGATTGCCTCAGGTGAGGTTGATATGTCAGACGAGATGTCGTGACATTGCTCTACTGGTTAGGTTCTAGGTGAACTTATCAGGTTGTTTTGATTCTGTCGTTGGGTGTCAATGGATTGAATCAGAGTGATACAAGTATCTTGGGAGTCTTTGCTGCTAACTGGGTAGATGTTTGAAGAATTTCCTTAACATCTTGGTCAGTTTTTTTTTGTCATCTGGTTAAAAGGATTATTCTTAAAAAGGGACGGTAAACATGCTTCAAATGGACTAAACAAGTATGACAAGGTGTCGGGACATCATTTAGGACATGTAGGTGCGTCCTAATTGGTTGTTTTGGACGGTTGAGAGTGTGTCTGAGAGAAGGCGTGTTAAGCATGTGTCTGAGAGAAGGCGTGTTAAGCATGTGTCTTGATGCAAGTGCATTCTTTGGACGGTTTCTCTTAAAAGTTGAAAAAGTCATATCTTAGCTGGGCGGTGCATAGTCATTTATGTTAAATTTATCTACCTAAATTAATTTCTCCATTGAATTGCTCAACGGTAACTTCTATGGACCATAAATTTCTAGAGAAACTGTTTGGGTATTTAAGGGATGCGTCTGCTTCTGGTATTACAGGTTGAGGTTTCTATTCTGGGTTGATTCATCATGTCTTTTGTTCGTGTTTGGGTAAGTAACACGTGGGTATAGAGCTGTATTGTCTACTTTTGCCAATTTTTGGCTAAAAAGGGGGAGAACTGGTGTGTTGGCATCTCGGCTGTGGGTTGGTTCTTACAACACACAATTGGTATTCTTCTTGGAGAGGAGTTTATTCTTGCAGCTATGTTACAAGGATGTTGGATGAGATGTCCTAACATTCTATCTAAGTATTTGCCTTGTGCCTTGTGATCTGAGTTACATACTCTATGGATTCTGTGTTACGTATGATACAACTGTTTCTTCTTATGCTCTTTCTGGACCTTCTTATGGATTCTCTTATGCCCCTTAAGAGGAAGATTTATCCCTCCATGGCAAGTACTGGTTTGAGGGGGAGTGAGTTATATACTCTTCCTCATGTACACCAACATAAATCTAGGAATTTCAGGGGTAAGAAAGAGTCTCAGAGGTGTTCCAATCATATCTACCAAACGCCAAACTTTCTTTTTCTACTGAAGAAGTTTTAACCAAAAATTAGTCAAAAGGGGGAGATTGAAGGCTCTGCAGATTTGAGCAAATTTTTTGTTAAAACAAGGTGTTGAATGCAATGTTCCAACATGAAGAAGATTGGTCAAGACATGATGTCCTAACGAATGTCCTGACATCTTAAACTGATATAGCAGGTTATTTCTAAATCTTGTCCAAGAATTAAGGGACCAATCGGAACATGGATCAAGGAATCAGCCAACAGAAGATTGAAAACCCAACGCAACAGAAGGCTATAAAAGAAGACCAAGACCTAGGACTGAATAACTGAACCTATTGTAACACTTTTGTAAAGTAGAAAATAGGGTTTAGGGTTTTGAGAGTCGTAGAGCTTTCTTGTAAGTCTCCCTCTGTATCGATTTGGTACATTGTGGTAGACATAAGTACTTATACCTATTCAGAAACCCGTAGGTAATGAATCATGTATTGTTCTTGGATGAAGCTTTTAAGCAAATCCAAGTTAACTTGTTAGTCAAGGATGCTTGACTGAACTTTGTATTGAAAGGGGTGTCTTTCATTAGGATGATGTTGTTATGGTGTAGTAACTGTTAGATAATCACATGTTGTGATTTAGGGAGTGAGATGGGTTTCTCTTATCTAGGATGGAGTTCTTAGATAAAGTCTTCATTGGGTAGTGATAGGTAAATGTGGGTGTTTACTGTAAACCTGAGGTTGTTTACATAAAACTATACTACTGATAGTGGATTCTTCTTCCTGGATTGTATCCCCCAGATGTAGGTGATTTGCATCGAACTGGGTTATCATATTCTGTGTTGTTTATCATTCTGCAATTTACAGTTCAGTTTTGATTAACATGTTGGAACAGATGTCGAAACATCTGTGCTTCTGCAGTCACTGATATTCTAGAAATCAGTCTGCTGCTCTGTTCCTTGTTTAATAATTATGAAGAATAATGTCTTTACATGTGTTAGGACATCTGCTGTCTGCTATGTTAGAATTTCAATCTGTATTGTCACTGCTGTTGTAAAAAAGGACACACTATTGCAAAGTGCAGAGTTAGGAAACTTTATGTTTTTAATGATGTCTTTCAATGGATCCCTAGATGCAATCAAGGTTTTACTAATCCCCAAGGACCCAATGAAGATTGGGTACCTAGCACAAGTTGTTAATCATGTAGGAAAAATGTCTTGACTCTATGGAAAGAGTATGGGATCTTGTTCGTAGAGCATCAAGGCACAACACGGTAACATGTCCTTATCATTTTGATCAATGTGACTAACGAGGCGGGTTTTGTTACCAACCAGGTTAACTCTTTGTTTTTTTTTCTTTTAAGTTGTAAAACTAGGTGAATTATTACTAACAAGCTATTTGAGAAGTGTCGAAAAGGTATTATGTTCAATTGTGTAGGATATCTTTGACAAAACTTGCTTAAGACATCAAACTAGGAGTGATCAACCTAAATTGATGAAACATGAGAAGAAGCAAGATAAATATCATAATTGTGCAAGATGAAAAGTCCATCCACAGTGAGAAAATCATATCTCAAGTTGAAAGAATATTCAACATTTATCAAGCGCACTTCTTGAATACATTGCTAATATCACATTCAAATACTTGTGCAAGAAGGAAAGCGGTAAGATTTTTTTGGTCTTATTTGTGCTTCGTGGCACGTGTTGCATTCACTTCAACTTTCGTTTGAAAGTTCTCCGTGGAATGCTTGTGCATCCTCCGTCTTGTTTATGGTGAGATGTACGTAAGTGTTTCTTTTACCTGTTTATTTTATAAGGATAATTGATTAACTATATGTGAAGCTTGTGATATGTGTTTACTTCCAAAAATATCAAATGTGAATGTTGCATGTTTCATTTTATATGTTTATAGTAACCATACATAGATGCCGTCAAAATTCATCTTTATCTTGAACCAAGAAATGCTTGTATATTTTATGTCAAGCAAACAAACCATAAATTTGATTATATGTAGGCATATCTCATAAACCTATTGTTCATGAATCATCTTAAGTTTCTCAAGGTCACTAAAAATCAATTGATTAAAAAATTATTGAAGATTGGAGTCTTCAGATCGACATATACTAGTATAGGTCGACTAGGCTGAGACGTTCGATTTCGGGTCGGCTCATGTCATTTAAATTTAATTTCCAAAATGTGTTGCTTCAGTATGTGCCGACCTGTAGCATGGACAGGCCGACACATACGACCTGAGGTCGACTCATAAGCAACTATTGAGGCATTTCTTTTCATTTCTCTTCACTTCTACTCTTGGTCTTGCATGCAAAAGATACCCATCTTCTTAAATCCACTCGAACCCTCAACATTTACCATTACTTGTGTTTTGTGCTTGAATCAAGCATCATAAAATCCTCTTTTCTTCATTTTCCTCAAAATTTCCAAGAACGCACTCTATCTCATCATAATTCAAATTTCTTCATTGTTGTGAGTTTTTAGCTAGTCATTTGTGTTAGTTTATTGTTAGATTGTGTTTGAGTGTGTGTGTGTTTTGTTATATCACTCATTCTCTCACGAGTTTCGTTCAAACATTTCCACAAACACCTTGTGTGCGAGTTGCTCTTTCACAAATTCAATGGCCTCTAAGTCAAAGAATGCATCCAAAGGAAATGGCAAAGCCTCCTCATCTAATCCTGCCTCTAAGAATCCGTTTTCATTGATTTCAAAGAAGTATAAGAGAGATTTTGAGCTTAAGCTTGTGACTCGCCTTGTCGTCAAGCAATACATATGGAAGAAGAAAACAGTTGAAGGTTTAGCCCTACTCGAAGTCATGACACATGTTGAACATTAAAACATAGACTATTTCCTTCAGTTGGCTCAAGATTATAACGAGGATCTCATTCGCATGTTCTACTCCGGGCTACATGAACAGGAAGGTGCAAGCTTCAAATTTTCTATAGATGACAAAGTGTATCATTTCACAAATGAGTTATGGAGCACTCTATTCAGTATTAGTGATCCTGAAATTGATGAAGAGTTTGATGAAGAATAAATTGATGAAGTAGTGACTGACTCCGATAAGCATACAGATTTCAATTGGAATGTTCACTTGAACAAGATGCTTAAGGCGCCTTGAGCTGCAAACTATTATGAACCAATTACTACAGGTAAATTAAAGATGCAACCTTGAATATTATTGTGGATTGTGTCTCATGTCTTACGTCCGAAAAATGGTGGATTTTCAAGAGTCGATTTTGCGAAAATTCATCTTGTGTATATTTTACTTCAAAGTGTCAAAATCAGCTGGCCACACTACTTTGTTGATCGTATGTTTTCTATCTGTTTCTGCAACAAAGGTACCTCTTTGTGGTATCCTTCCATGATTGCCAAAATTTTAAAGCATTTCAAGATTGGTATGGCAAAAATCGTCTACAAATCACCAAATTCATCTTATGAGTTATCACAACGTACTCTTGTAACACCCTTTTTCTACCCAACAAACATCACGAATAAAAACAACAATTTAATCAGAGTAAAGTCCCAAAAGGGCGCCACATTTCATCACAAAACATCAAATAACCACCTGCTCCGTAACACGGGTTTTACCATTATGAATTTATTTAAACATCACGCAGCGGAAATCAAAATTTAAACCAATTTTTATATTTCAAAACTTCTTAAACAAAACATCATAAAACATCCTCATGCCAACAAATAAAAGAACATAATCGTTCGACTCAAACATCCCAACCCGATGTTACAAATCAGAGCAAGACCCTCTAATCGACTGAGAAATCAAAATACTTCAAAAGCTAAATCTTCATGAGGCAAGAAAGCTAAGCCTGATCACCTGCACGTTACCCACATGGAGGCAACATTCAAACAGGCAGGGTGAGTAATCATGAATCAATATATAAGATATAAGCAAAAGATAAAGCATAAGCACAAACATCATCAAATCATTCACAATCGTCATTAATACATCAATTACATCCATAGAATGCAATGCCACACAATATGTAAATGCAACATCATAAACTCATGCATGTGGTACCAATTCGTCATAATTGACGGACACTGGGCCATCACCCTCCAAATATCCCCACCAAAAGGATCGATTATACACAAGAACTGGAGCACGTCACAAAACACTTCAATCCACACAATGGGATTGAAGCCACCAAATAGACCGAAGTCTTAACTATGCCATGAATGTATGATGCAAACCGTCATAATAATCATCATCATAAAATAGTCATAATTGCATCATCATCCATGAATCATTATCACACAACACCAATTCAGACTCTTCACAATTCGTCACTATACCTCACATTTCGTCATATTATACTCGTCGCATAAGAAAATTCCCGATTTTATCCCATTCATCATCATTACTAGTTTACTGATGTTTTATTACCTCATCATAGCCTTTCATCTTAAAGAAACTGCATCACAAGCGAAATTGGGACAGAAATGGCAAAAACGGGAAAATCTGCCAACAGCCCTGTCTATACGCGTATGGCCATGCCCCATACGCGTATAGCTCAACTCCTCGCCCCTGGCCTGCGTATCATTCGCGTAGGTCCCCTTGCCCAGGCCTCCCTTACGCGTATTACCATCCTTGTACGCGTATCATCAGAGAGGTTTCCCTCTCAAAGATCCCCTTCAATCTCTCATTACGCGTAATGCCTAATCCATACGCGTAATGCACCTTTCCCAAGAACCCCATACGCGTAATGGCTTCCCATATGCGTATGCCTCTTCCTTCCCAGCGTCCCATACAAGTATTGACATCCCACACGCGTATTGTCACCATTCCTTTACGCGTACACTACGCGTACTGGCAGAGGGCCGTGCTGGCCCTGGGGACAGGTGCGTATGCTACGCGTATCACCCTGGGAATGCCCCCTCTTACGCGTAATGCCTCCCCTGTTACGCGTATTACCAGAAAACACACCAAAACTCAGATTTCGCATCTGAACGAAAACCTACCCATTCCAACACCTTCGATCCTCCAAAATCAGACTTAAACCAGTTTCGATTCATCACAAATCTATGTTTTTATCCTACTTCATTATTTACATCAATTCCTTTCTAATTATTAAGTCCTAGTTCGTTAAACCCACCTTCGATAACAGATCTGGTTTGTTCACACATTCACCACATCATCAATAATCAATCACACAAATTTCACAGAATTTTCAGCAACACATACAAATTCATGACAAAAATCATACACAAACAGAGTTACAAAAATTCACCACAGATTTGGCACAAATTCGTCAAAAAAGAAAACACACAAAAATACATCTACCTTAAACCCATATCGAACATATGAACCCTGATTAACCCCCCATATCTCGAATTTTCCAGCAAAAGATCCTTCTTTGGGGTTCTACAGTTGATTCTCTCTTTCGCTATGTCCTAGTCTCCTTTCCTCAACTCTCTCTTCACTTCTTACGGTTGCACAGATTAACTCTCCTAATTCCATATTTTCTTTTTTGTTAAACCTACCTATGGACCCTAATTATGTTTTACCTAAAGTATCCTCAATTAACCCCTCAATATTACCGACTTACCCTTAATGGTTTTCCTAATTAATTTAAATAATAATAATAATAATAATAATGATAATAATAATAAATAATAATCTAATTATTAAAATTATCTTACTATTATTACTAATAAAATAAATCTTAATTTAATTACTACTTCTAAGATACCTCAATGTTCCCTTAACCCAAGGCTACCCCACAACACCTCTCAAGTCATCAAGCGTCACACAATCCATCAAAATTCACCAAAACACCGAATAATCATAATAATTCAATTAAATAATTATTATAATTATTTTGGGGTGTTACAACTCTCACTAACATGATCTATTTCTAGGATATCGAGCATCGAGTATACTATCTCCGCGAGAATGGTAGGAAGATTTTCAATTTAGATGATCCAGACGTGGCTGTTGATGAATCAATCCGATAGACTACATCTTTTATCCGATAGGCTACCTCTCCTATCCTCTGCAATATTTGATAAGGACCGACGAAACGTGGAGTGAGCTTCCTAGACTTCAAAGCTCGACCCACACCAGTCACTGACATCACCCTCAAAAACACATGAACTCCTTCTTGGAACTCGAGTGTTTTCCTTCTCTTATCATGGTAACTCTTTTGACGACTCTGTAAAGCTCTCATCCTTTCTTGGATCATCTTAATCTTCTCAGTTGTCTCCTACATAATTTCAGGTCCGAGTACAACACTCTCGCCTGACTCATACCAACACAAAGGAGTTCTATATCTTCTTCCATACAAAGCTTCATACAGTGCCATTCCAATACTAACATGAAAGCTGTTATTATTCGTGAACTCAATCAACGACAAATGGCTATCCCAAGATCCTCCGCGATCCAACCCATAAGCCCTCAATAAATCCTCTAAAGATTGGATAGTCCTCTCCTTCTAATCGTCCGTCTGCAGATGATATTCAGAACTCATCCTCAACTTAGTGCCCATGGCATCTTGTAAACTCTTCCAGAACCTCGATGTAAATCTCGGGTCTCTATCCGACACAATACTCGAAGGTATCCCATGCAACTTCACAATCTCCTCAATGTACATCTCAGCTAACTTTTGCATAGAATGATTAATCTTCATCGGCAAGAAATGAGCCGATTTAGTTAATCTATCCACAATCACCCAAATCAAATAATTTCCCTTCACCGTTCTCGGCAGCCCCGACATAAAGTCCATGGAAATATTATCCCATTTCCACTCTGGAATGTTCAACGGTTGCATCATACCTAAAGGCTTCTGATGCTCAATCTTTGACTTCTGACAAGTCAAACACGCATAAACAAACTCCGCAATGTCCTTCTTCATACCTGGCCACCAAAACAACTTTTTCAAATCCTGGTACATCTTTGTAACACCGGGATGAATACTCAATCTACTTTGATGTCCTTCTTCATGAATGCTCTTCTTAGTATCTGGAACATCTGGGACACACACTCTATCTCTGAACATCATTACACCATTCTCATCAATCCGAAATTCACCTCCGTTACCTTGGTTGATCAATGTCAACTGGTCAACCAACTTTAAGTCAGATTTTTGTCCCACTCGGATCTCTTCCAGAATACCACTAATCAACTTCAACATTCCCAACCTCACACTGTCAGGAGTCTGTTCACATACTTTTAGGTCTTTGATTGGCTGCATTTTGGCTAAAACAACTTTACAGCAAGATGTTGGGTTAAATGTCCTAACAGGGTTATTTGACATGTTTGCCTGGTACAGCAGGGACTGGTGTTTTATATCTCTTGACAGATTTGATTTGATTTGCTGAGAATTTTTTAGATATACCTCATCATTATACGCAAGGCAAGGAGATTTATTAGGAGCAAGTCTAGATTTAATTGGATTTCATAAAAAGGATCCTTGAGAGTTTTTAGGAAACTATAAAAGATTTGTTCCTATTTTTATGTGAAGATCTTGCAGTTGATTTAAAACGTGAAGATTGGATCTGATTGAAGAGTTCAAGCCCATACAGCAAGAGTCTGTAAATAAGGACTTTCTAGACCTAAAAGAAATAAGAAGAGACAACAACAAGCCATCGGTGCAACATAAGGGTTTAGGGTTTTGAGAGTCTCTTATGTAGTTTGTAAGTCACCCATGTATCTTCTGATACTATGTGGTCGACATAGGTTGTTTTAAACTGTTCTCACTCAAAGCTTTTAAGCAAGAGTTGAATATTGTTCTTGGATGAAGCTTTTAAGCAAATCCAAGATACCTTGTTGGTCAAGAATGCTTGGCGGGACTTTGTATTGAAGGAGGTGTCCTTTAAGTAGGATGAATTAGTTACTAGTGGTAGTAACTGTTAGATATCGCATGTTGTGCTTAGGGGAAGTGAGTAGTGGTTCTCATATCAAAGATGGTGTTCTTTGATAAAGATTTCATTCGGTAGTGATTAAGAGATAAAGTTGTAAATGGGGGAGTTTAGCTTTATAATAATACTACAGATAGTGGAGTCTTCTTCCTGGATTGGTATCCCCCAGAGTAGGTGAGTTGCACTGAATTGGGTTAACATATTATGTGTTGTCTATCATTCTGCACTTTAAAGTTTTGCTGTATTCTTGATAAAAATGCCATAACAGATGTTGTAACATCTGTTGTGACCTTGTGTTAATATCCAGAGTCTCAACTGTTCTGTACTATATTCCTTGTTTAAATAATTATGCAGAACAATGTCTTGACATGTGTTAGGACATCTGCATTGCTAGAATTTCAATTGGTATTAGAGCAGGCATCTTGTCTGTTTCTGGATGAGATCTTTGGGAGATACTTTCTGGCGGTTAAACAAGGAGGAGTTTTGAAGATCAGATCAATTAACTCAGACATACTCAAGGGTATTAATGGATGAGATGGATGTTCTGGGTCGAAGGTAACAACCCAGAGGTTGTTCATGCTGCTAAGGAGGTTCTACAACAACTGCAGGAGAAGTGGCTAGTTCTCTTGTTGGGGTGTTGTATAAGATGTTTTGAAATCTTATTAGGGCAAATTGAATTTGTTCCTTGGTGGTTCCGCTGCATGTGTTTCTGATGGAAGAGCTCTAGAATTATGGGATTCTGGAGTTGTTGCTGAAGAAATATGGTGGAAGGTCCCAATCGTCGACCTCTATATGTGAAGATATCTGCATTCTTTTAATCCAAAGTCGAGAGCGATGGAATGAAGGGAGTTGTTGGAAGATGTCTTTTATGGTGACATGGTACTTGGAAGCTTGGTTCCATCGTACAGTTTGAAGTCAGTTGAAGAGGAGAAGAGTTGAGTTTAGGTTTATCAAGTTCTTGCTCTAGGAGTTTGATAAATTATTGATTGGCTAGGTTGTCAAAGATACTTGAGAATTCTCTCAAGTCCACTCATAAAGGCGTGTCAGTCGTGCATCTAGAGTCTTCTAGTTATTCTTCTAACTAGAAGGTGTTTCTTTGAAACACAACCTGAAAAAAGTGGAGGTGATTTATTTTCACCATCCAAAACAGCAAGGAAGGATTCATATCTCTTAACCCTAAGGCAAAGAAGATACTTGCAAAATATTGAATACTTGATAAGTGTTCATGAAGTGATCTGGTGGAGCTTAGCTACAACAGTGAAATAGGGTTATTGGACAAGGATTTAAGATCAATTGCTATTTGTGGAATTCACAAGTATTTAATTGATTATCCTTGAAAGTCAAGATTGCTGATGTTTAACAAGATGTTGGAACATCACATCATCAGAGTTTGTGCATAATCATGGGAGGGGTACTGCATACGCTTTAGCATCTGTTTTAGTCTTGGGTGTTGACCTATGAATCGGCTTCTATCTGGTGTGACAGAAGCATGTGATCTCTGGAGATTTTCCTGGAAAGAAACTGGTCTGGACATTGGTGTTGTTAAAGATGATGACGAAGACATCATAATCTTGATGGTTATCTCTTGGATCAGTTTATTTATGATCTAAGAGTATTGGAGTGCAACAGGTATGTTCAAGTGGTTACTAGAAGCATCTGGTGGTGGCATAGCTTGGATTAGTTTATTTCTGATCTAGGTACTTAGGAGCATATGATCTTGCTCAGTTTGAAGGTCAAGGTTAAGTGGCAGTTACTGTAATACCCCAAAATTTGCTCTCTCTTTTGTCATCATAGCATAGCATTATCATATATCATATCATATCCATCTCATTAGCATTGCATTGCATCTTTAACATAGAAAAATGAAGCATAGCATCCTTCTTACCATCAAGGCACGTGATCAGGTGAAAGATGGACAATCAAGGAATCATTCAAGGCATAAAAGGTCAAACAAGTTGCCTCAAGGCAAGCCAAGAGGTCTTTCATGTCTCATACTATTTCAATTGATCATCCAAAACCTCAAGAAAGTGAGATTCAATAGGAGATTGAAGCACTACATCTTTCACTATGCAAGAGATCCAAAAAATGAAGGAAAACCCTCAAAAGAGATGGTTCATTGGTTTAAAATCACCCTCAAGTGGCATATCTCATCATCCTTTAAGAGGATACACAACATACTCTGAGGAATTTGAAATTGAAGACTGCACATTTTTCCCCTTAGGAGGAAGGTACTAAAATTAGGGTTTCCAATTAAATCAGGGTATCTCTGATTTTTTGGACAAAACTTGATGTCATGGTATTCTACATGTCCTTGAGTGTATGTGTGTGGAAAATTACATCTCAATTGGTTTTAGAAGTGGTTCAATTGGAAGAAAGATAAAAAATCAGGAAATTTGGGGCTAAGTCAAATAATCAGAGGAAAAAGTCAACTCTTGACTTTTTGAGGCCAAATTCATGAAATTCATGTTATATGTGACCAATGTACAAAATTTGATCAAGAAACTCCAAAGGGATCATGAAAAAATCAAGATTTGAAAAGTTGCCATTTTTGGAAGAAGTAGGGTTTCCAAAAATAGTAATTTTGGGCTACTTTGCACCAGACTTTGAACCAAGGCCATTCAAAATTGAGACATCAAATGAAAATTCCAGTCAGCCACAACAAAAGATCTTGTTTCAAGCTTCAAATACATGTGTAGAACATCTCCATTGGATAAAAATTGAGTGAGATATGATTTATCAAAGTTTGAGCAAAGTAGGTCCAAAATCAGGTCATGACCAAGAATTCCTAGGCCCACGCGCCATCTTTTTTACAAACAGGTGGTATGCCAAATGTTTTGATCAATTACTCATGGTTAGAGGCCTCAAATGAAAAATCTTTCAACATGAAAGTTGTTCCCCTATGTGAGATCTTCAAATTTTGTGTTCATGATTTGTTCATTTGATCAAAGGTTAAGAAGTTATGTTGAGTCCAATTTGCTATGATCATGCTGAAAACCCAGGTGCCAAGATGCCTTGCCAGCCAACCCCTTTGCCTCGCCCATGTCCAGTTCCAACTTGTGTGTTCCAATCCATTTTTCAACCTATTCCAAGCCTCATTGCAATTCATTTTTCATACCAATCATGTTCTCTCATATCATCTCTTTCAAATGACTCCAAAAACTCATCAAGCCATCCACAATACATGGAGAATTTCACCTTCAAACACCCACTGATGCATCAAGTGTGTTGCTGCTACCAAAGCATAAAAATTCATGGTTAATGTTGAAACTCTACATCAGTTTACACGTGCATTACTCATACCATTCGTCCATTGCCCTTTTAAACCAAACACCTTTCATACACACCATAGCACGTGCCTCATTATGCATGAAAGTAGAAAGAATGGAAACTTGCTGAACAAGTTTATGTTACAACAGGCTTGCCATTTCACTTTCTCTTCATCTCCACCATAACCCACCATGAACTATCATCACCATATCATTGCTCTCCCTAACTAACTTGACTCAGTTAGTTAGGGATGACTCACCTAAACCACCTCAACTCAGTTAATTAACCCAGTTAACCATGGTTAAGCTCGCCCTATAAATAGAAATCTCTCTCTCAAATTTCATTTCAACATCATTTTCTCCTTTTTCACTTCAGAAACTCTCTCATTCTCTCTGAGTTTTCTCATCTTCTTCTCCAAATTTCAACTCCATTGTTCTTCCATTGATCATTCCTTAGTGTGGTTGAATCAAGATCAACAAATACAACTTAGCTTCTACAAGTTTACATCGTTGCAACCTTCAATTCCCTTCCTCAATACGTGAATCAGTAGCATTTATTTTGCTAAGGTTGGAGATCTAGAAGCTCAACATATCAAGCTTTTCTCTGGTTTTCTCAACATCTCCAATTTCTCCACATTTTCAGGTTTCATCATTCAACTTCGCTTCAGTTGATTTTCATTAATTTTGACTTGTTTTTGTTAATAGAAGCTTGATAGAAGCTCTGCATACTCCGACTAGTTGATAGGCCTTGTAGAGGCTTAGATCCAAAACTTAGGGCATGGTTTGATCCTCTCTGTTCTTTATGTACGTGCTTGCTATGTGAAAAAAAAGTGTGTATCCGTGCTCTCCATTACTTCCTCTTCATTTTGTTATAATATTTGTGAAATTCTGGGAAACATGAAGTTGCAGACGGTGGTGAGTGACCGGAGGTCCCTCTCCGGCCGGTGGCTGTAAATGCTAGGGTTTATCATGTTTTAATCGCGACCGTTGATTCATGCACATCGTGTGGTTAAGGACTTGCCAGCGCATTAAAATACACATGCATCTCACGTGCTCAATTCTGATTTCTTTCTAAACTTTGTGTGGTGCAGTGCATGGTATGTAGTGTGTGCCTTCATGTGCGTGCGTTGGATTGGTCTACTTTGACTATTGTGTTGACTTGACTTGATCCAAGGGTGATAATTGCTTGACTTTTGTTTGACTGAGTGTGCATGATTGCTAGTATGGATTACGCTTGGAATTGGACTGGATCTTTGCTATTTACACCGTGTGTTTCAGAGCCCAAACCATTTTGAACTGATAATTTGCTATGCCTTTTGGGTTGAAGAACGCAGGGGCAACTTATCAAAGAGCAATGGTGACGTTATTCCATGATCTAATTCATAAAGAGATCGAGTGCTATATGGATGACATGATTGCTAAATCAAAGACAGAAGAGGAACACCTGATCAACTTGAAGAAGCTGTTTGAGAGGTTGAGGAAATTCAGGTTGAGAGTGAATCCTAACAAATGTACTTTCGGCGTGCGGTCTGGAAAATTGCTTGGTTTCATTGTCAGTGAAAAAGGAATAGAGGTTGATCCTGCTAAAGTGAAAGCTATACAAGAAATGCCTGTACCGAGAACTGAGAAAGAAGTTCGCGGCTTTCTAGGGAGGTTGAACTACATTTCAAGGTTCATATCTCACCTAACTGCCACCTACGAACCGATATTCAAAATGCTAAGAAAATATCAAACGGTCAGGTGGAATGATGATTGTCAAAATGCATTCGATAAAATAAAAAGATATGTGCAGGAACCTCCAATTCTGATACCTCTAGTTCAAGGGAGACCACTGATTATGTACTTGACAGTGCTCGAAGGATCCATGGGTTGTGTTCTCGGTCAACACGACGAGACAGGTAGGAAAGAACATGCTATCTACTACCTGAGCAAGAAGTTTACAGATTGTGAATCACGTTATTCAATGCTTTAGAAGACATGTTGCGCACTCGCATGGGCCGCAAAGCGATTAAGACAATATATGCTCACACATACAACCCTGTTGATCTCAAAATTAGATCCGGTCAAGTATATTTTTGAGAAACCAGCACTTACAGGCAGAGTTGCAAGGTGGCAGATGGTACTGACAAAGTACGATATTCAATTTACTTTGCAAAAAGCAATCAAAGGAAGTATACTGTTAGATTATCTTGCGCAACAGCCTCTTGATGATTATCAGCCCATGAAGTTTGATTTCCCTGATGAGGACATCATGTTTCTCAAAGCGAAAGACTGCGAGGAACCACTTCTAGAGGAGGGGCCTGACCCTGAATCCAAATGGAGTTTGATGTTTGACGGGGCAGTTAATATGAATGGGTGCGGAGTTGGTGCAGTTCTCATTACGCCAGAAGGTGTTCACATGCCCTTCACTGCCCGAGTAACTTTCGGGTGTACCAACAATGAAGCAGAATACGAAGCTTGCATACTAGGGATTAAGGAAGCTATTGATTTACGAATCAAGACCCTCGATATCTTTGGTGATTCAGCACTGGTAATCAATCAAGTAAAGGGAACTTGGCACACACATCAGCAGAATTTGATTCTGTATAGAGATTATACGAGGAGATTGCTGACATTCTTTACAACTGTTAAGTTGTACCATGTTCCCAGAGATGAAAATAAGTTTGCAGACGCCTTGGCCACTATATCTTTGATGATCAAAGTGCATGGTTGGAACTTTGTACCCAGGATCGATGTATCTCGTCTTGATAGACCTGCTTTTGTGTTTGATGTTGATGCAGTGTCTAACGACAAGCCTTGGTACCATGACATTAAATGCTTCTTGGAAAATCAAGAATACCCGCCCGGGGCATCTTCCCAAGACAAGAAGACATTAAGAAGGCTAGCCGGTAGTTTCTTCTTGAACAAAGATGGCGTGCTGTATAAAAGAAATTTTGACACGGTTCTGCTCAGATGCGTGGATAGACACGAAGCAGACCTGTTGATGATTGAAGTGCACGAAGGCTCTTTCGGTACCCATGCTGGAGGACATGCGATGGCTAAGAAATTGTTGAGATTGGGGTATTATTGGTTGACAATGGAGTCAGATTGCTGCAAGTATGCCCGCAAGTGTCACAAATGCCAGATCTATGCAGACAAAGTACACGTTCCTCCAAATCCGTTGAGCATCATGTCCTCTCCGTGGCCCTTTGCAATGTGGGGCATTGATATGATCGGGAAAATTGAGCCTACTGCTTCAAACGACCATCATTTCATCTTGGTCGCCATTGATTACTTCACTAAATGGGTTGAAACAGCGTCTTATGCCAATGTCACTAAGCAAGTGGTGGCTTGTTTCTTGAAACGAGATATCATTTGTCGATATGGAGTGCCCGAAAGAATCATTACTGATAATGGTTCTAATTTGAATAATAAGATGATGGTTGAGCTATGCCGGGACTTCAAAATCGAACATCACAATTCTTCTCCGTACCGCCCAAAGATGAATGGCGCGGTCGAAGCGGCCAACAAAAATATCAAGAAGATTGTACAGAAGATGGTGGTCACGTACAAAGATTGGCATGAGATGTTACCATTGGCTTTGCATGGGTATCGAACATCAGTCCGCACGTCCACTGGGGCAACGCCATACTCATTTGTATATGGTATGGAGGCAGTTCTACTGATTGAAGTTGAGATTCCCTCTCTCTGAGTATTGATGGACGTTAAGCTAGATGAAGCTGAATGGGTACGAGCCAGATTTGATCAGCTGAGTCTTATTGAGGAGAAGCGATTAGCAACATTATGTCATAGCCAGCTATATCAGCGCAGAATGAAGAGGGCATTCGATCAAAAGGTTCGACCTCAAGTTTACAAGGTCGGAGATGTGGTAATCAAGAGAATACTTCCTCCGAGTACAGATCACAGGGGTAAATGGACTCCTAATTATGAAGGTCCATTCGTGGTTAAAAAGGTTTTCTCAGGTGGAGCCTTATTGCTGACAACCATGGATGGTGAAGACTTTTCATCCCCTGTTAATTCAGATGCAGTTAAAAAATACTTCGTATAAACAGACCCGCTGGATAAAAAAAGAAAAAAATCCAGGCAAAAAAGGGCATCCCGGCGAACCAAAAACAGAATAAAGGTTCGGGCAAAAATTAGGGATATAATTGAAAAAATTGTACACCCGGTAAGTTGAACACCCGAAAGGGCAACTTAGCCAAAAAAGGGTATCCCGGTGGATTGAAAACCTGAAAAGGCGATCCACGCAAAAGAGGGATTCAAGCGAATGACTGCAGTCTAAATTAATCTGTACGTTCTCTATTCTTCGGCAAACTAGCCAAGTTTCCGAAGGAGGAATTGTTCCGATCACGAGCTTCCGAAGGCGAAGATAATTAAGAGAGTTGGAATACATACTGGCTATAACAGAATCAGAAATAAGTTGGAATCCAATTTCTGCATTATCATTAGGATAAATGTCTTTTCTCAATTTTATGGCAATCAACTCTTTCAGGGGTTTGCTTTCGATTGTAAATTCGCCGATTTTGGCATTTCATCAATAAAGTTGAATATTCAGTCACAAGCTTTTATTTTCATTTTACTGTTTTGTTTGCAAAAACGTACGATTTTTGATAATAAAACATTGCTTTGAAAATATCTTGGCCTTGCAAAAACATGCACAAAAAAGACAATTAAAATTACTTTTCTTGTTGGGCAACCTTGGATGGTGTACTCAAAAGAGACCACGCAATATCCAGGGGCATGTGCATATATTTTTTCTGTTGCAGGTAATGAGTACGATTGATCCAAGCAGCACGATCGTTATCTCTCGGCATAATCAACAGATATTTGCTATGACTTGATACTGTTGTATCTTATTAAGTCGATTCTTCCATTTAAGTTTTCCCACCGGGTGTTGTGACGACAACGGTTGTCGAAGATTGAATTCTTCTGGGTTGATAACGGTTATTAATGCAGTGAGCACTCCATGTCAACAACGAGTGCAAATCCTCCAGTACCTCGCAGACGATGTGAAGGGTAGTTCAAGGGCGAACGTTCGGAAGTTGAAGACAGGGTGTTCGTCTAAGAGTTTGAAAACGCTTGGTTTTCTATAAAATCTTCTTAAGAGACGAAGCTTTTCGCAGCAATATTCCTTGTGGCGTTTATTCTCGGCAGGATGTACCAGCAAGTGGTAGTGTCATATTTCCCGCAGGTTTCAGCATGTGAAATTTGTCAAAGAATAATCCCCAGCGGAGTTGTTGACCTTCCCGAGCATGGGGCATTTTGAATTTCCCCAGCAAAAGATGTTCCCGATTTGTTGTCCCCAGTAGAGTTTGAGGACGTTTGGTCTTCTGTAAAATCCTCTCAAAAAGCAAGTTCCCCAGCAAGGTCTAAATAGATCGAGGGAATCTCTTCTTCAGCAAAGTGTCAGCAAATAATATTACCCAGCCGGTGGTGTAATTCTCAATATTGCTCATTTACAGCTCAAAGTCCAATTTATTTTTGGCATACAGACAGTTGTTCGTATTATTCCAGCAGATGGGATAGTATTGCAGATGATTGTCCCAGCAGGTGGGGTGGTCACTATATACAGTTTATTCATATTATTCCAGCAGGTGGGATAGTATTGCAGATGGTTTTTCCAGCAGGTGGAGTGATCATTTGGCAAATCTTCCAAAGCCGGTTTGGTAAGCACTAAAGTCCAACGACAGATTGGCAGAAATCCAACACGAATTGGTAAAAGTCCAATGACAGTTTGGTAAAGCTGCAAAAGTCCATCTGAATATGGCAAGTTTGAGATTCCAAAGCCGGTTTGGTAATCATTAAAGTCCAACGACAGATTGGTAGAAATCCAACACGAATTGGTTAAAGTCCAACGACAGATTGGCAGAAATCCAACACGAATTGGTAAAAGTCCAACGACAGATTGGCAGAAATCCAACACGAATTGGTAAAAGTCCAACGACAGATTGGCAGAAATCCAACACGAATTGGTAAAAGTCCATTGTTTAGAATGGCAGAGCAGCTAAAGTCCATCGACAGTATGGCAAGCTAGTAGTTGCCTGGCGTCATTCAAAAAGACATTGTTGAAAGTCCATTGACAGTATGGCAAGCCAGTAGTCGCCTGGCGTCGTTCAAAAAGACATTGTTGAAAGTCCATCGACAGTATGGCAAGCCAGTAGTCACCTGGCGTCGTTCAAAAAGACATTGTTGAAAGTCCATCGACAATATGGCAAGCCAGTAGTCGTCTGGCATCGTTCAAAAAGACATTGTTGAAAGTCCATCGACAGTATGGCAAGCCAGTAGTCGTCTGGCGTCGTTCAAAAGACAGATCTCTCCGACAACGTTCATTGAAGATTCAATCCAGCAGTCTCGTTGGGTTTATATCCCTTTTGTTCTTCATCATCCAGAGCAAATTTTTGGTTATATTTGGTATTCAATCACTATATACCTTGAAGGTCTGAAAGCAATCACTTTCAGGCATTCAGGTCTACAGCGTTTGAATAGTGGCAGCTGTAATACCCCAAAATTTGCTCTCTCTTTTGTCATCATAGCATAGCATTATCATATATCATATCATATCCATCTCATTAGCATTGCATTGCATCTTTAACATAGAAAAATGAAGCATAACATCCTTCTTACCATCAAGGCATGTGATCAGGTGAAAGATGGACAATTAAGGAATCATTCAAGGCATAAAAAGGTCAAACAAGTTGCCTCAAGGCAAGCCAAGAGGTCTTTCATGTCTCATACTATTTCAATTGATCATCCAAAACCTCAAGAAAGTGAGATTCAATAGGAGATTGAAGCACTACATCTTTCACTATGTAAGAGATCCAAAAAATGAAGGAAAACCCTCAAAAGAGATGGTTCATTGGTTTAAAATCACCCTTAAGTGGCATATCTCATCATCCTTTAAGAGGATACACAACATACTCTAAGGAATTTGAAATTGAAGACTGCATATTTTTCCCCTTAGGAGGAAGGTACTAAAATTAGGGTTTCCAATTAAATCAGGGTATCTCTGATTTTTTGGACAAAACTTGATGTCATGGTATTCTACATGTCCTTGAGTGTATGTGTGTGGAAAATTGCATCTCAATTGGTTTTAGAAGTGGTTCAATTGGAAGAAAGATAAAAAATCATGAAATTTGGGGCTAAGTCAAATAATCAGAGGAAAAAGTCAACTCTTGACTTTTTGAGGCCGAATTCATGAAATTCATGTTATATGTGACCAATGTACAAAATTTGATCAAGAAACTCCAAAGGGATCATGAAAAAATCAAGATTTGAAAAGTTGTCATTTTTGGAAGAAGTAGGGTTTCCAAAAATAGTAATTTTGGGCTACTTTGCACCAGACTTTGAACCAAGGCCATTCAAAATTGAGACATCAAATGAAAATTCCAGTCGGCCACAACAAAAGATCTTGTTTCAAGCTTCAAATCCATGTGTAGAACATCTCCATTGGATGAAAATTGAGTGAAATCAAAGTTTGAGCAAAGTAGGTCCAAAATCAGGTCATGACCAAGAATTCCTAGGCCCACGCGCCATCTTTTTTACAAACAGGTGGTGTTCCAAATGTTTTGATCAATTACTCATGGTTAGAGACCTCAAATGAAAAATCTTTCAACATGAAAGTTGTTCCCCTATGTGAGATCTTCAAATTTGGTGTTCATGATTTGTTCATTTGATCAAAGGTTAAGAAGTTATGTTGAGTCCAATTTGCTATGATCATGCTGAAAACCCAGGTGCCAAGATGCCTTGCCAGCCAACCCTTTTGCCTCTCCCATGACCAGTTCCAACTTGTGTGTTCCAATCCATTTTTCAACCTATTCCAAGCCTCATTTCAATTCATTTTTCATACCAAACATGTTCTCTCATATCATCTCTTTCAAATGACTCCAAAAACTCATCAAGCCATCCACAATACATGGAGAATTTCACCTTCAAACACCCACTGATGCATCAAGTGTGTTGCTGCTACCAAAGCATGAAAATTCATGGTTAGTGTTGAAACTCTACATCAGTTTGCACGTGCATTACTCATACCATTCAACCATTGCCCTTTTAAACCAAACACCTTTCATACACACCATAGCACGTGCCTCATTATGCATGAAAGTAGAAAGAATGGAAACTTGCTGAACAAGTTTATGTTACAACAGGCTTGCCATTTCACTTTCTCTTCATCTCCACCATAACCCACCATGAACTATCATCACCATATCATTGCTCTCCCTAACTAACTTGACTCAGTTAGTTAGGGATGACTCACCTAAACCACCTCAACTCAGTTAATTCACCCAGTTAACCATGGTTAAGCTCACCCTATAAATAGAAATCTCTCTCTCAAATTTCATTTCAACATCATTTTCTCCTTTTTCACTTCAGAAACTCTCTCATTCTCTCTGAGTTTGCTCATCTTCTTCTCCATGATTTCAACTCCATTGTTCTTCCATTGATCATTGCTTGGTGTGGTTGAATCAAGATCAACAAATACAACTCAGCTTCTACAAGTTTACCATCGTTGCAACCTTCAATTCCCTTCCTCAATACGTGAATCAGTAGCATTTATTTTGCTAAGGTTGGAGATCTAGAAGCTCAGCATATCAAGCTTTTCTCTGGTTTTCTCAACATCTCCAATTTCTCCACATTTTCAGGTTTCATCATTCAACTTTGCTTCAGTTGATTTTCATTATTTTTGACTTGTTTTTGTTAATAGAAGCTTGATAGAAGCTTGCATACTCCGGCTAGTTGATAGGCCTTGTAGAGGCTTAGATCCAAAACTTAGGGCATGGTTTGATCCTCTCTGTTCTTTATGTACGTGCTTGCTATGTGAAAAATAAGTGTGTATCCGTGCTCTTCATTACTTCCTCTTTATTTTGGTATAATATTTGTGAATTTCTGGGAAACATGAAGTTGCAGACGGTGGTGAGTGACCGGAGAAGGTGACCGGAGGTCCCTCTCCGGTCGGTGGCTGTAAATGCTAGGGTTTATCATGTTTTAATCACGACCGTTGATTCATGCACATCGTGTGGTTAAGGACTTGCCAGCGCATTAAAACACACATGCATATCACGTGCTCAATTCTGATTTATTTTTAAACTTTGTGTGGTGCAATGCATGGTATGTAGTGTGTGCCTTCATGTGCGTGCGTTGGATTGGTCTACTTTGACTATTGTGTTTACTTGACTTGATCCAAGGGTGATAATTGCTTGACTTTTGTTTGACTGAGTGTGCATGATTGCTAGTATGGATTGCGCTTGGATTTGGACTGGATCTTTGCTATTTACACCGTGTGTTTCAGAGCCCAAACCATTTTGAACTGATAATTTGCTATGCCTACACCCCTCCCTTATTTCAATTCCTTTTTATTTTCAATTTTTGTACTCGTTTCATTTTTTATTTTTGAAAATACCAAACAGCATTATAAAATTCTAGAAAAATTCATGAGTGTTATCAAGACATTTAAGAAATTTTTGATATTTTTATTTCATGATTTTATGACAGTTTTGCCCCTGTCTCATAATTTTCTTTGAATTTCCATTTGTATGCATTCCAAGTGTGATATATGAATTTGTGGAATTTTGTTCTTGCTCATTACCAATTGTTTTGACTTGATTCTTTTTGCATTGATTCACTAATACATTGAATCATGTTATTTGATTTTTTTTTTGATCTTTTAGGTCATTTTATGACATGTTTTGATGCTTATCTTTGCACTACTTTGCATGATGTTTCAACTTGACCTAATGCATTTGTTTGAAGTCATTTTGCTTTGAATTTTGACATGCTATATTAATGTATGATTCACTCCAGATTTAGGCATTCAAATACCATGCTTGCAAAATTTTCATAAGTCCATTTGATTTTTGTTTAATGCATTACATTTGAAGAATAATCCATGTCATAACATTGTAACTTTTGTGCATGTTTACATGAATTCCTTTTGTGCATATTTGTATGAGCATTTGCATATTTTGTGAGCTATCCATGTGATATTATAGGTCCTTGGTACACATTATAGGTCATATTTGAATGTTCATTTTAATTTGAACTTTGTGCATCCTTAACATGTATTGTGTGCACTTTCCTTTTGAACTTTCACTTCACTTCTTCTTATATTACTTCTTGAATGTCTTGATGTTGATTCATGAACACTTTTGAGATGTGTTTGTAAACCATTTCTCATTTAGTTTCAATTCTGATTTTAGGTTTGCATGTTCCATTTATGCATGTTCCTTTCCTTTCTTTTCATCCTTCATCTATCCTTTCTTATGGCAACATGCTTAAATGCTATGGATGATGATTGTTGCTTATTCATTTGAACTTGTATGATGATGATCACTTGTTGTCAATATGATTCACATTCTGGTTGTGATATTAAGACTTGATTCTTCATCTTGTTCTTTTAGACTTTAATGTGTATTAAGTGTTCTTTTTACTTCTTATACATTGTTTCCATGTTTACTAACCATGTAGGGGCTTTGGTAAGTTGAACTTGAGTGTGGATAAGGAATCCACATTCAAACTTCTTTCCTTTCATCTTTTACAATTCAATCTTGTGTTTTGTTAAGCACTTATGTGCTTTCTTTGATTAACTCATTGCTTTCCCTTTTGAGTTACAATTCATCTTCTACTTTAGAAGTGAATTGTTTAATTCATTCCTTCTTTAGACTTTAGGTTTTGCAACCTCACAAACCATTAGGATCACACCCTTAACTAATCAATTAGGATTGAGTCTTAGTTCACATAGATTTTACCTTTCTTCTCTCTTGAGTCTTTCATCTTCTCATCTCAAAGAAAATTCAAAATATCTAATAAAGGTAGGCACTTATTGCATTTAGGCCTTTCATATAAAGAAAAGATTATAAGGGGTATTCTCTTGTAATCTTAGAATGTGTAGCATATAGCCCATCTTGGGTCAATGTGTTAAACATTTGATCTTGTATGAGGGACTTAAATGCAATACTTGTTGAAGGTACAAATAAAAAACACTTCTTCATTTCTTAATCAACAAAAACACTTAATAAACACAAGTATGCTAGTGTGTTTGAACCTTGACAATTGGAACTAAGTGTGGGGGTCTTCTTCACACTTAGTTTACTTTCTTACATATTCCATCTTGGAATGTGAGAATGTATACATTCCAATGACTAAGATTTAGATACACTGTCATATGCAAACAAATAACAAAATTTCTTAAAAAACAAAAACAAACAATAACGTCTTTCCTTCGGGAATTCTTTCCTCATCTCCTTCAATCATTCCTTAAGGATGCGTCATTTCCGTTCTATCGCAAACAGGTAACGCCTAAGTCTCCCTACAGCGAGCTGCAACACCTAAACTGCTAGGACGCGAACGTTGACGCATTCCACTAAAAAACACAAACAATCCATCCCTAGTTAGGGGAACTACGTCGCTCTGATTCTCATGTTCCCGATGAGATACGTAGGCAGTGGGGTAGGGCCCATTCAAGCACTTCTTTTATTTTCCCTACATTTATTTCTCTTTCTCTTCTTTCCTTTTTTCCAGTTCCTTTTCCAGTATTCTTTTCTATCACCCTTTGATCAAGACAAGCAAGCGTGGATCCCATCGGGTACGATGGACGTGAGGGGGTCCTAATACCTTCCTCTCG
This sequence comes from Lathyrus tuberosus, assembly GCA_022829125.1. Lineage (NCBI taxonomy): Eukaryota > Viridiplantae > Streptophyta > Magnoliopsida > Fabales > Fabaceae > Lathyrus > Lathyrus tuberosus. Next base: position 3,181,721 of record JALAZF010000199.1, on the reverse strand, counting down.
CGTAACCGACTCCCGAATCCAGTTCTCTTGGTCGCAAGACCATGCTCTTTCCTTCTCTCAGGTTTATGCAGTGTTTCCTTTCCCTCTCTTGGGATAAATACACATTGCTGGCGACTCTGTTCGGTGCCACTTTCGCGTTTGTACTTGGATGAAAATCCCAGGAGCGACAGTTACCTCTGACTTTCTACAGACTGCTCTACTGAGGAAAGTGGCATTCTTTGGTATGGTTATGGTTTAGTCTTGGATTAATTTATCTTCTGAAGATTCAGACGTGGCAGGTGTGAAGTCTTTGGAGTTGCAAAGCAGGATGGAGGTTGTCTACTCAAACTTGGTTGTTGAATCAAGTCTATGAGAGCATGAAACTCTTGTTCTGTAATAGGGAGGAGGTTCTTCTAAGTGGCAGAAGGAGGAGCTGAATTCAGCAGTTGGATGTCGTATCAGAATATTCTGACATCTAGCTTAACATCAGAATCTCAGCTGGTGATGTGGCACATCAGCTTAAGATAAGGTGATCTACAGGAGAATGGAAGTTATGGAAGCTTAAAAAAGGTCTATCTCATGCAGTTTGCGGGAGCTGTGGTTTGAGAATATGTTACATGTCTAGAGGATTGGTGGATCCAAGATGTCTTGCTATGGAGCAAGTAGTTCATGTGACTTGAAGATCAGATTTCATTGGTGGATCAGTGTATCTTGTGGGAGTTCTGAAGAAGAGTGAGATCAATCAAAAGGTGGCATTTGGTTGGTTTCATAGTGTGCATTCAAGTAGGGTGCTTGGAACTAATTACTCTTGGGCAGAAGGGTAGTTGGTTGAAAATGACAGGAGGTGATGATTCTTGGAGCTTGTGGCAGAAGTTCTTAGTTTATGAAAGATACCTTCTTTTGGTGGATGAGAGTTTATTTCTCTCTGGGTTTCTGGAGTTCTTGTTGATCAAGCTGGTGGCGCAGTGTTGTTAGAAGATCTTCAGTTGGATTAATATGCAGATAGTAAGTCCAGTGGTGGAGCATATCAAGAACCATGGAGTGTGGTGTCTATGATGTGTGAAGGATGTCCTAACTGATGTTTTAACATTTTCTAGGTTGGTTATCCTTGGAGTAGGATACTAAGTTCTGAGTTTAGAACTTGACACTCACATCTTGTCTAAGAGGTATTTATCTTATCATACGGGAGAATGATGGGTAAAGGATTGTCTTGGAAGTCTGATGTGAATGGGACATGCTAGAAGTGGATAAGTTTGGTGCTTGTGGAGCAAATGGGATGAAGATTTTTGGAGAATGTGTTTGACGTTCTTCAAGTGTGAAGAATATCTGTGTGAGCTAGCAAACTAAGGGGCCCTGTGCATCTCTTTGAGGACTGTGAAGCATTCAAAGTTAATTGGGTTGTATCTCAGGGAACAAGGAGATCTATACATGAGAATTCAGGAGGAGTTCGTGTGGTGTATGGATGGTTTCTGGATGAGAGGTATCAATGGAGCTTTGGTCTCAATCCAAGAGTTTGTTAGTTATGGTACAAGGATGCGTTACTGGTACTCTCACTATATGATCATGAAGTTGTCATGGGATATCATGTGGTGATTTTGGGTGGTTCTTGATGAAGAAGCATCTGTTGAGAAAGATAGGGGGAGGACTTCTATTTGATTAATGTACTGGTGTGGTACATGGTTTGCTTCAGGGTCAAGCAGTGGGTGAATGCGTTCAGCAGGTGTGTTGAACAGAGGGTGCACTCTTGAAGACATGAAGATGTGTCTTATATTTTCCATTCATTTAGGGTGTTCTTCTTGCAAAGGAGTACTAGTTATCTACGACAGGGGGAGTTAGACTTCTGTTATGGATATATGGCTGTTGTAGTGCAGTTGTTTATCAAGATTGTTCGTGGTTTCAAGCAATCTGTGATAGAATACCTCTGGTGAGGGTGTAATGTCAGTCAAGATGTCATGACATTGTGTTACTGGTATAGTTCTGGGAAAAATTTACAGGTTAATTATTGTTCGGTCATTGAGTGTCAATGGATTGAATTAGAGTTGTATAAGCTTCTGAGTTGGATGTGTTCTGCTGCTGACTTGCTTGGTTTTGGTTGATTGCCCTTAAATGCATAGTTGCTTGGTGTCATACCCCAAATTTTGACCACCAAGATTTCCCATAATTTTGAAGATCATTACCACAATATGGATGTACCATCATGACTCATCAATCTCCTCAAGGATTGTTGAGCTTTTACTACAATCAAGAATCAGGGTTTTTGAGCCCTCCCAGAACATTTAGACAAAAGATCAATCAAGAAATGACATGATCTTCAACTTGTCTTACCTCTTAAAACATCCACAAAGTATCAAGAGGAACCTCACGCCAAAAATCAAGCACACAGTTGTGACATTCCAAGTGTTTTGAGCCTCGAAACACCCGATGTCGCCAAATTAGGGTTTTGGGCGACTAGAACCTCCAGAGTGAGATTTTCATAAGAGGATGAGCCAAGACTTCAACATGTGACTCAATATGCTCAAAATAACCCTAAAGATCCATTTTCAAAGCTAAATTACCCTCAGAGGATGCATTCCCCAAAAGTCGGGAATTAGGATTTTTACGCGCCGAACCGCTCCGGAGCCAAAAGTAAAAACATGACTTTTTTGGCAAAAACGATCCTTATGACTCATGTTTTCATAAAATATGATTTATAATGTCATTTGAACAAGAATTGATCAAGAAACCAAGATAACTTGTAAAAGGGGTAACCTTGAAAAATTGAAAATTTTTCTAAGTTACTAAAAATTTGAATGATTTTGGTACCAACTTCCAAGGATCATAACTTGTGATCCAAGCAGCTATTTTGGGTGATCCAAAGCCTAATTTGTAGGTCTTCCTACATTCTACAAAAGCTTCAACTACCTCAAACTCCAATTCTTCATGGATTTTAAGTTATGGAGTGATCAAAATGACAAGAATGAAGAAAATGACACTTTTTCAACACTTAGTGAAAATCTGCCTAAGTTACTAGCCCTGAACATCAAAGTTCATGGGGGTTTTTTCAGTTGGATTTAAATAGTTTCAAGACCAACTATGATCATACATGGATAGTATCATATGAGGGCTCTTTAAAAAGTACAAGAGCCTCCCATAACTCAACTTGAGCAAGAAGATATGATCCATTGAAAATGGCATTTTTCACTAATTTTTGCAAGGCAAATTTGTGCATTGTTGCTCGAATTGATCAAATTGTGCAATAACAAGCATGGTTATCCATCTGCACACCTCAAGTGGGAACAACCAAGGGACAAACACTGATCCACCAGCCTTACAAGTCCATGGATCTATGTTTAGACATGACACTCCTAAAATTCAAGATGCTTCAAATGGTCAATTTTGTTTCCAAGCATTTAACTGATGCATAGAGGTGGCATTCATCAAGACAATGTTATACAAGTTCAGGCAAGCCTTATCCCTGAACCAGAGAACTTATATCCTGTGCTCTAACCTCAAGTCAATAGCTAGAGGAGACTTGAGATTCCATTTGACCACAATTTGCCACAGACCTGCTGCAGTTGCCATTCACTATTGCAGCCAAAACAAACTTGCTCTACTATAAATAGAGCTCATTTGTGATCAGTTTGAGTACACCAAAGCACCCAAACTGATGTTTACTCAAAATCTCCCTTTCACTCCAATTTTGTCTTCTAACTCAAGTCACTATCGGGTTTTGAGATTGAGAGTGATTCCAACCAAACCAATCACACACACACACACCCCTAATAAACATCGTATGTGAGTGATCTAAACACTAACACAACATCTGGAACATCAAATTCCTCAAATCACCAGTCAATTGCTCAAGTTCTTGACAGAGTTGCAGTTGAGGTACCACAACCTGTTCCAGCTCATTTCAATCCACTCCAAGCATTCAAACACACTCCTTGGCACCTAAGGAAGCTGTCCAAATCATTGGACCTATCTGCAACACCTCCATCATCAAACTCAATCACCAGCTGCAAGAGGAAAGCCTAAACCTTTCAAACTCTATGATCCATGCATCATGAATGAATTTTTGAGTTACCATCTTATTTATGCATGTTTGTAGAGTGATAACCCTCAATCAATTGCCATGAATCAATCGTGTATAGAATTTCATTGTGTTCATGCTAAAATTAGGGTTCTTTAGGTTTTCCATTGATTTCTTCCTCCATACTTAATATAAATGCAATTAATCTATATGGTTGTGATCCTTGTTCAAAAACGAACAAGATTGATACTTGAATCGTGCAAAACCATTAAGTAATCATGGAGAAAAGTGAGAAAGCGTAAATCTACAAAAACAGGGTACGCGTGTGTTCTTCCTTGACCGTTGGCGTCCTTTTTTCAAAAATTTGAATTTTTGAATATTTTGATATTTTTGTTAATTGATTCAAAAATTAATTTCTCTCTGAATATTTGTGTTTTTGAATTGATTATTTTTCTCAAAATTCACAAAAATGTTTAAATATTTTATTTTACAAAAAAATCAAATTTATATTATTTATTTAATATAGTTAGAATTTTTGTAATTAATTTCATTTTTATTGTTTTTAAATATTTTAAAATGAAATTCCCACTTTGATTTTTCATTCCAAATGAATTTCAAACTTTCATGTCATTAAACATGATTTTTCAAAATATTTTTCAAAGTATACAATTTGTTTTTGAATATATTTGATATTTTTATATCATTTATTATTTAAATTTCCTTTTGAAAAATGATATTTTAATTTAAAATTAGGGTTTCCTCTTGATTTTAAATTTTAAACATTTTTGGGCCTCTAATAGAGTGTAAGACCCAACCCTCTTTTGTACGTAAATAATTTTGGGCCTCAATCATTGTATAAGTCCCGATACGATTCTCAAAATAACGGTGCGATCATTATTTTTCATCTGGGCATCTCCTTGAGTTGTAAGCCCCATCTCTTGTACAAAAATAAACTTTTGGGCCTCTTGATAGAGTATAAGTCTCATCCCTTTGTAAATAAACCTTTTTTGGGCCTCAGTCATTGTGTAAGTCCCGATACGTTTTCAAAAATCTCGGCGTGATCACCATTTCAAAACAAAATCATTTGGGCCTACCCTTGTGTTGTAAGTCCTATTTCTTTTCTTTTCAAACACTTTGGGCCTCTAATAGAGTGTAAGACTCATCCCTTATAAAATAAATTAATTTGGGCCTCAATCATTGTATAAGTCCCACTGTGTTTTCTAAAACCATGTCACGATCGTTGCCTTTTAAACAAATCTTTGGGCCTCTCCTTAAGTGTAAGCCCCAATCTTTTCAAAATAATTTCCCTTTTTGATTTAGGTTCAAACTCATAGTTGTCATCAAAACTTTCTTTAATTTCTTGAACAACTAACCATACAGCTGTTCAATGGAAGCTTGCTCACCTGTAAGTTTTAAACAACTTTCTTTTACATACTTGCATATATATATATATATTTGTTTATGCTGGAAGCTTGCCCACCTGTAAGTCCTCCTACCATCTTTTACATACAGTATATATTTCATCTGTATATTGTAGCGCGAGTTTTTGAGTGGTTGCGAAGCACTATCGCTTTGGGGTACTACAGCTCGATTCATTTTTTATCCTATTGAAGCTGATGAAGGAAGGGAAATAGATGTCTCCAATTAACCCTGCTTGCAAACTGAGTCTGAACAGATGACTGTTGGTTTACAGAGGCTACAAAGATTGTGGGTTTCTCTTAGGTTATTTTGTTAAAAATAGTGTCTAGGCCATCGGTAGGATGTTAGGTCTGATGCTTTTTTTTATTGATGTATGGGATTTTGGGTTTTTGATTAGTGTGCTCGCTAAGATTTTTCAATCTTATGCCTACGTATTCCCGTTTAATGAAACAGGGAAATCAGAGCGATCGTAGTTCCTCCTATTCTATGGGAGGAAAAAAAAGGTTGTTTTGGTGTCTTGTTCAAAGCCCAAGACGTGAAGCTAAATGTGGTTTGTATCTTGTGCGAAGCCCAAGATGTGAAGCTGAAGGGTCTATTTGTATCTTGTTCGAAGCCCAAGATGTGAAGCTAAAGGGTTTTGACTTTAGAGAGAATTTTTCATCTCTAAAGGGGATATTTGGTCTGTTTGTCACAACTGTTGGGGTGACTGATTATAAAGAAAAATTACTTTAACTGGGATATGTGAATCCAACAATGCCATAATTTCCTTTATAGGGGTTGTTTAACCTGAAGGAGATGACTTTAACTCAGTTTAGAGCAATGCCATCTTTCCTTAGGAATTTCTCATGCTAAAAAAGGGACAGTGGCGTGGATGTAAATAATCCAGAGGCTTGCCGCTTACATCAATTAGATGAAGGAGTTGTTGATGTTTGTATACTATGAACGAGGCACAGATTTTGATGCTAAAAGGTTGATTGACTCAACCTGGGGTTCCTTATACAAAGCCTAAGATGAGGCTATTGTCCCAACAAGAGGGTGCTTTTATGTGTCTCGTATGAAGCCCGAGAGAGAGGCTAAAAGGGTTGACTCAACAAGAGAGTGCTTTTATATGTCTCGTGCGAAGCCCGAGAGAGGGGCTAAAAGGGTTGACTCAACAAGAGAGTGCTAACAAGTGACTGACTCAACAAGAGAGTGCTTTTTAGGTGTCTTGTACGAAGCCCAAGACGGAGGCTAAGAAGGTGATTAACTCAACAAGAGAGTCTTTTATACTCAACAAGAGAGTGTTTTTTGTATCTCGTACGAAGCCTGAGATGGAGGCTAAAAAGGTTTGACTCAACGAGAGAGTCTGAAAAGGTTAGCTCCACTGGGGAGAATCATTGTACAAAGCCCAAGAGGAGGCTAACTTCACTGAGGAAGGATTATTATACAAAGCCTAAGAGGAGGCTATTGTGCTGGTGAATATTTCAGTTTAGTGACAGGTCCAGTATGTTGGATAAAAGAGAAAATTAGTTCTTATGAAGGGAACGATTAAAGGTATTGTTGTGCTTTAGGATTGATTAGAGGATCAGGGTTATTTCCTGTTCGTTAGGGAAATAGGAAATCCAAAGGGGTATTGAGACTGTCCGAGTCTACTGGTGTTTTGAGAAATCGATTCTCAGGTAGTGAATGATCTTTGTATGATGCCCAAGAGAAAGCTGGTATGTCAAGGGATGAAGGTCAACCCATTAACTGGTCTGACACTTGACTCAGAAAGACAGCTCTAGCAAATTGATGACTAGGTTATATTCCTATACCTTTAGAGGTCTCTAGGTCCTTGTACTAATCCCAAGTGGAGGCATGAGAGCTTTTAAGAAGCCGAAGGGTCATTGTACAACGCCCAAGAAGAGGCGAGGATGCTTTTAAGAAGCCTGTGGGTCACCAAACCCCAAGAAGTTCAAGACATGCCATTCACCGAGAATAGATCAAGCCAGGAAAGTCCTAGAATTTGGAAGAAACTCAAGAGATGCCATTCATGGAGAAAAGATCATCTATGGGGAGTAGAGTGTCTTTGACGATTTCTAAGGGTGACAGTCTGAGAAAGGGTTCACTGAGAATGCTGCCTTTCACGTCTCCATATTGTTTAACCCCAAGAGGAGGGAAGACTGTGTCTGGTAATCCTATGGGGATCTAGTTTTGTTTGTATTTAAGAGTGACCAACAGTGCTTTACCTAGTGCTAGACGTAGTTGTCGGGGAAAACTCTAAATAACTATACTAGTATTACACAGTGGATATATGATGAGTATATATAAAAGTTTGTGAAAGAAGACTTATAGTGAGCAGCCCCACAATACAGTTATATATATGAAAGCGGATAAAGAAAGCGAGTAAACACTTACTCGGTTGTAGAGCTTCCATGATGTTTGGTTAGTTTTTCAATAAAGAAAGCTTTGATAACAATATTATATTCAAAATTAAAGGAGAAAGTGCTTTGAAAAGATTGTTGGGGCTTACAGCTCAAGGAGAGGCCCAAGGTTTTATCAGTGATTGCACTGCTGTTTTGTACAGGGACTTATACAAGTGACTAAGGCCTAAAAAATGTTTTTTGTACAAAGGGATGGGTCTTACACTCTCTCAAGAGGCCCAAAGGTGTTTAAAGAAAAAGAATGGGGCTTATAACACAAGGGTAGGCCCAGATGATTTGTTTTTGAATTGGTGATCGCGCAGAGATTTCTTTTTTTAACGAGGAGAGACTTATACCATGTCTAAGGCCCAAAAAGTTTTGGTTAAAAAGGGGGTTGGGTCTTACACTCTATTAGAGGCCCAATGATTTATTTTTGTACAAGTGATGTGGCTTATAGCTCAAGGAGAGGCACATGGGTTTTTGTTAAAAAAGGCGACGATCGCGCCGAACTTTTTGACGGTATCGAGACTTATACAATACACTGTGGCCCAAAATATTTTGGTTTCTACAAAGGGTTGGGTCTTACACTCTACCAAGAGGCCCAAAAGTTTAAGGAATGGGTCTTATAGCTCAAGGAGAGGCCCATTTGGTTTGTTTGAAAATGGTGATTGTGCTGAGGTTTTTGAAAACGCAGTGGGTCTTATACAATGACTGAGGCCCAAAAAAGGTATTCAAAGGGTGTTGGGTCTTACACTCTATTAGAGACCCAAAGGGTTTGAAAAAGTTTGATGAGGGTTGAATTAATCAAAAACCCTTATTTGTTATCAAAATGTATTTTAATTGAATAAAAAATTCAATTAAAATGATCAAAATTGTTAAACATGTGGAAAATAAATTGTGATCTTGGATTAATGTTTCAAAAATCAGGTTTTGATCCACAAAATGTTTGGAAATCACTAAAATTTGAAAAATCAAGAAGGAGAAAATATTTTAAATGTCAAACACAATTAAAATATTAATTCTTTACAAAAATATCAAGTATATGAAATAAATAATATTTTTGGGATTTTTTGGGAAAATAAAATATTTTAACATTTTTGTGAATTATTAAACAAAGAATCAACTCAAAATCATTAAAATTCAGAGAGAAATTAATTTTTGAATCAATTAAATAAAATCACAGAATTCAAATATTTGAATTTTCAAAAAGGGCGCCAAGAACATGGCAAGAACACGCGCGACCCTCTGTTTCTGCAGATTTGCGTTTTCTATCCAATCTCACTGAATACTTGATGATAACATGCAATCTACATATCAATCTACTCGTTTTCACCTCACGATCATGTCTATGGTCTTTAATTTCATTTATTTTAAGCATGGAATAAGAAATCAAAGAGAAATCTCAAGAACCCTAAAATTTGCATGAAGGCTCAGAAATTCCATACACGATTCAAACAAAGTAATTGATTGAAGGAAAACACTCCTTGCATGATTATGAACATATGGCCAAATTATTGTGCAGCAAAAAATGCTTGGATCATAGAGTTAGAAGAGCTCATGCTTACCTCCTGCAGCTGGTGATCATGTTTTGTGTTAGAGGTGTTGCAACTTGGTTCCAAGGATATGGACAATTTCCCTAGGTGCTATGGAGTGTGTATGGATGCTTGGAGTGGATTGAATTGAGCTGGAACTTGATTTGGCACCTCAACTGCAAATCTGTCAAAGGCTTGGGCAGATGGCTGGTGATTTTGAGAATCTGGTGTTCCAGATGTTATGTGAGTGTTTGGATCACTTCTATATGATGTTTATGTGGTGTGTGTGATTGGTTTGGTTGGAATAGCTCTCAAACTCAAAACCCGATAGTGACTTGCTTTGGAAGGCAATTTTGGAGTGAAGATGGCGATTTTGAGGAAAACATCTGTTTGATGGCTTTGGTATACTCAAACTGATCACAAATAAGCTATATTTATAGTAGAGCAACTTTGTTTTGTAAGGAATAGTGAATGGCAACTGCTGCATAGATTTGGCCAATGTTGAGCAATGAAAATCCAAGTCTCCTCTAGCCATTGACTAAAGGTTAGGGAACAGGCTGCTGGTTCCCTTGGTCTTGGATAAGTCTTGACTGAATTCAGTTGGAAATGGCTCAGTCCATACCACCTTAGTGCATCCATTGAATGCTCCAAAACAAAATTGGAGTCTTGTCCCCTCTTTAGGGATTTCTAGGTTTGGCATGCTATTTTTAGTTCCAAGGAATTGGGAGGCTTGGGATCAGAGTTGGTTCCTCCTTGGTCTCCCCTTGAGGTGTTCAGATGGATTAGTGTGCTTGTCATTTGCACAAATTTGGCAAATCGATCAAAATGCACAAATTTACCTTGCTTTGGCAGTTTTTAGCAAGGCATGTTGCCATTGTCATATCTCATGGCTCAAGTTGAATTTGGTGAAGTTCTTGGTCATTTTGGAAAGCCCTCATATGATACAACAACTGTTTGATCATAATTGGTTTTGATACTTTTTGGATCCAAGTGAAAATGCCCCTACATTTGGAAAAAAGTGAAGGCAGATTCTGACTTAGTGAAAGTTTCACTAAGTGTTGGAAAAAAGTGACATTTTCACTTTTTGTGATTTTGATCATTCCATAACTTAAAATCCATGAGGAATTGGAATGAGTTGTGTTTGAAGCTTTTGTAGAGTGCCATGATAGCTACAGATCCATCTTTGAATGGGGAAAATGGCCTTGTGGTTTTAGGAGATATGATCCTCCAAAGTTGGTACCCTAGCCATTTTGTTCCATAACTTAGAAAAATTTCTAAGTTTTTTATGGTTACCCCTTTTACAAGTTATCCCACTTTTCTTGATTTTTCTTGATTAATGATGATTCTAATCACACATTAACATCATTTTAGGGTCAAAGAACCATAATTGTGAAAAATCTCAAAAAGTCAAAGTTGACTTTTGAGCACAGTTGACTTTTTGTCAGATGAATTCCAAACTATGCGATCCTCTATGAAATCAAGTCCTTGACCTAAATCAAACTTGATGGATTGATTTCATAGGTGTTATAGGGTGTATTAAATCATGTCCCAAGGTTTGGGAGCATGCCTGGGTCAAAAGTCAAAGGCACAGTTGACTTTTCCCGTGAAACCCTAATTGTGGTTCTGATGAATTTGAAACTTGTTGATCAAGCTTCTTGGATCAATCCATTATTGCAAATGGATCAATGTAGTTTATTAGAGACCATCAAATCATGTCTTGAGGTCTTGGCTCATTTTTTGTCCCAAAAGTCAACTTAGGGGTGAATTAGGTCAAGAAACCCTAATTCCTGATTTTTTATGAATGCATCCCCTGATGCAAAATTGACTTGATGATTGGTTTCATGATGTCCCTTGGAGCATATAGGTTATGCTTTGAAGCATTGGCTCATGCCCAGAGGAAAATTCCCATCTGGAGGCCCTGGTCGACCAAAACCCTAATTTGGTGACACTGGCGATCTTGAGACTTGATCCACCTAGAAGGGGACAACCTTGTGCTTAATCCTTGAAGTGGGAGTCCTCTTGATCCTTTGTGGTATTTGAGAGGCTTATAAAAGTTGAAGATCATGTCATTCCTTGATTGATCTTTTGTCTAAAAGCTCTGAGAGGGCTTGAAACCCTAATTATTGTTTGTAGTGAGTGCTCACCCATCTTTGGGGAGACTGATGAGGCATGATGGTTCATCCATATTGTGATGATGATTTGCACAATGATGGGAGATATTAGTGGTCAAAATTTGGGGTATGACATATATATGCATGTATATTATCTGCTTAGAGTTTTCCCCGACAATTAGATTTAGGATTAGATAAAGCCAGTGGTCACTCTTTCAACACAGTCAGAACTAGTTCCCCATAGGAATTTTCAGATACAGTCTTACCTCCTCTTGGGCTTATACAATATGTAACAAAGAGAAATGCATTATTCTCGGTAAAACTTTTCTCAGACTGTTACTATTAGAAATCTATCAAAGAAATTTAGTTCCCCAAAGAGGATTAATTCTCGGTGAAACTTCTCTTGAATTTCTTCAAACCCTAGAACTGTTCACTAAAGGATTAATTCCCGATGAAACCTTTCTTGAACTTTTCTCAGGTTTGGACCCACAGGCTTCCTAAAAGCATCCCCGCCTCCTCTTGGGCTTTGTACAAGGACCCTCCAGCTTCTTATAAGTTCTCATGCCTTCTTTTAGGCTTAATACAAGGACCCTGAAGACCTCTTAAAGGTATAGGAAAAAACGTAGTCATCCTTTGTTAGAGCAGCCTTTCTAAAGAGTCAAAACCTCAGACCAATTTTAGGGTTGATTCTCATCCCTTAAAGTAACAACCTCCTCTTGGGCATCATACAAAGATAAACTCTTCTATACCAGCAGACTTGGACAGTCTAATCTCCTCTTGGATCTCAAAGACATTCTCAAGCTCCCTACAAACACAGGAGAATCCCTGGTCATTTAATCAATCTCCAATAGAGTTAAAACCCTCATAGGTTCTCAAACTCGATCTTTATCCTAAATTTCCCCAGCTAGGGTCAGCTTATCATCAGTATAACACTATCCCAAATCAGAACCTCAAGGCATCTGATACCTTAACTCTTCTGTAATCCTCAGAAAGAGTTGATTCCCCACTTTGGACCTACCTTTGGATCTCAATAATCCTCAGTAGAAGATAACCTCCTCTTAGGCTTTGTATAAGAAATTCCTCAGTCAGCCTCCTCTTAGGCTTTGTATAATGATTCTTTCTTCTTCCTCATCACCTTTTAACACTCTCTTGTTGAGTCAATCACCTAAAAACACTCTCTTGTTAAGTCAGTTCCTTCAGCCTCAATCTTGGGCTTTGTACAAGACAAACAAAACACTCTTTTGTTGAATCAATCTTCTTTCTTAAAACACTCTCTTGTTGAGTCCATCTTCTTTTTTCAGCCTCCTCTTAGGCTTTGTATAATGATTTTCCTCAGCAGAGTTAGCATCAAAATCACTCTTTTATTGAGTCAATATTCTTTCTTAAAGCACTCTTTTGTTGAGTAAACCCTTTTCAGCCTCAATCCTGGGCTTTGTACAAGACAAACAAAAGCACTCTCTTGTTGAGTTAATAACCTTTTCAGCTCTCTCTTGTTGAGTCAATCTCCTTTCAGCACTCTCTTGTTGAGGTAATCTCTTTTCAGTCTCTATCTTGGGCTTTGTACAAGACACCTAAAATATCCTTAGCTGAGTCATTCCCTTTTAGCCTCAATCTTGGGCTTTGTACAAGACATATATAAACTTTCTCCAGCAAAGTTAAAATCTTCTAAAACCTTCTCTTAAGCTCTGGATAAATATCTTCCCAGCTGAGTAAATTCCTCCCAGCCTTCTTTTAGGCTTTGGGAATTAATCTCCCTAAGTAGAGTCAATTTCTCTTTTTCAATCTTGGGCTTTGTATAAGACAAATCATACTCTCCAGTAGAGTCAATCTTCTTTTTCAGCCTCAATCTTAGGCTTTGTACAAGACAAATAAAACCTCTCACCAATAGAGTCAATAACCCTTTTTTAGCCTCAATCTTGGGCTTTGTATAAGACAAACAAAATATTTTCCCGGAAAAGTCAACTTTCAGCCTCATCTTAGGATTTATATAATGATATTCCCCAAAAGAGTCAATCTCTTTTTAGCCTCAATCTTGGACTTTGTACATGACAGATAAACACTCTCTTGTTGAGCCAGCCTTTTCCAGCCTCATCTTAGGCTTTGTAAAAGGACTTCCCCAGCAGAGTCAATCAATCTCTTAGCTTAAACCTTGGGCTTTGATAAAGGCACATACAAAAATCAACATCCCCTCAGAGGAAATCAAAATCTCTCTATAGGAAGACATTTCTATGTATATCACACATCAAAACAGGAAATCAAAATAAACCTTAATCCCAGATAACTGCTGTAAGTGGCACACTTGTTGATTCAAATATCCAAGTTGTAGTCCATCTCTTATCCTGGTAAACCTCCTTTCATCTAATTGCTGTAAGCGGCAAGCCTCTGGATTATTTATATCCACGCCACTGTCCCTCTCTTAGCAATAAAGATTCCTAAGGAAAAATGGCATTGGTCAACACTGAGTTAAAGTTTTCTCCTTTAGGACAAATCCCCTATAAAGGAAATTATGGCATTACTAGATTCTCACATCCCAGTTAAAGTAATTCTCCTTTATAATCAGTCACCCAACAATTGTGATAAACCGACTAGAAGTCTCCCTTTAGAGATGACAAATTCTCTTTCAATCAAACCTTTAGCTTCAATCTTGGGCTTTGAAAAAGACACAAATACTCCATTTAGCTTCAATCTTGGGCTTTGAACAAGACACCAAATCTCTTTCCTCCCATAGAATAGGAGGAACTACGATTGCTCTGATTTCCCTGTTTTCTTTAACGGGGATACGTAGGCATAAGATTGCGAAATCTTAGCGAGCACACCAATCAAAAACTTTACGTTCAGTACCTTCCCACACTAATCAAAACCTTAGGCCCAGTACCTCACCAAAATCATCAAAAACTCACTATCTCTCAAACACTCCCAAAGTGTCATACCCCAAATTTTAACCACTAATATTTCCCATCATTGTGCAAATCATCACCACAATATGGATGAACCAACATGCCTCAGTCAATCTCCTCAAAGGTTATTGAGCCTGCACTACAAACAAAGATTAGGGTTTCAAGCCCTCTCAGAGCCTTAGACAAGGACCAATCAAGAAATGACATGATCTTCACCTTTCCTAACCTCTCAAACACCTATAAAGGATGAAGAGGACTCCCACATCAAGAATCAAGCACAAGGTTGTAGCATTCTGAGTGGATCAAGCCTCAAGATCGCCAGTGTCACCATATTAGGGTTTTGGTCGACCAAGGCCTCCAGATGAAATTTTCATCTAGGCATGAGCCATTGCTTCAATACAAAACCCAAGATACTCCAAGGGACCTCATGGACCCAATCATCAAGTCAATTTGGCCTCAGGGGATGCATTTATCAAAAATTAGAAATTAGGGTTTCTTGACCTAATTCACCCCTAAGTTAACTTTTGGGACAAAGCATGAGCCAAGACCTCAAGAAATGATTTGAGGGTCACCCATACATTATATTAATCCATTTGCAACAATGGATTGATTCAAGAAGCTTGATCCACAAGCTTCAATTTCATCAGGATCACAATTAGGGTTTTGAGGAAAAAGTCAACTGTACCTTTGACTGTTGACCAAGACATACTCCCAAACCTTGGGACATGATTCAATATACCCTATATCACCTATGGAATCCATCCATCAAGTTTGATTTAGGTCAAGGACTTGATTTCATAGAGGATCGCACAGTTTGGAATTCATATGGTAAAAAGTCAACTGTGCACAAAAGTGTTATTTTGGCTGATCCAAAGATGGATTTGTAGCTCTCATGGCATACTTTAAAAGTGTCAACTACACCTCATTCCAATTCCTCATGGATTTTAAGTTATGGAGTGATCAAAATGGCTGAAAACATGAAATGTCACTTTTTCCAACACAGTGAAATTTTCACTAAGTCAGAATCTGTCTTGCTTTTTTTCCAAAAGTAGGGGGATTTTTCACTTGGATCCAAAAAGTTTCAAGACCAACTATGATCACACATGTGTTGTATTATATGACGGCTTTCCAAAATGGTCAAGAACTCCATCAAATTCCATCTGAGCTAAGAGTTGTGACAATGGCAATATGCCTTGCTGCAACTGTCATAACAAGGAAGATTTGAACATTTAGCTCGATTTGTTCAAATTTTGCAAATGACAAACAAGTTTATTCATTTGAACACCTCAGGGGGAGACCAAGGAGGAACCAACACTGATCCATAAGCCTCCCAAGTATTTAGAACTATAAGTAGCATGCCAAACCTAAAAAGCCTAAAAGGGGGACAAGACTCCAATTTTGTTTTGGAGAATTCAATGGGTGGACCAAGGTAGCATGAATTGAGCCATTTCCAACTGAATGAGTCAAGGATAAGCTCTGAACGAAAGACACATAGGCCTGTGCTCTAACCTCTAGTCAATGGCTAGAGGAGACTTAAGATTCCAAAGTGATGCAATTGGACAATGAGCTGCTGCAGTTGCCATTCACTATTGCTTGCAAAACAAACTTGCTCTACTATAAATAGGGCTCATTTGTGCTCAGTTTAAGTACACCAAAGCACTACAACACTTGCTTTCCTCAAAATCTCTTTCTCTAGGCCAAAATACCTTCTTTAGAAAGGTAACTCTGAGCTTCTGAGTTAGAGAGCATTTCCATCATAGCTCATGATCCAAACACATCCAATATGTCATATCTAAGTTGTCCAAACCCTCACAAGTGACCTGTAACACCAAAATCACAAAGCCCTCTCTCAAAACCTCAAACCTGGACTTTTTTATATTTTTCAAGAAATGTCTTGATTCAGTCACTCTCAAAACCAGATAAAACCTCAAACACACTCCAAATATCATCCTTGAACTGTCCCAAATGGTTCCCCACATCTGGAACACCATTTGAGAGAGTTGCTATATTGGTCACTTTTTCCCCTTTTGGTAGAAAGAGCTCAAACTTGTTCCTGAGGATTCCAATTGTTTCCAACCATCCTAAAAGCTTCTAAGTGATCATTTGAGGGTGTCCAAAGCATCAAATTGTTTCTGGAACAAAGCACTTGGCAGATTGCACAAAAAGCTCATAAAGAGGTAAGCATCACAACTTGAACTCTTTGAAATATGCATTGCTTTGAAGTCCAGTGATCATGCACATCTTATATATGTTATATATGTTGTGTTTGAACCAATTCATCATGTAATTCATGCCTGTAACAAGAGGTAGCATAGAAAATGCAAATCATGGCCTATTTCAAAACCACTATCAGGTTTTTCAATAGGAGCCTCATCTGAAAAAACCACCACCACCATTGGATTCCTTGTGAAATTCTAGGCAGGATAGACCTAAATTTTGTCCCAATCCATGGAGAAATGAGAAAGTTACAAGCTTCACGTTTTTGGCCAAAATCTTGCCTTGCCAGGCCAAAAACAAGGCAACCCTCATATATCCATGGGGTAGTTTTGATACACGGATGTATCACCACCCTAGTAGTAGAGGGTCCGCGCTGCACACAAGAGGTCAGGGGTTCGAATCCCCCTCGCCCCAGATCCTCTTTTTATCATTTTAATTAATTTTCTTTGAAACTTACTTCAAAAAATGATGAAATTAGGGTTTTGTTGATTTTCACCCAAACAAATCTTTTCAAAAAACTCTTTGGGCCTCTAATAGAGTGTAAGACCCAATCCCTCTTTGAAACCAAAACTTTTTGGGCCTCAGTCATTGTATAAGACCCACGGTGTTTTCAAAACCCTCGCCGCGATCTCCGTTTTCAAACAAAACCTTGGGCCCCTCTTTGAGTTGTAAGACCCATCACTTGTACAAAAACACTTTTGGGCCTCTAATAGAGTGTAAGACCCAATCCCCGTGTAAATAAACTATTGTGGGCCTCACACATTGTATAAGTCCCTATGTATATTTTCAAAATACGGCGCAATCGTCGCCTTTTTAACAAAAATCATTTGGGCTTCTCCATGAGCTCTAAGACCCATCTTTATTCATTTTCAAACTCTTTGGGCCTCTGATAGAGTGTAAGACCCAATCCTCTTTTGACCAAACCTTTTTGGGCCTCAGTTGTTGTATAAGTCCCAGTACAAATAACAGTGCCATCACTGTTAAATTTTGGGCCTTTCCCTAAATTGTAAACCCCGATCTCCATTCAAAGTATTTTGTCCTTTGATTTTAATTCCAAATGAATAGTTTCTATCAAAACTTTCTTTAATTTCTTTGTTGAATAACTTACAAAACAGCATGGAAGCTCTACAAAGGGTAAGTGTTTATCCACTTTCATATATATATATATATATATATATATATATATATATATATATATATATATAACTGTATTGTGGGGCTGCTTCACTGTAAGTCTTCTTTCATACCCTCTTTAAATACTGGTCATATATCAACTGTATATATACTAGTACAGTTATTTAGAGTTTTTCCGACAACTACGTCTAGAACTAGGTAAAGCCACGTTGGTCACTCTTAAATACAAACAAAACTAGACCCCCTATAGGATTCCAGATACAGTCTTCCCTTCTCTTAGGGTTGAACAATACGGAACAAAGAGAAAGGCAGTATTCTCGGTGAACCTTTTCTCAGACTGTCACTCTTAGAAATTGTCAAAGAAATTCTACTCCCTAGAGTTGATCTATTCTCCGTGAATAGCATCTCTTGAGTTTCTTCCAAACCCTCAAACTTTCCTGGAATGATATCTTCTCTGTGAATTGCATTTCTTGACTTCTCTTGGTTTGGGGACCCACAGGCTTCCTAAAAGCATCCCCGCCTCCTCTTGGGCGTTGTACAAGGACCCTTTGGCTTCTTAGAAGTTCTCATGCCTTCTCTTGGGCTTAATACAAGGACCCTAACGACCTCTTAAAGGTATAAGACAGAACTTGGTCATTCTTTGCTAGAGCAGTCTTTCCAGTGTCAAACCTCTGGCCACTTTAGGGTTGATTCTCATCCCTTAAAGGCCCTTGCCCTATTTTGGGCATCCTTCAAAAGATAAAACTCTTCACCAGTAGACTTGGATAGTCTAAACCCCTTTGAGTCTCAAAGACATTCTCAAGTTCCTTCTAAACATAGGAAGAAACCCTAATCACTCTGGATCAATATCCAGCACAAACTCAGTCTCTCTCATGAGGGTTCTCCCACTCGGACCTGCCTAAGGATCTCAATAATCCTTGGCAGTAAGTTAGCCTTCTATTGGGCTTTGTACAAATGATTCTCCCCAGCGGAGCTAACCTTTTCAGACTCTCTTGTTGAGTCACTCACTTTTCAAGACTCTCTTGTTGAGTCAATCTCCTTTTAGCCTCAATCTCGGGCTTCGTACGAGACAACAAAACACTCTCTTAGTGAGTATACAACACTCTTTTGTTGAGTATAAAGGACTCTCTTGTTGAGTCAATCAACTTTCATACTCTCTTGTAGAGTTCATCCCCTTTTAGCCTCCCTCTCGGGCTTCGTACGAGACACTAAATCACTCTCTTGTTGAGTCAAACCCTTTTAGCCTCAATCTTGGGCTTTGTACAAGACAGATAGAACACTTTCCCATGAAAAGTCAAACTTATAGCCTCCTCTTAAGCTTCATACAAGGATATCCCCCAAAGAGTCAGTCTCTTTTTGCCTTCGTCTTGGGCTTTGTACAAGACACCAATATATCCAATCTCTTCTTGAGTCGGTCTCATACAACCTCCTCTTAAGATTTGTATAAGGACTTCCCCAGTGGAGTCAATAAACCTTTTAGCGCCAACCTTGCGCTTTGATCAAGGCACCGAAAAATCAACAATCCCTTTTTAGAGAGGACAAATTCTCTCTCAATCAAATCTTTTAGCTTCAATCTTGGGCTTTGAACAAGACACAAATACTCCGTTTAGCCTTTGTCTAGGGCTTTGAACAAGACACC
Source organism: Lathyrus tuberosus (assembly GCA_022829125.1). Lineage (NCBI taxonomy): Eukaryota > Viridiplantae > Streptophyta > Magnoliopsida > Fabales > Fabaceae > Lathyrus > Lathyrus tuberosus. The sequence continues at coordinate 3,162,403 of JALAZF010000199.1, read as the reverse complement.
AAAATACCTTTTTCCTCCCATAGAATAGGAGGAACTACGATTGCTCTGATTTCCCTGTTTTTTTTAATGGGAATACATATGCATAAGATTGCAAAATCTTAGCGAGCATACTAATCAAAAGACCTAGGTCCAGTAATTTCATACATCAGTCAGAAAAAACCAAATCCAGCATCTTATCAAAAGCCTCAAGACACCCTATTCTCAAGCGAAATAAACCTAAGACAGAACCCCCTATTTTGATAGCATCTGTAAACCAATAGTCATCTGTTTAAATTCAGTATGCAAGCAGGGTTAATTGGAGACATCTATTTCCCTTCCTTAATCAGCTTCACTGGATAAAAAATGAATCGAACTGTAGTACCAAAGCGATAGTGATTCGAAACCACAAAAATTGCGCTACACAAAGGAGAAACTTTCCCAACCCACAATAGATAAACACCAGTAAGTAGAAAGCAGTAAGGAAAATTGCTAACAACTTGTGGATAACCATATAAAGGATGGGTAATTGACAACTCCCCATTGTATAACCTGACCCTGGACCCCCTAATCTCTTAAGCATTTGTTATGTTAAACATTTGTGTGCAAGGTTAGTTTTAGATAGTTTCCCTTTCCTTTCCAGCTTCATAGGATAAATAAGAAATCAGAAAGTAGCACCCAATCCCTACCATTGCGGTGAGGAAAAACCAAATGGCAATAAGGTGGTCGCGTCACCGACAAAAAACGTACGCTACAGTAAAGTGGCGACTCTGTTGGGGATAGTCTGTCTAGGACTAGGATGATAATTCCTAATATGTCTAGGTTGTTAGCAATCATACTATACTATATATATTGCATTTCCTACTAGATATCCGTGTTTATTTTGCTGTCAATGGGAATGCTATTGATACGCATCTGGAAAGTTTGAGAGAAACCTAAGATAAGGGGTGGCATAGACGGGGGGTATTATAGGGAGTGAATCACGAATAAGCGAGCTAGTAGACCACCAAATCAGGTGAGGGCCCGTAGGATTCAGCCTGCTGAATACGATCGTTGTGAAAGCAGAGTTTTCCTAATGCGACGACTGTGAACCTGAGGATTTAGTAGACATTAACCATATAACCATTTGGTAGTGCAGTGACTATCGGAAATAGTTGATACGTGATACTACACTCAAATGAGATTTCCCTAGGATGCTACAGCTCGCTCGGGTGAACCAGCTTGCTGTTGTTATCCCTAGGGGGTCAATGATTTTGGGAACCTTAGGATCCGTTCTACAGGTACAAAAATTAACCAGAATACAACCTTTTGGGATGGGTAGAGCCATGACTCCATGCTCGTGACGTTGAACCCTTGAACCCATGTTTTTTCAATGTTTTTGTGTGCTGCATTCATGCATTCATTTAAAAAACTCTAAAACAAAGAAAAATCTTCTATTCTCCTCTCTCTTTTTTCAAATTAAACTGAAACAATAATTGCAAATATCAGAGAGAAAGATTGCGTTATGGATTTCGGTAGAAGAAAGACACACAAATACACCTTCAAGGCTCCAAAACTAGAGGATTTAAGGGGGCTGGCAAGGATGATCACCAACCCTGATGCTTTCAGAGCTAAGCATGGAGGATTGCTGTCTCTGTTAAGGGTCCATGTAGTTGAAGGAATCCTGTCTACCCTGATTCAGTTCTACAATCTGGTCTATCACTGCTTCACATTCCCGGATTATCAACTGGCACCAACGTTAGAGGAGTACTCTCATCTGACTGATTTACCTATCACTGATGAAACTCCTTTTTCTGGACTGGAAGAAATTCCAAAGGATCAGGTCATCGCAAGAGCCATTTGTTTGGACGAGTCAGAAGTTAGGACTCACATGACCACCAAAGGAGGAATCCAAGGTTTACCAGCTAAGTTTTTAGTGGAGATAGCCTATACTTTGCCAGTATAGTAAACGTTACTGCTTTCGAGGATATCTTTGTCCTACTCACATACGGGTTGTTCCTTTTTCCCAACATAGACAACTTCGTCGATACCAACGATGTTAAGATATTTCTGATTGGAAGCCCCGTACCAACCTTGCTCGCAGATGCTTATTATTCTGTGCACTTAAGGAATCTGTACAGCGGAGGAATGATCACATGTTGTGTACCCTTGCTTTACAAATGGTTCATTTCCCATTTACCCAAGTCTGCTGCATTTTGAGATCACAAGAGTACTCTACGTTGGTCACAAAGGATCATGTCCCTTATCAACTCTGACACAGATTGGTATGATAGGATCTATGAGGGAACAAAGATCATCGACAGTTGTGGAAATTTCCCTAACGTACCCCTCATTGGTACTAAAGGAGGAATCAACTATCATCCAATTTTAGTTCTCCATCAACTCGGATACCCGATGAGGCATATCCTGTATAATGTTCATCTAGAATGTCTTTTCTTCAAGGAAGGGGAAAATGACAAGGCATTAAAGAAGGAAATAGTGCACGCCTGGCAACATGTTCACAAGAAAGGAAGAGAGTCTCTAGGAAGACCAAACTGTACCTCCATGGAACCTTATCTCCACTGGGTGCAAACTAGAGCTCTCAAGATGAGGATGCCTTACCCTCGTCAAGAAGTTTTTCTGTTAAAAGAGTTTGTCCTCTATTTTATGTGTGACGCGGAAAAACTCTAGGTCGCCATCAACAAAGTTCAATGTAAGAAGAGTTCTTAGAAAAACAAGTACCATATCCTCAATGTGGAGTGTACCAAAATTCAGGAACTATTAAAGGAAAAGGATGCTCTGATTAAGATACTAGAGTAACATGTTGTGGAGTATCAAGAAGATCGAAGAAATTCGCTCGCTCCTTTCACTTGGCAAAGGACTGACAACCCGACAACGACTAAAGAGCCCCGGTCAAAGAAAAGGAAAATACCAGAACTAACATTTGAGCTCTCTTCAGAGAGGACTCAGGACCCATAAGCTTAGACGTTTCCTTTTACAGCACTTTGTAAAATACTATATTTTCCATTTCTGCAATCTTTCAAATTCAATAAAACAGGGTCTCCACCCTTTACTGTATGATATTTGCAATCTCTTTGTTGAAGTTTTTTTTATTAAAGCAAAAAACAAAAAAAAAATCATTGCATTCATCATTCTCACATAACGTGTTCTTCTTATCTTCGAATCTCAGGTATACGTCACAATTCTAGAGTCAAACTGTCTCACTCATACAATACTCGGGCCAATCGACAAAAGAAAATAGACGATCTCAAGAAAGAGAACAGAGAGATGAGAGAAGAAATCGACGCTCTGAAGGAAGATCTGAAAAAACTTCACAGTGACAAGCAATCCATGGCAGCAGCTCAGAGGCAAGAACAAAGGACTGTGATCTCATGACATCTACGCCCATAGTGGAGACATGTGATCCTCGGTACAACATGCCTAAAGATCGCCCCTGGGGCATGCCTATCAACTTTGTCCCTGAAGGATACATCCCGCCGGTCACAGAAAACCCCGAAATTGCAGCAGGAACCGCTGGGCCTGAAGGTTACAAACTTCAAGAAAGCGAGGACACAAGAGTTATGACAGCAACTCTTGAAGGTTACAAACTTTGGGGCATGGAGGCACCAAGGGTCACCACGGTAATGACTATACCACAACCAGTGGTACACATTATCCCGGAAGGACAGATTCCACAAGTAATCTCTAGTGGAAATGAAGACATGTACGAAAGAATGAATGAGTTACAGGAACAATTCCTGGAAATGTAGAAGGAACTGCATGCCATTCGCGGTCAGGATTTATTTGGAAAGGACACCGCAAACCTCTATCTGGTCCCTAATGTGAAAATCCCGCACAAATTCAAGGAGCCAGCCTTTGAAAATACAGGGGCAACTCTTGTCCTCAAAGTCATTTGGTGATGTACGCTCGAAAAATGTCAACTCAAACAGCAAATCAACAGCTACTGATCCATTATTTCCAAGACAGTTTAATCGGTGCCGCACTCAGATGGTACATAGGTTTAAACCGCACCGAGATCAACACTTTCAGAGATCTTGGCCCAACTTTCATTCAGCAGTACAAGTATAACCTGGACATTGCACCAGACAGAGATCAACTCAGAGCAATGTCGCAAAAGGACAAAGAAACTTTCAAAGAGTATGCTCAGAGATGGCGTGAAATTGCCGCCCAGATATGTCCCCCTCTTGAGGAAAAAGAGATGACAAAGATCTTTTTGAAAACCTTGAGCTCATTCTATTACGACCGAATAGTTGCAAGTGTGCCCAGTGACTTTACTGAAATGGTGAACATGGGAGTGCGCCTTGAGGAAGCAGACCGAGAGGGACGTTTGGTCAAAAACACAGAATTATCGAGCAGTACCAAAAGATACGGTGGTGCTTTCCCAGAGAAAAAAGAGCAAGATATTGGTAATATCTCTCTCAGAAATCAAAGGCGAAGGTATCAACCAGTAGCAGCAGTAACTCTTGCTATCAACCCAACGCCGGCTCCGACTTATAAACCCCAGGTTGCTCAGAGCCAACCAAGTTAACAACAGTATCAACAAAGGACACAACAACCTCCTCAGCAGGCTCGTCCCCAGTACAATAACAATAATCGTACGACACGACCATCAGGGTTTGACCCCATACCAATGTTGTACGCAGAACTGTTTCCACTACTACTGGTCAAGGGGCATGTCAAACCAGGTTTCCTCTTATAGTACCAGAAAATCTGCCTTTTTATTTCAAAGCAGATCAAACTTGCCCTTACCATCAAGGAGGACCGGGGCACAACATTGAGAACTGTATCAACTTCAAGTCTGATGTGTAGAAACTTGTCAGGAGCGGGGTCTTATGCTTCACGGATACAAACCCGAACGTTTAGACGAACCCGTTGCCTCAACATGAAAAGACTGTAGTAAATTTGATAGAGGAAGAGGTTAGCGGCAGTTATCAAATTCACAATGTACTCTTATTAGAAACCAATCTGGTCAGGATGCATTGTAGACAGAGCGGGTACGATCATGTAGCACCACACAATTATCACCAGTGTGATATCTGCTCAAAGAATAATCAAGGATGTTCCGTAGTGCAATCAGCTCTACAAGAAAAAATGGATCTCGGATGGATCCAAGATTACCGAATCCGTGAAGTCAATATGGCTCACGCAGATCCCAACATTGTCCAGAACTACAACATTCTGGCGATGAATGTCAACTTGGTGGCAATGCACTCAAGGCAAAGTCAATACCATCACCTGCCACGACATGATTACAATACCTGTTCGATATGCTCAACAAACAATCAGGGATGCTCTTTTGTACAAGAGGCCCTCCAACTTTAGATGGATCTCAGATGGATCCAAGACTATCATGAAAGAAATAACCATTAAGTCAATATGATTCAGATATTTTACATACGCTTGATGAATACCAGTCTGGTAGAATTACACGCTAAGCAAGTCAGGCTTGGCTTTCAGGCTTCACATGTTTATCAAGACTATAAAGAGTGTCGTAAGAACGATCAAGGGTGTGCACTCGTCCAAATAACACTTCAACACTTGTTGGACCACTGGTGGCTTCCAATCTACTTGGATGAAGCTACACAGTAGATCAGTATGACTGATGGGAATCCTACTAGATATCAAAGTCAGGATGTCCACTCGATGGAAACAGATCTAGTAAAGATGCACTGCATACAAAGCAGGTGCCACTACACAACTACGAGCGTTGTAGAGTTTGTTCAGAGAACAACCAAGGATGCTACCTCGTACGAGCAGATCTTCAAAATCAGTTGAACCGGAAAGAGATTCGACCATGTTCAAGCTCTATGTCGACCAACGTGATGCAAGACTATTTACTTGATTAAAGCAAAGACGTTGTCATAATCTCTGATCATGGGAGGACCAAAGACGTTTGTGCTATAATCCCAATACTCGATGAATCAAGAACCCCTCTGGATAGTAGAAAGGTTCCCAACCAGTAACTGATCGAGGTTGACTATAACGGTTAGAGAAATAAAAAAGCTCCCCTGGTTATCTACTTGCCAGGTCCAATACCGTACGAATCAGATAAGGTTATCCCTTACAAATATGGTGCAACAACAATCTAAAATGGAAAGGAAACTCCATTACCCTCAATCGTAAACTGTCATACCCCAAATTTTGACCACTAAGATTCCCATCATTGGGTAAATCATCATCACAATATGGATGAACCATCATGCCTCACCAGTCTCCCCAAAGATGGGTGAGCATTTACCACAAACAAGAATTAGGGTTTCAAGCCCTCTCAGAGCACTTAGACAAAGGATCAATCAAGGAATGACATGATCTTCAACTTATGTAACTTCTCAAACACCTATAAAGGATCAAGAGGACTACCACATCAAGGATCAAGCACAAAGTTGCTACCTTCCAAGTGGATTAAGCCTCAACATCGCCAGTGTCACCAAATTAGGGTTTTGGTCGACCAGGGCCTCCAGATGGAAATTTTCCTCTGGGAATGAGCCAATGCTTCAAAGCATAACCCAAAATACTCCAAGGGACCTTATGCACCCAATCATGACGTCAATTTTTCCTCAGGGGATGCATTCACCAAAAATCAGGAATTAGTGTTTCTTGACCTAATTCACCCCTAAGTTGATTTTTGGGACAAAACATGTGCCAAGACCTCAAGACATGATTTGAGGGTCTCCAATACACCATATTGATCCATTTACAACAATGGATTGATCCAAGAAGCTTGATTCACAAGTTTCAATTTCATCTGAACCATAATTAGGGTTTTGAATAAAAAGTCAACTGTATCTTTGACTTTTGACCAGGACATGCTCCGAAACCTTGAGACATGATTTAATACACCCTACAACACCTATGGAATCCATCTATTAAGTTTGATTTAGGTCAAGGACTTGATTTCATAGGGGATCGCACAGTTTAGATTTCATCGGCTGAAAAAGTCAACTGTACAAAAAGTCAAAGTTTGACTTTTTAATTTTTTGGTCAACCAAGGTTATTTAACCCTAAAATATTGTTAATGTTTGATTGGAATCATCATTAATCAAGAAAAACCAAAAAAAATGGGTTAACTTGTAAAAGGGGTAACCATAAAAAACTTAGAATTTTTCTAAGTTATGAAACAAAATGGCTAGGGTACCAACTTCCAAGGATCATAACTTGAGATCCAAGCAACCATTTTGGATAGTCCAAAGATGGATTTATAGCTCTCATGGCATACTTTAAAAGTGTCAACTACATCTCATTCCAATTCTCCATGGACTTTTAGTTATGGAGTGATCAAAATGGCAGAAAACATGAAAATCACATTTTTCCAACACTTAGTGAAATTTTCACTAAGTCAAAATCTGCCTTACTTTTTCCAAAATGTAGGGACATTTTTCACCTTGATCCAAGTCAAACCAGGTCTTGGGTTGGACATCAAAGTTGAAGTATGTCATGAGGGCTTTCTTACAAGTACCAGATCATCTCCAAATTCCATTTGGGCAAGGAGATACAACCCTTGAAACATGGCCTCATGAACTGATTCTTCTAAGACAGATTTGGCAGATTTTGTGCATTTTGCTTGATTTGATCAAATCTGACTAATCCAAGCCTTGTCATCATTTTGGACACATCTGAGGATCAAATCCAAGGGGGATGATCTGATCTCCAAGCCTCCAAAGTCCATGAATCTACAAATAGCATGCTAAACCTAAAAAGGCTAAAGATGCTTCAAATATCCAATTTTGTTTTCAAGAATTCAATGGATGCACCAAGGTGGCATGAACCGAGCCTATTCCTACTGAATTTAGTCAAGACTTATCTCTGAACCAAAGCTACAAAGCCTGTGCTCTAACCTCTAGTCAATGGCTAGAGGAGACTTAAGATTCCATTTGATCACCATTGGCCAACAGCCTGCTACAGTTGCCACACACTATTACTTGTAAAACAAATTTCCTCTACTATAAATAGAGCTCATTTGTGCTTAGTTTAAGTACACCAAAGCACTATAACACTTGCTTTCCTCAAAATCCCTTTCTTTAGGCCAAAATGCCTTCTTTTGCAAGGTAACTCTGAGTTTTTGAGTTAGAGAGCAATTCCACCACAGATCATGATCCAAACACATCCATGATGTCATATATAAGCTGTCCAAACTCTCACATGTGACCTGTAACACCAAAATCACAAAGTCCCCTCTCAAAACCTCAAAATTGGACTTTTTTGCATTTTTCAAGCCATGTCTTGATTCAGTCACTTTCAAAACCAGATAAAACCTCAAACACACTCCAAATATCATCCTTGAACTGTCCCAAATGGTTCCCCACATCTGGAACACCATTTGAGAGAGTTGCCATATTGGTCACTTTTTCCCTTTTTGCAAGAAAGAGCTCAAACTTGTTTCTGAGGATTCCAGCTGGTTCCAACCATTCTAAAAGCTTCTAAGGGATCAATTGAGAGGGTTTAAAGCATCAAATTACTTCTGGCACAAGAAGCTTGGCATATTTCCCAACAAGCTCCTAAAGAGGTAAGCATCACAACTTGAACTCTTTAAAATATGCATTGCTTTGAAGTCCACTGATCATGCACATCTTATACATGTTATGTATGATGTGTTTGAACCAATTCATCATGTAATTCATGCCTGTAATAAGAGGTAGCATAGAAAATGCAATTATAGGCCTATTTCAAGAACACTATCGGGTTTTGAAATAGGAGCCTCATTTGAAAAAAACCACTACCACCATTGGATTCCTTGTGAAATTCTAGGCAGGATAGACCTAAATTTTGTCTCAATCCATGGAGAAATGAGAAAGTTACAAGCTTCACGTTTTTTTCCAAAACCTTGCCTTGCCTTGCCTTGGCCAGGCCAAAAACAAGTCATGCCTCATGTATTCATGGGGTGGTTTTGATACACGGACGTATCACCACCCCAGTGGTAGAAGGCGCACGCTGCACACAAGAGGTCTGGGGTTCGAATCCCCCTCGCCCCAGATCCTCTTTTTACCATTTTTTTAATATTTGTTATATAATTTTAAATAATTTGGAAAATTAATAACTCAATTTTAATGATTTTTTATTGGTTCTTTTTGCAAAAAATCACAAAAATGTTAAAATATTTTATTCCACAAAAAAATCAGATTTATATTAATTATTTAATATAGTTGATATTTTTGTAAATAAATTCATTTTGTAATTATTTTAAACACTTTTAAAAGTGGATTTTTATCTTGAAAATCAAAACCAAATGAGTTTTAATTCATCTTGTGATTAAAACATCATTTTTCAAGTCTCAACCAAAAATCACAAGTTGTTTATTCAAGCTTATTTGGTATTTTATCATTATTTAATGATTTTCTTTAAGAATTTACTTTTAAAAATGATAAAATTAGGGTTTCTTTGATTTTCACCCTCACAAATCTTTTTCAAACACTCATGGGCCTCTAATAGAGTGTAAGAACCAATCCCCTTTAACCAAAACCATTTTGGGCCTCAGATATTGTATAAGTCCCGACACGATAAAAAAAATCTTGGCGCGATCGCCAGTGTAAAATAACCCTTAGGCCTCTCCGTGAGTTGTAAGCCCCATCACTTGTACAAAAACACTTTTGGGCCTCTAATAGAGTGTAAGACCCATTCCTTGTAAATAAGATACCTTGTTGGGCCCCAGACATTGTATAAGACCCACTGTGTTTTCAAAAACCTCGGCGTGATCGCCATTTTCAAACAAACCATCTGGGTCAACCCTCGTGTTGTAAGTCCCATCTTTCTCTTTTTCAAAATAATCTTTGGGCCTCTCCTTGAGTTGTAAGACCCATACCTTTGTACATAAATCCTCTTTGGGACTCATTCGTTGTATAAGTCCCGATACAATATTCCAAACAACGGTGCGATCACTATTAAACCTCAGGCATCTCTTTGAGTGTAAGCCCCAACAATCTTTTCAAAACAACTTCCCTTTTGATTTAGATTCAAATATACAGTTATTATCAAAACTTTCTTTAATTTCTTTGAACAACTAACAAAACAGCATGGAAGCTTGCTCACCTGTAAGTTTTTATCCGCTTTTATTTACTCGCTTTAATATATATAATTATATTGTGGGAAGTTGTGCATGGTTAGTCTTCTTTCATTCTTTTAAATACATGTCAAATATATATAACTGTATTGTGGGAAGCTGCGCATGGTTAGTCTTCTTTCATACTACTTTAAATACTTGTCATATATCAACTGTATATATACTAGTATAGTTATTTAGAGTTTTCCCCGGCAACTAGGTCTAGAACTAGGTAAAGCCATGTTGGTCACTCTTAAATACAGTCAAAACTAGATCCCCATAGGATTTCCAAATACAGTCTTCCCTTCTCTCGGGGTTAATCAATATGGAACAAAGAGAAAGGCAGTATTCTCGGTGAACCTTTTCTCAGACTGTCACCCCTAGAAATTGTCAAAGAAATTCTACTCCCCAGAGTTGATCTATTCTCTGTGAATATCATCTCTTGAGTTTATTCCAAACCCTCGAACTTTCCTGGAATGGTCTCTTCTCTGTGAATTGCATTTCTTGAACTTCTCTTGGTTTGGGGACCCACAGGCTTCCTAAAAGCAACCCCGCCTCCTCTTGGGCTTTGTACAAGGACCCGTCGGCTTCTTAAAAGTTCTTATGCTTTCTCTTGGGCTTCATACAAGGACCCTTACGACCTCTTAGAGGTATAGGACATAACTTAGTCATCCTTTGCTAGAGCTGTCTTTCTAAAAGGAGTCACAAAAGCCTTCAGACCAATTTTAGGGTTGATACTCATCCCTTAAACGAGTCGGCCTCCTCTTAGGCATTGTACAAAGATAGACCACACAAATAGACTTGGACAGTCTAAATCTCCTCGAGTCTCAAAGACATTCTCAAGTTCCCTACAAATATAGGAGAAACCCCGAATTCTGGATTACTCTCCAGCTGAGTTAAAACCCATAGGTTCTATAAACCCCGTCTCTCTCCTAAAATCCCCCAGCCAGGGTCAGTTTATAATCATATAGCCCTATCTCAAATCAGAACCTCAAGGTATCTGATTCATCAATTCTTCTGTATTCCCCTGCAAGAGTTGGTTTCCCTATTTGGACATGCCTCGGGATCTCAAGAATCTCCAGCATAATATAGCCTCCTCTTAGGCTTTGTATAATGATCCTTTCCTCAGGAAAGTCAGCCTTCTCTTGGGCTTTGTACAATGATTCTCCCCAGCGGAGCTAACCTTTTCAGACTCTCTTGTTGAGTCAATCAACTACTTCCCAGACTCTCTTGTTGAGTCAATCACCTTTTCAGACTCTCTTGTTGAGTCAGCCACTTTTCACACTCTCTTGTTGAGTCAATCACGTTCCAGACTCTCTTGTTGAGTCAACCATTTTTAGCCTCAATCTCGGGCTTCGTACGAGACAGATAAAAAGCACTCTCTTGTTGAGTAAACCCTTTTTAGCCTCAATCTCGGGCTTCGTACGAGACAGATAAAAAGCACTCTCTTGTTGAGTAAACCCTTTTTAGCCTCAATCTTGGGCTTCGTACGAGACAGATAAAAAACACTCTCTTGCTGAGTCAACTCTTTTTAGCCTCAATCTCGGGCTTCGTACAAGACAGATAAGAGCACTCTCTTGTTGAGTCAAACCCTTTTTCGCCTCAATCTTGGGCTTCATACAAGACAGATAAGTACCTCCCCAGTGGAGTTAGCCTCCTCTTAGGCTTCATATAAGGATATCCCCAAAGAGTCAGTCTCTTTTAGCCTCCGTCTTGGGCTTTGTACAAGAAACCAATATATCCACTCTCTTGTTGAGTCGATCTCATATCGCCTCCTCTTAGGCTTTGTATAAGGACTTCCCCAGTGGAGTCAATCAACCTCTTAGCTTCAACCTTGGGCTTTGATCAAGATACATAAAATAAAAAATCCCTCTTTAGAGATGACAAATTCTCTTTTAGTCAACCTTTTAGCTTCAATCTTGGGCTTTGAACAAGATACAAATACTCAGTTTAGCCTCTGTCTTGGGCTTTGAATGAGACACCAAAACATCTTTTTCCTCCCTTAGGATAGGAGGAACTATGATTGCTTTGATTTCCCTGTTTCGTTTAAATGGGAATACGTAGGCATAAGATTGCGAAATCTTAGCAAGCATACTAATAAAAAACTCTAGGTCCAGTACCTTCATACACCAATCAAAACTTAGGTCCAGTACCTTACCAAAAACATCAACAAAAACTCACTCACTCATACTTTCCCAACCCATTAACAGATAAACACCATCAAGTACAAAGCAAAACCTAAAGCTAATATCCTGTGGATAACCACATATAGGATGGGTAATTGACAACTCCCCATTGTATAACCTGAGCCCGAACCCCCTATCTCTTTAAGCGTTTGTCCTGTTAGACATTCGCGTGCAAGGTTAGTTTTAGATAGCTTCCCTTTCCCTTCCAGCTTCATGGGATAAATAAGAAATCAGAAAGTAGCACCCACTCCTCCTACCGTTGCGGTGAGGAAAACCTAGCGATAAGGTGGTCGCGTGACCGACAAAAATCGCTCGCTACAGTAAAATGGAGACTTCACTGGGGACGCATTTTATTGTTTAGGACTAGGATTATTATAGCTCCTAAGAGGTCTAGGATGTTAGCTTTAGGAATGAATATATATATATATATATATATATATATATATATATATATATATATATATATATATATATATATCGCTTTTCCTACTTAATATCCGTGTTTATTTTTCTGCTAATGGGACTGCGAGTGATGCCGCATCTGGAAAGATTGAGTATACACCTAAGATAGGTGATGGCACGAGACGGATAATCTTACAGGGAGTGACTCCCAAATAAGAGGTCCTAGTAGACCATCGAATCAGTGGAGATACCCTTTGCGGATTCAATGCTTATACGACTTCGGTTATTGAAAGCAGATTGTTCTATTGGGCTGTCTGAGAAGCTGAGGATTTTAGTAGACTAAGACCATGTAACTATTTTGTAGTGCGGAAGCTATCGGAAATAGTTGTCACGCGATACTACCCTCATTTGAGACCACTCAAAGATACATCAGCTCGCTCGGGTGAACCAGCCTACTGTTGTTATCCCAAGAGGGGTCAATGATTTTACGAACAGGTACAAAAAATCACCAGTATAACCTTTGGGATGGGTAGAGCCTTAACTTCATGACACCGAACCTTTGACCCCATGTTTTTCCTATGTTTTTGTGTGCTGCATTCATGCATTCATTTCATTAAAAAACTTTAAACAAAGAAAAATTTCTCTTCTAGTCTCTCTTTTTCAAATTAAACTAAGACAATGATTGCAAATTTTAGAGAAAAATATTGCGTTATGGATTTCGATAGAACGAAGACTCACAAGTACACCTTCAAGGTTCCAAAACTAGAGGATTTAAGAGGGTTGGCAAGGATGATCACCAACCCTGATACTTTCAGAGCTAAGTACGGAGGACTGTTGTCTTTGTTAAGGGTCCATGTAATTGAAGGAATCCTGTGCACACTCATCCAGTTCTATGATCTGGTCTATCACTGCATCACATTCCCGGATTATCAGCTAGCACCAACACTGGAGGAGTACTCTCACCTGACTGATTTACCTATCACTGACCAAGCTCCCTTTTCTGGACTAGAAGAAATTCCAAAGGATCAGACCATTGCAAGAGCAATTTATTTGAACGAGTCAGAAGTCAGGACTCACATGACCACTAAGGGTGGAATCCAAGGTTTTCCAGCCCAGTTTCTGATAAAGAAAGCCCTGTACTTTGCTAGTATAGGGAATGTGCCTGCTTTCGAAAGCATCTTTGCTTTGCTCCCCTACGGGTTATTTTTGTTTCCCAACATTGATAGCTTCGTTGATATCAATGCCATTAAGATTTTTCTAATTGGAAACCCTGTACCAACCTTGATCGCAGATTCTTATCATTCTGTACACTTAAGGAATTTGTACAGCGGAGGAATGATCACATGCTATGTACCCTTGCTATACAAGTGGTTCACTTCTCATTTACCCAAGTCTGCTTCTTTTTGGTTTCAAAAGAATACTTTAAGTTAGTCGCAGAGAATCATGTCTCTTACCAACTCTGACATCGATTGGTACAATCGAATCTATGACGGGATCAGGATCATTGACCGTTGTGGAAACTTCCCTAACGTACCCCTCATAGGAATTAAAGGAGGAATCAATTATCATCCAGTTTTAGTTTGTCGTCAATTCGGATACCCGATGAGGCATATCCCGTGTAATGCTCATCTGGAAGGTCTTTTCTTCAAGGAAGGAGAAAATGACAGGGAACTAAAGACAGAAATAGTGCACGCTTGGAAACATGTTCACAGGAACGGAAGAGAGTCTCTAGGGAAACCAAACTGTATCTCTGTAGAGCCTTATCTCCACTGGGTACAAACTAGAGCTCTCAAGCTGAGGATGCCTTACCCTCGTCAAGAAGTTCTTCCATTAAGGGAATTTGTCCTTTATTTTATGTTTGATACGGAAAAACTTCAGGTTACTCTCGCCAAAGTTTAACAGAAGAAGAGGTCTTAGAGGAACAAATATCGTATTCTCAATGTGGAGTGTGACAAAATATAGCAACTGTTAAAAGATAAAAATGTTCTGATTGAGATTTTAGAGCAACATGCTGTAGAGAATCAAGAAGACCAAAGGAATTTGCTCGCTCCTTTCACTTGGCAAAGGAGTGACAACCCGACAACGGCTCAAGAGCCCCGGTCAAAGAAAAGGAAAATACTAAAACCAGCACCTGAGCTCTCCTCAGAGAGGACTCGGGATCCATTAGTTTAGACTTTTCCTTTTACAACACTTTGTAAATTACTGTATGTCCAATTCTGCAATCTTTGAATTCAATAAAACGGGGTTTCCCCACTGTATGATATTTGCAATCCAATTGTTGAAGTTTCTTTTAATTAAATAACAAAAATTAAATTAATATAATCATTGCATATCATTCATCATTCTCACCTAACGCAATCTTCTTCCCTACGAATCTCACGTTTGTGCTCGATTCTAGAGTCAAACTGTCTCATTCGTACAATACTCGGGCCAATCGACAAAAGAAAATGGATGATCTCGAGGAAGAGAACAAAGATTTGAGAGAAGAAATCGACACTCTAAAAGAAGATCTGAGGAAACTTCACAATGACATGCAAGCTCTGGAAGTAGCCCATATGCAAAAACAAAGGACTGTGATCTCAGAGATCACATCTACGCCCATAGTGGAAAAGTATGATCCTCGGTATAACATGCCAAAGGATCGTACCTGGGGTATGCCACTCAACTATAACCCGGAAGGATATATTCCGCCGATCATGGAAGATCCAAAAACTGCAGCAGGAGCCGCTGGGCCTGAAGGTTACAAACTTTGGGAAAGCGAAGATGCAAGGGGCATGGCAGCAACTCCTGAAGGTTACAAACTTCGGGAGTTGGAAGCACCAAGAGTCACTGCCGTAATGACTGTACCAACACCCGTGGTACACACTGTCCTGGAAGGACAGATTCCACAGATACCTTCTGGTGGAAATGAAAATATAAACGATAAAATGAAGGAATTCCCAGAACAATTCTTGGAGATGTAGAAGGAACTGCAAGCCATTCGCGGTCAGGATCTATTCGGTAAGGACGCCGCATACCTTAGTTTGGTCCCTAATGTGAAAGTTCCGCTCAAATTCAAGGTGCCTAAATTTGAAAAGTACAAGGGTTACTCTTGCCCTCAAAGTCATTTGGTGATGTACACTCGGAGGATGTCAACACATACAGAGAACCAACAGCTACTGATCCATTACTTCCAGGATAGTTTAATCGGTGCCGCACTCAAATGGTACATGGGTTTAAACCACACTAAGATCGTCACTTTCATAGATCTTGGCACTACCTTTGTTCAACAATATAAGTATAACCTGGACATGGCACCAGACAGAGATCAACTCATAGCCTTGTCGCAGAAGGACAAGGAAACTTTCAAGGAATATGCTCAGAGATAGTGTGAAATTGCCGCTCATATTTGTCCACCTCTTGAGGAAAAAGAGATGACAAAGATCTTCTTGAAAATCTTGAGCTCATTTTACTACGACAGAATGGTCGCCAGTGCGCCCATTGACTTAACCGAGATGGTGGGCATGGGAGTTCGTCTTGAGGAAGCTGTCCGAGAAGGACGTTTAATTAAAGATGTTGGACCATCAAGCAGTACCAAAAGATACGATAGTGCTTTCCCTAAGAAAAAAGAGCAAGATATTGGCAATATCTCTCTCGGAAAGCAAAGGCGACGTTACCAACCAGTCGCAGCTGTAACCCCTGCTATTAACCCTGCGCCTGTTCCAACGTATCAACCTCAGGTTGCTCAGAGCCAACCGAATCAACAACAATATCAGCAAAGGACACAACAGCCTCTTCAACAGGCTCATCCTCAGTACAACAACAACCATACAATGCGACCACCAGGGTTTGACCCTATACCAGTGTTGTACGCAGAACTGTTTCCGTTACTACTGGTCAAGGGGCACGTCCACACCAGGTCTCCTCTTATAGTACCGAAAAATCCGCCTTTTTTGTTCAAAGCGGATGCCCTTACCATCAAGGAGGGCCAGGGCATAACATAGAAAACTGCCTCAGTTTCAAATCCGATGTGCAAAAGCTTGTCAAGAGCGGGGTCTTATCCTTCAAGGATACAAATCCAAATGTTCAGACGAACCCGTTGCCTCAACGCGAGAAAGCTGCAGTCAATTTGATAGAGGGAGAGTCTAACCACAGCTATCAAATCCATGATGTACCCTTATTAAGGGCTAATCTGGTCAAAATGCATCGCAGACAGAGCGGATATGGACATGTACCACCTCATAACTATCACCAGTGTGATATCTGCTCTAAAGACAATAAAGGGTGTTCTGTGGCGCAATCAACTCTACAAGAACAGTTGGATCTCGGTTGGATCCAGGATCACAGAATTCGTGGGGTCTGTCATACCCCAAATTTTGACCACTGAGATTTCCCATCATTATTTAAATCATCATCACAATATAGATGAACCATCATACTTCATTAGTCTCCCCAAAGATGGGTGAGCATCCACTACAATAAGACTTAGGGTTTCAGGCCCTCTCAGAGCTCATAGACAAAAGATCAATCAAGGAATGACATGATCCTCAACTTGTATAACCTCTCAAACATTCACAAGGGATCAAGAGGACTCCCACTGCAAGGATTAAGCACAAGGCTGCTCCCTTCTAGGTGGATTAAGCCTTAAGATCGACAGTGTCACCAAATTAGGGTTTTGGTCAACCAGGGCCTCCAGATGGAAATTTTCCTCTGGGCATGAGCCAAGGCTTCAAAATATAACACAAGATACTCGATGGAACCTCATGGACCCAATCATCAAGTCAATTTAGCCTCAGGGGAAGCATTCATCAAAAATCAGGAATTAGGGTTTCTTGACCTAATTCACCCCTAAGTTGACTTTTGGGACAAATCATGAACCAAGACCTCAAGAGATGATTTGAGGGTCTCTAATAAACTACATTGATCCATTTACAATAATGGAATGATCCAAGAAGCTTGAGCAACAAGTTTCAATTTCATCTGAACCACAGTTAGGGTTTCGCAGAAAAAGTCAACTGTAGCTTTGACTTTTTACCAGGACATGCTCCCAAACCCTAGGACATGATTCAATACACTCTATAATACCTATGAAATCAATCCATCAAGTTTGATTTAGGTCAAGTACTTGATTTCATAGAGGATCGCACAATTTGGAATTCATCTGACAAAAAGTCAACTGTGCACAAAAGTTAACTTTGACTTTTTGAGATTTTTCACATAAATGGTTTTTTAACCCTAAAATGATGTTAATGTGTGATTTGAATCATCATTCATCAAGAAAAATCAAGTAAAGTGGGATAACTTGTAAAAGGGGTAACCATAAAAACTTAGAAAAATTTTCTAAGTTATGAACAAAGTGGCAAGGGTACCAACTTTGGAGGATCATAACTCCTAAACCACAAGGCCATTTTTGCCCATCCAAAGCTGGATTTGTAGACCTCATGGCCCTCTACAAAAGTGTCAACTACACCTCATTCCAATTCATTATGGATTTTGAGTTATGAATGATCAAAATGGCTGAAAACATGAAATGTCACTTTTTCCAACACTTAGTGAAATTTTCACTAAGTCAGAATCTGCCTTACTTTTTTCCAAATGTAGGGGGATTTTTCACTTGGATCCAAAAAGTATCAAAACCAAATATGATCAAACAGTTTTTGTATCATATTGTCGCTCCCGGGATTTTCATCCTAGTACAAACGCGAAAGTGGCACCAAAACAGAGTCGCCAGTAATGTGTATTTATCCCAAGAGAGGGAAAGGAAACACCGCGTAAACCTGAAGAGAAGGAAAGAGCATGGTCTTGCGACCAAGAGAAATGGGTTCGGGAGTCGGTTACGCGAGAGGAAGGTATTAGCACCCCCTCGCGTCCATCGTACCCGATGGGATCCACGCTTGCTTGTCTCGATCAAAGGGTGATGGAAAAGAATACTGGAAAAGGAACGAAAAGAGAACTGGAAAAGGAACGAGAAACAAATGTAGGGAAAATAAAAGAAGTGCTCGCATGGGCCCTACCCCACTGCCTACGTATCTCATCGGGAACATGAGAATCAGAGCGACGTAGTTCCCCTCACTAGGGATGGATTGTCTGTGTTTTTTAGAGAACGGCTTACGTCCTAGCTCAGGTGTTGCAGGCTCGCTGGTCCGAGTGCGTTACCATCTTGCAAGAGAACGAGTAGAAGCGCGTTCGTGCGTTGAGAATGAATGAGATGAGAAAAGAATTCCCGAAGGAAAGACGTTATTGTTTGTTTTTGTCTTTTAGAAGGAAGTGTTTTGGATTTGTTTACATACGACAGTGTATCTGGATCTTAGTCATTGGAATGTGTACCTTCTCACATTCCAAGATGGAATGGGTAAGAAAGCACACTAAGGGTGAAGAAGACCCTCACACTTAGTTCCAATTATCAAGGTTCAAACACACTAGCATACTTGTGTTTATTAAGTGTTTTGTTGATTATGAAGTGAAGAAGTGTTTTTTATTATTTGCACCTTCAACAAGTATTGCATTTAAGTCCCTCATACAAGATCAAATATGTAACACATTGACCTAAGATGGGCCATATGCTACACATCTTAAGATTATAAGAGAAGACCCCTTATAATCTTTTCTTCATATGAAAGGCCTAAATGCAATAAATGCCTACCTTTATTAGATATTTTGAATTTTCTTTGAGATGAGAAAAGAGACTCAAGGGAGGATAAAGGTAAAAATCTATATGGACTAAGACTCAATCCTAATTGATTAGTTAAGGGAGTGATCCTAAGGTTTGTGAGGTTTCAACCTAAAGTTTAAAGAAAGAAAGAATTAAACAATTCACTTCCAAAGTAGAAGATGAATTGTAATTCAAAAAGGGAAAGTAATGAGTTATTAAAAGAAAGCACATAAGTGCTTAGCAAAACACAAAATGGAATTGTAAAAGAGAAAGGATAGAAGTTGAATGTGGATTCCTTATCCACACTCAATTGAAACTTACCGAAGCCCCTACATGGTTAGTAACCATGTATAAGAAGTATAAGAAGTAAAAGAACATGTAATGCATCATAAAACTCACAAGAATTCAATGAGAAAACAAATCCTAGAACCACAACCAGAATGGGCATCATATGGAAACCAATGGTTATTATCATACAAGTGCAAGTGAATAAGCAACCATCATCACCCATTAGCATTTAAACATGTTACAAGAAGAAGGGGTAGATGAAAGATGGAAAGAAATGAAGAGGACATGCATAAATGGAACATGTAAATCAACAACCAGAATTGAAACTAAATGGAAAATGGTTTATAAACATCTCAAAAGTATTTATGAGGTAACTTCAAGACATTCAAGAAGTAATATAAGAAGAATTGAAATGAAAGTTCAAAAAGAAAGGGCAAACAATACATGTTAATGATGCACAAAGTTCAAATTGAAATGAACATGTAAAGATGACCTATAATGTGTATCAAAGACCTATAATATCACATGAATGGCTCATAACATATGCAAATGCTCATACAAATGTGCACAAAAGAATTCATGTAAACATGCACTAAAGTTGTAATGACATGCCATGGATTATACATCCAATGTGATGCATCAAACAAAGACCAAATGGATTCATGAAAATTATGCCAACATATCATTGGAATGCCTAGGTCAGAAATGCATCATACATCAAGATAGTATGTAAAAATTCAGAGCAAAATGACTTCAAACAAAGCAATTAGGTCAAATTGAAACATCATGCAAAGTGGTGCAAATATAGGCATCAAGACATATGATAAAGTGACCTAGAAAATCAAACAAAAATCATCTAACATGCTTCAATGTATTAGTGAATCAATGAAAAAAGAGTCATGTCAAAATAGTTGGTAATGAGCAAGAACAAAATTAAACAAATTCATGTATCATGCTTAGAATGCATCTAAGTGGAAATTCAAAGAAAATTATGGAACAGGGGCAAAACGGTCATAAAATCAGAAAATAAAATCATGAAAAATTTCCTAAATGTTTTAAGAATACACATGAATTTTTGTAGAATTTTCCAATATGTTTTGGTATTTTTAAAAATTAATTATGAATCGTGTAGCAAAAATGAGAAATAAAATGAAATGGAACTAAAGAAGGGGGTGCATGCATAGCAAATTAACAGTTCAAAATCATTGGGCCTTGAAAACATGGGGTGTGGATATCAATCTGGCTTAGGTCCAGTAAGCACGCAAAACACCATAACTAGCGTATACCATCAGTCAACCATTTTGACTCACTCACAACCATCAGATTAGGTCAGGTCAATGTAAAAGTCAAGGTAATCAAATCAAGCATCTCACATTGCTAGTACACACTAATAACCATGTACACACGCGCATGCTAATCATCAGATGGAAAAAATGAAGCACGTGACACACACCCTCTCCATTTATTCGCTGGCACCACCACCACCCTTGGATCAAAACAAATCAACGGACACGACTTAATCTGGCATATAAACCCTAATGAAACCTCACCGGCCGGAGAGGGACCTCCGGTCACCTTCTCCGGCCAATCTCCGGCACTGCAATCAATCAAACATTCCAGAAATTTATGCAATACACATCAAAATGTTCAGGAAGTCACATAGATCATGAATCTAGGCTTATTTTTCACAAACAACACACAAACAGAGAGAATCGAAGCAATGAAATTAGCCCTAGGTTTTGGATCTAAGCTTCTAAGAAGCTCTATCAACTAACCGGTTTCATATAGCTCCTAATAAGCTCAAATAACACATCAACCAGTTAAAATAACATCAAATCGTGCAAGCAAAGTTTGAGAACTTTTGGAACCTGAAACTTGAAGATCTTTGG
Organism: Lathyrus tuberosus; assembly: GCA_022829125.1. Classification (NCBI taxonomy): domain Eukaryota; kingdom Viridiplantae; phylum Streptophyta; class Magnoliopsida; order Fabales; family Fabaceae; genus Lathyrus; species Lathyrus tuberosus. The sequence goes on along the minus strand of JALAZF010000199.1, from coordinate 3,140,998 downwards.
ATTTTTGAGAAAACCAGAGATGAGAACTTGTTCTTGAACTTCTAGAACTTCAATTTGAGCAAAATAAATGCTATTTGATCTTGAGAATAAGAGGAAATCTGAATCTGAAATTGGAGATAACTGTGCTATTCCATGCTTCAGTGATGTCTTCTTGCTTGATTGTGAAGGTTGAAGAAGAACTTGAGGAGTTCGTGCAGGTAGAGAGAAAATTCAGAGAGAAAGTTGAGAGTGCTTTTGGAGTGAGAGTGAAACAATCAGAATCCCCCTTTCCAAATCTGTTAGAATTGTTTATATAGGCGTGGTTATGATTTGACCCTGGTGGTTGATGGTTAGAACTACAGTTAACTGAGTTAGTTAACTGAGTTTGAGTTAACAGAATGAGTCATGACAGTTAGTGACACGAGTTGGAGAGGTTTTGTTTTAGTGTGGAAGAGTTCATGGTCACTTATGGTGAGGATAATGGTGAGGTGGTGTTATGCAGCAGTAGCTTGTGGTGGAAGTTTCGCAAGTTTCCCTTCTCATGTAAGAAGTAACAAAGTGGAAGCACGTGCAAGAATGTTTGGGCAAATGAGGAAAAGAAAACAGCTGGTGATGGTGAAGTGTTTGTGGTGTGACTGAACCAAAACAAAGTGTAAACTGCTACACATGACAGTCAATGCCTCAATGCAGATGGTGATGTTTGAACATGGATTTCTTTATTACCAAGGCACGAAAATGAATCATCTTGGTGTCAATGGATTGAGGAAGCATCATAGGACAATTTTGGTGTTGGACTTGAGTTGAAAAGGTACCTCAAACATGTCTAAAAATCATCATAAACAGATGGAAAAACGACTGGTGCATGGGCGAGCAATTTGTGGCATAGCATGGCAAGGTGTGCATGGCATGGATTTTCAGTTGTGTTGACCAATCTTTGAGCTATCATAACTCCTTGTCCTTTGATCAAATGAAAAAATCATGAACATCAATCTTGAAGATCTCACATAGGGGAACAACTTTGATGTTGCAAGATTTTTCATTTGAAGCCTTTAACCATGAGTAAAATGAGTGGACATTTGGCCCACCACATGTTTGTTAAAATGACTGCGCGCGTGCCCTGAAAATCTTGGTCATGACCTAGTTTTGAACCTACTTTGCTCAAACTTTGATCAATCATATCTCCCTCATTTTTTATCCAATGGAGATGTTCCACACATGGATTTGAAGCTTAAAGCAAGGCCTTTCATTGAGGCAGAGTGGAATTTTCATTTGGTACTCCAAATTTGAATGGCCTTGGTTCAAATTCTGATGCAAAATGGCCAAAACTTGCTATTTTTAGTAACCCTTCCTCTTCCAAAAATGGCAACTTTCCACATCTTGATTTTTTCATGATTCCTTTGGAGTTTCTTGACCAAATTTTGTACATTGGACATATGTAACATGAATTTCATGAATTTGGCCTCAAAAAGTCAAGAGTTGACTTTTTCCTCTGATTATTTGACTTGGCCCCAAATTCCCTGATTTTTTATCTTTCTTCCAATTGAAACACTTCCAAAACCAATTGAGAGGCAATTTTCCATACACATACACTTAAGAACATGTAGAATATCATGACAACAAGCTTTGTCCAAAAAATCAGAGATATCCTGATTTTATTAGAAACCCTAATTTTGACCCTCTCTGGTTAGGAGGAAATTGCACATCTTCCAAATCCAAATTCCTCAGAGTATGTTGTGTATCCTCTTAAAGGATGATGAGAAATGCCACTTGAGAATGATTTTGAATCAATGAGCTATCTCTTTTGAGGGTTTTCCTTCAATTTTTGAACCTCTTGCATAGTGAAAGATGTAGTGCTTCAATCTCCCATTGAATCTCACTTCCTTGAGGTTTTGGAAGATCAATTGAGATAGTATGAGACATGAGAGACCTCTTGGCTTGCCTAGAGCCAACTTGATTGACCTTTTTGTGCTTTGAATGATTCCTTGATTGTCCACCTTCCACCTGATCACATGCCCTGATGGTAAGAAGGATGCCATGCTTCATTTTTCTATGTTAAATGCAATGTAATGTTAATGAGGTGGATATGATATGATAAATGATAATGCCATGCTATGATGACAAAAGGGGAGAGCAAATTTTGGGGTATTACAGCTGCCCCTATTCAAGCGCTGTAGACCTGAATGCCTGAAAGCAAATGCTTTCGGACTTTCAAGGTATATAGTGATTGAATACCAAAAATAACCAAAAATTTGCTCTGGGTGATGAAGAAGAAAAGGGATATAAACCCAACGAGACTGCTGGATTGAATCTTCGATGAAACGTCGGAGAGATCTGTCTTTTGAACGATGCCAGACGACTACTGGCTTGCCACGCTGATGGTGGACTTTAATACTGTCTTTTATGCAATTCCAGACGACTACTGGCCTGCCACACTACTGGTGGACTTTGGAAATGTCTTTTTGAACCGCCAGACGACTACTGGCTTGCCATACTACTGGTGGACTTTAATAATGTCTTTTATGCAATTCCAGACGACTACTGGCCTGCCACACTACTGGTGGACTTTGATAATGTCTTTTATGCAATTCCAGACGACTACTGGCCTGCCACACTACTGGTGGACTTTGATAATGTCTTTTATGCAATTCCAGACGACTACTGGCCTGCCACACTACTGGTGGACTTTGCAGCTTCGTGCCACCCGAAGATGGACTTTTGCCAATCCACTGTTGGACTTTTGCCACCCGAAGACGGACTTTTGCCAATCCACTGTTGGACTTTTAGAATATGCCACCCTTAGATGGACCTTTCGCCAATCCACTGTTGGACTTTTGCCACCCGAAGACGGACTTTTGCCAATCCACTGTTGGACTTTTGCCACCCGAAGACGGACTTTTGCCAATCCACTGTTGGACTTTTAGCTGCTTTGCCACCCGAAGATGGACTTTTGCCAATCCACTGTTGGACTTTTGCCACCCGAAGACGGACTTTTGCCAATCCACTGTTGGACTTTTGCCACCCGAAGACGGACTTTTGCCAATCCACTGTTGGACTTTTGCCACCCGAAGACGGACTTTTGCCAATCCACTGTTGGACTTTTAGAATTTTAAAATCGAATTACTCTCTGCCTCTGCGCCAGACATCTCTGCCGACTCTGCTGAGGAACCACAATCAATGATTTAATCTCGGAGACTCCTAAAAGGATAATATCTCTGCTGGCGAATGGATGAACAATCCGTCTGCTTCGAATTGCCAAGCTTGCCAAAAATAAATTGGACTTTAAGATATGAGGGAATGACGACTCTGCCAGGAATTATTCCATCTGTTTGGGGGAATGAATTCTGGTCACAGCGATTCCGCTGGGGATGAGAATTTTTAAATGACGTCCTGCTGGGGAAATGAGCCATTAAAACTCTGCTTGGGGATTTATTCAACCCAAGATCCTTTATAGGGATTATCAACCTTCTGACCCGGCTGGGGAAAGGCTGTACCATCCTTGTTGAGGAATAGATTCTGTCGATCTGATAAACCTCTGCGGAGAGAACAACAACTCAGCTGGAAGTTGCTGACAAGATTCGATGCTGACCTCTGTGGGGATACCATGACCAGAGATACGATCTTGCTGGGTATCAGGGCTACTCTGCCAGGGATATGCAAATCCTGGTTAGAACATTCCACTGCAACTTGCTAGAAAGAGTCCTTAGAGATCTGTTGGGGAAACCCAAAGCAAATCCACAATAGTCTGCTGAAGAATATGACTGTCGAGCTTAGGATAAGTACCACAATGCACCATGTTAGGCGAGCTTCCCTTTAGACAATTCCGTTAGGGATGACGAGTTTATAATAAACTCTGCTGGCGAAAACTGCTTTAAAACGTCTCATGTTGGGGAATGCCTTTCGAGAGGATTTTACAGAAGACCAACTGTCCTCAAACTCTACTGGGGGTGACCAACACTTCATGCTGGGGAAACAATCATGCCCCATGCTTGGACAACACAACAATTCGTCCCCACAGAGGATGTCATAAGAGGATTTTACAGAAGATCTAGCCTCTTCAAACTCTTGTGACTTCGCTGGGGATAATGACCATCAGTTTCGGTGTCGACGAGACCACTCTTTTGGGGAACCTGTGACCGTTATCGACATAGAAAAGCTTGTAGCTGTTGGAAATACTGTATGAGAGAATCGACTTAATAAGATGCAACGGTACCCAGTTGAACTTAATTCACTGATATCGACCCGTTATGAACAATCGTCGACCGAACGATGAACGCCGATCTCCTTACCCATAATTGCCCCAGTCTTTTGCGTGGGGTGATTTATTGCTGGTCTTGTGCTTAAAATCATCTGCACCTGCTACCTGCAACAAAAGAATATGCCCACATGCCCCGAATATTGCGTGGCTAGAATCCACCATCCGGGAGTATTCAACATTCGAAGTAATTTCAAATATTTTTTCTGCGCATGTTATTGCAAGGCTGCCATGTTTTCAAATGCAATGTTTTATCAACAATTAGGACGTTTTTGCAAACAAAGCAATAAAACAAAAATAGAAAGCTTTTTATTGAAATTCAATTTATTGACTGAGAGCCCAGAATAGGCAATTACATCTGGAAGCAATCCCTGGAAAGAGGTGATCGCTGAAAATTGAGAAAAGAAACTATCCTAATAGCAATGTGAAAACGGAATTCCACTGAGTTTCCATTCTGTTATGACCAGTATGTCTTCAAAACTCCCCGACCTTGCCTTCTGAGGAATGATCAGACCGATTCCTATTCTTCAGAACGTCAGTTGTTCAAACGGTAATGGGTACAGATAACTCAGACTGTAGTCATTCGCTTAAATCCCTCTTTTGTGTGGACCGCCCTTTCAGGTTTTCGATCCACCAGGATACCCTTTTTTGCCTAAGTTGCCCTTTCGGGTTTTCAACTTACCGGGTGTACAATTTTTTTTCAATTATATCCCTAATTTTTGCCCGAACCTTATTCTGTTTTTGGTTCGCCGGGATGCCCTTTTTTGCCTGGATTTTTTTATTTTTATTATCCAGCGGGTCTATTCATGCGAAGTATTTTTTGACTACGTCCGAGTTGACAGGGGATGAAAAGTCTTCGCCATCCATGGTTGTAAGCAATAAAGCTCCGCCCGAAAAGACCTTTTTAACCACGAATGGACCTTCATAGTTAGGAGTCCATTTGCCCCTGTGATCTGTATTGGGAGGAAGGATCCTTTTGAGTACTACATCTCCGACTTTATAAACCCGAGGACGCACCTTCTGGTCAAATGCCTGCTTCATTCTGCGCTGATATAGTTGCCCATGACATACAGCGGCCAATCGCTTTTCCTCAATAAGGCTCAGCTGATCAAATCTGGCTCGTACCCATTCAGCTTCATCTAGCTTAACATCCATCATAACTCTGAGGGACGGAATCTCTACTTCAACCGGTAGCACTGCCTCCATACCATATACAAGTGAGAATGGGGTTGCCCCAGTGGACGTGCGTACTGACGTTCGATACCCATGCAAAGCAAATGGTAACATCTCATGCCAATCTTTGTACGTGACAACCATCTTCTGCACAATCTTCTTGATATTTTTGTTGGCCGCTTCGACCGCGCCATTCATCTTTGGGCGGTACGGAGAAGAATTGTGATGTTCGATTTTGAAGTCCCGGCATAACTCAGCCATCATCTTATTGTTCAAATTAGAACCATTATCAGTAATGATTCTTTCGGGAACTCCATATCGGCAAATGATATCCCGTTTTAAGAAACGAGCGACCACTTGTTTTGTAACATTGGCATAGGATGCAGCTTCAACCCATTTGGTGAAGTAATCAATTGCCACCAAGATGAAACGATGACCATTGGAAGCTGTAGGCTCAATCTTTCCGATCATATCAATGCCCCACATGGCAAACGGCAAGGCGACGACATGATACTCAACGGATTTGGAGGCACATGCACCTTGTCTGCATAGATCTGGCATTTATGGCATTTGCGGGCATATTTGCAACAATCTGACTCCATAGTCAACCAATAATATCCCGACCTTAACAACTTTTTAGCCATTGCCTGCCCTCCGGCATGAGTACCGAAAGAGCCTTCGTGCACTTCAATCATCAACAAGTCTGCTTCATGTCTATCCACACATCTAAGCAGGACCGTGTCAAAATTTCTTTTATACAGCACGCCATCTTTGTTCAGGAAGAAACTACCAGCTAACCTTCTCAACGTCTTCCTGTCTTTGGACGATGCCCCGGACGGGTACTCTTGACTTTTCAAGAAACACTTAATGTCATGAAACCATGGCTTGTCATCAGACGTTGCATCGACCGCAAACACAAATGCTGGTCTGTCAAGGCGGGATACCTCAATCTTAGGTACATGGTTCCATCCTTGCACTTTGATCATGGAAGACAAAGTGGCCAAGGCATCAGCGAACCTATTCTCATCTCGAGGAATGTGGTACAGTTTCACTGTTGTGAAAAACGTCAGCAATCTCCTTGTATAATCTCTATACGGCACTAGATTTGCTTGGTGCGTGTACCAACTCCCCTTCACTTGATTGATTACCAAAGCTGAATCACCGAATATATCAAGGGTTTTAATCCGTAGATTAATCGCCTCCTCGATCCCCATTATACAAGCTTCGTACTCTGCTTCATTGTTGGTGCACCCGAAAGTTATTCGTGCAGTGAAAGGCATATGAACACCTTCCGGCGTGATAAGAACTGCTCCAACTCCGTACCCATTCATATTGACAGCCCCATCAAACATCAGACTCCATTTGGATTCAGGGTCTGGCCCCTCCTCCGGGAGTGGTTCCTCACAGTCTTTAGCTTTGAGAAACATGATGTCCTCATCAGGGAAGTCAAACTTCATGGGTTGGTAATCATCCATTGGCTGTTGCGCAAGATAATCGGACAAGATACTTCCTTTGATGGCCTTTTGTGAAGTGTACTGAATGTCATACTCTGTCAAGACCATTTGCCACCGTGCAACTCTGCCTGTCAATGCTGGTTTCTCGAAAATATACTTGATATGATCCATTTTTGAAATCAACAAGGTCGTGTGCCTAACCATATATTGCCTCAATCGCTTAGCGGCCCATGCAAGCGCACAGCATGTCTTTTCAAGCATTGAGTATCGGGACTCACAATCATTGAACTTTTTGCTCAGGTAGTAAATAGCATGCTCCTTCCTACCTGTTTCGTCATGTTGACCGAGAACACAACCCATGGCACCTTCAAGCACTGTCAGATACATTATCAGCGGTCTCCCTTCAACTGGAGGTATTAGAATCGGAGGTTCCTGCAAGTATTCTTTTATCTTATCGAATGCCAATTGGCAATCGTCATTCCACCTGACCGTTTGATCTTTCCTTAACAATTTAAATATTGGCTCACACGTGGCTGTTAGGTGAGATATGAACCTTGCAATGTAGTTCAATCTACCCAAGAAACCACGAACCTCTTTTTCTGTTCTCGGTTCAGGCATTTCTTGTATTGCTTTCACCTTGGCAGGATCAACCTCGATTCCTCTTTCGCTCACAATGAAACCCAGTAACTTTCCAGAACGCACCCCAAACGTGCACTTGTTTGGATTTAATCTCAGACGGAACTTTCTCAACCTTTCAAACAGCTTTTTTAGGTTAACCAGATGTTCCTCTTCTGTTCTAGACTTGGCAATCATATCATCTACATAACATTCGATCTCCTTATGAATCAAGTCATGAAACAATGTCACCATCGCCCGCTGGTACGTTGCCCCTGCGTTTTTCAACCCAAAAGGCATTACTTTATAACAATATGTACCCCACGGAGTAATGAACGTGGTCTTCTCCATGTCTTCAGGTGCCATCTTGATCTGGTTGTACCCGGAGAAACCGTCCATAAATGAGAACACTGAAAACTGAGCTGTATTATCGACCAGCACATCAATATGAGGTAGTGGAAAATCATCTTTCGGGCTAGCTTTATTAAGATCTCGATAATCCACACACATTCTCACTTTTCCATCTTTCTTCGGTACTGGCACGATGTTGGCTACCCATGGAGGATACTTTGTCACAGCAAGAAAACCAGCGTCCCACTGCTTCTGGACTTCCTCCTTAATCTTTAAGGCCATGTCGGGGTGAGTCCGACGAAGTTTCTGCTTGACTGGCGGACATTCTTCTCTCAATGGTAGCCTGTGCACGACAATATCCGTATCCAACCCCGGCATGTCTTGATACGACCAGGCGAAGATGTCAACATACTCGCGCAACATTTCCGTCAAAGTTTGCTTCACATCTGCTTGCAAGCTGGCACCAATCCTGATCTCTTTCTTGGCGTCCTTGGTACCAATATTGATGATTTCTACAGTCTCCTGATGAGGCTGGATGACCCTTTCCTCTTGTTTCAACAATCTGGCCAGTTCTTCAGAAAGTTCACAATCTTTCCCATCCCCTTCTTCGGCTTGATAAATCGGATTGTCAAAGTCATACATGGCCATATCAAAATCGTTATCAGTGGTATCCGGAGGATCAAGTCTGCATGAACGGGTTCATGCCTTATTTTAGAATTTATTTTTAAGCAAAACAAAAGAAAATGAAACATTGCCATTTTATATTTTTTGTGCAAAAATAAAAACTGAAAGACAGAGAACAAAATTTGATTGCAAAACGTCCTTTATTAATGATTAAACATTGCAAATGCAACCATGGTGGCCCTACAAATGAATCTATACGCCTTGGGCAGAGCGCAAGATTTTGTCATGCATTATGGTTAGAAAAAACAAAGAAAAATTACTCTGTCTGAAGAGTAACCCGGATGACTTCTTCAACGAACCAGTTTTGCACTTGTTGTCCCGGAACATGAGGGCGTACCCAGTTGTCCAGGTCACAATCACTGTCAACACTATCCTCCGTGGCTGCACAAGACTGGTCCATGTAGATAATTCCCCCACTATTGAAAGTAATGGGTCCCCTGCTCCCCGCATCTGAAGTTGTAGAGGGATGATAACCAATACCAAATTTGTCTTCCTTCATTGGGGTCTCTATCAACCTGCCCCAACCTTGGGCGTTGCCTGCCCTGACGACTTCGACAGCTTGTTTGTAAGATGAAATGGAGGTACCAGCCTCAACTGGTACAGAAGAAGACTCAGGTGCATCGTCAATATTGACTGCTTCAAATGATTGGCACAGCATCTCATGAATTTCCCCATCCATTTCAATGTACTTGAATGTGGACAAGTGACTCACAAAGATGTCTTCCTCCCCACACACTGTCACAACCTGCCCTTCAAACTCATACTTCAGCTTTTGATGTAGAGTAGAAGTAACAGCCCCGGCTCCGTGAATCCAAGGGCGTCCCAATAGGCAGCTATATGCAGGTTGTATGTCCATTACATGGAACGTGGATTTGAATACCTGTGGTCCAATTTGTACGGGCAATTCCACCTCACCAAACACAGATCGTCTGGTCCCATCGAATGCTCTGACCACCAATTCACTAGGCCTTAAGATCAAATCATCAACTTCCAGCTTCATCAATGCCTTCTTGGGCAAGACATTAAGTGATGAACCAGTGTCTACCAGTACATGAGATAACACTGCGCCCTTACACTCCATCGTGATATGCAAAGCCTTATTATGGTTTCTTCCTTCAACAGTCAAATCTCTACTTGTAAAGCCCAAGCCATGGCTGACATTAACATTGGAGATTACGCCCTCGAGCTGATTAACAGTAATTTCTTGTGGCACGTACGCACTCTTCAACACTTTCAACAACGCCTGCCGGTGCGCATCAGAGCACATCAATAGTGACAAGATTGAAATCTTTGAAGGGGTCTGATTCAGTTGGTCCACAATCTTATAATCGCTTTTCTTGATTATCTTCATAAATTCTTCCATTTCCTTATCAAAAATAATCTTTGTCTCTGCTTCAGGTGTAGGCGCACTTTCAACCACCTGTTTACCCTTAGCCTTTGCTGCAGCTTCTACCTCCTTATCACTTCTCAAGGTTTGGGGAGCGAACAACCTTCCACTCCTTGTAAAGCCCCCTACACCCCCTACATTATCAATATTTGGGCTGACTGACGGCTCAACTTCCTGCTTTTTACCTTCGTAATATACATCTGCCCCATAGTGCCATGGGATAGCTTTCGTAGATGTGAACGGAATTGGTCCTGGCACCGTGATAGTGACAGGACTGGGCCCTTCTGGCGCAACACTCGCCACGGGAACTGCATTGACCGGCATTTGAATCTCAGCGGGAGTGTAATAGATGGTCACGGTTGATATCTCATCAGTGTCTTTCACGACTCTGTCGAACTGTAGACATCCTTCATCGATCAGATTCTGTAAACCCATCTTCAACTTATCACAACCGTTCTCCTGATTCATACACTCAGAGCAATCTTGATTACAGCTCGGGAACACCTGTCCCTTCAATAAACGATCTTTTACAACCAACAAAGAAGTTTTCACTTGATGAACGTCTAACACCAAATTCAATCTCCTCCCATCTTCAATAGCGTACACATTTGCTGCACTATGATGGCTTTAGCATCAATCAAATCTTGTACTTTATGATGGAAAGCCCAGCATTTTTCAATGGAGTGCCCCTGAGCACCTGAGTGGAACTCACAACGAGCATTAGCATCGAAGTTAGGTGGCAGGTTTCCAGCAACCGGAGCTTTCATAGTACGGAGTTCTACCAACTTTAACTCGAGTAGCCGGGGCAACAGCGCGGCATAAGTCATAGGGAGAGGATCCATCTTACGATCCCTCTGTCTAGACCTTTGCTGGAAAAAAGGTTGTTGCTGTTGAACTTGTTGTTGGGGTTGTTGTTTCTGAACAGACGGTGTGGGGATTGTCACAGCATCTACCTGATAATAAGCTCGAGAACGCCCTCTGCCTCGTCCTCTAAACACAGCATTCGTATCACCTTCTCTTCTTTTCTGGTTACTAGCGAACGGTTTCTTCGTCCCCGAAGAGCCAGCCCCACTCACATCCTGGATCTTTCCAAGCTTTAACAGACTTTCTATTCTTTCTCCCGCAATCACAATATCAGCAAATCCAGTTGACGGACAAGCAGCTAATCTATCCAGATAGGCCCCTTGCAAGGTGCCCATGAACATATCTGCCATTTCTCTGTCTGACAAGGGAGGTTGAACCTGGGCAGCCATTTCCCTCCACCTCTGTGCATATTCTTTGAAACTCTCCTTGGCATTTTGTGACAATCCCTGCAATTGGGTGCGGTTGGGCGCCATGTCAATATTATATTGGTATTGCTTCAGGAACGCTTCTGCCAGATCTTTCCAATTCTTCACAGCAGCTCTACTCAACTTCATGTACCAGGTCAAAGACGCCCCCGCCAGACTGTCCTGAAAATAGTGCATCCATAGCTTCTCGTCATCCGTATGGGCTGAAATCTTCCCAAAGTAAGCTTGAAGATGCGTTTGGGGACACGCATTGCCGTGATACTTATCAAAAGTGGGAGGTTTGAATTTAGGGGGAATTCTGACTCCTGGGACCAGCCCCAAGCTAGTAACATCAATACCCATAGAGTTCTTGCATTCCATGGCCCTGATCTTTTCTGCTAACTCATCATACCTTCGATCACCTTGATTACCCACATCAGCATCCAGCAGAGTAAATTGGTCCTCCAGGGTATCTTCAAGAGTAACACCAACATGCCTACCATTTCCATTACCCCGATTGTTACCACCAGGAGGAGGGTTGCCACCGGGAGGAGGAATGCCATGTCCCTGTGAATTGTCATGATGATCACCTTCGGGCCCGTTGTCGGGACGCTCTACCAGAAGCCTCAGTCTCTCCTGATTTTGCGCCATGCCAGTCATGAGGGTCATGAACTGGTCCATACGCGCCCTCATTTCCGCCAAATCACTTTGCACTTGATCCATGATTCTTACTTGATTCCTTCGCGTCGAATATCGGTGAATATGACTCTCCGCTATACTGCCTGAAACTAAATAAAGGTTAGAGACCCCGCAACGAGTACCTGAAAAGCAAGTAACAAAAAATGCAAAATGATATGCAATGCCATGCAATGCCATGTTTGTCATTTCCGAGGTGCTTTATACCCTGATTCCAATCCAACCACAGAAATCTGAAGACCAGAAATTGTGATATAAAGAGACGTGTCGTGGTCATGTGCTTGTGTGCAGCTATCTGATAAGGAATAATTCTGAATAAAACTGCTCATACTCATTCAACAAAGTATTCAAGTACATTTAAGAAAGGCTCATCCGCAAATGCAATACAAGGAAAAATGGATCCATCAACAAGCCTGATGGTAACCATTAATAACAAAATATAAGGAAAAGAACATCAGTCTGACAATTCCACACCCTTCAGCTTATCACTTGAGTATTTGATCTCCTCAAAAAGTATACGGGTACGCTGGTGATTCGGCTTTTCAATCATTTCTTTGATCAAGACATCCCTTTTCTCAAGAGCTTCAGTTAAAGAACCCATGTGCAGCATCAGAGCCTCGTCATCACACACTCCTTTGTGTCTCTTTATGCCGGCTTGCGTCTTGAGTATCTCCCTTTCTATCATGACTTCTTCAAGCTCTTTCTTGGTATTCCTCAGCTCACCTCTAGCTTCTTCTAGCTGTTCTTGACTCTTACCGAGGCTTTCCCGATACTTTCTCCTCTGCTCATGCGCCTTTTCAAGCTCTTCGTCCTTAATCTGCAACTGTTCCTGTAATTCAGCATTCTCTATCCTAACTTCGTCCCAAGCGTGCTGAAACTTTGTTAACTTTTCTTTGGTCTGTGCTAACGCCTGTTTGGTTTGCTTGTGGGCTTGAGTAGCATCATCAGCACCTTTACTAATCTTCCGGAAATGTTGGGCTCTTCCAGCAAAGTCTTTTTCTTTTGCAGTTAGGATTTGTTCAGCATCTTGGGCTTTCCGCTCCAGCTCTTTGTTGGCATGTAGAGCATTCTGAAGACGGCTACTCAACTCGGAATTCTCTCCTTGGAGCTTTTTCACCAAGGCTTGCAACTTGTCAACTTCTTCCACAGTAGCAGTGCTTCTTGCTTTCTCATTCTCCGGATACAAAAGGGGTGCCTTACCAAAAGGCAAGAGAAAATCTTCAACTCTTTTCTTCACCCACTCTTCATATGCTGGATAAACCCGGTTGTTAGGCTTTCCTAGAGTAACTTTCCCCTTTTTCAGTATGCTACCCCAGCTTTCAGAAGCTTTCTGTGCTGCTTCCCATCCTTCTGATGTATGAAAATAGAGGGACTCCTCCACATCTCTCTTAATAGGCGGACCTGTCAGGGCATACCCAAATTGTCGAATGGCCAAAGAAGGATTGTAGTTAATCCCACCCATTCTTCCTATCAGTGGAACGTTAGGGAACTTACCACAGCTGTGTATAATATTCTTACCAATCAGCCCATGATCTACCCATACGATGTCCTTGGCCACCAATCCCATTAAACGCTGTTTCCACTCTAGAGAATCTTTGGAATCCACAAAAGCCCCTGATTGTGGTAAACGGCCCGCAAACCACTTATAGAACAAGGGTGCACAACAACGAATTATCCCTCCTCTTTTCTTTTCATTTCGGTTGTACAATGAGTAGTGAAGATCTCCCAGTAGCGTTGGCACCGGGTTCTTCATCATGAATATTCGTATAGCGTCCGTATCAATAAAATCCGGCTCGTTGGGAAACAACACTATGCCGTATATACAAAGGGCTAGCAAAGCATTAAAAACAAGCCAATTCTCGCCTTTAGCTGCTTCCTGGGCCTTCTTAATCAGATATTCCAGTTTGTAACCACGAATCTTTCCTTTGTTGGAGACCTTGTCACTTAGCTCTGATTTGCTCAAATAAAGAGCACCAGCCAACTTCCCAAAGTCAAGATCCCCCACCGATCCAAAGAAAGGGGGCTCCTCCTTGATAGCAATCCCCAACATGTTGGAATACTCCTCCAAGGTAGGAACCAACACATAGTCTGGAAATACAAAACATCTCAGAGGCGGATCATAGAACTGCATCAACGTATGGAGACCTCTGGCTTCATAATCACTGACATTACGGACCATAGATAAAATCCACCCATATTTCTCTTCAAAAGCTTCTCGTACTGCAGGACTCGCCATTCCCTTCAGCATAACAATAGGGCCCAAAGTAGGCGTAAGGAACTTATAGCTGATGATATTCTTCCTCTCTTTAGTGTTCATCTTTGCAGGGACCTGATGACTGGAATCAAGGGTAATATATGCACCTGGAAATGAATAAACATGTATGTTAGGATATGATAATGCAATGCAAAGGGCAATGTGATCAGGTAATCAGGTGTCTGTGCTGAACTGTGAACGGTGTCAGTGTAGCTCTGAGACTAATATAGAACCATAGATAAGAACCATCTGAATACAATAGGATGAAACTTCCTTTTTGTGCAATGATGATAGAAAACCGGGTATGTAGGAGGTCATGGTTACCTGCAAACCTGTAAACAACCCACCCTTCTCACATGTGGGTACTAGGATGTTCAATATCCCGGGCTCTCAGGTCGAGAAATGATGATACGTTCACCATTTCTGGTTTGGCATCATCATCAATCGAGGAGGCCTCAACTGATTCTCCAAAACAAAAGGTCCTCAGCTTCTAGCACTGAGGTCGAGAAGCAATAGTACATTCATCCCTCGGGGTACAGTACTATCGCCAATCGAGGAGTGCCTCCACTGATTCTCTTTCAAAAAGGACAACCTATAGCAAGTTCCCAGCATTGGGTCCTCGGATCGAGAATGTGCAATGGGTTTGCCACGGAATGTGGTCTGCCACTATCACAACTCGGGAGGAGTGCCGCAACTGAGTCATCGGGAATGGTCACCAGAGTCGACAGTTCCTCAAGAGAATAACTACTGGCCTGCATAACATGCAGTAGCAGAAAGCTCCTGATAGAACCTCGTCTGGTTGTGGGTCTCATGAACAACAATACGTGGTCACCACCACGCAAGCGTCATGACTATCCACTCTAATACCTATGTGTGTACTGAAGCCTGGGTAGTGAGCTTATCTCTCAGAACACCCCGCCCGCCAAACAGAAAACAACAGCACAGTCCAGCATAATAATGATATGTAATGCAGTAAACGCGATAAATACAGTAATGTACAGTAAAGCAGTAAGTAACCATATAATAAAACAGTAAATATAGCACAACAGTAAACACCCAATGAAAGAAAAGCAAACAAGCGCTAGGATTGACTCGCTTAGGATGGACCAGCAATAGGTCAACCTTTCCCCAGCAGAGTCGCCAGCTGTCGCTCCCGGGATTTTCATCCTAGTACAAACGCGAAAGTGGCACCAAAACAGAGTCGCCAGCAATGTGTATTTATCCCAAGAGAGGGAAAGGAAACACCGCGTAAACCTGAAGAGAAGGAAAGAGCATGGTCTTGCGACCAAGAGAAATGGGTTCGGGAGTCGGTTACGCGAGAGGAAGGTATTAGCACCCCCTCGCGTCCATCGTACCCGATGGGATCCACGCTTGCTTGTCTCGATCAAAGGGTGATGGAAAAGAATACTGGAAAAGGAACGAAAAGAGAACTGGAAAAGGAACGAGAAACAAATGTAGGGAAAATAAAAGAAGTGCTCGCATGGGCCCTACCCCACTGCCTACGTATCTCATCGGGAACATGAGAATCAGAGCGACGTAGTTCCCCTCACTAGGGATGGATTGTCTGTGTTTTTTAGAGAACGGCTTACGTCCTAGCTCAGGTGTTGCAGGATCGCTGGTCCGAGTGCGTTACCATCTTGCAAGAGAACGAGTAGAAGCGCGTTCGTGCGTTGAGAATGAATGAGATGAGAAAAGAATTCCCGAAGGAAAGACGTTATTGTTTGTTTTTGTCTTTTAGAAGGAAGTGTTTTGGATTTGTTTGCATACGACAGTGTATCTGGATCTTAGTCATTGGAATGTGTACCTTCTCACATTCCAAGATGGAATGGGTAAGAAAGCACACTAAGGGTGAAGAAGACCCTCACACTTAGTTCCAATTATCAAGGTTCAAACACACTAGCATACTTGTGTTTATTAAGTGTTTTGTTGATTATGAAGTGAAGAAGTGTTTTTTATTATTTGCACCTTCAACAAGTATTGCATTTAAGTCCCTCATACAAGATCAAATATGTAACACATTGACCTAAGATGGGCCATATGCTACACATCTTAAGATTATAAGAGAAGACCCCTTATAATCTTTTCTTCATATGAAAGGCCTAAATGCAATAAATGCCTACCTTTATTAGATATTTTGAATTTTCTTTGAGATGAGAAAAGAGACTCAAGGGAGGATAAAGGTAAAAATCTATATGGACTAAGACTCAATCCTAATTGATTAGTTAAGGGAGTGATCCTAAGGTTTGTGAGGTTTCAACCTAAAGTTTAAAGAAAGAAAGAATTAAACAATTCACTTCCAAAGTAGAAGATGAATTGTAATTCAAAAAGGGAAAGTAATGAGTTATTAAAAGAAAGCACATAAGTGCTTAGCAAAACACAAAATGGAATTGTAAAAGAGAAAGGATAGAAGTTGAATGTGGATTCCTTATCCACACTCAATTGAAACTTACCGAAGCCCCTACATGGTTAGTAACCATGTATAAGAAGTATAAGAAGTAAAAGAACATGTAATGCATCATAAAACTCACAAGAATTCAATGAGAAAACAAATCCTAGAACCACAACCAGAATGGGCATCATATGGAAACCAATGGTTATTATCATACAAGTGCAAGTGAATAAGCAACCATCATCACCCATTAGCATTTAAACATGTTACAAGAAGAAGGGGTAGATGAAAGATGGAAAGAAATGAAGAGGACATGCATAAATGGAACATGTAAATCAACAACCAGAATTGAAACTAAATGGAAAATGGTTTATAAACATCTCAAAAGTATTTATGAGGTAACTTCAAGACATTCAAGAAGTAATATAAGAAGAATTGAAATGAAAGTTCAAAAAGAAAGGGCAAACAATACATGTTAATGATGCACAAAGTTCAAATTGAAATGAACATGTAAAGATGACCTATAATGTGTATCAAAGACCTATAATATCACATGAATGGCTCATAACATATGCAAATGCTCATACAAATGTGCACAAAAGAATTCATGTAAACATGCACTAAAGTTGTAATGACATGCCATGGATTATACATCCAATGTGATGCATCAAACAAAGACCAAATGGATTCATGAAAATTATGCCAACATATCATTGGAATGCCTAGGTCAGAAATGCATCATACATCAAGATAGTATGTAAAAATTCAGAGCAAAATGACTTCAAACAAAGCAATTAGGTCAAATTGAAACATCATGCAAAGTGGTGCAAATATAGGCATCAAGACATATGATAAAGTGACCTAGAAAATCAAAAAAAAATCATCTAACATGCTTCAATGTATTAGTGAATCAATGCAAAAAGAGTCATGTCAAAATAGTTGGTAATGAGCAAGAACAAAATTAAACAAATTCATGTATCATGCTTAGAATGCATCTAAGTGGAAATTCAAAGAAAATTATGGAACAGGGGCAAAACGGTCATAAAATCAGAAAATAAAATCATGAAAAATTTCCTAAATGTTTTAAGAATACACATGAATTTTTGTAGAATTTTCCAATATGTTTTGGTATTTTTAAAAATTAATTATGAATCGTGTAGCAAAAATGAGAAATAAAATGAAATGGAACTAAAGAAGGGGGTGCATGCATAGCAAATTAACAGTTCAAAATCATTGGGCCTTGAAAACATGGGGTGTGGATATCAATCTGGCTTAGGTCTAGTAAGCACGCAAAACACCATAACTAGCGTATACCATCAGTCAACCATTTTGACTCACTCACAACCATCAGATTAGGTCAGGTCAATGTAAAAGTCAAGGTAATCAAATCAAGCATCTCACATTGCTAGTACACACTAATAACCATGTACACACGCGCATGCTAATCATCAGATGGAAAAAATGAAGCACGTGACACACACCCTCTCCATTTATTCGCTGGCACCACCACCACCCTTGGATCAAAACAAATCAACGGACACGACTTAATCTGGCATATAAACCCTAATGAAACCTCACCGGCCGGAGAGGGACCTCCGGTCACCTTCTCCGGCCAATCTCCGGCACTGCAATCAATCAAACATTCCAGAAATTTATGCAATACACATCAAAATGTTCAGGAAGTCACATAGATCATGAATCTAGGCTTATTTTTCACAAACAACACACAAACAGAGAGAATCGAAGCAATGAAATTAGCCCTAGGTTTTGGATCTAAGCTTCTAAGAAGCTCTATCAACTAACCGGTTTCATATAGCTCCTAATAAGCTCAAATAACACATCAACCAGTTAAAATAACATCAAATCGTGCAAGCAAAGTTTGAGAACTTTTGGAACCTGAAACTTGAAGATCTTTGGATTTTTGAGAAAACCAGAGATGAGAACTTGTTCTTGAACTTCTAGAACTTCAATTTGAGCAAAATAAATGCTATTTGATCTTGAGAATAAGAGGAAATCTGAATCTGAAATTGGAGATAACTGTGCTATTCCATGCTTCAGTGATGTCTTCTTGCTTGATTGTGAAGGTTGAAGAAGAACTTGAGGAGTTCGTGCAGGTAGAGAGAAAATTCAGAGAGAAAGTTGAGAGTGCTTTTGGAGTGAGAGTGAAACAATCAGAATCCCCCTTTCCAAATCTATTAGAATTGTTTATATAGGCGTGGTTATGATTTGACCCTGGTGGTTGATGGTTAGAACTACAGTTAACTGAGTTAGTTAACTGAGTTTGAGTTAACAGAATGAGTCATGACAGTTAGTGACACGAGTTGGAGAGGTTTTGTTTTAGTGTGGAAGAGCTCATGGTCACTTATGGTGAGGATAATGGTGAGGTGGTGTTATGCAGCAGTAGCTTGTGGTGGAAGTTTCGCAAGTTTCCCTTCTCATGTAAGAAGTAACAAAGTGGAAGCACGTGCAAGAATGTTTGGGCAAATGAGGAAAAGAAAACAGCTGGTGATGGTGAAGTGTTTGTGGTGTGACTGAACCAAAACAAAGTGTAAACTGCTACACATGACAGTCAATGCCTCAATGCAGATGGTGATGTTTAAACATGGATTTCTTTATTACCAAGGCACGAAAATGAATCATCTTGGTGTCAATGGATTGAGGAAGCATCATAGGACAATTTTGGTGTTGGACTTGAGTTGAAAAGGTACCTCAAACATGTCTAAAAATCATCATAAACAGATGGAAAAACGACTGGTGCATGGGCGAGCAATTTGTGGCATAGCATGGCAAGGTGTGCATGGCATGGATTTTCAGTTGTGTTGACCAATCTTTGAGCTATCATAACTCCTTGTCCTTTGATCAAATGAAAAAATCATGAACATCAATCTTGAAGATCTCACATAGGGGAACAACTTTGATGTTGCAAGATTTTTCATTTGAAGCCTTTAACCATGAGTAAAATGAGTGGACATTTGGCCCACCACATGTTTGTTAAAATGACTGCGCGCGTGCCCTGAAAATCTTGGTCATGACCTAGTTTTGAACCTACTTTGCTCAAACTTTGATCAATCATATCTCCCTCATTTTTTATCCAATGGAGATGTTCCACACATGGATTTGAAGCTTAAAGCAAGGCCTTTCATTGAGGCAGAGTGGAATTTTCATTTGGTACTCCAAATTTGAATGGCCTTGGTTCAAATTCTGATGCAAAATGGCCAAAACTTGCTATTTTTAGTAACCCTTCCTCTTCCAAAAATGGCAACTTTCCACATCTTGATTTTTTCATGATTCCTTTGGAGTTTCTTGACCAAATTTTGTACATTGGACATATGTAACATGAATTTCATGAATTTGGCCTCAAAAAGTCAAGAGTTGACTTTTTCCTCTGATTATTTGACTTGGCCCCAAATTCCCTGATTTTTTATCTTTCTTCCAATTGAAACACTTCCAAAACCAATTGAGAGGCAATTTTCCATACACATACACTTAAGAACATGTAGAATATCATGACAACAAGCTTTGTCCAAAAAATCAGAGATATCCTGATTTTATTAGAAACCCTAATTTTGACCCTCTCTGGTTAGGAGGAAATTGCACATCTTCCAAATCCAAATTCCTCAGAGTATGTTGTGTATCCTCTTAAAGGATGATGAGAAATGCCACTTGAGAATGATTTTGAATCAATGAGCTATCTCTTTTGAGGGTTTTCCTTCAATTTTTGAACCTCTTGCATAGTGAAAGATGTAGTGCTTCAATCTCCCATTGAATCTCACTTCCTTGAGGTTTTGGAAGATCAATTGAGATAGTATGAGACATGAGAGACCTCTTGGCTTGCCTAGAGCCAACTTGATTGACCTTTTTGTGCTTTGAATGATTCCTTGATTGTCCACCTTCCACCTGATCACATGCCCTGATGGTAAGAAGGATGCCATGCTTCATTTTTCTATGTTAAATGCAATGTAATGTTAATGAGGTGGATATGATATGATAAATGATAATGCCATGCTATGATGACAAAAGGGGAGAGCAAATTTTGGGGTATTACACATATGAGGGCTTTCCAAAATGACCAAGAACATCACCAAATTCCACTTGAGCCATGAGATATGACAAGGGCAATATGCCTTGCTGAAAACTGCCAAGGCTAGGCAGAATTTTGCATTTTTGCTCGATTTGGCAAAATCAGCTAATTCCAAGCCTTGTCATCATCTTGGACACATCTGAGGATCAAATCCAAAGGAGACAAACACTGAGCCAAGCCTCCAAAGTCCTTGGAACAAGAAGTAGCATGCCAAACCTAGAAATCCCTAAAAGAGGGACAAGACTCCAATTTTGGATTGGAGCATTTAATGGATGCTTATAGGTGGCATGGACTAACACATTTGTAACTGAATTCAGTCAAGAATGATCCACCAACTAGGGAACCAAAGGCCTGTGCTCGAACCTCTAGTCAATGGCTAGAGGAAACTTGGCTTCCCATTGATAAACATTGGTCAAACCTCTGCTGCAGTTGCCATTCACTATTGATCCCAAAACAAACTTGCTCTACTATAAATAGAGCTCATTTGTGCTCAGTTTGAGTACACCAAAGCCATCAAACAGATGCTTTCCTCAAAATCCCTCTCTTTAGGCCAAAATGCCTTCTTTAGCAAGGTAACTCTGAGATTTTGAGTTTGAGAGCAATTCCAATCAAACCAATCACACACACACCTCATAAACATCATATGTAGGTGATCCAAACTCTCACAAGTGACCTGTAACACCAAAATCACAAAGTCACCTCTCAAAACCTCAAAATAGGCCTTTTGTGCATTTTTCAAGCCATGTCTTGATTCAGTCACTTTCCAAACCAGATAAAACCTCAAACGCACTCCAAATATCATCCTTGAACTGTCCCAAATGGTTCCCCCCATCTGGAACAGCAAAGTGTAGCATAGAAAATGCAAATATAGGCCTTTTTCAAAATCGCTATCGGATTTTGAGGAGGGAGTGTGATCTAAAAAAAATACCACCACCATGGGATTCCTTGTGAAATTCTAGGCCAGATGCATATAAATTTTGTCCCCAACCATTGACAAATGAGAAAGTTATGGACCTTCCCGTTTCTTGGCAAAACTTGCCTTGCCTTGCCTTGGCCAGGCTTAGAAAACAAGGCATGCCTTGTATATTTGTTGGTTTGTTTCAAGCAATGGATGTATCACCACCCCAGTGGTAAGGCGCGCGCCCTATAACCTTGAGGTCGTGGGTTCAAACCCCACCCATGACATTTTGTGTTTTTTCACATTTTTGCTATTTTTCCAATATTTTCATGTTTTATAAATTAATTGGAAAATTAATAACTCTTTTAATTTTAATTTTTTTTATTGGTTCTTTTTGCAAAAAATCACAAAAATGTTAAAATATTTTATTCCACAAAAAAATTAGATTTATATTATTTATTTAATATAATTAGTATTTTTGTGAATAAATTCATTTTTAATTGTTTTTAAACATTTAAAAGTGAATATTTACTTTGAAAATCAAAACCAAATGAGTTTTAATATCTCTTGTGATTAAAACCTCATTTTTAAAACCTTAAACAAAAATCACAAGTGGTTTATTCAAGCCTATTTGGTATTTTTATCATTTTTATTTGATTTTCTTTAAATATTTACTTTTAAAGGAAAACAAATTAGGGTTTCTTTGATTTTCACCCTTCAAAATCACGCTTGGGCCTCTAATAGAGTGTAAGACCCAATCCTTTGTAAATACAAACCATTTTGGGCCTTACTTATTGTATAAGTCCCGCTGTCTTTCAAAAGTTCGGCGCAATCATCGCCCGTTTAAAACAAGCCATCTGGGCCTCTCCTCGAGCTATAAGACCCATTCAAACCTTTTGGGCCTCTAATAGAGTGTAAGACCCAATCCCCTTTTAACCAAAACATTTTGGGGCCCCAGTCATTGTATAAGTCCCTCTGCGTTAAAGGAAAATCTCGGCGCGATCGCCAGTTCAAAAACAAAAATCATCTGGGCCTACCCTCGAGTTATAAGCCCCATTTCTTTTCTTTAAACACTTTTGGGCCTCTTGAGAGAGTGTAAGACCCATCCCCTTGTACAGAAAACCTTTCTTGGGCCTCAGTCACTTGTATAAGTCCCTGTACAAACGACAGTGCGATCACTGATAAAACCTTGGGTCTCTCCTTGAGCTGTAAGCCTCAGTTTTCCTTTCAAAGGCACTTTCTCCTTTGATTTTGAATATAATATTGTTATCAAAGCTTTCTTTGTTGAACAAACTAACAAAACAGCATGGAAGCTCTACAACCGAGTAAGTGTTTACCCGCTTTCATTTACCGCTTTCATATGTATATAACTGTACTGTGGGGCTGTTTCACTGTAAGTCTTATTTCATAAACTCATACTGACTGTGTAATAATAGTATAGATATCTAGAGTTTCCTCGGCAACTACGTCTAGCACTAGGTGGAGCCCTGATGATCACTCTTAAAGATAGACAAAACTAGATCCCCCATAGGAGCACCAGATACAGTCTTCTCTTCGGCTGTCCCTCCTAGGAATTGTCAAAGAGACTCTACTCCCCAGAGATGATCTTTTCTCCGTGAATGGCATCTCTTGAGTTTCTTCCAAGTTCTCGGACTTTCCTGGCTTGATCTATTATCTGTGAATAGTCTGTCTTGAATTTCTCAGGGTTTGGGGACCCGCAGGCTTCTTAAAAGCATCCCGGCCTCCTCTTGGGCATTGTACAAGGACCCGTCGGCTTCTTAGAAGTTTTTACAGCCTCCTCTTAGGCTTCGTATAATGATTCTTCCTCTGGGAAGATAGCCTCCTCTTGGGCTTAGTACAAATTGTCCCTCGGCTTCTTAAAAGTTTCCAGCCTCCTCTTGGGGTTCGTACAAATTGTCCTGACGACCTCCTAGAGGTATAGGAACATAAATTAGTCATCTTAATATAGCAGTCTTTCAAAGAGTAGATCTCGCTACTACTGTTTCTTAAGCATAGTACAAAAGATAAAACTCGTAGACTTGGACAGTCTCAATACCCTTTGGATTTCCCATTTCCTTAAAGAACATGAGATAACCCTGATCCTCTGATCAAATCCATGAGTACAACATTACCCATATAAGAACTGATTTTCTCTTTGAGTCAGCATACTGGACCTGTCACTCAACTGAAACAGTTACCATAGCCTCCTCTTGGGCTTTGTACAATGATTCTCCCTAAAAGGAGCTAACCTCTTCAGACTCTCTTGTTGAGTCACTTCCCTTTTAGCCTCCATCTCGGGCTTCGTACGAGATACAAAAACACTTTTAGCCTCCATCTCGGGCTTCGTACGAGATACAAAGACTCTCTTGTTGAGTCAAACCCGTTTAGCCTCCATCTCGGGCTTTATACGAGATACAAAAAGACTCTTGTTGAGTAAACCCTTTTAGCCTCTCTCTCGGGCATCGTACGAGACACATAAAAAATACCCTCTTGTTAGGCCAATAGCCTCTTCTTAGGCTTTGTATAAGGAAACCCCGGTTGAGTCAATCAACCTTTTAGCATCAAAGTTGTGCCTCGTTCACAGTATACAAACATCAACAACTCCTTTCACTTTATCTAACTGCTGTAAGCGGCAAGCCTCTGGATTATTTACATCCACGCCACTACCCCTCTTTTAGCATGAGAAATTCCTAAGGAAAGATAGCATTGCTCTACACTGAGTTAAAGTCTTCTCCTTCAAGTTAAAATTCCCCTATAAAGGAAATTATGGCATTGCTGGATTCACATATCCCAGTTAAAGTAATTCTCCTTTATAACCAGTCACCCAACAATTGTGACAGACAAACCCCTCTTTAGAGATGACAAATTCTCTCTAAAGACAAGACCTTTTAGCTTCACATCTTGGGCTTTAAACAAGATACAAATAGACCCTTTAGATTCACATCTTGGGATTTGAACAAGATACAAACCTCCTTTAGCTTCACGTCTTGGGCTTTGAACAAGACACCAAAACACCATTTCCTCCCATAGAATAGGAGGAACTACGATCGCTCTGATTTCCCTGTTTCGGTAAACGGGAATACGTAGGCATAAGATTGAAAGAAAAATCTTAGCGAGCACATTAATCAAAAACCCAAAATCTCGTACCTTCACACATCTATCTAAAAGCATCAGTCCTAGCATCCTACCAATAGCCTAGTCCCGTCATTTCAGCCTTAACAAAGTAACAAAGAAATAGGCCCCACTTCCATATAGCATCCGTAACTTAACAGACCGCTGTTTAAACTCAGTATGCAAGCAGGGTTAATTGGAGACATCTATTTCCCTTCCTTCATTTGCTTCAATAGGATAAAAAGTGAATCGACCTGTAGTAACCTCAAAAGAGCGACAGTGCTTAAGAGCCGCGTCCAAAATCGCTCGCTACAGAAAAGTGGCGCCCACCGTGGGGCCCGGATCTCTTTTGTTACCATTCTAGGGGAAACCTTGGACAAAGTTGTTTTCATGACAGTTTCATCGGGGAATGTCATTATTGCTAGAATCAGCCTCACTAGGATCTTAGGGTAAAAACCTTTAAGTTAGGAAGGAACCACAGAATGGCGCCTCCGCCGGGGAGCCATTTTCTGTCAGGAACATAGGATTCACAGCTCTTAAAAGTCAAGGACATTAGGACAAATATATATACTGCTTTTCCTAATTGATATCTGTGTTTATTTTTCTGCTAATGGGAATGCGTGTGATGTCGGATGTGGAAAGATTGAGTATACACCTAGGAAAAACCTCTTTTAGTAGTGTGGAAGCTATCGGAAATAGTTGTCACGCGATACTACCCTCTTCTGACGATTCTTCGAAAAAACATCACCTAGAACGGTTCCCGGCCCGCTGGTGTTTTCTCGACAAGAATTGATGATTTTGAGAGACAGGTACAAAAAGCACTAGTATAAACCTTTGGGATGGGTAGAGCCTTGACTCCATGACACCGACCCTTTGACCCCATGTTTTTTCTATGTTTTTGTGTGCTGCATTCATACATTTATTTAAAAAACATTAAAACAAGAAAAACCTTCTCTTCTAGTCTCTCTTTTTCAAATTAAACTAAGACAATGATTGCAAAGTCAGAGGAAAAGATTGCGCTCATGAATTTCGGTAGAAGGAAAACTCATAAGTATACCTTCAAGGTTTCAAAACTAGAGGATTTAAGAGGATTAGCAAGGATGATCACTAACCATGACGCTTTCAGAGCCAAGTATGGAGGTCTACTACCTTTGTTAAGGGTCCAAGTAATTGAAAGAATCATGGAGGCACTCATTTAGTTTTACGATCTGGTCTATCATTGTTTCACATTCCCGGATTACTAGCTCGCACCGACGCTAGAGGAGTATTCTCATTTGACCGATTTACACATTACTGATCGAGCTCTTTTTTCTGGACTGGTAGAAATTCTAAGGGATCAGACCATTGCAAGAGCAATATATTTGGATGAGTCAGAAGTCAGGACTCACATAATCACTAAGGGTGGCATCCAAGGTTTGCCAGCCCAGTTCTTGACAAAGAAAGCCATGTACTTTGCTAGTATAGGGAACGTGACTGCTTTTGAGAGCGTCTTTGTTTTACTCACCTACGGGTTATTTTTGTTTCCCAAGATTGATAACTCCGTTGATATCAACGCCATTAAGGTTTTTTTCATTGGAAACCCTGTGCCAACTCTGCTCGCAGATGCGTATCATTCTGTACACTTAGGGAATTTGTACAGCGGAGGAATGATCACATGCTATGTACCCCTTCTATACAAATGGTTTATTTCCCATTTGCCTAAGTCTGCCGCTTTTTGGGATCATAAGAGTGCCTTACGTTGCTCACAGAAAATCATGTCTCGTACCAACTCTGACATAGATTGGTGTAATAGGATTTATGACGGGATCAGGATCATTGATCGTTGTGGAAACTTCCCCAACGTACCCCTCATAGGAACTAAAGGAGGAATCAATTACCATCCAGTTTTAGTTCGTCGTCAATTTGGATACCCAATGAGCCATGTCCCACGAAGTGCTCATCTGGAAGGTCTTTTCTTTAAGGAAGGAGAAAATCACAGGGCACTAAAGATGGAAATAGTGCACGCTTGGAAACATGTTCATAGGAAAGGACGAGAGTCTCTAGGAAAACCTGGCTGTGTCTCGGTGGAGCCTTATCTCCATTGGGTACAAACTAGAGCTCTCAAGCTAAAAATGCCTTTTCCTCGTCACAGAGTTCTTCCGCCAAGGGAATCTGTCATGTACTTCATGACTGAGACGAAAAAATTCCAGGTTACTCTCAACAAAGTTCAACAAGAGAGGAGGTCTTGGAAGAACAAGTACCGCATTCTCAATGTGGAGTGCATCAAAATACAGCAACTACTGAAAGATAAGGATGCTCTGATTGAGATTTTGGAGCAACATGCTGTAGAAAATCAGGATGACCAAAGGAATTTGCTCACTCCTTTCACCTGGAAAAGGAATGATAACTCGACAACGGCCCAAGAGCCCCGGTCCAAGAAAAGGAAAGTGCCAGAATCAGCACCCGAGTTCTCCTCAGAGAGGACTCGGGACCCATTAACTTAGGTTTCTGTTTCCGCACCTTGTAATTTACTGTATTTCCATTTCCGCAATCTTTTGAATTCAATAAAACGGATTTTCCCCACTGTTTGATATTTGCAATCTAATTGTCAAAGTTTATTTTGAATAAACAAAAATAATTAATGTAATCATTGCATTCATCATTCTCACGTCACGTATTCTTCTTGCCTACGAATATCACGTTTGTGTCTCGGTTATAGAGTCAAACTGTCTCATTCGTACAATACTCGGGCCATCGTCAGAAAAAGTTGGATGATCTTGAGGAAGAGAACAGAGAGTTGAAAGAAAAGATCAATGCTCTGAGAGAGGATATGAGAAAGCTTCGTAACGACATGCAAGCCATGGCAGAAGCTCAGCTACAAAGGACTGTGATATCAGAGATCACCTCAACTCCCATAGTGGAGAAGTATGATCCTAGGTATCAAATGTCGAAAGATCGTCCCTGGGGCATGCCTGTTAACTATATCTCGGAAGGATATGTTCCGCCGATCACTGAAGATCATGGAATCATAGCAGAAGCCGCTGGGCCTGAAGGTTACAAACTTCGGGAAAGCGAGTATGCCAGAGGCATATTGAGGACTCCTGAAGGTTACAAACTTCGGGAGGCACCAAGATTCACTGTCGTAGTAACGGTACCACCCCCTATGGTGCACACTGTCCCAGAAGGACAGATTCCACAGATACCTTTCGGTAGGAAGGAAACCATGTTTGACAGAATGGACGAGTTCCAGGAATAGTTCCTGGAAATGCAGAAGGAACTGCAAGCTATTCGCGGTCAGGGTTTATTTGGGAAGGACGCCGCCGACCTTTGTTTGGTCCCCAATGTGAAAGTTCTGCACAAATTCCAAGTGCCCGACTTTGAAAAGTACAAGGGTAACTCTTGCTCTCAAAGCCACTTGGTGATGTACGCTCGGCGAACGTCAGTTTAGACAGAGAATCAGGACCTACTGATTCACTACTTTCAGGATAGTTTAATCGGTGCCGCCTTAAAATGGTACATGGGTTTGAACCGCGATATGATCAACACTTTCAGAGATCTTGGCACTTCCTTCGTCCAGCAATACAAATACAATTTGGACATGTCACCGGACAGAGATCAACTCAGATCAATGTCACAAAAGGACAAGGAAACCTTTAAGGAATACGCTCAGAGATGGTGTGAGATTGCCGCTCAAATTTGTCCACCTCTTGAGGAAAAAGAGATGACAAAGATCTTCCTAAAGACCTTGAGCTCATTTTACTACGACAGAATGGTTGCCAGTGCACCAGTGACTTCACCGAGATGGTGGGCATGGGAGTTCGTCTTGAGGAAGTCGTCCGAGAAGGAAGTCTAGTAAAAGACGTTGGATCATCAAGCAGTACAAAACGATATGGTAGTGCCCTCCCTAAGAAAAAAGAGCAAGATATTGGGAATATCTCTCTCGGAAAGCAAAGGCAATGTTATCAACCAGTAGCAGTTGTGACTCCTGCTATCAACCCTGCGCCTGTTTCTACGTATCAACCTCAGGTTGCACAGAGCCAACCTACTCAACAGCAATTTCAGCAAAGGACACAACAGCCTCTTCAGCAGGCTCGTCCTCAATACAACAACAACCGTACAACGCAGCCACAAGGATTTGATCCTATACCCGTATCTTACGCAGAACTATTTCCATTACTACTGGCTAAGGAGCACATCCAGACTAAGTCTCCTCTTACAGTACCAAAAAATCCTCCTTTTTGGTTCAAGGGGGATCAGACTTGCCCTTACCATCAAGGAGGACCAGGGCATAACATAGAGAATTCTCTTAATTTCAAATCTGACGTGCAAAAGCTTGTTAGGAGTAGGCTCTTATCTTTCAAAGATACGAATCCGAATGTTATCACGAACCCGCTGCCTCAACATGAGAAAGCTGAAGTCAACTTGATAGAGGGAGAGTCTAACAACGTCTATCAAATTCATGATGTACTCTTGTTAAGGACCAATCTGGTCAAGATGCATTGTAAACAGAGTGGATATGGCCATGTGCCACCTCATAATTATCACCAATGTGATATCTGCTCTAAAAGCAATCGAGGGTGTTCCGTGGCGCAATCATCTCTACAGGAACAGATGGATCTAGGATGGATCCAAGAGCACCGAGTTCGTGGAGTTAACATGGTTTATACAAATTCCAACGTCATTCAAAACCACGACATCCGTGCGATGAATGTCAACTTGGTGGCAATGCACTCAAGGCAAAGCCAGTATCATAATCTGCCGCGGCACGATTACAGTTCTTGTCTGACTTGCTCGGTAAACAAACAAGTATGCTCTTTTGTACAAAAGGCCCTCCAGCATCAGATGGATCTTGGATGGATCCAGGATTACCACGATAGGAATCCCTATCAAATCAACATGATTCAAATCTTCGATATTCACTTGATGAATACCAACCTGGTAGAGTTACATGTTGAACAGGTCCGGCTCAGGTTCCTGGTATCACATGATTATCAGAGCTGTAAAGCGAGTTGCGAAAACTATCAAGGTTGTGCCCTTGTCCAGAAAACACTTCAGAACCTATTGAACCACTGGTGGCTTCCCATCTATATGGCTGAAGACACCCAACAAATAAGTGTCACTAACGTAAATCCTACTAGATATCAAAGTCGGGATGTTCGGTCGATGGAAACAGACCTCGTGAGGCTACACTGTATTCAGAGCAGACGTGGCCAGATGCCACTACACAACTATGAGCTGTGTGGAGTTTGCTCAGTGAATAATCAAGGATTCTACCTCATGCGGGCAGCCCTTCAAAGTCAGTTGGACCGCCAAGAGGTTCAATCATGGTCAAGTTTTGGATCTGTCAACTATTTCGCTGATCAAATCGAGGACGTTGTCGTAATCTCTGATCATCAGAGGGCTAGGGATGTTTGTGCCATCATCCCTCTACTTGACGACTCGAGAGTTCCCAACCAGGAACGGATAGAAATTACTTACGATGGTTAGAAAAATCAGAAGGTTCCCATAGTCATCTATCTACCGAGACCACTACCGTATGAATAAACTAAGGCTATCCCTTACAAATACGGTGCAACAATGGTTGAAAATGGAAAGGAAGTACCGTTACCCTCCGTCGTGAATATTGCAGACGTCATCCGAGTAACATGGAGTGGTAGAGTCTTCAACAGAGGAGTTGAAGAACCCAACAAAGAAAAGGAACTTCATACGGAAATTCCAAATCCGCCAGTCGGTCAATCCAGTAATCCCGACCTTTCGAAAAACAATGATGAGATGTTGAAGCTCATCCAAAGGAGTGAATACAACATTGTTGATCAGCTGTTACAGACTCCTTCAAAGATCTCAGTACTATCACTTTTACTCAGTTCTGAAGCCCACAGAGAGGCTCTACAGAAAGTCTTGGAGCAAACCTTTGTGGGACAGGATGTAACTATCAGACAGTTTGATAGCATCGTCTCTAACATCACTTCCTACAATAACTTGGGATTCAGTGATGAGGAATTACCCGAAGAGGGTCACCGTCATAAGATGGCGCTCAATATTATAGTCAACTGCCAGGACGATGCTTTAGTCAGCGTACTGGTAGACACAGGGTCAGCCCTGAATGTTATGCCGAAGTCCACTTTGACGTAATTATCATTCAAAGGACCCCCGATGAGAACCAGCGAGGTCGTCGTCAAAGCATTTGACGGGTCCAGAAAAGCAGTTATCGGCGAAGTCGACCTTCCCATAACTATCGGTCCTCACACTTTCCAGGTCATTTTCCAGGTCATGGACATCCGGGAAATGTACAGTTGTTTATTAGGAAGACCTTGGATACATCGGGCTGGGGCGGTCACTTTAACCCTCCACCAAAAGTTAAGTTCGTCCAGAACGGTCAACTCGTCACAGTCTGTGGGGAACAGGCTTTGCTCGTAAGCAACTTATCGTCATCCACTTATGTGGAACCGGAGGGGATAATCGGAACCCAGTTCCAAACGCTTTCGCTACACAAGGATGATCAATCCGAAAGGGGAACTTCCATTTCCTCATACAAAGATGCTATCAAAGCGGTCGAGGGTGCCAATACAATAGGATGGGGACAGCTTGTCATTCCTACTGACAATAAAACAAAGGAGGGTCTTGGTTTTTCTCCAACCGGCACTCAGACAGCTGTCAACGACAAAAGTCTTCATCCTATTCAGAACTTCTTCCACAGTGGAGGCTTCCTTCAACCAGTGACTCAAGAAGTGCATACCATCAATAAAGATGATTCATCCGATATGGAGGAAGAATGGAAGTCCTATCTCAACAAGGACAGTTATATGTCTCAGGAGGAAACGCATATTCCTTTTTTCTTTCCTACACATAGTCCGAGATATATACCCAGGTCAGACGTCGAAATGATATACAGAGAGTGTGATCAGGAAGGATGTCGTGCTCCACCAAAATCATTAGAGGAGGACACTCTGATGAAAGACAACTTTGACCACAACTACTATGGCCTGATGGATGGCATGCCAATGTGGCAGCCGTATCCAGGAGACTTAGGACAAGAATGTCATTCGAACAATGAAAATTAGTTGAGCATCATTGAGTAGAATACCTGTGTCCCCACTATGTCATGGGATCAACACACAGGTTATCCTGAAAATACTCAGCACGACGATGAATTCACAACGTTTGCTGGACTAGAATTCATCAACTATGCTTTTCCCGAGGTCAACGTCATCGAGAGAGATGACTCCTCCAGTTCCAAAGAAGTGTGGGACACCCTAGGACAACCAAGTGGAAAATTTGACTATATGGTCAAGTACACCGCTCCCAAAAGATCTTGTATCAGGCTCGAAGATATCCAGCCAACTGGATGGGGAGATATACCTGAGAGCACCAATACTATGCAAAATACAACAAAGGAATCCTCCTATGACAACTCTGCTTGGGAGACAGATTCCAATGTTCCTGCTCCACCAGTAATCAGCATTATTTCTGAAGACAAATCAAGGAAGGTACCAGGATTTGTGATTCACCGAGGAGTTCGCCGCCAATGGGTTGCTGTCGATGTTCCGAAGATTGTTCATAAGTCAAAGTAATTGCCGTCTTTAACCTTTCACCCTGCCCAGGTGAAACGGGTGTTTTGATAGGGCTCGCTTTCTGTAAATTTCCCTCTTCACTTTGCCCAAAGAGACTGAGTTTTGTTTTATAGGCTGTAGTTTCAAGGATCAACTTGCTAATTAATAAAATAACGTCGTTCTATAATTTCCGCATTAATTGATGTTTTCTCTATGGTAATCCTAAAAAACAACTCAATAATAAAAACAAGCAGTAGAAAAAAAAACACTGCACACACTTGCATTTTCTCTATCTCTTCTAAACACAGATCATTGTGTCATGCAGATTGCTTGTTTTAAACCCCGTTGAAATATACGATCCAATGCCTTCTCCCGACTTTGAGTTCCCGGTATTTGGGGCTGAAAAAGAAGTTGACGACTAAATTCCAGAAGAGATCTCCCAATTACTCCGACAAGAGGAAAGGTCCATTGAACCTCACAAAGAGCCGTTGGAAATGATCAACATGGGTTCAAAAAAAGAGAGAAAAGAAATTAGGATTGGGGCACTGCTCAGTCCAACTGCTAAAGAGAGTCTGACAAAGCTTCTTAAAGAGTTCCCCGATGTGTTTGCTTGGTCCTATCAGGACATGCCAGGGTTGGATACCAGCATCGTGGAACATCATCTACCGTTAAGATCAGAATGTCCGCCGGTAAAACAAAGGTTGAGACGAACTCACCCGGACATGGCCATCAAAATCAAAGAGGAAGTACAGAAACAGATTGACGCAGGTTTCCTCGCTACGTCAGAATATCCTCAATGGTTAGCCACTCTCTCTTCCATGATTAGCGTAGGTCAATGGAATGACCTACCTAAGATCGACATAATGCGCCTTGAACGGCCCGCTTACATCTTCACGATCGAAGCAGTCATAGACGACAAACCTTGGTATCACGATATCAAATGGTTCCTTCAGAAACAAGAGTACCCACTTGGGGCATCCAGAAAGGACAGAAAAACTCTTAGAAGACTGTCTAGAAACTTCTTCCTGAGCGGTTACACTCTCTATAAGAGAAATTTCGACATGGTCTTGCTTCGATGCGTCGACAGACCAGAAGCAGACATGTTGATAAAAGAAATTCATGAAGGATCCTTTGGCACTCATGCCAACGGACACAAAATGGCGAGAAAAATTCTAAAAGCAGGGTACTACTGGTTAACCATGGAATCCGACTGCTACAAGTACATGAGGAGGTGTCACAAGTGCCAGATATACTCCGACAAAATTCATGTACCGCCAACGCATCTCAAAGTTCTCTCTTCCCCATGGCCTTTTTCCATATGGGGAATTGACATGATTGGCGTGATTGAACCTAAGGCTTCGAACGGACATCGGTTCATCCTGGTATCCATTGACTATTTCACCGAGTGGGTCGAAGCAGCATCGTACGCTAATGTAACCCGACAAGTGGTGGTCCGATTTATCAAAAACAATATCATCTGTCATTATGGTGTTCCAAGCCAGATCATTACTGATAGTAGATCTAACTTGAATAATAAGATGATGAAGGAGTTGTGTGCAGAGTTCAAAATCAAACACCATAACTCATCTCCCTACCGACCTAAGATGAACGGAGAGGTAGAAGCGGTTAACAAGAACATCAAGAAGATTGTTCAGAAAATGACGGTAACCTACAAAGACTGGCACGAGATGCTACCCTTTGCTCTCCACAGTTATCGCACATCTTTCCTCACTTCAACAGGGGCAACCCCTTTCTCTCAAGTATATGGCATGGAGGCAGTGCTTCCCATAGAAATAAAGATCCCGTCAATCCGGGTATTGATGGAAGCTAAGCTTTTAGAAGCTGAATGGTGTCAAAGTCGACACGATGAACTGAATCTGATCGAAGAGAAGTGAATCACGGCACTATGCCATGGTCAGTTGTATCAACAGAGAATAAAGAAGGCGTTTGACAAAAAGGCCTGACCTTGCGTCTTCAGGAAAGGAGACCTTGTGCTCAAAAAGATACAATCATTTCTCACTGATTCCCGAGGAAAATGGACTCCGAATTATGACGGCCCCTATGTGGTCAAGAAAGCCTTCTCAGGCGGCGCCTTGAGACTTGCAACCATGGATGGAGAGGAATTTGCCTACCCCACGAAAGTTGATGTAGTCAAGAAATACTTCGCCTAAACTAAAAAAAAAAGTCTCGGTGGATTGAAAATCCGAAAGGGCGGTCCAGGTAAAAATTAGAGACAAAATAAAAAAATCATCCCGGTGGATTGGAAACCTCAAAGTACAATCTAAGCAAAAATTAGGGATAATGGCAAGTAACTATGTTCAACAGAGGCAAATCCCTCAGCAGCAGTTACATCGTCCATCAGGAAAACTCCAGTCAAGGTCATCTTCGACAGAAGCTCAGGATGCACGGAATTCAAAGTTGGTAGAAGGATAGTGGTCGTTATGTTTCTACGTAGCCCTTTTCCTTGTAAATTACCATTTTTTAACTTTGTAAATACTCTATGGAATCACACGCTTGGCTGATTTCCATCTTATCAATAAAATTTGAGCCCTTGTGCTTTTGTTTGCCATTCTTATTTGTTTTAGCTTTACAGAACGACATTTTAACATGATCAGTGATTCTTGAAATAAAACGAAATGAATTTACTTGTTAAAACTTTTTTTGCTTTTAAAATAAAGATGGCATTTCTTTTGACTGTTAAATATCATAAGAACATCGATCGCTTCTCCAGAAGTAAGCGAGCCTCATAGTGCAGAATCAAAGTACTCCTTCTTACCCAGTATGTCTGAAGGAAGGATCAACTGTGTCTGAAACCACTGTTTCATCTGACACCCTCGGCCGAGTTCTTGTCTCCTAAGCCCGACCAACGGTATTCTCCGCAGGGACTATCTCTCCTAAGCAAGGCAGAATTGCTACTTTTGGACCAATAGTACTTCTTCACCCCGCGATGGCCGAGTATCCAGTCGTGTTCATCCATTAGTCTGTATGTCGCGTCAGTTTTGTCAGCATATACATACATACATCATGTATTATTGATTTACATTCATATTCATATTGCATCACTATCACTCTAGTTAGTCTTGTCCCCTAGTGATAACAGCCCTCTCAATCGAGTTGTCAGTTCTTTCCTCGTCAGGAAATGTTGCGTCTGAACAATCTCTCTCCTCCAGTTTATTTCTGGATGAAAGTTGGTCTCTTGACCACTTTGATAACTTGAACCTCTGAGACCAAGAAGACTGTCGACGAGCATCACTCTTCACCATTGAACTCGATATCCTCGCTTTCCAGGATTAAGGAAAATCCCCAGAGAAAGCCTCTTAATCAGAGACTCGGTAATACAGCAGTTTTTCTCCAAAAAATCCGCTGACGAAAAGGTCATCAGCACCTCAAAATTGGATCACATCATATGGCATTTCTCCGGGAAGATCCCGAGAAAAGTATGATGTAATACCCAAGCGAAAGCAGTCTCTCAAGAGACTCATTTTCTCGGATGGAGTCAACAAATGGCGTCTCCAATAGAGAAGTTTGTATACCTCTACAACTCAGACGACTGGGTTCCCCAGCAAGTCTGACATCAATTTTTTCGTTAAATGGCATCTCCCCAGGAAAATTCGGTGAGAAGTTTGAGAAAGACCGCTACGAATAGCGTCCCCCGTCAGTAAAGTTTATTGACAAAAGAAACTAAGACCAGTTCCTTGGTAGGAAACCAGGATCGAGGGGAAGCTTATATCAGAAACTAAGACCAGTTCCTTGGTAGGAAACCAGGATCGAGGGGAAGTTTATATTAGAAACTAAGACCAGTTCCTTGGTAGGAAACCAGGATCGAGGGGAAGTTTATATCAGAAACTAAGACCAGTTCCTTGGTAGGAAACCAAGATCGAGGGGGAGTTTATATCAGAAACTAATACCAGTTCCTTGGTAGGAAACCAGGATCGAGGGGAAGTTTATATCAGAAACTAAGACCAGTTCCTTGGCTGAGGTCCAGGATCGAGGGGAAGTTTATTTCAGAAATTGAGACCAGTTCCTTGGCTGATGTCCAGGATCGAGGGGAAGTTTTACCTTTTTTAAGCATCATTTCTTAGCAAAACAAGATGGATGCACGAACTGCCGTTCATAACCACCATTAAAATTTTGGGTATTCTGATATTTAATCCTCTTGCACCCTGAATGTCTGAATACCTTCGTCATTCACACTTCGGGTCCAAGAAGATTAAATAGGGGCATCTGTCATACCCCAAATTTTGACCACTGAGATTTCCCATCATTGTGCAAATCATCATCACAATATGGATGAACCATCATACTTCATTAGTCTCCCCAAAGATGGGTGAGCATCCACTACAATCAGACTTAGGGTTTCATGCCCTCTCAGAGCACTTAGACAAAAGATCAATCAAGTAATGACATGATCCTCAACTTGTCTAACCTCTCAAACATCCACAAGGTATCAAGAGGACTTCCACTACAAGGATTAAGCACAAGGCTGCTCCCTTCTAGGTGGATTAAGCCTTAATATCGACAGTGTCACCAAATTAGGGTTTTGGTCGACCAGGGCCTCCAGATGGAAATTTTCCTCTGGGCATGAGCCAAGGCTTCAAAACATAACACAAGATACTCCGTGGAACCTCATGGACCCAATCATCAAGTCAATTTTGCCTCAGGGGATGCATTCATCAAAAATCAGGAATTAGGGTTTCTTGACCTAATTCACCCCTAAGTTGACTTTTGGGACAAATCATGAACCAAGACCTCAAGAGAGGATTTGAGGGTCTCTAATAAACTACATTGATCCATTTGCAACAATGGATTGATCCAAGAAGCTTGAGCAACAAGTTTCAATTTCATCTGAACCACAGTTAGGGTTTCGCGGAAAAAGTCAATTGTAGCTTTGACTTTTGACCAGGACACGCTCCCAAACCCTAGGACATGATTCAATACACCCTATAATACCTATGAAATCAATCTATCAAGTTTGATTTAGGTTAAGTACTTGATTTCATAGAGGATCGCACAGTTTGGAGTTCATCTGACAAAAAGTCAACTGTGCACAAAAGTCAACTTTGACTTTTTGAGATTTTTCACAAAAATGGTTTTTTAACCCTAAAATGATGTTAATGTGTGATTTGAATCATCATTCATCAAGAAAAATCTAGGAAAGTGGGATAACTTGTAAAAGGGGTAACCATAAAAACTTAGAAAAATTTTCTAAGTTATGAACAAAGTGGCAAGGGTACCAACTTTGGAGGATCATAACTCCTAAACCACAAGGCCATTTTTCCCCATCCAAAGCTGGATTTGTAGCCCTCATGGCCCTCTACAAAAGTGTCAACTACACCTCATTCCAATTCATTATGGATTTTGAGTTATGGAATGATCAAAATGGCTGAAAACATGAAATGTCACTTTTTCCAACACTTAGTGAAATTTTCTCTAAGTCAGAATCTGCCTTACTTTTTTCCAAATGTAGGGGGATTTTTCACTTGGATCCAAAAAGTATCAAAACCAAATATGATCAAACAGTCGTTGTATCATATGAGGGCTTTCCAAAATGACCAAGAACATCACCAAATTCCACTTGAGCCATGAGATATGACAAGGGCAATATGCCTTGCTGAAAACTGCCAAGGCTAGGCAGAATTTTACATTTTTGCTCGATTTGGAAAAATCAGATAATTCCAAGCCTTGTTATCATCTTGGACACATCTGAGGATCAAATCCAAAGGGGACAAACACTGAGCCAAGCCTCTAAAGTCCTTGGAACTAGAAGTAGCATGCTAAACTTAGAAATCCCTAAAAGAGGGACTAGACTCCAATTTTGGATTGGAGCATTTAATGGATGCTTATAGGTGGCATGGACTGGCACATTTGTAACTGAATTCAGTCAAGAATGATCCAACAACTAGGGAACCAAAGGCCTGTGCTCTAACCTCTAGTCAATGGCTAGAGGAGACTTGGCTTCCCATTGAACAACATTGGCCAAACCTCTGCTGCAGTTGCCATTCACTATTGATCCCAAAACAAACTTGCTCTACTATAAATAGAGCTCATTTGTGCTCAGTTTGAGTACACCAAAGCCATCAAACAGATGCTTTCCTCAAAATCCCTCTCTTTAGGCCAAAATGCCTTATTTAGCAAGGTAACTCTGAGTTTTTGAGTTTGAGAGCAATTCCAATCAAACCAATCACACACACACACCTCATAAACATTATATGTAGGTGATCCAAACTCTCACAAGTGACATGTAACACCAAAATCACAAAGTCACCTCTCAAAACCTCAAAATAAGCCTTTTGTGCATTTTTCAAGCCATGTCTTGATTCAGTCACTTTCCAAACCAGATAAAACCTCAAACACACTCCAAATATCATCCTTGAACTTCCGCAAATGGTTCCCCCCATCTGGAACACCATTTGAGGGAGTTGCTATTTTGATCATTCTAACCCCTTTTGAAAGAAAGGGCCAATTTGTGTTTTTGCAGGTTCCAGCTGATTCTACTCATCCTAAAAGCTTCTAAGGGATCTTTTGAGAGTGTCCAAAGCATCAAACCATTTATGGAACAAGGGACTTGGCAGATTGCACAAAAACTCCAAAAGCCCAAAAGAGAGGTAAGCATCATGACTTGAATCTTCCAAAATATGCATTGCTTTGAAGTCCACTGATCATGCACACCTCATACATGTTATATATGTTGTGTTTGAACCAATTCATCATGTAATTCATGCATGTACCAAAGTGTAGCATAGAAAATGCAATTATAAGCCTTTTTCAAAATCGCTATCGGGTTTTGAGGAGGGAGTGTAATCTGAAAAAAATACCACCACCATTGGATTCCTTGTGAAATTCTAGGCCAGATGCATATAAATTTTGTCCCCAACCATTGAGAAATGAGAAAGTTATGGACCTTCCTGTTTCTTGGCAAAACTTGCCTTGCCTTGCCTTGGCCAGGCCTAGAAAACAAGGCATGCCTTGTATATTTGTTGGTTTGTTTCAAGCAATGGATGTATCACCACCCCAGTGATAAGGCGCGCGCCCTATAACCTTGAGGTCGTGGGTTCAAACCCCACCCATGCCATTTTGTGTTTTTTCATATTTTTGCTATTTTTCCAATATTTTCATGTTTTATAAATTAATTGGAAAATTAATAACTCTTTCAATTTTAATTATTTTTTATTGGTTCTTTTTGCAAAAAATCACAAAAATGTTAATATATTTTATTCCACAAAAAAATTAGATTTATATTATTTATTTAATATAATTAGTATTTTTGTGAATAAATTCATTTTTAATTGTTTTTAAACATTTAAAAGTGAATATTTACTTTGAAAATCAAAACCAAATGAGTTTTAATATCTCTTGTGATTAAAACCTCATTTTTAAAACCTTAAACAAAAATCACAAGTGGTTTATTCAAGCCTATTTGGTATTTTTATCATTTTTATTTGATTTTCTTTAAATATTTACTTTTAAAGGAAAACAAATTAGGGTTTCTTTGATTTTCACCCTTCAAAATCACTCTTGGGCCTCTAATAGAGTGTAAGACTCAATCCTTTGTAAATACAAACCATTTTGGGCCTCACTTATTGTATAAGTCCCGCTGTATTTCAAAAGTTCGGCGCAATCATCGCCCGTTTAAAACAAGCCATCTGGGCCTCTCCTCGAGCTATAAGACCCATTCAAACCTTTTGGGCCACTAATAGAGTGTAAGACCCAATCCCCTTATAACCAAAACATTTTGGGGCCTCAGTCATTGTATAAGTCCCTCTGCGTTAAAGGAAAATCTCGGCGCGATCTCCAGTTCAAAAACAAAAATCATCTAGGGTTACCCTCTAGTTATAAGCCCTATTTCTTTTCTTTAAACACTTTTGGGCCTCTTGAGAGAGTGTAAGACCCATCCCCTTGTACAGAAAACCTTTCTTGGGCCTCAATCACTTGTATAAGTCCCTGTACAAACGACAGTGCGATCACTGATAAAACCCTGGGCCTCTCCTTGAGCTGTAAGCCTCAGTTTTCCTTTCAAAGGCACTTTCTCCTTTGATTTTGAATATAATGTTGTTATCAAAGCTTTCTTTGTTGAACAAACTAACAAAATAGCATGGAAACTCTACAACCGAGTAAGTGTTTACCCGCTTTCATATGTATATAACTGTACTATGGGGCTGTTTCACTGTAAGTCTTCTTTCATAAACTCATATCGACTGTGTAATAATAGTATAGATATTTAGAGTTTCCCCGGCAACTACGTCTAGCACTAGGTGGAGCCCTGATGATCACTCTTAAAAATAGACAAAACTAGATCCCCAATAGGAGCACCAGATACAGCCTTCTCTTCGGCTGTCCCTCCTCGGAATTGTCAAAGAGACTCTACTCCCCAGAGATGATCTTTTC
Organism: Lathyrus tuberosus; assembly: GCA_022829125.1. Lineage (NCBI taxonomy): Eukaryota > Viridiplantae > Streptophyta > Magnoliopsida > Fabales > Fabaceae > Lathyrus > Lathyrus tuberosus. The sequence continues at coordinate 3,100,492 of JALAZF010000199.1, read as the reverse complement.
TCTGTGAATGGCATCTCTTGAGTTTCTTCCAAATTCTTGGACTTTCTTAGCTTGATCTATTCTTTGTGAATACCCTGTCGTGAATTTCTCGGGGTTTGGGGACCCGCAGGCTTCTTTAAAGCATCCCCGCCTCCTCTTGGGCGTTGTACAAGGACCCGTCGGCTTCTTAGAAGTTTTCAAAGCCTCCTCTTAGGCTTCGTATAATGATTCTTCCTCCTGGAAGATAGCCTCCTCTTGGGCTTAGGACAAATTGTCCCTTGACTTCTTAAAAGTTTCCAGGCTCCTCTTGGGCTTCGTACAAATTGTCCCGACGACCTCCAAGAGGTATAGGAACAGAAATTAGTCATCTTAATAGAGCAGTCTTTCAAAGAGTCTAGATCTCGCTACTACTGTTTCTCAAGCATAGTACAAAAGATAAAACTCGTAGACTTGGACAGTCTCAATACTCTTTGGATTTCCCATTTCCTTAAATAACAGGAGATAACCCTGATCCTCTGATCAAATCCATGAGTACAACATTACCCATATAAGAACTGATTTTCTCTTTGAGTCAGCATACTGGACCTATCACTCAACTGAAACAGTTACCATAGCCTCCTCTTGGGCTTTGTACAATGATTCTCCCTAAAAGGAGCTAACCTCTTCGACTCTCTTGTTGAGTCACTTCCCTTTTAGCCTCCATCTCGGGCTTCGTACGAGATACAAAGACTCTCTTGTTGAGTCAAACGGCCTCCATCTCGGGCTTTATACGAGATACAAAAAGACTCTCTTGTTGGGTCGATCACCTTTAGCCTCTGTCTCGGGCTTCATACGAGACACCAAAACACTCTCTTGTTGAGTATAAAAGAATCTCTTGTTGAGTGAAACCCATTTAGCCTCCATCTCGGGCTTTATACGAGATACAAAAAGACTCTCTTGTTGAGTCAACCCTTTTAGCCTCTCTCTCGGGCATCGTACGAGACACATAAAAAATACCCTCTTGTTAGGCCAATAGCCTCCTCTTAAGCTTTGTATAAGGAAACCCCGGTTGAGTCAATCAACCTTTTAGCATCAAAGATGTGCCTCGTTCACAATATACAAACATCAACAACTCCTTTCACTTCATCTAACTGCTGTAAGCGGCAAGGCTCTGGATTATTTACATCCACGCCATTATCCCTCTTTTAGCATGAGAAATTCCTAAGGAAAGATAGCATTGCTCTACACTGAGTTAAAGTCTTCTCCTTCAGATTAAAAGTCCCCTATAAAGGAAATTATGGCATTGCTGGATTCACATATCCCAGTTAAAGTAATTCTCCTTTATAACCACTCACCCAACAGTTGTGACAGATAAACCCATCTTTAGAGATGACAAATTCTCTCTAAAGACAAGACCTTTTAGCTTCACATCCTGGGCTTTAAACAAGATACCAATAGACCCTTCAGCTTTGCATCTTGGGCTTTGAACAAGATACAAACCACCTTTAGCTTCACGTCTTGGGCTTTGAATAAGACACTAAAACACCATTTCCTCCCATAGAATAGGAGGAACTACGATCACTCTGATTTCCCTGTTTCGGTAAACGGGAATACATAGGCATGAGATTGAAAGAAAAGTCTTAGCAAGCACACTAATCAAAAACCCAAAATCCCGCACCTTCACACATCAATCTAAAAGCATCAGTCCTAGCATCCTACCAATAGTCTAGTCCCGTCATTTCAGCCTTAACGAAGTAACAAAGAAATAGGCCCCACTTCCATATAGCATCCGTAACTTAACAGACCGCTGTTTAAACTCAGTATGCAAGCAGGGTTAATTGGAGACATCTATTTCTCTTCCTTCATTAGCTTCAATAGGATAAAAAATGAATCGACCTGCAGTAACCCTAAAAGAGCGACAGTGTTTAAGAACCACGTCCAAAATCGCTCGCTGCACGGTCAACATGACTTATACGAATTCCAACATCATTCAAAACCACAACATCCGTGCGATGAATGTCAACTTGGTGGCAACGCACTCAAGGCAAAGCTAACATCATGATCTGCCACAACACGATTATGATTCCTGTCTGACTTGCTCGGTAAATAATTAGGGATGCTTTTTTGTACAAGAGGCCCTCCAGCGTCAGATGGATTTTGGATGGATCCAAGACTACCGTGATAGAAATCCCTATCAGGTTAACATGATCTAAATCTTTGATATTCACCTGATGAATACCATCTTGGTGGAATTACACGCTAAGCAAGTCCAGCTCGGTTTTCTGACTTCGCATGAGTATCAGAACTGTAAAGTGTGTCATGAGAGTGACCAAGGTTGTGCACTCGTTCAAAGGACACTTCAACATTTGTTAAACCACTGGTGGCTTCCGATCTATATGGATGAATACATACAAAAAGTTAGTATGATTAATGGGAACCCTACTAGGCATCAAAGTCAGGATGTTCGATCAATGGACACAGATCTAGTAAAGATACACTGCATTCAAAGTGGACGTGGCCGGGTGCCACCATACAACTACGAGCGCTGTAGAGTCTGCTCGGAGAATAATCAAGGATGCTACCTCGTGCGAGCAGCCCTTCAAAGTCAGTTGGACCATTAGGAAATTTAACCATGGTCAAGCTCTGATTCAATGTCAAACTATCATCCTGGTCAAAGCAAGGATGTTATCTTGATCCCTAAGCGAGAAGTGGCCAAGGATGTGTGCGCCATAATCCCTTTACTCCGTGAATCAAGAGTCCCTCTTGATGGTGGAAAGGTTCTCAATCTTGAACCAATTGAGGCCGGTTATGATGGTCAGAAAAATCATAAGGCTCCTGTAGTTATCTATCTGCCAGGACTAGTACCGTACAAGTCCGATAAGGTTATCCCTTGCAAATACGGTGCAACAACAATTGAGAATGGAATGGAAACTCCATTACCCTTCGTCGTGAATATTGCAGACATCAGTCAAGTAACACGGAGCGGTCGAATCTTCAACTCAGGAGTTGGAGAACCTACCAGAGAAAAGGAACCTCAAACAGAAGTTCCAAATCAACGAGTCGGTCAGTCCAGGGGTCCCAACCTTTCACAGAACAACGATGAGATGGTGAAGCTCATCCAAAAGAGTGAGTACAACATTGTTGATCAACTGTTATAAACTCCTTCAAAAATCTCTGTGTTATCTCTTTTACTGAGTTCCGAAGCTCACAGGGAAGCTCTACAGAAAGTCTTAGAGCAAGCCTTTGTGGAACAGGATGTAAAAATAAGACAATTAGATAGCATCATCTCCAACATCACTTCCTGCAACAACTTGGGGTTTAGTGATGAGGAACTGCCAGAAGAAGGAAAAAGTCATAACATGGCACTTAATATTAAAGTCAACTGCCAGGATGATGCTTTAGCCAGCCTACTGGTAGACACCGAATCGGCCTTGAATGTTATGTCGAAGTCCACATTAATGCGACTATCATTCAAAGGATCCCCAATGAGGGGCAGTGAGGTCATCGTCAAAGCATTTGACGGATCTCAAAAAACAGTTATTGGCGAAATCGATCTTCCCATCGGTCCTCACACTTTCCAAGTCACTTTCCAGGCCATGGACGTCCGGGCAACGTACAACTATTTATTAGGAAGACATTGGATACACCAGGCTGGGGCAGTCACTTCGAAAACTGCACCAGAAACTAAAGTTCATCAAAAACGACCAACTAGTCACAGTCTGCAGAGAGCAAGCCTTGATCGTGAGTAACTTATCATCGTCTGCTTGTGTAGAACCAGAGGAGGTTGTTGGAACTCAGTTCTAAGCACTGTCGGTGAGCAATGAGAATCAATCAGAAAAAGGAACCTCGATTTCCTCGCACAAAGATGCTCTCGAAGTGATCAAAAGTAACAATGCCAAGGGATGGGGACAACTTGTCATTCCTACTGATAACAAAACAAAGAAGGGTATTGGCTTTTCCTCAACCTGTACCCAGACTGCTACTAACGATGAAAGTCTTCATCCCATTCAGGACTTCTTCTTCAGTGGAGGTTTCCTTCACCTAGTGCCTCAGGAAGTACATACCATCAATGAGGGTGACTCCTCTGATACAGATGAAGAGTGGAAGTCCTATCTTAACGAGGACGGTAATATGTCTCAGGAAGAGGTGCCTATGCCATTTTGCTATCCCGCACAGAGTCTGAGATTTATACCAAGGTCAGATGTCAAAATGATATACGGATATTGTGATCCTGAAGGATGTTGTGCTCCACCAAACTCATTAGAGGAGTACACTCTAATGAAAGACAACTTTGACCACGACTATTATGGGCCAATGGATGGCCTGCCTATCTGGAAGTCGTACCCAGGAGACTTGGGGAAAAAGAGTCAGCCGGACGATGGTTACCAGCTGAGCATCATAAAAAAAATAGATGTGTCCCCACCATGTAATGGGATTATTATTTAGGGCATTCAGAAAATATCCAGCACGACGATGAATTTGCAAAGCTTGCAGGACTAGAATTCATCAACTATGCTTTTCCCGAGGTCAACGTCATCGAAAGAGATTGTTAGTTCTTGTGATTGGATGAAATTTTGGTAAAACAATGTTAATGCCATGGTTGATGTTTCAACATGAGCTTCCAACATTACAGTTATGTTTAGTTTACATTCTGGTGTTGTTAAAGTTGTAAGGGTTGCAGTTGGGTGTTGATGTTAAACCCGATGTCGTGACATCAGTTGTGAACATCAGTCTAAGATGATTAATTAGGGCTGCGCGTATTTCTGGGGTTAAAGAGATATTCTGTTGAAGAGAATCAGAGATTGCAGGCGAATATCATGGGTGAGATATATTCTGTTGCAATCAGTTGTAGCAGAAGATTTGTTGCTAATTTAATGCAAAAAGATATGGAGAATAATTAAGAGTTAATTATGAAGAGCTGATTGAAGATTTAATTAAAGATCTATTTAGTAGCAGAATCTTTTGGAGATTTGTAGCAGAATATTTGTTGTGATTTAAAGGCCCAAATCCAGTTGGGAAAAAGTTATAAACAGAATGCTTGTAATCTAGAATTGGCACGGGTCCAAGATGTAGATCATTAGGGCTTTGTCTAAGTGAACCACTCAGGTTGTGAGATGTTCACTGTGTTCTTACTCAGAAACCTGTAGGTAATGAGTTTTGTATTGTTCTTGGAGGAAGCTTTGAAGCAACTCCAAGAGGTTGTTCTCAGACAAGAGTCTTGGCTGAGTATAGGCATAGAAGTGTGTCATCTACTTTTCTGTGATTGAAGAGTTGTTGGAAATCAAGTTGTTGATGCAGTGGCTGAGATGTTGACTGCTAGACATCATTGCGATGATTGGAAGTGATATGGAGTCTCTTATCTAGGGAGGACTTAGATAGAAGGGTCATTGGGTAGTGATTAAATTAGGTAGATTATCAACTGGTTTGTTGAGTCTGTAATTTGATACTACTAATAGTGGACTTCCTTCCTGGCTTGGTATGCCCCCAGATGTAGGTTGTTAGACCGAACTGGGTGAACAATCCTTGTGAGCTATTTTGTGCTTTTATTGTCTTGTTCATACTGCAGATATTGATATTGTGACATCACACTTAACATCACATATCTGAGACCAGAATTTCAATTGGTATCAGAGCAGGCATCCTGTCTGTTTCTGGATGAGATCTAGGGAAGATACTTTCTGGTTCAAGAGCAAGGAAGATGGTTTTTGCTGAGTTATGGTCTTGGTCAGATGGACTATTCATGACAGGGTAGGTATTGGACATGATTGGTGTTATCAGGAGAATTGATGTTGTGTGTTTGATGTGTTGGCACTTGGTTTATGGTGATGGTAGTACCTGAAGGTTGTTGAGGAGTTGTTCCGCTGCATGGTATCTGAAGTAACCCTGGTGGTGAGATTGTAGGAAGTAATTCTCTTGGAAAGACATTAGGGTTTGGTCTCCTCAACAGGATATTCTATGATTTTGTAGTCTATGCAAGACAGCTTCAACCGGTTAGTTAGAGATGCTAAAGATACTTGAGGATTATCTCATTTGTTTTGGGAAAGAAGTGGTCAAAAGGTGAATGGATCTAATTAAAGAGTGTATGACATGGAAGTTTCAGTTGTGTTTGAAGATGAATATAGTTCAAATCAAACATTGAAGACCAATCTGTCCAGGACATTGATTCTTTCTCAATGGTGAAAGAAGAGGATGGAGCCAAAGCAAAAGAGTATCCCTGTCAAATCTTTCATGCGAGAGTGAAGATCATGATAAGATATCTCTTAAGCTTAGTTATGGTGACCTAATTAGGAGGATCTTCTTGGATACATGTTTCTGATCATGAACTGGAGGAAGTTTCATCAAGAAAGCAGTTGAGCTTAATATGTAAATGTCTCGACATAGCGCTACACATCAGCAGTCTATGGTAAATACTGAGTCAAAGTCCTATTAGATTGTAGTTATTTTGAAGGATCACTGAAGCTGTGAAGTTAAACAATGTTTGAGATGATGTGCTGGTTGAAGAAAAGGTAGTAATCTTGAGAGCAGAAGAGAAGGAGATGATCCTTGAGGAAATTTTTTAGGGAAAATGCATCCAAGAGGTGTGTGCAGTAGCAGGGTAAATCAGCCTGTGGTCTATTAGTGCTTGCATGAGATCTTTTAGGATTCAAAGTAGTAGATTGTCTATGGTATGTTAGACAAGAGGTCTGAACCTTGTGCTTATAAGAAGAAGCTTCTTGAAGAGTGTGTTATGCAAGTTAATGTAGTCGTGTTGGTGATATGTTCTCATGTGTACCCTACAAGAGATATGTGTGGTCTCCAAATCCATAGGAGATGTTTTAGACTAATGTCAGAACTGATGTTGACATCATTTCAGTTCTTTGCTCAGGGTGGAGTAAAAGATCAAGACACTGACCTAACCTGTAAGGCTTTTGTGGTATGAGTGATTGTCAAGATGGCTTGAAGAAGAATCGGAAGATGCCGGTTGTGTGAGAAGGTTACCTTGACAGGAGTTAAGTATGTGTCTGCTGTTGATAAGGTTGTGCATTCAACAAATGACAAAATACATTGACAGGAGACTATGTATATGTCTGATGTAAAAGTGCAGGACTGTTGAAGTGTCGAGAATATACTTTTCTCTATGTGGCTGTTTATTTCTCTTCATGGTGTGTTGGTGTGTGAGAACTCTGTGAAACAATCATAACAATAAGATTGCGTGTGGGATTATTTGGTATAGTTATGGGGTAGTCTTGGACTACTTATTGTCTGAAGATTAAGATGTGGTAGGTTTGAAATCTTTGGAGTTTCTGAGCAGGATGGAGGTTGTCTACTCAAACTTGATTGTTGAATCAAGTCTATGAGAGCATGGAAATCTGTTTCTGCAAAGGGAGGAGGTTCTTCTAAGTGGCAGAAGGAAGAGCTGAATTCAACAGTTGGATATCATAATGTTTTGACATCTAGCTTAACATCAGAAGTCTCAGCTGGTGATATGGCACATCAACTTAAGATAGAGGTGATCTACAGTAATGGAAGTTATGGATGCTTCAAAAAGATCTATCTCATATAGTTTGCGGGAGCTGTGGTTTGAGAAGATGTTACATGACCATGGCTTAAGGAGTCTAAGTGTGTTTGCTTTTGAGCAAGTGGAACATGTGACTTGAAGATCAAGTTTCCTTGGTGGATCAAGATATCTTTGTGAGAGTTCTGACAAACGTGAAAAGGTCAAAATGTGGCATTTGATTGTTTTCATATGAGGATTCATGAATGAGGTGATCAAACTGTGGCATCTAGTTGATCTCAGAAGTGGATTCGAAGAATCAAGATAATCAGAGTGTGGCAGCTGATTATTATTGAGGATAGTCTTGGAACAAGTTACTCTTGGGCAGAAGGGTGATGAGTTGAAGACTCAAGGAGATTATTCTTCTTGAAGGTGGATGAGAGGTTAATTCTCTAGTTCTTTGGATTACTATGCTATAGTAAGTCCAGTTGGTGGAGCATATCAAGAATCTTGGTGATGATGTCTTGGTGTGTGGCAAATGTTCTAACTTGTGTTGGGACATCATCTGGTTGGATATCCTTGGTGAAGGATGATTATGCTCTGGTTCAGAAGCGTGGTACCTACATTATGCCTAAGGAGCGTATACATAGTCATACGGGAGAATGATGAAGTAGAAGGTCTGCCTTGGATGGAGAATTGATTGATTGGAAGTCTGAATATGAAGAGATTGGATCTCAGTAAAGCTTTTAAGTAAGCTGAGATTTCGTGGAGTTTGTGAGCAGTGTCAAACCAGTCAGGATACTTGGATGTGATCTCTAGGAGTGAGAGTAAAGTGTGTAAAAATCTGGTGCTTAAATGTAAAGCATTGGTTAACCATGACAGGGGGAGTACTTGTCTATGGATTCTGCAGCAAAGGTATATATATTGTGAAGATTGCATGCTGATCAAGATTGTGAAGATTGGTTGAATCTTATGAGGATATAATGTCAGATAACTTGTTATGACATTAGGCTGTTGGTTGGCATTGGATGGTCCTAGCCATGTGAAGCTAAGTATTTGAATCATGTGAGCACATACTTCTAAGGAGAAGTCTGAAGACAATCTTATTGTTTTGGAATGTATAATCTTCTGTGGAAGTCTTGGGTTGATAATGTTGTGAGTAAGCAGACATGATGTGATAAGATGTCAGAACATGGTACAGGACATGTTTTTCTTGAGCTAAACAAGGATTTATTCTGGACGGTGATGTAAGGATAAGGTGAAACACGTGTCTTCGACTATGCATGGAACTGTTTTGGCACAATTTATGGTAAGAATCAGTTTATAGGCAATAAAGGTGGTCAAGACTGTTTTGGGTGGTAGACATTGAATTTGGATGGAGTTTTTAGTTCCTAAAATAGCGTTTCTATGACCAAGAACTTTGACTATTCAAGGCTCGTTAATTCCAAAGTAACTGGTCAGCTATTTATAGAGATTATTCTTTGCTCCTTCAGCCAGTGAGTGTTCTTGTTTCATAACTATTATGGCGTTTATTCGTGTTTGGGTAAGCACTACTTGAGTCTGATTCTGTGAGGGCTTTCTTTGCGAATTTGTGGCTAAAAAGGAGGAGAAAGGGAAGGGTTTTGTTCTGCTAAATGGTTTGCGCAGATGCTAGGTCTGGAGTCTGCAGTCCCAGATGTTGTTTAGTGATGTCAAAGAGGATGTCCTATCCTGAGTCTTTGTGACTTGTGTCCTGAGTTATGAACACAGTTGTGACTTATGTTCTGAGTTACCTGGGTTGGCAGAATGGCACTTCTTAAGTTTCATCTTATGCTACAGATTGACTAGGGGTGTCTGATCAAAGAAGGAGTGCAGAATTCTCTTATGCCACCATTGGTCTTTTATGTATAGACAGACATTTCTTTTCTGGAGGAGTCTTCTACAATTGTTCTGGGTCTGTCCTGGAAGGAAAAAGAAATGTGTTGTATTGAGGGGGAGTGTCAGATATCTTCTTCCTCATGTGCACCAGATGACTTCAGGACTCTCTACTTCTTAGGTCCTAATGTGCTGCCTGAAGCAGTTGTGCTGTGGTGCTTTGTGGTGATGTTATGTAAATCATGATGTCCTAACATCATTCAAATTTCCCAAGAAGATTATTCTCCATAACCGTTGGTTAATGTTAGATTCAGTAGTTGCTGATGACTACTAACAGTAGTATAGGGTTGTAATTGCAGTTGTAATATGAGTTGTAATGTTTATATATATGTTTTAGCCAAAATTAGCCAAAGGGGGAGATTGTTAGTTCTTGTGATTGGCTGAAATTTTGGTAAAACAATGTTAATGTCATGGTTGATGTTTCAACATGAGCTTCTAACATTACAGTTATGATTAGTTTACATTCTGGTGTTGTTAAAGTTGTAAGGGTTGCAGTTGGGTGCTGATGTTAAACCCGATGTCGTGACATCAGTTGTGAACATCAGTCTGAGATGATTAATTAGGGTTGCGCGTATTTCTGGGGTTAAAGAGATATTCTGTTGAAGAGAATCAGAGATTGCAGGCGAATATCATGGGTGAGATATATTCTGTTACAATCAGTTATAGCAGAAGATTTGTTGCTAATTTAATGCAAAAAGATATGGAGAATAATTAAGAGTTAATTATGAAGAGCTGATTGAAGATTTAATTGAAGATCTATTTAGTAGCAGAATCTTTTGGAGATTTGTAGCAGAAGATTTGTTGTGATTTGAAGGCCCAAATCCAGTTGGGAAAAAGTTATAAATAGAATGCTTGTAATTTAGAATTGGCACGGGTCCAAGATGTAGATCATTAGGGCTTTGTCTAAGTGAACCACTCGGGTTGTGAGATGTTCACTGTGTTCTTACTCAAAAATCTGTAGGTAATGAGTTTTGTATTGTTCTTGGAGGAAGCTTTGAAGCAACTCCAAGAGGTTGTTCTCAGACAAGAGTCTTGGCTGAGTATAGGCATAGAAGTGTGTCGTCTACTTTTTTGTGATTGAAGAGTTGTTGGAAATCAAGCTGTTGATGCAGTGGCTGAGATGTTGACTGCTAGACATCATTCCGATGATTGGAAGTGAGATGGAGTCTCTTATCTAGGGAGGACTTAGATATAAGGGTCATTGGGTAATGATTAAATTAGGTAGATTGTCAACTGGTTTGTTGAGTCTGTAATTTGATACTACTAATAGTGGACTTCCTTCCTGGCTTGGTATGCCCCAGATGTAGGTTGTTAGACCGAACTGGGTGAACAATTCTTGTGAGCTATTATGTGCTTTTATTGTCTTGTTCATACTGCAGATATTGATGTTGTGACATCACACTTAACATCACATATCTGAGACCAGAATTTCAGAGATGACTCCTCCAGTTCCAAAGAAGTGTGGGACACCTTAGGACAACCAAGTGGAAAGTTCGACTACTTGGTCAAGTACACCGCTCCTGAGAGCTCTCGTATTAGGTTCGAAGACATCTAGCCTACTAGATGGGGAGATTTACTTGAGAGTACAAATACTATGCAAGATACAACAGAAGAGTTCGTCTATGACAATTCTGCCTGGGAGACAGACTCCAACGATCCTGCTTCGCCAGAAATCAGCGTCATTTCTGAAGATAAGTCAAGAAAGAGTGTGCCAGACTTTGTGATCCACCGAGGAGTTCGCCGCCAATGGGTTGCTGTCGATTTTCTGAAAGTCGTTCATAAGTCTAAGTAATTTTCGTCTTTATCTTAACCTTTCACCCTGCCCAGGTGAAACGACTGTTTTGATAGGGCTCACTTTCTGTAAATTTCTCTCTTCGCTTTGCCCAAAGCGACAGAGTTTTGTTTAATAGGGCTGTAGTTTCAAGAATCGACAAGATAATAAATAAAATAACATCGTTCTGTAATTTCCGCATTTATTGCTGTTTTCTCTTTTCGCTTTTTCAGAAAATGGTAATCCTAAAAAAGAACTCAATAATAAAAACAAGCAGTTTTCCAAAGAAAATACACTGCACACACTCTTGCATTCTCTCTATCTCTTCTAAAACAAATCATCACGTCATGTAGATTGCTTGTTTTAAACCCATTGAAACATATGATCCAATGTCTTCTCCCAACTTTGAATTCCCAGTATTTGAGGTTGAAGAAGAAGTTGACGACGAAATACCAGAAGAGATCTCCCGATTACTCAGACAAGAGGAAATGTCTATCGAACCTCGCAAGGAGCCATTGGAAACGGTCAAATTAGGTTCAAAAGAAGAGAGAAAAGAAGTCAAGATTGGGACACTGCTCAGTACGACTGTCAAAGAAAGTTTGATAAAGCTTCTCAAAGAGTTCCCCGATGTATTCGCTTGGTCCTATCAGGATATGCCAGGGTTGGATACCAGCATCGTGGAACATCATCTACCGTTAAGATCAGAATGTCAGCCAGTAAAGCATAGGTTGAGAAGGACTCACCCAGACATGGCCATCAAAATCAAAGAGGAAGTACAAAAACAGATTGATGTGGGTTTCCTCGCCACATTAGAATATCCTCAATGGTTAGCCAACATAGTACCAGGGATCTAAACAAGGCCAGTCCCAAGGATGACTTTCCCTTACCACACATTGACATGCTGGTATACAGTACAACAAAGTTCAAAGTATTCTCCTTCATGGATGGATTCTCGGGCTATAATCAGATAAAAATGGCGCCGAAAGACATGGAGAAAACTTCATTCATTACCCCATGGGGTACTTTTTGTTACAAGGTAATGCCGTTCGGTTTGAAGAATGTCGGGGAAACCTATCAAAGGGCCATGACTACTCTCTTTCATGACATGATACATAAAGAAATCAAGGTATATGTCGATGATATGATTTCCAAATCTAAGACGGAAGAGGAGCATGTGACCCACCTGTCAAAGCTATTCGAGCGGCTGAGAAAGTACAAGCTCCACTTGAATCCCAACAAGTGCACTTTTGGTGTTCGTTCAGGGAAACTTTTAGGGTTTATCGTCAGCCAGAAAGGAATTGAGATTGATCTTGACAAGGTCAGGGTCATTCAAGAAATGCCTTCTCCAAAAACTGAGAAACAAGTCAGAGGATTTCTAGGGCGTCTGAATTACATTTCCAGATTTATATTCCTCATGACCGCGACATGTGAGCCAATTTTCAAATTACTCAAAAAGAATCAGGACTGCATTTAGACAGAATACTACCAAACCGCCATTAATAGTATTAAGGAATACCTGTTGAACCCACTGATTCTATCACCTCCAGTGGAAGGAAGACCACTGATCATCTACCTAACAGTCATGGAAGACTCAATGGGTTGTGTACTTGGCAAACAAGATGAAACAAAAAGGAAAGAGTCTGCCATCTACTATCTAAGCAAGAAATTCACCGACTACGAGACTCGATACACTATGCTTGAGAAAACTTGCTGTGCTCTGGCTTGGGCAGCCAAACGTCTTCGCCAGTACATGATTCGTCACACTACTTAGTTAATCTCAAAAATGGATCCACGTTGGCAGATGTTGTTATTAGAATATGACATAGAATACCACACTCAAAAATCCATTAAAGGAAGTATTTTAGCCGATCATTTGGCTCATCAACCGATTGACGATCATGAATCAGTCAGATTTGACTTCCCAGACAAAGAAGTCATGTATCTAAAAAATGAAAGTGTTGTACCCCAAAATTTACCCTTAGATCCATTGATCTTTTGCATATCATCTTAGGTTAATCATATTGCATAGCTAACCCATTTACCAGGTTTTGTTTGTTTTTTGTTTCATTTGTGAATCAGGTTTTATTTCAAGAGGATTCAAGGGTTGATCAGTCAAGATTTTGGATGGAACACTGAATTAAGCAAGTCTCTCATGTTCAAAGAGACAAATCCATAACCCTCTCCATAACAATTTTTATCCACTTTATTCACCCTCAATGTTCCTTTTTCAGTTATTATTCTTAATTCCAAACCAATTTTAATATTCATCCATTAACCAAATCTTTTTTTTATCCAATTTCAATTCTATTTGTCCATATCAATTTTCCTAAACCATATTCATACCTATTTCACCTATCAAAATTCACTCTTTCTTTCTTTTATTTATTTTCTTTTCCAAATCATTTTCTTTTGTATTTTGCTATAACCAAAAAGAAGGAAAACCAAATCATAAGAACATTTGTCTTTAAGCCCATCACCATAAGCCCATTTTTGTTCTACAAAAACTACAATGTTACAAAAAATAAGATTGGAAATAAGAAGGACCACTTGCTGACGACCAATAAGATACGTGTAACACATCTCTGACTTTTCAACTCAATTCCTATAGCTAATGAGAGGATGACGCGTGGCTTGGCATGGAGCAAAATAACGGAAACAATCTCCCCTCCTTCTTCGTGGCTTCGTGTTTCAATAGAAAGAAGAAGAAATTTTCTCCTCCAAGAGAAGATGCACCAGGTTCAATGTCGACCAACTCTTGCATCTCTTATCCTTGGCGTGTTATTCACCCTTTTGAAATCTCCAACCATTTCCCTTTTGAGCTCTCATGCCTTTGGTTCATTAAAAGTTACTCTGAGAATTTGCTTTGTTCAGCATAAGGACTGCCCTCGCTGCAGAAGTCTTTGTACAATCCCAACCATTACCTCTTTTGATACTCACCCTTATGACAACAAGGAAGGAGGTTTTAAGCAACACACAGAATTATGAAACACGACCTGCATCCCTAAGGTCCTTGTGCAGCAGAGGAAGCGTTTTTGTCTCCAAGGATTGACCGAATTTGAATTTGAAAAGAGGTATTTGCAAACCCTAATTATTTACTCAGCAGACCATGTGTTTGTCCACTGGTCTCAAAGAATCGAAGCCAATCTTCCCAACCTATAAAAGGAGGTCATCTCAGCATTTGAAGACACCAACAATTTTCACAAAGCACTCTACTTGGTAACTACACTCTCCATATTTAATATCTATGCTCATGTATTACTGATATCATCATATCATATCTCTTCAGAACTGCTTGTGTAATGTGTTAGATGTTGCTATTTATTCATCCATAATGTGCCAATGTGTATTTAAATCTTCTTAACTTGCTGTCCATGGCATGATATCATGAAGTAAGATGGTTTAGTTGCTTTGTTGATGTATTGAGATAGACATTTACACTGCCTTTTGTTCTAGTTATTATGCCTGAGATATCATTGTATTGATATTGCATTTGTTTTATTCATTAACTAGTTGTAAGTCTATATGGTTTCATTTTGTGTTATACTGTCAAAACTTAGATGCATAGAAGTGCTAACTCACCTATTTTTGTCTTGATGTTTAGATGTTATTATGAGAGAAGTTAAGATCTCTGAATTTTAGTTCACTACTTGTTTCTGAGATGCTCATGTATTTTATGGTTGATGAACCTATCTATCACTGTTTGTCTTCAAGTTGATATGTGCTCTTTTTCTGTCATCATTAATGTATAATCAGTTTGTGTACTTAAACTTATTGCCATGCTTTGTATCCAAATAATTGTCTAAGTGTTGATGCTTGTTGAGTTGTGGTTGTGAGCATAGAAACTGTTATTAACTTATTCTATCACAGATTTTACTTTTGGTATTCATGTAGTTATCTACATCCTGATATGCACCACTCTGACATGGCATGATCTTTGTTTTTTAAACCTAGTTGACTTATGTGTTTGAGTTTGGTGTTTGAATTGCTAAAATATATAACTGGTTATGCTTGGTGTCTGACTTGTTGTTTAACTTGAGAACTTGTTGCTATCTTTTAGGTTAAGTTTTGATGTTCTAACCATGTGCTTGTAAATATCTCACCACTTGATTGGATTTGTGCACTATATCATGACCTGGTTATTTGTTGGTATGCCTAAAATTGATACATCTAAACTGCTGTCTTGTTAGAACTAAGTAGCTAGATGCATTCTGAATGTTTACTTGTTGTGTACAACTTGCTATGATATAAGTTAAAGAATGTTCTGCCAAGCATGCTTGTCATTGTTCCACCAGTCTTTTGGTACATAATATGCCATGTTCACTTTGTTGTCATTGTGATTTGTGACTAGTTTGTAGGCCTAAAATCCATGTTAGATATGCCTTACTATATTTAAAATTTGTTTTGTCCATGTGCCACTGCTGTTAGTATGTTGTATTTGGTGTCTCCAATATGTGTGCAAGCTCTTAAGTGTTCAAATATGATATGTGTTGATTGCTGATCTGTTTGTCTGCCATGTAACCTTGGTTGATATTGATTGTTAAATCTATTGAGGTATTTGTCTTGGTACCATATGCTTACTACCATAGAACCATATGCATAATTCTTTCCTAATTTCACCTTGCACTACCCTGAGTCATTGTTGTCCCTGACTGTCTAACTGTTTGTTTGAATGCCACTGATAATACTTGATCATCTGATATGCCTTTACTTCATGACCATTGAAGTGCCTTTTGCCTTAAATCAGAACTGGTTTGGGTCCATACCTTTAAGTTGTTTTGTATCCATTATATGTTAGTACAACAAGTATTTGCCCTCACCATGCCATGAATATGCAACTGTCTGTTTTGAATGATATTACTTGAGTAAATTTGGTTACCTTGCTTTCATGTTATATGCCCTGTTTTGCCCTGAATACATGTGTTAGCTTATATGGCCCTTGACCATCAGGATGTTGTTTTTATATGTGATACTCATTGCTTAGCAGTTATTTAATTTGGATGTCATTGACCATATATATATACAATTCTGTTTGAATCCATATTTTATGACAACTTTGTGTATCTAAATGCCATGAACCTTGTCTGCTACCATCATGTTATTAGGACTGAATGCAAGCTTTCCAAAGTACCCCTTTGACAGGAACATTGATAGACATTGTGTTTAATTTGTGTGCCTAAAATCTTGCCTTGATGTATGAACTATTACCATGTCTTGTATGCTATCCATTTGGAAGTTATGTCTGCTGCCTTGTTTAGTAGTCACATTGTATCATGATATGTGGATCTTGGTATTTCATTGGTATGCTAACAGTGATAGGTGCTTTTAATCCTTTGAGCTTATTGCCTTGTGGTGTGTATAAGAACTGTCCTAAATGACATTTTACCTGTCTGCACTGACTGCTTGTTATTGTTGTTGCTTTACTTTGTTGTCATCATCCTATTAACACTCATTTAACATGTTCTAAGGCCTGTCACTAATGGTTGGAGTAGTCTTGGAATGTATCATTGTTTGACCTGTCCTATTCCTATTTTCACAACTAGATTAACATGTTTGAGTTGCTTCTGAATTTTAAAAATGTGTTACTAGAACTGACTGTATCATGTCTAACCATGTATTTGCAATAATTTCATCATGTTACCATCATTTGATCCCTTGAGTGAATGATGCAGCCATCTTGTTTCTTTTTGCTTTCCTGCACATTGATTCATTAATCATATGAATGTTTGTTTAGTGGCATCCAAGTCATGTCTTTTCATGGATTTCAATGAATGTGTCATGTGTTTGATTGAACCTTTGTGCAATACATGTTTGATAATTTGTATTTGAATCTGTCACACCCTATGTTCAGAGCTGTGATGTGTGTTTGCATTACTAAAGTAAGGGCTTGCATGGATACTCGGTTTGTGTAGTTGACCTTTGCTTGGTATTTCATTGTTTGGTAACTCATGATGTTGAGGATTAAATCAAATGTTTCTGTCCTTTCTTATTGATAATTGTTGTTTGATTGATGGCATGGCATGTTATATTAGAGCTGGCTGTTGTATGAGTTTGGTTGCTTTGCTTCTTTTTTCGTTTATGCACGTGTGAGGATTTATGTATTAATGGGGTTAAGTTTTATAACGGATGAAACAGCCACCCTAGTGGCAAGCACACACATACGCACTCGCCTTTGACCCTTAGGAATGGGGTTCGAATCCCCCTCGCCCCAGTCCTTTTATTTTAAATTTTCAAAAATGACTTCGCTTCACATATATATCAGTGTTACCGTTATCTGTTAAAAGAGCGCACGTTGGCACGGTTGGCATTTGTTTTAAGGCTGAATACGCAGGGTCCTGGGTTCAATACCCAGGGGGGCCTTTCCCTTTATTTTTTTACTACATGTTGTTTTATTTCTTTTGGTTTATGCATCATAATTCAAACCTTCATAACTTAACTATTTTCTATTCTTTTTGTTTCATTCTTTTTGCTAATGGTTTCTAATTGAATCTACATGATAAATATAAAAAGAAATTGATGAAAATATTTAATCTTGATGGCTTTTATTCATGATGAAATTGGAAGTATCTTTTAGGGTTTTTATTGCACTACTTTATTTATCTTGCTATGTTATCTTTGTTTTTTTTTGTTTAAGCAATGTTTAATATGTTTAATTCCAACCTTGCATGATGTTATTACCTTATGCCATCCTAATATCTTGTTTATGTCTTGTTTTATCTTCGTATAAATTCATGTAGACTCCTTATTTTATAATAAGTAAAAACTGTTATCTTCCCCTATTCCAAAGGAAAGTCCTCCTAAATTGACTCATGAGTCATTAAACAAATCACCCTACCTTGGCCTCATAAGAGCCTATCCCTTCTCTTGGCCTCATAAGAGCTTTTGAATCATAATTTAGCAATAGGTTGGAGTTTTAAACTCTATGTGGACTCATCACATTGAGTATCCACTTTTCCACACTATAACTTAGATTTAGAGAGTTATCGTGAACTCTAAAATGAGCTCACACTCATTTCCCCTTGGAACTTTGGCCATAGTCAATGGTTCTTCCTTCACCCTTCAGTTAGGGGAACTACGGATACTCTGATACCACTCCCGTCAGGATACCTAGGCGCAAGGCGTGATACCTTGTCGAGTATAGTTAGATACTAACCCTTAGGTCTTAACCTTAGCATTATCCTTAGCAAGCAAACATTAACTTAACACAAACTTAAACAAGAGATTCCTGTAGAGTACTACAAATATTAAGGGTGCTAATACCTTCCCTTAGTATAACTAACCCCCGAACCTTAGATCTCCCCCCTTTAGGTTTTCTCGATCTTGAACCTTTCCTTTAGATAAATCAAAGTCGGTGGTGAACTTCAAAGTTTTTGCGATGCAAGTTAACTAATAGCTTGTTATCCGATTCTCACCGCAACAGAAATGGCGACTTCACTGGGGAAGGTTTTTTGAGGGTTAAGCCCACCTTGTTTTTGCTTGTGTTATTTATGCTTGTTTGCTATATTTGTACATATCTGTATGACTACCTGTATATATGCTTTGCGTGAGATCTTTTGTTGACATGGTACTTTTGAGTGGTGAGATAAGTCCTAACCCGGACTTGAGAGCACTTATGATAGGACGATGGTATATTAAAGGAGGCTTTGAGGGAGTCGATTCCTGAAAAAGTTGACTTGAGACACCATCACTCAGTTTAGGCCCTCTTGGGAGTTTAGTCATGTTGAACGAGTCTATTCGTGAAAATGTGCTACTCTCAACGTAGGAGCCATCGATACTGAGAACCTTAGTTATTTCCAAACCCCACTTGGCCTTTTAGGATGTAGTGCGGTGACCATGAGGGAGTTTATTTCTGATATGGTTGTTACGCGATACTTCACTCAGACGAGATTCTCTTGAGAATTTTATTGATTACCGAGTCATTTGGGAAGTCGATAAAATCCGAAAGATGGGTTGTCGACTCTGGGAACTTCTTAAGACCCTGTTTAACAGATGAAAACCAGTAGTACATACCAATGGGAAGGGTAAACCATGGCTCCATGCTCAAACCTAGACCCTTTTCTTTTGTACATTTGTGATTTGTGTGTATCTTTGTGTGTGTTTTGCATTCATACATCATAAGCATTCATGTCGCATCAGTTTCATGGAACTCAGACTTCTCTTTTTGTGAAATATCAGAGGGATATCATGGACAGTTCAAGAAGGAATACCATCAAATACACTTTCAAGAGTCCAAAATTGGATGGCCTAAGGAAATTGGGAGATTTGCTAACAGACCCTGAGGGATTCAAAGACAGATATGGGAAGTTGTGGGTTTTGTTGAGAAAAAACATCGATGAAGGACTCCTCTCAACTCTGCTTCAGTTTTATGACCCAAAGTATCACTGTTTCACGTTTCCTGACTATCAGTTCTTGTCTACCCTTGAGGAGTACTCGCAGATAATCGGTTTGTCTATCAAGGATGAGTCCCAGTTTCCTATCTTCGAAAAGAATCCTAAAGAGGAAGAGATAGCTAAGAAAACTCATTTGGAGTTAGTTGACATCAAAAGCAATTTAACTTCCAAGGGAGGAATTTTTGGGTTAACTGCTAAGTTTTTGTTTGAAAAGGCTCGTTACTTTGCTAAACACTCCAACCGGGATGCCTTTGAAGCTGTTTTTGCATTGCTCATCTATGTACTTTTCTTGTTCCCGAATATTGACAACTTTGTGGATCTAAATGCAATCAAAATATTCTTGAAACAAAATCCAGTATCTACCCTACTTGCTGAAGCTTATCACTCAGTCCATACAAGAAATGCTCATGGTAACGGACAAATTGCTTGTTGTGTCCTCATGTTGTATAGGTGGTTTATTTCGCATCTACCAAAGACGGGCGCATTCTGGGATTCCAAGAAAGGATGGTGGTCCCAGAGAATTATGGCACTCTCCCATGCAGACATTGACTGGTATAATCGGGTGTATGATGGAATTCTGATTACAGATAGCTGTGGAAACTATGGCAATGTGCCTCTTCTTGGCATTAGAGGTGGAATTAGCTACAACCCTGTATTGGCACGACGCCAATTAGGGTACCCTTTGGAGGATAAACCTATTAGTGTTCATTTAGAAAGCATCTACTTTAAAGAATATGACAAGAACGAAGAGCGGAAGAAGTTGATCTTAGACGCCTAGGGTAGCAAGCGCAAAAGAGGAAGGAGTTCTTTGGGAAAACCTAACTGTGTGTCATTGGAGCCCTACCTCCAATGGGTCCGAAGAAGATCCATCGAGTTAAAGATGCCCTACAAGAGGCAGGAACCAATTGCTTTGAATAATGAACTTGTTTTATACTTTATGTCAAGAGAGGAAGAGTTGGAGATTTCTTTGAGACAAACCCAACAGTTGGAGGAAGCCTGTAAACTCAAATATCAAGTGGTTATTGAAGAAAACCTGGAACTCCAAAAACAACTACAGGCCAATAACGAAGATTTACTTTCATGCAAGAAGAGAAAAGCCCAGGAAGATCCAAGTTCCTCTAACATTCAGCCTCCCGCTTGGAAATCCCTCATCGACAACCTCGTCACAAAAAGGGACCAGATGGAGAAAGAAATCAGAAAACTCAACATGAGACTCTTAGGAGAATCTCCTTAGGACTTTCTAGCTTTTATTTAGCTTCGTGTTTAGGGCTTTTGGAAGTGTATCAACTCTTGTAATTCACCTTTTTATTAATGAGAATGAGGTCTTTTGATATCTTTTGATATTCTGCAAGTGTCTGAATTCCATGAAACATTGCATTGCATCTTGCATTCTTTGCTAAACTATCAAGATACTAATTTTGTTTTGCAGATTTTGTAGAAATGGATGCTGCAGGGAAAAAAGTCTGGCCTTATTTCTTTGAGCTCCCAGAGTTGGAGCAGTTGTTGTGGTTGGGAGATATGGTTGAAGACCAGTCAGCCTTCGCTGATAGATATGGATGTATCATTCCACTGATGAGAGTCCCAGTAACTGAAGGGCCCCTTGAGGTTTTGGTCCAGGTGTATCATCCTGTATACCACTATTTTGTGTTCCCTGAATTCTAGTTGGTGCCTACTTTAGAAGAATTCTCTACTATAATAGAGATTCCTGTCAGAGAAGCTCCCGTTTTTTCTGGGATTGAGGAGATGCCCTCCACCAGAGACATCGCCAGAACAACCAGGATCAGATTGTCTGACATCCAGGCTAATCTGACTAACAAAGGAGGAAAGCGTGGACTTCCCGCCCAGTTCTTGCTGGAAAAGGCTCTTTACTTCAAGAACAGAGGAAATATTGCAGTGTTTGAGTCAACTTTCGCTCTACTACTCTACGGTATGTTCCTGTTCCCAAATGCAAAGAACTTTGTGGATGTTCAAGCTATCCAGTTATTCACGATCAACAATCCAGTTCCAACGCTGCTAGCCGATGTCTACCATGCCATTCAGACCAGGTATACAAGAGGCTGTGGGTAAATCGTCTGTTGCGTGGCTCTTTTCTATAAGTGGTTCAAAACCTACTTGCCAAAGTTGCCAACCTTTTGGGAGGTTGAGGACTGCAAGATATGGTCCAAAAAGCTGATGGAATTGAAGCATACCGACATTGAGTGGTATGATTCAACCGATGAAGGAATTATTATAATTCATAGCTGTGGGGATTGCCCCAATGTGCCCCTTATGAGGAGGAATGGTTGTATCAATTACAACCCTGTCCTTGCCCGCCGTCAGCTGGGTCATCTGAAGGAGGGAATTCCAGATAATGAGGATATGAAAATGATGTATTATGATGAAAAGGAAGGATTTGAGATGAAGATGCGATTGGAGCGCGCCTGGCGCCAAATTAACAGACAATTATGGAAAGCTGAATGCCCAGTCACTGAGGCCCACTTACAATGGTTTCGTAACATAGCTCGTGTGATGAGGAAGCCATTTCCTCGCCACGAATCACCCTCAAAGGCAAAGCAAAGGATGGTGGAAGCTTTAGGAGAACTGGTTCTTGCAAGAGAGGAGACAAAAGAGCATATCAGTAAATTGATGAGAATGATTAATGGAGGAGAATGGTCATCAACCAGTGGATCCAATCCTTAGTTTCCTTAATGTTATTGTTGTTATTTCCTTTGTTGTTAATGTTCCCTTTCGTATTGATGTATTTCTACTTATGTACTTGGAGTATGAGGATGCACTACTCCTGATGTAATGCTCACCAGATTCTTGAATGAAGAAGTTTATTTTGTTGAAGATTCTATTGTCTACATTATTTGCAAAAATTTCTTTGGTTTCTTGATAGTTTAGCTTGCATTTGCATTTGCATCCTCATTTGCATCATCTTGTGCATTTTTTCCTTGTCTTTATCTCATGTCACCGTGTTCTCTCCAGAATCGTCACACTGAATCCCAGACACAACTACAACACTCGGGCCCAAGCTCGATTAAAGATGTCTGAAGCATACGGAGAAATGGATAGAGTCAACAACAAATTGAATGAGATACGAGGAGGGATAGGACAAATCCTCGAGGCTATCAACGTTATGAGAGCAAAAATGGACACCCAGGCCATTGTGGTCTCCGAAATCATCACTACAACGGTAGAACCTCCTATCATCCCCGTCATGAACCACACTTTGGGCATGCCCATTGATTTTATCCGTGCTACAGTTTTGTTGTCTACTCAGCAAACAGTTCCTCTGGTCAATGAAACTCTGCAGGATGTTCCCACCTTTGCTCCACCAGCAGTGCAAACATAGGTGCATCCGGTTTTCCAAAATCATCATCCTTATGATTACATTGATGTATTAGAATAAGGGGATGACCGACACGAAAAATTGAGAGAGAGTGTCGAGACAATGCAGAGAAAAATGAAAGCAATGGAGTTAAGTAATGAGTTTAGCATTGACATTAAGGATATGTGCTTGGTTTCAGACTTGGTGATTCCACCCAAATTCAAATTGCCGAATTTTGAGTTGTACTCAGGTGCCACATGTCCCAAGTCCCATCTGATCATGTATTATCGAAGAATGGTCGCGCATGTACGTAACGACAAATTAATGATCCATTGTTTTCAAGACAGTTTAAAGGGGGCTGCTACTAAGTGGTAATTAAGCCTAGACCAGTCCCAAGTCCATTATTTCCAGGATGTGACTGATGCTTTTGTAAAACACTACAAGTACAATATGGATCTGGCCCCTGACCGCAGGCAGTTATTGAGCATGGCCCAGAGCAATACTGAATCTTTCAAAGAGTATGCACAGCGATGGAGAGAAACGGCATCTCAAGTTGAACCACCCTTGACTGAGAAGGAGTTGGCTAATTGGTTTGTAGACACAGTAAAGCCCTAATTTTATGAGAGAATGATCAGCAGTGTCAGTGCTAACTTCGCTGATATTGTTGTGGTTGGCGTAAAGGTGGAGGCAGGACTAAAGAGTGGAAAGGTAATCAGTTCTTCGTGCAGCTGGACCGGCGTCAGTACTAAGAAGTCTCCTAGTCACTCCCATAAAAAGAAGGAAGGGGAAACTAATGTCGTAATGGCAAGAAAGAAACAGAGCCCTCGATGGAAACAACCAATGTACCAGCAACAGCCGAGCCCAAACTTCTCTCAGCATCTGTCACACCCTAATTTTTGACCCTAAGATTATGTTTTCATTTCGCATCGTCTGCATAGCATATCACATCATTTCTAGGTTAAGCATCCATGCATAGCTAACCAATTTACCAGACTTGTCTTTGTTTGTTTTCCTTTGTGAATTTAGGGTTGCTACAAAATGTCCAAAGGCCATAAAGGTTGTGTGTGTGCTCGTGGTGATTCTGGTCCCTTGCAAATTATGTTGGATTCTTGTGGAGATGGAGAAAGAATATGCCCTCATTCTTATGGCCCCTTAGTCAATACAAGGTCTTTTATTCTCAAGGTTTCTCAGAGATTTCTCTAAGGAGGACCAGGGTTTTCTATCCATTGATGTGGCACGTGGCCATTTAAAAACTAGTCATGGTTGTGTGGCAAATTGTGTTACAAATTGTATATGGGAATTCTTCAAGGCGTGTTTTCTTGTACCAAGTTCATTTGTGATTGAGTGGGTGATATATGTCAAGCAAGGCTTTGTTCTTGAAGGGTAGATCATGGTTTAAGTTCCTTTGATTATTAAGAGAAAATATGTGGATTTTCTTGTTGGTAGTGAGTCGTACACTTTGAAGTGGTAAAGCTTGGATAAAGATCTTGAATTAAGGAAATTCTCAAAGTGAAGTTTAAGATCGTTTCCTTTTACAAAAAAGGTTAAGTTGATTCATAACGTTCAAATCCAAACTCAAGTTTCCATGTTTATTTCAAGTTCCATGTCAAAGTTACAAGTTTATGTGATTAAGACTCATGATTTCAAGATTCATTATAAATTCAAAGTATGAAGTTCATGTCAAGTTCTTACACTTATTCAAGCTTTAACCTTGAGATCAATTTCTTTTTATAAAAAGATGCAAAGGGGTGAAGCTAAATATAATTCAAAGTGTTCAAAGTTGCTCTACAAGTCAAGTTTAATTCAAGATTTTCGCAAGTTGTTTGTACGACCCACACTCAAGGATTCAAATTTGAAAGTTCACAAGTTTAATTTGATTCCAAGATTCAAAGTACGTGAATTGATTCCATCCAAAGATTCATCACAAGTGTTTAAGAGCAGTTACAAAGTTGTGGTAGTATGGCATTTTTTAACAAAAAGGGAGGCATAGTAACAGTACGGGTTGATTCAGGTTTCTTCGTGGACTATTTCTATCAAGAACCTCTAAGTTACATGTTGTGCAAGTGTTCATATCACCCATGGCTAAATAGCCAGCCGAGTCTTGTTCAAGCCTGGCTTTCTCTTGACCCTTTATGTTTCATTTAACATATGAATTATGGGATGGTAGAAGGAATTTATTCATCAATTTGAAAAGTCTAATCCTAATAAAAGTTCAACGTACAAAAGGACTCATGTTACAAAATGACAAAGAAAAGCTCATAGCACAAAGACACTACAAAGTTTAAGGCGTTGAAAATTACAAAGGCCCAGATGGTTCGTGTAACAACAAGAGAGGTACGACCTAAGCCTTCACCCTTTCCATGCTAGAAGCAGATGTTTTCATAAATCTCCATGCTTCTTGAATTACCGTGGCAGCCATGTGTAGCTTCTTAAGGGCTGACTCATTAAAAAAAAAAAAAAGAAGAAACACCGAAGAAACCTGAATGATGTTTGAAGCATGTTAGCTTTTCGAACACCGAAAAAAGTTGTATGCCTGTACAAAAAGAAAAAAATAAATTGCATCTGATGGGAAGATGAATAATTCACAAGAAAAATCAAGCATTCCAAATACGGTTAACACCCAAATCACGCTAGGGATCCTGGTCATCAATATGAACAAAAGGGTTTTTATCAGGAAATCGAGAATTTATGCCACCCATTATCAAGTATAGCAAGTTTCAGATTTAGAAGACAGCAGGTTTCGATTTCCATAACAAAGTTCAACATAAATGTTCTAATTAAATCATAAATAAATCATCACCATTATGTCATTCCAAATCAAAATTCTCAAGCATTAATTTGGCAAAGTAAAGTCAGAAAGTATCTTCACAATCACAACATCAAAAGTACTAATGATTTCAACCAAATCATACGAAAATGGAAGGTTTTAATCACACAATCATATAAAATCAGCATGGAATCGTACAAAGCAATCAAGTGCAAAATTACAAGGAATCTCGTATTCAATGTTGAGATCGAGAAATTTAATCCCCTAAGTCTATAAAAGCAGGACTCAGAGACTCAGAAACTCATTCACACCACGAGGCAGCTTTTACACCACAAACAACACAAAACCATTCACCTCAATTCACACGCACAAAACTTACAAAATACAGAGCAGTATTCACATCAGGAGTTCATACCAATTCACACCATGAACAATTTCACACAGCATACCTAAATCAGAAATGCACACCAGCAAAACAAGCAGACATCATCATAAATTCACAGCAACATGACATAGAATTGGAAGAGAAGTTGTACCTTCGACGTCGCCGACATCGTGACCTATCCTATCTTTGATTGTAAAGCCACCGTGCAGTCGTCGTCGTCAGCTTCGAACTCACACCAAGCGTCGTCACTACACCTCCGGAACAGGAGACGCAGAGCCGCCACCCTCACGAAGTCAACGCTACACCACTGTCGTGAAATCTCTTCACTAATCACTGCTATTGTCGGGAATCGCCTTGTCTCTCCCAACGCATCATACATCAGGACGTCGCCGCTTCGTCGCCATAAATCTGGTACCCATTTGCTTCTCTTTTATGGTTGATGTTGTTGTTTTATGTAAATTTTGTGCTGGATTATTGGCCATGCGAGAGAGAAACGGATACGAATTAGGGAAACGAGAACATTGCAGTAAGAGATATCACAGTTTCAAGGAGAAAACATCACATACACACAAGCAGAGACACACGATTTTACGGTTTGGGGAAGAAATACATAGCAAAAGCATCCCATACACAAGAGTGCACGGTGATTCGAATTGAAGAAGGGGGAAGAATAGAAAAGATACCTTCGACGTTACCACCATTGTCGAAACTGCAATCATCCCCGACATCGCGAAGCAGACTCGCACCGTCACTCCGCGCTCCCAGCCTCCAATGCAAACCTCAGCAAGCTTGTAGCTGTCACACGGGATCTCTTCGTTCACACCCGTCATCCATCGTCAACTTCAAGCAACGCTCATTGAGGGAGTGAGTGAAACCGATTGAGAGAAAGAGAATACGAGGGAGGTGCAGCGAAGATAATGAATGAAAGAGTGTCAATGGCGCAAGGGAGATGGCATTCTGGCTCCGGTATTTGGTTTTGAGCGATTGCGAAGAAGGGACAAGGAAAGGGTAGTACGAACGAGAGTGAGAAGAGTTGATAGCTTTTTTTATGTTTCTGAATCTTCCATTGGCCTTTCTTATGTGTGGTTCTTGGTTTGATGGTGGTGACATATGCCACCACTTTGGGCACGTGTCTCCGCCTGGTGTACCTCTTGGTCCTCTATCGTATACTTCCAACCTCAGATACCCCTACCGTGCACCCCAATGCTTATGACTGCTGGATCAGTTGAGAAAATCAGATCTTCTGATCTGACGATCTTGGACGTGGGTGCATCTCAGACTTCATGGGCCTACGCTGCTCTGGATCCTATGTAAGCCTGCCCCAATATTTCTTTTTAATTCAAGTCATTATCATTTTATCTTTTATTTTTTATTTCTTTACCTTTTATTTTTCTTGCATTTTTATTTTTATTATTTTTATTATTTATTTTATCATGTTTACATTTTAAATTATTTTATGGTTAAATAATTAGATTTAATTTAAATAATTTCAATTAGAGTTATTTCTAGTTTTTAGAATTTAGCTCTTTTAGCTTTTAATTAGATTTAAAAATTCAATTATTAATTAGATTTTAATTTATTCATCAATTTTCAATTAAATTTTACTTTAATTAATTAATTAGTTTTTAGTTATTTTAAATTAAAATCTAATCATTTTCTAGTTATTTATCAATTTTCTGATAAGTGTTTTGATACACCTATATGGTTTTGATTCACATGCCCCCTTCAGAATATCTTGATCCTTGATCAATCTGAATCAGATAGACATTAGGATAATATTTTCCCTTTATTCAAATCCAAAGGAAAGGTTCCCCTCACGTTGACTGCCATGTCACAACTTAGCCTAATCTTTAAGTCTTTCCCATTTATCCTAACGATAACTTTGGAGTCGCCGTACTCCATGTAAGCGTCTTGCCATGGATGCTTACTTCCCCCCTTTGAACCTTGACCACAGTTAAGAGTTCATCACCCTCTTAGAGAGGAACTACATGTGCTCTGATTCCATCCTAACAGGATATGTAGGCACAAGATGCGATATCTTGTCGAGCACGCTTAGGAATAGAGTTCTAGGTCACCTACTCTTAAACCCTTAGCAAACAAAAACAAATAACATAATAAAACAAGAGGTTCCTGTAGAGTACTACAGATATCTAGGGTGCTAACACCTTCCCTAGGTATAACCAACCCCCGAACTTTAGAATCTTAGTTTGCATTTGCATTGCATTGTGGGAAATTCGATCTTTCTCCCTTCCCTTGGATAAATCAAAGACGGTGGTGAATTTCAAAGTTTTGTGATTCAAGTTAACATAATAGCTTGGTATCCAATTCTCACCGCGACGGCATCCAATCTACCCAATGCAGTATGCTCAGCAACCCTACATAGTTGTTGTTACGCCTACTTTCAACCACCAAGCAGCGCAGCAGGCGCCAACCTATCAACAAAGAACTTATCGGCAATGGCCTAAAACCCAGAATTATCAACAACCAAGACAACAGGTTCCACAGCAGAATTCTCTTCACAAAAGGCAAGGGGGAAAGCCAGTGTTTCCACCTATACCGATGTCATATACGGAGCTCTACCCTTCCTTAGTGGAGCAAGGGCTGATCGTTACTAGACCTTTGGGACCACCAACCGAGAAGTCTATGCCATTCTTCAATCCAAATGCGAATTTTGATTTTCACCAAGGAGGGACTGGTCACGATTTGGAGGGTTGTTTAGCGTTGAAAAATATAGTGAAGGGAATGATGGAGAAGAATATCCTATCATTTGCGGATAATCAACCGAATGTGAAAAATAATCCTTTGCCTACCCATGGGGCTACTAATGCCATTGAAGATGAAAAGGATGAGATATTGGTTTTGGATGCAACAAAGATCAAAACTCCTATCAAGGCCTTTCATGCTAAGTTGTTTAAAGTTGGTTTAGTTAAAGCTTGCCATGATGACTGTGAGGAATGTAATGTCAGTATCAAAGGATGTCGTTTAGTCCAAGACGATGTTCAGTATTTGATCAATGAAGGGTTCCTACAGGTATTCAGCAAAGAAAAGGAGAATAAAGTTGCAGCAATCGAACCTGTGTTTAACCTACCAAAGTCAAGAGGGCAGGTATCTGGGTCCAACATACCTAAGTCTGGGTCTGTAGTTCCTGTATTTAATAAACCAGTACCAGTTTTCAACAATCCTGAGTCTGTTGTTGCTTCCACTGTCAATTATTTCAAGCAATGTGACACCCGATAACCTATTCCATTTAGGTTCAGAGGGACCAAGGTCGTGCCATGGGTCTATGAGAATGTCATGGGTAACAAAAGACGAGAAGACGCTATTCCAAGGAAATAGGTGGGAATCGCTGTTGAAGACGTAGTTTCAAGGAAAGAGGTGGGAACTACTGTTAAAGAGGTGACCAACATAGTTGGAACCGAAAAGATAACCCGAAGCGGCAGAGTATACATTCCTTCTTTCAAAGAAACTACACCCAAAGAAACCGTTGTCCCCATACTTCCTAGAGACAAAGGAAAAGAGGTAATTCCTAAAGAATAAGACGAAGAGTTCCTAAGGATTATCAAGAGGAGTGATTACAGGGTAGTAGATCAGCTCCGTCAAACCCCATCCAAGATTTCGATCTTGTCTCTGTTAGTCAATTCACCTGTTCATAGATCAGCTTTGCAGAAAGTACTGGCTCAGGCACATGTGGCCCAAGATATAACAGCTGGACAGTTTGACCATGTCGTTGCCAACATTACAGCTTGTAACACTCTCAGCTTCAGTGACGAGGAGTTACCTCGAGCAGGAAGGAATCATAACCTCGCCTTACATGTATCAGTGAAATGTCAGGAGGATACGATGGCCAGGGTTCTTGTAGATACTGGTTCATCCTTGAATGTTTTGCCAAAAAGAACTCTTGAGAAGCTATCTTACCAAGGAGCTATAATGAGACCTACTTCACTCATTGTTAAAGCCTTTGATGGCTCAAGAAGATCGATGATGGGTGAGATTGAGCTGCCTGTCTTGATTGGTCCTCAAGTATTCAATATCCTTTTTCAGATCTTGGATATCAACCCTGCCTACAGTTGTTTGTTAGGTAGACCATGGATCCATGAGGCTGGCGCTGTGACCTCTACTCTGCATCAGAAGATGAAGTTCGTGGCCAAAGAGAAATTGGTTATTATACACGGAGAGGAAGACCTGATGGTCATCAATTTGTCCTCGTTTCGTTATATTGAGGCGGATGAAGATGCTTTGGAAACCTCTTTCCAGGCTCTTGAGATAGCAAATGTCTTCATGCTTGATGATAAGGAACCTGTGGCCTCCGGTTGTCCATCTTTTGCTTCTTTCAAAATCATTCAATCTGCTCCGTGAGGAGGAGTACCTGAAGGCTGGGGCAAAGTCGTCGAAGTCCCAGAAAGAGAAAAGTGCCAAGGGTTGGGTTACAAACTAACTCTTGAAGGAAAAGCTGCTCCAACAAGGGGAAGACCAAGGACCATTCAAGAGGTGTTCGTCAGTGGAGGACAGCAAGTCCATGCCATCATTGAAGATGCTGAAGACGAAGATATCAGCCACATGGTGTTTCGGTGTGACGCCGCTTTAAGTAATTGGGAAGCTATTGAGATCCTCACTTTGTACCCTATGCCAGAGTAATTTGTTTGCTTTTGTTGATGTTTTCAATTTTGCAGCCTTGCCCGAGGCTATCGGATTATTTTGTATGGGCCACCGCTTTTAAATCTTATTAATCAATGAAAGTGATTGTTTTGTTAAATTCTTTGTCTTTGTTTTTGTTTTTGCTTTAAAGAAAAATGGCAATCTTTTCAAAACTACAAAAAATTCTTCTTCTTGTGTTCATGTTTGTGCATTTTAATAAAATAAATCCCTCCATCATGTAGAGTAAATCCCAAACCCGTTGTATTCAATGACCTTACTCTCACTATCGATTTTGATTCACCTATTTATCAAGCTGAGGAAGAGGAGGATTATGAGGTCCCCGATGATTTGGCAGAAAAGTGTGAGTATCAGTACATGGATCTCTAGCCTCATGAAGAACAAGTTGACATGATCAACCTTGGCACCAAAGAAAAGAAGAAAGAGGTCAAGATTGGGGCAACACTTGGGGCAGAAATCAGACAACGGCTAGTACTGCTTTTGGAAGAATATGTGGATGTGTTTGCTTGGTCTTATCAAGACATGACTGGATTAGATACAGACATAGTAGTTCATAAGCTACCACTCAAGCCTGAATATCCGCCTGTGAAACAGAAGCTCCGTAGAAGTAGACCTGATATGGCTCTCAAAATCAGAGATGAGGTTAAGAAACAACTGGATGCAGGTTTCTTGGCAGTTTCGAAATATCCGGAATGGGTAGCCAACATCGTGCCAGTAATGAAGAAAAATGGTAAAGTGCAAATGTGCATAGATTACAGGGATCTGAACAAAGCTAGTCTCAAGGACAATTTCCCCCTACCGCACATCGACACCCTTGTGGATAATACGGCCAAGTTTGTAGTTTCCTCCTTCATGGACGGTTTCTCTGGTTATAATCAAATCAGAATGGACCCAGCTGATATGGATAAAACTACATTCATCACCCCATGGGGAAACTACTACTACAAAGTCATGCCCTTTGGTTTGAAAAACGCAGGGGCAACCTATCATAAGGCTATGGTGACCTTATTCCATGACATGATCCACAAGGAAATTGAAGTATACGTGGATGATATGATTGCGAAATCACAGAGTGAGGAGGAACATTTGGACCATCTTTTAAAGTTATTCAAAAGACTCCGGAAATATCAGTTGAAGTTGAATCCGACCAAATGTACTTTCAGTGTCAGGTCAGGGAAGTTTCTTGGTTTTATCGTCGGTCAAAGAGGAATTGAAGTAGATCCCGACAAGGTACGAGCTATTCAAGAGATGCCAGCTCCACAGACCGAATCTCAAGTAAGAGGTTTTCTGGGCCATTTGAACTATATATCCAGGTTCATCTCCAACATGACTCTTATTTGCGAACCAATCTTCAAATTGCTCCGCAAAGATCAGACTGTAGAGTGGAATTCTGATTGCCAACAAGCTTTTGAAAAACTCAATAATTATCTGCAAAAGCCCTCTATTGTGATTCCTCCTGTTCCTGGAAGGCCCCTCTTCATGTATATGACTGTGTTAGAAGGATCCATGGGTTGTGTATTGGGCCAACATGATGAAACTGGTCGCAAAGAGCATGCCATTTATTACTTAAGCAAGAAGTTCACTAATAGCGAAAGCCGTTATTCACTGCTTGAGAAAACCTGTTGTGCTTTAGCATGGGCCGCCAGACGTTTGAGGCAGTATTTGATATGCCACACTACTTTGTTAATCTCGAAAATGGATCCAATAAAGTATATCTTTGAGAAACCTGCTCAAACAGGAAGACTTGCCCGTTGGCATATGCTATTGTCAGAATATGATATCCAATATGTTCCTCAGTAGGCTATCAAGGGAAGTGTTTTATCATAATACCTTGCAGATCAGCCTGTGGAAAATTATGAACCTCTCAAGTTTGATTTCCCAAATGAAGACATCATGGTAGTAAAAGATTGTGAAGAGCCCGGCCCTGATGAAGGTCCTGAGCCCGGTTCTAAATGGAAGATGATGTTTGATGGTTCGTCCAATTTCAAAGGACATGGTGTAGGAGTTGTAATGATAAACCCCGATGGTGGTTATACTCCTTTCACAGCAAGGTTGGACTTTGGATGCACGAACAATATTGCCGAGTATGAAGCATGTATTTTGGGCCTAGAAGCTGTAATTGATCTTGGGATCAATATTCTTGAAGTCATGGGTGATTCTGCCTTGGTCATCTACCAAGTCAAGGGTGAATGGGAAACTAAGGATGAAAAACTCATTCCATACCGTACTTACATTATGGAATTGATTAAGTGTTTTAATGAGATAACTTTCCGTCATGTTCCTCGCTCAGAGAACCACATAGCTGACTCGCTAGCAATGCTAGCTTCAATGTGGCAAGACAGGTTTTTCAATGAAGCACCTCTCATCAGTATCGAGCGCAAGACCGAATCAGCTTACTTCTAGTCAGTTGAAGAAGAGATGGATGGGAAACCGTGGTTTCACGACATCATAAATTATCTAAAGACTCAAGAGTACCCTGACAATGCTTCCAGTCTTGATAAGAAAACTTTACGAAGATTGTCATCCAAATTCTTCCTCGGCAATAATATACTTTACAAGAGGAATCATGACATGGTCCTGCTAAGATATGTTGATAAGCGAGAAGCCGACCTGTTGATTCACGACATTCATGAAGGAGCCTTTGGCACTCATGCCAATGGGCATACCATGGTTAAGAAGATCTTGAGGGTTGGATATTATTGGTTGACTATGGAAGCTGACTGTATCCAATACGCCAGAAAGTGTCATAAGTACCAGATCTATGCTGATAAGATGCATGTTCCTCCGACCTTGCTGAATGTATTGACATCTCCTTGGCCTTTCTCTATGTGGGGCATCAATATGATTGGAGCTATTGAGCCAAAAGCTTCTAATGGACATCATTTCATTCTAGTGGCCATCGATTATTTTACCAAATGGGTTGAAGCTGCTTCTTATACCAATGTAACCAAGCAAGTGGTTACTCGTTTCATCAAGAATAATATCATTTGTCATTATGGAATCCCCAA
Source organism: Lathyrus tuberosus (assembly GCA_022829125.1). NCBI lineage: Eukaryota > Viridiplantae > Streptophyta > Magnoliopsida > Fabales > Fabaceae > Lathyrus > Lathyrus tuberosus. The sequence continues at coordinate 3,066,865 of JALAZF010000199.1, read as the reverse complement.
TAAGATCATAACTGACAATGGGACAAATTTGAACAATAAGACAATGAAGGAGTTATGTGACAATTTCAAGATCGAGCATCACAATTCCTCACCTTATCGTCCTAAGATGAACGGAGTTGTTGAAGCTGCTAACAAAAATATTAAGAAAATCCTGCAGAAGATGGTCAAGACTTATAAGGATTGGCACGAAATGTTACCATTTGCCTTGCACGGATACAGAACTTTGGTTCGAACCTCAACAAGGGCAACTCCTTTTTCTCTGGTATATGGAATGGATACGGTCCTCCCCATTGAAGTAGAAATACCATTTCTGAGAATCTTGATGGAAACCAAGCTTGATGAAGCGGGATGGGTCAGAGAGAGATATGATCAGCCTAACCTCATCGACGAGAAGCGACTAACTGCTATGTGTCATGGTCATCTGTACCAAAAAAGGATGAAGAGGGCTTTTGACAAGAAGGTCCGTGTTCGGGAATTTTGAGAAGGAGAGCTTGTACTCAAGAAAATCCTGCCATCTCAAAGGGATGCTCGCGGAAAATGGGCACCCAACTATGAGGGTCCATTTATGGTAAAGACTGTGTTCTCAGGAGGTTCCTTACTCCTCACAACAATGGATGGTGAACAACTCGCACACCCTGTAAATTCTGACTCAGTACGAAAATATTACTCCTGAAAAGCACGCTAAGTTGAAAATCCCAAAAGGGCGGCCCAGGCAAAAGTTAGGGACAAAGGCGTCTCACTTTGTCAGAGAGGGTTATCACCTATATCCATAAATTTATGAAGAAAATCCAGGCCCACTTGTCCTTATCAGCAGCAAAGAATTCTAGGACTTTTAGTCATTACGGATGGTAGTGGTCATTGAATATGATGTAATCCTTTCCCAAATTGCTATTTTTCAATTGTAATGATCCATGGAACTTCACTATTGGCAAGTTACCATTCTAATAAAATAAGATTTGTGTGCCATTCTTTTTTTGATATTTATCATTACTCTGATATTTTCCTTGTTATGCAAAACTTCACGTATTCATTAATAACAGTTTTAAAAGCGGAAAGTGTTTTGAAAACTTCGAATTCGCCATTCTTTGTCACTAAAAGAGGATTGGCATTACTTCCCTGAATTAAACGTTTTAATAATGGCTGACCACTAATACAAAGGAGTTCTCACCAGTATCTTCACAAATATTTGTTGAAAATATGATTCCCCAACAAAATAAGGATGTTCTCACATTGGCTTCAAGACTGACCACTTTTCAGACTTCAGTGTGTTTCCTTGTAGTGGACGTTTTGTCTTTCCTTTCACTGTTCTCAGTCTGTCGTCTCTTGTCTGAGTTGTTTCTTGCATATTATTAAGCATTCGCATCATACCATAGCATCAAGCATGCTCGCATTTGGGTGTTTTGTTTGTGAGGTCCTTATCTCTCTCTTTTTTCCCTTTTCGTTGGTCTTTGGCTTTTTGTCTATGTTTTGTTTTGCGTCCGGTCTTCACCTTTGTGCGCCAGATTTCGACTCTTGATGCAGTATTCCCCAGGAAGTTTAACCTGCAACCCCGGCTTTAACGTATCTGATACCTAATCTCCTCATATGGATACCTAGAGTCGAGTAACCACTGACAACATTTATTCAAGGTCAGATATGAACCTAAACTTCGAGTCAGATGTGAACCCGTAGTTTGAATCCAGGTCAGATATGAACCTAAACTTCGAGTCAGATGTGAACCCATTGTTTGAATCTAGGTCTGATATGAACCTAAACTTCGAGTCAGATGTGAACCCGTTGTTTGAATCCAGGTCAGATATGAACCTAAACTTTGAGTCAGATGTGAACCCGTTGTTTGAACTCAGGTCAGATATGAACCTAAACTCCGAGTCAAATATGAACCCGTTGTTTGAAACCAGGTCAGATGTGAACCTAAACTGCGAGTCAGATATGGACCCGTTGTTTGATTCCAAGTCAAATGTCAACCTAAACTTCAAGTCAGATATGGACCCGTTGTTTGAATCCAGGTCAGATGTGAACCTAAACTTCGAGTCAGATATGGACCCGTTGTTTGAATCCAGGTCAGATATGAACCTAAACTTCAAGTTAGATGTGAACCCGTTGTTTGAATATAGGTTAGATATGAACCTAAACTTCGAGTCATATGTGAACCCGTTGTTTGAACTCAGGTCAGATATAAACCTAAACTTCGAGTCAGATGTGAACCCGTTGTTTGAATCCGGGTCAGATGTGAACCTGAATCGAAATTTAAAATCCAGCTCATACTGGTTCTCCTCATAAAGCAAATCAATTGTTATCTCAACCAACTCATATGAGTACCAGAGTCCAATCATGGCTCATTAACTTTATTCCCAACTAAAATCTAGTTGTCTTTTATCATCTGGCGCGCAGAGTTCGTCTTTGTCGTTTCTGGTTTTTCTTGAAGATCCCGTTTGAACTGTTCAGTATAAGAAATCCCAGAAAATCTTTTAGCGTGCGTCTATCCTTTTATTTCAAACTGATCCCCAGTGGAGATCATGTCTTCTTTTTTGTTTCATGCCCAGTAAGAATGCGTCTTATTTTCCCCAGTGTCGTCAGGTCACGGGCGAACATGTCATCAATCTCCCTGGATCTTTCCCCAGTGGAGAATATCTTTCTGGCTTCTATCTCCAGTAAGGACCTGTAGGGGTTTTCCCTCGGTTTCTCTTTCTATCCTAGTGTTTCCTCGGAGTCTCCCTTTTGAGTCTCTTTTGTTGGTTAGCCTGTATCCCCAGTGAGTTTGCCTCATGGATACTAACCTTCGTCCTTCCCCGTAGGGCTCACCTGTGTTTGTTTGCTTTCTTTTGTCCTTTGATGTCTTGTTTTGTCTGCATTCTTTTGCACTATCATAGGCATCATATCATCATACTAGTAGCTCATGGCATGTCAGCATTATAGGTTAATTTGTCCATAACATTGCATATCTTTGCATCTAAGGGCAAAATTTTCGGTTATCTATATTTAAATATCTTTCACCATGATTTCATGAGGATTTTCATCTCTCATGTCATCCGGTGAAGATATTTAAATAGGGGCAACTGTTGTACCCCAAATTTTACCCTTAGATCCATTGATCTCTTGCATATCATCTTAGGCCAATCATATTGCATAGCTAACCCATTTACCAGGTTTTGTTTGTTTTTTGTTTCATTTGTGAATCAGGTTTTATTTCAAGAGGATTCAAGGGTTGATCAGTCAAGATTTTGGATGGAACACTGAATCAAGCAAGTTTCTCATGTTCAAAGAGACATCTCCATAACCCTCTCCATAACAATTTTTATCCACTTTATTCACCCTCAATGTTCCTTTTTCAGTTATTATTCTTAATTTCAAACCAATTTCAATATTCATCCATTAACCAAATCTTTTTTTTATCCAATTTCAGTTCTATTTGTCCATATCAATTTTCCTAAACTATATTCATACCTATTTCACCTATCAAAATTCACTCTTTCTTTCTTTTATTTATTTTCTTTTCCAAATCATTTTCTTTTGTATTTTGCTATAACCAAAAAGAAGGAAAACCAAATCATAAGAACATTTGTCTTTAAGCCCATCACCATAAGCCCATTTTTGTTCTACAAAAACTACAATGTTACAAAAAATAAGATTGGAAATAAGAAGGACCACTTGCTGATGACCAATAGGGTTATTCACTGCTTGAGAAAATCTGTTGTGCTTTAGCATGGGCCGCCAGACGTTTGAGGCAGTATTTGATATGCCACACTACTTTGTTAATCTCGAAAATGGATCCAATAAAGTATATCTTTGAGAAACCTACTCAAACAGGAAGACTTGCCCTTTGGCACATGCTATTGTCAGAATATGATATCCAATAAGTTCATCAGAAGGCTATCAAGGGAAGTGTTTTTTCATAATACCTTGCAGATCAGCCTGTGGAAAATTATGAACCTCTCAAGTTTGATTTCCCAGATGAAGACATCATGGTAGTAAAAGATTGTGAAGAACCCGGGCCTGATGAAGGTCCTGAGCCCGGTTCTAAATGGAAGATGATGTTTGTGGTTCTTCCAATTTCAAAGGACATGGTGTAGGAGTTGTATTGATAAACCCCGATGGTGGTTATACTCCTTTCACAGCAAGGTTGGACTTTGGAGGCACGAACAATATTGCCTAGTACGAAGCATGTATTTTGGGCCTAGAAGCTGCAATTGATCTTGGAATCAATATTCTTGAAGTCATGGGTGATTCTGCCTTGGTCATCTACCAAGTCAAGGGTGAATGGGAAACTAAGGATGAAAAACTCATTCCATACCATACTTACATTATGGAATTGATTAAGTGTTTTAATGAGATAACTTTCCGTCATGTTCCTCGCTCAGAGAACCACATAGCTGACTCGCTAGTAATGCTAGCTTCAATGTGGCAAGACAGGTTTTTCAATGAAGCACCTCTCATCAGTATCGAGCGCAAGACCGAATCAGCTTACTTCCAGTCAGTTGAAGAAGAGATGGATGGGAAACCGTGGTTTCACGACATCATAAATTATCTAAAGACTCAAGAGTACCCTGACAATGCTTCCAGTCTTGATAAGAAAACTTTACGAAGATTGTCATCCAAATTCTTCCTCGGCAATAATATACTTTACAAGAGGAATCATGACATGGTCCTGCTAAGATATGTTGATAAGCGAGAAGCCGACCTGTTGATTCACGACATTCATGAAGGAGCCTTTGGCACTCATGCCAATGGGCATACCATGGTTAAGAAGATCTTGAGGGTTGGATATTATTGGTTGACTATGGAAGCTGACTGTATCCAATACGCCAGAAAGTGTCATAAGTACCAGATCTATGCTGATAAGATGCATGTTCCTCCAACCTTGCTGAATGTATTGACATCTCCTTGGCCTTTCTCTATGTGGGGCATCAATATGATTGGAGCTATTGAGCCGAAAGCTTCTAATGGACATCATTTCATTCTAGTGGCCATCGATTATTTTACCAAATGGGTTGAAGCTGCTTCTTATACCAATGTAACCAAGCAAGTGGTTACTCGTTTCATCAAAAATAATATCATTTGTCGTTATGGAATCCCCAACAAGATCATAACTGACAACGGGACAAATTTGAACAATTAGACAATGAAGGAGCTGTGTGACAATTTCAAGATCGAGCATCATAATTCCTCACCTTATCGTCCCAAGATGAACGGAGCTATTGAAGCTGCTAACAAAAACATTAAGAAAATCCTGCTGAAGATGGTCAAGACTTATAAGGATTGGCACGAAATGTTACCATTTGCCTTGCACGGATACAGAACTTTGGTTCGAACCTCAACAGGGGCAACTCCTTTTTCTCTGGTATATGGAATGGATACGGTCCTCCCCATTGAAGTAGAAATACCATTTCTGAGAATCCTAATGGAAACCAAGCTTGATGAAGCGGGATGGGTCAGAGAGAGATATGATCAGCTTAACCTCATCGACGAGAAACGACTAACTGCTATGTGTCATGGTCATCTGTACCAAAAAAGGATGAAGAGGGCTTTTGACTAGAAGGTCCGTGTTCGGGAATTTTGAGAAGGAGACCTTGTACTCAAGAAAATTCTGCAATCTCAAAGGGATGCTCGCGGAAAATGGGCACCCAACTACGAGGGTCCATTTATGGTAAAGACTGTGTTCTCAGGAGGTTCCTTACTCCTCACAATAATGGATGGTGAACAACTCACACACCCTGTAAATGCCGACTCAGTACGAAAATATTACGCCTGAAAAGCACGCTAAGTCGAAAAACCCAAAAGGGCGGCCCAGTCAAAAGTTAGGGACAAAGGCGTCTCACTTTGTCAGAGGGGGTTATCACCTATATCCATAAATTCATGAAGAAAATCCAGGCCCACTTGTCCTCATCAGCAACAAAGAATTCTAGGACTTTTAGTCATTACGGATGGTAGTGGTCATTGAATATGATGTAATCCTTTCCCAAATTGCCATTTTTCAATTGTAATGATCCATGGAACTTCGCTATTGGCAAGTTACCATTCTAATAAAATCAGATTTTTGAGCCATACTTTTTTTGATATTTATCATTATTCTGGTATTTTCCTTGTTATGCAAAACTTCACGTATTCATTAATAACAGTTTTAAAAGCGGAAAGTGTTTTGAAAACTTCGAATTCGCCATTCTTTGTCACTAAAAGAGGATTGGCATTACTTCCCTGAATTAAACGTTTCAATAATGGCTGACCACTAAGACAAAGGAGTTCTCACCAGTATCTTCACAAATATTTGTTGAAAATATGATTCCCCGGCAAAATAAGGATGTTCGCACATTGGCTTCAAGACTGACTACTTTTCAGACTTCAGTGTGTTTCCTTGTAGTGGACGTTTTGTCTTTCCTTTCACTGTTCTCAGTCTGTCGTCTCTTGTCTGAGTTGTTTCTTGCATATCATTAAACATTCGCATCATACCATAGCATCAAGCATGCTCGCATTTAGGTGTTTTGTTTGTGAGGTCCTTATCTCTCTCTTTTTTCCCTTTTCGTTGGTCTTTGGTTTTTTGTCTACGTTTTGTTTTGCGTCCGGTCTTCACCTTTGTGCGCCAGATTTCGACTCTTGATGCAGTATTCCCCAGGAAGTTTAACCTGCAACCCCGACTTTAACTGATCTGATACCTAATCTCCTCATATGGATACCTAGAGTCGAGTAACCACTGACAACATTTATTCAAGGTCAGATATGAACCTAAACTTCGAGTCAGATGTGAACCCGTAGTTTGAATCCAGGTCAGATATGAACCTAAACTTCGAGTCAGATGTGAACCCGTTGTTTGAATCCAGGTCAGATATGAACCTAAACTTCGAGTCAGATGTGAACCCGTTGTTTGAATCTAGGTCAGATATGAACCTAAACTTCGAGTCAGATGTGAACCCGTTGTTTGAACTCAGGTCAGATATGAACCTAAACTTCGAGTCAAATATGAACCCGTTGTTTGAAACCAGGTCAGATGTGAACCTAAACTGCGAGTCAGATATGGACCCGTTGTTTGATTCCAGGTCAGATGTGAACCTAAACTTCTAGTCAGATATGGACCCGTTGTTTGAATCCAGGTCAGATGTGAACCTAAACTTCGAGTCAGATATGGACCCGTTGTTTGAATCCAGGTCAGATATGAACCTAAACTTCGAGTCAGATGTGAACCCGTTGTTTGAATCTAGGTTAGATATGAACCTAAACTTCGAGTCAGATGTGAACCCGTTGTTTGAACTCAGGTCAGATATGAACCTAAACTTTGAGTCAGATGTGAAACCCATTTTTTGAATCCGGGTCAGATGTGAACCTGAACCGAAATTTAAAATCCAGCTCATACTGGTTCTCCTCATAAAGCAAATCAATTGTTATCTCAACCAACTCATATGAGTACCAAAGTCCAATCATGGCTCATTAACTTTATTCCCAACTAAAATCTAGTTGTCTTTTATCATCTGGCACACAGAGTTCGTCTTTGTCGTTTCTGGTTTTTTTTTTAAAATCCTGTCTGAACTGTTCAGTATAAGAAATCCCAGAAAATCTTTTAGCGTGCGTCTATCCTTTTATTTCAAACTGATCCCCAGTGGAGATCATGTCTTCTTTTTTGTTTCATGCCCAGTAAGAATGCGTCTTATTTTCCCCAGTGTTGTCAGGTCACGTGCGAACCTGTCATCAATCTCCCTGGATCTTTCCCCAGTGAAGAATATCTTTCTGGCTTCTATCTCTAGTAAGGACCTGTAGGGGTTTTCCCTCGGTTTCTCTTTCTATCCTAGTGTTTCCTCGGAGTCTCCCTTTTGAGTCTCTTTTGTTGGTTAGCCTTTATCCCCAGTGAGTTTGCCTCATGGATACTAACCTTCGTCCTTCCCCGTAGGGCTCACCTGTGTTTGTTTGCTTTCTTTTGTCCTTTGATGTCTTGTTTTGTCTGCATTCTTTTGTACTATCATAGGCATCATATCATCATACTAGTAGCTCATGGCATGTCAGCATTATAGGTTAGTTTGTCCAAAGCATTGCATATCTTTGCATCTAAGGGCAAAATTTTCGGTTATCTATATTTAAATATCTTTCACCATGATTTCATGAGGATTTTCATCTCTCATGTCATCCGGTGAAGATATTTAAATAGGGGAAACTGTTGTACCCCAAATTTTACCCTTAGATCCATTGATCTCTTGCATATCATCTTAGGTCAATCATATTGCATAGCTAACCCATTTACCAGGTTTTGTTTGTTTTTTGTTTCATTTGTGAATCAGGTTTTATTTCAAGAGGATCCAAGGGTTGATCAGTCAAGATTTTGGATGGAACACTGAATCAAGCAAGTTTCTCATGTTCAAAGAGACATCTCCATAACCCTCTCCATAACAATTTTTATCCACTTTATTCACCCTCAATGTTCCTTTTTCAGTTATTATTCTTAATTTCAAACCAATTTCAATATTCATCCATTAACCAAATCTTTTTTTTATCCAATTTCAGTTCTATTTGTCCATATCAATTTTCCTAAACCATATTCATACCTATTTCACCTATCAAAATTCAGTCTTTCTTTCTTTTATTTATTTTCTTTTCCAAATCATTTTCTTTTGTATTTTCCTATAACCAAAAAGAAGGAAAACCAAATCATAAGAACATTTCCCTTTTGAACTCTCATGCCTTTGGTTCATTAAAAGTTACTTTGAGAATTTGCTTTGTTCAGCATAAGGACTTCCCTTGCTGCAGAAGTCTTTGTACAATCCCAACCATTACCTCTTTTGATACTCATCCTTATGACAACAAGGAAGGAGGTTTTAAGCAACACACAGAATTATGAAACACGACCTGCATCCCTGAGGTCCTTGTGCAGGAGTGGGAGCGTTTTTGTCTCCAAGGATTGACCAGATTTAAATTTGAAAAGAGGTCTTTGCAAACCCTAATTATTTACTCAGCAGACCATGTGTTTGTCCATTGGTCTCAAAGAATCGAAGCCAATCTGCCCAGCCTATAAAAGGAGGTCATCTCAGTATTTGAAGACACCAACAATTTTCACAAAGCACTCTAAAAGTCTCTGAGTTTTGAGTTCCACGAGCAAGAAAAAGGAGAAGGGTTGCTTTGGAGTTTTGCTAGTTCAGAAAGGAGAGAATTCAGCACACACTTGAAGGTGCAGTGGACATACTCCACTTGGTAACTACACTCTCCATATTTAATATCTATGCTCATGTATTACTGATATCATCACATCATATCTCTTCATAACTGCTTGTGTAATGTGTTTGATGTTGCTATTTATTCATCCATAATGTGCCAATGTGTATTTAAATCTGCTTAACTTGCTGTCCATGGCATGATATCATGAAGTAAGATGGTTTGGTTGCTTTGTTGATGTATTGAGATAGACATTTACACTGCCTTTTGTTCTAGTTATTATGCCTAAGATATCATTGTATTGATAATGCATTTGTTTTATTCATTAACTGGTTGTAAGTCTATATGGTTTCATTTTGTGTTATACTGTCAAAACTTAGATGCATAGAAGTGCTAACTTACCTATGTTTGTCTTGATGTTTAGATGTTATTATGAGAGAAGTTAAGATCTCTGAATTTTAGTTCACTACTTGTTTCTGAGATGCTCATGTATTTTATGGTTGATGAACCTATCTATCACTGTTTGTCTTCAAGTTGATATGTGTTCTTTTTCTGTCATCGTTAATGTATAATCAGTTTGTGTACTTAAACTTATTGCCATGCTTTGTATCCAAATAATTTTCTAAGTGTTGATGCTTGTTGAGTTGTGGTTGTGAGCATAGAAACTATTATTAACTTATTCTGTCACAGATTTTACTTTTGGTATTCATGTAGTTATCTACATCCTGATATGCACCACTCTAACATGGCATGATCTTTGTTTTTTAAACCTAGTTGACTTATGTGTTTGAGTTTGGTGTTTGAATTGCAAAAATATATAACTGGTTATGCTTGGTGTCTGACTTGTTGTTTAACTTGAGAACTTGTTGCTATCTTTTAGGTTAAGTTTTGATGTTCTAACCATGTGCTTGTAAATATCTCACCACTTGATTGGATTTGTTCACTATATCATGACCTGGTTATTTGTTGGTATGCCTAAAATTGATACATCTAAACTGCTGTCTTGTTAGAACTAAGTAGCTAGATACATTCTGAATGTTTACTTGTTGTGTACAACTTGCTATGATATAAGTTCAAGAATGTTCTGCCAAGCATGCTTGTCATTGTTCCACCAGTCTTTTGGTACATAATATGTCATGTTCACTTTGCTGTCATTGTGATTTGTGACTAGTTTGTTGGCCTAAAATCCATGTTAGATATGCCTTACTATGTTTAAATTTTGTTTTGTCCATGTGCCACTGCTGTTAGTATGTTGTATTTGGTGTCTCCAATATGTGTGCAAGCTCTTAAGTGTTCAAATGTGATATGTGTTGATTGTTGATCTGTTTGTCTGCCATGTAACCTTGGTTGATATTGATTGCTAAATCTATTGAGGTATTTGTCTTGGTACCATATGCTTACTACCATAGAACCATATGCATAATTCTTTCCTAATTTCACCTCGCACTGCCCTGAGTCATTGCTGTCCCTGACTGTCAAACTGTTAGTTTGAATGCCACTGATAATACTTGATCATCTGATATGCCTTTACTTCATGACCATTGAAGTGCCTTTTGCCTTAAATCAGAACTGGTTTGGGTTCATACCTTTAAGTTGTTTTGTATCCATTATATGTTAGTACAACAAGTATTTTCCCCCACCATGCCATGAATATGCAACTGTCTGTTTTGAATGATATTACTTGAGTAAATTTGGTTACCTTGCTTTCATGTCATATGCCCTGTTTTGCCCTGAATACATGTGTTAGCTTATATGGCCCTTGACCATCAGGATGTTGTTTTTATATGTGATACTCATTGCGTAGCTGTTATTTAATTTGGATGTCATTAACCATATATATATATATATATATATATACAATTCTGTTTGAATCCATATTTTATGACAACTCTGTGTATCTAAATGCCATGAACCTTGTTTGCTACCATCATGTTATTAAGACTGAATGCAAGCTTTCCAAAGTACCCCTTTGACAGGAACATTGATAGACATTGTGTTTAATTTGTGTGCCTAAAATCTTGCCTTGATGTATGAACTATTACCATGTCTTGCATGCTATCCATTTGGAAGTTATGTCTGCTGCCTTATTTAGTAGTCACAATGTATCATGATATGTGGATCTTGGTATTTCATTGGTATGCTAACAGTGATAGGTGCTTTTAATCCTTTGAGCTTATTTCCTTGTGGTGTGTATAAGAACTGCCCTAAATGACATTTTGCCTGTCTGCACTGACTGCTTGTTATTGTTGATGCTTTACTTTGTTGGCATCATCCTATTAACACTCATTTAACATGTTCTAAGGCCTGTCACTGATGGTTGGAGTAGTCTTGGAATGTATCATTGTTTGACCTGTTCTATTCCTATTTTCACAACTAGATTAACATGTTTGAGTTGCTTCTGAATTTAAAAAATGTGTTACTAGAACTGACTGTATCATGTCTAACCATGTATTTGCCAATAATTTCATCATGTTACCTACATTTGATCCCTTGAGTGAATGATGAAGCCATCTTGTTTCTTTTTTCTTTCCTGCACATTGATTAATTAATCATATGAATGTTTGTTTAGTGGCATCCAAGTCATGTCTTTTCATGGATTTCAATGAATGTGTCATGTGTTTGATTGAACCTTTGTGCAATACATGTTTGATAATTTGTATTTGAATCTGTCACACCCTATGTTCAGAGCTGTGATGTGTGTTTGCATTACTGAAGTAAGGGCTTGCATGGATACTCGGTTTGTGTAGTTGACCTTTGCTTGGTATTTCATTGTTTGGTAACTCATGATGTTGAGGATTAAATCAAATGTTTATGTCCTTTCTTATTGATAATTGGTGTTTGATTGATGGCATGGCATGTTATATTAGAGTTGGCGATTGTATGAGTTTGGTTGCTTTGCTTCTTTTTTGGTTTATGCACGCGTGAGGATTTATGTATTAATGGGTTTAAGTTTTATAACGGATGAAACAGCCACCCCAGTGGCAAGCACACACATACGCACTCGCCTTTGACCCTTAGGACTGGGGTTCGAATCCCCCTCGCCCCAGTCTTTTTATTTTTAATTTTCAAAAATGACTTCGCTTCACATATATATCAGTGTTACCATTATCTGTTAAAAGCGTGCACGTTGGCACGGTTGGCATTTGTTTTAAGGCTGAATACGCAGGGTCCAGGGTTCAATACCCAGGGGGGCCTTTCCCTTTATTTTTTTACTACATGTTGTTTTATTTCTTTTGGTTTATGCATCATAATTCAAACCTTCATAACTTAACTATTTTCTATCCTTTTTGTTTCATTCTTTTTGCTAATGGTTTCTAATTGAATCTACATGATAAATATAAAAAGAAATTGATGAAAATATTTAATCTTGATGGCCTTTATTCATGATGAAATTGGAAGTATCTTTTAGGGTTTTTATTGCACTACTTTATTTATCTTGCTATGTTATCTTTGTTTATTTTGTTTAAGCAATGTTTAATATGTTTAGTTCCAACCTTGCATGATGTTATTACCTTATGCCATCCTAATATCTTGTTTATGTCTTGTTTTATCTTCGTATAAATTCATGTAAACTCCTTATTTTATAATAAGTAAAAACGGTTATCTTCCTCTATTCCAAAGGAAAGTCCTCCTAAATTGACTCATGAGTCACTAAACAAATCACCCTACCTTGGCCTCATAAGAGCCTATCCCTTCTCTTGGCCTCATAAGAGCTTTTGAATCATAACTTAGCAATAGGTTGGAGTTTTAAACTCTATGTGGGCTCATCATATTGAGTATCCACTTTTCCCCACTATAACTTAGATTTAGAGAGTTATCGTGAACTCTAAAATGAGCTCACACTCATTTCCCCTTGGAACTTTGACCATAGTCAATGGTTCCTCCTTCATCCCTTAGTTAGGGGAACTACGGATACTCTGATTCCACTCCCGTCAGGATACGTAGGCGCAAGGCGTGATACTTTGTCGAGTATACTTAGATACTAACCCTAGGTCTTAACCTTAGCATTATCCTTAGCAAGCAAACATTAACTTAACACATACTTAAACAAGAGGTTCTTGTAGAGTACTATAGATATTAAGGGTGCTAATACCTTCCCTTAGTATAACCAACCCCCGAACCTTAGATCTCCCCCCTTTAGGTTTTCTCGATCTTGAACCTTTCCTTTGGATAAATCAAAGTCGGTGGTGAACTTCAAAGTTTTGCGATGCAAGTTAACTAATAGCTTGTTATCTGATTCTCACCGCAACAGAAAGACTGTGATGAACCGCTACCCAGCGAAGGGCCAGAACCAGGTTCCCAATGGGGACTAATCTTTGACGGAGCTGTCAATCATTATGGAAACGGAATTGGGGAAATCATCATAACACCTCAGGGTACCCACATTCCTTTCACCGCCCGACTGACATTCAAGTGTACAAACAACGAGGCTGAATACGAAGCTTGTATCATGGGTCTCGAAGAAGCGATCGACTTAAGGATCAAGAACTTGGATGTATACGGTGACTCAACCCTAATTATCAATCAGACCAAAGGAGATTATAACACATATTAATCAGGATTGATTCCTTACAAAGACTATGCGAGAAGGTTGTTACCCTTCTTCAACATAATTGAGTTTCACCATATCCCTCGTGAAGAGAATCACATGGCTGATGCATTAGCCACTCTCTCTTCCATGATTAGTGTAGGTCAATGGAACGACCTACCTAAGATCGACATAATGCGCCTCGAGAGGCCCGCTTATATATTCACGATTGAAGCAATCATAGACGACAGACCTTGGTATCACGATATCAAATGTTTCCTTCATAAACAAGAGTACCCACCTGGGGAACTAAGAAAGGACAGAAAGACCCTCAGAAGGCTAGTAGGTAGTTTCTTACTGAGCGGTGATACACTCTATAAGAGAAATTTTGACATGGTCTTGCTTCGATGCATAGACAGACCAGAAGCAGACGTGTTGATAAAGGAAATTCATGAAGGATCCTTTGGCACTCATGCCAAAGGACACACAATGGCGAGAAAAATTCTAAGAGCAAGGTATTATTGGTTGACAATGGAATCTGATTGCTACAAGTACATAAGGAGGTGTCACAAGTGTTAGATATACTTAGACAAGATCCATGTACCACCAATGTATCTCAAAGATCCATGTACCACCAATGGATGATTTGTGTTCTATGAAGTTCACTGATCAAGAAAATGTGAAGAGAACTCAACGAAACCCTAGGAGAGTGGAGTTTCGAAGAGAAGAAACTTGAGAGCATAATTTCAAATCTGAGCAAATGAGAGTGCATGAGAGTGAAATGAACGTGTAAATCTCTTTATATATTCTTGGTTAGGCTTCTGATCATGGTTAGGGTTTAGCTAAACCCTTGGTTAAAGCTCTTGGAGGTGTTGTGTAAATTTGCAACTTGGTGTGTACAGCCTCATTCACACATGCAAGGGTCATGAAATGAGCATGCCTCGGTCTTATTTTCCTTGCTGAATGCGTGTGTGATCTCATCTTGGAGGGAAAGTCAAGGGATTTTGAGTTTTGAATCATTTTGCAATTTTGCAACTTGTGAAAATAGTGAGAAATATTTCATGTAATGACATGATTCCAAGACCAATTCTGCACTAAATGAAGTGTACTTTGAATTTATGAACTGAATTTGTCAACTTGAAACCAATACATGTCATTTGGAAGCTTTTTGCACAAAGTGGAAAAATTGAACCATGTGAAAACCCTAAAAAACACCTTGTAGTCTTTTGGTCATAACTTGAGCTTCACACATGCTATGGAGATGATCTAGTACTTTTTGGAAAGGGGAAAGAGAGATCTTCAACTTTAATGTTTGAGTTAAAATAATTTGAAGCTTCCTTGATGATGAAAAGTCAAGTTGAAGATGGTTTGAAAAGTTGCCAAAAATGGAAATTTCACATTATAGGTCATTTTCCAAAAATAGTAACTTTTGCCCTACTTCTTGATTCTTGATGAATGACATGAATCTTAAAATTTGAGGACCATATGAAGGTCTATGGACTTGGTAGACATGATTTGAACCTTTGAAAACCCGTGGTGGTCTTTCCTTTTGAACTGTTGACTTTTTCCCCAATTTCTTGATTATCAAGCAACTGATCAATTGAACCTCTTCTGAAATGGATCAAAGGCCAATCTTCCATCCTTAGACATTTAATATCATGTAGGAAACATTGAGATCAAGTTTGAGTCAAAATTTCATCAGGAGACGACTTGAATCCAAAACCCTAATTTTGACTGTTTTTGTGATAAGAGGTGATGCACTGTCCAAACTTCTTGATGGATTCCCATCTTCCAATGACTTACGGGATCAAATAGGGATGATATATGATGTAAGAGACCTCTGAGGTGTGTGAGAAACCCTTGGCTCTTATTCTTTAGCTTTGGATGATCCACCTCTTTGAGAAACAACTGATCACATGCCCTTATGCAAGATGCAATGCTATGCTTAATGTTTTGTTTTTCTATGCTTGAATGCAATGCAATGAAATGAAAGCTCATGCTAAATGATATGGAAAAATGAGAGGGAAAATTTTGGGGTATTACAGCTGCCCCTATTCAATCACTGTAGACCTGAATGGATGATAGCGATTGTTGTCAGACTTTCAAGGTATGGAGGGATTGAATACCAAAAATAGCCAGAAAATTTGCACCCTGTGGAGGAGAAGAAAAGGGATATAAACCCAACCAAGTGAACTCTGTTTGAATAAAACTCTGATGGGAAGAAAACACCGAAGGGATGTCTTTTTGTACAACGCCAGACGACTACTGGCCTGCCACACTGTGGGTGGACTTTAGCAATGTCTTTTATACAACGCCAGACGACTACTGGCTTGCCACACTTCGGGTGGACTTTAGCAATGTCTTTTGTACAATGCCAGATGACTACTGGCTTGCCACACTGCGGGTGGACTATCTTTTCGCATGGAGTCAGACGACTACTGACTTGCCACACTGCGGGTGGACTTTCGCCAATCTACGGTTGGACTTTGTAGCTGCATTGCCACACTGTGGGTGGACTTTTTCCAATCTACGGTTGGACTTGCTAATGATTTGCCACCCTAAGATGGACTTTTGCTAATCTACGATTGAACTTAGCTGCTGTCTTTTTGAATGGAGCCAGACGACTACTGACTTGCCACACTGCGGGTGGACTTTTACCAATCTACGGTTGGACTTTGCCTTGCTCTGCCACCCTTGGATGGACTTTCGCCAATCTACGGTTGGACTTTGATGCTGAACTGCCATACTTCGGGTGGACTTTTGCCAATCTGCAGTTGGACTTTGCTGTTTTGCCACCCTTGGATGGACTTCTGCCAATCTACGGTTGGACTTTGATGACTTGCCACCCTTGGATGGACTTTTTCCAATCTACGGTTGGACTTTGCCTTGCTCTGCCACCCTTGGATGGACTTCCGCCAATCTACGATTGGACTTTGATGTTGAACTGCCACACTGTGGGTGGACTTTTGCCAATCTGCGGTTGGACTTTGCTGCTTTGCCACCCTTGGATGGACTTCTGCCAATCTACGGTTGGACTTTGATGACTTGCCACCCTTGGATGGACTTTTGCCAATCTACGGTTGGACTTTGCTAAAATTCCAATACTGGATTACGCTCTACATGCAGGTCAGACATCCTTGCTGACTCTGATGAGGAACAGTGATCAATGATTTGGCTTTAGAGACTCCTGGAAGGATGGTATCTCTGTTGGAGAATGAATGAACAATCTGTTTGCTTCGAATTGTCATGCTTGCCAAAAATAAATTGGACTTTGAGATATGGAAAATAATGACTCTGCCAGGAACTACTTCATCTGCCTGGGGACGAATTCTGGTCATAGCAACTCTGTTGGGGATGAGAATTTTCCAACTTGGCTGAGGAAAGAATGTACTAACACCCTGCTGAAGAAGACAAGTCATTAAAACTCTGCTTGGGGATCTATCAAACCCGAGGAGAATATGCTAACACTCTGCTAAGGAAGAGATTCTGTTGACCTGCTAAACTTCTGCGGGGAAGAAAAACAAATCAGCTGGGGAGTATTGTTGACAAGATTCAATGCTGAACTCTGTGGGGATAACTCTGTGGGGAGTACAATTACCAGAAATACAATCTTTCTGGGGACCAGAACTACTCTATCAGGGATACACAAATCCTGGTCAGAAGACATTCTGTTGTGACTTGTTGGGAAAGAGTCCTTAGGGATCTGCTGGGAGAACACACAGGAAATCCATTGTAATCTGCTGAGGAACAAAGCTGTCAAGCTTAGAATAAGAGCCAGAATGTCCCATGTTAGGCGACTCCACTGGGGGATAATGAGCTTACAACAAACTCTGCTGGGGAAAACCGCTTCAAAGCGTCTCGCTGGGGAATGTCTCGCAAGAGGATTTTACAAAAGACCACGCATCTTCAAACTCTTGGACGGATGCTGAGACTTGAGAGGTCACTCTACTGGAGATAACAGATCTGGAACACATCTCGCTGGGGAATTTTATGATGCCCCATGTTTGGGAGGTTCAACAACTTTCTTTCGCCCCAGATTACACGACTGATCTGAAGAAACATCCCAAGAGGATTTTACAGAAGACTTGGCATCTTCAAACTCCTGAACATTAACAGCGAGGCAGCTCTACTGGGGAATTTGCAACCATTATCGACACAGAAAATCTTGTAGTTGTTGGAAGTACTGAATAGGAGAATCGACTTAATAAGATACAACACTACCCAATTGAAATTAACTTGTCGATATCAAATCAGCGTGAGCGACCGTCGGCCTAATGACGGACTCAGTCAGTAAACGTTGTGACAAAAGGTGACATGTGAACCTTTTCCTGAACTTGACTTCCCCAGTCTTCTGCATGGGGATAAGTGATTCCTCGTCTAGAAGAAATGATTCATGCTCTTAGAAAGGCTTCAATCTTGCCTTTGAGCCTAGTACGAGGCTGCTACTTGCAAACAAAAGGATATGCCCACATGCCCCAGGCTGGATATGACTTCTGCAACTGAGAAAATCTAACTCTGAACCACCACTTGTTGGGGAGAAAGGTTTTGATGCATCTCTTGCTGGGAACATTATTAATGAAGCCTGCTGAAGACGAGGACCACAAATGCCTTGGGTTGGAATGCCCCTTTTGTTTCAAACCTTCTGGATGATTGGTTGCATATGCATGAATAACAGTTTTTCTTTCATTTGCCCTAGACCAACATGGTCCACCAAAAGAAATTGTCTTAAGGGGATCTTACAAAATACTTATCATCCAAAACGCCTCAATGTCTTCAAACTCTTGTAGAGATTCGTCGGATCTCGACGTAACTGCCTCAGACCGTATGGTCTACAAAGAAATTCGCCTCGAGAAGATTCATGAACAATCTCATATACTCGTGAGATATTCTGCCCTGATACTCTGAACCCTGGATAGGCTGATTAGCCGTCTAGATTGACTAACCTCCCGTGCTCTTGGGATAGCCTGCCCCAGTATGAACCTTGAAGTGGTTTTGCCCCTGACTACTGATCTTCGAAGGAAGACCCAGAATACCTGCCTTTGGAGAGATTTGAACCTCGACGTAATTGGCCCAAATTGGCTACACCTTAAAGAGATGATTCGACGCGATTGCCCCAAATCGACTATGTCTTAACATAACTTGTTGGGAAAACACCTGCTCAACGAAGCTTCTTGAGGACGTACTACTGGATGTGACTGCCCTTCGGGAGTTTCAGGATTCTCAACTCGGCAAGATCAAGCTTCTGGACTAAATTTCCATATGTAAACTTCTTTTGATGTCAAACAAATGTGTGCAAGCAGAAAATGTTTTAGTCTGAGAATGAAAATTCTAATGCAACACACATGTTAATCTTGCAGTCTTTACTGAAAAGATGTCGCAAAGCTGTGAACGAATCACTGCTTAGTATACGACATTGATTTTTGAATAAAATAAAGCATGCACATGCAATACCAACAAGATCTTTTAGCATTACTCATAGGAGTCAGGAACGCTATCTCATCGGAATACACTCTTGAACTAAACCTTGTTTCAATTAGGACTTTTGGGGGTTGTATCGTGGCCTGGTTCACGGTTTTTGAAAAAAAGTTTTAAGGCTCAAAGTTTATCAGTGCCCACCCACTCTTCGTGATATTCTCCAGTCCTACGTTCAGCTAATTTGACATAAGCGCTCATCTCTCAAAAAGATTTCATGATCTTTAAGGAATCCATGCACTGATGGTTTGACACCTAATGAGGTTTTGGAGTAACAGTCACCCCTTTTCCCTTTTGTTCGTGGTCACACGACTTTGTTCTTTCTTTTGAGGATCTCTCTTGGGTAATCCTGTTCGCACTTTGCTTTCACATTCTTTTTCTTATCCCTAAATTTTGCCTGGACAGATTCTTTTGAATCTTTGATTTCAGAGTCCAGCGGGATGCCCTAAATTTTGCCTAAGTTGCTTGTTTTCAAGTTTCAACTTAGCGGGCTTTTCATTTCTTTTTTTTTCAATTCTTTTTGGAGCAAATCGTGTGACGCTGGCTTGTCTTGACTTTGTTGAAAGGGTTACGACTGCCTCACTCTTTGATTATTGATGGATAACCGTTGTGGTTTCACATCTCTTGACCTCTTGACGGTGGAATAGAAGGTAATGGATCCTCAGATGCACACTCCTTTTGAAATTTGAACGCTCGGTCAAATTAACTGACGCCTACCCTGCCCCTGGGTTAAATGTGAGGGTTTTTCATACGAAAAGAAACTCCTACTTCAAGGTTCAAAGGGGTTAACGAGGGTCTATCTCCCTTATATCTCCAGTATTTGGGGAGTTCAAAACAATGCCTGTACATCCTCAACAGGATTCTTATTCAAAAGCACACCCCTAGAGATTTCTGCGTTTTCACCTCATCATCCTCCCTCAGAGAGTTTAAGCAAGAAAATTGGTATTGCAGTGCACATTAACATTAAATGAGTGAATACGAATGAAATTCTTCAAGAAAACATATTCATTGCATTAAAATCATCATACCAAATACAAACAAGTTTTAACATGCAAACAATGTCTGAATCAAACAAATAAAAACTACATATGAAAATGCAGCAAAGAAACGAAGACTGCCATTGTTAAGGAGGCTTGGCTCCGTCTGGACTGACTGCTTCTGGTGATGTTTTTGCAGCCTCGAGTGCTCACTCTGATAAAGAAGCTTCACCTTGTGGGGGTACCGTCTGGGGTGATGACCTTTGAGTCAATCAAATCTTGCATCTTGTGCTGGAACACATTACAATTATCAAGTGTGTGCCCAAACATTCCTGAATGGAACTCACAGCTAGCGTTCATGTCATAGTCCAGAGGAATAGGGTATGGCACTGGCATGGTATTCCTCAGCTAGATCAGTGAACTTTTGAGCAAGCGAGCCAACAACTGACTGTAAGGAATAAGAATAGGATCAAATATCCTCTTGGGCTTTCTTGGTCTGAGTTGCCTCCGCTGCTAATAATTTTGCTGCTGCTGATTCGGGCGCCCAGTCTGCCCCTGCACTTTCCTTTCTGCATTCGGCTGAGGCACAAACAAGGGTTGCTAACATAGGTCTTCTGTAACATAGGGTTGTGGAAGAGATCCCTGACGCGAGGTGGATCCTTTGGAAAAGGAGGGAATCCTTAGTTCCTTTGCAACAATGGGAGTAAAGTCACCTTGTTTACCAGTGCCAACTGATGTAAACTTGATTGCCTCTGAATCAATGAGCTCTTGGACTTTATGCTTGAACCTTGTACAATTCTCAACATTGTGACCAGGTGCCCCAGAGTGGAACTCACATCTAGCATTAGCATTAGGTCCCAGAGGAAGCTTCGTGGGCAGCGGTCCCAAACTAACACGTTCAACCAGTTTGAGCTCGAGCAAATAAGAAAGCAGTTGCCCATACGGAATTGGAATAGGATCAAACTTTCTCTTAGGCCCCTCTGACTTAGGATACTCTTGAGGAGCAGGGGGTGACTGCTGATGAGAGAGCTCTGAACCTTTAGTTTGCGGAGAGGATTCACGAAGCAATCCATGATCTAGGGAAAACCCCAAAGAGATGGGAGGGGTAAAGACCTCTGTTGTGGAAGCTGGCACATGATCGTTTTCCTTTTTTAACACCTTATTCAAGATTTCCATGACCAGGCCCATTTGAGTCTTCATCTGGTTGACTTCTTCCTTCAGCATTTTTTGGTCCTGAATTAAAGCTCGCATGTCCCTCTTAAACTGCCCCATTTGGCTTCGCATCTCCCTTAATTCTGCTTGCACTTGATCCATGGTTTTGGCTTGGTTTCTGTGAGTTGAGTACCGATGAACGTGGTTATCAGCTATAATGCCTGAAACTAAATAAAGGTTAGAGACCCTGCGACGAGTACCTGAAAAGCAAGCAACAAAATGCAAAATAATATGCAATGCAATGCAATGTTTATTCATTTTGGGGCATTCCTTCCTTCAATTCCAGTTTGACCATAAGGGAACTACGCATACTCCTGCAACTGTTAACAGTGACAGAATATCTGAGGTGCATATTAATAATTCAGAATACCCATCATATACGGCCCAGTGAGTGTGTGAATCATTGTATAATTTGATGAAGAATCCATCTCAATAGTACCAAATGAAACACCATTAGCATAAATAAAACCCACAACCAGGTGTGGAACAGTCAAATACAAATTGGTTCTGAACAGATACAACTGAATAGCATGAATATAAGCAAAGGAAAAACCCATCAACAAGTCTGATGGTGAATTTCCAGAATGACAACAACTCATACACTAAGCCCATAGAAATCCTCCCGGACCTCCTTGAGGAGTTCTTCAGTAACTGGATTATTAGGGCGCTCCGTAAGACTTCTAATCAGCTGACTTCTTATCTTGACAGCTTCCTCCAGCTTTTTGATTTGATCTTTAACGTCTAACTCTTTGACTCTCTTTATTCCGGCGCGGACTTTCAGATCTTCGATCTCTTGATTAGCTGAACTTAGTTGCTGGAGAAATTCACTTTCTTTGCTCTTCAAATTTTTCCTCAACTCGTCATTTTCAGCCCTGATTCTCGCCTCGATCTCCCCCCGGCATTCGGAGAACCCATCCTATCTCTGCTGTCCTTTGGCAAGGGCATTCTCAGACTTGGTCAACTGCTCGTTGATACGCTTGTACGCCTCTTTTAATGCCATCTCATTCTGTTTGACCTTGTGGATATAGATAGTGTCCTCGGCAATTCTTTTCTCATTAGCCTCATGACGCTCAGTCAGCTTTTGAAGTTCATACTCAACATTACGCTTTTCACAAAGCGTCTTTCGGAGTCCTTCACTTAACTTCTCATTCATTTTGATAGTCTTATCCATCTCCGCCTTAAGCTTGTTATATTTAGCAACACTTATCATGGTCATCGGTTCCACAGCAACTGGATCTGACGGTCTTTCCTAAGAAAATGGCAAAAGAGTGATCTGAACTCTTTTTTTCAACCAAACATCATATTGAGAAGAAGACACATTGTTGCACTTTTCGAAGACAACCTTACCCTTCGTTTGCAGATTGCCCCAAGCTCCAGCCGCTTGCCTTACCAACAAAGAATTATCTTTCACAGAGAAAAAGAAAGATTCTTCCAAGTCACTTTCCTTCGGAGGCTCTATTAAAGCAATTCCTAACTGTCTCCTGAGAATAACAGGATTGTAATTGATGCAACCCTTTATTCCCAAGAGTGGCACATTAGGATGTCTTCCACAGCTACTGACAAAATCTCCACCCATCGTCCTTTGATTGAACTAACGAATGTCCTTTGCTGTCAAATGAATCATCCTCTTAGCCCAATTCTTCGCAGGATGAGGATCCAGAAAGGCCTCAGAATTTGGTAAATGACTCATGAGCCACTTATGGAACAGAGGTGTGCAACATCTAACCAAACCTCCTCGTTTCTTCTCATTTTTAAAATGCACAGAATAGTACAAATCACCCAGGAGTGTAGGTATGGGATTCTTCAGCACAAAAATATGGATTGCACTCATGTCCGCAAACTTAGGTTCATCAGAAAACAACATAATTCCATAGATGCTCAAAGCCAGGATTGCACAAACGGTTTCCCACTGAGCCTTAGCAGCACACTCTTCAGCTTTGGCAAGCAAGAAGTCCAAATGAAAACCAGATAAACCTCCTTTGGTGGCGAGGTTATCTGCTACCACAGGTACGCTCAGATGGAGGGCCTTAGCTATCTCTTCAGTCTTTGGCGGGCGCATCTCAGAGTTAAAAGGAATCTGGTACTTGAGAGGCACACCTAGAAGATGGGCGTATTCTTCTAGCATCGGGGCCAACTGAAAGTCCGAGAAAGTGAAGCACCTTAGCTGTGGGTCATAAAAATGTAAGCACGTATGGATGACACTCTTCTCTAAAGCATTCAAATCATCAACCATGGTCAGAATCACCCCATAAGCCTTTCGGAACAAACCCACATGATCTGGAGTAATAAGAGAAACCATCTTTTGTAACTGTCCCACCTTGGTGTCAAAGAAAGTATAATGCACATTGTTCTTCCTGGGAATATCCATAGCTGCAAAAGGGAACTGTTAACCGGAATCGAAAGGAAGTATACCCTACAAATGAATAAACATGAAGGTTAAATGCAAGAATGCTAATGATGATATGTATGCAAAGGCATGTGATCAACGCTGCACAAATAATGTTGAATCCACTGTACTGGAGTCTGAATTCGGTGAGATACACAAAACCAGGATAATAAGTCCAGTAACAAATCCAGAACAAATGTGAATTGATCAGTACCAAAGATTCAGTAACCAATCCAGAACAAATAAGAAAACCGGGTATTCTGAAAGTCAAGGGTTCCTGCACACCTGTAAACAATCCCCCCAATCTCACATGTATGTACTAGAAAGTGAGGATCATCAAATTCGAATCTCGGAATGAGAAGCAATAGCACATTCAGCCCGAAGGATACAATGCTACTGCCAAACAAAGAGATCGTCCTCTGATTCACCTCAAAATAAAGAGGGGTCATCCTAAAAGGTCATCCAGACTTAAAAGCTCTTCCAGATAGCTCTACCATCGTGGAAGACCCATAACGCAGAATTCTCTAGAGAGAACCACATCCAGATTGTGTTTCATATTCCCTCCTCGAACCGAGATGGAACGCGAGAGGACATGAAACACACTAAACATAAGTGCACTCAGGCCTGTGTATTGGGCCTATCTCTCAGATTCCCATCCCGCCAAACAGAATACAGCACAGTCCAGTATAGCATAATATATGAAATGAAAATGCTAAAATGTGGTAAATACAGTAATATACAATAAAACAGTAATACAGTAAATAGAAATATAGTACAACAGTAAATACAGCACAATAGTAAACACTCAATGAACAAAAATAGACAAACGCTAGGATTGACTCGCAAAAGGGAACCAAAGATTCTGGGTCTCATCCCCAGTAGAGTCGCCAGCTGTCGCTCCTGGGATTTTCATCCTAGTACAAACGCGAAAGTGGCACCGAAACAGAGTCGCCAGCAATGTGTATTTATCCCAAGAGAGGGAAAGGAAACACTACATAAACCTGGGGGAAAGGAAAGAGCATGGTCTTGCGACCAAGAGAAATGGGTTCGGGAGTCGGTTACGCGAAGGGAAGGTATTAGCACCCCCACGCATCCATCGTACCCGATGGAATCCACGCTTGCTTGCTTCAATCAAAGAAAGATACTGAAAAAGGAACTGCTAGCTGGAGAACTAGAAAAGGAAAGGAGAGAGAAAGAGAAACAAATGTAGGGAAAATAAAAGAAGTGCTCGAATAGGCCCTACCCCACTGCCTACGTATCTCATCGGGAATATGAGAATCAGAGCGACGTAGTTCCCCTCAACGAGGGTCGCTTTGTTTGTGTTTTTTAGTGGAAACGTTAGAGCGCGCGTTCCAGCAGTTTAGGTGTTGCAGGTCGCTGTAGGGAGACTTATGCGTTACCTGTTTGCTGTGGAACGGACTTGACGAATCCTTAAGGAAAAAAAATGAAGGAGATGAGAAGAGAATTGTTTGTTTGTTTTTTTCTTCTAAGAAATAAATGTTTTGATTACTTTATATTTTGTAACGCACGTTGTATTTAAGTCCTTCATGTAGGATCGAATGCCTCGCATATCGACCCGAGATGGGACGTACGCTAAACATTCTAAGAAAATGAGAGAAGATCCCTCACTATCTCATTCTTACATGAAAGGCTCAAATACAATATTTGTTTTGCCTTTATTAGGTGTTTTTTACTTTTGTTTTAAGATGAGAAGAAGAGACTCAAATGCTCGAGAAAGGTAAAATCTAATGAGGGAGACTAAGACTCAATCTTAATGTTATCATACATGGTGATCTTATGGTTAATGAGGTTTAAGAAACCTAATCCTAAGAGAAAGGAGAAGAGAAAGAAAGAAAACAACTTACTTCCAAGATGGAAGTTAAGTTGTTTCTAAGAGGGAAGAAAGAAGATTATGAAAACAAAGCATCATTAAATGCTTAAACAACACAAATTGAATGATTAAAAGATGAGGGAAGAAATTAGAATGTGGATGCATATCCACACTCAAGTGACTTACCATTGGCCCCTGAAATGGTTAGTGCAAACATTTACAAATGAAGCAACCAATTAAGATGAACAAGTGAGGCTTACACAAATTCAATAACCAAAGTAAAAGCATCTTAAAGGTCAAGGAAAGCATAAGGTCAGAATGCACATCATAAGAATGTTCTCCAATAATATGAGAGCAAACACAAATCAAATGCACACAAACAATTCCTTAAACCACAAAGAAATGCATTATAAAAGAAGTAGATGAAGAATGAGTGGATATGCAAAGTGATCATGCAATAATGCTTCAAGTAATGTCAAAGTCAGAATGTGGATGACCTAAACATGTGTCTAAACATGATGTACAAATGTCATATGAGGCATACAATCAAGCATCCAAGCATTAAGAGTGATTAGGAGAAGAAGTGAGAAGATATGAACATGAATTTAACATGGAAAGAAGTTACTTAAGGCATAAGTCAAACCTAAAAAAATTCAAGATGAAGCTCAAGTATCAAGGTTAGAAGTGATATGACATGTTAGGATGAAGATGAGATGCACAACCTAATCACGTTCATGCAATTACAAGTCATTTAGAAGCTAGAAGAAAAAGAAACATGCATTTGGATGAAACATGTTCAAGTATGCAAAGTAACACATGAATGGCATATGGGATGAATGCAATGCTTTAAAGTCAGAGGTATACATCATATGAAATGCAAATGGATGGTATGGCATGGCATAAACAAACCAATTACTAGTCAAGTTGGAACTTAGATGAAAAAGGATGAGGAATTAGGTCAAAAGGAGACATGTGAAACAAGTATTGAACATGTACACAAAGAAAGCATCAACTTCAAACCAATGACCTATAACTTCATTCAAAGGACCTTTAATGATCTAAACATGGCTTAAGAAGTCAAAAAGTGATCTCATATAATGGCACAAGTGCCTTCTCAAGCAAGTAAACAAAACATGATCAAAGAAGTTCACAAAAAGGGACCTCAAACAAGAGTCATCAAACAAATACCAAACATGATTCAAAAATAAAAAAAATAGGTCTCAAGAGACCTCAACCAGAGGCAAATATCATACCAAAAGCTCATGCAAAGAATCACAAAGAAACTCAATCAAACAAGCATGGTAAAGTAATTAGGGTTTCACATGATCATGCACAAAGAAATGGCTCAAAGAGGATGCAAAGATGATCTTAAAAATGTTTTTAAATGCTTCAAAGTGTCCTCTGAAATATGCAAAAAGAATGAGGATCAAAATATGCACCAATGATGAGAAATAAAATCAGCAATGCACAGTGTTCACAAATGAAACATTTCAAAAAGATATTCAAACAACAATTAAATCAGATGTAAAAAATAATAGAAAAATGGAAAATAAAATTTGTAAAAATTTTATAAAACTATGAAGATGATTCATGATTTTTTTATGATTTTTAAATGCATTAAACTAATTTTAAAAATTAAAAAATGAAAATGATATGCAAAAATAAATAAAAAATGACATAGCATGGGCCAGGGGGTGCAGACAAAGTAAAACCACGTTCAATAAGAGCATTGGGCTCAGAAGGAGGGGTTTGGATAGCAATGAAAATCCAACCCAATCCAAAGCGCAGGTCAACATGTTCATACAAGATCCAGTCAAAAATCTTGACTCACACACACCCTCAGATTGATCCAGCGTATGATATTCAATCAATCACAACACAATGTAAGCATTATCAATGGTCAGGATCACGCGCACACCACAACACACATAGGGAGGCACACAAACAGATTAAAATGGAAAAACAAGGCACGTGAGAGGCACCCTCTTCTTTTAATGTGTTGGCACAATAATAGCCATCAGATCAAAACCACGAACGGTCATGATTTCATCTTCCAAAAGAAACTCAGGTCACCTGCAACAAAACCAGATGTCGGAGCCCTAGCTCCGGTCGTCTTCTCCGGTAGATCCAAACGGAGATCCAACAATAAATTTCCAGAAATTAAAATCAAGACCACTATTCTACTCAGAATTCAATGCTGAATCCAAATATCACATCAATTTCATCATAACATGCATAATTTGTGCAAATCGAAGACAAAAAGCTTGGATCTAAAAAATTCAGATCCACAATAC
The DNA here is from genome assembly GCA_022829125.1 of Lathyrus tuberosus. Lineage (NCBI taxonomy): Eukaryota > Viridiplantae > Streptophyta > Magnoliopsida > Fabales > Fabaceae > Lathyrus > Lathyrus tuberosus. The sequence continues at coordinate 3,039,039 of JALAZF010000199.1, read as the reverse complement.
TCTCATGTTACACGTCCAAATTTAAATCTAAACATATCAGCATGATCACAAGCACACAGAGAACACAATGCACACATGAAAATCAAGTTATAGAAGCACGAAAAGTGAACCAACCTGAGACTTGCAGAGCTCAAATTACACTAAGAAAACCTTCTGGAAGTTGCAGATCAACTCCTTGGAACCTCTAATTGTAAAATAAATGCAATTAGAGCTTGGAATCGTGCTAGATCTTAAGATTTGAAATGGAGCTTTCCAAAATTGGATCTGACGAAATCCTTTGTATGAGCTTCAAATAATGGATGATTTGTGTTCTATGAAGTTCACTGATCAAGAAAATGTGAAGAGAACTCAATGAAACCCTAGGAGAGTGGAGTTTCGAAGAGAAGAAAGTTGAGAGAAAAATTTCAAATCTGAGCAAATGAGAGTGCATGAGAGTGAAATGAACGTGTAAATCTCTTTATATATCCTTGGTTAGGCTTCTGATCATGGTTAGGGATTAGCTAAACTCTTGGTTAAAGCTCTTGGAGGTGTTGTGTAAATTTGCAACTTGGTGTGTACACCCTCATCCACACGTGCAAGGGTCATGAAATGAGCATGCCTCACTCTCATTTTTCTTGTTGAATGCGTGTGTGATCCCATCTTGGAGGGAAAGTCAAGGGATATTGAGTTTTGAATCATTTTGCAATTTTGCAACTTGTGAAAATAGTGAGAAATACTTCATGTAATGACATGATTCCAAGACCAATTCTGCACTAAATGAAGTGTACTTTGAATTTATGAACTGAATTTGTCAACTTGAAACCAATACAAGTCATTTGGAAGCTTTTTGCACAAAGTGGAAAAATTGAACCATGTGAAAACCCTAAAAAACACCTTGTAGTCTTTTGGTCATAACTTGAGCTTCACACATGCTATGGAGATGATCTAGTACTTTTTGGAAAGGGGAAAAAGAGATCTTCAACTTTCATGTTTGAGTTAAAATCATTTGAAGCTTCCTTGATGATGAAAAGTCAAGTTGAAGATGGTTTGAAAAGTTGTCAAAAATGGAAATTTCACATTATAGGTCATTTTACAAAAATAGTAACTTTTACCCTACTTCTTGATTCTTGATGAATGACATGAATCTTAACATTTGAGGCCCATATGAAGGTCTATGGACTTGGTAGACATGATTTGAACCTTTGAAAACCCATGGTGGACTTTCCTTTTGAACTGTTGACTTTTTCCCCAATTTCTTGATTATCAAGCAACTGATCAATTGAACCTCTTTTGAAATGGATCAAAGGCCAATCTTCCATCCTTAGACACTTAATATCATGTAGGAAACATTGAGATCAAGTTTGAATCAAAATTTCATCAGGAGACCACTTGAGTCCAAAACCCTAATTTTGACTGTTTTTGTGATAGGAGGTGATGCACTGTCCAAACTTCTTGATGGATTCCCATCTTCCAATGACTTGCGGGATCAAATGGGGATGATATATGATGTAAGAGACCTCTGAGGCTTGTGATAAACCCTTGGCTCTTATTCTTTAGCTTTGGATGATCCACCTCTTTGAGAAACAACTGATCACATGCCCTTATGCAAGATGTAATGTTATGCTTAATGTTTTGTTTTTCTATGCTTGAATGCAATGCAATGAAATGAAAGCTCATGCTAAACGATATGGAAAAATGAGAGGGAAAATTTTGGGGTATTACATTATCCTACTTCATTATTTACATCTATTCCTTTCTAATTATTAAGTCTTAATTCGTTAAACCCACCTTCGATTACAGATCTTGTTTGTTCAAACATTCATCATATCATCAATAATAATTCACACGAATTTCACAGAATTTTCAGCAACACATACAGATTCATAACATAATTCATACACATACAGAGTTACGAAAATTCACCACAAATTCGGCACACATTCGTCAAAGACGCAAACACACAAAATACATCTACCTTAAACCCATATCGAACATATGAACCCGGATTAACCCCCCATACCTAGAATTTTCCAGCAAAAGATCCTTCTTTGGGGTTCTACGGTGGATTCTCTCTTTCTCTATACCCTAGTCTCCTTTCCTCAACTTTCTCTTCACTTCTTACGGTTGCACAGATTAACTCTCCTAATTCCCTATTTTCATTTTTGTTAAACCTACCTCTTGGACCCTAATTATGTTTTATCCAAACTATCCTTAATTAACCCCCTCAATATTACCAACTTACCCTTAATGGTTTTCCTAATTAATTTAAATCATAGTAATAATAATAATAATGATAATAATAATAAACAATAATCTAATTATTAAAATTATCTTACTATTATTACTAATAAAATAAATCTTAATTTAATTACTACTTCTAAGATACCTCAATATTCCCTTAACCCAAGGCTACCCCACAACACCACTCAAGTCATCAAGCGTCACACAATCCATCTAAATTCACCAAAACACCGAATAATCATAATAATTCAATTAAATAAATATTATCATTATTTTGGGGTGTTAACTCTCACCTACATGATCTATTTCTGGGATATCGAGCATCGAGCATACTATCTCTGCAAGAATGGTAGGAAGATTTTCAATTTAGATGATCCAGATGTGGCTGTTGATGAAGCTGAAGAGAACCAGATGGGAAATGAGAATCCTCATGGTGCTTCAGATGGCGATGCAACTATGCAAGATGCGGACCAAGGAGTTAGTCACAGTGGCAGTTTTTATGTTGGTCCCAGTGACACTGTTGCTATTATTACCATGTTGTAAAACTTGAAGGTGAAACAAGATGAGAAATATGTTGCACAATCGAAAGAGCTACGTATCATGAGGGAGCACATGGCCACTCAAGATGCCAATTTCCAATCCTTTGCTGCTTACACAATGGAAAGCTTCTTATCCTTACGCAACACTATTAATGAAAATCACACTGCTGAGATGAATCGGTTAAATCACATCATTCATACTCAGGAAATAGATGAAGATCATTATGAAAGCTTCTACCGCAAACTATGCAAGCTTGGTACATTTAACGCAAGACTAAGGCCAAGAGGACGCGGAAGGCATTGACTGGGGTTATAACATGGTGTTCTGTGGTTTCTTTTTCTCTTTTGGTTGTGTCCTTTGAGTTTCATCTGTTTGCATTTCTTAATTATGGTTGTTTGCTTGTAAGTTCTTGGTTGTTAGAATAATATCTTAAGCATTTACTATGTTGTACTAAGTGTTGACTTATGTATTTCTTTGGATATTAGTGTTGTTAATTATTGTTCTTATGCCATTTACATATTTTTTGTATGTGAGTACATCTCATTTCTTGGCAATTGCCTCTGTGTGGTATTTCATATTTGCGTAATAATCATCTGCGTGATGCCTATAACGGATTGATTGTTTTCTTTATTTTTGATGTTGTCAAAGGGGGAGAAGATGAGATAATGAAGAGGATTATGCAAGATATATGCATACATTTAGGGGGAGCTATCAAAGGGCTATCAAGAACAAGGCATAAAATCAAGGGGAGTTATTTCGTGTATCAAGAGAAGCGCAACAGGCTACGGCTACATCATATACATTTGCCATCATAAAAAAGGAGGAGTATGTGAGTGCTGAGTATTTGCAACTACAAATTCAACTGGGTTTTGAATGATGTCAAACAAGGAATAAATAAGGTAGTTTATTGTAGTGCTCTTATGTATTAGACGGTGTCAACCTAAATTTAGGTGTTCATTTTCCCCCTTAGCCTTAGGATGCATAAAAAGAGTCTTTGAACAAGTTTAATAAGTCTTAGGTGTGTCATACACATCAAAAATCAAGTTTGTGTGACAAAACAGCAGCATAGGCCGACCTATGGAAGCTCCAGCTTCAGTATAGGCCGGCACATCCATGTTTGAGGCCAGCTCGTACGCTTCAAGAACGGAGTCTGTAGATTCTTCCCACAGGCTGGATTTTAGGTCGCCTCACAGGCTGGCCTGAACACCTTCATAGGTCGACCTATGCATGTTAAAACTTGAAAATTTCTTTTTGCATCTTATTTTTCTTGCATTCTTTTTCCCATTTTCTTCATATACCTATATATACTCATACATGCATCTTCTTCTAGGTAAGGTTTCCTAGTGAATAAAACCTAAACGAAACCAAATTACAAAGTTGCCCATCATCTTCATCCCTTCTTCTATGCATTCACATAATTGAAGTACACATAATCATTTTTCGATTGGGTGACCATCTAGATTAGGGTTGATAACATCCAATTAGGTATGGTGTAACCGAGAATATTTGGTTGGGGACTTTGTGTGTTTCAAATAAGAAAACCAAGGTGGGGTTTTCCTTCAAGATCGGGTTGATTTGAAGGTTTTGGACGAGATCACGTCAACATAGATTTGACCGAGTAAAAGCCTTGGGACAAGGTGGTTTCCTTGCAAGGAAGTGGCGCGAGACGGTGAATTGTGTTCGAGGATCTTGGGTTTCAACAAGTTGTGTGCTCGGGATAATCGGAGGATTGTAGATGAATTGTTGGTCACTTGATCAAGCTTTGATCAAGGGTTGGAGGTGGAAGAATCAACACAAAACAATAGGGTTATTGGGGTTTGCATTCTTCATCTCTTGTATAAACATTTTTGCAAAGAAAGGGTTAATAGCACTATCTCAATTCGATTTTGAACTGAGGGAAGATGTACCCATAGCGAGGCCAATTTGGGAACTGCCTAAACAAACCTTGGTCTCTCTCTCTCTCTCTCTCTCTCTCTCTCTCTCTCTCTCTCTCTCTTCATCTCTTTATTTCTTTTATTGTTGATTATGCAATTTATCGACTTCGTCTTTGTTTGATCAATTTGATTGGAAATTGTTTTCTACTATCTTTTAAAGGTGTTGTTGTTGATATAATCATAATCACTTTGATTGTGATAGGTTTTAATGTCACAAAATAAACTACAATTTAATTTGTTATCGATCGCACATCAAGTGTTCGATAAATTGTTTTTGTGTATTTTGTTTGTGTTTTGGTTCATTCGATATACGAATTACTATTAGCATTGTATTTAATTAATTCATAGATTTATCATTCTTAAACATTTACGTTCGTTATTACTCCATTTGGTTTGCATTACGTATATTGATTTTTGATAGTAGGTTCGGTTAGACGATTCGATCCGGGTCGTTTTTCCGCTTCACCTTATTTTGAAAACAGTTTTTTGCTATAAAATTTGTGATCTATTCACCCCCCTCTAGATCGAAGCCTATCATCTAACAGACTCATTCTCCCTTAAATAATGGAAGAGGTTGTTACCCTTCTGACACCTCTAGAGCCACGCGTGTTATATGTACCGATCATAGGTCTCAAACTCAAGCCCGATTAGACGACCGAAAATGCGCTTCGGGCAACCTGCTTTTTGTCACGACGAATTTTCATTCATACATTCTATCATGAACCATTCCTTTTCTAACCTAGTAAACTTATCATAATCCAAATAATAAATTATAATATAACAAAAATATAATAAACGAAATAATGTTTATTATTCAACTTATAACTTATAAAATTTATATTATTTATTATAAGATATAAAGAGGAAAAGTTGAAAATCTATAATCAAAAGCTTCCATGCTTATAACATACAAAACTAATAAAAAAATAAATCAAAACATTCAAAAATCCCACTAAAAACATGGTGCAATCCATATAGGAGGTGTCATATTCTCGAAGTAAGATTTGTAAGGATAATGAAGATCGAAACTTTCATGTTTAACATTATAGATTCCTATATCAAAAGGACCTTGAGGATAAGGATCAAGCTCATCTTCAAAATAGTTATCAGAGTAGTAGATCGAATATTTTTGTAAAGAATTTAAAAAATATGAAGCTGGTATAGATGTTGAATCATCATCACCCACAAATAAAACATTATCTACAAAACTCTCAAGTTTCAACAAGTGAATAAGCTTCTCACCTTTGTCATCTAATTTTAATTTAAATACATGGAAATCTTAGTACCTTTATTTATACTATCTTCCTCTCTAGTTATAAACCTTCTTACCATCGACAAATTTCCCTCCAAAGATTTCACTAAATAAGTTAAAGGAGAATAAATTTCATCTTCACTTGTTTCTAAAACAACATTTGGATTTCTTCTTTCCCTACCAAAAATGTCATGAGGGTCAGTTGAATAACAAAGTTCAAAAGAGACAATTTTTTCCAACGATCCACCGCGTAAACCAAACCCTTATAAAATGTAACATCAATGAAACCAAAATGGTAGTTTTCTTGTATGTATGTCTAAACCTCTTGTCCCGCTTTAATAAAAGCTAAAGCACCAAAATGGCGCAGAGACAATATATCGCTCTTTTGATGCTGAGGCCTTCAGCTTCAGAGTCTACGCAAACCTATATTATCAGTTTTTACTTAAAGAAGGTTCTTCAGATTCTGAGCCACCAGAAGCCAATAACTTAGCTTCTCTCAAGTGTGTCCTTATATCAGATTCTAACTGTATTCTTCTTTAAGCTTTAGAACCTGCGCGCTTAGAAAACACATTAGAAAACACCATTATTATTTCAATACTTTATTATCATAAAAACCCGAAGGATATATGTCACGAACAAATCTTGTTCTAACATTACTTTGTCTATCTTTATTTATCGTTTGATTGATGACAAAGGAGAGAAGAGTGATATGACTTTGATATCTATTCCCATTCTGAAACCCAAACATTTGCCTTACTTAATCTTAATTCTGACTCTGATTAACTGCTCTGAGAACTTTGAATAAGCTCATCATGCTAACTAAGTTTTTCAGGAATTAAGAATCTTTCAGATGAACCAGGCTGTTTGTTAAGAATTCTTCAGAAGACATTAACCATGTTGTGTGTTGAGAACCAAGCTATGTGTTAAGAATTCTTTAAAAGAGTTTGGCCAGGCTGATATGCAAGATTTGATGACAACCAAGCATACAGCTAGACATATATAAGTGTTGACAGATCATGCTCTGATACGAGGCTGATAACTAGAACTTCAGATACTCAAGGCAAAGTCATTTCTGAAATACTTATGCAACCATGCCTCTATTTCTGTAACTAGGCTTTCTAGGAAGTTATTTCTTTCATGCTAATTGAGATTTATATTTGTCAAGATTATTATAAAGTCCTAAATTCAGGGGGAGCTTGCAAACCTAACTCTGAAATTCTAAGTTGGAGGATAATTTTAATAGTATAAAGTTTAGGAGGGCTTACAAACCTCACTCTGATGTTTTTATATGTTTTAACCAAGTAAAATTGTTCATCAAAATACATGGTTTTGTCATCATCAAAAAGGGGGAGATTGTAAGAACAAGATTTGGTTCTGCATCTGACCTTTAGTTTTGATGATAACATTACATTGTTTCTTAGAGAACAATATTATACCCTAATGGTTTTGTCTAATGTGTAGCTTTTGCTAACAAGTTCTGGCCCTGAAGAATTGGGTGTGACATCATCAGATTCTGGACTCAACACACTCTGACTCTGAAGAGATACAATTTGCACTTCAAGATTACGTCAAGTTTTGAAATTCTCTTAGAAAACGGTTTTGATGAACGTTTATGATAAAGCTTCTAACTGTAACTCTGATAGAAAAGCTTTTGAAGATTTGTCAAAGCTCTCAAGATTCTGAAGAACAAGTTCTGAAGACTCTGAAGACCAGCTTCTGAGGAATGTCAAGACTCTGAAGACTTAAGTTCTGAAGCTTTTTTCAACCAGTCTCTTGATCTTCTAAACATGCTTCAACAACATATACTCATAAGCCTCTAAAGATTATAAGATAAAATCAAAAGGTTTTACGTGAGAAAAACAATACACAATACAATATCAAATATTCCTTCCACTACGCTGATTTTGTGGAGTAAGGATTGTACTATTGTACTATTTTGTCTCACATCTTTGCAGACTGTTATGAAAGGTGACAGCCAATTTATGAAGATGTCCACTCTACCTTCCAATGGATCTTTTCATCCCTATACAAAGAAGACTTGGAAGAATGAATGAAGTTATTAATTCATGAGACTACGCTATTCACATAACATAACGCTTTTGTTGAACATATTATTTTTGTGAATAGAAAACACACATAGAGCTTTTGTTCGTTATTGTGTGATTATTTCATTGTACTTAAACTTTGTGTAATCTGCTTTCTTGAAGCAACTATGTAAACTCAATACTTGTATCTCATTGTTTTGAGGTTGTATTCCATAAGAGAATAAGGTTTTAGTAAGGATTCTCAATAAGATAAAGACGAGTAGTCTTTGTGTGTCTGTAATCAGGTCAATTATAATGCATTAAGTCCTTATTGAGAAGACAAGATCACCTTGGCGGGTGGACTGGATTACCTTCGTTAACAGTGAACCAGTATAAAAATATTAGTGTTCATTTATTTTTACTCTTGGTTCTAATTTGAGTGATTGGGTGCTAAAAAGTCTTAATCTTGGAAACCCAATTCAAACCCCATTTCTTATGTTTCTTGCAACCTTCATATTAGCCATCCAAACTGGATATTTGACTTCAACTATTAAACCTACGTTTTTTAACTTCTTAACCTCCCTGTCGATCACCATCCGCTTCAATTTTCCAACTTTAGACTTTCTCTGTGCCACATGCTTCACATTAGAATCTATGGCGATGTAGTGACAGACCACCCTGACATTTATAACTGACATGTATGAAGGGGCCAAAAAAACAAATTAATGTTTCTCGTTAGAATGATGATTAACTCTTGTTCTTCGGCTTTGGAAAGAGAAGTGCCTAGATTTGGTGGTTTGAAAATCTTAGGGCTTAATATGGATTTACATCTTCTGTGTGTACACTCTTTCTCTTCTTGGAGTGTATCATAGGATCTAGATTTGCAAAGTCCAATCCTTGTGCATCTGGTTGTAAAATGGTGGTCGCGACCATCTCCGCTCTCATTATCTTTAGACTACTTTGGTTACATTCTTGGCTTATCTCTTGCTCACCATAGACTATTCCAGCTCGCCCACTGGGCAGTAAATATTTCATATTTAGGTACAAGGTTAACATGGATGCCTCTAAAATGTTAAGGTTGAGCCGCCCCATGATGATGTTGTATGAGGAAGGGGCGTCTGTCATGAGGTACCTGACCTTGATCCTCTTCCCTTTCTCATTTATTTCGAGTATTATTGTCTTGATATTTATGTGGCACATCACCTATACATGATCACTTGAGATCCCGATCAATGAACCTTGGAAAGCCCATATGTCATCTGGATTTAACCAAAGATTTTTAAATATGTCCCCAAATAGCACATCTTCTAGGTTCCCTGAGTCAATTAGTACTCGATTTACCGGAGTCCCACAATGGGCGCCAATTTTACTAAAAGTACAATGGTGTTAGAAGGGAAATTTGCTCACGTGGTGGTTATGAGAGATTTTATCAGTTTCTCTTTGGAATTTGTGTATATCTCCTCAATTTTGAGATTGAGCTATTAATAGGAAATCTCTTCGGTCTGAGCCAGAAAACCAGGGAGCAGTTCCCTCATTCCACGATAAAAAACATAGGGATATCAGGCTCTACAGAGTTATTTTTTACCCCTTTTTCTTTATAAACCTCTCAAAGTATAACGGCATAACACAAATATAACACTTTGTATAATGTTGGTAGCAACATAATAAAACACGTCCTTTTTTTCAACCTCCTCCATTATTTTTCTCTTTTTGTTTATATTTTGTTGGAGTCAATTATCATTAAGATGGAAAGAAAGTGAATTATTGTTTTCTCCATTTAATGTTTATGAATGTTACTTTTTTGACCTATATATTAGAAATATATATTAACATCTATATTATGTAATGACCAAAGTATTGATACTCTTTATAACTTAAATATAAAATACTCTAATTTGTCATATATATAATTATTTTAAGTATTGCTTATGAATATGATAGAGATTATAATATATTGTGTAAATTTTAACTTTTATATATATATATATATATATATATATATATATATAGGGAACGTATCATATGAGAATATCATTTTTATGTGAGAAAATAAGAATGAATCTGAACCATTAGATTTTAAAATAACTGGTGAAAATTATGTGTCAGTTTTTTTTCTCTCTCCTCCATCATTTATTTTAATAATGAAGGTGAAAGAAAAACAAAAAACCACACATAATCTCCACCATTTATTTTAAAATCTAATAACTCAGATTTATTCTGATGCTCTCATATAAAAATGACACTCTCATAGGATATGAACTATATATATATATATATATATATATATATATATATATATATATATATATATATATATATATATATATATATATATATATATATATATATATATATATATATAAAATGAGGATACATAGTTTTGGGCTGATTTTTTTTCAACATTGTCTTTAAATCAGATGACTCATCAAAAGATGGATAACTTCTCAAAACACCAACTGCCATATTGTAACTTCCTTTTTCAAGAATTGTTATGTCTTGCAACTGATTTATAAGTTTAGAATTGTTCTCCCAAATAAACAACTCCATTTTTTTCAAAAAAATTTAACATTCTCAAGCTCAATTATTTATTTATTTTAATGGAGATTAAAACATTTAAATCAATTTTCATTTTCAATCTGTTTCCCATTTTTCTCGTAAATGTGATTCCAAATCACAAACCCATCTTTAGTTCCATTACTCAAATCTGCAGATATAACAAATGACAGCAGCAACAACATTCAGGGAATATGATTTTGGAACGTGAAAAAATGCAATTATGGAAATCAGCGATTTTCGTCGTGTTTAGGGAAACTGTTTTAGGAAATCAACGGCAATTACGTGTTTGGGGAAAATGGCAGTGGTTGCAATTCATGAATTTGGCATAGGTTGCGGCAAAGCACAGAACGCAGTGGCATGAGGATGTTTCAAATTGCAGTTTGTATAACGTAGCAGATTTCAAATTAGTAATCAAATCTTATGTTTCAAATCTGATGTCGTTTCAAACTTCCATATATTTTCTGCTTCCATGTTGTGAGATATTGGATCAAATTCTATTATTGTCGACAGAGGTTTAGCATGTCGTCAAAGTCTGCTCACATGCTGTTGTCGAAGACCTACATGCTATTGTCGAAATGTGTTCGAGTATGTAGTTGTCGAATTGGGCTTGTTTGTTATGTCCAATTGTTTAAGTTAGCTTGTAATGGGTAATTGTTAAAAAGCTCATTAGTTTAGTACGTTAGGTTTATTATAAATGGCATACTAGTCTTTCATCTTAAATGTGGCAAATTATAATTAGGGTGAGAGGGTTATTTGTTATTCTTGAGTACTTGTAATCTGATTCAAAGAGAAAGTAAAGAATAGCAGTTATAATCAATCCTTGTTGTTCTTCTTGTTTTTCCGTTAACCCTAACCCTTGAGTGTTTCTTGCCGATAAAGAAACAGTTTATACTTTGTTTCTAGGAATCAGTTTTCACAACAAATTGGTGTGGTGAGCGTCGAGGAAGATGCCTTCAACAAAGTATGAGATTGAAAAGTTCACCGGATTGAACGATTTCGGTCTGTGACGCTTGAAGATGAAATCCCTACTGGTTCAACATAGGTGTTTGGTGTTGGGGTATGAGAAAGAGCATCAACATTGAGGCAAAATCAACACAAGTGAAAGAGACACCACATATTCACCCAAAACCTTAAGGTGATAGGTGAGTGGGTTCACTCACTTATAAATGTCCAAGTCACCATATTCATATCCAATGTGGGACTATTATCCACACGGATCACACTTGTAATTCTTTTTCAACACTCCCCCTCAAGTGTGAGTTTACCACAATGCTCCCCCTCAAGTGGAAGCTCATGCTCCTCCTTAAGTGGAAGCTCTTTCTTCCACATACACTTGTACTGTAGCTATTCCAGATTACCTGCGCGTTGCCAGGTAGGGGAAACATTCAACAGGCAGGGTGAGTAAATCATAATCATTATAAAAGATGTAAGTAAAAGACATAGTAGTATTAATAATTTGAACAATAGCAACATCACAGCAAGTAACTCATAGCAGCATATTACTTCAATAATATAACTCAACAGTAACTTCACACATTTCCTTATTTTTGTCCCAACATCATGTAAATCGTACAGCACGTAAATTATAGATAAAACACAACAGTAAATTCACATTTTCTGTCAGAACTTCACATATCAGAAATCAACCAAAGTCCTCAAGGAACAACAACATTATGCAATGTCACCAATCATGAAATGCAACATGTATGCGGTACCGAAACTTCACTGGTGACTTAGTCATCTTCAATCTCCAAAGATCCCCACCAATAGGATCGGTTCCCGCTTGGAACCAGAGCACATCATAAATTGCGCTTAATCCACACTATGGGATTAAGGCCATCACTGGACTATAAGTCCTACAACTTCACTGGACATCATCCTGCAAACTTCACTGGACAATTTGTCCTAAAAATTATGCTATGAATGGATGATGCATAATCATTCACAAAACACGACCACTGCTAGTCAAACGCATCATCATCCATCATAATCATCGTAATAACATCCTTCACAGAATCATCAACACATAATCACCATCATGTAATCATCACACATACTCCTCATCATATAATCATCACACATAGTTATCATCACAACAGCATCATTACTATCAATAGTCATAAAACAACACCAATTATCAACATAAAACCAACTACAGGTTATATCACGAAAATATGTAATCATTCACCTAATCCATCATATAGCATAATAGTACATCAAGTATACACATCATAGCAACACAATACACCTGCTACAGCAGTACATACATCATAGTCACAACGACATCATTTTTATTATACAAATATCAAATGGATCACTTCCAGGCAAAATCATGTTATTTCACAACGACATCATGTGGCTGGCGCAACTTCCACACTTCTCTTTTTTTTTTTTCCTTACTATTTCTTCCTTTTCTCCTAATCCGTTAATAACTTCAATAAAATTCCACAACAATTCCAGTACAGAGTTTCCACAATTCCATTTGATTCATCTATCATCAATATGTTCTATCCTATAGGCACGATTGATCTGTGATTCAATGTCTTAATTTTCTACCTAATCTCATCAATTTCCTCAGGGTATTTCATCTTCGAGTAAAAAGCCAACAACCTACAATTATCTATTACTTAAATCAATTATAATAACAACGATCATACACCCCATGCCTGAGTAATTGCTTTGTAAAGGATCCTCTTCGCGTTCTTCAAGTCCTCCTCTTTAATCCTCAATGCCCTAACTACTTCCCTCTTCTCTCCGCCTCCTTTCCAATACGTATGCAAGAATGAATTCCCAAGAAAACTGTTTTTCCCTTGTATAACCCTTGGAACCTTAATACGGTTTTCCACTATTGTCCTCTCTAATTCTTTGCTAATGACCAAAATGCCCTTACTGTCATCCAACTCCAATATTACTCTATTTTTCTAATTAAACAATTCTAACTTAATTACTATAATTATTCTAAATTGTCCCATAATTCTCAAAACACCTCTAAACATCACATAAATCATAATTTCTCACCAAAGTCATCAAAATCTCATATTATCGGAAAGCTCTATAATTAATTAAATAAATACTTTAATTAATCTGGGGCGTTACATGTACCGCCATTGGACACTCTTCAACGGGACACTCAACCCACCACATGTGGGGATACTTTCGATACAAGTAAGTCGGTCCCTTTCCTGAACCAAAGGCTCATGATACCATTTGTTTTAGTATGAGAAGGAGCATCAACATTAAAGCAAGAGCAACACAAGTGAGAGAGACACCACATATTCACCCAAAACCTTAAGGTGATAGGTGGGTGAGTTCTCTCCCTCATAACTGTCCAAGTCACCTCATTCCTATCCAATGTGGGACTATTATCCACACTGCTCACACTTGTAATTCTTTTTCAACATTTGGAAGCGTTGAAGGGAGAGGCAACCATGAACATTGCGTTAACAGAAATTGAAAAGACAACCATGATAGAGAAATCCCACAGTGCAATATTGTTGAGCCTTGGTGATAAGGTTCTCCGACAGGTATCAAAGGAGACTACGACTTCGGGGTTATGGTTGAATCTTGAAAGTTTGTACATGACCAAATCTCTGGTGAATCGACTCTACCTGAAGCAAGCTTTGTATTCATTCAAGATGAGTGAATAGAAAGTGTTGGCTGAGCAGTTGGATATGTTCAACAAGCTGATTCTTGATCTTAAAAATATTGATGTGAAGATCGATGATGAAGATCAAGCACTATTATTGTTGTACGCTTTGCCCATAACATATGCTCACTTCAAAGAAACTCTCCGGTATGGAAGGGAGTCCCTGAGCTTTGATGAAGTTCAATCAGCCTTGTATTCTAAGGACTTGAACGAATGAAAGGAGCATAAACCTTCGACAGTTGGTGAAGGTTTTGCCGTTAGGGGAAAATTATTGCGAAAGGAAGATATGTTCAACAAGAAGAAAGGTAAAAGTCAGCATAAGCCTTATAGTGGTGAGGCATCTGGTATTCAATTCTATCACTGTAACATGGAGGGTCACACAAGAAAGAGGTACCCTGAATGCTTGAAAGATCATGGAGGTAAGGATAATGGCAACGCAACCATTGTTCAAGATGACTTCGAATCATTTGATGTCCTGGTGGTTTCAACAGTGACTCAAGAAAAGAGTGGATTATGGATTCAGGTTGCACTTGGAACATGACTCCAAACAAAGATGTGTTTGAGGAATTATGTGATCAAGATGGTGGATCAGTGCTACTGGGAAACAACAAAGCTTGCAAAATTGCAGGTATTGGATATGTGAGATTCAAGCTCCATGATGAGTCAATAAGGCTATTGACTGAAGTCAGATATGTACCTAATTTGAAGAGAAATTTGATTTCTCTTGGTGAATTCGACAAGAAGGGATATGCTTTTCAAGGAGAGAAAATTATCATAAAGAGTCATGAAGGGGTCGAAGGAAGTCTTGAGAGGCGTGAAGAAACAAGGCTTGTATACCCTTGAGGCTGAAGTTGTAAGGGTTCAAAAAATGTTGCATCCATGAAACCTTTGTCGAAGACATAAATTTGGCACATGAGATTGGGCCATGTTAGTAAAAGGAGTCTGGTCGAATTGCGGAAGAAAAATCTGCTTGGTGGAGACAAAGTCGAAAAGCTGAAATTTTGTGAACCCTGTGTACTTGGAAAAACTTGCAGAGTGAAGTTCAACAAAGTCAAACAAATAACTCATTGATCCCTTGATTACATCCATGCTGATCTTTGGGGGCCTGCAAGGTGTCCATCACATTCAGGAGCAAGATAGTTTCTATCCATAGTTAATGATTATTCCAAAAAGTTATGGGTATTCATTCAGAAGACTAAGGATGAAACTTTTGAGAATTTCAAAGGTTGGAAGATTCTGGTTGAAAATCAGACTGGCAAAAAGGTCAAGAGGTTGAGAACCGACAATGGCCTTGAATTTTACAATGAGGCGTTCGACACGTTTTGTGTTGCCTCAGGTAATGCAAGAAACAAAACCACTACAGGTACTCTACAACAAAATGGTTTGGCAGAAAGGTTTAATCGAACTATTTTGGAAAGAGTTAAATGCATGTTGACTAGTGTTGGGTTAAAGAATGTGTTTTGGGCTGATGCTATTTTGATAGCTACATATATGATAAACAGATGTCCTTCAATTGTGTTAGCTAAGAAGACACCTGAAGAAGTTTGGTTGGGACATCCACCAGATCTCGACAAATTGAGAGTATTTGGTTGCATGGCATATGCTCATATTAGGCAAGACAATGTCGAACCTAGAGCTCTGAAATGCATGTTCATGGGATACCTTGAAGAAGTCAAAGCTTATAGGCTATGGTGCCTAGAGCCAGGTCACAGGAGGTGTATCACCAGTCGAGATGTAGTTTTCAATGAAGCTGAGATGGCCTTCAAGAAAACTGATGATGCTGACGAAGAGATGGAACATGGAGAGATTCCTATTGAGGTGGAGCATGTTGATGCTAAATTGCGTATCCCAGATGAAGTCGAAGGAGAAGCAGAAAATACTGAGTAAAGAGAGGAAACTGTCGATGAATACCTATTGTCAAGAGATAGATTAAGGAGAGTCATCAAGCCACCTCAAAGACTTGGGTATGCAGATCTTATAGCTTATGCCTTAATCTCTGCAAGTGAGGTCCTAGAGACTACAAGGAAGTTATGAGGAGTCGAAATAATACTTAATGGCTGAAGGCCATAAATGATGAAATGAAATCTCTTCATGATAACAACACCTGGGAATTGATAAAGAAACCTGTTGGAGCCTGGTTAGTCAGCTGTAAATGGATTTTCAAAGTTAAGGAAGGAATCGAAAGAGTGACGTCGAAAAAATACAAGGCAAGATTGGTCGATAGGGATTTCACACAGAAAGAAGGTGTCGAATTCAATGATGTGTTCTCTTCTATTGTGAAAGCACAGGTCCATTCGAATGTTGCTTGCCACAGTGGAACAGTTCGACCTTTAACTAGAACAGATGGATGTGAAGACTGCGTTCTTGTATGGTGATCTAGATGAAACAATCTTGATGAGGCAAACTGAAGGGTATGTCAAAAAGGGGAAGGAAGATTATGTGTGAAAGCTGAAGAGATCTTTATATGGACTGAAACAATCTCCTCGATAGTGGAATAGGAGATTTGACAAGTGTCATTCCCCAAATTTTACCCTTAGATTCTTTAATCTTTTGCACATCGTCTTAGGTCAATCATTCATGCATAGCTAACCATTTTATTAGAATTTGTTTGGTTTCATTTGTGAAATTAGGGCTGCTGCAAAAGGTTAAAAGGTTATGAGGCCATTGGTCTTAATTTCAGAAGGCTCTTGTAAGGGTGCTTTTGTTTCAAGAAGAGATGAAAGAGGTTATGCCCTCATGCTTATGGTCAAGCAGTCATGACATGATCAACTGCCCAAGTTATATGATTGGATCCATTCCAAGGCATGATCATTTATTTTCAAGTGGTTTTGAAGGAGATTTCAACAAAATTCCAAGTCTTGCGTCAATTTATTTTTAAACCATATCCCAAGATTGACACTAAGATCATGTGGTTGATCAAGCAAAGATGTGGCTAGATTTGTTGCAAGTTGGTTCAAGGAACGACCATTCATGCTCTAAGGAAAGGATTTTTCATCCTTGAGTCATGCTTGATTTTTGGTTCCAAGATTAATGGATGATTTTAAGAAGTTCATTGCATAAATTTGTGATCAAGGCGTATGTTTAACTTAAATCATGTTGGAAGTGAGTTTTCAAGTCATGTTTTAAGTTAATTCATGGACATGGTTCTACTTAATTTTCTTTTTCAAGATTTTGTTTCAAGTTTGTTTCCAACCATGTTTAGAATTGGGTTGAAGTCATGATCATTCAAGTTTCAAGACATGGTCAATTTATTCTCAAGCCAAGCTATGGTTAGTTTTAAGATCAATTGGTGGCAAATTTTGACTTAATTGGTTGGTTTCAAGTTGTGATCAAATTAGCCAAGTTACGATTCAAGTTGTTTCAAGATGATTCTAAGTCATATTTCAAGATGATTTTTGGCCATGTCTCAAGCCATGTTTAGATTTGTCTCAAATCCTAAGCTATGGTCAATTTTTGCTTTAAGCTATGGTCAAAACTATTCAAGCTAGGTTCATTTTTGTTTCAAGACGTAGGCCGTGAGTAGAATTTGTCTTCAAGCCTTGGCTAGATTTACTTCTATGTTGTTTCAAACCACGATCAAGTGTACCTCAAGTTTCAAGCATTTATTTTCAAGACAAGTCAATGAATGTCACACCATTTGAAAAACCAAGGTTACTTTAGGCACAAGGTTTAAATAAGACATTTTATTTTTTGGATGCCAAATATTGTTACAAGGTTACAAAATAAATTCAAGATTAGAATCCAAATTTGCACAAAAGTTGGGAATGAAAGAGCCAAATTGATCTTTACATTGCCATCAGGATCCAACATCATAAAACAAGTGCAAACGTAAACATTCTTCAAATAATGAGTTTAAAAGTGACTTACAAAGTTGCAAATCTTACAAATTCTTGTTTGTGATACATCCGAATTCTATTCACAAAACCTGTACCTAAAGAGCTATGTTTCAAGGTTTCTTTTCGAAGCTTCATGATCCTAGGTGCTAAACCTCGTCTTATACCATTTTTCACCCTAAGATCCAATTCCATAAACAACGGCATACAAGTAGGCCTCAAGTCTAGTAGCCATTCGTGATTCCCTTGTGTTCATGTCAAGCTCCCTCATCAAGTCTTCTTCAAGCCACCAATGCCATGGACACTTGTGAGTTTTCTTGTCTCCCTCACACCAAGCATGGTGTACACATGAAAGAAAAAGAAATGAAATCAGTAAGTTACAACATCACATGAACGAGAAAGGTACATAAAAGTTGATGGTAGCTATTTGGTATACATGAAGCAACATGGAGAATTTTAAAATTCAGTGGACAATGTTCACAACAGGAGTTCATGCTATCACTAGAAGTTATTTGCCACACATGGTGGATGAAGAACAAATACAATCCAAAATCATCCTAAGGTGTACACTAGTAGTAATTCCAATTCAACATAAACATGAAAGGTCAGAGGTATTTAGTACCCATAATTTCAAGGGCTAAAAGAGCAAGTCAGTACCCAAATAACATCAAGGATAATGTGCCCAACCTAAATCAAACATTATTCAAGAGGCAAAGCAGGTGCAGGAATAAGCAAAATTATGCAATTTGCACCAGGTCATGTTAACAACAACAACATAAATAAGGTCAAAACCAATGCACATGTTGTATAGCAGCATACACAAGTTGTTCCAAATTCACGAGTCACAAATATCAGCATACTACCAATGACATTTTTTTTCACAGTAAGGCATATGCTCATAGTAGGGATCACAGTTCACAAAAAGACAAAATGCAAAATTCTGCAGCAGAAGGAATAATTCACATGCACAATCACACATGATCAGGGGGTACAACCTCTAACAGTCTGGTTTTGCAAAAAGGGACATCTCATCATTCCTCACGCGATTTTGATCTTTCTCTCACACGCATCAAACTCCTTGAATTGCACACTGTTCATTCATTTCAAACACACAAAAAACCAGAGAAAACCCTACAAAGAATACACAGAGCAAAAGAAACCCTAAAAAATTTTGTTCTACAATTCCTCACCCCTCACAGAAAAACTCGTTTTCATTTAAACCTAATCAGAGTTTCACGTTGAAACTCTTATATAGGTGAGCTAAACCTCACTTCATCATAACCATAACATTCACAGAAATCACGAAAAAGAAGAGGTGGTGTATAAGCAAGATACAAGTAAAGGAGAAAGGAAAAGAAGTCACATGTATGTGTAAAGACTCTTTAAAAGGATTCTTCAACTGGTACGTCACTCGAGCCTTGTTCGCCTTCATTTTAAGCTATGTTTGCTTAAACCTTTGTTTGTTGGTGCCTTCTAGGTACTTTGATTACTTGCTCATGTTTTGTTTGCTTAATTTCTGAGTGATTTAGGAACTAGGGTTTTATTTGGGAAAATGCTCGATCCGAGAGTTTGAGGGTTTTTAGTGAAATATTAGTTTAGATTCGGAAAGAGAAGAAAAGCTGAGGGGGGTTAGTGTTGGCCATTTTGAGTTTTGTGGTGGTTGGCCGGAGAAGGATGGCGGCGGCCACCGCGCGCCACCGTCTTCTCCAGCCTTTTTTAGGGTTCCGGCGAGAAAGTTTTGCAGAGAATAAAGAATAGTGATAGTGAGAGAGAGAGAGAGAGAGAGAGAGAGAGAGAGAGAATGATAGCAAGGAAATGATTTGAACTCAGTTTTCTTTTCTTTTCATATGGTCATTGCTTGCTTGTATCGTTGGCCTAGGGTGGTGGTGACAAGTGTCTCCACCAGACACTTGTCACCGTGTCTGAGTTTGTCACCTCCGTATTCCCATGCTTGCGTACCCACCATCTTTCCTGTGTTCTACCCATGTAACCTTTTGATCAAGATTCATTCATGACTCATCACCAGATCAACGTCCCGGATCCTCCCTAGAGTCAACCCGTGTTGACTAGGGTTCTGGGTGAACCCCTGGGCGCCTGGGCTCAGTTTGTCTTGGGCCTTTGATTTTCTACTAATTACACCCTATCCTACTGACTGATTTTCCTGGCCCACTTTATTTTCTTGTTGCTTGTTTTTTTAGGTTTTTTATTTTGTTTTGTTTTTAAATATATTTAAAAAAAACATTATTATTTAATTTCAGTTTCTTAGAAAAATCTCAAATATTTTTAATTAATTAATTTTATTAATTTTATTAAAAACTTTTATTAATCTATTTAATGATTTATGTTATTAAATAATTGATTTTAATTTGATTAATTGTTTTGAATTAGATTCCTTAATTCTAAAAAACCCAAAAGTATTTTATTTTTAAATTCATTGTATTGTATTTTAATTTTAATTTGTTTTTGATATTAGTTAATCTTTTTTAGTTAAACTAGTAAGTTAGTTTTTTTTTAATTTAGATTTAATTAACGAATTAAAATTTAAAAATTTAGCTCTAATTAGATTTTAGCCTTTTAATTATTTAGTTTTTTAGAATTTAGTTTTTGATTAGGATTTAATTAATTAATTAGTCTTTTAACTGAAATTAATTAGTTAGTTTTTTATTTATTTTAATTTTAGTTTATTCAGTTTAATTAGTTAGTTTTAGTTATTAAATTTTTAGGATTAATTAAATAGTTTTGATTAGAATATTTAGTTGATTAGCTTTAATTTTGTTCTGGACTGGGTCGGCGCCTGCCCACTAGTCGAGCAGGCCCAACTCAATGTTACGCTAAGCAGTCCATTAAGGCTCAATCCTCTCCCTCGTCGGGCACATCCAGATCCCACCATCGTCGAGCAGGGCACTACATGGCTCGGGAGGCACCTCGCATCTGCCGCTACAGACTCCACGTGCTGCCCATGCGGGAACACGTCATCAGGTAACTACCCACTTCCGGAAGAGCTGGTCAACCCACTTTCCAGAGATCATGGTGCAGTTACTCCAGGGTGAAGACCACGTGCGGGTCTTCCCTACGCCACGTAAGCCCTGACAGTTATCTGAATTGGGCCTAGTGACCCAACCCAGTGCAGACAACCGTTGACCCAGCGATGGGGACACAATATAAATACCCTTTCTAACTAGTGGGTCAGGTATTCTAATTCTCGCTCTCACTACCTTTCTGTATTTGCTTGCTTCGTTTCTGACTTTAGCATTGGAGTACCTTGCAGGTACACCCCCCACCTTTTCACCACCATCGGAGTAACGGAGCTCACGACGTGTTGCTGGCCACCGATCCTTTTTCTGATCAGGTACAATCAGTGGCGCCGTCTGTGGGAACCCTTTGCTTCCCCATTTTTCCTCCCGTAAAACCAAAGCAACCTCAAATCTCTGACAATCATGGACAGCCCTCGAACTGACACCAACACTATGGACAATGCCTTCGTCCCGTTCAACAACGTATGCGACCATGATCCCAACGTGGCCGTCCACGTTGAAGAAGGCGACCCTAGGGATGGGCACACCATCTCCCCCTCCTCAGACGATGCAACCTTCAACGTCGCCCGACATGATGATAGCCCGGCTGTCTACCAGCATATCCCTGCACCACCTAATATTGATCCGGACAAGGTGGCTCTATTCGCGCTGATCAATCAGACCAAACTGATGATCTTTCAACAAAACGAATGGGTTGGACTACTCGAGAGGGACCGACAACAGTGTTCTCCCCCGCGGAGGACACGACAAGACGACTCTCAGAGTCTTTCCCTCCGACCGACTGGGCGTCACCCTCACTTGGAGCGACCTTAACCCGTGGTCGCACAAAAGCTCTATATGTCCCCTCCTAGGAAGAAACGATGTTCCCTTATTCAAAAGAGGACAAAGGTCGAAAAGTATGGCGAGAAGTCAAAGAGCCAACCAATAAGTCCCCCCCCGGGCCCGACAAAGCAGGCGCGGCCGGGGTGACCAATCCCCGTCACAATCACCAATCAGGAGTGACGAGGATGGCCAGCACACCCCACTGTCCAGGGAAATTATGAAGACCCCCTTGCCCGTCGGGATGGAGAAACCTCCACCCTTGGCGGTGTACGATGGCACCGCCGACCCGGACGATCGCGTCGAGAGGTTCGATGCAATGCTCGACTACAAGAACGTCTGAGGAGCTATCAAGTGTAGGCTCTTTCTGACCACCCCCCGGAAGGGTGCCATGGCGTGGTACAAGAGCCTCGCACCGGAGTCCATCACCACCTGGAAAGAACTGAAGAGACAGTTCTCTAGGCATTTCAGTGCTTCCCGATGCCACCCGAAAATGGAAGCCTCCCTGGAAGCCATCATCTAGGGAAAAGATAAATCTCTCTGAGATTACATCGAGAGATTCAATCGAGAAGTTGTCCAGGTCTCCACCACGGACGACATAAAGAAGTTTCTGATCGAGCGAGGACTACGACCTTGCACCGAGTTCACTAAGGTTGTGGGCATTCAAAGGCCCCGCACCTTGGCAGAGCTCCTCCACAAGGCCCAAGCATACATTCAATATGAGGATATAGAGGCTGCTCATTATGCCCGTGACTCGCAGGTTCCATAGGAGCCACGAGCATGTCACAGAGGATTGCATCCACCTCAAGGATGCGATATAAATCCTGATCAAGGAGGGGAACCTCAAGCAGTACACGAAGAGGAACGAAGCCCCCAGACAGGATGCCTGGGAGACGCAAAGGGTCGAGGAGGCGACCCTTCCTCCAGAGCGAACGGACTGCAAGTCGCTCTGTATGTCACCCGACCAGAGGACTTCTACTTCCCCAACGAGCTCGAGATCACTGTGACCGCTCACAACCTATGGGAAAGTTTTCCCGCCGCAATGGTTATATTCAGCGGGGGGTTCAACAAGGCCTCTATGGGGTTGATCAAATGGAAGTTCGACGAGCTGATCGACGCGAGTTCAGCGCAGACTGCCACCTTTGAGAAGGTCCAAGGAAGGTCGAACCCCATCACCTTCTACCTCAAGGAATTGTCCGGCAGCGCCCCTAACTCCACCATCTCTCTCCTATGAGATGCTTTGAAGCTGTGACTAAGGGTCAGAACTCGATCAACGTCAAGTCCAAGGCTACAGAGAAGCCAACCCCGAAAGCGGAGTAGAAGCCACTCTCGCGCGTCAACACGGTGGACCTTGACAGCCGCTTCCCCAGCGAGCATGAACAAGGAGAAACAGCGGGGAACGACCTCCTAGTCGAAAGCAACGTGCAACCTCTCTACCCAACGCGCCCCATTCCAGACAGAGACTTCGAGCTCATCACTCTCGGGGACAATCCAGACAAGAATGTAAAGATTGGTACCGGGTTCCCCGACCTGGCGAGGAAGCAGTTGAAGGCCTGCCTCCGGGAGAATGCTGACTTGTTCGCGTGGAGCGCGTTGGAAATGCCCGACCTCGACCTAGATGTGGCATGTCACCAGCTTACTGTAGTTCCAACCGCTAGGGCTATAGTGCAACGTAGGCGTAGGTAGTCTCCCGAGAAAGCGGAGGCTGCTGAAAAAGCTGTAAAAGGCCTATTAGAGGCAAAGTTTATTTCGGAAGCCCGGTACACCACCTAGCTATCCAACGTTGTACTTGTTAAAAAAAATAATGGAAAATGGAGGATGTGCGTTGATAACACTGATCTTAATCGAGCATGCCCAAAAGATGCTTATCCACTGCCTAACATCGACAAACTGGTTGACAATTCTGCAGGTTTTAAATTATTATCATTCATGGACGTTTACTATGGGTATAATCAAATCCCCATGGAGAAGGCCTATAAGCAGCACACAGCCTTCATGACCGAGTCGGGCAACTACTACTACAATGTAATGCCCTTCGGCCTGAAGAACACCGGCGCGACCTACCAGCAGATGATGAACAAAGTCTTCCGGGGAGAGATCGGCGACATGCTCGAGGTCTACATGGACGACATGATCGTGAAATCTGCAGAAGAAGTCGACCACACTGCCTGCCTCAAAAGGGTCTTCGACACGGCGAGGAAATGTAAGATGTGGTTCAACCCAGAAAAATGTACTTTCGGTGTCCGGGCAGGCAAGTTCCTCAGTTTCTACCTTACGGAGCGAGGGATCGAGGCAAGCCCCGACAAGTGCAGGGAATTCTCCGAACTCCCGACACCAAACTCAAAGAAATCGATACAATTGCTAAACGGGATGCTAACCTCGTTTTCCTGCTTCGTGGCTAAATTGGCGCAATACGCACTCCCATTTTTCAAACTCCTACACAAGGAAGCCATGTTCGAATGGACCGAGGAGTGCGAGCAGGCGCTCCTCCAACTCAAACAAGTCCTCTCGCAACCCCCGATCCTCTCACGACCAGAAGACGGGGAGACGTTGTTCCTATACCTCGCTGTCACGAGCGAAGCGGTCAGCGCGGTTCTAATCTGGGAAAACCTCGACTGGAAAAAGCTGATTTACTTCACTAGCAAAGCTCTCCAAGGTCCCAAACTTAGATACCAGCAGATCAAAAAAGTCGCTCTGGCCCTCGTCACCGCGGCCAGAAGATTGCGGCACTACTTCTTGGCCCACACGATCGTGGTGAGGACTGAGCAACCCATGAGACAACTCCTTGGCCGTCCAGACATGGCGGGTAGGATGCTCAAGTGGTCGCTCGAACTCGCCGAGTTTGACATCCAATACGAGGAGAGAAAGGCCCTGAAGGCTCAGGTGCTGGCCGACTTCGTGGCGAAGATGACCATCCCAGAACCTTCGACCAACGGATCCCAAAAATGGATGATCTACGTCGACGGGGCATCCAGCTTGACTAGGAACGGAGCGGGCATCATCCTAGAGAACGAGGAAGGTGTAGCGCGATTTTTGTGGTTTCGAATCACTATCGCTTTGGTACTACAGTTCGATTCATTTTTTATCCTATTGAGCTGGTTAAGGAAGGGAAATAGATGTCTCCAATTAACCTTGCTCGCAAACTGAGTTTAAACAGTCAAAACTATTGGCTTACAGATGCTATCAAAAGGAGGTTCGTCTTTTAAGGTTATTGGTTTAAAAACACCGTGTCTGGACTATGGGCTAGGTTTCTGGTAAGGGATTAGGTCGAATGCTTTTGATTGATATCTGAAGGTACTGGATTTTGGGTTTTTGATTAGTATCCTCGCTAAGATTTTTGCAATCTTATGCCTACGTATTCCCGAGACAGGGAAATCAGAGCGATTGTAGTTCCTCCTATTCTATGGGAGGAAAAAGGTTGTTTTGGTGTCTTGTTCAAAGCCCAAGGCATGAAGCTAAAGGTGGTATGTATCTTGTTCAAAGCCCAAGATGTGAAGCTAAAAGGTTTGGATGAGAGAGAATTTGTCATCTCTAAAGAGGAGTTGTTGATGTTTGTATACTGTGAGCAAGGCACAAATTTAATGCTAAAAGGTTAATTGACTCAACTGAGGTTTCCTTATACAAAGCATAAGAGGGGGTGATTGTCCCAACAAGAGGGTACCTTTTATTTGTTGTCTCGTACGAAGCCCGAGATAGAGGCTAAAAGGGTTGACTCAACAAGAGAGTACTAACAAGCGACTGACTCAACAAGAGAGTGCTTTTTATGTGTCTTGTATGAAGCCCAAGACAGAGGCTAAAAGGTTTGATTCAACAAGAGAGTACTTTTATTTGTCCTGTATAAAGCCCACGGCGGAGGCTAAAAAGGTTGACTCAACAAGAGAGTCTGTTTGACAGGTGATTGACTCAACAAGAGAGTCTTTTATACTCAACTAGAGAGTGTTTTGCTGTCTCGTACGAAGCCCGAGATAAAGGCTAAAAGGGGATTGACTCAACAAGAGAGTCTTTTATACTCAACAAGAGAGTGTTTTATATGTATCTTGTATGAAGCCCAAGACGGAGGCTAAAAGTTTTGACTCAACAAGAGAGTACTTTTATCTGTCTTATACTAAGCCTAAGACGAAGGCTAAAAAGGGTTTTGACTCAACAAGAGAGTCTGAAAAGGTTAGCTCCGCTGGGGAGAGTCATTTGTACAAAGCCCAAGAGGAGGCTATCTTACTGCTGAGGATTAGATCCATAGGCAGAACCAAGTGGGAGAGTCCTCATGAGAGAGGTCGGGTTTCTAAGTGAACAGTGTTTTTTCTATGTTTGAAAGGAACTTGAGAATGTCTTTGAGACTCAAGGGGTTTAGACTGTCCAAGTCTAGAGTTTTATCTATTGTACAATGCCCAAGAGGAGGCACGGGCATTAAAGGATGAGTATCAACCCTAAAGTGGCCAGCGGTTTGACACTAGAAAAACTGCTCTAGTAAAGGATGACTAAGTTTTGTCTTATACCTTTAAGAGGTCGTCAGGGTCCTTGTATTAAGCCCAAGAGAATGCATGAGAACTTCTAAGAAGCCGAAGGGTCCTTGTACAACGCCCAAGAGGAGGCGAGATGCTTTTAGGAAGCCTGTGGGTCCCAAAACCAAGAGAAGTTCAAGAAATGTAATTCACATAGAAGAGATCATTCTAGGAAAGTTCGAGAATTTGGAAGAAACTCAAGAGATGCTATTCACGGAGAATAGATCAACTCTGGGGAGTAGAGTGTCTTTGACAATTTCTAATGGTGACAGTCTGAGAAAAGGTTCACCGATAATACTGCCTTTCTCTTTGTTCCATATTGCTTAACCCCAAGAGAAGGGAAGACTGTGTCTGGAATCCTACGGGGGATCTAGTTTTGTTTGTATTTAATAGTGACCAACAAGGCTTTACCTAGTGCTAGACGTAGTTGCCGAGGAAAACTCTAAATAACTATACTAGTATTACACAGTGGATATCTGACAAGTATATAAAGGATGTGAAAGAAGACTTACAGTGAAGCAGCCCCACAATACAGTTATATACATATGAAAGCGATAAATGAAAGCGGATAAAACTTACCTGTTGTAGAGCTTCCATCCTGTTTTTTTAGTTGTTCAACAAAGAAAACTTTGATAACAATATTATATTCACAATCAAAGGAGAAAGTGCTTTGAAAAGATTGTTGGGACTTACAGCTCAAGGAGAGGCCTAGTTGAAAAACAACGATTGCACCGTTATTTTGAAAACTGTACTGGGACTTATACAATGACTGAGGCCCAAATTTATTTATGTACAAAGGGGGTTGGGTCTTACACTCTATTAGAGGCCCAAAGATGGGTCTTATAGCTCAAGGAGAAGCCCAGGGTTTTTGTTAAAAAGGCGATGATCGTGCCGAACTTTTTGACTGTATCGGGACTTACACAATACACTGAGGCCCAAATTATTTTATTTACAAATGGGTTGGGTCTTACACTTTAATAGAGGCCCAAAGTGTTTTAAAGAAAGGAAATGGGACTTATAACACGAGGGTAGGCCCAGATGATTTTCGTTTTGAAATGGCGATCGCGCCGAGATTTTTGAAAATGCAGTGGGTCTTATACAATGACTGAGGCCCAAAAATGTTTTGGTTTTCAAAGGAGGGTTGGGTCTTACACTCTATTATAGGCCCAAAGTGTTTGAAAAAGTTTGATGAGGGTTGAATTAATCAAAACCATAATTTATTTTCAAAGATATATTTTAATTTAATAAAAATTCAATTAAAATGATCAAAATTGTTAAACATGTGTGAAAAACAAATTGTGATCTTGGATTAATGTTTCAAAAATCATGTTTTAGTCCACAAAATGATTAGAAACCAATTAAATTTGGAAAATCAAGAAGGAAAAAACATTTTATATGTCAAAAAACAAATAAAACATTAATTCTTTGTAAAAATATCAAATATATGAAATAAATAATATTTTTGGGATTTTTTTAGTAAAATAAAATATTTTAACATTTTTGTGAATTATTAAAAAAAGAATCAACTCAAAATCATTAAAACTCAGAGAGAAATTAATTTTTGAATAAATTAAATAAAATCACAAAATTCAAATATTCAAATTTTCAAAAAGGGCGCCAAGAACATGGCAAGAACACGCGTGTGTTCTGAGTTTTGCCCAGATTTACATTTTTTATCCAATCTCACTGAATACTTGATGAAATCACACAAACCACATATCAATCTGCTCGTTTTCACCTCACGATCATGTCTATGGTCTTTAATTTCATTTATTCTAAGTGTGGAAGAAGAAATCAAAGAGAAACCTTAAGAACCCTAAAATTTGCATGAAGGCTCAGAAATTCCATACACGATTCAAACAAAGTAATTGATTGAGGGTAAACACTTTATGCATGATTATGAACATATGGAAAAATTATTGTGCAGCAAAATATGCATGAA
Organism: Lathyrus tuberosus; assembly: GCA_022829125.1. NCBI lineage: Eukaryota > Viridiplantae > Streptophyta > Magnoliopsida > Fabales > Fabaceae > Lathyrus > Lathyrus tuberosus. The sequence continues at coordinate 3,010,739 of JALAZF010000199.1, read as the reverse complement.
TCATAGAGTTATAAGAGCTCAGGCTTACCTCCTGCACCTGGTGATCATGTTTTGTGTTAGAGGTGTTGCAAGCTGGTTCCAATGATTTGCACAACTTCCTTAGGTGCCAAGTGATGTGTCTGAATGCTTGGAATGGTTTGAAACAAGCTGGAACTGAAGATGGTACCTCAACTGCACCTCTGTCAAGAACTTGAGCAGTTGGCAAGTGATTTTGTGATTTTGGTGTTACAGATGTTATGTGAGTGTTTGGATCACTTCCATATGATGTTTATGAGGTGTGTGTGTGTGATTGGTTTGGTTGGAATAGCTCTCAAACTCAAAACCCGATAATGACTTACCTTAGAAGGAAAAATTGGAAGTGAGAAGGAGATTTTGAGGAAAACATCTGTTTGATGGCTTTGGTGAACTCAAACTGATCATAATTTAGCTCTATTTATAGTAGAGCAAGTTTGTTTTAGCTGCAATAGTGAATGGCAACTGCAGCTGAGGTTTGGCCAATGTTGATCAATGGGAATCCAAGTCTCCTCTAGCCATTGACTAGAGGTTAGAGCATAGAGTTGTGGTTCCCTAGTTCAGATCTTATCCTTGACTCATTTAGTTGGAAATGGTTCAGTTCATGAGACCTTGGTGCATCCATTGAATGCTCCAAAACAAAATTGGAGTCTTGTCCCCTTTTTAGACATTTCTAGGTTTGGCATGCTATTTTTGGTTCCAAAGACTTTGGAGGCTTATGGATCAGTGCTTGTCCCTCCTTGGTCTCCCCCTGAGGTGTTCAGATGGATAAACTTGTTTGTCATTTGCACAAATTGCTCAAATCGAGCAAAATGCACAAATCTGCCATGTTATGACAGTTGCAGCAAGGCATTTTGCCATTATCATAACTCTTAGCTCAATTGGAATTTGATGGAGTTCTTGGCCATTTTGGAAAGCTCTTATATGATACAACATATGTGTGATCATAATTTGTCTTGATACTTTTTGGATCCAAGTGAAAAATCCCCCTACTTTTGGAAAAAAAAGCAAGACAGATTCTGACTTAGTGAAAATTCCACCAAGTGTTGGAAAAAGTGACATTTCATGTTTTCAGCCATTTTGATCATCTCATAACTTCAAATCCACGAGGAATTGGAATGAGGTGTAGTTGACACTTTTAAAGTATGCCATTAGAGCTACAAATCAATCTTTGGATCAGCCCAAATGGTTGCTTGGATCTCAAGTTATGATCCTTGGAAGTTGACTCCCTAGCCATTTTGTTCCATAACTTAGAAAATTTCTAAGTTTTTTATGGTTACCTCTTTTACAAGTTATCCCACTTTCTTTGATTTTTCTTGATGAATGTTTATTCAAATCACACATTAACATCATTATTGGGTTAAGGAACCATAATTGATCAAAAAATCAAAAAAGTCAAACTTTGACTTTTGGGCACAGTTAACTTTTTATCAGATGATTCCAAACTGTGAGATCCCCTATGAAATCAAGTCCTTGACCTAAATCAAACTTCATGTATTGATTTCATAGGTGTTATAGGGTGTATTGAATCATGTCCCAAGGTTTGGGAGCATGTCTTAGTCAAAAGTCAAAGGCACAGTTGACTTTTTTCCGCAAAACCCTAACTGTGGTCCTGATGAACTTGAAACTTGGGAATCAAGCTTCTTGGATCAATTAATTGTTGCAAATGGATCAATGTGGTGTATTAGATACCCTCAAATCATGTCTTGAGGTCTTGGCCTATTTTATGTCCCCAAAAGTCAATTTAGGGGTGAATTAGGTCAAGAAACCCTAATTCCTGATTTTTAGTGAATGCATCCCCTGAAGCCAAATTGACTTGATGATTGGGTTCATGAGGTCCCATGGAGTATATTATGTTATGATTTGAAGCATTGGCTCATGCCCAGAGGAAAATTTCCATCTGGAGGCCCTGGTCGACCAAAACCCTAATTTGGTGACACTGTCGATTTTGAGGCTTGGTCCACCTGGAATGCTGCAACATTGTGCTTGATTCTTGATGTGGGAGTCCTATTGATCCATTGTGGATGTTTGAGAGGTTAGACAAGTTGAAGATCATGTCATTCCTTGATTGATCCTTTGTCTAAAGCTCTGAGAGGGCTAGAAACCCTAATTATTGTTTGTAATAAATGCTCACCCATCTTTGGGGAGACTGATGAGGCATGATGGTTCATCCATATTGTGATGATGATTTACAAAATGATGGGATATCTTAGTGGTAAAAATTTGGGGTATGACAGATGCCCCTATTTAATCTTCTTGGACCCGAAGGGGTGAATGACGAAGGTATTCGGGCGTTCGGGGTGCAAGATGATTAAATATCGGAATGCGCGAAATTTTGACGGTGGTTATGAATGGAAGTTTGCTCATCCACCTTCTTTTGCTAAGCAATGATACTTTGAAAAGGGTGAAACTTCCCCTCGATCCTGGTCTTCAGCCAAGGAACTGGTCTTAGTTCTCTTTTGAAATAAACTTCCCTTCGATCCTAGTTTCCTACCAAGGAACTGGTCTCAGTTTCTGATATAAACTTCCCCTTGATCCTGGTTTCCTACCAAGGAACTGGTCTAAGTTTCTGAAATAACTTCCCCTCGATCTTGGTTTCCTACCAAGGAACTGGTCTCAGTTTCTGATATAAACTTCCCATCGATCCTAGTTTCCTACCAAGGAACTGGTCTAAGTTTCTTTTGTCAATAAACTCTTGACAAGGGACGCTATTCGTAGCGGTTTTCCTCAAACTTCTCGCCGAATTTTCCTGGGGAGATGCCATTTGAAAAAAAAAACTTTTGATGTCAGACTTGCTGGGGAACCCATTCGTCTGAGTTGTAGAGGTGTACAAACTTCTCTGTTGGAGAAGCCATTTGTCGACTCTATTGGGGAAAACGAGTCTCTTGAGAGACTGCTTTCTTGCTTGGGGATATTACATCATACTTTTCTCAGAGATCTTCTCGGAGAAATGCCATACAATGTACCCCAATTTTGAGGTGCTGATGACTTCATTAACATTAACTCTACTGGAGAGAAAAATCAATGTGTTGCTGAGAGTCTTTTGTCGTGAGGCTTTCTTTGGGGATTTTCCTTAATCTAGGAAAGCGAAGATATCATCTTCAATGGCGAAGAGTGATGTTCGTTGACGGTCTTTTTGTTTTTCAGAGGTTCAAGTTATCAAAGCGGTCAAGGACCAACTTCATCCCAGAAATAAACTGGGGAGAGATCGCGTAGATGATTTGCTTCCTGATGAGGAAAGAACTGACGACTCGATTGCCAAGAGGACTTTTATCACTAGGGGATAAGACCGACTAGAGTGATAGTGATGCAATATGAATGTGAATGCAAATCAATAATGCATGATGTATGTATGTATATGTTGATAAAACTGACGCGACATACATAATAGTAGATGAACACGACTGGATACTCAGCCACAGTGGGGGACGAAGAAGCACCATTCGTTCATGATAGAAATTCTGCCTTGCTTAGGAGAGATAGTCCCTGTGGGGAAAACCGTTGGTCGGGCTTAGGAAATAAGGACTCTGCCGAGGGGTGTCAGATGAAACAAGGTTTCTGACACAACTGATCCTTCAATCAGGTGTACTGGGTTAGAAGGAGTACATTGATTCTGCACTTTGAAGCTCAACCACCTTCGCAGAAGCAGTTGATATCCTTTCGATGTTCAACAGTCAAAAGAATTGCCATCTTTATTTTAAAAGCAGAAAAGTTTTAATAAGTAAATTCATTTTTGTTTCGTTTCAAGAATCATTGATCATGTTAAAACGTCATTCTGTAAAGCTAAAACAAATGAGAATTGCAAATTAAAGCACTAGGGCTCAAATTTTATTGATAGGATTGAAATCAGCCAAACGCGTGATTCCATGGAGTATTTACAAAGTTAGAAAATGGTAATTTAAGGGAAAAGGGCTACATTGAAACATAACGACCACTATCCTTCTACCAACTTTGAATTCTGGACATCCCGAGCTTCCGTCGAAGATGACCTTGACTGGAGTTTTCTGATGAATGGCATGACTGTTGCTGGGGTATTTGCCCCTGTTGGACGTAGTTACTTGCCATTAATCCCTAATTTTTTCCTGGATTATACTTTGAGATTTCCAATCCACCTGGGTGATTTTTGATCATGTCTCTAATTTTTTCCTGGACCGTCCTTTCGGGTTTTCAATCCACCGAGACATTTTTTTTAATTTAGGCAAAGTATTTCTTAGCTACATCAACATTTGTGGGGTAGGCAAATTCTTCTCCATCCATGGTTGCAAGTCTCAAGGCGCCGCCTGAGAAAGCTTTCTTGACCACATAGGGGCTATCATAATTCGGAGTCCATTTGCCCCGGGAATCAGTGAAAAATGATTGTATCTTTTTTAGCACGGGGTCTCCTTTTCTGAAGATGCGAGGTCGGACCTTTTTGTCAAACGCCTTCTTCATTCTTTACTGATACAACTGACCGTGTCATAGTGTCGTTATTCTCTTTTCTTCGATCTGATTTAGTTCATCGTGCCGACTTTGACACCATTCAGCTTCTGTAAGCATAACCCCTGTTGAAGTGCGGACAGATGTACGATAACCGTGCAGAGCAAAGGGTAGCATCTCGTGCCAGTCTATGTAGGTTATGCCCATATTTTGAACGATCCTCTTGATGTTCTTGTTAGCCGCTTCTACCGCTCCGTTCATCTTGGTTCGGTAGCGAGATGAGTTATGGTGTTCGATCTTGAACTCATCTCATAACTCTTTCATCATCTTATTGTTCAAGTTAGATTCATTATCAGTAATGATCTGGTTTGGAACACCATAACGACAGATGATATTGTTTTTTATAAATCGGACCACCACTTGTCGAGTTACACTGGTGTATGACGCTACTTCGTCCCACTTGGTGAAGTAATCAATGGCTACCAGGATAAACCGATGTGCGTTCAAAGCCTTGGGCTCAATCATGCCAATCATGTTGATTCCCCATATGGAAAAAGGCCATGAGGAAGAGAGAACTTTGAGATGTGTAGGCGGTACATGGATTTTGTCAGAGTATATCTGACACTTGTGACACTTTCTCATGTACTTGTAGCAGTCGGATTCCATGGTCAACCAGTAGTGCCCTGCTCTTAGAATTTTTCTCGCCATTGCGTGTCCGTTGGCATGAGTGTCGAAGGATCCTTCGTGAATTTCTTTCGTTAGCATGTCTACTTCTGGTCTGTCTACGCATCGGAGCAAGACCATGTCGACATTTCTCTTATAAAGTGTATCACCGCTCAGAAAGAAGCTGCCTGCCAATCTTCTGAGGGTCGTTCTGTCTTTTCTGAGTGCCCCAGGTGGGTACTCTTGATTCCGAAGGAAGCATTTGATATCGTGATACCAAGGTTTGTCGTCTGTGAATACTTCAAACCCGAAGCTGTGGGCTGTAACGCCCCAGTTTTGTCAGTTTTTATTTAATTGAGTCGTTTGATTATTTTATTATTATATTATTTTATTTCTGACTTTTATGTGGAAATATGTTATTTTTCAAAGTTGTGATATTTTATCGCGTTTTGGGAACGTTTGCGAGATATTTGAGTGTGGGGGTATTTTGGTCATTTCATCTTATTTTTCCTTAAGTTAGAAAATAGAAAATAGAAAGAGAGAAAAATAGAGAGAAAGAAAAGGAGAAGAAGGAAAAGGGAAAGAAAAGAGAAGAAGAGAAGAAAAAGAGAGAAAAACTTGGAAATCAAGAAATCAATCTCCCGACTTTTTTAAACACGATTAAATCGGGTAAGGGTGCGAAACTCGATTATTATATGCTTGTGTATGATTATGTATATATGTTTTTGGTTGTTATTGGATTGGAATAGAAATATAGAGTAAAAACCATATTATGTAGAAATTGATTAGAAATCGATTAAATTGTGTCGGAAATTATGTTTTCAGGTCCATTATTGTTGATACATGTTAGATACATGTTGTTAGGCATTGTATTGGTAATTTTTCTGGTGTATGGGTGAAAATAGGTTGATTTTGGTTGGAAAAACGCAGAACAAAGTTCTGCAGAATTTTCTGGATTTTCCACTGCCCATACGCGTATCACTCATGGCAATACGCGTATTGGTCAAGGCAATACGTGCATGGCATTGAAGAAAACTGGGCAATACACGTATGGAAGCTTCATTTTCTCGGCCATCTGTCCATTTGCATATGGTACGCGTAACGTTTAGGGCAATAAGCGTATGATGTAGGGCATTACGCGTATTGGAATTTTAAGGCGAATTTTGGGAAAAATGGGTCTCTGCCCATACGCGTATGACCTTGGGCAATACGCGTATGGAATGGGCGAAGAATCAGGGTAATACACGTATGGCTCAGGGCAATACGCGTATTGTTAGGAAAATTGCAAAATGGGGTTTTTCTGCGATGTCTTTTCTTGTTTAGTCCGTAACTTGTGTTCCGTTTATCCGTTTTTAACATTCATGGTATCGTTGAGTAGCTATTGAACTGTACTTTCTTATTACAATAATTTTGAGATTGTTAGCCGATTTAATTATGTCGTGAATTTGGAATAGTGTCGTTTTGTCGACTTTTGTTGTTATAATTGTGTGTAATTGGTGTGTATCATGCAATGTGCTGTTGATATGGATATGGTATGATTTGCGTGCTGTTGTATGGTATAAATGCATTGTTTTGGGCTTGAATAGCAAAGCATGAATTATGTTAAGTGGGGTGGTTGCATATATGTGTGCATTTGAATGTCATGAGTCATTGTATGCTGAGCATCATGATATGCATTCTTGTGACGTCCTGAGTGGCGGATTGATTCCAGAAGGAATCTGCTATAACATCGTGAGCCTTAAAAATAAGAGGACTGAAAGCGATCTGATTGGATCGTGCGCCTTAAAAATAAGAGGACCAAAAGCGATGGTTATAGACGATCGTGTGCCCATGTGGGGTGTGAGCGATCAGATCGTGAGCCTTATACAAAGAGGACCGAAAGCGATCCATAAATGTCGTGAGCCTTATACAAAGAGGACCGAAAGCGACGGGGAACATCGTATGCCCGACGGGGAGTTACACTAAGTAACGAGCGATGGTTCCAATAGTTCCTGAGTGAACTGGTGTTGAGAATTGATGGAAGTCGGTACCGCATGTGCATATGCATAGAGTCGTTGTGTCGGTCTCTTGCATTTGCATAAATCTTTAATGGTTTGTTTATGTGTGGAATTATGGATAAAATTGATAAATTGATATATGGATAAGTGTTGGTGATACTTGTATTGTGCATGGTTGGTATACCTTGGTGATGGAAATATGAAATATACATTGTGTTGTTTTGTGTGTGAATACTGGTATGAGTTGTGGTGAGAACAATATATATGTGTATTTTTGGTGTTATATATAATTGTATGCAATTATATTATGATTGTTTTTCTCACCCTTCTGCTGTTTTATAATGCTCTATGAGGCATTGCAGATTAGATTGCTGGAGGTCTTTTTGTGAAGCTTAGGTCTTCATTCTTTTGTCGGTCGGCTCTGATATGTGACACCGGGTAGTTAGGGAGACCGTTGGTGATATGTGTGTATATGTATATACATCTTTTGGCTTGTGCATGTATGACTTGTTGTATGAAAAACTTTTTATGGGATATATATATATATATATATATATATATATATATGAGATTTCAGTACAGATTTTCCGCTTTATTCTGTATTTGAATTGTGGGTAGTAGGAACTAAGTTCCTCTGTTTATTTGCTACCTGCGAGTGTTGTATATCTTTATGAGCAGGTGTTGTATGTTTGTTTCAAATTGATGTGACCCCTCAATCTATACAGTGCATGTTTTAAATATACTCTGATGAAATTTTGAATTTTATTTATCGCTTTATTAGCTTGGGGGTATAGATTGGGGGTGTTACATTAAGTGGTATCAGAGCCAGTCCGTGTCAGTTTGTGTTAGTCCTTGTCGGTCTTGGTGTTTGGTTGAGCTGTTTGTTTAACCATAGTTGCTGTTATTGGAAATGAACAGAATATGGCTGGTAGGAATGACGCTGCTTTGGCTGCTGCTATGCAAGCTATGGCTCGGGCTGTGCAGGGTGCACCTAATGCTGCTGGTAATGATGAGTTCAGGAAGAACAAACCGTCTGTCTTCAAAGGGAGACACAATCCTGATGGTGCACAGATTTGGTTGAAAGAGATTGAAAGAATTTTCCGAGTGATGGATTGTGCTGAGGATGAGAAGGTGAGACTGGGTACTCACATGTTACTAGAAGAAGCTGATGATTGGTGGGTTAGTACACGTCATGTGCTGGAAGCTGCAGAGGAAGAGATCACTTGGGCTGTGTTTAGCATTGAGTTTCTGAGGAAGTATTTTTCTGAAGATGTAAGAGGAAAGAAGGAAATTGAGTTCTTGGAGTTAAAACAAGGTAATATGTCTATTGTTGATTATACTGCTAAGTTTGTGGAGCTTGTGCAGCTTTATCCTCATTATGCTGAAGCGACTACGGAATTTTCTAAGTGTGTAAAGTTTGAGAATGGTTTGCGTCCTGAGATAAAGCAGGCAATTGGTTATCAAAGGATTCGGAGGTTCTCTGATTTGGTGGATTGTTGTAGGATTTATGAGAAGGATAGTAAGGCTCGTTCTACTCACTATAAGAGTGTGAGCGAGAGGAAAGAGAAGCAACAGTTCCGTGGTGGTCCATATGTAACACCAACTGATAAGGGTAAACAAAGGGGTACTTTTGAAAGAAGGTCAAGTGGAGGAGGAATGTCTGGTCCTCTGAGATGTTATAGATGTGGTGATGTGGGGCATCGTCAGTCTGAATGTAGGAAAGATTTGAGGAAGTGTTCTAATTGTGGAGGTTTAGGACATATTGCAGCTGATTGTGCAAGGAAGAATGTGGTGAAGTGTTTCAACTGTGGTGAACCCGGTCATATTAGTTCGAAGTGTTCGAAACCGAAGTAAGCTCCAGCTAGTGGGAAGGTATTTGCATTAGCGGGAACTCAGACTTCAAGTGCAGACCGTCTGATCAGAGGTACTTGTTTTATTAATAGTACGCCTTTAGTTGCTATTATTGATACTGGAGCGACTCATTCGTTTATTTCGTCTGAGTGCGCGAAGCGTTTGAATCTTGTGTTGTCTTCGATGGGTGGTGAGATGGTTATTGATACTCCAGCAATGGGGTCAGTAACTACTTCTTTGGTTTGTCTAAGTTGTCCTTTGACCATTTATGGTAAAGACTTTGAGATGGATTTGGTGTGTTTACCGTTGGAGGGTTTAGATGTGGTTCTGGGAATGAATTGGTTGCAGTTCAATCGGGTTCATATTGATTGTTATCATAAGTTGGTAAGGTTTCCTTCTCTTGAGGAAGACGAAGACTCGAGTTTCTTATCTACCAAAGAGTTGAAGAGACTTTTGGCGGATGAAGCTCAGTTGTTCGGGTTGTTTGCATCTTTGACTGTGGATAGTCAAGTGTCACTTGATGTGTTTCCTGTTGTGTGTGATTTTCCTGAAGTGTTTCCTGAGGATATTTCAGACTTGCCGCCAGAGAGAGAGGTGGAGTTTTCTATAGATCTAGTTCCTGGTACTAGACCTGTATCGATGGCACCATATCGTATGTCGGCATCTGAGTTGGTTGAGTTAAAGAAACAGTTGAATGAATTATTGGAAAAGAGGTTTGTGAGACCAAGAGTTTCTCCTTGGGGTGCTCCAGTTTTATTGGTGAAAAAGAAAGATGGAAGTATGCAGTTGTGTATTGATTATCGCCAGTTGAATAAGGTGACGATTAAGAATAAGTATCCTCTTCCGAGAATTGATGATCTGATGGATCAGTTGGTTGGTGCTTGTGTGTTCAGTAAGATTGACTTGAGGTCAGGGTATCATCAGATAAGGGTGAAAGAGGAAGATATCCAGAAGACGACTTTTAGGACACGATACGGTCATTATGAATATTTTGTGATGCCGTTCGGGGTTTCTAATGCGCCGGGTGTGTTTATGGAGTACATGAATCGTATTTTCCACGAGCATTTGGATCGATTTGTTGTGGTGTTTATTGATGACATTTTGATTTATTCTAAGTCTCGGGAGGAGCACGCGGAGCATTTGCGTATTGTTTTACAGGTTTTGAAGGATAAGAAGCTTTTTGCCAAATTGTCCAAGTGTGAGTTCTGGTTGTCGGAGGTGAGTTTTCTTGGGCACGTGATTTCAGGTAATGGGATTTCTGTGGATCCATCTAAAGTAGAAGCAGTTCTACAATGGGAGGCTCCAAGATCTGTTACTGAAATTCGAAGCTTTTTGGGTTTGGTCGGATATTATCGAAGGTTTATTGAAGGTTTTTCTAAGTTAGCACTTCCTTTGACCCAGTTGACTTGTAAAGGGAAAGCATTCATTTAGGATATTCGGTGCGAGGAGAGTTTTAATGAGCTGAAGAGAAGATTGACGACAGCTCCGATTTTGATCTTGTCGAATCCTAATGAACCGTTTGTGGTGTATTGTGATGCGTCTTTGATTGGTCTAGGTGGTGTTCTGATGCAAGAAGGTAAGGTGGTGGCTTATGCTTCAAGGCAATTGAGAGTGCATGAGAAAAATTATCCTACTCATGATCTTGAATTAGCGGCTGTGGTTTTTGTGTTGAAGATTTGGAGGCATTATCTCTACGGTACAAGATTTGAAGTCTTTAGTGATCATAAAAGTTTGAAATATTTGTTTGATCAGAAAGAGTTAAATATGAGGCAGTGTAGATGGTTGGAATTTTTGAAGGACTACGACTTTGGCTTGAATTACCATCCTGGTAAAGCTAATGAGGTAGCCGACGCATTAAGCCGGAAATCGTTGCATATGTCTGCTTTAATGGTTAAGGAGTGGGAACTTTTGGAATCGTTTAGAGATTTAAGTTTGGTTTATGAAGTGACGTCGGATAGCGTGAGGCTTGGAATGCTAACGATTACTAATGATTTTCTGATGACGGTTAGTGAGAAACAGAAGTTGGATGTGAAATTGGTGGATTTGATGTTGGTTGGCGGAAAAGATGCGAATAGTGATTTTCAAGTGGATGTTAATGGTGTTTTGAGATTTCGAGCTAGAATTTGTATTCCTAATGATGCGGAGTTGAAAAAGATGATTTTGGAGGAGGGTCACTGGAGTAATTTGAGTATACATCCGGGAACGAATAAGATGTACCAAGATTTGAAGAAGATTTTCTGGTGGTCTGGGTTGAAGAGAGATGTGGCTCAGTTTGTTTATGCATGTTTGACTTGTCAGAAATCGAAGGTGGAACATCTGAGGCCTAGTGGTTTGTTGCAACCGTTGGATATTCCTGAGTGGAAGTGGGATAGCATCTCCATGGATTTTGTGACGGGGTTGCCGAATACACAGCGAGGGCATAATGCTATTGGGTGGTTGTGGATAGGCTGACTAAATCGGCTCATTTCATTCCGATTGACATCAGTTTTACTTTGGAGAGGCTGGCTGAGATTTACATCAGTGTGATTGTGAAATTGCATGGGGTTCCGTTGAGCATTATTTTGGATCGAGATCCGAGGTTTACTTCGAGATTTTGGGAAAGTTTACAGAAGGCTTTGGGTTCTAAATTGAGGTTGAGTTTGGCTTATCATCCGCAGACGGATGGACAGACGGAGAGAACGATTTAGTCGTTGGAAGATTTGTTTAGGGCTTGTGTTCTTGAACAAGGTGGTGCGTGGGATAGTTATCTTGCATTGATTGAATTCACGTATAATAACAGTTTCCATTCGAGTATTGGAATGGCACCGTTTGAAGCGTTGTATGGACGAAGATGTCGAACACCTTTGTGTTGGCACGAATCTGGTGAGAGTTCGGTGGTTGGACCAGAGTTGGTGCAACAGACTACGGAAAAAGTGAAGCTTATTCGTGAGAAAATGAAGGCTTCTCAGAGTAGGCAAAAGAGTTATCATGATCGGAGAAGAAAAGATCTTGAGTTCCAAGAGGGTGATCATGTATTTTTGAGAGTTACGTCGGTAACGGGTGTGGGTCGTGCATTGAAATCGAAGAAACTTACTTCTCGGTTTATTGGTCCTTACCAGATATCCGCGAGAGTTGGTGTTGTGGCTTATAGGGTGGCGTTGCCGCCGAATCTGTTGAATTTGCACGATGTGTTCCATGTTTCACAGCTTCGGAAGTATGTTTCAGATCCGTCGCATGTGATTCAAATGGATGAGGTTGAGGTAAGGAAGAACCTTGCGGTCGAGGCTTTACCGGTGAGTATTTTGGATCGCGAGGTGAAGCGGTTGAGAGGCAAGGATATTGCACTTGTGAAAGTGGCGTGGGGAGGCGCTGCTGAGGGCAATTTGACTTGGGAGTTAGAGAGTCGGATGCGAGAGTCGTATCCAGAGTTGTTCGTCTCAGGTATATTTTCGAGGACGAAAATTTCTAAGTGGGGGAGAGTTATAACGCCCCAGTTTTGTCAGTTTTTATTTAATTGAGTCGTTTGATTATTTTATTATTATATTATTTTATTTCTGACTTTTATGTGGAAATATGTTATTTTTCAAAGTTGTGATATTTTATCGCGTTTTGGGAACGTTTGCGAGATATTTGAGTGTGGGGGTATTTTGGTCATTTCATCTTATTTTTACTTAAGTTAGAAAATAGAAAATAGAAAGAGAGAAAAATAGAGAGAAAGAAAAAGAGAAGAAGGAAAAGGGAAAGAAAAGAGAAGAAGAGAAGAAAAAGAGAGAAAAACTTGGAAATCAAGAAATCAATCTCCCGACTTTTCTAAACACGATTAAATCGGGTAAGGGTGCGAAACTCGATTATTATGTGCTTGTGTATATTTATGTATGTATGTTTTTGGTTGTTATTGGATTGGAATGGAAATATAGAGTAAAAACCATATTATGTAGAAATTGATTAGAAATCGATTATATTGTGTCGGAAATTATGTTTTCAGGTCCATTATTGTTGATACATGTTAGATACATGTTGTTAGGCATTGTATTGGTAATTTTTCTGGTGTATAGGTGAAAATGGGTTGATTTTGGTTGGAAAAACGCAGAACAAAGTTCTGCAGAATTTTCTGGATTTTCCACTGCCCATACGCGTATCACTCAAGGCAATACGCATATTGGTCAAGGCAATACGCGTATGGCATTGAAGAAAACTGGGCAATACGCGTATGGAAGCTTCATTTTCTCGGCCATCTGTCCATTTGCGTATGGTACGCGTAACTTTTAAGGCAATACGTGTATGATGTAGGGCATTACGCGTATTGGAATTTTAATGGGAATTTTGGGAAAAATGGGTCTCTGCCCATACGCGTATAACCTTGGGAAATACGCGTATGGAATGGGCGAAGAATCAGGGTAATACGCGTATGGCTCAAGGCAATACGCGTATTGTCAGGAAAATTGCAAAATGGGGTTTTTCCGCGATGTCTTTTCTTGTTTAGTCTGTAACTTGTGTTCCGTTTATCCGTTTTTAACATTCTTGGTATCGTTGAGTAGCTATTGAACTGTACTTTCTTATTACAATAATTTTGAGATTGTTAGCCGATTTAATTATGTTGGGAATTTGGAATAGTGTTGTTTTGTCGACTTTTGTTGTTATAATTGTGTGTAATTGGTGTGTATCATGCAATGTGTTGTTGAAATGGATATGGTATGATTTGCATGCTGTTGTATGGTATAAATGCATTGTTTTGGGCTTGAATTGCAAAGCATGAGTTATGTTAAGTGAGGTGGTTGCATATATGTGTGCATTTGAATGTCATGAGTCATTGTATGCAGAGCATCATGATATGCATTCTTGTGACGTCCTGAGTGACGGATTGATTCCAGAGGGAATCTGCTATAACATCGTGAGCCTTAAAAATAAGAGGACTGAAAGCAGTCTGATTGGATCGTGCGCCTTAAAAATAAGAGGACCGAAAGCGATGGTTATAGACGATCGTGTGCCCATGTGGGGTGTGAGCGATCAGATCGTGAGCCTTATACAAAGAGGACCGAAAGCGATCTATAAATGTCGTGAGCCTTATACAAAGAGGACCGAAAGCGACGGGGAACATCGTATGCCCGACGGGGAGTTACACTAAGTAACGAGCGATAGTTCCAATAGTTCCTGAGTGAACTGGTGTTGAGAATTGATGGAAGACGGTACCGCATGTGCATATGCATAGAGTCGTTGTGTCGGTCTCTTGCATTTGCATAAATCTTTAATGGTTTGTTTATGTGTGGAATTGTGGATAAAATTGATAAATTGATATATGGATATGTGTTGGTAATACTTGTATTGTGCATGGTTGGTATACCTTGGTGATGGAAATATGAAATATACATTGTGTTGTTTTGTGTGTGAATACTGGTATGAGTTGTGGTGAGAACAGTATATATGTGTATTTTTGGTGTTATATATAATTGTATGCAATTATATTATGATTGTTTTTCTCACCCTTCTGCTGTTTTATAATGCTCTATGAGGCATTGCATATTAGATTGCTGGAGGTCTTTTTGTGAAACTTATGTCTTCATTCTTTTGTCGGTCGGCTCTGATATGTGACATCGGGTAGTTAGGGAGACTGTTGGTGATATGTGTGTATATGTATATATATCTTTTGGCTTGTGCATGTATGACTTATTGTATGACAAACTTTTTATGGGATATATATATATATATATATATAAGATTTCAGTACAGATTTTCCGCTTTATTCTGTATTTGAATTGTGGTTAGTAGAAACTAAGTTCCTCTGTTTATTTGCTACCTGCGAGTGTTGCATATCTTTATGAGCAAGTGTTGTATGTTTGTTTCAAATTGATGTGACCCCTCGGTCTATACCGTGCATGTTTTAAATATACTCTGATGAAATTTTGAATTTTATTTATCGCTTTATTAGCTTGGGGGTATAAATTGGGGGTGTTACATGGGGGGGGGGGGGGGGGCGTTCAAGGCGCATTATGTCGATCTTAGGTAGGTCGGTCCATTGACCTACACTAATCTTGGAAGAGAGAGTGGCTAGTGCATCAGCCATGTGATTCTCTTCCCGATAGATATAGTGAAACTCGATTCTGTTAAAGAAGGGTAACAACCTTCTTGCATAATCTTTGTAAGGAATCAGTCCTGATTGGTATGTGTTCCAATCTCCTTTGATTTGATTGACGACCAGAGCAGAGTCGCCATAAACATCCAAGTTTTTAATCCTTAAGTCGATCGCTTTTTCGAGACCCATGATTCAAGCTTCGTATTCGGCCTCGTTGTTTGTACACTTGAATGTTAGTCGGGCGGTGAAAGGAATTATGGTACCCTGAGGTGTTATGATGATTACCCCAATTCTGTTTCCGTAATGATTTACAGCTCTGTCAAAGATAAGTCCCCGTTGGGAACCTGGTTCTGGCCCTTCATTGGGTAGCGGTTCATCCCAATCTTTCATTTTTAAATACATAACATCTTCGTCTGGGAAATCAAACCCGATTGATTCCTGATCGTCAATCAGTTGATGAGCCAAATGATCGGCTAAAATACTCCCCTTAACGGCTTTCTGGGCGTGGTATTCGATGTCGTATTCTGATAACAACATCTGCCAACGGGCGATTCTTCCCGTGAGAGCAGGTTTTTCAAAGACATACTTGATAGGATCCATCTCAGAGATTAACCAAGTAGTGTGACAAATCATATACTGGCGAAGACGTTTGGCTACCCAAGCTAGAGCGTAGCAAATTTTCTCAAGCATAGTGTACCGAGTCTCGCAGTCGGTAAATTTCTTGCTCAAATAGTAGATGGCAGACTCTTTCCTTTTCGTTTCATCTTGTTGGCCAAGTACACAACCCATTGAGTCCTCTAGGACTGTGAGGTAAATGATCAGTGGTCTTCCTTCCACTGAAGGTGATAGAATCGGTGGGTTCAACAGGTATTCCTTGATACTATCGAAGGCGGTTTGGCAATCTTCTGTCCAAACGCAATCCTGATTCTTTTTGAGTAATTTGAAAATCGGCGTGCATGTCGCGGTCATGAGGAATATAAATTTGGAGATGTAGTTCAAACGTCCCAGGAATCCTCTGACTTGTTTTTTAGTTTTCGGAGAAGGCATTTCTTGGATGGCCTTGACCTTGTCAAGATCAACCTCAATTCCTTTTTGGCCGACGATGAACCCTAAGAGTTTCCCTGATCGGACACCAAATGTGCACTTGTTGGGATTCAAGCGGAGTTTATACTTTCTCAACCGCTCGAATAGTTTTGACAGGTGGGTCACATGTTCCTTCTCTGTTTTAGAATTGACAATCATATCATGGACATACACTTCATCTCTTTGTGTATCATGTCATGAAAGAGAGTAGTCATGGCCCTTTGATAGGTTACCCCGACGTTCTTCAAACCGAACGGCATTACCTTGTAACAAAAGGTACCCCATGGGGTAATAAATGAATTTTTCTCCATGTCTTTCGGCGCCATTTTAATTTGATTATAGCCCGAGAATCCATCCATGAAGGAAAAGACTTTGAATTTTGTTGTACTGTCAACCAGCATGTCAATATATGGTAAAGGAAAGTCGTCCTTCAGACTAGCCTTTTTTAGATCTCTGTAATCCACACACATTCTGACTTTTCCGTCCTTTTTCGGAACGGGTACTATGTTGGCTAACCATTGAGGATACTCTGATGTGGCGAGGAAACCCGCGTCAATCTATTTCTGTACTTCCTACTTGATTTTGATGGCCATGTCCGGGTGAGTCTGTCTCAGCCTTTGTTTCACCGGTGGACATTCCGATTTCAATGGTAGATGATGCTCCATGATGCTGGTATCTAACCCTGGCATATCCTGATAGGACCAATCGAATACATCGGGAAACTCTTTGAGAAGCCTTATCAAACTCTCTTTGGCAGTTGGACTGAGCAGTGCCCCAATCCTGATTTCTTTTCTTTCTTCCTCTGAGCCCAAGTTGACAGTTTCCAACGGCTCTTTGTGAGGTTCAATGAACCTTTCCTCCTGTCTGAGTAATCGGGAGATCTCTTCTGGAATTTCTTCATCAACTTCTTCTTCAGCCCCAAATACCGGAAACTCAAAGTTGGGAGAAGGCATCGGATCGTATGTTTTGACGGGGCTTAAAACAAGCAATCTGCATGACGTGATGATTGTTTTTTAGAAGAGATAGAGAGAATGCAAGAGTGTGTGCAGTGCTTTTTCTAAAAACTGTTTGTTTTTTATTATTGAATTGTTTTTTAGGATTACTATTTTCTGAAAAAACGAAAAGAGAAAACAGGAATAAGTGCGGAAATTACAGAACGATGTTATTTTATTTATGAACAAGTCGATTCTTGAAACTACAACCCTATAACACAAAACGCTGTCGCTTTGGGCAAAGCGAAGAGGGATATTTACAGTAAGTGAGCCCAATAAAAACATCCGTTTCACCTGGGCAGGGTGAAAGGTTAAAGACGGAAATTACTTTTACTTATGAACAATCTTTGGAACATCGACTGCAACCCATTGGCGGCGAACTCCTCGGTGAATCACAAAGTCTGACACCTTCTTTCTTGGTTTGTCCTCAGAAATGATGCTGATTTCTGGAAGAGCAGGATCATTGGAATCTGTATCACAAGCAGAGTTGTCGTAGGAGGATTCTTCTGTTGTATTTTGCATAGGATTTGTGCTCTCAGGTAAATCTCCCCATCCAGTTGGCTGGATGTCTTCGAGCCTGATATGAGAGCTTTCGGTAGCGGTGTACTTAACTATGTAGTCGTATTTTCCACTTGGTTGTCCCAAGGTATCCCACACTTCTTTGGAACTGGAGGAGTCATCTCTCTCGATGACGTTGACCTCGGGGAAAGCATAGTTAATGAATTCTAGTCCTGCAAGCTTTGCGAATTCATCGTCGTGCTGGATATTTTCTGAATGACCTGAGTAATGATCCCATGACATGGTGGGGACGCAGGTATTCTTTTCAATGATGGTCAGATGATTTTCATTGTTTAGCTAATTTTCTTGCCCCAAGTCTCCTGGGTACGGCTGCCAGATAGGCCGGCCATCCATTGGGCCATAATAGTCAGGGTCAAAGTTGTCCTTCATCAAAGTGTCCTCCTCTAATGAGTTTGGTGGAGCACGACATCCTTCTGGATCACAATCTCCGTATATCATTTTGACGTCTGATCTTGGTATATATCTCGGACTCTGTGCGGGAAAGTAAAATGGCGTAGGCACCTCTTCCTGAGACATATAACTGTCCTCGTTAAGGTAGGACTTACATTTTTCCTCTGTATCAGAGGGATCACCCTCGTTGATGGTATGAACTTCTTGAGATATTGGGTGAAGGAAACCTCCACTATGGAAGAAATCCTGAATGGGATGAAGACTTTCATCGTTAGCAGCTGTCTGGGTACAGGTTTAGGAAAAACCAAGACCCTTCTTTGTTTTGTTATCAGTATGAATGACAAGTTGTCCCCATCCTTTGGTATTGTTACTTTTGATCACTTCGAGAGCATCTCTGTATGAGGAAATCGAGGTTCCTTTCTCTGACTAATTCTCATCGCTCACTGATAGTGCCTGGAACTGCGTTCCAATAACCTCCTAGGTTTCTACACAAGTGGATAATGAAAGGTTACTCACGATCAAGGCTTGTTCTCCGCAGACCGTGACTAGTTGATCGTTCTTGACGAACTTCAATTTCTGGTGCAGCGTCGAAGTGACTGCCTCAGCCTGGTGTATCCAAGGTCTTCCTAATAAACAGTTGTATGTTGCTCGGATGTCCATGACCTAGAAAGTGACTAGGAAAGTGTGAGGACCAATAGTTATGGGAAGGTCGACTTCGCCGATAACTGCTTTCCGAGACCCGTCAAATGCTTTGACGATGACCTCACTGCCCCTCATTGGGGATCCTTTTAATGATAGTCACATTAAAGTTGACTTTGGCATAACATTCAGAGCCGATCCGGTGTCTACCAGTATACTGGGTAAAGCATCGTCCTGGCAGTTAACTGTGATATTGAGCGCCATGTTGTGACTTTTGCCTTCCTCTGGAAATTCCTCATCACTGAACCCTAAGTTTTTACAGGAAGTGATGTTAGAGACGATGCTATCGAACTGTCATATTGACACATCCTGTTCCACAAAGGTCTGCTCTAAGACTTTCTGTAGAGCCTCTCTGTGGGCTTCAGAACTGAGTAAAAGTGATAGCACAGAGATCTTTGAAGGAGTTTATAACAGATGATCAACAATGTTGTATTCACTCCTTTGGATGAGCTTCAGCATCTCATCATTGCTTTTTGAAAGGTCGGGATCACTGGACTAACCAGCTGGTGGATTGGGAGCTTCTGTCTGAAGTTCCTTTTCTTTGGTAAGTTCTCCAACTCCTCGGTTGAAGATTCGACCACTCTGTGTTCCTCAACTGATGTCTGCAATATTCACAACGGAGGGTAATGGAATTTCCTTTCCATTCTCAATTATTTTTGCACCATATTTGTAAGGGATCGCCTTAGCAGATTTGTACGGCACTGGTCCCAGCAAGTAGATAACTACAGGAGCCTTCTGATTTTTCTGACTGTCATAGGTAACTTCAATCAGTTCTTGGTTAAGAACCTTTGATTCATCAAGCAGAGGGATGATGGCAGAAACATCTTTGGTCCTCTCGCGATCAGAGATTACAACCACATCTTTGATTTGATCAGCGAAGTAGTCGGGCATCAAGTTGATGGGCCCCGAAACTGGACATGGGTGAATCTCTTTGCGGTCCAACTGACCCTGAAGGGCTGCTCGAACGAGGTAGCATCCTTGATTATTTTATGAGCAGACTCTACAACGCTTGTAGTTATGTGGTGGCACCTGGCCACGTCCGCTTTGCATGCAGTGTAACCTCACTAGATCTGTTTCCATTGATCGAACATCATGACTTTGATGCCTAGTAGGGGTATCGTGGCCCTGATGCTAAGGTATATACATACGATCTCATATTCCTGCACAAACGTAACTGCATTTGGATGAAGCTGCGAGGGCGCCAGACGCAACCAAGAAAACACCTTCCGCTAGAAGTCACTAAAGGGCAGACGCAATCCCGCTTCTAGGAAGGTGAAATCGTACATAGGGAATCTCGATCCTTTGAATGACGAGCATATTCGGTGGTGCTCCAGAGGCCTGTACGCCTGCCAGTTCTACGAGGAGCCCTCACAAAGGTCCTCGACGGTAGCATAGGCGTTGGACTTATTTGTGACAAATAAAAAGGGGACGCCCAGAGGCTCCTCCTAGGCCCAATCCTCGGCCGTTCGTCTTCGAACACCGCTGGTCTGCGCCGCTGATGAGTCAGGCTCGTGGTCAGTCTCAATGACCCCCTAAATTCTCTTGGCAGTCATTTTTTACCTGAAAAGCAGAGGAAAATGGTGAATTCGACATTCCAGATCAAATCCACCCTTCCACCGCAAATCAAGTGAAAGTGAGAGGAAAGGAGAAACCGCGACAAAACTCTACCCGCGCATAATACAAAATTCTCCTCGACATATACTCCCTCCGGCCAAACTTTTTCGCAGCCACGAAATCACAGAGAGACCTCCTGGCCGAGGTCGTTGTTGCGTTAGTTAGTTAGCAGGACACGACCCCCTCGAGGCCATCGGCTAAGATCCTCGACCCCCCTCGAGGCCATCGGCTAAGATCCTCGAGACCTCTATCTGACGTCCTCGAGGCCTTCATTCCACGCCCTCGGGACCTTCTTCCCACATCCTCGGGATATTCATCTAACGTCCCCGGGACCTTCATCAGGTCCCCAAGTTCTTCATTCTATGACCTCGTGAGATTCATCCCATATCCTCAGGACCTTTATCAGGTCCTCGGGTCATTCATCCCAGCTCCCCAAGGCATTCATCCGAAATTTAAAGGAGTCTCACCGTTTATGCCGGAAACCCCGTGGTCTCCCCGGGAACTTCATCGGTTCTCTGGAGGAACCACCGTAGAACGCATTAAACAAAGAGAAGGGGCCGAAAATTTACTTGGAACGATGGTTATGGATTGACAGTACGATGGGGGCGTGGTGGATATACGGCGGTGAAAGTTGAAGAGAGAGAGAGAGAGAGAGAGAGAGAGAGAGGTCTGAGCAGGAAAGTAGAAACGTGCAAATGGCACGACCTCAACTCCTATTTATAGAACTGTTACTGGACTCGAGGCGTCCCTAGGCACTTGAGTGCGCTACTCCTAGCCGCCCTAGGCATTGATGGCGAGTGACACGTGGCGCTTAAAACCCTGTGTGCGTCTTCTCATTTCCCTTTGTACTCGCGTTATGAACGCGTCCGTCTCCTTTTGTCTCCCCTTATCGTCGACCAGAAATAGCCTTTAGGATGTCGGACGGACGTCGGTCCCCGAGACTCCTGCCCTTCGAACATCCCCTGCTCCTAACTGCCTGCATGTTCCACCAACTCAGCATTTCGGGCACGCTGCCCCTACTAAACAGGTCCCCGGAGAATGGACTGACCCTTAAGTCATTACTCTGACTCTTCAGAGCAACGACTTGGGGGCTCCTGTTCTGGACTGGTCCGGCGCCTGCCCACCAGTCGGGTAGGCCCAACCCAATGTTACGCTAAGCAGTCCATTACGGTCCAATCCTCTTCCTCGTCGGGCACATCCAGATCCCACCATCGTCCAGCAGGGCACTACATGGCTCAAGGGGAGATCTCGCATCTGCCGCTACGGACTTCACGTGCTCCCCACGTGGGGACACGTTATCAGGTAACTACCCACTTCCAAAAGAGATGGTAAACCCACTTTCCAGAGATCACGGGGTAGTTACTCCAGAGAGAAGACGACGTACCGGTCTTCCCTACGCCACGTAAGCCCTAACAGTTATGTGCATTGGGCCTAGTGACCCAACCCATTGCAGACGACCGTTGGCCCAGCGCTGGGGGCACAATATTAATACCCTCTCTCAGTAGAGGGTTAGGTATTCTAATTTTCACTCTCATTACCTTTCTGTACTTGCTTTCTTCGTCTCTGACTTTAGCATCGGAGTACCTTGCAGGTACACCCCCACCTTCTCACCACCACCGGAGTAACGGAGCTCACGACGTGTTGCTGGCCACCGATCCTTTTTCTGATCAGGTACAATCAAATTTAATTAGGTTTTATTTATTCTAATCTTGGCAATTTGTTTGTTCCATTTTAGTTAATTCCTGATATTCAATGTTAAATTTAATCTTTGATGCATTTGGCTGTGTTTAGATCCTAATTTTGATGTCCTATCTCTTGAGCTTTTGATTTTCCTGAGCATTTGCTATACATTTGGTACTTGAGGTTTTCTATTTGTCCCTCTGTTGCTTATACCTCATTACAAAGGAAAGGGTCCCCCTCCGTTGACTGCCATGTCATAGCTTAGCCTAACTTCATTTTCCTTCCCTTTAACCTAGCCCTAGGTTTAGAGTCGTCTGTTAGACGACGAGAATTGATCTAGAAGGGGGGTTGAATAGATAACTAATTTTTAAAGGAGAGTTGGTGCTTAAATTTGATTTTAAAATTGTTTGCGGAAGCGACCGAGGAACTATATCGTCTAAAAGAACTGGTTACCGAAAAGACCAAATATGCGTAAGCCAAACGAAATGATAGGCTCAATGAGAAAACGAATCTCAAATTTGATTATTAATCAATATACTTGACTGCACTTAATGTTGTTCAATTTCCAATGATTAATTAAAAAGTAAACCTAATAGAAAAATTCACAAACACTTTGTGAGCGATCAATTTATCGAACACTTGGTGTGCAAAACACCCAAAGTGATAACTTCTATATAAATGTAGTGCAGAATTTTTCCAAATACAATCAAAGTGATTGTAAAGTGTTTTCAAACCAGATTTTCAGCACTACACTATAACAAAATTTTATCGATCAATTGATTATTCACAAACATAAACATTTCAAAAATTAAAGAGATAGGGAAAGAGAGAACAACACCGAATTTGTTTAGGAAGTTCCCCTTTCGTCCTCGCTTCGGGTACGTTTGCCCCCAATTCTAAAACTAGAATTGAGATATCTATAATCTTGTTGCAAATGTTTTTACAAGAGAAGCCTTAGATACCACACACTCAAGAAACCTCATTGATGTTGACACTATGTCTTCTCTCCCCTCAATTCAAGTCGAATCAAGTGCCTCGAACGTGTTGAATAAACCTCCATTACCGCTACTAGATTGAATGAACACATCGGTCTTCATTTACCTTCGCTCGGCTGATTTCAATCACACACAGTTCGAATCCAAACCTTTCTTGCACAATCCTCCAATTAACACTACTAGATTGAACGAACCCTTCGTTCTTCAATCACCTTCAACCAACTACAACTTTAGAGTCGCCGCACTCGACGTAAAGTCTTGCCTTAGACATTACTTCCCCTTGGAACCTTGACCCCGTCAAGAAGTTCCTCTTCCTCTTTGAGGAGAACTACGGATACTCTGATTCCACTCCCGTCAGGATACGTAGGCACAAGATGCGATATCTTGCCGAGTATACTTAGATACTAACCCCTAGGGTTTCAGCCTTTAGCATAACACCCTTAGCAAGCGAGTAATAGATAACATAAGTACTAACAAGAGGTTCCTGTAGAGTACTACAGACGTTTAGGATGCTAATACCTTCCCTAGGCATAACTAACCGCCGAACCTTAGATCTCTTAGGTTTTTTTTCGTTCTTGAACCTTTCCTTTGGATAAATCAAAGACGGTAGTGAACATTTAAAGAACTGTGATTCAAGTTAATATAATAGCTTGATATCCTATTCTCACCGCAACATTAGGGCTTCGTATTCGGCTTTGTTGTTGGAGCACTTCCCGTCCACCTGACATTTGAACTTAGTTGGAATCCCTTTTGGGAAGATTATTAGGACCCCAACGACAGTTCCATTTTTATGGCTCGACCCGTTGAAATACAGTTTCCAAGGGTCGGTGTCGACCATATTTACATTTGGCTCGACTATTGCATGGTCTACAACAAAGTCTGCCATAATTTGACCATTCATGGCCCTCAGAGGCACGTAAGTCAGAGAGAACTCAGTTAACGTGAATGCTCATTTCCCAATTCGACTATGTAAAATAGGTTTAGACAACATATGTTTAATAACATCGAAATGAGGCAAAACATAAACATCAACTGGTTTTATATATTGCTTTAATTTCACACATGATAAGTACAAGCACATGCACAATTTTTCAATCATAGTGTACCTAGTTTCAGCATCTACTAAGATCCGACTGAGGTAGTAAATGGGCCTTTCAACTCCACTATCATCCTCTTGACCTAACATACTTCCTATGGTCGAATCAGATGCAGCAATATATAACTTCATATTTTTATTTCTACTAGGAGGCAATAAAATAGGAGGTCTTGTGAGATACTCCTTGATGGCGTCGAAAGCCATTTGCTGCTCTTGCTCCCAATGAAAATCACTCACCTTCTTGATTTTTAGTAGTGGCGAGAAAACCTTCGTCCTGCCGCTTAAGTTCGATATGAACTTTCTCAAGAAGTTTATTTTCCCCAACAAAGATTATAATTGTCTCTTTGTTGAAGGATGCTTGAGATCCAAGATTGCCTTCGTCTTGTTCTGATTGATCTCGGTGCCTTTTTTTATGTACCACGAAACCTAGAAAGTATTCTGCATGTACACAGAAGGCACATTTTAGTGGATTCATTTTTAATCAATATTTTCTCATTCTCTCAAATAAGCGTCGAAGATGGTCCAAATGACCATTTTCAAATGAGGATTATATCATGATATCTTCAATATACACCTGCATAAAAATTTCTATAAAGTCATGGAACATAGCGTTCATAACTCATTGATAAGTTGCTCCAGCATTTTTTAAACCGAATGGCATGACAACCCATTCATATGTTCCCAAGGCCCCTGGACATCGAAAATTTGTTTTGGGCACGTCGTCTTCTACTATGAAGATCTGGTTATAACCAGAATATCCATCGAGAAGACTGAGGTATTCGAAGCTTGCGGCTGAGTCGACTAGCATTTCTACCACTGGCATCGAATACTCATCTTTTAGCGTCGCATTGTTCAAATCCCTAAAGTCTATACAGTCTTGAAGCATACAATTTTTCTTAA
Source organism: Lathyrus tuberosus (assembly GCA_022829125.1). Lineage (NCBI taxonomy): Eukaryota > Viridiplantae > Streptophyta > Magnoliopsida > Fabales > Fabaceae > Lathyrus > Lathyrus tuberosus. Next base: position 2,985,723 of record JALAZF010000199.1, on the reverse strand, counting down.
TAACGGGTACAATGTTAGCCAACCATTTGACGTACCTTGCAGTTCTGATGAACCGACTTTTGATTAACCTTTCGATTTCTCGCTTAATATTCATTGTGACTTCTGGAGCAAACCTTCGAGAATGTTGCTTTACTGGCCTTTTTCTGGGATGCATAGGCAGTCGGTATTCTACCATGCTTCGACTCAGACCAAGCATCTCACCATAATCCCAGGCGAAGCAATCTTTGTATTCTTTCAATAATTCGACTAACTTCACCTTCACGTTTGGCCCGACTTTGGAGCTTATATACGCTGGCCTCTTTGTAACCCCATCTCCAAGATCTATTTCCTCGAGAGGGTCCTGTGCTTGCATCCTTTGCAGTTCATTCATCGGGTCTTTTTCAAACCCCAATAGCTCGTTGTCGTAGATACAATCGAGCCTCCGGCTTTCTGAAGTTGTTGTCTGGTTGCTGGCCATTATCAAACTCCTCGTCTTCGGCCTCGACGGCCAAATTCTACAGTTCTTCAACTTCTATTGTCGCGATTATCTTATTTTTAGCCAAGTAGGCCAAAGTGCGAGCTAAGCTTTCTGACTCATTGATCATCTTCACCGATCTCATGCCACCACGTAGGTGGATTCACCTCTTCAGGTGTCATCGCCTATTCAGTATCCCAGATAAAACCATAGTCTGGATCTAAACTCAGGAACCAGTTTGGGTTCTCGGCAGAGGCGTAAACTTCTGACTTATCGTCACATGGGGCGACATTAGCTAAGTGTTGGTCGAAAGGCTTCTTTGAGCTTTTCGCTTCATCAATCATGTTGTAACTCTGGTCGGCTTCAATGTTTTCGACAATGCCATCTTTCCTCCAAATGATTAATCTTTGGTGCAAGGTAGACGACACCGCCCCTATTCCATGAATCCACTCTCGCCCCAATAACAAATTAAAATTTGTCTTGGAGTTTATTACCATGAACAACGTCGACCTGGTGGTCACCCCGACAGCCAATTCAACTTGAATCATTATTCGCCATGTCACCAGCTTCAGTTTAGTATCTGGCGACGTGTTCGACGGTTGACTCCTCAGCCTCCCCAGCAAACTTTGTAAGCTTTGGCACCTCATATCCCCTTGGCAACTCTGTTTGTAAAATAAAACTTGGAAATGGAGAGGAATAGGTTGGCCTTTGTAGGCCAGGATTGACACCATTTCAGACCATAATTCGCTTGACAATGGCTTCTAGGTTTTGTTCCCCATCCGCTGCATCTTGTCAAACCTACCTAACCACCTGGTCGGGGTCTTGGTTCCTATCAACAAGCACGACGGGGGGCCTTTGGGCCACCTTAGGCATTGGCTCGACCACATAGGGTTCTTGCTCGACGGTCTCGTCTAACCTCTCTTCGTGTCGAACCAGCGTCTCCGGTCGAGGTGGGGTCCTCTGTCGAGCTTGGGCCCTAGGAGCCTCCAAAAAGTCACCTATCCTAGTCATTTGAGTTGCAAATTGTTGGTAACTCTATGTCGAGTCTTGAATTAATGTCCTTAATATGGTCCCTATTTGCTAAGTCAACATATGAACCATTTCGTGGTTACTTTCGTCCATCTGTTGTCTCATGACTGTGACAGAACTGGACGTAAAAGTCGGGATTACCGGAAGCAGAAATCCCAGTCCTGTGGTTCGACTAAATTGGTTACCAAGCGGTCCCAATCCATGATAAGGCGAAAACCCTAAGAACGAGCCTTCGCCAAACGTCGAACCACTCCCATGCAGGCTTGCCATTACTTGTGTAGGCATTCCAAAGTTCCTTTCTCTACCGTACATCGGTAAAGTGAAACTGGGCATCAATGGCCCTAAAAAATTCAGTCACCGTCGGTCTTATCCCCTCAGATCGACGCGGTGACGGTGTCGGTCCAGTATGAGCGGTGGAATCCGCAACCATAATGTTAGAACCCACGTTGGTGGTTTTTGACACGACTGTATTTCCTCCTGAGGAAAACTCCTCATTCGGACTGGTAGTTCGTGGTTATACCATTTTACCAGTACGTAACAACATAAATCTAACACTTCGCGTCCCACTAGGCGCGCCAATTTGTTCGCATGGGATTTACGACGAACAACCGCTAGCCTCTTATAAAGTTTACGTGCAGGATCAGGTACAAGAATCCTAGACTATGTGTTAAATGTATGTTGATGCTTCAGTTTCTTAGGTTTGGAAAAAGGTGGATGAACAATTGCGCTTGCACAGTTGTGTTGAATCAATAAAAGGAAAAGTACAACAAAGAAGAGAAAACAAACAAAAGAAAGAAAAACTTGTAAATTAAATTGCTTAATTAAAAAAGGTGGATGCATGCATACATTCTGCAGAGTTTTGACTCGTTTCTCTCACACTGGTACTTTGAGTGTATTCTCCTAATGTAACAAAATGCGACCACTAAAAATGAATATGACACTTCCTTAAATAGGCAAAAAAGTGACGGTTATTCTTCTGCTCACAATCCCTGCGCTGCCACGTGTCCACCCATGTTCGTCCACTACCTTGGTAACTTCTCGTGCTTTCGTCTGCTACAAACTTGTTCATTCGCCTGAAGCCTTTGAGATTCCTTCGACTTCGACTGAGATGTCTATCTGTCAAGTCTGCTTCAATGCTCTTCCCGACGAGTCAGCTGTCGAGGGTGTTCCGTCATGGTTTTGCAAGATTCTCCGTCGACCATACTTCTGCATCCTTGGTCAAAATTTGCCAGCTAACAACGCTCCAACCTAATTTGCTGACACATGTCTTATTTAAGGGTATTTGATGTCTAAATTATCATTTTCTCAACCAAAACAGAAGATGGTTGCAATTGAAGCATGTTATTTTATATATCTAGTATGTAATATGCTATAAACTCATTTTTCTCAATATGTGGTAGTTGGTTTTGAACAATGTTTTGTACCGAATGTATAATTGGAGTCCAATCAATTACAACCTCTCCCATCAAAGTAAGGATGATTAATGTTCAACTATTACTTTTTTCAACAATAAAAAATTGTTTCCAATAAAATGAATTTTTTAGCTACTTTGCTGCTTTTGTTGTGTTTGTGTCAGAAAACATAAAGTACAAGATAAAATATAGTGGGAAATTACAAGACTGCTCAATTCAGAAAATTCAATATTCCTTAGAAATTTGAAGACTAAATTAGTCATTTTATATACACTATATACACTACAAAAACCAACATTACAATATATTAGCCTGTTTCATACACTTTTCATATATTCAAAGTTATTATATTTCCTCCATTTCAAATTTCAATATCATTCACTTTTCTTTTGAATTTTCTTCTTCTAATATTTTTCTCCTTTCTCTCTCTTTCTCACTTTCAACTTTATCTTCTCTAACAAGTGTATTTTTTGCTTGCAGGATAACTCTTCTCTATAACAAACAAAAATAGCAAAATTAAAGGTAAGTAAACGAATATTTTTCCTAATGTTACGTATCATTTTTCTTTCTCTTCCTTATCTTCGATGTTCTTTTTTATATTATTCACTTATCTTTTGCGTTTTCTTCTTTTAATTTTTTTTACCCTTCTCTCATTCTCATTTTCAACTCCACGTTTTCTAAAAAATGCACTTTTTTCTGTTTGCATGAAAATTGAAAGTTGTTCTTTCTAACAGACAAGAATAGTAGAAATAGCAATAATTATTTTAAAATAATTTCTTTTATCATTGATATTACTTATTATTTTTCGGTTGTTCTTTTTCTAACAAAAAACAATAATAAAAACATAATGACAAAAACAAATGCAAGTATTTAATTTTTTTTTTCTTTTATCACTTCTATTTCTTATTCTTTTTCCTTCTATATCCCTATATTTTGGTGTTCTTCTTTCGAACAAACAAAAAATAGAAACAATAGAAGTGCATAAATAAGAAATTATTATGGCTGATAATATTCTCATATTCTTCTTTTTATTAAATTGTAGAATCACTTGAAGATGTTCTATACTTAAAAAACATTATTTTGTACAAAAATTTATGGTTGATTTATGGTTGATGATACTAAAAATATAATTATAATATTTGTTCTATTCTTTCTTAACTCGTGACAAATAATAATCATAAAAATATGTTGAAAAATATGGTAGTGGTACTCTAAGACAAATTGTAGAAAAAATGTTGTTCATTTAGTTTTTTTATCCAAATCAAAATTAAATATTTGTTTTCAAAAATTTAAAACAAATAATAAATAGGCAAGAATTTCTAAATTGTTCCAACAAAAAAATTATTTATTAACAATTTTTGTCAATTTATCAAATCCAAAAATATTACCAAAAGAATTTCTAAATTGTTCAAACCGAAAATTTTCATTTTTATTTATTAATAATTTTTGTCAATTTATCAGATCCAAAAATAATTTTAATACGCCAAATGTACAAAAGATTAAAATAAGAATACAAAACTAAAAAAAATAAAACAATGATACAAACAATTCCAATATCATCAAATTTATGAACAAAATACAAAAATATATTAGCATCATGAGAGTTATTTGGTTGATAAACAACTCATCATTCTTTAAAGTTCTCCATCTTGAACAGAATAATACCTCCCAGAAGCTCACCCAAACAGAACGGGATGCATGTTTTGATATCAACTGAAATTTTGTTCCAGAGGGGATAAATGTTGGACCAGATGCCTGAGACAATATGAATTACTGGTTTATGACATATTATAGCTTTTGGGGACAGATGTCAAACACGAGATATGACATATTAACTTTTACAAGATGATGAAGCAAAAAAGCAATAAAACACACAAGATATTGGTAACCCGCTTCGATGAAACCACATCTACGTCTGGGGGGCAATCTACCCAAGAAAGGAAATCCATTACTTCGCATTAGTACCATTACTCCTACAAGAACCAACGAACTTTGTGTTCTTCAAAGCCTTTTTCTAAATCTATTGTCTTTCAATTTAAGGATTTCTCCTAAATATGAGAACCTACTCACTTTCTTCTCAATCACACAACCTACAATTGGTTTTTACAACTCAATGAATAATGTTTAATATTACGACTCAACTAAGAGAAACTAAATATGCCAAGTTACTGAAACATAGAAGTGTACATAAAGATTTAACACTAATCCTATTAGGGCATTAGTGTAGAATACAAAAAACACCATATTCACAAGCTTATAGACTTAACATCTTGGAACAAGGTTTACAACTCAATAAAAACCAAACTCTATGCTCCCATTATTCATGATTTATGCTTAGATTAAAAATTGTAAACCTAGCTTTCCATATTTCAAATCTAGTACTGTTAAAAGGTTAGGGTGTGTTCAGAAAAGATTCCCATAAAGGTGGGTTGAAATTCATCTTCCTCTTGAGACAATTAGTCCTTAAACAGGAGTTAGGCTATGACACCATTTGTTGGACATGTGGGTCCACACACAAGAGAGAGATGAATTATGTGTTTCAGAAAAACTTGAATTTGAAAAAAAATTTAAGTCAAAATCAAATTTTGAAAACAATTTAGAAAAGTTTTATAATTAAGCAGAAGAAAATAAAATTTTAGAAGGTAAAGTGCAGAAATTAAAAGTTAAGTGAAGAGATAAGACATCAAGAATTATACAGGTTCAGTAAAAAACGACTTAGTATTGTCCTCAAGATTTAATCTTAAGAGTATCTAACAAACTTAAGAACTTTTAGTATGTGAAACACTCGAACCTCTTATAAAATGAAAATGAAGTTATGGCTAGTTTCCAACCAAACAACAAACACATAGAATAGGTGAAGCTCCCTTGCAAGACTAAAGATTTTAAATATCTATAGCAAGAAAGTTTCTTGTATACCTGCTTTGAATTATGAGTATATGTAAATTTGAAACGTCTTGAAAATGAAAACTATTGCATTTATAAAAGGAATTTGTTTTGAAATAAATTTGTATTTTTGGATATTTGGCAACTACGAAGTATATTTTTTTCTCACAAATTTTTTTATCATATATATAACCAGACATTTTGTCTCTCCAAAATATTAAAACTATTATCTTATTTTTATAATATAAATATTTAAATTGAATCTAATATAAATGAAGTTTACGCATAAATGTTTGATACATGAAAGTTTATATTCAGATCCAAATAAAAGTTACAAATTGATCTTAAAAAATTGAAAACCGTACAAAATTGAATAATTTTAGATATGTTTGAATTTTAAAAACTTCTCATATCTGATCGAATTTTGATTTGATTTTTTAAATTCGTTCAAATCAAACTGAAAGCATTCATATATTTTAAGTTTTTTTTTTTACTTTTATTAGTATGATATATTTCTTCAATTTATGAGTAGGTGATATTTAATTTATTTTAGTAAAATTATTAGATTAATTTATCTATTTATTTTTATTATTATATTTATTTCAAATATAATCGAGCGTTCATATTTTATAATTTAAATTTTTAAAATTTTATATGTTATTTATTACTCAATTTTATTATTTCATAATATTTTAAAACTATTTATATAAAAATAATAATTTATAATTTGTATATTTAAAAATTGATTCTATACTTGTCAAAAAGTACATAATGTGTGGCTCCTCTACGCTGGTAAGGCTAGTCAAAAGCCTTAGTATTTTTCAGGTGGTTTAGGATTAGCTCATGGTGGTGAGAAACCCCATGGTATTTAGGATGAAGAGAGAGCAAGCTCACGTGAGGTGAGAAGCTCTGTAGCTTTTAGGGGTATATTGTGTGTGTTATGATCTGACTCATCACCTACTAGGGATGAGGTATTTTGTAGAGGCTTTATGGCCTATGATTTCCTTGGGAATGATAACCACTCACTTAGTTAGTGGTGGATCATTGAATCTATAGTTCCTAGGGAGACATGGATTAGCATGTTGACCTTAACTTCTTTATGACCGAGGAACATATTTTTCCATGTCCCCCATGTCTGGGAAAGTAATGAGCACTCAAAGTGAGGTGGTCCCTAATGGCGGGTGGTAGACGAGAGTCGCCCCTCTCTAGAGTTTGGTAATCCCCCACACTTAATAGGTATTCTACAAATATACCACTACACACTCCCTCAAGCACAAGGGCTTTAATAAAAGGTAAAGTTATTTAAACAATAAAGCATTAAAGGTATATTTCTAATGAGATACATGTCCCTGAAGCAAGTCGTTGAATCTTTTGGTCGAGACTTGGGTCTAAACCCTAAGCCAATATTACAAATTATGTCTCTCAGGGTAGACTTCAGTCACGTCCCTCAGGCGTGACTTTAAGTTGGGCTTTGTCTGAAGTGATGTTAAATCCCTCAAGCAAGGTGTTTAGATGAGCCGGTTGGATGAGACTTTTAGTCCCCTAGGTGAAAGTATATTGTTGAGCCTAATAGAAGAGACTCCAAGTTCCTCAATCAGGGCGTTGAGTATATTGGGCGAGACTTGGGTCCAAACCTTCGCGCAAAACTTACAAGTTAAGTCTCTCAGGCCAGACTTCAGTCGCGTCCCTTGGGTCAGACTTCATGTTGGACCTTATAGGAGGAGATATCAAGTCCCTTAGGTGAGGCATTTAAACAAGGTGGTCCTTGGTGGATAGTACGGTCATGATGTTAATAGTTTGTAAATTTTGCAGTCTAAGAGTTACTATGTTTAGCAACTCTAGTTTTTATGCAAGATATCTATTCCAACCATAACATTGTGTCTGCCCAACCAACCACTTATGCTCATGAAAACTAGAGTTCATCCACCATATCCACCAATACCCCTACTAAAAAAGCTTCTAATCTTATTTCACTTGAAGGCCTTGATAGGAATATTGAAATGTGAGACATAAGTCTTATGGCTCTAAGTCCTTTGAGGGACTCCTCTCTTGTTAAAAAAGAACTTGTTGTGTCGGTCTTGTCAACCAACTTTCTTTGATCAATAAAGGTTGATTTTTTTCTAATTCTTCTGTTGCTTGTTTGTAAAAGACGGTGTTGTAGCATGGACATAGCATAACCTCAGAATTCTTGAGTTTACATCTGTTTAGAAAATCGATGAGCTCTTCCTCAACCTTGGGAAAAACTACTTTCATCTACTCTTCATATCCCCTTATGTGCTCTCGGTTATGTCGACCATGAACACATCTAAAGGCTCGATGAATAAAGCCTCATCGACCTTAGGACAGATTCACCCTTTGGTCGAGCTTTTTGCTTCTCATCAAACTTGAGTCTTATGTCTTTCAACGCTTTCTGAACTAGATCCCCGAAAACACGCATTGTGAGGTTTTATGCCCAAGAAAATTATGAAATTTACAAAAACATTTTTTCTTTCTCTGTTCTAACAACGGTGTTTTCAACCCTTTAGGGATTACTATTTGGCCATCAAAAACCAAAAGATAAATTTTTTGTCACATTTAGTTACATCAAACATATAAGTTTTTGTAACAGATTTCTCATTTTTTGGTTCAATGGTATTTTTCCCATTTGAAGTCTTCAATAATTTGCACACATATGGAGGTCATGGATTCAGTTCTTCCACATTAACCTCATTTTCTTCGACAAAGTTGCTATCTATGTTGGATACATTTTTTATTTCATCTATCTCTACGTAAGCTACTTTTTCCTTTTTATGGTACTTACTCAACATGGCCTTTTTCAGGCTTCAAGCATTCGACCTGTTGAACCCTATCTGCCAATTGGGCCATATCTCTTAAATACTGCGTGTCTAATTTCTTCCTAATGGAATAATTAAGACCCCTGTGGCCAATTTGAATAATTTATTTTCATGCACTTGAGTGAAACACCTTGATTTCATTATCCTAAATATGTTCAGGTAATCAACTATGGTTTCAGCCACCTTTCGTCTCACACTGGCTAATTCTTTAAGGTCAATCTTATAATGGTCCATATAGAACTGCTCATTAAACACTCTTTCTAACTGATTCCAACTAAATACATAATGTAAAGACAGTGTGGTAAACCATATGAAAGTGTTCTTTGTCAAATAATTTAGAAAGTATTTCATTTTCAGATTCTCATTATTGGCTATGTCACCGGCCTAGGTTTGATACCTGGCAACATGCTCGACTGTGGAGTCATTGGTCTCACCAAAAAACTTGGTGAATTTGGGGACTTTTCACCCCATGGTAAGTTTAGTTTGTCAAACATATTCTGACAAAGAAGACACGTAATTGGGCCTATGAAGGCCAGATTTAAGGTCATTCTTGGCCAAAATCTGTTTGACCACGTTAGTTATATTATTCTGCCCCCTAAAGTTGTTTTGCTTGACATTCCTAAGTACTTGGTCGGCGTCCTGGTCTTTGAGTACCATAACTATTTCAGGACCATTATGGGCTTGGTTCCCTTCGACTATCCTTGGTGGAGGTTGTTCAATAGGAACTTGGTTAATAAGTGGTGGCGGCGCCCAAAAAAGTCGACAATTCTACCCATCTGATGGGCTAAATGTTGGTAATTTTGAGTAGTATTCGGAATTAGGGGATGGAACACCGTATCTATTTATTGTCTCAATATTTTCACCATCTCATGGTTATTTTCATCCATTTTTTGCCTCATGTTCGCTAGAGAATCAATATTTAAGGTTGGCATTATAGGAGGACCATATCAAACCCCCATTGTGGTTGTGTGATCCGTTGTCGCGCACGGGTAAAAACGAGTTTAAAACATATTAAACGGAAGCGACTCTCGAGTCGTATCGCAATGAATCTTGATTGATTTAACTAAGTGATCGAAACAATGAAGAGGTTTGAGGTTTCGATTAATAGAATTTGATTATGAATAATATTGAAAAATTAATCTAGTGTTTGGTCTCCAACTTATCATCAATTAATATAATTCTAAAGCCCTAAACAGTTTTAATTCCATTTCAATTACAACAACAATAACAAGCGCAATTGATACTAATATATGATATATGCTCCAAATTTTTGAATTAAGCAAACAAATTAAGCAGATGCGAATTAAGCAAACACGGTTACGATATGAAACATACATCAATCAAAATAAATCAATCATATTCTATAAGCGAAAATTAAATTAAGCAAACAATGGCAACCAAATTAAGATATCAGATTTACCAAAAGAATTGAAAAGAAATTGAAATTGCTTTGAAAATTATAAAAAAAAAACCCTCAAAATGTATAGAGACACAATTACAACAGATCAATTCCTAGGGAGTTAGTTTTCCATATAATTCATAACAACTCTTCTAATTTCATAAGTACTGAATGAATGGAAACAAATCTGCGAATTTACTTAAATAATAAAAGGGAAATTGGGCCCTAATAGCATCCGACCCGAAAAACATAAAAATCGGCCCACAAATAATTATTTTATTAAGTCTGGAGATAAAATTAATCATTCGACTATTCTTCACTCCGAATTATCTTTTCACTTCAACTCAAGACTTGTAGCTTATCCTCTCATCTTTCCAACTCCTATTAGAACGCTTCAAACGACATTCTATAGCTTAAGTTATGACCTGTGTAGTGAAAAGGTGTCAAATTACTATTTAAGCTGAGGATAAGATACAAAATTAAAATAAAGGTACAGATAAACTAAACTCAGGAAGTACACTAAAATAGTAAAAATAACAAAAGACGCTCTATAATTGTTGCGACATAATAATGAAAGAATGTGCATGAAAATGCACTGATCAAATTCTCCCACACTTAAACTTTGCACTACGAGCAAAACACTAACTTTAAAATTCCAAACAAACTAAAAACAAAACATGTAATTTCAAAGATTTTCATGATCATATAGAGGTAAGAAAATATTTCATTTTAATCTTTAAGGAATATGGTGTTAGTGAGTAACTTCTTGTGACAATCAAAGCAAATAAGATGACAGTCTATCAAAGAGTACATCATAAGCAGCAAGATCTTCTCAACTCTCAAGGGTTTAGATTAATTGTTTACACTCAAAACACATCATAAAAATTAGCACTACCATAAGCTTGAAAAGACTCTAACATCCAAATTTGAAATACATGCACACAAAGATCAAAAGGACTTTATTCGGGTTGTAACGTGGTCAAGGTAAGGGTGAGATAAATCCTAAGGGGTATTGGCTAAAATTTAATGGGGCAAAAGATAATTGAAGGAGACTGTGGAGTTTGAACTAAACAATTATTCATTCACCTTTTAGCAAATTCTTTGCATCTTGTCGCGACACAAAAAATACCCGGGCGTAAGGAATGCTCGAAATATAAATAAAATAGAGTCGTTAGTGAACTTTATTTATTCCCAAAAAAAGAAAGGGAAAATGTCGATATAACCCACAAAAAACAAAAAGAAATGGTTATTGAAACCAGATCGGGTTCGGGAGTCGGTTATGCAAGGGGAAGGTATTAGCACCCTCACATCTGTTTTACTCAACGGGGCCCATTTAGTTAGTCTGCGAAAGAGTGCTAGCGTGATATTAGTTTGCAATCTTCTACTTATCGAGTGAGAAAAGACAGAGAAAGAGAGGAAAGATTTAGGGCTTTTTTTAACATTAATGTGTCTGACAAGATTTCAAAATCATGCTCCTACGTATCTCCAGGTGTTATGGAGAACTCAAGGCTACGTAGTTCTACTTACAAAGAACTACTGGGTTAATTGCTTTTAAAGAGTGATCCTTTAGACATATCGAGTGACTAAACCTTTACTTCTTGCTCGCTCTTGGAGGCGGAAGTCTTTGTTTGTTTCACGTCGATATGGATAATGCATACTCGTTTCTTAAAATGTTTTTGAAGTCACGCAATGGTGGAAAATAAGTATGATTGGTTAAGTTGCTTTTAAGTGGAGACAGACAACCAAACAGGGAGCTCTACAGTAGTATTCAAATGCCCGGAAAGGAAGAGGCCTAATCTCAATCACTCTCTTTCCATCCAAGAATTATTATGAAAATATGTGACAAATTAGGTCAAAGTTCATTAACGGAAGACGATTATTCACACAGGGAGCGCTACAGTAGTGCCCAAATAACCGGGAAGGAGGAGGTCGATACCCAATCAATCTTTTTTCTCCTATAGGATAAATGGCTTAATTTAGATAATTATTGTATTTTTATATGGAAGACGAATGTTCAAACATGAAGCTCTACGACAGTATACAAACATTTGAGAAAGAGAAAGTTAAAACATAATCCTTTTCGTCCATTTTATTGCGAAAAATCTTTTGCATCAACGACTTGATGTTGGATCAAGTGTTGCAAGTTAATTTATGAAAAGAGTTTGAATTAATCGGGAGAGATACTTAACATTATATTCAATTTCAATTTGATTTGGGAAAAAGGCTTGACGCTGGATCGAGTGTTTTTTTTGGTCTTTTCTGAAAGTGGTTGATTTTAATCTTGAGTTAACAATTAACTAAGACAATAAATACAAAATAAAGGAAAACATTAAACTTATTACATGTAACAGGAATGAGGGTAAAATTTGTTAAATGGGGATATAATAAGGCGATTAACAATACAGGCTCAACAAACAACTGTAAATAGAGAAAGATCTCATTGTGAAAAGGCACGAGAGAAAGCTGAGAGACCAGAAATAAATCAAAAATTAAACTAATGAATTTAACACTATGTTGAGCTATCTTAAGTGAATTCATGTTGGAATCACTGTATCAGAATCCGGTCAAAAAAATCTATGCGTTCAAGCGGTTTCTGAAGTTAAATTGAATTTAAAACTCTAAAATCACGATGCACTAGAATTGATGGGACAATTCGATAAATTTTGTACAACATCTTCAAAAGTAAAATAAATCGATAATTAAACTAATGAATTTAGCATTATGTTAAGCTAACTTAAAGTGAATTCATGTAAAAATTGTAACACTCCCTTTTATACCCCCAAATAATCAATTAAATCATTTAGGCACATATTAAAAATTTCGTCAGAGTATAATTATAACATGGAATAAAAGAGACCTGCCACAATTTTACATGAATTTAAAACATACAACACCTGCTCAAATAGATATGCAACAGTGGGGTAACTAATCAATTAAGGATCTAAGTCCTTTCACCCACATCTCAAATGTTTAGAATAAAAGCGGAACATCTAAACACCGATAAACATCAACCATATATATACATCATATATATATTCATATACCAAACAGCATGATTCCTCAACGTCAGTCATGTTATATATACACAAGTCATCAGCCAGACACATAAGCAAATGCATCAACAAAAAGGAATTCAAAATCATCCTAGTTACCCGACGCTACATATCAGAGCAAGACGACCAAAAAGAAGTGAAGACACGCTTCACCAAAGACCACCAGCATACCTAATCTGCAATGCCTCATAGAGCATTATAAAACAGCAGAAGAGTGAGAAATATTATCATAATAACGTTGCATATAATTATATATATCTCAACATATAATGCACATGTACCACATTCTCACCACGACTTATCACGATGCACGTATCTATACACATAACATCAACATATACCATAAGTCATTTACACGGCATAACAATCCGTAATTTAACACATCAAATCCCATAGGCATATCCATTCATGCTCAAATACATGTATCACTAATACATATCAATTCATTCAACATAAACACATATATTCGTGTTCATTCACCGATGCATCATTACAAACATACAATTATCATCATTTCACATAAACATACATATTATGTTTATCCTCCAATGCACACCTGCACAATTCTGTTCATTCCACATCAACATATACATATATATGTTCATTCATCAATGCACAAATACAATGATGACAAATGCAACTCATAGAGACCGACTCTCGACTCTATGCAGATGCAATGCGGTACCGACTCATTATCTCAAGTTCAATTGAAGAACTTGTTGGAACCTTCGCTCACACCGTAACAAGGCACACGAAGTTCACCCATTGCTCACACCGTAAAAAGGCACACAATGTTTATGGATTGCTCACACCGTAAGAAGGCACACAATCCGATTGCTCACACCGTAAACAGGTACACAATCGTTCGTAATCATCGCTCACACCGTAAAAAGGTACACGAAGTTACAACAGATTCATCTTAGAATCCCACAACACAAGAATGCACATCATGATGTTTCACATACAACATGACTCATGACACTCTTGAAATGCATACATATTCACAATATAGTCATGCATTCATCACATACATATCACATGCATCAATTGTATAACAACATATACAATTCTTCAAATACAACCATGTGATCCATATAGTCATTTTCATGCATTCTAATTCAATTTACATCAATGTAATTATTTGCCCTAAGGCCACAAACCATCACCACAACATCTCATCACATATTCACATTTAACATGCATTATCACTTAATTCAAACAATGCATACATTCACCAAAGATCCACAATTCACAAAGCATTCTCAAATCAAGGGTTCACTCTACAAACATATCCACAACACATTCATCTCATTCATAAATAACATACTTAACATTTTCTACAAAATTACTATTCACAAACAGTCAGAAAAGTCGGCCAAAAGTCGGCTAAAAATATAATTTCTTATCACCATCAAATAGTACATATCAATACCTTCAATTCGATATAAAGAACACTCAAATCCGATAAACAACGAACAAGTTATGGATATTTCAAAATAACGCAAAAACATAAACCGGACATCCGACACTACGAAACGGTTCGAAAAAACTGTACCGATTGGACCAGTTTCAGACCTCAAAACTATTTTTACTAGAAAGAACATCTCGTTAGCTTCCCAACGCTTCGAACGGGGGTCAAAACCGACTTACGGTTCAAGAGATATGAATTTCCGAAGTTTTCCGACAATTACACAAAACCAGAAAAATCAGCAATGCAGCCCTGCGGGTTCTACTGGTCCAGCTGCTATTTTTCGGCGTTTTCGTCCGAAAACCCGACCGATTCACATAATTCCTTCGAAACAAACACATGGTAATATCACATAAATACATACGGACATATTAGAATCAAGAAATACGCGATTACTCGACATTTAGTTTTCACTAAAACTCATACTCTTCGAAACCTAAAAATGTCATTTCTCCAAATATCAACTGATTCCAACGAAACGAGTTTCTATAATCTCGGCCTCACCTCACTCGACTAATCTACGCAATTTGTTTCGAATTTCATCCGTGAAAACATCTTTTACGACCGATTATGTCATTTTCAACCTAAAACTCATATTTCTCTAAACAACCAAAACAATCAGAAACAATCATACATAATCGTATACAAAGTTAGAATAATGATATTTCACACCCTTACCCGAGTGTAGAAACGATCGGAAGTCGATTCGGGTGAAAATCCCACACTTTCTCTTCTCTTTTCTTCTCTTCCTTTTCCTTCTCTTCTATTTCCTTCCATTTCTCTTACTATCTCATTCTATATATAGTTTTCTCTCTTTTTCTTTCTTTTCTAATTCTATCCCTTCTATTTCTTTTCTCACAAACACAAAAATATTTACTTAACATAAATATCTCAAAATATCTATTATATCATTAATTAAATACTATCTAATGTGAAAAGTCTAAAATACCCTCTATTCCAATTTTTCCCGCAAACTCTCAAAAACGGTAAAAATGCTTAATATGAAAACATAACATATTAAAACACCAATTTCACAAATAACATAATCATTGTCAAATTAAAGTAAAATACTCCACAAAATAATATAATTAACACCCAAAAATAGAGATAATTAAAATCGGGTCGTTTCAACTCTCCCCCACTTAGACATTTTCGTCCTCGAAAATATGCTAAGTACACACAACCACGAATACTACTCTCGCATCCGACCACCCAACTATCCTGCCAACAAAAGGCACACCACGAATAACACAAACAACAAACCAACACACTAACAGCAACAACAACGACGCGACAACGACCACGACAACCACGACAAGATGCAATGCCCATACAATGCACTTGGCGACAAACTCACAACTCAAAGGATAACCAAGATTCACTCTTGAACCGGAACACAACAAGATCGTTACCACTACCATAGGTAACACCCTCCTAATCCCCAAATATAGGAATTAGCCACTCGCACTCGAACCATCACAATGGAAACGAAACAACAACACGGACAAGAACATAACGTTCCACGACACAACATTACCTCAGCAACATCCGCAAAACCAGAATACCTGCATCCTTGCCTCACAACAACCAATACAACAATTTCACACTTCCGCTGCGCACTCTGATTACTCGCAACCAACAAAACCACCAATTCCCTAATCAACATTCGACTTCTTCTATTATTCTCCAGAAAATCCTAGTTCACTTGTTATATCCACCACTTCACTCTATGCTGCTTTAGCTTACACACCATACACAAGCATCTGAACTACTCAAACAGTTCTACTTCTCTGACCATCCGAACATACACATGCAAAGGCTTCCAACTTAACTCGTCAGGCAAGACATTAATCCTTCCCAAAGAATAATCCAATTCAAATTCATAGCTCGTTTTGGAATCCCAACTCTTATAGTTGTCTCACACTCTATTCTCTTGCGATTACCAATCATTTCAAACTTAGATCATAACAATAACACTTCCATACTTTCAACACAAAATCACTGCAACCCATTTCCAATCCTGAATAGCATAAATCCTTGGATGAATCCTCAATTATCGTAAAGCATAAACTACGACTTAACCATATTGCATTAACCCACCGACTAAACTCATCAAGACATAACTCAATACTCCTCGAACCGTTCATTAAGATCAGGCAAAAATCAAAACTGGAGCTGTAGACAACTCCTACTTTTAGCTTTTTGAAACTTATTCGCACTGAACATCCGCACTTGGATAACTTATCTTAAAACTTCATCTCTTTTCTAAACTTGCTACTCATACATAATGGTTTCCTTAAAATTCTTACATTGATACCTTAAGCTCAAAACTCCGTAACTCATTATAACTCTGTGTTTGCTTCCCATAGCATCCATACGAGTATACACCACATGCTGGCTATACTAATCAATCATCCATTCTCTTGGCTTTACTTTTAATATCTAGAACACTAGCACCACCAACATGCCATCTAAGCTGGAAAGACACGTCTACTCCCACCAACACAATTTCTGTCTGCTATCAACAAGAGATTAAGGGTGATCAGTTCCTCAATTTGCCAATACACAGTCGACAATCATGATGGGGTATAAACCATCTTTACCAAGCCATAACAACCTTCCTTGCCTCTTGTGCACAAAACCACCTAAGGTACAAATCCTTAATTGACATATCCTTACTTCTGCATTCCCTTCGGAATCGGGAATAACACTGTCCAAACAACACTTACAATCGGGCAACCAACAGCACACTGAGCCAACGCTCCATACCTGGAGTCACTGGGAGAAGTACCAGTTTCTCCCCCACTTATCTCATTCTTAATCCTGAAGACAAAGACTAGAAAAACCAGAGAGCACTGATAGTGTTCCTCACACCTATCACGTACTAAGGAATCAACAACATCGACAAATACCCAAAATCCATAATGAAGACTTTATCATACATGGTCAAAAGACAACTTACACGCCAAAAACGTAGTTACCGACCCAGAAGCAGTCATAAACAAATTCAAACACTTTGCACACTCATAGGAAATAAACAAATGAGTCTCTTTCAAAACAACATCAGCAACAAAAGGGTACTATTAATAAAACTTATACCTTTAATCAACGATCCGCACTAGTAGTGTCTGACCCTGCCAATGCAAACACCTTTCCGCTCGCTTGAGCTTGTTTCGGCTTAGCACACTTGTGACTAAGGTGTCCCGTTTCTCCACAATTATAACACTTCACCATAGTCCTTCTACAGTCCACAGCAGAATGCCCCGTACCTCCACAGTTAGAACATTTCACCACGGCATTCTTGCACTCAATTGATCTATGTCCCACTTCCCGACATTTGTAACACTTAATGGAACCGGAACCTCCTCCGCCAGTTTTCCTATCAAAGTTTCCCTTATGCTTGCCCTTATCAGCGGGTGTCACATAAGGTCCACTCCTCGCTTGTTGCTTACTCTTACTCTCCTTCACACTCTTGTAATATGTAGAACGAGCCTTACTGTTTTCCTCGAAGATTCTGCAATATTCAGTCAAATCAGAAAACGTTCTAATCCTCTGATATCCCACAGCTTGCTTAATCTCAGGACGCAAACCGTTCTCATACTTAATGCACTTTGAGAACTCAACAGTAACGGCAGCATAATGAGGATAAAACTGAACCAACTCAACAAATCTAGCAGTATATTCCACCACGGACATACTACCTTGTTTCAATTCCAGAAATTCAATCTCTTTCTTTCCTTTAACACTTTTCGGGTAATACTTCACCAAAAACTCAGTACGAAACAATTCCCAAGTTATCTCCTCATGATCCACTTCAAGAATTTGACGCCTATCGACCCACCAATCGTCGGCTTCTTCCTTCAGCATGTGAGATCCAAGCCTCACCTTATTCTCTTCAGTACAATCCATAACCCTGAAAATTCTTTCAATTTCTTTCAACCAGAGTTGAGCACCATCGGGATCGAATCTTCCTTTGAAGACCGGTGGTTGATGCTTTCTGAACTCATCGTTCGCATTCACATTCGGTGCACCCTGCACCGCCCTAGCCATTGCTTCCATAGCAGCAGCCATAGCAACATCATTTCTACTAGCCATATTCTGATGGTTTCCAAAAACAACAACAAGGTAAACCACAGTTTAACCAACACAACCACAAGACAGACACAACAGGCTCAACACTGGCTCTGATACCACTATTGTAACACTCCCTTTTATACCCCCAAATAATCAATTAAATCATTTAGGCACATATTAAAAATTTCGTCAGAGTATAATTATAACATGGAATAAAAGAGACCTGCCACAATTTTACATGAATTTAAAACATACAACACCTGCTCAAATAGATATGCAACAGTGGGGTAACTAATCAATTAAGGATCTAAGTCCTTTCACCCACATCTCAAATGTTTAGAATAAAAGCGGAACATCTAAACACCGATAAACATCAACCATATATATACATCATATATATATTCATATACCAAACAACATGATTCCTCAACGTCAGTCATGTTATATATACACAAGTCATCAGCCAGACAC
Source organism: Lathyrus tuberosus (assembly GCA_022829125.1). Classification (NCBI taxonomy): domain Eukaryota; kingdom Viridiplantae; phylum Streptophyta; class Magnoliopsida; order Fabales; family Fabaceae; genus Lathyrus; species Lathyrus tuberosus. Next base: position 2,966,646 of record JALAZF010000199.1, on the reverse strand, counting down.
ATAAGCAAATGCATCAACAAAAAGGAATTCAAAATCATCCTAGCTACCCAACGCTACATATCAGAGCCAGACGACCAAAAAGAAGTGAAGACACGCTTCACCAAAGACCACCAACATACCTAATCTGCAATGCCTCATAGAGCATTATAAAACAGCAGAAGAGTGAGAAATATTATCATAATAACGTTGCATATAATTATATATATCTCAACATATAATACACATATACCACATTCTCACCACGACTTATCACGATGCACGTATCTATACACATAACATCAACATATACCATAAGTCATTTACACGGCATAACAATTCGTAATTTAACACATCAAATCCCATAGGCATATCCATTCATGCTCAAATACATGTATCACTAATACATATCAATTCATTCAACATAAACACATATATTCGTGTTCATTCACCGATGCATCATTACAAACATACAATTATCATCATTTCACATAAACATACATATTATGTTTATCCTCCAATGCACACCTGCATAATTCTGTTCATTCCACATCAACATATACATATATATGTTCATTCATCAATGCACAAATACAATGATGACAAATGCAACTCATAGAGACCGACTCTCGACTCTATACAGATGCAATGCGGTACCGACTCATTATCTCAAGTTCAATTGAAGAACTTGTTGGAACCTTCGCTCACACCGTAACAAGGCACACGAAGTTCACCCATTGCTCACACCGTAAAAAGGCACACAATGTTTATGGATTGCTCACACCGTAAGAAGGCACACAATCCGATTGCTCACACCGTAAACAGGTACACAATCGTTCGTAATCATCGCTCACACCGTAAAAAGGTACACGAAGTTACAACAGATTCATCTTAGAATCCCACAACACAAGAATGCACATCATGATGTTTCACATACAACATGACTCATGACACTCTTGAAATGCATACATATTCACAATATAGTCATGCATTCATCACATACATATCACATGCATTAATTGTATAACAACATATACAATTCTTCAAATACAACCATGTGATCCATATAGTCATTTTCATGCATTGTAATTCAATTTACATCAATGCAATTATTTGCCCTAAGGCCACAAACCATCACCACAACATCTCATCACATATTCACATTTAACATGCATTATCACTTAATTCAAACAATGCATACATTCACTAAAGATCCACAATTCACAAAGCATTCTCAAATCAAGGGTTCACTCTACAAACATATCCACAACACATTCATATCATTCATAATTAACATACTTAACATTTTCTACAAAATCACTATTCACAAACAGTCGGAAAAGTCGGCTAAAAATATAATTTCTTATCACCATCAAATAGTACATATCAATACCTTCAATTCGATATAAAGAACTCTCAAATCCGATAAACAACGAACAAGTTATGGATATTTCAAAATAACGCAAAAACATAAACCGGATGCCCGACACTACAAAACGGTTCGAAAAAACTGTACCGATTGGACCAGTTTCAGACCTCAAAACTATTTTTCCTAGAAAGAACATCTCGTTAGCTTCTCAACGCTTCGAACGGAGGTCAAAACCGACTTACGGTTCAAGAGATATGAATTTCCGAAGTTTTCCGACAATTACACAAAACCAGAAAAATCAGCAATGCAGCCCTGCGGGTTCTACTGGTGCAGCTGCTATTTTTCGGCGTTTTCGTCCGAAAACCCGACCGATTCACATAATTCCTTCGAAACAAACACATGGTAATATCACATAAATACATACGGACATATTAGAATCAAGAAATACGCGATTACTCGACATTTAGTTTTCACTAAAACTCATACTCTTCGAAACCTAAAAATGTCATTTCTCCAAATATCAATTGATTCCAACGAAACGAGTTTCTATAATCTCGGCCTCACCTCACTCGACTAATCTACGCAATTTGTTTCGAATTTCATCCGTGAAAACATCTTTTACGACCGATTATGTCATTTTCAACCTAAAACTCATGTTTATCTAAACAACCAAAACAATCGGAAACAATCATACATAATCGTATACAAAGTTAGAATAATGATATTTCACACCCTTACCCGAGTGTAGAAACGATCGGAAGTCGATTCGGGTGAAAATCCCACACTTTCTCTTCTCTTTTCTTCTCTTCCTTTTCCTTCTCTTCTATTTCCTTCCATTTCTCTTACTATCTCATTCTATATATAGTTTTCTCTCTTTTTCTTTCTTTTCTAATTCTATCTCTTCTATTTCTTTTCTCACAAACACAAAAATATTTACTTAACATAAATATCTCAAAATATCTATTATATCATTAATTAAATACTATCTAATGTGAAAAGTCTAAAATACCCTCTATTCTAATTTTCCCCGCAAACTCTCAAAAACGGTAAAAATGCTTAATATGAAAACATAACATATTAAAACACTAATTTCACAAATAACATAATCATTGTCAAATTAAAGTAAAATACTCCACAAAATAATATAATTAACACCCAAAAATAGAGATAATTAAAATCGGGTCGTTACAAAAATCACTCTATAAGAAGTCAAACAACAAAATCTATGAGTTCAAGCGGTTTTTGAAGGTAAATTGAATTTAAAACTCCGAAACTGCGACACACTGAAACCGATGGGACAATTCGATAAATTATGTACAACATCTTCAAAAGTAAAATAAACTGACAATTAAACTAATAAATTTAGCGCTATGTTAAGCTAACATTAAAGTGAATTCATGTAGGAATCACTCAATAGGAAGCCAGTCAACAAAATCTATGCGTTCAAGCGGTTTCTAAAGTTAAATTGGATTTAAAACTCCAAAGTCGTGACACACTGGAACGATGAGACAATTCGATAAATTATGTATAACATATTCAAAATTAAAATAAATCGACAATTAAACTAATGAATTTAGTGTTATGTTAAGCTAACTTAAAGTAAATTCATGTAGGAAATAAGAATCACTCTATAAAAAGTCAGTCAACAAAATCTATGCATCTAAACGTGTTCGGAAGCAAAAACCAACACAATGCTCTGAATTTGCAACGTACTAGGACTAATGAAATAAATAATTGAACATTCTATTTAACCATTAAACCCATTAATCAATTAAATAATTAATTTAATCAATTAAATCAAATAATAACTACTAAAAGAAATAAAATAGAACACAACACAAAGATGTAAATTTAATAGGAGGTTGTAAAAAGGAAAATATGGGCCTAAACCCAATCCAAAACCTAATTAAATCAACAAATAATAATAATAATAATAATAATAATAATAATAATAATAATAATAATAATAATAAAAACAAGAAAGAGATGTGGGGCGCTTGTCATGTATGATAGAGTGAGAGGTTATAAAAAACTAGTGTGATACCCGTGCATTCGCACGGGTACTGGTATGGTGCGCGCATTTATTCTAAAATATAATAAAACTGTTTAACCAAAAAAGTTATTATTTTAAAAGATTAACTAAAATAATGCCTATAATTCATTTCATAAAAAAAAAAATTTGAATCAATAATATATAATTTTTTATATAAATATTATTTTTGCTATGACAATATTTACAAAAAATGTTAGAACCAATAATAAACTTTTTGCCATTAATATTTTCACATATTTGAAAAAATGATTGATACATTATATTATTCACTATTTGTAAAAATTAAAATTATTCCCATTTATAACAATAATATTTTTTCCGTATATATAATAAATTAATCAACAACGAATTTGATCTTGTATATTTTGACACGAATTTGATCAACAACGAATTTGATTCCGTATATTTTGACAACGAACTTAATCAACAACGAATTTGATCCCGTATATTAGACACAGTAGACGTTCTATTTATTTATTTACCCGTAATAACTTTGTTATATATATATATTTTAAATATTCTTAGTATTTTTTAATATTTATTAATGAGACAAATTTGTCTCTAATTTATTTACTTTTGTATTTTTCTAAGACAAATGTATCCGTTATTATTAAAAGAAATAATGAATTTTTTTTAAAGAGTACTAAAATTTATCAATATTGTAATGACTATATGGTATAAATAACACCAAATAATAGTAACATAAATTTCAAATTTAATACAGATTATGAATATATATTTTTTTTTAAATGATTATTTTGTATTTCCATTTAATGTATCTTAAATGTAAATCAACAATCATTTATAATGGAATATTATATAAAAAATGAATGAATGCAATTAATTATATGTATATTATTTCTTACAACAATTTATTTTGTGATAGACAGAAGTGTAAAAATATAAAGAATATTAGTAGTTGTATGTATGGATGAGTTAAAATGGAAGAGTATATTGACATTCTCGAAAATAATAATAAATTGTTTACATTGCAATGCCAAAGTGTCAACAATATATTTTGGCCATTTATAAAAATAACACCGTTTATTAAAATATTTGTATCAACAATACATTTTTTTTACCTATTTAAAAATTAATTTTGTTTTAACTCCTGTATTTTAAAATATTTATATCAATAATATATTTTTCCCATAGATACAAATAAAGTTGTTTTAGTTATATATTTGTATAAAATGTTAATAATAAACTTTTTTTCAGTATATAAACTAACACTCATATTTGAAATTCACTTTGAAATTTCAAGTATAAATATTTGAATCATTTTTAGAATGAATTGTTGAGTTTGTTAATCTTTTTCATAGATATTTTAATACAAAATAAAATGTATTTAATGAGAGTAATTAATGTCATGAATAAGATAATTAAAAATAAAATTTATTTAATGATATATTAAAGAAATCATTAATTTTAGTTTTTTTGTTTCATACATTGTTTAAATATAAATTTATTTTTATTTTCTTTAATGTCACAAAAAATATAATATTTATTATAATAAATATAGTACGAACTTTATAAAATAATATTGTACCGTATATTTGAAAAAATTGAATACCATATATGTTCATATTTTTTCAATTATATTTATATTAATTAATGTAAGATTTTTTCTATTTAAAATTGCTAGAGCTATTATTAATTAATGTTAATTAATGTATTTATTCATTTTTCACAATCCTCTCTCTCAATTATAAATATTAAGTTTTAAAAAAATGATGTTGTATATTTTGAGAAATATCTAACTAAAGCTGTCAAGTTCTTCACATATTTCAAATTCATATTCAATTTGAGAACGTAAATACAAATATAATTGTTTCCCTATTCACAAAGCTACAATAATTTCTAACATCTTCAATAAAATAATTTCAATGTTTCCACTTATGATTTTATTTAACTTTCTAAAATCTTATTTTTGTTTTAGTACTTTTATAAATTAAGAAATATTATAAAAAAACATGTATTTTTTTATATTATTAGTGACAAATATTTTCTATATTTTTTTTTATGTAATGATATCATATATAACTATACATAATATTTTTGATCCTATTAAATTTATGTATTTGATCCTAAAAATATTTTTTTTCAAGAAGATAATAAATTGTTGTCTATAATTTATATATATATATAAATATTTAAATCAATAAAATATTTATAAAAATATAAATATTATTTTTTATTTTTCTATTATGTATTATTTTTATCATTAATTCAAAAACAATATATAGAATAGTAATTAGAAGATTTCAATTAAATAAATTAAAATATTCAAAATTGATAATTTATTGAGACCACAAATGGTCAGAACATATAGGTGACACGTCTATCCTCTAATTTATTGATAGGACAAATGGTCAGAACATATAGGTGACACGTCTATCCTTTAGTTTCTTGAGATTACAAATGGTAAGAATACATAATCTATCTTTATTATTCTAAAATTAATTTCAAACACATATTTTTTTTCTCATACAGAAAATGCTTGCACTCTCTTTAATCTCTCTTAAAGAGATCTCACACAAGACCACATGCAAAATTGTTTGACATTGAAAGAAAGACTGTTATTGGGATCACAATTTTAACTCAAAAACTCATTTCTTTCTATTTGTCATCAATTTCTTTATATTCTTCAACATCTCTCCATTCATCATCTTAGCTTCACCTCTTTGATTTTTCCTACAAAAAAATGTTATTTATTTTTAAAAAGCATCTTAAGAAAATACATAAAATATATAAATACATAAAATATATAAATAAAAAATACATATAAATATATAAATAAAAAATAAATATATAAATAAAAAATACATAAAATACATAACATTATATAAAAAAAAACCTTACATTTCTCAGTGGCAAGTCCATTGTTCTTCAAAATCTCGACGATTGTTACAATTGTAGCTATAGTTGTGCCAATTCATGTCAATATTATTATAAAATGTATTATATATCAATTAACCTTAAAATATAAAAATGTCTAAGGAATATTGTGAATATTGTCCGAATCAAAAGAAAAAAAAAGGAAAATTTAGGTTTGAGAAAAATAAAGATAGATTATGGTGTGCCGATAATCACGTTTCTTAACACAAAAAACAATAAAGAAATACAACAAAGAATGAGAATTTACTTAACACAAAGAATAAAGAAATAGGAACAATAAAGAAATAGGAAAATCAACAAAAATCTGGACAACAAAATACCTCTTTCTTGACAGGTTCTTCCTTCTCAGATAATATTAACTCTATGTGGCATGCGGGTAACATGTAAGCTGCAAAGAAATTTGTAGATGCATCAGAAAAATTGATTACCAAAAATTGATCAAATCAACCCCTTTATACACCTCTTGAAATTGGTATGGAATCCAACAATTAAAAATTTCAATTACATCAGAAGCATCAAATCCAACCATTAAAAATTCTTATCTACTGAAATAAACAGAATTTAAAGCTACCTAAATCCATGTAACTGATCTGAAATACTCTTCCAATTTCCAGGTCGAAATACTCGAATCCTTAATAAAAAAAATTGAAATGGATTTAGGTCAAATGGAGAAAGAGAAAAAGGAAAGAAGAAACTTAGAAACTTGAAGCAAAGTTATTGTAAACAAAAGGAAGAAGGAAGAAGAGGAAAAAGAAAGAAAAAGAGATAAAGAACGAAGAAGAGAGAGATATTTTGTAGATTTGTTTCAAATTGTTAGCATTTGTTATCTGAGCAAAAGGATCGTTGGGAAAAACAAAATATTGGAAAAAAAATATTTTGTGTACGGTATGTTCAGATTTTGTCTCCCAAGACATTATTTTGTTTCCTAATACAAAAGTTATCTCATAAAGTTCATTTTCAACCAAGTGCCTTTATTTTTGTCCTTCCAAATCCAAAACGTGTTTTTCCCAAGACTTTTCAACCAATTGGGTGTATTTTTTACCCTTCCAAGTTTAACCCAATTAATAATTAGTGGTTAGGTTTTAATTGTCAGCCAAATGGATTGGAATTTTGTGATTATGGACATGATTTACCCTCAATTTTGTGTTTTGGAGCAAAATTAAGAAGGGTTAAAATTGTATTAACCAGAACAGTTTCTTTTCTTATATTATAGATTTCAAAAATATTTTGTCCTCCACCCACGAGTTGACATGTGGCAGAAGAAGTAAAAACAAAAAACACAACAACAAATCTCCCACTTCTCTAAACACGGTCTAGACGAAAAAATTGAGAGAGAAAGCAAAACTCTAATGCCTCCCATGAGTTCCCCCCCCCCTCTCTTTCTCACGTCCGTTAATGTTGGAGGCCGTCGGCAAACCCTGCGGTGGCGGCGGTGCCCTCACCATTAGATCTCTCATTACTCATTCTCCCAATATCCCTTGCAATCTATCCTTTCTCGGACTTACACAACACCAAGATGTATACATCACAACTTTATCTATTGTAAATCAAACAAGAGCAAACTATGAAGACAAAAGAGAGAAAAGGAAAGCTACCAAAAAACAACAGAAATAGAGAGGAGGCAACGATGGTGGTACGAGTGATCGTCATCGATGACTTTGCGTGGTGCTGATGGAGGTGGATGAAATGAAGCTTGGTTCGATGATGATGGTGGTGGCCTGTTTGATGTGGTTTGTGTTGTAGTGATGAAGATGATGATGGATTTATGTTGTTGTTGTTGTTGTGTGTTGTTAGTAGTGATGAAGATGATGATGGATTTATGATAGGAAGCAAAAGCTAAATCCTAACAAGACTAAACAAAGCTAAGAGAAACAATAAAATTAACTAAGAAAAATTAAAAAAACTTTTCATTCATTTTCTAAAAATCTCAATCTCTCAATGAGTACATATATAGAGCTAATAATAGATACTAGAATAAAAGGTCTAAAGGCTAAAAGGCCCAATAAACAATAAAAGCCCACTAAGATAAATTCCACTTAATATTTAAATTATCTAAGAATCACTCCATGATCCTATCATTACCAACCCCTTCAAAAACAACCTTGTCCTCAAGGTTGTAGATACTATTCCAACATTTTCAAACTCAACGATAAGTTTTGCATTAGTGACTTGATATATCCAAAGTGACATAGCAATCAACGGAACACCAATGCTCAAAGCTTCCAAGGTCGAATTCCAACCGCAATGTGTTACGAAACATCCCACTTCTTGTATTAGATATGGGATGCACTTTAGCACATAGCAGGATACATATCCTTGAGCAAGGAAATAAAGAGCACCACAGGCCTTTTCATCAAAATTTGGAACATCTTTCATGCTGTGAAGGAGGACAATAATAATTTGTTGGCAGTTTCCTTGATTGATGATGAGAGTATCCAAAGCTGACCCATGCAGAAATTTAAACATTCGCCCAGGAGTCCATGCAGTGGTGTTCTTCAGATGATTGTTTGGGTCCTTTGTCAGTGCATTGAGCATGAAGCTCAAAGCCATATTCACAAGTTGCACAAGCATTTCAGGAGAATGACCTTCTAGAATGGAACCAAATGCATAAGTTGCAGCTTCCCTTTGCCTCCAATCTAGTTTAGTTATATTCTCTTCAATAAATGGCATAACCAGAGGCACAATATCATCCCCTACTGTCCGGGCAACCAATCCCAAGCATGTACCACCAGCCATGGAAATGTTCCAAGCTTCTTCATCTTGATCTTGATCTTCCTCTTGTTTCAGAAGTGTTTCCAATAACATGGGAATAAGAAATGGAAGAGCGTGCTTTATAAAATAAGAGCAAGAAACATCTGAATCTCCACTAAATTCACCTCCATATACTTCTAAAATATCTATTTCTTCATTGCAAATTGAACTCCAAAACTCAATTGCCTGAAGTGCCACGGGCTCTTCATCTTCCTTAACAGCTTTGGCAGTGATGGTGAAGATGTCTTGGATATAAGGAGCCAACTTTTCATAATATGTAGAAGAAATAGCAACCAAGCATTCAAAAGCCGCACATTGGATCTTTATTTCAGGGGAGAGAGTGGCTTTATGAAGGACAATGTCAACATCCTTTAACTGAGACGCTAAAGGAAGCGTGGCCATAAGAGGCACAGAGATTAATCCCTTTTCTGTAGGACACAAAGGGAATGCACCCCGCTTCGCAAAACATTCAACACGAGAAGGCTTCATCGTATAACCCACCGTCAAGAAATTGTTTCCGGTTAACCTTTTATTTAACCGACAAATTATCAATGGCAACTCCGCTAACTTCTCAATATTTAGAGTGTCGGATTCACATGAACTTTTACTTTCACGTTCACCTCCAACATTCAGAACAACAACCAACCAATTATAGCTTCTTAATTTAGGTAATAACAACTTCTTCTTATTAGAAACTAGATAAATAACCCTCTCATTCTTAATATTAAACCATTCAGGCATAACGACTTTATTTACAGGATCATTTAAGACAAACCAATGAAGCGAGTATAAACTAGCTATGCTTTTCAGAATACTAACCTTATACTTTATAAGATCAAAACTATAAGCAATTCCAACACGCGTTCCGGACAAAAATAGTGTGTTGATGAGAGAATTAACTCCTGGCTGTAGTGATAATACATGTTTAACATCATCACCATCTCCTCCAACCAAGAATACTGAGTCATCCAACATGACACCTTTTACTACACCCATTTCTGAGAGTGAGTGGATGTAACACTTGAAAGAAGGTGGTGGAAGTGTGGTAGAATTGTTCAGCCAAAAACAAGGATACGACGGTTTCGGCAGAATCATGAAATTAGCGACATCGTGAAATTCCAAGCAGTGAAAGGCTCTTGAACGAAAAGCTCTCTGTATATATCAGAGGGCATTGGACAATGATCCAGATAAGAGTGGAGATGGAACAGTTCCAGGTTTACGAGCTATCGTTAATTGCTTATCAGTTGTAGATGTATCAACGCCACCCGCAAACAAAACAACCTTTGCCTTTTCCATTCTCTTTATACTACCAACAACATCATTTCTCAAAACCATTTCCCGAACAACTGTACTTTGACGCCGGCCTCCTCCCAAGAGTTTTGCAACATGAACATTGTCCACATTAAAGTTTACAGAATTTTTTGGACACACTTGAATACATGCATCAGCAACAAGGGAGCATATAATATCTTCTTGACCGAATTGCTTGTTGCCAACAACTGCTTTCATTCGAGAAGCAACTTGCTCCTTATCACGGACATTCATATTATCCGAACCTTCCTTAACAAGTTTGTCCGATATTTCAACACTCTTATTAATAGCTTTGATATATCCACTAATAATCTCACTAGGATTTCCAAAGTTAAAATGTCCCACATGTTCTCCATTTATAAGGAAAATAAGACCCTCCACTAAATAAGAGACATTCTGGAAATTCCTTGGTTGCTTCCCATCCCTATAAACAGTCAAATGTTCCAATTTTGATGACTAAGCAATGAAGAAACTAATTCCACATCCAACATCCAAACACATTTTGGGTCTGTATGAGTTAAAGATCCTGGAAATTCTAACTTCTACAGTAACCCCTTGGTGATAATCCCCAGTCAATGCCTCAGCCACACACTTCGCATTATCGTAGAAACTTTGGACACATATGGGATTAACGATTCCCCAATAATTCTCATTCGGAGGATGTTGCATAGGATTACCATAGGCCTCACTGCTACTTGTTAGTAGGAATCGATCTCCAATTCGCTTAGCCAAACCAAGCATGTTCAACTTTTCCACCACGTTCTTCTTAATGGTCTTAATGGGTGTCAGAGGCATTTTAACGAACAACTTGTGAGCAAAAACATAAATGTATACCTTGGAAGGAGGCTGTGAAGGAGTGATGGACTTGGTGATGTCGAAATTAGGATCTGGTGGCTTTGGGGTCGGAGGACTCAGAGCATGATTGTTTACCTTGATGTCTTTCATCGCAATGACGCCGCTATGTTGTTCCTGACTAACGGTGCTCGCAATTCCATGTGGTACAGCCTCCACTTCTGCCATCGATGGTAAAGAGTGCTCCAAAAGTGTCTCAAGAGTAGAAATTTGGTAAACATGAATAGTTGAAGTTGTTGAAATGGAATCTTTCATATGCGAGAGTTGAAGTTCCTGGTGTGGCAATTCTTCTTCATCAACCATCAGTATACAGGAGTTGTTGAAGTTATGAAATGGATTGTGTAATGATTCAGTTGTATTGCTAAAGTCAAAAGAAACATTGTCTGAATCATATGAGATGAAAGGAAATTCATCTTTTGGTTGTTTTGGTTGTCTTCCATATAGATCTGATGCTTTTTCCTCATAAGAAAGTTGTGATGCTTTGAGAGAGTAACCAAAATTTTGAATCAATTCCTTCAACTCTTCTCTATATTCATTTTTGATTTTTTGAGTTTCAATCAAATAGTGTTTTAGGGTTTCTAATTGGGAATAGAAATCTTGAGATTGAGGTTGGTAACTTGAATGTTCATGGAAGGTGGAAAATGATTGTTGAGATGAAGTAGAAATTATGTGTTGTTGTTGTTGTTGATATGGAATGTATGAAGTGTATGGGGGGTAGGAATGATAATATGGATATGCCATGGAAGGGAGATTGATGTTCAAGAATGAAAGCACCAATTGATAGGAAGCAAAAGCTAAATCCTAACAAGACTAAACAAAGCTAAGAGAAACAATAAAATTAACTAAGAAAAATTAAAGAATCTTTTCATTCATTTTTTAAAAATCTCAATCTCTCAATGAGTACATATATAGAGCTAATAATAGATACTAGAATAAAAGGTCTAAAGGCTAAAAGGCCCAATAAACAATAAAATCCCACTAAGATAAATTCCACTTAATATTTAAATTATCTAAGAATCTCTCCATGATCCTATCAATTTATGTTGTATGGTCATGGTGAGTGGATCTTTGTTAAGGTTTGTTGTTGTGTTGGTACTAAAAAAGAGTGAGTGAGGTGAGAGGAAGCGTGTATGGTGGTTATGGAAGAAGAATATGGTTTTAGTGGTTAAGTGTTTGTCAGGAAAAGGAAAAGAGGGGAAGAATTGATATTTGTGATTTGGAAAAAGTGAAGTGTTGTTGTTGAAAATGAATAGGAGAAGTGTGAAAATATATTTTGTTGTATTGAGAGATGAAAGATGAAAAGTGAAAAAATATATAATATGAGGTGATATTTAAACGTAGATGAAAGAAGGGAAAAGATATTTTTTTGCCTTTCCCCATTGGCCTTCCCCCAACCATGTGGATGTGCCCTTTTTCATTCACTTTTTCACAATATATTAATAAATATATATTAATCAATGGTTAACAAAAAAACTTAAAGACAAAAAAGCTCCTTATGGGTGTTTGAATAAATTAAAATGAGTTAAAATTCTTTAAACCAAATAAAATTCAACATTCTAAATAGTCAAAATTAAATTGAAATAAGAACATAGAAAATTTTAATTAATTCCAATGATTATTTTGGCTAAAGTGCTCAGGAAAAAAAAATCGGATGCAAAAATTCTCGAAAACTTAAACTGAATGCACCAAAATGACCGGCGCGAAATAAACTTCTCGGAAACATACATTTTTCGATCAAATTTTTGAATAAAAAATTACTGGTTAAAAGGGCTCAGGCTGATCAAAATAGGACCGAAAAAGTAGTCGATAAAATAAATGAGCACGCTAGGTTAAACTATGTGAACCGTAGATTAACAATATTAACACCGGCAAGCTCGATTTCAAAATTTTTGGCCCACTGATTCTACGTATGTTTGAAAATTGATTCAACCGGTCTGTCTGTAGTTTCGAATATTTATTCTGGTTGATATTTTAAGCATTATGCATAATGAAATGCATGTTGTGATGAGTATATGATGCAGATGTCTGGCGAATGCATTGATTTACTAATCAAGAAATTGTGAATAGACAATCAGATGCAAAGAAATCACTTTTGGACCCTTTGCATCTAATTTTCTGTCACAATTTAAAACCCTACAAAGATTCAGATGCAATGGAATGAACGGTGCACTGAGATTGAGAAGACAAGCCTTTTAAGTTCTTAATCAACAGATGATTGAATGAGTGTCATCAAGACCAGATAAAATGCCAGAACTCTCGACTTTTCATCTAAACCCTGATGAATGCTCTTGACTTGATGGAATGCATTATCAAATGAAATGATTATGCTATACAAACTGATGATAGTCCATCTTTGCATGAATTCTGTCGAAGAAACAGATCAAAACAAATTAAAGAGGAGCAAAAATGAAGAATAAAGACCAAAGAATGATGAAAAAATAGCTTAGTGTAAAGAAATAGGACGTAGTAAAAAAAATTAGGTGAAAAAGGGAGCAAAAGTGTGCAACTACTAGAATAATCACGCACAGCATACCGCGCAATAGGGATGTATTAGTTGCATCGCGCGCGCGATGGAGATCATCTCATGTGCGACAACCCCTTTTTCTATGCTTTTATGACGCATTCTGATTCATTATGAAGGCTTTTTAAAGGGGATTTTGACACTTTTCAAGGGTTACAAAATTTGGCACATGAAGTACGAGTTTTATAGCACCATAAGTGATTTTTGAAAGCATTTGGAGCCATTGGAGGCTAATCCTTCAAGGGATCTCAAATGCCATTCTTCTTAATTATTTTTGGTATTATTTTTTTAATTATGAGTAGCTTAATCTCTCTAGGTCAGGTTGTATTTGATGAACCTATTTTGATCTTGTTAGGACATATGTTTGATTTGATATTGCATGAAAATTTTGACTTAGAATTCTATTTAACTGCTTCTTGTTCGTAATGCTTTTTATGTGAGGTACTCTTTTAATATGATTTTGGACACATAGGGAATACTGACTATTAGTCTATGTGGTGGACCTAGGCCAATTATTGTGTTTATGTTGGTTGAATAAGAATATGAGACCCCGAGTAGTGGCTAGTGAATTAACGCTCTTTGCATTGCCTAATCCTACTTATGCTGGTGGATTATGGATAGGAAAATTTCGAGTAGTGATTAGTGAGCTATATCACAAGGGATTGGTTATAGCGGTTATAGTGACACTATTATTCTTGTAATGCATCGAACATCAACAATAGGAAAATATGGGATTCTATGCACAACCTGACCGCTTTCCTATTATTGTATGAACACTTTCTTTTATTTTATCATTCAAACTTAAAACCCCCCAATCTACTACTTTCTACGCATTTCACAATTTTGCCGTGTTAAATAGTAGTCCTTGTGGATACAATCTTTTTATTACTGTGAAATTATTGGTACACTTGCCGAGAAGTCATCAAGTTTTTGGCGCTGTTGTCGGGGACTGTTGATATTTCAGCAAGGCAACGCTTGTGTAAAATTTTGTTTTTAGTTTTTGAATTTTATTTTATTTTCTTGTGAATCATAATGCTACTAAGGTATTTCGTGTTTGTGTATGCGCAACTCAGGATTGACATTGACACCATTTGATCAAGAAATTTAAAGAATCACACGTGCTATTAGGAGAGCAGTTAGAGAAGCAACTCTCGTTGAATGGATCTTAGTCGAAGATCAACCATTACTATCTTCGGACACTGAAGAGGAAATCACCATGGCAGCTGCACCACCCCAAACTATGAGGGATTATTGCAAAAGAACCAACGACGGATAGGTTTCTACAGGGTTTGTACCGGAAGACCCTGCTAACTTAGATATTAAGAATTATCTGCTTTCGGGTTTAAGAGACAATTCGTTCAATGGGAACGCGATTAGAGACCCGTGGGTGCATCTTGCAGGCTTTTACAAAACAACTTCGATGTGCAAACCAAATGATGTCATAGAATACCAAGTCAATGTACGATTGTTTGGTTTCTCATTAATTTGAAGGGCTAAAGATTATTTGTTTTGCCTTCCAAATGGAACAATTTGAACATAGTGTCATACCCCAAATTTTGACCACTAAAATTGCCCATCATTGTACAAATCATCATCACAATATGGATGTATCGTTACACTCATCAGTCTCCCCAAAGATGGGCGAGCATTCACTACAAATAAGGATTAGGGTTTCAAGCCCTCTCTGAGCCTTAGACAAAGGATCAATCAAGAAATGACATGATCTTCAACTTGTCTAACCTCTTAAACCTCCATAAAGGATCAAGAGGACTCCTACATCAAGGATTAAGCACAAGGCTGCAACATTCCAGGTGGATCAAGCCTCAAGATCGCCAGTGTCACCAAATTAGGGTTTTGGTCTACCAGGGCCTCCATATGGAAAATTTCATCTGGGCATGAGCCAATACTTTAAAACATAACCCAAGATACTCCATGGGACCTCATGAACCCAATCATCAAGTCAATTTAGCCTCAGGGGATGCATTCACTAAAAATCAGGAATTAGGGTTTCTTAACCTAATTCACCCCTAAGTTGACTTTTGGGACAAATCATGATCCAAGACCTCAAGACATGGTTTGAGGGTCTCCAATACACTACATTGATCCATTTGTAACAATGAATTGATCCAAGAAGCTTGGTCTACAAGCTTCAATTTCATTTGAACCACAGTTAAGGTTTTTGAAGGAAAAGTCAGCTGTACCTTTGACTTTTGACCAGGACATGCTCCCAAACCTTGGGACATGATTCAATACACCCTATAACACCTATGAAATCAATCCATCAAGTTTGATTTAGGTCAAGGACTTAATTTCATAGAGGATCACACAGTTTGGAGTTCATCTGATAAAAAGTCAACTGTGCCCAAAAGTCAAAGTTTGACTTTTTTATTTTTTGGTCAATTATGGTTCCCTAACCCTAAAATGATGTTAATGTGTGATTTGAATCAACATTCATCAAGAAAAATCAAAGAAAGTGGGATAACTTGTAAAAGGGGTAACCATAAAAACTTATAATTTTTCTAAGTTATGGAACACAGTGGCTAGGGTACCAACTTCCAAGGATCATAACTTGTGATCCAAGCAACCATTTTGGCTGATCCAAAGATGGATTTGTAGCTCTCATGGCATACTTTAAAAGTGTTAACTACACCTCATTCCAATTCCTTATGAATTTTAAGTTATGGAATGATCAAAATGGATGAAAACACAAAAGTGACTTTTTTCCAACACTGTGAAATTTTCACTAAGTCAGAATCTGCCTTATTTTTTCCCAAAAGTAGAGGCAGTTTTCAGTGTAATTCAAGTTGGATCAAAACCAAAGTTGGACATCATGATAAAATAGGATATATCAGCTTTCCAAAATGTCCAAGAACTCTATCAAATTCCATTTGAGCTAGGAGTTATGACAGTGGTAATATGCCTTGCTGCAAACTGTCTTGGCAAGGCAGATTTTGCATTAGGGCTCCATTTGGGTAATTTGTGCAAATGACAAACAAGTTCATCCATCTGAACACCTCAGGGGAGACCAAGGAGGGAAAAACACTGATCTCCAAGCCTCACAAGTCCATGAATCTACAAATAGCATGCCAACCCTAAAAAGGCTAAAATGTGCCAAGAATTCAATTTTGTTTCTAAGCATTCAATGGATGCACCAAGGTGGCATGAACTGTGCCTTTTCCAACTGAATGAATCAAGGATTATCTCTGAACTAGGGAACCAAAGGCCTGTGCTCTAACCTCTAGTCAATGGCTAGAGGAGACTTAAGATTCAAAAGTGATGCAATTGGACAATGAGCTGCTGCTGTTGCCATTCACTATTGCTTGCAAAAAAAACTTACTCTACTATAAATAGAGCTCATTTGTGCTCAGTTTAAGTACACCAAAGGCCTACAACACTTGCTTTTCTCAAAATCATCTTCTCACTCTCAAAAATGCCTTTCTTAGCAAGTCACTATCGAATTTTTCAGTAGAGAGCAATTCCACTTAAACCAATTGCTCTAACACCTCATAAACATCATATGTGAGCTGATCAAACACTAAACACACAACTGTAACACTGATTTCTCAGAATCACCAGCCAGCTGCTCAAGTTTTCAACCAAGTGTAGCGAGCGATTTTGGACGCGGTTCTTAAGCGTTGGTCGCTCTCTGCGGTTTGAGCTTTGACTACAGGTCGATTCATTTTTTATCCTATTGTGAGCTGAATAAGGAAGGGAAATAGATGTCTCCAATTAACCCTGCTTGCATACAGAGTTTAAACAGCGGTCTGTTAGGTTACGAATGCTATCAATGTGGGGGGCCTTTGTACTGGTTATTTGTATTTTCGCCAATACTGTTTTCTTTCTTTTTGTCTAGGCAAAGGGTTTCTGGCGGGGAACAAGGATTAGGATGTTAGGACTGATGCTTTTGAATTACTGCTTTTGATTGATGGGATTTGGGTTTTTTGTTGATTGCGCTCGCTAAGATCTTTTCTTTCGATCTTATGCCTACGTATTCCCGTTTACCGAAACAGGGAAATCAGAGCGTTCGTAGTTCCTCCTATTCTATGGGAGGAAATGGGTGTTTTGGTGTCTTGTTCAAAGCCCAAGATGTGAAGCGAAAGGTGGTTTGTATCTTGTTCAAAGCCCAAGATGTGAAGCTGAAGGTCTATTTGTGTCTTGTTCAAAGCCCAAGACGTGAAGCTGGAAGACTTCGACTTTAGAGAGAATTTGTCATCTCTAAAGAGGGGGGAAGGAGAATTACTTTAACTGGGATACGTGGATCCGAGCAATGCCATAATTTCCGAAGAAAGGGTTTTTAACCTGAAGGAGAAGACTTTAACTCAGTGTAGAGCAATGCTATCTTTCCTTGGGAATTTCTCATGCTAAAAGAAGGACAGTGGCATGGATGTAGATGATCCAGAGGCTTGCCGCTTACAGCGATTAGATGATGGGAAAGGAGTTGTTGATGTTTGTGTACTGTGAACGAGGCACAGTTTTGATGCTAAAAGGTTGATTGGATCAACCAGTGGTTTTCTTATACAAAGCCTAAGAGGAGGCTATTTGTATCTCGTACAAAGCCCGAGAGAGAGGCGAGAAGGTTTTGACTTGACGATGAAGTCTTTTGGTGTCTCGTATAAAGCCCGAGAGAGAGGCTAAAAGGGTTGACTCAACAAGAGAATCTTTTATACTCAACAAGAGAGTGTTTTTGTATCTCATACAAAGCCCGAGATGGAGGCTAAAGTTTGTTTGGCTCAAAAAAAGAACCTTTTTGTATCTCGTATAAAGCCCGAGATGGAGGCGAAAAGGTGATTGACTCAACGAGGGAGTCTCTTATGTGTCTCGTACAAAGCCTGAGAGAGAGGCTAAAACGTTGTTTGACTCCACTAGGGAGAATCATTGTACAAAGCCCAAGAGAAGGCTAAGGTTACTGTGTCAGTTAAGTGACAGGTCCAGCATACTGATTTTGAAAGAGAAAATCAGTTCTTATATGAGCATCACTGTACTCATGGGTTAGATCTGAGGATCGGGGTTGTTTCCTTTTCTTTGAGGAAACTGGAAATCCAAAGGGTATTGAGACTGTCCGAGTCTGCGGGTTTCCTTCCTATTTAACGAAGGGGGTCACTTGAGAATGTTTTTGAGACTCAAGGAGATTAGACTGTCCAAGTCTATAGTTTTTTCTTTTGTACTATGTTTTGAGAAACAGTAGTAGACTCTATGAAAGGACTGTTCTAGGAGGATGACTAGGTTCTGTTCCTATACCTCTAGGAGGTCGTCGGGACAATTTGTACGAAGCCCAAGAGGAGGCTGGAAACTTTTAAGAAGCCGACGTGTCCTTGTACTAAGCCCAAGAGGAGGCTATCATTCCCGAAGGAAGAGATCATTATACGAAGCCTAAGAGGAGGCTATGAATACTTCTAAGAAGCCGTAGGGTCCTTGTACGAAGCCCAAGAGGAGGCGGGGTTGCTTTTAGGAAGCCTGTGGGTCCTTGAACAATGCCCAAGAGGAGACCGATGCTTTTAAGAAGCCCGTGGGTCTATCATCTCCTTTCCATTAGGAGAGATAACTCTTTTAAAGATAAAAACCATTGGTAAACGTGCGAGGTTTACTATCCAGCGACTTTTAGCTTTTAAAGAGGGTTCCTTAGTTAAGGTCCAAGATTATGACCGTAGTGGGTACCCAAACCCCGAGACATTCAAGGCAAGCTATCCGCAAGGAATAGATCAAGTTAGGAAAGTTCGAGAATTTGGAAGAAACTCAAAGATACCATTCACGGAGAATACATTCATCTTAGGGAGTAGAGCTTCTTGACGATTCCTAAGGAGGACAGCCGAAGAGAAGACTGTATCTGGTGCTCCTATTGAGGATCTAGGCGTCTATTTCTACAAATAAATGAAACGGCGTCACCTAGTTCTAGACGTAGTTGCCGGGGAAACTCAAAATATCTATACTATTATTACACAGTAGATATGAGTTTATGAAAGGAGACTTACAGTGAGCAGCCCCACAATACAGTTTATAATATGAAAGCAGTAAATGAAAGCAATAACCACTTACTCGGTTGTAGAGCTTCCATGCTGTTTGGTTAGTTGTTCAACAAAGAAAGATTGGAAACAACAGTATATTCAAAATCAAAGGAGAAAGTGCTTTGAAAAAGAAAGATTTGGGGCTTACAGCTCAAGGAGAGGCCCAGGGTTTTATCAGTGAGCGCACTATTTGACTTTGTACAGCGGGACTTATACAAGTGACTGGGGCCCAAAAATGGTTTTCTGTACAAAGGGATGGGTCTTACACTCTTTTAAGAGGCCCAAAGTGTTTAAAGAAAAAAGAGTGGGGCTTATAACACGAGGGTAGGCCCAAATGATTTTTCGTTTAAAAATGGCGATCGCGCCGAGGTTTTCTTTTAACGCAGAGGGACTTATACAATAAGTGAGGCCCAAGATGTTTTGGTTAAAAGGGGGATTGGGTCTTACACTCTAATAGAGGCCCAAAGTGTTTTGAATGGGTCTTATAGCTCAAGGAGAGGCCCAGATGATTTTTTATTTTTAAACGGGCGACGATCGCGCCGTTTACTTGTACAGAGGGACTTATACAATGAGTGAGACCCCAAAAGGTTTTTGTACAAGGGGGGATGGGTCTTACACTCTCTCAAGAGGCCCAAGTGAGTTTTGAAAATGATTTATGAGGGTTGAATTAATCCAAAACCCTAATTTGTTTTCAAAATGTATTTAATTGAATAAAAATTCAATTAAAATGATCAAAAATTGTTTAACACATGGAAAACAAATTGTGATCTAGGATTAATGCTTCAAAAATTAAGTATTGACCTACAAAATAATTAGAAAGCATTAAAAGTTGCAAAATCAATGTAGAAAAAAATATTTAAAATGCCAAAAGCAATCAAAATATTAATTCTTTACAAAAATATCAATTATATGAAATAAACAATATTTTTGGGATTTTTTGTGAAAATAAAATATTTTAACATTTTTGTGAATTATTAAAAAAAGAATCAACTTAAAATCATTAAAACTCGGAGAGAAATTAATTTTTGAATCAATTAAACAAAATCATAAAATTCAAATATTTGAATTTCTAAAAATGGCGCCAAGAACAAGCTGAAGAACACGCGCGTGTTCTTGGTTTCTCAGATTTGCATTTTCTATCCAATCTCCATGAATACGTAATCATATCATGCAATCCACATATCATTATGCTCGCCTCAACCTCACGATCATGTCTATGTACTTTAATTTCATTTAAATTAAACATAAAACATGAAATCACGAAGAAACCTCAAGAACCCTAATTTCTGCATGAAGGCTAGGATTTTTGATACACGATTCAAACAACGCAATTAATTGAGGGAAAACATTCCATGCATGATTATGAACATATGGCCAAATTATTGTGTGAGGAAATATGCATAGATTGCGAGATGCCCAAGTATGTGCTTACCTCCAAGTCGTGACAGCAAGTTCAAAGTGATTTTTGATTTGGAGGTGTTACAGATGAGTGGTGATGATCTGAACAGCTTCCCTACACCCTATGGATTGTGTTTGGATGGTTGGACTTGATTGAAATTGGCTGGATCATTTTGTGGTACCTCAGCTGCACTTTGGTTAAAACCTTGAGCAACCAGCTGGTGATTTTGTGAAATTGATGTTTCAGAAGTAATCTAAGTGTTTGATCAGCTCATATGTGATGTATGTGAGGTGTGTGAGTGATTGGTTTGATTGGAATTGCTCTCAAACTCAAAACCCGATAGTGACTTGCCTTAGAAGGCAAAATTGGAGTGAAAGAAGAGATTTTGAGGAAAACATCTGTTAGATGGCTTTGGTGTACTCAAACTAACCACAATTGAGCTCTATTTATAGTAGAGCAAGTTTGTTTTGCAAGGAATAGTGCATGGCAGCTGGTAAGTAGGTTTGGCCAATGTTGGCAAATGAAAATCCAAGTCTCCTCTAGCCATTGACTAGAGGTTAGGGCACAGAGCTTTGGTTCCCTTGGTCTTGGATAAGTCTTGACTGATTTCAGATGAGAATGGCTCAGTCCATGCCACCTTGATGGTTCCATTGAATGCCTCATTCCAAATTTGAAGTCTTGTCCCTATTTTGGCCATTCTAGGTTCAACATGCTATTTCTTGTTCCATGGACTTTGGAGGCTTGGCTCAGTGATTGTCCCCTTTAGATTCAATCCTCTGAGGTGTCCAAGTGGATAAGAGCAATTGAATTTGGCTGATTTTGGCAAATCGACCAAAGTTGCAAATTCTGCCTTGCCTTGACAGATTTCAGCAAGGCAACTTGGCAATGTTGTATCTCATGGTGTAGGTTGAATTTGGAAATGTTCTTGGTCATTTTGGAAAGCCCTTACATGATACAACAACGGTTTGAACAAGTTTGGTTTTGATCTCTTTTGATTCCAAATGAAAAATCCCCCTACATTTGGCAAAAAGTGAGGCAGAATCTGACTTAGTGAAAATTTCACTAAGTGTTGGAAAAAGTGACATTTTCACTTTTCAACCACTTTGATCACTCCATAACTCAAAATCCTTAATGAATTGGAATGACTTGTAGTTGAAGATTTTGTAGGTGATAATGAGGGCTACAAATCCATCTTTGGATGAGAAAAAATGGCCTTGTGGTTTAGGAGTTATGGTCCTTCAAAGTTGTTACCCTTGCCACTTTATTTTTAACTTAGAAAAATTTCTAAGTTTTATGGTTACCCCTTTTACAAGTTATCTCACTTTTCTTGATTTTTCTTGATGAATGATGATTCAAATCATACATTAACATCATTTTAGGGTTAAAAATCCATTTTGGTGAAAAATCTCAAAAAGTCAAAGTTGACTTTTGTGAACAGTTGACTTTTTATCAGATGAATTCCAAACTGTGCAATTCTTCAGGAAATCATGTACTTGACCTAAATCAAACTTGATGGACATGTTCCATGGGTGTCATAGGGTATATTCAATCATGTATTAGGGTTTGGGAGCATGTCCTGGTCAAAAGTCAAAGTTACAGTTGACTTTTCTCTTAAAACCCTAATTGTGGTGCAGATGAAATTAAGACTTGTTGCTCAAGCTTCTTGGATCAATCCATTGTTCCAAATGGATCAATATGGTATATTAGAGACCCTCAAACCCTCTCTTGAGGTATTGGCTCATGGTTTGCCCCAAAAGTCAACTTAGGGGTGAATTAGGTCAAGAAACCCTAATTCCTGATTTTTGATGAATGCATCCCCTGAGGCAAAATTGACTTGATGCATGGGTTCATGAGGTTCCATGAAGTATATTAGGTTATGTTTTGGATCATTGCCTTGTGCCCAGATGAAAATTTCCATCTGGAGGCCCTGGTCGACCAAAACCCTAATTTGGTGACACTGTCGATCTTGAGACTTGATCCACCTAGAAGGGAGCAGCTTTGTGCTTAATCCTTGAAGTAGGAGTCCTTTTGATCCTTTGAGGATGTTTGAGAGATTAGACAAGTTGAGGATCATGTCATTTCTGGATTGATCCTTTGTCTAAGCACTCAGAGAGGGCTTGAAACCCTAATTTTGATTGTAGTGGATGCTCACCCATTTTTGGGGAGACTGATGAAGCATGATGGTTTATCCATATTGTGATGATGATTTTCACAATGATGGGAAATCTAAGTGGTCAAAATTTGGGGTATTACAGATGCCCCTATTTAATCTTCTTGGACCCGAAGGTGTGAATGACGAAGGGATTCGGGCATTCGGGGTGCAAGAAGATTAAATATCGGAATACCCAAAATTTTGATGGTGGTTATGAATGGTAGCTTACGCATTCATCTTCTTTAGCTAAGCAATGATGCTTAGAAAAGGTAAACTTCCCCTCGATCCTGGTTTCCTACCAAGAATTGGTCTCAGTCTTTTTTGAAATAAACTTCCCCTCGATCCTGGTTTCCTACCAAGAACTGGTCTCAGTCTCTGAAATAAACTTCCCCTCGATCCTGGTTTCCTACCAAGGAACTGGTCTTAGTTTCTTTTGAAATAAACTTCCCCTCGATCCTGGTTTCCTACCAAGAACTGGTCTCAGTCTCTGAAATAAACTTCCCCTCGATCCTGGTTTCCTACCAAGGAACTGGTCTTAGTTTCAGAAATAAACTTCCCCTCGATCCTGGTTTCCTACCAAGGAACTGGTCTTAGTTTTAGAAATAAACTTCCCCTCGATCCTGGTTTCCTACCAAGGAACTGGTCTTAGTTTCTTTTGTCAATAAACTTTATTGACAAGGGACGCTATTAGTAGCGGTTTTCCCTCAAACTTCTCGCCGAATTTTCCTGGGGAGACGCCATTTGAGTGGGAAAAGATTTGATGTCAGACTTGCTGGGGAACCCATTCGTCTGAATTGTAGAGCTGTACAAACTTCTCCGTTGGAGACGCCATTTGTCGATTCTACTAGGGAAAGCGAGTCTCTTGAGAGACCGTTTTCGTTCGGGTTACATCATACTTTTCTCGGGATCTTCCCGGAGAAATGCCATATGATGGGATCCAATTTTGAGGTGCCAATGACCTTCTCATCAGTGGTTTTTTGGAGAAAAACTTCCGTACCGCCGAATCTCTGATTAAGAGGCTTTCTCTGGGGATTTTCCTTAATCCGGGAAAGCAAGGATATCATCTTCAATGGAGAAGAGTGATATTTGTTGAAAGTTTTGATCTGGCTTTTCAGAGGTTCAAGTTATCAAAGTGGTCAAGGACCAACTTCTTTCCAGAATTAAACTGGAAGCGAGGTTGTTCAGACACAGTATTTCCTGACGAGGCAAGAACTGACAACTCGATTGAGAGAACTTCCACCACTAGGGGACAAGACCGACTAGAGTGATAGTGATGCAATATGAAATGTGAATGCAAATAAAAAATGCATGAAGTACGTATGTATATGCTGACAAAACAGACGCGACATACAGACTAATGGATGAACACAATCGGATACTCGGCCATCGCGGGGCGAAGAAGTATCGTTGATTCAAAATAGCAATTCCACCTTGCTTAGGAGAGATAGTCCCGTTGGGGAACTATGTTGATCGGGCTTAGGAGATGAGAACTCGGCCGAGGATGTCAGACGAAACATGGTCTCTAACATTATTGATCCTTCATTCAGGAGTACTGGTCTAGAAGGAGTACTTTGATTCTGCACTTTGAAGTTCGCTTACTTCGGGAGAAGCGATCGATGTTCTTCTGATGTTCAACAGTCAAAAGAAATGCCATCTTTAATTTAAAAGCATAAAAAGTTTAACAAGTAAATTTATTTTTGTTTTATTTCAAGAATCGCTGATTAAATTTAAACAACGTCGTTCTGTAAAGCTAAAACAAGTAAAGAATTACAAACAAGAGCACAAGGGCTCAAATTTTATTGATAAGATGGAGATTAGCCAAACGCGTGATTCCAAAGAATATATACAAAGTTAGAAAATGGTAATTTACAGGGAAAAAGGCTACGTTGAAACATAACGACCACTATCCTTCTACCAACTTTGAGTTCGGGACATCCTGAGCTTCTGTCGAAGATGACCTTTGACTGGAGATTTCCTCCGATAGATGATGCAACTGCTGCTGAGGGACTTGCCTCTGTTGAACATAGTTACTTGCCATTATCCCTAACTTTTGCCTGGATTGTACTATGAGATTTCCAATCCATCGGGATGATTCTTTTCATGTCTCTAACTTTTGCCTGGACCGCCCTTTCGGGTTTTCAATCCATCGGGACGTTCTTTTTTGTTTTGTTTTAGGAGAAGTATTTCTTGATTACATCAACATTCGTGGGATAGGCAAATTCCTCTCCGTCCATGGTTGCAAGTCTCAAGGCGCCGCCTGAGAAAGCTTTCGTGACCACATAGGGGCCATCATAATTTGGGGTCCATTTGCCCCGAGAATCAGTGAGAAATGATTGTATCTTCTTGAGCACAAGGTCTCCTTTTCTGAAGATACGCGGTCGGACCTTTTTGTCGAACGCCCTTTTCATTCTCTATTGATACAACTGACAGTGGCAGAGTGTCGTGATTCGCTTCTCTTCGATCAGGTTCAGTTCGTCGTGTCGACTTTGACACCATTCAGCTTCGGTGAGCTTAACTTCCATCAATACCCAGATTGATGGGATCTCTACTTCTATGGGGAGCACTGCTTCCATGCCATATACTAGAGAGAAAGGGGTTCCCCCTGTTGAAGTGCGGACAGATGTTCGATAACCATGAAGAGCAAAGGGTAGCATTTCGTGCCAATCTTTATAGGTTACAACCATCTTTTGAACAAACTTCTTGATGTTCATGTTAGCCGCTTCTACCGCTTCGTTCATCTTGGGTCGGTAGGGAGATGAGTTATGGTGTTCGATCTTGAACTCTGCACACAAGTCTTTCATCATCTTATTGTTCAAGTTAGATCCATTATCAGTAATGATCTCGCTTGGAACACCATAACGGCAGATGATATTGTTTTTGATAAATCGGACCACCACTTGTCGGGTTACATTGGAGAATGATGCTGCTTCGACCCACTTGGTGAAATAATCAATGGCTACCAGGATGAACCGATGTCCGTTCGAAGCCTTGGGCTCAATCATACCAATCATATCGATTCCCCATATGGAAAATGGCCACGGGGAAGAAAGAACTTTGAGATGTGATGGCGGTACATGAATTTTGTCGGAGTATATCTGACATTTGTGACACCTCCTCATGTACTTGTAGCAGTCGAATTCCATGGTCAACCAATAATACCCGGCCCTGAGAATTTTTCTCGCCATTGTGTGTCCGTTGGCATGAGTGCCAAAGGATCCTTCATGAATTTCTTTCATGAGCATGTCTGCTTCTGGTCTGTCGACGCATCGGAGCAAGACCATGTCAAAATTTCTCTTATAAAGAGTGTCACCGCTGAGGAAGAAGTTTCCAGCCAATCTTCTGAGGGTTTTCCTGTCTCTTCTGAGTGCCCCAGATGGGTACTCTTGTTTCTGAAGGAAGCATTTGATATCGTGATACCAAGGTCTGTCGTCTATGACTGCTTCAATCGCGAAGATGTAAGCGGGCCGTTCAAGGTGCATGATGTCGATCTTAGGTAGGTCATTCCATCGACCTACACTAATCATGGAAGAGATAGTGGCTAATGCATCAGCCATGTGATTCTCATCACGAGGGATGTGATGAAAGTCGACTCTGTTGAAGAAGGGTAACAACCTTCTTGCATAGTCTTTGTAAGGAATCAATCCTGATTGGTGTGTGTTCCAATCTCCTTTTATCTGGTTAATAACCAGGGCTGAATCGCCGTATACGTCCAAGTTTTTGATCCTTAAATCAATCGCTTCTTCGAGACCCATGATACATGCTTCGTATTCGGCCTCGTTGTTCGTACATTTAAACGTAAGTCTGGCAGTGAAAGGAATGTGGGAACCCTGAGGGGTAACAATGATTGCCCCAATTCCGTTTCCATAATGATTGACTGCTCCGTCAAAGATAAGTCCCCACTGGGAACCTGGTTCTGGCCCTTCACTGGGTAGCGGTTCATCGCAATCTTTCATCTTTAGATACATGACATCTTCGTCTGGGAAGTCAAACCCGATTGATTCTTGATCGTCAATCGGTTGATGAACCAAATGATCGGCTAAAATACTTCCTTTAACGGCTTTTTGAGCATGGTACTCTATGTCATATTCTGATAGTAACATCTGCCAACGGGCAATCCTTCCCGTGAGAGCAGGTTTTTCGAAAACGTACTTGATTGGATCCATTTCGGAGACCAACCAAGTAGTATGACGAATCATGTACTGGCGAAGACGTTTGGCTGCCCAAGCCAAAGCGCAACAAGTTTTCTCAAGCATCGTGTACCGAGTTTCGCAGTCGGTGAATTTCATGCTTAGATAGTAAATGGCAGACTCTTTCCGTTTAGTTTCGTCTTGTTGGCCAAGTACACATCCCATTGAGTCCTCTAGGACTGTGAGGTAAATGATCAGTGGTTTCCCTTCCATTGGAGGTGATAGAATCGGAGGATTCAACAGATATTCCTTGATACTGTCGAAGGCGGTTTGGCAATCTTCTGACCAAACGCAATCCTGGTTCTTTTTGAGTAATTTGAAAATCGGCGCACACGTCGCGGTCATAAGGAATATGAATCTGGAGATGTAGTTCAAACGTCCCAGGAATCCTCTGATTTGTTTTTCAGTTTTCGGAGAAGGCATTTCTTGAATGGCCTTGACCTTGTCAGGATCAACTTCGATTCCTTTCTGGCTGACGATGAACCCTAGTAGTTTCCCTGAACGGACACCGAAGGTGCACTTATTGGGATTCAAGCGGAGCTTGAATTTTCTTAGATGTTCGAACAATTTTGACAGATGTTCAACGTGCTCACTCTCTGTTTTTGATTTTGCAATCAAATCATCGAGATATACCTCGATTTCTTTATGTATCATGTCATGAAACAGAGTAGTCATGGCCCTTTGATAGGTTGCCCCGGCATTCTTCAAACCGAACGACATTACCTTGTAACAAAAGGTACCCCATGGGGTAATGAACGAAGTTTTCTCCATGTCTTTCAGCGCCATTTTAATCTGATTATAGCCCGAGAATCCATCCATGAAGGAGAAAACTTTGAACTTTGCTGTACTGTCTACCAGCATGTCAATGTGTGGTAAAGGAAGGTCGTCCTTTGGACTAGCCTTGTTTAGATCTCTGTAATCAACACACATTCTGACCTTTCCATCCTTTTTGGGAACGGGTACGATGTTGGCTAACCATTGAGGATATTCAGATGTAGCAAGGAAACTCGCGTCAATCTGTTTCTGTACCTCCTCTTTGATTTTGATGGCCATGTCCGGGTGAGTGCGTCTCAACCTTTACTTTACTGGCGGACATTCCGATCTCAACGGTAAGTGATGTTCCACGATGCTGGTATCCAACCCTGGCATATCCTGATAGGACCAAGTGAATACATCGGGGAATTCTTTGAGAAGCTTTATCAGATCTTCTCTGACAGTTGGGCTGAGCAGTGCTCCGATCCTGATTTCTTTTCTCTCTTTTTCTGAACCCAAGTTTACCATTTCCAACGGCTCTTTGTGAGGTTCAATGGACCTTTCCTCTTGTCTGAGTAATCGGGAGATCTCTTCTGGAATTTTGTTGTCATTTTCTTCTTCAGCCTCGAATACCGGGAACTCAAAGTTGGAAGAAGGCATCGGATCGTATATTTCAACAGGGTTTAAAACAAGCAATATGCATGACGTGATGATTCGTGTTTAGAAGAGATAGAGAAATGTAAGTGTGTGCAGTGTATTTATTTTACCGCTTGTTTTTATTATTGAATGTTTTTTAGGATTACCATTTTCTGAAAAAGCAAAAAGAGAAAACAACAATTATTACGGAAATTACAGAACGACGTTATTTTATTAATGCACAAGTCGAATCTTGAAACTACAGCCCTATAAAACAAAACTCTGTCGCTTTGGGCAAAGCGAAGAGGGAAATTTACAAAAAGCGAGCCCTATCAAAACATCCGTTTCACCTGGGCAGGGTGAAAGGTTAAAGATGGCAATTACTTTGACTGATGAACGACCTTCGGAACCTCGACAACAACCCATTGGCGGCGAACCCCTCGGTGAATCACAAAGTCTGGCACCTTCCTTGATTTGTCTTCAGAAATGACGCCGATTTCTAGTGGAGCAGGATCATTGGAATCTATCTCCCAGGCAGAATTGTCGTAGGAGGATTCCTCTGTTGCATTTTGCATAGAATTGGTGCTCTCAGCTGTATCTCCCCATCCAGTTGACTGGATATCTTCGAGCCTGATACGAGAGCTTTCGGGAGCAGTGTACTTGACCATAAAGTCGTATTTTCCACTTGGTTGTCCCAGAGTGTCCCAAACTTCTTTGGAACTGGAGAAGTCATCCCTCTCGATGACGTTGACCTCAGAAAAAGCATAGTTGATGAATTCTAGTCCTGCAAATGTTCCGAATTCATCTTCATGTTGAGTAGCTTCTGAATGACCTGAGTGTTGATCCCATGACATGGTGGGGACACAAGTATTCTGTTCAATGATGCTCAGCTGAGTCTCATTGTTCGGCTGACTCTCTTGCCCCAAGTTTCCTGGGTAAGGCTGCCACATTGGCAGGCCATCCATTGGGCCATAGTAATTGTGATCAAAGTTGTCTTTCATCAGAGTGTCTTCCTCTAATGAGTTTGGCGGAGCACGGCATCCTTCCGGATCACAATCTCCGTATATCATTTCGACATCTGATCTTGGTATAAATCTCGAACTTTCTGTAGGAAAGCAAAAAGGCATTGGCACCTCTTCCTGAGACATATAGCCGTCCTTGTTAAGGTAGGACTTCCATTCTTCATCTGTGTCAGAGGGATCTTCCTCATTGATAGCATGAACTGTCTGAGACACTGGGTGAAGAAAACCTCCACCGTGGAAGAAGTTTTGAAGGGGATGAAGACTTTCATCGCTGGCGGCTGTCTGGGTACAGGTTGCAGAAAAACCAAGACCCTTCTTTGTTTTATTGTCAATAGGAATGACAACCCGTCCCCATCCGGTTGTATCGGTACTCTCGACCGCTTTGATAGCATCGTTGTATGAAGAAATCGAAGTTCCTTCTTTGAACTAATTGTCCTTGCTCACCGATAGTGCTTGGAACTGAGTTCCAATAAACTCCTCGGGCTCCACACAAGCAGATGATGATAAGTTGCTCAAAAGCAAGGCTTGTTCCCCACAAACCGTGACAAGTTGATTGTTCTTGACGAACTTTAGCTTTTGGTGGAGGGTTGAAGTGACCGCTCCAGCCTGATGTATCCAAGGTCTTCCTAATAAACAACTGTATGTTGCCCGGATGTCCATGACCTGGAAAGTGATTTGGAAAGTGTGAGGACCAATAGTTATAGGAAGATCAACTTCGCCGATAAATGTTTTTCTGGATCCGTCGAATGCTTTGAGGACGACCTCGCTGACTCTCATCGGAGGGCCCTTAAATGATAATTGCATCAAAGTGGACTTTGGCATAACATTCAGGGCTGACCCTGTGTCTACCAGTACGTTGGCTAAAGCATCGCCCTGGCAGTTAACTATAATGTTGAGCGCCATGTTATGACGGCGATGTTCTTCAAGTAATTCCTCATCACTAAATCCCAAATTATTGCAGGAAGTGATGTTAGAGACAATGCTATCGAATTGTCTGATTGTTACATCCTGTTCCACAAAGGCTTGCTCCAAGACTTTCTGTAGAGCCTCTCTGTGTGCTTCTGAACTGAGTAACAGTGATAATACTGAGATCTTTGAAGGAGTCTGTAACAGTTGATCAACAATGTTATATTCACTCCTTTGGATGTGCTTTAGCATCTCATCTTTGTCTTTTGAAAAGTCGGGATTACTAGATTGACCGACTGGTGGATCAGGAATTTCTGCCTGAAGTTCCTTTTCTTTGTTGGATTCTTCAACCCCTCGGTTGAAGATTCGACCGCTCCGTGTTACACGACTGATGTCTACAATATTCACGACAGAGGGTAATGGAATTTCCTTTCCATTCTTGATTATTGTTGCACCGTATTTGTAAGGGATTGCCTTAGCTGATTCATACGGTAGTGGCCCCGGTAGATAGATGACTATGGGAACCTTCTGATTTTTCTGACCATCATAAGTAACCTTGATCCGTTCCCGGTTGGGAACTCTAGATTTGTCAAGTAGAGGGATGATGGCAAAAACATCCCTGGTCCTGTGATGACCAGAGATCGTGACAACATCCTCAACTTGCTCGGCAAGGTAGTTCGGCGACCAAATGATGGGTCCTGAACCTGGATATGGACGAATTTCTCCATGATCGACCTGACCCTGAAGAGCTACTCTCACAAGGTAACACCCTTGGTTACTTTCCGAACAGACGCTACAATTGTCATAGTTGTGTGGTGGCACCTGGCCACGCCCACTTTGAATACAATGTAACCTCACTAGGTTACCTTCCATTGATCGGACATCCTGACTTTGACGACGAGTAGGATTCCTGTGATTGATACTAATCTACTGAGTATCTTTGTCCATATAGATTGGCATCCACCAGTGATTTAACAAGTGCTGAAGTGCCTCCTGGACAAGGGTACAACCTCGATGGTTTTCGCAACCTGCTTTACAGTTTTGATAATCATGTGATATTAAGAATCCGAGTCGGACCTGCTCAGCATGTAACTCTACCAGGTTGGTATTCATCACGCGAATGTCAAAGATCTGAACCATGTTGATTTGATAGGAGTTCATATCATGGTAGTCTTGGATCCATCCAAGATCCATCTGACGCTGGAGGGCCTCTTGTATGAAAGAGCATCCCTGTTTGTTTACCGAGCAAATCAGACAGGAACTGTAATCGTGCCGCGGCAGATTATGATACTGGCTTTGCCTTGAGTGCATCGCCACCAAGTTGACATTCATCGCACGGATGTCGTGGTTTTGAATGACGTTGGAATTCGTGTAAACCATGTTAACTCCACGAACTCGGTGCTCTTGGATCCATCCAAGATCCATTTGTTCCTGCAGAGCTGCTTGCACTACAGAACATCCTTGATTATCTTTAGAGCAGATATCACACTGGTGATAGTTATGAGGTGGCACATGGCCATATCCACTCTGTCTACAATGCATCTTGACCAGATTGGTCCCCAATAAGAGTACATCATGAATTTGATAGACATTATTAGTCTCTTTCTCAATCAGATTGACTGCAGCTTTCTCGTGTTGAGGCAGCGGGTTTGTAAGAACATTAGGATTCGTATCTTTGAAAGATAAGAGCCCGCTCCTAACAAGTTTTTGCATGTCGGATTTGAAATTGAGACAAGTCTCAATGTTATGCCCTGAACCTCCTTGATGATAACGGCATGTTTGATCCGCTTTAAACCAAAAAGGCGGATTTTCCGGAACTGAAAGGGGAGACTTAGTCTGAATGCACCCATTAGCCAGCAGTAACGGAAACAGCTCTACGTACGTTACGGGTATAGGATCAAATCCTGGTGGCCGTGTTGTATGGTTGTTGTTATATGGAGGACGAGCCTGCTGAAGAGGCTGTTGTGTCCTTTGTTGGTCAGGTTGGCTCTGCGCAACTTGAGGTTGATACGTAGGAATAGGCGCAGGGCCGATAGCAGGAGTAACAGCTGCTACTGGCTGATAACGTCGCCTTTGCTTTCCGAGAGAGATATTCCTAATATCTTGCTCTTTTATCTTAGGGAGAGCACTACCATATTTTTTAGTACCGCTCGTTGATCCAGTGTCTTTTACCAAACGTCCTTCTCGGACGGCTTCCTCAAGACGTACATCCATGCCGACCATTTCGGTGAAATCACTGGGCGCACTGGAAACCATTCGGTCATAGTAAAATGAGCTTAAGGTCTTTAAGAAGATCTTTGTCATCTCTTTCTCTTCAAGAGGCGGACAAATTTGAGCGGCAATTTCACGCCACCTTTGAGCGTACTCCTTAAAGGTTTCCTTTTCCTTTTGCGACATTGATCTGAGTTGATCTCTGTCGGGTGCCATGTCCAAATTGTACTTGTATTGTTGGACGAAGGCAGTACCAAGATCTCTGAATGTACTGATAGTAGTACGGTTTAAATCCATGTACCATTTGAGTGCGGCACCGGTTAAACTATCCTGGAAGTAGTGAATCAACAGGTCCTGATTCTCCGTCTGAGCTGACATCCGCCGAGCGTACATCTCCAGATGGCTCTGAGGGCAAGAGTTACCCTTGTATTTTTTAAAGTCGGGCACTTGGAACTTGTGCGGGACTTTCACATTTGGGACCAAGCAGAGGTCTGCGGCGTCCTTTCCAAATAGATCCTGACCGCGAATGGCTTGCAGCTCTTTTTGCATTTCCAAGAACTGCTCCTGGAATTCATCCATTCTGTCAAACATAGTTTCCTTCTTACCAGAAGGTGTCTGTGGAATCTGTCCTTCCGGGACAGTGTGCACCACAGGGGGTGGTACCGTGACTACGACAGTAAGTCTTGGCGCCTCCCGAAGTTTGTAACCTTCAGGAGTCTTCAGTATGCCCCTGGCATCTTTGCTTTCCCGAAGTTTGTAACCTTCAGGCCCAGCGGCTTCTGTTGTGATTCCATGATCTTCAGTGATCGGCGGAACATATCCTTCCGGGATATAGTTAACAGGCATGCCCCAAGGACGATCTTTCAGAATCTGATACCTAGGATCATACTTTTCTATGATGGGCGTTGAGGTGATCTCTGAGATCACAGTTCTTTGTAGCTGAGCTTCTGCCATGGCTTGCATGTCGTTACGAAGCTTTCTCATATCCTCTCTCAGAGCGTCGATCTCTTCTTTCAACTCTCTGTTTTCTTCCTCAAGATCATCCATCTTTTTCTGACGATTGGCCCGAGTATTATACGAATGAGACAGTTTGACTCTAGAATCGAGACACAAACGTGAGATTCGTAGGGAAGAAGAATACGCGATGTGAGAATGATGGATGCAATGATTATATTAATTGTTTTTTGGTTTAATCAAAATAAACTTCGACAATTAGATTGCAAATATCAAACACTGGGGAAACCCCTTTTTATTGAATTCCAAAGGATTACAGAAATGGAAATACGGTAGATTACAAAGTGCAGAAACAGAAACCTAAACTAATGGGTCCCGAGTCCTCTTCTTTGATCGGGGCACTTGGGCCGTTGCCGGGTTGTCATTCCTTTGCCAGGTGAAAGGAGCGAGCAAATTCCTTTGGTCATTTTGATTCTCTACAGCGTGCTTCTCCAAAATTTCAATCAGAGCATCTTTCTCTTTTAGTAGTTGCTGTATTTGGATACACTCTACGTCGAGGGTGCGGTACTTGTTCTTCCAAGATCTTCTTTCCTTTTGAACTTTGTTGAGAGTAACCTGAAGCTTTTCAGTTTCCGTCATGAAGTACATGATAGTTTCCCTCGGTGGAAGAATTCCGTAACGAGGATAAGGCATCTTTAGCTTGAGAGCTCTAGTTTGTACCCAATGGAGATAAGGCTCCACCGAGACACAGTCCGGTTTTCCCAGAGACTCTCGTCCTTTCTTATGAACCTGTTTCCAAGCTTGCACTATTTCCATCTTTAGTGCTCTGTCATTTTCTCCTTCTTTGAAGAAAAGACCTTCCAGATGAACACCCAGTGGGATGTGTCTCATCGGGTATCCAAATTGACGAAGAACTAATATCGGATGATAGTTGATTCCTCCTTTAGTTCCTATGAGGGGTACGCTGGGGAAGTCTCCACAACGGTCAATGATTCTGATTCCCTCATAAATCCTATTACACCAATCTATATCGGAATTGGTGAGAGACATGATCTTCTGCGACCAACGTATGACACTCTTGCAATCCCAAAAAGCAGCAAACTTGGGCAAGTGCGAGATAAACCATTTATACAGCAGAGGTACACAGCATGTGATCTCCCCTCCGCTGTACAAATTTCCCAAGTGTACAGAATGATACGCATCTGCGAGCAAAGTCGGCACAGGGTTTCCAATGAGAAAAACCTTAATAGCGTTGATATCGACGAAGTTATTGATGTTGGGAAACAAAAATAACCCGTAGGTGAGCAAGACAAAGATGCTTTCAAAAGCAGTCCCGTTCCCTATACTAGCGAAGTATAGAGCCTTTTTTGTCAAGAACTGGGCTGGCAAACCTTGGATGCCACCCTTAGTGGTCATGTGAGTCCTGACCTCAGACTCGTCCAAATGAATTGCTATTGCAATAGTCTGATTCTTTGGAATTTCTTCCAGTCTAGAAAATGGAGCTCGATCAGTGATATGTAAATCAGTCAGATGAGAATACTCCTCCAGCGTTGGTGATAGCTGGTAATCCGGGAATGTGAAACAGTGATAAACCGGATCGTAGAACTGAATGAGCGCGTCCATGATCCCCTTAATCACATGGACTCTTAACAGTGGTAGCAAACCACCGTGCTTGGCTCTAAAAGCCTCTGGGTTAACGATCATCCTTGCTAACTTTCTCAAATCCTCTAGCTTTGGAACCTTAAAGGTATACTGGCGAGTTCTCCTTCTACCGAAATCCATTAATGCAATCTTTTTCTCTGATATTTGCAATCACAGTCTTAGTTTAATTTGAAAAACAGAGAGACTAGAAGAGAAAGTTTTTTGAGTGTTTTAATGTTTTATTAAATGGATGCATGAATGCAGCACACAAAAACATAGAAAAAACATGGGGTCAAAGGGTCGTTGTCATGAAGTCAAGGCTCTACCCATCCCCAAAGGTTTATACTAAGGTGATTTTTGTACCTGTACTCATTATCATCAGCTCCTTCCAGGAAAGCAAAACAACAAGCGGATCGCCAGCGAGTTGTAGAGCAATTTTAGAGTAAGTGTCATTCACCGAGAATAGATCACCAGCCTCAAATGAGGGTAGTATCGCGTAACAACTATTTCCGATAGTTTCCGCACTACGAAAGGGTTTGGCTTCTCAGCTTCTCAGACTTAACAACCGACCCATTGGCTAGAAGAGTGAATGGGTTGCGTTGGTCAGCCTCCACTGAGGTTGATGGTCGACCCCGTCGCCATCACTTATCTTAAGTGTATACTCATTCTCACCACATGCGGGATCACACGCATTCCCAGTAACAGAAAAATAAACACGTGTAGCAATTAGGAAAAGCAGTATATATATTTGTCCTAATCATCCTAGACTTATAAAGCTATGATTCCTAAGTTCCTGACAGAAAATGGGTTCCTCGGCGGAAGCCCCAATCTGTGGTATTCACACAAGTGAAGAAAAGGAAGACCGTGCCTAGACCTAACTTTGAAGGGCCCCACGGTGGGCGCCACTTTTCTGTAGCGAGCGATTTTGGACGCGGTTCTTAAGCGCTGGTTGCTCTCTGCGGTTTGAGCTTTGACTACAGGTCGATTCATTTTTT
This sequence comes from Lathyrus tuberosus, assembly GCA_022829125.1. Lineage (NCBI taxonomy): Eukaryota > Viridiplantae > Streptophyta > Magnoliopsida > Fabales > Fabaceae > Lathyrus > Lathyrus tuberosus. The sequence goes on along the minus strand of JALAZF010000199.1, from coordinate 2,930,057 downwards.
ATCCTATTGTAAGCTGACTAAGGTAGGGAAATAGATGTCTCCAATTAACCCTGCTTGCATACTGAGTTTAAACAGCGGTCTGTTAGGTTACGAATGCTATCAATGTGGGGGGCCTTTGTACTGGTTATTTGTATTTTTGCCAATACTGTTTTCTTTCTTTTTATCTAGGCAAAGGGTTTCTGGCGGGGAACAAGGATTAGGATGTTAGGACTGATGCTTTTGAATTACTGCTTTTGATTGATGGGATTTGGGTTTTTTGTTGATTGCGCTCACTAAGATCTTTTCTTTCGATCTTATGCCTACGTATTCCCATTTACCGAAACAGGGAAATCAGAGCGTTCGTAGTTCCTCCTATTCTATGGGAGGAAATGGGTGTTTTGGTGTCTTGTTCAAAGCCCAAGACGTGAAGCGAAAGGTAGTTTGTATCTTGTTCAAAGCCCAAGATGTGAAGCTGAAAGGTCTCAACTTTAGAGAGAATCTGTCATCTCTAAAGAGGGGTAAAGGAGAATTACTTTAACTGGGATACGCGGATCCTAGCAATGCCATAATTTCCTGAGAAGGGGTTCTTTAACCCGAAGGAGAAGACTTTAACTCAGTATAGAGCAACGCCATCTTTCCTTAGGATTTCCTCATGCTAAAGGAAGGACAGTGGCATGGATGTAAATGATCCAGAGGCTTGCCGCTTACAGCGATTAGATGAAAGGGAATGAGTTGTTGATGTTTGTGTACTGTGAACGAGGCACATGTTTGATGCTAAAAGGTTGATTGGATCAACCAGTGGTTTTCTTATACAAAGCCTAAGAGGAGGCTATTTGTATCTTGTACAAAGCCCGAGAGAGAGGCGAGAAGGTTTTGACTTGACGATGAAGTCTTTTGGTGTCTCGTATAAAGCCCGAGAGAGAGGCTAAAAGGGTTGACTCAACAAGAGAATCTTTTATATTCAACAAGAGAGTGTTTTTGTATCTCGTACGAAGCCCGAGATGGAGGCTAAAGTTTGTTTGGATCAAAAAAAGAACCTTTTTGTATCTCGTATAAAGCCCGAGATGGAGGCGAAAAGGTGATTGACTCAACGAGGGAGTCTCTTATGTGTCTCGTACAAAGCCCGAGAGAGAGGCTAAAACGTTGTTTGACTCCGCTGGGGAGAATCATTGTACAAAGCCCAAGAGAAGGCTAAGGTTACTGTGTCAGTTAAGTGACAGGTCCAGTATACTGATTTTGAAAGAGAAAATCAGTTCTTATATGAGCATCACTGTACTCATGGGTTAGATCTGAGGATCGGGGTTGTTTCCTTTTCTTTGAGGAAACTGGAAATCCAAAGGGTATTGAGACTGTCCGAGTCTGCGGGTTTCCTTCCTATTTAACGAAGGGGGTCACTTGAGAATGTCTTTGAGACTCAAGGAGATTAGACTGTCCAAGTCTATAGTTTTTTCTTTTGTACTATGTTTTGAGAAACAGTAGTAGACTCTATGAAAGGACTGTTCTAGGAGGATGACTAGGTTCTGTTCCTATACCTCTAGGAGGTCGTCGGGACAATTTGTACGAAGCCCAAGAGGAGGCTGGAAAATTTTAAGAAGCCGACGGATCCTTGTACTAAGCCCAAGAGGAGGCTATCATTCCCGAAGGAAGAAATCATTATACGAAGCCTAAGAGGAGGCGGTGAATACTTCTAAGAAGCCGTAGGGTCCTTGTACGAAGCCCAAGAGGAGGCGAGGTTGCTTTTAGGAAGCCTGTGGGTCCTTGAACAATGCCCAAGAGGAGGCCGATGCTTTTAAGAAGCCCGTGGGTCTATCATCTCCTTTCCATTAGGAGAGATAACTCTTTTAAAGATAAAAACCATTGGTAAACGTGCGAGGTTTACTATCCAGTGACTTTTAGCTTTTAAAGAGGGTTCCTTAGTTAAGGTCCAAGATTATGACCGTAGTGGGTACCCAAACCCCGAGACATTCAAGGCAAGCTATCCGCAAGAAATAGATCAAGTCAGGAAAGTTCGAGAATTTGGAAGAAACTCAAAGATGCCATTCACGGAGAATACATTCATCTTGGGGAGTAGAGCTTCTTGACGATTCCTAAGGAGGAGAGCCGAAGAGAAGACTGTATCTGGTGCTCCTATTGGGGATCGAGACGTCTATTTCTACGAATAAATGAAACGGAGTCACCTAGTTCTAGACGTAGTTGCCGGGGAAACTCGAAATATCTATACTATTATTACACAGTAGATATGAGTTTATGAAAGGAGACTTACAGTGAGCAGCCCCATAATACAGTTTATAATATGAAAGCAGTAAATGAAAGCGATAACCACTTACTTGGTTGTAGAGCTTCCATGCTGTTTGGTTAGTTGTTCAACAAAGAAAGATTGGAAACAACAGTATATTCAAAATTAAAGGAGAAAGTGCTTTGAAAAAGAAAGATTTGGGGCTTACAGCTCAAGGAGAGGCCCAGGGTTTTATCAGTGAGCGCACTGTTTGACTTTGTACAGCGGGACTTATACAAGTGACTGGGGCCCAAAAATGGTTTTCTGTACAAAGGGATGGGTCTTACACTCTTTTAAGAGGCCCAAAGTGTTTAAAGAAAAAAGAGTGGGGCTTATAACACGAGGGTAGACCCAAATGATTTTTTGTTTAAAAATGGCGATCACGCCGAGGTTTTCTTTTATCGCAGAGGGACTTATACAATAAGTGAGGCCCAAGATGTTTTGGTTAAAAGGGGGATTGGGTCTTACACTCTAATAGAGGCCCAAAGTGTTTTGAATGGGTCTTATAGTTCAAGGAGAGGCCCAGATGATTTTTTATTTTTAAACGGGCGACGATCGCGCCGTTTACTTGTACAGAGGGACTTATACAATGAGTGAGGCCCCAAAAGGTTTTTGTACAAGGGGGGATGGGTCTTACACTCTCTCAAGAGGCCCAAGTGAGTTTTGAAAATGATTTATGAGGGTTGAATTAATCCAAACCCCTAATTTGTTTTCAAAATGTATTTAATTGAATAAAAATTCAATTAAAATGATCAAAAATTGTTTAACACATGGAAAACAAATTGTCATCTTGGATTAATGCTTCAAAAATTAAGTATTGACCTACAAAATAATTAGAAAGCATTAAAAGTTGCAAAATCAATGTAGAAAAAAATATTTAAAATGCCAAAAACAATCAAAATATTAATTCTTTACAAAAATATCAATTATATGAAATAAACAATATTTTTGGGTTTTTTTGTGAAAATAAAATATTTTAACATTTTTGTGAATTATTAAAAAAAGAATCAACTCAAAATCATTAAAACTCGGAGAGAAATTAATTTTTGAATCAATTAAACAAAATCACAAAATTCAAATATTTGAATTTCTAAAAATGGCGCCAAGAACAAGCTGAAGAACACGCGCGTGTTCTTGGTTTCTCAGATTTGCATTTTCTATCCAATCTCCATGAATACGTAATCATATCATGCAATCCACATATCATTATGCTCGCCTCAACCTCACGATCATGTCTATGTACTTTAATTTCATTTAAATTAAACATACAACAAGAAATCACGAAGAGACCTCAAGAACCCTAATTTCTGCATGAAGGCTAGGATTTTTCATACACGATTCAAACAACACAATTAATTGAGGGAAAACATTCCATGCATGATTATGAACATATGGCCAAATTATTGTGCGAGGAAATATGCATAGATTGAGAGATGCCCAAGTATGTGCTTACCTCCAAGTCGTGACAGCAAGTTCAAAGTGATTTTTGATTTGGAGGTGTTACAGATGAGTGGTGATGATCTGAACAGCTTCCCTACACCCTATGGATTGTGTTTGGATGGTTGGACTTGATTGAAATTGGCTGGATCATTTTGTGGTACCTCAGCTGCACTTTGGTTAAAACCTTGAGCAACCAGCTGGTGATTTTGTGAAATTGATGTTTTAGAAGTAATCTAAGTGTTTGATCAGCTCATATGTGATGTATGTGAGGTGTGTGAGTGATTGGTTTGATTGGAATTGCTCTCAAACTCAAAACATGATAGTGACTTGCCTTAGAAGGCAAAATTGGAGTGAAAGAAAAGATTTTGAGGAAAGCATCTGTTAGATGGCTTTGGTGTACTCAAACTGACCACAATTGAGCTCTATTTATAGTAGAGAAAGTTTGTTTTGCAAGGAATAGTGCATGGCAACTGGTAAGTAGGTTTGGCCAATGTTGGTAAATGAAAATCCAAGTCTCCTCTAGCCATTGACTAGAGGTTAGGGCACAGAGCTTTGGTTCCCTTGGTCTTGGATAAGTCTTGACTGATTTCAGATGAGAATGGCTCAGTCCATGCCACCTTGATGGTTCCATTGAATGCTTTAATCCAAATTTGGAGTCTTGTCCCTATTTTGGCCATTCTAGGTTCAACATGCTATTTCTTGTTCCATGGACTTTGGAGGCTTGGCTCAGTGATTGTCCCCTTTAGATTCAATCCTCTGAGGTGTCCAAGTGGATAGGAGCAATTGAATTTGGCTGATTTTGGCAAATCGACCAAAGTTGCAAATTCTGCCTTGCCTTGACAGATTTCAGCAAGGCAACTTGGCAATGTTGTATCTCATGGTGTAGGTTGAATTTGGCAATGTTCTTGGTCATTTTGGAAAGCCCTTACATGATACAACAACTGTTTGAACAAGTTTGGTTTTGATCTCTTTTGATTCCAAGTGAAAAATCCCCCTACATTTGGCAAAAAGTGAGGCAGAATCTGACTTAGTGAAAATTTCACTAAGTGTTGGAAAAAGTGACATTTTCACTTTTCAACCACTTTGATCACTCCATAACTCAAAATCCTTAATGAATTGGAATGACTTGTAGTTGAAGTTTTTGTAGGTGATAATGAGGGCTACAAATCCATCTTTGGATGAGAAAAAATGGCCTTGTGGTTTAGGAGTTATGGTCCTCCAAAGTTGGTATCTTTGCCACTTTATTTTTAACTTAGAAAAATTTCTAAGTTTTATGGTTACCCCTTTTACAAGTTATCTCACTTTTCTTGATTTTTCTTGATGAATGATGATTCAAATCATACATTAACATCATTTTAGGGTTAAAAATCCATTTTGGTGAAAAATCTCAAAAAGTCAAAGTTGACTTTTGTGCACAGTTGACTTTTTATCAGATGAATTCCAAACTGTGCAATTCTTCAGGAAATCATGTCCTTGACCTAAATCAAACTTGATGGACATGTTCCATGGGTGTCATAGGGTATATTCAATCATGTATTAGGGTTTGGGAGCATGTCCTGGTCAAAAGTCAAAGTTACAGTTGACTTTTCTCTTAAAACCCGAATTATGGTGCAGATGAAATTAAGACTTGTTGCTCAAGCTTCTTGGATCAATCCATTGTTCCAAATGGATCAATATGGTATATTAGAGACCCTTAAACCCTCTCTTGAGGTATTGGCTCATGGTTTGCCCCAAAAGTCAACTTAGGGGTGAATTAGGTCAAGAAACCCTAATTCCTGATTTTTGATGAATGCATCCCCTGAGGCAAAATTGACTTGATGCATGGGTTCATGAGGTTCCAAGAAGTATATTAGGTTATGTTTTGGATCATTGCCTTGTGCCCAGATGAAAATTTCCATCTGGAGGCCCTGGTCGACCAAAACCCTAATTTGGTGACACTGTCGATCTTGAGAGTTGATCCACCTAGAAGGGAGCAGCTTTGTGCTTAATCCTTGAAGTAGGAGTCCTTTTGATCCTTTGAGGATGTTTGAGAGATTAGACAAGTTGAAGATCATGTCATTTCTTGATTGATCCTTTGTCTAAGCACTCAGAGAGGGCTTGAAACCCTAATTTTGATTGTAGTGGATACTCACCCATTTTTGGGGAGACTCATGAAGCATGATGGTTCATCCATATTGTGATGATGATTTTCACAATGATGGGAAATCTAAGTGGTAAAAATTTGGGGTATTACACTGAGACATATAGCCGTCCTTGTTAAGGTAGGACTTCCATTCTTCATCTGTGTCAGAGGGATCTTCATCATTGATAACATGAACTGTCTGAGACACTTGGTGAAGAAAACCTCCACTGTGGAAGAAGTTTTGAAGGGGATGAAGACTTTCATCGCTGGCGGCTGTGTGGGTACAGGTTGCAGAAAAACCAAGACCCTTCTTTGTTTTATTGTCAATAGGAATGACAAGCCGTCCCCATCCGGTTGTATCGGTACTCTCGACTGCTTTGATAGCATCGTTGTATGAGGAAATCGAGATTCCTCCTTCAGATTGATCGTTCTTGCTCACCGATAGTGCTTGGAACTGAATTCCAATAACCTCCTCAGGTTCTACACAAGCAGATGATGATAAGCTGCTCACAAGCAAGGCTTGTTCCCCACAAACCGTGACAAGTTGATCGTTCTTGACGAACTTTAGCTTTTGGTGGAGGGTTGAAGTAACCGCTCCAGCCTGATGTATCCCAGGTCTTCCTAATAAATAACTGTATGTTGCCCGGATGTCCATGACCTGGAAAGTGATTTGGAAAGTGTGAGGACCAATAGTTATGGGAAGATCAACTTCGCCGATAACTGGTTTTCTGGATCGGTCGAATGCTTTGACGACGACCTCGCTGACTCTCATCGGAGGGCCCTTAAATGATAATTGTACCAAAGTGGACTTCGGCATAACATTCAGGGCTGACCCTGTGTCTACCAGTACGTTGGCTAAAGCATCGCCCTGGCAGTTAACTGTGATATTAAGCGCCATGTTATGACGTCGACCCTCTTCAGGTAATTCCTCATCACTAAATCCCAAATTATTGCTGGAAGTGATGTTAGAGACAATGCTATCGAATTGTCTAATTGTTACATCCTGTTCCACAAAGGCTTGCTCCAAGACTTTCTGTAGAGCCTCTCTGTGTGCTTCTGAACTGAGTAACAGTGATAATACTGAGATCTTTGAAGGAGTCTGTAACAGTTGATCAACAATGTTATATTCACTCCTTTGGATGAGCTTTAGCATCTCATCTTTGTCTTTTGAAAAGTCGGGATTACTAGATTGACCGACTGGTGGATCAGGAATTTCTGCCTGAAGTTCCTTTTCTTTGTTGGATTCTTCAACCCCTCGGTTGAAGATTCGACCGCTCCGTGTTACACGACTGATGTCTGCAATATTCACGACAGAGGGTAATGGAATTTCCTTTCCATTCTCGATTATTGTTGCACCGTATTTGTAAGGGATTGCCTTAGCTGATTCATACGGTAGTGGCCCCGGTAGATAGATGACTATGGGAACCTTCTGATTTTTCTGACCATCATAAGTAACCTTGATCCGTTCCCGGTTGGGAACTCTAGATTTGTCAAGTAGAGGGATGATGGCAAAAACATCCCTGGTCCTGTGATGACCAGAGATCGTGACAACATCCTCAACTTGCTCGGCAAGGTAGTTCGGCGACCAAATGATGGGTCCTGAACCTGGATATGGACGAATTTCTCCATGATCGACCTGACCCTGAAGAGCTACTCTCACAAGGTAACACCCTTGGTTACTTTCCGAACAGACGCTACAACTGTCATAGTTGTGTGGTGGCACCTGGCCACGCCAACTTTGAATACAATGTAACCTCACTAGGTTACCTTCCATTGATCGGACATCCTGACTTTGACGACGAGTAGGATTCCTGTGATTGATACTAATCTGCTGAGTATCTTCGTCCATGTAGATTGGCATCCACTAGTGATTTAACAAGTGCTGAAGTGCCTCCTGGACAAGGGTACAACCTCGATCGTTTTTGCAACCTGCTTTACAGTTTTGATAATCATGTGATATTAAGAATCCGAGTCAGACCTACTCAGCATGTAACTCTACCAGGTTGGTATTCATCACGCGAATGTGACAGATCTGAACCATGTTGATTTGATAGGAGTTCCTATCATGGTAGTCTTGGATCCATCCAAGATCCATCTGACGCTGGAGGGCCTCTTGTATGAAAGAGCATCCCTGTTTGTTTACCGAGCAAATCAGACAGGAACTGTAATTGTGCCGCGGCAGATTATGATACTGGCTTTGCCTTGAGTGGATCGCCACCAAGTTGACATTCATCGCACGGAAGTCGTGGTTTTGAATGACGTTGGAATTCGTGTAAACCATGTTAACTCCACGAACTCGGTGCTCTTGGATCCATCCAAGATCCATTTGTTCCTGCAGAGCTGCTTGCACTACAGAACATCCTTGATTATCTTTAGAGCAGATATCACACTGGTGATAGTTATGAGGTGGCACATGGCCATATCCACTCTGTCTACAATGCATCTTGACCAGATTGGTCCCCAATAAGAGTACATCGTGAATTTGATAGACATGGTTAGTCTCTTTCTCAATCAGATTGACTGCAGCTTTCTCGTGTTGAGGCAGCGGGTTCGTAAGAACATTAGGATTCGTATCTTTGAAAGATAAGAGCTCGCTCCTAACAAGCTTTTGCACGTCGGATTTGAAATTGAGACAAGTCTCAATGTTATGCCCTGAACCTCCTTGATGATAAGGGCATGTTTGATCCACTTTAAACCAAAAACGTAGATTTTCCGGAACTGAAAGGGGAGACTTAGTCTAAATGTGCCCCTTAGCCAGCACTAACGGAAACAGCTCTACGTACGTTACGGGTATAGGATCAAATCCTGGTGGCCGTGTTGTACGGTTGTTGTTATATGGAGGACGAGCTTGCTGAAGAGGCTGTTGTGTCCTTTGTTGGTCAGGTTGGCTCTGCGCAACCTGAGGTTGATACGTAGGAATTAGCGCAGGGCCGATAGCAGGAGTAACAGCTGCTACTGGCTGATAACGTCGCCTTTGCTTTCCGAGAGAGATATTCCCAATATCTTGCTCTTTTTTCTTAGGGAGAGCACTACCATATTTTTTAGTACCGCTCGTTGATCCAGTGTCTTTTACCAAACGTCCTTCTCGGACGGCTTCCTCAAGACGTACACCCATGCCGACCATTTCGGTGAAATCACTGGGCGCACTGGCAACCATTCGGTCATAGTAAAATGAGCTTAAGGTTTTTAAGAAGATCTTTGTCATCTCTTTCTCTTCAAGAGGCGGACAAATTTGAGCGGCAATTTCACGCCACCTTTGAGCGTACTCCTTAAAGGTTTCCTTTTCCTTTTGCGACATTGATCTGAGTTGATCTCTGTCGGGTGCCATGTCCAAATTGTACTTGTATTGTTGGACGAAGGCAGTACCAAGATCTCTGAATGTACTGATCGTAGTACGGTTTAAACCCATGTACCATTTGAGTGCGGCACCGGTTAAACTATCCTGGAAGTAGTGAATCAGCAGGTCCTGATTCTCCATCTGAGCTGACATCCGCCGAGCGTACATCACCAGATGGCTCTGAGGGCAAGAGTTACCCTTGTATTTTTTAAAGTCGGGCACTTGGAACTTGTGCGGGACTTTCACATTTGGGACCAAGCAGAGGTCTGCAGTATCCTTTCCAAATAGATCCTGACCGCGAATGGCTTGCAGCTCTTTCTGCATTTCCAAGAACTGCTCCTGGAATTCATCCATTCTGTCAAACATAGTTTCCTTCTTACCAGAAGGTGTCTGTGGAATCTGTCCTTCCGGGACAGTGTGCACCACAGGGGGTGGTACCGTGACTACGGCAGTAAGTCTTGGCGCCTCCCGAAGTTTGTAACCTTCAGGAGTCTTCAGTATGCCCCTGGCATCTTCGCTTTCCCGAAGTTTGTAACCTTCAGGCCCAGCGGCTTCTATTGTGATTCCATGATCTTCAGTGATCGGCGGAACATATCCTTCCGGGATATAGTTAACAGGCATGCCCCAAGGACGATCTTTCGGCATCTGATACCTGGGATCATACTTTTCTATGATGGGCGTTGAGGTGATCTCTGAGATCACAGTTCTTTGTAGCTGAGCTTCTGCCATGGCTTGCATGTCGTTACGAAGCTTTCTCATATCCTCTCTCAGAGCGTCGATCTCTTCTTTCAACTCTCTGTTTTCTTCCTCAAGATCATCCATCTTTTTCTGACGATTGGCCTGAGTATTATACGAATGAGACAGTTTGACTCTAGAATCGAGAAACAAACGTGAGATTCGTAGGGAAGAAGAATACGCGATGTGAGAATGATGGATGCAATGATTATATTAATTGTTTTTTGGTTTAATCAAAATAAACTTCGACAATTAGATTGCAAATATCAAACACTGGGGAAACCCCTTTTTTATTGAATTCCAAAGGATTACAGAAATGGAAATACAGTAGATTACAAAGTGCAAAAACAGAAACCTAAACTAATGGGTCCCGAGTCCTCTTCTTTGACCGGGGCGCTTGGACCGTTGTCGGGTTGTCATTCCTTTGCCAGGTGAAAGGAGCGAACAAATTCCTTTGGTCATTTTGATTCTCTACAGCGTGCTGCTCCAAAATTTCAATCAGAGCATCTTTCTCTTTTAGTAGTTGCTGTATTTGGATACACTCTACGTCGAGGGTGCGGTACTTGTTCTTCCAAGATCTTCTTTCCTTTTGAACTTTGTTGAGAGTAACCTGAAGCTTTTCAGTTTCCGTCATGAAGTACATGACAGTTTCCCTCGGTGGAAGAATTCCGTAACGAGGATAAGGCATCTTTAGCTTGAGAGCTCTAGTTTGTACCCAATGGAGATAAGGCTCCACCGAGACACAGTCCGGTTTTCCCAGAGACTCTCGTCCTTTCTTATGAACCTGTTTCCAAGCTTGCACTATTTCCATCTTTAGTGCTCTGTCATTTTCTCCTTCTTTGAAGAAAAGACCTTCCAGATGAACACCCAGTGGGATGTGTCTCATCGGGTATCCAAATTGACGAAGAACTAATATCGGATGTGTAGCGAGCGATTTCGGACGCGGTTCTTAAGCGCTGGTCGCTCTCTGCGGTTTGAGCTTTGACTACAGGTCGATTCATTTTTTATCCTATTGTGAGCTGAATAAGGAAGGGAAATAGATGTCTCCAATTAACCCTGCTTGTATACTGAGTTTAAACAGCGGTCTGTTAGGCTACGAATGCTATCAATGTGGGGGGCCTTTGTACTGGTTATTTGTATTTTCGCCAATACTGTTTTCTTTCTTTATATCTAGGCAAAGGGTTTCTGGCGGGGAACAAGGATTAGGATGTTAGGACTGATGCTTTTGAATTACTGCTTTTGATTGATGGGATTTGGGTTTTTTGTTGATTGCGCTCGCTAAGATCTTTTCTTTCGATCTTATGCCTACGTATTCCCGTTTACCGAAACAGGGAAATCAAAGCTTTTGTAGTTCCTCCTATTCTATGGGAGGAAATGGGTGTTTTGGTGTCTTGTTCAAAGCCCAAGACGTGAAGCGAAAGGTGGTTTGTATCTTGTTCGAAGCCCAAGATGTGAAGCTGAAGGTCTATTTGTGTCTTGTTCAAAGCCCAAGACGTGAAGCTGGAAGACTTCGACTTTAGAGAGAATTTGTCATCTCTAAAGAGGGGGGAAGAAGAATTACTTTAACTGGGATACACGGATCCGAGCAATGCCATAATTTCCGAAGAAAGGGTTTTAACCTGAAGGAGAAGACTTTAACTCAGTGTAGAGCAATGCTATCTTTCCTTAGGAATTTCTCATGCTAAAAGAAGGACAGTGGCATGGATGTAGATGATCCAGAGGCTTGCCGCTTACAGCGATTAGATGATGGGAAAGGAGTTGTTGATGTTTGTGTACTGTGAACGAGGCACAGTTTTGATGCTAAAAGGTTGATTGGATCAACCAGTGGTTTTCTTATACAAAGCCTAAGAGGAGGCTATTTGTATCTCGTACAAAGGCCGAGAGAGAGGCGAGAAGGTTTTGACTTGACGATGAAGTCTTTTGGTGTCTCGTATAAAGCCCGAGAGAGAGGCTAAAAGGGTTGACTCAACAAGAGAATCTTTTATACTCAACAAGAGAGTGTTTTTGTATCTCGTACGAAGCCCGAGATAGAGGCTAAAGTTTGTTTGGCTCAAAAAAAGAACCTTTTTGTACTCGTATAAAGCCCGAGATAGAGGCGAAAAGGTGATTGACTCAACGAGGGAGTCTCTTATGTGTCTCGTACAAAGCCCGAGAGAGAGGCTAAAACGTTGTTTGACTCCGCTGGGGAGAATCATTGTACAAAGCCCAAGAGAAGGCTAAGGTTACTGTGTCAGTTAAGTGACAGGTCCAGTATACTGATTTTGAAAGAGAAAATCAATTCTTATATGAGCATCACTGTACTCATGGGTTAGATCTGAGGATCGGGGTTGTTTCCTTTTCTTTGAGGAAACTGGAAATCCAAAGGGTATTGAGACTGTCCGAGTCTGCGGGTTTCCTTCCTATTTAACGAAGGGGGTCACTTGAGAATGTCTTTGAGACTCAAGGAGATTAGACTGTCTAAGTCTATAGTTTTTTCTTTTGTACTATGTTTTGAGAAACGGTAGTAGACTCTATGAAAGGACTGTTCTACGAGGATGACTAGGTTCTGTTCCTATACCTCTGGGAGGTCGTCGGGACAATTTGTACGAAGCCCAAGAGGAGGCTGGAAACTTTTAAGAAGCCGACGTGTCCTTGTACTAAGCCCAAGAGGAGGCTATCATTCCCGAAGGAAGAGATCATTATACGAAGCCTAAGAGGAGGTTGTGAATACTTCTAAGAAGCCGTAGGGTCCTTGTACGAAGCCCAAGAGGAGGCGGGGTTGCTTTTAGGAAGCCTGTGGGTCCTTGAACAATGCCCAAGAGGAGGCCGATGCTTTTAAGAAGCCCGTGGGTCTATCATCTCCTTTCCATTAGGAGAGATAACTCTTTTAAAGATTAAAAACCATTGGTAAACGTGCGAGGTTTACTATCCAACGACTTTTAGCTTTTAAAGAGGGTTCCTTAGTTAAGGTCCAAGATTATGACCGTAGTGGGTACCCAAACCCCGAGACATTCAAGGCAAGCTATCCGCAAGGAATAGATCAAGTCAGGAAAGTTCGAGAATTTGGAAGAAACTCAAAGATGCCATTCACGGAGAATACATTCATCTTGGGGAGTAGAGCTTCTTGACGATTCCTAAAGAGGACAGCCAAAGAGAAGACTGTATCTGGTGCTCCTATTGGGGATCTAGGCGTCTATTTCTACGAATAAATGAAACAGCGTCACCTAGTTCTAGACGTAGTTGCCGGGGAAACTCGAAATATCTATACTATTATTACACAGTAGATATGAGTTTATGAAAGGAGACTTACAGTGAGCAGCCCCACAATACACTTTATAATATGAAAGCAGTAAATGAAAGCGATAACCACTTACTCGGTTGTAGAGCTTCCATGCTGTTTGGTTAGTTGTTCAACAAAGAAAGATTAGAAACAATAGTATATTCAAAATCAAAGGAGAAAGTGCTTTGAAAAAGAAAGATTTGGGGCTTACAGCTCAAGGAGAGGCCCAGGGTTTTATCAGTGAGCGCACTGTTTGACTTTGTACAGCGGGACTTATACAAGTGATTGGGGCCCAAAAATGGTTTTCTGTACAAAGGGATGGGTCTTACACTCTTTTAAGAGGCCCAAAGTGTTTAAAGAAAAAAGAGTGGGGCTTATAACACGAGGGTAGGCCCAAATGATTTTTCGTTTAAAAATGGCGATCGCGCCGAGGTTTTCTTTTAACGCAGAGGGACTTATACAATAAGTGAGGCCCAAGATGTTTTGGTTAAAAGGGGGATTGGGTATTACACTCTAATAGAGGCCCAAAGTGTTTTGAATGGGTCTTATAGCTCAAGGAGAGGCCCAGATGATTTTTTATTTTTAAACGGGCGACGATCGCGCCGTTTACTTGTACAGATGGACTTATACAATGAGTGAGGCCCCAAAAGGTTTTTGTACAAGGGGGGATGGGTCTTACACTCTCTCAAGAGGCCTAAGTGAGTTTTGAAAATGATTTATGAGGGTTGAATTAATCCAAAACCCTAATTTGTTTTCAAAATGTATTTAATTGAACAAAAATTCAATTAAAATGATCAAAACTTGTTTAACACATGGAAAACAAATTGTGATCTTGGATTAATGCTTCAAAAATTAAGTATTGACCTACAAAATAATTAGAAAGCATTAAAAGTTGCAAAATCAATGTAGAAAAAATATTTAAAATGCCAAAAACAATCAAAATATTAATTCTTTACAAAAATATCAATTATATGAAATAAATAATATTTTTGGGATTTTTTGTGAAAATAAAATATTTTAACATTTTTGTGAATTATTAAAAAAAGAATCAACTCAAAATCATTAAAACTCAGAGAGAAATTAATTTTTGAATCAATTAAACAAAATCACAAAATTCAAATATTTGAATTTCTAAAAATGGCCCCAAGAACAAGCTGAAGAACACGCGCGTGTTCTTGGTTTCTCAGATTTGCATTTTCTATCCAATCTCCATGAATACGTAATCATATCATGCAATCCACATATCATTATGCTCGTCTCAACCTCACGATCATGTCTATGTACTTTAATTTCATTTAAATTAAACATACAACAAGAAATCACGAAAAGACCTCAAGAACCCTAATTTCTGCATGAAGGCTAGGATTTTTGATACACGATTCAAACAATGCAATTAATTGAGGGAAAACATTCCATGCATGATTATGAACATATGGCCAAATTATTGTGCGAGGAAATATGCATAGATTGAGAGATGATCAAGTATGTGCTTACCTCCAAGTCGTGACAGCAAGTTCAAAGTGATTTTTGATTTGGAGGTGTTACAGATGAGTGGTGATGATCTGAACAGCTTCCCTACACCCAATGGATTGTGTTTGGATGGTTGGACTTGATTGAAATTGGCTGGATCATTTTGAGGCACCTCAGCTGCACTTTGGTTAAAACCTTGAGCAATCAACTGGTGATTTTGTGAAATTGATGTTTCAGAAGTAATCTAAGTGTTTGATCAGTTCATATGTGATGTATGTGAGGTGTGTGAGTGATTGGTTTGATTGGAATTGCTCTCAAACTCAAAACCCGATAGTGACTTGCCTTAGATAGCAAAATTGGAGTGAAAGAAGAGATTTTGAGGAAAGCATCTGTTAGATGGCTTTGGTGTACTCAAACTGACCACAATTGAGCTTTATTTATAGTAGAGCAAGTTTGTTTTGCAAGGAATAGTGCATGGCAGCTGGTAAGTAGGTTTGGCCAATGTTGGCAAATGAAAATCCAAGTCTCCTCTAGCCATTGACTAGAGGTTAAGGCACAGAGCTTTGGTTCCCTTGGTCTTGGATAAGTCTTGACTGATTTCATATGAGAATAACTCAGTCCATGCCACCTTGATGGTTCCATTGAATGCTTCAATCCAAATTTGGAGTCTTGTCCCTATTTTGGCCATTCTAGGTTCAACATGCTATTTCTTGTTCCATGGACTTTGGAGGCTTGGCTCAGTGATTGTCTCCTTTAGATTCAATCCTCTGAGGTGTCCAAGTGGATAGGAGCAATTGAATTTGGCTGATTTTGGCAAATCGACCAAAGTTGCAAATTCTGCCTTGCCTTGACAGATTTCAGCAAGGCAACTTGGCAATGTTGTATCTCATGGTGTAGGTTGAATTTGGCAATGTTCTTGGTCATTTTGGAAAGCCCTTACATGATACAACAACTGTTTGAACAAGTTTGGTTTTGATCTCTTTTGATTCCAAGTGAAAAATCCCCCTACATTTGGCAAAAAGTGAGGCAGAATCTGACTTAGTGAAAATTTCACTAAGTGTTGGAAAAAGTGACATTTTCACTTTTCAACCACTTTGATCACTCCATAACTCAAAATCCTTAATGAATTGGAATGACTTGCAGTTGAAGTTTTTGTAGGTGATAATGAGGGCTACAAATCCATCTTTGGATGAGAAAAAATGGCCTTGTGGTTTAGGAGTTATGGTCCTTCAAAGTTGGTACCCTTGCCACTTTATTTTTAACTTAGAAAAATTTCTAAGTTTTATGGTTACCCCTTTTACAAGTTATCTCACTTTTCTTGATTTTTCTTGATGAATGATGATTCAAATCACACATTAACATCATTTTAGGGTTAAAAATCCATTTTGGTGAAAAATCTTAAAAAGTCAAAGTTGACTTTTGTGCACAGTTGACTTTTTATCAGATGAATTCCAAACTGTGCAATTCTTCAGGAAATCATGTCCTTGACCTAAATCAAACTTGATGGACATGTTCCATGGGTGTCATAGGGTATATTCAATCATGTATTAGGGTTTGGGAGCATGTCCTGGTCAAAAGTCAAAGTTACAGTTGACTTTTCTCTTAAAACCCTAATTGTGGTGCAGATGAAATTAAGACTTGTTGCTCAAGCTTCTTGGATCAATCCATTGTTCCAAATGGATCAATATGGTATATTAGAGACCCTCAAACCCTCTCTTGAGGTATTGGCTCATGGTTTGCCCCAAAAGTCAACTTAGGGGTGAATTAGGTCAAGAAACCCTAATTCCTGATTTTTTATGAATGCATCCCTTGAGGCAAAATTGACTTGATGCATGGGTTCATGAGGTTCCATGAAGTATATTAGGTTATGTTTTGGATCATTGCCTTGTGCCCAGATGAAAATTTCCATCTGGAGGCCCTGGTCGACCAAAACCCTAATTTGGTGACACTGTCGATCTTGAGACTTGATCCACCTAGAAGGGAGCAGCTTTGTGCTAAATCCTTGAAGTAGGAGTCCTTTTGATCCTTTGAGGATGATTGAGAGATTAGACAAGTTGAAGATCATGCCATTTCTTGATTGATCCTTTGTCTAAGCACTCAGAGAGGGCTTGAAACCCTAATTTTGATTGTAGTGGATGCTCACCCATTTTTGGGGAGACTGGTGAAGCATGATGGTTCATCCATATTGTGATGATGATTTTCACAATGATGGGAAATCTAAGTGGTCAAAATTTGGGGTATTACAGATGCCCCTATTTAATCTTCCTTGACCCGAAGGTGTGAATGACGAAGGGATTCGGGCATTCGGGGTGCAAGAGGATTAAATATCGAAATACCCGAAATTTTGATGGTGGTTATGAATGGTAGCTTACGCATTCATCTTCTTTAGCTAAGCAATGATGCTTAGAAAAGGTAAACTTCCCCTCTTTCCTGGTTTCCTACCATGAACTGGTCTCAGTCTTTTTTGAAATAAACTTCCCCTCGATCCTGGTTTCCTACCAAGAACTGGTCTCAGTCTCTGAAATAAACTTCCCCTCGATCCTGGTTTCCTACCAAGGAACTGGTCTTAGTTTCTTTTGAAATAAACTTCCCCTCGATCCTGGTTTCCTACCAAGAACTGGTCTCAGTCTCTGAAATAAACTTCCCCTCGATCCTGGTTTCCTACCAAGGAACTGGTCTTAGTTTCAGAAATAAACTTCCCCTCGATCCTGGTTTCCTACCAAGGAACTGGTCTTAGTTTTAGAAATAAACTTCCCCTCGATCCTGGTTTCCTACCAAGGAACTGGTCTTAGTTTCTTTTGTCAATAAACTTTATTGACAAGGGACGTTATTAGTAGTGGTTTTCCCTCAAACTTCTCGCCGAATTTTCCTGGGGAGACGCCATTTGAGTGGAAAAAGATTTGATGTCAGACTTGCTGGGGAACCCATTCGTCTGAATTGTAGAGCTGTATAAACTTCTCCGTTGGAGACGCCATTTGTCGATTCTACTAGGGAAAGCGAGTCTCTTGAGAGACCGTTTTCGTTCGGGTTACATCATACTTTTCTCGGGATCTTCCCGGAGAAATGCCATATGATGGGATC
The DNA here is from genome assembly GCA_022829125.1 of Lathyrus tuberosus. Classification (NCBI taxonomy): domain Eukaryota; kingdom Viridiplantae; phylum Streptophyta; class Magnoliopsida; order Fabales; family Fabaceae; genus Lathyrus; species Lathyrus tuberosus. The sequence goes on along the minus strand of JALAZF010000199.1, from coordinate 2,912,359 downwards.
CAATTTTGAGGTGCCAATGACCTTCTCATCAATGGTTTTTTGGAGAAAAACTGCCGTACCGCCGAATCTCTGATTAAGAGGCTTTCTCTGGGGATTTTCCTTAATCCGGGAAAGCAAGGATATCATCTTCAAAGGAGAAGAGTGATATTTGTTGAAAGTTTTCTCTGGCTTTTCAGAGGTTCAAGTTATCAAAGTGGTCAAGGACCAACTTCTTTCCAGAATTAAACTGGAAGTGAGGTTGTTCAGACACAGTATTTCCTGACGAGGCAAGAACTGACAACTCGATTGAGAGAACTTCTACCACTAGGGGACAAGACCGACTAGAGTGATAGTGATGCAATATGAAATGTGAATGCAAATAAAAAATGCATGATGTATGTATGTATATGCTGACAAAACAGACGCGACATACAGACTAATGGATGAACACAATCGGATACTCGGCCATCGCGGGGTGAAGAAGTATCGTTGATTCAAAATAGAAATTCCACCTTGCTTAGGAGAGATAGTCCCGTTGGGAGCTATGTTGATCGGGCTTAGGAGATGAGAACTCGGCCGAGGATGTCAGACGAAACATGGTCTCTGACATTATTGATCCTTCATTCAGGAGTACTAGTCTAGAAGGAGTACTTTGATTCTGCACTTTGAAGTTCGCTTACTTCGGGAGAAGCGATCGATGTTCTTCTGATGTTCAACAGTCAAAAGAAATGCCATCTTTAATTTAAAAGCAGAAAAAGTTTAACAAGTAAATTTATTTTTGTTTTATTTCAAGAATCGCTGATTAAATTTAAACAACGTCGTTCTATAAAGCTAAAACAAGTAAAGAATTACAAACAAGAGCACAAGGGCTCAAATTTTATTGATAAGACGGAGATCAGCCAAACGCGTGATTCCAAAGAATATATACAAAGTTAGAAAATGGTAATTTACAGGGAAAAGGGCTACGTTGAAACATAACGACCACTATCCTTCTACCAACTTTGAGTTCGGGACATCCTGAGCTTCTGTCGAAGATGACCTTTGACTGGAGATTTCCTCCGATAGATGATACAACTGCTACTGAGGGACTTGCCTCTGTTGAACATAGTTACTTGCCATTATCCCTAACTTTTGCCTGGACCGCCCTTTCGGGTTTTCAATCCATCGAGACGTTTTTTTTTTTTGTTTTAGGCGAAGTATTTCTTGATTACATCAACATTCGTGGGATAGGAAAATTCCTCTCCGTCCATGGTTGCAAGTCTCAAGGCGCCGCCTGAGAAAGCTTTCGTGACCACATAGGGGCCATCATAATTTGGGGTCCATTTGCCCCGAGAATCAGTGAGAAATGATTGTATCTTCTTGAGCACAAGGTCTCCTTTTCTGAAGATACGTGGTCGGACCTTTTTGTCGAATGCCCTTTTCATTCTCTGTTGATACAACTGACCGTGGCATAGTGCCGTGATTCGCTTCTCTTCGATCAGGTTCAGTTCGTCGTGTCGACTTTGACACCATTCAGCTTCGGTGAGCTTAGCTTCCATCAATACCCGGATTGATGGGATCTCTACTTCTATGGGGAGCACTGCTTCCATGCCATATACTAGAGAGAAAGGGGTTGCCCTTGTTGAAGTGCGGACAGATGTTCGATAACCGTGAAGAGCAAAGGGTAACATTTCGTGCCAATCTTTATAGGTTACAACCATCTTTTGAACAATCTTCTTGATGTTCTTGTTAGCTGCTTCTACCGCTCCGTTCATCTTGGGTCGGTAGGGAGATGAGTTATAGTGTTCGATCTTAAACTCTGCACATAACTCTTTCATCATCTTATTGTTCAAGTTAGATCCATTATCAGTAATGATCTCGCTTGGAACACCATAACGGCAGATGATATTGTTTTTGATAAATCGGACCACCACTTGTCGGGTTACATTGGCGAATGACGCTGCTTCGACCCACTTGGTGAAATAATCAATGGCTACCAGGATGAACCGATGTCTGTTTGAAGCCTTGGGCTCAATCATACCAATCATATCGATTCCCCATATGGAAAATGGCCACGGGGAAGAAAGAACTTTGAGATGTGATGGCGGTACATGAATTTTGTCGGAGTATATCTGACACTTGTGACACCTCCTCATGTACTTGTAGCAGTCGGATTCCATGGTCAACCAATAATACCCGTCCCTGAGAATTTTTCTCACCATTGTGTGTACGTTGGCATGAGTGCCAAAGGATCCTTCATGAATTTCTTTCATGAGCATGTCTGCTTCTGGTCTGTCGACGCATCGGAGCAAGACCATGTCAAAATTTCTCTTATAAAGAGTGTCACCACTCAGGAAGAAGTTGCCAGCCAATCTTCTGAGGGTTTTCCTGTCTCTTCTGAGTGCTCCAGATGGGTACTCTTGTTTCTGAAGGAAGCATTTGATATCGTGATACCAAGGTCTGTCGTCTATGACTGCTTCAATCGCGAAGATGTAAGCGGGTCGTTCAAGGCGCATGATGTCGATCTTAGGTAGGTCATTCCATCGACCTACACTAATCATGGAAGAGATAGTGGCTAATGCATCAGCCATGTGATTCTCATCACGAGGGATGTGATGAAAGTCGACTCTGTTGAAGAAGGGTAACAACCTTCTTGCATAGTCTTTGTAAGGAATCAATCCTGATTGGTATGTGTTCCAATCTCCTTTTGTCTGGTTAATAACCAGGGATGAATCGCCGTATACGTCCAAGTTTTTGATCCTTAAATCAATCGCTTCTTCGAGACCCATGATACATGCTTCGTATTCGGCCTCGTTGTTCGTACATTTGAACGTAAGCCTGGCAGTGAAAGGAATGTGGGAACCCTGAGGGGTAACAATGATTGCCCCAATTCCATTTCCATAATGATTGACTGCTCCGTCAAAGATAAGTCCCCACTGGGAACCTGGTTCTGGCCCTTCACTGGGTAGCGGTTCATCGCAATCTTTCATCTTTAGATACATGACATCTTCGTCTGGGAAGTCAAACCCGATTGATTCTTGATCGTCAATCGGTTGATGAGCCAAATGATCGGATAAAATACTTCCTTTAACGGCTTTCTGAGCATGGTACTCTATGTCATATTCTGATATACCAACGGGCAATCCTTCCCGTGAGAGCAGGTTTTTCGAAAACATACTTGATTGGATCCATTTCGGAGACCAATCAAGTAGTATGACGAATCATGTACTGGCGAAGACGTTTGGCTGCCCAAGCCAAAGCGCAACAAGTTTTCTCAAGCATCGTGTACCGAGTTTCGCAGTCGGTGAATTTCTTGCTTAGATAGTAAATGGCAGACTCTTTCCGTTTAGTTTCGTCTTGTTGGCCAAGTACACATCCCATTGAGTCCTCTAGGACTGTGAGGTAAATGATCAGTGGTCTCCCTTTCACTGGAGGTGATAGAATCGGAGGATTCAACAGATATTCCTTGATACTGTCGAAGGCGGTTTGGCAATCTTCTGACCAAACGCAATCCTGGTTCTTTTTGAGTAATTTGAAAATCGGCGCACACATCGCGGTCATAAGGAATATGAATCTGGAGATATAGTTCAAACGTCCCAGGAATCCTCTGACTTGTTTTTCAGTTTTCGGAGAAGGCATTTCTTGAATGGCCTTGACCTTGTCAGGATCAACTTCGATTCCTTTCTGGCTGACGATGAACCCTAGTAGTTTCCCTGAACGGACACCGAAGGTGCACTGTTGGGATTCAAGCGGAGCTTGAATTTTCTTAGACGTTCGAACAATTTTGACAGATGTTCAATGTGCTCACTCTCTGTTTTTGATTTTGCAATCAAATCATCGACATATACCTCGATTTCTTTATGTATCATGTCATGAAACAGAGTAGTCATGGCCCTTTGATAGGTTGCCCCGACATTCTTCAAACCGAACGGCATTACCTTGTAACAAAAGGTACCTCATGGGGTAATGAACGAAGTTTTCTCCATGTCTTTCAGCGCAATTTTAATCTGATTATAGCCCGAGAATCCATCCATGAAGGAGAAAACTTTGAACTTTGTTGTGCTGTCTACCAGCATGTCAATGTGTGGTAAAGGAAAGTCATCCTTTGGACTAGCCTTGTTTAGATCTCTGTAATCAACACACATTCTGACCTTTCCATCCTTTTTGGGAACGGGTACGATGTTGGCTAACCATTGAGGATATTCAGATGTAGCAAGGAAACCCGCGTCAATCTGTTTCTGTACCTCCTCTTTGATTTTGATGGCCATGTCCGGGTGAGTGCGTCTCAACCTTTGCTTTACTGGCGGACATTCCGATCTCAATGGTAAGTGATGTTCCACGATGCTGGTATCCAACCCTGGCATATCCTGATAGGACCAAGCGAATACATCGGGGAATTCTTTGAGAAGCTTTATCAGATCTTCTCTGACAGTTGGACTGAGCAGTGCTCCGATCCTGATTTCTTTTCTCTCTTTTTCTGAACCCAAGTTTACCGTTTCCAACGGCTCTTTGTGAGGTTCAATGGACCTTTCCTCTTGTCTGAGTAATCGGGAGATCTCTTCTGGAATTTCGTTGTTATTTTCTTCTTCAGCCTCGAATACCGGGAACTCAAAGTTGGAAGAAGGCATTGGATCGTATGTTTCAACGGGGTTTAAAACAAACAATCTGCATGACGTGATGATTCGTGTTTAGAAGAGATAGAGAAAATGCAAGTGTGTGCAGTGTATTATTTTTTTACTGCTTGTTTTTTATTATTGAATGTTTTTTAGGATTACCATTTTCTGAAAAAGCAAAAAGAGAAAACAGGAATTAATGCGGAAATTACAGAACGACGTTATTTTATTAATGCACAAGTCGAATCTTGAAACTACAGCCCTATAAAACAAAACTCTGTCGCTTTGGGCAAAGCGAAGAGGGAAATTTACAAAAAGCGAGCCCTATCAAAACATCCGTTTCACCTGGGCAGGGTGAAAGGTTAAAGATGGCAATTATTTTGACTGATGAACGACCTTCGGAACCTCGACAGCAACCCATTGGCGGCGAACTCCTCGGTGAATCACAAAGTCTGGCACCTTCCTTGATTTGTCTTCAGAAATGACGCTGATTTCTGGTGGAGTAGGATCATTGGAATCTGTTTCCCAGGCAGAATTGTCGTAGGAGAATTCCTCTGTTGCATTTTGCATAGCATTGGTGCTCTCAGCTGTATCTCCCCATCCAGTTGACTGGATATCTTCGAGCCTGATACGAGAGCTTTCGGGAGCAGTGTACTTGACCATATAGTCGTATTTTCCACTCGGTTGTCCCAAGGTGTCCCACACTTTTTTGGAACTGGAGGAGTCATCCCTCTCGATGACGTTGACCTCAGGAAAAGCATAGTTGATGAATTCTAGTCCTGCAAACGTTACGAATTCATCTTCATGTTGAGTAGTTTCTGAATGACCTGAGTGTTGATCCCATGACATGGTGGGGACACAGGTATTCTGTTCAATGATGCTCAGCTGAGTCTCATTGTTCGGCTGACTCTCTTGCCCCAAGTTTCCTGGGTAAGGCTGCCACATTGGCAGGCCATCCATTGGGCCATAGTAATTGTGATCAAAGTTGTCTTTCATCAGAGTGTCTTCCTCTAATGAGTTTGGCGGAGCACGGCATTCTTCCGGATCACAATCTCCGTATATCATTTCGACATCTGATCTTGGTATAAATCTCGGACTTTCTGTAGGAAAGCAAAAAGGCATAGGCACCTCTTCCTGAGACATATAGCCGTCCTTGTTAAGGTAGGACTTCCATTCTTCATCTGTGTCAGAGGGATCTTCCTCATTGATAGCATGAACTGTCTGAGACACTGGGTGAAGAAAACCTCCACTGTGGAAGAAGTTTTGAAGGGGATGAAGACTTTCACCGCTGGCGGCTGTCTGGGTACAGGTTGCAGAAAAACCAAGACCCTTCTTTGTTTTATTGTCAATAGGAATGACAAGCCGTCCCCATCCGGTTGTATCGGTACTCTCGACCGCTTTGATAGCATCGTTGTATGAAGAAATCGAAGTTCCTTCTTTGAACTGATTATCCTTGCTCACCGATAGTGCTTGGAACTGAGTTCCAATAAACTCCTCGGGTTCCACACAAGCAGATGATGATAAGTTGCTCACAAGCAAGGCTTGTTCCCCACAAACCGTGACAAGTTGATTGTTCTTGACGAACTTTAGCTTTTGGTGGAGGGTTGAAGTGACCGCTACAGCCTGATGTATCCAAGGTGTTCCTAATAAACAATTGTATGTTGCCCGGATGTCCATGACCTGGAAAGTGATTTGGAAAGTGTGAGGACCAATAGTTATGGGAAGATCAACTTCGCCGATAACTGTTTTTCTGGATCCGTCGAATGCTTTGACGACGACCTCGCTGACTCTCATCGGAGGGCCCTTAAATGATAATTGCACCAAAGTGGACTTCGGCATAACATTCAGGGCTGACCCTGTGTCTACTAGTACGTTGGCTAAAGCATCGCCCTGGCAGTTAACTGTAATGTTGAGCGCCATGTTATGACGGCGATGTTCTTCAGGTAATTCCTCATCACTAAATCCCAAATTATTGCAGGAAGTGATGTTAGAGACAATGCTATCGAATTGTCTGATTGTTACATCCTGTTCCACAAAGGCTTGCTCCAAGACTTTCTGGAGAGCCTCTCTGTGTGCTTCTGAACTGAGTAACAGTGATAATACTGAGATCTTTGAAGGAGTCTGTAACAGTTGATCAACAATGTTATATTCACTCCTTTGGATGAGCTTTAGCATCTCATCTTTGTCTTTTGAAAAGTCGGGATTACTAGATTGACCGACTGGTGGATCAGGAATTTCTGCCTGAAGTTCCTTTTCTTTGTTGGATTCTTCAACCCCTCGGTTGAAGATTCGACCGCTCCGTGTTACACGAATGATGTCTGCAATATTCACGACGGAGGGTAATGGAATTTCTTTTCCATTCTCGATTATTGTTGCACCGTATTTGTAAGGGATTGCCTTAGCTGATTCATACGGTAGTGGCCCCGGTAGATAGATGACTATGGGAACCTTCTGATTTTTTTGACCATCATAAGTAAACTTGATCCGTTCCCGGTTGGGAACTCTAGATTCGTCAAGTAGAGGGATGATGGCAAAAACATCCCTGGTCCTGTGATGACCAGAGATCGTGACAACATCCTCAACTTGCTCGGCAAGGTAGTTCGGCGACCAAATGATGGGTCCTGAACCTGGATATGGACGAATTTCTCCATGATCGACCTGACCCTGAAGAGTTGCTCTCACAAGGTAACACCCTTGGTTACTTTCCGAACAGACGCTACAACTGTCATAGTTGTGTGGTGGCACCTGGCCACGCCCACTTTGAATACAATGTAATCTCACTAGGTTACCTTCCATTGATCGGACATCCTGACTTTGACGACGAGTAGGATTCCTGTGATTGATACTAATCTACTGAGTATCTTCGTCCATGTAGATTGGCATCCACCAGTGATTTAACAAGTGCTGAAGTGCCTCCTAGACAAGGGTACAACCTCGATCGTTTTCGCAACCTGCTTTACAGTTTTGATAATCATGTGATATTAAGAATCCGAGTCGGACCTGCTCAGCATGTAACTCTACCAGGTTGGTATTCATCACGCGAATGTCAAAGATCTGAACCATGTTGATTTGATAGGAGTTCCTATCATGGTAGTCTTGGATCCATCCAAGATCCATCTGACGTTGGAGGGCCTCTTGTATGAAAGAGCATCCCTGTTTGTTTACCGAGCAAATCAGACAGGAACTGTAATCGTGCCGCGGCAGATTATGATACTGGCTTTGCCTTGAGTGCATCGCCACCAAGTTGACATTCATCGCACGGATGTCGTGGTTTTGAATGACGTTGGAATTCGTGTAAACCATGTTAACTCCACGAACTCGGTGCTCTTGGATCCATCCAAGATCCATTTGTTCCTGCAGAGCTGCTTGCACTACAGAACATCCTTAATTATCTTTAGAGCAGATATCACACTGGTGATAGTTATGAGGTGGCACATGGCCATATCCACTCTGTCTACAATGCATCTTGACCACATTGGTCCCCAATAAGAGTACATCGTGAATTTGATAGACATTATTAGTCTCTTTATCAATCAGATTGACTGCAGCTTTCTCGTGTTGAGGCAGCGGGTTCGTAAGAACATTAGGATTCGTATCTTTGAAAGATAAGAGCCCGCTCCTAACAAGCTTTTGCACGTTGGATTTGAAATTGAGACAAGTCTCAATGTTATGCCCTGATCCTCCTTGATGATAAGGGCATGTTTGATCCCTTTAAACCAAAAAGGAGGATTTTCCGGAACTGAAAGGGGAGACTTAGTCTGAATGTGCCCCTTAGCCAACAGTAATGGAAACAGCTCTGCGTACGTTACGGGTATAGGATCAAATCCTGGTGGCCGTGTTGTACGGTTGTTGTTATATGGAGGACGAGCCTGCTGAAGAGGCTGTTGTGTCCTTTGTTGGTCAGGTTGGCTCTGCGCAACCTGAGGTTGATACGTAGGAATAGGCGCAGGGCCGATAGCAGGAGTAACAGCTGCTACTGGCTGATAACGTCGCCTTTGCTTTCCGAGAGAGATATTCCCAATATCTTGCTCTTTTTTCTTAGGGAGAGCACTACCATATTTTTTAGTACCGCTTGTTAATCTAGTGTCTTTTACCAAACGTCCTTCTCGGACGGCTTCCTCAAGACGTACACCCATGCCGACCATTTCGGTGAAATCACTGGGCGCACTGGCAACCATTCGGTCATAGTAAAATGAGCTTAAGGTCTTTAAGAAGATCTTTGTCATCTCTTTCTCTTCAAGAGGCAGACAAATTTGAGCGGCAATTTGACGCCACCTTTGAGCGTACTCCTTAAAGGTTTCCTTTTCCTTTTGCGACATTGATCTGAGTTGATCTCTGTCGGGTGCCATGTCCAAATTGTACTTGTATTGTTGGACGAAGGCAGTACCAAGATCTCTGAATGTACTGACCGTAGTACGGTTTAAACCCATGTACCATTTGAGTGCGGCACCGGTTAAACTATCTTGGAAGTAGTGAATCAGCAGGTCCTGATTCTCCGTCTGAGCTGACATCCGCCGAGCGTACATCACCAGATGGCTCTGAGGGCAAGAGTTACCCTTGTATTTTTCAAAGTCGGGCACTTGGAACTTGTGCGGGACTTTCACATTTGGGACCAAGCAGAGGTCTACGGCGTCCTTTCCAAATAGATCTTGACCGCGAATGGCTTGCAGCTCTTTTTGCATTTCCAAGAACTGCTCCTGGAATTCATCCATTCTGTCAAACATAGTTTCCTTCTTACCAGAAGGTGTCTGTGGAATCTGTCCTTCCGGGACAGTGTGCACCACAGGGGGTGGTACCGTGACTACGCCAGTAAGTCTTGGCGCCTCCCGAAGTTTGTAACCTTCAGGAGTCTTCAGTATGCCCCTGGAATCTTCGCTTTCCCGAAGTTTGTAACCTTCAGGCCCAGCGGCTTCTGTTGTGATTCCATGATCTTCAGTGATCGGCGGAACATATCCTTCCGGGATATAGTTAACAGGCATGCCCCAAGGACGATCTTTCAGCATCTGATACCTAGGATCATACTTTTCTATGATGGGCGTTGAGGTGATCTCTGAGATCACAGTTCTTTGTAGCTGAGCTTCTGCCATGGCTTGCATGTCGTTACGAAGCTTTCTCATATCCTCTCGCAGAGCGTCGATATCTTCTTTCAACTCTCTGTTTTCTTCCTCAAGATCATCCATCTTTTTCTGACGATTGGCCTGAGTATTATACGAATGAGACAGTTTGACTCTAGAATCGAGACACAAACGTGAGATTCGTAGGGAAGAAGAATACGCGATGTGAGAATGATGGATGCAATGATTATATTAATTGTTTTTTGGTTTAATCAAAATAAACTTCAACAATTAGATTGCAAATATCAAACACTGGGGAAACCCCTTTTTATTGAATTCCAAAGGATTACAGAAATGGAAATACAGTAGATTACAAAGTGCAGAAACAAAAACCTAAACTAATGGGTCCCGAGTCCTCTTCTTTGACCGGGGCGCTTGGGCCGTTGTCGGGTTGTCATTCCTTTGCCAGGTGAAAGGAGCGAGCAAATTCCTTTGGTCATTTTGATTCTCTACAGCGTGCTGCTCCAAAATTTCAATCAGAGCATCTTTCTCTTTTAGTAGTTGTTGTATTTGGATACACTCTACGTCGAGGGTGCAGTACTTGTTCTTCCAAGATCTTCTTTCCTTTTGAACTTTGTTGAGAGTAACCTGAAGCTTTTCAGTTTCCGTCATGAAGTACATGACAGTTTCCCTCGGTGGAAGAATTCCGTAACGAGGATAAGGCATCTTTAGCTTGAGAGCTCTAGTTTGTACCCAATGGAGATAAGGCTCCACCGAGACACAGTCCGGTTTTCCCAGAGACTCTCGTCCTTTCTTATGAACCTGTTTCCAAGCTTACACTATTTCCATCTTTAGTGCTCTGTCATTTTCTCCTTCTTTGAAGAAAAGACCTTCCAGATGAACACCCAGTGGGATGTGTCTCATCGGGTATCCAAATTGACGAAGAACTAATATCGGATGATAGTTGATTCCTCCTTTAGTTCCTATGAGGGGTACGCTGGGGAAGTCTCCACAACGGTCAATGATTCTGATTCCCTCATAAATCCTATTACACCAATCTATATCGGAATTGGTGAGAGACATGATCTTCTGCGACCAACGTAAGACACTCTTGCAATCCCAAAAGCAGCAAACTTGGGCAAGTGCGAGATAAACCATTTATAAAGTAGAGGTACACAGCATGTGATCTCCCCTCCGCTGTACAAATTTCCCAAGTGTACAGAATGATAAACCATTAAACTCAGAGAGAAATTAATTTTTGAATCAATTAAACAAAATCACAAAATTCAAATATTTGAATTTCTAAAAATGGCGCCAAGAACAAGCTGAAGAACACGCGCGTGTTCTTGGTTTCTCAGATTTGCATTTTCTATCCAATCTCCATGAATACGTAATCATATCATGCAATCCACATATCATTATGCTCGTCTCAACCTCACGATCATGTCTATGTACTTTAATTTCATTTAAATTAAACATACAACAAGAAATCACGAAGAGACCTCAAGAACCCTAATTTCTGCATGAAGGCTAGGATTTTTGATACACGATTCAAACAATGCAATTAATTGAGGGAAAACATTCCATGCATGATTATGAACATATGGCCAAATTATTGTGCGAGGAAATATGCATAGATTGAGAGATGCCTAAGTATGTGCTTACCTCCAAGTCGTGACAGCAAGTTCAAAGTGATTTTTGATTTGGAGGTGTTACAGATGAGTGGTGATGATCTGAACAGCTTCCCTACGCCCTATGGATTGTGTTTGGATGGTTGGACTTGATTGAAATTGGCTGGATCATTTTGAGGCACCTCAGCTGCACTTTGGTTAAAACCTTGAGCAATCAACTGGTGATTTTGTGAAATTGATGTTTCAGAAGTAATCTAAGTGTTTGATCAGCTCATATGTGATGTATGTGAGGTGAGTGTGTGATTGGTTTGATTGGAATTGCTCTCAAACTCAAAACCCGATAGTGACTTGCCTTAGAAGGCAAAATTGGAGTGAAAGATGAGATTTTGAGGAAAGCATCTGTTAGATGGCTTTGGTGTACTCAAACTGACCACAATTGAGCTCTATTTATAGTAGAGCAAGTTTGTTTTGCAAGGAATAGTGCATGGCAGCTGGTAAGTAGGTTTGGCCAATGTTGGCAAATGAAAATCTAAGTCTCCTCTAGCCATTGACTAGAGGTTAGGGCACAGAGCTTTGGTTCCCTTGGTCTTGGATAAGTCTTGACTGATTTCAGATGAGAATGGCTCAGTCCATGCCACCTTGATGGTTCCATTGAATGCTTCAATCCAAATTTTGGAAAGCACTTACATGATACAACAACTGTTTGAACAAGTTTGGTTTTGATCTCTTTTGATTCCAAGTGAAAAATCCCCCTACATTTGGCAAAAAGTGAGGCAGAATCTGACTTAGTGAAAATTTCACTAAGTGTTGGAAAAAGTGACATTTTCACTTTTCAACCACTTTGATCACTCCATAACTCAAAATCCTTAATGAATTGGAATGACTTGCAGTTGAAGTTTTTGTAGGTGATAATGAGGGCTACAAATCCATATTTGGATGAGAAAAAATGGCCTTGTGGTTTAGGAGTTATGGTCCTTCAAAGTTGGTACCCTTGCCACTTTATTTTTAACTTAGAAAAATTTCTAAGTTTTATGGTTACCCCTTTTACAAGTTATCTCACTTTTCTTGATTTTTCTTGATGAATGATGATTCAAATCACACATTAACATCATTTTAGGGTTAAAAATCCATTTTGGTGAAAAATCTTAAAAAGTCAAAGTTGACTTTTGTGCACAGTTGACTTTTTATCAGATGAATTCCAAACTGTGCAATTCTTCAGGAAATCATGTCCTTGACCTAAATCAAACTTGATGGACATGTTCCATGGGTGTCATAGGGTATATTCAATCATGTATTAGGGTTTGGGAGCATGTCCTGGTCAAAAGTCAAAGTTACAGTTGACTTTTCTCTTAAAACCCTAATTGTGGTGCAGATGAAATTAAGACTTGTTGCTCAAGCTTCTTGGATCAATCCATTGTTCCAAATGGATCAATATGGTATATTAGAGACCCTCAAACCCTCTCTTGAGGTATTGGCTCATGGTTTGCCCCAAAAGTCAACTTAGGGGTGAATTAGGTCAAGAAACCCTAATTCCTGATTTTTGATGAATGCATCCCCTGAGGCAAAATTGACTTGATGCATGGGTTCATGAGGTTCCATGAAGTATATTAGGTTATGTTTTGGATCATTGCCTTGTGCCCAGATGAAAATTTCCATCTGGAGGCCCTGGTCGACCAAAACCCTAATTTGGTGACACTGTCGATCTTGAGACTTGATCCACCTAGAAGGGAGCAGCTTTGTGCTTAATCCTGGAAGTAGGAGTCCTTTTGATCCTTTGAGGATGTTTGAGAGATTAGACAAGTTGAAGATCATGTCATTTCTTGATTGATCCTTTGTCTAAGCACTCAGAGAGGGCTTGAAACCCTAATTTTGATTGTAGTGGATGCTCACCCATTTTTGGGGAGACTGGTGAAGCATGATGGTTCATCCATATTGTGATGGTGATTTTCACAATGATGGGAAATCTAAGTGGTCAAAATTTGGGGTATTACAGGATGATAGTTGATTCCTCCTTTAGTTCCTATGAGGGGTACGCTGGGGAAGTCTCCACAACGGTCAATGATTCTGATTCCCTCATAAATCCTATTACACTAATTTATATCAGAATTGGTGAGAGACATGATCTTCTGCGACCAACGTAAGACACTCTTGCAATCCCAAAAAGCAGCAGACTTGGGCAAGTGAGAGATAAACCATTTGTAGAGCAAAGGTACACAGCATGTGATCTCCCCTCCGCTGTACAAATTTCCCAAGTGTACAGAATGATACGCATCTGCGAGCAAAGTCGGTACAGGGTTTCCAATGAGAAAAACCTTAATAGCGTTGATATCGACGAAGTTATTGATGTTGGGAAACAAAAATAACCCGTAGGTGAGCAAGACAAAGATGCTTTCAAAAGCAGTCCCGTTCCCTATACTAGCGAAGTATAGAGCCTTTTTTGTCAAGAACTGGGCTGGCAAACCTTGGATGCCACCCTTAGTGGTCATGAGAGTCCTGACCTCAGACTCGTCCAAATGAATTGCTATTGTAATAGTCTGATTCTTTGGAATTTCTTCCAGTCCAGAAAATGGAGCTCGATCAGTGATATGTAAATCAGTCAGATGAGAATACTCCTCCAGCGTTGGTGATAGCTAGTAATCCGGGAATGTGAAACAGTGATAAACCGGATCGTAGAACTGAATGAGCGCGTCCATGATCCCCTTAATCACATGGACTCTTAACAGTGGTAGCAAACCACCGTGCTTGGCTCTGAAAGCCTCTGGGTTAACGATCATCCTTGCTAACTTTCTCAAATCCTCTAGCTTTGGAACCTTAAAGGTATACTGGCGAGTTCTCCTTCTACCGAAATCCATTAATGTAATATTTTTCTCTGATATTTGCAATCACAGTCTTAGTTTAATTTGAAAAACAGAGAGACTAGAAGAGAAAGTTTTTTGAGTGTTTTAATGTTTTATTAAATGGATGCATGAATGCAGCACACAAAAACATAGAAAAAACATGGGGTCAAAGGGTCGTTGTCATGAAGTCAAGGCTCTACCCATCCCCAAAGGTTTATACTAAGGTGATTTTTGTACCTGTACTCATTATCATCAGCTCCTCCCAGGAAAGCAAAACAACAAGCGGATCGCCAGCGAGTTGTAGAGCAATCTTAGAGTAAGTGCCATTCACCGAGAATAGATCACCAGCCTCAAATGAGGGTAGTATCGCGTAACAACTATTTCTGATAGTTTCCGCACTATGAAAGGGTTTGGCTCCTCAGTTTCTCAGACTTAACAACCGGCCCATTGGCTAGAAGAGTGAATGGGTTGCGTTGGTCAGCCTCCACTGAGGTTGATGGTCGACCCCGTCGCCATCACTTATCTTAAGTGTATACTCATTCTCACCACATGCGGCATCACACGCATTCCCAGTAACAGAAAAATAAACACGTATAGCAATTAGGAAAAGCAGTATATATATTTGTCCTAATCATCCTAGACTTATAAAGCTATGATTCCTAAGTTCCTGACAGAAAATGGGTTCCCCAGCGGAAGCCCCAATCTGTGGTATTCACACAAGTGAAGAAAAGGAAGACCGTGCCTAGACCTAACTTTGAAGGGCCCCACGGTGGGCGCCACTTTTCTGTAGCGAGCGATTTTGGACGCGGTTCTTAAGCGCTGGTCGCTCTCTGCGGTTTGAGCTTTGACTACAGGTCGATTCATTTTTTATCCTATTGTGAGCTGAATAAGGAAGGGAAATAGATGTCTCCAATTAACCCTGCTTGCATACTGAGTTTAAACAGCAGTCTGTTAGGTTACGAATGCTATCAATGTGGGGGGCCTTTGTACTGGTTATTTGTATTTTCGCCAATACTATTTTCTTTCTTTTTATCTAGGCAAAGGGTTTCTGGCGGGGAACAAGGATTAGGATGTTAGGACTGATGCTTTTGAATTACTGCTTTTGATTGATGGGATTTGGGTTTTTTGTTGATTGCGCTCGCTAAGATCTTTTCTTTCGATCTTATGCCTACGTATTCCCGTTTACCGAAACAGGGAAATCAGAGCGTTCGTAGTTCCTCCTATTCTATGGGAGGAAATGGGTGTTTTGGTGTCTTGTTCAAAGCCCAAGACGTGAAGCGAAAGGTGGTTTGTATCTTGTTCAAAGCCCAAGATGTGAAGCTGAAGGTCTATTTGTGTCTTGTTCAAAGCCCAAGACGTGAAGCTGGAAGACTTCAACTTTAGAGAGAATTTGTCATCTCTAAAGAGGGGGGAAGGAGAATTACTTTAACTGGGATACACGGATCCGAGCAATGCCATAATTTCTGAAGAAAGGGTTTTTAACCTGAAGGAGAAGACTTTAACTCAGTGTAGAGCAATGCTATCTTTCCTTGGGAATTTCTCATGCTAAAAGAAGGACAGTGGCATGGATGTAGATGATCCAGAGGCTTGCCGCTTACAGCGATTAGATGATGGGAAAAGAGTTGTTGATGTTTGTGTACTGTGAACGAGGCACAGTTTTGATGTTAAAAGGTTGATTGGATCAACCAGTGGTTTTCTTATACGAAACCTAAGAGGAGGCTATTTGTATCTCGTACAAAGCCCGAGAGAGAGGCGAGAAGGTTTTGACTTGACGATGAAGTCTTTTGGTGTCTCATATAAAGCCCGAGAGAGAGGCTAAAAGGGTTGACTCAACAGGAGAATCTTTTATACTCAACAAGAGAGTGTTTTTGTATCATGTACGAAGCCCGAGATGGAGGCTAAAGTTTGTTTGGCTCAAAAAAAGAACCTTTTTGTATCTCGTATAAAGCCCGAGATGGAGGCGAAAAGGTGATTGACTCAACGAGGGAGTCTCTTATGTGTCTCGTACAAAGCCCGAGAGAGAGGCTAAAACGTTGTTTGACTCCGCTGGGGAGAATCATTGTACAAAGCCCAAGAGAAGGCTAAGGTTACTGTGTCAGTTAAGTGACAGGTCCAGTATACTGATTTTGAAAGAGAAAATCAGTTCTTATATGAGCATCACTGTACTCATGGGTTAGATCTGAGGATCGGGGTTGTTTCCTTTTCTTTGAGGAAACTGGAAATCCAAAGGGTATTGAGACTGTCTGAGTCTGCGGGTTTCCTTCCTATTTAACGAAGGGGGTCACTTGAGAATGTCTTTGAGACTCAAGGAGATTAGACTGTCCAAGTCTATAGTTTTTTCTTTTGTACTATGTTTTGAGAAACAGTAGTAGACTCTATGAAAGGACTGTTCTAGGAGGATGACTAGGTTCTGTTCCTATAACTCTAGGAGGTCGTCGGGACAATTTGTACGAAGCCCAAGAGGAGGCTGGAAACTTTTAAGAAGCCGACGTGTCCTTGTACTAAGCACAAGAGGAGGCTATCATTCCCGAAGGAAGAGATCATTATACGAAGCCTAAGAGGAGGCTGTGAACACTTCTAAGAAGCCGTAGGGTCCTTGTACGAAGCCCAAGAGGAGGCAGGGTTGCTTTTAGGAAGCCTGTGGGTCCTTGAACAATGCCCAAGAGGAGGTCGATGCTTTTAAGAAGCCCGTGGGTCTATCATCTCCTTTCCATTAGGAGAGATAACTCTTTTAAAGATAAAAACCATTGGTAAATGTGCGAGGTTTACTATCCAGCGACTTTTACCTTTTAAAGAGGGTTCCTTAGTTAAGGTCCAAGATTATGACCGTAATGGGTACCCAAACCCCGAGACATTCAAGGCAAGCTATCCGCAAGGAATAGATCAAGTCAGGAAAGTTTGAGAATTTGGAAGAAACTCAAAGATGCCATTCACGGAGAATACATTCATCTTGGGGAGTAGAGCTTCTTGACGATTCCTAAGGAGGACAGCCGAAGAGAAGACTGTATCTGGTGCTCCTATTGGGGATCTAGGCGTCTATTTCTACGAATAAATGAAACGGCGTCACCTAGTTCTAGACGTAGTTGCCGGGGAAACTCGAAATATCTATACTATTATTACACAGTAGATATGAGTTTATGAAAGGAGACTTACAGTGAGCAGCCCCACAATACACTTTATAATATGAAAGCAGTAAATGAAAGCGATAACCACTTACTCGGTTGTAGAGCTTCCATGCTGTTTGGTTAGTTGTTCAACAAAGAAAGATTGGAAACAACAGTATATTCAAAATCAAAGGAGAAAGTGCTTTGAAAAAGAACGATTTGGGGCTTACAGCTCAAGGAGAGGCCCAGGGTTTTATCAGTGAGCGCACTGTTTGACTTTGTACAGCGGGACTTATACAAGTGACTGGGGCCCAAAAATGGTTTTCTGTACAAAGGGATGAGTCTTACACTCTTTTAAGAGGCCCAAAGTGTTTAAAGAAAAAAGAGTGGGGCTTATAACACGAGGGTAGGCCCAAATGATTTTTCGTTTAAAAATGGCGATCGCGCCGAGGTTTTCTTTTAACGCGGAGGGACTTATACAATAAGTGTGGCCCAAGATGTTTTGGTTAAAAGGGGGATTGGGTCTTACACTCTAATAGAGGCCCAAAGTGTTTTGAATGGGTCTTATAGCTCAAGGAGAGGCCCAGATGATTTTTTATTTTTAAACGGGCGACGATCGCGCCGTTTACTTGTACAGAGGGACTTATACAATGAGTGAGACCCTAAAAGGTTTTTGTACAAGGGGGATGGGTCTTACACTCTCTCAAGAGGCCCAAGTGAGTTTTGAAAATGATTTATGAGGGTTGAATTAATCTAAAACCCTAATTTGTTTTCAAAATGTATTTAATTGAATAAAAATTCAATTAAAATGATCAAAAATTGTTTAACACATGGAAAACAAATTGTGATCTTGGATTAATGCTTCAAAAATTAAGTATTGACCTACAAAATAATTAGAAAGCATTAAAAGTTGCAAAATCAATGTAGAAAAAATATTTAAAATGCCAAAAACAATCAAAATATTAATTCTTTACAAAAATATCAATTATATCAAATAAACAATATTTTTGGGATTTTTTGTGAAAATAAAATATTTTAACATTTTTGTGAATTATTAAAAAAAGAATCAACTCAAAATCATTAAAACTCGGAGAGAAATTAATTTTTGAATCAATTAAACAAAATCACAAAATTCAAATATTTGAATTTCTAAAAATGGCGCCAAGAACAAGCTGAAGAACACGCGCGTGTTCTTGGTTTCTCAGATTTGCATTTTCTATCCAATCTCCATGAATATGTAATCATATCATGCAATCCACATATCATTATGCTCGCCTCAACCTCACGATCATGTCTATGTACTTTAATTTCATTTAAATTAAACATAAAACATGAAATCACGAAGAAACCTCAAGAACCCTAATTTCTGCATGAAGGCTAGGATTTTTGATACATGATTCAAACAACGCAATTAATTGAGGGAAAACATTCCATGCATGATTATGAACATATGGCCAAATTATTGTGCGAGGAAATATGCATAGATTGAGAGATGCCCAAGTATGTGCTTACCTCCAAGTCGTGACAGCAAGTTCAAAGTGATTTTTGATTTGGAGGTGTTACAGATGAGTGGTGATGATCTGAACAGCTTCCCTACGCCCTATGGATTGTGTTTGGATGGTTGGACTTGATTGAAATTGGCTAGATCATTTTGTGGTACCTCAGCTGCACTTTGGTTAAAACCTTGAGCAACCAGCTGGTGATTTTGTGAAATTGATGTTTCAGAAGTAATCTAAGTGTTTGATCAGCTCATATGTGATGTATGTGAGGTGTGTGAGTGATTGGTTTGATTGGAATTGCTCTCAAACTCCAAACCCGATAGTGACTTGCCTTAGAAGGCAAAATTGGAGTGAAAGAAGAGATTTTGAGGAAAGCATCTGTTAGATGGATTTGGTGTACTCAAACTGACCACAATTGAGCTCTATTTATAGTAGAGCAAGTTTGTTTTGCAAGGAATAGTGCATGGCAGCTGGTAAGTAGGTTTGGCCAATGTTGGCAAATGAAAATCCAAGTCTCCTCTAGCCATTGACTAGAGGTTAGGGCACAGAGCTTTGGTTCCCTTGGTCTTGGATAAGTCTTGACTGATTTCAGATGAGAATGACTCAGTCTATGCCACCTTGATGGTTCCATTGAATGCCTCATTCCAAATTTGAAGTCTTGTCCCTATTTTGGCCATTCTAGGTTCAACATGTTATTTCTTGTTCCATGGACTTTGGAGGCTTGGCTTAGTGATTGTCCCCTTTAGATTCAATCCTCTGAGGTGTCCAAGTGGATAGGAGCAATTGAATTTGGCTGATTTTGGCAAATCGACCAAAGTTGCAAATTCTGCCTTGCCTTGACAGATTTCAGTAAGGCAACTTGGCAATGTTGTATCTCATGGTGTAGGTTGAATTTGGCAATGTTCTTGGTCATTTTGGAAAGCCCTTACATGATACAACAACTGTTTGAACAAGTTTGGTTTTGATCTCTTTTGATTCCAAGTGAAAAATCCCCCTACATTTGGCAAAAAGTGAGGCAGAATCTGACTTAGTGAAAATTTCACTAAGTGTTGGAAAAAGTGACATTTTCACTTTTCAACCACTTTGATCACTCCATAACTCAAAATCCTTAATGAATTGGAATGACTTGTAGTTGAATTTTTTGTAGGTGATAATGAGGGCTCGAAATCCATCTTTGGATGAGAAAAAATGGCCTTGTGGTTTAGGAGTTATGGTCCTTCAAAGTTGGTACCCTTGCCACTTTATTTTTAACTTAGAAAAATTTCTAAGTTTTATGGTTACCCCTTTTACAAGTTATCTCACTTTTCTTGATTTTTCTTGATGAATGATGATTCAAATCATACATTAACATCATTTTAGGGTTAAAAATCCATTTTGGTGAAAAATCTCAAAAAGTCAAAGTTGACTTTTGTACACAGTTGACTTTTTATCAGATGAATTCCAAACTGTGCAATTCTTCAGGAAATCATGTCCTTGACCTAAATCAAACTTGATAGACATGTTCCATGGGTGTCATAGGGTATATTAAATCATGTATTAGGGTTTGGGAGCATGTCCTGGTCAAAAGTCAAAGTTACAGTTGACTTTTCTCTTAAAACCCTAATTGTGGTGCAGATGAAATTAAGACTTGTTGCTCAAGCTTCTTGGATCAATCCATTGTTCCAAATGGATCAATATGGTATATTAGAGACCCTCAAACCCTCTCTTGAGGTATTGGCTCATGGTTTGCCCCAAAAGTCAACTTAGGGGTGAATTAGGTCAAGAAACCCTAATTCCTGATTTTTGATGAATGCATCCCCTGAGGCAAAATTGACTTGATGCATGGGTTCATGAGGTTCCATGAAGTATATTAGGTTATGTTTTGGATCATTGCCTTGTGCCCAGATGAAAATTTCCATCTGGAGGCCCTGGTCGACCAAAACCCTAATTTGGTGACACTGTCGATCTTGAGACTTGATCCACCTAGAAGGGAGCAGCTTTGTGCTTAATCCTTGAAGTAGGAGTCCTTTTGATCCTTTGAGGATGTTTGAGAGATTAGAAAAGTTGAATATCATGTCATTTCTGGATTGATCCTTTGTCTAAGCACTCAGAGAGGGCTTGAAGCCCTAATTTTGATTGTAGTGGATGCTCACCCATTTTTGGGGAGACTGATGAAGCATGATGGTTCATCCATATTGTGATGATGATTTTCACAATGATGGGAAATCTAAGTGGTCAAAATTTGGTGTATTACACCAAGTTGCAGTTAAGATGCCATGAAGTGGTCCAGCCATTTCCAATCAAGTCCAACCATTCAAACACACTCCATATGGTGTAGGGAAGCTGTTCAGATCAGCACAACCTATCTGTAACACCTCCAACTCAAAAATCACATTGCTCATGCTGCCACGACCTTCAAGTAAGCCTAAACTTGGTCATCTCTTAATCTATGCATATTTCCTCGCACAATACTTTTGCCAAATGTTCATAATCATGCATAGAATGTTTCCGCTCAATTACTTGCTTTGAATGAACCGTGTATCAAAATTCTCAGCCTTTATGCAGAATTTAGGGTTCTTGAGGTTTTGTCTTGATTTCTAATTCCATGCTTAAAATGAATGAAATTAAAGACCATAGACATGATCGTGAGGTGAAAACGAGTAGATTGATATGTGGACTTAAAATGATTGTGATTTTATTTAATTGATTCAAAAATTAATTTCTATCTGAATTTTAATGATTTTGAGTTGATTCTATTTTTAATAACTCACAAAAATGTTAAAATATTTTATTTTACCAAAAATTCCCAAAAATATTATTTATTTCATATATTTAATATTTTTGCAAAGAATTAATGTTTATTTGTTTTTTAACATTTGAAATATTTTTTCCTCCTTGATTTTCCAAGATTAATTGGTTTCCAATCATTTTGTGGATATAAACATGATTTTTGAAACATTGATCCAAGATCACCACTCATTTTTCATATGTTTTCAATAATTTTTATTAATTTTTAAACAAAATTAATTCCTTTTTAAACAAAATTAGGGTTTTGATTAATTCAACCCTCATCAATCATTTTCAAATAATCTTTGGGCCTCTTGGTAGAGTGTAAGTCCCATCCTTTTGTAAATAAAACCCTTGTTGGGCCTCAGTGTAATGTATAAGTCCCTATACCGTCAAAAAGTTCGACGCGATCGTCGTCTTTTAAACAAAAAAAAAACCTTGGGCCTCTCCCTGAGTTGTAAGCTCTATCATTTGTACAAAAAAATTCTTTGGGCCTCTAATAGAGTGTAAGACCCAACCCCCCTTTTTGAAACCAAAATGATTTGGGCCTCAGATGTTGTGTAAGATCCACTGTGTTTTTAAAAACCTTGGCACGATCGCCGTTTTCAAACAAAAAACCTTGGGCCTCTCCTTGAGCTATAAGACCCATTTCTTTTCTTAAAAAACTCTTTGGGCCTCTAATAGAGTATAAGACCCATCCCCTTGTACATAAAAACTTTTTGGGCCTCACATATTGTATAAGTCCCTCTGTACGATTTCCAAAACAACGGTGCAATCATTGTTAAAACTTGGGCCTCTCCTTGAGCTGTAAGCCCTAGCAATCTTTTCAAAGCACTTTCTCCTTTGATTTTGAATTCAAATATATGTTGTTATCAAAACTTTCTTTAATTTCTTTGTTGAACAACTAACAAAACAGCATGGAAGCTCTACAACGGGTAAGTGTTTATCCGCTTTCATTTACCACTTTCATATGTATATAAACTGTATTGTGGGGCTGTTTCACTCTAAGTCTTCTTTCACATCCTTTTATATACTTGTCATATATCCACTATGTAATACTAGTATAGTTATTTTGAGTTTTCCCCGGCAACTACGTCTAGCACTAGGTAAAGCCCTGTTGGTCACTCTTAAATACAAACAAAAATAGATCCCCCGTAGGGTTCCAGATACAGTCTTCCCTTCTCTTGGGGTTAATCAATATGGAACAAAGAGAAAGAAAGTATTCTCGGTGAACCTTTTCTCAGACTGTCACCCTTAGAAATTGTCAAAGAAACTCTAACTCCCCATAGATGATCTTTTCTCCGTGAATGTCATCTTTTGAGTTTCTTCCAAATTCTCGAACTTTCCTGGAATGATCTCTTCTCTGTGAATTATATTTCTTGAACTTCTCTTGGTTTGGGGACCCACAGGCTTCCTAAAAGCATCCCCGCCTCCTCTTGGGCATTGTACAAGGACCTTTCGGCTTCTTAGAAGTTCCCATGCCTTCTCTTGGGCTTAATACAAGGACCCTAACAACCTCCTAAAAGTATAGGACAGAACTTAATCATCCTTCGTTAGAGCTGTCTTTCTAAAAGGAGTCAAAACCTTCAGACCAATTTTAGGGTTGATACTCATCCCTTAAACGAGTCGGCCTCCTCTTGGGCATTGTACAAAGATAGACCACACTAATAGACTTGGACAGTCTAAATCCCCTTGAGTTTCAAAGACATTCTCAAGTTCCCTACAAACATAGGAAGAAACCCCGAATTCTGGATTAGTCTGCAGCAGAGTTAAAACTTGTGGGTTCTAAAACCCCGTCTCTCTCCTAAAATCCCCCAGCCAGGGTCAATTTATCATTAAGATAACACTATCTCAAACCAGAGCCTCAAGGTTTCTGATCTATCAATTCCTTTTGCATTCCCTTGCAAGGAATGATTCCCTTCTTGGACCTGCCTCGGGATCTCAAGAATCCCCGACAGAAAGATAGCCTCCTCTTAGGCTTTGTATAATGATCCTTCCTCAGCGAAGTCAGCCTCCTCTTGGGCTTTGTACAATGATTCCGCCTAGCGGATTTAACCTTTTCATACTCTCTTGTTGAGTCCATCACTTTCCAAGACTCTCTTGTTGAGTCACTTTCCTTTTAGCCTCTATCTCGGGCTTCATACAAGTCAGCAAATCTCTCTCTTGTTGAGTATAAAGGACTCTCTTGTTGAGTCAAACCTTTTAGCCTCCGTCTTGGGCTTCGTACAAGACACATATAAATGCGCTCTCTTATTGAGTCAGTCACTTGTTAGTACTCTCTTGTTGAGTCAACCCATTTAGCCTCTATCTCGGGCTTCGTACGAGACAACTAATAAACACCCTCTTGTTGGGTCAATAGCCTCCTCTTAGGCTTTGTATAATGATCTCCCTAAGCAGAGTCAATCTCTTTTCAGCCTCAATCTTGGGCTTTGTACAAGATAGCTATAAAACTCCCTAGTAGAGTCAACCTTTTAGCTTCAACCTTGGGCTTTGATCAAGGCACACATAAAATCAACAATACCGCTTTAGAGATGACAAGTTCTCTCTCAGTCAAACCTTTTAGCTTCAATCTTGGGCTTTGAACAAGACACAAAAAACCCTTCAGCTTCACATCTTGGGCTTTGAACAAGATACAAATACTCCTTTTAGCCTTTGTCTTGGGCTTCAAACAAGACACCAAAACATCTTTTCCCCCCACAGACACCAAAACATATTTTCCCCCCACAGAATAGGAGGGAACTATGATCGCTCTGATTTCCCTGAACGGGAATACGTAGGCATAAGATTGTAAAATCTTAGCGAGCATACTAATCAAAAACTCAAAATCCAGTACCTCCGTCAACCAACCAAAAGCATAAAATCTAAACACCTTACCAAAAGCCTCGCAAATAGTCAAGACACTGTATTCTTAAGAAAAATAACCTAAGACAGACCCCCCTTTTGATAGCATCTGTAAACCAACAATCATCTGTTTAAACTCAGTATGCAAGCAAGGTTAATTGGAGACATCTATTTCCCTTCCTTAATCAGCTTCACAGGATAAAAAATGAATCGAACTGTAGTACCAAAGCGATAGTGATTCGAAACCACAAAAATCGCGCTACAGAAGAATGGCGACCACAATGGGAGGTATTTATCTCTTGCATTTTTACGGTATGAGACATTTCTTTCTCACAGTCTTAGGTAGAAAGCCCTAAGTTCACAAAGTATCACAGAAATGGCGACCCTGCTGGGGAGTCATTGTCTGTATAGGATCATAGGACTAGAGGTCTAGGACATTAGGACAAATATATATACTATTTTTCCTAATTGATATATGTATTTATTTTTCTGCTAATGGGAATGCGTGTGACGTCGCATGTGGAAAGATTGAGTATACACCTAAGATAGGGGATGACATTATACGGGTAATTTTACGGGGAGTGAATCCCAGATAAGAAGTCCCGGTCGACCATCAAATCAGTGGAGATGCCCTTTGTGGATTCAATGCCTATACGACTTCGGTTGTTGAAAGTAGATTGTTCCATTGGGTTATCTGAGAAGCTGAGGATTTTAGTAGACTGAAACCATTTTGTAGTGCGGAAGCTATCGGGAATAGTTGTCACGCGATACTACCCTCATTTGAGATTACTCTAAGATGAACCAGCTCGCTTGGTGATCCGCTTGCTGTCGTCATCCGATGAGGGGTCAGTGATTTTGAGAACAGGTACAAAAATCACCAGTATAAACCTTTGGGGATGGGTAGAGCCTTGACTTTATGACACCGACCCTTTGACCCCATATTTTTTCTATGTTTTTGTGTGCTGCATTCATACATTCATTTAAAAAACATTAAAATAAAGAAAAAATTTTCTCTTCTAGTCTCTCTTTTTCAAATTAAACTAAGACAATGTTTGCAAATGTCAGAGAAAGAGATTGCGTTATGGATTTTGGTAGAAGAAAGACTCACAAGTACACCTTCAAGGTTCCGAAATTAGAGGATTTAAGAGGTTTGGCAAGGATGATCACCAACCCTGAGGCTTTCAGATCTAAGTATGGAGGACTGCTGTCTCTGTTAAGGGTCCATGTAATTGAAGGAATCCTGTCCATGCTAATCCAGTTCTACGATCTGGTTTATCACTGTTTCACATTCCCGGATTATCAGCTAGCACCAACACTGGAGGAGTATTCTCACCTGACTGATTTACATATCATTGATCAAGCTCCCTTTTCTAGACTGGAAGAAATTCCAAAAGATCAAACCATTGCAAGAGCAATTTATTTGGATGAGTCAGAAGTCAGGACTCACATGATCATTAAGGGTGGAATCCAGGGTTTGCCGGTCCAGTTCGTGATAAAGAAAGCTTTGTACTTTGCTAGTATAGGGAATGTGGCTGCTTTCGAGAGCATCTTTGTTTTGCTCACCTACGGGTTATTTTTGTTTCCCAACATCGATAACTTTGTAGATATCAATGCCATTAAGATATTTCTGATTGGAAATCACGTACCAACCTTGATCGCAGATGCGTATCATTCTGTACACCTAAGGAATTTGTACAGCGGATGAATGATCACATGTTGTGTACCCCTGCTGTACAAATGGTTCATTTCCCACTTGCCCAAATCTTCTACTTTTTGGGATTAAAAGAATACTTTATGTTGGTCGCAGAGAATCATGTCTCTTACCAACTCTGACATCGATTGGTACAATCGAATCTATGACGGGATCAGAATCATTGACCGTTGTGGAAACTTCCCAAATGTACCCCTTATAGGAACTAAGGGAGGAATCAACTATCATCCAAATTTAGTTCGTCGTCAATTCGGATACCCGATGAGGCATGTCCCACGTAATGCTTATCTGGAAGGTCTTTTCTTCAAGGAAGGAGAAAATGACAGGGCACTAAAGACAGAAATAGTGCATGCTTGGAAACATGTTCATAGGAAAGGAAGATAGTCTCTAGGAAAACCAGACTGTGTCTCGGTGGAGCCTTATCTCCACTGGGTACAAACTAGAGCTCTCAAGCTGAGGATGCCTTACCCTCGTCAGGAAGTTCTTCCATTAAGGGACCCTGTCCTTTATTTTATGTCTGATATGGAAAAACTTTAGGTAACTCTCAACAAAGTTCAACAGGAAAAGAGGTCTTGGAGGAACAAGTACCGCATTCTCAATGTGGAGTGTAAGAAAATACAGCAACTATTAAAAGAAAAAGATGCTCTGATCGAGATTTTATAGCAACATGCTGTAGAAAATCAGGATGACCAAAGAAATTTGCTTGCTTCTTTCACATGGCAAAGGAATGACAACCCGACAACGGCTCAAGAGCCCCGGTCAAAGAAAAGGAAAGTACCAAAACCAGCAACTGAGCCCTCCTCAGAGAGGACTCAGGATCCATTAGCTTAGAGATTTCCTTTTACAGCACTTTGTAAATTACTATATTTCCATTCCGCAATCTTTGAATTCAACAAAATTGGGTCTCCCCACTGGTTGATATTTGCATCCAAATTTTTGACGTTTATTAAACAAAAATTAATTAATATAGTCATTGCATATCATTCATCATCCTCGCATAAACGCATTCTTCTTCCCTGCGAATCTCACGTTTGTGTCTCGATTCTAGAGTCAAACTGTCTCATTCGTACAATACTCGGGTCAATCGACAGAAAAAGATGGATGATCTCAAGGAAGAGAACAGAGAGTTGAGAGAAGAGATCGACACTCTGAAAGAAGATCTGAGAAAGCTTCATAACAACATGCAAGCTCTAGCAGAAGCTCAGATGCAGCAACAAAGGACTGTGATCTCAGAGATCACATCTATGCCCGTAGTGGAGAAGTTTGATCCTAGGTATAAAATGCCGAAAGATCATCCCTGGGGCATGCCACTCAACTATATCCAAGAAGGATATATTCCTCCGATCATGGAAGATCCGGAAACTGCAACAAGAGCCGCTGGGCCTGAAGGTTACAAACTTCTGGAAAGCGAAGATGCTAGGGGCATGACAACAACTCCTGAAGGTTACAAACTTCGGGAAGCACCAAGAGTCTCTGTCATAATGACTATACCACCACCCGTGGTACACATTGTCCCAGAAGGACAGGGTCCCAGTGTTGACACGGGATTTCGACCATAGGTGGGAAACGAGGATTCCCATGACGCGTCGGATCAAAAGGCATATCAAGGTGTCGATTCGACACCAGCAGAGAGGCGCGTCGGAAAGACGGCGACAAGCCTCGGCGTCGGAGGAAAATGAGGCGAAGAGCTAATCCCAACTTCAAGTATAAATGCTTGGGCGGGAAAAGTTTGAAACTTCCAAAACTATGGGAAGTTGAAAAGAAAGTGGGGTGCCACGTGTCAGCTTCAAAAGACATTTGGGTAGACAGACAGTTACATTCTAAGCCTATATAAGGCATTGTATTTTCCATTTTTAGAGGTC
This sequence comes from Lathyrus tuberosus, assembly GCA_022829125.1. Classification (NCBI taxonomy): domain Eukaryota; kingdom Viridiplantae; phylum Streptophyta; class Magnoliopsida; order Fabales; family Fabaceae; genus Lathyrus; species Lathyrus tuberosus. Next base: position 2,884,483 of record JALAZF010000199.1, on the reverse strand, counting down.
GCATTTTTTCACATTGTAAAGGGAAAACACTCAAAGTACCAAACTTAGAGAGAAACGAGTTCACTCCCGCGAAAATGTACTATTGCGTCCAAATTTACTTAATGCAATTTACTTTCAGCATTTAATTTAAGTCATTGCACTTTTTGTTTTTACTTAGCCTTTCCTTTCCTTTACTTCTTCGCTTTGTATCCAAACTCGTGATCGTTAAGAAACTCTTTGCCTCACCAAGGTCACTCCAACGTGACAACTTTCACCAAGAACTGAGAAACTGAAACGCAGTATAAATATACGCTTCCAATTCCTTGTTCTGGGATTTGTGTGGCCGATCCCATAAGCAAATCGGCGACGGAAGGCCAGCGGTTATTCGCGTCGGTGAACAAAGTGGCACACCTGGTGGGACTCGTGTGAATTGAGTATATGTTTTTGCGTAGTGGTAAGATGGTAATACCACGGCCGAACGAAGAACCGTCTCCGACGGAAAGTACGGTGGGAACACAAATAACTGATGTTGGCTCCGGTACCGTGTCAGTGGTGTCAACCACTCCTAGTGGACCAATCGCAACACCGCGTCGAAATGATCCTAAATCAACGATGGCAGGGACTACGGGGCAGTATATGCCTAGTATCACCATGCCTATACCTAGATCGTATGGGATGCCAACGGAGTTCATGTCAAGTTTACACTCTAGCGACCATTTATTCGGGGAAAGTTTGTCCCCAGCGTTTTCACCTTACCAGGGGACAGGACACGTGTCGAACCAGATGGTTCGACCCCCAGGTTTTAATATTTTCTTCCAATCCGTACTGACCTTTACCTCTAGTTCCATCGCGGTCATGAGGCAACAGATGGATGAAAGTAATCATGAGATGGCCCACATGTTGACTCAACAGATGGGTACAATATTAAGACCACTGATACAAGAGTCAACACAGAGTTACCAATAACTGGCGACTTAAATGACACGAATCGGTGACTTCTTAGGCGCTGCTAGGGCTCAGGGTCGACAGACCCCACCGCCTCGACCGGAGACGCCCCGTCGTCAGGACGAAGTCTTCGATGAAACTATAGAACAACCCTGTGAGTTCAAAGAGATTCTAAGGAGGGTTCAAAGGCCTCCGGTGATTGTCCATATGAACCAAGATCTGAATTTTGTTGTCCAACAAGTTCGACAGGACGCCTTGGCTGGAGAACATAACTTGGAGACCGTAGTCGAACATATCATAGTCCGTAATGGGGGGAACCCAGGCCTTCGACGACCAACATATATATCCCCATTACCAGACTTCGTATTACAAACAGAATTACCCAGGGGGTGGAAAGTGCCAAAATTTACCAAGTTCGCTGGGGAAACGGAAGAGTCCATCGTCGAACAGGTCGCTCGGTATCAAACCGAAGCAGGCGACATAGTGAACAATGAGGACTTGAAAATGAAATATTTCCCAAGTTCTCGTCACGAAAAATGCATTCACGTGGTTTACCACGTTGCCCCCTCAGTCCATACACACATGGGCGCAACTGGAAAGGCTGTTTCACGAACAGTTCTATATGGAACAGTCGAAAATAAGCCTAAAAGAGTTGGCCAACATCAAGCGCAAGGCCACAGAGTCAGTAGACCAGTACTTTAATAGGTTCAGACTTTTGAAAGCACGATGCTTTACTCAAGTCCCTGAGCACGAATTAGTCAAAATGGCCACAAGTGGGCTAGATTATTCTATCAGAAAGAAGCTAGACACGCAATATCTCAGGGATATGGCGCAACTGGCTGACCGAGTTAGCCAGGTCGAACGATTGAAAGCTAAAAAAGCCCAGTCTAACAGATATCGTAAAAAAGAAAAAGTGTCATATGTGGCCGCTGACGAACGTTCGTCCGACGAGGAAGAATTCATCGACGAAAGTGAGATCCACGTGGCTGAACTTAAGCCAGGACCTCCCTATGCATGTAAGTTGTTGAAACCATCAAATGGGAAAAATCCCACCGAAACCGGAAAAACGAACAAATATGTCGCTAAAACTTATACTTTTGATGTGTCCAAATGTGATGAAATATTTGATTTACTGGTTAAGGATGGTCAAATAGTTATTCCGCCTGGTTTAAAAGACCCCCCTCTAGAACAAAAGAAAAAGAGGGGATTTTGTAAGTTTCATAATTTCCTTGGTCATAAAACAGCTCAATGTGTTCTTTTCAGGGATTTGGTGCAGAAGGCTTTGAAGGAGGGTCGACTCCAATTTGGCGAGAAGCCAAAGATGTAGGTGGACACCGACCCACTGAAGGTTGAAGAGGCTTTGTACTAAGAGGTGTACGAATGTATGATGGTCGGAGCTACTGAGGGCCTCGACAATCCATCAATGGCTGAAGTGGTAGAATGTATGATGGTCAAAACTACTGAAGGTTCCGGAAAGAAAGCGGAGGACAAACTTGAAGCACTGTACCCCCAAGATGGCGAAAGTTTGGAAGATTTTCAGGAAAAGTGTAGGATAAGCGGGTTAAAAGCCGCGCTATGTCCCAGGTGCAACGCTGTGTTTGATGAGAAAGCTGCTGAGAGGTATGAGGCAAGCAAGAGAGAAGCGCTGCTAGAGAGCAAGCCACATGTCCCAAGGTTTGTGTTCGACAGGAGTGGGGTCCCCCGTCGAAATGAGGAGTACAGAAAGTTATTTCAAGGGACAAGGCCTAAAACTTTTGTGCCCCCATCAGACTCCCCATAGGAAAGGTGGATGGCACCAGTGAACCAGAAAGGGAGCAAAAGACCAAAGTGGAAGGCTCTTGATTTGGAAAAGGAGGCGAATGTCGCCGATAAGGGGGTCGAACCAGCAGGATATAGGGTGTCCCCTAACTACAAAGGAAAAAACCCTATGACTAGGACCCAGTGGAGGCGTTATCAGCGCAGTAAGAAGGTTGAGAGGGAGGCTACGACTTCAAGCGTAAAGCCTGTCGGAACGTCTGGACAAAAGCGCCAATACCCAAGAGGAAGATGGGTAGAAAAGAACAAAGTGGCGATAAACCAGACCATGGTAGTAACTGTGAACATATCAAGAGAGAAGGAAGTGGATTCGACCCAGAGTTCAAAATGTACTTCGCTGGCAGAAAGCAAGAAAGAGCCAGAGTATACTCCTCAGTCGGATGAAGAAGAGCCAAAGTATTCCCCTCAGTCGGACGAAGAGTATGATCCATCACCTGAGGGGGATTTTGACGAAGACATGTACGACGACACCAACGATGACACCTATGGCGAAGATTTCGTGTTGAATTATGGTATCGTGTCGGTCCTACCAGCTGAGTATGACGTGGTGTCTAAAATCTCTGAGACTGAGGAAGATTTTGTTTCTGGTGAAAATGCAGATGACAAGCCGCTATGTTATTAAGTAATGAACAGTGGTGTGGTGGAAGAACAAACAGCTATGTTTGAATGTCATAGCCCTGGGATGATGTACCATTTGAAGCCGTTATTCATAAAGGTGAAAATTGATGGGGTGTCTGTTAACAAGGTGTTTGTGGATGGTGGAGCAATTGTGAATCTGATGCCTCACAATCTGTTTAAGAAAATTGGAAAAACGGAAGCCGACCTCCGACAGCATAACATGGTTTTGTCCAACTATGAAGGCAAGACCAGTAATATCCTGGGGTTGTCCAAGTGGACTTGGCCATAGGTACAACTAACAGGCTGACACTTTTCATGGTCATCAAGTTAAAAGCAAACTTCAATCTATTGCTGGGACGAGAATGGATCCATGGAATCGGGGCAGTGCCGTCGACAATGCACCAGAGATTGATCATTTGGAGAAAGGATGGCATCGTCGAAAATATTGAGGCAGATCAAAGTTATTACAAAGTCGATAAAGCCAAGGGTACCAAGAAGTCTTTTGACCAGCACTTAGCAAATGTGGCTCCTTGTGATGACGGATCAGGTTCCTACACCTCTGTCGACACGGGTCGCGTCCTAAACCTGGACCCCGACTATGGGTTCATCTGGGATGCTGCCTACGAAGCCATGGAGCCAATGGAAATTCCATCAACGGGGTGGCCCACAGTTGGTGAACATGACTGAGTTAGCAAGCATGACTCAGATTTTGGCCTATTTGGCTGAAAACAGAAGGACGTCGGCACTTGAAAAAGATGAAACGCTCCAACTAGTTAAGGGAGCCGACCATGACAAACAAGCAAATGGCCGACGAGGCTAAGAAGAAGCCCTAGAGAGTCGGAGGCTTGATGGGATTTATGACGACGAGCCTTTAGGGTTTGTAAAAGATCCCAATCATGAGCTGCAGAGAATGCAGGCGCAGGACCCGCTTGAGGAAATCGACTTAGGGGATGGGATGACCAAAATGCTCACCTATGTGAGTGCCAAGGTAGGACCAGAAATGAAGGCCAAGCTGGTTAGAGTGTTGAAAGAATACAAGGACTATTTTGCCTAGGATTAGGGCGAAATGCCTGGTTTGAGTCGGAGTGTGGTTGAGCATCGGCTTCCAATCCAGCCAGGCAAGAGGCCAGTAAAGCAGCACCCTCGACGCTTCGCCCCGGAAGTCACGTTGAAGAACAAACAGGAAATTGAAAGACTGCTCAAAAGTCGGTTCATTAGAACTGCAAGGTATGTAGTATGGATAGCAAACATAGTTCCTGTTATTAAGAAAAATGGGACCCTTCGAGTTTGCATCGACTTTAGGGATTTGAACAACGCTACCCCTAAAGACGAATATTCGATGCCTGTGGCAGAGATGTTAGTTGACTCAGCCGCGGGATTCGAGTATTTGAGCATGCTCGATGGTTATTCCGATTATAATCAAATTCTCATAGCCAAATAGGATGTCCCCAAAAACGCATTTCGATGCCATGGAGCTTTGGGGACATATGAATGGGTTGTGATGCCTTTTGGGTTGAAAAACGCTGGAGCAACCTACCAAAGGGCTATGAATGCTATATTCCATGATTTTATTGAGAATTTTATGCAGGTATACATCGACGACATAGTCATAAAATCGTCATCAGAAGATGGTCATCTCGACCACCTTCGGCGCTCATTTGAGCGAATGAGAAAATATGGATTAAAAATGAATCCACTAAAATGTGCCTTTGGTGTTCATGCAGGGGACTTCCTGGGATTCGTAGTCCACAAGCGAGGCATCGAGATCAACCAGAATAAAATGAAGGCAATCTTAGATCTCAAGCCTCCAACGACAAAGAAACAGCTCCAGTCTTTGTTGGGGAAGATAAATTTCTTGAGGAGGTTCATCTAAAACCTAAGTGGCAAGACGAAAGTGTTTTCACCACTGCTCAAGACCAAGAATGAAAGTGAGTTCCGCTGGGGGCAAGAGCAACAAGAGGCTTTCGACGCAATTAAGGAATACCTTACGAAGCCTCCAATCCTACTACCACCTAGTATAAATAAAAGCATGAAGTTGTACATTGCAGCGTCGGATACGACCATAGGCAGCATGTTAGCACAAGAGGATGATGGTGGCGTCGAAAGACCCATCTATTACCTTAGTAGGATATTGATAGATGGTGAAACTAGGTACACTATGATTGAAAAGTTGTGCCTATATTTGTACTTCTCATGTATGAAATTAAAGCAATATATTAAACTAGTTAATGTTTATGTTTCGTCACATTTTGATGTCATTAAGCATATATTGTCCAAACCTATTTTGCATAGTCGAATTGGGAAATGGGCTCTAGTATTAACTGAATTCTCCCTGACATACGTCCCTTTGAGGGTGATGAAGGGTCAAATAGTGGCAGACTTCATTGCCGACCACGCTGTAGTCGAAACGTCGGTACATAGCATCGACGTCGCCCCGTGGAAATTGTACTTTGAAGGGTCGAGCCATAAAAACGGGGCAGGTGTTGGAATCCTAATAATATCCCCACAAGGTATCCCAACGACCTTTAAATGCAAAGTTGAAGGCAAATGCTCAAATAACGAGGCAGAGTACGAAGCCCTAATCACTGGTCTTAAGATACTCAATGACTTGGGAGCCAAAGAGGTCGAGATAAAAGGAGACTCAGAATTGGTGATTAAACAAATCAAAAGGGAGTACAAGTGCATAAAGGAGCATCTTTTAAGTTACTTCTCGTTGGCGAAGCGTTTGTTGGAACAGTTCAAAATTGTCAACATCTCGCATGTGCCAAGGATAGAAAACCATAAAGCTAATGAACTAGCACAAATTGCCTCTGGTTATAAAGTGTCGGAAGGTAAGTTGAAAGGCTTCATCGAAACTAGGAAGAAGATGGTGTCGAACGTACACGCACCATCAAGTTGGTCGATATCTAAGGTCTCGATGAGCTTGGTTGAAGGTTTAGAAAGTGGTGAGGTTTTCGTTAACGATATGTCACCAACAGATTGGCGAAGGCCAATTATGGAGTATCTGGAGAACCCGTTGGGCAGTACCGATCGAAAGACTAAGTACAGAGCAATGAGTTATGTCCTAGTAGGCAATGAGTTATTGAAGAAAACTCCAGAGGGGGTATTGCTCAAGTGTTTAGGAGATACTGATGCTTATTTGGAAATTTCTGAGGTTCATAGTGGGGCTTGTGGAGCTCACTAGGTTGGCCACAAAATGGAATGGATTTTGTTTCGACAAGGTGTCTACTGGCCCAACATGCTCAAGGATTGCATAGATTTCGCGAAAGGATGTCAGGATTGCCAGAAACATGCAAACATCCAGCATATCCCAGCCAGCGAGTTACATGTGATTGTCAAACCATGGCCATTTAGAGGATGGGCTTTGGATGTAATAGGAGAGATTCGGCCAGCTTCGTCGAAGCAGCAAAGATTCATCCTCGTGGGAATAGACTATTTCACGAAATGGATAGAGGTTGTGCCTCTGGTGAAGGTGGATCAAGAGGCCATGACAGACTTCATCCAGAATCATATCTTGTATAGATTTGGGATACCCGAGACAATCACGACAGATCAAGGCTCTGTGTTTGTGGGGCAGAAGATGCAAGAGTTTGCGGCAGAAACAGGTTTCAAGTTGGTTACTTCGACGCCATACTATGCTCAGGCGAATGGTCAGGTCGAAGCAGCTAACAAGATAATAATTGGGTTAATCAAGAAGAAGGTTGCAAAAAAGCCAAAGAACTGGCATAAGACGTTGAGTCAAGTGTTATGGGCTTATCGCACATCACCCAGGGAGTCAACCAACTCGACTCCATTCCGTTTAACCTTCGGGCACGACGCCATGCTACCAGCAGAAGTATGCTTGCAATCCGTTAGAGTGCAACGACAATATGAGATTCCGTCAGAAAAGTATTGGGAAATGGTGTTAGACGAACTCTTGGACTTAGATGAGGAAAGAATGGTAGCTTTAAATGTGTTGCAGCGCCAGAAGGCCCGAGTCGCCAGAGCTTACAACAAGAAAGTCCAAGGGAAAACCTTTGCTGCAAACGACTATGTTTGGAAAGTGGTGTTACCCATGGATCGACGAGACCGAACGATGGGAAAATGGTCGCCCAACTGGGAGGGACCATTTCAGGTGACACGAGTGTTTAGTAACAACGCATACGAAGTATAGGAGTTGGGAGTAGACCAACGAATCTTAAGAGTAAATGGGAAATATTTGAAAAAATATAGACCTATGCTACAAGAGGTTCACATTAAAATATAGTTTTCATTAATTCAAAGCCAAACTAGGCTGAGGGGCCAAAAATGGCTTACAAAATATGGTTCGTTACATTACATCAACATACAAACTAAGGAAACTCAGGAAATCTAGCCTTAAAATCGTCAAAGAGGATCTTCTCAGGAACTATCTTTCTCTCAAGAAGAACCTTTCGTCGCTGCATGCGGCTAATAGCATCTTTGATCTTCATAGCCGCTTCGACGTGAACGAGTCCTTGAGCTACCTCGTGGTCGATGGTTTCCTGAGAAGGCAGAGGTTCAGCTGAGTCTAAAGAGGCTTTTTGGTATTTGATCTCAGCAATCTTTTTTGTCAGCTCTGTTATCTAGGCTTGATATTCAAATATCTGTTGGTCGAAAGCCTGGAGTTTGTTGGAGCGCTCTTGTTTTTTAGTTTCATGGTCCCCAACTTTTATTTCACAGACTGAGCTAAGGTGCCACTCACGTTTCATGTCATTGTGGCGGAACCGAATTTGGGCGTCGGTCTGATGATGCATAGCAAGGTCTTTGGCCAATTGAGTGAAGAAGGCTTCGAACTCGTTCAGGTATGTGGCCATGGGGGCAGGGAGCTAGAATTTAGAAAGTTCATCCAGAAGGTTGACGACGTCATTGGCTATGTCGGATTCCTCGGCGACAGCCGCCAGGAACTGTTCTTCAAAGAGATAGGACCGCAACTGTTAAAGATTGAGATTGAAGGAAGCATCCACTTCTAGAGTTGGGATTATGGTCGAACTGGTAGGTTGAATCTCTTTGGCTGCCTGGCGAAGTTTGTGTAGCACTTTCAGAGTCGCTGCTGGATCTGTTGCCTTGGCTGCTAAGAGTGCCTCTGGAGTAAGAGATTCATCGACAGTAGGTGAAGCCCTCTCTAGGTTGTGTTCAGGGAGTTGGAAGTTCTCTCCGACATCAGTAGTGGTAATGGAAAGCGAAGGATTGATAGTCGCCCCAGGAGCTACATCAATATGCTCAAAGTTATCATTTGAAGCAGGAGGCGTCTTCGCCACGTTTTCCTCGGGCATGGGTATGTGGAATCCATCAATTTTCTGAGGACTTGGCGTAATGGCGACGCCAGTAGTAGTGGCATTTGCGGCTGATTTAGTATCACCGTCACCTAGAGTGGTCGAAGTAACCACATGTTCCTGCAAATAACAAAATGCCAGTGAGCTTCATCACCCCAAGGTCGTCTAGGACACAAAGGAAAGTGGAAATACCTGCACAGGATGAGTTGTTGTCTTGGGAAGAGCGACAGAAGGGATTGGTTCGAAAACGTCTTCGAGATTTCTTGGGACGACTGGGGCCACTGTCGAAACGCCGATTTTTGAAGGTGTCCTCCGCGTTAAAGCTTTTTTCTTCCTCGCCAAAGGGGTGGATGGAGGAGACGCTGGAGCTGCTGCGGTGAAGACTCGAGAGTGAGTGCTCTCATTCGATTCAGTCCTTTCTGGAGAAGGCACTTTCTCAGAAGCCTTTGCAGAAATAATGTCAGAACAAAGGAAAGACAAGGACGCAGGTTAGGAAAATAAAATATACCTGTGGAGGGTTGGCCCTGGGTTTTTTGGCAGGTCTAGTGGAAGTCGACGTAGCAGCCGTTTCTCGTTTGCGCCCCTGAAAACAAAGCTGAAACTATTTAGATCAGACCAATGGGCAAACGAAATCAAAAGTCCAGGGTCTACCTTTGTCGAAGGATCTTCTGCAGGGTCAACATCTATGACAGGGGCCGTAGTCGATGGTTTAGGGATACCACCTGCCATAGAGGCAAAAGCGTCGACCACGTTCGCCAAGAAAAGATTTGGAGTGAAAGCTTGAGTTTGATACTCCAACCACCAAGCATCAAATTCTTGAGTGGTGAAAAAGGAAGGCTGGAAGGAAAAATCTGGCAGCTCCAGGTGTTGAGAGGCTCTGACGAACCTCATGCAAGCCTTATTACCCACTTGAGTCAAGCGTCGGTCGGACCGTACTATATCCTCAGGATGCCTCACTAAGGACTTTGGCAACATCTGGATCAGGCCAAATTGTCGGGCCACCAAATTTGGACAGTAGTTCATGAAACCATAGCCATTGTTTCCCGTTTCGATGCGGAAAGAGATCATGGTGGGAGTAAGAAATGCCCTCCATATAGAATTCGATTGCGCAGCAGCTTTAGGTGAGACTCCAAGAAACGGGTTTCTGAACCAGTCGGGACCAAACTTACGCTCCACAAATGGAGCCATGTCAGGGACGAAAGAGTTGGTTTCCACGAACATACTGAGATACCTCGTAAAGAGGGCCTGTCTTGGAGCTTCTTGGGTGGTCATCAGGGCAAGTCGCATTCCCTCGACAGAATGTTCTTTGTTTAGACGCTCCATTGTCACAGAGGCTGGATATCCTAATTTGTGCTCAAAAGTGGCGTTGAGCCAATGCTGCAACAGCCACATAGGCCCTGAGATGTTTAAAGCTTTAGTGGTTTGGTGGAGGAGTTTCAGCCTCAGAGTCGATAGGCCAAGAGAATGGTAGAGGGAGGCCAATAGAAGTTTGGCCAGAGATATCTGTCGGCCTTCGTGGATCTGAATGGCCAGACTGATGAAACTTTTGGCTATTTGCAAAGAACCAGGGCAAAACATATAATATGACAGCCATAGGGTCAGGAAGGCAATATGCTCCTCATTAGAGACTTCTTTAGAGCATTTGTTGTGATGGTCTTCGATGTAATTTTGGAAGCTAGCACGCTCGCAGTCGAAGGCGTTGTCCGTCTCCAATGTCGGGTCGAACGTCTCGCCTACTGGCGAAAGGCCAATGATGGCCGCCACGTCAAAAAGTGTTGGCGTGAACATACCACAAGGAAGGTGGAATGTATTTGTCGATCCTTCCTAAAAATACATCGACGCCAGCAGCAAACAAGGGTTTACCCTGTGGGCGGTTCTGGAGAGTTGGATGGCGTCGAAAATACCATATTCCTTCCATTGCCTTTGGCGCTGCCCTTCAACTCTGTCAAGCCAGGAAAGGTAGTCTTTGTTGCCTGGAGTAGGCATTGATCTGAAAACTCGAGATTTGGGTGCCATGTATTTGAGGTCTAAGGTGCCACCTTTCTCGAAAGCAGGTGGGATCGTTTGGTCGAAGCAAGGAAAGAACTTCTGGAGTTCTTGTGGATTAGGTTTTTTGTCCGGAAGGGGGTCGTGGAAACCACAAAGCTTGTTCTCCACCGCGAATGGGATAACAATTTGGCGGCACCAGTTGGCCACCACCGTCTCGTCAGCAGAGGATGGTTGAGGAAGCCGCAGACCTTTGTTTGGTCCCCAATGTGAAAGTTCCGCACAAGTTCAAAGTGCCCGAGTTTGAAAAATACAAGGGTAACTCTTGCTCTCAAAGTCATTTGGTGATGTACACTCAGAGGATGTCAACTCAGATAGAGAATCAACAACTACTGATCCATTACTTCTAGGATTGTTTAACCGGTGCCGCACTCAAATGGTACATGGGTTTAAACCGCACTAAGATCGTCACTTTCAGAGATCTTGGTGTTGCTTTCGTTTAACAATATAAGTGTAACCTGGACATGGCACCGGATAGAGATCAACTCAGAGCCATGTCGCAGAAGGACAAGGAAACCTTTAAGGAGTACGCTCAGAGATGGCGTGAAATTGCCACCCAGATTTGTTCACCTCTTGAGGAAAAAGAGATGACAAAGATCTTCTTAAAAACCTTGAGCTCATTTTACTACGACAGAATGGTCGCCAGTGCGCCCAGTGACTTCACTGAGATGGTGGGCATGGGAGTTCGTCTTGAGGAAGCAGTTCGAGAAAGACGTTTACTTAAAGATGCTGGATCATCAAGTAGTACAAAACGATATGGTAGTACTCTCCCTAAGAAAAAAGAGCAGGATATTGGGAATATCTCTCTCGGAAAGCAAAGGTGACGATACCAACCAGTAGCAGTTGTAACTCCTGTTATCAACCCTGCGCATGTTCCAACGTATCAACCTCAGGTTGCGCACAGCCAAACGAATCAACAACAATATCAGCAAAGGACACAACAACCTCTTCAGCAGGCTCGTCCTCAGTACAATAACAACAGTACAACGCAACCACCAGGGTTCGATCATATACCAATGTTGTACACAGACTTGTTTCCGTTACTACTGGTCAAGGGACACGTCCAAACCAGGTCTCCTCTTACAGTATCGGAAAATCTGCCTTTTTGGTTCAAAGCGGATCAAACTTGCCCTTACATAGAAAATTGTCTCAGTTTCAAATCTGACGTATAAAAGCTTGTCAGGAGCGGGGTCTTATCCTTCAAAGATACGAATCCAAATGTTCTCACGAACCCGTTGCCTCAACACGAGAAAGCTGCAGTAAATTTGATAGAGGGAGGGTCTAACCACATCTATCAAATTCATGATGTACTCTTATTAAGGGCCAACCTGGTTAAGATGCTTCGCAGACAGGGCGGATATGGGCATGTACCACCGCATAATTATCACCAGTGTGATATCTGCTCTAAGAACAATCAAGGATGTCTATGGTGCAATCAGCTCTACAGGAACAATTGGATCTCAGGTGGATCCAAGAGCATCGAATTCGTGGGGTCAACATGACTTATACAGATTCCATCATCATTCAGAACCACGACATCCATGCGATGAATGTCAACTTAGTTGTAATGCACTCAAGGCAAAGCCAGTATCATAATCTGCCGCGGCACGATTACAATTCCTGTCTGATTTGCTCGGTAAACAATCAGGGATGCTCTTTTATACAAGAGGCCCTCCAGCGTCAGATGGGTCTTGGATGGATCCAGGACTACCATGACAAAAATCCTATTCAGATCAACATGATTCAAATCTTCGATATTCGCTTGATGTATACCAGCTTGGTAGAATTACATGCTAAGCAAGTCCAGCTCGGTTTTTTGACTTCGCATAATTATCAGAACTGTAAGGGATGTCGTGAGAGTGACCAGGGATGTGCTCTCATTCAAAGAACTTTGTAACACTTGTTAAACCACTGGTGGCTTCCGATCTATATGGACGAACACACGCAACAAGTCAGTATGATCAATGGGAAACCTACTAGGCATCCGAGTCAGGATGTTTGATCAATGGAAACAGACCTAGTAAGGTTACACTGCATACAAAGCGGACGTGGCCAGGTGCCACCCCATAACTATGAACGCTGTAAAGTTTGCTCGGAAGATAATCAAGGATGTTACCTCGTGCGAGCAGCCCGTCAAGGTCAGTGGGACCGCAAAGAGATTCAACCATGTCCAGTTTCGGGGTCTATCAATTTGATGCCTGACTACTTCGCTGATCAAATCAAGGATGTTGTTGTAATCTCTGATCGCGATAGGACCAAGGATGTTTGTGCCATCATCCCTCTACTTGACGGATCGAAAGTTCCTAACCAGGAACTGATTGAAATTACTTACGATGGTCAGAAAAATCATAAGGCTCATGTAGTTATCTATCTACCAGGACCAATACCGTACAAGTCTGATAAGGCGATCCCTTACAAGTACGATGCAACAATAGTTGATAATGGAAAGGAAGTTCCAACACCCTCCATCATGAATATTGCAGACATCAGTCGAGTAACACAGAGCGGTCGAATCTTCAACCGAGGAGTTGGAGAACCTAGCAAGGAAAAGGAACCTCGAACGAAAGTTTTTGATCAATCGGTCGGTCAGTTCCGAAGCTCACAGGGAGGCTCTATAGAAAGTCTTAGAGAAACCCTTTGTGGAACAGGATGTAACAATAATACAATTTGATAGCATCGTTTCCAACATCACTGCCTGCAACAACTTGGGGTTTAGTGATGAGGAATTTCCAGAAGAAGGCTAAAGTCACAACATGGCGCTCAATATTACAGTCAACTGCTAGGACGATGCTTTAGCCAGCGTACTGGTCGACACTGGATCGGCTCTGAATGTTATGCCGATATCCACTTTAATGCGACTATCATTCAAAGGATCCCCGATGAGGGGAAGTGAGGTCATCGTCAAAGTGTTTGACGGATCTCGGAAAACAGTTATCGGTGAAGTTGATCTTCCCATAACTATCGGTCCTCACACTTTCCTGGTCACTTTCCAGGTCATGGACGTCTGGGCAACGTATACCTATTTATTAGGAAGACCTTGGATACACCAGGATGGGGCAGTCACTTCGACACTGCACCAGAAACTGAAGTTCGTCAAGAACGACCAACTAGTCACGGTATGCGGAGAACAAGCCTTGATCGTGAGTAACTTATCATCGTCTACTTGTGTAGAACCAGAGGAGGTTGTTGGAACTCAGTTCCAAGCACTTTTGGTGAGCAATGAAAATCATTCAGAGAAAGGAACCTCTATTTCCTCATACAGAGATGCTCTTGAAGTGATCAAAAGTAACAATACAAAGGGATGGGGACAACTTGTCATTCCTATTGATAACAAAGCAAATAAGGGTCTTGGTTTTTCTTCAAACTGTACCCAGACTGCTACTAGCGATGAAAGTTTTCATCCCATTCAGAATTTCTTCCACAATGGAGGTTTCCTTCACTCAGTGCCTCAGGAAGTGCATACCATCAACGAGGGAGACCCCTCCGATACGGATGAAGAGTGGAAGTCCTATCTTAGCGAGGACGGTTATATGTCTCAGGAAGAGGTACCTACGCCATTTTGCTATCCCGCACAGAATTCGAGATTTATACCCAGGTCAGATGTCAAGATGATATATGGAGATTGTGATCCGGAAGGATGTCGTGCTCCACCAAACTCATTAGAGGAGGACACTCTGATGAAAGACAACTTTGACCATGACTATTATGGCCCAATGGATGGCCTGCCTATCTAGCAGCCGTACCCAGGAGACTTGGGGCAAGAGAATCATCCCAACAATGCATATCAGCTGAGCGTCATTGAAAAGAATACATGCGTCCCCATCATGTCATGGGATCAACACTCAGGGTATTCATAAAATATCCCGCACGACGATGAACTTGCAAAACTTGCAGGACTAGAATTCATCAACTATGCTTTTCCCGAGGTCAACGTCATCGAAAGAGATGACTCCTCCAGTCCCAAAGAAGTGTGGGACACCTTAGGACAACCGAGTGGCAAGTTTGACTTCTTGGTCAAATACACTGCCCCTGAAAGCTCTCGTATCAGGCTCGAAGACGTCCAGCCAACTGGATGGGGAGATTTACCTGAGAGTACAAATACTGTGCAAGATACAATAGAAGAGTTCGTCTAAGACAACTCTGCCTGGGAAACAGATTCCAACGATCCTGCTCCGTCAGAAATCAGAGTCATTTCTAAGGACAAACCGAGAAGGAAGGTACCAGACTTTGTGATTCACCGAGGAGTTCGCCGCTAATGGGTTGTTGTCGATGTCCCGAAAGTCGTTCATAAGTCTAAGTAATTGTCGTCTTTATCTTAACCTTTCACCATGCCCAGGTGAAATAGTTGTTTTGATAGGGCTCACTTTCTGTAAATGTCCCTCTTCGCTTTGCCCAAAGCGACAGAGTTTTGTTTTATAGGGCTGTAGTTTCAAGAATCGACAAAATCATAAATAAAATAACGTCGTTCTGTAATTTCTGCATTTATTGTTGTTTTCTCTTTTCGCTTTTTTCAGAAAATGGTAATCCTAAAAAACAACTCAATAATAAAAACAAGCAGTTTTCCAAAGAAAATACACTGCACACACTCTTGCATTCTCTCTATCTCTTCTAAAACAATCATCACATCATGCAGATTGCTTGTTTTAAACCCCATTGAAACATACGATCCAATGCCTTCTCCCAACTTTGAATTCCCGATATTTGGGGCTGAAGAAGAAGAGGACGACGAAATTCCAGAAGAGATCTCCCGATTACTCAGACAAGAGGAAAGGTCCATTAAACCTCACAAATAGCCGTTGGAAACAGTCAACTTGGGTTCAGAGGAAGAGAGAAAAGAGGTCAAGATTGGGACACTGCTCAGTCCGACTGTCAAAGAAAGTTTGACAAAGCTTCTCAAAGAATTCCCCGACGTATTTGCTTGGTTCTATCAGAATATGCCAGGGTTGGATACCAGCATCGTAGAACATCATCTGCCGTTAAGATCGGAATGTCCGCCAGTAAAATAAAGGTTGAGAAGAACTCACCCAGACATGGCCATCAAAATCAAAGAGGAAGTACAGAAACAGATTGACGCGGGTTTCCTCGCCACGTCAGAATATCCTCAATGATTAGCCAACATCGTACCATTTCTAAAAAAGGACGGAAAGGTAAGAATTTGTGTGGATTACAGAGATCTAAACAAGGCCAGTCCAAAGGACGACTCTCCTTTACCACACATTGACATGCTGGTAGACAGTACAGCAAAATTCAAAATTTTCTCCTTCATGGATGGATTCTCAGGCTATAATCAAATCAAAATAGTGCCGAAAGACATGGAGGAAACTTCATTCATTACCCCATGGGGTACCTTTTGTTACAAGGTAATGTCGTTCGGTTTGAAGAACGTCGGGGCAACCTATCAAAGGGCCATGACTACTCTCTTTCATGACATGATACACAAGGAAATCGAGGTATATGTCGATGATAAGATTGCCAAATCTAAGACAGAAGAGGAGCATGTGACCCACCTGTCAAAACTTTTCGAGCGACTAAGAAAGTACAAACTCCGCTTGAATCCCAATAAGTGCACATTCGATGTCTGGTTAGGGAAACTTTTAGGGTTCATCGTCAGCCAGAAAGGAATTGGGGTTGATCCTGACAAAGTCAAGGCCATTCAAGAAATGCCTTCTCCGAAAATTGAAAAACAAGTCAGAGGATTTCTGGGGCGTTTGAACTACATTTCCAGATTTATATTCCTTATGACCGCGACATGCGCGCCGATCTTCAAATTACTCAAAAAGAATCAGGACTGCGTTTGGACAGAAGATTGCCAAACCGCCTTCGACAGTATTAAGGAATACCTGTTGAACCTACCGATTCTATCACCTCCAGTGGAAGGAAGACCACTGATCATCTACTTAACAGTCTTGGACGACTCCATGGGTTGTGTACTTGGTCAACAGGATGAAACAAAAAGGAAAGAGTCTACCATTTACTATCTGAGTAAGAAATTCACCGACTGCGAAACTCGGTATACTATGCTTGAGAAAACTTGCTGCGCTTTGGCTTAGGTAGCCAAATGTCTTCGCCAGTATATGATTCGTCACACTACTTTCTTAATCTCCGAAATGGATCCAATCAAGTATGTCTTTGAAAAGCCTGCTCTCACGGGAAGGATTTCCCGTTGGCAGATGTTATTATCCAAATACGACATCGAATACCACGCTCAAAAAGTCGTTAAAGGAAGTATTTTAGTCGATCATTTGGCTCATCAACTGATTGACGATCAGGAATCAGTCGGGTTTGACTTCCCAGGCGAAGATGTCATGCATTTAAAAATGAAAAATTGCGATGAACCACTACCCAGTGAAGGGCTAGAACCAGGTTCCCAATGGGGACTTATCTTTGACGGAGCTGTCAATCATTACGGAAACGGAATTGGGGAAATCATCATAACACCTCAGGGTACCCACATTCCTTTCACCGCCAGACTTACATTCAAGTGTACAAACAACGAGGCCGAATACGAAGCTTGTATCATGGGTCTCGAAGAAGCGATCGACTTAAGGATCAAGAACCTGGTTGTATATGGCGACTCAGGCCTAGTTATTAATCAGATCAAAGGAGATTGGAACACATACCAATCAGGATTGATTCCTTACAAAGATTATGCGAGAAGGTTGTTACCCTTCTTAAACAAAATCGAGTTTCATTATATCCCTCGTGAAAAGAATCACATGGTTGATGCATTAGCCATTCTCTCTTCCATGATTATTGTAGGTCAATGGACTGACATACCTAAGATCAACATAATGTGCCTTGAAAGGCCTGCTTACATCTTCACGATTGAAGCAGTCATAGATGACAAACCTTGGTATCACGATATCAAATGCTTCCTTCATAAATAAGAATACCCACCTGGGGCATCGAGAAAAGATAGAAAAACCCTCAGAAGGCTGGCTGGCAGCTTCTTTCTGAGCGGTGATACACTTTATAAGAGAAACTTTGACATGGTCTTGCTCTGATGCGAAGACAGACCAGAAGCAAACATGCTGATTAAAGAAATTCACAAAGGATCCTTTGACACTCATGCTAACGGACACACAATGGCGAGAAAAATTCTAAGAGCAATTTACTACTGGTTGACCATAGAATCCGACTGCTACAAGTTGATAAGTGCAAAATGTACCTATTTTTGTGTATAAGTTTTGTTGCACTTATTGTTACTTTGTGTTAAAATTGGTTGAATAAACACCACTTTATGTGAAAATACGTTTACTTTACGTTTTCGTGTGTATATTGTGTTTTCTTGTATATATCATTGAGTTTAATTAATTTTATCTCATTATTTTAGGTATTCAAGTATTAGTATTTTGCCATTGTTTTTAAGAGAATTGAATAAGCTTTCCAGCGCTTCCGACCGTGCGTAAATCGGAGTTACGGTTCAGAAGTTGTGGTCAAATAAGGGGTTGTTTTGCTGTCATGTTCGCTTAGCGAGTGTGACAGCGAATGTTTGCTTAGCGAAGGCTGGCGAAGGTCCTAGCGAAGGAGTCCAGAAAGAAACATAGGAGAAAGAGACCAAAGTTCGCTTCGCGAACTTCCTAGCGAGCATTCGCTAGGCGAATAAAACGTTCGCTTAGCGAACTTCTGAAGAAAGCAAGAGGCGGTTTAACTTTTTGTAGGCACTTAAGTGCCATTTTTATGCATTCGCTTAGCGAATGGAATGGTTCGCCTAGCAAACCTGCGAAAATCTGATTTGATTATAATTGAATTCTGTAACTTTTTTAGGCATGGTTTTGGGGATTCTTGCTCCAATTCCATCAAATTTCATTTTTTAGTAGAGTAGCTTAGAAAACAACTATGGAGCTTGCATACGGATGAACCGGGATGGATTGATCGACGACCGGAATTGACAAACCGCGAGATGTTTAGTTCATTTCCTCTTTTTCTTTGTGTGTTCTTCATTTGTTGGGTTGTGTATATGTATTTGCTGTGATCTCATATATATTTGTCGCCCATGGCGTTGTATAAAACTTGCTTTACAAATCTTTATTGGTGATTGTATCTGATTTTTACTTTATGTGCGGGGTTTGAGTTGCGTTAGAGATAATCCTTGCAAACTTTGATTAGGGATGATTATCTGTTAGTTTCTGGACTCTAGAGATAGATTTAAGAGCTAACAATCTTCAATAAGCGTCGAAGCTTAATGCATCTGTGGCTTGAGCTAGCGTGCGAAAGTATCAGCGATGGTAACACGGTTGTTTTCTCAACTTTGCGTTAGACATAACCTTTGTTGTGAGCGATGCTGGGTGATATTGAGGAGTATTGTAGGTGGCGTATAATTGGTCAGTAGGTTTAAGTTTGTGAGGAGTTGATTATGTGCACGCCTGATAAGTTTCTTGTCTCTGAAGAATGAATTTCTTGTTATGTTTTAATGTTTACTTTTCTGTTTTCTTGTTTTAAACCATTTAAACCCAAACTCATTAACGCGAGAGATTGTCGAACGACATTCTTTCCCTCGAACCGATCTCTGTGGACACGACATAAATCCCGGAGGGAATTCTTTCCGAAAATAAATATTTTTGTTGCTTGCCCTATACCGCAATCAACAAAATGGCGCCGTTGCCGGGGATTGGTTTTGATATTGAATCGCATTGCAATAGTTTCTTTGTTTTTGAGTTTTGTATATATCGTATATATTGTCTGTTTCCATTATGTTTGTTCAAGTGTTGTATACATTTTGTTCCCGTAACGTTTGTTTAAGTGTTTGGTTAGGGCACTTGCTTTTGGTTTGCGCGGTGAGGCGTCACTATGGCATGAAGGAAGGAAGTTACTAGCTAAGCATTGTAAAGGCGTCGAGCTTACGACGTAAAACAAACATGGTGTATTCTTTTCTTTTGTTGTTGTTTAGTTTAGGTAGTGTGGTGAGTATTCATTAAACAAGTTGTACTCGGATTTTTCGTAAAATCTCAAATCTTCACTTTACAACTTGTTTAATGATTTTTTGCCGGTTTTTCAGTTTGTGTATATTAATAGTTTTCGCGTTTGTCAATGAGCTTGTTTTGACTAGCTTGAGGAAGTTGTGGTGATTTTCCAAGTTTGATCGTTTCAACTTGCGGATGTATGGTAATGATATTGTTATGTTTTGTACACGTCCAAGGTATGTGTTTATCGCTTTCTATACTTTAGCATATTCATGATACTTAGGCTTTTTACAAACTTTCATGCCATTCATTCTTTTGTATACTTGTTCTTGTTGTGAATCACTTTAGTTCCCAACCTTTTTTGTGAGGTAGCTTTCTATTGTTCATATATGCGCGGAGTACCAACATTCTTGTTTTAACTAGATTTTATTATGCTTAATCTTTTGTTTGTGTTGATTATATGAATGCATGAAAATGATCAAGGCAATTTTGTTTCATTTTGAGCACAACTACCTAGCCGAATAGTCAATTCACCTTGTGAGCGTGTGAGAATTCGTAACCCCTTTGAGCTTTTTGATCCATGTTTTATTTGAACTTAATGCTTGTCTATGAGTATTTAGTTCACTTATTTTTTATTGGATTTTGTTTTTACTTGAACCCTCAACTTTGTGTTGTTGTATGGATTTTTTCCTTGCCTTAGAAAGTAGGGAGTATTCACATGATGATGTGGTTGAATTCAAGTTGGGAGAGAATGATTGTTTACTCATTGGTTGGTTTCTATGAGGTTGAAAAAGAAAAGAAAAAAGAGAAAAATATGAAAAAGAAAAGAAAAGAAAAAAAGAAAGAAAAAGAAAAAGAAAATCCTTGAGAAAGGAAACAAAAAGAGTTCATATAATTGTGCTAAATAAGTATTGTGTTTTGTGTAACACTTGGGATTTTGGAAGAAGTTTGATTCAAATTTTGTGTTTGAGTCTTTGTGAGTTGATCACTCCCTTAGGTTTAGGCAAGTTTTTGTTTCAATTACCTTTAGAAATTACCCCTTGTTTGTTTATCCGACCACGCTACAACCTTGAAAGTCCTTGTGATTCTTGCCTTTGTATGTTCAATGTGAATTTTTGGATGATTGCATAATTTAGTCTTTTGTTTGCATGATTGTCGTGTGAGTGTAAAGAACCTCATTTTGTGTTTTTCATCTACCGATGATTGTTTTTGCTAGGTGTAATTCACATTGGAACTTGTGTTGTTTTAGAATGTTTGGCATAACTTTTGTACTTTGCATTTGTTTCGTGACTATGTTATCGTCGTAGTTTAGTGGTAAGTATTTACTTTGTGTGTATCGTTTTCATTTGAACCATACATTTGTTTCCGTTTTTCAAAACTTGTTGATTCGTGATTCTTTAGTTATCACTCGGTTTCGTTGAGTTGGTTGATTCTTGTTTGAGGACAAACAATTATGTAAGTTGGGGAGAGTTTGATAAGTGCAAAATGTACCTATTTTTGTGTATAAGTTTTTTTGCACTTATCGTTACTTTGTGTTAAAATTGGTTGAATAAACCCCATTTTATGTGTAAATACGTTTACTTTACGTTTTCGTGTGTATATTGTGTTTTCTTGTATATATCATTGAGTTTAATTGATTTTATCTCATTTTTGTAGGCATTCAAGTATTAGGATTTTGCCATTGTTTTGAAGAGAATTGAATAAGTTTTCCAGCCCTTCCGACCGTGCGTAAATCAGAGTTACGGTTCAGAAGTTGTGGTCAAATAAGGGGCTGTTTTGCTGTCATGTTCGCTTAGCGAGTGTGACAGCGAATGTTCGCTTAGAGAAGGCTCGCGAAGGTCCCAGCGAAGGAGTGTAGAAAGAAACAGAGGAGAAAGATACCAAAGTTCGCTTCGCGAACTTCCTAGCGAGCATTCGCTAGGCGAATAAAACGTTCGCTTAGCGAGCTTCTGAAGAAAGCAAGAGGCGGTTTAACTTTTTGTAGGCACTTAAGTGCCATTTTTGTGCATTCGCTTAGCAAATGGAATGGTTCGCCTAGCGAACCTGCGAAAATCTGATTTGTTTATAATTGAATTATGTAATTTTTTTAGGCATGGTTTTGGGGATTCTTGCTCCAATTCCATTAAACTTCATTTTTCAGTAGAGTAGCTTAGAAAACAACTATGGAGCTTGCGTACGGATGAACCGGGATGGATTGATCGTCGACCGGCGTTGACAAACTGCGAGATGTTTGGTTCATTTCTCTTTTCTTTGTGTATTCTTCATTTGTTGGGTTATGTATATGTATTTTCCGCGATCTCATGTATATTTGTCGCCCATGGTGTTGTATAAAACTTGCTTTACAAATCTTTATTGGTGATTGTCTCTGATTTTTGCTTTATGGGAGGGGTTTGAGTTGCGTTAGAGATAATCCTCGCAAACTTTGATTATGGATGATTATCTATTAGTTTCTAGACTCTAGAGATAGATTTAAGAGCTAACAATATTCAATAGGCGTCGAAGCATAATGCATCCGCGCCTTGAGCTAGCGTGCGAAAGTATCGGCGATGGTAACACGGTTGTTTTCTCAACTTTGCGTTAGACATAACCTTTGTTGTGAGCGATGCTGAGTGATATTGAGGAGTATTGTAGGTGGAGTATAACTGGTCGGTATGTTTAAGTTTGTGAGGAGTTAATTATGTGCACGCCTGATAAGTTTCTTGTCTCTGAAGAATGAATTTCTTGTTATGTTTCAATGTTTACTTTTCTGTTTTCTTGTTTTAAACCATTTAAACCCAAACTCATTAACGCGAGAGATTGTCGAACGACATTCTTTCCCTCGAATCGATCTCTGTGGACACGACATAAATCTCGGAGGGAATTCTTTCCAAAAATAAATATTTTTGCTGCTTGCCTTATACCACAATCAACACAAGTACATGAGGAAGTGTCACAAGTGTCAGATATACTCAGACAAGATCCATGTACCACCTACACATCTCAAAGTTCTTTCTTCCCCATGGCCTTTTTCCATATAAGGAATTGTCATGATTGGCCTGATTGAACCCAAGGCTTCAAACGTACATCGGTTCATCCTTGTAGCCTTTGACTACTTCACCAAGAGGGTCGAAGCAGTATCATACGCTAATGTAACCCGACAAGTCGTGGTCCGCTTTATAAAAAACAATCTCATATGTCATTATGGTGTTCCAAGCCAAATCATTACAGATAATGGATCCAACTTGAATAATAAGATGATGAAAGAGTTGTGTGATGAATTCAAGATCAAACACCATAACTCATCTCCCTACCGACCTAGGATGAACGGAGTGGTAGAAGCGGCTAACAAGAACATCAAGAAGATCGTTCAAAAGATGGTTGTAACTTACAAAGACTGGCACGAAATACTACCCTTTGCCCTTCACGGTTATCGCACATATGTCTGCACTTCAACAGGGGCAACCCCTTTCTCTCTAGTATATGGCATGGAAGCAGTTCTCCCCATAGAAGTAGAGATCCCATCAATCCGGATATTGATGGAAGCTAAGCTAACAGAAGCTGAATGGTGTCAAAGTCGACACGATGAACTGAACTTGATCGAAGAAAAGCGAATAACGGCACTATGCCATGGTCAGTTGTATCAACAAAGGATGAAGAAGGCGTTCGACAAAAAGGTTCGACCTCGCGTCTTCAGAAAAGGAGACCTTGTGCTAAAAAAGATACAATCTTTTCTCACTGACTCTCGGGGCAAATGGACTCCGAATTATGACGGCCCTTATGTGGTCAAGAAATCTTTCTCGGGCGGCGCCTTGAGACTCGTAACCATGGATGGAGAAGAATTTTCCTACCCCACGAATGTTGATGTAGTCAAGAAATACTTCGCCTAAATAAAAAAAAAGGAAAAAAATGTCTCGGTGGATTGAAAACCCGAAAGGGCGGTCCAAGCAAAATTTAGAGACATAATAAAAAATCATCCCGGTGGATTGGAAATCTCAAAGTACAATCCAGGAAAAATTTAGGGATTAATGGCAAGTAACTACGTCCAACAGGGACAAGTTCCCCAGCAGCAGTCACGTCATCCATCAGGAAACTCCAGTCAAGGTCATCTTCGATAGAGGCTCAGGATGTCCCGAATTCAAAGTTGGTAGAAGGATAGCGGTCGTTATGTTTCAATATAGCCCTTTTCCTTTTAATTACCATTTTCTAACTTTGTAAATACTCTGTGGAATCACGCGCTTGGCGGATTTCCCTCCTATCAATAAAATTCGAGCCCTAGTGCTTTTGTTTGTAAATCTTATTTGTTTTAGCTTTATAGAACGACATTTTAATATGATCAACGATTCTTGAAACGAAATAAAAATGAATTTATTTGTCAAACTTTTTCTTCATTTTAAATAAAGATGGCAATTCTTTTGACTGTTGATCATCGAAAGAACATTGATCGCTTCTCCAGAAGTAATCGAGCTTTAAAGTGTAGAATCAAAGTACTCCTTCTAAACCAGTACGCCTGAACGAAGGATCAACTATATCAAATGTGATTTTCCCATCTGATATCCCCGACATAGTTCTTACCTCCTAAGTCTGACCAATGTTTTTCCCCGCAGGAATTACTTTTTCCTAAGCAAGGCAGAATTGCTATCTTGAACCAGTGATACTTTGCATCCCCTGCAGTGGCCGAGTATCCACTCATGTTCATCCACTAGTCTGTATGTCGTGACAGTTTTGTCAGCATAAACATACATACATCATGCATTATTGATTTACATTCATATTCATATTGCATCACTATCACTCTAGTCGGTCTTGCCCCCTAGTGATAGAAGTCCTCTTAATCAAGTTGTCAGTTCTTTCCTCGTCAGGAAATGTTGCGTCTGAACAATCTCTCTCCTCCAGTTTATTTCTGGAGTGAAGTTGGTCCTTGACCACTTTGATAACTTGAACCTCCAAAAGACCAGAAAATGTTCGACAAATGTCACTCTTCACCATTGAAGATGACATCTTCACTTTCCCGGATTAAGGAAAATCCCCAGAGAAAGCCTCACAACCTAATATTCTCAGCAACACATTGATTTTTCTCTCCAGTAGAGTCAATGTTAATGAAGTCATTAGCACCTCAAAATTGGGATACATTGTATGGCATTTCTCCGAGAAGATCTCGAAGAAAAGTATGATGTAATATCCCCAAGCTGGAAACAGCCTCTCAAGAGACTCGTTTTCCCCAGTAGAGTCGACAAATGGCATCTCCAAACAGAGAAGTTTGTGCACCTCTGTAACTCAGACGAATGGGTTCCCCAGTAAGTCTAGCATCAAAACTTTTTCCGTCAAATGGCGTCTCCCCAGGAAAATTCAGCGAGAAGTTTGAGGAAAACAACTACAAATAGCGTCCATTGTCAAGAAAGTTTATTGACAAAAGAAACTGAGACCAGTTCCGTGGTAGGAAACCAGGATCGAGGGGAAGTTTATTGACAAAAGAAAACTGAGACCAGTTCTTTGGAAGGAAACCAGGATCGAGGGGAAGTTTATTTTAGAAACTGGGACCAGTTCCTTGGTAGGAAACCAGGATCGAGGGGAAGTTTTACCTTTTCTAAGCATCATTACTTAGCAAAAGAAGATGGACTGGAAAATTGCCATTCATGACCGCCGTCAAAATTTGGCGCATTCTGATATTTAATCATCTTGCACCCCGAATGCCTGAATACTTTCGCCATTCACACCTTCGGGTCCAAGAAGATTAAATAGGGGCATCTGTCATACCCCAAATTTTGACCACTAAGATTTCCCATCATTGTGTAAATCATCATCACAATATAGATGTATCATTACACTCACCAGTCTCCCTAAAGATGGGTGAGCATTCACTACAAATAAGGATTAGGGTTTCAAGCCCTCTCTGAGCCTTAGACAAAGGATCAATCAAGGAATGACATGATCTTCAACTTGTCAAACCTCCCAAACCTCCATAAAGGATCAAGAGGACTCCCACATCAAGGATTAAGCACAAGGCTACAACATTCCAGGTGGATCAAGCCTCGAGATCGCCAGTGTCACCAAATTAGGGTTTTGGTCGACTAGGGCCTCCAGATGGAAATTTTCATCTGATAAAAAGTCAACTGTGCCCAAAAGTCAAAGTTTGCCTTTTTGATTTTTTGGTCAATTATGGTTCCCTAACCCTAAAATGATGTTAATGTGTGATTTGAATCAACTTTCATCAAGAAAAATCAAAGAAAGTGGGATAACTTGTAAAAGGGGTAACCATAAAAACTTAGAATTTTTCTAAGTTATGGAACAAAGTGGCTAGGGTACCAACTTCCAAGGATCATAACTTGTAATACAAGAAACCATTTTGGATGATCCAAAGATGGATTTGTAGCTCTCTTGGCATACTCTAAAAGTGTCAACTACACCTCATTCCAATTCCTTATGGATTTTAAGTTATGGAATGATCAAAATGGCTGAAAACACAAAAGTGACATTTTTCCAACACTTAGTGAAATTTTCACTAAGTCAGAATCGGCCTTATTTTTTCCCAAAAGTAGAGGCAGTTTTCAGTGTAATTCAAGTTGGATCAAAACTAAAGTTGGACATCATGATAAAATAGGATATATCAGCTTTCCAAAATGTCCAAGAACTCCATCAAATTCCATCTGAGCTAGGAGTTATGATAGTGGTAATATACCTTGCTGCAAACTGTCTTGGCAAGGCAGATTTTGCATTAGGGCTCGATTTGGGTAATTTGTGCAAGTGAAAAACAAGTTTATCCATTTGAACACCTCAGGGGGAGACCAAGGAGGGACAAACACTGATCTCCAAGCCTCACAAGTCCATGAATCTACAAATAGCATGCCAACCCTAAAAAGGCTAAAATGTGCCAAGAATTCAATTTTGTTTCTAAGCATTCAATGGATGCACCAAGGTGGCATGAACTGAGCCTTTTCCAACTGAATGAGTCAAGGATGATCTCTGAATTAGGGAACCAAAGGCCTGTGCTCTAACCTCTAGTCAATGGCTAGAGGAGACTTAAGATTCCAAAGTGATGCAATTGGACAATGAGCTGCTGCAGTTGCCATTCACTATTGCTTGCAAAACAAACTTGCTCTACTATAAATAGAGCTCATTTGTGCTCAGTTTAAGTACACCAAAGGCCTACAACACTTGCCTTTCTCAAAATCATCTTCTCACTCTCAAAAATGCCTTTCTTAGCAAGTCACTATCGAATTTTTTAGTAGAGAGCAATTTCACTCAAACCAATTGCTCTAACACCTCATAAACATCATATGTGAGCTTATCAAACACTAAACACACAACTGTAACACTGATTTCTCATAATCACCAGCCAGTTGCTCAAGTTTTCAACCAAGTTGCAGTTAAGATGCCATGAAGTGATCCAGCCATTTCCAATCAAGTCCAAGCATTCAAACACACTCCATATGGTGTATGGAAGCTGTTCAGATCATCACAACCCATCTGTAACACCTCCAACTCAAAAATCACATTGCTCTTGCTGCCACGACCTTCAAGTAAGCCTAAACTTAGTCATCTCTTAATCTATGCATATTTCCTCGCACAATACTTTTGCCAAATGTTCATAATCATGCATAGAATGTTTCCCCTCAATTACTTGCTTTGAATGAATCGTGTATCAAAATTCTCAGCCTTTATGCAGAATTTAGGGTTCTTGAGGTTTTGTCTTGATTTCTTATTCCATGCTTAAAATAAATGAAATTAAAGACCATAGACATGATCGTGAGGTGAAAACGAGTAGATTGATATGTGGATTGCATGATTTCATCAAGTATTCAGTGAGATTGGATAGAAAATGCAAATCTGAGCAAAACTCCCTTCGCGCGTGTTCTTGGCTCATGTTCTTGGCGCCTTTTTCACAAATTTGAATATTTGAATTTTGTGATTTTATTTAATTGATTCAAAAATTAATTTCTCTCTGAATTTTAATGATTTTGAGTTGATTCTTTTTTTAAAAATTCACAAAAATGTTAAAATATTTTATTTTACCAAAAATTCCCAAAAATATTATTTATTTCATATATTTGATATTTTTGCAAAGAATTAATGTTTATTTGTTTTTTTAACATTTGAAATATTTTTTCCTCCTTGATTTTCCAAAATTAATTGGTTTCCAATCATTTTGTGGATATAAACATGATATTTGAAATATTTTTTCTTTAATTTCTTTGTTGAACAACTAACAAAACAGCATGGAAGCTCTACAGCGGGTAAGTGTTTATTCGCTTTCATTTATCGTTTTCATATGTATATAAACTGTAATGTGGGGCTGTTTCACTGTAAGTCTTCTTTCACATCCTTTTATATACTTGTCATATATCCACTGTGTAATACTAGTATAGTTATTTAGAGTTTTCCCCGGCAACTACGTCTAGCACTAGGTAAAGCCCTGTTGGTCACTCTTAAGTACAAACAAAACTAGATCCCCCGTAGGATTCCAGATACAGTCTTCCCTTCTCTTGGGGTTAATCAATATGGAACAAAGAGAAAGGCAGTATTCTCGGTGAACCTTTTCTCAAACTGTCACCCTTAGAAATTGTCAAAGAAACTCTAACTCCCCAGAGATGATCTTTTCTCCGTGAATGGCATCTCTTGAGTTTCTTCCAAATTCTCGAACTTTCCTGGAATGATCTCTTCTCCGTGAATTGCATTTCTTGAACTTCTCTTGGTTTGGGGACCCACAGGCTTCCTAAAAGCATCCCCGCCTTCTCTTGGGCGTTGTACAAGGACCCTTCGGCTTCTTAGAAGTTCTCATGTCTTCTCTTGGGCTTAATACAAGGACCCTAACGACCTCCTAAAGGTATAGGACAGAACTTAATCATCCTTCATTAGAATTGTCTTTCTAAAAGGAGCCAAAACCTTCATACTAGTTTTAGGGTTCATACGCATCCCTTAAACGAGTCGGCCTCCTCTTAGGCATTATACAAAGATAGACCACACTAATAGACTTAGACAGTCTAAATCACCTTGAGTTTCAAAGACATTCTCAAGTTCCCAACAAACATAGGAAGAAACCTCGGATTCTGGATTAATCTCCAGCAGAGTTAAAACTTGTGGGTTCTAAAACCCCGTCTCTCTCCTAAAATCCCCCAGCCAGGGTCAGTTTATCATCAAGATAACACTATCTCAAACCAGAGCCTCAAGGTTTCTGATCTATTACTTCCTTTTGCATTCCCTTGCAAGGATTGATTCCCTTCTTGGACCTGCCTCGGGATCTCAAGAATCCCCGGCAAAAAGATAGCCTCCTCTTGGGTTTTGTACAATGATTCCCCTTAGAGGATTTAACCTTTTTAGACTCTCTTATTGAGTCACTTTCCTTTTAGCCTCTATCTCGGACTTCGTACAAGACAGCAAATCACTCTCTTGTTGAGTATAAATGACTCTCTTATTGAGTCAAACCTTTTAGCCTCCGTCTTGGGCTTCGTACAAGACACATATAAAAACACTCTCTTGTTGAGTATAAAGGACTCTCTTGTTGAGTCAAACCTTTTAGCCTCCGTCTTGGGCTTCGTACAAGACACATATAAAAGCGCTCTCTTGTTGAGTCAGTCACTTGTTAGTACTCTCTTGTTGAGTCAGCCCCTTTAGCCTCTATCTCGAGCTTCGTACAAGACAACTAATAAACACCCTCTTGTTGGGTCAATAGCCTCCTCTTAGGCTTTGTATAATGATCTCCCTAAGCAGAGTCAATCACTTTTCAGCCTCAATCTTGGGCTTTGTACAAGACAGATATAAAACTCCCTAGTAGAGTCAACCTTTTAGCTTCAACCTTGGGCTTTGATCAAGGCACACATAAAATCAACAATACCACTTTAGAGATGACAAGTTCTCTCTCAGTCAAATCTTTTAGCTTCAATTGTGGGCTTTGAACGAGACACAAAAAACCCTTCAGCTTCACATCTTGGGCTTTGAACAAGATACAAATACTCCTTTTAGCCTCTGTCTTGGGCTTCGAACAAGACACCAAAACATCTTTTCCCCCCATAGAATAGGAGGGAACTACGATCGCTCTGATTTCCCTGAACGGGAATACGTAGGCATAAGATTGTAAAATCTTAGCGAACATTCTAATCAAAAACTCAAAATCCAGTACCTCCGTCAACCAACCAAAAGCATCAAATCTAAACATCTTACCAAAAGCCTCGCAAATAGTCCAGACACTGTATTCTTAAGAAAAATAACCTAAGACAGACCCCCCCCCCCCTTTTGATAGCATCTGTAAACCAACAGTCATCTGTTTAAACTCAGTATGCAAGCAGGGTTAATTGGAGACATATATTTCCCTTCCTTAATCAGCTTCACAGGATAAAAAATGAATCGAACTGAAGTACCAAAGCGATAGTGATTCGAAACCACAAAAATCGCGCTACACATGTGTCGTACCCCAAATTTTGACCACCAAGATTTCCCATCATTGTGTAAATCATCATTATAATATGGATGTACCTTCATGCCTCATCAATCTCCTCAAGGAATTATTGAACATTCACTACTATTAAAGATTAGGGTTTCAAGCCCTCTTAGAGTCTTAGAGAAAGGATCAATAAAGGAATTACATGATCTTCAACTTGTCTAACTTCTCAAACAACTATAAAGGATCAAGAGGACTCCCACATCAAGAATAAAGCACAAGGTTGCAGCCTTCCAAGTGGATTAAGCCTCAAGATCGCCAGTGTCACCAAATTAGGATTTTAGTCGACCAGGGCCTCCAGATGGAAATCTTCCTCTGGGCATGAGCCATTGCTTCAAAACATAACTTGAATTACTCCATAAGACTTCATGGACCCAATCATCAAGTCAATTTAGCCTCAGGGGATGCCTACATAAAAAATCAGGAATTAGGGTTTCTTGACCTAATTCACCCCTAAGTTGACTTTTGGGACAAAACAGGAGTCAAGACCTCAAGACATGATTTGAGGGTCTCCAACCCACTACATTGATCCATTTGCAATAATGGATTGATCCAAGAAGCTTGATTCCCAAGTTTCAAGTTCATCAGAACCACAGTTAGGGTTTCGCGGAAAAAGTCAACTGTTCCTTTGACTGTTGACCAGGACAAGCTCCCAAACTCTAGGACATGATTCAATACACCCTATAACACCTACGAAATCAATCCATCAAGTTTGATTTAGGTCAAGGACTTGATTTCATAGAGGATCACACAGTTTGGAATTCATCTGATAAAAAGTCAACTGT
Organism: Lathyrus tuberosus; assembly: GCA_022829125.1. Taxonomy (NCBI): domain Eukaryota; kingdom Viridiplantae; phylum Streptophyta; class Magnoliopsida; order Fabales; family Fabaceae; genus Lathyrus; species Lathyrus tuberosus. The sequence continues at coordinate 2,853,708 of JALAZF010000199.1, read as the reverse complement.
GCACAAAAGTCAAACTTTGACTTTTTGAGATTTTTCAAAATTATGGTTCTTTAACCCTAAAATGATGTTAATGTGTGATTTGAATCAACATTCATCAAGAAAAATAAAAGAAAGTGGGATAACTTGTAAAAGGGGTAACCATAAAAACTTAGAATTTTTCTAAGTTATGAAATAAAGTGGCTAGGGTACCAACTTCCAAGGATCATAACTTGAGATCCAAGCAACCATTTGGGCTGATCCAAAGATGGATTTGTAGCTCTCATGGCATACTTTAAAAGTGTCAACTACACCTCATTCCAATTCCTCATGGATTTCAAGTTATGGAATGGCCCAAATCACAAAAAGTGAAAATGTCACTTTTTTCCAACACTTAGTGAAATTTTCACTAAGTCAGAATCTACCTTCACTTTTTTCCATATGTAGGGGCATTTTTCACTTGGATCCAAAAAGTATCAAAATAAACTATGATCACACATATATTGTATCATATGAGGGCTTTCGAAAATGGCCAAGAACTCCATGAAATTCCACTTGAGCCATGAGATATGACCATGCCAATATGCCTTGCTGCAAACTGTCAAGGCAAGACAGATTTGTGCATTTTGCTCGATTTGAGCAATTTGTGCAAATGACAAACACACTTATCCATGTGAACACCTCAGTGAGGGACCAAGGAGGGACAAACACTGATCTCAAGCCTCCCAAGTCTTTGGAACCAAAAGTAGCATGACAAACCTAGAAATCCCTAAAGAGGGGACAAGACTCCAATTTTATTTTGGAGCATTCAATGGATGCACCAAGGTGGCATGGACTGAGCCATTTCCAACTGAATTCAGTCAAGACATATCTAAGACCAAGGGAACCAGTAGCCTGTGCCCTAACCTTTTGTCAATGACTAGAGGAGACTTGGATTCTCATTGCTCAACATTGGCCAAACTTCTGCAGCAGTTGCCATTCACTATTGCTTGCAAAACAAACTTACTCTACTATGAATAAAGCTCATTTGTGCTCAGTTTGAGTACACCAAAGCCATCAAACAGATGTTTTCCTCAAAATCACCTTCTCACTTCCAAATTTGCCTTCCAAAGCAAGTCTCTGTCGGGTTTTGAGTTTGAGAGCAATTCCAACCAAACCAATCACACACACACCTCATAAACATCATATAGAAGTGATCCAAACACTTAAACAACATCTGGAACACTGATTTCTCAGAATCACCAGCCAACAGCTCAAGGTTTTAACCAAGTTGCAGTTGGGATACCATCTTCAGTTCCAGCTTGTTTCAAACCATTCCAAGCACTCAGGCATATCACTTGGCACCTAGGGAAGCTATCCACATCATTGGAACCTAGCTGTAACACCTCTAACACAAAACACGATCAACAGCTGCAAGAGGTAAGCATGAGCTCTTCTAACTCTATGATCCAGGAATTTTTTGCTGCACAACAATTTGGCCATATGTTCATAATCATGCATAGAGTGTTTTCCCTCAATCAATTGCTTTGTTTGAATCGTGTATGGAATTTTTGAGCCTTCATGCAAATTTTAGGGTTCTTGAGGTTTCTCTTTGATTTTTTACTCCATGCTAAAAATAAATGAAATTAAAGACCATATACATGATCGTGAGGTGAAAACCAGTAGATTGATATATGGATTGTGTGATTTCATCAAGTATTCAGTGAGATTGATGAGAAAACGCAAATCTGGGCAAAACAGAGCACGCGGGCAAGGCCAAGATGTTCTTGGCGCCCTTTTTCAAATATTTGAATTTTTGAATTTTTGTGATTTTAATTAATTGATTCAAAAATTCATTTCTCTCTGAGTTTTAATGATTTTGAGTTGATTCTTTTTTTAATAATTTACAAAAATGTTAAAATATTTTATTTTATCAAAAAATCCCAAAAATATTATTTATTTCATATATTTGATATTTTTGCAAAGAATTAATGTTTTATTTGTTTTTAACATTTGAAATATTTTTTCTCCCTTGATTTTCCAAACTTAATTGATTTCCAATCATTTTTTGAATATAAACATGTTTTTGTCAAACATTAATCCAAGATCACAATTTGTTTTCACATATGTTTAACAATTTTGATCATTTTAATTGAATTTTTATTCAATTAAAATATATTTTGAAAACAAATTAGGGTTTTGATTAATTCAACCCTCATCAAACTTTTTCAAACACTTTTGGGCCTCTAATAGAGTGTAAGACCCAACCCCCCTTGAAATCCAAAACATTTTTGGGCCTCTAATAGAGTGTAAGACCCAACCCCCTTGAAAACCAAAACATTTTTGGGCCTCAGTCATTGTATAAGACCCACTGCATTTTCAAAATCGCCATTTCAAAACGAAAACCCTGGGCCTACCCTCGTGTTATAAGCCCCATTTCTTTTCTTTAAATCTATGGGCCTCTAATATAGTGTAAGACCCAACCTTTTTTAACCAAAACCATTTTGGGCCTCAGATATTGTATTAGTCCCTCTGCGTTAAAAGAAAAATCTCGGCACGATCGCCAGTTCAAAAATCAAAACCCTGGGCCTACCCTCGTGTTATAAGCCCCATTTCATTTCCTTGAGTTTCCTTGGGCCTCTTGGTAGAGTGTAAGACCCAATCCTTTTTAAATACAAACCTTTTTTGGGCCTCAGTCGTTGTATAAGTCCCGTTGTATTTTCAAAATCACGGCGCGATCGGCGCCTTTTAAAACAAAATCATCTGGGCCTCTCCTTGAGCTATAAGACCCATTCATTTTCTTAAAATAAACACTTTTGGTGTAAGACCCATCCCTTTTTGTACATAAACAATTTTGGGCCTCACATATTGTATAAGTTCCTCTGTACAGTTTTCAAAACAACGGTGCAATCATTGGGCCTCTCCTTGAGCTGTAAGCCCCAACATCTTTTCAAAGCACTTTCTCCTTTGATTTTGAATATAATATTGTTATCAAACTTTTCTTTGTTGAACAACTAACAAAACAACATGGAAGCTCTACAACCGAGTAAGTGTTTACCCGCTTTCTTTATCCGCTTTCATATATATATATATATATATATATATATATATAACTGTATTGTGGGGCTGCTTACTGTAAGTCTTCTTTCACATCCTTTTATACTTGTCAAATATCAACAGTGTAATACTAGTATAGTTATTTTAGAGTTTTCCCCGACAACTACATTTAGAACTAGGTAAAGCCTTGTTGGTCACTCTTAAGTACAGTCAAAACTAGATCCCCCGTAGGATTACCAGATACAGTTTTCCCTTCTCTTGGTGTTAAACAATATGGAACAAAGAGAAAGGCAGCATTCTCGGTGAACCCTTTCTCAGACTGTCATTCTTAGAAATTGTCAAAGAAACTCTACTCCCCAGAGTTGATCTATTCTCCGTGAATAACATCTCTTAAGTTTCTTCCCAATTCAAGAACTTTCCTGTCTTGATCTATTCTCTGTGAATAGCATGTCTTGAACTTCTCTTGGTTTGGGGGACCCACATGCTTCCTAAAAGTACCCCTGCCTCCTCTTGGGCGTTGTACAAGGACCCTTCGGTTTCCTAGAAGTTCTCATGCCTTCTCTTGGGCTTAATACAAGGACCCGGGCAATCTCTTAAAGGTATAAGACAGAACTTACTCATACTTTGCTAGAGCAGTCTTTCTAGTGTCAAAGCTTCAGCCGTTGTAGGGTTGATATCCATCCCTTGACACCCGTGCCTCTTCTTGGGCATAGTACAAAAGATAAAACTCTAGACTTGGACAGTCTAAGACCCTTGAGTCTCAAAGACATTCTCAAGTTCCCTTCAAACATAGGCAGAAACCCGTTCTCTCTCATGAGAGTTCCCCACACTTGGACCTGCTTCGGGATTCCAATTATCCCAGGCAGTAAGATAGCCTCCTCTTAGGCTTTGTATAATTATCCTTCCTCAGCAAAGTTGGCCTCCTCTTGGGCTTTGTACAAATGATTTTCCCCAGCGGATTTAACCTTTTCAGACTCTCTTATTGAGTCAGTAACCTTTTAGCCTCCATCTCGGGCTTCGTACGAGATACCAAAACACTCTCTTGTTGAGTATAAAAGACTCTCTTGTTGAGTCACTTCCTTTTCTAGCCTCCATCTCGGGCTTCATAAGAGATACCTAAAACACTCTCTTGTTGAGTATAAAAGACTCTCTTGTTGAGTCAAACCTTTTTAGCCTCCGTCTTAGGCTTCGTATAAGACAGATAAAAACACTCTCTTGTTAAGTATAAAAGACTGTCTTGTTGAGTCAATTTCCTTTTAGCCTCTATCTCGGGCTTCGTACGAGATACTAAATCACTCTCTTATTGAGTATAAAAGACTCTCTTGTTGAGTCAATCATCCTTTTAGCCTCCGTCTTGGGCTTCGTACAAGAAACATATAAAAGCCCTCTCTTCTTGAGTCAGTCACTTGTTAGCACCCTCTTGTTGGGTCAATAGCCTCCTCTTAGGCTTTGTATAAGGAAATCCCCGGTTGAGTCAATCAACCTTTTAGCATCAATCTGTGCCTTGCTCACAGCATACAAACATCAATAACTCCTCTTTAGAGATGACAAATTCTCTCTCATCCAGAACCCTTTTAGCTTCACATATTGGGCTTTGAACAAGATACAAATCATCTTTAGCTTCATGTCTTGGGCTTTGAACAAGACACCAAAACAACCTTTTTCCTCCCTTAGAATAGGAGGAACTACGATCGCTCTGATTTCCCTGTTTTGTCAAACAGGAATACGTAGGCATAAGATTGGAAATTCTTAGCGAACATACTAATCAAAAACCCAAAATCCAGTACCTCCATCAAATCAACCCAAAAGCATCAAATCTAAACACATTGCCAAAAACCTCACAAATGATCCGAACATGGTGTTCTTAACAAAATAAACCAAAATTGGGCCCCACATCCACATAGCATCTGTAAACCAACAGTTTTGACTGTTTAACCTCAGTATGCAAGCAGGGTTAATTGGAGACATTTATTTCCCTTCCTTAATCAGCTTAACAGGATAAAAAAAGAATCGAACTGTAGTGCCCGTACGATAGTGCTTCAAGACCACAAAAATCGCGCTACAGAAAAAATGGCGCCCACCATGGGGCCCTCTTCTCATTCTTACAATTTTCGGTGGAAACCTTAAGTTCATAATCTTAGGTAGAAAACACTGAGTTCTCGAAGTATCACAGAAATGGCGACACTGCTGGGGAGTCATTGTCTGTATAGGATCTAAAATTCTGGTATCAGATATGTGATGTTAAGAGAGATGTCATAACATCAATATCTGTTATATGAACAAGGCAATAACAGTGCTTAGTACCAATAAACAACACATAAAATTGTTCACCCAATTCGGTCTAACAATCTCCCCCTTTGGCAAATTTTGGCTAAAACAATATCAGCACACATCAGAGATACCAACAGCAGAAACAAACCAATCTAACATATTCTGAAACCAACAAACAAAACAAAAAAAACAACCAAGAAAACCAAACTCCCCCTCAAGCCAACAACCAGAAATCCAATCCAACTACTTCAAACCACCATCAGAGAACAAAAAAAAACTCCACTCACTCTACTCTCCCCCTTTTTAGCAACAATATGACAAACTCTGAACATAATGTTCTGACACCTTGTCCAACATGGTCAAACTCCAAGTCCCAAAAAAAATGCCAAGCGGGAATAAGTGCATAGTCACCAAACAACTTTGACCATGCGATACAAACAATGACTGTTATTTGCATTATAAAACCCACACCAAAATGCTTGAGGAGACATCCACTTAAGGAAGGAAACATGAGTCGGTCTTCCAGAACAGTTGAAACACAGAATGGTCAGTTGAATCAAGACCAGAAAAACAAGACCACCAACCCAAAAGGGATGAAGTCCAAGGAATTGACAACGGCAGGGTCTTCTACAGGAGCAACAAGAACAGGCAGACAGACAGAAACAAGAATGAAGACCACCAAGAAACCTCCAGTGCTACTACAAGCTTCTGATGATGAAGCATATGAAGACTGGGTTAATTTCATTAACTCAGGTGGGTGGAAAGAGTAGCTGAAACCGAACAATAAATCTCTTTGCTTCTAGTTTCTGTAAACAAAAATGTAATGTTGAGTGCTTCTAACACTAAAAATGTTCTTGTTTGTTTCCAAATATTCTTGTTTTGTCAATTTCACCAACTAGATAAGCTCACACACATAAGACACTTGTACCAGCAACACCATCCTTCTGCACACAAACGATCCACTAATCCTCATATATGCAAATTCCTAATTTGCTTCTTAAATTTTCACACTGATTTGCATCTAAGGCCTTAGTAAAAATATCAGCTAACTGCATTTCAGTAGCAACATGTTCCAAAGCAACCACTTTATCTTCAACCAGATCTCTGATAAAGTGATGACATATGTCAATATGCTTAGTCCTACTATGTTGAATTGGGTTCTTGGAGATATTGATAGCACTAAGATTATCACAGTACAATGTCATGACATCTTGCTTGACATTGTATTCAGTCAACATTTGCTTCATCCAAACAAGTTGCGAACAACTACTCCCTGCTGCTATGTACTCAACTTCAGCAGTAGAAAGAGACACACAATTCTGCTTTTTACTAAACCAAGAGATCAGATTAGTCCCTAAGAAGAAACAACCTCCTGAAGTACTTTTTCTATCATCAGCACTCCCTGCCCAATCAGAATCACAATAACCTATTAACTCAGTACCTGATCCATGACTGTAAAGCATGCCATAGTCACTAGTCCCATTCACATACTTCAGAATCCTCTTCACTTGATTCAAGTGACTCACTTTAGGCTCAGACTAATGTATGGCATAAACTCCAACAGCAAAAGAAATATCAGGTCTGCTAGCACTGAGATACAATAGACTACCAATCATGCTTCTGTATAGACTTTGATCCACACTCACACCATGTTCATCCTTTGATAACTTTAAGTGGGTAGGAGCAGGTGTCCTCTTGTGATTAGCATTTTCCAGACCAAACTTCTTAACAATGTTCTTAGCATACTTGCTCTGGGAGATGAATATGGAATCTTCCATTTGTCTAACTTGTAGACCCAGAAAATAGCTGAGCTCTCCAACAAGACTCATTTCAAACTCAGACTGCATTTGTTTCACAAAATGTTTAACCATTGCCTCTGACATCCCACCAAATACTATGTCATCAACATATATTTGAGCTATCATCAGTTTTCCTCCTTCATCTTTGACAAACAAAGTCTTGTCAATCCCTCCTTTTCTGTAACCATTTACAGCCAAGAATTTAGTGAACCTTTCATACTAAGCTCTTGGTGCTTGCTTCAAACCATAGAGAGCTTTCCTTAGTTTGTACACATGATTAGGAAATGTTGGATCAATAAACCCTTTTGGTAGATCAACATAAACTTCTTCATTTAAGTACCCATTCAAGAAGGCACTCTTAACATCCATCTGAAAAAGCTTGAATTTGAGAATACAAGCCACACCTAAGAGTAATCTAATAGATTCCAGTCTTGCCACAGATGCAAATGTTTCATCAAAATCAATTCCTTCAACCTGGGTGTATCCCTGTGCTACCAATCTAGCTTTGTTTCTGGTGACCACTCCTTGTTCATCAGATTTATTCTTGTAAATCCACTTGGTGCCTATCACATTAACTCCATCAGGCCTTGGTACAAAATCCCACACTTCATTCCTCTTGACTTGTTCCAGCTCTTCATGCATGGCATTAATCCAAAATTCATCTTTCAAGGCTTCTTTAACATTTTTAGGCTCAATTTTGGATACAAAGCAAGAATTTGACACAACTTCTCTTGACATAGTGGTAACTCCTGAGTTTGGATCACCTATGATAAGCTCTTTTGGATGGTTCTTATGTACTCTGATAGATGGTTCCTTATTAGGTTGTTCAGGTTCAGGATCAGGTTCAGCAGTAACAGGACTGGGAATTACACTTCTGTCTTCAGCTTCTGTTGATATATCATCACAACATGTCCCAACATCATCTATGAAATTAGCGTCTTCCTTCATTCCACTGTCATCAACAACCACATTTATAGATTCCATCATGACTTTGGTTCTGGAATTGAATACCCTATAAGCTTTGCTGTTTATAGAGTATCCCAGAAAGATCCCCTCATCACTTTTTGGATCCATTTTTCTCCTCTGTTCACGATCTATCAGGATATAACACCTACTACCAAAAACATGAAAGTACTTCACACTTGGTTTTCTTCCCTTCCACAATTCATACAAGGTAGTTGAAGTACCTCTTCTCAAGGTCACTCTTTTGTGAATATAACATGCAGTATTCATAGCTTCAGCCCAGAAATGGTAAGGAAGCTTTTTGGCATGTATCATTGCTCTAGCTGATTCTTGAATGGTTCTGTTCTTCCTTTCAACTACTCCATTTTGCTGAGGAGTAATAGGAGAAGATAACTCATGACTGATGCCTTCAGCAGAACAAAACTCAGCAAACTTGCTATTCTCAAACTCTCTCCCATGATCACTCCTTATTCTGATGACATTGCTCTCCTTTTCCCTTTGGAGTTTCTGACATAGATCTTTAAACACATCAAACACTTCTGTTTTGTCTTTGATGAAGTTCACCCAAGTGTACCTGGAATAGTCATCTACAACAACATAAGCATATTTCTTCCCACCTAAACTTTCCACCTGCATAGGCCCCATTAAGTCCATATGAAGAAGTTCCAAAACTTTAGAAGTAGTGAAATGTTGAAGCTTTGGATGTGACATCTTGGTCTGTTTCCCTATCTGACAATCTCCACAGACTCTTCCCTCTTCAATTTTGAGCCTAGGGATTCCTCTTACTACTTCTGTGGATATGATTCTCTTCATTCCCTTCAGATGTAAATGACCTAATTTTTTATGCCAGATCTTGACTTCATCTTCTTTAGCAAGGACACATGTGGAGGGACTTGAGTCTTGTGACACCCATAAGTAATAGTTGTCCTTAGACCTAGCACCCTTCATGATGATGCCACCTTTCTCATTAGTGACAATGCACTCCGTTTTTGTAAAATTAACTATGAGTCCTTGATCACATAGTTGACTAATACTGATCAAATTTACAGTCAACCCCTTGACTAGTAGTACATCATCGAGTCTAGGTGTACCTTCACAATCCAACTTTCCCACACCCTTGATTTCTCCTTTGACACCATCACCAAAAGTCACATGGCCAGAAGATTTAAGTTTAACATCCACCAGCAAATTCTTCACTCCTGTCATGTGTCTTGAACAGCCACTGTTAAAGTACCAGTCTTCTTTAGAAGAGACTCTAAGAGAAGTATGAGCTATCAAGCTGACCACATTAGTTTTGGAGACCCATTGCTTCTTTTGCTTGATGACTTGATTATCTTTATGAATGACCTGTCTGGGTGTACAATCAGAGGTACTCTTAGGATACCCATGCAACTTATAACAGAAAGCCTTTATGTGTCCAAACCTCCCACAATGATGACATCTCCAGCGCCTGAATTTCTTCCTAGAGGGAGTCATGTCAGGATGTTTCAATATCTGCTTCAACATCACTGATTTGGAACTAGGAATAACCTCACTTGAAGCAGGTCCACTGTTAAACCCCAATCCACTTTTGTCTCCCGCAGCTCTTCCAACATCAAGAATCTTGTCTAGAACATTAGTCCCACTATTCAGCATTCTAATAGACTTGGACATAGATTCAAGTTTAGAGTTCAACACAGTTACTTCATCTTCCAGCTTGACAATGGTTTCCAAATGCTCTGTCCTTTCAGCCTTGACTTGGGCAATAATCTTCTTTTGCCTCTCCCCTTCTTGATAGGCTTCTTCACTTTCAATGCACAACTTTCTATAAGAATCAGTAAGCTCATCATATGTGCTCTCTTCATTCATAGATTCATCATCAGACATATACCTTCCAGTCAAAACTCTAACATGCTGGGTAGTCTCTTCATCTTCCTCACTCTCAATATCAGACTAGGACACAGATAAGCCCTTTTTCTGTTTCTTGAGATATGTAGGACATTCTTTTCTGATATGACCATAACCTTCACACTCATGACATTGAATTCCTTTGTCATAATTAGACTTCTCTTCAGCTGTTGTTCTCTTCATCTGATCACTTGACTTGTTAATGTCAGATGAGATGTTCTTAACATTAGGTCTATATTTCCTGTCCATTCTTTTCAAACCCCTATTAAACTATCTTCCTAGCAGAACAATAGCATTGGATAGCTCTTCCTGAGTTTCAGGACCACACTCTTTCTCATCATCCTCTGTATTAGACACCAAAGCTATGCTTTTGACCTTTTTTTCAGATTTATCATTCAATCCTAGTTCAAATGTCTGAAGTGACCCAATCAGTTCGTAAACGCTTATCTGGCTGATGTCTTGAGCTTCTTCTATAGCAGTCACCTTCATATCAAATCTCTTGGGAAGAGATCTGAGAATTTTTCTCACAAGCTTCTCATCAGACATCCTTTCTCCTAGGGCACTAGAAGCATTTGATAGTTCAAGTATATTCATGTGAAAGTCATGAATGGTCTCTTCATCTTTCATCTTCAAGCTTTCAAACTTTGTTGTTAACAGCTGAAGTCTTGACATCTTGACCTTGGAGGTTCCTTCATGAGTTGTTTTTAGAATATCCCAAGCCTCCTTAGCCACTTCACATGTGTTGACCAGCCTGAAAATGTTCTGGTCTATGCCATTAAATAAGGCATTCAAGGCCTTTGAATTCCCAAGATCAAGTTCATCTTCTTCCTTGGTTCACTGCTCTTCAGGTTTCAGCTTTGACACACCATCTTTTCCCACAATGACAGGGTGTTTCCATCCTGTCAAATCAACCTTCCAAGCCATGTTGTCTAAAGACTTCAAAAAGGCAACCATGCGAGGTTTCCAATAGTCATAATTTGATCCATCCAGAATAGGGGGTCTATTCACAAATCCACCACTCTCCTTGTCCATTGCACCAGAAAGTAACAGCCCTAGATCTCACCTAGATGCAGAGCAGGATGACCTGCTCTGATACCAATTGAAATTCTGGTATCAGATATGTGATGTTAAACGAGATGTCACAACATCAATATTTGTTATATGAACAAGGAAATAACAGTGCTTAGTACCAATAAACAACACACAAAATTGTTCACCCAGTTCGGTCTAACAACCTACGTCTGGGGACTACCAAGCCATGGAGGAAATTCACTATTAGTAATATTAAGTTACAGACTCAACAATCCTAGTTGACAATCTCCTAACTTAATCACTACCCAATGACACTTCTACCTAAGAACCTCTTAGATATGAGACACCTCTCACTCCCCCTCAATCACCACAGTGATACAATTCAAAGATTACACAGTATAGAAGTCACACTTCAAAGACACACCTTGGTCGTGCTTAAAAGCTTTAATCAAGAACAATACACTCTTGCTTAAAAGCTTTAGAGGGGACAAAATACAACTCAACTAATCAGACCAATTCAAGCATCAAGGATGAATGAACGGCTTACAAAATACAGACGAAAACACAAACCCTAACACTTGACACTCTCTTCACAATAGCTTGTCTTCGTACTCTTCAAGTAGGGTCGAGGCTGTTTTAAATAGAAACTTATTCTTGGGCTTGGACTCCTTGAAAATCTCAGATTTTGTTCACAATTAAAACTGATTTTTCCTTCAAAATCTTTTCGCCCTAAAACAGTAATAATATATACTCCACAAATGATTGCATCAGAACAGATCTCCTCCATGATTTTCGCCTGTAATCTTTCAAACAGAATCTCTCAAAACATCAAAAACGTGCAGCCCTAGAACATCACAAACTAAACACAAAGTTCTGTCAACAGATGTCCTAACATCGTGTTCGACATCACACACAATATCTGCAGAATACACCAATACTAGTAAAACAACCACATGCTGAAAGTAGAATCACATGTCAAGACATCAGACATGACATCTTGAGCAAACACATTGTTTTACCAAAATTGCTGCCAATAACAGAACTAACAGTATCATAAGACTAGAGGTCTAGGATGATTAAGACAAATATATATACTGCTTTTCCTAATTGATATCTCTGTTTATTTTTTAGCTAATGGGAATGCGTGTGATGCCGCATGTGGAAAGATTGAGTATACACTTAAGATAGGTGATGGCAATACGGGTAATCTTACTAGGAGTGAATTCCAGCTAAGAGTCCCTGGTCGACCATCAAACTCAGTGGAGACTCCCTTTGCAAATACATTGCCTATACGACTTCGGTTGTTGAAAGTAGTGTGGTCGACTGGGTTATCTAAGAAGCTGAGGTTTTTAGTAGACTGCAACCATTTTGTAGTGTGGAAGCTATCGGAAATAGTTGTCACGCGATACTGCCCTCATTTGGGATCACTCTAGGATACATCAGCTCGCTGGCGATCCGCTTGCTGTTGGTATCCTAAGAGGGACCAATGATCTTGAGGACAGGTACAAAAAATCACCAGTATAAACCTTTGGGGGGGTAGAGCCTTGACTTCATGACACCGACCCTTTGACCCCATGTTTTTTCTATGTTTTTGTGTGCTGCATACATTCATTTCAAAAGCATTTGAACAAAACGAAATTTTTCTCTTCTAGTCTCTCTTTTTCAAATTAAACTAAGACAATGTTTGCAAATATCAGAAAAAGAGATTGTGTTATGGATTTCGGTAGAAGAAAGACTCATAAGTACACCTTCAAGGTTCCAAAGTTAGAGGATTTAAGAGGTTTGGCGAGGATGATCACCAACCCTGAGGCTTTCAGAGCTAAGTATGGAGGATTGTTGTCTCTGTTAAGGATCCATGTAGTTGAGGGATTACTTGCTATGCTAATTCACTTCTACGATCCGATTTATCACTGTTTCACATTCCCGGATTATCAACTAGCACCAACAATGGAGGAGTATTCTCACTTGACTGATCTGCATATCACTGATCAAGCTCCCTTTTATGGACTGGAAGAAATTCCAAAAGATCAAACCATTGCAAGAGCAATTTATTTGGACGAGTCAGAAGTCAGGACTCACATGACCACTAAGGGTGGTATCCAAGGTTTTCCAGCCCAATTCTTGATAAAGAAAGCCCTGTACTTTTCCAGTATAGGGAACGTGGCTGCTTTCGAGAGCACCTTTATTTTGCTCACCTACGAGTTATTTTTGTTTCCCAACATTGATAACTTCGTAGACATCAATGCCATTAGGATTTTTCTGATTGGAAATCTTGTACCAACCTTACTCGCAGATGCGTATCATTTAGTACACTTAAGGAATTTATACAGCGGAGGAATGATCACATGTTGTGTACCCTTGCTATACAAATGGATCATTTCCCATTTACCCAAGTCTGCTGCATTTTGGGATCAAAAGAATACTTTACGTTGGTCGCAGAGAATCATGGCTCTTACCAACTCTGACATCGATTCGTACAATCGAATCTATGACGGGATCAGAATCATTGACCGTTGTGGAAATTTCCCAAACGTACCCCTTATAGGAACTAAGGGAGCAATCAATTATCATCCAATTTTAGTTCGTCGTCAATTTGGATACCCAATGAGGCATGTCCCGCGGAATGCTCCTCTGGAAGGTCTTTTCTTCAAGGAAGGAGAAAGTGACAGGGCACTAAAGACAGAAATAGTGCATGCCTGGAAACATGTTCATAGGAAAGGAAGAGAGTCTCTAGGAAAACCAGACTGTGTCTCGGTGGAGCCTTATCTCCACGGGTACAAACTAGAGCTCTCAAACTGAGGGTGCCTTACCCTCATCAGGAAGTTCTTCCATTAAGGGACCCTGCCCTTTACTTTATGTCTAATACGGAAACATTTCAAGTTACTGTCAACAAAGTTCAGCAGGAGAGGAAGTCTTGGAGGAACAAGTACTGCATTCTCAATGTGGAGTGTAAGAAAATACAACAACTGTTAAAAGATAAAGATGCTCTGATTGAGATTTTAGAGCAACATGCTGTAGAAAATCAGGATGACCAAAGAAATTTGCTCGCTCCTTTCACTTGGCAAAGGAATGACAACTCGACAACGGCTCAAGAGCCCCGGTCAAAGAAAAGGAAATCACCAGAACCAGCACCTGAGCTCTCTTCAGAGAGAACTCAGGATCCATTAGTTTAGAGATTTCTTGTAATCTACTGTATTTCCATTTCTGCAATCTTTCAAATTCAATAAAAAGGGGTTTTCCCCACTGTATGATATTTGCAATCAAAATTGTCGAAGTTTATTTTGATTAATAACATTATTAATTAATAATAGCATTGCATATCATTCATCATTCTCGCATAAAAGAATTCTTCTTACCTGCGAATCTCACGTTTGTGTCTCGATTCTAGAGTCAAACTGTCTCATTCGTTCAATACTCGGGCCAATCGTCAAAAGAAAATGGATGATCTCGAGGAAGAGAACAGAGGGTTGAGAGAAGAGATCGACGCTCTGAAAGAGGATCTGAGAAAGCTTCATAGTGACATGCAAGCTCTAGCAGAAGCTCAGATGCAACAACAACGGACTGTGATCTTAGAAACTACATCTACGCCCATAGTGGAGAAGTCGGATCCTAGGTACAAAATGCCTAAAGATCGTCCTTGGGGCATGCCACTCAACTATATCCCGGAAGGATATATTCTGTTGATCATAGAAGATCTGGAAACTGTAGCAGGAGCTGTTGGGCCTGAAGGTTACAAACTTTGGGAAGGCGAAGATGCCAGGGGCATGACAATAACTCCTGAAGGTTACAAACTTCGGGAGACACCTAGAGTATCTGCCATAATGACTATACCACCACCCGTGGTACACACTGTCCCGAAAGGACAGATTTCCCAGATACTGTCTGGTGGAAATGAAAGCATGAACGATAGAATGATTGAGTTCCAGGAATAATTCCTGGAAATACAGAAAGAACTGCAAGCCATTCACGGTCAAGACCTATTTGGAAAGGATGCCGCAGACCTTTGCTTGGTCCCCAATGTGAAAGTTCCGCACAAGTTCCAAGTGCCCGATTTTGAAAAATACAAGGGTAACTCTTGCCCTCAAAGTCATTTGGTGATGTACGCTCGGTGAATGTCGGCTCAGACAAAGAACCAGTAGCTACTGATTCATTACTTTCAGGATAGTTTAACTGGTGCCGCACTCAAATGGTACATGGGTTTAAACCGCACTAAGATCGCTACTTTCAGAGATCTTGGCACTGCCTTCTTTCAACAATATAAATATAATCTGGACATGGCACCAGATAGAGATCAACTCAGATTAATGTCACAAAAGGACAAGGAAACCATTAAAGAGTATGCTCAGAGATGGCGTGAAATTGTCGCCCAGATTTGTCCACCTCTTGAGGAAAAAGAGATGACAAAGATATTCTTGAAAACCTTGAGCTCATTTTACTACAACAGAATGGTTGCCAGTGCGCCCAGTGATTTCACCGAGATGGTGGGCATGGGAGTTCGTCTTGTGGAAGCCGTCCGAGAAGGACGTCTAGTTAAAGACACTGGATCATCAAGTAGTACGAAAATATACGGTAATGCTCTCCCTAAGACAAAAGAGCAAGATATTGGGAATATCTCTTTCGGAAAGCAAAGGCGACGTTACCAACCAGTAGCAGCTGTAACTCCTGTTATTAACCCAGCGCCAGTTCCTACGTATCAACCTCAGGTTGCGCAGAGCCAACCGATTCAACAACAATATCAGCAAAGGACACGACAGCCTCCTCAGTAGGCTCGTCCTCCGTATAACAACAACCGTACAACGCGACCACCAGGGTTCGACCCTATACCCATGTTGTATGCAAAATTGCTTCCGCTCCTACTGGCCAAGGGGCACGTCCAAACTAAGTCTCCTCTTACAATACTAGAAAATCCACCTTTTTGGTTCAAAATGGATCAGACTTGTCCTTACCATCAAGGAGGACCGGGGCATAACATCGAAAACTGTCTCAGTTTCAAATCCGATGTACAAAATCTTTTTAGGAGCAGGGTCTTATCTTTCAAAGATAGGAATCTGAATGTTCTCACGAACCCGTTGCCTCAACACGAAAAAGCTGCAGTCAATTTGATAGAAAGGGAGTCTAACGACAGCTATCAAATTCATGATGTATTCTTATTGAGGACCAATCTGGTCAAGATACATCGCAGACAGAGTGGGTATGGCCATATACCACCTCACAACTATCACCAATGTGATATCTGCCCTAAGAACAATCAAGGGTGTTCTGTGGTGCAATCAGCTCTACAGGAACAATTGGATCTCGGATGGATCCAAGAGCACCGAATTCGGGGGGTCAACATGACTTGTACAGATTCCAACATCATTCAGAGCCACGACATCCGTCCGATGAATGTCAACCTGGTGGCAATGCACTCAAGGTAAAGCCAACATCATGATCTACCACGGCACGATTACGATTCCTGTCTAATTTGCTCGGTAAATAATCAGGGATGCTCTTTTGTACAAGAGGCCCTCCAGCGTTAGATGGATCTTGGGTGGATCCAGAACTACCATGATAAAGATCCTTATCAGATCAACATGATTCAGATCTTCGATATTCTCTTCATGAATACCAGCTTGGTGGAATTACACGCTAAGCAAATCCAGCTTGGTTTCCTGACTTCGCATAATTATTAGAACTGCAAAGGATGTTGTGAGAGTGACCAAGGATGTGCTCTCGTTCAAAGAACTTTGCAACACTTGTTAAACCACCGGTGGCTTCCGATCTATATGGACGAAGACACGCAACAAGTCAGTAAAATTAACGGGAACCCTACTAGGCATCAGAGTCAGGATGCTCGATCAATGGAAACAGATCTAGTAAGGTTACACTGTATATAAAGCGGACGTGGCCAGGTGCCACCACATAACTATGAGCGCTGTAGAGTTTTCTCAGAAACTAATCAAGGATGTTACCTCATGCGAGCAGCCCTCCAAGGTCAGTTAGACCGCAAAGAGATTCAACCATATTTAGTTTCGGGGTCCATTAACTGGATGCCAGACTACTTCGCTGATCAAATCAAAGATGTTGTTGTAATCTCTGATTGCGAAGGGACGAAAGATGTTTGTGCCATCATCCCTCTACTTGACGAATCAAAGGTTCTTAACCAGGAACTGATTGAAGTTACTTAGGATAGTTAGAAAAATCAGTAGGCTCCTGTAGTTATCTATCTATCAGGACCAGTACCGTATGAAACAGCTAAGGCGGTCCCTTACAAATACGGTGCAACAATAATTGAGAATGGAAAAGAAGTTCCATTACCCTCCGTCGTGAATATTGTAGACATCAGTCGAGTAACACGTAGTGGTCGAATCTTCAACTGAGGAGTTGGAGAACCTAACAAAGAAAAGGAACCTCAGACAGAAGTTCCCAATCAACCAGTCGGTCAATCCGATGATCCCGACTTTTCAAAGAATAGCGATGAGATGCTGAAGCTCATCCAAAAGAGTGAATACAACATTGTTGATCAACTGTTGCAAACTCCTTCAAAGATCTATGTGTTATTTCTTTTACTCAGTTCCAAGGCTCACAGGGAAGCTCTGCAGAAAGTCTTAGAGTAAGCCTTTGTGGAACAAGATGTAACAATAAGACAGTTCGATAGCATTGTTTCTAACATCACTTCCTGCAACAACTTGGGGTTTAGTGTTGGGGAACTGCCAGAGGAAGGAAAAAGTCACAACTTGGCGCTCAATATTACAGTCAATTGCCAGGACGATGCTTTACCTAGCGTACTGGTAGACAGAGGATCGGCCATCAACGTTATGCCGAAGCCCACTTTAATCCGACTATCATTCAAAGGATCCCCGATGAGGGGCAGTGAGGTCATCGTCAAAGCATTTGATGAATCTCGGAAAGCAGTTATTGGTGAAGTCGACCTTCCCATAACTATTGGTCCTCACACTTTCCTAATCACTTTCTAGGTCATGGACATCCGGGCAGCATACAGCTGTTTGTTGGGAAGACCTTGGATACACCAAGCTGGGGCAGTCACTTCGACACTGCACCAGAAACTGAAGTTTGTCAAGAACGATTAACTCGTCACGGTCTGTGGAGAGCAAGCCTTGCTCGTGAGTAACTTATCATCATCTACTTGTGTAGAACCTGAGGAGGTTGTTGGAACTCAGTTCTAAGCACTGTCGATGAGCAATGAGAATCAATCGGAGAAAGGAAGCTCAATTTCCTCGTACAAAGATGCTCTCGAGGTGATCAAAAGTAATATCGCAAAAGGGTGGGACAGCTTGTTATTCCTACTGATAACTAAACAAAGAAGGGTCTTGGTTTTTCTTCAAGCTGTACCCAGACTACTACCAACGATGAAAGTTCTCATCCCGTTCAGGACTTCTTCCATAGTGGAGGTTTCCTTCACCCAGTGCATCAGGAAGTGCACACCATCAACGAAGGAGATTCCTCTGATAAAGAGGAGGAATGGAAGTCCTACCTTAATGAGGAAGGTTATATGTCTCAGGAAGAGGTGCCTATGCCCTTTTGCTATCCCGCACAGAGTCCGAGATTTATACCCAGGTCAGATGTCAGAACGATATACGGAGATTGTGATCCAGAAGGATGTCGTGCTCCGCCAAACTCATTAGAGGAAGACACTCTGATGAAGGACAACTTTGACCATGACTATTATGGCCCAATGGATAGTTTGCCTCTCTGGCAGCCGTATCCAGGAGACTTGGGGCAAGAAAATTAGCTGAACAATGAAAATCAACTGAGCATCATTGAACAGAATACCTGCGTCCCCACCATATCATGGGATCAACACTCAGGTCATTCAGAAAATATCCAGTACGACGATGAATTGGCAAAGCTTGCCGGGCTAGAATTCATCAACTATGCTTTTCCCGAGGTCAACGTTATTGAGAGGGATGACTCCTCCAGTTCCACAGTGTGGGACACCTTAGGACAACCGAGTGGCAGGTTTGACTATTTGGTCAAATACACCGCTCCTGAAAGCTCTCGTATCAGGCTCGAAGACATCTAGCCAACTGGATGGGGAGATTTACCTGAGAGTACAAATACTATGCAAGATGCAACAGAAGAGTTCGCTTACGACAACTTTGCTTGGGAAACAGATTCCAACGATCTTGCTCCACCAGAAATCAGCTTTATTTCTAAAGACAAATCAAGGAAGGTTCCCGACTTCGTGATTCACCGAGGAGTTCGCTGCCAATGGGTTACTGTCGAGGTTCCGAAAGTTGTTCATAAGTCAAAGTAATTCTCGTCTTTAACCTTTCACCCTGCCCAGGTGAAACGGCTGTTTTAATAGGGCTCGCTTTCTGTAAATATCCCTCTTCGCTTTGCCCGAAGAGACAGTGTTTTGTTTTATAGGGTTGTAGTTTCAAGAATCGACTTGTTCATAAATAAAATAACGTCGTTCTGTAATTTATGCATTTTATTGTTGTTTTCTCTTTTCGCTTTTTCAGAAAATGGTAATCCTAAAAAATAATTCAATAATGAAAACAAGCAGTTTTTAGAAAAACACTGCACACACTCTTGTATTCTCTTTATCTCTTCTAAAAATAATCATCATGTCATGCAGATTGTTTGTTTTAAACCCCATTGAACATACGATCCGATGCCTTCTCCCAACTTTGAGTTCCCGGTATTTGGGGTTGAAGAAGAAGTTGACAACGAAATTCCAAAGAAGATCTCCCGACTACTCAAACAGGAGGAAAGGTCCATTGAACCTCACAAAGAGCCGTTGGAAACGGTAAACTTAGGTTCAAAAAAAGTGAGAAAAGAAATCAAGATTGGGGCACTGCTTAATCCGGCTGTCAAAGAAAGTTTGATAAAGTTTCTCAAAGAATTCCCCGATGTATTCGCTTGGTCCTATCAGGACATGCTAGGATTGGATACCAGCATCGTCGAACATCATCTACCATTAAGGGCAGAATGTCCGCCAGTAAAACAAAGGTTGAGGCAGACTCACCCGGACATGGCCATCAAAATCAAGGAGGAGGTACTGAAACAGATAGACGGGGGTTTCCTCGCCACGTCAGAATATCCTCAATAGTTAGCCAACATCGTACCCGTTCCAAAAAAGGACGGAAAGGTCAGAATGTGTGTAGGTTTCTAGGATCTAAACAAGGCTAGTCCGTATGACGACTTTCCTTTACCACACAATGACCTGCTGGTAGACAGTACAGCAAAATTCAAAGTTTTCTCCTTCATGGATGGATTCTTAGGCTATAATCAAATAAAAATGGCGCCGAAAGACATGGAGAAAACTTCATTCATCACCCCATGGGGTACTTTTTGTTACAAGGTAATGCCGTTCGGTTTGAAGAACGCTGGGGAAACCTATCAAAGGGCCATGACTACTATTTTTCATGACATGATACACAAGGAAATCGAGGTATATGTCGATGACATGATTACCAAATCTAAGACAGGAGAGGAGCATGTGACCCACCTGTCAAAGCTATTCGAGCGGTTGAGAAAGTACAAACTCCGCTTGAATCCCAACAAGTGCACTTTCGGTGTCCGTTCAGGGAAACTCTTAGGGTTCATCGTCAGCCAGAAAGGAATTGAGGTTGATCCTGACAAGGTCAAGGCCATTCAAGAAATGCCTTCTCCAAAAACTGAAAAACAAGTCAGAGGATTCCTGGGACGTTTGAACTACATCTCCAGATTTATATTCCTTATGACCGTGACAAGCGCGCCAATTTTCAAATTACTCAAAAAGAACCCGGACTGCGTTTGGACAGAAGATTGCCAAACCGCCTTCGACAGTATCAAGGAATACCTGTTGAACCCACCGATTATATCACCTCCAGTGGAAGGGAGACCACTGATCATATACTTAACAGTCTTGGAAGACTCCATGGGTTGTGTACTTGGCCAACAAGATGAAACCAAAAGGAAAGAGTCTGCCATCTACTATTTGAGCAAGAAATTCACCGACTGCGAGACTCGGTACACTATGCTTGAGAAAACTTGTTGTGCTTTGGCTTGGGCAGCCAAACGTCTTCGCCAGTATATGATTCATCATACTACTTGGTTGGTCTCCGAAATGGATCCAATCAAGTATGTATTTGAAAAGCCTGCTCTCACGGGAAGGATTGCCCGTTGGCAGATGTTGTTATCAGAATATGACATCGAATACCACGCTCAAAAAGCCGTTAAAGGAAGTATTTTAGCCAATCATTTGGCTCATCAACCGATTGAAGATCAAGAATCAATCGGGTTTGACTTCCCAGACGAAGATGTCATGTACTTGAAAATGAAAGATTACGATGAACCACTACCCAGTGAAGGGCCAGAACCAGGTTCCCAATGGGGAATTATCTTTGACGGAGCTGTAAATCATTATGGAAATGGAATTGGGGCAATCATCATAACACCTCAGGGTACCCACATTCCTTTCACCGCCAGACTTACATTCAAGTGTACAAACAACGAGGCTGAATATGAAGCTTGTATCATGGGTCTCGAAGAAGCGATCGACTTAAGGACCAAAAACTTGGATGTATATGGCGACTCAGCCCTGGTTATCAATCAGATTATAGGAGATTGGAACACATACCAATCAGGACTGATTCCTTACAAAGATTATGCAATAAGGTTGCTACCCTTCTTCAACAGAATCGAGTTTCATCACATCCCTCGTGAGGAGAATCACATGGCTGATGCTTTAGCCACTCTCTCTCTTCCATGATTTGTGTAGGGCAATGGACCGACCTACCTAAGATCTACATAATGTGCCTCAAGCGGCCTGCTTACATCTTCACGATTGAAGCAGTCATAGACGATAAACCTTGGTATCATGATATCAAATGCTTCCTTCAGAAACAAGAGTAACCACCTGAGGCACTAAGGAAATACAGGAAAACCCTCAGAGGGCTGGCTGGCAGCTTCTTCCTGAGCGGTGACACACTCTATAAGAGAAATTTTGACATGGTCTTGCTCCGATGCATAGACACACCAGAAGCAGACATGCTGATAAAAGAAATTCATGAAGGATCCTTTGGCACTCATGCCAACAGACACACAATGGCGAGAAAAATTCTGAGAGAATGGTACTATTGGTTGACCATGGAATCCGACTGCTACAAGTACATGAGGAGGTGTCACAAGTGTCAGATATACTCCGACAAAATCCATGTACCGCCTACACATCTCAAAGTTCTTTCTTCCCCATGGCCTTTTTCCATATGGGGAATCGACATGATTGGCTTGATTGAACCCAAGGCTTCGAACGGACATCGGTTCATTATGGTAGCCATTGATTACTTCACCAAGTGGGTCGAAGCAGCGTCATACGTGTTAGACTATGGCTATGGATCTAGAAGGGGGGGTTGAATAGATCCTTCGAGTTTTACACGCAAATGGACTACAAAGTTCAGTTTTAAAAATTGTTTAAACGGAAGCTACCACTGGATCAAAAGTCTACAACGAACCTTCTACCAAAAAGGATCGGATATGCACGAATATATTGTGAAAGAGTATGGAAGAGAAAAATTCAGTTGTGTTAATCTAGTCAAACGCAATCAACAAATTATAACGTGTTTATGTATAAACCAAAACAATGAGGCAAACGATAAGCAATGAAACACAAACAATGTTTGAGTTTGCTTTGTGACAAATTATCAAACACTTGGTGTGTATAAACACACTAAGTGCAGAATTTCTATGGTTAGTAAGTTCAAGCTGCTCCTAGATACAATTCAAAGAATTGTATCACTTTAACAAAAACGATTTTTCAGCTCTAGATTACAACACCTCAGAAATTCAGACAAATTGAAAACTTGACAAATTCAAACAATGCAGAAAATATAAAGAGTTGAAGGAGAAAGAGAACAAACGCAATTTGATTAGGCAGTTCCCCAATCGTCCTCGCTATGGGTACCTCTGCCCCCAATTCCAAACATGGAATTGAGATATATATATTATCGTTGCAATTGTACGTTTATACAAGAGAAAACTATGAACAATCAAATCTTCGAACGTCTTCGAATTGTTGATGTAGAGCCTTCTCTTCCCTTGATTCAAGATGAATCAAGTGCTTCGAATATGGTTGATCCAATTATCGTCCCGCGCTACTAAACCGAAGGAACACACTCTTCTTCGATTACCTTCACTCGATCAATTGCAATCTACCAAAGATTCGAACCCAAACCACTCTTCTACGATCCTCTGATTACAGCTACTAAACCGATCTCTTCGGTTACCTTCGCCCAGCTGAATCCTTGTAGAACGAATTGGCTTGTGCAAAAACCCCCAAAATCCCTTAGATTCTTGGAGGAGAAAACCCTAAGGTTTTATTCAAGAAACACCTACCACAAATCTCAACTCAGAAATGAAGATAACACTTCCAGAAATCTGAACCTTATCACTTCAAATCAATGAACACAACAAACAAAAATTAGTTATGTGTAGTTGTTTGAATGCTCAAGGAAGAAGATGAAATTGATGAGAGAAAATGGCATAAAATCTTTCACGTTTCTTGTTACCGTTAAAAAAGAGCTAAAAATGATATATATAATATCCTAGAAGAAATACATGAGAGAAACAGAATTTTAGAGTGAATAACACAGCAGAAAATTTGTGCAAAACAACGACCGGTCGACCTAAACAGGTCTATGCGTCGACTCATAACACCCAGTTTTTGATATACACAAATGCAGGATGTATGCGTCGACCTGAAGAGTCGACCTGAGCATACCCGCAGCACACAGTTTTAACAGACACAAATTCAGCATGTATGAGTCGACCTGAACAAGGTCATGAGTCGACTCACACCATTCAAACATGTAAAAATCACACTTTTGACTTTCCTAAAGGTGTTTAACCATATCTAATGCACCTAGAACATTGCCAACATGATCAAACATCCTTAGAACACCTAATGTGCATTCATGTGAAATATATATGTGCAAAGCATGATAGTTTTGACATCATTAAAATCAAGTACATAGAGAGAGACTTCCCTCACATACTCCCCCTTTTTGATGATGGCAAAACGGTCAAACTGAGGTAGTATCCTCCCCCTGACTCTATGCATCCACTATTGTTTGATCATCTCAATACCTGTTAATACCTGTTATTTCCCATTTCTTCTCCCCCTTTGACAACATCAAAAAGAGAGAAAGAGAAAGTATCAAGAATAGCTGCATTTTTTTAACGAATTGCAACGAATAATCATTAACATACATTCACATATAATGCAAGTTAACGAACATAATAATGATAAATACAAACAAACTATTTAAACCAAACCATAATGCTTAAGGAACACAAAGATGGTCACTACATAGAGAAGCCAAAATAGTAGCAATACAAAGTCACTAAGAGAAAGTGCATATAGCAAACGGAAACATAGCAGAGTCATAAACAGATCAAGAATAAAGCATGAAGAGACATGATGTAAGATGCAATGTAGATTCTTATGGCCTCCTCCCCCTAAATGAATGACCTCTTCCGCGAAACGGTTGAGGATGATGAGGTGGTGGAGGTTGCACATCCAACTGCTCGGTCATCTCCAACACGGTGCGATTTAGAATGTTGAAGCTGTTTGTAAGAGCGCGGTGTTGATTAGCAGAGGTTTCGGCCATTGTGTTGAATCTTCCAGTCAAATTTGTGGCAAAAGAGTCAAAGTTGTTGGCGTGAGTTTGAATTTCTTCTTGTAAAGACTTGAACCGTTCCTCTTGAGCTGTGGCAAACCGCTGTTGATCAAGTTGCATCGTCCTCATAAGTTCAAGAATATCTTCATTGTTTTGTTGAGGACGCGGAGGTGAAGGAGGAGTGTAATATGAATCTTGGTAGTTCATCCCGTGAGTTGATGACCTATAGTTGGAACCAAGATTGGTCCAACTATTATATTGCCATTGACCCCATCCTTGGTCATCTTCAGTTTCCATTGGAGATTGCCATGAATTCCAACCTTGATTTTCTTCAGAACCTTGATACATCCATGCAGTATTGTCATCAGCCCCCGTATCCATTTGGTGCCATTGAGCATTGTCATTTTGGTTCTCGTTAGCATCATCCTGTTCATTCTCTCCTTCTTCATTTTCCCTTTCTTCTTCTTCTTCTTCGTCATCTTCTTCACTAGACTCTTCCAGAACAGCTGTATTGGCTTTCAAAATATACTTATACCTTTTCTCTACAACATCCCACATATGGCCCATCATAGTCATAGTTTTCTGGCAGAACTCTTGATTTATAGTAATGGACTTATAAGGAATACCAGAAACAACTATTGTAGCATTATTGAAAAACTTTTGAATAACGGATGCATACCCAAGTGCAGTCCCTCTACCGGATTCACGAAGAGCATACATTCTGCTTGCAAAGTAATAAGGCCAACTGATTGGTATCTTGTTCATCAAAATGTACATTAACTGAACCTCAGGCTGATCCACCCTAGAATAACCTCCAAGCTTGGGTCTAAGAATATGGGCAACGATCCACTGCAAAATCCTAGGAATAGGAGACAGTTTTCCCGTTGTTACTGCCCTAGGGAAAAGATTGCTCGCCACAACTGCATCAGGATATGGTCTTCTGAGCATAGAATTTAAGGCTGTCTTATACTCATAATCATTAACATGCTTGGTATCAGTTATGTGCTGGATAGGACTCTCATTGGTCACAGACAAACGGAATAAATCTCGCCAAGTGGTGTTTTGGATAGTAAGGGTCTTATTCCCTAGTTTGCAATTGAACATAAAATCATCAAACTTTCCAACTAGACCAGTATAGAACAGTCTTACCAGATCCTCATTGTATCTGACATCACATTCTAAAAACCCATTTAAATTTTGAAAGTCCAATAAATCCTGACTTCTTCCAAGTGCATGCGTTCTACCGTACGACGATAATACACAAATTGCTTGACCACAGACCTTTTCTTCATTGTTTTCTCAAATAAATCAGCATTCTCAGGAGAAAGTAGAGAAGAAAGAGTTACCGGTTGATCTAGAAGTGGTTGAGAAGGACCCGCTTGAACAGATGATTCCCTTGTGACTCTTTGACGGGTGATTCTCCGTGAAGCCATTGATGATTGGTGTTTAAGGATGATGAATAGTGACGAATTTCCCAACTAGTTATAGACCCCAAGAATTTTGGGTGAGATTGATGGAGTTAGGGTTTCGGTGGAGATGAAATTAGGGAAGAGGAGGAAATGAGATAATGACTTGATATGTTATGTTAATGCCACATAGAAAATCAGAAAAAGCATAAAAGGATATTAAATGGGTCAAAACCGTACAAGACTTCAAGAAATATTTCGCAATTTTTCAGCGAGCGGTCGACCGCTAGGTCTGTGTGCGTCGACGCACACTGTAACTTTTTCTATAATCTTGAAAAAAAAAAGCTCTGAGTCGACCTAATAGTCGACCTGAGCGTTCCCGACTAAACACGTAAACAGAGCAACCAAAGTGAGTCGACCTGAAGCATTTGTGAGTCGACTCAAACAGTGAAATTTTTGAAAAATCATATTTTTGTGTTATTTAAGCCATGATATTAAATAAAAAGAAAACTAACATGCACACCAAACATACAAATGAAGACAGTGAGCATACTATAGGCAAATAAACAACAATAATATCACTCAGTTATGGTACACTTAATTTCTAATGAACGAGAACGATATTACCTTGATCGCTTTTGATGATGCAAGACCTTACATATGTGGTAATAGCTTTTGAAATTGTTAGTGACAAAAGTATAGATGTACATATAGATAAGATAAGGTAATGACACTTTATAATAAGATCAAACACGATCCGAAATGTCGAGAATGCCAAGTTCCCTACGGATATGAAAGAAAGGCTCAGTGGCTAAAGGTTTTGTGAAAATGTCAGCAAGTTGATTTTTTGAATCAACATGCTCAAAAATCACATCACCTTTCTCAACATGATCCCTAAGGAAGTGATGACGTATTTCAATATGTTTGGTACGTGAATGTAATACAGGGTTCTTAGTTAGATTTATTGCACTAGTGTTATCGCATAAAATTGGAATACGCTCAAGTTTTAAATTAAAATCAAGCAATTGTTGTTTAAGCCATAGGACTTGAGCACAACAACTACCTGCGGCAACGTATTCAGCCTTGGCAGTTGACAAAGCAACGGAAACCTGTTTCTTGCTATGCCAGCTCACCAAGGAATTTGCGAAAAGATGACACGTGCCACTAGTACTTTTCCTATCCAACTTGCACCCGGCAAAGTCGGAATCAGAATAACCAACTAAGGAACAAGCACTACCTTTGGAATACCACAGACCATACTTTGGGGTTCCAGAGAGATACCTAAGTATGCGTTTAATAGCTTTTAGGTGGGATTCCTTGGGATGTGCTTGATACCTCGCACACATGCATACACTAAACATTATATCGGGACGTGATGCGGTAAGATAAAGAAGAGACCCTATCATACCTCGATACCTCTTTACCTCAACATCCTTACCTTTTTCGTCACGATCAAGATTAACACTCGTAGGCATAGGAGTATCTATAGCTTTGCAGTTCAGCATATCAAAACGTTTTAGTAACTCAAGACAATATTTCGTTTGACTCACGAATGTGCCCTCTTCAAGTTGTTTGATTTGCAATCCGAGGAAATAGTTAAGCTCCCCCATCATGCTCATTTCAAACTCCCCCTGCATCAAACTAGAAAACTCCTTGACCAAGGTCATGTTAGTAGACCCAAATATAATATCGTCAACATAAATTTGTACCAAAATTAAGTGTTTTCCTTGACGTTTAATAAAGAGGGTCGTGTCAACCTTTCCTCTTGAATACCCTTGATCAAGTAGAAATTTGCTTAGACGTTCATACCAAGCCCTAGGGGCTTGTTTAAGTCCGTACAAAGCTCGCTTAAGTTTATATACATGATCAGGATATTCGTGTGATTCAAAACCTGGAGGTTGGGCTACATAAACCTCTTCATTTATATATCCGTTAAGGAATGCACTTTTGACATCCATTTGGAATAGTTTAAAGTTCTTTGTACAAGCATAGGCAAGTAGAAGACGTATGGCCTCGAGTCGAGCAACCGGCGCATAAGTTTCCTCATAGTCGATTCCTTCCTCTTGGTTATAGCCTTGCGCTACAAGCCTAGCTTTGTTACGCGTTATTACTCCATTTTCATCCAGTTTATTCCTAAACACCCATCGGGTTCCTATTACTCGATGATCTCGCGGAGGCGGGACAAGGTCCCAAACCTCATTTCTCCCGAATTGATTTAGTTCATCTTGCATTGATAGATACCAATGCTCATCGAGTAATGCTTCCTTAGAGTTTTTAGGTTCAACTTGGGAAACAAAAGCCGAGTAATAACAAAAGTTACTAAGTTTAGAGCAAGTAGTTACTCCCTTAGAGATATCACCGAGAATGTTGTCAATTGGATGGTCTTTTGAAGACTTCCAAGCTGGAGGAAGTTCATCTTCATTAGTATGATGATCATCCTCACTTTTCACTGGTTGGTGATCCTTTTCCTCCTCAATACGCACTGCTTCAGGCTGATCAATTCCCTTATCAGTGTCCTTGAGTATGTCTTCAGTAGGTACACCTGCACCATGAAAAGAACTACCTTCTCCGACATTTCTCGGATAAGACTCGTCAAAAGAAACATGAACTGACTCTTCAACTACACGTAACCTTTTATTATAGATTCTATAAGCTTTACTTGACTGAGAGTATCTAAGAAAAATACCCTCGTCAGCCTTGGCATCAAATTTGCCGAGAGTCTCTTTTCCATTGTTTAACACAAAACATTTGCAACCAAATACATGAAGGTGAGAGATATTCGGCTTACGCCCTTTTAAAAGCTCATACGGTGTCTTGTTTAGAATAGGCCGGATGAGCACCCTATTCAGAACGTAACAAGCCGTACTTATGGCATCTGCCCAAAAGTATTTTGGTAATCCACTATCATTGATCATAGTCCTTCCAAGTTCCTCCAAAACTCTATTTTTACGTTCCACTACCCCATTTTGCTGAGGAGTACGTGGTGCGGAAAAATTATGATCAATTCCGTTGGAATCACAAAATGCTTCAAATAAATGATTTTCAAACTCACCCCCATGATCACTTCTGATTGAACCAATGTTTGTGTTTAACTTGTTTTGAGATAACTTAGCAAATCGTTCAAAGGCAGAAAAAGTATCACTCTTATTTGCCAAGAAAATCGTCCAGCAAAACCTAGAAAAATCATCGACTATAACAAACCCATAGTAGTTACCACCTAGGCTTTTAACCCTAGATGGTCCAAAGAGATCCATATGGAGGAGCTCAAGGGGTCTCATAGTTGAAACAATGTTTTTAGATTTAAAAGAGATCCTTGTTTGCTTCCCCATTTGGCATGCATCGCAAAGATGATCCTTTGTAAATTTAATTTTGGGCAAACCGATGACTAGGTCTTTAGAGACAATTTTATTGAGCAAGTCAAAATTGATATGAGCCAAGCGTCTATGCCACAACCATGAATCTTCATTCATAGTGACTAAACACTTGTCTCCATCCAATGATACCTCGTTTAAGTCTAGCATATAGACGTTATTCACCCTCAAGCCCTTAAACACATTCTTCTTGTCGCAATCTTCAACTACGCAACAATCCTTTGAAAAAGAGACTTTATAATTTTTGTCGCATAGTTGACTGATGCTTAAAAGGTTGTGTCTAAGGCCCTCCACAAGAAGTACATCAGAGATAGTAGTAGATGAGGGGTTACCTATACTACCTTTACCGAGAATCTGTCCCTTGTTGTTATCTCCGTAGGTGACACACCCCTTTTTCTTCGCCACAAAGTCGATGAAAAGAGATATGTCTCCGGTCATATGTCTTGAGCAGCCACTATCTAGAACCCATCTTCTTTCGGTGGTCTCAAGACTTTGTACCTACAAAAATAATCAAGGGAGAGTAGGTACCCAATTCTCATTGGGTCCTTTATGGTAAGTGAAACCAATATTGCCCTTGGACAGCCATTGATAAATGCCCTTTGGAACAAGATATCTCCGAAAGCGGCACTTAGCAATAGTATGACCGGGCTTACAACAATATAAGCAACCACGATTTGTTTGGAGTTTACCTTTGCTATCACTATCTCGAATCACATATGTGTATTTTTGATACGGATTATTCATTGTTTCACGATAATGTGATCGATCAATAGCAAACGTAATCTTAGGCTTGAGAGCCTTGTCCAACTTGGCTTTGAGGGTTCTCACCTCTCTTTGCCAAATGTGACAAGTACCACAGCCCCCAAGGTCAAACCATGTATATTCATCCTTATCGATATTAGTTTTTGATACACTCACCATAGAGTTTTTAAGATCTTCCAATTCCTTTTGGGAATCGGAAACCTTTTTCTCCAAATAGGAAAAAATCTTTTTATTCGAAGCTAAGCGTTGAAATGCTTCCTTAGCTTCGTGGTGTAATGTGTCAAAAGCTCTTTTCAATTCAGCATGAGACATATTTTGACAGTTTTCATATTTAGAGTGTTTTACCTCTTTTCCTTTGTTGTGACGTGCCATGAGACAAAGGTTGACGGATTCACTTTCGTCACTTGATGAGTCATCTTTCTCCGACTCGCTATCGCTTTCCCAAGCGATGTATGCTCGTCGAGACTTGTTTGACTTTTTGTTTGAGCGACTCTTATCTTTGTCCTTATCTTTGTCTTTCTTTAGGGATGGACAATCCGGCTTGTAGTGCCCGGATTTTCCACAATTGTAGCACGTCCCCTTTACTTTGCCATTTTTATGTCCTTCACTTCTAGATTGCTTCCGGAACTTGACAAGATTTCTGTCCGAGTGCTGAATATCATTCTTTCGAATGTATCTATTGTATCTCTTCACAAATAAGCTCATATCATCACCGGATTCTTCATCCTTGTCATCTTTGGCTTCATCATCACTTTGCTCTTGATGTGTGGACTTTGAACAGGAAGCCTTAAGAGCTATCGACTTCTTTTCCGTATCTTTTGCCTTCTCTTTCTTTATACTCTTTTCATACTTATCCAAGCTAATGAGCACTTGCTCATGCTCATCAAGTTTACCAAAGAGTGTGGTGAGGTCTAATGTAGCAAGATCATTGGCCTCCTTGATAGCGGTAACCTTTGGTTGCCATTCCCTGCTAAGACACCTCAGAATTTTATTAGTAGAAACCTCATTTGGAATTGGTTTACCAAGGACATGCAATTTGTTGATAATGTGAGTGAATCGTTTTTGCATATCCGCAATGGTTTCCCCTTGCTTCATGTAAAACAGATCGAACTCTTGCGTTAGTGTATTTATTCGAGCCAACTTAACATCATTCGTGCCTTCGTGGGCTACTTGTAAAGCATCCCACATGGCTTTGGCTGTTTCACAATGAGAGACTCGATAATACTCATCAACTCCCAAGGAGGAGATGATCATATTGCGAGCCTTCCAATCATAACTGTACTTTTTCTCGTCCTCCTCATTCCATTGAGCTTCGGGTTTAGGAACGACAACGCCTTCCGCGTTAGTCATAGTAATTGCCATGGGACCGTTTAA
This sequence comes from Lathyrus tuberosus, assembly GCA_022829125.1. Taxonomy (NCBI): domain Eukaryota; kingdom Viridiplantae; phylum Streptophyta; class Magnoliopsida; order Fabales; family Fabaceae; genus Lathyrus; species Lathyrus tuberosus. Next base: position 2,822,227 of record JALAZF010000199.1, on the reverse strand, counting down.
AATGACGTTCCAAACCTTCCGATCTAAGGAATTAATATGAACGCGCATACAATCCTTCCAGTAGCTGTAGTTTTCACCTGTAAAAACTGGAGCTCTATTATAAGCCCCCTTAGGTTCGTTCGCCATGATCCAAGAAGTTTTACCGAAGCACCAGAATAAACCGGAGCTCGTGATACCACTTGTTAGACTATGGCTATGGATCTAGAAGGGGGGGTTGAATAGATCCTTCGAGTTTTACACGCAAATGGACTACAAAGTTCAGTTTTAAAAATTGTTTAAACGGAAGCTACCACTGGATCAAAAGTCTACAACGAACCTTCTACCAAAAAGGATCGGATATGCACGAATATATTGTGAAAGAGTATGGAAGAGAAAAATTCAGTTGTGTTAATCTAGTCAAACGCAATCAACAAATTATAACGTGTTTATGTATAAACCAAAACAATGAGGCAAACGATAAGCAATGAAACACAAACAATGTTTGAGTTTGCTTTGTGACAAATTATCAAACACTTGGTGTGTACAAACACACTAAGTGCAGAATTTCTATGGTTAGTAAGTTCAAGCTGCTCCTAGATACAATTCAAAGAATTGTATCACTTTAACAAAAACGATTTTTCAGCTCTAGATTACAACACCTCAGAAATTCAGACAAATTGAAAACTTGACAAATTCAAACAATGCAGAAAATATAAAGAGTTGAAGGAGAAAGAGAACAAACGCAATTTGATTAGGCAGTTCCCCAATCGTCCTCGCTATGGGTACCTCTGCCCCCAATTCCAAACATGGAATTGAGATATATATATTATCGTTGCAATTGTACGTTTATACAAGAGAAAACTATGAACAATCAAATCTTCGAACGTCTTCGAATTGTTGATGTAGAGCCTTCTCTTCCCTTGATTCAAGATGAATCAAGTGCTTCGAATATGGTTGATCCAATTATCGTCCCGCGCTACTAAACCGAAGGAACACACTCTTCTTCGATTACCTTCACTCGATCAATTGCAATCTACCAAAGATTCGAACCCAAACCACTCTTCTACGATCCTCTGATTACAGCTACTAAACCGATCTCTTCGGTTACCTTCGCCCAGCTGAATCCTTGTAGAACGAATTGGCTTGTGCAAAAACCCCCAAAATCCCTTAGATTCTTGGAGGAGAAAACCCTAAGGTTTTATTCAAGAAACACCTACCACAAATCTCAACTCAGAAATGAAGATAACACTTCCAGAAATCTGAACCTTATCACTTCAAATCAATGAACACAACAAACAAAAATTAGTTATGTGTAGTTGTTTGAATGCTCAAGGAAGAAGATGAAATTGATGAGAGAAAATGGCATAAAATCTTTCACGTTTCTTGTTACCGTTAAAAAAGAGCTAAAAATGATATATATAATATCCTAGAAGAAATACATGAGAGAAACAGAATTTTAGAGTGAATAACACAGCAGAAAATTTGTGCAAAACAGCGACCGGTCGACCTAAACAGGTCTATGCGTCGACTCATAACACCCAGTTTTTGATATACACAAATGCAGGATGTATGCGTCGACCTGAAGAGTCGACCTGAGCATACCCGCAGCACACAGTTTTAACAGACACAAATTCAGCATGTATGAGTCGACCTGAACAAGGTCATGAGTCGACTCACACCATTCAAACATGTAAAAATCACACTTTTGACTTTCCTAAAGGTGTTTAACCATATCTAATGCACCTAGAACATTGCCAACATGATCAAACATCCTTAGAACACCTAATGTGCATTCATGTGAAATATATATGTGCAAAGCATGATAGTTTTGACATCATTAAAATCAAGTACATAGAGAGAGACTTCCCTCACAATACGCTAATGTAACCCGACAGGTGGTGGTCCGATTTATCAAAAACAATATCATCTGCCATTATGGTGTTCCAAGCCAGATCATTACAGATAATGGATCTAACTTGAACAATAAGATGATGTAAGAGTTATGCGCTAAATTCAAGATCGAACACCATAACTCATCTCCCTACCAACCCAAGATGGACGGAGCGGTAGAAGCGGCTAACAAGAACATTAAGAAGATTGTTCAGAAGATGGTTGTAACCAACAAATACTGGCACGAGATGCTACCATTTGCTCTTCACGGTTATCGCACATCTGTCCGTACTTCAACAGGGGCAACCCCTTTCTCTCTAGTATATGGCATGGAAGCAGTGCTCCCCATAGAAGTAGAGATCCCATCAATTTGGGTATTGATAGAAGCTAAGCTAACAGAGGCTGAATGGTGTCAAAGCCGGCATGACGAACTGAATCTGATCAAAGAGAAGCGAATAATGGCTCTATGCCACGGTCAGTTGTATCAACAAAGGATGAATAAGGCATTTGACAAAAAGGTTCGACCTCGCGTCTTCAGAAAAGGAGACCTAGTGCTCAAAAAGATACAATCATTTTTCATTGATTCTTGGGGCAAATGGACTCTGAATTATGACGGTCCCTATATGGTCAAGAAAGCTTTCTCAGGCGGTGCCTTGAGACTAACAACCGTGGATGGAGAAGAATTTGCCTACCCCACAAATGTTGATGTAGTCAAGAAATACTTCGCCTAAACTAAAAAAAACGTCTCGGTGGATTAAAAACCCGAAAGGGCGGTCCAGGCAAAAATTAGAGACATAAACAAAAATCATTCCGATGGATTGGAAATCTCAAAAGTATAATCCAGGTAAAAGTTAGGGATAATGGCAAGTAACTACGTCCAACAGGGGCAAATCCCTCAACACCAGTCATGCCATTCATCAGAAAACTCCAGTCAATGTCGTCTTCGACGAAAGCTCAGGATGCCCAGAATTCAAAGTTGGTAGAAGGATAGTGGTCGTTATATTTCAATGTAGCCCTTTTCCCTTAAATTACCATTTTCTAACTTTGTAAATACTCTATGGAATCACGCGTTTAGCTGATTTCATCCTATCAATAAAATTTGAGCCCTTGTGCTTCTGTTTACAATTCTTATTTGTTTTAACTTTACAAAACGACATTTTAACATGATCAACGATTATTGAAATAAAAAAAAACAAATTTACTTGTTAAAATTTTTCTGATTTTAAAATAAAGATGGCAATTCTTTTGACTGTTGAACATCGAAAGAACATCGATCGCTTCTCCAAAGATGGTTGAGCTTCAAAGTGCAGAATCAAAGTAATCCTTCTAAACCAGTGCGCCTGAATGAAGGATCAGCTATGTCAGATGCAAATACTCTATCTGACACTCCCCGGCAGAGTTCTTATCTCCTAAGCCCGACCAAAGTAGTTCCTCACAGGGACTATCTCTCCTAAGTAAGGTAGAATTGCTATCTTGAATCAGCGGTACTTCTTCGTCCCCAGTAGTGGCCGAGTATCCAGTCGTGTTCATCTACTAGTCTGTCTGTCACGTCAGTTTTGTCAGCATAAACATACATACATCGTGCATTATTGATTTACATTCATATTCATATTGCATCGTTATTGCTTTAGTTGGTCTTGTCCCCTAGCGATAGAAGTCCTCTCAATCGAGTTGTCAGTTCTTTCCTCGTCAGGAAATGTTGCGTCTGAACAATCTCTCTCCTCCAGTTTATTTATGGGATGAAGTTAGTCCTTAACCACTTTGATAACTGGAACCTCTGAAAAACCAGAAAACGTTAGACAAATGTCACTCTTCGCCATCGAAGATGATATCTTCGCTTTCCCGGATTAAGGAAAATCCCTAGAGGAATCCTCTTAAGCAGAGATTCGGTAATACAGCAGTTTTTCTCCAAAAAATCTGCTAACGAAAAGGTCATCAGCACCTCAAAATTAGATCACATCATATGGCATTTCTCTGAGAAGATCCCGAGAAAAGTATGATGTAATATCCCCAAGCAAAAAGCAGTCTCTCAAGAGACTCGTTTTCCCCAGTAGAGTCGACAAGTGGCATCTCCAACAGAGAAGTTTGTACACCCCTACAGCTCAGACGACTGGGTTCCCCAACAAGTCTGACATCAAAAAATTTTCTATCAAATGGCATCTCCCCAGGAAAATTCGGTGGGAAGTTTGAGGAAACCCGTTACGCATAACGTCCCTTGTCAGTAAAGTTTTTTGACAAAAGAAACTGAGACCGGTTCCTTGGTAGGAAACCAGGATCAAGGGGAAGTTTATTTCGGAAACTGAGACCAGTTCCTTGGTAGGAAACCAGGATCGAGGGGAAGTTTTACATCAGAAACTAAGACCAGTTCCTTGCTAGGAAACCAGGATCGAGGGGGAGTTTATTTCAGAAACTGAGACCAGTTCCTTGGTAGGAAACCAGGATCGAGGGGAAGTTTATTTCGGAAACTGAGACCAGTTCCTTGGTAGGAAACCAGGATCGAGGGGAAGTTTATGAGACCAGTTCCTTGGTAGGAAATCAGGATCGAGGGGAAGTTTATTTCGGAAACTAAGACCAGTTCCTTGGTAGGAAACCAGGATCAAGGGGAGTTATTTCGGAAATTGAGACCAGTTCCTTGGTAGGAAACCAGGATCGAGGGGAAGTTTATTTTGGAAACTGAGACCGGTTCCTTGGTAGGAAATCAGGATCGAGGGGAAGTTCTACCTTTTTTAAGCATCATTGCTTAGCAAAAGAAGATGGACTGGCAAATAGTCGTTCATAACCACCATCAAAATTTCTTGTATTCCGATATTTAATTATCTTGTACCCCGAATGCCCGAATACCTTCGCTATTCACACCTTCGAGTCCAAGAAGATTAAATAGGGGCATCTGTCATATCCCAAATTTTGACTACCAAGATTTCCCATCATTGTGTAAATCATCATCACAATATGGATGTACCTTCATGCCTCATCAATCTCCTCAAGGAATTGTTGAACATTCACTACTATCAAAGATTAGGGTTTCAAGCCCTCTCAGAGTCTTAGACAAAGGATCAATCAAGGAATGACATGATCTTGAACTTGTCTAACTTCTCAAACAACTATAAAGGATCAAGAGGACTCCCACATCAATAATCAAGCACAAGGTTGCAGCCTTCCAAGTGGATTAAGCCTCAAGATCGCCAGTGTCACCAAATTAGGTTTTGGTCGACCAGGGCCTCCAGATGGAAATCTTCCTCTGGGCATGAGCCATTGTTTAAAAACACAACTTGAATTACTCCATGAGACTTCATGGACCCAATCATCAAGTCAATTTAGCCTCAGGGGATGCCTACATCAAAAATCAGGAATTAGGGTTTCTTGACCTAATTCACCCCTAAGTTGACTTTTGGGACAAAACAGGAGTCAAGACCTCAATACATGATTTTAGGGTCTCTAACCCACTACATTGATCCATTTACAACAATGGATTGATCCAAGAAGCTTGATTCCCAAGTTTCAAGTTCAACCAAACCACAGTTAGGGTTTCGCGGAAAAAGTCAACTGTACCTTTGACTGTTGACCAGGACATGCTCCCAAACCCTAGGACATGATTCAATACACCCTATAACACCTATGAAATCAATCCATCAAGTTTGATTTAGGTCAAGGACTTGATTTCATAGAGGATCGCACAGTTTGGAATTCATCAGATAAAAAGTCAACTGTGCACAAAAGTCAAACTTTGACTTTTTGAGATTTTTCACAATTATGGTTCTTTAACCCTAAAATGATGTTAATGTGTGATTTTAATCAACATTCATCAAGAAAAATCAAAGAAAGTGGGATAACTTGTAAAAGGGGTAACCATAAGAACTTAGAATTTTTCTAAGTTATGAAATAAAGTGGCTAGGGTACCAACTTCCAAGGATCATAACTTGAGATCCAAGCAACCATTTGGGTTGATCCAAAGATGGATTTATAGCTCTCATGGCATACTTTAAAAGTGTCAACTACACCTCATTCCAATTCCTCGTGGAATTCAAGTTATGGAATGGCCAAAATCACAAAAAGTGAAAATGTCACTTTTTTCCAACACTCAGTGAAATTTTTACTAAGTCAGAATCTGCCTTCACTTTTTCCAAATGTAGGGGCATTTTTCACTTGATCCAAAAAGTATCAAAACAAACTATGATCACACATATGTTGTATCATATGAGGGCTTTCCAAAATGGCCAAGAAATCCATGAAATTCCACTTGAGCCATGAGATATGACCAGATTTATGCATTTTGCTCGATTTGACAATTTGTGCAAATGACAAACACACTTATCCATCTAAACACCTCAGTGAGGGACCAAGGAGGGACAAACACTGATCCCAAGCCTCCCAAGTCTTTGGAACCAAAAGTAGCATGCCAAACCTAGAAATCCCTAAAGAGGGGACAAGACTCCAATTTTGTTTTGGAGCATTCAATGGATGCACCTAGGTGGCATGGACTAAGCCATTTCCAACTGAATTCAGTCAAGACATATCCAAGACTAAGGGAACCAGCAGCCTGTGCCCTAACCTCTAGTCAATGGCTAGAGGAGACTTGGATTCTCATTGTTCAACATTGGCCAAACCTCTGCAGCAGTTGCCATTCACTATTTCTTGCAAAACAAACTTGCTCTACTATAAATAGAGCTCATTTGTGCTCAGTTTAAGTACACCAAAGCCATCAAACAGATGCTTTCCCCAAAATCACCTTCTCACTTCCAAATTTGCCTTCCAAAGCAAGTCACTATCGGGTTTTGAGTTTGAGAGTAATTCCAACCAAACCAATCATACACACACCTCATAAATATCATATAGAAGTGATCCAAACCCTTAAACAACATCTGGAACACTGATTTCTCAGAATCATCAGCCAACTGCTCAAGGTTTTAACCAAGTTGCAGTTGGGATACCATCTTCAGTTCCAGCTTGTTTCAAACCATTCCAAGCACTCAGGCACATCACTTGGCACCTAGGGAAGTTATCCACATCATTGGAACCTAGCTGTAACACCTCTAACACAAAACATGATCACCAGCCGCAAGAGTTAAGTATGAGCTCTTCTAACTCTATGATCCAGGAATTTTTTGCTGCACAATAATTTGGCCATATGTTCATAATCATGCATAGAGTGTTTTCCCTCAATCAATTGCTTTGTTTGAATCGTGTATGGAATTTCCGAGCCTTCATGCAAATTTTAGGGTTCTTGAGGTTTCTCTTTGATTTCTTACTCCATGCTAAAAATAAATGAAATTAAAGATCATAGACATGATCGTGAGGTGAAAACCCGTAGATTGATATGTGGATTGTGTGATTTCATCAAGTATTCAGTGAGATTGATGAGAAAACGCAAATCTGGGCAAAACAGTGCACGCGGGCAAGGCCAAGATGTTCTTGGCACCCTTTTTCAAATATTTGAATATTTGAATTTTTGTGATTTTGATTAATTGATTCAAAAATTAATTTCTCTCTGAGTTTTAATGATTTTGAGTTGATTCTTTTTTTAATAATTCACAAAAATGTTAAAATATTTTATTTTATCAAAAAATTCCAAAAATATTATTTATTTCATATATTTGATATTTTAGCAAAGAATTAATGTTTTATTTGTTTTTAACATTTGAAATATTTTTTCTCCCTTGATTTTCCAAACTTAATTAATTTCCAATCATTTTGTGAATATAAACATGATTTTTTGAAACATTAATCCAAGATCACAATTTGTTTTCACATATGTTTAACAATTTTGATCATTTTAATTGAATTTTTATTCAATTAAAATATATTTTGAAAACAAATTAGGGTAATTCAGCCCTCATCAAACTTTTTCAAACACTTTTGGGCCTCTAATAGAGTGTAAGACCCAACCCCCCTTGAAAAACAAAACATTTTTAGGCCTCTAATAGAGTGTAAGACCCATCCCCCTTGAAAACCAAAACATTTTTGGGCCTCAGTCATTGTATAAGACCCACTGCGTTTTCAAAATATCGGCGCGATCGCCATTTCAAAACGAAAACCCTGGGCCTACCCTCGAGTTATAAGCCCCATTTCTTTTCTTTAAATCTATGGGCCTCAAATAGAGTGTAAGACCCAACCTTTTTTAACCAAAACCATTTTGGGCCTCAGATATTGTATAAGTCCCTCTGCGTTAAAAGAAAAATCTCGGCACGATCGCCAGTTCAAAAATCAAAACCCTGGGCCTACCATCGTGTTATAAGCCTCATTTCATTTCCTTGAGTTTCCTTGGGCCTCTTAGTAGAGTGTAAGACCCAATCCTTTGTAAATACAAACCTTTTTTGGGCCTCAGTCGTTGTATAAGTCCCGTTGTATTTTCAAAATCACAGCGCGATCGTCGCCTTTTAAAACAAAATCATCCGGGCCTCTCCTTGAGCTATAAGACCCATTCATTTTCTTAAAATAAACACTTTTGGGCCTCTAATAGAGTGTAAGACCCGTCCCTTTTTGTACATAAACAATTTTGGGCCTCACATATTGTATAAGTCCCTCTGTACAGTTTTAAAAACAACGGTGCAATCATTGGGCCTCTCCTTGAGCTGTAAGCCCCAACATCTTTTCAAAGCTCTTTCTCCTTTGATTTTGAATATAATATTGTTATCAAAGTTTTCTTTGTTGAACAACTAACCAAACATCATGGAAGCTCTACAACCGAGTAAGTGTTTACCCGCTTTCTTTATCCGCTTTCACATATATATATATATATATATAACTGTATTGTGGGGCTGCTTATTGTAAGTCTTCTTTCACATCCTTTTATACTTGTCAAATATCAACTGTGTAATTCTAGTATAGTTATTTTAGAGTTTTCCCCGGCAACTACGTCTAGAACTAGGTAAAGTCTTGTTGGTCACTCTTAAATACAGTCAAAACTAGATCCCCCATAGGATTACCAGATAAAGTCTTCCCTTCTCTTGGGGTTAAACAATATGGAACAAAGAGAAAGGCAGCATTCTCGGTGAACCCTTTCTCAGACTGTCACTTTTAGAAATTTTCAAAGAAACTCTACTCCCCAGAGTTGATCTATTCTCCATGAATAGCATCTCTTGAGTTTCTTCCCAATTCAAGAACTTTCCTGGCTTGATCTATTCTCTATGAATAGCATGTCTTGAACTTCTCTTGGTTTGGGGGACCCACAGGCTTCCTAAAAGCATCCCCGTGTTGACACTGGATTTCGACTGGCAGTGGGATCCGGAGATTCCAGGGCATGTTGACGCAAAGGGGCACGTCAAGGTGTCGAGTCGACACCAGCAGAAAGACACGTCGGAGAAACGGCGACAAGCCTCGGCGTCGGAAGGAAATGAGGCGACAAGTTGATTTTGACTTCAAGGCACAAAGCGTTTAGGCGGGAGAAATTTGAAACTTCCAAGACTATGGGAAGTTAAAAAGAAAGTGGGGTGCCACGTGTCAGCTTCAGGAGACATCCGGGTAGACAAATAGTTACATTTTAGGCCTATATAAGGCGCTGTACTTTTCATTTTAGAGGTCGCATTTTTTCACATTGTAAGGGAAAATACTCAAAGTACCAAGCTTAGAGAGAAACGAGTTCACTCCCGCAAACAAATGTACATCTGCGTCCAAATTCTACTTAATGCAATTTACTTCCAGTGCTTAATTTAAATCATTGTTTTTTCTTGTTTTACTCAGTTTTTCCTTTATTTCTTTGTTGTTGCGCCAAACCCGTTGATCGTTAGAACACTTTTTGCGTCACCAAGGTCACCTCAGCGTGACAACTCTCACTAAAAAACCGAGAAACTAAAACGCACCACAGACATACGCTTCCAATTCCCCTTGTTCTGGGATTTGTGTGGCCGATCCCACAAGCGAACCTGCGACAGAAGGCCAGCGGTTATTCTCCCAGGTGAACAAAGTGGCACGCCCAGTGGGACACGTGTGAATTGAGTATATGTTTTTGCGTAGTGGTAAGATGGTAACAGTACGACCGAACGAAGAACCGCCTCCGGCAGAAACTGCGGTGGGAACACAGACAACTGATGTTGGCTCTGGTACCATATATGCGGTGTCAACCTCTCCTAGCGGACCAATTGCAATGCCGCGTCGAAACAACCCGAGATCGACAATAGCAGGGACTACGAGGCAATATATGCCTAGTATCACCATGCATATACCTAGATCGTATGGAATGCCGCCAGAGTTCATGTCAAGTTTGCATTTTAGCAGACATTTATTTGGGGAAAGTTCGTCCCCAGTATTTTTGACTTATCAAGGGACAGGACACGTGTCGAACCAGATGATTCGACCCCCAGGATTCAACCTTGTCTCTCAGTCCATACCAACCTTTACCTCTAGTTCCATCGCGGTCATGAGGCAATAGATGGACGAGAGTAATCATGAGATGGTCCACATGTTGACCCAACAGATGGGTACAATATTATGACCACTGATACAAGAGTCAACCCAGAGTTACCAACAACTGGCGACTTAGATGACACGAATCGGTGACTTCTTAGGTGCTCCTAGGGCTCAGGGTCGACAGACCCCACCACCTCGACCAGAGACGCCTCGTCATCAGGACGAAGTCTTCGACGAAACTATAGAACAACCTCGTGAGTTCGAGGAGATCCCTAGGAGAGTTCAAAGGCCTCCTGTGATTGTCCATAGGAACCAAGATCCAGATTTTGTTGTCCAGCAGGTTCGACAAGACGCCTTGGCTGGAGAACATAACTTGGAGGCCATAGTCGAACGTATCATGGTCCGTAATGGGGCGAACCCAGGCCTTCGACGACTGACATATACATCCCCATTACCTGATTTTGTATTACAAACAGAATTTCCCAGGGGATGGAAAGTGCCTAAGTTCGCTGGGGAAACGGAAGAGTCCACGGTCGAGCACGTCGCTAGGTATCAAACCGAAGCAGGCGGCATAGCGAACAATGAGGACTTGAAAATGAAATATTTCCCAAGTTCCCTCACAAAGAATGCATTCACGTGGTTTACCACGTTTCCCCCTTAGTGCATTCACACATGGGCACAATTGGAGAGACTGTTTCACGGACAATTTTATATGGGACAGTCGAAAATAAGTTTGAAAGAGTTGGCAAGCGTCAAACGCAAGGCCACAGAGTCAGTAGACCAGTACTTGAATAGGTTTAGACTTTTGAAAGCACGGTGCTTTACTCGAGTCCCTGAACACGAATTAGTCGAAATGGTTGCTGGCGGCCTGGACTATTCGATCAGAAAGAAGTTGGACACGCAGTATCTTAGAGATATGGCGCAACTGGCTGACCGAGTTCGCCAGGTCGAATGTCTGAAAGCTGAAATGGCCCAGTCTAAAAGATATCGTACAAAAGAAAAAGTATCTTATGTGGCTGCTGACTAATATTCGTCCGACGATGAAGAATCCGTCGACGAAAGTGAGATCCACGTGGCTGAACTTAAGCCGGGACCTCCCTATACATGCAAACTATTGAAACCATCGAACGGGAAAAATCCCACCGAAACTAACAAGACGGATAAATACGTCGCTAAAACTTATACTTTTGACGTTTCCAAATGTGATGAAATATTTGATTTACTGGTTAAAGATGGTCAGATAATTATTCCGTCTGGTTTGAAAGATCCCCCTCTAGAACAAAAGAAAAAGAGGGGATTTTGTAAGTTTCATAATTTCCTTGGTCATAAAACAGCTCAATGTGTTCTTTTCGGGGATTTGGTGCAGAAGGCTTTGAAGGAGGGTCGACTCCAATTTGGCGAGAAGCCGAAGATGCAGGTTGACACCGACCCACTGAAAGTTGACGAGGCTTTGTATTCAGAAGTGTACGAATGTCTGATGGTCGAAGCTACTGAGGGCCTTGACAAACCACCCATGGCTGAAGTGGTAGAGTGCATGATGGTCGAAACTACTGAAGGTTCCGACAAGAGGGCAGAGGACAAACTCGAAGCAGTGTACTCCCAGGCTGGTGAAAGTTTGGAGGATTTTCAGGAAAAGTGCAGGATAAGCGGCTCGAAAGCCGCACTATGCCCCAGATGCAATGATGTGTTCGATGAGAAAGCTGCTGAGAGGTATGAGGCAAGCAAGAGAGAAGTGCTGCCAGAAAGCAAGCCACCTGTCCTAAGGTTTATGTTCGATGGGAGCGGGGCCCCTCGTTGAAATGAGGAGTACCGAAAGCTGTTCCAAGGGGGAAGGCCGAAAACTTTCGTGCCCCCATCAAACTCTCCACAGGAAAGATGGATGGCCCCAGTGAATCAGAAGGGAAGCAAAAGACCAAAGTGGAAAGCTCTTGATTTGGAAAAGGAGGCGAATGTCGCCGACAAAGGGGTCGAACAAGTAGGATATAGGGTGTCCCTCAACTACAAAGGGAAAAACCCTATGACTAGGACCCAGTGGAGGCGCTATCAGCGTAATAAGAAGGCTGAAAGAGAGGCTACGACTTCGAAAGTGAAGCCTGTCGGAACATCTGGGCAGAAGCGCTAATACCCAAGAGGAAGATGGGTAGAAAAGAACAAGGTGGCGACGAACCAGACCATGGCAGTGACTGTGAACACTTCAGGAGAAAAGGAAGTGGTGTCGACCCAGAGCTCAAAGTGTACTTTGCTGACGGAGAACAAGAAAGAGCCAGAGTATACTCCTCAGTTAGATGAAGAAGATCCTAAATACTCCCCTCAGTCCGACGAAGAGTATGACCCATCACCTAAAGGGGATTTTGACGAAGACATGTACGACGACACCAATGATGACACCTATGGCGAAGACTTCGTGGTGAACTGTGGTATCGTGTCGGTCCTACCAGCTGAGTATGATGTGGCATCTAAAATCTCTGAGACTGAAGAAGACTTCGTCACAGGTGAGAATGCGGATGACAAGCCGCTATGCTATTATGTGATGAACAGTGGAGTGGTCGAGGGACAAACGGCTATGCTTGAATGTCCTAGCCCTGGGATGATGTATCATTTAAAGCTGTTGTTCATAAAGGTGAAGATTGATGGGGTGTCTGTCAACAAAGTGTTTGTAGATGGTGGAGCGACTATGAACCTAATGCCTCACAGTCTGTTTAAGAAAATTGGAAAGACGGAGGCTGACCTCCGACAGCACAACATGGTTTTGTCCAACTACGAAGGCAAGACCAGTAACATCCTGGGGGTCGTCCAAGTGGACTTGGCAGTAGGTACGACCAACAGGCTGACACTTTTCATGGTCATCAAATCGAAAGCAAACTTCAATCTGTTGTTGGGACGTGAGTGGATCCATGGAATTGGGGCAGTACCATCAACAATGTACCAAAGATTGATTATTTAAAGAAAGGATGGCATCGTCGAAAATATTGAGGCAGATCAAAGCTATTACAAAGTCGACGAAGCCAAGGGTACCAAGAAGTCTTTTGACCAGCACTTAACAAATGTGGCTCCTTGTGATGACGGATCATGATCGTACACCTCCGTCGACATGGGTCGTGTCCTGAACTTAGACCCCGACTATGGGTTCATCTGGGACGCTGCCAACGAAGGTATGGAGCCAATGGAAATGCCACCAACGGGGTGGTCCACTACTGGTGAAAATGACGGCTGAGTCAGAAAGCATGACTCGGATTTCGGCCTATCTGGCTAAAAATAGAAAGATGTCGGCACTCGAAAAGGACGAGACTCTCCAAATGACTAGGGGGGCTGACCATGACAAAAAAGTTAATGGCTCACAAGGCCAAAGGGAAGCTGTAGAAAATCAGAGGCTCGATGGAATTTATGATGATGAGCCTTTAGGGTTCGAAAAGGGCCAGATCATGAACTACAGAGAATGCAAGCCCAGGACCCGCTTGAGGAAGTTGACTTAGGGGATGGAACAACCAAAAGGCCCACATACGTGACTGCCAAGGCAGGACTGACAATGAAAGCCAAATTGGTCAAAGTGTTGAAAGAATACAGGGACTGTTTTGCCTGGGATTATGGCGAAATGCCTGGTTTGAGTCGGAGCGTAGTGGAGCATCGCCTCCCAATCCAGCCAGGCAAAAGGCCAATAAAGCAACACCCTCGACGTTTCGCCCCAGAAGTGACGTCGAAGATCAAGCAGGAAATTGAAAGACTGCTCAAAAGTCGGTTCATCAGAATTGAAAGGTATGTAGAATGGATAGCAAACATAGTTCCTGTTATTAAGAAAAATGGGATCCTTCGAGTATGCATCGACTTTAGGGATTTGAATAACGCTACTCCTAAAGACGAATATTCGATGCCCGTGGCAGAGATGTTAGTTGACTCAGCCACGGGATTTGAGTATTTAAGCATGCTCGACGGATACTCCGGTTATAATCAAATTCTCATAGCCGAAGAGGATGTCCCCAAAACCGCATTTTGATGCCCAGGAGCTTTGGGGACATATGAATGGGTGGTGATGCCTTTTGGGTTGAAGAACGCTGGGGCAACCTACCAAAGGGCTATGAAGGCTATATTCCATGATTTTATTGAGGATTTTATGCAGGTGTACATTGATGACATAGTCATAAAGTCGTCATCAGAGGATGGTCATCTCGACCACCTCCGACGCTCATTTGAGCGAATGAGGAAAAATGGATTAAAAATGAATCCACTAAAATGTGCCTTTGGTGTTCGTGCAGGGGATTTCCTGGGATTCGTAGTCCACAAGCGAGGCATCGAGATCAACCAGAACAAAACAAAGGCCATCCTGGATCTCAAGCCTCCAACGACAAAGAAACAGCTCCAGTCTTTGTTGGGGAAGATAAATTTCTTGAGGAGGTTCATCTCAAACCTAAGTGGCAAGACGAAAGTGTTTTCACCACTGCTCAAGATCAAGCAGGAAAGTGAGTTCCGCTGGGGACAAGAGCAACAAGAGGCTTTCGACGCAATTAAAGAATGCCTTACGAAGCCTCCAATCCTATTACCACCTAGTATAAATAAAAGCATGAAGTTGTACATTGCAGCGTCGGATACGACCATAGGCAGTATGTTAGCACAAGAGGATGATGGTGGCATCGAAAGACCCATCTATTACCTTAGTAGGATATTGATAGATGCTGAGGCTAGGTATACTATGATTGAAAAGCTATGCCTATGTTTGTACTTCTCATGTATGAAATTGAAACAATATATCAAACCAGTTAATGTTTATGTTTCGTCGCATTTTGATGTTATTAAGTATATGTTGTCCAAACCTATTTTGTATAGTCGAATTGGGAAATGGGCACTAGCGTTAACTGAATTCTCCCTGACATATGTCCCTTTGAGGGCGATGAAGGGTCAAATAGTGGCGGACTTCATTGTCGACCACGCTGTAGTCGAAATGTTAATACATAGCATCGACGTCGCCCCGTGGAAATTGTACTTTGATGGGTCGAGCCATAAAAACAGGGCAGGTGTGGGAATCTTGATAATATCCCCACAAGGGATCCCAACTACCTTTAAATGCAAAGTCGATGGCAAGTGTTCAAACAACGAGGCAGAATACGAAGCCTTAATCACTGGTCTCAAGATACTCAAAGACTTGGGAGCCAAAGAGCTTGAGATAAAAGGAGATTCAGAATTGGTGATTAAACAAATCACGAGGGAGTATAAATGCTTAAAGGAGCATCTGTTAAGTTACTTTTCGCTAGCGAAGCATTTGTTGGAACATTTCAAAATTGTCAACATCTCACATGTGCCAAGAATAAAAAACCAGAAAGCTAACGAGCTGGCACAAATTACCTCTGGATATAAAGTGTCGGAAGGCAAGTTGAAAGGCTTCGTCAAGACTAGGAAAAATATGGTGTCGAACGTACACACACCAACAAGTTGGTCAATATCCAAAGTTTCGATGAGCTTGGTCGAAGGTTTAGAAAGTTGTGAGGTTTTCGTTAACGATATGCCACCAACAGACTGGCGACGGTCAATTATAGAGTATCTGGAAAACCCGTTGGGCAGCACCGATCGAAAGACTAAGTACAGAGCAATGAGCTATGTCCTAGTAGGAAACGAGTTATTGAAGAAAACCCCAGAAGGGGTATTGCTCAAGTGTCTAGGAGATACTGATGCATATTTGGCAATTTCTGAGGTTCATAATGGGGCTTATGGAGCTCACCAGGCTGGCCAAAAAATGAAATGGCTTTTGTTTCGACAAGGATTCTATTGGCCCAGCATGCTTAAGGATTGTATAGAATTCGCGAGAGGATGTCAGGACGGCCAAAAGCACGCAAACATCCAGCATATCCCAGCCAGCGAATTACATGTGATTGTCAAACCATGGCCTTTTAGAGGATGGGCTTTATATGTAATAGGAGAGATTCGGCCAGCGTCGTCAAAGCAGCAAAGATTCATCCTCGTAGGAATAGACTATTTCACGAAATGGATAGAGGTTGTGCCTTTGGTGAAAGTGGATCAAGAGGTCGTGATAGATTTCATCCAGAATCATATCTTGTATAGATTTGGGATACCTGAGACAATCACAACAATCAAGGTTCTGTGTTTGTGGGGCAGAAGATGCAGAAGTTTGCGGCGGAAATAGGCTTTAAGTTGGTTACTTCGACGCCATACTATGCTCAGGCGAATGGTCAGGTCGAAGCAGCTAACAATATAATGATTGGTTTGATCAAGAAGCACTTGGAGAAAAAGCCAAAAAACTAGCATAAGACGTTGAGCCAAGTGTTGTGGGCTTGTCGGACGTCACCCAAGGAGTCTACAAACTCTACTCCATTCCGTCTAACCTAAGGACACGACGCTGTGCTACCCGCAGAAGTATGCTTGCAGTCCGTTAGAGTGCAACGACAGTATAAGATTCCGTCAGAGCAATACTGGGAATTGATGTTAGACGAACTCGTGGACTTAGACGAGGAAAGAATGGTGGCTTTAAATGTGTTATTGCGCCAGAAGGCCCGAGTCCCCAGGGCATACAACAAGAAAGTCAAACAGAAAACCTTTGCTGCAAACGACTTTGTTTGGAAAGTGGTGTTGCCCATGGATCGACGAGATCGAACGATGGGAAAATGGTCGCCCAACTGGGAAGGGCCATTTCAGGTAACACGAGTGTTTAGTAATAACGCATATGAAGTGCAGAAGTTGGGAGCAGACCAACGAATCTTAAGAGTAAATGGGAAATATTTGAAAAGATACAGACCCATGCTGCAAGAGGTTCACATCAAAATATAGTTTTCATTAATTTATGGCCAAGAATGGCTTACAGAATATGGTTCATTACATTATACCAACATACAAACTAAGGAAATTCAGGAAATCTAGCTTTAAAATCATCAAAGAGGACCTTCTCATGAACTATCTTGCTCTCAAGAAGAACCTTTCGTCGCTGCATGCGGCTGATAGCATCTCTAATCTTCATAGCCGCTTCGACGTGAACAAGTACTTGAGCCACTTCGTGGTCGATGGCTTCCTGAGAAGGCAGAGGTTCAGCTGAGTCTAAAGAAGCCTTTTGATGTTCGACCTCAGCAATCTTTTTGGTCAGCTCCGCTATCTGGGCTTGGTATTCAGATATATGTTGGTCGAAAGCCTGGCGCTTATTGGAGTGCTCTTGTTTTTTGGTCTCATAGGCCCCAAGTTTTTGTTCACAAACTGAGCTAAGGTTCCACTCACGTTTCATGTCGTTGTGGCGGAACCGAATTTCGGCGCCGGCCTGATGATGCATGGCAAGGTCTTTGGCCAGTTGAGTGAAAAAGGCTTCGAACTCGATCAGATATGTGGCCATGGGGGCGGGGAGCCGGAATTCAGAAAGTTCATCGAGGAGTTTAAAGACGTCGTTGGTTACGGCGGAGTCCTCGGCGACAGCTGCCAGAAAGTGTTCCTCAAAAAGATAGGACCGCAGCTGCTGAAGTTTGAGATTGAAAGAAGCATCCACTTATGGAGTTGGGATTGCGGTCGAATCAGTGGGTTGAATCTCTTCGGCTGCCTGGCAAAGTTTGTGTAGTGCCTTCAGAGTTGCTGCTGGATTTGTCGCCTTGGCTGCCAAGAGTGCTTCCGGAGTGAGAGATTCCTCGACAGCAGCCGAAGCCTTCTCTGGTCGATGTTCAGGGATTTGGAGTGTCTCCCCGATGTCAGTATCCACGACGGGCGAAGGATTGACAGTCACCCTAGGGAATGCATCATCATGCTCCAAGTTATCTGTTGCAGCAGGAGGCGTCTTCACCAAGCTTTCCTCAGGGATAAGTGGGTGAAACTCATTAATCTTTTGGGGACTTGGAGTAACGACGGTGTTGGCAATAGGAGCGTCTGCGGCCGATTCAGTATCACCCTCACCAACAGTGGTCGAAGTAACCACATTTTCCTACAAAAGACAAAATTCCAGTGAGCTTCGTCACCCCAAGGTCGTCTAGGACACAAATGAAGTTAGAATACCTGCACATGAGTTATTGTCTTGGGGAGGGCGACAGAGGGAATTGGTTCGAAAACATCTTCAAGATTTCTCGGGACGACTGGGGCCACTGTCGAGACGTTGGATTCGGAAGGTGTCCTTCGCGTTATAGCCTTTTTCTTCCTCACCAAAGGGGTCGATGGAGGAGACGCTGGAGTTGCTGCAGTAAAGGCTCGAGAGTGAGTGCTCTCATTCAATTCAGTCCTTTCTGGGGAAGGTACTTTCTCAGCAACCTGCGCAGAAATGATGTAAGAACAAAAGGGAAGACGAGGACGCAGAACAAGAAATTGAAAAATACCTATAGAAGGTTGGCCTTAGGTTTTTTGGCAGGTCTGGTGGAAGTCGACGCAACCGTCGTTTCTCGTTTGTGCCCCTGAAAGCAAAGTTGAAACTAGTTAGTTAAGACCTAGGGGCAGACGAAATCAAGAGTCCAGGATCTACCTTTGTCGAAGTATCCTCTGCAGGGTCGACATCTATGATAGGGGTTGTAGTCGACGGTTTAGGGATACCAGCTGTAGAAGCAAAAACGTCAACCACGTTTGCCAGGAAAAGATTGGGAGTAAAAGCTTGAGTTTGGTACTCCAACCACCAAGCCTCAAATTCCTGAGTAGTGAAAAAGGTAGGCTGGAAGGAGAAAACTGGTAGTTCCAAGTGTTGGGAGGCTCTGATAAACCTCATGCAAGCTTTGTGACCTACATGTGTCAAACGTCGACCAGACCGTACTATATCCTCAGGATGCCTCACTAAGGGTTTTGGCAACATCTAGCTCAGGCCAAATTGTCGAGCCACCAAATTTGGACAGTAGTTCATGAAACCATATCCATTGTTCCCCGTTTCGATGCGAAAAGAGATCATGCTGGGAGTGAGAAACGCCCACCATATAGCATTCGACAACACAGCAGCTTGAGGTGAGACTCCAAGGAACGGTTGTCTGAACTAGTCAGGCCCAAACTTACACTCCACAAATGGCGCCATGTCAGGGACGAAAGAAGAGGTTTCCACAAACATATTGAGATACCTCATAAAGAGGGCTTGTCTTGGGGCTTCTTGGGTAGTTATCAAGGCTAGTCGTAGTCCCTCGACAGAACATGCTTTATTCAGACGCTCCATTGTTGCAGAGGCTGGATATCCTAATTTGTGCTCGAAAGTAGCGTTGAGCAAATGTTGCAACAACCATATAGGCCCTGAGATGTTTAAGGCTTTAGTGGTTTGGTGGAGGAGTTTCAGTCTCATGGTCGATAGGCCAAGAGAATGGTAGAGGGAGGCCAACAGAGGTTTGGCCAGAGATATCTGTCGGCCTTCGTGGATTTGAATGGCCAGACTGATGAAACTTTTGGCTATTTGCAAGGAGCCAGGGCAAAACATATAATATGACAACCAGAGGGTCAGGAAGGTAATATGCTCTTCATCAGAGACTTCTGTAGAGCGTTTGTCATGATGATCTTTGATGTAGTTTTGGAAGCTAGCACGCTCGAAGTCGAAGGCGTTGTCCGTCTCCAAAGTCAGGTCAAACGTCTCACCCAGTGGCGAAAGGCCAGTGATGGCCGCCACATCGAAAAGTATTGGCGTGAACATGCCACAAGGAAGGTGGAATGTGTTTGTCGATCCTTCCCAAAAATACATCGACGCCAGCAGCAAGCAAGGGTTAACTCTGTGGGCGGTCCTGGAGAGTTGGATGGCATCGAAGATGCCACATTCCTTCCATTGCTTCTTGCGCTGCCCTTCGACTCTGTCAAGCTAGGCAAGGTAATCTTTGTTGCCTAGAGTAGGCATAGATCTGAAAACTCGAGATTTGGGTGCCATATATTTGAGGTCCAAGGTGCCACCTTTCTCGAAAGCAGGGGGAATCATTTGGTCGAAGCAAGGAAAGAACTTCTAGAGTTCTTGTGGGTTAGGTTTGTTGTCTGGAAGGGGGCCATGGAAACCACACAGCTTATTCTCAACCGCGAATGGGATGACCATTTGACGGCCCCAGTTGGCCACCACCGTCTCATCAGCGGAAGATGGTTGAGGAAGAGGATGGTGTGTTTCTGCTTCAGAGATTACGTACGCGACAGGGTTGTTACCAGTGGTTTGAGGAATGTGAGTTGTAGGGGTTCTTGATGAAGCCATTGGAAGAAAGAACGCAAAGGGTGCTCTGAGACGGTGAAAGCTTTAGGAAAACGAAATCAAAGCCTGAGTTTTTGGGGAGAAAATGACGGTTTCGTGAAGAAGGAGTTATGAAAAGTGGCAAGTTCCTAAAGAAGACTATTTATAGAGTGCACGCAGAAAAATGAAAGATCAAACAACTTTTCAACTTCTGTGAGTAAGTGGGGTTTGGTTTCGAGGCCCATGACTTAGATGGGACTAGCCATCATGGCGTTTTCTTGGGAATCGTGGGATTGAGATTGCCATCATCATGTCAGGCGGCGCTTGCCACGTGTTGAGAGGAAAAACAAAACGATTGGCAAAGGCGTCGAAATCCTGTAAGAAACAAAAAAAAAGCCAGATTTCTCCATCGACACAGTATTCAGTCGAAACTGGCCTTTTGGGTGGGGTAATTTGTTGACACTGGATTTCGACTAGCGGTGGGATCCGGAGATTCCAGGGCGTGTCGGCGCAAAGGGGCACGTCAAGGTGTCGAGTCGACACCAGCAGAAAGGCACGACGGAGAAACGGCGACAAGCCTCGGCATCGGAAGGAAATGAGGCGACAAGTTGATTTTGACTTCAAGGCACAAAGCGTTTAGGCGGGAGAAATTTGAAACTTCCAAGACTATGGGAAGTTAAAAAGAAAGTGGGGTGCCACGTGTCAGCTTCAGGAGACATCCAGGTAGACAAACAGTTACATTTTAGGCCTATATAAGGCGCTGTACTTTTCATTTTAGAGGTCGCATTTTTTCACATTGTAAGGGAAAATACTCAAAGTACCAAGCTTAGAGAGAAATGAGTTCACTCCCGCAAACAAATGTACATCTGTGTCCAAATTCTACTTAATACAATTTACTTCCAGTGTTTAATTTAAATCATTGTTTTTTCTTGTTTTACTCAGCCTTTCCTTTATTTCTTTGTTGTTGCGCCAAACCCGTTGATCGTTAGAACACTCTTTACGTCACCAAGGTCACCTCAGCGTGACAACTCTCACTAAAAAACCGAGAAACTAAAACGCACCACAGACATACGCTTCCAATTCCCCTTGTTCTTGGATTTGTGTGGCCGATCCCGCAAGCGAACCTGCGACGGAATGCCAGCGGTTGTTCGCCCAGACGAACACCCCGCCTCCTCTTGGGCATTGTACAAGGACCCTTCGGCTTCCTAGAAGTTCTCATGCCTTCTCTTGGGCTTAATACAAGGACCCGGACGACCTCTTAAAGGTATAAAATAGAACTTAGTCATCCTTTACTAGAGCAGTCTTTCCAGTGTCAAACCTCCGGCCATTGTAGGGATGATATTCATCCCTTGACACCCGTGCCTCCTCTTGGGCATAGTACAAAAGATAAAACTCTAGACTTGGACAGTCTAAGACCCTTGAGTCTTAAAGACATTCTCAAGTTCCCTTCAAACATAGGCAGAAACTCGGTCTCTCTCATGAGAGTTCCCCACACTTGGACCTGCTTC
Organism: Lathyrus tuberosus; assembly: GCA_022829125.1. Taxonomy (NCBI): domain Eukaryota; kingdom Viridiplantae; phylum Streptophyta; class Magnoliopsida; order Fabales; family Fabaceae; genus Lathyrus; species Lathyrus tuberosus. The sequence goes on along the minus strand of JALAZF010000199.1, from coordinate 2,800,435 downwards.
GGGATCCCAATTATCCTAGGAAGTAAGATAACCTCCTCTTAGGCTTTGTATAATGATCCTTCCATAGTGAAGTTAGCCTCCTATTGGGCTTTGTACAAATGATTCTCCCCAACGGAGTTAACCTTTTCAGACTCTCTTGTTGAGTCAGTAACCTTTTAGCCTCCATCTCGGGCTTCGTACGAGATACCAAAACACTCTCTTGTTGAGTATAAAAGACTCTCTTGTTGAGTCACTTCTTTTTCTAGCCTCCATCTCGGGCTTCATATGAGATACCTAAAACACTCTCTTGTTGAGTATAAAAGACTCTCTTGTTGAGTCAAACCTTTTTAGCCTCCATCTTAGGCTTCGTATAAGACAGATAAAAACACTCTCTTATTGAGTATAAAAGACTCTCTTGTTGAGTCAATTTCCTTTTAGACTCTATCTCGGGCTTCGTACGAGATACTAAATCACTCTCTTGTTGAGTATAAAAGACTCTCTTGTTAAGTCGATCATCCTTTTAGACTCCATCTTGGGCTTCGTACAAGACACATATAAAAGCACTCTCTTGTTGAGTCAGTCACTTGTTAGCACCCTCTTGTTGGGTCAATAGCCTCCTCTTAGGCTTTGTATAAGGAAATCCCCGGTTGAGTCAATCAACCTTTTAGCATCAATCTCTGCCTTGATCACAACATACAAACATCAACATCTCCTCTTTAGAGATGACAAATTCTCTCTCATCCAGAACCCTTTTAGCTTCACATCTTGGGCTTTGAACAAGATACAAATCACCTTTAGCTTCATGTCTTGGGCTTTGAACAAGACACCAAAACAACCTTTTTCCTCCCTTAGAATAGGAGGAACTACGATCGCTCTGATTTCCCTATTTCGTCAAACGGGAATACGTAGGCATAAGATTGGAAAATCTTAGTGATCATACTAATCAAAAACCCAAAATCCAGTACCTCCATAAAATCAACCCAAAAGCATCAAATCTAAACACATTGCCAAAAACCTCACAAATGATCCGAACATGGTGTTCTTAACAAAATAAACCGAAATTGGGCCCCACATCCACATAGCATCTGTAAACCAACAGTTTTGACTGTTTAACCTCAGTATGCGAGCAGGGTTAATTGGAGACATCTATTTCCCTTCGTTAAGCAGCTTAACAGGATAAAAAATGAATCGAACTGTAGTACCCGTGCGATAGTGCTTCAAGACCACAAAAATCGCACTACAACATGGAAGGAACTAGAGGACAAATTCTTAGAAAGATTCTTCACCATTACTCAGTTTACGGAGCAAATAACAGAAATTGTAAATTTTGAGCAGCATGATAGTGAATCGCAGTATGACTCATGGGAAATGTTTAAATTGTTATTACGCGGGTGCCAAAATTATAATATGAATAATATAGAGAGAATGCAAAATTTTATCAAAGGTCTCCAGAGTTAAACACGCATGTTGTTGGATGCTTCCATGGGAGGCACGGTTTGAACAATGACCGAACCACAAGTCAAATACCTGATTAAAAAGATGTGCTTGAATAAATATCATTCAAAGAGCGAAAGGTCAGCAAAAATTGTAATTATGGGCACACCCAAAGGTATGTTAGTTGTTGATACTTATACTGCACTTTTAGATCAAAGTGAATTATTGAATAAACAAATAGCTAAAAGCAGCTTAAGTAAAGCTAACGTGAGCCAGGTACAAGCACTTAGGTGTGATTTATGTGGATGAGGACATGCAAACGAAAGTTATCTTTGGAAGAGTCAAGTGAAGAAGTTAAATTTGCCAATTTCCAGAGGAAACACCCTTATTACAACACCTACAATTCGAGATGGAAGGGTCACACGAATTTCTGATAGAGCAATAACCAAAATACAATTGCATATCAAGGTATGCAACAAAACCCACAGGCTTCCATCCAAAGAAAACCTTCATGGTTGGAAGAGACCCTGGAAAACTTCATTAAGGCCACTCAGAGTAGTTTTGATCAGGTGAATAAAAATTACGAGACAATAAGTATGGACAATGATGCATCAATAAAAAATTGGAGATGCAGATTGGTTAGTTATTTAAACAAATAGTTGTTTTACCTAGATCGAGTTGAGCATTTACAGGTGACACCGTATATAATACCAAAAATGAGTCTTGCAAGGCTGTAGAAACATGTTTTAGGGTGATCATCAACCGGGGTGAAGATGAAATAATGGAAGAGGTTTTGATGGAAAAGGAAGAAGTGGGGATTGAAAAAGAGGGGAGTGAAAATCAAGGTGACCAAGAGGAGAGAGGAGTCACCATTAAGCAGTTAATCGATAAAAACTCCTTTTGGAGAATAACTAAATCCTTAATGATCCCAATCCAGAACTACCAGATTACATCAAACCACTGTATCCCATTATCAAGAAGAAACTAGTACATAAAGATGAGGCAGGAATGTTTGCAAAGTTTAAAGAGATGCTGACTGTGTGGGAAAGGTTCCTTTTTACTATGTTTTAATGATGTCAAAACTAGGATATTAAGTACTTATGTATTTTGGACGGTATCACCTTGTCTAAGTCATGCATTCATCTCTTACAAACGTGCATAAAGATCCTTATACATGTATTAGACATATAAGATCATACACAATGTCAAAAATAGGTTTTTGGGTCATTTTTAGAGCCATAGGTCGACTCATAAAGGTCATAGGTCGACTCACACTAAAGGGAAAAGCTTTTAAAACTTTTTGTCTTGCATGCGCCTACCCTGGGTCAGCGCATGAGCACCTATAGGTCGACTTATGCTGTAGGGACATTTTTTTAACTTTTCTGCCTTATTCAAGTCGACGCATGGCTTCTTGTAGGTTGACGCATGACTTCTTGTAGGTCGACGCATGGCTTCTTGTAGGTCGACGCATGGACCAATTTTTATGCAGTTTTGGCCACTGCCTTGTTCAGGTTGACTCATAGATGCCAGAGGCCGACCTCTCGCACGTGTTTTCCCATTTTTTGTGTCTTTATGTTTGCAAACTCTATTTTTCTTTACTGATTCATGTACATACATATATAATCATATGCACCACTTTGAAAAATGAAGAAAATTGAAAGATACATTGTTTGCTCTTCATCTTTACTCTCATAATCGTATTCATCAATAATCACACATAATCATCTTTATTGATTATGTTTTGTCAAGAGTGATAACGTCCAAACGTAGGATTTATAAATCAATTTTGGGTAGAGATTCAGAGGGATTTTATTTAAATTAAACCATTGGGGTTTTATCCTCCAATATTTTGATAGATTTAAGGGTTTTTACACAAATATTTGCATCACAGAAGCCTTGAAGAACGGTGAGTTCGGTCAAGGGAGTAGCGGTAACTGGAGGATTGTTTTCAAATATTTGGGGTCAAACATCTTGCGATCGAAATCAGCCGAGTGAAAGACTTAAAGAATGGAAGCTTCGCCCAAGTAAGTAGCGGTAACTGGAGGTTTGTTCGAAGTGTTTGATGCACTTGATTCAACTGGAATCAAGGGGAGAGAAGTGGTTAGATTCAACCTAAATAATTGGGTTAGATTGTTGGTTAGCTAGGACTTCTCTTGTATTGAATATTGCACTCAGATATTATACATATCTTAATTCTATTATAGAATTGAGGGCAGACATACCCGAAGCGAGGACAAAATGGGATTTGCCTAAACAAATTAGGTGTTGTTCTCTCTCTCTCTCTCTCTCTCTCTCTCTCTCTCTCTCTCTCTCTCTCTCTCTCTCTCTCTCTCTCTCTCTATCTATCTATCTATCTATCTATCTATCTATCTATCTATCTATCTATCTATTTATCTATCTCTTTACTTTTACATTTTTGAAGTTTGTGTGAAATCAATTGTTAGCAATATTTCGATTGAATTTGTACTGTTTCAAACAACTTTGTAAAACCATTGCAATCACTTTGATTGCAAGTGTGAAAAATTCTGCACTACAAATTCAAAGGAAATTTGACTTGGAGTGTTTCGCACTCCAAGTGTTTAATATATTGCTAAAACACAAACTGTTTGATATATTGTCAATTCAAATTTTATCCTCAATTAAGCATTGGAAATTGGTTCACCTTAAGTGGATTTTATTTGAATTGTTGATTGGGACCTTATTAATTCTACTCTCTTATCAAGATCATTCTATTCGGTTTCACATATCCAATCTTTCCAATAACGGTTCGTTTAGACGAGTTTTGATCTGAGGCCACTTTCGCATAATTTTAAAACAATTTTTTGAGCACAAATTATTAAAAATTAGTGACCTATTCAACCCCCTTCTTGATTAGTGACATCATCTAACAAGTGGTATCACAAGCACCGGTTCATCTAGTGCTTCACATATAGCTTATTAGAAAAGGGCTAACGAACTTAAAGCAACGTATAATAGAGCGCCCATTTTTAATGGTGGGAATTATGGTTATTGGAAAGATTGTATGCGGGTGCATATCAATTATATTGATAGAAAGGTATGGAACGTTATTCAAAATGGTCCTATTGAAATAACCAAGACCAATGCGGATAATGTTGTTGTGCCTAAACCAGAAGCACAATGGAACGATGATGATGAAGAGAAAAAGTACAATTATAATTGGAAAGCTAGAAATATTCTCATATCCTCTTTGAGAGTTGATGAATACTATAGGGTTTCTCATTGTACGACCGCTAAGGCTATGTGGGGCGCATTACAAGTTGCCCATGAGGGAACAAATGATGTCAAACTAGCTAGAATCAATACTCTAACACAAGACTTTGATCTCTTTCACATGAAGCATGGTGAAACCATTGCGAAAATGCAAAAGAGATTCAGTCACCTAATCAATCGTTTAAATTCACTTAGTAGACCCATTTCCAATGATATTGCTACTAACAAAGTTTTGAGATGCCTTAATAGGGAATGGAAACCTAAGGTCACAGCAATCAAGGAAGCTAACGATCTCATGACATTGGACACCACAACATTGTTTGGTAAGCTTGAAGAACATGAGCAAGAGCTCATAAGTCTTGATCAATATGAAAAGAAAGAGAAAAAAAAAAGAGAAATCAAAAGACACAGACAAGAAGTCTATTGCTCTAAAGGCTTCCTGCTCAAAGTCCTCCACCAAAAAGCTTAGTGAAAGTGATTCAAGTGATGATGATGGAGATTCAAATGATGATATAGGGTTGTTTGTAAGAAGGTATAATAGGTACATCAGGAAGAATGAAATACAACATTCAGACAAAAATCTCATCAACTTTAGACGTCAATCAAAATCCTCAAAGCAAGAAGGAAATATGAATACAAAGTCAAAGGGTTCATGCTATAATTGAGGAAAGGTCGGTCACTACAAGTCGGATTGTCCTTTGATGAAGAAAGACAAAGGAAAAGACAAACATTATCAACAAAATAAATCGAGCAAGCCTAGAAGGGCATACATCTCACGAGAAAGTGATAGTGAGTCCTCAAGCGAAAGTGGTTTGAGTGATGGAGACAAATAAGTCAATCTTTGTCTCATGACTCATAAAAAGAAGAAAAAGAATGTAAGTCATTCCAAATATGAACATATTGATAAAATTTCTTATTCCGATTTGCAAAATGCTTTTGAAGCTCTACACCATGAGGCTAAAGAGGCTTTCAAATGCCTAGCCTCAAATAAGAAAATTTTCTCACATTTAGAGAAAAAGATTTCCAATTCCGAAATGGAATTAGAAGCTCTTAAGAAATCAATGGTAAAAGCCACAAAAGCTAAAACTGAGGATGACAAATTCTCTTGGTTTAATTGGGCTAGTTGTGAAACTTGTCACATTTGGCAAAAGGAGGTTAGACCTCTTAAAGCCAAATTAGACAAAGCTTTAAAACCCAAAGTTACATTTCTTGTTGATCGCTCACACTTTAGAAGTAGTATGAATAATCCTTATCAGAAATATACATGTGTGATAAGAGATTAAAATAGCAAAAGTAACTCCAATTTAAACATAACTTGTCCATATTGTTGCAAGAAGGGACACACCATTGCAAAATGCCAATTTAGGAGATTCTTGGTTCCTAAAGTTATTTTCCAATGGTTGCCAAAATGCAAACAAAGTCTCACTCACACATAAGGACACAATAAAAATTGGGTACCTATTTCCGTTGTTTAATTTTGTAGGTGAAATGTATTAAATCTACAGAGAGAAGATGGTTTCTCGATAGTGGATGTTCAAGGCATATGACGAGTGACATTTCCTTATTCATTGACTTTGTGGCAAAGAAGAAAGGATCTGTAACCTATGGTGATAACAACAAGGGAGCAATACTCACAAAAGGTAGTGTAGGTAATCCCTCTTCTACAACTATCTCAGATGTCTTTTTAGTTTAAGGCCTTAAGCACAATCTTATTAGCAATAGTCAATTGTGCAAAAAAGGATACAAAGTTTCTTTTTCAAAAGAATGTTGCATGATTGAACACATTGAGAAGAAAGATAACGTGTTTAAGGGCTTGACGGTAAATGATGTATATATGCTTGACTTGAATGAAGTATCTTTGAATAGCACTAAATGTCTTGCCACCATGAGTGAAGACTCTTGGCTATGGCATATGTGCTTAATGCACGTCAACTTTGACTTGCTAAATAAAGTAGTTTCTGTTAGACGATGGCTAGGATCTAGAAGGGGGTTGAATATATCCCACAAGTTTTTACACGCTAATGGTGTTCCAAAATTGGTTTTAAAAATTATCACAGAAGCAACCACTGAATCACTCGTCTACAATGAACCACTACTGAAAAGATCGGATATGCGTAATATTGCTATGAATGATGCGACGGAAGAGAAAAATATATGTATCAACAACAACAAAATACAATCAACCAAATTTTATTTACTTGAAATATATCCAATTTCCAACGAGATAGGTTGATAAAATTATCGCAAAGTGCTTTAGAGCTTGCACTTAATCAATTTATTGAACACTTGGGGTATGCTACACTCCAAGTGTGAATTTCCAATTAATGTGAATGTAAAGCTAATGCCAAATACAATCCAAGGGATTGTATAGTTTTTACAAGTTTATTTTCAGCTCTATATTACACTATATCAGAAATTTTGATAAATTGATATTTCACAAGTTCGAATAATGTCAAAAAGTAAAAGAGTAGGGAAAGAGAGAACAAACACGATTTATTTAGGCAGTTCCCCTACCGTCCTCGCTAAGGGTACCTCTGCCCCCAATTCCGAACATGGAATTGATATATATATATATATATATATATATATATATATATATTTCTGTTTGCAAATTTTTTGTACAAGAGAAAACGGAACAATTAAACCCTCAAACGTCTTTGATGTCGATGCAAAGTCTCCTCTCCCCTTGATTCAAGATAAATCAAGTGCTTCGAATTTGGTCAAACAAATCACCATCTCACGATACTAGATTGAAAGAACCCACTGCTCTTCAATCACCTTCACTCGGTCGTTTTCGATCTTCCACAATTCGACCCAAATCTTTCTCGTGCGATCCTCCGACTATAGCTACTATACTGAACTGAACCCACCGTTCTTCAGTTACCTTCGCACGACTGAATCCTTGTAGAGAAGCAGATTTGTGCAAAAAAAACCCCCCAAAATCACCCGGATTCTTGGAGGACAACACCAGAGGTTTTATTCAAGAAACACCTACTGGTTCTTAACCCAGATCAAAATATATAACACACCTAAGTCTGAACGTTATTACTTCACACAATGCACTACACTAAAAAAAATGATTATGTGTAGTTTTTAGAGGACACAAGGTTGAAGATGAAGATGAAGAGAAAAATCGGTATATATTTTCACGTTTCTTGTTATCTTTTTTTGAAATGAGATGAACCAACTATATATAATGCAAGAATAACCAACTAAATGAAATAACAGCAAAAACAGAAAAAACAGAATGCAGAAAAATAGGTCAGACCAGCGAAGAGTCGACTGCTCGCTGGATGAGGGTCGACGGGAGCTAACCCGTGGAAATATCTATTCAAAATAATTGATCATGCGTCAACCGCTCATGACCTTGCGTCGACGCAAAGACACTGAATTTGCAGAAATACAAAACCCAGAAGCATGCGTCGACCGCATGCATCAGGGAGGTCAGCGTGCGCTTTCCCGGATGTTTCACAGGATCTTGACAAACTGCATGAGTCGACTCATGCTTAGTTTAGGTCGACTCAAGACTTGTAAAAAACTCAGAAATTCATTTTTCTGCACATTTTGACCAACTGAGACTCGATTCATGCACATCAAACACAAATACCATGATCATGCACATGTAGAAATTATGTAGACCCCTTCCTATGTGTTTAGACATATGATTAGCAATGGTTAAATGCAATGCAACCGAGAACAAAGTGATACCATCCAAATTACAAACTAAAGACTATCCTACTTGCTGACATCATTAAAACAGAACTAGATGAAAAGCCCTTAGCCCTCACATACTCCCCCTTTTTTATGATGGCAACATTTTCTGTCTTTCTCTTGATTTGTAATTTGAAGACTCCCCATATCTTTGTGAGGTTTTTAAACATTCAATTTAGATCAATTTCTGCTGCTAGTAGATGTATCCTTCTCCCCCTTTGACAACATCAAAAAGAGAGCATAAAAAAGAGAAATAGAAGGTGGTCAAAAATAAAGCATCATAATATGGAAAGATCCACTCAACAATTTGCAAACAGATACACTAACATTCATCCACATATAATGAAGTTAATGTGAGAATAAAAGCGGATAAATACGGCACACGAGATGCAAACATAATTCATTCCGTAATAGTGCAAAATGGAGTAACATAGTCCAAATTTAAAACAAAATAAAGCATCATGCAAGAAAAGAACAAAGCATACAATCAAAACACAAGATAACATGCACTAAAAATGATTCTAAGTCTCATGGTCTCCTCCTCCTGAATGAATGGCCTCTGACTCGAAAGTGTTGTCCTTGTGGTGAAGGGAGCGGTTGTTCCTCTAAGTACTAATTCAATTCAATCACTGCCCGATTAAGAACGCCTAAACTGTTTGTGAGATTTCGAGTCTGAAGTTCCAGTGTATTATTTAAAGCTGTAAACCTGTTCATTGTAGCATCTGCAAACCTGTCGAAATTCTGAGTGTGGGTATCCAACTGATTTGAAAGAGAAGTAAACCTTTCCTCCTGAGCTGTATACCTCTCTTCTTATAGGTTCATGAATTCCTCTTGTTCCAGTTGCATCTTGTCATACCCAAAATTTTGACCACTAGGATTTCCCATCATTGTTCAAATCATCATCAAAATATGGGTGAACCATCAGTCTCCCCAAAGATGGGTGAGCATCCACTACAGTTAAACTTAGGGTTTCAAGCCCTCTCAGATCTCTTAGACAAAGGGTCAATCACAAAATAACATGATCTTCAACTTGTCTACACACTCAAACATCCACAAAGGATCAAAAAGGACTCCTACTTCAAGGATTAAGCACAAGGCTGCTCCCTTCTAGGTGGATCAAGCCTCAAGATCGCCAGTGTCACCAAATTAGGGTTTTGGTCGACCAGGGCCTCCAGATGGAAATTTTCCCCTGGGCATGAGCCAATGCTTCAAATCATAACCTATGATTCTCCAAGGGACATCATAAACCCAATCATCAATTCAATTTTGCCTCAGGGAATGCATACATCAAAAATCATGAATTAGGGTTTCTTGACCTAATTCACCCCTAAGTTGACTTTTGGGACAAATCATGAACCAAGACCTCAAGACATGATTTGAGGGTCTCTAATGTACCACAATGATCCATTTGCAACAATGGATTGATCCAAGAAGTTTGAGCAACAAGTCTCAATTTCATCTGAACCACAGTTAGGGTTTCGCGGGAAAAGTCAACTGTAACTTTGACTTTTGACCAGGACATGCTCCCAAGACCTAGGACATGATTCAATACACCCTATAACACCCATGGAACATGTCCATCAAGTTTGATTTAGGTCAAAGACATGATTTCCTAAAGGATTGCACAGGTTGGAATTCATCGAATAAAAAGTCAACTATGCGCAAAAGTCAACTTTGACTTTTTGAGATTTTTCACAAAAATGGATTTTTAACCCTAAAATGATGTTAATGTATGATTTGAATCATCATTCATCAAGAAAAATTAAAGAAAGTGGGATAACTTGTAAAAGGGGTAACCATAAAAAACTTAGAAAATTTTCTAAGTTATGAACAAAGTGGCAAGGGTACCAACTTTGGAGGATCATAACTCCTAAACGTCAAAGCCATTTTTCCTCATCCAAAGCTTGATTTGTAGATCTCATGGACCTCTACAAAAGCTAAAATCTGACCCCCCCCCCCTCCAAATTTCTCATGGATTTTGAGTTATGGAATGATCAAAATCACAAAAAGTGAAAATGCCACTTTTTTCCAACACTTAGTGAAATTTTCACTAAGTCAGAATCTGCCTTCACTTTTTACCAAATGTAGGGACATTTTTCACTTGGATCCAAAAAGTATCAAAACCAAATATGATCAAACAGTTGTTATATCATATGTGGGCTTTCCAAAATGGCCAAGAACATCACCAAATTCAACTTGAGCCATGAGATATGACAATGGCAACATGCCTTGCTGAAAACTGCCAAGGCTAGGCAGAGTTTTGCATTTTTGCTCGATTTGGCAAAATCAGATAATTCCAAGCCTTGTCATCACTTTGGACACCTCTGAGGATCAAATCTAAAGGGGACAATCACTGAGCCTAGCCTCCAAAGTCTTTGGAACAAGAAGTAGCATGCCAAACCTAGAACTGCCTAAAATAGGGACAAGACTCCAATTTTGGATTGGAGCATTTAATAGATGCTTAGAGGTGGCAGGACTGACACATTTGCAACTGAATTCAGTCAAGATTCCTCCAACAACTAGGGAACCAAAGCTCTGTGCTCTAACCTCTAGCCATGCCAATGGCTAGAGGAGACTTGGATTTCTATTGAACAACATTGGCCAAACCTCTGCTGCAGTTGCCATTCACTATTGATCCCAAAACAAACTTGCTCTACTATAAATAAAGCTCATTTGTGCTCAGTTTGAGTACACCAAAGCCATCAAACAGATGTTTTCCTCAAAATCCCTCTCTTTAGGCAAAAATGCCTTCTCTAGCAAGGTAACTCAGAGTTTTTGAGTTTGAGAGCATTTTCAATCAAACCAATCACACACACACCTCATAAACATCATATGTAGGTGATCTAAACTCTCACAAGTGACTTGTAACACTAAAATCACAAAGTCACCTCTCAAAACCTCAAAATAAGCTTTTTTTGCATTTTTCAAGCCATGTCTTAATTCAGTCACTTTCCAAACCAGATAAAACCTCAAACACACTCCAAATATCATCCTTGAACTGTCCCAAATGGTTCCCCCCATCTGGAACACCATTTGAGAGAGTTGCTATTTTGGTCACTTTTAACCCCTTTTGCAAGAAAGGACCAGTTTGTGTTTTTGCAAGTACCAACTGATTCCACTCATCCTAAAAGCTTATAAGGGATCATTTGAGTGTGCCCAAAGCATCAAATCATTTCTGGAACAAGAGGTTTGATAGATTGCACAAAAACTCCAAAAAACTCAAAAAGAGGTAAGCCTCATGACTTGAACTTTTCAAAATATGCATTGCTTTGAAGTCCACTGATCATGCAAACCTCATACATGTTATATATGTTGTGTTTGAACCAATTGATCATGTAATTCATGCATGTATCAAAGTGTAGCATAGAAAATGCAATTATATGCCTTTTTCAAAACCACTATCGGGTTTTAAGGAGGGAGTGTGATCAGAAAAAAATACCACCACCATTGGATTCCTTGTGAAATTCTAGGCCAGATACATATAAATTTTGTCTCAAACCATTGAGAAATGAGAAAGTTATGACCTTCACGTTTCTGAGCCAAAACTTGTCTTGCCTTGCCTTGAGCCAGGCCTAAAACCAAGGCATGACTTGTATATTTGTGTTTTCACTTCAAACAATGGATGTATCACCACCCCAGTGGTAAGGCGCATGCCTTGTAACCTTGAGGTCGTGGGTTCAAACCTCACCCATGCCATTTTGTGTTTTTTCACATTTTGTCATTTTTCCAATATTTTTATGTTTTATTAATTAATTGGAAAATTAATAACTCTTTCAATTTTAATTATTTTTTATTGGTTCTTTTTGAAAAAAATCACAAAAATGTTGAAATATTGTATTCCACAAAAAAATTAAGTTTGTATTATTTATTTAATATAATTAGTATTTTTGTGAATAAATTCATTTTTATTTGTTTTTAAACATTTTAAAATGAGCATTCATCTTGAAAAATCAAAACCAAATGAGTTTTAATATCTCTTGTGATTAAAACTTAATTTTTCAAACCTTAAACAAAAATCACAAGTGGTTTATTCAAACCTATTTGGTATTTTTCATTGATTTTCTTTAAATATTTACTTTTAAAAGAAAACAAATTAGGGTTTCTTTGATTTTCACCCTCATAAATCATTTTCAAACACTCATGGGCCTCTAATAGAGTGTAAGACCCAACCCCCTTTTAACCAAAAGAATCTTGGGCCTCAGATATTGTATAAGTCCCTCTGCGTTAAAAGAAACCTCGGCGCGATCGCCGTTTCAAAAATCAAATCCAAATGGGCCTACCTTTGTGTTATAAGCCCCATGTCTTTTCTTTGGGCCTCTATTAGCGTGTAAGACCCAATCCTTTGTAAATACAACCTATTTTTGGGCCTCACTTATTGTATAAGTCCCGTTGTATTTCAAAAGTTTGGCGCAACCATCGCCCGTTTAAAAACAAACTTTGGGTCTCTCCTCGAGCTATAAGACCCACTCAAAACTCTTTTGGGCCTCTATTAGAGTGTAAGACCCAACCCCTTTGAAAACCAAATCATTTTTTGGCCTCAGTCATTGCATAAGACCCACTGCGTTTTCAAAATCTCGGCGAGATCGCCATTTCAAGTGAAAAATCATCTGGGCATACTGTCGCTCCCGGGATTTTCATCCAGGTACAAACGTGAGAGTGGCACAGAAAACAGAGTCGCCAACCGTGTAAATTTATCCCTAGAGAGGGAAAGGGAACACCGCATAAACCTGAGGAAGAGGGAAAGGAATGGTCATCGCAACCATAGCCTGGGTTCAGGAGTCGTTACGCGAGGGGAAGGTGCTAGCACCCCACGCGTCCATCGTACTCGATGGGATCCATGCTTGTTGTCTATTCTAAGGGTGAGTTATCCTATCATTTATGGTTGTACTAAGACGAGGAAGGGGAAAACAAAGACAGACTCGGTAGGACGTCGACGTCCTAGGCCTATGTACCCCCTTTGTGCAATGGGGAATTCAGAGTCAACGTAGTTCGGACCAAGTTCTTTTTTGTGTTTTTTATGAGCGGCGTTAAGTTCGCGTCCGGCAGTTAGGGTCGATGCCTGTTTGCGACTCAGACGGAAAGTAACGTGCCCTTTTTGAAAATAGCCTTTAGTTTGACAATCCCGAAGGACAAAAAGGTTTGAAGTTTGTTTGTATTTTTTAGGACAGAAGTGACTTGAGTTAGTTCATAACTTGCATTGCACCAAAGTCTAGGGCACAGGGACGAATACTTAACGAATCATCCCAAGACAGGACGCTCACTAAGCACTCTAGAAAGATAAGAGGAAGCCCCTCATTTCTCATTCCCTACGCTTAAGGCTCTTGCGCAATACACTTTATCTTTATTAAGTGTTTTCAAGAAGTTTTGAGATGAGAAGAGAGAAGACACAAAGGAAACTCTAAAGGGAAACTAAGAGTCCTAATGTTATCATGCATGGGTGACCTACGGTTAGTGAGGTTTGACGACAACCTAAGCCTAAAGAAAAGAAAAGATGAGAGACAGAAATAGTGAGAGTGGACATGGATAACTATCCACACCCTCAAATAACTTACCTCAGCCTCTGCATAAAAGGTTAGTACAAAACAGACATACGTAAAAGAAATGAGATAAATGAAATCCAGGCAATGACATATAATGGCAATCAAGTGACCTATAACAATCTAAACATGGTTTATGAAGTCAAAGACACAATCCCAAAACAATGGCACAAGTGCCTTTTCAAACAGGTAACCAGACATGATCAGAGATATGCATACAAGAAGACCTCAAACAAAAGCAATCAAACAATTAGCAAAACATCTTCTAAAATCACCAAAGTAATTATCAACATATCTCAACCAGAAGCAAACAACATGTCCAAAACTCATGCAAAAATTCAAGATATAAGTCACTCAAACAATTATGCAAAGACAGATGAGAAACATGGTTCAATATGTAAAAGGAAAGGACTAAAATGCAATATGAAATGATTTTAAAAATTAGAGAAAAATATTTTAATGCAATTTAGTGTATTGGTGAAAAAATACAAAAAGAATGAGTTCAGAAGGTTTTGTATGCTATGAGAACAAAATTCTACAAGTTTAGGTATGCATGATATGAATAATTCAAAAAGAAAATAAACAAATAATTATTTCAGATGCTAAAAATAAAATAAAATAATAAAATAAAATTTGGGAAAATTTTATAAAATTATAAATGTGACTCATGAATTTTTCTGGGAATTTTTTAATGCAATTATCTATTTTTAAAAATTAAAAATGAATTAATGTCAATTAAATAAAATAAAACGAATTGAAAACAAGTGGGGGGTGTTCAGCAGTTTATTCACGTTGGAATGATAATGGGCTGGAAAAGAGGGTGTGTGAATAGGAAGCCCAGTCCACATAATTAATCAGAAAAATAATAAAATAAAAAAGAGGCACGCGTGGACTTCAGTCAACCCAGTTGACTCACCCTCACCTTCAGATTGATCCAACGTCACACACTCTGTCAACATCAACAATGAGTATTCAAGATCTAGGGCTCAGATCAAAACGTACACAATAACCAATGTACAGAAGCACACACGCAAATACTCAGCATACCCTACACTCCCACGTGAGCAGCACATGGGTTCATTAATTTGTTGGCACAATTCCATCCATACGATTCATCAAACGCACAAGATTAAGTCAACAAAAGAAAAAGTAATTAAGATGAGAGATCTGGATATGATGCACACGATAGTAACCATGGGGTAATGAACACACAATCATTAAATAAAAATAAAAAAATAATAAACGTGGCAATGCATGAACCGTACGATCAAAGCCACCAACGGCCACAATTTCGTCTTCCCCAACCAAACCCTAATCTCGCCGGAACCCTCACCAGCCGCCGGAGCTAGGGTTCCGGCCACCACCCACGGCCACCTGCAACTCAAAGAAACCCAGAAAACGCAAACGAATATACCATTTTGTCCAGATTTTTACCAGGATCACGAATATCCAATCAAAAATCACAAATAACCAATGCATAAGGAGATTCGAATGAAAAAGGTTAGGGCTCAAAAACTTTAAACACACGATACAACCAATATACGCATCCAAACTAAAAAAAAACTACATCAGAATGATCAGCAACAATCACAGATTATTATGCGCATCAAAAAGAGGAGTTTTAGGAACATGTAAATTGCACTAACCTGAGATTATGCAGACTGTATCCCTTGCTATTAGCTTCAAGTGATGGACGATTTACGCTCTATAGATGCCAAGGATGAAGTTTGTGGAAGAAGTTTTGGAAAAGCTCTTGTTGCTTGAGAGATACGAATGATCCAAGTTTTAGGGTTCAAGCTTTCTTCCTCCTCCAAATCACGTGTCCTTTTTCCAACCCTAACATGAGTTAGCTTAAATAGGCTAGGTTAATCCATTGATCAGCATTTGGGCCTTGGTAATTCCCCACTTAATGAGTTTTGGATGATTTTAGAAAATTACATCATGTGAAATACACCCTCCTCCATGCATGCATATCCAAACCTTTGATGATGGATCACTTATTTAACAATTGTTAATCACGCCTGAATTTGATTTGGGCCTTGAGATGTCTTGGTTCATGAGTTTTCAATAATTTGGCAATTTTACACCATGTGAAATAAGTAATGAATAAGCCATGAAATTTCTTGGTTCAAAGGCCCAAAATGATCCTTAATTAGGGTTCTTTGATGTTAGAATGTGACATGAAGCAATGGAATCAATTATAGGCCACCATGTCCCAAAATGCAAAAGTTGTGAAAGTGGAACCCTAAAAACCACCTTGCCTTCTTTTGGTCATAACTTGAGTTTCACAAATGATATGGGGACCCACTAGTACTTGTTGGAAAGGGGAGAAAAAGATCTTCAACTTTCATGTTTGAGGAAAATTAATTTGAAGCTTTCTTGAAGATGAGAAGTCAAGTTGAATGTAGTGTAACGACTTGCCCAAAAAGGAAACTTTCAAATTATAGGTCATTTCCATATTTAGTAACTTTTGCACCAACCCTTGATTCTTGATAAATGGTATGAAACTTGACCCTTGAAGACCATGTGAGGATGTGAGACCTTGAAAACCTTGAAGAGAACCTCAAAATTTCACAGTTGACTTCCCTCTCACTGTTGACTTTTCTCTTGGTCCTCCTGATTCCCAATCCATTGGCCAATTGAACTTCTCCTGAACCAAACTGATGGACAATCTTCCATTCCTAGATACTTGGGGACCCAAGGAATACCATGGGATCAAGTCTTGCCCAAGAAATCAGAAATAAACTGACTTTATAGCAAACCCTAATCTTGGTATCCTCAGTCTAGGAGGAAATAGCACAGTCTCCAAATCCAAATTCCTCTGAATATGATGTGTATCCTCTCCAACAAAGATAAGATATGCCATTTGGTGATGATAAAAACCCAAGAAACTCAAAACCCTAATTTCTGCACTGGTTAGGAGAGTGATCCACCTGAGCTCTCTTGGACAAAACAAGGACTCTTGCTTGACCCTTTGAAGAACATCTTCTCCTCTTGAACTTGCCTCTGGCACCTTGACCCCATGCTAAGAACCAATGATATGCACACATGATAATGCAAAAAATGAAATGAAACATAAGCCAGTTAGTACTAAAGTAAGGAGGGCAAATTTTGGGGTGCAACACATACCCTCGAGTAGTAAGACCCATTTCTTTTCTTTAAAACACTCTTGGGCCTCTAATAGAGTGTAAGTCCTATCCCTTTGTACAGAAAACCTTTCTTGGGTCTCAGTCACTTTTATAAGTCTCTGTACAAAAACGACAGTGCGATCACTGATAAAAACCTGGGCCTCTCCTTGAGCTGTAAGCCCCAATCTTTCTTTTCAAAGCACTTTCTCCTTTGATTTTGAATATAATATTGTTATCAAAGTTTTCTTTGTTGAATAAACTAACAAAACAACATGGAAGCTCTACAACTGAGTAAGTGTTTACCCGCTTTCATTTACCGCTTTCATATGTATATAACTGTACTGTGGGGCTATTTCGTTGTAAGACTTCTTTCATAAACTCATATCAACTGTGTAATAATAGTATACATATTTAGAGTTCCCCGGCAACTACGTCTAGCACTAGGTAAAGCCCTGTTGATCACTCTTAAAGATAGACAAAACTAGACCTCCCATAGGAGCACCAGATACAGTCTTCTCTTCGGATGTCCCTCCTAGGAATTGTCAAGAAACTCTACTCCCCAGAGATGATCTTTTCTCCATGAATGGCATCTCTTAAGTTTCTTCCAAATTCTCGAACTTTCCTGGCTTGATCTATTCTCTGTGAATAGCGTGTCTTGAATTTCTCGGGGTTTGGGGACCCATAGGCTTCTTAAAAGCATCCTCGCCTCCTCTTGGGCATTGTACAAGGACCCGTCGGCTTCTTAGAAGTGTTCACAGCCTCCTCTTAGGCTTCGTATAATGATTCTTCCTTCGGGAATGATAGCCTCCTCTTGGGCTTCGTACAAATTGTCCCTTGGCTTCTTAAAAGTTTCCAGCCTCCTCTTGGGCTTCGTACAAATTGTCCCGACGACCTCCTAGAGGTATAGGAACAGAAATTAGTCATCTTGATAGAACAGTCTTTCAAAGAGTCTAGATCCTACTACTGTTTCTTAAAACATAGTACAAAAGATAAAACTCTAGACTTGGACAGTCTAATTTCCTTGAGTCTCAAAGACATTCTCAAGCTCCCTTCAAAAATAGGAAGAAACCCCGTAGAGTCAGACAGTCTCAATACCCTTTGGATTTCCCATTTTCTTAAAGAACAGGAAATAATCCCGATCCTCTGATCAAATCCATGAGTAAAACATTACTCATATAAGAACTGATTTTCTCTTTGAACCCACATACTGGACCTGTCACTCAACTGAAACAGTTACGATAGCCTCCTCTTGGGCTTTGTACAAATGAATATCTCCACCGGAGTTAACCTTTTTTAGACTCTCTTTTTGAGTCAAACATCTTTATCCTCAATCTCGGGCTTTGTACGAAATACAAAAAGACTCTTGGTGGGTCGACCTCTTTAGCCTCCATCTCGGGCTTTGTACGAGATACCAAAGCACTCTCTTGTTGAGTCGATCCTCTTTAGCCTCCATCTTGGGCTTCGTACAAGATACCAAAAGACTCCCTTGTTGAGTCAAACAGCCTCTATCTCGGGCTTCGTACGAGACACAAAAAGACTCTCTTGTTGAGTCACCCTTTTTAGCCTCTCTCTCGGGCGTCGTACGAGACACATAAAAAGAAACACCCTCTTGTTGGGCCAATAGCCTCCTCTTAGGCTTTGTATAAGGAAACCCCGGTTGAACCAATCAACCTTTAGCATCAAAGTTGTGCCTCGTTCACAGTATACAAACATCAATAACTCCTTTCCCTTCATCTAATTGTTGTAAGCAGCAAGCCTCTGGATCATTTACATCCATGCCACTGTCCCTCTTTTAGCATGAGAAATTCCTAAGGAAAGATGGCATTGCTCTACACTGAGTTGAAGTCTTCTCCTCTAGGTTAGAAAGCCCCTATAAAGGAAATTATGGCATTGCCGGATTCACATATCCCAGTTAAAGTAATTCTCCTTTATAACCAGTCACCCAACAGTTGTGACAGACAGACCCCTCTTTAGATATGACAAATTCTCTCTAAAGACAAGACCTTTTAGCTTCACATCTTGGGCTTCGAACAAGATACAATTAGACCCTTCAGCTTCACATCTTGGGCTTTGAACAAGATACAAAACCACCTTTAGCTTCACGTCTTAGGCTTTGAACAAGACACCAAAACGACCTCTTTCCTCCCATAGAATAGGAGGAACTACGATCGCTCTGATTTCCCTGTTTCGGAAAACGGAAATACGTAGGCATAAGATTGAAAGAAAAATCTTAGCGAGCACACTAATCAAAAACCCTAAAATCCTATACCTTCACACATCAAACGAAAAGTATCGGTCCTAACATCCTACCAATAGCACAGTCCTGTCATTTCACTCTAAACAATGTAAGAAGAAAGAGGCCCTATTTCCATACCGCATCCGTAACCTAACAGACCGCTGTTTAAACTCAATATGCAAGCAGGGTTAATTGGAGACATCTATTTCCCTTCCTTAGTCAACTCAATAGGATAAAAAATGAATCGACCTGTAGTAACCCCAAAAGAGCGACAGCGCCTAAGAAACGCGTCCCAGTTTCGCTCGCTACAGAAAAGTGGCGCCCACCGTGGGGCCGATTTTTTAATCTTAAAATCCAGGGTGAAAACTTTGGACAAATCCTTCACTGGGGACTTCACTAGGGATAAGATTTATTGACTTCACTAGGATCTTAGGTCAAAACCTTTAAATTGGGAAGGAACCACAGAGTGGCGACTCCGCCGGGGAGCCATTTTCTGTCAGGAACATAGGATTCATAGCTTTTAAAAAGTCTAGGACATTAGGACAAATATATACTGCTTTTCCTAATTGATATATGTGATTATTTTTCTGCTAATGGGAATGCGTGTGATGCCGCATGTGGAAAGATTGAGTATACACCTAGGAAAAACCCCTTTTAATGGTGCGGAAGCTATCGGAAATAGTTGTCACGCGATACCACCCTCTTCTGAGGATTCTTCGAAAAACACCACCTAGCACGGTTCCTGGCCCGCTGGTGTTTTCTCGACAAGAATTGATGATGATGAGAGACAGGTACAAAAATCACTAGTAAACCTTTGGGATGGGTAGAGCCTCGACTCCGTGACACCGACCCTTTGACCCCATGTTTTTTCTATGTTTTTGTGTGCTGCATTCATGCATTCATTTAAAAAACATTAAAACAAAGAAAAATCTTCTCTTCTAGTCTCTCTTTTTCAAATTAAACTAAGACAATGATTGTAAATGTCAGAGAAAAAGATTGCGCTCATGGATCTCGGTAGAAGGAGAACTCATAAGTATACCTTCAAGGTTCCAAAACTAGAGGATTTGAGAGGTTTGGCGAGAATGATCACAAACCATGAGGCTTTCAGAGCCAAGTACGGAGGGCTACTATCTCTATTAAGGGTCCATGTGATTGAGGGAATCATGGAGGCACTCATTCAGTTTTACGATCCGGTCTATCACTGTTTCACATTCCCGGATTACCAACTAGCACCAACGCTGAAGGAGTATTCTCATCTGACCGATTTACACATTACTGGAATGGAAGAAATTCCAAAGGATCAGACCATTGCAAGAGCAATTTATTTGGATGAGTCAGAGGTCAGGGCTCACATGACCATTACGGGTGGCATCCAAGGTTTGCCAGCCCAGTTTCTGACAAAGAAGGCCATGTACTTCGCTAGTATAGGGAACGTGACTGCTTTTGAAAGCATCTTTGTTTTACTCACCTACGGGTTATTTCTGTTGCCCAACATTAATAACTTCGTTGATATCAACTCCATTAAGGTTTTTCTCATTAGAAACCCTGTACCAACCTTGCTCGAGGACGCGTATCATTCTGTACACTTAGGGAATTTGTACAGCGGAGGGGAGATCACGTGTTGTGTGCCCATGCTATACAAATGGTTTATCTCCCATTTACCTAAGTCTGCCACTTTTTGGGATCACAAGAGTGCCTTACGTTGGTCGCAGAAAATCATGTCTCTTACCAGCTCTGACATAGATTGGTGTAATAGGAGTTATGAGGGAATCAGAATCATTGACCGTTGTGGAAACTTCCCCAACGTACCCCTCATAGGAACTAAAGGAGGAATCAATTACCATCCAGCTCTTGCTCGTCGTCAATTTAGATACCCGATGAGGCATGTCCCGCGCAACGCTCATCTGGAAGGTCTTTTCTTCAAAGAAGGAGAAAATGACAGAGCACTAAAGATGGAAATAGTGCACGCTTGGAAACACATTCATAAGAAAGGACGGGAGTCTCTAGGAAAACCGGACTGTGTCTCGGTGGAGCCTTATCTCCACTTGGTACAAACTAGAGCTCTCAAGCTAAAGATGCCTTATCCTCGTCACGGAGTTCTTCCGCCAAGGGAATCTGTCTTGTACTTCATGACTGAAACGGAAAAACTTCAGGTTACTCTTAACAAAGTTCAGCGGGAGAGAAGGTCTTGGAAGAACAAGTACCGCATTCTCAATGTGGAGTGTATCAAAATACAACAACTACTGAAAGATAAGGATGCTCTGATTGAGATTTTGGAGCAGCATGCTGTAGAGAATCAGGATGGCCAAAGGAATTTGCTCACTCCTTTCACCTGGCAAAGGAATGACAACCCGATAACGGCCCAAGAGCCCCGGTCCAAGAAAAGGAAAGTGTCAGAATCAGCACCCGAGTTCTCCTCAGATAGGACTCGGGACCCATTAGCTTAGGTTTCTGTTTCTGCGCCTTGTAATCTACTGTATTTCTGTTTCCGCAATCCTTTGAATTCAATAAAACGGGGGTTTCCCCACTGTTTGATATTTGCAATCTAATTGTCGAAGTTTATTTTGATTAAACCAAAAAAACAATTAATATAATCATTGCATTCATCATTCTTCCGTCATGTATTCTTCTTACCTACGAATCTCACGTTTGTGTCTCGATTCTAGAGTCAAACTGTCTCATTCGTACAATACTCGGGGCAATCGTTAGAAAAAGATGGATGATCTTGAGGAAGAGAACAGAGAGTTGAAAGAAGAGATCAACGCTCTGAGAGAGGATATGAGAAAGCTTCTTAACGACATGCAAGCCATGGTAGAAGCTCAACTACAAAGAACTATGATCTCAGAGATCACCTCAACGCCCATAGTGGAGAAGTATGATCCTAGGTGTCAAATGCCGAAAGATCGTCCTTGGGGCATGCCTGTTAACTATATCCCAGAAGGATATGTTCTGCCGATCACTGAGGATCAGGGAATCATAGCAGAAGCCGCTGGGCCTGAAGGTTACAAACTTTGGGAAAGCGAGGATACCAGAGGTATATTGAGGACTCATGAAATTTACAAACTTTGGGAGGCGCCAAGGTTCACCTCCGTAGTCACGGTACCACCCCCTGTGGTGCACACTGTCCCGGAAGGACAGATTCCACAGATACCTTCTGGTAGAAAGGAAACTATGTTCGATAGAATGGATGAATTCTAGGAACGGTTCTTGGAAATGCAGAAGGAACTGCAAGCCATTCGCGGTCAGGATCTATTTGGAAAGGACGCCGCGGACCTCTGCTTGGTCCCCAATGTGAAAGTTCCGCATAAGTTCCAAGTGCCCGACTTTGAAAAATACAAGGGTAACTCTTGCCCTCAGAGTCACTTGGTGATGTACGCTCGGTGAATGTCAGCTCAGACGGAGAATCAGGACCTACTAATTCACTACTTTCAGGATAGTTTAATCGGTGTTGCCTTAAAATGGTACATGGGTTTAAACCATGCTACTATTAGCACATTCAGAGATCTTGGCACTGCCTTCGTCCAACAATACAAGTACAATTTGGACATGGCACCAGACAAAGATCAACTCAGATCAATGTCACAAAAGGACAAGGAAACCTTTAAGGAGTACGCTCAGAGATGGCGTGAAGTCGCCGCCCAAATTTGTCTACCTCTTGAGGAAAAAGAGATGACAAAGATCTTCTTAAAGACCTTAAGCTCATTTTACTACAACAGAATGGTTGCTAGTGCTCCCAGTGATTTCACCGAAATGGTCGGTATGGGAGTTCGTCTTGAGGAAGCCGTCCGAGAAGGACGTTTAGTAAAAGACGCTGGATCATCAAGTAGTATAAAACGATACGGTAGTGCTCTCCCTAAGAAAAAAGAGCAAGATATTGGGAATATCTCTCTCGGAAAGCAAAGGCGACGTTATCAACTAGTAGCAGCTGTGACTCTTGCTATTAACCCCACGTCTATTCCTACGTATCAGCCTCAGGTTGCGCAGAGCCAACCTAATCAGCAGCAAAGGACACAACAGCCTCTTCAGCAGGCTTGTCCTCAATACAACAACAACTGTACAAAACGGCCACAAGGATTTGATCCTATACCCATATCATACGCAGAACTATTTCCGTTACTACTAGCCAAGGGGCACATCCAGACTAAGTCCCCTCTTACAGTACCGGAAATTCCGCCTTTTTGGTTTAAGGTGGACCAGACTTGCCCTTACCATCAAGGAGGATCGGGGCATAACATAGAGAATTGTCTTAATTTCAAATCTGACGTGCAAAAGCTTGTTAGGAGCGGGCTCTTATCTTTCAAAGATACGAATCCCAATGTTCTCACGAACCCACTGCCTCAACACGAGAAAGCTGCAGTCAACCTGATAGAGGGAGAGTCTAAAAACGTCTATCAAATTCACGATGTACTCTTGTTGAGGACCAATCTGGTCAAGATGCATTGTAGGCAGAGTGGATATGGCCATGTGCCACCTCATAATTATCATCAATGTGATATCTGCTCTAAAACCAATCGAGGATGTTCTGTGGTGCAATCAGCTCTACAGGAACAGATGGATCTCGGATGGATCCAAGAGCACCGAGTTCGTGGAGTTAACATGGTCTATACGAATTCCAACGTCATTCAAAACCACGACATCCGAGCGATGAATGTCAACTTGGTGGCGATACACTCAAGGAAAAACCAGTATCATAATCTTCCGCAGCACGATTACAGTTCTTGTCTGACTTGCTCGATAAACAAACAGGGATGCTCTTTCATACAAGAGGCCCTCCAACGTCTGATGGATCTTGGATGGATCCAGGACTACCATGATAGGAATCCCTATCAGATCAACATGGTTCAAATCTTTGATATTCGCCTGATGAATACCAACCTGGTAGAGTTACATGCTGAACAAGCCCGCCTCAGGTTCCTAATATCACATGACTACCAAAGCTGTAAAGCGGGTTGCGAAAACGATCAAGGTTGTGCTCTTGTCCAGGAAGCACTTCAGCACTTGTTAAATCATTGGTGGCTTCCCATCTATATGGATGAAGACACTCAGCAGATCCGTATCAATAATAGGAACCCTACTCGGCGTCAAAGTCAGGATGTCCGATCAGTGGAAACTAACCTAGTGAGGTTGCATTGCATTCAAAGCGGGCGTGGTCAGGTGCCACCACACAATTATGAACGTTGTAGAGTCTGTTCGGAAAGTAACCAAGGGTGCTACCTTGTGCGAGCAGCTCTTCAGGGGCAGGTGGATCATGGAGAGATTCATCCATATCTGGGTTCCGGACCAATCAACTGGACGCCGAGCTACCTTGCAGATCAAATTGAGGACGTTGTCGTAATCTCTGATCATCATAGGACTAGGGATGTTTTTGCCATCATCCCTCTACTTGACGAATCAAGAGTTCCTAGCCAGGAACGGATCGAGATTACTTACGATGGTCAGAAAAACCAGAAGGCTCCCATAGTCATCTACTTACCAGGACCACTACCGTATGAATCGACTAAGGATATCCCTTTCAAATACGGTACAACAATAATTGAAAATGGAAAGGAAATTCCATTACCCTCTGTCGTGAATATTGCAGACATCAGTCGTGTAACGCGGAGTGGTAGAGTCTTCAACAGAGGAGTTGGAGAATCTAACAGAGAAAAGGAACCTCCGACAGAAGTTCCCTATCCGCCAGTCGGTCAATCCAGTATTCCCGACCTTTCGAAAAACAATGATGAGATGTTGAAGCTCATCCAAAGGAGTGAATACAACATTGTTGATCAACTGTTATAGACTCCTTCAAAGATCTCGGTATTATCACTATTACTCAGTTCAGAAGCGCACAGGGAGGCTCTACAGAAAATCTTGGAGCAAGCCTTTATGCAACAGGATGTAACAATCAGACAGTTCGATAGTATCGTCTCTAACATCACTTCCTGCAATAATTTGGGATTTAGTGAGCAGGAATTACCTGAAGAGGGTCATCGTCATCACATGGCACTCAATATCACAGTTAACTGCCAGGACGATGCTTTAGCCAGCGTACTGGTAGACACAGGGTCAGCCCTGAATGTTATGCCGAAGTCCACTTTGATGCAATTATCATTCAAAGGCCCTCCGATGAGAACCAGCGAGTTCGTCGTCAAAGCCTTTGACGGATCCAGAAAAATGGTTATCGGCGAAGTCGACCTTCCCATAACTATCGGTCCTCACACTTTCTAAGTCACTTTCCAAGTCATGGACATCCGGGCAACATACAGTTGTTTATTAGGAAGACCTTGGATACATCAGGCTGGAGCGGCCACCTCGACCCTCCACCAAAAGCTAAAGTTCGTCCAGAACGGTCAACTCGTCACAGTCTGTGGGGAACAGGCTTTGCTCGTAAGCAATTTATCGTCATCCACTTATGTGGAACCGGAAGGGATAATCGGAACCCAGTTCATACGCTTTCGCTACACCATGGCGATCAATCCGAAGGAGGAACTTTGATTTCCTCATACAAAGATGCTATCAAAGCGGTCGAAGGTGCCCATACAACAGGATAGGGACAGCTTGTCATTCCTACAGACAATAAAACAAAGCAGGGTCTTGGTTTTTCTGCAACCTGTACCCAGACAGATGCCAACGATGAAAGTCTTCATCCCATTCAGAACTTCTTCCACAGTGGAGGCTTCCTCCAGCCAGTGACTCAAGACGTACACACTATCAATGAGGAGGATCCCTCTAACACAGATAAGGAATGGAAGTCCTACCTCAACGAGGACGGTTATATGTCTCAGGATGAAACACAGACTCCTTTTTGCTTTCCAACACAGAGCCCGAGATTTATACCCCGATCAGATATCGAAATGATATATGGAGATTGTGATCCGGAAGGATGTCGTGCTCCACCAAATTCATTAGAGGAAGACACTCCGATGAAGGACAATTTTGACTACACCTACTATGGCCCGATGGATGGTCTGCCGATGTGGCAACCGTATCCAGGAGACTTAGGGCAAGAAAGTCAGCTGAACAAGGAAAATCAACTGAGCCTTATTGAACAGAATACCTATGTTCCCACCATGTCATGGGATCAACACTCAGGTCATTCAGAGCCTACTCAGCATGACGATGAATTTGCAATGTTTGCAGAACTAAAATTCATCAACTACGTTTTTCCTGAGGTCAACATCATCGAGAGAGATGACTCCTCCAGTTCCAAAGAAGTGTGGGACACCTTGGGACAACCGAGTGGAAAATTTGACTATATGGTCAAGTACACCGCTCTCGAAAGCTCTCGTATCAGGCTCGAAGATATCCAGCCGACTGGATGGGGAGATGTACCTGAGAGCACCAATACTCTGCATAATACAACAGAGGAATCCTCCTACGACAACTATGCTTGGGAGACAGATTCCAATGATCCTGCTCCACCAGAAATCAGCGTTATTTTTGAAGACAAATCAAGGAAGGTACCAGACTTTGTGATTCACCGAGGAGTTCGCCGTCAATGGGTTGCTATCGATGTTCCGAAGATTGTTCATAAGTCAAAGTAATTGTCGTCTTTAACCTTTCACCATGCCCAGGTGAAACGGATGTTTTGATGGGGCTCGCTTTCTGTAAATTTTCCCTCTTCGCTTCGCCCAAAGCGACAGAGCTTTGTTTTATAGGGCTGTAGTTTCAAGAACCGACTTGTTCATTAATAAAATAACGTCGTTCTATAATTTCCGCATTAATTACTATTTTCTCTTTTCGTTTTTCAGAAAATGGTAATCCTAAAAAACAATAATAATAATAAACAAGCAGTAATAAAAAATACAGTGCACACACTTTTGCATTCTCAATCCCTTCTAAACACGAATTATACCATCATGCAGATTACTTGTTTTAAACCCAGTTGAAACATACGATCCGATGCCTTCTCCCGACTTTGAATTCCCGGTATTTGGGGCTGAAGAAGAAGATGACGACGAAATTCTAGAGGAGATCTCCCGACTACTCAGACAAGAGGAAAGGTCCATTGAACCTCACAAAGAGCCGTTGGAAACGGTAAACTTGGGTTCAGAAAAAGAGAGAAAAGAAATCAGGATTGGGGCACTGCTCAGTCCAACTGCTAAAGAGAGTTTAACAAAGCTTCTCAGAGAGTTTCTCGATGTATTCGCTTGGTCCTATCAGGACATGCCAGGGTTGGATACCAGCATCATGGAATATCACTTACCATTGAAATCGGAATGTCCTCCAGTAAAGCAAAGGTTGAGACGGATTCACCCGGACATGGCCATCAAAATCAAAGAGGAGGTACAGAAACAGATCGACGCGGGTTTCCTCGCCACGTCTGAATATCCTCAATGGTTAGCTAACATTGTACTCGTTCCCAAAAAGGACGGAAAGGTCAGAATGTGTCTCGACTACAGGGATCTGAACAAGGCTAGTCTAAAGGACGACTTTCCTTTACCACACATTGACGTGCTGGTAGACAGTACAGCAAAGTTCAAAGTTTTCTCCTTCATGGATGGATTCTCGGGCTATAACCAGATCAAAATGGCGCCGAAAGACATGGAGAAAACTTCGTTCATTACCCCATGGGGTACCTTTTGTTACAAGGTAATGTCGTTCGGTTTGAAGAATGTCAGGGCAACCTATCAAAGGGCCATGACTACTCTGTTTCATGACATGATACACAAGGAAATCGAGGTATATGTCGATGACATGATTGCAAAATCTAGAACAGAGGAGGAGCATGTGACCCATCTGTCAAAACTATTCGAGTGTTTGAGAAAGTACAAACTCCGCTTGAATCCCAACAAGTGCGCCTTCGGTGTCCGATCAGGGAAACTCTTAGGGTTCATCGTCAGCCAAAAAGGAATTGAGGTTGATCCTGACAAGGTCAAGGCCATTCGAGAGATGCCTTCTCTGAAAACTGAAAAACAAGTCAGAGGATTCCTAGGACGTTTGAACTACATCTCCAGATTCATATTCCTTATGACCGCGACGTGTGCGCTGATCTTCAAATTACTCAAAAAGAACCAGGACTGCGTTTGGACAGAGGATTGCCAAACTGCCTTCGACAGTATTAAGGAATACCTGTTGAATCTGTCGATTATATCACCTCCAGTGGAAGGAAGACCACTGATCATCTATTTAACAGTCCTAGAGGACTCAATGGGATGTGTACTTGGCCAACAAGATGAAACCAAATGGAAAGAGTCTGCCATTTACTATCTGAGCAAGAAGTTTACCGACTGTGAAACTCGGTACACTACACTCGAGAAAACTTGTTGCGCTTTGGCTTGGGCAGCCAAACGTCTTCGCCAGTACATGATTCGTCACACCACTTGGTTGGTCTCCGAGATGGATCCAATCAAGTATGTATTTGAAAAGCCTGCTCTCACGGGAAGGATTGCCCGTTGGCAGATGTTGTTATCAGAATATGACATAGAGTACCGCTCAAAAAGCCGTTAAGGGGAGTATTTTAGCCAATCATTTTGCTCATCAACCGATTGACGATCAGGAATCAATCGGGTTTGACTTCCCAGATGAAGATGTCATGTCTCTAAAAATGAAAGACTGCGATGAACCGCTACCCAGTGAAGGGCCAAAACCAGGTTCCCAATGGGGACTTATCTTTGACGGAGCAGTCAATCAGTACGGAAACAGAATTGGGGAAATCATTGTTACCCCTCAGGGTACCCACATTCCTTTCACCGCCAGACTTACGTTCAAGTGTACGAACAACGAGGCCGAATACGAAGCTTGTATTATGGGTCTCGAAGAAGCGATCGATGGAGATTCAGCGCTGGTCATCAATCAAATAAAAGGAGATTGGAACACATACCAATCCGGATTGATTCCCCTACAAGGATTACGCGAGAAGGTTGTTACCCTTCTTCAACAGAATCGAGTTTCATCACATTCCTCGTGAAGAGAATCACATGGCTGATGCATTAGCCACTCTCTCTTCCATGATTAGTGTAGGTCAATGGAACGACTTACCTAAGATTGACATAATGCGCCTTGAACGGCCCGCTTACATCTTCACGATTGAAGCAGTCATAGACGACAAACCTTGGTATCACGATATCAAATGCTTCCTTCAGAAACAAAAGTACCCACCTGGGGCATCCAGGAAAGACAGAAAAAATCTCAGAAGACTGGCTGGCAGTTTCTTCCTGAGCTGTGATACCCTCTATAAGAGAAACTTTGACATGGTCTTGCTCCGATGTGTAGACAGACCAGAAGCAAACATGCTGATAAAGGAAATTCACGAAGGATCCTTTGGCACTCATGCCAACGGAAACACAATGGCGAGAAAAATTCTGAGAGCAGGGTACTATTGGTTGACAATGGAATCCGATTGCTACAAGTACATGAGGAGGTGTCACAAGTGTCAGATATACTCCGACAAAATCCATGTACCACCATCACATCTCAAAGTTCTTTCTTTCCCATGGCCTTTTTCCATATGGGGGATCGACATGATTGGCATGATTGAGCCCAAGGCTTCGAACGGACATCGGTTCATCCTGGTAGGCATTGACTACTTCACCAAGTGGGTCGAAACAGCGTCATACGCTAATGTAACCCGACAAGCGGTGGTCCGATTTATCAAAAACAATATCATCTGCCGTTATGGTGTTCTGAGCCAGATCATTACTGATAATGGATCTAACTTGAACAATAAGATGATGAAAGAGTTGTGCGCTAAGTTCAAGATCGAACACCATAACTCACCTCCCTACCGACCCAAGATGAACGGAGCGGTAGAAGCGGCTAACAAGAATATCAAAAAGATCGTTCAAAAGATGGTTGTAACCTATAAAGACTGGCACGAGATGCTACCCTTTGCTCTTCACGGTTATTGCACATCTATTCGCACTTCAACAGGGGAAACCCCTTTCTCTCTAGTATATGGCATGGAAGCAGTGCTCCCCATCGAAGTAGATATCTCATCGATCCGGGTATTGATGGAAGCTAAGCTTACAGAAGCTGAGTGGTGTCAAAGTCGACACAACGAATTACACCTGATCGAGGAGAAGCGAATCACGACTCTATGCCATGGTCAGTTGTATCAGCAAAGAATGAAGAGGGTGTTTAACAAAAAGGTCCGACCTCGCGTCTTCCGGAAAGGAGACTTCGTGCTCAAGAAGATACAATCTTTTCTCACTGATTCTCGGGGCAAATGGACTCCGAATTATGATGGCCCCTATGTGGTCACGAAAACTTTCTCAGGCGGCGCCTTGAGACTTGCAACCATGGACGGAGAGGAATTTGCCTACCCCACGAATGTTGATGTAGTCAAGAAATACTTCGCCTAAACTAAAAACAAAGTCTCGGTGGATTGAAAACCCGAAAGGGCGGTCCAGACAAAAATTAGAGACATGATCAAAAATCATCCCGGTGGATTGGAAATCTCAAAGTACAGTCCAGGCAAGAATTAGGGATAATGGCAAGTAACTACGCTCAGCAAAGAGGCAAATCCCTCAATTGCAGTTACACCATCCATCGGAGGAAAACTCCAGTCAAGGTCATCTTCGACAGAAGCTCAGGATGTCCCGAATTCAAAGTTGATAGAAGGATAGTGGTCGCTATGTTTCGACGTAGCCCTTTTCCTTTAAATTACCATTTTCTAACTTTGTATATACTCTTTGGAATCACGCGCTTGGCTGATTTCCATCCTATCAATAAAATGTGAGCCCTTGTGCTTTTGTTTGTAATTCTCATTTGTTTTAGCTTTACAGAATGGCGTTGTTAACATGATTAACGATTCTTGAAATAAAACGAAAATGAATTTACTTGTTAAAACTTTTTCTGCTTTTAAAATAAAGATGGCAATTTCTTTTGACTGTTGAACCATCGAAAGAATGTCGCTCGCTTCTCCAAAGGTGTTCGAACCTCAAAGTGCAGAATCAAAGTATTCCTTCTAAACCAGCCCGCCTGAACGAAGGATCAGTTGTATCAGATGCAACTTTCCCATCTGATACCCTTTGGCCGAGTTCTTATCTCCTAAGTCCGACCAACGGTATTCCCCGCAGGGATTATCTCTCCTAAGCAAGGCAGAATTGCTACTTTTGAACCAACGGTACTTCTTCGCCCCGCGATGGCCGAGTATCTAGTCGTGTTCATCCATCAGTCTATATGTCGTGTCAGTTTTGTCAGCATATACATACATACATCATGCATTATTGATTTACATTCATATTGCATCACTATCACTCTAGTCGGTCTTATCCCCTAGTGATAACAGTCCTCTCAATCGAGTTGTCAGCCCTTTCCTCGTCAGGAAGTGTTGCGTCTGAACAATCTCTCTCCTCCAGTTTATTTCTGGATTGAAGTTGGGTCCTCGACCACTTTGATAACTTGAACCTCTGAAAGGCCAGAAAACGTTCAACAAACATCACTCTTTGCCATTGAAGATGATATCCTTGCTTTCCCGGATTAAGGAAAATCCCCAGAGAAAGCCTCTTAATCAGAGATTCGACAATACAGCAGTTTTTCTCTGAAAAACCACTGATGAAAAGGTCATCGGCACCTCAAAATTGGATCCCATCATATGGCATTTCTCCGGGAAGATCCCGAGAAAAGTATGATGTAAGACCTCAAGCGAAAAAGTCTCTCAAGAGATTCGTTTTCCCCGATAGAGTCAACAAATGGCATCTCCAAACAGAGAAGTTTGTGCACCTCTACAACTCAGACGACTGGGTCCCCCGGCAAGTCTGACATCAAAACTTTTTTCATCAAATGGCATCTCCCCAGGAAAATTCAGCGAGAAGTTTGAGGAAAACCGCTACGAATAGCGTCCTTTGTCAATAAAGTTTATTGACAAAAGAAACTAAGACCAGGTCCTTGGTAAGAAACCAAGATCGAGGGGAAGTTTATATCAGAAACTAAGACCAGTTCCTTGGTAGGAAACCAGGATCGAGGGGAAGTTTACATCAGAAACTTAGACCAGTTCCTTGGTAGGAAACCAAGATCGAGGGGAAGTTCATATCAGAAACTTAGACCAGTTCCTTGGTAGGAAACCAGGATCGAGGGGAAGTTCATTTAAGAAACTTAGACCAGTTCCTTGGTAGGAAACCAGGATCGAGGGGAAGTTCATTTAAGAAACTTAGACTAGTTCCTTGGTAGGAAACCAAGATCGAGGGGAAGTTTATATCAGAAACTGAGACCATTTCCTTGGTAGGAAACCAGGATCGAGGGGAAGTTTACCTTTTCTAAGCATCATTGCTTAGCAAAAGAAGATGAATACGCAAGCTGCCATTCATAAACACCATCAAAATTTCGGATATTCCGATATTTAATCCCCTTGCACCCCGAATGCCCGAATACCTTCGTCATTCACACCTTCAGGTCCAAGAAGATTAAATAGGGGCATCTGTCATACCCCAAATTTTGACCACTAGGATTTCCCATCATTGTGCAAATCATCATCACAATATGGGTGAACCATTAGTCTCCCCAAAGATGGGTGAGCATCCACTATAGTTAAACTTAGGGTTTCAAGCCCTCTCAGAGCTCTTAGACAAAGGGTCAATCATAGAATGACATGATCTTCAACTTGTCTACACTCTCAAACATCCACAAAGGATCAAAAATGACTCCCACTTTAAGGATTAAGCACAAGGCTGCTCCCTTTTAGGTGGATCAAGCCCCAAGATCGCCAGTGTCACCAAATTAGGGTTTTGGTCGACCAGGGCCTCCAGATGGAAATTTTCCTCTGGGCATGAGCCAATGCTTCAAAGCATAACCTATGATGCTCCAAGGGACATCATAAACCCAATCATCAAGTCAATTTTGCCTCAGGGGATGCATACATCAAAAATCAGGAATTAGGGTTTCTTGACCTAATTCACCCCTAAGTTGACTTTTGGGACAAATCATGAACCAAGACCTCAAGACATGATTTGAGGGTCTCTAATGTACCACATTAATCAATTTGCAACAATGGATTAATCCAAGAAGTTTGAGCAACAAGTCTCAATTTCATCTGAACCACAGTTAGGGTTTCGCGGGAAAAGTCAACTGTAACTTTGACTTTTGACCAGGACATGCTCCCAAGCCCTAGGACATGATTCAATACACCCTATAACACCCATGAAACATGTCCATCAAGTTTGATTTAGGTCAAGGACATGATTTCCTAAAGGATTGCACAGTTTGGAATTCATCGAATAAAAAGTCAACTGTGCACAAAAGTCAACTTTGACTTTTTGAGATTTTTCACAAAAATGGATTTTTAACCCTAAAATGATGTTAATGTATGATTTGAATCATCATTCATCAATAAAAAACAAAGAAAGTGGGATAACTTGTAAAAGGGGTAACCATAAAAAACTTAGAAAATTTTCTAAGTTATGAATAAAGTGGCAAAGGTACCAACTTTGGAGGATCATAACTCCTAAACCACAAAGCCATTTTTCCTCATCCAAAGCTTGATTTGTAGATCTCATGGCCCTCTAAAAAAGCTAAAAACTGACCCCCCCCCCCTCCAAATTCCTAATGGATTTTGAGTTATGGAATGATCAAAATCATAAAAAGTGAAAATGCCACTTTTTTTCCAACACTTTGTGAAATTTTCACTAAGTCAGAATCTGCCTTCACTTTTTTCCAAATGTAGGGACATTTTTCACTTGGATCCAAAAATTATCAAAACCAAATATGATCAAATATTTGTTGTATCATATGAGGGCTTTCCAAAATGGCCAAGAACATCACCAAATTCAACTTGAGCCATGAGATATGACAATGGCAACATGCCTTGCTGAAAACTGCCAAGGCTAGGCAGAATTTTGCATTTTTGCTCGATTTGGCAAAATAAGATAATTCCAAGCCTTGTCATCATTTTGGACACCTTTGAGGATCAAATCTAAAGGGGACAATCACTGAGCTAAGCCTCCAAAGTCTTTGGAACAAGAAGTAGCATGCCAAACCTAGAATTGCTTAAAATAGGGACAAGACTCCAATTTTGGATTGGAGCATTTAATAGATGCTTAGAGGTGGCATGGACTGACACATTTGCAACTGAATTCATTCAAGATTCCTCCAACAACTAGGGAACCAAAGCTCTGTGCTCTAACCTCTAGTCAATGGCTAGAGGAGACTTGGATTTCTATTGAACAACATTGGCCAAACCTCTGCTGCAGTTGCCATTCACTATTGATCCCAAAACAAACTTGCTCTACTATAAATAGAGCTCATTTGTGCTCAGTTTGAGTACACCAAAGCCATCAAACAAATGCTTTCCTCAAAATCCCTCTCTTTAGGCAAAAATGCCTTCTCTAGCAAGGTAACTTTGAGTTTTTGAGTTTGAGAGCATTTTCAATCAAACCAATCACACACACACACCTCATAAACATCATATGTAGGTGATCCAAACTCTCACAAGTGACCTGTAACACTAAAATCACAAAGTCACCTCTCAAAACCTCAAAATAAGCTTTTTTGCATTTTTCAAGCCATGTCTTGATTCAGTCACTTTCCAAACCAGATAAACCCTCAAACACACTCCAAATATCATCCTTGAACTGTCCCAAATGGTTCCCCCCATCTGGAACACCATTTGAGAGAGTTGCTATTTTGGTCACTTTTAACCCCTTTTGCAAGAAAGGGTCAGTTTGTGTTTTTGCAGGTACCAACTGATTCCACTCATCCTAAAAGCTTCTAAGGGATCATTTGAGTGTGTCCAAAGCAT
This sequence comes from Lathyrus tuberosus, assembly GCA_022829125.1. Taxonomy (NCBI): domain Eukaryota; kingdom Viridiplantae; phylum Streptophyta; class Magnoliopsida; order Fabales; family Fabaceae; genus Lathyrus; species Lathyrus tuberosus. Next base: position 2,765,524 of record JALAZF010000199.1, on the reverse strand, counting down.
CAAATCATTTCTGGAACAAGAGGTTTGACAGATTGCACAAAAACTCCAAAAAGCTCAAAATGAGGTAAGCCTCATGACTTGAACTTTCCAAAATATGCATTGCTTTGAAGTCCACTGATCATGCACACCTCATACATGTTATATATGTTGTGTTTGAACCAATTGATCATGTAATTCATGCCTGTATCAAAGTGTAGCATAGAAAATGCAATTATAGGTCTTTTTCAAAACCACTATCGGGTTTTGAGGAGGGAGTGTGATCTGAAAAAAAATACCACCACCACTGGATTCCTTGTGAAATTCTAGGCTAGATGCATATAAATTTTGTCTCAAACCATTGAGAAATGAGAAAGTTATGACCTTCACGTTTCTGAGCCAAAACTTGTCTTGCCTGCCTTGGGTCAGGCCTAAAACCAAGGCATGACTTGTATATTTGTGTTTTCACTTCAAACAATGGATGTATCACCACCCCAGTGGTAAGGCGCGCGCCTTGTAACCTTGAGGTCGTGGGTTCAAACCCCACCCATGTCATTTTGTGTTTTTTCACATTTTGCCATTTTTCCAATATTTTTATGTTTTATTAATTAATTGGAAAATTAATAACTCTTTCAGTTTTAATTATTTTTTATTGGTTCTTTTGTCAAAAAATCATAAAAATGTTGAAATATTTTATTCCACAAAAAAAATTAAGTTTATATTATTGATTTAATATAATTAGTATTTTTGTGAATAAATTCATTTTTATTTGTTTTTAAACATTTTAAATGAACATTCATCTTGAAAAATCAAAACCAAATGAGTTTTAATATCTCTTGTGATTAAAACTTCATTTTTCAAACCTTAAACAAAAATCACAAGTGGTTTATTCAAACCTATTTGGTATTTTTCATTGATTTTCTTTAAATATTTACTTTTAAAAGAAAACAAATTAGGGTTTCTTTGATTTTCATCCTCACAAATCATTTTCAAACACTCATGGGCCTCTAATAGAGTGTAAGACCCAACCCCCTTTTAACCAAAACAATCTTGGGCCTCAGATATTGTATAAGTTCCTCTGTGTTAAAAGAAACCTTGGCGCGATCGCCGTTTCAAAAATCAAATCCAAATGGGCCTACCTTTGTGTTATAAGCCCCATGTCTTTTCTTTGGGCCTCTATTAGAGTGTAAGACCCAATCCTTTGTAAATAAAACCTACTTTTGGGCCTCACTTTTTGAATAAGTCCCGTTGTATTTCAAAAGTTCGGCGCGACCATCGCCCGTTTAAAAACAAACTTTAGGCCTCTCCTCGAGCTATATAAGTGTAACGCCCCGATTCCGATTATTCCCATTTTGTTGAGTCTTTTATTTAAATTGAGTGATAAATTATTTTATTTGTGAAATTGGTGTGTTAATATGCTATGTTGACATGTTATGATATTTTACCGTTTTTGAGAGTTTTCGGGGAAATTAGAATGGAGGGTATTTTGGACATTTCTCAATCAATGATAAGTTAGAAATTTAGTGGAAATAGAATTATGTGAGAAAATGAATTAATTGAAATTGAGTAGAAAATGAGAAAAAAAGGAAAGTAGGAAAAGAAATAGAAAAGAAAAAGAGATAAGAAGAAGAAAAAGGAGAGAAAGAAAGAGGAAGAAGAGAAAAGAGAAGAAAACTTGGAAAAACCTAGAAAACCATCAAGAACAATCATCTAGCAAGCTTGGAATCCGGGTAAGGGTGTGAAATCTTATTATCTCATCAATGTATATCATTATGTATGATTATGTATGTGTTTGGTTGTTGTTTTGTTGGATTGTATGAGAAATAGAACAAAACCCATTTGTGTATAAAGTGTTAGAATTCGATTAATTCGTGTTGGAAATGATGTTTTCGTGTTCCTTGTTATTGATACATGATTGATATATGTTGTTGTACATCAAATTGGTATTTTTCTGAGTTTAGATGATGAATTTGGGTGTGGTTGGAGTGAAAAACGCAGAAAAAATTATGCAGAAAAATTCTGCATTTTGCCTGGCCATACGCGTATTGGGGCAGGCCATACGCGTATTGACTTGGGCAATACGCGTATGGGTGGCGAATTTCAGGGGCAATACGCGTATGGGTTGCATGTTTTGCTCGGCCATCTGGTGAAACGCGTATGATACGCGTACGAGGTTTGGCCATACACGTACAGCTTGGGTGCATACGCGTACGGTCAGGTCAAGTGTAAAAATGGGACTTTTCAAAATATCATTTTCGTTTTTCTTTCATAACTTGAGTTCCGTTTATCCGATTTTTACGTTCTTGGTATCGATATGTAGCTATTGAGCTGTAGTTTCTTATGGTGAGGAGTTTGGAGCTGTTAGACGATTAAATAAGTCGGAAAAGTCAGGAATAGTGTTATTTAGCAACTTTTACCGTTTTGAATGTGTGTTTTGGATGTGAATCATACAATAGTGCATTGATGTGAATGTATATAGATTGTATGTGATTGTATGAGATGAATGCATGAATATATTGTGAATATGTATGCATTTTAAGAATGTCTTGAGTCATTTTGTATGTGAAGCATAAATGATGTACATTTTTGTGTTGAGTGATTCTAATGAGAATCCGTTGTAACGTCGTGTGCCTATGTGAGGTGTGAGCGATGATTACAAACGATTGTGTGCCTAGGTAAGGTGTGAGCAATCGGATTATGTGCCTATGTGAGGTGTGAGCAATCCATAAACATTGTGTGCCTATGTGAGGTGTGAGCAATGGGTGAACATCGTAGGCCCGACGGGGAGTTACATTGGTAACGAGCGATGGTTCCAATAAGTTCCTGAGTGAACTTGAGATGATTGAGTCGGTACCACATTGCATTTGCATAGAGTCGTGAGTCGGTCTCTATGATTTGCATTTATCATCTTTATAATTGTGCATTGATGAATAAACATGAATATGTATGTTTATGTGGAATGATAAGAATGGTGAAAGTATGCATGATGAATATGCTTGGTTTTGTATATATATACATTGTGATGTATATGAGTGAGTGGTGATGAATTGTGGTGAGAATGTAGAATATGTGTATTTTTATGCTAAGATATATAATTATATGCATTGTTATTATGATAATATTTCTCACCCTTCTGCTGTTTTATGATGCTCTATGAGGCATTGCAGAGTAGGTATGCTGGTGGTCTTTTTGTGGAGCGTGTCTTCATTCTTTTGGCCGGTCGGCTCTGATATGTAGCACCGGGTAGCTAGGATGTATATGATTCTTTTGTGATACATTTGTACATGTATCTTGTTGATGAATGTTTATGTAAACATGAATTATGTTGGTGGATAGTACTTAATGATATATATGTATATATGTTTGATGTTATTCAATGTTTAGATTTTCCGCTTTTATTCTAAATATTGAGATGTGGGTGTAAGGACTAAGTTCCTTTGTTGCAAAGTTACCCCACTGTTGCATATCAATTGTTGAGCAGGTGTTGAATGTTTTAATTTCATGTATAATGTGACATACCTCTTTTATACTATGTTTATAATTATACTCTGACGGAATTTTTAATATGTGCCTAAATGATTATGTGTTTATTTGGGGGTATAGAAAGGAGGTGTTACATTAAGTGGTATCAGAGCCAGTGTTGAGCCAGTTGTGTCTGTCTTGTTGTTGTGATGGTTGAACTGTTGTTTAACCTTGTTGTCATTTTTGGGAATGATCAGAATATGGCTGGTAGAAACGACAATGCGATGGCTGCAGCTTTGGAAGCAATGGCTAGGGCGGTGCAAGGTGCGTCGAACGTGAATGCTAATGACGAGTTCAGGAAGAATTAACCACCGGTCTTCAAAGGAAGATTTGATCCCGATGGTGCTCAAATTTGGTTGAAAGAGATTGAAAGGATCTTCAGAGTCATGGGCTGTGCGGAGGAGAATAGGGTGAGGCTTGGGTCTCACATGCTGAAGGAAGAAGCCGATGATTGGTGGGTCGGTATGCGTCAAGTTCTTGAGGTGGATGATGAAGAGATAACTTGGGATTTATTTCGTACCGAGTTCTTGAGGAAGTATTACCCTGAAAGTGTGAAAGGGAAGAAGGAGATGGAGTTCCTTGAACTGAAACAAGGTAGTATGTCCGTGGTGGACTATACTGCTAAGTTTGTGGAGTTGGTTCAATTTCATCCTCACTATGCTGCAATTACTGCTGAGTTCTAAAAGTGTATTAAGTATGAGAATGGTTTGCGTCCCGAGATTAAACAAGCTGTGGGATATTAAAGGATAAGAAGGTTTACGGATTTGACGGAATGTTGTAGAATCTTCAAGGAAGATAGCAAGGCTCGTTCTACACATTACAAAAGTTTGAATGAGAGAAAGGGAAAGCAACAAGCTAGAAGTGGACCTTATGTGACACCCATTGATAAGGGCAAGCATAGGGGAAACTTTGAGAAGAGATCTGGAGGAGGAGGTTCCGGTTCCGTTAAGTGTTACAAGTGTGGTGAAATGGGTCATAAATCATTTGAGTGTGGGAAGACCGTGGTGAAATGTTCTAACTGTGGAGGCCTTGGGCATGCTACTACCGATTGTAGAAGGAATATGGTGAAGTGCTATAATTGTGGAGAAGTGGGTCACATTAGTACTAAATGCACTAAGCTGAAACAAGCTCAAGCGGGCGGAAAGGTGTTTGCATTAGCGGGGACGGACACTACTAGTGCAGACCGTTTGATTAAAGGTACATGCTTTATTAATAGTATGCCTTTAGTTGCTATTATTGATACGGGAGCGACTCATTCATTCATTTCTCATGAGTGCGCTAAGCGTTTGAATGTGTTTATGACTTCTTGGGGTGGTGAGATGGTTATTGAGACTCCTGCTTCAGGGTCGGTAACTACGCCTTTGGTGTGTGTAAGTTGTCCTTTGACCATGTATGGTAAGGACTTCATTATGGATTTAGTGTGTTTGCCATTGGAGGGATTGGACGTAATCTTGGGTATGAACTGGTTGCAATTTAATCGAGTTCATATAGATTGCTATCACAAGTTAGTGAGGTTTCCTTCTTTGGAAGATGATGAAGATGAGAGTTTCCTATCCACTAAAGAGTTAAAGAAACTTTTAGCGGACGAAGCTCAATTGTTCGGTTTGTTTGCATCATTGTCGGTGGAGAGTAAAGTTGAGCTCGATATGTTCCCAGTGGTGTGTGATTTTCCATAAGTGTTTCCGGAGGATATTAAGGATGTACCGCCGGAAAGAGAAGTTGAGTTTTCTATTGATCTAGTTCTGGGTACTAGACCGGTTTCGATGGCACCGTATCGTATGTCGGCATCGGAGTTGGTAGAATTGAAGAAGCAATTGAATGACTTGTTGGACAAGAGATTTATAAGACCAAGTGTTTCTCCTTGTGGTGCTCCGATATTGTTGGTAAAGAAGAAGGATGGGAGTATGCGGTTATGCATTGATTATCGACAATTGAACAAGGTGACAATTAAGAACAAGTATCCGCTTCCAAGGATCGACGATTTGATGGACCAATTGGTTGGTGCGCGTGTTTTTAGCAAGATTGATTTGAGATCGGGATATCACCAGATTCGTGTGAAAGAAGAGGATATTCAAAAGACGGCCTTTAGGACACGGTATGGCCATTACGAATATTCCGTGATGCCATTCGGGGTTTCTAATGTGCCGGGCGTGTTTATGGAATACATGAATCGTATTTTTCATGAACAGTTAGATCGTTTTGTGGTTGTGTTCATCGACGATATTTTGATTTACTCTAAGTCTCAAGAGGAGCATGAAGAGCATTTGAGGATTGTGTTACAAATTTTGAAAGAGAAATAATTGTATGCTAAGTTGTCGAAATGTGAATTTTGGTTGTCGGAAGTAAGTTTTCTTGGACATGTTATTTCCGGTAGTGGTATTAGTGTTGATCCATCCAAGATTGATGCGGTGATGTAATGGGAGGCTCCTAGATCGGTTACGGAGATTCGAAGCTTTTTAGGCTTGGCGGGTTATTATCGGAGGTTTATTAAGGGATTTTCGAAGTTGGGACTTCCGTTAACGCAATTGACTTGTAAAGGAAAGGCTTTCATTTGGGATATTCATTGTGAAGAGAGTTTTAATGAGCTGAAAAGAAGGTTGACAATGACTTCGATCTTGATTTTTCCGAATCCGACGGAACCATTTGTTGTGTATTGTGATGCTTCATTGGCTGGTTTAGGTGGTGTTTTGATGCAAGATGGAGAAGTTGTGGCTTATGCTTCAAGATAATTGAGAGTGCATGAAAAGAATTATCCTACACATGACTTGGAGTTAGCGGTCGTGGTGTTTGTTTTGAAAATATCGAGGCACTATCTTTATGGTGCAAGATTTGAAGTTTTTAGTGATCACAAGAGCTTGAAATATTTATTTGATCAAAAAGAATTGAACATGAGACAAAGAAGGTGGTTAGAGCTTTTGAAGGATTATGATTTTGGTTTGAATTACCATCCGGGTAAGGCAAACGTGGTGGCCGATGCTTTGAGTCGGAAGTCGTTACATATGTCCGCATTGATGATGAGAGAATGGGAACTTTTGGAGAATTTTAGAGACTTGAGTTTGGTTTGTGAAATGACGCCGAGAAGTGTGAGACTTGGTATGCTACATGTTACGAATGATTTTCTTGCAACCGTATGTGAAAAGTAAAAGTTGGATTTGAAGTTCGTTGATTTGATGATGAGTGAGAATGAGGATTTCAAGGTTGATAATTTTGGAGTTTTGAGATTCCGTGGTCGTATTTGTATTCCCGATGATGCGGAGTTGAAAAAGATGATATTGGAAGAAGGACACCGAAGTAACTTAAGTATTCATCCGGGAGCGAATAAAATGTATCAAGATTTGAAGAAAATCTTTTGGTGGTCCGGATTAAAGAGGGATGTGGCTCAATTTGTGTATGCGTGCTTAACTTGTCAAAAGTCTAAGGTGGAACATCAAAAGCCTAGTGGATTGATGCAACCGTTGGACATTCCAGAGTGGAAATGGGATAGTATATCGATGGATTTTGTTACGGGATTGTCGAATACACAAAGTGGTCATAATGCTATTTGGGTAATCGTTGATAGGCTTACTAAATCTGCTCACTTCATTCCAATTGATATTAGTTATTCTTTGGAGAAGTTAGCCGAGATTTATGTTCTTGCGGTTGTGAAGTTACATGGAGTTCCTAAGAGTATTGTATCGGATAGAGATCCTAGATTCACATCGAGGTTTTGGGAGAGTTTACAAAAGGCTTTGGGTTCTAAGCTAAGATTGAGTTCGGCTTATCATCCGCAAACGGATGGTCAAACCGAGAGGAGAATTCAATCGTTGGAGGATTTATTGCGTGCTTGTGTGCTCGAGCAAGGTGGTGCTTGGGATAGTTACTTGGCATTGATTAAGTTCACCTACAATAATAGTTTTCATTGAAGTATAAGTATGGCACCATTTGAGGCTTTGTATGGTCGGAGATGTCGAACACCTTTGTGTTGGCATGAAACCGGTGAGAGGACGATAGTTGGACCGGAGATGGTACAACAAACGACGGAGAAAGTGAAGTTTATTCGTGAGAAGATGAAAGCTTCTCAAAGTAGACAAAAGAGCTATCATGACAAGAGAAGGAAAGATCTTGAGTTTCAAGAAGGCGACCATGTGTTTTTGAGAGTTACGCCGGTTACGGGTGCGGGTCGTGCTTTGAAGTCGAAGAAGTTGACTTCTCGTTATATTGGTCCGTATCAGATTTCTGCACGAGTTGGTGTTGTGGCTTACCGTGTGGCGTTGCCTCCGAATCTTTCAAATTTGCATGATGTATTCCATGTTTCGCAACTTCGGAAGTATGTTCCGGATCCGTCACATGTTATTCCTATGGACGAGGTTGAAGTGAGAGATAACCTTACGGTTGAAGCTTTACCGATTAGGATTTTGGACCGTGAAGTTAAGAAGCTAAGAGGCAAGGATATTGCGCTTGTGAAAGTAGCGTGGGGAGGCGCTGCGGAAGGCAATATGACTTGGGAACTAGAGAGTGGGATGCGAGAGTCGTATCCGAAGTTATTTGAATCAGGTAATATTTTCGAGGACGAAAATTTCTAAAGTGGGGGAGAGTTGTAACGCCCCGATTCCGATTATTCCCATTTTGTTGAGTCTTTTATTTAAATTGAGTGATAAATTATTTTATTTGTGAAATTGGTGTGTTAATATGCTATGTTGACATGTTATGATATTTTACCGTTTTTTAGAGTTTTTGGGGAAATTAGAATGGAGGGTATTTTGGACATTTCTCAATTAATGATAAGTTAGAAATTTAGTGGAAATAGAATTATGTGAGAAAATGAATTAATTGAAATTGAGTAGAAAATGAGAAAAAAAAAGAAAGTAGGAAAAGAAATAGAAAAGAAAAAGAGATAAGAAGAAGAAAAAGGAGAGAAAGAAAGAGGAAGAAGAGAAAAGAGAAGAAAACTTGGAAAAACCTAGAAAACCATCAAGAACAATCATCTAGCAAGCTTGGAATCCGGGTAAGGGTGTGAAATCTTATTATCTCATCAATGTATATCATTATGTATGATTATGTATGTGTTTGGTTGCTGTTTTGTTGGATTGTATGAGAAATAGAACAAAACCCATTTGTGTAGAAAGTGTTAGAATTCGATTAATTCGTGTTGGAAATGATGTTTTCGTGTTCCTTGTTGTTGATACATGATTGATATATGTAGTTGTACATCAAATTGGTATTTTTCTGAGTTTAGATGATGAATTTGGGTGTGGTTGGACTGAAAAACGCAGAAAAAATTATGCAGAAAAATTCTGCATTTTGCCTGGCCATACGCATATTGGGGCAGGCCATACGCGTATTTACATGGGCAATACGCGTATGGGTGGCGAATTTCAGGGGCAATACGCGTATGGGTTGCATGTTTTGCTCGGTCATCTGGTGAAACGCGTATAATACGCGTACGAGGTTTGGCCATACACGTACGGCTTGGGTGCATACGCGTACGGTCAGGTCAAGTGTAAAAATGGGACTTTTCAAAATATCATTTTCATTTTTCTTTCGTAACTTGAGTTCCGTTTATCCGATTTTTACATTCTTGGTGTCGATATGTAGCTATTGAGCTGTAGTTTCTTATGGTGAGGAGTTTGGAGCTTTTAGCCGATTAAATAAGTCGAAAAAGTCGGGAATAGTGTTATTTAGTGACTTTTACCGTTTTAAATGTGTGTTTTGGATGTGAATCATACAATAGTGCATTGATGTGAATGTATATAGATTGTATGTGATTGTATGAGATGAATGCATGAATATATTGTGAATATGTATGCAAAGTAGGTATGCTGGTGGTCTTTTTGTGGAGCGTGTCTTCATTCTTTTGGCCGGTCGGCTCTGATATGTAGCACCGGGTAGCTAGGATGTATATGATTCTTTTGTGATACATTTGTACATGTATCTTGTTGATGAATGTTTATGTAAACATGAATTATGTTGGTGGATAGTACTTGATGATATATATGTATATATGTTTGATGTTATTCAATGTTTAGATTTTCCGCTTTTATTCTAAATATTGAGATATGGGTGTAAGGACTAAGTTCCTTTGTTGCAAAGTTACCCCACTGTTGCATATCAATTGTTGAGCAGGTGTTGAATGTTTTAATTTCATGTATAATGTGACATACCTCTTTTATACTATGTTTATAATTATACTCTGACAGAATTTTTAATATGTGCCTAAATGATTATGTGTTTATTTGGGGATATAGAAAAGGGGTGTTATAATAAGACCCACTTAAAACTCTTTTGGGCCTCTATTAGAGTGTAAGACCCAACCCCTTTGAAAACCAAATCATTTTTTGGCCTCAGTCATTGTATAAGACCCACTGCGTTTTCAAAATCTCGGCGCGATCGCCATTTCAAATGAAAAATCATCTGGGTCTACCCTCGAGTAGTAAGACCCATTTCTTTTCTTTAAAACACTCTTGGGCCTCTAATAGAGTGTAAGTCCCATCCCTTTGTACAGAAAACCTTTCTTGGGTCTCAGTCACTTGTATAAGTCTCTGTACAAAAACGACAGTGTGATCACTGATAAAAACCTGGGGCTCTCCTTGAGCTGTAAGCCCCAATCTTTCTTTTCAAAGCACTTTCTCCTTTGATTTTAAATATAATATTTTTATCAAAGTTTTCTTTGTTTTACAAACTAACAAAACAGCATGGAAGCTCTACAACCGAGTAAGTGTTTACCCGCTTTCATTTACCGCTTTCATATGTATATAACTATATTGTGGGGCTGTTTCGCTGTAAGTCTTCTTTCATAAACTCATATTAACTGTGTAATAATAATATAGATATTTAGAGTTTCCCCGGCAACTATGTCTAGTACTAGGTAAAGCCCCATTGATCACTCTTAAAGATAGACAAAACTAGATCCCTCATAGGAGCACCAGATACAGTCTTCTCTTCGGTTGTCCCTCCTAGGAATTGTCAAGAGACTCTACTCCCCATAGATGATCTTTTCTCCGTGAATGGCATCTCCTGAGTTTCTTCCAAATTCTCGAACTTTCCGGGCTTGATCTATTCTCTGTGAATAGCCTGTCTTGAATTTCTCAGGGTTTGGGGACCTACAGGCTTCTTAAAAGCATCCCCGCCTCCTCTTGGGCATTGTACAAGGACCTGTCGACTTCTTAGAAGTATTCACAGCCTCCTCTTAGGCTTTGTATAATGATTCTTCCTCCGGGAATGATAGCCTCCTCATGGGCTTCGTACAAATTGTCCCTCGGCTTCTTAAAAGTTTCCACCCTCCTCTTGGGCTTCGTACAAATTATCCCGACGACCTCCTATAGGTATAGGTACAGAAATTAGTCATCTTGATAGAACAGTCTTTCAAAGAGTCTAGATCTACTACTATTTCTTAAAACATAGTACAAAAGATAAAACTCTAGACTTGGACAGTCTAATTTCCTTGAGTCTCAAAGACATTCTCAGGCTCCCTTCAAAAATAGGAAGAAACCCCGTAGACTCAGACAGTCTCAATACCCTTTGGATTTCCCATTTTCTTAAAGAACGGGAGATAATCCTGATCCTCATATCAAATCCATGAGTACAACATTACTCATATAAGAACTGATTTTCTCTTTGAACCCACATACTGGACCTGTCACTCAACTGAAACAGTTACGATAGCCTCCTCTTGGGCTTTGTACAAATGATTATCTCCAGTGGAGTTAACCTTTTTTAGACTCTCTTGTTGAGTCAAACATCTTTAGCCTCAATCTCGGGCTTTGTACGAGATACAAAAAGACTCTTGGTGGGTCGACCTCTTTAGCCTCCATCTCGGGCTTCGTACGAGATACCAAAGCACTCTCTTGTTGAGTCGATCCTCTTTAGCCTCCATCTCGGGCTTCGTACGAGATACCAAAAGACTCTCTTGTTGAGTCAAACAGCCTCTATCTCGGGCTTCGTACGAGACACAAAAAGACTCTCTTGTTGAGTTACCCTTTTTAGCCTCTCTCTCTCGGGCGTCGTACGAGACACATAAAAAGAAACACCCTCTTGTTGGGCCAATAGCCTCCTCTTAGGCTTTGTATAAGGAAACCCCGGTTAAACCAATCAACCTTTTAGCATCAAAGCTATGCCTCGTTCACAGTATACAAACATCAACAACTCCTTTCCCTTCATCTAATTGTTGTAAGCGGAAGCCTCTGGATCATTTACATCCATGCCACTGTCCCTCTTTTAGCATGAGAAATTCCTAAGGAAAGATGGAATTGCTCTACACTGAGTTGAAGTCTTCTCCTCTAGGTTGGAAAGCCCCTATAAAGGAAATTATGGCATTGCCGGATTCACATATCCCGGTTAAAGTAATTATCCTTTATAACTAGTCACCCAACAGTTGTGATAGACAGACCCCTCTTTAGAGATGACAAATTCTCTCTAAAGATAAGACCTTTTAGCTTCACATCTTGGGCTTCGAACAAGATACAAATAGACCCTTCAGCTTCACATCTTGGGCTTTGAACAAGACACCAAAACGACCTCTTTCCCCCCATAGAATAGGAGGAACTACGATCGCTCTGATTTCCCTGTTTCGGAAAACGGGAATACATAGGCATAAGATTGAAAGAAAAATCTTAGCGAGCACACTAATCAAAAATCCTAAAATCCTATACCTTCACACATCAAACGAAAAGTATCAGTCCTAACATCCTACCAATAGCACAGTCCTGTCATTTCACTCTAAACAAAGTAAGAAAAAAGAGGCCCCATTTCCATACCGCATCCGTAACCTAACATACCGCTGTTTAAGCTCAGTATGCAAGCAGGGTTAATTGGAGACATCTATTTCCCTTCCTTAGTCAGCTCAATGGGATAAAAAATGAATCGACCTGTAGTAACCCCAAAAGAGCGACAGCGCCTAAGAAACGTGTCCCAGTTTCGCTCGCTACACATCTGATTCAACATGGCCAAGATTTCTTTAGCGTCCTGGAAAGGTTACTATGGCTATAGAGTAGTGGGAATCGAGGACTCGGGTTGTTGCCATTCGGAGTCATCAGCTTGTTGTTGCCAGCCATAGGTGGGAGGAACATAGGCAGTGCCAAGAGACGTCCAACCTGTGTGTTGTCATTCTCCCCAGCCCTTATTATCATAAGTCTCCTGCGGTTGAGAATAACCCATCCATGCCTCATTATCTTCATCCACCATGTTGACGTCATAATTGTTACCAGCTTGAGCTTCCTGCACATTTTCTTCCTCGACAGCTTGGTCAGTAGGAACATCATACTGAGGGTGAGTTGCTTTGGGTCTGAATTTATACTCATTTGCGACAGGATCCCAAAAGTATCCCATCATAGTCAGAGTCTTTTGTTGGAACTCATGCTCAGATGAAATAAAGATATAGCGAATTCCTGGAACCTTTATGCCAGCCTTATTCAAAATGCACTGAATACACGACGCATAACATAAAGAGGTGCCTCGTGTAGAATCCCGTAATGCGAACATTTTATACGTAAAGTAGTACGGCCAGTTGATATGGATTTTATTCTTCAGTATATAAATCAAATGAACCTCTGCTTGATCGACCCTAGAAAATCCTCCTTTCTTTGACCGTAAGATGTGAGCGACAATCCATTGCAACACATGATCAACAAAGTTCAGATGACCCGTTGTGACAGATTTTGGAAACATATCGCTGTCCGAATACAGCTCACGCAACATTGAGTTCAATGCAATTTTAAACTCATAGTTGTTGACAAGCTTAGTATCAGTTACTTCAGGAAGATCTTGAGTTTCCAATTTGAACAAACTATTCCATACAGCAGCATTCATAGAATAAGACTTATTATCCATAGAATACTTAAAATCAGTACCTGTGAACTTATCCTGAATTCCAGTATAGAACAATCGAACCAGGTCTCCATTATACTTATCGTCACATTCCAAAATTTCATCAAATTCCTGAACCTTGAGCATTTCAATGACCTCTATGAGATGATAATCTGATGCTCTCCGAGGGTAGTATGCATATTGTCTGATAACTGAGTGGTTTCGGAAGACGTCATGAAAAGACTCAGATAATACCTCGGGGAGTAAAGATAGAGCAGTTACCGGTGTTGAAGAGGGTCCAGGCCGTGATGTTGAGGCTCTGGTAGACCTTTTTCGAGTTACCCTTTGAGAAGCCATTGTTGAGGAACTTGATGAGAACAGATGAACAGTGACGAACAGATGAACAGTGTGCAGATGATGAATAATGCATAGATGATTATGAATAGAGAGAGTCTTGATTCCAAAGTGAAAAGAAAAACCCTTTTAAAGACTTTGTGGATTAAATCTTTGTAGGTTTTGAAGAATTTGGGAATAATGGTGTTTTAATGGAGGAAGTTTGAAAGGGGAGGAGATGAGAAGACAATACAATCTGATTTTATGACATGCAAAATGGGAAATGAAAGAAATTAATTTTATGCAGCTACTTTTCTAGACATTGAAGCGGCGCGCGCCTTCCCAAGAAATTCAGAATCTAGGTTCGTCAGCGATGCGTCGACCTAAGCATTTCATGCGTCGGCACACGATGACAAAATTTTAAAAAATTTAAAAATTCTTGGGATGCGTCGACTGTAGGTAGGCGCGTGCTTACCCGCGCCTTGTCTTGAAAAATTGAACAATTCATGAGTCGACCCATGACATGCTTTGGTCGACTCGTCCAAGCATAAAATGGAAAAAAACATATTTTCACATACAAATGCACCAATACATGATAAATAAACATGATAACACATAAATCAAACATTCAAATGAATAAGACATGCTTAAATGTGTAATAAACATCATTTTCAACATTCAACATGGTACATATATTTAAGAGAGACTTATGAAGCAGAACGATATTACCTTAATCATGATTGACGATGAGAGCCCTCACATATAGTTCAATAACTCTTTGCATTGTTAGTTAAGAGCATAAACAAGCATATATATATATGTGTGTGTGTGTGTGTGTGTGTGTGTGTGTGTGTGTGTGTGTGTGAAGAGCTACTATATCAAAGAATTATCAAACATGATTCGAGATGTCGAGAACGCCTAGTTCCCTACGGATGTGAAAGAAAGGCTCTGTAGCTAGTGGTTTTGTAAAGATGTAAGCAAGTTGATTTTTAGTATCAACATGCTCAAAGACCACATCACCTTTCTCTACATGATCCCTAAGGAAGTGATGACATATTTTGATATGCTTGGTGCGTGAATGTAATACGGGGTTCTTGGTTAGGTTAATAACACTAGTGTTATCGCATAGAATAGGAATACGCTCAAGCTTTAAATTGAAATTGAGCAATTATTGCTTAAGCCATAGGACTTGAGCACAACAACTGTCGGCGGCAACGTATTCCGCCTCGGCTGTTGACAAGGCAACGGAAACCTGTTTCTTGATATGCCAACTCACCAAGGAATTTGCGAAAAAGTGACATGTGCCACTAGTGCTTTTCCTATCCGATTTGCACCAGGCAAAGTCGAATCGGAATAGCCAACTACGGAACAAGAACTACCCTTGGAATACCAAAGCCCATACTTTGGAGTACCTGAGAGGTATCAAAGTATGTGCTTAATAGCTTTTAAGTGAGATTCCTTGGGACATGCTTGATACCTCTCACACATGCATACACTGAACATAATGTCGAATCGTGATGCGGTAAGATAAAGAAGAGATCCAATCATACCTCTATACTTCTTTACCTCTACATCCTTACCATTTTCGTCACGATCAAGATTAACACAAGTAGGTATAGGAGTATCTATTGCCTTGCAGTTTACCATGTCAAAGCGTTTAAGAAGCTCAAGACAATATTTTGTTTGACTTACAAACATGCCCTCTTCGAGTTGTTTGACTTGTAATCCGAGGAAATAGTTGAGCTCCCCCATCATGCTCATTTCAAACTCCACCTGCATCAAACTAGATAACTCTTTGACCAAGGACATGTTAGTAGACCCGAAGATGATATTGTCAACATAAATTTGTACCAACATTAAGTGTTTTCCTTGACATTTAATAAAGAGGGTTGTGTCAACCTTGCCTCTTAAATACCCTTGATCAAGTAAAAATTTGCTTAGACATTCATACCAAGCCCTAGAGGCTTGTTTAAGTCCGTACAAAACACATTTAAGTTTGTAGACATGATCGGAATATTCATGGGATTCAAACCCCAGAGGTTGGGCTACATAAACCTCTTCATTGATATATCCATTAAGGAAAGCACTTTTAACATCCATCTGAAACAGTTTGAAATTTTTAGTGCAAGTATAAGCAAGTAAAAGGTGTATAGCCTCGAGTCGGGCAACCGGCGCATAAGTTTCCTCATAGTCGATTCCTTCCTCTTGGTTATACCCTTGCGCTACAAGTCGCACTTTGTTTCGAGTTATAACTCCGTTTTCATCACGTTTATTCCTAAACACCCATCGGGTGTCGATTACTCGATGACCTCGCGGAGGGGGGACAAGGTCCCAAACCTCATTTCTCCTGAATTGATTTAGTTCATCTTGCATTGACAAAAACCAATGCTCATCGAGTAACACCTCCTTTGCATTTTTAGGTTCAACTTGTGACACAAAAGCGGAGTAATAACAGAAGTTACTAAGTTTAGAGTGGGTGGTTACTCCCTTAGAGATGTCACCAATGATATTGTCGATTGGATGGTCTTTGGAATACTTCCATGCTGGAGGAAGGTCATCTTCATTAGTTGGATGATCCTCCTCACTCTTCATAGGTTGGTATCCTTTTCCTCCTCAATACGCACTGCTTCAGGATGATCAGTTCCTTTATTAGTGTCTTTGAGTATGTCTTCTGAAGATACACCTGCACCATGAAAAGAAATATCTTCTCCGACATTTTTCGGATAAGACTCATCAAAAGTAACGTGTACCGACTCTTCAATAATACGTAACCTCTTATTATAAATTCTATATGCTTTACTTGGCTGAGAGTATTGTTGATTGCAGAATAGGGCAAGCAGCAAAAATATTTTATTTTCGGAAAGGAATTCCCTCCGGGATTTATGTCGTGTCCACAGAGATCGGTTCGAGGGAAAGAATGTTGTTTGACAGTCTCTCGCGTTAATGAGTTTGGGTTTAAATGGTTTACATATTGAAACAGAAAAGCAAATATCAAAACATAAAACAAATTCATTCTTCAGCAAGACAAACTTATCCGGCATTGCATACAAATCACTCCTCACAAACTTAAACTTATCGACTAGTTATACTCCACCTACAATACTCCTCAATATCACTCAGTATCACTCACAATAAAGGTTATGTCTAACGCAAAGTTGAGATAACAACCGTGTCACTCTCTTCGTCACTCTCGCGAGCGAAGCCTCAAAATACGAAAGGCATTAAGCTTCGACGCCTATTGAAGATTGTTAGCTCTTAAATCTATCTCTAGAGTCCAGAAACTAGCAGATAATCATCCCTAATCGAAGTTTGCGAGGATTATCTCTAACGCAACTCAAACCCCGCGCATAAAGAAAAAATTAGAGACAATCACCAATAAATATTTGTAAAGCAAGTTTTATACAACGTCATGGGCGACAAATATACATGAGATCATAGTAGATACATATACAACAACCCAACATAGAAGAAAAACACAAAGAAGAAGAGAAATGAACCAAACATCTCGCGGTTTGTCAGAGCCGATCGACGATCAATCCACCCCGGTTCATCCGTATGCAAGCTTCCATGTTGTTTTCTAGCTAATCCTACTAAAAAATGATGTATGATGGAGTGGGAGCAAAAAATACCCAAACCATTCTAAAAAAATAGTGTTTTTGGCCTTAAATGGTGTTTCAGCCTGCACAGCATCGCCCGGCGGTGGTTTGGGGCGCCCGGCGGCGAAAGGCGGCTTATTTTGCAAGTTCCAGTAGTGTTCTGGAGTGCCAGGCGCTGGAAATACCGCCCGGCGCTGCACCGTCCGGCCCTGCAGGGCAGTGTTTTATTCGTAACTTTTGAACCATAACTCCGTTTTTCGCCCGGTTCGAAGCGCTGGAAAGATTATTCAATGCTCTATACAACAACGGCAAGATATCCTTGATTGAATACCTGCAAAAATGAGAGAAAATCAATTAAACTCAATGATATTTAGACTATACGCAATATATACACTAAAAAGTATCGTAAACGTATTTATAAACAAATCGGGTTTTATTCGCACAATATTTACCACAAAGCATTGATAAGTGCAACAAAACATATATACAAAAATAGGTACATTTTGCACTTATCAACTCTCCCCAACTTACATACTTGTTTGTCCACAAACAAGAATCAAACAAACTTGAAAACACAAAAGCGATATCAAAAGAAAGACGAATCAACATGTTTTGAAAAACGGAAACGAATGAATGGTTCAAATGAAAACTGTACACACAAAAAATAAATACTTACCACTAAACTACGACGACAATATAGTCACGAAACAAATGCAAAATACAAATATCATGCCAAAAATTCTAAAACAACACAAGTTCCAAAGTGAATCACACCTAGTAAAAACAATCATCGGTAGATGAAAAACACACAATAAGGTACTTTACACTCACACAACACTCATGCAAACAAAAGACTAAATTATGCATACATCCACAAATTCATATTGAACATACAAAGGCAAGAATCACAAGGACTTTCAAGGTTGTAACGTGGTCGGGTAAACAAACAAGGGGCAATTTCTAAAGGTAATTGAAACAAAAACTTGCCTAAACCTAAGGGAGTGATCAACTCACAAAAGTTCAAACACCAAATTCCAATCAACTTCTTCCAAAATCCCAAGTGGTACACAACACACAATACTTATTTAGCACAATTATTGAAACTCTTTTTGTTTCCTTTTTCAAGGATTTTTCTTTTTCTTCCTTTTTTCTTTCTTTTTCTCTTTCACAAATTTTCCTCTTTTTTCTTTTCTTTTTCAATCCTCATAGAATCCAACCAATGAGTATACAATCATCCTCTCCCCAACTTGAATTCAACCGCACCATCATGTGAATACTCCCTACTTTCTAAGGCAAGGAAAAAATCCATACAACAACACAAAATTGAGGTCCAAGAAAAAACAAAATTCATTCAAAAATAAGTGAACTAAATACTCATAGACAAGTATTAAGTTCAAATAAAAACATGGATCAAAAAGCTTAAAGGGGATACAAATTCTCACACACTCACAAGGTGAATTGACTGTTTGGCTAAGGTAGTTGTGCTCAAAATAAAACAATTACCTTGACCCTTTTCATGCATTCATATACACAACATAAACAACAGATTCAATATAATAAAATCAAGTTAGAACAAGAATGTTGGTTCTCCGCGCATATATGAACAATGGAAAGCAACTCACAAAAAGGTTGGGAACTAAAGTGATTCACAATAGAACAAGTATGCAAAAGAATGGATGGCATGGAAGTTTGTAAAATGCCTAAGTATCATGAATATGCTAAAGTTAAGAAAGCGATAAACACATACCTCGGACGTGTACAAAACTTAACAAAATCATTACCATACATCCGCAAGTTGAAACGCACCAACTTGGAAAATCACAAAAGCATCCTCAAATAAGTCAATCAAAATTTGTGAGCAAACAACAACCAAAAACATTTGAAAAGAAAAACTATAAAACATGCTTGTTTTACGTCGTAAGCTCGACGCCTTTACGGTGCTTAGCTAGAAACTTTCTCTCTTCATGCCATGGTGATGTCTCACCGCGCAACCAAAAGCAAACGTCCTAACCAAACACTTAAACAAACATTAAAATGTACAAGTATCAGTATAGACAAGAGAAAATATACAAAATATACGATATCTACAAAACTCAAAAACAAAGAAACTATCACAATGCGATTCAATATCAAAACCAATCCCTGGCAACGGCGCCATTTTGTTGATTGCAGAATAGGGCAAGCAGCAAAAATATTTTATTTTCGGAAAGGAATTCCCTCCGGGATTTATGTCGTGTTCACAGAGATCGGTTCGAGGGAAAGAATGTCGTTCGACAGTCTCTCGCGTTAATGAGTTTGGGTTTAAATGGTTTACACATAGAAACAGAAAAGTAAATATCAAAACATAAAACAAATTCATTCTTCAGCAAGACAAACTTATCCGGCATTGCATATAAATCACTCCTCACAAACTTAAACTTACCGACCAGTTATACTCCACCTACAATACTCCTCAATATCACCCAGCATCACTCACAACAAAGGTTATGTCTAACACAAAGTTGAGATAACAACCGTGTCACTCTCGCGAGCGAAGCCTCGAAATATGGAAGGCATTAAGCTTCGACGCCTATTGAAGATTGTTAGCTCTTAAATCTATCTCTAGAGTCCAGAAACTAACAGATAATCATCCCTAATCGAATTTTGCGAGGATTATCTCTAACGCAACTCAAACTCCGCGCATAAAGCAAAAATCAGAGACAATCACCAATAAAGATTTATAAAGCAAGTTTTATACAACGCCATGGGCGACAAATATACATGAGATCACAGTAGATACATATACAACAACCCAACATAGAAGAAAAACACAAAGAAGAAGAGAAATGAAACAAACATCTCGCGGTTTGTCAGAGATGATCGACGATCAATCCACCTTGGTTCATCCATATGCAAGCTTCCATGTTGTTTTCTAGCTAATCCTACTAAAAAATGAAGTATGATGGA
The DNA here is from genome assembly GCA_022829125.1 of Lathyrus tuberosus. Classification (NCBI taxonomy): domain Eukaryota; kingdom Viridiplantae; phylum Streptophyta; class Magnoliopsida; order Fabales; family Fabaceae; genus Lathyrus; species Lathyrus tuberosus. The sequence goes on along the minus strand of JALAZF010000199.1, from coordinate 2,745,371 downwards.
GTGGGAGCAAAAAATACCCAAACCATCCTTTAAAAATGGTGTTTTTGGCCTTAAATGGTGTTTCAGCCCGCACAGCATCGCCCGGCGGTGGTTTGGGGCGCCCGGCGGCGAAAGGCGGCTTATTTTGCAAGTTCCAATAGTGTTTGGAGCACCCGGCGCTACACCGTCCGGCCCTGCAGGGGCGCAACACACCAGAACAGCAAAAATTTTGCAGTGTTTTATTCGTAACTTTTGAACCGTAACTCTGTTTTTCGCCCGGTTCGAAGCGCTGGAAAGCTTATTCAATGCTCTATATAACAATGGCAAGATATCCTTGATTGAATACCTGTAAAAATGAGATAAAATCAATTAAACTCAATGATATTTACACTATACGCAATATATACACTAAAAAGTATCGTAAACGTATTTATAAACAAATCGGGTTTTATTCGCACGATATTTACCACAAAGCATTAATAAGTGCAACAAAACATATATACAAAAATAGGTACATTTTTCACTTATCAAGTATCCAAGAAAAATACCCTCGCCGGCCTTGGCATCAAACTTACCAAGTGTCTCTTTACCATTGTTCCACATGAAACACTTGTAACAAAAAACGTGAAGGTGAGAGATATTGGGTTTTCGCCCTTTTAAAAGTTCATACGGTGTCTTGTTTAGAATAGGTCGGATGAACACCCTATTCAAAACGTAACAAGCCGTACTTATGGCGTCGGCCCAAAAGTATTTTAGAAGTCCACTTTCATTTATCATAGTCCTTCCTAATTCTTCCAAAATTCTATTTTTACATTCCATAACCCCGCTTTGTTGAGGGGTACGTGGTGCGGAAAAATTATGATCAATTCCATAGGATACACAAAATGCTTCAAACAAATGATTTTCAAACTCACCCCCGTGATCACTTCTAATTGACATAATGTTCGTGTTTAACTTGTTTTGAGATAACTTAGTAAATCTTTCAAAGGCCGAAAAGGTATCACTCTTGTTTACTAAGAAAATAGTCCAGCAAAACCGAGAAAAGTCATCGACTATTACAAAACCATAATAGTTACCACCTAGGCTTTTGATCCTAGATGGTCCAAAGAGGTCCATATGGAGGAGCTCAAGGGGTCTCATAGTTGAAACGATGTTTTTAGATTTGAATGAGATCCTTGTTTGCTTCCCTATTTGACAAGCATCACAAAAGGTGATCCTTTGTGAATTTGATTTTGGGTAAACCGATGACTAGGTCTTTATAGACTATTTTGTTAAGCAAATCAAAATTGATATGAGCCAACCGTCTATGCCACAACCATGAATCTTCATTCATGGTGACTAGACACTTGTCTCCATTCAACGATACCTCAATTAAGTCTAGCATATAGACATTATTCACCCTCAAGCCCTTAAACTCATACTTTTTGTCACTATCTTCAACTAAGCAACAATCCTTTGAAAAAGATACTTTATAATTCTTGTCACATAGTTGACTAATGCTTAAGAGATTGTATTTAAGGCCTTCCACAAGAAGCACATCAGAGATAGTAGAAGATGAAGGGTTACCTACACTACCTTTACCGAGAATCTGTCCTTTATTGTTGTCTCCGTAGGTAACAAATCCCTTTTTCTTTGCCACGAAGTCGATGAAAAGAGATATGTTTCCTGTCATATGTCTTGAGCAACCATTATCCAGAACCCATCTTCTTTCGGTGGTCTCAAGACTTTGTACCTACAAAGTCAATCAAGGGAAAGTAGGTACCCAATTCTTATTGGGTCTTTTATGGTGAGTGAAACCAGGGTTGCATTTGGGCAACCATTAATAAATGCCTTTTTGTTAGTTGCGGAATAGCGGCAAGCAAGCAAAAATATTTATTTTCGGAAAGAATTCCCTCCGGGATTTATGTCGTGTCCACAGAGATCGGTTCGAGGGAAAGAATGTCATTCGACAGTCTCTCGCGTTAATGAGTTTGGGTTTAAAATGGTTTGAAACATAAAAACAGAAAAATAAACATTAAAACAAAAAGAAATCATTCTTAAAAGAGAAAAACTTGTCCGGCAGTGCACATAATCGACTCCTCACAAACTTAAACTTACCGACCAGCTATACTCAACCTGCAGTACTCCTCAATATAACCCAACATCGCTCATAACAAAGGTTATTTCTAACGCAAAGTTGAGAGAATAACCGTGTTACCCTCGTCAACACTCTCGCACGCGACTCAAGACACGGAGGCATTAACCTTCGACGCCCATTAAAGATTGTTAGCTCTTAAATCTATCTCTAGCATCCAGAAACTAATAGATAATCATCCCTAATTGAAGTTTGCGAGGATTATCTCTGACGCAACCCAAACCCCGCGCATAAAGCAAAAATCAAAGACAATCACCAATAAAGATTTGTAAAGCAAGTTTCATACAACGCCATGGGCGACAAATATACATGAGATCATAGTAAATACATATACACAACCCAACAAAGAAGAAAAACACAAAGAAGAACAAAAATAAACCAACCATCTCGCGGTTTGTCAAACGCCGGTCGACGATCAATCCACTCCGGATCATCTGTATGCAAGCTTCCATGTTGTTTTCTAAGCTAATCTACTAAAAAATGAGTTTGATGGAGTTAGGAGCAAAAATCCCCAAAACCATCCCTAGAAAATGACTGAAAATCTATTAAATACAATTACAAAGTTCACACATTCGCTTTGCGAACGAATCATTCGCCTAGCGAACCTCAAAAAATGGCACTTCAGTGCCTCTGAACAGTCAAACTGCCTATGCAAATTTCCAGAAGTTTGCAGTGCGAACTAATTATTCGCTTAGCAAATACTCGCTGCTCGGTTCGCAAAGCAAACTTTGGTCTCTTTCTCCCCTGTCCAATTCTGGACTCCTTCGTCGGGGCCTTCGCTGGACCTTCGCAAAGCGAACATTAGATGTTGTAGTACCCTAAATTTTGACCAGTGGTTTGTTACTATTTTTGGATTTTTGTGCTACCAGAGGGTGTCATTTAGATGCCCGTGGGCTCCTGAGATTGCTAGTACTTTTAGGCCCATTTTGGAATTGGTGTGTTATAAAGGGATTTTTATTATTTGTTTTATTTAAAGGGGGCTTGTTTAATTTTAATAATTTGTTAGGATTTATTTTATTTTAGAGGCAATCATTTTAGAGTTAGTTAGGAAGTTTGGGCTTTTTTAATTTAATAGTATAATAATCAGGTTTTTATTTCAGAATTATTTATTTTTAATTTATATTGTGATTGATTTATTTTAAAGGATTAAATATATCAGTGTTTATTTATTTTACTATTTTCTAAGGCTCATTAGAATTAATTAAATAGGTTTGAAAATTAAGTATATTATTTTTAATTATTAATTAGGAATAATTTTTATTAAGTTTTAGAGATTAAGTATATTATTTTAAATTGATTATTGATTAGGAATAATTTGTATTTTTGGTTTTGGATGATATTAGGATTTACTAATTTAAAGAGACTGGTAGTTTATTTTATTTTAATTCATTATTATTTATTATTTATAATTATTATTTATTTTATTTATTTCAGTTAGGGTCATTTTCTGTTATCATTAATTAAGGTTAGTGAGATTTAAACTTAATTGGAGATGGGCCGATCAGTCAGAATTATGGTTATTAATTATTATTTATTTTGTTTTTATTTATTTATTAACATGGTTTTTTGTTATATTTATTATTTATTTTATTTTTACATGGTTATGGTTATATTAGTATATTTTTAATTATTATTTATTTTGAGAATCAATATGATTGATAAAGAATTATTACAAAATCAAAATCACAAAAATTGCATTTTTCATCTTTTTTGATTTAATTTTCGTAATTATTTATTAGGCATTTTTAAAAAATATTAATTTTCACTTTTTTTACTTTTTACTCAAAAAATATTCAAAAAATCATAAAATAAAAAGTATTGGAAAAGATTTTGTTCTTTTTATTTTTAGGATAATATTTATTTTTAGAAAAAAGTTAATATGATTGATAACAAAATTAAAAATCACATAAAATTGATTTATGGACTTTTGATTTTGTTGATGGATCAAATTTATTAATTTCCTTTTTTGTTTAACCTAATTTGTCCTATAAGTAGAGTCTATTTCTTACAATTTCGGGGGGGGGGGGGGGGGGGGGGGGGGGGGGGGTAATTTTACAAACCATACGATAAAAAATTGTTGTTCTTCACATTGAAGAACAACAACAAATAAACCCTAAACCCTCAACAACACTAAAACCCTAAACCCACAACAACATTAAAACCCTAAACCTTCGACAACCCTCCGAAAAAGGAGATCTCACACCAAAAGAGAAACGGGATACAAGGAAATCACCACCAAGAGAAAAAGGAATACACAAAGAAATTAAAAAAAAAGGGAAAAAGGAAAAAGAAGGGGAAAAAGCACAAAGGCAAAGGAAAGAAAAGAAGGGATGAAGCAGCTTAAATTGGTCACGGCAAGGGGAGGTAATTCGAATACTTAGCTTATTTTTGTTGTTGTTGTGTGTTGTTGTTGATTGATTGGGTTTTTAGGGATATTTCTGGAAAAGTTAGGGCTAGGGTTCTTGAAATTCTGGTACATGTGCAGAATTCAGATGTCCTATAACATGCCGTTCGACATCTGGTCTGACATGAACACACATGGCAAGGTATATAACTATAAGCTTGGTACTGAACAGATAAAAATAAAACACACAGAATTGTTAACCCAGTTCGGTCTAACACACCTACTCTGGGGGCTACCAAGCCAGGGATGAAGTCCACTATCAGCAGTATCAATTCAAAGTTAAACTCTCCGTTTACAGCTTATCACTTAATCACTACCCAATGATCCTTCTACCTAGATCCTCTCTAGCTATGAGAAACTCTTCTCACTCCCAATCATCGCAATGATGTCAAGCAGTCAACACTTAACCACTGCATCAACGGTTCTTTACCTATACAACAATTCAACAAAGAAGACACACTTCCAATACACAACTTAGAGTTACTTAAAAGCTTCCTCCAAGAACAATACTCCTCTTACTTAACAGCTTCGAGGATCATACTAACAAACTGTCCAACTCACATGTCGAGTGGTACACGAATCAACCCTAATAACAAAACTTTTACATCTTTGGTTGAGTTATCATTCTAGGTTACACTGCATCTATATATAACCTATTCCCAACTGGATTTGGGCCTTCACAAACACAGCAAATAAGCTGCTACAAATCAGCAGAAACTTCTGCTACATAATAGGACTTTAATCTTTAACTTCCTAAAATATCTCCATATTTAGAAAGTGTATATTTTCCAATATTCTTCTCAATTTCAAATTTGAATCTTCAGACCTTTTAATTCAGCGTCACATAGAATTTGTATATTATTCCCTGAATATTCTGCATCTGTTAAGACATAACAGAATCTTTAACTCACTTCAGTTCTGGCGCGATGTCGAATGGACCTTCATGGGACATCTTAATACGACATGTTGTTTCAGATGTTGAAACCACTTCAACTCAACATGTTCCATTGCACAATAAGACTTCTTGCTCAACCTGTTCTTCTTTAGCAAGATAAAATATCTTATCTAACATATTGCTGCTATTATTTGTTTTACAAAATTAATGGCAACCCTAAAAATTAAAGAACTAACATTCTCCCCCTTTGGAAAATTTTGGCTAAAACAAATATATAAACATTACTACTCAGATTACAGCAGCAATTACAACCCTACACTACTGTCAGTAGTCATCAGCAACTACTGAACCTAACAGTAACCATCAGTAGCTACTGTGTACAGCAACCATGGAGAAACATCTTCTTAGGAAATCTTGAATGATGTTAGGACATCATGTTTGACAACTCTTTTCAGCATATTCTATGAGCTCCATACCATCACCTCCGAGCACCACAGCACAACAACTTCAGGCAGCACATTAGGACCTAAGAAGTAGAAAGTCCTGAAGTCATTTGGTGCACATGAGGAAGAAGATATCTGACTCTCCCCCTCAATACAACACATTTCTTTTTCCTTCCAGGACAGACCCAGAACAATTGTAGAAGACTCCTCCAGAAAAGAAGCGTCTGTCTTGACATAAAGGACCAATGGTGGCATAAGAGATTTCTGCACACCTTATTTGATCAGACGCCCCTAGTCGACCTGTGGCATAAGATGAAACTTAAGAAGTACCAATCTACCAACCCAGGTAACTCAGAACACAAGTCACAACTGTGTTCATAACTCAGGACACAAGTCACAAAGACTTAACACCAACTTAAGGATAGGACACCCTCTTCGATATCTCTGAACACATCTGGAACTGCAGACTCCAGACATAGCATCTGCGCAAACCATTTCGCTAACCCTTTCTCCCCCTTTTTAGCCAAAAATTGGAAAAGAAAGCCCTCACAGAACCAGACCCAAGTGGTGCTCACCCAAAAACAAACAAACGCCATAAGACCTATGAAACAAGAACACTCACTGGCTGAAGCAGAAAAGAACAACCCCTATAAATAGCTGACCAGTTACTTTGGAATTAACGAGCTTTGAATATGTCAAGGTTTTTGGTCAAAGAAACGCTATTTTAGGTACCAAAAACTCCATCCAAATTCAATGTCTACCTTCCAAAACAGTCTTGACCGCCTTTATTGCTTCACAACTGATTCTTACCATAAATTGAGCCAATAACGTTCCATGCATAGGCAAAGACACGCGTTTCACCTTATCCTTACACTACCGTCCAGAATAATTCCTTGTTTGGCTCAAGAAAAACATGTCCTGTACCAAGTTCTGACATCTTACCAAACAATGCCTGCTTGCTCACAACACTCCAAAACACAAGCACATTTTCTTTTCTGTTGGATTCTGAGACGACTTCTATCGATCAGCACAACTCACAATCCCTTATAGATTCCTTCAGAACAGCAGAGAAAAATAACTTCTCCCAGATACAACAATTCTGCTCCTCAGACTCCTCCTGCAAAAGCACTAGCTTCACGCGGCTAGGATAGCACACCGGCCTTAGGAACGCCCAACCACTCTCAGTAGTACATGTCCCATCATGTTGTTTGACATCACTCTGCACAAACTTGGACAGGACGCAAGCTACAAAAAAATCTGCACACTTGCAGTAATAGACCATAGACAACAGCCTTAACTCCCCCTAACATGAACAACCGATGTTCGATATTGCCACATTCTCAACACTTAAGAACTGCTACTTCTTGTATTTGTTAAGCATGATCTCACCATGTTTATTTCAGATACATGGTCTGCCAAGTCCAATATAAAAGCCCACTTGATTTGGAATTTCTCACATATTCCATAACAAATGTCTTTAGATTACTTGCAACACAAGATAAGGACTGCCACCACCTTTTACTTGTATTAGAAGAAACCTCCTTATCTCCAGCCATTCTGATCAGATCACACCACTGACAACAACCTTCTGTCATTACATTCACAAGCACCTAATTAAGTCTTCATATGAGAGTAGTCATGTATTGCCAGACCAAACTACTTAACATCAAGATCAGAACCTGCCCATTCTAATCCACATTATGTCAGAACTGCCACTTCAGACAATAATGCTGCTTCTTCCAACTCCACAAGCACAGTCCTAGACCTTCATCCAGGATACACACCAAACAATGATGTTGTAACAATATGTAGGACATCAGCATAAGATAAAAGAACACACCTTCTGCATTTTATTCACGTAATCACAACCACCTGATCACAACCAGCATCAGCAGCTGTTCCGAAAGCAAACTCAAAAGAATCACATCAGACAACTAGATAATACCCAGACACACTCTCCCCCTTTTTAGCCACAATTGGACAACCTCTTAACCTACCAAGGCACCAAACACGAAGTTCTGACATCCAATGTGACAAGGTCCCAAGAGAAAACAAGTTCCCAAGAAAAACAAGTTCCCAAACCAAAGACCACTTTGACTGGTCAGGCGATACAAACAAAGACTCTTTATGCAATATAAAACCCAAGCCTCCTTGCTTCTAACAGCACATCACAGATAGAACCATGAGTCAGTCTAACAGGGATGCAGGAAAGAGACACATGTAGGAAGTTAAGAAACCAGATCCACAGAAGTTGAAGAACAAAACACTGTCCACAACTGGGACAACTTCAGGAGCCATAAGAACAAGAAAAACATCAGAGACAATGATGAAGGCCATCAAAAAACCTTCAGTGCAACTTCAAGCTTCTGATGATGAATGGGACGAAGATTGGAAAACATTTCTTGATTCGGGGGGTTGGGATAATCTTTAGACTCTTTGTTTATTGCTTTTTCTAATCTTGTATGCTTTCAGAAGTGCAATAAAATTTTGTTTCAATTCTGTTTCCTTTAAACTAAACATATGCAATAAAGATCACAACTGCACAAGACACATCCCAACACACTTAATCCTCATGTATGCAAATTCCTAATTTGCTTCAAAATAAGTGCCAACACCGAAAGCTGCAGAATTATCAATCTCCCCCTTAACATCACACGTCCAGCTGCATAAAATTTTGACACTCTCCCCCTATCAAGAATAACATGTGCTTCTTCGTACCTTAAAGAATGGAAAACATAAGACGCATCTCCGTGTCTTCAAGAGCTCACTCTTTGTTCAACTCACAAGTTGAACACAATCCTCCCTTGTACTAATACTCACATGATCCCAATCTGATCAACTTTTCTCTATCTAAGACCACCAGTACTCCTTTGCAAGAAGAACACCTTAAATAAATGGAGAACATGAGACTCATCTTCATGTCTTCAAGAGCGCACTCTCTGTTCAACACACCTGCTGAACATATTCACCTACTGCTTGACCCTCACATCAGTACATAAATCAGGTAGAAGCTTGTGATCTCAGGAGACAAAAACCATAACATTCTGAACAGAATGTTCTGTCAACAGATGTTAAGACATCAGTCTTGACATCATGAACAGAGTCCAGCTGCACTAAGAAAACACCACACTCCAAAACAGAATCTCCAAGCTTCCCTCTTTAAGCCTCGGGACCAGAAGCAACCATCATAACCCAACACACTACAGAAGATCACAAGAACACAAGAACAGTATTCTCTCATCCAACTCTCTAAAAGCAATCATTCCCTATCATTCTCCCCTTTAATAGCAACACAGACTGTGATTGGATCAAATCAATCACACACAGTCCATACTTATCTAGCTTCCCAAGATCATTCAGATAATGCTTCCAATTAACAGAGAAAAAACACGACTCTTTGATCTTTGACCTTCATGTCCAAGAAGTCTGCTAGAGATAATACTTCTTGAATCTCAGGTTCTCCACTCCTGCAGCAAGGACCAGAAATAACATGTTGATCACTCCTTGACCAACTCACACATCTAAGATAAGTTCCAGGGCCAGAAACTTCTTAGACATACCACCCAGATACCTCCTCTTCCAGATCAGGAGTAGGTTCTAAACTCATGTGATCAAACCATATTAGTTTAGCACCCAGAGCATCTGCTATGCCATTCCTTTAGATCACAGAATTCTTCACAATTCTGACGTGATGTTCTAACACAAGATAGGACATCATTCCAAGGAACACATCAAGAGATCAAAGACTGGAGATTAGCCTTTTTAGAAGCAAAAGTAAATTACTTCTCTCTTACTTCAGATCTCTTCCTTACAACTTCACTTATTAATGCCTTTATGAGTGGACTTGAACAATAATCTTCAAGTATCGATGACACAGTAAGTTGAAGCAGTCTTGCATATATCCCATCACCATAGGATATACATTCAGAGAAGAACAACCTTCTCAGTTACAACCTCAGGAGTTTTCAGATAGATACCCAGCGGATCAAAAACACAAATTCCTCAAAAACCTTCAGGTGTCACATATCAGCCCTAGCATCATAATCCAGGTAACACCATAATACCACAGGTCTGAAAATAAATCAAACCTAACATAACCACAACACAACAGCTTTTCAACCAAACCTCCGAGCCTTCAGCCACTTCCTGTCACGAACAATCCATCCTCCACTTCTAGGGACCATTCTCACACCTAAATGAACTTCTCCAAGTTCAAACAACTTTTCAGTAGAAAGCTCCTACCTTGACCATGAACCAGAAAGTATCTTCCCTCGGATCTCATCCAGATACAGAACAGAATGACCTGCTTTGATACCAATTGAAATTCTGGTACATGTGCAGAATTTAGATGTCCTATAACATGTCGTTCGACATCTGGTCTGACATGAACACACATGGCAAGGTATATAACAATAAGCTTGGTACTGAACAGATAAAATAAAACACACAGAATTGTTAACCCAGTTCGGTCTAACACACCTACTCTGGGGGCTACTAAGCCAGGGATGAAGTCTACTATCAGCAGTATCAATTCAAAGCTAAACTCTCCGATTACAGCTTATCACTTAATCACTACCCAATGACCCTTCTACCTAGATCCTATCTAGCTATGAGAAATTCTTCTCACTCCCAATCATCGCAATGATGTCTAGCAGTCAACACTCAGCCACTGCATCAACGGCTCTTTACCTATACAACAATTCAACAAAGAAGACACACTTCCAAGACACAACTTAGAGTTACTTAAAAGCTTCCTCCAAGAACAATACTCCTCTTACTTAACAGCTTCGAGGATCATACTAACAAACTGTCCAACTCACATGTCGAGTGATACAGGAACCAACCCTAATAACAAAACTTTTACATCTTTGGTTGAGTTATCATTCTAGGTTACACTGCATCTATATATAACATATTCCCAACTGGATTTGGGCCTTCACAAACACAGCAAATAAGCTGCTACAAATCAGCAGAAACTTCTGCTACATAATAGGACTTTAATCTTTAACTTCCTAAAATATCTCCATATTTAGAAAGTGTATATTTTCCAATATTCTTCTCAATTTCAAATTTGAATCTTCAGACCTTTTAATTCAGCGCCACATAGAATTTGCATATTATTCTCTGAATATTCTGCATCTGTTAAGACATAACAGAATCCTTAACTCACTTCAGTTCTGGCGCGATGTCGAATGGACCTTCATGAGACATCTTAATACGACATGTTGTTCCAGATGTTGAAACCACTTCAACTCAACATGTTCCATTGTACAATAGGACTTCTTGCTCAACCTGTTCTTCTTTAGCAAGATAAAAGATCCTATCTAACATATTGCTGCTATTATTTGTTTTACAAAATTAATGCCAACCCTAAAAATTAAAGAACTAACAGTTCTTGGTTCATACGAAAGGGTTAGGGTTCTTGGGGAAAAAGGTTAGGGTTCATATTGAACCCTTAGGGTTTTGATTAATTTAATTAAATTAAATCCTTAATTTAATTATTAATTGGGTATTAAGGGATTAATTAGGGGATTAGGGTTTATTATTATGGAAAAATATAATTAGGGATTTTAGAATTGTTATTTTATTTTCTAGGGATTTATTCAGGGTTTTAGGGTTTTTAATAATTAAATTAATAACTTAATTTAATTATTTAATTAGGTTAATTTTTAATTAGAATTTAGAAATAGGATTTTTGGGTTTTTTGTATAATTAAATTAATAATTTAATTTAATTGTTTAATTGGGTTAAAATTTTAATTAGGATTTAGAAGTAGAGTTTTAGGGTTTTTAATAATTAAATTAATAATTTAATTTAATTATTTAATTAGGTTAATTTTTAATTAGGATTTAGAAATAGGATTTTAGGGTTTTTTGTATAATTAAATTAATAACTTAATTTAATTGTTTAATTGGGTTAAAATTTTAATTAGGATTTAGAAGTAGGGTTTTAGGGTTTTTAATAATTAAATTAATAACTTAATTTAATTATTTAATTAGGTTAATTTTTAATTAGGATTTAGAAATAGGATTTTAGGGTTTTTTGTATAATTAAATTAATAACTTAATTTAATTGTTTGATTGGGTTAAAATTTTAATTAGGATTTAGGAATAGGATTTTATGGTTTTTTTGTATAATTAAATTAATAACTTAATTTAATTATTTAATTAGGTATTAACCGGGGTTTAGAAATAGAGTTTTTGGGTTTTTAATTAATTAAATTAATAACTTAGTTTAATTATTTAATTAGGTTTAGGATTTATTTTAAGGAAATTAGTTTTTTATTTAATTTGGATTTAAATAAGGGATGGGGAATGAAAAAAAGTTAACTGTTGGGATTTAAATTCTCTTATGCTTGGGGACTTATCTTGATTTAATTTTTGGGATTAAATTTATTTTTGGGACCATCTGAAATTTGGAGATTATTTTTTATTTGGGATAATTTGGGGGATTAATTTTGCTATTTTTAGCATAATGGCATTTTGGATTTTATTATTAAATTCTTTGGAATTTTAGGAATTCATTTTTAACATAAGGGATATAAAAGATTTATGGGATTTAAAGGATTTAAGTTTGGGATTTAAGGGATAATTATTAAGAACTTAAGGGTTATAATAAGATTCTTTTAAGGATTTACAACTTGGGATAAAGCTCTTGGTCCGAGAGCCTAAATAAGGGATGGGATTTAAGGATAGCACTCTTCGGTTCCAAGAGTATAAATATAGGCCAAGGGATAAGGGATTTTAAGGGATAGAACTCTCCATCCGAGAGTATAAACAATGGATAAGGGATAGAACTCTCCATCCGAGAGTATAAACAATGGATAAGGAATAGAACTCTCCATCCGAGAGTATAAACAATGGATAAGGGATAGAACTCTCCATCCGAGAGTATAAACAATGGATAAGGGATAAAACTCTTCCTCCGAGAGTATAAATAAAAGGATCGGGATTTAAGGGATAGAACTCCTTATCTAGGAGTATAAATATATATATTAAGGGATAAAACTCCTTATCTAGGAGTATAAATAATAGATTTAAGGGATAGAACTCCTTATCTAGGAGTATAAATATAGATTAAGGGATAGAACTCCTTATCTAGGAGTATAAATATAGATTAAGGGATATAACTCCTTATCTAGGAGTATAAATATAGATAAAGGGATAGAACTCCTTATCTAGGAGTATAAACAATAGATGTGGGGATAAAACTCTTTATCCAAGAGTATAAATAGTGGAATAAGTTTGGGATTAAGGTTAGGAATAGGATTAGGGGGTAGGAATAGGGGAGGTGAACTACGGTTACTCTGATCCTTCAAAATTGAAAGTACGTAGGCATAGGGTTGTAAACCCTAGCGAGTACAATAATAAAAAACTTAGGATTATTTTGTAAATAAATCATTTAGACAAACAAACAAGCATACCCTAAAATCTAAGGAGGATCCCATTGAGTACAATGGAGGTGAGGGGTGCCTAACACCTTCCCCTCACTTAACTAACTCCCGAACCTTAGGAATCTCTGCCCTTGGGATTAAGGATTTTTAGGTTTATCATTATTTTCCTTAAAAAATATGGTGGCGACTCGAAAATTTTTGCCGGCCGCGACAGCTGTCAACTCACAAAGCGAACTTGACAGCAAACCAGCTCTTATTTGGACCACAACTTCTGCACCATAACTCTGATTTACGCACGGTCGGAAGCGCTGGAAAGCTTATTAAATGCTCTTTATGAATACGGAAAGATATCCTTGATTGAATACCTGCAAAAATGATAGAAAATCAATTAATCTCAATGATATTTACACGATACGCAATATATACACTGAAATGTAAAGTAAACTTATTTATAAACAAATTGGGGTTTATTCGAACGATATTAACCAAAAAGTATCGATAAGTGCAACAAAACTTATATATAAAAATAGTTACATTTTGCACTTATCAAACTCTCCCCAACTTACACTTGTTTGTCTGCAAATAAGAATCAAGCAAACTTAAAAACACAAAAGCAATAACCAAAGAATCACGAATCAATAGGTTTTGAAAAACGGAAACAAATGTATGGTTCAAATGAAAAACGGTACACACAAAGTAAATACTTACCACTAAACTACTACGACAACATAGTCACGAAACAAATGCAAAATACAAAAATCATGCCAATTTTTTGTTTGCAAATTTTTTTTACAAGAGAAAACTGAACAATCAAACCCTTAAATGTCTTTGATGTCGATGCAAAGTCTTCTCTCCCCTTGATTCAAGATGAATCAAGTGCTTTGAATTTGGTCGAACAAATCACTGTCTCACGCTACTAGATTGAAAGAACCCACCGCTCTTCAATCACCTTCACTCGGTCGATTTCGATCTTCCATAATTCGAACCCAAATCTTTCTCGTACGATCCTACGACTGTAGCTACTAAACTGAACCGAACCCACTGTTCTTCAGCTACCTTCGCACCGCTGAATCCTTGTAGAGAAACCGATTTGTGCAAAAACCCCCAAAACTACCCGAATTCTTGGAGGACAAAACCAGAGGTTTTATTCAAGAAACACCTATTGATTCTCAACCCAGATCAAAGGATACGACACACCTAAGTCTGAACGTTATCACTTCACACAATGCATGACACTAACAAAAATGATTATGTGTAGTTGTTAGAGGACACAAGGTTGAAGATGAAGATGAAGAGAAAAATCAATATATATTTTCACGTTTCTTGTTATCTTTTTTCTGAAATGAGATAAACCAACTATATATAATGCAAGAATAATCAACTAAATGAAATAACAGCAAAAATAGAAAAAACAGAATGCAGAAAAATAGCTCAGACCAGGGAAGAGTCGACCGCTCGCTGGATGAGGGTCGGCGGGAGCTAACCCGTGAAAATATCTATGCAAAATAATTGATCATGCGTCAACCGCTCATGACCTTGCGTCGATGCAAAGACACTGAATTTGCAGAAATACAAAACCCAGAAGCATGCGTCGACCGCATGCATCAGGGAGGTCAGCGTGCGCTTTCTCGGCTATTTCACAGGATCTTGACAAACTGCATGAGTCGACTCATGCTTAGTTTAGGTCGACTCAAGACCTGTAAAAAACTCAAAAATTCATTTTTCTGCACATTTTGACCAACTGAGACTCGATTCATGCACATCAAACACTAATACCATGATCATGCACATGTAGAAATTATGTAGACCACTTCCTATATGTTTAGACATGTGATTATCAATGGTTAAATGCAATGTGACCGACAACAAAGTGATACCGTCCAAATTACAAACTAAAGACTATCCTACTTGTTAACATCATTAAAATAGAACTAGATGAAAAGCACTTAGCCCTCACAGTTTCAAAAGATCTAGTTGTCGGTCTACCTAAGATTAAATTCTCAAAAGATCACTTATGTGACACATGCTAAATGGGGAAGCAGACGAGGATGTCATTTAAATCTAAAAATGTTTGTTTCTACATCGAGACCTCTTGAACTTCTTTATATGGACCTTTTTGGGCCATCTAGAATCAAAAGCTCAGGTGGAAATTACTATGGTTTTGTTATTGTAGACGATTACTCTAGATTTTGTTGGACAATTTTCTTGGCTAGTAAAAGTGATACTTTTTTAGCTTTTGAAAAGTTTGCCAAGGTTTCTCAAAGCAAACTAAATTCTAACATCGTTACTATCCGAAGCGATCACGGAGGTGAATTTGAAAACCACCTCTTTGAGGAATTTTGTGATAAACATGACATTTCATAACTTTTCTGCTCCAAGAACTCCTCAACAAAATGGAGTGGTGGAACGTAAAAATCGTATTTTAGAGGAGCTAGGAAGAACTATGATCAATGAAAGTGACCTTCCTAAATATTTGTGGGCTGATGCTACTAGTACGACATGTTATGTGTTGAATAGGGTACTTATACGTATCATTCTCAACAAAACTCCCTATGAACTTTTAAAAAGCAGGAAGCCAAATGTATCACATCTTCATGTTTTCGGATGTAAATGTTTTGTTTTAAATAATGGAAAAGAAAATCTTGGAAATTTTGACTCAAAAGCCGATGAAGGTATCTTTCTCGGATACTATCAATCTAGCAAAGCATACAGAGTGTACAATAAGAGATTACTTATTATGGAAGAATCTGTGCATGTTATTTTTGATGAATCTTATCCGAAAATTGTCGGGAAAGGTATTTCTTTTCATGGTGCAGGTGTTTCTTCGGAAGACATACTCAAAGACTCTAAAGAAGGTATTGATCAACCCGAATCAGTGAAAGTTGAGGAGGAGGAAGATCATAACTCTGAAAATATTGAGGAGGATCATCCAATTAGAAACGATGACCTTCCTTTGGCATAGAAATCCTCTAAGGATCATCCAATCGACAACATTCTTAGAGATATCACAAAAGGAGTAACTACATGGTCTAAGATAAGTAACTTTTGTTATCACTTTGCTTTCGTCTCTTAAATTGAGCCAAAAAAACTCCAAAGAGGCCTTACTTGATGAACATTGGTTTTTGGCAATGCAAGAGGAATTAAATCAATTCAATAGAAATGAGGTATGGGACATTGTCCCCCCTCCGCGAGGCCCTCGGGTAATTGGTACAAAATGGGTATTTAGGAACAAGCTAGATGAAAACGGAGTAATAACTCGTAATAAATCCCGGCTAGTGGCTCAAGGTTATAACCAAGAGGAGGACATTGATTATGAGAAGACTTATGCTCTGGTTGCCCGCCTTAAGGCTATATGCCTTTTGCTAGCCTATGCTTGTTCTAAAGATTTCAAACTATATCAAATGGATGTAAAAAGTGTTTTCTTAAACGAATATATTAATGAAGAAGTTTATGTATCTCAACCTACCGGTTTTGAAAGTCATGATTATCCAAATTACACTTATAAACTTAAACATGCTTTGTATGGTCTCAAACAAGTCCCCAGGGCTTGGTATGAGCGACTTAGCAAATTTTTACTCAATCAAGGATACTCAAGAAGGAAGGTTGATACTAAACTCTTTATTAAGCGTCAAGGAAATCACTCTAATCTAGTCCAAGTTTATGTAGATGACATTATTTTTGGATCTACTAATATGCACTTGGTCAAGGAATTTTCAAAGCTAATGCAGGGTGAGTTTAAAATGAGTATGATGGGGGAGCTGACCTACTTCCTTGGTGTCGCTCCCAGGATTTTCATCCAGGTACAAACGCGAGAGTGGCGCGGAAAAACAGAGTAGTCAGCCGTGTAAATTTATCCCAAGAGAGGGAAAGGGAACACCGCATAAACCTGAGGAAGAGGGAAAGGAATGGTCATCGCAACCATAGCCTGGGTTCGGGAGTCGGTTACGCGAGGGGAAGGTGCTAGCACCCCACGCGTCCATCGTACTCGATGGGATCCACGCTTGTTGTCTATTCTAAGGGTGAGTTATCCTATTATCTATGGCTGTACTAAGACGAGGGAGGGAAAAACTAAGACAGACTCGGTAGGACGTCGACGTCCTAGGCCTACATACTCCCTTTGAGCAATGGGAAATTCAGAGTCAACGTAGTTCGGACCAAGTTCTTTTTGTGTTTTTTATGAGCTACGCTAAGTTCACGTCCGGCAGTTAGGGTCGATGCCTGTTTGCGACTCAGACGGAAAGTAACGTGCCCTTTTTGAAAATAGCCTTTAGTTTGACGATCCCGAAGGACAAAAAGGTTCGAAGTTTGTTTGTATTTTTTAGGACAGAAGTGACTTGAGTTAGTTCATAAATTGCATCGCACCAAAGTCTAGGGCACAGGGGCGAATACTTAACGTATCGTCCCAAGGCAGGACGCTCGCTAAGCACTCTAGAAAGATGAGAGGAAGCCCCTCATTTCTCATTCCCTATGCTTAAGGCTCGTGCGCAATACACTTTATCCTTATTAAGTGTTTTCAAGACGTTTTGAGATGAGAAGAGAAAAGACACAAAGGAAATTCTAAAGGGAAACTAAGAGTCCTAATGTCATCATGCATGGGTGACCTACGGTTAGTGAGGTTTGACGAAAACCTAAGCTTAAAGAAAAGAAAAGATGAGAGAAGGAAAGAGTAAGGGTGAATATGGATGATTATCCACACCCTTAAATAACTTACCTCAGCCCCTGCATAAGAGGTTAGCACAAAACAGACACAAGTAATATTAAGGCAAATGAAAACCAAACAATGACATATAATAGTGATTAAATGACCTACAACAATTCAAACATGATTTATGAAGTCAAATAAACAACCCCAAAACAATGGCACAAGTACCTCTTCAAACAGATAACCAGACATGATCAAGGATGTGCATACAAGAAGGCCTCAAGCAAAGAGCAGTCACATAATTAGTAAAACATCTTCTAAAATCACCAAATTAATTATCAAAATAACTCAACCAGAAACAAACAACATATTAAAAATTCATACAAAAATTCACAAGGTAGGTCATCCAAACAATTATGCAAAGTTCAGACAAGAAACGTGAATCAATGTGCAAAAGAAAAGGACTAAAATGCAATATGAAATAGTTTTAAAAATGAGAGAAAAATATTTTAATGCATTTCAATATGTTTATGAAACAATTCAAAAAGAATGAATTCAAAATGTTTTATGGATGATTAGAAATAAAATAAACAAGTCATGGTATGCAGAATGAAATAAGTTCAAAAAGAAATTATTAAAAGAATTAATTTAGAAGATAAAAATAAAATAAAAACAAAAAATAAAATTTGGGAAAATTTTATAAAATTATAAATATGATGCATGAAATTTTTGGGAATTTTTTAATGCAATTATCTATTTTTTAAAAATTAAAAATGCAATGCAATAATTAATTAAAATAAAAATAATGAAATGCGCATGGGGGGTGTAATCAGCAACAAAAATGCGTTGGAATGGAAGAAAGGCCCAGATGGGAGGGTGCGAATAGAAAAGCCCAAACAAATTAAACCCATTAGCGAAAGTCAAAGGAGCATGGGATCAGTCAACAAATTCAAAATTAATCTAAACTACACAAATGATCCAACGCATATTACAAAGTCAACATAATCAAAAGATATTTAAGATCAACGGTCAGATTCACCTGCACACAATAAACAACAAACACACGCACGAACAGAATTATTTAGCATACCATACACACACCACGTGCTAGGCACATAGTTTTTTAATGTGTTGGCACACATCTGGCCACACGATCCATCAGACGCCCAGGGTTAGTCAACCAAGAACAAAAATCAACATGATGCGTGGCTTAGATTTGAGGGTGCATTATAGTACCTGTGGGTGAGCAAACACATAAACTATAATATAAAAACAAATTTTTAAAACACATGGCGCATGGTGGGCCGTTGGATCACAAGAATGAATGGTGAGGATTGCGTCTTCCTCGTGGAAACCCTTGGTCGGCCGGAGACATTACCAGACGCCGGAGCCCTAGCTCCGGTCGTCATCTCCGGTGAGCATCGTCCTAAAAAAATCCAGAAATGGCATGCGAATATACTATTTTGATCAGAAAAATATGAGGATCAATAATATCATCTCAAAAATCACAAACAATGCATAAATAAAGAGAATCGAAAGCAACAAGATTAGGGATCAAAACTTAGAACTCACGTAGCAACCAAACCACACGTCCAATCTCACAAAAAAATATACCAGAATCATCAGTGTACTCCACAAATCAATATACATATTTAAAAAGAGAGTTTTATGATCATGAAAATCATCACCAACCTGAGATGGTGCAACACGTATCTCCACTGTTAGCTTCAAAGGGTGGTTGGTTCGTGCTCTAGGGATCCCAAGGGTTCTGATGGTGAAAGAATTTTGTGAAAACTCCTTGTAGATCGTGAGATTCGAAGAGATGAATTTTTAGGGCTCACACTTGAATTCTCCTCCAAAAGCACGTGTTCAAACCCTAACCAGTGCATGAATTGGTTTAAATAGATTAGGTCATCCCACTGATAATGATTTGGGCCTTGGTAATTCTCCACTTAATGAGTTTTGGGCAATTTTGGAAATTTGAATAATGTGAGATACATCCTCCTCCATGCATGGATATCTAAGTATTTCATGATGGATCACTTACTCAACAATTGCTAATCACACCTAAATTGAAATTGGGCCTTGAGATGCCTTGGTTCATGAGTTTTAAATAATTTGTCAATTTGAAATAATGGAGAATAAGTGATGAAATAAACAGAAAACTTCTTGATTCAAAGGCCAAAAATGCTCCTTAAGGATTGTTCTTTGATGTTGGAATATGTCTTGAAGCAATGGAATTAATTATAGGTCACCATGTCCCAAAATGCAAAAGTTGTGAAAATGGAACCCTAAAAACCACTTTGCCTTTTTTTGGTCATAACTTGAATTTCACAAATGATATGGAGACCCACTAGTACTTGTTGGAAAGAGGAGAAAAAGATCTTCAACTTTCATGTTGGAGAAAAATTCATTTGAAGCTTCTTTGATGATGAAAAGTCAAGTTGAATGTAGTGTAGGAACTTGCCCAAAAAGGAAACTTTCAAATTATAGGTCATTTCCATATTTAGCAACTTTTGTACCAACCCTTGATTCTTGATAAATGGTATGAAACTTGACCCTTGAAGGATATATGAGGATGTGAGACCTTGAAAACCTTGAAGAGAACCTCAAAATTTCACAGTTGACTTCCCCTCTCACTGTTGACTTTTCTCCTGATTCTCCTGATTCCCAATCCATTAGCCATTTGAACTTCTCATGAACCAAACTGATGGACAACCTTCCATTACTAGATACTCAGGGACCCAAGGAATACCATGGAATCAAGTCTTGCCCAAGAAATCAGAAATAAACTGACTTTATAGCAAACCCTAATTTAGGTACCCTCAGTCTAGGAGGAAATAACACAGTCTCCAAATCCAAATTCCTCTGAATATGATGTGTATCCTCTCCAACAAAGATAAGATATGCCATTTGGTGATGATAAAAACCTAAGGAACTTGCCCATTGGAGCAATAAACCCAAGAATCTCAAAACCCTAATTCCTGCACTGGTTAGGAGAAAGTGATCCACTTGAACTCTCTTGCTTGACCCTTTGAAGAACATCTTCTCCTCTTGAAATTGCCTCAGGCACCTTGACCCCATGCTAAGAACCAATGATATGCACACATGATAATGCAAAAATGAAATGAAACATAAGCCAGTTAGTACTAAAGTAAGGAGGGCAAATTTTGGGGTGCTACAGCTGCCCCTATTCAATCAACTTGGTCCTGAGGGTATGATAGCGACGGCTTTCAGACAATCGGGATGCACGGAGATTGAATACCAAAAGAACCCGAAAATTTGCTAATGGTGAGAATAACGAAATGAAGCGTGATGGAAAAATAAAGAGTATGACCTCAACCACACCCACAAAAATAAAACGAATACGACCTCAATCGTGCCTGCAAAGGAAGACTGACCTCAATCACTCCACCCACAATGAAAATACGAATACGACCTCAATCACACCCACAAAAAACGAACACAACCTCAATTGCACCCGCAAAGGAAGACTGACCTCAATCACTCTATCCACAATGAAAATACGAATACGACCTCAATCGCACCCACAAAAAACAAACACAACCTCAATTGCACCCGCAAAGGAAGACTGACCTCAATCACTCTACCCACAATAAAAATACGAATACGACCTCAATCGCACCCACAAAAAATGAACACAACCTCAATTGCACCCGCAAAGGAAGACTGACCTCAATCACTCCACCCACAATGAAAATACGAATACGACCTCAATCGCACCCACAAAAAACGAACACAACCTCAATTGCACCCGCAAAGGAAGACTGACCTCAATCACTCTACCCACAATGAAAATACGAATTCAAACTCAATCGCACCCACAAAAAAAACGAACACAACCTCAATTGCACCCGCAAAGGAAGACTGACTTCAATCACTCTGCCCACAATGAAAATACGAATACGACCTCAATCGCACCCACAAAAAATGAACACAACCTCAATTGCACCCGCAAAGGAAGACTGACCTCAATCACTCTGCCCACAATGAAAATACGAATACGACCTCAATCGCACCCACAAAAAACGAACACAGCCTCAATTGCACCCATAAAGGAAGACTGACCTCAATCACTCTACCAATAATGAAAATACAAATACGACCTCAATCGCACCCACAAAGAACAAACACAACCTCAATTGCACCCGCAAAGGAAGACTGGCCTCAATCACTCTACCCACAATGAAAATACGAATACGACCTCAATCGCACCCACAAAAAACGAACACAACCTCAATTGCACCCGCAAAGGAAGACTGACCTCAATCACTCCACCCACAATGAAAATACGAATACGACCTCAATCGCACCCACAAAAAACGAACACAACCTCAATTGCACCCGCAAAGGAAGACTGACCTCAATCACTCTACCCACAATGAAAATACGAATTCAACCTCAATCGCACCCACAAAAAAAACGAACACAACCTCAATTGCACCCGCAAAGGAAGACTGACTTCAATCACTCCACCCACAATGAAAATACGACTACGACCTCAATCGCACCCACAAAAAACGAACACAACCTCAATTGCACCCGCAAAGGAAGACTGACCTCAATCACTCTGCCCACAATGAAAATACGAATACGACCTTAATCGCACCCACAAAAAACGAACACAGCCTCAATTGCACCCATAAAGGAAGACTGACCTCAATCACTCTACCCATAATGAAAATACGAATACGACCTCAATCGCACCCACAAAGAACGAACACAACCTCAATTGCACCCGCAAAGGAAGACTGACCTCAATCACTCTACCCACAATGAAAATACGAATACGACCTCAATCGCACCCACAAAAAACGAACACAACCTCAATTGTATCTGCAAAGGGAAACCAACATAAAGTGGATTTCGCCGGGGATAACGTGAAACAAAACTTCTGGCTTAAACCACCCTACTGAGAAAGGGAAATTGGCAAACAAAGTATGTCAAGCGAGAACTGACTACCAGGCAAGAACTGGATTTCACAAGAGGCCAAACAAAGGAAAACTTCTAACGGACTCGCGATCCATAGATAAGATGACTCCGCTGGGGAAAGGAGAAGTCTAAATAAAAGACTCTGCCGGGGAGCACAAGTATGAGGAACGCATCCCTCCAAAATCTCCTGAGTTATGCATCTCTGCTGGGAAAGAGAACTGGCAAGGAAAGCATCAAACCTGGCTTATGCTTCGAATGCAAATGTTTGAATTTTGCCGTAATGCTCCACACAAGGTGGAAATGCTACGCGTTTTGAGGATGCAATGGCAATGCTTATGATATGCAAAAGGGGTCCCTCCAGCAAAGTAAATGCTGGAGAGAAAAGACCAATTCAACTGGGGATGACAAAATTAAATTGTCCTCTGAATCCAAGAACTCGGCTGAGAAGGATCACGCTGACCGACCTTTTGGATCAACCACTTCTACTGGGGATGAAATCCCAAAAGAACGTCCACACTACCGGGGATTATATATGCCCTTTGCTGAAGGTAACATTCCAAAACCTGAGATTTCTCCTCTATTGGGGGAGTTGAGAATGAATGCCAATAACTGAACCGGAAGTCTGTTACTGAGGATTGCTAATATCCAATTGGGCTTAGAACCTGCTGGGGACGCCAACCCAATATACCATCCTGCTTGGGGAAAACAATCCATAATACCATCCTGCTTGGGGATACTGCTGAACTTAGTCTGCTGATGGGGAGAATGATCCAACCTGCTGGGGACTAGAATATGACATTGTCGGCGAAAGCCTGCTTCCTGACTGGCTGGGGGAGGTGAACACCCTGATTCTGTGGGGAAATAACGTCTTGATTCAGAGAAAATACTTTCCAGGTCTCCTACTGGGGAAGGTTTGCTCTGCTGAGGAAAGTGCAATCTCAATGCTGGGGAGAGCAAGCTGCTGGGGAAATACAATCCTGTTGCCCTGCAAGTCAAATAACAACAAAAAGAATATGCCACAACATGACTATCACCGTTAACGCCTAAGTAATTTCTATTGTTTTTCGTTATGCCTCGCAAAGCTCAAAGTTTTATATGCAATGTTTATCAAAAATATCGGACGTTTTTTGCAAACAAAACAGTAAAAGTAAAACAAACAATGGAAAGCTCTTTGAGTGAAATGAATATTTTATTGAGAAAGTGGCCTGTAAATAGGCATTTACAATATGAAGCAATTCCTAAAAAGAGGTAATTGCGCAAAAGCAAAAAGAAAATACAGATGTCGGCAATGTGGAAACAGATATCCACCATGATTCGACTCAGCTATGACCCATATGTCTTGCTTGTCCACAAATGTCTTGACCTCTAAAGAGACTAACTGTACTGATTCCTTTCTTTCAGAATTTCCAGGTATTGAAAGTGTTCACAGATCGAACGCAGACCGTAGCCTTTTGCTTATAAATCCCTAACTTTTGTCTGGATCGCCCTTTTTGGGTTTTCAATCCATCGGGATACCCATTTTTGCCAAAGTCGCCTTTTCAAGTTTTCAAATTTGCGGGTTTACACGTTCCTTTTTACATTTTATCCCTAACTTTTGCCCGAAACTTTTCCTTTTTATGGTTCGCCGGGATGCCCTTTTTTGCCTGGACTTTCATTTTATGTCCAGCGGGTCTCTTTTATGCGAAGTATTTTTTGACTACGTCTGCGTTCACAGGGGATGTAAAATCCTCGCTATCCATAGTTGAAAGTAATAAGGCTCCGCCAGAGAAAACCTTTCTTACTACATACGGCCCCTCGTATTTTGGAGTCCATTTGCCCCTGTGATCTGTCTGAGGAGAAAGGATCCTTTTCAAAACCAATTCACCTGTCTGAAAACTCCGAGGACGCACTTTCTGATCAAAGGCATGCTTCATCCTGCTCTGATACAACCGACCATGTGCGATGGCTGCCAATCTCTTTTCTTCAATAAGGTTCAATTGATCCAACCTGGAACGTACCCACTCAGCTTCATCAAGCTTCACATCTACCAGAACTCTTAAAGACGGAATCTCGACCTCTAAGGGTAAAACTGCTTCCATACCGTATACCAACGAGAAAGGGGTTGCCCCAGTTGACGTACGCACTGAAGTACGGTAGCCATGTAGGGCGTAAGGTAGCATCTCATGCCAGTCTTTATATGTTACCACCATCTTCTGCACAATCTTCTTGATATTCTTATTCGCTGCCTCAACAGTACCATTCATCTTCGGACGATATGGAGAAGAATTGTGATGTTCGATCTTGAAACTTTGACATAATTCCTTCATCATCTTATTGTTCAAATTCGAGCCGTTATCAGTAATGATTCTCTCCGGGACCCCATAACGACAGATGATATCCTTCTTTATAAACCGGGCTACCACTTGCTTGGTGACGTTGGCGTACGAGGCTGCTTCCACCCACTTTGTGAAATAGTCAATGGCAACCAAAATGAAGCGATGCCCTTTGGAAGCAGTGGGCTCAATCTTCCCAATCATATCTATGCCCCACATTGCAAAAGGCCAAGGAGATGACAACACATTTAGAGGCGTAGGCGGTACATGCATCTTATCTGCATAAATCTGGCATTTATGGCACTTTCGGGCGTACTTGAAACAATCAGCCTCCATAGTCATCCAGTAATATCCTGCCCTCAACAACTTTCTGGCCATGGTGTGTCCACTAGAATGAGTACCAAAAGAGCCCTCGTGAACTTCCTCCATCAACAAACCTGCCTCGTGTTTATCAACACAACGTAGCAAGACCATATCGAAGTTCCTCTTATATAACACATCATCCTTGTTCAGAAAGAAGTTTCCTGCCAACCTCCTTAGAGTCTTCTTATCCTTGGTGGAGGCACCTTCTGGATACTTCTGTCTCTTCAAAAAGACCTTAATATCATGATACCACGGTTTTCCATCAGACACATCTTCAATTACAAACACAAAAGCTGGCCTATCCAAATGCATAATTCTAATCGAAGTTGTTTCATTCCAACTGTTCACCTTATACATGGATGCCAATGTCGCTAACGCATCGGCCATCTGATTCTCAGCTCTGGGCACATGATGAAAATCCACCCTATCAAAGAAAGGTAACAACCTTCTGGCATAGTTGTTATAGGGCACCAAATTTGCCTGACGAGTCTCCCATTCTCCTGTAATCTGATTAACTACCAATGCAGAATCACCATAGACATCGAGGTTCTTAATTCTCAAATCAATTGCTTCCTCTAACCCCATGATGCATGCTTCATACTCCGCCTCGTTGTTGGTACACATGAATGCTAATCGGGCAGTGAAAGGTATATGAGAACCCTTCGGGGTTGTAATAATTGCCCCAATTCCATTACCATATGAGTTGACAGCCCCATCAAAAATCATCTTCCATTGTGACCCAATCTCAGGTCCTTCGTCAGGCAGAGGCTCTTCACAATCTTTCATTTTCAGAAACATAACATGCTCGTCCGGAAACTCAAACTTCATTGGCTGATAATCCTCGACCGGCTGTTCAACAAGATATTCTGACAGAACACTTCCCTTAATGGCCTTCTGGGAAACATACTGAATATCGTATTCTGTCAAAACCATCTGCCAACGGGCTATCCTTCCAGAAAGTGCTTGCTTCTCAAACACGTACTTAATCGGATCCATCTTCGAAATCAACAAGGTTGTGTGGTTTAACATATACTGCCTTAGGCGCTTGGCTGCCCAAGCGAGCGCACAACATGTCTTTTCCAACATAGAGTATCTTGATTCGTAATCAGTGAACTTCTTACTCAGGAAGTAAATGGCGTGCTCTTTCCTTCCTGTCTCGTCGTGTTGACCGAGCACACAACCCATCGAATTCTCAAGAATCGTAAGGTACATAATCAACGGTCTCTCAGACACCGGTGGCATAAGGACTGGAGGTTCCTGCAAATACGTCTTTATCCTTTCAAACTGAAATTCTGGTACAGATGTGTGATGTTAAGGTGCAATATCACAACATTAAACTCTGTTGCATGAACAAGATAATAAAAACAGAATATGAACACAATCAATTGTTCACCCAGTTCGGTTCAACCAACCTACATCTGGGGGCATACCAAGCCAGGAAGGAAGTCCACTATTAGTAGTATCAAATTACAGACTCAACAGACCAGTTGACAATCTACCTAATTTAATCCCTACCCAATGACCCTTCTACCTAAGTCCTCCCTAGGTAAGAGACTCCATCTCACTTCCAATCATCTCGATGATGTCTAGCAGTCAACTACACCGTTACTGCATCAACAGCTTGATTTCCTAAATGTATTCATTCACACACATATCCTTGGAAGACACACTTCCATGACAATACCTAGACATGACCCTCATGACTAAGAACAATACTTAGAGTTGCTTAACAGCTTCCTCCAAGAACAATACATCTCTTACCTACAGGCTTCGAAATAAACACGATGACCATCCCACAAACCAGGTGGTTCATCAACCAACACAGCCCTTATAATCTACATGATGGCTGGCTTACTAAAACAAGGTTACAATGCTTCTATTTATAACCTATTTCCCAACTGGATTTGGGCCTTCAAATCATATCAAATCTTCTGTTCCAAATCTCCAAAAGATTCTGCTACTAAATAGATCTTCAATTAAATCTTCAATCATTAACTCTAAATATTCTCCATATCTTTATGCATTAAATTCAGCTCCACATAATATTTCCAGGTTATTATGTATCTTTTAAATCTTCATTATTCAGCTGCAAGATCTTTTCCAAATATCTGATTTGATTTGAATTTAAAACCAGATTTTATCTTTAAATCTTTTCATATCTTTCAGCCCTAAAAATAGCAACAAGATCTGCTACACTTATGATTGCACCATAATATATCTTTACCAAGATATTCGCCTACAATCTCTCACTCTCTTCAGCAGAATATCTCTCCAATAACAGAAACACGCGCAGTCCTAAAAACACAGCAGACTGATGTTCTAGTATAGTGATGTCAAGACATCGCATATGACATCACTCTTCAGCACTATAACTCTTCAACACCTTAACATTCTGCAATCCACAAACCACACAGATGGTTTTCTGGTGTTCTGTCATCTGATGTTATGACATCAGGTTTGACATCAGCACAAAACTGCAACCCTTAAAAACTTAACATAACCAGAATGTTAACTCAACATAACAAGGCTGTTAAAAACTCATGTTGAAACATCAACCATGACATCAACATTGTTTTACCAAAATTCTAGCCAACTACAAGAATTAACAATCTCCCCCTTTGGCTAATTTTGACTAAAACAATTTCAGCCTACATCAGAACAACTTGCAGCAGAAACGAACACTTTCACATCAGCATAACCAGATCACAGCTGTTCAAACACTTTCCCCCTCAACTGCTGCACCATATCAGAAAAGGCTTCACAACCACACCTTGGCAACCACTAGGCTAACTCTCCCCCTTTTTAGCCATAATTGGACAAACTCTGAACATAGCAGCAAGCACAAAAAAAATTCCAAAGGCAAACTCTGAATCATCCAACCAATATACTCAGAACAAAACCCAGACTCAGCAGCTACTACTTTCAATGATCAGCAGAGAAAAGATCAACTCCCCCTATCTAAGATAACCAGTGCACCTTTGCAAAAAGAACACCTTAAATGAATGGAAAACATAAGACTCAGCTTCATGTCTTCAAGAGCGCATTCTCTGTTCAACTCACCTGCTGAACGCATTCACTTAGTGCTTAATCACCTAATTCCCTCTTAAGTGGTTATCTTCTCATGTTCCAAAACTCACATCTTGCCAAGCTGATCAACTTCTCTCAGGAATGAATTTCTTGATCATAGTCTTCATACATCCACAAATACACTGCCTTCCACTACACTTTAAGTCAAGTCTTCTTACTTTGAATTAAAACCACACACCTAGACAAGTGTGACATCTCCCATCAACAAAGACCCTCACAAAGTAATTCCAACATCTGCACAACTAAAATCGTCCTTCAGACTCCTCCACAGAAGCATGTGCGCATATGATTCAAACAATTGGCTCCACATGGCTAAAACCATTCATGTCCACACCAACACGTCATCCAACAGTCTGATGTCATAACATGTTATCTAACATTATCTCCTCACAAGAGGCAACCAATCTCCACAAGCTTGATCAGCATGCAAGCTTCACAATATATGCACCTTTGCTGCAGAATCCATAGACAATTACTCCCCCTGTCATGGTTAACTAAAGCTCTAGATGGAGATGAACAATTGAGCACACTTGCTGAGCACTTTCACATATTGTACTTTCACTCTTGGAGAACACATTCAATTATCCTGACTGGTATGACACTGCTCACAAACTCCACGAAATCTCAGATTACTTAAAAGCTTTACTGAGATCCAATCTCTTCAAAATTTTCTGATCCAATCACCTCATCTGACACAGTTCCTCTGCCATTACATCCACTAGTGAGGTCTTCAAAAATAGTAGACATGCTTTGCCAGAACATACTACAACAAACCAAGATTAGAATCTCCACATTTTAATCCACAACGTCAGAAACACCTCTTTTGAAATAATGTTGGAGCAATCATCTCCTAAATATGACCATTCTCATCAGGCTTCCAATCAATCAATACCTGATCTACTACAGTCTTCTCTACATTCTCCATCCAAGGTAGACCTTCTACTTCATCATTCTCCCGTATGACTATGTAGACGCTCCTTAGGCATAATGTAGGCACCAAGCTCCTGAACCAGAGCATAAACATCCTTCACCAAGGATATCCAACCAGATAATGTCCCAACACAAGTTAGAACATCTGCCACACACCAAGACATCATCCCCATTATTCTTGATATATTCCAC
Source organism: Lathyrus tuberosus (assembly GCA_022829125.1). NCBI lineage: Eukaryota > Viridiplantae > Streptophyta > Magnoliopsida > Fabales > Fabaceae > Lathyrus > Lathyrus tuberosus. Next base: position 2,715,644 of record JALAZF010000199.1, on the reverse strand, counting down.
CAACTGGACTTACTATAGCATAGTAATCCAAAGAGCTAGAGAATTAAACTCTCATCCACCTTCAAGAAGAATAATCTCCTTGAGTCTTCAACTCATCACCCTTCTGCCCAAGAGTAACTTGTTCCAAGACAATCCTCAATAATAATCAGCTGCCACACTCTGATTATCTTGATTCTTCGAATCCACTTCTGAGATCAACCAAATGCCACAGTTTGATCACCTCATACATGAATCCTCACATTTGTCAGAACTCTCACAAAGATATCTTGATCCACCAAGAAAACTTGATCTTCAAGTCACATGTTCCACTTGCTCAAAAGCAAACACACTTAGACTCCCTAAGCCATGGTCATGTAACATCTTCTCCTTCCTGCAGCTCCCACAAACTGCCATGAGAACGATCTTTTGAAGCATCCTATTGTTCATTCCTGTAGATCACATCACTAGCTGAGACTCCTGATGTTAAGCTAGATGTCAGAACATTATGACATCCAACTGTTGAATTCAGCTCCTCCTTCTGCCACTTAGAAGGACCTCCTCCCTTTGCAGAAACAGATTTCCATGCTCTCATAGACTTGATTCAACAATCAAGTTTGAGTAGACAACCTCCATCCTGCTTTGAAACTCCAAAGACTTCAAACCTACCACATCTGAATCTTCAGAAAATAAGTAGTCCAAGACTACCCCATAGCAATACTTAAAGAAAGTCACTTCCCTTAGTAGAGCCGACAGTAGAAAGCCAGAGATAACTGCCACTTATCCTCGACCTTCACAACTAGAGCAAACACCATGCTCCCATCTTTATCTTCAACAGCACCAACACACCACGAAGAGAAATAAAGAGCCACACAGAGAAAAGTATATTCTCAACAATTCAACAGTCCTGCACTTTTACATCAGACATATACATAGTCTCCCGTCAATGTATTTTGTCATTAGTTGAATGCACATCCTTATCAAAAGCAGATAAATACTCAACCCCTGTCACACAACCGTCATCTGCTGATCCAAACCACTTATACCACAGAGCCTTCCAGGTTAGGTCAGTGTCTTGATCTTTCACTCAACCCTGAGCAAAGAACTGACTTGATGTTCCAACATCAGTTCTGACATTAGTCTTAATCACAACTCCTAATCATACATAACTCTTGCAGGGAACATAAGAGAGCATATCAGCATCTTTCAAGATTAGACCAACAAAACTGTAGTAACTTGCATAACACACTCTTCCAGAGGCTTCTTCTAATAAGCACAAGGTTCAGACCTTCTAACCAAAGAGTAATAACTGCCATCCTTCTGCAGAAACATACCATAGACAGTCTGCTACTTTGAATCCTTTAAGGCACGAAACAGAAAGAGCTCAAGCAAACACCAATTGACCACTGGCTGAATTACCCTGCTACTGCACACCAACTCTTGGATGCCTTTTCCCTTCACTTCAACCAGCTCCTGCTGAACAGCATCTCAACAATTGTTCAACTTCACAGCTTCCGTGATCCTTCTAAGTAGCTACATTCTAATAGGTCTTGACTTAGCATTTACCATAAACTGCTAATGTGAAGCACGATGTCGAGACATCCGAATTGACATATTAAGCTCAACTTCCACCAATAAGCTTAAGAGATGACTGATCAAGATCTTCACTCCCGCATGAAAGATTTGACAGTGATACTCTTTTGCTTTGTCTCCACCCTATTCACCTTTTGATCACTTCTTTCCCAAAACACAGATAAGAGATAATCCCCATGCAAACTGCAACATCATAGAATATCCTGCTGAGGATACCAAACTCTAATGTATTTCCAAGAGCATACCTTCCTAGAATCTCACCACCAGAGATACAAGAACCAATCAGGGTTACATCAGATACCATGCAGCGGAACACACAACAACTCCTCAACAACCTTCAGGCACTACTCAATAATCCTTGCATACCATCACCTTAAACCAAGTGCCAACAAATCAAACTCATAACAGCAGTTCTCCTGAGATCAACAGACAGGTCCAATACATACTCTGTCCTAAATAGTCCATCCTCCACTTCAAGGGACCATTCAAACAACAATATGAACTTCTCCATGTTCAAACACCTTTTCAGTAGATACCACCTACCTTGCCCATGAACCAGAAAGTATCTTCCCTAGATCTCATCCAGAAACAGACAGGATGCCTGCTCTGATACCAATTGAAATTCTGGTACAGATGTGTGATGTTAAGGTGCAATGTCACAACATCAAACTCTGTTGCATGAACAAGACAATAAAAACAGAATATGAACACAATCAATTGTTCACCCAGTTCGGTTCAACCAACCTACATCTGGGGGCATACCAAGCCAGGAAGGAAGTCCACTATTAGTAGTATCAAATTACAGACTCAACAGACCAGTTGACAATCTACCTAATTTAATCCCTACCCAATGACCCTTCTACCTAAGTCCTCCCTAGGTAAGAGACTCCATCTCACTTCCAATCATCTCGATGATGTCTAGCAGTCAACTACACCGTTACTGCATCAACAGCTTGATTTCCTAAATGTATTCATTCACACACATATCCTTGGAAGACACACTTCCATGACAATACCTAGACATGACCCTCATGACTAAGAACAATACTTAGAGTTGCTTAACAGCTTCCTCCAAGAACAATACATCTCTTACCTACAGGCTTCGAGATAAACACGATGATCATCCCACAAACCGGGTGGTTCATCAACCAACACAACCCTTATAATCTACATGATGGCTGGCTTACTAAAATAAGGTTACAATGCTTCTATTTATAACCTATTTCCCAACTGGATTTGGGCCTTCAAATCATATCAAATCTTCTGTTCCAAATCTCCAAAAGATTCTGCTACTAAATAGATCTTCAATTAAATCTTCAATCATTAACTCTAAATATTCTCCATATCTTTATGCATTAAATTCAGCTCCACATAATATTTCCAGGTTATTATGTATCTTTTAAATCTTCATTATTCAGCTGCAAGATCTTCTCCAAATATCTGATTTGATTTGAATTTAAAACCAGATTTTATCTTCAAATCTTTTCATATCTTTCAGCCCTAAAAATAGCAACAATATCTGCTCCACTTATGATTGCACCATAATATATCTTTACCAAGATATTCGCCTACAATCTCTCACTCTCTTCAGCAGAATATCTCTCCAATAACAGAAACACGCGCAGTCCTAAAAACACAGCAGACTGATGTTCTGGTATAGTGATGTCAAGACATCGCATGTGACATCACTCTTCAGCACTATAACTCTTCAACACCTTAACATTCTGCAATCCACAAACCACACAGATGGTTTTCTGGTGTTCTGTCATCTGATGTTATGACATCGGGTTTGACATCAGCACAAAACTGCAACCCTTAAAAACTTAACATAACCAGAATGTTAACTCAACATAACAAGGCTGTTAAAAACTCATGTTGAAACATCAACCATGACATCAACATTGTTTTACCAAAATTCTAGCCAACTACAAGAATTAACACAAACGCCTCTCGACAATTTTCATTCCACCTGACCTCTTGATCCTTTCCTAACAACTTGAAAATTGGTTCACACGTGGCTGTCAGATGAGAGATGAACCTAGCAATTTAATTCAACCTCCCCAAGAAACCACGAACCTCTTTCTCTGTCCTTGGCTCAGGCATCTCTTGTATGTCTCTTATTTTTGCAGGATCAACATTGATACCTCTTTCACTAACAATGAATCCCAGCAATTTACCAGACCTCACTCCGAAAGTGCACTTGTTCGGATTCAATCTCAGTCTAAACTTCCTCAACCTTTCAAACAACTTCTGGAGGTTTACCAAGTGTTCTTCCTCTATTTGTGACTTCGCAATCATGTCATCAAATAGACTTCAATCTCCTTGTGAATCATATCATGAAAGAGAGTCACCATTGCCCGCTGATAGGTTGCCCCAACATTCTTCAATCCAAAGGGCATTACCTTGTAGCAAAATGTTCCCCACGGTGTTATGAATGTAGTTTTCTCCATGTCCTCTGGGGCCATTTTGATTTGGTTATACCCAGAGAAGCCATCCATGAAGGAAAACACAGAATATTGAGCAGTATTGTCTACTAACACGTCAATGTGGGGGAGCAGGAAATCATTCTTCGGGCTCGCCCTATTCAAATCTCGGTAATCAACACACATCCTGACCTTCCCATCCTTCTTAGGTACAGGTACAATATTAGCAACCCACGGGGGATAATTTGTCACAGCAAGAAATCCGGCGTCCAACTGTTTCTGAACCTCTTCCTTGATCTTGACAGCCATATCTGGTTTCGTCCTTCTCAATTTCTGCTTGACTGGAGTACAAACCTCTTTAAGCGACAGCCGGTGTGAAACAATGTCAGTGTCAAGCCCAGGCATGTCTTGGTAAGACCAGACGAAGATATCCACATACTCTCGAAGTAACTCAATCAATCTTCCCTTAACGGTGTCTTCCAGGGCAGCCCCAACCTTTACTTCTCGCTTGGCAACCTCGGTTCCCAAATTAACAGTCTCAACCTCCTCCTGATGAGGTAGAATAACCCTTTCCTCTTGTTTCAGTAGCCTGGCTAATTCTTCTGGTAAGTCACAGTCTTCGTTAGTCTCTTCTTCGGCATGATAGATAGGATTGTCGAAGTCATATCGGGCCATAGCTAAGTCATGGGTGGAATCTGAACAAAGGAACCTGCATGATGGATGTTTTATGTTTATTATGAGTGCAACAAACAAGAAAACACATTGCCATTTTGATGTGGGTTAATGCAAAAAGTAAAAAATAGAAAGACAGGGATCAAAATATTTGAATGAAAAAACGTCCTTTATTGATGATAAAAATAGCAAATAAAACATCCAAGCCCTACAAATAAATATCACTACGTCTTGGGCAGAACGCAGGACTCAACATAACAGAAAACAAAAGTAAATTACTTCGGGCGCGTCACTTGGATGACTTTCTCGGAGGACCAGATGCCTAAACTCTGACCAGGGGTGCAGGGACGGATCCACTCATCCATGTCACAGTCACTATCTCCTTCATCCTCAATAGCATTGACTCTGTCGAAGAAAACACCGGCACTGGTGAAACGGACTGGACCATAGAACTTGGGAGGCTCTTCAGAACGCCTAGGTGGCTTGTAACCCAGCCCGTGAGTATCCTGCTTTCTTTGAACGTCAATGACACTGCCCCACTTCTGAGAACCACCAACTTCAACTATAGCGCGTGCCTCTTTGAAAGAGGACATTGGAACCTCTGGTTGTCTGACAACTTCAGGTTGGGTAACCACCTCAGGCTGACTGACTGCCTTTGGGGGTTCCTCGGGAATTTTCACAGCTTCAAAGGCTTGGCACAAAGTTTCCTGTACTTCACCATCTACCTCTACATACTTGAAGGTCGATAGGTGACTCACCATAATATCTTCCTCACCATAAACAGTCACAACGTGGCCATCCACCATATACTTCAACTTCTGGTGCAGCGTAGAAGTTACTGCCCCAGCACCATGGATCCAAGGGCGACCCAGCAAACAACTATAGGCGGGCTGAATATCCATTATGTAAAAGGTGGTGTTGAAAATCTCAGGACCCACCTTGATTGGCAGAACTAACTCTCCAAAAACCGACCTCTTGGAGCCATCAAAAGCACGTACCACCAAGTCACTTGGTGTACAAATCAACCCACGAGTATCCAGTTTCATCAAAGCCTTCTTCGGTAACACATTCAAAGACGACCCAATATCAACTAACACATGCGACATTAAAGAACCACGTCATTCCACTGAAATATGCAGAGCGTTGTTATGATTCCTCCCAGCTGGAGTTAAATCTAAATCGGTGAAACCCAAGCCATTACCAGCATTCACATGAGCCACAACCCCTTCTAACTGGTTGACAGATATTTCCTGCGGTACATAAGCCATATTCAGAACCTTCAGCAATGCATTTCGGTGTGCCTCAGAGCACAACAGTAAGGATAGAATGGAAATCTTCGATGGAGTTTGGTGAAGTTGATCAACAATCTTGTAATCACTTTTCCTGATCAACCTTATAAACTCTTCCACGTCTTCTGAGAAGGTATCCCCAACCTGCTTTGTCATAGAATTATTTGCTTCCTGCCTCTGTGCAGACTCATCCATCATCTGTTTACCTTTGTCTTGTCTTGAACTGCCAACTTGATTCTCGGACGGAATAAAGACCCTACCACTCCTAGTGATAGCCCCTGCCTCAACAAGATTTTCAACCCCTGTATTCACAGCTGATGTCTCTTCCAATTCCTGCTTCTTACCATTAACAAACACCTCGGCCCCATAGTTCCATGGGATGGCCTTGGTACTCTCATACGGGACTGGTCCAGGAACAGTGATAATGACCGGCGCTGGTCTCGCCGGCGCTGATATAGTTATTGTCTTGAATGGAATTGTTATCGTGGCAACATCAATCTCTCTGTCAGTAAAAATACTCCGCTTACAACCTCTATCAAACTGTAATATCCCTTCGCTGATCATTTTCTGAATACCTGCTTTCAATAAAACATAACCGCCTGGCTGCGACACACATCCTACACAACCTTCATCACAGCCTGGAAATACCCCTCCCTTCAACAGTCTTTCCTTCACCACACCCAAGGGAGTTTGGACTTCATTCACATCTGAAATCAAACTCAAGTCTTCACAGTCTTTAATAATAGCATTGACCCTCGACTCACCGTGATTCGGCATCGGGTTCTGATTCACATTTGGAACATCATTGGAGAAATTGATGGCTTTGGAATCCACCAAATCTTGAACCTGATGCTTAAAAGCTTTACAGTTCTCAATATGATGTCCGGGTGCCCCAGAATGAAACTCACAGTGGGCATTGGCGTCATAGCCGGGAGGTGGATTACTAGTGGGTGGAGCCAAGGTTATCTTCTGAATTAACTGTAGCTTTAACAATGCTGAAATAATTGAGAATAGGGAAGAGGTGGAGTGTCAAAATGCCTATCACATCTAGTCAGAGGCTGCGATCGGCGAGGAGCCTGATTTTGTTGTTGAGACCCTACTGGCTACTGAGGTGCTGCTGGGATGGTTATAGAAGCCACCTGCTGATTGTAGTTCTGACGAGGTCCATCTCTACCACGATATGATGACACAGAGTTTGTATCTCCCTCATTCTTCTTGTAACCACTAGCATAAGGCTTCTTACTTCCTCCAGATGAGGACCCATCACTGCCTGATATTTTTCCCGCCTTAATTCCGCTCTCCACCATCTCTCCTACCAAGATCAAATCAGTAAACTTTCCAGTCATAGACGGTACTAGCTTTTCATAGTAATGACCCTGCAAGGTAGCCATAAACATGGTTATCATTTCACGTTCCAACATGGGAGGCTGAACCCTCGCTGCCAGTTCACGCCACCTTTGGGCGTACTTCTTGAAACTCTCATTGTTCTTCTATGACAAGTTCTGCAACTGTGTTCTGTTAGGAGCCATGTCAGTATTATATTGATAGTGTCTAATAAATGCCCCTGCCAGATCTCTCTAACTACGCACGTCCTTCCTCTCTAGTTGCATGTACCACTCCAGGGATGCCCCAGATAGGCTATCCTGGAAGCAATGCATCATCAGCTTCTCATTCTTCGCATGCGCAGCCATTTTACTCGCGTATGCCCTCACGTGGGTCCTTGGGCAAGTCATGCCATTATACTTCTCAAAAGTAGGAGTTTGAAACTTGTGCGGAATAACAACGCCTGAAACCAACCCCAAATCCTCTAGATCCATACCCAAAGCATCCTGATTCACAACACCCCTTAGTTGTTCCTCAATCAACCGGAGCCTTTGATCATTGTCAATCTGGGGACCAGCATCCCCACCTGGGATAGAGAATGCATCATCTTGAACATCATCATACTGACGGCCATGAACTGCGCCAGCACCAATACCACCTCCCCCAGCATTAGGAATCACAACATTTTCTCCTCCGCCCGGAGGAATCACAACACCAACAACAGGAATACTTCCGTCCGGAGGGCCATTCTGAACATTGTTACCAGTAACACCAGTATGAACGACACCGTCCTCATCAACCCTTGCAATCAGTGGCTGAACTAGAGTCCTCAACTGCTCTTGGCCTTGAGCGACACCTTGCATTAATTCCATGAATTAGTTCATGCGAGTCCGCATCTCAATGATCTCATTCTGTAGTTGATCCATAAATCTCTTCTGATTTTGTCTGGTAGGATACCGGTGAATGTGCTGATCTGCAATCCTGAGATTAGAACAAGATAAGAATACCGGAGATAAACACCTGTTATGCAAAATGATCATGCAAAATGATTATGAATATGCAAATGCAAATGAACATGTTTAAATATTCGCAGGGCGATCCACCCCTTGATTCCAGTTTAACAACAATATAGAATGGAACTTCTGCTCATATATTAAGAAAACTAGAGGAAAACCAAAAGTCAACAATCGCAAATCCAAGATAACAAGTCTGAACATAATAATCAAAGATCCCAACCAACAAGCCTGGCGGTGGTCCAAATAATGAAAGGAAAAAGAAAACTATGGCATATCATCAAAGTCTACAAGTGTCAATCCCCCCATCCATTATGCTTCTTGCTCCAGTCTTGAATTTCCTTGAATAGCTTTCTGGTGTCGGGATGCTTCGGTCTCTGAATTAGCTCTTGAATGAGAACGTCTCTCCTATGCATGATCCCTTCTAAGTATCAGCAATGCAACTCCCAAGCGTCTTCTCCAGAAACACCATCCATGCTAGGACCCTCACTTCTAGGTCTCTTCACTTCAGCTTGGATCTTAAGTTCCTCTATGGAGGCTATAGCTTCATTGAGTCGACCCTCGACTGCTTGTCTCTTGAATACCCCTGACAGGATCTCAGCGTCTTTTTTCTTGAGCGTCAACTTCAACTGATCAATCTGAGCTAGATAACCGTCTTCCTTTCTCTTATTCTCAGCCATTGCAGTTTCTCGGTGATCATCGAACCTGTGGATTTTCAACAAAGCCTTGTCTAATTCCTCCTTCTTAGACTCGAGAACCTTACTGATACCATCCAAAGCTTCTTTCATCCTTCGTCTGGATGTGACCATGTCAGCTAGCTCTTTTTCTACCTTAGCAAGAAGCTCTGTCTTTAACTTGGCTGTATGAACAGCTTCACCCCGCTCATGTTTCAACTGATAAATCTCCTTTAGTAGCTCGCTGTTTTCTTCTCGCAACCTTTCCTTTTCGGCCCATAACTTGTCAAACTTCTCTATCTCAACTGTGGTAGAAGGCTCAATCAGCAAGGGGTAGGATGGTGGTTCTACCGGGAAGGGAAGAAGCTCCTCTTCTGCTCTCTTCTTAATCCACTCTTTATAGGAGGGGAAAGCCCGGTTGTTACATTTCCCGAATGAAGTTTTTCCTTTCTTGGTCACCTGCTTCTAAGCATTCACAATCTTCCTTATCATCTCTTGATCCTCAATACCATTGAAGAATAAGGACTCTTTGACATCTCTCTCTTCAGGTGGACCTTTCAAAGGATAACCAAACTGCCTAATAACAAGGGAAGGGTTATAGTTAATTCCACCTCTTCTCCCTATCAAGGGTACATTAGAGAATTCTCCACACTTGCAAATAATCTCTATCCCTAGCAAATCACGGTTGAACCAGACAATGTTGTCAGCAGTCAAGCCCATTAACCTTTTTGACCACTTCAGAGAATCTTTCGTATCAACAAAGGCGCCAGTTTCGGGGAGGTGGCTCAGAAACCAAGTAGATAAGAGTGGTGCACAGTAACTCACAGTTTTTCCCCGCCTATTTTCATTCTTGTAGTGGATTGAGTGATACACATCACCTAGCAAGGTAGGTATAAGATTCTTCGAAATAAAGATTCTGACAGCATGCATATCTACCAGATCAGGAACATTGGGAAACAGGACAATCCCATAGATGCACATAGCTAGAATAGCTTGGAAAGCAGTCCAATTCTTCTCTTTAACATGTATGTAAGCTTGATCAAACAAGAACTTCAATAAGAAACCCTTAGCTCCTTGTTTTTCCTCAATATTACTGCTCAGAACGGATTCACCAATATGAAGAGCACCACCCATTTCTTTTATCCCGGGGTGTTCTTCAGAAAAGAATACTATGTCATGCCTGATGGGGATTCCCAAAATAAATGAGAACTCCTCCAACGTTGGGGCCAAGATGTAGTCTGGGAAGGTGAAGCAACGCAAAGACGGATCGTAAAACTGAAGAAGTGTATGAATGGCATCCTTCTCATACTTGGAGATATTATAGACAAACTTCAGAAGTCTCCCATACCCTCCACTGAGCTCTGTACGAACTCTGGGACCAGCCATACTAATCAACTTGTGAATCAACGTCAAGGTCGGATCTGGGAACGAATAGGCAACAGTCTTCTTTCTCTGGACATCCATGCCAAGGTAACCTCAAAAAACCGGAATCAAGAGTAAGATGCAAGCCCTGAAAAATGTCAAACATGTCAAAATACAAGAAAAATGATATGCTCATGCAAACATGGGATCAAGGCAACACTGCTGGATGTGCTGTGCCGTTAACTGAATGAGACCACAACCCAGAAAACCAGAATTCCAAAATACCGAACCACCGAGATAACCAGGAACCCAGATAATCAAACACTGATGAGAAATCCAGAAAAAAACTGGGTAGGTTAAAGGTTTCGGTTACCTGCAAACCTGCAAACGCCCATCCCCTCTCACGTATGGGTACTAGGATGTTCAGTATCCCGGGCTCTTAGGTCGAGAAATGATGATACGTTCACCATTTCTGGTTTGGCATCATCATCAATCGAGGAGGCCTCAACTGATTCTCCAAAACGGAAGGTCCTCAGCTTCTGGCACTAAGGTCGAGAAACAATAGTACATTCATCCCTCGGGGTACAGTACTATCGTCAATCGAGGAGTGCCTCCACTGATTCTCTTCAAAAGATAGGGGCCATCCTATGCAAGTTCCAAAGTGGGCCCTCGGGTGCGAATGGGTTTGCCACAGGATGTGGTCTGCCACTGCCACCACTAAAGAGGGATGTTTCCACTAAGGTCCTCGATGATCGGTCACCAGAGTCGACAGCTCTCTAGATCGACATCCTAACATGTGCAAGACACACACGCTAGAATGCGTCCCAAGATAGCCTCGTCTGGTTGTGAATTTCGTGAACACACAAACATACTAAGCGGGCACGTGGGTCCCAATACTTTCCACTCTAGTCCTAGGGTATACTCAAGCCTGGGTATTGGGCTTATCTCTCAGAACAACCCAACCTGCAAAACAAAAATAGCCAGCACAACACAGCAATATCCAGTATGACAGTAATAAAGATGAAGATGCAATGCAGAAAATGCAGTAAAAATAAAATACAACAAACACAACAAAGCAAACAAAGACACCCAAAGAGAACAAAGACAAGCAAGCGCTAGGATTGACTCGCTTAGGGATGGACCAGCATAGGTCAAACGTTATCCCCAGCAGAGTCGCCAGCTGTCGCTCCCAGGATTTTCATCCAGGTACAAACGCGAGAGTGGCGCGGAAAAACAGAGTCGTCAGCCGTGTAAATTTATCCCAAGAGAGGGAAAGGGAACACCGCATAAACCTGAGGAAGAGGGAAAGGAATGGTCATCGCAACCATAGCCTGGGTTTGGGAGTCGGTTACGCGAGGGGAAGGTGCTAGCACCCGACGCGTCCATCGTACTCGATGGGATCCACGCTTGTTGTCTATTCTAAGGGTGAGTTATCCTATCATCTATGGCTGTACTAAGACGGGGGAGGGAAAAACTAAGACAGACTCGGTAGGACGTCGACGTCCTAGGCCTACGTACTCCCTTTGTGCAATGGGAAATTCAGAGTCAACGTAGTTCGGACCAAGTTCTTTTTGTGTTTTTTATGAGCGACGCTAAGTTCGCGTCCGGCAATTAGGGTCGATGCCTGTTTGCGACTCAGACGGAAAGTAACGTGCCCTTTTTGAAAATAGCCTTTAGTTTGACGATCCCGAAGGACAAAAAGGTTCAAAGTTTGTTTGTATTTTTTAGGACAGAAGTGACTTGAGTTAGTTCATAAATTGCATCGCACCAAAGTCTAGGGCACAAGGGCGAATACTTAACGCATCGTCCCAAGACAGGACGCTCGCTAAGCACTCTAGAAAGATGAGAGGAAGCCCCTCATTTCTCATTCCCCATGCTTAAGGCTCGTGCGCAATACACTTTATCCTTATTAAGTGTTTTCAAGACGTTTTGAGATGAGAAGAGAGAAGACACAAAGGAAACTCTAAAGGGAAACTAAGAGTCCTAATGTCATCATGCATGGGTGACCTACGGTTAGTGAGGTTTGACGACAACCTAAGCTTAAAGAAAAGAAAAGATGAGAGAAGGAAAGAGTAAGGGTGAATATGGATGATTATCCACACCCTTAAATAACTTACCTCAGCCCCTGCATAAGAGGTTAACACAAAACAGACACAAGTAATATTAAGGCAAATGAAAACCAAACAATGACATATAATAGTGATTAAATGACCTACAACAATTCAAGCATGATTTATGAAGTCAAATAAACAACCCCAAAACAATGGCACAAGTACCTCTTCAAACAGATAACCAGACATGATCAAGGATGTGCATACAAGAAGGCCTCAAGCAAAGAGCAATCACATAATTAGTAAAATGTCTTCTAAAATCACCAAATTAATTATCAAAATAACTCAACCAGAAACAAACAACATATTAAAAACTCATGTAAAAATTCACAAGGTAGGTCATCCAAACAATTATGCAAAGTTCAGACAAGAAACGTGACTCAATGTGCAAAAGAAAAGGACTAAAATGCAATATGAAATAGTTTTAAAAATGAGAGAAAAATATTTTAATGCATTTCAATATGTTAATGAAACAATACAAAAAGAATGAATTCAAAATGTTTTATGTATGATGAGAAATAAAATAAATAAGTCATGGTATGCAGAATGAAATAAGTTCAAAAAGAAATTATTAAAAGAATTAATTCAGAAGATAAAAATAAAATAAAAACAAAAAATAAAATTTTTGAAAATTTTATAAAATTATAAATATGATGCATGAAATTTTTGGGAATTTTTTAATGCAATTATCTATTTTTTAAAAATTAAAAATGCAATGCAATAATTAATTAAAATAAAAATAATGAAATGCGCATGAGTGGTGTAATCAGCAACAAAAATGCGTTGGAATGGAAGAAAGGCCCAGATGGGAGGGTGCGAATAGAAAAGCCCAAACAAATTAAACCCATTAGCGAAAGTCAAAGGAGCATGGGATCAGTCAACAAATTCAGAATTAATCTAAACCACACAAATGATCCAACGCATATTACAAAGGCAACATAATCAAAAGATATTTAAGATCAACGGTCAGATTCACTTGCACACAATAAACAACAAACACACGCACACATAGAATTATTTAGCATACCATACACACACCACGTGCTAGGCACATGGTTTTTTAATGTGTTGGCACACATCTGGCCACACGATCCATCAGACGCCCAGGGTTAGTCAACCAAGAACAAAGATCAACATGATGCGTGGCTTAGATTTGAGGGTGCATTATAGTACCTGTGGGTGAGCAAACACATAAACCATAATATAAAAACAAATTTTTAAAACACATGGCGCATGGTGGGTCGTTGGATCACAAGAATGAATGGTGAGGATTGCGTCTTCCTCGTGGAAACCCTTGGCCGGCCGGAGACATTACCAGACGCCGGAGCCCTAGCTCCGGCGTCATCTCCGGTGAGCATCGTCCTAAAAAAATCCAGAAATGGCATGCGAATATACTATTTTGATCAGAAAAATGTGAGGATCAATAATATCATCTCAAAAATCACAAACAATGCATAAATAAAGAGAATCGAAAGCAACAAGATTAGGGCTCAAAACTTAGAACTCACGTAGCAACCAAACCACACGTCCAATCTCACAAATAAATATACCAGAATCATCAGTGTACTCCACAAATCAATATACATATTTAAAAAGAGAGTTTTATGATCATGAAAATCATCACCAACCTGAGATTGTGCAACACGTATCTCCACTGTTAGCTTCAAAGGGTGGTTGGTTCGTGCTCTAGGGATCCCAAGGGTTCTGATGGTGAAAGAATTTTGTGAAAACTCCTTGTAGATCGTGAGATTCGAAGAGATGAATTTTTAGGGCTCACACTTGAATTCTCCTCCAAAAGCACGTGTTCAAACCCTAACCAGTGCATGAATTGGTTTAAATAGATTAGGTCATCCCATTGATAATGATTTGGGCCTTGGTAATTCTTCACTTAATGAGTTTTGGGCAATTTTGGAAATTTGAATAATGTGAGATACACCCTCCTCCATGCATGGATATCCAAGTATTTCATGATGGATCACTTACTCAACAATTGCTAATCACACCTAAATTGAAATTGGGCCTTGAGATGCCTTGGTTCATGAGTTTTAAATAATTTCTCAATTTGAAATAATGGAGAATAAGTGATGAAATAAACATAAAACTTCTTGATTCAAAGGCCAAAAATGCTCCTTAGGGATTGTTCTTTGATGTTGGAATATGTCTTGAAGCAATGGAATTAATTATAGGTCACCATGTCCCAAAATGCAAAAGTTGTGAAAATGGAACCCTAAAAACCACTTTGCCTTTTTTTGGTCATAACTTGAATTTCACAAATGATATGGAGATCCACTAGTACTTGTTGGAAAGAGGAGAAAAAGATCTTCAACTTTCATGTTGGAGAAAAATTCATTTGAAGCTTCTTTGATGATGAAAAGTCAAGTTGAATGTAGTGTAGGAACTTGCCCAAAAAGGAAACTTTCAAATTATAGGTCATTCCATATTTAGCAACTTTTGTACCAACCCTTGATTCTTGATAAATGGTATGAAACTTGACCCTTGAAGGACATATGAGGATGAGAAACCTTGAAAACCTTGAAGAGAACCTCAAAATTCCACAGTTGACTTCCCCTCTCACTGTTGACTTTTCTCCTGATTCTCCTGATTCCCAATCCATTAGCCATTTGAACTTCTCATGAACCAAACTGATGGACAACCTTCCATTCCTAGATACTTAGGGACCCAAGGAATACCATGGAATCAAGTCTTGCCCAAGAAATCAGAAATAAACTGACTTTATAGCAAACCCTAATTTAGGTACCCTCAGTCTAGGAGGAAATAACACAGTCTCCAAATCCAAATTCCTTTGAATATGATGTGTATCCTCTCCAAAAAAGATAAGATATGCCATTTGGTGATGATAAAAACCCAAGGAGCTTGCCCATTGGAGCAATAAACCCAAGAATCTCAAAACCCTAATTCCTGCACTGGTTAGGAGAAAGTGATCCACTTGAACTTTCTTGCTTGACCCTTTGAAGAACATCTTCTCCTCTTGAAATTGCCTCAGGCACCTTGACCCCATGCTAAGAACCAATGATATGCATACATGATAATGCAAAAATGAAATGAAACATAAGTCAGTTAGTACTAAAGTATGGAGGGCAAATTTTGGGGTGCTACACTTGGACTTCAAATCAAACAACTCGAAGAAGGAACTTTTGTGAGCCAAACAAAGTATTGCTATGATATACTCAAGCGCTTTGATATGGCTAACGCAAAATCTATTGACACTCCAATGCCCACAAATATGAATTTAGATCGAGATGAAAACAGTAAGGCCGTCGACGTAAAGAAGTATAGAGGTATGATAAGTTCTCTTCTATATCTCACTGCATCTCGACCAGATATAATGTTTAGTGTTTGTATGTGTGCTAGATATCAATCATGTCCCAAGGAATCACATTTAAAAGCGGTAAAGCGTATACTTAGATACCTTTGTGGTACATCCAAGTATAGGCTTTGGTTTTCCAAGGGAAGTGATTGTAATTTGGTTGGTTATTTCGATTCCAATTTTGTCGGTTGCAAATCGGATAGGAAAAGCACTAGTGGAACTTGTCATTTCTTTTCAAATTCCTTAGTAAGTTGACATTGCAAAAAGCAAGTTTTCGTTGCTTTGTCAACTGCCGAGGCGAAATACGTCGTCGTCAGTAGTTGTTGTGCTCAAATTTTGTGGCAACAGCTTTGTAAAACCATTGCAATCACTTTGATTGTAAGTGTGAAAAATTCTGCACTACAAATTCAAAGGAAATTTGACTTGGTGTGTTTCACACGCCAAGTGTTTGATATATTGATAACACACAAACTTTTTGATATATTGTCAATTCCAATTATATCCTCAATTAAGCATTGGAAATTGGTTCACCTTAAGTGGCTTTTATTTGAATTGTTGATTGGGAACCTTATGTATTCTACTCTCTTATCAAGATCATTCCATTCGGTTTCACATATCTGATCTTTATAATAACGGTTTGTTTAGATGAGTTTTGATCCGAGGCCACTTTCACATAATTTTAAAATAATTTTTAAGCGCAAATTATTAAAAATTAGTGATCTATTCAACCTCCCTTTTAGATCAGTGCCATCGTCTAACACTGACCACACTTCAGGTAAG
This sequence comes from Lathyrus tuberosus, assembly GCA_022829125.1. Taxonomy (NCBI): domain Eukaryota; kingdom Viridiplantae; phylum Streptophyta; class Magnoliopsida; order Fabales; family Fabaceae; genus Lathyrus; species Lathyrus tuberosus. The sequence continues at coordinate 2,699,100 of JALAZF010000199.1, read as the reverse complement.
TATTTTGTTCCATGAGGTTTTAGAACTAATGCCTAAGTTTACTTAATTTATGAAGGCATTACTAAAGGGTATGAAACAGAAGTGGTCAAGGAACAGGTAAACATGATTGAGAAAGCTAAGATAGCAATGCCTTAAACATTGCCACAAAAGCTAAAGGATCCATGTAAGTTTTCTATCCCTTGTAATATTGGTGGAGTAAAAATCCCACATGCTTTATGTGATTTAGGGTCTAGTATAAATGTTATTCCACTGGATAAGGTTAAAGAATTTAACTTGGAAGAGATCATACCGAGTAATATGACTCTTACTTTAGTTGATTCATCTGCTGCACACCCGCTTGGTATCTTACAAGACGTGTTAGTGCATGTCGATGGGTTAGTTTTTCCTGCAGATTTTGTGGTACTTGATATGAAAGAAGATTCAAGAGGGTCGATTATTCTCAAACAACCATTCTTGGCAACTGGGAAAGCTTTGATAGATGTGGAAACTGGTGAACTTGTTTTGAAGTTAAAAAAAAATGGTTTTCAATGTGTATGACTGGACACCGTATATGGAGGACTTAGATACATGCTACCATCTAGAAGAAAAAGGTAACAAGGTTGACAAAGGAATGGAAATAAGTGAATTGACCGGCGTGAGGGTGACCCTTGCGCCTGACGTGCCTTAGACATGGATCGTCAAGCTAGTGATAGAAAAGAAGCGTTTGATGGGAGGTAACCCATCAGTAAGAAATTATCTAATTTTACATTTAATTTTAATTTGTAACATGTTCAATTTGTGTGTTATTTTTCTAGAAGAGAAAACAAGTAAAAGAAGAGAAGAAAGAAAAAGCAAAGGAGAAGAAAAGAAGAAGAAAAAATCTGAAGCCCCTGGAATAATCACGCAGGCTATCAGGCGTGTGATAAGAATCTGTTGTGAGCGCGATATATGCATAACACACACAATAGAGACGTTGGGGAGAATCTGAGTACCGTAAACATCGTGTGTGCGATAAGAGCATGGCGCGCGTAATATGGACGTTACAAAGAGATGTTGGGGCAGATCATTAACACCGCACACACGATGGATGTATAATACGCGCGATGAGAAACAACTAGTTGGCCTATAAATAATGATTTTTAAAATAAAATTTCTCCACAATTCTTTTCCTTCTCCTTCTTCTTTTCACAAATTCATCTGAGCATACTCTGTGTGTTATTCTTTTCTTTTTCTTTGTGCAGTGTTGTTTTTTTGTGTTGTTATAGGTACAAATGTCTTCAAAGAGAGGAAGATTGACAAGAGGTTTATCCTTAAGAGCTTCCCCTACTTCAAACGCCCATACCTTCCCCAATCTCAAATTTCATTCCGAGGCTCATGCTGAAAAAACACCTCAAATTAGAGGACTACCACATTGTGACACTAAAACAAATAATGCTTTTCATGACAAAGCTTTCACCCCGAACAATAAAAAACTGAGGTATAAAGCCAAAACACACTATTTTTTATTATTTAAAAAGTAAAAAATCAAAACATAATGTGAAAAAAACAATCAGTACAAGATTTGATTCTCAGCTACCGCACTTTAAGATTTTATTTGCTTATAAGTGTAAACAAAATTTTCTAACCCTTCAATTTTCTATTTAACCGAGACATGAAATAATAAGATTTTACTATAAAAGCACTTGTTAAATAAATTTTACCCTAATCCTTACTAGTATGATACCGTCCCAAGCATCATTCTCTGGGATGAATTGTAAGACATAAAAAATCTTGAATGTTCTTCTATCGTGAACAAAAACATTTTTTCTGCCCTTGCAAACTAGCTCACATAATGGTGTTAGTGTTGTCGTTGTTGTATTTTTTGGAACAACCATCAGTTAAAGAAGGGTACTCAGTTGATAGATTGCAAGTACAAAAAAATATTCTTACTTCAAGTTAATCAAAGAATGGAGCTTAACAAATAATGAATGGAGCTCAACCTTTGAAAAATGACTGGTTGATAGATTGCAAGTGCAGAAAATCATTCTTACTCAATGAATGAAGCTTAACCAACAAATAAGGGAAGCTAGCTCAACTCGGCTGATAGATTGCAAGTTCAGAAAGTCATTTTTGTTTCAAAAAAATTTGTTTTAATGGGTGTGCAACAAAATCTGGATATCGCCGAAGATTTGTTGTAAACAATGTTTTTTAATATTCAGTGTAAACAATGTATTTAAAAAAAAGAAGAAGAAATAGTCACGTTGGTTTTCTTTAAAACTGAGGTGATAGTTAATATAAAACCTCAGTTTTATAGTAAAATCGAGGTGGTTAGTAATTATATTTTACTATTAAATCACTCGTTAAACAAATTTTACCCTAATATTAAATTATATGTAACCGCCCCAAAGAGAGGAAATATTCACCACCGTCCATTTTTATCATGAGCTGCTACTACAGATCTATGGGATGGATTGCAAGTACAAAAAATAAAAATTCTCATTGGGGAAACAAATTTCTAGCATCTTGCATGGGACCTGGACATTTAAAATAAATTTTCTCATTGGGAAACAGATTTTATAATGTATTTTTAATATTATGTGTAAATAATGCATTTAAAAAACAACTTATTCACCTAGTTTTCTTCTTGGCCGAGGGGATATTTAAGTGCTTTTTTTGACTGTATTCAACGCCCTTAAACAAATCTTTGTCTTCCATTTAATGTTTATCAATGAATCTGCCGTTAGTGATTCGTGAAACCTAAGGGACATCAGTTATAAAAGCATGGTGAATATTGAAAATCTAACCTAAATGAAACATGAAACGCTTGAAACATAAAGACGTTTGAAAAAGTTCAATAAGATGGAATTCTTATGGGTTAGGCTACCGAAAAGAAGATGCATCTTGTTGATATAGATAGCACCAATTAATCCTTATAAGCCTTTCTTTAACCATGCAACCTCATACTTTCACATGGCCTTATACCTGCACGTGGCTTCATATCTGCACAACCTCAGGATCCCTCTCATTTCGATGTGAATTCGGTTTTTATAAGCACCAATTAAACCTTATAAGCCTTTCTTCAACCATGCAACCTCATACTTGCACATGGCCTCATACTTGCACATGACCTTATACCAACACATGGCTTTATACAAGCACAACCTCAGGATCCCTCTCATTTCGATGTGAATTCGGTTTTTCCTTAGAAGCTTCTAGGAAGGTCTCATTATATTGCCTCGCGCACCGATAACCACTCCATCGCCCTCAGGTATTACACGTAACCGCTCTCCGCCCTCTTCGGACTCGGGTGTTACACGCCCACCAACTCCCGCTTGGTTCATCTTTGAACCACATTGTACTGGGAGAGGTATGACTTTGATACCATTTATGATAACCCCAAAGTGCTTTCAGGATTACCAACTGATCCCACAAACCAACACGGGTGTTTCAACATGCTTTGTTCTCACTCACACGCTTTCTATGAAACTTCTCAGAAGGTCACCCATCCCAATACTACTCCGATTCAAGCACACCTAATTATGGAGTTCTTATTGGTTAGGCAACCGAAAAGAAGATGCATCTTGTTGGTATAGGTAGTACCAATTAATCCTTATAAGTCTTATTTCAACCATGCAAGCTCATATCTGCATAGGGCCTCATACCTGTACAACCTCAGGATCCCTCTCATTCCGATGTGAATTCGGTTTTTCCCTAGAAAGTTTGGTTCGTCCTCGAACCACAACGTATAACATTGGTCTTTTCAGCTTATTTTGTCTTCACTCACACGCTTTCTAAGAAACTTCCCAGAAGGTCACCTATCCCAAAATTGCTCCAAGTCAAGCACGCTTAACTATGAAGTTCTTATGGAACGGGCTACCAAAAAGAAGATGCATCTTGTTGGTATAGGTAGTACTAATTAATCCTTATAAGTCTTTCTTCAACCATGTAGTCCATACCTGCACAACCTTAGGATCCCTCTCAGTCTGATGTGAATTTAGTTTTTCCCTAGAAGCTGTTAGGGGTGTCTCATTGTTATGCCTCGTGCACCGACAACCACTCCCTCGCCATCGGGTGTTACATGTAACCACACTCCGCCTTCTTCGGCCTCAGATGTTACAAAAAACATCTTGAGTGCCAAACAACACACACATTTAAATCGACCACCCGTTCCAATTTTTTCCATCGAATTCTGGAAGCTTTGTATTCAAGTTATCATTTATGTCGTTCATCTTCTTCCTTGTGCAAATCACAGAGTTTTTACCAACATTCATGTTTCCCAAACCCTTAGAATCAAAATATGCGATTCTCTTCAATTCTATACGAATTTGAGGAATGAAATCAACCATGCACCTCACTACACTCGTGTTTCCCTATGAATCAGAATAAAGCTTTGGATACCAATTGTTGGAGTTGACACTGAATCTCCATTGTCGCACAAGAAGAAGAAGAAAATGAAAGTATTTGCAGAGGGGAGAGAGAGAGAGAGAATTCAGTAACTAACTTTTATTTCTCAAATCTCAAAACTTAATTCTGTTACAAATGTAACTAACTTTGGGTTTATATACACTAATCCAAATGAAACTCAAATGCAACAAACTTGAATTTAAATTACATTACATTTAACAAATTAGATATTTTTAAAAACTATTTTTGCACATTTGTTTCTAATGTATTCGACTAATCCAACACACACCAATCTGTTATTTTTCGGTTCGATTTGGTTTAAGTTTTATTGCAAAAATGTGTATATCCAATCCAAACCAATCCATATATTTTTGATCAGTTTAGACATCCAATTTTCTAAAAATCAAATCGAACCAACCTGCAAACACTCTTAACCCATCTTTAAGGACAACGAGCATTAGCCATTTACTCCCTCCGTCCCAAATTATAAGACGTTTTGCACCTTTTACGCATATTAAGAAACATAATTATTGTTGTATGGGAAAGACAAATTATGCATAACTTTACAATGTTACCCTTCATTTATTATTGATGAAAGAGAAATTTAAAGAATTGAAAGAAAAAATAATAATAAATAATAGAGGGTATGTTGGGAAAAAAGTCATTAATGTTGTATTGGAATTGTAAAGTGACTTATAATTTGGGACAAATTTTTTTGCCAAAGTGCCTTATAATTTGGGACGGAGGGAGTAACTCTCATTCTATTAAAAAAAATCAAAAATCATTTTAAAAATAATTAATCATTAAAAATCATCAAACACAAATAATGATAAATACACGATAACAATTCTCTAAATGACAAAATTAATTTAAAAACAAAAGTATTCTCAACCTTACAAATAGGTGAACTGAAAGTTAGAACATTTATAAAATTTTAATTATTTTAATTGATGATTATTTAACTTGTTTTTATAATATATATAATTTTTTTTTTAAATTTGATATTCAACCTTGAATCGAGTAATTTAAAATGATCAATTGCACCATCATCGAAATTTAAGTTAGAGTAAAATAAATCTATATATTAATTAAATTCCTTTTAATAATCTGAGCTCAGAATTAAAGTTTTTCTTAAAAGAAACCCACCCGATCCCCATCTCATCAACTTCTTCCAGATGATTCCACTTATCCATTCAACACAGCTGGCATACGCTCCTTTCCATGGAACATTCATTGGATCCGAAACCCCAACAAGCCTACCAAGCCCACTTATAACAAAAAAAAAAAAAAACATAAAAAAAACCCACCCTATAAACTCACACACTTCACACACACGCGCACACAACACTTCAAGCTTACCCCAAACCCCTAACTTGCCCCAAAACCATACTCTCAATTTCCATCTCCACCGCCGCACAAGCGGCGCCACCGTAAACCACCGTCTAATTTATTATCTATTAGTAATCTTCGTTTCGTAATGGCGGCTTCAACCACCACCGACGGTCCTGTTTTGAACCTAATCAACAAACGCCTCCGCGGCCTCCGGAAGAAACTCAACCGAATCACATCCATGGAAGAATCAGTTTCACAAGGGAAGCCACTTAACAAGGAGCAAGAAGAAGTTCTCCGTTCGAAACCCTCCGTTGTCGTTCTCATTGATGAGTTGGAGAAGCTTCGTCAACCGCTTTCCGCTGCCCTAACTGAAGAACTCGACCTCGCTCTTCAGAACAACCGTGAAACCCTACCTGAGAATTCCGCTCCGAACTCCACTCCTGCTCCGAATTCCGCTCCCAATTCGGAACAACGGCCGAACCAGAACGGGGATGTGGTTGAGGATATTCTCAATTTGCTTTACTTTGGTTCGCTTTTTGAAGTGAAGACGCAGAATGATTTTACTTCTACTATGCTTACGAGGACGCATGAGCGTGGATGTTGCTTGACTTATGATTATGTTACTGATGATGCAACCGATCTCCTTGGGGAGAAGGATTTGGACTCGATCTCTGCGTTGTTTGGATTGTTGATTTCTCGGCCTGCTGATTCAAGCTTTTCGCATAAGAATGCCCTTCGGAGATGCATTGAGCATGCTAAGTTGTGGGTTTCTAGGGCTCAGCAACCTATTGACCCCAATGTTGATGTTACATGTAGGGTTTATGTTTTTGAAAATCATTTGTTTGAATTTTTTTTATGTCTTTGATGTTTAACCTTTGTTTTTATAGATGCTGGTTTGAGGGAGAAGTTGGACAAAATTATGTCTTCGGAGTACTTTACTACTACTCCTGAGATGAAGGCTCCAGTTGATGTTGCTGCTGCAGCGGCTGGAAATTATGGGTCTTTTCAGGTGCCTGTGCATGATTCCGAGGTTTCTGTCGAAGTAGAAGGTTCTGATTTTCAGCCTGAGGAGAAGGTATAATGCCTGTTACATTGGTTATTTTTTTTCTTCTTTTTTCGAGAAATTTTATCATCTGAGGAAGGTAAAAAGGAGTATTAAACGAAGTTCCAGTTTCCTTTAGTATGATTCCATCCTATTTTTGAATATCCAAATTATAGAAGTGGTATCATATAATTTAATTCCATTTTATTCCAATCTGACCATTTCCACCAACCCAAACATAGCTGTTGTGTAGTCAACATTCAGTTTTTTTTTGCTGTTTTGCTAATGGTGTACATACTTGACATTTATGTTGATTTTGAGAACACTTCTATTAGAAGGTAATTCCTGTTTGTGGTTTTATAGGTGAGTGGGGAGGGATGAGAGTAGAATATCTGTTGCTTAGTTTCTTTTTAAATTCTTCTTCAACATACATAAGGTCAAAGTGAAGTCACAAAGATGATCATTGTGGATATAAATTTGAAGTAAACTATTGTTTTTGTGACTAATGTTACTATATTATGAACTTTCCTGGAAGAGTTGTCTACTCATATCATTATTAACGTATAATAACAGAACTAAGCAAGAGTTAATCTCATTAAACTTCCTTTCTCCTGAGTATAATGCAGTAGAGATCAATCTGTGTTTGTGAACTGTGATGATATGAATAAAAATTGGCAGGGTACAAGTTTTCTTCCAATAAATTCATAGTTTTGCAGTTGGGGGGAACTCTCAGATATTGTGCTTAAGCTATGAAAGGGTAGTTAGATGAATAAAAATTTCATTTTCCATTGTGAATAAAGTATTGTGCGTAAAATAGAGTTATCACCTATCATTTGAAATGTCATGAGAAAATTTCTAGTAACCTGAAGGTTTTTAATATGCATATATCAAGTAGAGACTATTATCTGGTAGGAACAGTTGAACCATGATTAGTATATATCTAACTCATTCAACATCCGATCCAGTTTTTAAAACATTGCTTCTAATTTGTCTATTTAAGTTTTGATCAGTGGACAAGTACTTTTTATTCTTCATCTATGATGTCAATAGTGTGATAAACAGAACTGTATGCAATCGTGGTTGCTGTGAGCATCTGCTATTAACTGTATGCAATAGCTGTTGCATTTTTTTAAAGTCAATTGGAACCATTTAGGTTGTATTTTGTTCTCATACTTTTATGTTCTTGCTTACAAACAATCACATTCTTCTTCTCTATATAAGTTTTGTACTTTAGGTTCTTTAATTTTTTAAGTCTGATAGTCTCTTTAATTTTGCATATATTTTTATATTTTTTGGTATATATATTTTATGCCCTGATTGATAGTCTTTGGAATAAGGCTATTCTGCTTTAGCATTTTAGGGGGTTGATGCTATGCGACACTCTGGGATTAACAACATAGTCCTTCAATTATTTTATTTACTGGATACATAGTCAATACCGATTTTTATTTCAATGCACGACTCTTCTAGTTTTCAGCTTATTGGATTAATTTTTCTGACTGGTAAAGCTGTTTGCATATTTTTCTATCTTGATATGAATGCTACGTATGTAAACTTTTTTCAATGCACGACTCTTCTAGTTTTCAGCTTATTGGATTAATTTTTCTTACTGGTAAAGCTGTTTGCATATTTTTCTATCTTGATATGAATGCTACATATGTAAACTTTTTTTCCAAAGTTAAAAACTATAACATCCAACCACCTACTAGGGTTTTAAAGGTTTAATACCATTTTTGGTTCCGTATGTTAACTTTGGGGTTCATTTTGATCCCTTAACTTAAAAAAGTCTCATATTGGTCCCTTAGCTGTCCAAATTATACCACAATAGCCCTTTCCACCCAGTTGACGAATATTAGTGACCAGTTTCTGTGGTTTGTTTGCCGCTAATTTGGCGAAAAGGACTATTATGGTACATTTTGAACACTTGAGGGATCAAAATGGAATTTTTTAATTTTAATAGACCAAAATGAACCCCGAGGTTAACATACGGGGCCAAAAAGAATATTAAGCCTCTTATAAATTAATGTCTAAGGGGTATGTTTTAAGTTTCAATTTTGTAGAATTGATAAGTATTACATTTTTTGTGATTTGTTATGCGTTTATCATATTAGCATCCTAGATTTAGCAGATCTTATATCTTTCAAAAATAATATCACTATTAAATATAAAATATGAGGTGTATCCAATAATTTGGCCATCATTGTTATTGATAGTTCTGAGGAGTTAAATAGTACTGGCATGCATTTAAACATTTAAACATATTTATGAGTATTATTGTTAGTTGACTATCTATTTTTATGTCCCAATTAGCTAATATTTTAATTGATTTGAGCATTGATAAGAGGTTGTTGCAATAAAACAATGTAAAAGCATATGCAGAAATAGGTATTCATTAGGATTAATAACCCGAAGTCATATATGTTTGTTAAAACATTTTCTTAGGTTTTCTAAAGCTGAGGTTATTGCGATATAACAATGGAAAAGCATATGCAAAATAGGCATTCATTAGGATTAATAACCAGAAGTCATATATGATTGTTAAACATTTTCTGTGGTTTTCAAAAGCTGGTCGTTTTACTTAAATGTAATAGTACCTTATTAACTGATAGGTCATTAAGATTAATAACAAGAAGCCATATTGGTTGGTGAACATTTTCTGTGGTTTTCAAATGCTGGCTGTTTGATTTAAATGTATTAATATCTTATTAACTGGTTCTCTATAAGTTGTGTTTATATTTTATACCTGATTAGTTTTTCTATCTATTTTCATAAACATAGAATGACACTTTTTTATAGTTACAATTGTTATAAACTCAAAGCCTGTTACTTGGCTGCCTCAAGAATTTTTTATTCAAAGAAATACTTGTCTGAAATGTCATACTATCCAAAGTTATGAGCTTATAGTGTCATATATATTTGTTATGTTTTGGATGTAAATATGCATGTTGAGTGATGATTTTTTCAAGGTGGTAGATGAGACATAACATTAAATACAGAGTTATTAATAGCGGATTGCGGCGCGGAGCGGCCGACCCAAAAAAAGGGATACCGGGATAGTGGATAGCGGGATAAGTTTTTGTACTAAAATAATTATATAATAATCTATAAAAATATGTCATATACTTAATGTAAAACTAAACTAATAACACATAATTATATAAAATATAATGTCAAAAAACAATGCTTAATAAAGATTCAAAATATTATAGAAGATTCAAAACATAAAGATTCAAAACATCACAACTTAAATAGATTAACATTAAAGTAGAAGTTTTTACTCAACAATCTGAATATAATATTAAAACAGAAGTTGTAATAGAAGTAGAAGTTCAAAACAGAAGTATAATAGAAGTTCAAAACAATCACAATATATTATTAATAGAAGTATAATAGAAGTAGAATATTAATAGAAGTGTAATAGAAGTATAATGGAAGTAGAATATACTCACAGACGAGGAAGCTTTGGAGCGATGGAAATGGAACGGTGGAGATGTAGAGAGAAGCTTTGGAGTTTGAACGATGTAGAGAGAAAGAGTGGTGGGACTGGGAAGCTAGGGCACAGACTTGTTTACAATTTTACTCACAGCATTGTTTACAATTTTACAGTTCATCTTCTTTGATTGATGCCAAAATAAATCTTGATGCTTTGTACCTTTTCTGCTTACAAAGCTCCATTTGCATTTTGTAGGACGAGAGAGCTACTAATTTTCAAGGACAAGGATCTGGAGATGATCCGTCTGATCCCGATGGAGAGTTTCAAAAGGTATGTAAAATTTTTGGCACAAACATCTTGTTGACATTGACCTTGTTAAAATGCTAAATGTTTTTCTCATGCAGGATGAAGTAGAGGCAGAAAATGCAGTTGAGGTGGCATCAGTCCAACACGAGCAGGCTAATGCTCAGGGGGACACGGAATACAGTCAAGCAGATGGAGAGGGAAAGGAGCAACAGAATTACCCTAGGAGGGGGGGTTATCAGAATCAAAGAGGTGGCCGCGGCGGTGGTGGTAGGAGAGGTTATCCAAATGGCCGTGGAGGTCGAGGTGGAGGAGGCAGAGGAGGGTTTCCAAATGGCCGCAACCAATTTTATGACCAGCCTGGAAATTATTATCCCAGAAACTATTATAACAACAGAGGACGTGGAGGCAGGGGAGGTGGCTACTACAGCAACAACGGCACAGGCGGTCAAGTTAATCATGTTGCAGGTGATGTTGGGGTGCAATCTTGATAAATTATGACTTGTTCATAGTGTTTGTTACTATAATTGGGTGGGGGTGAACTTTTTTATTCGTCTGGCATGAAACATGTTTTGAACAATTTTGTTTGAACTTCCGACATCCAGACTCCGCCATTTTGTAGTCCAGTAGCAAAGTTAACCTTTATCCCGAATCTTCAGGGAAGAAACTATTCATCACTCTCATGTTCAGGAATGAATGTTATTCTTAGATTGTCCGCATAGCGTTCAAATGCTTTGCTTTGTCCTTTTGTTTGACAGGTAGAAATTGCAAGGTTGCACCTTGCAGTTGCAATTTGAGTGTAAGCGCACTCTTCCATTTTCGTATTCAACCATAGAATGTGTCTTCTATATTCTGCTTTCTAGCCATTGCTATTCACCATAAAGCTGCAACATCTTCGTTTCCATCTGTAATGGAAGTGGGGTGGAACCTAATAAGCATAATTCTATTGTGGGATCTAATTATAGAATATGGGTTCCAATATCTACATATTTTTTCCAATGAAAGTTCAAGGGGTTTCCCATTGAGACTAAAGGTTAAAGGACAAATAGTCTTTGAAATGAAAATTCATTAAAGGGAACAAAACTTGTGTTTTATTTTGGTGTTCCCCTCATCCAACCTTCGGTTAGTGTTTTGGCAAAGATTCCCGTCTGTCACTCTGTTTTCATTGTTTTTCTAAATTCAGTCTTGTAAAGGGTAGTAAACTACTCATGAAGGCATGGGGATGGTTAAACCTATTCTCTGAAATTTTAAAATAACTACAAGACTAGACTGAATTATCTCTCATAAAGTAATTATTTGGAAGTTACACTATTAAAATAGGTTAAAATGCAATTCAGAAAGAACTCATTACTGTGCTTAACATTTTTTTTTTGCCGTTAACGGGATGGATATCTCTATATGTAGTATTTTTGATCTAATCTATAATAGCTGTAAAAAATACATGGGGTGTCATTCAGAAATTTGGAAGTATATTTTCGAAAACAATTAAAGCTACCCTCCTTATTTTGAATGTGACATTAACTTTGTATGATAAGTATGATAACATTAATGATACTGCAACAAGATTAATATGCTTAAATTCTGTTTTTTTTAATCATGTAATTCAAACTTTCTATGACTAAATTTTGTTTTGCTTGAAAACACGGGACAAGAAATGGAGCGTTGAGCGAATGAAAAGAAAAGAGGCAAAGGTTAGATTGCAAAAGGTTGGATTGATAAAGAAGGTTGCAATCGGTGCATTTAAATATAATAGTGGCAGGAGGGTGGTTTAAAAGTTTTTGAAAATATAATTTTGGATTTATTTATTCGGATTTAGAATACTTCATTTTATTTTATAAAATAAAGGTGTAACGAATTTAATGTAATGGATATAAGATGAATTCGGAAATGTATCCTAGGATTAAATTTTGAAAAAAAAAGGGTCGAGTCTTATTTAGAACGTATTTTTATGAGATCAAAGTAAGTTTGAAAATACATTTAAAAAAAAATAGGGCATTTTCGGGTTTTATATGGTGTTTTTTTTTTTTTGGATTTTATATGGTGTTTTATCTATCATTTAAGATAAGATAAACAACTTTAAAAAAAAAAGAGATGGTCTAGTTCAAACCGTAGAATCTAATATCTAATTCAACCTTCAACATTAACCTTTAGAGAATTTAACCTGCAACTCCCTATTTTATATTTGACACTTCCATATTATTTATCAATCAATCAAAATTTAGATATTTTTAAAAAGTTTCACTTTTACTAATCTATAAAAAATTAAATTTCCATTATGATTATTTTTGTATTTATTGAAAATCAAGTATTTTTACCAATTTTTTTCTTCTATAAATTTTCGATGAAAAAATATCAATAATTTTGAAGATTTTAATATTTTTTTTGAAAAAATAAAAAATACACCAATATTTTTTCAAAATTTTCAAAGTGCTACTAAATTTTTTGGAAATTTCAAATTTTTTGGTATATCGGAAATTTTGTCTAACACATAATATTTAGTAGTGTAGAATAATGCTTTATTTGTGTGGCCTAGAATCAGAGTTTTATACAGATTTTATGTTATTGATGCCATATGTTTTTATGTAACAAGTTTATCTCTATGATATTGATAGTTCATTCGTTATATGTTGTAAATGACATATATTTGAGTTCCGGTTTGAATTATTAGTATGAACATAGACTATTGATAAACAACATGAAATTATTGTTGTCACTGTCTGTTCTGAAATTGCAAATGGGATGCAAGGGCGAAAAGATCATGAAAGATAGTTTGTGAATGACATGACGAAGTACAATATGACTCCAAGGTACATAGTTGATACTTTGAAAGATAAATATCCAGAAAATCTCACAAGTGTTACTTCGGTGTATAAAGTTAGAGTTAAATACAATGCGAGCAAGAGAGGTCTATTGACGGAAATGCAAATGTTGTTGAGTCTTATTCATAAAGAGAAATACATGCGCTGGACTATAAATAGGGAAGACTCAAGTGTTGTTGCTGATATCTTTTGGACACATCCTGATTTAATGGTTGTTGAATATGTTTCATTTGATGTTGGTTTTGTCAACAACACTCATTGGTTCAGGTAAAGTTGAAACCTGATTGTCTATTGTTTTCCGTCACTGACCGTTGGAGATAGAACTTACTGAAGATGCAAAAGCATGAGAATCAACATATGCTGGACGCATTAGACACTGAGAAGATGAAGTTAGAAAGTCATCCTAATTTGTTTTGTATTCTTGTATGTGGCACATTTTTTATTATATGTATATTTTTTATCGGGTAGTTTTTTTAATCGAATTAGTTATTCTAGAAAAATTAATGCAGGAAAAATGAACAATTTTCATTCATTTATATCAGCATTTTCACAATTTCTGAAATATTATGGTAAATACCGAAAATTTCATAATTTTCAACATTTTATGATAAATTTTGGAAATTTCATAATTTCCGATAAGAGAATACATGTCTTCATCGGGAATTTCAGAAGTTCTGTATGTATATACTGTGAAATCCAAATTGCCGGTACGTTTACCTTTGTTACAATTGTTAAATATGTAATTCATTGTTTTAGAAAGATTAGATTTGATTTAGAAAGATCATATTTGATTTAGAAAGATTAGATTAGATATTTTTGGTCTTTTATAGTTTGAGCTTTAGCTTGATATGCAAGTTAACCTAAATCTATAAATAGGGAGGAACCATTATCATTGTAATAATCAAGTTTGATAATCACGGTTTTGCAGTTGCAAAGTGATAATAAAATCCCACAATTATGGGCAGAGAGTTACTCTGCAGTTCATACTCATCTTCTTTAAACGTGTTTTTGTTCATTGTCATTACATAACAATCTTGAGATCAAGATTAAGAAGAATTCACCATAGATTGTGGTTGAATTCCAACATCTGATATCTAGAGCTCCAATTTTGATTCAAGGGAAGAACAACTGTGATGGCGATGAATCACCCTAACGGTCACTTTCCGGCTAACCTCCTGATTCTCAAAAAAGATAATTATGAGACTTGGTGCAAGCAGATTAAGGTGGTTTTATGTTATCAAGATCTTTGGGATCTTGTGAAGGAGAGATTATCACCGCTTGCAGAAATGTGACAGATCAGGAGAAATCAGCATATAAAGAATTGAAGAAGAAAGATTATAAAGCTCTCTTTATAATCCATCAATGTGTTGATCCAGATAACTTTGAAAAGGTTAATGATGTAGAATCAGCAAAAGAAGCTTGGGAGATTCTTGAAAAATCGTTTGGAGGCGCAGAGAAGGTGAAAGAGGTGAGGTTACAAACCCACAAAAGGACTTATGAATTGCTTCAGATGGAAGACAATGAAAGTATAACAGATTTCTTCACCAGAGTTACAAAGCTGGTGAATCAAATCAAGGTATGTGGAGAAGTGTTGACATCAAGATTAGTTGTGTAAAAAATCTTGAGGTCATTGGCTCCAAAATTTGACCACGTGGTAGTATCCATAGAAGAGTCGGAAGACTTGTCAGTATTGACAAAGGAGGAGCTTCAAGGGACGCTTGAGTCTCATGAACAAAGGATGACTGAAAGAGCTGCAGGAAAGTCGAAGAGTGACATGGCTTTGCAGGAGCAATCAGAAAAAGAAAAGAAAGGCAAAGGAAGCTGGAAGGGCAACAAAGGTAGAGGAGGCTTCAACAATTCGACTGGTCGGAATCAGCAGGAAGGAAACTGGTCGAATAAGAGAAAACCCTGTAACCAAGGCAACCAAAGAGGTGGTGCTGCAGGTAGAGGAAAAGGTGGTGGTCGAAAGCCTGAAAAAAGTCACATTCAGTGTTTCAATTATCAGAAGTATGGTCATTATTTTAGTGATTGTCCACAAAAGAAGAAGAATCAAGAAACCGATGCAAAGCTGGCGAAACATGAAGAAGAAGAGATGTTGCTGATGGTCACAATAAGAGACGAAGAGAGATTCCAGGACCAGTGGTACTTGGAATCATGATGTTCATCACACATTACTGGAAGGAAATATTGGTTTGTCAACATGAACCCTCGTCGAAGAAAACGCTGAAGGTTGCAAATGACAACACTCTAGCAGCTGAAGGTGTTGGTGATGTTCAGATCGTGAGGAAGGATGGCAAGAAATCAATAATTTCCAATGTGTTATACATATTAGGCATGAAAAGTAACCTGCTCAGTATAGGACAGCTTTTCGAAAAAAACTACAAGGTAGTTGTCAAAGACAAGATGATGAGAGTTCTTGACGCAAGTGGTAGGTTGATCTTGAAGGCTCCAATGTCTCAGAATAGGACCTTCAACATTGAACTCAATGTGATGGAGCACAAGTGCCTAGCAACTTCAGTCAACAGAGATGAATGGTTATGGCATTTTCGACTAGGCCATCTCAACTTCAATGACATCAGAGAGCTAAAGAACACAAGAATAGACATGTGCCAGATCAGTTGAGAAGGAAGCTTGATGACAAGTTGAATCAGATGATCTTGATAAAATATCATTCGACTGGAGGTTACAAGTTGTTCGACCCAATGAATAAGCAGGTAGTGATCAGCAGGGACATGATCATAGATGAGCTTAAAGAATGGGATTGGATTGAGAATGTCAAGACGCATTCCGTGAGAATATCTTGTGAAGAACCAGCCACTGAAGTCGAAAGAGAAGTTCGACAAGAACAAGTCAGAGATGAAGCAGGCCCAAGCATACCTCGACGAACAAGACACATTCTTGCAAGGTTACAAGAATGTGTGATTACATCAGAAGATGTGGTCAATGGAGAGGGTGAACTGGTACATTATGCTTTCTACGCAGATGTCGAACCAGTCAATGTAGCTGAGGCATTGAAAGATTCTAAGTGGGTGAAAACAATGAATGAGGAGTTAGGCTCCATCGAAGTCAAAAACACCTGGTCACTTGTCGAATTGCCTTAAGGAAAGAAGGAAATTGATGTGAAGTGGGTTTACAAGGTGAAGGTGAATCCTAAAGGAGAGGTAACTCGACACAAGGCGAGACTTGTAGTGAAAGGATTTCTACAGAAGGAAGGAATCGACTTCGACGAATTTTTTGCACCTGTTGCTAGGATTGAAACAATCAGGTTGGTTATTGGTCTAACAAATATGAACAATTGGCACACATGTCAAATGGATATGAAATGTGCATTCCTGAATGACCCCTTAGATGAAGAAGTTTATGTTGCACAACCAGCTGGGTTTGTGAAACAAGGCGAAGAAAGAAAGGTGTACATGTTGCATAAAGCCCTGTATGGACTTAAGCAAGCTCCAAGAGCTTGGAATAAGAAGATAGACAACTTTCTAAGAGAGAAAATTTTTGTGAAGTGCACAACTGAGCATGGAGTATATGTAAGGAGAAGCAATAGTGAATTGATTATACTATGTCTCTATGTCGATGACCTGTTGATAACAAGACGTTGCAAAAAGGATATCGAAGATTTCAAACATGACCTAAGTGAGGAGTTTGAAATACCAGACTTGGAAAATCTCTCATGTTTCCTTGACATCGAATTCTACAAGAGTAGTAGAGGTTTAATGATGCACTAAAGAAGATATGTGGACGAAATACTCAAGATATTTGAGATGCAAGATTGCAACCCAACTTCGACTCCTGCAGAGACCAGATTGCAACTGTCAAAAGATTCAGATAAAGATGATGTCGACCCAACGCAATACAGAAGACTTATTGGGTCACTTCGATACATTTGTCACACAAGGACTGACTTAGCATATAGTGTGGGTATGGTAAGTAGATATATGCAGAAGCCAAATGTATCACCCCTAGCAGCGACGAAGAGGATACTGAGGTATCTGAAAGGAACTCTCGACTACGGCATTCTGTTTCCTGCAGCTGATGAAGGAAAATAATGCAAGTTAGTGGGATACACCGACTCTAGTTGGTGTAGTGATACTGAGGATATAAAATTCACTGATGGCTACGTGTTTATGTTAGGTGGTGCACCAGTTGCTTGGAGTTCGAGAAAGGAGCCAGTAGTGGCAGTGTCATCATGCAAAGCAGAATATATAACTACTTCTCTTTGTGCATGTCAAGCAACCGTGATGGTGAACCTGGTCGAAGAGATCACAACAAAGAGTCATGGAGCAATTACCATGAAGATCGACAACATGTCAACTATCAACTTGGCGAAGAATCCAATAGTACATGGTCAAAGCAAGCACATTGAAATGAGGTTCCATTATCTTCGAGAACAGGTAGCAGAAGGGAAGATGAACTTGGAACACTGCAGAACTGAGAATCAAATTGCAAATAACATAACGAAGGGAGTGCCAGTCGAAGTGTTTAAGAAGCTAAGGTCTATGATGAATGTAAATAGTTTAGACACAATGAATTAGGTGGTGTGTTAAATATGTAATTCATTATTTTAAAAAGATTAGATTTGATTTAGCAAGATCAAATTTGATTTATAAATATTAGATTAGATATTTTTGGGCTTTTATAGTTTGCGCTTTAGCTTGAGATGCAAGTTAACCTATATATATATATGGCTTAATATCCTTTTTAACCCCTTACCTATTTCTCTGAGTCTATTTTGATCCTCTTTCTTTTAAAACGTCCAATTTGGTCCCTTACGTTGTCAAACATATTCAAATTAGTAATTTCTGTCAAATTTTGCTAAACGATGTTAGTTCCCATGATGTGTCATCTGAGATGGAATGTCTATTTAGCACATTCTTCTTCGTTGATGCTGAAACACACAACACACATTCAGTTTACCCCCAAATTGAAACCTAACGTGAATTATTCCATAAAATCCCCAAATTGAAAGCTAATTCGTGTCAATTTTTGCAATAACAATGAGTTCTGGGTGCGGTTCATCATCATCATTGAAAAACAGAAGCGATTCGTAGGTCTTTAGCAGCTCGAATCTTCCATGGAAGCCTTTCTGTCGTTGTGGAGACAATGCTATAGTTCGAAGGGAAAGAATTGTCAACAATTATGAAAAGCTTTTTTGGGGTTGCCAATATTTTAAGATAAACTTTAGTCTGATCCCTCTTGGCTGAAATATTGTTGAAATGTCTATTTACTACATTACAATATTCTTTCTTAATCTCAACAAGGATATAGTAATGGTGGTTGTGGATTCTTTGAATGGTTCCACGAAGAAGCTAGAGATAAAAAGGAGCAAATCATGAGGAAGCAACAAAGTAAGATAGATGTGCTAACTCAAGAGATGGAGGAAGCCAAAAATGAAGTTGAAGAGTTCAGGCTCAAGAATATTAGAAGATGATTTGAAGAACACCATCAAGTGGAAATTTTTTTTGGAAGTTTTTGTTCTATATTGTGTTCTTTGTTTTAGTATTCAAGTTGTTGTAAAAGTTGGAAGTTTATTGTTGTCAATGTTATATTCTATGTTGTGTTTATTATTGTGTTATGTAAAAGTTGATCATATCAGTTCAAACTTGCATTGTTGAATCTTGAATATTTTATGAATGTTATATGAATATTTTGGCATTATTTAGTTACACCATTTAATTAATTTTGGCATTATTTTGCAAAACAGAATTATAATTGAATGTTGAATGATAAAACTCCACTTCATTAAACATTGTTCAAAATAACAGACACTTGTTACAAAAACTTGATACTTGACATAAACCTTGTCTCAAAACATACATGACATAAACCTTGTCTCAAAACATACATGACACAAGCCTTGCATAAACATTGTCTCAAAACACACATGACACCAACCATGTTCTCAAAACAGAAATTACATATAATTCATACAATATAAACATGACTAAAATCTTTTCTTTGGATTGTTTCTTTGTTGGAGTGGTCCTCGTAGTTGTGGGTTCCACTGCATTTTGTGATGCATTAAGTCTGGTAGTTAGACCTTTTGTAACAGATGAATGAGTAGGCTTCATAACAGGTAATTTCTTTGGCCTCCCTCCTTACTGAGATGACTGAGTTGTTTGAGATGGTTGTGTTGGTGGCTGAGATGCATGTGTTGCACCCTTTGTAGCAGATGCCTGAGCTTGTTTCCTAACAGGTAACTTATTTGGCCTCCTTCCTTCCTGTGATGACTGAGTTATTTGAGATGCTTGCGCTGGTGGCTGAGATGCTTGTGTTGCATTTGCTTGAGTTATTTGAGTTGGTGGCTGAGATGCTTGTGTTGTACTTGCTTGAGTTGGTGGCTGAGTCCTCTTACAAGTTAATTTATTGTGTCTAGTTTGTCTGCACCTTGTACACCCAAGTACCATGCTAGTTTTTCTCATCTTTCTATCTGTACCATCAATTTCACCCTGCTCACGGTTCCTGCTCTTCTTGGGTCTTCCTGGCATTTTTTTGAATTTTGGTGGCTACACATCTGGGTACTCTGTTCTGACCCACAAATTGGTTCCATTAATAGGATAAATGATAGGCTCATAAATAGATTGATACCTTGACTTCTTATAAATGTCTGGGATGTAATCATCAACCCTTATATTTCTACTCTTCATTGCAAAAATTGCATGAACACAAGGGAGAGTTGTTAGTTGCCACTTTTTGCATGAACATTCATGCTCCTTTGAGTTGACAGAATATATATCACCTTGAATCTCTTTCTGACTTCAAAGATGAACTCAGATGAAATCCTACAAAAACGTTAAAAAACTCACATAATCTATACAAATTCAGAAATTACATGAACGCCAAATGTATAGAAATTAAATTCAGAAATTGCATTAACACAAAATGTACCTTACTATCCAGTAGTTTGTGAAACTGCTTGTTTTCTCCACTTTCTTCTTAATGTTTAGCAAAACATCCCCATCACTTATCTATGGGAATCTCACCCTATTAGCTTCCCATTTTTCCATGATGTAGCCCCTTATTTCTTCTAGTATGGTCACCAATGGCTTTGCTATTGACTCTACAATCACACTATTGAATGCCTCTCACATGTTATTCAATACAGAATCGCACTTTGAAGTTGTCCTGAAATAGGATTTGTTCCAAAATCTGGGTGGAGTTTGCATAATGTGCTTGTAAGCCTCTTCATGTAACTGTCTCATTCCTCTCATCTCCCTATCCCATGCTTGTGGATAAGTAGCCCTGGCAGCCTTCTAAATGATATCTTTCAACATTTTTCCAGGATACTTCTTCCTAAAATTGTTGTATAAGTGTATTACACAAAATCTGTTCTATATTGGGTAGTAATTCATCCATTGCAGGAAGAAGACCCTGCAAAATTAAACAAAATAATAGTGACTAAATACATTTACTAGGTACATCCTACTTTAACTGAATGTGAAAAAAATAGGTTGGTACCTTTTGCTGATAAAAAATGAATGTATAGGTTCTACATTTTTCTCTACCTCCTAGATCATCAATAAGGAGTTCCAAAAACCATGTCCAACTATCTTTAGTTTCCCCTTCCACAACAGCAAAAGCTACAGGTAACATCTGGTCATTGGGATCTGTACCAATAGCTGCCAAAATCTGACCTCCACAAAGACCTTTTAAAAAGTATCTATCAAGACTAATAATAGGCCTACACAACTTGAAACTCTTTTTGCAGGCAGCATAACAAATATGTAACCTCTTGAAATAAGGCCTTGTATCCTCAACACTTTCTTGGAAAGGTGTGACATTTAATTTGATAGTTGAGCAAGGATTTGTCCTTAGAATTTCATGACAGTAATCATATATTCTTGTATAATCCCCTAAAAATAAGCCATCAACCATATCCCTAACTGCAAATCTTGCCCTAATGTCCTTTGTCTTGTTAACCCCCATATTCCATTTCTTTAGAGCCTTTTCCTTTATATCTTTTAGATTCATCTTAGGATTATTTTTCACTGAATTTTGAATCCTCTTGCTAAGCCATTTAGTACTTATTATCTTCAAATTGTATTATCTAGAGCAAGTGTGAATATCAACTATTTTCCTAAGTTGTCAAGTCTCCTTATTAGGCAACTTTCCACAATATGCAGACCACTGGAAGCCTTCCTTAAACACCACCCTCACTCTTTTTTTTGTCATTTTTTAAAAACTTTAGAGCTCTCCCAGATTGGACAACATATGTTTGAATTGCTTCCTTAAAGTCACTTTTTGTACTAAATTAAATTCCCAACTCCCATTTATAATTAGACATATCTTTCATTAACTTAAACATGAGATACTTCTTGTTTTTGGGTGCATTACTCTCCTCACTATCATAACCACTTTCTAACTCCTCACTATCATATGCACTTCCATTCTCCTCTCCACTGCCTCCTTCCCATTTCTTTTTCTTCTTTTTACTTGTTCCTTCATGGTTTCCATCATATTCAACTAGGTTGTCTAAATGTTCTTTAGAATAATTCACACTCATATCAGAATCACTAAAAGCAACTTTCAAAGCACTATCATAGTTGTATGTCTCATCCTCACTGTCATTAGAGCTTGTAACAACATTCAACAAACCAGCATTACTATTTATACCATCATGCACCTCACCATCACTGTTCAAATCCTCAGGACCTAAATTCACACCCTCAACACCATCTTTGTTCAACTCCTCAGTACTACATTCACACCCTCTACAACATCATTGTTCACACCCTCACTGCATTTCTTATCATCCTTAGTGAC
Source organism: Lathyrus tuberosus (assembly GCA_022829125.1). Classification (NCBI taxonomy): domain Eukaryota; kingdom Viridiplantae; phylum Streptophyta; class Magnoliopsida; order Fabales; family Fabaceae; genus Lathyrus; species Lathyrus tuberosus. The sequence continues at coordinate 2,677,046 of JALAZF010000199.1, read as the reverse complement.
TTCTTCATAAAGATCTTCAAGTATGGTTTCCACCTCCTGATTAAACACACTTATAGGTTCTTCTTGTAAGGCTTCTTCCTCCATGTCTATAGGTTCTTCCTCCATGTTTATGGGTTCTTCTAAGGACTATCAACATATTCTGGTTAGGATAAGGGATGTTCTATGTAAATGTCAACTGTCAAGTGTACCCTACAGAGGTCAGCAATCTCTAGCGCACCCTTGTCATTATTAAGAACATTCATTCCAAAAGTGGGGTCATTATAATAGATGGTGTCTACCTCAGTATAACCTAGATCTTTCAGAACACCAACAAATTCAAAGTAACTCTACCTATCCATATCTACTTCTAAATCATTACATTTACCCCCCACATACATAGTTTTTTCAGAGTCCACAAACTCATCACTATGATGAATTTTAAAACACAAAATTTCATCCATTTCTACCTAAGACAAGAAAATGCAAAATCATATAACATATTTCAAAAGGGGCGAAAACCCTAGATATCTAAACCTATCAATCAAAACTATGAACATACAGTGCAGGTAAGGAAATGCAACGAAAATATGAACACACAGTGAATAGATAAAGACATTGGGTAAACTGACATTGCCACCTTCGTAAAGGACGATGCCATTCGTCTTCTTCAATGGATTCTTCGTTCTCTTGTGGTTCTCTCTTCTTTCTCAGCTAGGGTTCCTATTTCAACATTTGTTAGAATGAAAAAATTAATTCAGAATATAATCTGAGTTACAATGTCACCTAAGCAATATTATTACTTATCATGCCACCTAAATAATGCTTTGCTGCCACCTAAGCAACAACTTATCACGTCACTAACATTTCTAACGGAAAGGACAAACGTGGTACACTTTTAATAACATAAGGGACCAACTTGGACGTTTTAAAAGAAAGAGGACTAAAATAGACCCAGAGTTATAGGTAAGGAACTAAAAAGGGTATTATACCTACACACACACACAACTTATCACCACAGTTGCTAAGAGAAACCGTGATTAAATTTCATTTCTATTCACAACAGTTTTTGGTACTAACCACGATGATAGGAATTTTAATTTTAATAGTATATGGACAAGCACATTTTGTAACGAAAAAATGAAAAAATTGTCGGTGTGTAACCTTCCATCTATCACCATGGTTGTTAGTTTGAACCATGATGAAATATTTTTTAATAAAATAAAAATAGATTCAGGCTCGTTAAAATTAGTTATTACTATGATTTCTTAAACGACCATAGTAATATGGTGTTACCAAAGGTACATTTTGTAATAGTGCAAATAAGGGTATAAAAAAGTCTCAAAATGATTCACAAACTAGTGTTAACAATCACAAAACCACAAAGCAAACTAGCTTACAAATAAGAAAAAAAAAGCAGAAAAAAATACCCAAATTTGCAGCTACAGTGCGAAACAATTATATCTCACCCCATACTTCATTTTGGAGATCCCAACAGGCAAAAGGCAGACATAGGTGTTGCAAACATGCCCTCTAAAATTGAGCTCGATGGATCTATTAGCGAATCCAAAATCTTTGAATTAGTGAGTCTGGTTGCAGAAAAATTGGAATATGGTTCTCTCCTTTTTCTCTCTCTTTTGTAGCTGATTTTGTACCTTTTTTTCTCTTTCAGTCTCAACCTTAAATTGACCTTTTCCACTTAAATAAGCGAGACACTAATAAGCTAACATATTTGGGCCTTTCTCCACATAGAAGAGAGCCAAACACCAATAAATCTCCCCCTCACAACTATGTGTAGGAAATCGCTAAATCGACGATATCTCAACGAATTTCAAATTTCTCTCTTGGTAACACTTTAGTTACATATCAGAATCATTATCATATGTATGAACTTTAGTTAACTCCAACAAATTGGGATTCAAATATCAAGTATCCAATAATATCTCATGTCAATGTGTTTGGACCCATTAAGAAAAGTCAGATTCTTACCGATATGTATAACACTTTGACTATCAACAAATAACACATATTTGTCTTGAACAAAATCAAGCTTTTGCAAAAATTTCTTCAAGTATAGTAACATTTTTCATGTTTGGTAATGGCAAAGAACTCAGCCTCTATAGTAGACAATGCTACACACTTTTTCAATCTGGACTGCCAAGCCACAACCCCCTTGCAAATTTAATCATGTAGCATAAAGTGGACTTTTTGGAGTAAATATATCTAGCCATATAAGAGTCAGAGTATCATATTAGAGTATACTTATCTCCTATAAAATAAAGCCTCACACAAGTAGTACCACAAAGATACCTTAAAACCCATTTTACTACATTCTAATGCTCTCTATCTAGATTTAACAAAAATCTAGTGACTGTACCAACAACATGTGCTATATATGGTCTAGTATACACCATTGCATACATCAAACTACCACAATAGATGCATAAGGAACAAATTTCATATTAAATGTTTCCATTTTGAAGGACTTTGATTAGAACTCAACTTGAAATGAGTATCAAAAAGAGTGTTTACAACCGTAGAAATTTCCATTTTGAATCTTTGTAGCACTCTTTTGATATAATTTGCTTGTGATAACCAAAATTTATTCTCCTTTCTATCACACATGATTCTATTGCCAAACATGCAATTAGCTGCACCCATGTCTTTCATGGAAAATGACTAATCCAACTGTTTTTTTAACCTGTCAAGGTTAGAAATATTTTTCCCTACATAAAGCATATCATCAACATATAACAACAGGTTATTAAAAGAAAAAAACATATAGCAACAAGATAAAGAAGTCATCGTTAGGAAATTTCCTAACAAAGATGCAATGATTTGGAGTAGTCTTATGGTATCCTTGATCTTACATAACATACTCAAACTTCTTGTACCATTGCCTCAGAGCTTTCTTCAACCCATACAAACTCTTTCTCAATTTACACGCATGATCTTCTTTGTCTTTAACTTGAAAACCATCAGGTTGTTTAATGTATATCTCTTCCTCCAAATCACTATGAAGGAAATATGTTTTCGCATCCAATTGCTCAACCTCTAAATCAAGAGTAGCAAACACACTCAACACGGTTTTGATTGATGACATATTTACAATAAGTGAGAAAATCTCATTAAAATCAACACCCTTTCTTTGATGGAAACCTTTCACCACTAATAATGCATTATACCTTGGAGACTTATAGTTACTCTCATGTTTAAATCTATAATCCACCTATTTTCCAAAGCAGTTATGCCTTTAGGAAACTTCACTAAATCATAAGTGTGATTATCATGCAATGGTTTCATCTCATCATGCAATACATCCAACAACTTTTAATTTTTATCACTTTCCATGGCCTCTTGAAAACACTCAAATTAACCATCATCAGTCAAGGTCACATATTCATTAAAATTATACCTCGTTGAATGTTATCCCTGTCTGTTAGACCTCTTAAGTTGAACTTGAGATGGTGTTAGAGCTTCACCAAGATTTTTATCCCGTGACATACCATTCTCCTATTCATCATCATTAGTTGGAATATTCACCTCATCTCCAAGTTGTTGACCATCAACATAATCATATGGCTCACCATTCTGAGCATCACCACCAATAGTATCCAAATTATAAATAGGTAACCAAATTGGATCAATATTAGACAAAATAGTATCTTTCTTGGGTGTAGTCTTCTCCACCTTATCAATGTTTTCAATAGTTTTGTCTTTCATGAACACCACATCATGACTTTTAGTAAGCTTCTTCTCTATAGGATCATACAACCTGTAACCAAACTCATTTTTCCCATAGTAGATGAAGATACAATGTTTTGACTTTGCATCCCACTTAGATCTTCCGTCCTTTGAAATATGTACAAAAGCCTTACATTCATAGGCTCAAATGATCATACTTGACATTCTTTCCAAACCAAAATTTGTCTATAATTTCACAGTTCAAAGCAACAATAGGAGTGAGATTAAGAACATGCACCGCCGTATAAAATGCCTCACCCTAATAATGACTGTGCAACTTAGCTTCAAAGAGAATACACCTAACTATTTTAGTTAGTTTTCTGTTCATCTTCTCTACTATACCATTAAATTGAGGAGTTTAAGGAGGAGTATTTTCATGTGTAATATCATGCTGCTTGCAATAGGAATCCAGTGGTCCACAATACTCACCACTATTGTCAGAATAAACACATTTCAGCTTCTCGCCTGTCTGCCTCTCAACAAAAGCATGAAATTCTTTGAACTTTTCTAACACTTGGTCTTTTCTTTTCAAAGAATAAACCTATAGTTTCCTGAAACAATCATTAATAAAGATAACAAAAATGAAGTACACCACTAAAGGATGTTACCTATAATGGACAGCAAACATCAGAATGTACCAATTGAAGCAACTTTGACTTCTTTGAGGGAGGATGTCTCTTGAAGGATACTCTATCATGTTTACCAACCATGCAATAAGAACACGTCTGTAGTACTAATTCATTATATTTTATTAGGTGGCGTGTTAAATTTTTTGTCTATACTATGCAATGCAACATGCTAGTTTTCCTAATGGCTATGTCCAAGCCAAAGTTTCTAATGTGGCTGCTCAATTGATGAAAAAGGGTTGGTAAGTAGTGCATTATGTTAATTTTCCAGTTAAGCAAAATTGTATGAGTATTAACCTACATAGATACATGCTATAGAGCAAATTCTTACAAGAGGTTAATCCTGCCACTTGAATTTGTGAGTTGTGACCTCTTAGTCATACAACAACAACACTGACTATTGTGCTAAGGCCCTCTTTCTTGAAATTCTAAAATTTAATTGCTTTAATTACTTCTAATAAATTTTGAAAATATTGTATCATGCACATGCTTGACAATTTACAAAAATGGCGGTGCACCGACGATGTTCTGATCTCCAAAATGCCTCAGTTGGAGACTCTTCAACCATGTATTCCATGCTGGTTTGTTCTCTCTTTGTTCTTCGTTTTATACTTTCCCTAACATTGCTTAACCTAACCCATTTATGAAAAATGCCATTATTAGAAACAACAACCTTAGATCATACTATTAAAAGAAGGTTTGACATCTGAAGCATGTTTGACACCTCTAAGCAACAATTTCATTTACATGTTGGTTTGAAAGCAAACATCACAAACACCAATTACCTTAGATATACCATCATTACCCATCTTCACCATTCCAAAGTCACCAGAAGTATAAGATGTGAACACTTTCTTCCTTGGTGTAACATACAATGTAGAACCAATGTTAATTATCCACATGCTCTCGTCTGATACGAGATTAGTACACTCATGATCATGTAGAATAACAAGATAATTATTAGTAGCAGTAGTAACACGATCATCATCATGATCTCTTTGTTTAGATTCACATTTCTTGCCTTTGTTATCCATTTTCCACTGATAACAATACTTCTGGATGTGTCCTATTTTTTTTTTTTTTTACAATAATGAAACTCCAGATTCTTGTATCGCGACTTGGACTTGCTCATACTATTCTCTCTACCACCCTTCAGATCCGTTTTCTGACTTCTCCCCATATTTTCAGTGACAAGTACCTCGTATTGAGAGGAAGAACTACATGTATTCCTTCTTATATCCTCATTAATAATACCACCCTTAGTCGTTTCCAAAGAAACAACACCTCTAGGAGCACAATTTATGATAAAAACCCGAAACACCTCCTAAGACTCTGGTAAAGATAACAATATCAATAATCCGAAATGTTCATAATCAACTTTGACACCCATTCATGACATCTGATCTAGGAGGCCTTGAAATTTACTCACGTGATCTGAAATAGAAGTTTCCTCCTTGTACTTCAAAATTATGAAGCTATTCAACAAGAACAATTCATTATTCCCTGATTTAGACGCATACAAGGACTCTATCTTCTTCCACAAAGTTTTTTCATGTATCTCATTAGCAATATGATTATAAACATTATCTTCTACATATTTACGAATAAAACACATACCTGTAGATGTTCAAACTCCATTTCTTCATCTGACACATAATTCGGCTTTGTGGAACTAAAAACTGGTATATGCAATTTCTTCACAAATAGTAAGTCTTTCATCTTGCTTTTCTATGAATGATAATTAGAACCATTCAACAATACTATCTTCATATTTGTATTTGAATCCATTATTCGAACAAGTAAAATAGTCCTCAAACAAGAGCTCTGATGGGAAATTAACACACAATAGCAAACCAATACGCAACAGATATAAACTTTTCCAAACTTGTAAGAACCCTGAGGATCAACAACAAATATATGACAGGAAATAGAACAATTAAAGACACAAGAGAACACCAACATTTTAACGTGGAAAATCCCTCAATACGAGAGTAAAAATAACGAGTCGTCAAGACTAAAGAAATAGCTCCACTATAATCAAATAAGGGTACAAGAGAGTATCAAAATGATTCATAAACTAGTACTAATAACTATAAAATCACAAAACACACTAGCTTACAAATAAGAGACAAGAAGCTAAAAAAATACTCAAGTTTACAACTTTAGTGCAAAACAATTATCTCTTAATTAGCTCGTACTTTGTTTTGAAGATCCCAACGAAAATAGGGTTCTCTCATCTTTTCTTTCTTTTTTAGCTGATTTTGTGTCTCTTTTTTTCTTCTTGTTTCAACTCTAAATTAATCCTGACACAAATGTACTAACATATGTAAACTTTCTCCAAAAGAGAACTCAAATTTAACACACACGCATACACGCGCGCGTGCAAACACAATTTTTAAAATATATAATAAAAAACCATCATAAACTGAACTTAATTAAATAATTAATATAAGTTTTGGAAAGAATATATGAATTGCCAATAAGAATGAGATGGCATGACATAATAGAGGAAAGCTCAACTCCACCAACAAATGCAGAATGTCAATATAACCTTTATCATCAATGTTCAATTCGCCTAACCTCTTTTGGGTTTAGTTCTCTTAGTTTTACTTTCTAATTACAGTAAAATATTCTCAGAAATATGGTAATGACATTAACATGCACTCTATAGAAAAGTTTTTATGATTCTCTGCTGCAAATTGCTTCCAACTTTAAGCAAACGCGTCTGGTCCAAGTGAATGTATTAACGGTTAATTAAGCATCGGCAGTTACTGTATTTGTTTCCCACCTTTTTAGTAAAATATTTATATATATTTCTTAGGTTTCCCAGCACCCTTCTTTTTCATGGGAGAATAATATTGGCCGCAATCTTTTAATATTGATTGGTTAATATTGAGCAACATAAAAACGTGTCACGTTTGATGTTTTATATGGTCTCAAATATGATTAATTTTAGTGGAGATAATAAAACACCGAATGTTAAACTAAAGCTTATTTGTTAAAAAGAAGATATAAAGGTAATATTTTGATTCACTTTACTCTAAATTACTTCATCACCTTAAAAGTTTAAAAAAATATTAGTGGAGTGAAAATAATGAAAAACGAAGGACAATAATCAGAATCTATGATAATAAAATGATCTATAGACGATATCTATTACGAGTTTAATTATTATTTTAAAAAAAAGAAAATGATGATAAATTGAAAGTGATCAGATCACCGAAAAAGAGTTTTTTTTGTAAGTAACCGTTAGTAATTGAATAGTTGATGATTGATATAAGATAAATTTAGAAAATTGTTTAGAAAAAAGATTATGACATTGATTTTTTGGATGTTGATTTACAAAGTACCAATTGCTTATTTATAGGTTCAAGTCACTAACCTCTCAATGGTGGTAAATGTTTCTATATTATTTTAGTTCTTTCTAGATGTTTCATGATAGATTAATATCATGATAGTTCTAGATTCTTCTATCATTTCCATACACTTATAGTTCAAGGTTCTTCTACCTTTTTTATATTATAGTTCTAGACTCTTCTATTATTTTCATACACATTATATTTAAGAATATTTTAGAAATTTGTAGTAATTTCAACACTCCCCTTGATGCAAATTTTCCTTACTCCAAGCGTAGCTCGTTGCTTTTCAAATCTTGGTATTGGCAATTTATTTTCAAACTTATTTTCAAACTTATTTGTATGCAACTGATAAGTGTCTGGTTGTAAATGAATTTGAGACAAATTTTCTGCAGTTTTAAGCTCTTTTCCAAATGCCTGAATGCGAAACAACTTATTTTTAATTGATTTTTGAATCAATGTTTTATTTTGGTCTATTTGATGTTTTTGTTAGTTTTGCAGCATTTTTCGTAAAAGGGATGCTGCAAAAATCGGAAGAAAACACGATGAAATGAGCTACGTCGTATGTCTGCAACAAACAGTGAACTCGCCAGGCGAATGGGTGGCGAGTGGAGAAATTCGCCAGGCGAATGCCTGGCGAGTCAGCTGGCGAGTGAATCTTCAAATTCCAGTGGCTACTGGAAGTGATTCACTGCAAGATTCGTCAGGCGAAGAGGTGGCGAAAGGAATTTGCCTGGCGAGTCTGGAATTCGCCTGGCGAATGCAAGATATTTTCCCAGGTTTCTCTGCACTTTTCTGTCACGTGGCTGAACTTAAAGGTTTCTCCAGGCGAATTTTGTAGCTCGCCTGGCGAATTTGTCTGGGCAGAAAGTGGTATTTAGGGTGTTTGTTCGATATTTTTGAGGATAACACTTTTAGAAACAATTTTTGTAACCTAAAAACCTCTTGGGAGATCAAAAACTTCATCTTTTATTATTTTTCTTAGAATCCAAAGCTTTTATTCTTCAATCCTTGAATCTTTGAAGATTGATGCTCCAAAAGCTTTGCAACTTACTTGTCAAGGAAGCTACCATGTCTATGGCTAGCTAAAGCACTTTTTTGTCAAGATTAGTCGTAGGTGATCCATTATTTTGTATGTATTCTTCTTGATTGTAAGCTTGTGAACCTTGTTGATGATATTTATAGAAGAAATTTTTTTGTTACATTGTATATTTTGTTCTATTTCATGTTCGAGAGAAATGTTATAAAACTTGATCTAAGTTTCATTTCATCAATATTCATGAGGCTAGAGATAGTTTTGAATGTTGATGTTCATAAATATTGTTCTTGAAGGTTATCATTTTGATAGTTTGTGTGAGAGATCAACAAAGGATCAAAATGGTAAATCCCACAACAAGTGTTCGAGAGAAACTTGTTGAGAGGATATGTGGTTATAATTGTTGTTAACAAGTTCACACTCGTAATCGAGAAAATACGTATGAAACGGATCACTGAAACCTAATCTTGACATGTTTTATCAAAACCCTAAAACAAATCTTTTTACCTTTGATTTTTAAAATTCGAATGCGAATGATCCGATTGAAAATTACCAAAATCTTTGTTACGATTAAAGTTTGAAACCCTTTTAACTATCGAATGACGGCAATATACATAATCTCTGTGGATACGATAAAATACCCCCTAATACTGTTTCAACAAATTGGCGCCGTTTCCAGAGATTGTTGTTGTATTGCGAGCATTGCAATAGTTATTGAGTTTTGAACTTGTTAACTTTTTCTTGTGCTTGTTGATCTGTTTGGTTTAGTGTGCAGACTCCGTTTTATGCGAGGGAAGTTACCTGCGGACCAACTTCTGTTCGATCCCGAGATTTAAAGAACCGCTCGTAAAATCAATAGCAGAACAAGGCGAAGGCAACTTGCCAACGAAAGACGAGAGCGAGACAAAAGTTCAACTTCGACGCAAATACCACAGTTACCGCCCATCATGACTGAACCACCACCACCACCACCTGCTTCTAGACTTGTACAAATAGTCTGAGACACACCGCGTAATTTTTGCGCAATGCTCAGAATGGTCGGCATTCAGAAATGAAGAATGGTATTCTCTCGCTTCTATATCAGAGTCCTTTTACTGGTATGGATCATGAGGATCCTTATACACATCTGACAAAGTTCTATGAGATTGCGTCAGCAGCTGGTGCGCTCGAAGCTGAGGAGGAATCACTGTTTAAGAGACTATTCCCGCATTCCCTCATTGGGAAGGCCAAGGAATGGTATCTTGATCAATCTACGACAATCATTATGGATTGGAAAGTACTTGAGGAAAAATTTTTGGAACGATTTTTTCCACATAATCATTTCATAGAGGCAAAGACCGCAATTGTAGTTTTCACGCAAGGTGCAAACGAATCTCTCAACGAAGCGTGGGAGAGATTCAAATCTATGTTGAGAAAATGTAAAGGGCATGGTTTCGATGAGCTTTCTCAAATTCATATATCTCGGAATGGTCTTCAATTAGTGCAGAAAACATTGTTGGATGCCACCGCAGGTGGATCTTTGATGAGAAAAAGTGTCGAAGAAGCCATTGCCATAATTGACAAGATGGCTATAAATGACCATTAGGGAAGCCATAACCGTGGCCCTTCTCAAAGGACTCCAGGAGTTTTGGAGTTAGGAACCAATGATGCTATACTTGCTCAAAACAAGTTATTATCCCAACAAGTTGAGTTGTTAACGAAACAAATGTCCAAACTTCCTCAACAACTCAAAGAGATTCATGACTCCTCAAGTAAAAATGTGCAAGTCTTGGTATGTGAGCTTTGTAAAGGTGATCACCCAATAGGATATTGTCCTCCTTGTCCTCCGGTGGAAGAAGAAGTGAATTACATGAACAATCCAACTCAACAACAAGGTTACCAAAGTCAACAACAACCTTATCACCAAGGGTATCAAAATCAAAAACCAAGACCAAATTATCAGAATCAAGGATATCAACAAAATTGACAAAATCCTTATCAACCTCAAGGTGGGAGTTCCAAACTTGAAGAAACTCTTAACCAATTCATTCAAATATCCATGGCAAATCAAAAGTCAAATGAAGCATCGATTAAGAATTTAGAGAATCAAGTTGGTCAACTTGCAAAACAAGTGGCCGAACAACAAGCAGGACCGTCTTTCTCGGCCAACACTCAAAATAACCCAAAGGAGCATTGTAAATCAATTGTTACTCGAAGTGGGAGAGAGTTGGGAGAAGGAGAAAAAAATGATAAAAAGGATGATGTGATAGTTGAGGAGGTTGAGGAGGAGGAGAAATTTGATGATGTTGTAGTTGAAAATAATGATAAGGAAGAAGTTGAAAAAGAAAATGAGAAGTTAGTTGAAAAAGATAACCTTGAAAAAAAAAGATAGAAGAAAGAAAAGAAGAGTGAAAAAAAGGGAAGGAAATAGTGAATCCAATTCTGATTCAAAACTTACCTTACCCTCATGTACCCACCAAGAAAGACAACGAACGACATTACGCTCATTTCATGGACATTTTCAAACAATTACAAATCAATATTCCGTTTGCCGAAGCTCTGGAACAAATGCCTAAATATGCTAAGTTTATGAAGGATATCTAGACAAAGAAAAGAAGATGTTCGGAGCCGGAAACAATTGCCCTTGATGCTAGTTGTAGTGCTATCATTCAAAGAACTTTACCAAGAAAAGAAGTCGATCCGGGACGTGTTACTTTGCCGGTAATAATTGGTGATGTCTATGTCGGAAAAGGCTTAATTGATTTGGGCTCAAGCATAAATTTAATTCCACTGTCCATTGTGAAAAGGCTTGGGAACATTGAGATGAAGGCAATTCGGATGACGTTACAATTGGCCGACAAGTCCACAACTCATTCGTATGGGATGGCTCAAGATGTCTTGGTCAAAGTTGATAAGTTTTTCTTTTCGGTAGACTTTGTTGTTATTAATATGGAAGAAGATGAGGATGCTCCATTAATACTTGGACGCCCTTTCATGAAAACCGCTCGTATGATAATTGATGTTGATGACGGTCCAATGAAAGTGCGAGTTCAAAATGAAGAAGTGAGTTTTAATCTCTTTGAAGCAATGAAGCATTCTAATGACAAACATGATAGTTTCCGTATTGATGCAATGGAAGAAGCCGTGGTGGAAGTTTCAAAGCAAGTTCATGTAGTGTCTCTTTTGCAAAGAGCTCTTGATAATTCCTTTGAAGTATTTTTCGATGAAGAAGAAAGGGCACTTGAAGAGTGTTTGAGGGAACTTGAATCTTTGGAGGAGTTACAACCTTGGGAATGTGAAGAGAAAGTGTTAAAGAAAGAAGTGAGTGATGAGAAGTCTCAACTTGAATTGAAGGTTTTGCCTTCCAATTTAAAATATGTGTTTCTTGATGACGGTTGTATCAAGCCGGTTATCATTAGCAATGTTTTGTTCGAAAATGAGGAAAACCGTTTGATTCAAGTTTTGAAGAAAAATCAAGAAGCTTTAGGTTGGGTTCTTTCCGATTTAAAGGGAATTAGTCCGGCTTATTGCATGCATAAGATTTTAATGGAAGAGGATTATAAAGCGGTAGCTCAACCGCAACGCAGTTTGAATCCAACAATGAAAGAAGTAGTAAGAAAAGAGGTTGTCAAGCTCTTGGATGTCGGTATGATTTACCCGATTTTCGATAGTCCTTGGGTAAGTCCGGTCCAAGTTGTGCATAAGAAGGGAGGAATGACCATAATTCGAAATGAAAAAAATGAGTTGATCCCGACAAGAACGGTGACGGGTTGAAGGATGTGTATAGATTATGGGAAGCTAAACACCACTACAAGAAAAGACCATTTTCCACTTCCGTTTATGGACCAAATGTTAGAAATATTGTCGGGCCAACAATTCTATTGCATTTTGGATGGTTACTTAGGTCATAACCAAATTTTGGTTGACCCAGACGACCATGAGAAGACGACATTCACTTGTCCTTTTGGAATTTTTGCCTACCGAAAGATGCCTTTTGGTTTATGCAACGCACCGGCAAGGTTTCAACGTTGTGTTCAAGCAATTTTCTCCGATCTTATTGAAAAAACAATGGAGGTATTCATGGACGACTTCTCCATTTTTAGAGCGTCTTTTGATCTTTGTTTGAGAAATTTGGAGGTTGTGCTTGAACGGTGTGTTGAGACAAACTTGGTATTGAACTGGAAGAAGTGCAATTTTATGGTAACGGAGGGGATTGTGTTTGGCCACAAAGTCTCCTCTAAGGCCTTGAGGTTGATCAAGCCAAAATTGAAGTGATTGAAAAGTTTCCTCCTCCAACAAATGTTAAAGGCATCCGAAGTTTTCTTGGCCATGCTGGTTTTTATCGGGTTTATCAAAGACTTCTCCAAAGTTGCAAGGCCATTGAGTAATCTACTCAACAAAGATAAGTCCTTCTCCTTTGATGATGATTGTTTAAATGCCTTTGAAATTTTGAAAGAGAAACTCATCACCGCACCCATAATCGTTGCTCCAAATTAGACTTTGAATTTTGAATTAATGTGTGATGCTAGCGATTATGCCATTGGTGCGGTGCTTGGGAAAAGAAAGGCCAAAATTTTTCATGCTATTCATTATGCGAGTAAAGTTCTTAACGAGGCACAAGTTAACTATGCCACCACTGAAAAAGAATTACTCGATATTGTTTATGCACTTGAGAAATTTCAGTCTTATCTGATTGGTTCTAAGGTGGTAGTCTACACTGACCACTCGACAATTAAATATCTCCTTACCAAGCCGGATTTGAAGCAAAGACTCATTCAGTGGATCCTTTTGTTACACGAGTTTGATTTGGAAATCCATGACAAGAAAGGATCGAAAAACTTGGTAGTGGATCATTTGTCTAGGTTGGTCAATGTAGAGGTAACTCACCGTGAGAATGAGATCCGTGAAGAATTTCCGAATGAAAATATTTTTCGAGTACAAGTTAGGCCGTGGTTTGCAGATTTCGCTAACCACAAAGCCACTAGTTTTATACCGGAGGACCTAACTTGGAATCAAAGACGGAAATTCCTCTCGGATGCTAATTACTATGTTTGGGATGAACCATACTTGTTTAAGTTAGGAGGTGACAATTTGTTAAGGAGGTGTGTCACTCTTGATGAAGCCAAAAGTATCCTTTGGCATTGTCATAACTCACCGTACGGAGGGCATTACAATGGTTTAAGAACGGCAACTAAAGTCCTCTAATCGGGCTTTTATTGGCCTACATTGTTCAAAGATGCCAATCTCCATGCTAAGAGTTGTGATACATGCCAAAAAAGTGGCGGGATTGGAAAAAGAAATGAAATGCCTTTGCATACTATTTTAGAAGTCGAAGTTTTCGATTGTTGGGGCATTGATTTTTTTGGACCATTCCCACCATCTTTTTCAAACGAGTATATTTTAGTTGCGGTTGACTATGTTTCAAAGTGGGTGGAAGCAATTGCGTCACCTAGGGATGATGGCAAAACGGTGATAAATTTTTTAAAGAAAAACATATTCTCCCGTTTTGGCACCCTTCGTGTGTTAATTAGTGATGGAGGTTCGCATTTTTGCAACGCACCGCTCAAAAAAGTCTTAGAGCATTATGATGTAAAACACAAAGTTGCAACTCCGTACCATCCACAAACAAATGGTCAAGCCAAGGTGTCTAATAGGGAGGTGAAAAGAATTTTGGAAAAAACCGTGTCAAGTTCAAGGAAAGATTGGTCACAAAAGTTATATGAGGCTTTGTGGGCGTATCGTACCGCTTACAAAGCGCCAATCGGTCTAACTCTGTTTCAAATGATTTATGGCAAGTCATGCCATTTTCCCGTTGAATTGGACCATAAGGCTCTTTGGGTGTTAAAAATGTTGAATTTTGATCAGAGTTTGGCCGGTGAAAAGAGAAAAGTCCAATTGCACGAATTAGAAGAAATGCGAAATAATGCTTACCATTCAAGTAAGATATACAAAGAAAAAGTGAAAGGATACCATGACAAGAGAGTTTCTCAAAAGGAATTCCGGGTTGGTCAGATGGTACTTTTGTTCAATTCCGGCTTGAAATTATTTCTGGGAAAATTAAAGGCCAAATGGTCTGGACCGTTTCTTGTCAAGGAGGTTAAGCATTATGGAGCTATCGTGATAGAGGATTTGCAGAAAAAAGAAAGTTGGACCGTGAACGGCCAACGCTTGAAAATTGATCTTCGAGGCGATTTTGATCGCGAGATTGGTCCAGTGTTTCTTGATGATCGTTGATCGTCTTGGACCGTCGAGCTTAGCCGACGTTAAACAAGCACTTGTTAGGTGGCACCCCAACATTGTAAGTATTTATGCTTTCATTTGCTGTTTTAATTTTTGATTTGTGTGATATTGGTAGTGAATTTGGAAAATTTGGAAAATTCTGCAGTGCATCATTGACAACAGAGAATTCTGCTTCTGGTGTAATTCACCTAGCGAATCCTTAATGCGCATGGCGAATCCAATTTCGCCAGTCCCTCGCCACATATTCGCCAGGCGAATCTGGCGTGACTTGGGACTTTTGTTTGTGGAAAGAAAAAAAAGAGAGTTACTTTAATTATAATATTTTATTTTCTTTTAGGTCCACTTGGGACCACTTATATTTTTACTTTTTATCTCTTTTCTCTCACTTTCCCTCTTTCGCTCTCACTCTCACTTCTCCTCTCACAATACTTTCACTCTAAACCCCACATTTTTTTCTCTCAACCTCACTCTTCCATCACTTTCACCCCATTTAAGGTATGTTTTTCATTTTTCATTCTTGTTCTTATTTCTTTTTTTTTTTTACTTAATTTGTTCAACTATGTTAAATTAGGGTTTAATTTCACATTTGTTAGGGTTGTTGTTGAAACCCTAGAACTTTGCTTAGTGATAGTGTTGTTGGATTACTGTTGTATTTTAAAGGGTCATTGCGATTTTATCTTTGGAAGGTGACCCCTGCGTGTTGAATTTTTCTGAATTTCGCAGAAATCTCCAGGCATTCTCCAGGCGAGTGTGCCGCGAGAGGTCGCCCCTGCTTCGCTTGGCGAGCATGGGGCAAATGGACATTTCTAGTTTTTTTTATTTTTGTTCTGTTTATTTCTTGTTTAAGTTGTTTTATTTGCTGCTTTGAATTTGTTTTGCTGTTTGGATTTGGCTGACAACATAAAATAATGCCTTTGCTTTGTGTTTCATTTAATTTTGCAGATGCCTCCGAAAACCAGAGTCACCGACGGAAAGAAGCAGAATACGGTTGTAGGTAGCGGTTTTGGGCAACAACCTGAGTTTGATCCAACTCGATTCTTAAGTGCAGCTCATGCTTCCCGGTACACAATGCTTGAAGGCCGGTAATTTTTATCGGAGAAAAGGTTTGATATCCATCCTGAGAGGCCGTACCAGAATTTGGCAAAGATTTTCAACAAAAAGAAATGGGGACATTTGATAAATCCTTTGGAAGCACTCAACTACGAGATGGTGCGTGAATTCTACGCAAATGCTCTTGAATTCCCCGAAGCTCAAGGAGATATGCAAGTGTTCCAGTACATCACTTATGTTTGTGGCAAAGAAATTAGGTTCGATCGTGAGGACATCAATAACCTTTTTGGAAAGCCGAGTTCTTTAGGAATGTTCGACAAGGATGCCTACACTAAGGAGCTTAGCACTCGTCTTGATCATGATAAAATTGCCAAGACCATTTTGTTTCCGGGAAAAAGTGTGGAAAGGAACGCTGTAGGAGAAGCCATCCATTATCGGAGGGAGGACATGCCTTCGGATGTGAAAGCTATACTTCTTCTAATCCTCCACAACATCAGGCCCAAATCGCACCGTTCCTCCATTTCACTTGATGTTGGCCTCCTTCTTTATTACATCATGGAAGACAAAGAGGTTGATGTTGCTCAGATCATTGCATCTGAAATGAAAATTTTTATTGAGAATACGCGACGACCCGAGGTACATGCTACTGCCCCTATAATTTTCCCTTGTTTTGTAACAGCTCTTTGTCTTAAAAAGTGGACCATGATGCCCGACATGATTAATGAGAAGAGGAGGGGGGTTATTAATGATGATTATATTGAGAGGTATTGTAAGAACAAGCTGGTTGAGAAGAGGAAGGGTTCTAGTGTTGGTCAGTCATCCCGCTCGCAAGCTAGTGAGCAGCCTAGTGAGCAGTCTGAGGCTCTTGATTATTCGACTTGGGATCCTAGAATGCGAACGACATTTAATTACTCGTGGGATATGGCTGAAGCTTACCAAAGATCATCGAAATTTAATTTTAATTATATGCAACAGCTGTACTAGTTCCAAACATCACCGCAAGAAGTTGTTCCTTTTCCTACTAGGATGGATTATGATAATTATGCAAACTGGCCTATGGGCAGGCGTCATTTCTTTTCAGGGGGAGGAGCAGCCGGAGCTGTTAATGATGGTGCAGGTGGAGCTGATGATGATGATGATG
Source organism: Lathyrus tuberosus (assembly GCA_022829125.1). Taxonomy (NCBI): domain Eukaryota; kingdom Viridiplantae; phylum Streptophyta; class Magnoliopsida; order Fabales; family Fabaceae; genus Lathyrus; species Lathyrus tuberosus. The sequence continues at coordinate 2,659,898 of JALAZF010000199.1, read as the reverse complement.
ATGGTGGTGGTGACGAGATGTAAGATGATTTCAATGATTTGATTAATTAAGCTTCAAAGTGAAGGAATTCATTTTGTCTTGTCATTTATTTATGAAGTTTATTTTCAGTTTTTTAGTATGTACTTTTGGATCGCTTCAGCGAGAATTTCTGTTGTAGTCTTTTGGATCGCTTCGGCGAGTACACTTTTGGTGTGTTTACACCAGTACTTATAATATTTTAGTTTGATGTTAAATTTTGTTTAGTTTAAATTCTGTTTTTATTTTATGTGTGTTTGCGCAAAGAAAGTGATATTTGCCCTTAATTTTTGAAAATTTTGTGTGTTAGCACAAGAAGAGTGCTTTGTTAGCATTAAACATTGATGGTGAGTATAGAATTCTTACTTTTGTGCACAATCAAAGTGTGAATGTGTTGTGCAGAATTTTAGCATGATTGTGAGTTGGTGCTTTATACAAAATTATGGTAATGCATTGTGTTGTAAATACTTGTTCATGTGTGAATCAATTAGGACAAAACCACAAAAGTGAGATGCTTTCCATTGTTAACCAAAAATAGAGTCAAGTAATCGTTGTTTTATTCGTTTTGTTCATATTTAATCTTGTAAGTTGTTTTAAATGATTGGAAACTTAAAAATGATCAAGGAAATTTTTGAGCACTATGAGGAAAACCACCGCTCTAAAAACACTTCCAAGTAACCTTGCGAGTGTGCATGTATTTGAAACTCCTTTTGAGCCTAAAAATATTTTTTTTTGTGAATCATGAACCCGAATTTTAACCCGTTTTGAAGAGCATTTAAAATGAACTTGTAGTATAGTTGAAGTTGGGGAGAATGGTTTAATTTGAAAGGAGAAAGGAATTGGTGATACAATGCATTCTAAGAAAAATAAATCAAAAATAAAAAGAAAGAAAAAGAACAAAAAGAAAAGAAAATCAAAAGAAGAGAATGCATTATGAAAGGAAGAAATAAAGTGTGAAAAAGAATGAGAAAGTTGAAAAAGAAATGCTCTTCATTATTATTAACCGTTTTTGTTCAATGACCGTTTAGATATGACCCTTGTTTTTAACCCAAGCTAAATTACAACCATAAAAGTCCTTCGTGATCTTTGTTTCTACTTATTTTTGATAACTTTGTGAGATGAATGCATGAATGATTCTGGATGTGGCACGATTGCTTTTGAGAGTGTTTTGTCCCGTGTGAAATTATGTACATAGTGTGTTTATAATAAGTGAATTTAGGCGATTCAACTTAAGCTTGTAGGTACTTGATTTTGCATTGTATGATGTTGTGTTTAGAACTTAATTCATAATTATGTTTTGATCCTATGCAACTTTGTGGAAATACTTTGTGCGTGTATGTGTCGAGTTTGAACCATTGATGTTTTCGGTTGACTTAGTGCTTGGAATTCTTGCTTGTGATGTTTGGAACTTACTTTTGTTTGAGGGAAAACAACAAGGCAAGTTGGGGAGAGTTTGATAAGTGTCTGGTTGTAAATGAATTTGAGACCAATTTTCTGCAGTTTTAAGCTCTTTTCTAAATGCTTGAATGCGAAACAACTTATTTTTAAGTGATTTTTGAATCAATGATTTATTTTGGTCTATTTGATGTTTTTGTTAGTTTTGCAGCATTTTTTGTAAAAGGGACGCGGCAAAAATCGGAAGAAAACACGATGAAATGAGCAACGTCGCGTGTCTACAACAAACAGTGAACTCGCCAGGCGAATGGGTGGCGAGTGGAGAAATTCTCCAGGAGAATGCCTGGCGAGTCAGCTGGTGAGTGAATCTTCAAATTCCAGTGGCTACTGGAAGTGATTCGCTGCAAGATTCGCCAGGTGAAGAGGTGGCGAAAGGAATTCGCCTGGCGAGTCTGGAATTCGCCTGGTGAATGCAAGATATTTTCCCAGGTTTCTCTGCATTGTTCTGTCACGTGGCTGAACTTAAAGGTTTCTCCAGGCGAATTTTGTAGGTCGCCTGGCGAATTTGTTTGGGCAGAAAGTGGTATTTAGGGTGTTTGTCAGATATTTTTGAGGATAACACTTTTAGAAACAATCTTTGTAACCTAAAAACCTCTTGAGAGATCAAAAACTTCATCTTTTATTATTTTTCTTAGAATCCAAAGCTTTTATGCTTCAATCCTTGAATCTTTGAAGATTGATGCTCCAAAAGCTTTGTAACTTACTTGTCAAGCAAACTACCATGTCTATGGCTAGCTAAAGCACTTTTGTGTCAAGATTAGTGGTAGGTGATCCATTATTTTGTATGTATTCTTCTTGATTGTAAGCTTGTGAACCTTGTTGATGATATTTATAGAAGAAAAACTTTTGTTACATTGTATATTTTGTTCTATTTCATATTTGAGAGAAATGTTATAAAACTTGATCTAAGTTTCATTCCATCAATATTCATGAGGCTAGATATAGTTTTGAATGTTGATGTTCATAAATATTGTTCTTGAAGGTTATCATTTTGATTGTTTGTGTGAGAGATCAACAAAGGATCAAAATGGTAATTCCCACAACAAGTGTTCGAGAGAAACTTGTTGAGAGGATATGTGGTTATAATTGTTGTTAACAAGTTCACACTCGTAATCGAGAAAATACGTATGAAACGGATCACTAAAACCTAATCTTGACATGTTTTATGAAAACCCTAAAACAAATCTTTTTACCTTTGATTTTTAAAATTCGAATGAGAACGATCCGATTGAAAATTACCAAAACCTTTGTTACGATTAAAGTTTGAAACTTAATGCTAAAATGATCAATGCACAACTATACTTTGGTTAATATCGTCCAATGTACAAAAATACTAGATTTTATCCTAGTTTTGACATCATTCAAAACATGACTAGATTGAAGAATGCACTCACATCTTCCACTTTCCATGCTCTGCCTGTTGAGAATTGGTGTTGCATGCCGAGAAGACACCCTTTGTACACTTCATTGTCTCTTTTATGCTTGTAATATCTCTCATCATGTTCTTCTCATGTAACAACTTAAAGACATGCATGTGTGTTGACGTGGCCATGAGTTATCAACTTGTACCTTCATGGCAATGTTAGTTGTATATTTCAAATTTAGTGGGAGGATTCTATTGCTCTTATCCATCTTGACTTGGGCTATCTCGACCCGTTTATTTTTGTTGTCTAATATTTTTGCCAACACCTACTTCAAAGTGAAGTGTGTAGTATATCTCCATTATTTAGTTAATGCTTAGAAGATTTTTATAGGCTAGGAACTAGTAAGACATCATGGATGAGCCACATATCTTTATCTGTATCCACCATGATAGTACCTTTGTCTTTTAATTCAACCACTCGGCCATTTCTCAGTCGAACTTTAACTTTGACAGATTCGTTAATGCTTTTGAAAATAGTCTCATCCTTGGCCATGTAATTGTTGCATCCACTATCCAAGTACTAGCTTCCTTATTTTTCTTTGATCGAGCCTTAAGTGGTATAGAACATACATTGTTCTTGATCATGCTCCTCTGTGATATTAGCTTGATGCCTATTTTTGTTGCGACAATTTTCCTCTACGTGCCCGAACTTCTTGCAATGACTACATTGTTGCATATTACGGTACCAACAATTTTTCTCTGTGTTGCCTAGTATTTTGCGTATATTGCATGGAGGATTTTTATCTAACTTGTTCTTACAGGAATTTCTAGAAACTTCTTTTCTTTTGAAACTTTCTTCATAATTTTTATTTCCTTCATTTTCTTTATTTTGGGGATGAAATTTGAGCTTTGTCTGGAAGACATTTTCAAGTGTATCTTCTTTATACCTATGCAGTCTTTGCTCATATGCTTCAAGAGAGCCCATTAGTTTTGTCACTGATAGGTTAGACAGATCTTTGGTTTCCTCAATCGTTGTCATAGTTGGTTCAAACATTGGGGGCATAATAATTAGAATTTTCTCAACAATTTTCTTGTCAAGAATATCTTCCCCAAAAGCTCTCATTTGAATAGTTATTTCTATAAATTTAGAATATTGATATTTAATTGTTTCAAACTTCTTCATCTTCAATTGTTCAAAATCTCTTCTTAGAGATTTAATTTAACAACATATACCTTGCCGCTTCCTTGAAACTCCTCCTACAACGTGTTCCATGCTTCTTTGGTAGTGTTAGCTCCCACAGTTCTTGGAAAAATTGCATCAGTCACCGCTTGTTGCAAGGTGAACAATGCCATTGAATTTTTCTGTTTATTTTTTTTCAACTCTTTTTCTTGAGCCGCATTAAGAGCTGAAGTATCTGCGGGAGCGGTGAAGCCTTCTTCTACTATGTCCCATAAATCTTGTGATGAAAAAATGTCTCCATTTTAACACATAAAAAATCATAATTTTCACCATTGAAAATAGATGATGACTGGTGGTGTTAATTTAGAAAATTTATTGGAGTGGGTTAATAGTACAAGGCAAATTTTTTTGAAGTAGTTGGCAGGATTTTGGAATAGTAGGTAGATAATATAGCTACGGTCAATGTATGACCGAACGTAGCTTTAATGCCACTGTTAGTAGTTATATAGTTGATAGTTGATATAAGATAGTTTTAGAAAATTGTTTAGAAATAAGGCTATGACATTGGTTTCTTGGATGGTGATTTACAAAGTAACAATTGCCTATTTATAGGCTCAAGTCACCAATCTCTCAATGGTGGTGAATGCTTCTACATTATTTTAGTTCTTTCTAGATGTTTTATGATTGATTAGTATCATGATAGTTCTAGGTTCTTCTATCATTTTCAAACACTTATAGTGCTAGGTTCTTATACTTTTTTTTCTTCATATTATAGTTCTAGGCTTTTATACCATTATACCATTTTCATACCTATTATATTTAAAAATATTCTAGAAAATTGTAGCAATATCAACAATAATAGATATCTCGAGTGTTAGGACTAATGCAATAAGAATGAAAGAATAATTTAGTCAAAGAGTTTGTATTATTGATCTTTTAACAAGGAGTATGTATACATTTATTTGAGGTTCCATGTTGGTTAACAACTAACGAATACAATCTAACTCATCTTTTCTAACTAACTAACTAACGGATTTTTAAATTAACTTGAATTACAAACAATGTCAACATTCATCATTAAGCTTGACAAAGGTATCAAGCTTGACAACTTTTGTGAATAAATCTACTAGTTACTTTTTAGTTGGACAATGAACCTCAACACCTCCTTGTTAACTTGCACTTTAAGAAACTGAAACCTTGCTTCTATATGTTTGCTTCTATCATGTAAGACATGATTCTTGCCAAATTAATTGCAGACTTGTTGTCCAAAAATAGTATCACAGGCTTGCTAATCTCCATTTCTATTTCCTTTAAGATTGAAGCTATTTTAATGGCTTGACAAAAAGATAGTGAGCCTATTATGTATTAAGATTCATAATTAGATAATGCATCCGTTGGATTCTTTTTCGAGCAGGATGAAATTAGATCATTGAAGAACTTGAAAAATTAGTATGAGGTAATCTTTCTATCATGTTTATCTCGACACCAGCTTGCACCCAAAAATCCAATTAAGTTCATACCATTTTTAACTTGAAGTTGTAGGAAATAACACTCCATATTTGAGTGTTCATGTGTATCTCATTATTATTTTGGTTGCAAGCAACTGTGAGTCTCTAGGCTCACTCATGAATGTAACAATGATTCCTACTACATAAATAATATCTAGCCTACTATGACACAAGTACATCAATGATCTTGTGATATGTTTGAATAGAGTTGGATTCACTAGCTATTCAGTTGCATCTTTCTCAAGCTCCAAGTTAGTTTGTGAAGACATTAATGATGAATTGCACTCAAATATAATGAACTTCTTTATCAATCTCTGGGATACTTCATCTTATGCATAACTAATCATTTTACTATTTCTACAAACTCCATTCCTAAAAAATAAGTCATTTTTCCTTGATCAACCATTTTGAATTCAATCATCACTTGTTTCTTGAATTATTCAATTTCAACTATGTTACTTCCAGTGATCAACAAGTAATTCATAAATAGGCTTATGTGAATTATTATTGAGTTATTCATATTCTTCACATACACACCATATTCTGAGGCACACTTCAAAAGGTTTTGGTGTACTAGAAATTAATTTGCCCTCTTATTCCAAAATCTTGGTGTTTTTTAAACCCCACATAAGTCATTGTTCAATTTGAATACCATTTCTCACTTGGCTTTAATTTAAAAACTCGGAGGTTGTGTCACACACTGTCACATACACAACTTCCTCCAAAGGTCCATTATATTGGGTTATCAATTTGGGGGTCAAAACGAGGAAGTATTTTTATTCGTTGGGGTCTTTCTTTATGAGAAATACACCTTGTGAGACACACACCACATACTCACCCAAAACCTTAAAGTAATATGTGTATGGGTTCTCTCACTTATAAAGTGCCTAATCTTCACTTTTCTAATCAACGAGGAATTCAACCTAACACTTGATTCTCAACACTTCTAAACTCACACTTGCTTTTCTTAACACTATTCCTCAAGTGTGAGTCTATTCACAATGTTCCCCCTCAAGCGAAATCTCTTTCATCCACATATAATTGTATCGCCGTTGGCATTTTTTCAATGGGACATTCCAAATATCCACCACCATGTGGGGAGGAATTTCGATACAAGTTAGCCGATCCTTCACTCGAACTAATGGGCTCTATTTCCATTGTTGGCTCATCAATTCGGGGGTCAACATGAGGGAGCATTTTTATTCATTGGGGTCTTTCTTTTTGAGCAACACGCCTTGTGAGAGACACACCACATACTCACCCAAAACCTTAAGGTAATAGGTGTATGAGTTCTCTCACTTATAAAGAGCTCAATCTTCACTTTTCTAATCATTGTGAGACATTTACCTCACACTTGATTCTTAACACTTCCAAACTCACACTTGTTTTTCTTAACACATTGAAGAAGGCAACTTTCACATCTAAGTGAAATACAGATAAACATCTTCTATATGTAATGACCATAATTAGCATTACTATTTTAAGCCTTTCAAAATGTGAATATACTTCATCATAATTCAGACATTCTTTATACAAAAGCCTCTTGCAACTAACCTTGCTTTTACATTTAGCCATATCTCTATTTGGATTCAACTTCAACTTGAGGAACCTTTTTACATCTTTAAATCGTTTATTTAATGGTAACTTTGTGAGCTCCGTTATTATCCTCTATGGCTTTCAATTATTTAACCATTGAATCTTTGCATACTTTTTCATCCAAAGTTTCTTGTAGGTGATAACGGGAAATTATATCGTGTATTTAACTTGACTTGCATGAATTTCTATTATGTTTTATTCGCTTTTTCCTGATTTATGCTTTATATTACCCGCATTTATTTATGTTTTTCAGGCACTCGAGTCGGAGCGGAATTTATCGGAAAATGAAGATTTAAAGAAGACTTGAAGAGGAAAATAGAAGAAAACTAAATATTAGAAGAAGAAAAAAAAAGAAAAGAAAAGAAAAAGAAAAGAAGAAAAAAAAATAAAAAGGGTGGGCCCACCACCACTCACAGATGTGGCGTAAGCCACATTGTGGGGTGGCGTCCACCACCTTACACCAAAAGTGGCGCAAGCCACATGAGGAAGATGGGGGAGGTGGCGCAAGTCACCTATATGTGAGGAGAAAAAATCTCCCACTTCCCCTATTTTCTCTCATTCTTCAGCCTTTGCCGGATGCACCTCTCTCACCCGTTTCTCACGCGCACCATCCGAGAAATTCTCAACTTCGACTCAGTATAAATAGGAAACGAAACCTCCATTTGAGGGAGATCCTCTCTTGGCCAAATTTTGTTTCTTTAGATTTTAAGCAGTTTTGATTCACTCTGTAAAAGTAATAGTTCTCCACATCGGATGACTATTACAAATATAGTTTTAGGATTTATTTCTGTAGTTTAATTTATGTATATGATTCAAAGTCTATCGGCGTATTACGACTTCAGTTCAAGCATTGTTTCCAGTTCCATTTAATTACAGGTTCTGTTTTATTGTTTACCTTACTGTCTTCAATTAATTGCTTAATTATGTCTTGCCTTATATTAAATTATTTTAAATCGCTTATCATGTTTTTGTTTAATCTAAAAACCCAAAATTGCTTATTTCTGTCTGTCATTATGTCTAGCTAAATAGCTTAGAGTCCGGCGTATGAGGACCGTCGTTTCCGACGGAACTCGGTAGAAAATAATAGGTGCGAACTTATGATTAAAATTCCGTTTTGGTTTTAATTTCCAAGTCTAATTTAAGTAGCTTCGTCACGAGAGTGAGAGGTTATTTAACACGATTTTGTCACGAGAGTGAGAAATTAATTAAGGCTAGAGACGGCACAGCGAGAGCGTGGGGGTCGAACCGGATAGTGGAAATTAGGCAACATATCTAAATACAGCGAGAGCGCTTTAGATACGTTTAGGACATTATTGGCTTTCAAAATATATTTCCTAGTTACCGGGTGGGCGAGAGCAAAATCTTGAGATTAGGGGACTTGACTCTAGTTAATACCGCGAGAGCTTGAGGCGGAGTTTTTAAGTCGATATATTCTATGGAACTATTTATAGTTGTAATTAGTAACCGAATTCTACAAAGTCCTTTAGGAACACAGAATCCATATTCCGGCCTCTCTTTATTATTATATTTTCTTAGTTTTATTTTAGTTTTAGTCTTAGTTTCCCCTTAATCAATCATTCATTAGCCTTAGCTTTACAAAGCAACGATAGATAACGGTAGGTTGACATTGGTCTCTGTGGGTTCGACAATCTTTTATATTACTTCAATAAATCCATGCACTTGCGGACGCATCAGTAGGTCATAGGTTCTGCATCAATAAGTACATAAAAATGTAAAATCTCTCTTTCATAATTTTCTTCATTATCATTAATAATTTCATGTGTTTTCAACCTTGTTGACGTAGAACTTTACCATTATGAGATTTTTTTTTCTTGAACTACTTTTGTACCTAGTAATTAAGTCATCCCTCTATCTTGTTCTTCTTGTTCATCACCAATCACAAGTGTAATAGTTGAAGTTTTGCAACTTTGCCTATTACTTAATTCCAAGATTGTGAATCACACATTATCACATATGTACTTATTATAATTGTATGTTTGACTAGATTATATAGTCTATAAACATCTATTTTACAATAACCTAGAAGTATCATACGTTCACTTTATCATCATGTTTTCTCCTTCTTGCCTCATGTACATGTTTATATCACAAAAAGCTAAACACTCTTATATGTTTACTCAATATCTTTCTCTTTTATCAAACTACCTCAAATACTCGGTCTAGTTGTTTGATAGGACATATATTGAGAACATAAGTTGTTGTGGACACCACTTCACCCCACAATGTGTTTCTTAATTTATTTTGCTTGAGCATAATCCTTGTCAGGTCAAGCAGACTTCTATTTTTTCTTTCTACAAGTCCATTGTGTTGTGGCGTGTGGGATCAACCCCTTCATGCACTATGTCTTTTAATTCATAATAACTTTTAAATTCTTTTATGGTTTATTCTCTTCCACCATATATTCTAAGAAATATAGGCGGAACAAAAAATGGTGAGGATTGCAGGCGGAAACTATGACGAAGTGAAACTTCCAGAGGATTACGACGATGTGACACGATGGATATAGGGTTGCGATCACGATGCTTCTTGAATCAGAGGTATCAGTTTTGATGCGATGCCGTTAATCCACTATGCCATAAAAGCCTTTAGACAGCGCTTTTTTTGGAATTACACAGCACTTAAAAGCGCTGTCTAAACTGGCGCCGTTAAAAGATTAGACAGCGCTTTGGTTAATGTAAGAAGCGCTGTCTAAAGGGGTGTTTTGACTGAAAAAACGCTGTCAAAGCACCGCTTTAGACAGCGCTATTACAATAGACAGCTCTTTTGTTTATATTTTAGACAGCGCTTTTTTTGTAAAGGCGCTGTCTAAATGGTGCTTTAGACAACGCTTTTTGTTTTTTTAGACTAACATTAGACAGCGCTTTTTGCCTTTTTTTTTTAGTATACCTTAGACAACACTTTTGCTTTTATTGGTATACCTTAGACAACGCATGTTGGTATAAGCGCTGTCTAAACTCCACTTTAGCCAGCGCTTTTTGCGAAAGTGCTGTCTAAACCCCACCTTAGACAGCGCGCTTAGTGTAAAGCGCTGTCTAAGGTATACGAAATTTTTTATAAAAATTACTTAAAAAAAGCGCTGTTTGTTTTATACAGTTTATATGCACCTGTTTTTAAACCAGAATTTGCACCAGGTTTTCAACCACAATTTGCACCTGTTTTTCAACCACATTTTGCACCAAAATATCATAAATTGGAGTTTCAAACCAATATATACGCACCAATTTTGCCTATTTATATATACAATTTTCATCCAACAATTTATATATACAAAACAATTGATGATACAAATCATTTCATCCAACAAAACATTTTGCTTCAAATCTACATATTACTTATAGAAATGCTAAGCAAAAAGCAATGCACATCAATATAACTCTATCTTCTACTTTGCACATATAACCTGAAACAACACAAAAAGATTGTAATTCAATTAAAACAAGACATAAACAATGTCTATAGTTACAAAGTTATACATACTCAAAATTCTCATCAATTAAAGTAAGAGTATAATATACCTTATAAAACTCCGAGCTCAATAATGAATTGACACCAATCCTCTTTAATTTCATCCAAATGATCTCTTGAGTAATACGCACACTTAAATTCATCAAAGTACTACATAATAATATAACATAGTTTGATTTAGTTTCAACTATTTAATTATATGAGAAATATGTGTTAAATATTAAAATAACTCATAAGTTAGAAATACATACATCGAATGGAATCTCTATTCGATCCAAAAAAAGAGTTTCTCTCATAAACCTCAACATGAAATAACCGCAATCTATATCAAAATAAAATATAAATGAATATTTAGAACAATTCACATAAATAAATAAATAATTGAATAAAAAATTATAATATATATCATTTTATTATATTACCTCTTTCACTAACATCTCTTTCTTTTCTTGGTTGGAATATGAATTACTTGTTTCTTAGCAATGCGGACGGATGAATTGATCCAAATTCCCTCGTTATGATCATTTCTGATATATGACTCATCCGCTATAAGATCCTCATCTTGATCATTTCTATTATACAACTCATTCCGTCTAATGCATGACTCATTCTCAACATCAATATCACATTGATCTACACCGCTATCATCAACAACTTTGTTAGATAAAAGCACTATAAACCATTTCGTACTCGTCGGGTCAGTGACATAGAACACTTGTTTAGCTTGAGATACTAGAATAAAAGGCTCATCTTTGTACCCCACCTTATTAAGATCCACTTGCAAAAATCCTGACTTATCCATTCGTATGCCACTACTATTTACCCACTTGCAACCAAAGATAGGAATCTGAAACTTCTCGTAATCAAACACCCAAATGTGCTCAATAACTCCAAAATATGACAGATTTGCATATTTGGGGTTTAAGTCTTTCATACTTGATATGTGCATTGCTTCAGCTAGCACGGTGACACCACTATTTTGCATAGTACTTTTATCATCTTGTTCTTTGGTATAAAATATGTATCCATTAATTGCGTATGCGCTATGAGAAAACACATGCAAACTTGGACCATATACCAAACATCTCAACCTTTCTGTTACTGAAGCGGGATCTGAAGAGCGCTTCGAATAAATATGATCCTTTAACCATTGTATAAAACTTTGATTGTGCTCTCGTACTATCCAATTTTCATTTCTGTTCTGATTTAACCTTCGGAGTACATCCTTGTGCATTTCAACATATGGCTCAACCTCGTTATCATTGTGCAGAACATACAAATGCACTTGATCCCGTTCATCCCTTGATATTGTCACAATTTTATTTCCAATTAATTGTTTACCTTCCTTTTTTTTTCGAAAATATGAGTTTTAGGGAGTCCAATCGATTGAACATTGGACAAATATTCAGTACAAAACTCAACCGCTTCTTCAACAATGTATCGTTCAACAATACAACCCTCTGGTCGACTTCGGTTTTTCACGTATCCTTTTAATATTTTCATATAACGTTCAGCAGGGTACATCCATCTCATATAAGCTGGTCCACACAACTGTGTCTCTTTCACAAGATGAACAACTAGATGTACCATTATGTCAAAAAAAGAGGGAGGAAAATACATTTCAAGCTCACACAAGGTAATAACTATTTCTTTTTGTAGTGTTGGTAAGATCTCAGGATTGATCACCTTACTACAAATTGACCTAAAGAAAAAACACAATTTAGTTATGGCACTTCCTACTTTTTCTGGCAAAATAGAACGTATACCTATTGGTAGAAAATGTTCCATTATAACATGGCAATCATGTGTCTTTAAACTCTTCAACTTGAGGTCTTTCATAGACACAAGTCTTCTAGTATCTGAAGAGTATCCTTCTGGAACTTTAACTTCACTCAGAAACTTACACAATATTTTTTTCTCCTTTCTTGATAGAGTAAAAGCAGCAGGTGGTAGATATGTTCGTCTTTCTTTCTTCACGGGTGCTAATTCAGTTCTTATTCCCATTTTTAACATGTCCTCCCTTGCTGTAAGGCCATCCTTAGACTTTCCTTTTATATTGAGTAACGTACCAATAACACTTTCAAATACATTTTTTTCAATATGCATAACATCGAGAAAATGTCTCACGTACAAAGACTTCCAATATGGCAATTCAAAAAATATCGACCTCTTCTTCCACCCACCTTTGACAACCTTATGTGCAAAAGGCTTGCCAAACTCAATACGCCCATCTTTCACCTTTTCAAAAACTTGGTCACCTGACAATGCAGGTGGAGCTTTACGCTGTTCGGTGTCTCCATTGAATGCTTTTCTCCACCCACGGTAGTGATGATTAGAATTTAAGAATCTACGATGACCGAGAAAGACATTCTTCTGACCAAACTCCAATCGCGTCGAATCTGTTTTATCTTCACAAATAGGACACACATCTTGACCTTTTATGCTGTACCCTGATAGATTTCCGTATGCTGGAAAATCATTAATTGTGCCAAACAACATCGCCCTCAAGTTGAAACTTTCTTTCCTATACCCATCATAAACCTCCACACCATTCTCCCACAAAAACTTTAAATCTTCGATTAAGGGTGCCAAGTATACGTCTATGTCATTCCCTGGTTGTTTAGGCCCAGAAATTAACATAGATAACATCATGTACTTACGCTTCATACATAGCCATTGAGGTAGGTTATAAATCATAAGAATCACAGGCCATGTGGTATGTGAGATACTTTGAAGACCATGCGGGTTCATTCCATCAGTAGATAATGCCAAGCGAAGGTTTCTTGCTTCTTCTCCAAAGTCAGGATAATCATTATCAATTTTCTACCACTGTGGTGAATCAGCCGAATGTCGATACTTTCCATCAATAATTCTTTCATCTGCATGCCAAGTCAGGTGTCTTGCATCGGTTTCACTACGAAACATACGCCTAAATCTCGGAATTATAGGAAAATACCATAAGACTTTTGCTGGAGACAATTTTTTCTTATATCGAGACAAACCGCATTTCGGGCACTCAGTTAACGATGCATATTCGTTTCGAAACAAAACGCAATAGTTTGGACAAGCATGTATCTTATCATATCTCATGCCAATAGAGCACAACATTTTTTTGGCCTCATAGGTTCGATTAGGAAGAACATTATCCTCCGGTAGCATTTCTCTCATAAGGGCCAACAACTCTGTGAAACTTTTATCCGACCATCCATTGCCCGCCTTTAAGTTGTACAACTTTAATACCGCAGACAGTCTTGTGAATTTAGTGCAACCTTTATACAACGGTTTCTCTGCATCGCTTACCAACCTCTCAAACATTTTGGGACAATCATGAAGATCTTCTTCAAGTGCTTCTGCAATCTCTTCCACTCAATCACAATCGTATGTTTCCGTGTCTTTGTTGTCTGAAGCATATGTCGTATTACTTTTCTCACTCGGTTCAACATTCTCGTTAGTTTTCTCACCATGAAATATCCAACACTTATAACTTCGATCAATTCCATGCATCAGTAAATGCGATTTCAATCCATCTGCGTCAACCCGACCCACATAACAACAACCCAAGCAAGGACATTTCATTCGACTGGGGTCTTCAACGTGTTGAACAACAAACTTAACGAATTCCAATACCCCATTCTCGTACTCTTTGGACAATCGATCGGCAGACATCCATTTTTTATCCATGGTTTTCCTACTTATTAAGGTAAACAAAAACACTACTATAGTTATTCACGCAACTATTTCAAAAGAACATAAAAGAAGATTAATACAAACTTTTATTTCACGTATCGTCTACCATATGAAGATTTGAGTGCAAGAATAAAATACCTTTCTCGTAGTAGCACTTGGTTCAAAACAAATTCTCCTAAAACAACAATCTGAAAAGAACAATCACAAGAGAGATTAAGGCAGGAATAATCCATTGAAGAATTCCAAAATTGAATCGTTTATAGTTTTGAATTTAATAGCATAAAACCAAGATATTAATATCCATAAGAGAACAACAAAACACTTAGTACCTATACCCCACTCTATATCTTGATTTAATTTTTTTTGGTTACTCAAGGCATAGTTGTTTATAACAGAGACAATATGGTTTACATCAATCAGATTCCTCAAAGAAGAACCCTAAAAGCAGAAATGTTCATATCAGAAAATGGACCTTACAAATCCATGGAACAGTTGTTGGATGACTGAGAAAAAACTTGTAATGATTAAAGTAATGGAGTCTTGTTATGACCCTAACCATCTCTAACGTTAACCATAACAGAAAAGAAGAAATCTTACCGAAACGATGGAGAACGGTGGAGTACGGTGGAGGACGGTGGAGGACAATGGAGGAAGGACGACGGCGAGACTGTAACCGAGACGGTGGAGGAAGGTGGACGACAGTGGCGTGAGCTGTTCTTCGTTCGTTCTCGTCGTTCGCAGTTCGCAGCAGAGGGAAAGAATATAGATGAAAAATAGAATACTGATACTATTCAGTTTTTTATTTTAATTAATAAGACCTTAGACAACGCTTTTTAGAAAAGCGCTGGCTAATATAGGCCTTTAGCAGCGCTTTTTACAAGCGCTGTCTAATATTGGCCTTTAGCAGCGCTTTTGAGATTATTTTTTTTTAAAATTTATATGACTCTAGAAAGCGCTTTTGAGAAAAGCGCTGGCTAATATAGGCCTTTAGCAGCGCTTCTCAGAAGCGCTGGCTAATGTGGTCCTTTACCAGCGCTTTTAAAAAAGCGCTGTCTAAGGTATGACTTTTAGCAGCGCTTTATACTCTTTTTCGTATACAGTTTCCGTGTATTTTTTATTTAACTTATAGCAGCGCTTTTACATAAAAGCGCTGTCTAAGGTGCGCTAGTAAAAGTCATTTTTGGCGTAGTGATCGGTGTTTGCTATCTCTGATGCGGTGGACTTAGGGAGGTACATGTATGGTTAGCACTCTAACACCTAAGTCAATTTAGGATTCAAGATAGTGATAGTAAATATGGAGATTAGAGATTGTGTACATGAAAATCCTTACCTTGGTTCTGACGGTGCAGATTGGATAATAGGCCTCGTGTTATTAGGACTTTGACCAGCGCGGATCAGTGGGTCCATGGTCTTTGACAAACACAGATAAGTGGATCCCTCGTCTTTGTCCGGCACCAAACTATATATATATATATATATATATATATATATATATATATATTCAATACTCCCTCCCTTCCACAATGAGTGACCCATTTAAAACAAATGAATGTCAAAAAATGAATGACTCATTTCAATTTCCAATACATATTTTCCAATTTTATCCTATAATTAATACTTTCTTTGTCCCAAATTATAAGTCACTTTGTTAAAAAAAATTGTCCCAAATTATAAGTCACTTTACATTTCCAATACAATAATAATGAAAGTTTCCCCAATATGCCCTCAAGTATTTATTATTATTTATTATTTCAACTCTTTTATTTTCTCTCTCCTATGTAATTATGAGGGGATTACTATAAAATTATATATAATTTGTCTTTTAATAATTAAGTTTTTTAATTTGTGTGGAAAACCTCAAACGTCTTATAATCTGGGATGAAAGTAGTATTATTTTTATCAGTCTCAATAAATGATAAGAGTACTTTAGTAAAAATATCACTTACTTTCATTCATTTATTTTTTTTAAACGGTGTAAAAAGTCAATTGAATCACTCATTATGTGACGGTGGGAGTATTATTTTATAAATTTTATAATAAGGATGAAGAGCAATTTTATTTTTGTATAATAAAAAGAGAGCTATTCTTTAGTCAACAGTAGACAGTGTTATGTTGAGACTAGCTGGCAGCTATATGATCACCTCCAAGAATCTGATTCTTACTTTTGTTCTATTTTTCTTCAATTTCCCTTTTTGTCTTCATTAGAATATCATAGTTTTTATCTATAAATACATTGTCACTCTAATATAAGGTCCTACACAAAATTCACTCATAATAACAACAACAATTCCTACACAAATTATTTCATTAATATGGGAGCCAACGTCTCCAATATAGAGTCTGTTGTTGAGAGATCATCACTCCCATCTCCCATCCTCACCTTCCATTCCACTGCTAAATGGAAGGCTCACTTTGAGGCTTCCAAAAATACAAACAAGCTGGTAATAAATTTTGATGTTACCTAACCTATAATTTTCTTATTTTAAAGCTGAAATTCTTTTATTTTATGAGGTGGTTAATATATTTTTTTTCTTATTTCGTTAAAGATGGTAATTGACTTCACGGCTGCTTGGTGTGGACCTTGCAAATACATGAATTCAGTTATCAAAGAATTTGCTGCAAAATTCAAAGATGTTGAGTTCATTAAGATTGATGTGGATGAGTTAATGGTATAGTTTTTTTTAATTATCCTTATCTTCAACTATATGCAACGTTTTACTAATATAATATTTATGATATGAAATGGAAACAGGAGGTGGCAAATGCATTTCAGGTGCAAACAATGCCAACATTTATTCTAATTAAGAATGGAAAAGTGGTTGAAAAGGTTGTGGGAGCTAAAAAGGAGGAGTTACAGAAGATGATTGAGAAACGTAAGAGGAGTTTGAGTGTGTGATAATGAAGACAAGATGAGATGGCTTCATGACATATATAGTTATATTTCTGTTGAGAAAATAAGACACTAATATAGTAAGTTGGTGTTGTTGTTTGTCATTAGCATGACTATGTTAGGGTTGACCAACATCCATGCATGTGTATCGTTCGAATGTATAACTAATGTTTTAAAAATAGTGCTTATTGTTATTAATGAGTCTCACAAAAATACATTAATATTATTTAATATCGGAGGTTCATATGGAACGAGAAAAGATGAAAAGAAGAAAGTAGGAAGGGTTCTATTAGGAATTACTAAAGTTGAAAAATATATAGAAAAAATAAATGTGTTAAACACGAAACATTCACTACAAGAAATATTGCAATTTCTCACGTGATATTCACGTCACTAAGTTTAAAATTACGTCACTAAGCAACATTTGCGACGTGGTCAGAACACGTCGGAGGAGCAAGTGTGGGAACTTTTTCTCAGGTGATTTTCACGTCACTAATTAGTGACATGAATTTCGCAAATAACAAAATTATTTGGAAAAGTTCCCACATGAATTTCACGTCACTAATTAGTGATGTGAAAATCACATGGGAAAATGCTTGCCTGCAAAATGTTCCCACATGATTTCCACGCCACTAATTAGTGACATGGTTTTCATGTCACAAAACTCAAACATGTTTTAAATTGACTCACGTGAATATCACTTCACTAATGTATTTAATAATACAAAAATTAATAAATATTAATATATAAAACAAATTAATAAATAATAAAGGTAAAAATTAAATTTAAATTTCGATTAAAAAATTCAATTTTTAAATAAATATAATTATTAAAAGATATAAAATATTTAACCACATGATATTCACGTCACAAATATAAAAAATAATAAAAAAAAGGACCATGTGATATTCACGTCACAAACATAAATAATAACTAAAAAAAGTTATTCATCGTCACTACTAAATATAGCATCTTCATCATCATCATCATCTTGGACAACATTTTGTGAGGCAAAAAATTGTCGCATTTGTGCCTCCATGTCAGATTGCCTCTTCTTCATCTCCTCTATTTCGGCCTTTAACGCCGCCTCACGTGTCTCCGCCTCTTGTCTCGCCTCAAATAGAGCTAACTCTCTCACTGTTGCCAACATTTCTGGTGTCAATTCTGCCGGAAGAGATCCTCATTCCTCATCTTCGAGTCTTTGAAATAAAATTCGGTCTCCTTTTCGGTAATCGCCAGCCAAAGACCCAAGACCAAAAAAATATCCATTGTCTCCCTTCCCGCATACTGTTAAACTCCAAATGTAAAGATCCACGCGTGGATCAAGCGGTGCATTCCCAATCAAAACATATTGTGGATTTTCAGCTAGATATTAGGCAAGCAAGGTGTTATACAACTCCTACAGACACATAAAAAAATTAAATTAAATATAGTTTAAACAATTTAGTTATATACAATAATGAAATAAAATAATGAAATATAAACAAGTTACCAAGGTTGATTTGGAACGGGCGTCAACAAACTCCCCTGATTTTTTGGTTCGGGTCTTCACAAATAGCTCATGAATCCGTGGCTCCCTCCCCAAATCCTTTTTCTAATAAAAATAATCAAGTTTAATTAAATATGTATATAATAATACAAAATAGAACTTAAAAAAAAGTTATAATTACCATTCGTCGACGATGTTCGCCGATACTGATACTTCCAACTGTACTAAGGCAGCCACCTGCTTCAGATGCCCTCATCTTTTTTGCATGTTCTGATCTTCTCTGAAAATCTTCTGTCTTCCACGAATCAATAAGTACCACATATATTTCCTCGCCTATCCAATTAGGACGAGTCTGATCTCTTTCCCAACGTTGTCTAACATTCCTAAGCATGTCAGATAGTCGACTAGATACCTTACTTCTAAATCTTTTTTATCTTGACCTCGTCAAATTTTTGCCACGTACACCTTTCCTGCAAGTTGTATGACATTCAAATAAAATGTTAAATATTTATATAAAAACTTTAATAAAAATAATTATAAAATACAATTTACCTTAACTAGTTATAACAACTTTAACAAACCATAAATTTATCAAATAATTATAAATTTATCAAAAATAATTATAAAATAACATAACTTTAATAAAAATACAATTTACCTTAAATTTATCAAACCATATATCTTTCTCAATATCTGGGAGCTCTCCAAAAGACTTAATGAGTTTCGTATACATCAGCTGAATGACCCGATTTACAGCTTTTGCAGCAGGCCGACACGGATAAAAACTTAACAACAACAATAGTTTAAATAAGTATTAAACATAAAAATGGCAATATATGATTAAATAAATATTATAAATTATAAACTTACCCCGATCCATCGGGCCTAATAAGATGTCGTCCTTCAACCACCAAATGCTCCCCTGCAACAGGATTTGCCAGCTCCTCATGAACTTCATCACCCTCCTGAATATGGTCATCCTGCTCCTGACGCACAAGTATTTGTGTGGGGTGTGTCATACCCCAAATTTTGACCACTAAGATTTCCCATCATTGTGCAAATCATCAGCACAATATAGATGGACCATCAAACCTCATTAGTCTCCCCAAAGGTGGGTGAGCATTCACTACAAACAGGATTTAGGGTTTCAAGCCCTCGCAGAGCTCTTAGACAAAGGATCAATCAAGGAATGACATGATCTTCAACTTGTCTAGCCTCTCAAATATCCACAATGGATCAAGAGGACTCCCACTTCAAGGATTAAGCACAAGGCTGCTCCCTTCTAGGTGGATCAAGCCTCAGGATCGCCAGGGTCACCAAATTAGGGTTTGGTCGACTAGGGCCTCCAGATGGAAATTTTCCTCTAGGCATGAGCCAATGCTTCAAAGCATAATCTAAAATACTCCATGGAACATCATAAACCCCATCATCAAGTCAATTTAGCCTCAGGGGATGCATACATCAAAAATCAGGAATTAGGGTTTCTTGACCTAATTCACCCCTAAGTTGACTTTTGGGACAAATCATGAGCCAAGACCTCAAGACATGATTTGAGGGCCTCCAACATACCACGTTGATCCATTTTCAACAATCGATTGACCCAAGAAGCTTGAGCAACAAGTTTCAATTTCATCTGAACCACAATTAGGGTTTCGCGAGAAAAGTCAACTGTAGCTTTGACTTTTGACCAGGACATGCTCCCAAGCCGTGGGACACGATTAAATACACCCTATAACACCCATGGAACATGTCCATCAATTTTGATTTAGGTCAAGGACATGATTTCCTAAAGGATCGCACAATTTGGAATTCATCTGATAAAAAGTCAATTGTGCACAAAAGTCAAACTTTGAGTTTTTGAGATTTTTCATAAAAATGGTTTTTTAACCCTAAAATGATGTTAATGTGTGATTGGAATCATCATTCATCAAGAAAAATCAAAGAAAGTGGGATAACTTGTAAAAGGGGTAACCATAAAAACTTAGAAATTTTTCTAAGTTATGGAATAAAGTGGCAAGGGTACCAACTTTGGAGGATCATAACTCCTAAACCACAAAGCCATTTTTCCCCATCTAAAGCTTGATTTGTAGCCCTCATGGCCCTTTACAAAAGTGTCAACTACACTTCATCCCAATTCATCATGGATTTTGAGTTATGCTTGGATCAAAATGGCTAAAAACTTAAAATTGACATTTTTCAGCACTTAGCCAAAATCTGCCTTGTAATTTCAGCACAATGTCCCAACTTCAAGGCTGTTTTTCTCCATGATCCAAGTTGAACCAGGTCTAGGGCCAAACATCAAAGTTGAAGTACGTCATCTAAGCTTTCCGAAAAGTCCTAGAACGTCCATGTAGCATACTCGAGCAGGGAGTTATGGATCTTACAAAAGGGCTTGCTGAAGCTGAATTTTTCAGGGGAAGATTTGCACATTTTGTGTGCCACACGAATTTTCAAGTCTTGTCATCAGTTTGGATACATCTAAGGATCAAATACAAGTGGGATGATCTGATCCATGAACCTCCCAAGTCCAAGGAACCAAAAAAAGCATGTCAAAACCTAGAAATCCCTAAAAGAGGGACAAAACTCCAATTTTGGTTTGGAGCATTTAATGGATGCTTAGAGGTGGCATGGACTGAGCCATTCTCATCTGAAATCAGTCAAGACTTATCCAAGACCAAGGGAACCATAACCCTGTGCCCTAACCTCTAGTCAATGGCTAGAGGAGACTTGGATTTTCATTGGCCAACATTGGCCAAACCTCTGCTGCAGCCACCATTCATTGTGGATCCCAAAACAAACTTGCTCCACTATAAATAGAGCTCATTTATGTTCAGTTTGAGTACACCAAAGCCATCAAACAGATGCTTTCCTCAAATTCTCTCTTTCACTCCAAAATGCCTTCTTTAGTAAGGAAATTCTGAGTTTTTGAGCTAGAGAGCAATTCCACTCAAACTAATCACACACACACCTCATATATATCATATGTAAGCTGTGCAAACCATCAAAAGTGACCTGTAATGACAACATCACAAAGTCACATCTCAAAACCTCAAAATGACACTTTTTTGCATTTTTCAAGCCATGTCTTGATTCAGTCACTTTCCAAGCCAGATAAAACCTCAAACACACTCTAAATATCATCCTTGAACTGTCCCAAATGGTGCCACACATCTGGAACACCATTTGAGAGAGTTGGCATTTTGGCCGTTTTTGACCATTTCGCGAGAAAGTGCACAAACTTGCTCCAGAGGTTTCCAGCCGATTCCAACCATCTTAAAAGCTTCTAAGAGGTCATTTGAGGTTGTCCAAAGCATCAAATCATTTCTGGAACAAAGCACTTGGTAGGTTGCCCAAAATCTCCAAAAAAGAGGTAAAATTCACAACTTGAATTCTTTGAATCATGCTTTCCTTTGTTGTCCACATACATGCATCATATTGAACAATTCTTGAGGCAAAAATGTAGTCCTTAATGTGTATGTTGTGATCCTCCCACTGTTTGCATTTTAACATGTTTATATGTGGAATTTTGGTTGTTTTAAAATCATATCTAGTTCTGATTTTTTTTTATTGATGTGTTCTGTACATTAAGTTTTAGTGTGCATGAGTAACACCATTGGATTCCTTGCAAAAATTCGGTCAAGATAGGGTTTTACGGATTCCAATTCCGATGAAAATTGAGAGAGTTACGCGCGTTGGAAATTTGACGCAAAACGACGTCGAATTAACGATAGCGGTTCTGGTTTTTTCGCTTTGTGTGTTCTGTACAGTGAGTTTCCGAGTGCGTGAATAATACCATTGGATTCCTTGTGAAAAATCGGTCAAGATAGGTTTTTACGAATTTCAATTTCGATGATAATTGAGAGAGTTACGCGCGTTGGAAATTTTATGCGAAACGGCGTCGAAAACAACGTGCAGTTTTGGTTTTTTAATTTCTTCATTTTGTGTGTTGAGTTTCCGTGTGTGTGAGTGATACCATTGGATTCCTTGCGAAAAATCGGTCAAGATAAACTCTTGCGGATATTGATTCGGTTAAAAATCGAGAGAGTTACGCGCGTCGGAAGTTTGGCGCGGAACGACATTTTCACAACGTAGCAGCTCTGGTTTTTTTATCGCTGCGTTTTGAACGTTGAGTTTCAGCGTGCATGTGCAATACCATTGGATTCCTTGCGAAAAATCGGTCAGGATAGGCTCTTGCGGATCTTGATTCGGTTAAAAATCTAGAGAGTTACGCGTGTTGGAAATTCGACGCGGAACGATCTTTTTAAACGATAGCAGTTATGGTTTTTTAATCGCTGCATTTTGTACGTTGAGTTTCAGCGTGTATGTGTGATACCATTGGATTCCTTGCGAAAAATTGGTCAGGATAGGCTCTTCCGGATCTTAATTCCGTTAAAAATCGAGAGAGTTACGCGCGTTGGAAGTTTGGCGCGAAACAATGTTTTCAATTACGTGCAGTTCTGGTTTTTCGATTTGCGTGTTTTGTACGTCGAGTTTCGGTGTGTATGTGCGGTACCATTGGATTCCTTACGAAAAATCGGTCAAGATAGGCATTTCCGGATTTTGATTCCGATAAAAATTGAGAGAGTTATGAGTGTTTGAAATTTGATAAAAAACGTGTTGAAAATTAAAGTTTCGGTACTCGTTTTTACCCCAAAAGAAATGTCGGAGATGATATTTTGATATCTTTCCTCTTTTTCTTACTTTTTATTTTCAAAACTCAACCAATTTTTTTACATAGCAAAAAATCATCATTTTCCAATTCATACCCCATAATATTTTAATCCACAAAAAATCACAAAAAAAAGTATTATTTTTAATATATTTAAAAATAGTGTTTTATATTGTTTTAAAAGCTTTTAAAATGATTTCTTTTTTTTCTTGATTTTTAAAACCAAAATGATTTTAAATATTTATGTTGATAAAATATTTTTTTTCATAAACTTTAATCATTATTTAATGATTTTTATTTGATATTTTTATCATTTTTTACTTAATTTTTCTTGAAAAAATGCCTAAAAAATGAAATTGGGGTTTTCTTTGATTTTCACCCTAACAAATCTTTTTCAAACACTTTGGGCCTCTATTAGAGTGTAAGACCCAATCCCTTTTAACCAAAATAATTTTGGGTCTCACTTATTGTATAAGTCCCTCTGCGTTAAAAGAAAACTTCGGCGCGATCGCCATTTTCAAACGAAAATCAACTGGGCTTCTCTTTGAGCTGTAAGTCCCATTTCTTTTCATTTTTAAACAATTGGGCCTCTATTAGAGTGTAAGACCCAACCCTTTTTTTTAACGAAACAATTTTGGGCCTCAGTTATTGTATAAGTCCCGATACGTTAAAAATCTCGGCGCGATCGCCATTTTCAAACTGAAAATATTTTGGGCCTCTCCCTGAGTTGTAAGCCCCATCTTTTGTACAAAAATACACTTTGGGCCTCTATTAGAGTGTAAGACCCAACCCCTCTTTTTAATATTTTCTCATTTTATTTTTTTAATAATTTGAAAAATTAATAACTCCCTCAATTTTAATTATTTTTGATTGGTTCTTTTTCTGGAAAATCACAAAAATAGTAAAATATTTTATTCTATAAAAAAATCAAATTTATATTATTTATTTAATATAGTTGGTATATTTGTGAATAAATTCATTTTTAATTGTTTTTAAACATTTTAAAAGTGAATATTCATCTTGAAAATCAAAACTAAATAAGTTTTAAATCATCTTGTGATTAAAACCTCATTTTTCAAACCTTAACCAAAAATCACAAGTGGTTTATTTAAACTTATTTGATTTTTTGGTCATTTTTTATTAATTTTCTTTGAAAAATTACTTTTAAAAAGTGAAAATTGGGGTTTCTTTGATTTTTAATCATACTCAAATGTTCCAAACTCTTTGGGCCTCTAATAGAGTGTAAGACCCAATCCCTTTGTAAATACCAAAATTTTGGGCCTCAGTCACTTGTATAAGTCCCACGGTGTTTACAAAACCTCGGCGCGACCGTCGCCCTTTTCAAAATTAACCAATGGGCATACCCTCGAGTAGTAAGACCCATTTCTTTTCTTAAAACTCACTTGGGCCTCTAATAGAGTGTAAGACCCATCCCTTTGTACAAAAAATCTTTCTTGGGCCTCAGTCACTTGTATAAGTCCCACGGTGTTTGCAAAACCTCGGCGCGACCGTCGCCCTTTTCAAAATTAACCATTGGGCCTACCCTCGAGTAGTAAGACCCATTTCTTTTCTTAAAACTAACTTGGGCCTCTAATAGAGTGTAAGACCCATCCCTTTGTACAGAAAACCTTTCTTGGGCCTCAGTCACTTGTATAAGTCCCTTTGTACAAATTCAACAGCGCGATAACTGGTAAAACCCTGGGCCTCTCCTTGAGCTGTAAGCCCCGAAACTTTCTTTTTCAAAGCACTTTCTCCTTTGATTTTGAATATACTGTTGTTTTCAATATTTCTTTGTTGAACAACTAACCAAACAGCATGGAAGCTCTACAACCGAGTAAGTGTTTACCCGCTTTCATTTACCGCTTTCATATGTATATAACTGTATTGTGGGGCTGTTTCACTGTAAGTCTCCTTTCACAAACTCATATATATATATAACTGTATTGTGGGGCTGTTTCGCTGTAAGTCTTCTTTCATAAACTCATATCAACTGTGTAATAATAGTATAGATATTTGGAGTTTCCCCGGCAACTACGTATAGAACTAGGTGACGCCGTTTCATTTATTCGTAGAAATAGACAACTAGATCCCCAATAGGATCACCAGATACAGTCTTCTCTTCGGCTGTCCTCATTAGGAATTGTCAAGAAACTCTACTCCCAGAGATGAATGTATTCTCCGTGAATGGCATCTTTGAGTTTCTTCCAAATTCTCGAACTTTCCTGACTTGATCTATTCCTTGTGAATAGCTTGCCTTGAATTTCTCGGGGTTTGGGGACCCATCGGCTTCTTAAAAGCATCGGCCTCATCTTGGGCATCGTACAAGGACCCACAGGCTTCCTAAAAGCAACCCCGCCTCCTTTTGGGCTTAGTACAAGGACCTAGTCATCCTCATAGAATAGTCCTTTCATAGAGTCTACTACTGTTTCTCAAAGCATAGTACAAAAGATAAAACTCTAGACACGGACAGTCTAACTTCCTTGAGTCTCAAAGACATTCTCAAGTGACCCCTTCGTTAAATAGGAAGGAAACCCGCAGACTCAGACATTCTCAATATCCTTTGGATTTCCCGTTTCCTTAAAGATAAGGAAATATCTCTGATCCTCAAATCAAATCCCTGAGTACAGTGTTGCTAATATAAGAACTGATTTTCTCTTTAAAATCAGTATACTGGACCTGTCACTTAACTGAAACAGTTACCATAGCCTCCTCTTGGGCTTTGTTCAATGATTCTTCCCAGCGAAGCAAACGTTTAGCCTCAATCTCGGGCTTCGTACGAGATACCAAAATTCTCCCCAGTGGAGTCAAACAACGTTTAGCCTCTCTCTCGGGCTTGGTACGAGACATATAAAAGACTCTCTTGTTGAGTCAAACCTTTAGCCTCCATCTTGGGCTTCGTACGAGATACAAAGACTCCCTCGTTGAGTCAATCAACCTTTAGCCTCCATCTCGGGCTTTGTACGAGATACAAAGACTCTCTTGTTGAGTCAAACCTTGTAGCCTCCATCTCGGGCTTCATACGAGATACAGAGACTCTCTTGTTGAGTCAAACTTTTAGCCTCCGTCTCGGGCTTCGTACGAGATACAAAGACTCTCTTGTTGAGTATAAAAGACTCTCTTGTTGAGTCAAACCCTTTTAGCCTCCATCTCGGGCTTCGTACGAGATACAAAAACACTCTCTTATTGAGTATAAAAGACTCTCTTGTTGAGTCAAACATCTATCAGCCTCCATCTCGGGCTTCATACGAGATACAAAAAACACTCTCTTATTGAGTATAAAAGATCCTCCTGTTGAGTCAACCCTTTTAGCCTCTCTCTCGGGCTTCGTACGAGACACATAAAAACTCCCTCTTGTTGGGCCAATAGCCTCCTCTTAGGCTTTGTATAAGAAAACCACTGGTTGATCCAATCAACCTTTTAGCATCAAAGTTGTGCCTCGTTCACAGTATACAAACATCAACAACTCTTTCCCCTTCATCTAATCGCTATAAGCGGCAAGCCTCTGGATCATCTACATCCATGCCACTGTCCCTCTTTTAGCATGAGAAATTCCTAAGGAAAGATAGCATTGCTCTACACTGAGTTAAAGTCTTCTCCTTCAGGTTGGAACTCCCCTATAAAGGAAATTATGGCATTGCCGGATTCACATATCCCGGTTAAAGTAATTCTCCTTAATAAACAGTTGTGACAAACATACCCTCTTTAGAGATGACAAAATTCTCTCTAAAGACAACACCCTTTTAGCTTCATATCTTGGGCTTTGAACAAGATACAAATAGACTTTTCAGCTTCGCATCTTGGGCTTTGAACAAGATATAAACCACCTTTCGCTTCACGTCTTGGGCTTTGAACAAGGCACCAAAACACCCATTTCCTCCCATAGAATAGGAGGAACTACAAATGCTCTGATTTCCCTGTTTCGGTAAACGGGAATATGTAGGCATAAGATCAAAAGAAAAGATCTTAGCGAGCACACTAAACAAAAAACCCAAATCCCATATCTCCATCAATCGAAAGCAGTAATTCAAAAGCATCAGTCCTAACATCCTAATCCTTGTTCCCCGCCAGAAACCTTCTGCC
Organism: Lathyrus tuberosus; assembly: GCA_022829125.1. Lineage (NCBI taxonomy): Eukaryota > Viridiplantae > Streptophyta > Magnoliopsida > Fabales > Fabaceae > Lathyrus > Lathyrus tuberosus. The sequence continues at coordinate 2,632,480 of JALAZF010000199.1, read as the reverse complement.
CAGATAAAAAGAAAGAAAACCGTATTGGCGAAAATACAAATAACCAGTACAAAGGCTCCCCCACATTGATAGCATCCGTAACCTAATAGACCGCTGTTTAAACTCAGTATGCAAAGCAGGGTTAATTGGAGACATCTAGTTCCCTTTCTTATTCAGCTCACAATAGGATAAAAAATGAATCGATCTGTAGTTTAAGCTCAACCGCAGAGAGCGACCAGCGCTTAAGAACCGCGTCCAAAATCGCTCGCTACAGAAAAATGGCGCCCACCGTAGGGCCAAATTCTGATTTCCTTTTTCTTCACTTATGTGAAAACCACAGATTGGGGCTTCCGCCGGGGAACCCATTTTCTGTCAGGAACTTAGGATTCATAGCTTTAAAGGTCTAGGATGTTTAGGACAAATATATATACTGCTTTTCCTAATTGAATATGTGTTTATTTTTCTGCTACTGGGAATGCGTGTGATGCCGCATGTGGTGAGATTGAGTATACACTTAAGATAAGTGATGGCGACGAGGTCGACCATCAACCTCAGTGGAGGCATCCTAATGTAACCATTTTCTCACCTTGACAATGGGTCGGTTGTGATGCCGGAGAAGCTAAGGAGCCAAACCCTTTCGTAGTGCGGAAACTATTGGAAATAGTTGTTACGCGATACTACCCTCATTTGAGGCTGGTGATCTATTCTCGGTGAATGGTACTTACTCTAAGATTGCTCTACAACTCGTTGGCGATCCGCTTGTTGTTTTGCTTTCCTGGGAGGAGCTGATGATAATGAGTACAGGTACAAAAATCACCCTAGTATTAACCTTTGGGGATTGGTAGAGCCTTGACTTCATGACAACGACCCTTTGACCCCATGTTTTTTCTATGTTTTTGTGTGCTGCATTCATGCATTCATTTAATAAAACATTAAAACATTCAAAAAAATTCTCTTATAGTCTCTCTGTTTTTCAAATTAAACTAAGACTGTGATTGCAAATATCAGAGAAGAGGATTACGCTAATGGATTTTGGTAGAAGGAGAACTCATACGTACACCTTCAAGGTTCCAAAACTAGAGGATTTGAGAAGGTTAGCAAGGATGATCACTAACCCTGAGGCTTTTAGAGCCAAGCACGGAGGTCTGCTACCACTGTTAAGAGTCCATGTGATTGAGGGAATCATGGATGCGCTCATTCAGTTTTACATCTGGTTTATCACTGTTTCACATTCCCGGATTACCAACTAGCACCAACGCTGAAGGAGTATTCTCATCTGATCGATCTACACATTACGGATCGAGCTCCATTTTCTGGACTGGAAGAAATTCCAAAGAATCAGACAATCGCAAGAGCAATTCATTTGGACGAGTCTGAGGTCAGGACTCACATGACCGCTAAGGGTGGCATCCAAGGTTTGCCAGCCCAGTTCTTGATAAAGAAAGCCCTGTATTTCGCCAGTATAGGAAACGTGACTGCTTTTGAAAGCGTCTTTGTCTTGCTCACCTACGGGTTATTTTTGTTTCCCAACATTAATAATTTCGTTGATATTAACTCCATTAAGGTTTTTCTCATTGGAAACCCTGTACCGACTTTGCTCGCAAATGCGTATCATTCTGTACACTTGGGAAATTTGTACAGCGGAGGGGAGATCACATGCTGTATACCTCTGCTTTATAAATGGTTTATCTCCCACTTGCCCAAGTCTGCTGCTTTTTGGGATTGTAAGAGTGCCTTACGTTGGTCGCAGAAGATCATCTCTCTTACCAACTCTGATATAGATTGGTGTAATAGGATTTATGAGGGAATTAAGATCATTGACCGTTGTGGAAACTTCCCCGACGTACCCCTCATAGGAACTAAAGGAGGAATCAACTATCATCTAATATTGGTTCTTCGTCAATTTGGATACCCGATGAGACACATCCCACGGGGTGTTCATCTGGAAGGTCTTTTCTTCAAGGAAGGAGAAAACGACAGAGCACTAAAGATGGAAATAGTGCACGCTTGGAAACACGTTCATAATAAAGGACGGGAGTCTCTAGGAAAACCAGACTGTGTCTCGGGGGAGCCTTATCTCCACTGGGTACAAACTAGAGCTCTCAAGCTAAAGATGCCTTATCCTCGTTATGGAATTCTTCCGCCGAGGGAATCTGTCATGTACTTCATGGCTGAGACCGAAAAGCTTCAGGTTACTCTCAACAAAGTTCAAAAGGAGAGAAGGTCTTGGAAGAACAAGTACCGCACCCTCGACGTCGAGTGCATCAAAATACAGCAATTACTGAAAGAGAAAGATGCTTTGATTGAGATTCTAGAGCAACATGCTGTGGATAATCAGGATGACTAAAGGAATTTGCTCACTCCTTTCACTTGGCAAAGGAATGACAACCCGACAACGGCTCTAGAGCCCCGGTCAAAGAAAAGGAAGATATCAGAATCAGCACCCGGTTTCTCCTCAGAGAGGACTCTGGACCCATTAGCTTAGGTTTCTGTTTCTGCATCTTGTAATCTACTGTATTTCCATTTCTGTAATCCTTTAGAATTTAATAAAAAGGGGTTTCCCCACTGTTTGATATTTGCAATCTAATTGTCGAAGTTTATTTTGATTAAACAAAAAAAAACAATTAATATAATCATTGCATTCATCATTCTCACATCGCGTATTCTTCTTACCTACGAATCTCACGTTTGTGTCTCGGTTCTAGAGTCAAACTGTCTCATTCGTACAATACTCAGGCTAATCGTCAGAAAAAGATGGATGATCTTGTGGAAGAAAATAGAGAGTTGAAAGAAGAAATCGACGCTCTAAGAGAAGATATGAGAAAGCTTCGTAACGACATGCAAGCCATGGCAGAAGCTCAACTACAAAGAACTGTGATCTCAGAGATCACCTCAATGCCCATAGTGGAGAAGAATGATCCTAGGTATCAGATGCCGAAAGATCGTCCCTGGGGCATGCCTATCAACTATATCCCGGGAGGGTATGTTCCGCCGATCACTGAAGATCAGGGAATCACAACAGAAACCGCTGGGCCTGAAGGTTACAAACTTCGGGAAAGAGAAGATGCCAGGGGCATACTGAAGACTCCTGAAGGTTACAAACTTCGGGAAATGCCAAGACTCACTGCCGTAGTCACGGTACCACCCCCTGTGGTGCACACTGTCCCGGAAGGACAGATTCCACCAATACCTGCTGGTAAAAAGGAAACTTTGTTCGACATAATGGATGAATTCCAGGAACAGTTCTTGGAAATGCAGAAGGAGCAGCAAGCCATTCGCGGTCAGGATTTATTTGGAAAGGACGCCGCAGACCTCTGCTTGGTCCCAAGTGTGAAAGTCCCGCACAAATTTAGTGTGCCCGACTTTGAAAAGTACAAGGGTAACTCTTGCCCTCAAAGCCATTTGGTGATGTACGCTCGGCGGATGTCAGCTCAGACGGAGAATCAGGACCTACTGATTCACTACTTTCAGGATAGTTTAACCGGTGCCGCATTAAAATGGTACATGGGTTTAAACCGTGCTACGATTAGCACATTCAGAGATCTTGGTACTGCCTTCGTCCAACAATACAAATACAATTTGGACATGGCACCCGACAGAGATCAACTCAGATCAATGTCGCAAAAGGACAAGGAAACCTTTAAGGAGTACGCTCAAAGGTGGCGTGAAATTGCCGCTCAAATTTGTCCACCTCTCGAGGAAAAAGAGATGACAAAGATCTTCTTAAAAACCTTAAGCTCATTTTACTATGACCGAATGGTTGCCAGTGCGCCCAGTGATTTCACTGAAATGGTCGGCATGGGCGTACGTCTTGAGGAAGCCGTCCGGGAAGGACGTTTGGTGAAAGACGCTGGATCGATGAGCGGTACTAAAAAATACGGTAGTGCTCTCCCTAAGAAAAAAGAGCAAGATATTGGGAATATCTCTCTCGGAAAGCAAAGGCGACGTTATCAACCGGTAGCAGCTGTGACTCCTGCTATCAGCCCTGCGCCTATTCCTACGTATCAACCTCAGGTTGCGCAGAGCCAACCTGATCAACAAAGGACACAACAGCCTCTTCAGCAGGCTCGTCCTCCATATAACAACAACTGTACAACACGGCCACCAGGATTTGATCCTATACCCGTGACGTACACAGAGCTGTTTCCATTACTACTGGCTAAGGGGCACATTCAGACTAAGTCTCCTCTTATAGTACCAGAAAATCCGCCTTTTTGGTTTTAGGTGGATCAAACTTGCCCTTATCATCAAGGAGGATCAGGGCATAACATAGAGACTTGCCTCAATTTCAAATCCGACGTGCAAAAGCTTGTTAGGAGCGGGCTCTTATCTTTCAAAGATACGAATCCCAATGTTCTCACGAACCCGCTGCCTCAACATGAGAAAGCTGCAGTCAATCTAATTGAGAAAGAGACTAACAATGTCTATCAAATTCACGATGTACTCTTGTTAAAGACCAATCTGGTCAAGATGCATTGTAGACAGAGTGGATATGGCCATGTGCCACCTCATAACTATCACCAGTGTGATATCTGCTCTAAAGATAACCAAGGATGTTCGGTAGAGCAATCAGCTCTACAGGAACAGATGGATCTCGGATGGATCCAAGAGCACCGAGTTCGTGGAGTTAACATGGTCTATACGGACTCCAACGTCATTCAGAACCACGACATCTGTGCAATGAATGTCAACTTGGTGGTGATGCACTCAAGGCAAAGCCAATATCATAATCTGCCGCAACATGATTACAGTTCCTGTCTGACTTGCTCGGTAAACAAACAGGGATGCTCTTTCATACAAGAGGCCCTCCAGCATCAGATGGATCTTGGATGGATCCAAGACTACCATGATAGGAACCCTTATCAGATCAACATGGTTCAGATCTTCGATATTCGCGTGATGAATACCAACCTGGTAGAGTTACATGCTGAGCAGGTCCGACTCGGATTCTTAATATCACATGACTATCAAAGCTGTAAAGCGGGTTGCGAAAACGATCGAGGTTGCACCCTTGTCCAGGAGGCACTTCAGCACTTGTTAAATCATTGGTGGATGCCAATCTATATGGATGAAGATACTCAGCAAATTAGTATCAGTAACAGGAATCCTACTCGTCGTCAAAATCAGGATGTCCGATCTGTGGAAGCTAACCTAGTGAGGTTACATTGTATTCAAAGTGGGCGTGGCCAGGTGCCACCACACAATTACGATCATTGTAGCGTCTGTTCGAAAAGTAACCAAGGGTGTTACCTTGTGAGAGCAGCTCTTCAGGGTCAGGTGGATCGTGGAGAGATTCGCCCATATCCGGGTTCTGGACCCATCAACTGGACGCCGAACTACCTTGCTAATCAAGTTGAGGATGTTGTCACCATCTCTGGTCGTCACCAGACCAGGGATGTTTTTGCCATCATCCCTCAACTTGACGAATCTAAAGTTCCCAACCGGGAACGGATCGAGATTATTTACGATGGTCAGAAAAATCAGAAGGTTCCCGTAGTCATCTATCTACCGGGACCACTACCGTATGAATCAACTAAGGCTATCCCTTACAAATACGGTGCAACAATAGTCGAGAATGGAAAGGAAATTCCATTACCCTCCGTCGTAAACATTGCAGACATCAGTCGAGTAACACGGAGTGGTAGAATCTTCAACCGAGGGGTTGGGGAAGTTAACAAGAAAAGGAACTTCAGACAGAAGCTCCCGATCCACCAGTCGGTTAATCCAGTAATCCCGACCTTTCGAAAAATAATGATGAGATGCTGAAGCTCATCCAAAGGAGTGAATATAACATTGTGGATCAGCTGTTACAGACTCCTTTGTGGAACAGGATGTAACAATCAGACAGTTCAGAAGCGCACAGGGAGGCTCTACAGAAAGTCTTAGAGCAGGCCTTTGTGGAACATGATGTAACAATCAGACAGTTCGATAGCACTGTCTCTAACATCACTTCCTGCAATAACTTGGGATTTAGTGATGAGGAATTACCTGAGGAGGGTCGCCGTCATAACATGGCGCTCAACATTACAGTTAACTGCCAGGACGATGCTTTAGCCAGCGCACTGGTAGACATAGGGTCATCCCTGAATGTTATGCCGAAGTCCACTTTGATGCAATTATCATTCAAAGGCCCTCTGATGAGAGTCAGCGAGGTCGTCATCAAAGCATTCGACGGATCCAGAAAAACGGTTATTGGCGAAGTTGATCTTCACATAACTATTGGTCCTCACACTTTCCAAGTCACTTTCCAGGTCATGGACATCCGAGCAACATACAGTTGTTTATTAGGAAGACCTTGGATACATCAGGCTGGAGCGGTCACTTCGACCCTCCACCAAAAGCTAAAGTTCATTCAGAACGATCAACTTGTCACGGTTTGTGGGGAAAAAGCCTTGCTTGTGAGTAACTTATCATCATCTGATTGTGTAGAACCTGAAGAGGTTATTGGAACTCAGTTCCAAGCACTGTCGGTGAGCAAGGACAATCATTTCAAAGGAGGAACCTCGATTTCCTCATACAACGATGCTATTAAAGTGGTCGAGAGTACCGATACAACCGAATACAGACAGCTTGTCATTCCCATTGACAATAAAACAAAGAAGGGTCTTGGTTTTTCTGCAACCTGTACCCAGACAGCTGCCAACGATGAAAGTCTTCATCCCCTTCAAAACTTCTTCCACAGTGAAGGTTTTCTTCACCCAGTGTCTCAAGCAGTTCATGCTATCAATGAGGAAGATCCCTCTGACACAGATGAAGAATGGAAGTCCTATTTTAACAAGGACGGTTATATGTCTCAGGAAGAGGTGCATATGCCTTTTTGCTTTCCTACAGAAAGTCCGAGATTTACACCAAGATTATATGTCAAAATGATCTACGGGGATTGTGATCCGAAAGGATGCCGTGCTCCGCCAAATTCATTAGAGGAGGACACTCTGATGAAAGACAATTTTGACTACAACTACTATGGCCCAATGGATGGTCTGCCAATGTGGCAACCTTACCCAGGAAAATTGGGGCAAGAAAGTCAGCCGAGTAATGAAACTCAGCTAAGCATCATTGAACAGAATACCTGTGTCCCCACCATGTCATGGGATCAACACTCAGGTCATTCAGAAACTACTCAACATGAAGATGAATTCGCAATGTTTGCAGGACTTGAATTCATCAACTATGCTTTTCCCAAGGTCAACGTCATCGAGAGGGATGACTCCTCCAGTTCCAAAGAAGTTTGGGACACCTTGGGACAACCGAGTGGAAAATTCGACTTTATGGTCAAGTACACCGCTCCCGAGAGCTCTCGTATCAGACTCGAAGATATCCAGCCAACTAGATGGGGAGATACAGCTGAGAGCACCAATACTCTGCAGAATGCAATAAAGGAATCCTCCTACGACAACTCTGCTTGGGAGACAGATTCTAATGATCCTGCTCCACCAGAAATCAGCGTCATTTCTGAAGACAAATCAAGGAAGGTGCCAGACTTTGTGATTCACCGAGGAGTTCGCCGCCAATGGGTTGCCGTCGAGGTTCCGAAGGTCGTTCATCAGTCAAAGTAATTGCCATCTTTAAACCTTTCACCCTGCCCAGGTGGAACGGATGTTTTGATAGGGCTCGCTTTCTGTAAATTTCCCTCTTCGCTTTGCCCGAAGCGACAGAGTTTTGTTTTATAGGGCTGTAATTTCAAGAGTCGACTTGTTCATAAATAAATTAACAGCGTTCTGTAATTTCCGCATTAATTGCTGTTTTCTCTTTTTGCTTTTTCAGAAAATGGTAATCCTAAAAAACAATTCAAAAATAAAAACAAGCAGTAAAATAAAACACTGCACACACTTGCATTTTCTCTATCTCTTCTAAACACGAATCATCACGTCATGCAGATTGCTTGTTTTACACCCCGTTGAAACATACGATCCGATGCCTTCTCCCGACTTTGAGTTCCCGGTATTTGGGGCTGAAGAAGAAGATGACAACGAAATTCCAGAAGAGATCTCCCGATTACGCAGACAAGAGGAAAGGTCCGTTGAACCTCACAAAGAGCCGTTGGAAACGGTAAACTTGGGTTCAGAGCAAGAGAGAAAAGAAATAAGGATTGGGGCACTGCTCAATCCAGCTGTCAAAGAAAGTTTGATAAAGCTTCTCAAAGAATTCCCCGATGTATTCGCTTGGTCCTATCAGGATATGCCAGGGTTGGATACCAGCATCGTGGAACATCACTTACCATTAAGATCGGAATGTCCGCCAGTAAAGCAAAGGTTGAGACGCACTCACCCGGACATGGCCATCAAAATCAAAGAGGAGGTACAGAAACAGATTGACGCGGGTTTCCTCGCTACATCTGAATATCCTCAATGGTTAGCCAACATCGTACCTGTTCCCAAAAAGGACGAAAAGGTCAGAATGTCTGTTGATTACAGAGATCTGAACAAGGCGAGTCCAAAGGACGACTTTCCTTTACCACACATTGACATGCTGGTTGACAGTACATCAAAGTTCAAAGGTTTCTCCTTCATGGATGGATTCTCGGGCTATAATCAAATCAAAATGGCGCCGAAAGACATGGAGAAAACTTCGTTCATTACCCCATGGGGTACCTTTTGTTACAAGGTAATGCCGTTCGGTTTGAAGAACGCCGGGGCAACCTATCAAAGGGCCATGACTACTCTGTTTCATGACATGATACACAAAGAAATCGAGGTATATGTCGATGATATGATTGCTAAATCTAGAAGAGAAGAGAAGCATGTGACCCACCTGTCAAAACTATTCGAGCGGTTGAGAAAGTACAAACTCCGTTGGAATCCCAACAAATGCACCTTCGGTGTCCGTTCAGGGAAACTCTTAGGGTTCATCGTCAGCCAGAAAGGAATTGAGGTTGATCCTGACAAGGTCAAGGCCATTCAAGAAATGCCTTCTCCGAAAACTAAAAAACAAGTCAGAGGATTCCTGGGACGTTTGAACTACATCTCCAGATTCATATTCCTTATGACCGCGACATGCGCGCCGATCTTCAAGTTACTCAAAAAGAATCAGGATTGCGTTTGGTCAGAAGATTGCCAAACCGCCTTCGACAGTATCAAGGAATACCTGTTGAATCCGCCGATTCTATCACCTCCAGTGGAAGGAAGACCACTGATCATTTACCTCACAGTCCTAGAGGACTCGATGGGATGTGTACTTGGCCAACAAGACGAAACTAAAAGGAAAGAGTCTGTCATCTACTATCTAAGCAAGAAATTCACCGACTACGAAACTCGGTACACGATGCTTGAGAAAACTTGCTGTGCTTTGGCTTGGGCAGCCAAACGTCTTCGCCAATACATGATTCGTCATACTACTTGGTTGGTCTCCAAAATGGATCCAATCAAGTACGTTTTCGAAAAACCTACTCTTACGGGAAGGATTGCCCGTTGGCAGATGCTGTTATCAGAATATGACATAGAGTACCACGCTCAGAAAGCTGTTAAAGGAAGTATTTTAGCTGAGCATTTGGCTCATCAACCGATTGACGATCAATAATCAATCGGGTTTGACTTCCCAGACGAAGATGTCATGTATCTAAAAATGAAAGATTGTGATGAACTGCTACCCAGTGAAGGGCCAGAACCAGGTTCCCAGTGGGGACTTATCTTTGACGGAGCAGTTAATCATTATGGAAATGGAATTGGGGCAATCATTGTTACCCCTCAGGGTACCCACATTCCTTTCACTGCTCTACTTACGTTCAAGTGTACGAACAACGCTGCCGAATACGAAGCTTGTATTATGGGTCTCAAAGAAGCGATTGATTTAAGGATCAAAAACTTGGACGTATACGGCGATTCAACTTTGGTCATCAATCAGATAAAAGGAGATTGGAACACATACCAATCAGGATTGATTCCTTACAAGGACTACGCAAGAAGGTTGCTACCTTTCTTCAACAGAGTTGAGTTTCATCACATTCCTCGTGATAAGAATCACATGGCTGATGCATTAGCCACTATCTCTTCCATGATTAGTGTAGGTCAATGGAATGACATACCTAAGATCGACATAATGCGCCTTGAACGGCCCGCTTACATCTTCACGATTGAAGCAGTCATAGACGACAAACCTTGGTATCACGATATCAAATGCTTCCTTCAGAAACAAGAGTACCCATCTGGGGCACTCAGAAAAGACAGGAAAACCCTCAAAAGATTGGCTGGAAACTTCTTCCTGAGCGGTGACACTCTCTATAAGAGAAATTTTGACATGGTCTTGCTCCGATGCGTAGACAGACCAGAAGCAGACATGCTTATGAAAGAAATTCATGAAGGATCCTTTGGCACTCATGCCAACGGACCCGCAATGACGAGGAAAATCCTAAGAGCAGGGTACTATTGGTTGACAATAGAATCCGACTGCTACAAGTACATGAGGAGGTGTTACAAGTGTCAGATATACTCCGACAAAATTCATGTACCGCCATCACATCTCAAAGTTCTTTCTTCCCCGTGGCCTTTTTCCATATGGGGAATCGACATGATTGGCATGATTGAGCCCAAGGCTTTAAACGGACATCGGTTCATCCTTGTAGCCATTGATTATTTCACCAAGTGGGTCGAAGCAGCGTCATACGCCAATGTAACCCGACAAGTGGTGGTCCGATTTATCAAAAACAATATCATCTGTCGTTATGGTGTTCCAAGCGAGATCATTACTGATAATGGATCTAACTTGAACAATAAGTTGATGAAAGAGTTGTGCACTGAGTTCAAGATCGAACACCATAACTCATCTCCCTACCGACCCAAGATGAACGGAGCGGTAGAAGCGGCTAACAAGAACATCAAGAAGATCGTTCAAAAGATGGTTGTAACCTACAAAGATTGGCACAAGATGCTACCCTTTGCTCTTTACGGTTATCGCACATCTGTTCGCACTTCAACAGGGGCTACCCCTTTCTCTCTAGTATATGGCATGGAGGCAGTGCTCCCCATAGAAGTAGAAATCCCATCAATCCGGGTATTGATGGAAGCTAAGCTCACCGAAGCTGAATGGTGTCAAAGCCGACACGATGAACTGAATCTGATCGAAGAGAAGCGAATCACGGCACTATGCCACGGTCAGTTGTATCAACAGAGAATGAAGAGGGCGTTCGACAAAAAGGTCCGACCTCGTGTTTTCAGAAAAGGAGACCTTGTGCTCAAGAAGATACAATCATTTCTCACTGACTCTCGGGGCAAATGGACCCCAAATTATGATGGCCCCTATGTGGTCACGAAAGCTTTCTCAGGCGGTGCCTTGAGACTTGCAACCATGGACGGAGAGGAATTTGCCTACCCTACGAATGTTGATGTAGTCAAGAAATACTTCGCCTAAACTAAAAAAAAAAATGTCTCGGTGGATTGAAAACCCGAAAGGGCTGTCCAGGCAAAAGTTAGAGACATGAAAAAAATCATCCCGGTGGATTGGAAACATCATAGTACAATCCAGGCAAAAATTAGGGATAATGGCAAGTAACTATGTTTAACAGAGGCAAGTCCCTCAGCAGCAGTTACACCATCCGGAGGAAAACTCCAGTCAAGGTCATCTTTGACAGAAGCTCAGGATGTCCCGAATTCAAAGTTGGTAGAAGGATAGTGGTCGTTATGTTTCAACGTAGCCCTTTTCCCTGTAAATTACCATTTTCTAACTTTGTATATACTCTTTGGAATCACGCGTTTGGCTGATTTCCATCTTATCAATAAAATTTGAGCCCTTGTGCTTTTGTTTGTAATTCTTATTTGTTTTAGCTTTACAGAACGACGTTGTTAACATGATTAACGATTCTTGAAATGAAACAAAAATGAATTTACTTGTTAAAACTTTTTCTGCTTTTTTAAAATAGAGATGGCAATTTCTTTTGACTGTTAAACATCGAAAGAACATCAATTGCATCTCCAAAGGCGTTCGAACCTCAAAGTGCAGAATCAAAGTACTCCTTCTAGACCAGTACGCCTGAATGAAGGATCAGCAATGTCAGAGACCAAGTTCCATCTGACATCTTCGGCCGAGTTCTCATCTCCTAAGCCCGACCAGCGTCGCCCCCAACAGGGACCATTTCTCCTAAGCAAGGCAGAATTGCTATCTGGAACCAGCGATATTTCTACATGCCCCACTGTGGCCGAGTATCCAGTCGTGTTCATCCCTTAGTCTGTATGTTGCATCAGTTTTGTCCGCATATACATACATACATCATGCATTATTGATTTGCATTCACATTCATATTGCATCACTATCACTCTAGTCGTTCTTATCCCCTAGTGATAAGTCCTCTCAATCGAGTTGTCAGACCTTTCCTCGTTAGGAAGTGAATCTCTGGATTAGAGACGGTCCTTGACCACTTTGATAACTTGAACCTCTGAGAAACAAGAAAAATTTCAACAAATATCACTCTTCACCATTGAAGATGATATCCTTGCTTTCCCGGATTAAGGAAAATCCCCATAGAAAGCCTCTTAATCAGAGATTCGGCGGTACGACAGTTTTTCTCCGAAAAAACCACTGATGAAAAGGTCATTAGCACCTCAAAATTGGATCCCATCATATGGCATTTCTCCGGAAAGATCCCGAGAAAAGTATGATGTAAGACCCCAAACACAAACAGTCTCTCAAGAGACTCGCTTTCCCCAGTAGAATCGACAAATGACATCTCCAAAATAGAGAAGTTTGTGCACCTCTACAGCTCAGACGATTGGGTTCCCCAGCAAGTCTGACATCAAATATTTTTCCACTAAAATGGTATCTCCCCAGGAAAATTCGGCGAGAAGTTTGAAGGAAAACTGCTACTAATAGCGTTCCTTGTCAAGAAAGTTTATTGACAAAAGAAACTGAGACCAGTTCCTTGGTAGGAAACCAGGATCGAGGGGAAGTTTATTTCAGCAACTAAGACCAGGTCCTTGGTAGGAAACCAGGATCGAGGGGAAGTTTATATCAGAAATCGAGACCAGATCCTTGGTAGGAAACCAGGATCGAGGGGAAGTTTACTTTAGAAACGGAGACCAGTTCCTTGGTAGGAAACCAGGATCGAGGGGAAGTTTATATCAGAAACTGAGACCAGATCCTTGGTAGGAAACCAGGATCGAGGGGAAGTTTACTTTAGAAACTGAGACCAGTTCCTTGGTAGGAAACCAGGATCGAGGGGAAGTTTATTTCAAGAGAAACTGAGACCAGCTCCTTGGCTGAAGACCAGGATCGAGGGGAAGTTTACCTTTTCTAAGCATCATTGCTTAGCTAAAGAAGATGAATGTGTAAGCTACCATTCATAACCACCATCAAAATTTCGGGTATTCCGATATTTAATCCTCTTGCACCCCGAATGCCCGAATACCTTCGCCATTCACACCTTCGGGTCCAAGAAGATTAAATAGGGGCATCTGTCATACCCCAAATTTTGACCACTAAGATTTCCCATCATTGTGCAAATCATCAGCACAATATGGATGGACCATCATACCTCATTAGTCTCCCCAAAGGTGGGTGAGCATTCACTACAAACAGGATTTAGGGTTTCAAGCCCTCGCAGAGCTCTTAGACAAAGGATCAATCAAGGAATGACATGATCTTCAACTTGTCTAGCCTCTCAAATATCCACAATGGATCAAGAGGACTCCCACTTCAAGGATTAAGCACAAGGCTGCTCCCTTCTAGGTGGATCAAGCCTCAGGATCGCTAGTGTCACCAAATTAGGGTTTGGTCGACTTGGGCCTCTAGATGGAAATTTTCCTCTGGGCATGAGCCAATGCTTCAAAGCATAACCTAAAATGCTCCATGGAACATCATAAACCCCATCATCAAGTCAATTTAGCCTCAGGGGATGCATACATCAAAAATCAGGAATTAGGGTTTCTTGACCTAATTCACCCCTAAGTTGACTTTTGGGACAAATCATGAGCCAAGACCTCAAGACATGATTTGAGGGTCTCCAACATACCACGTTGATCCATTTGCAACAATGGATTGACCCAAGAATCTTGAGCAACAAGTTTCAATTTCATCTGAACCACAGTTAGGGTTTCGCGAGAAAAGTCAACTGTAGCTTTGACTTTTGACCAGGACATGCTCCCAAGCCGTGGGACACGATTAAATACACCCTATAACACCCATGGAACATGTCCATCAATTTTGATTTAGGTCAAGGACATGATTTCCTAAAGGATCGCACAGTTTGGAATTCATCTGATAAAAAGTCAACTGTGCACAAAAGTCAAACTTTGACTTTTTGAGATTTTTCATAAAAATGGGTTTTTAACCCTAAAATGATGTTAATGTGTGATTGGAATCATCATTCATCAAGAAAAATCAAAGAAAGTGGGATAACTTGTAAAAGGGGTAACCATAAAAACTTAGAAATTTTTCTAAGTTATGGAATAAAGTGGCAAGGGTACCAACTTTGGAGGATCATAACTCCTAAACCACAAAGCCATTTTTCCCCATCCAAAGCTTGATTTGTAGCCCTCATGGCCCTTTACAAAAGTGTCAACTACACTTCATCCCAATTCATCATGGATTTTGAGTTATGCTTGGATCAAAATGGCTAAAAACTTAAAATTGACATTTTTCAGCACTTAGCCAAAATCTGCCTTGTAATTTCAGCACAATGTCCCAACTTCAAGGCTGTTTTTCTCCATGATCCAAGTTGAACCAGGTCTAGGGCCAAACATCAAAGTTGAAGTACGTCATCTAAGCTTTCCGAAAAGTCCTAGAACGTCCATGTAGCATACTCGAGCAGGGAGTTATGGATCTTACAAAAGGGCTTGCTGAAGCTGAATTTTTCAGGGGAAGATTTGCACATTTTGTGTGCCACACGAATTTTCAAGCCTTGTCATCAGTTTGGACATATCTAAGGATCAAATCCAAGTGGGATGATCTGATCCATGAACCTCCCAAGTCCAAGGAACCAAAAAAAGCATGCCAAAACCTAGAAATCCCTAAAAGAGGGACAAAACTCCAATTTTGGTTTGGAGCATTTAATGGATGCTTAGAGGTGGCATGGACTGAGTCATTCTCATCTGAAATCAGTCAAGACTTATCCAAGATCAAGGGAACCACAACCCTGTGCCCTAACCTCTAGTCAATGGCTAGAGGAGACTTGGATTTTCATTGGCCAACATTGGCCAAACCTCTGCTGCAGCCACCATTCACTGTGGATCCCAAAACAAACTTGCTCCACTATAAATAGAGCTCATTTATGTTCAGTTTGAGTACACCAAAGCCATCAAACAGATGCTTTCCTCAAATTCTCTCTTTCACTCCAAAATGCCTTCTTTAGTAAGGGAATTCTGAGTTTTTGAGCTAGAGAGCAATTCCACTCAAACTAATCATACACACACCTCATATATATCATATGTAAGCTGTGCAAACCATCAAAAGTGACCTGTAATCACAACATCACAAAGTCACATCTCAAAACTTCAAAATGACACTTTTTTGCATTTTTCAAGCCATGTCTTGATTCAGTCACTTTCCAAGCCAGATAAAACCTCAAACACACTCTAAATATCATCCTTGAACTGTCCCAAATGGTGCCACACATCTGGAACACCATTTGAGAGAGTTGGCATTTTGGCAGTTTTTGACCATTTCGCGAGAAAGTGAACAAACTTGCTCCAGAGGTTTCCAGCCGATTCCAACCATCCTAAAAGCATCTAAGAGGTCATTTGAGGTTGTCCAAAGCATCAAATCATTTCTGGAACAAAGCACTTGGTAGGTTGCCCAAAATCTCCAAAAAAGAGGTAAAATTCACAACTTGAATTCTTTGAATCATGCTTTCCTTTGTTGTCCACATACATGCATCATATTGAACAATTCTTGAGGCAAAAATGTAGTCCTTAATGTGTATGTTGTGATCCTCCCACTGTTTGCATTTTAACATGTTTATATGTGGAATTTTGGTTGTTTTAAAATCATATCTAGTTCTGATATTTTTTTGATTGATGTGTTCTGTACATTAAGTTTTAGTATGCATGAGTAACACCATTGGATTCATTGCGAAAAATCGGTCAAGATAGGGTTTTACGGATTTCAATTCCGATGAAAATTGAGAGAGTTACGCGCGTTGGAAATTTGACGCAAAACGACGTCGAATTAACGATAGCGGTTCTGGTTTTTTCGCTTTGTGTGTTCTGTACAGTGAGTTTCTGAGTGTGTGAATAATACCATTGGATTCCTTGCGAAAAATCGGTCAAGATAGGTTTTTACGGATTTCAATTCCGATGATAATTGAGAGAGTTACACGCGTTGGAAATTTTATGCGAAACGGCGTCGATAACAACGTGCAGTTTTGGTTTTTTAATTTCTGCATTTTGTGTGTTGAGTTTCTGTGTGCGTGAGTGATACCATTGGATTCCTTGCGAAAAATTGGTCAAGATAGACTCTTGCGGATCTTGATTCGGTTAAAAATCGAGAGAGTTACGTGCGTCGCAAGTTTGGCGTGGAATGACGTTTTCACAACGTAGCAGCTCTGGTTTTTTTATTGCTGCGTTTTGTACGTTGAGTTTCAGCATGCATGTGCGATACCATTGGATTCCTTGCGAAAAATCGATCAGGATAGGCTCTTGGGGATCTTGATTCGATTAAAAATCGAGAGAGTTACGCGTGTTGGAAATTCGACGCGGAACGATATTTTTAAACGATAGTAGTTATGGTTTTTTAATCGCTGCGTTTTGTACGTTGAGTTTCAGCATGCATGTGCGATACCATTGGATTCCTTGTGAAAAATCGGCCAGGATAGGCTCTTCCAGATCTTAATTCCGTTAAAAATCGGGAGAGTTACGCGCGTCGGAAGTTTGGCGCGAAATGATGTTTTCAATTACGCGCAGTTCTGGTTTTTCGATTTACGTGTTTTGTACGTCGAGTTTCGGTGTGTATGTGCAGTACCATTGGATTCCTTGCGAAAAATCGGTCAAGATAGGTATTTCCGGATTTGATTTCGATAAAAATTGAGAGAGTTATGAGTGTTTGAAATTTGATAAAAAACGTGTTGAAAATTAAAGTTTCGGTACTCGTTTTTACCCCAAAAGAAATGTCGGAGTTGATATTTTGATATCTTTCCTCTTTTTCTTACTTTTTATTTTCAAAACTCAACCAATTTTTTTTTACATAGCAAAAAATCATCATTTTTCAATTCATACCCCATAATATTTTAATCCACAAAAAATCACAAAAAAAAGTATTATTTTTAATATATTTAAAAATAGTGTTTTATATTGTTTTAAATGCTTTTAAAATGAGTTCTTTTTTTTCTTGATTTTTAAAAGCAAAATGATTTTAAATATTTATGTTGATAAAATATTTTTTTTCATAAGCTTTAATCATTATTTAATGATTTTTATTTGATATTTTTATTATTTTTTACTTAATTTTTCTTGAAAAAATGCCTAAAAAATAAAATTGGGGTTTTATTTGATTTTCACCCTAACAAATCTTTTTCAAACACTTTGGGCCTCTATTAGAGTGTAAGACCCAATCCCTTTTAACCAAAACAATTTTGGGCCTCACTTATTGTATAAGTCTCTCTGCGTTAAAAGAAAACTTTGGCGCGATCGCCATTTTCAAACGAAAATCAACTGGACTTCTCTTTGAGCTGTAAGTCCCATTTCTTTTCATTTTTAAACACTTGGGCCTCTATTAGAGTGTAAGACCTAACCCTTTTTTTTAACGAAACAATTTTGGGCCTCAGTTATTGTATAAGTCCCGATACGTTAAAAATCTCGGCGCGATCGCCATTTTCAAACTGAAAATATTTTGGGCCTCTCCCTGAGTTGTAAGCCCCATCTTTTGTACAAAAATACACTTTGGGCCTCTATTAGAGTGTAAGACCCAACCCCTCTTTTTTATATTTTCTCATTTTATTTTTTTAATAATTTGGAAAATTAATAACTCCCTCAATTTTAATTATTTTTGATTGGTTCTTTTTTTGAAAAATCACAAAAATAGTAAAATATTTTATTCTATAAAAAAATTTATATTATTTATTTAATATAGTTGGTATTTTTGTGAATAAATTCATTTTTAATTGTTTTTAAACATTTAAAAAGTGAATATTCATCTTGAAAATCAAAACTAAATAAGTTTTAAATCATCTTGTGATTAAAACCTCATTTTTCAAACCTTAACCAAAAATCACAAGTGGTTTATTTAAACTTATTTGATTTTTTTGTCATTTTTTATTAATTTTCTTTGAAAAATTACTTTTAAAAAGTGAAAATTGGGGTTTCTTTGATTTTTAATCATACTCAAATGTTCCAAACTCTTTGGGCCTCTAATAGAGTGTAAGACCCAATCCCTTTGTAAATACCAAAATTTTGGGCCTCAGTCACTTGTATAAGTCCCACGGTGTTTACAAAACCTCGGCGCGACCGTCGCCCTTTTCAAAATTAACCAATGGGCCTACCCTCGAGTAGTAAGACCCATTTCTTTTCTTAAAACTCACTTGGGCCTCTAATAGAGTGTAAGACCCATCCCTTTGTACAGAAAACCTTTCTTGGGCCTCAGTAACTTGTATAAGTCCCACGGTGTTTATAAAACCTCGGCGCGACCGTCGCCCTTTTCAAAATTAACCATTGGGCCTACCCTCGAGTAGTAAGACCCATTTCTTTTCTTAAAACTAACTTGGGCCTCTAATAGAGTGTAAGACCCATCCCTTTGTACAGAAAACCTTTCTTGGGCTTCAGTCACTTGTATAAGTCCCTCTGTACAAATTCAACAGCGTGATAACTGGTAAAACCCTGGGCCTCTCCTTGAGCTGTAAGCCCCAAAACTTTCTTTTTCAAAGCACTTTCTCCTTTGATTTTGAATATACCGTTGTTTTCAATCTTTCTTTGTTGAACAACTAACCAAACAGCATGGAAGCTCTACAACCGAGTAAGTGTTTACCTGCTTTCATTTACCGCTTTCATATGTATATAACTGTATTGTGGGGCTGTTTCACTGTAACTCTCCTTTCACAAACTCATATATATATAACTATATTGTGGGGCTGTTTCGTTGTAAGTCTTCTTTCATAAACTCATATCAACTGTGTAATAATAGTATAGAATTTAGAGTTTCCCCGGCAACTACGTATAGAATTAGGTGACGTTGTTTCGTTTATTCATAGAAATAGACAACTAGATCCCCAATAGGATCACCAGATACAGTCTTCTCTTCGGCTGTCCTCATTAGGAATTGTCAAGAAACTCTACTCCCAGAGATGAATGTATTCTCCGTGAATGGCATCTTTGAGTTTCTTCCAAATTCTCGAACTTTCCTGACTTGATCTATTCCTTGTGAATAGCTTGCCTTGAATTTCTCGGGGTTTGGGGACCCATCGGCTTCTTAAAAGCATCGGCCTCATCTTGGGCATCGTACAAGGACCCACAGGCTTCCTAAAAGCAACCCCGCCTCCTCTTGGGCTTAGTACAAGGACCCTACGACTTCTTAGAAGTATTCACAGCCTCCTCTTAGGCTTCGTATAATGATCTCTTCCTTCGGGAATGATAGCCTCCTCTTGGGCTTAGTACAAGGACCCATCGGCTTCTTAAAAGTTTCCAGCCTCCTCTTGGGCTTCGTACAAATTATCCCGATGACCTCCTAAAGGTATAGGAATAGAACCTAGTCATCCTCATAAAACAGTCCTTTCATAGAGTCTACTACTGTTTCTCAAAGCATAGTACAAAAGATAAAACTCTAGACACGGACAGTCTAACTTCCTTGAGTCTCAAAGACATTCTCAAGTGACCCCTTCGTTAAATAGGAAGGAAACCCGCAGACTCGGACAGTCTCAATACCCTTTGGATTTCCCATTTCCTCAAAGAGAAGGAAATATCCCTGATCCTCAAATCAAATCCCTGAGTACAGTGATGCTCATATAAGAACTGATTTTCTCTTTAAAATCAGTATACTGGACCTGTCACTTAACTGAAACAGTTACCATAGCCTCCTCTTGGGCTTTGTTCAATGATTCTTCCCAGCGAAGCAAACGTTTAGCCTCTATCTCGGGCTTCGTACGAGATACCAAAATTCTCCCCAGTGGAGTCAAACAACGTTTAGCCTCTCTCTCAGGCTTTGTACGAGACATATAAAAGACTCTCTTGTTGAGTCAAACATTTATCCTCCATCTCGGGCTTCATACGAGATACAAAGACTCGCTCGTTGAGTCAATCAACCTCAGGCCTCCATCTCGGGCTTTGTACGAGATACAAAGACTCTCTTGTTGAGTCAAACCTTGTAGCCTCCATCTCGGGCTTCGTACGAGATACATAGACTCTCTTGTTGAGTCAAACTTTTAGCCTCCATCTCGGGCTTCGTACGAGACACAAAGACTCTCTTGTTGAGTATAAAAGACTCTCTTGTTAAGTCAAACCCTTTTAGCCTCCATCTCGGGCTTCGTACGAGATACAAAAACACTCTCTTGTTGAGTATGAAAGACTCTCTTGTTGAGTCAAACATCTATCAGCCTCCATCTCGGGCTTCATACGAGATACAAAAAACACTCTCTTGTTGAGTATAAATGATTCTCCTGTTGAGTTAACCCTTTTAGCCTCTTTCTCGGGCTTCGTACGAGACACATAAAAACTCCCTCTTGTTGGGCCAATAGCCTCCTCTTAGGCTTTGTATAAGAAAACCACTGGTTGATCCAATCAACATTTTAGCCTCAATGCTGTGCCTTGTTCACAGTATACAAACATCAACAGCTCCTTCCCCTTCATCTAATCGCTGTAAGCGGTAAGCCTCTGGATCATTTACATCCATGCCACTGTCCCTCTTTTAGCATGAGAAATTCCTAAGGAAAGATAGCATTGCTCTACACTGAGTTAAAGTCTTCTCCTTCAGGTTGGAACTCCCCTATAAAGGAAATTATGGCATTGCCGGATTCACATATCCCGGCTAAAGTAATTCTCCTTTATAAACAATTGTGACAAGCATACCCTCTTTAGAGATGACAAAATTCTCTCTAAAGACAACACCCTTTTAGCTTCATATCTTGGGCTTTGAACAAGATACAAATAGAATTTTCAGCTTCGCATCTTGGGCTTTGAACAAGATACAAACCACCTTTCGCTTCACGTCTTGGGCTTTGAACAAGACACCAAAACACCCATTTCCTCCCATAGAATAGGAGGAACTACGAACGCTCTGATTTCCCTGTTTCGGTAAACGGGAATACGTAGGCATAAGATCGAAAGAAAAGATCTTAGCGAGCACACTAAACAAAAAACCCAAATCCTATATCTCCATCAATCGAAAGCAGTAATTCAAAAGCATCAGTCCTAACATCCTAATCCTTGTTCCCCGCCAGAAACCTTCTGCCCAGATAAAAAGAAAGAAAACCGTATTGGTGAAAATATAAATAACCAGTACAAAGGCCCCCCCACATTGATAGCATCCGTAACCTAACAGACCGCTATTTAAACTCAGTATGCAAAGCAGGGTTAATTGGAGACATCTATTTCCCTTCCTTATTCAGCTCACAATAGGATAAAAAATGAATCGACCTGTAGTTTAAGCTCAACCGCAGAGAGCGACCAGCGCTTAAGAACCGCGTCCAAAATCGCTCGCTACAGGGTGTGGAATGCGGGAACCAGATCCCCCAGGCTGGTGCGGGAAGGAAGTCTGCTGAGGAAAACTAGATTCCTCATGATGTGGTGTGAAGGAATACTGCTGAGGAAAACCAGATCCCCTGGGCTGCGGCGAGAAGGAAGTCTGCAGAGGAAAACTAGATCCCCCAGGCTGCGGCGTGAAGGAATACTACTGAAGAAAACTAGATCCTCCAGGAAAACTAGATCCCCCAAGCTGCTGCATGAAGGATCCCCTAAACGGACTAATAAAAGATGGTGGCCCAGATGGAACCGCATGGGAGGAGGAGAGTAATGTCGTGAATGGTTGTGACGTATCTACAGACATTAGATCTGCCTGAGTCTGTGGGCGAGAAGCATACATGGACGAGAGAGGTACCTCGCGTACCCTAGCTCTCGAACGAGGCTGGGTCTCCTTAGCCTTACCCTTGTCAATTCGGGGTGGCATTCTATCTATTTTGAAAGAGTTATCAATAAATAAATCGACACAATAAATACACACACTTCATAAAAATCATTTGCCTTCATATAAAACTAATAATTCATTAATAAAAACTGTTCGAACACATATAAAAACAATCTATTCAAACTCTTCATGCTCTTCATCCATATTATTTTCATCATCTGATTCAATAATGTCCTCAGATTCAAACTCTTCATGCCCTTCATCCACAATATTATCTACCAATAACACAGATGCATCAATTTGATGACCCTCAACCAATGTATCACACAAATTTGTAATTTCTTCAACTTTAACCACATCATTAATATGAGAAATTTCATCGTCTTGGTAAGTAGCATCTTCCACTTGATCGTCAGTTTCAATATGAATCAATGGTTTTGTTTTGATTACAACACACCATCCACATTTACGTGGCTGAATTGAAGGGTAAGGAACATAATAAACTTGCTTAACAATATGTGACATTATGAAAAGGTCATACTCTTTGTACCTTCTGTCCATTCGAATCTCAACAGTGTTATATTTCTTATCTATTTTTGTGCCCCTGGCAGATGGATCATACCAATCACAATAAAACAAGACAACTCTATTTTCCGAGTCCAAGTAATTGTATGCCAACTCGTAAATATGCGTAACAACGCCATAGAAGTCGTCTTCACCACCATCTGTAACTCCTTTAACAAATACACCACTATTTATGGTTTTTTCCCCTTCTGTCCAGGCCTGGGTGTGAAATTTATAACCGTTCCCAAAGTATGTGTGCCATTCAATTACTCTTTGAATATGGCCTCTAGACAAGTTTGTCAAATGGAGTATTTCTTAAGTCGGTGCAACAATGCATGACAATTGCTCCTTGAACCATACTGGAAAAGATGCATGTATGTGAGCAGTAGTTGGTTGTGCACCGGTGCTTTGAAAATATGAGGCGTTAGATGCCCTATAAAGAAACATACTATTAGTTATAATGTAATAATTCAATTTGTAAAGCCAGATACATAGTTAGGGGTATACTTACTCAAGATATGACCTAACTTCAACACAGTTAATTAAGACATGAACATGTGCAGATTGCAATTCTTTTTGGGTTAGGCAATGCACATTCTCCTTTCCAGAGGGACGACCAGGAAGACCGAAGTCTGACAACGTAAACTGACTTCTTTTATTAATATCAAATTCATTCCTTATGACTCTTGGAGTTAACATCAAATGATTGAAATAATGACTGCAAAAATGTGATGTTTCCCGATGCAAGTAATGTGCACATATTAATCCTTCAGCTTTAGATTTATTTTTCGCTGATCGCTTTGAATCACCCATGAATCTTTCAATGGGATACATCCACCTGTATTGAACGGGGCCACCAAGATAGGCTTCATATGCAAGATGCACAGGTAGATGTTCCATAGAGTCGAAAAAACCAGGTGGAAAAACTCGTTCCAACTTGCATAGAATAACTAGAATATTTTGGTCCAACTTAATGATGTTATCGACTCTTAAAGTTGACACACAAATATCTCTGAAAAATTGACTTATTTCAGTTAGCGGATTAAGCACATGGTTGGGTAGTGAACTGAACGCAATTGGAAGCAATTGTTCCATGAAAACATGGCAATCATGACTTTTCATTCCATGCAACTTCCCAGTTTTGGCGTCAGCACACCTTTCTAAATTTGAAGCATAACCATCAGACATTCTCAATTCATTTAACCATCGACAAACTGCTTTAGTGTCTTGGGAAGTTAGACTGTAACAAGCCTTGGGTTTTAATAAATTTCCATTAGGCCGAGGCTTCAACTCCAAGTCTTTTCTATCACACAAAATTTCCATGTCCCTTCTACCCTTCTCACTATCTTTTGTTTTGCCTTGAAATCCATCACCGAGTTAAATACATTATCAAAAAAATTCTTCTCAATATGCATAACATCAAGATTATGTCGCAACAAATTATCTTTCCAATATGGGAGGTCCCAAAATATACTTGTTTTTGTCCAATTGTATTTGACCCCATATCCTTGAATCATGCATGCTTCACCATAATCTATGAATTTTGGCAGTTCAGAAACTCGATTCCATATTTCCTCTGGTGATAATCGAGGGGGAGGCAAATCTTTCACTCGTACATCTTTTTTGAAATCAATCTTGTTTCTTCTAAAGACATGGTCTCGTGGTAGGAATCTGCGGTGACAGTCGAACCACGAACTTTTCCCCCAAATTCCAAAGTAAAAGCCTTTGTAAATTCCATACAATGCAGACATCCCATTTTGTCGTGCGTACCCCAATAAGATAACATTCCATATGCGGGAAAGTCATTAATAGTCCACATTAAGGCAGCTCGCAAAGTAAAGTTTTGTTTGCGAGATATATCATAAGTCCATTCTCCAATCCACAACCTCTTCAAATCATCTATTAAAGGTTGTAAATACACATCGATTCCGGCTTTAGGACTTGACGGTCCTGGAATGAGGTAAGTCAAAAACATGTATGGTTTTGTCATGCACATCTCTAGAGGGAGGTTGTAAGGGGTTACGATAACTGGCCAACAAGAATATGCAATTGCGGATGCTTGGACATATGGAGTAAAATAATCAGAACATAATTCGAGTCTGACATTTCTAGGTTCTGCAACAAAATCAGAATGTACCCTATCAAAATGCTTCCATGTCTCACCATCAGATGGATGTCGCATAGTGCCTGAACTTATTTTGTTTGTATGATGCCATGTCATTTGACTTACACTGTGCATTGAAGCAAACAATCTTTTTAACCTTAGTATTATTGGCAAATAAAACACGGACTTCACTGCTACACATTTTTGTTTATGGTTAATGGCTTTACTACGAACTTGATATCTCGGACTCTTACAAAACTTACATTCCTCCAGCGCCTCATCATTAGTACCAAACTCATTGTCATAAAACAACATGCATCCATTTATGCAACAATCAATATTTCATACTTCTAAACCCAACTTCGACGCTAACCTCTTTGAATCATAATAACTTGTAGGAAAGTTGTTTTTCGTAGGAGTCACATCCAACATCATTTTTGCAAAGTATTCCAAGCACTGATCAGGAACATTCTAATTTGACTTTGTGGCCAATAATCTCACACACATTGATAATTTTGAATCTGCCAACCCCTTAAACAACGACGTATTCATGTCTTTCAACAATTGATAAAATCTTTGCGCTTCCTCATTCGGCAACTCTTCCACATCAAAATCTTGAGGTTCATCATATGTCACATTTACTCCAAAGGCATTGCCAACCATATCATTGATCAAATTAAATTGTTCCTCAAATTCCATATTTGATCGACTGCTTGATGCGTATGTATTATTTGTCTCTGCATGTACATTACTCGACAGTTCTTCTCCATTATATGTCCAAGCCCAATAATTTTTAATGAAACCCCTTCTCTTCAAATGACGTTCCACTTCCTCTGGATCATTAATTATAGGTCTACATTCACATTTAAGACAAGGACATCTTACTCCTCCTTCCCTTCGACAACGTTCTTGAGCAAATGCCCATGTAATAAAGCCTTCAAGTCCTTCCTCAAAATTTGGAGTAAGTCCGCGTCTTCCTGGTAACGTTCTATCGTACATCCAACTACGATAGTAACGAAAATATTTCATACTGCACATTTGTACTATCTGCATCATTTCAACTTAAAATGTGATTTTAATATATGCGAAATAATATAATTCTTTACACATTGGTTTAAACATAACTATATTTCATACTATATAATTTTGGATATTTCATAACTACATATTATAATTATATTGCATACTATATTAAATTATACATTTCATACCTACATATTATATCTTATAATTATACTTAACATATATAAATACTTACTTAAATAAAAAAAATTAATTCATATATCTTTATTTATGATATATGTTTCATTTCTATAAAAATATAAATATAAATATTACAATTCAATAATTAATACAAATAAATAATAATTTTTTAAGTTTTGGTAAATCTACATAAAATATTAATATAATTTTTTCATAATAGCTATATACTTTTTTCTATTATAATTTTTTCTATTTTTTAAAAAGTTATTTTACATTTGTTATAAAGTCTATTTTTTAAAATAAATTGGTTGTTTAAATTGTGTTTTTTTAACAGATATACATAACATATTAATATAACTTTTTCATTTTTATTATATATATTTTTTAAACATAAATTTCTCTAAAAGTACTATTTAACAAAAATGTTTCTATTTAATAATTGTGTTTAATATACATATTTTTTTTTCTAAAAATAACTTTACAATCTTCTTAAATAAAAATATTTTTTTAAATTATGTTTTTTCTAATTTTTTATAAATTATGTTTTTCTTTTCCAATTTTCTTTTCCAAACATTTTTCTTTTAACAACTAACATTAAAAAATTAAAATTAGAAAATATTAAAGTAAAATGTAAAACGAAAAATAAAATTAAAAAGAATGAAAATAAGAAGAAAAATTGAATACCTTTGATTGAAAATGAGCTAGTGTTGGTGTGTGGAGGAAATGGAGGATGAGAGAAATGATATGCTGAGAAGAAGAAGAACGGAAGAACAAGATACGAAGAAGAAAATAAGAAGAAAGAGAAGAAATGATATACTGAGTGAATGTGTCATACCCCAAATTTTGACCACCTAGATTCCCATCATTGCGCAAATCATCATCACAATATGGATGAACCATTAGTCTCCCCAAAGATGGGTGAGCATCCACTACACTTAAACTTAGGGTTTCAAGCCCTCTCAGAGTTCTTAGACAAAGGATCAATCAAGGAATGACATGATCTTCAACTTCTCTAAACCTCTCAAACATCCACAATGGATCAAAAGGACTCCCACTTAAAGGATTAAGCACAAGGTTGCTCCCTTCTAGGTGGATCAAGCCTCAAGATCGCCAGTGTCACCAAATTAGGGTTTTGATCGACCAGGGCCTCCAGATGGGAATTTTCCTCTGGGCACGAGCCAATACTTCAAAGCATATCTTAATATGCTCCATGGAACCTCATGGGTCCCCAAACATCAAGTCAATTTTGCCTCAGGGGATGCATACATCAAAAATCAGGATTTAGGGTTTCTTGACCTAATTCACCCCTAAGTTGACTTTTGGGACAAATCATGAGCCAAGACCACAAGACATGATTTGAGGGTCTCTAATATATCACATTGATCCATTTACAACAATGGATTGATCCAAGAAGCTTGAGCAACAAGTCTCAATTTCATCAGTACCACAGTTAGGGTTTCGCGAGAAAAGTCAACTGTATTTTTAACTTTTGACCAGGACATGCTCCCAAACCCTAGGACATGATTCAATACACCCTATAACACCCATGGAACATGTCCATAAAGTTTGATTTAGGTCAAGGACATGATTTCCTAAAGAATTGCACAGTTTGGAATTCATCAGATAAAAAGTCAATTGTGCACAAAAGTCAACTTTGACTTTTTGAGATTTTTCACAAAAATGGATTTTTAACCCTAAAATGATGTTAATGTATGATTTGAATAATCATTCATCAAGAAAAATCAAAGAAAGTGGGATAACTTGTAAAAGGGGTAACCATAAAAACTTAGAAAATTTTCTAAGTTATGAACAAAGTGGCAAGGGTACCAACTTTGGAGGATCATAACTCCTAAACCACAAAGCCATTTTCCCCATCCAAATCTTAATTTGTAGATCTCATGGCCCTCTACAAAAAACTTCAACTAGACCTCATTCCAATTCATTATGGATTTTGAGTTATGGATTGATCAAAATCACAAAAAGTGAAAATGTCACTTTTTTCCAACACTTAGTGAAATTTTCACTAAGTCAGAATCTGCCTTCACTTTTTTCCAAATGTAGGGGGATTTTTCACTTGGATCCAAAAGGTATCAAAACCAAATATGATCAAACAGTTGTTGTATCATATGAGAGCTTTCCAAAATGACCAAGAACAACACCAAATTCAATTTGAGCTAAGAGTTGTGGTAGTGGCAAAATGCCTTGCTGAAAACTGCCAAGGCAAGGAAGAATTTTGCATTTTTGGTCGATTTGCCAAAATCATCCAATTTCAAGCCTTGTCATCATCTTGGACACATCTGAGGATCAAATCTAAAGGGGACAATCACTGAGCCAAGCCTCCAAAGTCTTTGGAACAAGAAGTAGCATGCCAAACCTAGAATTGCCTAAAAGAGGGACAAGACTCCAATTTTGGATTGAAGCATTTAATAGATGCTTAGAGGTGGCATGGACTGACACATTTGCAACTGAATTCAGTCAAGATTCCTCCAACAAGTAGGGAACCAAAGCTCTGTGCTCTAACCTCTAGTCAATGGCTAGAGGAGACTTGGATTTTCATTTGCCAACATTAGCCAAACCTCTGCTGCAATTGCCATTCACTATTGATCCCAAAACAAACTTGCTCTACTATAAATAGAGCTCATTTGTGCTCAGTTTGAGTACACCAAAGCCATCAAACAGATGCTTTCCTCAAAATCTCTTTCTCTTGGCAAAAATGCCTTCTTTAGCAAGGTAACTCTGAGTTTTTGAGTTTGAGAGATTTTTCAATCAAACCAATCACACACACACACACCTCATAAACATTATATGTAGGTGATCCAAACACTCATAAGTGACCTGTAATATCAAAATCACAAAGTCACCTCTCAAAACCTCAAAATAGGCTTTTTGTGCATTTTTTAAGCCATGTCTTGATTAAGTAACTTTCCAAACCAGATAAAACCTCAAACACACTCCAAATATCATCCTTGAACTGTCCCAAATGGTTCCCCCCATCTGGAACACCATTTGAGAGAGTTTCCATTTTGGTCACTTTTAACCCCTTTTGCAAGAAAGGGCCAGTTTGTGTTTTTGCAGGTACCAGCTGATTTCAATCATTCTAAAAGCTTCTAAGGGATCATTTGAATGTGTCTAAAGCATCAAATCATTTCTGGAACAAGAGGCTTGACAGATTGCACAAAAACTCCAAAAAGCTCAAAAAGAGGTAAGCCTCATGACTTGAACTTTCCAAAATATGCAATGATTTGAAGTCCACTGATCATGCACACCTCATACATGTTATATATGTTGTGTTTGAACCAATTGATCATGTAATTCATGCCTGTATCAAAGGGTAGCATAGAAAATGCCATTATAGGCCTTTTTCAAAACCACTATTGGGTTTTGAGGAGAGAGTGTGATCTGAAAAAAATACCACCACCATTAGATTCCTTGTGAAATTATGGTCCAGATGCATATAAATTTTGTCTCAAACCATTAAGAATTGAGAAAGTTATGACCTTCACGTTTCTGAGCCAAAACTTGTCTTGCATTGCCTTGGGCCAGACCTAAAACCAAGACATGACTTGTATAATTGTGTTTTCACTTCAAACAATGGATGTATCACCACCCCAGTGGTAAGGCGCGCGCCTTGTGACCTTGAGGTCGTGGGTTCAAATCCCACCCATGCCATTTTGTGTTTTTTTCACATTTTTGCTATTTTTCCAATATTTTATGTTTTATTAATTAATTGGAAAATTAATAACTCTTTCAATTTTAATTATTTTTGATTGGTTCTTTTTGCAAAAAATACAAAAATATTAAAATATTTTATTCCACAAAAAAATTAAGTTTATATTATTTATTTAATATAATTAGTATTTTTGTGAATAAATTCATTTTTAATTGTTTTTAAACATTTTAAAAGTGAATATTTACTTTGAAAATTAAAACCAAATGAGTTTAAATATCCCTTGTGATTATCCCTCATTTTTTTCAAACCTTAAACAAAATCACAAATGGTTTATTCAAATTTATTTGGTATTTTGTTTGATTTTCTTTAAATATTTACTTTTAAAGAATAAAATTAGGGTTTCTTTGATTTTCACCCTCACAAAACAATTTCAAACACTTTGGGCCTCTAATAGAGTGTAAGACCCAATCCTTTGCAAATACAAACCTATCTCGGGCCTCACTTATTGTATAAGTCCCGTTGTATTTCAAAAATTCGGCGTGATCGTCGCCCGTTTAAAATAAACCATCTGGGCCTCTCCTCGAGCTATAAGACCCATTCAAAACTTTTGGGCCTCTATTAGAGTGTAAGACCCAACCCCTTTGAAAACCTAACCATTTTGGGCCTCAGTCATTGTATAAGACCCACTGCGTTTTCAAAATCTCGGCGCGATCGCCATTTCAAAAGAAAAAACATCTGGGCCTACCCTCGAGTAGTAAGACCCATTTCTTTTCTTTAAAACTCTTTGGGCCTCTTGAGAGAGTGTAAGACCCATCCCTTTGTACAGAAAACTTTCCTAGGCCTCAATCACTTGTATAAAGTCCCCCTGTACAAAATAACAGTGCGATCACTGGTAAAACCTTGGGCCTCTCCTTGAGCTATAAGCCCCAATCTTTCTTTTTAAAGCACTTTCTCCTTTGATTTTGGATATACTGTTGTTTTCAATCTTTCTTTGTTGAACAAGTAACCCAAACAGCATGGAATCTCTACAACCGAGTAAGTGTTTATACGCTTTCATTTACCGCTTTCATATACATATAATTGTATTGTGGGGCTGTTTCACTGTAAGTCTTCTTTCATAAACTCATATCGATTGTGTAATAATAGTATAGATATTTAGAGTTTCCCCAGCAACTACGTCTAGCATTAAGCCCGTTGATCACTCTTAGAAATAGACAAAACTAGATCCCCACAAGATTACCAGATACAGTCTTCCCTCCTCTCGGGGTTAAATAATATGGAGACGTGAAAGGCAACATTCTCGGTGAACCCTTTCACAGACTGTCACCCTTAGAAATCGTCAAAGAAACTCTATTCCCCAGAGATGATCTTTTCTCCGTGAATGGCATCGCTTGAGTTTCTTCCAAATTCTCGAACTTTCCTGGCTTGATCTATTCTCTGTGAATAGTCTGTCTTGAATTTCTTGGGGTTTGGGGACCCACAGGCTTCCTAAAAGTATCCCCGCCTCCTCTTGGGCGTTGTACAAGGACCCTACGGCTTCTTAGAAGTATTCACAGCCTCCTCTTAGGCTTCGTATAAATGATTTCTTCCTCCGGGAATAATATCCTCCTCTTGGGCTTCGTACAAATTGTCCCTCGGCTTCTTAAAAGTTTCCAGCCTCCTCTTGGGCTTCATACAAATTGTCCCGATGACCTCCTAGAGGTATAGGAACAAAAATTAGTCATCTTAATAGAACAGTCTTTCAAAGAGTCTATATCCTGCTACTACTGTTTCTCAAAGCATAGTACAAAAGATGAAACTCTAGACTTGGATAGTCTAATTCCCTTGAGTCTCGAAGACGTTCTTAAAGTCCCTTTTAAAAAAATAGGAAGAAAACCTATAGACTTGGACAGTCTCAATCCCCATTAGATTTCACATTTCCTTAAAGAAACAGGAAATATCCCTGATCCTCGAATCAAAATCCCTGAGTGCAAATATTACTCATATAAGAACTGATTTTCTCTTTAAATCAGCATATTGGACCTGTCACTCAACTGAAACAGTAACCACAGCCTCCATCTCGGGCTTTGTACGAGATACAAAAAGACTCTCTTGTTGAGTCGAACATTTTTCAGCCTCCACCTCGAGCTTTGTACGAGATACAAAAAGGCTCTTATTGAGCTAAACATTTTTAGCCTCCATCTCGGGCTTCGTACGAGATACAAAACACTCTCTTGTTGAGTATAAAAAGCTCTCTTGTTAAGTCAACCTTTAGCCTCCGTCTTGGGCTTCGTACAAGACACATCTAAAATCACTCTCTTGTTGAGTCAAACCCTTTTAGCCTCTCTCTCGGGCTTCGTACGAGACATAGAAAAGCATCCTCTGGTTGGGTCAACAACCTCCTCTTAGTCTTTGTATAAGAAAATCCCGGTTGAGACAATCAACCTTTTAGCATCAAAGTTGTGCCTCGTTCACAGTATACAAACATCAACAACTCCTTTCCCTTCATCTAACTGCTGTAAGCGGCAAGCCTGTGGATCATCTACATCCATGCCACTGTCCCTCTTTTAGCATGAGAAATTCCTAAGGAAAGATGGCATTGCTCTACACTGAGTTAAAGTCTTCTCCTTCAGGTTGGAAATCCCCTATGAAGGAAATTATGGCATTTCCGGATTCACATATCCCGGTTAAAGTAATTTTCCTTTGTAATCAGTCACCCAACAATTGTGACAAACAAACCCCCCTTTAGAGATGACAAATTGTCTCTAAAGTCGAAAACCTTTCAGCTTCACATCTTGGTCTTTGAACAAGATACAAATAGACTTTTCAACTTCACATCTTGGGCTTTGAACAAGATACAAACAACCTTTCGCTTCATGTCTTGGGCTTTGAACAAGACACCAAAACACCATTTCCTCCCATAGAATAGGAGGAACTACGATCGCTCTGATTTCCCTGTTTCAGAAAACAGGAATACGTAGGCATAAGATTGAAAGAAAAATCTTAGCGAGTACACTAATAAAAAAACCCAAAAGAACGAAGAAAAAGGCCCCCATTACCATATAGCATCCGTAACCTAACAGACAACTGTTTAAACTTAGTATGCAAGCAGGGTTAATTGGAGACATCTATTTCCCTTCCTTAGTCAGCTTTCAATAGGATAAAAAATGAATCGAACTGTAGTACCCCGAAAGGAGCGACATCGCCTAAGAACCGCGTCCAAAATCGCTCGCTACAGAAAAGTGGCGCCCACCGTGGGGCTCAAATTGACTCGTTTTTATAATCTAGGGTGAAAACCTTGGACAAATCCTTTTCTTGGTAGTGTTTTCACTGGGGACAAGACTTTGGTTGACTTCACTAGGATCTTAGGTCAAAAACCTGTAAAGTTGGGAAGGAACCACAGAATGGCGACTCCGCCGGGGAGCCATTTTCTGTCAGGAACATATGATTCATAACTCTTAAAAGTCTAGGACATTAGGACAAATATATATACTACTTTTCCTAATTGATATATGTGTTTATTTTTCTGCTAATGGGAATGCGTGTGATGCCGCATGTGGAAAGATTGAGTATACACCTAGGAAAAACCCCTTTAGTGGTGCGGAAGCTATCAGAAATAGTTGTCAGGCGATACCACCCTCTTCTGAGGACTCTTATAAAAAACACCACCTAGCACGGTTCCCGGCCCGCTGGTGTTTTCTCGACAAGAGTTGATAATGTTGAGAGACAGGTATAAAAATCACTAGTATAAACCTTTGGGATGGGTAGAGCCTTGACTCCATGACACCGACCCTTTGACCCCGTGTTTTTTCTATGTTTTTGTGTGCTGTATTCATGCATTCATTTAAAAAACATTAAAACAAAGAAAATCTTCTCTTCTAGTCTCTCTTTTTCAAATTAAACTAAGACAATGATTGCAAATGTCAGAGAAAAGGATTGCACTCATGGATTTCGGTAGAAGGAGAACTCATCAGTATACCTTCAAGATTCCAAAACTAGAGAATTTGAGAGGTTTGGCGAGAATGATCACAAACCAAGAGGCTTTCAGAGCCAAGTATGGAGGTCTGCTACCTCTGTTAAGGGTCCAAGTAATTGAAAGAATCATGGATGCACTCATTCAGTTTTACGATCCGGTCTATCACTGTTTCACATTCCCGAATTATCAACTAGCACCAACGCTGGAGGAGTATTCTCATCTGATCAATTTACACATCACTGATTGAGCTCCATTTTCTGGACTGGAAGAAATTCCAAAGGATCGGACCATTGCAAGAGCAATTTATTTGGACGAGTCAGAGGTCAGGACTCACATGACCACTAAGGGTGGGCTCCCAGGTTTGCCAGCCCAGTTTCTGACAATGAAGGCTCTATACTTTGCTAGTATAGGGAACGTGACTGCTTTTGAAAGCATCTTTGTTTTACTCACCTACAGGTTATTTTTGTTTCCCAACATCAATAACTTCGTCGATATCAACTCCATTAAGGTTTTTCTCATTGGAAACCCTGTGCCGACTTTACTCGCAGACACATATCATTCTGTACACTTAGGGAATCTGTACAGCAGAGGGGAGATCACATGTTGTGTACCTCTGCTATACAAATGGTTTATTTCCCATTTGCCTAAGTTTACCGCTTTTTGGGATCATAAGAGTGCCTTACGTTGGTCGCAGAAGATCATGTCCCTTACCAGCTCTGATATAGATTGGTCCAATAGGATTCATGACGGAATCAAGATCATTGACCATTGTGGAAACTTCCCCAACGTACCCCTTATAGGAACTAAAGGAGGAATCAATTACCATCCAGTATTGATTCGTCGTCAATTCAGATACCCGATGAGGCATGTCCCGCGTAATGCTCATCTGGAAGGTCTTTTCTTCAAGGAAGGAGAAAATGACAGAGCACTAAAGATGGAAATAATGCACGCTTGGAAACATGTTCATAAGAAAGGACGAGAGTCTCTAGGAAAACCGGACTGTGTCTCAGTGGAGCCTTATCTCCACTGGGTACAAACTAGAGCTCTCAAGCTAAAAATGCCTTATCCTCCTCACAGAGTTCTTCCGCCAAGGGAATCTATCATGTAATTCATGACTGAAATGGAAAAACTCCAAGTTACTCTCAACAAAGTTCAACGGGAGAGGAGGTCTTGGAAGAACAAGTACCGCATTCTCAATGTGGAGTGTATCAAAATACAACAATTACTCAAAGATAAGGATGCTCTGATTGAGATTTTGGAGCAGCATGCTGTAGAAAATCAAGATGACCAAAGGAATGTGCTCACTCCTTTCACCTGGAAAAGGAATGACAACCCAACAACGGCCCAAGAGCCCCGGTCCAAGAAAAGGAAAGTACCAGAATCAGCACCCGAGTTCTCCTCAGAGAGGACTCTGGGCCCATTAGCTTAGGTTTCTGTTTTCGCACCTTGTAATCTACTGTATATCTATTTTTCCAATCCTTTGAATTTAATAAAAAGGACTTTCCCCACTGTTTGATATTTGCAATCTGATTGTCAAAGTTTATTTTGATTAAACCAAAAAAACAATTAATATAATAATTGCATTCATCATTCTCCCGTCACGTATTCTTCTTACCTACGAATCTCACGTTTGTGTCTCGATTCTAGAGTCAAACTTCTCATTTGTACAATACTCGGGCCAATCGTCAGAAAAAGATGGATGATCTCGAGGAAGAGAACAAAGAGTTGAAAGAAGAGATCGACGCTCTGAGAGAAGATATGAGAAAGCTTCGTAATGACAAGCAAGCCATGGCAGAAGCTCAGCTACAAAGAACTGTGATCTCAGAGATCACCTCAATGCCCATAGTGGAGAAGTATGATCCTAGGTACAAAATGCTGAAAGATCGTCCCTGGGGCATGCCTGTTAACTATATCCCAGAAGGATATGTTCCGCCGACCACTGGAGATCCGGAAACTTCGGCAGAAGCCACTGGGCCTGAAGGTTACAAACTTCGGGAAAGCGAGGATGCCAGAGGCATACTGAGGACTCCTGAAGGTTACAAACTTCGGGAAACGTCAAGATTCACTGCCTTAGTAACGGTACCACCCCCTGTGGTGCACACTATCCCAGAAGGACAGATTCCACAGATACCTTCTGGTAGAAAGGAAACTATGTTCGACAGGATGGACGAATTCCAGGAGCAGTTCCTGGAAATGCAGAAGGAACTGCAAGCCATTCGCGGTCAGGATTTATTTGGAAAGGACGCTGCAGACCTTTGTTTGGTCCCCAATGTGAAAGTTCCGCATAAGTTCCAAGTGCCCGACTTTGAAAAATACAAGGGTAACTCTTGCCCTCAAAGTCATTTGGTGATGTACGCTCGGCGAATGTCAGCTCAGACAGAGAATCAGGACCTACTGATTCACTACTTTCAGGATAGTTTAACCGGTGCCGCGTTAAAATGGTACATGGGTTTAAACCGCGCTACGATTAGCACATTCAGAGATCTTGGCACTACCTTCGTCCAACAATACAAATACAATTTAGACATGGCACCCGACAGAGATCAACTCAGATCAATGTCGCAAAAGGACAAGGAAACCCTTAAGGAGTACGCTCAGAGATGGCGTGAAATTGCCGCCCAAATTTGTCCACCTCTTGAGGAAAAAGAGATGACAAAGATCTTCTTAAAGACCTTAAGCTCATTTTACTACGACATAATGGTTGCCAGTGCGCCCAGTGACTTCACCAAAATGGTCAGTATGGGGGTACGTCTCGAGGAAGTTGTTCGAGAAGGACGTCTAGTAAAAGACGCTGGATCTTCAAGTAGTACAAAACGATATGGTAGTGCTCTCCCTAAGAAAAAAGAGCAGGATATTGGGAATATCTCTCTTGGAAAGCAAAGGCGACGTTATCAACCAGTAGCAGCTGTAACTCCTGCTATCAACCCTGCGCCTGTTTCTGCGTATCAGCCTTAGGTTGCGCAGAGCCAACCTAATCAACAGTAATTTCAGCAAAGGACTCAACAACCTCTTCAGCAGGCTCGTCCTCTATATAATAACAACCATACCACGCGGTCACAAGGATTTGATCCTATACCTGTATCGTATGCAGAACTATTTCCGTTACTACTGGCCAAGGGGCACATCCAGACTAAGTCCCCTCTTACAGTACCGGAAAATCTGCCTTTTTGGTTTAAGGTGGATCAGACATGCCTTTATCATTAAGGAGGACCAGGGCATAACATAGAGACTTGCCTTAACTTCAAATCCAATGTGCAAAAGCTTGTTAGGAGTGGGCTCTTATCTTTC
Source organism: Lathyrus tuberosus (assembly GCA_022829125.1). Taxonomy (NCBI): domain Eukaryota; kingdom Viridiplantae; phylum Streptophyta; class Magnoliopsida; order Fabales; family Fabaceae; genus Lathyrus; species Lathyrus tuberosus. The sequence goes on along the minus strand of JALAZF010000199.1, from coordinate 2,595,751 downwards.
AAAGATACGAATCTAAATGTTCTTACGAACCCGCTGCCTCAACATGAGAAAGCTGCAGTCAATCTGATAGAGGAAGAGTCTAACAATGTCTATCGAATTCACGATGTACTCTTGTTAAAGACCAATCTGATCAAGATGCATTGTAGACAGAGTGGGTATGGCCATGTGCCACCTCATAATTATCATCAGCGTGATATCTGCTCTAAAAGCAATCAAGGATGTTCAGTGGTGCAATCAGCTCTACAGGAACAAATGGATCTCGGATGGATCCAAGAGCACCGAGTTCGTGGAATTAACATGGTCTATACGAATTCCAACGTCATTCAAAACCACGACGTCCGTGCGATGAATGTCAACCTGGTGGCAATGCACTCTAGGCAAACCCAGTATCATAATCTGCCACGGCACGATTACAGTTCCTGTCTGACTTGCTCGGTAAACAAACAGGGATGCTCTTTTATACAAGAGGCCCTCCAGCGTCAGATGGATCTTGGATGGATCCAGGACTACCGTGATAGGAATCCCTATCAGATCAACATGATCCAAATCTTCGACATTTGTTTAATAAATACCAACCTGGTAGAGTTACATGCTGAGCAGGTCTGGCTCGGGTTCCTGGTATCACATGATTATCAGAGCTGTAAGGCGGGTTGCGAACACAATCAAGGTTGTACCCTTGTCCAGGAGGCGCTTCAGCACTTGTTAAATCACTGGTGGATGCCAATCTATATGGATGAAGATACTCAGCAAATTAGTATCAATAACAGGAACCCTACTCGGCGTCAAAGTTAGGATGTCCGATCTGTGGAAGCTAACCTAGTGAGGTTACATTGTATTCAAAGCGGGTGTGGCCAGGTGCCACCACACAAGTATGAACGTTGTAGGATCTATTTGGAAAGTAACCAAGGATGTTACCTTGTGCGAGCAGCTCTTCAGGGTCAGGTGGATCGTAGAGAGATTCGCCTATATCCGGGTTCCGGACCAATCAACTTGGCGCCGGACTAACCCGCAGATCAAATTGAGGATGTTGTTGTAATCTCTGATCATCAAAGGGCTAGGGATGTTTGTACCATCATCCCTCTACTTGACAAATCAAGAGTTACTAACCAGGAACGGATCGAGATTGCTTACGATGGTCAGAAAAATCGGAAGGCTCCCATAGTCATATATCTACCGGGACCACTACCGTATGAATCAGCTAAGGCTATCCCTTACAAATACGGTGCAACAACAATCAAGAACAGGAAGGACATTCCGTTACCCTCCATCGTGAATATTGGAGACATCAGTCGAGTAACACGGAGTGGTAGAATCTTCAACCGAGGAGTTGGAGAGTCCAGCAAAGAAAAGAAACCTCAGACAAAAGTTCCTAATCCACCAGTCGGTCAGTCCAGTAATCCTGACCTTTCAAAAACGATGATGAAATCCTAAATCTCATCAAAAGGAGTGAATACAACATTGTTGATCAGCTGTTACAGACTCCTTCAAAGATCTCAGTATCATCACTGTTACTCAGTTTGGAAGCCCACAGGGAGGCTCTACAGAAAGTCTTGGAGCAAGCCTTTGTGGAACAGGAAACGCACAGTTATTTATTAGGAAGACCTTGGATACATCAGTCTGGGGCGGTCACCTCGACCCTCCACCAAAAGTTAAAGTTCGTCCAGAACGGCCAACTCGTCACGGTCTGTGGAGAACAAGCCTTGCTCGTGAGTAACTTATCATCATTTACTTGTGTAGAACAAGAGGAGTTTGTTGGGACTCAGTTCCAAGTGCTTTCGGTGAGCAAGGACAATCAATCCGAAGAGGGAACTTCCATTTCCTCATACAAAGATGCTATCAAAGCGGTCGAGAGTACCAATACAATAGGATGGGGACATCTAGTCATTCCCACTGACAATAAAAAAAGAAGGGTCTTGGTTTTTCTGCAACTTGTACCCAGACAGCTACTACCAGTGATGAAAGTCTTCATCCCATTCAGGACTTTTTCCACAGTGGAGGTTTCCTTCAACCAGTGACTCAAGAAGTACACACTATCAATGAGGAGGATCCCTCCGACACAGATGAGGAATGGAAGTCCTATCTTAACGAGGACGGTTATATGTCTCTGGATGAAACGCAGACTCCATTTTGCTTTCCTGCACAGGGTCCGAGATTTATACCCCGGTCGGATGTCAAAATGATATATGGAGATTGTGATCCGGAAGGATGCCGTGCTCCACCAAACTCATTAGAGGAAGACACTCCGATGAAAGACAACTTTGACCACAACTATTATGGCCCGATGGATGGCCTACCAATGTGGCGGCCGTATCCAGGAGACTTGGGGCAAGAGAATCAGCCGAACAATGAAAATCAGCTAAGCATCAATGAACAGAATACCTGTGTCCCCACCATGTCATGGGATCAACACCCAGGGTATCCTGAAAATACCCCGCACGACGATGAATTCGCAACGTTCGCAGGACTAGAATTCATTAACTATGCTTTTCCCGTGGTCAACGTCATCGAAAGAGATGACTCCTCCAGTTCCAAAGAAGTGTGGGACACCTTGGGACAACCAAGTGGAAAGTACGACTATACGGTCAAGTACACTGCTCCTGAAAGCTCTCGTATCAAGCTCAAAGACATTCAGCCAACTGGGTGGGGAGATCTACTTGAGAGCACAAATGCTATGCAAAATGCAACAGAAGAATCCTCCTACGACAACTCTGCCTGGGAGACAGATTCCAATGATCCTGCTCCGCTAGAAATCAACGTTATTTCTAAAGACAAATCAAGGAAGGTGCCAGACTTTGTGATTCACCGAGGAGTTCACCGCCAATGGGTTGCTGTCGATGTTCCGAAGATTGTTCATAAGTCAAAGTAATTGCCGTCTTTAACCTTTCACCTTGCCTAGGTGAAAGGGATGTTTTGATAGGGCTCACTTTCTGTAAATTTCCCTCTTCACTTCGCCCAAAGCGACAGAGTTTTATTTTATAGGGCTGTAGTTTCAAGAATCGACTTGTTCATTAATAAAATAACGCCGTTCTGTAATTTCTGCATTAATTGCTGTTTTCTCTTTTGGCTTTTCTCAGAAAATGGTAATCCTAAAAAATAATTAAAAATAAACAAGCTGTTTTTCAAAGAAAAAACACTGCACACACTTGCATTTTCTCTATCTCTTCTAAAAATAATCATCACGTCATGCAGATTGCTTGTTTTAAACCCCGTTGAAACATACGATCCGATGCCTTCTCCCGACTTTGAGTTCCCAGTATTTGGGGCTGAAGAAGAAAATGACGACGAAATTCCAGAAGAGATTTCCCGACTACTCAAACAAGAGGAAAGGTCCATTGAACCTCACCAAGAGCCATTGGAAGCGGTAAACTTGGGTTCAGAAGAAGAGAGAAAAGAAATCAGAATTGGGGCACTACTTAGTCCAACTGTCAAAGAAAGTTTGACAAAACTTCTCAAAGAGTTTCCCGAGGTGTTCGCTTGGTCCTATCAGGACATGCCAGGGTTGGATACCAGCATCGTGGAACATCACTTACTGTTACGGTCAGAATGTCCGCCAGTAAATCAGAGGTTGAGACGGACTCATCCGGAGATGGCCATCAAAATCAAAGAGGAGGTACAGAAACAGATTGACGCGGGTTTCCTCGCCACGTCAGAATATCCTCAATGGTTAGCCAACACCGTACCTGTTCCCAAAAAGGACGAAAAGGTCAGAATGTGTGTCGACTACAGGGATCTAAACAAGGCTAGTCCAAAGGACGACTTTCCTTTACCACACATTGACATGCTGGTTGACAGTACAACAAAGTTCAAAGTTTTCTCCTTCATGGATGGATTCTCGGGCTATAATCAAATTAAAATGGCGCCGAAAGACATGGAAAAAACTTCGTTCATTACCCCATGGGGTACCTTTTGTTACAAAGTAATGCCGTTCGGTTTGAAGAACGCCGGGGCAACTTATCAACGGGCCATGACTACTCTTTTTCATGACATGATACACAAAGAAATTGAGGTATATGTCGATGATATGATTGCAAAATCTAAGATAGAAGAGGAGCATGTGGCCCACCTATCAAAACTATTTGAGCGGTTGATAAAATACAGACTCCACTTGAATCCCAACAAATGCACATTCAGTGTCCGTTCAGGGAAACTATTAGGGTTCATCGTCAGCCAGAAAGGACTCGAGGTTGATCCTGACAAGGTCAAGGCCATTCAAGAAATGCCTTCTCCAAAAACTGAAAAACAAGTCAGAGGATTCCTGGGACGTTTGAATTACATCTCCAGATTCATATTCCTCATGACCGCGACATGTGCGCCGATTTTCAAGTTACTTAAAAAGAATCAGGACTGCGTTTGGACAGAAGACTGTCAAACCGCCTTCGACAGTATTAAGGAATACCTGTTGAACCCTCCGATTTTATCACCTCCAGTGGAAGGAAGGCCGCTGATTATCTACCTCACCGTCCTGGAAGACTCCATGGGCTGTGTACTTGGCCAACAAGACGAAACCAAACGGAAAGAGTCTGCCATCTACTATTTGAGCAAGAAATTCACCGACTGTGAAACTTGGTATACGATGCTCGAGAAAACTTGCTGCACTTTAGCTTGGGCAGCCAAACGTCTTCTCCAGTACATGATTCGCCACACTACTTGCTTAATCTCCGAAATGGATCCAATCAAGTACGTCTTTAAAAAGCCTGCTCTCACGGGAAGGATTGCCCGTTGGCAGATGTTGTTATCAGAATACGACATCGAATACCACACTCAAAAAGCTGTTAAAGGGAGTATTTTAGCCGATTATTTGGCTCATCAACTGATTGACGATCAAGAATCAATCGGGTTTGACTTCCCAGACGAAGATGTCATGTATTTGAAAATGAAAGATTGCAATGAACCGCTACCCAGTGAAGGGCCAGAACCAGGTTCCCAATGGGGACTTATCTTTGACGGAGCAGTTAATCATTATGGAAATGGAATTGGGGCAATCATTGTCACCCCTCAGGGTACCCACATTCTTTTCACCGCCAGACTGACATTCAAGTGTACGAACAACGAGGCCGAATACGAAGCTTGTATCATGGGTCTTGAAGAAGCGATCGACTTAAGGATCAAAAACTTAGAGGTACACGGCGACTCAGCCCTGGTTATCAATCAGATCAAAGGAGATTGGAACACATACTAATCAGGATTAATTCCTTACAAAGATTATGGAAGAAGGTTGCGACCTTTCTTCAACAGAATCGAGTTTCATCACATCCCTCGTGAAGAGAATCTCATGGCTGATGCATTAGCCACTCTTTCTTCCATGATTAGTGTAGGTCAATGGAATAACATACCTAAGATTGACATAATGCGCCTTGAGCGGCCCGCTTACATCTTCGCGATCGAAGCAGTCATAGACGACAAACCTTGGTATCACGATATCAAAAGCTTTCTTCAGAAACGAGAGTACCCACATGGGGCACTAAGGAAGGACAGGAAAACCCTTAGAAGGCTGGCAGGCAGTTTCTTCCTGAGCGGTGATACCCTCTATAAGAGAAATTTTGACATGGTCTTGCTCCGATGCGTAGAAAGACCAGAAGCAGACATGCTGATGAAAAAAATTCACGAAGGATCCTTTGGCACTCATGCCAACAGACATACAATGGCGAGCAAAATTCTAAGAGTATGGTACTACTGGTTGACCATGGAATCTGACTGCTACAAGTACATGAGGAAGTGTCACAAGTGTCAGATATACTCCGACAAAATTCATGTACCGCCAACGCATCTCAAAGTTCTCTCTTCCCCAAGGCCTTTTTCCATATGGGGAATTGACATGATTAGCATGATTGAGCCCAAGGCTTCAAATGGACATCGATTCATCCTGGTAGCCATTGATTACTTCACCAAATGGGTCAAAGCAGCGTCATACGCTAATGTAACCCGACAAGTGGTAGTCCAATTTATCAAAAACAATATCATCTACCGTTATGGCGTTCCGATCCAGATCATTACGGATAATGGATCTAACTTGAACAATAAGATGATGAAAGAGTTGTGCGCTGAATTCAAGATCGAACACCATAACTCATCTCCCTACCGACCTAAGATGAACAGAGTGGTAAAAGCGGCTAACAAGAACATCAAGAAGATTGTTTAGAAGATGGTTGTAACCTATAAAGACTGGCACGAGATGCTACCCTTTTCTCTTCATGGTTATCGCGCATCTGTCCGCACTTCAACAGGGGCAACCCCTTTCTCTCTAGTATATGGCATGGAAGCAGTGCTCCCTGTCGAAGTAGAGATCCCATCAATCCGGGTATTGATGGAAGCTAAGCTTACAGAAGCTGAATGGTGTCAAAGTCGACTCGACGAACTAAATCTGATTGAAGAAAAGTGAATCACGACACTATGCCACGGTCACTTATATCAGCAAAGAATGAAGAGGGCGTTTGATAAAAAGGTCCGACCTCGCGTCTTCAGAAAAGGAGACCTCGTGCTCAAGAAGATACAATCTTTTCTCACTGACTCTTGGGGCAAATGGACTCTGAATTATGACGGTCCCTATGTGGTTACGAAAGCTTTCTCAGGCGGTGCCTTGAGACTTGCAACCATGGACGGAGAGGAATTTGCCTACCCCACGAATGTTGATGTAGTCAAGAAATACTTCGCCTAAAAAAAAACGTCTCGGTGGATTGAAAACCCGAAAGGGCGGTCCAGGCAAAAATTAGAGACATGATCAAAAATCATCCCGTTGGATTGGAAACATCACAGTACAATCCAAGTAAAAATTAGGGATAATGGCAAGTAACTATGTTCAACAAAAGGGCAAATCCTCAGCAGCAGTTACACCATTGGAGTAAAACTCCAGTCAAGGTCATCTTCGACAGAAGCTCAGGATGTTCAGAACTCAAAGTTGGTAGAAGGATAGTGGTCTTCATGTCTCAATGTAGCCCTTTTCCCTGTAAATTACCATTTTTCTAACTTTGTAAATACTCTATGGAATCACGCGTTTTGCTGATGTCCATCCTATCAATAAAATTTGAGCCCTTGTGCTTTTGTTTGTAAATCTTATTTGTTTTAGCTTTACAGAACGACGTTTTAACATGATTAACGATTCTTGAAATAAAACAAAAATGAATTTACTTAATTTTTCTGCTTTTAAATTAAAGATGGCATTTTCTTTTGACTGTTGAACATCGAAAGAACATCAAACGCTTCTCCAGAAGTAGGCGGACTTCGAAGTGCAGAATCAAAGTACTCCTTCTAAACCAGCACACCTGAACGAAGGATCAGCTGTATCAGAGGCGGCTTTCCCATCTGTTACCCTCGGTCGAGTTCTTATCTCCTAAGCCTAACCAACATAGCTCCCAACAGGGACTATTTCTCCTAAGCAAGGTGGATTTGCTATTTTGAACCAACGGTATTTCTTTGCCCCGCGATGGACGAGTATCCAGCCGTGTTCATCCATCAGTCTGTATGTCGCGTCAGTTTTGTCAGCATATACGTACATACATCATGCATTATTAATTTGCATTCTCATTCATATTGCATCACTATCACTCCAGTCGGTCTTATCCCTAGTGATAACTGTCTTCTCAGTCGAGTTGTCAGTTCTTTCCTCGATTAGGAAATGTTGCGTCTGAACAATCTCTCTCCTCCAGTTTATTTCTGGATTGAAGTTTGGCCCTTGACCACTTTAATAACTTGAACCTTGTCGCTCCCGAGATTTTCATCCAAGTACAAACGCGAAAGTGGCATGGAAACAGACTCGCCAGCAATATGTATTTATCCCAAGAGAGGGAAAGGAAACACCGCATAAACCTGAGGGAAGGAAAGAGCATGGTCTTGCGACAAAGAGAACTGGGTTCGGGAGTCGTTTACGCGAGGGGAAGGTATTAGCACCCCCACGCGTCCATCGTACCCGATGGGATCCACGCTTGCTGTTCGATCAAAGGGTGTCATCGTCTGGAGCTCCACTGCTACTGGAAAGGAAAAGGAAAAGGAACGGAAAAGAACGAGGAAACGGGGAAGAAAAGAAGAAAGAAGTGACTCGATAGGACGTTATCGTTGTCCTAGGCCTATGTATTCCCTCAGTACAATGGGAAAGTCAGAGTCAACGTAGTTCGACGGACTACGGGGAAAGGTTGCTCGTCGAGATATCGCATCTCGTGCCTACGTATCTTCAATCAGACGAGAAAGAAGAATCAGAGCAAACATAGTTCGGCTTAACAAGGGTTGCTTGGTTTATATTTTTTTAATGGAAACGTCAGAATGCGCGTCCCAACAGTTAGGTGTTGCAGCTCGCTGTACGGAGACTTAGGCGTTACCTGTTTGCGGTAGAATGGACGTGACGAGTCCTTAAGAATGGAGTGAATGAGATGAGAAGAGAAGTTGTTTGTTTGTTTTTGTCTTTTAAGAAAGAAGTGTTTTGATTATCGTTGTGTTAGTAACACGTATTGCATTCAAGTCTATGATATAGGATCGAATGCGTCGCATGGTCGTCCTAACAGGACGTATGCTAAACACTCTAGAAAGGTGGGGGGAAACCCTTCTCCTTCCATTTCCCACACGCAAGGCTCGCATGCAATATGCGTTAATCCCTTATTAAATGTTTTTGATTTTGTTTTGAGATGAGAAGAAGAGAGACTCAAAGGTTAAGAAAGGTAAAATCTAATGAGGGAGACTAAGACTCAAACCCTAAAGTTATCATACATGGATGTTCCTAAGGGTTAAGTGTGGTTTAGAAACCTAACTCTAAAAGAAAAGAGAAGAAGAGTGAGTTCTAACTTACTTCGAAGATGGAAGCTAAGTTAAGAACTCAAAGGGGATGAAAGAGATTGAACAATGAAAGCATTGAAATGCTTTGCACAACCACAAAAGAGAAAACATTAAAAAGATGAGGGAAGAAAGTTGTATGTGGGAGCACACACACACACATGACTTACCATTAGCCCCTACAAGCAAAGGTTAGTTCAATAATGCCATAAGAAAGCATAAGTAAAAGAAAGAAAACAATTAAGCATCAAACTACTTGTGAAATGAAATTAAGCATCAAACAAAGCTCAAACCTAAAAGGAAAGAATTTTAAGTACTAAATGTCGCTCCCAGGATTTTCATCCAGGTACAAACGCGAAAGTGGCGCGAAAAACAGAGTCGCCAGCCGTGTAAATTTATCCCAAGAGAGGGAAAGGGAACATCGCATAAACTTGAGGAAGAGGGAAAGGAATGGTCATCGCAACCATAGCCTGGGTTCGGGAGTCGGTTACGCGAGGGGAAGGTGTTAGTACCCCACGCATCCATCGTACTCGATGGGATCCACGCTTGTTGTCTATTCTAAGGGTGAGTTATCCTAACATCTATGGCTGCACTAAAACAGGGAAGGGGAAAACTAAGACAGACTCGGTAGGACGTCGTCGTCCTAGGCCTACGTACCCCCTTTGTGCAATGGGGAATTCAGAGTCAACGTAGTTCAGACCAAGTTCTTTTTGTGTTTTTTATGAGCGACGTTAAGTTCGCGTCCGGCAGTTAGGGTCGATGCCTGTTTACGACTCAGACGGAAGGTAACGTGCCCTTTTTGAAAATAGCCTTTAGGTTGACGATCCCGAAGGACAAAAAGGTTTGAAGTTTGTTTGTATTTTTTAGGACAGAAGTGACTTTAGTTAGTTCATAACCCAACTTGAACCAAAGTCTATGACACGGGAGCGAATACGTTGCATGGTCGCCCCCAATGGGACGTATGCTCAACACTCTAGAAGAGAGAAGGGGGACCCCTCAATCTTCATTTCCTATGTTTAAGGCTTGTGTGCAAGGCAAGTTGACCTTATTAAGTATCTTAGAGATGTTATGAGATGAGAAGAGGTACTCAAAAGAAAAGAAAAACACTACGGGGAAAGTCTATCCTAATGTTATCATGCAAAGATGGCCCTAAGGGGAGGTTTGGAGGGAGACTATCCTAGGTAATTTTGTCCTAATGTTATCATGCAAAGGATTGAAAGCCTAATGTCTCTCCTACCTCAAACTTAATCAGAAATTAAGTCTAGCTAGGAATCCTAAGGGATCATGTGAACAAACACAAGTAAACATTAACCAAATCAATCATAGATATCAACAAAAATACTCAAAACTCAAAGGAGAAGGAAGGAGATGAAGATGAGAAAGATGTTAAAGCAAGGCAAGTATAAACCAAACAGTAGCAACAATAGCACTTCAGCACAGCACAACAGTAAATTCCAGCACGCAAGCATGGACAACATTTAACAGCTCCTAACGGAGAAGGTCCGTTGCCTCTTCAAAGTGCTCAACAAACTCAAGAATTGTTAGAAGCTTCACCACTATCCATCCGATTAATCCTCAAGTGTCCAACACCACAAATCAACATCGAAGATCAACTGAGTCAAAATCAAAAGTGCTAGCAAGAGAATAAAAAAAGTTAGCAAAAACTTAATAAAAAAAAGTCAATTAAAATTCTAATCAAAACCCACTAAGAATCAATTAAAGTTCCAAAGCTCAATTAAAATTCAATTAGTCACTACAAAAGAATTAATAAAAACGAGGTCAAGAATCAACACCCAATTAGAACATCCAAACTAAATAAAACTATGATCAACAATTATCGAAGAGTCTAATCCACTATTAGAAAAACTCTAACAATCCAAGATCAAATTAAATCTAACAATAACTAATTAAAACCATGGTAAAAAATTAATGTTAAAATTCTATGCTTGTTAATATCAAAGTGAACTGAAATAGAAATCTCAATCAAACATTACCAAAACATTACATCCCAAAGACAACACTTAAAATTAGAAATCAAAATCCGAATTAAAAATAAAATCCCAACTAAAATCTAAATGAAATTTGAAAACTAAAGTTTGTCTAATTTTCCAAAGTCAAACAAAATATATTAACCCTTAATAAACCAAGTCTAGCTACCATTAAACACTAACAGTAACTTGATAGTCAAACTTTTTACGGGCTTGCAAGTACGTGACACAATATGCTAAATCCTAAACTTAAATGATCAATCGAAATTAATACCAAGGACAAAAATTAAAGTCAACCTTACATCACCAATTTAAATTATCATAAAAAAACTAATTAATTTAAGCTAATATTTTTTACTAACACTAAAATTAAAAGTAAAAGAAATTAAAATGGGTTAATTGATAACAGAAAGAACATGATGGGGTGCGAATAGGACTATGGGCTTGTTGATAGAAACACGTTTATGCCCATGGCCCAAGTCCAACTGAATTGTCGAAAAAACAAGAGGTGTGGAAAAACAAACTCAGCAAATGGATTTCATTCTCTCCTCTCCTACTCTGCTATCACACTTAATCAGTAAACAAAACAATACACCACATATCTTAGTGAGAAAATGAAAAGAAAAAAAAGGAAGAAAAAAAGAGTACAAGATGAGATATGGTGTCGACCGATTGCGCAACGTCGTCGGAGCAGGTTCGGGGTGTTCGTCGGATTCCGATCTTGTGAGCAACGGGTGGTTGAGGTCAGTGCAGGGTGATGTGCGGTCTCCGGAGAGTTGTCGTTCAAGTCCGGAGGCATTGTTCTGGTGACGGATGTCGCAGGGTCGCAGTGAGGGGTTTGATGATGGTGAGTGTAACCCACGACCCCTTGCTTTGTCGTTGCAGTTGTACCAATGTTGTTGTTAAAACACGAACGGATGAAGACAGAAGAAATGGCAGAGGGATTTGTCGACACCGGAAATTATTAAAACGAAAACCGCACCGGATTCACAATGCGACGTGATGATAACTGAGAACCGGAGGAGATTTACAGAGACATGGTGAGAGTTACGGAGATAAAACCTTGCGTTGACGGAAATTCATGACGCTGTGAAGACGCGGAAGCCACGGCGGATGGACCGTTATGAGTTGGGCGCTGAGTTTCATAGATCGGAATGGTTATGTGTGTTGTTGAAGGTTGATCCACGTCGGAGAGACGTTGTTGTTGAAACACGGCTTGAATCCGACAACAAATATGATGAAGCCGAGAATGGTCGAAGATGATTAACGGTAGCCACGACGGAGGCGATGAAATGGAACGTCGTCTGAGAATTGCCGTTGATGAAACTGAGAGTTGCTTTCTCTCTCTTTTCTCTGCTGCAGATTTATTCTAAGTATTTTTCCATCCAAACTTTCACTTTTCTCTCTTTAAGAATCAAAGCATTTTCTCTCACTTTTCTAACAGTCCACGCCGTCACCCTCTTCTTCCTCAACCCTATTCTTTTATTATCTTTTTATTTCAATGTTGTTTGGGCCTTCAACATGAATCATGGGCTTGGGTAATTGTTTGGCTTAGTATGGACATAAGAATGTGGGTTTTTTGAAATGATCTTCTTTTGATTAAATGAATATGGATCCTTAATGTTTTGTTAGGAAAAAAATGGATATGAATAAGAATTGGATTTGGAATGGTTTTCTTGGATAGAAAATGGATATGGATATTGGTTTTAAGAAAATAGTTATTGAAATAGATATGGGTTTGAAGAAAAAAATGTGAATAATGAAAGAGGAATTTGAATGGATAACTTAAAATGAATAGGGTTTGGGGTTTACAATTTGGATAATAAATATAGATAATGAACATGGATATTGAAATGTGGGTTGAAAATGGATAAAGAAAAATGGTTAAAAGAATAAATGGTATATGTACATATGAATTGGCGTGGGTTATGGACTTGTACATGGACAAAAGAAAATGGATCCTAAAGTGGATAACCACATTACCCCAACCCCCAAACTTTTCACACATCACAATAGCCCTTAACTTAGCTTTTAATTCCAACACCTTGAATAATCACCACTGAGATCCACTGATGCGTCAAACTGAATGACAACCAATTTTGACTTGAAAGCAGATTTCTGAATCTCTGATCTTCAAAACTCTCACGAACCACTGCTCCGTAACCTGATAAAGTCCACAACAAAATGACCCCGGATACGCACTGCCTGAGAAATAAACCATTAAAACAGATATTTTGCACTTAAAACGAAACTCCTGATCAAACATCCATCTGATCCTGATTATGCCTGAATAAACGACACCTGACCTAAAATTAAACATTTAATCTGGAACCAATGCTCTTGAGATGTTGAGAAGGATTTAAACCCTAATTCACAACCTTCCCAATTAAAACCACTATGAAACCCTAATCACTTTATGCCTCTTGAGAAATCTTGAAGCAGATGAACATGATGTTTGATGAACTCGGATGTGAAATTACAACAATAAGCATTTAAACATCTGCCAAATTTGGACGAAAGTATCTCTAGGCAAAAAGGAGGCCCTAACTTAGAGGAACCCCTGATCCCATGTCTTAGAAGACCAATGCAAATGAATAATTATGAACTGTAACCTACCAATGATGCAAATGAAAGAGAAACATAAGCCAGTTAGAGGTTAGAAAAAGAAAAGGAAAATTTTGGGGTGCTACAGCTGCCCCTATTTAATCAACTTGGTCCTGAGGGTATGATAGCGATGACTTTCAGACAATCGGGATACACGGAGATTGAGTACCAAAAGAAACCCGAAATTTGCAATCCTCAAAGGAGGGACGAATCCACTGGGGAACGAGCAATAAATGTTGCACCTGCCACAACACGTACGAGCATTGGAAGTCAATACGAACAATGTATTGGGATGTCATGAAATAAACACAAACGAGTGTTAACTATGCTGGGGATAAACATGGACGGGTGTCAAGGAGTCAAAAGATCTAAGATGCGGACAGGTATCGAAAAGGTACACGGACGTGTGTGAAAAGGGTTCAATATGGACGGGTATTGGAAAGGTAAAAGGATTCAATACGGACGGGCATCGAAACAAGAGTTCAAACACGGACGGATGCTGAAAGGATAAATCTACTGGGGGTTAATCTCGCTGGTGAATAGAAGGCAACACGGACAGGTGTCATCAAAAGGTCAATACGAACGGGCATTGAAACAAAAGGTTCAAACACGGACGGGTGCTGAAAGGACACAGACGGGCATCAAAAGTCAATACGGACGGGCATTGAAACAAAAGGTTCAAACACGGACGGGTGCTGAAAGGACATGGACGGGCATCAAAAGTCAATACGGACGGGCATTGAAACAAAAGGTTCAAACACGGATGGGTGCTGAAAGGACACGGACGGGCATCAAAGGTCAATACGGACGAGCATTGAAACAAAAGGTTCAAACACGGACGGGTGCTGAAAGGACACGGACGGGCATCAAAAGTCAATACGGATGGGCATTGAAACAAAAGGTTCAAACACAGACGGGTGCTGAAAGGACACAGACGGGCGTCAAAGGTCAATACGGACGGGCATTGAAACAAAAGGTTCAAACACGGACGGGTGCTGAAAGGACACAGACGGGCATCAAAAGTCAATACGGACGGGCATTGAAACAAAAGGTTCAAACACGAACGGGTACTGAAAGGACACGGATGGGCGTCAAAGGTCAATACGGACGGGCATTGAAACAAAAGGTTCAAACACGGATGGGTGCTGAAAGGACACGGACGGGCGTCAAAGGTCAATACGGACGGACATTGAAACAAAAGGTTCAAAGACGGATGGGTGTTGAAAGGACACGGACGGGCATCAAAGGTCAATACAGACGGGCATTGAAACAAAAGGTTCAAACACGGACGGGTGCTGAAAGGACACGGACGGGCGTCTGACGGTAAAAGACCTTGAGGGAATAGACCAAAGGACCACCTGGACGAAGGGGTAAAAATGAAATTATGGATTGACGATCTTGGCAAAAAATTCTACAAGGGAATATCAAATATTGCCTAAACCAACACCTGTGGAATAAAGCCAAAAGATATCTCCCGAAATCCGGCTTTCCCGATGAAGGAACACTCAAACCTGGCTTATGCTTCGGATGCATATGTTTGAATTTTGCCGTAATGCTCCACACGAAGTGGAAATGCTACGCCATTAGGAGGATGCCATGCAAATGCTTATGATATGCAAAAAGGGTCCCTCCAGCAAAATAAATGCTGGAGAGAAAAGACCAATTTAGCTGGGGATGACAAAAATAAATTGTCCTCTGAATCCAAGAATTCTGCTGAGAAGGATCACACTGACCGACTCTTTGGATCCACAACTTCTACCGGGGATGAAATCCAAAAGCATATACACTCTACCGGGGATTACACATGTCCTTTACTGAAGGTGACATCGAACCTGAGATTCCTCCTCTGCTGGGGGAGTCGAGAATGAATACCAATAATGGAACCGGAAGTCTGTTACTGAGGATTACCAGTAACAGATGGGCTTAGAACCTACTGGGGGATGCCAGCCCATAATACCATCCTGCTTGGGGAAAACAGTCCATAATACCATCTCGCTTGGGGATACTGCTGAACTTAGCCTGCTGATGGGGAGAATGACTTTACTCCCACCTTGCTGGGGATTAGAATATGACATTGTCGGTGAAAGCACGCTTCCTGACTAGATGGGGAAAGTGAACACCCTGATTCTGTGGGGAAATAACGTCTTGATCCAGAGAAAATACTTCCCAAGTCTCCTGCTGGGGAAGGTCTACTCTGCTGAGGAAAGTTTGCCCTGCTGGGGAAGTACAATCCTGTTGCCCTGTAACCTGACTTGTCTTTATGGTCATAAGCGGCTCTTTGAACTTTTCACTTGCCCCAGACCACCAGGTCTAATGGAAGAAATCACCTCAAGAGGATTTTATAGAAGATCGGGCGTTCGCACTGCCCCAGGGTCTTCAAACTCTTGGAGAGATTCATCATATCTCGACATAACTGCCCCAGTCTTCATAATCCATGACGTACATTACCTCGAAAGGGATTGTAATGACTTGAAAATACTCTGCTTTAGTATCTTGAACCTTGAAGAGGTGTTTTCAATTAACCATTTTCAGGAGTGGACAATTTCTCACGCTCTGGAGGTGGCCTGCCCCAACATGAGCTTTGAAGTGACTTTGCCCCTGATCTTAGAATGAATGCCCCAGAATAACTGAATTTCGGAGAGATTTCTCGACGTGACTGCCCCAGATTGGCTACATCTTAACACGACTTACTGGGGAAAGCCCACTCTACATTGAGTCTCTTGGCAGCATGCCCTTTGATATGATTGTCCTTCAGAATTTTCAAGCATCCCAACTTGGCAGGATCAAGCTTCTTGACTGACGTTCACTGTGTAAGCTTCTTTGATATAAAACACATGCAAGCAGAAAATGTTTATTATGAGAATGATGATTCTAATGCAACACTCATGTTAGCCTTGAAGTTTTATTGAAAATGCGTCGCCAAGCCTTGTGAACGAATCACTAGTTGGGATGCGACCTTGATTTTTGAATGGAAAACAATACGCACATGCAATACCAACAAGAATCTTATTAACACAACTCATAGGAGTCAGGAACGCTATCTCAATGAAGTACGCCGTCAGAATAAGCCCTGTTTCAATAAGGACTTTTAAGGGTTGTAACGTGGTCTGGTTCACGATTTCAGAAAAAAGCATTTATGGCTCAAAATTTATCGGTGCCCACCTATTCTTCGTGATGTTCTCCAGTCCTATGTTCAGTTAATCTGACACAAACGCTCATCTCTCAAAAGGTTTAAGATCTTCAAGGAACCCATGCAACTAATGGTTTGACACCTAAGGAGGCTCTGGAGTGACAGTCATCCCTTTTGTGTCTGTAATCACACAAATTTGTTCTTATCGAGGATTTTCTCTTGTAAAGCCTTTCGCTTTTTCTTTCTTTTGCTCTTTTTCTGATCCCTAATTTTTGCCTGGACTGACTCCTTTGAGTTTTTTCGATTTTGAAGTCCAGCGGGATGCCCTGACTTTTGCCTAAGTCACTTGTTTACAAGTTTCGACTTATCGGGCTTTTCTTTTTCTTTTTTTTCCTTTTTGAACAAAGCGTGCGACATTGGTGGTCTTACTTGCTTGACTGGGTTGTGACTGCCTCACTCCTTGGTTGTCGACGGCTAACCATTATGGTTTCACATCTCTTGACCTCTTAACGGTGGGATAGAAGGTAATGGATCCTCAGATGCACACTCTCCTTGAAATCGGAACGCTTGGTCAAACTAACTGACGCCTACCCTGCCCCTGGGTTAAGTACAAGGGTTTTTTCGTACGAAAGAAACTCCCACTTCAAGGCTCAAAAGGGGTTAACGAGGGTCTATCTCCCTTATATCTCCAGTGTTTAGGGGTTTGAAACAATGCCTGTACATCCTCAACAGGGTTCTATCCTTGAACATACAACCAGAGATTTTGCGTTTTCGTCTCATCATCCTCCCTCGAGAGTTCAGGACAAGAAAATTGGTATTGCAGTGCATATAAACATTTAAGAGTGAACACGAATGGATTACTTCAAGAAAAACATACTCATTGCATTAATATCATCATTAAAAAACAAACAAGTCTTACATGCATACGATGCTTTAATAAGAAATGAAAAACTACAAATGAAAATGCAGTAAATAAGCTGAAGATTGCCATTGCTGAGGAAGCTTGATTCTGTCTGGACGTACTTGCGGACTGAGTGCTTATTTGAGAAAGGAGGCTTCAATTGATGTATATATCATCTTCAGTGAATGCAATGATCTCTGAGTCTACCAGGTCTTGCACCTTGTGCTTAAACGCATTGCAGTTTTCAATTGAATGACCTAGTGTGTCTGAGTGGTATTCACATCTGGCATCCAGATCATAATTAGGAGGAATAGGGTCGGGAACGGGCTTGGCATCCCATAGTTGAACCAAAGAACTTTCAAGTAGAAGGGCAAGAACAAGGCTGTGAGGAACAGGGAGTGGATCAAACCTTCTCTCAGGCTGCTTCGGTCTCTGTGCACACTTTTTATTCTTAGGCTTATCTTGGGAGATAAGACCTGGTTGCTGTTGGGAAAGTTCTGGAACCTCAGCTTATGGAAGAGATTCACGAGGCAGTCCACGATCTAGATCAAATCCTAAAGAGATGGGAGGAGTAAGGATCTCAGTCGCGGAAGCGAGCACATGGCTGTTTTCCTTCTTTAACACTGTTTTCAAGATTTCCATGACCAAACCCATCTGAGTCTTCATCTAATTGACCTCCTCCCTCAGTATCTTCTGCTCCTGGGACATGACCAGCATGTCTTCCCCAAATTGCCTCATCTGAACCTTCATTTCAAGCATCTCTGCACGGAGTTGTTCCATGGCTATCCTCTGGTTATCACAGACTGAGTAGAATACCGATGAACTGGCAGATCAATCCTGTACTGAGGAGGAGAACAAAGTAAGAACACCCGAGATAAACACCTGTTATGCAAAATGATTATGCAAAATGATTATGAATATGTAAATGTAAATGAACATGTTTAAAAATTCGCAGGGCGATCCACCCCTTGATTCCAGTTTAACAACAAGATAGAACGGAACTTCTGCTCATATATTAAGAAAACCAGAGGAAAACCAAATGTCAACAATCACAATCCAAGATAACAAGTCTGAACATAATAATCATAGATCCCAACCAACAAGCCCGGCGGTGGTCCAAATAATGAAAGAAAATAGAAACTACGGCATGTCATCAAAGTCCACAAGTGTCAATCCTCCCCATCCATTATGCTTTTTGCTCCAGTCTTGAATTTCCTTGAACAACTTTTTGGTGTCGGGATGCTTCGGTCTCTGAATTAGCTCTTGAATGAGAACGTCTCTCCTATGCATGATCCCTTCCAAGTATCGGCAATGCAACTCCCAAGCGTCTTCTCTAGAAACACCATCCATGCTAGGACCCTCATTTCTAGGTCTCTTCACTTCAGCTTGGATCTTCAGTTCCTCTATGGAGGCTATGGCTTCATTGAGTTGACCTTCGACTGCTTGTCTCTTGAATACCCCTGACAGGATCTCATTGTCTTTCTTCTTGAGCTTCAACTTCAATTGGTCAATCTTAGCTAGATAATCGTCTTCCTTTCGCTTATTCTCAGCCATTGCAGTGTCTCGGTGATCATTGAACCTGTGAATTTTTAACAAAGCCTTGTCCAATTCCTCCTTCTTAGACTCGAGAACCTTACTGATACCATCTAGAGCTTGCTTCATCCTTTGTCTGGCTGCGACCTTGTCAGCTAGCTCCTGTTCTGTCTTAGCGAGAAGCTCTGACTTCAGCTTGGCGATATGAACAACTTCATCCCGCTCATGTTTCAACTGATAAATCTCTCTTCGTAGCTCACTGTTTTCTTCTCGCAGCTTTTCTTTTTCAGCCCACAACTTGTTAAACTTCTCTATCTCAACTGTGGTAGGAGGCTCAATCAACAAGGGGTAAGATGATGGTTCTTTGGAGAATGGCAAAAGCTCCTCCTCTACCCTTTTCTGAATCCAATCTTCATACGCGGGAAATGTTCTGTTGTTGCTCTTCCCAAAATAAGTCTTCCCTTTCTTATGACGATCTTCCCAAGTATTTGCAGCTTCTTTTAACCGTTCTGGATTGATTTCCCCACTCAGATATAAAGATTCTTGGACCTCCTCGTCTCTTGGTGGCTCTTTCAAGGCATACTCGAATTGCCTAATAGCAAGAATAGGGTTGTAGTTAATTCTCCCTTTCCTTCCTATTAGAGGCACATTTGGGAGACCTCCACAACTAATCATGATATCTTGGCCCAACAAGTCACGGTTAACCCAAATCAGATTATTTGCTTTCAAACCCATCAGTCTTTTGGATCACTCCAAAGTTCCTTGAGTATCTACAAATGCCCCAGATGTGGGAAGACGATCAGCAAAGCATTTGTAGAAGACTGGCGCACAAAAATAAAGGGGTCCCCCCTCCTCTTCTCGTTCTTATAATGCACTGAATAATACAGATCTCCAAGAAAAGTAGGTACCGGATTCTTCATGGTAAATATCCGGATAGCGTGCATGTCCACAAAATCCTTCATATTTGGAAACAACACTGTTCCATAGACACACATAGCCAAGATGGCATTGAAAACTGACCAACATCTAGCCTTAGCATACACAGCAGCCTGTTCTATCAAAAATTTCACATGAAAACCTTTACACCCTCTCGTACTGGCAATATTATTTTTCAACAGAGATGGATCCAAATGCAAAGCCTTGGAGACCCTTTCTAAATCAGGAAGTTCTTCAAAAGGATAGAAAGGAGCTTCTTCTTTAATGGCAACATCCAGAATAAGAGAAAATTCCTCCAATGTTGGAGCTAAAAGATAATAAGTGAATAGAAAGTAACGCAGGTGAGGGTCATAGAATTGCACCAGAGTGTGCAAAGCCCTATACTCGTATTCAGTGATGTTGCGAGCAAAATTCAGAATTCTTCCATACTCCTCTCTAAAGTTTATCAATACCCCGGGTTCTGCCATAGACACAATCTTGTGAACAGTATCCAGAAAAGTGATGGGAACTTATGCACTACGATGCTCTTTCTCTTCTCAGCATTCATCCTTAATAGTCTTCAAAACCAGAATCAAAGTTAGGATGTAACCCTGCAAATGAACAAACATGTTAGGATGCAAAATGATGATGCAAATGCACACATGGGGTCAAGGATGCCACACAGACTGGACAACTGCTACACTGAACAACTGTATAATCTCAAGGATCTGCCCAAATACCCAGAATACCAGAATAACCATAGTACCACACTGATAAATCTGCTGATCCGAAAACCGGGTATGTTGAAGGTCAAGGTTACCTGCAAACCTGTAAACACCCTGCCCTCTCACATGTGGGTACTAGCAAGCCGAGGATCCTCAATATCACGGGCTCTCAGGTCAAGAAATGATGATACGTTCACCATTTCTGGTTTGGCATCATCACCAATCGAGGAGGCCTCAACTGATTCCCCTCTAAAAGAAAACATCCCATGGCAAGTCCTCAGCTTCGGCACTGAGGTCGAGAAGCAATAGTACATTCATCCCTCGGGGTACAGTACTATCGCCAAACGAGGAGTGCTTCCATCGATTCTTTCCCAGAAGGAAACCCTATAGCAAGTTCCCAGCATTGGGTCCTCGGATCGACATGTGTAATGGGTTTGCCATTTCTGGTCTGCCATTATCACGTCTCGGGAGGAGTGCCATTATCGAGTGCTCGGGAATGGTCGCTAGAGTCGACAATTTTCCAGGTTACATTCAATCATCTGCACCAATGCGCAGGATAGAACGTTACCAAAGAGAACCTCATCTGGATGTGGAGTTTTCATGTATACTACATCTGGCCAAATGCCACACGAGTCACACTACTTTCCACGCTAATCCTACGTGTATGTTCAAGCCTGGGTATTGGGCTTACCTCTCAGAACTCCCAACCCGCCAAACAGAAAAATAGTGCAGCAGCTGATAATAATAATGCAATGCAGAAATGTGGTAAAAATAAAATACAACAAATAAAGTAAAACAAAAACAAAAACACCCAAAGAGAACAAAGACAAGCAAGCACTAGGATTGACTCGCTTAGGGATGGACCAGCATAGGTCAACCAGAGTCCCCAGCAGAGTCGCCAGTTGTCGCTCCCCGGGATTTTCATCCAGGTACAAACGCGAAAGTGGCGCGGAAAACAGAGTCGCCAGTCGTGTAAATTTATCCCAAGAGATGGAAAGGGAACACCGCATAAACCTAAGGAAGAGGGAAAGGAATGGTCATCGCGACCATAGCCTGGGTTCGGGAGTCGGTTACGCGAGGGGAAGGTGTTAGTACCCCACGCGTCCATCGTACTCGATGGGATCCATGCTTGTTGTCTATTCTAAGGGTGAGTTATCCTAACATCTATGGCTGCACTAAAATGGGGAAGGGGAAAACTAAGACAGACTCAGTAGGACGTCGTCGTCCTAGGCCTACGTACCCCCTTTGTGCAATGGGGAATTCAGAGTCAACGTAGTTTGGACCAAGTTCTTTTTATGTTTTTTATGAGTGACGTTAAGTTCGCGTCCGGCAGTTAGGGTCGATGCCTGTTTGCGATTCAGACGGAAGGTAACGTGCCCTTTTTGAAAATAGCCTTTAGGTTGACGATCCCGAAGGACAAAAAGGTTTGAAGTTTGTTTGTATTTTTTAGGACAGAAGTGACTTTAGTTAGTTCATAACCCAACTTGAACCAAAGTCTATGACACGGGAGCGAATGCGTCGCATGGTCGCCCCCAATGGGACGTATGCTCAACACTCTAGAAGAGAGAAGGGGGACCCCTCAATCTTCATTTCCTATGTTTAAAGCTTGTGTGCAAGGCAAGTTTACCTTATTAAGTATCTTAGAGATGTTATCAGATGAGAAGAGGGACTCAAAAGAAAAGAAAAATACTACGGGGAAAGTCTATCCTAATGTTATCATGCAAAGATGGCCCTAAGGGGAGGTTTGGAGGGAGACTATCCTAGGTAATTTTGTCCTAATGTTATCATGCAAAGGATTGAAAGCCTAATGTCTCTCCTACCTCAAAATTAATCGGAAATTAAGACGAGCTAGGAATCCTAAGGAATCATGTGAACAAACACAAGTAAACATTAACCAAATCAATCATAGATATCAACAAAAATACTCAAAACTCAAAGGAGAAGGAAGGAGATGAAGATGAGAAAGATGTTAAAGCAAGGCAAGTATAAACCAAACAGTAGCAACAACAACACTTCAGCACAGTACAACAGTAAATTCCAGCACGCAAGCATGAACAACATTTAACAGCTCCTAACGGAGAAGGTTTGTTGCCTCTTCAAAGTGCTCAAGAAACTCAAGAATTGTTAGAAGCTTCACCACTATCCATCCGATTAATCCTCAAGTGTCTAACACCACAAATCAACATCCAAGATCAACTGAGTCAAAATCAAAAGTGCTAGCAAGAGAATCAAAAAAGTTAACAAAAACTTAATAAAAAAAAGTCAATTAAAATTCTAATCAAAACCCACTAAGAATCAATTAAAGTTCTAAAGCTCAATTAAAATTCAATTAGTCACTACAAAAGAATTAATAAAAATGAGGTCAAGAATCAACACCCAATTAGAACATCCAAACTAAATAACACTATGATCAACAGTTATCGAAGAGTCTAATCCACTATTAGAAAAACTCTAACAATCCAAGATCAAATTAAATCTAACAATAACTAATTAAAACCATGGTAAAAAATTAATGTTAAAATTCTATGCTTGTTAATATCAAAGTGAACTGAAAAAGAAATCTCAATCAAAAATTAACAAAACATTACATCCCAAAGACAACACTTAAAATTAGAAATCAAAATCCGAATTAAAAATAAAATCCAAACTAAAATCTAAATGAAATTTGAAAACTAAAGTTTGTCTAATTTTCCAAAGTCAAACAAAATATATTAACCCTTAATAAACCAAGTCTAGCTACCATTAAACACTAACAGTAACTTGATAGTAAAACTTTTTACGGTCTTGCAAGTACGTGACACAATATGCTAAATCCTAAACTTAAATGATCAATCGAAATTAATACCAAGGACAAAAATTAAAGTCAACCTTACATCACCAATTTAAATTATCATAAAAAAACTAATTAATTTAAGCTAATGTTTTTTACTAACACTAAAATTAAAAGTAAAAGAAATTAAAATGGGTTAATTGATAACAGAAAGAACATGATGGGGTGCGAATAGGACTATGGGCTTGCTGAAAGAAACACGTTTATGCCCATGGCCCAAGTCCAACCGAATTGTCGAAAAAACAAGAGGTGTGGAAAAACAAACTCAGCAAATGGATTTCATTCTCTCCTCTCCTACTCTGCTATCACACTTAATCAGTAAACAAAACAATACACCACATATCTTAGTGAGAAAATGAAAAGAAAAAAAAGGAAGAAAAAAATGTACAAGATGAGATATGGTGTCGACCGATTGCGCAACGTCGTCGGAGCAGGTTCGGGGCATTCGTCGGATTCCGATCTGGTGAGCAACAGGTGGTTGAGGTCAGTGTAGGGTGACGTGCGGTCGCCGGAGAGTTGTAGTTCGCGTCCGGAGGCTTTGTTGTGGCGACGGATGTCGCAGGGTCGCGGTGAGGGGTTTGATGATGGTGAGTGTAACTAACGACCCCTTGCTTTGTCGTTGCAGTAGTACCGATGTTGTTGTTGAAACACAAACGGGTGAAGACAGAAGACATGGCAGAGGGATTTGTCGATGCCGGAAATTATGAAAACGAAAATCGCACCGGATTCATAATGCGACGTGATGATAGCTGAGAACCGGAGGAGATTTTCAGAGACATGGTGAGAGTTACGGAGATAAAAACTTGCGTTGACGGAAATTCATGACGATGTGAAGACGCGGAAGCCACGGCGGAGGGACCGTTGTGAGTTGGGCGGTGAGTTTCGTAGATCGGAACGGTTATGTGTGTTGTTGAAGGTTGATCCATGTCGGAGAGACGTTGTTGTTGAAACACGGCTTGAATCCAACAACAAATATGATGAAGCCGAGAATGGTCGAAGATGATGAACGGTAGCCACGGCGGAGGCGATGAAACGGAACGTCGTCTAAGAATTGCCGTTGATGAAACTGAGAGTTGCTTTCTCTCTCTTTTCTCTACTGCAGATTTATTCTAAGTATTTTTCCATCCAAACTCTCACTTTTCTCTCTTTAAGAATCAAAGCATTTTTTCTCACTTTTTTAACAGTCCACACCATCACCCTCTTCTTCCTCAACCCTATTCTTTTATTATCTTTTTATTTCAATGTTGTTTGGGCCTTCAACATGAATCATGGGCTTGGGTAATTGTTTGGCTTAGTATGGACATAAGAATGTGGGTTTTTTGAAATGATCTTCTTTTGATTAAATGAATATGGATCCTTAATGTTTTGTTAGGAAAAAAATGGATATGAATAAGAATTGGATTTGGAATGGTTTTTTTGGATAGAAAATGGATATGGATATTGGTTTTAAGAAAATAGTTATTGAAATAGATATGGGTTTGAAGAAAAAAAATGTGAATAATGAAAGAGGAATTGGATGGATATGTTAAAATGAATAAGGTTTGGGGTTTACAATTTGGATATTAAATGTAGATAATGAACGTGGATATTGAAATGTGGGTTGAAAATGGATAAAGAAAAATGGTTAAATGAATAAATGGTATATGTACATATGAATTGGCGTGGGTTATGGACTTATACATGGACAAAAGAAAATGGATCCTAAAGTGGATAACCACATTACACCAATCCCCAAAATTTTCACACATCACAATAGCCCTTAACTTAGCTTTTAATTCCAACACCTTGAATAATCCCCACTGAGATCCACTGATGCGTCAAACTGAATGACAACCAATTTTGACTTGAAAGCAGATTTCTGAATCTCTGATCTTCAAAACTCTCACGAACCACTGCTCCGTAACCTGATAAAGTCCACAACAAAATGACCCCGGATGCGCACTGCCTGAGAAATAAACCATTGACACAGATAACTTGCACTTAAAACGAAACTCCTGATCAAACATCCATCTAATCCTGATTATGCCTGAATAAACGACACTTGACCTGAAATTAAACATTTAATCCGAAACCAATGCTCTTGAGATGTTGAGAAGGATTTAAACCCTAATTCACAGCCTTCCCAATTAAAACCATGATGAAACCCTAATCACTTTATGCCTCTTGAGAAATCTTGAAGCAGATGAACATGATGTTTGATGAACTCTGATATGAAATTACAACAATAAGCATTCAAACCTCTGCCAAATTTGGACGAAAGTATCTCAAGGCAAAAAGGAGGCCCTGACCTAGAGGAACCCCTGATCCCATGTCTTAGAAGACCAATGCAAATGAATAATTATGAACTGTGACCTACCAATGATGCAAATGAAAGAGAAACATAAGCCACTTAGAGGTTAGAAAAAGAAAAGGCAAATTTTGGAGTGCTACACTAAATGACTTCTAAAGTCAGTAGCTATGTCTAAAGGTGTTCAATTAGGGTTATGGTACCTAATGGGATCAAACTATGCACAAACAATGTCTTAACCATCAAAGAAAAGCACTATGAAAGTAGCGGATGAAAGATGAACAAAGATGCAAAGTGAACATGCATTTATGCTTAATGAAATGGCAATGTCAAAAGTATACTTCATTTATGAATGTATTATAATGCATATGAACCATCATACAAGTCATGGAGGACATGATTCAAGTGGAAGAAAATAGCTGAAAGAAGAAATGGAAAGGAGAGAGACATGTTTCAATTAGATGCACAAACTTACATGTTAAAGATGCATACCATATGAAATGAGTATGAATGCATATAGACCAGTAGAATACAATTGATGATATGAAAATGGCATGAGTGAAATGGCATACATAATGCAAACACAAATCATATAGAGCACAAGAAAAAATTAGATGTGGAATTAGGTAAAAAATGCAAGTTAAAATGCATAAACACACATCAAAGGAAAAATCAAATCAAAAGGACCTATAAGTGAACCAAGTAGGACCTATAATTCTCTAGACAAACCATATAATCTCACACAACACAAGCAAAATAAGGTGGCACAAGTGCCTCATCAAAATCATGTTAGATGGAAGTAAAAGAACATGCACAAATGTTGCTTCAACTACAAGGTATCAAACAATTACCAAATCACATGGAAAAAAATATGAACATATGTCTCAACTAACCTAAGTCAGGGGCTAAGCATGTATCAAAACTCATGTCAAAAATCAAAAGGAAACATGATCAAAAGGTCTCATTGAAACACATCAAAATAAAGCTCAAATATGAACATCAAAACTAAGATAAAATGACTTTAAAAATAAAATGAAAATGTTTTTGGATGCTTTCAGATGTTATTTAACAAGTACAAAAAGAATGAATGCAAAAGAGTATGTGAGTTAAGAGAAATAAAATGGGAAAGTTCAAGTACCAATGAAGAAAATCATTTAAAAAGAAATTAAAAAGAAAATATGAAAATACAAACTAAAATCAATAAAGTCAGAATTAAAAATAATATAAAATTATTTTTATGTATCAAAATGACATATGAATTTATTTAGAATTTTTAGAGTTGAATTAGTATTTTTAATAAGAGAAAATCAAACAATATAGAAAAAGAAAATAAAAATGTAAAAGAAAAGGAGCAGGGGGTATGGCGAAAGTAAAAATGCAGTTTAAAAATGAATTGGGCTCAGGATGAGGGGTGTAGAAAACAATTAAGGCCTGGGTCCAATACAAGCACGTGGAGCATGGAATATGGTAGAACTTAGTCAAATATTGACTTCAATCACAGCCACATGATCAATCAGCAACAATCAATCAAGAAAAGTAATCTAATCTAATGGTCCACATGTAAGGCACATCACAACAATCATGCACACATACACACACAGAAAAGGTCAAAGTCAAATCTGAGAGAGAAAAAAAAACACGTGAGGGGGAGGGTGTGTCATTAATGCGTTGTCACTTTGTGAACCATTGGATGAAAAGGATCAGACGACTGTGATATATTCTGGCAATAAAACCCTAAAAACCCTCATCGGCCGGAGATGGACCTCCGGTCATTTTTTCCGGCCACCTCCGGTCACCTGCAATTCCTCAAACCTCCCAGAACCTCACAAATCATACATCATTCGAATGCAAGAGTTACGTAGATCAAGAATCTAACACTGAAATCACCAAACAATGCACACACAGCAAGAAACGATCACCAACGTTTTGCCCAAAGTTTGGATCTACACCTCTAAGAGGTTTATCAACTAGCCAGATCACTCACACTACTCCTATTAAGCCAAAATCAACATGAAACAAGCAACAACAAGTAGAAATCGTGCAAGCAAAGTTTGAAGAAGTTCAAACCTAGAACTCTGAAAAACTTTGAATCCAAAGAAAACCAGAGAGGAGAACTTGATCTTGATCTTTCTAAGAGCAAAATTAATGCTCTAAAGCTTCGAATCTTGATAAAAGCAGAGAGAAAATCAAATTTGAAGTGAGATTGCACTTGATGAATTAATCTTGTTTCAGCTTGTTCTTGATTAAAAGGTTACAATGTGACACAATGGATGAAGACGATGATGGAATCGTGCAGAGATAAAGAGAATTCAGAGAGAGTTAGAGAGTGAAAGTTTGTGAAAATGGGAGAAAATGAAGAGTGTTTTTTGCAATTCAGTTGGAACTTCTATTTATATCCTTAGTTAAGGTGTTAACTACAAGAGTTAACACTTGGAAAGGTAGTTAACTGAGTTGGGTTAAGTGAGTTCAGAGTTAACAGAATGAGTGAGGTTATTAATGGCACGAGTTGGTGAGTTTGGTTAGAGTGTGGAGAAGCTCATGGAAGCTATGGTGGTAATTAGAATGGATGGTGGTGATTTTAGAATGAAGGGTAATGATGTAGGTTATTGCTGCAGAAACTTGCAAGACAAGCTTCTCCCTTTCCTCTTTCATGTATGGTGGAAGTATGTGCACATGTATGTGAGATGTGTGTGTGTTCATAATAGGAAATGAATGAATGGTGTGAGATGTGTGCCCTGCGTGCAAACAAGTTGAAATATCAACAACAATGACAATGCCAAACATCATCTTATTTTTGGCAGGAAAACATCAATGAAATTTGGGATGTTTGAGGGTGGAATTCTCTATGCACACTACATGGAATAATGAGTTTTTGATGGCTATGGAAAGAGGACACATCGTAGAACATGTTTGGTGTTGATTTTGAATTGAATAGAGGTTTGGAAGAGGATGAAAAATAGCTTGAAACTCAAGGGATCCAAACTGCATCATGGGCGCGGCAACCTGAATAGCGTGCATGACAATGGCCTTGTGGATTTTCAGTATGAAACACCTCTCTTTGAACCCTCATATTACCTCCATAACATTATCAAATGAAAAAATTTCCAACATCAAAGTTGAAGAGGACATGGAGATGAACAACTTTCATGTTGGAAAGTTTTTCATTTGAAGCTTCCTTGATGGAGAAAACTGGCTTGACATTTGGAACACCAAGTGTTTGATGAAATTATGGCGTGGAGGCCTGAACTTGCCTTGCCATGACTTAGAATTTGCCTTGATTTTGCTCTACTTTGATTAATCATAACTCTCTCACTTTTGATCTAATGGAAGAGTTCTTTATATGGATTTGAAGCTTAAGATGTGATCTTCAATTGGCTCAACTTGGGCCTGAAGTTTGAAGCTTTTATCATGGAGAAAGAATGCCTTGAAGTGTGGTGCAAAATGGTCCAAAACTTGCCATTTTTAGAAACCCTAAGTTTCTAAATTTGGCAACTTTGTACAATTCTTGATTTTTGATGATTCTCTTTACATTTCTTGATCAAATCTTGTCCAATAAACATATATGACTTGAATTTCATGAATTTGACCTTGAAAAGTCAAGAGTTGACTTTTTCCCCAATTTCTTGATTCTCAAGCAACTGATCAATTGAACCTCTTCTGAAATGAACCAATGGGCAATCTTCCATCCTTTGACACTTGAAATCATGTAGAAAACATTGAGATCAAGTTTGAACCAAAATTTCATCAGGATACTGCTTGAATCCAAAACCCTAATTTTGACTGCTTTTGATAGAAGATGATGAACTGTCCAATCTTGTTGATGAATTCCCATCTTCCAATGACTTGTGGGATCAAATGAGATGATATCTGATAAAAGAGACTCTTAAGGCTGGTTGGGAGACTCTTGGCTCTTGTTCTCTTGCTCTGGATGATCAATACTCTGAAAACCACTGATCACATGCCCTATGCTGAATGCAATGCAATGCTTCATTTTTCTATGACTTGAATGCAATGTAATGCAATGAAAGCACATGGTAAATGATATGAAAAATGAAAGGGAAAATTTTAGGGCATTACAGCTGCCCCTATTCAATCACTGTAGACCTGAATGGATGATAGCGGTTACTTTCAGACTTTCAAGGTATGGAGGGATTGAATACCCAGAATAACCAGAAAATTTGCACTCTGTAGAGAAGAAGAAAAGGGACATAAACCCAACCAAATGAACTCTGCTCGAATAAAACTCTGATAATACCCATAACACCGGAGAGATGTTTTTTGAATGACGCCAGACGACTACTGGCTTGCCATACTGCGGATGGACTTGGAAAACATCTTTTATACGACGCCAGACGACTACTGGCTTGCCACGCTGCGGGTGGACTTCAACAATGTATTTTGTATGACGCCAGACGACTACTGGCTTGCCACACTGTGGGTGGACTATAACAATGTCTTTTGGAACGACGCCAGATGACTACTGGCTTGCCACACTGCGGGTGGACTTTCGCCAATCTGCGGTTGGTCTTGAAACTGTCTTTTAAATGGAGTCAGACGACTACTGACTTGCCACACTGCGGGTGGACTTTCTCCAATCTACGGTTGGACTTTATCCTGCTTTGCCACCCTAAGATGGTCTTTTACCAATCTGCGGCTAGACTTTGCTGATTTGCCACCCTAAGATGAACTTTTGCCAATCTGCGATTGGACTTTGCTGATTTGCCACCCTAAGATGTACTTTTGCCAATCTGCGGTTGGACTTTACTGATTTTCCACCCTAAGATGGACTTTTGCCAATCTGCGGTTGGACTTGAAATTGTCTTTTAAATGGAGTCAGACGACTACTGACCGGCCACACTGCGGGTGGACTTTTGAAAGACGCCTTTGGATGAAGTCAGTTGACTTACTGATTGGCCATACTGCGGGTGGACTTTTGCAAAAATTCAACACTTGATTATGCTCTACATACATATCAGACATCCCTGTTGACTCTATTGAGGAACAATGATCAATGATTTGACCTTAGAAGCTCCTGAAAGGATAGTATATCTGCTGGAGAATGAGTGAACAATCCGCGTACTCCAAATTGACACGCTTGCCAAAAATAAATTAGACTTTGAGATATAGGGAAGTGATGACTCTGCCAGGAATTATTTCATCTGCTTGGGGATGAATTCTAATCATAGCAACTCCGCTGGAAGAATGATAACTTTCTGACTTGGCTGGGGAAAGAATGTACTAACACTCTGCTGAGGAAGAAATTCTGTTGATCTGATAAACCTCTGCGGGGAGAAAAAACAACTCATTTGGAGAGTATTGCTGACAAGATTCAATGCTGAACTCTGGGGGGATACAACTGCCAAAAATACGATCTTGCTGAGGACCGGAACTACTCCGTCGGGGGTACGCAAATCCTGGTTGGAAGACATTCCATTGCAAGATGCTGAGAAAGAGTCCCTAGAGACCTGCTGGGTAAACACAAAGCAAATCCATGGTATTCTGTTGAGGAACCAAAACTGTCGAGCTTAGGATAAGTGCCACAATGCCCCATGTAAGCCAACCTTCCGTTTGACGACTCCACTAGGGATAATGAGTTTACAACAAACTCTGCTGGGGAGAACCGCTTCGAAGCGTCTCGTGCTAGGGAATGCCTCTTAAGAGGATTTTACAGAAGACCAAGCATCTTCAAACTCTTATACAAATACTGAGGATAATAGATCTGGAACACATCCTATCGGAGGGATTTCACGATGCCCCATGCTGGGAAGGGTCACAAGCTCGCTTTTGCTCCAAATTACGCGGCTGATCTGAAGAAATCGTCCTAAGAGGATTTTACAGAAGAACTGACGTCTTCAAACTCTTGGACACTCACTGAGCTTTGAATAAGGTATGCGAAGCAACTTTAATGAGGAATTTGTAACTGTTATCGACACGGAAAAACTTGTAGCTGTTGGAAGTTCTGAATGAGAGAATCGACTTAATAGGATATAAAGATACCCAGTGGAAATTAATTTGTCGATATCGAATCATCGTGAGCGACCGTCAGCTGATTGATGGACTCCAACAGTAAAATTTGTGACAAAAGGGTGACACGGGAACCCTTTCCTGAACATGATTGCCCCAGTATTCTAACTTAGGGGTGAATGATTACTTGTTTGGAAGAAATGGCCCATGCTCTTGAAAAGGATTCAATCTTGCTTTTGAGCCTAGTATGAGGTTGCTACCTGCAAGTAAAAGGATATGTACATATGCCCTGTGTTAGATATGACTTCCGCAACTGAGAAAATCTAACTCTGAACCACCACTTGTTGGGGAGAAAGGTTTGTACGTATATCTTGCTGGGAACATAATTAATGAAGCCTGCTGAGAATAGGGGACCACAAATGCCTTGGGTTGGAATGCCCCTTTGTTTCAAGCCTTTTGGCTGATTGACTGCATATGTGTGAACAACAGTTTTTACAATTTTCCACTTGCTCCAGACCATCATGGTCCACCAAAAGAAATTGTCTCAAGAGGACTTTACAGAAGACTTTTCTTCCAAAACGCCTCAATGTCTTCAAACTCTTGGAGAGGTTCGTCGGATCTCAAAGTAACTGCCTCATACTGTATGGTCTACAGAGAAATTCGCCTCGAGAAGTTTCATGAACAATCTCATATCACTGTGAGATATTCTGTCCCAATACTCTGAACCCTGGATAGGCTGACCAGTCATCTGGATAGACTAACCTCTCATGCTCTTGGGATGACCTGCTCCAGTATGAACCTTGAAGTGGTTTCGCCCCTGACTACTGATCTTCGAAGGAAGACCCAGAATACATGCCCTTAGAGAGATTTGAATCTCGACGTAATTCCCCCGGTTTGGCTAAACTCTGAAGAGATTTCTCGACGTGATTGGCTCAGGTTGGCTACACCTTAAAGAGATGATTCGACGTGATTGCCCTAGATCGGCTACGTCTTAACATAACTTATTGGGAAAGCTCCTGCTCAACAAAGTTTCCTGAGGAAGTACCACTGGATGTGGCTGTCCTTTGGGAGTTTCAAGATTCTCAACTCGGCAAGATTAAGCTTCTGGACTGAATTTCCATATGTAAACTTCTTTTGATTTCAAATAAATGTATGCAAGCAGAAAATGTTTTAGTTTGAGAATAAAAATTCTAATGCAACACACATGTTAATCTTGAAGTTTTACTGAAAAGATGTCGCAAACCCTTCGTGAGCGGATCACGGGTTAGAATACGACATTAATTTTTGAATGAAAGAATGCAGTGCACATGTAACACCAACAAAGATCTTTTAGCACAACTCACAGGAGTCAGGAACGCTATCTCTTGGTAGTATGCTTTCGAACTAACCCTGTTTCAATTGAGACTTCCGGTTTTGTAACGGGGCCTGGTTCACAGTTATTGAAACAAGGGATATAAAGCTCAAAATTTATTAGTGCCCACCCACTCTTCGTGATGTCCTCCATCCCTACGCTCAGTTAGTTCGACACTAGCGTTCACCTCTCAAAAGAAACCTTTATGATGGTTGAGGAACCATTGAATTTTAACAGTTTAAGCACCAATAAGTTTTTTTTAATAACAGGCATCCCTTTTCGTCTTTGTGTCTGTGTCACACGACTTTTTTCTTTCGCTTGAGGATCTTTCTTGGGTAATCCTGTTCACATTTCGCTTTTAAATTCTTTTGCTTATCCCTAACTTTTGCCTGGACAGATTCTTTTGAATCTTTGATTTCGAGTCCAGCGGGATGCCCCAACTTTTGCCTAAGTTGCTTGTTTTCAAGTTTCAACTTAGCGGGCTTTTCATTTCTTTTTTTTATTCTCTTTTTTTTTAACACGTCGTGTGACACCGACTGTCTTGATTTCTTTGGAAGGGTTGTGACTATTTCACTTCTCAGTTGATGAGGGATAACCATTGTGGTTTCCGCTCTTTGGACCTCTTGATGCGGTAGAGTGAAAAGTAATGGATCCTCAGATGCACACTCCTTTTGAGGTTTGAACGCTTGGTCAAACTAACTGATGCCTACCCTGCCCCGTGGTTAAATGTTAGGGTTTTTTTTTCTACTAAAAGAAACTCCTACTTTAGGGCTCTTATTTGGGCAAGGGTCTATCTCCTTATATCTTCAGTGTTTGGGATTTGAAATAATGCCTTTACACATCGTCAACAGGGTTTGATCCAAAAACACACAATTAGAGATTTTTACGTTTTCAACTCATCATCCTCCTTCAAGAGTTTAAGCACGATAGTTGGTATTGCAATGCACATAAACTTATGAGTGAATACGAATGGATTACTTCAGGAAAAACATGCGCGCTTTATTAGGATTAACATAAAAAGAAAAACATATTTCATGCATGCATACAAATGTTTTGACAAACATAAAAAGCTACACATGAGAATGCAGTAAAGAAGCTAAATGATTGTCCTTGTTGAGGAGGCTTGACTCCGTCTGGTCTTATTGATTCTGAAGATGTCTTTGCAAACTGGGTGCTCAATCTGATGAAGAAAATTCAATTTATGGGCCACCCATCTGGTGTGATAACCTTTGAGTCTATCAAGTTCTGCACCTCATGTTTGAACACTCTGCAATTGTCAATTGTATGTCCAAACATTCCCGAGTGAAACTCGCACCTGGCATTCATGTCATAATCTAGAGGAAAAGGAAATGGCATTGACATTACCTTGCCCAGCTGAATCAAAGAGCCTTAGAGAAGGCGAGCAAGAATCTGGCTTTGAGTAATAGGAACTGGAGCAGGCACTCCCTCAGACCTCCTAAGTCCTTGTTGCCTCTGTTGCTTACGGTTTTGCTGCCAATGTTGATTATGGTGCCTATTCTGCCCTTGCAGTTTTCTTTCCACATTTGGCCGAGGAACAAGCAAAGGTTGCTGACGTGATGACTTTGAAACCTGAAGCTGAGGAATACACCCATGACCTGAGGTAGACCCTAGAGAAAGGGAAGGAATACTCACTTCCTTTGCAGCTACTGGCGTAAGATCACCTGATACCTTCATGCCATCCGGTCCGAACTCGATTGCTTTAGAGTCAATTAAGTCTTGCACTTGGTGCTGGAATGCTCTACACCCCTCAATATCATGGCCTGGTGCCCCTGAGTGAAAATCATAATGAGCATTAATATCCCATCCTTTTGGAAGCTTTGCAGGAGGAGGAGTCAACTTCTGGAGCTCAATCAATCTTAACTGAAGCAGTTGCTAAAGTAATTTTGCATGACACATCGGTAGAGGATCAAAAACCCTTTCTTGCTTCTGTTGATGATGAAGGGATACAACCGAGAGGGTCCCAGTTATGATTTACTGATGCAGTAGTTTCGGAACCCAAGGTTTCTAGATTGAGGAAGGTCCCTGAGAGGGGGAAAGAATATCCACCTCTTTAGCAGCAGTTGGAGGAACATCTCTTCGCTTGATAGTGCTGATGGGCGCAAACTCGATTGCCCCTGAATCACCGAGCCCTTGGACCTTATACTTGAGCATCTTACAATTTTCAACATTATGACCAGGTACCCCTGAATGGAATTCACACCTATCATGGACCTTGGAACCCATACGAAACTTGGTGTGTGGAGGTCCCACAGCAATCAACAGCAATCAATTCAATTAGCTGAAACTTGAGCAAGTACTGAAGCAACTGAGCGTATGGCATTGGAATCGGATCAAACTTCTTTTCAAGCTTTTCTGGATTAAGACCTTCAAGAAACAGTTGGTGATGAAAAAGCTCTGATGGTGGAGAGGATTCACGAGGCAAACCATGGTCTAGAGGAGACCCCAAAGAGATGGGAGGAGTGAGAAACTCTGCTACGGAAGCGGACGTCTGATTGTTTTCCTTTCTTAACACTACATTCAAAATTTCCATAACCCGGCTCATCTGAGTCTTTATCCGGTCGACTTCTTCTCTCAGCAGTTCCTGACCTCGGGACAACGCCTGAATGTCCACCATGACATGCTCCAGTTGGGCCTTCCTCTCAGTCACCTCTGCTCAGAGTTGTTCCATATCTGAACCTTGATTGTGGTGAATCGAGTAGTTGGAAGAAGTCATGCTGGCCGTTCTGCAAAGAATACCCAATCAGAATGATAATCCACACCCTCGAATTTGGGTACCTGAAAGCAAAGAATGCAAAAATGAAATGCATGCAATGCAATGCTATGTTTATCATTTCTGAGGTGCCTTATACCCTGATTCCGATCTTAACCACAAAAAGCTGAAGTTCGCGATATGAAGATACGTGCCGTGATTATGTGCTTGTGTACAGATAACTGCCAACAGAATATTTCTAAATAAACTGCTCGTTTTAATTACAAAAGAAACCAAACATATGCACAACGTTCAACAATAGGTTCAAACATCATACATCAAAGTAGTGGATTCATCAACAAGCCTGATGATATCCATCAACAAAACTACATTAAGAGAATGAGAGAAAAACTATTAATCTGACAACTCCAAGTCCTTCAACTTTTTGCTTGAATACTTGACTTCCTCGAAGAGTATGCGAGTACGCTGGTGATTTGGTCTTTCGATTAACTCCTTTATCAGAACATCTCTTTTTGCCAGAGCTTCAGTCAGCGAACCCATATGCATCAGGAGAGCTTCATCATCACATACTCCTTTATGCCTTTTCACGCCGGCTTGTATTTTGAGTTTCCCCACATCTGCCATAGCCTCTTCAAGCTCCTTCTTGGAAATCTTTAGTTCTTCTCTGGTGCTTTCCAATTGCTCCTAACTTTTTCCAAGGTTCTCCCGAGACTTCCTCCATTGTTCGTCTGCCTTTTTGAGCTCGTCATCCTTGATCTTCAGCTGTTCCTGCAACTCTGAGTTTTCCATTCTAACCTCATCCCAAACTTGCTGAAACTTGGCTAATGTGTCTTTAGTATGGGCTAAGGTCTGTTTGGTCTTCTTATGAGCTTGAGTGGCAGCATCAACACCCTTACTAATTTTCTGGAAATGTTGGGCTCTTTCGGCAAAATCCCTTTCTCTTGCTGCTAAGATTTGTTCGGCGTCTTGGGCTTTCTATTCCAATCTTTTGTTGGTATTTAGCACTTCTTGAAGACGGCTGCTCAACTCAGAATTCTCACCTTGAATCTTTTTCACTGAGGCTTGCAATTTGTCGATGTCTTCCATAGTGGCAGTATTTTTTCTTTCTCATCCTCAAGATACAACAAGGGTGCCCTATTAAAAGGCAACTGAAAATCTTCAACTCTTTTCTTCACCCACTCTTCATATGCTGGATAAGCCCGATTGTTGGGTTTGCCTAGAGCAACTTTTCCTTTCTTAAGCACGCTAACCCAGCTTTCAGAGGCTTTTTGTGCGGTTTCCAAACCATCTGATGTGTGGAAATATAGGGACTCTTCTACATTCCTCTTAATGGGCGGACCCGTCAGAGCGTACCCAAATTGCCGGATAGCCAAAGAAGGATTGTAGTTGATTCCCCTCTTTTTTCCTATTAGTGGAACATTAGGGAACTCCCCACAACTATGGATAATATTCTTGCCGATTAGCCTATGATTTATCCATATGATGTCTTTGGCGACTAGCCCCATTAAACGCTGACTCCATTCTAGAGAACCTTTAGAATCCACAAAAGCCCCTAATTGCGGTAAGCGACTTGCAAACCACTTATAGAACAAAGGTGCACAGTAACGAACTACCCCTCCTCCTTTCTTTTCGTTTCTATTATATAAGGCGTAGTAAAGATCTCCCAACAGTGTTGTCGGATTTTTCATCATGAATATCCTAATGGCGTCCGTATCAACAAAGTCAGGCTCGTTGGGGAACAACACAATACCATAGACACAAAGGGCTAGCAATGCATTAAAAGTAACCCATTTCTCACCTTTAGCTGCCTCCTGAGCCTTCTTTATCAGATACCCCAGCTTATAACCACGAAGCTTTCCTTTGTTAGAGATATTGTCTTCTAACTCTGACTTACTCAAATAAAGAGCACTAGCCACCTTTCCACAATCCAAATCACCTGTAGACCCAAAGAAAGGAGGCTCCTTCTTGATAGCAATCCCTAGCATGTTGGAATACTCCTCTAAAGTAGGTACCAACAAATAATCTGGAAATACAAAACACCTCAGAGGAGGATCGTAGAACTGCATCAAAGTATGGAGACCCCTGTATTCGTAATCACTGACATTGCAAACAAAAGATAAGATCCACCCATATTTTTCTTTGAAAGCTTCCAGCACTTCAGGGCTCGCCATTCCTTTTAGGACAATAATATAGCCTAGAGTAGGCATGAGGAACTTGTAACTGATGATATTCTTCTTCTCTTTAGTATTCATCCTTGTGAGAACCTGATGACTGGAATCGAGGATAAAATATGCACCTGGAAATGAGTAAACATGTATGTTAGGATATGTAAATGCAATGCAAAGGGCATGGTATCAAGGTGCCAAGTGTCTGTGCTGGACTGTGAACGGTGTCAGTGTAGCTCTGAGAACAATATAGAACCATAGATAGGAACCATCTGAATACAATAGGATGAGTTCTCCTTTTGTGTAACGTCAACAGAAAACCGGGTATGTAGGAGGTCATGGTTACTTGCAAACCTGTAAACAACCCGCCCTTCTCACGTGTGGTTACTAAGACCCTCAGTATCCCGGGCTCTCAGGTCGAGGAATGATGATACGTTCACCATTTCTGGTTTGGCATCATCATCAATCGAGGAAGCCTCAACTGATTCTCCAAAACGAAAGGTCCTCAGCTTCAGGCACTGAGGTCGAGAAGCAATAGTACATTCATCCCTCGGGGTACTGCACTATCGCCAATCGAGGAGTGCCTCCACTGATTCTCTTTCAAAAAGGATATCCTATAGCAAGTTCCCAGCATTGGGTCCTCGGATCAAGAATATGTAATGGGCTTTCCATTTCTGGTCTGCCATTATCACATCTCAGGAGGAGTGCCGCAACTGAGTCCTCGGGAATGGTCACCAGAGTCGACAGTTCCTCAAGAGAATAACTACTGGCCTGTATAAACATACAATAGCATATAGCTCCTGATAGAACCTCGTCTGGTTGTGGGTCTCATGAACAACAATACATGGTCACCACCACGCAAGCGTCATGACTATCTACTCTAATACCTATGTGTATACTCAAGCCTGGGTAGTGGGCTTATCTCTCAGAACACCCTGCCCACCAAACAGAAAACAACAGCACAGTCCAGCATAATAATGACATGTAATGCAGTGAATGCGATAAATACAGTAATATACAGTAAAGCGGTAATACGATAAATAGCAATACAGTAAAATAGTAAATACAGCAAAATACAGCACCACACTAAACACCCAATGAAAGAAAAAACAGAAAAGCGCTAGGATTAACTCGCTTAGGGAACCAGAGATTCTGGGTTCGATCCCCAGCAGAGTCGCCAGCTGTTGCTCCGGGGATTTTCATCCAAGTACA
Organism: Lathyrus tuberosus; assembly: GCA_022829125.1. Taxonomy (NCBI): domain Eukaryota; kingdom Viridiplantae; phylum Streptophyta; class Magnoliopsida; order Fabales; family Fabaceae; genus Lathyrus; species Lathyrus tuberosus. Next base: position 2,556,658 of record JALAZF010000199.1, on the reverse strand, counting down.
AATGCGAAGTGGCATGGAAACAGAGTCGCCAACAATGTGTATTTATCCCAAGAGAGGGAAAGGAAACACCGCATAAACCTGAGGGAAGGAAAGAGCATGGTCTTGCGACCAAGAGAACTGGGTTCGGGAGTCGGTTACGCGAGGGGAAGGTATTAGCACCCCCACGCGTCCATCGTACCCGATGGGATCCACGCTTGCTGTTCGATCAAAGGGTGTCATCGTCTGGAGCTCCACTGCTACTGGAATGGAAAAGGAACAGGAATGGAAAAGAACGAGGAAACGGGGAAGAAAAGAAGAAAGAAGTGACTCGATAGGACTTTATCGTTGTCCTAGGCCTACGTATTCCCTCAGTGCAATGGGAAAGTCAGAGTCAACGTAGTTCGACGGACTACGGGGAAAGGTTGCTCGTCGAGATATCGCATCTCGTGCCTACGTATCTTCAATCAGACGAGAAAGAAGAATCAGAGCAAACGTAGTTCGTCTCAACAAGGGTTTCTTGGTTTATATTTTTTTAATGGAAATGTCAGAATGCACGTCCCAGCAGTTAGGTGTTGCAGCTCGCTGTATGGAGACTTAAGCGTTACCTGTTTACGGTAGAACGGACGTGACGAGTCCTTAAGAATGGAGTGAATGAGATGAGAAGAGAAGTTATTTGTTTGTTTTTTTCTTTTAAGAAAGAAGTGTTTTGATTATCTTTGTGTTAGTAACACGTATTGCATTCAAGTCTATGATATAGGATCGAATGCGTCGCATGGTCGTCCTAACAGGACGTATGCTAAACACTCTAGAAAGGCAGAGGGAAACCCTCCTCCTTCCATTTCCCACATGCAAGGCTCGCATGCAATATGCGTTAATCCCTTATTAAATGTTTTTGCTTTTGTTTTGAGATGAGAAGAAGAGAGACTCAAAGGTTAAGAAAGGTAAAATCTAATGAGGGAGACTAAGACTCAAACCCTAAATTTATCATACATGGATGTTCCTAAGGGTTAAGTGTGGTTTAGAAACCTAAATCTAAAAGAAAAGAGAAGAAGAGTGAGTTCTAACTTAATTCGAAGATGGAAGCTAAGTTAAGAACTCAAAGGGGATGAAAGAGATTGAACAATGAAAGCATTGAAATGCTTTGCACAACCATAAAAGAGAAAACATTAAAAAGATGAGGGAAGAAAGTTGTATGTGGGAGCACACCCACACACATGACTTACCATTAGCCCCTATAAGCAAAGGTTAGTTCAATAATTCCATAAGAAAGTATAAGTAAAAGAAAGAAAACAATTAAGCATCAAACTACTTGTGAAATGAAATTAAGCATCAAACAAAGCTCTAACCTAAAAGGAAAGAATTCTAAGTACTAAATGACTTCTAAAGTCAGTAGCTTTGTCTAAAGGTGTTCAATTAGGGTTATGGTACCTAATGGGATCAAACTATGCACAAACAATGTCTTAACCATCAAAGAAAAGCACTATGAAAGTAGCGGATGAAAGATGAACAGAGATGCAAAGTGAACATGCATTTATGCTTAATGAAATGGCAAGGTCAGAAGTATACATCATTTATGAATGTCTTATAATGCATATGAACCATCATACAAGTCATGGAGGACATGATTCAAGTGGAAGAAAATAGATGAAAGAAGACATGGAAAGGAGAGAGACATGTTTCAATTAGATGCACAAACTTACATGTTAAAGATGCATAACATATGAAATGAGTATGAATGAATATATACCAGTAGCATACAATTGATGATATGCAAATGGCATGAGTGAAATGGCATGCAAAATGCAAACACAAATCATATAGAGCACAAGAAGAAATTAGATGTGGAATTAGGTCAAAAATGCAAGTTAAAATGTATAAACACACATCAAAGGCAAACTCAAATCAAAAGGACCTATAAGTGAACCAAGTAGGACCTATAATTCTCTAGACAAACCATATAATCTCACACAACACAAGCAAAATAAGGTGGCACAAGTGCCTCATCAAAATCATGTTAGATGGAAGCAAAAGAACATGCACAAATGTTGCTTCAAATACAAGGTATCAAACAATTACCAAATCACATGGACAAAAATATGAACATATGACTCAACTAACCTAAGTCTGGGGCTAAGCATGTATCAAAACTCATGTCAAAAATCAAAAGGAAACATGATCAAAAGTTCTCATAAAGTCTCATTAAAACACATCAAAAGAAAGCTCAAATATGAACATCAAAACCTAAGATAAAATGACTTTAAAAATAAAATGAAAATGTTTTTGGATGCTTTCAGATGTTATTTAACAAGTTCAAAAAGAATGAATGCAAAAGAGTATGTGAGTTAAGATAAATAAAATGGGAAAATTCAAGTACCAATGAAGAAAATCATTTAAAAAGAAATTAAAAAGAAAATATGAAAATACGAACTAAAATCAATAAAGTCAGAATTAAAAATAATAAAAAATTATTTTTATGTATCAAAATGACATATGAATTTATTTAGAATTTTTAGAGTTGAATTAGTATTTTTAATAAGAGATAATCAAACAATATAGAAAAAGAAAATAAAAATGTAAAAGAAAAGGAGCAGGGGGAGTGGCGAAAGTAAAAATGCAGTTTAAAAATGAATTGGGCTCAAGATGAGGGGTGCAGAAAACAATTAAGGCCTGGGTCCAATACAAGCGCATGGAGCATGGAATATGGTGGAACTTAGTCAAATATCGACTTCAATCACAGCCACATGATCAATCAGCAACAATCAATCAAGAAAAGTAATCTGATCTAATGTTCCACATGTAAGTCACATCACAACAATCATGCACACACACACACACACACAGAGAAAAGGTCAAAGTCAAATCTGAGAGAGAAAAAAAACACGTGAGAGGGAGGGCGTGTCATTAATGCGTTGTCACTTTGTGAACCATTGGATGAAAAGAATCAGACGGCTGTGCTATATTCTGGCAATAAAACCCTAAAAACCCTCACCGGCCGGAGAAGGACCTCCGGTCATCTTCTCCGGCCACCTTCGGCCACCTGCAATTCCTCAAACCTCCCAGAACCTCACAAATCATACATCATTCAAAAGCTAGCATTACGTAGATCAAGAACCTAACACTGAAATCACCAAACAATGCACACACAACAAGAAACGATCACCAACATTTTTCCCTAAGTTTGGATCTACACCTCTAAGAGGTCTATCAACTAGCCAGATCACTCACACTGCTCCTATTAAGCCAAAACCAACATGAAACAAGCAACAACAAGTAGAAATCGTGCAAGCAAAGTTTGAAGAAGTTCAAACCTAGAACTCTGAAAAACTTTGAATCCAAAGAAAACCAGAGAGGAGAACTTGATCTTGATCTTTCTAAGAGCAAAATTAATGCTCTAAAGCTTCGAATCTTGATAAAAGCAGAGAGAAAATCAAATCTGAAGTGAGATTGCACTTGATGAATTAACCTTGTTTCAGCTTGTTCTTGATCAAAAGGTTACAATGTGACACAATGGATGAAGATGATGATGGAATCGTGCATAGAGAAAGAGAATTCAGAGAGAGTTAGAGAGTGAAAGTTTGTGAAAATGGGAGAAAATGAAGAGTGTTTTTTTGCAATTCAGTTGGAACTTCTATTTATATCCTTAGTTAAGGTGTTAACTACAAGAGTTACCAGTTGGAAAGGTAGTTAAATGAGTTGGGTTAAGTGAGTTCTGAGTTAATAGAATGAGTGACGTTGTTAATGGCACGAGTTGGTGAGTTTGGTTAGAGTGTGGAGAAGCTCATGGCAGCTAGGGTGGTAATTAGAATGGATGGTGGTGATTTTAGAATGAAGGGTAATGATGTAGGTTGTTGCTGCAGAAACTTACAAGACAAGCTTCTCCCTTTCCTCTTTCATGTATGGTGGAAGTATGTGTACATGTATGTGAGATGTGTGTGTGTTTATAATAGGCAATGAATGAATGGTGTGAGATGTGTGCCCTGCGTGCAAACAATCTGAAATATCAACAACAATGACAATGCCAAACATCATCTTATTTTTTGCAGCAAAACATCAATGAAATTAGGGATGTTTGAGGGTGGAATTCTCTATGCACACTACATGGAATGATGAGTTTTCGATGGCTATGGAAAGAGGACACATCATGGAACATGTTTGGTGTTGATTTTGGATTGAATAGAGGTTTGGAAGAGGATGAAAAATAGCTTAAAACTCAAGGGATACAAACAGCATCATGGGCGTGGCAACCTGTATAGCGTGCATGACAATGGCCTTGTGGATTTTCAGTATGAAACACCTCTCTTTGAACCCTCATATGACCTCCATAACATGTTCAAATGAAAAAATGTCCAACATCAAAGTTGAAGAGGACATGGAGATGAACAACTTTCATGTTTTAAAGTTTTTCATTTGAAGCTTCCTTGATAGAGAAAACTGGATTGACATTTGGCACACCAAGTGTTTGATGAAAATATGGCGTGGAGGCCTGAACTTGCCTTGCCATGACTTAGAATTTGCCTTGATTTTGCTCCACTTTGATTGATCATAACTCTCTCAATTTTGATCCAATGGAAAAGTTATTTATATGGATTTGAAGCTTAAGATGTGATCTTCAATTGGCTTAACTTGGGCCTGAAGTTTGAAGCTTTTATCATGGAGAAAGAATGCCTTGAAGTGTGGTGCAAAATGGTCCAAAACTTGCCATTTTTAGAAACCCTAAGTTTCTAAATTTGGCAACTTTGTACAATTCTTGATTTTTGATGATTATCTTGATATTTCTTGATCAAATCTTGCCCAATGAACATATGTGAGTTGATTTCATGAATTTGACTTTGAAAAGTCAGGAGTTGACTTTTTTCTTTGCACAGTTGACTTTTGCCCCAATTTCTTAATTCTCAAGCAACTGATCAATTGAACCTCTTATAAAATGAACCAATGGGCAATCTTCCATCCTTAGACACTTGACATCATGTAGAAAACATTGAGATCAAGTTTGAACCAAAATTTCATCAGGATACTGCTTGAATCCAAAACCCTAATTTTGACTGCTTTTGATAGGAGATGATGAACTGTCCAATCTTCTTGATGAATTCCCATCTTCCAATAACTTGTGGGATAAAATGAGATGATATCTGATAAAATAGACTCTTGAGGCTGGTTGGGAGACTCTTGGCTCTTGTTCTCTTGCTCTGGATGATCAATACTCTGAAAACCACTGATCACATGCCCTATGCTGAATGCAATGCAATGCTTTATTTTTATATGACTTGAATGCAATGTAATGCAATGAAAGCACATGGTAAATGATATGAAAAATGAGAGGGAAAATTTTGGGGTATTACAGCTGCCCCTATTCAATCACTGTAGACCTGAATGGATGATAGCGGTTGCTTTCAGACTTTCAAGGTATGGAGGGATTGAATACCCAGAATAACCAAAAAATTTGCACTCTGTAGAGAAGAAGAAAAGGGACATAAACCCAGCCAAATGAACTCTGCTTGGATAAAACTCTGATAATACCCATAACACTGGAGAGATGTCTTTTGAACGATGCCAGACGACTACTGGCTTGCCATACTGCGGATAGACTTGGAAAACGTCTTTTATACGACGCCAGACGACTACTGGCTTGCCACGCTGTGGGTGGACTTCAACAATGTCTTTTGTACGACGCCAGACGACTACTGGCATGTCACACTGCGGGTGGACTTTAACAATGTCTTTTGGAACGATGCCAGATGACTACTGGCTTGTCACACTGCGGGTGGACTTTCGCCAATCTGCGGTTGGTCTTGAAGCTATCTTTTAAATGGAGTCAGACGACTACTGACTTGCCACACTGCGGGTGAACTTTCGCCAATCTATGGTTGGACTTTACCCTACTTTGCCACCCTAAGATGGTATTTTCGAAATCTGCTGCTAGACTTTGCTGATTTGCCACCCTAAGATGGACTTTTTCCAATCTGCGGTTGGACTTTACTGATTTGCCACCCTAAGATGGACTTTTGCCAATTTGCGGTTGGACTTTGCTGATTTGCCACCCTAAGATGGACTTTTGCCAATCTGCGATTGAACTTGAAATTATCTTTTAAATGGATTCAGACGACTACTGATCGGCCACATTGCGGAGGGATTTCACGATACCCCATGCTTGGGAGGGTCACAAACTCGCTTTTGCTCCAGATTACGCGGCTGATCTGAATAAATCATCCGAAGAGGATTTTACAGAAGAACTGACATCTTCAAACTCTTGGACACTCATTGAGCTTTGAACAAGGTATACGAAGCAACTCAAATGAGGAATTTGCAATTGTTATCGACACGAAAAAGCTTGTAGCTATTGGAAGTTCTGAATGGGAGTATCGACTTAATAGGATATAATGATACCCAGTGGAAATTAATTTGTCGATATCGAATCGTCGTGAGCGACCGTCAGCTGATTGATGGACTCCAATAGTAAAATTTGTGACAAAAGGATGACACGGGAACCCTTTCCTAAACATGATTGCCCCGGTATTCTAACTTAGGGGTGAATGATTACTTGTTTGGAAGAAATGGCCCATGCTCTTGAAAAGTCTTCAATCTTGCTTTTGAGCCTAGTATGAGGTTGCTAACTACAAGCAAAAGGATATGTACATATGCCCTGTGCTAGATATGACTTCCGAACTGAGAAAATCTAACTCTAAAAAGTAAGAAAACTCTCGACAAACGTCACTCTTCTCCACTGAAGATGATATCTTCACTTTCCCGGATTAAGGAAAATCCCAGAGAGAGCCTCGCAACTAAAGACTCTCAACAACATAGTGATTCTTCTCTCCAGAAAATCAATGTTAATGAAGTCATCAGCACCTCAAAATTGAGGTACATTATATGGCATTTCTTTGAGAAGGTCTAGAAGAAAAGTATGATGTAGTATCCCCAAGCAGGAAGCAGTCTCTCAAGAGACTCGTTTTTCCCCAGTAGAGTCGACAAATGGCGTGTCCAACCAGAGAAGTTTGAACACCTCTACAGCTCAGACTAGTGGGTTTCCCCGACGAGTCTGACCTCAACCCTTTTCCGTCAAATGGCATCTCACCAGGAAAATTCGGCGAGAAGTTTGAGGAAAAACCGCTATGAATAGCGTTTCTTGTCAAGAAGGTTTATTGACAAAAGAAACTGAGACCAGTTCCTAGGTAGGAAACCAGGATCGAGGGGAAGTTTACATCCGAAACTGAGACCAGTTCCTTGGTAGGAAACCAGGATCGAGGGGAAGTTTACATCAGAAACTGAGACCAATTCCCTGGCTGAAGACCAGGATCGAGGGGAAGTTTTTACCTTTTCTAAGCATTATTTGCTTAGCAAAAGAAGATGAATGCGTAAAATACCATTCATAACCACTGTCAAAATTTTGGGTATTCTGATATTTAATCATCTTGCACCCCGAATGCCCGAATACCTTCGCCATTCACACCTTCGGCTCCAAGAAGATTAAATAGGAGCATCTGTCATACCCCAAATTTGACCACTAAGATTTCCCATCATTGTGTAAATCATCATCACAATATGGATCTACTTTCATGTCTTATCAATCTCCTCAAGGAATCGTTGAGCATTCACTACTAACAAGCATTAGGGTTTTAAGCCCTCTTAGAGCTTAGACAAAGGATTAATCAAGAAATAACATGATCTTCAACATGTCTAACCTCTCAAACACACATAAAGGATCAAGAGGACTCCCACATCAAGAATCAAGCACAAAGTTGCAACAATCCAAGTGGATCAAGCCTCAAGATCGCCAGTGTCACTAACTTAGGGTTTTGGTCGACTGGGGCCCCCAGATGAAAATTTTACTCTGGGCATGAGCCAATACTTAAAAACATAACCCAAGATACTCCAAGGGACCTCATAAACCTAATCATCAAGCCAATTTGACCTCAGGGGATGCATTCACCAAAAATCAGGAATTAGGGTTTCTTGACCTAATTCACCCCTAAGTTGACTTTTGGGACAAAACATGAGCCAAGACCTCAAGAAATGATTTGAGGACTTCAAATACACTACATTGATCCATTTGCAATAATGGATTGATCCAAGAAGCTTGATCTACAAGTTTTAATTTCATCTGGACCACAATTAGGGTTTTGAAGAAAAAGGCCACTGTACCTTTGATTCTTGACCCAGACATGCTCCCAAACCCTGGGACATGATTCAATATTCCCTATAACACCTATGGAATCCATCCATTAGGCTTGATTTAGATCAAGGACTTGATTTCACAAAGGATCGCACAGTTTGGAATTCATCTGATAAAAAGTCAACTGTGCACAAAAGTCAAGTTTGACTTCTTGAGATTTTTCACAATTATGGTTCTTTGACCCTAAAATGATGTTAATGTGTGATTGGAATCATCATTCATCAAGAAAAATCAAAGAAAGTGGGATAACTTGTAAAAGGGGTAACCATAAAAACTTAGATCTTTTCTAAGTTATGGAACAAAGTGGCTAGGGTATCAACTTCCAAGGATCATAACTTGAGATCCAATCAACCATTTTGGATGGTCTAAAGATGGATTTGTAGCTTTCATGGCATACTTTAAAGGTTTCAACTACACCTCATTCTAATTCCTCATGGATTTCAAGTTATGGAGTGATCAAAATGGCTGAAAACACAAAAGTGACATTTTTCCAACACTTAGTGAAATTTTCACTAAGTTAGAATCTGCTTCACTTTTTCCAAAATGTTGAGGCATTTTTCAACCAAATGCAAGTTGCTTCAAAACCAAAGTTGGACATCACATTAAAGTAGGATACATCAGTATTCCAAAGTGACCAAGAACTCCATCAAATTCCATCTAAGCTAGGAGTTATGACAGCTGCAACATGCCTTGCCGCAAACTGTCTTGGCAAGGCAGATTGTGCATTAGGGCTCGATTTGGTTAATTTGTGCAAATGATAAACAATTTTATCCATCTGCACACCTCAGGGGGAGACCAAGGAGGAACAAACACTGATCCATAAGCCTCCCAAGTCTTTGGAACTACATATAGGTTTGGCACCCCTAAAAGCTAAAGATGCCTCAAGACTCCAATTTTGTTTTGAGCCATTCAATGGATGCTTAGAGGTGACATGTATCAGAGCTAAGATGAACACGTCAGTCAAGCCTTATCCTTGAATCAAAGAACCACAGGCCTATGCTCTAATCTCAAGTCAATGGCTAGAGGAGACTTGAGATTCCAAAGTGATCCAATTGGCCACAGGCCTGTACCAGTTGCCATACACTATTACAGCCAAAACAAACTTGGTGCACTATAAATAGACCTCATTTGTGGTCAGTTTGAGTACACCAAAGCACCCAAACTGATGCTTTCCTCAAAATCACCTCTTTCACTCCAATTTTGCCTTGTAAAGCAAGTCATTATCGGGTTTTGAGCTTGAGAGAAATTCCAACCAAACCAATCACACACACACCTCATAAACATCATATAGAAGTGATCCAAACACTTAAACAACATGTGGAACACCAATTTCACAAAATCACCCTCCAACTGCTCAAGCTTTTAGCAGACTTGCAGTTGGGGTACCATTTTAAGTTCCGACATGTTTCCAACCACTCCAAGCATCCAGACACACTCCATAGCACCTAGGGAAGTTGTCCATATCATTGGAACCAAGCTGTAACACCTCTAACTCAAAACACGATCACCAGCTACAAGAGGTAAGCCTCAACTTGGTCATCTTATGATTCATGCATATTTCCTCGCACAATAATTTTGCCATATGTTCATAATCATGTATGGAATGTTTCCCCTCAATTAATTACTTTGTAAGAATCGTGTGTGGAATTTCTGAGCCTTCATGCATAATTTAGGGTTCTTGAGGTTTCTCTTTGATTTCTTATTCCATGCTTAAAATAAATGAAATTAAAGACCATATACATGATCGTGAGGTGAAAATGAGTAGTTTGATATGTGGATTGTGTGATTTCATCAAGTATTCAGTGAAATTGATGAGAAAATGCAAATCTAGGCAAAATCAGAACACGCGCGTGTTCTTGGTGTGTTCTTGGCTCCCTTTTTCAAATATTCAAATATTTGAATTTTGTGATTTTATTTAATTGATTCAAAAATTAATTTCTCTCTGAATTTTAATGATTTTGAGTTGATTCTTTTTTTAATAATTCACAAAAATGTTAAAATATTTTATTTTACAAAAATTTCCCAAAAATATTATTTATTTCATATACTTGATATTTTTGCAAAGAATTAATTTTTATTTGTTTTTTAACATTTAAAATATTTTTTCCTTCTTGATTTTCCAAACTTAAATGGTTTCCAATCATTTTGTGAATAAATACATGATTTTTTGAACATTGTTCCAAGATCACCCCTCATTTTTCACATGTTTTCAATAACTTTTATTAATTTTTTAACAAAATTAATTCCATTTTAAACAAAATTAGGGTTTTGATTAATTCCACCCTCATCAATCTTTTAAAAACAACTTTGGGCCTCTAATAGAGTGTAAGACCCAACCTCTTTTGAAAAACAAAATAATTTGGGCCTCGGTCATCGTATAAGACCCACTGTGTTTTCAAACCTCGGCGCGATCGCCATTTTTCAAACAAATAATCATCTGGGCCTCTCCTCGAGCTATAAGTCCCATTCCTTTTATTAAAATCACTTTTGGGCCTCTAATAGAGTGTAAGACCCAACCCCTTTGTAAATAAACAATTGTGGGCCTCACATATTGTATAAGTCCCTCTGTATATTTTCAAAACAACGACGCGATCGTCGCCTTTTCAAAATCATCCGGGCATCTCCCTGAGTTGTAAGCCCCATCTCCTGTGCAAAAATAAACTTTGGGCCTCTAATCTAGTGTAAGACCCAATCCCCTTTTAAACCATTTTTTTGGGCCTCAGTGTATTGTATAAGTCCCGATACAGTTTCAGAAACTCCGACGAGATCGTCGTTTTCAAACTATTTTCAACCGGGCCTACCCTTGTGTTGTAAGTCCCATTTCTTTTCTTTAAATAACCTTTGGGCTTCTCTTTGAGTTATAAGACTCATCCCTTTGTACAGAAAATGTTTTGGGCCTCAGTCGTTGTATAAGTACCGATACGATATTCAAAACAGCAGTACAATTAGTATTCAAACCTTGGGCCTCTCCTTGAGTATAAGCCCCAACAATTTTTTCACAAATAACTCCCTTTTGATTTAGGTTCAAATATACAGTTGTTATCAAAACTTTCTTTAATTTCTCTGAACAACTAACAATACAGCATGGAAGCTCGCTAACTTGTAAGTTTTAACATCTTTCATTTATTCGCTTTAATATATATATAACTGTATTATGGGAAGATGCGCATGGTTAGTTTTCTTTCATTCTTTTAAATACACTTCAAATATATATATATAACTGTATTGTGGGAAGCTGCGCATGGTTAGTCTTCTTTCATATCCTTTTAAATACTTTTCATATATCAACTATATATATACTAGTATAGTTATTTAGAGTTTTCCCCGTCAACTAGGTCTAGAACTAGGTAAAGCCATGTTGGTCACTCTTAAATACAAACAAAACTAGATCCCCATAGGATTTCCAGATACAATCTTCCCTTCTCTTAGGGTTAAACAATATGGAACAAAGAGAAAGGCAGTATTCTCGGTGAACCTTTTCTCAGACTGTCACCCCTAGAAATTGTCAAAGAAATTCTACTCCCCGGAGTTGATCTATTCTCTGTGAATAGCATCTCATGAGTTTCTTCGAACCTCAAACTTTCCTGAAATGATCTCTTCTCTGTGAATTTCATTTCTTGAACTTCTCTTGATTCGGGACCCACAGGCTTCCTAAAAGCATCCCCGCCTCCTCTTGGGCTTTGTACAAGGACCCTTCGGCTTCTTAGAAGTTCTCATGACATCTCTAAGGCTTAATAAAAGGACCCTGACGACCTCTTAAAGGTATAAGACAGAACTTAGTCATCCTTTGCTAGAGCAGCCTTTCCAGTGTCAGGCCTCAGGCCACTTTAGGGTTGATTCTCATCCCTTAATGCCTTTGCCTCCTCTTGGAGGCATCATACAAAAGATAAAACTCCTCCACACCAGCAGACTTGGACAGTCTAATTCCCTTGAGTCTCAAAAACATTCTCAAGTTCCTTACAACTATAGGAAGAAACCCCGGGCATTCTGGATCGATCACCAGCAGAGACCCAACCTCTCTCATGAGAGTTCCCCGACCAGGGTTAACACTATCTCAAATCAGAACCTTAGGGTATCTGACATCTCAACTCTTCTGTAACCCTCAGCAAGAGTTGATTCCCCACTTGGACCTGCTTGGGGATCTCAATTATCCCTGGTAAAAGATAGCCTCCTGTTAGGCTTTGTATAAGGACCTTTCCTCAGCAGAAAGTTAGCCTCCTCTTAGGCTTTGTATAATGATCCTTCCTCAGTAAAGTCAGCCTCCTCTTGGGCTTTGTATAATGATTCTCCCCAGCAGAGCTAACCTTTTCAGACTCTCTTGTTGAGTCAAGACCCTTTTTTACCTCAATCTCGGGCTTCATACGAGACAGTAAATCATTCTCTTGTTGAGTATAAAAGACTCTCTTGTTGAGTCAATCAACTTTCAGACTCTCTTGTTGAGTCAACCACCTTTCCAGACTCTCTTGTTGAGTCAATCACTTCTCAGACTCTCTTGTTGAGTCAATCATATTTTCGGACTCTCTTGTTGAGTCAACCTTTTTTAGCCTCAATCTTGGGCTTTGTACAAGACAGATAAAAATACTCTCTTGTTGAGTCGATCTTTATCCAAAGCTTGGTATAAAGATTTCCCCCTTAGTAGGAGCTAGCCTCCTCTCAAGTTCTCCAGCTTGTTCAGCCACAATCCTGGGCTTTGTACAGGACATATAAAAACATTCTCTTGTTGAGTCAGAACCCTTTTAGCTTCAATCTTGGGCTTTGTACAAGACATAAATTTCCCTCTCTTAAACTGGGGACATATATCTTCCCCAGCCGAGTCAATTACTCCTAGCCTTCTGTCGGCTTTGAGAAATAATTTCCCCAAGCAGAGTCAAACTCATTGCAGCCTCAATCTTGGGCTTTGTACAAGACACATAAAAAATATCCTCACCAGAGTCAATTAAATTTCCCATTTAATTCTCAATCTTGGGCTTTGTACAAGACACATATAAACTTTCCCGACGGAGTCAAAACCCTTTTTTAGCCTCCTATTAGGCTTTATATAATGATATCCCCAAAGAGTCAGTCTCTTTTTAGCCTCAATCTTGGGCTTTGTACAAGACAGATAAAACACTCTCTTGTTGAGTTGGTCTTATCCAGCCTCCTCTTAGGCGTTGTATAAAGAAATCCCCTAGCCAAATCAATTAACCTTTTAGCACCAACCTTGTGCTTTGATCAAGGCACACAAAAGTCAACAATCTCTCTTTAGAGATGACAAATTCTCTCTCAGTCAAACCTTTAGCCTCAATCTTGGGCTTTGAACAAGATACAAATAAACCTTTTAGCTTCAATCTTGGGCTTTGAACAAGACACCAAAACGTCATTTTCCTCCGATAGAATATGAGGAATTACAATTGCTCTGATTTCCCTGTTTCGTTTAAACGGGAATACGTAGGCATAAGATTGCGAAATCTTAGCGAGCATACCAATCAAAAACCCTAGGTTTTGTACCTTCATATCAATCAAAACTTTAGGTTTCATACCTTAAGCCATCATCATCATCATTTTCCAAGGAAAACTAAACTCACTCCCCCTGTCACACTTTTCCAAGAAACTTTCCTAGCCCATCAGCAAATAAACACTATCAATTACAAAGTGAAACCTAAAGCTAATATCCTGTGGATAACCACATATATGATGTATGATTGTCAACTACCCATTGTATAACCTGACCCCGACTCCCCGAATCTCTTGAAGCGTTTGTTCAGTTAAACATTCGCGTGCAAGGTTAGTCTAAGATACCTTCCCTTTCCCTTCCAGCTTCACGGGATAAATAAGAAATCAGAAAGTAGCACCCTTTCTCCTCGAGGAGAAAACCCAAACTTTAGCGATAAGGTGGTCGCGTCACCGACAAAAATCGCTCGCTACAATATTAGCCAGAATTAATTCAGCAATGCAGCAACAAACCAAAAAATTATGACAATGTCCCTATTAAGCAAAAACAATTGAACAAAAAAAAAAGATTAAAATAAGATAAAAAAAATTCAAAAACACAAAATTTAATCTAATTAAGTTAAATAAGAATTTTGAGATTTTTTTTTTGGAATTTTTTGAAACTATGAAAATAGAAAAAATTCATAAAAAAACAGAAAAATAAGGAATTTGGGATTTTGAGGGTGGTTACCCGTAACTCTATCCAAGAGTATATGATTTTGATTCTGGATTTTTTTTCTGCTAAAATGTAATGGTAAAATTTCGATTTCGAGACGATTTTCCTTAAAATCGAGTTTTCGGACCGGGTTTGACGCGTTCTCACGAATTGGCCGGAACACCAGGAACGGAGGGGCCAAAATGTAAGAACAAACACCTATGACACTGGTATTGGTTAAAATCGACTTGAGTTCCCGATAATGGTGCCAGTTTGATTCGTTGTCGCACGTGGGTTAAAAACGAGTAATTAAAAACTGCAGTTTAGGGAAGCTACACTCAAGAGTCGTATCACAAGATTTCTTGAATTGGTTTTTACCAACTGAAAGAAAAATTGGGGGTTTGGGTTTCGATTAAGATCACGGTTAACAAATTTTGATTAGAATTACGATTAGAAAGATAATCTAATGATTCAATTCCTACCTATCATCAATCAATATAATTCCAAAGCCCAGACGATTTTGATTCCCTTTTCGATTATAGCAATAATAACAAGTGAATTGATACTAATATATGATATGTATTTCTAATTTCTGAGTTAAGCAAACAAATTCTGAATTAAGAAAACAAATTAGGCATACACAAGTTAAGCAAACGCGGTTACAAAACATACATCAATCGAAATAAATTAATTCTAATCTATAAGCAGCAATTGAATTAAGCAAACAATGAAAACAAAATTAAGCAATCCGATTTACAGAAAGATTTGAAAATGAATCAAAATTGCATTGGATATTATAAGAAAAAACTGAAAGTGGATGGAAACCGATTATAGTAGATTAATCCCTAGGACGTTAGCGGATGAGCTAGTTTAAACCGATTTGTAAATGTTGAATATGTGAACAGTAGCGGCTGGGCTAGTTTAAACAATACAATGAATTCGGGTTCTAATACAAACCTGGTCAGAAAACATAAAAATCGGCCCAAAATAGAACCGAAACTAATTATTTTCTTAAGTCTGAATTGAAAACAAATTATGCGACTCTTCTGAACTCCGAATTTGCTTCTGACTTCAACACAAAACTTGTAGCTTATCCTCCCAGCTTTTCAAAGCATATTAGAACGCGTCAATCTGATTCCCGTAGCTGAAGTTATGACATGCATAGCGAGAAGGTGTAAATAACGTTTATTCAGAAAATAAGCATTTATTCTTAAAATGAGCAGAATTCGACTTAACAAGAAAAAACTTATTAAAAGCAATGAAAATAATGTGAGAAGTCATATAAAAATCTTAGCACAAAGTAAAAGATAGTGTATTAAAATACACTGATAAGTGGAGAGAAACCAGATGAACAAAGCTTGACCTTGAACAATCTACACCTTATACTCATTGGAAGTGATTTAATCTTGACAGTTGGTTTCAATCATGATTTTCATAGGAATTCGTGGGTTAACCACAAATTTGTACATTTTGTCGGCGAGGATTACACCTTCCACCTGATGATTCTACACAAGGAAGTTGCTATCATGGAACTTGATGAAAAGTTTGGGGTCAAAAACACTATTATTGGAGGAATTCGAACAAGCAAACAAAGTGAAGAGGTTTTTGGAAATTTGAGAAGCCTTTTGTAAATCATGATCAGATTAAATGAGTTCAATCCTGAAAATGTTGAAGAAGAGATCTTGATTGGTGAAGACGAAGATTTGGGATTCTGTGAAGTTGAGGTTGGTCAATTTTACTGAAGCTTCTCAAAAACTTTATGGAAACCGATATGGTAAAGCTTTTCTAAAGTATATAAAGTGAAGAACGGAAGGTGAAAGATTTAGGTGATTAACATCGTATTGAAATTGGGTGTAAACGATTAAAGGTTTAATACCATTTTTAGTCTTGTATCTTAATCCCGGAATTCATTATGGTCCCTTAACTTAAAAAAGGTCCATATTGGTCAATTAACTCTTCGAAATGTATCATGTTAGTCCTTTTGGTCAAATTAGCGACGAATTTAACGACCAATTTTTGAATTTTTCCATCGCTAATTAGACAAAAAGGACTAACATAATACTTTTTGAAGATTTAAAAGACTAATACGAACCTTTTTTACGTTAAGGGATTAAAATGAATTTCGAGTTTAAGATACATAACCAAAAAGAATATTACGCTCAGATTATAATATTTATAAATAACACCTCTTTTATTTATATAGGTCATCATGCTACATATCCTCTTAGGACACACATTAAAAAATCCACAAATAAAAAAATTATTTTAAAAAATTAACATTAATTATAAATTCTTAATTAATCAATCCACATTGTTTAAAATAAAATTTTTAAATTTAATTTTTAACTTATGCTATTAAAACGTTCCAGTTAGCATTACTTTATTTATAGACTACTAGATTCATTCCGTTTGGTCCTTCCAATCGGAACGACTTGGCTTTGGATTTGTTGTGGAAAACGGTGGTTCCGATTAAAATCAAGGCGTTTGGATGGCGGTGTTTCTTGAATAAATTGCCGTCGAAGGTTTCGTTATTAAGAAAAGGAATTATTGTTAATACTAATGGCAGCGGCTGCCCTTTTTGTTCGGTGGCTCAAGAATCTTTAGCTCATGTGTTACTCTTTTGCTCGGTTGCAAAACTGGTTTAGAACGAAGTGTCTATTTGGATTGGTTTTTGGCCAGGAGCTATTACGGATTTTAAGGGTAGCTTTTTGGATTGGTTTGCCTTTGGTAAATCAAGAAATCTTTTGAAAGGAAGGGAAGGCGTCATCTGGTTAGCGGTGGTTTGGAGTTTGTGGTTAGTTAGAAATGAGATCATTTTTAATAACTCAACTTGGAATATCGTTGTCATAGTGTGGAAGGCTAAGATATCCATTTGGAAATGGTCGTTCATGGGAGATATTACTCATCTCAATTGCAACTTGTACGAATTTGACAAAGATCCGTTGTTTTTCCTGTCGTAAGTGCTATTTAGTATGTAATCTCTTTTGTTTTTTGCGAGTTTTCTACCTCGGTCTCTTTTTGTATTCAGGTGGAGTACCTTTTGTACTCGTTTCAATATATCACTTGCTTAAAAAAAAAAAAAGATAAATCATAGAATTTATTATACAACAATACACACCTCACTTTTAACAAGCTTTCACCAACCTCTAACAAACTAAGTAACTATTTGTTCTATATCTCTATTTTTTTTTTTGCCTAAACGGGTTTATACTCACTGTGCCCATTCAGTTATAGAACTTACAGTTATTAATAGGGGCGGAATATAAAGAACAAACGAGTTTATCCTTTCAATAAAAAAATAAAGAACAATGTTTTTCTAAATAAAAAATATAATAGTTAAATATAAATAATTCTTAAGTACTAGAGGAGTTTAATGATTTAAACGCTGTAATATTTTAATAGCGTAAATATATTTTGTTCCTGTTACCAAAGATCTTCTCCAAAAAGTCCGTTATTATTGACCAACCATTACAACTTGAAGCAAAAGCAAAAGACAAAAGCTTAAAAAAAATGAAAAAGAAAGTGTGGAAGTTTCTTTACAACCATTCATCTTATTGACATTTCTTTACAACCATGCATCTTATTGACATTTCTTTACAACCATTCATAAAATGTAGTTATATATGGTGAATTTCAAGATATATTCTGGAGAAAGATCAACCTATACTTTCTCAACTTCGATAGAATACATTCTCAGCCTTGTTTTAATAAAGAAATTAAAACAATATCGATATTTATCACGGGCTAAAGAAATCAAAGCAATATTCAACGTTAATTCATTATGTTTTATAATTGAATATAATGAAACATAATGCTCATCATAATCAATGTAAACAATAGTATTTTAATTGTAATAAAATTTATTTTAACACGAAACAAAAAGTAAGATAATTTATGTTCTGGACTGGACCGGCACCTGCCCATACGCCAGGCAGGCCCAGTCCAAGGTCACCCATCCTTTTCTTTGTCGGGCACATCACGCTCCATCAGCGTCGGACACAGCATGATCCTACCAGCATCGGGCACAGCTTGACCCTGTTGTCGTCGGACAAGCACTGCGGTGATCGGGGAGAGAACGAACATCCTCCCCGCGCCTCTCCACGTGCTCCTCCCCGCGGGAATACATCATTATGTAACACCCACTTTCGAAAGAGCTAGTCAACCCACCTTCCGGAGATCACGGGACCGTTACTCTAGGGCGAAGACTACGTGCTGGTCTTCACTTCGCCACGTAAGCCTTGGCAGTTATCTGCACTGGGCTGGATCGCAAGGCCCAAAGCAGATGACCGTTGGCCCTGCGCTGGGGACAACCTATAAGCACCCTATTTCACTAGAAGGTCAGGTTACATTCTATTCTAATTCTTACTCTCACTTTCTGTACTTGCTTGCTCCAGTCCTAACTTTGGCATCGGAGTACCTTGCAGGTACACCCCCACCGTCTCATCACCACCGGAGTAGCGGAGCTCACGAAGTTGCTGGCCACTAGTCTACTTTCTGATCAGGTACGATCAGTGGCGCCGTCTGTGGGAAACTTTTGCTTCCCAGTTTTCCTCTTCGTAAAACCAAAGCAACTTCCATTTTCTAACAACCATGGCCAGCACCCAACCTGAGGCCAAGACTCCGGACATCGCCTTTGGGCAGTTCAACAACGGAGAGGACCACGAGGACAATGTGGTCGTCAACGTCGAAGAAGGCGATGAAAGGGACGGGTGTACTGCCTCCCCTTCCTCTGACGACGCGGTATACAACGCCGTCCAACACGGTGCCCCTGTTCGCCCTGATCAATCAAACCAATCAACTGATCTCCCAACAGAACGTGATGATAGAAGCGCTCGAAAGGGGGCGACAACGACGCTCTCCCCCGCGGAGACATCGTCGCCCTCCATCTCCCAATCGTTCTCCTTCCCCGCGAAGGACACCACCGGTCGACTCTAGGAGCCTGACTCCCCAGCCTGCGGGACGCCGTCCATGCCTGGAACGACCCTAGCCTGTGGTCGCCCAGAAGCGCCATCACTCACCTTCTCGGAAGGAACAACGACGTTTCCCTGCCCAGAAGAGGAGCAACCCTGACGGCGAAAAACCGAAGAGCCGTCCAAGGAGTTCCCCCCGACGACACGGTCATGGTCGGGGCAACCACTCCCCGTCACGGTCACCAATTAGGAGTGACGAGGACGACTAGCGGACCCCGCTGTCCAAGGAGATTATGGAGACCCCTATGTTGGAGTAAGCCCTAATAGCCAATCAATATTGGCTTAATATGCTTTTGTATCTTGACCTTGATATATATTTTGTTTGTTAATATATGTACTTATTAGGCATTGTATTTATTATGTTATATGTATATGACATAATAAAGTCCTTAGAATAATTAGTCTATTAATGACCTATTAAGTGTGACTTAATCGTGAGACCTCATTAAACATAAGGACGTTATTCTTAAATTATCCGTAGTCAAGCTTTACTGTCAAATAGGATAACTGTAATGCATAGAGACTATTATGTGAGTAGATTGATGACTGTATCTCACAGGTCATAGATATGAGATATCAAGTTTTCACGTAGGTATAAATATTAGGAGTAATATTTATACTGGATTGACCCACCATGAGAATACTACATAGTTTGTTATGTAAGTGTCATAAGTTATTCTCATAGTGATAATGGTGTATACCACCCTTCGACCTGAAACCACTATGGACCCTAGATGAGGAGTCGAGTACTTTATTACCAATCAAACATTGTCCGTAACAGGATGACCATAAAGATGGTTGATGGGTGCTTTACAAATCATGCTGAGGGACATGAGTGACCTAGATGGGATTTGCCCCTCCTACATATACGGGAGTAATATCTGTGGGCCCCTTGATAGAGTATGACTGTAAAATGTATGGTCGTGCTCAAATAAGTCGATATCAGATATTTAGCTTATTTGTTATTATCAAGTATACTCGGGGATCAAGGATAAAATATTGGACTATACAAGGGTGACACATTCTATGCCTTGTGTTCAATATAGATATAAGGGCAAAAGGGTAATTGTACACATGATCATTATCACAGAAAGGTTATGTCAGATCACACGACATTCTCGTCACTTGGGTAGCAGTGATGTGTTGCTAGATAACGCTCACTGTTTATAATATTAAATATGTGATTTAATATTATTGCCAACGTTACGAGAACCTACAGGGTCACACGCAAAGAGTACTGACAATGGAACGAATGATTAAATTAAATAAGATTTAATTTAATTAAATGTTAATTGTATTATTTAATAAATTAACAAAATATAATTTATTTGATTAAATATGATTTAATTAAATAAATGAGAATTGACAATTGATTAAATTAAATATGATTTAATTTAATTAATATTTAATTAAAAGAGTTTAGTTAAATATAAATAATATATTATTTAATTAAAATAGTTTTAATTAAAATAAGATTTGGCTTGTTTTGAAAAAGCGCAAAATAAGAGCATTAGGGTTTTAGAAGCTCTCTATAAATAGAAGAGCTCTTTTCCCTACCAATCCTAATTGTCAATTTTCTCAGAACAAGAGACGACTAGCACTGCGTTCCATTTTGTACTCGCGTGGACTTCGTAGAGACGATGGTATTTTCCACATTCGTGATCAAAGTTAAAACACGCTTCAAGAGGTAATTCGGAATCCTTATTTGTGTTTGATTTGTGATTAATGGTTTAATCAAGATCCGTTTATCGGGATTGTTCCGCTAAGAGGTTAAATTTTTTTTGAAAAATCCCTCTTAAATTTCAACAGTGGTATCAGAGCCTAGTTCTAATTAAATCATTATATTCAAATATGTCTAATAATTATATAATGATATAATTATATTAGTGATTGAATTGGATTCAAATTATGTTTTTATATTGCGATACATGTTGATCGTAATGTTGTCGCAATGTTTTGGTCTTAAAATTGAAATAGTTTATCGATTAAAGGCCGAATGATTGACGTTGTGCCATGATTTTGTTTTGGTCTTAAAATTAACGTTTGCAGTATATGTGTTTTATGTGATAGCCTATTTTTATTGCTATTTAATTGCATGTATGATGCAATGGAAGAGAGATTGAGATTGTGTTGCTGTAAAAGCATCCATTGGCTGGGCTGTCGTAAAGCAAGGTAAACCGTAATGGTTTTTCCATTCATTTGCTGTAAGTTGCATATGCTTGTTCTGAAGACTAACAAGGTTAGGTTAGTTGACTATTATTTTATATTAATAATAATAATAATAATAATAATAATAATAAAAGGTTTATTATTATTTATCAATAAAATAATAAAGTGTTTATTATTTAAAATTAAATATTGACATTATTATTTGTATAATTTGGATGTCAGTGTTGACTATGCTTCGGAATCCGACATTTGTATGGTGAAGCAGCGATACATTGATAATCCATAAGTGATACAAATATAATTGATAAATTTATGTATGATATAAATATTTCTAATGCGAAGTTAGTGTATTTGATACACTATTTTGTTTCGTCCATTGATTAGTGTAATGATTGTTATACATTTGAAAGGTCAATGTGTATTCTGCTTCGGAATCCGACATTTGTATGGTGAAGCAATGACATTTTGATCAATCATATTGAATAGTCGATCATTACGTTTTGATGCTATGAATGCTTATGCATTAGGGTTTGTGACGGTGCAAGAGTTGTGCCTTTAGAGTTCACAAAAACGTCAAGTGTTGATGCGTCAATATTTGTAATTTGATAATCTATTATTATTTATTATTTAATTATTTAATTATTAAATAAATTGGTATACGGTAATGACCTTAGATTTTGGCGTTTGTTTATTTTAAATACGACTTGCGTGTCGTGATTTATTCTATTTAAATACGGCCTACGTGTCGTGGTTTATTGTAATTAAAAATGACCTGCGTGGCGTGCTATTTAATTATTATTTTATTTATTTAAATATTATAAATTGTTCGAGTTCAAGAGTTGAAGAGAAGACAACGCCAAACGATGATGTCGGTGGAGAGGCTTGAGAAGCTTGCTCGTGGGTCAAAGAATTGTAATAAAGTAGTTTATTTAATTCTTGCATTTTAGGTGGTCATAATCGTATTTCCAACTTTTATTTTATGTATGTGATGCGTGAAATGTATGTTTGTATGTGTGTGTATAAGATACACAATTATCTGAGTGTATGAGATACACAAACCGGTAAGACCAAATTTAATTAAAATTCCTTCAATTAAATATTAAGTTAGTTGCTTTCCAAAATTTAGCACTCATCAAGACTAGTATCGAATAATGTAGGTT
Source organism: Lathyrus tuberosus (assembly GCA_022829125.1). Taxonomy (NCBI): domain Eukaryota; kingdom Viridiplantae; phylum Streptophyta; class Magnoliopsida; order Fabales; family Fabaceae; genus Lathyrus; species Lathyrus tuberosus. The sequence continues at coordinate 2,534,086 of JALAZF010000199.1, read as the reverse complement.
TCGCCTGACGCGAGGTGCATGTTTTATATTAGTAAGGTGCGATGGGATGAATGTAACATCCAACTGCTAAATTTTTGGGTTTGACTTAACTAAACTAATTATAATAAGATTATATATGTTTAGAAGCAAGAGTTGAGAACAATCCAAAAGATGGATTAGAATAAAGAGTTATTCACTCAATTGATAAAATTCGAGAGTTGTATTAGATACAATTGGAAAGAGTTCCTACCTAAATAAACGGAGTTTTGTGTAATCCGCCTACGCGGACTTAAAACAAAGTGAAATATGGATCTCAACCCGCTAGAAAATCTTCCAACGGGATTTTCCGAATCAAATGTTGAGGGTCATTTGTTTTGAGTAAAAATAGTGGGAGCATTTTAATAAAAGTCCTTATTAAAATGATTTTGATACAATCTTTTTACACGTTTTTGTATTTAGAATTTCTTTTGCATTTTATTTTATATTTTACTGCGAAATGTCCTTATGAAGGATGTAAGGATCAGAAAGGAGTTTCTGAATTGGTACATAAATTGAGAATTATTCTCAAGCACGAGAAAAATTGTATGTTCTCGAACAACCAATTCCTAACAACCGAATATAACTAGATTTTTAAGAATGATACTTATGAGAAGGATCAATTTGAATGTCTAGATATAACATATCTCATAATTGTAGTCGTCACGGAGAATGATATGATCATTAACCACGAGAATTTTCTTTTAAAACAAGAAATACAAGATATGAGAAATGTAAAATTTTCAAGGTCTTTTCTATAAAAGTTAGGAATCCATATGGATCTAAAATAGTTTTGAGATTTCAAATTTGGATTTATGATAGACCAAATAGTTGGTCACAAGTGTTATTTGAGATTGTCTCGAATTGGTATATTAGATTCATTATGAATGAATTTTAAATATATCCACCACATCTTGTTGAAAAGAAAATAAAGTAGTTTATGATGCTAAATAGATCAATTATAAAAGGAATGAGATTCATTTTATATTCCTTTGAATTTTGGCAGAAAAACACGGTTATAAAGGAAGACAGTGATTTCATGTGTTGAAAGACGAAAACTGTTAATGGTTATCAAAAGAGTCAAGTAGAAGAAAGAAGTAAGACTTTTTCTTCATACGATTTGTTATAGAAATTCAAATTGTCTACTTACATCTTGAGTATGTGATACTAGATGTTGATCTTACATTTATAAGAATGTGAAGAGTCTCTTAAGAAGTAGGACATTGATTATAATTTGAGTCAGCTTACGTCTATAATGGAACAATATGTTTCATTGACTATAAGAGCTTATGATTAGACTTAAATTAGAGCTAGGAATGAAACCAAATAATTGTTATTAAGTTTCATTTATTAAAAAAAAACATTAATTCTAAGTCTTGTATTGACAAGATGAGGAGTGCATGTTTTGATAATGGACAAGTGTTGTCATGATTATCCAAACAATGTTTTCAATACTTAATCAAGTAGTAGATTTTGAATTCTACAATCTTGATAAGCTCATCTATAATAAATATGGGATGGATCAAATAAGATTTGAAACTTACCTATTTGACACGAGTTAGAATTCTTTTGAGAAGAGTTCAAGTGTGAAGTAGAAGGAAACAACTCAATAGGGTATTAAGGTCATGCGAATTGTTCGCTATGGTAAATACCTATATAAAGAATATAATGACCATTTAAATCTTATCATGTTTGACATTGATCGATTTAAGATAGTTCAATTATATCTTTGTGACTCTTTTATAAATTATTTTACATACAATTATATATATCCATAACCAATTCCATTTAAAGTAGTCATAGAGACACCATATTTAATATGGAGGTAAGAGTACCTAGTTTGTCTTTATGATCATCTGGATTGTAAGGTTTATTAAGTAAACTTGATTACAATCTAGATGAAGATGTATTTATGGATGTATCCCAGTGGAAATAAGGGACACATATTCTATAACACGTTATGGCACAAAATTGTTTTATCGATATAACTGGAGTCTTCCTTTAGAGACATTGTGTATCTAAAGGAACCAGTGGGAGTGATATAGAACTTGAAGAAATTCAAGCACCAGAAAATACATACATGAGAATGGAATATGAACCAATTCAACAAGGGAATTGTTCTTGGATCATTTGGTTCATGTAGCACAAGATCTAGAAAAGATCATAAATGATCGTGATTCTAAAAGAAGAATAAATTGTTTAAATTCAATTATGGATTAGAGCAAACTTCTTGGAGATGAATATTTTTTTATTAATGAAGTTTTATGAAAACTTGGATTAATAAATGTCAAGTTTAAATCTTGTGCACACAAGAAGGTTAATGGGAGTATTTGCATTAATCTAATACAGTATGTAGGAGACATATTGATCATCAAAACAAATTCCCTACAACACCAATGTAGGACATGGTTAAGGAAATGGTTTTGATGAAATGCTTAGGTGAGGTTTCCTAAAAGGTTAGGAATCATAATCTATAGAGATAGATAGTTGATGAATCTCAACCCTAGCATAAGTACATATTCTAACGAAGTGTTGAGACACTTAATATGCATAATATCACATTAAGATTATTGTATGTGGATCATGATGTATTGTCTAATGGACAATGTCTTACCTCATTTGATGAGAAAAAGGACACCATGATATGTACTGCACTAGATGCACCATATGCTATGACCATAAACAATAAGTACCAAAATGATTGAAGTGTTCATCACTAGATCACTACCAAGAAGGTCTATGAATATCTTAAAAGTACATGATGTTCCTTTTCTTGAGAGTATATGAGAATAATCATTGTAAGGGAGTTACAAAAATGTTATTCCAAAACTTATGAACTATATATATCACAGTATAAATTAAATGTCATGCTTGGATGACAATTGTATAAGCTGAAAAGGGTTTCAGACAGTTGTCATTTCTTGTACAAAGGTCAAATATATGATTTGGACCGCTTTGCCAATTCTTGGGGAGAAAGTTGTGTTTCTTGTATTTCAGATCCTATTGATCTCATTCACGATGATAATGGGTTAATCTTGCAAGTTCAGAAAATTAGATCTCACTAGCGATCCATGTATGTATATTTTGACACTTCTTTTTCTCTTCGATAGAAGATCGAAAGTTGAAATTGAAAGAGGTGTATATTACCAACACAGGAAAGAGTTCCTTACCTAATAAAGTATCATACATAGATGATACTTAACGCACACAATGAGCAGACAGGTGTTAAATTAATATCTGATTGGCTTTAGTGCTAGTGGGAGATTGTTGGAGTAAGCCCTAATAGCCAATCAATATTGGCTTAATATGCTTTTGTATCTTGACCTTGATATATATTTTGTTTGCTAATATATATACTTATTAGGCATTGTATTTATTATGTTATATGTATATGACATAATAAAGTCCTTAGAATAATTAGACTATTAATGACCTATTAAGTGTGACTTAATCGTGAGACCTCATTAAACATAAGGACGTTATTATTAAATTATCAGTAGTCAAGTTTTACTGTCAAATAAGACAACAGTAATGCATAGAGACTATTATGTGAGTAGATTGATGACTGTATCTCACAGGTCATAGATATGAGATATCAAGTTTTCACGTAGGTATAAATATTAGGAGTAATATTTATAGTGGATTGACCCACCATGAGAATACTACATAGTTTGTTATGTAAGTGTCATAAGTTATTCTCATAGTGATAATGGTGTATACCACCCTTCGACCTGAAACCACTATGGACCCTAGATGAGGAGTCGAATACTTTATTACCAATCAAACGTTGTCCGTAACAGGATGACCATAAAGATGGTTGATGGGTGCTTTATAAATCATGCTGAGGGACATGAGTGACCTAGATGGGATTTGCCCCTCCTACATATACGGGAGTAATATTTGTGGGCCCCTTGATAGAGTATGACTGTAAAATGCATGGCCGTGCTCAAATAAGTCGATATCAGATATTTAGCTTATTTGTTATTATCAAGTATACTCGGGGATCAAGGAATAAAATATTGGACTATAAAAGGGTGACACATTCTATGCCTTGTGTTCAATATAGATATAAGGGCAAAAGGGTAATTATACACATGATCATTATCACAGAAAGGTTATGTCAGATCACACGACATTCTCGTCACTTGGGTAGCAGTGATGTGTTGCTAGATACCGCTCACTGTTTATAATATTAAATATGTGATTTAAAATTATTGCCAACGTTACGAGAACCTACAGGGTCACACGCAAAGAGTACTGACAATGGAACAAATGATTAAATTAAATATGATTTAATTTAATTAGATGTTAATTGTATTATTTAATAAATTAACAAAATATGATTTATTTGATTAAATATGATTTAATTAAATAAATGAGAATTGACAATTGATTAAATTGAATATGATTTAATTTAATTAATGTTTAATTAAAAGAGTTTAGTTAAATATAAACAATATATTATTTAATTAAAATAGTTTTAATTAAAATAAGATTGGGCTTGTTTTGGAAAATCCCAAAATAAGAGCATTAGGGTTTTAGAAGCTTTCTATAAATAGAGGAGCTCTTTTCCCTACCAATCCTAATTGTCAATTTCTCAGAACAAGAGACGGCTAGCACCGCGTTCCATTTTGTACTCGCGTGGACTTCGTAGAGACGATGGTATTTTTCACATTCGTGATCAAAGTTAAAGCACACTTCAAGAGGTAATTCAGAATCCTTATTTGTGTTTGATTTGTGATTAATGGTTTAATCAAGACCCGTTTATCGGGATTGTTCCGCTAAGAGGTTAATTTTTTTTTTGAAAAATCCCTCTTAAATCCCAACACCCTATACCTGTGGGGATGGAAAAGCCTCCACCCTTGGGGGCGTACGATGACACCGCCGACCCCGACGATCATGTAGAGAGCTTCGAGGTAATGTTCGACTACCGAAATATTTGGGGAGCCATCAAATGCAGGCTCTTCCCGACCACCCTCCGGAAAGGGGCCATGGCGTGGTACAAAAGCCTCAAGCTGGAGTCCATCACTGCCTGGAAAGAACTGAAGAGACAGTTCGCCAGGCATTTCACTGTGTACCGACGCCACCCGAAGACGGTGGCCTCCCTGGAAGCCATCCTTCAAGGGAGAGACGAATCTCTCAGAGGCTACATCGAGAGATTCAACCGAGAAGTCGTCGAAGTATCCGCTACCGACGACATGAAGAAGTTCCTGATCGAACGGGGACTGCGTCACGGGACCGAATTTGCCAAGGCTGTCTGTAACACCTCACTTTCCCATTTTAGAAAAATATATATATAATACGAAAATAATCAGAGTTTCCCTCACAAGTAGGATGTCACACGTTTTCAAAACATAACATAAAGTCTCAATTACTTCATTCTCTTATTTTCTCATAAATGAATTAAAACAACGGAAATAATTATTTTATCCAAAATCACGGTAGTTCGCCAACATAATCAAAATCCACATAAACTCGTGGACCGCAATATTTTAAAAGAATAGTGATACGTAACAAAATCAAATAAAGAATAACAAAAAAATGAAGACACCCCAAATCCCGTGTTACGTATCAGAGCGACTCCTAAGACTCGATCAGGCAACACGTACTCCATGCACTACTTAAGTACCTGGATTATCTGTGAAATTCTGGTACCAGATGTGTGATATTAAGAGCGATGTCACAACAACACACTCTGCAATGGACAATGTAATAACAACAATAAATCAACACAATGAATTGTTCACCCAGTTCGGTCTAACTACCTACGTCTGGGGGCTACCAAGCCAGGGATGAATTTCACTACTTGTAGAATTAAATTACAGACTCAACAACCCAGTTGACAATCTCCTAATCTTAATTCCTACTAGTGACTTTCTACCTAAGAAACCACTTTGATATGAGAACACTACTCAATCCCTAAAACCTCTCTAAGAACAACCTCTTTGAGAAACCTTGATCCTGCTTCACAGCTTTGATCAAGTTACACAACTCTTTTTGCTTCACAGCTTTAGAGAGGACATAAATTAACTCACCAATTCAACCTAGAATGGTGTATACAAAACTGGTACAAAATACTCAAGACACTCAGCCTATGCTCTTGATCTTTTCTCTGTATTTTTGTACCTTCTTCCTTTGATCTATGCGCTTTATATAGCCACCTGAATTGGGCTTGGACTCCTTGCAATATTTGATCTGATTTGTTATTTAAAACTGAATCTTCAAAACAGATTTTATCCCCCAAAATCTTTTTAAATCTTCACCTTTTAAATCTCCTACAAACCTGCATCAAATCTCTATGCAACAGAGAATATCTAACCCAAGATATTCGCATCCAATGAGACTACCTGCTCTCCACAATTCCAGCTAAAACGCAAACCCTAACAACATCACTAAACCTGATGTTATTAATTCTGCAGATCTAATGTCACAACATCGCTTATGACATCAGACATCCAACTTAACTCTTAACACAGCCCAGTGTTAAGGCTCAATGTTGTGACATCACCCATGTGACATCAAACAATGAACAACTTCACTACTTAACACAACCCAGTGTTAAGACTCAATGTTGCAACATCACCACCTTGACTTCAACATTGAACATACTTTGTTTTACCAAAATTCCAGCCAATCCAAGAAACTAACAATCTCCCCCTTTGGCTAATTTTGGCTTAAACAATCTCTGCACCTTCAGAGACTTCAGCAGCGGAATAAACTTCAATATTTTTGAAACTCCAAACATCAGCAGCAGCAACAACTTCAAATAGCCTCTCAACAACTCTGCTGCAACACCATCTTCAACAGGTACAATTTTCAACAACAATGGTGCTCCCCTTCAAAACAAGAACCAGCATAACAGCTGTTCAACCTACCGGCACTTACTCCCCCTCAATATCTGCACTTCTGTACTATAACATCAACAATCAGATACATCCTCAACAGCATATACCTTGACTTCATTCCTTAGCAGTAAACAACCATCAACTCCTTTGACAGCATTTGGCATATCAGAATATTTGACACTCCAACTCCTTGGCTACTTCTCCCCCTTTTTAGCCACAATTTGACAACCTTCAACCAGAAGCCCTACTAACTACAGTTAGTACAACCCTAGCTCTCATTGTTAGCCTCACAGTTAGGAAAAAGACATAACAAATCATAGAACAAAACAGGTGCATATACTTGCACAATATTCAAATTACAAACCAAGCACAATAGTGCAGAATCACAAACAGCAGAAATAAAACTAAAACTACTAACTAAGTAAAATAGTAAAAGCTTTAATCATCTGAGCTGAGATTATCATCTTCTTCATCTTCTTTTGAGCAATCAGCATTGTCATTATCAGATTCATCATTCTTATCAGCAACTTCTTTCTTACTCTCTTTCTCTGTCATCTTCAGATTCAGAAGTAATTTTTCAAACTTCTTCTTTCTTTAAGTGCTTACTCTGATGACTTCATCTAACTCTTTACACGCCTCCTCTAGTTCAGAAACTATATCAGTCTTGACATCAGCAACATGTTTCCCTTCGAACAACTTGTGATGAAAGGACAATTCAGACTTCCTTCTACAAACACTATCATACTGGTGAAGAATCCTAGGATGTTGAGACAAAATTAACCCTCAAATGAGGGATGGAAATGCAATAGGCAATTTCACTGCTCTTGTTGCAGCATGCTTGATAGTCTGATTATAAACGTAAGAGCCATAATCAACTAGTCTCTTTGTTCCAATGGCATAAACTAATTTGCCCAAACCAGCAGAAATAGAGGTCTTGTGGTTTGTAGGAACCCAGTTAACAGCACCTATTCTATGAAGAATAGCATATTTCACACTTAATAAACTTGCTGACAACTTTCCATTTGAGGGCCAAATTTCTACCTGACCAGCTGTGATTTCTTTGCAGATAACATTATTAGAAACTTCTAATTCTCCATAATCTTCCTCACTTCTTCCTAAGTAGGCATTAATCACCTTAGGAGAGAACCAGACACACTTACCCCTAACAGTAACTCTTCTGAAAGTTAGGCTTTTGCTGTCATTAATAGACTCAGGGATATTCACTATAAATTCTCTGACCAGTCTATCATAGCAACTAGTCAATCCTGATACAGTCCTCATGAGACCAGCAAACTTAATTAGATCTACAATTTCAGTAGACTCTAAATCATCTGTCACTAGCTCTCTTTCCAGAGCTATCATTCTCTGGCTCACACAATTCCACATGGATGCACTACTGGCACAGTGAAATGAGATGTCATCAGGAACTTGATCAGCAGCTCTGTTCCTCACAGGGTTGATGTCTTGAACATCAAACTCTGAATGTGATTCTTCCCTGATTCTCCTCTTTTTGCCAGAAATCGCAACTTTGTTCCATGACTTGGGAGAGCCTGCAACTGAATTCCTTTTCTTATCCTTGACCATATTTTCATTAGGAAGTGACTCCACACCTTTCCCTTTCCTATCCTCCCTCCTTCTTGCTATCGCATTACCAATGATATCACTATCAGATGAGTCCTCAACATCTATAACCTCAACCCGATCCTTCCCTTTATAACTGTGACTTTCAACCCTAGGGGAAGATGTTCTGACATCAGGGATGACATCAGTATCTTTAAGATCTTCTTCTTTACTACCACCTTCAACATCTTGAATCATAGACAAGGCCAGTCTATTGGTGTCCTCACTTTGAGAGCCCACCTGTTCAGCAGGCATTTGCCTTAAAGGGACAGAAATCCCTTTCAAACGTATTCCCTTTTCAAGAATTTTGGTGGCAATCTGCTCCAAATGCATGTCCACATCATACTTCTCCTCAACAGCTTGAGAGGATGATGACCTAGTTTCAGTTTTATACAACTTGGTTGAAGGTTTAGAGTTACCTGCATCTGGGAGTGCCATAGGAATGTGTTCTTTGTCAACATATTCTTTTTCTGATGAAACCCTAGTTCGTTCATGCGCAGGTCTTTGAGAATCAGAGTTCTTGGAAGAAGAGGACATCTGCTTTGACATGGTTCCTTTGAAACATATGAGGATTACTCGTTCTGTTGAGAACAAAGAAGATGAACCGTTGAGATATGAGGAACTTGATGAAACGAGAAATGTTTACAATAGGTAATGATGGTCTAATGTAATGAGCTTGATTCTGAGAATAACTTAAAGACCAATCAATGAATTTCTCCCTCCATAAAAACTTTCCTTTTAAAAATTTAAAAGGATTCACATCAGAACTCATTAACTCTTATTGACCTTTCAGCATCTCTTCACACTTGATGTCACAGTCTAATGTTAAAACATCAGTCTTAACATCAATAGTTGAGCTGACTTCTATAGGTATCCATAGATAACAATTATCTCTAGATCTGACTCCTTTCATGACCACTTCATCCTTCTCATTTGTCACCAGACACTCATCCTTGGAATAGCTGACTTTGAACCCTTCATCACATAGCTGACTTATTCTAATCAGATTAGCATTCAAACCTTGGACAAGGATCACACTATCAAGAGTAAGACCATCATGATTCTTCACTCGTCCAACTCCTTCTACTACTCCCTTTTCTCCATTGCCAAACACAACCTTATTTGCATGGCAAGGATTGAACTCCACCAAATGCTCCTTGGATCCAGTCATGTGCTTTGAACATCCACTGTCAAAGTACCATGCATCCATGGCAAAATGTCCATCTGAAGTATGAGCCAATAGACATGTGACCTGAGCTTTAGGAACCCATTGTTTCACCACCTTGGGCCTGACCTCCTTCTATCTGGGTTGAGGAGCAGAATTTGGATAACCATGAAGCTTGAAGCAAGAGGACTGCATATGTCCAAACCTGCCACAATAGAAGCATTTGACTCTGTCATCTCTGAAGTGGTTAAACCTTCTGCCACCTTGATGATAATGCTGTGGCTGCCACCCATAATGTTGTCTCCTTCTTCCATAGTTGGATTGTCTTCTATGGTGAGGCTGTTGTCTTCTACTATAGGTACCCTGTCTCCTGTACTGAGAATGTTGTCTTCTATGGTGATGAGGCTTCCTTCTTCCATAATGATGAGGCACACCATTATAATATCCATAGCCATACATGTTCCCCTGATGTGGAGACATCTGATAGATCATGTTCTGTTTGATCCTGGCAGCTTGCATGCTCTTGTGATATTGGGGAGGCATATACTGACTAGCTCCTTGAGGCTGCACCTTCCTCTGATGAGTACTATTTTTCTTCTCACCATTCTGTGGTTGTGAATGAGCAGCTTTCTCAGGTGTAGGATCCTGTCTCTTTGTTTGATGTTGAGACATTGGTTGGGACACCTGCTTCTTGGTTCCTGAAGTGCTTGCTTCAGCAGATACCTTTTCCTCAACCATATATCCTATACCTGATTTATCTCCAACAGCTTTCTCTGACTGAAGAATCTTATCAAGAGTAGCTGTACCACTGTTCATCATCCTAACAGATTTTGTCACCTGATCAAGTTGAGATTTAATCAGGAAAACCTCATTTTCCAGATCAGCTTTAGCAGTCTCAAGCTGAACAATCTGTTTCTTCTGTTTTTCCCTTTCTTGACAAATTTCAACACTCTTTAGACAAAGCTCTTGATAGGTTATTGCTAACTCCTCATAAGTTATTTCTCCATCACTATCATCATCAGAAACAACAGTTCCTGTCAAAGTTCTAACATGTTTTACTGACTCACGTTCACTTTCACTATCAGAGTCAGACCAGGAAACTGACATGCCCTTCTTCTGCTTCTTCAATAATGTGGGACATTCTTTCTTGACATGTCCATACCCTTCACATTCAAAGCACTGAACACCTTTATCCTGGGCAGTCTTCTCTTCATCTTTCTCTTTACACTTGCTGATGTCAGAAGGGATGTTCTTGACATTAGGCTTGTAGTTATTGTTCATCCTCTTGACCACTTTGTTGATCTTCCTTCCCAACATAGCAATGGCTTGAGACAGATCTTCCTGAGGATCATCATCTTTGACTTTCTTAGCTTCTGCAGGAGTGGAGACCAAAGCTATACTCTTGGGCTTCTTTTCTGGTTCTTCCTCATTCAAACCAAGCTCAAAATTTTGAAGAGATCCAATGAGCTCATCTACCCTCATTTGGCAGATGTCATGTGATTCTTCAATGGCAGTTACCTTCATCTTGTACTTCTTAGGAAGGGACCTAAGAATCTTTCTTACAAGCTTTTCATCTGACATCTTTTCACCAAGAGCACTTGATGCATTGGCCAGCTCAAGAACACTCATATGGAAGTCATGGATAGTCTCATCTTCCTTCATCTTCATACTTTCAAACTTCGATGTTAGAAGCTGAAGTCTTGACATCTTAACTCTAGATGTTCCTTCATGTGTAGCCTTCAAAATATCCCAAGCTTCCTTAGCAACTTCATAGGTATTGATCAACCTGAATATGTTCTTATCCACTCCATTAAAAATTGCATTTAAAGCTTTTGAGTTACCAAGGGCAAGCTCATCTTCTTCCTTGGTCCATTCTTCTTCAGGCTTCAGCTTTGAGGTGCCCTCTTTATCTTTCCCAGCATCATCTTTTTCAAACACAACAGGTGCTTTCCATTCTTTAATGATAGCCTTCCAAGCCCTGCTGTCCAAGGATTTCAAGAAGGTGATCATCCTTGGCTTCCAATAATCATAATTCGAGCCATCCAAAATAGGGGGTCTGTTGACAAATCCTCCAGCTTTTTTGTCCATCTTTACACCAGAAAGTAACTTCCCTAGATCTCACCCAGAGACAGACAGGATGCCAGGCTTTGATACCAATTGAAATTCTGGTACCAGATGTTTGATGTTAAGAGCGATGTCACAACAACACACTCTGCAATGGACAATGTAATAACAACAATAAATCAACACAATGAATTGTTCACCCAGTTCGGTCTAACTACCTACGTCTGGGGGCTACCAAGCCAGGGATGAATTTCACTACTTGTAGAATTAAATTACAGACTCAACAACCCAGTTGACAATCTCCTAATCTTAATTCCTACTAGTGACTTTCTACCTAAGAAACCACTTAGATATGAGAACACTACTCAATCCCTAAAACCTCTCTAAGAATAACCTCTTTGAGAAACCTTGATCCTGCTTCACAGCTTTGATCAAGTTACACAACTCTCTTTGCTTCACAGCTTTAGAGAGGACAGAAAATAACTCACCAATTCAACCTAGAATGGTGTATACAAAACTCGTACAGAATACTCAAGACACTCAGCCTATGCTCTTGATATTTTCTCTGTATTTCTGTACCTTCTTCCTTTGATCTATGCGCTTTATATAGCCACCTGAATTAGGCTTGGACTCCTTGCAATATTTGATCTAATTTGTTATTTAAAATTGAATCTTCAAAACAAATTTTATCCCCCAAAATCTTTTTAAATCTCCACCTTTTAAATCTCCTACAAACCTGCATCAAATCTCTATGCAACAGAGAATATCTAACCCAAGATATTCGCATCCAATGAGACTACCTGCTCTCCACAATTCTAGCTAAAATGCAAACCCTAACAACATCACTAAACCTGATGTTATTAATTCTGCAGATCTAATGTCACAACATCGCCTGTGACATCAGACATCCAACTTAACTCTTAACACAACACAGTTTTAAGACTCAATGTTGTGACATCACCCATGTGACATCAAACAATGAACAACTTCACTACTTAACACTGCCCAGTGTTAAGACTCAATGTTGCAACATCACCACCTTGACTTCAACATTGAACATACTTTGTTTTACCAAAATTCCATCCAATCCAAGAAACTAACAATCTGTACTTCCCAAGAAGCACAGACACAAGAAACAACAAAGGGGTGAGAACTACATTCAATAATTAACGGTGTATAATACATGTTAAGAGTAGTAATCACACTTTCACACAAAACAACACACAGTCACGAGATATTTTTCGCTTTCATTTATAATCCACCAAACACATCATAATGCAATGCGACTCAATGACATGGACACAATGCATGTGGCTCCAATACACCATGGTTCATTCAATCGAACCCGATTCCTAATAGAATTCGGATAAATCACATACACTCCCACTCAGCAATGACTTATCTCCATCACAATTCCAAATTAGAGTCCGGACAATACTAGGCATCCATCATGGATTCCCACCTAGCTGTCTCCACCAGACACATCATGAAATGCATGACATAGATTATGCACAAAACACATGTATAATAACAATTATACATCTTCACGATCCTCCTGATCACACGTGAGATACATACTCACCGTAATACACATTAATATTACCACACATGCCCAATCAATTCAGCATAACACACACAATCAAGGGAAATACCTCATGTGGCCTTAATGATCTAATTGTCTAATTAGTCCACCTAAATTCACTTTTTAATTATTTCCACTACCATTCCAAGGTTCAACAAGTGCTGACACATATCCTAACCTCTCAGACCAAAAAGGAACTGCATCAGACGCAAAATCGGGAAAGAAATCGCAAAAATAGTGAAATTCTGCACTCTCGCTGGTCATACGCGTAATGCCCATACTCATACGCGTAATGCCCAGCTCGCTCACCCACCCTACTGCGTATCAGACGCGTACTTCCCCTCTGCCGCCTTGCCATACGCGTAATGTCCTATGTGTTACACGTATGAGCAGAGACTTGTTTTCCTCTTAAAACCCATCTCTAGATCCCAATACGCGTATTGCCACCTTGATACGCATAATGCCCACGAAACTAACTTGCCATACGCGTATCACGCTTCCAATACGCTTAATGCCTTCCTGATATGCAATACCATATGCGTATGGCCTCCTGTCAGGCGTATGGCCTCCTGTGTCAGGCGTATGGATAGAACCTGTGCTAAATCTCTATTTTTCCATACCAGTCCGAATCCTCCAACATTGATCTCACTCTTAACACTCAGATTTGTCCTAAAAATCATTTCTACATTGATTTTAATACCGATAATCTCACATTACCTCATTCTCCTATTATTACTAGTCAATTTCATATTTCCTAAGTCTAAATTTGTCACTCTCACCCTGCAACAAAATCAGATATGCAAACACAGCTATACAATAACAACACAACAGAGTTCAATCATCATGATTGCACGAATTTCAGATCTGTATCTACATCATATCAACGATTTCATAGTAGTCATACACATACAATCCAGCAGACATTCAGATTCAAACATAACACGAAAATTCTAAGAGGGGAAGGAACCCTCACTACCCTCTCATGGTATTAACACCTATTTTAAACTCATTCTCCCCCCTTACCTCGAATTTGGTCAGAAAATCCTGCGAAAATTGATGATGGAATGCCCTAGTCCTCCCTCTTGTTCTTCCTTCTCTAACCCTTTCTTGGTGAAAATATGGTTATGATTCAATCTGTCCCTAAACCGGATTAATGACTTAATTCCTTATTTTCCTCCCACTAACATTATTATTAATTAAATTTGATATTATTTAATAATAATAATATTAATAGTGATAATAATTATATTGATAATAATACTCATAACAATAATAGAAATATTAATAACCTTAGACTTAATAATAACAATAATAATATACCTTATACTACTATTATTAAACATGCCCACACATTATTCATTATTACCCTATTATTATCCCGGCATCTCTATTTTCCCCATTCCGTTAAGGACACTACGCCTACGCGCTCAACTACACCCACCCTAAACAAGGCCCAACAAATAAAATAACACACGACGATTAAATAAATTAAAATGGGGTGTTACATTGTCTATATTTATATTTTTAGCTAAATTACAATTTTGGTACCCCTGTTTTAGTTTACTCACGGTTTTAGTCCCCCGTTTTCTTTTTAAACAGTTTTGATCCCTGTTGTACCCCAAATTTTACCCTCATTTTTATTCCTCTGCTAGTGGATGTTTTATTTATTTCTCTCTATTTTTAATTTAGTATTTATTTTAGTGTTTATTTGTTTTTATTTTAAATCAATTGCAGTATGGCTTTTTTTATTTTATTTTCCTATTTTTATTAATTTAAATTAATCATAATTTAATTTTTGCATTAGTTTACTTATTTTAACCAATTGTTAATTTAGTTTATTATTTTTTAATTTATTTAATTAACATTTTAATTAATAGTTATTAATTATTTAGCATGTTATAATTACTTTAAAAGAAACCAAAAATTCATTTTCAATTGCCAATTCCAATATACGATCAACACATAAGTTGCTCTATTATATGTCTTCTTTCCAAAGGACCAAAGAGCTTGTGAAAAGGAACATTGGTCATTTACAAACACTGGCACCAAAGTTGACACGTTGGTTAGGACATCTACTTTGAAGAAATTCAAATTTTAATTTTGAATCCACATCAATTTGGACACAATTTGCTCATTTAACTCATGTTGGATCTCATGTGGTTTTTAAACATGGAAAAGTCCTGTCACATGCTATCTCCCTCCAGAGGAATAAAGACATGCCATTGGAACCTTTATTTTGAATTTTGCTCGTGTGAAAGGACCCCATTTGGTTCAACCTCTTTGCAACACTATGTTCCAACTTGAACCAAAAACCTGAACCACCAAGTACATTGTTCAACTTGCCACTCCATCAGTTCCAACACGCTTTCCCAAAACCCGTGAGAAAAGTTCCAAGTACCTTGCTTTTGTACTTGAAAAGTGAACACACAAAAGCCAAAGGAAAGGGGCCAACGGCTATATTTTTTACTTTTTCCCATCAATGCAACACTTTTAAAACCTCAAATCACTTTATAAAACGAAGAAAAAACCAGCATACTGGGAATGAAAAAAATAGCCAGCTGAGGCTATAAAAGAGACTCATTCTCTCATTCTAAGAGGAGGAGGATTCGATCAGAAAATCTCTCAAAACCTACTAATAAACATCAACATATTTCATCATCACGCCTCTTAAAAAACACGAGCCGAGTGAGGGAGTTCTGGGAGAATTGGAGCACGACCTTGGCGAGGAGTAAGAGGTTTTGCTTTGGTGGGATTTCAAGTTCTTAAGCTAGGAGAGGTAACTATCACCTCTTTTCTTTAACCGTGTTCATTGTTGTTCATACTGTACCATGGATATCTTGCATTTTAGTCATTTTGAAATGATTTTGAATATGATAATGTGATGTTTGAATCCATTTGATGCATGACCAACTGTTGTTTTAGAGTATTTTTGTGGTCATTGAGCCGTTTTAGCTGAGTTGTAGTTTTGTGAGCCTATGCTGGAATATGTAGTTTCATAATTATGATTGTTTTATGTCTATCTTAAATAATGGTTGTATGCTGTTTTAAATTTCATAGATGATGTATTTGTGTACTTTGTGATGTGTATTTTATGTATCTTATTGTGGCATGATGTGTTGCGACTAATACTGTTTGCTGTACTTGTATGTGTGTATGATATTGTGTCATCATGTGTGTTGTCTATGACTGTATGTCTGCTATAGTCTGTAGTAATTATAATGTAGTTGTAGTGTGTAACACTTGATGTGATTACATGTTATATTCTGTGTCTTTGTATGCATTTATTATAGTGTGTGATTATTTATATGCTGTATGGCGATTTAAGTAACACTTAAGTGTGTTTGTAGTGGCACGTGGTGTGTGCTGTACTTCTATGAAGTAAACATGTTGTGTAAGATTTGCGTACGATTATGTGAAGTGTGGTATAGGAATAGTGAGTGTTGATATGTGATAGCAACTTGTGTGTGTAAAAGTGATTCTGAATTGTTCTAGTTTGTGTAATACTTGATATATATGAGTGTACTGCAGGCTTTGTAGTGCAATGTGTTGTGTGTAGTACTCTTGTGTGTAGCGTGTACTGTTATGCTATTGTTATTGTGTTGTTATCAAACTATAATTTAACAATTAATGTTTAAAGTTGTAGTAGTATTTGTTGGAGTTTAACATGCAGTGCTGCATAATAGTTGTTCTATGGAAATGTGATTGTGATGTTATGTTCGTGTTCGTGTTAATATGGTGCTGTCTAAGGGCCGATTAAGTGTGACATGTGATGTGTGTGTGGTATGTAGTGCCAGTTGCTGTACTATCGTAAGTGTAGTAAGCATTGTAGCGATTTGATTGTTACGTGTACAGTGCTTGTATAATCATCATATGTTTGTGTTAGTGCAATATTGTGCAACGGTTTTTGTGTAGCTGTTTTGTAAATCATGTTGCGTAGTTGTGCTTGCGTATTTGTGTTAGTGCAATTTTGTGCATAAGTGGTCACCATGTTGTTTTGTGCAAGATATAGCTTGTTGGAATATTTTGGTATTGCACTGTTGTGAAGCATATTGCGTATTATACACTGAGTATTATGATATATAAATAGCATATTTAGAATCCTGGTAATTTTTCCTCCATATTTTGGTTTTTGGATCATTGAATTTAATGGAGAAATAAGAGAGAACCGAGGGAGAGAATTCTGGTTTTTTTCACACGTTTCATGCACGAAGAAGAGCAAGAATGGAGATGGAGAAGAAAAAAGAAAGGTGGTCCCAGCCGTCCCAGGTGGCACTGACGTGGACCGTTTGAGGGAAGACTTAAAATATAATGATTTTGAAACATATATAGGTTGGATGAAACATACCGTCCCAACGGTCATACACACGCCTTGCCTTTGCCCTTTCGCCAATAGGACTAGGGTTCGATCCCCTGCCCAACCCTTTTTGTTTTATTTTTCTGATTTCTGCTTGTTTTACTTATGTATATGTGTTGCCGTTGTTTGTTCAAGGCGCGCGCCTTGGTTCAGTGGCCTTGGTTTTGGGCTGTACATGAAAGGTCTCGGGTTCTATCCCTAGGGGCCTCCTTTCCCTCTTTTTTAATCCCTTGTTTATTTATTTTGTTTTAAGTTTATATCTTAATTTTCAAAACGCTATAACTTGCTCATTATCCATCCTTTTTATCCCATTCTTTTTGCTATGGCTTTCTAATTAAATTTACTTTTAGGCATAAAAAGAAATTGTTAAAAATATTTAATCTATTTGCTTTTAATCATGATAATATTAGGATTCTCTCTTAAGGTTTTTATCATTTTCTTTATTCATCTTGCCAAACTATTTTTGTTTATCATATTTGATCATCGTCTAATATGCATGTTGCTAACCTTGCTTGGTATCCTAAAGCTTTACTTCATTTCATCAATTTATTCTTCTTTAAATGTCATCCTTAATTAATATCATTCTCTTTATCTTTGTGAGTATTCTATATGTTTGTCTTCCTTAAGATTGAAACATATTGATATGTCCTTATAATAATCATGTTCATCTTATCCATACTTTATCATGAAGCATCTTGCCATCCTCATGCTTGTGTTGCTTTCATCTCATCATATTGTATCAATGATTTATCTTTTATCATGTCTTTATCTATTGTTATATTATTCTTATCAACTGTTATTCCCCCCATTCCAAAGGAAGGTGATTAATGTTGACTCTTAAAGCCATAGCCCCAACCTTAACCTAAGTAACCTCTTAGGAGAAAAGTTCTTAAACTTTTAGTGATATTCATCCTAATGAATTTATCACTTCCTCTACTAACTAAAACATAACATAGGTCCATTTCAACTAGATTTAGAGAGTTCTTGAACTCTATAATGAGCTTGCACTCATTTCCCCTCTGAATATTGACCATAGTCAATAGTTCATTAGAAGTAGAACTACACATACTCTGATTCTATTCCCGAGGATACGTAGGCGTAAGGTGCGATGCCTTATCGAGTATACTTAGATACTAACCCCTAGGGTTTCAACCTTTAGCATAGAGCCTTTAGCAAACATAAGTTAACATTAACAAGAGGTTCCTGTAGAGTACTACGGATGTTTAGGGTGCTAATACCTTCCCTAGGCGTAACCAACCCCCGAACCTTAGATCTCCCCCCTTTAGGTTTTTCTAACGATCTTGAACCTTTCCTTTGGATAAATCAATGTCGGTTGTAAAATAAATATGATGCAAGTTAATTAATAGCTTGTTATCCGATTTTCACCGCAACAGAAATGGCGACTTCACTGGGGAAAGTTAGACCTATTGCTGGTCCTTTCCTAAGAGGGTTAAGCCTATTTTGTTATTATGTTATTCATGTTTGCTTATTTACTTGTATATGCTTATGTATGTCATATTTACTTATATACTTGTATCTTTGTTCTTGCTTCATTATCTGTTCTGTGGGTTGACATGATCATATCTATGAGTGAGATAAATCCTAACCCAGATTTCGAGTGCACTTATGATAGGACGATGGTATATTCAAGGAGGCTTTGAAGGAGTCGATTCCTGAAAAAGTTAACTTGAGAAACCATCACTCAGTTGAGGCCCTCTTGAGAGTCTAGTTATGTTGAACGATCCTATTCGTGAAAGCATGCTGCTCTCGACCTAGGAGCCCATGATATTGAGAACCGTAGTTACCAAACCCCACTTGGCCTTTTAGGATATAGTGCGGAGACCATGATGGAGTCTATTTCTGAATTGGTTGTCACGCGATACTACACTCAGACGAGATCCTCTTGAAAATTTTATCGATTACCAAGTCATTTGGGAAATCCTTAAATTCCGAAAGATGGATTGTTGACTCTGGGAACCTCTTTAGAATCTTGTTCGGCAGGTGAAAACCAGTAGTGCATACCTATTGGGATGGGTAGACCTTTGACTCCATGCTCGTAGCCCCTAAACCTAGGACTTGTGTGCTGTTGTGTGTGCATGTTTGTGTTTTTGTGTGCCTGTGTTTTGTACATTGCATGCATCTCATGATAACCATTTGGTTTCAATGAACTCAGGCGTTCTTTTCTTTGCAAAGATCAATTGGGATCTTAGATTTTAAAACAAAAACTTTTTCAGTTTTCCAAAAAAAAATTTGCAACTTGCCTTTGAGTTCCTTGAAACCATTTGGCTTGCATTAGCATTGCATTCGCATTAGCTTTGCATTTGCATTTCTCGGTCTTGAGTCTCCTCCGTCCTTTGTCTGTAACCCAGCTAACCTTTCTGAAGCTAGCATTGGACTTGAAGAAGCTTTTAAGGGATCATGAATTCAGAGGAGCAGAACCAGTTCGTGACTAGAGCGGATTTCGACATGTTAAGAAGCCAGTTGGATCAGGTTATGGCAGCCTTGGCAAAAAGAGATGCCAATATTCAGGGTATGTTTGTGAACAATGTTGCCCAAGCTCAACCTGTGCAGATTCTTGTTGAGAACCAGTTTATACAAGAAAATGCCATTGTCCGAGATGGATATTCTTCTTTTATTGATGCTATGGAATATCGCAGTTTTGCATTCTCCGGGTCAGATTCCCAAGAAGTGGTCCCTGTGAGGAAAACCCAGGATCCACGAGACTTTGAGCTAATGGAAAAATGTCGTGCCTTGGAAAAGAAGCTTGATGCCATTGCATGCCGTGACACTGTTGATCTGAATGCTTTGGGCATGTGTTTGGTACCTGACCTTGTGATGCCTCCTAAGTTCAAGACACTAAAGTTTGAGAAGTACAAAGGGGATAGTTGTCCAAAACAACATTTGGTGATGTTTTGCAGAGGAATGACTTCACATGTCCTCAATGACAAACTCATGATCCATTGTTTCCAAAACAGTCTAAGTGGAGCATCACTGCATTGGTATATGAAGCTAGAGAGTAGTCATGTCCAATCATGGTCAGACCTAGCCAGTGCCTTTGTGAAGCAATACAACTACAATTTTGATTTGGCTCCCAGCCGCCTATATTTGCTAGACTTAACTCAAGAAGAAAATGAGTCCTTCAGAAAGTATGCTCAGAGGTGGAGAGAAGTAGCTGCTCGTGTTCAACCACCACTTTCGGACAAGGAATTGGTTGACTGGTTCGTGGATACTTTACAAGGTATATACCGAGAAAAGTTGTTTAGCACTATGACGTCAAACTTTTCTAAATTGGTAAAAACTGGAGAACGCATTGAGAGTGGTCTCCAGAAAGGAAAGATCCGAGGCATCTCGAATACTCCGTCTGGTGAGAATAAATCAGTTGTCAGTTCTCTAGAAGAATGGGAGAAGGAAAGTAATTCTATATGGGAATCCCAAATACCCCAGCACTTCTGCAACTCAAGTGTTCAGCATCAATAACCTTTTGGGTCTTTGTATCAGACACCAATCTCTCCACGTGGGTAATATTCTTCTACAAACCGAAGACCTCTTCTGTATCAACGGTCCTACTGCCGTCGGCCACATCAGCATGCACCACAAAGGCCAAGGAAGCCAGAGAGGAATTTCACTCAGTTGCCAATACCATACAATCAGTTCCTGCCAGATTTAATCCAAGGGGGATTAATAGTGCCAAAAGGGATAGTTCCAGTGATCCCTCCCTACCCACCAGGCTTTGATGTCAACGCCCGATGTGACTACCACACTGGGGCACATGGGCATTCGACCGAAGACTGTAAGGTACTCAGAAGCAAGGTTCAGACGCTGCTTGATTCTGAGATGATCTCATTCACGCCTCAAGGAATTCAAATCAACAGTCCTTCACCTAATCGAGCAGATTCGTCAGACCCTGAAGAGGAAGAAATTGTCGAGAGTGGATGTGAAGATAATTCTCAGACGGATTTTGACAATCAGTTTTGAAGATGACTATCTCAGTTTGGCAAGTCAAGAAGGAAAGCCCAGTTCCCTGAGGCTGGCAAACTTTAGACTATTTCAGCATTTTGTTGTATTTTCTTTGCATATTTGAATCTGTTTTGCTTATAAGCTGTATTGTACTTTCAAATTGGCAAAATTAATGAAACGTTTGTGCACATTTTGATTAAGTCCATTCGTTTCACTCGTTTTATTTTAAACAAAAAATATATCTTTACCCTACTTTACTCCTTTTTCAAACTTTTGTTAAAGCAAAAATTAGGGAGGATGATGAAAACCTCAGGTTCATAATTGCTGTGGTATACCTTCAAATTAACCTCGCCGAGGATGTAAGGCATTGTTTCAATTCATCCCTTGTTAACCCCTTTCGAGCCTAGAAGTAGTAGTTTTCTTTCTCAAAAAAAAAATAAAAACCTTAAATCTCAACCTTGTGGGCAGGGTAGTTCTCAGTTTAACTCGGTTATGCATTAAAACACGAGCGCTTCATATAAGGCGCCAGTTAGCTTTCAAATTAAGTGACTTCCTACTTTTGGAGAGTTGAACGTATATCTTGAGTTAACTGAGCGTAGGATTTGAGCCTTTATCTTTTGTTTCATAAACCATGAACCATACCACATTACAACCTCTAAAAGACCTAATTGAGGTAAGGTTGTTTTGAAAAGCATACTACAGCAAGGTTGAGTAACCTGACTCCTAATAATCTTTGTTACCCGTGTGAGTTGGTCACTTCCTTAATGACTAGACCCACCTTTGTTTTTGACTATTTAATCATTTCTCTGTGCGTTTTTTATCAAAGCTTTGTTTTCAAACTTTGCCTTAAACTTTGCATTAAATTTGGCCAATTTTAATGAACAACGCTTGTTTGCAATACCATTCGATATCAAGGAATCCCAACAAACGCGGTCAGTCAAGGAATTGAACTTGATAAAGGAAATTTGACTCAGTCACGGGCAACCAAGTGTGAGGTGTGCCAATCTATTATCACAGGAGTTGACAAATCAGAGGCATAATTCTGTAAATTCAAGATATTGGGGCAAATATTCTTGAGATCATCTTATGATTTGTTTTGTCTTCAGTAACCCATCAGTAGGGGCAAATCCGTTCCCCAGTAATTTCTACTACAGTTTGAGTATCTCGAGTATAACTGAACAGGAACAGCTACGTCAAGTTTCAAGTTGGGAGATATCGAAGCATCTGGTATTTCAATCCTTCCGTAAAATTCTTTTGATTATTCAAGTTGGAAGATATCAAATCATCTGATATTTTAATCCTTCCATAAAATTATTTTGATTATTCAAGTTGGAAGATATTGAATCATCTGGTATTTCATTTCTTCCGTAAAATTCTTTTGATTATTCAAGTTGGAAGATATTGAATCATCTGGTATTTCAATCATTCCGTAAAATTCTTTTGATTATTCAAGTTGGAAGATATTGAATCATCTGGTAATTCAATCCTTCCGTAAAATTCTTTTGATTATTCATCCCCTAATCTGGGGCAGTTATGTCGAGATCTCTCCAAGAGTTTGAAGATATTGAAGCACCCTGTATGCCAATTCTTCTATAAAATCCTCTTGTTATCGTATAGACCGTATAGCCTGGGGCAGATAAGACTTGAAGATGATCATTACGCCAGTAGGACGCAAAACTACTTTGCTAGCTACCAATAAATTGTTACTTCAGCAAATCTTGACAAATTCTCCATGGATTCTCCTTCAACAAAGAGATCAAGCTCACAATGGCAATCTTCATGATGTTATACCTCAAATGGAATACTCTTTTCACCAGTGGAGTTGTTGATTCTTCTTCATCCCCAGTATCTGTACGACCAGTTGAGTTTGGCTGGGTATCCCCGTCGAGATGTTTGTTTCATCTCCGGTTTCGCTTCTTGTCAATTTTGTCAGCATAAGCATAAGCATGGCATAAGCACTCATATGCATATCTTTCTTAGCATGTTTGCTTCCTTTTCTGGTGTTTTCTTGTTTTGGTTCACTTTGGCGTTTATCTCCCCAAGTGACTAGGTGTGTCTATTCTCTCCAATAGAAAGTCAGCCCTAGGCATAAAGTGCCCATCTTTTCTGAATTCCCCACAGAGTTATATCCTTGTGGATGATGGTTGGTTCAGTTATCTTTTCCACATGTGGATAAGATAAGTTCCCATTTGGGTTTATTCCTCAATTGGAGTCTTGTTTGAACATTTCTTTCTAGCTTGTTCCTAGATTAAACTTTGGTCCCCGGCAGGTGTGGTTTCTGAACCTACTTTTGTTAGTGCATTTATTTTGCACCGTGTCTCGCAAGAAGATTCTTTTACGAATCCCCATTGAAGACAAAGTTATTTCTCCTGCAATGTTGTAATATCAATATCTCTTTGGAATTTATACCCAACAATTAGTGGCCATCTCTCTCACGAGAAGTTTATCTGTCCTTGATTTTACCTCTAATCTGCCTTTTCCGTCAATCCTTTGACGATGTCAGTTTTCTCCATCAACCCTTTGATAATTCCATCCAACTGTGTTCTTCCGTCAATCCTTCGACGATGTCAGTTTTCGTACCATCAACCCTTTGATGATTTCAACCTTTATTTAAATCAAATGCTCTTTCCGTCAATCCTTTGACGATGTCAGTTTTCTTCCTTTGGTGATGTAAATCTTCGATTCGATTATACCGTAACGTCTATCCTTTGACGATGTGAACCTATACTTCCCCAGTGGAGTAAAAACATTCCCGGTATGTCCAAAACCTTTGTCTAAGCTAGGCTTACGTTCGGTCACCACCTTTGAGTGCCAGGTTTTGACTCCTTGTGCTTTGTTTCGCTTGTGGTCTTTTGTTGGTGTCTGTCTTTATTTCCCCAGTGAAGTAAAGACACTCCCGGTTTGCTTTGTGTCGTGCTTGTTCGGTCTTAACCTTTGCGCACCAGATTTGAATCTTTAAACCTTTTGCTGTTCCCCAAGAAGTTTAACATTAAAGATTTTGTAGAACTGTTCTTGTTTGAATCGTGTCAAACTTGAACTTGGACTTTGTTTGAATCGTGTCAAGCATTGTCTTGTGTTTTAAAACTTGTTCTTGTTTGAATCATGTCGGACATTGAAGTTGGACTTTGTTTGAATCGTGTCAAGTACTGTCTTCTTGTTTTAAAACCGTTCTTGTTCGAATCGTGTCGGACATTGAACCCTTACCTTGGATTTTTGAAAACTTGCTTTAAGCTAAGCTTCTTGGAACAAATTTCTTCAACCTTATAAGACTCCTAATTGGTGCGCAGGGTTTGTCTCTGTCTTCCTGGCTCTTCTTGAAGATCCCATTTTGAACTCTTTAGTATAAGATCCCCAGGAAGTCTTTGCCTGGTTGTCTGTCCTGTTGGCTGATTCCTAGTGATCAGGTTCTTCTTTCTGGTTTCATGCCCAGGAAGAGTGTGGGTTTGTTTTGTCCCCAATAGTCTATCTCCCCGGATCTTTCCCTAGTGGAGATTGTTTTTTGGTTTTTTCCCAGGTGTTTCTTTGGAGTCTCCCTAGTGAGTCTCTTTCGTTGGTTAGCCGGTATCCCCAGTGAGTTTTTCTTATAGATACTAGCTTTCGTCTTTCCCCGGTGAAGCTCATCTTTTGTTTGCTTCCTGTCTGCCTTTTGGCGCCTTGTCGTGTCTGCATCTTTGCATCTTCTTGGCATCATGTTTGTTGCATTGCATATGTGTGCATCTGAGGGCAAAATTTTCGGTTATCTGTATTTAAATATCTTTCACTTTTGATTCCATGAGGACCTTTGTCTCTCATGTCTTCAGGTGAAGATATTTAAATAGGGGCACCTGTTGTACCCCAAATTTTACCCTCATTTTTTTTTCTCTGCTAGTGGATGTTTTATTTATTTCTCTCTATTTTTAATTTATTATTTATCTTAGTGTTTATTTGTTTTTATTTTAAATCAATTTCAATATGGCTTTTTTTATTTTATTTTCCTATTTTTATTAATTTAAATTAATCACAATTTAATTTTTGCATTAGTTTACTTATTTTAACCAATTGTTAATTTAGTTTATTATTTTTTAATTTATTTAATTAACTTTTTAATTAATTGTTATTAATTATTTAGCATGTTATAATTACTTTAAAAGAAACCAAAAATTCATTTTCAATTGCCAATTCCAATATACCATCAACACATAAGTTGCTCTATTATATGTCTTCTTTCCAAAGGACCAAAGAGCTTGTGAAAAGGAACATTGGTCATTTACAAACACTGGCACCAAAGTTGACACGTTGGTTAGGACATCTACTTGGAAGAAATTCAGATTTTAATTTTGAATCCACATTAATTTGGACACAATTTGCTCATTTAACTCATGTGGGATCTCATGTGGTTTTTAAACATGGAAAAGTTCTGTCACATGCTATCTCTCTCCAAAAGAATAAAGACATGCCATTGGAACCTTTATTTTGAATTTTGCTCGTGTGAAAGGACCCCCATTTGGTTCAACCTCTTTGCAACACTATGTTCCAACTTGAACCTAAAACCTGAACCACCAAGTACATTGTTCAACTTGCCACTCCATCAGTTCCAACACACTTTCCCAAAACCCGTGAGAAAAGTTCCAAGTACCTTGCTTTTGTACTTGAAAAGTGAACACACAAAAGCCAAAGGAAAGGGGCCAACGGCTATATTTTTTACTTTTTCCCATCAATGCAACACTTTTAAAACCTCAAATCACTTTATAAAACGAATAAAAAACCAGCATACTGGGAATGAAAAAAACAGCCAGCTGAGGCTATAAAAGAGACTCATTCTCTCATTCTAAGAGTAGGAGGATTCGATCAGAAAATCTCTCAAAACCTACTAATAAACATCAACATATTTCATCATCACGCCTCTTAAAAAACACGAGCCGAGTGAGGGAGTTCTGGGAGAATTGGAGCACGACCTTGGCGAGGAGTAAGAGGTTTTGCTTTGTTGGGATTTCAAGTTCTTAAGCTAGGAGAGGTAACTATCACCTTTTTTTCTTTAACCGTGTTCATTGTTGTTTATACTGTACCATGGATATCTTGCATTTTAGTCATTTTGAAATGATTTTGAATATGATAATGTGATGTTTGAATCCATTTGATGCACGACCAGCTGTTGTTTTAGAGTATTTTTGTGGTCATTGAGCCGTTTTAGCTGAGTTGTAGTTTTGTGAGCCTATGCTGGAATATGTAGTTTCATAATTATGATTGTTTTATGTCTATCTTAAATAATGGTTGTATGCTGTTTTGAAATTCATGGATGATGTATTTGTGTACTTTGTGCTGTGTATTTTATGTATCTTATTGTGGCATAATGTGTTGCGACTAATACAGTTTGTTGTACTTGTATGTGTGTATGATATTGTGTCATCATGTGTGTTGTCTATGACTGTATGTCTGCTATAGTCTGTAGTAATTATAATGTAGTTGTAGTGTGTAACGCTTGATGTGATTACATGTTATATTTTGTGTGTCTTTGTATGCATTTATTATAGTGTGTGATTATTTATATGTTGTATGGCGATTTAAGTAACACTTAAGTGTGTTTGTAGTGGCACGTGGTGTGTGTTGTACTTCTATGAAGTAAACATGTTGTGTAAGATTTGCGTACGATTATGTGAAGTGTGGTATAGGAATAGTGAGTGTTGATATGTGATAGCAACTTGTGTGTGTAAAAGTGATTCTGAATTGTTCTAGTTTGTGTAATACCTGATGTATATGAGTGTACCTCAGGCTTTGTAGTGCAATGTGTTGTGTGTAGTACTCTTATGTGTAGCGTGTACTGTTATGCTATTGTTATTGTGTTGTTATCAAACTACAATTTAACAATTAATGTTTACAGTTGTAGTAGTATTAGTTGGAGTTTAACATGCACTGTTGCATAGTAGTTGTTCTATGGAAATGTGATTGTGATGTTGTGTTCGTGTTAATATGGTGCTGTCTAAGGGCCGATTAAGTGTGACATGTGATGTGTGTGTGGTATGCAGTGCCAGTTGCTGTACTATCGTAAGTGTAGTAAGCATTGTAGCGATTTGATTGTTACGTGTACAACGCTTGTATAATCACCACATGTTTGTGTTAGTGCAATATTATGCAACGGTTGTTGTGTAGCTGTTTCGTAAATCATGTTGCGTAGTTGTGCTTGCGTATTTGTGTTAGTGCAATTTTGTGCATAAGTGGTCACCATGTTATTTTGTGCATGATATAGCTTGTTGGAATATTTTGGTATTGCACTGTTGTGAAGCATATTGCGTATTATACACTGAGTATTATGATATATAAATAGCATATTTAGAATCCTGGTAATTTTTCCTCCAATTTTGGTTTTTGGATCATTGAATTTGATGGAGAAATAAGAGAGAACCGAGGGAGAGAATTCTGGTTTTTTTCACACGTTTCATGCACGAAGAAGAGTAGGAATGGAGATGGAGAAGAAAAAAGAAGGGTGGTCTCAGCCGTCCTAGGTGGCGCTGACGTGGACCGTTTGAGGGAAGACTTAAAATATAATGATTTTGAAACATATATAGGTTGGATGAAACATACCATCCCAACGGTCATACACTCGCCTTGCCTTTGTCCTTTCGCCAATAGGACTGAGGTTCGATCCCCTGCCCAGTCCTTTTTGTTTTATTTTTTTTATTTCTGCTTGTTTTACTTATGTATATGTGTTGCCGTTGTTTGTTCAAGGCGCGCGCCTTGGTTCAGTGGCCTTGGTTTTGGGCTGTACATGAAAGGTCCCGGGTTCTATCCCTAGGGGCCTCCTTTCCCTTTTTTTTAATCCCTTGTTTATTTATTTTGTTTTAAGTTTATATCTTAATTTTCAAAACGCTATAACTTGCTCATTATCCATCCTTTTTATCCCATTCTTTTTGCTATGGCTTTCTAATTAAATTTACTTTTAAGCATAAAAAGAAATTGTTAAAAATATTTAATCTATTTGTTTTTAATCATGATAATATTAGGATTCTCTCTTAAGGTTTTTATCATCTTCTTTATTCATCTTGCCAAGGTATTTTTGTTTATCATATTTGATCATCGTCTAATATGCATGTTGCTAACCTTGCTTGGTATCCTAAAGCTTTACTTCATCTCATCAATTTATTCTTCTTTAAATGTCATCCTTAATTAATATCATTCTCTTTATCTTTGTGAGTATTCTATATGTTTGTCTTCCTTAAGATTGAAACATATTGATATGTCCTTACAATAATCATGTTCATCTTATCCATACTTTATCATGAAGCATCTTGCCATCCTCATGCTTGTGTTGCTTTCATCTCATCATATTGTATCAATGTCTTATCTTTTATCATGTCTTTATCTATTGTTATATTATTCTTATCAACTGTTATTCCCCCAATTCCAAAGGAAGGTGATTAATGTTGACTCTTAAAGTCATAGCCCCCACCTTAACCTAAGTAACCTCTTAGGAGAAAACTTTATTTCTTGGCCTCATCAGAGCCATAGAAATTATAACTAGCCTTAGGAGAGAGTTCTTAAACTCTTAGTGATATTCATCCAAATGAATTTATCACTTCCCCTACTAACTAAAACATAACATAGGTCCATTTCAACTAGATTTAGAGAGTTCTTGAACTCTATAATGAGCTTGCACTCATTTCCCCTCTGAATATTGACCATAGTCAATAGTTCAGTAGAAGTAGAACTACACATACTCTGATTCTATTCCCGAGGATACGTAGGCGTAAGGTGCGATGCCTTATCGAGTATACTTAGATACTAACCCCTAGGGTTTTAACCTTTAGCAAACATAAGTTAACATTAACAAGAGGTTCCCGTAGAGTACTACAGACGTTTAGGGTGCTAATGCCTTCCCTATGCGTAACCAACCCCCGAACCTTAGATCTCCCCCCTTTAGGTTTTTCTAACGATCTTGAACCTTTCCTTTGGATAAATCAAAGTCGGTTGTAAATGAAATATGATGCAAGTTAATTAATAGCTTGTTATCCGTTTTTCACCGCAACAATCCCCCTTCCCAATTTTGATCCAACTGTTCATGCACTATTCATGTACTGTTCATGTACGGTCATGCACTGTTCATGTACAGAACATGTAAAGTCAGCGTTTTTTTTTTGGAGCAAAATTGGGATGGGGGACCAAAACTATTTAAAAAAAAATAGGGAACTAAAACCATGAGTAAACCAAAACAAGAGGACCAAAATTGTAATTTAGTCTATATTTTTTTTAAATAAATATTTATACACGGGGAAAATTGTTGTTCTACTTAATATTTATTTTTATATTTAAATTAAAATTTTTATTTTTTTTTAAATATATCGTTCATAGCCATTGTATAAATATTATTAAATACATTTTATTATATATTAAATATTTATGAAAATATTGATAAATTTAACATTTTATTCTAGAAATAAGTCAAATATCAATATTTGAAATTTCAAATTTATTTTCAAAAAAATGTTAATTATTTAAAATTTTGTTACTTAATTGCGATCTTTATAAATATCTCACAAAATATATATTTTTAATAATACTTACATAAATTAGGAGATTGTAAGAGAAAATATATATATATCTACGGGCAAAACTGAATTACTGAAACGGAAAAATGAAATCATTGATAATATAAAAAAGCATATGAGACAAATATTTTTATACACGAAAAAAATTTAAATATTTTAAATTGAACTTTATTTTTATATATGAAAAAAAATGTATGAATGATTCAAATACTTTTATTTACTAAGTTTTATTAATCCCATTTTTTTTTCAAATTTTAAATGTAAAAAAATGCGTGTCACCGCGCTAGTTTTTTTCAAAAACTTTAAATTACTCTACCAATTTTTCACAATATTTAGAGTTGTCACATATTGTATTACTATTTATCTTAATATGAGTGAGCGATATTCAACCCCCTAATGATCCTGTAAAACTTAAATAATTAGTTTTTGCATATACAAATCAAAAGTCCAAAATTTAAAAATATAAAGTAAAAAGGCTGTGCAAATTGACAATTAAAGCAGATACGTTGTGTTCTTGTGCTCTGATCACATCACAAAGTCTGCCTAATTTTTTGAAATTGTCCATTCAAGCACAAACTGGCATTTAGTTTAAAAGAATCTGATGCTTAATGAAAAAGTGATTCCCCTCTACACTGCTAGTCCTCCTATAAATGGAGACTCTCCTATCGTGAATCTCATCATCCAAACAAAAACTAAAATAACTTCTTCTCATCACAGTCTACAAATAAACTTTTCTCTAACTCCCTAAAAGAAATAAGCAAAATGGGAGCCAACTCATCCAGCATGGAGTATCCTCCTCGTACATCATCAATAAAATCATTATCATCAGCAAAATCACCATCATCTCACATTCTCACTTTCCATTCAACTGCTAAATGGAAAGCTCATTTTGATGCATCCAAAGAAACTAACAAGCTGGTTTGTTTCTATCACTTAAACTAAGCTATAATCAACATTTTGCATTTTTCTTTTTCTTTTTGTGCTTATGGATTTTTCATTTTCTTATTTTTTTGTTTTGTTTAAGATGGTGATTGAGTTTACGGCTACATGGTGTGGACCTTGCAAATACATGGATCCAATCTTTCAAGATTTTGCTACAAAGTATACTAAAGTTGATTTCATCAAGATTGATGTGGATGTATTAATGGTATTACTTACTATATCTCATGTTGCATAATGTTACAAAAACACACTATACATAAAACAGACATTAAAAAAATTATTCGGTGTCAGATACGTATCAATGTCTAGCATCGACATCATTCTGACATGTTTAGTTATATTTAATTTTTTATTTTTTTAAATTAATACTAGCTTCGACTTTGTGTTGTGTGTAATATATGTGTTGCGTATCGGTGCATGTTACTGAGTTAGGAACTGATATGTGCAAATTTTCTTGGAGTTGTAAACAGGGTGTTGCTCAAGAATTCCAGGTGCAAGCAATGCCAACATTCATATTGATGAAGAAAGGCAAAATTGTTGACAAGGTGGTAGGAGCAAAAAAGGAAGATCTTGAAAAGTTGATTGAAAAGCATCAAAACTGAGTCTCTCTAATATTGCACGTGGTTAATGATGAGGAACATGAATAAGGAGAAATTATTCATTATCTCTTGTTGCATTTACATGTTTGTGTAACTTAGATTGAAGCTTTTTCTTTTCAAGTGGTTTTTGACGTGCAAAGCGTTCTTGTGTTATTTCAATCGAAGTTCTTTTTATTAATTTATATGTATTATAAGTGTAAATTTGCTTTACACATGTATGATGTATCTAATTGTATTCTATCATGAGATATCTATTTGTTTTACACATGTATGAGTATCTAATCGCATTCTATCATGAGACATTTAATGTGTTTTACCCATTAATAAATCTGTCAAAATGGGCTATAGATCAATATTGGTGAACCTTAAACATTTTTGGATCGGATTAAAAAAATTCAATAATATAAATTCAAAATATATTACTCGAATTCGGATTGCAAACTATTAAATTAATTTTTTTTATAAAAAAATATATAAAATAAAATGTCTCATTATATTTATTATATAAAATATATTTATTTACATATAATAAACTCTAAATACTATATTATTGAAAAATATTAATCGAACATGTTATAAATTTAAAACAAATTTAAAATTGTTCAAAATAATACATAAATATTCAACCTAACATACATAAGTAGAATATGAAAAAGTTATAAAGAAAAACGTGAAACGATTAAATATTAAAGTAATTATATTAATATAATATAAAATATAAAATATTTAACATATAATGGATTGGATATAATATGATATATAAAATTTAATAAAGTCTAACAATTCAATGTGTATTTTTTAGTAAAACAACATAAATATTAATATATTTTTAAAATTTTTAGTTATAATGATCAAACAGATTATCTATGGTCCATAAAGGTGCTCTAATAGAAAAAATCTCTTATACAATTTAGACTCTAACTTTAAAGTTTAAGTCCTATCATTTATCAGCCTTTTGAGTTATGCTCATATAGACTAGCTTGTAATAATAAATCTATGTATGAATTTTTTAATGGCAAAGCAGAACCTATATATTAATAATAACAATCACTAGAAAATATACATTTTATAACATTTTATTATCATGGCCTATAAATCACCTAAAATAATAGCTCTTTTTATACGCCTCAAATTTTATTTATTTAATAATATTTTGTTCAACACGATCCATAATATAAATTGGTGTGATAGATTAAGGATTATACACTTCGAATCCCAACATCAATAATTTTTTTTTTTTGATAAAAAGGGTGTCTCCCCTTAATTTGTATATTTATATTAAAATTAAAACATTTTTAACCACGATCATTTCTACCAACCATTGTGAAATGAGGCATTCATTTTTTCAATAGTAGTGATGAGAAATCAAGACACAATAACAAACCAATGCACAACGGATATAAAATTCTCCTGACTTCACTACAAGAAAATTACTGATTTGCGACACTTGGGTTGCGACAGTTGACACGCAGCTGTCGCAATTTACGAATTGCGACAGTTCAGACGACAGTTTTGACTAACCGTCGTAAATCTACAACCACTACAAACATATTTCCATATAGAAAAAGAGAATTTTAGTAACATCATTTAAAATTTGTTGATATTAGTGTCATGTACCAACCAAAAGTCATAATGAGCGTATAGGCCATCACAATACAAAGAACTGAATCTCAATTTCCCTCTCTTACAATCGAGCGCCTCATTTTTTTTCATCTCCCTCTCTCTTTTTCGTTTCACTTTCTTCTCTCTTTTCCTCAAATTAAAAAACACAGAAGAACCCTATTTTGAAATTCCTCTCTTATCTCCTTTGATATAGAACTTTCATCCCTATTTTCTCCTTTGATAAAAAATTTGTTCTCCCAGAAACACTTTAATGAAAAAATGAGCCGCTTGGATTCGTTGCATACTGAATGGATCTCCGACTCTTTTGTCATGCGTTCTATTGTAGTGGGCCACAATTTTCATTTTACGCAAAGATTATATGTGATTATAGGTTTAAGGTTATAACCCTAAATCTCTTTTGTGTTCTCGTCAGTATTTAATTTTAATTTATTAGGTTTTTTTCTTGAATTACGTTAGATTTTGAATTGGTTTTAATACAGTTGTTGAGATAATGAGGTATAATGCGCTTGAAAATGGAAAACTTAAGCGGTGACGAAGTTGTGTATGTGGCGACAAGGAA
Organism: Lathyrus tuberosus; assembly: GCA_022829125.1. Classification (NCBI taxonomy): domain Eukaryota; kingdom Viridiplantae; phylum Streptophyta; class Magnoliopsida; order Fabales; family Fabaceae; genus Lathyrus; species Lathyrus tuberosus. The sequence goes on along the minus strand of JALAZF010000199.1, from coordinate 2,500,242 downwards.
CTAGTTCAGGTCTTAATTTGGGTGACGACACTGCTGATTCGAAGGAGAAAGGTGTCACCTTTGCTGAAAATTAAAGAAAATACATGATTCTAGTGTTGAATGGAGATTAGATATCGCCTCCTCCATCTCAACGAGCCTCACTGCCTTATGCACAATCGAACACGAGAAATGAGAGGATCGCATCGTCAATACCAACATCAAAAGATAAGTGACTTTATTGCTTTGCAATAATCGATCATAGTTTTATTTTCAAATGTTCTTAAAGCACAATATGATTTGATACATTCCTGTCTACAAAGTAATTGGGACTGGTGTTTGCAAAGATGGAATTTGAAATTGAATTATTGTACTTGAATGCTCACTCTTATAGTGTTATGTACTTCTGTTTCATGGCAGTAGTTTCATTCATTTAGAGTTAATTATGTTTTAGAGTTTTAAAGGGAAAGAAGTAGTGAAAACTTAGAGTTGGATCAATGAAAACTTAGTCAAGATTTGAACCCATATTTTCTCAAGCATTTCTCCGTTAATAATGGACACTTATGAACCACTTAGATTCAAAAAATAGATAATAAACATAACATGTTATTGAAAATGAAGCAAATTGTTATAAAAGCTGAATTAATGTCTTTTATAATCATGAAAAGTGAATGAATGAATACAGGTGGGGAGGAATATTGACTTGTTATTCCATTTGTTATGGTTTGCTGTTGTTGTAGGAGTGAGTTTGTAAATCAAGGATTTATTTCCCTGTGTGTTTGGAGGTGAGGTTATCATTTATCACAGCTTTAACACTGATGATGTTAGCTTTGTGAATTTGAACTTTAATGTTTAACAGGGCCTTTGCTAAAATAATATAGACATGCTCATACAGACTTCCTCTTAACTAGGTTTAAATTCAAATACATTAAGTTTAATTCTAAGATGGGTATGTGTTACACCAAGCTTTTGCAATTGGTCTGCTGCCTTATTATGTGATTAATCCTGGTCTGTTTTTTCAGAATTTAGAATTTTTGTTCAGAAGATTGTGCAACCCAGCGTATGAGGAGTTAAAGATATAATATGAACAATGAGCATATGCTGCTATACTTGTTTTATGAATTAAAATGATATTTGTTTGGTACATATAGACAATTTCACCCAGTGGAAAATGTTTTTGTTGTTCTTGTTGCATTCACATGATTCTCAAAATAACTTAACTTTATCAAACTTCTCAAATCTCCACCCATATCCTTTTCAATTTTCTGACTTAATATTTTGAAATTAATACTCTCAGGCTGCAGTACTGGCTTTGGATGACTCAGTATTAGATGTTGATCAGGTGGAAAATCTTATTAAATTTTGTCCTACCAAAGAGGAAATGGATCTTTTGAAGGTGAGTTGCACGGGCATATACATGATTCTTACATCTTTTTTTGGCAATTAAGTTTTCTCATTTCTGGCATCTGTTGTTACTATGAGTTGCATCCATTTCCTTTGATTTGTTGTTTTTTCCTATCTAAGTTGAGTTCATATTGATTATGAATATTTAGGCATATACTGGCGACAAGGAGAATTTGGGAAAGTGCGAACAAGACTGTGATTGATTTCTTTTGACCAAAGTATTATGTAGTAATTGTACAAAGAAAATGTCAGCATATAGAACTTATACATGATTCCTTATTTGCTATATCTATCACTGATTCTTGTGTTGCTGCCTTCAAAATTCTCGTGAAGGGTGATTGAGTTGTCCAGAAAATTGTAGTTTTTGTAGAATGTATTAATGATAGAATAAACTACACATACTCTGATTTAAGAATAAAATTAAATGTAGTAAAGATAAAACCTATTAAACTTGTCTAGATTATCCGACTTATGTCGTATAATACGAGTGTCCGACACCGATGTGTGTCGAACCACGACACCTAATTCTACAGGTGTTCATGTTTTTTAGGATAAAACTATCTGGTGCAGCTTATTTCTTTGGAATTCACTGCTCACATTAAATTCTGGAAGTCCAGTGAGAAGTACGAAGACACTAGGTATCCTGCTACTATCATACCCCAAATTTTGACCACTAAGATTTCCCATCATTGTGCAAATCATCATCACAATATGGATGAACCATCATGCCTCATCAGTCTCCCCAAAGATGGGTGAGCATTCACTACAAACAATAATTAGGGTTTCAAGCCCTCTCAGAGTTCTTAGACAAAGGATCAATCAAGAATTGACATAATCTTTAACTTGTCTAACCTCTCAAACATTCACAATGGATCAAGAGGACTCCCACAAAAAGAATCAAGAACAAGGTTGCAGCATTCTGAGTGGATCAAGCCTCAAAATCGATAGTGTCACCAAATTAGAGTTTTGATCGACCAGGGCCTCCAGATGGAAATTTTCCTCTGGGCATGAGCCAAAGCTTCAAAGAATAACCTAAAATACTCCATGGAACCTCATGGACCCAATCATCAAGTCAATTTGGCCTTAGGGGATGCATTCAATAAAAACCAGGAATTAGGTTTTCTTGACGTAATTCACCCCTAAGTTGACTTTTAGGACAAATCATGAGCCAAGGCCTCAAGACATGGTTTGAGGGTCTCTAATACACCACATTGATCCATTTGCAACAATGGATTGATCCAAGAAGCTTGATCAATAAGTTTCAAGTTCATCTAAACCACAGTTAGGGTTTCGCGGAAAAAGTCAACTGTACCTTTGACTTTTGACCCAGGCATGCTCCCAAACCTAGGGACATGATCCAATACACCCTATTACACCTATGAAATCAACCCATCAAGTTTGATTTAGGTCAAGGACTTGATTTCATAGAGGATCGCACAGTTTGGAATTCATCTAATAAAAAGTCAACTGTGCCCAAAAGTCAAAGTTTGACCTTTTGATTTTTTGATCAATTATGGTTCTCTAACCCTAAAATGATGGTAATGTGTGATTTGAATCAACATTCATCAAGAAAAATCAAGAAAATTGGGATAACTTGTAAAAGGGGTAACCATAAAAACTCAGAAATTTTCTAAGTTATGGAACAAAGTGGCTAGGGTACCAATTTCCAAGGACCATAACTTGAGATCCAAGCAACCATTTTGGCTGATCCAAAGATGGATTTGTAACTCTCATGGCATACTTTAAAAGTGTCAACTACACCTCATTCCAATTCCTCATGGATTTTATGTTGTGGAGTGACCAAAATGATAAAAAGTGAAAATGTCACTTTTTTCCAACACTTAGTGAAATTCTCACTAAGTCAGAATCTGTTTCACTTTTTTCCAAATGTAGGGGCGTTTTTCACTTGGATCCAAAAAGTGTCAAGACAAACTATGATCACACATGTGTTGTATCATATAAGAGCTTTCCAAAATGGCCAAGAACCCCATGAAATTCCACTTGAGCTAAGAGTTATGACAGTGGCAATATGCCTTGCTGCAATTGTCATAACAAGGCATATTTGTGCATTTTGATCGATTTGAGCAATTTGTGCAAATTACAAGCATGCTTATCCATCTGAACACCTTAGGGAGGGACCAAGGAGGGATAAACACTGATCCATAATCCTCCCAAGTCTTTGGAACTAAAAATAACATGCCAAACCTAAAAAATCCTAAAGAGGGGACAAGACTCCAATTTTGTTTTGGATCATTCAATGGATGCACCAAGGTGGCATGAACTGAACCATTTCCAACTGAATGAGTCAAGGATAAGATCTGAACCAAGGGAACCAGCAGCCTGTGCCCTAACCTCCAGTCAATGGCTAGAGGAGACTTGGATTCCTATTGATCAACATTGGCCAAACCTCTGCTGCAGTTGTCGTTCACTATTGCAGCCAAAACAAACTTGCTCTACTATAAATATAGCTCATTTATGCTCAGTTTAAGTACACCAAAGCACTACAACACTTGCTTTCCTCAAAATCTCTTTCTCTAGGCAAAAATGCCTTCTTTAGCAAGGTAACTCTGAGTTTTTGAGTTAGAGAGAAATTCCATCACAGCTCATGATCCAAACACATCCAATATGTCATATCTAAGCTGTCAAAACTCTCACTAGTGACCTGTAACACCAAAATCACAAAGTCCACTCTCAAAACCTCAAAATAGGGCCTTTTTGCATTTTTCAAGCTATGTCTTGATTCATTCACTTTTAAAACCAGATAAAACCTCAAACACACTCCAAATATCATCATTGAACTATCCCAAATGGTTCCACACATCTGGAACACCATTTGAGAGAGTTGTTATTTTGGCTACTTTTACCCCTTTTGCAAGAAAGGGCCAATTTCCATTCCTGAGGTTTCCAGCTGATTCCAATCATCCTAAAAGCTTCTAAGGGATCATTTGAGAGTGTTCAAAGCATCAAAACATTACTGGAACAAAGCACTTGGCAGATAGCCCAAAAAGCTCCAAGAGAGGTAAGCATCACAACTTGAACTCTTTAAAATATGCATTGCTTTGAAGTCCAATGATTATGCATCTCTTAAACATGTTATATGTGTTGTGTTTGAACCAATTCATAATGTAATTCATGCCTGTACCAAGAGGTAGCTCAGAAAATGCACATTATGGCCTATTTCAAAACCACTATCGGGTTTTGAGGAGGATTGATTTTCTGGAAAAACCACCACCACCATTGGATTCCTTAGGAAATTCTAGGCCAAATGCATATAAATTTTTGTCTCCATAAATGGAGAAATGAGGAAGTTATGACCTTCACATTTTTGACCAAAAGCCTTGCCTTGCCTTGGCAAGGCCAAGAACAAGGCAAGCCTTGTATATTTATGGCTGGGGTTTGATACACGGATGTATCACCACCCCAGTGGTAAGGCGCACATGCTGCACACAAGAGGTCTGGCGTTCGAATCCCCCTCGCCCCAGACCCCTTTTTAATGGTTTTTTCACCTTTTTTATTATTTTTCATATTATTTTTTAATGATTTGAAAAATTAATAACTCCCTCAATTTTAATTATTTTGATAGGTTCTTTTTGCAAAAAATCACAAAAATATTTAGATATTGTATTCCACAAAAAATCAAATTTATATTATTTATTTAATATAATTAGTATTTTTGTGAATAAATTCATTTTTAATTGTTTTTAAACATTTAAAAGTGAATACTTATTTGGAAAATCAAAACCAAATGAGTTCTAAATCATCTTGTGATTAAAACCTCATTTTTCAAACCTTAAACAAAAATCACAAGTGGTTTATTCAAATCTATTTGGTATTTTTATCATTTTATTGATTTTCTTTAAATATTTACTTTTAAAGGAAAACAAAATTAGGCTTTCTTTGATTTTCACCCTCACAAATCTTTTTAAAACACTTTTGGGCCCCTAATAGAGTTTAAGACCCAACCCCCTTTGTACCTGTAATTCTGGTACCAGACGTGTGATGTTAAGGTGCGATGTCACAATAACACACTCTGCAATAATGGACAGAATACGCAACAGGAAAACACAAGGAATTGTTCACCCAGTTCGGTCTAACTACCTACGTCTGGGGGCTACCAAGCCAGGGATGAAATTCACTACTTGTAGATATAATTTACAGACTCAACACACTAGTTGACAATCTCCTAAACTTATACTCTACTAGTGACTTTCTACCTAAGAAACCACTTAGATATGAGAACACTACTCAATCCCCTAAAACACTCAAAGAACAACCTCTTTGAGATCCCTTGATCTTGCTTCCTAGCTTCGATCAATCAACAACTCTCTATTGCTTCACAGCTTCTAGAGAAGACAGAAAATTCAACACCTATTCAAACCTAGAATAGTGTGATTACAAGTACTCTAAACAAACCCTAGACTCTAAGCCTCCAGCTCTTGATCTTCAATCTGTTTTCTGTACCTTCTTCCTTGGTCTTGTGCGCTTTATATAGCTCCTTGAATTTGGATTGGATTTGTCACAATATTTGATCAGATTTGTTAATTAAAAACTGAATCTTTTAAAACAGATTTTATCCCCAAAATCTTTTTAAATCTTCCACCTTTTAATTCTCCAACAAACCTGCAATCAAATCTCCCATGTAACAGAAAATATCTAGCCCAAGATATTCTCATCCAACGAGTCAACACTCTCCACAATTCCAGCTAATACGCGACCCTAATAACAACAAGCCCATGCTGTCATTAGCTTCAGTTCTGCAGGTCTGATGTTATAACATCACCTATGTGACATCAGACATCCACTTCAGCAACTAGCAACCTTAACACAGCCCAGTGTTAAGTGCAATGTTATGACATCAAGCCCATGACATCAAACATAGTTAACCTTCACAACTTAGTACAGCCCAGTACTAAGACTCAATGCTGCAACATCAACACCATGACATCAGCATTGAACACCTTGTTGTTTTACCAAAATTCCAGCCAATCCAGGAACTTACAATCTCCCCCTTTGGCTAATTTTGGCTAAAACAATCTCTGCATCTTTAGAGACTTCAGCAGCGGAATATCTTTAATATTTTGAAACTTTAACTTGCAGCAGTTTGACAATCTTCATATAGTCTTCATTACTTGATCTGCTGCAGCACCATCTTCATTATTGATAACAGCCAATTGGTGCTCCCCCTCAAAAACTTGAACCAGCATCACAGCTGTTCAGTAGCTCATAATGTGCAGCACATCTCCCCCTTGATGTCTGCATTGCCGCACTCTCCAATTGCTATGAATTCTTCACTAGCAGCTCTACAACTATGCTGTCTATACTCCCCCTCCACAGGTCCATCATTACTTTTCAACTAAACACCTTTTATTTTTATTCTTTTAACAGCAACTACTCTTCTCCTCATGGCAATTTTTTAACTCTCCCCCTTTTTAGCCATAATTAGACAATTATCCCAATAAAGTTAGTCCTAAACTAGCCCTCATTGTTAGCCTCACAGTCAGCAAATAGGCAAAACAAATCATAGAACAAAAATAGGTGCATAAACCAGCACAATATTCAAATTACAAAGCAAGCACATTTAGTGCAAAACAACAAAACAAGAAAACTAAACTACTAACTACCAAAAACAGCAAGGTAGTAAGCTAGTCTTCATCAGAGCTGAGCTCCTCACTTTCTCCTTTATCACCAGGTCCTTCATCATCCTTGCTAGTGTTGACTGCTCCACCTTCCTTTGCTGCCATTTTCAGAGTCATGACAAGTCTTTCAAATTTTTGTTTCCTTTCAGTACTAACTTTGATGACTTCATCCAACTCCTTGCAAGCCTCTTCCAGTTCTGAAATTAACCCTGTCTTGGCTGGCTGCTGTTGTGATGTTGAAGCAGATGTCTTGACATTGTCAGAAACATGTTTCACTTCAAACAATTTGGAATGGACTGACAAGGCAGGCTTCCTTGTGCAAGCTATATCCCAATGCTGTAGAATTCCAGGCTGTTGAGATAAGATAATCCCACAAATGAGAGAGGGAAAAGCAATTGGTATCTTCATAGTAGCAGCATGCTTAACAGTGTAATCAAAGATGTAGGAGCCATAGTCAATTCTTTGCTTTGTCCCTACAGCATAGATTATCTTCCCCAATTCAACCAAAATTGTGGTCTTGTGCTCAGTAGGAACCCAGTTGACAGCACCAATTCTGTGCAGAATGGCATATTTGACACTCAACAACCTGGTTTGCAGCTTTCCATCTTCTGGCCAAACTTTTACCTGACCACCAGTGATTTCTTTACATATCACATTGTTGGAGACTTCCAATTTTTCACATTCTTCCTCACTTCTTCCTAAGTAGCCATTGATCACTTTAGGAGAGAACCATACACATTTGCCTCTGATGGTAACTCTTCTGAAGGCTCGATTCTTGCTGTTGTTTATAGATTCAGAGATATTACCTATGAATTCTCTGACCAGCCCATCATAACAATTGGTCAACCCCGTCACAGTCCTTCGCAAACCAGCACACTCAATGAGGTCAGTAATTTCAGTGTCTTCTGCAGCTACCTCTCTTTCCAGTGCAATCTTTCTTTGAGGCACATAATTCCACATGGCTCCATAGTGATTTTGCACTTGATTATCAGTTGGGTCGATGTCTTGAGCATCGCTCTCAGACTCAGACTCTTTACTGATTCTCCTCTTTTTGCCCTCCTTGTCAACTTTGCTCCACGATTTTGGAGAATCTTTACTTGAGGCCCTTTTCTTGTCCTCCCTTCTTCCAATTTTCTCATCACCAGATGAGTCCTCAATCTCAATGACCTCGACCTGATCCTTCTCTTTACCCTTGTGACTAGCTTCCCTAGGGGATGATGTTCTGACATTGACATCAGGGTCTTTACCCTCATCCTTTTGAAGATCTTTGTCCTCTTGAGTGGCGACCTTCTCAGCAGCCATTTGCCTTAGAGGGACAGAAATCCCTTTTACGCGTATCCCCTTCTCCAGGATTTTGGTGGTAAGTTGTTCCAACTCCAGGGCTACATTAAACTTCTCTTCAACAGCTTGGGATGATGATGTCCTGCCTTCAGTTTTATTCGTAGGGGAGGGTTTAGGGTTATCTGACTCAGAAGGAGCACCAGAACCGTGTTCATCATTGCCTAGGTCATTTTCGGAGGGAACCCTAGTTCGTGCCGGTTCAGAGTTCTTGGAAGACATCATTCCTTTGAAACAGACCAGGTTTAGAACAAAACTCTCTATGTTGTTGAGATTTAGGAAGATGAGGCGTTGTGATGAGATGGTTTTGGAAGGTCTTGATGTGATATTAATATGGTAAGGCCCCTGATTTTGGTTCCAATTACTAAAGTTTTCCCTCCACGAAACCTTTCCTTTTAAAAATTTAAAATGATTCACCCTAGAGCTCATTAGCTCAGTTTGACCTTTCAGTATCCCTTCATACTTGATGTCACAACCTAATGTTAAAGCATCAGTCTTGTCATCCACAGTGGGGCTAACCCTTATGGGTATCCAAGAATAACAATTGTTTCTGGTTCTGACTCCTTTCATGACCACTTCATCCTTCTCACTTGTCACCAGACACTCAGCCTTTGAGTAGCAGACTTTGTACCCTTCATCACATAGCTGACTTATGCTGATTAGATTAGCATCCAACCCTTGGACAAGCATCACACTATCAAGAGTGAGTCCATCAAGATTTTTCACTCTTCCAACTCCCTCTACAACTCCTTCTTCTCCATTACCAAAGACAACCTTGTTAGCATGCCCAGACATGATCTCCACCAAATATTCCTTGGATCCAGTCATGTGCTTTGAACATCCACTGTCAAAGTACCAAGTTCCTTCTTCTGCTTCTTTGTCAGACAACCGAGCCAATAAGCACTTCCCTTTCTCCTTAGGTACCCATTGTTTAACAACTTTGGGCTTGTGCTTTCTCCCTCTGTTTTGAGGCTGAGGGTATCTATGCAGCTTGTAACAAGAGTACTGCATGTGTCCATACCTTCCACAATAGAAGCATCTGATTCTATCATCTCTGAAGTGGTTAAACCTTCTCCCATCTTGATGATAAAGCTGTGGCTGCCACTCATAATGTTGTCTTCTCCCGAGCTGATGTCTTTTACCATAGGTAGACTGTCTCCTGAACTGACGATGCTGTATTCTAGGCTGTCTCCCATGGTGATGAGGCTTCCTCCTCCTATAATTGTAAGGTACAACATTGTTGAGGCCAGGTCCATACCAGTTTTCCTGATGTTGAGACATCGGATGTGACCTGGTCTGCTTGACCCTTGCAGCTTCCATGCTCCTATGATATTGGGGGGGGGGCATATACTGACTAGCTCTTTGGGGCTGCTTTCTCTTCTGATATGGACCAGTCTTCTTCTCAATCCTCTTAGGTTGTGAAACATCATATTTCTTAGGAGTAGGATCCTGCACCTTTGGCTGATGTTGAGACAATGGTTGAGACATCTCCACTTTGGTTCCTGAAGTGCTTGCTCCAGTAAATACTTTTCCCTCAACCACAAATCCTAATCCAGTCCTGTCTCCAGCTATCCTTTCCGTCTGAAGAATCTTGTCAAGAGTGTCTGTACCACTGTTCAACATCCTAACAGACTTGGTCATTTGATCAAGATGAGCTCTTACTAGCACCACTTCATTTTCCAGATCAGCTTTTTCATTCTCAAGCTGAGCAATCTGTTCCTTGTGACACTTGTTCTCTTGACAAATCTCAGCACTTTTAAAACACAGCTCTCTGTAGGTTGAAGCTAGCTCATCATAGGTGACTTCTCCATCACTATCAGATTCAACAATTCCTGTCAAAGCTGTAACATGCTTTGCTGACTCACTTTCACTTTCACTGTCAGAGTCAGACCAGGAAATTGTCAAGCCTTTATTCTGCTTCTTCAAGAATGTGGGACACTCTTTCTTGACATGTCCATACCCTTCACATTCAAAGCACTGAACTCCTTTATCTTGTGCAATCTTCTCTTCATCTTTCTCTTTTGACTTGCTGATGTCAGAGGAGATGTTCTTGACACTAGGTCTATAGTTCATCTTCTTGAACACTTTATTGAACTGTCTTCCTAACATAACTATAGCCTGAGGCAGATCCTCCTGGGACTCATCATCTTTAGCTGCTGCAGGAGTGGAGACTAAAGCTATACTCTTAGGCTTCTTTTCTGGTTCTTCCTTATTCAGTCCAAGTTCAAATGTTTGAAGAGATCCAATAAGCTCATCAACTCTCATCTTGCTGATGTCTTGAGATTCTTCAATGGCTGTTACCTTCATCTTATACTTCTTAGGGAGGGACCTAAGAATCTTTCTCACCAGCTTCTCTTCTGTCATCTTCTCACCAAGAGCACTGGATGCATTTGACAGCTCAAGAACATTCATGTGGAAGTCATGAATAGTCTCATCTTCCTTCATCTTCAAGCTTTCAAACTTAGATGTTAGAAGCTGAAGTCTAGACATCTTAACTCTAGATGTGCCTTCATGAGTAGCCTTCAAAATATCCCAAGCAGCCTTAGCAGTTTCACATGAGTTGATCAGCCTGAATATGTTCTTGTCAACCCTATTGAAGATAGCATTTAGGGCTTTTGAATTCCCAAGGGCAAGCTCATCTTCTTCCTTGGTCCATTCTTCTTCAGGCTTAGGCTTTGAGGTGCCTTCTTTATCCTTGCCAGCCTCATCTTTCTCACATACCTCTGGAGCTTTCCACTCTTTAATGACAGCCTTCCAAGCTCTGCTGTCTAATGACTTTAAAAAAGTAGTCATTCTAGGCTTCCAATACTCATAGTTTAAGCCATCCAAGATAGGGGGTCTGTTGACAAATCCTCCAACCTCTTTGTCCATCTTTCACCAGAAATTAACTTCCCTAGATCTCACCCAGAGACAGACAGGATGCCTGCTCTGATACCAATTGTAATTCTGGTACCAGACGTTTGATGTTAAGGTGCGATGTCACAACAACACACTCTGCAATAATGGACAGAATAAGCAACAGGAAAACACAAGGAATTGTTCACCCAGTTCGGTCTAACTACCTACGTCTGGGGGCTACCAAGCCAGGGATGAAATTCACTACTTGTAGATATAATTTATAGACTCAACACACCAGTTGACAATATCCTAAACTTATACTCTACTAGTGACTTTCTACCTAAGAAACCACTTAGATATGAGAACACTACTCAATCCCCTAAAACACTCAAAGAACAACCTCTTTGAGATCCCTTGATCTTGCTTCCTAGCTTCGATCAATCAACAACTCTCTATTGCTTCACAGCTTCTAGAGAGGACAGAAAATTCAACACCTATTCAAACCTAGAATAGTGTGATTACAAGTACTCTAAACAAACCCTAGACTCTAAGCCTCCAGCTCTTGATCTTCAATCTGTTTTCTGTACCTTCTTCCTTGGTCTTGTGCGCTTTATATAGCTCCTTGAATTTGGATTGGATTTGTCACAATATTTGATCAGATTTGTTAATTAAAAACTGAATCTTTTAAAACAGATTTTATCCCCAAAATATTTTTAAATCTTCCACCTTTTAATTCTCCAACAAACCTGCAATCAAATCTCCCATGTAAAAGAAAATATCTAGCCCAAGATATTCTCATCCAACGAGTCAACACTCTCCACAATTCCAGCTAATACGCGACCCTAATAACAACAAGCCCATGCTGTCATTAGCTTCAGTTCTGCAGGTCTGATGTTACAACATCACCTATGTGACATCAGACATCCACTTCAGCAACTAGCAACCTTAACACAGCCCAGTGTTAAGTGCAATGTTATGACATCAAACATAGTTAACCTTCACAACTTAGTACAGCCCAGTACTAAGACTCAATGCTGCAACATCAACACCATGACATCAGCATTGAACACCTTGTTGTTTTACCAAAATTCCAGCCAATCCAGGAACTTACAGTACCTAAATAAATTTGGACCTCAGTCATTGTATAAGTCCCGGTACATTTTTCAAAATAACGATGCGATCGTTGTTTTAAAACTTGGGCCTCTCCTTGAGTTGTAAGCCCCATCTCTTGTATAAAATACTTTTGGGCCTCTATTAGAGTGTAAGACCCATCCCCTTTGTAAATACACCACTTTTGGGCCTCAGTCGTTGTATAAGTCCCACTGTATTTTAAAAAACAACGGGGCGATCGTCGCCTTTTTTTTACAAAACACTTTTGGGCCTCTAATAGAGTGTAAGACCCAACCCCTATTTGAAACCAAAATAATTTGGGCCTCAGTCATTGCATAAGACCCACTGTGTTTTCAAAAACCTCGGCACGATTTCCGTTTTCAAACAAAAATCATCTGGGTCTACCCTCGTGTTATAAGACCCATTTCTTTTCTTTAAATAATCTTTGGGCCTCTCCCTGAGTTGTAAGCCCCATCATTTGTATAAAAATAATCTTTGGGCCTCTTGGTAGAGTGTAAGACCCAATCCTTTTGTAAATAAATCTTTTAGGGCCTCACATATTGTATAAGTCCCTCTGTACAGTTTTCAAAACAACGGTGCGATCATCGTTAAAACCCTGGGCCTCTCCTTGAACTGTAACCCCCAACAACTTTTCAAAGCTCTTTCTCCTTTGATTTTGAATACAATATTGTTATCAAAGCTTTCTTTGTTGAACAACTAACAAAACAACATGGAAGCTCTACAATGGGTAAGTGTTTATTCGCTTTCATTTATCGCTTTCATATGTATATGACTGTATTGTGGGGCTGCTTCACTGTAAGTCTTCTTTCACATCCTTTATATACTTGTCACATATCAACTGTGTAATACTAGTATAGTTATTTAGAGTTTTCCCCGGCAACTACGTCTAGCACTAGGTAAAGCCTTGTTGGTCACTCTTAAATACAAACAAAAATTGATCCCCCGTAGGATTCCAAATACAGTCTTCCCTTCTCTTGGGGTTAAACAATATGGAACAAAGAGAAAGGTAGTATTCTAGGGGAACCTGTTCTCAGACTGTCACTCTTAGAAATTATCAAAGAGACTCTACTCCCCAGAGTTGATCTATTCTCCGTCAATAGCATCTCTTGAGTTTCTTCTAAATTCTCGAATTTTCCTAGAATGATCTCTTCTCTATGAATTGAATTTCTTGAACTTCCCGGGGTTTGGGGACCCACGGGCTTCCTAAAAGCATCCCCGCCTACTCTTGGTCATTGTACAAGGACCCGTCGGCTTCTTAGAAGTTCTCATGCCTTCTCTTGGGCTTAATACAAGGACCCTGACGACCTCTTAAAGCTATAAGACAGAACTTAGTCATCCTTTACTAGAGCAGTCTTTCCAGCGTCAAAACTCTGGCCACTTTAGGGTTGATACTCATCCCTTAATGCTCGTGCCTCCTATTGGGCATTGTACAATAGATAAAACTCTAGACTTGGACAGTCTAAACCCCTTGAGTCTCAAAGACATTCTCAAGTTCCTTTCAAACATAGGAAAAAACACTGATCACTCAGAAACCCGACCTCTCTCATGAGGACTCTCCCACTTGGTCTTGCCTATGGATCTAATCCTCAGCAGTAAGATAGCCTCCTCTTGGGCTTTGTACAAATGACTCTCCCCAATGGAGCTAACCTTTTAAGACTCTCTTGTTGAGTCAAAACTTTTAGCCCCCGTCTTGGGCTTCGTACAAGACACATATAAAAATCCACTCTCTTGTTGAGTATAAAAGACTCTCTTGTTGAGTCAATCTCTTTTTAGCCTCCGTCTTGGGCTTTGTACAAGACACATATAAAAATACTCTCTTGTTGAGTATAAAAGACTCTCTTGTTGGGTAATCCCCTTTTAGCCTCTATCTCGGGCTTCATACGAGATAGCAAAACACTCTCTTGTTGAGTATAAAAGACTCTCTTGTTGAGTCAAAAGACCTTCAGACTCTCTTGTTGAGTCAATCACCCGTTTCCGACTCTCTTGTTGAGTTAACCCTTTTTAGCCTCCGTCTTGGGCTTTATACAGGACAGATAAAAGTACTTTCTTATTGAGTCAAACCTTTTCAGCCTCCATCTTTGGCTTTATACAAGATACATTCTCCCCAACGGAGTCAATACCCCGGTTAAGTCAATCAACCTTTTAGCATCCAAGTTGTGCCTTGCTCACAACATACAAACATCAACAACTCCTCTTTAGAGATGACGAATTCTCTCTCATCCAAACCTTTTAGCTTTACATCTTGGGCTTTGAACAAGATATAGACCACCCTTTAGCTTCACGTCTTGGACTTTGAACAAGACACCAAAACAACCTTTTTCCTCCCATAGAATAGGAGGATCTACGATCGCTCTAATTTCCCTGTCTCGGGAATACATAAGCATAAGATTGAAAAATCTTAGCGAAATCCAGTACCCCATATATCAACCCAAAAGCACCAAATCCTAACATCTTACCAAAAACTCACAAATAGTCCAGACATTCTAATCTTAACAAAATAACTGAAGAGGGGCCCACATGTCAATAGCATATGTAAACTAACAGTCAGCTGTTTAAACTCAGTATGCAAGCAGGGTTAATTGGAAACATCTATTTCTCTTCCTTAATCAGCTCAATAGGATAAAAAATGAATCGAACTATAGTACCCAAGCGATCGTGATTCAAGACCGTAAAAATCGCGCTACAGAAAAAATGGCGCCCACCGTAGGGCCCAGTTCCCTTTCTTATAATCTTCGGTAGAAACCTTAAATTTAAGAAAACACCACACAAGAGTGACGACCACAGTGGGAGGCAAGGTAAGATCTTGTCGTCCCCATTTTAAGGTGAAGTCCTTAAGTTCACTAAGTATCACAGAAATGGTGACTCTGCCGAGGAGTCATTGTCTGTATAGGATCATAAGACTAGAGGTCTAGGATGATTAAGACAAATATATATACTGCTTTTTCTAATTGATATCTGTGTTTATTTTTCTGCTAATGAGAATGCGTGTGATACCGCATGTGGAAAGATTGAGTATACACCTAAGATAGGTGATGGCATTATACGGGTAATCTTACGGGGAGTGAATCCCAGTTAAGAGTCTCCGGTTGACCATCAAACTCAGTGGAGACTCCCTTTGCAGATGCATTGCCTATACGACTTCGGTTGTTGAAAGTAGTGTGGTCGACTGGGTTATTTGAGAAGCTGTGGTTTTTAGTAGACTGAAACCATTTTGTAGTGCGGAAGCTATTGGAAATAGTTGTCACGCAATACTACCCTCATTTGAGATCACTCTAAGATACATCAGCTCGCTGGTGATCCGCTTGCTGTTGTTATCCCAAGAGGGGTCAATGATTTTGCGGATAGGTACAAAAAATCACCAATATAAACCTTTGGGGTATGGCTAAAGCCTTGACTTTATGACACCGACCTTTTGACCCCATGCTTTTTCTATGTTTTTGTGTGCTGCATTCATACATTCGTTTAAAAAACATTTAAGCAAAAGAAAAATTTCTCTTCTAGTCTCTCTTTTTCAAATTAAACTAAGACAATGATTGTAAATGTCAGAGAGAGAGATTGCTGATGGATTTCGGTAGAAGAAAAACTCACAAGTATACCTTCAAGGTTCCAAAACTAGAGGATTTAAGAGGGTTGGCGAGGATGATCACCAACCCTGAGGCTTTTAGAGCCAAGTATGGAGGACTGATGTCCCTATTAAGGGTCCATGTAATTGGAGGAATCATGCCTACACTCATTCAGTTCTACGATCCAGTCTATCACTGTTTCACATTCCCGGATTATCAACTAGCACCAACACTGGAGGAGTATTCTCACCTGACTGATCTACATATCACTGATCAGGCTCCCTTTTCTGGACTCGAAGAAATTCCAAAAGATCAAACCATTGCAAGAGCAATTTATTTGGACGAGTCAAAAGTCAGGACTCACATGACCACCAAGGGTGGTATCCAGGGTTTGCCAGCCCAGTTTTTGATAAAGAATGTTATTTCCTTGGTTTTATGGTTGGCATTATTTTACTAAAACTCATGTAGCAGCAGATGTTGAATGAAGATGTCTAAAAATATGTTTCACTACTCTTTGTTCAACATGTCGTATGAAGATGTTCCATGGCAGCTCATAGGACATCGCGTTGTGAAGTCTGTTTTATTGCAGATTCTATTACTATGATTTGTAACTGAATATTCTGTGAATATTTGGCAGATTACTCTATGTGGCATCCAAAGCATTTTTGGATTAGGGTTACTTGTTGGTTTTCGGATTTGCTGCTGTTTCTAATTATGGAGACATAATAGGAAACTTTGGATTGAAGACCTATTTTATTGGAGTTAATTTTGCAGATTTGTGAGCAGCCTAATTGCTGCGTTTTTGAAGCCTAATTCAGTCCAGATTACAAGCTATAAATAGACTGATGTAAACCTAGTTTTAGGTGTCGAACTTACATGTATTTTTAGGGTTGTGTGCTTGTGTTTTGTGAGCCTAACTGGTATCTTATGATAACAGTACAAGGACTGTAGTGTAAGTTGTGTAAGGTAAGCTTTTAAGCATTGAGTAGCTGAGTGTTAATTCTCATAAGCTGTGAAGTATTGAGAATTTGTGTTTCGACCACTGTCACTTGTCTTGTAAGGAACCAGTCACGGGTTGTGATTGAAGAGGGATTTGAGGAGGGCCTCATACCTAGGGGAGTCTTAGGTAGAAGTCATAGGAAGGGTAGTGATTAAGTGAGCTGATTGAACTGGGTGTGGTTATCAGTGAATTGATACTATCGAATATTGATTTCATCCCTGACTTGGTAGCCCCCAGATGTAGGATAGTTAGATCCGAACTGGGTTAACAATTTCTTGTGTTCTTTACATTTTATGCACACTTTTATTTTGCACTTGTTCATTGTTGTTGTATATCAGTGTCTCGACATCTCGATAGGACATCTGATATATAGGCCAGAATTTCAATTGGCATCAAGAGCAGGCACCCTTTGTTGTTTCTGGGTGAGATTCAGGGAAGGCACTTTCTGGTACAATGGACAAGGATGGAGGAGCTATGAACAAACCACCTCTGTTGGATGGTTCTAACTATGAGTATTGGAAACCTAAGATGATAGCTTTCATCAAGTCCATGGATGATCAAGCATGGAAAGCTGTTCTCAAAGGTTGGGAGCCTCCAAAGGTAAGAGATGGGGAAGGAAATCTTACTGATGTTCTGAAGGAAGAAGAGGACTGGGATGATGCTAACTACAAAGGATCTGTTGGAAATTCTAAAGCCATGAATGCATTGTTCAATGGTGTCAACAGAAATATCTTCAGACTGATTGAGCATTGTACTATTGCCAAAGAGGCTTGGCAGGTCTTGAAAGTTGCTCATGAAGGGACCTCAAAAGTGAAAATGTCAAAGCTTCAGCTTCTCACTAGCAAGTTTGAGAATTTGAAGATGAAAGAGGATGAGAGCATTCATGATTTTCATATGAACATTATTGAGATAGCTAATGCCTCTAGTGCCTTAGGAGAAAAGATGTCTGACAGCAAGCTGGTCAGGAAGATTCTCAGGTCTCTTCCTAGGAGATTTGATATGAAGGTTACTGCTATAGAGGAAGCTCAGGACATTGATAAGATGAAGGTGGATGAGCTTATGGGATCACTCTAAACTTTTGAGTTAGGATTCAGTGAAAAAGCTGAAAAGAAGAAGAGTATATCACTTGTGTCAAGTGCTGATGACTCAGATAATGAAGGAAAACTGGTCAAAGATGAAGATGTGTCCAAAGAGCTAGTGTTGCTTGGAAAACAATTTAATAAAGTGTTGAAAAGGATGGACTGGAAGTCAAGAGAAAATGTTCGGAACAAGTCTCTCGACATCAACAAAGACCAGGAAGGAGGCAGAAGATCCAGAACTGAAGAAGACTCTAATCAAGGGAAGAGAGTTCAATGCTATGAATGTGAAGGATTTGGGCACGTAAAAATTGAGTGTCCCACTTATCTTAAAAGACAGAAGAAGGGATTATCTGTGACATGGTCAGAAGATGATTCTGAAACTGACACTGATGAGAAATCTGCAAAGTTGGTGACAGCTTTAACAGGAGTGTGTGAATCAGATGATGAATCTGAAGAGCTTACTTTTGAAGAGTTGGCTATCTCCTATAAGAAATTGTGCTTTGAACATGAAGAAGTATGTCAGCAGAAAGAAGAACAAGCAGGTGTTATTGTTCATTTAGAAGCTGAGAATACTGAGTATATGTCTACTATAGCTGATCTACAAAGTGAAGTAAATCATTTGAATTCAAAACTGGACAACATGATCAAAAATGTCAGAATGTTAAATAGGAGTTCGGATGTACTTGATGAAATTCTGAAGTCAGGAAGAGATACCGGAAATGTCAGTGGTATTGGATTTAAAGGTACAAATGAATCTGAGGAAGTACCCGCTCAAGATAAGAGAAGTTTGAAGATGTTGAATAACATGCTGCAACATCCTCCCAGGAATCAGAAGAAGCTCATAAATAAAAAGAATCAAAGGTGGACATGTTACCATTGTGGGAAGTTTGGTCATATAAAAGCTTTTTGCTACAAGCTACATGGTTATCCCAAACCCATGCAACAGTATAGTAGGAAAAAGAGCTGGGTTGAAACAAAAAGGATATGGACTTCAAAGGATAGTGAAAAAGAACATAGGGACTACAAGTCTTTCAGAGTCTCTACAAATGAAAAATGGTTCTTTGATAGTGGATGTTCTCGACATATGACTGGCGTTAGTGGATATATGTCACATGTTAAGTATCATGCTCCTAATGAGGTGATTTTTGGTAATGGATCGAAAGGAAAAGTGCTTGGTGTTGGAAGAGTGGATGGTCCAGGACAGCCAATTCTGGAAGAAGTATTGCTTGTTGAAGGGTTAGATACTAACCTAATAAGCATAAGCCAGCTGTGTGATCAAGGTCTTAAGGTCATTTTTACAACCCACGAATGTTTAATAATGGATGAAAAGAATGTTGTTGTTATGAGAGGTGAAAGAACCTCAGAAAATTGCTATTTGTGGAAAGACGAAAGCACAATTGTGGAAGTGTTAAACCAAAGAACTTGTGAATGGCACGTGTATAAGGATCCATTTCCAAAACTTATAAACAGCCCAGCTAACACATTCCAACTTCAATCCTACAGTGCGAAAACTTCATCTGACCCACTCTCTCAAAACTCTTCTTCGCTAGGGTTTACTCTTACTCTCTTCAATACTGCATTTTGTAAGCAACAAAAAATGTCTCAACATCATGATTCTCCTGCTGATTCAAGAACTTCTCAAGTCAATGATGAAGACTATGATCCTCACCGAATGATCAAACTCACAGACCTTGTTCTTGATATCGCCCCGTTGAATGTAGTTCATTCTGACACTAGAGGTGAGCAACCAGTTTCCCACTCTGTGAATGAAAGTATGTCAAGTAAGAAGTCTAAACCCCTTCATCTAGGAAGAAAGACAAAATGATACTAGGTTTTATTCTGATAAGTTAAACCCTAGAAAAATTGTCACTGAAAAGAATTCAAATAGGAGGGTGGATAAAACTAAGAATGATAGTAGGACTCTTGATGATAATGTTTTCAGTAGAGATCAGAGTCTTAGAAGATTTGCCACCTTTGCTGTTAGTGAAGCTGATAAAGATGTCGGGTCTGACGTCCCAACATCCATGGCTAGAAATACGAATAATAGTTCAAAGAATCTATCAGGAGAGATACCAGTTCAGGTGGCTAGGGAAAGAAGAAGCAAGAAGAGGGCTGAGATGTGTAGTAACGTTGCTGAGAAAAACTCTGATGAGGAACCAATAGCTGACATACTACAAAGAATCAAGAGTAGAAAAGAGAATACCAGTGTGGCTAAGAATCCAAAGGATGCAGAAATGATTAGGAAATATGCTAATGTGGAGAGTAACAAAAGAAAGACTGGAGCAAGTCCCTCTAAGCAATGGAGTAAAGTTGTGGTTCCAATCAAGAAAAGAAGGGTCACAGGCTTGAATGAGTCAAATGCTAGAACTGATGTCCAGGACATCAGTGGGAGAAGGGAGGATCAAACTGTCAGGCAAACAGATAGGTGGAAAATTGTCAGCCAAAGAAGGGTAGCTTTAGAGAGAGAACTGGGAAAAGACTTCAACAAGTATAAGGAAGTGGTTGATCTCATTGAAGCTACTGGGTTGATGAAGACTGTGTCTGACATAGGACCGTGTTATGAGAAGTTGCTTAAGGAGTTCGTTGTGAGTATCCCTGAAGACTGTAATAGCAAACTCAGAAAAGTCTATGTAAGAGGAAAAGCTGTGAAATTTTCTCCCAAAGTGATTAATAACTTTCTGGGGAGACCTACGGACCATCATGCTGAGTTAGGAGCAACAGATGATGAAATCAGTGAGGAGATAACTGGTGGTTGCATCAAAGTTTGGCCAAATGAAGGAAAGCTCTCTTCTGGGAAGCTAAGTGTCAAATATGCTATCCTTCACAGAATTGCAGTGGTAAACTGGGTTTCTACCAACCATACTTCCACAATCTCATCCATGCTTGGAAAATTCATTTATGCTATTGGAAAGAAGGTTCCTTTCAAATTTGGAGTATATATCTTTGAACAAGTTCTGAAGCAAGCTAGCTCATCCGCTGTTAAGCTACCCATATGTTTTCCATCCTTAATCTGCGGAATAATCCTGAACCAATTTCCTGACTGCTTAGTAAGAAGTGACAAAGTCAGCAAGAGAAAACCTCCAATGACTTTGCATTATAGGCTGCTAGGTGGAGTTCATGTGTCTGATGTCGGTGGGACATCTACACAGACTCCTGGTCCTACTAATCTTGATGATGAAGCCATTGCTCAGTTGCAAGAGACATGCAAGGAACTGGAAGAATCCATCAGGAGAGATAAAACAAGGAAGACAAAGCTCGAACAGCTGATTAATGCCTTGGTTAAGAAGAGAAATGCTACTAAAGATCAAGAGCTGACTGAAGATGATGGACAAGGTGAATCTACTGAGTCTGATAGAGGGAGTGTCCAGCAGTCTGATGATTCCGGTTCTGAGAATGGTGATGAGGTTGCTGATGAAGAGGACAGTGCTGATTAACTAGGCTGTCTGCAAGTTTATCTTCTGCTTTTGTCTATTTTTGTCTGCATGTTTATCTTCATTTTTGTCTGCAAGTTTTTTTTCTCTTTCCTTTTAGAAAACTTAATTCTGGTTTGGTGTTGAACAATATACTACTATGTGATTTGGTTACATTTGTCTATGACCTCTCTTTGTCATATTTGTGGCTAAAAAGGGGGAGTAGTAAGTGTGAGGGGGAGCAACATTAGTAAGTGCTTGTGCTATTGAGGAGGAGTGTGTGTGCTGCAGGTAGATTATGTGTTGCTGCTGTTGAGGGGGAGTTGCTATGATGAGATGTTTGCTGGTACTTGAGGGGGAGTTGCTATGATGAGATGTTTGCTGCTGAAGGGGAGTGCTGCTATTAATGGTGTTTTTTCCGCTGTTGATACTGATGGTGTTTAAGTGTGTTGTGGAGTTTTAGCCAAAAATAAGCCAAAGGGGGAGATTGTTATTTCCTTGGTTTTATGGTTGGCATTATTTTGCTAAAACTCATGTAGCAGCAGATGTTGAATGAAGATGTCTAAAAATATGTTTCACTAATCTTTGTTCAACATGTCGTATGAAGATGTTCCATGGCAGCTCATAGGACATCGCGTTGTGAAGTCTGTTTTATTGCAGATTTTGTTACTATGATTTGTAATTGAATATTCTGGGAATATTTGGCAGATTAATCTATGTGGCATCCAAAGCATTTTTGGATTAGGGTTACTTGTTGGTTTTCGGATTTGCTGCTGTTTCTAATTATGGAGACATAATAGGAAACTTTGGATTAAAGACCTATTTTATTGGAGTTAATTTTGCAGATTTGTGAGCAGCCAAATTGCTGTGTTTTTGAAGCCCAATTCAGTCCAGATTACAAGCTATAAATAGACTGATGTAAACCTAGTTTTAGGTGTCGAACTTACATGTATTTTTAGGGTTGTGTGCTTGTGTTTTGTGAGCCTAACTGGTATCTTATGATAACAGTACAAGGACTGTAGTGTAAGTTGTGTAAGGTTGCTCATAAGCTTTTAAGCATTGAGTAGCTGAGTGTTAATTCTCATAAGCTGTGAAGTATTGAGAATTTATGTTTCGACCATTGTCACTTGTCTTGTAAGGAACCAGTCACGGGTTGTGATTGAAGAGGGATTTGAGGAGGGCCTCATACCTAGGGGAGTCTTAGGTAGAAGTCATATGAAGGGTAGTGATTAAGTGAGCTGATTGAACTGGGTGTGGTTATCAGTGAATTGATACTATTGAATATTGATTTCATCCCTGGCTTGGTAGCCCCCAGATGTAGGATAGTTAGATCCGAACTGGGTTAACAATTTCTGGTGTTCTTTACATTTTATGCACACTTTTATTTTGCACTTATTCATTGTTGTTGTATATCAGTGTCTCGACATCTCGATAGGACATCTGATATATAGGCCAGAATTTCAAAGAAAGCCCTGTACTTTGCTAGTATAGGGAATGTGGCTGCTTTCGAGAGCATCTTTGTTTTTCTCACCTACGGGTTATTTTTGTTTCCTAACATCGATAACTTTGTAGATATCAATGCCATTAAGATATGTCTGATTGGAAACCCTGTACCGACCTTACTCGCAAATGCGTATCATTCTGTACACTTAAGGAATTTATACATCCGAGGAATGATTACATGCTGCGTGCCCCTGCTGTACAAATTGTTCATTTCCCATTTACCAAATTCTGCCACATTTTGGGATCAAAAGAATACTTTACGTTGGTCGCAGAGAATCATGTCTCTTACTAACTCTGACATCGATTGGTACAATCGAATCTATGACGGGATCAGGATCATCGATCGTTGTGGAAATTTCCCAAATGTACCCCTTATAGGAACTAAGGGGGGAATCAATTATCATCCGGTATTGGTTCGTCGTCAACTTGGATACCCAATGAGGCATGTCTCGCGGAATGCTCATCTGGAAGGTATTTTCTTCAAGGAAGGAGAAAATGACAGGGCACTAAAGACAGAAATAGTGCATGCCTGAAAACACGTTCATATGAAAGGAAGAGAGTCTCTAGGAAAACCAGACTGCGTCTCGGTGGAGCCTTATCTCCACTGGGTACAAACTAGAGCTCTCAAGCTGAGGATGCCTTACCCTCGTCAAGAAGTTCTTCCATTAAGGGACTCTGTCCTTTATTTTATCTCCGATACGGAAATACTTCAGGTGACTCTCAACAAAGTTCAACAGGAGAAGAGGTCTTGGAGAAACAAGTACCGTATTCTCAATGTGGAATGCAAGAAAATACAGCAGCTATTGAGAGATAAAGATGCTCTGATTGAGATTTTAGAGCAACATGCTGTAGAGAATCAATAAGACCAAAGAAAATTGCTCGCTCCTTTCACTTGGCAAATGAATGACAACCCGACAACGGCTCCAGAGCCCCAGTCAAAGAAAAGGAAAGCACCAGAACCAGCACCTGAGCTCTCTTCAGAGAGGACTCAGGACCCTTTAGTTAGACATTTCCTTTTCAGCACTTTGTAATCTACTGTATTTCCGATTCTGCAATCTTTGAATTCAATAAAACGGGGTCTTCCCCACTGTTTGATATTTACAATCTAATTGTCGAAGTTTATTTTGAATAAACAAAATTAATTAATATAATCATTGCATATCATTCATCATTCTCGCGTAACGCATTCTTCTTCCCTGCGAATCTCACGTTTGTGTCTCGATTCTAGAGTCAAAGTGTCTCATTCGTATAATACTCGGGACAATCGACAGAAAAAGATCGATGATCTCGAGGAAGAGAACAGAGAGTTGAGAGAAGAGATCGACACTCTGAAAGAAGATATGAGAAAGCTTCATAATGACATGCAATCTCTGGCAGCAGCCCAGATGCAACAACAAAGGACCGTGATCTCAGAGATCACATCTACACCCATAGTGGAGAAGTATGATCCTATGTATAAGATACCAAAATATCGTCCTTGGGGCATGCCACTCAACTATATCCCAGAAGGATATATTCCGCCGATCATGGAGGATCCGGAAACTGCAGCGGGAGCCGCTGGGCCTGAAGGTTACAAACTTTAGGAAAGCGAAGATGCCAGGGGCATGACAGCAACTCCTGAAGGTTACAAACTTCGGGAGGCACCAAGAGTCTCTGCCATGATGGCTATACCACCACCCATGGTACAAACTGTCCCGGAAGGACAGATTCCACAGATACCTTCTGGTGGAAACGAAAGTATGTTTGACAGAATGAATGAGTTCCAGGAACAGTTCCTGGAGATGTAGAAAGAACTGCAAGCCATTCGCGGTCAGGACCTATTTGGGAAAGACGCCGCAGACCTTTGTTTGGTCTCCAATGTGCAAGTTCCGCACAAGTTCAAGGTGCCCGAATTTGAAAAGTACAAGGGCAACTCTTGCCCTCAAAGTCATTTGGTGATGTACGCTCGGCGGATGTCAACTCAGACAAAGAACCAGGAGCTACTGATTCACTACTTCCAGGATAGTTTAACCGGTGCCGTACTCAAGTGGTACATAGGTTTAAACCACACTAAGATCGGCACTTTTAGAGATCTTGGCGTTGCCTTCGTTAAGCAGTATAAGTATAACCTGGACGTGGCACCAGACAGAGATCAACTCAGATCAATGTCACAAAAGGACAAAGAAACATTTAAGGAGTACGCTCAGAGATCGCGCAAAATTGTCGCCCAGATTTGTCCACCTCTCGAGGAAAAAGAGATGACAAAGATCTTCTTGAAAACCTTAAGCTCATTTTACTACGACAGAATAGTTGCCAGTGCGCCCAGTGACTTCACCGAGATGGTGGGCATGGGAGTTCGTCTTGAGGAAGCGGTCTGAGAAGGACGTTTAGTTAAAGACGCTGGATCATCAAGTAGTACAAAAAGATACGGTAGTGCTCTCCCTAAGAAAAAAGAGCAGGATATTGAGAATATCTCTCTCGAAAAGTAAAGACGACGTTACCAACCAGTAGCAGCTGTAACTCCTGCTATTAACCCTGCGTCTGTTCCTACGTATCAACCTCAAGTTGCGCAAAGCCAACCTAATCAACAGCAATATCAGCAAAGGACACAACAGCCTCTTCAGCAGCCTCGTCCTCCATATAGCAACAACTGTACGACTCGACCGCCAGGGTTTGACCCTATACCAATATTGTACGCCAAACTATTTCCACTATTACTGATCAAGGGGCACATCCAAACCAGGTCTCCTCTTACAGTACTGGAGAATCCGCCTTTTTGGTTCAAAGCGGATCAGACTTGTCCTTACCATCAAGGGGGTTCAGGGCATAACATTGAAAACTGTCTCAGTTTCAAATCTAACGTACAAAAGCTTGTTAGGAGCGGGGTCTTATCTTTCAAAGATACGAATCCGAATGTTCTCACGAACCTGCTGCCTCAACACGGGAAAACTGCAGTCAATTTGATAGAGGGAGAGTTTAACAACAGCTATCAAATTCATGATGTACTCTTATTGAGGACCAATCTGGTCAAGATACATCGCAGACAGAGCGGGTATGGGCATATACCACCTTATAACTATCATCAGTGTGATATCTACTCTAAAGAGAATCAAGGATGTTTTGTGGTGCAATCAGCTCTACTGGAACAATTGGATCTCTGATGGATCCAAGAGCACCGAATTCGGGGGGTCAACATGACTTATACGAATTCCAACATCATTCAGAACTATGACATCCGTGCGATGAATGTCAACTTGGTGGCAATCCACTCAAGGCAAAGCCAGTATCATAATCTACTGCAGCACGATTTCAATTCCTGTCTGACTTGCTCGGTAAATAAACAGGGATGCTCTTTTGTACAAGAGGCCCTCCAGCGTCAGATGGATCTTGGATAGATCTAGGACTACCATGATAGAAATCAGTATCAAGTGAATATGATTCAGAACTTTGATATTCGCTTGATGAAAACCAGCTTGGTGGAATTACACGCTAAGCAAGTCCAGCTTGGTTTTCTGACTTCGCATAATTATCAGAACTGTAAAGGATGTTGTGAGAGTGACCAGGGATGTGTTATCGTTCAAAGAACTTTGCAACACTTATTAAACCACTGGTGGCTTCCGATCTATATGGACGAAGACACGCAATAAATCAGTGTGGTTAATGGGAACCCTACTAGGCATCAAATTCAGGATGTTCGATCAATGGAAACAGATCTAGTAAGGTTACACTGCATTTAAAGCGGACGTGGCCAGGTGCCACCACTTAACTACGAATGCTGTAGAGTTTGATCGGAAAATAATCAAGGATGTTACTTCTTGCGAGCATCCCTTCGGGGTTAGTTAGACCGCAAAGAGATTCACCCATGTCCAGTTTCGGGGCCCATCAACTTGATGCCCGACTACTTCGCTGATCAGATCAAAGATGTTGTTGTAATCTCTGATCGCGAGAGGACCAAAGATGTTTGTACCATCATCCCTCTGCTTGATGAATCAAAGGTTCTTAACCAGGAACTGATTAAAGTTACTTACGACAGTCAGATAAATCAGAAGGCTCTTGTAGTTATCTACTTGCCGGGACCAGTGCCGTACAAATCTGCTAAGGTGATCCCTTACAAATACGATGCAACAACCATTGAGAATGGAAAGGAAACTCCATTACCCTCCGTCGTGAATATTGCAGACATCAGTCGAGTAACACGGAGCGGTCGAATCTTCAACCGAGGAGTTGGAGAACTTACCAAAGAAAAGGAACTTCATACAAAAGCTCCCAATCCACCAATCGGTCAGTCCAGTGATCCCGACCTTTCAAACAACAACGATGAGATGCTGAAGCTCATCCAGAGGAGTGAATACAACATTGTTGATCAACTGTTACAAACTCCTTCAAAGATCTCTGTGCTATCACTTTTACTCAGTTTCGAAGCCCATAGAGAGGCTCTATAGAAAGTCTTAGAGCAGGCCTTTGTGGAACAGGATGTCTCAATACGACAGTTCGATAGCATTGTCCCTAACATCACTTCCTGTAACAACTTAGGGTTCAGTGATGAGGAATTGCCAAAAGAAGGCAAAAGTCATAACATGGCGCTCAATATCACAGTTAACTGCCAGGACGATGCTTTAGCCAGTATACTGGTAGACACCAGATCGGCTCTGAATGTTATGCCGAAGTCCACTTTAATGCAACTATCATTCAAAGGATCCCCTATGAGGGGCAGTGAGGTCGTCGTCAAAGCGTTTGATGGATCTCAGAAAGCAGTTATTGGCGAAGTCGACCTTCCCATAACTATCGATCCTCACACTTTCCAAGTCACTTTCCATGTCATGGACGTCCGGGCAGCATACAGTTGTTTATTAGGAAGACCTTGGATACACCAGGCAGGGGCAGTCACTTCGACGCTGCACCAGAAACTGAAGTTCGTCAAGAACGATCAACTAGTCACGGTCTGTGGAGAACAAGCCTTGATCGTGAGTAACCTTTCATTATCTACTTGTGTAGAACCCGAGGAGGTTGTTGGAACTCATTTCCAAGCACTGTCGGTGAGCAATAAGAATCAATCAGAGAAAGGAACCTCGATTTCCTCGTACAGAGATGCTATCGAAGTGATCAAAAGTAACGATACCAAGGGATGGGGACAGCTTGTCATTCCTAATGATAACAAAACAAAGAAGGGTCTTGGTTTTTTCTCAACCTGTACCCAGACAGCTGCTAACGATGAAAGTTTTCATCCCATTCAGGATTTCTTCCATAGTGAAGATTTCCTTCACCCAATATCTTAAGAAGTTCATACCATCAACGAGGGAAATTCCTCTGATACAGATGAGGAGTGGAAGTCTTATCTTAACGAGGACGGTTATATCTCTCAGGAAGAGGTGCCTATGCCATTTTGCTATCCCGCACAGAGTCCGAGATTTATACCCAGGTCAAATGTCAAAATGATATACAGAAATTGTGATCCGGAAGGATGTCGGGCTCCACCAAACTCATTAGAGGAGGACACTCTGATGAAGAACAACTTTGACCACGACTATTATGGCCCAATGGATGGCCTGCCTATCTGGCAGCCGTACCTAGGAGACTTGGGGAAAGAAAATAAACCGAACAATGAAAATCAGCTGACCATCATTGAACAGAATACCTGCATCCCCACCATACCATGGGATCATTACTCAGGTCATTTAGAATATATCCAGCCCGACGATGAATTTGAAAAGCTTGCAAGACTAGAATTCATCAACTATGCTTTTCCAGAGGTCAACGTCATCGAGAGAGATTACTCCTCCAGGTCCAAAGAAGTGTGGGACACCTTGGGAGAACCAAGTGGAAAATACGACTATATGGTCAAGTACACCGCTCCTAAGAGCTCTCGTATCAGGCTCGAAGGCGTCCAACCAACTGGATGGGGAGATTCACCTGAGAGCACAAATACTATGCAAAATACAACAGAGGAATCCTCCTACGACAACTCTTCCTGGGAGACAGATTCCAATGATCCTGCTCCGCCAGAAATTAGCGTTATTTCTGTGGACAAACCAAGAAAGAAGGTGCCAGACTTTGTGATTCACCGAGGAGTTCGCCGCCAATGGGTTGCAGTCAATGTTCTGAAGATTGTTCATATGTCAAAGTAATTACCGTCTTTATCTTAACCTTTCACCCTGCCTAGGTGAAATGGATGTTTTGATAGGGCTCACTTTCTATAAATATCCCTCTTCGCTTCGCCCAAAGTGATAGGGTTTTGTTTTATAGGGCTGTAGTTTCAAGAATCGACTTGTTCATAAATAAAATAACGTCGTTCTGTAATAAAAAACAATTCAATAATAAAAAACAAGCAGTTTTCATAAAATACACTGCACACACTCTTGTATTCTCTCTATCTCTTCTAAAAACAAATCATCACGTCATGCAGATTGCTTGTTTTAAACCCCGTTGAAACATACGATCCGATGCCTTCTCTCAACTTTGAATTTCTGGTATTTGGGGATGAAGAAGAAGTTGACGACGAAATTCAAGAAGAGATCTCCCGACTACTCAGACAGGAGGAAATGTCCATTGAACCTCACAAAGAGCCGTTGGAAACTGTCAACTTGGGCTCAGAGGATGAAAGAAAAGAAATCAGGATTGGGGCACTGCTCAGTCCCACTGCCAAAGAGAGTTTGACAAGGCTTCTCAAAGAATTTCCATATGTATTTGCTTGGTCCTATCAGGACATGCCAGGGTTGGATACCAGCATCATGGAACATCATCTACCGTTATGATCAGAATGTCCGCCAGTAAAACAAAGGTTGAGACGGACTCACCCGGACATGGCCATCAAAATCAAGGAGGAAGTACAGAAATAGATTGACGTGGGTTTCCTCGCCACGTCAGAATATCCTCAATGGTTAGCCAACATCGTACCCGTTCTGAAAAAGGACGGAAAGGTCAGAATGTGTGTGGATTACAGAGATCTCAAAAAGGCTAGTCCAAAGGACGACTTTCCTTTACCGTACATAGATATGCTGGTTGATAGTACAACAAAGTTCAAAGTTTTCTCCTTCATGGATGGATTCTCGGGCTATAATCAGATAAAAATGGTGCCGAAGGACATGGATAAAAATTCATTCATTACCCCATAGGGTACCTTTTGTTACAAGGTAATTTCGTTTGGTTTGAAGAACGCCGGGGCAACCTATCAAAGGGCCATGACTACTCTCTTTCATGACATGATACATAAGGAAATCGAGGTATATGTCGATGACATGATTGCCAAATCTAAAACAGAGGAGGAGCATGTGACCCAACTGTCAAAACTATTCGAGCGGTTAAGAAAGTACAAACTTCGCTTAAATCCCAATAAATGCACCTTCGGTGTCCGTTCAGGGAAACTTTTAGGGTTTATCGTCAGCCAGAAAGGAATTGAGGTTGATCCTGACAAGGTCAAGGCCATTCAAGAAATGCCTTCTCCTAAAACTGAAAAACAAGTCAAAGGATTCCTGGGACGTTTGAACTACATCTCCAGATTCATATTCCTCATGACCGCGACATGCGCGCCGATTTTCAAATTACTTAAAAAGAACCAGGACTGCGTTTAGACAAAAGATTGCCAAACCGCCTTCGGCAGTATCAAGAAATATCTGTTGAACCCACCGATTTTATCACCTCCAGTGGAAGGAAGACCATTGATCATCTACTTAACAGTCCTAGAGGACTCAATGGGGTGTGTACTTGGCTAAAAAGACGAAACAAAAAGGAAAGAGTCTGCCATTTACTATCTGAGCAAGAAATTCACTGAGTGTGAAACTTGGTACACTATGCTTGAGAAAACTTGTTGTGCTCTGGCTTGGGCAGCCAAACGTCTTCGCCAGTATATGATTCGTCACCCTACTTGGTTGATCTTAGAAATAGATCCAATCAAGTATGTCTTTGAAAAACCTACTCTCACGGGAAGAATCGCCCGTTGGCAGATGTTGTTATCAGAATATGACATAAAATACCACGCTCAGAAAGCCGTTAAGGGAAGTATTTTAGCCAATCATTTGGCTCATCAACCGATTGACGATCAGGAATCAATCGGGTTTGACTTCCCAGACGAACATGTCATGTATCTAAAAATGAAAGACTGCGATGAACTGCTACCTAGTGAAGGGCCAGAACCAGGTTCCCAATAGGGACTAATCTTTTGACAGAGCTGTCAATCATTATGGAAACGGAATTGGGGAAATCATCATAACCCCTCAGGGTACCCATATTCCTTTCACTGCCAGACTGACATTCAAGTGCACAAACAACGAGGCCGAATACGAAGCTTGTATCATAGGTCTCGAAGAAGCGATCAACTTAAGGATCAAGAACTTGGATGTATATGGCGACTCAGCCCTGGTTATCAATAATATCAAAGGAGATTGGAACACATACCAATCATGACTGATTTCTTACAAAGATTACGCGAGAAGGTTGTTACCCTTCTTCAACTGAATCGAGTTTCATCATATCCATCGTGAAGAGAATCACATGGCTGATGCATTAGCCCCTCTCTCTTCCATGATTAGTGTAGATCAATGGACCGACTTACCTAAGATCGACATAATGCGCCTTGAGAGGCCCGTTTATATCTTCACGATTGAAGCAGTCATAGACGACAAACCTTGGTATCACGATATCAAATGCTTCCTTCAGAAACAATAGTACCCACTTGGGGCATCCAGGAAAGACAGAAGACCCTCAGGAGACTGGTTGGCAGCTTCTTCCTGAGCGGTGATACACTCTATAAGAGAAACTTTGACATGGACTTGCTCCGATGTGTAGACAGACCAGAAGCAAACATACTGATGAAAGAAATTCACGAAGGATCCTTTGGAACTCATGCCAACGGGCACACAATGGCGAGAAAAATTCTGAGAGCAGGGTACTACTGGTTAACCAAGGAATCTGACTGCTACAAGTACATGAGGAGGTGTCACAAGTGTCATATATACTCTGACAAAATCCATGTACCACCAATGCATCTCAAAGTTCTTTCTTCCCCATGGCCTTTTTCCATACGGGGAATCGACATGATTGGCATAATTGAACCCAAGGCTTCAAACGGACATCGGTTCATCCTGGTAACCATTGATCACTTCACCAAGTGGGTCAAAGCAGCGTCATACACTAATGTAACCCGACAAGTGGTGGTCCGATTTTTCAAAAACAATATCATCTGCCGTTATGGTGTTCCAAGCCAGATCATTACAGATAATGGATCCAACTTGAACAATAAGATGATGAAAGAGTTGTGCGCTAAGTTCAAGATCGAACCCCATAACTCATCTCCCTACCGACCTAAGATGAACGGGGCGGTAGAAGCAGCTAACAAGAACATCAAGAAGATTATCCAAAAGATGGTTGTGATCTACAAAGACTGGCACGAGATGCTACCCTTTGCTCTTCACGGTTATAGCACATCTGTCCGCACTTCAACAGGGGCAACCCATTTCTCTCTTGTATATGGCATGGAAGCAGTGCTTCCCATAGAAGTAGAGATCCCATCAATCCGGATATTGATGGAAGCTAAGCTAACAGAGGCTGAATGGTGTCAAAGTCGACACGACGAACTGAATCTGATCGAAGAGAAGCGAATAACGGCACTATGCCATGGTCAGTTGTATCAGCAAGGAATGAAGAGGGCGTTTGACAAAAAGGTACGACCTCGCGTCTTTAGAAAAGGAGACCTCGTGCTAAAAAAGATACAATCATTTCTCACTGATTCCCGGGGCAAGTGGACTCCGAATTATGACGACCCTTATGTGGTCAAGAAAGCTTTCTCAGGCGGTGCCCTGAGACTTGCAACCATGGATGAAGAAGAGTTTGCCTACCCCACGAATGTTGAAGTAGCCAAGAAATACTTCGCCTAAATAAAAAAAACGTCTGGATGGATTGAAAACCCGAAAGGGCGGTCCAGGCAAAAATTAGAGACATAGTAAAAAATCATCCCGAGGGATTGGGAATCTCAAAGTACAATCCAGGTAAAAGTTAGGGATAATGGCAAGTAACTACGTCCAACAAAGGGCCAAATCCCCCAGCATCAGTAATGCCATCCATCAGAGAAAACTCCAGTCAAGGTCATCTTCGACAGAAGCTCAGGATGCCCAGAATTCAAAGTTGGTAGAAGGAAAATGGTCGTTATGTTTCAATGTAGCCCTGTTCCCTTAAAATTACCATTTTATTACTTTGTAAATACTCCATGGAATCATGCGCTTGGCTGATTTCCATCCTATCAACAAAATTTAAGCCCTTGTACTTTTGTTTGCAATTCTTATTTGTTTTAGCTTTACAGAACGACGTTTTAACATGATTAACGATTCTTGAAATAAAACAAAAATGAATTTACTTGTTAAATTTTTTTTTCTGCTTTAAAATAAAGATGGCAATTTCTTTTGACCGTTGAACATCGAAAGAACATCGATCACTTCTCCCAGAAGTAATCGAGCTTTAAAGTGCAGAATCAAAGTACTCCTTCTAAACCAGTGCGCCTGAATGAAGGATCAGCTGTATCAGATGCGACTTCCCATCTGATACCCCCCGACAGAGTTCTTACCTCATAAGCCCGACCAACATTGTTCCCCACAGGGACTATCTCTCCTAAGCAAGGCAGGATTGCTATTTTGTACCAAATGGTACTTCTTCGTCCCCTGCAGTGGCCAAGTATCCAGTCGTGTTCATCCGTCAGTTTGTATGTCGTGTCAGTTTTGTCAGCATATACATACATACATCATGCATTATTGATTTGCATTCACATTCATATTGCATCACTATCACTCCAGTTGGTCTTGTCCCCTAGTGATAAAAGTCCTCTCAATCGAGTTGTCGGCCCTTTCCTCGTCAGGAAGTGAACCATCTAAAAAATCTCACCTCCAGTTTATTTCTGGATACAAGTTAGTCCCTCGACCACTTTGATAACTTGAACCTCTAAAAAGCAGGAAAACTTTTGACAAACATCACTCTTCGCCATTGAAGATGATATCCTCGCTTTCCCGGATTAAGGAAAATCCCCAGAGAAAGCCTCTTAATCAGAGATTCAGTAATACAACAGTTTTTCTCTGAAAAATCCGCTGACGAAAAGGTCATCAGCACCTCAAAATTGCATCACATCATATGGCATTTCTCTGAGAAGATCCCGAGAAAAGTATGATGTAATACCCCAAGCAAAAGCAGTCTCTCAAGAGACTCGTTTTCCCCAGTAGAGTCGACAAATGGCGTCTCCAAACAGAGAAGTTTGTACACCTCTACAACTCAGACGACTGGGTTCCCCAACAACTCTGACATCGAAATTTTTTCTATCAAATGGCATCTCCCCTGGAAAATTCGGCGAGAAGTTTGAGGAAAACCGCTACGTATAGAGTCCCTTGTCAAGGAAGTTTGTTGACAAAAGAAACTGAGACCAGTTCCTTGGTAGGAAACCAGGATCGAGGGGAAGTTTACATCAGAAACTGAGACCAGTTCCTTGGTAGGAAACCAGGATCGAGGGGAAGTTTACATCAGAAACTGAGACCAGTTCCTTGGTAGAAAACTAGGATCGAGGGGAAGTTTATTTCAGAATCTGAGACCAGTTCCTTGGTAGGAAACTAGGATCGAGGGGAAGTTTGTTTCAGAAACTTAGACCAGATCCTTGGTAGGAAACCAGGATCGAGGGGAAGTTTATTTCAGAAACTGAGACCAGTTCCTTGGTAGGAAACCGGGATCGAGGGAAAGTTTATTTCAGAAATTGAGACCAGTTCCGTGGCTAAAAACTAGGATTAAGGGGAAGTTTTTACCTTTTCTAAGCATCGTTGCTTAGCAAAAGAAGAAGGATGCGCAAACTGCCATTCATAACCATCATCAAAATTTTGGGTATTCCGATATTTAATCCTCTTGCACCCCGAATGCCCGAATACCTTCGCCATTCACACCTTCGGGTCCAAGAAGATTAAATAGGGGCATCTGTCATACCCCAAATTTTGACCACTAAGATTTCCCATAATTGTACAAATCATCATCACAATATGGATAAACCATCATGCCTCATCAGTCTCCCCAAAGATGGGTGAGCATTCATTACAAACAATAATTAGGGTTTCAAGCCCTCTCAGAGTTCTTAGACAAAGGATCAATCAATAATTGACATGATCTTCAACTTGTCTAACCTCTCAAACATCCACAATGGATCAAGAGGACTCCCACAGCAAGAAACAAGCACAAGGTTGCAACATTCTGAGTGGATCAAGCCTCAAAATCGACAGTGTCACCAAATTAGGGTTTTGGTCGACCAGGGCCTCCAGATGGAAATTTTCCTCTGGGAATGAGCCAATGCTTCAAAGCATAATCTAAAATACTCCATGGAACCTCATGTACCCAATCATCAAGTCAATTTGGCCTCAGGGGATGCATTCAATAAAAACCAGGAATTAGGGTTTCTTGACCTAATTTACCCCTAAGTTGACTTTTGGGACAAATCATGAGCACATCGATCCATTTGCAACAATGGATTGGTCCAAGCAGCTTGATCAACAAGTTTCAAGTTCATCTAAGCCACAATTAGGGTTTCGCGAAAAAAGTCAATTGTACCTTTGACTTTTGACCCAGGCATGCTCCCAAACCTTGGGACATGATTCAATACACCCTATAACACCTATGAAATCAATCCATCAAGTTTGATTTAGTTCAAGTACTTGATTTCATAGAGGATCACACAGTTTGGAATTCATATGATAAAAAGTCAACTGTGCCCAAAGTCAAAGTTTGACTTTTTAATTTTTTGATCAATTATGGTTCCATAACCCTAAAATGATGTTAATGTGTGATTTGAATCAACATTCATCAAGAAAAATCAAGAAAAGTGGGATAACTTGTAAAAGGGGTAACCATAAAAACTTAGAAATTTTCTAAGTTATTGAACAAAGTGGCTAGGGTACCAACATCCAAGGATCAAAACTTGAGATCCAAGCAACCATATTGGCTGATCCAAAGATGGATTTGTAGCTCTCATGGCATACTTTAAAAGTGTCATCTACACCTCATTCCAATTCCTCATGGATTTTAAGTTGTGGAGTGACCAAAATGACAAAAAGTGAAAATGTCACTTTTTCCAACACTTAATGAAATTTTCACTAAGTCAGAATCTGTTTCACCTTTTTCCAAATGTAGGGGCGTTTTTCACTTGGATCCAAAAAGTGTCAAGACAAACTATGATCACACATGTGTTGTATCATATAAGAGCTTTCCAAAATGGCCAAGAACCCCATGAAATTCCACTTGAGCTAAGAGTTATGACAGTGGTAATATGCCTTGTTGCAACTGTCATAATAAGGCAGATTTGTGCATTTTGCTCGATTTAAGCAATTTGTGCAAATGACAAGCATGCTTATCCATCTGAACACCTCAGGGAGGGACCAAGGAGGGACAAACACTGATCCATAAGCCCCCCAAGTCTTTGGAACTAAAAATAGCATGCCAAACCTAATAAACCCTAAAGAGGGGACAAGACTCCAATTTTGTTTTGGAGCATTCAATGGATGCACCAAGGTGGCATGAATTAAACCATTTCCATCTGAATGAGTCAAGGATAAGATCTGAACCAAGGGAACCAACAGCCTGTGCCCTAACCTCCAGTCAATGGCTAGAGGAGACTTGGATTCCTATTGATCAACATTGGCCAAACCTCTGCTGCAGTTGTCATTCACTATTGCAGCTGAAACAAACTTGCTCAACTATAAATAAAGCTCATTTGTGCTCAATTTAAGTACACCAAAGCACTACAACACTTGTTTTCCTCAAAATCTCTTTCTCTAGGCAAAAATGCCTTCTTTAGCAAGGTAACTCTGAGTTTTTGAGTTAGAGAGAAATTCCATCATAGCTCATGATCCAAACACATCCAATATGTCATATCTAAGTTGTCCAAACTCTCACAAGTGACCTGTAACACCAAAATCACAAAGTCCCCTCTCAAAACCTCAAAATAGGGCCTTTTTACACTTTTCAAGCCATGTCTTGATTCAGTCACTTTTAAAACTAGATAAAACCTCAAACACACTCCAAATATCATCCTTGAACTGTCCCAAATGGTTCCACACATCTGGAACACCATTTGAGAGAGTTGCTATTTTGGCCACTTTTGCCCCTTTTGCAAGAAAGGGCCAATTTCCATTCCTGAGGTTTCCAGCTAATTTCGATCATCCTAAAAGCTTCTAAGGGATCATTTGAGAGTGTTCAAAGCATCAAAACATTTCTGGAACAAAGCACTTGGCAGATAGCGCGAAAAGCTCCAAGGGAGGTAAGCATCATAACTTGAACTCTTTAAAATATGCATTGCTTTGAAGTCCACTGATCATGCATCTCTTATACATGTTATATGTGTTGTGTTTGAACCAATTCATAATGTAATTCATGCCTGTACCAAGAGGTAGCTCAGAAAATGCACATTATGGCATATTTCAAAACCACTATCGGGTTTTGAGGAGGATTGATTTTCTGGAAAAACCACCACCACCATTGGATTCCTTAGGAAATTCTAGGCCAGATGCATATAAATTTTGTCTCCATCCATGGAGAAATGAGGAAGTTATGACCTTCACGTTTCTGACCAAAAGCCTTGCCTTGCCTTGCCTTGCCTTGGTCAGGCCAAGAACAAGGCAAGCCTTGTATATTTATGGCTGGGGTTTGATACACGGATATATCACCACCCCAGTGGTACGACGCACATTCTGCACACAAGAGGCCTGGGGTTCGAATCCCCCTTGCCCCAGACCCCTTTTTAATGGTTTTTTCACCTTTTTTATTATTTTTCATATTATTTTTTAAAGATTTGAAAAATTAATAACTCCCTCAATTTTAATTATTTTTTATTGGTTCTTTTTACAAAAAATCAAAAAAATATTAAAATATTTTATTCCACAAAAAAAATCAAATTTATATTATTTATTTAATATAATTAGTATTTTTGTGAATAAATTCATTTTTAATTATTTTTAAACATTTAAAAGTGAATATTTATTTGGAAAATCAAAACCAAATGAGTTCTAAATCATCTTGTGATTAAAACCTCATTTTTCAAACCTTAAACAAAAATCACAAGTGGTTTATTCAAATCTATTTGGTATTTTTATCATTTTATTGATTTTCTTTAAATATTTACTTTTAAAGGAAAATAAAATTAGGGTTTCTTTGATTTTCACACTCACAAATCTTTTTAAAACACTTTTGGGCCTC
This sequence comes from Lathyrus tuberosus, assembly GCA_022829125.1. Taxonomy (NCBI): domain Eukaryota; kingdom Viridiplantae; phylum Streptophyta; class Magnoliopsida; order Fabales; family Fabaceae; genus Lathyrus; species Lathyrus tuberosus. Next base: position 2,462,187 of record JALAZF010000199.1, on the reverse strand, counting down.
TAATAGAGTTTAAGACCCAACCCCCTTTGTACCTAAATAAATTTGGGCCTCAGTCATTGTATAAGTCCCGGTACAGTTTTTAAAATAACGGTACGATCGTTGTTTTAAAACTTGGGCCTCTCCTAGTTGAAAGCCCCATATCTTGTATAAAATACTTTTGGGCCTCTATTAGCGTGTAAGACCCATCCCCTTTGTAAATACACCACTTTTGGGCCTCAGTCGTTGTACAAGTCCCACTGTATTTTCAAAAACAACGGGGCGATCGTCGCCTTTTTTTACAAAACACTTTTGGGCCTCTAATAGAGTGTAAGACCCAACCCCTTTTTGAAACCAAAATAATTTGGGCCTCAGTCATTGTATAAGACCCACTGTGTTTTCAAAAACCTCGGCACGATTGCCGTTTTCAAACAAAAATATCTGGGCCTACCCTCGTGTTATAAGACCCATTTCTTTTCCTTAAATAATACTTGGGCCTCTCCCTGAGTTGTAATCCCCATCATTTGTACAAAAATAATCTTTGGGCCTCTTGGTAGAGTGTAAGACCCAATCCTTTTGTAAATAAATCTTTTAGGGCCTCACATATTGTATAAGTCCCTCTGTACAATTTTCAAAACAACGGTGCGATCATCGTTAAAACCCTGGGCCTCTCCTTGAGCTGTCAGCCCCAACAACTTTTCAAAGCTCTTTCTCCTTTGATTTTGAATACAATATTGTTATCAAAGCTTTCTTTGTTGAACAACTAACAAAATAGCATGGAAGCTCTACAACGGGTAAGTGTTTATCCGCTTTCATTTATCGCTTTCATATGTACATAACTGTATTGTGGGGCTGCTTCACTGTCAGTCTTCATTCACATCCTTTATATACTTGTCACATATCAACTGTGTAATACTAGTATAGTTATTTAGAGTTTTCCCCGACAACTACGTCTAGCACTAGGTAAAGCCTTGTTGGTCACTCTTAAATACAAACAAAACTAGATCCCACGTAGGATTCCAGATACAGTCTTGCCTTCTCTTGGGGTTAAACAATATGGAACAAAGAGAAAGGCAGTATTCTCGGTGAACCTTTTCTCAGACTATCACTCTTAGAAATTGTCAAAGAGACTCTACTCTCCAGAGTTGATCTATTATCCGTGAATAGCATCTCTTGAGTTTCTTCCAAATTCTCAAACTTTCCTGGAATGATCTCTTCTTTGTTAATTGCATTTCTTGAACTTCTCGGGGTTTGGGGACCCACAGGCTTCCTAAAAGCATCCCCGCCTCCTCTTGGGCGTTGTACAAGGACCCGTCGGCTTCTTTGAAGTTCTCATGCCTTGGGCTTAATACAAGGACCCTGACGACCTCTTAAAGGTATAAGATAGAACTTAGTCATACTTTGCTAGAGCAGTCTTTCCAGTGTCAAAACTCTGGCCACTTTAGGGTTGATACTCATCCCTTAATGCCCGTGACTCCTCTTGGGCATTGTACAATAGATAAAACTCTAGACTTGGACAGTCTAAACCCCTTGAGTCTCAAAGACATTCTTAAGTTCCTTTCAAACATAGGAAAAACATTGATCACTTAGAAACCCGGCCTCTCTCATGAGGACTCTCCCACTTGGTCCTGCCTATGGATCTAATCCTCAGCAGTAAGATAACACCTCTTGGGCTTTGTACAAATGACTCTCCCCAGCGGAGCTAACCTTTTCCGACTCTCTTGTTGAGTCAAACCTTCTAGCCTCCGTCTTGGGCTTCATACAAGACACATATAAAAACCCACTCTCTTGTTGAGTATAAAAGACTCTCTTGTTGAGTCAATCTCTTTTTAGCCTCCGTCTTGGGTTTCGTACAAGACACATATAAAAATACTCTCTTGTTGAGTATAAAAGACTCTCTTGTTGAGTTAATCCCCTTTTAGCCTCTATCTCGGGCTTCGTACAAGATAGCAAAACACTCTCTTGTTGAGTATAAAAGACTCTCTTGTTGAGTCAAAAGACCTTCAGACTCTCTTGTTGAGTCAATCACCCGTTTCCAACTCTCTTGTTGAGTCAACCCTTTTTAGCCTCCGTCTTGGGCTTTATACAGGACAGATAAAAGTACTCTCTTGTTGAGTCAAACCTTTTCAGCCTCCATCTTGGGCTTTATACAAGATACATTCTCCCCAACAGAGTCAATACCCCGGTTGAGTCAATCAACCTTTTATCATCCAAGTTGTGCCTTGCTCACAGCATACAAACATCAACAACTCCTCTTTAGAGATGACAAATTCTCTCTCATCCAAACCTTTTAGCTTCACATCTTGGGTTTTGAACAAGATACAGACCACCCTTTAGCTTCACGTCTTGGGCTTTGAACAAGACACCAAAACAACCTTTTTCCTCCCATAGAATAGGAGGAACTACGATCACTCTGATTTCCCTGTCTCGGGAATACGTAGGCATAAGATTGAAAAATATTAGCGAGCATACTAATCAAAATCCCAAAATCCAGTACCCTATATATCAACCAAAAAGCACCAAATCCTAACATCTTACCAAAAACCTCGCAAATAGTCCAGACATTCTAATCTTAACAAAATAACCTAAGAGGGGCCCACATCTCAATAGCATCTGTAAATTAACAGTCAGGTGTTTAAACTCATTATGCAAGCAGGGTTAATTAGAGACATCTATTTCCCTTCATTAATCAGCTCAATAGGATAAAAAATGAATCGAACTGTAGTACCCAAGCGATCGTGATTCAAGACCACAAAAATCGCGCAACAGATACCATTTGATAAGAGTAGATTCATTGTGAGAAACCAATTGCCTGAATGCAAATTGAGAATAATGCTTTTTAATTGTCAACTTTACATAAATGAATCAAGTTCATGAAAAATGGTATTTCATAGGTCATGCCGTGACATGATAACAGTTTGGTTGCTGATGCCTGGTGGCATGTGAAAGAAAAAGTTGTTTTGCTCTTATTAATAATCTCCACCTTAGTATGTATACATCGGATTATAAATAAATTATTTTTATCTTTGTTAGCTCAATAACCCTCTTGTCAGTTTTCATATACTTATATACATCAGTAATATATCAGTTCTTTATGGAGCTGATGAAAGTGCCACGAGTTGAGGCAAAATTAAGAGTGTTCTATTTCAAGATTCAATTTCAGTGTCAGGTTTGTTGTTGTCTGAAATAATTTTCTTAATTCTTTGGATATTTGGTTTCTTGCTTTCCTTCTCTTTATTCCACTTTCTGCAGATTACAGAGTTTAATAAGAGTTAAAACTTAGTGAACTCTGCATGTGAAGAGGTACTTTGCTTATGAATCTAATAAACTTTTTGTTGTTTGTATCTTTTTGACCTTGTATCCGACCCCACTTAGTGGGATAAGGCTTGGTTGTTGTTGTTGTTATTATTGTTGTTGTTTTATCTTTCTGACCTTGTGTGTCTTGTCTTATAGGTCCGAAATTCAGTCAAATTGAAGGGGATATGAAGAAAATTCTTTATTTGGGTAATGCATTGAATCAAGGAACAACAAGAGGTATGTCTTTTTTGGTAATGAAAGTGTCTTTCTATTTTTTTTTCAGTATAGGAAACACATAAAAATGCTAGTTCTCTCTTTAACATTTATATAGTCATTTGCCTTTCCTCTTGTTAGTAGCAGACAAACTTATAGGCGTTTTTATTACATATGATATTGATGTGAAACGTTTCCACTTTCTACAGGATCTACTGTTGGATTTAAGTTAGACAGCCTTTTAAAGCTCACTGACATTCGTGCTTCTAACAACAAAATGATGTAACACCCCCTTCAACACACCAGGCTATTAAAGCGATAACAATTAATCGGAGTATAATTAATAATTCACGGCATAGACGAGAGCGTCACATCAAAAGGAATTAAAATCACGCAATAACCTGCTCATATAGATATGCAACAATTCAGGTAGCACATAACAAAGGAACTTAGTTCCTAACACCCACAATTTAGATACAGAATAAAAGCGGAAAATCTGTAACTGAATCTCATATATATACTTCATAAAAAATTTGTCTGTCATATACATATTCATACATGTATAATCCAAAATACGTGTATACATAATACAAATAATCACATAACGATCTCCCCGACTACCCGGTGCTATATATCAGAGCCGACCGACAAAAGAATGAAGACCTAAGCTTCACAAAAAGACCTCCAACAATCTAATATGCAATGCCTCATAGAGCATTAAAATAGCAGAAGTGTGAGAAACACAATCATAATATAATTGCATACCATTATATAATAACACCAAAATACACATGTAAAATATTCTCACCACTACTTTCACCATAATTCAAAGATAATACAACACAAAGCATATTTCATATATCCATCACCAAGGCATATCAATCATGCACAATACAATTATCACCAGCATATATATATTTCCATTCATCAATGACATTCACAATTCCACACAAAATTAATCCATTCATGATTTATGCAAATGCAAAGAGACCGACACACGACTCTATGCAAATGCAATGCGGTACCGTTCCATCCATCATCACATCATTAGTTCACTCAGGAACTATTGGAATCATCGCTTGTTACTTAGTGTAACTCCCCGTCGGGCAAACGATGTTCCCCGTCGCTTTAGGTCATCTTGGTATAAGGCTCACGACGTTTATGGATCGCTTTAGGTCCTATCGGTATAAGGCTCATGATCCGATCGCTTTAGGTCCTCTTTGTATAAGGCTTACGATCGTCTATAACCATCGCATTAGGTCCTCTCGGTATAAGGCTCACGATGTTATAGCAGATTCCCTCTAGAATCGATTCGTTGCTCACAACCACTAGGGAACACGACATCACAAGAATGCATATCATGATGCTTGGCATACAATGACTCATGACATTCAAATGCACACATATATGCAACCATCTCAATCAACAATAATCATGCTTTACCATCAAGCCCAAAACATTGCATTTACATCATACAATAGCACACAAGTCATACCATATCTATCAAAGGCATATTGCATGATAACACATCAAATACACACAATTAAAATGGTACAAGTTGACCAAACGACACCTTTCCAAATTCCTGACATAATTTAATCGGCCAACAATCTCAAAACCATTTTAATAAGAAAGAACATGTCAAAAGCTTTCCAACGCACCAAACCGCGCCTCAAACCAACTCACGGATCAAACTTTATAAAGAAAACAAATTGGGAAAAATTGTCATGTTCGCAATGCGAAGCTCCTAGTGAGTCCTTCGCTTCTTCATTCGCAGTGCGAATTTCCCAGCGAACCAAGTCAGAAAGGAAAATCGCCTAAAAAATTCCTAACGTTCGCAGTGCGAGCGCCCAGCGAATCTTCGCTTCCCCCTTCGCAGTGCGAGTCTCCCAGCGAACCATGGCAGAAAGAAAACAACACAAAACAACACAAAGTTCGCAGTGTGATTCTATGGCGAATGCTCGCCCTCACCTTCGCAGTGCGAATAGCCAGCGAATGCTCGCTTTCCCCTTCGTTAGGGGATTCGCAGTGCGAACCTGCGAAACCAGAAAACCCAGCAGCCTTGTTACACACTCCAAAACCATATTTTCCCCACCAAAACACTTCCAAACCAACACATAACAATCAGAACATAATCTAATCATGGTAACAAGTATTCTACCGCATTTACACCGATTTTCAACCGCGAAAACATCGATTTCTCTCTTCCGACCTAGAATCGAAAAGCTATGAAACACAACAAACAATCCAATACACACATACATAATCATACACAAGCATGGTATAATCGAGTTTCGCACCCTTACCCGATTTAATCGTTTTTAGAAAAGTCGGTTGATCGATTCCTAGATTTTCCAAATTTTCTCTCTTTCTTCTCTTCTTTTCTTTCTTCCTCTTTTTCTTCTTCTCTTTTTCTTTCCTTTCTATTTTTTCTCTCTTTCTATTTCTATTTCTATTAAATTAAGAAAAATTAAAGTGAAATGACCAAAATACCCCTACACTCAAATATCTCGCAAACGTTCCCAAAATGCGATAAAATATAATCACGATGAAAAATAATATATTTACCAAATAAAAGTCAAAAATAAAATAATATAATAATAAAATAATCAAAACGACTCAATTAAATAAAACTAACTAAAACTGGGGTGTTACAACTCTCCCCCACTTAGAAATTTTCGCCCTCGAAAATATTACCTGAGACGAACAACTCTGGATACGACTCCCGCATCCGACTCTCCAACTCCCAAGTCAAATTCCCTCAGCAGCGCCTCCCCACGCCACTTTCACAAGTGCGATATCCTTGCCTCTTAACTGCTTCAACTCGCGATCCAAAATTATCACCGGTAATGCCTCAACCGTAAGGTTCTCCTTTACCTCTACCTCATCCATCGGAATCACATGCGAAGGATCCGGAACATACTTCTGAAGCTGTGAAACATGGAACATATCATGAAAATTCGACAGACTCGGCGGCAACGCCGCCCTATAAGCCACAGCACCCACTCTCGCGGATATCTGGTAAGGACCAATAAACCGAGAAGTAAGCTTCTTCGACTTCAATGCACGACCAACAACCGTTACCGGCGTAACCCTCAAAAATACATGACCGCCCTCTTGAAACTCAAGATCTTTCCTCCTTCGATCATGATAACTCTTCTGCCTACTCCGAGAAGCCTTCATTTTCTCACGAATAAGTTTCACCTTGTCCGTAGTCTGTTGCACTAACTCCGGTCCAACCACCGCACTCCCACCAGACTCGTGCCAACACAACGGTGTTCGACATCTTCTTCCATACAACGATTCAAAAGGTGTCATTCTAATACTCGAATGGAAACTGTTATTATACGTGAATTCAATCAACGCAAGATAACTATCCCAAGCACCACCTTGCTCAAGAACACAAGCCCTCAACAAGTCTTTCAACGACTGAATCGTTCTCTCGGTCTGTCCATCCGTTTGAGGATGATAAGCAGAACTCAACCTCAACTTAGATCATAAAGCCTTTTGTAAACTTTCCCAAAATCTGGAATTAAACCTCGGATCCCGATCTGAAACAATGCTCAACGGAACCCCATGTAATTTCACAATCACACTGATATAAATCTCTGCCAACCTCTCCAAAGAAAAACTGATGTCAATCGAAATGAAATGCGCTGATTAAGTCAGCCTATCCACCACCACCCAAATCGCATTATGTCCCCGCTGAGTATTCGGAAACCCTGTCACAAAGTCCATAGAAATGTTATCCCATTTCCACTCAGGAATATCCAACGGTTGCAACAAACCACTAGGCTTCAGATGTTCCACCTTAGACTTCTGACACGTTAAACATGAATACACAAACTCAGCCACATCTCTCTTTAACCCAGACCACCAAAAGATCTTCTTCAAATCCTGATACATCTTATTAGCTCCCGGATGTATACTCAAATTACTCTGGTGTCCTTCCTCCAAAATCATCTTTTTCAAGTCCGAATCATCAGGAATACAAATTCTACCTCGGAACCTCAAAACACCTTTATCATCCACTTTAAAGTCACTATTCACACTTTGATCACCAACCGTCATCAAATCAACAAATTTCACATCCAATTTCTATTTCTCGCTAACGGTCAACAGAAAATCATTAGTAACCTTTAACATAACAAGCCTCACACTGTCAGACGTCAATTCGCACACCAAACTCAAATCTCTAAACGCTTCCAAAAGTTCCCACTCCTTAACCATCAAAGCAGACATATGCAACGATTTCCGACTCAACGCATCGGCTACCACATTAGCTTTACCAGGATGGTAATTCAAGCCAAAGTCGTAGTCCTTCAAAAATTCCAACCATTTTCGTTGCCTCATATTCAACTCTTTCTGATCAAACAAGTATTTCAAACTCTTATGATCACTAAAGACTTCAAATCTTGCACCGTAGAGATAATGCCTCCAAATCTTCAACACAAAAACCACAGCCGCTAATTCAAGATCATGAGTAGGATAATTTTTCTCATGAATCCTCAATTTCCTTGAAGCATAAGCCACAACCTTACCTTCTTGCATCAACACTCCACTTAACCCAATCAAAGACGCATCACAATACACCACAAACGGTTCACTAGGATTCGATAAATCAAAATCGGAGCTGTCGTCAATCTTCTTTTCAGCTCACTAAAACTTTCCTCACACCGAATATCCCAAATGAACGCTTTTCCTTTACAAGTCAACTGGGTCAAAGGAAGTGCTAACTTAGAAAAACCTTCAATGAATCTTCGATAATATCCGGCCAAACCCAAAAAGCTTCGAATTTCAGTAACAAATCTAGGATCCTCCCATTGTAGAACTGCATCTACTTTAGATGGATCCACAGGAATACCATTACCTGAAATCACATGACCAAGAAAACTCACTTCTGACAACCAGAATTCACACTTGGACAACTTGGCAACAAGTTTCCTTTCCTTCAAAACCTGCAACACAATGCGCAAATACTTCGCATGTTCCTCCCGGGACTTAGAATAAATCAAGATGTCATCAATAAACACAACAACAAAACGATCCAAATGCTCGTGGAAAATACGATTCATATACTCCATAAACACACCTGGCGCATTAGAAACCCCGAAAGGCATCACAGAATATTCGTAATGACTGTAACGTGTCCTAAAAGTCGTCTTCTGAATATCTTCCTCTTTCACCTTTATCTGATGATACCCCGACCTCAAATCAATCTTACTAAACACACACGCACCTACCAACTGATCCATCAGATCGTCTATTCTCGGAAGAGGATACTTATTCTTAATTGTCACCTTATTCAACTGGCGATAATCAATACACAATCACATACTTCCATCTTTCTTTTTCACCAATAAAACTGGAGCACCCCAAGGCGACACACTTGGCGTCACAAACCTCTTTTCTAATAATTCATTCAACTACTTCTTTAACTCAACCAACTCAGATGCCGACATTCTATATGGTGCCATCGATACAGGTCTAGTACCAGGAACTAGATCTGTAGAAAACTCCACCTCTCTCTCTGGCGGTACATCTGAAATATCCTCAGGAAACACTTCTGGAAAATCACACACAACAGGAAACACATCAAGTGAAACTTGACTGTCCACAGTCAACGATTCAAACAACCCAAACAACTGAGCTTCATCCGCCAAAAGTTTCTTCAACTCTTTGGTAGATAAGAAACTCGAGTCCTCGTCTTCTTTAAGAGAAGGAAATCTTACCAGCTTATGATAACAATCAATATGAACCCGATTGAACTGCAATCAATTCATATCCAGAACCACATCTAAACCCTCCAACGACAAACACACCAAATACATCTCAAAGTATTTACCATAAATGGTCAAAGGACAACTTAAACAAACCAAGGAAGTAGTTACTGACCCCATTGCTGGAGTATCAATAACCATTTCTCCACCCATCGAAGACAGCACAAGATTCAAACGCTTTGCGCACTCAGACAAAATAAACGAATGAGTCGCTCCAGTATCAATAATAGCAACTAAAGGCGTACTATTAATAAAACAAGTACCTCTGATCAGACAGTCTGCACTTGTAGTCTGAGTCCTTGCCAATGCAAATACCTTCCCACCAGCTGGAGCTTGCTTCGGTTTCAGACACTTTGTACAAATATGACCAGGTTCACCACAGTTGAAACACTTCACCACATTCTTCTTACAATCAGCTGCAACATGTCCTAAACCTCCACAAATGGAACACTTTCTCATATCCTTCCTACATTCAAACTGACGATGTCCTAAGTCATTACACCTAAAACATCTCAGAGGATTAGACATACCTCCTCCACTTGGCCTTTTCTCAAAGTTACCCCTTTGCTTACCGTTATCAGCTGGTGACACATAAGGACCACTAGGAAACGGTTGTTTCCCTTTCCTTTCGTTCACACTCTTATAGTGAGTAGAACGAGCTTTGCTATCTTACTCAAAAATCCTACAACAATCCACCAGGTCTGAAAACCTCCTTATCCGTTGATAACCGATTGCCTGCTTAATCTCAGGATGCAACCCATTCTCAAACTTCACACACTTAGAAAACTCCGCAGTCGCCTCAGCATAATGTGGATAAAACTGCACAAGCTCCACAACTTAGCAGTGTAATCAACAACAGACATATTACCTTGTTTCAATTCCAAGAACTCTATCTCCTTCTTTCCTCTAACATCTTCGGGAAAATACTTCCTCAGAAACTCAATGTTAAACAAGACCCAAGTGATCTCTTCATTAGCAGCTTCCAACACATGACGTGTACTAACCCACCAATCATCGGCCTCTTCCAGCAACATGTGAGTACCCAGTCTCACCTTTTGATCCTCAGCACAATCCATCACTTGGAAGATTCTTTCAATCTCCTTAAGCCAAATCTGAGCACCATCAGGATCATATCTTCCTTTGAAGATAGGCGGTTTGTTCTTCCTGAACTCATCATTACCAGCAGCATTAGGTGCACCCTGCACAGCCCGAGCCATAGCTTGCATAGCAGTAACCAAAGCAGCATCATTCCTACCAGCCATATTCTGTTCATTTCCAATAACAGCAACTATGGTTAAACAAACAGCTCACCCAAACACAACCACCGACAAGAATTAACACAAACTGACACGAACCAGGCTCTGATACCACTTAATGTAACACCCCCTTCTACACCCCAGGCTATTAAAGCGATAAAAATTAATTAGAGTATAATTAACAATTCACGGCATAGACGAGAGCGTCACATCAAAAGGAATTAAAATCACGCAATAACCTGCTCATATAAATATGCAACAATTCAGGTAGCACATAACAAAGGAACTTAGTTCCTAACACCCACAATTCAGATACAGAATAAAAGCGGAAAATCTGTAACTGAATCTCATATATATACATCATAAAAAGTTTGTCTGTCATATACATATTCATAAATGTCCAATCCAAAATATGTGTATACATAATACAAATAATCACATAACGATCTCCCCGACTACCCGGTGCTACATATCAGAGGCTACCGACAAAAGAATGAAGACCTAAGCTTCACAAAAAGACCTCCAGCAATCTAATCTGCAATGCCTCATAGAGCATTAAAACAGCAGAAGGGTGAGAAACACAATCATAATATAATTGCATACCATTATATAATAACACCAAAATACACATGTAAAATATTCTCACTACTACTTTCACCATAATTCAAAGATAATACAACACAAAGCATATTTCATATATCCATCACCAAGGCATATCAATCATGTACAATACAATTATCACCAACATATATATATTTCCATTCATCAATGCCATTCACAATTCCACACAAAATCAATCCATTCATGATTTATGCAAATGCAAAGAGATCGACACACGACTCTATGCAAATGCAATGCGGTACCGTTCCATCCATCATCACATCATTAGTTCACTCAGGAACTATTGGAATCATCGCTTGTTACTTAGTGTAACTCCCCGTCGGGAAAACGATGTTCCCCGTCGCTTTAGGTCCTCTTGGTATAAAGCTCACGACGTTTATGGATCGCTTTAGGTCCTCTCGGTATAAGGCTCACAATCCGACCGCTTTAGGTCCTCTTTGTATAAGGCTCACGATCGTCTATAACCATCGCTTTAGGTCCTCTCGGTATAAGGCTCACGATGTTATAGCAGATTCCCTCTGGAATCGATTCTTCGCTCACAGCCACTAGGGCACACGACATCACAAGAATGCATATCATGATGCTTGGCATACAATGACTCATGACATTTAAATGCACACATATATGCAACCATCTCAATCAACAATAATCATGCTTTACCATCAAGCCCAAAACAATGCATTTACATCATACAACAGCACACAAGTCATACCATATCTATCAAAGGCATATTGCATGATAACACATCAAATACACACAATTAAATTGGTACAAGTTGACCAAACGACACCTTTCCAAATTCCCGACATAATTTAATCGGCCAACAATCTCAAAACCATTTTAATAAGAAAGAACGTGTTAAAAGCTTTCCAACGCACCAAACCGCGCCTCAAACCAACTCACGGATCAAAATTTATAAAGAAAACAAATTGGGAAAAACTGTCATGTTCGCAATGCGAAGCTCCTAGCGAGTCCTTCGCTTCTTCATTCGCAGTGCGAATGTCCCAGCGAACCAAGTCAGAAAGGAAAATAGCCTAAAAAATTTCTAACGTTCGCAGTGCGAACGCCCACCGAATCTTCGCTTCCCCCTTCGCAGTGCGAGTCTCCCAGCGAACCATGGCAGAAAGAAAACAACAGAAAACAACACAAAGTTCGCAGTGCGAGTCTCTGGCGAATGCTCACCCTCACCTTCGCAGTGCAAATAGCCAGCGAATGCTCGCTTTCCCCTTCGCTAGGGGATTCGCAGTGCGAACCTGTGAAACCAGAAAACCCAGCAGCGTTGTTACACACCCCAAAACCATATTTTCCCCACCAAAACACTTCCAAACCAACACATAACAATCAGAACATAATCTAATCATGGTAACAAGTATTCTACCGCATTTACACCGATTTTCAACCGCGAAAACATAGATATCTCTCTTCCGACCTAGAATCGAAAAGCTATGAAACACAACAAACAATCCAATACACACATACATAATCATACACAAGCATAGTATAATCGAGTTTCGCACCCTTACCCGATTTAATCGTGTTTAGAAAAGTCGGTTGATCGATTCCTAGATTTTCCAAGTTTTCTCTCTTTCTTCTCTGCTTTTCTTTCTTCCTCTTTTTCATCTTCTCTTTTTCTTTCCTTTCTATTTTTTCTCTCTTTCTATTTCTATTTCTATTAACTTAAGAAAAATTAAAGTGAAATGACCAAAATACCCCTACACTCAAATATCTCGCAAACGTTCCCAAAACGCGATAAAATATAATCACAATGAAAAATAATATATTTACCAAATAAAAGTCAAAAATAAAATAATATAATAATAAAATAATCAAAACGACTCAATTAAATAAAACTAACTAAAACTGGGGCATTACAAATGACACTGATGCATTATCTTTGCAAGGTACAAGTCTAAGTTGCAATAAATAAAGATATTATTTGGTGGCATAACTTTCCGGTTTTTCTTTTTTCATTTTAAACTACAGGTCCTAGCTGAAAAGTCTCCTGCACTCCTTGATTTTCACCTTGACCTAGTTAGCGTAGATACTGCCTCTAAGGTACTTCACCTTACTACCATGATTCTTTGTTGATGCAGGAAAGATTGTTATTGAAAAGCTTATAGATGCTGAAGTTGAACAAGAAAGTGGGGTAATTTTGTTTTACTTGTATCCCAATGTTTGTGGACCTGAGATTTTTTATTTTGTATTTTTGTGACAGATCCTTATAAAATGACAGTGATATTGCAGTATTTTCTGGACCAGTTCCAGTTTGTGAAAAATCTAGTTGAAATACTACACCATGAAGTATGGAGCTAAGCATTTTTTATTTTGTATTGTTACCAATGGATATTCATTCAATGGCTTCATTTTAGTGTGTTTGTGTTCTATTAATACCTTTTGTTTACTCTGATGCTTGTCTGTTAGGTTTCAGTTTAAGCGGTAATATTTATGCATATAGCAGCAACAAAAAATATTTCATTATATTATTATACGATTTCCGTTTTCCATTGCGATTTGAGATTATGCTAAAAGATAAAGTCACTAATTAGAGTTTGTGTATTTCTATGTGGAACTCAAAAGAAGGGTGCCATAGAGAGTAAGGAAGAGATTGTTATGCATGAGAAGACTCTGTCGGTTCCAGATCCCGGCTAATGGTATGTTCAAACTCCACAATTAAACTATTCTTATTGATCGATGATGACTTACTTACAAGACAATGCTAACATTAAATTAGATAATCATACTATTCTTATTACTATCATGCTGCAAACTTGAAGAGGGATTTTGATAACATATACTTTTGAAATATAAGTGTTTGTACTGTGTTATATAAGAGTTGAAAGTGTCTAATGATGAAGCTTATCATGCAGGTGATCTTCCAAAAGTATATGTTGGTTAAGCAATGTCGGTTACAAGTGATGGTGTTCCTCGGGTTCTTGCATGCTTAAGTAATGTCGGTTAAATTTAAGTGGAGATCAACCTCCTGAAACATCTACAATCGATGTGATAAGTGTTTATGTTGTAAGTGCTTAGTTAAGTTGTTTATTCAGACAGGGTCTTAATTGACATTTTTATGTGTGAGTTTAAAGGTTGATTTTGGAACTGATCTTTATGTTTCAGCTTAGCAATTATTCTTCAATAGAAGGTGTTCCTTACTATAAACCTCATTTTGAGCAACTCTTCAAGGAGCACAGCAACTTCAGCAAGAATTTTACTCACAACAGCCTGTGCAAGAATTGATATGATTTTTTATTCTGGTTATCTTCATTTGAATGAATGTTTAAAGGGGGCTGCTGTGTAAAATTGTTGTTGGCTAATATGTTCACTTTTTAATTGTGTTTTGTAGATTTGGCCAATATAGATTGTGTATATTTGTCATTATTACTATTGTTTTATCTGAAATGTGTCATTTTAATTGCAGATTACATTGAAAGGTTTTAGGCCTAGGAAATTCATGACATTGGTGGCCATTCTTGACCTTATTGTGGTTATTGATAATTTTTGTTTAATAAAATTATAATTTTTTATGGTATTTTGTATTGATTGAGTTGAATATTGTAATACTATTGGTATTATACTAACATGAAGAAAGGAGATAATGTAGCAATTTTTAATTTTTTTATAAAAATAAAATAAAATTACGGCGGTTCTAAACCGTCACTATTTTAAATGAAATATATAATATATAATTGTGGCGGTTACAACCGTCATTATTTTCAATGAAATATATATTATATAATTATGGCGGATACAACTGTCGTAATAATATATTGGAGGTCGTTTCAAAACCGTCGCGGAATGTTACGGCAGTTGGAGTGACAATTTTATTAACCGTCGTAAAACAGCCTCGCGACACATGATTCTACGATAGAAGAGGAACCGTCGTGACTTGCAATTTGCGTCTGTTGTAACCACTGTAATCTGCCAAAACTAACCGTCGTAATTTTCCAATTTTCTTATAGTGCTTGTAGAAACCTTGAGGATCAAAAACAAATATAAGACGACAAATCGAACAAATAAAGGCACAAAAGAACACCGATATTTTTAACGTGGAAAACCCGTCAGTATGAGAGTAGAAACCATGAGTCATCCAGACCAAAGAAATAACTCCACTGTAATTAATTAAGGGTACAAGATATTCTTAAAGTTATTCATAAACTACTGCTAACAACCGCAAGTCACAAAGCAAACTAGCTTACAAATAAGAATAAAAAAGCTGAACAATTTCTCAAATCCGCAGCTTCAGTGCTAAGCAAATAACTCTCACCTCAGACTTTATTTTCAAATTCTGAACGGTCAAAAGTTAGATACATGTGTTATGAATCTGCCCTCCAAATTTGAGCTTGATCAGATGGCTAACGAATCGAGAATCGTCGATTTAGTGATATTGGTTGCAGAAAAAGGGGAATGATTTTCTCTCCTCTTTTCTCTCTTTTGAATCCTTATTTTCTCTTTATATCTCTCAATCCTAAATTGATCCTCTTCATTTAAATAAGTGAGACAAATTAGCTAATCATATTTGGATCTTTCTCCACATAGGAAGAGAGTCCAAACCCAACAAATCTCCCCTCACAACTACGTGGAGGAAATCACCAAACCGGCGATATCATAACAAGCTTCAAATTTCCCTTTTGGTAATTCTTTAGTCATCATATCAGAATCGTTGGACTTTATCTAGCATCCAAAACATCATGTATCCAATGATATCTCACATCAATGTGTTTGGGCCTATTATGAAAAGTCGATTCTTACCAAGATGAATAGCGCTTTGACTATCAACAAATAACACATATTTATCTTGAACAAAATCAAGCTCTTGCAAAAAATTCTTCAACCATAATAACTATTTGCATGCTTCGGTAATTACAATGAACTCAGCCTCTGTAGTTGATAGTGCTACAAACTTTTGCAATTTGGACTGCCAAGCCACAAATCCCCCTGCAAATTTAATCATGTAGCCTGAAGTGGACTTTCTTGAATCAATGTCTCCAGCCATATCAGAGTTAGAGTACCCCACTAGAGTAAGCTTATCTCCTCCAAAACAAAGCCTCACAGAAGTAGTACCACGGAGATACCTTAAAATCCATTTTACATCATTCCAATGCTCTCTACCTGGATTTGACAAAAATCTACCGAGTGTACCAACAACATGTGCTATATTTGGTCTTGTACACACCATTACATACATCAAACTACCCACCGCATACGCATAAGGAAAACATTTCATATCAAATACTTTATCTTCACTTGAAGGACTTTGATTAGAACTCAACTTGAAATGAGTAGTGGGAGGAGTGCTTACCGCCTTAGAACTTTCCATTTTGAATCTTTGCAGCACTCTTTCGATATAATGTTCTTGTGACATCAAAAGTTTCTTCTCTTTTCTGTCATGCATGATTCTAATGCCAAGAATATGCTTAGTTTCTCCCATGTCTTTCATGGAAAATGACTTTCCTAATTGCTTCTTTAACCTGTTAATGTTAGAAATAATTTTCCCTACAATAAGCATATCATCAACATATAACAATAGGATAATGAAGTCATCGTTGGAAAATTTTATAACAAAGACGCAATGATCTGAAGTAGTCTTGTGATATCCTTGATCACACATAACAGACTCAAACTTCTTGTAGCACTGCCTTGGAGCTTGCTTCAACCCATATAAACTCTTTCTCAATCTACATACATGATCTTCTTTACCTTTAACTTGGAAGCCATCGGGTTGTTTCATGTAGATCTCTTCCTCTAAATCACCATGAAGGAAAACTATTTTCACATCTATTTGCTCAACCTCTAAATCAAGAGTAGAAGCCAAACTTAACATGGTTCTAATTGATGACATCTTTACAACAGTTGAGAAAATATCATTAAAATCAACACTCTTTCTTTGATGGAAACCTTTCACGACTAATCTGGCTTTATATCTTAGAGACTTAGAGTTGCTCTCATGTTTAACTTTATAAATCCCTTTGTTTTTTAAAGCCCTTTTGCCTTTAGGCAGCTTCACTAAATCATAAGTGTTATTATCATGCAAGAGGTTGTTCTTGGTGTGGTTTATTAGTGTCTGTATAGAAAGGCTAGGAAGAGTCTTGTCTAAGTCCTAACAATATTAAAAATCTCTTTCATGTTGAAAGGGGACTGGAGTACTCTCGGTCTGTAAGGGGAAACAGGATATATCCTTGTGTTGTTTACTTTCCGCATTTACAGTTTTTCATCACATAGTAATCACTTAGGAAAGTAAAACATAAAACCGTTAAAAATCCGAAAAAATCTTTAAGTACCTAATTCACCCCCCTCTTAGTGCATTCCTAACTTACACTTGTGTGTAGCCTTCTCTACCTTATCAATGTCTTCAATAGTTTTGTCATCCATAAATACCACATCGTGGCTTCGAATAAGCTTATTCCCTACACGATCATACAACCTATAACCTAACTCATCATTCCCATAGCCGATGAAGATATATTGTTTTGAATTTGCATCCAACTTGGATCTTTCATCCTTTGGAATATGCACAAAAGCCTTACAACCAAAGACTCTCAAATGATCATACTTGACATTCTTTCCAAACTATATTTTGTCTGGAACTTCAGTGTTCAAAGCAACAATATGAGTGAAATTAAGAACATGCAGTGCAGTGTAAAATGCCTCGCCCCAATAATGATTAGGCAACTTAGCTTCAAAGAGCATACACCTTACTTTATCAATTAGTGTTTAATTCATCATCTCTTCTAAACCATTCAATTGAGGAGTTTTAGGAGGATTCTTTTCATGTCCAATACCATGCTTCTTGCAATATGAATCAAATGGTCCATAAAACTCTCCACCATTGTTTGAATGAACACATTTCTACTTCTCGCATGTCTGGCTCTCAACCAAAGCATGTAACTCTTTGAACTTTTCCAACACTTGGTCTTTTTTCTTCAAGGCATACACCCATAGTTTCTTGGGGAAATCATCAATAAAGGTAACAAAATAAAGTGCATCACTAAAGGATTTTACCTTTAATGGACCATAAACATCAGAATGTACCAATTGAAGCAACTTTGACTTCCTTTAGGGAGGTTGTATCTTGAAAGATACTCTAGTCTATTTACCATCCATGCAATGATAACACTTCTCCAAATCTACATTCTTTAATCCAGGAAGAACATTCATTTTGGCCAAAACATTCAGCCCATTTTCAATAATATGACTAAGTCTTCGGTACCACAAAGATGCTTCCATGTTGATAGTATCCACATTGTCCCTAGCAACTAAAGCTTTTGTTTAATACAGCTTAGAAAGCTTTTCCCCTCTAGCCAGAACCAAGTTACCTTTTTTGACTTTCCACTTTCCAGAACCAAAGTGATTATCATAACCACAATCATTTAGCATATGCACAGAGATCAAATTAAAGTGGGCATCTGGAGCATGTTAGACACCTCTAAGAAACAATTGCATTCCCATGATGGTTTGCAAGCAAACATCACAAACACCAATTACCTTATATACACCATTATTACCCATCTTCAACACTCCAAAATCAACAAAAGTATAAGATGTGAAGAAATCCTTCCATGGTGTAGCGTGCAAAGTAGCACCATTGTCACGTATCCATATGCTCTTATCTGATACAAGATTAATAGACTCGTGATCATGGAGAATAATAAGATCATTACTAGTAGTAATAGTAACACGGACATCATCATGATTTTCATGGTATCTTTGTTTAGACTTACCCTTCTTGCCTTTGTTATCTCTTTCCCAATGATAACAATACTTTTGTTTTGTGACAATAATGACACTCCAGATTCTTTCTTCTGCTATTCTCTCTACCACCATTTGGTTCCTTTTTATGACTTCTCCCCCTATTTTCAGTGACAAGTACCTCAGGTTGAGATGAAGAACCCAATGCCTTCCTTCTCATCTCCTCATTAAGAATACGACCCTTAGTCGTTTCCTAAAAATTAAAACCTCTAGGAGCAGAACTTGTGATAGAAACCTCAAACATCTCCCAAAACTCTGGTAAAGATAGCAATAGAAATAGTACCAAAAGTTCATCATCAAATTTGATACTCATTCCTAACATCTGATCAAGGAGCCCTTAAAATTCACTCAAGTGATTTGAAATAGAAGTTCCCTCCTTATACTTCAAACTTATGAAGCTATTCAACAAGAACAATTTATTATTCCCTTATTTAGAGGCATACAAGGACTCTATATTCTCCCACAATTTTTTTTTTCATATTTCTCATTAGCAATATGATTATAAACATTATCTTCTACATATTGTTGAATAAAATCACATACCCTTTGATGTTCAAACTCTCATTCTTCATCAGACACAAAATTCGCATTGTGGATCTAAAAGTAGATAAATGCAATTTCTTCACAAATAATAAGTTTTTTATATTGCCCTTCCATTAATGTTAATTAGAACTATTCAAAAATACAATTTTCATCTTTTTTTTATTTGACTCCATTCAAACAATTAAATAGCCCTTAACCAAGAGCTATGATACCACTCTGATGGAAAATTAAGACACAATAACAGACCAATACATAATGGATATAAAATTCCCCTTATTTGTAGGAACTTTGAGGATCAACAACAAATATATGATGGTAAATCGAACAAATAAAGGAAAAAAAAACACCAATATTTTTAACATGGAAAACCCCTCAATATGAGATTAAAAACCACGAGTCGTCCAGACCAAAGAAATAACTCCACTATAATCAATTAAGGGTAGAAGAGAGTCTTAAAGTGATTCACAAGCTAGTGATAACAACTGCAAATCACAAAGCAAACTAGCTTACAAATAAGAATAAAAAAGCTAAAATAATTCTCAAATCTGCAGCTTCAGTGCGAAGCAGATAACTATCACCTCAGACATTTTATTTTGAAATTCTATACGGTTAAAAGTTAGATACATGTTTTACGAATCTTCCCTCCAAATCTGAGATCGATCCAATGGTTATCAAAATGAGGATCGCCGATTTAGTGAGACTGGTTGCAGAAAAATGGGAATGAGTTTCTCTACTCTTTTCTCTCTTTTGAATCCTTATTTTCTTTCTATCTCTCTCAACCCTAAATTGACCCTCTCCACTTAAATTAGTGAGAAAAATGAACTAAACTCTTTTGAACCCAACACTCAGAGAGTTTAGTTTTCACAAATTCGCATAGATTTTAGTTTTCACAATAACATAGTTTAGTTTTTACAGACACAGTTTTAACAATCTCAGATACCTTTCTGTGCAATATATTCATTCATTTTTCATATTCCTTGAAAATTTTGGCATTAAAGATCAACTTTAAGATTCAAACATATCGTTTACCTGATAAAGTGAATCTTAACATTAATCATGAATCCAAAATTTTCAATATACTGTATTAACTTTTGAATAATGGAATATGCGGGTTGTAAGTGGAATGAGTTAAGTTTAACAAAAAGGTGAATTACACGCATGTTTAGTTTTATAGATAAATCCCTAAATAATTTCACGTTGGTTGTGAAGGGAAATCGTGCTAATATGTATAATATATCACTACAGTTATTTTTGTCAAACGTGGTGAAAAGTGTTTATCAAAAATTAAAACATGACACATTTTAGTTTGTTTTCTTCCTAACATAGTGTTCTAGCGAAAGAGCAGAAGAAAGTAACAGAGACCAAGCAAACTCCATTATTTCATTTTTAAATAAAGGAGTGGAAAGACGAAACTTCAAGAAGCGTACACAAAAATCATTTATCAACCTCTTCCTCTTTTTCACAGTTATGGTACTTTATCTATTTCACCACCATTCGTGTTGATTTTTAGGTTTTTTTTCTTTGTTGAGATGATTATAGGTTTTTGTTGTTGTTTAATGTTATATGTTGTTGTGATTAAGTGAGATTGAGATTGTTTTGTGTTGTAGAGAATGTTATATATCTTTGTTGTAGTATTTTTGTTCTTATTGTGTATTGTATTGAGATTATTGAGGTGTTGTTGACAATGTTGTTGTTGTATTGTTGTATTATGGTATATATTTTTTTCCAAATTATTGAAATTTGATTTAGTAAGTTGTTGTATTAAAAATATTATTGTTGTGTTATTGTATTGTTAAATGATTTTACAAAATTTTGATATGAATGTATTAGGGAACGTAGTTGGTTGAAAATTGGTAGATTATAAAGGAACCACACATAATTAGCAGTAATTGTAGCAGTAACTACAATAAAACTGCCACATAATTAGCAGTAACTAGAGAGCTTACAAATCAAGAAATAATCAAATGTAATTATCTCTTTTCCATTCTTAGAATATTGGCATTAATTTAGTGTCCTAGAGCAAACTGTTTTCACATGTATATATATGTATATCTCCTAACATATTATATAATAATACAGTGTTGTTTCTCTATATGGTATCAGAGCTTATACCTAGCATAACGGCTTTTTTTTTTCCGATCCAAAACTATGGCAGCACCTCTTACCTCGTTGTCCTCTCCCTCTCAAAAAGACCTTATCGAATTCAACACAAACACTCAACTACCAATAAAACTCAACTCCACCAATTATCCATCTTGGTACAAACAAATCCATTCTCTCCTTATTGCACACGATCTTGATGGCTTTGTAACTGGTGACAAACCGTGTCCTCCTGCCACAATCACATCTGAAGGCAAAGAAACCGCTAATCCGGCATACAAGACAAGCTCCTTTATATAGCTTTTCTTGGCTCTTATGATCCCGAAGCTCGCTCAATCATGGCTTCGGCAGATACATCTCGTGAAGCTTTACTTGCTCTCCAACGAGCATTTAGCAACCGATCTCAGTCTCGAATCATGTCCTTGAAAGAGCGCCTCAGCTCTCTCAAAAAAGGAACAACTTCGGTTTCATCATACCTTCAGTCTATCAAATCTATTGTTGATGAGTTATCACTCATCGGACATCCTCTTGATGATCTCGATTTGGTCATCTATGCACTTAATGGCTTGGGATCTACCTTTCGTGAATTCACGGCATCCATCCGTACTCGCGATTCACCTATCTTGTTTCATGATTTGTATGACAAGTTAATTGATTTTGATCTATTTTTACAGTGTGACGAACAGACGAATGAAGTGCTCCCAGTCAGTGCTAATCATGTCCAGCGTCGTCATGGACAAGGCTCTGGTCGTGGTCGCCCACCTGCACTCAATTCTAACTTTGGAAACAATAACAAGAAACAAAGTGTGGAGTGTCAATACTGTAACAAATCTGGCCATTCAGCCCGGACCTGCTACAAAATACATGGTTTCCCCAATAAACCACGTCGTCCATCCGCTCATGCTGCTCAAATCACTGGCCCATCTTACACCGCACCACCATCTTGGCTTCTTGACTCTGGGGCATCTCATCACATCACCAATGACTTAAATAATCTGTCAATAAAAGGAGAGTACAATGACAATGGTTATCTCCAAGTTGCAAACGGTAATTCTTTACCCATTACACATGTTGGTTCTACATCCATCTCAACCTCTACTTCTTCACCCCTCAGTTTATCTAATGTTTTATTCGTTCCCAATATAACTCAAAATCTTATTTCTGTCTCTCAATTATTTCAAACTAATAAATTTTCCATTGAATTTTTTCCTTCGCATTTCGAGGTGAAGGATCTACGCACGAGAGAGATACTTCTGCGCGGACTGAATGAAGACAATGTGTACAAGCTCACTGTCTCCCAACATCAACCTCACACATGTCTTGCCCAAGCCTTGACCACCCTACCACTATGGCACCAACGTCTTGGTCATCCAGCCACACCAACTCTCTTACATGCCCTCAAAACCAACAACATTTCCTTTACTGGGTCCTTAAATAAATGTACTGATTGTCTTTCTAACAAGAGCCACAAACTCCCCTTCTCTAAGTCTTCAATTACTAGTAGTTATCCTCTAGAAATTGTGTACTCTGATGTATGGGGTCCTGCTCCTGTTCATTCAATAGATGGTTTCCGTTACTACGTTATTTTCTTAGACCATTTTTCCAAATATGTTTGGTTATATCCAATGAAACTAAAATCTGATGTTGCACTACTATTTCCAATTTTTCAAAAATTAGTGGAAAACCAATTCGACACTAAAATCAAAACTCTGTACTCCGACAACGGAGGTGAGTTCATTAAACTTCGCACCTATCTCCAAAATCATGGCATATCCCACTTAACCACTCCTCCCCACACCCCTGAGCATAATGGTCTATCTGAAAGGAAACACCGTCATCTTACAGAAACTGCACGTTGCCTCATGAACCATGCCTGCCTACCTTCACAATTTTGGTCTCATGCATTTCTCACTGCCGCCTACCTCATAAACCGTCTTCCAACACATGTGCTCAATATGAGCACCCCATATCATGTCCTATTCAAACATTCACCCAATTACACCAAGCTCAAAACCTTTGGTTGCCTATGCTTTCCCTGGCTTAAACCTTACACCCACAACAAACTCGAACCACGATCCGAACCATGCATTTTCCTTGGCTATAGCTTGACCCAAAGTGCATATATCTGCTACAATTTTAAAAACAACAAAACCTATGTGTCAAGACATGTTCAATTTGTTGAAACCATTTTTCCTTACTCTCGTGACACCCATAATCAACCAAATCTCTCACCTGTATCCGTGGAACCGAATACTCTTCCATTAACATCATTTATTCCCACCCCAACCATCCAACAAACACCATACAACCCAACCCCAACCACAACACCCCAACCAATCCTACCCTCTCCAAATTTCATCTCTACGGAACCACAACCATCGACATCCAACATGCATTCTCCAAATCTTACTTCTTTGGAACCACAATCTAACAACCAACCCTCTCACCCATTACATGAGCATACATTGTCTACATCTCAAAACGCTGCAGAAGTGTCTTTCCCAGCACCCTTAGCCGAGACTCATTCCATGACAACTCGTGGAAAAGTTGGTATATTTAAACCAAAGAAACTTTTTGCAGTCACTAAATATCCTTTGCCACCATCTATAGAACCAACATGTGTTACAGAGGCATTAAGACACAATGAATGGAAACAAGCTATGTCTGATGAATTCACCGCTCTCATGGGTAATGGCACTTGGTCTCTAGTTTCTCCTCAACCACACTTCAATGTTATTGGAAACAAATGGGTGTTTCGTTTAAAGAGGAATCCAGATGGCTCCATTTCACGCTATAAAGCACGCTTAGTGGCAAAGGGCTTTCATCAACGTCCTGGTATTGACTACAAGGACACATTCAACCCTGTTATCAAACCACAAACAATCAAAATGGTGTTATGCATTGCCATTTCTAAGGGTTGGTCTCTCATTCAAATGGATGTTAATAATGCTTTCCTCAATGGCTTTCTAAATGAAGAAGTCTATATGTCTCAACCACCCAGCTTTGTCAATCAAACATACCCAAATTATGTTTGTAAACTTCACAAATCTCTCTACGGCCTTAAGCAAGCTCCGCGTGCATGGTACAATGAATTACACTCATTTGTAGCAAAGTATGGGTTTACCAAATCAAAATCTGACCCGTCCCTGTTCATATACAAGAAAGACACCATTGTGGCCTACTTTCTTGTCTATGTTGATGATCTACTTCTCACGGGTAACTCTCCCATCTTTCTACACACCTTCAAAACATCCTTGGCTGCAAAGTTCTCCCTCAAAGATATGGGCAATCCAAGTCACTTTCTCGGTGTTGAGCTACTTCCTACTCCAAAAGGTATCTTTCTCTCCCAACAACATTACATCCGAAACACATTACAAAAAGGAAACATGCTTGATGCCAAACCCGTGTGCACTCCTATGGCCACGTTAAATCCTCCTATCTCAGAGTCTGCTGCACAAACTTGTGATGCATCCCTATACCGCAGCATCATTGGCTCTCTTCATTACTTATCCATCACTCGTCCAGACGTGGCATTTGCAGTAAACAAACTATCTCAACACATGCAAGCTCCCACAACCAATAATATGCAAGCATTAAAGCGTGTTCTACGATATTTGAAACAAACTCTTTCTCATGGCTTGCATTTAGTTCGGGACACCACACTCCATCTCACTGCCTTTTGTGATGCTGATTGGGGTGGTGACACTGCTGACAGAAAGTCCACAGCGGCCTACATTGTCTATCTTGGTCCAAATGCAATCTCATGGTCCTGCAAGAAATAATCCACAGTTGCTCTCTCCTCTACAGAGGCCGAATATCGATCGATTGGTTCAACCACTACTGAATTACTATGGCTACAACAGTTACTATTTGAACTTGGCATTCAACTCTCTCGACCGCCAACCATTTTCACAGACAATATTGGAGCAAATAACTTATGTACCAATCCTGTATTCCACACCAGAATGAAACACATATCAATTGACTATCATTTCGTCCGAGATCTTGTTGCCAAGAAAGAACTTCAAGTCTCGCATGTTCCTTCCAGCCATCAACTTGCTGACTTACTGACCAAACCGTTGTCACGGAACAGGCACCAATTTCTCACTTCCAAGATTGGCGTCGTTGACCCCTCCTCCATCTTGCGGGGGTGTAAAGGAACCACACATAATTAGCAGTAATTGTAGCAGTAACTACAATAAAACTGCCACATAATTAGCAGTAACTAGAGAGCTTACAAATCAAGAAATAATCAAATGTAATTATCTCTTTTCCATTCTTAGAATATTGGCATTAATTTAGTGTCCTAGAGCAAACTGTTTTCACATGTATATATATGTATATCTCCTAACATATTATATAATAATACAGTGTTGTTTCTCTATAGATTAGGTCTAGTGTATGAGAAATTAGTTCTTGAATTCCTTGAATACGCAAAACAAATTATTACTAGGTAACTTTATGTTTATGAGAATTATTGTGAAATATTACCTTTTACTTTGTAATTATCTTAGTGTGTAATATTTTTAAATCATTTTCAATATACAAGATTGTCGAGAGGCAGTATAGGTTGAACAACTCTAAAATAAAGCTCGCATTTTGTGAGCCCAAGGTTAGTGGATTGTGACATTCACTTATATATATATATATATATATATATATATATATATATATATATATATATATATATATATATATATATATATATATATATATATATATATAAATATATATATATATATATATATATATGTATATATATATATACATATATATATATATACATATATATATATATATATATATATATATATATATATGTATATATATATATATATATATATATATATATATATATATATACACACACACACACACACACACACTAAAATACACTGCGTATTTGGCTCGGATTGCACATGTTTATTGTCGTTTAATTGTTATTTTCTTGCATTATGTTTGTGTTTTGTCTTATTTTCAGGTACATTGCCTAATAAGAGCCTTTCACGAAGAAACGAAGCGAAAAGAGCGAAAAATAGAGATTTACGGGTTGATTACACACATGGTGTTCCACAGTGCGCAGGCCATGGGGGTAACCATAAGGTGTAGGGTTTCTCCCACGCCCCAACAGTCATAAGACCACGTCCACCCCCAAATACACACATGGCGAATGCCATGCCTAGATGGCGGGTGCCATCTTCACAAAAGAGGGACCAGTCAAGGATGGTTGGAGAACGAAGCCATGACCAGAGGTTTTTTCTCCCACGATTTTTGAAGTCCCAACTTGACATCCAAGGCATTGTTTCACTATAAATAAGACTTCGTTGTTCATATTTTAGTATTCACTCTTAGTTGCAGCATAGGCATAAATTTACTCTGTTAAAGCGATAATTCGTCACATCGAAAAATTATCGCACCATTATTGTGAGCGAGTGTGGAGCATCATATAGTAGAAGTTTGAAGTTTGCCGTTATTTTCTTTACTAGTCTTGTACCAGACTCAAGTCTCCGATTTGGACCAGGTTTTTAATTCAATTCACATTTTTATTATTTATTTCTCGCATCGCATTTACACTTGTTTATTTCTCGCACTGCTTTATTATTGTTTATTTTCCGCATCGCTTTAATTTGTTATTGCTTGCATTGCCTTTACTTTATTGTTCTGTTTTATTTTCTTTATTTCCCGCACGCTGTACTTTGATTTATTTTTCTTGTTATTACCTTTTCAAAACCAATTGCACACGTAACATGCATTTTTCCCTAAATGACTTATTCCGATAATCAATTATATGGTATGTTGTTTACTGTAGTCATGTCCAGCTAAATCTTTAGTGCTGGAATATGAGGATCATCGTTTCGACGATACTACTTATGTTGTATCTGTAGGAATGCTTTAAGGGCTGTTTTGGTTTTAATACAATTTTTTTGTGGTTTATTTGATCAGATATTACAAAAGTAGATCAGTGATTACATCGGGTAAGATCGAAAGTCGTACGACACTTAAGATAAAAATGGGTTTGTTTTTTATTAAGAAAAACAGCAGAAGCACTTTGTGAATCAATTGGGAAAGTTTAATATTATTAGAAAGTGATTTTAAAACTATTTTCAGACCCGTTCATAAGTTTAAGATCCGGTTGGCCGAGCATATGCCGGAAACCCTTTTGTGTTAAAAGTTTCCAATCAAAAGCACTTTTTAACTAAGTCTTAGAGGTAGTTATATAAAAAAGGATTTCTCACTTAAACCCAATACGCGACCGGTGCAGGTTGAGCGGCTGGTATAGATTAGAGGTCAAATCTGGTTCCGATTACACTAACACGACAGTTCCTTTTTAATTAACTCTTTTTCAAGGAAGAAAATATTACCCCGTAAGTAATTCCATTTAGATATAATAGGAATATTGTCTGATCGATGTGAATTGCATTTCAGCATTGTTTCCTTGAATTTATTCCATCTTAATTATTTTAATTCTTTATGCACTTTGCAACCCTGTTTGATTAGCCTAAAATAGAACACCATAACAATAGTTATAGATAGCTTGACATTGGTTTATGTGGGAACGATAAACTTTTATATTACTCTGACGTAGTCCGTATACTTGCGGAAGGCACTGACATGTGATCACGTATATATATATATATATATATATTCATGAAATGCATGCATATGTGGTTATATATTCATGAAATGTGTAAATTTGTAGACGTAGAGACAAGCAGAGGGATACGAGTGTGGGTACTATGTGATGAAACACATGTTTAACATCATCTCTGCCGACATTGTTGATTTGCGAGATCAAGTATATAATATCATGAATTATTTTCAACAATATATTAATTTGCTATTATAATTCAAATCAATTGATAGTCAATTATTTTCACTTGCTTATGTAGATGTTTAATGACAGGACACCTTTCTCACTACTACAAAATAGAATTTTCGTCACATTAAACTACAATGGTCTATTTGTTAACTGTGGTAATACCTCATTTGTGGAAGTTCTTTTTTTATTTATATTTACGAATATACATTGCACTACGGTTAAATTAATAAACTGTGATTATACATTTATGGAGTGACAGGGTTCAAATTCTAGTTCCAACAATTTTCTACTTTTTTGTTACAATTGATGTTGTCCTTATAATTCTAATATATAAATTAAAATTGAAATACCTATCACCACGGTTGTTAGTGTGAACTGTTGTGAAAGTCATTACATTTCATTATGGTTTTTTAAAACAACCGTGGTGAAATTGTTTACTTATTTATAATATAAGCGAATTAGTTCTCGCTTCTTGACAATATCGACGTATCTATCACAGAAAAACCCTAGCACACATTTTCTCTCTTAGTCTTCATTAGCTCTCGTTTCATACAAAAAGGTATTCTTCTTCTTCCTTGTTCAAGAGTTTATGTTTTTTTTGTTGTATGTTGTTTTTGTAGTTTTATGTTGTTGTATGTTGTTGTTGTTGTATGTTTCGATTTCAAATCCTTCTCTCATCATGAATATTGGGAGCAACAAACTAATTGTTGAAGCGGTAAAGCGACATGCAAAAATTAATTTAGTACCCAGTTTTGTCGTATCCACATGGATCGGAGGAGGGAAAGAGCGCCGTTCACGATCTCTATATTTCTAAGCTTTTGTTTGAAATGAGATTTCAAACAGTAACATGCGGAAATTAAAGGAATAAAAAGCAAGTAAATAACAATAACACATTCTTTGGAGAAGAGAAACTCAATAGAGATCAATTGATAACACATGCATTCTTCCGATCATATTATACATAAATCAAGCGTTCGTCTAATATCACCACGTATCACTCACAACAAAGGTTATGTCTAACGCAAAGTTGAGAGAACAACCGCATCGCCTCATCGATGATGTCTCACGCAACTCGACAACATGGAGCATTAAGAATCGATACCCACAGTGAATGTTAGATCTAAATCTATCTCTAGAGTTCAGAACCTAACAGATATTGCTATAACATCCAAATCAAACTAATGACTCGATTCATATATAACTCCAAGATCAGAATACGTACACATGAATAATATGCATTCAACTAATTTGCCAAACGTATGTGAATATCGTTCTTCATCACTATTATCACGTATCCTCGCAATAACGCATCGATCCTACTCATGCTATTTATGCTACTAATCAACACAATACAATAAAAGATACAATGAATATCAACTCACAAGACCATGTCAAAAGTTTGCTCATTGATAGATGAAAATCTAAGATCAAAGATTTGAAAAGGTTTTTGACAAGAACCACAAATAAACAATCAAAGACAATCAACAATAGAGAATCAAAACTAATTCACAAACATACATTAGATGAAATACATAAGGTATCAAGGGATTTACATACAAAACCTCAACAAATAGAGAATACAAAGAGAAGAAAGGAGAAGAACCATTTTCTCACAGTTTGTCAGAGCCGATAGAAGCAAATCCACCTCCGGATCATCAAAATGCATCCTCTAATGTTGTTTCTAAGCCTCTCTACTCCTAAAATATGTTTGATGAAGTTGGGAGAAAGTTCCCCCAAAAACATCCCTAAAATATTGTGTTTTTATGCCTTATATGGTGTTTCTGTCCATCAAAATTCGCCTGGTGAAATTCTGGTTCGCCTGGCGAAGTTAGGCGGCTTATTCTGCACTTTTTTCACGCTTCTGGGCTGTCTGGCTCGCCACAGCTTCGCCTGGCGAGCCTGGGGCGAAAGCTGTCATGACAGCAAAAATCTTGCACTGTTCCGGCCATAACTTTAGAACCGTAACTCCGTTTTTCGCCCGGTTTGAAACGTTGGAAAGCTTATTCAATGCTCTTTATGAATATGACAAGACATCCTTGCTTGAATACCTACAAAAATAAATGGAAAACAATTAAACTCAATGATATTTACACAATAACGCAATATATACACTATAACGTAAAGTAAACGTATTTACAAACAAAGCGGGGTTTATTCGTACGATATTAACAAAAAGTATCGATAAGTGTAACAAAACGTATATACAAAAATAGCTACAATTTGCACTTATCAAACTCTCCTCAACTTAAACTTGTTTACCCTCAAACAAGAATTGATCAACTCAAAGAAACAAAAGTAATTTTCACGAAATCATGCTCAATAAGCCTTACTAAAGGAAAACAAATGTATGGTATACAAATCAAAAGTACACACAAGGAAATGCTTACCACTAAACTACAACGACAACATGACTATGAAACAAATTCTAAGTACAAAACATATGTCAAACTTCCAAAAGCAATACATGTTCAAGAATGAATCACACCTAACACTCCACTTCAAATAAGAATGAATAAATTAATGCGCGTTTGCAACCGCGGGGAAATTTCACTCATCAGATAAACAATGCAAATAACAAATTAATTCATACAATATCTAACAATCAAAAATGAAAACATGGAAGCAAAAAGATCACTAAGGGCTTTAAAGGTTGTAGCTTGGTCAGGTTCACAACAAAGGGACATTTCTAAAAGCCATTGAATCGAAATTGCCGATGCAAAAAGAAACATTCACTATACATGGTATTTACACATCTCAACTTCATTCACCATTTTCATTCCCTTACCACAAACATTCTCAAATTTCTTTTGGCACAATTATTTCATTCTCTATTTTTCTCTTCATGCAAGCATTATTTTTCTTTTGTTTTTCACCTTCATATTCACACTTTTTCTTTTCATGCTTGTTTGGAATTTTTCAAAAGTTTTAGCAACCTACCATTCTTCTTTTTCATTCTCCCCAACTTGAATTCAACCAAACCTCAAGCGAATGTTCCTTACTTTTTATGGCAAGGAAATCAAAGTAAAACAATGTTCAAAGGTTTAAGAAGAAATTTTTAGAACATCACAAAATTCAATGATGAACTATACTTTCAAATTATGTACATAAACCAAGTTCATCACTAAAATGAGATCTAAACTGTTTAAGCTCAAAGGGGTTAACGAATTCTCACTATTCATGGGTAAGATACTTTTGGATCCGGTTGTGCTCAATATAAACAAATGTCTTGATCATTTCTAATGCTTCCACAAAATCAAAGTAATCAAAAGATAAAGCAAGAATCAAACGTATTAAACAAAGTTTATCAGTCATCCAAGAATTTAGTAAACAATTGAGGTTTCCTTACATGGGGCTATTAACTAAAGTGATTCATAAATGAACAAAAATTGCAAGAGAATGATTCATGTTATTGGTACAAAGCCTAAAGTTCATATGGATGCTATGTTGTAGAAAGTTCTAAACACATACCTTGACACTGTAACTTTCTTTCTAACTTTTATCATTATCATGACATTTTCTTGTTGACACACTTAAACTTGAACAATCACTAAATTGCATCCTCAAGCTAATAAAAAACAAACTTGAGAGAAAACTCATAAATTATTCTAACAACCTAACAAAATTGAACTAAAACTAAATAAACATAAAAACCAAAATTGGTGAAAGTTGATGGAAAATGAGAGATTTTTCAAGATACAACAGGGCGCGCTTAGCGCAGACAGGCCAACTTTAGAATTTTTAAAAAATAGCTCCCTCTCATGCAATCCATCCAATCTCACACTATACTACAATAGTACTAAATATAAAATTGTACAAACTCAAATCGTTGGGTTGCCTCCCAACAAGCGCTTGTTTAACATCGTTAGCTCGACGCGTTATTTACGTACAAGCTCCTCCATGTTGCTTCATTCACCGGTAGCGACCCAATAAAACCTGCAACACTTGAGCAAACGTAAACCAAAAACAAAAATATACACACACATACACAAACATGATGGAAAACATATACATACAATCACTTATGGAAAACAACTATTAACAAGTATGTACAAAGCTTAAAAACATCAATATGGAATACAAAAGCAAATCAAGTATAACTATACAAGTGTATATACATTATAGGCTAATATGTGCAAAGCTTAGAAATATAGAAACTATCCAACGCAATTCAATATCGAAACACCAATCCCAGGAAATGGCGCCATTTTGTTGAAGCGGTAAAGCGACATGCAAAAATTAATTTAGTACCCAGTTTTGTCGTATCCACATGGATCGGAGAAGGGAAAGAGCGCCGTTCACGATCTCTATATTTCTAAGCTTTTGTTTGAAATGAGATTTCAAACGGTAACATGCGGAAATTAAAGGAACAAAAAGCAAGTAAATAACAATAACACATTCTTTGGAGAAGAGAAACTCAATAGAGATCAATCGATAACACATGCATTCTTCTGATCAAATTATACATAAATCAAGTGTTCGTCTAATATCACCACGTATCACTCACAACAAAGGTTATGTCTAACGCAAAGTTGAGAGAACAACCGCATCGCCTCATCGATGATGTCTCACGCAACTCGACAACATGGAGCATTAAGAATCGATACCCATAGTGAATGTTAGATCTAAATCTATCTCTAGAGTTCAGAACCTAACAGATATTGTTATAACATCCATATCAAACTAATGACTCGATTCATATATAACTCCAAGATCAGAATACGCACACATGAATAATATGCATTCAACTAATTTGCCAAACGTATGTGAATATCGTTCTTCATCACTATTATCACGTATCCTCGCAATAACGCATCGATCCGACTCATGCTATTTATGCTACTAATCAACACAATACAATAAAAGTTACAATGAATATCAACTCACAAGACCATGTCAAAAGTTTGCTCATTGATAGATGAAAATCTAAGATCAAAGATTTGAAAAGGTTTTTGTCAAGAACCACAAATAAACAATCAAATACAATCAACAATAGAGAATCAAAACTAATTTACAAACATACATTAGATGAAATGCATAAGGTATCAAGAGATTTACATACAAAACCTCAACAAATAGAGAATACAAAGAGAAGAAAGGAGAAGAACCATTTTCTCACAACTTGTCAGAGCCGATTGAAGCAAATCTAACTCCGGATCATCAATATGCATCCTCTAATGTTGTTTCTAAGCCTCTCTACTACTAAAATATGTTTGATGAAGTTGGGAGAAAGTTCCCCCAAAAACATCCCTAAAAACTTGTGTTTTTATGCCTTATATGGTGTTTCTGTCCGTCAAAATTCGCCTGGCGCAATTCTGGTTCGCCTGGAGAAGTTAGGCGGCTTATTCTGCACTTTTTTCACGCTTCTGGACTGTCTGGCTTGCCACAGCTTCGCCTGGCGAGCCTGGGGCGAAAGCTGTCATGACGGCAAAAATCCTGCACTGTTCCGGCCATAACTTTCGAACCGTAACTTCGTTTTTCGCCCGGCTTGAAGCGCTGGAAAGCTTATTCAATGCTCTTTATGAATATGACAAGATATACTTGCTTGAATACCTACAAAAATAAATGTAAAACAATTAAACTCAATGATATTTACACAATAACGCAATATATACACTATAACGTAAAGTAAACGTATTTACAAACAAAGCGGAGTTTATTTGTACGATATTAACAAAAAGTATCGATAAGTGTAACAAAACTTATATACAAAAATAGCTACAATTTGCACTTATCAAACTCTCCCTAACTTAAACTTGTTTACCCTCAAACAAGAATTGATCAACTCAAAGAAACAAAAGTAATTATCACGAAATCATGCTCAATAAGCCTTACAAAAGGAAAACAAATGTATGGTATACAAATCAAAAGTACACACAAGGCAATGCTTACCACTAAACTACAACGACAACATGACTATGAAACAAATTCTAAGTACAAAACATATGTCAAACATCCAAAAGCAATAGATGTTCAAGAATGAATCACACCTAACACTCCACTTCAAATAAGAATGAAGAAATTAATGCGTGTTTGCAACCGCGGGGAAATTTCACTCATCTGACAAACAATGCAAATAAAAAATTAATTCATACAACATCTAACAATCAAAAATGAAAACATGGAAGCAAAAAGATCACTAAGGGCTTTAAAGGTTGTAGCTTGGTCAGGTTCACAACAAAGGGACATTTCTAAAAGCCATTGAATCGAAATTGTCGATGCAAAAAGAAACATTCACTATACATGGTATTTACACATCTCAACTGCATTCACCATTTTCATTCCCTTACCACAAACATTCTCAAATTTCTTTTTGCACAATTATTTCATTCTCTATTTTTCTCTTTCAAGCAAGCATTATTTTTCTTTTGTTTTTCACCTTCATATTCAAACTTTTTCTTTTCATTCTTGTTTGAAATTTTTCAAAAGTTTTAGCAACCTACCATTCTTCTTTTTCATTCTCCCCAACTTGAATTCAACCAAACCTCAAGTGAATGTTCCTTGCTTTTTATAGCAAGGAAATCAAAGTAAAACAATGTTCAAAGGTTTAAGAAGAAACTTTTAGTACCTCACAAAATTCAATGATGAACTATACTTTCAAATTATGTACATAAACCAAGTTCATCACTAAAATGAGATCTAAACTATTTAGGCTCAAAGGGGTTAAAGAATTCTCACTATTCACGGGTAAGATACTTTTGGATCCGGTTGTGCCCAATATAAACAAATGTCTTGATCATTTCTAATGCTTCCACAAAATCAAAGTAATCAAAAGATAAAGCATGAATCAAATGTATTAAACAAAGTCTATCAGTCATCCAAGCATTTAATAAACAATTGAGGTTTCCTTACATGGGGCTATTAACTAAAGTGATTCATAAATGAACAAAAATTGCAAGAGAAAGAATGACATTTTATTGGTACAAAGCCTAAATTTCATATTCATGCTATGTTGTAGAAATCTCTACACACATACCTTGACACTGCAACTTTCTTTCTAACTTTTATCATTATCATGACATTTTCTTGTTGACACACTCAAACTTGAACAATCACTAAATTGCATCCTCAAGCTAATCAAAAACAAACTTGAGAGAAAACTCATAAATTATTCTAACAACCTAACAAAATTGAACTAAAACTAAATAAACATAAAAACCAATATTGGTGAAAGTTGATGGAAAATGAGAGATTTTTCAAGATACAACAGGGCGCGCTTAGCGCAGACAGTCCAACTTTAGAATTTTAAAAAAATAGCTCCCTCTCATGCAATCCATCTAATCTCACACTATACTACAATAGTACTAAATATAAAATTGTACAAACTCAAATCGTTGGGTTGCCTCCCAACAAGCGCTTGTTTCACATCGTTAGCTCGACGCGTTATTTACATACAAGCTCCTCCATGTTGCTTCCTTCACCGGTAGCGACCCAATAAAACCTGCAACACTTGAGCAAACGTAAACCAAAAACAAAAATATGCACACACATACACAAACATGATGGAAAACATATATATACAATCACTTATGGAAAATAACTATTAACAAGTATGTACAAAGTTTAAAAACATCAGTATGGAATACAAAAGCAAATCAAGTATAACTATACAAGTGTATATACATTATAGACAAATATGTGCAAAGCTTAGAAATATAGAAACTATGCAATGCAACTCAATATCGAAACACCAATCCCCGGCAATGGCGCCATTTTGTTGAAGCGGTAAAGCGGCAAGAAAAAATTAATTTAGTACCCAGTTTTGTCGTATCCACAGGGATCGGAGGAGGGAAAGAGCGCCGTTCACGATCTCTATGTTTCTAAGCTTTTGTTTGAAATGAGATTTCAAACGGTAACATGCGGAAATTAAAGGAACAAAAAGCAAGTAAATAACAATAACACATTCTTTGGAGAAGAGAAACTCAATAGAGATCAATCGATAACACATGCATTCTTTCGATCATATTATACATAAATCAAGCGTTCGTCTAATATCACCACGTATCACTCACAACAAAGGTTATGTCTAACGTAAAGTTGAGAGAACAACCGCATCGCCTCATCGATGATGTCTCACGCAACTCGACAACATGGAGCATTAAGAATCGATACCCACAGTGAATGTTAGATCTAAATCTATCTCTAGAGTTCAGAACCTAACAGATATTGCTATAAAATCCATATCAAACTAATGACTCGATTCATAGATAACTCCAAGATCAGAATGCGTACACATGAATAATATGCATTCAACTAATTTGCCAAACTTATGTGAATATCGTTCTTCATCACTATTATCACGTATCCTCGCAATAACGCATCGATCCGACTCATGCTATTTATGCTACTAATCAACACAATACAATAAAAGTTACAATGAATATCAACTCACAAGACCATGTCAAAAGTTTGCTCATTGATAGATGAAAATCTAAGATCAAAGATTTGAAAAGGTTTTTGTCAAGAACCACAAACAAACAATCAACGACAATCAACAATAGAGAATCAAAACTAATTCACAAACATACATTAGATGAAATACATAAGGTATCAAGAGATTTACATACAAAACCTCAACAAATAGAGAATACAAAGAGAAGAAAGGAGAAGAACCATTTTCTCACAGTTTGTCAGAGCCGATAGAAGCAAATCCAACTCCGGATCATCAATATGCATCCTCTAATGTTGTTTCTAAGCCTCTCTAATCCTAAAATATGTTTGATGAAGTTGGGAGAAATTTCCCCCAAAAACATCCCTAAAAAATTGTGTTTTTATGCCTTATATGGTGTTTCTGTCCGTCAAATTTTCGCATGGCGCAATTCTGGTTCGCCTGGCGAAGTTAGGCGACTTATTCTGCACTTTTTTCACGCTTCTGGACTGTCTGGCTTGCCATAGCTTCGTCTGGCGAGCCTGGGGCGAAAGCTGTCATGACAGCAAAAATCCTGCACTGTTCCCGCCATAACTTTCGAACCGTAACTCTGTTTTTCGCCCGGCTTGAAGCGCTGGAAAGCTTATTCAATGCTCTTTATGAATATGACAAGATATCCTTGCTTGAATACTTACAAAAATAAATGGAAAACAATTAAACTCAATTATATTTACACAATAACGCAATATATACACTATAACGTAAAGTAAACGTATTTACAAACAAAGCGAGGTTTATTCGTACGATATTAACAAAAAGTATCGATAAGTGTAACAAAACTTAAATACAAAAATAGCTACAATTTGCACTTATCAAACTCTCCCTAACTTAAACTTGTTTACCCTCAAACAAGAATTGATCAACTCAAAGAAACAAAAGTAATTATCACGAAATCATGCTCAATAAGCCTTACAAAAGGAAAACAAATGTATGGTATACAAATCAAAAGTACACACAAGGCAATGCTTACCACTAAACTACAACGACAACATGACTATGAAACAAATTCTAAGTACAAAACATATGTCAAACATCCAAAAGCAATACATGTTCAAGAATGAATCACACCTAACACTCCACTTCAAATAAGAATGAATAAATTAATGCGCGTTTGCAACCGCGGGGGAATTTCACTCATCTGACAAACAATGCAAATAACAAATTAATTCATACAACATCTAACAATCAAAAATCAAAACATGGAAGCAAAAATATAACTAAGGGCTTTAAAGGTTGTAGCTTGGACAGGTTCACAACAAAGGGACATTTCTAAAAGCCATTGAATCGAAATCGTCGATGCAAAAAGAAACATTCACTATACATGGTATTTACACATCTCAACTTCATTCACCATTTTCATTCCCTTACCACAAACATTCTCAAATTTCTTTTTGCACAATTATTTCATTCTCTATTTTTCTCTTTCAAGCAAGCATTATTTTTCTTTTATTTTTCACCTTCATATTCACATTTTTTCTTTATGCTTGTTTGAAATTTTTCAAAAGTTTTAGCAACCTACCATTCTTCTTTTTCATTCTCCCCAACTTGAATTCAACCAAACCTCAAGTGAATGTTCCTTGATTTTTTTAGCAAGGAAATCAATGTAAAACAATGTTCAAAGGTTTAAGAAGAAATTTTTAGTACCTCACAAAATTCAATGATGAACTATACTTTCAAATTATGTACATAAACCAAGTTCATCACTAAAATGAGATCTAAACTGTTTAGGCTCAAAGGGGTTAACGAATTCTCACTATTCACAGGTAATATACTTTTGGATCCGGTTGTGCTCAATATAAACAAATGTCTTGATCATTTTTAATGCTTCCACAAAATCAAAGTAATCAAAAGATAAAACATGAATCCAATGTATTAAACAAAGTCTATCAGTCATCCAAGCATTTAGTAAACAATTGAGGTTTCCTTACATGGGGCTATTAACTAAAGTGAGTCATAAATGAACAAAAATTGCAAGAGAATGAATGACATGTTATTGGTACAAAGCCTAAAGTTCATATTCATGCTATGTTGTAGAAAGCTTTAAACACATACCTTGACACTGCAACTTTCTTTCTAACATTTATCATTATCATGACATTTTCTTGTTGACACACTCAAACTTGAACAATCACTAAATTGCATCCTCAAGCTAATCAAAAACAAACTTGAGAGAAAACTCATAAATTATTCTAACAACCTAACAAAATTGAACTAAAACTAAATAAACACAAAAACCAATATTGGTGAAAGTTGATGGAAATTGAGAGATTTTTCAAGATACAACAGGGCGCTCTTAGCGCAGACAGACCAACTTTAGAATTTTAAAAAAATAGCTCCCTCTCATGCAATCCATCCAATCTCACACTATACTACAATAGTACTAAATATAAAATTGTACAAACTCAAATCGTTGGGTTGCCTCCCAACAAGCGCTTGTTTCACATCGTTAGCTCGACGCGTTATTTACATACAAGCTCCTCCATGTTACTTCATTCACCGGTAGCGACCCAATAAAATCTGCAACACTTGAGCAAACGTAAACCAAAAACAAAAATATGCACACACATACACAAACATGATGGAAAACATATACATACAATCACTTATGGAAAACAACTATTTACAAGTATGTACAAAGTTTAAAAACATCAGTATGGAATTCAAAAGCAAATCAAGTATAACTATACAAGTGTATATACATTATAGACAAATATGTGCAAAGCTTAGAAATATAGAAACTATGCAATGCAACTCAATATCGAAACACCAATCCCCGGCAATGGCGCCATTTTGTTGAAGCGGTAAAGCGGCAAGCAAAAATTAATTTAGTACCCAGTTTTGTCGTATCCACAGGGATCGGAGGAGGGAAAGAGCGTCGTTCACGATCTCTATGTTTCTAAGCTTTTGTTTGAAATGAGATTATAAACGGTAACATGCGGAAATTAAAGGAACAAAAAGCAAGTAAATAACAATAACACATTCTTTGGAGAAGAGAAACTCAATAGAGATCAATCGATAACACATGCATTCTTTCGATCATATTATACATAAATCAAGCGTTCGTCTAATATCACCACGTATCACTCACAACAAAGGTTATGTCTAACGCAAAGTTGAGAGAACAACCGCATCGCCTCATCGATGATGTCTCTCGCAACTCGACAACATGGAGCATTAAGAATCGATACCCACGGTTAATGTTAGATCTAAATCTATCTCTAGAGTTCAGAACCTAACAGATATTGCTATAACATCCATATCAAACTAATGACTCGATTCATATATAACTCCAAGATCAGAATACGTACACATGAATAATATGCATTCAACTAATTTACCAAACGTATGTGAATATCGTTCTTCATCACTATTATCACGTATCCTCGCAATAACGCATCGATCCGACTCATGCTATTTATGCTACTAATCAACACAATACAATAAAAGATACAATGAATATCAACTCACAAGACCATGTCAAAAGTTTGCTCATTGATAGATGAAAATCTAAGATCAAAGATTTGAAAAGGTTTTTGTCAAGAACCACAAATAAACAATCAAAGACAATCAACAATAGAGAATCAAAACTAATTCACAAACATACATTAGATGAAGTACATAAGGTATCAAGAGATTTACATACAAAACCTCAACAAATAGATAATACAAAGAGATGAAAGGAGAAGAACCATTTTCTCACAACTTGTCAGAGCCGATTGAAGCAAATCCAACTCTGGATCATCAATATGCTTCCTCTAATGTTGTTTCTAAGCCTCTCTACTCCTAAAATATGTTTGATGAAGTTGGGAGAAAGTTCCCCCAAAAACATCCCTAAAAAATTGTGTTTTTATGCCTTATATGGTGTTTCTGTCCGTCAAAATTCGCCTGGCGCAATTCTGGTTCGCCTGGCGAAGTTAGGCGACTTATTCTGCACTTTTATCAAGCTTCTGGACTGTCTGGCTTGCCACAGCTTCGCCTGACGAGCCTGTGACGAAAGCTGTCATGACAGCAAAAATCCTGCACTGTTCTGGCCATAACTTTCGAACCGTAACTTCGTTTTTCGCCCGGTTTGAAGCGTTAGAAAGCTTATTCAATGCTCTTTATGAATATGACAAGATATACTTGCTTGAATACCTACAAAAATAAATGAAAAACAATTAAACTCAATGATATTTACACAATAACGCAGTATATACACTATAACGTAAAGTAAACGTATTTACAAACAAAGCGGGGTTTATTCGTACGATATTAACAAAAAGTATCGATAAGTGCAACAAAACTTATATAAAAAAATAGCTACAATTTGCACTTATCACTAATCCACAAGATTCAGGTTACAAAAGAGGTTATTCATATGGTGGAGTTATGGTTGAACAAAACCAAGGAAGTTGAATCTGTTAGGGAACACATTACTGTTGTTGAACCTTCTGATGGAACAAGCTATAAGAAGATTCATTTCAAGAATTTTAACCATGAAAAGATGAAGAAGATATAAACTATTATGAATGATCTTATCCATCTGAATGTAACTGATTTCGAATCAGATGAAGATCTTGAGAATTGCGCGAATTCAACTAGTCATGAAGATCAAAGACCTTTTTATGTTTTACATGATTTGTTGTTAGTTGTTGTTGTTGACAAGTTTTTTATTTGTGGTAGGTAGTTGTTGTTAGTTGTTGTTAACACGCTGCTTTTTGTCGTGACATGATTTACTTCCTTTTTGGGTTAAAAATGTACTGTTGGTTATTGTTGCTTGTTATATTACAATGTTAATGCTAGTTATCTTGTGATTGTTGTTACTTGTTATGTTACAGTGTACTTCTTATTTATGTTAACATGCCATTTTTTGTTGTGGCATGATTTACTTCCTAATTGGGTTAACAATGTACTGTTAGTTGTTGTTGCTTGTTATGTTACAATATTAATGCTAGTTTATGTTTTCAAAACAGGCGAACTCATATTATGGATGTGGTTCATAAATGTTTTATTTTTCTATGGAGAAACAATACAAGAAGTATGAATCGATTATGGAACTTTAATCCTCCTTGTACTTTTTCTTCATGGCAACCCAAAGTAGATCAACTTCAGATCATTCCATGAATCTTTTCAATAAAATGTATGTTGTTGTCGTTTTATTTATGTATATGTTGTTGTTGAGTTTATTATAATGTATGTAGATTGTTTGTTTTCACTCCCTTTATTGAACCTGCATTCATTTAAAGTGATTTAGAAAAGAATCATCTGAAAAATAAGTTGTATTTGAAATGCAACTTAGATCAAACATGATTTTGAATTGCATCAATCTCATAATTCATCTATGTTGCTCTTTAACACGTAGAACTTGGTCTATTGCCCCAAATTCTTCAAAGCAATGGCTCATTCTCTATTAATTTATTGTGCAAAACATCAAATGTGTTGAGAAATCAAATCATCTTCATCGTTGTCATCATAAAAATCTTCATCATTGATTAAAATAATGATGATGATAGCGATGATGATGATAATTTAGAATTAGACAACATATTGATGCTTTACAGAATAAACTAAGAATGAACTGTTGCTTTGAAGAATTTGGGGCATTGAATCAAATACTACGTGTTAAGAAGCAAAAGATGAATTACAGTATGAATGCAATTTGAAAAACAGTGGTTCGTTTAAGTTGTTTTTCAAGAACAATTTAATTTTTCAAATTATTATCTTCTACATCAAGTTTTATGGTTGTATATGTTTAGTGAGGTGTAAGGAAAAACAAGCAATCTACATATGTTATAATAACCTCAGAGTACTTTTCACAATGGATATCTTCTGTAACCGTGGTGAAATGTTAATTATTTCTAAATAAATTATTGCTGTTGATTTCGAACTAATGAAATATATATATATATATCACACCAATTGTTTAATATAATAGTTGCGATAGGTAGCGCACTACCTTGCTTATAACCACGGTCACATGCCCATTGTAGAAACCACCATACATACAATCACACGCTACCTAACAACGGACGTAAAACGGCCATTATATGTGATCCGAAGTATTCGAACTGGTCCACGTAAGCTGGTCGTCAGAAGGTGAGGTGCTCGGATGATTGCTGGTCGTCAGGCGTGCAACGTCCTCGGCTCGAGAATGAGGAGGGGAGGGGATGTACCTGCAAGGCACTCTGACGCTCAAGTAAGAAAGGGTCAGAGAAAAGGGGGAAGTACAAAGTGTATTCTTAGGGTAAAAATGTGATCCCTGACCCTCTCAAGTGAGAGGGTTTATATAGAGCCCCCAGCGCGTGGCCAACGGTCCTATTTTCGGGGCGAACCAACCGTTTTTCCCAAAGAATAGGCAACTGCCCAAACTAGTCGTTATGTCGGGCAGGGTGCCATGAACTAGCCGTTATGTCGGGCATAGACGCAGTTGCGGGCACCTGCCCATCGCTGTTCGGGCAGCGAGGAAGCCGTGCGTAACGGGCATCAGAGCCGGGGAGGGACGTTGCGTTCCTTGCCCGGTTTGAGGGGAAGAAATATCATTTTTGCCCCTCTGTGGATTGGGCTTAGGCAATTTGGACCGCTCTGGAGTAGAAGCGGATTGGGCCAATTCTAGCCATTGGTCCAGTCCAGAACAGGAGCCCCCCAAGTCGTTGCTCCCGAGCATGGGAGTGATGACTTAAGGACTGCTCGTCGCCCGGGGGAGTTACGCAGAGTCGTCGTAAGGAGACGAGGAAGATTGTCTCGATGTGCCCGTGGCCCTCTGTGTTCGTGATGTTTATGGTCGTGACCCTGTTGCCCGGTATTCGGGAAGAGAAAGCGTCAGACAGAATGGGAAAGGTTGGGCTGCCACGTGTGCATCGAGCCCTGCGTAGCAGTTAATAGGTAATTATGGCTAGTGGGCAGTCATTATTACCTACGGGCGCGTGTGTGCACGTGCCCCTCAGTATTAAAGGGGGAAGGTTGTCCCATTTTTCACTTTTTCCCTTTTGATTCTTCTTCGTCTTCATCAGCGTTCCTGCCCATCGCCGTCTTCAGAGCAACCGACCACCGTGCCAAGTTTCGAGCAGCCTTTCTCTTCTACTCAAAACAAATAAGTTCTCTGATTTCCAGCTTATTTTACTTCCTCTCATTGTCAATGGTAGATTGCATGCGGCTAGGGTTAGTTTTAGGAGACAAAGTAGGTAGATTTCTGGCGAGTGTTGGTGGTGGGCGGTGGTTCTGCCCATCTGCTGTACCAAGCATCTCGTCGGAGTAGGTAGCGCGTTCGGTGAACGTGGTGGTCCACGCCGTGGTTGCGAGTCGTGACCACCGCGTCTTACCATCTTCTGGTGGACTGGTGACCATTCCAGTGGAACGTTTCCAGATTCTGGTGGAGCTTTAAAGTTTCCGGTGGGGCTTCAAACGGAATTTGGGCACGAGCGCGGGGAGGTTCCTCGTAGGAAGATGGTAAGTCTCGGTCATCTCCTCGCGGGGAGGTTTTGTCTTTCTTCGTTTGATGTTAGGGATTAGGT
Organism: Lathyrus tuberosus; assembly: GCA_022829125.1. Lineage (NCBI taxonomy): Eukaryota > Viridiplantae > Streptophyta > Magnoliopsida > Fabales > Fabaceae > Lathyrus > Lathyrus tuberosus. The sequence continues at coordinate 2,417,920 of JALAZF010000199.1, read as the reverse complement.
CGGGGACGTTGTCCTTAGCCTTCTGCGCGCCCTTTCACTTGACTTAGCAGTGGAAGGGTGGATTTAATTTCCTGTCGAATTCACTGTCTTTTTCTGCTTTATCAAGTGATCGTAGGGACGATGGAGCCAGAGAGGGAAGTTATCCCCGTTACATCCGAGGAGGAGACTGTCTCCGAGGAGAGCAGTAGTACAACGGCCTCGAGCTCTGCGTCCTCGAGCTCGTCGGCTTCGAACTCCTCGAGCGAAGTCGAGGGGGAAGCGAGCGATGCTAAGGAGGGAGAGGATTTGGAGGTCGTGGAGGAGGACGTAATGGAAGAGGACGTTGATGTGTTCTACCCGGAAGAGTGGGAGGTTGCCGAACCTTCCGACCATATTTCCACGTTTTCCAGGTCTGCGGCGGACGCTTTTACCGAGGTGGGGCCAGCGGGTGAATGGAGAGTGCTTCTGCCTAATTCGGAAGAGCGGATCTACTCGAACTTCGGGGACTGCTTCGCGATGTACGAATATGCCTTCAAGGAATTGGGGTTGAGGTTGCCCTTCACTGACTTCCAGCGGTCGGTGTTTGAGCACCTGAAGTTGGCTCCTTCTCAGCTCCACCCCAATTCGTTGGCCTTCATACGGGCTTTTGAGTTGGTGTGCAAGCACCTTGCTCTGGGGACCACTCTTCCTTTATTCTTTGCTGTTTTCCACCTACAGCGGCAGTTGGCGGGGAAGAGGTATGGATGGGTCTCTTTGAAGCAGCCCAGAAAGTTGTTTAAGCCGTTCTCGGAGTCCATCCGAACGTTCAAGGGACGGTACTACATCGTCGAGCCATTGTCCGAAGCTGCTCAGGACAGCGTGTATGTCTGGGAGGTAGAGTATGATGAGAACGGAGATGAGCTGCTTAACGAGGAAGGGAAATATATCAGGGAGATAGTGTATAAGTTCCCGATCCGCTGGTCACCCGACCACTTCTCAAAGAAGCCCAGCGCCTACGTCTTTGAGCTGAGCGCGTTACACGGGCAGGATGCTGTGTCCTATGAGACGCTGGTGAAGTGGGTCAACTCCTTTGATCTTGCGAGCTACTGGATGAGTAAGGGTGCCCCTATCTACGAGGATGACGGGAGCCAGAGAGTTGAGTGCAGGTTTATCAACGTGAAGGCTCTGGTGGAGTGCAAGACTCCTGTGGATGCCGAGAAGTTGCTCGGTAGTCTTAGTTACTTATACTTTATTTGTTATTTCTTTTTCTTCCTCGTTGCTAACGTGTTCGTTTCATTTGTACAGGTGAGATGCCTCAGGCTCGTGATCGTGTGGTGAGGAACGCCATGGCGAGGGGCAAGGCTGGAGCGGCTCCTCCCAAGACCCGTCCTGTTGGTGGTGCTCGTGCTCTTCCTCTTGCTCAAACTACTCCGGGGACCTCTGCTACTCCCTCTCCTGGCCCACGGGATTCTCCGTTGCCTCTGACCTGGCGGACGAAGCGGCCGAGGACGTTAGATGCCGTGGACCTGACTCGGGCACCTGAGAAGGGAAAATTTGAGCTCCCCCCGTGCATACTTGATAGAAGATTTTTTTAGGGCAACACTTTGATCATTCCGTAGGCAGAATCGCTCAACCTGGGAAGCATGATCGAGCGAGCAAGAGGGTGCTGGTGGCCCAGGATGCTTCGGCCATGGTGAGGATGCTGGAAATGGCGGCTGTTTATGCGGAAGGGGACTCTGTGCTTGAGGCTGAACTCACTACTACCCGGGCCTCCGAGGAGTCCCTAAAGGAAGAAGTCAAGGGTGCTCGTGAGGCTAGGAGGAAAGTCGAGGAGGAGGCGGCCAAGCTGAAAGAGGAGGTAACCAGGCTGAAGGCGGAGAAGAAGGCTGCAGAGGATTTGAACAAGGAGCTGATGGCGGCCAGTGCCCCGGGTGCTGACGAACCGGACGAGATAAAAGTGTTGAAAACTAGGGCTGAGCTGGTCGCCAGCATACTGCAGGCCAGGGAGGATGGCATTGCTCTGGCATCGGAGTCTTTTGAAAGTGTCGTGGCCCAGTTGCGGGTGGTGAACCCCGGGCTCAACATTTAGACCGATGGTATCCACTACCTTGCACAAGTGGAGGATGATCGCATCGTCTTGCCCGCAGGCCTGGTTTTCGACACCCCCGAAGCTCAGACCGAAGATCAGCCAGCGGAGGAGCAGGAGCCCGAGCCCGAGGCGACTGAGCATGTGGAAGGATGAGGATTCAGGTTGTTTTGATGTTGTTGTGTTTTGTCCGGCCTGCGTGCCGTTGATTAATTTGTAATTTATTTGGTTTTGGGGGGGGGGGCATGGCCCCCTTTTTTATGTAATACGCACAGTCTTTTGGCCCTTGTGGCCTTTTTATTTAATGCTCGGTTCATTTATACAATTTTTGTTGTACTTTACATTATTGTTGTACTTTACCTTAGTGGTGCATGTATGACTGCCCGTCGGAGGGTGTGTTTGTTAATGGAGCTTTCTTTTGAAAGATAGCTCGCTGTGTGTGAATTCGCCAGTGCGGGGAACTGGTCGAATAGCCGGGGAAGGCCCTGGCGAGGTTGCGGATCTCAGGTCGCGATTGAGGCCTGAGGTCGCGGCGTGAACGTCCCATCGCGAGCTGGGGTTCTGCCAATCATGGTACTTGGGCGAAGGCGGTGCTCGGTCGAGGGCCGCCGACGAGCAGAGTTCCGGCTCGTTTATTTGAGCGGGATTCTACTTCGTGTGCATGCGTCGTTTGTACCTCGACGAGCATGATGACTGCTAGGTGGTCCTTGATGTGAGGAAGCTATGGTTACTCTAGCTGTAGTATTGATTAAGTCTCTCAGCGTTCCATGGTCGAGGGAGTGCCTCCCTGTTAAGGTTTTCGAGGAAGTATGCACCATTTCCTGTTTTGGCACGGACTCTGTATGGCCCTTCCCAGTTGGCCGCTAGCTTGCCTTCGCGAGAGTCCTTGTGGTTTCTTCGCAGGACAAGGCTGCCCACATCGAACTCTCGTCGTAAGACTTTGGCGTTGTGCCTGATTGCTATTTTTTGCTTAAGGGACGCTTCGCGGAGGGCTGCTCCTGTCCGGATTTCCTCGACGAGGTCAAGCTCTTCTCTGATTGCTTCGTTATTCATTTCCTCGTCTAGAGGTGATTCGGTCCTTCTGGACGGTACGTGGATTTCGATGGGTAAAACAGCCTCCATGCCATATGCTAAGTGGAAAGGCGTTTCCCCGGTGGTGGACTGGGGAGTAGTGCGATATGCCCATAAGACGCTGTGGAGCTCCTCGACCCAGGCTTTCTTTGTTTCATCCAGTCTTCGTTTGAGGCCACGAAGGATGACGCGGTTAGCCGCTTCCGCCTGCCCGTTGGTCTGGGGGTGCTCTACCGAAGCGAAGTGTTGCTTTGTTCCGAGATGGGCGACAAAGTCTTGGAACTTCTTGTCCGTGAATTGTGTTCCATTGTCCGTGACGATTGCTTGGGGGATCCCAAAACGGGCAAGAATATTCTGCTTGTAGAAGCGTAGAATGTTAAGTGTTGTTATCTTTGCTAAGGCTTCTGCTTCTATCCATTTTGTGAAATAATCTACGCCCACTATTAGGTATTTGTTTTAACTGGACCCCGTCACGAAGGGTCTTAGGATGTCTAGGCCCCACCAGGCGAATGGCCACGGGGATGTCAAGCTTTTCAGCTCGTTAGGTGGAGCTAGGTGCATATCCCCATGCCGTTGGCATTTGTCGCATTTCTTCACATGCTCCTTGGCGTCTTGCTGCATAGTTGGCCAGTAATATCCTTCCCGGAGTGCCTTGCGGGCAAGGGACCTTCCTCCCGGGTGCTGGGCGTTAATGCCTTCGTGGATTTCTCGTAATACGTGGGGGACAATCTCCTCCTCTATGCACTTTAGTAGTGGGATGGAGAAGCCCCTTCGGTAAAGTTTATTTTTGAGGATGACGTACGAGCAAGCTCTTCGTCTGATGGTGCTGGCTTCCTTGGGGTCATCCGGAAGTTCGTCCCTGGTGAGGTAGTTGTACACGGGCGTCATCCAGCAGTCGCTGTCCCCGATCGCGTGTACGTGTAGGGTCGAGGACCCCTTATCGATGCTGGATCGGGGAAGTATCTCTTGGATGACTGACCTGTTTCCGCCTTTCCTCTTGGTGCTCGCTAGTTTGGACAGGACGTATGCTCGCACGTTGTGTTCGCGGGGAACATGTCTTACTGCTACCGTCCTGAACTTCGACAACTTTTCCTTGACTAGGGTAAGGTATTCAGATAGACTGTCGTTTTTGGCCTGATACTCCCCGAAAATCTGGTGGGCTACGAGCTGAGAGTCCGTGCAGATGACGATTTCTTCTGCCCCTAGGTCTTCGGCTAGGCACAACCCGGCGAGGAAGGCTTCATACTCATCCTGGTTGTTCGACGTGGGGAAGGACAATGTGAGAGATGCCTCGACTATGGTCCCTTCGTCATTTTCCAGAATTACTCCTGCCCCGCTGCCGCTCGAGCTGGATGCTCCGTCCACGTAGATGGTCCATCTGTTTGCTGTGTGGGGCGAGGAGTCTGAGAAGGTTACTTCCGCCACGAAATCGGCCAGGGCCTGTGCTTTGAGAGCTTTCCTGCTTTCATACCGGACGTCAAATTCGGACAGCTCTAGCGACCACTTGAGCATTCGACCGGCCATGTCTGGCCGGCACAGCAACTGCTTGATGGGCTGATCCGTCCTCACTACGATCGTGTGGGCCAGAAAATAGTGTCTCAGTCGTCTGGCATCATTTACGAGGGCCAATGCTACCTTCTCTATTTGTTGATATCGTAACTCCGCGTCTTGCAACGCTTTGCTCGTGAAGTATAGTGGTTTTTGCCCGCCCGGAATTTCGCGAATGAGAACGGCGCTCACGGCCTCGGCAGTGACGGCGAGGTATAGGAACAAAACTTCCCTGGTATCTGGTCGTGATAACACGGGCGGTTTCGACAGGGCTTGCTTTAAGTGAAGGAGGGATGCCTCGCATTCTTCGGTCCATTTAAACGCGGCTTCTTTTCTCAAGAGCTTGAAGAAAGGAAGGGCGTGTTGGGCGGATTTTGCGACGAAGCGGAATAACGAGGTGAGTACCCCGTTGAGGGACTGGATGTTCTTCTTAGACGTGGGCGTTGGGAACTCAGAGAATGCCCGAAATTTGTCAGGGTTAGCTTCTATTCCTCGTTCCGTCAAGTAGAAACCAAGGAATTTACCTGCCCGTACGCCGAACGTGCACTTCTCTGGGTTAAAACGCATTTGATATTTTCTTGCTTGCTTGAAAATTTTTCGAAGATGGACGACATGGTCTAGTTCCTCGTGGGACTTTACGATCATGTCGTCCATATATACCTCGAGCATGTAGCCTATTTGTCCTTGGAAGACTTTGTTCATCATTCGTTGGTACGTAGCGCCGACGTTCTTCAGACCGAAAGGCATTACGTTGTAATAATAGTTGCCTGACTCAGTCATGAAGGCCGTGTAAGTTTTATCGCTCGCGGCCATCGGGATTTGATTGTAGCCCGAGTAGGCGTCGAGGAACGATAAAAGCTTAAAACCTACTGAGTTATCTACGAGCTTATCTATATTGGGGAGGGGATAGGCGTCCTTCGGACAGGCCTTATTAACATCGGTATAATCAACGCACATTCTCCATTTGCCATTATTTTTTCTTACAAGTACAATATTTGAGAGCCATGTAGTGTATTTAGCCTCAGAAATAAACCTAGCTTCTAGAAGGTCTTTGACAGCTTTCTCTGCGGCTTCCATCTTCTCCGGGGACTGTTTCCTTCTGCGCTGGGCAACGGCTTTGACGGCCGGATCAATTGTAAGCTGGTGGCAAGCGACGGAGGGGTCCAATCCTGGCATTTCAGCAGCGCTCCATGCGAACAAGTCTGCGTTCTCCCGGAGGCACGCTTTTAGTTGTCTCTTGGCCAGGTGGGGGAGATCTGCTCCGATCTTCACTCCCCGTTGGGGGTCTTCTCCGAACGGAACGATCTCGAAGTTGCCATCTGGGATGGGGCGTAGGAGATGGCCGCTGTTGTGGGACTGGCTGCCCGAAGTCGTTTAGTCTTTGGCGTGATCATCCTCGCTGAAACGGCTGTCCAAGTCGATGGATTCGACCTGGGGGAGTGGCTTTGGCTGCTCGGACCTGCTGGGCAGAGGAGGACGGCCAGATGTCCTCGGCCTCGCTGAGATGGTTCTCAGTCCTTTTGATGCTGCTTCAAAGCATCGACGGGCTGCTTCGATGTCGCCGTGGAGGGTGGCGACCATCCCTTCAAAAGTGTAGTACTTCATCTTGACATGTACGGTGGAAGGTACTGCAATCAACTCTGCCAGGGTTGGCCTTCCAAAAATGCACTGATATAGTGATGGGCATTCAATTACCAGAAACTGTGCTTTGATCGCTCGGGTTGTCTTTCCTGAATCGAAGGTCACGATGAGCTCTACGTAACCTCGGGGCCTTGTTACTGCTCCGTTGAATCACTGCAGGTCGGATCCAACGTATGGAGTAAGGTGAGAGTCGTCCAGCTGCAGTGTCTCGAACAGGTGGTTGTACATTATATCAATTGAACTGCCCTGGTCCACGAGTATCCTGCGAACGTCGAAGTTCGCCATCCTTGCCCGGATGAGAAGCGGGATGCTTGAGTTTGGTGACCCACCGAGGAGCTCCTCCTTGTAGAAGGAAATGGGAGAGGATCCTTTGTGAGTGGTATCCAGCGAGGTGACTTCGTTGGAGCTTTTGCTGATCAGTTGATCGAATTTCCTCTTGACTGAACCGACCGGGATTTTGTTGAATCCACCACCGGAGATGACCATGGCCGACGGGAAGGTCTCCCACGGGCTGTGAGCGCCGAGGAACGTCGAGGCGGGCAGACTATCAGGGATACAGAAGTCTTCTGGACGAGTTATGGACATGGCGACCTGTACATTGGTGTCCTCGGAGGGCGGAGTCTCTTCTGCAGCCTTCTTGCTCTCCTGGGTTTCTTGCCGGGGAGCATCTTTCTTCTTCGCGAACTGCTTCAGGTGGCCGTCGCGAATGAGGATCTCTATGGCATCTCGGAGGTGGATGCATTCTTCCGTCGTATGGTCGTGGCTCTTGTGGAAGCGGCAATACTTGGATTTATCTACACCCGGCCTGGCCGGCAGCTGTTTGGGGAAACGGACTCCCGCCTGCTTGAATTCTGAGTTGGCACATTCGGACAAGATTTTCTCCCTCGAGGTAGTGAGGGGGGTATATTCATGGAACCGTCCAGAAGGTCCCTTCTGTTCGCGTGCATCGCGAGGCCTATCGTCGCGTCTTTTATTTCCTCGACGGGATGTCGAGGGCACTTCAGCTCTGGATGACCGGGCACCTTCTTGGTGACGGGAGGCCCGGACAGAGTGGGCAGCGACCTTCTCCTCGTACTGTATATGCGATTGGGCTTGGTGGAGGAGGGAGTTGAGATTCCTCGGTGGATCGAGGCCGATGGCTTTCGCGAAGTCTGAGCCAGGACGTAATCCCTGCTCGAGCAAGAATTTCTTCATCTCGTCGGTCGTTGGCACTTGGACGGCTTCCTTGTTGAACCGGTCAATGTAGTCCCGAAGAGGTTCATCTCTTCCCTGCACGACAACTCCGAGGGACGCCTCAGTCTTTGGATGGCGTCGTGATGCGGTAAAGTGTCGGGAGAAAATCCTCCCGAGCTGCCTCCAGGATGTGATGGACTCCTCCGGCAGCTGTTTGTACCAGGTCATTTCTCCCTTCCGGAGCGTGGTTGGGAACAGGCGGCATTTGATGGCTCCTCGTACACCTCTGTAGTCTAGAAGGGCATCTATGTTTTCTATGTGCTCGTCTGGGTCCGTGGTTCCATCATAAGTCCCTAGCGACAGAGGCTTCTCTAGTCCTTTAGGGAGGCGGGTGGCCAGGATCCTGCGGGACAACGGGCCACGAGGCTCGTCGTCGCTGTCCGAACTTGAAGTCGATGGTGACCGTTGTCTGCGCTCGCGGCGGCGGTCTCTGCGAGGTGAGGGTGATCGTGGCCGGTCGCGAGGTCTGACCGGTGGAGAATGCCCGTCCTGCCTCGTTCTCTTGTGTCTTGGTGGTGACTGACCCCGCAGGGAGATATGGTCGCGCTTGCGAATGCGTTGTGGTTCAGGCTCACGCCTCGTCATACGGTCTTCCCGGCGCCTAGGTGGCGGGCTTCTTGATTTCTGGTGTTTCCTCTTGGGAGGAGAGGATCTTGGAAGAGATGCTTCCTCGAGAGCTCCTATCCTTTCTCCTTGCTGCAAGATAAGGAGGTTTGTGCGGTTGACAGCTTCCAGGAGGGCTGCAACGGCCAGGTCAGTGTTGGGAGGGCCAGGAATTGGTCGTTCCCCCAACGGTGGCTGTTTTCCTCCTTGCTCGATGGGAGGAGGAGTTGGAGACGCAGTGGCCCCGTCCCGAAGGAAGCGGGGATCAGAAAGTAGCAACGAACTGCCGTCGGCGTCCATCTTGTTGACGGGGGTGAGAACCGTAGCGTCAGCACCTTTCACGGAATTCTGAGCGGCCATGTGTGGGCGGATCAAAGAAAGTATGTTTTGATCTTTTAGTTTCCGAGGAGGAAAGAAAGAAGGGGAGAACAAGGAGTTCCCACAGACGGCGCCACTGATCCAAAGTATTCGAACTGGTCCATGTAAGCTGGTTGTCAGAAGGTGAGGTTCTCGGATGATTGCTGGTCGTCAGGCGTGCAACGTGCTCGGCTCGAGAATGAGAAGAGGAGGGGGTGTACCTGCAAGGCACTCCGACGCTCAAGTAAGAAAGGGTCAGAGAAAATAGGCAAGTACAAAGTGTATTCTTAGGGTAAAAATGTGATCCCTGACCCTCTCAAGTGAGAGGGTTTATATAGAGCCCCCAGCGCGTGGCCAACGGTCCTATTTTCGGGGCGAACCAACCGTTTTTTCGCAAAGAATAGGCAACTGCCCAAACTAGCCGTTATGTCGGGCAGGGAGCCATGAACTAGCCGTTATGTCGGGCATAGACGCAGTTGCGGGCACCTGCCCATCGCTGTTCGGGCAGCGAGGAAGCCGTGCGTAACGGGCATCAGAGTCGGGGAGGGACGTTGCGTTCCTTGCCCGGTTTGAGGGGCAGAAATATCACTTTTGCCCTTCTGTGGATTGGGCTTAGGCAATTTGGGCCGCTTTGGAGTAGAAGCGGATTGGGCCAATTCTAGCCATTGGTCCAGTCCAGAACAATATGTGTTTAGCAACCGTCATTATATGTGTTTTCCGAAGACTTAGACGTTGGACGTTTAGTTTTAATGTGTTAGTTGAAAAGGAAGGGGGTGGTATTTGTAATGGTTAATTTGATATTATATCTAAGTAAACAATTTCACCACAGTTGTTTTACTAGGTTTTGAACCCATGACCATTCGCTTTATATCACAACGGTTGTATATTTTGACTGATGTGATATATAGCACGCTACCTAGTTTATGACAACGGTCCAAGGCCCGTGGTGGAAAGCATCATACATACAATCACACCCTACCTCACAACGGTTGGTCGGACGTGGTTGTATCCATTTTCCAACCATTATGATTGGTTATTTCCATAGTAGTGAAAATTATACAATATGGGTATGACATGGTGAAGTGGATAAAAAAGAAATTGTGATGTCATAAAGACACGAAGCTGATATAGATATGAATGATCGATTAAAAGATATGATCCTTGATATTGAAGAGTCTTCTTTTAAGAAAGTCCATATTTATGAGGCTTTATGTAGTGACAAGGATGTGTCCTTATATAAGGGGTGCACATGTTTTACAAGATTGTGTGTGGTGTTAAAATTGTTTAATATGAAGGAAAAAAGTTGGTGGAGGGATAAAAGTTTCGCATCATTTTTTGAGTTACTAAAACAAATGCTACTAAAAGATAACAATTTGTCGGACCATAGTTACGAGGTCAAGAAGATATTGTGTCCAATAGATTTGGAGTACATCAAAATACATGCATTCCATAATGATTGCATATTATACAGTAAAGAGTATAAAAAATTGAATTAATGCCCGAAAATATGGTGAGTTGCGCTACAAGGTAAATGACAACACTAGTGATGACGATACAATCCAAAACCATCAATCTTATGCCAATAGACTCAAAAAAATCAAGTTGCACAACTTCTTACTAAGCCATAACTATTAAGAACACTACAAACCACAATTGTCAAACACCATTTTGTTCACCACCAACCACCAATATTATGATCACTCTTAACCTCAACAACCATGTTCACATTGGTTAACTACCACTATGAACATCGTTTATCATCACTTCATCAATCTTCGATCATAAATTTGATTATTAGTTACCATCGTCAACTACCACTATAACCACCACTAGTTTTCACCACCAACTACCACCACTTTAACCTCGTTAAACCACCAACCACCACTTTGACACGACCAACTACCACCATTCTAACGACATCCCGTCACCATTCCATCATTTCCTGACAACCATAACTTTGAACCATTATTATTAAAATTACTACTAACATAATTATATATTTGTAAAATTTTAATTATTTTGCAAACTTAATAATATATAAGTTATTTGAGTTAAGATATTTTTATCATGAAAATGTATATATTTTTATGTTTATGTTTGATACTAATTTTGATTTGTAAATTTTACAACTCAAAACTAAAACTATTTTAATTTTTACAAATTTTAAGATTAAAAAAACTAATTTCAATTTTTATATATATTTTTAAATAAATTATTGATTTAAATTAAAAAAAAAATATGAAAATAGACAGTGAAATTGATGAGAAAAAAAAAATTTATGGAGAGTTCATTTAATTTAAAAAAAATTGTATTTTTAAATATTTTATTCATCACAAACTTAAGAAGGCTTAGCTCATTTAGCTCTTTTTTTTGTAAATAATAATTTGAGAGGATATTTTAATAAAAAGTATAAGTAAGTATTTATGATTAATATATTTTAACATTTAAAAAACTATAACAACATATATTAAATTTAAATAATTTATTTTTTTTAAATAGTAATTCAAAATCATCATTCAGAACAATTTTGGAATTACTAAGATTTAATATTATTAAAAAAAATCATAAAACTCTTTCTTAAAACCTTCAAATATATTCACTCTATTTTTTATTTTTTTCTCAAAGTTGTTTTCGCTTAAACTTAGGGGTGCTAATTGATTTGGACTAATTCGAATCAAACCGGAATCCAAACCATGATGTTTGAGTCGGATATTTTTTTAGTTCGGGTAAAAACCAAAACAAACCAATCTCGATTTTAATTGATTCGGGCAACAGATTTCTAAATATCTACCCGCGAACCCGTCAACCCGAACCAATCATATTAATTCATATAATTTATATCTTTCTCATAAAAATTTGCATAAAATATTCAACTTTAAGTAGGAAGAAAAATAAAACGTCATTTGTTCATTTCACAACATATATGAAGAAATGAAAAATATTAAAAAATTTATATTATTATAGAAAATTAATTGATATAAATTAAAAAATATTTAAAAATATTTTTGCACATTTGTTTTTAAAGTATCCGATCGATCCAACTCAAACTAATCCATTATTTCTCGATTTGGTTCGGTTAAGGTTTTATCTAAAAATATGAAAATCAAATCCAAACCAATCCTTATAATTTTCAATCGATTTGAGTATAAATTCTCCCAAAAGAAAACCAAACCAACCCGCAAACATCCCTTCTTAAAGTCTCACATAAGAGCACTTCAATAAGATATTGAATAATTTTTTATAGTTTAACAAAGACGTTTTGTGTTTGTATTCAATCTTGGACATGCATCAATTTTATATATTTTTTGAGAGAAAACTTTGTTGCTTATTATTATCTTCTCCGACTCAAGTGATTAATATTTATAATTACGCGTAAAAAGTACTCAATTTCTTTTGAAAAAAGTTTCAAGAACAAAGCATGAAAATTTTACAATAGAAAAAAAGAAAAAAGTATAATACTAAAAATTATTATAATTTATCAAAAATTTTAAAATCCACTTTAAACTCTGATCCATATTAGAAGTTGGCGTAGGTTTCTCGTAAAGAATTTTGCACCCCTTCTTAGTATTACCCTATATGTCTATAAATATACAGACATTAAGAATAGTGAATTTTGTTCCATTAAATTTTTGGTTCCGATCAAAATCTTTTGTTTGGCAAAATAGTGGAGTTAAAAAGATACGGGACCATTAAGTTTCTTTAATTTCTATAAATAAAAAATGTTTCTTTAATTTCACTTCTTTTAATTGTTTCTATTAATTTGTGTGGTATATATTCAAGCGCATGTTACAAAGTAGATGCTTTATTTTATTTTTTTTGAAAAGCAATTGAAATATCATTGAAAATGAATGCCAGCGGTATTCACTAGGGCTGGACAGCCGACGGATTGGGTTGGATTCGGGCCCAAAAATCCAATCCGTCCCAAACTACGGTTCTCAAAGAAAGGCCCAATTTCGTCCATTTATATTATTAGGTGTATCGGTTTACCGTTTAACGGTTCTGCGGTTTTTCGGATCGGTTAGAACGGTGAACCATTTTAATTTTTTTTATATATTCTTCTCTGATTTGCTAATAAAAAATGACAAAATAAAAATCCAAAATAAAAATTAGATACAAACATCCATTAAAAACCAGATTTTATAAATTAACATAAATTAAAAAATAAAAAATAAGTAAATAAATGATAAACAGGTAAGATTACAACATGAAGTTCATTGTTTCTTCTAGATCCTTCTTTAACTTCATCTTCTTTCTTCCCAGATCCTTCTTTAAATTCATCTAACAATAAGCTTTAAACAAACACATTTCTTCAACAATCCATCTTCTCAATCAAAATCATCAGGCTGTAGACAAACACAACATATAAAGAAAAGGAAGTTAGATTATAATCTAATCTCAGTTCAACATTTACAAAATATAGATTAAACAGGAGTGAAGAGAGAAATATAAATCAAACAGAAATGAAAAAAAAGAAAGTGAAGAGAGAAAAGCGAAGAAGAGAGTGAATAGATCTAACAGAAATGATTTGAGACAAGCCAAATGAAGAGAGAGTGAATAGAGAGAAAGAAGAAGTAGAAAAGGTGAGAAACATAATGAGACGGCTAGGTTTTTTTTTAGTGATATATTGTTGGAATGATGGATATGTGTGTATTGGGCTGTAAAAAATTCCAGTCCAACCCAATTTAAATTAATGCGGTCGGGTTCAGTTTCATTTGGGTTGAATTTTTTCAACCGAACCGAACCGCCACAACTCAATTGAAACCGGTTTATTATTGTTTATAGACCCGACAACCGTATTTGATCCGACCGCATGCAAGCGGTTACTGTGGATCAGATGGATAGGGTCGGTTTATTAAAAACCTGTCCACCCCTAGTATTCACCATTACAACAGAGCCTATAAGAGTACAGGAAATTTCCAACCAAAACTCCAACCTAAACACTAAATCCCTAAAGGGTTCAAATGAAAAGCAAAGAAATTAGAGTTGGGAGAGGAAATATCCCTCAAAAAAGCCCACTTCCAAATCAAAAACTTTATATTCCAACAAATATTATTAAAGTTAACCGGTTCATTGCTAAAAGTAAAGCAATTTCTTGCCTTCCATAAGCACCAACTTTTCGCTATCCAACCGCTTCCTAACCGATTTGCCGTTGAAGCATTCCAACCATACCGGCACCAAGAAGAGAAAAAAGTCCAAAAGCATCCAGCAAAAGAGATATCACAATCTATCCAAACCCCAATACTATTCCAAACCTTTACCGCAAATGAGCAGGAGAAGAGGAGATGGATTAACCTCTCAAGCTCAGAATTACAGAAGCAACACAACTGATCAGATAAAATCAGACCTCTCTTGAGCAAGTTATCCTCCAACCAAAAGTCTTAAATTTGGGTGGGATGTTGAGCTTCCAAACCTGAGAGAGTTGTTGTCTTTGATTCGGATGGATTTCTAAAAAACTGTCACAAGATCTGAGTTCTTTGTAGACCTCTCTTACACTATAGTCTTTAGAAATACCCAAAGACCAACCAGCAAAGTCTTCACGGCCCATGCAAGGGTAAAGAAGCAACTCCTGCTTCAAAGAAGCCAGCAGGTTGTTTTCTTCCTGCGAAAGAGGGGAAAAGATACCTAAATCATTCCAAGACTAATTTCTGTCGACGAATTCACCCATCGAAGAAACCGGAACATCCTTTGCTTTACTTCTAAGAAACAGAGCTTCGTATTTATGAGGCAAAATGCCTGCACCGTACCAGCGACCAACCAGAACAGAACACGGTTCCCATCTCCCAAAGTGAATTTGACTGAACCTGCAAAAGAAAAAGCAGAGTTAGCAGTAACAACACCCTGTTTGAGCAGGTCCTTCCACCAATATGAAGAAGTAGTTTTGGATATTGCTTGGTATTCCGCCAAAAGCTTGCCTTCGACAAAACCGTATCTCCCCCTCAAGACCTCCTTCCAAAGAGCATGCCTTTTATCCATGAACTTCCACTTCCATTTCAACAATAGGGCAATGTTGAACACCTCTAAACCAATAATCCCCAAACCGCCTTTTTCCTTCGGACTACACACTATATCCCAAGAAACCCATTGAATTTTTTACTTTGAATCCAATCCACCCCAAAAAACATTTCTCCTTAAAGAGTCAATTTTCTTCAAAACCAACTTAGGAATTCTGTAGAACGAAAGCCAAAAGATGGGAAGACTAATCAATGTCGAGTTTATAAGAGATAACCTACCAGCCATAGATAGAATTTTCCTTTCCACGCACGAGTTTGTTTCTAAACATATCAACCAAGAAATCCCAAGAGGAGACTCTTCTAGGATTTATTCCTATGGGAATGCCCAGAAAACGAAAGCGAGTCGAATTAATTTTACAAGCAAGGAAGACCGAAGCAGCTTCAAGGAAATGGCTGCTCACATGGATACCCATAATGCTACTCTTGTTAAATTAACCTTCAAGCCCGAAACAAGCTCGAAACTTCTAAGAACCGTTTTAATGCTCCAAAGGTTGAGCCAACTTCCTTCTCCAAAAATTAGCGTATCGTCAACAAATTGAATAATATCCATCCTAAGGTTGGGACATACCTCAAAGCCTTTGAAGGAACCAATAGCTAAGGCTCTTTTCATGAGTTGGGTGAGACCTTCAGTAGCTAGAACAAAGATGAAGGGAGATAGTAGGTCTCCCTGGCGGAGACCCCATTCCACTGCAAAATCCTTCGTAGGGCTTCCATTCACCATAATTGAGAGATGACACTAGAATAAACATGCTTTCATCCATCTTCTCCATTTACTTCCAAACCCCATAACTACGAATAGGTGCCTCAGATAGTTCTAATTCACACAATCGTAGGCCTTCTCGAAATCCACCTTAAAGAGTAAACAATCCTTAGCATCTCTAGTAGCCAAGTCCACTATCTCGTTTGCTATGACCACAACTTCCAACATCTGCCGACCCGGAACAAAAGCGGATTGGCTTTGGCCCACCAATCTACCAATGACATTTTTTAACCTGTTCGCCAAAACTTTCGCCAGGATCTTGTACAAACCTCTAACCAAGCAAATATGCCTGTATTCTCCCAGAGGCAAAGGAATTTCCACCTTAGGAATCAACGTGATAAAGGCAGAGGAGATAGCTTTAGGTAAAAAAGCTCTATTGTGAAAATCGTTCAGGAATAAGATGATCTCCTTCTTCAAGAAATCCCAACACTTTTTAAAGAAAAAGAAGTTGAAACCGTTCGGGCCCGGACTTTTCGAGCTGTCATAACTCTACACTGCCTGTCTGATTTCCTGTTCTCCGAAAGGAGCTTCCAAAGAATCAGCTTCCAACTCAGTCAACCTGTTGAAAAATCCGGCTGGCAGTTGCGGGCGAAGCTGCTCTGCTTTAGAGAACTTAGTTTTGAAAATTTTCCAAACTTCCTCTTTCACTCCTTCAACAGAATCCACTTTACCTTCTTCAGTTTCCACCATCCCTATGAATTTCCTTTTCTGCCTCCCTTTTATTTGGTTGTGAAAGAACCTGGTGTTCCCATCTCCATCCCTCAACCAATTATTTCTAGCTTTTTGAGATAGAATACTATCCTTAATATGTAAATGCTTCCAAATCTGATTTTGAGCCTCAGCTCATTTAGCCACCAACTTTCCTACCTCAGCAGCGTCACAGCTAGTTAGATAAGAGTCTAACTCATTCATATCTTCAATTCCCTCTTCCACCTTCAGGTCATGCCAACCAAACACCTTGATGCTCCAAGCTCTAATCCTAGCTTTAAGAACCTTGAATTTCTCCTTTATAACAAATTCGCTTCTACCTTCAATTCTGATATCCTCCCACTCCATTCTCACAAAGTCTAGAAACCCCGAATGTTCGAACCAGCAATCAAAAGATTTGAACGGTTTGAAACCCCAATTAACATGTTTGAGATGAAGCCAGATAGAACAATGATCCGACACCTCCCTCTTCCCTATCAACTGGCATATTTCCCCATTTGCTTATAATAGAGTTATCAACCAAGAACCTATCTATTCTACTCATAGATAGACCATCTCCACTAAACCACGAATATATGTTTCCGTTCACCGGAAAATCAACCAACCCACTCTCACAAATGAACGTTTCAAACTCCCTCGTTTCCACCTTTCTGGAAGAAGATCCACGACTCTTCCTCTCCGAACAGTGTGAAATGGCGTTAAAATCCCCTTTCCATTATCCAAGTTCCATCAGAGAATTTTTCCCTCAAGTTAATGAGTTCCTTCCATAAATCCTCTTTGCACTAGAATCACAAGCAAAATAGATGTTTACCAAGTAAAAGATTTCAGAATTCCAGCTAACTTTAGTACCCAAAAAACACTTCCCATGGAAAGACATTAAGGGTTGAACAAAAAGTTCCCTCCACATGGTTATTATACCCCCAGACAACCCCTGAGCTCTACTAAAAGACCAACCAACATCAGGGACATTCCACAAGCTGTTGATTATTTTACTATCTACTATCTTCATTTTCGACTCCTGAATAAAGAAAATGTCATATTTACCTGAAGAAATTATCTTGTTGATTCTCCTTCTCTTTGAAAGATTACCTCCTCATCTTATGTTTAACGACCCGATAATCATTTCAACCTTTTTAAAGACTCCTTCTTTCTACTATTTCTGGCTTTATCCGATCTTTCCATTTCATTGATCCTCAAGGGGAATTCAGCTGCTCTTTCACCCGCCACAACACCTAGTTCCAAAGCCCCTTTCCAGATTTTGCTTCCAATATTAGATTCCAAGTGCTCCCAAAACCTAGAATTCCCAACTCTTACGTCCGAATCAGAGATCTGATCGCAACACAGAATTTCACTTGCTGAAAATTTAACAGACTCATCAGAACAAACAAGATTTTGGATCAATCTTTTAGAAAGATTGTTCCCCTCACGAAATTGAGACAACTCAACGGAGGCAGAAAAATTTTCAATAGGATCTTCAGAACCCTGCAAACTGACCAAGGGAGTTGGGCCCAAATCCCTCTTAGCCTTTTTTTCTTGAGTCTTCTTTTTTGTTTCGGCCCAATAACCTCCAATAGCTTATTTAGTTTTAACTTTTTTGAAGGGGCCATCTGACCACTACGCGCTAAACTTCTTAAAAGAAAGCTTTCTAATGCACTAATCCCAATAAGGTCATGGTGAGAGGGCGCAGACCTACCTAAAAGTTGACTTACTCCCATTGGTCCTTCTGCAACTGTTGAATGCAGAATAGGGCAAGCAGCAAAAATATTTATTTTCGGAAGAATTCCCTCTGGGATTTATGTCGTGTCCACAGAGATCGGTTCGAGGGAAAGAATTTCGTTCGACAGTCTCTCGCGTTTATGAGTTTGGTTTTAAAATAGTTTCCAAACAAGAAAACATAAAAGTAAATATTAAAACAAAAAGAAATCATTCTTCAGAGAGAAAAACTCGTCCGACAATGCATATAAATCACTCCTCACAAACTTAAACTTATCGACTAGTTATACTCCACCTACAATACTCCTCAATATCACCCAGCATCGCTCACAACAAAGGTTATGTCTAACGCACAGTTGAGATAACAACCGTGTCACTCTCTTCGTCACTCTCGCGAGCGAAGCCTCGAAACACGGAAGGCATTAAGCTTCGACGCCTATTGAAGATTGTTAGCTCATAAATCTATCTCTAGAGTCCAGAAACTAACAGATAATCATCCCTAATCGAAGTTCGCGAAGGTTATGTCTAACGCAACCCAAACCCCGCGCATAAAGCAAAAATCAGAGACAATCACCAATAAAGATTTGTAAAGCAGATATCATATAACGCCATGGGAGACAAATATACATGAGTTCAGAATAAATACATATACACAACCCAACATAGAAGAGAAACACAAAGAAGAAAAGAAATGAACCAAACATCTCGCGGTTTGTCAATGCCGATCGAAGATCAATCCACCACGGTTCATCCGTATGCATGCTTCTATGTTGTTTTCTAAGCTAATCTACCAAAGAATGAGGTTGATGAAGTTTGGAGACAAAAATCACCCCCAAACAACATAACAATACAAAAAATGAAGTCAAATGAATTAAATATAAAATTTTGGTTCAGACAAATTCGCCAGGCGGATTGAAAATTTGCCTGGCGGATTCCCCTTTTTCTCTCACATAGCTGCACAATCAAACCGACTGGCAGAAAATATCTAGATTCGCTAGGCGGATTGAAAATTAGCCTGGCGGATTGCCCAAAATTCGCCCGGCGAACATGACGCGAGCAAGACGCGAGCACAAGACAACAACCACTTGAATTTCCAACTTTTTACTCGCCACAGACTCGCCCGGCGAAATTCTCAAATTCTCCCGGCGGATTTAAAATTTGCCTGGCGAATTTGACAGAACAACATTTTTCCAGCACTGTTTTATTCGTAACTTTTGAACCGTAACTCGGTTTTTCCCACTGTTTGAAGCGCTGGAAAGCTTATTCAATGCTCTATACAAAAATGGCAAGACATCCTTGATTGGATACCTGCAACAATGAGATAAAATCAATTAAACTCATTGATATTTACACGATACGTAATATATACACTAAAACGTATCGTAAACGTATTTATAAACAAATCGGGTTTTATTCGCACGTATTTACCACAAAGCATCGATAAGTGCAACAAAACATATATACAAAAATAGGTACAATTTGCACTTATCAAACTCTCCCCAACTTACCTAATTGTTTGTCCACAAACAAGAATCAAACAAACTTGAAAATGCACAAGCAATATCCAAAGAAAGACAAATCAACAGGTTTTGAAAAACGGACGAATGAATGGTTCAAATGAAAACGGTACACACAAAAATTAAATACTTACCACTAAACTACGACGATAACATAGTCACGAAACAAACGCAAAATACAAAAATCATGCCAAACATTCTAAAACAACACAAGTTCCAAAGTGAATCACACCTAGCAAAAATAATCATCAGCAGATGAAAAACACACAATAAGGTACTTTACACTCACACAACACTCATGCAAACAAAAGACTAAATTATGCATACATCCACAAATTCATATTGAACATACAAAGGCAAGAATCACAAGGACTTTCAAGGTTGTAACGTGGTCGGGTAAACAAACAAGGGGCAATTTCTAAAGGTAATTGAAACAAAAACTTGCCTAAACCTAAGGGAGTGAAAACTCACAAAGATTCACACACAAAATTTCAACCAACTTCTTCCAAAATCCCAAGTGCTACACAACACACAATACTTATTTAGCACAATTATTGAAACTCTTTTTGTTTCCTTTTTCAAGGATTTTTCTTTTTCTTCTTTTTTTCTTTCTTTTTCTCTTTCACAAATGTTTCTCTTTTTTCTTTTCTTTTTCAATCCGCATAGCATCCAACCAATGAGTACACAATCATACTCTCCCCAACTTGTATTCAACCGCACCATCATGTGAATACTCCCTACTTTCTAAGGCAAGGAAAAAATCCATACAACAACACAAAGTTGAGGTCCAAGAAAAAACAAAATCCATTCAAAAATAAGTGAACTAAATACTCATAGACAAGCATTAAGTTCAAATAAAAACATGGATCAAAAAGCTCAAAGGGGTTACAAATTCTCACACACTCACAAGGTGAATTAACTATTTGGCTAAGGTGGTTATGCTCAAAATGAAACAATTGCCTTGATCCTTTTCATGCATTCATATAAACAACACAAACAAAAGGTTCAACATAATAAAATCCAGTCAGAACAAGAATGTTGGTTCTCCGCGCATATATGAACAATGGAAAGCCACCTCACAAAAAGGTTGGGAACTAAAGTGATTCACAATAGAACAAGTATAAAAAAAGAATGAATGGCATGGAAGTTTGTAAAATGCCTAAGTATCATGAATATGCTAAAGTATAGAAAGCGATAAACACATACCTCGGACGTGTACAAAACTTAACAAGATCATTACCAAACATCCGCAAGTTGAAACGAACCAACTTGGAAAATCACAAAAGCATCCTCAAATAAGTCAATCAAAATCTGTGAGCAAACAACAACCAAAAACATTCTAAAAGAAAAACTATAAAACATGCTTGTTTTACGCCGTAAGCTCGACGCCTTTACGATGCTTAATTAGAAACTTCCTTCATTCATGCCATGGTGATGTCTCACCGCGCAACCAAAAGCAAACGTCCTAACCAAACACTTAAACAAACGTTACAGGAACAAAATGTATACAACACTTGAACAAACATAATGGAAACAGACAATATATACGATATATACAAAACTCAAAAACAAAGAAACTATCGCAATGCGATTCAATATCAAAACCAATCCCCGGCAACGGCGCCATTTTGTTGAATGCAGAATAGGGCAAGCAGCAAAAATATTTATTTTCGGAAGAATTCGCTCCGGGATTTATGTTGTGTCCACAGAGATCGGTTCGAGGGAAAGAATGTCGTTCGATAGTCTCTCGCGTTTATGAGTTTGCTTTTAAAATAGTTTCCAAACAAGAAAACATAAAAGTAAATATTAAAACAAAAAGAAATCATTCTTCAGAGAGAAAAACTCGTCCGACAATGCAAATAAATCACCCCTCACAAACTTAAACTTACCGACCAGTTATACTCCACCTACAATACTCCTCAATATCACCCAGCATCGCTCATAACAAAGGTTATGTCTAACGCACAGTTGAGATAACAACCGTGTCACTCCCTTCGTCACTCTCGCGAGCGAAGCCTCGAAACACGGAAGACATTAAGCTCCGACGCCTATTGAAGATTGTTAGCTCCTAAATCTATCTCTAGAGTCCCGAAACTAACAGATAATCATCCCTAATCGAAGTTCGCGAAGGTTATGTCTAACGCAACCCAAACCCCGCGCATAAAGCAAAAATCAGAGACAATCACCAATAAAGATTTGTAAAGCATATATCATATAACGCCATGGGCGACAAGTACACATGAGTTCAGAATAAATACATATACACAACCCAACATAGAAGAGAAACACAAAGAAGAAAAGAAATGAACCAAACATCTCGCGGTTTGTCAACGCCGGTCGACGATCAATCCACCACGGTTCATCCGTATGCATGCTTCTATGTTGTTTTCTAAGCTAATCTACCAAAGAATGAGGTTGATGAAGTTTGGAGACAAAAATCACCCCCAAACAACATAACAATAGAAAAAAATGAAGTCAAATGAATTAAATACAAAATTTTGGTTCAGAAAAATTCGCCAGGCGGATTGAAAATTTGCCTGGCGGATTCCCCTTTTTCTCTCACACAGCTGCACAATCAAACCGACTGGCAGAAAATATCTAGATTCGCCAGGCAGATTGAAAATTCGCCCGGCGAATTGCCCAAAATTCACCCGGCGAACATGACGCGAGCAAGACGCGAGCACAAGACAGCAACCACTTGAATTTCCAACTTTTCACTCGCCACAGACTCGCCCGGCGAAATTCTCAAATTCGCCCGGCGGATTTAAAATTTGCCTGGCGAATTTGACAGAACAGTATTTTTCCAGCACTGTTTTATTCGTAACTTTTGAACCGTAACTCCGTTTTTCCCATGGTTTGAAGCGCTGGAAAGCATATTCAATGCTCTATACAACAATGGCAAGACATCCTTGATTGGATACCTGCAACAATGAGATAAAATCAATTAAACTCATTGATATTTACACGATACGCAATATATACACTAAAATGTATCGTAAACGTATTTATAAACAAATCGGGTTTTATTCGCACGATATTTACCA
Source organism: Lathyrus tuberosus (assembly GCA_022829125.1). Taxonomy (NCBI): domain Eukaryota; kingdom Viridiplantae; phylum Streptophyta; class Magnoliopsida; order Fabales; family Fabaceae; genus Lathyrus; species Lathyrus tuberosus. The sequence goes on along the minus strand of JALAZF010000199.1, from coordinate 2,395,670 downwards.
CAAAGCATCAATAAGTGCAACAAAACATATATACAAAAATAGGTACAATTTGCACTTATCAGCAACCATAGTCTTTTTAGCTACCTCTAAAGCAACATCGAAAATAGGATGAGGCTGTAATGTTTCACGCAAAGAGGATATGGAATCATAAAAGGTCTTCTGAGACTCTGATCCTTTCTCCAAAACTTTTAAACTCCTACTAACCTGTGACAACCTTTCAGGAGAGTTACGAAATTCTCCTTCTTCAAGATCAATCAATTTTTTCAAATTTTCATCCATGGCTTCTACCCCATTAACATCTCCGAAAGCTTTCCAATTATCCTCCGAGTCGGACGCAGAAAACGAAGACTCCTCTTTCCTTGGAGGAGTAGCTCCATACAAACGTAAATAGCCATATGAGTCCTCCACCCTTTTAATATCAAAGATCTTACCACTGATTCTGACTTTGAAAATTTCGTTCAAAACAGAGGTACGTCTAGTTTTCACCATGATACAAGCGATATCCATATTGCTACCTTTTAATGTTTCTTCGTCCATGTAAATGTACTTGCCTACCGTTTTGGCTAAGATTTCGAAGAACTTGAAACTCCATGCATTGCATGGGATCCCATAACAACGCAACCAAGAAACTCTTTCTTTATCAATATCTTCTTCTTTCCATTTTCTTATTTTAGTGAACCACTGCTTCTACCAAGGTTCAGCCTCCCTAATCAAATCTCTTATCTCTCCTTCCTCAACCTCCTCTAATAAGCAGAGGTTTTCCCCTAAAGGAGTGACTTTAATAGAAAAGTATCCTTTCATTTCAAAACTCGATTGGATATTATAAGCCATTCCAGGATTAGAAACAACTCCAACATAAGCATTTCTAAACCTAGAAAGATCCTCTTCATCCGCTGTATAGTTAAGGTGAACCTATGCAACTCGCTGAGGACATGTTCTTCTAAACCTGTCATTATCAGCTAGGACCTCTGCATAAGATTTATCTCCCGCCTTTGGTCCCAGACATGGATTACTCTGCGAACCAATGGCTCGACCAGCTTCGCTTCCAACCTCTGAAACAAACTCTGAACCGCCTTTAAAATCTCTCCTCTTTGACTTGTCGAGAAAAGATGGCTTCGCTCTAGAAAATCTAGGAATGTTTGCGTGGATCTTAACTTTTTCTAGAAAGATATTGTCGAGCTGAACTACTAAAATCCTCCCGTCTTCAACCTCTAGAAATCTTACAAAACCGAAACGTTTCCCAAACTTATTTCTTTTGGGTGGGATCACCACCTCATAAATCTTCCCATATTTGCTGAACAGTTGAAAGAAATCTCTAGCCTTAAAACTATCTGGAAATTCAGAAAAATAGATAGACAAGGTGTATATCTCTCCTTTCGCCTTCCCTCCACCTTGAGTATAGGAATCCCATTTAACTCCCTGCAAGTGTCTAAAACCTTTCTTCTGAACCATTTTCCATTTCCTCTCGTTCTCTTCTAACATTGGGTAGATGCTTTATCTAATTATATAATTTAACAACTCATTGGTATATTTTCGATCGCAAGTTCATTCATTTGATGACAGATGTAGGACTCATCAGAATCTTCAGATATTATTCTGCAAAAACTCAAGTCAAATCTGTCTGCTGATGTTTTTATATTGCTTTAAGAATCGAGGGGAAATGAGAGAATCGTTCTTTAAATTCCAAATTCTTATTTTTATTTATGATGGAAAAATCATATCGATCACTTGCTTTATTTTTTATTTTTGTCATGTAATTTTAAGATCCGAAATTCATCTTTTGAAAATGCAAGTAAAATATTATGGATTCGAATTCGCATCCTTCACTACTACAAAATACATCTTCGATAATATAATACTACTACGATTATGCTTTCCACCGTAGTAATATCGCAAATTGAATGCGTCTGATATATATTTTATTATTTTGAAAGTTATTTAACTATAGTTGAGATAAGCAACCGTGGTGATAAAGTAAGTGTTACAAACTTTGAATCCTATCAACTATATTTTTTTTCTTCCATTTTTCCTATTACAAAAAGCACGTGTCACTTATGTTTATAAATAAATAAATAATTGAAAACTATTTAACCACAATTTTACTGTTCAACCGTTGTATCTTCGCAAAGTATCTACCACATTAGCATTCTTTCTCGGATACAACAAATCTTCCATGTATCTTCGCAAAGTATCTACCACATCAGCATTCTTGAAAGCTTCAACTCCAATATCACGAATGATGTCTTCTTGAGTATCATTCATAACTTCATCATCTTCAACTATATGTGACAGAGGTCTCTTTTTTTTTTTGTCAACATGCCATACTCATTTCGTATAATTTTGAATAATTCCATCACAACCATAATGATTGAATATAACATCACTATGATGTTTTTTCATATTAAAGCAGTTTTTACAAGGATACCAAAAAATCTCATTATTGTCAGGAAGGTTTTTTTTAGCGAAATCAAGAAATTGTTTTAATCCATTCTCATACTCTATACTTAATCTATTGGCTTTCTTCCAACTACAATCCATAAACACATAAAGCTTATGAAAAAAAATAAAAATAGTACACACCAAACAAAAATAAAGCTTTTCAACAACAACAACAACAACAACAACGGTAATGGAGAATAACAAGAACAACAATAACGGACCAAAACAACAAAAAGAACAACAACAACAATAATAACATACCGGAGAATAATGGTGACAGAGTTTTATCGTTCGCTACGGCTTTTTGGAGAATAATTGTTCTTTCGTTGGCTAGAGAAGTTTTCTTTGGCTAGAACTCGAGATATGAATGAGGTAGATATTGAGTGAATAAAAAATATAAAGAGTTCTCTTATTCCAAAAATATATATATATAAAGAGTATTTATCGCGTTTATACTGAAAACCGAGGTAACATATCCGACATAAAATCTATAAAAAATAAAGGCACTTTTTTGGTTCCAAAAAGAATAAAAAATTATAGAGGATTTAGCTCGGTTTTCATGAAAACCGAGGTAAAATATCCAACGTAAAATCTATAAAAATTAAAGGCACCTTTTTGGTTCCATATGAAACATAAAACTGCTTGAACTTGGAATCGAATCTCAAACCCTGAGCATATATTTATGCCGGCTTTACAAAAACCCGAGGTAACAAATTGATTTTTTTTTTTTTGAAAAAATAAGGCACTCTTGTTACATACACCCTCAGTTTTAAATTGTTTATAGTGAAATCTTCGTCATAAAAGTGTTATTTGTTGTAGTGTAGGGTTTAGTTTTGAAAGGCTCAAGGATGGTGATGTGACCTCTTCAATCTGTTCTAACTTTTGGTAGATACATAGTTATTCGAAAGGTGTTGTAGACAATGCTTCATTCAGTGGACAATACTTCTGACCGAATTCAACTCTCCAATGTCTCTCTTGATATACTTTTCACTAAGTTTGTTGTTGTTCAAACCTCCAACGACTCTTTATCTATCTCTATAAAAGGAAGCTAAAGACTTGTAGGAAGTTTACAACATCACAACGCATTGAAAGATCTTGGCATAACTCTATGTTTTAATTGTAACTGTTATAATATAATATCTTAGGATTTCTTATCTTAGATTATCTTAGAAATCTTATAAAGGTTGAAAACCTTTGTGATTGTTGTACAACTCTTATACTTCTGATTGTGTATCAAAGTATAGTAGTTACCTTTTCTACTAAACTATTTCTTTAAAGCAGAGTAAGTCTCTTGCCTACGTGCTTGAGCATTGAAGTTTCTTGTCTGTGTACTTGAGCAAAGGAAGTCTCTTTCTAAGTTGATTGAGCAGAAGTCTCTTGCATGATTTCTTGAGTAAAAGTCTCTTTTCTCACCTTCATATTTCTAGGGTGATTGAACATTGAAGTCTCTTGCAAGTGTGCTTGAGTAATTGTAATCTGTTTGGTTATAGTGAAAAGCTCTTGTTGAGGCAAGGGGACTGGACTACTTTCAGTTAAGGAGAGGAACCAGTATAATCTTTGTGTGTTGCTTGCATTTACTTCTGAGCACTTTATTTCTGTTGTTGTTACTTGATCTGATATCAGACTTTGAACATAGTTCAGAATCTAAAGCTTCAGTTTCAGAAGAGAAACAAGTATTTGGCATACACAATTCAATCCCCCCTTCTTGTATATTTTCTCACCTTCACCAACTGCTTCCACTTGGCACAAATCTCAACATAAATGGACATTTTCATAGTATAACTTCTTGCAATCACATTCTTTTTCTTGTAATTTCCCCCTTTCTCACAACCCATAATCAATTTATATTTCCTCTATCTCATCCAATTTACGGTATTGGAATGAATAGTAAGAATAATGATACCATGTTATTTACCAACAGACCACGCCCAAGCCAAAACGTCAGCCTGAGCAAAAAATATCTGACATTTACAGTATATAAAAAATAAATTATCAATGTCAAATATATCATAAACCTATTTGAACTATTTTAAAAGGAACTATTTATGTAAAACATACCACGTCAATGGTGAAAAACTAAGTAAAATCCACAGGGGAACCATCAGGATAAGAACCACACAATTGGAGCATATTGAACTACCAAATTTTTTGGTTTATGCAAAAAAATTCGGTATTCAAGATTTATCCAAAAAAACCAGTATACAACACAATTTACCGGATTTTTGGAAATCTCCGGTAATAATAATGTTAGAATCTTGAAAATTCCAGATTTTTCCTAAAAAATCGATAAAACCTCAAAACGTATCTGGACTTTTTCTAAAAATTCATAAATAATCCAAAAATGTTTCTGGATTTTTCCTAAAAAACTGTTAAACCTTCAACAAATTCGAAATCTATGCAAAAAATCTGGTAAAACATCAAGATATTTTTGGATATTTGCCAAAAATCTAGTAAAACCTCATACCAAGTTTTTAAATGTCTGATAAAAAAAGCATAAAAACACGGTGGGAAAGTTAAAAGTTAGAAAGTAAATAATACAAAGGGTAAAATTGTCATTAGCAAACAAATATGGGGTTCTCATGTATGACTTGGGGTGGGGTGGAGAGGGGGGGGGGGGGGGGGGGGGAGGGGGCTGAGGTGGGTGGGTTGAGAAAGAAACTTCCCATATTAACGAGAAAAGGTTAAGTTGTTTATAAATTTTACTTAGCCCCCCTCAATTGAATATGCATCCCACATATTTTTATAATATAAAAAATTTCTCTCTTATCTTTTTCTTTTATTAATCATATTGAAATTCTGGTATAGCAGATCACGAAGATGTCGAACAGGATGTTGAGACACTTGATCTCTGCTTCTCAATGTCAAGAATAAGGATAATAGCAGAATGCAGAAAGAAAATAAAAACACCCAGCAATTGTTAACCCAGTTCGGTGCAACTCACCTACGTCTAAGGGCTACCAGGCCAGGAATGAAATCCACTAAGCAGTATTAGTTCAAAGCTAAACTATTTCGTTTAAAACTTGTCACCTAATCACTACCCGTGCTATCTTTCTACCTAAGACACTCCTAGGTATAAGACCCTTCTCAATGCCCTTTCAATCACAACAGTGACTGAACAATTACAACTCAATAAAATAGTTCAACTCAAGTATTCACGCAATACAAGCGAGGCTCACAAAAGTACAAACCCTAGAACTCACTAACAGTCGTGTATCTTCGCTACTTATTCTAGGTTAAATAGACAGTTATCACAAACAGTAACAGACAAAGATGTTGAGTCATCATGATGTGACATCTTGTCCAACATCTTTTTGTCAAGTTAGTTTTACCAAAATTGATGCCAACCTCAAAGGCTTGGACTCATCAATCTCCCCATTTGGAAGATTTTGACTAAAACAAACTAAAAGGAACCTGTAGACAGAAAACTCCATTCCGAGGCAAGAAGCAGAACATCAGAATATCAGCAGCGGAAAAACATCAAACATCTTGTCTCCATCTCAACTAGTTCCTTCTTCTGCAAGTACCATACTAACATACTCCCCCTCAGTAGAGTTAGTATTACTCCCTCTCTTTAGCCATAATATGACAAAGGCAGATAAACTAACTTAATAACCAAGCAAAAGTATAAAGTATTAAAGTACACAACAAGCACATAAAGTGCCAAAAAATATATTGGGCAAGAAACCCTTTACATAACCACGAAAGAAATAAAAGAAGGCAACATTCAACAGTCATCTCCAGTTTCCTTATCATCCTCTCCTCCTCTTCTTCACCACAAGAATCATTATCAATAACAACAACTTCAGCAACATCATCACTATTCACCTCATTATTGGAAGCAATATTCTTCTCAGTGCCACTAGTGTCAGCTTCAGTGTCCTTGTCTTGCTCAGCAGTCAAGGCTTGTATCAATTGCTCAAGTTTAGCCTTCCTAGCAGTACTGGTCTTGATGATGGAATCAAGCTCCATGCAGGTCTCCTTCATATGGGCAATGGTTTCCTCTTTTGAAGTTGTAGGAGCAGATGTTGGAGCTGACGTTGAAGCAATATCTGGGACATGACTTCGAGCAAACATTTTATAATTCAATGTCAAGGGAGATTCCCTTTTCATTGCATGACCTGCAGGTAGAAGGATCCCAGGATTTTGTTGAAGAATCATTCCACAGATAAGTGAAGGGAAGAAAATAGGCATCTTCACAGCAGAAGAGATAGCTTGCTTCAGAATTTGTTCAAAGATGTACGCACAAAGTAAAATGACTTCCTTTTACCAACAACATAGATAAACCTCCCAAGCCCAGTAGAAATGGTTGAGGTGTGATTTATAGGAACCCAGTTCATAGTGCCAATCCTATGAAGAATGGCATATTTCACACCCAGCTTCCCAGCTGACAACTTCTCTTTGCTAGGCCAATTCTTCACAGTATTGCAGGTAATCTCCCTACACACCTGATCATCAGTATCTTCAATCTCAACTTGAGTAAATTCAGATCTTCCAAGGAACTTGTTGATCTCAGCAGGAGAAAATGTCACAACATTTCCTCTGACATGTACCTTTAGGTAATCTTCACTTTTAACATCATTACATCCCTTCGGAGTGTTTACCATAAACTCATTAACCAGTCTCTCATAGCATGAGCCAAATTTAGTGATAGCCTTTAATAAGCCAGCAACTTCAATCAAATCGATCACTTCCTTACAGTTGAGGGCATTCTTCCCTAATTCCCTCTCCAGTGCAACCCTTCTGTGGTACACATACCTCCACCTGTTTACATTTTCAACATCATGAAATGAAATGTTGTCCAAGGGAGCTTTAGGGAGGGCAAACACCTTTTTCTTAGAAGTTGGTTTCTTAACATGCATGATGTCCTGGACATTATGTTCAACATCAAAGTCTGATTCAGTATCTGATTCAGCTTTTCTCTTCCTTGACACCACATCAACTTTACTCTAAGGTTTATGTGGTCCAACCACAGATTTCCTAGGTATCTTGGTTGGAGTGTCTTCAGCAGCCACACTCTTACCTTTTCTGGACTTTAGTCTCCTGGCCACACCAGGATGGAGACTTTTGGCAATGATTCCATCATCTGAGGGCAAATCGTCAACATCGATAACCTTATTAGCAAACTCTCCAGCAGTACCCTTAGATTCCTGTTCCTGAGATTCTTCTACAAATGGAGATGTTCCATCATCTATTCCAACATCTCTTACAACAGAATTAGCAAGGGTATGGAGATTCCCTCCTGACATTGCATGACCATCTCCTTCATCAGTATCTTCATCACCATTTTGTTCAGTCACCTCCTCCAGTTCAGCAACAGGAGCGTAGGTGGTTGGCATAATCTGAGCCAGAGGTCTAGTAATCCCAGCAGTATTCTGTTTACCCCATATATTTAAGTATTCAGCCACTATTTCCCCTATTCTTTTATCTGTCCCAAAACTTTATTTCTCACTCCTATGGTCAGAAAAGGCATCAGAAGTCTTAGAAGTATTACCAGACCTTCTTACAGGGAGTTTTTCAGGCATGCAAGGCACCAAAGCCAAGGGAACAACATCAATCGCATCTCCAGCAGACAACTTCCCAGGCTTTACCCTAGTAGAGGAGCATGTAACGTTCTCCTTCTTTCTTGCCCTTTTTAACGATTGTTGTTGAGACATCATAGAGTGAACATGATTAGATTTTTCTTCAAACTAGAAGAAGGAGCAGTTTGTGGAGAAAGGAGAAGAGTGAAGGTATCATGCATGAGAGCGATTTAACTTGATTTGAAATGACTAATTTTGTAACCCTATCTTTATTTGTTGGGAAAATACATCTTCTTGAATAGTATTCCCACACATTAATTTCTCTAGACCCCTAATCATGCAAAACCCTAATTTACCCCTTAACTTCTTAAACTGATTTTTAAAGACACCTAGGGTGCTCAGATTGTCATGGTATGATGTCACAACATCTTGTGTGATATTATCCCTGGTTAGCATCTGTCCCATTCCTATGAACTGAGAATGACTAACCATGGTAGTTGTACATTCATTCTCTTTTATTGAGTGACCACATAGGCACACCTCTTCTCTTCAAGATCATCAACCATAGATTTCTTATGTAGAAGTTCCACAATTTTTTAGAGAGTCAGATGTTACAGCTTCTTGTGTGATTTCTTGGTTAACTTACCAATCTTCCAATCATCACAAATTACTTTACTATCATCCTTCAGATATGAGGCATTCTGTTAGCTGCATTTAGAAATCTGTTTTTCATCTTCGGAGAATAACTAAGTTTCTGATGCTTTACTTCATATATTGATAAACATTCTGTCTCTAGAGGAGTCCACACATAGTAATTATTTTTTGATCTGACACCCTTCATTTTAACTTCATCTTTATCATTCACCACCAGACACTCAGACTTCGTAACGTTAACTTTGAGTCCTTGGTCATAAAGTTGACTAATACTTATCAAATTTGCAGTCAATCCTTTGACAAGCAATATATTATCAAGTCTAGGCTGCCCAGCATGGTTCAATCTTCCAACTCTTCTAATTTTCCCTTTGGATCCATCTCCAAAAGTGACATCATTTAAGGCATGTGATTATATATTCACCAAAAAGTCCTCGACACCTGTCATGTGTCTCGAATAACCACTATCTAAGTACCACCTTTCACTATTAGAGGCTCTTAGAGAAGAATGAGCAATTAGGGCCAAAGACTCATTCTTGGGCATCCACTCCTTTCCTGCTTTACAAACTTGCATCTTTCTGGGATGTGAGCCAATCTTTGGATATCCATGTAACTTGTAGCAAGTGAGGTTTAATGTGACCAAACTTGCCATAATGATGACACTTCCAGTCCTACTTCTTTTTGCCTGAAGGATTTTTCTGATGTTTATGTTGATGTTGGGACATCCCTTTTAACATCATATGATTTTGTTTTCTATTAGGCTGAGCAGACCTCAATGCTGGCTCCTTTCCATTCTTCTTCACGACTTGGTCGTGGTACCCAAGTCCTCTGATATCTCCTGCGTCCCTCCCAAGTTAAAGGATCTCATCTAGTACATAAGAGCTGTTGTTGAGCATTCTAACAGTTTTGTTCATATTATCAAGTTTGGAGTTAAGCAAAACAACTTCCTCTTTTAAATCAGAGATTATGTCAAGGATCTTCAATCTTTCATCACAAAGTTGGGTAATAAGACCCTGTTGATCTTTCCCTAACTGACAAACTTCTGCACTTCTGATGCACATTTCCTTATATAAGAGGCAACCAGATCATCAGAAGTGAATTCTTCAATATCTGATTCTCCATCAGAGTCAAATATCCCCATAAGGGCAGAAACCTATTTAGGTGATTCACCTTCCCTTGCAGAATCATCTTCAGACCATGACGTGAACAATCTTTTCTTCTCCTTCTTGAGAAAATTGGGACACTCAGACTTAATGTGTCCAAAACCTTCACATTCATAGTGAAATTCTGGTACAGACATGTGATGTTAAGTGCGATGTCACAACATCAATATCTACTGTATGAACAAGACACTAAAAACCTGTGATGTTATGTGTAATGTTACAACAACACACTCTGCAATGTAAGACAACAGAAAAGCACAGAATTGCACACAAGGATTGTTCACCCAGTTCGGTTCAACAACCTACATCTGGGGGTATACCAAGCCAGGAAGAAAGTCCACTATTAGTAGTATCAAATTACAGACTCAACAGACCAGTTGACAATCTACCCAATTCAATCACTACCTAATGACCCTTCTACCTAAGTCCTCCCTAGGTAAGAGACTCCATCTCACTTCCTATCATCACTATGATCTCTAGCAGTCAACTATACCGTCACTGCATCAACAGCTTGATTACCAACAACTGTACCACCATAGAAGACACCCTTCCATGATACCCTTTGATGATTCCCTTTGGAGTTGCTTCAAAGCTTCCTCCAAGAACAATACCAAACTCATTACCTACAGGTTTCTGAGTTAAACACAGTGACCATCTCACAACCCGAGTGGTTCACTTAGACAAAGCCCTAAAGATCTACATCTTGGACCCGTACCAATTCTAGATGACAAGCATTCTATTTATAGCTTTTTCCCACTGGATTTGGGCCTTCAAATCCTAGTAAATCTTCTACTACAAATCTCCAAAAGATTCTGCTATAAAATAGATCTTCAATCAAATCTTCAATCATCTCTTCATAATTAACTCTTAATTATTCTTCATATCTTTTTGCATTAAATTAGCAACAAACTAATCTTCTTCATAACTGATTGTAACAGAATATATCTTCCCCATAATATTCGCCTGCAATCTCTGATTCTCTTCAGTAGAATATCTCATTCACACGCGCAGCCCTAAAAACATCCCAACCTGATGTTTTAATGTTCTGGTATAGTGATGTCAAGACATCGTATGTGACATCACTCTTCAGCTTTTTAACTCTTCAACAATTTTCAAAAACCAGAATGTTAGCCAACCATAACAATAATGTTAGAAGCTCATGTTGCAACATCATCCATGACATTAACATTGTTTTACCAAAATTTCAGCCAATCACAAGAACTAACAATCTCCCCCTTTGGCTAATTTTGGCTAAAACAAACTCTTCCATCATCAAAACACCTAGCAGCACCTCTTCAACAAGCTGCATAAACTCACTTTCACATCAGCATAGGGCAAACTCCCCCTCAAACCAAGAACCAGCTCACAGCTGTTCATACACTCTCCCCCTTTTTAGCCACAATTGGACAAACTCTGAACATCGCAGCAAGCACAAAAAATTCCAAAATCAAACTCTGAATCATCCAACCAATATACTCAAAACAAAATCCAGACTCAGCAGCTACTACTGTACATTCTCTCCCCCTTTATGGCCAAAAATTGACAAACATTGGTGTAAATGTATACTTCTGATTCAATCCATTGACACACAAATCTATAGAACCAGGTCTAAACTGTCAAGTACACCATGAACTTCACCAGTAACACAATGTCACGACATCTTGTCTGACATTACAATCTGGATAAACAACTTCTTCAACAAGAGATCAACTCTCCCTATCAAAGATAACCAGTGCTCTTTTGCAACAAGAACACCTTAAATGAATGGAAAACATAAGACTCATCTTCATGTCTTCAAGAGCGCACCCTCTGTTCAACACGCCTGCGGAATGCATTCACTTAATGCTTAATCCTCAAACAATCCAAATACCAGAACTCACATGATTCCCCCTTGGTTTGTTATCTTCTCAAGCTCCAAAACTCACATCTTGCCAAGCTGATTAACTTCTCTCTGTAATATCCACAGGAATGATCACAATGAACTCCTTGATCATAACATTTGGAAAAAACTAGACAATGCCTTCCACTGAACTCACACACCAAGACAAGTGTGACACCTCCCATCAAAGCTCTTCCAAAATCTGCAGAGAAAAATAAATTCTCCCATACAAAACCAAAGTTGTCCTTCGGACTTCTCCTCAGAAGCATGTGCGCATATGATTCAAACACTTAGCTTCACATGGCTAGAACCATTCATGTCCACACCAATATGTCATCCAACAGCCTAATGTCATAACATGTTATCTGACATTATATCCTCATAAGATTCAACCAATCTTCACAATCTTGATCAGCATGCAATCTTCACAATATATGTACCTTTGCAGCAAAATCCATAAACAAGTACTCCCCAGTCATGGTTAACTAATGCTCTAGATTTGAGCACACTTGCTGAGCACATGCATTTTGGTACCATTGTCCCTTTCTCCAAAGGCAGTCATTCCCTATCATACTCTTCATCTTCAGACTTCCAATCAATCAATACCTGATCTACTTCAGTTTTCTCTACATTTTCCATCCAAGGCAGACTTTCTACTTCATCATTCTCCCGTATGACTATGTAGACGCTCCTTAGGCATAATGTAGGCATTACGCTTCTGAACCATAGCACAATCATCCTTCACCAAGGATATTCAACCAGATAATGTCCCAACACAAGTTAGAACATTTACCACACACCAAGATATCATCACCATGTTTCTTGATCTGCTCCACCAACTGGACTTACTATTGCATAGTAATCCAAAGAACTAGAGAATTAAACTCTCATCCAACTTCAAGAAGAATAATCTCCTTGAGTCTTCAACTCATCACCCTTCTGCCCAAGAGTAACTTGTTCCAAGACAATCCTCAATAATAACCAGCTGCCACACTCTAATTATCTTGATTCTTCGAATCCACTTCTGAGATCAACCAAATGCCACAATTTGATCACCTCATTCATGAATCCTCACGTTGTCAGAACTCTCACAAAGATATCTTGATCCACCAAGGAAACTTGATCTTCAAGTTACATGATCCACTTGCTCAAAAGCAAACACACTTAGACTCCCTAAGCCATGGTCATGTAACATCTTCTCCTTCCTGCAGCTCCCGCAAACTGCCATGAGAACGATCTTTTTGAAGCCTTTTATTGTTCATTCCTGTAGATCACCCTATCATTAGCTGATGTGCCACATCACCAGCTGAGACTCCTGATGTTAAGCTAGATGTCAGAACATTATGACATCCAACTGTTGAATTCAGCTCTTCCTTCTACCACTCAAAAGAACCTCCTCCCTTTGCAGAACCAGATTTCCATGCTCTCATAGACTTGATTCAACAATCAAGTTTGAGTAGACAACCTCCATCCTGCTCAAAAAATCCAAAGACTTCAAACCTATCACATCTGAATCTTCAGAAAATAAGTAGTTCAAGACTACCCCATAGCTATACCAAAGAATGCCACTTCCCTTAGTAGAGTCGTCAGTAGAAAGCCAGAGATAACATCCACATATCCTCGACTTTCACAAAACCCATGTACCTAGATCAGAAATAAACTGATCCAACCATCAAGACTATGATGTATTCATAATCTTCCATCTTTAACAACATAATTCAGGTCGTCACACACCAACACACCACAAAGTAAATTCTCAACACTTCTGCAGTCATGCACTTTTACATCCGACATATACATAGTCTCCCGTCAATGTATATTGTCATTAGTTGAATGCACAATATCTTAGATACACGCTCAGCTCGTGTTAGAGTATTCACTATCGGTTAGATGCACAACCTTGTCAAAAGCAGACAAATACTTAACTCCTGTCAAGGTAACCTTCTCACGCAACCGACAACTGCTTATTCTTCTTTAAAACAAACCATCATGACAACCATTCATACCACAAAGGCCTTCCAGGTTAGGTCAGTGTCTTGATATTTTACTCCACCCTGAGCAAAGAACTGAAATGATGTTTCAACATCAGTTCTGACATTAGTCTAAATCACGTTATACACCTGCTATGGCTTTGGAAACAACATCCACACATATCTCTTGTAGGGAACACACGAAAACATATCAATATCTGATCAACTACTGCAGTGACTTGCATAACAACTCTTCCAGAAGCTTCTTCTTATAAGCACAAGGTTCAGACCTCTTGTCCTTCTGCATACCATAGACAATCTGCTACTTTGAATCCTGAAAGATCTCATGTAAGCACCAATTGACCACTGGCTGATTTACCCTGCTACTGCACACACCTCTTGGATGCATTTTCCCTATAAGATTGTCCTCAAGGATCCTTCTCTTCTGCTGTCAAGATTACTACCTTTTCTACAACCAGCCCATCTGAGGTGCTATGACATTATAAACCAATGTTTAACTTCACAGCTTCAGTGATCCTTTAAAACAGCTACAATCTAATAGATCTTTGACTCAGCATTTACCATAGACTGCTGATGTGTAGCGCGATGTGGAGACATATTAAGCTCAGCTTCTTTCTAGATGAAACTTCCTCCTCATTAGGTCTCCACAACTAGGCTCAAGAAATAACTTATCAAGATCTTTACTCCCGCATAAAAGATTTGACAGTGATACTCTTTTGCTTTGGCACTCCCCTCTTCTTTCACCATCAGAACAGATGATAAAGAAGGAATCATTGTTCTAAACAGATTGGTCTTCAATGTCTGACTTGAAATATATTCTTCTTCTGATCCTTCCATGTCAAACAGTCTTTAGAAGATCCATTCACCTTATGAACACTTCTCTCCCAAACAAGGATATGAGATAATCCTCAAGTAACTTTGGCATCTCTAACCAACCGGTTGAAGCTGTCTACAACATCATAGAATATCCTGCTGAGGAGACCAAACCCTAATGTCTTTCCAAGAGAATACCTTCCTAGACTCTCACCACCAGAGATACAAGAACCAACCAGGGTTACATCAGATACCATGCAGCGGAACACACAACAACTCCCCAACAATCTTCAGGCACTACTCAAAAATCCTTGCACACTATCAGCATAAATCACGTGCCAACAATACTTTATCATGAATAGTCCATCCTTAGCTCCAAGGGGTCATCCAAACAACTATCTTCCTTGCTCATGAACCAGAAAGTATCTTCCCAAGATCTCATCCAGAAACAGACAGGATGCCTGCTCTGATACCAATTGAAATTCTGGTACAGACATGTGATGTTAAGTGCGATGTCACAACATCAATATCTGCTGTATGAACAAGACACTAAAAACCTATGATGTTATGTGTAATGTTACAACAACACACTCTGCAATGTAAGACAACAGAAAAGCACAGAATTGCACACAAGGATTGTTCACCCAGTTCGGTTCAACAACCTACATCTGGGGGCATACCAAGCCAGGAAGGAAGTCCACTATTAGTAGTATCAAATTACAGACTCAACAGACCAGTTGACAATCTACCCAATTCAATCACTACCTAATGACCCTTCTACCTAAGTCCTCCCTAGGTAAGAGACTCCATCTCACTTCCTATCATCACTATGATGTCTAGCAGTCAACTATACCGTCACTGCATCAACAACTTGATTACCAACAACTGTACCACCATAGAAGACACCCTTCCATGATACCCTTTGATGACACCCTTTGGAGTTGCTTCAAAGCTTCCTCCAAGAACAATACCAAACTCATTACCTACAGGTTTCTGAGTTAAACACAGTGACCATCTCACAACCCGAGTGGTTCACTTAGACAAAGCCCTAAAGATCTACATCTTGGACCCGTACCAATTCTAGATGACAAGCATTCTATTTATAGCTTTTTCCCACTGGATTTGGGCCTTCAAATCCTAGTAAATCTTCTGCTACAAATCTCCAAAAGATTCTGCTGTAAAATAGATCTTCAATCAAATCTTCAATCAGCTCTTCATAATTAACTCTTAATTAATCTTCATATCTTTTTGCATTAAATTAGCAACAAACTAATCTTCTTCATAACTGATTGTAACAGAATATATCTTCCCCATAATATTCTCCTGCAATCTCTGATTCTCTTCAGTAGAATATCTCATTCACATGCGTAGCCCTAAAAACATCCCAACCTGATGTTTTAATGTTCTGGTATAGTGATGTCAAGACATCGTATGTGACATCACTCTTCAGCTTTTTAACTCTTCAACAATTTTCACAAACCAGAATGTTAGCCAACTATAACAATAATGTTAGAAGCTCATGTTGCAACATCAACCATGACATTAACATTGTTTTACCAAAATTTCAGCCAATCACAAGAACTAACACATAGCACTTGATTCCTTTGCCAGTTTCTCTTCATTTTTGGACTTCCTTCCAAAATCCCTTCTTTTGTTGTTGTCGGATGGCTGAGTCTTGACATTTACTCTTGACTCTCCTTCCATCCTCTTCAGCAATTGATTGTACTTTTTTCTAAGAAACACAATAGTCGTAGACAGTTCCTCCTTGGAATTTGTCCTACCTTCATTTTTATTAGACATTAAAGCTAAGCTTTTCTTCTTCTCAGTTTTCTCACTTAAGCCCATTTCAAAAGTTTGTAGAGAACCCATGAGTTCATCTACCTTCAACTTATTTATATCTTGAGCTTCTTCTATGGCAGTCACCTTCATGTCAAACTTCTTGGGAAGAGATCTTAGAATTTTCTGAACTAACTTAGCTTCAGGAATCTTTTCTCCAATATCACTTGAAGTATTGGTTATGTCAGTGATGTTCATACGAAAGTCTTGAATACTTTCATCCTCTTTCATCCTCGAGTTCTCAAACTTGGTAGTGAGAAGTTGAAGTCTTGAAGATTTCACCATAGATGTTCCTTCATGAGCAGTCATCAAGATCTCCCAAGCATCATTGGCAAAAGTACAGTTCTTGATCAGTCTGAAGATGTTCTTGTCAACTTCATTGAACAAGGCATTCAAGGCTTTGGAGTTTCCTTGAGCAAGCTTATCATCTCCATCATCCCAGTCTTCCTCAGGTTTCAGCTCATCAGTGATCTTCCCAACCTTATCTTTGGTTTTTGGTGGATCCAACCCTTTGACCACAATCTTCCAAGCTTTACCATCCATAGACTTAATGAATGCCACCATGTGTACTTTCCAATATTCATAATTGGAACCATCAAGGTTGGGTGGTCTATTTAAAATTCCTCCTTCTTTATCCATTGAACCAGAAAGTATCGTCCTTGAATCTCACCCAGACACAGAGCAGGATTCCTTCTCTGATACCAATTGAAATTCTGGTATAACAGATCACGAAGATGTCGAGCAGGATGTCTAGACACTTGATCTCTGCTTCTCAATGACAAGAATAAGGATAATGGCATAATGCAGAAAGAAATGAAAAACACGCAGCAATTGTTAACCCTGTTCAGTGCAACTCACCTATGTTTGGGGGCTACTAAGCCAGGAATGAAATCCACTAAGCAGTATTTGTTTAAAGCTATACTCTTCTGTTTACAACTTGTCACCTAATCACTACCCCGTGATATATTTCTACCTAAGACACTCCTAGGTATGAGACCCTTCTCAATTCCCTTTCAATCACAATAGTGATTGAACAATTACAACTCAATAAAACAGTCCAAATCAAGTATTCACGCAATACAAGAGAGGCTCACAAAAGTACAAACCGTGGTACTCACTAACAGCCATGTATCTTTACTACTTATTCTAGGTTAAATCCATCCTATTTATAACCATAAACAAGGCTGGATTTGGGCTTCAGAATCGCAGCTCCCCAGGATTTGCAAAATATTATCCTCAAGAATAGTTTCTTTAACTCTAAGTTTCTTAAAGTGTCTTTACACTTAGAAACAACATCTTCAAATTAGAATAAGAATTTGTGATTCCTCAATCATGGACGCCACCTAGGAAAAACAAACATTCCTACAATATATGGAAATCAGAAAACCAAATAACAGTTATTACAAACAGTAACAGACAAAAATGTCGAATCATTATGATAGGAAATCTTGTCCAACATCTTGCTGTCAAATTAGTTTTACCAAAATTGATGTCAACCTCAAAGGCTTGGACTCATCACATATTATACAAAAAAAAGTTCTAAGTCAAAATCAACCTAGTAGGCCATAAAAAAAAATCAAGTATATGTTTTTATCAAATTAATTGAAATAGTCGTTGTGGAATAAAAAATTTATTAGATGTTTCAAAAATCCAATATACTTAATATTTGAGAATTTCTTATTACACCCCAAAGGTTTCTTAGGCACCACACGAATTTTCATTTTTGCCCCCAGTTTCCGGATATGCACATTCGGATGCACCATTTTTTTTTAAAAACGCTGATTTGTTCCGGATGTGCATATCAGGAATAATTCCTGATCTGCAGATCAGGAAAAATAGCAGAACTTTATTGTTTTAAAAAAAATCAGTTTTGTTGGTTTGTCGCAGATGTTAATATATCGTCGCAAGTTAATATACATTCTAAAACATCCATATATAAAATAAAATGATATATATATATATATATATATATATATATATATATATATATATATATATATATATATATATATATATATATATATACTCCTGTCAAAATACAATACATAAATGTAATAAAAATAAAATACATCAAACAAAAAACTATTGTGTTTAACATTGGGTTTTTTCGAATGTGCACATCAGAAAAGCAATCAACGTTAAAAATTTTTCTGATCTGCACATCCGGTACATATTTCAAGTTCTAAAAAACGTAGTCATGGCTACTGTACCATAGAAAATGGCATTTTAATGCCCTGATTGTCCGTTTGAAGAAGCAAACAATACCTACATTGTCTCTAACCTATGTTATTCATACTACCTAACAATTTCTACACCTAAATGTCTACTCTAAATCGATTACTCGAAAATAACTCTGAAACTCTAAAATTCGAAAACTTACCGATTAAATTGAGATACAGAGGATTTGGAGTGTCTTGATCGTTGAAGAAGTTGCTCTGCGCCGAACTCAAGTGAAAAAAGTCCGGATTTGTGGGAATGAGAAATTGAGAGTTTGAGAGGGTTTGATTGTTTGGAATATGAAAAGTTAAAGAATGAGGGGGGGAGAAACTCTGGCGCGAGGTTATAAGAAATGGTTTCGGATTTGCACATCAGGTATTATTCCTGATATGCACATCCGAAACAAATCAACGTTCTTAAAAATAATGGTTCGTCTGGATATGCATATCCGGAAATAAAGGGTTAAAAATGAATTTCGCGTGGTGCCTAAAAAACTTATGATATGTATTAAGAAATTCTCTAATATTTCCTCACATCCCTTAAAATTCCAGTATTGTTATATTTAAAGGGTCACGCTCCTACATACTAAAATAAAATACCAAATAAATAAACTTAAAAAAAAAAAAAAAAATACTCGACCTACCGATTTTTTTAAAATATGTAATCACGCTCCTACATGTACCTGATACCCTCTCATTTCGATCTAGCACTTCCGCACAACCATTAATTTGGCTATAATATCCTCATAATAAAAAAATCCAGTTTTCACATACACAATCTCATTTTTCGTATTTTTTCAACAAAAAAAATTTCTGCAATTTTGTAGTTTATACCTCAAATTTACTAGTAAGTGTCGTTTAATTAAATTTATGCATTTATGTCGCATTTGTTTTTATAGAATACCAAACATTTAGGAAAACACATGCTTTTTTTAATTGGTTTTATGCCGACAGTTTAGAAATATCTGATATAATCCCACATTATTTCAATGAGATATTAAATAATTTTTTATAGTTTAATAAGAAGTTTTGTGTTTGTATTCAACCATGGACATGCATCAATTTTAAAATTTTTTTATAGAAATCTTTGTTGCTTATTATTTTCTTCTCCGACTCGAGAGATTAATATTTATAATTACACGTAAAAAGTACTTAATTTTTTTTGGAAAAAAATTTCAAGAACAAAGTGATCCGAAGTATTCGAACTGGTCCACGTAAGCTGGTCGTCAGAAAGTGAGGTGCTCGGATGATTGTTGGTCGTCAGGCGTGCAACGTGCTCGGCTCGAGAATGAGGAGAGGAGGGGGTGTACCTGCAAGGCACTCCGACGCTCAAGTAAGAAAGGGTCAGAGAAAAGGGGCAAGTACAAAGTGTATTCTTAGGGTAAAAATGTGATACCTGACCCTCTCAAGTGAGAGGGTTTATATAGAGCCCCCAGCGCGTGGCCAACGGTCCTATTTTCGGGGCGAACCAACCGTTTTTCCTAAAGAATAGGCAACTGCCCAAACTAGCCGTTATGTCGGGCAGGGTGCCATGAACTAGCCGTTATGTCGGGCAGCGAGGAAGCCGTGTGTAACGGGCATCAGAGCGGGGGAGGGACGTTGCGTTCCTTGCCCGGTTTGAGGGGCAGAAATATCACTTTTGCCCCTCTGTGGATTGGGCTTAGGCAATTTGGGCCGCTCTGGAGTAGAAGCGGATTGGGCCAATTCTAGCCATTGGTCTAGTCCAGAACAGGAGCCTCCCCAAGTCGTTGCTCCCGAGCATGGGAGTGATGACTTAAGGACTGCTCGTCGCCCGGGGGAGTTACGCAGAGTCGTCGTAAGGAGACGAGGAAGATTGTCTCGATGTGCCCGTGGCCCTCTGTGTTCGTGATGTTTATGGTCGTGACCCTGTTGCCCGGTATTCGGGAAGAGAAAGCGTCAGACAGAATGGGAAAGGTTGGGCTGCCACGTGTGCATCGAGCCCTGCGTAGCAGTTAATAGGTAATTATGGCTAGTGGGCAGTCATTATTACCTACGAGCGCGTGTGTGCACGTGCACCTCAGTATAAAAGGGGGAAGGTTGTCCCATTTTGCACTTTTTACCTTCTGATTCTTCTTCGTCTTCATCAGCGTTCCTGCCCGTCGCCGTCTTCAGAGCAACCGACCACTGTGCCAAGTTTCGAGTAGCCTTTCTCTTCTACTCAAAACAAGTAAGTTCTCTGATTTCCAGCTTGTTTTACTTCCTCTCATTGTCAATGGTAGATTGCATGCGGCTAGGGTTAGTTTTAGGCGACAAAGTAGGTAGATTTCTGGCGAGTGTTGGTGGTGGGTGGTGGTTCTGCCCATCCGTTGTACCAAGCATCTCGTCGGAGTAGGTAGCGCGTTCGGTGAACGTGGTGGTCCATGCCGTGGTTGCGAGTCGTGACCACCACGTCTTACCATCTTCTGGTGGACTGGTGACCTTTTCGGTGGAACGTTTCCAGATTCCGGTGGAGCTTTGCAGTTTCCGGTGGGGCTTCAAACAGAATTTGGGCACGAGCGCGAGGAGGTTCCTCGTAGAAAGATGGTATGTCTCGGTCATCTCCTCGCGGGGAAGTTTTTTCTTTCTTTGTTTGATGTTAGGGCTTAGGCGGGGGACGTTGTCCTTAGCCTTCTGCGCGCCCTTTCACTTGACTTAGCGGTGGAAGGGTGGATTTGATTTCCTGTCGAATTCACTGTCTTTCTCTGCTTTTTCAGGTGATCGTAGGGGCGATGGAGCCAGAGAGGGAATTTATCCCCGTTACATCCGAGGAGGAGACTGTCTCCGAGGAGAGCAGTAGTGCAACGGCCTCGAGCTCTGCGTCCTCGAGCTCGTCGGCTTCGAACTCCTCGAGCGAAGTCGAGGGGGAAGCGAGCGATGCTGAGGAGAGAGAGGATTTGGAGGTCGTGGAGGAGGACGTAATGGAAGAGGACGTTGATGTGTTCTGCCCGGAAAAGTGGGAGGTGGCCGAACCTTCCGACCATATTTCCACGTTTGCCAGGTCTGCGGCGGACGCTTTTACCGAGGTAGGGCCAGCGGGTGAATGGAGAGTGCTTCTGCCTAATTCGGACGAGCGGATCTGCTCGAACTTCGGGGACTGCTTCGCGATATACGAATATGCCTTCAAGGAATTGGGGCTGAGGTTGCCCTTCACTGACTTCCAGCGGTCGGTGTTTGAGCACCTGAAGTTGGCTCCTTCTCAGCTCCGCCCCAATTCGTTGGCCTTCATACGGGCTTTTGAGTTGGTGTACGAGCACCTTGCTCTGGGGACCACTCTTCCTTTATTCTTTGTTGTTTTCCACCTACAGCGGCAGCTGGCGGGGAAGAGGTATGGATGGGTCTCTTTGAAGCAGCCCAGAAAGTTATTTAAGCCGTTCTCGGAGTCCATCCGAACGTTCAAGGGACGTTACTACATCGTCGAGCCTTTGTCCGAAGCTGCTCAGGACAGCGTGTATGTCTGGGAGGTAGAGTATGATGAGAACGGAGATGAGCTGCTTAACGAGGAAGGGAAATATATTGGGGAGAGAGTGTATAAGTTCCCGATCCGCTGGTCACCCACTTCAAAAAGAAGCCCAGCGCCTACGTCTTTGAGCCGAGCGCGTTACGCGGGCAGGATGCTGTGTCCTATGAGACGCTGGTGAAGTGGGACAACTCCTTTGATCTTGCGAGCTACTGGACGAGTAAGGGTGCCCCTATCTACGAGGATGACGGGAGCCAGAGAGTTGAGCGCAGGTTTATCAACGTGAAGGCTCTGCTGGAGTGCAAGACTCCCGTGGATGCCGAGAAGTTGCTCGGTAGTCTTAGTTACTTAGACTTTATTTGTTATTTCTTTTTCTTCCCCGTTGCTAACGTGTTCGTTTCATTTGTGCAGGTGAGATGCCTCAGGCTCATGATCGTGTGGTGAGGAACGCCATGGCGAGGGGCAAGGCTGGAGCGGCTCCTCCCAAGACCCGTCCTGTTGGTGGTGCTCGTGCTCTTCCTCTTGCTCAAACTGCTCTGGGGACCTCTGCTACTCCCTCTCCTGGCCCACGGGATTCTCCGTTGCCTCTGACCGGGCGGACGAAGCGGCCGAGGACGTTAGATGCCGTGGACCTGACTCGGGCGCCTGAGAAGGGAAAATTTGAGCTCCCCCCGTGCATCCTTGACAGAAGATTTTTTGAGGGCAACACTTTGATCGTTCCGCGGGCAGAATCGCTCAACCTGGGAAGCATGGATCGAGCGAGCAAGAGGGCGCTGGTGGCCCAGGATGCTTCGGCCATGGTGAGGATGCTGGAAATGACGGCTGTTTATGCGGAAGGGGACTCTGTGCTTGAGGATGAACTCACTACTGCCCGGGTCTCCGAGGCGTCCCTAAAGGAAGAAGTCAAGGGTGCTCGTGAGGCTAGGAGGAAGGTCGAGGAGGAGGCGGCCAAGCTGAAAGAGGAGGTAACCAGGCTGAAGGCGGAGAAGAAGGTTGCGGAGGATTTGAACAAGGAGCTGATGGCGGCCAGTGCCCCGGGTGCTGACGAACCGGACGAGATAAAAGTGTTGAAAACTAGGGCTGAGCTGGTTGCCAGCATACTGCAGGCCGAAGAGGATGGCATTTTTGTGGCATCGGAGTCTTTTGAAAGTGTCGTGGCCCAGTTGCGGGTGGTGAACCCCGAGGTCGACATTTTGACCGATGGTATCCACTACCTTGCACAAGTGGAGGATGATCGCATCATCTTGCCCGCAGGCCTGGTTCTCGACACCCCCGAAGCTCAAACCGAAGATCAGCCAGCGGAGGAGCAGGAGCCCGAGCCCGAGGAGACTGAGCATGTGGAAGGGTGAGGATTCAGGTTGTTTTGATGTTGTTGTGTTTTGTCCGGCCTGCGTGCCGTTGATTAATTTGTAATTTATTTGGTTTTTGGGGGGGGGGCATGACCCCCTTTTTATGTAATACGCACAGTCTTTTGGCCCTTGTGGCCTTTTTATTTAATGCTCGGTTCATTTATACAATTTTTGTTGTACTTTACATTATTGTTGTACTTTACCTTAGTGGTGCATGTATGACTGCCCGTCGGAGGGTATGTCTGTTAATGGAGCTTTCTTTTGAAAGATAGCTCGCTGTGTGTGAATTCGCCAGTGCGGGGAACTGGTCGAATAGCCGGGGAAGGCCCTGGCGAGGTTGCGGATCTCAGGTCGCGATTGAGGCCTGAGGTCGCGGCGTGAATGTCCCATCGCGAGCTGGGGTTCTGCCAATCATGGTACTTGGGCAAAGGCAGTGCTCGGTCGAGGGCCGCCGACGAGCAGAGTTCCGGCTCGTTTATTTGAACGGGATTCTACTTCGTGTGCATGCGTCGTTTGTACGTGGACGAGCATGATGACTGCTAGGTGGTCCTTGATGCGAGGAAGCTTATGGCTACTCTAGTTGTAGTATTGCTTAAGTCTCTCAGCGTTCCATGGTCGAAGGAGTGCCTCCCCGTTAAGGTTTTCGAGGAAGTATGCACCATTTCCCGTTTTGGCACGGACTCTGTATGGCCCTTCCCAGTTGGGCGCTAGCTTGCCTTCGTGAGAGTCCTTGTGGTTTCTTCGCAGGACAAGGCTGCCCACATCGAACTCTCGTCGTAAGACTTTGGCGTTGTGCCTGATTACTATTTTTTGCTTAAGGGACGCTTCGCGGAGGGCTGCTCCTGTCCAGATTTCCTCGATGAGGTCGAGCTCTTCTCTCATTGCTTCGTTATTCATTTCCTCGTCTAGAGGTGATTCGGTCCTTCTGGACGGTACGTGGATTTCGATGGGTAAAACAGCCTCCATGCCATATGCTAAGCGGAAAGGCGTTTCCCGGGTGGTGGACTGGGGATTAGTGCGATATGCCCATAAGACGCTGTGGAGCTCCTCGACCCAGGATTTCTTTGTTTCATCCAGTCTTCGTTTGAGGCCACGAAGGATGACGCGGTTGGCCGCTTCCGCCTTCCCGTTGGTCTGGGGGTGCTCTACTGAAGCGAAGTGTTGCTTTGTTCTGAGATGGGCAACAAAGTCTTGGAACTTCTTGTCCGTGAATTGTGTTCCATTGTCCATGACGATTGCTTGGGGGATCCCAAAACGGGCAAGAATATTCCGCTTGTAGAAGCGTAGAATGTTAAGTGTTGTTATCTTCGCTAAGGCTTCTGCTTCTATCCATTTTGTGAAATAATCTACGCCCACTATCAGGTATTTGTTTTGGCTGGACCCCGTCACGAAGGGTCCTAGGATGTCTAGGCCCCACCAGGCGAATGACCACGGGGATGTCAAGCTTTTCAGCTCGTTAGGTGGAGCTAGGTGCATATCCCCGTGCCGTTGGCATTTGTCGCATTTCTTCACATGCTCCTTGGCGTCTTGCTGCATAGTTGGCTAGTAATATCCTGCCCGGAGTGCCTTGCGGGCAAGGGACCTTCCTCCCAGGTGCTGGGCGTTAATGCCTTCGTGGATTTCTCATAATACGTGGGGGACAATCTCCTCCTCTATGCACTTTAGTAGTGGGATGGAGAAGCCCCTTCGGTAAATTTTATTTTCGAGGATGACGTACGAGCAAGCTCTTCGTCTGATGGTGCTGGCTTCCTTGGGGTCATCCGGAAGTTCGTCCCTGGTGAGGTAGTTGTACACGGGCGTCATCCAGCAGTCGTTGTCCCCGATCGCGTGCACGTGTAGGGTCGAGGACCCCTTATCGATGCTGGATCGGGGAAGTATCTCTTGGATGATTGACCTGTTTCCGCCTTTCCTCTTGGTGCTCGCTAGTTTGGACAGGACGTCTGCTCGCACGTTGTGTTCGCGGGGAACATGTCTTACTGCTACCGTCCTGAACTTCGACATCTTTTCCTTGACTAGGGTAAGGTATTCAGATAGACTGTCGTTTTTGGCCTGATACTCCCCGGAAATATGGTGGGCTACGAGCTGAGAGTCCGTGCAGATGACGATTTCTTCTGCCCCTAGGTCTTCGGCTAGGCGCAACCCGGCGAGGAAGGCTTCATACTCAGCCTGGTTGTTCGACGTGGGGAAGGACAATGTGAGAGACGCCTCGACTATGGTCCCTTCCTCGTTTTCCAGAATTACTCCTGCCCCGCTGCCGCTCGAGCTGGATGCTCCGTCCACGTAGATGGTCCATCTGTTTGCTGTGTGGGGCGAGGAGTCTGAGAAGGTTACTTCCGCCACGAAATCGGCCAGGGCCTGTGCTTTGAGAGCTTTCCTGCTTTCATACCGGACGTCAAATTCGGACAGCTCCAGCGACCACTTGAGCATTCGACCGGCCATGTCTGGCCGGCCCAGCAACTGCTTGATGGGCTGATCCATCCTCACTACGATCGTGTGGGCCAGGAAATAGTGTCTCAGTCGTCTGGCAGCGTTGACGAGGGCCAATGCTACCTTCTCTATCTGTTGATATCGCAACTCCGCGTCTTGCAACGCTTTGCTCGTGAAGTATACTGGTTTTTGCCCGCCCGGAATTTCGCGAATGAGAACGGCGCTCACGGCCTCGGTAGTGACGGCGAGGTATAGGAACAAAACTTCCCCGGTATCTGGTCGTGATAACACGGGCGGTTTCGACCGGGCTTGCTTTAAGTGAAGGAGGAATGCCTCACATTCTTCGGTCCATTTAAACGCGACTTCTTTTCTCAAGAGCTTGAAGAAAGGAAGGGCGTGTTGGGCGGATTTTGCGACGAAGCGGGATAACGAGGTGAGTACCCCGTTGAGGGACTGGATGTTCTTCTTAGACGTGGGCGTTGGGAACTCAGAGAATGCCTGACATTTGTCAGGGTTAGCTTCTATTCCTCGTTCCGTCAAGTAGAAACCAAGGAATTTACCTGCCCGTACGCCGAACGTGCACTTCTCTGGGTTAAAACGCATTTGATATTTTCTTGCTTGCTCGAAATTTTTTCGAAGATGGGCGACATGGTCTAGTTCCTCGGGGGACTTTACGATCATGTCGTCCATATATACCTCGAGCATGTCGCCTATTTGTCCTTGGAAGACTTTGTTCATCATTCGTTGGTACGTAGCGTCGGCGTTCTTCAGACCGAAAGGCATTACGTTGTAGTAATAGTTGCCCGACTCGGTCATGAAGGCCGTGTAAGTTTTATCGCTGGCCATCGGGATTTGATTGTAGCCCGAGTAGGCGTCGAGGAACGATAAAAGCTTAAAACCTGCTGAGTTATCTACGAGCTTATCTATATTGGGGAGGGGATAGGCGTCCTTCGGACAGGCCTTATTAACATCGGTATAATCAACACACATTCTCCATTTGCGATTATTTTTTCTTACAAGTCCAATATTTGAGAGCCATGTAGTGTATTTGGCCTCAGAAATAAACCTAGCTTCTAGAAGGTCTTTGACAGCTTTCTCCGAGGCTTCCATCTCCTTCGGGGACTGTTTCCTTCTGCGCTGGGCAACGGCTTTGACGGCCGGATCAATTGTAAGCTGGTGGCAAGCGACGGAGGGGTCCAATCCTGGCATTTCAGCAGCGCTCCATGCGAACAAGTCTGCGTTCTCCCGGAGGCACGCTTTTAGTTGTCTCTTGGCCAGGTCGGGGAGATCTGCTCTGATCTTCACTCCCCGTTGGGGGTCTTTTCCAAACAGAACGATCTCGAAGTTGCCATCTGGGATGGGGCGTAGGAGATGGCCGCTGTTGTGGGACTGGCTGCCCGAAGTCGTCTGGTCTTTGGCGTGATCATCCTCGCTGAAACGGCTGTCCAAGTCGATGGATTCGACCTGGGGGAGTGGCTTTGGCTGCTCGGAGCTGCTGGGCAGAGGAGGATGGCCAGATGTCCTCGGCCTCGCTGAGATGGTGCTCAGTCCTTTTGATGCTGCTTCAAAGCATCGATGGGCTGCTTCGATGTCACCGTGGAGGGTGGCGACCATCCCTTCAGAAGTGTAGTACTTCATCTTGAGATGTACGGTGGAAGGTACTGCAATCAACTCTGCCAGGGTTGGCCTTCCAAAAATTCACTGATATAGTGACGGGCATTCAATTACCAGAAACTGTGCTTTGATCGCTCGGGTTGTCTTTCCTGAACCGAAGGTCACGATGAGCTCTACGTAACCTCGGGGCCTTGTTACTGCTCCGTTGAATCCCTGCAGGTCGGATCCAACGTATGGAGTAAGGTGAGAGTCGTCCAGCTGCAGTGTCTCGAACAGGTGGTTGTACATTATATCAACTGAACTGCCCTGGTCCACGAGTATCCTGCGAACGTCGAAGTTCGCCATCCTTGCCCGGATGAGAAGCGGGATGCTTGAGTTTGGTGACCCGCCGAGGAGCTCCGCCGAGGAGCTCCTCTTTGTAGAAGGAAATGGGAGAGGATCCTTTGTGAGTGGTATCCAGCGAGGTGACTTCGTTGGAGCTTTTGCTGATCAGTTGATTGAATTTCCTCTTGACTGAACTGACCGTGATTTTGTTGAATCCACCACCAGAGATGACCATGGCCGACGGGAAGGTCTCCCACGGGCTGTGAGCGCCGAGGGACGTCGAGGCGGGCAGACTATCAGGGATACATAAGTCTTCTGGACGAGTTATGGACATGGCGACCTGTACGTTGGTGTCCTCGGAGGGCGGAGTCTCTTCTGCAGCCTTCTTGCTCTCCTGGGTTTCTTGCCGGGGAGCATCTTTCTTCTTCGCGAACTGCTTCAGGTGGCCGTCGCGAATGAGGATCTCTATGGCATCTCGGAGGTGGATGCATTCTTCCGTCGTATGGCCGTGGCTCTTGTGGAAGCGGCAATACTTGGATTTATCTACACCCGGCCTGGCCGACAGCTGTTTGGGGAAACGGACTCCCGCCTGCTTAAATTATGAGTTGGCACATTCGGACAAGATTTTCTCCCTCGAGGTAGTGAGGGGGGTATATTCATGGAACCGTCCAGAAGGTCCCTTCTGTTCGCGTGCATTGCGAGGCCTATCGTCGCGTCTTTTGTCTCCTCGACGTCCCGTCGAGGGCTCTTCCGCTTTGGATGTCCGGGCACCTTCTTGGTGACGGGAGGCCCGGACAGAGTGGGCAGTGACCTTCTCCTCGTACTGTATATGCGACTGGGCTTGGTGGAGGAGGGCGTTGAGATTCCTCGGTGGATTGAGGCCGATGGCTTTCGCAAAGTCTGAGCCAGGACGTAATCCCTGCTCGAGCAGGAATTTCTTCATCTCGTCGGTCATTGGCACTTGGACGGCTTCCTTGTTGAACCGCTCAATGTAGTCCCGAAGAGGTTCATCTCTTCCCTGCACGACAGCTCCGAGGGATGCCTCAGTCTTTGGATGGCGTCGTGATGCGGTAAAGTGTCGGGAGAAAATCCTCCCGAGCTGCCTCCAGGATGTGATGGACTCCTCCGGCAGCTGTTTGTACCAGGTCATTGCTCCCTTCTGGAGCGTGGTTGGGAACATGCGGCATTTGATGGCTCCTCGTACACCTCTGTAGTCCAGAAGGGCATCTATGTTTCCTATGTGCTCGTCAGGGTCCGTGGTTCCATCATAAGTCCCTAGCGACGGAGGCTTCTCTAGTCCTTTAGGGAGGCGGGTGGCCAGGATCCTGCGGGACAACGGGCCGCGAGGCTCGTCGTCGCTGTCCGAACTTGAAGTCGATGGTGACCGTTGTCTGCGCTCGCGGCGGCGGTCTTTACGAGGTGAGGGTGATCGTGGCCGGTCGCGAGGTCTGACCGGTGGAGAATGCCCGTCCTGCCTCGTTCTCTTGTATCTTGGTGGTTACTGACCCCGCGGGGAGATCTGGTCGCGTTTGCGAACGCGTTGTGGTTCAGGCTCACGCCTCGTCATACGGTCTTCCCGGCGCCTAGGTGGCGGGCTTCTTGATTTCTGGTGTTTCCTCTTGGGAGGAGAGGATCTTGGAAGAGATGCTTCCTCGAGAGCTCCTATCCTTTCTCCTTGCTGCAAGATAAGGAGGTTTGTGCGGTTGACAGCTTCCAGCAGGGCTGCAACGGCCAAGTCAGTGCTGGGAGGGCCAGGAATTGGTCGTTCCCCCAACGGTGGCTGTTTTCCTCCTTGCTCGGTGGGAGGAGGAGTTGGAGACGTAGTGGCCCCGTCCCGAAGGAAACGGGGATCAGAAAGTAGCAACGAACTGCCGTCGGCGTCCATCTTGTTGACGGGGGTGAGAACCGTAGCGTCAGCACCTTTCGCGGAATTCTGAGCGGCCATGTATGGGCGGATCAAAGAAAGTATGTTTTGATCTTTTAGTTTCCGAGGAGGAAAGAAAGAAGGGGAGAACAAGGAGTTCCCACAGACGGCGCCACTGATCCGAAGTATTCGAACTGGTCCACGTAAGCTGGTCGTCAGAAGGTGAGGTGCTCGGATGATTGCTGGTCGTCAGGCGTGCAACGTGCTCGGCTCGAGAATGAGGAGAGGAGGGGGTGTACCTGCAA
Organism: Lathyrus tuberosus; assembly: GCA_022829125.1. NCBI lineage: Eukaryota > Viridiplantae > Streptophyta > Magnoliopsida > Fabales > Fabaceae > Lathyrus > Lathyrus tuberosus. Next base: position 2,365,823 of record JALAZF010000199.1, on the reverse strand, counting down.
GACACTCCAACGCTCAAGTAAGAAAGGGTCAGAGAAAAGGGGCAAGTACAAAGTGTATTCTTAGGGTAAAAATGTGATACCTGACCCTCTCAAGTGAGAGGGTTTATATAGAGCCCCCAGCGCGTGGCCAACGGTCCTATTTTCGGGGCGAACCAACCGTTTTTTCAAAGAATAGGCAACTGCCCAAACTAGCCGTTATGTCGGGCAGGGTGCCATGAACTAGCCGTTATGTCGGGCAGCGAGGAAGTCGTGCGTAACGGGCATCAGAGCCGGGGAGGGACGTTGCGTTCCTTGCCCGGTTTGAGGGGCAGAAATATCACTTTTGCCCCTCTGTGGATTGAGCTTAGGCAATTTGGGCCGCTCTGGAGTAGAAGCAGATTGGGCCAATTCTAGCCATTGGTCCAGTCCAGAACACAAAGCATGAAAATTTTACAATAGGAGAAAAAAAGAAAGTATAATAATAAAAACTATTATAATTTATCAAAAATTTTAAAATCCACTTTAAACTCGGATCCATATTAGAAGTTGGCATAGGTTTCTCGTAAAGAATTTTGCAACCCTTCTTAGTATTACCCTATATGTCTATATAAATAGACAGACATTAAGAATAGTGAATTTTGTTCCATTAAATTTTTGGTTCCGATCAGAATCTTTTGTTTGGCAAAATAGTGGAGTTAAAAAGATACGGGACCATTAAGTTTCTTTAATTTCTGTAAATAAAAAAAGTTTCTTTAATTTCACTTCTTTTAACTGTTTCTATTAATTTGTGTGGTATATATTCACGCGTATGTTACAAAGTATATGCTTTATCTAATTGTATAATTTAACAACTCATAGGTATATTTTCGATCGCAAGTTCATTCATTTGATGACAGATGAAGGACTCATCAGAATCTTTAGATATTATTCTGCAAAAACTCAAGTCAAATCTGTCTGCTGATGTTTTTTTATTGCTTTAAGAATCGAGGGGAAATGAGAGAATAGTTCTTTAAATACAAAATTCTTATTTTTATTTATAATGGAAAAATCAAATCAATCACCTGCTTTATTTTTATATTTGGATCTAAAATGAATAATCAATTAAACTAGACCTCTTGAATTTTTTTATTTTATAATCAATAAAATATATTAAAGAGGGTACAAGGGGAATCCCAAGCCAACAAGATTACAACCAAAAGCAACACTCACTGGGATGCCAAACCATTACCAATAAACAATAAAAACCTCTATCTTTACACACAATCCCTAAAAAAAATCAATTGGACATTTACACCACTCATAGTAGTAATTGTATCTAACCTTCTTCTTTGAAGTTAAAGCCAACTAGCACAAAGAGAAATGAATGACTCTTTGAATGTTGTGAGCTGTTTTAAAAATCTGATATTTTTGAAAATTCTGCAAGCGTAATCGATTAACGCTTTTGTTGTTAACCGATTACAACTGTTGGTTTTCCAAAAAATAACAGAATTTAACAGCATGACACTTTAGTTGGTTTTGTTATTAGTTGTACTATTCTCTCATGTGTATATATACATTGTTGTAATCCTAATTCAAGGTTAATGCCATTTTTTATTCATCAATATTACTCTCTACCCTAATTCTCTCTCAATTCATCTTCTTCCCCAAGTTTTTTTTTCACCATTGTTACTACCTTCAAAATTCTGGTTTTATGTTTTATGTTGTTCTAACATTTGGCATCAAGAGCCTGGTTCTTGATCCTAATCCGCTGCAACAACAATGGCTACCGTTTCCAATGATCGAATTCCCACCAATCTCCCAATTCTTGATTCGAAGAACTACGACAAATGGGCGAAACAAATGAAGGTTCTGTTTGGTTATCAAGAGGTTCTTGAGATCGTCATCAATGGAGTTACACCGTTAGGGGCAGATGCTACCGATGCTCGTAGGGCTACACACAAGGAAGAAAAGAAGAAGGATTACAAAGCTCTATTCTTGATTCATTCGTGTGTTGATAACAACAATTTCGAGAAGGTTGGTGATTGTGCATTCGCGAAGCAAGCATGGGAAATCTTGGATAAAGTGTATGTCGGTGCCGTCAAAGCAAAGGTGGTAAGGTTACAAACTTACAAACGTCAATTCGAGTTAACGCAAATGGAGGACAAAGAAACGATCAACGATTACATCACGCGCATTACCCGGTTAGTCAACCAAATCAAGTTATGTGGCGAAACGATCCTTGAGCAAAATGTTGTATCGAAAGTGTTGCGTTCGTTAACATCACGTTTCGATAACATTGTTGTGGCTATTGAGGAGTCAAAGGATCTAACAACTTTGAGCAAAGATGAGTTGCGAAGTTCGTTAGAGGCGCATAAACAAAGGATGGATGAGAGAAGTGCCGACAAAGCCAAAGCGGAGATCGCTTTGCAAGCGCGTTTACATGAGAAGAACAAGAGATCGAAAGGGAAGTGGACTTCTAAAAGTAAGAAGAATCTTGGTGGAAAAGATCCACAAAATTCAAAGGGTGAAGGAAGCTCCAAAGAGGGTAATCAAAGCGCCTACAAACTGTTTGATAAAAGTTCCATGAAGTGTTATAATTGTCAAAAGCTTGGGCATTTTGCAAAAGAATGTCGCTCAAAACGCAAGGAAAAGGATGCAGATGAGGCTAAGGTTGTTAGGGAAGAGGTAGATGATGAAGATACCCTTCTTGTGATGATTACGGAGGAGAATTATGGCATTGTTGATGTTCCGGGCAGCAGCTATTGTGGTGATAGTCTGCGGGACAGCAGCTGTACTGTTTCGGAAAGTGGTGGAAAAATGCGTTCGGATCGAAATGCATTACTTACCATGCGTGATGGAGTTCAAAGTAAAGATGAGTGGTACTTGGATTCCGGTTGTTCAACACATATGACGGGTCGAAAGGATTGGTTTGTGCAAATCAATCAAGCGGCAAAGAGTAAAGTCAAGTTTGCCGACGACACCACTTTAAGAGCCGAAGGGGTAGGAGATGTTTTGATCGGAAGAAAGAATGGTGGACATTCTAGGATCAAAGATGTCTTGTACATACCGAGAATTAAGTGTAATCTTTTAAGCATTGGCCAATTACTTGAAAGAGGTTACTTAATTCGGTTGGAGAACAAGATGTTACGCGTTTTAGATTCAAATGGTGTGTTGATTCTAAAAGTACCGATGGCTGCCAATAGAACTTTTAAGGTTGAGTTAAAGGTTATGGAGCATCGTTGTTTAGCTACCGCGGCAAGTAGAGATGAGTGGTTATGGCATTACCGTCTTGGCCACCTTAATTTTAGGGATCTCAAAATGTTGCAACAAAGTGAAATGGTAACGGGGCTGCCATATATTAGTGTTCCGACAGAATTGTGTGAGGAATGTGTGACGAGTAAGCAACACAAGAATGTGTTTAGCAAGGATGCGGGTCGAAGAACCAAAGGCTTACTTGAGGTGGTGTATTCCGATGTTTGTGGACCGATGCAAGTAGAGACTTATGGCGGCAATCGATATTTTGTTACGTTTATTGACGACTTTAGTAGGAAGCTTTGGACATATCTTATCAAGAGGAAGGATGAGGTATTTGGAGTGTTCAAGAGTTTCAAATCCATGGTGGAGCGTCAAAGCGGTCGGAAGCTCAAAATTCTCAAAACGGATGGTGGAGGTGAATATACCTCTAGTGAGTTTGGGAAGTTTTGTGATCTTGAGGGTATTGTGCGTGAGGTGGTGCCTCCATATACGCCTCAACAAAACGGAGCTGCCGAGAGGAAAAATCGTACAATAATGAACATGGTGCGTAGTATGCTTTGTGGGAAGAAGTTGCCCAAGGAATTATGGGGTGAGGCCGTGTCTACAGCCACCTACTTGTTGAATAGGTGTCCTACTAAGAAGCTGGAGAAGATTACACCAGAAGAGGTTTGGAGTGGTTTCAAACCGAGTGTGAATCATTTACGCGTTTTTGGATCGATTGCATATCGTCATGTACCGAATCAACTTAGAAAGAAGTTGGATGATAAAGGTGAGAAATTGATATTTGTTGGATATCGCTCTACTGGAGGTTGTCGCTCCCGGGATTTTCATCCAAGTACAAACGCAAAAGTGGCACGGAAACAGAGTCACCAACAATGTGTATTTATCCCAAGAGAGGGAAAGGAAACACTGCGTAAACCTGGGGGAAGGAAAAGCATGGTCTTGCGACCAAGAGAACTGGATTCGGGAGTCGGTTACGCGAGAGGAAGGTATTAGCACCCCCTCGCGTCCATCGTACCCGATGGGATCCACGCTTGCTTGTTTCGATCAAAGGGTGGTAGAAAAGATACTGGAAAAGGAACTGCTAGCTGGAGAACTGGAAAAGGAAAGGAGAGAGAAACAAATGTAGGGAAAATAAAAGAAGTGCTCGCATGGGCCCTACCCCACTGCCTACGTATCTCATCGGGAACATGAGAATCAGAGCGACGTAGTTCCCCTCACTAGGGATGGATTACTTGTATTTTTTAGGAACAGCTAGCATTCTAGCTCAGGTGTTGCAGGCTTGCTGGTCCGAGTGCGTTACCTTCTTGCACGAGAACAAGTAGGAGCACGTTCGTACGTTGAGAATGAGTGAGATGAGAGAAGAATTCCCGAAGGAGAGACGTTATTGTTTGTTTTTGTCTTTTAAAAGAATTTTTGTTATTTGTTTGCATACGATAGTGTATCTAAATCTTAATCATTGGAATGTGTACATCCTCACATTCCAAGATGGAATGAGTAAGAAAATACACCAAGTGTGAAGAAGACCCTCACATTTAGTTCCAATTATTAAGGTTCAAACACACTAGCATACTTGTATTTATTAAGTGTTTTTGTTGATTATGAAATGAAGAAGTGTTTTTCTTTATTTGTACCTTCAACAAGTATTGCATTTAAGTCCCTCATACAAGATCAAATATATAACACATTGACCCAAGATGGGCCATATGCTACACATTCTAAGATTATAAGAGAAGACCCCTTATAATCTTTTCTTTATATGAAAGGCCTAAATGCAATAAATGCCTACCTTTATTAGATATTTTGAATTTTCTTTGAGATGAGAAGATGAAAAACTCAAGGTTTGAAAGAAAAATGCTAAGGGGAAACTAGGTCCTAATGTTAGCATGCAAAGATTGATCCTATGGTTGAGGTAAGAAAGGGAATTCTACCTAATGTTAGCATACATGGAGTGCTATCCTAATGTCTCTCCTACCTCCTACTTAATCCAAAATTAAGTGGAGCGAGGAATCCTAAGGGATCATGTCATCAGACAAGTAAACACAGGATAAATCAATCACAAAATGAACTAAAAGCAATGAAAGAGTAAACAAAGTCAATAAGCAGTCATGTCAAACAATCAAAGTAAAAAAAGGGGAAGCTTTAGCCAAGGGGCCATATCAACCGAGGCAAACAAGCTGGCTGTGGGAAATAGGGGTACTCACCCAATGGTATCGAGAACCATGGAGAGCAGAATAAAAAAGGGGAAGATGTGAATCAGATCACATAAGCATCAGCATTGGTCTATGCGAGCTAAAGACAAAGCGTGGGGGTTGGTTACGAACCATATCTTCCACTTGACCGACTCGATAACAGAAGCAGGTAATGTTCAAAGCTTCAATCATGTAACGAGAGCTAAGAACGACCTGGGACAAGAATAAAGGGGGTCGATTGCGGACCCTACCTTCCGTCAATTGCCTCCTTGGAGGTCTTACCAGGGGGAATGGGAATGGGATGCCTCATAGAGGTCTTCAGGCACAATATTAAACAATCACAAGCAGAGCCTCCTTTGAGGACTTTCATCATTGTCATCCAAGTGGCACGGACTCCCAATCCTACTTCTCATGGCATAAAAAAGGAAAAAAATGCGGAATTAGTAAAAGAGAAGAGTTATAATACCGAACGGATATCAATCCGTAGCAACGCAAGCAAAGAATAAGCAAACCGACAAGCTTCTAGTAACCTAGCATAAATGGACAAAGGTGTTAGAAGGTGGAATGGATCCGTGAAAGGCATGGAACCAAATGCTCTTCGAAAAACAATAAAACAAAGGCCATAAGCCATAAACAGCAGCAACAACAGCGCTCCAGCACCAGCATAGCTGTAAAAACTAGCAACAAGTAAAAATAGCCTATAACAGCTACAATTTACATAACAGAATGGGTGTATATGCAGCCAAACAGAATAGCAACATTCTACAGCACACTTTGTTCACAGCAGCTATGTATACAGCAACACATCCTACCTTTAAACAACTTATCAAGTCAAGTGAGAATCACTACAAAACAAACTCAAAAGTTTGTCACAATTCAAATGGAAATTGTCAATAGGAAGTAAATGAAATCAATATTAAAATGTAAACCACAATTAGTCAAAATTAACATGTCACAAGTATTAAGGACTATTAACAAAATTAACTAATGAAATTACTAAGAATATTAGTCAATGTTAGCATTAAAATCTAGGTTAAGTCAATGTTTAGAAATTAGTTTCTAATGGACAACTAATCCAAAAACAATGAAACAATTAAGCCGAAAAACAATTATTAGGCAAAACAACAATTAGGACATGATTAAACCAAAAATGATTATTGCAATTAAGCTAAAAAAAATGATTAGTGCATTTAATCAAAAAACAAATAGTGCAATTAAGTAAAAATGATTAGTCAAATCCATTATCAACACTTAGCTCTAATTAGTTCCAATCCTAACCAAAATTATTATACAATTAATCAACTAATAAACCATGCAAAGAGTCAATTAGAAACATGATTAATTTCTAATGGAACACTCAACTAAAAAACAAATCCAATTCTAATTCTAACAATTAAGTCCAAACATGATTAATCAAGATTCCTTTCTAATTATCCTAAATCCAGAACTAATCTAACACTAACATTTCTAATTAAGATTTACTTCTAAAACTGCTACCTAATTAGTTTCACAAAGCGAGAGAAAAATAATACTCATATAACCGTGGATGGTAGTGAGAATATTGGGGGTGTAAAGCTGAATTCATGGAGGGGATAGGAATTCTATGGAGGGAGGGCCCAGTCCGTGTTGGAAGTAACATAAAAACCAATTCAGAAAACCTAATATGCTTATCATCTTCTTCTCTCTGCTTCCCATGGCTTTCAAAATCCACCGCCGTTAAACACTATAGCGCATTCGCCTTCCTCATCCGTCAACAACGAACAACGAAAACCACCGTCCGATTCTCACCTCCTAATCATCTTGCACACGCCGGCGAATAAACTCTCCACCGCGGCATACGCTTCAACATCACCCGCTCTCACCTCAAGCCACTCTTCAATCGATCAAACACGGTTCGCCACAGGAATCGTTCGAGATGATTGCAAATCACGAGGAGTACGTTATCACAAATCGACGGACAAACACCAAATCGGAATCCAAACACATAGCCTGGATCCAAGGCCACAATAATCACATCGCGAAATCAAGGTTCAGAGTGAAATTACCGTGTTCGCGTGAGGACGACGTCAGGTATGAGATTCGATTCGATTCGTTCTTCGCCTTCTCCTTACGCTTCTGTTATTGTTATCGTTGTGGTGTCACGTTCTTGAGCTTCTTCTGCTTCACAAATTTGTGTGCCCTGCTTGGGATATGGTTGATGTTGCGAATTCTTGATATTGCGATTGTGAATCCGTTGAACCTCATGTGAGTTCGTTGTTCTTAATCCAATCGCTGCTCGCTCAATTTGCAGGTGTTTGCGGCGTTCTTGAATTTTGCAGGTCGAAGATCTCGACCGAAACCGTGATGATGATGCAGATTCTTATCGAATTGACGGAGGTGAAGATAGATTGGAGGTTGAAGATGATTAAGATGATGAAGGTTGCAGAGAATTGATAGTGATGTAGGTTGAAGGAATTGAAAGCAATGGTTGATTGATGATGAAAAACGGATGAAGCTTCAAGGTTGGAGATTGGAAGATGAAGATGAAAGTTATGGAATTTTCTTGCAGAGAATGCAATTGGAGAATGAGGATGAAGGAACTGAATTGAGAAAGGGAGAGGAGAATCAAGATTGAAGGAAGAGATTTTGATTTGTGATGAAGAGAATTGGGAGAAGAGAGAGTTGGTTAGTAGATTGTTAGAGGTAGTTAGAAAACGGTTAGGGAGGTTAGTAACTGTTATACGATTTTTCTGATATGGAGTTTTTATATTGTAATTTTCTGTTGTGGATTGGAAGTTCCGTTGGAGAAACTGTCATGAATGGAAAAAGTCTATCATGATTTCTGATATCTATTATCTTTTCCACCTGTGAACGGCTGCAGTTATTATTGCTGCGGATCCTTTCCAATTTTCCTTGTAATCTCTTTGTTATCAGCTTTTTTCGATTGAACCTTGAAGACTTTAATTTAAACAGACTCGTGTACAAACTGATATGATTTCTGCTGTTAAACTGCTGTTATTTTTCAATTGATATGCTGTTTATGGATTTTTTCGAATGAATTCGGCAGCGAGCCTTTTTTGTCTTGCAATTTTATGGACTTGTGTTATTGATAATTTGTGACGATGTAATTATTGAACTGAGCTAGAAATCCTTTTCTGTCCGTAGCACCGATTTTATTTTTATCTGTATCATTGTCCTTTCTGTCTTTATGCCTTCCATCAAATATGCAATAAATGCCATAACCGGTACAGTTTCACCGAGACCCATCTCATCAACTAAGGTTCCATTTAATTTGTTGTTGTACAAAGAAAGCATCCACTGCAATCCATCCTACAAGCTGATAGTCTCTCAATGTTTCCGCTCATAATAGGGATGGCTGCCTTATGACCGTTTCATGTGCGAAGTTGTATGCCTGCATCCATAAGGCTAAATAAATGCATGGCAGGTATTGTCCCACTAGAACACAAATCCAAAGACCTCCTCTATTCCATTATTTTTGTAAGGAGATGAGTATTTCCCATTCACCCTGTCAAAGACTCCATCACCTGTATTCCTACTACCATGCTTCTCTTGGCCTGTAGCATTGACATTAGCGTTCTTTATTGGGCTACAACATTGGGCTATAATGATGGTTATTCAATTTATCATGCCACATTCAAAACATTAGTGCAATGAACAAATAAGCGAAACGAACCAAGGCAATAGCCAATCCCCCTTTAACTCAAATTCGTAAGCTCTAGTTAATGTTATAGAATCGGTTTGAAAGTGGATTTTGAAATGTAGGCAAAATGGATTGAAATAAAATGTGGGTCAAGAAATAGATAAAAATAGCAATGGATTATAAAAATGGATATTTGGGAATTTTAAATGGAAATGGATTTAAGAATTGGATAAAGTAAAATGGAAATGAATAATGGATTTATGGTAGAAATTTGAATTTCAAGTAGCCCACACAACTAATCTCGACACGCCCAATTCTACACCAAACTCATATCTTCAATGAATTCCCACAATTCAATCAGTAAGCTCAATCAACCATGACCAATGATTTGCAATTCAATCCACAGATATCCTGTCTTTATAACCAAGAATCTCAATACAAGAACAATTCCCCGATAACAACTTGAAAATGAAGACAAGTCATGAAGCAGAAAGAAACATGATCAACCAGAGGTCCTTGATGCTCACTGATAATATTCTGAAAGCTCAAACCAAAGAAAGATGCCTTGATCACATGTCCTATGCTGAATGCAATGCTTTATATTTTTGTTTTTCTATGCTTGAATGCAATGCAATGAAATGAAAGCTCATGCTAAATGATATGAAGAAATGAGAGGGCAAATTTTGGGGTATTACAGCTGCCCCTATTCAATCACTGTAGACCTGAATGCCTGAAAGCGATTGCTTTCAGACCTTCAAGGTATGGAGGGATTGAATACCGAAAATAAACCGAAAATTTGCACTCTGTGGAGAAGAAGAAAATGGATATAAACCCAACCAAATGAATTCTGCTTGAATAAAACCCTGATGATGAAGAAAAACACTGGAGAGATGTCTTTTGTACGACGCCAGATGACTACTGGCTTGCCATACTATGGATGGACTTTAGCTGCTCTGCCATTCTAGACAATGGACTTTTACCAATTCGTGTTGGATTTCTGCCAATCTGTCGTTGGACTTGTACCAATTCGTGTTGGATTTCTGCCAATCTGTCGTTGGACTTCAATGATTACCAAACCAACTTTGGAATCTCAAAATTGCCATCTTCAGATGGACTTTTTGCAGCTTTGCCAAACTAACGTTGGACTTTGATGCTTACCAAACCGGCTTTGGAAGCTTTGCCAAACGATCACTCCACCTGCTGGAACAATCATCCGCAATACTATCCCACCTGCTGGAATAATATGAACAAACTGTATATAACGATCACCCCACCTGCTGGAACAACCATCTGCAATACTATCCCACCTGCTAGAATAATATGAACAAACTGTCTGTATGATCATCCCACATGCTGGAACAACCATCTGCAATACTATCCCACCTGCTGGAATAATATGAACAAGCTGTCTGCATAATCATCCCACCTGCTGGAACGACCATCTGCAATATTATCCCACCTGCTGGAATAATATGAACAATTGTATATAATGATCACCGTGCAATGAACAAATAAGCGAAACGAACCAAGGCAATAGTCAATCCCCCTTTAACTCAAATTCGTAAGCTCTAGTTAATGTTATAGAATCGGTTTGAAAGTGGATTTTGAAAGTGTAGGCAAAATGGATTGAAATAAAATGTGGGTCAAGAAATGGATAAAAATAGCAATGGATTATAAAAATGGATATTTGGGAATTTTAAATGGAAATGGATTTAAGAATTGGATAAAGGAAAATGGAAATGAATAATGGATTTATGGTAGAAATTTGAATTTCAAGTAGCCCACACAACTAATCTCGACACGTCCAATTCTACACCAAACTCATATCTTCAATGAATTCCCACAATTCAATCAGTAAGCTCAATCAACCATGACCAATGATTTGCAATTCAATCCACAGATATCCTGTCTTTATAACCAAGAATCTCAATACAAGAACAATTCCCCGATAACAACTTGAAAATGAAGACAAGTCATGAAGCAGAAAGAAACATGATCAACCAGAGGTCCTTGATGCTCACTGATAATATTCTGAAAGCTTAAACCAAAGGAAGATGCCTTGATCACATGTCCTATGCTGAATGCAATGCTTTATGTTTTTGTTTTTCTATGCTTGAATGCAATGCAATGAAATGAAAGCTCATGCTAAATGATATGAAGAAATGAGAGGGCAAATTTTGGGGTATTACAGAGGTTACAAGCTATTTGATGAGAGGAATCGGAAAATCGTGATAACCCGGGATGTGCAGTTTGATGAAATAAAAACTGCTGAAACAGCAGGTGTAATCGATTACTCGATTGTTGCTAATCGGTTACACCCTGCTGAACAGCAGCAGTTTGTTGATTTGTTTGATCCGGAGAATTCCGATGCCGCTGTACCTGCACCTACTGAAGCGGAAAATGATGTTGTGAATAATGGTAGACCAGTGAGGCAAAGAGCCTTGCCTCATAGACTCGGAGATTGTGAGAGGTTCCAAGATAATGAAGTGAATAATGATAGTGATTTTGTTCATTTCGCACTTATGGCCGAATCTGAACCGGTAAATGAGGAGGAAGCCTTAAGTGATCCTAAATGGATATGTGCAATGAAAGAGGAGCTGGAATCTATTGAAAAAAATGGTACTTGGGAGTTGGTCGATTTACCACATGGAAAGAAACCGATTGGTGTGCGATGGGTCTATAAAGTCAAAGCAAATCCTAAAGGTGAAGTAATCAAGTACAAAGCTCGATTAGTTGCCAAAGGGTTCTTGCAACGTGAGGGGATAGACTACGAGGAGGTATTCGCACCGGTGGCTAGATTGGAGACTATTCGTTTGGTTGTTGGAATTGCGCATAGCAACAATTGGGTGATTTACCAAATGGATGTGAAATCTGCGTTTTTGAATGGTCCTCTTGATGAGGAGGTTTATGTGGGGCAGCCACCCGGTTTTGTGATTAAAAATCAAAAGAAGAAGTACTACAACCTACACAAGGCGTTGTATGGTTTGAAACAAGCTCCGAGAGCTTGGAACAAACGTATAGACGGCTTTCTTATTGACATCGGTTTCAAACGGTGTGTATCCGAACATGGTGTTTATGTGAGATCGGATACTATTGATGGTGTTATTATACTTTGCTTGTATGTTGATGATCTCTTGATTACGGGCAGCAATGACAAGAGTATTTCAAGGTTCAAAGTGGAGCTCATGAGTGAGTTTGAGATGACGGACCTTGGTGTCATGAGATACTTTCTTGGCATAGAGTTTCACAAGTCAAAAGTGGGGCTGCTTATGCATCAAAGAAGGTATGCTCTAGATATCTTGAAAAGGTGTGAAATGGAACATTGTAATGCTTCTAATACACCTTGTGAGGCTAGAGTTCAGCTGTCCAAAAGTGATGATGAGGATGATGTGGATCCAACACTTTACCGGAGTTTGATTGGATCGTTACGGTATTTGTGCAATACTTGACCGGATTTGGCTTTTAGTGTCGGTATTGCGAGTAGATTCATGGAGAGACCTAAGGTGTCTCACTTGGCGGTGGTCAAGAGAATCCTTAGATATGTGAAAGGTACTCTTGGTTGTGGTATTTTGTTTCCCACATCGGATATGGGTCGCAAATGTACTTTACTTGGCTACACCGATTCTAATTGGTGCGGAGATAAAGATGATCGAAAATCTACGGCGGGTTACATCTTTATGTTCGGTAGTACACCAATCTCATGGTGTTCGAAGAAGGAACTGGTTGTAGCACTCTCTTCTTGTGAGGCTGAGTACATTGCGGCATCATTGAGTGCTTGCCAAGCTATGTGGTTAGTGAATCTTATGAAGGAATTGGGATGTGGTGATGATGATGCCTCCACACTGTTTGTGGATAATGTTTCCGCGATAAATCTTGCGAAGAATCCGATTGCACACGGAATGAGCTAGCATATTGAGATGCGGTTTCATTACTTGAGAGAATTGGTCGGTGATGGAAAGCTTAGATTGAGCTATTGCCGAAGCGAAGACCAAGTTGCAGATTTGTTGACCAAGGGTGTGACAAATGAGGTGTTCAAGAGACTGTTGAAGAGCTTGAGCATGATGAACTTGGAGCAACTAAAGTGAGGTGGTGTGTTGTGAGCTGTTTTAAAAATCTGATATTTTTGAAAATTCTGCAAGCGTAATCGATTAACGCTTTTGTTGTTAACCGATTACAGCTGTTGGTTTTCCAAAAAATAACAGAATTTAACAGCATGGCACTTTAGTTGGTTTTGTTATTAGTTGTACTATTCTCTCATGTGTATATATACATTGTTGTAATCCCAATTCAAGGTTAATGCCATTTTTGATTCATCAATATTACTCTCTACCCTAATTCTCTCTCAATTCATCTTCTTCCCCAAGTTTTTTTTTCACCATTGTTACTACCTTCAAAATTCTGGTTTTATGTTTTATGTTGTTCTAACATTGAAAGACCTCATTCAGGACAACTATACCATCGATAAACATCACCTGATTTCTACTCCACCATAAACATTAACATGTTGCCATCCAAACTATGCAAGCTGTGGATTTCGACAATTTTCCAACCAAAATTAAGAACCATGCTAACATATGTTCACAACAACTCGACAGAGTTAGTATGGAGACTCCCATCCAAATCTGAAACTCCTTCCAAACCAACTTAGTTCGTGGCCAAGTCCTCTTGAATATTGATTTCACGTTATTTAAATTCATATCCATCGTCCAAAACTACAAGCTAACCAGTTTATTTCAAACTCAATGTTTTATATTCACTATAGTAGTTTTATACTTATATAAAATATATTGTACTAATTTGTTTATTTTAATTATTTTATATATTTTATTTATTGTAGTTTATGTTGTTGAAAATTTTTATAATTTAAATAGTATTTAATTATTATATTTCAATAATTATTACGTGAACATATCTATTTAAATTATATTAACTATTTATCAAAATCAATAGTCTTAATCGATTAAATACTCAAATAAATTTTAAAAATTAATTAGATTTCTATTTAATAATTAATTAATTAATTTGATATGAGGTCAAATATGAGTGGATGTTAAGATGATCTATTTCAGAATAATGAAAATTCTTAATTGGTCATCACCTTATATATAGGCTATGATCCCCAATATACCAGACAGTATACCTCTTCTTCCCATCTGAAGAGTATTCAAAACATTAGGAGTACTGGTTGAGGAAGAACCACAAGCCAAGTGCTCGTATTTCGATAAAACAACCCAAACTCTTACCCATGCTGGTGGAGATAAACTGCAAGTTAATTATAAAATTAACAACGCTTATGTTTGTACAAAGCAAATATGCTTACCAACTTATTTTATCTCAGTAAATATGATTGAGAATGCATTCAAACTAGAAGTTGCATTCAAACTAGAAGTTTGCAATGACCTTCCCAATGCTTTTTGGGCTGAAACTCCTTCCAAACCTACTTAGTTCGTGGCCAAGTCCTCTTGAATATTGATTTCACGTTATTTAAATTCATATCTATCGTCCAAAACTAAAAGCTAACCATTTTATTTCAAACTCAATGTTTTATATTCACTATAGTAGTTTTATACTTATATAAAATATATTGTACTAATTTGTTTATTTTAATTATTTTATATATTTTATTTATTGTAGTTTATGTTGTTGAAATATTTTATAATTTAAATATTATTTAATTATTATATTTCAATAATTATTACGTGACCATATATATTTAAATTATATTAACTATTTATCAAAATCAATAGTCTTAATTGATTAAGTACTCAAATAAATTTAAAAAATTAATTAGATTTCTATTTAATAATTAATTAATTAATTTGATATGAGGTCAAATATGAGTGGATGTTAAGATGACCTATTTCAGAATAATGAAAAATCTTAATTGGTCATCACCTTATATATAGGCTATGATCCCCAATATACCAGACAATATACCTCTTCTTCCCATCTGAAGAGTATTCAGAACATTAGGAGTACTGGTTAAGGAAGAACCACAAGCCAAGTGCTCGTCATTCGTCTCTCTTTATGTGTTTGAGAAAAGTATAAAGTTATTGTGTCAATGATATTTTTATCCAGGTATTTCTAATATCAATTCTTGATAAATTAACATGTTGTAGATCCTAGTTTATATATGATATTGACGGCTGATCAAAACCTGAAGTGGGTCAAAGATGACGTCTGCGATGCTGGGTGTGAGAGATGAGGAGGGGGTGTACCTGCAAGGCACTCCGATGCTAAAGTAAGAATCGGGAGAGAGAGAGAGAGAGAGAGAGAGAGAGCAAGTACGAAGTATGAGTTTCATAGGATGATTTCGAATACCTGACCCTCTCAAATGAGAGGATTTTTATAGTGCACCCAGCGCTTAACCAACGGTCCCAATTTTCGAGGCGAGAAAATCGTTTCTCGAAGAATAGGTAACTGCCAGAAACTAGTCGTTGGGCCGGGTAAAGGTGCCTGAAACTAGTCGTTGCCACGGGCAGAGGCGCAGTTGCGGGCACGAGCATCGTGACTGTTTCTGGATGGGGGAACCATGCGTGACGGGAAGGAACTACCGAGGAAGAGCAAATGACCCTTGGGGTCATCCGACCATCTTTGCCCGGTAGAGGGGCAGAAAGGTAAATGCTGCCCCAAATTGGCTGGACTTAAGCAATTGGACCGTTCTGGGAGCAGAAGTGGATTGGGACATGCCTAGTCATTGTGGCAGTCCGGAACATGAGTCCCCTAAGTCGTTGCTCCCGAGCATGAGAGTGATGACTTAAGGGCAGTTCGTAGTCCTGGGGAAGTCCAGAAGTAGTCGTCGCTTGTCGACGAGGTAAAACTGTTCTACGATGCCCAAGGGAGTTAGTGCCCACGGGATACGTAACATTGTTTGGCGTGCCCGACATACGGGGAGCCCATCGGTTGATGAGATCTGAAGAGGTGAGGTGCCACGTGTGCCTTGAACCATGTGCTGCATTTAATGCGTCATGATGGCTAGGCTAGGGTCATGATGATGCCCCTAGCCGCACGTGCCCACGGGTTGTCTATAAATAGAGGGAGAAGCTGCTCATTTGCACTTTTCGCTTCTCTCTCCTCCTTTGCTTTTCTGATTTTTCTTCCGTTGTTCGTTGCCATCTAGCCATCGTCCAACCACCGCCAAGCCTCCGTACAAGCTCCAACCAGACTCTTCGACCCTCTAATCTCTTCCTCGACCACATAAGTTACTTGATTTGATATTTATTTTAGGCTTTTTTTTTCTTTCTATTCTCTTAGAATGCATGCTATTAGGGTGAAACTAGGTAGTTTTAGGAGCAGTTTCTGGTGACTGTTGGTGGTAGGCGGTGGTTTGGCCATTTTTCACCGCTGCTGTATTCACTGGAACCTTAGGAACTTAGGATTTTAGGTTGATTCTGATTCCGTTGCGACGACGAGAGCGTTTGTCGTCGGCAGAGCTCATGAATTTTCTGGTGTAATCATGAGTTTTCTGGCAGATTCATGAGCTTTCTGGCGGATTCATGAGTTTTTCGGTAGATCTTCAAACGGTATTCTGGGTAGAGTACCGGGGAGGATCTCTCCGCGTGCGTTGGAGGGGTTGCCCCGGGCATCTCCTCGCCCCATAAGCTGTGCCATTTAAGTAGAGCTTAGGTTGGGGGCGTCGTCCTCGGGCCTTTGCGCGCCCTTTCACTTGACTAGAGGTGGAAGGGTGGATTTGATTTTGTCATCGAATTCACTTTTGTCCTCTGCTTTTCAGGTAAAGGAGATGGCCCGCGAAACTGAGGACGAAATTCATAGAGACTTGTCCGAGGAGATCTCCTCGGAAGATGGTGATATCGAAGACACCGCTACTCCCCGCGATGCTGACGAGACCCCTTCATTGAGGACTTTCGCGGAAGAGTGGTCAGTTGTGGAACCTGCAGAGCATGCCTCCGTTTTTGCCTCATATACTGGTGATGTTTTCATGACCGTGGGGGCTGAAGGGGAATGGAAGGTACATTTCCTCGGAGAAGACGACCGCGTCTGACGGACTACGAGGAGAGGTTCCCGATGTATGAATATGTTTTCAAGGAGATTAGGCTGAGGTTGCCCTTTACTAATTTCCAGAGGCCGGTCTTCGTTCATCTGGCTCTGGCTCCCTCGCAGGTGCATCCTAACTCGATTGCCTTCATACGGGCATTCGAGCTGACATTCGAATATTTGGAGATAGGAGCTACCCTTCCTCTTTTCTTTACAGTCTTCCACCTTCAACGACAGGTTTTGGGGAGAAAATTCGGTTGGGTCTTCCTGAAGCAGGAAAGGAAGCTGTTCAAACCCTTCTCTGAGTCCATTTGGACCTTCCAGGAGAGATACTATATTATTGAGCCTGTGTCGGTGAGAGTCACTCACTCCACGTTCGTCTGGGAGGTCTCGGTGGACGAAAACGGGGAGGACCTCATCGACGAAGATGGCAAGATAGTAGGGCAGAGACTGTTGAAGTTCCCTTTCTGCTAGAGCGGGGACCATTTTACCATGGGGACGGATGGTTACACCGCCACCCCCGAGATGTTGTATGAGGATGACAAGGCCGGCTATGCGAGGCCGGTGGGCTTTGTGAACAGTTTTACCCCTTTTCAGTGCGTGACTAAGAGCGGGGAACCAATTTACAAGGAAGACGGGGGGCTCAAGGTGGAGAGTCGTTTCATCAACACAAAGGAGCACCTTGAGTGTCGGACTCGGGATGTTGCTCTAGCCTTGCTAGGTAGCTTTTATTTCTTAGCCTGCTTGGAATGTTATTCTTTCTTTGTGCTAACGTGCTCGTTATGTTTTTGCAGGTAAAATGACTTCTGCACATGAGCGGATGGTGAAGAATGCCCAAGCGAAGGGCAAGGGTGGAATATTGATGAGTCCAAGCCTTTGAGGTTGGCATCAATTTTGGTAAAACTAACTTAACAGAAAGATGTTGAACAAGATGTCCTAACATGTTGAACTAACTGCAGGTTAAGTTGTTAGACAAGATGTCCTATCATGTTGATTCGACATCTTTGTCTGTTACAGTTTGGAATAACTGTTATCTGATTTCCAGGTTTTATAGGAATGTGAATTTGTCCTAGGTGGCATCCGAGATTGAGGAATTAGAGATTCTGATTCTAAAAGGAATATGTTGTTTCTAAGTGTGGAGACACTTTAGGAAACTTAGGATTGAAGAAACTATTCTAGAGAAGAATAGGTCGCAGATTCTGTGGAGCTAAATTGCTGTGACTCTGAATAGGTACTGAATATACACAGCTGTTATTGAGTACTAGGGTTTGTACTTTTTTGAGCCTCTCTTGTATTGCGTGAATACCTGAGTTGAACAGTTTTATTGAGTTGTAATTGTTCAGTCACTGCTGTGATTGAAAGGGAATTGAGAAGGGTCTCATACCTAGGAGTGTCTTAGGTAGAAATCTAGCACGGGTAGTTTCTAGGTGACAAGTTGTAAATGGTGGAGTTTATCTTAGAACCAATTCTGCTTAGTGGATTTCATTCATGGCTTGGTAGCCCCTAGACGTAGGTGTTGTTGATCACTGAACTGGATTAACAATTCTTGTGTGTTATTTACTTTCTGCTGTTTGTATTCTGTTCTTTATTATCCATGTGTGAGAAGCAGAGATAAAGTGTCACGACATCCTATCCGACATCTTAGTGATCTGCTTGACCAGAATTTCAATTGGTATTAGAGCAGGCATCCTGCTCTGTATCTGGGTGAGATTCAGGGACGATACTTTCTGGTTCAATGGATAAAGAAGGAGGAATTTTAAATAGACCACCCATACTTGATGGTTCCAATTATGAATATTTGAAAGTGTGCATGGTGGCGTTCATCAAGTCCATGGATGGATAACCTTGGAAGTCTGTGGTTAAAGGGTGGGATCCACCAAAGACCAAAGACAATTGTAAGTTCTTGTAATTGGCTGAAATTTTGTTAAAACAATGTTGATGTCATGGTTGATGTTGCAACATGAGCTTCTAACAGTATTAGTATGTTTTGGCTAACATTCTGGTTTGTGAATATTGTTGAAGAGGTAAAGTGCTGAAGTGTGATGTCACATGCGATGTCTTAACATCACTATACCAGAACATTAAAACATCAGGCTGTAATGGGTTGCGCTGATTATGTTGATTTAAGGTGATCTGTCAGTTAGATTGAATTCGAATTTCCTGGTACAATCATTTATGAAGAAGATTAGTTTGTTGCGAATTTAAAGCATAAAGATATGGAGAATATTCAGAGTTAATTATTGAAGATTTAATTGAAGATTTGATTGAAGATCTATTTAGAAGCAAGATCTGTTGCAGATTTGTTACAGAAGATTTGATATGATTTGAAGGCCCAAATCCAGTTGGGATTACATTATAAATAGAATGCTTGTAACCTAAGAAGGGGTACGGGTCCAAGATGTAGAACATTAGGGCTTTGTCTAAGTGAACCACTCGGGTTGTGAGATGGTCACTGTGTTATTACTCAGAAACCTGTAGGTAATGAGTACTGTATTGTTCTTGGAGGAAGCTGTTAAGCAACTCCAATGTGAGTCATGGAAGTGTGTCTTCTAGTTTTCTGTGTTAGAAAAGTTGTTGGTAAACAAGTCGTCGATGCAGTGGCAGAGTTGTTGACTGCTAGACATCATTGCGATGATTGGGAGTGAGATGGAGTCTCTTACCTAGGGAGGACTTAGGTAGAAGGGTCATTGGGTAGTGATTAAATTAAGTAGATTGTCAACTGGTCTGTTGAGTCTGTAATTTGATACTACTAATAGTGGACTTCCTTCCTGGCTTGGTATGCCCCCAGACGTAGGTTGTTGAACCGAACTGGGTGAATAATCCTTGTGTTGTTTTACTGTTACTTATTGCCTTGTTCATACAGTAGATTGCGATGTTGTGACATTGCACTAGATATCACACATTTGTACCAGAATTTCAATTGGTATCAGAGCAGGCATCCTGTCTGTTTCTGGATGAGATCTAGGGAAGTTACTTTATGGTTCATGAGCAAGGAAGATAGTTTTGCTGTGTTATGGACTTGGTCAGCTCATATAATTGTTTGTGTGATCCCGTTGGTGAAGGATGGACTATTCATGAGAGAATATTGTTGGCACGTGGTGTGCAGGGAGTTTTGGATAGTGCCTGAAGGTTGTTGAGGAGTAGTTCCGCTGCATGGTACCCTGGTTGATCTCTGGTAGTGAGATTCCATGAATGATTCTCTTGGAAAGCCATTAGGGTTTAGTCTTCTCAGCAGGGTATTCTCTGTAGGACAGCTTCAAAGATACTTGAGGATTGAGTGATCAAAAGGTGAATGGATCTTATGACATGGATGTTTTAGTTCAAATCAAATAGTGAAGATCTTGATCAGTCATCTCTTAAGCTTATTGGTGGTTTCATCAAGAAAGAAGCTGAGCTTATATGTCAATTCTAATGTCTCGACATCGTGCTTCACATTAGCAGTTTTTGGTAAATGCTAAGTCAAAGACCTATTAGACTATAGCTGTTTTGAAGGATCTCTGAAGCTATGAAGTTGAACAACTTTTGAGTTGCTTCCAAGAGTTTGTGTGCAGTAGCAGGGTAATTCAGCCAGTGGTCAATTGAGCTCATTCTGTTTTGTGCCTTGAAGGATGGCAGTTATTCTCTTTGATTAGGAGATATGACAGAACTAATGTTGAAACATCATTTCAGTTCTTTGCTTTCTCAGCCAAAGAAAGTTAGGGGTGCTCATGGTGAAGTCACTTGCCTAAAGTGATCAGTGGTGTGGATTAGCAAAAGAAGGATCAACTAGTGCATCAAGTCTGCAGGAAAAGGATGTCAGACCAGATCAAATGTTGTATTTTATGACAATTGTTTAGTATTTGTCTGCTTTTGATTATGTTGTGCATTCAACTAATGACAATATACATTGACGGGAGACTATGTATATGTCTGAGGTAAAAGTGCAGGACCGCAGAAGTGTTGAGAATTTACCTTTCTCTATGAGGCTGTTTTGGAAGTGTTTTCAAGGGTTAAGCACTTTGGAGTTGAATCAACTGGTGGGGTTGATTGGTTACTATGGAGTATCATCCAAATAGTCCGGGATGTGTTTGGATTATGAGAGGCAGTTTGATTATGGAATGTTGATAACATCCAACATCTCAAGTCAGACAAGTTGTTGGCTTTAAGGCTGGAAGATATGAAGACATCACATCCTGGTGGTTACAGCTTGGATCAGGTTGAAGAATGGTGTTTTCCCTGGTTGTGAAGGTCGAGGATAAGTGGCAGTTATCTCTGGCTTTCTACTGACGGCTCTACTAAGGAAAGTGACTTTCTTTAGTATTGCTATGGGGTAGTCTTGGACTACTTATTTTCTGAAGATTCAGATGTGGGAGGTTTGAAGTCTTTGGAATTTCTAAGCGGGATGAAGGTTGTCTACTCAAACTTAATTGTTGAATCATGTCTATGAGAGCATGGAAATCTGTTTCTGTAAAGGGAGGAGGTTCTTCTAAGTGGCAGAAGGAAGAGCTGAATTCAACAGTTTGATATCATAATGTTTTGACATCTAGCTTAACATCAGGAGTCTCAGCTGGTGATGTGGTACATCAGCTAATGATAGGGTGATCTATAGGAATGAACAATAGGATGCTTCAAAAAAATCGTCTCATGGCAGTTTGCGGGAGCTGCAGGAAGGAGAAGATGTTACATGACCATGGCTTAGGAAGTCTAAGTGTGTTTGCTTTTGAGCAAATGGAACATGTGACTTGAAGATCAAGTTTTCTTGGTGGATTGTTCTGGAAAACATGAAAAAGGTCAAAATGTGGCATTTGGCTGTTTTCATGTGAGGATTGGTGCAAGTGATGATTGAGCTCAACTTGTGAATTGAACAAAGAGTGAGCTCTTGAAGACATGTAGATGCGAAGAAGCACATGTTATCCTTGATAGGGGGAGATTGTTAATGTTTTATGCAGCTGAACGTGGGATTGATATTACTGCAGTTTTTGGTGTGGCACTTATTGGGAAGGTGCTTACATGAGGATTTAGTGTCTTGTGCAGTTGTGCATTGCATTTGTTTAGTATAAATGGAACAGAATTAAAACAAAAGTTTATTGCATTTTTGAAGCTTACAAGATCAGTAAAAACAACAAGCAAAGAGTCTAAAGATTATCCCAACCCCCCGAATCAAGAAAAGATTTCCAATCTTCATCCCATTCATCATCAGAAGCTTGAAGTTACACTTGGTTTTTCTTGATGGTCTTCATCCTTATTTCTGATGTCTTGCGTGTTCTTGTTGCTCCTGAAGATGCTCCAGCTGTGGATAGTGTTGTGTCCTTCAACTTCTGAGGATCTGGCTTCTTATCCTCCTGCATGTGTCTCTTTGCTGCATTCTTGTTAGACTGACTCATGATTCCTTCCTTGGTGTGCTGATAGGAGCAAGGAGGTTTGTTATTTATAATGGATAAAATGTCATTGTTTGTATCGCCTGACCAGTCAGAGTAGTCTTTGGTGTGGGAATCTGTCTTTCTTGGGAACCTGTTTTTCTTGGCACATTGGATACCAGAACTTCATGTTTGGTGCCTTGGTAGAGGTGGTCCTAGTAGGATGAGCCTAGGTCTTGTCTGGTTGTCTGATGTTATTCCTTTTAGTTTGCTTTTGGTATAACTGCTGGTGCTGGTTAAGTGGTGTGGTCTTTTGTCTCGTACACTGTGGTACAACATTTTAGTTTGTTGTGTATCATACTTATAGAGTTGGAAGAAGCAGCATTATCGTCTGAAGTGGCAGTTCTGACATAATGTGGATTAGAATGGGCAGATTCTAATCTTGATGATAAGTAGTTCTGGGAATACATGGCTACTTTCATGTTGAAGACTCTATTAGGATGTTAAGGTTGTAGCCAGGAGGTTCCTTCTAATATAAGTAAAAGGGGGTGGCAGTACTTATCTTGTGTTACAAGACATTTGTCATGGAATATGTGAGAAACTTCAAATCAGGTGGGCGTGTGTTTATTGGAATTGGCAGACCATGTGTCCCAAAATCAACATGGTGAGGTCTTGCTCAACATATACCAGATTGTGGCAATATCTTTGTGATAGCCTAAAGAGCATTGACTGTTAAGACTGTTGTCTATAAGCCTATTACTGCACGTAGCCTGTGGGTTGTGTAAGGTTGTGCAGTGTGATGTCAAACATCTTGATGAGACATATCATAACTGTGTGAAGATACTGCCTATGCAGGAGAAGACTGAAAAGCAAAATTGGTGTATATGGGTGACTTTAGTTTTCTCTGCTGTTTTGAAGGAATCTAGAAGGGATTGTGAGCAGTCGTCTCAGTATACATTAGACAAGAAGATATGTTTGTTGAGTCCTGGGTTGTTATTTCTGTAAGCCAGCAGACAATGTCTGATACGATGTCAAAACATGATATAGGACATGTTTTTGTTGAGCCAAACAAGGAAGTATTTTGGACGGTAGTGCAAGGATAAGGTGTAACACGTGTCTCTGCCTATGCATGGAGCGTTATTGGCCTAATTTATGGTAAGATTCAGTTGTGAAATATTTAAGGCAGTCAAGGCAGTTTTTGGAAGGTAGGCATTGAATTTGAATGCAGTTTTTGATACCTAAAATAGCGTTTCTTTGACCAAGAACCTTGACATATTCAAGGCTCGTTAATTCCAAAGTTACTGGTCAGCTATTTATAGGGGTTATATTGTTCTCCTTCAGCCAGTGAGTGTGGTTCTTTCATAAGTCCTATGGCTTTTGTTAGTTTTTAGGTAAGCACTACTTGGGTCTGGTTCTGTGAGGGCTTCCTTTGCCAATTTGTAGCTAAAAAGGGGGAGAAAGGAAAGGGTCTGGCTAATTGGGTTGTGCAGATGTTATGCCTGGAGTCTGCAGTTTCTGATGCTGCAGAAGAGGATGTTACATCCTTAAGTTGGTGTTGAGTCTTTGTGACTTATGTCCTAAGTTATGAACACAGTTGTGACTTGTGTTCTGAGTTACCTGGGTTGGCAGAATGGCACTTCTTAAGTTTCCTCTTATGCCACGGACTAAACCCAGTGTCTGATTAATGAAGGTGTGCAGAATTATCTTATGCCACCATTGGTCTTTGATGAATAGACAAACATTTATTTTCTGGAGGAGTCTTCTACAGTTGGTCTGGGTTTAACCTGGAAGGAAAAAGAAATGTGTTGTAATTGAAGGGGAGTGTTGGACTCCTCTACAATTGGTCTGGGTCTGACCTGGAAGGAAAAAGAAATGTGTTGTAATTGAGGGGGAGTGTTGGATATCTTCTTTCTCATGTGCACCTCCTGATGTGCTGCCTAAAGTTGCTGTTATATGGTGATGTGATGTTCTAACATCATTCAAAATTAGCCAAGAAGATGATTCTCCATGGATGCAGTACACAGTAGCTACTGTTGTTTATTGTTAGGATCAAATGACGTCTAACAGTAGTGTAGGGTTGTAATTACTGCTGTAATCTGAGTTGTAATGTTTATATATTTGTTTTAGCCAAAATTAGCCAAAGGGGGAGATTGTAAGTTCTTGTAATTGGCTGAAATTTTGTTAAAACAATGCTGATGTTGGTATGTTTTGGCTAACATTCTGGTTTGTGAATATTGTTGAAGAGGTAAAGTGCTGAAGTGTGATGTCACATGCGATGTCTTAACATCACTATACCAGAACATTAAAACATCAGGCTGTAATGGGCTGCGCTGATTATGTTGATTTAAGGTGATCTGTCAGTTAGATTGAATGCGAATTTCCTGGTACAATCAGTTATGAAGAAGATTAGTTTGTTGCGAATTTAAAGCATAAAGATATGGAGAATATTCAGAGTTAATTATTGAAGATTTAATTGAAGATCTGTTTAGAAACAGGATCTGTTGCAGATTTGTTACAGAAGATTTGATATGATTTGAAGGCCCAAATCCAGTTGGGATTACATTATAAATAGAATGCTTGTAACCTAAGAAGGAGTACGGGTCCAAGATGTAGAACATTAGGGCTTTGTCTAAGTGAACCACTCGGGTTGTGAGATGGTCACTGTGTTATTACTCAGAAACTTGTAGGTAATGAGTACTGTATTGTTCTTGGAGGAAGCTGTTAAGCAACTCCAATGTGAGTCATGGAAGTGTGTCTTCTAGTTTTCTGTGTTAGAAAAGTTGTTGGTAAACAAGCTGTCGATGCAGTGGCAGAGTTGTTGACTGCTAGACATCATTGCGATGATTGGGAGTGAGATGGAGTCTCTTACCTAGGGAGGACTTAGGTAGAAGGGTCATTGGGT
Source organism: Lathyrus tuberosus (assembly GCA_022829125.1). NCBI lineage: Eukaryota > Viridiplantae > Streptophyta > Magnoliopsida > Fabales > Fabaceae > Lathyrus > Lathyrus tuberosus. Next base: position 2,340,545 of record JALAZF010000199.1, on the reverse strand, counting down.
AGTGATTAAATTAAGTAGATTGTCAACTGGTCTATTGAGTCTGTAATTTGATACTACTTATAGTGGACTTCCTTCCTGACTTGGTATGCCTCCAGACGTAGGTTGTTGAACCGAACTGGGTGAACAATCCTTGTGTTGTTTTACTGTTACTTATTGCCTTGTTCATACAACAGATTGCGATGTTGTGACATTGCACTAGACATCACACATCTGTACCAGAATTTTAACAATGATGGGAATATCACTAATGAGCTGAAACCAGAGGAATACTGGGATGATGAAGATGATAAGCTTGCTCAAGGTAATTCTAAAGCCTTGAATGCCTTGTTCAATGGTGTGGACAAGAACATCTTCAGGCTCATCAAAAATTGCACTGTTGCAAAGGATGCTTGGGAAATCTTGAAGACTGCTCATGAAGGAACCTCTCTAGTTAAATCCTCAAGACTTCAACTTCTCACCTCCAAGTTTGAGAACTTGAGAATGAAGGAGGATGAGAGTATTCAGGAATTTCATATGAATATTGTGGATATTGCCAATACCTCAAGTGATCTTGGAGAAAAGATTCCAGAAGCAAAACTTGTCCAGAAAATTCTAAGATCTCTTCCTAAGAAGTTTGACATGAAGGTGACAGCCATCAAAGAGGCTCAAGATATCAATACCTTGAAGGTAGATGAACTCATGGGTTCCCTACAAACTTTTGAAATAACACTGAATGAAAAGATTGAGAAAAAGAAAAGCTTTGCCTTGGTGTCTAATCGTGATGAAGGAAAGACAAACTCCAAAGAAGAGATGTCTAAGGCTGTTGTGTTTCTAGGTAAACAGTACAATCAATTGCTGAAGAAGATAGAGGAAGAGTTAAGAGCTAATGTCAAGTTTCAGTCATTCAACAACCATAAAAGGAATAATTTTGGAAGAAACTCTAAGTATGAAGAGAAAGATAACAAAGGAAAAGGGATCAAGTACTTTGAATGTGAGGGATTTGGACACATCAAATATGAGTGTCCTACTTTTCTCAAGAAAGAAAAGAAATGCCTCACTACATCTTGGTCTGAAGATGACTCTGCAAGTGATGAAGAATCACCTAAATAGGTTTCTTCTCTTACAAAGGTATTTGACTCTGATATAGAATCAGAAATTGGAGACCTATCATATAATGATCTAATCAAATCCTTCAAGAGCTTTATAAGAGATGTGTTGAAGTCTGCCAGCTAGGAGAAGATCAACATAAGGTTATTATGCTCCTAGAGGCTGAAAGATTAAAACATCATGGTGTAATCTTTGATCTTAAAGAGGAAGTTGTTGTGCTTAACTCCAAACTTGACAATGTAACCAAAAATGTTAGGATGCTCAACAGTAGTTCTGATGTACTAGATGAGAAACTACAGGTTGGGAGGAATGCTTGAGATGTCAGAGGTCTTAGCTACAATGATCAAGTAATTTTAAGCAAGAAAAGAGATCCAAAATGCAGCCTTAACTAGACCAAAAGAAGACAGAAGATGTCTAACAGAATGTCTCAACATCAGTACAGATATTAGAAACATAACCCAGGTAAAAAGAGGCAAGATTGGAAATGTCATTATTGTGGCAAGTATGGTCACATTAAATGCTATTGCTACAAGCTACATGGATATCCTAAGGCTAGTAATGCTGGAAAGAAATGGAGTTCCAAGAATGAGTCGGTGGCCCTAATAGCTTATTCCCCTCAAAAAGGGTACACTGAAGAGAAGTGGTACTTTGATAGTGGCTGTTCAAGACACATGACTGGTGTCAAGAACTATTTGGTGAATATAGAGCCCCATTCCTCTAACTATGTCACCTTTGGAGATGGTTCCAAGAGAAAGATTAAAGGAGTTGGAAGATTGGATCAAGCTGGGAATCCTAGACTTGACAATGTGCTGCTTGTTAAGGGATTTATTGCAAATTTGATTAGCATAAGTCAACTTTGTGATCAAGGTCTAAAAGTCAACTTTACCAAATCTGAATGTTTGGTTGTGGATGATAAAGATAGGATTATCATGAAAGCTGTCAGATCAAAGAGTAATTTTTATGTATGCACGTCTTTGCAGATAGAGTTCTCATCAATGTCAAATGAGAAACGTCAGAAACATTCCTCAGATCTGAACATGGATGAATTACAAATTGGAAGGTTAACCAAGATGAAACATAGGAGGTTGCAACATCAGACCATCTCAAGGATTGAGAATATTCTTCACAAGGCCTATATGATTGATGAAATTGCAGGAAATAAATGTTCTTATGCTGTCACAAATGACTCAATCATAGAAACTGAAGAAATAACTACAAAGAATGGTTGTTTTCAGATCACTGGAGTTAGACTTATGTTGTTCTAGCATAATGTTACACTAGATGTCGTGACATCTTTCTATGACGACTTAAATCTTTCTAGAGGTATAAAAATTCAGGAAAAGATTTTGAAGGACAAATTAGGGTTTTACTTGTTGTGTGGGAACACTATTCAAGGGTATGCATGGTTTCAAAATCAATCATTTCAAATCAACCAAAACCGTTTCTGCAATAGATACCCTCACTCTACACTATTCTTATCAAACTCCTACACCTTCCAGATTGAAGAAAAGGAAAATCTTGTTCTATCTACGATGTCGCAACAATAATTGCCAACATGAGCAAGCAACAAGGATACTGCAGCGACATCCGCTACTAGGTCAAAACCTGAGAAGCTGTATGTTGAAAATGCAATTGATGTTGTTCCCCTTGCTATTGTCCCATGCAAAAATGACAAACTTCCTGTAAGAAGATCAAAGAACATTTCACCAGGTAATCCTTCGAACACTTCTGGTGCTTTCTCTAACCCTAGGAAGGCAATCGAAAAGTTTAACACGGATGAAAGGATTGACAGAATAGTGAATAAAATCATAAGTCAAGGGGATAGAATTAATGTTGCTGGAATCAGTAAACCACTGGCTTAGATTATGCCAACAAACTCAGTTCTTGATGATGATATGACTGAGAGAAAAGCTGATGAGGATATTGGAGGAGATGGTGATGAAGTATCAGAAGGGAACCTGCACACCCTTGCTGACTCTGTTGTGAGAAATATTGAGACAAATGATGGAACATCCCCATCTTCAAAGGTGTCTCAAGAACAGGCATCTAGGGGGATTGCTGAAGAAGTAAATGATAAAGTTATCAATATAGATGACTTACCTTCCGATGATGAAATTATTGCAATAAGTCTTAATCCTAGTGTGGCCGAAAGATTGAAGAATAGAAAAGATAAGGGTGTGGACACTAAAAACACCCCAAACAAGCAAAATAAGAAATCTGTAGTTGGACCCCATAGACCTTGGAGCAAGATTGTCGTTGTGTCCAAAAAGAGAAAGGACGAGTCTGACACTGAGTCAGACTATGATGTTGCAAAAGATGCCCAGAACATAATGCATATTAAGAAACTAGCCTCTAAGAAGAAGGTTGTTACTCTCCCTAAAGCTCCCATGGACAACATCTTATTCCATGATGTTGTAAATGTAAATAGGTGAAGGTATATATATCACGGAAGAGTTGCTCTAGAGAGGGAATTGGGAAAAAATTCCCTCAACTGTAAGAAGGTAATGGAATTGATTGAAGTTGTTGGCTTATTAAAGACTGTCACTCAATTTGGCTCATGCTATGAGAGACTGGTCAAAGAGTTTGTGGTAAATATTCCAGAGGGGTTCAATGATCGAAAAAGTGAGGATTACCTGAAGGTATATGTCAGGGGAAATGTTGTGACATTTTCTCCTGCTGAGATCAACAAGTTCCTTGGTAGACCTGAAGGTCCTCAAGCTGAAATTGAAGATTATGATTATCAGATTTGTAGGGAAATTAGTGGCAATACTGTGAAGAATTGGCCTAGCAAAGAGAAACTTCTAGTTGGGAAGCTGAGTGTTAAATATGCCATTCTTCATAGGATTAGCACTGTAAACTGGGTCCCTACAAATCACACCTCAACCATTTCTACTGGGCTTGGAAGGTTTAACTATGATGTTGGATAAAGAAAGCCATTTGATTTTGGTGTATACATCTTTAAACAAATCCTGAAACAAGCTGTCTCCTCTGCTGTAAAGATGCCTATTTGCTTTCCTTCACTATAAGTTGTTTGTTGGAAGCCATGTACCAGATATTGCTTCAACATCTACTCCAACATCTACTGCAACAAATTCAGAGGAGGAAACTATTGCTCAGCTGAAGGAGACCTGCAGGGAGCTTGATGCTATCATCAAGGCCGGTACAACCAGGAAGGACAAATTGGAACGACTGATACAAGCCTTGTCTATTGAGTAGAACAAGGACATTGAAGCTAACACTGGAGATGGTAAGAAGCATACTGCTGAGGAAAACAGTGATGACGTTGAAGAAGATTTTGCTGCTGATGATGGTTCTGGTGCAGAAGAAGAAGATGATGAGGAAACAAAAGATGATTACTGAAAGTTATCTTCCCTTTTTTAATTTTTTTTTTGTTATTTTGGTTTTGTAAGGGCTTAATGCCCAGGATAATTTACTTTCGGTTGGGTGTGTACTTTAAATACTCTATACTCTTTATTTTGTTTTTTAGTTAGTCCTTCTGTCTTTGTCATATTGTGGCTAAAAGAGGGGAGTAATACTAACTACTAACCACTGCTGACGGCTACTAACCATTGAGGGGAGTAGTGCTGCTTGCAGAAGAAGGTACTGGTTGAGGGGGAGACAAAGTTTTTTTTCCGCTGCTGTTCTGATGATCTGGTCTCCCTATTCTGAATAATTCTGTCTGCAGGTTAATTGTAGTTAGTTTTAGCCAAAATATGCCAAAGGGGGATATTGATGAGTCTAAGCCTTTGAGGTTGGAATCAATTTTGGTAAAACTAACTTAACAGAAAGATATTGGACAAGATGTCCTAACATGTTGAACTGACTGCAAGTTAAGTTGTTAGATAAGATGTCCTATCATGTTGATTTGACATCTTTGTCTGTTACAGTTTGGAATAATTGTTATCTGATTTCCAGGTTTTATGGGAATGTGAATTTTTCCTAGGCGGCATCCGAGATTGAGGAATTAGAGATTCTGATTCTAAAAGGAATATGTTGTTTCTAAGTGTGGAGACACTTTTGGAAACTTAGGATTGAAGAAACTATTCTAGAGAAGAATAGGTCGCAGATTCTGTGGAGCTGAATTGTTGCAACTCTGAAGCCCAAATCCAGTTCTGTTTAGTGATATAAATAGGATGGATTTAACCTAGAATAGGTACTAAATATACACAGTTGTTATTGAGTATTAGGGTTTGTAGTTTTGTGAGCCTCTCTTGTATTGCGTGAATACCTGAGTTGGATAGTTTTATTGAGTTGTAATTGTTCAGTCACTAGTGTGATTGAAAGAGAATTGAGAAGGTTCTCATACCTAGGAGTGTCTTAGGTAGAAATCTAGCATGGGTAGTTTCTAGGTGACAAGTTGTAAATGGTGGAGTTTAGGATAGAACCAATTATGGTTAGTGGATTTCTTTCCTGGCTTGGTAGCCCCCAGACGTAGGTGTTGTTGATCACCGAACTGGGTTAACAATTCTTGTGTGTTGTTTACTTTCTGTTGTTTGTATTTTGTTCCTCATTATCCTTCTGTGAGAAGCAGAGATCAAGTGTCACGACATCCTGTCTGACATCTTAGTGATATGCTTGACCAGAATTTCAAATATCAATCGGGAAGAGTCAGCTCAGCTAACAAGGGCCACCTCTGCAAACGGGGTTAGGGACCTCCTCGTCAACTCCCCCACCTGTCCAGATTTCCCCTGTTCCCGTAAACTCGAGGTTCAAGCGCACCCGGAAGATCGAACTGGTGGACCTCAGCAAGGAGAGGACAAGAGCAACTTCGAGCTGCCTCCCATGCCTCCATAACAGAAGGTTCTTCGAGGGTTCTTCCTTGGCGATTCCTCGGGCGGAGTCTCTAAATCTCGAGGAGATGGATCACCCGAGTAAAAGGGCAATGCTAGCTCAAGATGCTTTTGCCCTGATTTGGATCCTCGAAATGGCGGTGGTCTACACCGAGGAGGGTTCTCGCCAGAACTCTGAGCTGAAGAAGGCCCAGTCCACGATTGCGGAGCTGAAGGAGAAGTTGAAGAAATCTAAGGAGGAGCAAGCTAGGGCCGTCGAGGATGCTCTAAAGAAACCCCAGGATGTAATGACCAAAATTAATGTGGAGAAAGATACCCTTGCCGCCGAGAAGAAAGTCGCGGAAGACCTGGTCGAGCAACTGAGGAATGTTGCTACCCTTGCTGAAGAAGAGCACAAGGAGTTGAAGAAGTTAAAGACTCGGGCTGAGCTGGTCGCACGCATTAACCAGACGGAAGACGACATGGAAGGTATCGCCGAGGACCCCTTCAATAATGTTGTGGCTCAGCTGAGGATCCTGAACCCCGACGTTGAATTGACCACCGAGGGGTTTGGGTTCCTCTATAGCGTTGAGGGTGGCAAGATCATCGTTCCCACGTTTCTTTAGATTGGCGAGGAGCATGCGCAAACTCTCCATGACGAGCCTCAACGAATGGAGGAGTGATTTCTTCTTTGTTGTATCTTTGGCCTGCGTGCCGTATTTATGTTACTCTATTTTTTGTACGCGGCGTGGCCCCTTGTTAATGTAACTGGTACACTCGTCGTCCTCGTGGCCACTTTTATTGTAATATTAATCCTGAGTGGCCGGTTTTGTATCATCTATATTTGCGCATGGCTTTACTTTTCTTTTATTTTTCCTAAGTGTTGAAATTTTGATCGATGTGCGTGTGTACCCTTCATAAGGGTAACTTTGAATGATTTGCTGTTTAGGGGTTTGCTCGACTTAGATGTGTTCGGCAGTCAGGGGGACTGGTCAAACGGCCTAGGTAGCTTCCGAGCATGAGACCAGAGCCCAGGTCACGTTTGAGGCCCGAGTTCGCCACGTGAACTTCCCATCGCGGTCTGGGTGTTCTGCCTGTCATGGTACTTGGACGACGGCGGGATCGGTTGAGGAACCGTTGTCGGGCATGGGTTTCACTCGTTCTTGAGCAAAAGCATGCCTTGATTTGTTTGGTAGCGCAGTGCTTGTACTTGGGCGTGCACTTTCTGGTCAGCTCATTCTGCTCGTCGGGTCGACGGAGCATGCTGACAGTTAGGCCTTATGTAGCGTACGATTTCTGTCGGTGACGCGACCACCTTACCGCAATGGTTGGAATTGGGTGCTACTTTCTGATTTCTTATTTATCATGTGAAGCTAGAAAGGAAAGGGAAGCTATCTAAAACTAACCTTGCACACAAATGTTTTCTTTAACAAATGCTAAGAGATTGGGGGGTCCGAGGTCAGGTTATACAAAGGGGAGTTGTTAATTATCCAGTGTATATATGGTTATCCATAGACTTTCTTTGACCTGTTTAAATACTTTCTGGTGTTTACTGTTATAGGTAGGGAATGTTGAGGGTGTTTTTGTTATTTTCAGATTTTTGGTTGTTTTTGTGAAGGCACTGGACCTAAAGTTTTTGTTATGTGTGCTCGCTAAGATTTCGTAATCTTATGCCTACGTATTCCCGTAAAGATAACAGGGAAATCAGAGCAATCATAGTTCCTCCTATTCTATGGGAGGAAAGATGTTTGGTGTCTTGTTTAAAGCCCAAGATTGAAGCTAAAGGGTTTGAGAGAGAATTTGTCATCTCTAAAGGGAGGTATCTTACCTGTTTATCTCAATTGTTGGGTAATCGATTATAAAGGGGAATTACTTTAACTGGAATGTATGGAATCCAGCAATGCCATAATTTCTTTTATAAGGGAGATGCCTTGAAGGAATAAACTTTAACTTAGTGTAGAGCAATGCCATTTTTTCTTAGGAGTCTTCCATGCTAAGAGAGGGACATTGGCTTGGATGTAAATAATCCAGAGGCTTACCACTTTCAGCTGTTAGATGAAAGAGGAAGTTTACCAGGATAAAAGAGAGACCATAACTTGGATTTTTGAATCAATAAGTGTGCTACTTACAGCAGTTATCTGGGATTAGGTTTGTTTGATTACTTGTTTTGACATGTGATATACAGTGAAATGTCTTTCTATAGAGAGAACTCTTGATTTCCTCTGAGGGGATGTTGATTTTGTGTGCCTTGTGTCGCATTTGCGAAAAAAAACTGGCAGAAATATAACAGAAGAGTCGCCACTGAACATTATTTATCCCGACGCAGGGGAAAGGAAACGATCGAAGAAAACCTAAAGAAGGGAAATACTTGGAAGTCGCAACCATAGTCTGGGTTCGGGAGTCGGTTACGCGAGAGGAAGGTATTAGCACCCCCTCGCGTCCATCGTACTCGATGGGATCAACGCTTGTTGTCTGATTGTCATACCCCAAATTTTGACCACTAAGATTCCCATCATTGTGTAAATCATCATCACAATATGGATGAACTATCATACTCATTGTCTCCCCAGAGATGGGTGAGCATTCTCTGCACTCAAAGAATTAGGGTTCCAAGCCCTCTCAGAGCCTTTAGACAAAGGATCAATCAAGGAATGCCATGATCTTCAACTTGTCTAACCTCATAAACACCCACAAAGGATCAAGAGGTCTCCCACATAAAGAATTAAGCACAAGAGTGCAACATTTCAAGTGGATCAAGCCTCAAGTTCATCTAATACAAAGTCAACTGACGCAGAAAGTCAAAGTTTGACTTTTGGTCAACTTTGAGCTTCACAAGCCATTACTCAAGAAAATATTATGGATGATTTAATTTGATCAAATTTAAATCAAGAAATCATGGAAAATTGCAAAATTGATCAAATTGAAGGAAACTTAGAAATTTTTTCTGAGTTAAAATCATGTTCAAGTGCACAACTTTTCAAGGTTGTAACTATTGGTCCAAGCATCCATTGATTTTGCTTAAGGGTTACTTTTAAAGAGGGTATTTGATACTTCAACATTGTAGAAGGAATCAACTCAAAATATCATAAGGATTGAAAGATATAAGTGATCAAAGTTGGGAATTCTTAATTTCAAATGTTCCGACATTTCATAGGACATCATTAATATTTTTCCAACAAGAATGTCCCAACTTCAAAGATGTTTTTATCCATGATCCAAGTTTATTCAAGCCAAACCTTGAACATCAAAGTTGAAGTACGTAATCCCACCTTTCCAGAAAGTCCTAGAAAACTCATTTATCATTCTCGAGCAGAAAGTTATGGTCTCTGCAAAAGGCATTGATAAAACAGAATTTTCATGACAGCTTTTAGGACAGATTTGATCACACAAGTTCAAGGTCATTTTTGACAACTTTACAAGTCTTATCTTCATAAACCTTGAACATCAAAGTTGAAGTACGTTATCTCAGCTTTCCAGAAAGTTGTAGAACGTCCATTTATCATACTCGAGCATGAAGTTATGGACTTTACAGTAAGGCTTACTGCAGCTGTTTTTTAGGATAGATTTTGTGCACTTTTTCTTGTGCCATACAATTTTCAAGCTTTGTCACCACGCAGGACAAGCATCAAAGGTACAATTCACTTCAACTCAAAATATCATAGTGGATTAAAAGATATAAGTGATTAGAGTTTGGAATTGTTAATGTTCAAAGTTGTCAAATGTTTCAACATTTCATAGGACATCATTAATATTTTTCCAGCAAGAATGTCCCAACTTCAAGGATGTTTTCTCCATGATCCAAGTTGAACCAAGTCTAGGGTCAAACATCAAAGTTGAAGTATGTCATCTCAGTTTTCCATAAAGTCCTAGAATTATCATTCTTGAGCAAGAAGTTATGGATTTTACAACAAGGCTTACTGCAGCTGATTTTTAAGACAGGTTTCAGGACAGATATGCACATTTCTTGTGCCACACGGATTTTTAAGCCTTGTCATCATTTTGGATACATCTGAGGATCAAATATAAGGGGGATGATCTGATCTCCAAACCTCCAAAGTCCTTGGAACCAAAAGTAGCATGCCAAACCTAGAAATCCCTAAAGAGGGGATAAGACTCCAATTTTGTTTTGGAGCATTTATTGGATGCTTAGAGGTGGTATGAACTGAGCTTCCTCTAACTGAATTCAGTCAAGATTCATCCAACAACTAGGGAACCAGCAGCCTGTGCCCTAACCTCTAGTCAATGGCTAGAGGAGACTTGAGATTCCAAAATGCAACCATTGGACAAACCTCTGCTGCAGTTACCATTCACTATTGCTTGCAAAACAAACTTTCTCTACTATAAATAGTGCTCATTTGTGCTCAGTTTGAGTACACCAAAGCCATCAAACAGATGCTTTCCTCAAAATCACTTCTTTCACTCCAAAATGCCTTCTTTAGCAAGGTAATTCTGAGTTTTTGACTTAGAGAGCATTTCCACCACAGCTTATGATCCAAACACATCCAATATGTCATATCTAAGCTGTCCAAACTCTCACAAGTGACCTGTAACACCAAAATCACAAAGTCACCTCTCAAAACCTCAAAATTGAACTTTTTTGCATTTTTCAAGCCATGTATTGATTCAGTGACTTTCCAAACCAGATAAAGCCTCAAACACACTCCAAATATCATCCTTGAACTATCCCAAATGGTCCCCCCATCTGGAACACCATTTGAGAGAGTTGGCATTTTGGCCACTTTTGCCCATTTTGCAAGAAAGAGCTCAAACTTGCTCCAGAGGTTTCCAGCTGGTTCCAACCATCCTAAAAGCTTCTAAGAGGTCATTTGTGGGTGTCCAAAGCATCAAATCATTTCTGGAACAAAGCACTTGGTAGGTTGCACAAAATCTCCAAAAAAGAGGTAAGCTTCACAACTTGATTTCTTTGAATCATGCTTTCCTTTGATGTCCACATACATGCATCATATTGAACAATTCTTGAAGCAAAAATGTAGTCCTTAATGTGTATGTTGTTATCCTCCTACTGTTTGCACTTTAACATGTTTATATGTGGAGTTTATGTTGTTTTAAAATTCATGTCCAGTTCTGGTCTTTTGCTTCGTGCAGTTTGTACATTAAGTTTCAGTATATATGAGTGATACCATTGGATTCCTTGCGAAAAATTGGTCAAGATAGGTTCTTACGGATTTTAATTTCGTTAAAAATTGAGAGAGTTATGCGTGTTGGAAGTTTGACGAGAAAAGACGTTGAAAACTAAACATGCAGTTCTGGTTTTTTGCTTCGTGTGTTTTGTACATTAAGTTTCAGTATCTATAAGTGATACCATTGGATTCCTTGTGAAAAATCGGTCAAGATAGGTTCTTACAGATTTTAATTTCGTTAAAAATTGAGAGAGTTATGAGTGTTGGAAGTTTGATAAAAAAGATGTTGAAAACTAAAAGAGATGTCGAATGCGATGTTGTGACATCTTTCCTCTTTTTCTTATTTTATCTTCAAAACTCAACCAATTCTTTTACATAGAAAAAATCATCATTTTCCAATTTTGTTTTACACACTTCTTATTCATACTCCATAATATTTTAATCCACAAAAAAATCACAAAAAAATATTATTATTTGATATATTTTTAATATATTCAAAAATATTGTTTTAAATTGTTTTAAATGCTTTTAAAATGATTTCTTTTTCTTGATTTTAAAACCAAAATGATTTTAAATATTCATGTGGATAAAATACTTTTTCTTAAACTTTAATCATTGTTTATAACATGATTAATGATTTTATTTGATATTTTTATCATTTTTTACTTGATTTTTCTTTGAAAAATGCCTTTAAAAAATGAAATTGGGGTTTCTTTGATTTTCACCCTAACAAATATTTATCAAACATTTTTGGGCCTCTAATAGAGTGTAAGACCCAACCCTTTTTTTGAAACCAAAATAATTTTGGGCCTTAGTCATTGTATAAGATCCACGGTGTTTTCAAAGATCTTGGCGTAATCGCCTTTTCAAAAATAATCAATTGGGCCTCTCCTTGAGCTGTAAGCCCCATCACTTGTACAAAAACCTTATGGGCCTCTAATAGAGTGTAAGACCCAATCCCCTTTTAACCAAAACAATTTTGGGCCTTAGATATTGTATAAGTCCCTCTGTGTTAAAAGAAAAAAACCTCGGCATGATCGCCAGTTCAAAAATCAAACCCTCTGGGCCTACCCTCGTGTTATAAGCCCCATCTCTTTAAAACCTTTTTGGGCTTCTATTAGAGTGTAAGTCCCAAACCCCTTTGTAAATACACCACCTTTTGGGACTCAATCATTGTATAAGTCCCACTGTATTTTCAAAATCTCGGCGCGATCGCCATTTTCAAAACAAATAACCCTGGGCCTCTCCTTGAGCTGTAAGCCCCACCACTTGTATAAAAATAAACCTTTGGGCCTGTTGAGAGAGTGTAAGACCCATCCCTTTGTACATAAAACCTTTTTGGGCCTCAGTCACTTGTATAAGTCCCTGTACAAATTCAAAACAACAGTGCAATCACTGATAAAACCTTGGGCCTCTCCTTGAGCTGTAAGCCCCAACAATCTTTTCAAAGCACTTTCTCCTTTGATTTTGAATATAATATTGTTATTAAAGCTTTCTTTGTTGAACAACTAACAAAACAGCATGGAAGCTCTACAACCGAGTAAGTGTTTACCCGCTTTCATATATATATATATATATATATAACTGTATTATGGGGCTGGTCACTATATGTTTTCTTTCACAAACTTTTATATACTCGTCGTATATCCACTGTGTAATACTAGTATAGTTATTTAGAGTTTTCCCCGGTGTAGCGGTAAAATTTGTGAGTATAAGCTATTAATTAACTCAACTCAAAAATAAGCAAGAGTCGCCACCGCACTTTTATTTTTATCCATAAAGGAAAGGAAAAAAGAGAGAACAAAACCTAAAGAGATAAGGGTAAGGGGGTTGGTTATGTAAAGGGAAGGTTTTACTCACCCAATACATCTATAGTACTCTATAGGAGCCCTTTGATGTATTCACTGCTTTTGGTCTGAAAATGGTTTGCTTGTAAAGAGATTGAGGAGATGAGAGGAGAAATATTTTTTAAGATTTTTGTGTTTGGAGAGACTTATCGCCTCATGCCTACGTACCCACGATGCGCAATGTAGGATCAAAACCTCGTAGTTCGTGGTACAAAGAACAAAAATTATTGGTTATGGTTTATTTTATCTTGAAAAAGACAACCTGTCATTCTCAAGAGAGAATACTCAACTAATTACCCAAAGGTATGGGAAAGTGGCATTTGCATCACATTAAGATGGAGGATTTGCTTGGATTAACATTAACAAGACTAATCACTTCAACATCTAAGTGGAAAAACGACCATACTTTCAACAAAATACCATGGTTAGGAGTTTTACATCTCATCAAAAAAATGACTCATGTCTAATTCTTTTTGAAAAGTTTAAAAGAAAAAAGGTGCATAAAAGCACAAAAGAATTTGGATGAGTTTTTGTATTTTTTATGGATTAAAAAAAAAGTCAAAGTATAGTTAAATGGGTTGACATTTATTAAGAAAACAAAGTTTAAAAAGTCACTCGACAAAAGTCGAGGTTTTATTATGAAAGTGGTTTTAAGTTTGAAAAGAAGAAGGTTTTTGAAAAAGGAAGGAGATTTTGAAAATTTAAGAATGGGGAGGAGAAGAAGTGACTATCCTAGTGCATAAAGTAAAAGCTAGGGAAAGGAAAGGTCAAACCAAAATGGAGCCACTTCGAAGCAATATTAAAAGAATTTCATCCTTAAGCAAATTGGCCAAATAAAGGCAAGTCTTCAATCCATACTCCAAGCAAAGGGATAAGAAGTCCTAATTCTAGGTCCATAAGTCCAATATCACTTCAAAAGAGGTCCATAAAGAGATCACTCCAAAGCATAGGATAGTAATCAATAGTCCAAAATGAGGAGAATTAAGTTTTTTATGGTTTAATCCTTTATTAATGTTTTAAGTCCAAGTGGACAAAGAGAAAAAAGGCATAAGCATAAACATATGTCCAACGGACAAAGGAAAAATTGCGGAAACATAAACATGATATGGAATGATAATAATGAAGCATAAAATAAATAAAAGAGATAAGGAGCGAGAAGGAAACACAAACAAAATTAATATAATAAAATTGTTAGTAAGTTAGTGGTTAATTGTTAGTGTTAGTGATCAATAACAATTGAATAATTGCACTTAGGTCAAGGTTGATGAAACTTATTAGAGGATTGATAAGACCAAAGCCTCCTAACAACAAGTTTCATGAGTTGTGAACCATAAGACAAATAATCAACTATTTTTGATATTTTTTTCGAGGCGGGACAAATTTTGGTCTATGTTAAGCGCACGCCGAGTAATTTGTTCGAGCAATTACCCTACGAATAAGGCCGGCCATGAAATGTATGTGTTAATGCACGCGAGATAAACGATATAGGGATCGTTATCCTAAAGCGGTGCCACACGAAAAGAAAAAAAGTGGTAATGATCTCGTCTCGATCGAAATTCAACAAAGAAATTTCACGATCACTTCGACTTTCATAGATCAAAATAAAAAGAAATAGAAGAAGGAGGAAACCAAATTTGAGTTACAAATTCAAGACAATTCCATCTTTAAGTTCATTCACTCATTTTGGTGGATTAAAGTGCTAAATATATCATTAACTCAAAGCACCTAAAGTGAATTAAATAATTCACTTTAAAGGTAGATTTGAATTAGTGAACATTTATCCAACTTCATCTTCACCCTAAGTCCAATGAATTTAAAGAGAAATAATGCCTTAAAAAATGTAATTCAAATCCAAAAATCAAAAGGAAAATAAAAACAAGGCTAAAAAACTCAAATCAATTTCAAGAGATTTTCTAAAACAGAAATTAAAAGTAAAATTCAATTTCAAAAAGTTACTAACAAAAAAAATAGAAACATCTTGAAAATATCTTTAAGAAAATAAAAAAAAAAGGTAAGAATTGAATTGTGGTGGTGTAGATAGTAATTTGGAATGCATACGGGCCCTAGGCCCAAAACCAAAATCACTACACATCAAAAAAAAAAAAAAAAACGGTGGAATAAGAAAAGGAAAAAAAGAGAAACGGACACATCTTCTTCTCCAAGTGACCGCGCCACTATTCATGCGGCCATGGGAGATTCGCGGCGGAGCTCTCACGGTAGTGACGGGAACAAATATTTGCACGGTTACGATCGGAATTAGTAGACGAACACAATGATATCAACGATTTCAAGAACGGTTGTCGACGAATGCGAATCGGAAAAGCGAAAATCTCTTCAAACTACCTTCAAATCAGGTGAAAAACAACTTCAATTCTTCTTCTCCTCTTGAATCCGAAACTGATGGTGTTGTTGTTGTGGATTTATGTGAGTTTTCTTTTTGTTTGGAGTAGTGAGAATTTATGGATGAAAAATGGAATTTCGGTTGGATACTTGAATCGGTGAAGAAAATGGTTTGAGTTATGATTTTGGCAGAGGTTTGAGGGCTGTCAAAGCTTAAGAAATTGTGAGAAATGAAGCTGTATTTATAGATGGAGAGTGAGGGAGAGTGATTGCCGTTTTTGAGTTTTCTCTGCGTTTTGCTCGTATTCCGCTTTTACGAAGTTGTTTTGCTTTGTTAGTTGCGTTTTATTCACGGCTTGTATGCGTGCCGTTTTTGGTTTATGAAGTCTGCGTTTTGGAATTTGGCCAGGTGAGGTGTGATGCAATGCGTTTTGTTTTATGACTGCTGCCGTTTTGATTGTAGCTGAAGTTTTGTTGTGTATTGCTTGTAGGTGATGCGGCTGGTGTTTGCGGCTGGGACGTGGCGTGATGAGGCTTGAATTTGGTAGCTTGGACCGTGTGTTGTTGTAGCTTGGCTAGGACGCGTGAGGCTGGCTTGCGTGTGATGAAGAATGGCGTGGTTGGGGCTGCTCCTTTTTCAATCATTTTTCATTTTTTGGTTAATGGGCTTATTATATTGCTATATAAAAAAAATAGATTCAAAAGGAAAAAAAGGATTTTGGATTAAGAATTGGATAAAAAAATGGATTAAAATGGATAATTGAAATAGTTTAAAAATAAAAAAAATGGATTTATTTGGATATTGGATTAAAGTGGATTTGGAAGTAAAATGGATAATGGAAGTGGGTTAGAAAAATTGTAATGGGCCTTGATGTAGTAATAGGAGGTGTGAATAGAAAAATGGAAAATGGGCCTTAGGTATTTTTGTAATGAATTCTTGATGGATTTTAGTTTTTTTGAAAGGATAAAAATGTTAAGGAATGGTATAAAAGTGAATATTATATATTGAAAAATATGGAGAATTGGATTGGAATATGGATATAAAAAAAATGGTTATATATATATATAAAAAAAAAAAAGTGGTTTGGATAGTAAAAATGGAGTATGGATAAATTGGTTTAAAAAAAATGGTTTAGAAGTTGGATATGATATTTGGATAATGGATTTAAGAAATGGATACAAATGTGGATTTAGAAAAAATTAAAAGAGAAAAAGAATTGGTTTAGAGAAAGAAAATGGTTTAAAGAATGGATAGTTGAATTTGGATATTTGAAATGTGAAATGATAAATGTGGATATTTGGTTTAGGAAATGGATCAAGAAAAAAGAATGGTTTAGATAGCAAAAAGTGGAATATGGAAAATTTGGTTAAAAGATGTGGATAATAGATAGCAAGTCTCTTTTTTTAGCCCAAAACCAAACTTGAATTTTTTCACGAGCCTTTGATAAACATATGCCACAAAACCAGCCACAACCGAAACTACGACCATCTGAATCTGTTGGAACCCAAAACTCATATGCACCACTGCCTGATAAATTGAAGAATCTCAGCACAAGACATCTTGCTTTTGAACAAACACCTGTGACTTGAAATCACTTCAATATCTTTGATAAACCTGCACAACACACAGAGAGAAAAACAAGCAAACGACAGCATATTTTTTTTTGTATTTTTGGTTAGAGGTTAGATAAACAAAAATAAACATAAAACAAACAAAAGAAAACACAGGGATACTGGTGATCTTGTTTGTGGTATGTAAAAAAAATGCAAATGATACGTGGGATCTTAGGGGTAAAAATCAGGGTATTACAGCTGCCCCTATTTAAGTTTCTTCTATCCAGAGATAAGAAGATTGACATCTTTGTCTCAACGAGATAGAAGAGACTTAAATATAACAATAAACCCAATTTTTGGCCCTAAGAGACCACAAAATGATATGATTATGCAAATGATATGCAGACACAAGACCGCTGTGGGGAGAATATGCCACAGGAGATCAACAAAAAGAAGAACGAGAGAAAGAAACTCCACCGGGGAAACACATCACATGAGACCACCAACTAGCCGGGGAACACACCGCATAACTACTGGGACTCAGCTGAGGAAAAGATTCAAACTGGGGATAACTGCATATGGAAATAAACCACAACACAACAAGAATATAACTCAACAGGGAAGACCTAGCACAACAAGATTCCACTGGAGAAAATCAATACCTCAACAATGAACTGTCTCGTCTAACCAAGGAGACTAACCATTCATCGGAGTCACAAAATCTCAACAACGAACTGTCCCATCAAACCGAAGAGACTTACCATTCATCGGAGTCACAAATCTCAACAACGAACTGTCCCATCAAACCGAAGAGACTTACCATTCATCGGAGTCACAAATCTTAACAACGAACTGTCCCGTCAAACCGAAGAGACTTACCATTCATTGGAGTCACAAATCTCAACAACGAACTGTCCCGTCAAACCGAAGAGACCTACCATTCATCGGAGTCACAAATCTCAACAACGAACTGTCCCGTCAAACCGAAGAGACTTACCATTCATTGGAGTCACAAATCGCAACAACGAACTGTCCCGTCAAAACGAAGAGACTTACCATTCATCGGAGTCACAAAATCTCAACAACGAACTGTCCCATCAAACCGAAGAGACTTACCATTCATCGGAGTCACAAAATCTCAACAACGAACTGTCCCGTCAAACCGAAGAGACTTACCATTCATCGGAGTCACAAAAAATCTCAACAATGAACTGTCCCGTCAAACCGAAGAGACTTACCATTCATCGGAGTCACAAAAAATCTCAACAACGAACTGTCCCATCTAACCGAAGAGACTTACCATTCATTGGAGTCACAAAATCTCAACAACGAACTGTCCCGTCTAAACCGAAGAGACTTACCATTCATTGGAGTCACAAAATCTCAACAACGAACTGTCTCATCAAACCAAAGAGACTTACCATTCATTGGAGTACAACAGGTATTAACTGCATCGTCTCAGTCTTCTCAAATAAAGGAATGCCACGAAATAGTATTGAACCTTCCAAAAGGAGAATCATACGTAGATCTCAGCTCAAGGGTGCAGAATCCTCAAAGGTGCAAAATAAATGCACTTCTCAATCTAGGTTTCACAGCCTAGAGATCCAAACAAATATTGCAGGGGACCAAAGTTCAACCCAGGAACAAGCTGGAGAGAAACGGTCAAACAAGACTCATCCCGAGGAGGAAATATCTCAACTGGGGACTAATTCCATCCAGATAATGAACTGGAGAGGAAACTGAATCAAAATCTTCCACGAGAAATAAACTCAGTGGGGAATTAACAAAGATAGGCATTTTTCTGCTTACGGGTCGACACTCTAAATGGAGAGAGGACATACACGCTCTGCGGGGATAACAACACTAGAGAGCAAAGAAGCACCAACACAGATGCAAAAATGCAAAATGCAACAACAACATGCTATACACAACAAATGAATGCGCATGCAATCCTTATGAGTATGAATATGCTGACAAAACAGACATAAAGGGTAAGCAACGGGTGGAATAAACATCACAACACCACTAAGTACTCGGCTAATCTCAACAAGATGGAGATATCATTAGCAACTCTGCTAGGAATTTAGCCGAAAAGCCATCAAAGGAAAATAAATCCTACTACAAGGCTCAAATCTTGCTGGAGAAAAGAAGATACTCCTTGGGGAAAGACCCAAATATCACTCTTCTAACATAGATGATCCACAAAAAGGATAACAACACAAACTCTGCTTTGAGGATGGCAGGAAAGCTGTTGGGGAATCATACGACCCAAATCTTTCTGAATCTTCCTGGGGATCGCAAATATTCACAGGAACTTCCATTTCAAAAGGATGAAGAGATCTGATGCGCAAAAATAATGAATCCACTGGGGATTGTAGACATATAAACACCTATACAAAATCCCATTGGGAAAACAAGGCAGATCTGCTGGAGATACGAGAACACTCTCAGAGGATTAACCAATTCTGGGCAAAGCATCCTGGACTTGCTGGGAAAACAGCAAAAGGTCAAACCGTGGGGGATTTTAGATCAATACTCATCATGAGTGAGAGAAAACCCAACAGGTGACTAAAAGAGATCTCATCAGCGACTTCACTAGGGGATAGCCGCATTAGTGATGCACATTCTTCACTAGGAGGATAAACCTTTGGAAAATAATTCGGAGAGAAGTACACCTTGGAACTGCCAGGGAAATGAGAAGTTAACCTCACTGCTTTATGATTGGAGAGCAAACAAAACGTAATGCTCTATCTCTGCTGGGAAATCAGCAAGGATAAATCATCTTGGCGAGAAATACAACCACAGATAAGAATCCAACAAACAACCACCAAGTCCATGCTTCTTAAAGGAAAAAACATGGCTCTCTGTTTGGGGATATCCCAAGCAACAACAACACGTCTAGAGGGTAAAACTCTGAGTGAAGATTCCTCATATCATTTCGGCTGGGGAATAGCAAAATGAACCTCTGCGTGGGGACCACCATTAAGGAGAAGTAGACCTCAAAACTACTCAAATGCCTGACCATAACATAATCAGCTGGAGAGGATTCAGATCAAGACTTAGCTGGGGGAGAAACCAAACAACATTGGACCTTACATCATAACAAACCCATCACCTTGTCAACAATTGATCACATTCATAGGAACAAAATCTGCTGAGGAAAATATCAACAAATTCTAACTGGGGAAATATCGACAAACTCTACTGGGGAAATGTCAATAAATTCTGCCAAAGGAGCGAGAACGAACCCTGCTGAGGAAAACATCGATCCTACTGTCCTTGGAATAACCATTGATGTTCCTTTTCTCATTCATAACTCAAAGGAAAATGTTTTTATAATTTTCAAAAATTTTAAATCAATTATTCACATTTTGTTTCAAAAATCATCATAAAAAATAAATGAAATTCTGCAAACAGAAACAAAATAAGAATTGCAAACAAAGGGACAAAGGCCCCAATTTTATTAATAGAATGGAAGTCCACAAATGGCGTAATTCCATGGATCATTACAAAGTTTGAAAAATGGTAAATACATGGAAAGGGTTATATTGAAATACAATGACCACTATTCTCCCTAACAACTTTGAATTCCACTGTGGCGAAAACTTCAGTTGAGGATGCTTGAAGCTGAATCCTTGATAGACAATGTTGCTTTCAAATGACCAAGACTGGCCAGATGCAGTTACTTGCCAGAATCCCTAACTTTTGCCTAGATTGCCCTTTCGAGTTTTCAATCTACCGGGATGATTATTTCTGTTTTTGTCTCTAATTTTTGCCTGGACCGTCCTTTCGGGTTTTCAGCCCACCGAGACGCTCATTTTTGCCTAAGCCGCCCTTTCGGGTTTTCAACTTAGTGAGGTGTTCTTTTATTTTTATTTTTTTAGGCGAAGTATTTCTTGACTGCATCGGCATTCACAGGACGAGTGAACTCTTCACCATCCATAGTTGTAAGAAGTAATGCACCGCCAGAGAAGGCTCTCTTAACAACATATGGGCCTTCATAATTAGGAGTCCACTTGCCCCTAGAATCATTTGTAGAAGTCGAGATCCTTTTGAGCACGAGGTCGCCTTCTCTGAACACACGAGGTCGAACCTTCTTATCAAAAGCCTTCTTCATTCTCTGTTGATACAATTGGCCATGACACAAGGCCGTCATTCTTTTCTCCTCAATTAGATTCAATTGATCATATCTACTTTGACACCATTCAGCCTCAGACAATTCAGCTTCCATCAAAACTCTCATAGAAGGGATTTCAACTTCTACCGGGAGCACTGCTTCCATACCATAAACAAGAGAGAAAGGGGTTGCCCCTGTTGAAGTGCGGACAGATGTGCGATACCCATGCAGAGCAAAAGGGAGCATCTCGTGCCAATCCTTGTAAGTAACAACCATCTTCTGAACAATCCTCTTAATATTCTTATTAGCAGCTTCAACAGCCCCATTCATCTTAGGTCTGTAAGGAGAAGAATTATGATGCTCAATCTTAAACTCATCGCATAATTCCTTCATCATCTTATTATTCAGGTTCGACCCGTTATCAGTGATAATCTTGCTCGGAACACCATACCGACAGATGATTTGGTTCTTGATAAACCGGAACACTACTTGCTTGGTCACATTGGCATATGATGCCGCTTCAACCCACTTGGTAAAATAGTCAATAGCCACCAATATAAAACGGTGTCCGTTCGACGCTTTAGGCTCAATCATTCCAATCATATCAATGCCCCACATGGAGAAAGGCCATGGGGAAGAGATAACATTGAGAGGAGTTGGTGGTACATGAATTTTGTCAGCATAAACCTGGCACTTATGACACTTTTTCACGAATTTGCAACAGTCAGATTCCATTGTCAGCCAATAGTAACCCGCCCTTAACATTTTCTTAGCCATTGCATGCCCATTGGCATGAGTACCAAAAGATCCTTCATGAATTTCTTTCATCAATATGTCCGCTTCGTGTCTATCTACACATCTGAGCAAGACCATGTCATAATTTCTTTTATACAACACATCATCGTTCAAGAAGAAACTACCAGCCAACCTTCTCAAAGTCGTCTTATCTTTCTTGGATGCCCCAAGCGGGTACTCTTGATTTTGAAGAAAGCATTTAATATCATAATACCACGGTTTATCATCAACAACCTCTTCAACCGCAAATACATGAGCTGGCCTATCAAGCCGCATAACATCGATTTTGGGCACATCATTCCACCGATTCACCACAATCATGGAGGATATAGTGGCTAAAGCATCTGCCATTCGATTTGCTGTTCTGGGTATATGGTGAAACTCAACCTTATTGAAGAAAGTTAACAACCTTCTTGCATAATCTCGATAAGCAATCAAATCAGGTTGATGTGTCTCCCATTCTCCTTTAATCTGATTAATCACTAGGGCTGAATCTCCATATACATCAAGAATCTTGATTCTTAAATCAATAGCTTCTTCCAAGCCCATAATACATGCTTCATACTCAGCCGCATTATTTGTGCAAGTGAACATCAACCTTGCAGTGAAAGGAATATGAGAACCACGAGGAGTAATAATTATTGCCCCAACACCATTGTCATATTCATTAACAGCTCCATCAAAAATCAAACCCCAATGGGATCCCGGCTCAGGCCCTTCACCAGGTAATGGTTCTTCACAATCTTTAACCTTTAGGTACATCACATCCTCATCAGGAAAATCAAGCATGATCGGTTGATAATCGTCAATTGGCTGGTGTGCCAAATGGTCAGCCAAAACACTTCCTTTTATCGCTTTTTGAGTTCGGTACTCGATATCATATTCTGACAACAACATTTTCCAACGAGCAATCCTCCCAGTTAAAGCAGGCTTTTCAAAGATATACTTGATTGGATCTATTTTGGATATCAACCAAGTTGTATGATTCAACATATACTGGCGGAGGCGCTTGGCAGCCCAAGCTAAAGCACAATATGTCTTTTCAAGCATTGAGTACCGAGACTCACAATCGGTGAACTTCTTGCTCAAATAATAAATGGCAAATTCTTTTCGACCAGATTCATCTTGTTGACCCAGAACACAGCCCATAGACTCTTCCAGCACAGTCAAATACATGATCAAAGGTATTCCTTCCATGGGAGGAGACAA
Source organism: Lathyrus tuberosus (assembly GCA_022829125.1). Lineage (NCBI taxonomy): Eukaryota > Viridiplantae > Streptophyta > Magnoliopsida > Fabales > Fabaceae > Lathyrus > Lathyrus tuberosus. Next base: position 2,317,687 of record JALAZF010000199.1, on the reverse strand, counting down.
GATCGGAGGTTCAAGCAGATACTCTTTAATTCTTTCAAAAGCTTTCTGACAATCCTCTATCCAGACACAATCCTGATCTTTGCGAAGAAGCTTGAAAATCGGTGCACAGGTGGCAGTCATATTGGATATAAATCGGGAAATGTAATTCAAACGTCCCAAGAATCCTCTTACTTGTTTTTCTGTTTTGGGCGCAGGCATTTCCTGAATGGCTTTAACTTTACCAGGATCAACTTCAATGCCTTTTTGGCTGACAATAAAGCCCAAAAATTTTCCAGAACGGACACCAAAAGTGCATTTATTTAGATTCAAACGGAGCTTGAACTTTCTCAAACGTTGAAACAGCTTCAATAAGTACTCAATATAATCTTCTTCAGTCTTCGACTTACAAATCATATCATCCACATAGACCTCAATTTCTTTATGAATCATATCATGGAACAAAGTGGTCATAGCTCTCTGGTACGTTGCACCAGCATTTTTCAAACCGAAGGGCATCACTCTGTAACAAAATGTTCCCTAGGGTGTAATGAATGTTGTTTTTTCCATGTCCTCGGGTGCCATCTTTATTTGATTATAACCGGAAAATCCATCCATAAAAGAAAAGATACTGAATTTAGTAGTATTATCTACCAACATATCAATGTGTGGCAATGGAAAATCATCTTTTGGACTTGCTTTATTCAAATCTCTATAGTCAACGCACATTCGGACTTTTCCGTCTTTCTTTGGTACAGGCACAATATTGGCCACCCATTGAGGATACTCAGAAGTTACAAGAAAACCATCATCAATCTGCTTTTGAACCTCCTCTTTGATCTTCATAGCCATGTCAGGGTGAGTTCTTCTCAATTTCTGCTTCACAGGTGGACATTCAGGCTTCAACGGCAATCTATGCTCCACAATATCAGTATCAAGACCAGGCATGTCTTGATAAGACCAATCAAACACATCAACATATTCTCTAAGAAGCTCCACAATCTTCCTCTTAACATCTGACTGAAGCAGTGCCCCAATCTTGACTTCTTTTACATCATGATCTGAACCCAAATTAACTAATTCTAACGGCTCTTCATGAGGCTGAATGGCCTTTTCCTCGTGCTCAAGCAACCGAGAAATTTCATCCGGAATCTCCTCAATACCCTCTTCTTCAGCTCCAAACACAGGGAATTCAAAGTTGGGAGGGGGCATAGGGTCATTCTTTTCAATGGGTTTAACAATCAATCTGCACAATGATTTATGTTTTATTTTAGAATATGAAAAGTGCAAGTATCATGCAGATAAAGATGATTATCACATTATTATTTTTTTGGTTTTTTATGTTACCATTTTTCAGAAATAAAGCAAAAGGGAAAACATAATATGGATAAACAAAATAACATTTTATTGATGATGATAAAATTTGAAACAAAGCCCTCACAAATTCACTTTCACCTTGGGCAGAGTGAAAGGATTTTTGAAAGAAACAAAAACAAATTACTTTGAAACGTGAACAATAGTAGGAACGTCAACAGCTGTCCAATTCTGGCAGATCTGTCCATGTGTCACAAAATTGGGAAGCTCTTCCTCTTCATCATCTTCAATGATGGCAGCAGTAGAGTGATCTTTGTGGATGAATCCGGCGCTGTGAAAGGTCTCATTAATATGCTTCAAATCCCTTCTGACTATACCAGGCGTAAAGCCTAAACCAGTTTTGCCCATGTTATCAACCGCATCAATGACTCGGCCCCAACCGTCAGACCGACCAGTTTCTAGCACATGCAGAGCATCTTTCAAAGAAGACATGGGTAAATCATTCCTCTTAACAGCTTTGTCATCAACAGAAAGAGCTTGGAACGGAGTTCCAACAGTTTCATCAGCATCAACATATGAAAAGGATGAAAGGTGGCTCACCAGCATTGCTTGCTCATCTCCAACAATTACCAGCTTATCATTCTTAACAAATTTCAACTTCTGATGGAGAGTCGAAGTCACTGCCCCAGCCTCATGAATCCAGGGTCGGCCAAGCAGACAACTATAAGCAGGACGGATATCCATTACTTGAAAAGTAATCTGGAAGAAACACGGTCCTATTTTGATCGGAAGATCAACCTCTCCAATCACAGTCTTTCGAGATCCATCAAAAGCTTTAACAATAACTCCACTATACCTCATGGGAGGACCTTGGTAAGAAAGCTTTGATAAAGTAGATTTTGGCAACACATTCAAAGAAGAGCCAGTATCAACCAACATATTGGAAAGCGCATCTTCTTGACAATTCATGGATATATGTAAAGCCAAATTGTGATTTCTCCCCTCCTCGGGTAACTCTTCATCACAGAAACTCAAATTATTACATGCGGTGAGGTTGGAAACAATGCCATCAAACTGGTTAACAGTCACATCATGCTCAACATATGCTTGTTCCAAAACCTTCTGCAAAGATTTCCTATGAGCTTCAGAATTCATCAGTAAGGACAACACTGAAACCTTGGACGGGGTGTGCAAGAGTTGATCCACAACACTGTAATCACTCTTCTTGATCAATTTCAATACTTCATCCTCAAAAACCTTCGAACCACTGGACTGACCAGAAACATCAACATGACTCTCTTCTTGAGTTCGTTTGCCAGCAATAACATTCTCCACAATCTTTGGAGGCTCAGGAGCAAAAACTCGACCACTCCGGGTCACCCTACTCACATCAGCGATGCTCACCACAGAAGACAAAGAAGGAATGGGCACTTCCTTACCATCTTCTACCATGGTAGCATTGTACTTATACGAAATAGCTTTGTCAGATTCATAGGGTACTGGTCCGGGCAACCGAATGACCAAAGGTGTAGCAGCTGTCTTCCGACTATCATAAGAGATAACAACTCTTTCAGGAATATTAAAGCGAGGCTCAATAGCATTCACCTCATTCTGATATTCGTCCCTCTTAGCAGTGACTTCAATTAAATTCTCATCCATCATCCTTTAAATGTCCTTCTTCACTATCACACAACCACAAGGATTCACAAAACAGATGCAACAGGCTGCATAATCATGATCAATATCATGGTATTCACTCAAGACTGCATGCATTTCCACAAGAGACCTTCAGATCCAACGGATATCAAAGATTTTGAATGTACCAGGACAACCATACACCACATTGACAGACGCCTGACCATGGTTAGGCAGCGGATTTGATTTCACATTAGGGTTGGAATCTTCGAAAGACAAAATACCACTTCTTGCCAGCCTTTGCACTTCCATCTTCAATGGATAACAGTTCTCAGTGTCATGTCCATCTCCTCCTTGATGGAAAGCACAATGAGCTTCAGGCTTATACCACCAGGGTGAATCTTTTGGAACAGCAGGCGGTGGACAGGTTTGAACAAGATTCTTATTAATCAAGCAAGGAAGAAATTCCGTGTAAGTCATCGGAATCAGATCAAAATCCTTCTGAAAACGGCCCCGTTGATTGTTTGGCTGATTAGAACATTGCTGCTGAACAGAAGTTGTCTGAGCAACAGGAGCTGAATTGATAACAGGAGTGACAGATGCAACATGTTGCTGACACTGATTGTTTCTATTGCGATGTCTTCTATACCTTTCTCGAAAAATGGCATTGGTCTCTCCTTCTTTCTTTTTGGAAAATCCTCCCCCATATTTCTTGGAATTTCCAGTAGAATTTCCATCTTTCGACAAACGTCCCTCACGGACACCTTCTTCCAATCTCATCCCCATATTAACCATCTCAGTGAAATCACTTGGGGCACTAGCAATCATACGCTCATAATAGAAAGGACTCAGAGTTTTCAGGAAAATCTTAGTCATCTCCTTCTCTTCCAAAGGAGGGTTGATATGAGCAGCAATCTCGCGCCACCTCTGCGCGTATTCTTTGAATGTCTCTTTATCTTTCTGAGCCATTGCCCGAAGCTGGTCACGGTCAGGAGCCATATCCACATTATACTTATACTGTTTCACAAATGCCTCACCCAAATCTTCGAAAGTGCGAACTCGAGTACTATCGAGTCCCATATACCATTTCAAAGCTGCACCAGACAAACTGTCTTGAAAGTAGTGAATAAGGAGCTGATCATTATCTTTATGAGCCGACATCTTACGAGCAAACATAGTCAAGTGACTCAACGGACAAGAATTACCCTTATATTTTTCAAAGTCAGGGGTCTTGAACTTATGCGGGATCTTCACATTCGGAACCAAGCATAACTCATGAGCGTTTTTTCCAAACAGCTCTTTACCTCTCAAAGCTTTGATCTCTTTTTGCATTTCAGCAAACTGGTCTTGAATTTCTTCCATTCTATCATAAGCGCTGGCATTCTCACTTAGAGCAGTATGGAAAATTTGCTCTTCACCAAAAGAAACAGTGTGAACCACAGGCGGTGGTACAGTCATCACAGGTTGAACGGTAGGAATAACTGGAACTTCAGGAGGTGGTGGTGGTTGATAACCTTCAGGAACAAAGTTATGAGGCATGCCCCAGGGGAAACCAGGAGGCATGGAATATTGAGGAACACTAGCAGACGCCACAAAGATGGGCATAGAGACAATCTCAGAAATGACTGTCCTTTGCACAGGAGTTGAAAGCGGAGGAGGAGGTGGCGGTGGCTGATTCTGAGCATCCACCAGAGCTTCCATCATAGCAGTGAGTCTTTCCAAACCATCCTTCAGAGTTGATACTTCTTCACGAAGCTCACGGTTCTCTTGCTGCAACTGATCCATCTTTTTCTTCAGATTAGCTCGAGTATTATACTGGTGCGGCAGCTTGGCTGAACGAGGACCAAAAACAAACAATAAGACACCTGGGAAAGGCAAGAAACAATGCAGAATGATGCTTGATGCAAATGCAATGCAATATGAATGCAGCAAACACGGGATCAAAGCTTCCACAGATCCGGAATAACTGTTGCTGACGACAGAGGTTCGCTTTGAAGTACCGGGTACGTTGAAGGTCAGGGTTTCCTGCAAACCTGTAAACACCTGCTCATTCTCACATGTGGGTACTAGGATGTTTAGTATCCCGGGCTCTCAAGTCGAGAAATGATGATACGTTCACCATTTTGGGTTTGGCATCATCATCAATCGAGGAGGCCTTAACTGATTCTCCAAAACGAAAGGTCCCCAGCTTCAGAGGTTTGAGAAGCAATAGCACATTCAGCCCGATGGATACAATGCTATCCCCAATCAAAGAGGTCATCCGCTGATTCACTTTCAAAAAAAAAAAAGAGGGGTCATCCTAAAAGGTCATCCAGACTTAGCAGCTCTTCCAGATAGCTCTACCATCGTGGGAAATCCACAACGCAGAATTCTCTAGAGAGAACCACATCCAGATTGTGTTTCATATTCCCTCCTCGAGCCGAGATGGAACGCGAGAGGATATGAAACACACTAATCATAAGTGCACTCAGGCCTGGGTATTGGGCCTATCTCTCAGAATACCCCATCCCAACCAGAACAAACAGATAACAAGCAAATCAGACAAAAAGCGATAAATAAATCAAAGTAGGCTAAACCCCTCAAGGGATGGACCAGCAAGAGGTCAATCTTTCCCCAGCAGAGTCGCCACTTTTCTGTAGCGGTAAAATTTGTGAGTATAAGCTATTAATTAACTCAACTCAAAAATAAGCAAGAGTCGCCACCACACTTTTATTTTTATCCATAAAGGAAAGGAAAAAAGAGCGAACAAAACCTAAAGAGATAAGGGTAAGGGGGGTTGGTTATGTAAAGGGAAGGTTTTACGCACCCAATACATCTATAGTACTCTATAGGAGCCCTTTGATGTATTCACTGCTTTTGGTCTGAAAATGGTTTGCTTGTAAAGAGATTGAGGAGATGAGAGGAGAAATATTTTTTAAGATTTTTGTGTTTGGAGAGACTTATCGCCTCATGCCTACATACCCACGATGCGCAATGTAGGATCAAAACCTCGTAGTTCGTGGTACAAAGAACAAAAATTATTGGTTATGGTTTATTTTATCTTGAAAAAGACAACCTGTCATTCTCAAGAGAGAATACTCAACTAATTACCCAAAGGTATGGGAAAGTGGCATTTGCATCACATTAAGATGGAGGATTTGCTTGGATTAACATCAACAAGACTAATCACTTCAACATCTAAGTGGAAAAACGACCATACTTTCAACAAAATACCATGGTTAGGAGTTTTACATCTCATCAAAAAAATGACTCATGTCTAATTCTTTTTGAAAAGTCTAAAAGAAAAAAGGTGCATAAAAGCACAAAAGAATTTGGATGAGTTTTTGTATTTTTTATGTTTTTAAAAAAAAAAAAGTCAAAGTATAGTTAAATGGATTGACATTTATTAAGAAAACAAAGTTTAAAAAGTAACTCGACAAAAGTCGAGGTTTTATTATGAAAGTGGTTTTAAGTTTGAAAAGAAGAAGGTTTTTGAAAAAGGAAGGAGATTTTGAAAATTTAAGAATGGGGAGGAGAAGAAGTGACTATCCTAGTGTATAAAGTAAAAGCTAGGGAAAGGAAAGGTCAAACCAAAATGGAGCCACTTCGAAGCAATATTAAAAGAATTCCATCCTTAAGCAAATTGGCCAAATAAAGGCAAGTCTTCAATCCATACTCCAAGCAAAGGGATAAGAAGTCCTAATTCTAGGTCCATAAGTCCAATATCACTTCAAAAGAGGTCCATAAAGAGATCACTCCAAAGCATAGGATAGTAACCAATAGTCCAAAATGAGGAGAATTAAGTTTTTTATGGTTTAATCCTTTATTAATGTTTTAAGTCCAAGTGGACAAAGAGAAAAAAGGCATAAGCATAAACATATGTCCAACGGACAAAGGAAAAATTGCGGAAACATAAACATGATATGGAATGATAATAATGAAGCATAAAAGAAATAAAAGAGATAAGGAGCGAGAAGGAAACATAAACAAAATTAATATAATAAAATTGTTAGTAAGTTAGTGGTTAATTGTTAGTGTTAGTGATCAATAACAATTGAATAATTTCACTTAGGTCAAGGTTGATGAAACTTATTAGAGGATTGATAAGACCAAAGCCTCCTAACAACAAGTTTCATGAGTTGTGAACCATAAGACAAATAATCAACTATTTTTGATATTTTTTTCGAGGCGGGACAAATTTTGGTCTATGTTAAGCGCACGCCGAGTAATTTGTTCGAGCAATTACCCTACGAATGAGGCCGGCCATGAAATGTATGTGTTAATGCACGCGAGATAAACGATATAGGGATCGTTATCCTAAAGCGGTGCCACACGAAAAGGAAAAAAGTGGTAATGATCTCGTCTCGATCGAAATTCAACAAAGAAATTTCACGATCACTTCGACTTTCATAGATCAAAATAAAAATAAATAGAAGAAAGAGGAAACCAAATTTGAGTTACAAATTCAAGACAATTCCATCTTTAAGTTCATTCACTCATTTTGGTGGATTAAAGTGCTAAATATATCATTAACTCAAAGCACCTAAAGTGAATTAAATAATTCACTTTAAAGGTAGATTTGAATTAGTGAACATTTATCCAACTTCATCTACACCCTAAGTCCAATGAATTTAAAGAGAAATAATGCCTTAAAAAAATGTAATTCAAATCCAAAAATCAAAAGGAAAATAAAAACAAGGCTAAAAAACTCAAATCAATTTCAAGAGATTTTCTAAAACAGAAATTAAAAGTAAAATTCAATTTCAAAAAGTTACTAAAAAAAAAAAATAGAAACATCTTGAAAATATCTTTAAGAAAATAAAAAAAAAAGGTAAGAATTGAATTGTGGTGGTGTAGATAGTAATTTGGAATGCATACGGGCCCTAGGCCCAAAACCAAAATCACTACACATCAAAAAAACAAAAAAAAAAACAGTGGAATAAGAAAAGGAAAAAAAAAGAGAAACGGACACATCTTCTTCTCCAAGTGACCGCGCCACTATTCATGCGGCCATGGGAGATTCGCGGAGGAGCTCTCACGGTAGCGACGGGAACAAATATTCGCACGGTTACGATCGGAATTAGTAGATGAACACAATGATATCAACGATTTCAAGAACGGTTGTCAACGAATGCGAATCGGAAAAGCGAAAATCTCTTCAAACTACCTTCAAATCAGGTGAAAAACAACTTCAATTCTTCTTCTCCTCTTGAATCCGAAACTGATGGTGTTGTTGTTGTGGATTTATGTGAGTTTTCTTTTTGTTTGGAGTAGTGAGAATTTATGGATGAAAAATGGAATTTCGGTTGGATACTTGAATCGGTGAAGAAAATGGTTTGAGTTGTGATTTTGGCAGAGGTTTGAGGGCTGTCAAAGCTTGAGAAATTGTGAGAAATGAAGTTGTATTTATAGATGGAGAGTGAGGGAGAGTGATTGCCGTTTTTGAGTTTTCTCTGCGTTTTGCTCGTATTCCGCTTTTACGAAGTCGTTTTGCTTTGTTAGCTGCGTTTTATTCACGGCTTGTATGCGTGCCGTTTTTGGTTTATGAAGTGTGCGTTTTGGAATTTGGCCGCGTGAGGTGTGATGCAATGCGTTTTGTTTTATGACTGCTGCCGTTTTGATTGTAGCTGAAGTTTTGTTGCGTGTTGCTTGTAGGTGATGCGGCTGGTGTTTGCGGCTGGGACGTGGCGTGATGAGGCTTGAATTTGGCAGCTTGGACCGTGTGTTGTTGTAGCTTGGCTAGGTCGCGTGAGGCTGGCATGCGTGTGATGAAGAATGGCGTGGCTGGGGCTGCTCCTTTTTCAATCATTTTTCATTTTTTGGTTAATGGGCTTATTAAATTGCTATATAAAAAAAATAGATTCAAAAGGAAAAAAAGGATTTTGGATTAAGAATTGGATAAAAAAATGGATTAAAATGGATAATTGAAATGGTTTAAAAATAAAAAAATGGATTTATTTGGATATTGGATTAAAGTGGATTTGGAAGTAAAATGGATAATGGAAATGGGTTAGAAAAATTGTAATGGGCCTTGATGTAGTAATAGGAGGTGTGAATAGAAAAATGGAAAATGGGCCTTAGGTATTTTTGTAATGAATTCTTGATGGATTTTGGTTTTTTTGAAAGGATAAAAATGTTAAGGAATGGTATAAAAGTGAATATTATATATTGAAAAATATGGAGAATTGGATTGGAATATGGATATAAAAAAAAAATGGTTATATATATATAAAAAAAAAAAGGTGGTTTGGATAGTAAAAATGGAGTATGGATAAATTGGTTTAAAAAAAATGGTTTAGAAGTTGGATATGATATTTGGATAATGGATTTAAGAAATGGATACAAATGTGGATTTAGAAAAAATTAAAAGAGAAAAAGAATTGGTTTAGAGAAAGAAAATGGTTTAAGGAATGAATAGTTGAATTTGGATATTTGAAATGTGAAATGATAAATGTGGATATTTGGTTTAGGAAATGGATCAAGAAAAAAGAATGGTTTAGATAGCAAAAAGTGGAATATGGAAAATTTGGTTAAAAGATGTGGATAATAGATAGCAAGTCTCTTTTTTTAGCCCAAAACCAAACTTGAATTTTTTCACGAGCCTTTGATAAACATATGCCACAAAACCAGCCACAACCGAAACTACGACCATCTGAATCTGTTGGAACCCAAAACTCATATGCACCACTGCCTGATAAATTGAAGAATCTCAGCACAAGACATCTTGCTTTTGAACAAACACCTGTGACTTGAAATCACTTCAATATCTTTGACAAACCTGCACAACACACAGAGAGAAAAACAAGCAAACGACATCATATTTTTTTTGTATTTTTGGTTAGAGGTTAGATAAACAAAAATAAACATAAAACAAACAAAAGAAAACACAAGGATACTGGTGATCTTGTTTGTGGTATGCAAAAAAAATGCAAATGATACGTGGGATCTTAGGGGCAAAAATTAGGGTATTACACCCGGCAACTACGTCTAGCACTAGGTAAAGCCCTAGTGGTCACTCTTAAATACAAATAAACTAGATCCGCATAGGATTACCAGGCACAGTCTTCCCTCATCTTGGGGTTAAACAATATGGAGACGTGAAAGGAAGTATTCTCGGTGAACCCTTTCTCAGACTGTCACCCTTAGAAATTGTCAAAGAAACTCTAACTCCCTAGAGATGATCTTTTCTCCGTGAATGGCATCTCTTGAGTTTCTTCCAAATTCTCGGACTTTCCTGGCTTGATCTATTCTCGGTGAATGGCATGTCTTGAACTTCTCGGGGTTTGGGGACCCACAGGCTTCTTAAAAGCATCCCCGCCTCCTCTTGGACGTTGTACAAGGACCCTTCGGCTTCTTAAAAGCTCTCATGCCTTCTCTTGGGCTTAGTACAAGGACCCAGAGACCTCTACAAGTATAGGAACAGAACCTAGTCATCAATTTGCTAGAGCTATCCTTCTGAGTCAAGTGTCAGACCAGTTAATGGGTTGACCTTCATCCCTTAACATACCAGCCTTCTCTTGGGCATCATACAAAGATCTTTCACTACCTAAGAATCGATTTCTCAAAACACCAGTAGGCTTGGACAGTCTCAATACCCTTTGGATTTCCCATTTCCTTAAAGAACAGGAAATAACCCTGATCCTATGATCAATCCTAAAGCACAACAATACCTTTAATCGTTCCCCTCATAAGAACTGATTTTCTCTTTTTACTGGACCTGTCACTAAACTGAAACAGTCCCCAGCATAAGTAGCCTCCATCTTGGGCTTTGTACGAGATACTAAAAGACTCTCTTGTTGAGTCAATTTTCTTTTAGCCTCCTCTTGGGCTTTGTACAATGATTCTCCCCAGCGGAACTAACCTTTTCACACTCTCTTGTTGAGTATAAAAGACTCTCTTGTTAAGTCAAACCTTTAGCCTCCATCTCGGGCTTCGTACGAGATACAAAAACACTCTCTTGTCGAGTATAAAAGACTCTCTTGTTGAGTCAGCCCCTTTTGGCCTCCATCTCGGGCTTCGTACAAGATACAAATCACTCACTTGTTGAGTATAAAAGACTCTCTTGTTGAGTCAAACACTTTTAGCCTCCGTCTCGGGCTTCGTATGAGATACAAAAACACTCTCTTGTTGAGTATAAAAGACTCTCTTGTTGAGTCAATCCACCTTTTAGCCTCCATCTCGGGCTTCGTACGAGATACTAAAACACTCTCTTGTTGAGTATAAAAGACTCTCTTGTTGAGTCAAACACTTTTAGCCTCCATCTCGGGCTTCGTACGAGATACTAAAACACTCTCTTGTTGAGTATAAAAGACTCTCTTGTTGAGTCAAACACCTTCAGCCTCCATCTCGGGCTTCGTACGAGATACAAAAAACATTATCTTCTGGGATATAAAAGACCCTCAGGTGGAGTAAAATCTTTTAGCCTCCGTCTTGGGCTTCGTACAAGACATATATAAAAGCACTCTCTTGTTGAGTCAGTCACATAAAAGAACTCTCTTGTTGAGTCAACCCTTTTAGCCTCTATCTCGGGCTTCGTACGAGACACATAAGACACCCTCTTGTTGGGTCAATAGCCTCCTCTTAGGCTTTGTATAAGAAAACCCCGATTGAGTCAATCAACCTTTTAGCATCAAAATCTGTGCCTTGCTCACAATATACAAACATCAACAACTCCTTTTCCTTCATCTAATTGCTGTAAGTGGCAAGCCTCTGGATTATTTACATCCACGCCACAATCCCTCTTTTAGCATGAGAAATTCCTAAGGAAAGATGGCATTGCTCTAAACTGAGTTAAAGTCTTCTCCTACAGGTTAAAAATCTCCCATAAAGGAAATTATAGCATTGCTGGATTCACATATCCTAGTTAAAGTAATTCTCCTTTATAACCAGTCACGCAACAGTTGTGACAAACAGACCAAATACCCCTCTTTAAGAGATGACAAAGTCAAAACCCTTTAGCTTCACATCTTGGGCTTCGAACAAGATACAAATAAACCCTCTAACTTCACATCTTAGGCTTTGAACAAGATACAAATCACCTTCAACTTGACGTATTGGGCTTTGAACAAGACACCAAAACGACCTTTTTCCTCCCATAGAATAGGAGGAACTACAATCTCTCTGATTTCCCTGTTTCGTTAAACGGGAATACATAGGCATAAGATTGGAAAAATCTTAGCGAGCATACTAATCAAAAACCCAAAATCCTGTACCTTCATACATCAATTGAAAAGCATCATACCTAACATCTTAAAACCCCATGAATAGTCCCGTCATTTCATTCTTAACAAAATACGCAGAGAGAGGCCCACAATCTAAACCACATTTGTAAACCAAAAGTCATCTGTTTAAACTCAGTATGCAAGCAGGGTTAATTGGAGACATCTATTTCCCTTCCTTAGTCAGCTTAATAGGATAAAAAATTAATCGACCTGTAGTACCCCAGAGCGACAGTGCTTAAGAACCACATCCAAAATCGCTCGCTACAGAAAAATGGCGCCCACCGTGGGGCCACGCAGGGTATCTTGTCCCTCTTATCTCTTTGGTTGAAACCTTAAGTCTGAAAACTGCCAAGAAAAAATGGCGACTTCAATGGGGAAGGATCATGTAGAGATCTTGTTCTCTTCCCACATCTTCGATAGAAAACCTTAAGTTCTCGAAATGTCACAGAAATGGAGACTCTACTGGGGAGTCATTGTCTGTATAGGATCATAAGACTAGAGGTCTAGGATGATTAAGACAAATATATATACTGCTTTTCCTAAATGATATCTGTGTTTATTTTTCTGCTAATGGGAATGCGTGTGATGCCGCATGTGGAAAGATTGAGTATACACCTAAGATAGGTGATGGCTAAACGAGTAATCTTACTGGGAGTGACTCCTAAATAAGAGACCTCGACCATCGGATCAGTGGAGGCACCCTTTGCGGATTCAATGCCTATACGACTTTGGTTGTTGAAAGCAGTGTTGTTTGATTGTGGTCGTCGGTGAAACTGATTTAGTAGACTAAAACCATTTTGTAGTACGGAAGCTATCGGAAATAGTTGTCACGCGATACTACCCTCATTTGAGGTGGATGATCTATTCTCGGTGAATAGCATTTACTCTAAGATATTGCAGCTCGCTGGAGATCCGCTTGCTGTTGTTATCCTGGGAGGAGCTGATGATTTTGAGGACAGGTACAAAAAATCACCAGTATAAACCTTTGGGGGGGGGGGGGGGGTAGAGCCTTGACTTCATGACACCAACCCTTTGACCCCATGTTTTTTCTATGTTTTTGTGTGCTGCATTCATTTAAAAAACATTAAAACATTCAAAAAAAAATCTTCTCTTCTAATCTCTCTTTTTCAAATTAAACTAAGATAATGATTGCAAATGTCAGAGAGAAAGGAGATTGCGCTAATGGATTTCGGTAGAAGGAAAACTCATAAGTACACCTTCAAGGTTCCAAAGTTGGAGGATTTGAGAGGTTTGGCGAGAATGATCACCAACCACGAGGCTTTCAGAGCCAAGTATGGAGGACTGCTGTCCTTGTTAAGGGTCCATGTAATCGAAGGAATCCTGTCCACGCTAATCCAGTTCTACGATCCGGTTTATCACTGTTTCATATTCTCGGATTATCAGCTAGCACCAACGCTAGAGGAGTATTCTTACTTGACTTATCTGCATATCACTGATCAAGCTCCCTTTTCTGGACTGGAAGAAATTCCAAAGGATCAGACCATTGCAAGAGCAGTTTATTTGGACGAGTCAGAAGTCAGGACTCACATGACCACTAAGGGTGGTATCCAAGGTTTTCCAGCCCAGTTCTTGACAAAGAAAGCCCTGTACTTTGCCAGTATAGGGAACGTGGCCGCTTTCGAGAGTATCTTTGTTTTACTCACCTATGGGTTATTTTTGTTTCCCAACATCGATAACTTTGTAGATATCAACGCCATTAAGATTTTCCTGATCGGAAACCCTGTACCAACCTTACTCGCAGATGCGTATCATTCGGTACACTTAAGGAATTTATACAGCGGAGGAATGATCACGTGCTGTGTACCCTTGCTTTACAAATGGTTCACTTCCCATTTGCCCAAGTCTGCTGCATTTTGGGATCAAAAGAATACTTTACGTTGGTCGCAGAGAGTCATGTCTCTTACCAACTCTAACATCGATTGGTACGATTGAATCTATGACGGGATCAGAATCATTGACCGTTATGGAAATTTCCCAAATGTACCCCTTATAGGAACTAAGGGAGGAATCAACTATAATCCAATTCTCGTTCGTCGTCAATTTGGATACCCGATGAGGCATGTCCCGTGTAATACTCATCTGGAAGGTCTTTTCTTCAAGGAAGGAGAAAATGACAGGGCACTGAAGACAGAAATAGTGCACGCCTGGAAACACGTTCACAGGAAAGGACGAGAGTCTCTAGGTAAACCAGACTGTGTCTCAGGGGAGACTTATCTCCACTGGGTACAAACTAGAGCTCTCAAGCTGAGGATGCCTTACCCTCGTCAGGAAGTTCTTCCATTAAAGAAATCTGCCCTTTATTTCATGTCTGAGACGAAAAAACTTCAAGTTACTCTCAGCAAAGTTCAACAGGATAAGAGGTCTTGGAGGAACAAGTACCGTATTCTCAATGTGGAGTATAAGAAAATACAGTAACTATTAAAAGAAAAGGATGCTCTGATTGAAATTTTAGAGCAACATGCTGTAGAGAACCAGGATAACCAAAGGAATTTGCTCACTCTTTTCACTTGGCAAAGGAATGACAACCCGACAACGGCCCAAGATCCTCGGTCAAAGAAGAGGAAAGTCCCAGAACCAGCACTTGAGCTCTCTTCAGAGAGGACTCAGGATCCATTAGTTTAGGTTTCCTTTTTCAGCACCTTGTAATCTACTGTATTTTCGTTTCCACAATCCCTTGAATTCAATAAAACAGGGTTTCCCCACTGTTTGATATTTGCAATCTAATTGTCGAAGTTTACTTTGAATAAACAAAAATAATTAATTATCATTGCATTCATCATTCTCATAAACGTATTCTTCTTACCTACGAATCTCACGTTTGTGTCTCGGTTCTAGAGTCAAACTGTCTCATTCGTATAATACTCGGGCCAATTATCAGAAAAAGATGGATGATCTCGAGGAAGAGAACAGAGAGTTGAGAGAAGATATCGACACTCTGAAAGAGGATTTGAGAAAGCTTCATAACGACATGCAAGCTCTAGCAGAAGCTCAAATGCAGCAACAAAGGACTGTGATCTCAGAGATCACATCAGCGCCCATAGTGGAAAAGTCTGATCCTAGGTACAAAATGCCGAAAGATCGACCCTGGGGAATGCCACTCAACTATATCCCAAAATGATATATTCCGCCGATCATGGAAGATCCGAAAACTGCTGCAGGAACCGTTTGGCCTGAAGGTTACAGACTTCGGGAAAGCAAAGATGCCAGGGGCATGACAACAACTCCTGAAGGTTACAAACTTCGGGAGACACCGAGAGTCTCGGCCATAGTGATTTACCACCACCCGTGGTACACACTGTCCCGAAATGACAGATTCCCCAGATACCTTCTGGTGGAAATGACAGCATGTTCGATAGAATGAATGAATTCCAGGAACAGTTCCTGGAAATATAGAAAGAACTGCAAGCCCTTCGCGGTCAAGATCTATTTAGAAAGGATGCCGCAGACCTCTGCTTAGTCCCCAATGTGAAAGTTCCACATAAGTTCCAGGTACCCGACTTTGAAAAGTACAAGGGTAACTCTTGCCCTCAGAGCCATTTGGTGATGTATGCTCGGCGAATGTCGACTCAGACAAAGAACCAGGAGCTACTGATTCACTACTTTCAAGATAGTTTAACCGGTGCCGCATTAAAATGGTACATGGGTTTAAACCGCACTAAGATCGGCACATTCAGAGATCTTGGCACTGCCTTCGTTCAGCAGTACAAATATAACCTGGACATGGCACCAGACAGAGATAAACTCAGATCAATGTCACAAAAAGGACAAGGAAACCTTTAAAGAATACACTCAGAGATGGCATGAAATTGCCGCTCAGATTTCTCCACCTCTGGAGGAAAAGGAGATGACAAAGATCTTCTTGAAAACCTTAAGCTCATTTTACTACGACAGAATGGTTTCCAGTGCGCCCAGTGACTTCACCGAGATGGTGGACATGGGAGTTCGTCTTGAGGAAGCGGTCCGAGAAGGACGTTTGGTTAAAGACGCTGGATCATCAACTAGTACAAAAAGATACGGTAGTGCTCTCCCTAAGAAAAAAGAGCAGGATATTGGGAATATCTATCTCAGAAAGCAAAGGCGACGTTACCAACCAGTAGTAGCTGTAACTCCTGCTATCAACCCTGCGCCTGTTCCTACGTATCAACCTCAGGTTTCTCAGAGCCAACCTAATCAATAGGAATATCAGCAAAGGACACAACAACCTCTTCAGCAGGCTCGTCCTCCATACAACAACAACCGTGCAACACGACCACCAGGGTTTGATCCTATACCCATGTTGTACGCAGAACTGTTTCCATTATTACTGGTCAAGGGGCATGTCCAAACCAAGTCTCCTCTTACAGTACCAGAAAATCTGCCTTTCTGGTTCAAAGCGGATCAGACTTGTCCTTACCATCAAGGAGGACCAGGGCATAACATAGAGAACCGTTTCAGTTTCAAATCCGACGTATAAAAACTTGTTAGGAGCGGGGTCTTATCTTTCAAAGATACGAATCCTAATGTTCTCGCAAACCCGCTGCCTTAACACGAAAAAGCTGCAGTAAATTTGATAGAAGGAGAGGCTAACAACAGCTATCAAATTCACGATGTACTCTTATTAAGGGCCAACTTGGTCAAAATGCATTGTAGGCAGAGTGGATATGGCCATGAGCCACCTCATAATTATCACCAGTGTGATATCTTCTCTAAAAAGAATCAAGGATGTTCTGTGGTGCAATCAGCTCTACAGGAACAATTGGATCTTGGATGGATCCAAGAGCATCGAGTTCGTGGAGTCAACATGACCTATACGAATTCCAACATCATTCAGAACCACGACATCTGTACAATGAATGTTAACTTGGTGGCGATGCACTCAAGGCAAAGCCAGTATCATAATCTGCTGCGGCACAATTACAATTCCTGTCTGATTTGCTCGGTAAATAAACAGGGATGCTATTTTGTACAAGAGGCCCTCCAGCTTCAGATGGATCTTGGATGGATCCAGGACTACCATGATAGAAATCCTTATCAGATCAACATGATTCAAATCTTTGATATTCGTCTGATGAATACCAGCTTGGTGGAGTTACACGCCAAGCAGGTTCAACTTGGTTTTCTCACTTCTCACGATTATTTGAACTGTAAAGGATGCAGTGAGAGTAACCAATGGTTCGCTCTCGTTCAAAGAACTTTACAACACTTGTTAAACCACTGGTGGCTTCCAATCTATCTGGATGAAGACACGCAACAAATTGGTGTGCTTAATGGAAACCCTACTCGGCGTCAAAATCAGGATGTCCGATCTATGGAAACAAACCTGGTAAGTTTGCACTGCATTCAAAAAGGGCGTGGCCAGGTGCCACCACACAACTATGAACGTTGTAGAGTCTGCTCGGAGAGTAACCAAGGATGCTACCTTGTGCGGGCAGCCCTTCAAGGTCAGTTGGATCGTAAAGAGATTCACTCGTGTCCGAGTCCCGAGCCAATCAACTGGACGCCAGACTACTTCGCTGATCAAATCAGAGACATTGTCATAATATCTGATCATCAACGGAACAAGGATGTTTGTACCATCATCCCTCTACTGGACGAATCAAAGGTTCTTAGCCAGGAACTGATTGAAGTTACTTACGACAGTCAGAAAAATCAGAAGGCTCCTGTAGTTATCTATCTACCGGGACCATTACCGTATGAAACAGCTAAGGCGATCCCTTACAAATACGGTGTAACAATAATTGAGAATGGAAAGGAAATTCTATTACCCTCCATCGTGATTATTGCAGACATCAATCGAGTAACACTGAGCAGTCGAATCTTCAACCGAGGAGTTGGAGAACCTAACAAGGAAAAGGAACTTCCAACAGAAGCTCCTGATCCACACCAGTCGGTCAATCCAGTAATCCCGACCTTTCAAAGAACAATGATGAGATGCTGAAGCTCATCCAAAGGAGTGAATACAACATTGTTGATCAACTGTTACAAACTCCTTCAAAGATATCAGTGCTATCACTTTTACTCAGTTCCAAAGCCCAGAGAGAGGCTCTACATAAAGTCTTAGAGAAGTTCTTTGTGGAACAGAATGTGTCAATACGACAGTTCGATAGCATCATCTCTAACATCACTTCCTGCAACAAATTAGGATTCACTGATGAGGATTTGCCAGAGGGGGGAAAAAGTCACAACATGGCGCTCAATATCACAGTTAACTGCCAGAACGATGCTTTAGCCAGCATACTGGTAGACACAGGATCGGCCATCAATGTTATGCCGAAGTCTAGTTTAATGCGACTATCATTCAAAGGATCCCCGATGAGGGGTAGTGAGGTCATCGTCAAAGCCTTTGACGGATCTCGAAAAGTAGTTATTGGCGAAGTCGACCTTCCCATAACTATCGGTCCTCTCACTTTCCTAATCACTTTCCAGGTCATGGACGTCCGGGCAGCGCCAAGTTGCTTATTAGGAAGACCTTGGATACACCAGGCTGGGGCAGTCACTTCGACACTGCACCAAAAACTGAAGTTCGCCAAGAACGATCAAATCGTCATGGTCTGTGGAGAACAAGCCTTGATCGTGAGTAACCTATCATTATCTACTTATGTAGAACCCGAGGAGGTTGTTGGGACTCAGTTCCAAGCACTTTCGGTGAGTAATGAGAATCAATCAGAGAAAGGAACCTCGATTTCCTCATACAGAGATGCTCTCGAAGTAATCAAGAATAACAATGCAAAAGGATGGGGACAACTTGTCATCCCTACTGATAATAAAACAAAGAAGGGTCTTGGTTTTTCTGTAACCTGCACCCAGACAGCTGCTAAGATGAAAGTCTTCATCCCATTCAGGACTTTTTCCACAATGGAGGTTTCCTTCACCCAGTGTCTCAAGAAGTACATACCATCAACGAAGGTGATTCATCCGATACAGAGGAAGAATGGAAGTCCTATCTCAACGAGGACGGTTATATGTCTCAAGAAGAGGTGCCTACTCCATTTTGCTATCCCGCACAGAGTCCGAGATTTATACCCAGGTCAGACGTCGAAATGATATATGGAGATTGTGATCCGAAAGGATGCCGTGCTCCACCAAACTCATTAGAGGAGGACACTCTGATGAAAGACAACTTTGACCATGACTATTACGGCCCAATGGATGACCTGCCTATCTGACAGCCGTATCCAGGAGACTTGGGGCAAGAAAATCAGTCGAACAATGAAAATCAGCTGAGCATCATTGGACAGAATACTTGTGTCCCCACCATGTCATGGGATTAACATTCAGGTCATTCAGAACCTATCTAGTACGATGATGAATTGGAAAAGCTTACAGGACTAGAATTCATCAACTATGCTTTTCCCGAGGTCAACGTCATCGAAAGGGATGACTCTTCCAGTTCCAAAGAAGTGTGGGACACCCTAGGACAACCAAGTGGAAAATACGACTATATGGTCAAGTACACCGCTCCTGAAAGCTCTCGTATCAAGCTTGAAGACATCCAACCAACTGGATGGGGAGATTTACTTGTGAGAACAAATACTATGCAAAATACAATAGAGGAATCCTCCTACGACAACTCTTCCCGGGAGACAGATTCCAATGATCCTACTCCTCCAGAAATCAGCGTTATTTCTAAAGACAAACCAATGAAGGTACCAGACTTTATGATTCACCGAGGAGTTCGCCTCCAATAGGTCGAAGGCGATGTTTCGAAGATCGTTCATAAGTCAAAATAATTATCGTCTTTATCTTAACCTTTCATCCTGCCCAAGTGAAACGGATGTTTTGACAGGGCTCGCTTTCTGTAAATTATCCCTCTTCGCTTCGCCCAAAGCGACGGAGTTTTGTTTTATAGGGTTGTAGTTTCAAGAATCGACTTGTTCATAAATAAAATAATGTCGTTCTGTAATTTCCGAATTAATTGTTGTTTTCTCTTTTTGCTTTTCTCAGAAAATGGTAATCCTAAAAAACAAATAATAATAAACAAGCAGTTTTTAAAAAAAAATACATTGCACACACTCTTGCATTCTCTCTATCTCTTCTAAACACAAATCATCACGTCATGCAGATTGCTTGTTTTAAACCCCATTGAAACATACGATCCGATGCCTTCTCCCAACTTTGAGTTCCCGGAATTTGGGGCTGAAGAAGTTGACGACGAAATTCCAAAAGAGATCTCCCGATTACTCAGACAAGAGGAAAGGTCCATTGAACCTCACAAGGAGCCGTTGGAAATGATCAACTTGGGTTCAGAAAAAGAGAGAAAAGAAATCAGGATTGGGGCACTGCTCAGTCCAACTGCCAAAGAGAGTTTAACAAAGCTTCTCAGAGAATTTCCCGATGTGTTTGCTTGGTCCTACCAGGACATGCCAGGGTTGGATACCAGCATCGTGGAGCATCATTTACCATTGAAATCAGAGTGTCCGCCAGTAAATCAAAGGTTGAGACGGACTCACCCGGACATGGCCATCAAAATCAAAGAAGAGGTACAGAAACAGATTGACGCGGGTTTCCTCGCCACATCAGAATATCCTCAATGGTTAGCCAACATCGTACCCATTCCAAAAAAGGACGAAAATGTCAGAATGTGTGTCGATTACAGAGATCTAAACAAGGCTAGTCCGAAGGACGACTTTCCTTTACCACACATTGACATGCTGGTAGACAGTACAACAAAGTTCAAAGTTTTCTCCTTCATGGATGGATTCTCGGGCTATAATCAAATCAAAATGGCACCGAAAGACATGGAGAAAACTTCGTTCATTACCCCATGGGGCACTTTTTGTTACAAGGTAATGCCGTTCGGTTTGAAGAACGCCGGGGCAACCTATCAAAGGGCCATGACTACTCTATTTCATGACATGATACACAAGGAAATCGAGGTATATGTCGATGATTGATTGCCAAATCTAGAACAACAGAGGAGCATGTGACCCACCTGTCAAAACTATTCGAGCGTCTGAGAAAGTACAAACTCTGCTTGAATCCCAACAAGTGCACCTTCGGTGTCCGTTCAAGGAAACTTTTAGGGTTCATCGTCAGCCAGAAAGGAATTGAGGTTGATCCTGACAAGGTCAAGGCCATTCAAGAAATGCCTTATCCGAAAACTGAAAAACAGGTCAGAGGATTCCTGGGATGTTTGAACTACATCTCCAGATTCATATTCCTCATGACCGTGACATGCGCGCTAATCTTCAAAATACTCAAAAAGATACAATCATTTCTCACTGATTCTAGGGGCAAATGGACTCTGAATTATGACGGCCCCTATGTGGTCAAGAAAGCTTTCTCAGACGGCGCCTTGAGACTCGCAACCATGGACGGAGAGGAGTTTTCCTACCCCACGAATGTTGATGTAGTCAAGAAATACTCCGCCTAAATAAAAAAAAAACGTCTCGGTGGATTGAAAACCCAAAAGGGCGGTCCAGGCAAAAATTAGAGACGTATTCAAAAATCATCCCAGTGGATTGGAAATCTTAAAGTGTAATCCAGGAAAAAATTAGGGATAATGGCAAGTAACTACGTCCAACAGGGGCAAATCCCCTAGTAGCAGTCCTGCCATTCATCAGAAAACTCCAGTCAATGTCGTCTTCGACAGAAGCTCAGGATGTCCGGAATTCAAAGTTGGTAGAAGGATAACGGTCGTTATGTTTCAATGTAGCCCTTTTCCCTTAAATTTCCATTTTCTAAACTTTGTAAATACTCTATGGAATCACGCGTTTGGCTGATTTCCATCCTATCAATAAAATTTGAGCCCTTGTTCTTTTGTTTGCAATTCTTATTTGTTTTAGCTTTATAGAACGACATTTTAACATGATCAACGATTCTTGAAAATAAAACAAAAATGAATTTACTTGTCAAACTTTTTCTGCTTTTAAAATAAAGATGGCAATTTCTTTTGACTGTTGAACATCAGAAGAACATCGATCACTTCTCCAGAAGTAATCGAACCTCAAAGTACAGAATCAAAGTACTCCTTCTAAACCAGGATACTTGAATAAAGGATCAGCAATGTCAGATGCGAATGTTCCGTCCGACATCCCCGACAGAATTCTTATTTCCTAAGCCCGACCAACAGTATTCCCCCCAAGGATTATCTCTCCTAAGCAAGGCAGAATTGCTATCTTGAACCGAAGATACTTTTCGTCCCCCGCAGTGGCCGAGTAACCAGTCATGTTCATCTTCTAATCTGTATGTCATGTCAGTTTTGTCAGCATATACATACATACATTATGCATTATTATTTTACATGCATATTCATATCACATCACTATCACTCCAGTCGGTCTTATCCTGTAGTGATAAAAGTCCCCTCAATCGAGTTGTCAGTTCTTTCCTCGTCAGGAAATGTTACGTCTGCACACTCTCTCTCCTCCAGTTTATTTCTGGATTGAAGTTGGTCCCTTGACCACTTTGATAACTTGAACCTCTGAAGAACCAGAGAACCCTCGACAAATGTCACTCTTCGCCATTGAAGATGATATTTTCGCTTTCCCGGATTAAGGAAAATCCCCAGAGAAAGCCTCGCAACCGGAGATTCGGTAATACGGCAGTTTTTCTCCGAAAAATCCGCTGACGAAAAGGTCATCAGCAACTCAAAATTGGGATACATTGTATGGCATTTCTCCGAGAAGATCTCGAAGAAAAGTATGATGTAATATCCCCAAGTCGGAAGCAGTCTCTCAAGAGACTCATTTTCCCCAGTAGAATCAACAAATGACGTCTCCAAAACAGAGAAGTTTGTGCACCTCTACAACTCAGACGACTGGGTTCCCCAGCAACTCTGACATCAAAAGTTTTTTCGTCAAATGGCATCTTCCCAGGAAAATTCGGCGAGAAGTTTGAGGAAAATCGCTACACACAGCGTCCCTTGTCAATAAAGTTTATTGACAAAAGAAACTGAGACCAGTTCCTTGGTAGGAAACCAAGATCGAGGGGAAGTTTGTATCAAAAACTGAGACCAGTTCCTTGGCTGAAGACCAGGATCGAGGCGAAGTTTTTTTACCTTTTCTAAGTATCATAGCTTAGCGAAAGAAGATGGATGAGCGAACTACCGTACATAACCACCATCAAAATTTCGGGTATTCTGATATTTAATCCTCTTGCACCCCGAATGCCCGAATACCTTCGCCATTCACACCTTCGGGTCCAAGAAGATTAAATAGGGGCATCTGTCATACCCCAAATTTTGACCACTAAGATTCCCATCATTGTGCAAATCATCATCACAATATGGATGAACTTTCATACTCATTATTCTCCCCAAAGATGGGTGAGCATTCTCTACACTCAAAGAATTAGGGTTCCAAGCCCTCTCAGAGCCTTTAGACAAAGGATCAATCAAGGAATGATATGATCTTCAACTTGTCTATCCTCTTAAACACCCAAAAAGGATCAAGAGGTCTCCCACATCAAGAATTAAGCACAAGAGTGCAACATTTCAAGTGGATCAAGCCTCAAGTTCATCTAATACAAAGTCAACTGACGCAGAAAGTCAAAGTTTGACTTTTGGTCAACTTTGAGCTTCACAAGCCATTACTCAAGAAAATATGAGGGATGATTTAATTTGATCAAATTTAAATCAAGAAATCATGGAAAATTGCAAAATTGATCAAATTGAAGGAAATTTAGAAATTTTTTCTAAGTTAAAATCATGTTCAAGTGCACAACTTTTCAAGGTTGTAACTATCGGTCCAAGCATCCATTGATTTTGCTTAAGGGTTACTTTTAAAGAGGGTATTTGATACTTCAACATTGTAGAAGGAATAAACTCAAAATATCATAAGGATTGAAAGATATAAGTGATCAAAGTTGGGAATTCTTAATGTCAAATGTTTCGACATTTCATAGGACATCATTAATATTTTTCCAGCAAGAATGTTCCAACTTCAAGGATGTTTTTCTCCATGATCCAAGTTGATTCAAGCCAAACCTTGAACATGAAAGTTGAAGTACATAATCCAACCTTTCCAGAAAGTCCTAGAAAGCTCATTTATCATTCTCGAGCAGAAAGTTATGGTCTCTGCAAAAGGCATTGATAAAACAGAATTTTCATGACAACTTTTAGGACAGATTTGATCACACAAGTTCAAGGTCATTTTTGACAACTTTACAAGTCTTATATTCACAAACCTTGAACATCAAAGTTGAAGTACGTTATCTCAGATTTCTAGAAAGTTGTAGAACGTCCATTTATCATACTCGAATAGGAAGTTATGAATTTTACAGTAAGGCTTGCTGCAGCTGTTTTTTAGGACAGATTTTGTGCACTTTTTCTTGTGCCACACAATTTTCAAGCTTTGTAACCATGGAGGACAAGCATCAAAGGTGCCATTCACTTCAACTCAAAATATCATAATGGATTAAAAGATATAAGTGATTAGAGTTTGGAATTGTTAATGTTCAAAGTTGTCAAATGTTTCAACATTTCATAGGACATCATTAATATTTTTCCAGCAAGAATGTCCCAACTTCAAGGATATTTTTCTCCATGATCCAAGTTGAACCAAGTCTAGGGTCAAACATCAAAGTTAAAGTATGTCATCTCAGCTTTCCATAAAGTCCTAGAACAACCATTTATCATTCTTGAGCAAGAAGTTATGGATTTTACAACAAGGCTTGCTGCAGCTGATTTTTAAGACAGGTTTCAGGACAGATTTGCACATTTCTTGTGCCACACAAATTTTTAAGCCTTGTCATACTTTTGGACACATCTGAGGATAAAATCTAAGGGGGATGATCTGATCTCCAAACCTCCAAAGTCCTTGGAACCAAAAGTAGCATGCCAAACCTAGAAATCCCTAAAGAGGGGACAAGACTCCAATTTTGTTTTGGAGCATTTAATGGATGCTTAGAGGTGGCATGAACTGAGCTTCCTCTAACTGAATTCAGTCAAGATTCATCCAACAACTAGGGAACCAGCAGCCTGTGCCCTAACCTCTAGTCAATGGCTAGAGGAGACTTGAGATTCCAAAATGCAACCATTGGACAAACCTCTGCTGTAGTTGCCATTCACTATTGCTTGCAAAACAAACTTGCTCTACTATAAATTGAGCTCATTTGTGCTCAGTTTGAGTACACCAAAGCCATCAAACAGATGTTTTCCTCAAAATCACATCTTTCACTCCAAAATGCCTTCTTTAGCAAGGTAATTCTGAGTTTTTGACTTAGAGAGCATTTCCAACACAGCTCATGATCCAAACACATCCAATATGTCATATCTAAGCTGTTCAAACTCTCATAAATGACCTGTAACACCAAAATCACAAAGTCACCTCTCAAAACCTCAAAATTGGACTTTTTTGCATTTTTCAAGCCATGTCTTGATTCAGTCACTTTCCAAACCAGATAAAGCCTCAAACACACTCCAAATATCATCCTTGAACTGTCCCAAATGGTCCCTTCCATCTGGAACACCATTTGAGAGAGTTGGCATTTTGGCCACTTTTGCCCATTTTGCAAGAAAGAGCTCAAACTTGCTCCAGAGGTTTCCAGCTGATTCCAACCATCCTAAAAGCTTATAAGAGGTCATTTCAGGGTGTCCAAAGCATCAAATCATTTCTGGAACAAAGCACTTGGTAGGTTGCACAAAATCTCCAAAAAAGAGGTAAGCTTCACAACTTGATTTCTTTGAATCATGCTTTCCTTTGATGTCCACATACATGCATCATATTGAATAATTCTTGAAGCAAAAATGTAGTCCTTAATGTGTATGTTGTGATCCTCCTACTGTTTGCAATTTAACATGTTTCTATGTGGAGTTTATGTTGTTTTAAAATTCATGTCCAGTTCTGGTTTTTTGCTTCGTGCGTTCTATACATTAAGTTTCAGTATGTATGAGTGATACCATTGGACTCCATGCGAAAAATCGGTCAAGATAGGTTCTTACAGATTTTAATTTCATTAAAAATTGAGAGAGTTATGCGTGTTGGAAGTTTGACGAGAAAAGACGTTGAAAACTAAACATGCAGTTCTGGTTTTTTGCTTTGTGTGTTCTGTACATTAAGTTTCAATATGTATGAGTGATACCATTGGATGCCTTGCGAAAAATCGGTCAAGATAGGTTTTTACGGATTTTAATTTCGTTAAAAATTGAGAGAGTTATGAGTGTTGGAAGTTTGATAAAAAAGATGTTGAAAACTAAAAGAGATGTCGAATGTGATGTTGTGACATCTTTCCTCTTTTTCTTATTTTATCTTCAAAACTCAACTAATTCTTTTACATAGCAAAAATCATCATTTTCCAATTTTGTTTTACACACTTCTTATTCATACTCCATAATATTTTAATCCACAAAAAAATCACAAAAAAATATTATTATTTGATATATTTTAATATATTCAAAAATATTGTTTTAAATTGATTTAAATGCTTTTAAAATGATTTCTTTTTCTTGATTTTTAAAACCAAAATGATTTTAAATATTCATGTGAATAAAATACTTTTTCATAAACCTTAATCATTGTTTATAACATGATTAATAATTTCATTTGATATTTTTATCATTTTTTACTTGATTTTTCTTTGAAAAATGCCTTTAAAAAATGAAATTGGGGTTTCTTTGATTTTCACCCTAACAAATCTTTTTCAAACACTTTTGGGCCCTAATAGAGTGTAAGACCCAACCCTTTTTTTGAAACCAAAATAATTTTGGGCCTCAGTCATTGTATAAGACCCACGGTGTTTTCAAAGATCTTGGCGCAATCGCCTTTTCAAAAATAATCAATTGGGCCTCTCCTTGAGCTGTAAGCCCCATCACTTGTACAAAAAACTTATGGGCCTCTAATAGAGTGTAAAACCCAATCCCCTTTTAACCAAAGCAATTTTGGGCCTCAGATATTGTATAAGTCCCTCTGTGTTAAAAGATAAAAAACCTCGGCATAATCGCCAGTTCAAAAATTAAACCCTCTGGGCCTACCCTCGTGTTATAAGCCTCATCTATTTAAAACCTTTTTGGGCCTCTATTAGAGTGTAAGACCCAACCCCCTTGATAAATACACCACCTTTTGGGCCTCAGTCATTGTATAAGTCCCACTGTATTTTCAAAATCTCGGCGCGATCGTTGTTTTCAAAACAAATAACCCTGGGCCTCTCCTTGAGCTGTAAGCCTCACCACTTGTATAAAAATAAATCTTTGGGCCTCTTGAGAGAGTATAAGACCCATACCTTTGTACAGAAAACTTTTTTGGGCCTCAGTCACTTGTATAAGTCTCTGTACAAATTCAAAACAACAGTGCAATCACTAATAAAACCTTGGGCCTCTCCTTGAGCTGTAAGCCCCAACAATCTTTTCAAAGCACTTTCTCCTTTGATTTTGAATATAATATTGTTATCAAAGCTTTCTTTGTTGAACAACTAACAAAACATCATGGAAGCTCTACAACCGAGTAAGTGTTTACCCGCTTTCTTTATCTGCTTTCATATTTATATATATATATATATATATATATATATATATATATATATATATATATATATATATATATATATATATATATATATATATATATATATATATATAACTGTATTGTGGGGCTGCTCACTGTAAGTCTTCTTTCACAAACTTTTATATACTCGTCATATATCCACTGTGTAATACTAGTATAGTTATTTAGAGTTTTCCCCGGCAACTACGTCTAGCACTAGATAAATCCCTGTTGGTCACTCTTAAATACAAATAAAACTAGATCTCCATAGGATTACCAGACACAGTCTTCCCTCCTCTTGGGGTTAAACAATATGGAGACGTGAAAGGCAGCATTCTCGGTGAACCCTTTCTCAGACTATCACCCTTAGAAATTGTCAAAGAAACTCTAACTCCCCAGAGATGATCTTTTCTCCGTGAATGGCATCTCTTGAGTTTCTTCCAAATTCTCGAACTTTCCTGGCTTGGTCTATTCTCGGTGAATGACATGTCTTGAACTTCTCGGGGTTTAGGGACCCATAGGCTTCTTAAAAGCATCCCCGCCTTCTCTTGGGCGTTGTACAAGGACCCTTCGGCTTCTTAAAAGCTCTCATGCCTTCTCTTGGGCTTAGTACAAGGACCCAGAGACCTCTACAGGTATAGGAACAGAACCTAGTCATCAATTTGCTAGAGCTGTCCTTCTGAGTCAAGTGTCAGACCAGTTAATGGATTGACCTTCATCCCTTAACATACCAGCCTTTTCTTGGGCATCATACAAAGATCTTTCACTACTTGAGAATCGATTTCTCAAAACACCAGTAGGCTTGGACAGTCTCAATACCCTTTGGATTTCCCATTTCCTTAAAGAACAGGAAATAACCCTGATCCTCTGATCAATCCTAAAGCACAACAATACCTTTAATCGTTCCCCTCATAAGAACTGATTTTCTCTTTTTACTGGACCTGTCACTAAACTGAAACAGTCACCAGCATAAGTAGCCTCCATCTCGGGCTTTGTACGAGATACTAAAAGACTCTCATGTTGAGTCAATTTTCTTTTAGCCTCCTCTTGGGCTTTGTACAATGATTCTCCCCAGTGGAGCTAACCTTTTCACACTCTCTTGTTGAGTATAAAATACTCTCTTGTCGGGCTTCGTACGGGATACAAAAACACTCTCTTGTTGAGTATAAAAGACTATCTTGTTGAGTCAAACACTTTTAGCCTCCATCTCGGGCTTCGTACGAGATACTAAAACACTCTCTTGTTTAGTATAAAAGACTCTCTTGTTGAGTGAAACACCTTCAGGCTCCATCTCGGGCTTCGTACGAGATACAAAAAACACTCTCTTCTAGGATATAAAAGACCCCCAAGTGGAGTAAAACCTTTTAGCCTCCGTCTTGGGCTTCGTACAAGACACATATAAAAGCACTCTCTTGTTGAGTAAGTCACATAAAAGCACTCTCTAGTTGTGTCAACCCTTTTAGCCTCTATCTCGGGCTTCGTACAAGACACATAAGACACCCTCTTGTTGGGTCAATAACCTCCTCTTAGGCTTTGTATAAGAAAACCCCCGGTTGAGTCAATCAACCTTTTAGCATCAAAATCTGTGCCTTGCTCACAGTATACAAACATCAACAACTCCTTTTCCTTCATCTAATTGCTGTAAGCGGCAAGCCTTTGGATTATTTACATCCACGCCACTGTCCCTCTTTTAGCATGAGAAATTCCTAAGGAAAGATGGCATTGCTCTAAACTGAGTTAAAGTCTTCTCCTTCAGGTTAAAAATCTCCCATAAAGGAAATTATGGCATTGCTGGATTCACATATCCTAGTTAAAGTAATTCTCCTTTAGAACCAGTCAAGCAACAATTGTGACAAACAGACCAAATACTCCTCTTTAAGAGATGACAAAGTCAAAACCCTTTAGCTTCACATCTTGGGCTTCGAACAAGATACAAATAGACCCTTCAGCTTCACATCTTGGGCTTTGAACAAGATACAAATCACCTTCAGCTTCACGTCTTGGGCTTTGAACAAGACACCAAAATGACCTTTTTTCCTCCCATAGAATAGAAGGAACTACGATCGCTCTGATTTCCCTGTTTCGTTAAACGGGAATACGTAGGCATAAGATTGGAAAAATCTTAGCGAGCATACTAATCAAAAACCCAAAATCTCGTACCTTCATACATCAATTGAAAAGCATCATACCTAACATCTTAAAACCCTATGAATAGTTCTGTCATTTCATTCTTAACAAAATAAGCAGAGAGAGGCCCACAATCTAAACCACATCTGTATACCAACAGTCATCTGTTTAACTCAGTATGCTAGCAGGGTTAATTGGAGACATCTATTTCCCTTCCTTAGTCAGCTTAATAGGATAAAAAATGGATCGACCCGTTGTACCCCAGAGCGACAGTGCTTAAGAACCACGTCCAAAATCGCTCACTACACTAATCAAATGGTGAGTTATCTAGAGCCTACTGCTAAGCAGAAAGGGGACACAGAAAGGGAAAACAAAAACGGACTCGCAAGGATTATCGCAATCCTATGCCTATGTATCTTCGTGGACGAACGAAGAATCAGAGTCGACGTAGTTCGACGGAATATGCGCTAAAGAGAGGGGGAGGTTGTTCGCCAAGACATCACCGTCTTGTGCCTACGTATCCTCAATCGGACGAGAAAGAGGAAATCAAAGCAGTCGTAGTTCGACCTACGGGTCGGTTAAGGTCTCAATCACACTAGGGCGAGAGAAAAGACTCAGTTATCCGGTTGGTCTCGATTGCAAGGGTGCGAGAGAATAGGGGAGTTAGTTGTTAGTGTGCTCACCAAGGATAGGGATCCTCGTGCCTACGTATCCTCATTAGGTAATGAAGAATCAGAGCATCCGTAGTTCACACGACTACAGGAAAATGGGATCGCGATCGCACGTGGGCAAGAGAAAAGAGGAGAGAAGGACACACAGAAGGTCTAAGGGAAACTCGGTCCTACAAGTTATCATACAAAAAGGCCTTAAGGTCAGGATTAGGCGGGACGTCTACCTAATGTTGTCATGCTTGGATTGAAAGCCTAATGTCTCTCCTACCTCCAACTTAATCAGAAATTAAGTGGAGCTAGGAATCCTAAGGGATCATGTGAATACAAAGCAATCAGCAAGTAAACACGAAGCAACTCAATCACAAAGGAAAATCGAATACGAAACCAAGTTAGGAGAAATTCAAGTACAAAGAGAAAATCAAATAAAAGGCAAATATCACCAAGAATTAGTTTAATTAGCATCAGAATTAAAATCTAAGTCAAGATTAATATTAAAAGTTAATCTAAAAAATTAAGCTCAAAATACATTTGAAAGTCCTAATAAAATCTAATTAAGCTCAAGATTAGTATCTAATTCTAAAGTTAATCTAATTCTAATACTCAGTTAGACTAAAATCTAAATATCAAAATTCAGAATTAAATCTAATTAACTAAAATTAATTATCTAAACTAACTAATCAAAATCCAAATAAAATATAATATTAAAAAACAAAAACAAAAAAAGTTGAAACAAGGAGTGCTGAAAATAGGATGAGAAATAGAGATCTAAGGGCCAGGCACAGGCTTTAGGCCCAAGGACCTTGGGCATGCGCGCGGGGGGGGGGGGGGGGGGGGGGGGGGGGTATGAAATAGCTAAGGAAGTGTGGTTGAAAATAAAATCAGTAACGGGCCTAAGGCCTAATCCGCATGGCATTACTCAACATACTAAGAACCCTAAAGGTCCTTCACCAGTCCCTCTTCTCCTTCACCACTTCTTCGTTCACCCTGTTCCTCTCTCCTTTCCTCAAGCTCACCGCCATGCCTTCTCCTCTCTGTTCTCTGCTCTGTCACAACTTCCGCCACGCACCCTTCGTCAAACTCAACATCGCAACTCACTCTTCTTAAACCAAAACAAACATAACAACATCTACAAGCCACCATCATCCCTCTTCTCCGACCTTGACTTTATCCCTTCCGTCCAAACCATCCGCTTCTCAAAACTCAACACCAGAAGCAAAAAGCTCCTCTCAATTCACAACGCTCTTCTCTCGCTCACCTCCTTTCGCATGACACGGTTCGAGACGTTACGCGAAACACACAAGTAAAACGAAATAATGTAAGCTCACAACAGCAAGTTGATAAAAAATTATATCGCAGAATCATGGAGCACGATTGACGTTCCTACCAGAGATATTCCGATGTTTCTTTGACCGCGAGCGATTTGGTAGAAACCGATAAAGACTTCAGGTATGTGTAATTTCTCCGTTCTTCGCTCTTTCTCTTCAATTCTTCTATGCACTGCTGCGTTCGAACTTGTTGTTATCGTCGTTCTTCGCGTTGCATTCTCATTCCTGCTCAATCTTCTTCTTCTACTCTTTCTGTGTGTTGTGACTTGTAACGATGCGGTTGTTGTGAAATCGTTGTGATGTTCTTGATTATAGGTTCCGAATTGATTATGGTGGTTTCTGCAGGTTGTGAATTTTGGTGAAGATTGTTGTTGAATCTGAAGATGATGAGTGATGAGTTTATTGATTTGCGGGTGAGTTCAGAACTCTTGCAAGCTGGAAATTGATTGAAGCAGTGTGAGGGTGGAAGTGGCGCAAGGTTGAAGATGGGAGGAATGAAGGTTCGTGAGGTTGATTTGCAGATGAATAATTTAGAACTTAATCAAGAGGAATATGAAGGTTGGTGAGATTCAAGAATGAAAATGGCTCGTGATGTTTTCTCAGATGCAGAATTCAGAGAGAAAGAGCCAGATGCCGATTGAAATTGAAGCAGCTTCTCTTATAGAAAACTTTAGGAAGGTAATTTGGGTTTTCGGTGGAAATTCTGTTAGAGAATTTTATTCTGTTATCAAATTTTGGAATTTGTTGTAATTTTCCTTTTATGACCTGTTGCTGTTAACTTTTCAAATGGAAAATTCTGTTGTGAATGTTTGTTGGTTTTGTGAACTTTTGAATTTGGATTTTTGTGTCCGTTTATGAAGCGCCGGTTGTGGTGATTTTTAATCAAGTGGTGTGTGGGGTGCTGCGGTTTTAATGATAGGTTGTGTTGAAGTGGTGGGACCTTTGTGTACAGGCTGCAAGGCATGGTAGCTTGGTTAAAAGTTGTAATTTCTGTTATGCGGAGTGTGAACCAAAACTGTGAAATGGAACTGCCCTCTTGGTATAATTTCTTATTGTATTTTCTATTATGAAACCTCATGTGCCTGCTATAACCATACATTAGAGTATTATACGAAACAAATTCAGGCACCAAATTCCATCCAACAACCGCCTTGCATCACTCGCTCTCCCCCAACATCTCCTCCTTGTAGCACGGTTTTTGTGGTTTCGAATCACTATCGCTTTGGGGGTGCTAAAGTTCGATTCATTTTTTTTTCTGTGAAGCTGATTAAGGAAGGGAAATAGATGTCTCTAATTACTTCTTGCATACTGAGTTTAAATAGCTGACTGTTGGTTTATAGATGCTATCAAAATAACGGGTCTCTCTTAGGTTATTTAGCTTAAGAATAGAGTGTCTTGACGGTTCATGGGGCTTTTAGGAAGATATTGTATTTAAAAATTTTCTGACTAATGTATGAAGGTACTGGACCTAGAGTTTTTGATTTGTATGCTCGCTAAGATCTCGCAATCTTATGCCTACGTATTCCCATTTAGCGAAACAGGGAAATCAGAGGAATCGTAGTTTCTCCTATTCTATGGGAGGAAAAGATGTTTTGGTGTCTTGTTCAAAGCCCAAGACATGAAGTTAAAGGGGGTATTGAGAGGGAATTTGTCATCTCTAAAGAGAGATTGCTGACTTTTTGTGTTCCTTGATCAAAGCACAAGGTTGATGCTAAAAGGTTAATTGACTCGGCTAGGGGATTCCTTTATACGAAGCCTAAGAGGAGGATAGATAAGACTGACTCAACAAGAGAGTGTATATGTCTTGTACAAGGCCCAAGATTTAGGCAAAAAAGAGACTGACTATTTGGGGATATCATTATATAAAGCCTAAGAGGAGGCTAACAGTTTGACTTTTCCGGGGAAAATGTTCTTTCTGTCTTGTATAAAGCCCAAGATTGAGGCTAAAAGAGATTTTTGACTCCGTTGGGAAGGTTTATATGTGTCTTGTACAAAGCCCAAGACAGAGGCTGAAAGGAGTTTGTCTCAACAAGAGAGTGCTTTTATATGTCTTGTACAAAGCCCAAGACGGAGGCTAAAAGAGTTGACTCAACAAGAGAGTCTTGCAAAGGTGATTGATCCAACAAGAGAGTCTGAAAGTTGATTGACTCAACAAGAGAGTCTTTTATACTCAACAAGAGAGTGTTTTTATATGTCTTGTACAAAGCCCAAGACGAAGGCTAAAAGAGTTGACTCAACAAGAGAGTATTTTATACTCAACAAGAGAGTGATTTGCTGTCTCGTATGAAGCCCGAGATTGAGGCTAAAAGGAGATTGATCCAACAAGAGAGTCTTGAAAAGTGATGGACTTAACAAGAGAGTCTGAAAAGGTTAGCTCCGCTAGGGTGGGGGAATTATTGTACAAAGTCCAAGAGGAGGTTGCCTGTGTTGAGGAAATATCATTATACAAACCCTAAGAGGAGGCTATCTTACTGCTGAGGATTAGATCCATAGGCAGGCCCAAGGGTGGGGAACTATCATGAGAGAGACCAGGTTTCTGCTGGAGATTTATCCAGAGTGCCCGGAGTTTTTCCTATAGTTGTAAGGAACTTGAGAATGTCTTTAAAACTCAAGGGGATTAGACTGTCCAAGTCTACTGGTGTTTGTAATACCCCAAAATTTTCCCTCTCATTTCTTCATATCATTTAGCATGAGCTTTCATTTCATTGCATTGCATTCAAGCATAGAAAAATAAAACATAGAGCATTGCATTGCATCTTGCATAAGGGCATGGGATGAGTTGTTTCTCAAAGGTGTGGATCATTCAAAGCAAAAGAATAAGAGCCAAGGGTCTCTCACAAGCATCAAATGTCTCTTACATCAGATATCATCCCCCTTGATCTCACAGGTCATTGAAAGAAGGGAAATCATCCAGAGGATTGAACAATGCATCATCTCCTATACAAAACAGTCTAAAATGGGGATCTGACTCTCAATGGGCAAGCTCTGTGGGTTTTTATCACCTCCAAATGTCATATCTCCTCTTTGTTAGATAGGATATACATCATGTTCAGAGGAATTTGGATTTGGAGGATATACTTTTTCCTCCTAACCAGAAGGTACCAAGATTAGGGTTTTGGATTCAAGTGGACTCCTGATGAAATTTTGATTCAAACTTGATCTCAAGGTTTCCTACATCATATCAAGTGTCTAAGGATGGAATATTGGCCATTGATTCATTTCAGAAAAGGTTCAATTGATCAGTTGCTTGATAATCAAGAAATTGGGGAAAAGGTCAACTGTGCAGTGAAAAAGTCAACTCCTGACTTTTTAAGGTCAAATTCATCAAATTCAAGTTATATGTGTCCATTGGACAAGATTTGATCAAGAAATGATGGAGGAATTATAAAAAATCAAGAAGTTACAAAATTGCCAAAAATAGAAACTTTAGGGTTTCCAAAAATGGCAAGTTTAGACCATTTTGCACCCTACTTTGAGGCTCTCTTTCTACAAGATAAAAGCTCTAAACCCCAGGCCCAATTTAAGCTAATTAAAGTTCATGTTCCAAGCTTCAAATCCATATAAAGAACTCTTCCATTGGATCAATATTGAGAGAGTTAAGGTTGATCAAAGTTTGACAAAACTAGGTCAAAAACCAAGTCATGACCAAGCAAGACCTGGCCCATGCGCCATAATTTTGACAAACACATGGTGTGCCAAATGTCCAGCCAATTTTCTCCATCAAGGAAGCTTCAAATGGAAAACTTTCCAACATCAAAGTTGTTCATTTCTATGCCCTCTTCAATGTTCATGTTGGACAAATTTCTATTTGAGCAAGTTATGAGATAGTTATAAGGGTTCAAAGTTGGTTGCTTCACACTGAAAATTCCCCATGTCACATGGTCATGCACAACTCAATTTGCCACGCCATACACCAGTTTTCATTCCCAATGTTTCAAGTCCTTTTTGAGTATGTTGGAAGCTTTATTTCTAACCATGTTTCATACCAAACTTGTAGAATTACACCTCCTCAATCCAATGACTTCAAAAACTCATCAAATCATCCACTGAGCATAGAGAATTTCATTTACAAATCACCCTACTTTCATTGGTGCATTGATGGATTTTGGGAGGTTGTTTGTACGATTCTGGTTCAGTCATACCACAAACATTTCTATGACCTCATGTATCTTCCTTTACCTCATTAAGACCAACATTCCCTTACATACATATGATGCACGTGCCTTTCCATGCTACTTGATACATGAAAATGTAAACTAAAAACTTGTGCAGCAAGTTTCTGCCACACCAACATAACTCCATCACCACTGATTCACCTCCACTCCACCATAAACATCATGAATACACTACACCATAGCACTACCCCTTTCCACTCGCCCTAACTAACTTGACTCAGTTAGTTAGGGACAACTCAATTAACCTCACATCAACTCACTAAACTCACTCAGTTAACCATGAGTTAATAGATTAAACCACACATATATATTGAAATCTGACTCACAAATTCATTTCAACTCTCATTTTTTACTCTCTCTCAAGAACAGTTCAAATTTTCCTCTGAACTCTCTCACTTTTTCTCTGGCTTTCTAAGCATCTTGCACGAGCTTCCTTCATCATTGTTCATTTAGCTTCAACTAACATCAATGGAGTGATTGGATAAGCATTGAAGCATTTCTTTCTCAAAAACTCAGTCTCTGAATTTGAAGTTGTAAGCAAGAATTTGAGTTCTACAAGCCTTTATTTGGCTTCAGCACGAGTTCAAGTATCAAAAAGAAGTTCTCTGGTATTCTTTCAACACTGAAATCAGGTTCTATAGGTTTGGATCTTTGACCTTGGTTACTTCGATTTCTATGAATTCGTGACTGTTTGTTGGTTATTTGAGCTTACTAGAAGCTGTGTGCGTCCTGGCTAGTTGATAGGCTCTTTAGGAGCTTAGGTGTGATTTTAGGGCAAAATGTAGTGGTTCAGTTTGTTATGTACGTGCATGATCTTTGGAAAATAATTGCATATTCATGATCTACTCAACTTCAGCTTCATTTCTATGTGCATGTTGTGCATTTCTGTGAAAATTGATGACTGTGCGTGGTGGTTGCTCGCCGGAGAAGATGACCGGAGGTCTTTCTCCGGCCGGTGGTTGGAATGTGCTAGGGTTTTAAGTTTTATATCGTGGTCGTTGGATCATCCGTATCGTGTGGTTTAGGTGTTGCCAACACATTAAAAAGCATTTGCTTCTCACATGCTCTTTTTTTCTCTCTGATTGGTTATGTGTATGTGTGTGCACCATTGTTACCATGATCCTTGCCTCTCATCCACTTGATGGCTTTACTTGCATGATGATCTGAGCTTGAGATTAATCTAACGCACATTATATTGCCAACACATTAAGATAGCATGTGGCTTATCACGTGCCTTTTTTTTTTTTAATTCTGAGAGATTACATGTGGGTGTGTGCGTGATAATTGTCATGTGCTTGAATTGTGGAGCGTTAGATTGATGATAGTTTGTGATTAGTGTCATCTTATGGCTATCATTGATTACATATGTTGACTGCATGCACACTCATCACACACAACCACACGTATATGGACTGGGTTGATTAATTGCTTTTCACACACCACCTTTTTAGGCCCATTACATTTTTAACTGGCGAATTGCTTTCTCTGCCCCCCTTTTCATTCTTTTATTATTTTCAATTTCTTTTCCATATTTGTTTGGTTTTCTATTTTTTAAAATAGCTAATAATCTCTAAAAATCCCAAATAAATTCATGTATGTTCTTGACATATTTAAATAATTTTCTTTTATTTTTAATTCTGGATTTGTTAATTTTACCACTTAATTGCATAATTTTCTTTTAATTTCTTTTTTAATTGAATTTCTTCATGACACTTAAACTTGTATATTTTCCTTCTCCCATTTCACATCACATTTTTAAGTCATTCTTTTTGTATTGTTTATATAACACATTAAAGCATCTAAATCAATTTTTATTTGATTTTTAAAGTCATTTTATCATGTGTGTAGGTGTTCATTTTTGTGCAATCTTGTGATGTGTTTCAATGTGAATTTTTGGAACTATTAGGTCATGCTTTCTCTTGATTTTTGATATGAGTTTTGGTCCATGTTCTTGCTTCTGACTTGGATTGTTTAGGATTTAATTTTACAATTTTCTCATATACTTTGATAGTTATTTAATGCCTTGCATTTGAAGTTACTTGTATGCATTCTTTTATGCCTTATTCTCACATGTTTGGATGAGGCATTTATGCCACCACATGATGTTTGGTTGTGCATCTATTATAGGTCATTTGTATGATGTTAAAGGTCATATTTGTTCCATTATAGGTCATTTAGATATATGTTTGCATTTTGATTTGAGTTTATGCTTTCTAATTTGAAGTTTGATATGAATTTTTGCATCTTCTCCTCTTATGCTTTAATTGCTTTATGTGTGCATTTTATATGACATCTCCCTCATTCCATTTACATCTTATCAATGTTATGCCACTCCCCATTGTCATACCCCAAATTTTGACCACTAAGATTTCCCATCATTGTGAAAATCATCACCACAATATGGATGTACCTTTGTGCCTCATCAATCTCCTCAAGGAATTGTTGAGCACTCACTGCTATCAAAATTAGCGTTTCAAGCCCTCTCAGAGCCTTAGACAAAGGATCAATCAAGGAATGACATGATATTTAACTTGTCTAGCCTCTCAAGTAGCTACAAAGGATCAATAGGACTCCCACTCCAAGGATTAAGCACAAAGCTGCTCCCTTCTAGGTGGATCAAGCCTCAAGATCGCCAGTGTCACCAAATTAGGGTTTTGGTCGACCAGGGCCTCCAGATGGAAATTTTTCATCTGGGCACAAGCCAA
Organism: Lathyrus tuberosus; assembly: GCA_022829125.1. Lineage (NCBI taxonomy): Eukaryota > Viridiplantae > Streptophyta > Magnoliopsida > Fabales > Fabaceae > Lathyrus > Lathyrus tuberosus. The sequence goes on along the minus strand of JALAZF010000199.1, from coordinate 2,279,140 downwards.
GGATCCAAAACACAACCTAATATACTCCATGGAACCTCATGGACCCAATCATCCAGTCAATTTTGTCTCAGGGGATGTATTCATCAAAAATCAGGAATTAGGGTTTCTTGACCTAATTCACCCCTAAGTTGACTTTTAGGGCAAATCATGAGCCAAGACCTCAAAGGAGGATTTGAGGGTCTCTAATACACTACATTTATCCATTTGCAACAATGGATTGATCCAAGAAGCTTGAGCAACAAGCCTCAATTTCATCTGCACCACAATTAGGGTTTTAAGGAAAAAGTCAACTGTAACTTTGACTTTTGACCAGGACATGCTCCCAATCCCTATTACATGCATCAATATACCCTATGACACCCATGGAACATGTCCATCAAGTTTGATTTAGGTCAAGGACATGATTTCCTGAAGAATTGCACAGTTTGGAATTCGTCTGATAAAAAGTCAACTGTGCACAAAAGTCAACTTTGACTTTTTGAGATTTTTCACAAAAATGGATTTTTAACCCTAAAATGATGTTAATGTATGATTTGAATCATCATTCATCAAGAAAAATCAAGAAAAGTTGGATAACTTGTAAAAGGGGTAACCATAAAAACTTAGAAAATTTTCTAAGTTAAAAATAAAGTGGCTAGGGTACCAACTTTGGAGGGTCATAACTCCTAAACCACAAAGCCATTTTCTCCCATCCAAGGCTTGATTTGTAGATCTCATTGCCCTCTACAAAAACTTCAACTAGACCTAACTCAAATTCATTGTGGATTTTGAGCTATGAGTGAGCCAAAATGGCTGAAAACATGAAAGTACCACTTTTCCAACACTTAGAAAAAATTCTGTCCAAGACAGACTTTGTTGGAAACACCAAAACTTGTGGGGTTTTTTCACACAGTTACAAGCTGAATCAGTTCCAAAGATAAACATCAATGTTGTTGCAAATGTTGCCAAGAATCCAAGCAACTTAATAGCATGAAACCAATCCACTTGTGCCAAGAATTATGGCTGCCACAACACACCATGTCAAGGCTGCCATGAAAAATCAGTTTGGGGGTTTTGTGCCATCCACGATTTCTGAGTCAAAAGGAGTGATCACTATGCCACATGCCTTCAATCTGATCATGAACCAACTAATCCAACTGATAGGGTTGAGTCAAAAAGCCAAGGAATATTCCAACTTGAAATTCATCCACTTTGGCACATTTTGCCTTGAATTCAAAGGGGCATTAATGTGGAATAGTGCATTTTCAACAAAGCCACTCTACTTACTCAAGTTCTCTAATAAACAACAATAAAAACATCTGAAGAATGTGATTTTGGTCAAGGCATAGCCCTGCTCTTGGGAATGGCTAGTTTGTCTTGCTTGAGAAGAAATCCTCCAAGCCAATCCATGCAAATGTGATCTGATCCAGCAGCCATTCACTATTCCTCCAAGACAAAAGTTAATCATCTATAAATAGAGGTTCCAATGGATCATTCAACTTACACCAAAGCCAGTTACATCACTGCTTTCTCTCATTCTTCCTTAAACCTCAAGTTTCTTGGTTTTTGAGTAACCACTATCGGGTTTTGAGTTGCAGCCTTAAGCAACAAATTCCAATTGCTCAAACACATCACATATGATGTATTTGAGGTGTCCAAACACTTAAACACTAACTGTAACACCTCAGGCTCAAAATCACCCTTCAACCAAGCCATTATGCCTCAATTATGCAGGTGGAGGTCTCCAGCTTGATCCAAAGAGTTTCAAAGTGTTCCAAAGCTTGCAACACACTCCATAACATCCATTGAAGCTGTAGGGATCATTAATTCACAACTGGAACAAGGTTTGTGCAGAGTTTCATTTCAGCTTGCATCAAGGTAAGCCTCAAAACTCCAACTCCATGATCCATGCATATTTCCTCGCATGATATTTTTGCCAATTGCTTGCCATCATATGTTGATTGTTTTCCCTCAAAAAATTTGATCATAACACTCATAATCATGCCTACTCGACTGCTTTTGCAAAATTAGGGTTCATACGACCACAATGATATAATTTGCTATACACTGAAAATGAATGAAATTAGGTATTGCCATCTTCTTCCTTGTGAAAAAACGCATGAGTTTGGTGTTTGAATCATGTCAAATGGTTGAGAAACGAGAGAGATAGAGGGCTTCATGCACGAGCTAGAGGAAAAAGATGGCCATGGCGCCATTTTAAGAAAATCCAACTAGTTTGATATATATTTTTCACTTGCCATGTTATTAATGAATTGGCATTGCGCCCCAGTGGTTGATCAGCTGGTTTGTATGTATTGGCAAGCGAAAGGTCTGGGGTTCGAATCCCCCTCGCCCCAGACCTTTTTTTTATCACTTTTTCCTATTTTCCAATTTTTCATATTATTTTGTTAATAATTTGAAAAATTAATAACTCACTCAATTTTAATTATTTTTTACTGATTCTTTTTGCAAAAAATCATAAAAATGTTGAAATATTTTATTCCACAAAAAAATTAGATTTATATTATGTATTTAATATAATTAGTATTTTTGTGAATAAATTCATTTTTTATTTGTTTTTAAACATTTTAAAATGAACATCCATCTTGAAAAATCAAGACCAAATGAGTTTTAATATCTCTTGTGATTTATACCTCATTTTTCAAACCTTAAACAAAAATCACAAGTGGTTTATTCAAATCTATTTGGTATTTTTCATTGATTTTCTTTAAATATTTACTATTTAAAGATTAAAATTAGGGTTTCTTTGATTTTCACCCTCATCAAACAAACTTTTGGGCCTCTATTAGAGTGTAAGACCCAACCCTTTTTTTTTGTAAAATACAAACTATTTTTTGGGCCTCACTTATTGTATAAGTCCCACTGTATTTTCAAAAACCTCGGCGCGCTCGCCAATTCAAAAATCAAACCTTGGGCCTTTCCTTGAGCTATAAGACCCATTTAAAACTTTTTGGGCCTCTAATAGAGTGTAAGACCCAACCCCCTTTTAACCAAAATCATTTTGGGCCTCACTTATTGTATAAGTCCCTTCGCGTTAAAAGAAAATCTCGACGCAATCGCCATTTCAAACAAAAAAAATAATTGGGCCTACCCTCGTGTTATAAGCCCCACTTTTTTTTTTGGGCCTCTTGAGAGAGTGTAAGACCCAACCCCCTTGTACAGAAAACATTTTGGGCCTCAGTCACTTGTATAAGTCCCTCTGTACAAATTCAACAGTGCGCTCACTGATAAAACCCTGGGCCTCTCTTTGAGCTGTAAGCCCCAAATCTTTCTTTTTCAAAGCACTTTCTCCTTTGATTTTGAATATACTGTTGTTCTTAATCTTTCTTTGTTGAACAACTAACCAAACAGCATGGAAGCTCTACAACCGAGTAAGTGGTTATTGCTTTCATTTACCGCATTCATATACATATAACTGTATTGTGGGGTTGTTTCACTATAAGTCTTCTTTCATAAACTCATATCAACTGTGTAATAATAGTATAGATATTTCGAGTTTCCCCGGAAACTACGTCTAGAACTAGGTGACGTCGTTTCGTTTATTCGTAGAAATAGACAACTAGATCCCTAATAGGATCACCAGATACAATCTTCTCTTCGGCTGTCCTCATTAGGAATTGTCAATAAACTCTACTCCCAGAGATGAATGTATTCTCCGTGAATGGCATCTTTGAGTTTCTTCCAAATTCTCGAACTTTCCTGACATGATCTATTCCTTGTGAATAGCTTGCCTTGAATTTTTTGGGGTTTGGGAACCCACGGGCTTCTTAAAAGCATCGGCCTCCTCTTGGGCATCATACAAGGACCCACAGGCTTCCTAAAAGCAAACCCCGCCTCCTCTTGGGCTTAGTACAAGGACCCTACGGCTTCTTAGAAGTATTCACAGCCTCCTCTTAGGCTCCGTATAATGATCTCTTCCTCCGGGAATGATAGCCTCCTCTTGGGCATCGTACAAGGACCCGTCGGCTTCTTAAAAGTTTCCAGCCTCCTCTTGGGCTTCGTACAAATTGTCCCGACGACCTCCTAGAGGTATAGGAACAGAAATTAGTCATCTGCATAGAACAGTCCTTTCAAAGAGTCTACTACTGTTTCTCAAAGCATAGTACAAAAGATGAAACTCTAGACTTGGACAGTCTAATTCCCTTGACTCTCAAAGACATTCTCAAGCTCCCCTTCAAAAATAGGAAGAAAACCCGCAGACTCGGACAGTCTCAATACCCTTCGGATTTCCCACTTCCTTAAAGAACAGGAATAACCCGGATCCTTGAGTCAAATCCTTGAGTACAGTGTTGCTCATATAAGAACTGATTTTCTCTTTCACAATCAGTATACTGGACCTGTCACTCAACTGAAACAGTTACAATAGCCTCCTCTTGGGCTTTGTACAATGATTCTCCCCAGCGGAGCTAACAATTTTAGCCTCCATCTCGGGCTTTATACGAGATACAAAAAGGTTCTTATTGAGCCAAACAAATTTTAGCCTCCATCTCGGGCTTTGTACGAGATACAAAAACTCTCTTGTTGAGTCAAATAGCCTCTATCTCGGGCTTTATACGAGATACCAAAAGACTCCATCATCGAGTCAAAAACCTTTTAGCCTCTCTCTCGGGCTTTGTACGAGACACATAATAGCCTCCTCTTAGGCTTTGTATAAGAAAACCACTGGTTGATCCAATCAACCTTGTAGCATCAAAGTTGTGCCTTGTTCACAGTACACAAACATCAATAACGCTTTCCCTTTCATCTAATCGCTGTAAGCGGCAAGCCTCTGGATCATCTACATCCATGCCACTGTCCTTCTTTTAGCATGAGAAATCCCTAAGGAAAGATGGTATTGCTCTAAACTGAGTTAAAGTCATCTCCTTCAGGTTAAAACTCCCTATAAAGGAAATTATGGCATTGCTAGGATCCGCGTATCCCGGTTAAAGTAATCCTCCTTTACAGTCAGTCACCCAACAATCGTGACAAACAGACCCTCTTTAGAGATGACAAATTCTCTCTAAAGTCAACACCTTTAGCTTCACATCTTGGGCTTCAAACAAGATACAAATAAACTTTTCAGCTTCACATCTTGGGCTTTGAACAAGATACAAACCACCTTTCGCTTCACGTCTTGGGCTTTGAACAAGACACCAAAAACCATTTCCTCCCATAGAATAGGAGGAACTACGAACGCTCTGATTTCCCTGTTTTGGTAAACGGGAATACGTAGGCATAAGATCGAAAGAAAAGATCTTAGTGAGCACACTAAACAAAAACCCAAAATCCCATACTCTCATATATCTATCAAAAAGCAGTATCCTAACAAAATCCCAGAGAGAAATCAGTATTTACGAAAATACAAATAACCAGTACAAAGGCCCCTCCATATTGATCGCATCCGTAACCTAACAGATCGTTGTTTAAACTCAGTATGCAAGCAGGGTTAATTGGAGACATCTATTTCCCTTCCTTCATAAGCTTTAATAGGATAAAAAATGAATCGATCTGTAGTAAACTCAACTGCAGAGAGCGACCAGCGCTTAAGAACCGCGTCCAAAATCGGTCGTTACAGAAAAATGGCGCCCACCGTGGGGCCCGATTTCTTTTTTCTCTTCACTTGTGTGAAAACCACAGATTGGGGCTTCCGCCGGGGCACCCATTTTCTGTCAGGAACTTAGGATTCATAGCTTTAAAGGTCTAGGATAATTAGGACAAATATATATACTGCTTTTCCTAATTGCTATATGTGTTTATTTTTCTGCTAATGGGAATGCGTGTGATGCCGCATGTGGAAAGATTGAGTATACACTTAAGATAAGTGATGGCGATGAGGTCGACCATCAACCTCAGTGGAGGCTGACCAATGCAACCCATTCTCTCACCTAGACAATGGGTCGATTGTGATGTCTGAGAAGCTGAGGAGCCAAACCCTTTTGTAGTGCGGAAACTATCGGGAATAGTTGTTACGCGATACTACCCTCATTTGAGGCTGGTGATCTATTCTCGGTGAATGGCACTTACTCTAAGATCGCTCTACAACTCGCTGGCGATCCGCTTGTTATTTTGCTTTCCTGGGAGGAGCTGATGATAACGAGTACAGGTACAAAAATCACCCTAGTATAAACCTTTGGGGGATGGGTAGAGCCTTGACTTCATGACAACGACCCTTTGACCCCATGTTTTTTCTATGTTTTTGTGTTCTGCATTCATGCATTCATTTAAAAAACATTAAAACATTCAAAAAAATTTTTCTCTTCTAGTCTCTCTGTTTTTCAAATTAAACTAAGGCTGTGATTGCAAATATCAGAGAAAAGGATTGCACTAATGGATTTCGGTAGAAGGAGAACTCATGCGTACACCTTCAAGGTTCCAAAGCTAGAGGATTTGATAAGGTTAGCGAGGATGATCACCAACCCTGAGGCTTTCAGAGCCAAACACGGAGGTTTGCTATCACTGTTAAGAGTCCATGTGATTGAGGGAATCATTGATGCGCTCATCCAGTTTTATGATCCGGTTTATCACTGTTTCACATTCCCGGATTACCAGCTAGCACCAACGCTGGAGGAGTATTCTCATCTGATTGATCTACACATTACTTATCAAGCTCCATTTTCTGGACTGGAAGAAATTCTAAAGAATCAGACCATTGCAAGAGCAATTCATTTGGACGAGTCTGAGGTCAGGACTCACATGACCGCTAAGGGTGACATCCAAGGTTTGCCAGCCCAGTTCTTGACAAAGAAAGCCCTGTATTTTGCCAGTATAGGAAACGTGACTGCTTTTGAAAGCATCTTTGTTTTACTCGCCTACGGGTTATTTTTGTTTCCCAACATCAATAACTTCGTCGATATCAACTCCATTAAGGTTTTTCTCATTGGAAACCCTGTGTCGACTTTGCTCGCAGACGCGTATCATTCTGTACACTTGGGAAATTTGTACAGCGGAAGGGAGATTACATGCTGTGTACATTTGCTTTACAAATGGTTTATCTCCCGCTTGCCCAAGTCTGCTGCTTTTTGGGATTGCAAGAGTGCCTTACATTGGTCGCAGAAGATCATGTCCCTCACCAACTCTGATATAGATTGGTGTAATAGGATCTTTGATGGAATCAGAATCATTGGCCGTTGTGGAAACTTCCCCAACGTACCCCTTATAGGAACTAAGGGAGGAATCAACTATCATCCAGTTCTCGTTCGTCGTCAATTTGGATACCCGATGAGGCATATTCCGCTGAATGCTCATCTGGAAGGTCTTTTCTTCAAGGAAGGAGAAAACGACAGAGCACTAAAGATGGAAATAGTGCACGCTTGGAAACACGTTCATAAGAAAGGACAAGAGTCTCTAGGAAAACCGGACTGTGTCTCGATGGAGCCTTATCTCCATTGGGTACAAACTAGAGCTCTCAAGCTAAAGATGCCTTATCCTCGTTACATAATTCTTCCGCCGAGGGAATCTGTCATGTACTTCATGACGGAAACTGAAAAGCTTCAGGTTACTCTAACAAAGTTCAACGGGAGAGGAGGTCTTGGAAGAACAACTACCGCACCCTCGATGTGGAGTGTATCAAAATACAGCAACTGCTGAGAGATAAGGATGCTCTGATCGAGATTTTAGAGCAACATGCTGTGGATAATCAGGATGACCAAAGGAATTTGCTCGCTCCTTTCACTTGGCAAAGGAATGACAACCCGACAACGGCCCAAGAGCCCCGGTCAAAGAAAAGGAAGATACCAGAATCAGCACCCGATTTCTCTTCAGAGAGGACTCGGGACCCATTAGCTTAGGTTTCTGTTTCTGCACCTTGTAATCTACTGTATTTCCATTTCTGTAACCCTTTGAATTCAATAAAAAGGGGTTTCCCCACTGTTTGATATTTGCAATCTAATTGTCGAGGTTTATTTTGATTAAACCAAAAAACAATTAATATAATCATTGCATTCATCATTCTCACATCGCATATTCTGCTTACCTAAGAATCTCACGTTTGTGTCTCAGTTCTAGAGTCAAACTATCTCATTCGTATAATACTCGGGCCAATCGTCAGAAAAAGATGGATGATCTTGAGGAAGAAAACAGAGAGTTGAAGGAAGAGATCGACGCTCTGAGAGAGGATATGAGAAAGCTTCGTAACGACATGCAAGCCATGGTAGAAGCTCAACTACAAAGAACTGTGATCTCAGAGATCACCGTAACGCGCATTGTGGAGAAGTATAATCCTAGGCATCAAATGCCGAAATATCGTCCTTGGGGCATGCCTGTTAACTATATCCCGGAAGGATATGTTCCGCCGATCACTGAAGATCAGGGAATCATAACAGAAGCCGTTGGGCCTGAAGGTTACAAACTTCGGGAAAGCGAAGATGCCAGGGGCATACTGAAGACTCCTGAAGGTTACAAACTTTGGGAAACGCCAAGATTCGCTGTCGTAGTTACGGTACCACCCCCTGTGGTGCACACTGTCCCGGAAGGACAGATTCCGCCAATACCTGCTGGTAAAAAGGAAACTTTGTTTGATAGAATGGATGAATTCCAGGAGCAGTTCCTGGAAATGCAGAAAGAACTGCAAGCCATTCGCGGTCAGGATTTATTTGGAAAGGACGCCGCAGACCTCTGCTTGGTCCCCAATGTGAAAGTCCCGCACAAGTTCCAAGTGCCTGACTTTGAAAAATACGAGGGTAACTTTTGCCCTCAAAGCCATCTGGTGATGTACGCTCGGCGAATGTCAGCTCAGACAGAGAATCAGGACCTACTGATTCACTACTTCCAGGATAGTTTAACCGGTGTCGTACTCAAATGGTACATGGGTTTAAACCGTGCCACGATCAGCACATTCAGAGATCTTGGCACTGCCTTCGTCCAACAATACAAATACAATTTGGACATGGCACCCGACAGAGATCAACTCAGATCAATGTCATAAAAGGACAAGGAAACCTTTAAGGAGTACGCTCAGAGATGGCGTGAAATTTCCGCCCAAATTTGTCCACCTCTTGAGAAAAAAGAGATGACAAAGATCTTCTTAAAGACCTTAAGCTCATTTTACTATGACCGAATGGTTGCCAGTGCACCCAGTGATTTCACCGAGATGGTGGGCATGGGTGTACGTCTTGAGGAAGCCGTTCGAGAATGACGTTTGGTAAAAGACGCTGGATCGACGAGTGGTACTAAAAAATACGGTAGTGCTCTCCCTAAGAAAAAAGAGCAAGATATTGGGAATATCTCTCTCGGAAAGCAAAGGCGTCGATATCAACCAGTAACAGCTATAATTCCTGCTATCAATCCTGCGCCTATTCCTACGTATCAACCTCAGGTTGCGCAGAGCCGACCTGTTGCGGTGAGAATTGGATACCGTAGTTATTAATGAACTAGGATCACATTTCTTTAAATATTCACCACCGTCTTTGATTTATCCAAAGGAAAGGTTCAAAAGCGAAAAAAAACCTAAAGATCTAAGGTTCGGGGGTTGGTTACGCCTAGGGAAGGTATTAACATCCTAAACGTCCGTAGTACTCTACGGGAACCTCTCGTTAGTATTTATGTTATCTCTCATTCGCTTGCTAAGGGTGCTATGCTAAAGGTTTAAAACCCTAGGGGTTAGTATCTAAGTATACTCGATAAGATATCGCACCTTACGCCTACGTATCCTCGGGAGTAGAATCAGAGTATGCGTAGTTCTGAAAAGAGGAACTTCTTGACGGGGTCAAGGTTCCAAGGGGAGGTAAAGTCTTGGGCAAGACCTTACATAGAGTGCGGCGACTCTAAAGTTGTAGGTTGGTTTAAGAGGGGTAGGATTTTAAATGTTCGCGGCGGAGCATTTACTTGGAGTTCGGCGACTCCAATCCTAAGGCTAAGTTTCTAAATGTCTACGGCGAGACGTGGAGTACGGCGACTCCGAATCCTAAGGCCAAGGGTTCTAAAGTGTTAATCCTATGACGGTTTAGTCAATTTTAAGGTGAACCTTCCTTTGGAATGTCGAGGGGACAATTAACTTAAGAGTTCATTTAGTTGTGCGCACTAGCGAGGTGGGCTAGTATTGTGTATAGTGACCGAAGGTCGAATGCGACGCCCGAAGGTAGTCGACTTACATGGGTATAAAAGTGGCTCGACGTTGGATCGAGAGTTTTTTTTGTATTTTTGAAAGGGTTTTGACATATAAAGCATACATTCATAATAGTAAACATAATAAGGCAAAAGAGACAAGCGTGCACTCAAACGCGAGTGATCTAACGGGTTTCGTTTATTCGGAAAAGAGTTGGATTAAGGTTTATTTTATTGAGGATTATTTTAAAAAAAATTTTAATTTAGAATTACTTAAAGATTTAACAACTTAGAGATAGAGGTTTACTTGTGAAAGATTTTTAATCTTAAAAAAAGGTTATTTTGATATGAAGGTTTATTATGGGAAATTGTTAATGATTATTTTAAAAAGTTCTAATTAGAGAAGATTTTAGTTTTAAACTCTTAGTAAAAGAAATAATTATTTTTGAGAAAAAGTTTGCTAATAAAAAGAAAGAAGGTTTAGAATTGGTTCTTTTCTTAAAAGTTTCTACGTCTTATGCCTTTTAAGGTTAGTTATAAAAATAAGTTAATTGTTAGAAGAGATTAGAAGAAAAAAAAGGTTTATTTTAATAAAAAAACAATACGATTGTTTTTAAAAGGATTTAGTGTTAAAACAAAAACTAAAGGTTGAATTGGTTTAAAAAAAGATTAAGTGACGGAGGGATCTAGCGAAACGCTCACTCTTCTCTCCCGCTCATGCTTCTCTCTCTCGTGCTTCTCCTCTCTCAAAATGAAATCCTAGGGTTTCGAGAACCCTAGTGGCGGTGGCGATCTCCCGTCCTATCTCTCTCCGATTAGCAATACAAACAGCACAATAACCCCACCCCCATAATCCCGGCCCCATTTCATTATATATTTCAGGTAACATTTACAAATAGCTTTGAAAAAAAAAACGGCAAGGAAACGGAGCTTCGCGGCGGCGGCGATCGGTTCGATCAGGGAAGAAACCTTCTTTCTTTACCTTTTTCCTTCGCGAACTTGGTTTGAGTTGTTGCTTCGCTTCTTCTGCTTTGAATGTTGGCGATGATGCTCACCTCCGGTATTCTGAGCCTAGGTCGGTGGGTTTGGAAATAGTTTGGTGTTTGCTGATTTGGGATTTTTTGTGATTTTCTCTCTTCGTCTCTTTTTCGTATGGTTTTCTCTCTGATTTTTTCCGTCCTTTCTCTGATGCAAAGTGACCCCTTTTATAGCCAAGGCCAATGATGAGATTCTTTGTGAAGTTTTAAATGCTGTATTGATGGTGTGATATCGTGTGATAATGTTGCTGATATGATTTGATTCTCTAATTTGATAAGTTTGGGAATTTGTTTTGGCAAGTTTTGGTACGGTTTAATTGTGATTTTCTGAACGGTTGGAAACTTGATTTCAAATGTTGTCACATTTAACTCCCATCTCTTCTGGTTTTGGAAATTTTGCTGGCGGTACCTATTTTTGGGATATTGCCCAAAATTTCCTTAGTTGAACATGAAGAAGATTTCCGATTCATAATATCTGAGGCCTAATAGGAAAGTTTTCAAAAACCGTGTCTGAACATGCTGATTTAAGTTTTTGGAAACAAATGGATGGTGTTTGATTCTTGTTAACAGCTTATTGCGTATTGATTGCTCTTGAAGAATTTGCCATTCTGTCTGATCTCCTTCTATTTCCGTCAAAACACAATTATGAATCGTTTTGGAAAGTGGATTGATTTGGAATATGTTGGAAATTGGGTATGGGAATGCTGATCGTGAATCTATCCAATTAGTTCGAACACATTTTACTCCATTAACTTCTCTTCTCCAACGTATATCTTTGTTTTTTTTTTCGGGATAGATGATAGATGCCTTTGTCCTGATTTTCCTTAACGGGTCAAGTGATCAAAATCAACTCAGGTATGCCATTTCGAATAACTACCAACTGCAATATCCAGAAAGGGCTTTTGATCTGTAGCTGCATGGGTGGGAATAAAAGGTCAGTACCATTTGCAGCAACTCAATTCTCAAACTGTTTCGCAATTACTTCCCGTTTTACTTTGCATCTTGAAATTAACATTTTCTTTGTTTTGAAACTTATCAGGTATATGCGGATAAAACTTAACAGCTTTTGAACTAATTCCGTCGCAGGGTGTTGCAATCTCCGTACTTAATCCGTGAAAACCACAATCTTGACAAGGCTATGAAGGGCGATGACCATACCAATAAGTCCCCGTGGCACATTTCAGGGTCGGTTTCCTCAGCCATCCGTATGTTTGTAGCTGCAGTAATAATTCGAGAGCGGAAAATTAGCCTCAACAACAGACAAATCGGTAGATACTGGTTTACAAACTAAATCAAATTTGTAGCTATTGGTATAATGCTCTCCTCATCTTGTAATCCCTCCCTTGTTCCTCCTGTAGCTTAAATATTCAACTATCCTTCTTTTTCAACCTGTTAATTGGAAAGTTATGATTAGAGGCTTTGCTGGTGTTGGGTAGTCGTGAATTTTCCTAGTTCGAATCCACTTGTAAGCTTTAAATCTCAACTGGTATGATAACTTGTCTTTTGAACTTATATTGTGAGCATTCAAACTGTATTGACTTATTTATTTTTCTCGAAATTCATTGTAACCATGCTCTTTGAACGAACTGATAGACTTTCCGTTTTGCTTTCTTTATTGTAGTTCTATCTGTTATACCAAGGTGAATGTATGAGAACAACTGACCAAGGAGTTTCTGCTCTGTTAACTTTTAGTAACTCATATTCAAACCAATTTTGTAATCTTAGTATTGAATTTGCGGCTGACGTGGTTTTCTTACTGGTTGTGATTCTTTTACAGGAGCGTCGATTTAAACATACGCATTGATGCTGGTGGAGTGGCTTCCGATCGTATTCGGACAAGTTCCCGTCTTTCGCACGAAGTTTCAACTGGAGAGGTGCTGAACCTAGTTCCTATCGGTTGGATTAAGGAGGAGACTTTATTTAGAAACGAACAAAGAAACTAATTCTGGAGGCTGGCATGTGTCTTTGGGCAATCTTCTCTGTTGCTTATCCTTCGTAAAAAAACTTACGTAATCCAAACGGCTCTTGTATTCTTAACTTCCAAATTGTTAGGGGCTAGATTATAGGGTAAGCTCTTTGGTTGTTTAAGCACGTGTTAACATGGGCCAATTAAACTTGATTTCAAACTTATTTCAAATGAAGTGTATGTAATTCAAATTCGGATAGACACTGGAACCTTTGCTTTTTGTACTTTTGGAATCACTTGGATTGGCCCCTTCAATTAGCATTTCCTTGAATTTTTGAACTTGGCCTTGAAATATGTGAATAAAATGAAATTGGACCTGAATCTTCGGGAAATAGTTTAAATATTGTGGATTTCAAAATTGCACATTTGTATGCTCGGAATTTCGTATTTTGTTTCTTATCCATTTGTGTATTTAGCAATGGGCTTAGTTTGAATCAAACTTGAATTATAATAGGGATTTGGGCTTGATCTCGAACTTGGTTTGTAAATAATATTAAAACTTTGAACTTTGAACCAAAATCAGCATTTCCCCCTCTTCCAATCAAACTCGGGCCTTTGAGAATCACCCTTGAATTTTGTAAGGAAAGAAATTGAACTTCATTCTGAGGATTCTTTGCTACAACTTGATTCTCTGTCCTTTCATCCATATTTACCATCTCAAAGCAACAGGTTGCACAACTACCAAAATCTCAAACTTTCACTCGACAGTTAATGGTTCCACTCTTGTGTGGCCTAGGGACCAGACGGTAGAGGCATAGAAACTCACAAGAATCCATACACACTTGCAAGACCAGAGAACTTCCCCAAACACACACACAACACAGCCTTCAAAATCTTGAATCTTCAGCAGCAGCACCTGTACTCACAAAACAAACAAGCAAAAACTAGATAAAGATGTTAGCCATGCACAAATGATTGACCTAGGATGGTATGCAGACAAATCAGTGAATCTAAGGGAAAAATTTGGGGTACAACAGTTGCCCCTATTTAAATATCTCCACCGGATGACATGAACGATGAAAATCGTCATTAGGTCATGGTGAGGGATATTTAAATATAGATAACCGAAAATTTTTCCCTTAGATGCAATGATCATGCAATGCTATGGACAAAACTAGACCTAATGCTGATATGCCATGAACTCTAGCATGATGAAAATGATGGGATGATAAAATGCAAAATGCAGACAAAGACAAAACAAACACAGAGCGACAAACGAACACCACGAGTAACGAACTCACTGGGGACGACCAGACGCACTGGGGAAAAGAAAACAACACTGGGGACTCCGAAGCGACGACCCAGCAAGTTCAAGCGTGACCAGTTGATATCTAATATACAAAAAGATAAGATAGGACCCATACGGCGGTAGGATCATGCAAACAAAAAACAAATAAAACCTGGAAATTCCTTCAAATGAAGAGATCAAACGGGATCTTCAGGAACCACCAAGGAAAAGAACAGGGTTATTAAAACTCTCCTGTATGCCAAGTAAATGAACTTCGTAGGGAAGATGCCCTGTGACTTATCGTTGCACGGGACTTACACACCACTAAGAAAAAAAACATGGAGCTCGGCGGCTCGAAACCAAAAAAGAAAAACAAGGAGCGCGGCGGCTTGAAACAAAAAACATGGAGCTCGGCGGCTCGGAACCAGAAAAGAAAAACAAGGAGCGCGGCGGCTCGAAACAAAAGAACATGGAGCTCGGCCGCTCGAAACCAAAAAAGAAAAACAAGGAGCGCGGCGGCTCGAAACAAAAAAACATGGAGCTCGGCGGCTCGAAACCAAAAAAGAAAAACAAGGAGCGCAGCGGCTCAAAACAAAAAACATGGAGCTCGGCGGCTCGAAACCAAAAAAGAAAAACAAGGAGCGCGGCGGCTCGAAACAACAAAAAACATGGAGCTCGGCGGCTCAAAACCAAAAAAGAAAAACAAGGAGCGCGGCGGCTCGAAACAACAAAAAAAGCATGGAGCTCGACGGCTTGAAACCAAAAAAAGAAAAACAAGGAGCGCGGCGGCTCGGAACCAGAAAAGAAAAACAAAGAGCGCGGCGGCTCGAAACAAAAGAACATGGAGCTCGGCGGCTCGAAACCAAAAAAGAAAAACAAGGAGCGCGGCGGCTCGAAACAAAAAAACATGGAGCTCGGCGGCTCAAAACCAAAAAAGAAAAACAAGGAGCACGGCGGCTCGAAACAAAAAAACATGGAGCTCGGCGGCGCGAAACCAAAAAAGAAAAACAAGGAGCGCGGCGGCTCGAAACAGCAAAGAACATGGAGCTCGGCGGCTCGAAACCAAAAAAGAAAAACAAGGAGCGCGGCGGCTCGAAACAACAAAAAAACATGGAGCTCGGCGGCTCGAAACCAAAAAAAGAAAAACAAGGAGCGCGGCGGCTCGAAACAACAAAAAACATGGAGCTCGGCGGCTCGAAACCAAAAAAGAAAAACAAGGAGCGTGGCGGCTCGAAACAACAAAAAACATGGAGCTCGGCGGCTCGAAACCAAAAAAGAAAAACAAGGAGCGTGGCGGCTCGAAACAAAAAACAAGGAGCTCGGCGGCTCAAAACAAAAAACAGCATGGAGCTCGGCGGCTCGAAACGAAAAAAATAACAAGGAGCGCGGCGGCTCGATACAACAAAAAAACATGGAGCTCGGCGGCTCGAAGCAAAAAACAAGGTAAGGCAAAATTAAAATATAGAGCACAACGACTCAAAATGTACAAAGTGTAGGTGCACGCTTAAACTTTGCTAGGCGCCTGGAAGGTAAGTTGTCAAAGACCAAAGTTCAATCTAGGATCAAACTAGAATGAAACGGTCAAACAAGACCTGCCATTGAGAAATGAACTCAAACGACGATTTTATCCTATCCAAGCAAGGAAAAGGATAACTGAAATAACCATCATCCACGAGGGTTGAACTCTGTGGGGAAACTTGGAAATGATTAGCATTTTCTGCCTAAGGTTGACGACCTACTGGGAGAGATCGGACAAACCCAAACTGGCGCAAACACAAACAAAGATCAAGATAAAGCGACCAGAAACAAACAGAAAGCAAACACGCACGGAGGCGAATGCAAAAGATGTCATGCGATGCTTATGCTCATGCTGACAAAACAGGCAAAGAAAAACAAGAGGTGAAAGAAAACAACGAGGAAACCCGTCCATCCTCTGCACGAAAAATACATCTGTCAAGTTCGGTATAGAAATCCAAAGTGGCACCAACGGTTCCAACTTCTCTGGGGAAATAGCAATCCACCTGGGGATATAATATCATGACTTCACTTAGTGGATCGTCAAAATGAATCTGATTATCCGGATGAGAAAAGATCCACTGGGCACGGATCAAACTTGTATTCATAGAGACTTTGATGGGGATAAATATCCACTGTAACTGAAGCAAGCTGAAGTGATGGTAGATGCCATAGATGAGGCGTCACGGGGATAAAATAAATATCCTCAATAACTGAGATACTCCCAAGTGAGAGTGTAGTAGTAGATGCCATCGATGAGGCTTCGCGGGGATAAAATAAATATCCACTGCTTCGCTGGGGAAGCTTGTACCAATATTGTAGTTGCAGACGTCAGAGTAGACTTCGGTGGGGATGAAATAAACATCCATGGTTGAGAGAAATCGAAATCTTGAGAAAACACCGAGGAGTGAAATAAACACTCGCTTCATCGGGGAAAGTTGAGACCGAGGAGATTCTTTGGGGATCCTTTGGGTCAACCAGGTGCTGAATTCTTGTACTGATACCTGCTTGAGATAATGATTCACTGGGGAATCGTTATGGCTTCCTAGAGTGAAAACTTGATGGGGAAAATCATACTATTAGAATATCTTAGGGAAATTAGGCGAAGAGATGCTGCAGAGTTAATGTGGCTTTGTCTTGCATGGTAGTCGCCATTTTCGAATATCAACTGTTGGAAAAATCTTCGACTCTCGAATGCCCCCCATACTGCATGGTCTACGAAAATAAATCATCTCAAAAGGATTTTACAAGAGACTTGGCATCCCAACTGTTCCAATGTCTTCTAACTCTTGAGAGATTGGTAGAATCTCGACATAACTGGCTCAGATTGCCGGTATTCTGTGTACTGAGTCTTCGGTCGAATGCCCCCTCAGGGTTATTCTATTTGCAACAACTGAGGAATAACTTGCCCCAGTTCACCATGATCTTCAGACAGTATGCCCCGAACTGATATTTTGAACTGACTATCTTCAGCAGAGTTCCATATCTCAGAGGTTGAACTTCTCATAGTCGTTTGCGAACTTCTATGACATCAAGCAGTATTTACATGCAGAGAATGTAAATTCCGAAATTGCTAATACAACATCATATTTGTTTTGAAGTTTATTGAAAAAGGCATATCGCAAACTTGTGACCGAATCACTGGTTAGGATATGACGTAATTCCCCTTTCTATAATGCCAATACGAATTTTTGAGTGTAACTCATAGGAGTCAGGAAACATTACCTCATCGAATATGCTTTCGAAATAAGCCATACTTCAATGAGGTCTTTTGAGGATTTTATAGTGGTTTTAGATCATGGTTGAAGAAACAAAGGATATGTGGCTCAAATTTTATTTGGTACCCACCCCCTTCTTCGATATACTTACTCTTTTTTTTTTTTAAATTACCCTACCCCTGGTACAACATGAGGGTTCTTTGAATTTTTAGAGAAGAAAACTACTACTCCAAGGCTCAAAAGGGGTTAACGAAGGTTTATCTCCGGTATTTGGGATTTTGAAACAATGCCTTATATCCTTAGCAGGGTTTCGTTCGAAAGCATACAACAAGAGATGTTATGTTTTATTTCATCATCCTCCATTCAGTATTGGCATTATAAAACAGTAAACAGTTTTAAAAATATGAGCGAAGCGAATGGATTTCTTCAAAACAAACATTCAATCACATTAACGTTCGAAATAAAAAATCCTTACATGAAAACATGCTTTAATAATCAAAGAAAGAAAACAAATGCAAGTAAACTTAACAACTTGAATGATCTTGGGAAAGCCTTCTCTTGTTCTCCATGCCCAATCAGCGCAAAGGAATTCCGTTGACAACTGGACTTCCTCCCTTGAAGATCAGCACTTCTTTGTCAATCATTTCTTGAACTTTCTCCTGGAAGGCCCTGCACTCTTCTGTCGAATGCCTCACTGCCCCATCGTGAAATTCACAATTGACATTTAGATTGTCTTTAGAAGAGAGGGACTTCGTAGGCTTAGCTTTTATAGGTTCCATTACCGAATTTTGGGAGAAATACTTCCACAACTGACTGTAGGTCAAAGGGATTGGTTCAAACTCTTTCGGAGAATGACTCTGCTGTGGTACCTGACGAGGTTGTGGTTGATAAGTCAGATTTTCTTGAGAAACATCTTCACTTCCATTCTTGGTAATTTCTTCCATAGTCGGGACTAATGAACCTGCATGATTGGGTGGAGGAGTATGAATCTGAACGCCTTGAGGCGTGAAGGAGATCATCTTAGAGTCGAGCAGAGTCTGAACCTTACTCGGTAGTACTTTACAGTCGTCGGTTGAATGCCCCGGTGCCCCAGCATGGTAATCACATCGGGCATTAACGTCAAAACTTGGTGGATATGGGAAAGGCACTGGCTTCAATTCCTTTGGCACTATGAGTCCACCTTTGATTAAATCTGGCAAGAATTGACTGTATGGCAACGGTAACGGAGTGTAATGCTTCTGTTTCTTTAGTCTTTGTCCAGCATGGCGGCGCGACCTACGGTGATATGACTGCTGATTCAGAGAATGTTTTGGACTAACCCACCATTGGCTGCGAATTTGATCCTGATTCAAAGTTGCTTGAGTAGCAGGAGTAATATCAGTACGAGCTTTCTTAACGTCTGGTTGAGAGTCACCAAAAGACAGAATCTTCTGATTCATTAACTTCTTCACGACACCCTTACAAGCATAACAATTTTCTATATCATGGCCAGGTGCCTCTTCATGAAACAGGCAATGAGCATTGGGGCCATAATTAGGTGGAAGTGGGTTAGGAGGCGGACCCAAAGCTCTGGTAGTAATCAAACCTTGTTGCACCAAGGAGGGGTACAACTCAGTATAAGTCATCGGGATAGAAGAAACTGGAGGTTTATGTGGTCTTTTGTTAGGAGCATCTGGACATGGTATCGGATCCCTCTGTTGTTGATGATTAAGAGTGTTGAGTACTCGTTGATGATTCTGCGAAGTTTGTGCTGGCTGATAAGTAGGAGCCGGTGGATAAACAAAAAGTTGATAGACGGCTGTCTGTTGCATATGCTGATATGTAAGATCTTGTTGATACTGAGGAGGTCTCTGGTTAGAATGATAATATTGCTCCTTATGTTGTTTAACTTGGCTATGAGATCCTTTATACCTTCCTTGCAATACAGTTTTAGCAGTTGGTTCCTTAAGGTTAGGAATCTCAGAAGTGGGCATTAATGGGATCCCAGGAATCGCTGTTCCTTGAAGCGGGGTCTGGGAAGCAGATTGATTCGTAACAAGGGTTTCAACCAAAGCATAAAGCCTTCCAAAACCACTCTTCAGAGTAGTTATTTCCTTGTGGAGTTCCTGATTTTCTTGCTCTAAGTTATTCATCTTCTTTCCTGAATAGTGACTTGACAGCTTGTCTCGGAACAGAGGATTCAGGGTGACAGAAACTGAAGAGAGACAACAGGAATAAGCAAAAGAGAGGACAAAGCACATGCAAAGATGCAAATGGTATGAAATGTAGAATGCAAAAAAAACGATGCAGCTATCAGGGAACTCAAATCTGTATTTGCAGTCATTGTAGATGTTAAAATAAAACATTTTATTAAAATTTTCAAGGGCCAGTACACCTCCAAAGTTTTAATACATAGGCAACATAACACAAAAGGAACTAGGAGTCTAATCCACTGGATGATGCCCCTTGTCTTCCACTGAGTTCTTCCATCAGCCTGTCGATTTGGTGTTGCATTCTTGCTTTGTCCAGAGTCAGCTTCTCTATTTCAGCTTTCAACTTCGAAACTTCATCTGATTGGACCATGGGAGGCTCGGGACGGGGATAAGGCATACTCAAGGTCAGAGCCCTTTCACGCGCCCATACTAAACATTCTTCAGTAATTGAGCAATCAGGATTTGTTGTCGCCATCATTCCTTGTCGATTGATGCGACGCCAAGCAAACACAATTCCGGTTTTCAGATTTAGGTTTTCTCCTTGATGGAGAAAAAGTCTTGTCAGCTTTTCAGGATCAGGTACTTCTTTCATTGGGTGCCCCAGTTGACAACGGGCGAGCACAGGATTATAGCTAATACATCCCTTTGTACCAAGAAGAGGTACATTGGGAAAGTCTCCACAGCTATGGATCATGGGGATTCCTCCATACATCGGGTCATGCCAAACAATATCTGAGTGAGTAAGAGCCATGAGCTTCACAGGCCATTCTGAACCTTCTTTCACATCCCAGAAATCAGTAGACCTCGGTAGGTGCGAAATAAACCACCTATAGAGGATAGCGGTGCAACAGGTAATCCGACCTTCTCCCTTCAGAGTTTTTGAATGGATAGCATGGTAGGCATCAGCTAACAATGTCGGCACTGGATTTTTGAGCATGAAAATCCTTATGGCATGGACGTTGACAAAATCTTCGACATTCGGAAACAAGAACAAACCGTAGGCCAGCAACGCGAAGATGTTCTCGAACGCTCCAGTGTTCCCTACACTTGCAAAGTGACGAGCTTTCTCGAACAAGAATTGGGCAGGCCAACCATCAATTCCTTCCCTAACCGTCATATGAGTTTGGATCTCTAGCAGCTTTATGCGGGTTGCTCTTGCGATGTCTTCCTGGCTAGGCCTTCCTTCTCCACCGGAGAACGGAGGTGAGTCTTTGACCGAGATCCCTAATAGAGCGGAGTACTCTTCCAAAGTGGGCATCAGTTGGAAATCTTGGAAGATGAAGCAATGGTAGATCAAGCTGTAAAGCTGAACCAGCGTTTCCAATAAGCCAGCGGCTACTCGAGTCTGCAACAACGGGAGGGTACTTCCATACTTCTCAACGAATGCCTCAGGTTCCTTGATCTACCCTCCTAGTTCCCTTAGTTGTTCAACATTCGAAACCATGAAGGTGTACGGCACGGCTCCCTCTTTTCCGTGATCCATCATACAATGCCTGCAATACAACATTTCAAGTTCCTTGATAGAGAGGGATGCAAGATGCAAATGCAATGCCACAAGATTCATGGAAACTCAGCTATTTATAATCATTGTGGGATATTGAAAAAAAGCATTTTATTAATCATAAAAGTCGGTTACAAAAAAGAAATAATGTTTGGGATACCGAAAGATGAAACCGTTAATTAAAAAAATTTATTATAAAGTAACAACACACTTTTCAAGGTTCGTAACGGAAAAGCTAAATAAAAGCTAATAAAGAAAGATCTAAGGAGATTCTCCAAAAAGCCTTGTCTTGAGCTTCCTGATTTCCTCTTCCCTCTGGCTATTCTCCAAGATGAGCCTGTTGACGACCGAATTCTGATGTGCTGACTGAGAGCTAGAAGAAGTGATCTCTTCATCCTTTGCTTTGAGTTGCTGTTGAAGCTCTGCATTCTCCTCCACAACTATCTGGTACTTGTTCTTCCAAGCCTCTTCCATTTGTTGAGATTTCTCCAAAGCAATTTTCAACTTTTCCACGTCAGATGAGAAGTATAAGACTGGCTTTGCTTTTAGGACCATTGGCTCCTGGCGTTTATAGGGCATCTTCCATTCAATTGCTCTTTTCCGGACCCATTGGAGATAGGGTTCTAAGGAGACACAATTAGGTTTCCCTAAATTACTCTTATCCTTCTTGATCTTTTGACTCCAAGCGTCCAAAACCTGTTCTCTTAACTCCTTGCTTAATTTCTCCCCTTCGAAATAGATGGCTTCCACGTGGGCACTGGCAGGCTTGTCTTTCAGAGGGAACCCTAATTGTCTGCGGGCCAAGACTGGATTGTAACTGATTAATCCATTGATGCTAAGGAGAGGTACATTACCGAAATTTTTACAGCTGTCTATGATGACCACCTTATCGTAAACACGGTTGTACCAGTCAATGTCGGAATGGGTGAGAGACATTATCTTTTGTGACCACCACCCCTTCTTGAGATCCCAGAAATCATGTGCTTTGGGCAAGTGCGAAATAAACCACTTGTACAACAGAGGGACACAACAAGTAATCATTCCCTTTCCACGAGCACTCCTTGAATGAACAGAATAGTAGGCTTCAGCTAACAAGGTTGGTACAGGATTCTTCTTCAAGAAAATTTTAATGGCATTGAGGTCCACAAAATTTTTGAAACTTGGAAATAAAAAAACGCCATAGATGAGTAAAGAAAAAACCGCTTCGAAAGCGTTCTTATCCTGTTGAGTGGCATAATGTCGGGCTTTGGCAACCAGAAAATCTGTGGTGAAACCAGAAATTCCCCCTTTTGTAGTCATATTGGCTTGAATGTCAGCTAAATCCAGGTGTGTATGTTTGGCGATTTCTTTTTCATCAGGCTTGTTTACGAAGATAGGGAAAGGATACTTGTCCTGAATAGGTAACCCAATTATCTGAGAGTACTCTTCAAGTGTAGGTACCAGCTGATAATTTGGAAAGGTGAAGCAGTGATACAGCGGGTCATAGAACTGGAGTAAGGTGGAAAGTAGCCCTTCATCAACCTTCATATTCATCACATATAAAAGTCTTCCATATTTGCCTCTGAAGCTATCCTCATCTTTTACCAAAGCTCCTAACCTCCTTAGATCATCTAAGTTAGGAATCTGAAAAGTGTACTTCTTTGTGTTCCTTCTATCGGTATCCATAGTATCCCTACAAAGTTTATAAATATAGTCAAGTTCCATGAATCTTTATGATATGATGCTTATGTATGCAGGGATGCAAACACATAAAGCACACACAAGCAAAACAAACAAGCAAATAGTCCTAGGTTTAAAAGGTCATAGCATGGAGTCAAGGGTCTACCCTCCCATAAGGTGTGCACTATGGTTTCAAAATGTACCTGCCGAACGGGTTCTAGAAGTTCCTAGAGTCTACAATCCATCTTTCGGATATTATCGATTTTCCAAATCACTTGGTAGTCAATAATATTCTCAAGAGAATCTCGTCCGAGTGTAGTATCGCGTAGCGACTACTGCAGAAATAGACTCCCGCATAGTCCCCGCACTACATCCTAATAGGCCAAGTTGGGTTAAAGGTAACTACGGTCCTCAGTCTCGATGGCCTTTAGTTCGAAATAATAGCGTCTTCATGAATAGACTCGTTGGACAAAATTAAATTCGAGAGGGCCTAGACTGAGTGGTGAAGTCTCAATTCAACTTTTTCAGGAATCGACTCCCTCAAAGTATCCTTGAATTCTCACCGTTCCTATCATAATTTCACTCTAGTCCGGGTGTAGGACTTTGTCTCACCACATAAGCAACCCAGCATAACAGATAACAAGCAAATATAATAAAGAAAGATAACATAAGAAAAACAAGATAGGGGAAACCCTCGACAATCCCCAGTGAAGTCGCCATTTCTGTTGCAGTG
Organism: Lathyrus tuberosus; assembly: GCA_022829125.1. Taxonomy (NCBI): domain Eukaryota; kingdom Viridiplantae; phylum Streptophyta; class Magnoliopsida; order Fabales; family Fabaceae; genus Lathyrus; species Lathyrus tuberosus. The sequence goes on along the minus strand of JALAZF010000199.1, from coordinate 2,255,571 downwards.
AGAATTGGATACCGTAGTTATTAATGAACTAGGATCACATTTCTTTAAATATTCACCACCGTCTTTGATTTATCCAAAGGAAAGGTTCAAAAGCGAAAAAAAACCTAAAGATCTAAGGTTCGGGGGTTGGTTACGCCTAGGGAAGGTATTAGCATCCTAAACGTCCGTAGTACTCTACGGGAACCTCTCGTTAGTATTTATGTTATCTCTCATTCGCTTGCTAAGGGTGCTATGCTAAAGGTTTAAAACCCTAGGGGTTAGTATCTAAGTATACTCGATAAGATATCGCACCTTACGCCTACGTATCCTTGGGAGTAGAATCAGAGTATGCGTAGTTCTGAAAAGAGGAACTTCTTGACGGGGTCAAGGTTCCAAGGGGAGGTAAAGTCTTGGGCAAGACCTTACATAGAGTGCGGCGACTCTAAAGTTGTAGGTTGGTTTAAGAGGGGTAGGATAGTAAATGTTCGCGGCGGAGCATTTACTTGGAGTTCGGCGACTCCAATCCTAAGGCTAAGTTTCTAAATGTCTACGGCGAGACGTGGAGTACGGCGACTCCGAATCCTAAGGCCAAGGGTTCTAAAGTGTTAATCCTATGACGGTTTAGTCAATTTTAAGGTGAACCTTCCTTTGGAATGTCGAGGGGACAATTAACTTAAGAGTTCATTTAGTTGTGCGCACTAGCGAGGTGGGCTAGTATTGTGTATAGTGACCGAAGGTCGAATGCGACGCCCGAAGGTAGTCGACTTACATGGGTATAAAAGTGGCTCGACGTTGGATCGAGAGTTTTTTTGTATTTTTGAAAGGGTTTTGACATATAAAGCATACATTCATAATAGTAAACATAATAAGGCAAAAGAGACAAGCGTGCACTCAAACGCGAGGGATCTAACGAGTTTCGTTTATTCGGAAAAGAGTTGGATTAAGGTTTATTTTATTGAGGATTATTTTAAAAAAAGTTTTAATTTAGAATTACTTAAAGATTTATCAACTTAGAGATAGAGGTTTACTTGTGAAAGATTTTTAATCTTAAAAAAAGGTTATTTTGATATGAAGGTTTATTATGGGAAATTGTTAATGATTATTTTAAAAAGTTCTAATTAGAGAAGATTTTAGTTTTAAACTCTTAGTAAAAGAAATAATTATTTTTAAGAAAAAGTTTGCTAATAAAAAGAAAGAAGGTTTAGAATTGGTTCTTTTCTTAAAAGTTTCTACGTCTTATGCCTTTTAAGATTAGTTATAAAAATAAGTTAATTGTTAGAAGAGATTAGAAGAAAAAAAGGTTTATTTTAATAAAAAAACAATACGATTGTTTTTAAAAGGATTTAGTGTTAAAACAAAAACTAAAGGTTGAATTGGTTTAAAAAAAGATTAAGTGACGGAGGGATCTAGCGAAACGCTCACTCTTCTCTCCCGCTCATGCTTCTCTCTCTCTCGTGCTTCTCCTCTCTCAAAATGAAATCCTAGGGTTTCGAGAACCCTAGCGGCGGTGGCGATCTCCCGTCCTATCTCTCTCCGATTAGCAATACAAACAGCACAATAACCCCACCCCCATAATCCCGGCCCCATTTCATTATATATTTCAGGTTACATTTACAAATAGCTTTGAAAAAAAAAAGGGCAAGGAAACGGAGCTTCGCGGCGGCGATCGGTTCGATCAGGGAAGAAACCTTCTTTCTTTACCTTTTTCCTTCGCGAACTTGGTTTGAGTTGTTGCTTCGCTTCTTCTGCTTTGAATGTTGGCGATGATGCTCACCTCCGGTATTCTGAGCCTGGGTCGGTGGGTTTGGAAATAGTTTGGTGTTTGCTGATTTGGGATTTTTTGTGATTTTCTCTCTTCGCCTCTTTTTCGTATGGTTTTCTCTCTGATTTTTTCCGTCCTTTCTCTGATGCAAGGTGACCCCTTTTATAGCCAAGGCCAATGATGAGATTCTTTGTGAAGTTTTAAATGCTGTATTGATGGTGTGATATCGTGTGATAATGTTGCTGATATGATTTGATTCTCTAATTTGATAAGTTTGGGAATTTGTTTTGGCAAGTTTTGGTACGGTTTAATTGTGATTTTCTGAACGGTTGGAAACTTGATTTCAAATGTTGTCACGTTTAACTCCCATCTCTTCTGGTTTTGGAAATTTTGCTGGCGGTACCTATTTTTGGGATATTGCCCAAAATTTCCTTAGTTGAACGTGAAGAAGATTTCCGATTCATAATATCTGAGGCCTAATAGGAAAGTTTTCAAAAACCGTGTCTGAACATGCTGATTTAAGTTTTTGGAAACAAATGGATGGTGTTTGATTCTTGTTAACAGCTTATTGCGTATTGATTGCTCTTGAAGAATTTTCCATTCTGTCTGATCTCCTTCTATTTCCGTCATAACACAATTATGAATCGTTTTGGAAAGTGGATTGATTTGGAATATGTTGGAAATTGGGTATGGGAATGCTGATCGTGAATCTATCCAATTAGTTCGAACACGTTTTACTCCATTAACTTCTCTTCTCCAACGTATATCTTTGTTTTTTTTTTCGGGATAGATGATAGATGCCTTTGTCCTGATTTTCCTTAACAGGTCGAGTGATCAAAATCAACTCAGGTATTCCATTTCGAATAACTACCAACTGCAATATCCAGAAAGGGCTTTTGATCTGTAGCTGCATGGGTGGGAATAAAAGGCCAGCACCATTTGCAGCAACTCAATTCTCAAACTGTTTCGCAATTACTTCCCGTTTTACTTTGCATCTTGAAATTAACATTTTCTTTGTTTTGAAACTTATCAGGTATATGCGAATAAAACTTAACAACTTTTGAACTAATTCCGTCACAGGGTGTTGCAATCTCCGTACTTAATCCGTGAAAACCACAATCTTGACAAGGCTATGAAGGGCGATGACCATACCAATAAGTCCCCGTGGCATATTTCAGGGTCGGTTTCCTCAGCCATCCGTATGTTTGCAGCTGCAGTAATAATTCGAGAGCGAAAAATTAGCCTCAACAACAGACAAATCGGTAGATACTGGTTTACAAACTAAATCAAATTTGTAGCTATTGGTATAATGCTCTCCTCATCTTGTAATCCCTCCCTTGGTCCTCCTGTAGCTTAAATATTCAACTATCCTTCTTTTTCAACCTGTTAATTGGAAAGTTATGATTACAGGCTTTGCTGGTGTTGGGTAGTTGTGAATTTTCCTAGTTCGAATCCACTTGTAAGCTTTAAATCTCAACTGGTATGATAACTTGTCTTTTGAACTTATATTGTGAGCTTTCAGACTATATTGACTTGTTTATTTTTCTCGAAATTCATTGTAACCATGCTCTTTGAACGAACTGATAGACTTTCCGTTTTGCTTTCTTTATTGTAGTTCTATCTGTTATACCAAGGTGAATGTATGAGAACAACTGACCAAGGAGTTTCTGCTCTGTTAACTTTTAGTAACTCATATTCAAACCAATTTTGTAATCTTAGTATTGAGTTTGCGGCTGACGTGGTTTTCTTACTGGTTGTGATTCTTTTACAGGAGCGTCGATTTAAACATACGCATTGATGCTGGTGGAGTGGCTTCCGATCGTATTCGGACAAGTACCCGTCTGTCGCACGAAGTTTCAACTGGAGAGGTGCTGAACCTAGTTCCTATCGGTTGGATTAAAGAGGAGACTTTATTTAGAAATGAACAAAGAAACTAATTCTGGAGGCTGGCATGTGTCTTTGGGCAATCTTCTCTGTTGCTTATCCTTCGTAAAAAAACTTACGTAATCCAAACGGCTCTTGTATTCTTAACTTCCAAATTGTTAGGGGCTAGATTATAGGGTAAGCTCTTTGGTTGTTTAAGCACGTGTTAACATTGGCCAATTAAACTTGATTTCAAACTTATTTCAAATGAAGTGTACGTAATTCAAATCCGGATAGACACTGGAACCTTTGCTTTTTGTACTTTTGGAATCACTTGGATTGGCCCCTTCAATTAGCATTTCCTTGAATTTTTGAACTTGGCCTTGAAATATGTGAATAAAATGAAATTGGACCTGAATCTTCGGGAAATAGTTTAAATATTGTGGATTTCAAAATTGCACATTTGTATGCTCGGAATTTCGTATTTTGTTTCTTATCCATTTGTGTATTTAGCCATGGGCTTAGTTTGAATCAAACTTGAATTGTAATAGGGATTTGGGCTTGAACTCGAACTTGGTTTGTAAATAATATTAAAACTTTGAACTTTGAACCAAAATCAGCATTTCCCCCTCTTCCAATCAAACTCGGGCCTTTGAGAATCACCCTTGAATTTTGTAAGGAATGAAATTGAACTTCATTCTGAGGATTCTTTGCTACAACTTGATTCCCTGTCCTTTCATCCATATTTACCATCTCAAAGCAACAGATTGCACAACTACCAAAATCTCAAACTTCCACTCGACAGTTAATGGTTCCACTCTTGTGTGGCCTAGGGACCAGACGGTAGAGGCATAGAAACTCACAAGAATCCATACACATTTGTAAGACCAGAGAACTTCCCTAAACACACACACAACACAGCCTTCAAAATCTTGAATCTTCAGCAGCAGCACCTGTACTCACAAAACAAACAAGCAAAAACTAGATAAAGAGGTTAGCCATGCACAAATGATTGACCTAGGATGGTATGCAGACAAATCAGTGAATCTAAGGGAAAAATTTGGGGTACAACACGACCTGATCAGTAAAGGACACAACAGCCCCTTCAGCAGGCTCGTCCTCCATATAACAACAACCGTACAACACGGCCACCAGGATTTGATCCTATACCCGTGTCATACGCAGATCTGTTTCCATTACTACTGGCTAAGGGGCACATTCAGACTAAATCTCCTCTTACAGTACCAGAAAATCCGCCTTTTTAGTTTAAGGTGGATCAAACTTGCCCTTACCATCAAGGAGGATCAGGACATAACATAGAGACTTGTCTCAATTTCAAGTCCGACGTGCAAAAACTTGTTTGGAGCGGGGTCTTATCCTTCAAGGATACAAATCCTAATGTTCTCATGAACTCGCTGCCTCAACATGAGAAGGCTGCAGTCAATTTGATAGAAGGAGAGACTAACAATGTCTATCAAATTCATGATGTACTCTTGTTGAAAACCAATTTGGTCAAGATGCATTGTAGACAGAGTGGATATGGCCATGTGCCACCTCATAACTATCATCAGTGTGATGTCTGCTCTAAAAACAATCAAGGATGTTCTGTGGTGCAAGCAGCTCTACAGGAACAGATGGATCTCGGATTGATCCAGGAGCGCCGAGTTTGTGGAGTTAACATGGTCTATACGAATTCTAATGTCATTTAGAACCACGATATCTGTGCAATGAATGTTAACCTGGTGGCGATGCACTCAAGGCAAAGCCAGTATCATAATCTGGCGCGGCACGATTACAGTTCTTGTCTGACTTGCTCGGTAAAGAAACAGGGATGCTCTTTCATACAGGAGGCCCTCCAGCGTCAGATGGATCTTGGATGGATCCAAGACTACCATGATAGGAATTCCTATCAAATCAACATGGTTCAGATCTTCGATATTCACGTGATGAATACCAACCTGGTAGAGTTACATGCTGAACAGGTCTGACTCGGATTCCTAATATCACATGACTATCAAAGCTGTAAAGCGGGTTGCGAAAACGATCGAGGTTGTACCCTTGTCCAGGAGGCACTTCAGCACATGTTAAATCACTGGTGGATGCCAATTTATATGGATGAAGATACTCAACCGATTTGTATCAGTAACAAGAATCCTACTCGACATCAGAGTCAGGATGTCCGATCAATGGAAGCTAACCTAGTAAGGTTACATTGTATTCAAAGTGGGTGTGGCCAGGTGCCCCCACACAATTATGACCATTGTAGTGTCTGTTCAGAAAGTAACCAAGGGTGTTACCTTGTAAGAGCAGCTCTTCAGGGTCAGGTGGATCGTTGAGAGATTCGCCCATATCCGAGTTCTGGACCCATCAATTGGTCGCCGGACTACCTTGCCGATCAAGTCGAGGAGGTTGTCACAATCTCTGGTCATCATAGGACCAGGGATGTTTTTTCCATTATCCCTCTACTTGATGAATCAAGAGTTCTCAACCGAGAACGGATCAAGATTGCTTACGATGGTCAGAAAAATCAGAAGGTTCCCATTGTCATCTATCTACCGGGACCACTACCGTATGAATTAACTAAAGCTATCCCTTACAAATACGGTGCAACGACAGTTGAAAATGGAAAGGAAATTCCATTACCCTCCATCGTGAATATTGCAGACATCAGTCGTGTAACACAGAGTGGTAGACACGGGGTCAGCCCTGAATGTTATGCCGAAGTCCAATTTGATGCAATTATCATTCAAAGGCCCTCCGATGAGAATCAGTGAGGTCGTCGTCAAAACATTCGATGGATCCAGAAAAGCGGTTATCGGCGAAGTTGATCTTCCCATAACTATTGGTCCTCACACTTTCCAAGTCACTTTTCAGGTCATGGACATCCGGGCAACGTACAGTTGTTTATTAGGAAGACCTTGGATACATCAGGCTGGAGCGATTACTTCAACCCTCCACCAAAAGGTAAGGTTCGTCAAGAACGATCAACTTGTCACAGTTTGTGGGGAACAAGCCTTGCTTGTGAGTAACTTATCATCGTCTACTGGTATAGAACCCGAGGAGGTTATTGGAACGCAGTTCCAAGCACTGTCGGTAGGCAAGAACAATCAATCCGGAGGAGGAACTTCGATTTCCTCATACAACGATGCTATCAAAGCGGTCGAGAGTACCGATACAACATGATGGGGACAGCTTGTCATTCCTACTAGCAATAAAACAAAGAAGGGTCTTGGTTTTTCTGCAACCTGTACCCGGACAGCTGCCAATGATGAAAGTCTTCATCCCGTTCAAAACTTCTTCCACAGTGGAGGTTTCCTTCACCCAGTGTCTCAAGCAGTACATGCTATCAATGAGGAAGATCCCTCTGACACAAATGAAGAATGGAAGTCCTACCTTAACGAGGACGGTTATATGTCTCAGGAAGAGGTGCCTATACCATTTTGTTATCCCGCACAGAGTCCGAGATTTATACCAAGGTCAGACGTCGAAATGATATATGGAGATTGTGATCCGGAAGGATGTCGTACTCCGCCAAATTCATTAGAAGAGGACACTCTGATGAAAGACAACTTTGACCACAATTAATATGGCCCGATGGATGGCCTGCCAATATGGCAGCCTTACCCACGAAACTTGGGGCAAGAGAGTCAGCCGAACAATGAAAATCAGTTGACCGTCATTGAACAGAATACCTGTCCCCACCATGTCATGGGATCAACACTCAGGTCATTTAGAAACTACTCAACATGAAGATGAATTCGCAATGTTTGTAGGACTTGAATTCATCAACTATGCTTTTCCAGAGGTCAACGTCATTGAGAGAGATGACTCCTCCAGTTCCAAAGAAGTTTGGGACACCTTGGGATAACCAAGTGGAAAATACGACTATATGGTCAAGTACACTGCTCCCAAAAGCTCTCGTATCAGGCTCAAAGACATCCAGCCTACTGGATGGGGAGATACAGCTGAGAGCACAAATGCTATGCAAAATGTAATTGAGGAATTCTCCTACGACAACTCTGCCTGGGAGACAGATTCCAACGATCCTGCTCCACCAGAAATCAGCGTTATTTCTAAAGACAAATCAAGGAAGGTACCAGACTTTGTGATTCACCGAGGAGTTCGCCGCCAATGGGTTGCCGTCGAGGTTCCGAAGGTCGTTCATCAGTCAAAGTAATTTCCATCTTTTAACCTTTCACCCTGCCCAGGTGAAACAGATGTTTTGATATGGCTCGTTTTCTGTAAATTTCCCTCTTCACTTTACCCGAAGCGACAGAGTTTTGTTTTATAGGGCTGTAGTTTCAAGAATCGACTTGTTCATTAATAAAATAATGTCGTTCTGTAATTTCCGCATTAATCGCTGTTTTCTCTTTTTGCTTTTTCAGAAAATGGTAATTCTAAAAAACAATTAAAAATAAAAACAAGCAGTAAAATAAAATACTGCACACACTTGCATTTTCTCTATCTCTTCTAAACACGAATCATCACGTCATGCAGATTGCTTGTTTTAAACCCCGTTGAAACATACGATCCGATGCTTTCTCCCAACTTTGAGTTCCCGGTATTTGGGGCTGAAGAAGAAAATGACAACGAAATTCCAGAAGAGATCTCCCGACTACTCAGACAAGAGGAAAGGTCCATTGAACCTCACAAAGAGCCGTTGGAAATGGTAAACTTGGGTTCAAAAAAAGAGAGAAAAGAAATCAGGATTGGGGCACTGCTCAGTCCAACTGCCAGAGAGGGTTTAATAAAGCTTCTCAAAGAATTCCCCGATGTATTCGCTTGGTCCTATCAGGATATGCCAGGGTTGGATACCATCATCGTGGAACATCACTTACCGTTGAGATCGGAATGTCCGCCAGTAAAGCAGAGGTTGAGACGGACTCACCCGGACATGGCCATCAAAATCAAAGAGGAAGTACAAAAACAGATTGACGCGGGTTTCCTCGCCACATCAGAATATCCTCAATGGTTAGCCAACATCGTACCCATTCCCAAAAAGGACGGAAAGGTCAGAATGTGTGTTGATTACAGGGATCTGAACAAGGCTAGTCCAAAGGACGACTTTCCTTTACCACACATTGACATGCTGGTAGACAGTACAGCAAAGTTCAAAGTTTTCTCCTTCATGGATGGATTCTCGGGCTATAACCAGATCAAAATGGCGCCGAAAGACATGGAGAAAACTTCGTTCATTACCCTATGGGGTACCTTTTGTTACAAGGTAATGCCGTTCGGTTTGAAGAACTCCGGGGCAACCTATCAAAGGGCCATGACTACTCTGTTTCATGACATGATACACAAAGAAATCGAGGTATATGTCAATGACATGATTGCAAAATCAAAAACAGAGAGTGAGCACGTTGAACATCTATCAAAATTGTTCGAACGTCTAAGAAAATTCAAGCTCCGATTGAATCCTAACAAGTGCACCTTCGGTGTCCGTTCAGGGAAACTACTAGGGTTCATCGTCAGCCAGAAAGGAATTGAGGTTGATCCTGACAAGGTCAAGGCCATTCAAGAAATGCCTTCTCCGAAAACTGAAAAACAAGTAAGAGGATTCCTGGGATGTTTGAACTACATCTCCAGATTCATATTCCTTATGACCGCGACCTGTGCGCCAATTTTCAAATTACTTAAAAAGAACCAGGATTGCGTTTGGTCAGAAGATTGCCAAACCTCCTTTGACAGTATCAAGGAATATCTGTTGAATCCTCTGATTCTATCACCTCCAGTGGAAGGAAGTCCACTGATCATTTACCTCACAGTCCTAGGGGACTGAATGGGATGTGTACTTGGCCAACAAGACGAAACTAAACGGAAAGAGTATGCCATTTACTATCTAAGCAAGAAATTCACCGATTTTGAAACTCGGTACACAATGCTTGAGAAAACTTGTTGCGCTTTGGCTTGGGCAGTCAAACGTCTTCGCCAATACATGATTCGTCATACTACTTGGTTAAACTCCGAAATGGATCCAATCAAGTACGTATTTGAAAATCCTGCTCTCACAGGAAGGATTGCCCGTTGGCAGATGCTGTTATCAGAATATGACATAGAGTACCACGCTCAGAAAGCCGTTAAAGGAAGTATTTTAGCCGATCATTTGGCTCATCAACTGATTGACGATCAAGAATCAATCGGGTTTGACTTCCCAGACGAAGATGTCATGTATCTAAAGATGAAAGACTGCGATGAACCGTTACCCAGTGAAGGGCCAGAACCAGGTTCCCAATGGGAACTTATCTTTGACGGAGCAGTTAATCATTATGGAAACGGAATTGGGGAAATCATTGTTACCCCTCAGGGTACCCACATTCCTTTCACAGCTCGACTTACGTTCAAATGTACGAATAACGAGGCCGAATACGAAGCTTGTATTATGGGTCTCGAAGAAGCGATTGATTTAAGGATCAAAAACTTGGACGTATACGGTGATTCAACCTTGGTTATCAATCAGATAAAAGGAGATTGGAACACATACCAACCAGAATTGATTCCTTACAAAGACTATGCAAGAAGGTTGTTACCCTTCTTCAACAGAGTCGAGTTTCATCATATCCCTCGTGAGGAGAATCACATGGCTGATGCATTAGCCACCCTCTCTTCCATGATTAGTGTAGGTCAATGGAATGACATATCTAAGATTGACATAACGCGCCTTGAAAGGCCCGCTTACATCTTCTCGATCGAAGCAGTCATAGACGACAGACCTTGGTATCATGATATCAAATGCTTCCTTCAGAAACAAGAGTACCCACCTGGGGCACTAAGAAAAGACAGGAAAACCCTCAGAAGATTGGCTGGAAACTTCTTCCTGAGCGGGGACACTCTCTATAAGAGAAATTTTGACATGGTCTTGCTCCGATGCATAGACAGACCAGAAGCAGACATGCTTATGAAAGAAATTCATGAAGGGTCCTTTGGCACTCATGCCAACGGACACACAATGGCGAGAAAAATTTTAAGAGCAGGGTACTATTGGTTGACAATGGAATCCAACTGCTACAAGTACATGAGGAGGTGTTACAAGTGTCAGATATACTCCGACAAAATTCATGTACCGCCATCACATCTCAAAGTTCTCTCTTCCCCATGGCCATTTTCCATAGGGGGAATCGACATGAATGGCATGATTGAGCCAAAGGCTTCAAACGGACATCGGTTCATTCTAGTAGCCATTGACTACTTCACCAAGTGGGTCGAACCAGCGTCATTCGCTAATGTAACCCGACAAGTGGTGGTCCGATTTATCAAAAACAATATCATCTTCCGTTATGGTGTTCCAAGCGAGATCATTACTGATAATGGATCTAACTTAAACAATAAGATGATGAAAGAGTTGTGCGCAGAGTTCAAGATCGAACACCATAACTCATCTCCCTACCGACCCAAGATGAACGGAGCGGTAGAACCAGCCAATAAGAACATCAAGAAGATCGTTCAAAAGATGGTTGTAACCTACAAAGACTGGCACGAGATGCTACCCTTTGCTCTTCACGGTTATCGCACATCTGTCCGCACTTCAACAGGGGCTACCCCTTTCTCTCTAGTGTATGGCATGGAGGCAGTGCTCCCCATAGAAGTAGAGATCCCGTCAATCCGAGTATTTATGGAAGCTAAGCTCACCGAAGCTGAGTGGTGTCAAAGTCGACACGATGCACTGAATCTGATCGAAGATAAATGAATCACGACACTATGCCATGGTCAACTGTATCAACAGAGAATGAAAAAGGCGTTCGACAAAAAGGTCCGACCTCGCGTCTTCAGGAGAGGAGACCTCGTGCTCAAGAAGATACAATCATTTCTCACTGATTCCCGGGGCAAGTGGACTCCAAATTATGATGGCCCCTATGTGGTCACGAAAGCTTTCTCAGGCGGCGCCTTGAGACTTGCAACCATGGACGGAGAGGAATTTTCCTACCCCACAAATGTTGATGTAGTCAAGAAATACTTCGCCTAAACTAAAAAAAAAACTTCTCGGTGGATTGAAAACCCGAAAGGGAGGTCCAGGCAAAAGTTAGAGACATGAAAAAAAAATCATCCCGGTGGATTGGAAATTTCAAAGTACAATCCAGGAAAAAATTAGGGATAATGGCAAGTAACTATGTTCAACAGAGGCGAGTCCCTCTGCAACACCAGTTACATCATCCGTCAGAAAACTCCAGTCAAGGTCATCTTCGACAGAAGCTCAGGATGCCCTGAATTCAAAGTTGGTAGAAGGATAGCAGTTGTTATGTTTCAATGTAGCCCTTTTCCCTGTAAATTACCATTTTTTAACTTTGTATATACTCAATGGAATCACGCGTTTTGCTGATTTCCATCTTATCAATAAAATTTGAGCCCTTGTGCTTTTGTTTGCAATTCTTATTTGTTTTAGCTTTATAGAACGACATTTTAATATGATTAACGATTCTTGAAATAAAACAAAAATGAATTTACTTGTTAAAACTTTTTCTGCTTTAAAATAAAGACGGCAATTTCTTTTGACTGTTGAACATCAAAAGAGCATCAACCGCTTCTCCAGAAGTAAGCGAACTTCAAAGTGCAGAATCAAAGTACTCCTTCTAACCCAGTACGCCTGAATAAAGGGATCAACTGTGTCAGAGACCTTGTTTCGTCAAACACGCCACGACAGAGTTCTTACCTCCTAAGCCCGACCAACATAGTTCCCCGCGAGGACTACTTTTCCTAAGCAAGGTGGAATTGCTATCTTGAACCCGCGATATTTCTACACGCCCCGCGATGGCCGAGTATCCAGTTATGTTTATCTTTTAGTTTGTGTGTCGCGTCAGTTTTGTCAGCATATACATACACACATCATGCATTATTAATTTGCATTCACATTTCATATTGCATCTCTATCACTCTAGTCGGTCTTGTCCCCTAGTGATAGAAGTTCTCTCAATCGAGTTGTCAGTTCTTGCCTCGTCAGGAAACGCTGCGTTTGAACAACCTTGCCTCCAGTCTATTTCTGGATTGAAGTTGGGTCCTCGACCACTTTGATAACTTGAACCTCTAAAACATCAGAGAGCCCTCAGTCAACATCACTCTTTGCCATTGAAGATGATATCCTTGCTTTCCCGGATTAAGGAAAATCCACAGACAAAGCCTCGTAATCAGAGATTCGGCAGCATGCCAGTTTCGCTCCGAAAAGATCGCTGATGAAAAGGTCCTCGGCACCTCAAAATTGGACCCCATCATATGGCATTTTTCTGGGAAGATCCCGAGAAAAGTATGATGTAAGATCCCACGCAGAAGCAGCCTCTCAAGAGACTCGCTTTCCCCTAGTAGAAACAAATGGCATCTCCAACAGAGAAGTTTGTGCCTCTCTACAATCAAAACTTTTTCCATCAAATGGCATCTCCCCAGGAAAATTCGGCGAGAAGTTCGAGGAAAACCGCTACAAGTAGCGTCCCTTGTCAATAAAGTTTATTGACAAAAGAAACTTAGACCAGTTCCTTGGTAGGAAACCAGGATCGGGGGGAAGTTTATATCAGAAACTGAGACCAGTTCCTTGGTAGGAAACCAAAATCGAAGGGGAAGTTTATATCAGAAACTAAGACCAGTTCCTTGGTAGGAAACCAGGATCGAGGGGAAGTTAACAATGGAAACTGAGACCAGCTCCTTGGCTGGAGACCAGGATCGAGGGGAAGTTTACCTTTTCTAAGCCTCAGTGTTTAGCAAAAAAATATGAATGCATGAGCTACCATTCATAACCACCATCAAAATTTCGGGTATTCCGATATTTAATCCACTTGCACCCCGAATGCTCGAATACCTTCGTCATTCACACCTTCGTGTCCAAGAAGATTAAATAGGGGAATCTATCATACCCTAAATTTTTACCACTAAGATTTCCCATCATTGTGAAAATCATCACCAGAATATGGATGTACCTTTGTGCCTCATCAATCTCCTCAAGGAATTGTTGAGCATTCACTACTATCAAAATTAGGGTTTCAAGCCCCCTCAGAGCCTTAGACAAAGGATCAATCAAGAAATGACATGATCTTCAACTTGTCTAGCCTCTTAAGTAGCTACAAAGGATCAAGAGGACTCCCACTCCAAGGATTAAGCACAAAGCTGCTCCCTTCTAGGTGGATCAAGCCTCAAGATCGCCAGTGTCACCAAATTAGGGTTTTGGTCGACCAGGGCCTCCAGATGGAAATTTTTCATCTGGGCACAAGCCAAGGATCAAAAACACAACCTAATATACTCCATGGAACCTCATGGACCCAATCATCCAGTCAATTTTGTCTCAGGGGATGTATTCATCAAAAATCAGGAATTAGGGTTTCTTGACCTAATTCACCCCTAAGTTGACTTTTAGGGCAAATCATGAGCCAAGACCAGGAGGATTTGAGGGTCTCTAATACACTACATTGATCCATTTACAACAATGGATTGATCCAAGAAGCTTGAGCAATAAGCCTCAATTTCATCTGCACCACAGTTAGGGTTTTAAGGAAAAAGTCAACTATAACTTTGACTTTTGACCAGGACATGCTCCCAAGCCCTATGAAATGTATAAATATACCCTATGACACCCATGGAACATGTCCATCAAGTTTGATTTAGGTCAAGGACATGATTTCCTGAAGAATTGCGCAGTTTGGAATTCATATGATAAAAAGTCAACTGTGCACAAAAGTCAACTTTGACTTTTTGAGATTTTTCACAAAAATGGATTTTTAACCCTAAAATGATGTTAATGTATGATTTGAATCATCATTCATCAAGAAAAATCAAGAAAAGTTGGATAACTTGTAAAAGGGGTAACCATAAAAACTTAGAAAATTTTCTAAGTTAAAAATAAAGTGGCTAGGGTACCAACTTTGGAGGGTCATAACTCCTAAACCACAAAGCCATTTTCTCCCATCCAAGGCTTTATTTGTAGATCTCATTGCCCTCTACAAAAACTTCAACTAGACCTAACTCCAATTCATTGTGGATTTTGAGCTATGAGTGAGCCAAAATGGCTGAAAACATGAAAGTACCACTTTTCCAACACTTAGAAAAAATTCTGTCCAAGACAGATTTTGTTGGAAACACCAAAACTTGTGGGGTTTTTCAACACAGTTACAAGCTGAATCAGTTCCAAAGATAAACATCAATGTTGTTACAAATGTTGCCAAGAATCCAAGCAACTAAATAGCATGAAACCAATCCACTTGTGCCAAGAATTATGGCTGCCACAACACACCATGTCAAGGCTGCCATGAAAAATCAGTTTGGGGGTTTTGTGCCATCCACGATTTCTGAGTCAAAAGGAGTGATCACTATGCCACATGCCTTCAATCTGATCATGAACCAACTAATCCAACTGATAGGGTTGAGTCAAAAAGCCAAGGAATCTTCCAACTTGAGATTCATCCACTTTGGCACATTTTGCCTTGAATTCAAAGGGGCATTAATGTGGAATAGTGCATTTTCAACAAATCCACTCTACTCAGTTAAGTTCTCTGATTAAACAACAATAAAAACATCTGAAGAATGTGATTTTGGTCAAGGCATAGCCCTGCTCTTGGGAATGGCTAGTTTGCCTTGCTTGAGAAGAAATCCTCCAAGCTAATCCATGCAAATGTGATCTGATCCAGCAGCCATTCACTATTCCTAAAAGACAAAAGTTGATCAACTATAAATAGAGTTTCCAATGGATCATTAAACTCACACCAAAGCCAGTTACAACACTGCTTTCTCTCATTCTTCCTTAAATCTCAAGTTTCTTGGTTTTTGAGTAACCACTATCGGGTTTTGAGTTGCAGCCTTAAGCAATCAATTCCAATTGCTCAAACACATCATATATGATGTATTTGAGGTGTCCAAACACTTAAACACTGACTGTAACACCTCAGGCTCAAAATCACCCTTCAACCAAGCCATTATGCCTCAATTATGCAGGTGGAGGTCTCCAGCTTGATCCAAAGAGTTTCAAAGTGATCCAAAGCTTGCAACACACTCCATAACATCCATTGAAGCTGTAGGGATCATTAATTCACAATTGGAACAAGGTTTGTGCAGAGTTCCATTTCAGCTTGCATCAAGGTAAGCCTCAAAACTCCAACTCCATGATCCATTCATATTTCCTCGCATGATATTTTTGCCAATTGCTTGCCATCATACGTTGATTGTTTTCCCTCAAAAAAATTTTTCATAGCACTCATAATCATGCCTACTCAATTGCTTTTGCAAAATTAGGGTTCATACGGCCACAATGATATAATTTGCTATACACTAAAAATGAATGAAATTGGGTATTGCCATCTTCTTCCTTGTGAAAAAACGCATGAGTTTGGTGTTTGAATCATGTCAAATGGTTGAGAAACGAGAGAGATGGAGGGCTTCATGCACGAGCTAGAGGAAGAAGATGGCCATGGCGCCATTTTCAGAAAATCCAACTAGTTTGATATATATTTTTCACTTGCCATGTTATTAATGAATTGGCATTGCGCCCCAGTGGTTGATCAGCTGGTTTGTATGTATTGGCAAGGGAAAGGTCTGGGGTTCGAATCCCCCTCGCCCCATACCTTTTTTTTATCACTTTTTCCTATTTTCCTATTTTTCATATTATTTTGTTAATAATTTGAAAAATTAATAACTCACTCAATTTTAATTAGTTTTGACTGATTCTTTTTGTAAAAAATCATAAAAATGTTGAAATATTTTATTCCACAAAAAAATTAGATTTATATTATGTATTTAATATAATTAGTATTTTTGTGAATAAATTCATTTTTTATTTGTTTTTAAACATTTTAAAATGAACATCCATCTTGAAAAATCAAGACCAAATGAGTTTTAATATCTCTTGTGATTTATACCTCATTTTTCAAACCTTAAACAAAAATCACAAGTGGTTTATTCAAATCTATTTGGTATTTTTCATTTATTTTCTTTAAATATTTACTATTTAAAGATTAAAATTAGGGTTTCTTTGATTTTCACCCTCATCAAACAAACTTTTGGGCCTCTATTAGAGTGTAAGACCCAACCCTTTTTTTGTAAAATACAAAATATTTTTTGGGCCTCACTTATTGTATAAGTCCCACTGTATTTTCAAAAACCTCGGCGCGCTCGCCAATTCAAAAATCAAACCTTGGGCCTCTCCTTGAGCTATAAGACCCATTTAAAACTTTTTGGGCCTCTAATAGAGTGTAAGACCCAACCCCCTTTTAACCAAAATCATTTTGGGCCTCACTTATTGTATAAGTCCCTTCGCGTTAAAAGAAAATCTCGGCGCGATCGCCATTTCAAACGAAAAAAACAATTGGGCCTACCCTCGTGTTATAAGCCCCACTCTTTTTTTTGGGCCTCTTGAGAGAGTGTAAGACCCAACCCCCTTGTACAGAAAACATTTTGGGCCTCAGTCACTTGTATAAGTCCCTCTGTACAAATTCAACAGTGCGCTCACTGATAAAACCCTGGGCCTCTCCTTGAGCTGTAAGCCCCAAATCTTTCTTTTTCAAAGCACTTTCTCCTTTGATTTTGAATATACTGTTGTTCTTAATCTTTCTTTTTTGAATAACTAACCAAACAACATGGAAGCTCTACAACCGAGTAAGTGGTTATTGCTTTCATTTACCGCATTCATATACATATAACTGTATTGTGGGGTTGTTTCACTGTAAGTCTTCTTTCATAAACTCATATCAACTGTGTAATAATAGTATAGATATTTCGAGTTTCCCCGGCAACTACGTCTAGAACTAGGTGACGTCGTTTTGTTTATTCGTAGAAATAGACAACTAGATCCCCAATAGGATCACCAGATACAGTCTTCTCTTCGGTTGTCCTCATTAGGAATTGTCAAGAAACTCTACTCCCATAGATGAATGTATTCTCCATGAATGGCATCTTTGAGTTTCTTCCAAATTCTCGAACTTTCCTGACTTGATCTATTCCTTGTGAATAGCTTGCCTTGATTTTTTTTGGTGTTTAGGGACCCACGGGCTTCTTAAAAGCATCGGCCTCCTCTTGGGCATCATACAAGGACCCACAGGCTTCCTAAAAGCAAACCCCGCCTCCTCTTGGGCTTAGTACAAGGACCCTACGGCTTCTTAGAAGTATTCACAACCTCCTCTTAGGCTTCGTATAATGATCTTTTCCTCCGGGAATGATAGCCTCCTCTTAGGCATCGTACAAGGACCCGTCGACTTCTTAAAAGTTTCCAGCCTCCTCTTGGGCTTCGTACAAATTGTCCCAACGACCTCCTAGAGGTATAGGAACAGAAATTAGTCATCTGCATAGAACAGTCCTTTCAAAGAGTCTACTACTGTTTCTCAAAGCATAGTACAAAAGATGAAACTCTAGACTTGGACAGTCTAATTCCCTTGAGTCTCAAAGACATTCTCAAGCACCCCTTCAAAAATAGGAAGAAAACCCGCAGACTCGGACAGTCTCAATACCCTTCGGATTTCCCACTTCCTTAAAGAACAGGAATAACCCGGATCCTTGAGTCAAATCCTTGAGTACAGTGTTGCTCATATAAGAACTGATTTTCTCTTTCACAATTAGTATACTGGACCTGTCACTCAACTGAAACAATTACAATAGCCTCCTCTTGGGCTTTGTACAATGATTCTCCCCAGCGGAGCTAACAATTTTAGCCTCCATCTCGGGCTTTATACGAGATACAAAAAGGTTCTTATTGAGCCAAACAAATTTTAGCCTCCATCTCGGGCTTTGTACGAGATACAAAAACTCTCTTGTTGAGTCAAATAGCCTCTATCTCGGGCTTTATACGAGATACCAAAAGACTCCATCGTCAAGTCAAAAACCTTTTAGCCTCTCTCTCGGGCTTTGTACGAGACACATAATAGCCTCCTCTTAGGCTTTGTATAAGAAAACCACTGGTTGATCCAATCAACCTTTTAGCATCAAAGATGTGCCTCGTTCACAGTACACAAACATCAACAACTCTTTCCCCTTCATCTAATCGCTGTAAGCGGCAAGCCTCTGGATCATCTACATCCATGCCACTGTCCTTCTTTTAGCATGAGAAATCCCTAAGGAAAGATGGCATTGCTCTAAACTGAGTTAAATTCTTCTCCTTCAGGTTAAAACCCCCTATAAAGGAAATTATGGCATTGCTAGGATCCGCGTATCCCGGTTAAAGTAATCCTCCTTTACAGTCAGTCACCCAACAGTCGTGACAAACAGACCCTCTTTAGAGATGACAAATTCTCTCTAAAGTCAACACCTTTAGCTTCACATCTTAGGCTTCAAACAAGATACAAATAAACTTTTCAGCTTCACATCTTGGGCTTTGAACAAGATACAAACCACCTTTCGCTTCATGTCTTGGGCTTTGAACAAGACACCAAAAACCATTTCCTCCCATAGAATAGGAGGAACTACGAACGCTCTGATTTCCCTGTTTTGGTAAACGGGAATACATAGGCATAAGATCGAAAGAAAAGATCTTAGCGAGCACACTAAACAAAAACCTAAAATCCCATACTCTCGTATATCTATCAAAAAGCAGTATCCTAACAAAATCCAAGAGAGAAATCAGTATTGGCGAAAATACAAATAACCAGTACAAAGGCCCCCCACATTGATCGCATCCGTAACCTAACAGACCGCTGTTTAAACTCAGTATGCAAGTAGGGTTAATTGGAGACATCTATTTCCCTTCCTTCATCAGCTTTAATAGGAATAAAAATGAATCGGCCTGTAGTAAACTCAACCACAGAGAGCGACCAGCGCTTAAGAACCGCGTCCAAAATCGCTCACTACACCCATGTGCATTCATCAATCACTTTACATGATATGTATCTTTGATATGCAACTTTGTGCATTTTGGTGAAACTTGTTTCTCATTCTTGTCTCCTTCTCATCTCTCCTTCTTACATCCTTTCATTTGTGAATTGTATGGTGATTCATATGCATTATGAGGTGTTCCTAAATGACTTTGGTTCTGACTTTAACCTTTTGTGAAGCATTATTGCATGATCACTTTGCATTCCCACTCATCTTTCATCTATTTCTTGCATGCTGCACTTCTTTGGTGTTTAGGACACTACTTGAGCATAGTTGGTATGGGTTTAACATCTTAACCTTATAGAACATCCTTTAGACATATGTTCTAACTTTGAGTGATTTTAATCTCTTAGAATCCTTATTCATTGACTCTTGTTTTGTTTGATCATTACTTGTCATCCTTTCCTTATTTCTTTACTTGTAATTGGTTTTGAACTAACCTTTTCATGTAGGTGCAAATGGTAAGTAAGTGTGTGGATATGCTTATACACTTCTTTCTCTCATTTTCTCTTATTTCTTTTAATCTTTCTACTTGTGATCATGATAAGCATTTATATGCTTTCCTTGAATAATTTGTTCTTCATCCTTCTTTAAGATCTACTTAACTTTTATCTTGGAAGTAAGTTGTTTCTTTCATTCTTCTTCTTCTTCTTTCTTTTAGGATTAGATTTCTTAAACCACATTAATCTTAGGATCTCCAAGCATGCCAACACTAGGGTGAGTCTTAGTCTCCCTCTTTAGTTTTTACCTTTACTCCTCTTTTGAGTCTCTTCTTCTCATCTTAAAACAAAAGTAAAAAAACACCTAATAAAGGCAAAACAAATATTGTATTTGAGCCTTTCATGTAAGAATGAGATAGTGAGGGGCCTTCTCTCACTTTCTTAGAATGTTTAGCGTACGTCTCGTCTTGGGTCGATATGCGAGGCATTCGATCCTACATGAAGGACTTAAATACAATGTGCGTTACAAAACATAAAACAATCAAAACACTTCTTTCTTAAAAGACAAAAACAAACAACATTTATTTTCTCATCTCTTCACTCCTTCCTTAAGGACTCGTCATGTCCGTTTCACCGCAAACAGGTAACGCCTAAGTCTCCCTACAGCGAGCTGCAACACCTAACTGCTGGAACGCGCACTCTGACATTTCCACTAAAACACAAACAAATTTCCCTTAGCTGAGGGGAACTACGTCGCTCTGATTCTCATGTTCCCGATGAGATACGTAGGCAGTGGGGTAGGGCCCATTCGAGCACTTCTTTTATTTTCCCTACATTTGTTCTCTTTCTCTCTCCTTTCCTTTTCCAGTTTTCCAGCTAGCAGTTCCTTTTCCAGTATCCTTTCCTTACACCCTTTGATCGAGACAAGCAAGCGTGGATCCCATCGGGTACAATGGACGCGAGGGGGTGCTAATATCTTCCTCTCGCGTAACCGACTCCCGAACCCAGTTCTCTTGGTCGCAAGACCATGCTCTTTCCTTCCCTCAGGTTTACGCAGTGTTTCCTTTCCCTCTCTTGGGATAAATACACATTGCTGGCGACTCTATTTCCGTACCACTTTCCCGTTTGTACTAGGATGAAAATCCCGGGAGCGACAGTGTTGAAGAGTTTTATCTTTTGTAGGATGCCCAAAAGAGGGCAAGGGCCTTAAGGGATGAGAATCAACCCTAAAGTGGCCTGAGG
This sequence comes from Lathyrus tuberosus, assembly GCA_022829125.1. NCBI lineage: Eukaryota > Viridiplantae > Streptophyta > Magnoliopsida > Fabales > Fabaceae > Lathyrus > Lathyrus tuberosus. The sequence goes on along the minus strand of JALAZF010000199.1, from coordinate 2,234,520 downwards.
TTTGACACTGGAAAGACTGCTCTAGCAAAGGATGACTAAGTTCTGTCTTATACCTTTAAGAGGTCGCGAGGGTCCTTGTATTAAGCCCAAGAGAAGGCATGAGAACTTCTAAGAATCCGAAGGGTCCTTGTACAAAGCCCAAGAGGAGGCGGGGATGCTTTTAGGAAGCCCGTGGGTCCCCAAACCAAGAGAAGTTCAAGAAATGCAATTCACAGAGAAGAGATCATTCCAGGAAAGTTCGAGGGTTTGGAAGAAACTCAAGAGATGCTATTCACGGAGAATAGATCAACTCTGGGGAGTAGATTTTCTTTGACAATTTCTAGGGGTGACAGTCTGAGAAAATGTTCACCGAGAATACTTCCTTTCTCTTTGTTCCATATTGTTTAACCCCAAGAGAAGGGAAGACTGTATCTGGAAATCCTAAGGGGATCTAGTTTTGTTTGTATTTAAAGAGTGACCAACAGGGCTTTACCTAGTTCTAGACGTAGTTGCCGGGGAAAACTCTAAATAACTATACTAGTATATATACAGTTGATATATGACGAGTATTTAAAAGGTATGAAAGAAGACTAACCATGCGCAACTTCCCACAATACAGTTATGTATATGAAAGCATATAAAAGAAAGCGGATAAACACTTACCCGTTGTAGAGCTTCCATGCTGTTTCGTTAGTTGTTCAAAGAAATTAAAGAAAGTTTTGATAGAAACTATACATTTGGATTCAAAATCAAAGGAGAAAGTATTTTGAACAGAGATTGGGGCTTACAGCTCAAGGAGAGGCCCAAATTTTAACAGTGATTGCATTGTTGTTTCGAATATCGTATCGGGACTTATACAACGACTGAGGCCCAAAAGGTTTTGGTCAAAAAAGGGGATTAGGTCTTACACTATATTAGAGGCCCAAAGTATATTTTTGTACAGGAGATGGGGCTTACAGCTCAGGGAGATGCCCGGTTGATTTTGAAAAGGCGACAATCGCGCCGTTGTTTTGAAAATATACAGAGGGACTTATACAATATGTGAGGCCCAAAAAATATTTATTTACAAAAGGGGTTGGGTCTTACACTCTATTAGAGGCGCAAAAGTGTTTTTAAGAAAAAGAATTGGGACTTATAGCTCGAGGAGAGGCCCAAAGGATTTGATCTTGAACTGGCGACCACGTCGAGATTTTTTTAATGCAGAGGGACTTATACAATATCTGAGGCCCAAAAGGTTTTGTATTTTCAAAGGGTTGGGTCTTACACTCTCTCAAGAGGCTCAAAGAGTTTGAAAAAGATTTGCTTAGGGTGATTACGATCAAAACCCTAAATTAATTTCAAAATGTATTTTAATTAAATAAAAATTTAATTAAAATGATCAAAATTATCAAACATGTGTGAAAAACAAGTTGTGATCTTGGATTAATGTTTGAAAAATCACATTTTTATCCATAAAAATATTGGAAGCCATTTAAGGTTGGAAAATCAAGAAAGAAAAAAATACTTTAAATGTCAAAAAACAAATAAAAATTAATTCTTTGCAAAAATATCAAGTATATGAAATATATAATATTTTTGGGAAATTATTGTAAAATAAAATATTTTAACATTTTTGTGAATTATTAAAAAAAGAATCAACTCAAAATCATTAAAAACCAGAGAGAAATTAATTTTTGAATCAATTAAATAAAATCACAAAAATTCAAATATTTAAAAATTCAAAAAAGGGCGCCAAGAACACCAAGTTCTTGCCCGCGCCCTCTGTTTCTTCAGATTTGCGTTTTCCCCTCAATCTCACTGAATACTTGATGAAATCACACAATCCACATATCAATCTACTCGTTTTCACCTCACGATCATGTCTATGGTCTTTAATTTCATTTATTTTTAGCATGGAATAAGAAATCAAGATAAAACCTCAAGAACCCTAAATTCTGCAAGAAGGCTGGAAATTTTGATACACGATTCACACAAAGCAATTAATTGAGGGGAAACCCTCCATACATGATTATGAACATATGGCAAAATTATTGTGTGAGGAAATATGCATGAATCATGAGATGACTAAGTTTAGGCTTACTTGAAGGTCGTGGCAGCAAGAGCAATTTGATTTTTTGAGTTGGAGGTGTTACAGATGAGTTGTGATGATCTGAACAGCTTCCCTACACCATATGGAATGTGTTTGAATGCTTGGAGTGATTGGAAATGGACTGGAACAGGTTGTAGCACCTCAACTGCAATTTAGTTGAAAGCTTGAGCAATTGGCTGGTGATTTTGTGGAACTGGTGTTCCAGATGTTGTTTAAGTGTTTGGATCACTTCTATATGATGTTTATGAGGTGTGTGTGTGATTGGTTTGGTTGGAATTGCTCTCAAACTCAAAACCTTATAGTGACTTGTTTTAGAAGGCAATTTTGGAAGTGAGAAGGTGATTTTGAGGAAAGCACCAGTTTAGGTGCTTTTGTGTACTTAAACTGATCACAAATGAGCTCTATTTATAGTATAGCAAGTTTGTTTTGCAAGGAATAGGGTATGGCAACTGGTACAGGTCTGTGGCCAATTGGATCATTTTGGAATCTCAAGTTTCCTCTAGCCATTGACTAGAGGTTAGAGCACAGGCCTATGTGTCTTTGGTTCAGGGATAAGTCTTGACTGAACTTGGATAATATTGTCTTGATGAATGCCACCTCTATGCATCAGTTAAATGCTTTGAAACAAAATTGAATATTTGAAGCATCTTTGAATTTAGGAGTGGCATGCCTAAACATAGATCCATGGACTTGGGAGGCTGATAGATCAGTGTTTGTCCCTTGGTTGTTCCCCCTTGAGGTGTGTAGATGGATAAGCATGCTTGGAATTGCACAATTTGAGCAAATCGAGCCTTTATGCACAAATCTGCCTTGCCATGACAGTTTGTAGTAAGGCATGTTGCAGCTGTCATAACTCCTAGCTCAGGTGGATTTTGATGGAGTTCTTGGACATTTTGGAAAGCCCTTATGTGACACAACACATGTGTGATCATAGTTTGTCTTGAAACTTTTTGGATCCAAGTGAAAAATGTCCCTACATTTTGAGAAAAAGCAAGATAGATTCTGACTTAGTGAAAATTTCACTAAGTGTTGGAAAAAGTGACATTTCATGTTTTCAGCCATTTTGATCACTCCATAACTAAAAATCCATGAAGAATTGGAATGAGGTGTAGTTGACACTTTTGAAGTATGCCATGAGAGCTACAAATCCATCTTTGGACCATCCAAAATGGTTGCTTGGATCTCAAGTTATGATCCTTGGAAGTTGGTTCCCTAGCCACTTTGTTCCATAACTTAGAAAAATTCTAAGTTTTTATGGTTACCCCTTTTACAAGTTATCCCACTTTCTTTGATTTTTCTTGATGAATGATGATTCAAATCACATATTAACATTGTTCTAGTGTTGAGGAACCATAATTATGAAAAATCTCAAAAAGTCAAACTTGACTTTTGTGCACAGTTGACTTTTTATCAGATGAATTCCAAACTGTGCGATCCTTTATGAAATCAAGTCCTTGACCTAAATAAAACTTGATGGATATGTTTAATAGGTGTTATGGGGTGTATTGAATCATGTCCCAAGCTTTGGGAGAATGTCTGGGTCAAAAGTCAAAGGTACATTTGACTTTTTCCCCGAAACCCTAATTGTGGTCCTGATGAAATTTAAGCTTGTGGATCAAGCTTCTTGGATTAATCCATTGTAGCAAATGGATAAATGTGGTGTATTAGAGGCCCTTAAACCATGTCTTGAGGTCTTGGCTCATTTTGTGTCCCAAAAGTCAACTTAGGGGTGAATTAGGTCAAGAAACCCTAATTCCTGATTTTTGGTGAATGCATTCCCTTAGGCTAAATTGAATTGATGATTGGGTTTATGAGGTCCCTTGGAGTATCATAGGTTATGCTTTGAAGCATTAGCTCATGCTCAGTGGAAAATTTCCATCTGGAGGCCTAAGTCGACCAAAACCCTAATTTGGTGACACTGGCGATCTTAAGGCTTGATCCACTTGGAATGTTGCAACTTTGTGCTTGATTCTTGATGTGGGAGTCCTCTTGATCCATTTATGAATGTTTGAGAGGTTAGATAAGTTGAAGATCATGTCATTTCTTGATTGATCCTTTGTCTAAAGCTCTAAGAAGGCTTAAAACCCTAATGCTTGATTGCAGGGAATGCGTAAACATCTCTGAGGAGATTGATGAGGCATAATGGCACATCCATATTGTGATGATGATTTGCACAATGATGGGAAATCTTCATGGTCAAAATTTGGGGTATGACAGATGCCTCTATTTAATCTTCTTAGACCCGAAGGTGCGAATGACGAAGGTATTCGGGCATTCGGTGTGCAAGTTGATTAAATATCGGAATACCCAAAATTTTGATGGTGGTTATGAATGGTAGTTTGGTCATCCATCTTCTTTTGCTAAGCGATGATGCTTAGAAAAGATAAAAACTTCCCCTCGGTCCTGGTTTTCAGCCAAAGAACTGGTCTAAGTTTCTTTTGTCAATAAACTTCCCCTCGATCCTGGTTTCCTACCAAGGAACTGGTCTCAATTTCTGAAATAAACTTCCCCTTGATCCTGGTTTCCTACCAAGGAACTGGTCTCAGTTTCTGATATAAACTTTCCCTCGATCCTAGTTTCCTACCAAGGAACCGGTCTTAGTTTTTGATGTAAACTTCCCCTCGATCCTGGTTTCCTACCAAGAAACTGGTCTTAGTTTTTGATGTAAACTTCCCCTCGATCCTGGTTTCCTACCAAGGAACTGATCTCAGTTTCTTTTGTCAATAAGCTTTCTTGACAAGGGACGCTATTCGTAGCGGTTTTTCCTCAAACTTCTCGCCGAATTTTCATGGAGAGATGCCATTTGATGGAAAATCTTTTGATGTCAGACTTGCTGGGGAACCCATTGGTCTGAGCTGTGGAGGTGTACAAACTTCTCTATTCGAGACACCATTTGTTAACTCTACTGGGGAAAACTAGTCTCTTGAAAGACTGCTTTCGTTTAGGGATATTACATCATACTTTTCCTCTAGATTCTCGAAAAAATGCCATACAATGTACCCTAATTTTGAGGTGCTGATGACTTCATTAACATTGATTTTCTGGAGAGAAGAACCACTATGTTGCTGAGAGTCTTTAGTTGAGAGGCTCTCTCTAGGATTTTCCTTAATCTGGGAAAGCAAAGATATCATCTTCAATGGCGAAGTGTGACGTTTATTGAATGCCTTCTGGTCTTTCCGAGGTTCAAGTTATCAAAGTGTGGTCGAAGACCGTCTCTAACCCAGAGATAAACTGGAGAGAGATTGCTTAGATGATTCATTTCCCGACGAGGAAAGAACTGACAACTCAATTGACAAGACGACTTTTATTACTTAGGGGGCAAGACCAACTAGCGTGATAGTGATGCAATATGAATGTGAATGTAAATCAATAATACATGATGTATGTATGTTTATGCTGACAAAACTGACACGACATACAGACTAAAGGATGAACATGACTGGATATTCGGCCACTGCAGGGGATGAAAAGTATCACTGGTCCAAAAGTAGCAACTCTGCCTTGCTTAGGAGAGATAGTCCCTGTGGGGAACAACCGTTGGTAGGGCTTAGGAGATAAGAACTCTGTCGGGGATGTCGGACAAAACATTCACCTCTAACACAGCTGATCCTTCATTCAGGTGCACTAGTTTAGAATGAGTACTTTGATTCTGCACTTTGAAGCTCGATTACTTCTGGAGTAGCGATCGATGCTCTTTAGATGTTCAACAGTCAAAAGAAATTGCCATCTTTATTTTAAAAGCAGAAAATTAAATTCATTTTTGTTTTATTTCAAGAATCGTAAATCATATTAAAAACATCATTCTGTAAAGCTAAAACAAATTAGAATTACAAACAAAAGCACTAGGGCTCAAATTTTATTGATAGGATGGAAATCAGCCAAACGCGTGATCCCATAGAGTATTTACAAAGTTATAAAATGATAATTTACGGGAAAAGGGGCTACATTGAAACATAACGACCGCTATCCTTCTACCAACTTTGAATTCGGGACATCCTGAGCTTCCGTCGAAGATGACCTTGACTGGAGTTTTCCTAACGGATGGCATGACTGCCGCTGAGGGATTTACCTCTTTGTTGGATGTAGTTACTTGCCATTATCCCTACCTTTTGCCTGGATTGTACTTTGAGATTTCCAATCCACCGGGATGATTTTTGATTATGTCTCTAATTTTTGCCTGGACCGCCCTTTCGGGTTTTTAATCCACCGAGACGTTTTTTTCTTTTTTTTAATTTTATTTAAGCAAAGTATTTCTTGACTACGTCAACATTTGTGGGGTAGGCAAATTCTTCTCCATCCATGGTTGCGAGTCTCAAGGCGCCGCTTGAGAAGGCTTTCTTTACCACATATGGGCCGTCATAATTCGGAGTCCACTTGCCCCAGGAATCAGTAAGGAATGATTGTATCTTCTTGAGCACAAGGTCTCCTTTCCTGAAGACACGAGGTCGGACCTTTTTGTCAAACACCTTCTTCATCCTTTGCTGATACAACTGACCGTGGCATAGAGCCGTTATTCATTTTTCTTCGATTAGATTCAGTTTGTCGTGCCGACTTTGGCAGCATTTAGCTTCTGTTAACTTAGCTTCAATCAATACCTGGATTGATGGGATCACTACTTCTCGTGCCAGTCTTTATAGGTTATAACCATCTTTTGAACAATCTTCTTGAAGTTCTTGTTAGCCGCTTCTACCGCTCCGTTCATCTTGGATCGGTAGGGAGATGGGTTATGGTGTTTAATCTTGAACTCAGTGCATAACTCTTTCATCATTCTATTGTTCAAGTTGGATCCATTATCAGTAATGATCTGGCTTGGAACACCATAACGGCAAATGATATTGTTTTTGATAAATCAGACCACCACCTATCTGGTTACATTGGCGTATGACACTGCTTCGACCCACTTGGTGAAGTAATCAATGGCTACCAGGATGAACCGATGTCCGTTCGAAGCCTTGGATTCGATCATGCCAATCATGTCGATTCCCCATATGGAAAATGGCCATGGGGAAGAAAGAACTTTGAGATACGTCGGCGGTACATGGATTTTGTCTGAGTATATCTGACACTTGTGACACCTCCTCATGTACTTGTAGCAATCGGATTCCATTGTCAACCAATAGTACCCTGCTCTCAGAATTTTTCTCGCCATTGTGTGTCCGTTGGCATGAGTGCCAAAGGATCCTTCATGAATTTCTTTTATCAGCACGTTTGCTTCTAGTTTATCTACACATCGGAGCAAGACCATGTCAAAGTTTCTCTTATAGAGTGTATCACCGCTCAGGAAGAAGCTTCCTGTTAGCCTTCTGAGGGTCTTTCTGTCCTTTCTTAATGTCACAGGTGGGTACTCTTGTTTCTGAAGGAAGCATTTGATATCGTGATACCAAGGTTTATCGTCTATGATTGCTTCGATCGTGAAGATGTAAGTGGGCCGTTCAAGGCGCGTTATGTCAATCTTAGGTATGTCATTCCATTGACCTACACTAATCATGGAAGAGAGAGTGGCTAATACATCAGCCATGTGATTCTCTTCACGAGGGATATGGTGAAACTCGATTCTGTTGAAGAATGGTAAAAACCTTCTCGCGTAGTCTTTGTAAGGAATCAATCCTGATTGGTATATGTTCCAATCTCCTTTGATCTGATTGATAACCAGGGCTGAGTCGCCATACACATCCAAGTCTTTGATCCTTAAGTCGATCGCTTCTTCGAGACCCATGATACAAGCTTCGTATTCGGCCTCATTGTTTGTGCACTTGAATGTTAATCGGGCAGTGAAAGGAATGTGGGTACCCTGAGGTGTTATGATGATGGCCCCAATTCCATTTCCATAATGATTGACAGCTCCGTCAAAGATTAATCCCCATTGGGAACCTGGTTCTGGCCCTTCACTGGGTAGCGCTTCATCGCAATCTTTCATTTTTAAGTACATGACATCTTCGTCTGGGAAGTCAAACCTGATCGGTTCTTGATCGTCAATCGGTTGATGAGCCAAATGATCAGCTAAAACACTTCCCTTTACGGCTTTCTGAGCGTGGTACTCGATGTCATATTCTGATAACAACATTTGCTAACGGGTTATCCTTCCCGTGAGAGCAGGCTTTTCAAAGACGTACTTGATTGGATCCATTTCGGAGATTAACTAAGTAGTGTGACGAATCTTATACTGGCGAAGACGTTTGGCCGCCCAAGCCAAAGCATAACAAGTTTTCTCAAGCATAGTGTATCGAGTTTCACAGTCAGTGAACTTCTTGCTCAAATAGTAGATGATAGACTATTTCCTTTTTGTTTCGTCTTGTTGGCCAAATACACAACCCATAGAGTCTTCCAAGACTGTTAAGTAAATGATCAGTGGTCTTCCTTCCACTTGAGGTGACATAATTGGTGGGTTCAACAGGTATTCCTTGATACTGTCGAGGGAGGTTTGGCAATCTTCTGTCCAAACACAGTCCTGATTCTTTTTGTGTAATTTGAAAATCGGCGCACATGTCACGGTCATGAGGAATATAAATCTGGAAATGTAATTCAAACGTCCAAGGAATCCCCTGACTTGTTTTTCAGTCTTTGGAGAAGACATTTCTTGAATAGCCTTGACCTTGTCAGGATCAACCTCAATTCCTTTCTGGCTGACGATGAACCCTAAAAGTTTCCCTGAACGGACACCGAATGTGCACTTATTGGGATTCAAGCGGAGTCTGTACTTTCTCAACCACTCGAATAGTTTTGACAGGTGGGTCATATGCTCCTCTTCTGTTTTAGATTTGGCAATCATATCATCGACATATACCTCGATTTCTTTGTGTATCATGTCATGAAACAGAGTAGTCATGGCCCTTTGATAGGTTGCCCTGGCGTTCTTCAAACCGAACGACATTACCTTGTAACAAAAGGTGCCCCATGAGGTGATGAAAGAAGTTTTCTCCATGTTTTTCAACGCCATTTTGATCTGATTATAGCCCGAGAATCCATCCATAAAGGAGAAGACTTTAAACTTTGTTGTACTGTCTACCAGCATGTCTATGTACGGTAAGGGAAAGTCATCCTTTGGACTTGCTTTGTTCAGATCCCTGTAGTCTACACACATTCTGACCTTTCCGTCCTTTTTTGGAACTGGTACTATGTTGGCTAGCCATTGAGGATATTCTGATGTGGTGAGGAAACCTGCGTCAATCTGTTTCTGTACTTCCTCTTTGATTTTGATAGCCATGTCGAGATGAGTCCGTTTTAGTCTTTGTTTTGCCAGCAGACATTCTGATCTTAACGGTAGATGATGTTCCACGATGCTGGTATCCAACCCTGGCATATCCTGATAGGACCAAGCGAATACATCGGGAAACTCTTTGAGAAGCTTTGTCAAACTTTCTTTGACAGCTGGACTAAGCAGTGCCCCAATCTTGACCTCTTTTCTCTCTTCTTCTGAACCCAAGTTGGCCGTTTCCAACTGCTCTTTGTGAGGTTCAATGGACCTTTTCTCTTGCCTGAGTAATCGGGAGATCTCCTCTGGAATTTCTTCATTATCTTCTTCTTCAGCCTCAAATACCGAGAATTTAAAGTTAGGAGAACGCATTGGATCGTATGTTTTAATGGGGTTTAAAACAAGCAATCTGCATGACGTTATGATTTGTTTTTAGAAGAGATAGAGAGAATGCAAGAGTGTGGTGTAGTGTAATTTTCTGTAAAAATGCTTGTTTTTATTATTTGAGATGTTTTTTAGGATTACCATTTTCTGAAAAAGCGAAAAGAGAAAACAATAAATGCGGAAATTATAGAATGACGTTTATTTTATTTATGATTTTGTCGATTCATGGAACTACAGCCCGATAAAACAAAACTCTGTCGCTTTGGGCAGAGCGAAGAGGGACATCTACAGAAAGTGAGCCCTATCAAAACATCTGTTTCACCTAGGGCAATGTAGCGCGGGTTTTGTGGTTTCGAATCACTATCGCTTTGGTACTACAGTTCGATTTATTTTTTATCCTATTGAAGCTGATGAAGGAAGGGAAATAGATGTCTCCAATTAACCCTGCTTGCAAACTGAGGTTAAACAGTCAAAACTGTTGGTTTACAGATGCGGCTTTAGTTTGTGGGTCTCTCTCTGCTTATTTTGTTCAGAACGAAATATCGGGACAGTTCATGGGGAATTTGTTGGGATACTGTGCTAGATTGGCTGGAGGTAGGGGACTTAAAGGTTTTTTTATTAGTGTGCTCGCTAAGATTCTTTTTCAATCTTATGCCTACGTATTCCCGGGATAGGGAAATCAGAGCGATCGTAGTTCCTCCTATTCTAGGGGAGGAAATGGTGTTTTGGTGTCTTGTTCAAAGCCTAAGACATGAAGCTAAAGGTGGTTTATATCTTGTTCAAAGCCCAAGATGTGAAGCTGAAGGTGTGGCGAGCGATTTTGGATGTGGTTGCGAAGCACTATCGCTCTTTGGTATCTACAGCTCGATTCATTTTTTATCCTATTAAAGCTGATGAAGGAAGGGAAATAGATGTCTCAAATTAACCCTGCTTGCAAACTGAGGTTAAACAGTCAAAACTGTTGGTTTACAGATGCTACAAAGATTCGGGGTCTCTATTAGGTTTATTTTTTTAAAAGTGGTGTTCGGTTAATTGGTGGGAGGTTAAGATGTTAGGACGGATATTTGAAAGTATGGGATTTTGGGTTTTTTGTTTAGTGTGCTCGCTAAGATTTTTCTTTCAACCTTATGCCTACGTATTCCCGTTTACCGAAACAGGGAAATCAGAGCGTTCGTAGTTCCTCCTATTCTATGGGAGGAAATGGTGTTTTGGTGTCTTGTTCAAAGCCCAAGACGTGAAGCTAAAGGTGGTTTGTATCTTGTTTAAAGCCCAAGATGTGAAGCTGAAAGGTCTATTTGTATCTTGTTCAAAGCCCAAGATATGAAGCTAAAAGGGTGTTGACTTTAGAGAGAATTTGTCATCTCTAAAGAGGGGGTTGTATGTCACAACTGTTTATAAAGGAGAATTACTTTAACCGGGATGTGTGAATCTGGCAATGCCATAATTTCCTTTATAGGGGATTTCTAACCTGAAGGAGAAGACTTTAACTCAGTGTAGAGCAATGTTATCTTTCCTTAGGAATTTCTCATGCTAAAAGAGGGACAGTCGCATGGATGTAGATGATCCAGAGGCTTGCCGCTTACATCAATTAGATGAAGGGGAAGGAGTTATTGATGTTTGTGTACTGTGAGCAAGGCACAACTTTGATGCTAAAAGGTTGATTGGATCAACCAGTGGTTTTCTTATACAAAGCCTAAGAGGAGGCTATGGGCCCAACAATAGGGTGTTTTTATGTGTCTCGTACGAAGCCTGAGAGAGAGGTCAAAAGGGGTTGGTCCTACAAGAGGATCTTTTATACTCAACAAGAGAGTGTTTTTGTATCTCGTACAAAGCCCGAGATGGAGGCTAAAATTTGTTTGGCTCAATAAGAACCTTTTTGTATCTCGTATAAAGCCCGAGATGGAGGCGAAAGGGGTGATTGACTCAATGAGGGAATCTCTTATGTGTCTCGTACAAAGCCCGAGAGAGAGGCTAAATGTTTGCTTTATTGGGAAGAATCATTGTACAAAGCCCGAGAGGAGGCTATTGTAACTGTTTCAGTTGAGTGACAGATCCAGTATACTAATTTTAAAGAGAAAATCAATTCTTATATGAGTAACACTGTACTCAAGGATTTGATTCAGGGATATTTCCTTTTCTTTGAGGAAACGGGAAATCCAAAGGGTATTGAGACTGTCCGAGTCTACGGGTTTCCTTCCTATTTAATGAAGGGGTCACTTGAGAATGTCTTTGAGACTCAAGGATATTAGACTGTCCGTGTCTAGAGTTTCATCTTTTGTACTATGCTTTGAGAAACAGTAGTAGACTCTTTGAAAGGACTGTTCTATGAAGATGACTAGGTTCTGTTCCTATACCTCTAGGAGGTCGTCGGGACAATTTGTACGAAGCCCAAGAGGAGGCTGGAAGCTTTTAAGAAGCCGACGGGTCCTTGTACTAAGCCGAAGAGGAGGCTATCATTCTCGGAGGAAGAGATCATTATACGAAGCCTAAGAGGAGGCTGTGAATACTTCTAAGAAGCCGATGGGTCCTTGTACTAAGCCCAAGAGGAGGCTGGGATGCTTTTAGGAAGCCGTGGATCCCCAAACCCCAAAAAATTCAAGACAGGCTATTCACAAGGAATAGATCAAGCCAGGAAAGTTCGAGAATTTGGAAGAAACTCAAAGATGCCATTCACGGAGAATACATTCATCTTTGGGAGTAGAATTTCTTGACAATTCCTAATGAGGACAGCCAAAGAGAAGACTGTATCTGGTGATCCTATTGGGGATCTAACTGTCTATTTCTACGAATAAAAGAAACGGCGTTACCTAGTTCTAGACGTAGTTGCCGGGGAAACTCTAAATATCTATACTATTATTACACAGTTGATATGAGTTTATGAAAGAAGACTTACAGCGAAACAGCCCCACAATACAGTTATATGTATATGAAAGCGGTAAATGAAAGCGTATAAACACTTACTCGGTTGTAGAGCTTCCATGCTGTTTGGTTAGTTGTTCAACAAAGACAGAAAAACAACAGTATATTCAAAATCAAATGAGAAAATGCTTTGAAAAAGAAAGATTTAGGGCTTACATCTCAAGGAGAGGCCCAGGGTTTTACCAGTGATTGCACTGTTGAATTTATACAGAGGGATTTATACAAGTGACTGTGGCCCAAAAAGGTTTTATGTACAAAGGGATGGGTCTTACACTCTCTCAAGAGGCCCAAAACATTTTTAAAGAAAAAGAGTGGGGCTTATAACACAAGGGTAGGCCCAAATGATTTTTCCGTTTAAAATGGCGATCGCGCTGAGGTTTTCTTTTAACGCAGAGGGACTTATACAATAAGTGAGGCCCAAAGTTGTTTTTGGTTAAAAGGGGATTAGGTCTTACACTCTATTAGAGGCCCAAAAGTTTTGAATGGGTCTTATAGCTCAAGGAGAGGCCCAGATGGTTTATTTTTAAACTGGCGACGATCGTGCCAAATTTAAAAATGTACAGAGGGACTTATACAATAAGTGAGGCCCAAAATATTTCTGTACAAGTGGGTTGGGTCTTACACTCTAATAGAGGCCCAAAAGTTTTTTGAAAATGATTTGTGAGGGTTGGATTAATCAAAAACCCTAATTTATTTCCAAAGTGTATTTTAATTGAATAAAAATTCAATTAAAATGATCAAAAATTGTTTAACATGTGGGAAACAAATTATGATCTTGGATTAATGCTTCAAAAATCCAGTATTGACCTACAAAATAATTAGAAGTCATTAATCTTTACAAAATCAAGAGGGAAAAAATATTTTAAATGTCAAAAACAATTAAAATATTAATTCTTTGCAAAAATATCAATTATATGAAATAAATAATATTTTTTGGGAATTTTTGGAAAAATAAAATATTTCAACATTTTGTGAATTATTAAAAAAAGAATCAACTCAAAATCATTAAAACTCAGAGAGAAATTAATTTTTGAATCAATTAAATAAAAATCACAAAATTCAAATATTCAAATGTTGGAAAATGGCGCCAAGAACAAGGGCAAGAACACGCGCGTGTTCTGAGTTTCCCAGATTTGCATTTTCTATCCAATCTCACTGAATATTTAATCATATCATGCAATCCACATACCAATCAACTCGTTTCAACCTCACGATCATGTCTATGACAATTAATTTCATTTAAATTAAACATAAAACAAGAAATCATGAACAATCCTCAAGAACCCTAGATTCTGCATGAAGGCTGGGATTTTTTATACACGATTCAAACAATGCAATTAATTGAGGGGAAACAGTCCATGCATGATTATGAACATATGGCCAAATTATTGTGCAGCAAAAATTGCATGGATTGAGAGATGACCAAGTTTAGGCTTACCTCTAGGTCGTGACAGCAAGAGCAAATTGATTTCTGAGTTAGAGGTGTTACAGATGAGTTGTGATGATCTGACGAACTTCCCTACACCCTATGGAGTGTGTTTGAATGCTTGGACTTGATTGAAACTGGCTGGATCACTTCATGGCATCTCAACTGCAACTTGGTTAAAACCTTGAGCAATTGACTGGTGATTCTGAGAAATCAGTGTTCCAGTTGTTGTTTAAGTGTTTGATCAGCTCATATGTGATGTATATGAGGTGTGTGTGTGATTGGTTTGATTGGAAAAGCTCTCAAACTCAAAACCCGATAGTGACCTGCCTTAGAAGGCACAATTGGAGTGAAAGAAGAGATTTTCAGAAAAGCATCTGTTTGATGGCTTTGGTGTACTCAAACTGATCACAATTGAGCTCTATTTATAGTAGAGCAAGTTTGTTTTACAAGGAATAGTGAACGACAACTGCTGAGTAGGTTTGGCCAATGTTGGCAAATGAAAATCCAAGTCTCCTCTAGCCATTGACTAGAGGTTAGGGCACAGGCTGCTGGTTCCCTTGGTCTTGGATAAGTCTTGACTGAATTCAGTTGCTAAGAGCTCAGTCCATGCCACCTTGATACTTCCATTGAATGCTCCAATCCAAAATTGGAGTCTTGTCCCTATTTTGGCAATTCTAGGTTCAACATGCTATTTCTTGTTCCAAAGACTTTGGAGGCTTGGCTCAGTGATTGTCCCCTTTAGATTCAATCCTCAGAGGTGTCCAAGTGGATAGGAGTGTTTGGATTTGGCTGATTTTGGCAAATCGACCAAAAGTGCAGAAATCTGCCTTGCCTTGGCAGATTTCAGCAAGGCATCTTGCCAATGTCATATCTCATAGCTCAAATTGAATTTGGTAATGTTCTTGGCCATTTTGGAAAGCCCTTACATGATACAACAACTGTTTGAACATGTTTGGTTTTGATCTCTTTTGAATCCAAGTGAAAAATCCCCCTACATTTGGAAAAAAGTAAAGGCAGATTCTGACTTAGTGAAATTTTCACTAAGTGTTGGAACAAAGTGACTTTTCTTGATTTTGATCACTCCATAACTCAAAATCCATGAGGAATTTGGACATAGGCCAGTATGAAGCTTTTGTAGAGAGCAATGTGATCTAAAAATCAAGCTTTGAATGGGGAACAATGGCCTTGTGGTTTAAGAGTTATGGTCCTCTAAAGTTGGCACATTAGTGTCACTTTTTCTATAACTTAGAAATTTTTCTAAGTTTTTATGGTTACCCCTTTTACAAGTTATCCCACTTTCTTTGATTTTTCTTGATGAATGATGATTCAAATCATACATTAACATCATTTTAGGGTTAAAAATCCATTTTGGTGAAAAATCTCAAAAAGTCAAAGTTGACTTTTGTGCACAGTTGACTTTTTATCAGATGAATTCCAAACTGTGCAATTCTTCAGGAAATGTGCCCTTGACCTAAATCAAACTTGATGGACATGTTCCATGGGTGTCATAGGGTATATTGAATCATGTCTTAGGGTTTGGGAGCATGTCCTGGTCAAAAGTCAAAATTACAGTTGACTTTCCTCGCGAAACCCTAATTGTGGTGCAGATGAAATTGAGACTTGTTGCTCAAGCTTCTTGGATTAATCCATTGTTGAAAATGGATCAATGTAGTATATTATAGACCCTCAAATCATGTCTTGAGGTCTTGGCTCATGATTTGTCCCAAAAGTCAACTTAGGGGTGAATTAGGTCAAGAAACCCTAATTCCTGATTTTTGATGAATGCATCCCTTGAGGTCAAATTGACTTGATGATTGGGTCCATGAGGTTCCATGGAGTATATTAGGTTATGTTTTGGATCATTGGCTTATGCCCAGATGAAAAATTTCCATCTGGAGGCCCTGGTCGACCAAAACCCTAATTTGGTGACACTGTCGATCTTGAGACTTGATCCACCTAGAAGGGAGCAGCCTTGTGCTTAATCCTTGAAGTGGTAGTCCTTTTTATCCATTGTGGATATTTTAGAGGCTAGACAAGTTGAAGATCAAGTCATTCCTTGACTGATCCTTTGTCTAAGGCTCTGAGAGGGCTTAAAACCCTAATTTTGATTGTAGTGAATGCTCAACAACCCTTGAGGCAATGGATGAGGCATGATGGTTCATCCATATTATGATGATGATTGACACAATGATGGGAATCTTAGTGGTCAAAATTTGGGGTATGACAGATGCCCCTATTTAATCTTCTTGGACCCGAAGGTGTGAATGACGAAGGTATTCGGGCATTGGGGTGCAAGAGTGTTAGTTCTTGGATTGGCTGGAATTTTGGTAAAACAAAGTCTATCCAATGTTGATGTCAAGGTACTGATGTTGCAACATTGAGATTCAACACTGGGCTGTGTTAAGTATGTATTTGCTGAAGTTGGATGTCTGATGTCATATAGGCGATGTTGTGACATTAGATCTGCAGAATTAATAACAGCAAGCTGTGATGTTGTTAGGGTTGCGTGTTAGCTAGAATTGTGGAGAGCAAGCTGTCTCATTGGATGCGAATATCTTGGGATAGATATTTTCTGCTGCATAGGAGATCAGGTGCAGATTTGTAGGAGATTTAAAAGGTTGAAGACTTAAAAACATTTTAGGAGAAAATCTGTTTTAAATATTCAGTTTTAAATAACAAATCTGGGAGATATTGTAGAAGGTCCAAGACCAATTCAAGGAGCTATATAAAGCGCACAAGACCAAAGGAAAAAGGTACATAAATATAGAGAGAAGATCAGGAGCATAGGCTGAGTGTCTTGAGTATTTTGTACGAGTTGTATATCCAGAATTCTAGGGTAAATTGCTGAGTCGTTTTCTGTCCTCTCTTAGAAGCTATGAAGCAATAGAGAGTTGTTACTTGATCAAAGCTGTGAAGTAAGATCAAGGTTTCTCAAAGAGGTTGTTCTTTGAGTGTTTTAGGTATTGAGTAGTGTTCTCATATCTAAGTGGGTTCTTAGGTAGAAAGTCGCTAGTAGGAATTAAGTTTAGGAGATTGTCAACTGGGTTGTTGAGTCTGTAAATTAATTCTACAAGTAGTGAATTTCATCCCTGGCTTGGTAGCCCCCAGACGTAGGTAGTTAGACCTAACTGGGTGAACAATTCTTGGTGTTATTTTGCTGTTTATTCTGTCGATTGTGCAGAGTGTGTTGTTGTGACATCACACCTTAACATCACACGTCTGATACCAGAATTTCAAAGAGGATTAAATATCGGAATACCCGAAATTTTGATGGCTATGAATGGTAGCTTGCGCATTCATCTTCTTTTTCTAAGCAATGATGCTTAGAAAAGGTAGACTTCCCCTTGATCCTGGTTTCCTACCAAGGAACTGGTCTCAGTTTTCTTTTGAAATAAACCTCCCCTCGATCCTGGTTTCCTACCAAGGAACTGGTCTAAGTTTCTGATTTAAACTTCCCCTCGATCCTGGTTTCCCACCAAGGAACTGGTCTTAGTTTCTGATATAAACTTCCCCTCGATCCTGGTTTCCTACCAAGGAACTGGTCTTAGTTTCTTTTGTCAATAAACTTTCTTGACAAGGGACGCTATTCGTAGCGGTTTTCCTCAAACTTCCCGCCGAATTTTCCTGGGGAGATGCCATTTGAGTGGAAAAAGTTTTGATGTCAGACTTGCTGGGGAACCCATTCGTCTGAGTTGTAGAGGTACACAAATTTCTCTGTTGGAGATGCCATTTGTTGACTCTATCTGAGGAAAATGAGTCTCTTGAGAGACTGCTTCCGCTTGGGGTCTTACATCATACTTTTCTCGGGATCTTCCCGGAGAAATGCCATATGATGGGCTCCAGTTTTGAGGTGCCGATGACCTTTTCATCAGCGGTCTTTCGGAGAAAGGAAGCTGTACTGCCAAATCTCTACTTAGGAGGCTTTCTCTGGGGATTTTTTCTTTAATCCGAGAAAGCAAGGATATCATCTTCGACGGCGAAGAGTGACATCTGTAGAAAGCTTCTCTGGCTTTTTAGAGGTTCAAGTTGTCAAAGTGGTCGAGTGTCGATTCTAATCCAGAGATACACTGGAGGCGAGATTGTTCAAACGCAGCATTTCCTGATGAGGCAAGAACTCACAACTCGATTGAGAAGACGGTTATCACTAGGGGACACGACCGACTAGAGTGATAGTGATGCAATATGAAATGTGAATGCAAATCAAATGCATGATGTATGTATGTATATGCTGACAAAACTGACGCAACATACAGACTGACGAGTGAACACGACTGGATACTCGGCCATCGTGGGGCGAAGAAGTACCGTTGGTAAAAAAAAGTAGCAATTCTACCTTTCTTAGGAGAAATAGTCCCTGCGGGGAATACCGTTGATCGGGCTTAGGAGATAAGAACTCGACCGAGGGTATCAGATGGGAAAGCCTCATCTCATACTGCTGATCCTTCGTTCAGGCGTACTGGCCTAAAAGGAGTACTTTGATTCTGCACTTGGAAATTCAAACGCCTTTGGAGACGCGATCGACGTTCTTCCGATGTTCAACAGTTAAAAGCAATTGCCATCTTTAATTTAAAAGAAGAAAGAGTTTTAACAAGTAAATTCATTTTTGTTTCATTTCTAGAATCGCTAATCATGTTAAAACGCCATTCTGTAAAGCTAAAACAAATAAGAATTACAAACAAAAGCACAAGGGCTCAAATTTTATTGATAAGATGGAGATCAGCCAAACGCGTGATTCCAAAGAGTATATACAAAGTTTGAAAATGGTAATTTACTGGGAAAAGGGCTACGTTAAAACATAACGACCACTATCCTTCTACCAACTTTGAATTTGGGACATCCTGAGCTTCTGTCGAAGATGACCTTGACTGGAGTTTTTCTCCGATGGATGATGTAACTGCTGCTGAGGGACTTGCCTCTGTTGAACATATTTACTTGCCATTATCCGTAACTTTTGCTTGGATTGTACTTTGAGATTTCCAATCCATCGGGATGATTTTTTTTTTGTCTCTAACTTTTACCTGGACCGCCCTTTCGGGTTTTCAATCCACCGAGACTTTTTTTTAGGCGAAGTATTTCTTGACTACATCAACATTCGTGGGGTAGGCAAATTCCTCTCCGTCCATGGTTACAAGTCTCAAGGCACCGCCTGAGAAAGCTTTCGTGACCACATAGAGGCCATCGTAATTTGGGGTCCATTTGTCCCGAGAGTCAGTGAGAAACGATTGTATCTTCTTGAGCACAAGGTCTCTTTTTCTGAAGACACGAGGTCAGACCTTTTTTTCGAACGCCTTCTTCATTCTCTGCTGATACAACTGACCATGGCATAGTGCCGTGATTCACTTCTCTTCGATCAGATTCAGTTCGTCGTGTCGACTTTGACACCATTCAGCTTCTGAAAGCTTAACTTCCATCAATACCCGGATTGATGGGATCTCTACTTCTATGGGGAGAACTTCCTCCATTCCATATACTAGAGAGAAAGGGGTTGCCCCTGTTGAAGTGCGGACAGATGTTCGATAACCATGAATAGCAAAGGGTAGCATCTTGTGCCAATCTTTATAGGTTACAACCATCTTTTGAACGATCCTCTTGATGTTCTTGTTAGCCGCTTCTACCGCTCCGTTCATCATGGGTCGGTAGGGAGATGAGTTATGGTGTTCGATCTTGAACTCAACGCACAACTCTTTCATCATCTTGTTGTTCAAGTTAGATCCATTATCTGTAATGATCTGGCTCGGAACATCATAACGGCAGATGATATTGTTTTTGATAAATCGGACCACCACTTGTCGGGTTACATTAGCGTACGACGCTGCTTCGACCCACTTGGTGAAATAGTCAATGGCTACCAGGATGAACCGATGTCCGTTTGAAGCCTTAGGTTCGATCAAGCCAATCATGTCGATTCCCCATATGGAAAAAGGCCACGGGGAAGAAAGAACTTTGAGATGTGATGGCGGTACATGAATTTTGTCGGAGTATATCTGACACTTGTGACACCTCCTCATGTACTTGTAGCAGTCGGATTCCATGGTCAACCAGTAGTACCTTGCTCTCAGAATTTTTCTCGCCATTGTGTGTCCGTTGGAATGAGTGCCAAAGGATCCTTCATGAATTTCTTTCATAAGCATGTCTGCTTCTGGTATGTCTATGCATCGGAGCAAGACCAAGTCTAAATTTCTCTTATAAAGAGTATCATCGCTCAGGAAGATGTTTCCAGCCAGTCTTCTGAGGGTTTTTCTGTCCTTTCTAGACGCCCCAGATGGGTACTCTTGTTTCTGAAGGAAGCATTTGATATCGTGATACCAAGGTTTGTCGTCTATGACTGCCTCAATCGTGAATATGTAAGCGGGCCTTTCAAGGCGCATTATGTCAATCTTAGGTAAGTCGTTCCATTGACCTACACTAATCATAGAAGAGAGTGTGGCTAAGGCATCAGCCATGTGATTCTCTCTACGAGGGACGTGATGAAAATCGACTCTGTTAAAGAAGGGTAACAACCTTCTTGCATAGTCTTTGTAAGGAATCAATCCTGATTGGTATGTGTTCCAATCTCCTTTTATCTGATTGATAACCAAGGTTAACTCGCCATATACGTCCAAGTTTTTGATCCTTAAATCAATCGCTTCTTCGAGACCCATAATACAAGCTTCGTATTCGGCCTCATTGTTCGTACATTTGAACGTAAGTCTGGCAGTGAAAGGAATGTGGGTACCCTGAGGGGTAACAATGATTGCCCCAATTCCATTTCCATAATGATTAACTGCTCCGTCAAAGATAAGTCCCCATTGGGAACCTGGTTCTGGCCTTTCACTTGGTAACGGTTCATCGTAATCTTTCATTTTTAGATACATGACATCTTCGTCTGGGAAGTCAAACCCGGTTGATTCTTGATCATCAATCGATTGATGAGCCAAATGATCGGCTAAAATACTTCCTTTAACAGCTTTTTGAGCGTGGTACTCTATGTCATATTTTGATAATAACATCTGCCAACGGGCAATTCTTCCCGTGAGAGCAGGCTTTTCGAAGACATACTTGATTGAATCCATTTCGGAGATTAACCAAGTAGTGTGACGAATCATGTATTGGCGAAGACGTTTGGCTGCCCAAGCCAAAGCGCAACAAGTTTTCTCAAGCATCGTGCACCGAGTCTCGCAGTCGGTGAATTTCTTGCTCAGATAGTAGATGGCAGACTCTTTCAATGATGGGAATCTTAGTGGTCAATATTTGGGGTATGACAGATGCCCCTATTTAATCTTCTTGGACCCGAAGGTGTGAATGGCGAAGGTATTCGGGCATTCGGGGTGCAAGAGGATTAAATATCGGAATACCCGAAATTTTGATGGCTATGAATGGCAGCTTGCGCATTCATCTTCTTTTGCTAAGCAATGATGCTTAGAAAAGGTAAACTTCCCCTCGATCCTGGTTTCCTACCAAGGAACTGGTCTCAGTTTTCTTTTGAAATAAACCTCCCCTCGATCCTGGTTTCCTACCAAGGAACTGGTCTAAGTTTCTGATTTAAACTTCCCCTCGATCCTGGTTTCCCACCAAGGAACTGGTCTTAGTTTCTGATATAAACTTCCCCTCGATCCTGGTTTTCTACCAAGGAACTGGTCTTAGTTTCTTTTGTCATTAAACTTTCTTGACAAGGGACGCTATTCGTAGCGGTTTTCCTCAAACTTCCCGCCGGATTTTCCTGGGGAGATGCCATTTGAGTGGAAAACGTTTTGATGTCAGACTTGCTGGGGAACCCATTCGTCTGAGTTGTAGAGGTACACAAACTTCTCTGTTGGAGATGCCATTTGTCGACTCTATCTGGGGAAAATGAGTCTCTTGAGAGACTGCTTCCGCTTGGGGTCTTACATCATACTTTTCTCGGGATCTTCCCGGAGAAATGCCATATGATGGGCTCCAGTTTTGAGGTGCCGATGACCTTTTCATCAACGGTCTTTCAGAGAAAGGCAGCTGTACTGCTAAATCTCTGCATAGGAGGCTTTCTCTGGAGATTTTTTCTTTAATCCGGGAAAGCAAGGATATCATCTTCGATGGCAAAGAGTGACATCTGTAGAAAGCATCTCTGGCTTTTCAGAGGTTCAAGTTATCAAAGTGGTCGAGTGCCGATTCTAATTCAGAGATACACTGGAGGCGAGATTGTTCAAACGCAGCATTTCCTGATGAGTCAAGGACTG
This sequence comes from Lathyrus tuberosus, assembly GCA_022829125.1. Lineage (NCBI taxonomy): Eukaryota > Viridiplantae > Streptophyta > Magnoliopsida > Fabales > Fabaceae > Lathyrus > Lathyrus tuberosus. Next base: position 2,212,336 of record JALAZF010000199.1, on the reverse strand, counting down.
ACAACTCGATTGAGAAGATGGTTATCACTAGGGGACAAGACCGACTAGAGTGATAGTGATACAATATGAAATGTGAATGCAAATCAAATGCATGATGTATGTGTGTATATGCTGACAAAACTGACGCAACATACAGACTGACGAGTGAATACGACTGGATACTCGGCCATCGCGGGGCGAAGAAGTACCGTTGGTCAAAAAAAGTAGCAATTCTACCTTGCTTAGGAGAAATAGTCCATACGGGGAATACCGTTGATCGGGCTTAGGAGATATGAACTCGGCCGAGGGTATCAGATGGGAAAGCCGCATCTCATACTGCTGATCCTTCGTTCAGGCGTACTGACCTAGAAGGAGTACTTTGATTCTGCACTTTGAAATTCAAACACCTTTGGAGACGCAATCGACGTTCTTCCGATGTTCAACAGTCAAAAGCAATTGACATCTTTAATTTAAAAGCAGAAAAATTTGTAACAAGTAAATTCATTTTTGTTTCATTTCAAGAATCGCTAATCATGTTAAAACGCCATTCTGTAAAGCTAAAACAAATAAGAATTACAAACAAAAGCACAAGGGCTCAAATTTTATTGATAAGATGGAGATCAGCCAAATGCGTGATTCCAAAGCGTATATACAAAGTTTGAAAATGGTAATTTTCAGGGAAAAGGGCTACGTTAAAACATAACAACCACTATCCTTCAACCAACTTTGAATTCGGGACATCCTGAGCTTCTGTCGAAGATGACCTTGACTGGAGTTTTCCTCCGATGGATGATGTAACTGCTGCTGATTGACTTGCCTCTGTTGAACATAGTTACTTGCCATTATCCCTAACTTTTTCCTGGATTGTACTTTGAGATTTCCAATCCATCGGGATGATTTTTTTTTTGTCTCTAACTTTTTCTTGGACCGCCCTTTCGGGTTTTCAATCCACCGAGACTTTTTTTTAGGAGAAGTATTTCTTGACTACACCAACATTCATCGGGTAGGCAAATTCCTCTCCGTAAATGGTTGCAAGTCTCAAGGCACCGCCTGAGAAAGCTTTCGTGACCACATAGAGGCCATCGTAATTTGGGGTCCATTTGCCCCGAGAGTCAGTGAGAAACGATTGTATCTTCTTGAGCACGAGGTCTCCTTTTATGAAGACACGAGGTCAGACCTTTTTGTCGAACGCCTTCTTCATTCTCTACTGATACAACTGACCGTGGCATAGTGCCATGATTCGCTTCTCTTCAATCAGATTCAGTTCATCGTGTCGACTTTGACACCATTCAGATTCTGAAAGCTTAACTTCCATCAATACCTGGATTGATGGGATCACTACTTCTATGGGGAGAACTGCCTCCATTCCATATACTAGAGAGAAAGGGGTTGCCCCAGTTGAAGTACGGACAGATGTTCGATAACCGTGAAGAGCAAAGGGTAGCATCTCGTGCCAATCTTTATAGGTTACAACCATCTTTTGAACGATCCTCTTGATGTTCTTGTTAGCCGCTTCTACCGCTCCGTTCATCTTGGGTCGGTAGGGAGATGAGTTATGGTGTTCGATCTTGAACTCAACGCACAACTCTTTCATCATCTTGTTGTTCAAGTTAGATCCATTATCTGTAATGATCTGGCTCGGAACACCATAACGGCAGATGATATTGTTTTTGATAAATCGGACCACCACTTGTCGGGTTACATTAGCGTACGACGCTGCTTCGACCCACTTGGTGAAATAGTCAATGGCTACCAGGATGAACCGATGTCCATTTGAAGCCTTAGGTTCGATCAAGCCAATCATGTTGATTCCCCATATGGAAAAAGGCCACGGGGAAGAAAGAACTTTGAGATGTGATGGCGGTACATGAATTTTGTCAGAGTATATCTGACACTTGTGACACCTCCTCATGTACTTGTAGCAGTCGGATTCCATGGTCAACCAGTAGTACCCTGCTCTCAGAACTTTTCTCGCCATTGTGTGTCCGTTGGAATGAGTGCCAAAGGATCCTTCATGAATTTCTTTCATAAGCATGTCTGCTTCTGGTCTGTCTACGCATCGGAGCAAGACCAAGTCAAAATTTCTGTTATAAAGAGTATCATCGCTCAGGAAGAAGTTTCCAGCCAGTCTTCTGAGGGTTTTTCTGTCCTTTCTAGATGCCCCAGATGGGTACTCTTGTTTCTGAAGGAAGCATTTGATATCGTGATACCAAGGTTTGTCGTCTATGACTGCCTCAATCGTGAAGATGTAAGCGGGCCTTTCAAGGCGCATTATGTCAATCTTAGGTAAGTCGTTCCATTGACCTACACTAATCATAGAAGAGAGAGTGGCTAAGGTATCAACCATGTGATTCTCTCTACGAGGGATGTGATGAAACTCGACTCTGTTAAAGAAGGGTAACAACCTTCTTGCATAGTCTTTGTAAGGAATCAGTCCTTATTGGTATGTGTTCCAATCTCCTTTTATCTGATTGATAACCAAGGCTGAGTTGCCATATACGTCCAAGGTTTTGATCCTTAAATCAATCGCTTCTTCGAGACCCATAATACAAGATTCGTATTCGGCCTCGTTGTTCGTACATTTGAACGTAAGTCTGACAGTGAAAGGAATGTGGGTACCCTGAGGGGTAACAATGATTGCCCCAATTCCGTTTCCATAATGATTAACTGCTCCATCAAAGATAAGTCCCCATTGGGAACCTGGTTCTGGCCCTTCACTTGGTAACGGTTCATCGCAATCTTTCATTTTTAGATACATGACATCTTCGTCTGGGAAGTCAAACCCGGTTGATTCTGGATCGTCAATCGGTTGATGAGCCAAATGATTGGCTAAAATACTTCCTTTAACGTCTTTCTGAGTGTGGTACTCTATGTCATATTCTGATAATAACATCTGCCAACGGGTAATTCTTCCCGTGAGAGCAGGCTTTTCGAAGACATACTTGATTGGATCCATTTCGGATATTAACCAAGTAGTGTGACGAATCATGTATTGGCGAAGACGTTTGGGTGCAACAAGTTTTCTCAAGTATCGTGTACCGAGTCTCGTAGTCAGTGAATTTCTTGCTCAGATAGTAGATGGTAGACTCTTTCCGTTTGGTTTCATCTTGTTGGCCAAGTACACATCCCATTGAGTCATTTAGGACTGTGAGGTAAATGATCAGTGGTCTTCCTTCCACTGGAGGTGATAGAATCGGCGGATTCAGCAGGTATTACTTAATACTGTCGAAGGCAGTTTAGCAATCTTCTGACCAAACACAATCCTGTTTCTCTTTTAGTAATTTGAAAATCGGCGCACACGTGGCGGTCATAAGGAATATGAACCTGGAGATGTAGTTCAAACGTCCCAAGAATCCTCTGACTTGTTTTTTAGTTTTCGGAGAAGGCATTTCTCGAATGGCCTTGACCTTGTCAGGATCAACCTCAATTCCTTTCTGGCTGACGATGAACCCTAAGAGTTTCCCTGAACGGACACCGAAGGTGCACTTGTTGGGATTCAAGCGGAATTAGTACTTCCTCAAATGCTCGAATAGTTTCGACAGGTGGGTCACATGCTCCTCTTCTATCTTAGATTTTGCAATCATGTCATTGACATATACCTCTATTTCCTTGTGTATCATGTCATGAAAAAGAGTAGTCATGGCCCTTTGATAGGTTGCCCCGGCGTTCTTCAAACCGAACGGTATCACCTTGTAACAAAAGGTACCCCATGGGGTAATGAACGAAGTTTTCTCCATGTCTTTCGGCGCCATTTTGATCTGGTTATAGCCCGAGAATCCATCCATGAAGGAGAAAATTTTGAAATTTGTTGTGCTGTCTACCAGCATGTCAATGTGTGGTAAAGGAAAGTCGTCCTTTGGACTTGCCTTGTTCAGATCCCTGTAATCAACACACATTCTGACCTTTCCATCCTTTTTGGGAATGGGTACGATGTTGGCTAACCATTGAGGATATTCAGATGTAGCGAGGAAACTTGCGTCGATCTGTTTGTGTACCTCCTCTTTGATTTTGATGGCCATGTCTGGGTGAGTCCGTCTCAACCTTTGCTTTACTGGCGGACATTCTGATCTTAACGGTAAGTGATGTTCCACAATGTTGGTATCCAACCCTGGCATATCCTGATAGGACCAAGCGAATACATCAGGAAATTCTCTGAGAAGCTTTATCAAACCCTCTCTGGCAGTTGGACAGAGTAGTGCCCCAATCCTGATTTCTTTTCTCTCTTTTTCCGAACCCACATTGATCGTTTCCAACGGCTCTTTGTGAGGTTCAATGGACCTTTCCTCCTGTCTGAGTAGTTGAGAGATCTCTTCTGGAATTTCGTTGTCAACTTCTTCTTCAGCCCCAAATATCGGGAACTCAAAGTCGGGAGAAGGCATCGGATCATATGTTTCAACTGGGTTTAAAACAAGCAATCAGCATGACGTGATAATTCGTGTTTAGAAGAGATAGAGAAAAATGCGAGTGTGTGAGTGTATTTATTTTACTGCTTGTTTTTTTTAATTGTTTTTTAGGATTACCATTTTTTGAGAAAAGCGAAAAGAAAATAGTAATTAATGCGGAAATTACAGAATGACATTATTTTATTAATGAACAAGTCGATCCTTGAAACTACAGCCCTATAAAACAAAACTCTGTCGCTTTGGGCGGAGCGAAGAGGAAAAATTTACAGAAAGCGAGCCCTATCAAAACATCCGTTTCACCTGGGCAGGGTGAAAGGTTAAAAATGGCAATTACTTTGACTGATGAACGATCTTCGGAACCTCGACGACAACCCATTGGCGGCGAACTCCTCGGTGAATCACAAAGTCTGGCACCTTCCTTAATTTGTCTTCAGAAATAACGCTGATTTCTGGTGGAGCAGGATCATTGGAATCTGTCTCCCAGGCAGAGTTGTCGTAGGAGGATTCCTCAGTTGTATTTTGCATAGCATTGGTGCTCTTAGCTGTATCTCCCCATCCAGTTGGCTGGATATCTTCGAGCCTGATACGATAGCTTTCGGGAGCGGTGTACTTGACCATATAGTCAAATTTTCCACTTGGTTGTCCCAGGGTGTCCCATACTTTCCTGGAACTGGAGGGGTCATCCCTCTCGATGACGTTGACCTCGGGAAAAGCATAGTTGATGAATTCCAGTCCGGCAAACGTTGCAAATTCATCGTCATGTTGAGTAGTTTCTAAATGACCTGAGTGTTGATCCCATGACATGGTGGGGACACAGGTAATCTGTTCATTGACGGTCAGCTGATTTTCATTGTTCGGCTGACTCTCTTGCCCCAAATCTCCTAGATAAGGTTGCCACATTGGCAGGCCATCCATTGGGCCATAGTAGGTGTAGTCAAAATTGTCTTTCATCGGAGTGTCTTCCTCTAATGAATTTGGCGGAGCACGACATCCTTCCGGATCACAATCCCCGTATATCATTTCGATGTCTGACCTGGGTATAAATCTCGGACTCTCTGTAGGAAAGCAAAAAGGAGTTTGTGTTTTGTCCTGAGACATATAACCGTCCTTGTTAAGATAGGACTCCCACTCTTCCTCTGTGTTAGAGGGATCTTCCTCATTGATGGCATGGACTGCTTGAGGGACTGGGTGAAGAAAACCTCCACTGTAGAAGTAGTCCTGAATGGGATGAAGACTTCCATCGCTGGAAGCTGTCTGGGTACAGGTTGCAGAAAATCCAAGACCCTTCTTTATTTATTGTCAATAGGAATGACAAGTTGTCCCCATCCGGTTGTATCGGTACCCTCGACCGCTTTGATAGCATCTTTGTATGAGGAAATCGAGGTTCCTCCTTGGGATTGATTGTCCTTGCCCACCGACAGCGCTTGGAACTGTGTCCCAATAACCTCCTCGGGTTCTACACAAGTAGATAATGATAAGTTACTCACGAGCAAGGCCTGTTTCCCACAGACTGTGACAAGTTGATCGTTCTGAATGAACTTTAGCTTTTGGTGGAGGGTCGAAGTGACCGCTCCAGCCTGATGTATCCAAGGTCTTCCTAATAAACAACTATATGTTGCCCGGATGTCCATGACCTGGAAAGTGACTTGGAAAGTGTGAGGACCGATAGTTATGGGAAGATCAACTTCGCCGATAACTGTTTTTCTAGATCCTTCGAACGCTTTGACGATGACCTCGCTGATTCTCATCGGAGGGCCTTTGAATGATAATTGCATCAAAGTGGACTTCGGCAAAACATTCAGGGATGACCCTGTGTGTACCAGTACGCTGGCTAAAGCATCGTCCTGGCAGTTAACTGTAATGTTGAGCGCCATGTTATGACGGCGACCCTCTTCGGGTAACTCCTCATCACTAAATCCCAAATTATTGCAGGAAGTGATGTTAGATACAATGCTATCGAACTGTCTAACCGTTACATCCTGTTCCACAAAGGCTTGCTCTAAGACTTTCTGTAGAGCCTCCCTGTGGGCTTCTGAACTGAGTAACAGTGATATTCTGTCTGAATTACTGGATTGACCGACTGATGGATCGGAGCTTCTGTCTGAAGTTCCTTTTCCTTGTTAGGTTCTCCAACTCCTCGGTTGAAGATTCGACCGCTCCGTGTTACACGACTGATGTCTGCAATATTCACGATGGAGGGTAATGGAATTTCCTTTCCATTTTCAACTATTGTTTCACCGTATTTGTAAGGGATCACCTTAGCTGATTCACACGGTAGTGGTCCCGGTAGATAGATGACTATGGGAACCTTCTGATTTTTCTGACCATTATATGTAATCTCGATCCGCTCCCGGTTGGGAGCTCTAGATTCGTCAAACTGAGGGACACTGGCAAAAACATCCCTGGTCTGGTGACGACCAGAGATTGTGACAACATCCTCGACTTGATTGGCAAGGTAGCTCGGCGTCCAGTTGATGGGTCCAGAACCTGGATATGGGCAAATCTCTCCACGATCCACCTGACCCTGAAGAGCTACTCTCACAAGGTAACACCCTTGGTTACTTTCTGAACAGACACTACAATGGTCATAATTGCGTGGTGGCACCTGGCCACGCCCACTTTGAATATAATGTAACCTCACTAGGTTAGCTTCCATAGATCGGACATCTTAACTTTGACGTCGGGTAGGATTCCTGTTACTGATATTAATCTGCTGAGTATCTTCATCCAAATAGATTGGCATCCATCAGTGATTTAACAAGTGCTGAAGTGCCTCCTGGACAAGGGTATAACCTCGATCGTTTTCGCAACCTGCTTTACAGCTTTGATAGTCGTGTGATATTAAGAATCCGAGTCGGACCTGCTCAGCATGTAACTCTACCAGGTTGGTATTCATCATGCGAATATCGAAGATTTGAACCATATTGATCTGATAAGGGTTCCTATCATGGTAGTCTTGGATCCATCCAAGATCCATCTGATGCTGGAGGGCCTCTTGTATGAAAGAGCATCCTTGTTTGTTTACCGAGCAAGTCAGACAGAAACTATAATCGTGTCGTGGCAGATTATGATATTGGCTTTGCCTTGAATGCATTGCCACCAGGTTGACATTTATCGCACGGATGTTGTGGTTCTGAATGACGTTGGAATTCGTGTAGACCATGTTAACTCCACGAACTCGGTGCTCTTGGATCCATCCGAGATCCATCTGTTCCTGTAGAGCTGATTGCACCACAGAACATCCTTGATTGCTTTTAGAGCAGACATCACATTTATGATAATTATGAGGGGGCACATGGCCATATCCACTCTGTCTACAATGCATCTTGACTTTATTGGTCCTCAATAAGAGTACATCATGAATCTGATAAACATTGTTAGACTCTTTCTCGATCAGGTTGACTGCAGCTTTCTCGTGTTGAGGCAGCGGGTTCGTGAGAACATTGGGATTCGTATCTTTGAAAGATAAGAGCCCGCTCCTAACAAGCTTTTGTACGTCAGATTTGAAATTGAGACAATTCTCTATGTTATGCCCCGATCCTCCTTGATGATAAGGGCATGTCTGATCCGCTTTGAACTAAAAAGGCGGATTTTCTGGTACTGTAAGAGGAGACTTCGTCTGGATGTGCCCCTTGGCCAGTAATAACAGAAATAGCTCTGCGTACAACATGGGTATAGGATCAAACCCTGGTGGCCGTGTTGTACGGTTGTTATTGTATGAAGGACGAGCCTGCTGAAGAGGCTGTTGTGTCCTTTGCTGATTAGGTTGGCTTTGCGCAACCTGAGGTTGATACGTAGGAATAGGCGCAGGGCTGATAGCAGGAGTTACAGCTGCTACCGGTTGATAATGTCGCCTTTGCTTTCTGAGAGAGATATTCCCAATATCTTGCTCTTTTTTCTTAGGGAGAGCACTACCGTATCGTTTTGTACTACTCGATGATCAAGCGTCTTTTGCCAAACGTCCTTCTCGGACGGCTTCCTCAAGACGAACTCCCATGCCCACCATCTTGGTGAAGTCACTGAACGCACTGGCAACCATTCTGTCGTAGTAAAATGAGCTTAAGGTCTTTAAGAAGATCTTTGTCATCTCTTTTTCCTCAAGAGGTGGACAAATTTGAGCGGCAATTTCACGCCATCTCTGGGCGTACTCCTTAAAGGTTTCCTTGTCCTTTTGTGACATTGATCTGAGTTGATCTCTGTCCGGTGCCATGTCTAAATTGTATTTGTATTGTTGGACAAAGGCAGTACCAAGATCTCTGAATGTGCTAATCGTAGCACGGTTTAAACCCATGTACCATTTTAATGCGACACCGGTTAAACTATCCTGAAAGTAGTGAAACAGTAGGTCCTGATTCTCAGTCTGAGATGACATTCGCCGAGCGTACATCACCAGATGTCTCTGAGGGCAAGAGTTACCCTTGTACTTTTCAAAGTTGGGCACTTAAAATTTGTGCGGAACTTTCACCTTGGGGACCAAGCAGAGATCTGCGGCGTCCTTTCCAAATATATCCTGACCGTAAATGGCTTGCAGTTCCTTCTGCATTTCCAAGAACTGTTCCTGGAATTCATCCATTCGGTCAAACATAGTTTCCTTTTTACCAGAAGGTATCAGTGAAGTCTGTCCTTTCGGGACAGTGTGCACCACAGGGGGTGGTACTGTGACTACGGCAGTGAGTCTTGGCGTTTCCCCTAAGTTTGTAACCTTCAGGAGTCTTCAGTATGCCCCTGGCACCTTCACTTTCCCGAAGTTTGTAACCTTCAGGACCAGCGGCTTCTATTATAATTCCCTGATCTTCAACGATCGGCGGAACATATCCTTCCGGGATATAGTTTACAGGCATGCCCCAAGGACGGTCTTTCGGCATTTGATACCTAGGATCAAACTTCTCCACTATGGGCACTGAGGTGATCTCCGAGATCACAGTCCTTTGTAGCTGAGCTTCTGCCATGGCCTGCATGTCGTTACGAAGCTTTCTCATATCCTCTCTCAAAGCGTCGATCTCTTCTTTCAACTCTTTGTTCTCTTCCTCAAGATCATCCATCTTTTTCTGACGATTAGCCCGAGTATTGTACGAGTGAGACAGTTTGACTCTAGAACCGAGACACAAACGTGAGATTAGTAGGTAAGAAGAATACGCAATGTGAGAATGATGAATGCAATGATTATATTAATTGTTTTTCTGGTTTAATCAAAATAAACTTCGACAATTAGATTGCAAATATCAAACGGTGGGGAAACCCCTTTTTATTGAAATTCAAAGGATTGCAGAAATGAAAATACAGTAGAATACAAGGTGCAGAAACAGAAACCTAAGCTAATGGGTCTCGAGTCCTCTCTGAAGAGAAATCGGGTGCTGACTCTGGTACTTTCCTTTTCTTTGACCGGGGCTCTTGGGCCGTTGTCGGGTTGTCATTCCTTTGCCAAGTGAAAGGAGCGAGCAAATTCCTTTGGTCATCCTGATTATCCATAGCTTGTTGCTCTAAAATCTCAATCAGAGCATCCTTATCTTTCAGCAGTTGCTGTATTTTGATGCACTCTACGTTGAGGGTGCGGTACTTGTTCTTCCAAGACCTCCTCTCCCTTTGAACTTTGTTGAGAGTAACCTGAAGATTTTCAGTTTCCGTCATGAAGTACATGACAGATTCCCTTGGCGGAAGAACTTCGTGATGAGGATAAGGCATTTTTAGCTTGAGAGCTCTAGTTTGCACCTAGTGGAGATAAGGCTCCACCGAGACACAGTCGGGTTTTCCTAGAGACTCTCGTCCTTTCTTATGAACATGTTTCCAAGCATGCACTATTTCCATCTTTAGTGCTCTGTCATTTTCTCCTTCCTTGAAGAAAAGACCTTCCAGATGAACACCCCGTGGGACGTGTCTCATCGGGTATCCAAATTGACGACGAACAAGAACTAGATGGTAATTGATTCCTCCCTTAGTTCCTATAAGGGGTACGTTGGGGAAGTTTCCACAACGGTCAATGATCCTGATCCCATCATAAATCCTATTACACTAATCTACATCAGAGTTGGTGAGGGACATGATTTTCTGCGACCAACGTAAGGCACTCTTGTGATACCAAAAAGCAGCAGATTTAGGCAAGTGCGAGATAAACCATTTGTAAAGCAAAGGTAGACAACATGTGATCTCCCCTCCGCTGTACAAATTCCCTAAGTGTACAGAATGATACGCATCTGCGAGCAAAGTCGGCACAGGGTTTCTAATGAGAAAAACCTTAATAGCGTTGATATCGACGAAGTTATTAATGTTGGGCAACAAAAATAATCCGTAGGTGAGTAAAACAAACATGCTTTCAAAAGCTGTCTCGTTCCCTATACTAGTGAAGTACAGAGCTTTCTTTGTCAGAAACTGGGCTGGCAAACCTTGTATGCCAACCTTGGTGGTCATGTGAGTCCTGACCTCAGACTCATCCAAATGAATTGCTCTTGCAATGGTCTGATTCTTTGGAATTTCTTCCAGTCCAGAAAATGGAGTTTGATATGTAATATGTAAATCGATCAGATGAGAGTATTCCTCCAGTGTTGGTGCTAGCTAGTAATCCAGGAATGTAAAACAATGATAGACCGGATCGTAGAACTGAATGAGCGCATCCATGATTCCCTCAATCACATGGACCCTTAATAGAGGTAGCAGACCTCCGTACTTGGCTCTGAAAGCCTCTTGGTTTGTGATCATTCTCGCCAAACCTCTCAAATCCTCTAGTTTTGGAACCTTGAAGGTGTACTTATGAGTTCTCCTTCTACCGTAATCCATTAGCACAATCCTTTTCTTTGATATTTGCAATCACAGCCTTAGTTTAATTTGAAAAACAGAGAGACTAGAAAAGAAATTTTTTGAATATTTTAATGTTTTTTAAATGAATGCATGAATGCAGCACACAAAAACATAGAAAAAACATGGGGTCAAAGGGTCGTTGTCATGAAGTCAAGGCTCTATCCATCCCCAAAGGTTTATACTAGTGACTTTTGTACCTGTCTCTCATCATCATCAACTCTTGTCAAGAAAACACCAGCGGGCCGGGAACCGTGCTAGGTGATGTTTTTTGAAGAGTCCTTAGAAGAGGGGGGCATCGCATGACAACTATTTCCGATAGCCTCTGCGCCACTAATTTGCTCCTCAGCTTCTCAGACTTCACAATCGACCCATTGCCTGTGAGAGGGAATGGGTTACATTGGGAAGCCTCCACTGAGGTTGATGGTCGACCTCGTCGCCATCACCTATCTTAAGTGTATACTCAATCTTTCCACATGCGGCATCACACGCATTCCCATTAGCAGAAAAATAAACACATATATCAATCAGGAAAAGCAGTATATATATTTGTCCTAATTATCCGAGACCTTTAAAGCTATGAATCCTATGTTCCTGACAGAAAATGGGTTCCCGGACGGAAGCCCCCAATCTATGGTTTTCACACAAGAGAAGAGAAAAAAAAGGGTAGAAGAGCCCAACGGTGGGCGCCACTTTTAAAGTTTCCACCTAATAGATGGGAAAAGAACAAGATCTCGCTACAAAGGTGAGATAGATCCTAATGACACGTCCCTAGCAGAATCGCCAATGATCCTCCCCAGTGAAGTCGCCATTTTTCCTGTAGCGAGCGATTTTGGATGTGGTTGCGAAGCACTATCGCTCTTTGGTATCTACAGCTCGATTCATTTTTTATCCTATTAAAGCTGATGAAGGAAGGGAAATAGATGTCTCAAATTAACCCTGCTTGCAAACTGAGGTTAAACAGTCAAAACTGTTGGTTTACAGATGCTACAAAGATTCGGAGTCTCTATTAGGTTGTTTTTTTTAAAAGTGGTGTTCGGTTAATTGGTGGGAGGTTAAGATGTTAGGACGGATATATGAAAGTATGGGATTTTGGGTTTTTTGTTTAGTGTGCTCGCTAAGATTTTTCTTTCAATCTTATGCCTACGTATTCCCGTTTACCGAAACAGGGAAATCAGAGCGTTCGTAGTTCCTCCTATTCTATGGGAGGAAATGGTGTTTTGGTGTCTTGTTCAAAGCCCAAGACGTGAAGCTAAAGGTGGTTTATATCTTGTTTAAAGCCCAAGATGTGAAGCTGAAAGGTCTATTTGTATCTTGTTCAAAGTCCAAGATATGAAGCTAAAAGGGTGTTGACTTTAGAGAGAATTTGTCATCTCTAAAGAGGGGGTTGTATGTCACAACTGTTTATAAAGGAGAATTACTTTAATCGGGATGTTTGAATCCGGAAATGCCATAATTTCCTTTATAGGGGATTTCCAACCTGAAGGAGAAGACTTTAACTCAGTGTAGAGCAATGCTATCTTTCCTTAGGAATTTCTCATGCTAAAAGAGGGACAGTGGCATGGATGTAGATGATCCAGAGGCTTGCCGCTTACAGCAATTAAATGAAGGGGAAGGAGTTGTTGATGTTTGTGTACTGTGAGCGAGGCACAACTTTGATGCTAAAAGGTTGATTGGATCAACCAGTGGTTTTCTTATACAACGCCTAAGAGGGGGCTATGGGCCCAACAATAGGGTGTTTTTATGTGTCTCGTACGAAGCCCGAGTGAGAGGCCAAAAGGGGTTGGTCCTACAAGAGGATCTTTTATACTCAACAAGAGAGTGTTTTTGTATCTCGTACAAACCCGAGATGGAGGCTAAAATTTGTTTGGCTCAATAAGAACCTTTTTGTATCACGTATAAAGCCCGAGATGGAGGCGAAAAGGGTGATTGACTCAACGAGGGAATCTCTTATGTGTCTCGTACAAAGCCCGAGAGAGAGGCTAAACGTTTGCTTTGCTGGGAAGAATCATTGTACAAAGCCCGAGATGAGGCTATTGTATCTGTTTCAGTTGAGTGACAGATCCAGTATATTGATTTTAAAGAGAAAATCAGTTCTTATATGAGTAACACTGTACTCAAGGATTTGATTCAGGGATATTTCCTTTTCTTTGAGGAAACGGGAAATCCAAAGGGTATTGAGACTGCCCGAGTCTACGGGTTTCCTTCCTATTTAACGAAGGGGTCACTTGAGAATGTCTTTGAGACTCAAGGATATTAGACTGCCCGTGTCTAGAGTTTCATCTTTTGTACTATGCTTTGAGAAACAGTAGTAGACTCTTTGAAAGGACTGTTCTATGAAGATGACTAGGTTCTGTTCCTATACCTCTAGGAGGTCGTCGGGACAATTTGTACGAAGCCCAAGAGGAGTCTGGAAGCTTTTAAGAAGCTGATGGGTCCTTGTACTAAGCCCAAGAGGAGGCTATCATTCCCCGAGGAAGAGATCATTATACGAAGCCTAAGAGGAGGCTGTGAATACTTCTAAGAAGCCGATGGGTCCTTGTATTAAGCCCAAGACGAGGCTGGGATGCTTTTAGGAAGCCTGTGGGTCCTTGTATGATGCCCAAGAGGAGGCCGATGCTTTTAAGAAGCCCGTGGGTCCCCAAACCCCGAAAAATTCAAGACAGACTATTCATAAGGAATAGATCAAGCCAGGAAAGTTCGAGAATTTGGAAGAAACTCAAAGATGCCAGTCGCAGAGAATACATTCATCTCTGGGAGTAGAGTTTTTTGACAATTCCTAATGAGGACAGCCGAAGAGTAGACTGTATCTGGTGATCCTATTAGGGATCTAGCTGTCTATTTCTACGAATAAAAGAAACGGCGTTACCTAGTTCTAGACGTAGTTGTCGGGGAAACTCTAAATATCTATACTATTATTACACAGTTGATATGAGTTTATGAAAGAAGACTTACAGCGAAACAGCCCCACAATACAGTTATATGTATATGAAAGCGGTAAATGAAAGCGTATAAACACTTACTCGGTTGTAGAGCTTCCATGCTGTTTGGTTAGTTGTTCAACAAAGACAGAAAAACAACAGTATATTCAAAATCAAAGGAGAAAGTGCTTTGAAAAAGAAAGATTTGGGGCTTACAGCTCAAGGAGAGGCCCAGGGTTTTACCAGTGATTGCACTGTTGAATTTATACAGAGGGATTTATACAAGTGACTGTGGCCCAAGAAGGTTTTCTGTACAAAGGGATGGGTCTTACACTCTCTCAAGAGGCCCAAAAAGTTTTTAAAGAAAAAGAGTGGGGCTTATAACACGAGGGTAGGCCCAAATGATTTTTCCATTTAACATGGCGATCGCGCCGAGGTTTTCTTTTAACGCAGAGGGACTTATACAATAAGTGAGACCCAAAGTTGTTTTTGGTTTAAAGGGGATTGGATCTTACACTCTATTAGAGGCCCAAAAGTTTTGAATGGGTCTTATAGCTCAAGGAGAGGCCCAGATGGTTTATTTTTAAACTGGCGACGATCGTGCCGAATTTAAAAATGTACAGAGGGACTTATACAATAAGTGAGGCCCAAAATATTTCTGTACAAGTGTGTTGGGTCTTACACTCTAATAGAGGCCCAAAAGTTTTTTGAAAATGATTTGTGAGGGTTGAATTAATCAAAAACCCTAATTTATTTCCAAAATGTATTTTAATTAAATTAAAATTAAATTAAAATGATCAAAAATTGTTTAACATGTGGGACACAAATTATGATCTTGGATTAATGCTTCAAAAATCCAGTATTGACCTACAAAATAATTAGAAGTCATTAATCTTTACAAAATCAAGAGGGAAAAAATATTTTAAATGTCAAAAACAATTAAAATATTAATTCTTTGCAAAAATATCAATTATATGAAATAAATAATATTTTTGGGATTTTTTGGAAAAATAAAATATTTCAACATTTTTGTGAATTATTAAAAAAAGAATCAACTCAAAATCATTAAAACTCAAAGAGAAATTAATTTTTGAATCAATTAAATAAAAATCACAAAATTCAAATATTCAATTGTTGGAAAATGGCGCCAAGAACAAGGGCAAGAACACGCGCGTGTTCTGAGTTTCCCAGATTTGTATTTTCTATCCAATCTCACTGAATACTTAAACATATCATGCAATCCACATACCAATCAACTCGTTTCAAACTCACGATCATGTCTATGACAATTAATTTCATTTAAATTAAACATAAAACAAGGAATCATGAACAATCCTCAAGAACCCTAGATTCTCCATGAAGGCTGGGATTTTTGATACACGATTCAAACAATGAAATTAATTGAGGGGAAACATTCCATGCATGATTATGAACATATGGCCAAATTATTGTGCAGCAAAAATTGTATGGATTGAGAGATGACCAAATTTAGGCTTACCTCTAGGTCGTAACAGCAAGAGCAAATTGATTTCTGAGTTGGAGGTGTTACAGATGAGTTGTGATAATCTGAACAACTTCTCTACACCTTATGGAGTGTGTTTGAATGCTTGGACTTGATTGAAACAGGCTAGATCACTTCATGGCATCTCAACTGCAACTTGGTTAAAACCTTGAGCAATTGACTGGTGATTCTGAGAAATCAGTGTTCCAGTTGTTGTTTAAGTGTTTGATCAGCTCATATGTGATGTATATGAGGTGTGTGTGTGATTGGTTTGATTGGAAAAGCTCTCAAACTCAAAACCCGATAGTGACTTGCCTTAGAAGGCACAATTGGAGTGAAAGAAGAGATTTTGAGGAAACCATCTGTTTGATGGCTTTGGTGTACTCAAACTGATCACAATTGAGCTCTATTTATAGTAGATCAAGTTTGTTTTGCAAGGAATAGTGAACGGCAACTGCTGAGTAGGTTTGGCCAACGTTGCCAAATGAAAATCCAAGTCTCCTCTAGCCATTGACTAGAGGTTAGGGCACAGGCTGCTGGTTCCCTTGGTCTTGGATAAGTCTTTACTGAATTCAGTTGCTAAGAGCTCAGTCCATGTCACCTTGATGCTTCCATTGAATGCTTCAATCCAAAATTGGAGTCTTGTCCCTATTTTGGCAATTCTAGGTTCAACATGCTATTTCTTGTTCCAAAGACTTTGGAGGCTTGGCTCAGTGATTGTCCCCTTTAGATTCAATCCTCAGAGGTGTCCAAGTGGATAGGAGTGTTTGGATTTGGCTGATTTTGGCAAATCGACCAAAAGTGCAAAAATCTTCCTTGCCTTGGCAGATTTCAGCAAGGCATCTTGCCAATGTCATATCTCATAGCTCAAATTGAATTTGGTAATGTTCTTGGCCATTTTGGAAAGCCCTTACATGATAAAACAACTGTTTGAACATGTTTGGTTTTGATATCTTTTGAATCC
Source organism: Lathyrus tuberosus (assembly GCA_022829125.1). Classification (NCBI taxonomy): domain Eukaryota; kingdom Viridiplantae; phylum Streptophyta; class Magnoliopsida; order Fabales; family Fabaceae; genus Lathyrus; species Lathyrus tuberosus. The sequence continues at coordinate 2,195,779 of JALAZF010000199.1, read as the reverse complement.
AAGTGAAAAATCCCCCTACATTTGGAAAAAAGTAAAGGCAGATTCTGACTTAGTGAAATTTTCACCAAGTGTTGGAACAAAGTGACTTTTCTTGATTTTGATCACTCCATAACTCAAAATCCATGAGGAATTTGGACATAGGTCAGTATGAAACTTTTGTAGAGGGCAATGTGATCTACAAATCAAGCTTTGAATGGGGAACAATGGCCTTGTGGTTTAGGAGTTATGGTCCTCCAAAGTTGGCACATTAGTGTCACTTTTTCCATAACTTAGAAATTTTTCTAAGTTTTTATGGTTACCCCTTTTACATGTTATCCCACTTTCTTTGATTTTTCTTGATGAATGATGATTCAAATCATACATTAACATCATTTTAGGGTTAAAAATCCATTTTGGTGAGAAATCTCAAAAAGTCAAAGTTGACTTTTGTGCACAGTTGACTTTTTATCAGATGAATTCCAAACTGTGCAATTCTTCAGGAAATCATGCCCTTAACCTAAATAAAACTTGATGGACATGTTCCATGGGTGTCATAGGGTATATTGAATCATGTATTAGGGTTTGGGAGCATGTCCTGGTCAAATGTCAAAGTTACAGTTGACTTTCCTCGCGAAACCCTAATTGTGGTGTAGATGAAATTGAGACTTGTTGCTCAAGCTTCTTGGATTAATCCATTGTTGCAAATGGATCAATGTAGTATATTAGAGACCCTCAAATCATGTCTTGAGGTCTTGGCTCATGATTTGTCCCAAAAGTCAACTTAGGGGTGAATTAGGTCAAGAAACCCTAATTCCTGATTTTTGATGAATGCATCCCCTGAGGTCAAATTGACTTGATGATTGGGTCCATGAGGTTCCATGGAGTATATTAGGTTATGTTTTGGATCATTGGCTTGTGGCCAGATGAAAATTTTCCATCTGGAGGCCCTGGTCGACCAAAACCCTAATTTGGTGACACTGTCGATCTTGAGACTTGATCCACCTAGAAGGGAGCAGCCTTGTGCTTAATCCTTGAAGTGGGAGTCTTTTTGATCCATTGTGAATATTTTAGAGGCTAGAAAAGTTGAAGATCAAGTCATTCCTTGACTGATCCTTTGTCTAAGGCTCTGAGAGGGCTTAAAACCCTAATTTTGATTGTAGTGAATGCTCAACAACCCTTGAGGCATTTGATAAGGCATGATGGTTCATCCATATTGTGATGATGATTGACACAATGATGGGAATCTTAGTGGTCAAAATTTGGGGTATGACAAAACGGTCTTGACTTTAGAGAGAAATTGTCATCTCTAAAGAGGAGTTGTTGACGTTTGTATACTGTGAGCAAAGCATATTTTGATGCTAAAAGGTTGATTGACTCAACCGGGGTTTTCCTTATACGAAGCCTAAGAGGAGGCTATTGACCCAACAAGAGGGTGTTTTTATGTGTCTCGTACGAAGCCCAAGAGAGAGGCCAAAAAGGGTTGACTCAACAAGATAGTGCTTTTATATGTGTCTTGTACGAAGGACTGACTCAATAAGATAGTGCTTTTATATGTGTCTTGTACGAAGCCCAAGACGGAGGCTAAAAGGTTTTGACTCCACATGAGGGTCTTTTATACTCAACAAGAGAGTGGTTTGGTATCTCGTACGAAGCCCAAGATGGAGGCTAAAAGGGATTTACTCAACAAGAGAGTCTTTTATACTCAACAAGAGAGTGATTTTTATCTCGTGCGAAGCCCGAGATGGAGGCTAAAAGGGAAGTGACCCAACAAGAGGGTCTTTTATACTCAACAAGAGAGTGTTTTTGTATCTCGTACAAAGCCCGAGATAGAGGCTAAAAGGGTTTGACTCAACAAGAGAGTGTTTTGTATCTCGTACAAAGCCCGAGATGGAGGCTGCAAAGGTTAACTCTGGTGGGGAGAATCATTGTACAAAGCCCAAGAGGAGGCTAAGGTTACTGTTTCAGTTGAGTGAAAGGTCCAGTATGTTGGTTAAAAGAGAAAATCGGTTCTTATATGGGTAATGTTGTACTCATGGATTTGATCTGAGAACCGGGATTATTTCCTGTTCTTTAAGGAAACGGGGAATCCGAAGGGTATTGAGAATGCCCAAGTCTACAGGTGCGTTTTCCTATTTTTGAAAGGAACTTGAGAATGTCTTCGAGGCTCAAGGAGATTAGAATGTCCAAGTCTAGAGTTTTATCTTTTGTACTATGTTTAAGAGAGATTAAGAGACAGTACGTTCACGGTAGAAAGATCTAGACTCTTTGAAAGACTGTTCTATTAAGATGACTAATTTCTGTTCCTATACCTTTAAGAGGTCGTCGAGACAATTTGTACGAAGCCCAAGAGGAGGCTATCTTCCCGGAGGAAGAATCATTATACGAAGCCTAATAGGAGGCTGTGAAAACTTCTAAGAAGCTGACGGGTCCTTGTACAACGCCCAAGAGGAGGCGGGGGTGCTTTTAGGAAGCCTGTGGGTCCTTGTACTAAGCCCAAGAGGAGGCTGATGAACAGTTCCAGAAAGGGTTTCACTTGGAACATTGGCCTTCTGTATATGAACTGTTCAAGGGGGAGATTTCTTGGATCTAGTTATCTAAAATTGTTGTAAAAGAAAATTCTCATGGTTTAGGTTATGTTGAAATATCCGGGAGAACGTCGGGTGTAACGAGTCGAGGTTTTGCCTAGGTCTAGACGTAGTTGTCGAGGAAACTCTAAATATCTATACTAGTATCACACAGTCGATATGAGTTTATGAAAGAAGACTTACAGTGAAACAACCCCACAATACAGTTATATACATATGAAAGTGGTAAATGAAAGCGGGTAAACACTTACTCGGTTGTAGAGCTTCCATGCTGTTTGGTTAGTTTGTTTAACAAAGAAAACTTTGATAATAATATTATATTCAAAATCAAAGGAGAAAGTGCTTTGAAAAGATTGTTGGGGCTTATAGCTCAAGGAGAGGCCCAAGGTTTTATCAGTGATCGCACTGTCGTTTTGTACAGGGACTTATACAAGTGACTGAGACCCAAGAAAGGTTTTCTGTACAAGGGGATGGGTCTTACACTCTCTCAAGAGGCACAAAAATGATTGAAAGAAAACAAAGATGGGTCTTATAGCTCAAGGAGAAGCCCAATGGTTAATTTTGAAAAGGGCGACGATCGCGCCTTGGTTTTGAAAACACCGTGGGTCTTATACAATAACTGAGGCCCAAAAGTTTTTGGTTACAAAAGGGGATTGGGTCTTACACTCTATTAGAGGCCCAAAAATGATTTTGAATGGGTCTTATAGCTCGAGGAGAGGCCCAGATGGTTTGTTTTAAACGGGCGATGATCGCGCCGAACTTTTGAAATACAACGGGACTTATACAACACTTAAGGCCCAAAATAGGTTTGTATTTACAAAGGATTAGGTCTTACACTCTATTAGAGGCCCAAATATTTTTAAAGAAAAATAATGGGGCTTATAACACGAGGGTAGGCCCATATGAAAATGTTTTTGAAAAGCGACGATCGCGCCGAGATTTTGAAAACACAGTGGGACTTATACAACAACTGAGGCCCAAGAAATTTTGGTTTTTCTAAAGGGTCGGGTCTTACACTCTACTAGAGGCCCAAAAGTGTTTGAAAAGGTTTGATGAGGGTGGAATTAATCAAAACCCTAATTTGTTTCTAAAATGTATTTTAATCGAATAAAAAATTCAATTAAAATGATCAAAATTGTTTAACATGTGGAAAACAAATTGTGGTCTTGGATTAATGTTTCAAAAATCATGTTTTGACCTACAAAATGATTAGAAATCATTAAAATTTGCAAAATTAAGAAGGAAAAAATATTTTAAATGTCAAAAATAATTAAAATATTAATTCTTGGCAAAAATATCAATTATATGAGATAAATAATATTTTTGGGATCTTTAGGTAAAATAAAATATTTTAACATTTTTGTGAATTATTAAAAAAAGAATCAATTCAAAATCATTAAAACTCAGAGAGAAATTAATTTTTGAATAAATTAATTAAAATCACAAAAATTCAAAAATTCAAATATTTGGAAAAGGGCGCCAAGAACATGGCAAGAACACGCGCCCTTCCTCTATTTATGCAGATTTGCATTTTCTATCCAATCTCATTAAATACTTGATTATATCATGCAATCTACATATCAATCTACTCGTTTCAACCTCACGATCATGTTTATGGTCTTTAATTTCATTTATTTTAAGCATGGAATAAGAAACCAAAGAGACACCTCAAGAACCCTAAATTCTGCATGAAGGTTCAGAAATTCCAAACACGATTCATACAAAGTAATTGATTGAGGGTAAACACTCTATGCATGATTATAAACATATGGCCAAATTATTGTGCAGAAAAAAAATGCATGGATCATAAAGTTAGAAGAGCTCATGCTTACCACTTGCAGCTGGTGATCGTGTTTTGGGTTTGGGGTGTCACAGCTAGGTTCCAATGATCTGGATAGCTTCCCTAGGTGCCATGGAGTGTGTCTGGATGCTTGGAATGGATTAAAATGATCTGGAACTTGAGATGGCACCCCAACTGCAAATCTGTCAAAGGCTTGAGCAATTGGCTAGTGATTTTGTGATTTTGGTGTTCCAGATGTTATGTGAGTGTTTGGATCACTTCTATATGATGTTTATGAGGTGTGTGTGTGTGTGTGATTGGTTTGATTGGAATAGCTCTCAAACTCAAAACCCGATGGTGAGTTGCCTTAGAATGCAAAATTGAAAGTGAGAAGGTGATTTTGAGGAAATCATCTGTTTGATGGCTTTGGTGTACTCAAACTGAGCACAAATGAGCTCTATTTATAGTAGAGCAAGTTTGTTTTGCAAGGAATAGTGAATGGCAACTGCTGCAGAGGTATGGCCAATGTTGGCAAATGAAAATCCAAGTCTCCTCTAGCCATTGACTAGAGGTTAGAGCACAGAGTTGTGGTTCCCTAGTTGTTGGATCATTCTTGACTGAATTCAGTTGCAAATGGCTCAGTCCATGCCACTTTGGTGTATGCATTGAATGCTCCAATCCAAAATTGGAGTCTTGTCCCTCTTTTAGGGATTTCTAGGTTTGGCATGCTACTTCTTGTTCCAAAGACTTTGGAGGCTTGGATCAGTGTTTGTTCCCTTTAGATTTGATCCTCAGATGTGTCCAAAGTGATGACAAGGCTTGGAATTATCTAATTTTGCCAAATCGAGCAAAAGTGCAAAATTATGCCTAGCCTTGGCAGTTTTCAGCAAGGCATATTGCCATTGTCATATCTCATGGCTCAAGTGGAATTTGATGGAGTTCTTGGCCATTTTGGAAAGCCCTCATATGATACAATAACTGTTTGATCATAATTGGTTTTGATACTTTTTGGATCCAAGTGAAAAATTCCCCTACATTTGGAAAAAAGTGAAGGCAGATTCTGACTTAGTGAAAATTTCACTAAGTGTTGGAAAAAAGTGACATTTTCACTTTTCTTGATTTTGATAATTTTATAACTTGAAATCCATGGGGAATTGGAATGAGTGGTAGTTGAAGCTTTTGTAGAGGGCCATGAGAGCTACAAATCCAGCTTTGGATGGGAAAAAAACGGCCTTGTGTTTTAGGAGTTATGATCCTCCAAAGTTGGTATCCTAGCCACTTTGTTCCATAACTTAGAAAATTTTTTAAGTTTTTTATGGTTACCCCTTTTACAAGTTATCCCACTTTTCTTGATTTTTCTTGATGAATGATGATTCCAATCATACATTAACATCATTTTAGGGTTAAAGAACCATAATTGTGAAAAATCTCAAAAAGTCAAAGTTGACTTTTGTGCACAGTTGACTTTTTGTTAGACGAATTCCAAACTGTGCGATCCTTTATGAAATCAAGTCCTTAACCTAAATCAAACTTGATGGATTGATTTCATAGGTGTCATAGGGTGTATTGAATCATGTCCTAGGGTTTGGGAGCATGTCCTAGTCAAAAGTCAAAGATATAGTTGACTTTTTCCGCGAAACCCTAACTGTGGTTCTGATGAAATTGAAACTTGTTGCTCAAGCTTCTTGGCTTAATCCATTGTTACAAATGGACCAATGTGGTTTGTTAGGGACCCTCAAATCAACTCTTTAGGTCTTGGCTCATGATTTGTCCCAAAAGCCAACTTAGGGGTGAATTTGGTCAAGAAACCCTAATTCCTGATTTTTAGTGAATGCATCCCCTGAGGTCAAATTGACTTGATGATGGGGTCTATGAGGTCCCATGGAGTAATTCAAGTTATGCTTTGAAGCATTGGCTCATGCCCAGGGGAAATTTTCCATCTGGAGGCCCCGGTCGACCAAACCCCTAATTTGGTGACACTAGCGATCTTGAGGCTTGATCCACTCATAATGTTGCAGCCTTGTGCTTAATCCTTGAGGTGGGAGTCCTATTGATCCATTGTGGATGTTTGAGAGGCTAGACAAGTTGAATATCATGTCATTTCTTGATTGATCCTTTGTTTAAGAGCTCTGAGAGGGCTTGAAACCCTAAGTCTGATTGTAGTGGATGCTCACCCATCTTTGGGGAGACTAATGGTTCATCCATATTGTGATGATGATTTGCACAATGATGGGAAATCTTAGTGGTCAAAATTTGGGGTATGACAGATGGCCTTATTTAATCTTCTTGGACCCGAAGGTGTTAATGGCGAAGGTATTCGGGCATTCGGGGTGCAAAAGGATTAAATATCGGAATACCCGAAATTTTGATGGTGGTTATGAATGGAAGTTTGCGCATCCTTCCTCTTTTGCTAAGAAATGATGCTTAGAAAAGGTAAACTTCCCCTCGATCCTAATTTCCTACCAAGGAACTGGTCTCAGTTTCTGATTTAAACTTCCCCTCGATCCTGGTTTCCCACCAAGGAACTGGTCTCAATTTCTGAAATAAACTTCCCCTCGATCCTGGTTTCCTACCAAGGAACTGGTCTCAGTTTCTGATATAAACGTCCCCTCGATCCTGGTTTCCTAACAAGGATCTGGTCTCAAATTCTGAAATAAACTTCCCCTCGATCCTGGTTTCCCACCAAGGAACTGGTCTCAATTTCTGAAATAAACTTCCCCTCGATCCTGGTTTCCTACCAAGGATCTGGTCTTGGTTTCTTTTGTCAATAAACTTTATTGACAAGGGACGCTATTTGTAGCGGTTCTCCTCAAACTTCTCGCCGAATTTTCCTGGGGAGATGCCATTTGATGGAAAAAGTTTTGATTGTAGAAAAGCACAAACTTCTCCGTTTGAGACGACATTTGTCGACTCTACTGGGGAAAACGAGTCTTCTTGAGAGACTGCTTTCGTTTGGGGATATTACATCATACTTTTCTTTGAGATCTTCTCGGAGAAATGCCATACAATGTATTCCAATTTTGAGGTGCCGATGACTTTGTTGACATTGACATTCTGGAGAGAATGACCAATGTGTTGCTGAAAGTCTTTAGTTTAGAGGCTTTCTCTAGGGATTTTCCTTAATCCGAGAAAGCGAAGATATCATCTTCCATGGCGAAGAGTGATGCTGGCTGAGGGTTCTATGATTTTTCAGAGGTTCAAGTTATCAAAGTGGTCAAAGGTCGACTTCATCCCAGAAATAAACTGGAGGAGAGAGGTAGTTCAGATGCAACATTTCCTGACGAGGAAAGAACTGACAACTCGATTGAGAGGACTTCTATCACTAGGGGACAAGACCGACTAGAGTGATAGTGATGCAATATGAATATGAATGTAAATCAATAATGCATGTTGTATGTATGTATATGCTGACAAAACTGACACGACATACAAACTAATAAATGAACACGACTGGATACTCGGTCACAGTTGGGGACGAAGAGGTATCGCTGGTTCAAGATAGCAATTTTGCCTTGCTTAGGAGAAGTAGTCCTCGTGGGGAGCTATGTTGGTCGGGCTTAGGAGATAAGAACTCTGTCGGGGGTGTCCGATGAAACAATGGTCTCTGAGACAGCTGATCCTTCATTCAGGTGCACTGGTTTAGAATGAGTACTTTGATTCTGCACTTTGAAGCTTAACCACCTTTGGGAGAAGCCATCGATATTCTTTCGATGTTCAACAGTCAAAAGAATTTGCCATCTTTATGTTAAAAGCAGAAAAAAGTTTAACAAGTAAATTCATTTTTGTTTTATTTCAAGAATCGTTAATCATATTAAAACGTCGTTCTGTAAAGCTAAAACAAATAAGAATTGTAAACAAAAGCACAAGGGCTCAAATTTTATTGATAGGATGGAAATCAGCCAAACGCGTGATTCCATAGAGTATTTACAAAGTTATAAAATGGTAATTTTAAGGGAAAAGGGCTACATTGAAACATAACGACCACTATCCTTCTACCAACTTTGAATTCTGGGCATCCTGACCTTCTGTCGAAGATGACCACGATCGAGATTTCTGACGGATGGTGTAACTGCTGCTGAGGGACTTACCCCTTTGTTGGACGTAGTTACTTCCCATGAATCCCTAACTTTTGCCTGATTGTACTTTGAGATTTCCAATCCACCGGGATGATTTTTTATTTATTATGTCTCTAATTTTTTCCTAGACCGCCCTTTCGGGTTTTGAATCCACCGAGACGTGTGTTTTTTTTTTTAGTTTAGGCAAAGTATTTCTTGACTACATCAACATTTGTGGGGTAGGCAAATTCCTCTCCGTTCATGGTTGCAAGTGTCAAAGCGCTGCTTGAGAAAGCTTTCTTGACCACATAGGGGCCATCATAGTTTGGAGTCCATTTGCCCTGAGAATCAGTGAGGAATGATTGTATCTTTTTGAGTACCAGGTCTCCTTTCCTGAAGACGCGAGGTCGGACCTTTTTGTCAAACACCTTCTTCATTCTTTGCTGATACAACTGACCGTGGCATAGTGTCGTGATTCGCTTTTCCTCAATCAGATTTAGTTCGTCGTGTCGACTTTGACACCATTCAGCTTCTGTAAGCTTAGCTTCCATCAATACCCGGATTGATGGGATCTCTACCTCTATGGGGAGAACTGCCTCCATGCCATAAACTAGAGAGAAAGGGGTTGCCCCTGTTGAAGTGCGGACAGATGTACGATAACCGTGAAGAGCAAAGGGTAACATCTCGTGCCAATCTTTGTAGGTTACAACCATCTTTTGAACGATCTTCTTGATGTTCTTGTTATCCGATTCTACCGCTCCGTTCATCTTGGGTCGGTAGGGAGATGAGTTATGGTGTTTGATCTTGAACTCAGCACACAACTCTTTCATCATCTTATTGTTCAAGTTAGATCCATTATCGGTAATGATCTGGCTCGGAACACCATAACGGAAAATGATATTGTTTTTTATAAAGCGGACCACAACTTGTCGGGTTACATTAGCGTATGACGCTGCTTTGACCCATTTGGTGAAATAGTTAATGGCTACCAGGATGAACCAATGTCCGTTCGAAGACTTGGGTTCAATCACGCCAATCATGTGATTCCCCATATGGAAAAAGGCCATGGGGAAGAAAGAACTTTGAGATGCGTTGGCGGTACATGGATTTTGTCTGAGTATATCTGACACTTGTGACATCTCCTCATATACTTGTAGCAGTCAGATTCCATTGTCAACCAATAGTACCCTGCTCTTAGAATTTTTCTCGCCATTGTGTGGCCATTAGCATGAGTGCCAAAGGATCCTTCATGAATTTCTTTCATCAGCGTGTCCGCTTCTGGTCTGTCGACGCATCGAAGCAAGACCATGTCAAAGTTCCTCTTATAGAGTGTATCACCGCTCAGGAAGAAACTGCCTGCTAGCCTTCTGAGGGTTTTTCTATCTTTCCTGGATGCCCCAGGTGGGTACTCTTGTTTCTGAAGGAAGCATTTGATATCGTGATACCAAGGTTTGTCGTCTATGACTGCTTCAATCGTGAAGATGTAAGCGGGCCGTTCAAGGCGCATTATGTCGATCTTAGGTAAGTCATTCCATTGAGCTACACTAATCATGGAAGAGAGAGTGGCTAATACATCAGCCATGTGATTCTCCTCATGAGGGATATGATGAAACTCGACTCTGTTGAAGAAGGGTAACAACCTTTTTGCATAATCTTTGTAAGGAATAAATCTTGATTGGTATATGTTCCAATATCCTTTGATCTGATTGACGACCAAAGCTGAGTCACCATATACATCCAAGTTCTTGATCCTCAAATCAATCGCTTCCTTGAGACCCATGCTACAAGCTTCATATTCAGCCTCATTGTTTGTGCACTTAAACGTAAGTCTAGCGGTGAAAGGAATGTGGGTACCCTGAGGTGTTATGATAATTTCCCCAATTCCGTTTTCGTAATGATTGACAGCTCTGTCAAAGATAAGTCCCTATTGGGAATCTGGTTCTGGCCATTCACTGGGTAGCGGTTCATCGCAATATTTCATTTTTAGATACATGACATCTTCGTCTGGGAAGTCAAATCCGACTGATTCCTGATCGTCAATCGGTTGATGAGCCAAATGATCGGCTAAAACACTTCCTTTAACGGCTTTCTGAGCGTAGTACTCTATCTCATATTCTGATAACAACATCTGCCAACGGGCAATCCTTCCCGTGAGAGCAGGTTTTTCGAAAACATACTTGATTGGATCCATTTCTGAGATTAACCAAGTAGTGTGACGAATCATGTAATGGCGAAGACGTTTGGCTGCCCAAGCCAGAGCGCATCAAGTTTTCTCGAGCATAGTGTACCGAGTCTCGCAGTCGGTGAATTTCTTGCTCAAATAGTAGATGGCAGACTCTTTTCTTTTTGTTTCGTCTTGTTGGCCAAGTACACAGCCCATGGAGTCTTCCAAGACTGTTAAGTATATGATCAGTGGTCTTCCTTCCACTGGAGGTGATAGAATCGGTGGGTTCAACAGATATTCCTTAATACTATCAAAGGCGGTTTGGCAGTCCTCTGTCCAAACGCAATCCTGGTTCTTTTTGAGTAATTTGAAAATCGGCGCACATGTCGCGGTCATGAGGAATATGAATCTGGAGATGTAGTTCAAACGTCCCAGTAATCCTCTCACTTGTTTTTCAGTTTTCGGAGAAGGCATTTCTTGAATGGCCTTGACCTTGTCAGGATCAACCTCAATTTCTTTTCTGGCTGACGATGAACCCTAAGATTTTCCCTGAACGGACACCGAAGATGCACTTGTTAGGATTCAAACGGAGTTTGTACTTTCTCAACCGCTCGAATAGTTTTGATAGGTGGGTCACATGCTCCTCCTCTGTTTTAGATTTTGCAATCATATCATTGACATACACTTCGATTTCTTTGTGTATCATGTCATGAAACAGAGTAGTCATGGCCCTTTGATAGGTTGCCCCGGCGTTCTTCAAACCGAACGGCATTACCTTGTAACAAAAGGTACCCCATGGGGTAATGAACGATGTTTTCTCCATGTCATTCGGCGCCATTTTGATCTGATTATAGCCCGAGAATCCATCTATGAAGGAGAAAACTTTGAACTTTGTTGTACTGTCTACCAGCATATGAATGTGTGGTAAGGGAAAGTCGTCCTTTGGACTTGCCTTGTTCAGATCTCGGTAGTCGACACACATTCTGACTTTTCCATCCTTTTTCGGAACTGGTACGATGTTGGCTAACCATTGAGGATATTCTGACGTTGCGAGGAAACCCGCGTCAATCTGTTTCTGTACCGCCTCTTTGATTTTGATGGCCATGTCCGGGTGAGTCCGCCTCAACCTCTGTTTTACTTGAGGACATTCCAATCTTAACAGTAGATGATGTTCCACGATGCTGGTATCCAACCCTGGCATATCCTGATAGGACCAAGTGAATACATTGAGAAACTCTTTGAGAAGTTTCGTCAAAATTTCTTTGAAAGTTGGACTAAGCAGTGCCCCAATCTTGACTTCTTTTCTCTCTTCTTCCGATCCTAAGTTGATTGTTTCCAGCAACTCTTTGTGAGGCTCAATGGACCTTTCCTCTTGTCTGAGTAGTCGGGAGATCTCCTCTGGAATTTCGTCGTCATTTTCTTCTTCAGCCTCAAATACCGGGAACTCAAAGTTGGGAGAAGGCATTAGATCGTATGTTTCAACGAGGTTTAAAACAAGCAATCTGCATGACGTGATGATTTGTGTTTAGAAGAGATAGAGAGAATGCAAGAGTGTGTGCAGTGTATTTTTCTTTTACTCTTGTTTTTATTATTGAGTTGTTTTTTTAGGATTACCATTTTCTGAGAAAAGCGAAAAGAGAAAACAGCAATTAATGCGGATATTACAGAATGACGTTATTTTATTAATGAACAAGTTGATTCTTAAAACTACAGCCCTATAAAATAAAACTCTATTGCTTTGGGCAAAACGAAGAGGGAAATTTACAGAAAGTGAGCCCTATCAAAACATCTGTTTCACCTGGGCAGGGTGAAAGGTTAAAGTAAATATGGCAATTACTTAGACTTATGAACAATCTTCAGAACATCGACAGCGACTAATTGGCGGCGAACTCCTCGGTGAATCACAAAGTCTGGTACCTTCCTTGATTTGTCTTCAGAAATGACGCTGATTTCTGGCGGAGCAGGATCATTGGAATTTGTCTCCCAGGCAGAGTTGTCGTAGGGGAATTCCTCAGTTGTATCTTGCATAATATTTGTACTCTCAACTGTATCTCCCCATCCAGTTGGCTGGATGTTTTCGAGTCTGATACGAGAGCTTTCAGGAGCGGTGTACTTGACCATGAATTCAAATTTTCCGCTTGGTTGTCCCAGGGTATCCCACACTTCTTTGGAACTGGATGAGTCATCTCTCTCGATGACGTTGACCTCGGGAAAAGCATAGTTGATGAATTCTAGTCCGGCAAGCTTTGCCAATTTATCATCGTACTGGATAAGTTCGGAATAACCTGAGTGTTGATCCCATGACATGGCGGGGACACGGGTATTCTGTTCAATGATGCTTAGATGATTTTCATTGTTCGGCTAATTTTCTTGCCCCAAGTCTCCGGGATACGGCTGCCAGATAGGCAAGCCATCCATTGGGCCATAATAGTCGTGGTCAAAGTTGTATTTCATCGGAGTATCTTCCTCTAATGAATTTGGCGGAGCACGGCATCCTTCAGGATCACAATCTCTGTATATCATTTTAACATCTGACATTGGTATAAATCTCGAACTCTGTGCGGGATAGCAAAATGGTATAGGCACCTCTTCCTGAGACATATAACCGTCCTCGTTAAGATAGGACTTCCATTCCTCATCTATATCGGAGGAATCTCCCTCGTTGATAGTATGCACTTCTTGAGTCACTGGTTGAAGGAAGCCTCCATTGTGGAAGAAGTTCTGAATGGGATGAAGACTTTCATCGTTAGTAGCTGTCCGGGTGCAGGTTGCAGAAAAACCAAGACCCTTCTTTGTTTTATTGTCAGTAGGAATGACAAGCTGTCCCCATCCTGTTGTATTGGTATTCTCGACTGCTTTGATAGCATCTTTGTATGAGGAAATCGAGGTTCCTTTCTCTGATTGATTCTCATTGCTCACTGTAAGCGCTTGGAACTGAGTTTCGACAACCTCCTCGGGTTCTACACAAGTAGACAATGACAAGTTGCTTACGAGCAAGGCCTGTTCTCCACAAACCGTGACAAGTTGGCCCTTCTGGACGAAATTTAGCTTTTGGTGGAGGGTTGAAGTGACCGCCCCAGCCTGATGTATCCAAGGTCTTCCTAATAAACAACTGTATGTTGCCCGGAAGTCCATGACCTGGAAAGTGACCTGGAAAGTGTGAGGACCGATAGTTATGGGAAGGTCAACTTCGCCGATAACCATTTTTCTGGATCCATCAAATGCTTTGATGACGACCTCGCTGGTTCTCATTGGGGGTCCTTTGAATGATAATTGCATCAAAGTGGACTTCGGCATGACATTCAAGGCTGACCCTGTGTCTACCAGTACGTTGGCTAAAGCATCATCCTGGCAGTTGACTGTAATGTTGAGCGCCATGTTATAACGGCGTCCTTCTTCAGGTAATTCCTCATCACTAAATCCCAAGTTATTGCAGGAAGTGATGTTAGAGACAATGCTACCGAACTGTCTGATTGTTACATCCTGTTCTACAAAGGCTTGCTCCAAGACTTTCTGTAGAGCCTCCCTGTGCGCTTCTGAACTAAGTAACAGTGATAATACCGCGATCTTTGAAGGAGTTTGTAATAGCTGATCAACAATGTTGTACTCACTCCTTTGGATGAGCTTCAGCATCTCATCATTGTTTTTTGAAAGGTCGGGACTACTGGATTGACCGACTGGTGGATTGGGAACTTCTGTCTGAGGTTCCTTTTCTTTGTTGGGTTCCCCAACTCCTCGGTTGAAGATTCGACCGCTCCGAGTTACTCGACTGATGTCTGCAATATTCACGACGGAGGGTAATGGAATTTCCTTTCCATTCTCAATTATTGTTGCACCTTATTTGTAAGGGATAGCCTTAGTTGATTCATACGGTAGCGGTCCCAGCAGATAGATAACTACAGGAGCCTTCTAATTTTTCTGACTGTCGTAAGTAACTTCAATCAGTTCCTTGCTAAGAACCTTTGTTTCGTCCAGTAGAGGGATGATGGTACAAACATCCTTGTTTTGTTGATGATCAGAGATTATGACAACGTCTCTGATTTGATCAGCGAAGTAGTCTGGCGTCCAGTTGATTGGCTCGGAACCCGTCTCTTTACGATCAAACTGACCTTGAAGAGCTGCTCGCACAAGGTAGCATCCTCGATTATCCAATGAGCAAACTCCACACCGCTCATAGTTGTGTAGTGCCACCTGGCCACGTCCGCTTTGAATACAATGTAACCTCACTAGATATGTTTCCGTAGATCAGACATCCTGACTTTGATATCTAGTAGGATTCCCGTTAGTGATACTACCTTGCTGGGTGTCTTCATCCATATAGATTGGAAGCCACCAGTGGTTCAATAAGTGCTGAAGTGTTTCCTGGACGAGGGCACAGCCCTGATCGTCTTCGCAACCCTCTTTTCAGCCCTGATAATCATGTGATACCAGGAACCCGAGTCGGACCTGTTTAGCATGTAACTCCACCAGGCTGGTATTCATCAAGCGAATATCAAAGATTTGAATCATGTTGATTTGATAGTGATTCCTATCATGGTAGTCTTGAATCCATCCAAGATCCATCTGACGCTGGAGGGCCTCTTGTACAAAAGAGCATCCCTGTTTGTTTACCGAGCAAGTCAGGCAGGAATTATAATCATGATGCGGCAGATTATGATACTGGCTTTGCCTTGAGTGCATTGCCACCAAGTTGACATTCATCGTACGGATATCGTGGTTTTGTATGATGTTGGAATTCATATAAACCATGTTAACTCCACAAACTCGGTGCTCTTGGATCCATCCGAGATCCATCTGTTCCTGTAGAGTTGATTGCACCACAGAACATCCTTGATTGCTTTTAGAGCAGATATCACACTAGTGATAATTATGAGGTGGCACATGGCCATATCCACTCTGTCTACAGTGCATCTTGACCAAGTTGGCCCTCAATAAGAGTACATCGAGAATTTGATAGGTGTTGTTAGACTCTCCCTCTATCAAATTAACTGTAGTCTTCTCGTGTTGAGGCAGCGGGTTTATGAGAACATTTGGATTCGTATCTTTGAAAGATAAGACCTCGCTCCTAACAAGCTTTTGTACGTCGGATTTGAAACTGAGACAGTTTTCTATGTTATGCCCTGGTCCTCCTTGATGGTAAAGGCAAGTCTGATCCACCTTAAACCAAAAAGGCGGATTTTCCGGTACTGTAAGAGGAGACTTAGTCTGGACATTCCCCTTGGCCAGTAGTAACGGAAATAATTCTGCGTACGATACGGGTATAGGATCAAATCCTGGTGGCCGCGTTGTAAGATTGTTGTTGTATTGAGGATGAGCCTGCTGAAGAGGCGGTTGTGTCCTTTGCTGAAATTGCTGCGAATGCGGTTGGCTTTGAGCAACCTGAGGTTGATACGTAGAAACAGGCGCGGGGTTGATAGCAGGAGTTACAGCTGCTACTGGTTGGTACCGTCGCCTTTGCTTCCCGAGAGAAATATTCCCAATATCCTGCTCTTTTATCTTAGGGAGTGCACTACCTTATTTTTTAGTACCGCTTGACGATCTAGTGTCTTTGAGTAAACGTCCTTCTCGGACGGCTTCCTCAAGGCGCACTCCTATACCGACCATTTCGGTGAAGTCGCTGGGCGCACTGGCAACCATTCTGTTGTAGTAAAATGAGCTCAAGGTCTTTAAGAAAATCTTTGTCATCTCTTTTTCCTCAAGAGGTGGACAAATTTGAGCGGCAATTTCACACCATCTCTGAGCGTACTCCTTAAAGGTTTCATTGTCTTTTTGCGACATTGATCTGAGTTGATCTCTGTCTGGTGCCATGTCCAAATTGTATTTATTTTGTTGAACAAAGTCAATGCTAAGATCTCTGAAAGTGCTCATCGTAGTGCGGTTTAAACCCATGTACCATTTTAATGCGGCACCGGTTAAACTATCCTGAAAGTAGTGAATCAGTAGATCCTAGTTCTCTGTCTGAGCTGACATTCGCCGAGCGTACATCACCAAATGGCTCTGAGGGCAAGAGTTACCCTTGTACTTTTCAAAATCGGGGTACTTGGAATTTGTGCGGGACTTTCACATTGGGGACCAAACAAAGGTCTGCGGCATCCTTTCCAAATAAATCCTGATCGCGAATTACTTGAAGTTCCTTCTGCATTTCTAGGAACTGCTCCTGGAATTCATCCATTCTATCGAACATACTTTCCTTTCTACCAGAAGGTATCTGTGGAATCTATCCTTCTGGGACAGTGTGCACCACAAGGGGTGGTACCGTTACTAAGGCAGTGAATCTTGGCATTTCTCGAAGTTTGTAACCTTCAGGAGTCCTCACTAGGCCTTTGGCATCCTCGCTTTCCCGAAATTTGTAACCTTCAGGCCCAGCGGCTTCTGCTATGATTCCCTGATCTTCAATGATCGACGGAGCATATCCTTCCGGGATATAGTTAACAGGCATGCCCCAAGGACGATTTTTCGGCATTTGATATCTAGGATCATACTTCTCCACTATGGGCGTTGAGGTGATCTCTGAGATCACAGTCCTTTGTTGCTGCATCTGAGCTTCTACTAGAGCTTGCATGTCGTTATGAAGCTTTCTCATATCCTCTCTCAGAGCGTCGATCTCTTATTTCAAATCTCTGTTCTCTTCCTCGAGATCATCCATCTTTTTCTGACGATTGGCCCGAGTATTGTACGAATGAGACAGTTTGACTCTTGAACCGAGACACAAACGTGAGATTCGTAGGTAAGAAGAATACGTGACGTGAGAATGATGAATGCAATGATTATATTAATTGTTTTTTTTGTTTAATAAAAATAAACTTCGACAATTAGATTGCAAATATCAAACAGTGGGGACACCCCCGTTTTATTGAATTCAAAGGACTGCGGAAATGGAAATATAGTAAATTACAAGGTGCGAAAACAGAAACCTAAGCTAATGGGTCCCGAGTCCTTTCTGAGGAGAACTCAGGTGCGGATTCTGGTACTTTCCTTTTCTTGGACCGGGGCTCTTGGGCCGTTGTCGGGTTGTCATTCCTTTGCCAAGTGAAAGGAGCGAGCAAATTCCTTTGGTCATCCTGATTTTCTACAGCATGTTGCTCCAAAATCTCAATTAGAGCATCCTTATCTTTCAGTAGTTGCTATATTTTGGTACACTCCACATTGAGAATGCGGTACTTGTTCTTCCAAGACCTCCTCTCCCGTTGAACTTTGTTGAGTGTAACCCGAAGTTTTTCGTTTCAGTCATGAAGTACATGACAGATTCCCTTCGCGGAAGAACTCCGTGATGAGGATAAGGCATTCTTAGCTTGAGAGCTCTAGTTTGGACCCAGTGGAGATAAGGCTCCACCGAGACACAGTTCGGTTTTCCTAGAGACTCCCGTCCTTTCTTATGAACATGTTTCCAAGCGTGCACTATTTCTGTCTTTAGTGCCCTGCCATTTTCTCCTTCCTTGAAGAAAAGACCTTCCAGATGAGCATTACGTGGAACATGCCTCATCGGGTATCCAAATTGACGATGAACTAAAACTGGATGGTAATTGATTCCTCCCTTAGTTCCTATGAGGGGTACGTTGGGGAAGTTTCCACAATGGTCAATGATTCTGATCCCGTCATAAATCCTATTGTACCAATCTATATTAGAGTTGGTAAGAGACATGATTTTCTGCGACCAACGTAAGGCACTCTTATGATCCCAAAAAGCAGCAGACTTAGGCAAATGGGAGATAAACCACTTATATAGCAGGGGTATACAACACGTGATCATTCCTCCGCTGTATAAATTCCTTAAGTGTACAGAATGATACGCATCTGCAAGCAAGGTTGGTACAGCGTTTCCAATGAGAAAAACCTTAACGGCGTTGAAATCGACGAAGTTATCAATGTTGGGAAACAGAAATAACCCGTGGGTGAGCAAAACAAAGATGCTTTCAAAAGTAGTCACGTTCCCTATACTAGCAAAGTATAGAGCCTCCTTTACCAGAAACTTGGCTGGTAAACCTGGGATTCCTCCCCTGGTGGTCATGTGAGTCTTGACTTCCGACTCATCCAAATAGATTGCTCCTGCAATGATCTGATCCTTTGGAATTTCTTCCAGTCCAGAAAAGGGAGCTTGATTAGTAATGGGTAGATCAATCAGATGAGAATACTCCTCCATTGCTGGTGTGAGCTGGTAATCCGGGAATGTGAAACAGTGATAGGCCGGATCGTAAAACTGAATGAGTGCCTCCAGGATTCCCTCAATTACATGGACCCTTAACAGAGGTAGCAGACCTCCGTACTTGGCTCTGAAAGCGTCAGGGTTAGTGATCATCCTTGCTAATCCTCTCAAATCCTCTAGTTTTAGAACCTTGAAGGTATACTTGTGAGTTTTTCTTCTACCGAAATCCATGAGCGCAATCCTTTTCTCTCTGACATTTGCAATCATTGTCTTAGTTTAATTTGAAAAAGAGTGACTAGAAGAGAAATTTTTTCTTGTTTTAATGTTTTTTTAAATGAATGCATGAATGCAGCACACAAAAACATAGAAAAAACATGGGGTCAAAGGGTCGGTGTCATGAAGTCAAGGCTCTACCCATCCCAAAGGTTTATACTAGTGATTTTTGTACCTGTCTCTCAAAATCATTGATTCTTGTCGAGATAACATCAGCGGGTCGGGAACCGTGCTAGGTGATGTATTTCGAAGAATCTCAAAAGAGGGTAGTATCGCGTGACAACTATTTCTGATAGCTTCCGCACTACTGAAAGAGGTTTTTCCTAGGTGTATACTCAATCTTTCCACATGCGGCATCACACGCATTCCCATTAGCAGAAAAATAAACACAGATATCAATTAGGAAAAGCAGTATATATATTTGTCCTAATGTCCTAGACTTTTTAAGAGCTATGAATCCTATGATCCTAACAGAAAATGGCTCCCCGACGGAGGTTCCATTCTGTGGTACCTTCCCAACTTAAAGTTTTTTTGACCTAAGATCCTAGTGAGGGCCGATTCTAGCAATAATGACATTCCCCGATGGAACTGTCATTCGGTGATACCTTGTGAACCCAAGGACTCGTCCCAAGAGAAGGTTTCAACCAGAGAGATAGGAGAGACAAGATTCCTTTGTTTGGCCCCACGGTGGGCGCCATTTTTCCTGTGAAATTGTCTAAACTTAAGGTTTCCTTCTCAGAGACGGGAGAAGAACAAGTCTGCTCCCACTGTGGTCGCCATTTTTCTGTGGAAAATAGGGACGACAAGATCTTACCATGGAGCTCCCACTGTGGTCGCCATTTTTCTGTGGAAAATGGGGACGACGATGACTAGATCTTACTTTGGCTCCCACTGTGGTCGCCATTTTTCTGTGGAAAATGGGGACGACAAGATCTTACCATGGAGCTCCCACTGTGGTCGCCATTTTTCTGTAGAAAACGGGGACGACTATGACTAGATCTTACTTTGGCTCCCACTGTGGTCGCCATCTTTCTGTAGTGCAGTTTTTATGGTTTTGAATCACTATCGCTTTGGTACTACAGTTCGATTCATTTTTTATCCTATTGAAGCTGATGAAGGAAGGGAAATAGATGTCTCCAATTAACCCTGCTTGCAAACTGAGGTTAAACAGTCAAAACTGTTGGTTTAGAGATGCGACTTTAGTTCGTGGGTCTCTCTCTTCTTATTTTGTTTAGAACAAAATACCAGGATTGTTCATGGGGAATTTGTTGGGATACTGTGCTAGATTGGCTGGAGGTAGGGGACTTTAACGTTTTTTTATTTGTGTGCTCGCTAAGATTCTTTTTCAATCTTATGCCTACGTATTCCCGAGATAGGGAAATTAGAGTGATCGTAGTTCCTCCTATTCTAGGGGAGGAAATGGTGTTTTGGTGTCTTGTTCAAATCCCAAGACATGAAGCTAAAGGTGGTTTATATCTTGTTCAAAGCCCAATATGTGAAGCTGAAGGGTCTTGACTTTAGAGAGAATTTGTCATCTCTAAAGAGGAGTTGTTGACGTTTGTATGCTGTGAGCAAAGCATATTTTGATGCTAAAAGGTTGATTGACTCAACCTGGGTTTTCTTTATACAAAGCCTAAGAGGAGGCTATTGACCCAACAAGAGGGTGTTTTTATGTGTCTCGTACGAAGCCCGAGAGATAGGCTAAAAAGGGTTGACTCAACAAGAGAGTGCTAACAAGTGACTGACTCAACAAGAGAGTGCTTTTATATGTGTCTTGTACGAAGCCCAAGACGGAGGCTAAAAGGTTTTGACTCCACATGAGGGTCTTTTATACTCAACAATAGAGTGATTTGGTATCTCGTACGAAGTTCGAGATGGAGGCTAAAAGGGATTGACTCAACAAGAGAGTCATTTATACTCAACAAGAGAGTGATTTTTATCTCGTCGAAGCCCGAGATGGAGGCTAAAAGGGAAGTGACCCAACAAGAGGGTCTTTTATACTCAACAAGAAAGTGTTTTTATATCTCGTACAAAGCCCGAGATAGAGGCTAAAAGGGTTTGACTCAACAAGAGAGTCTTTTATACTCAACAAGAGAGTGTTTTGTATCTCGTACAAAGCCCGAGATGGAGGCTGCAAAGGTTAACTCTGCTGGGGAGAATCATTGTACAAAGCCCAAGAGGAGGCTAGGGTTACTGTTTCAGTTGAGTGACAGGTCCAGTATGTTGGTTAAAAGAGAAATTCAGTTCTTATATGGGTAATGTTGTACTCAGGGATTTGATCTGAGAATCGGGATTATTTCCTATTCTTTAAGGAAACGGGGAATCCGAAGGGTATTGAGACTGCCCAAGTCTACGGGTGCATTTTACTATTTTTGAAAGGAACTTGAGAATGTCTTCGAGACTCAAGGAGATTAGACTGTCCAAGTCTAGAGTTTTATCTTTTGTACTATGCTTAAGAGAGATTAAGAGACAGTACGTTCGTGGTAGAAAGATCTAGATTCTTTGAAAGACTGTTCTATTAAGATGACTAATTTTTGTTCCAATACCTTTAAGAGGTCGTTGGGACAATTTGTACGAAGCCCAAGAGGAGGCGAGAAAAACTTTTAAGAAGCCGAAGGGACAATTTGTATGAAGCCCAAGAGGAGGCTATCTTCCCGGAGGAATAATCATTATACAAAGCCTAAGAGGAGGCTGTGAAAACTTCTAAGAAGCTGACGGGTCCTTGTACAATGCCCAAGAGGAGCCGGGGGTGCTTTTAGGAAGCCTGTGGGTCCTTGCACTAAGCCTAAGAGAAGGCTGGTGAACAGTTCCAGAAGGGGTTTCACTTGGAACATTGGCCTTCTATATATGAACTGTTCAAGGGGGAGATTTCTTAGATCTAGTTATCTAAATTTGTTGTAAAAGAAAATTCTCATGGTTTAGGTTATGCTGAAATATCCGGGAGAACGTCGTGTGTAAGGAGACGAGGTTTTGCCTAGGTCTAGACGTAGTTGTCGGGGAAACTCTAAATATCTATAATAGTATTACACAGTCGATATGAGTTTATGAAAGAAGACTTACAGTGAAACAGCCCCACAATATAGTTATATACATATGAAAGTGGTAAATGAAAGCGGGTAAACACTTACTCGGTTGTAGAACTTCCATGATGTTTGGTTAGTTTGTTCAACAAAGAAAACTTTGATAACAATATTATATTCAAAATCAAAGGAGAAAGTGCTTTGAAAAGATTGTTGGGGCTTACAGCTCAAGGAGAGGCCCAAGGTTTTATCAGTGATCGCACTGTAGTTTTGTACAGGGACTTATACAAATGACTGAGGCCCAAGAAAGGTTTTCTGTACAAGGGGATGGGTCTTACACTCTCTCAAGAGGCCCAAAAATGATTAAAAGAAAACAAAGATGGGTCTTATAGCTTAAGGAGAAGCCCAATGGTTAATTTTGAAAAGGGCGACGATCGCGCCGAGGTTTTGAAAACACCGTGGGTCTTATACAATGACTGAGGCCCAAAAGTTTTTGGTTACAAAAGGGGGTTAGGTCTTACACTCTATTAGAGACCCAAAAATGATTTTGAATGGGTCTTATAGGTCGAGGAGAGGCCCAGATGGTTTGTTTTAAACGGGCGATGATCGCGCCGAACTTTTGAAATACAACGAGGCTTATACAACACTTGAGGCCCAAAATGGGTTTGTATTTATAAAGGATTGGGTATTACACTCTATTAGAGGCCCAAAGATTTTTAAAGAAAAAGAATGGGGCTTATAACACGAGGGTAGGCCCAGATGAAAATGGGTTTGAAAAGCGACGATCGCGCCGAGGTTTTAAAAACACCGTGGGTCTTATACAATGACTGAGGCCCAAAGGTTTTTGGTTACAAAAGGGGGTTGGGTCTTACACTCTATTAGAGGCCCAAAAATGATTTTTAATGGGTCTTATAGCTCGAGGAGAGGCCCAGATGGTTTGTTTTAAACAGGCGATAATCGCGCCGAACTTTTGAAATACAACGGGACTTATACAATACTTGAGGCCCAAAATAGGTTTGTATTTACAAAGGATTGGGTCTTACACTCTATTAGAGGCCCAAAGATTTTTAAAGAAAAAGAATAGGGCTTATAACACGAGGGTATGCCCAGATGAAAATGTTTTTGAAAAGCGACGATCGCGCCGAGATTTTGAAAACACAGTGGGACTTATACAACAACTGAGGCCCAAGAAATTTTGGTTTTTCTAAAAGGGTTGGGTCTTACACTCTATTAGAGGCCCTAAACTGTTTGAAAAAGTTTGATGAGGGTGGAATTAATCAAAACCCTAATTTGTATCCAAAATGTATTTTAAATGAATAAAAAATTCAATTAAAATGATCAAAATTGTTTAACATGTGGAAAACAAATTGTGATCTTGGATTAATGTTTCAAAAAATCATGTTTTGACCTACAAAATGATTAGAAATCATTAAAATTTGCAAAATCAAGAAGGAAAAAATATTTTAAATGTCAAAAATAATTAAAATATTAATTCTTGGCAAAAATATCAATTATATGAAATAAATAATATTTTTGGGATCTTTTGGTAAAATAAAATATTTTAACATTTTTGTGAATTATTAAAAAAAGAATCAATTCAAAATCATTAAAACTCATAGAGAAATTAATTTTTGAATCAATCAAAATAAAATCACAAAAATTCAAATTCAAATATTTGAAAAAGGGCGCCAAGAACACGGCAAGAACACGCCCGCTTCCTCTGTTTCTGCAGATTTGCGTTTTCTATCCAATCTCACTGAATACTTGATTATATCATGCAATCTACATATCAATCTACTCGTTTCAACCTCACGATCATGTCTATGTTCTTTAATTTCATTTATTTTAAGCATGGAATAAGAAATCAAAGAGAAACCTCAATGAAATTCTGGTATCAGATATGTGATGTTAAGTGTGATGTCACAGCATCAATATCTGCTGTATGAACAAGACAATAATAGTAATCAGAAAGTGCACACAGAATTTGTTCACCCAGTTCGGTCTAACAACCTACATCTGGGGGCATACCAAGCCAGGAAGGAAGTCCACTATTAGGAGTATCAAATTACAGACTCAATAAACCAGTTGACAATCTACCTAATTCTATCACTACCCAATGACCCTTCTATTTATGTCCTCCCTAGATAAGAGACTCTATTTCACTCCCAATCATTGCAATGATGTCTAGCAGTCAACATCTCAGCCACTGCATCAACAACTTGATTTCCAACAACTCTTCAAACACACTTCAAAGACACACCTTGGAGTTGCTTCAAAGCTTCCTCCAAGAACAATACAAACTCATTACCTACAGGTTTCTGAGTAAGAACACAATGACCATCTCACAACCCGAGTGGTTCACTTAGACTAAGCCCTAATTATCTACATCTTGGACCCGTGCCTATTCTAGATAACAAGCATTCTATTTATAACTTTTTCCCAACTGGATTTGGGCCTTCAAATCACAACAAATCTCTGCACCAAATCTGCAAAAGATTCTGCTACTCAATAGATCTTCAATTACATCTTCATAATTAACTCTGATTATTCTCCATATCTTTTTGCATTAAATTAGCAACAAACTAATCTCCTCCATAAATGATTGCAACAGAATATATCTAACCCATGATATTCGCCTGTAATCTCTGATACTCTTCAGCAGAATATCTCATTAAAACCAGAAACACGCGCAACCCTAATTAATCATCTCAGACTGATGTTCACAACTGATGTCAAGACATTGGGTTTAACATCAGCACACAACTGCAACCCTTGCAACTTTAACAAAACCAGAATGTTAACTATACATAACAATAATGTTAGAAGCTCATGTTGAAACATCAACCATGACATTAACATTGTTTTACCAAAATTTCAGCCAATCACAAGAACTACCAATCTCCCCCTTTGGCTAATTTTGGTTAAAACAAATATATAAACATTACAACTCAGATTACAGCAGCAATTACAACCCTATACTACTGTTAGTAGTCATCAGCAACTACTGAACCTAACAGTAACCATCAGTAGCTACTGTGTACATCAACCATGGAGAATCATCTTCTTGGGAAATTTTAAATGATGTTAGGACATCATGTTTGACATAACATCACCACAGCACAACAACTTCAGGCAGTACATTAGGACCTAAGAAGTAGAAAGTCCTGAAGTCATTTGGTGCACATAAGGAAGAAGATATCTGACACTCCCCCTCAATACAACACATTTCTTTTTCCTTCCAGGACATACCCAGAACAAATGTAGAAGACTCCTCCAGAAAATAAATGTTTGTCTATACATAAAAGACCAATGGTGGCATAAGAGAATTTTGCACACCTTCTTTGATCAGACACCCCTAGTCAATCTGTGGCATAAGATGAAACTTAAGAAGTTCCATTCTGCTAACCCAGGTAACTCAGAACACAAGTCACAACTGTGTTCATAACTCAGGACACAAGTCACAAAGGCTCACCACCAACTTAAGGATAGGACATCCTCTTCGACATCTGGAACTGCAGACTCCAGACAAAGCATCTGCGCAAACCATTTAGCAAAACCCTTTTCTTTCTCCCCCTTTTTAGCCCCAAATTGGCAAAGAAAGCCCTCACAGAACCAGACCCAAGTAGTGCTCACCCAAAATCGAATAAACACCATAAGACTTATGAAACAAGAACACTCACTGGCTGAAGGAGCAAAGAATAACTTCTATAAATAGCTGACCAGTTACTTTGGAATTAGCGAACCTTGAATAGTCAAAGTTCTTGGTCATAGAAACGCTATTTTAGGAACTAAAAACTCCATCTAAATTCAATGTCTACCATCCAAAACAGTTTTGACCGCCTTTATTGCTTCTAAACTGATTCTTACCATAAATTGTGCCAAAACAGTTCCATGCATAGTCGAAGACACGTGTTTCACCTTATCTTTACACCACCATCCATAATAAATCCTTGTTTGGCTCAAGAAAAAACATGTACTGTACCATGTTCTGACATCTTATCACACAATGTCTACTTGCTCACAACATTATCAACCCAAGACTTCCACAGAAGATTATACATTCCAAAACAACAAAATTGTCTTCAGACTTCTCCTCAGAAGTATGTGCACACATGATTCAAATACTTAGCTTCACATGGCTAGAACCATCCAATGCCCACCAATAGCCTAATGTCATAACATGTTATCTGACATTATATCCTCATAAGATTTAACCAATCTTCACAATCTTGATCAGCATGCAATCTGCACAATATATGTACCTTTGCAGCAAAATCCATAGACAAGTACTCCCCCAGTCATGGTTAACTAATGCTCTAGATGAAGATGAACATTTGAGCACACTTGCTGAGCACATGCATTTTGGTACCATTGTCCCTTTCTCCAAAGGCAGTCATTCCCTATCATACTCTTCATCTCCAGACTTCCAATCAATCAATACCTGATCTACTTTAGTCTTCTCTACATTCTCCATCCAAGGCAGACCTTCTACTTCATCATTCTCCCGTATGACTATGTAGACGTTCCTTAGGCATAATGTAGGCACCAAGCTCCTGAACCAGAGCAAAATCATCCTTCACCAAGGATATTCAACCAGATAATGTCCCAACACAAGTTATAACATTTGCCACACACCAAGATATCATCACCAACTGGACTTACAATTGCAAGTAATCCAAAGAACTAGAGAATTAAACTCTCATCCACCTTCAAGAAGAATAATCTCCTTGAGTCTTTAACTCATCACCCTTCTGCCCAAGAGTTCCAAGACAATCCTCAATAATAACCAGCTGCCACACTCTGATTATCTTGATTCTTCGAATCCACTTCTGAGATCAACCAAATGCCACAGTTTGATCACCTCATTCATGAATCCTCATATGAAAACAACCAAATACCATATTTTGACATTTTTCACGTTTGTCAGAACTCTCACAAAGATATCTTGATCCACCAAGGAAACTTGATCTTCAAGTCACATGTTCCACTTGCTCAAAAGCAAACACACTTAGACTCCCTAAGCCATGGTCATGTAACATCTTCTCCTTCCCGCAGCTCCAGCAAACTGCTATGAGAACGATCTTTTTGAAGCATCCTATTATTCATTCCTGTAGATCACCCTATCATTAGCTGATGTGCCACATCACCAGCTGAGACTCCTGATGTTAAGCTAGATGTCAGAACATCATGTCATCCAACTGTTGAATTCAGATCTACCTTCTGCCACTTAGAAGAACCTCCTCCCTTTGTAAAGACATATTTCCATGCTTTCATAGACTTGATTCAATAATCAAGTTTGAGTAGACAACCTTCATCCTGCTTAGAAACTCCAAAGACTTCAAACCTGCCACATCTGAATCTTCGGAAAATAAGTAGTCCAAGACTACCCCATAGCAATACTAAAGAAAGTCACTTCCCTTAGAAGAGTCGTCAGTAGAAAGCCAGAGATAACTACCACTTATCCTCGACCTTCACAACCAGAGCAAACACCATGCTCCAAACCACTTAGATCAGAGATAAACTGATCCAAGCTGTAACCATTAAGATTATGATGTCTTCATAGTCTTCCATCTTCATCTTCAACAGTACCATCATCTGGACAAGTCATTCACAATACTTTCTAGGAACAGATGCTAAGCAATAATCCCAGGTCAACACCTAGGCGACTTGTGAGCGAATGTAGAACCCCTCCCGTGATTCTCCAAACCTCTGATGAAAAGATGTTAAAACAATAGACAGAACATCCTTAATCTTGTCTTTCAAGGATAATCACTTAAATACTTGTGAATTTCACAAATAGCAATTGATCCCTGTGGTTTAACCTTTCTTCAGATTCTAGCATCTTCTGAATCTTCTTCATGACAGACCATTATGACAACTATTCATACCACAAAAGCCTTCCAGGATAGGTCAGTGTCTTGATCTTTTACTCCACCCTGAGCAAAGAACTGATATGATGTTTCAACATCAGTTCTGACATTAGTCTAAATCATATTAAACATCTCCTATGGATTTGGAGACTACAACCATATTAATCCACACATATCTCTTGTAGGAAACACACGAGAACATATCAACTTCCAAGATCAGACCAACAAAACTGCAGAAACTTGCATAACACACTCTTCCAGAAGCTTCTTATAAGCACAAGGTTCAGACCTCTTATCTAACTTCTGCATAAACATTCCATAGACAATCTGCCACTTCCACTCCTTCAAGCCACAAAACTGAAAGAGCTCATGCAAACACCAATTTACCACAGGCTGATTTACACTGCTACTGCATACAAACTCTTGGATGCATTTACCCTATAAAATTGTCCTCAGACATTTTAGTTTAAACAAGGATCATCTCCTTCTCTTCTGCTATCAATATTATTACCTTTTCTTCAACCAGCTCCTGCTGAAATACTATGAACATCATCTCAAAAAAATGTTCAACTTCACAGCTTCAGTGATCCTTCAAAACAGCTACAATCTAATAGGTTTTTGACTTAGCATTTACCATAAGCTGCTAATGTGTAGCGCGATGTCGAGACATTAGAATTGACATATTAAGCTCAGCTTCTTTCTTGATGAAACTTCCTCCAGTTCATGATCAGAAACATGTATCTTATCATAACCAGGAAGATCCTCCTAATTAGGTCACCACAATTAAGCTTAAGATATAACTTATCAAGATCTTCACTCTCGCATGAACGATTTGACAGTGATACTCTTTTGCTTTGGCTCTACCCTCTTCTTTCATCATCAAGAAAAATGATAAATAAGGAATCACTGTTCTGGACAGAATGGTCTTCAATGCCTGATTTGAAATATATTCTTCTTCTGAAACTTCCATGCCAAATAGTCTTTAGTAAGATTCATTCACCTTATGATCACAAAGATATGAGATAATCCAAACGGTTGAAGCTGTCTTGCATAAACTACACCATCATAGGACATCCTGCTGGGGAGACCAAACCCTAATGTCTTTGCAAAATAAAACCTTCCTAGAATCTCACCACCAGAGATACAAGAACCAACCAGGGTTACATCAGATACCAAGCAGCGAAACACACACCAACTCCTCAACAACCTTTAGGCACTACTCAATAAACCTTGCACACCATCATCATAAACCAAGTGCCAACATCAGTTCTCTTGATAACAATATTTTATCATGAATAGTCCATCCTTCACTCCAAAGGATCATACAAACAACTATCTTCCTTGCTCATGAACCAGAAAGTATCTTCCCTAGATCTCATCCAGAAACAGACAGGATGCCTGCTCTGATACCAATTGAAATTCTGGTATCAGATATGTGATGTTAAGTGTGATGTCACAACATCAATATCTGTTGTATGAACAAGGCAATAATAGTAATCAGAAAGTACACACAGAATTTGTTCACCCAGTTCGGTCTAACAACCTACATCTGGGGGCATACCAAGCCAGGAAGGAAGTCCACTATTAGTAGTATCAAATTACAGACTCAACAAACCAGTTGACAATCTACCTAATTCTATCACTACCCAATGACCCTTCTATCTAAGTCCTCCCTAGATAAGAGACTCCATCTCACTCCCAATTATCGCAATGATGTCTAGCAGTCAACATCTCAGCCACTGCATCAACAACTTGATTTCCAATAACTCTTCAAACACACTTCAAAGACACACCTTGGAGTTGCTTCAAAGCTTCCTCCAAGAACAATACAAACTCATTACCTACAGGTTTCTGAGTAAGAACACAGTGACCATCTCACAACCCGAGTGGTTCACTTAGACTAAGCCCTAATTATCTACATCTTGGACCCGTGCCTATTCTAGATAACAAGCATTCTATTTATAACTTTTTCCCAACTGGATTTGGGCCTTCAAATCACAACAAATCTCTGCACCAAATCTGCAAAAGATTCTGCTACTCAATAGATCTTCAATTACATCTTCATAATTAACTCTGATTATTCTCCATATCTTTTTGCATTAAATTAGCAACAAACTAATCTCCTCCATAAATGATTGCAACAGAATATATCTAACCCATGATATTCTCCTGCAATCTCTGATACTCTTCAGCAGAATATCTCATTAAAACCAGAAACACACGCAGCCCTAATTAATCATCTCAGACGATGTTCACAACTGATGTCAAGACATCGGGTTTAACATCAGCACACAACTGCAGCCCTTGCAACTTTAACAAAACCAGAATGTTAACTATACATAACAATAATGTTAGAAGCTCATGTTGAAACATCAACCATGACATTAACATTGTTTTACCAAAATTTCAGCGAATCACAAGAACTAACACTCAAGAACCCTAAATTTTGCATGAAGGTTCAGAAATTCCATACACAATTCATACAAAGCAATTGATTGAGGGTAAACACTCTATGCATGATTATGAATATATGGCCAAATTATTGTGCAGCAAAAAATGCATGTATCATAGAGTTAGAAGAGCTCATGCTTACCACTTGCAGCTGGTGATCGTGTTTTGGGTTAGGGGTGTTACAGCTAGGTTCCAATGACCTGGATAGCTTCCCTAGGTGCCATGGAGTGTGTCTGGAGGCTTGGAATGGATTGAAATGATCTAGAACTTGAGATGGCACCCCAATTGCAAATCTCTCAAAGGCTTGAGCAATTGGCTAGTGATTTTGTGATTTTAGTGTTCCAGATGTTATGTGAGTGTTTGGATCACTTCTATATGATGTTTATGAGGTGTGTGTGTGATTGGTTTGATTGGAATAGCTCTCAAACTCAAAACGCGATGGTGACTTTCCTTAGAAGGCAAAATTGGAAGTGCGAAGGTGATTTTGAGGAAAGCATTTGTTTGATGGCTTTGGTGTACTCAAACTGAGCACAAATGAGTTCTATTTATAGTAGAGCAAGTTTGTTTTGCAAGGAATAGTGAATGGCAACTGCTGTAGAGGTTTGGCCAATGTTGGCAAATGAAAATCCAAGTCTCCTCTAGCCATTGACTAGAGGTTAGAGCACAGAGTTGTGGTTCCCTAGTTGTTGGATCATTCTTGACTGAATTCAGTTGCAAATGGCTCAGTCCATGCCACCTTGGTGTATGCATTGAATGCTCCAATCCAAAATTGGAGTCTTGTCCCTCTTTTAGGGATTTCTAGGTTTGGCATGCTACTTCTTGTTCCAAAGACTTTGGAGGCTTGGATCAGTGTTTGTACCCTTTAGATTTGATCCTCAGATGTGTCCAAAGTGATGACAAGGCTTGGAATTATCTGATTTTGCCAAATCGAGCAAAAGTGCAAAATTATACCTAGCCTTGGCAGTTTTCAGCAAGGCATATTGCCATTGTCATATCTCATGGCTCAAGTGGAATTTGATGGAGTTCTTGGCCATTTTGGAAAGCCCTCATATGATACAATAATTGTTTGATCATAATTGGTTTTGATACTTTTTGGACCCAAGTGAAAAATGCCCCTACATTTGGAAAAAAGTGAAGGCATATTCTGACTTAGTGAAAATTTCACTAAGTGTTGGAAAAAAGTGACATTTTCACTTTTCTTGATTTTGATCATTCCATAACTTGAAATCCATGGGGAATTGGAATGAGTGGTAGTTGAAGCTTTTGTAGAGGGCCATGAGAGCTACAAATCCAGCTTTGGATGGGAAAAAATGGCCTTGTGGTTTAGGAGTTATGATCCTCAAAAGTTGGTACCCTAGCCACTTTGTTCCATAACTTCGAAAATTTTCTAAGTTTTTTATGGTTACCCCTTTTACAAGTTATCCGACTTTTCTTTATTTTTCTTGATGAATGATGATTCCAATCATACATTAACATCATTTTAGGGTTAAAGAACCATAATTGTGAAAAATCTCAAAAAGTCAAAGTTGACTTTTGTGCACAGTTGACTTTTTGTCAGGCGAATTCCAAACTGTGTGATCCTTTATGAAATCAAGTCCTTGACCTAAATCAAACTTGATGGATTGATTTCATAGGTGTCATAGGGTGTATTGAATCATGTCCTAGGGTTTGGGAGCATGTCCTGGTCAAAAGTCAAAGATACAGTTGACTGTTTCCGTGAAACCCTAACTGTGGTTCTGATGAAATTGAAACTTGTTGCTCAAGCTTCTTGGCTCAATCCATTGTTGCAAATGGACCAATGTGGTGTGTTAGGGACCCTCAAATCATCTCTTGAGGTCTTGGCTCATGATTTGTCCTAAAAGCCAACTTAGGGTGAATTAGGTCAAGAAACCCTAATTCTTGATTTTTTGTGAATGCATCCCCTGAGGTCAAATTGACTTGACGATTGGGTTTATGATGTTCCTTAGAGCATCATAGGTTATGCTTTGAAGCATTGGCTCATGCCCAGAGGAAAATTTCCATCTGGAGGCCTCGGTCGACTAAAACCCTAATTTGGTGACACTGGCGATCTTGAGACTTGATCCACTCAGAATGTTGCAGCCTTGTGCTTAATCCTTGAGGTGGGAGTCCTATTGATCCATTGTGGATGTTTGAGAGGCTAGACAAGTTGAAGATCATGTCATTTCTTGATTGATCCTTTGTCTAAGAGCTCTGAGAGGGATTGAAACCCTAAGTCTGATTGTAGTGGATGCTCACCCATCTTTGGGGAGACTAATGGTTCATCCATATTGTCATGATGATTTGCACAATGATGGGAAATCTTAGTGGTCAAAATTTGGGGTATGACAGGCAAGGTGAAAGGTTAAGATAAAGACGACAATTACCTTGACTTATGAACAACTTTTAGAACATTGACAACAACCCATTGGCGGCGAACTGCTCGGTGAATCAGAAAGTCTGGTACCTTCTTTCTTGATTTATCTTTAGAAATAACACTAATTTCTGGCGGAGCAGGATCGTTGGAATCTATCTCCCAGGCAGAGTTGTCGTAGGAGGATTCTTCTGTTGTATCTTGTGCAGTGTTTGCACTCTCAGGCAGATCTCCCCATCCAGTAGGCTGAATGTCTTCGAGCCTGATGCGAAAGCTCTCAGGAGCGGTGTACTTGACCATGAAGTCGAATTTGCCACTCGGTTGTCCCAGGGTATCCCATACTTCTTTGGAACTGGAGGAGTCATCTCTCTCGATGACGTTGACCTCGGGAAAAGCGTAGTTGATGAACTCTAGTCCGGCAAGCTTTGCAAATTCATCGTCGTGCCAAGTATTTTCTGAATGCCCTGAGTGTTGATCCCATGACATGGCGGGGACGCAGGTATTATTTTCAATGATGCTAAGCTGATATGTATCGTTGGGCTGACTCTTTTGCCCCAAGTCTTCTGGGTACGGCTTCCAGATAGGCAAGTCATCCATTGGGTCATAATAGTCATAGTTTGAGTTGTCTTTAATCGGTGTGTCCTCTTCTAATGAGTTGGGTGGAGCATGACATCCTTCTGGATCACAATCTCCTTATATCATTTCGACATCTGACCTTGGTATATATCTCGGACCCTGCGTGGGGAAACATAATGGCATAGGTGCTTCTTCCTGAGACATATAACCGTCCACGTTAAGATAGGACTTCCATTCTTCATCGGTATCAGAGAAATCTCCCTCGTTGATGGTATGTACTTCTTGAGACACTGGGTGAAGGAAACCTCCACTATGGAAGAAGTTTTGAATGGGATACAGACTTTCATCGTTAGTAGCAGTCTGGG
The DNA here is from genome assembly GCA_022829125.1 of Lathyrus tuberosus. Classification (NCBI taxonomy): domain Eukaryota; kingdom Viridiplantae; phylum Streptophyta; class Magnoliopsida; order Fabales; family Fabaceae; genus Lathyrus; species Lathyrus tuberosus. The sequence continues at coordinate 2,162,147 of JALAZF010000199.1, read as the reverse complement.
TACAGTTTGAAGAAAAACCAAGACCTTTCTTTTTCTTATTGTTAGTAGGAATGACAAGCTGTCCCTATCCTTTGGTATTTTTACTTTTAATTATTTCGAGAGCATCTTTGTATGAAGAAATCGGTGTTCCCTTTTCTGATTGATTGTCATTGATCACCGAAAGTGCTTGGAACTGAGTTCCAACAACCTCCTCTAGTTCTGCACAAGTGGACGACGATAGGTTACTCACTATCAAGGCTTGCTCTTCGCAGACTGTGACTAGTTGGTCATTCTTGACAAACTTCAGAGCATTGAAGTGACTGCCCCAGCCTCGTGTATCCAAGGTCTTCCCAACACACAGCTGTATGTTGCTCGGATGTCCATGACCTGTAAAGTGACTAGGAAAGTGTGAGGATCGATAGTTATGGGAAGATCGACTTCGCCGATAACTGTTTTCCAGGATCCGTCAAATGCTTTGACGGTGACCTCACTGAATCTCATTGGAGATCCTTTGAATGATAGTCGCATTAGAGGAGATTTCGGCATTACGTTTAGATCCGATTCGGTGTCTACCAGTACGCCGGCTAAAGCATCGTCCTGGAAGTTGACTGTAATATTGAGCGCCATATTATGACTTTTTCCTTCTTCCGGTAGTTCCTCATCACTAAACCCCAAGTTGTTACAGGAAGTGATGTTGGAGATTATGCTATCAAATTATCTTATTGACACTTCTTGTTCCACAAAGGCTTGCTCTAAGACTTTCTATAGAGCTTCCCTGTGAGCTTCAGAACTGATCAAGAGAGATATCACAGAGATTCTTGAAGGCATTTGCAACAGTTGATCAACAATGTTGTATTCACTCTTCTGGATGAGCTTCAGCATCTCATCGTTGTTCTTTGAAAGGTCGGGACCATAGGATTAACCGACTGGTTGACCAGGAATTTCCCTTTGAGGTTCCTTTTCTCTGGTAGGTTCTCCAACTCCTCTGTTGAAGATTCGACCGCTCCGTGTTACTCGACTAATGTCTGCAATATTCACGACGGAGGGTAATGGAATTTCCTTTCCATTCTCAATTGTTGTTGCACCATATTTGTAAGGGATAGCCTTAGTTGATTCATACAGTAACGATTCTGGTAGATAGATAACTACAGGAGCCTTTTGATTCTTCTGACCATTGTAAGTAATTTCAATCAGTTCCTGGTTGGGAACTTTCGATTCGTCAAGTAAAGGGATGATGGTACAAACATCTTTGGTCCTCTCATGATTAGAGATTACGACAACGTCCTTGATTCGATCAGCGAAATAGTCTGGCATCAAATTGGTTGACCCAGAACTTGGACACGGTCGAATCTCTTTATGGTCCAAATGACTCTGAAAGGCTGCACGCACGAGGTAGCATCCTTGATTATCTTCAGAGCAAACTCTACAGTGTTTATAGTTATGTGGTGGCACCTAGCCACGCCTGCTTTGTATGTAGTGTAACCTCACTAGATCTGTTCCCATTGATCGAACATCCGGACTTTGATGCCTAGTAGGGTTCCCATTAATCCTACTGACTTGTATTGTATCTTCATCTAAATAGATCGGAAGCCACCAGTGGTTTAACAAGTGTTGCAAAGTTCTTTGAACGAGAGCGCATCCTTGGTTGCTCTCACGACATTACTTACAGTTCTGATAATTATGCGAAGTCAGAAAACTGAGCTGGACCTGCTTAGCATGTAACTCCACCAAGCTGGTATTCATCAAGCGAATATCAAAATTTTGAATCATATTCACTTGATACTGATTTCTATCGCGGTAATCCTGAATCCATCCAATATCCATCTGACGCTGGAGGGCCTCTTGTACAAAAGAGCATCCCTGATTGCTTACCGAGTAGACCAAACAGGAATCGTAATCGTGTCGTGGCAGATTATGATGTTGGCTTTGCCTTGAGTGCATTGCCACCAAGTTGACATTCATTGCCATAATGTTGTGGTTCTGAATGATGTTGGAATTCCTATAAGTCATGTTGACCCCACGAATTCGGTGATCTTGGATCCATCCGAGATCCAACTGTTCCTGTAGAGCTAATTGCACCACGGAATATCCTTGATTTATTTTAGAATAGATATCACAATGGTGATAGTTATGAGATGGTACATGCCCATATCCGCTCCTTCTACGATGCATTTTGACCAGGTTGGCCCTTAATAAGAGTACATCATGAATTTGATAGTTGTGGTTAGACTCTCCCTTTATCAAATTTACTGCAGCTTTCTCATGTTGAGGTAGCGGGTTTGTCTGAACATTTTGATTTGTATCCTTGAAGGATAAGACCCCGCTCCTAACAAGCTTATGTACATCGGATTTGAAGCTAAGACAGTTTTCTATGTTATGCCCTGGTCCTCCTTGATGGTAAGGGCAAGACTGATCCGCTTTGAACCAAAAAGACGGATTCTCCGATACTGTAAGAGGAGCCCTGGTTTGGACATGCCCCTTGACCAGTAGTAATGGAAACAATTCTGCGTACAACATTGGCATAAGGTCAAACCCTGGTGGTGGCGTTGTACGGTTGTTGTCGTACGGAGGACGAGCCTGCTGAAGAGGCTGTTGTGTCCTTTGCTGATATTGTTGTTGATTCGGTAGGCTTTGAGCAACCTGAGGTTGATACGTAGGAACAGGCGCAGGGTTTATAGCAGGCGTTACAGCTGCTACTGGTTGGTACCATCGCCTTTGCTTTACGAGAGATATATTACCGATATCTTGCTCTTTTTTCTTAGGGAAAACACTACCATATTTTTTGGTATTGCTTGATAATCCAGCGTCTTTTACTAAACATCCTTCTCGGACTGCTTCCTCAAGACGAACTCCCATGGCTACCATCTCGGTAAAGTCACTAGGCACACTGGCTACCATTCTGTCATAGTAAAATGAGCTCAAGGTTTTCAGGAAGATTTTTGTCATCTCTTTTTCCTCGAGAGGTGGACAAATCTGGGCGGCAATTTCATGCCATCTCTGAGCATACTCCTTGAAAGTTTCCTTATCCTTCTGCGACATGGCTCTGAGTTGATCTCTGTCGGGTGCCATGTCCAGGTTATACTTATATTGTTGAACGAAGGCAGCGCCAAGATCTCTGAAAGTGACAATCTTAGTGCGGTTTAAACCCATGTACCATTTGAGTGTGGCACCAGTTAAACTATCTTGGAAATAGTGGATCAGTAGCTGTTGGTTCTCTGTCTGAGTTGATATCCTCCGAGCGTACATCACCAAGTGACTTTGAGGGCAAGAGTTACCCTTGTACTTTTCAAATTTGGGCACCTTGAATTTGTGCGGAACTTTCACATTGGGGACCAAACAAAGGTCTGCGGCGTCCTTTCCAAATAGATCCTGACCACGAATAGCTTGCAGTTCTTTCTGTATCTCCAGGAATTGTTCCTGGAATTCCCTCATTCTCTCGTCCATACTTTCGTTTCCACCAGACGGTATATGGGAAATCTGTCCTTCCGGGACAGTGTGTACCATAGGTGGTGGTATAGTCATTATGGCAGTGACTAGTGGTACTTCCCTCTCCCAAAGTTTGTAACCTTCAGGAGTCACTGTCATGCCCCTGGCATCTTTGCTTTCCCGAAGTTTGTAACCTTCAGGCCCAGCGGGTCCTGCTACAGTTTTCGGATCTTCCGTGATCGGCGGAATATATCTTTCAGGGATAAAGTTGATAGGCATGCCCCAGGGACGATCTTTTGGCATGTTATACCTAGGATCATACTTCTCCACTATGGGCGTCAAGGTGATCTCTAAGATCACAGTCCTTTGTTGTTGCATCTGAGTTGCTGCCAGAGCTTACATATTGTTGTGAAGCTTTCTCAGATCCTCTTTCAGAGCATCGAGTTCTTCTCTCAACTCTCTGTTTTCTTCCTCGAGATTATCCATTTTCTTTTGTTGACTGGCCCGAGTATTGTACGAATGAGACAATTTGACTCTAGAATCGAGACACAAACGTGAGATTCGTAGGTAAGAAGAATGCGCTACGTGAGAATGATGAATGATATGCAATGATTATATTAATTATATTTATTTTTTGTTTAATCACAATAAACTTCGACAATTGGATTGCAAATATCAAACAGTGGGGAAACCCCATTTTATTGAATTCAAAGATTGCGGAAATGGAAATACAATCATTTACAAAGTGCTGTAAAAGGAAATGTCTAAGCTAATGGATCCCGAGTCCCCTATGAGGAGAGCTCAGGTGTTGGTTCTGGTATTTTCCTTTTCTTTGACCGGGGCTCTCGAGCCGTTATCGAGTTGTCATTCCTTTGCCAAGTGAAAGGAGCGAGCAAATTTCTTTGGTCATCTTGGTTTTCTACAGCGTGCTGCTCTAAAATCTCAATCAGAGCATCTTTTTCTTTTAACATTTGTTGAATTTTCTTACACTCCACATTGAGAATACGGTACTTGTTCTTCCAAGACTTCCTCTCCTGTTGAACTCTGTTGAGAGTAACCTGAAGTTTTTTCGTATCCGACATAAAATAAAGAACATGGTCCCTTAACGGAAGAACTTCCTGACGAGGGTAAGGCATCCTCAGTTTGAGAGCTCTAATTTGTACCCAGTGGAGATAGGGCTCCACAGAGACACAGACTGGTTTTCCTAGAAACTCTCTTCCTTTCCTATGAACACGTTTCCAGGCATGCACTATTTCTGTCTTTAGTGCTCTGTCATTTTCTCCTTCCTTGAAGAAAAGACCTTTCAGATGAGCATTACGCGGGACATGCCTCATCGGGTATCCAAATTGACGACGAACTAGAATTGGATGATAGTTGATTCCTCCTTTAGTTCCTATGAGGGGTACATTGGGGAAGTTTCCATAATGGTCAATGATTATGATTCTATCATAGATTCGATTGTACCAGTCGATGTCAGAGTCAGTAAGAGACATGATTCTCTGCGACCAACGCAAAGTATTCTAAGGATCCCAAAATGCAGCAGACTTGGGCAAGTGGGAAATGAACCATTTGTACAGCAGGGGTACACAGCAGGTGATCATTCCTCCGCTGTACAAATTTCTTAAGTGTACAGAATGATAAGCATCTGCGAACAAGGTTGCTACGGGGTTTCCAATAAAAAATATCATAATGGCATTGATATCTACGAAGTTATCAATGTTGGGAAACAAAAATAACCCGTAGGTGAGCAAAACAAAGATGCTCTCGAAAGCGGCCACGTTCCCTATACTGGCAAAGTACAGGGCTTTCTTTATCAAAAACTGGGTTGGCAAACCTTCGATTCCACCCTTAGTGGTTATGTGAGTCTTAACTTCTGACTCATCCATAGATAGCTCTTACAATGGTTTGATCGTTTGGAATTTCTTCCAGTCCAGAAAAGGGAGCTTGATCAGTGATATGTAAATTAGTCAGGTGAGGTTACTCCTCCAGTGTTGGTGCTAGTTGATAGTCCGGGAATGTGAAACAGTGATAGACCGGATCGTAAAACTGAATGAGCGTATCCAGTATTCCTTCAATTACATGGACCCTTAACAGAGACAGCAGTCCTCCGTACTTGGCTCTAAAAGCATCAGGGTTAGTGATCATCCTCGCCAAACCTCTCAAATCATCTAGTTTTGGATCCTTGAAGGTGTACTTGTGAGTCCTCCTTCTACCGAAATCCATAACGCAATCTCTTTATCTGATATTTGCAATCATTGTCTTAGTTTAATTTGAAAAAGAGAGACTAAAAGAGAAATTTTTCTTTGTTTAATGTTTTTTTAATGAAATGAATGAATGAATGCAGCACACAAAAACATTGAAAAAACATGGGGTCAAAGGTTCGGTGTCATGAAGTCATGGCTCTACCCATCCCCAAAGGTTTATATTGGTAATTTTTTGTACCTGTCCTCAAAATCACTGACCCCTCTTGGGATAACAACAGCAGGCTGGAAACACCCGAGCGAACTGTAGTGTCTTAGAGTAATCTCAAATGAGGGTAGTATCGCGTGACAACTATTTCCGATAGCTTCCGTACTACAAAATAGTAACAAGGTTTCAGTCTACTAAAATCCTCAGCTTCTCAGATAACCCAATCGAACAATCTGCTTTCAACAACTGAAGTCGTATTGGCATTGAATCTGCAAAGGGCATCTCCACTGATTCGATGGTCGACCGGGACCTCTTATTTGGGAGTCACTCCCTGTAAGATTACTCGTATAGTGCCATCACTTATCTTAGGTGTATACTCAATTTTTCCAGATGCGGCGTCACTCGCAGTCCCATTAGAAGAAAAATAAACACAGATATCAATTAGGAAAAGCAGTATATATATTTGTCCTAATATACTAGACCTCTAGTTCTATGATCCTAACAGTAAATGACTCCCCAGCAGAGTCTCCATTTACCGTGGTACCTTCTAAACTTAAGGGATTCTACCAAAGAGATGGGAGAGCGGTAACTCCAACTATGGTCGCCATTCTGTTGTAGCGGGGTTTTTGTGGTTTCGAATCACTGTCGCTTTAGGGGTTCTACAGTTCGATTCATTTTTTTCCTGTGACGCTGATTAAGGAAGGGAAATAGATGTCTCCAATTAACCCTACTTGCATACTGAGTTTAAATAGCTGACTGTTGGTTTACAGATGTTATCAAAATAGTGGGTCTCTCTTAGGTTATTTGGCTGAAGAATAGAGTGTCTTGATGGTTCATAGGGCTTTTGGGAAGATATTGTATCTAAAACTTTTCTGACTGATGTATGAAGGTACTGGACCTAGAGTTTTTTATTTGTATGCTCGCTAAGATCTTGTAATCTTATGCCTACGTATTCCGGTTTAGCGAAACAGGGAAATCAAAGCAATCGTAGTTCCTCCTATTCTATGGGAGGAAAAGATATTTTGGTGTCTTGTTCAAAGCCCAAGACATGAAGCTAAAGGGGTATTGAGAGGGAATTTGTCATCTCTAAAGAGAGATTGTTGACTTTTTGTGTTCCTTGATCAAAGCACAAGGTTGATGCTAAAAGGTTAATTGACTCGGCTAGGGGATTCCTTTATACGAAGCCTAAGAGGAGGCTAGATAAGACCGACTCAACAAGAGAGTGTATATGTCTTGTACAAGGCCCAAGATTGAGGCAAAAAAGAGACTGACTCTTTGAGGATATCATTATATAAAGCCTAAGAGGAGGCTAACAGTTTGACTTTTTCGGGGAAAATGTTATTTCTGTCTTGTACAAAGCCCAAGATTGAGGCTAAAAGGGATTTTTTACTCCGTTGGGGAGGCTTATATGTGTCTTGTACAAAGCCCAAGACGGAGGCTGAAAGGAGTTTGTCTCAACAAGAGAGTGCTATTATATGTCTTGTACAAAGCCCAAGACAGAGGCTAAAAGAGTTGACTCAACAAGAGAGTCTTGCAAAGGTGATTGACCCAACAAGAGAGTCTGAAAGTTGATTGACTCAACAAGAGAGTCTTTTATACTCAACAAGAGAGTGTTTTTATATGTCTTGTACAAAGCCCAAGACGGAGGCTAAAAGAGTTGACTCAACAAGAGAGTTTTTTATACTCAACAAGAGAGTGATTTGCTATCTCGTACGAAGCCCGAGATTGAGGCTAAAAGGAGATTGACCCAACAAGAGAGTCTTGAAAAGTGATGGACTCAACAAGAGAGTCTGAAAAGGTTAGCTCAGCTAGGGGGGAGAATTATTGTACAAAGCCCAAGAGGAGGTTGTTTGTGTTAAGGAAAGATCATCATACAAAGCCTAAGAGGAGGCTATCTTACTGCTGAGGATTAGATCCATAGGTAGGCCCAAAGGTGGGGAACTCTCATGAGAGAGACCAGGTTTCTGCTGGAGATTTATCCAGAGTGCCCGGAGTTTTTCCTATAGTTGTAAGGAACTTGAGAATGTCTTTGAGACTCAATGGAATTAGACTGTCCAAGTCTACTGGTGTTGAAGAGTTTTATTTTTTGTAGGATGCCCAAAAGAGGGCAAGGGCCTTAAGGGATGAGAATCAAACCTAAAGTGGCCTGAGGTTTGACACTGGAAAGACTTCTCTAGAAAAGGATGACTAAGTTTTGTCTTATACCTTTAAGAGGTTGCGAGGGTCCTTGTATTAAGCCCAAGAGAAGGCATGAGAACTTCTAAGAAGCCGGAGGGTCCTTGTACAAACCCCAAGAGGAGGCGGGGATGATTTTAGGAAGCCTGTGGGTCCCCAAACCAAGAGAAGTTCAAGAAATGTAATTCACAGAGAAGAGATCATTCCAGGAAAGTTTGAGGGTTTGGAAGAAACTCAAGAGATGCTATTCATGAAGAATAAATCAACTCTGGGGAGTAGAATTTCTTTGACAATTTCTAGGGGTGACAGTCTGAGAAAAGGTTCACCGAGAATACTGTCTTTCTCTTTGTTCCATATTGTTTAACTCTAAGAGAAGGGAAGACTGTATCTGGAAATCCTAAGGGGATCTAGTTTTGTTTGTATTTAAAGAGTGACCAAGAGGGCTTTACCTAGTTCTAGACGTAGTTGCCGGGAAAACTCTAAATAACTATACTAGTATATATACAGTTGATATATGACGAGTATTTAAAAGGTATGAAAGAAGACTAACCATGCGCAGCTTCCCACGATACAGTTATGTATATGAAAGCATATAAAAGAAAGCGGATAAACACTTACCCGTTGTAGAGCTTCCATGCTGTTTCGTTAGTTTTTCAAAGAAAATAAAGAAAGTTTTGATAGCAACTATACATTTGGATTCAAAATCAAAGGAGAAATTATTTTGAATAGAGATCGGGGCTTACAGCTCAGGGAGAGGCCCAAATTTTAACAGTGATTACATTGTTGTTTCGAATATCGTATCGAAACTTATACAACGATTGAGGCCCAAAAGGTTTTGGTCAAAAAATGGGATTGGGTCTTACACTCTATTAGAGGCCCAAAGTTTATTTTTGTACAGGAGATGGGGCTTACAGCTCAGGGAGATGCCCGGTTGATTTTGAAAAGGCGACGATCGCGCTGTTGTTTTGAAAATATACAGAGGGACTTATACAATATGTGAGGCCCAAAAAATGTTTATTTACAAAAGGGGTTGGGTCTTACACTCTATTAGAGGCCCAAAAGTGTTTTTAAGAAAAATAATTGGGACTTATAGCTCGAGGAGAGGCCCAAAGGATTTGATCTTGAACTGGCGATCGCGCCGAGATTTTTTTAACGCAAAGGGACTTATACAATATCTGAGGCCCCAAAGGTTTTGTATTTTCAAAGGGTTGGATCTCACACTCTCTCAAGAGGCCCAAAGAGTTTGAAAAAGTTTTGTTTAGGGTGATTAAGATCAAAACCCTAAATTAATTTCAAAATGTATTTTAATTAAATAAAAATTTAATTAAAATGATCAAAATTATCAAACATGTGTGAAAAACAAGTTGTGATCTTGGATTAATGTTTGAAAAATCACATTTTTATCCACAAAATGATTGGAAACCATTTAAGTTTGGAAAATCAAGAAAGAAAAAATACTTTAAATGTCAAAAAACAAATAAAAATTAATTATTTTCAAAAATATCAAGTATATGAAATAAATAATATTTTTGGGAAATTATTGTAAAATAAAATATTTTAACATTTTTGTGAATTATTAAAAAAAGAATCAACTCAAAATCATTAAAAACCAGAGAGAAATTAATTTTTGAATCAATTAAATAAAATCACAAAAATTCAAATATTTAAAAATTCAAAAAAGTGCGCCAAGAACACCAAGTTCTTGCCCGCGCCCTCTGTTTCTTCAGATTTGCGTTTTCCCCTCAATCTCACTAAATACTTGATGAAATCACACAATCCACATATCAATCTACTCGTTTTCACCTCACGATCATGTCTATGGTCTTTAATTTCATTTATTTTAAGCATGGAATAAGAAATCAAGACAAAACCTCAAGAACCCTAAATTATGCATGAAGGCTGGGAATTTTGATACACGATTCACACAAAGCAATTAATCGAGGGGAAACCCTCCATACATGATTATGAACATATGGAAAAATTATTGTGCGAGGAAATATGCATGAATCATAAGATGACCAAGTTTAGGCTTACTTGAAGGTCGTGGCAGCAAGAGCAATTTGATTTTTGAGTTAGAGGTGTTACAGATGAGTTGTGATGATCTGAACAGCTTCCCTACACCATATGGAGTGTGTTTGAATGCTTGGAGTGATTGGAAATAGACTGGAACAGGTTATGGCACCTCAACTGCAACTTGGTTGAAAGCTTGAGCAATTGGCTGGTGATTTTGTGGAATTGGTGTTCCAGATGTTGTTTAAGTGTTTGGATCACTTCTATATGATGTTTATGAGGTGTGTGTGTGTGTGATTGGTTTGGTTGGAATTGCTCTCAAACTCAAAACCCGATAGTGACTTGCTTTAGAAGGCAATTTTGGAAGTGAGAAGGTGATTTTGAGGAAAACATCAGTTTGGGTGCTTTGGTGTACTCAAACTGATCACAAGTGAGCTCTATTTATAGTAGAGCAGGTTTGTTTTGTAAGGAATAGGGTATGACAACTGGTACAGGTCTGTGGCCAATTGGATCATTTTGGAATCTCAGGTCTCCTCTAGCCATTGACTAGAGGTTAGAGAACAGGCCTATGTGTCTTTGGTTCAGGGATAAGTCTTGACTGAACTTGGATAACATTGTCTTGATGAATGCCACCTCTATGCATCAGTTAAATGCTTTGAAACAAAATTGAATATTTGAAGCATCTTTGAATTTAGGAGTTTCATGCCTAAACATAGATCCATGGACTTAGGAGGCTGATAGATCAGTGTTTGTGCCTTAGTTGTTCCCCCTTGAGGTGTGCAGATGGATAAGCATGCTTGGAATTGCACAATTTGAGCAAATCGAGCATTTATGCACAAATCTGCCTTGCCAAGACAGTTTGCAGCAAGGCATGTTGCAGCTGTCATAACTCCTAGCTCAGGTGGATTTTGATGGAGTTCTTGGACATTTTAGAAAGCCCTTATGTGACACAACATATGTGTCATCATATTTTGTCTTAAAACTTTTTGGATTCAAGTGAAAAATGCCCCTACATTTTGAGAAAAAGTAAGACAGATTCTGACTTAGTGAAAATTTCACTAAGTGTTGGAAAAAGTGACATTTCATGTTTTCAGCCATTTTGATCACTCCATAACTTAAAATCCATGAAGAATTGGAATGAGGTGTAGTTGACACTTTTAAAGTATGCCATGAGAGCTACAAATACATCTTTGGACCATCCAAAATGGTTGCTTGGATCCCAAGTTATGATCCTTGGAAGTTGGTACCCTAGCCACTTTGTTCCATAACTTAGAAAAATTCTAAGTTTTTATGGTTACCCCTTTTACAAGTTATCCCACTTTCTTTTATTTTTCTTGATGAATGATGATTCAATCACATATTAACATTGTTCTAGGGTTGAGGAACCATAATTGTGAAAAATCTCAAAAAGTCAAACTTGACTTTTGTGCACAGTTGAATTTTTATCAGATGAATTCCAAACTGTGCGATCCTTTATGAAATCAAGTCCTTGACCTAAATAAAACTTGATGGATATGTTTCATAGGTGTTATGGGGTGTATTGAATCATGTCCCAAGCTTTGGGAGCGTGTCTGAGTCAAAAGTCAAAGGTACAGTTGACTTTTTTCCCGAAACCCTAATTGTGGTCCTGATGAAATTTAAGCTTGTGGATCAAGCTTCTTGGATCAATACATTGTTGCAAATGGATCAATGTGGTGTATTAGAGACCCTCAAACTATGTCTTGAGGTCTTGGCTCATGTTTTGTCCCAAAAGTCAACTTAGGGGTGAATTAGGTCAAGAAACCCTAATTCCTGATTTTTGGTTAATGCATCCCCTGAGGCTAAATTGACTTGATGATTGGGTTTATGAGGTCCCTTGGAGTATCTTAGGTTATGCTTTGAAGCATTGGCTCATGCCCAGAGGAAAATTTCCATCTGGAGGCCTCAATCGACCAAAACCTTAATTTGGTGACACTGGCGATCTTGAGGCTTGATCCACTTGGAATGTTGCAACTTTGTGCTTGATTCTTGATGTGGGAGTCCTCTTGATACTTTTATGAAGGTTTGAGAGGTTAGACAAGTTGAAGATCATGTCATTTCTTGATTGATCCTTTGTCTAAAGCTCTAAGAGGGCTTAAAACCCTAATGCTTGATTGCAGGGAATGCTCAAACATCTCTGAGGAGATTGATAAGGCATAATGACACATCCATATTGTGATGATGATTTGCACAATGATGGAAAATCTTGGTGGTCAAAATTTGGGGTATGACACTCCTCAATATCACTAGCTTCCTCAAGCATCCCCTCCTTACAATATGCACGAATCAAAGGGTTATATATGTAAGCTGAAACCTTAAGTCCCATTCACCAAAACATTTCATCGCTTGTTCGAATTCCCCTTGTTTTCAAAATGAATCCAACAGACTATTATAAGTAACAATTGTAGGCTTAATCCCATAACATTATAAACTTCTTTAGCCTCATTTATCATATTTTTAAGCAATTTAAGAACCTTATTACAATTCCTAACATCAGGCAACAATCCATTATGAATAAACAAACACTTCTCTAACACTTGTAGGCGTATGTCTCATATCATCACATTTTTTGCTAATGACAATCCTAGAGCCAACTACTGATTGAAGTAACGCATAGAGATCATAATGTTCACTTCCTCTTTCCATTATTTGTGTAGGATTGATAACTGGATGTTTGAACTTGACTTTGAATGATGAATGATGATGAACACTTGAATTTGTAATCGCCTCGGATGAATAATGAACATAGTGAGGTATGGCGTAAAATCATGACGAATGCCTCTAGAACTTTAATCCATCTTGAACAAATTTTGCATAATGAATTCACTTGGGCAATATCCTACATTCATCTTCCAACTAATAAAGCCTCAACTTCAATTCCTCAGTCCATGTTAACTTGTATTACAAGCAACAAACAATAAGCAATTGAGAGAACAACACTTCCTTGACCAAATTATGAGTCCACAACTCGATCTCTTGCACCATGACCCAATGTTTTGCATTTCAATCCACAGATACAATTTATAACCAAGGATCTCAACACAAGAACAATTCCTCGAGGAAGTCTTGAATATAAAGATAAGCCATGAAGTAGAAAGAACATAACCAGCCAGGGGTTTCTGACATGATAACCCTAATCCTCTTTGCGATACCCTAATACTGATGAAATGAATTGAAATGAGAAAGACCCAAACCCTAATTCACGCCAATGAAATCCTGTCCCGATGCTTTGGATGAATTCTCTAAATAGGAAAACCTTGCAGCTTGATGAACCTCTGAATAAGAAGATATTCCTGATAATATGAAATCAACCTTGAATAAAGATGAGAGCCTGTTGAATCACCCCTGAATAGGGAAAACACTGATAACAAGAAGATTCCTTTGATCCCACACCTCAGGAGCCCAATGCAAATGAGTGATTATGAATTATAACCTAATGAAAGATGCAGACGAGTGCAAACAAAAGCCAAAAAAAGGTAGGGAAAATTTTGGGGTGCTACACCTTGATCAAAACCCAAGGTTGAAGCTAAAAGGTTGACTCCGCTTAGGGAGATCATTATACAAAGCCTAAGAGGGGGCTAAAAAGAATTGACTCTTCCGGGGAAGTTTTTATCTGTCTTGTACAAAGCCCAAGATTAAGGCTGAAAGAAATTGAATCCACTAGGGAGAGGTTTTATCTATCTTGTACAAAGTCCAAGATTAAGGCTAAAGAAATTGACTCCACTGGCGAGAGGTTTTATCTGTCTTGTATAAAGCCCAAGACTGAGGCTAAAAGGTTGATTGTGTCAGTTGGAGAATATGATTTATCTTGTACAACGCTCAAGATTGAGGCTAAATCGGCTGAGGAAAAATCATTATACAAAGCCTAATATGAGGCTGGCTAGGGGGAAATTCTTATATGAAGCCTAAGAAGAGGCTAGCTTCTGCTGAGGATTATTGAGATCTAGAGACAGGTCTAAATTGGGGAATCAACTCTTGCTGAGGATTGAAGAAGAGTTGAAATATCAGATACCTTGAGGTTCTGATTCTTTTAAAGTTTTATTGATGGTAAAGGTTTAAACTTTTGAGTATGAAAACCTATGGAGGTTTCAAACTCTGCTGGAGATTGATAAAATGATCAGGGTTTTTCCTATGCTTTTAGGAAACTTGAGGGTTTCTTTGATATCTAAGAGGAAATGAGACTTTCCAAGTCTACTAGTAAGAAGAGGTTGATCTTTGTATGATGCCCAGGAGGAGGCTGGTGTTTTAAGGGATGAGAATTAACCCTAAACTGGATGTTCTGAAATTCTGACTCTCCAAAGGATTGAACTAGTAGAGATGACTAAGTTTTGTCCTATACCTGTAGGAGGTCTTTGGGTCCTTGTACTAAGCCTAAGAGGAGGTTGAGAACTTCTAAGAAGCCTGTGGGTCGTTGTACAAAGCCCAAGAGGAGGCTAGGGATGCTTTTAGGAAGCCTGTGGGTCCAAACCTAAGAAAAGTTCAAGAAAGGTTTCACCGGGAATAATCTTTTCCCTAGTGAACAGTTCTAGGGTTTGAAGAAATTCAAAAGAGGGTTCACTGGGAATTAGTCCTCTTTGGGGAAATGAATTTCTTGTACAAACATTTCTAAGTTGTGACAGTCTTGAGAAAAGTTTCACCGGGAATAATGCCTTTCTCTGTTCCATATTATATAAGTCCAAGAGGAGGCAAGACTGTATCTGGAATTTCCTACAGGGAACAAGTTTTGACTGTATTGAAAGTGTCGCGGTCGGCAAAATTATTCGAGTCGCCATCATATTTTTTAAGGAAAATAAATGATAAACCTAAAATCCTAATCCTAAGGGCAGAGATTCCTAAGGTTCGGGAGTCAGTTAAGTGAGGGGAAGGTGTTAGGCACCCCTCACCTCCATTGTACTCAATGGGATCCTCCTTAGATTTTAGGGTATGTTTGTTTGTTGTCTTTTTCTTTATTTACAAAAGAATCCTAAGTTTTTTATTATTATACTCACTAGGGTTTACAACCCTATGCCTACGTACCTTCAATTTTGAAGGATCATAGTAACCGTAGTTCACTTCCCCTATTCCTACCCCCCTAATCCTAATCCCAAAACCTAATCCCAAACTTAATCCACTATTTATACTCTTGGATAAAGAGTTCTATCCCCATATCTATTATTTATACTCCTAGATAAGGAGTTCTATCCCTTAATCTATTATTTATACTCTTAGATAAGGAGTTTTATCCCTTAATCTATTATTTATACTCCTTGACAAGGAGTTTTATCCCTTAGTCTATTATTTATACTCCTAGACATGGAGTTCTATCACTTAAAATCCCTTATCCATTATTTATACTCTCGGATGGAAAGTTATATCCCTTATCCATTGTTTATACTCTCGGATGGAGAGTTCTACCCCTTATCCATTGTTTATACTCTCGGATGGAGAGTTTTATCCCTAAATCCTTATCCCTTGGCCTATATTTATACTCTTGAAACCTAAGAGTTTTATCCCTAAATCTCATCCCTTATTTAGACTCTCGGACAAAGAGTTTTATCCCAAAATTTAATCCCAATTATATCCCTTTGAAATATCCCTTAATCATATTCCTTTATTTATGCTCTCGGAAATTAGAGCTCTATCCCATGTTTTAATCCCTTAACTAAATTCTTAAACCCTAAATAGAACCCCTTTGAACCTTCATTATGAAACCCCTAATTCCTTTTATGAAACCCCTCCAAGTATCCCTTAAATGAAACCCCTAAAAGTAGAACCCCAACTCAATCCCTTATATCAATTCCAATCCCTAAACAATAAGACCCTTAGAATTAAAATTTAACAAATAAATTTTAATTAAACAAAACAATAAGTGAAACCCCATTTAAATTCAAAACCCTAATCCATGAATTAAATCCTATAATTTTATATTAACCCCGAAAATTAAATTACATTCACTTCAATTTATTTTTATCCCAAACCCAAATTTTCCACATAAAATCAATAATAATAAAAAAAGTTTATAATAAACCCTAACCCAAGTTTATAATCCAACCAAAATCTCCAAGAAACCTATTATCATTATTCTATTTTTACAAAGAAGGATAACCAAAATATTTCAAATATATACATTATAAATTAAAAAAAAATATCCAACCCAAGATTAGTCCCAAAAACCTTAAACATAATTCCTAAAATAAAAGAGTTTTAATTCCTATTTTTATTTTAGATTAAACCAAACATTTTTAAATATATATATAAAAAACCCAACCCAAAATTATCCCTAAGACCCTAAATAAAACTCCTAAATAAAATTTAAATCCTTTTTTTTTTAGATAAATCATTTCAAATATATAAAACTTTTTATTATGAGAACCACCAAAAACTTGAGGAAATAAAATGAAATATCACCTAATTACTTATCCTAATTAAATAATTAAATTAAGTTATTAATTTAATTATTAAAATCCTAAAGTCCTACTTCTAACTCTAATTGAAATTTAAAACCTAATTAAACAATTAAATTAAGTTATTAATTTAATTATTAAAACCCTAAACCATATTTCCTCAAAACCTAAATCAATTTAACCTAATTAATCAATTAAATTAAGTTATTAATTTAATTGATTAAAAAACCCTAAATAAAAAGTTTAACCCAATTAGATAATTAAATTAAGTTATTAATTTAATTATTAAAAAATAAAATCCAGGGGGTGCGTTTTACATTGAACAAGCAATTGGGTTTACAGTCTGGGGAGTCAATAGTAATCTGGGCGCAAGACCCAATTACCAAAGCCCAAAGCCTGAAAAAAACACAAAAAAAAACCATGGGGACATTCAGCGGTTGACTCCCTTAGGAGCATCTGATGATGATCAAATGGTTCCCAAAGGCCTGAAATCCTGGCCTTAGATCCTAATTGCCATCCCAGGTATGCTAAATGAACGGTCCAGATGTTGAGTCCAAGGAGACTCACGGTGCGCACGCGTGTGGAGGCACCTGTTGACTCAAACGGTCAAACGATCTGGGTGGTTCAGGGGAAGGACACTTGATGTGCATCCAAGGTCGCACGGATGGAGTACATAATCCTCCTCTCCCTCAGATCCTCCCCATTTTCACACTTTCTTTCTCTCTCTTCACTCATTCTCCCTCTCTCTAACTCACAATTCTCTTTCTAACTCACAATTCTCTCTCGCTTCTCTCTAGCTCTTCTCCCTCCGGCCACCACCTCAAAAACCTCCGGCCGCCCTCAAACCCAGATCTCCGATTGAAGTTCAACCGGGATCTTCGTCCTCAAGAACCCTAAAACCCCATAAACCCAGAAACCAACCCAGTTCCTTAGGGTTCGTGAAGAACCCTAGGAACCCTAACCCCCAAAACCCATATTCTTCAAACGTTCTTCAGGGTTCGAGATAAACCCTAAGAACCCTAACCCAAAAATGAATAAACCCTAACGCTTCCTTAGATGAACCCTAACCCTAAGTAAGAACCCTAACCCTATTATCTTATAACCCTAACCCTAAAAATCCAGAAATCCACAAAACTTTAAACACGCAACATTCAATAATCTAAAAGCTAAGTGATTCGTGTTTACCTCCCATGCCGTGTCTGTTTAAGCTGCTCTGATTCCTCTCTATTATTCCTCTGCTTTGTCTTTCTAACCCTTTTTGTTTTCCTTGTTGCAGGTGGCTTAGCTCAGGAAGTCTTAAGTCCCTATACAGCGAGAGATTTCACTAATGGGCGGGGCGAATTCGTAGCAGCCGTTCGTTAGCTTAGGGTTTTTCTTCTTTCAGTCTCAATTTCTATCTTCCTTTTATAGGGATTAGAACTAGGTTTTAGAAAATTAATTAGATTGATTCTGTTTTAGGAATTTTTGATGTAATAATTTGAAGATTTGATTTGATTCGGTTTTGAAATTAGAATTAGGGTTTACTTTTTGTACATTTTGATTGTAACTTGCCTGAAAAAAATTAATGAGAATTGATTCTATACGATTCGATTTTATTTGATTCATTTCTTTCAATTGCTGCGTAGATTAGGGTTTGAAGAAGAAGAAGACACTTGGATCAACACTTTGACCCACAATAAAGTAAAAATAAATAATAAATAATAATAAAACTTAATATGGCCACAACCGTACGAAAATAGATACACATTAAGATAAAATAAAGGGTTAATTGCATGTTACCCCCTTGTAATGTTAGCGAATTTTGTTTTTCCCCCCTCCCTGACTTTTGGCAACGGTTTTTTCAAGCAAACCGTTGCCAAAACCTGTCTTTGGCTACGGTGGGGGGGTACGCTGATATGGCAGGGGGGTAAAATGCAATTAACCCTAAAATAAATAATATCACCAAAAAACAATCTTAATAAGTGAATAAGACCAAATAAATAATACTCAGTAACTATATTAATAAATAAATAGTAAAAAGGAAATAATAATAAAAATCATATAATAATCACACGTGGTCCCTCCTATCCTAAACCCTAATTAGAAATTAATAACATAAAATTAAATTCTAAAAGTTAGAAATTTTTCTTAATTAACCATTAAGATACTATACTCAAAATTTAAACTTATTATTTGAAACTAATGACACTTAATTTACTAAATAAATGAAAAGAACAAAACAACTAATCATTTAATAATAATATTTTAAAATAATCCACTCTAAAAAATAAATGTCTCTAAAATAAATAAAGTTAATCCTAACAAAATATTAAAATTAAACAAGCTCCCTAAAAAACCCCTTATACCAAACCCATTCCAAAATGGGCCTAAAAGTGCTGGCAATTTCAGGAGCCCACTGACATCTAAATGACACCCCTGATAGAACAAGAATCTAAAAAAAGGTGAAAAAATGCTGGTCAAAATTTAGGGTGTTACAGCTGCCCCTATTTAATCGTCTTCGAATCCGAAGGATGATGTCGATAAGCTTTCCTCCTCAAAAGGAGGAGAAGATTAAATACAAGAAGGACCCTAATTTTGACCGCAGAACCCGATAGGTGCTAAGTTGATATCCTAAAATCCTTGGTAATAAACCCTTGGTGAAATAACCGGTTGAACCCCTTGAAAAACCTTTTTAGTGGAACCCCTTGATAACTCCTTTTGATGAACCCCTTAGAACTTAAATAAAACCCTTAACAGAATCCCCTGATAAAAATCCCTTGGTGAAATCCCTTTGGCGATTATGAACCCTATGCATGTATGCATGTTTGTGTATATGAGTGCATGTATGCATGCTCTTATGTATGATGCATTACTTGGGCTAACGCCTCTTTTATAATATGCAATGTATGTCTTTGTCTGAAATAATACTTTCCATAACGTCCTGACTCCCTGACCCTTGAAACCTTGATAATTTGTAGTAAGCCATGATACCCTTGATTCCTGTTTAATACGTAACATGCCGTTAAAGAATCTCCCATGTCGGTTAGATTGTAACGTATATTCCTGTCACTGTATAGACCCTATATCCTGCTTTGGACGAATATGATCCCTTTGATGATTCCAAAAATTGGAGTAAAATCCATTTTCCCTTTTCAAAGCTTTTATTTCTACCCGATATTTCAATGCATTATTTCATAATTAATCGACACCTTGTAATCAAGCGGAATAATTTAGGAGGCAAAGAAATGTATTTGGAAAGCAAATTTATTGAGAATTGGCCCGAAAATGGGCAATGATAAGTAAGAAGGGTAATTCTCATAAGGAGATATTACCATAAATCCAGGAAAATGTAAAATGGCAATAAGAAAACAAATTTATTTATGTTCCTATTAAATTTAACACCAGCCAATATCCCTAAGACTCCATGATCACGTCACTTCGCTTCTGAAGATGACGGCTGGAATGATCGTTCCCTTCTGAATTCCTATTACGGGGTGACTTGAGTGTTTTCAGTCATATACCTTTTGGATATCCCTAACTTTTGCCTAGACCACTCTTTTTAGAGTCTTAGTCCACCGAGATGATATACCACTTTTCGACTAAGTCGCCCTTTAGGGTTTTCGACTTGTCGAGTATCATTTTTATCCAAGTCCCTAATTTTTGCCTAGATTGCTCTTTCGAGTTTTTAATCCACCGGGACGCCCTAATTTTTTCCTAAGTCGCCCTTTAGGGTTTTCGACTTAGCGGGCTTTTATCCTCTATTTCTAGGCACAACATTTTTTACCGAATCGGAGTTCACCGGTCGCGGTAAATTCGCTCCATCCACGGTTGTTAATATTAGTGCTCCGCCAGAGGAGGCACTCTTCCCGACATATGGCCCTTCATAGGGTGGGGTCCATTTGACGTGGTGGTCTTTATGGATGGGTAATATTTTCCTTAACCCCAAGTCTCCCTCTTCGCGTGGGCGAGGACGAATTTCTCTGTCAAACGCTCTCTTAATTCCCTGTGGATATAACTGCCCACAGCCACACGTTTCCCTTATACGAGGTTTAGCTGATCGAGCCTAGTTTGCACCCATTCTGCCTTATCTAGTTTAGCTTCCTTTAAGATCCTAGATGATGAATGTTCACCCTAATTGATAGCCCCTCTTTGAAGCCCATATCCTTATGCAAATAGAAGTTTCCATCGAGATCCAGGTCCAGGTCCTTCATAGGAGTCTGGAGTTTCACAATCCTTTATAATCACGACACCCTTGTCCGGGAAGTCCATCTGCCAGAGTTTGATAGTCGTCCACTGGTTTATGAATGAGATGTACTTCCTTTAATAGCCTTTGGAGGTACATATTGGATGTCACATTCAGTTAATAACATATGCCCCCTAGCTATTCTCCCTGATACGTCATATTTCCCTAGTTCACAACCCATTGAATTCTCAAGTATTGTTAAGTACATTATGAGTGGTCTCCTTGGGACTGGTAGCACCAATATAGGTGGCTTTCATTTTGTCCTTTATTTCCTTTTGACTGACCCTGGACCCTGATATTTTCCAGATCTGATTCCATAGGTACACATTGTGGGCTTTAGTCGTAACTTGAATTTCCTTAACTGATCCAACAACTTTTGCAAGTTAATTATGTGGTCTTCTTCCTTTTGTGACTTGGTAATCGTATCATCCATATGAACCTCTATCTCCTTATGCCCCATATAGTCCTTTGATAAGCTACTCCTACGTTCTCTAACCCAACAGGCGTTGCCTTGTGACAAAAAGTCAAATTACTTCTTGACTTCTTCCCTGATCTGGAGGATCATATCTGATCTAGTCTTCCTCAGCTTTTGCTTGATTGGCGTGCATTCTAGTTTGAGTAGTGGTTTGTGCTCGACGATGTTTGTATCAAGTCTTGGCGTATCTTGGTATGACCCTAGAAATACGTCGGAGTATCCTTGCAATAGCTCGACCAGTCTTTCCTTTATATCCTTATCCGGAGAAGCACGACTTTGGCCTCTTTCCTATCTTCCTCGGTTCCCAGATTGATCACATCCACTGGTTCCTGATGAGGTTGTATTTCCTTGTCCTCTTGCCTCAACAGTCTGGTTAACTCTTTGGGAAGCTCACACTCGTCCTCATCACCCTCTTCCGCTTGGTTAATCGGTAATTCGAAGTCATTCGAGATTATAGCGGTGTCATTTTTAATAGATTCATTTTTTAATTTGCATGGGGAAGAAGATTTTTTTGTTTTTTTTAATCCCTTTTGGAATGAAGTGCTAGAAATGAAAATATTGAAAGAAGGTATATTGCCATTTTGAATAAATAGAAAATGAAAGAAAAAAATATCTTGATTGAAAACAACATGCAATTTTATTGATAGAAATAGTCCAATGAAATAAAAGGTGGTCCTACAAAGCTTTGTCCACTTTCCTTGGGCATAGCAAAGGACTTATTATTATTTTAAGGAAAAAGTAAATTACTTCGACACAAAAATCATCTCAGAAATCCCGATGGTTCTCTAATTGTCGAAATTAGGCATTCCTTTCTTCCTCTTCCATTAAAGCCACATGATCCCAAATTCCAAATCCCACACCATGGAAATCGCCTTCTAATCCTTCATGAGCTGGTTTGTAACCCAGCCCAAACAAATCCTTCTCCTCAGGTGACTCCCATTGTTTGCCCCAATTTGTTAGGTCTCCCTTATTAACCGAGAATTCATCTTTCATCCCTTCCATGGCGCTGACTGTTGCCCCAATGTGCCCCAGTAATGCATGATCTCCCAGATTTGGTCCTTCAGGGTCTACAACACCGACATCGTGATTTTCGAAATACCTTTTATTATTGTGTTGATCGGAGGATGACTGCCCAATCTTTCCTGTCTTTAAACCGTTCTCAATCCTCTCTCCAATGATAACCAAGTCAGCAAATCCTGTTGAGACTGCCCTAATCATCCTTTTGTAGTACGTTCCTTGTAAGGTATCCCTAAACATATCCACAAGTTCACTTTCCAATAATGGAGGTTGCACACAAGAAGCAAGTTCCCTCCATCTTTGGGCATATTCTTTGAAGGACTCATTCCCTTTTTGAGACATGTTCTGCAAATGCGTGTGGTTAGGAGCCATGTCCACGTTGTATTGGTATTGCTTCAGAAAGGCGCTTGCAAGGTCTTCCCACGTCTTAATGTGGATCCTCTCCAATTGCATGTACCAGTACAAGGATGCCCCACTAAGTCTGTCTTGGAAAGTATGCATCATCAGCTTCTTATTATTAGCATGGGCACCCATTTTTCGAGAAAACATCCTAAGGTGATTCTTAGGACAACTGACACCCTTGTATCTCTCAAAGTTCAGAGCCTTAAACTTGGGAGGTATGACCACATCGGGCACCAGACACATTTTGCAAAGCATCCACTCCAAAAACATTGAGTCCCTCCACGACCTTTAACCTTTCCTCAAGTGCTTTGTACTTATTGTCAATCCCTCTCCTTTCTATAACAGCGGTTCCTTTATTTTCGAGGGCCACTTGTGTTGTATTTTCACCCTCGTATTGGATGTTCCAATATGCGCAATTCTCACGTGGAATAGGTATGTGAGAATTAAATGCTCAAAAGTCAAAGGGAGTGTCATCCATAGATTTAGTCGGCGATAGATGTTTTAATTCGTTTTAATTTCCTATTTAGCCTAACAAGCAAGTGTATGTAATTGTGTCTCAATTTTAATGAAATGTAATATATTCAATTTCTTAAAATTTTAACACATTTTTTCATTTGTCAAAAAATGTCTTCAATTAAGTTTTGTTTTCAAAAGTTCTGCTTTATGCATGGTTCAGGAGAGGTTCCAGAGATGTATCTCCGGAAAAAGATAATAAGGTGTGTAACTAGAGATATATCTCTAGAGTAGCATGACATATTTTGAATGGTTCACATTTGTCAACAGCTTCTATAAATTAAGGTGTTGTTCTTTTTTAATTCATAGAAAATAAAAATGTCAGAAATAAACATAATTTATACGTCGCAAATGTCTCCTTCTCCAGCATGACACCCTGGCGAAAATTTAAGCTCACTGAGCACACCTCTCTTGCAGATCTGAAATACGAAGTCCATAATCTCCTACCTTACAGAGACAATCAAAAAATTGTCAAGCTCGAGTACTGTTCATTGTCGACAAGCAACGGAGGAAATATTCAGTTCAAAACCTTTGAGCTCAAGACAAATGCAGATGTAAGGGATATATGGAATACATGTTTCTGTTTCGAAACAAAAAGTTCACTCAAGGTGGAAGCGACAATTTCAAGATCGGTCCAAGATATTGTGAAAATGTTGAATCATCCACCTAGATATTGAAGTGTAATGTTGCATTTTATGTTGAAATCACCTATGTAATTTTTATTTTATGTTATGAATGTTAATTTTATGTTGTCAATTACAAGTTTTTGTTGTTGTTGCCTCTGTCAGTGCTTTGTATACGTTACAAAAATGTATCTACAGAAATATACCGGAGATGCATCTCCGGTATTAAAAAAAAAAATAGTGCATCACTTAGAATAGCATACGTTGTGTGTGTTTTGGGTGAGTCCAAAGATACATCTCTAGTATTTAATAAACCAAATAATAGGTGTCTCTCACAATACCATTTGTTGTGTGTATTGGATGCGTCCGGAGATACATATCAGAAATCTGAGGGACATTTTAATATTTTCTCGTGGTGTGTAACTAACTTATAGAGTGCATTAAGAATTTTTTTTAAGATTGTAATTTTTTCTTTCTTTTTAACCTTGTAATAAAAAATTATTGACTTATCAATATGTATTATAGAGAAATAAAAATGTTGAATGAGATAATAAATAGTTAAAAGATTTATATAAAAATAATAATTTTATTAATAATGACAAAATTATTACTTTTATTAATGTGTAAATAACCATAAATTAACCATTAAAAAGGAATCGACAAAGTTAAATAATTGAGGATGCAATTTGGAGGTATTTTTGACCCAAAATTTAGCACTAAATAGAAGGGGTGAAGCTTTTTTCTTTCTCTTTTTGCCGTGTACTACTGGAATACTTAACAATAACCTTAATTTTTTTATGATGCTTCACATAAATATGTGAAATGAAAATGATCTATCAATCAATGTGTTCGTAGATCATGGGACCAGCCACTTGTGATAGCTACATTCTCAAATTAGTCCTATTCAAATAACAGCTTCAACATTCATTTTTACAACCTTCTACTAAAAAGAAAGCTTAATACATCATTTGGACCATTAACTTAATTAAAGGATTAGATTTAGTCCCTCATTTAGAAAATGTTCATTTTTTAGTTCCTTAAATATACTTCTGTTAGCCACTCTGATCTTTTCTGTTAAATTTTACAAACTTATGTTAACAAGTGAAGACGTGGCACTCCATGTGGCGTTTATTAGATGACATGGATCTAGTTTTGTAAAAATGAAATGTTGTATCATCAAATGTAAGCTGAAACGAGCATTTGCACTTCATTTTTACTTCACCCACATATACTTCAGTATGTGTCATCATAAACCCTAGACGAAGACAAAACGGAAACAATCACTCATTTGCAGCTACTTTCATTCATTTTCACTTCTCCATATTTTATTATCATTGAAGACGAAGCTTCATCACTCATTAATCGTAAGTACTTCTTATTTAAGCTTCTTAATCCCTCATGCATCAGCAAACTATTTAGGTTTCTAACCATGACGTTTATGCTACTTCTCATTCAAGTAGCTTGATTAGGTCAGCGAAGCTTGTTTATCCAGAACACGGAGTTGTAGAAGAACTTCATTCACCTACTTTAATAAGGTACGATTTGTTACTAAAAATGAAAACTTTTTAGGTTTTGTCATTAAGCTGTGTAGCTTTTTTTCTATTTCTCATTTAGGTTGTTTTGTTAAGTCACAGATAATCATTTTCAATGCATTGTGCATCATGGAGGTGAGTTTGTTGAGTTCACGAAATTAGGTTATAAAGGGTTAGAGGAAAATTGCGACGTTGATCCAGATTTTTAAAGTTACATTGAAGTTCTGGCTGGGTTAAAGGATTTAGGTTATCCTAGTGTAGACGACCTTTAGTATCACAATTATATGGAGTTTAATAACATGGTCTTGTTGAAAGATGGCCATAGAACAAGGAGGATGACGACAATTGTAAAGCTGACTAGGCAAGTGCATTTATTTTCTATTCATCCTATATTATAGCCTAAAATAATTGAAGGACCCATACTTTCACTAGAATACAATATGGTAGGTCCCAATGTTGTTGAAAAAGCTACCACTGACTTAGGAAATAATAATGTAGAGGGGACCACTGACTTTGGAAATTTGGTTGATGAAGGAGACAATTTGGATAAGTGGACCACTGAAGTTGAAACTGTTGTGGATGAATGAGACACATTGGATAAATGGACCACTGATGTTGAGACTGTTAAGGATGAAAGAGACATATTGGACAATGGTGTAGTGAAATCGTGATTCAAAACGCAGCGGAAATAAAAAAATTCCCTTTAGCGATCCTTATGAAAGATCATGATTAGTGATAGAATAATTACCTCTTGTGGCGATGAAACCTTTGATTCTGAATCGAAGGAATGATCACGAGCGATGTACAATGAATAACGCCTCTACTCAGTCCACACGAACAACTTCCTTCAGTCTCAGTGCTAGCTGCTACGATTGAAGGCTTTG
Source organism: Lathyrus tuberosus (assembly GCA_022829125.1). Classification (NCBI taxonomy): domain Eukaryota; kingdom Viridiplantae; phylum Streptophyta; class Magnoliopsida; order Fabales; family Fabaceae; genus Lathyrus; species Lathyrus tuberosus. Next base: position 2,136,079 of record JALAZF010000199.1, on the reverse strand, counting down.
AGTGAGATAGAGAGAAGGAAAATACGGCTAGGGATTCACAGCTGAATTTTCATCAAGTGTTTATGCTTCTGCACAAGGGTTATATCTATAGAACCACTTGTGTGGGCTACAAGCTAAAAAGCTCACTTAAGTGCACGCACACCATATCTTATGATATACCGTATATCACTTAAGCACGCAGTACCTTACCACAACTTGTATTCCACTTAAGTGCATCGTACCTTACCATGTTACATATTTACTTAAGTACACCGTACCTTACGGTGTTCCTTATTTAGTCGACCTCTTATCAAATTTTCCTTATGTGTGTGACCCTGTAGGATTTCATGACGTTGGTAATTATATTAAATCATGCATTTAACATAATAAACAGTGAGTGGTATCTAGCAACACATCACTGCTACCCAAGACACGAAATTGTCATGTGATCTAACAAAACCTTTTGTGATAGTGCTTGTGTGTACAATTACCCTTTTGCCCCTTTGTCAATATTAAACACAAGGCATATACCGTGTCATCCTTGTTTAGTTCAATATTGGGCCCTTACACATTTATCCTGTTATGCAGGATGAGCAAATTCCATCTAGGTCACTCATGTCCCTCAGCATGCTTTATGAAGTATCCATCAACTATCTTTATAGTCATCCAATTACGGACAATGTTTGATCAACAATAAAGTATTTGACTCTACATCTAGGGTCCATAGTGGTTTCAGATCGAAGGGTGGTATACACCACTATCACCATGAGAGTAACTTATGACACTTTGCATAACATTCTATGTAGTACTCTCATAGTGGGTCAATCCAGTATAAATATTACTCCTAATATTCATACCTATGTTAAGACTTGATAACTCCTTATCCATGATCCATGAGATGTGATCATCAGTCTATCTACATAATAGTCTTAATGCTTTAAATTTATCCCATTTCACATTAAAGATCGACTACGGATACTTTAAGAATAGTGTCTTTATGTTTAATGGAATCTCATGATTAAGTCACACTTAATATTTCATTAAACGAACTAGCTATTCTAGGGACTTTATCAATTTGGAAAAACAAACATAATAAAGAAATGTCCTTTATTATGAATAAATAATTCGATACAAGTACCAAAAGTATTGGCCTCTAGGGCATACACCAACAAAAGGGACCATTGAAACTGAAATTGTTGGGGATGAAGGATACATATTAGACAAGGGGACCACTGATGCTAGAATTGCTGGTGAGGGACTAAACTCTAACATAGAGGAAGATGAGGGACAAGTTCAGGAGATTGATTTGGTTAATGAGGGACTAGACTCTAACATGGAGTAAGATGAGGGACAAGTTCAGGAAACTGATTTGGTTGATGGGGGAAAAGTTCATGAGACTAATTTGCTTGATGGGGGACTAGATAGTGGCAGTGAGGATGATGCTTTGGATATTAATTTTGAAGATTCTGATGATGATGTTGGTATGAATGAAGACTTGGAATTTTCTGAAGATGTTGTTCATGAAGAGGATGAGCATGAGGTTGAGGTGTATAGGAATGAAAAAGGGAAGAAAAATGAGAAGGGTAAAGGTAAGGGGAAGGGTAAAGGTAAGGGGAAAGGAAAGGGTAAAGGGAAATGGGAGGGCAAAGGTAAAGTTCAGCAACTTTGAGCTCAAGACAAATGCAGATGTAAGGGCTATATGGAATACATATTTTTGTGTTGAAATAAAAAGTTCCACTTGAGCTGGAAGCGACAATTTCAAGATCAGTTGAAGATATTGTGAAGATGTGAAACGTCCACCTAGATATTGAAGTGTAATGTTGAATTTTATGTTGAAATCACCTATGTAATTTTTATTTTTTGTTATGAATGTTAATTTTATGTTGTCAAATTACAAGTTTTTTTGTTGCTGCCTCTGTCAGTGCTTTGTATACGTTACAGAAATGTATCTACGAAAATATACCGAAGATGCATCTCCGGTATTAAAGAAACCAAATAATAGGGTGTCACTTAGAATAGCATATGTTGTTTGTGTATTGGGTGCGTCCAGAGATGCATCTCTGGTATTTAATAACAAAATAATAGGTGTCTCTCATAATGGCATACGTTATGTGTATTAGATGCGTCCGGAGATGCATCTCAGAAATATGAGGGACATTTTAATATTTCCGCGTGGTGCATAAGTAACATATAGAGTACTTTAAGAATTATTTTTTTTAAGATTGTAATTTTTTCTTTTTTTTTACCTTGTAATAAAAAACTATTGACTTACCAATATGTATTGCACAGAAATCAAAATGTTCTATGAGATAATAAATAGTTAAAAGATTTATATAAAAATAATAATTTTAGTATTAATGATAAAATAATTAATTTTATTAATGTGTAAATAACCCTTATAAATCAACCATTAAAAAGGAATCGACAAAGTTAAATAATTGAGGATGCTATTTGGAGGTATTTTTGACCCAATGTTTAGCACTAAATAGAAGTGGTGAAGTTTTTTTCCTTCTCTTTTTGCCTAGTACTACTGGAATACTTAACAATAACCTTAATTTTTTATGATGCTTCACATCAATATGTGAAATGAAAATGACCATTCAATCAATGTGCTAGTAGATCATGGGACCATCCACTTGTGATAACTACATTCTCAAATTAGTCATAATCAAATAACAGCTTCAACATTCCATTTTACAGCCTGCTACTAAAAATAAAGCTTAATGCACCATTTGGTCCCTTAACTTAATTTCAGGTTTCAGTTTAGTCCCTCATTGAATAAAAGTTTGTTTTGAGTCCCTTAAATATACTTTCATTAGCCACTATGATCCTTTCTATTAAATTTTGCAAACTTCCGCTAGCTAGTGAAGACGCGGCACTCCTGATGGCGTTTATTAGATGACATGGATCTATGTTTGTAAAAATGAAATGTTTTGTCATCAAATGTAAGCTGAAATGTTCATTTGCACCTCATTTTCAATTCACCCACATAAACTCCAGTATGGGTCATCATAAACCCTAGACGAAGAATAAGCTTAAACAATCACTCATTTGTATCTACATTCGTTCATTTTCACTTCTCCGTTTTTCATTATCATTGACGACGAAGCTTCATCACTCATCAATCGCAGTACTTCTCATTCAAGTTTCTTCATCCATCACACATCAGCATACTGTTTAGGTTTCTAACAGTGACGTTTCTGCTACTTCTCATTCAGGTAGCTTGATTAGGTCAGCGAAGCTTGTTTATCCAGAATATGGAATGGTAGAAGAACATCATTCACCTACATTCATAAGGTACAATTTGTTACTAAAAATGATTACTTTTTAGGTTTTATCATAAAGTTGTTTAGATTTTGTTCTATTTCTCATTTAGGTTGTTTGGATAGGTCATGGATAATCGTTTTCAGTGCATTGTGCATCATGGCGGTTAGTTTGCTAAGTTCACGAAATTAGGTTATAGAGGCTTAGAGGAAACTTGGAATGTTGAACTAGATTTTTGGAGTTACTTTGAAGTTTTGTGTGGGTTAAAAGATTAAGGTTATCCTAGTGTAGACAAACTTTGGTATCACAATCAAATGGAGTTTAATAGTATGGTCTTGTTGAAAGATGACCGTGGAACAAGGAGGATGAAGATAGTTGTAGAACTGACTGGGCAAGTGCATTTATATGTTATTCATCCTATATTACAACCTGAAATAATTGAGGGACCAATACTTTCACTAGAATACAATGTGGAAGGTCCCAATGTTGTTGAAGAAGCTACCAATGACTTAGGAAATAATAATGTAGTGGGGACCACTGATTTTGGAAATTTGGTTGATGGAGGAGAAATTTTGGATAAGGGGACCACTGAAGTTGAAAATGTTGTGGATGAAGGAGACATAATGGATAAAGGGACCACTGATGCTAAAACTTTTTGGGGATGAAGGATACATATTGGACAAGGGGACCATTGAAACTAAAACTATTGGGGATGAAGGAGACATATTGGACAAGGGGACCATTGATGCTAAAATTGTTGTTGAGGGACTAAACTCTAACATGGAGGAAGATGAGGGAGAAGTTCAGGAGACTGATTTGGTTGATGAGGAACTAGACTGTAACATGGAGGAAGATGAGGGACAAGTTCAGGAGACTGATTTGGTTGATGAGGGACTAGATAGTGGCAGAGAGAATGATGCTTTGGATATTAATTTTGAATATTTTGATGATGATGTGGGTATGAATGAAGACGTGGCAGTTGCTGAAGATGTTGTTCATGAAGAGGATGAGGATGAGGTTGAGGTGCATAGGAATGAAAAATGGAATAATAAAGGGAAGGGTGAAAGGTAAGGGGAAAGGGAAAGGTTAAGGTAAAGGGAAAGGGATGGGCAAAGGTAAAGTTCTGCAACTTTGAGTTTAGCAACTTTGAGCTCAAGACGAATGCGGATGTAAAGGCTATATGGAATACATATTTCTATTTCGAAACAAAAAGTTTCACTTGAGGTGGAAGACGAATAGATATTGAAGTGTAATGTTGCATTTTATGTTAAAATCACCAATGTAATATTTATTTTATGTTATGAATGTTAATTTTATGTTGTCAATTTGCAGTCTTTTTTGTTGCCTCCTCTGTCTTTTTTATGTTGTCAATTTGCAGTCTTATAATGACATACGTTGTGTGTATTTGATCCGTCCGGGGATGCATCTCATAAATTGGTGGAACATTTTAATATTTTCGCGTGGTGCTTAAGTAACTTATAAAATGCATTAAAAAAATTTAGATTGTAATTTTTTCTTTCTTTTTAACCTTGGAATAAAAAACTATTGACTTATCAATATGTATTCCAGAAAAATAAAAATGTTGAATGAGATAATAAATAATTAATAGATTTATATAAAAAAATAATTTTATTAATGTGTAAATAACCCTAAATCAACCATTAAAAAGGAATCAACAAAGTTAAATAATTGAGCATGCAATTTGGAGGTATTTTTGACTCAAAGTTTAGCACTAAATTGAAGGGGTGAAGTTTTTTTCCTTCTCTTTTTGCCTAGTACTACTGGAATACTTAACAATAACCTTAATTTTTATGATGCTTCACATCAATATGTGAAATGAAAATGACTATTCAATCAATGTTCTAGTAGATCATGGGACCAGCCAGTTGTGATAGATACATTCTCAAGTAACAGCTTCAACATTCCATTTTACAGCCAGCTACTAAAAAGAATCACGTTCATTATAATAAAATGACACAATTACCCTTTCTAGTTTCTATATATATTCCAACCATCATCCCAATAAATTATCAAACCTCATATTTACTCTCATTCATACACCTAATCATTTTTTTTGGGATTATCATCCATATACCTAACATGAATTCCAACTTGTTTAATCTTGTGCATGTTGATAGATCATCAGAGCCATCCCATGTTCAGACATTTCATTCCACTGCTAAATGGAATGCTCATTTTGATGCTGTTAAAGAAACTGATAAACTGGTATGTTTATGTAGCTACAAATCTTTCACTAGCTATAGTTTATAGTATATATATCTTTATCAATAGGTCAATTTTGTTTTCTTAATATAGTGTTTTCTTTGGTATAGATGATTATTGATTTCACAGCTAAATGGTGTGGACCTTGCAAGCTTATGAATCCAACTATGAAAGATTTTGCTGCAAAATACACCGATGTTGAGTTTATTAAGCTCGATGTCGATGAGTTAATGGTATGTTACAAATTACTTTTCACTTTAACTTATATGTAGTCTATAAGATGTTTTCCAGCACGTACTGATTTGTGTTTTTTCACAATTTGTAAATGGCAACAGGGAGTGTCTCAAACATTTCAGGTGTATTCATTGCCAACTTTCTTACTTGTTAAGAAAGGAAAAGTTATTGATAAAGTGGTTGGAGTAAGAAAGGAGGAGTTACAAAGGATGATAGAGAAACATATAAACTAAGTGTATGCTATGATCATGCACTATAACAAAAACACAGTTTCTGCAGCATATTCTTCTTTGATTACAAAGGAACAAGCTATAAGCTCATAATGCAATAAGTTGGTGTCATCATTTTCAAATAAAGAATAGAAAAAATAGGTGTCATTCTTTTATCATTTATAAGAAGATTCGATGTAATATGTATGATATATGAAGAGTATTCATAAACTAGTATCAATATCATTGGATTTTTCAATGTTATTTGACTCTGCTCATAATAAAAATGTTCAAATTTCTGCTATGCTACAACGATATAGTGTTGCTAAAGGCACTATCTTTGCAAGACCGAATTAAAAAACAACCAAGAAAAATTTGTTTAGATTCTACTACCCTATTGCACTATAATGATCCAATAGCCTCTAGTTGATAATGTTAGATTAACTAGAGTTAAAATCATTAGATTAGATTAAAAGTATTGGTTTAGTTATAAACAGCATCACTAAAAATCCTTCTTACATGATGTTTCTGTTGTGACACAAAAGATATTTCTTCTCGTAGCCTGGTGTCACAATATCATTAACTTCAATTGTGATATTTCTTTCATCCAAAGTTGTTATGATGAGAGTCGTACCGACAAGAGCTTCATGAAACGACATCTTTTGTGTCATTACCAACTCATGTCTATCCCTCTGAAATACAACATGCGGTTTCTCATTCACCACAAAAATCAGATCAAATAAAGGAGAGTCAGGTAGTTGGTTTCCTTTCTCAAAAAAAGTGATTTCTTCTGTAAGTTATAAATGTGCCTAAGAGGGGTGAATTAGGCTCTTAGACAATTATCCGGATTTTTTACGGTTTTTGAATTTTACTTTCCTAAAAGTTTCTAAGTGAGGAAAGCGGTAAATGCGGAAAGTAAAGAACACCGAGACGTATAGTGGTTCCTCTCACAGGTCGAGAGTACTTCACTCCCCTTTCAACATGAAAGAGAGTTTACTTTTGTTTTGACTTTACAAGACTCTTCCTAGTCTTTCTAAATAAGTCACTCACAATCAACCACCAAGAACACCCTCTTGGATTTTACAATTTTAAAGTCCAACCAAGAATAAATCTTACAATGGACCTCTTGTATCCACAACCCGGATCACAAGGAAAACAACTTCACAATCTTAATTTTTAACAATCCTAAAAATAAGATGTGATAAAGAACTTTAATTCTGAATTTGTATGAAATGTTGAAGATGGATGTTGAAGTGTATCAATCAAAAAAGATTGATCTTCCCCTTTTTGTAACAATCACTCTTAATGATATTATACAAGTGTTCGACTCAATAATAATGAAACTAATGCTGTGAGTATGAAGGTTTCAGTGCAGAAGTTTCTATTTGAAAAGTTTGAAGAACACTCTTGTAAAAAATGCAGAATTTTTAAGCGATTGAATGATTGAAAATTATATCAAAAGGAGGTGAATAGAAAAACTGAACTTATGCTCTTTATATATCCCTAATACACCTCTACAAATGAGTGTTAAAATATGAAGAGATGCCATGATTCAATGAAAAACAATTTGAAAAGAAATCTGAAAAGTTGCATAATTTTTTCACACTGTTTCAGTGTTAATCGGTTAACACCTTTCCAACGTTAGAAATATTTCAAAATTTTCACTGGTTAACCGGTTAACCTAAGGTGTTAATCGGTTAACACTGTTAGAAAATGCAGAAAAACATAATTTTAATGCGGTAAACACATGGCATTCTTTTCCAATCATTCTTAAACTTATGATGCAAAAATGAGACACTATTTTGAACACTTGTATAAACATCATTAAGAGATGAAATGTTATACCTTTGATCAATCCAAGATAATCTTCAATTCTTGAATGATATTTGAAATTTTGAACTTGATTAGTCATGTCTTTTATCCACTTCCTTTTTGCAACCAATGTCATGAGCGAATAATGTTGTCTTCATCAAAATATCAAGTTGAAGAAGCTTGACTTCACATTCTCCCTCTTTTTGATGATGACAATCTAAAACTTGAAATTTTGCCTCAATCTTGTTTCTTCAACAAATGCTCCCCCTAAGTTGATGCTCCCCCTAAGTTGATGCTTTTTAAAGGGTTTTTAATCTTTGAAATCTGCATTTTGTTAGAAGAACAACCAATAGTACAATACAAGACTTCTCCCCCTTTGTCATTAGCAAAAAGTACGGGAAAAGACTTTCAAAAAAAAGAGTAGCATACATACACACCAATAACAATCACATAACATATGACAACAAAATAACACATAGTAACAAAAATCACACACATGAATATTAACTAAGTACAAATACGGTACGAAACATTGTACGGAACAAGTACGGTACATGAAACAAAGTACGAAAATAACAAAATGCCTAACAAATAGGACTTAGAAACTAAAAACAAGAACTAAACTTAAGTAGATATGAAATGCAAAAAGATCATGGTTTAATCACTTTCGAATTCTTCATCTTCCATCTCTTCATCACCACTTCCATCTTCTTCTTCATTTCCACCGACATTTTCATTTGCCTCTTCTTCTTCTTCACTTTCTTCAAACTCTTGAGTAGATTGATGGATGGACAAAACAAGTTTCCGGAGTGAAGAAATAGCTCGAGTAGTCTCGCGGTGATTATTAATCATTGTAGCATAAAGGAATTCATTTGTAATCCCGCCTTCCGGAATTTGAGGGTTCGAAGAGGAGGAGCAACCATCTTTGTACCAGTAAACACCATCATCACCAATTACAATCCCCATGTTCTTTAATGCGGTTTTAGCGGTGATTTCATTTGCCTTTGTAGTCATCCTTACAAACGGTTCACGTTTAAGATCCAACTCGGTAGATTCTAGAATACGGGAAATCATTCTACAATATGCAAGTCCACCGGTTAATGAAAGTTGATGCTGCATATTGTCATACCCCAAATTTTGACAGCTCGTTGTAAAAAATTTTGTTTATCCGATTGTGTTTTCACTTCGTGTCATCTGCATATCATATCATCTTTTTCTGTCATATATATTGCTTGAATTTTCAGTCAGAATATATACGTTGAAATTTCTGTCTTTTTTGGTTAATTATGCGAAAAATCAATGAACGGACGTGTTTTTCAATTAAATTTACAAATGTTCATTATTCATCTATCTTTCGCACGATTTAATCGATTTCTCATTTTTTTTATATTATTTTTACATATGTAAAATAAAAATGAAAATAAAAATAATAAAAAAATAATAATAATAATAATAATAATATATATATATATATATATATATATATTGTATTTTTATTTTTTATATATTTTTTATATATTTTTCATATTTTTTATATGTATATATATATTTTATATTTATATTATTTTTAAAATTCATATATTTTGTTTTTTTTATATATATTTTGTTTTTTTATGAATTTTTGTTTTTTATATATTTAGTTCTAAAAAAACTTTTGTTTTTAATACAATTTTGTTTTTATATTATTCTATTATATAGATATTTAAGTTAGCTTAAAAATTAAGCTAGCTTAAAAACTAAGTTAGCTTAATTTTTAAGCTTGTTATCTTGTTCTCCAAGCAATTTTTTTTCTATAAATACCACATCAAATTCACTTTCAAAATCACACCAAAACAATTTCTCACGTTGTTTTCTCAACTCTCTCCCACATATATTTCTCTCTTTCATTATTTATTTTTTTAATTTTCTTAATTCTAGTTTTATTTAGAAATGTAAAAATATGGTTTAATTAATGATTAATTTAGATATTTTTATTTTATTTTGATTAATTAAATTATTAATTAATCTTATTAAATATTAATATTTAAATTGATTGATAATTCTTCTTGTGGACCATTTTTCTTTTTAATACAACTTCATTTTTTAGTTTAGTTAATCTTGATTTAATGTTCTAAAATATTAATAATTTCTAAGTTAGTAAATTTGATTTAATTAATTTGTAATTAATCATTTAATTGTTTAAATTGTTTTATTCAATTATTTTGTAATTTATTCTTAGGATTATTTTCAAGTAAAACTTTTCTAAATAATTAATTAAATGTTCAAATTCGATTCTAACCACTTGATAAGACTTAAGGGATTTCTCTATGATCTCTGGTTTTCTCTGCTTTGTCTTTTACCTGACGCAGGAGTTCTTATATGATACTTTGAGGATCAATATCTCGCTTTTGGAAGCTTGAGAATAGGCATTGGACCTTGCTCTAATAGGTAAGGTTTCGAACTCATTATCCATGTTTTATTCACACGATGCTTTTCCGTGTATATTTTCAATTGCCATGATATCACGATGTTTTGCCGCGTATATTTTATCACATGATGTTTTTCCATGTATTCAATTTCACACACGATGTTTTGTCGTGTATATGCTTTTAATCTCACGATGTTCTTCCGTGTATATTTTATCACATGATGTTTTTCCATGTATTTATTTTACACGATGTTTTACCGTGTATATTTTATCTGTCACGATGATTTGCCGTGTATTCATTTATTCTGTGATGTTTTGCAACGTATGCATGCTCCCTTAGGATCTCTTAGTTCGAATTTAATTTTCGATTAGGTTTGAAGTAAGATAGACAGTAGAATATTCAACCAAGCATGATAACTTTAAGTTAAACTTCCCCTCTCGCCGTTGTGCGATTTAAACTTTATTTTCTATAGTTCGTGCCCCATAGGGGTGAACTACGACTGCTCTGATTTCTCAAGATCCCGTTGAGAATATGTAGGCATAAGACTGTAAAGTCTTAGCGAGCAAACTTTTCTTTTTTCCATCGTCTCTTTACATCCGATGCTTTCCCGGATATTCATATCTGCAATCTTTTCTTGGAATCCGATGTTTTCCCAGATATTCATATCGTTTCTTTTCAAAACAACTTTCCTTGTGATTTAAATTCAAATTCATAATTTATTATCAAAACTTCTTTCTTTGTTGAACAACTAACAAAACAGCATAGAAGCTCTACAACGGGTAAGTGTTTATCCGCTTTCATTTACTGCTTTCATATATATAACTGTATTATGGGAAGCTGCGCATGGTTAGTCTTCTTTCACACCTTTTTAATATACTTGTCATATATCTTAACTGTATATATACTAGTATAGTTATTTATAGTTTTCCCCGGCAACTACGTCTAGAACTAGGTAAAGCCCTGTTGGTCACTCTTAAATACAAACAAAACTAGATCCCCCATAGGATTCCAGATACAGTCTTCCCTCCTCTTGGGGTTAAACAATATGGAACAAAGAGAAAGGCAGTATTCTCGGTGAACCCTTTCTCAGACTGTCACCCTTAGAAATTGTCAAAGAAACTCTACTCCCCAGAGATTATCTTTTCTCCGTGAATGGCATCTCTTGATTTTCTTCCAAATTCTCAAACTTTCCTGGCTTGATTTATTCTCGGTGAATGGCATGTCTTGAACTTCTCAGGGTTTGGGGACCCACATGCTTCCTAAAAGCATCCCCGCCTCCTCTTGGGCGTTGTACAAGGACCCTTCGGCTTCTTAGAAGTTCTCATGCCTTCTCTTGGGCTTAATACAAGGACCCGACGACCTCTTAAAGGTATAGGAACAGAACCTAGTCATCCTTTGCTAGAGCAGTTTTTCTAGAGTCAAAACATCAAACCAATTTAGGGTTGATTCTCATCCCTTAATACACCAGCCTCCTCTTGGGCATCATACAAAGATAAACCTTTTCAACCCAGTAGACTCGGGCAGTCTCATCTGCTTTTGGATTTCAAAGAACCCTTTTTATCTCCTTAAACACAATAAAACCCCTTTCCTTTTATTTTTCATCCGACGCTTTTCCGGATATTCCTTTTCTTTACATCCGACGCTTTCCCCGATATTCCTTCTATTTTCATCCGATGTTTTTCCCAGGTATTTAGATCTCAATCTTTAATCTTTTCACTCTTTCAATTAATTCCCACAAAAACCCTTTTAGCTTCAATCTTGGGCTTTGAACAAGACACCCAAACATCTTTTTCCCCCCTTAGAATAGGAGGAACTACGATTGCTCTGATTTCCCGGTTTTCTTTAACGGGAATACGTAGACATAAGATTGTGAAATCTTAGCGAGCACACTAAACAAAAAACCTTAGGTCCAGTACCTTACCAAAAGCATCGAAAAACCCAAAAACAACAAAAATATCTTTTCAACATCTCCCAACATTCCCAAAGGATAAACTTTCCCATTTACGACAAATAAACACCAGTAAGTAGAAAGCAGTAAGGAAAATTGCTAACAACCTATGGATAACCATGTATAGGATGGGTAATTGACAACTCCCCATTGTATAACCTGACCCCGAACTCCCCAATCTCTTAGCATTTGTTAAAGAAAACATGTGCGTGCAAGGTTAGTTTGAGATAGCTTCCCTTTCCTTTCCAGCTTCATAGGATAAATAAGAAATCAGAAAGTAGCACCCAATCCCATCCGCGGGCGGATGTGGGGGGTCACGAAAACTGCGCTACAGAAAAATGGCGACTCTGTTGGGGATGCAAACTAGGATTAGAATTCCTAAGAGGTCTAGGTCGTTATCATACTATATACTATATACTATATATAGTTACTGTTTTTCCTACTTGATATCTGTGTTTATTTTTCTGCTAATGGGAATGCGTGTGATGCCGCATGTGGAAAGATTGAGTTTACACCTAAGATAGGTGATGGCTAAACGAGTAATTTTACAGGGAGTGACTCCCAAATAAGAGACCTCGACCATCGGATCAGTGGAGGCACCCTTTGCGGATTCAATGCATATACGACTTTAGTTGTTGAAAGCAGTGTTGTTCGATTGTGGTCGTCGGTGAAACTGATTTAGTAGACTAAAACCATTTTGTAGTGCGGAAGCTATCGGAAATAGTTGTCATGCGATACTACCCTCATTTGAGGCTGATGATCTATTCTTGGTGAATAGCATTTACTCTAAGATACTGCAGCTCACTGGCGATCCGGTTGCTGTTGTTATCCTGGGAGGAGCTGATGATTTTGAGGACAGGTACAAAAAATCACCAGTATAAACCTTTGGGGATGGGTAGAGCCATGAATTCATGACACCGAACCTTTGACCCCATGTTTTTTCTATGTTTTTATTTGCTGCATCCATGCATTACATTTGCATCCCTTGCATATTTCATACATACGTCCGGGTCATCGTTAATTCATTCCAACCTTCTGTCTTTCAGTCATCTGTAAATCGTCAAAATGATTCCTCATCACCGATACAAAACTGAAACTTCAATCAACTTCAGCTCAGTTACTTCCCAAAGACAGGATAACTCATCCTTGCGTTTGATTAGTCACTGACCTTGTTTCTGTCTATTTTGCATTTTCCTTGTTTGTATCATAGTTGCTTTCAGCTTGTTTATCTTTAAATGTCAGTTTTAATGAAATGAGCATGTACAGTATTTTGATTCAAATCATCTGTTCATTTACATCTTTATGCTTTCACTTTCAAAAAACAAAAACTTTCAAAAAAACAAAAACTTTCAAAAATAATGCACCTCTTTTTCAAATTTTTGACTATGCAAATATTTGTGGGAGGATGATGAAAGTATAATACCCATAATTCCTGTCGGTATGCTTTCAAATAAAAAACTTTGTTGAGGATGTAAGGCATTTTTTTTCAATTCCCAAACACTGGAGATATAAGGAAGATAAGCCCTCGTTAACCCCTTTGAGCCTTGAAGTACGAGTTTCTTTCTTTATAAAATAAACCCGCAATTTTAACCCGGGGCAGGGTAGTTCTCAGTTTAATTTGGGTTGTGTATTCAAGTTCAAAAAGTTTACATACAACAAGTAGATGCTAAAAACGTCTTTCAAATCAAAAACCAGTGATGGTCCATCATAATCATCAAATCTTGCAGTCATTTTCTTTCTAAGAAGAAATTAAAAATAAATAAAAAGCCCGCTAAGTCAAAAAGCTTAGGCAAAAACTAGGGCATCCCGCTGACTATAAATTTCAAAAGAAATAGTTCAGGCAAAAGTTAGGGATAATACAGAGAAGAGGTCCTTAAATCCTCGATCTTCAAAAAATCCACAAAGACGAAAAAAAACTAAATGTTGTAAAGAAGCAATAGCTACCGTCTCAAGACTTCTGGACCATCGTCATCACTATCATCAGTACAATTCCAAACCTTTTTGAACCTGAATGCACAAGTTAAGTTTAACTGAGCATAGGATTGAAGAACATCACGAAGGGGGTGGGCACCAAATAAACTTTGAGCCTTTATCTTTCTTTCATAAACCGTGAACCAGGCCACGTTATAACCCTCAAAAGACCTAATTGAAGTAAGGTTATTTTGAGAGCATACTACAGCAAGGTTGCGTAAACTGACTCCAAAATCATTTTTTGCAAATCATTTGTTTTGGTATCATACCTCTGTTTTACTTTTCATTCAAAATATTTTAAACCACCGTGTTTTTAAGTAGTAATTCATATTACTGTGTTTTTCTAAAACAATGATTTTGTTTTCAAAATTCTTACATGAACTTTACATTAAATTTGCCATGTTTAAATAAACATTTTTTATTGCAAATTAGCTTTCCTCTCAAGGAATTTTCAAAACAGTTTAGAAACTTGGTCAGTGATCCTATCAGGGGCAAGTTCTTTCCAGAGCCTATTAAGAATCAGTTCAAGATTTGTTCAGTGCAAGCCCTTCTCAGAATTGTTTTATTCATAAAACTTTCAAGACTCATTACTGGGGCAAACCTTCCTAGTATACAACATACAGTCATTATCATTCAAGCTAAAGCAATAATCAGTTCATCTACAACAGTCTGTAAGTCTGGGGCAATTTATTTGGAAAAATCCCCAAGCAGCTCTCCGACCCTCCTCCAAGGATTATAAACTTGATACAGTTTACCAGTCTGACAAAGAGATGTTTAAAAAACCGCATTTTCAGTCCCTAAGCAATGAGAGTGATCTCTGTGTTGAGGAATCAGTCTTGTCTGTCACTCCCCAAAAGAGTATAAACTTGTTGGTTGTCACTCCTCAAAGAGTCTAAACTTGTTGACAACATTTTCATTTGCATTACATATATTTAATCATACATCATAACATTTTTATATACCATGCATTCAAGAGTGTTTTAATCCTCATTTGCATTCATCAGTGGTCGTGTTATTATCGACATCTTACCTTTCTACAAAGTCCAACTTATCTGGCACTTTTATGTCTTATCTGATGTTCTTCCAGATATAACTTTGTCTCTATCCGATGTTCTTCCGGATATCTGTTCTGATGCTTTTCCGGAACATTTCTCTGTGTCTACCCGATGTTCTTCCAGATGTATCTTTTGGTTTTGAAGTTTTTCCAAAACCCGTTCTGATGTTTTTCCAGAATTTTCTTTGTTTCTATCCGATGCTCTTCTGGATATATCTGTCTGTTCTGATGCTTTTCCAGAACTTTCTTTGTGTTCATCCGATGCTCTTCCGGATATGTCTCTTTTATTCTGATGCTCTTCCAGAAACTCCTTTAATGTCTATCTGATGCTCTCCCGGATATGACTTTTTCTCATCTGATGTTTTTCCAGATGTAACTTTTGTTCTGATGTGCTTATCAGATGCTTTTCCGGATATGTCCGTCATTCTGCCAGTCTTCTAAAAAATTTTCCTGTACATTTAACGCTTTTCTAAATGTTTCAGATTTACCCTCAAAGTCATTTTTTAATACATATAACGCTTTTCTAGATGTTGCAGATATGTGTTCCAGAGTGTGTTACTTCTTTCGCATCTGATGTTTTCCGGATGTCTGTATCTTTATTCCAGGGTTTATCCCTCTTTTTCCAAATACTCCTGAATACCCTTTGTCGCATCGGCAAATTTCCACAATATCTTATATCCCAAGAAAATTATGTTGGTCTGTCTCCTGTGGCATCATTCCCCACATGTTCAAGAGTCTTCCATTCATCACATATCATTGCATCTGTATTCACGGTTAAAATTCTAGGTACTCTGATATTTAATCTTCTTATACCTCGAATGTCTAAAACTCTTTGTTATTTGTACCTTCAGGTCTAAGAAGATTAAATAGGGGCATCTGTCATACCCCAAATTTTGACCACTCGTTGAAAAAAAATTGGTTTATCCGATTGTGTTTTCACTTCGTGTCATCTGCATATCATATCATCTTTTTCTGTCATGCATATTGTTTGAATTTTCAGTCAGAATATTTACGTTGAAATTTCTGTCTTTTTTGGTTAATTATGCGAAAAATCAATGAACGGACGTGTTTTTCAATTAAATTTACAAATGTTCATTATTCATCTATCTTTGCACGGTTTAATCAATTTATCATTTTTTATTTTATTTTTACATATATAAAATAAAAATGAAAATAAAAATAATAAAAAAAAATAATATATATATATATATATATATATATATATATATATATATATATATATATATATATATATATATATTGTCTTTTTATTTTTTATATATTTTTCATATTTTTTATATCTATATATATATATATATATATATATATATATATATATATATATATATATATATATATTTATATTATTTTTAAAATTCATATGTTTTGTTTTTTTTATATATTTTTTGGTTTTTTTATGAATTTTTGTTTTTTATATATTTTGTTCTAAAAAAACTTTTGTTTTTAATACAATTTTGTTTTTATATTATTCTATTATATAGATATTTAAGTTAGCTTAAAAATTAAGCTAGCTTAAAAACGAAGTTAGCTTAATTTTTAAGCTTGTTATCTTGTTCTCCAAGCAATTTTTTTCCTATAAATACCACATCAAATTCACTTTCAGAATCACACCAAAACAATTTCTCACATTGTTTTCTCAACTCTCTCCCACGTATATTTCTCTCTTTCATTATTTATTTTTTTAATTTTCTTAATTCTAGTTTTATTTAGAAATGTAAAAATATTGTTTAATTAATAATTATTTTAGATATTTTTATTTAATTTTGATTAATTAAATTATTAATTAATCTTATTAAATATTAATATTTAAATTAATTGATAATTTTTCTTGTGACCCATTTTTCTTTTTAATACAACTTTATTTTTTAGTTTAGTTAATCTTGATTAAATATTCTAAAATATGTTAATAATTTCTAAGTTAGTAAATTTGATTTAATTAATTTGTAATTAATCATTTAATTGTTTAAATTGTTTTATTCAATTATTTGGTAATTTATTCTTAGGATTATTTTCAAGTAAAACTTTTGTAAATAATTAATTAAATGTTCAAATTCGATTCTTACCACTTGATAAGACATAGGGAATTTCTCTATGATCTCTGGGTTTCTCTGCTTTTTCTTTTACCTGACGCATGAGTTCTTATATGATACTTTGAGGATCATTATCTCGCATCTGGAAGCTTGAGAAGAGGCATTGGACCTTGCTCCAATAAGTAAGTTTTCGACCTCATTATCCATGTTTTATTCACACGATGCTTTTCCGTGTATATTTTCAATTGCCATGATATCACGATGTTTTGCCGTGTATATTTTATCACATGATGTTTTTCCATGTATTCAGTGTCACACACGATGTTTTGCCGTGTATATGCTTTTAATCTCACGATGTTCTTCCGTGTATATTTTATCACATGATGTTTTTCCATGTATTTATTTTACACGATGTTTTACCGTGTATACTTTATCTGTCACGGTGCTTTGCCGTGTATTCATTTATTCTGTGGTGTTTTGCCACGTATGCATGCTCCCTTAGGATCTCTTAGTTCGAATTTAATTTTCGATTAGGTTTGAAGTAAGATAGACAATAGAATATTCAACCAAGCATGATAACTTTAGGTTAAACTTCCCCTCTCACCGCCGTGCGATTTAAACTTTATATTCTGTAGTTCGTGCCCCATAGGGGTGAACTACGACTGCTCTGATTTCTCAAGATCCCGTTGAGAATACGTAGGCATAAGACTGTTAAGTCTTTGCGAGCAACCTTTTCTTTTTTCCATCGTCTCTTTACATCTGATGCTTTCCCGGATATTCATATCTGCAATCTTTTCTTGTAATCCGATGTTTTCCCGGATATTCATTTCATTTCTTTTCAAAACAACTTTCTTTGTGATTTAAATTCAAATTCATAATTTATTATCAAATCTTCTTTCTTTGTTGAACAACTAACAAAACAGCATAGAAGCTCTACAATGGGTAAGTGTTTATCCGCTTTCATTTACTGCTTTCATATATATAACTGTATTATGGGAAGCCGTGCATGGTTAGTCTTCTTTCACACCTTTTTAATATACCTGTCATATATCAACTGTATATATAGTAGTATAGTTATTTAGAGTTTTCCCCGACAACTACGTCTAGAACTAGGTAAAGCCCTATTGGTCACTCTTAAATACAAACAAAACTAGATCCCCCGTAGGATTCCAGATACATTCTTCCCTCCTCTTGAGGTTAAACAATATGGAACAAAGAGAAAGGCAGTATTCTCGGTGAACCCTTTCTCAGACTGTCACCCTTATAAGTTGTCAAAGAAACTCTACTCCCCAGAGATTATCTTTTCTCCGTGAATGGCATCTCTTGAGTTTCTTCCAAATTCTCTGACTTTCCTGGCTTAATCTATTCTTGGTGAATGGCATGTCTTGAACTTCTCGGGGTTTGGGGACCCACAGGCTTCTTAAAAGCATCCTCGCCTCCTCTTGGGCGTTGTACAAGGACCCTTCGGCTTCTTAGATGTTCTCATGCCTTCTCTTGGGCTTAATACAAGGACCCGACGACCTCTTAAAGGTATAGGAACAGAACCTAGTCATCCTTTGCTAGAGCAGTCTTTCTAGAGTCAAAACATCAAACCAATTTAGGGTTGATTCTCATCCCTTAATACACCAGCCTCCTCTTGGGCATCATACAAAGATAAACCTTTTCAACCCAGTAGACTCGGACAGTCTCATCTGCTTTTTCATTTCAAAGAACCCTTTTTATCTCCTTAAACACAGGAAAACCCCTTTCCTTTTATTTTTCATCCGACGCTTTTCCAGATATTCCTTTTCTTTACATCCGACGCTTTCCCGGATATTCCTTCTATTTTCATCCGATGTTTTTCCCAGATATTTAGATCTCAATCTTTAATCTTTTCACTCTTTCAATTAATTCCCACAAACACCATTTTAGCTTCAATCTTGGGCTTTGAACAAGACACCCAAACATATTTTTCCTCCCTTAGAATAGGAGGAACTACGATTGCTCTAATTTCCCGGTTTTCTTTAACGGGAATATGTAGGCATAAGATTGTGAAATCTTAGCGAGCACACTAAACAAAAAACCTTAGGTCCAGTACCTTACCAAAAACATCGAAAAACCCGAAAACAACACAAATATCTTTTCAACATCTCCCAATATTCCCAAAGGAGAAACTTTCCCATTTACGACCAATAAACACCAGTAAGTATAAAGCAGTAAGGAAAATTGCTAACAACACATGGATAACCATGTATAGGATGGGTAATTGACAACTCCCCATTGTATAACCTGACCCCGAACTCCCCAATCTCTTAGCATTTGTTAAAGAAAACATTTGCGTGAAAGGTTAGTTTGAGATAGCTTCCCTTTCCTTTCGAGCTTCATAGGATAAATAAGAAATCAGAAAGTAGCACCCAATCCCATCCGCAAGCGGATGTGGGCAGTCACGAAAACCGCGCTACACATATGATACATAATGGTAAGAGTCCAATTCACTTGAAGTTTGTTCTTGATAGCATAAAGGGCTTGCATCTCAAGATCATTGATTTAAGAGTGATTGGAGTCCTTAGGTAGAAGAACATAGTAAATGACATAGTGGAGCATCTGGTCGCTTACCGACAAATTTTTCGCATAGCATAGCACTCTTGAAGAAGACAACTTCTGTCCGCTTAAAACTTCAACCATGGGAAATCTACAGATACTGAAATAATACTTCATTTTTTTATAATTTGTCCACTCACCATCCTCATGATTTACCCCTAGTCTCAGAAAATATACAATGTTGTTAATGTCTAACAATGTTCCAATAGTTGTTAAATTCTCAAAAATCAGCTTATCTCTAACAGTAGCAGATAACATGTGTTGTTCTTCAGCATTCAAACCTATTTCTAACTTAGTATAGAAGGTTTTAGCAAGATCAGGGTAAAGCAGCCCCAAGTTTAATACAAAATTATCAATCTTTTGAATCTTAAGAAGTGCTGGAAATTCAAAACTATTTGCAGGAAAAGAGCTTAAGTTAACACACTTTACCGGCATAAATGAACGATTTCTAACTTTGAAATCCAACCTTCGAACCTTTGTTGGAGGTAATGGAGCTTCATCATTTCCCGAATCCGAGCCACCCATTGGAAGTTTTCCTTTCTCTCTTTTGGAAGGAGCCATTGAAATGAATTGAAAGTTAGGGTTTGAGGAGGATGATTTTCGGATTTGTTGAAGTGGTAGAGTTGTGATGGAGCGTAAGAGTGATATGGGGTTTTTAAAGAGTGAAGGTGTGAGTGGGTTTTAAAGATGTTGAATGGGGTTAAGGTTTTTAGAGGAGATGAATGTTGAATGGAAGAGAAAGAGAGATGAAGTGAGTGGAATGCATGCAATGAACCTTTTGAAACAATTGAAGCTTATTTAAGAATCACTTAAAAACATATGCAATGAATAAAAAAGAATTAATTATAAAGAATTCTGAAACAGATACGAAAAAAAACACAGCATAACAGTGTTAATGGGTTACCACATATGGTAAACCAGTTAACACACCAAAAACGCGTACAAATAAGTCAGGAAAACATGCGTTAATCGGTTACCACAATTGGTTAACCGCTTAACAGGTGCCAGTGGTCAAAAATAGTAGCTTACCACAACCCAACTCAAAAGATTTTTCCAAAAAATTTTGTGTTGATATGATAAAACACATACTAATGCAACTTTGAGTCATATTTGCAGATCATGAAAATTAATTTAAGCAAGAATAAAATCAAGAAAAATCACATTCTCAACATAAAACACATTTTATCAAATAGGGCAAAAATTTATAAAATTAAAATAATTGATCTTGTGTGTACCTTGGCTTCATTATGACATATAATGAATAAAAAAAATTGAAGATTAAATGTCACCTTCATCCAATATGCCAAGTTCCCGACGAATCTTGAAAAACGGTTCTTTTGCGAGAGGTTTTGTGAAAATGTCCGCAAGTTGATTATGTGTATCCACACATGTGACTTCAACATCTCCTTTAAGCACATGATCACGTAGAAAATGATGTCGAATGCCTATGTGTTTGGTTCTTGAGTGCATGACGGGATTCTTTGTAATATTAATTGCACTTGTGTTGTCGCATCGAAGTGGTATATATCCAAGATCGATTCCATAGTCACTTAATTGTTGCTTTAGCCAAAAAATTTGTGCACAACAACTACCCGCTACTATGTATTCCGCTTCAGCCGTACTAAGAGCTGTCATACCCCAAATTTTGACCACTAAGATTTCCCATCATTGTGCAAATCATCATCACCATATAGATGAACCATTAGTCTCCCCAAAGATGGGTGAGCACTCACTACAAACAAAAATTAGGGTTTCAAGCCCTCTTGAGCCTTAGACAATGGATCAATCAAGAAATGACATGATCTTCAACTTGTCTAACCTCTCAAACCTCTACAATGGATCAAAAGGACTCCCACTTCAAGAATTAAGCACAAGAGTGCAACATTTCAAGTGGATCAAGCCTCAAGTTCATCTAATACAAAGTCAACCGACGCAGAAAGTCAAAGTTTGACTTTTGGTCAACTTTGAGCTTCACAAGCCATTACTCAAGAAAATATGATGGATGATTTAATTTGATCAAATTTAAATCAAGAAATCATGCAAAATTGCAAAATTGATCAAATTGAAAGAAACTTAGAAATTTTTTCTAAGTTAAAATCATGTTCAAGTGCACAACTTTTCAAGGTTGTAACTATTGATCCAAGCATCCATTGATTTTGCGTAAGAGCTACTTTTAAAGAGGGTATTTGATACTTCAACATTGAAGAAGGAATCAACTCAAAATATCATAAGGATTGAAAGATATAAGTGACCAAAGTTGGGAATTCTTAATGTCAAATGTTCCGACATTTCATAGGACATCCTTAATATTTTTCCAGCAAGAATGTCCCAACTTCAAAGATGTTTTTCTCCATGATCCAAGTTGATTCAAGCCAAACCTTGAACATCAAAGTTGAAGTACGTAATCTCAGCTTTCCAGAAAGTTGTAGAACGTTCATTTATCATACTCGAGCAGGAAGTTATGGATTGTACAGTAAGGCTTGCTGCAGCTGTTTTTAGGACAGATTTTATGCACTTTTTCTTGTGCCACACAATTTTCAAGCTTTGTCACCATGCAGGACAAGCATCAAAGGTGCAATTCACTTCAAGTCAAACTATCATAGTGGATTAAAAGATATAAGTGATTTGAGTTTGGAATTATTAATGTTCAAAGTTGTCAAATGTTTCAACATTTCATAGGACATCATTAATATTTTTCCAGCAAGAATGTCCCAACTTAAAGGATGTTTTTCTCCATGATCCAAGTTGAACCAAGTCTAGGGTCAAACATCAAAGTTGAAGTATGTCATCTCAGTTTTCCATAAAGTCCTGGAACAGCCATTTATCATTCTTGAGCAAGAAGTTATGGATTTTACAACAAGGCTTGTTGCAGCTGATTTTTAAGACAGGTTTCAGGACAGATTTGCACATTTCTTGTGCCACACGAATTTTTAAGCCTTGTCATCATTTTGGACACATCTGAGGATCAAATCCAGGGGGGGTGATCTGATCTCCAAGCCTCCAAAGTCCTTGGAACCAAAAGTAGCATGCCAAACCTAGAAAACCCTAAAAGAGGGACAAGACTCCAATTTTGGTTTGGAGCATTTAATGGATGCTTAGAGGTGGCATGAACTGAGCTTCCTCTAACTGAATTCAGTCAAGATTCCTCCAACAACTAGGGAACCAGCAGCTTGTGCCCTAACCTCTAGTCAATGGCTAGAGGAGACTTGGATTCTCATTGGCCAACATTTGCCAAACCTCTGCTGCAGCCACCATTCACTGTTGCTTGTAAAACAAACTTGCTCTACTATAAATAGAGCTCATGTGTGCTCAGTTTGAGTACACCAAAGCCATCAAACAGATGCTTTCCTCAAAATCACTTCTTTCACTCCAAAATGCCTTCTTTAGCAAGGTAATTATGAGCTTTTGAGTTAGAGAGCATTTCCATCACAGCTCATGATCCAAACACATCCAATATATCATATCTAAGTTGTCCAAACTCTCACAAGTGACCTATAACACCAAAATCACAGAGTCACCTCTCAAAACCTCAAAAATTGGACTTTTTTGCATTTTTCAACCCATGTCTTGATTCAGTCACTTTCCAAACCAGATAAAACCTCAAACACACTCCAAATATCATCCTTGAACTATCCCAAATGGTTCCCCCATCTGGAACACCATTTGAGAGAGTTGGCATTATGGCCATTTTTGCCCATTTTGCAAGAAAGAGCTCCAATTTGCTCCAGAGGTTTCCAGTTGATTCCAACAATCCTAAAAGCTTCTAAGAGGTCATTTGAGGGTGTCCAAAGCATCAAATCATTTCTGGAACAAATCACTTGGTAGGTTGCACAAAATCTCCAAAAAAGAGGTAAAATTCACAACTTGAATTCTTTGAATCATGTTTTCCTTTGTTGTCCACATACATGCATCATATTGAACAATTCTTGAAGCAAAAATGTAGTCCTTAATGTGTATGATGTGATCCTCCTACTGTTTTCACTTTAACATGTTTATATGTGGAGTTTTTGTTGTTTTAAAATCAACATGCAGTTCTATTTTTTGCTTTGTGTGTTTTGTACATTAGGTTTCAGTGTGCATTATTAATACCATTGGATTCCTTGCGAAAAATCGGTCAAGATAGGTTCTTACAAATTTTAATTTCGTTAAAAATTGAGAGAGTTATGCGTGTTGGAAGTTTGACGACAAAAGATGTCGAAAACTACATGTGCAGTTCTGGTTTTTTAGTTTGTGTGTTCTATACATTAAATTTCAGTGTGCATGAGTAATACCATTGGATTTCTTGCGGAAAATCGGTCAAGATAGGTTCTTACGGATTTTAATTTCGTTAAAAATTGAGAGAGTTATGAATGTTTGAAGTTTGATAAAAAAGATGTTGAAACTAAAGTTTCAGTTCTGATTTTTTTAAGATGTCGAATGTGATGTTGTGACATCTTTCCTTTTTCTCTTATCTTCAAAACTCATGAAAGATGTCGAATGTGATGTTGTGACATCTTTCCTCTTTTTCTTAGTTTATTTTCAAAAACTCAACCAATTCAACATAGCAAAAATCATCATTTTCCAATTTTTTTTTGCACACTTCTTATTCATACTCCATAATATTTTAATCCACAAAAAATCACAAAAAAAATATTATTATTTGATATATTTTTAATATATTCAAAAATATTGTTTTAAATTGTTTTAAATGCTTTTAAAATGATTTCTTTTTCTTGATTTCTAAAACCAAAATGATTTTAAATATTCATGTGGATAAAATACTTTTTTATAAACCTTAATCATTGTTTATAACATGATTAATGATTTTATTTGATATTTTTATCATTTTTTACTTGATTTTTCTTTGAAAAATGCCTTTAAAAAAATGAAATTAGGGTTTTATTGATTTTCTCCCTAACAAACTTTTCCAAACACTCATGGGCCTCTAATAGAGTGTAAGACCCAATCCTTTGTAAATACAAACCTATTTTGGGCCTCACTTATTGTATAAGTCCCGTTGTATTTCAAAAGTTCGGCGCGATCATCGCCCGTTTAAAACAAACCATCTGGGTCTCTCTTCGAGCTATAAGACCCATTCAAAATCATTTTTGGGCCTCTAATAGAGTGTAAGACCCAATCCCCTTTTAACCAAAACAATTTTGGGCCTCAGATATTGTATAAGTCCCTCTGCGTTAAAAGAAAAATTCGGCGCGATCGCTAGTTCAATAGAATCATCTGGGCCTACCCTCGTGTTATAAGCCCCATTTTTTTTCTTTCAATCATTTTGGGCCTCTTGAGAGAGTGTAAGACCCATCCCTTTGTACAGAAAACCTTTTTGGGCCTCAGTCACTTGTATAAGTCCCTGTACAAAACGACAGTGCGATCACTGATAAAACCCTGGGCCTCTCCTTGAGTTGTAAGCCCCAATTTTCCTTTCAAAATCACTTTCTCCTTTGATTTTGAATATAATATTGTTATCAAAGTTTTCTTTGTTGAACAAACTAACCAAACAGCATGGAAGCTCTACAACCGAGTAAGTGTTTACCCGCTTTCATATGTATATAACTGTACTGTAGGGTTGTTTCATTGTAAGTCTTCTTTCATAAACTCATATCGACTGTGTAATAATAGTATAGATATTTAGAGTTTCCCCGGCAACTACGTCTAGAACTAGACAAAACCTCGTCTCCCTACATCCGACGTTATACCAGATATTTCAACATAACCTAAACCATGAAAATTTTCTTTTACAACAATTTTAGATAACTAGATTTAAGAAATCTCCCCCCTTGAACAGTTCATATACAGAAGGCCAATGTTCCAAGTGAAACCCCTTCTGGAACTATTCATCAGCCTCCTCTTGGGCTTAGTGCAAGGACCCACAGGCTTCCTAAAAGCATCCCCGCCTCCTCTTGGACGTTGCACAAGGACCCGTTGGCTTCTTAGAAGTTTTCACAGCCTCCTCTTAGGCTTCGTATAATGATTCTTCCTCCGGAAAGATAGCCTCCTTTTGGGCTTCGTACAAATTGTCCCTCGACTTCTTAAAAGTTTTCTCGCCTCCTCTTGGGCTTCGTACAAATTGTCCCGACGACCTACTAGAGGTATAGGAACAGAAATTAGTCATCTTAATAGAACAGTCTTTCAAAGAGTCTAGATCTACTACTACTGTTTCTTAAGCATAGTATAAAAGATAAAACCCGTAGACTCGGACAGTCTAAAGCTCCTTTGGATTCCCCGTTTCCTTAGAGAACAGGAAATAATCCCGATCCTCGAATCAAATCCATGAGTACAACATTACCCATATAAGAATTAATTTTCTCTTTTAACCAACATGCTGGACATATCACTCAACTGAAACAGTTACCCTAGCCTTCTCTTGGGCTTTGTACAAATGATTCTCCCCAGCGGAGCAAATCCTTTAGCCTCTATCTCGGGCTTTGTATGAGATACAAAAACACTCTCTTGTTGAGTATAAAAGACTCTCTTGTTGAGTCAAACACCTTCAGCCTCCATCTCGAGCTTCGTACGAGATACAAAATCACTCTCTTGTTGAGTATAAAAAACTCTCTAGTTGAGTCAAACACCTTTAGCCTCCATCTCGGGCTTCGTTCGAGATACAAAAACACTCTCTTGTTGAGTATAAAAGACTCTCTTGTTGAGTCAAACAACCTTTAGCCTCCGTCTTGGGCTTCGTACAAGACACATACAAAAGCACTCTCTTGTTGAGTCAACCCTTTTAGCCTCTCTCTCGGGCTTCATACGGGACACATAAAAACACCCTCTTGCTGGGCCAATAGCCTCCTCTTAGGCTTTGTATAAGAAAACCCCAGTTGAGTCAATCAACCTTTTAGCATCAAAGTTGTGCCTCGTTCACAGTATACAAACATCAACAACTCCTTTCCCCTTCATCTATTGGCTGTAAGTGGCAAGCCTCTGGATTATTTACATCCACGCCACTGTCCCTCTTTTAGCATGAGAAATTCCTAAGGAAAGATGGCATTGCTCTAAACTGAGTTAAAGTCTTCTCCTTCAGGTTAAAAATCCCCTTAAAGGAAATTATGGCATTGCTGGATTCACATATCCCAGTTAAAGTAATTCTCCTTTATAATCAGTCACACAACAACTGTGACAAACAGATCAAATACCCCTCTTTAGAGATGACAAATTCTCTCTAAAGTCAAAACCCTTTAGCTTCATATCTTGGGCTTCGAACAAGATATAAATAGACCCTTCAGCTTCACATCTTGGGCTTTGAACAAGATACAAACCACCTTTAGCTTCATGTCTTGGGCTTTGAACAAGACACCAAAACACCATTTCCTCCCATAGAATAGGAGGAACTACGATCGCTCTGGTTTCCCTGTTTCGGTAAACGGGAATACGTAGGCATAAGATTGAAAGAGAAATCTTAGCGAGCACACTAATCAAAAACCCAAAATCTCGTACCTTCATACATTAATCAAAAAGCATCAGTCCTAACATCCTACCAATAACATAGTCTTGTCATTTCAGTCTTAACAAAATAAGCAGAAAGAGGCCCCACTTCCACATAGCATCTGTAACCTAACAGACCGCTGTTTAAACTCAGTATGCAAGCAGGGTTAGTTGGAGACATCTATTTCCCTTCCTTCATCAGCTTCAATAGGATAAAAAATGAATCGACCTGTAGTACCCCAGAGCGGCAGTGCTTAAGAACCACGTCCAAAATCGCTCGCTACAAGAGCAACACACACTTGTTTCTTACAGGACCATGAAACTAAAGCATTTCCTAAAATGTGACATGTTCCACTTTTCTATCAGTTTTGCAACCTGCATAATCCGCGTCAGAATAACCAACCAAATTACACACACTACCTTTAGGATACCACAATCCAACGTTCATTGTTCCCTTGAGATACTTCATGATTCTTTTCACAGCGGTGAGATGTGACTCCTTTGGATTTGCTTGGAAGCGAGCACATAAACACACACTAAACATTATGTCAGGACGACTTGCCATCAAATACAGTAAAGAACCAATCATACCTCGATACTTGGTAATATCAATGGAAGCACCCGATTCATCTTGATCAACATAGGTTCCGGATCCCATTGGTGTAGCCTTAGCCTTGCAACTATCCATGTCGAATCTTTTCAACAATTCTTTGCAATACTTGGATTGGTTGATGAATATACCGTCCTTTAGTTGCTTAATATGAAGTCTAAGAAAGTAATTCATCTTTCCCATCATAGACATCTCAAACTCTCCTTGCACCATCAATGAGAATTCTTTACAAAGATCTTCGTTTGTTGAACCGAATATGATGTCGTCAACATAGACTTGGACTAACAAAGTATTACCTTTTGCTTTCTTAATAAACAATGTCTTGTCAACTTTGCCTTTTACAAATCCCTTTTCACAAAGGAAATTTCTAAGACGATCATACCATGCTCTTGGTGCTTGCTTTAAGCCATAAAGAGCTTTCTTTAATTTGAAGACATGTGAAGGATTCTTGAAGTCTTCAAAGCCCGGGGGTTGTTTAACATAGACTTCTTCATTGATGTAGTCATTCAAGAATGCGCTTTTGACATCCATTGATATAGTTGAAAATTTAATGAACATGCGTAAGCAAGTAATAAACGGATAGCTTCTAACCTTGCCACCGGAGCAAATGTTTCTTCTAAATCAATACCTTCTTCTTGATTGTAACCTTGTGCCACCAACCTTGCTTTGTTTCGAACAATTATTCCATTCTCATCAAGTTTGTTCTTAAACACCCATTTTGTACCAATGATGTGTTTATCACTTGGTTTAGGAACAAGTTCCCAAACTTGATTCCTTTCGAATTGGTTTAACTCTTCTTGCATAGCAATAATCCAATGGTCATCACTTAAGGCTTCACCAACTTTGGAAGGTTCAATTTGTGATACAAACGCCATGTTTAAGCAAGCATCTTTAAGATTTAATCTTGTTGCTACACCTTGACCAATATCACCAATAACTTTGTCAATTGGATGATCTCTATGAGTCCTTTATTCCTTGGTTAGATCATTTAAATTTGACTCTTGTTGAATCGGTTCTTCTTGGTGTTCCACTTGATTCTCTTTTGAAGTATCTTCTTGAGGGACTTCTACAATTTCATCATCAACATCACACAAAACAATATCCTCCTTGGAGGGGTTAGATTCATCAAACTTAACATGCATAGATTCTTCAATTGTTAAAGTTCTTTTATTATAAATTCTATAAGCCTTACTAGAAAGAGAATAACCAAGAAATATACCTTCATCCGATTTTTCATCGAACTTACCAAGATTGTCTTTGTCATTGTTTAAGACAAAGCACTTGCATCCAAAAATGTGAAAGTAAGCAGTGTTTAGTTTCCTCCCTTTGAAAAGTTCATAGGGGGTTTTCTTTAGAATAGGTCTAATTTTAACACGATTACTTACAAAACATGTCGTGCTCACCGCATCCGCCCAAAAATACTTTGGAAGATTTGAGTCGCTAAGCATTGTCCTTGCAAGTTCCACCAATGACCTATTCTTTCTCTCCACCACTCCATTTTGTTGAGGAGTCCCTGGTGCCGAGAAGATGTGAGATATTCCATGTTCTTCACAAAATTCTTCAAAGGAAGCATTTTGGAATTCTCCACCATGGTCGCTTCTTATGGAGGCAATTGAAAGTGACTTCTCATTTTGAATTTTCTTTGCATATTTCTTGAATGCCTTGAATGCATCACTTTTCTGCATTAAAAAGAATGTCCAAGTATATCTAGAGAAATCATCAACAATAACTAAAGCATATACATTACCTCCGAAGCTTCTTGTTCTTGATGGACCAAATAAGTTCATATGCAACAATTGTAGTGACCTTGAAGTGGACACCACATCTTTAGATTTGAAAGTTGACTTGGTTTGTTTCCCCTTTTAACATGCATCACACAATTTATCTTTGACATATTTTATCTTTGGTAAACCAATAACTAAATCATGCTTAATTAATTTATTCAAATGCTCCATATGAATGTGAGCAATCCTTTTGTGCCAAAGCCATGAATCATTATTGCTTGCCATAAGACATTTAACCTTCAAAGAAGTGTCATCAAGGGAAATCATAAAAATATTGTTAATTCTATTACCTTTAAGCAATACCTCATTAGTGACTTCGTCTTCTATCAAACATTCATCTTTAGTGAACTTGATTTTGAATCCTTTGTCACAAAGTTGGCTTATGCTAATAAGATTATGCTTTAAGCCTTCAACATAAAGCACATCTTCAATTGTTGTGAAAGGTGGTGAACCAACATTGCCTACGCCAACAATCTTTCCTTTATTTTTATCTCTATAAGTAACATAACCCTTGGCCTTAAGCACTAGACTTGAAAATTTGTTTATGTCTCCGGTCATATGCTTCGAACAACCACTATCAAGATACCATAGATTTAAAGTCATCTTCAAGCAAACCTACAAAACAAATTAAGTTTTGTTAGGTACCCAAATAGCCTTGGGTCCTTCATAATTAGTACCTTTCTTTACCCACACATAATGCCCACTTGCAACACTAAAGTTTCTTACATAGCAAGCATTAGGTGTATGGCCAATAATACCACAATAAAAACAAGTAGGAACAAAATTGTTTTTATATCTAGGAACATATGATTTCTTTTTAGGAAATCTTTTCTTAATATGAGTTCTTTTCTTTTTAGGATAAGGATGCACATTCTTAGGTTTGTTCACTTTCTCTTTAGAAGTTTGGTCACTAGCCTTAACAAATATTGTTTTACTAGAACTTGGTTTAGAAAATTTTGAATAACCAAGTCCACTTTTATCATTTGAATATCTTTGTTGACTAAGGACAGCTTCTAAACCAATTTGTCCTTTCTCATATCTTTCTAGGACTCTTTGTAATTGAACAATTTGGAATGAAAGTGATTCACAATTTTTACACACCAACTCTTGTTTTTCTTCACTTGCTTTCTTTTGTTTTTCATCTTTTGACTCTTTTTCCATAACATCGACTTTTTCTTCTAAAGATGTTATTTGTCTTTTTTGTGAAGAAATTGTTTTACATAAGACCTTACATTCATTTAAGAGTTCATTTATGGCTTCTTGTGCATCATTATCATAAAGAGAAAATTTAGTACTAACCTCGTCATTTTCATCTTCGGAGTT
Source organism: Lathyrus tuberosus (assembly GCA_022829125.1). Classification (NCBI taxonomy): domain Eukaryota; kingdom Viridiplantae; phylum Streptophyta; class Magnoliopsida; order Fabales; family Fabaceae; genus Lathyrus; species Lathyrus tuberosus. Next base: position 2,105,216 of record JALAZF010000199.1, on the reverse strand, counting down.
ATGTGTAGCCATAAGTGCTAGTTTTGCGCTTTCGTCGCTCTCCGAGTCAGATGATGAACTAATTTCGTTGTCTTCCCATGCAATGTATGCCTTCTTATTTTTTTATTCCTTCTTGCCTTTAAAACTTACTTTCTTTGCAAGTTATGGACATTCGGGTTTTATGTGACCTTGCTTCCCACACTCATAACATGTAATGTCTTGAGATGAAGTTGAAGTATCCTTTTTCTTAAAGTGTTTCTTTCTTTTAGCATAAAAAGACTTATCTTTATTTTCAAAGAATTTTCCAATTCTTTTTACTAGAAGCATGAAATTTTCGTCTTCCTCCGATGAGTCGTCATTTTGTTTTCCTTTTGCATCTACCTTTAAAGCAATACCTTTGGACTTCTTGTCTTGAAGTTCATGTTTTTCAAGTTGTCCAAGTTCTAACTCATGTTCTTGAAGTTTACCAAATAGAGATGCGGAAGTCATCGTAGAAAGGTTTTTCTTTTCCGATATTGCCGTTACTTTTGGTTACCATTCTCTTGTCAAAGATCTTAGAATTTTGATATTTAGTTCATTATTTGAGAATGTCTTACCAAGTGCTATTAAGTGGTTAGTCAAATGAACAAATCTTTTTTGTAATGCAACAATGGTTTCTCCGGGCTGCATTCGGAACATTTCATATTCTTGACTTAGAGTATTTAGTCTAGATCTTTTAACTTCAGCCGTTCCTTCATGTGTTTCTACCAAAGTATCCCATATTTCTTTTGCCGATTTACATTGACAAACACGAAAGAACTCATCAATACTTAAGGCACTTTGAAGAAGATTGATAGCTTTCTTTTCATTTAGAATTTTTCTCTTGTCTTCTTCATCATATGTACTTTTTAATTTTACAGTACCAACACCATTGACTATATTCACAGGATTATGCGGACCATTCTCAATAGCTTCCCATATACCTTCTCCTTGTGCTTCAAGATGTGCTCTCATACGAATCTTCCAAAAATCAAAATACTCTCCAGAGAAAAGTGGGGGCTTGTTACTACTTTCACCGTCTTTGAAAACCGGGTTTGAACTTGCGGAAGCCATACTGGATCTTTAGGAACATGTTACCTAAGACCTGCTCTGATGCCAATTGTAAGTTATAAATGTGCCTAAGAGGGGGAGTGAATTATGCTCTTAGACAATTATCCGAATTTTTGACGGTTTTTGAATTTTACTTTCCTAAAAGTTTCTAAGTGAGGAAAGCGGTAAATGCGGAAAGTAAAGAACACCGAGACGTATAGTGGTTCCCCTCACAGGTCGAGAGTACTCCACTCCCCTTTCAACATGAAAGAGGGTTTACTATTGTTTTGACTTTACAAGACTCTTCCTAGTCTTTCTAAATAAGTCACTCACAATCAACCACCAAGAACACCCTCTTGGATTTTACAATTTTAAAGTCCAACCAAGAATAAATCTTACAATGGACCTCTTGTATCCACAACCCGGATCACAAGGAAAACAACCTCACAATCTTAATTTTTAATAATCCTAAAAATAAGATGTGATAAAGAACTTTAATTCTGAATTTGTATGAAATGTTGAAAATGGATGTTGAAGTGTATCAATCAAAAGATTGATCTTCCCCTTTTTGTAACAATTACTCTTAATGATATTATACAAGTGTTCGACTCAATAATAATGAAACTAATGCAGTGAGTATGAAGGTTTAAGTGCAGAAGTTTCTGTTTGAAAAGTTTGAAGAACACTCTTGTAAAAAATGCAGAATTTTTAAGGGATTGAATGATTGAAAATTATATCAAAAGGAGGTGAATAGAAAAACTGAACTTATGCTCTTTGTATAGCCCTAATACACCTCTACAAATGAGTGTTAAAATATGAAGAGATGCCATGATTCAATGAAAAACAATTTGAAAAGAAATCTGAAAAGTTGCAGAATTTTTTCACACTGTTTCAGTGCTAATCGGTTAACACTTTGTGTTAATCAGTTAACACCTTTCCAACGTTAGAAATATTTCAAAATTTTCACTGGTTAACCGGTTAACCTAAGGTGTTAATCGGTTAACACTGTTAGAAAATGCAGAAAAACATAATTTTAATGCGGTAAACACATGGCATTCTTTTCCAATCATTCTTAAACTTATGATGCAAAAATGAGACACTATTTTGAACACTTGTATAAACATCATTAAGAGATGAAATGTTATACCTTTGATCAATCCAAGATAATCTTCAATTCTTGAATGATATTTGAAATTTTGAACTTGATTAGTCATGTCTTTTATCCACTTCCTTTTTGCAACCAATGTCATGAGCAAATATTGTTGTCTTCATCAAAATATCAAGTTGAAGAAGCTTGACTTCACATCTTCAAATTTCAATTCTCCGTCAAACACATGATATGTTACAATGTTTGTGTGTCAGCCGGAGATTTTAAGATGTGGGGCAATATTGTGTGTAATATTGTGTTATTTTTTTAAAGTTTAAATATATTTTATATTTATTTTTAAATAATTTTAAATAATTTTTTCAATTATTTTTGTTTATGTAATTTTCTTAATTTTATTATCAATATTAATATTCGTCTATCTCTCTTCATCTAAATAATTAATGATGATATGAATAGTTATATAAGATCTTTCACCATAACATCTTATTGGAAAATAAAAATATATAACTTTTTTTTAAGTTTTAGTCAAAAACTATTTTAAAATTAAACACAAAATCAATCCGATAATATTTAATCTGACATATTTTGATATATAATTAAACTTTAAAATAAAACAAATTCATTTCAAAATCTAAATAATTATTCATTAATTATGTGACTTTGCCTCTAATTTCTAATAATAGATCTATAAAAAAAATATTTTTTCAATAAATTAATGGTCATATTATTTTAATTAAATAATTTTTTATATTAATAGTCATATAAATGTATAATAGCTTTTTTTTAAGAAACATAGTGGGGGCACATGACCCCACACTAGTAAACATGGCTATGTCCCTGTGGTCAGTTATGGGTGAAATTAAGTTGGGCCGAGTTATGCTTTACAAATTCTGAGCTTGACCTGCTTAAAAAAATAAATGCTTAAGTCTGACCTATGGCCTATCAGAGGCTCATTTTTCGGCTTTAGTCTGGCATTTTTTAATGTCTGATTAGTCTATTAGCCTACTTAAAAAGCCTATATCATTTGAACATATGTAAATAAGCAATTCAACTAATGTTTAAATATATTATTGAATCAAAATTACAATGAGACTAAATGTTTGTTTACATTGACTTATTTGAACTTACATAAAAGCATAAGTTTTATGAGATTATTTGGTTAGGAGAACTTGTGAAAACAATATGACATTATTCTTAAAGATTTTTCAACTTATTTTCACAAGTTCTTCAAGATAACTAAACTTTAATTTTGTATTTTAATATAAAATAGAAAATAAAATATAAAAAATAATATATTTATTAAAATAGGTCGACCTAATAGGTTTAAAAGACTTTTATTAGGCCTGTGGGATGGATTATTTAACTAAATAGGCTTATAAAAAATTTTAGGCTTTTTTTACTTAAGAAAAAACCTAGTCTGGTATTGGCATATGTAGGCTAGGTCGTAGGTTCTGTCATACTCCAAAAAATTGGTCCTAACTATTTTTTCTTTTTTATCTGGCTTGTTGTTGCATTCATCTGCATATTCATTAGCATCATCGCATTCCCTTGCATTAAGTTTAAGGGGTTTAAAGTATGATGGTCAATGAAGAGCTGAGAAACTCAAATCTAGGGCATCTATGATTCAATGAATAGTGATGACATCTTTCTTAGATTCCAAGCTAGGAAACCCTAATTATTGTGCTTACATTTACTAGTTGATCATGGGGTTTGCTGTGATTACTATGTGGATCATCTCACTAGGGTTCTACTTGGGTTTATTCATCATTGGAGGGTACAAGTCATTGGTTCATGATTTTTTACTTGAGTACAAGACATTGGTTTTCATGCAAGGAATGAATGTAAGCATGATGTGTGGAGGATTATTGATTAAGTTAAGGCACATTGAAAAGTTGACTTTCTGACCAAAGTCATACTCACCTTTCTAACCAAACATTCAGATTACAACTCATTTGTCTCACTGAGTTTGCTCTAACTGACTGAGCCAACTAACTGAGTCAATCAAAACTAATTCATAGCCTCCATAACAACCTCCAAACCTGATTCCAACCCTTGAGAATTTCCAAGCCTAGTCCCTATATAACATCTTCATCACCCTCATTCAACCTCTCTCGATTCATTATACATTTTCTGTAGAATTTCTCTCATTCTCATTGCAACTCTCACCTTCATCATCTTCATCACTCACACTGCAAAACTGCTACCATAACCAAAACTCACGCAAGGACAATTCACACTCTCACTTCAAGTTCTTTTCTTCACCCTCATTCTCTCAAATTTCACTCTCAATCCTCCACGTTTTCCTCACTCAACCCTCACTGTTACTGAGCAAATTCAATAGCAATCAGAAGCTACAACAACAGCAGCACAAGAACGCATCAAGAAAAAGAGAAGCAAGAATTCAAGGAGTGAAGAAGAAGAAGGAAAAAAGAGGAAAGGAGAAGAATAAAGGAGCGAGGAAGTCGAATTTACTTACCTGAGATTGTTCAAGAATATCTGCAGCAATCATCATCATCTTCTCCATCGCGTACAAATTTCCGCCTCAAAGGTGCCTTTGATTTCATCTTCTTTACTGGAATTCTGCTACGGCGATGTAATTCTTGACGTAGGGAGCCAAACCTCCATGGTTTGAGCTCCAAATCGCTAGGCGGTGGCGTTTCATGGTGAATTCGTAAGCAAGGGTTCTAATAACGTTTGGATTCGATTTGTATTATGGAGTAAGAATTAAGTAAAATTGATGTTGAATCTGGAATGAGAAGAGAAAGGTGATTCCAAAGGTGTAGAGTTTGTTTGGTTATGTGCTCCGTCGCCACCGGTGGTGAACTCTGGCGCGGTGGAGAGGTTACAACTGCGGCGTGATTTGAGAGAAGAGGGATGAGAGAGTGAAATTATGATGCTCTCTCTCTCTCTCTCTCTTCATTTTTTTAACAACTAATACACTCTGGCGAATGCCACATGGAGGTGGAGAACACCGCGCACCTGGATTGCCATTGTTGGCCTCAAATAGTGTATCTGCTTGTCACACACCCCATTTACTGCCTACACCCCCTGACAGTGCCTCATGCCTTTGGGCTTATTTTCCCTAAGCCCAGGCAGACTTACTTTTCACACCTTAGTCTGGATCTGCACCTCCCTCTGCTCTCATTTTCTTTTTTTTTATTCTTAATCTTGTATGTTCATTTTCATTAGAATTTTATGTTCATTTTGTTAGAATTGCATGATCATTTTGGTTAGAAAGTTCATTATCATTTTGTTAAGAATTGTGTGCTATCATTTTGTTAGAATTTTGTGCTATTATTTTGATGAGATTTTGTGCTATTATTTTGGTAGGATATTATGCTCATTCTTTGATAGAATTTTGGGGCATTAATTAACTTGATGAATTTTGTTGCTAATTTCTTGATTAATTTTATATGTCTCTTTATTGATTTTATGCATTAGCTTTGATTGATTTTGTATACCTCAATTTGATTCAAATTTTGTGCCATCTTTCATTCATCATTATCGATACATTCCACTAACATTTTGGCATTGTTTTGAGGTATTGGTTGATGCAATTTTGTGCACATTTAGCATATGGACAAGTGATGTAATAATCATAGCTTATCGCTTTATTTTCGCTTAAAAGTTCATCCCTTGAATATTGTATTAGCTTAGGACTTATCCCCCCACGGTGGGTTCATATGCCTCCCCATCCCCATTAGCATTGTTATATCATAGGACTTTATTTCTTCATCGTTTTATGCTTGTATGCTTTGCATGATAAAAGAAAATGAACCAAAAACATGATAAAAATGAAAAAGACCTAAAAGCTTGGGATACATAAAGGACTAAGGACTTTTGTGATTGACCTCAGCAAAGGACTAAGGACTTTTGTGATTGACCTAAGTATTGGATGGGACTTTTATGATTGACCTAAGCACATAGAGTACTTTTCACAAATCCCTTGTATTTTTCATGTACCCCTCTCCCTTTTGTACTTCTTTACTTTCTAGCTTTTTTTTGGTTTGTTGTTGTTTGCTAGCTATCCTTAGGGACTAGGATCGACCTCACCATTTTCTCTGAACCCTTGTAAGTCGATCGCCTTGTGCATCGCCATCAACCAAACCCAAAGCATTCTTGATCCATATATCAAGCCATACCCAACTTGTAAGTCAATCGCTTCGTGCGTCGCCATCAACCTTTCCCTTAAACCACTTTCTAAAAAGTCTTTGATCCAACGTCAAGCGGCATTTTCACAATAAAACCCTTGATCCAACGTCAAGCAGTCTTTTCTCAATAAATTCAAAAACACAATAAAACACGGTTAGAATTGCGCGTCACGAGGCTTAAGTGGTGGAGAAGGAGTTAGAATGGAGCTTTCCTACCCTTACTCTGAGTATTTTGGACACAAGACGCCCTGCTTGATAGTCTAAAATATTCACCTCTACCCATAGTCTTTAGTGCAATCCTAATAAAGAACAATTTCTTTCCAAAAAACCCTAAAAACAATATCAACTCATCAAACTATTTTGCGCCTTAGGGCATCACTCTTAAAACCCTTTTTCAAGGTAAAATCAATCAACACACACTTTTTTTCTACTTCGAACTACGAAGCTCTGATTTCTTATTTCACAATGAGGATATGTAGGCAAGAGGGTCCAATCCTTGGCGAGCACATTAATTTAAAACTTATTTTTTCCCCTTCAGCAAGTATACCTTTAGATAACGACACTCATTCGCGCTTAGACAACCTATATGGTTCCAATCGAGTACGATGGATGTGACGGGTGCTAATACATTTTCCTTGAATAACCGACGTTCGAACCCAAATTTGGTTGCGGGACAATTTTCTTCACATTTAGGAGGTTCTATCGATATTTTTCGTTTCTTCGAAATAAATAAAGTTCAGTGGCAACTTTGTGCATTTTTCGCGTAGCGACAGACCCATATTAATTAGTCTATCATATTCCTACCCCTAGTGTCAATATCGTATTTGGCATATATTTATATGTATCAACAATATTTAACTATGAAAATATTGTATTTAGTTAAAGTAAACAAAAATACAAATTGTTTTCTTGGGAATCTGAAATAGAAATCAGTTGATTTTTTAAGGTGAATTTTTAGAAACATGTCGAGTTATAAAATTTAAAACTATTACAATTAATTAGAAAAAAAATATATATTATTTGGGTTAATATTAAAGATTTTGGGATATAAACGGTACTTTTTTAATCCGAAAAGATTATGTTTACAAAAATTATTATAAAGAAATTTCAAATAAGTTTTTTTCTTAAATTATAACGCCAATAGTATAACAATTATTATATTTTTTTTCTATAAAAATTAAGTGTTTAAATGCTTAAAATATTTGTTAATACTTTTTAAAAATTTATTAGGAATTTAAACGATTATAATATTATTTGTTTAAAACGATTACTAGAAAACTATTAGAGACTAATTAAAAAATTATAATAATATTTACTTTTAAAATACATTCTTGTTTTTTTATACGGAACTTTTAAAATACATTAAAAAATTATAAATACGTTTTTGATACATTAATTTATTTCATTCCATGATAAAAGGATTATATTGATATTTAATATGGTGAAGTGGAGATGAGAATTTATAACTTTTTTGAAACTGCCCACTAAAAGTTATACTTTACTTATTTTATTTCATTGATGATATGCCATTATGACTCAAGCATTCAATCATAATTTACGAAAGCTTTGAGTAAAAAGAAAACAAAACATTCACATAATCTTTCTTTCAAGTTTCATCATTGATAGTGGTTTTTTTCAAAATTAGTCAAAGAGTCAAGTTTTTTTTTAATTATAAAAGCTTAATTTGGTGGTGTCTAACTAAATTGTTTTAAAAATGTAACATTAAGGGTTGTTTGGTGGTGAGAAGAAAGTGTGAAGAAAGAAATAAATGAGAAAGAGTGTGAAAAGAGAGAAATATGTGAGAAATATGGTAGATTTGATGTATTGTTTGATATAAAAGAAAGATAAGAGAAATAGAAAAGAAAAAAGTGTGTTGAAGTTTTAAAAAGACCATAATATTCTTATACTAAAAACATATAATTTTCTTGTATTTAAATTTAATTTTTATAATAAGGTGAATGTAGACTTTATTTTAATTAAATTATTATTTTACACATTAATTAAATTGTTTATTTACTTTATTAACTAATTGTTTTAAAAGTATTTAAATTAAATCAGTTTATGTGATTGTGATTAATTTTTTATAAGACTATGTGATTAGTAAAATAATAAAATTTGTTTTTCATTGATATTTATTAGTTGGGATAAAATTGAGAAAGATTAAAAATTGTAGCATTTTTCTTTCTTTCATTGCACTTTCTTCGAACATGAGAAGAGAAAAGATTTGCATGTGGGGAGCCACTTAATTTTAATATCTCTTCTCTATTTCTTTGCACACCAAACAATGCTGATTTGACACTTCTTCTCATACTCTCTCATCACAACTTCTTTCGTCTCTTTCTTTTCGGAAACAAACAGATCCTAAGTCAACTCGGTTGATTGTTTTATAGAAACATAAATGTAAGGTTGCGAATTCGAACTAGAAATATTACATGTATTCATCTTTAAATGTAAAATTATAGTTGACAACTTGATTAAAATAAGTTGTTTTAAAAATAGACTTCAAGAGTCAAGTTGACGGATTAGAATAATGTATTCTATAGATAATTTGAAAAAAAATTGGTGAGTACGTCTGCGAAGGGATCAAAATTGGAAAAAAAAAATATGAATTAAGAATTTCTATAAATCAAAAGGTTAATGCTTATCTTATAATTATTTTTTATATGAAAAACAAACAAAATTTTAAAATGTGAGTTTTCTTGAGATAAAATATTAGAGAAAGAAAATATGTGTTAAGAGATTTATATAGATTCATCCTAGCCACTTAATTTATTTTTGTCTTTAAGAGTTTTTTCTTGAGAATTTTACTAAAATATGAGTTTTTCAAAAACTATGTCCATAAGCGTTCTTAGAATCAAATGGAGATGTTAACCGGCTAATCCCAAGAAACAAACAAAAGATTTTAATATATTAATCTTCTAACAAAACGATAGATTTTAATATGTTAAGTTTCAAGCCAAACAAAAGATTTTAACAGACTAATCTTCAAAATAAACAGAGTTTTTAACATACTAAGGCCACAAACCCAATAGAGATATTCATCGGCTGGTCTCAAGAAACAAATAGAAACTTTCACTGTTTAATCTCAAGAATCAAACAACAACTTCTTTTAATGATATTAGACAAGAGACGATACCATATTAAGTAAACTACATTAATCACACAACACCAAAACAACAACTCTCACAGATATTTTTCACTCTTAAAGCACTAAAGCAACTTTTGCGAGGAATAGAAAAAGATGTAATAGAAGAGAATATAAAGTGAGAAAGAATAGTTCGAAACTCGATTTCTGGTATATTTTAGAAATTAAGATAAACCCTTTATTTAAAGGAGAAAAATTAGCTCAAAAAGAAAAAAAGATTCATGAGATTTTTAATTACTTAATCGATTAACTCTAGTTGTGCTACAATTAGAAGCATGAAATAAGTGTTTAACGCAATAGTCATAAAGTACGTGGCATGAATAGGGTCAAAATGAACGTTTAAAATAAATTTCTATAAATCACAATCAATTGAATAAAAAAATGTTTTAATTATTCTTTCCATATATCAAACCTTTCACCATCAAATGATGAAGGTATTCATGAAAATTCTCTTGTTAAAAACAGAAGAAATGTTTGAAGTCATTTTGCTACCTCCTAAGACGATTAGTCCTATAATAGGAGTTAGAATTTGATTTCATATTTTGACCAAGTGACTTCAAATACAAGAAGAATGAAATGGGGGATGGGGGTTTGAATTGTGTTGGTTGATAACTAATGTCCAATTATAAAAAAATAAAAAAATTGTTTATAAAAATAGTGAAGTTAATTTTATTATTTAAGTAGAGAATAAGATACAAATTAATTGAAAGAAAGAAAGAAGAATAGGTGGGTAGGAAGAAATAAGGCTTAAAAAAAAGCGATGGAAAATAATTAAAGAGATTATAGAAAAAGAGCATCCACCAGAGATTTATAAAGGTTCGGCCTAACCGCTTAACCTACTCATGCCTCCAAGAGTTTCCTCTTGAGAGTTTCACTAAAGATATGAGCTTTTCACATGTTATCTCTATGAACCTTCTTACAATCAAATGTATATTTTAACTAGCTAATACCACAAATTAAACAAGAGATTCTAGCAGGCTAGTCTCCCAACCAAACAATGGAATTTAACTGGGTAATCTATAAACCAAAATAGAGATTTTACATAGGCTAATCTCTAAACCAAAAGGAGCTTTTAATAGGTTGAGCTCACAAACTCAATAAAGATTTTAAGTGGATGATCTCAAGAATCAAATAGAGATTTTCACTGTTTAATCACAAAAACCAAACAACAACTTATTTTATTGATATTACACTATAGACAATACCCTATTAAGTAATTTGCAATAATCACGCAACACCATAACAACAACTCTCACATATATTTTTACGTTTCAAAGCACTAGGGAACTTTCGTGTGTAATAGAAAAAGAAGATGTATAATAGAGTAGAAAGTGATAAATAATAGTACAAAATTTGAGTTATGGTGTATTTTAGAAATGAGAAAAATCCCTCTAATTATAGGAGAAAAATTGGCTCAAAAAGGAAAAAAATCCATGGGTTTTTTAATGACTTAATTTATTAACTCTAGTTGTTAATCGATTAATGAATTTCAAAAGAGGAAAACCTTAATCCCCAAAAAAGGAAACCATGCATCAATTATGCAACTTAATCTTTTGTGACTCATCATTGATTTAGCACTTCATCTTAAACTTTACTCTTCTAACTTGATGTGGCTTGATAAGCTTCTTTGATATGCGCCTTCGTCAGGGAATATTTATTTTGGGTTGACATCTTGATCTCATAAAGAACATCTTGATCTTAATAGAACATCTTGATCATTGATTCTTCTTGACAGGTGAAGACTTCACATAATGTCGTTTGACATATGGTGTTACCATCATTAAAACCACCAAAGTCATATGACGGTTATAGAAAATTGTACCTACAAACCCATAGAGTTGATGACCACTCTCAGAGAAGGAAGAGACGCAAGGACAATAGACGTGCAATTCCTAGTAGTGGCCCATGTAAAAAGAAAAAAGAAAAACTTTTAACTTATCTTGAATCTTTGGTGATTCAACCCGTTAAGTTTCTTAGAGTACATCTACTTTTGATGACTTGTAAGTTGTATTCGTTTATTTTCACCTCTACATTTTATATTTTGCTAAGTTGGCTTTTAATAAGTTCTATCTTTTGCACTCCTTGTTCTGAGATATTTTTTTTATTAATAATATTTTTATTGATAGTTCGTATCAAGAAAATATTTATAAATTTTGTAAATATATTTTAAAATAAGTATTATTATTGTTCTGAGTCATCCAAAAGCCCAAATAATAAAGACTCAATTCAACTTAATTCCATTCCACTCGATCAAAGGTATAAAGTCAATCCCCACAAGAAAAATGTACACTTTCTGATCTCCACTTTCCACTATACTTATCTGAAACCTTGAACTGACTTGGATGTTGAGGTGTTAACCATCTTATGCCACCATAACGGAGATAAGCACCACCGATTCAAGATATCCAGTTCACTCACCACATCAGTTTCTGGTTCCTGAACGGAACAGTGACACCGTCTATGGGAATTGACTTATGTTTCCTATGATTTCCAAAATTTTAGATTCAATCTTTGATTTACCAGTTCGTAACCTCATCAAGTCACCGAATCAAGAGCATTTATAATCAGACACGAAAATTAGTTGCATTAAATCCACTTAATAATCATTTTAACTATGATTCATCGAATTTGGATATCTCTAATTCCCTCGAGAACTCCGCGAAGTAGGGGAACAAAGGATCCTAGACCAAAATCTAGATCTAAACTAAAATGACCAAAAAGTGAAGTCAATCACCTTGGATATCATGCTAAAGATTCTTGACCCATCTTCTAATCTAACATTGCCTTTATCTCCCACCGCCAATGTAACGCCCCAAACTGCTTTCAGGATTACCGACTGACCCCACAAAACCAACACAGGTCTTTCCAGCATGCTTTGTCCAGTTCACTCACCACATCAGTTTCTGGTACCTGAACGGAACAATGACACCGTCTATGGGAATTGACTTATGATTCCTACGATTTCCAAAATTTTAGATTCAATCTTTGATTTACCAATTTGTAACCTCATCAAGTCACTGAATCAAGAGCATTCGTAACTAAACGTGAAGATCAGTTACATTAGATCCACTCAATAATCATTTTAACTACGATTCATTAGATATGCATATCTCTAATTCCCTCGGGAACTCCGCAAAGTAGGGGAAGAAAGGATCTTATACCCAAATATAGATCTAAACTAAAATGACCACAAAGTGAAGTCAATTACCTTGGATATCATGTTAAAGATTCATGATCTATCTTCTAATCTAACATCGCATTTATCTCTCACCTCCAATGTAATGCCCCATACTGCTTTCGGGATTACCGATTGACCCCACAAACCAACACGGGTCTTTTCAGCATATTTTGTCCTCACTCACACACTTTCTGAGAAACTTCCCAGAAGGTCACCCATCCCAAAATTGCTCCAAGTCAAGCACACTTAAATGTGGAGTTCTTATGGAACGGGCTACCAAATAGAAGATGCATGTTGTTGGTAACGGTAGTACCAATTAATCCTCATAAGCCTTCCTTCAACCATGCAATCACATACATGTACAGCTTAAGGATCCCTCTCATTTTGATGTCAATTCGGTTTTTCCATAGAAGCTGCTAGGAGTGTCTAATTGTCATGCCTCGTGTACCGACAACCACTCCCTCGCCCTCGGGTGTTACATGTAACCACTGTCTACCCTCTTCGGCCTCCGGTGTTACATGCCCACCAGCTTCCGCTTGGTTCGTACCCGAACCACATTGTATTGGGAGAGGTCTGCCTCTGACACCATTTGTAACGCCCCAGACTGCTTTCGCGATTACCGACTGACCCTACAAACCAACACGGGTCTTTTTAGAATGCTTTATCCTCACTCACACACTTCCCGATAAACTTTCCAGAAGGTCACCCATCCCAAAATTGCTCCAAATCAAGCATGTTTAACTGTGGAGTTCTTATGGAACGAGCTACCGAAAAGAAGATGCATCTTGTTGGTATAGGTAGTACCAGTTAATCCTCATAATCCTTTCTTCAACCATGAAATCTGATACATGTATAGCTTCAGGATCCCTCTCATTTCGATGTGAATTCGATTTTTCCCTAGAAGCTGCTAGGAGTGTCTCATTGTCATGCCTCGTGCACCGACAACCACTTCCTCGCCCTCGGGTGTTACATGTAACCACTCTCTTCCCTCTCCGGCCTCAGGTGTTACAGCCAACGTGATATTTGTTGTGGAAACATTGAAGATATGAAGAGTTCCTAATTTATGATCGATGTAGCTCTAGTACTAGAGAGCCTCATATAGGTATTAAATAATCTCTGACCAGTGAACGGGGTCTCCTTCGGCTAGATCCAGTAGATGACAGTGGAACATGCTTAATCTGCTACGTTATTTTTTTATCACTTAAGTTAATTATTTCTAGAGAACAGTTGATTCTAGTGACGACCTTCTGGTAAACTACCTCTTCTATATGACCCCTGGGCGGTGCATCAAGAAATAGAACTGATTGAAGAATTAGAATGCTGAACAACTACAACTTAAGGTTTCCAGGTAAGTGCAGTAGTTTCCACCAAGGATGGAGTCCGAACGGGATCGCTTAGAAACAATTCTCGTACTATGGTAGCAAGGAAACCAAGTATCCTACAAATGCACCTCTGGTCAAAAATTATCTCTGGGCCTCTGCCTGACATCATCGGTCCTTAGAAATACTACCAGATAAAGAGAGTAGGTCATGTTTCTTTCGTAAAGGTCGGGGGATGGGCCTCTCAAGGGACTTCACATTCATTTGACCATACTTTTGGCTTATGGGGAATCCGACCGTAAGCACAAGGGAAAGATAAAAGCAATATTATAGTTAAAGGTTTACTTATTTAGCAATTATATTGCTTCACTATACCAAATTTAATTCATTATGAATGAAAATACTTGTTTTCTATTTTTCTCTGATTGCACTCTGTTCTGTCTACCTCTCTTTAGGACCCTGAAAGCGAGGAGCTAAAGATTACACATACTTCTTCATGTTCAATACATAATAAATGCATTAATGTATATCTGATACGTCTTAAACGCATTTCTCGCACTTCTTCCTGTCCGATACATAATACATCAATTTATGCGTATATGATACGACTTAATAACATTTCTCACAGTTCTGCATGTTTAATACAGAATACATGCATTTTTTGTGTATATGATACTGATGAGTCCAAGCCTATGAGGTTGGCATCAATTTTGGTAAAACTAACTTGACAACAAGATGTTGGACAAGATGTTCTAACATGAAGAACTAACTGAAGATCAAGATGTTGGACAAGATGTATTATCATGATGATTCGACATCTGTGTTTGTTACTTTTCAGTTTTTAATTTTGTTATTTTGTAATTCCAGATTTCAGACTATTCTGAGACTAATTGTTTTTCCTAGGTGACGTCCAAGATTGAGGAATTAATGATTTTAAGTATAATTCAAAGATGTTGTTTCTACGTGTAGAGACACTTTAGGAAACTTAGGATTGAAGAAACTATTCTAGAGGAGAATAAGTTACAGATTCTGTGGAACATAATAGCTGCATTTTTGAAGCCCAAATCGAGTAATGTTTATGGTTATAAATAGGATGGATTTAACCTAGGAAAAGTGTGGGAAAATACATTGTTACCTAGTGAGTTTAGGGTTTGTATTTTATGAGCCTCTCTTGTGTCGTGTTGATACTAGAGTTGGACTGTTTACATTGAGTTGTAATTTCTCTCACTATTGTGATTGAAAGGAAATTGAGAAGGGTCTCATACCTAGGAAGTGTCTTAGGTAGAAATTAAGCACGAGTAGTGATTAAGTGATAAGTTGTAAACCGGAGGTGTTTAGCTTAGAATTAATACTATCTAGTGGATTTCATTCCTGCTTGGTAGCCCCCAGACGTAGGTGTTTTTGTTCACCGAACTGGGTTAACAATCTTTGTGTGTTTGTTTATTTTCTGCTTATTGTATTCTGCTCTTTATTGTCCTTGTGTGTGAAGTAGAGATCAAGTGTCTCGACATCTCTCAGGACATCTGAGATCTGTTACCAGAATTTCAGATACGGCTTAAATGCATTTCTCGCACTTTTGCGTGTCCGATACAGAATATACTTAATTCTACTTATCTGATACAACTTAAACACATTTCTCACACTTATGTGTGTTCGATACATAATAAACGCATTTTTGCATATCTGATATGACTTAAACGTATTTCTTGCAATTATGCGTGTCTGATATAGAATGCACACATTATTGCGTATCTGATACGGCTTAAACTCATTTCTCGCACTTTTGTGTGTCCGACACAGAATACAAACATTTTTGCATATTTAATAAGTCTTAAATGCATTTCTTGCATGATTGCGTATTCGATACAGATTACCCGCATTTTTGTGTATCTAATACTACTTAAACACATTTCTGCATAGATGGTGCACTACACCCTTTTCAGATATATCCAATCTAAAGACGTAGGCGGTAGAGCCTGAAGACGTCCACCTCAATCCGAGCCAAGCCTCAGGCGAAGAGACGGGTATCATACCCTTGATCGCAGAACAATCCTTTTTGACACTGAACGCAATACAAAGAGACAAAAGCATCTCGTTGGTCTTACCGATCATGAGCCCGTCAATGAGAAACATAGGCAATACAATCAATAAAGCACATCAATCAATACGCTACTACAACAAACACTAAATACAATAGATAAATATAGCCATAAAAATGGTAGCCACTGTCATTCAATGCATTAAGCCGTAAATCACAAAGACCATTGTTAGGAAAGTGCAAAGAGCACATCAAGTACCTCGTCATAACAAGACACCTCTTCCCCTCATAAAATCCAAGCAATCAAGGTTTCCACACCCTAAGCAGACAACCTTTTGCAGATGCCAAGACGCAGGGATGCTAAGCGAACATTGGCGTTACAACAACTTACTAACAACAAAGTTGCAACATAGCAACAACAATGAACTGGAGACAAGTACATAACTCAAAGCTAAATAATGCACAAATCATTGAGGTACAAATAATTGTATAAATATTAAATTGTTACTTCCAAGACACGATGGACAAGAAAATATTATAGGAACAAAGACAGTACAAAGAAATAGACGCGATCAAGCAAAAGTATACAGGGCCATGGTACTGGGACCACCATATTAAATCCCATCGAGAGCAGCTTGGAAGGGGTTCAACTCTTCAACAAGAATCTTGGCAATGAAGCATAACCTCTTCTCATGTTCTACAATCTGGTCGCAAACCCCGAGCACGACTTGCATAGTCCGCTATAAGGAATCTTGGAGTGTCTGTAACGCCCCAGTTTTTGTCACTTTTATTTAATCAAGCCGATTTAATTATTTTCTTTTTATATTATTTTATTATTGACTTTTATTTGGAAATATATTATTTTTCATTGTTATTATGTTTTATCGCGTTTTGAGAGCGTTTGCGAGATATTTGGGCGTAAGGGCAAAATGGTCATTTTGTGTAGTTAGATATTTTGTTATAAATAGAAATAGAAAGAAAGAAAAGAGAGAAAAAGAGAAAGAGAAAAGAAAAGGAGAAAGAGAAGAGAAAAAGAGAAAAAAAGAAAAGAAGAGGAAGAGAAGAAAGAAGAGGAAAAAGAGGAAAATCGGGAATTCATCCGTTTAAAGCGCGATTAATCGGGTAAGGGTGAGAAGTTTCAATTATATCTTGCTTGTATATGTATATGTGTGTGATTGTGTGAATGTTTTACTTGTTTTTCATAATTTTTCAATTCTATGTCAAAATGAGAAAAATGATTAGAAATCGATGTTTTTACGGACGAAAGTCGGAATAAATCGCGTAGTAGAGTCGTGTCATGTTGGGTCGTGATTTAGTGTGATCGTTTGATTGAATCGAGTTGAATTTGTAACTTTTGAGTTTTTGATATATATCGATGTTTTTGTGCAATTGATGTTGTGATCGAGTAAAAGTGTTTGGATATGTCTGGTAACATTGGTATAGGTTGATATTTAATCGGGTAAGGATAGGAATTAATCGGGAATGGTTATTTGTGTGTTTTCGAGTGGTTTTGAGCGAGTTTGGAGTTGGTATAAACTGATAAAATTATGTTTCAAAATATTTCAAAAATGGAAAATGTGTTAGATGGCTTTTTAATGGTGGAAATATTGTAGTATGTTGAATTATGAGATCGCAGCTTTTTACGGAATCGAAATCGGAGGTCCGGAAGTCATTTAACGATCGAAAACTGAGTTTTTATCAAATTCTGCGCAGTATGTGTCGACCTGAAGGACTTTTGTGTCGACCTAAAGTGCTTTGCGTCGACCTATGGACTCGACCTGAGCATACTCGCAAGTGATGAAAATTTTCCAAAATGTCCGATTTTGTTTTCTTCATAACTTTTGAACCGTAAGTCTGTTTTGACCCTCGTTTGAAGCGTTGGAAAGCTAATGAAAAGTTCTTTCTATTAAAGATGGTTTGGAGGGTAAAAGATGATTTAATTAATTCGTGTTTTTGGAAAAATAGTCGGGTTGTCGGGTTTTTATCGAGTACAATGTGCGTGGTTGATGTGTTATCATGCTATATGCTTTTAATATGTAACGTGTAGCTTGTGTGCCGTGATATGTTGTGAATATACATGATGGAATGTTGTGATGATGGTTTGTGGCTTTATGGCAAATATGTGCATCGTTTTGAATTAGACTTCGATGCGGGATTAATGATGTTGTTGTGTGGTAAAATACATTGTTTGATTGAATATCAATGTATGTTGTTATGATGTGTTGTGGGTAGCCTTTGTGGTGTGAATCCCTTGTGGAAGTAATTGTGATGGCATGATTGTTGTGGTTTGTAGTTTGTGGTGAAATACATTGTTTATGTGAAATTTCAATGTATGTTGTGTGGTGGCCTTTATGGTTTGAAAAGCATTGTTTGAATTGTTTTCAATGCATGAATATGATGATGTGATAATCATATTGTTGATTTGTGAAGATGCATTTGATTGTCATGAGTTCTTGTGTGTCAAGCATCATGATATGCATTGTTGTGACGTCCTGAGTGGCGGTTTGGTTCCAGAGGGAATCTGCTATAACATCGTGTGCCCATGTGGGGACCTAAAGCGATGGTTATAGACGATCGTGTGCCCATGTGGGGACCTAAAGCGATCGGATCGTGTGCCCATGTGGGGACCTAAAGCGACGGGTAAACATCGTATGCCCGACGGGGTGTTACTTGAGCGACCCTCAGTAACGAGCGATGGTTCCAATAGTTCCTGAGTGAACTGGTGATGAGACATGAAATATTGGAGTCGGTACCGCATGGCATTTGCATAGAGTCGTTGTGTCGATCTCCGTGCATTTGCATAAATCATGGATTGATTATATGTGAGAATTGTGAATGGATGCATTATGTGTGGAAAATCATGAGTTGATTGATTATGTGTGGAAATTGTGCATTGATTTGTGATGTGTTGAGGTTGTGATAGCATTGGTAATTTGATGTGCATACGTGATAAATGCATTGGTTGTGAGCAATATGGTTATACGTAGACATATGTTATGTGATGTGGTGATGTGATTCTTTATGTCATAACTTTGGTGTGCATTATGTGTGAATATGTGATTATGTCGGTATAATTGATATATGCTATATTTTGTGGTGATGTGGTGGTGTGGTTCCATATGTCATAATGGTGGTTGGATTATGTGTGATATGTTTTGTAATTGTGGCATGCTATATGTGTTAGTATGTGATGCGTGAGGTGAGAATAACTGTGTATGTGATTGTTATGTGTGTCTGCATATTATTATGCAATCTTGATTTAGTTGTTATTTCTCACCCTTCTGCTGTTTTATAATGCTCTATGAGGCATTGCAGATTAGAGTTGTTGGAGGTCTTTTTGTGAAGATTAGCCCTCCGTTCCGTTGTCGGTCTTGGTGTCTGCTCTGATACGTAGCACGGGAGTCGGGGAACGATTATAATATATATATATGTATACATTTGTTGAATGTATTTGGTAGTACTTTTGTATATATAGTAGAGATTCTAAAATGATTTATTTGCAAAACAAGTCGGTTATGGATCTTTCCGCTTTATTCCATAATTGACCTTTCTCCTTATATGGAAAAAGTTTCCCCTTTGAGGGTATTCTATTTTATGCTATGTATCAAATTTATGAGCAAGGATTGTATTTTATTTCTTAAAATGTGGCATCCCTGTTTCTGTCGGAAAAATAAATTTTTATCTACTCTGATTTATTTATGTATTATTTATTCGCGATGGGAATTGGGGTGCTACAGTGTCGCCTTCATATTGGTAACCTCTTCTTCAAAAGTCTTCATATCCTTGAAATGAGCCTCGACTTATTGAAGAAGAATTTTCCGATCCTTCTCCATCTGACAGGTCTTCTCTGTAACAACATCAGAAGCATACTGAAGAAGCTTCCCCTCCGCCGTCTTGATGGCTTGGGTGTTAGAAAAATCATAGAACATTTTCATATTGTTCATCTTATCTGTAAAATGTAACCACGCATGTTAAAAAAAACACTAAGACTTCATCCTCACAAAAACTCTTTTTTCTTTCTCCCCGGTTGACTACACCCACAATGGCGTAAGTGTTAATTTACCTTTTCCTCACCTTGGTAGGGGGCACCTCACAGTGGCCAAACCCTTTCTATGGTTCCAGCCTGGTACGGTAGGAATGGACTTCCCGATTGAGGTGAGAAGAAGACCAGTACTTTAGAAACAAACTTCTACAAAATCGAAAGACTTGAAAAGGTATTAGCAAAAAGTGAGATGAGCCTCTAGCGCAAGGGGCCTCATCAGCAAAAATCTCCCTAGAAAATCACCCCAATTTTGAGTTAAGAAGGCAGATCAAGGGTTATCCCGATGGAAACTAAGGAGCCATTGGTTATGGAAGTTATTTTGAGATGAACGCTTCAAGTGGAACAGATTAAGGAATAATCCAAGGGAAGGTATCCAAGATTTATGCTCGTAACATGGCTGGAATACCCTCATGAGGCCCAGGACCTCAGATGAAGCCGGGAAGGAGAAAATTTTAAGTCTTTCAGGATGACCACTTCGAATTCAGAGAAAGGTATGCCCAATCTTATCCTTGTGAATATGCACTCATAGAGTGGGATCATGCAGTCGTCAAAGGAACTACATACCATCTTCTTCAGGTCCACCGGAAGGGTCGTCCATTCCAGAGGGTCGCCGACCACGATACTTGTAACCTCTACTTTTGCTACAGTACTCAGAATGGGTGGAATACCCTTACTTGTACATCTATTTATCCGTGCTTCGCTGCGTCTAGCCGATCTCTAAGATCCAAGTAGGCATTCACTTCAGCATCGTTGGGTTCACAATTATTAGTCCTCAAGCATAGTTGGATAAAACTTTTAGCACGTTTTCTCCTTTGACAATTGGATTGTATTTACTTCTTGGTTAAGATGAGAGGGGGCATAGGGACCTCAACACGATTCACCTCATCGTCAACATTTGATAAAAGGCCTTCTAATGAGAGGGAATTCCTAGATACCCTTGCTCAGTCAGAATCGTCAAATAAAGGTACGACTTCTGGTTCCAAGCGATCATGATAAAAAAGAAGGAGATGAGAATAAGAGGATGCCCCCATTTTTTAGGCAGAAGAAGTTTCACTCATAATCACTCACTAAGTTAACTATATAATCACACATCCTAACTAGAAAACTTGAAATACCGAAGAAAAAGCTTGAATTCAGGAGGTACATGAGGTGTAAGATCCAGGAAGCAGAATGAATGAAGAAAATAGGATTTTAATTAAACAACTGCAATTGTTTCAATTAATGCTCTCATGGGAAAGAATCAAATGTGTTTACTAAGACAGTGAATATGAATGAACTCGAATGACAATGATTGCGAAAAGTTTGCAAAACGCCTAACTCCTTCTATTTATAGGAGAAAACAGTTGGACAACCCATATCTGCCAAAGAAAGGAAGTACGAAATCAACGACTAGATTCATCCTTGGGGATACATGCAAATTGAAGTGCGTTATAAAATACGTCATGCCCTAACTTGCCACATCAGCACACGTGTTGGAAGAAAACGACAAAACATTTCAATTATGAAAACGTATTTAATGCGCTTATTTTCTAGTACTTTTTCAACTGACTCCAAAAGTTTCAGGTCTAGCTCACCTTGGAGGCCGACAAAATAACTAAAGGCTTCCTCACTCACTAAGTATTCGCCAGAAGCCTTTGGGTAACTTTTCTGGGCCGACCAAAAGCCCAAATAACCAAGACCCAATTCATCTCATCACAAGAAATAAGATACACTTTCTCATCTCCACTTTCTAATATACTCATCTTAAATCTTAAATTGACTTGGACGTTAAAGTGCTAACCATACAAGTCCACCCAATGCCGCAATAACGAAGATCAGCACCATCGGTTCAAGATATCGAGTTCACCAACTACATCCGTTTCTGGTTCGTGAACGAAACAATTATAAGTTTTAAATTAGTCTAATAAAATGTTAACGAATATTTTAAGTATTTAAACATAATGTTTCTTTAAAAATTGTAGTATATTTTAAAAATAATTACTAAAAATTTCTTAACAATGATTTATAAACATTTATTAACATAATCTTCTCGAAATGAAAACATATCATATCTCTCCAAATCTTAAATATTACTCAACATTGTTTTTTTCTGACTAATAAGGCACACCAAATTCGGTTTCATTTTAATATTGTTTATTTAAGATACTCTCCCTCCAAACAAAAAGATTCTTAATCATGAATTTTGTTTTTTTTTTTTTAATTCTATTTTTTTTTAGAACTAATTATGTTTTGTCAAAAATCAAAATTAATAAACTTTTTGTATCACAAATATTTACTCTATTATTTTCCATCATAATTACTTTCCTCTTTGATTGATTCTCTGTATCATCACTGATTATCCCTAAAAATCTTTTCTTGATCTTATTCTGCAAATTTTCCGCCATAAATTTGCTTCCTTTTGATTTTCTCATCACACTTTGTTCCTATTAATTAGGATTAGGGCTGACTCTTTCTTTGACTCTCCCATCAAATCCCTAAAAATTAGGATTAGGTTTCACTCTTTCTTTAACTCTCACATCAAAAATGCAAAAAACCAAGTTTTTCACATAGAGTTCTATTTCTTCAATTTTGTGTGAAATGAGTAGTGTGAATTACTACAACATACTTAAGGTGAACCCTGATGCAAGCTATGAACAGATAAAGAAATCGTTTAAGAATTTATCAAGGAAATGGCACCCTGATAAGGTTAATCAAGAGCCTTTGAGGAAAAAAGAGTTTGAGGCAAAGTTTAAGAGAATTTCTGAGGCTTTTGATGTTCTTGGTGATCCTAATAAGCGTAGGATCTTTGATCTGTATGGGAAATATCCAGTGGATTTTGAAAATGGTGATGGGAATAATATGAAGGTTGATGATGGTGTTGGAGGAGTTTTTGAGAGTGACTTGTTATGCACGCTTGAGGACCTTTATTGTGGTTGCAGGAAGAAGGTGAATCTTGTAAGAACTGTTCCAGATGAATTTGGGTAATTCACCTTTCTCCTTAATTTTTGTTATTAGGGTTTTAATTAGTCATTGCTCTTCGTGATTTTGGACGGTAAAAATGTGTTCTTTAACCTAAAAATTGTGAATAAAGGTGATACTGATATCGGTTTTGATGCAGCTGTTTTTGCGGGTTGCGTACTGTTTTTAAAAACCTTGAATCATAGTATTTGATATTGGAGAGAATTGCTGTTAAATGAGGTTGTTGCGGCCTCAATTGCGGTTGTGTGTTTAACAATGAGTTTTTTTTATATATTGGTTTTGACAGGGAGTTGAAGCAGGAAGAAGAAATCTTGAAGATAACCGTTAAACCTGGTTGGAAAAAGGGCACAAAAATCACTTTTCCCGGGAAAGGAAACCAACTACCTGGCTCTCCTCCGCTTGATCTGATTTTTGTGGTGAAAGAGAAACCGCATGCTGTATTTCAGAGGGATAAACATGATTTGGTAATGACACAAAAGATATCATTTCTTGAAGCTCTTGTCGGAACGACTCTCAACATAACAACCTTGGATCGAAGAAATATCACAGTTGAAGTTACTGATATTGTGACACCAGGCTACGAGAAGGTGGTCCCGGATGAAGGTATGCCACTTGCAAAGGACTTGAGCAAGAGAGGAAATCTTCGAATCAAATTTGATGTTGAGTTTCCATCAAATTTGACCTCACAACAGAAACATAATGTAAGTAGGATTTTGAGTGAAGCTGTTTATAACTAAACCAATACTTTTAGTCCAATCCAATGATTTTAACTCTTAGTCTAGCATTATAGCACAATAGGATGGTAGAATTTGAACAAATTTATTGTTTTAACGTTTTTTTTTAGTTCAAAGTGTTGAAATAATAGTGCTTTTAGCAACGCTATGACACTAATAAACTGTCATTTTTTTTCCTGTGATATGCGATTTACAACACTACATTAACCCTGTTTTACCTGAAGTGTAAATAACTTAATAAGCAATTCCACTATTTGATATGAAATTTGTACATCACATATATTAGAGATAATGTATATATTAGAGTCTCAATTTTCCATTTGTATATATTTCTGTTGCCATTTGCCATGTAAAACAGAACATAACAGAACTATCTTCTATGTAACAAGAACATAACATATATGATATATTACACTGAATCTTATAAATGACGAATGACACCTATTTTTTGGTTGAAAATGATGACACCAACTTATTAGCTTGTTTTTGTTATAGTGCATGATCATATCATACTCTTAGGTTATATACTTATATGTTTCTCAGTCATCCTTTGTAGCTCCTCCTTTCTTACTCCAACCACTTTATCAATAACTTTTCCTTTCTTAAAAAGTATGAAAGTTGGCAAAGAATACACCTGAAATGTTTGAGACACTCCCTGTTGACATTTGCAAATTGTGAAAAAACACAAATCAGTATGTGCTGGAAATCATGTTATCAAGACTTCGGTTAGCTGGTAAGTAATGTTTACTCAAATTCAAATTCTTCTGAACAATTTTTCTTTAACTGAATCTCATTTAACCCGATGAGCACAACCATTTGATTATTTATAATAGGTATAATTACGTTGTCAGTCTGATCATAAATCATTTAGAAGTTCAGAAATTTATTAAATTATAGAACCCAATTATAAACTACGGTAAAATTTCAGTGAAATGTAACATACCATTAACTCATCCACATCAAGCTTAATGAACTCAACTTCAGAGTATTTTGCAGCAAAATCTTGCATAGTTGGATCCATAAGTTTGCAAGGTCCACACCATTTAGCTGTGAAATCAATAACCATCTATACCAAAGAAAACAATATATTAAGAAACTAAAATTGACCTATTGATAATGTTGCTATAGTCTATATAAACATACTAGTTTATCAGTTTGTTTAATAGCATCAAAATGATCAGTCCGTTTAGCAGTGGAATGAAAAGTCTGAACATGGGATGGCTCTGATGATTTATCAACATGCACAACATTAAACAAGTTGGAACCCATGTTATTGTTAGGTGTATGAATGATAGTAAATGAGGTTTGTTAATTTATAGGGAAGGTTGGAATATATAGAGACTAGAGAGTAGGATTGTGTCATTTTGTTTGAAATGAATCAGATTCTGTAACTAGCAAGCTGTATTAGGACAAATTTGAGGGCGTGTCTTTATCATTAGTGGCTGGTCCTATGTTCTTCTACTACCACTCACATTGATTAAATGGTCTTTTACATTCCACATTTTGATGTGAAACATGATTGAAAAAAAAGTTGTGTTCAAGATTACTATGCAGAGAGAAAACGAAAAAGCCGGAAAAAGTTACTTGTCAAAAAAAAAAAAGTTTTTAGAGATAAATTTATTTGACACCCCAAACTTCGACATGACACTCTTATATTTTTTGAAAAATTTAAATTTTATGTTATTTTTTTCAAAAATTCGGTGTAAAACTATAAATTTTGAGAAAATTTATGATTATATATCAAAGTTGATTATATAAATTTTGACTGAATCACAAAGTTGATTATCATACTCACTGATTTATTACATGAAAAATGATGTCAAAAAAGTTTTTTATGTGCTTGAGTTATGCATTGAAAATGGTTGAAAAAGTCAGTTAGATTCAAATCAAGACCATTTAATGATTTGAATCAAATGAACAAATGATGTGGAATAAAAACAAAGTTTTAACCTATTTTCAGTTGATTCGAATTAATAGGAAAGTGTGATTTGAATCAAACACCCTGTGATTTGAATCATGTGATAAATTTGATTCGATTCAAACAGTCTGAGCTAACTGAAAAAATGTGGAAACATTGCATGATTCGAATCACGTGTAAAGTGTGATTTGAATCAATTGATGCAGAGGTGACCCAGAGTTTGATGATTTGAATCATGTGTAAAATATTCAAATCAAATTGTTTAAAAATTTCTAGTTTCCAACTGTCCAAAATGATTCATATCAGAATTTGTGTTTGATTTGAATCAAACACCCAAAATTTCAAAATTTCAAAATTTTAAAGAGATTTTGAGATTTTTCTTTTCATTTAACTTGAATCAATATCATACATGACTCTTATTCCATTGACTCATGCAAATGATTAAAATCATCATGATCAAGTTTAAATCTAACCAATGGTTTATGCACGCTAAAAACTAATCTTTTCAAAACTTTATTCAGAGCTGAGAAATCGTGAAGGAGACTCAATAATCCAAAATAAAGTAAAGATAGAATCGATAAGACAAACAATAAAATAACTATATTGGGGCGTTCCCCCTGAATGTATTAGGGACATGAAACTACAAAACTGACGCATCTCCATCTTGTTATGATAAGATTTTATTGCTGGAAATTTTGGTGTTTCCTACTCAAATGAGAATTCTCGTGATGGCTGGGTTGGTGCTCACTGAATCTCCTGGTTATAATGCTATTAACCCCCATTTGCCATTGCACTTCACCGCACTGTCTCTTTATGCGTTTTATTCATGTGGCGTCAATTGTAACACCCTAAACCCCGAAACTTATATAAAAAGATTTAATTGACCATTTAAGGTGTCACTATGACAAGCATCTAAAAATTTTCGAAAATATTTAACAACATGCAACAGAATTAACATAATAACACTTCAAAATTATTTTCGCAAAGAAAGTATTAGACTTTAAACCACACAATTCAGCATTAACTCAAAACATAGTAAAAAAGCCTCGTTCTCGATGTTACAGATCAGAGCATTTAACCGAAAAATAACGATAAACGTTAAAATAAATGAAGATGAGCTCTAAGAAGCTATATTTCACTCACAACAACCAAACTTTACTCCTGATTATCTGAAAGATATCTATGATGGACAACATAAAACAAATGGATGAGAATACGCTCAAATATGTTAGCGGTGCAAAATATTATGAAGGGTAGCCTAAACAATAACAACAACAATCATCAACAGGAAATGTATTCACACCACAATCATCAGTAACATAAACTCATACAAAACACTCTAATCAAATCACACTATCAATTACTTATTCGCATAAACTCATATCAACAGTTAACTCAAACACAATGTAGATATGTATGCCATACTCAATTCTTCAACTCTGTCAATGCTCGTCACGGTCCCCTCTCTGAGTTGGACTCACAACTCAACTCTATATGCATGTGGTACCAACTCAACAATGATTCTTCATATGAACCGGGTCCCAACATCTAAACTCCGAGCCCCCTCTCTGAGCTCCAAGCCCCCTTTCTATGTTTGGGACAAGTCACTAGTCCCCTTAATAAACTCATGACT
The DNA here is from genome assembly GCA_022829125.1 of Lathyrus tuberosus. Classification (NCBI taxonomy): domain Eukaryota; kingdom Viridiplantae; phylum Streptophyta; class Magnoliopsida; order Fabales; family Fabaceae; genus Lathyrus; species Lathyrus tuberosus. The sequence goes on along the minus strand of JALAZF010000199.1, from coordinate 2,077,945 downwards.
AGGCTCTTTCACAATAACAAAAACATATGATGCATGACATACAATAATGCAACGACAACAGCACAACGATAATCACAACCCCACATCTGACAGTAAACAATCATGCAACAACAACAACATAACAATGATTACATTCCCACACATGAGTGTAAACAATCATACATCTCAACGAATCAACCATATTTCTCACTCCGAACTAAGAATCTCAACAATCATAAGGAAGTATTTACAACAAGTCACATAATTATACTTGCACTTAACATCATATATTCACACATGAAAATTAGAGTTATGCATCAAATATTCCCCACTTATAGAATTTTTTCTCTCGAAAATTCCTGAGCGAAACAGCACCAGATAAGACTCTCTCATCCGACTCTTCAGCTCTCACATCATTCTTCCAACATCAGGCCCTCCCTACCCCAATTCTAGTAGCGCAATATCCTTGTCACTCAAGTGCTTTGCTTCACAATCCTCTACTCTCAAGGAAGATGCCTCAACGGTCAAGTTCTCTCCAACTTGCACATCGCCCACTTGGATCACATGAGACACATGAAAGACATAATAAAGATTCAAAAGAAATGGTGGAAATGGAACTCTGTTGGACACTTCTCCTACTTTCTGGAGGATGTGATACTAACCAATGAAACACGACATGAGCTTTTAAGACTTCAAAGCTCGACCAACACCAGTTACCAGAGAAACCCTTAAAAACACATGATCTCCCTCTTGGAACTCAAGTGATTTCCTCCTCTTATCATGATAACTCTTCTATGGACTATGCAAAGCTCTCATCTTCTCTTGGATCACCTTGATCTTCTTGGAGGTCTGCTGAACAATCTCAGGTCCAAGTACTGCATTCTCACCTGATTCATACCAACACAAAGGTGTTCTACACCTCTTACCATACAACGCCTCAAACGATGTTATTCCAACACTAGAATGGAAACTGTTGTTGTAGGTGAACTCAATCAATGGAAAGTTGAAATCCCAAGTACCTCCTTGATCTAGCACACAAGCCCTCAACAGGTCTTTAAAGGATTGGATATTCCTTTCAGTCTACCGTACGTTTGTGGATGATAAGTAGAACTCAACTACTACTTAGTGCCCAACGCTTCCAGCAAATGTTTCCAGAACCTTAATGTGAATCTCAGATCTCTATTAGAAATAATACTCAAAGGAAAACCATGCAAGCTAGCAACCTTCTCAATATACACTTTAGGAAACTTCTACAATGAATAACTTATCTTAATCAAAATCAAATGAGACGATTTAGTAATTCTATCAACAATAACCCAGATGGAATCACATCCTTTCGTCATCCTCGACAAACTCGTTACAAAATCCATGGAAATGATGTCCCATTTTCACTTAGGAATGCTCAAAGGTTGCATCAGGCCCAAAAAAATTTGGATGTTCAATCTTTGACTTCTGACAAGTCAGGCAAGCATAGAAAAACTCAGCTACTTCCCTCTTCATTCCTGGCCAATAAAACATCTTTTTCAAATCTTGATACATCTTAGTGGCACCGGGATGAATACTCAGACCATTTCTATGACCTTCCTCAAGAATACTCTTCTTAGGTTCTGGTACATCTGGTACACAAACTCTGTCACAGAAACGCATAACACCATTCTTTTCTATTTTGAAATGACCTCTTAGACCTTGATTTATTAACACAAGCCAGTAAATTAATGCCAAATTTGATTTCTGGCCTTTTTTTATTTCTTTGAAAATACCACTAGTAAGCTTTAACAGATCCAATATCACATTGTTAGGAATTCTTTCACATGTCAAAATGAGATCTCTGAACTGCTCAATTAACTCTGATTCTCAACCATCAACGTCGACTATGCAATGAATTTCTGCTCAAGCATCAGCTACGACATTGGCTTTACCAGGACGGTAACTCAAACCAAAATCACAATCCTTAAGAAATACGAGCAACATCCTTTGCCTCATTTTCAACTCTTTCTGATCGAACAAGTACTTAAAACTCTTGTAGTCACTAAATACTTCAAATCTTGAACCAAATAGATAATGCCTCCAAATTTTTAACACAAACACCACGACTTCCAACTATAGATCATGAGTAGGATAATTCCTCTCATGAACTTTCAACTGTATAGAAGCATAGGCCACAACCTCACCATTATGCATCAACATATTGTCATACCCCAAAATTTACCCTACCTATTCCAGTTCTCATCTGACTTTGGATCTTTAATTCATCTGCATACACTCATGCCAAATTCATGCATATCATCCATTTGTATTAACATTTTCAAAAACAAGTATCATGGATTCAAAGGTTGTATAACTGACAAGAAAGCTAGGGTATACCCAAAAATCAAGTCTAAGTATCTTGGGTGGTGTATTCAAGTTGAGATAAGCCCATCTTATGAGCCAAGTTCTCTAAAAACCCTAATTTACTGACTTTTAGCACTCTGGTTCTTGTATTTTGAATTTTGGCTTGGATTTGATCATGACTTATAAGGATCATGGTGATCAACTGTGAAAGTTCACTTTGGATTCATTGACTTCTTTATGGACTTTATTCCATACATTTTAGACCTAGTTATTGGATTGGGAGTTAAGGAATCTTCAAGGTTCATTTAAGAAGGACATTGCAAGTTCACGTTCAAAGTTGATTAAAATTCAAGATTAAGGTTGGCACAAGATTAATATAAGCAATCATATGAATGTAAACAATCATGCATCTCAACGCATCAACAATAATTCTCACTCTGAACTACACATCTCGACTATCATCAGCAAGTATTTACAACAATTCACATAATTATTGTAACGCCCCGGTTTAGTTATTTATTTTTCTTAAATAATATTGTGAGAAATGTATGTGTTAATTGATGTTTGTGGTGCTAGAGGGATCCTTAGGTGAAGGGTAATGACTTTAGAAATGTTGAATTTAAGGTATCTGAGGTGTTTTAGTAAAATTGTAGAGATTTGAAGGTGGTGGGAGAGTGTTATTATTAGTAGTATTATTTAAATTAGAATTATTTAAATAAATAATAGTGGTAGTGATAATTAAATAATTATTTAATTATTATGGTGATGGTGAAATAATAAAATAAATAGTTATATTATTTAGTAGGAGTAAGATGATTATTTAGAAATAATAGAAAAAGAAAAGAGGGCATTTAGATCAGAGTCAGAACACGTGAAAAGTTGGAGAGAAAGAGAAAAAGATCTAGGGCTTGAAGAAGGAGAAGAGAACACCATTGTTAAAGTGAAATCGCTAGGAATAACCAGGTAACGGTGAGATCTCCTCTTGTATAATGGGATTCTATGGTAATATGTGGGTGGGTAATTGTTTGCTATATGTTGACTTTTACCTTTTTCAGTGTTCGAATTAATTCGATGTATGATGATGTTAATTTGTATGTGTTTGATGAATTGTGTGGTTTGTGAATGCTTAGATTTCTGTATGTTATTATGAATTATAACACTAAACTGAAATAAGTGAATTGGTATGAAAATTTGGGGTTTTGGGAGGTGTTGGAACTGATTTTTGTACTACAGGATTGTAGAAAAATTATTTTTTTTCAGGGAGTAACAGCTTACCAGTTTTGGTGTAACCGGTTACACTGTCAAAACAAATAGCGTAAAAACTGGATTTTTTTCGTGGAGGGGGGGGGGGGGGGGGGGGCGGGTGTAACCGGTTACACCGGGAAGGAAAAATCAGAATTTTATAAAATTCATAACTTGAGCTTGGGTGTCTGATTGAGGTGTCGTTCGAAGCGTTGGAAAGCTGACATAGTGTACTTTATTTTTAAAGTAGTTCCAATACCTGTAATCAATTTAAATCTTACGTGATGGTGTTGTATGGAGTGGAGTTGTATGTTGTAGTGTGGTGACATGTATGAATGTTGTTACTGTTGCATGCTATATTACTATAATGTTGTCGTATAATGCTTGTAGTATGCTTTTCGATGCTGGTGGCCAGTATTGGCGTAGTACATTGATTAATGGTAAACATCATTGTACATGTTATTTTTGTTGCATGTCTTGTATGAATCATGCATCATGTTGTTTGAACGACGATCCGTTTTGGTGAGCCACAATCCCGTGGTAGGGATTGGGTGCGAGTAGCTGATTCATATGGTGATGGAATTAGTGAAGTGTTACCTATGGTGATGGTAACAGTATTTTGCTGAGCCTTAATCCCATTGTGATGGATCGAGTGCGAGTAGCTGGTTCCAGGTGGGAATCAGTGAAGTGTTGCCTATGGTGATGGTGACGATTTTTGGTGGGCTCTGATCCTATGGTGGGGATTAGAGCGAGTGAACCTGAGAGTTCACTATTGGTACCACATGCATTTAGCCGTGAGGTTGAGTCTCATTGCATTATATACTTATTGTATTATGATAATTAGATTGTTTGGAGTGTGAGTTGTGGAATGGGTGATTATGCATATGTTGTTGGTGTGCTTACATATTGTTCTGGACTGGGCCAGGGTCTGCCCCTCAGTCGAGAAGGCCCAACCCACAAGACATGAGATGGCCCAACAAGGACCTCTTTACAAGACCACTGTCGGGCACATATGCACCCCAACAGCGTCGGGCACGTGCCACCCCTCAAACGTTGTCAGGCTCAGTAGATTCCGTCGAGTAGAGGCATCAAGCCCCTCAGGGCTCGCTCTTCCTCGACACTAGGTGTTCCTCCCTGCGAGGAGCCACCTCCTTCTCCCATAAGAGTCCTCCCCGTGAGGACACGTCTCTCCCCGACACGCAAGACTCCTCCCCGCGAGGACACTTTCTCATGTAACCACCCACTCCCGATGGAATCGGTCTACCCTAATTCCAGAGATCTAGGAACGGTTACCCTAGGGCAAAGACCACGTGCTGGTCTTCACTATGCCACGTAAGCCCTGGCAGTTACTTGGATTGGGCCTGGAAATCCAGCCCAATGCAAGTAACCGTTGGCCCCGCGCTGGGGGCTCTTTATAAATACCCTCTCACTTGAGAGGGTTAGGTTACACACACTTTCTTACTCTAACCTTGTACTTGCTTTTACTTGTGACCCTTGCCTTACTTGAGTGTCGAAGTACCTTGCAGGTACACCCCCCCGGCCGTCTTCAACCTCACCGGAGCTGAAGTCCAGACGACGTTGTTGGCCACCAGATACTGTCTGATCCAGGTACGATCAGTGGCGCCGTCTGTGGGAATCTTTGCTTCCCCATTTTTCCTTCGATAAACCAAAGCAATCCTCTCATTCATCACCAGCATGGCCAATCCGTCCGCTAACAAAGCTCTGGACACCGTCTTCGCACAACTTGAGAACGGAAACCACCACGAGGACGTTGTTATCCTCAACAGCGATGAAGGCGGCGTAAGAGACGGGCAGACCGCCTCCCCGGATTCCCAAGACGTGGCTTACAACGCCGCCCACCAAGACGACCAGCAAGCCATTTTTCAGCCAATTGCTCCCCCGCCCAATGCAGATGCGAGCATCGTGGCCCTATTTTCCTTGATCAATCAGACCAATCAGCTGATCATACACCAGAATACCAGAATTGAAGCACTGGAGCAAGGGCGGGCACGTCGATCTTCCCCGCGAAGACATCGTCGTCCACCGTCACCTCGTCGTTCTCCTTCCCCGCGAAGGACCCCTTCCGACGAATCTCGAACTCCCTCGCCGGTGCGCGGGGGCCGTCGGCCACGTCTTGAGCGCCCCCAGCCGACGATCTCCCAGAAACGCCCTCTTTCCCCGCCTCGGAAGGAACCCAGGGCCTCCACCACTACCAAGAAGTCCAAACAAACCGAGGAGAGGCCGAGGAACCGTTCGAGAAATTCCCCTCCACGACATCAGCGATCCCCTTCGAGGTCCCCGACAGGAAGTGACGACGACGACCAGAGGACCCCTCTGTCATGGGAGATCATGAACGCCCCAATTCCTGCGGGCATGGAGAAACCCCCGCAACTGGGGAACTACGACGGCCTGGCCAACCCCGACGACCACGTCGAAAGTTTCGAAGCCATGCTCGACTTCAGAAACGTCAGGGGAGCCATTAAGTGTAGGCTTTTCCCCACCACCTTGCGGAAGGGCGCCATGACTTGGTATAAGGGTCTGGCACCCGGGTCGATCACATCCTGGAAGCAACTTAGACAATGCTTCACCAAACACTTTACTGCATCTCGTCGACACCCGAAGACGGAAGCAGCTCTAGAAAGCATCTTCCAGGGGAAGAACGAATCTCTCCGGAACTACATTGAGAGATTCAACAGAGAAGCTGTCGAGGTCCATACGACCGACGACATGAAGAAGTATTTAATCATCCATGGGCTACGTTTTGGATCTGACTTTGCCAAGTCCGTGGGCCTCCGCAGACCCCGCCGTCTGGAGGATCTCCTCCAACGGGCTCAGTAGTTCATCGAGCTCGAGGAGTCGGAGGCATTGCAGATCGCCCTTGAATCGAGACGCAAAGAGTGCCCCCGCGGCCACAAAGAAGAAAACTCTCCTCCCCGACGAGGAGGAGAAAGAAAGAGAGATAATCGTCCCCGTGAACCTCGTGAACCACGCGGACCAGCTGGCCGGTTCACTGAATACACCCTACTCAACGCTCCCCACGTGTGAATCCTCTTCGAGTGCCAGAACTCAGAATTTGTGAAAGGAGGAGTCCGCTTCCCGAAGCCCACTGCCCCCAAATCAAACGTTGACAAGTCAAAATATTGTAGGTTCCACCGGAGCCACGGGCATGTCACAGAAGACTGCATCCATCTCAAAGATGCGATTGAAATTCTGATCAAGGAAGGGCACCTAAAGAAATACGCCCAGAAGAATGATACTCTTCGTCCCAGCTCCCGGGAAGCCCAGAACGTCGAGGAGACGACGCCCCCTCCCGACGAGAGTCGGCTTTAGGTCGCCCTCAGCGTCACTCGACCCGAGGACTTCTTTGTCCCCGTAATCATTGAGGGCCAAGAAGCAATTCGCAACATGTGGGCGACCTTCCCCCACGAGGACCCCGTCACTGCCCGTAGCACCTGGGAAAGCTTTCCCAAAGCGATGGTCATCTCCGGGGGTGGTCCCAAGAAGTTATCCGTTGGATCGATCAAGCAGAAATTTGATGAACTGGAATCCGAAACGTCGGCGAAGACAACCACTCTCGAGAAAGTGCGGGGGAACTCCAACCCTATCACCTTATACCTCGAGGAACTCCCCAGTGGAGCCCCAAACGCCACTATTCCCCTCCTGGTCAGGGCACAGATGGCGAACTTTGACGTTCGAAGGATCCTCGTCGACCAGGGAAGTTCGGTCGACATAATGTATGCCCATCTGTTCGGGACCCTTCAGCTCGACGAGAGACATTTGACCCCGTACGTCGGTTCAGATCTACAGGGGTTCAACGGAACCACCACCAGACCATGGGGTTACATTGACCTGATGGTTACATTCGGGGCCGAAGACACTGCCCGACAGGTGAAGATCCGTTTCCTGGTGGTCGAATGCCCATCCCTTTACAAATGCATCCTCGGGAGGACCACCCTGGCCGAGCTTACGGCGGTGCCATCAACGGTCCACCTCAAAATGAAGTACTACACGGCCAGGTGACGAGTAGTAACGATGCACGGGGACATAGACGCGGCCAGAAGATGCTTCGACGCCGCTGTTAAAGGCATGAGTTCCATCGGCACCAAACACAAGACCGCGGAAAAGCCACCCCCGGACACCGAACAGGTACCTCTCCTGCGCGTCAACACGGTCGAACTCGGCAGCAGGTTCCCAGGAGAACCCGATGAAGACGGGGAAGAAGACCTCGACCTCCAGGCGGAAAACAACGGGCGGCCTCTCCACCCAACGCGCCCCATCCCCGACGGAGACTTTGAGCTCATGGTACTCGGGGACGATCCAGACCATAACGTGAATATTGACACCGGAATCCCCGACCTGGCGAAGGAGCAGCTAAAGGCATGTCTAAGGGAGAACGCTGATCTCTTCGCATGGAGCGCCTCCGAGATGCCTGGCCTCGACCCCGAGGTGGCTTGCCATCAGCTCGCAGTAGATCCGGCCGCTAGGGCCATGGTTCAACGTAGGCATAAGCAGTCTCCCAAAAAAGCGGAGGCTATTGAAAAAACTGTAAAAGACCTCCTAGAGGCAAATTTTATTTCGGAGGCCAGGTACACAACCTGGTTGCCCAACGTTGTACTCGTCAAAAAGAATTATGGAAAATGGAGGATGTGTGTTGATTATACTGATCTTAATCGGGCTTGCCTGAAAGACTGCTATCCTTTGCCTAACATCGACCAGCTGGTCGACAATTCTGCAGGTTACAAACTATTATCCTTCATGGACGCATACTCGGGATACAACCAAATTCCCATGGACAAGGTCGACAAACAGCACACGGCTTTCATGACCGAGTCGGGCAACTACTATTGCAACGTGATGCCCTTCGGTCTGAAGAACGCCGGTGCGACCTACCAACGGATGATGAATAAGGTTTTCCGGGCTGAAATCGGCGACATGCTCGAGGTCTACATGGACGACATGATCGTCAAATCAGCGGAAGAAGTTGACCATGCCACGCACCTCAAGAAGGTGTTTGACACAGCGAGGAGGTACCGCATGAGGTTCAATCCCGACAAATGTACCTTCGGCGTTCGGGCAGGTAAGTTCCTCGGCTTTTACCTCACAGAGCGGGGAATCGAAGCCAACCCCGACAAGTGTAGGGCTTTTTCCGAGATCCCTACTCCGGACTCAAAGAAGTCGATACAATTATTGAACGGGATGTTCACCGCTCTCTCCCGCTTCGTCGCCAAGTCTGCACAGTACGCACTCCCATTTTTCAAACTTCTTTGACAAAAAGCGGAGTTTGAATGGAGCAAAGAATGCGAGCAGGCTTCCTCCACCTAAAACAAGTCCTATCGCAACCCCCGATCCTCTCACGGCCTAAGGGCGGGGAGACACTTTTCTTGTATCTTGCAATCACGAGTGAAGCAGTCAGCGCCGTCCTCATTCGGGAAACCCCGGATGGGCAGAAGCCAATTTACTTCACGAGCAAAGCCCTCCAGGGCCCCGAGCTCAGGTATCAGCAGATAGAGAAAGTCTCCCTGACCCTCGTTATCGCGGCCAGGAGGCTACGCCACTACTTCCTTGCCCACACTGTCGTCGTAAGGACCGAACAACCTATAAGGCAGCTCCTTGGACGACCGGACATGGCGGGGAGGATGCTCAGGTGGTCGCTCGAACTCGCCGAGTTTGACATCCAATACGAAGGGAGGAAAGCCCTGAAGGCTTAGGCATTGGCCGACTTTGTAGCGGAGATGACAGTCCCGAAACCTTCGACCAACGGATCCCAGAAATGGACGATCTATGTCGACGGAGCATCCAGCCCGAAGGGAAGCGGGGCGGGCATCATCCTCGAAAACGAGGAAGGCATCCTGATCGAGGTATCCCTCGAACTATCCTTCCCGACATTGAACAACCAAGCGAAGTACGAGGCCTTCCTCGCCGGACTTCGGTTGGCCGAGGACCTCGGCGCCAAGGAGGTCAAACTCTTCACCGACTCCCAGCTCGTGGCCTCGCAAGTCCGAGGAGAGTACCAGACCAAGAACGACAACCTCATAGAATACTTGGCCTTGATGAAATAAAAGATGAAAAAGTTCACCTCCGCGGAAGTAACTCATATCCCCCGCGAGCACAATGCCCGAGTAGATGTCTTGTCCAAATTGGCAAGCACAAAGAAGAAAGGCGGGAACAAATCCGTCATACAAGAAGTGCTTTCCCGGCCGAGCATCGACAAACCCACTCCAGTGGCGGACGTAAACGCCATTGGCGACAACAATTGCTGGATGACCCCCGTGTGCGAGTACCTCCCGACGGGCAAACTCCCCGAAAATCCCAAGGAAGTCAGAATGGTCAAACGGCGGGCATGCTCATACACGATAGTCGAGGACAAGCTATACCGGCAAAGGTTCTCTATCCCCCTCCTCAGGTGCGTCGAGGAGACCAAGGTCCCCGACATCCTCCAGGAAATCCATGAAGGAATCAATGCACAACACCTCGGCGGACGATCGTTAGCCCGTAAGGCACTTCGAGCAGGGTATTATTGGCCCACCATGCAGCAGGACGCCAAGGAACACGTCAAGAAGTGCGACAGATGCCAACGACATGGGGACATGCACCTTGCTCCTCCCAACGAGCTCAAAACACTATCCTCCCCGTGGCCGTTTGCGTGGTGGGGGATGGATATCCTCGGACCTTTCGTCCAGGGGTCATATCAAAACAAATACCTCATCGTCGGGGTGGACTACTTCACGAAGTGGATTGAGGCGGAAGCTTTGGCCAAAATCACGACCTTCAATATACTGCGTTTTTACAAAAGGAACATCCTCACCCGATTCGGCGTGCCTCAAGCTATTGTCACCAACAACGGAACACAGTTCACCGACAAGAACTTCCAAGACTTCGTCTCCAAGTTAGGCACGAAGCAGCACTTCACATCGGTCGAGCACCCTTAAACGAACGGACAGGCTGAGGCGGCGAACAGAGTAATCCTACGAGGACTGAAACTTCGATTAGGTGATGCCAAACAACGGTGGGTCGAGGAGCTACACAACTTCCTCTGGGCCTACCGAACGACCCCACATTCCACGACCGGGGAGACCCCCTTCCGCCTGACCTACGGGGCGGAAGCGGTGTTCCCCATGGAAATCAAGGAACCCTCGAGGAGGACAGAAGCCCCCCTCGACGGGGACGCGAACGACGAAGCCCTGAGGGAAGAACTCGATTTCATCGAGGAGACACGTTCGGGCGCTTCTCTCCGAGAAGCTTCACTTAAGCAGAAAATAACACTACATTATAACGACAAAGTTATCAAACGTGATTTTCAGGTGGGCACCCTCGTCCTACGAAGGAACTAGAAAGACTCGCGAGAGGGCAAACTCGCCGCGAACTGGGAGGGCCCGTACCGCGTCCGCGCGAAAACGGGGACATGAGCCTATTTCCTCGAAAATCTACACGGGGAAGAACTTGCTCGACCATGGAACGCTGAGAAGCTCAAACAGTACTACAGTTAACCACTGCCCGCGACTCACTAACACCGCGATTACGGGGACACACTAAGGTACGAGCGCGACACCCCTATACAGAACACGATGATCAAAGGTTGCGTCGTGTGTGCGCGAGGACTTTTGATCCGACGGGGATACCTCGATCGAGCTCCGCCGTCGTTGTACCAATTAGGCAGAACACCCAGCTCGCGATGGGAAGTTCACGCCACGAAGCTAAGACCTCGATCGAGCTCTTAGCCTCGTTGAAGGTCGGAATACGTCTCCGACCATCCGACCAGCTCTCCACGCCGTCAGGGACTATCAAGGTCGAGCAAATCCCAAAGTCTTTATTACTTAGACAAAAACAAAGTATAACAAATGCTATAACATCACACACAGTATAAACAATACAAACAACACAAGAGCAGATAAGCAAAATTGCATTAAAGCGGGCAGAAGCCCATTGTACAAATATTGCAAACAAGTATCAAAAGCCCCTGGCACGCAGGCTGAGCATACGTATTGAAAAATAAATAAAACGGCTCACAGGACGAACAAAACGAAGAAGAAAAGCCTACTCGACGACAGTCCCTTCGGGTTCCTCGCGTTCATGAACCTCATCCACCCGCATCGGCTGCACGATTTGACCGTCGACCACCTCGGAGTCGGGGTCAATCCCTTTGGTTGTGAGGTCGGGGTTGAGAACCTGAAGCTGCTGTATGGCATTTCTGAATCCTATGTCGGCCGCTTCGAGGTTGTCCTCCTCGGATTGCCGGAGCTTCGCTATGAGCGCTGCCCGCGAGGTCAGCAACCTATGTTCCTCGGTTTCCTCATCAGCGGGGCGGACAATCTCCTCCAACTCGGCATTCCTCGCTAAGAGACGATCTCTCTCCTCTTCAATCCCGACGAGACGTCTCCGCTCTTCCTCATCATTCTTCAACTTTTCCTCCAACTTCCCCTGAAGCTCGACTTGGGTCTGGTTCTGGCTTTTGCAGTCGGCCAGCTCCTTGCCCACCTTCTCCATTTCGGCTGAGATAGACTGGAAACTCTCACGCAACCTGTTCAGTTTTCCTTCCAGGCACGCCTCGTTGTTCAGAACCAGGGCAGCCGCACAAACCCGCATCACAGTGGACATATCCTCCACCAACGCCTTTCTCTGAGAGACCTTGTCGACGCCTAAGATGGCCTGAGCTTCGGGGGCACCCACGCAAAGGGAATTATTCCCCATGAAAAAGTTCGGCCTTGAGTGATAAGGCGGGAGCACGAATCTTACAGCAGGGGGAGCCTCGTTCTCAGTGAGGTCGATGGCCACTGTGTCCACAACCCGCCGCCTCTTCGGGGAGACCTGGGGGCTGGGAGAATCACTTTCCTGGTGAGAGCCAGAAGAACCCCCGGTTGTCTGAGTGGGAACGAGTTCCTGCGCGCGGATCTGCTCGAGGCGGCTTTTGCCTCCCTTCTTCGTAGCGCGGTTAGCCTTCAACTTTTTAAGGCGCTCCTCAGCAGACGACATCTTACCAGCACAGAAAACAAAGAGGTCAGTAATTCGAAAAGAAAGACGAAGGGAAAGGCAGGTCGGGGAGGCACCCCACCTAACAGCTCGAGAGCCTCCTCGTCAGAAAACGTCTCGAGGAGAGCCCTAGTGTTGATCAATCGACGCTTCGTTAAGACCTCCCCATCGTCGCCCAGAAGGAAGTCCCCGTTCGGCGTCACGAACTTGGCTTTGTTAAACCCGCTGACGAACTTGACTATGGCCTCGTGAGCCAAGCGATCCCCTTCGCAGAGTTTACCAGGGCTGACGATATAGTTGTCCGTCCCCCTATTGAAGTGTTCTTCAGTCCAAAACAACGGAAACCTGGGCACAAGGGCTTCCTCTCGCCGTCCATCCACTTCCTCGACGACCCAACGATACACTGTATTTACGGCCTCATGTGTGACCGGCCTCAAGAGGAAGTATCGATACTTGAAGTCTCGCACGGAGTCCAGATAAGTGTGAAACAGGCTGCTCACCTGCTTGAAGGACACCCAACCATGCTTGCCGTCGACAGCCCGCCGTTGAAGATGGAAAATGCGAAAAAAATAGGGGCATCGTCGCCCCAATCTGCAAATATTTACACGCGAGCTCGAAAGCCCTGATGAATGCGAAAGAGTTGGGGTGGAGTTGAGAAGGGGCCAAACACAGGTAGGCAAACACTGACTGTTGAAAATCTGTGAAGGGCAAACGCCACCCCGCCTCGTCGAACATAAACTCATATACGGGAAACCGCATCCCGCTATATGTCGAGCATATTCGATGATGTGGCAAAGGCCTGAACACGTTCCACGACTTCTGTGAACCTATTAGGCGGTGCTCGACGGTACAAAATATGTCGGCCTCGTTCAGGTCGACAAACTCGGAGATCATGTTCACTCCCTCTTCGCAGGCCCACTCGTCGGGAAGCCTCTCCCCGGCAGTGGTTGTCTCCGCCATAGGCGAATCGGGCCCATCGTAAATATCCCAAGATCCCTCAGCCACGGGCAATACGTCCATTTACCTGAAAAGCAGAAGAAAATGGTGAATTCGATGACCTATATCAAATCCACCCCTTCCACCGCTGATCAAGTGAAAGGGCGAGGAGGGAACGTCGGGGAACGCGAACCCGCGACCATCTCCAGGTCCGCGAGGAGCGAAATTGGGTGGGACCCCGGGGTATTCGACCCATATCCCCGAGATAAACGTCGGCTCCCCGGGGATTCCATCCTTGATCCCCAGAATGTTCAACAAAGAGCTGAGAAACGTCCATCTCATGACCCCAAGATATTCTTCGTGTCCTCGGGGATTTCATCGCCTCTCCCCGCGAGATTCAACAACTAAACTATGAAATTCCGCCGTTTTCGCCGGATATTTCGTGACTTCCATGGGAACTTCATCAGTTCACCATAAGACTCACCCTACAAATGCAGACGAAAGGAAAAAAAAAGAAAGAAACTTACTTGAAATACGCTTTTTAGGGTTCCGGCACGGCGATCGTCGGTGGGGAACGGCGGAGAACGGTGGAAGGCAGCGGCGGAAAAACGGAGAAGAAGAGAGGGAGAGCTGAGAGGAAAAGAGCAAATGGTGCAAATGAAACGAGGTGAGGCCTATTTATAGGATCCTCACGGAATTCGAAGAGTTTTAGACTACTAGAGTACACTACCCTAGCCTAGTCGCCCCTAGGCAATGATGGAGTCTGACACGTGGCATACATGCGACCGTTCGCTCCCCAACACGCGTCTCTCCATTTGCTTCAACACCCAAGTTCAAACTTCTCGCATCCCGGCTTAGTCGGCCATCCGCGAACTCCCACGCTCGAGCCTGCTCGTTGATTTCTACCCAACGAACATTTGGCTACCCGACGACACGGCCAGTGGATCTTAAACAAGTTCCCCTCATCGCGGTCACGTGATCGATACTTCCCCGACATGCTTGTTGGCCCTTAAGTTATTACTCCGACACTTCGGAACAACGATTTGGGGGGCTCCTGTTCTGGACTGGGCCAGGGTCTGCCCCTCAGTCGAGAAGGCCCAACCCACAGGACATGAGATGGCCCAACAAGGACCTCTTTACAAGACCACTGTCGGGCACATATGCGCCCCAACAGCATCGGGCACGTGCCACCCCTCAAACGTTGTCGGGCTCAGCTGAGTCCGTCGAGCAGAGGCATCAAGCCCCCTAGGGCTCGCTCTTCCTCGACACTCAGGTGTTCCTCCCTGCGAGGAACCACCTCCTTCTCCCATAAGAGTCCTCCCCGCGAGGACACGTCTCTCCCCGACACGCAAGACTCCTCCCCGCGAGGACACTTTCTCATGTAGCCACCCACTCCCGATGGAATCGGTCTGCCCTAATTCCAGAGATCTAGGAACAGTTACCCCAGGGCGAAGACCACGTGCTGGTCTTCACTACGCCACGTAAGCCCTGGCAGTTACTTGGATTGGGCCTGGCAATCCAACCCAATGCAAGTAACCGTTGGCCCCGCGCTGGGGGCTCTCTATAAATACCCTCTCACTTGAGAGGGTCAGGTTACACACACTTTTTTACTCTAACCTTGTACTTGCTTTTACTTGTAACCCTTGCCTTACTTGAGCGTCGGAGTACCTTGCAGGTACACCCTCCCCCCCCCCCCCCCCCCCCGACCGTCTTTCAACCTCACCGGAGCTTAAGTCCAGACGACGTTGTTGGCCACCAGATACTGTCTGATCCAGGTACGATCACATATTATTATGCATTTCTTTATATGATTGTGACTTCTCACCCCTTCTGTTTGAATGTTGCCTTTACATGGGCATCGTGTAGATAATCTACAGAAGAGGCTTGGATGTGAGTGGAAGAGATTGCTTTTCGTTATGTTTCTGTTGAGTCGGCGTCTGTTATGATATGTAACACTGGGGGTTGAACGCTTTTGTGTTTATTTTATGTTTGGTGGAGAGTGCCAAGTTTATCTCCTATGTCTGTTACCTATATATTTATTATATGTTATGAGCATGTTCAAATATGATAAACTGTTTAGTAGATAATGCTTTTTCGCTGCAAATAAAAAGTTGAAGTTCAGATTATTATTATTACTATTACTATGTTATGAAATTTTATGTGTTACATATCCGATTGTATGAGCTGATTGGTGTTAAAGTAGCATCCTAATTGTTAATTGGTTTAAAATTACTCTGATTTTAATTATAATTATGTGCGGAAAATAAGGGTGTTACATAGTGGTATCAGAGCAGGTCGGTCCTTCCGAGTTTGATGAAGGTAGAAATTTTTTCCAAGTTTTATGAAGGTAGAGAATTTTTCCATTCGCTACACAAATCGAAGAATTCTTGGAAGGTGAGGCTTGTGTGTTCACGATGTTTTCATCTTTGTAAGTCGACAGTAAAGCTGGAATGGTTGAATTGATGGTAGTGTGTTATTTTCCAAATGTGTTTCCGGATGATATTTCAGATGTGGCGCCAGAGAGAGATGTGGAGTTCCCTAGTACCAGACCTGTTTCTATGGCACCATACAAGATGTCGACGTCGGAGTTAGCAGAGTTGAAAAAGCAATTAGAAGATTTACTGGAAAAGATATTTGTAAGACCAAGTGTGTCACCTTGGGGAGCTCCGGTGTTACTAGTAAAGAAAAAAGATGGTATTATGAGATAGTATGTGGATTACCGACGGTTGAATAAAGTAACCATCAAGAAAAAATGTCCACTTCCGAGAATAGATGATTTGATGGACCAGCTGATATGTGCGCGTGTTTTCAGCAAAACTGACTTAAGGTCGGGTTACCATCAGATTCAGGTAAAGGATGAGGATATTCAGGAGACGGCTTTTAGGACTCGGTATGGGCATTATGAATATTTGGTAAATCCATTTGGTGTTTCTAATGCACCTGAAGTGTTTATTGGAATATATGGATCATATATTTCATAATTATCTGGATCAGTTCGTGGTGGTTTTCATTGATGATATTCTGATTTATCCCAAGACGGAAGATGAACATTCTGAGCATTTGTGAATTGTGTTGCAAGTGTTGAAAGAGAAGAAGTTATATGCAAAGTTGTCAAAGTATGAATTCTGGTTGTGAGAGGTTAGTTTTCTTGGACATGTTATTTTAGGTGATGGTATAGTTGTGGATCCGTCCAAAGTAGATGCAACACTACAATGGGAGGCTCCTATGTCAATTACTGAGATTAGAAGCTTTTTGGGCTTGGCTGGTTACTACCGCAGATTTATTGAAGGCTTTTCTAAGTTAGCACTTCTGTCAACCCAGCTTGCTTGTAAAGGTAAATTGTTTGTTTGAGACATCCATTGCGAGAGGAGTTTCATAGAGCCGAATAAGGGATTGACTATGGCTCCAGTTTTGATTCTTCCGGAACCTAATGAACCGTTTATGGTATATTATGGTGCGTCGATGATGGGTTTAAGTGGTGTGCTAATGCAAGATGGCAAGATTGTGCCTTATGCTTTGCGGCAACTGAGGGTTCATGAGAGAAACTATCCTACTCATGATTTGGAGTTGGCTGCAGTGGTGTTTGTGTTGAAGATTTGGAGGCATTATCTTTATGGTTCTAGATTTTTGGTATTCACTTATCACAAGAGTTTGAAGTATCAGTTTGATTAGAAGGAATTTAATATGAAGAAACGAAGATGGTTGGGATTTCTGAAGAATTATGACTTTGGCTTGAATTATCACCCCGGTAAGGTTAATGTCGTGGCTGATGCTTTAAGATGGAAGTCTTTGCATAAGTCTGCTTTGATGGTTAGAGAGTTGGAACTTATTGAACAGTTTAGAGATATGAGTTTGGTCTGTGAGCTAACACTGCAAAGTGTGAGGTTGGGTATGTTGAAGAGAAACAATGATTTTCTTAACAATATTAAAGTGAGCCAAAAGTTGGATGTAAAGTTGGTGGATTTGATGGTTAAGAGTAATCAGAATGAAGAGAGTGATTTTAAAGTGGATGAGTAAGGTGTGTTGAGATTCTGAGATAGGATTTGTATTCCTGATAATTCTGAGTTGAAGAAGATGATTTTTGAAGAAAGTCATAGGAGTAGCTTGAGTATCCACCCAGGAGCTAATAAGATGTATCAGGATCTGAAAAAGATATTTTGGTGGCACGGATTGAAGCCTGATGTGGCACAGTTTGTGTATGCGTGCTTGATTTGTCAGAAGTCGAAGGTTGAGCACCAGAGGCCTGTAGGATTGATGCAACCGTTAGATATTCTAGAGTGGAAATTGGATATCATTTTGATGGACTTTGTGACGGGATTACCGAATACTCCTAGAGGGCATGATACGATCTGGGTAGTAGTTAATAGACTGACAAAATCTGCACATTTTTTTTTCCGATTAACATCAGTTTTTAGTTGCAGAAGTTGACAGAGATATACATCTGAGTGATTGTGAAGCTGCATAGAGATCTGAGGTTTACTTCTGGATTTTGGGAGAGTTTGCAGGAAGCTTTGGGTTCTACGCTGAGGTTGAGTTCTGCCTATCATCCACAAACAGATGGTCAGACAGAGAGAACTATTCAGTCATTGGAGGATTTGTTGAGAGCTCCTGTTCTTGAGCAAGGAGGTGCTTGGGATAGTTATCTGCCACTGATAGAGTTTACGTATAATAATAGTTACCATTCTAGCGTTAGAAAGATGCCTTTTGAGGCGTTGTATGGTCAGAGGTGTAGGACGCCTTTAAGTTGGCATGAATCTGGTGAGAATGTAGTGCTTGGACCTGAGATCGTCCAACACACTACTTAGAAGGTGAAGTTGATTCGAGAGAAGATGAAAGCTTCGTAGAGTCGGAAGAAAAGCTACCATGATAAGAGGAGGAAGAATCTTGAGTTTCAAGAGGGAGACCATGTATTCTTGAGAGGCACTCCGGTGACCGGTGTTGGATGTGCTTTGAAGTCAAGAAAGCTTACTCCTCGGTTTATTGGTCCGTATCAGATTTCTGAGAGGATTGGAGTGGTTGCTTATAGAGTGGTGTTGCCACCGAATCTTTTAAAATTGCATGATGTATTCCATGTCTCACAGCTTCGGAAGTATGTTCCAAACCTGTCTCATGTGATTCTGATGTATGATGTGCAAGTGAGGGATAACCTTACGGTTGAAGCTTTACCTATAAGAACCGAAGACCGTAAAGTGAAGACGTTGAGAGAAAAGGAGATTGCTCTCGTGAAGGTAGTGTGGAGAGGCGCTGCCTGAGGGAACATGACGTGGGAATTAAAGAGTGGGACGCGAGAGTCATATCCAGAATTGTTCGCATAAGGTAAATTTTGGAGATAAAAAATGTTCTAAGTGGAGGAGAGTTGTAACACTCCGATTTATTTATTTATTTTCCTTAAATAATATTGTATGAAATGTATGTGTTAATTGATGTTTGTGGTGCTAGAGGGAACCTTAGGTGAAGGGTAGTGATCTTAGAAATGTTGAATTTAAGGTATCCGGGGTGTTTGAGTAAAATTGTAGAGATTTAGGGGTGGTGGGAGAGTGTTATTATTATTAGTATTATTTAAATTAGAATTATTTAAATAAATAATAGTGATAGTGATAATTAAATAATTATTTAATTATTATGGTGATGATGAAATAATAAAATAAATAGTTATTTTATTTAGTAGGAATAAGATGATTATTTAGAAATAATAGAATAAGAAAATAGGGAATTCAGATCAGAGTCAGAACTTAGAGAGAAAGAGAGAAAGAGCTATGGCTTGAAGAAGGAGAAGAGAACCCCATTGTTTAAGTTCAATTTCTATGAATAGCCAGGTAAGGGCGATATCTCCTCTTGTATAATGGGATTCTATGGTAATATGTGGGTGGGTAATTGTTCGCTATATGTTGATTTTTACCTTTCTCAGTATTCAGATTAATTCGATGTATGATGATGTTGATTTGTACGTGTTTGATAAATTGTGTGGCTTGTGAATGCTTAGATTTATGTATGTTTTTAGGAATTATAGTGCTAAACTGAAATAAATTAATTGGTATGAAAATTGGGGTTTTTGGGAGGTGTTGGAACTGATTTTCGTACTATTGGATTGCAGAAAAATCATTTTTTTTCAGGGTGCAACCGGTTACCAGTTTTGGTGTAACCGGTTACACTATCACAAAAAATAACATAAAAACTGGATTTTTAAGGGGTGTAACCGGTTAGAGGTTTTGGTGTAACCGGTTACACTAGGAAGGAAAAAAAATCAGAATTTTATAAAATTCATAAATTGAGCTTCGGGTCTCCGGTTGAGGTGTCGTTCGAAGCGTTGGAAAGATGATGCAGTTTACTTTATTTTAAAAGTAGTTCCAGTACATGGAATCAATTTAAATGTTGCGTTATGGTGTTGTATGGAGTGGAATTGTATGTTGTAGTGTGGTGACGTGTATGAACGTTATTGTTGTTGCATGCTATGTTACTATAATGCTGTCGTATAATGCTTGTAGAATTCTTTTGGATGCTGGTGGCCAGTATTGGCGTAGTACATTTATTAATGGTGAAAATCATTGTACATGTTATTTTTGTTGATTGTCTTGTATGAATCCTGCATCATTGTATCTGGATGATGGTCCGTTTTGGTGAGCCTCAATCCTATGGTGGGAATTGGGTGCGAGTAGTTGATTCATATGGTGATGGAATTAGTGAAACGTTACCTATGGTGATGGTAACGATATTTTGGTGAGTCTTGACCCCATTGTGATGGATCGGGTGCGAGTAGCTAGTTTTAGGTGGGAATCGATGAAGCGTGGCCTATGGTGATGGTGATGATTTTTGGTGGGCTCTGAACCTATGGTGTGGATTAGAGCGAGTGAACCTGAGCGTTCATTATTGGTACCACATGCATTGAGTTGTGTTGTTGAGTCTTATGGAATTACATACTTGTTGTATTATGATAATTGGATTGTTTGAGTGTGAGTTGTGGAATGGGTGATTATGCGTATATGTTGTTGGTGTGCTTACATATTATTATGCATTTTTATATGATTATGATTTCTCAGCTCTTCTGTTTAAATGTTACCTTTACATGAGTGTCATACCCCAATTTTGACCCTGAATTTTTGAATTAATACAGTTATCATAGCATCTGCATCAACTTCATAGCATAGCATGCATTTCATCTTGTTTAGTGCCCCAAATTATCAATAAGAGTAAATTGTCGGGTTTATAATCAAATCAGTCAAACTAAAAGTCAACTGTGCATAAAATCAATGGACGAAAAGTTTCAAAATCAAACTTGCAGTCATCAGTCATATTAATCTACGTTTCGCGTAGTTTAACATGGCGTGCTTGTTTGAATTTTTAGATTGCTTTTTGATCGCATTTTTTATCAGTTTAAGCCTTTTAACCAGATAGAATTTATTTCGAAATTTGACCAAACACTGTATTTTTTCGAGTCGTTTATTTTGCGCTGATCATTTTGGTGTATTTATTTTATTTTTTTCAAACACTTCGATACCAGTCCGATTATTCGTTTTTAACCGTTTTCTTTTAGTTTTTAGGTGATGATCTTTTTATTTTTATCAGATTTTTTATTTAAGTTTTTAAAAATAGTTATTTTACTTTTGTTTTTTTTCTTTTTTAAAAATAATATAAACATTTTTTATTTTAGGGTTAATACACCTTTTGCCCCTTGCCATATGAGCGAAATCCCAAAAACAATCCTGTAAAAAAAAAACACAGATTCTCCCCTGTCATTTTAAGATTCCCTTCTTTTAGTACTTGAGTGGATCTGGTCACTTAAAACGCTTATGTGGCAAGAACATGTTGGCAATTTTTATTTGAATCAGCTCCCATTTTTTATTATTTTTTATTTTTTAAATTTCATGTGGCATTTTTTAAATTTTTTTATTATTTTTTTTAGATTAATTTTTTTATTATTTCTCTTTTGGAAACAACTTGTTCATTAAGTTTGAAAAAGTTATTTTATGTTTAATTTCATTTTGGTAACATAGTACATCATACGCCAGTACCCACGATGATGAAAAGAAATTCTGCTACTACCATAAACTAGGGTTCATCCTAAGAAGAAAACACTAAACAAGACAAAATAAAATAGGTTTTTAATTTTCAGCTGCATTGATAAGAGTTGTCCACTCTATAAATACATAACCCAACATGAATAAATGGGCTTAGAGAGAAATCTGGGCTGAGCCCACTTGGAGGAAAATAACACAAACTAAAATCAGAAAAACAAATTAATCCATAAAATAATCATTTTGCCAAATGGGCTTCTTAATTATCCTAATGGGCCTATCACTACTATCCTGCCCAAAAGAAACCTTGTCCTCAAGGTTAGAGTGAGACTGGTCCGGCCCAATGTGTGTTTGCTGGCCAAAATTTGAAGTGGTGATGCGTTACAGCTGGGCATGGGTTGTTGGAGGATGTGAGAAGGCGTGGGAACCAGAGTGGGGTACGTGGCTGGTGGAGAGGGTTTTGTATTGGGACGTTGGGAATCCAACGGCTGAGGGTCAAGCATAGGGAAGGGAAATGAAGTGGGATTAGGTGGGGAAAGAATCTCGGGCAGTGCAGAGGCAGGGATAGTACATGGGTTTGTTTTGGGAAGTGGGGCAGTAATGGAAGAAGTGGGGGCCACGTGATGGTGAGGTAAACAAGAAATGGGACAGCTGGGGCCTTTGGACGGGTAGGATGGGTTGGGATTTTCATCCAACGGTTGCAATGGGGCGGTGGGATCTAGAAGGGTCTGATATTTGAGAGGATTTTGCGTGTACTTGGGAAAATGGTCAGCATGCGTGTTAAGTTCAAAGACATCAGAAAGTGGAATTTGCTTCAAACTCAACTCATTTTCACTTCCCAGATTCTCAACTTCTCTCGCCTCATTTTTCTTAACATTCTTTGTCTTCTCCAAAATCTTCTTGAGACCTTGTAAATCAAAACTCTCATTTGTCTCATCCTCTTTGCTTTTCTCAACAACATTTCGTACCCTTTTTGAAACTAGATCCACATTCTTCGATGTCATTGAAGATGAAAGCTTGTTGGCTTCATCCAAGGCTTCTTGAAGCGATGCTGTTTCATCTTGTTCCACCGGCTCATCAGAAAGAACATTTGTCGGAATAGGGTTCAGATCACCACTTGGATCTTGACCGTGATAGGCTCGTAGTTGGGAAACATGAAACACCGGATGAACTCGTGATGAAGGTGGAAGTTGGAGTTCATACGCAACGGAGCCAACTCTACGCAGAATGGGAAAAGGACCAAAAAAACGTTTTGAAAGCTTTTGTGAAGTTCTTTTTTGGACCGAGGTTTGGCGATAAGGTTGCAATCTCAGTAAAACGAGGTCTCCGGTTTCAAAGGTACAATCTTTTCTTTTCTTGTTTGCTTGTTCTTTCATTATTTTTTGACTTCTATTGAGGTTGGATTTTAACCGGTTTAAGATCTCTTGTCTTTGCTGTAGGGTGTTATCCAACAAGGGGAGGGTGGTGAAACCCTTGACGTAATCTTTAACCGCCGGAGGCTGACGACCATAAAGGGCTTCAAAAGGAGTCATACCTATGGAGGAGTGCCAGTTGGAGTTGTGCCAAAACTCTGCCAAGTGGAGGTATTTGAACCAAAGCCTTGGATTATCACTCGTGAAACAACGCAGATAAGTCTCTAAACATCTATTTATAACTTCAGTTTGGCCATCTGTTTCGGGATGATAAGCTGTTCTGTATTTCAGGGTTGTGCCTTGGACGCGAAAGAGCTTCTTCCAGAATGTGCTTAAAAAGATAGGATCGCGATCTGAAACAATAGTCTTGGGTATTCCATGGAGTCGGCAGATTTCCACAGAGAACCGCATCGCCAGATCTAAAGCTGAGAATTTGGTTGGCAGAGCAATGAAGTGTACAAACTTAGACAATCTGTCACATACGACCCAAATAACGGTATGTCCAAAAGATTTGGGTAGATGAGTAATGAAATCCATGGACAGGTCTTCCCAAACTTGATTAGGAATTTCCAGTGGATGTAATAACCCTTGTTTTTTTGTTGGCAGGTACTTGTTTTGCTGACAAGAGGAACAACACTTGATGAAGTTTTTCATGTCTCTATACAACCCAGGCCAAAGAAAAGTGGTAGAGATGCGAGCTAAGGTGGGCCGGAGACCCGAGTGACCAGCTGATGGAGTATTGTGGTATTCAGTGAGGAGCTTGACTCGAAAATCCATGTCGTCAGGTACAAAGATACGATCCTTGAAATAGAGAAGACCTTGTCTGAATTTGTAAACCTCTTGCATCTTTTGTTCTTTTCTGTACTTTGTAATGAGATCTTGACCTTTCTTCTGTTTTGCATAGTATTGTTGGAGATGCGAAATGAAGTCTGGAAGTGGTGATGAGATTGCAAGCATCCAGGGTGCATCTTCCGTGTGTTGCCTGCTCAAAGCATCAACTACACTGTTTGATTTCCCAGGTTTGTAAAAGATCTCAAAACTAAAGCCTTGTAACTTTGCTGCACACTTTTGTTGTTCAGGAGTCTGAATGGTTTGTGTCAAAATATTTTTTAAACTTTTTTGATCTGTGAAAATGTGGAAATGTTGACCAATGAGATACTGACGCCATTTTTTGACAGCTTCGGTGATGGCGTACATTTCCCGAACATAAACGGATCCAGCTTGGAGTCGAGGGCACATTTTTTTACTGAAGAAGGCTAGAGGGTGACCATCCTGTGAGAGGACTGCTCCAATGGCAACAGCGGACGCATCAGTTTCGACAACAAAAGTCTTGCTGAAGTTTGGAAGAACCAGTATTGGAGTATTTGTCATGATTTGTTTTAGATTTGTAAAAGCTGAGTCAGCTGCTGTATTCCATGTAAACTTGTTAAAACGTAAAAGATCGGTGAGGGGAGCGGCGAGTGTGGCGTAGTGGCGGACAAACCGTCTATAAAATCCGGTGAGGCCTAAAAATCCCCTGAGTTGCGTGAGTGAACGAGGCTTCGGCCAATCCATGATTGCTTGAATTTTTTCTTGGTCAGGGGTAACACCTTCAGAAGAGATAACATGACCTAGATAATCCACTTTAGGAACTGCAAAAACACACTTAGATAACTTGGCAACAAACTGATTTGAAGCAAGTAATTCTAAAATCAAGGTTAAGTGAAATAAATGATCTGAATAAGTAGCGCTATAAATCAAGATATCATAAAAAAAAAAGAACAAACCGTCTTAAGTAAGGTCGTAACAAATCATTCATTGCCAATTGAAAAGTACTAGAAGCATTAGTAAGCCCAAAAGGCATCACCAAAAACTCATAGTGCCCATCAAAGGTTCTGAATGCTGTTTTGTGTGTATCTTCTGGGACAACCCGAATTTGATGGTAGCCTGACCTTAGGTCAATCTTTGTAAACAAAGTAGCAGAACCCAATTCATCAAAAAGCTCATCAATGGTGGGAATAGGGAAACGATCACGTATTGTTACAGCATTTAAGGCTCTGTAATCCACACAAAATCTCCATGAGCCATCTTTTTTTCGAACCAGCAAAACTGGTGATGAAAATGGACTAGTACTGGGTTTGATAATTCCTTCCTCTAGCATGTCATGAATGATTGTGGTCATTGCTTCCTTTTGTGAATAAGGATAGCGGTATGGTTTAACATTGATAGGCTGGGAATTAGGTTTGAGGGGAATATGGTGGTCATGTTGACGACTAGGTGGTAGTCCATGAGGTGGTTGGAAAACTGAAGGGTAAGACTGGATAAGGGCAGCAATTTCTGGTTGAGTGGTGGTATGCAAATTGTCTGATTTTGGAGTGGGAGAGGATGGGGTGAAAGTAGAAGTAGGTTGATAAAGTAAGAGATGCATGGAAGCAACAGAGTCCATGTGTAAAAGGTGTTTAATTTGGGTAAAAGTAGATGGAATGGGAGTGTTAGTGGAGTCACCTTCTATGGAGATTTGCTTGTCTTCATAATTGAAAGAGATTTGTGGAATGGAAAAATCAGCAATGAGAGGACCAAGGGTACGCAGCCATTCCATTCCTAGCACTACATCAGCTCCTTCAATAGGAATTAAGTAGAAAGGAATAAAGAACAGGTGGTCTTGTAGGGTGATTGGAACTTGTGAACATGTACCTGAACAAGGAAGTTTAGATCCATTCCCAACCATAACTAAAAAATTGGAAATTGGAGCAATTGGAATTTTGAGGTGAGTGGCAATCCTTGGTTGAAGGATATTGTGAGTGCTGCCAGTATCAATTAGGACTGTTACAATTAGGCCGTCAAGAATTCCTTTAAACTTTAAAGTTTGAGGGGAAAAGAAACCGTTGACTGCTTGTGGTGAAAGTTGGAAATATGTTTCTTCATGCGCCTGACCTGTAGGTGTTTCTTCCACGGAAAAAGAGTTGTTAGTAGTGTCTTCCGTGGCACCCAAATTAGGATCATCCTCAACCATTAACAATAGAAATTTTCCTGTTGAACATTTATGGCCAGGAATGAACTTTTCGTCACAATTGAAACAAAGGCCTTGTGCGCGACATTCAGCTTGTTGTGCTGGGGTGATTCGTCTTATTGGAAATCGATTGGAATTGGGTGTGGGCTGGGCTGCTGTGGGTGGTTTGGAAAGTGAGGTTGAAGGGGGTTGATTTGAGGTCTGTTTGGGATAGGTGGGCTGGGTAGTTGAGTTGGCACTTTGGACATAAGGGCTCTTGAATTTGGGTTTAGAGTCTTTTTATCTTGGCTTCAATGAGTTTAGCTAAGCCGATGGCATGGGAAATAGATTGGGGCCGCTGAACAGCAAGTTCATTGCGAATTTCTGGAAGTAAACCAGAAATAAAACAATTCAAGATAGCTTCTGGTGGTAATCCAATGACCCTGTTCCCCAACTTTTCAAAATTAGCCTGATATTCTGAAACACTGCCATGCTGTCTGAGTTTAAATAATTGAGCTTGGTGATTTTCATAAGTTGAGGGACCAAACCGTAATTCCACCGCTCTAGAAAATGCTTCCCAAGTTGTAAGTTCAGTACTTTGATACATCCACTTATACCAGCCAAGGGCTTCTCCCTTCATGTAAAAAGCAGCCATAGATAATCGATTTTCCATGGGAATGTTGTAAAAAGTAAAAAACTGGTCAACTTGAAAAAGCCATTCCAAGACATCAGTACCGTCAAAAGTGTTAAGCTCGATTTTTGGAGTACGAAAAACTGGTGGTTGGACATTAGTGTGTGGGTTAAGTTGAGAAAAAGGGAAAGGTTGTGGAAAAGGGTTGCTGTATTGAAAAAAAGGGTGGTGTTGCTGTTGTGGAATGTTATTAAGTAAAATGGAGGAATAAAGGGGTGGTGGGTCGTTGAGTATTTGTGGTGGATGAGTGTATTGAGGTGGAAAGGGGTTTGTGAAAGCTGGTACATAATGCTGAAATGCAGAATTAGTTGAGTGTAAGCTGGAAATGGGTCGTGTGAAGGTAGGTGGTGGTAGTGGTGGTGGTGTATATAGTTGGCTACTAGTGAGTGTGGAGCTGATATAAGGTGTAGATGTAGTTAAGGGTAGTGTAGGTATACCTGATGTAGATCTGGATGTTGCTGTAGCTGTAGATCTGGGTGTAGAAGTA
Source organism: Lathyrus tuberosus (assembly GCA_022829125.1). Taxonomy (NCBI): domain Eukaryota; kingdom Viridiplantae; phylum Streptophyta; class Magnoliopsida; order Fabales; family Fabaceae; genus Lathyrus; species Lathyrus tuberosus. The sequence continues at coordinate 2,050,920 of JALAZF010000199.1, read as the reverse complement.
GGAGTAGAGATAGTTGTAGAAATAGATCCAGATCTTGCTGTCATTGCTGCAAACTGCTGTGTCATCAAAGCTGTTAGAGCTGCAAAGTTGTTATTCATAGCTGTCTCCAAATTATTGTGGTTTGTGTTGATTTGGTCAAGTTGTAATGCTACAGCTTGGTTATTAGCATCCATGGTAGATTCCAAATTTTCATGGGTTGAGATGAGGTCTTCAATACGTTGGTTGGTAGCTTGAAGGGTATCATCTAGGTCTTTAGGTGTAGGATTTGTGAGTTTGGGAGGCATTGAAGAAGGAGATGAAAGCACCAAATGATGAAAAGAAATTCTGCTACTACCATAAACTAGGGTTCATCCTAAGAAGAAAACACTAAACAAGACAAAATAAAATAGGTTTTTAATTTTCAGCTGCATTGATAAGAGTTGTCCACTCTATAAATACATAACCCAACATGAATAAATGGGCTTAGAGAGAAATCTGGGCTGAGCCCACTTGGAGGAAAATAACACAAACTAAAATCAGAAAAACAAATTAATCCATAAAATAATCATTTTTCCAAATGGGCTTCTTAATTATCCTAATGGGCCTATCACACGAGGACCACTTTTTCCTCTCACGTTAACATGATAACTCTCTCCCATTTGAATTTTAAAGAACAATAGAATAAAGAAATATACAAAAAGGCTGCATAAAGACAAGAACCTTCATTTTTTCCCTCTTTCTCACCATATATCAGCACAACCCTCTCACATTCTTCTCCATCAACCTTCACTCTAACTCTTCATCACGCCTCATCTTATATCACACAAAAATCACTCCATATTTTGTTCTCACAGTAACCAAACAACAACCTCATCTTTGGGAAACATCACATCTATTCTTCATCTCCATAAACACAACGCATAAACCATAAACACAAAGCTACCCTTTTCATCCTTATAATTAACCAAGGAACCACTCTCTCTAGTTTTGACCCCATACACCTTCATTTTTCTATTCAAAAATCTACCCCATATCCTTCCAACAAAACCTCAACAACCATGCTCACCATTCCAAACTCACTCCATCCATTCATTTCCATAAACAACAACATATAACTTGCATCATCACCACCACACTTAAACAACAACATCCACGAACAAAACAACCACCCGTTCGTTAACTCGTTCCGATTCCAAACTCAACTCAACTCTACTTCTCAAATCATTATAGATCTTCTCAAACTCAAACCCTATTTTGCGATTCTTCAACTTCCTTATTCATTTTCATGAGGGTTAATTATATGATCCCCTGCTATTAGAGCGAGATTTGATTTTTTCTTCCTGAAGTTATTTTTTTTTAACGCCCTCATATAAAATCAAAAATTAACTTTTACCACACCTTATCCCTTGTTTGGGTGACTAAGTATATGGTAAATGACTATGTGGCAGTCCAGTTGGATTTTTGTATGCCATGTGACGTCAACTTGAATTTTTAATTCTATTTATTTTTAATTTCATTTCCACGTAATATTTGAAATTTATTTTTAATTCAATTTATTTAATTTACGTTTATTTATTTTTTTTTAAAAATTTATTTAATTTATAATTTTTTTATTTATTTAATTTTTATTTGCTTAAACATAATATATATTAAACATATTGGACTCAATATACCAACACATAAGCCCAATGTTATAGCCCATTACTTCTAACTCATTTGCAATTGATTTTGTAAATTAGATATATAAACATTAAAAAATTTTAACCCACAAACGATGTGGGACTTGTAAAGCTGGAAGTGTATCTTTTCTGCAAGAACATGATAGAAGCTTTGGTTTGATAAACTTTAGGTACATTGATACCATCAAAGAAGCTGTTGAAAGATGCTTTTGCTTGTTCATGTGGGAAACTATAATAATGCTTCTTGGATGGTGTTGTTAACGTTGCAACCAAAACTTGTTTTTATTGCTTCAAGACATTTGAGTTGTGACAGTAAAAGCAATCAAGCACCAAAACTTGTATTCACTGCACCATGCACCACTTTGTTGCACCATGCACCATGAATATTCAAATTTTATCACACATAAATTTACTAGTGCTCACAAACATAATAAAAAACGAACGCTAACAATACTCACTCCTACACATGTAATAGTCCAGTTAGAATTCTAATAAACTAAACTAATTTTTACTATTTGTTTCAAACTCACATAGCAATTCAGTTTAAACATAACATCACCTAACTAACTCTAACAGTTCAATATAACTAAGCTAGTCCCTAGCTGATTTTACCTAACTCATTTCACTAACCAAACTTAATTCAGTAACTGATTCACAACTCCTAAATAAGCTAACTTCTAACTGATCAGTTTAACTAACATTGAACTTCACTAACTCTCAAAATAACAAACTTCTAACAGTCCAATAACTCTGTTAACCTTTTTAACTAACTTACACATTGAATCTAACTAACATTAACCCTAGTGATGCTACTACTTCAGAAGTTGCTTCTTTAATGCATCATGGTGTTTGGGGAGGTGGGAATAGTCATAACTTGTTCCATGAAAATCAAGCTAGTTTGTGGACAAATAGAGGTGTTACTGTTGCCAACAACAACAACATGGGTTTAGCTTTCTATAATGATTGTAATAATCCTCTAGCTCAAGGAGTCTCTTCAAGTAGTGGTTTCATGAGTGTTGATCCTCTTGGACCCTTTACTGGTTACGAAACAATATTGAAAAGTTCAAGGTTTTTAAAACCTTGCCAACAGTTGTTAGAAGAATGTTGCTGTCAATCTGGTGTAAACATTGGAAAACCGTGTGAAAATGTTCCAAAATGGGTTTCTCAAGATGTTGTTAATGTTAATGTTAATGTTGGAGATGATGAAACTGGAAAAGGTAGTAGTAGTTCAGGTGGTTCATACTCTATGTTTTATGGTTCAAAAAAGAAAGAGAAGTCCCACATTGGAAGTTTAAAATAAAATGTAAGTATATATATACTAAACAAACAAGTGTCTAAATGAGTTGAAAACAAACTAAGTAAATGGGCTGCTGCTAGCTATGGGCTTATGCGTGATCTTGGCCCAAAAAAATTAATTTTTAAAATAACAATTTAAATAAATAATATTTATACAAAAATAAATTAAAATTAAATTAATAGATAAATGCCACTTCTGTGCCATGTAATCAAGATAAATGCCACATTGCCAATTGGAGAATACACAGTCACCCAAACAAAGGATAGAGTGTGGTAAAAATTTATTTTTGATTTTATAAGGGTGCATTAAAAAAGAAATACTTCAGGGGGCAAAACCAAATCTCTTTTCCAATGATTTTGCTTGGCCGTTAGCTAAAATAATTGAGATCATTTAGTTCCCGAATTTGGACGGATAGTGGATGCGAATGATAGATGCTGCCGCTGAGGTTAAGGAAAATCTATTTGCTGTTAGTGATTCTAAGTTACATGGACAAATGTGCAAGGCTCTTTCTATAGTATATTGCAAAGTATTGTCAGTGTTTCTTTCTTTAGAAGCAGCTAGGCCTAGGAGTAAAACCGGAATTCAGGCATTATGTTCATTGCTATAACCGTGGAAACACCAAAATATCCCTTCTGTTTCAAGCCGCATTGAACAAACGGTAGCTTCAACTTTTTGTCGCGGATCCGTTCACGTATTCAGCTCACCGCCACGAGTTTTAGCTGAAACACGGATCAGTTTTCTCCGTTGCACTCAATCCAAGCTTCGATAACAGTTTAAGCTACATCACTCAGCATTAACAACTCAGCAGCAATCGACTCAAATTTCGCATTCGCATTCGTTTTCATTCTCTGCCGGTTTGTGTCTATCTCATTTTTGCAGCTCGTGTTCCGTTCATGTTTATGCTAGCATATCGATTCACATTTAATCCTGCTTTGATATGTTTGTTTTCAATCCATGGCTGATTTCTATGATAGTTTTCTATTTTACGTACAACCATGTCATTTTGATGGAACTTTGAATTCATGCGTGGATTTTTGCTTTGTGTGTGCAGACCATATTTTGTTTTAGTTCTGAAAATGTAGTCTTGTCCCTTCTTGCATGTGCAAATACTGCAAGTTTCATTTTTATAAGTAAATACACATACTTTAATTTAAAGTTTGATAGATGCATATACTACTTGTTTCATTTTCTTTATGAGTAAATATATACATACTTTAGTTAAAATTTAATGTATATATACGTGCTGTAATGTATTATATATATATATATATATATATATATATATATATATATATATATATATATATATATATATATATTTATGAGAAGCTAATTCATTAAAAGGCAGAAGCAGAGTACAAAGATTCACAATCCAAACTTGGGATATGGCCAGTCCAGGTTCTTGAGCCTAATGATCTGCCTATACCAACCATATTATGAGCATCTACATTGCTCATCCTATTAATAAACATTACAACTACATCAGCACATTCACAGAAATTAACTGTCTACACTTCATAACTATGGGTTCTAAAACAGCACTAAAGTTCAGTCCATTAATACAATCAACAACAAAAAGTGCGTCCGACTGGACCACGAAGCTACGTAAACCCAATTCCTTTGCCGTATGCAACGCCCAACGGATAGCCATCAGTTCTGCACTGGCGGGATCAGTCACACTAACCAATTTTTTGGATACAGCGAGAAATATGTTTGATGTTGGATCTCTAATGATGCATCCCATGGATATAAAGCCGTCATTAAAACATCCTGCATCGGATTGAACAATCCAACCTTTGTAGTTCTCCATCTTCCACCCGGTTTGACATGTGTTAGCAGCGAACCCCTTCATATCATCCACACTTTCATTGAAAACTTCCCATATTTCCTTAGCCACCAAACTTGGATCAGGCTTTGCGTTTTTAAAGACAACATTGTTTCTGACCTGCCAAATCTTCCAAAGATAAGTGGCAATGAGCTTGCCCATCATATTATCTTTCTTGGCAAAAATAAAGCCTAACCAGTCGTGTATGTTCCCAGTTTCAGGGGGACGGATTCCCAACGGGGCTGAAAAGAGAGTTTTTTTGGCAAAGACACATCTAAGAAAAAGATGAGAGGAAGATTTAGGTTCCATATTGCAGAAGGGACACAGGTTATCAGAATGCATACCTTTCCTTTGCAGGTTGTCTTTGGTTGGGAGGATGTTTTTCAATAAGCGCTAAACGAGATTCTTGATTCTGGGATTGACTTTCAATTTCCAAAGGCCTTTCCAAAACTTCTGATAGCCGCTGTTAGAGGAACCCGAAAGTTTTTTCCTTCTTTGTTCTCCAAGCCAATGATAGGCGGTCTTGACAGAGAATACCCCACTCTTTTCATGATACCAAATAAGCTTATCTTCAGGGAGGTTTGCAGATAGAGGAATGCTCCTGATATGCGTCACATTGTGGGCATTAAAGTTGTCCTTGAGAGTATCCAGGTTCCAGCACGCCAAGTCATTATCGATGAGGTTGCAAACCTTCGTCTTAGGAGCGAGATTCCTGGCCATTGTAGTAGGCTGGAAACCTGGCAGTGTAGAAATCCACCTGTCCACACTAATACTGATTTTCGATCCATTTCCAACTCTCCAACAAGTTCCTTGTATCACCAAATCTTTTGAGCTTAAAATACTCTGCCACGCGTGACTAGGTTTGAAACCAACAGGAGCAGAAGTAATAGAGCATCTAGGATAGTGTCATACCCCAAATTTTGACCACTAAGATTTCCCATCATTGTGCAAATCATCATCACAATATGGATGAATCATTATGCTTCATTAGTCTCCCCAAAGATGGGTGAGCATTCACTGCTATCAAAATTAGGGTTTCAAGCCCTCTCAGAGTTCTTAGACAAATGATCAATCAAGAAATGACATGATCTTCAACTTGTCTAACCTCTCAAACATCCACAATGGATCAAGAGGACTCCCACATCAAGGATTAAGCACAAGGTTGCTCCCTTCTAGGTGGATCAAGCCTCAAGATCGCCAGTGTCACCAAATTAGGGTTTTGGTCGACCAGGGCCTCCAGTTGGAAATTTTCCTCTGGGCATGAGCCAATACTTCAAAGCATATCCTAATATGCTCCATGGAACCTCATGGACCCAATTATCAAGTCAATTTTGCCTCAGGGGATGCATTCATCAAAAATCAGGAATTAGGGTTTCTTGACCTAATTCACCCCTAAGTTGACTTTTGGGACAAATCATGAGCCAAGACCTCAAGAGAGGATTTGAGGGTCTCCAACATACCACATTGATCCATTTGCAACAATGGATTGATCCAGGAAGCTTGAGCAACGAGTCTCAATTTCATTTGAACCACAGTTAGGGTTTCGCGAGAAAAGTCAACTGTAACTTTGACTTTTGACTAGGACATGCTCCCAAGCCCTAAGACATGATTCAATACACCCTATAACACCCATGGAACATGTCCATCAAGTTTGATTTAGGTCAAGTACATGATTTCCTAAAGGATTGCACAGTTTGGAATTCATCAGATAAAAAGTCAACTGTGCACAAAAGTCAACTTTGACTTTTTGAGATTTTTCACAAAAATGGATTTTTAACCCTAAAATGATGTTAATGTATGATTTGAATCATCATTCATCAAGAAAAATCAAAGAAAGTGGGATAACTTGTAAAAGGGGTAACCATAAAAACTTAGAAAATTTTCTAAGTTATGAACAAAGTGGCAAGGGTACCAACTTTGGAGGATCATAACTCCTAAACCACAAAGCCATTTTTACCCATCCAAAACTTGATTTGTAGATCTCATGGCCCTCTACAAAAACTTCAACTAGACCTCATTCCAATTCTTCATGGATTTTGAGTTATGGATTGATCAAAATCACAAAAAGTGAAAATGTCACTTTTTTCCAACACTTAGTGAAATTTTCACTAAGTCAGAATCTGCCTTCACTTTTTTCCAAATGCAGGGACATTTTTCACTTGGATCCAAAAGGTATCAAAACCAAATATGATCAAACAGTTTTTGTATCATATAAGGGCTTTCCAAAATGGCCAAGAACGTCAACAAATTCAATTTGAGCTAAGAGTTATGGTAGTGGCAAAGTTCCTTGCTGAAAACTGCCAAGGCAAGGCATAATTTTGCATTTTTGGTCAAATTTCCAAAATCAGCCAATTCCAAGCCTTGTCATCATCTTGGACACATCTGAGGATCAAATCTAAAGGGGAAAATCACTGAGTCAAGCCTCCAAAGTCCTTGGAACAAGAAGTAGCATGCCAAACCTAGAATTGCCTAAAAGAGGGACAAGACTCCAATTTTGGATTGAAGCATTTAATAGATGCTTTGAGGTGGCATGGACTGACACATTTGCAACTGAATTCAGTCAAGATTCCTCCAACAAGTAGGGAACCAAAGCTCTGTGCTCTAACCACTAGTCAATGGCTAAAGGAGACTTGGATTTTCATTTGCCAACATTGGCCAAACCTCTGCTGCAGTTGCCATTCACTATTCCTTGCAAAACAAACTTGCTCTAGTATAAATAGAGCTCATTTGTGATCAGTTTGAGTACACCAAAGCCATCAAACAGATGCTTTCCTCAAAATCTCTTCTTTCACTCCAATTTTGCCTTCTAAGGCAAATCACTATCGGGTTTTGAGTTTGAGAGCTTTTCCAATCAAACCAATCACACGCACACCTCATAAACATCATATGTAGGTGATCCAAACTCTCACAAGTGACCTGTAATATCAAAATCACAAAGTCACCTCTCAAAACCTCAAAATAGGCTTTTTGTGTATTTTTCAAGCCATGTCTTGATTCAGTCACTTTCCAAACCAGATAAAACCTCAAACACACTCCAAATATCATACTTGAACTGTCCCAAATGGTTCCCCCCATCTGGAACACCATTTGAGAGAGTTGCTATTTTGGTCACTTTTAACCCCTTTTGCAAGAAAGGGCCAGTTTGTGTTTTTGCAAGTACCAGCTGATTCCAATCATCCTAAAAGCTTCTAAGGGATCATTTGAGTGTGTCTAAAGAATCAAATCATTTCTGGAATAAGAGGCTTGACAGATTGCACAAAAACTCCAAAAAGCTCAAAAAGAGGTAAGCCTCATGACTTGAACTTTCCAAAATATGCAATGCTTTGAAGTCCACTGATCATGCACACCTCATACATGTTATATATGTTGTGTTTGAACCAATTGATCATGTAATTCATGCCTGTATCAAAGTGTAGCATAGAAAATGCAATTATAGGCCTTTTTCAAAACCACTATCGGGTTTTGAGGAGGGAGTGTGATCTGAAAAAACTACCACCACCATTTGATTCCTTGTGAAATTCTGGTCCAGATGCATATAAATTTTGTCTCAAACCCCACCCATGCCATTTTGTGTTTTTTTTTTCACATTTTGCCATTTTTTTTCAATATTTTTATGTTTTATTAATTAATTAGAAAATTAATAACTCTTTTAATTTTAATTATTTTTGATTGGTTCTTTTTGCAAAAATCACAAAAATGTTGAAATATTTTATTCCACAAATAATTAAGTTTATATTATTTATTTAATATTATTAGTATTTTTGTGAATAAATTCATTTTTATTTGTTTTTAAACATTTTAAAATGAACATTCATCTTGAAAAATCAAGACCAAATGAGTTTTAATATCTCTTGTGATTAAAACTTCATTTTTCAAACCTTAAACAAAAATCACAAGTGGTTTATTCAAATTCATTTGGTATTTTTCATTGATTTTCTTTTAATATTTACTTTTAAAAGAATAACAAATTAGGGTTTCTTTGATTTTCACCCTCACCAATCATTTTCAAACACTTTGGGCCTCTAATAGAGTGTAAGACCCAAGCCTTTTTGTAAAATAACCTATTGTGGGCCTCACTTATTGTATAAGTCCGCCGGGTATTTTCAAAAACCTCGGCGTAATCGTCGTTTTGTACACAAATAACCTTGGGCCTACCCTCGAGTAGTAAGACCCATTCTTCTTTTTTAAAAACATTTTGGGCCTCTAATAGAGTGTAAGACCCAACCCCTTTTGTAAATACACAAATTTTTTGGGCCTCACTTATGGTATAAGTCCCGTTGTATTTCAAAAAGTTCGACGCAATCATAGTCCGTTGAAAAACAAACCTTGGGTCTCTCCTCGAGCTATAAGACCCATTCAAAACCTTTTGGGCCTCTATTAGAGTGTAAGACCCAATCCCCTTTTAACCAAAACAAATTTGGTCCTCAGATATTGTATAAGTCCCTCTGTGTTAAAAGAAAATCTCGGCGTGATCGCCATTTCAAAACAAAAAAAACATCTGGGCCTACCCTCGTGTTATAAGCCCCATCCTTTTTCAAAACTCTTTGGGCCTCTTGAGAGAGTGTAAGACCCATCCCTTTGTACAGAAAACCTTTCTTGGGCCTCAGTCACTTATATAAGTCCCTGTACAAATTCAAACTCACAGTGCGACCACTGATAAAACCTTGGGCCTCTCCTTGAGTTGTAAGCCCCAAAATCTTTTCAAAATACTTTCTCCTTTGATTTTGTATGTAATATTGTTATCAAAGCTTTCTTTGTTGAACAACTAACCAAATAGCATGGAAGCTCTACAACCGAGTAAGTGTTTATACACTTTCATTTACCGCTTTCATATACATATAACTGTATTGTGGGGCTGTTTTGCTGTAAGTCTTCTTTCATAAACTCATATCAACTGTGTAATAATAGTATAGATATTTAGAGTTTCCCCGGCAACTATGTCTAGCATTAAGCCGGTTGATCAATCTTAGAAGTAGACAAAACTAGATCCTCATAGGATTACCAGATACAGTCTTCCCTCCTCTTGGGGGTTAAACAATATGGAAACGTGAAAGGCAGCATTCTCGGTGAACCCTTTCACAGACTGTCACCTTTAGAAATCATCAAAGAAACTCTATTCCCCAAAGATGATCTTTTCTTCGTGAATGGCGTCTCTTGAGTTTCTTCCAAATTCTCGAACTTTCCTGGCTTGATCTATTCTTTGTGAATAGCCTGTCTTGAATTTATCGGGGTTTGGGGACCCACAGGCTTCTTAAAGCATCCTCGCCTCCTCTTGGGCGTTGTACAAGGACTCGTCGACTTCTTAGAAGTATTCACAACCTCCTCTTAGGCTTCGTATAAATCATTTCTTCCTCCGGAAATGATAGCCTCCTCTTGGGCTTCGTACAAATTATCCCTCGGCTTCTTAAAAGTTTCCAGCCTCCTCTTGGGCTTCGTACAAATTGTCCCGACGACGTCCTAGAGGTATAGGAACAGAAATTAGTCATCTTAATAGAACAGTCTTTCAAAAAGTCTAGATCTTGCTACTGCTGTTTCTTAAACGTAGTACAAAAGATGAAGCTCTAGACTTGGACAGTCTAATTCCCTTGAGTCTCAAAGACATTCTCAAGCTCCTTTAAAAAACTAGGAGATGAAACCCGTAGACTCAAACAGTCTCAATACCCTTTGGATTTCCCATTTCCTTAAAGAACGGGAGATAACCCTGATCCTCGAATCAAATCCCTGAGTGCAAACAGTGCTCATATAAGAACTAATTTTCTCTTTAAATCAGCATACTAGACCTGTTACTCGACTGAAACTGTAACCCTGGCCTCCTCTTGGGCTTTGTACAATGATTCTCCCCAGCGGAGTTAACCTTTTCGGACTCTCTTGTTGAGTCAACCTTTTAGCCTTCATCTCGGGCTTTGTACGAGATACAAAAACACTCTCTTGTTGAGTATAAAAGACTCTCTTATTGAATCAACCTTTTAGCCTTCATCTCGGGCTTTGTACGAGATACAAAAACACTCTCTTGTTGAGTATAAAAGACTCTCTTGTTGAGTCAAACCTTTTAGCCTTCATCTCGGGCTTTATACGAGATACAAAACACTCTCTTGTTGAGTATAAAAGACCCTCTTGTTGAGTCAAACCCTTTTAGCCTCCGTCTTGGGCTTCGTACAAGACACATATAAAAGATTCTCCTGTAGAGTCAACCCTTTTAGCCCCTCTCTCGGGCTTTGTACGAGACTGTTAGCTCCTATTTTCGACGCTACATGATTTTAAACAATTTGGCTTTTAAAGAAGTTACTCTTTAAAATAATAAGCTAAAGAAGAAGGATTCGACCAGAAGGCCTTCGACTATATTCGTTGAAAACCCGAGTCGAATAGAATGATTTTAGAACTTCAAATATTTCTAAGTCCAAGGAGTCAATTCGACATGGTGAAGTGGCTATGGATAATGCGCTGCAGTTACAACTGAATAGTGGAGGGAAGTTCTACTATTTGAATTTGAAAAGAGGACAGGTGGCGAAGATCCAGAAGTTGAAGACATGCGAAGTGCCAAGTGGCGTGATCTAGGAGTAAACCGTCAAATGGTGGTTACTTTAGAGTATTATAAATAGGTTAGTCCTAGAGTTAGAATAGGTGTGAAAAATCATATTTGTACAAGTAACTCTATATTCACTCAAAGTATCTAGTGTGTCGAGAAACAAGTGAAGTGAGAATGTACGTGATTGTAATCACCATTATCCTTTATTGCAATGCAATTTACTTTGAAGTTTCTGTTTTAGATTCTTTACTTTGAAATCTTTTTCACAAACTTTTACCTTTCAAGTCAGTTACACTACCAAGTCTTTACTTTGAAGTTTTACATTAAAAGCCTTTACTTTCAAGCATTTACCTTTCTACATTTTAAGATCTTTATTTATTCCTTTCTAGCATTTAACTCCAGCTTTTATCAAACCTTTACATTCAACCTTTTCTTTCCTTTGATGTATTGTTCGACTTAGGTATTTCTTTGATCTTTATCGCTTTCCTTTACACTTCAAACACCCCTTTTTATTTATGTGCATTGTCGAAAGGCATACTTTACCAAATCGTGAAATATTCTAAATACACATACATCACATGTCCTACGATCAATCTGATCGATCCTGTAAGCTACTAGAACTTTATTGTTTTAGAAGATCAGCGGTTGTTTACCAATTTTCAAGGTAAACAAATTGGCACGCCCAGTGGGACAGTGCTAAACGTGGATTTGGAAGTTTATAACTTTAAAATAATTGCCAAAAGGAAGTTTTATAACTGCTTTTTTTGAAATTTTTTCATTTTGTTGGTCGAAATTGTGGCGAACTTTATTGGATGTACTTGAGAAGTGGAAAGGTAGCCAATTTAAGTGAATATAGGCCAAAGAGAAGAAACGTGAGGAGAATGACATTTGGCCAAGGAAATTCAAATCCCGGTTCTACTGGGACTAATACTCAACCAAGCAGTTCAAGTGTTCAGAACAGCACCATCAATCCTCAAGAATTACCAAGAAGTACTTTGGCGCCAACTCCAATTCCGTTGATAGAAGGGTCGACAGTGTTAACCATGGTGACAGAACCAGCACTTTCGACAGCAGGACCAGGAGCGACATATGTCAGGCCTTACACTCAGCCAGTCCTGGAGTACATTGGTCCATCAGTGACGAATCTTCAGACTCCACAAGGAGGAGTTTCGACGTATAGGCAATTTCCTTCCCCAGGATTTTCACAACCTTTGCCTAGGAACCTAGTCTATGGCATGCCAACGGCAATGATACAGAATCTGCGTACTGCACCCCCAATATATTCAGAAAATGTGATATCTTCCCCTTTACAGGAGTCAGGTTCTGGCATTAACATGGGTCAAAACAGCCAGTCCATAGGTTTGGGATATTCTGCTCAAGGACCCAACTTAACAAATGAGTCTGTAGCATATTTGAGGCAACAGATGGATGAGAGCAATATGCAAATGGTACATACTTTGTCTCAGACAATGGGAGAGATTTTCTAGCCCTTAATCCAGAATATTACTCAAACCAATCAAATGATGACAGCCCAGATGGCGCGTATAGCAGAATTCATGGGAATGCCCGCTCCAGTTCAAAATCAAGGAGTCGAGGGGAGGGAGAACGCTCAACAAGTGAATCCAGAGTTGGTCAAACCACCTAGGGAGGAGCCTCCTAGAAATCAAATACCAATACTTGAAGAGGAAGAACCAAGGATGGTGCTAGTGAACAGAAATCAAAACGCTGATCATCTGGTGAATCAGGTTCGACGCAATAATGTAGCAGCAGAGAACAATTTGGCAGGCATCGTCGAAAGAATAATGGCTCGAAATGGCCTGAATATGGGTTTTTTCTAGGCCAACATTTACTTCGCCTATAGTAGACTATATACTCCAAGCTGAATTGTCTCCCAGGACAAAAGTACCAAAGTTTACTAAGTTCTCAAGAGATACTACAGAATCTACCGTCGAACTTGTGGCGCGCTACCTGATCGAAGCTGGTGAAATTGCGAATGATGAGAGTCTGAGGGTGAAGTATTTCCCTAGTTCCCTCATTAAAAATGCATTCACGTGGTTCACTACGTTACCATCTGGTTCGATTTGTAATTGGACCCAGTTAGAACGTTTGTTCCATGAGCAATTTTACATGGGTCAGACTAAAATTAGTTTGAAAGAATTGGCTAGTGTGAAACGAAAGTTCAATGAGCCAATAGATGATTACTTGAATAGGTTTCGACTAATCAAGGCTAGATGCTTCACACAAGTGCCTGAGCATGAACTTGTCGAAATGGCCGCTGGTGGCCTTGATTACTCTATCAGGAAAAAACTGGACACCCAATATTTATGGGATATGGCCCAGTTAGCTGACAGAGTTCGACAGCTAGAGCGTCTCAAAGATGAGAAAGCTAGGGTGAATAAGAATAGGAAGGTGGCTTACGTCGAATAGCAGGAGGGTATCGACGAGTTATATGATGAGTCCGTTAGGTTCGACGAAAATGAAATAGACCTTGCTGAACTTAAGAAGGGCCCTCCTTATTCTTGTAAATTATTAGTCCTTTCAAATGGAAAAAATCCTGTCGAATCTGAAAAGAACGATAGGTTCCCAAAGAAAACATATACTTTCGATATCACAAAATGTGACAAAATTTTTGATTTGTTAGTTAAGGATGGTCAAATACTAGTGCCTCCTGGTGCTAAAATACCACCTTTAGAGCAAAGAAAAAAGAGAGGTTTTTGTAAATACCATAATTACTTGGGTCATAAGACGTCTCAATGTTTTCTTTTCAGGGATTTGGTGCAGAATGCTATTCAGGAGGGAAGGCTCAAATTTGGGGAGAAGACTAAGACCCAGATGAAGATTGATACCAACCCCCTTGAAGTAGCTGAAGCAAATTACGCAGAGCCTGAGGAGGTCAACATGGTCGAACTAGTTGAATTGTCTGACAGAAGTTTGGATAGTGTTAGTACCAACGAAGCTCTTGGCAGAAATGCCACAGTGGTGGAGGTTACTGAGGACCTTACCAATGATGTTGTGTTTATTAGAGAGGCTGAAGAAATGGATGGCTACCAGCTTGAGCATTTGATATGTATGGCTGCTGAACACTACTTTAGCACGTCTTCTGAAGTTCAAAGGTTCGACACTGAAACCACAGTCGAGACCCATGCTGAAGCTAAAGCATCAAAATTACAGATGGTGACAAAAGAGATTGCCGATCGTTTCAGACAGATGGACGAGGCTGCTGAAGGCCTTGATGTCAACTTCTCCAAAATGCGTTTAAGAGATGAAGTCAACATAAACATGGTCGAAGTTACTGACAAACAGGCCATGGATATTGATGAACAAGAGGACTGCGACAAGCTGGCTTATCCCAGAGAGGATGAAACCATTGTTGATTTTCTCCACAGGTGCCAAGGGAAGAACTCTGAAGTCATGTTGTGCCCTCGATGCAGTGCTATCTTTGACAAAGAAGCTGCTCATGGCCTCCAAGCGGGGAAAGAGACCAAATCTGGACGTGAGAAGAGAGCTGCTCAAAGGCCAGGGCGTTTCGACCCAAGGAAAGCTATTAAAAAACAATATGGCCAAAGGCCACAAATTCCAAGGGCCAAGCAAGCTACTTTCAAGCCCAGCGGCGAAGTACCAACTGGAAGGTGGGTTAAACCAGTCGAAGCAGCAGGAAAAGGGAAGCAAAGATAGAAAAGTTTCGATGTGGCTAGAGGTTCTTCAATTGAGTATAGGAAAGAGTTCAAGTCCTCCAACAAAGTTGCCTACATTTCTGAGAATTACAAATGAAAAAATCCTATGTCCAGGTCCCAGTGGAGAAGAGAACAGAGGCGAAGGAAGGCTTTAAGGGAAGCTCAGGCTAAAGATTCGACGGAGACCAGCACTAATGTTCTGCCAGCTAGCAATAAAGGTGTTGGCATGAAAACAACAAACTAGCTGCCTGTGGGCCGAAAGCTGTTTACTTCCAAGAAGGAAGAAGCTGAGAAATTTGCGGTTGAAGCAGTTGAAGACGAAGCTTCGACCCACAATTTTGACTCAAACTCTGATGCTTCTTTAAACATCATTGTCAACGTAGTGTCAGTAATGCCAAGAGAATATGACAGAGTGACTGAAGTGGAAAACTTGGATGCCAACGTTGAGGCAGAAATGGCAGCACACCAACCTGTGTGCTATTATGTAATGAACAATGGCTGTGTCGAAGAGTAGAATGCTTTCTTTGAGCGACCAAATGAGGCCATGAAGGGACACTTGAAACCTCTGTACATTACAGGGAAAGTAGAGAACGTGGCTGTGAATAAGATCTTGGTGGATTGTGGGGCTACTGTCAATTTAATGCCACACTTTCTGTTAAGTAAGATTGGTAAGTTCGACCCTGATCTTAAACCCCACAACATGGTCCTTTCTAACTATGAAGGGAAGATTGGGACCACTCTAGGTGTCTTACAGGTTGACTTGACTGTGGGTACAGTGACTAGACCCACCTTGTTTATGGTGGTCGAAAGCAAAGCTAACTACAACCTTTTGCTGGGAAGGGAATGGATCCATGGCATTGGGGCAATACCTTCATCAATGCACCAACAAATAACAATCTAGAGGCCTGATGGAATAGTAAAAAACATTAAAGCTGATCAAGGGTACTTTAAGGTGCCTATTAATCATGTTGATGGTGTTGAGTTCGACAATAACTTCGCGCATATTGCGCCTTGTACTCCAGCAGAATTTGATCTCACCCCAGATGACCATGCATTCTGCTCATTACACTTGCACCCACTGGAGGGGTTTCGATGGGACAGAGAAGTCATAAGAGAAGAAGGCAACGTCCCGTACTATGGGCTGCCTAAAGTTGACCCCACAGGTTGGGGAAGTGAATTCAGTAACAATGACTAAATTCGACGCACTACAAAGAATTTCGGCCTATGTGGCTGAATCTAAGTTACAAGCGGCCTTAGAGGCTACACACAACCACATGGCTGTCGAAGCCAAAACTCAAATTTGTGAAGTAGGCCCTGGTAAGGACTTTGAACCTGAGCCACCTGATGGGCCTCAAATCGAAGATCAAAACCAAAGGCTTGATGCTGTTTATGATAATGAGCCTTTAGGTTTTGAAAAGGATCCACTGTCAGATAATATTAAAATGCTGGCGCAAGATCCTTTGGAAGAAATTGACTTAGGTGAAGGGGGAGTAAAAAGGCCTACTTATATTAGTGCTAGTCTCGACCCACTACTCAAAGTCGAAATGGTCCAACTATTGAAGGAATTCAAGGATTGCTTTGCCTGGGACTATGATGAAATTCCTGGTTTGTGGAGAGAGCTTGTTTAACATAAGTTGCCAATCATACCTGGGAAAAAGCCAGTCAAGCAAAATCCAAGATGGTTTGCCCCAACAATCCTTTCCAAAATCAAAGAGGAAATTGAAAGGCTACTTAAATGCAAGTTCATTCGTACAGCTAGGTATGTCGAATGGTTAGCTAATATTGTACCAGTCATTAAAAAGAATGGTTCTTTAAGGGTCTGTATAGATTTTAGAGATCTAAATTCTGCAACCCCTAAAGACGAATATTCTATGCCTGTGGCAGAAATGCTGTTTGATTCTGCTGCAGGACATGAATACTTGAGTATGCTGGATGGTTATTCTGGTTATAACCAAATATTCATTGCTGAGGAAGATGTCCCAAAAACTGCTTTTCGATGTGCAGGGGCATTAGGCACTTATGAGTGGGTAGTAATGCCTTTTGGTCTAAAAAATGCTGGGGCAACTTAACAGCGAGCAATGAATTCGATCTTTCATGATTTTATTGAGACTTTTATGCAAATATATATTGATGATATTGTTGTTAAGTCCTTTTCAGGAAAAGATCATATAAGCCATCTTCGACAGTCCTTTGAAAGGATGAGAAAGCATGGTCTAAAAATGAATCCTCTTAAATGTGTTTTTTGTGTGCAGGCAGGGGATTTCTTAGGCTTTGTGGTCCACAAGAAGGGGATCGAAATTAACCAGAATAAAACCAAAGCCATTATGGAAGCAAAAACGCGATCAACAAAGAAGAAATTACAGTCTCTCTTGGGCAAAATAAATTTCTTGAGGAGATTTATATGTAACTTAAGTGGGAAAACGCAAGCCTTTTCACCATTGATTCGAGCTAGCAAGGATGGGTTTGACTGGGGGCAAGCTCAACAGGAAGCCTTCGACTAGATCAAAGAGTACCTAAGTCACCCCTATTTTCTCACCACCTTGTGGCAATAAGTGTATGAGATTGTACATAGCTGCGTCAGATAGAACTTTAGGGAGCATGTTAGCTCAAGAGGATGATGATGGTGTCGAAAGAGCCGTTTATTACCTTAGTAGAGTTTTAAATGATGCAGAAACTAGATATAGCATGATTGAAAAATTATGTTTATGTTTGTATTACTCTTGTACCAAATTAAAGCATTATATAAAACCAGTTGATGTTTATGTTTCTTCTCGTTATGCCGTTATTAAACATATGTTGTCCAAACCTATTTTGCATAGTCGAATTGGAAAATGGGCATTAGCATTAACTGAATATTCTTTAACTTATAAGCCTTTAAAAGATCTTAAAGGACAAGTAGTGGCAGACTTTATAGTTGACCATTCTATAAATGAGACCCCTCTGAACTATCTTGATGTGGAACCTTGGAAGTTATATTTCGACGGGTCGAGCCACAAAGATGGGACAGGCATAAGAGTGCTTGTTATTTTTCCTAATAAAATTCCAACAACACTTAAGTATAAAATCGAAAGTCGTTGTTCTAACAACAAGCTGAATACAAAGCTTTAATTGTTGGACTTGAAGTATTGTTGGAATTGGGGGCAACTCATGTAGAAATAATGGGAGATTCAGAACTGGTCATAAAACAAGTGACCAAAGAGTACAAGTGCATAAAAGAAAACTTGATTATGTACTTTGTAGTTGTGAATCGACTGTTGAAATAGTTCGACGCAGTTAGTTTTCGACACATCCCTAGACTGGAAAATCAGGTAGCTAATGACTTGGCTCAGATTGCATCAGGGTATAAAGTTTCGAAAGACAAATTACAAGATGCAATCGAAGTCGAAGTTAGAGGAAGGGTGGTGTCAGTAGGATTAGCCCCATCAAACTTGGAAGAAACTAAGCTTGGATACGCTGATGAAGATAATTTTGCAATTCTGGCAGTTGATAACATAACTGACAAGGATTGGAGGAAATCTATAATGGATTACCTGAAAAATCCAATAGCTTCGACAGAGAGCAAAATCAAGTATCAAACCTTAAGTTATGTCTTGTTGGGTAATGAATTATTCAAAAAGACTCCTGAGGGAGTATTGCTTAAGTGCCTCAGTGAGGTAGAGGCGTACTTGGCCCTTTCAACTGCCCATAGTGGGGCATGTGGGGCACATCAGGTAGGCTATAAAATGAAATGGTTGTTGTTTCGACAGGGCATGTATTGGCCCACCATGTTAAAAGATTGTATTGAATTTGCTAAGGGTTGTCAGGAATGTCAAGTTCATGCTGGCATCCAACACGTCCCTGCAAGTGAGTTACACTCTATAGTAAAGCCTTGACCTTTCAGAGGATGGGCTTTGGATTTGGTTGGAGAAATTCGACCAGAATCCTCAAAGAATCATAAGTACATTTTGGTGGGTATTGATTATTTTACCAAATGGGTCGAAGCTATCCCATTACCAAATGTTGATCAAGAAGATGTGATTGAATTTATCCAGAAACAAATCATCTATAGGTTTGGAATCCCATAGACAATTACAACAGACCAAGGATCAGTCTTCACTGGTCGAAAAATGCAAGAGTTTTCTAAAGAAATGGGATTCAAGCTTTTAACATCCACACCTTATTATGCTCAAGCTAATGGCCAAGTCGAAGCGGCGAATAAAATAGTTATTGGTTTGATAAAAAAGCATGTGGGGAAGAGGCCAAGAAATTGGCATAAGACATTGGACCAAATACTGTGGGTATGTCGAACGTCCCCTAAAGAGGCAACTAATACTACCCCATTTCGACTGACCTTTGGTCATGACGCAGTTTTGCCTGTGGAAATTTATCTTCAGTCAATAAGGATTCAAAGGCATCATGAGATTCCATCTGAATCTTATTGGAATATGATGCTTGATGAATTAGTAGACTTAGATGAAGAAAGACTCCATGCATTAGAGTTGCTGAAAAGGCAAAAGAAAAGGGTGAAGAAGTCTTATAACAAAAAGGTCAAGATTAAAACCTTTTCAACTGGAGATCTAGTGTGGAAAGTGATCTTACCTATGGATCGAAAGACCAGAACTTTGGGGAAGTGGTCTCCTAAGTGGGATGGTCCTTTTCAAATTATTAAGGCATTTAGTAATAATGCTTATGAGATTCAAGAGATGGAGGGTGATTTAAGAGTCTTAATGGTAAATGGGAAATATTTGAAAAAATATAAGCCTATTTTACAAGAGATTCATATTAAAACGTAAGTTCATTCAGATTATAAAAGCCAAAATAGGCCATGTGAGGCCAAAATGGCATACAAAGGAAAGGAAACAAGTACAACAACATGAAACCTAGAAGAAAGGTCATTCATAGTGTCTCCAATTAGAGTTGAGGAAGGCAACATAATCTTCGTCAGCTTCATCATCAGAGTTTTGTGCTTTGGAATGTCCTTTCTTGGGTACCTTTATCTTAGTTTCTCTCTTCTTGGCGCGAGATGTTGCTCCAGTTGAAGTGTCATCGAGGACAGTAGTTGTTGCCTCAGCTTTCTTTGTCTCCTCAGCCACCTTCTTGGTCATTGCCTTCTTTGAGGAAGTACTCATGCTTGCTTCAGTAGATGCAAAATATGGCTCACCTGAAGAGGATTTTATAGAGGCAAGGCCTTGTAAAGATTGGCCAGTCAACGATGGAAATACGTGAAATTACTCTTGGGAGTATACCCTAGGGTTGCGCCATTAATATTCCTTTATGAAATAGAAACTTGTGCAGTTGGAACACTAAGCTGTTAAAAGCTACGTTATTTTCATGATTTCCAAGAAAAGAGGCAGAGTACTTTAATTACAAAGATTAGCAAAGTTTGAGGGGAAATGCGCCATGATCTTATTAAAGAGTTTGCAAGTCGAAGAGTTAATGGTAAACAGAAGTATTTAAGTAAATGCCATAGGGCATTGAGATTGTCTTTACATAGGGCCTCAAAAGGGCCATAAAACATGATGATAAAAAAAGGGGAACTACAAACAAGAAATCATGGGACAAATCAGAAAGGTAGCTTCGACTTCAACTCAAGGAAGTTGACCTTGTGAGTCTTAAGGCGTTTCTCACACAGAGTTTTGTTGAGCTTAGCTGCTGAAAGTTCCTTCTCAAGCGTTTGGGCTTTGTCGAGGAAGTCTATGGTGCACGTTAGCTCTCTGGCCATTTCAGTATCGTCGAATTATTTCAGTTCAAGGTTGCGTTTTTCAGCGTTGGAAATCTTATTTTGCAGTTCCTCAATTTGCTGCTTCCAGTAATCAATATTCTTTTGGTTCGATGCTATCTCTGCTTGCCTGTTGTTTTGATCAATCTCCAGATTTTCGACCTTAGTTTCTGATGCGCGTGCTTCGTCCCAAGCTGCATGTTCCAATCCAGTTGTAACCTCAATGGTGTCTTGGATCTTGGGAAGAAGTTTCAAGTCCTCAAACATTTGATTTACTAAAGCAGTTAACTCTGTAAGGAATTCAGACACATCTGTACTAAGGGTCGAGAGATCCAGTTTTTGGAGACTATATTTCAGGAAGAGAGGTACAGTTCGATCCGAAAGTAAGACATTTTGGATGCCCCCTTTGAAGAATTTGTCTTTGATCTTTTGATGGATAGGGCTGGCAAAGTCATCTGGAGCTGGACCCCCAGAACTGGTCGAAGTACTAAGACTAGTACCTGAAGAACTGTACTTCTTCCCAAGTATAAATCTGGCATACTCTCGAGGATCTGACCATTTGAGAGCAGCCAGTGGGTCTCCAGTAGGGGATCCTCCAGTAGTCGAAGTGACTGTAGGCCTAGGAGTTGGATTGTTGACAAGACCTGTCTTAGCCACAGTCGAATGGGTTTGATCTTGCTCAGTCCTCTCCCTCTCTTCTTCTTGTTCTTCTTCATCTTCGACCTCCTTTTCTCCTGCTTCAGTTGGCCTTCCTTCTATGTCCATACCAATGGTCTCTGTTTGGTCGAGAGGTTGTTGGTGAGAAACATCATCCTCTTCATGATCAGAACCATCGGTCTGGGATTGTTGAGTATTGGTCCTGGCAGGCGAATTTTTGTTTGTTTCATCCACTTCAGGAGGGGGAACTGTAAGAGGGATAGGTTGGTAAATTTTGCTCAGTGAACTATATCCAGAACCAAGATCAGAGGTAGGGTGATAAGTAGGCTCACCTTGGCTATTCAGGAGAGTTGTTGCAAAGCTGAATGAAGATTGTGGTGGGTTAGAACCACCTGCATCAGCATGAAAACCACAACAAAGAGAATAAGATTGGGAGAAATCTGAGTGGGGAATCCAAGTACTGAGTGAAGATAGTACGCATACCTGTACAGCCGCAGCATCAGGACTTGAGTTTGCACTCTCAGGATCACCAGCAGTCGTTTTCGACGCAACCCTGGAGATTTGTTTCTTGACGCCACTACCAGCAGATGTCTTCTCAAGAATTCTTGCCGCGTTTGAGGGAGATTGGGTGGTAGTTCTAGAAGCTTTGATAAGCTTTCTTTTCTTCTTAACTACTATCTCCTCAGGGGACTCATCATCAGTATCTGGAGGGACAACTGCTTCAGCACCTTTCTTGCCCTTTTTTGAAGGCGTTGGAGGTTTTTGAGCAGCCTAAAAGGTGATGCAAATATTAGAAGATTGGTTACACAAAAAGACTTAGGCAAGGGATATAAAATACCTTTGTGCCTTCAGTGTCCTTTTCGACTCTTGAAGCACCCTTCGATGAGCTGGTCTTCCTGGGCATAGCTGAAAGACAGATCATTATTACAAGATTAATAATTGAGTAGTTAGTTAAAAATCACAAATCAAGGGCCTAAAACCTTCATATATTTCGGATTCGACACGGATATCCTCGACCCCTATATGAAGGTGTCATTTGAAACTGTCCAGCGTATGTTTAGTCGCAACCACCTGTTGGGCTTTCGGTTGAGACTGATGTCGAAGGAGTTTTAGGTGCTCACCATAGACAAACCAGTCTGGAAATGGGGGGCAAGTGCCACTCCAAAATCAGCGTTAGGCAGTCGAGGGAACTTTGGAGGAAAGAGTTCAAAAGCCACCTTAAAATGTTTCTCAAGAGGAACGTTTGAAGGGATTTTCAACTGATCCATTTTTTGTAGAAATTTCTCCTTCAAAGTGACTGCAGCCTCACGAACGGTTCGACTAATACCATCTGGTCGATAGACAGTTTCAAAGTACTTTTGAAAGGCTTGAATTTCTTTGACATGAATGAACTTACTCTTCTTGGTCTTCTCCTGCACATCAAGAAAAGCTTGGTCAATTAAGGAAGAGAAAGCAGTAACATCAAGAAATTGTTCACTTTAGTACTTCGACCACCAGTTATGGAAGGGTTTGGTGCACAAGAATGTGGGTTGAAAGTACACAGGGGAAAGAGTTGCTTTCCTAGCGTTCCACCGGTCGAAAGTGACTGCAGCACCTCCTTCATCAAAACTGGCAGTATGAAGGACCGCATGTCCTTTCTTCCCATATATGCATTTGGGGAAAATTTGAGCCAACCCAAATTGTCGAGAGACAAGATTTGGTTGGTAAGCAATCAAGGTTGCCATGTCTCTTCCAAGATTCAGCCTTTGAATGATAAATCTAGGAATAAAAAGGCTTCCCAGATTGAAATAAATTCGGCGTCGAGTTTGGTGGATGAATCAGGGAATGGCCTTGTAAACCACTCAGGTCCACATCTTCTCTCAGCAAAGAGGGCCATACTAGGTGTGAACTCATGCCTTTTGGAAAACATCATAATGTAACTGGAGAAGGCTCTCTTGAGAGTTTCCCCATCGTCATTCGGTGTGAGTTTCACCAGGCGGGTACCTTTGACCCTCCTCTCTTTGATTTCAGCAGAATCCTCATCGACCTGCCCTTTCCTGGGAAGGCTAGCTTCAAAAGTTGCATTGAGCCACAACTGAAGTAGCCAAAGGGGGCCATTCAAGTGAACAGTACCTTCGCTGAGAGACTCGTAGAGGTTTGCCATAATCAACCCACTAAGGCAAACTCATCTATTGTTGTGAAGTTGGTTGGCTAGAGTAAGATATTTCTTGGCCACCTGCAGGGATTTGGAGCAAAATACATACCTCGACAACCATACGATGAGGAATGCAATGTGTTCCTTGTCACTTATTTCGTCGGTGTCATGTTTGTGGTGGTTGATGAAGTGGGTGTATGTGAGCTTGGAGTCAGAGATCCCTATGGTATCCTCTGCATCAGTATCAGGATCGTATGAAATGCCATCTGGTCGAAGACCTGAATGGCAGCAAGATCGAAGAGTGTGGGAGTAACCATCCCACAAGGAAGATGAAAGGTGTAGTGGGTACTATCCCAGAAGTAAAGTGATGCTGCCAGCAGGTTCAAACAATAAGGGATGTTGGTCTTCGACAGCATAAGCAAATCATAGATTCCAATGGTTTTCCAATGATCAGCTTTGACCTTTTCCATTCTGGTCATCCAAAGGTCAAAATCCTTTAAAGGGTTGACAACTCTTACCAATCTCGTACCATCATGAAGGTACCTCAGATCCATTTTCGTCATAGTGGGTGTATCAGGGGAGGCTCCATCCTCATTAGGGTTGCTCTTTTTCCCTAAAGGTCTAGATTTACGGTAAGAAGGAAAAAACTCGCCCAGTTTTTCATTGGTGGGTTTAACATCAGCTTGGGGGCCACCTAAAGCATAGGGTTTATCAGAGACAAGGAGAGGGATTATTACCTGAGACTCTTAAATGCTCCTCGCTTCCTCAAGAAGAGGTTCTGGCATGAACTGTTGGTTCTTCACCACCTTTGGTCCGGGGATGTTTGAAAATGGCGGGAGAGTTTGCTTGAACGGGGTGGTTTTACCTTTTTGGCTTTTTGTTTCTTGGTGAATGGGTTGTGAAGACGCCATTGTTGGAAGTTGAAGAGGAAAGTGAGAATGCGTTCTAGGTTTTCTTGAGAGAGTTTAAAGAACGAGGAAATAAGTTGAAAGAAAGTCTGAGAATGCAAAAAGTTTCAAGTTGGAAGAAAAGGGTATTTATAGGCGTTTGGAGGATGAGGGGACTGTGAATCCACCGTTAAAATGAATACGATAGTGGGACGCGTGTCTTTTTCTGAAATGGTTGGATGGTGGTGGTTATGGTCAGACCACAAATGTCTAGTTCCAAGAAAGGAAATGATGGAAACTGATCACAAATACGACTGAAAAGACGTTTGAAGATTTACCATCATGACATGACGTCATAAGCATGGTTGAAAGAAACTGAATAGTTTCTAAATCGTGGGTTAGTCAGTTATGACCATGTTTTCCATAATCAAATGAGCAGGCGTCGAAAATTATGTTATCAAAAAATGACCTTCCTACCAACACGGGCGAAAGGACATTTTTGGGGGAAATTTGTTAACTCCTAATTTCGACGCTACATGATTTCAAACAATTTGGCTTTTAAAGAAGTTACTCTTTAAAATAATAACCTAAAGAAGAAGGATTCGACCAGAAGCCCTTCGACGATATTCGTTGAAAACCCGAGTTGAATAGAATGATTTTAGGACTTCAAATATTTCTAAATCCAAGGAGTCAATTCGACATGGTGAAGTGGCTATGGATAATGCGCTGCAGTTACAACTGAATAGTGGAGGGAAGTTCTACTATTTGAATTTGAAAAGAGGACAGGTGGCAAAGATCCAGAAGTTGAAGACATGCGAAGTGCCAAGTGGCGTGATCTAGGAGTAAACCGTCAAATGGTGGTTACTTTAGAGTATTATAAATAGGTTAGTTCTAGAGTTAGAATAGGTGTGAAAAATCATATTTGTACAAGTAACTCTATATTCACTCAAAGTATCCAGTGTGTCGAGAAACAAGTGAAGTGAGAATGTACGTGATTGTAATCACCATTATCCTTTATTGCAATGCAATTTACTTCGAAGTTTCTGTTTTAGATTCTTTACTTTGAAATCTTTTTCACAAACTTTTACCTTTCAAGTCAGTTACACTACTAAGTCTTTACTTTGAAGTTTTACATTAAAAGCCTTTACTTTCAAGCATTTACCTTTCTGCATTTTAAGATCTTTATGCATTCCTTTCCAGCATTTAACTCTAGCTTTTATCAAACCTTTACATTCAGCCTTTTCTTTCCTTTGATGTATTGTTCGACTTAGGTATTTCTTTGATCTTTATCGCTTTCCTTTACACTTCAAACACCCCTTTTTATTTATGTGCATTGTCGAAAGGCATACTTTACCAAATCGTGAAATATTCTAAATACACATACAACACATGCCCTAGGATCAATCTGATCGATCCTGTAAGTTACTAGAACTTTATTGTTTTAGAAGATTAGCGGTTGTTTACAAATTTTCACGGTAAACAGAGACACACAAGAATCACCCTCTTGTTGGGTCGATAGCCTCCTCTTAGGCTTTGTATAAGGAAACCCCGGTTGAACCAATCAACCTTTTAGCATCAAAGTTGTACTTCATTCACAGTATACAAACATCAATAACTCCTTTCCCTTCATCTAATTGCTGTAAGCGGTAAGCCTCTGGATCATCTACATCCATGCCACTGTCCCTCTTTTAGCATGAGAAATTCCTAAGGAAAGATGGCATTGCTCTACATGGAGTTAAAGTCTTCTCCTTCAGGTCAAAAACCCTTATAAAGGAAATTATGGCATTACTGGATTCACATGTCCCAGTTAAAGTAATCCTCCTTTATAAACCAGTCACCCAACAGTTGTGACAAACAAACAGACCTCTTTAGAGATGACAAATTCTCTCTAAAGACGAATCCTTTTAGCTTCACATCTTGGGCTTCGAACAAGATACAAATAGACCCTTCAGCTTCACATCTTGGGCTTTGAACAAGATACAAACCCCCTTTAGCTTCACGTCTTGGGCTTTGAACAAGACACCAAAACACCATTTCCTCCCATAGAATAGGAGGAACTACGATCGTTCTTATTTCTCTGTTTCGGTAAACGGGAATACGTAGGCATAAGATTGAAAAAAAAAATCTTAGCGAGCACACTAATCCAAAACCCAAAATCCCATACCTTCATATCTCAATCGAAAAATATCAGTCCTAGCGTCCTACCCATAAACATTCCCGTTATCCCAGTCCCAAACAAAGAAGAAAGAGGCCCCATATCCACATAGCATCTGTAACCTAACAGACCGCTGTTCAAACTCAGTATACAAGCATGGTTAATTGGAGACATCTATTTCCCTTCCTTAATCAGCTCACAATAGGTTAAAAAATGAATCGACCTGTAGTAACCCCAAAAGAGCGGTAGTGCTTAAGAAACACGTCCAGTTTTGCTCGCTACAGAAAAGTGGTGCCCACCGTGGGGCCGAATGGACTTTCTTTGGGATTTCACTGGGATAGGACTTTTTGTTGACTTCACTAGGATCTTAGGTAAAAACCTTTAAAGTAGGGAAGATACCACAGAATGGCGACTCCGCCGGGGAGCCATTTTTGTCAGGAACATAGGATCCATAGCTCTTTAAAGTCTAGGACTTTAGGCCAAATATATATACTGCTTTTCCTAATTGATATATGTGTTTATTTTTCTGCTAATGGGAATGCGTGTGATGCCGCATGTGGAAAGATTGAGTATACACATAGGAAAATCACCTTTTTTTTATAGTGCGGAAGCTATCAGGAATAGCTGTTACGCGATAAACTACCCTCTTATGAGGTTTCTTTGATGGACATCACCTAGCACGGTTCCCGGTCCACTGGTGTTCTCAGGAATCAATGATTTTGAGTGACAGGTACAAAAAATCACCCGTAGAAAACCTTTGGGGGGGGGGGAGGTAGAGCCTTGACTTCATGACATCGACCCTTTGACCCCATGTTTTTTCTATGTTTTTGTGTGCTGCATTCATGCATTCATCTAAAAAAACATTAAACAAAGAAAATTTTCTCCTCTAGTCTCTTTTTTTTCAAATTAAACTAAGACAATGATTGCAAATGTCAGAGGAAATAGGATTGCGCTAATGGATTTCGGTAGAAGGAGAACACATAAGTATACCTTCAAGGTTCCAAAACTAGAGGATTTGAGAAGTTTAGCAAGGATGATCACTAACCCTGAAGCTTTCAGAGCCAAATACGGAGGTCTGCTACCTCTGTTAAGAGTCCATGTGATTGAAGGAATCATGGAAGCACTCATTCAGTTTTACGATCCAGTTTATCACTGTTTCATATTTCCAGATTATCAACTAGCACCAACGCTGGAGGAATATTCTCATCTGATTGATTTACACATCACTGATCGAGCTCCATTTTCTGGACTGGAAGAAATTCCAAAGGATCAGACCATTGCAAGAGCAATTTATTTGGATGAGTCGGAAGTCAAGACTCACTTGACCACTAAGGGTGGCATCCAAGGTTTGCCAGCCCAATTCTTGATAAAGAAGGCCTTGTACTTTTCCAGTTTAGGGAACGTGACTGCTTTTGAAAGCATCTTTGTTTTGCTCACCTACGGGTTATTTTTGTTTCCCAACATTAATAACTTTGTAGATATCAATGCCATTAAGGTTTTTCTCATTGGAAACCCTGTGCCAACCTTGCTCGCAGATGCGTATCATTCTGTACACTTAGGGAATTTGTACAACGGAGGGGAGATCATATGTTGTGTACCCCTGCTATATAAATGGTTTATCTCCTATTTGCCCAAGTCTGCTGCATTTTGGGATCATAAGAGTGTCTTACGTTGGTCGCAGAAAATCATGTCTCTCACCAACTCTGATATAGATTGGTGCAATAGGATTTATGAGGGAATCAGGATCATTGACCATTGTGGAAACTTCCCCAACGTACACCTCATAGGAACTAAAGGAGGAGTCAATTACCATCCAGTATTGTTTCATCGTCAATTCGGATACCTGATGAGGCATGTCCCACGTAATTCTCATCTGGAAGGTCTTTTCTTCAAAGAAGGAGAAAATGACAGAGCACTAAAGATGGAAATAGTGCACGCTTGGAAACATGTTCACAAGAAAGGATGGGAGTCTCTAGGTAAACCGGACTGTGTCTCGGTGGAGCCTTATCTCCACTGGGTACAAACTAGAGCTCTCAAGCTAAAGATGCCTTATCCTCATCACAGAGTTCTTCCGCCAAGGGAGTCTGTCATGTACTTCATGACTGAAACGGAAAAACTCCAGATTACTCTCAACAAAGTTCAGCGGGAGAGGAGGTCTTGGAAGAACAAGTACCGCACCCTCAATATGGAGTGTATCAAAATACAGCAACTACTGAAGGATAAGGATGCTCTGATCGAGATTTTAGAGCAACATGCTGTGGATAATCAGGATGACCAAAGGAATTTGCTCGCTCCTTTCACCTGGCAAAGGAATGAAAACCCGACAACGGCCCAAGAGCCCCGGTCCAAGAAAAGGAAAGTACCAGAATCAGCACCCGAATTCTCCTCAGAGAGGACTCGGGACCCCTTAGCTTAGGTTTCTGTTTCCGCACCTTGTAATCTATTGTATTTCTATTTTCGCAATCCTTTGAATTCAATAAAATGGGGTTTCCCCACTGTTTGATATTTGCAATCTAATTGTCGAAGTTTATTTTGATTAAACAAAAAAAAACAATTAATGTAATCATTACATTCATCATTCTCCCGTAACGTATTCTTCTTACCTACGAATCTCACGTTTGTGTCTCGATTCTAGAGTCAAACTGTCTCATTCGTACAATACTCGGGCCAATCGTCAGAAAAAGATGGATGATCTCGAGGAAGAGAACAGAGAGTTGAAAGAAGAGATCGACGCTCTGAGAGAGGATATGAGAAAGCTTCATAACGACATGCTAGCCATGGCAAAAGCTCAACAACAAAGAATTGTGATCTCAGAGATCACCTCAATGCCCATAGTGGAAAAGTATGATCCTAGGTATCAAATGCCGAAAGATCGTCCCTGGGGCATGCCTATTAACTATATCCCTGAAGGATATGTTCCACCGATCGCTGAAGGTCAAGGAATCACAACAGAAGCCGCTGGGCCTGAAGGTTACAAACTTCGGGAAAGCAAGGATGCCAAAGGCATACTGAGGACTCCTGAAGGTTACAAACTTCGGGAAACGCCAAGATTTGCTGCCGTAGTCACGGTACCACCCTCTGTGGTGCACACTGTCCCGGAAGGACAGATTCCACAGATACCTTCTGGTAGAAAGGAAACTATGTTCGATAGAATGGACGAGTTCCAGGAGCAGTTCCTGGAAATGCAGAAGGAACTGCAAGCCATTCGCGGTCAGGATTTATTTGGAAAGGACGCCACAGACCTTTGTCTGGTCCCCAATGTGAAAGTTCTACACAAATTCCAGGTGCCCGACTTTGAAAAATACAAGGGTAACTCTTGCCCTCAGAGTCACTTGGTGATGTATGCTCGACGAATGTCAGCTCAGACAGAGAATCATGACCTATTGATTCACTACTTTCAGGATAGTTTAACCGGTGCCGCATTAAAATGGTACATGGGTTTAAACCGCACCACGATCAGCACTTTCAGAGATCTTGGCACTGTCTTCGTCCAACAATACAAGTACAATTTGGACATGGCACCCGACAGAGATAAACTCAGATCAATGTCACAAAAGGACAAGGAAACCTTTAAGGAGTACGCTCAGAGGTGGCGTGAGATCGCCGCCCAAATTTGTCCACCTCTTGAGGAGAAATAGATGACAAAGATCTTCTTAAAGACCTTAAGCTCATTTTACTATGACATAATGGTTGCCAGTGCACCCAGTGATTTCACAGAAATGGTCGGTATGGGAGTTCGACTTGAGGAAGCTGTCCGGGAAGGACGTTTAGTAAAAGACGCTGGATCATCGAGTAGTACAAAATGATGCGGTAGTTCTCTCCCTAAGGAAAAAAAAGAGCAAGATATTGGGAATATCTCTCTCGGAAAGCAAAGGCGACGTTATCAACCAGTAGCAGTTGTGACTCCTACTATTAACCATGCGCCTGCTCCTACGTATCAGCCTCAGGTTGCGCAAAGTCAACCTAATCAGCAAAGGACACAACAACCTCTTCAGCAGGCTCGTCCTCCATACAACAACAACTATACAACGCGGCCATCAGGATTTGATCCTATACCCGTATCGTACGCAGAACTATTTCCGTTACTACTAGCCAAGGGGCACATCCAGACTAAGTCCCCTCTTACAGTACCAGAAAATCCGCCTTTTTGGTTTAAGATGGACCAAACATGCCCTTATCATCAAGGAGGATTAGGGCATAACATAGAGAACTGTCTCAGTTTCAAATCAGACGTGCAAAAGCTTGTTAAGAGTGGGGTCTTATCTTTCAAAGATACGAATCCGAATGTTGACACAAACCCGCTGCCTCAACATGAGAAAGCTGCAGTCAACCTGATAGAAGGAGAGTCTCACAATGTCTATCAAATTCATGATGTACTCTTGTTAAGGGCCAACTTGGTCAAGATGCATTGTAGACAGAGTGGATTTGGCCATGTGCCACCTCATGATTATCATCAATGTGATATCTGCTCTAAAAGCAATCAAGGATATTCTGTGGTGCAAGCAGCTCTACAGGAGCAGATGGATCTTGGATGGATCCAAGAGCATCGAGTTCATGGGGCCAACATGGTCTATACGAATTCCAATGTCATTCAAAACCACGACATCCGTGCGATGAATGTCAATTTAGTACGATGCACTCAAGGCAAAGCCAGTATCATAATCTGCCGCGGCACGATTACAATTCCTGTCTGACTTGCTCGGTAAATAAACAGGGATGCTCTTTTGTACAAGAGGCCCTCTAGCGTCAGATGGATCTTGGATGGATCCAGGACTACCATGATGGGAATCCCTATCAGATCAACATGATCCAAATCTTCGATATTCGTCTGATGAATACCAACTTGGTGGAGTTACACGCCAGGCAAGTCCAACTCAGTTTTCTCACTTTTCACGAGTATCTGAGCTGTAAAGGATGTTGTGAGAGTAACCAAGGGTGCGCTCTCATTCAAAGAAATTTACAACACTTATTAAACCACTGGTGGCTTCCGATCTATATGGATGAAGACACGCAACAAATCAGTGTGCTTAATGGGAACCCTACTAGGCATCAAAGTCAGGATGTCCGATCTATGGAAGCTAACCTAGTGAGGTTACATTGTATTCAAAGCGGGCGTGGCCAGGTGCCACCACACAACTATGAACGTTGTAGAGTCTGTTCGGAAAGTAACCAAGGATGTTACCTTGTGCGAGCAGCTCTTCAGGGTCAGGTGGATCGTAGAGAGATTCGCCCATATTCGGGTTCCGGACCAATTAACTGGGCGCCGGACTACCTCGCTGAGCAAATTGAGGACGTTGTCGTAATCTCTGATTATGAAAAGAGCAAGGATGTTTGTGCCATCATTCCTCTACTCGACGAATCGAGAGTTCCCAACCAGGAACGGATTGAGATTACTTACGATGGTCAGAAAAATCAGAAGGCTCCCATAGTCATCTATCTACCAGGACCATTACCGTATGAATCAACTAAGGTTATCCCTTACAAATACGGTGCAACAACAGTCGAGAATGGAAAGGAAATTCCATTACCCTCTATCGTGAATATTGCAGACATCAGTCGAGTAACACGGAGTGGTAGAATCTTCAACCGAGGGGTTGGAGAACCTATCAAAGAAAAGGAACCTCAGACAGAAGTTCCCAATCCACCAGTCGGTCAGTCCAGTAATCTCGACCGTTCAAAAAATGATGATGAGATGCTAAAGCTCATCCAAAGGAGTGAATACAACATTGTTGATCAGCTATTACAAACTCCTTCAAATATCTCTGTGCTGTCACTTTTACTCAGTTCAGAAGCACATAGGGAGGCTCTACAGAAAGTCTTGGAGCAAGCCTTTGTGGAACAGGATGTAACAATCAGACAGTTTGATAGCGTTGTCTCTAACATCACTTCCTGTAATAATTTGGGGTTTAGTGATGAGGAATTACCTGAGGAGGGTCGCCGTCATAACATGGCACTCAATATCACGGTCAACTGCAAGGACGATGCTTTAGCCAGCGTACTAGTAGACACAGGGTCAACCCTGAATGTTATGCCGAAGTCGACTTTGACGCAATTATCCTTCAAAGGACCCCCGATGAGAACCAGTGAGGTCGTCGTCAAAGCATTAGACGGGTCCAGAAAAACGGTAATCGGCGAAGTTGATCTTCTTATAACTATTGGTCCTCACACTTTCCAAGTCATTTTCCAGGTCATGGACATCCGGGCAACGTACAGTTGTTTATTAGGAAGACCTTGGATACATCAGGCTGGGGCGGTCACCTCGACCCTCCACCAAAAGCTAAAGTTCGTCCAGAACGGTCAGCTCGTCAAGTTCTGTGGGGAACAGGCTTTGCTCGTAAGCAATTTATCATCAGCCACTTATGTGGAACCGGAAGGGATAATTGGAACTCAGTTCTAAACACTTTCGCTACACAGAGGCGATCAATCCGAAGGAGGAACCTCGATTTCCTCATACAAAGACGCTATCAAAGCGGTCGAAAGTACCAATACAACAAGATGGGGACAACTTGTCATTCCAACTGACAATAAAGCAAAGAAAGGTCTTGGTTTTTCTGCAACCTGTACTCAGATAGTTGCCAGTGATGAAAGTCTTCATCCCATTCAAAATTTATTCCACAGTGGAGGTTTCCTTGAACCAGTGACTCAAGAAGTGCACACTATCAGTGAGGAGTATCCCTCTGACACAGATGTGGAATGGAAGTCCTACCTCAACGAGGATGGTTATATGTCTCAGGAAAAGGTGCCTACACCATTTTGCTATCCCGCACAGAGCCCGAGATTTATACCCAGGTCAGACGTCGAAATGATATATGGAGATTGTGATCCGGAAGGATGTCGTGCTCCACCAAACTCATTAGAGGAAGACACTCCGATGAAAGACAACTTTGACCACAACTATTATGGCCCGATGGATGGCCTTCCAATGTGGAAGCCTTACCCAGGAGACTTGGGGCAAGAGAGTCAGCCGAACAACGAAAATCAGCTGAGCATCATTGAAAAGAATGCCTGCGTCCCCACCATGTCATGGGATCAACACTCAGGTCATTCAGAAACTACTCAACATGACAATGAATTCGCAACATTTGCAGGACTTGAATTCATCAACTATGCTTTTCCCGAGGTCAACGTCATCGAGAGAGATGACTCCTCCAGTTCCAAAGAGGTGTGCGACACCCTGGGACAACCAAGTGGAAAATTTGACTTCATGGTCAAGTACACCGCTCCTGAAAGCTCTCGTATCAGGCTCGAAGACATCCAGCCAACTGGATGGGGAGATCTACCTGAGAGCACAAGTGCTATGCAAAATGTAACAGAGGAATCCTCCTACGACAACTCTGCCTGGGAAACAGATTCCAGTGATCCTGCTCCGCCAGAAATCAGCGTTATTTCTGAAGACAAATCAAGGAAGGTGCCAGACTTTGTGATTCACCGAGGAGTTCGCCGTCAATGGGTTGCTGTCGATGTTCCGAAGATTGTTCATAAGTCAAAGTAATTGGCGTCTTTAACCTTTCACCCTGCCCAGGTGAAACGGATGCTTTGATAGGGCTTACTTTCTGTAAATTTCCCTCTTCGCTTCGCTCAAAGAAACAGAGTTTTGTTTTATAGGGCTGTAGTTTCAAGAATCGACTTGTTCATTAATAAAATAACGTCGTTCTGTAATTTCCGCACTTATTACTGTTTTCTCTTTTTGTTTTTTTTCAGAAAATGGTAATCCTAAAAAACAACTCACTAATAAAAAGCAAGCAGTAAAAAATACACTGCATACACTCTTGCATTTTCTATATCTCTTCTAAACACGAATCATCACGTCATGCAGATTGCTTGTTTTAAACCCCGTTGAAACATACGATCCGATGCCTTCTCCCAACTTTGAGTTTCCGGTATTTGGGGCTGAAGAAGAAGTTGACAACAAAATTCCAGAAGAGATCTTCCGATTACTCAGACAAGAGGAAAGGTCCATTGAACCTCACAAAGAGCCGTTGGAAACGATCAACGTGGGTTCAGAAGAAGAGAAAAAAGAAATCAAGATTGAGGCACTACTCAGTCCAACTGCTAAAGAGAGTTTGATAAAGCTTCTCAAAGGGTTTCCCGATGTGTTTGCTTGGTCCTATCAGGACATGCCAGGGTTGGATACCAGCATCGTGGAACATCATTTACTGTTGAGATCAGAATGTCCGCCAGTAAAACAGAGGTTGAGACGAACTCACCCGGACATGGCCGTCAAAATCAAAGAGGAGGTACAGAAATAGATCGACGCAGGTTTCCTCGCTACATCTGAATATCCTCAATGGTTATCCAACATCGTACCTATTCCGAAAAAGGACGGAAAGGTCAGAATGTGTGTCGACTACAGAGACCTGAACAAGGCTAGTCCAAAGGATGACTTTCCTTTACCACACATTGACATGCTGGTAGACAGTACAACAAAGTTCAAAGTTTTCTCCTTCATGGATGGATTCTCGGGCTATAACCAGATCAAAATGGCGCCGAAAGACATGGAGAAAACTTCGTTCATTACCCCTTGGGGTACCTTTTGTTACAAGGTAATTCCGTTCGGTTTGAAGAACGCCAGGGCAACCTATCAAAGGGCCATGACTACTCTATTTCATGACATGATACACAAAGAAATCGAGGTATATGTTAATGATATGATTGCAAAATCTAGAACAGAAGAGGAGCATGTGACCCACCCGTCAAAACTATTTGAACGGTTGAGAAAGTACAAACTCCGCTTGAATACCAACAAGTGCACCTTTGGTGTCCGTTCAGGGAAACTCTTAGGGTTCATCGTCAGCCAGAAAGGAATTGAGGTCGATCCTGACAAGGTCAAGGCCATTCAAGAAATGCCTTCTCCGAAAACTGAAAAAAAAGTCAGAGGATTCCTGGGACGTTTGAACTACATCTCCAGATTGATATTCCTCATGACCACGACATGTGCGCCGATTTTCAAACTACTCAAAAAGAACCAGGACTGCGTTTGGACAGAAGATTGCCAAACCGCCTTCGACAGTATTAAGGAATACCTGTTGAACCCGCCGATTCTATCACTTCCAGTGGAAGGAAGACCACTAATCATCTACCTCACTGTCTTGGAAGACTCCATGGGATGTGTACTTGGTCAACAAGACGAAACCAAAAGAAAAGAGTCCGCCATCTACTATTTGAGCAAGAAATTCACCGACTGCGAGACTCGGTACACTATGCTCGAGAAAACTTGCTGCGCTTTGGCTTGGGCAGCCAAACGTCTGCGCCAGTACATGATTCGTCACACTACTTGGTTGGTCTCCGAGATGGATCAAATCAAGTATGTCTTTGAAAAACCTGCTCTCACGGGAAGAATCGCCCATTGGCAGATGTTGCTGTCAGAATATGACATAGAGTACTATGCTAAAAAAGTCAAAAAAGGAAGTGTTTT
This sequence comes from Lathyrus tuberosus, assembly GCA_022829125.1. Taxonomy (NCBI): domain Eukaryota; kingdom Viridiplantae; phylum Streptophyta; class Magnoliopsida; order Fabales; family Fabaceae; genus Lathyrus; species Lathyrus tuberosus. Next base: position 2,014,994 of record JALAZF010000199.1, on the reverse strand, counting down.
AGCCGATTATTTGGCTCATCAACCAATTGACGATCTAGAATATATCGGGTTTGACTTCCCATACGAAGATGTCATGTATCTGAAAATGAAAGACTGCGATGAACCGGTACCCAATGAAGGGCCAGAACCAGGTTCCCAGTGGGGACTTATCTTTGACAGAGTAGTTAATCATTACGGAAACGGGATTGGGGCAATCATCATAACACCTCAGGGTACCCACATTCCTTTCACTGCCAGACTTACGTTCAAGTGTACAAATAACGAGGCCGAATACGAAGCTTGTATCATGGGTCTCGAAGAAGCAATTGATTTGAGGATCAATAAATTGGATGTATATAGCGACTCAACTTTGGTCGTCAATCAGATCAAAGGAGATTGGAACACATACCAATCCGGATTGATTCCTTACAAAGACTATGCGAGAAGGTCGTTACCATTCTTCAACAGAATTGAATTTCATCATATCCCCCGTGAAGAGAATCACATGGCTGATGCCTTAGCCACCCTCTCTTCCATGATTAGTGTAGGTCAATGGAACGACCTACCTAAGATCGACATAATGCGCCTTGAACGGCCCGCTTACATCTTCACGATTGAAGCAGTCATAGACGACAAACCTTGGTATTACGATATCAAATGCTTCCTTCAGAAACAAGAGTACCCACCTGAGGCACTTAGGAAGGACATGAAAACCCTCAGAAGATTGGTAGGCAGTTTCTTTCTGAGCGATGATACACTCTATAAGAGAAATTTTGACATGGTCTTGCTCCGATGCATCGACAGACCAGAAGCAGACATGCTGATAAAAGAAATTCACGAAGGATCCTTTGGCACACAAGGAAACGGACATACAATGGCGAGAAAAATTCTAAGAGCAGGGTACTATTGGTTAACAATGGAATCCGACTGCTACAAGTACATGAGGAAGTGTCACAAGTGTCAGATATACTCCGACAAAATTCATGTACCGCCAACGCATCTCAAAGTTTTTTCTTCCCCATGGCCTTTTTCCATATGGGGAATCGACATGATCAGCATGATTGAGCCTAAAGCTACAAACGGACATCGGTTCATCCTGGTAGCCATTGACTACTTCACCAAGTTGGTCGAAGCAGCGTCATACGTCAATGTAACCCAACAAGTGGTGGTCCGATTTATCAAAAACAATATCATCTGCCATTATGGTGTTCCGAACCAGATCATTACTGATAATGGATCTAACTTGAACAATAAGATGATGAAAGAGTTGTGCGCAGAGTTCAAGATTGAACACCATAACTCATCTCCCTACCGACCTAAGATGAACGGAGCGGTAGAGGCGGCTAATAAGAACATCAAGAGTATTGTTCAAAAGATGGTTGTAACCTACAAAGACTGGCACGAGATGTTACCTTTTGCGCTTCACAGTTATCGCACATCTGTCCGCACTTCAACAGGGGTAACCCCTTTCTCTCTAGTATATGGCATGGAAGCAGTGCTCCCCATAGAAGTAGAGATCCCATAAATCCGGGTATTGATGGAAGCTAAGCTAACAGAAGCTGAATGGTGTCAGAGTTGACACGACGAATTGAATCTGATCGAAGAAAAGAGAATAATGGTACTATGCCATGGTCAGTTGTATCAATAGAGAATGAACAAGGCCTTTGACAAAAAGGTCAGACCTCGCGTCTTCAGGAAAAGAGATCTCGTGCTCAAGAAAATACAATCATTTCTCACTGATTCCCGGGGCAAATGGGCTCCGAATTATTACGGCCCTTATGTGGTCAAGAAAGCTTTCTCAGGCGGTGCCTTGAGACTTGCAACTATGGACGGAGAGGAGTTTGCCTACCCCACAAATGTTGATGTAGTCAAGAAATACTTCTCCTAAAAAAAACGTCTCGGTGGATTGAAAACCCGAAAGGGCGGTCCAGGCAAAAAATTAGAGACATAATAAAATAAATCATCCCGATCGATTGGAAACCTCAAAGTACAATCTAGGCAAAAATTAGGGATAATGGCAAGTAACTACGTTCAACAAAGGGGCAAATCCCTCAGCAGCAGTTACGTCATCCATCAGAAAAACTCCAGTCAAGGTCATCTTCGACAGAAGCTCAGGATGTCCAGAATTCAAAGTTGGTAGAAGGATAGTGGTCGTTATGTTTCAACGTAGCCCTTTTCCCTGTAAATTACCATTTTCTAACTTTGTAAATGCTCTATGGAATCACGCGTTTGGCTGATTTCCATCATATCAATAAAATTTGAGTTCTTGTGCTTTTGTTTGCTATTCTTATTTGTTTTAGCTTTACAGAACGACATTTTAACATGATCAACGGTTCTTGAAATAAAACAAAAATGAATTTACTTGTAAAATTTTTCTGCTTTTAATAAAGATGGCAATTTCTTTTGACTGTTGAACATCGAAAGAACATAGATTGCGTCTCCAAAAGTGTCTGAGCCTCAAAGTGCAGAATCAAAGTACTCCTTCTAAACCAGTGCGCTTGAACGAAGGATCAGTTATGACAGATGTGAATACTCCATCTGACCTCTTCGGTTGAGTTCTTACCTCCTAAGCACGACCAACGGTATTCCCCGCAAGGATCGTTTCTCCTAAGCAAGGCAGAATTGCTACTTTTGAACTAACGATACGACTTCGCCCCGCGATGGCCGAGTATCCTGTCATGTTCATCTTTTAGTATGTATGTTGCGTCGGTTTTGTCAGCATATACATACATACATCATGCATTATTGATCTGCATTCACATTCATATTGCATCACTATCACTTTAGTCGGCCTTGTCCCCTAGTGATAAAAGTCTTCACAATCGAGTTGTCAGTTCTTTCCTAGGAAATGTTGCGTCTGAACAATCTCTCTCCTCCAGTTTATTTCTGGATCAGAATTGGCCCTTGACCACTTTGATAACTTGAACCTCTGAAAGACCAGAGAACCTTCAACCAATGTCACTCTTCGCCATTGAAGATGATATTTTCGCTTTCCCGGATTAAGGAAAATCCCCAGAGAAAGCCTCTTAACCAGAGATTCAGAAATACAACAGTTTTGCTCTAAAAAACCACTTATGAAAAGGTCATCGGCACCTTAAAATTGGATCCCATCATATGGCATTTCTCCGGGAAGACCCCGTGAAAAGTATGATGTAAGACCCCAAACGGAAGCAGTCTTTCAAGAAACTGGCTTTCCCCAGAGTCAACAAATGGCATCTCCAACAGAGAAGTTTGTACACCTCTACAGCTCAGACGACTGGGTTCCCCAGCAAGTCTGACATCATTCTTTTTCCCATCAAATGGCATCTCCACAGGAAAATTCGGCGAGAAGTTTGAGGAAAACCGCTACGAATAGCATCCCTTGTCAATAAAGTTTATTGACAAAAGAAACTTAGACCAGTCCCTTGGTAAGAAACCAAGATCGAGGGGAAGTTTATTTCAGAAACTGAGACCAGATCCTTGGTAGGAAACCAAGATCGAGGGGAAGTTTATATCAGAAACTTAGACCAGTTCCTTGGTAGGAAACCAGGATCGAGGGGAAGTTCAATTCAGCAACTAAGACCAGTTCCTTGGTAGACAACCAGGATCGAGAGGAAGTTTACCTTTTCTAAGCGTCATCGCTTAGCAAAAGAAGATGAATGCGTAAGCTACCATTCATAACCACCATCAAAATTTCGGGTATTCCGATATTTAATCCTCTTGCACCCCGAATGCCCGAACACCTTCGTCATTCGCACCTTCGGGTCCAAGAAGATTAAATAGGGGCATTTGTCATACCCCAAATTTTGATCATTTATGCTTCATTAGTCTCCCCAAAGATGGGTGAGCATTCACTACTATCAAAATTAGGGTTTCAAGCCCTCTCAGAGTTCTTAGACAAATGATCAATCAAGAAATGACATGATCTTCAACTTGTCTAACCTCTCAAACATCCACAATGGATCAAGAGGACTCCCACATCAAGGATTAAGCACAAGGTTGCTCCCTTCTAGGTGGATCAAGCCTCAAGATCGCCAGTGTCACCAAATTAGGGTTTTGGTCGACCAGGGCCTCCAGTTGGAAAATTTCCTCTGGGCATGAGCCAATACTTCAAAGCATATCCTAATATGCTCCATGGAACCTCATGGACCCAATTATCAAGTCAATTTTGCCTCAGGGGATGCATTCATCAAAAATCAGGAATTAGGGTTTCTTGACCTAATTCACCCCTAAGTTGACTTTTGGGACAAATCATGAGCCAAGACCTCAAGAGAGGATTTGAGGGTCTCCAACATACCACATTGATCCATTTGCAACAATGGATTGATCCAGGAAGCTTGAGCAACGAGTCTCAATTTCATTTGAACCACAGTTAGGGTTTCGCGAGAAAAGTCAACTGTAACTTTGACTTTTGACTAGGACATGCTCCCAAGCCCTAAGACATGATTCAATACACCCTATAACACCCATGGAACATGTCCATCAAGTTTGATTTAGGTCAAGTACATGATTTCCTAAAGGATTGCACAGTTTGGAATTCATCAGATAAAAAGTCAACTGTGCACAAAAGTCAACTTTGACTTTTTGAGATTTTTCACAAAAATGGATTTTTAACCCTAAAATGATGTTAATGTATGATTTGAATCATCATTCATCAAGAAAAATCAAAGAAAGTGGGATAACTTGTAAAAGGGGTAACCATAAAAACTTAGAAAATTTTCTAAGTTATGAACAAAGTGGCAAGGGTACCAACTTTGGAGGATCATAACTCCTAAACCACAAAGCCATTTTTACCCATCCAAAACTTGATTTGTAGATCTCATGGCCCTCTACAAAAACTTCAACTAGACCTCATTCCAATTCTTCATGGATTTTGAGTTATGGATTGATCAAAATCACAAAAAGTGAAAATGTCACTTTTTTCCAACACTTAGTGAAATTTTCACTAAGTCAGAATCTGCCTTCACTTTTTTCCAAATGCAGGGACATTTTTCACTTGGATCCAAAAGGTATCAAAACCAAATATGATCAAACAGTTTTTGTATCATATAAGGGCTTTCCAAAATGGCCAAGAACGTCAACAAATTCAATTTGAGCTAAGAGTTATGGTAGTGGCAAAGTTCCTTGCTGAAAACTGCCAAGGCAAGGCATAATTTTGCATTTTTGGTCAAATTTCCAAAATCAGCCAATTCCAAGCCTTGTCATCATCTTGGACACATCTGAGGATCAAATCTAAAGGGGAAAATCACTGAGTCAAGCCTCCAAAGTCCTTGGAACAAGAAGTAGCATGCCAAACCTAGAATTGCCTAAAAGAGGGACAAGACTCCAATTTTGGATTGAAGCATTTAATAGATGCTTTGAGGTGGCATGGACTGACACATTTGCAACTGAATTCAGTCAAGATTCCTCCAACAAGTAGGGAACCAAAGCTCTGTGCTCTAACCACTAGTCAATGGCTAAAGGAGACTTGGATTTTCATTTGCCAACATTGGCCAAACCTCTGCTGCAGTTGCCATTCACTATTCCTTGCAAAAAAACTTGCTCTACTATAAATAGAGCTCATTTGTGATCAGTTTGAGTACACCAAAGCCATCAAACAGATGCTTTCCTCAAAATCTCTTCTTTCACTCCAATTTTGCCTTCTAAGGCAAATCACTATCGGGTTTTGAGTTTGAGAGCTTTTCCAATCAAACCAATCACACACACACCTCATAAACATCATATGTAGGTGATCCAAACTCTCACAAGTGACCTGTAATATCAAAATCACAAAGTCACCTCTCAAAACCTCAAAATAGGCTTTTTGTGTATTTTTCAAGCCATGTCTTGATTCAGTCACTTTCCAAACCAGATAAAACCTCAAACACACTCCAAATATCATACTTGAACTGTCCCAAATGGTTCCCCCCATCTGGAACACCATTTGAGAGAGTTGCTATTTTGGTCACTTTTAACCCCTTTTGCAAGAAAGGGCCAGTTTGTGTTTTTGCAGGTACCGGCTGATTCCAATCATCCTAAAAGCTTCTAAGGGATCATTTGAGTGTGTCTAAAGCATCAAATCATTTCTGGAACAAGAGGCTTGACAGATTGCACAAAAACTCCAAAAAGCTCAAAAAGAGGTAAGCCTCATGACTTGAACTTTCCAAAATATGCAATGCTTAGAAGTCCACTGATCATGCACACCTCATACATGTTATATATGTTGTGTTTGAACTAATTGATCATGTAATTCATGCCTGTATCAAAGTGTAGCATAGAAAATGCAATTATAGGCCTTTTTCAAAACCACTATCGGGTTTTGAGGAGAGAGTGTGATCTGAAAAAACTACCACCACCATTAGATTCCTTGTGAAATTCTGGTCCAGATGCATATAAATTTTGTCTCAAACCATTAAGAATTGAGAAAGTTATGACCTTCACGTTTCTGAGCCAAAACTTGCCTTGCCTTGGGCCAGGCCTAAAACCAAGGCATGACTTGTATATTTGTGGTTTCACTTCAAACAATGGATGTATCACGACCCCAGTGGTAAGGCGCACGCCTTGTGACCTTGAGGTCGTGGGTTCAAACCCCACCCATACCATTTTGTGTTTTTTCACATTTTGCCATTTTTTCCAATATTTTTATGTTTTATTAATTAATTGGAAATTAATAACTCTTTCAATTTTAATTATTTTTTATTGGTTCTTTTCGCAAAAAATCACAAAAATGTTGAAATATTTTATTCCACAAAAAAATTAAGTTTATATTATTTATTTAATATTATTAGTATTTTTGTAAATAAATTCATTTTTATTTATTTTTAAACATTTTAAAATGAACATTCATCTTGAAAAATCAACACCAAATGAGTTTTAATATCTCTTGTGATTAAAACTTCATTTTTCAAACCTTAAACAAAAATCACAAGTGGTTTATTCAAATTCATTTGGTATTCTTCATTGATTTTCTTTTAATATTTACTTTTAAAAGAATAACAAATTAGGGTTTCTTTGATTTTCACCCTCACCAATCATTTTCAAACACTTTGGGCCTCTAATAGAGTGTAAGACCCAAGCCTTTTTGTAAAATAACCTATTGTGGGCCTCACTTATTGTATAAGTCCCTCCGGGTATTTTCAAAAACCTCGGCGTAATCGTCGTTTTGTACACAAATAACCTTGGGCCTACCCTCGAGTAGTAAGACCCATTCTTCTTTTTTTAAAACATTTTGGGCCTCTAATAGAGTGTAAGACCCAACCCCTTTTGTAAATACACAAATTTTTTGGGCCTCACTTATGGTATAAGTCCCGTTGTATTTCAAAAAGTTCGACGCGATCATAGTCCGTTGAAAAACAAACCTTGGGCCTCTCCTCGAGCTATAAGACCCATTCAAAACCTTTTGGACCTCTATTAGAGTGTAAGACCCAATCCCCTTTTAACCAAAACAAATTTGGGCCTCAGATATGGTATAAGTCCCTCTGTGTTAAAAGAAAATCTCGGCGCGATCGCCATTTCAAAACAAAAAAACATTTAGGCCTACCCTCGTGTTATAAGCCCCATTCTTTTTCAAAACTCTTTGGGCCTCTTGAGATAGTGTAAGACCCATCCCTTTGTACAGAAAACCTTTATTGGGCCTCAGTCACTTGTATAAGTCCCTGTACAAATTCAAACTCACAGTGTGACCACTGATAAAACCTTGGGCCTCTCCTTGAGCTGTAAGCCCCAACATCTTTTCAAAATACTTTCTCCTTTGATTTTGTATGTAATATTGTTATCAAAGCTTTCTTTGTTGAACAACTAACCAAACAGCATGGAAGCTCTACAACCGAGTAAGTGTTTATACGCTTTCATTTACCGCTTTCATATACATATAATTGTATTGTGGGGATGTTTCGCTGTAAGTCTTCTTTCATAAACTCATATCAACTGTGTAATAATAGTATAGATATTTAGAGTTTCCCCGGCAACTACGTCTAGCATTAAGCCCGTTGATCATTCTTAGAAGTAGACAAAACTAGATCCCCATAGGATTACCAGATACAGTCTTCCCTCCTCTTGGGGTTAAACAATATGGAGACGTGAAAGGCAGCATTCTCGGTGAACCCTTTCACAGACTGTCACCTTTAGAAATCGTCAAAGAAACTCTATTCCCCAGAGATGATCTTTTCTCCGTGAATGGCATCTCTTGAGTTTCTTCCAAATTCTCGAACTTTCCTGGCTTGATCTATTCTCTGTGAATAGCCTGTCTTGAATTTATCGGGGTTTGGGGACCCACAGACTTCTTAAAAGCATCCTCGCCTCCTCTTGGGCGTTGTACAAGGCCCCGTCGGCTTCTTAGAAGTATTCACAGCCTCCTCTTAGGCTTCGTATAAATGATTTCTTCCTCCGAGAATGATAGCCTCCTCTTGGGCTTCGTATAAATTGTCCCTCGGCTTCTTAAAAGTTTCCAGCCTCCTCTTGGGCTTCGTACAAATTATCCCGACGACCTCCTAGAGGTATAGGAGCAGAAATTAGTCATCTTAATAGAACAGTCTTTCAAAAAGTCTAGATCTTGCTACTGCTGTTTCTTAAACGTAGTACAAAAGATGAAACTCTAGACTTGGATAGTCTAATTCCCTTGAGTCTCAAAGACATTCTCAAGCTCATTTCAAAAACTAGGAGATGAAACCCGTAGACTCGAACAGTCTCAATACCCTTTGGATTTCCCATTTCCTTAAAGAATGAGAGATAACCCTGATCCTCGAATCAAATCCCCGAGTGTAAACAGTGCTCATATAAGAACTTATTTTCTCTTTAAATCAGCATACTGGACCTGTCACTTGACTGAAACAATAACCCTGGCCTCCTCTTGGGCTTTGTACAATGATTCTCCCCAGCGGAGTTAACCTTTGTGGACTCTCTTGTTAAGTCAACCTTTTAGCCTTCATCTCGGGCTTTGTACGAGATACAAAAACACTCTCTTGTTGAGTATAAAAGACTCTCTTGTTGAGTCAACCTTTTAGCCTTCATCTCGGGCTTTGTACGAGATACAAAAACACTCTCTTGTTGAGTATAAAAGACTCTCTTGTTGAGTCAAACCTTTTAGCCTTCATCTCGGGCTTTATACGAGATACAAAACACTCTCTTGTTGAGTATAAAAGACCCTCTTGTTGAGTCAAACCCTTTTACCCTCCGTCTTGGGCTTCGTACAAGACACATATAAAAGATTCTCCTGTAGAGTCAACCCTTTTAGCCTCTCTCTCGGGCTTCGTACGAGACACACAAGAATCACCTTCTTGTTGGTTCGATAGCCTCCTCTTAGGCTTTGTATAAGGAAACCCCGGTTGAACCAATCAACCTTTTAGCATCAAATCTGTACCTCATTCACAGTATACAAACATCAACAACTCTTTTCCCTTCATCTAATTGCTGTAAGCGGCGAGCCTCTGGATCATCTACATCCATGCCACTGTCCCTCTTTTAGCATGAGAAATTCCTAAGGAAAGATGACATTGCTCTACACTTAGTTAAAGTCTTCTCCTTCAGGTCAAAAACCCTTATAAAGGAAATTATGGCATTACTGGATTCACATATCCCAGTTAAAGTAATCCTCCTTTATAAACCAGTCACCCAAAAGTTGTGACAAAAAAACAGACCTCTTTCGAGATGACAAATTCTCTCTAAAGACGAAACCTTTTAGCTTCACATCTTGGGCTTCGAACAAGATACAAATAGACCCTTCAGCTTCACATCTTGGGCTTTAAACAAGATACAAACCCCCTTTAGCTTCACGTCTTGGGCTTTGAACAAGACACCAAAACACCATTTCCTTCCATAGAATAGGAGGAACTACGATCGCTCTGATTTCTCTGTTTCGGTAAACGGGAATACGTAGGCATAAGATTGAAAGAAAAATCTTAGCGAGCACACTAATCCAAAACCCAAAATCCCATACCTTCACATCTCAATCAGAAAATATCAGTCCTAGCGTCCTACCCATAAACATTCCCGTTATCCCAGTCCCAAACAAAGAAGAAAGAGGCCCCACATCCACATAACATCTGTAACCTAACAGACCGCTGTTCAAACTCAGTATGCAAGCAGGGTTAATTGGAGACATCTATTTCCCTTCCTTAATCAACTCACAATAGGATAAAAATTGAATCGACCTGTAGTAACCCCAAAAGTGAGGCAGTGCTTAAGAAACACGTCCAGTTTTGCTCGCTACAGATAGTACCTGCCTTTGAAAAATCTTTCAAACAAGGACCCATCTTCTTGCATTAATCTCCAGAATTGTTTTCCATGCAAGCTAGTATTGAAGTCTTGAATTCCTCTGAAACCGATACCACCATTCCCTTTTGATTGCGATAACCTATCCCAACTTTACCAGTGGATTTTACGCTCCCCTTCCTTAGAGCCCCACCAGAACTTTGCTAGCATAGCTTCAATCTCTTTGTAGCAGCTTTCAGGGATGCGATAGCAGCTCATGATGTAAGTAGGAATGGCTTGGGCTACAGCTTTAATCAGGACTTCTTTGCCTGCTCTGGAAAGAAATGTCTCCTTCCAACCTTTAACCTTCTTCCAAACACGATCAACAACCAGTCTAAAAACCTCCTTTTTTGATCTTCCAAAGACAATAGGTAATCCAAGGTAACAGGAATGATTGTTAACGGAACGGAAACCAAGCTTATCTCTGACTCTGTCCCTCACCTCTTACCCAACGTTACCACTGAAAGAGACTTCAGATTTTTCGGTGTTGACCACTTGCCCTGAGGCTTGCTGGTAGGCATTAAGGATGTGAATAATGCGAGAAGCCTCTTACTCACTCGCTCTAGCGAACAAAAGACTGTCATCAGCAAAAAAGAGATGAGATATTGAGGGAGACTTCCTTGCTACTGATACGCCATGAATGCTTCTCTTGGATACTGCTTGCTTCAACAACCCTGAAAAGACATCAGTACAGATAAAAAATAAGTAAGGTGATAGCGGGCCTCCTTGGCGGAGGCCCCGTTCAGGAGCAAAAGAACTACTTGGTTTGTCGTTGATCAGGATTTGGTAAGATACAATGGTAATGCACTTCTGAATTAAGGAAATCATTTACTTAGGAAACTCTATACATTTAAGGGTCTCAATCACGAAAATCCACTCAAGCCTATCGTAGGCTTTTGACATATCCAGTTTCAAAGCCATGGTACCCTTTCTACCATTCTTCTTATGCTTCATCCAGTGGAAGCATTCCATTGCTATAAGAGCATTGTCAGTTATGAGTCTTCCACAGATAAAAGTGTTATGCTATTCACTAATGATGTCAGGAAGAAATGTCTTGATTCTGTTAGAGATGGCTTTTGTAATGGCTTTCATGACAACATTACAGAGGCTAATTGGCCTGAAATCCAAGGGGGTCGTAGGGTGTTTTTTCTTGGGGATAAGGGTAATGAAGGTGTTATTTATGAAGCTTGGGTCCTTATTGTTGTTCAGGATATCTAAGGCATAATGGCTAACATCCTCCCCCACGATTGGCCAGTATTTCTGGAAGAAAAGAGCTGGTAGGCCATCTGGCCTCGGAGACTTCGTGGGATGCATTTGATTAATAGCCTCATAGATTTCTTCCTTCGAGAACTGTTTGGTACAGATTTGTTTGTGCGTGTCAGAAAGTCTGCCAGGAATAAGATTGCATATCTCTTGGTTATCCGGATGGGAAGAGGAAAAAATTCCCTTGAAGTAGTCTATGAGGATTCTCTCGCAATCTTTGTGATCTTTCCTCTAGACTCCTTGATTGTCCTTCAGTCTCTTGATCTTGTTGGTTCTCCTTCTTTGGTCAGCTTTATGGTGAAAAAACTTCGTGTTCCTATCGCCATCCATCAACCACATAGCTCTACTCCTTTGCCTCCATAAGGTCTCCTCTATCTTAAGAAGGGAATCTCTCTGTCTTTCTGCTGCCTTATATTGTTGAATGTCATTCCCATCCTTAGACCATCTTTTTTCCTCTTTAAGGAACTCTTGGAGCCTTATTATTTCCTTCTTTACTGTATTGGTTCGCATGTCCTTGAAGCAATGTTGCAACTCTTGCATAGCCTTTATTTGATGGTGAAAAGATGTAGAGTTGCATCTCCATAACTGTCTGATGAAATCACAACAAGATTCTTGTTTTGACCAAACCTCCTCGAAGCGGAATAAGTAGTGTTTTCTTTCAATCTCAGCATCCTCTTGAATGAGAATTCGAAGGGCAGCATGATCATAACAAAATCTTTCTAGATGCACCACCTTGGTTAGCGGAAAGCATTGCTTAAAACCAAAGGATGTTAAAGATTTGTCTAGCCTGCATTGAATATTGTCCTCTCCTTTTCGACCATTTGACCAAGTATAAGGGTAACCTTCAAAATTGACTTCCTCTAATTTGCACTTGTCCATCGTCTCTCTGCCCCAATTAAGTTGTGAAACTGTTCTGCTAATGCCTCATATTTTGTCATAATCTTGCAAGATGTCATTGAAATCACTAAATAAGATCAATTTCTCGCCACTTTCTTCAACAATTGACTGAACCAGATACCATGTGTCTTTCTTTTTTGATTCTTCCGAAAAACCATAAATTCCGGCAAAGGACCAGGAGCACTCCGCATCTTCTGATTGGACGATTCCAGCTATATGGTTTTGCGATAGAGAGCTTATCTGTATGTCAGTTGGATCATTCCACCATAAACAAAGACCTCCTGCTCTATCTCTCCCCGTGCCCTTGCATTCGACCGTAGCCTCAAATTTGAATCTACACTTTTTCTTAATTTTCGCCAATTCATCTTTTTTTTGCCTGGTCTCCATTAGGAAGACAAGCTGGTGGAATTCCATACGAATGAGCCACGATAGGGCTCGAACTGCACGGGGGCTCCCCAGACCCCTGCAGTTCCAGCTTAAGATCTTCATTGGGATAGGCGGTGTTGGTCTTCCAACACCACCTCTGGTCGAAGATTTTTCCCTTCACTCATTATTGTTGTTTGCTTCCTCTTCTTTTCTCCCATGGTACCTTCTTCTATCAGACCTTCTGTTATCATTACATCAATAAGTTGTCTCTTGGAAAGCCTTGGCTTGGAGACTCTATTGCTTACTTCTTTCGTATCCTTAGCATTCTTTCTTCTAATCCATTTCCTCTTCTGAAGTCCTTCTCTACTGGAAGAAGTGGTTGGTGTATGCTTGTTAGATGAAAGAATGATGGCACCCAGTGACTCAGCTACCGTTTGCTTCGAATCTTTGTCTACTTCCTTCGGGTTTGCTTCCTGTTGTTTTAAGGACATTGGATTTTGTTGAACTTCAGGGTCTTCTCCCTTACTTCTCCCTTTTGTCTCGCATCTGCTTTGACTCTACGAAGCGTTAAAGAGGTCCCTGCTACACATGCTAGAACTTGAATCCTTCTTTTTAGTATCATCCGTTACCTTTGGAAGCGGAGACGCTCGGAGCCATTGGCCATAGGACAAGTCTTGTTCTTCCAGTTCCTCGAAACCTTCTTCATTCAGATCCTCAACTGAATCACAGTCTTTAATCTGGTGACCCATTCTTCCACAAACGAAATAAAACGTCGGAAGTCTCTCATACTTAAACTGGACCCTAAGGTTCTTCTCTTTGAATTTTACTATTGTACCTTGTTTGAGCGACTCTTTGAGGTTAATGACGACTTTGATGCATAGAAGCCTGTCGTTCTTATAAGCTTCCTTAATGTCCATCTCTTCAAACTTGCCATGTTGCCCAATTTCTTCGCCATTGCTTTTGATCCGAGGTTGAATGGTAGTTCATAGATCCTGACCCAGAAGGAGTTGTAGTGCATGTGTAGATCCAACGATTGTTCTTCGCCAGATATACGATTTAATACCAACAGAGATCTGTCAAAGCTCCATGGACCTGTTTTAAGGACATACTCCAAATCCCGCTTTGAGTTAAACTTGAAAAGAAACAAATTTTTGCTAAGATCTTGAACCTCCACTGGATGTTTCAGTTTCCAGGCGTTGATAATTGTTGATTTGAATGCTCTGGAGTTAAAGTTGCTTTCAGTCCATAATTTCCCTACCAGCGTTCTTTGAAACGATTCGTCAGCGCAAACCTCTTCTTCGTCCGCTACTACACCTTATTCTTCCTCCTTCAAAAGGGTAATTGTTTTCCATTTTTCTATCTTGCTTGCTCACGAGATCACTTGGTGAATCTTGAAAACCTGAGACCCGACCAGATGCGGGTGAAAAGTCCAGAGATCTGGAGGAAAAAGAATCACCACAGACCAAGAAGCGGAAAGGGTGCGAGGAACACGATGAGACACTAGAGAGATAAGGTCTTCCTTCTCTCTAGAAAGTCACGTGGATTATTCCATATAAATATATATTACTTATGTTAAAAGTTTAAATATATGTATATTTAGGTTCAGCTCTTTCGTTTATATATATATATATATATGGAAAATAACCTTTTTCGTCCCTTAACTTTACACCAGGGTCCAATTTGGTCCCTTAACTTTAAAAAGTGGCGAGGTCGTCCCTTAACTTTTTAAAATGTGCCACGTTTATCCTTTCGTTAGGTTCCGTTAGTTCTTTTTTGAAATCATTGTCGAGGTGGGCGTTGAGTGGATGACGTGGAAACTTGGAAGCTTTAAAATAATCTGTAGAAAATGAACAGTATAATCAAACAATATCTAAGTGAGAGAACATCAACGCAGCTCTGCTAGGGCAAGCGAAGTGGAGAAGCTCAACGACGGATTCTTGCAAGACGAACGATTGTTCCAGACGAGAAGGATAATATCTTTGTTCCACACGAGAAGGATTGAAGATTATCATCTGCACTTGATCAAAAGGTTAGTTAATTGCTCGCTCAAATTAATTAAGGTTCGTATTTACGAAAATTAGGGTTCGTATTCAGTTTTGGGGTTCATGTTAATTTGTTAGGGTAAAACCTAATTATTTAGATATTCTGGATATTCTGGTTAGGTGTCATGGATGAAATCATTGAACTCAAAATTCATCACAGTGGGGAATTCACTGATCAGGGTCTGAGTGTATATGAGAATGGTGTAGTCGATGATTTGAGGGTAGATGTAGACAGATGGAGTTATTTTGAGCTAGTAGGTGTGTTAAAAGACTTGGGTTATAGGGAGTTTGAAACAATCTACTACAAGGATCCACAATTTGGTTTGAATGCACATGTTGATGACAAGGGTGCATTAGAAATAGCAGACATGTATAGGGTTCACAAACGTGTTGATATTTACATTCAACACACGTTGTCTCAACCTGACTACTGTGACAAAGTTGATGTTGTTGACAAAGTTGATGAGGTCCTTGAAGAAATTATGGATGAGGTGGAGGAGTTACTTAGTCAGCTGGTTGATGATGTTGTTCATGGTGAAAATACCACCCCTGTTCAGGTTAATGTGGAGCAACAAGTTAATGGTGAGGAACATGTGACTGGTGAGGAACAATTTAATGGTGAGGAACAAGTTAATGGTGATGAACAAGTTAATGGTGATGAATCAATTAATGTTGAGGAACATGTGACTGGTGAGGAACAAATGAATGTTGAGGAGAATGTTAATGTTGGGGAACAACTGAATGTTGAGAAACAAGTGAATGTTGGAGTTAATGATGGTTTTAGTACTGATGATAGTGACGATGAGGACTACAAGTATGATAGTGCATAAGAGGTGGCTTTTGAGGATGAGTCTGATGGGTTTTATGAGGTTGAGGAGGATGAACTTGATGCCCTAATTGATGATGAAAATGAAGGCAGTAGCAAAGTCCTTAAACATAATGGGAAGTCTGGTGAAGATAAAGGCAATGACAATGATAGTGATGACCTGGAAAGTGGCTCTGATAGTGATGAAAGTAGTGGAGTTCCAAGAAAAAAACATCCTATTTTTAGACAACCAAAAGACATGGCAGATTACAAGTGGGATGTGGGAGTCTATTTTAGTTCAAAGGGTGACTTTAAGGAGGCAATAACAACTTATGTTGTGCAAAATGGTAGAGACCTAAGGTTTGTAAAGAATGACAGAGTTAGGGTAAGGGTTAAATGTAAGGATGGTTGTAAGTGGGAAGCATATTGTAGCAAGCTGCCCAATGAAGACACTTGGCAACTTAGGAAGGTGGTTGATGAGCATAGTTGCAGTAGGGAATATAATGTGAAACTGATGAGCACAAAATAGTTGAGTAAAAGAATCTAAAATAGCTTGAAAAACAATCCAAGGTTGAGAATAAAGGATATCAAAGAGAAGGCCCAAAAAATGGAATGTTGGGGTGAACAAAACAAAGGCAATAAGAGCAAGGTATGCTGCAAGAGATTATGTTGATGGATCATTTTTGGGAGATTACACAAGGGTGTATGACTACTGTCATGAATTGTTAAGAGCCAATCCAGGATCAACAGTTAAGCTCAATGTGGATCCTGTATCAGAAGGTGTTGAGGATCATAGACCATGTTTTAGAAGGTTATATGTATGTTATGCTGCATGTAAGGAAAGCTTTAAGTTGTGCAGGCATGTAATATGTCTAGATGGATGTTTTCTCAAGGGGTTGTGTGGAGGGCAGATTCTGGCTGCTATAGGGAGGGATCCTAATGACCAGATGCTCCCCATAGCATATGCAGTTGTGGAGGGTGAAAACTAGGATAGCTGGACTTGGTTTTTAGAGCTCTTAATTAATGACCTTGGAGGGAAAGAGCAATGCATGACTTACACCTTCATATCAGACCAACAAAAGGCAAGTTTATTATGTTTTTATTATGTTTTTGTTATATCTTATGATACATGTTATACTATATTAAAATTCTCCATTTTATGATATTGCAGGGGCTCTTACCCACTATGGAAGAGCTATTGCCTAGGGTGGAGCATAGGTTTTGTGTTAGGCACCTCTATAACAATTTTAGGAAGAGCTATCCTGGCAAGATGTTGAAGGACATAATATGGAAGGCTGCCAAGTCCACTTACCCACAAGCATGGGAAAGAGAGATGAAGGGAATGAGGGCTATAAATAAAGAAGCATTTAAGCATATGATGAAGACCCCACCAAGGTTTTGGAGTAAATCTTACTTTAGGACTACAAAAAAATGTAATGATGTTCTCAACAACATGTCTGAATCATTCAATAGTGTAATTCTTGATGCAAGGGCAAAACCTCTAATCACTATGCTTGAAGACATCAGAATCTACTTGATGGAGAGATGGGCTATCAACAGAATGAGGTTTGGTACGTTGGATGAGAATGACATATTGCCTAATATTAGAAAGAAAGTTGATATCACAAGCACATACACCAACAATTGGCTTGTAAGGTATGTCAGATCAATACACTAGCATTTATTCTGTTGATATAACAAGTGCATACGAGTGAATCATTTATTCTGTTTTGTTTGGTTCTTTAGGATGTCTGATAAGCATATGTTTGAAGTAAGGCACTTAGAGAATCAAGCTGATAAGTTTGTTGTGAACCTGAAAGAGCATATATGTTCATGCAGAAGATGGGAACTTACAGGACTCCCATGTGTCCATGCTTTGTCTGCTATGAAGAGTAGGAATTTCATAATAGACAGTTACATCCCTGAATATTATAGAGTTTCAAAATACAAGGCAGTTTATAAACATGTCATCTACCCTGTTAATGGGTCTAACTTGTGGGTTAAGACACCATACCCTGATGTGCAACCACCCAAGTTCAAGAAGATTCCTGGTAGGCCCCAAAAGAGGAGAAATTTAGAACAAGGAGAGATGGATGGCTCTGATAAAAAAATGAGAAGAACTGGTTTCTTGGTGAAGTGGAGTAGGTGTAAGAAGGCAGGCCACTACAAGTCCACTTGTAAGGACACAACAAGTTAGGCTGCACAACAGAGTGCTCAACACTCTGCCCAAGAATCTACTCAAACTGCTCAAGAATCTCACACTGTAACTCAGTCTGCTGTACAAACTACCCAAGCATCTCAGACAACACCACATTCTACTCAATCCTCTAAGGAGAAGACTTCTTAGAAGACTCATGGTCCTGCAAAGGGGGAGACTCAGAAGCTACCAGTGAGGAAGGCTCCAAGGCCATTTGTTCCACCTGGGCCTACAACCAGGATGTCTGCATCAAAGAATGTTGTTGATCCAGTCACTAGGAGATCTACTCCCACCAAGAGAACAGCTGCAAAGAAGAATCCCTAGAAATATTTAGGATAAAGTATTTTATGGTTTATTGATGTAATGAACAAGTGTTTTGTGTTTTTTGTTATGGTTCTGAACTAGTTCTTGGTTTATTTTGCAATGGTGCTGAACAAGTAAATGCTGTTATGAACCTATTTGTAGTTTGGTGCACTTTGGTGCTTTTGTTATTAACTTTTTCTGGTTGTGAACATATTCTGGTCTGTGATGAAATGTACTGCATGTTATTGTCTACATTCTGGTTTAGCCAAAATTTATAGGTCATTTTGTCAAATTTAATAACAGGCCAATAATTATAGGCCATTCTGTTATGATTGTCCCTAAAATTCTGTATATTGTGTAATTAAATGTCATTCTGTTTATTACAACACTGTATAGGTCATGTCCAATTTTCAAATTATTGCCAATACTTATAGGTCATGTCCAAAAATTATAGGTCACTTACCTCAATGATACAACATACTACATAAAACAGTAAATACAACTGATACAAGATAACAACAAATACTTTCATAACACAACAAATACAAATGCCACCAGATACAACTTAAAACAACAAATCGTTTCATTCATAAAACATTTCTTAGGTTCAACATTTCTTCAACATAACAGCAAATACAAATGCTACAATCACATACACCACATAACTAACCTAATTCAACCTAAAAACATTACAACTATAACTATAAAAAACATCAAATTTCATATTTTTTCCACTTGATGATCTTCTTCATTTCAGCATGAATATTCATCAGCTTTTTGCCAAGTTCTTCAATGTCTTTTTTTGCTTCATCGAGTCCCTTTGTAACCACCCCCATCCTATGCATTAAAAGTTCTTCTTTCTCATCAAAGGCATCCTCATGGTACCAACCAAAGTAATTGCATCCTGCTTGCTTGTAATTGGGACAACCCTAAAATAATTTTCCCATGTTCTTCACAGTTTTCGCCCTTTGAAGAACAGCCATGTCTCCACAATAACACATGGGCTTCCTTCTACGACTTCCACTGCCTGTTGAATCCCCACTTTCTGCATTTCTCTTGCTCAACGAAGAAGAAGAACTACCCAAATTCATGTTTCCCTAAACCCTAACTTTTAATTTTGAGAGAAATTGTAAAGAATGAAGATGAATTGTATTTGCCCTAAGAAAAAATTGGGGGAAATGAGTGCAAACGAAACAAAGAAGGAAGAAGATGATATTCAAATTTCATGTCACCTGCCACGTAACAAATACTAAACGGACGTTTCAGCAAACTAATGGCAAGGACTAACTTGGCACCATTTTAAAAGTTAAGGGACGAACTCACCACTTTTTAAAGTTAAGGGACAAAATTGGACCCTGGTGTAAAGTTAAGGGACGAAAATGGTTATTTTACCTAAAATGGTTATCATCGAACGTTCGTCATTTACCTAAAATACATCCAACCAACCAAACTATATTTTCTCGCCGTTGTACGATTAATCCTAAAAAAAATTTTCATAAAAGAAAGATATTGTGTCTTGAGATGACGCAAAACATTGCGTTGTCCAATAACTACTTTGAGTTGAGATATGAGGCGTTTCCTGCAAATGTTGATTTGTAAATCCATTATATTATAATGTAAACGTCCGCTCCTCGTCTGTTTTGGGTAAAACAATTTTTCCTGTCAAATGCGACTAAATATCTTTCTCTAAAATCGACCAACGGATAAATGTTAGCTCTTCGTTATGTTTCTGTTGAGTCAGCGTCTGATCTGATATGTAACACTGGGGGTTGAATGCTTTTGTGTTTATTTTATGTTTGGTGGAGAGTGTCATGTTTATCTCCTATATTTGTTACCCTTATAATTATTATATGTTATGAGCATGTTCAAAGATGATAAACTGTTCGGTAATTGATGCTTTTCCGCTGCAAATAAAAAGTTGAAGTTCATATTATTATTATTACTTTTACTATGTTGTGAAATTTTATGTGTTACATATCCGATTGTATGAGCTGGTTGGTGTTAAAGTAACATCCTAATTGTTAATTGACTTAAATTACTCTGATTTTAACTATAATTACACGGGGAAAATTAGGGTGTTACAATTATAATGGCAATTCACATTATATATTCACACATCGAATAAACATCCGCACAGTACTCACTCATGTTAAATCATTTTAACACCGTTTTATCATTAATTTATTCATGCACAACAATTAACCATTCATTCATTACCGTCCACTACTACATAACAAGTAAAACAATTAATTTTCTCAATTTCAAGTACCCATCTAGTCTCTAAATACGTCATTATGAGATAGTCATACACGTTAGCTTTCCAACGCTTCAAATCGCACGTCATTTAGATTTACGAAACTAATTTTAAGGCAAAAATGATAGGATAAAATAATAGGTTTCAACTCATCAATTTTTCAAAATTAAACTATCATCAATCGTTTGACATTATTCCTGATTATATTCTTCCTTTCCAATTTTTCACGTTTTGGTCAAGAACAATCGATTGAATAAATGAATTAATCGATTGACAGAGTTCTTCTTTTCTAATTTTTCTCGCGTGCAATCAGTTGACAAAATATGTCAATCGATTGACATAAACCAAAATCCCAACAATCCCAGTTTTCAACACGTTTACTTCATCTTTATCCCTTTTAAACCCTATCCAAACATTTCCTAACATACCTAAACTTTTTATACTACAACTTCAACATCTGTAAGTATATAGTAGGCAATCAACACACAATTCTTCATGCAATTTACACATTAACATCAGTTTTTCATGGAAATTATCTTTGTGTTCATCACCATCAAACACATCAAATCCAACCTCACATACAATTCACATAACAAATTATTAAATTATTATATCATGAACATATAATCACACACAAGAATCATTATTATCATTGAATGTTCATAACGATATAAAAAGCTCAGAAAACACAACAATGGTGAAATACAATAAAAACGTAGAGGAGGGTAAAGATCATTTTCTACCCTTCATACGATATACACCCATAGAAGAGTAATGTCCCTCTTACCTTGGATTTCCAACAAAGCAAGATCTAATCTCTTCAACAATGATGTCTTCTTCCCAAACCCTAGGTTGCATCTCTTGCTTCTTTTCTCTTATTCCAAAATAATATGTATTTTCAAAGTTCATCCCTCAGTCTTACCTATTTGAACCAAAACCTAATTCCACTAAATTAAGTTATTCTCATATTACCCTCAACTTACTCTCATATACCCTATTTTGTCCATACTTCTCATACTACCTTTAATTTCTTTAATTTTTAATTATTTAATTCTATTAACTCGATTATCCACCAAATTATATTATTCCTCTTATTTGTCTACAACCACCTTATTTTTAATTGTTCCACTCAACTTAAATTAATTAAAATTAATCTAATTAGTTTATATCATTCTCCCCCACCAAGGCACATATTCACCAATTATTCAAATATAAACATATGAATTAATTTAAATAATTAAATAGAACAAAATTAGATTCAATTAAATAATTTAATTGAATTCGTGTGTTACATCAATCACCTGCTTGAGATGCTTTAGAGGTCCTTCAGTGATATCCCCTACTCTTGCATACTTGTGGATCTCAACGATAATAAACGGATGAGCTAAAGCTTTTATATCACTTCTCACAACTACATAAATAGTTGACCCAAATTAATACTAAAGTTCACAGGCAGAGCTCTCAAAAACATTGCTCTAGCAGTCATAAGTTTAGAACCACCAACATTAGTATCTATATTTTGGTGGTAGAAGAACACCCAAGCTTTTGGGACTAGTTGCATCTTTCTTAAAATAAATTTCCTAGGGACATTGTTTGAGTCCCTGCTAGGCATAAACTCCAACTAGTATGTCCAAGTAGGGCTAGGAGTTCCAGCAATTGGCCATTAGGCCATTGGGATCCGAGTACTAGTCCCTCACGTTGAACCTTAAAGTGTTGTTTCTTAAACATTGTCTAAAGCACTTTGTTGTTTATTTTCCAATCAAACTTGTACCAGTATAATTTTATTGGGTCTCAAGAAGGAATAATCTATGGAAGGCAAACACACTGGCGAGGGGCGAGTTGCCTCGAAAAGCTGCAAGTCACTCATAATGGGCAATGAGGCCGCCTGGACATTCACAACAGATTGCTCAATTGGGCTTCACCAATTTGGAATATTTCCTATTGTCCCTAGCCCAATAAGCATAGGTAATGACATGGACTTACATTGATTAATAGCGAAAAGTCACTCAAAAGAGGATACTGTTTCCCCCATGATTCAAGGAAGAACAAGTCTTCCCTTAACTACTTTTCTAGTCGAGGATGTAGGCAAAACCACCCCACTAACTCTATAACCCAGGTCTAATAAAGCCTTTATAAATACCCTAGTTTTAGGACCGAGGGGGTCTTTTCAATCTCCCATGAAAGCGCATGCAGAGTTTCTCACCACCAAATCCTACGTGCTATCAATATACTTTAAACATCGCAAACAACCTTACAAATATAGGGCTATCTTGTTGTACTCTTTTAGTAAGTATAATTGATGTCCACCGTAGGATTCCAGTAAAATTAACACGGGTCTCAAGTTCAATCCAACTTATCACTAGGCAGGCCCGTCTCCTGTGCAGGAGCAGCAGGCTCTACAGCACAGGTTCCAAATTTGGAGGGTCCTAAAATTTTAAAACTCCAATTTTTTTACATTAATATTAATAAATATAAAAAATATTATAAAAAAATTAAATAAATAAAAAAATGCTAGGATAAAACCCCAATATATTAAAAAAAAAAGAGATTGATCAAAATCAAAATAATTATAGTTAAATCTTTTTTTATTAATATATAATTATATTTTTTATGAATCATTGTTAATTATTATAATTGTATTTTTTTATAAAAAATTAGGCCTATTTTTAAATTAGGACTGTACCTCCATTTTGATTGGGCCGACCTATCACTAGGGTCCGATGACACCATTATATCGGGCAACTTTAACAACAAGAATGAAGATGTCGACAGCAACGATGTTGTTCACACTCTTGTCGGAGGCAACATGCACCGAATTGACATGATACCTTCTTTTTAAGGAATTCATCGAATGTGGTAAAGTGCTGCAGAATCGGGAATTCAGTGGCTGGTCCGCCAAAGCATAATTACCCTTTTTCATTATAACTTATTTCAGGTACACGTTTTCTCATTTTCTTCTAAAGCGCATTTTGGAGCTGCAAAGGAGGTATTCAGAAAACCTATCTCATTTTTGTACCGGTCCGGTGACTTTAGCTGTTTGACATGCTATTAATAGTTGGTTTGCGTCTCGCATTCATATTGGTCCGTCTTGTAGGGAGTCTTTCGCGGCTGCTGCTCTCCTTAATGTTAATAGCAGATTTCAAAATTTGGCTGGTATGTTTGTCTGGTTGGCCACGGCTTGGCATATCTGGTTAAATCGTAATTAAATCATCTTCAACCATGGCAACTTTGCGGTGGTGAATATTGTCAACTCAATTAAATTGTCAGCTTTGAGGTGGTTAAAGAAGGATCCTAAATTCCCTAATGCTTGTAATTTGTACTCTTGGATCTCTGATCCTTCTGTTTGTTTGTCTCATTTGTAACTCTCTGTTCGGGTTCGAGTACCCCTTGTACTCGTTTTGATTTATTGATTTGCTCCTTGCTTAAAAAAAAAACTATCTCATTCATATATTTTAATTAATATATAGTTCTGTAGTTTAAGTTTATCAGGCATTACTAATGATAAATAAGTATCAATTATTGACGATGGCTCTGTTTGGTAAAACTAGGTGATAGCTGATAAATTAGCTGGTAGTTGATAGTGTATAGTTGATGACTGGTAGCTTATAGCTGATGACCTTTAACTAATAAGCTAATTTGAGTGTTTGGTAAATTAGCGGTTACACTAGCTGATAAATACAAAATGATATAAAATGACATTCTTAATTAAAAAAAATTAATGGTCCTATTTATTAAATTAATTTTTATTCAATAAAAATAAACGTATTAACAATCAAATGCAAAATAATTTTAAATATAAATATAAAATTAAACATAACACAAAAATATATTAAACAATTATATATAAATTTTGTAATGAAATTTAAATATCTAAAATAATAATATTGTAATTTGATCTTATATTCCATTAAAGTGTATACTTCCTTCTCTTTTTTTCTCTCTCAAAATTCATGATATGTCTACTAATAAATAATTATATTCAATCATTCATTATCCTATTTATAAAAATAATACATTAATAATAAAAACTCAAGTAATAAATAATTAAAATAATAATTTTAAAGTAATAAAAAAATTCAATGTAATGAGTCAAAATATTTCATTAATAATAAAATGAAAGATGGATAACATCGTGAATTTGTTCGGTAGAAATAATGACTAGCCTTTCTTATTTCATCAACTAAAACACAATTATTTTAATTTAAATCATAATAATATAAAGGGTAAAAATAAGTTTTTGATAAAATAGTGAAGGTACAAATAGAAAAAAAGTCATAAGCTAAAAGCTATAAGCTCATAAGCTACTTCAAATAGCTTTTGAAAAAAAAGAGCTAAAAGATAATAAAAGAGAATTTCTTCTCACACCACCCAGGTTTCTTAGGCACCACCTGAATTTCCGGTTTTGCCATCTGATTCTGGATGTGCACATCCGGACGCACTAATATTTTAAAAAACGCTGATGTGTTCCGGAAGTGCACATCCGAAAACATTCCGGATCTGCAGATCTGGAAAATCGCAGAACTTAATTTTTTTTTTAAATCGATTTTGTTGCTTGGTCGCATATGTTAATATATCGTCGCAGCTTAATATACATTTGACAACATCAATATATAAAAAAAAAATTATATATATATATATATATATATATATATATATATATATATATATATATATATATTATAATAATAATAAACCTCTGTCAAAATACAGTGCATACATCTAATATAAATAGAATACATTAAACCAAAAACTACTGCGTATGGCGAAGGATCTCTCCTGGATCCCCTGCTCCTCTGCCCCTACCCGCCATCCTGGATCGATGTCTGCGGTACTGAAGTGTCCTCCAAGCAATCGCAATAATCCTGTCCACGGCAAGTCTGGGACCAGAGCCCTCAGGGAGGTGACAGACTCAATGGCCTGCTGCGCTATCTGCTCTATCTGACGACAGCGTGGTAGGACATCCTGAGTGTGGTCCAGCTGAGACTGTCGCTCCTCTAATATCTCCTGATGAGCAGGTCTGGGTGGCGATCCCTCAGCAGTGGGTATCATGCATGGGTGTGAGACGGTGTAGAACCACACGATGTACCCGGCAGCAACGCTCCAGTCTATCTCCGCTCTGGTCGCCCGAGCCTCTTCCGGTACCAAGTGGGACTGGTAGTCAGCATATAGCTCATCCATCTGCCTGCGGGTCAAGCCTAGAGCAGCAGACTCATGAGGCATCCTGGGGATCGTCTGCGTATAACCGAATTGACGCAAGACGTGCTCCGGTAGGTATCGGGCAGTAACGGTCGAATTGCATGCCAACCATCCTAAGAACAAACAAACCTCATCGAACGGGGGCGTCACACGGTGCTCGGCATAGGGGCTATACAAAACGTCCTCAGTAGCCATCCGATCAAGATACACTCTGAAGGGGTCCGGCACCTGGTTCCCTCTAAGCAGGATAAATGCAGCAGCACGTGGCATATCCTCAGTGTACTCGGCGACACTCCCCAAACTAGTAATGTTGGGAAAGTGTTGTAAAATCCATGTCTGAAATGGAAAACATAACATGGGTGTCAAACATTATAATGAATATAGAAAGAAAAGAAATGAAAAAAATCACTTAGAATATTAGATTGTTACCATGTATAGTGAACAACTGCCTGCCAGAGTCTTGGCTGCCCAGCGGCAACCATCAGAGAGCCTAGCATAAGTGTATGCCAGCGCAGCCGCCCCTCAGTTGTACGTATGGATCTCTGTCTGATCCAAAAGGTACCTGAGGTAGACGACATCAACATAATAGGCGCTGGTGTCTACAAACACCTGCGTGCCGAGCAAAAATAAGTAGTAGCATCTCAGGGCACGCTGCCTGTGGATCTCCACCTCAGCTGCATCCCCTTTTGCCTGTCGTGCCTCGTCAAACTCCTCACCAAATCTGCATATCAGAAAGGAGAACCGGACGTGTGCGCCCCTCAACGGGGTCACCTCCGCAAGTGCCTCATCTGGGCTAGCCCCAAGCTTTGCAATCAGCATCTCCATCGCGTCCACCTTCGACATCCTACCGTGACGGAGACGGGTACCCGTGATCGGTAGATGTAAAAGGCACGAGATGTCGTCGAGTGTGATCGTGATCTCGTCGTACGGTAGATGGAATGCAGATGTCTCAGGGTGCCATCTCTCAACAAAGGCCATCAGCATACCGTACAGGATCTGGGAATACCCAATCCTAGACAGGCCTCCAAGACCAGAGGTAGCAAGTGCAGACGTGAACCACTGATCCCCTGGCAGCATCTCAAGCATGTCTATAACCTTGCCCCCATGGTTATAGAACTTCTGGGAATCCTTCGCCTGAAAATTTCCAAATAAAACAATGTTACAAATGAACATATTTTTAACGCAAACAATTCTATAAATAAACCGAAAAAGGTTACCTGTCCTAGCCAGACATATCTGGAAGTATGCTCAGAGTACCCCACGAGTAGGGACATATCAGACGGTCCCCCGGGGTAATCGCCCAGCTCATCGAAATCGTCATCGGCGTCAACACCATCATGTGCTGGGTGATCACCCTCTGGAACAGGAACAGGAACAGGGGAACGAGGAGGAGCAGCTGATGGAGCTGGAGTCTCCCGACGACGTCTGCGTGCGGGCTGGGACCCTGATGAACTACCAGTAGAAACACGACGCCTACGAGATGTAGAATCGGCGGCTGAAGGGGGAATGGCCTGTACCTGAGATATGGAAGTGGCCTGAACCTGTGATGTGGATGACTGTGGTGTAGGATGTCCCTCAGCTGTAGGGTCTACCCCAACTCCCTCTGCGCCGGAAGCCTCAGCTGTAAATTGTATCCGCTCACGTCGGACAGATGCGTGCTGAGTTGTCCGTCCATGTATGATACGATTGTCTCTGCCAGCCATCTAATCTGCAAAGCATAATCAATAAATTAGATTTTTTTAAAATAATTAAACAAAAACAAACAAACAAACAAACAAAAAAAATAGTCTTCCGGATGTGCACATCCGGAAGGACAAAGAATTTTTAACGTTGGGTATTTCCGGATGTGCACATCCGAAAACACTCAGAATACTAAACGTTAAAATCTTTTCGGATCTGCACATCCGGTACATTTTTTGAAGTTTAAAAATGGCAGTCATGGCCACTGTAACATGCAAAATGGCATTTTAATGCCCTGATCGTCCGTTTGAAGCAGTAAAAAAGACCTACATTGTCTCTAACCTATGTTATTAATTCAACCTAACAATTTCTACACCTAAATATCTACTCTAAATCAATTACTCGAAAATTACTCCGAAACTCTAAAATTTGAAAACTTACCGATTAAAATGAGATACGGAGGATTTGGAGTCTCTTGATCGTTGTAGATGTTGCTTTGTGCCAAATTCGAGAGGAAAAAATCGAGATTTGAGGTGATTGAAAATTTGAGAGTTTGAGAGAGTTTGAGGGAGTTTGGAAATGAAAAAGTGAAGAATGAGGGGGAGGAAGAAGGTCTGGCGCGAATTAATAAGAAATCCTTCCGGAAGTGCATATCAGAATTGTTTCCGGATATGCATATCCGGAACACTTGAGCGTTTTTTTTTTTAATTTGGTGCGTCCGGATGTGCACATCTAGAATCAGGGGGCAAAAGAATAATTTCACGTGGTACCTAAGAAACTTGGGTGGTGTATTAAAAAATGCTCTAATAAAAAAGCTATAAACTAAAAACTATTGTTTAATGTAAGCTGAAAAGCTATAAATTATAAATTAAAAGTTCTTTTTTTTTTGTCTTACTCAACAAACTCGATATATTAATTGATAATGAAATAAAGTATTAATGTGATTAGAAAACGGGGCCTTATGAGGACAACCTTTATTTCCTAATATGTTATTTAATAATTCCATACATATGTTTAATTATAATTATTTTATCTGAAATTGAAAGTTCAATGCTAAAATGATAGAATTGCTTGTAACATTTGGCACTAAGCCTAAGTTTGTACTAATTAAACTATAATTCTCTTAATATGCCTTGGACATGCTTAAGTTTGGGATTCAAGTGACAATTGCATGTGATACAAATGTTATAAGGCTTATTCCTATTGAATGCATAATTATAGTTTTTTTTTCAATAAGCAATGTAATATTATAAATATAACAGCACAAGGAGTGCAAGTACAACCAAACCAACACCAGAAAACAAACTAAACAACAAACAGCCAACACAACAAAGCCCTAAACACAGGCTAGGGGGCTATATGCCAATCGTACAACGAGAATTTTCTAACTGACCTACTAAGACAATACCACTTCCAACTAAAATACTTAACAACATTCAAAATATCATCCACTGAAACTCTTATAGCATCAAAAGCAAATCTGTTTCTGCAATACCATAAGTACCAAACTGCAGTGCACCAAATAACCAAAACTGGCTTGGTGAAATTCTTTCCTGAAGCATCATCAACACAACCAAAGATAAACGCAGCATTATCAAGGCTACCATCCCACGATAATCTCAACCATCTTTCTATCCCACTCCACACAGCAGCTGCATCCCTACACTTGAATAACACATGCCTCGAGTCCTCTTCCTCTACCCCACACTGATAACAAACCATCTCACCACCATCAACAAAAATCCCTCTCTTTTCTAAGTTAACTTTGGTAGCTACCCTACCCCTTAACACACGCCATATAAAGATACTAACTTTGGTCGGCATATGCAACGACCACATCTTCCCCATAGTATTAAGAGTTCTATCCTCACAGAAGCTAACATTCATACCTCTAGAAAGAAGCTGATAGCAAGAACTGACTGAGAACTCAATAGAATCCAAAGACACATCCTTCACCGGATCCCACTAAAAAACATCATCTTTATTCATCACAGGAGATACAGATTGAAGAAGATCCTCCAGGTCTGCCCTTTCCCTATCCTCCACAGACCCCTCTAAATACTCACCAAACTCAACCTTCCAATGCCACGCTAATCCCTCCCACCACCCAGACCTAGCAACATACACTTTCTTATTAACAGCCGCTATAAAAAGATTTGGGAAAATGTCCATTAAAGGAATATCCGAGCACCACCTATTCTGCCAGAAGGCTGTATCCTCACCACTTCCCATTGAGCATTTGATATTCTCCACAAACAAATCCTTCCCACTTTCTTTATCAAAGCTGTTATGGATCAAATCCCTCCACCATATCGAGCAAATAGATTTAACAGTACAATCACGTCCACTACTACTGACTAACAGTGGCAACCTCCCACCATACTTATGTTCCATCAGCTCCTTCCACACACTATCACCAGATGACAACATACGCCAATTCCACTTCATTAGCATAGCACTGATAAACCTGCCCAAATCCTTGATACCGAGACCGCCTTTATCACGAGGCATACACAAAGTCACCTAATCAACCCAATGAACCTTCTTCTTAGCCTCATCACCGCCCCAAAAGAATCTACTTTGGATATCCTGAATAGCCTTAATCACACCAGAAGGAGCCTTGTAGAATAAAAAAGCATATAAGGGAAGAGCATTAATAACCGAATTTATTAGAACCAATCTCCCACCTACTGATAGCAACCTACTCTTCCAATTAGCCAACTTAGACCTAACTTTCTGAACAAGTTTCTTCCATAAATGACACTTTCTTGGACTGTCACCTATGAACACTCCAAGGAAAGAACAAGGCAGCTTCAAAAGCCCACAATGGAGAAAAGAAGAGGCAGCTGTTAGAAAACCAGTATCCACATTAATCCCTCCAATGCTACTCTTATAGAAATTGACCTTCAGACCAGTCACAAACTCAAAACCACGCAATATCGCCTTTATGCTCCACAAGTTTTCCCAAGAAGCTTCCCCTATCATCAAAGTATCATCCGCGAATTGCGTAATACTGAACAGGTCAGAGTTGCCAACTCTAAATCCTTTATGCATAATTATAGCTTTACTTCAATTTGTTAGGCTATGGTTTCCGTAATTGCCGTAAAGGCAGGAACACTCGCCAAATTAATGGAAAATTAACCTGGTGTAAATATACTTCATAATTAAAAGACATTTTGCTTTTTAGTTTTTAAAAATTATTTTGTAATTTTATTTTAAAAATATATTTTTTTAAAATAAATAAAATAAATATTTTTGGTAATCATATTTTCAAAAACTAATTTAAAGTGGGACAATATTACAAATTTACAGTACCTACTTTTCTTGTTTTGCTTCTCAATTTTCAAAATTAAAAGGCAAAACATCTAAAACCTATTTTAGTTTTTTTAGTTTTTAAAAATCTTAAATAGATAATAATTTTTAAATATAGTTTTGAAAAATTAGACTATCAAACAAATTTTAATATTTTTTAAGTTTAAAAATTAAAAAATATTTTTATAAAATCAAATCAAACAGGCCCTTAGTAATTTGTGAATCTTAACCCTTATCTATTAGCAAACATGTATAGCATTTTTATCGCCTTTATCCATATTATGCTTGCATGTTACGTTATCATTAAGCATCAATGACATGTTTTATATCAAATTTAATATCTTAATTTCTTATTTGTTATGACTCAGCGAGCTAACCAGCAAGCGAACTCGGTGATATAATATGGCAAACAAGGTTGACAACATGAAAGGTTTATAAAGCATATTTGAAGAATCATAACGATAAGAAATAATTGAGATATCATGCAAAAAAAACTAAAGGATAACAAGTTGCTCGTAAAGAGGTGAGGTGTGTGACACCACTTCATGAGTCAAAATACAAGTTAGTTGAACTAATCTTGAAAGTAATTGAAATCAAGCACAAGACGTTGCATGATCATTTGTAAACTAATGTCTCGATCGTTTGTAATTCCTTTAAGAAATTTTTAAACACACTCTGAATATGGGGGTAACATTATTCCCTACGTGGATGTGGTTTTTATTGAGGCGCCCCTCTCTTTTTAAGTTGTATAGATTCTGTAGGATGCACATTGAAGGCCTAAGAAATCCTTATGCTATTGAAGATGCTGAATTTTCACGTGAATATTCTTGCCATCCTATAGTGTAATACATTATTGAACTTTCATTGAAATATCTTTTCCGTCCTATAGGGTAATAAACTGCTAGACTTTCCCAGGAAGATATTTTTTTTTTTTTTAATACTCAGAAACTTTTCATTAATAATGAAACCAACACAATTACAAAGAGACTGAAAAAGTTGTCACCCTTAGAGGTGATAAAAATATTGGACTTCCCCAGGAAGATCCTAGTCATCCTACGAGGCAGTTACATCACGTGATCTTCATTAAAAGACCTAGCCACCTCAACAGGCCTCTCATTTAATGCCAAAAGAGGAATCATTTCCACCTTGGAAGGCAACATAAAATAAGCCTTGAATAACAAAAAATCCACAATGCTAAGAATCTCATAAACAAACCTCCAAAAAGTGTGGACATATTCATTAAAGAAAAACCCTTAAGGAAGCAGTTACAAACTAGCCTACAAAGGGTGGTATTAAAAATGATGGACATAATACAAATATAAAGTTGAACTAGTCTCAAGCAGTTGAGCTCGTCCTCTAAGGAACTTGACTTTACAAGTCTCGTCTTAAGAGGCGTCTATGCATGAAATTCATAGGGTATCAACTAAGGCTGCCCTAAGAGGAAATATGAATGTTGAACTTCCATTGGAAGATCTTTTCCACCTTATCAAAATCCTTTCTAACCCAGATTCAACTCGCCTAAAGCAAATCTTGAGGGACTCAAATAAAAGAGATATAGAGGAATACACATTGAATAATAAATGAAATTACGAAGGAAGAAATCTAAACTAAGGCTAATCGCCACGAGTTCTGAGCGTTTTTCGTTAAGTAACTTATCGCCAAATGTGTAAATAATATCTTTAGAGGATCAAGAAGGACAATATTACAAAAATACCTATTAGGAAACAAAAGTAAGGGCCCAAGAATTGTACAAACTCTATATTTACAAATTCTCGCATGAGAGACTTAACTTCTTCTGAGGGACTAAACTTAAAGTCTTGCTTGAGGCGCTCGACTTAAAGTATCGCCTAAGGGATACAACTAAAAGTATCATTTGATGGGCTTAACTTAAAATCTTGCATGAGGGAATTAACATAAATTTTTTCACGAGGAAATCAACTTAAAGTCTTGCCAGAGGGGCTCAACTTAAATTCTCTCTAGAGGGACTTAACTTAAACTCTCGTCGGCAAGACTCAACTTTTAGTTTAGGGTTAAGGAACTCAACTTAAAGTCTAGTTTGAGGTACTTATCTTAAATTCTCTCCTAAGGGACTTAACTTAAAGTCTCATCGAAGGGACTTAACTTATAGTCTTGTCTGAGGGACTCAACTTAAAGAATCACATGATGGACTCAACTTAAATTTTAACCGAGGGACTTATTGGACATGTGACCCCAAAACAATATGGGGTGTTGAATTATGGAGGTTTAAAAAATTTTGGTTTAAAACAAAATCATTTGTAAAATTCGAGTTTGAAAATATTTTATAAAACAAATAGATAAATCGGTGGCGGAAAACCAAAGGAAAGAAAATTAATTGAAAGTTAAAGAGATAAGGGAGAAGAAAGAAAAACTAGAGAATTATACAGGTTTGAACTTAAGGTGACCAACTCCTGTCTATAAGAATTATTCCTTAGAGTATCTAATAAGTTTGAGAATTTTAAAAGGATGTGTCCATTAACCTCCTAATACAAGAAATGAAATTTTGAGGCTGACTTCTAACCCAACAGTGAACAAGGCATAAACTGGTTAGTCTCCAAACAAAATATAGATTTTGCACGGGTTAATCTCAAACCAAGATGGATTTTAGGTTGGCTATCCTCTCAAAAAGACCGACGTATTATAAAGGTTGTCTATAAACCAAAATGAGATTTTTACCGTGCTGATCTCGAACCTTCTAAGGTTTTACACCAGGGTGAACTCAGGAACCAAGAGAGATTTTAACTGGGCTGATCTCGAACCAATAGAGATTTTAACCAGAATGAGCTCAAGAACATTGTGGAGATTTTCATTGGCTGATCATCATGAACCAAAATAGAGATTCTTATTCAAGGCAACACTACTGAACAAGGCGGAGATTTTCAAAGATAATCCCCAAAAAATACACGAGATTTTAACAAGTTTAGCTCGTAACCATATAACAACTTCCTACAGAAGAATTATTTATATAAGAGAAAATACCATCTTGGTAAATTTA
This sequence comes from Lathyrus tuberosus, assembly GCA_022829125.1. NCBI lineage: Eukaryota > Viridiplantae > Streptophyta > Magnoliopsida > Fabales > Fabaceae > Lathyrus > Lathyrus tuberosus. Next base: position 1,981,481 of record JALAZF010000199.1, on the reverse strand, counting down.
TAACTTTACCCTCACCCATAACACTTATCCTCACTTAGACTCAAAGCCAATTTCGATGACTATGGCTAAAAATATGTGAGAAAATGAGAGATTTAGAGAGAAATGAAAAGTGAGGTACTTACTGTATTTTTGTGTTATAAGATTGGATTTTACCTAGAGGGGGTGAATAAATCACAAATTTAAAAACAAAACATTTGGCAAAAATAGTTTTCAAAAGTTTTATGGCACAGCGGAGACAACCCGAATCGAATCGTCTAATCGAGCCTACTATCGAAAAGCTCGGATATGTGTAAAGTAAACCAATTGGATGATAATGAACACAAATTGTTCAACAATGATTAATTCACTTATCAATTAAATGCTAAGCTATGCATAGAGCTTATTTCCAATGAACAAAAGTCAATTAAAATACTCAAAGACAATTTATCAAACACTTTGTGTACGATCGATAACGTTTGGAAATTCTATTTATTTTGATGATGTTAAAAGCCAATCACAATCAAAGTGATTATGATTATATCAACAACATCACTTTAAAAAGATATTTGAAAACCAATTTCCAATTGAATTAATCAAAACAACAATGTACTCGATAGTTTGAAAGAACAACAATTAAAGAGATATAGAGAGAAAGAAAGAGAGACACAAAGATTTGTTTAGGCAATTCCTCAATCGGCCTCACTATGGGTATGTGTGACCTCAATTTGAAATCGAATTAAGATACTTACAATTAACCTTATCTTTGCGAAAATGTTTATACAAGAGCTGGAGAACTCTAACCCGACAAACCCTATGGTTTGTTGTTGATTCTACCACCTCCAAACCCTTGATCAAATCTTGATTAAGTCACCAACAATGCTGCTACAATCCACCAGTTCTTGACTACTTGCTTGCAAGACCTTCTTGTCTTCAAGTTTTTCTCTCAGTCGGATTAATCCCTAGCACGCACTTGTTAAACCCAAGATTCACGAACACGATTCACCGTCTCGCGCTACTCCCTTGCAAGGATCTACCTTGTCCCAAGGCCTTCATTTGGTAGAATCCGTATTTGCATGATCTTGTCCAAAACCTTCAAATCACAATGATCTTGAAGGAAAAACCCAGCTTGATTTTCTTATTTGAAACACACAAAGACCCCAACCAGATATTCTTGGTTACACCAACCTAATTGGACGTTATCAACCCTAATCTAGATACTCACCCAATCAAAAAATGATTATGTGTAGTTTGATTGTGTGTATGCATAAAAGAGAGGTTGAAGATGATGGGAATGCTTTGTAATTCTGGTTTCGTTTAGGTTTTACACTAGTACCTTACTAGTACATTGCTAGAATATGATGCATGTATGAGTATATATATGCATGGGAGAAATTAGGCAAAAGGGATTCAAGAAAAGAATAAGAGGAAAATAAAATTTGAATTTTTAAAGGTAGCAGGTCGGCCTATGAAGGCAACAAGTTAGCTTGTAAAGGTCATTAGGTCGTCCTATATAAGCAACAGGTCGGCCTGAAGAAGTCTTAGGTCAGACTATCTAAGGTGACCTGTCGGAAGGGGCCACATGCTTCATTCTTGGAGCGTGGAGGTCAGTCTATCCAAGTTATGTGTCGACCTATACTGAAGCAAAGGCTTCTATATGTCAATTTGAACTCGTATGAGTTGGCCTATGCAACATTTTCCACACTAAAAACCTCAGTTCTGATGCATGAAACATGCCTAAGGTATTTCCAATCATTTTCAAACTTATTTGTATGCATTCTAATGCTAAAATGATCAATGCACAACTAGACTTTGGTTGATACCGTCCAATGTACAAAAATGCTAAATTTCGTTCTGATTTTGACATCATTCAAAACATGACTAGATTGAAGAATGCATTCACATACTCCCCCTTTTTTATGATGGCAAAAATAGAATCATATGAACGTTGCATTTTTCTTTGGTACGCTGAGGAAATTGCAAAGAATAAGTGGTGCACTCACATACCACACATGTAAATAGCAGAAGCTTAATAAACATACCAACAATACGTAAGAGTCATTCAAGTAACACACATAGTAGAACCATTAAAGCATCTTAAGCACATTGTTCATAAATAATTAAAAGGAACCAACAACCAAAACATAATGCAAATGCAAATGCAAGAAGACTCCAAACACGACTTAAAAGACTCAACAAATTTATTGCATGTAACACAACACTAAAGCACTTTATCTCCTTCTATGGCCTCTTGGAATTGGTCTTGGTCTTCAGTCCATGGCAGCGGCTTCACAAATCTCACGGTAAAAGCGATCATAATGAGCAACTTCAGTTTCTTGAGCCATAATCATATGATTAATCCTTTCCATAGCAGCAGTATAATTCTCATATATAGTATTCTGCAAAGACATTAGACTCTTAGTCATATAAGCAGAAAAAGACTAAAAATCCGCATCATGAGTAGTCTTATGTTACTGCATTAAACGAAACTGCTCAGCATACCTCTAATCTTGCTTCAACTGCATGTTCTGGAGCATGGTCACTATTGAGGAAGCATCTGCAGAACTACCACCAAAACTAGCACAATGATCAACCCCATGATGCGTGTCATCCATAGGACCATCTCCCATTTGAGCATCATGAGGAACCTCCTTAGGTTTCTCATCATCCATTTGAACCTCATCAAGTTCATCAGGATCATCAAAATTAAACATTTTCCTTCCATTCTTACCTAAGAGGAGATAGTATGCTCAGTGCGTGATGTCCCAAAAATAATTCATGTTTGTCAGTGTGCGTTGTGAAAATTCTTGAGATGGACCAGGAGACTTATAGACGAGATTAGGCATACCAATGTTGAAATAATTCAGGATTTTCACAATCATGGAGGGATAGCACAAATACTTACCTTTGTTGCATGTCCTGACAGAGAACATGCGAGACACAAAGTAATACAGACAATTTATCTTGACCTTGTGCCATAAAATGTACACCAGATGAATTTCAAGAGAACCAACCCTTGAGAAGCCTCCATTCTTAGGACATAGAATATGAGACACAATCCACAACAAAATCCTAGGTAGCATATTTAATTGTCCAGTGGATATGGGATCATAACAGTCTGCAGGAAGAGGAACTTTGAGCATTTCATTCAAATGAACGCTCCAATTAAATTCCCTATGCGTGTCAGAGTCGGTTACTAGCTCATAAACTTCCTTCATCAACATTATAATCCCTAAGAGTAATACCAAATAGTGTATTCCACAATTCATCCTTAAAATGATTAATTTTGTTACCCATTGAAAATTTGAAGCTAGAACCATCCATGTCATGTAATCCAGAATAAAACACACGAATAAGGTCCTCGTTGTAGTCTTGAGCCAACTGTAAGAAGTAATCAATCTTCTGATGTTCAACTCGCTTCACAACCTTGGGTAAACACATGCATTCAACTGTATCCTCCATCCACATGTATTTCTTGACAACGATATGGGATATATGCCTAATCTCAAAATCTCTGGCGTATTTCTTTGAAACCAAAGTGAAAGGATTCTTTGAGGCAATTGCAGATGAACTAGCTTTGTTCTTGTCTTTATTCAAACTTTTAGACTTAGAAGCCATGAAAATGGTGAAATGAGATGTGCACACCAAGTTTTTGTCATAATGTTTGAATGAATAATGTGAGACAATGAGATAATTATGAACACCCACACACTCAAACACTAGAAACTAGCACAACACAAGACAACGAAACAACAACAAATAGCAAACAAGAAGAGAAATTTGGAGTTTAGGTGAGATATGATGAATTGGGGTTCTTGGAGAAAAATTTGGAATAAAGATGATAATAAGAGAGATATTGAGAAAGGATTAGAATATAAGTGATGGGATATTGGTGACGTGAGGAGATGAAATGAGAATTTTATGTGTTCCAAGTATGATGGTGGATTGGAGAGATTTGAGATCTTTGTGCATGCAAGATAGAAGAGAGAATGAAGTGAAATGTCTCAAAATTGCACTTATGAGTCGACCTATCCAGGTTATAGGTCGGCACATACTGAAGCGAAACCACAAAAATTTAAAAAAATTAAATCATGTGCCGACTTGAAATAATATGTGTCGACCTGTACTGTAGCTATTTATGGAAAATACCAAAATTAATTCGTATAGGTCGACCTATACGACCATGTGTCGACTTGAAGGCTTTAAAAATGCAAAAATCTAACTCAATTTTAATTTGTAGGGACCAAGAAAGACTCAAGTTGACTCATGCATAATAACTTGATGCGAGATACATGCATATGATACATTTTTATGGTTAGTTTGCTAGACTGATGCAATCATGAAAATTTAAGCATGAATTGGTTCAAGATAAAGACGAAATATGAAGACGTCTATAACATAGTCACTATAAACATTTCAAACGCAATTCACAATGTTTGCATTAACATTTTTGAAAGTGAACATACATATTAAACATCATACACAAAATTCATCACATATCTTTTTGAAATAAAAATGTAAAGGCAATACTTACTCACAAAGAAAGAAAGGATAGAAACGATACTACCTCACCGTACACAAGACAAAAGATGCACTTTCATTCCACGAAGAATTTTCGAACGAAATTTGAAATGAACACAATACGTGCCACAAAACACAATCGAGACCAAAACGCTTTTACCACTTTTCTTCTTGTACAAGTATTTGAAAGTATGACTAATAATGTATCTAATAGGTGATTGACTTAATGATTATCCTTGATGTTGGACTCTCAATCTTGCTCAATCATGATGATTATCTTACTCCTCCTCATGTTTCATCAATTTAGGTTGATCACTCCTAATTTGATGTAGTTGAGTATGTTTTGTAGAAGATAAACCTACATCATTAAACATAATACCTTTCCGACACTCCTCGGATAGAATATTATTAATCATTCACACACTTTTAAAAATTAAAGAAACACTAAAAATTAGCCAATTTGGCAACACAATATTCCTTGCTTGTCACATAGATCAACACAATAAGGACATGTCATTGTTTTGTGCCTTAATGCTCCATAAACGAGATCACATGCTCTCTTCGCAGAGTCAAGACATTTTTCCTGCATGATTAACAATTAATGATAGGTACCCAATCTTCATTGGGTCCTTGAGAGTTAGTAAACCATTGGTTGAATTTGGGCAACCATTTATAGGCACTTTTAGGAACAAAGAGTTTCCTAAACTTGCGCTTAGAAATGGTGTGTCCCTTATTGGAACAATAATAACAATACAAATTATAAGAAGATAACCTTTTTCTATTTTGTTTCATTTGAACATAACTATATACCTTCTATAAGGATTATGAGCACAACCATATCCAAAAGTAACTTACATGTGAGTAGTGAGAATTTGCTAACCCTTTTGATCTTAATAGTTTAGATCCTAGTTAGTGATGAACTTGGTATTTGTAAATAATTTGAAAGATAGTTCACCATTGAATTGTGTAGTATTCAAAAAAAAATTCTTGAACCCTTTGAAATTGTGCTAAATTGTCTTCCTTGCCTAAAAAGCAAGGAACATTCACTTAAGTTTTGGTTGAAACCAAGTTGGGGAGAGTGAAAAGTAAAGTGGTAGATTACTCAAAAATTTTAAAATAAATTCAAACAAGCATTGAAAAAGAAAATTGTGAATATGAATGGTGAAAAAGAAAAAGAAAAAGCATGCTTGTTTGAATGAGAAAAAAAATGAAATAATGTGCAAAAAGGTGTTGGAAGGGTGAGCATTAGAGAAAAGAAAGTGTTGGATGGAGCTGTAATGTATACATAACCTTGTATAGTGAATGTTTCTTTTGCATTGGCAACTTTGAATCCATGGCCTTATAAATATCCCTTTGTTGTGAACCTAACTAAGCTACAACCTTCAAAGACCTTAGTGATCTTCTTGCTTCCATAATTTCTTTGATGATTGTTTAGATAAATGTATGGATTGGTTTGTATTTGCATCATTTGTCAGGTGAGTGAAATTGTCCCACGGTTGCAAACACGTTAATTTCTTCAATTCTTATTCGAAGAGGAGTGTTAGAGTGATTCGAGCATGAGAATTTAGTTGTTACTTGAAGCATTGCATGATATTTGTTTAAGAACTAAATTCTTTTGAATTGTTCGATTCTAGGACGTTGTAACCATTGCTTGTGTGCATTTATTTATTTATTTGAGCCATTAAACCATTCTTGGTTGAATTAAATGCTAGAGAAAATCCTCTTGTGTTTAATGAGAGGCATACTTTGCTTAAGGACAAGCAAAGATCTAGTTGGGGAGAGTTTGTTAAATGCCAAACTTGCTTTAAATTGATCATTAATTATAGGCATTTTTCGACTCTTTTGTGTTGTTTTGTTGGATTTACTCCATGATACCATGATATTCTTCAATATTGTGAAAATACCTTTGGTTCCATTGATTTGTGTGTTATTGTGCAGAAATTAGGCATAAAAACATCAAAGAGTAAGACACAAGCAATTGGGAAAGGAAGCCAAAGGAAGAGAAGGATTTCAACATGTTCTCTATGCGAACAGCCAGCGAGGAGTGACAGCGAATATTCGCTGTGCGAACTCATGGCGAAGTCCCTGCGAACCATCTCAGAATGAAGTCAGTAGCTAAAGGGCAGTAAGTTCACTGGGTGAACAAGCAGTGAATGTTTGTTGTGGCAAAGTGTCAGCAAAGAGCCAGCGAACCATTCCAGACTGAAGTTAGTAACTAAAGGACCATAAGTTCGCTATACAAACTTGTAGCGAGGTAGTTTGCAGTGCAAAGAATTGCTCGCACAACGAACTTCAGATATTTCTCAGAGGCGGTTTAACTGTTCAGAGGCACTTCAGGTGCCTAAAAAGGTGTTCGTTGGGAGAAAAAACAGTTCACAGTGCGAACATGATAGATTCTAAAAGGACTATATAAGTACTTTCACTATTTTTGGGGATCATAACCCCATTTTACACACAAGAACTTAATTTTCTCAGATTTCTTCACCAAAAGGTGATATTTTGCAAATAGAAGCTGGATTCGCATCCGAGTTCGATTCTTCGACGTGGATGCTCATTCATATTCATCCAAAACTTGTAAAGCAAGCAACCATGGTTATGAATAGCTAATTTCATTTATATCAAAGGTAGAGGTAGTCTACCTTTTGCTTGTATGTATTTCTTTTGATTGGCCTTGTATGTGAACAAGTGATGATTAATATATGATGAATATTTTTGTTTTTGATGATCTATTCTTGTTTTGTAAAACTCTAGACATAGATTTTGTAAAACTTGACCTAAAATATTCACCTATCAGTTTATAGATTGGAGAAATCGGTCTATGGTCGATAGTTGCTTTGTGTTGAACTTAAAGCTTACTATATTGGTCTATATATGGAGAAATCGTGTAGCAATGAATACAGTATTTCTCACGACGCCGCTATAGACATAGACGGTGTTGAGAGAATGCGTGATGATATTAATCAGATCCGACTTCACATGCGAGATTGAAAGAATACGTATAAGTTAGGGTAGATGAAAACTACTTTTGATATAATTTATTAACAACAATCTTTAGAATTTATAAGCTTTGCTACTAAAACATGACAATTTTATGAACAAAACTTTGAAAACCCCTTATTCTTAAACGATATACTATTGAAAGGCAAGCATCAAAATATCCTCAATCCCTGTGGAGACGATAACAAACCCCCCCTTTAACTACGATTCGAACATCATCCCATATTAGAACAATCCCTGTGGAGACAATAACAAAACCCCCCTTAATCTGCAACTCAACAAAATGGCGCCATTGCAGATTCCTAGGGTTTTGACCCGTTTTAGAGGGAGATCTGCAACTATGACTGGGATTAGATGGCAGCTACTCAGCGTGCCATGATTGGTATTCATGATTCTATGCAGATTTTACAACTACAGTACCATGAGCCTACGGTGAAGCACTCGATCATGACTAGGGAGCAGTTCTTAGCTCATGATGGTTGGCCTAAGGCCAGACCATTCTCTAGAGATGGGGCGGGTGTAGCTGACACTGATGAGGCTGAGAACGCTGAGGAGCCTGGTGATGATGATGATGTTGGTTCTGATTCCAGTTTAGGATCTAGTGAGTAGGTTGATTCGGATAAAGAGGAGACTGAGTCTTATGAGGACTAGTTATTTTGTTGTTTTGAGCATGATTTAAGCTACTTCCTTTTGTTGCTACAAAGTGAATTTTTCTGTTAAGCTTTAGATCATTTTTATATTTATATTACGATTGTATTGTATTTTGTTGTTGTACCCTATTCACCTCTGTGGATTATTTTGGATGATGTATTTATGTACCACTTTTGGGTACTTTTACTTTTGTTGGTGTTCTACACCATGACATTTTAATGTTATTTAGAGTTGAATTCTTCAGTTTAGGAATGTTCAACTTTAGTTTTTTTATGGTTGCTTAGTAGCTTGTTTGAATTTAATGCTTCCTTCTTTGATGAATGAATGTGAGAACTTCTAGATTGGTTGCTATTTGCTAAAAGTATCCAATGAAGATTCTCCCAAGTTTGGATAGTGATGATAGTATTTGAATACCATGAATGCAAGGAAGGTAAATTGTACCGCTATCTAGAATGCTAGAATGTTTAAGAATTTTTTTCTTTGTGCAAATGTATCTTTGTTTCATTGTACAACTTGTTTAAATGTTTGTTTCACTTAGGTTCCAAAAGCCACAAATTGTGAGGAACCTACATTGTTTACTATATGCTTAGGGTGACTGATAAACGTTGTTTAATACGTTTGATTCATGCTTAATCTTGTAATTATTTTAATTTTGTGTAAGCATTATAAATGATCAAGGCATTTGTTGATATTGAGCACAACCATATCCAAAAAAACGTAACTTACCTGTGAGTAGTGGGAATTTGCTAACAACCCCTTTGAGCTTAATAGTTTAGATCCTAATTTAGTGATGAACTTGGTGTATGTAAGTTCATCATTGAATTTTGTGGGATTCTAAAAATTTGTTCTTAAACCTTTGAACATTATTCTAAATTGTTTTTCTTGCCATAAAAATCAAGGAGCATTCACTTGAGGTTTGGTTGAATTCAAGTTGGGGAGAGTGAAAAGAAAAGTGGTAGGTTAGTCTAAAATTTTTAAAATTTTCAAACAAGCATCGAAAAGAAAATTGTGATATGAATGTGAAAAAGAAAAAAGAAAAAGCATGCTTGTTTGAATTACAAAAATAGAAAATGAATAATGCACATAAGGAAGTTTGGAAGGGTGAACAATTGAGAAAAGAAAGTGTTGGATGAAAAGGTAGTGTGTATATAACCTTGTATAGTGAATGATTATTTTGAATTGGCAACTTTGATTCCATGGCCTTAGAAATATCCCTTTGTTGAGAACCTAACCAAGCTACAACCTAAAAAGCCCTTAGTGATCTTCTTGCTTCCATGATTTCATTTATGATTGATTAGATGAATGTATGAATTGGATTGTTATTTGCATTGTTTTTCAGGTGAGTGAAATTGCCCCGTGGTTGCAAACGTGTTAATTTCTTCATTCTTATTCGAAGAGGAATGTTAGAGTTATTCAAGCATGAGAATTTAGTTGTTATTTGAAACTTTGCATAATATTTTTTTAAGAACTAAATTCTTTATCATTGTTCGATTCTAGGAAGTGGTGAACATTGCTTGTACGCATTTGTATGTTTAATTTGAGCCATAAATCCATTCTTGGTTGAATTAAATGCTTGATGAAATCCTCTTGTTTTCAATGAGAGGCATATTTTGCTTGAGGACAAGCAAACATCTAGTTGGGGAGAGTTTGTTGAATATCAAACATGTCTTATTTTGATCCATATTTCTTGGCATTTTTCAACTCATTTGTAATGTTTCAATGAATTTATTCCATGTTTCCATGATATTCTTCAATTATGTTGCAAATACCTTTGGTTGCTTTGATATGTTTGTTACTGTGCAGGATTTAGGCATAAAACATCAAAGATTACGACACAAGTGAATTGACAAGGAAGCCAATGAAAAGAAGAAGATTTAACATGTTCATCGTGCGAACAACAACGAGGTGCCAGCGAATGTTCATTGTGCGAGCTCCTGACAAAGCCCCAGCGAACCATCCCAGATTATAGGCAGTAATTAAAGGACCCTAAGTTCGCTGTGAGAACTTGTAGCGAAGAAGCTCGTTGGGCGAAGAAGTGCTCGCAATGCGAACTTAGATATTTCCTTAGGGGCGGTTTAACTATTCAAAGGCACTTCAGGTGCCATAAAGTGGTGTTCGCTGGATTAAGAATGTGTTCACTGAGCGAACTTGACAGATTTCGGAAGTAGTATATATATATATATAGACTTTTCACACTTTTTGGGATTATAACCCCATTTTACACAAAGAAACCCATTTTTTAGCATTTATTCACCAAAGAGTGATATTTTGCAAATAGAAGCTGGATTCGCATCCAAGATCGATTCTTCGACGTGGATGCTCATTCATCTTCTCTCATCACTTATAAAGCAAGCTACCATGGTTATGGATAGCTAATTTCCTTTGTATCAAAGGTAGAGGTAGTCTACCTTAGCTTTATGTATTTCTTTTGATTGGCCTTGTATGTGAACAAGTGATGATGAATATTTTTGTTCTTAATGATCTATTCTTATTTTGTAAAACTCTAGACATAGACTTTATGGAACTTGACCTAAAATATTCATCTATCAATTCATAGATTGGAGAGATCAGTCTATGGTTGATATTTGCTTTGCATTGAACTTAAAGCTTACTATATTGGTTGTTATATGGAGAAATTGTGTAGCGATGAATACGATATTTCTCACGACACGCTTTAGACATAGACGGTATTGAGAGAATACGCGATGATATTAATCGGATCCGACTTCACATGCAAGATTAAGAGAATATGTATAAGTTAGGGTAGATGAAAAATATTTTTGATATACTTTATTAATGAAACATCTAGACTTTAAAGCTTTGCTACTAAATCGTGACAATTTATGAAACAAACTTTAAAAAAAAAACCTTTTCTTGAAACGGTAAACTATTGAACGACAAGCATCCCGTATCAGAACAATCCCTATGGAGACGATAACAAAAACCCCCTTAACCTGCAACTTAAAATTTTCTTATTTGAAACATACAAAGACCCCAACCCAATATTCTCGGTTACACCAACCTAATTGGACATTATCAACCCTAATCTAGATGGTCACCCAATCAAAAAATGATTATTTGTAGTTTGATTGTGTGTATTCCTAGAAGAGAGGTTGATGATGATGGGAATGCTTTGTAATTTTGGTTTCATTTAGATTTTACTCTAGTACCTTACTAGTACCATGTTAGAATATGATGCATGTATGAGTATATATATATATATATATATATATATATATATATATATATATATATATATATATATGGCTTAATTGCAACTTTAGTCCCCCTATTTTGCCTTTTTTTGGGTTTTGATCCCCCCATTTTAAAAACCACCATTTTGGTCCCCATTTTATGTTTTGAATTTGTTATTAGTCCCCTTACCAATTTGAGTTAAAATTTTAATGAAGTGGCGCATAGACTGATGATGTGGCTTTTCCATGTCATTTCTACATTTCCTAGTCACCACACATTATTTCCATTTCATTTAATTTTTCAACGTTAAATTAATATATACCAAGTTATAAAACCCTAACATGCTGTCCATGTCTTTCATTTTCTTCCAACCCAGCCGTCATTGTCTTCAAACCCAAATCTTGAAAGTTTCTTCATCCTCTTCTTCACAACCCCAACGTGTTTCCTACATGTCTGAATCAAATTTTTCCTTTTCCTCAACAAACCAATTTGGGTATGGTATAAGAAGAAGAGGTAACAGATGTTGGTGTGAGCTTGAGTCACCGTTGATGACGTCGTGGACATACGATAATCCCGGAAGAAGATTTTATGGTTATGGTAATTTTAAGGTAATGAGGAAAAAAGGATGTAATTATTTCCAATGATTTGATGAAGACATGGGTGGACGTACTAAAGATGTGATAAGATCTTTGAAAGACAAGAATGAAGAGCTTAATGATGTGATTAAGGACATTAAGAAAAATGAAGAGTTGTTGAAGATGAAGATTAGGTTTATGTATTATTTTGTTGGGTTATATGTGATGTTTATCTTTATACTTGTGTTTGCATTAGTACTCAAATGATGTAAATTGAAATGTTGTAATTTCTAAGATGTTTATGTTCATGGAAAAGTTATGGTTGTAGCTATGGTTGTCACTGTTATTGAAGAAAGATTTATGGTTATCACTGTTATGGAAGAAAGAGTTATGGTTGTGCACTGTTATGGAAAAGTTATGGTTGTAATTGTAATGAAATAATGTAGAGTTATGGTTGTGCACTGTTATGGAAAAGTTATGGTTGTAATTGTAATGAAATAATGTAGCAACTTGTAACAATTCGTTTAATTGAAATAAGTCCTATTAATCTTAAGTAATGTAGTATTTGTGAAGTTCATAATAATTGATACAAGTCCCAGTAATTGAAACAAGTCCCATTAATTGAAATAGTACCTCGTAATTGAAATAAGAACTCGTTTCATAGCATAATGCAGAATTAACAATCCAACTCGTTTCATATCATAAGACTGCATATAGTAGCAGGAAATTTACATAGCATAGCATAAGATTGCATAATTCATAGCAGGAGTTCTACAGCATCATAAGACTGCCTAATTTACATGACTGCCTAATTTACATAGCATGATAATGCAGCATAAGTTTAACAAAAAGACCTTGAGGTTTTTGGTCATTACATAGCATCCTCACAAAACAACCTTTACAAAGTTCTTCAACATAACAAAAACTAAACTAAAACATAGAACTATTCTTGGGTTGGTGGCGGTGCTTGGGACCCTCTGTCTATAATAGTTTGTCCCGATTCCTTGCCTGACTTGCCACCATTTTTTTAGCTTTTTTTTGCCACCCTTAGGAATCGCTCTCTCCGCAGCTCGCTTCCCTTTACATGTTCGCTTGTTATGGCTAAAACTCCCACATTTCTTGCACTTGACTGTTTGAAGAGTCCTAGGCAGTGTATTTCGTATCCTCGGTTCGTCATTCGCCTTATTACGATTCTTCTTAGGACGACCGATATATCTACGCATGACTGGAGGATCGATAGATCTACACATGAACATCATTAGCAACATTTAACAGGAAAAGTAACATTAAGTGTCATAGCAGCATTTTAAATCTAACATGAATAGCATCAGCAACATAGTAACATGAAAATAGATGTATCATTTTAATCTAAATAGAAGCATTTTAAATCTAACCTTCTTTTGATCTGAAATAAACCCGTATTTGTTGTCTTGAATAGAGTGCAAGTCTTCTAGCAACAACTAAAGGAACCATTGCCACGAGTCTTTCGTTTCAGCTTCCACGACAGCATAAGCGATTGGATAAATCTTGTTATTTCCATCCTTACCTACAACACCTATTACCTGGCCTCCAAAGTCCCCTTTAAGAAAACAAGCATCCAGTCCTATTAGAGGCCTACAAGTCGTTGCAAACGCTGCCTTACAAGCTTCTAAGCACACATATATTCTTTCAAATACAGGACCATTATCAGAATCATCACACATAATTTTAACGGTGGAGTTAGGATTTGACTTTAACAATCAGCATAACTCCTAAGATGTGTGAATTGTTCACGACCAGCACCTTGAATTAATTCTAATGCCTTTTTCTTGGCTCTATAAGCTTGATCCTTTGACAACTTCACCCCTCACTTCTTAATGGCTTCTGCAATCAGCCCTTTGGTTTTTATTTCAGGAGTGTGTCTTATAGTGTACACAAATTGGTGACCCAACCAATCTGTTTTTGCTTGTCTATTCTTGGCTATCCTATGACAACTATGACGATCAGTTAAGCTAACGAGTTGCCAATATTGGTTGGTAGTCCTCATGCTAAACCTAATATGAAATGCACAACCATCTAAACATTTGAAAACCATTCTCTTCTTGTCATTTTTCTTGAACACAAGATTCTTCTTGTTCACCATTGCATACTCCTTTATGGCATCCTTGATTTGCATTTTATCCTTGAATATCATCCCTACTTCAAGTTTTGTGGTTTCCCTAAATACTGGAAACTTTTCCATATCACCCTCAGCATCACTATCTGGTGGAGTTTGAAGCACATCTGAGTCACTACCATTATCGGAATTACCATCCAATTTTGAAGGTTTTTCTGTAGTAGCATTGGGTAAAACGGTCGTCCAATTAATCCCAACTTCAGCACCTAAATTCAACTCATCAATTTCATCTTCCAAATCTTCATTCTCTTCCTCGTCATCCTCACTGCCCATGCTATAATCTGGATCTGTTTCACTCTCTTCATCTGCTCCATCATTTACTCCATCAACACTAACCTCCTCATCTTCTCCATCATTTACTCCATCAACACTAACCTCCTCATCTTCTCCATCATTTACTCCTTCAACATTTACTTCATCATTTCCTCCCTCAACATTAACTTTATCATTTGCTACCTCATCAACATTAACATTACCATCTACTCCCTCTACTTTATCCTCCTCAAAAATAACATCTTCAATGCTAATTTCTTCAATTTTGTGTTCAACATATATATCAACTACCTTAAATCCCCTAACATCCTCCATTAACCTTAAGACATCATTATCATTGTTCAGAGGCCGAAGTCCAGGAGAAAAGGAATACTTAGGATTCTAATACCATAAACACTTGATATTACAATACCCCTCACTCTTGATCAAATCTTCAATTTGCATATAGGACATCAAGTCCACATCCCAATCCCAATTCATTTCAGTTACAATCCCATCAACATACAACAAAACAGGATTCTGAACTAAGTGTCCCCGATGGTGTACTCTGAATCTGACAGCTTGGGTATCAGAGGGCCTACGACAGTTAATAAACAAATCACAACACACACTAAAAAGATACCACATCAAATGAAGACTAAACAAGGACCACAAATAGAACACATCACTGTCAAAATAGGGACCACATCATATGCTAAACAGGGACCACACGAAATGCATCTACTACACACAAGGATATTAACGCAAAACATATGTGGACTTTTCAAAATTAACACAAAATCGCATCTACTACACATAGAACAACATTTCAAAATTCCAGAACACGAACGAAGAAGAGAGTGTTAGGGTTTTCGATTTAGAGTTAGGTGAAGAGACTTACCTCGACACGTAGCTGCGATTTGCCATTTCAAATATGGTTCTAGCTTCTACAGCAGCAATGGCATTGGATTTTTATCTTGATTTGGAACGGCAAATTTGGATTCGCTGGTTAGGGTTCTTCTTCTGCGCGTTTGATAAATCTTAGTATTTGGAAATTGCGGGAGTAATGTAGATATTAGTATATATTAAGTAATTTAGATATTAATTTAACGTTAAAAAATTAAATGAAATGGAAATGTAGAAATGACATGGAAAAGCCACATCATCAGTCTATGTGCCACTTCATTAAAATTTTAACTCAAATTGGCAAGGGGACTAATAACAAATTCAAAACTTAAAATGGGGACCAAAGTTGCAATTAAGCCTATATATATATATATATATATATATATATATATATATATATATATATATATATATATATATATATATATATATATATGCATGGGAGAAATTAGGAAAAAGGGATGCACGAAAAGAATAAGAGGAAAATAAAATTTGAATTATTAAAGGCAATAGGTCGGCCTGTAAAGGTCATTAGGTCGACCTATATAAGCAACAGGTCAGCCTGAAGAAGTCTTAGGTGATCCTATCTGAGGCGACCTGTAGGTAGTGGCCACGGGCATCATTCTTGGAGCGTAGAGGTCGGTCTATACTGAAGCAAATGATTCTATAGGTCGACCTGGACTCGTATGTGTCAGTCTATGCAACATTTTCCACACTAAAAATCTCAATTCTGATGCATGAATCATGCCTAAGTTATTTCCAATCATTTTCAAACTTATTTGTATGCATCCTAATGCTAAAATGATCAATGCACAACTAGACTTTGGTTGATACCGTCCAATGTACAAAAATGCTAAATTTCTTCCTAGTTTTGACATCATTCAAAACATGACTAGATATAGGAATGCACTCACATATTTGGATGTGAAAAATTGATATAGAAGCTCTTTATTTATAGGCCAAGAAATGATATAAATTTGGAAACAATCCATGAGACATATCAATGCTCTAACTGATTAGACACCCTAAATAATCGATTTCTAAGACCACAAATTGAATTTTTTGATATTTAGCCGTTACCAATTATTAAGACATTGTCCCAACTGATTTTAGAGTTTAACTAAGCACGATCTAATCAATTATACAAATAGTGTAATTGATTATTCAGATAGAAAATGCCTTTCAATCAATCAAATACCCTCATAATCAACTGGTTAAGCCTTAAAAATATTTTTTAGTGCTTTAAATACAATATAAGAGTCTTGTTAAATGTTTTTTTTGAACAAGTGTTTATTTTTCCATAGTAGTTCCAGAAATACCCTTGTGTCTTTACAAGACACTAATCACTCAAACATACACGACCAAAAGAGCTTTCAAACTTCCTCCATTTCACAACCCTAAAGCTTCAAGTATTGGAATCATTATATATGAATTTATCATCATACCAAAGTCATGAATCTTATTGATGAGGCTTGAGATATTGTCATGTCGATTACCATCATCTGAGAGTTTAAAAGATTAAACCATATGTGATCCTTGAAACTAAATTCTTTTACTTGAAAATTGTTTGACCAGATTGTTGAATTTAAATATATGTCATGATCTTCAAGAGCATAATTTTATTTGGGAGGATAGATTAATTAATCATCTTGTGCATCTTTGATTGTTTGAGCTATCTTTAGTAGATGCTTGACCTCAAGTGTTCTCATCATCAAAACTATACAACTGCTTAGTTAACTTGCAACTTTTCTATCTATAAGCTTCACCATCTTGGATCACTTTGACTATATCTACAAACACATAGATTAATATTATCCCCTTTTTTGATGATGCCAACACATATCTCTAGGAGGTGGTAAAAGAGAAAACAAATTATAAACACTGTCTCACATGAGTAGAGAATATACTCATATCCACCTCAGAGTATACTTCTCCCCATTTGGTATAATCAAAAAGTTGGAAAAAAAATCTAGAAAGTGATTATAGATATGCAAGCACATAGTTCAAACATATCTTACTAAACAAAGAAAGATACATATTTATCGCGGATCAGATGAGTTTAATCAAGTAAAAAACATTCAATAATTTAAGCATGTGCAGTAAAAAACGGAAACAACATGGAGGAATGAAAAATAAAACATGAGAGGAAAAAATCTAAAGCAAGCAAGGGAATAAGAAAATAACTAATCCCCCTCCTCATCATAATTGTTGGATTTAATTAGAGATATAAGTTGGGTTGCAGCGAGGTATTTGGCGTGACAAGGAATCTTTGAATTAGTCCTTCTACAAATCAAAATTATTTCTTATTGATTCTTGAGGATGTTGTTGAGGAGAGCATCATAGGAATAATTATGATGGATGTCATAATCAAAATTATTTCGTGTCGGCCAAAGGCCAGGGACCCATGGCTCCGCACTGGCCAAATGCCCTATAACACGAGGCCCATTATCCAACCTACCCCGTCAGACCCAAGGTATAAATACTTTTGTAAAGGATTTTCAGGCATAAAATCTCTAATATCCACTTTCACTACCACTATCTTGAACCCTAAAGTGACTTGGGTGTTGGGGTGCTAACCATGCAGGTACCCCCTAGGTCAAACGTATCGAAGATCACATCATGATCAACACCACTAGTTCAAGAAGCACCGTGATCGTGACCTTCGATCTATTGTGTCATATCATTGTAGTGCTCCAAAAGGTTGTCTTTTCCGTAGTATCCGCAATCCTCTCCATTTCTAGTTCCACAACGGAACAATGACACAGTGTGTGGGAATCGACTTCTGATTCTTATGATTTCCATGATTCCACGTCCGATCCTCAGATCTGAATTCCTAAAGCATCTCAGGAAAGGGAACCAAAATCTCATATCTGCGTCATTTAAATCCACCAAACTTTGATCGAGCGATTGTATCAATTTTGAGACATCGTGTATAACTCCAGCAGACACCCCAGGGTCGAGATCCAGTCTTGAGACATTTCAGTCAACAAAAGGTATCAACCTCAAACACTTGGGAATTTTATTCAGTGGACACCCTTAGATCAAGATTCAGATTCGCAAGGCGGAGCAAGAACTGCACCTTCCGAATAAACCTCCAGATGGATCTCTTTAAATTCGAGCTAGATTTAACCACGAACCCAAGAAAGAGCAAAAGAAATCACTTCTGGAAGATGTGGCAGCAAAATAAACCACGACCAAATAGATAATAAACAAGGTCGGATCATAGTCAAAGCCTCACATCAGATGTCTCGCCATCGCAACAACAAGATATCGGTCCTGGATAATCAACAAGGCTTTGGGATTGTAAAATAATAATGGAGTTATGAGACGAGGAATAATCCAAGGAATGGGGTAACTCAGGAGATCAGACATTCAGACAGTTATCCGGTCGATGGAGTAAGGAAGGGCCACATGGCCCTCCGTCGGCTTGAAAAGTCTCCAACACCCCGACTTTATTCCCAAGGGAAAATTAGAAGGGATGCTAGGGTGCGAGTCACAAAGAAGGACGTCCCATGTTTGGTTAAACACGCCAGTTATAACTACCCAAAAGGCTTTGTAGGATACGAAACCTAAAGGGCGTGAAAGGGATGCCAATCTCTACAAATGCCAACCATAATCTCCTTGATACCTGAGAGATAGTCTAACTTCTAAAGCATCTCGAAGAAGGTCCGAGTCTATGGGGAGCCGATCCAACTCAAAACCAGGAAGCAGACCCAGTAATGTAAAATAGAGGTTGGCACATCCCACGACAAAGGCCTCGTCTTCAAGCTCTAACAACCATCAAGCCATTCAGACAACACATTCGAGGAAAAGCGTTTGGTATATACTTGCGGTCGACCGCAAAATTTAATTAATGTATTTGTAAATTAATTATATAATAGTGAAATGATATATATATATATATATATATATATATATATATATATATATATATTGCTATTATAATCTTGTTTTTCTGTTTTATGCCTTATCTCGTCTTTAGGGCACTAAAAACAAAAGTTCTAAGTGTTAGTGTCACTGTCGGTAGAATCTATTAGTTTATCATAATAAAATGGCTTTAGATAGATGTCACATGCAAGTATACATGTATGTTTAAAAGTAGAAAGTATTAAAAGGTAAGGATATCGTACCCACATGGAGTGAATGTTACTAAAGATGATTTTGCATTAATTTATCTTTTGATTGTTAAGCTTGAGCAAGGATAAAAATAATAGATGGATGTCACAATTTCAATACTCCTTCTACAGACCATATCAATGAGTAGTGCAAGATGTGAAGTAATGTCAAGAGAGTGCATGTTGAGATAAGGTCCATTAATGAATATTATGTAACAATGTTGATAAGTGCAAAATGTACCGATTTTTGTATATGATTATTGTTGCACTTATCGTTGCTTTTTGTTAAATAACATACGAATAAACCCTATTTTGTTTATAAATGCGTATAGTTTAAATTTTAGTGTATATATTGCGTTTCATGTAAATATCATTGAGTTTAAATGATTTTATCTCATTTTTATAGGCATTCAAGCAGTGGCATTTTGCCATTTTTGTATAGAGCATTGAATAAGCTTTCCAATGCTTCGAACCGGGCGAAAAACAAAATTACGGTTCAAAAGTTATGAAGAAAGTAAGCTTTGGATTTTCAAGCATGCTACGAGCGCGCTTAGCGTGCTCCTAGCCCAGGAAGCATGCTACGAGCGCGCTTAGCGTGCTCCTAGCCCAAGGAAGGAGAAAATTCCAGCGAGTAGCGCGCTTAGCGTGCTTTTAAGGCGGTTTAACATTAATAAGAGCGCGCTTAGCGCCCAAAACCGCGCTTAGCGCGGTCTGCGATTTTGATAGTCCATAAATAGTGGAAAACAGATTTTTTAGGGGATGGTTTGGGTATTTTTTTGATTCCACTCCATCAAACTTTATTTCTTCATTGGATTTGCTTAGAAAACATCATGGAAGCTTGCATTTGGATGATCCGGGGTGGATTTCTCATCGATCGGCTCTAACAATCCGTGAAGTGTTTAGTTCATTTATGATTTTCTTCATGTCTTTCTTATTTGTTGGGTTTGTATATGTTTTTACTTTGATCTTATGTACATTTTTCGCCCATGGCGTTATATTTAATTTGCTTTACAAATCTCTATTGGTGATTGTTCTTGATTTTTGCTTAAATGCTCGGAGTTTGGGTCGTGTTAGAGATAAACGTCACAAACTTTGATCAAGGATAATTATCTGTTAGTTTCTGGATGCTAGAGATAGATTTGGGGCTAACAGTCCGTATGGGTGTCGGAACTTAAATGCCTTCCGTATTTCGAGGCTTTGTGCGCGAGAGTGACGAAGAAAGTGATACGGTTGTTTCTCAGCTCGGTGTGTCAGAGATGAACACTATTGTGAGCGATACCGGGTGATATTGAAGAGTATTGTAAGTTGAGTGTAACTGGTCGATAAGTTTAAGTCTGTGACGAGTGGAATATATACATGCTTGATAAGTCTTTTCTCTATGATGAATGAATTTTCTTATGTTCTTATTTACTTTTCCGCATTTACGCTTTAAACCATTTAAACCCAAACTCATTAACAATTAAATTATCGAATGGCAGTTCAGTAGCACCGATCTCTGTGGACACGATAATTCCCGGAAAAATACTTCCAAAACTTTTGTTGCTTGCCGCTATACCGCTTCCAACAAAATGGCGCCGTTGCCAGGGATTGGTGTTTTTATTGGATCGCATTGCGATAGTTTCTTTGTTTTTGATTTTTGTAGATATCGTATATATTGTCTATTTTCACTTGTTGATATTGATACTTGTATATGTTTACCATATTTGTGAATTTTACATGTTTTGCATACTTGTAAATTTAGTGTATATGTTTGTTTCTCTTCACGTTTGCTAAGTGTTTGGTTAGGTTTCATCGTCGGTGAGTGCTAACTGTGTAAAGAGGCAACTTGGAGAAGTGTGTATAAATAATAGGCGTCGAACTTATGACTTAAAACAAGCATGTTTTATTGTTGTTAGTTTCTAATGTTTTTTTTCTCCCATTCTTTTAGTATGTTTATGGTAGTTCGTGTTAAGGTGTTAAGTTTTGTTTTCCTCAAGCTTGTCGTGTTTAACTTGAGGAAGTTTGTATGTGTAAATATTGTATGTTTTGTAATTGAGTTGTGTAGGTGTTAAGTGGAGGCCTACACCAGAACCTTGTTGTTGTACTAGTTTTTCTAGTTCTGGTGTAGCGCGCTTAGAGCGGGCCTGCGCGCTTAGCGCGCCCTGTTGTGCTGAGCCAGTGAATTCTTTTAACTATTCACTTGGCTCCCCCTTCTTCCCACTTCCACCAAGGCCTTATATATTCGTAATTATTAGTAATTTTTCTAATTCTTTTGTTGTTGTTTGGACTCAAATTTTGGTTCGATAGCTTGAAGTCGCATTCAGTGATTTTCCGATTTTGAGTGTTTCAACTTGCGAATGCGTGGTAATGATAGTGTTTAAAGTTTGGTACGCGTTCAAGGTATGTATTTATCGCTTTCTATACTTTAGCATATTCATGATACTTAGGCTTTTTACAAACTTTTATGCCATTTATTCTTTTGTATACTTGTTCTTGTGTGAATCACTTTAGTTCCCAACCTTTTTGTGAGGAAGCCTTCCATTGTTCATATATGCTCGGAGTACCAGCATTCTTGTTCTAAATGGATTTTATTATGTTGAATCTATTGTTTGTGTTGTTTATATGAATGCATGAAAAGGGTCAAGGCAATTGTTTCATTTTGAGCACAACCACCTTAGCCAAATAGTCAATTCACCTTGTGAGCGTGTGATCATTTGTAACCCCTTTGAGCTTTTTGATCCATGTTTCTATTTGAACTTAATGCTTGTCTATGAGTATTTGGTTCACTTATTTTTGAATGGATTTTGTTTTTTCTTGGACCTCAACTTTGTGTTGTTGTATGGATTTTTTCCTTGCCTTATAAAGTAGGGAGTATTCACATGATGGTGCGGTTGAATTCAAGTTGGCGAGAGGATGATTGTATACTCATTGGTTGGATTCTATGAGGATTGAAAAAGAAAAGAAAAAAGAGAAAAATTTGTGAAAAAGAAAAAAAAAGAAGAAAAAGAAAAATCCTTGAAAAAGGAAACAAAAAGAGTTTCAATAATTGTGCTAAATAAGTATTGTGTTTTGTGTAACACTTGGGATTTTGGAAGAAGTTTGATTGAAATTTTGTGTTTGAACTTTTGTGAGTTGATCACTCCCTTAGGTTTAGGCAAGTTTTTGTTTCGATTAGCTTTAGGAATTGCCCCTTGTTTGTTTGCCCGACCACATTACAACCTTGAAAAGTCCATGTGATTCTTGCCTTTGTATGTTCAATATGATTTTTGGATGGTTGCATAATTTAGTCTTTTGTTTGCAAGTTTTTTGTGTGAGTAAAAAATCCCTCATTTTGTGTTTTTCATCTACCGATGATTATTTTTGCTAGGTGTGATTCACATTTGAACTTGTGTTGTTTTGGAATGTTTGGCATGACTTTTGTATTTAGCATTTGTTTCGTGATTATGTTATCGTCGAAGTTTAGTGGTAAGTATTTACTTTGTGTGTACCCTTTTAGATTGAACCATTGCATTTGTTTTTGTTTGTAAAAACTTGTTGTTGCGTGATTTCTTGGATTTCGCTTTTGTTCCTTTAGTTGTTGGCTTTGTTTGAGGACAAACAATTATGTAAGTTGGGGAGAGTTTGATAAGTGCAAAATGTACCTATTTTTGTATATGATTTTTGTTGCATTTATCGTTGCTTTTGGTTAAATATCATACGAATAAACCATGTTTTGTATATAAATGCGTATAGTTTACATTTTAGTGTATATATTGCGTTTCGTGTAAATATCATTGAGTTTAATTGATTTTATCTCATTTTTGTAGGTATTCAAGCAGTGGGATTTTGCCATTGTTGTATAGAGCATTGAATAAGCTTTCCAACGCTTCGAACCGGGCAAAAACGGAATTACGGTTCAAAAGTTATGAAGAAAGTAAGCTTTGGATTTTCAAGCATGCTACGAGCGCGCTTAGCGCGCTCCTAGCCCAGGAAGCATGCTACGAGCGCGCTTAGCGTGCTCCTAGCCCAAGGAAGGAGCAAATTCCAGCGAGTAGCGCGCTTAGCGCGCTCCGAGTCCGCTTAGCACGCTTTTAAGGCGGTTTAACATTAATAAGAGCGCGCTTAGCGCCCAAAACCGCGCTTAGCGCGGTCTGCGACTTTGACAGTCCATAAATAGTGGAAAAACAGATTTTTTAGGGGATGGTTTGGGTATTTTTTTTGCTCCCACTCCATCAAACTTCATTTCTTCATTGGATTTGCTTAGAAAACATCATGGAAGCTTGCATTTGGATGATCTGGGGTGGATTTCTCATCGATCGGCTATGACAATCTGTGAAGTGTTTGGTTCATTTCTGATTTTCTTCATGTCTTTCTTCTTTGTTGGGTTTGTATATGTTTTTACTTTGATCTTATGTACATTTGTCGCCCATGGCGTTATATTTAATTTGCTTTACAAATCTCTGTTGGTGATTGTTCTTGATTTTTGCTTAAATGCTCGGGGTTTGGGTCGTGTTAGAGATAAACGTCACAAACTTCGATTAAGGATAATTATCTGTTAGTTTTTGGATGATAGAGATAGATTTAGGGCTAATAATTCGTATGGGTGTCGGAACTTAAATGCCTTCCGTATTTCGAGGCTTCATGCGTGAGAGTGACGAAGAGAGTGATACGGTTGTTTCTCAGCTCGGTGTGTCAGAGATGAACACTATTGTGAGCAATGCCGGGTGATATTGAGGAGTATTGTAAGTTGAGTGTAACTAGTCGATAAGTTTAAGTCTGTGACGAGTGGAATATATACATGCTTGATAAGTCTTTTCTCTCTGATGAATGAATTTTCTTATGTTCTTATTTACTTTTCCGCATTTACGCTTTAAACCATTTAAACCGAAACTCATTAACAATTAAATTGTCGAATGGCAGTTCAGTAGCACCGATCTCTGTGGACACGATAATTCCCGGAAAAATACTTCCAAAACTTTTGTTTTTTGCCTCTATACCGCTTCCAACAAACGTGTTCCTGAAGTGTAGTGTCATGCCAGGAAAGGTCAGAGTGATCCAAAGGTGTATTTCTACAACATCAAAACATGTATTATTAAGGCAAGGGAACAAATCTCTAAGTCATATTTATAACCCTAAAATATGTCTATTATATTCTGAAATCCTTTATAGTTGTAGTTACTTATCTCTAAGTGGACTAATCAAGTGAATATCTCTATCATACTTTTTCAACTATTTTTATTATGAAATCCACTTGTTGTTAGATCTCTCACAACAATAAGCTATTATCTTTTTCTAAGTTGATCACTCATAGAATCAGATTTGTAAACATCTTAACACATAATAAAACAAGACACTAAACAACACTCCATTTAACATAAAAACATCATAACATTAATTTTCCATTGCTCAACATACAAAAGGTTTAGCTCATAATGAGCTGAGTACAAACTACAAGCAATTGTTCTTAAAAGATTCATTCTTAAACAAACATTGAAAAAGAAATATAAACCTAAGAGTAACTTGAAGACTCCTTGAGAGGGATACTCAGCCAGGGATGACTTCAGTTGCACCAAGACTCAGCAGCTGGAATCAGATGTGGTGAGAAGAAGAACTCTCTTTCTCTCCACTAACCTCACACTATTATGCCCTATCATGTATTCTTGAAATGGTGAACTCTCTATTTAATCTTCTGAAGGGTCTATTTATAACCTTCATCTAGGGTTTCTTGAGAAACCTTGGATCATGGGCCAATGTTAAGAAAATGACATCAAGCCCAATAGATCAAATAAGCGTTGTCCTCAATATTCTTTTGCTTAACCTCCAAGGAATAAGGTACAAGAGAACATTTGTGGGAGACAAAGCGTCTTGGTGCAGACTGTCACAGCAGGGTACAGAAGGCTATATCCTTCCTGGAAGATTGCGTAGAGTAGTGGTTGTATAATTTTACTAATTTTGTCTTCTAGCACCTCTTTGTTCTTATCCAAAAATTCAAATGGAGTTTCTTCAATACGAGCACATTTTCCCTCTAGTATAATGCTCCTAGCATGCTTTCCTTAAGACCCAACCGCATTCTCAGTGAGATTCTTGGTAACAACTCATCTTTTTTGCTTCAGCTAACACTCTCTCGTGCTATCTGGCACGATCTTGCCTAGGCTCATCAGAGACAACCTTAATTCAAACAGCAAAAACATTAAACCAACAAAAGGGAACATCTATTACGCTTCATGCTAAAGACTACAAAACAATTAAAATGATCTAAAACAATCTAATAAAAGCTAAATAAACTAAGAAAATGAAATACATAGGGCCAATGATAACTCACAAAAGATGGGTTATCAATAGCGAAGCTTATTACAATAAACACATTTATAAATATTCAATTTTATTCTATTAAGGCCTTTACGACGTGATCTACTAGATTTAAAAGCTACTATAGTTTTATTTTAGGAATGTATTTGATTTGATATAATCAAGTCTAGGTTTTATTTTTCCTTAGTAAATTTACTTAGGTTTTCGTGCAGATCTTTCACTTCCTTTTTCATCGAGAAATGAAAAGTGAGGTTTTTACTTGTTTTTTAGATGTGAAATCTAAAAAGAGAAGCTCTCTATTTATAGGTCAAGGCATATTATAAATTTGAAGACAATTCATGGGCCAAATCAATGCTCCAACCAATTAGGCTAATCGATTAGACACCCGAAAAAATCATTGCTAACGCCACAAATAAAAGGTTTTGATATTTAGCTGTTATCAATCATTAAGAATGTCTCAATCGATTTTAGACTCAACATAACATGATTTTATCAATTAGGCAAATAGTCTAATTGATTATTCAGTTAGAAAA
Organism: Lathyrus tuberosus; assembly: GCA_022829125.1. Lineage (NCBI taxonomy): Eukaryota > Viridiplantae > Streptophyta > Magnoliopsida > Fabales > Fabaceae > Lathyrus > Lathyrus tuberosus. The sequence continues at coordinate 1,955,338 of JALAZF010000199.1, read as the reverse complement.
TGTCTTTCACTCAATCACACACTTTCTTAATCAACTAGATAATGTTGGTTTAAGCCTTAGAGGTCATTACTTTTGATATTTGTATCGAATTATTTATTAATAATAAAATAAATTTCTTTATTATGTTTGTTTTTCGAAGATAATAAAGTCCCTAGAATAGCTAGTCCGTTTAATGAAATTTTAAGTGTGACTTAATCATGATATCATATAAAAAATTTATGGTTTTATGGCATTTTTTTAAAAGTTCAATATAATATAAAAAATTTATGATAAAATGTCCAATATATATATATATATATATATATATATATATATATATATATATATATATATATTCATTGATAGTGAGATTCTGGTCAGTATAGGTCATTAGGACTTTAATAACGACGTGATAAATCTTTAGCTTTTTATCGATTCTTAAAAAAAACACTAAATAAATACCTAAATTTACAGCTTAGGTACATTCATAATGTATTGTTGAAAGAGTAATTACGAATATAAGTAGGATTAATTGAACCATTTAAAAATTGGTCAATATTAAATAATATATTAATATTTTAATATAGAAAAAAATATACACCGTCATTATAAAATAATTTTATATTATTAACTAATCAACAATATATATCCAATCAAATCATATTCACATTTTAAAATTACGTTAATAATTGGATGATTTGACTCCCAATAACTTATTTCCGTATTTAATCAATTTGTATTTATTATAATGTTTATATGATGTCCTATAAATAGGACCAAACTCATTGTATACGATGGACCAATGAAATAATACATAATCATTCTAATTTTTCTCTCTTCTATTTTATATTCTTTCTTCTTATTTTATAACACGTTATCAGCACGCAACTCTACCATATGAATGTTAACTAATTGTCTAAGAAGGGATACAAATAGTTTGATAATGAAGGTCTAACGATATGAAGCTCCAAGATTTAGAAGGTAATCTTATTATTTTTTGTTTCGTAATATATATTTTTAATTCTGCCTACTTTGTATTGATATATTGATTAGAAGAAAAAAATCAATAATGATTTTCATGAATCCCAGAAGGATTGGATGAATAATGTTAAAATATCTCTGAAAGACTATAAAATAATGTGATTATTATATAGTTCTTGAAGAACTTAACAAATATCCTTGAAGGATAGAAAAATAATAATTTATTATATAGTTCCTGAAGAACTTATCAAGCATCCCTAAAGGAGAGCAGCATAATAATTTATTATAGAGTTCTTGAAAAACTAATCAAGATCCCTGAATGATAGAAAAAATAATAATTTATATAGTTCTTGAAGAAATTATATTGCATCCCCGGAGGACACGAAAAGTGTTTATCTTTATCATTGTTTGAAGATCTATGATCTACTTCTCGAAAAAAAATTATATATATTATAAAGGATCCCTAGAGGATTGTTCAAACAATGAATTGCTTTTATTGATTCATCAAAGAATAATCATCCTTTGATGATTAATAAGAAAATGATTATTCTATCTGCGTTGATCAGAAAAGTATCAATGACGATTTTCATGGATCTTAGAAAATTTGACATTCTCAGAAGACTATATATTGAAAATTTATTAATACTTGTAAATTTATTAGAGATTGTAAATTTATTAATACTGCATGAATAATATTAATAATTGTAAATTTATTAATATTGAAAAATATATATTTTATACAAATTATTTTTTATTTACTAGAGATTGAAGTAAATTAGAAGAATAGAATCATATGTGTTATGGTAAACCAGATGTTTACAAATCACACTTAAGTGTGTTGTTGGCAAAATCGGTTGGGTCATCTCAGATGTATTATAATGTGAGAACTAGTTTTGAAGAACCAGACGTTTCTTCAATCAAATAAAATGTGTGTGTTCTTAAAGGAAAATTTGAGAAATTGAGTTTTTATGACATTAATTGTTGCATCGACTAAAAGATCGTGCATATGTCTATTCAGAGTCAGAAGTTTGTGAAATTATTTTCTCAACTAATTAGACTAAGATCTTGTTTTCTGGATTTTTCAGAAATTCCTTGATAAGTATCATATATATTACTAAAATGAATGTTGAACATCTTGAAGGACATGCTCATAAAAAAAATGGACTTGAAGATCCATTTTTTAGACGTCTAAAGTTAGTTATATAGTTGATACTTGTGAGATCATCAATTCTAAATTAGATATTTGAAACACACAAAGTATGATATTACGATATTTATTCGCATTAAACCAACAAGTTAATATAAGATGATTCTCCTCTTAACTTACAAATTATTTTAGATTAATAACCTATTATATCTCATCTAAGTAAACTTTTATATGTGTTGTAATTATTCAATTGCTCTAATATAGTATGCTAATATGAGTTTTGAAAGAATTTTGAGAAAAGGTATTTTATATGAATCCTGCACTTGAGGATATATCTTGCTCCAATAAGTGAATACTTATTTGAAGTCCAGTAGGCTGATTATCAATTGATAAATTAATTTTCTCAATATTAAGGGGAGAGAATAAGCAGCTGAAAGTGTGAACCAGAAGTTCAAATTAACAATTTGAAATAAAATATTATTATATCATTTTGATCCTCGAAGTTCAAAACATAATTCATTTGCAAAGTTTACGAAACAAATTATTAGCTGCTAATATTCCACTCAAAGTGGATTCTCATATTGGACAATATAATATTGCAAATGAGTTATAGTCGCGCCTCAAGCGTGGTAGAAAAGTTGGTTCCGATGTTAAAATTCCTCTACCAAGAAAAGAAACTAAAGTTAAAAATGACCCAAGTGAGGATATGAAAACTCTAAGAACACTTTGACATAATTTAATTTTGAGTTCCAGAAGAACTAACCAGGTACCTGAAATTTATGAAAATTAAGAGATCTCGATAAATTATGTCATGAATGGAATATGATGGAACCAAAATAAAGTCAATATTGACAATCTCTTTGTGTATAATATAGCGCTAAAGATGATAAATGATAACGAGGATCATGAGTCAAAGTCTATCAAAGATTGTAAACAAAGTGAGAATTGGCCAATATGAACATATTCAATTGAAGAAAAATTAAACTCACTTTACAAGTGACTCGATTTTGGACATGTAGTTCGAACACCTCAAGATGTGAAATCAATTGAATATAAATGAGTTTTTGTGAAAACGCAAAATAAGAATGGTATAAAGCTTGATTTGTTGCTCAAGAATTTTCACAAAGACCTAAAATTTATCTTGATGAAACATATCCACCTATAGTGGATACAATTCAATTTTTTATATTTAATTAGGTTTGTAGCACATGAAGGGCTCAATTTGCACATGATGGATGTTGTAATAGCTTATCTGTATGGTTCACTTGATAGTAAAATTTACATGAAACTCCCTGAAAGGTTCAATATACCAGATGCACACGACTCAAAATCTCGAAAAAGCTAGTCCATAAGATTGAACAAGTCTCTCTATGGGCTGAAACAATATGGACGAATGTGGTATAATCGTCTCAACTCCATTTGTCCTTGTATTTTTATAAAAATACCAGGAAAGGAATTTGCAACAATAATTGTCTATGTGGATGACATAAATATTATTGGAACTCCTGAAGAGCTTCCAAAAGCTATGAATTGTTTAAAGAAAGAGTTTGAGATGAAGGACTTAGGAAAGATAAAATTATGTCTAGGTTTGCAAATTGAACATTTGGACAAAGGAATATTTGTACATCAAGAAGGCTATATAGAAAAGGTGTTAAAACGCTTCTATATGGACAAATGCCACCCGTTGTCTACTCCAATGGTTAGATCATTAGATGAGGAGAAAGATTCTTTCAGACCTCGAGAAAAGGATGAAGAGTTGCTTGGTCCTGAAGTACCATATCTCAGTGCAATTGGAGCACTAATGTACCTTGCTAATTATACACGTCCTGATATATCATTTGCTGCCAATCTATTAGCAAGATATAGTTCTTCACCTACACGAAGATATTGGAACGGAGTCAAACATATACTTCGTTATCTTAGAGGTATAATATACATGAGTCTGTTTTATACCAAAGTATCCAAACTCGAATTAACAAGTTATGCAGATGCAGGTTACTTGTCAGATCCTCACAATGGTATATCACAAACAGATTATTTGTTTACATGTGGTGGTACAACAATTTCATGGAGATCAGTGAAACAAACAATAGCAGCAACTTCATCTAATCATGCAGAACTTTTAGCACTGCATGAGGCAAATTGTGAATGCGTTTGGTTGAGATCCTAAATCCAACACATACAAAATACTTGTGGTTTGTCTTCAGGAAAAATAAATACGACGACCATATATGAAGATAATACTGCATGCATCACTCAATTGAAAGATGGTTACAGTAAAGGAGACCGAACAAAATATATCTCTCCAAATTTCTTTTTCACTCATGATCTTCAGAAGAACGATGATGTAAACATCTAACAAATTCGTTCATGTGACAATCTTGCAGACCTTTTCACAAAGTCACTCCCAAGTAGTACTTTTAATCAACTACTACAAAAGATTGGTCTTCATCATCGAAGAAATAATCATTCAGCTGGGGGGAGAAATGAATTTGTTTTAAAAGGATATTGTACTCTTTTTCCTTCACTATATTTTTTTTCATTGGGTTTTTTCTAGTAAGGTTTTAACGAGGCATATCCAAAACAAACATCCAAGGGAGAGTGTTATGAATAATTGGATGATTTGTCTCCCAATAACTTTTTTCTTTATTTAATCGATTTGTATTTATTATAATGTTTATATGATGTCCTATAAAGAGGATCAATCTCTTTATTTAATCGATTTGTATACGATAGACCAATGAAATAATACATAATCATTCTAATCTTTCTATCTTCTATTTTATATTCTTTCTCTTCATTTTATAACAATTATAGATTAATAAATTTTTATTGAATGAAATTATACAATTACTTTACACCATAGCGCACTATCTTTAATCTCATTTAACGTCACAAAACAAATTATTAAGGGGACAACTTCATTATACCCATCACAAAAAGTTGGGTAGTGTACCTTCAACCAATCCAGTAATGCCATATCATTTTATTATACTTAATTATTTATTTAATAATTTAAATTTTGTAGATTTCTAATGCAATATAGTCTAATTTACTCTATGGATAACTCTACCCAACTTTTTTAGGTGGGTAGATAAGAATTCACCGATTATTAAATTACACTAAAAAAAACCTGTTCCGTTCAAAAGAAATTCAAGTTACCATACAACTATTCCAGTCTCTACACAAACTACATACTATTTAATATATGAAATTCCATATATAAAGTCGTATTTAAAAATAAAAGCATAAAATCCACCAATTAACAAATACATTTAATATAAAACTAATTGCAAATGAATATTTCAAAACTCTAACAAACAAGAATGGAAGATAACTAAGAGGGACTTCATTCTTGTTTATGGTATTTGACATCGACACAATGGACAAGAATAAATTAATGATTGGTTGATGCATCTTTGGATCCACGAGACAATACAACTTTCATGAAAAATATGTGAACATCTTGTAGAAACAAGATTTGATTGAGCACAAAACTCTTCCAAACAAATTGAACATTGTTTTGTTGAGTCAGACGGAAGATAACTATTTTGTAATTTCTCCAGAAAATCGACAATGTGTTGGGCTTGACCATCATCGTGATAGAGGGCTATAATAGCAATAGCTTATTTTGATAAATTAGTTATTATTTTAATATTTCTAGAATGTTCTTAGAGTTTTAAGATTATGCCACATGTATGATTATGATGCTCTAAGAGTTCTATATTAAGTGTAATATTCCATAGAATGAATCAATCAATGAAATCAATTGTTATCTTTATTTTAATTCTCTTAGATAGTTTTTAATGTTCTTCCACTTTTTCTAGTTGAAACCCTAGTGCATAGATTTTGATAGAAATCTTCCTATCAATTGGTGCTTTCATCCTTGAACACCAAAACCACCCATGGCATACCAATATCATCCCACCTTAAACACCACTCCTACCACACCTTCATTTCCATCATTTCCATGGGAACTCTTTTCCCCTTATTACACATATCCATATGTTACAAGTCCATCACCATGTTTATATTTTAATTATGGGTATACACCACATCCACCCAACTCATATTCATCATATTCTCCATTTCATTATTCATACTACTACAAAAATTCCTATCAATTCCAAAACCCAACACACAACTCCTCCATATTTGGTCATAAATATCAAACCCATTTTAGTCATAGAAGAAATTTTGAGAAACACTTGAAAGTGTTTCATCTCTGTTTTAAAAAAATATCTCAAAAAAAATTCCAAAAGCTTTCTCATTCACAAAAATTTCCTCCTCCGACAACTCCAGTATCATCTCCTTCGGCCAACCTACCGGATTTGCAGCAGCCTTCGGCGACATTTCCAACATCGTCTCCGGTATTATTACCAGAACCACCAGATCAGCCACCACTTGAACAAATAGAAGATGAATGGTTGAAGTCCAAAAGGAGATTGAGAAAATTTTCCCAATATATTACTGTTGAAGACCAAACGGAGCGAACCATATTAACAATAGTAGATGAGGAAGAGGAACATTATGGTGATTTCTGGATCAGTGGGTCACCTCTAATCCCAAATTCCCCTGATGTTTCTTCCGACGGCGCTGGTCAGTTAGCCGACGATTTCCTACAAGGAAGCAACGACGAAGCCGACAACGAAGCGAAAGCTTCAGGTTAGGAATCTGGTTCGGAGTTGGATTCTGATTCGGATAACGAAGATGATGATATTGAGAAGAAAGCTATGGACGAAACAAGGGAGAGAGAGAAAGAAGATGCCGAAGCTGAGATTGTTGACGATGATGCATTTAAGATGTTCGATAGAATGCTGCATAAGGATTCGGGTTCTTGGAATACGGTTGTTGCGGGGTATGCCCACAATGGGTTTGCTAGCAAGGCTTTGTGGTTGGTTTTGGATACTGCAAGGAAGGATTCAGAGGAAGATGCTCTGCAATTTTCTCAACAGGAAATGGATGAAGTTCAACGAATGAGGAACACCCCAGATTTCTCCACAAAACTTGTTGAGAGTGTTGTTCCTACTATTTTTGGTCATCAATATATAAAGCGAGCAATCCTTCTTATGCTTATGAGTGGAGTCCATAAATCTACTCATGAAGGCATCAGCCTTAGAGGAGACATAAATGTTTGTATTGTTGGAGATCCTAGCTGTGCAAAATCTCAATTTCTCAAGTATACTTCAAGCATTGTTCCAAGATCTGTGTATACATCTGGTAAATCATCATCTGCTGCTGGTTTGACTGCAACTGTTGCCAAGGAACCAGAAACTGGAGAGTTTTGTATTGAGGCTGGTGCTTTGATGCTTGCTGACAATGGTATTTGTTGCATTGATGAATTTGGCAAGATGGACTTAAGAGACCAGGTTGCAATTCACGAGGCTCTGGAACAACAAACTATTAGTATCACTAAAGCAGGAATACAAGCGACACTCAATGCTCGTACTTCCATTCTTGCTGCTGCCAACCCCGCTGGAGGACGTTACGACAAGTCTAAGCCGCTGAAGTACAATGTGGCTCTTCCACCGGCTATACTTTCAAGGTTTGATCTTGTATGCATTATGATTGATGACCCGAACGATAATACTGATTACCACATAGCTTCTCACTTTTGCGGGTTCATCAAAAGCGTGAAGATGCTCTTGCTCCAACATTCACTACAGCAGAACTGAAGCGTTATATAGCCTATACAAAGACTCTTAAACCAAAGCTAACGTCAGATGCAAGAAAGCTACTGGTAGACTCTTATGTAGCTCTACGTAGGGCTGATACAAATCCTGGCAGTAGGGTTGCATATCGTATGACAGTTAGGCAGTTGGAGGCTTTAATCAGGCTGTCGGAGGCCATTGCACGGTGTCATTTGGATAATCAGGTACAACCTCGCCATGTTCGTTTAGCAGTAAAACTCCTGCAAACATCTATAATAAGAGTGGAGTCCAGTGAGATTGATCTATCTGAGTTTCAAGATCAAGATAGGGAGGTAATAATTGTTGAGATTGATAATGGAACTGCTATTTTTTGTCATCATTTTGATTTTTGCCAAAAATGTTCTCTATCTAGTATAATTTGGCCTGAGCTTAATTTTCTTGCCACTGTTGATTCATCTATGTCCCCATATGCCAAGGATACCAGTAGTTCTTATGGTCTTTTTCTATATTTATATAGATGTTATTAAGCTCCAGGAGGTATCTGTTACCCATACCTTGCTTCCAATTTTGGGGAGGATATTAGTGTTTCTACTCACTACTTTGGTGTTTGGCTCAAGAGTGATAGCATTAGAGATCATTTAGATACACAGATTTCCATATCATCTATCACAGTTGAGAAAGTTAGAGCATATATGTTGATTTCTTATAACTTGAGGCATGCAGAATTTGCAAAGTATTGGTTTCATGAATGGAGATTTGGATCACTTAATTATGTTGTTTGTAGGAAATTATTATACTTTGCATATAAGTTCAAAGAGTTCACTTGTTGGATGGCACTATTACTGGAGATTTACTGTTGGGATTGTTTAAAAGAGATGGCTTTGCTTTTTTGTAAACGTTACGAGCTTATGGTTCTGAAAATCAATTCCAAGTTTGAATTACGTCATTTTTGCCGCACAACCGGTGCCATACTAAATTCTGAAGTTTCTCAATCAGTTGAATCGGAACAATCGGAGTCCAAGCCTGTTGGAGCCAGAGATCTTGTATTTGAGGTGCAATTCAGGGTAAAAAGCGTAATGCATTATAACGGTTTTTCCCCTGATGCGAGAACTGAAGCAAGGAAGGTTCATGATCTCCTTTTGGATATATTGAAATTTGCAATTCCAGATATTGATTTCCAAGACGCAATAAGTGCACTATCTTTTGCTGGTCCAGTTTCGGCCTCAACCACGATATCATCTCCAAGGAAAACGGTTGTTGAGAAAGGAAAGAAATGGGATACAGAGATTATGGGCACCACCTTGCATGAGAAAATGGATTTTTCAAAGACTGAAGTTTGTGTTGCAAATAATCACAGTGATAATTTGTTGTTCAAGCAATGGGATCTAGGAACAATATATGTATGCCGATATTGATTTTAGAACCTTGAGGACAAGATTCAAGTGAACCCGGCGGCAATGATAGAGGGTTATAATAGCAATAGCTTATTTTGATAAATTAGTTGTTATTTTAATATTTCTATAATGTTCTTAGAGTTTTAAGATTATGCCACATGTATGGTTATGATGCTCTAAGAGTTCTATATTAAGTGTAATATTCCATAAAATGAATCAATCAATGAAATCAATTGTTATCTTTATTTTAATTCTCTTAGATAGTTTTTAATGTTTTTCCCCTTTTTCTAGTTGAAACCCTAGTGCATAGATTTTGATAGAAATCTTCCTATCACATCGTTTTGATTTATACCTTCTCTTTCCTTTTCAATAACATGTAACAAAACATCCATCTCCAATATATCATGTCCTTCAAAGTTGTTTGCTGTCATTTGTCTAGCACATTCTTCTATATATGGTAGATTTGCATCTAATATGTGAGGTGGCACGAAAGAAAACATGTCGTACAAGATATCGTTATGATCTCCTCTCGAACAATTACATAAGATTTCAAAGTGAATCGCGTTGATTCTATTGGTTGTACTTATATACTGCGAGTATAATGCTGTGTGGCTGAACTTAAAATTAATTAGAAAGCAATTTTTAAAACTATGAAACTCATTTGAAGTTCTGATTGGTTGACTAGCTGAATCCACAGCTACAATAATGGTGTTTTCCATTGATGAGTAGTGATAAAGTGTTTTTGAGTTTACTATTTCTCTTCAATTTATTTCATATTAGTTGTTTTTATATATAGGGTTACGGCGTTTTAATCAATCTAGTTTCGATTTCCTTGGTATATTGTTTCTATATATAAGCCTAAAGATAGGAAGAAGCCCCTTATTTCGATTAGTCAAATAAATATTGTTTCATGGCTAAGGGAATAAAAAAACTAACTAATAATCCAAAACAAATACAATTTTTTTTTCAAAAATAAAATTATTTAATATAATGATATACAATTAATAGTCAATTATGAATTCATAAAAAAAGTAATTTCAAATTTTTCGTGAAAGAAATTGTATTTACATATTTCAAAAATCTAGTTACGGAAGTTGTTTCTTTCTTTACGGAAATATGGTCCTAATTTCTAGTTATTATTATATTATCTTAAAAAAAAAACTAATCGAGCCTATAATATCACCTTTAAATGTGATATAACAAACACGTATACTCTCAATTTTTTTTATTGCTAAGATGTATATCTATTATCAACAATTTATTTTATATATTTAAGTATATTATCAGTTTTTCTGACAAATGCCAATTTATCAAACTAAGAGAATTTGGTTAAGATGGTAGGATATCTTCCCTCTAGGTTTGGAGTTCGAACTTTAGGCTCTTCAGTTCGAATATTAGTTGATACAGTTACGTGCAGATAAGATGGTAGGATATCTTCCCTCTAGGTTTGGAGTTCGAACTTTAGGCTCTTCAGTTCGAATATTAGTTGATACAGTTACGTGCAGGATGATAACTCATTTATAAAAAAAAAAATCAATTTATCAAATAAATATTGTTGGATACCAAATAAATTTTTTATAAGTATTAATTATTTGTCGTATAATTTTAATGTTATATATATATATAATATATATATATATATATAATATATATATATATATATATATATTATATATATATATATACTATGAGAATGTTATTTTTACGTGAGAACATGAGAATGAATCTTTACCATTAGATTTAAATAAAATAAATGAAAGGAGAGAGAATTTTGATAGTCAAAAAAAATAGTGTTTTAATTTAGGGCATTTCTTTATTTAGTGGGGGGGAGAGAGAGAGAGAGAGAGAGAGAGAGAGAGAGAGAGAGAGAGAGAGAGAGAGAGAGAGAGAGAGAGAGAGAGAGAGAGAGTAGAGAGAGAGAGAGAGAGAGAGAGAGAGAGAGAGAGAGAGAGAGAGAGAGAGAGAAGAGAGAGAGAGAGAGAGAGAGAGAGAGAGAGAGAGAGAGAGAATAAAAATGACACATAATCTCACTCATTTATTTTAATCTAATGATCAGATTCATTTTTATGTTCTCACATAAAATAACATTCTAATATAGTATAAATATATATATATATATATAATACTATATATAAATAATTGTGTATTTTGTTTATCAATATCCTAGAACACTTTCAATATTGAAAAAAGGGTTTTTGACAATCCTTTGCTAAGGTTTGGATCCATAGGCAAAAGAGGTGGCGCGGCTGAAAATCTTAGGCGGAGCACGCCGGAAAGGGTATATATATCTATATATATATATATATATATATATATATATATATATATCATATAATTGTGTATTTTGTTTATCAATATCCTAGAACACTTTCAATATCGAAAAAAGGGTTTTTGACAATCCTTTGCTAAGGTTTGGATCCATAGGCAAAAGAGGTGGCGGCTGGCTGAAAACTTAGGTGGAGGCACGCCAGAAAGGGTATATATATAATTGTGTATTTTGTTTATCAATATCCTAGAACACTTTCAATATGGAAAAAAAGGGTTTTTGACAATCCTTTGCTAAGTTTGGATCCCATGGGCAAAAGAGGTGGCGGCTGGCCGAAAACTTAGGCGGAGGCACGCCGGAAAGGGGTGGAAAGGACAATCATTACGCAAGCAATTGTAGAATAAATCCAAGAAGTCAAAGTCGCAAAGAATGATGAGGAAGTACTATCACCTTCTATACCGGAGGTGATTCAGCTGATCCAACACACACTGAAAAATCTATTTCGGAGATGATAAACTCTGATAAACGGAAGCCGCCAGTAACGGACGTCAAAGTGCAACCAAAGCCCTTGGGTAGATGTAATCCAAGGGAACATAAGTCTCAATCGTGGAATGAACGGTGAGAATTTGTAGCCCCAACGATCGTGAATGGCGAAATCGAAATTGAGATTGAGGAATCTGATGTGGCTGGTGAATTGGAATTCTGGGAGAACTCAATCATCCTCTTCGCTTTGGGAGAAACTCTTTCGAGAATGCTGTGAAGAATTTATGGAGAAAACGTGGAATTATGTAGCACTACCGGATCTTTATTACAATGATGAAGGGTACTTTATTGTGAGATTCAAGAACAACGAAGATAAGGAGAATGTGATGGCACAAGGGCCCTAGTTCATCTATGGGAAACTGTTATTCATTACGACAATGAACAACAGATTTTATTATGAAGGAAGATCTTATACGTGTCCTCCCCCTTTTGTATAACAATGCTCCTAACCTTCCTTTACATCTTGGGAGAGAGAGGAGTATTTCAAATATTGCCAGTGTTGTGGGGAAACCTATCACAACTGATGACTGTACATCTATGAAACCCGAATTTTCATATGCTCGGGTTTTGGTGGAAGTTGACATAACAAAGAAACCCAGAGAAGGTCGTTTACTCAAGGATCATAATGGCAATGATTATGGAACAAAAAATAGAATATGAATGGAGGCCTAGTTACTATCAAACATGTCTGAAAATAGGGCATGATTGTGCTCTTAAGAAGAACAATGGGAAGAAACATCCACAAACTAAAGTTTGAAAACCCTGCAGAAAGTAAATAAAATGTGGAGGACCAAAAGGAACATGCCATCCCTAAGCCAAATGAAGAAAAAATCGAGCAAGGATGAGGTAGAACAAGAAGAAACACAACAGTAGGAATCTACAACAGAGTGGGACTATGATTACACCAGGGAAGAGTGGACAAAGGAAAACAGGCTATGATTCTCAGTCCAAAAAGTTATTTTTTGTCATACCAAAATGCTTTCACTCCCCTTAGGATTGGAGAATGTCTTGTGAGGGAGACAAACCTTGATCAATGCAAACCTTGATCAATGATGGTAACTTGGAATGTGAGGGGCATCAATAAAAAAGCAAGGCATAGAGACGTTAGCTCCTACCTCCTAAGTTTTAATGTTCCCATAGTGGCCTTGCTGGAAACTAGAGTAAAGAAGCTTAATGCTAGTAGAATTAGAAATAAAATGGGGGGTAAGTGGAATTATGCTGATAACTATGATAACCATGTGAATTGGGACGAACCAAAGAGAAGTGGAAGTTAAGGTTATTGTTAGTTTCTTGGATTGGCTAGAATTTGGTAAAACAAAGTATGTTCAATGTTGATGTCAAGGTGGTGATGTTCCAACCTTTGAGTCTTAACACTGGGTTGAGTTAAGTAGTGAAGCTGTTCAATGTTTGATGTCACATGGGTGATGTCACAACATTTGGGTCTTAACACTGGGCTGTGTTAAGAGTTAGTTGGATGTTTGATGTCACAAGCGATGTTGTGACATTAGATCTGCAGAAGGTTAATAACATCAGGTTTAGTGATGTTGTTAGGGTTTGCGTTTTAGCTGGAATTGTGGAGAACAGGTAGTCTCATTGGATGCGGATATCTTGGGATAGATATTCTCTGTTGCATAGAGATTTGATGCAGATTTGTAGGAGGTTTAAAGGCTGAAGATTTAAGAAGATTTTGAGAGAGAAAATCTGTTTTGAAGATTCAGTTTTAAATAACAAATCAGGTCAGATATTGTAGCATGGTCCAAGCCCAATTCAGTTAGCTATATAATGCGCATCATTCCTAAAGGAAAAGTAACGAAGAAAGAGAGCTAAAGACTGAGAGTCGTTTGTGTCTTCGTGTATGTTTTGTAAACCATTCTAGTGTGAATTGGTGTTGTCATTTTGAGTTGTTCTTGATCAAATCTGTGAAGCAGAATCATGTTGTGTTTTTCAAAGTGTGTGATCTTTGAATTGTGTCACTGAAGTGATTTAGGGATTGAGTAGTGTTCTCATACTTAAGTTGGGTCTCTTAAGTAGAAGGTTCATTAAGTAGTGATTAAGTTTAGGAGATGTCAACTGGGTTGTTGAGTCTGTAAATTAATACTACTGATAGTGAAATTCATCCCTGGCTTGGTAGCCCCCAGACGTAGGTAGTTAGACCGAACTGGGTGAATAATTCATTGTGTTGATTTATTGTTGTTATTGCATTGTCCATTGCAGAGTGTGTTGTTGTGACATCATACTTAACATCACACATCTGGTACCAGAATTTCAATTGGTATCAGAGCAGGCATCCTGTCTGTCTCTGGGTGAGATATAGGGAAGTTACTTTCTAGTGTAAAGATGGACAAAGAAGTTGGAGGATTTGTCAACAGGACCCCCTATTTTTGATGGCTCGAATTATGATTATTGGAATCCAAGGATGATCAGCTTTTTGAAATCCTTGGACAGCAGGGCTTGGAAGGCTATCATTAAAGAATGGAAAGCACCTGTTGTGTTTGAAAAAGATGATGCTGGGAAAGATAAAGAGGGCACCTCAAAGCCGAAGCCTGAAGAAGAGTGGACCAAGGAAGAAGATGAGCTTGCCCTTGGAAATTCCGAAGCTCTAAATGCAATTTTCAATGGAGTGGATAAGAATATATTCAGGTGATTAATACCTGTGAAGTTGCTAAGGAAGCGTGGAATATTTTGAAGGCTACACATGAAGGAACATCTAGAGTTAAGATTGTCAAGACTTCAGCTTCTAACATTAAAGTTTGAAAGTATAAAGATGAAGGAAGATGAGACTATCCATGACTTCCACATGAGTATTCTTGAGCTGTCCAATGCATCTAGTGCTCTTGGAGAAAAGATGTCAGAAGAAAAGCTTGTAAGGAAAATTCTTAGGTCCCTTCCTAAGAGGTACAAGATGAAGGTGAATGCAATTGAAGAAGCTCAAGACATCAGCAAAATGAGGGTTGATGAGCTTATTGGATCACTTCAAACATTTGAGCTAGGGTTAAGTGAAGAAGAACCTGAGAAGAAGTCCAAGAGTATAGCTTTAGTTTCCAGTTTTGAAGAAGCCAAGAAAGAGAAAGTAGATGACTCTCAGGAGGAGTTGTCTCAGGCTATTGCTTTGCTGGGTAAACAGTTCAACAAAGTTATGAAGAGGATAAATAGGAGTTATAATCCCAATGTCAAGAACATTACCTCTGACATCAACAGACTAGGAGAACAAGGGAAGACGTCTAAAGATGAAGAAAAATCCAGTAATGAAAAAGGGATACAATGCTTTGAGTATGAAGGGTATGGACATGTCAAGAAGGAATGTCCTACTTTTCTAAAGAAGCAGAAAGGGTTATCAGCTTCTTGGTCTGACAGTGAGAGTGAATCTGAAGAAAATTCAGCTAAACTTGTTAGAGCTATGGTGGGGGTTTATGAGTCAGATGATGAGTCTTGGAATGATGAGGTTACTTATGATGAACTTGCTGTCACTTATAAAGATCTTTTCATGAGAAGTGAACAAGTGTGTCTTGAAGGAGAAGAGCTGAAGAAAACCATATTACAGTTAAAAGCTGAAAAGACTGACCTTGAAGCTGAAGTCAGCATACTTAACTATAAGCTGAACTCTATGACCAAAACTATCAGAATATTGAACAATGGTACTAATGCGTTAGACAACATTCTTAGTATTGGGAAGATGGCTGAAGACAAATGTGGTTTGGGATTCACCAGTGATGCAGGTTCTATCACCCCAAAACCAGTGATGTTAAAACAGATGTTAAAACATCATGACAGAACTCCATCTAAGAAGAAATACAGACGCTGGAGGTGTCACCATTGTGGATGTTTTTGGACACATTAAGGCTTATTGTTATAAGCTACATGGGTATCCACAGAAGGCTCATCAGGTTGTTCCCAAACAGAACAGTTATAAAGGAAGGCAGGTTTTCCAGCCTAAGAAGCAATGGATCCCTAAAGTTAAGGTTACCAGCTTGATAGCTCACACTTCTTTAAGGGTTTCTACCAAAGAAGACTGATACTTTCACAGTGGGTGTTCAAGGCACATGACTGGAGTAAAGAATCTATTGGTAGATGTGAAGCTTCATTCTTCAGGCTATGTTACATTTGGTGATGGGGTCAAAGGAGAGATCAAGGGGAGTGGTAAACTGAACTGTGCTAGTGCTCCCAGACTGGAGGATGTTCTTATTGTTAAAGGACTGACAGCTAATTTGATTAGCATTAGTCAACTTTGTGATCAAGGATTCAAAGTAAACTTTACAAAGTCTGAATGCATTGTCCAAGATGATAAAGGAGAAGTCATTATGAAGGGAGCCAGGTCTAAGGACAATTGTTATCTTTGGGTTCCTCAAAACTCAAATTCTTCCATGTGTGTTTTTGCTAAAGAAGATGATGTCAAAATTTGGCATCAAAAGTTGGGACATCTTCACCTGAAGGGAATGAAGAGAATCATCTCCTCAGAAGCAGTCAGAGGAATTCCCAAACTGAATATTGAGGAAGGGAAAGTGTGTGGTGACTGTAAAAAAGGGAAGCAGACAAAGATGTCTCATCCGAAGCTTCAACATGACACCACCTCCAAGGTTTTGGAACTACTTCATATGACTTGATGGGACCTATGCAGTTGGAAAGTCTGGGTGGAAAGAAATATGCATATGTAGTTGTGGATGACTATTCAAGATACACCTGGGTGAGCTTCATCAAAGACAAATCAGAGGTGTTTGATGTTTTTAAAGATCTTTGTCAAAGACTCCAAAGAGAGAAGGAGAGTAAGGTTATCAGAATAAGAAGTGACCATGGAAGAGAGTTTGAAAATAGCAAGTTTGAAGAATTTTGCTCTGCTGAAGGTATAAGTCATGAGTTTTCATCTCCTATTACTCCTCAGCAAAATGGAGTAGTTGAGAGGAAGAACAGAACTATCCAAGAGTCTGCTAGAGCTATGCTCCATGCCAAGAAACTTCCCTATCATTTCTGGGTTGAAGCCATGAATACTGTCTGCTACATTCACAACAGGGTTACCCTGAGAAGAGGCACTTCATCCACTCTATATGAACTATGGAAGGGAAGAAAACCTAATGTTAAATACGTTCATGTTTTTGGAAGTAGATGTTATATTCTGGCTGATAGAGAGCAGAGAAGAAAATTGGATTCCAAAAGCGATGAAGGAATATTTTTGGGATACTCTACTAACAGTAGAGCATATAGGGTTTTCAACTCTAGAACCAAGGTGATGATGGAGTCAATCAATGTAGTGATTGATGACAATGACAAGCAAGGAGATGATGATGTCCTAGATGCTGTTGAGACATCAGTTGCTGAAGCTGCACCAGAAGCTTAAGACAGTAGCCAAACTCCTAGTGTTGCTGCTGCTGAGCCTGAAACTGAGCAACCTCATAAGGATCCCTCCATCAGAGTGCAGAAGGACCACCCAAAGGAGCTCATTATAGGAGATCCAAACTCTGGAGTGAGGACTAGGTCAAGAGATGTTATAACAAGTTCATGCTTTGTCTCCAAAATTGAGCCAAAGAATGTCAAGGAAGCATTGACTGATGAGTTTTTGATAAATACAATGCATGAAGAGCTAGAGCAATTCAAGAGGAATGAAGTATGGGAGCTTGTTCCTAGGCCTGATGGAGTTAATGTGATTGGCACCAAGTGGATCTACAAGAATAAATCTGATGAACAAGGAGTGGTCACCAGAAACAAGGCCAGATTAGTTGCTCAGGGATACACTCAGGTTGAAGGAATTAATTATGATGAAACCTTTGCTCCTGTGGCTAGACTGGAATCTATCAGATTGATCTTAGGTGTGGCTTGTAATTTCAAATTCAAGCTTTTTCAGATGGATGTTAAAAGTGCCTTCTTGAATGGTTACTTAAATGAAGAGGTGTATGTTGATCAACCAAAAGGATTTATTGATCCAACATTTCCTGACCATGTGTACAAACTAAGGAAAGCTCTATATGGGTTGAAGCAAGCACCTAGAGCTTGGTATGAAAGACTTACTGAATTCCTGGTTGTGAATGGCTACAGAAAAGAAGATATTGACAAGACCTTGTTTATTAAAGAGGAAGGAGGAAAACTGATGATAGCTCAAATCTATGTTGATGACATAGTATTTGGTGAGATGTCAGATGCGATGGTGAAACATTTTGTGGAACAGATGCAATTTGAATTTGAAATGAGTCTTGTTGGTGAGCTGAACTATTTTCTTGGTCTACAAGTTAGAAAAATGGAGGACTCCATATTCATTTCTCAGAGCAAGTATGCAAAGAACATAGTGAAGAAGTTTGGTTTAGAGAATGCTAATCACAAGAGGACTCCTGCTCCTACTCATCTAAAATTATCCAAAGATGAAAATGGTGTCAGTGTGGATCAAAGTTTATATAGAAGCATGATTGGGAGTCTATTGTATCTCACAGCTAGCAGACCTGACATTGCTTTTACTGTTGGAGTTTGTGCCAGATATCAATCTGAACCTAAGGCTAGTCACTTGAATCAAGTGAAAAGGATCTTGAAATATGTTAATGGCACTAGCGACTATGGGATGTTGTATAGTCATGGATCTGGGACTGAGTTATGGGGATATTGTGATGCTGACTGGGATGGGAGTGCTGATGATAGGAAAAGCACTTCAGGAGGCTGTTTCTTCCTAGGGAATAATATGATATCATGGTTTAGTAAAAAGCAGAACTGTGTGTCTCTTTCTACTGTTGAAGCTGAGTACATAGCCGCAGGAAGTAGTTGCTCTCAACTTGTGTGGATGAAGCAGATGTTAACAGAATACACTGTCAAGCAAGATGTCATGACATTGTACTGTGATAATTTGAGTGCTATCAATATCTCTAAGAATCCTATTCAGCATAGCAGAACTAATCATATTGATATAAGGCATCATTTTATAAGAGAATTGGTTGAGGACAAAGTTGTTACATTGGAGCATGTAGCTACAGAAAAACAGTTAGCTGATATCTTCACTAAAGCATTAGATGCAAACCAATTTGAAAGATTGAGAAGTAAATTGGGAATTTGCATACATGAAGATTAAATGTGCTAGAGAGTGTATTAAGCAGTTGTATTATTTATGAGAAATTGAATTTATTCAACTGCTGAAAGCATACAGGTTTGAAGTACATCATTGTGGCTTTATGTCAGGACATTGTGTTTGGGAATTGTCCAATTGTGGCTAAAAAGGGGGAGAAATAACCAAGTGAGCCAAGAGTATCAAAGAGTACAAATGTCAAATGCTGCTAAAGTGATGTGATGCAGAAGTACAGAAATTAAGGGGGAGTAATTGCTGATCTGCTGAACAGCTGGTATGCTGGTTCATGATTGAGGGGGAGCACCATGCCAAGTTGCTGATGAAGATGGTGCTGCAGCAGAGTTGTTGAGAGGCTGTTTGAAGTTGTTGTTGCTGATTGTGTTTGGAGTTTCAAAAATATTGAAGTTTATTCCGCCGCTGAAGTCTCTGAAGGTGCAGAGATTGTTTTAGACAAAATTAGCCAAAGGGGGAGATTGTTAGTTTCTTGGATTAGCTAGAACTTTGGTAAAACAAAGTATGTTCAATGTTGATGTCAAGGTGGTGATGTTGCAACATTGAGTCTTAACACTGGGTTGTGTTAAGTAGTGAAGTTGTTCAATGTTTGATGTCACATGGGTGATGTCACAACATTGGGTCTTAACACTGGGCTGTGTTAAGAGTTAAGTTGGATGTTTGATGTCACAAGCGATGTTGTGACATTAGATCTGCAGAAGGTTAATAACATCAGGTTTAGTGATGTTGTTAGGGTTTGCGTTTTAGCTGGAATTGTGGAGAGCAGGTAGTCTCATTGGATGCGGATATCTTGGGATAGATATTCTCTGTTGCATAGAGATTTGATGCAGATTTGTTGGAGGTTTAAAGGCTGAAGATTTAAGAAGATTTTGAGAGAGAAAATCTGTTTTGAAGATTCAGTTTTAAATAAAAAATCAGGTCAGATATTGTAGCAGGTCCAAGCCCAATTCAGTTAGCTATATAATGTGCATCATTCCTGAAGGAAAAGTAACGAAGAAAGAGAGCTAAAGACTGAGAGTCATTTGTGTCTTCGTGCATGTTTTATAAACCATTCTAGTGTGAATTGGTGTTGTCGTTTTGAGTTGTTCTTGATCAAAGTTGAGAAGCAGAATCAAGTTGTGTTTTTCAAAGTGTGTGATCTTTGAATTGTGTCACTGAAGTGATTTAGGGATTGAGTAGTGTTCTCATACTTAAGTGGTCTCTTAAGTAGAAGGTTCATTAAGTAGTGATTAAGTTTAGGAGATGTCAACTGGGTTGTTGAGTCTGTAAATTAATACTATTAATAGTGAAATTCACCTACAAGTCAAAAGAAGTTACTTGTTTAGATTCCTCAACTGTGTTACTCCTGAAACCTCTTTTATGCAAATTATAGCTAATAGTTGGCAATAGGAGGTTCATGGTGCTCCCATAGTTAGACTCTAGACCAAGCTCAAGAGATTTCAACCTATATTGAAGCCTTTGGCTAGGAAATTCTCTAACATCCAAAGGCAAGTCCAGCAAGCCAGACATGAACTTATCCTAGCTCAAGAAAGACTCCATCAGACTCCTTTTGACAGACTGGCAATTGAGAAAGTGAAGGAGCATACAGACAAAGTTATAAACCTCAATCAATTGGAAGAATCCATCCTTATGTAGAAAGCCAAAATTACTTGGCTTAAATTGGGAGACAATAACAATGCTTATTTTTATGCAGCAGTCAAAGAGAAGAATAAGCAGAAGGGAATTTACACCATGAATTCATTGGGAGGTTGTAGCGAGCGATTTTGGACGCGGTTCTTAAGCGCTGGTCGCTCTCACTGCGGTTGAGTTTACTACAGGTCGATTCATTTTTTATCCTATTAAAGCTGATGAAGGAAGGGAAATAGATGTCTCCAATTAACCCTGCTTGCATACTGAGTTTAAACAGCGGTCTGTTAGGTTACGGATGCGATCAATGTGGTGGGGCCTTTGTATTGGTTATTTGTATTTTCGCCAATACTGATTTCTCTCTGGGATTTTGTTTGGATACTGCTTCAGATTATGACATATGGGATTTAGGGTTTTTGTTTAGTGTGCTCGCTAAGATCTTTACTTTCAATCTTATGCCTACGTATTCCCGTTTACCGAAACTGGGAAATCAGAGCGTTCGTAGTTCCTCCTATTCTATGGGAGGAAATGGTTGTTTGGTGTCTTGTTCAAAGCCCAAGACATGAAGCTAAAGGTAGTTTATATCTTGTTCAAAGCCCAAGATGTGAAGCTAAAAGGGTGTTGACTTTAGAGAGAATTTGTCATCTCTAAAGAGGGGGTTGTATGTCACAACTGTTTATAAAGGAGAATTACTTTAACCGGGATGTGTGAATCCGGCAATGCCATAATTTCCTTTATAGGGGATTTTAACCTGAAGGAGAAGACTTTAACTCAGTGTAGAGCAATGCCATCTTTCTTTAGGAATTTCTCATGCTAAAAGAGGGACAGTGGCATGGATGTAGATGATCCAGAGGCTTGCCGCTTACAGCGATTAGATGAAGGGGAAGGAGTTGTTGATGTTTGTGTACTGTGAACGAGTCACAGCTTTGATGCTAAAAGGTTGATTGGACCAACCAGTGGTTTTCTTATACAAAGCCTAAGAGGAGGCTAATATGTGTCTCGTACAAAGCCCGAGAGAGAGGCTAAAAGGTTTTGACTCGACGAGGGAATCTTTTGGTATCTCGTATAAAGCCCGAGATGGAGGCTATTTGACTCAACAAGAGAGTTTTTGTATCTCGTATAAAGCCCGAGACGGAGGCTAAAATTTGTTTGGCTCAATAAGAATGTCTTTGTATCTCGTATAAAGCCCAAGATGGAGGCGAAAAGGGTGATTGACTCAACGAGGGAGTCTCTTTATGTGTCTCGTACAAAGCCCGAGAGAGAGGCTAAACGTTGTTTGACTCCGCTGGAGAGAATCATTGTATAAAGCCCAAGAGAGAGGCTAACTTCACTGGAGAAGGATCATTATACAAAGCCTAAGAGGACGCTATGGTTACTGTTTCAGTTGAGTGACAGGTCCAGTATGCTGATTTAAATAGAAAATCAGTTCTTAAATGAGCAACATTATACTCGAGGATTTGATTCGAGGATCCGGGCTATTCCTGTTCTTTAAGGAAGTGGGAAATTCGAAAGGCATTGAGACTATCTGAGTCTACGGGTTTTCTTCCTATTTAATGAAGGGGTCACTTGAGAATGTCTTTGAGACTCAAGGAGACTAGACTGTCCGTGTCTAGAGTTTTATCTTTTGTACTATGCTTTGAGAAACAGTAGTAGACTCTTTGAAAGGACTGTTCTATGCAGATGACTAAGTTCTGTTCCTATACCTCTAGGAGGTCGTCGGGACAATTTGTACGAAGCCCAAGAGGAGGCTGGAAACTTTTAAGAAGCCGATCGGTCCTTGTACGAAGCCCAAGAGGACGCTATCATTCCCGGAGGAAGAAATCATTATACGAAGCCTAAGAGGACGCTGTGAATACTTCTAAGAAGCCGGCGGGTCCTTTTACTAAGCCCAAGAGGAGGCGGGGTTGCTTTTAGGAAGCCTGTGGATCCTTGTACGATGCCCAAGAGGAGGCCGATGCTTTTAAGAAGCCCTTGTGTCCCCAAACCCCGATAAATTCAAGGCAAGCTATCCACAAGGAATAGATCAAGTCAGGAAAGTTTGAGAATTTGGAAGAAACTCAAAGATGCCATTCACGGAGAATACATTCATCTCTGGGAGTAGAGTTTCTTGACAATTCCTAATGAGGACAGCCGAAGAGAAGACTGTATCTGGTGATCCTATTGGGGATCTAGTTGTCTATTTCTACGAATAAACGAAACGGCATCACCTAGTTCTAGACGTAGTTGCCGGGGAAACTCTAAATATCTATACTATAATTACACAGTTGATATGAGTTTATGAAAGAAGACTTACAGTGAAGCAACCCCACAATACAGTTATATGTATATGAAAGCGGTAAATGAAAGCAATAACCACTTACTCGGTTGTAGAGCTTCCATGCTGTTTGGTTAGTTGTTCAACAAAGAAAGATTGAAAACAACAGTATATTTCAAAATCAAAGGAGAAAGTGCTTTGAAAAAGAAAGATTTGGGGCTTACAGCTCAAGGAGAGGCCCAGGGTTTTATCAGTGAACGCACTGTTTAAATTTGTACAGGGGGACTTATACAAGTGATTGTGGCCCAAAAATCGTTTTCTGTACAAAGGGATGGGTCTTACACTCTCTCAAGAGGCCCAAAAGGTTTAAAGAAAAAGAGTGGGGCTTATAACACGAGGGTAGGCCCAGTTGATTTTTCGTTTAAAATGGCGATTGCGCCGAGGTTTTTTTTTAACGCAGAGAAACTTATACAATAAGTGAAGCCCAAAAATGTTTTTGGTCAAAAGGGGGTTGGGTTTTACACTCTATTAAAGGCCGAAAAGGTTTTGAATGGGTCTTATAGCTCGAGGAGAGGCCCAAAATTTGTTTTTTAACGGATGACGATCGCGTCGAACTTTTTGAAATACAACGGGACTTATACAATAAGTGAGGCCCAAAATAGGTTTGTATTTACAAAGGATTGGGTCTTACACTCTATTAGAGGCCCAAATGTGTTTTAAGAAAAGAAATGGGTCTTACTACTCGAGGGTAGGCCCAAGGTTATTTTGTTTTGAAAAGGCGACGATCGCGCCGTTTGTTTTTGACGGTATCGGGACTTATACAATATACTGAGGCCCAAAAATGATTTGGTCAAAAAAAGGATTCGGTATTACACTCTATTAGAGGCCCAAGATTGTTTGACAATGATTTGTTTGAGTGAAAATCAAAGAAACCCTAATTTTATTCTTTAAAAGTAAATATTTAAAGAAAATCAATGAAAAATACCAAATAGGTTTGAATAAACCACTTGTGATTTTTGTTTAAGGTTTGAAAAATGAGGTATAAATCACAAGAGATATTAAAACTCATTTGGTCTTGATTTTTCAAGATGAATATTCATTTTAAAATGTTTAAAAACAAATAAAATGAATTTATTCACAAAAATGCTAATTATATTAAATAAATAATATAAACTCAATTTTTTTGTGGAATAAAATATTCCAACATTTTTGTGATTTTTTGCAAAAGGAACCAATAAAAAATAATTAAAATTGAATGAGTTATTAATTTTCCAATTAATTAATAAACCATGAAAATATTGGAAAAAAATGGCAAAATGTGAAAAAAAAACACAAAATGGCATAGGTGGGGTTTGAACCCAAGACCTCAAGGTTACAAGGCGCACGCCTTACCACTGGGGTGGTGATACATCCATTGTTTGAAACAAAACAACAAATATACAAGTCATGCCTTGGTTTTAGGCCTGGCCTAAGGCAAGTTTTGGCAAGTTTTGGCTCAGAAACGTGAAGGTCATAACTTTCTCAATTCTTAATGGTTTGAGACAAAATTTATATGCATCTGGACCAGAATTTCATAAGGAATCCAATGGTGGTGGTAGTTTTTTCAGATCACACTTCCTCCTCAAAACCCGATAGTGGTTTTGAAAATGACCTATAATTGCATTTTCTATGCTACAACTTGGTACAAGCATGGATTACATGGTGAATTAGCTCAAACACAACATATACAACATGTATGAGATGTTTATGATCAGTGGACTTCAAAGCATTGCATGATTCAAAGATTCCAAGTTGTGAGGCTTACCTCTTTTTTTGAGATTTTGGAGCTTTTGTGCAATCTGTCAAACCTCTTGTTCCAAAAATGATTTGATGCTTTAGACACACTCAAATGATCCCTTAGAAGCTTTTAGGGTGGTTGGAATTGACTGGTACCTGCAAAAACACAAACAGTCCCTTTCTTGCAAAAGGGGTTAAAAGTGACCAAAATAGCAACTCCCTCAAATGGTGTTCCAGATGAGGGGAACCATTTGGGACAGTTCAAGGATGATATTTGGAGTGTGTTTGAGGTTTTATCTGGTTTGGAAAGTTACTGAATCAAGACATGGCTTGAAAAATGCAAAAAAAACCTATTTTGAGGTTTTGAGAGGTGACTTTGTGATTTTGTGATTACAGGTCACTTATGATAGTTTGCACAGCTTACATATGATATATATGAGGTGTGTGTGTGATTGATTGTGATGGAACAGCTCTCAAGCTCAAAAACTCAAAGTTGCTTTGCTAAAGAAGGCATTTTTGCCAAGAGAAAGAGGTTTTGAGGAAAGCATCTGTTTGATGGCTTTGGTGTACTCAAACTGATCACAATTGAGCTCTATTTATAGTAGAGCAAGTTTGTTTTGGGATCCACAGTGAATGGCAACTGCAGCAGGTGTTTGTTCAATGTTAGCCAATGAAAATGCAAGTCTCCTCTAGCCATTGACTAGAGGTTAGGGCACAGGGTTGTGGTTCCCTTGGTCTTGGATAAGTCTTGACTAAATTCAGTTGAGAATGGCTCAGTCCATGCCACCTTGATGCTTCCATTGAATGCTCCAATCCAAAATTGAAGTCTTGTCCCTATTTTGGCAATTTTAGGTTCAACATGCTATTTCTTGTTCCAAAGACTTTGGAGGCTTGGCTTAGTGATTGTCCCCTTTAGATTCAATCCTCAGAGGTGTCCAAGTGGATAAGTGCATTCGGATTTGGCTGATTTTGGCAAATCGAGCAAAAATGCAAATTCTGCCTTGCCTTGGCAGATTTCAGCAAGGCAACTTTCCAATGTCATATCTCATGGCTCAAATTGAATTTGGTAATGTTCTTGGCCATTTTGGAAAGCCCTTACATGATACAACAACTGTTTGGACATGTTTGGTTTTGATCTCTTTTGAATCCAAGTGAAAAATCCCCCTACATTTGGTAAAAAGTAAGGTAAATCTGACTTAGTGAAATTTTCACTAAGTGTTGGAACAAAGTGACTTTTCTTGATTTTGATCACTCCATAACTCAAAATCCATGAGGAATTTGGACATAGGTCAGTATGAAGCTTTTGTAGAGGGCAATGAGATCTACAAATCAAGCTTTGAATGGGGCACAATGGCCTTGTGATTTAGGAGTTATGGTCCTCCAAAGTTGGCACATTAGTGTCACTTTTTCCAAAACTTGGAAATTTTTCTAAGTTTTTATGGTTACCCCTTTTACAAGTTATCCCACTTTCTTTGATTTTTCTTGATGAATGATGATTCAAATCATACATTAACATCATTTTAGGGTTAAAAATCCATTTTGGTGAAAAATCTCAAAAAGTCAAAGTTGACTTTTGTGCACAGTTGACTTTTTATCCGATGAATTCCAAACTGTGCAATTCTTCAGGAAATCATGTCCTTGACCTAAATCAAACTTGATGGACATGTTCTATGGATGGTATAGAGGATATTGAATCATGTCTTAGGGCTTGGGAGCATGTCCTGGTCAAAAGTCAAAGTTACAGTTGACTTTTCCCACGAAACCCTAATTGTGGTGCAGATGAAATTGAGACTTGTTGCTCAAACTTCTTGGATCAATCCATTATTCCAAATGGATCAATATAGTATATTAGAGACCCTCAAACCCCCTCTTGAGGTCTTGGCTCATGATTTGCCCTAAAAGTCAACTTAGGGGTGAATTAGGTCAAGAAACCCTAATTCCTGATTTTTGATGAATGCATCCCCTGAGGCAAAATTGACTTGATGATTGGGTTTATGATGTCCCTTGGAGCATCATAGGTTATACTTTGAAGCATTGGCTCATGCCCAGAGGAGAATTTCCATCTGGAGGCCCTGGTCGACCAAAACCCTAATTTGGTGACACTGGCGATCTTGGGGCTTGATCCACTTAAAAGGAAGCAGCCTTGTGCTTAATCCTTGAAGTGGGAGTCCTCTTGATCCATCGTGGATGTTTGAGAGATTAGACAAGTTGAAGATCATGTCATTTCTTGATTGATCCTTTGCCTAAGAGCTCTGAGAGGGCTTGAAACCCTAATTTTAATTGTAGTGGATGCTCACCCATCTTTGGGGAGACTGATGAAATATAATGGTTCCTCTATATTGTGATGATGATTTGCACAGTAACGGGAAATCTTAGTGGTCAAAATTTGGGGTATGACAGATGCCCTTATTTAATCTTCTTGGACACGAAGGTGTGATTGACGAAGGTATTCGGGCATTCGGGGTGCAAGAGGATTAAATATCGGAATACCCGAAATTTTGACGGCTATGAATGGCAGCTTGCGCATTCATATTCTTTTGCTAAGCAATGATGCTTAGAAAAGGTAAACTTCCCCTCGATCCTGGTTTCCTACTGAGGAACTGGTCTCAGTTTCTGATTTAAACTTCCCCTCGATCCTGGTTTCCTACCGAGGAACTGGTCTTAGTTTCTGATGTAAACTTCCCCTCGATCCTGGTTTCCTACCAAGGAACTGGTCTTAGTTTCTGATGTAAACTTCCCCTCGATCCTGGTTTCCTACCAAGGAACTGGTCTTAGTTTCTGATGTAAACTTCCCCTCGATCCTGGTTTCCTACCAAGGAACTAGTCTTAGTTTCTTTCGTCAATAAACTTTATTGACAAGGGACGCTATTCGTAGCGGCTTTCCTTCAAACTTCTCGCCGAATTTTCCTGGGGAGATGCCATTTGAGTGGAAAAATTTTTGATGTCAGACTTGCTGGGGAACCCAGTCGTCTGAGTTGTAGAGGTGCACAAACTTCTCTGTTTGGAGACGCCATTTGTCGAATCTACTGGGGAAACGAGTCTCTTGAGAGACTGCTTTCGTTCGGGGTCTTTACATCATACTTTTCTCGGAGATATTCTCGGAGAAATGCCATATGATGTGATCCAATTTTGAGGTGCCGATGACCTTTTCATCAGCGGTCTTTTCGGAGCGAAACTGGCATGCTGCCGAATCTCTGATTACGAGGCTTTCTCTGTGGATTTTTCTTAATTTGGGAAAGCAAGGATATCATCTTCAATGGCGAAGAGTGATGTTGACTGAGGGCTCTCTGATGTTTTAGAGGTTCAAGTTATCAAAGTGGTCAAGAGCCTATCTCCAATTTAGAAATAACTGGAGGCGAGATTGTTTCTGGCGCCGTGCTTCTTGACGAGACAAGAACTGATAACTCGATTGAGAGGACTTCTACCACTAGGGGACAAGACCGACTAGAGTGATAGTGATGCAATATGAAATGTGAATGCAAATCAATAATGCATGATGTATGTATGTATATGCTGACAAAACTGACATGACATACAAACTGATGGGTGAACACGACTGGATACTCGACCATTGCAGGGCGTGTAGAAATATCGCTGGTTCAAGATAGCAATTCCACCTTGCTTAGGAGAGATAGTCCATGTTGGGAGCTACCGTTGGTCGCGCTTAGGAGGTAAGAACTCTGCCGTGGCGTGTCAGACGAAACAAGGTCTCTGACAAAGTTGATCCCTTCATTCAGGCGTACTGGGTTAGAAGGAGCACTTTGATTCTGCACTTTGAAGTTCGCTTATTTCTGGAGAAGCGGTCGATGTTCCTTTGATGTTCAACAGTCAAAAGAAATTGCCGACTTTATTTTAAAAGCAGAAAAAGTTTTAACAAGTAAATTCATTTTTGTTTTATTTCAAGAATCGTTAATCATGTTAACAACGTCGTTCTGTAAAGCTAAAACAAATAAGAATTACAAACAAAAGCACAAGGGCTCAAATTTTATTGATAAGACGGAGATCAGCCAAACGCGTGATTCCAAAGAGTATTTACAAAGTTAGAAAATGGTAATTTACAGGGAAAAGGGCGACGTTGAAACATAACGACCACTATCCTTCTACCAACTTTGAATTCGGGGCATCCTGAGCTTCTGTCGAAGATGACCTTGACTGGAGTTTTCTGACAGATGATGTAACTGCTGCTGCTGAGGGATTTGCCTATGTTGAACATAGTTACTTGCCATTATCCCTAATTTTTGCCTAGATTGTACTATGAGATTTCCAATCCATCGGGATGATTTTTTTCATGTCTCTAACTTTTGCCTGGACCGTCCTTTCGGGTTTTCAATCCACCGAGACGTTGTTTTTTTTTTTTTAGTTTAGGCGAAGTATTTCTTGACTACATCAACATTTGTGGGGTAGGAAAATTCCTCTCCATCCATGGTTGCAACTCTCAAGGCGCCACCTGAGAAAGCTTTCGTGACCACATAGGGGCCATCATAATTTGGGGTCCATTTGCCCCGAGAGTCAGTGAGAAACGATTGTATCTTCTTAAGCACGAGGTCTCCTTTTCTGAAGACGCGAGGTCGGACCTTTTTGTCAAATGCCTTCTTCATTCTCTGCTGATACAACTGACCGTGGCATAGTGCCGTTATTCTCTTTTCTTTGATCAGATTTAATTCGTCGTGTCGACTTTAACACCATTCAACTTCTGAAAGCTTAGCTTCCATCAATACCCGGATTGATGGGATCTCTACTTCTATGGGGAGAACTGCCTCCATGCCATATACTAGAGAGAAAGGGGTTGCCCCTGTAGAAGTGCGAACAGATGTGCGATAACCGTGAAGAGCAAAGGGTAGCATTTCGTGACAATCTTTGTAGGTTACAACCATGTTTTGAACGATCTTCTTGATGTTCTTATTAGCCGCTTCCACCGCTCCGTTCATCTTTGGTCGGTAGGGAGATGAGTTATGATGTTCGATCTTGAACTCTGCACACAACTCTTTCATCATCTTGTTGTTCAAGTTAGACCCATTATCAGTAATGATCTCGCTTGGAACACCATAACGGCAGATGATATTGTTTCTGATAAATTGGACCACCACTTGTCGGGTTATAGTAGCAAATGACGCTGCTTCGACCCACTTGGTGAAGTAGTCAATGGCTACTAGGATGAACCGATGTCCGTTTGAAGCCTTGGGCTCAATCATGCCAATCATGTCGATTCCCCATATCGAGAATGGCCATGGGGAAGAGAGAACTTTGAGATGCGTTGGCGGTACCTGAATTTTGTCGGAGTATATCTGACACTTGTGACACCTCCTCATTCCATTGTCAACCAATAGTACCCTGCTCTGAGAATTTTTCTCGCCATTGTGTGTCCGTTGGCATGAGTGCCAAAGGATCCTTCATGAATTTCTTTCACCAGCATTTCTGCTTCTGGTCTGTCTACGCATCGGAGCAAGACCATGTCAAAATTTCTCTTATAGAGAGTGTCACCGCTCAGGAAGAAGTTTCCAGCCAATCTTCTGAGGGTTTTTCTATCTTTTCTGAGTGCCCCAGGTGGGTAATCTTGTTTCTGAAGGAAGCATTTGATATCGTGATACCAAGGTTTGTCATCTATGACTGCTTCGATCGTGAAGATGTAAGCGGGCCTTTCAAGGCGCGTTATGTCAATCTTAGGTATGTCATCCCATTGACCTACACTAATCATGGAAGAGATGGTGACTAATGCATCAGCCATGTGATTTTCCTCACGAGGGATATGATGAAACTCGACCCTGTCGAAGAAAGGTAACAACCTTGTTGCATAGTCTTTGTAAGGAATCAATCCTGATTGGTATGTGTTCCAATCTCCTTTTACCTGATTGATAACCAAGGCTGAGTCGCCATATACGTCCAAGTTTTTGATCCTTAAATCAATTGCTTCTTCGAGACCCATAATACAAGCTTCGTATTCGGCCTCGTTGTTCGTACATTTGAACGTAAGTCTGGCAGTGAAAGGAATGTGGGTACCCTGAGGGGTAAAAATGATTGCCCCAATCCCGTTTCCATAATGATTAACTGCTCCGTCAAAGATAAGTCCCCATTGGGAACCTGGTTCTGGCCCTTCACTGGGTAACGGTTCATCGCAGTCTTTCATCTTTAGATACATGACATCTTCGTCTGGGAAGTCAAACCCGATTGATTCTTGATCATCAATCGGTTGATGAGCCAAATGATCGGCTAAAATACTTCCCTTAACGGCTTTCTGAGCGTGGTACTCTATGTCATATTCTGATAATAACATCTGCCAACGGGCGATTCTTCCCGTGAGAGCAGGCTTTTCGAAGACGTACTTGATTGGATCCATCTCGGAAACCAACCAAGTAGTATGACGAATCATGTACTGGAGAAGACGTTTGGCTGCCCAAGCCAAAGCGCAACAAGTTTTCTCAAGCATCGTGTACCGAGTCTCGCAGTCGGTGAATTTCTTGCTTAGATAGTAAATGGCAGACTCTTTCCGTTTGGTTTCGTCTTGTTGGCCAAGTACACATCCCATTGAGTCCTCTAGGACTATGAGGTAAATGATCAGTGGTCTTCCTTCCACTAGAGGTGATAGAATCGGCGGATACAACAGGTATTCCTTAATACTGTCGAAAGCGGTTTGGCAATCTTCTGACCAAACGCAATCCTGGTTCTTTTTGAGTAATTTGAAAATCGGCGCATAGGTCGCGGTCATAAGGAATATGAATCTGGAGATATAGTTCAAACGTCCCAGGAATCCTCTGACTTGTTTTTCAGTCTTCGGAGAAGGCATTTCTTGAATGGCCTTGACCTTGTCAGGATCAACCTCAATTCCTTTCTGGCTGACGATGAACCCTAGTAGTTTCCCTGAACGGACACCGAAGGTGCACTTATTGGGATTCAAGCGGAGTTTGAATTTTCTTAAACGTTCGAACAATCTTGACAGATGTTCAATGTGCTCACTCTATGTTTTTTATTTTGCAATCATATCATCGACATATACCTCGATTTCCTTGTGTATCATGTCATGAAACAGAGTAGTCATGGCCCTTTGATAGGTTTCCCCGGCGTTCTTCAAACCGAACGGAATTACCTTGTAACAAAAGGTGCCCCATGGGGTAATGAACGAAGTTTTCTCCATGTCTTTCGGCGCCATTTTGATCTGGTTATAGCCCGAGAATCCATCCATGAAGGAGAAGACTTTGAACTTTGTTGTACTGTCTACCAGCATGTCAATGTGTGGTAAAGGAAAGTCGTCATTTGGACTAGCCTTGTTCAGATCCCTGTAATCGACACACATTCTGACTTTTTCGTCCTTTTTGGGAACGGGTACAATATTGGCTAACCATTGAGGATATTCTGATGTGGCGAGGAAACCTGCGTCAATCTGTTTCTGTACTTCCTCTTTGATTTTGATGGCCATGTCCGGGTGAGTGCGTCTCAACCTTTGCTTTATTGGCGGACATTCCAATCTTAATGGTAAGTGATGTTCCACGATGCTGGTATCCAACCCTGGCATGTCCTGATAGGACCAAGCGAATACATCGGGGAATTCTCTGAGAAGCTTTATCAAACCCTCTCTGGCAGTTGGACTGAGCAGTGCCCCAATCCTGATTTCTTTTCTCTCCTTTTCTGAATCCAAGTTTACCGTTTCCAACGGCTCTTCGTGAGGTTCAATGGACCTTTCCTCTTGTCTGAGTAATCGGGAGATCTCTTCTGGAATTTGGACGTCATTTTCTTCTTCAGCCTCGAATACCGGGAACTCAAAGTTGGGAGAAGGCATCGGATCGTATGTTTCAACGGGGTTTAAAACAAGCAATCTGCATGACGTGATGATTCGTGTTTAGAAGAGATAGAGAAAATTCAAGTGTGTGTAGTGTTTTATTTTACTGCTTGTTTTTATTATTGAATTGTTTTTTAGGATTACCATTTTCTGAAAAAGCAAAAAGAGAAAACAACAATTAATGCGGAAATTACAGAACGACGTTATTTTATTAATGAACAAGTCGATCCTTGAAACTACAGCCCTATAAAACAAAACTCTGTCGCTTCGGGCAAAGCGAAGAGGGAAATTTACAGAAAGCGAGCCCTATCAAAACATCTGTTTCACCTAGGCAGGGTGAAAGGTTAAAGATGGTAATTACTTTGACTGACGAACGATCTTCGGAGCATCAACAGCAACCCATTGGCGGCGAACTCCTCGGTGAATCACAAAGTCTGGAACCTTCCTTGATTTGTCTTCAGAAATGACGCTGATTTCTGGTGGAGCGGGATCATTGGAATCTGTCTCCCAAGCAGAGTTTTCGCAGGAGAATTCCTCAGTTGCATTTTGCATAGCATTTGTGCTCTCAGCTGTATCTCCCCATCCCGTATGATGGATGTTTTTGAACCTGATACGAGAGCTTCCGGGCGCAGTGTACTTGACCATATAGTCGTATTTTTCACTCGATTGTCCTAAGGTGTCCCAAACTTCTCTGGAACTGGAGGAGTCATCTCTCTCGATGACGTTAACCTCAGAAAAAGCATAGTTGATGAATTTAAGTCCTGCAAACGTTGCAAATTCATCTTCATGTTGAGTAGTTTCTGAATGACCTGAGTGTTGATCCCATGACATGGTGGGGACACAGGTATTCTGTTCAATGATGCTCAGCTAATTTTTGTTGTTCGGCTGACTCTCTGGCCCCAAGTTTCCTGGGTAAGGCTGCCACATTGGCAGACCACTCATTGGGCCATAGTAATTGTGGTCAAAGTTGTCTTTCATCAGAGTGTCTTCCTCTAATGAATTTAGTGGAGTACGACATCCTTCCGGATCACAACCTCCGTAGATCATTTCGACATCTGACCGTGGTATAAATCTCAGACTTTGTGCGGGATAGCAAAATGGTATAGGCACCTCCTCCTGAGACATATAACTGTCCTCGTTAAGGTAGGACTTCCATTCTTCATCTGTGTCAGAGGGATCTTCCTCATTGATAGCATGTACTTCTTGAGACACTGGGTGAAGGAAACCTCCATTGTGGAAGAAGTTTTGAAGGGGATGAAGACTTTCATTGTTGGCAGCTGTCCGGGTACAGGTTGCAGAAAAACCAAGACCCTTCTTTGTTTTATTGTCAATAGGAATGACAAGTTGTCCCCATCCGGTTGTATTGGTACTCTCGACCGCTTTGATAGCATCGTTGTATGAGGAAATCGAGGTTCCTCCTTGGAATTGATTGTCCTTGCTCACCGACAGTGCTTGGAACTGAGTTCCAATAACCTCCTCGGGTTCTATACTAGTAGATGATGATAAACTACTCACGAGCAAGGCCTGTTCTCCACAGACTGTGACAAGTTGATCGTTCTGAACGAACTTTAGCTTTTGGTGGAGGGTTGAAGTAACCGCTCCAGCCTGATGTATCCAAGGTCTTCCTAATAAACAACTGTACGTTGCCCGGATGTCCATGACCTAGAAAGTGACTTGGAAAGTGTGAAGACCGATAGTTATAGGAAGATCAACTTCGCCGATAACTATTTTTCTGGATCCGTCGAACGCTTTGACGACGGCCTCGCTGATTCTCATCGGAGGGCCTTTGAATGATAATTACATCAAAGTGGACTTCGGCATAACATTCAGGGCTGACCCTGTGTCTACTAGTACGCTGGCTAAAGCATCGTCATGGCAGTTGACTTTAATGTTGAGCGCCATGTTATGACGGCGACCCTCTTCAGGTAATTCCTCATCACTAAATCCCAAATTGTTGCAGGAAGTGATGTTAGAGACAATACTATCGAACTGTCTGATTGTTACATCATGTTCCACAAAGGCTTGCTCCAAGACTTTCTGTAGAGCCTCCCTGTGGGCTTTTGAACTGAGTAACAGTGATAATACCGAGATCTTTGAAGGAGTCTGTAACAGCTGATCCACAATGTTATATTCACTCCTTTGGATGAGCTTCAGCATCTCATCATTATTTTTTGAAAGGTCCGGATTACTGGATTGACCGACTGATGGATCAGGAGCTTCTGTCTGAAGTTCCTTTTCCTTGTTAGGTTCTCCAACTCCTTGGTTGAAGATTCTACGCTCCGTGTTACACAACTGATGTCTGCAATATTCACGACGGAGGGTAATGGAATTTCCTTTCCATTTTCAATTATTGTTGCACCGTATTTGTAAGGGATCGCCTTAGCTGATTCATACGGTAGTGGTCCCGGTAGATAGATGACTATGGGAACCTTTTGATTTTTCTGACCATCGTACGTAATCTCGATCCGTTCCCGATTTGGAATTCTTGATTCGTCAAGTAGAGGGATGATGGCAAAAACATCCCTGGTTCTGTGATGACCAGAGAATGTGGCAACATCCTCCACTTGATCGGTAAGGTAGTTCGGCGTCCAGTTGATGGGTCCAGAACCCAGATATGGACGAATTTCTCCACGGTCCACCTGCCCCTGGAGAGCTGCTCGCACAAGGTAGTACCCTTGATTACTTTCCGAACAGACGCTACAACGGTCGTAATTGTGTGGTGGCACCTGGACACGCCCACTTTGAATACAATGTAACCTCACTAGGTTAGCTTCCACAGATCGGACATCCTGACTCTGACGCCGAGTAGGATTCCTGTTACTGATGCTAATTTGCTGAGTATTTTTGTCCATGTAGATTGGCATCCACCAGTGATTTAACAAGTGCTGAAGTGCCTCCTAGAAAAGGGTACAACCTCGATCGTTTTCGCAACCTACTTTACAGCTTTGATAGTCGTGTGATATTAAGAATCCGAGTCGGACCTGCTCAGCATGTAACTCTACCAGGTTGGTATTCATCACGCGAATATTGAAGATCTGAACCATGTTGATTTGATAGGAATTCCTATCATGGTAGTCTTGGATCCATCCAAGATCCATCTGACGCTGGAGGGCCTCTTGTATGAAAGAGCATCCCTGTTTATTTACCGAGCAAGTCAGACAAGAACTGTAATTATGCCGCGGCAGATTATGATACTGGCTTTGCCTTGAGTGCATCGTCACCAGGTTGACATTCATTGCACGGATATCGTGGTTCTGAATGACATTAGAATTCGTATAGACCATATTAACTCCACGAACTCGGTGCTCTTGGATCCATCTGAGATCCATCTGTTCCTGTAGAGCTGCTTGCACCACAGAACATCCCTGATTGTCTTTAGAGCAGATATCACACTGGTGATAGTTATGATGTGGCACATGGCCATATCTACTCTGTCTACAATGCATCTTGACCAGATTGGTTTTCAACAAGAGTACATCGTGAATTTGATAGACGTCATCAGTCTCTCCTTCTATCAAATTGACTACAGCCTTCTCGTGTTGAGGCAGCGGGTTTGTAAGAACATTAGGATTTGTATCCTTGAAGAATAAGACCCCGCTCCTAACAAGTTTTTGCACGTCGGACTTGAAATTGAGACAAGTCTCTATGTTATGCCCTGGACCTCCTTGATGTTTGGGTTTATGATGTCCCTTGGAGCATCATAGGTTATACTTTGAAGCATTGGCTCATGCCCAGAGGAGAATTTCCATCTGGAGGCCCTGGTCGACCAAAACCATAATTTGGTGACACTGGCGATCTTGGGGGTTGATCCACTTAAAAGGAAGTAGCCTTGTGCTTAATCCTTGAAGTGGGAGTCCTCTTGATCCATTGTGGATGTTTGAGAGATTAGACAAGTTGAATATCATGTCATTTCTTGATTGATCCTTTGCCTAAGAGCTCTGAGAGGGCTTGAAACCCTAATTTTAATTGTAGTGGATGCTCACCCATCTTTGGGGAGACTGATGAAATATAATGGTTCCTCCATATTGTGATGATGATTTGCACAGTAATGGGAAATCTTAGTGGTTAAAATTTGGGGTATGACAGAGGTGAGCTATTAAGCAACCATGAAACTATTAAAAAAATCATGGATTTTTATACAAATTTAGTTTGTACTAGAGCCATTAATTTGAAAGGGGTGGATATTCCCATTGTTAGGAATGGCAAAACTCTTCCTAGACAGTTGGCTAAACAGCTAATCAAGCCTATTGAGCTAAAGGAGATTTGGAATGCCTTGATGCAAATTGGGGATACAAAAGCGCGAGGTATGGATGGATTCAACTCTCACTTATTCAAAACTGCTTGGCCTATTGTAAAACAAGATGTGCATAGTGATATCCTTGATTTATTTGCCTTTGGTAAAATGTACAAGGTTGTAAACTGTTCTTTGGTGACTCTTATACCAAAGAATCCTGATGCCAAAAACATTAAAGACATGGGGCCCATTTCATGTTGCAACACCATTTATAAGATAGTTTCTAAGATCCTTACAGGCTTGGGAAAATGATCAACCAGATTATGGAAAACACTCAATCGACCTTCATTCCTGGGAGAACAATTTATGATAACATCAGGTTAGCCCAAGAGCCGGTGAGAGGGTATGGAAGGATAAATTCCTAACCAAGGTGTATGGTTCAAATGGATATCCAAAAGGCTTATGACACTGTTTAGTGGCAAGCCTTACATCAAATCATGGTTGAGTTAGGTTTTCCCCATTTGTTCATAGATTGGATCATGGCTTGTGTTGCAACTGTCTCATACAAGTTCTCTATCAATGGTACACCTTCTGGCATCCTAAAATCTGAAAGAGGGTTGAGACAAGGAGACCCTATCTCCCATCTCCTCTTTGTGCTCATAATGGAATACTTGCATAGAGTTCTCCAAGGCCTTGGGTCCAATCCTTATTTTAACTTCCACCCTAAATGTGATAAACTCAAAATCCTCAATCCGTGTTTTGCTGATGACATCCTATTTTTTTATGAGAGGATACATAGGATCCATGAAATTATTGATGAATAAAATGAAATAGCTTACTACTGCTACAG
Organism: Lathyrus tuberosus; assembly: GCA_022829125.1. Taxonomy (NCBI): domain Eukaryota; kingdom Viridiplantae; phylum Streptophyta; class Magnoliopsida; order Fabales; family Fabaceae; genus Lathyrus; species Lathyrus tuberosus. Next base: position 1,917,821 of record JALAZF010000199.1, on the reverse strand, counting down.
GTCTCCACATTAGTAACCCCGAGAGTAAACTTTATTTTGGTGGAGTGGATAAGGAGATGCAGAGAGAAATTCAGCTTGAGACTAGTTTTAATGTTGGCTTCATGCCTTTAAAATACCTAGGGGTACCCCTAGACAGCAAGAAGTTATCCATAGCTCATTGTCAACCTCTAATTGAGAGAATGATGAGCAGACTACAGAATTGGAGCACCAAGTTATTGTCGTATGCAGGCGGACTGTAATTGATTAGAAGTGTTCTTTTCTCCATAGAAAATTATTGGATTCAAATTTTACATTTGCCTAAGAAGGTTATCAATCATTTAGAAGGGTTGTGCAGAATCTTTTTGTGGGCAAGTAAAAGTAATCCTAGTCGAAAAGTGCCTATTTCTTATGAGCATATTTGTGATCCCAAAAATGCTGGTGGGCTGAATTTGATATCCCTTGGTGATTGGAATAAAGCCACAATAGGAAAATTATTGTGGAATATGGGCTAAGCAAGATAAGTTTTGGATTCAATGGATTCACAAGTATTATATAAACATGAAGATACTAGTAGTTTTCAACCTGGACCAAATAGTTCTTGGATTCTTAAAGTAATATTCAAACATATAGATATGTTAGTGCAGTCTGATGCTTGGAAGGAAGTCCAAGATAATGGCAGATACAACACGAGAAAGATTTATCAAATGATCAGGGACAACAAACCTAAGTTGGAGTGGAGGAAATTAATCAGTGGAAATTTGGCTAGGCCTCAAGCAATATTCATTATGTGGTTGACTTGCAACAAGAGACTGCTTAATAAAGATTGTATGAGTAAGTTTGAAATGGTAAATGATGGGTTGTATGTGTTTTGTAGAATGATTAAGACATGTCTGTCATACCCTTATTTTTACCCCTAAGACCCCACCTCATTTGCATCTTTGCAATGCATCAAAATCACAAACTTGGTTGTCACCAAACCTTTTCATCTTTAGGTTTGCCTTTGCAGAAATCATCAAGCACCTCTTTGTGTATCTTTATTTTTGTAATTATATGCTTTATAATTCATTAACCTTTAATCAAAATAAAAAATATATATCTTGTCCATTTTGTTTCTTTTGCAATGTAGGGTTTGGAATCAAGAGCATCAAGTGATTGCTTCCTCAGCTAGGGTTTGAGTTCCTCAAGTCAAAGTGTGGTCAACCATTGATTTTAAAAGTCTAATGATCAAAGCATGACCCCTAAACTCAAGTCATGGAGTCTCAAGCATTATTCAACTTCATTTGATCAAGGATAGTTCAAATTTGATAGCTTGCTTCTCAAGAAATATCAAAGGTTCATGTGTTTATTTCCATGCCTTCAATAATAAGTTTCCTCAAACCATTACAAGTTTCATAAAATTACATTCAAGAGTACATCATTTTGATTTCATATGATCATCAAAGTGCCTTGGAATGCAAGAAAATGTCCAAGGTTGCAAGTTTGTTTAAAAAGGTTTGACCAAAAAGTCAACATTTCAAGCCCAATTTCAAGACTTCATAACTCCTTCATAATTATACATTTTTGAGTGCTTCTTTGGGAAAATGACTCTTCTTAATATCCCTTCCAACTTCTCTTTACATGTCAAGAGCCAATTATGCATGTAAGGCCATCAAAAATTTGGAAACGTTATAGGTCATTTTGTGGACATAGTGAAATTTGGCCAAAATTCAAGTGATATTTGTCTAACTTCCAAAGATCATAACTCTCTCAATTTTCAACATTTGTGGGTGGTTATTTTTTTCAATTATCACATTTGATGCCCTTTACAAGTTTGTTTCAAGGATCAAAGGCCAATTATGCTTAGAAAGCCATGAAAAGTTTGAAGACATTATAGGTCATTTTGGACTTAAAATTTTCTTGACCTCTGATTATAGGTCATCGTACCAACTTTGTAAGCTCATAACTTTTTCCCCAAGCATCCAAATGAAACCTTTCTTTTCACATTGTATTCTTTGTTATGATGTGATCATTTTGCAAAAAGAATGAGCACTAAAGGTTAAGTGTACAAGATTTCCCAATGGTTTGAACATGCCCTCGTGGAACTGAAATTTGCTCATGGTTAGAAATAGAAATTCACTCAATTCTCAATTTTAAGCCAAATTTTACACGTGTTTTGTCCATGATGATGTTAAGTAATATCTGAGGATAAAAAACAGCCCAAATTTGGAAGGAGTTCGCTGCGTTTTGGCTGACTTTGCAAGCAAGAATGATCACACTTGATTCACATGAATTGCAACTAATTCTCACACGTATCCTATTCATTCACCTGAGCTATAAATAGAGGAAGCATTTGTACTAAAAACGAATCTTAGAAAGCCCCCATAACCTCTGCTCGAGCTCCCACTATGCACTGAATTTTTTACTTTTTGTTTCCAAATTCTAAGCTCTTTCAACATTGTTTCCTGATTCCATTAGCTCCTTCGGTCTCCTCTCAAGCTTTTGCAATAAATACCAAGCTCTAAGACTCAATGAAGTGCGCTAACCAGATCCAGCTTTCAACACCGCTGATCACCATTTGGACAAGGTAGTTTTGAGCATCTTTTGGACTCAAACAAATTACCACAATATAGCCTCACTCTCTCTGATCGTTTCCCATTACTTACCTTAAGTTAATTGTTCATATTTGACATTTAATTTCCCTTTTTATGTTTCCATTTTCCAAACTCCGGTGAGCAACTCACTAGAGCAGATGATAGGAGAAGCTCTCACGATGGCCTGAAGTTGTTTTAGTTTTAATGTGATCCAGCGCGTTATTTCATTTAGAATCCACCGTGTTTCTTTAGATTTTGACCTTTGGATCTATTTTAAATGAAACCTGATGGCTACGCACGTGTTTGATTCCCAGCCTTTGATCTGATCGGATAGTTGTTGTTTTTTTACAGTATTTTATTTTATTTTATTTGTTTTTAAAATCTCATTTATGTTGAAAATCATAAAAAATAGCTCCTAATTGTTTTTTTACTCCAAATTTTTTTCTTCATAATTTTCTAAAAATATTTTCTATCTTATGTGCATTTTTTTGCATTTTTATTTCATGATTTGATATTTTTCACATTTTTCATGCATTTTAATTTATTAAAAAAAATACTTTTATGTATTTTAAAATTCTCCAAAAAATATTATGTGATCCTTGACTTGTTTCTGACATATCTTAATTTTATTGAGCATTTAATTGTTGTTTAGAGGCGTCATCTTGATTTTCTACTTTATTTCCATTTTAAAAATCATTTAAAAATCTTTTCATGCATCTTTAATTGTTTAATTTTTAATTTTAGCTTGGTTGTTGGTTGTTGCCTTGGATCATGGTTTCTTGATAAAAGTTTTCCTCAATTTCAATGGACTTTAGGTGTTGAAGAGGTTGGATGAATCTTCATAAATTTAAATCTACCATTAAATGAATAATTGATTCATTCTTGGTGCTTTGGGTTGTTGATAGGTTTAGTTCCTTAATCCACCAATAAGGGTGATTGAAATTGATAATAAATGGATCTTAAGTCTTGATTCAATATGATTCCTCTTCTCATCTTTCCTTCTCCTTCTTTTTCTTTTTCTATTCTCTTGATCAATTGGATGATTTGGTGTCCATCTTGTTCATGATGTTTGGATTGATGTTTGATGAACTTTCATCATTTCAAATCTACCATTCAATTGATCAATGATCATTAGAGGTACTTTGGATTGATGCATAAGTTTGTCCTATGTTGTCATGAAGGATGATTGATGTAATGAACCATAAATTGTTATTGACCGACCTCCCATAGTATGATCTTCCTAATAGATTGTGCTATAATTGCTTAACATAGAGCTAAATTTGTCCCGAATCGGATCTCTAATATTAAAACTAACAATATTATTGTGCTAACTTTTATTTTAGGCCATTTTCTTTTCTTGCACCTTTACTTTTATGTCCTTTATTTCTTGCTCTTTATATTATGCTTTTACTTTTAGCATTTACATTTCATATTGTTTATTGTTTATGCTTCTTTTTCCTTTGTCCACTTGGACTTTTCTTTTTCTTTAAAGACATTAATAGAGGAAAAACCACTAAAAGACTTTAATCTCTCTTGGACTATGGCTATTATCCTTTGCTTGACTTGGAGTTTGGCCTATGGACTTAGAATTAGGCTTCCCATGATTGGAGATTGGTTATCTGAAACTTAGAAGTTCATCTGATACTATGTCTTGCCCGAGACCTTAAGTTCCTCTGATCATGCGGCCTTGAATCAAGCTTGGATTTATCTACGTCTTTGTGACTTTATTTTTCTGGATCCTCTTGTGCTTATCTATTTGTTTCTTGTGGCTTACTACAAAGGAATGAAATTTTAGTCTTGACTATTGTCAAGTGTTGGCTAGATTCTGGTTAGTTCACTTGCACACACTTTCACTTTATTATTTTTATTAGGGTAGTCTCTTCATCTCCTCCCCTTCTTAAATTTTCAACATCTTCTCCCTTTTTTCAAAACATTATTGTTTTCAAAATTGAACCACTTTCTCAATAAACATTGACTTTGTCAAGTATTTTCAAACTTTTTTTCTTAAACAAATGCTAATTCATCTTAAGCATATCAAAACCATTTCAAAAGACATATAAATTACACAACTCATTCAAACTATTTTGTGCCCTTTGTGCATTTTTCCTTTTAAAATTTTTTTCTCAAGGATTAGACATGAGTCATTTTCATAGTTGAGATGTGATTCTCCTATCCCCATAGTAATGTTTGATGTTGATTGTTTTCCACTTGAGAGAGTTAGTGGCATATTTGTTGATTTCTATCCAAGTTGGAGCCCTTCTTAATAGTGATGCAAAGGTCAATTTTCATATACTTGTGGGTGATTAGTTGATTTTTCTCCTTAAAATGACAAAGTGTCTTTCCATTTAAAATAAATCAAAACAAACTCTTTTGTTATTTTAACCATGAACTACGAGGTTTTGGTCCTTCATTGCACTTTGTGGGTACGTAGACACGAGACTCAGGAAGTCTTGTCAAACACCAAAAACCTTAAAAACTATTTATCTTCTCATCTCTCCAATCTTTTGCAAAAAACCTATTAAGCCAAACATAGATTTTCAAGAGGTTCCTATAGATTACTATAGATGTTTTGGGTGCTAACACCTTCCCATTACATAACCTGTAAGTTAATAATGAACCTAAGAGAGGGGGGGGGGGGTGAATTAGGTGTATAGAGATTTTTCTCGGTTTTTTCGACGGTTCTGAATTTTACTTTCTTAAAAGTTACTAAGTGATAAAATGCTGTAAAGGAGGAAAGTAAAGAATACCAGGAAGTATACTGGTTCCCCTCACAGGTCGAGAGTACTCCAGTCCCCTTTCAACTTGAAAGAGATTTCACTAAAATGTTAGATCTTAGACAAGATAACCTAGTCTTTCTATACTAGACTCTAACACACCACCAAGAACAATCCTGTTGGATTTTACAAGTTTAAAGTCCAACCGAGAACCAACCTCTCACAATGGACCTCTTGTATCCACAATCCGGATAACAAGGATAACAAAAACCAACTGAACTCAATTCCAACAATCCTGGAAATTAGGATATAATATAATGATATAATTCTGGATTTTTTTGAATATTTGTGACAGATGGAATTTTAATGATTATCAATTACAAGATTGATCTTCTCCTTTGTATCACTCAATTCTCAAGACAATAATACACGTGTTCTTTGAATGCAAATGAAACTATGATGCTTAAAATGAAGGTTTATGCAAAGTTTCACTTTTAGTAAAATTCTGAAGAACACTTAGAAAGATTTTTGAGATTGAAAGATAATGAGTAAAAGATTTTAAATTTTGTAAGGAGATGAATTTAAAATCTGAGAAAAATGATGTTTATATATGCATATGACACCTCTGCAAATGGTTACAAATCATGAAAGGATGCCATGGTTGATCAGAAGAAATAACAGAAAAATTTAATGAAGGGATGCAATAAAATTTTTGCCTCTGCTTCAGTGGTAACCGGTTATTCTATATAGGGTAACCGGTTACTTGACTGTAACATTTAAAAAATTAGAATGTTTTGAAAAGGGTAACCGGTTACCTTATATAGGGTAACTGGTTACTCAAGACCAGAATTGAAAAATGCATAAAACCAGAGTTTCAAAACCATTTTTTAATGCAACCAAATATGTTTCTAATGATTATGGCATAAATGAGGAATATGATGCACACTTGTATGATTGCAAAGAGGTTAAGTGTTATACATATTCCTTTGAGCTCCAATCTTCATAATGCCTTGACAAATTGTAGAGACTTGATTCTTGAGCAAGAGACTTGATCAATCCTTTTTGTTAATCCATCCTGTCTTTATCAGATTCTTTGTAGTAGGTGTGTCATCATTAAAACCTCTAAGAAGCCATGTCTTCATATTCTCCCCCTTTTTGATGATGACAACCAATCTTTGAAAGTTTGAATCAACCATGATTTCTTTAACCAGCTCCCCTAGAGAGATGCTCCCCCTTAATCCAGTAATTTGAAAAGAGCTTTGAAATCTGCAGCTTTTGTTAGAGAAATGCAACCACTAATTCTTCTCACCCTTTGTCATTAACAAAAAGGATGGAAAAGATTTTTTGAAAATTAAGTGATAAATAAGCAACAACATGAATATGAATAAAGCATAGAACACATTCATATAAATATATCATCATACACAAGAATTAAAAACCAACAATACTTAATAACAGAAACATTGTACGAACATTCACGAAACTAACAGTTCTTGACAACAGAAGTCTTAATAACTAAGAAAGGAAACATAATATAACTTAAATCAGAAATAAGAACAACATAATGCAAAAACATAAACATAAGTCTTTAGTCACCCTCAGACATTTAGTCTCCTTCTTCCTCTTCATCTTCACCACCTTCGCCTTCATCACTTTCTTCAATAACAGCCCGAGAACGGTCCATGGATCTAAAAAGTTTACTAAGAGCATTTATTCCCCGAGTTGTTTCACGATGATTTCTTTCCATAGTTTCCTTGATGAGACGAATTTCAGAATATAAGAACTCATTGGTGACTCCACCTTCCGGGATTTGAGGGTTTTGTGGTGCAAGCTCATCCTTGTAACGGAACATCCCATTAGGAGCAATGACGATGCCACTGTTCTTAGTTTCCGTTGTAGCATTGATCTCACACATCTTAGAAACCATGTCCGTTTTTGGTTCCCTTTGAAGCAAGACCTCCTTATACTCCAAAAACCTTGAGATGATCCTAGCATAAGGTAGTCCGCCGTTGAGAGAAAGTTGATGTCGCATATTGTGCACGATGACATAAGCCCAGTTAATTCCTATATTCAGCTCCATGCATTTGATTAATTCCATTTCTAGCTCACTGACTTGCGAATGATTAGAATGTTTTGGTACCAGAATATACGCCAAAACATAGTGAAGCATTCTGTCAGTCACTGTCAGAAGGATTGCATACTTCACCACCCTAGTTGAGTTATGTGACTATTTACTCATAACATCCTCATGAGTTCTTCTATAGATTGAGACAAAGTAGTCTAAGCTATCAAAGTTTTTCCAGAAGGGAGTGGCCGAAAGAACACCGTGACGAAGTTCTCCCCCCTTTGAAGGAATTCCCAAACATGTTCCCACATTAGATAAGTCCATAGAAATATCAACCTTTTTTACTACAGCAGTTATCATAATATCTCCAAATTCATCTCTACCAAACTTTAAAGTAGAGTAAAACTCCCTAATCAAATCTGGGTAATAATAACCCTTCTCAGCAACAAGTTCTTTGACACCAGTATCCTTTAATAGAGTGCTAAAAGTAAAGCTATTACTAGGAAAAACACTGAAATTGACATACTTTACCGCCATCAAAGATCGAGTCCGAACCGCGAAATCCAATCTTCGAGAATTGACAGTTGGTGCATGTTATTCCTCGACAGTATCTGAGCTTCCTTCTGCCATCTTCTTCTTGCCCTTGTCTAGTTTTGGAGCCATTGATGAAACTTTGAGAAGTTAGGGTTTGTAGAGTGACTTTCGGATTTGGAGAGGGTGAGGAGCTTTGTGATGAGGGTTTGTGAGCTTTGGGGTTTATAAAGAAAAATTAGTGAGTGGGTTTTAATTTTCCTTTGAAATTTTCTTTGATTTCTCTTTTGAATGGAGCTTTGAATGTGGGTAACGGGGGTAGGTTGAAAGGTAGAAGAAGAGGAGAATGGGAAATAAGGGTGAAGACCAAGACTTATGCAATGAATCAAAATAATAAAAGTTATCATTTAACACAAGAGAAAATGTAACACGCGAAAATAAAATTAAATATTTTTCTGAAACTTACAGTGGTAACCGGTTACTTCAAATAGGGTAACCGGTTACTTGATCAAAAAGCGCAGATTCTGGAAAACTGGAATGGGTAACCGGTTACTTGATATAGGGTAACCGGTTACCTGATGCAAAAGTTGAAAAACAGCAGCTTCATAACTCCAAAAAGATCAGAATTTTCCAAAAAATTTTGTTATGACAAGTTGTAACATATTATTATCCATCTTTGAGTAACACACTTGTGTCAAAAACACATATTTAAGATCATGAAAAATCAAGAAAATGAAAAAATATCACATAATACATATTTTAATGTAAAATTGCAAAAAGTTAAAATGAAGGAAAATTGTGTACCGTATCTTCATTAAAGGATATAATGAATTAATATTGAAGATCTACACATCACCTTCATCTAGAATGCCAAGTTCTCTTCAAATCTTGTAAAATGCTTCTTTTGCGAGCGGTTTTGTGAAAATGTCTGCGAGTTGATTATGTGTATCCACGAATGTAAGTTCAACATCGCCTTTTAGCACATGATCACGTAGAAAATGATGTTGAATGTCTATGTGTTTTGTACAAGAATGCATGACTGGATTCTTTGTAATATTGATAGCACTTTTGTTGTCACACCGAAGAGGGATGCATCCGAGGTTGAGTCCATAATCAAGAAGTTGTTGCTTGAGCCAAAGAATTTACGCACAGCAACTACCCGCCGCTATGTATTCTGCTTCTGCCATGCTAACAGCAACACATGCTTGTTTCTTGCATGCCCATGATACTAATACATTTCCTAGTATGTGACATGTTCCACTTGTGCTTTTTCTATCAATTTTACATCCTGCACAATCCGCGTCAGAATAACCTACTAAATCACATATACTACCTTTAGGATACCATAAGCCGACATTTGATGATCCTTTAAGATACTTTATTATCCTCTTTACCGCTGTGAGATGAGATTCCTTTGGACAAGCATGAAACCGTGCACACAAACATACACTAAGCATAATATCAGGTCGACTAGCAGTTAGATATAATAAAGAACCGATCATACCTCTATATTTAGTTATATCAACTGGAATTCCAGATTCGTCATGATCAAGATATGTGCCTGATCCCATTGGAGTTACTATCTCTTTGCAAGTATCCATGTCAAATCTTTTAAGAAGTTCTTTACAGTATTTAGATTGATTGATAAATATCCCATTCTTTGTTTGTTTGATATGCAATCCAAGAAAGTAGTTCAACTTTCCCATCATGGACATTTCAAATTCTCCTTGCATGATTTTTGAGAATTCTTCACATAAGGACTCATTTGTAGATCCAAAAATGATGTCATCTACATAAATTTGTACTAAGATAGTATGATGGTTAGTTCTTTTAATAAACAAAGTAGTATCAACTTTACCTTTTTTGAAACCGTGTTCGCAAAGAAAATTACTTAACATATCATACCAAGATCTTGGTGCTTGCTTCAATCCATACAAGGCCTTTTTGAGTTTGTAAACATGATTAGGATGTTTGAAATCTTCAAAACCTGGAGGTTGATTTACATAAACTTCTTCAAGTATGTATCCATTGAGAAATGCGCGTTTAACGTCCATTTGATACAATTGAAAGTTCATAGAGCAAGCATATGCCAACAATAGTCTAATTACTTATAATATATTAAACCAGTGCAAATGTTTCCTCAAAATCTATACCTTCTTCTTGATTATAGCCTTGTGCTACTAATCTTGCTTTGTTCCTTATAATGATACCATTTTCATCTAGCTTATTTTTGAAAATCCATTTAGTGCCAATAATATGTTTTCCTTTAGGTCTTGGAACTAAATCCCATACTTCATTTCTTTCGAACTGATTTAATTCTTCTTGCATGGCTAGAATCCATTGATCATCATCTAAGGCATCTTGGACTTTAGATGGTTCTAATTGAGAAACAAAAGCCATATTGAGACATGCATCCTTTAGATTTAACCGAGTAGATACTCCTTCAGATATATCTCCAATAATCTTGTCAATCGGGTGATCTCTATGAGTCCTCCATTCTTTTGGTAGATCGACGACTATAGATTCTTCTTGGATAGATTCTTGATGATCTACTTGATTCTCATTGTTGACTTTGGAGGAGTCTTCTTGAGGAGCTTCTTCATCCGATTTTTTATCGAACTTACCGAGATTGTCTTTGTCATTGTTAAGGATAAAGCATTTGCATCCAAATATGTGAAAGTAAGCAATGTTTGGTTTCCTCCTTTTGAAAAGTTCATAAGGGGTCTTCTTAAGGATAGGTCTAATGTTAACACGATTACTTACAAAACATGTCGTACTTACCGCATCCGCCCAAAAGTATTTTGGAAGATTTGAGTCGCTAAGCATTGTTCTTGCAAGTTCCACCAATGACCTATTCTTCCTTTCTACAACACCGTTTTGTTGGGGGGGGGGGGGGGTTCTTGGTGTCGAGAAGTTGTGAGAAATTCCATGTTCTTCGCAAAATTCTTCGAAATAAGCATTTTGGAATTCTCCACCATGGTCGCTTCTTATGGAGGCAATTGAAAGTGACTTCTCATTTTGAATTTACTTTGCATATTTCTTGAACGCCTTGAATGCATCACTTTTCTGCACTAAAAAGAATGTCCAAGTATATCTAGAGAAATCATCAACAATAACTAAAGCATATACATTACCTCCGAAGCTTCTTGTTCTTGATAGACCAAATAAGTCCATATGCAACAATTGTAGTGGCCTTGAAGTGGACACCACATCTTTAGATTTGAAAGTTGACTTTGTTTGTTTCCCTTTTTGACATGTATCACACAACTTATCTTTGACATATTTTATCTTTGGTAAACCAATAACCAAATCATGCTTAATTAATTTATTCAAATGCTCCATATGAATGTGATCAATCCTTTTGTGCCATAGCCATGAATCATTATTGTTTGCCATAAGACATTTAACCTTCAAAGAAGTGTCATCAAGGGAAATCATAAAAATATTGTTAATTCTTTTACCTTTAAGCATTACCTCATTAGTGACATCGTCTTCAATCAAACATTCATCTTTGGTGAAATTGATTTTGAATCCTTTGTCACAAAGTTGGCTTATGCTAAGAAGGTTATGCTTTAAGCCTTCAACATAGAGCACATTTTCAATTGTTGTGAAAGGTGATGCACCAACATTGCCTACGCCAAGAATCTTTCCTTTATTGTTATCTCCATAAGTAACATAACCCTTGGCCTTGAGCACTAGACTTGAAAATTTGTTTAAATCTCCGGTCATATGCTTCGAACAACCACTATTAAGATACCATAGATTTGAAGTGGTCTTCAAGCAAACCTACAAAACAAAATTATGTTTTGTTAGGTACCCAAATAGCCTTGGGTCCTTCAACATTAGTACCTTTCTTTACCCCCACATAATGCCCACTTGCAACACTAAAGTTTCTTACATAGCAAGCATTAGGTGTATGGCCAATAATACCACAATAAAAACCAGTAGCAACAAAATTGCTTTTATATCTAGGAACATAGGATTTCTTTTTAGGAAACCTTTTCTTTGAAGAAGTTCTTTTCTTTTTAGGATAAGGATGCACATTCCTTAGTTCATTCACTTTCTCTTTAGAAGTTTGGTCATTAGCCTTAACAAAGATTGTGTTAGTTCTTGTATTGGCTGGAATTTTGGTAAAACAATGGTGTTGTTAATGATGTCATATGTCTGATGTCTTAACATGAGTTCTTAACATTGAGTTGATGTTAAGTTCAGAAGGGTTGTAGTTTTGTATGTTGATGTTAAACCTGATGTCTTGACATCAGTTGACAGAACATCAGAACATCAGTCTGATGTGTTTTCTAGGGCTGCATTTGTTTAAGTGTGTCTTGAGAAGATCTGGTGGAGAGATTGCAGGCGAATATCATGGGACAAATATATTTTGTTGCAATCTTATATTGAGCAGATATTGTTACTATTTTCATGCAAAAAGATATGGAGAATAATTAGATTTAATTGAAGATTTAATTGAAGATTTGATTGAAGATCTATTTAGTAGCAGAATCTTTTGCAGATTTAGAGCAGCTGATTTGTTGTGATTTGAAGGCCCAAATCCAGTTGGGAAATATGTTATAAATAGAAGTATTGTAACCTAGTTTTAGGAAGCCATCCATCATGTAAACTATAAGGGATGTGATGTTTGATGAACCACCCGGTTTGTGGGATGGTCATCATGTTTATCTCTAAGCCTGTAGGTAAGAGATGTATTGTTCTTAGAGGAAGCTGCTAAGAAACTCTAAGCATTGTTCTTAGTCATGAGGGTCATGTCTAGGTATTGTTATAGGAGTGTGTCTTCTATTTTTATGTGTTTGGAGAGTTGTTGGAAATCAAGCTGTTGATGCAGTGACTGAGATGTTGACTGCTAGACATCATTGCGATGATTGGAAGTGAGATGAAGTCTCTTACCTAGGGAGAACTTAGGTAGAAGGGTCATTGGGTAGGGAATAAGTGAGTAGATTGTCAAATGGTATTGTTGAGTCTGTTATTTAATACTGTTAATAGTGGATTTCCTTTCTGGCTTGGTATGCCCCCAGATGTAGGTTGTTAGACCGAACTGGGTGAACAAATTCTGTGTGCACCTTTCTTTTCAGCAACTTATTTAACTGTCTATAATTGCCTTGCTGTTTATGTCAGACCAGATGTATCGACATCATGTAGGACATATGGGATCTGTTATACCAGAATTTCAATTGGTATCAGAGCAGGCATCCTGTCTGTTTCTGGATGAGATCTAGGGAAGATACTTTCTGGTTCTTGAGCAAGGAAGATAGTTTTGCTGAGTTATGGACTTGGTCAGTTCATATAGTTGTTTGTTTGATCCCTTGAAGTGAAGGATGGACTATTCATGATAGGGTATGTATTGGACATGTCTGTTGTTATCAGGTATGTAGCTTTGGTGGAGAACTGCTGTTGTGAGTTTGATTTATTTTCAAAAAAAATTTGGCACTTGGATTATGGTGATGGTGTGCAAGGATTATTGAGTAGTGCCTGAAGAGTGTTGAGGAGCTGTTGTGTGTTCCGCTGCATGGTATCTGATGTAACCCTGGTTGTTTCTTGTGTCTCTGGTGGTGAGACTTTTGGAAGGTATTTTCATGGAAAGACTTTAGAGTTTGGTCTCCTCAGTAGAAGAAGAATATATTTCAAATCAGGTATTGAAGACCAATCTGTCCAGAACACTGATTCCTTCCTTCTCAATTTTCTTGATGATGAAAGAAGAGGGTGGAGCCAAAGCAAAAGAGTATCACTGTCAAATCTTTCATGCGGGAGTGAAGATCTTGATAAGTTATCTCTTAAGCGTATTTATGGTGTCCAATGTAGTTCTGGTATATCTGAAGATGAATTCTCTTGTGAAGATACATGTTTCTGATTTTCAAAATCATGAACTGGAGGAAGTTTCATCAAGAAAGAAGCTGAGCTTGATATGTCAATCCTAATGTCTCGACATCGCACTACACATCAGCAGTTTATGGTAAATGCTGAGTCAAAGTCCTATTAGATTGTAGCTGTTTTGAAGGATCACTGAAGCTGTGAAGTTGAACAATTTTTGAGATGTTGTTCATAATGTCATAGCATCATAGCTGGAGCTGGTTGAAGAAAAGGTAGTAATCTTGATAGCAGAAGAGAAGGAGATGATCCCTGTTTAAGCTAAAATGTCTGAGGACAATTTTATAGGGAAAATGCATCCAAGAGTTTGTGTGCAGTAGCAGTGTAAATCAGCCTGTGGTCAGTTGGTGTATGCATGAGCTCTTTCAATTTTGTGGCTTGAAGGATTGGAAGTAGCAGATTGTCTATGGTATGTTACCACTCTTAAGTTAGACAAGAGGTCTGAACCTTGGGCTTATAAGAAGAAGCTTCTGGAAGAGTGTGTTATGCAAGTTACTGCAGTTTTGTTGGTCTGATCTTGGAAGTTGATCAGATGTTGATATGTTCTCGTGTGTTCGCTGCAAGAGATATGTGTGGATTCATATGGTTGTAGTCTCCAAATCCTAGTAGATGTTTAATGTGATTTAGACTGATGTCGGAACTGATGTTGAAACATCACTTCAGTTCTTTGCTCAGGGTGGAGTGAAAGATCAAGACACTGACCTAACCTGGAAGGCTTTTGTGGTATGAATGGTTGTCATAATGGTTGTCATGAAGAAGATTCAGAAGATGCTAGAATTTGAAGAAGGGTTAAACCACAGGGATTTAAGATCAATTGCTATTTGTGATATTCACAAGTATTTAATTGATTATCCTTGAAAGACAAGATTAAGGATGTTCTGTCAATTATTTTAACATCTTTTCATCAGAGGTTTGGAGAATCACGGGAGGGGTTCTACATTCGCTCACAAGTCGCCTAGGTGTTGACCTGGGATTATTGCGTAGCATCTGTTCCTAGAAAGTATTGTGAATGACTTGTCCAGATGGTGGTGCTGTTGAAGATGAAGACGAAGGACTATGAAGACATCATAATCTTGTTGGTTTCAGCTTGGATCAGTTTATTTCTGATCTAGGTGGTTTGGAGCATGGTGTTTGCTCTAGTTGTGAAGGTCGAGGATAAGTGGCAGTTATCTTTGGCTTTCTACTGACGGCTCTATTAAGGGAAGTGACCTTCTTTAGTATTGCTATGGGGTAGTCTTGGACTACTTATTTTCTGAAGATTCAGATGTGGTAGGTTTGAAGTCTTTGGAGTTTCTAAGCAGGATGGAGGTTGTCTAATCAAACTTGATTGTTGAATCAAGTCTATGAGAGTATAGAAATTTGTTTCTGCAAAGGGAGGAGGTTCTTCTGAGTGGTAGAAGGTAGAGTTGAATTCAACAGTTGGGTGACATAATGTTCTGACATCTAGCTTAACATCAGAAGTCTCAACTGGTGATGTGGCACATCAGCTTTTGATAGGGTGATCTACAGGAATGAACAATAGGATGCTTCAAAAAGATCATTCTCATGGCAGTTTACAGGAGCTACAGGAAGGAGAAGATGTTACATGACCATGGCTTAGGGAGTCTAAGTGTGTTTGCTATTGAGCAATTGGAACATGTGACTTGAAGATCTGGTTTCCTTGGTGGATCAGGATATCTTTGTGAGAGTTCTGACAAACATGAAAAAGGTCAAAATGTGGCATTTGGCTGGTTTCATATGAGGATTCATGATTGAGGTGATCAACCTGTGGCATTTGGTTGATCTCAGAAGTGAATTCGAAGAATCAAGATAATCAGAGTGTGGCAGTTGGTTATTATTGAGGATTGTCTTGGAACAAGTTACTCTTGGGCTGAAGAGTGATGAGTTGAAGACTCAAGGAGGTTATTTTTCTTGAAGGTGGATGAGAGTTTATTCCTCTGGTTCTTTGGATTACTATGCTAGAGTAATTCCAATTGGTGGAGCATATCAAGAATCATGGTGTTGATGTTTTGGTGTGTGGAAGATGGTTTAACTTGTGATAGGACATTATCTGGGATGATTACCTACATTGTATCTAAAGAGAATCTACCTAATCATACGGGAGAATGATGAAGTAGAAGGTCTGCTTTGGAAGGAGAATGTAGAGAAGACTGAAGTAGATCAGGTATTGATTGCTTGAAAGTCTGAATGTGGATATTCATCAATTGATCCAAATGTCAAAGATAGATGATTGGATGTGTATCGCTAAAGGCAGAAGAAAATCCTGTGAAGGGGACATAGCCCTATTGTCAAGTCATGCTAGAGAATAGTTGATCAGCATGGCAAGATGTGGAGTTTTGGAGCATGTGAAGATAACAAACCAAGAGGGAATCATGTGAGTATACTAATTTCCAGTCTGAACTCTTTGCTTCAGAGAGGGTGTGCGAGCTCATGGTATTCAGGTGTGCATGTTAACCTGAATAAGCTGCTCTGACTATGTTTTATTGGGAGCTTCTTGAAGGACTTCTATACGAAATGAGTCCTCTTAATGGTAATGAGAAACCAATGTCCCCAAAAGATGTTGTTGAATGGTGATGTTGTAACATCATGATTGCTGATGGTTATATTTGGAAGATGATTGAGAGTGTGCGTGTGGAGTTGGATGCTCAAGCATTTTTGTCAGAAGAGATGTTTCTGACTATGTGAATTAGAATTTGGAGATTCTGGTCTTGTTTTTAGTAGTTTGGCAAAGCATGACTACTAATTTTGAAGACTTCGCTAGTATCAACAACTACTGGTGGATGTAATGGTAGAGGGATTGTGATGTGATCTGATCAGAACATTTTTTTAGAGAGTTGTTCCTTCTTCTACTACAAGTATCTCTTGAAGAGATTAGATCTCAGTAAAGCAGAGAATTTGTGGAGTCTGTGAGCAGTGTCAAACAAGTCAGGATACTTGGTTGTGTTCTCCAAAAGTGAAAGTACAGTATGTGAATGTGCTCAGCAAGTGTGCTCAAATGTTCATCTCCATCTAGAGCATTAGTTAACCATGACAAGGGGAGTACTTGTCTATGGATTCTGCAGCAAAGGTGCATATATTGTGAAGCTTGCATGTTGATCAAGCTTGTGGAGATTGGTTGCCTCTTATGAGGAGATAATGTCAGATAACATGTTATGACATTAGGTTGTTTGATGGCATGTTGGTGTGGACATGAATGGTTCTAGCCATGTGAAGTTAATTGTTTGTATCATGTGTCCACATGCTTCTGAGGAGAAGTCTGAAGACAATTTTATGCAGTTTTGGAAAAACTTTGTGAGGGTCTTTGTTGATGGGAGATGTCACACTTGTCTTGATGTGTGTTATTAATTCTAAGTAAGAGGAGTTTACTTAGAGTTCAGTGGAAGGCATTGTGAGTGTGCTTCAGAACTTGTGGATGATTGTGTGAAGCATTCCTGACTGGATGGATGAAGATTGTGTCTGGATTTTCCAAATGCTATGATGTACTGGTCAAGGAGCATCAGTTGTGAAATATAAGGGGAGAACTTCTGTCTTTACTAGTGTGGTACTTGGATTGTTTAAGGATTAAGCATTTTGTGAATGCGTTTAGCAGGTGTGTTGAACAGAGGGTGCGCTCTTGAAGACATGAAGACGAGTCTTATGTTTTCCATTCATTTAAGGTGTTATTTTTGCAAAGGAGCACTGGTTATCTTAGATAGGGAGAGTTGATCTTTTGTTGAAGAAGTTGTTTATCCAGATTGTAATGTCAGACAAGATGTCGTGACATTGTGTTACTGGTGAAGTTCATTGTGTACTTGACAGTTTAGACCTGGTTCTATAGATTTGTGTGTCAATGGATTGAATCAGAAGTATACATTTACACAAATGTTTGTCAATTTTTGGCCAAAAAGGGGGAGAGAATGTATAGTAGTAGCTGTTGACTCTGGATTTTGTTCTGAGTATGTTGGTTGGCAGATTCAGAGTTTGTCCAATTGTGGCTAAAAAGGGGGAGAGTTAGCCTAGTTGTTGCCTAGTTGTCTGTTGTGGTTATAGGCTTGAGGGGGAGTGTGTAGTTTGTACAGCTGTTTTGATGGTTGCAGTTTTGAGGGGGAGTTTCTGCTGCTAGTTGTGTGCTGATGTTAGTTTGTATGGTGTTTTTCCGCGGCTGGTATCTCTGGTGTAGGCTGAGATTGTTTTAGCCAAAATTAGCCAAAGGGGGAGATTTTTAGTTCTTGTATTGGCTGGAATTTTGGTAAAACAATGGTGTTGTTAATGATGTCATATGTCTGATGTCTTAACATGAGTTCTTAACATTGAGTTGATGTTAAGTTCAGAAGGGTTGCAGTTTTGTATGCTGATGTTAAACCTGATGTCTTGACATCAGTTGATAGAACATCAGAACATCAGTCTGATGTGTTTTCTAAGGCTTCATTTGTTTAAGTGTGTTTTGAGAAGATCTGGTGGAGAGATTGCAGGCGAATATCATGGGACAAATATATTCTGTTGTAATCTTATATTGAGCAGATATTGTTACTATTTTCATGCAAAAAGATATGGAGAATAATTAGATTTAATTGAAGATTTAATTGAAGATTTAATTGAAGATTTGATTGAAGATCTATTTAGTAGCAGAATCTTTTGCAGATTTGGAGCAGCTGATTTGTTGTGATTTGAAGGCCCAAATCTAGTTAGGAAATAGGTTATAAATAGAAGTATTGTAACCTAGTTTTAGGAAGCCAGCCATCATGTAAACTATAAGGGTTGTGTTGTTTGATGAACCACCCGGTTTGTGGGATGGTCATCATGTTTATCTCTAAGCCTGTAGGTAAGAGATGTATTGTTCTTAGAGGAAGCTGTTAAGCAACTCTAAGCATTGTTCTTAGTCATGAGGGTCATGTTTAGGTATTGTTATAGGAGTGTGTCTTCTATTTTTATGTGTTTGGAAAGTTGTTGGAAATTAAGCTGTTGATGCAGTGACTGAGATGTTGACTGCTAGACATCATTGCGATGATTGGAAGTGAGATGGAGTCTCTTACCTAGGGAGAACTTAGGTAGAAGGGTCATTGGGTAGGGATTAAGTGAGTAGATTGTCAACTGGTATTGTTGAGTCAATTATTTAATACTGCTAATAGTGGACTTCCTTCCTGGCTTGGTATGCCTCCAGATGTAGGTTGTTAGACCGAACTGGGTGAACAAATTCTGTGTGAACCTTTCTTTTCAGCAACTTATTTAACTGTTTATAATTTCCTTGCTGTTTATGTCAGACCAGATGTCTCGACATCATGTAGGACATCTGGGATCTGTTATACAAGAATTTCATATTGTTTTATTAGTACTTGGTTTAGAAAATTTTGAGTAACCAAGTCCACTTTTATCATTTGAATATCTTTGTTGACTAAGGACCGCTTCTAATCCAATTTGTCCTTTCTCATATCTTTCTAGGACTCTTTTTAATTGAACAATTTGGAAAGAAAGTGATTCACAATTTTTACATACCAACTCTTGTTTTTCTTCACTAATTTTCTTTTGCTTTTCATCTTTTGACTCTTTTTCCATAACATCGACTTTTTCTTCTAAAGATGTTATTTGTTTCTTTTGTGAAGAAATTGTGTTACACAAGACCTTACATTCATTTAAGAGTTCATTTATAGCTTCTTGTGCATCATTATCATAAAGAGAAAATTTAGTACTAACCTCGTCATTTTCTTCATCGGAGTTGTGTGTAGCCATAAGTGCTAGTTTTGCGCTTTCATCGCTCTCCGAGTTGGATGATGAACTAATCTCGTTGTCTTCCCATGCAATGTATGCCTTTTTATTTTTTGAATCCTTCTTGCCTTTGAAACTTCCTTTCTTTGCAAGTTGTGGACATTGGGCTTTATGTGACCCTGCTTTCCACATTCATAACATGTAATATCTTGAGACGAAGTGGCAGCCTCCTTTTTCTTGAAGTGTTTCTTTCTTTTAGCATAAAAGGACTTGTCTTTGTTACCAAAAAATTTACCGAGTCTTTTTACTAGCAGCATGCAATTTTTGTCTTCCTCTGATGAATCATCATTTTGTTTACTTTTTACATCTACTTTTAATGCAATACCCTTGGATTTCTTGTCTTGGAGTTCATGTTTTTCAAGTTGTCCAAGTTCTAATTCATGTTCTTGGAGTTTACCAAATAGTGATGTGGAAGTCATCGTAGAGAGGCTTTTCTTTTCCGATATTGCCGTTACTTTTGGTTGCCATTCTCTAGTTAATGATCTTAGAATTTTGAGATTTAATTCATCATTTGAGAATGTTTTACCAAGTGCCATTAAGTGATTAGTCAAATGAACAAATCTCTTTTGTAATGCGACAATGGATTCTCCGGGCTGCATTCGGAACATTTCATATTCTTGACTTAAAGTGTTTAGTCTGGATCTTTTTACTTCAGTCGTACCTTCATGTGTTTCTACCAACGTATCCCATATTTCTTTAGCCGATTTACATTGACAAACACGAAAGAACTCATCAATACTTAAAGCACTTTGAAGAAGATTGATAGCTTTCTTTTCATTTAGAATTTTTCTCTTATCTTCTTCATCATATGTACTTTTTAATTTTGCAGTACCAACACAATTGACCACATTAACAGGATTATGCGGACCATTCTCAATGGCTTCCCATATACCTTCTCCTTGTGCTTCAAGATGTTCCTTCATACGAATCTTCCAAAATTCAAAATACTCTCCAGAGAAAAGTGGGGGTTTATTACTACTTTCACCGTCTTTAAAAACCGGGTTTGTGCTTGCGGAAGCCATGCTAGATCGTTAGGAACAGGTTACCAATAACCTGCTCTGATGCCAATTGTAAGTAAAGAATGCACCTAAGAGGGGGTGAATTAGGTGTATAGAGATTTTTCTTGGTTTTTTCTACGGTTCTAAATTTTACTTTCCTAAAAGTTACTAAGTGATAAAATGCTGTAAAGGCGGAAAGTAAAGAACACCAGGAAGTATACTGGTCCCCTCACAGGTCGAGAGTACTCCTGTCCCCTTTCAACTTGAAAGAGATTTCACTAAAATGTTAGATCTTAGATAAGACAATCCAGTCTTTCTATACTAGACTCTAACACACCACCAAGAACAATCCTCTTGGATTTTACAAGTTTAAAGTCCAACCGAGAACAAACCTCTCACAATGGACCTCTTATATCCACAATCCAGATAACAAGGATAACAAAAACCAACTGAACTTAATTCCAACAATCCTGGAAATTAAGATATAATACAATGATGTAATTCTGCATTTTTTTTGAATATTTGTGACAGGTGGAATTTTGATGATTATCAATCACAAGATTGATCTTCTCCTTTGTATCACTCAATTCTCAAGACAATAATACAAGTGTTCTTTGAATGCAAATGAAACTATGATGCTTAAAATGAAGGTTTATGCAAAGTTTCACTTTTAGTAAAATTCTGAAGAACACTTAGAAAGATTTTTGAGATTGAAAAATAATGAGTAAAAGATTTTAAATTTTGTAAGGAGGTGAATTTAAAATCTGAGAAAAATGATGTTTATATATGCATATGACACCTCTACAAATGGTTACAAATCATGAAAGGATGCCATGGTTGATCGGAAGAAATAACAGAAAAATTTAATGAAGGGATGCAATAAAATTTTTGCCTCTGCTTCTGTGGTAACCGGTTACTTGACTGTAACGTTTAAAAATTTTGAAAATTTTGAAAGGGTAACCAGTTACCTTATATAGAGTAACCAGTTACTCAAGATCAGAATTGAAAAATGCATAAAACCAGATTTTCAAAACCATTTTTTAATGCAACCAAATATGTTTCTAATGATCATGGCATAAATGAGGAATATTATGAACACTTGTATGATTGCAAAGAGGTTAAGTGTTATACCTATTCCTTTGAGCTCCAATCTTTATAATGCCTTGACAAATTGTAGAGACTTGATTCTTGAGCAAGAGACTTGATCAATCCTTTTTGTTAATCCATCTTGTCTTTATCAGATTCTTTGTAGTAGGTGTGTCTTCATCAAAACCTCTGAGAAGCCATGTCTTCACATAACCAACCCCCTTACCCTTGTCTCTTTGTTTTATTAGTTTTGTTTTAAAACTTCTTGGGTTTTATTCTCTCTTTTACCATTCCTTTGGAAACAATAAAGTGTGGTGGCGACTCTTGCCTTTGTGAGTTAAGTTAATCAATAGCTTAATCTAAAAAAATCCCCGCTACAGAAAAGTGGCGACTCTGCCGGGGAGTAGCCCCTAGTTGGCTTAGCCTAACTTATTTATTTATGTTATGTTTATCTGTTGTTTGCTTTTGTTTTTTGGTGCTTGGTGATCTCTAAGTGGTGAGATAAGTCATATACCCGGACTTGAGTGCACATGAGATAGGATGATGGTATAGTCATGTTTGGCTTACGTGGATTTAATCCTTAATAAGCTAACTTGAGATCCCCAACTCAGTGAAGGCCTCCTTGAGGGTAAATATGTTGAACAAGTAAATTGTGAAGGCATTTTACTTTTGACCTGAGAGCCTGAAAAGATGAGGACCGTAGAACCCTTTAACCCATCTTGGCCTTTTTAGGATGTAGTGCGGTGACTATTTAGGTGCAAACTTGGATTAGTTGTTACGCAATACTACACTCAGACAATTTTCTCTTAAGAATATTATTGGCTGACGAATAGTCGTTTAAGCCGATAATATCCAAAAGATGGAATCATGACTATGGGAACTTTGTAGAACCTTGTTGTACATGTGATTTAACCCTTAGTACATACCTGGTGGGTGGTTCTTATGATTGACTCCATACTCGTGATGTCGAACCTTTGAACCCTGTTTGTGATCTTGTTTGTGATTGTTGCATAATCATGTACTCATGCATTCATGAACATCCTATTTCACTCAGTTTTCAAGGAACCTAGAGATTTCCTTTGCAAACATCACAGCTATTGTGATCATGGATATTAGAAGGAGGAACACTCAGAAGTACAGTTTCAGAGCTCCTGATCTCAAATAATTGAGAAAGTTAGCATCCTTAGTGGTTGATCCTGTGGATTTCAAAGCTCGTTATAGAATAATTTTGGCTATTCTCTCCACTAATGTTGAAGATTGAATTCTTAATACTCTGGTTCATTTTTATGATCCTATCTACCGGTGCTTCACATTTCCAGATTATTAGCTTATGCCTACCTTGGAAGAGTATGCTTATCTCTTGGGTGTGCCAGTTTCTGACAAGGTTCCCTTTAGTGGTTTGGAGGAGGTTCCTAAATCACAAGTCATTGCCACAACTATTCACTTAAGGAAATCTGATATAGATGCCAATCTTATGGTCAAAGGAGGCATTCAAGGATTGACTTCAAAGTTCCTGATTGAGAGAGCTACTTATTTTGCTAGTGCTGGTAGCATGATGGCTTTTGAGGCTATTTTGGCTTTACTCATTTATGGACCGGTCTTGTTCCCTAACATTGACAACTTTGTTGATGTTAATGTTATTCAGATCTTCTTGATTGGGAATCATGTTCTGACTTTTCTTGGCGGGCTTCCAAGGAAATGGTACTATTGTATGTTATGCACCTCTATTGTACAAGTGGTTTATTTTGGACTTGCCACAATCACCTATCTTCAAGGAAAACAAGAGCTGTTTGAGTTGGTCTCAAAGGATCATGTCCCTTACCAATGTTGACATCACTTGGTATTCTTCTGTATAAGATAATGTTAAGATCATTGATAGTTGCGGGGAGTTCTCTAATATGCCTCTTCTTGGTACACAAGGTGGAATCAACTACAACCCTAGTTTAGCAAGATGTCAGCTTGGATATACCTTGAAAGATAAATCTAATAACATTTTGTTTGAGGGTTTATTTTTCCAAGAAGGGAAGGATACTCAAGGTTTGAAGAAGAGGATGACTCATGCTTAGAACAACATCCATAGAAAAGGGAAGGGCGAGCTTGGAAAATAGAATTGTGTAGCTTTGGAACCTTATACTCTTTGGATGAAGGAGAGAGCAACATAGCTCAAGATGCCTTATGCTTATGAGAAGCCCATGTCTCTAGTGGTTGCCAAACCACTTACATTCCTACTAAAGATGTGAAAGAACTTCAAGAAGCTTTAGCCAAGATGAAGGAAGAGAAGGATATTTGGGAAGACAAATTTCATGCTTCAAACCTTGAGAAGATAGAGTTGCAGAAGTAGTTGAAGGAAAAAGATGATTTGATAGAGTTGCTTGAGCAACATGCTATGAAAAGTCATAGAGAGGATTTATTTTCCTCTAGAATTCTCCCATCTCATCCTCCTACTTCAGGTGCTTGGAAGGGCATTGTGGATCAGATTGTGTTAGAAAAAGCTACTATGAAGGATAATTATGAGAGGGAGATCAAGAGGCTTAGAAGGAAGTATCAGCTTGGAGTTGGATCGTCTTCAGATGTGTTTCCTTAGAATCTAGCTTTTTCCTTTTGTATTAGGGATCTTTTGAAACTTGTACTTCCAATTCTAATCCTTTCCAATTATCAATGAAATGAGAATTTTTCATTATTTCAAAAGTGTTATTTTTTTATGTTGTTTTCAATTGCTTTATAATATCTTAAAGTCTCTTGAAAACTAAATGAAAACATTTACATTGCATATCATGCATCATTTCGCATTTGATCTTGCTTTTGAGGGTTTTACAGGTGTCTTATTGCTTTTCTCTTGGTATTTTCAGAAGTCAAGTTGTCTCACTTGTACAACACTCGAGCTAACTGTCAAAAAGAAAATGGATCATTTAGAGCAAGAAAATTGAGAAC
The DNA here is from genome assembly GCA_022829125.1 of Lathyrus tuberosus. NCBI lineage: Eukaryota > Viridiplantae > Streptophyta > Magnoliopsida > Fabales > Fabaceae > Lathyrus > Lathyrus tuberosus. Next base: position 1,893,325 of record JALAZF010000199.1, on the reverse strand, counting down.
TCCATGAAAAGGTGACAACCCTCATGACTGGGATGGAAAAACTTAATGTTTTGGTTGAATATCTGGTTGCTCTCCAGAATCAATCTCCTCATCCTCCTCTTACTCCTCTGGAAACTCAACCTCAAGCTACTGTAATTTCTGAAATTATGTTTGTTCCTATTTCTGTGGCCCCGATCAGTGCTCCACTGCATCAAATGCCCAATGGCTATCCTTGGGTCATGCCTTTGAATTTTGTTCCTGAAGGTTATAAACCCGGTGTTGAAGTTCCTATTGTATAACCTGTCATGATTGTTCCTCCACCTGTGGTTCATGCTGTTACACAAACTGAAGAACCTATTTTCAAGCTGAGCCCAGTGAAAGCATGGTTGTTTATGAAAGGATGGACGACTACTAAGACCAGTTTCAAGAGATGTGGAAGGAAATTAAAGCTTTAAGATAGAAAGAATTGTTTGGGAAGAACACTCATGACTTGTGCCTCGTTCCCAACATGAATATTCCTACTAAATTTAAAGTCCCTGATTTCGAGAAATATAAGGGAAATACTTGTACTCAAAGTCACCTTGTGATGTACACAAGGAAAATGTCCACTCATACAGATAATCATCAATTTCTAATCCATTATTTTCAAGATAACCTCACTGACGCTGCTCTTAAATGGTACATGGGATTAGACAATACTCAGATTCTCACTTTCAATGACTTTGGGGAAGCGTTTATTTGACAATACAAATACAATATGGGTATGGCACCGGACCGAGATCAACTATGTGCTATGTCATAAAAGGAGAAAGAAACTTTCAAAGAGTACACCCAAAGGTGGCGTGGAATTGCTGCTCAGATTAGTCCTTCTTTGGAAGAGAAGGAGATGACCAAAATATTTTTGAAAACCCTGAGTTCTTTTTATTATGAAAGAATGGTGGCTAGTGTACCTAGTGACTTCACCGAGATGGTAAACATGGGAATGCGTCTGGAAGAAGGAGTCCGAGAAGGACGATTGGTTAAAGATGGTAATTATGCTGGTAATCCTAAGAAATTTGGGAGCGGATTTTATAAGAAGAAAGAGGGAGAATCTAATTTTATTTCACATGAAAGGCATATAAGACACCGAGGAAAGAACAATCATCATCAACAACAGGTGGCCTTAGTCACGCATGTCATTAAGACTGATCTGGTTGCTCAAGAGACTCTAGTTTATCAACCCAATTTCAACAACAAACTCATCAACAACATAATCAAAAGAATCACACTTAGAAGAAAGCTCGATTTGAACTGATTCCCATGCCGTATGCTAAATTGTACCCTCCTATAGTGCAAAAGAATCTTGTGCTAACTAGAGATCCACCGGCTATTCCAAAAGAGCTCCCTTGGTGGTATAAATTTGATCATTTCTGTGATTGTCATCAAGGGGAACCTAGTCATGACATCAAGAATTGTTTTCACTAAAGGCTGAAGTTCAAAGATTAATTCGAAGTGGTATTCTGTCCTTCAAGGATCTTTGACCCAATGTCCAAGCTAATCCATTTCCCAAATATGGAGGTGCAAATGTGAACATGGTAGATGGTTCTCCTGGAAACTATTGTGTCTTTGATGTTAATTTGATTAGAAGATATTTGGTTGATTTGCACGTTAGTTTGTGTACACTGAGTTATTATGAGCATGACCATGCTGCTTGCCGAATTTGTTCAAGAAATCCTCGAAGATGCTCTGTGGTGAAGATGGATCTTCACGAAGTGGATGTCATAGTTCCCCATTTCAATATACCTGAGCCAGTTGGGATTGTTTATAACAGTCTGAAGTCATCTGTTTCTCCTTTGATTATTTGTCTGCCTGGTCCTACTCTCTATGATTCTGACAAGACTGTGGCTTACAAATATAATGCTACAATGATTGAAGATGGCAAGGAGGTGCCCATTCCATCTCCCTCTTCTGTTTTCACTAGTGTAAATGTTAGTTGAATGACCCGTAGTGGTCGTGTATTTGCTTCTACACCTCCTAAGAAGGTTGATGATGTCTCTGCTAATAAGCCAATTCAATTTGAAACTCCAGTTGTACAATCTGAATCTAGATTTATAACATGGCAATCTAGTGGTTCAAATCATAATTCTGATGATGAAGTTTTGAATTTGATTAAAAAGAGTGAATACAAGATTATTGATCAATTGTTTCAAACTCCATCCAAAATCTCTGTCTTATCTTTATTGATGAATTCTGAGGTTCACAAAGAGGTTTTGAGGAAGGTTTTAGAATAGGCTTATGTAGACCGTGATGTTACCGTTGATTAATTCGATGGTATTATTGGCAATATAACTGCTTGCAACAATTTGAGCTTTAGTGATGAAGAACTACCTAAGGAAGGAAGAAATCACAATATGGCCTTGCACATTTCAATGAATTGTCAAGATGATACATTATCCAATTTGTTGGTAGATATTGGTTCTTCTTTAAATGTAATTCCCAAGTCCACTCTGTCATGACTCTCTTATCAGGGCACTTCGATGCGATACAATGGAGTTGTTATCAAGACTTTTGATGGATCTAGAAAAACTGTTATAGGGGAAGTTGATCTTCCTGTGAAGATATGTCCTCAACCCTTTCTGATTACATTCCAGGTTATGGATATCTATCATGCATATAGTTGCCGGTTGGGTCGGTCATGGATCCATTAAGTTAGAGCAATCACTTCAACTCTCCATCAAAAGTTAAAATTTGTGAAAAATGGAAAGCTAGTCGTGGTAGGTGGTGAGCAAGCCATGTTGGTGAGTAATATTTCATCTTTCTCTTATATTGATGTTGATGAAGTTGTAGGAACTCCATTCCAATCTCTCTCTATTATTGAAAATGTTGCTAAGAAGAATGGAGCATCAATTACTTCCTTGAAAGATGCATAACATGTTGTGGAAATCGGTCAATATGTTGGTTGGGGCCGAATTGTTGAGCTTGCTGAGAACAAAAACAGAGCTGGTCTAGGATTTTCTCCTGGTGAAACTAGAAGTGAATTGAAGAGCAATCAAGAAATATTCCACAGTGATGTGTTTATTCATTCTGGAGATCAACAAATGCTGCTATTATTGAAGATGATTTAGAAAAAGGCATGCCAAACTTCGTGACGCACATAGTGATTTTCCAGAATTAGAAGGTTGTTGATATTCTTTCTGTGTTACACATTTTAAAGTAATTTGTTTTTTGTTTTCAAGGATCCTTTCACTATGCCCAAGGTAAAAGTGAATATGTGTGGGCTTTGTTTCAATTTTTAATATCATGAATAAAATGTTATTTTTCTTATCCATACGTGTTTTTTTATCTTTTTTCTTTTTTTGAAAAATGGTAACCTAAAAAAACCAAAAGATAATAAAAATAATTTCAATTACCTGCATAATATTTGCGCATTTATCTGTTTCTTAAATTCAAGCATACATCATTGTGCAGATTGATTCATGATAAACCCATTGAAAATAATGTCTCTATACCCTCTCCATACTTTGAATTTCCTGTGTTTGAAGATGAAGAAGAAAGTATTGAGAAAATTCCTGATAAAATTTCTCGGTTGATTGAGCATGAGGAGAAGACCATTTAGCTTAGAGCCAGTGGAAGTGATCAACATGGGTTCTGAAGAGGACAAGAAAGAAGTCAAGATTGGGGCACTACTTCAGCCATATGTTAAGAAGAGGATGATAGAGTTTCTTAAAGAATATATGGATGTGTTTGCTTGGTCTTATCAGGATATGTCAGGTCTTTATTCAAATATAGTGGAGCATAGATTGCCTTTAAATCCAGAATATCCGACAGTCAAGCAAAAACTGAGAAGAACTCACTCTGATATGGCTGTTAAAATCAAAGAGGATGTTCAAAAGCAGATTGATGCAGATTTTCTTGTTACCGCTTAATATCCTCAATGGGTCGCTTAAAAAAATACACATACATCAACAAAATTCAATTACAACACATGTTACAACAAGATCATACAACAATACACATTATTATCTATAACAACCATTCAAAGTGACCATAGAGGATTTATTCCAAATTCCAATTGGTCACCTACAGTAACACAAAGATGCTAAGTTATATATCGATTGATGCTTATAAGATTACGGTCAAACCTTATTTGGTCAAACACATTATAGAAGGAAGAATAAAGCATTGACCATGGTGTTGATTGGAGGATAAGGATCCTTCACCATTCTAGTTGTCTATAATCACCCATCAGTAAAGTAATTTCCCCTTACTTTAGAAGTACATATTCTCTCAACCTTTTGGCTATGACATCTCCTTTCTAGAGCTCCTTACCTCTTTCTTTGTTTTCCACTTTTACGTATCAGACTAGATCGTAATCTCTCACATTTTCTATTTAAATAATCTAAAAAGGTTTTCGTTAAATCTCAACTCTCCTTCAACTCTTGGCTATTACTCCTTGACACTCAAATTTCATTAAACTTCTAATTTCACTCCATAACTCATAATTCCTATATTTATATTATTTTAATTAAATAAAAATTTCAATTAAATAAAAATTTAATAAAAATCCTCAAAAATATGAATTATTCCTAATAATTATTGTTCTGGACTGGACCAATGGCCAGACATGGCCCAATCCACTTCTGCTCCAGAACGGCCCAATTGCCTAAGTCCAATCCACAAACGGGCAAAAGTTACCTTTCTGCCCCTCCAGCCGGGCAAGGACTGCATCGATCTTCCCCTGAAATGCTGCCCGTTATGCACGACTTCTCCACTCCCCGAACAGCTGAGGGCATGTGCCCGAAACTATGCTTATGCCCGACATAACGGCTAGTTTTGGGCACCCTGCCCGACATAACGGCTAGTTTTGGGCAGTTACCTATTCTTCGGGAAAACAATTTTTTTGCCCCAAAAATAGGACCGCTGGCCACGCGCTTGGGGACATTATATAAACCCTCTCACTTGAGAGGGTCAGGTATCCAATATTCACCCTACGAACTAATACTTTGTACTTGCCCTTTTCTCTGACCCTTTCTTACTTGAGCGTCGGAGTGCCTTGCAGGTACACCCCCTCCTCCTCTCCATACGCCCAGCATCTCAGACGTACTTGGTGGCCCACTTCTACAGGATCTGATCCAGCCTTCACGATCAGTGGCGCCGTCTGTGGGAAACCTTGTTCTCCCTATCTTTCTTTCCCCGGAAACCGAAGATCAAAGCAAATGTCCAAGATCATCATCATGGCCTCTCAAGATCACGCCAAAGGTGCTCTCCAACCCGCTGTCTTCCCCGTCAACAAGACTGACGTTGACGGCTCGTCATCTCTTCTCGGAGATGCCCGTTTATGAGGGACAAGGCCACATCTTCTCCTTCCCCTACCCCTGCTGACCGCAACAACGATCAGCCTTCGCTGGACATCCAGCCCATTCCTGTTCCGCCCAACGCCGACCCGGCCGTGGCGGCCCTCCTGGAGACGATCAACAAAACCAAAACTCTGATCCTACAGCAGAACGAAAGGATCAGGGCTCTAGAAGAGTCCAGCCGTCCAAGATCCCCTCCTCCGAGGAGGAACCAACGACGATCAAGTAGCCCGCAGCCCCGACGAGATATCGACCGAAGACTGCGCCAAGAACCTGACTCTCGCGCCGTCCAGAAGCGTGACCAAGTTTCCCCTTGTAACGAGCACTCTCTCGGTCACAAGAGGACCCGAAGGGACGAGCAGTCACCCCCGGCCAAGTCTAAAAGTCGGGCCCGATCACCTTCTCCTCGAAGGAACTGCTCACCTTCTCCCCGAAGAAACCGGCGCCGCGAGCGTACCCTTTGGTCCCCGTCGCTCACCAGCTCCAGCAGCGACGATGAGCCTCGTGGCCCGTTGTCCCAGGAAATCTTGGCAACCCGTCTGCCTAAGGGCCTGGAGAAGCCTCCGTCACTGGGCACATACAACGGGACTACTGACCCCGACGAGAACATCGAGAACATCGATGCGCTATTGGACTACCGTGGCGTCCGGGGCGCCATCAAGTGCCAGTTATTTCCGACCATGCTCTGAAAAGGGGCGATGACGTGCTACAAGAAGTTGCCCGAAGAATCCATTACCTCATGGAGACAACTGGGCAGAATGTTCTCACAGAATTTCACAACTTCTCGCCGTCATCCCAATACTGAGGACTCCCTTGGGGCCATAATCCAAGGAAAGGAGGAACCTCTCCGCGTGTACATCGATAGGTTCAACAAAGAAGCAGTATAGGTCCCTATAACGGACGAGATGAAAAAGTTTCTGCTCGAGCAAGGACTCCGCCCGGGCTCAGAGTTTTTTAAGGCCGTCGGCCTCGCACCTCCGAGGAACCTAGATGCCCTCTTCCTCAAAGCCCAGTCGCACATTCAGTATGAAGAGAAGGTTGCGGCTAGCAACGTCCGAGCTTCACGCCATCAGGAGAATGCTCGGGCCTCTAGAGGTGAAGAAGCCTCGACATCTCGTCAAGGCGAAAGGAAGCGCGAAGACCGTCCACGGGACTCCTGCGACAGCAAGGGATCCTCCAGGCGGTTCCACGACTATACCCCCTGACCGTCTCCAGGGAGAAGATACTTTCCGAATGTGAGAATTTGGAATTCAAGCAAGCAGTGGTCCGCTTCCCCAAACAACTGCCGGCCAAACCCAACACCGGCAAATTGAAGTACTGCCGTTTCCACAAGAGTCACGGCTACACTACCGAAGACTGCATCCATTTGAAGGATGCTATCGAGATATTGATCAGGGACGGCCACCTAAAGTAGTTCACTAAGAAGAAGGACGCTCCTCGGCAAGATGCCCAGAAGTCCAAGAAGATTGAGGAAGAAGTACCTTCCTCGGAAGAAGCCAGCATCCAAGTCGCCATGGCCGTGTCGCGACCAGAAGACTTCTACGTCCCGGACGGGCTCAGCGCCCATGCCTACTTCGCGACCCACATCCCGTGGGAGACATTCCCCTCCGCCATGGTCATCTCGGACAGGGGCTTCAATAAAGTCACGGTGGGCTCCGTGAAACGAAAATCCGAGCATTTAATAAACACAAGCTCTAACAAGGTGACCACGCTCGATCAAGCCCAGAAGGGCTCCACCCCATCTCCTTCTACCGGGAAGAGCTCCTCGGGGGGTCCCCAAACTCAAGCATACCTTTTCTCGTCAGAGCTCGAATGGCGAACTTCGAAGTTCGCAGAATCCTCGTCGACCAGGGCAGCACGGTCGACATTATGTACTCCCAGCTGTTTTCAACACTTCAGCTGGACGAATCGCACCTTACCCCCTACGTGGGGTCTGATTTACAGGGATTCAACGGATCAGTGACCAAGCCATGGGGATACGTCGAACTGATCGTAACCTTTGGATCAGCTGAGATGGCCAGATCCGTCAAAGTATAATTTCTGGTAATCGACTACCCGTCGTTGTACCAGTGCATATTCGGAAGACCAACTCTGGCCGAGTTGGTAGATGTGCCTTCAACAGTCCACCTCAAGATGAAGTACGACACTTCAAAGGGGATGGTCACCACCCTCTGCGGCGACATCGAAGCTGCACGACGGTGTTTCAAAGCAGCCAGAAAAGGGCTCAACGTTATTGCGTCCAAGCCAAAGGTATCGAGCAAGCCAGCATTGCCTAGCAGCTCTGAGAAAGCCAAGCCCCTGCCTCAGGTCGACTCCATTGACCTCAAGAGCCGCTTCCCCGAAGAAGACCAACAGGGCGACTAAGTAGCTTCAGCCAGCACGTCTACCTCGTCCAGCAGCAGCTCTCATCCGATGCGCCCAATCCCAGATGGCAACTTCGAGCTCGTTTTGTTCGGCGATGACCCTCAGCGGGGAGTGAAGATTGGAGCTGACCTGCCCGACATCGCGAGGAAGCAGCTCAAAGCATGCCTCCGTGAGAACGCCGACCTCTTCGCCTGGAGCGCCGCCGAGATACCCGACTTGGACCCGTCCGTCGCCTGCTACCAACTGACAATCGACCCTGCCGTCAAGGCCATAGCACAACGTAGGAGAAAGCAGTCTCTGGAGAAAACGGAGGCTGCAGAAAAAACTGTAAGGGACCTCCTCGAGGCCAAATTTATCTCGGAGGCCAAGTACACCACTTGGTTGTCCAACGTTGTACTTGTAAAGAAATCTAATGGCAAATGGCGAATGTGCATTGACTACACCGATCTTAATAAGGCATGCCCGAAGGATGCCTATCCCCTCCCCAATATTGATAAACTTGTTGATAATTCTGCCGGTTTTAAACTTCTATCATTCATGGATGCCTACTCGGGCTATAATCAAATTCCAATGGCAATGAGCGATAAAAAATACACGGCCTTCATGACCGAATCGGGCAACTATTACTACAATGTAATGCCCTTCAGCCTAAAGAATGTCGGCGCGACCTATCAAAGAATGATGAACAAGGTCTTCTGGGGAGAGATAGGTGACATGCTCGAAGTCTATATGGATGACATGATCGTAAAATCCCACGAGGAAACTGATCACACTGCCCATTTAAGGAAGGTCTTCGAACAGGCCAGAAAATACAAATACGTTTCAACCCGGAGAAGTGCACGTTCGGTGTCCGGGCAGGAAAGTTCCTCGACTTCTACTTAACGGAACGAGGAATCGAAGCCAATCCCAATAAGTGCCGAGCATTCTCTGAGTTTCCAACACCCAAGTCAAAGAAATCTATCCAGTCCCTCAACGGGATGTCGCGTCATTGTCACGTTTCGTGGCCAAGTTTGCCCAACACTCCTTACCATTCTTCAAACTCCTCCGCAAGGAGGCAGCATTCGAATGGACCAAGGAATGTGACAAGGCTCTTCTCCACCTGAAACGGGCATTCTCGGAGCCACCCGCCCTCTGTCGTCCAGACAACGGCGAAACTTTATACCTGTACCTCGCCGTAGCAACCGAAGCGGTAAGCACCGCTCTCATCTGCGAGAAACCTGACGGGCAGAAGCCCATATATTTCACGAGCAAAGCACTGCAAGGACCAGAGTTACGGTACCAACAGATAGAGAAAGTGGCTCTGGCCCTCATCAATGCGGCCAGAAGATTAAGGCACTACTTCCTAGCTGCTGGGACGACCAGACATGGCCGGTCGAATGCTCAAGTGGTCGCTTGAACTTTCTGAATTTGACATCCAGTATGAAAGCAAGAAAGCCCTCAAGGCCCAAGCTTTAGCCGACTTCGTCGCAGAAATGACGTTCGCAGACTCCCCCGCGAGCAAGGCGCACAAATGGACCATTTTTGTGAACGGTGCCTCCAGCTCAGCAGGAAGCGGTGCGGGCATCATACTGGAAAGCAATGAAGGAATCATCGTTGAAGTGTCTCTCACCCTGTCCTTCCCAACCTCTAATAACCAGGCTGAGTACGAAGCCTTTCTCGCTGGATTACGTCTAGCCGAGGACCTGGGCACAGAAGAAGTCGTCATTTGCACAGATTCACAACTCGTGGCCCTTCAGGTCCGAGGAGAATATCAAGCCAAAAACGACAACCTAACAGAATACTTAGCCCTAGTCAAAAAGGAAATGGCGAAGTTCGCAACGGGGGAAATGAAACATGTTCCCCGCTGACACAATGTCTGAGAAGATTTTTTGTCCAAACTGGCCAGTACAAAGAAGAAAGGCGGAAACAAGACCGTCATACAGGAGGTTCTACCTCGACCCAGCATCGAGAAGGCTTCCCCGACCCTTGACGTACACGTGATCGGCGACAACAATTATTGGATGAGCCCCGTTTACAACTACCTCGCCAAGGACGAACTCCCGTCCGACCCCAAGGAAGCCAACGTGGTTAGGCGAAGAGCCTGCTCTTACGTCCTGGTAGAAGATAAACTCTACCGGCGAGGATTTTCCATTCCACTGCTCAAATGCGTCGAGGAAGAAATGGTCGCTCACATCTTGCGTGAAATCCACGAAGGAATCAACGCCCAACATCTCGGTGGAAGATCCCTTGCCCGAAAGGCCCTCCGAGCAGGATATTACTGGCCGACCATGCAACACGACGCTAAAGAACACGTGAAGAAATGCGATAAATGCCAATGGCACGGGGACATGCACCTGGCTCCACCTAACGAGCTCAAGGTTATGTCCTCACCATGGCCATTTGCCTGGTGAGGCCTAGACATCCTAGGACCCTTCATGGTGGGATCAAATCAGAACAAATACCTAATATTGGGCGTAGACTACTTCACAAAATGGATAGAAGCGGAGGCCTTGGGCAAAATAACTGCCCTCAATATACTACGTTTCTATAAACAAAATATCCTTGCACGTTTCGGCATCCCCCAAGCGATAGTAACGAACAATGGGACATAATTCACAGACAGGAAGTTCCAAGACTTTGTTGCCCAACTAGGCACGAAGCAACACTTCGAGTCCGTCGAGCACCCTCAAATAAACGGGCAGGCTGAAGCAGCTAACCGGGTCATCCTTCGAGGCCTTAAACGAAGGCTGGGCGAAACAAAGAAGGCTTGGGTCGAGGAGCTACACAGCGTCTTATGGGCATACCGCACAACTCCACACTCTACAACCAGGGAAACACCTTTTCGTCTAGCATACGGGACCGAGGCTGTAATCCCCGTCGAAGTTCACGTACCCTCCAGGCGGATAGAGTCGCCCCTAGACGAGGAGATGAACGACGAATCATTAAGAGAAGAACTCGACCTCGTCGAGGAAATCCGACCTGGGGCAGCCCTCCGCGAAGCCTCATTAAAATAAAAAATTACCATCAGGCACAACGCCAAGGTGATACGACGAGAGTTCGACGTGGGAAGCCTTGTTCTAAGGAGAAACCACAAAGACTCTCGCGAGGGCAAACTAGCCGCCAACTGGGAAGGACCTTACCGTGTCCGAGCAAAAACAGAAAATGCGGCCTATTACCTAGAACATGTCAACATTGAAGAACTTGCTCGACCATGGAATACCGAAAAGCTAAAACAATACTATAGCTAAGGCCCTAATTCTCGATTCGACCCGTCACGACGACGAACGTCAGCTACCGACCACTATGCACGCCTAGGTACAAGCTTCGCATACCAATAAAGCAAAACCCCGCTCAGTAACGAGCTGAGTATCTGCTCGACAGCGGTCCTCAATCGAGCATCACCGTCATCAAAGTACCATGACTGGCAGAACCCTAGCTCGCGATGGGACGTTCACGCCGCGAACTCAGGCCTTAAACGGGACCTGGTCTCCGCAACCCCACCAGGATATTCCCCAGTCGTTCGACCAGTACCCGTCACTGCCGAACACATCTATAATGAGAAATCCCCTGAAACTTCACATAAGTCAAATACTCCCTATCACGGGCAGACATACATTCACAACGAGCATGAGTACAACACTTAGCAGAAAATAAAAGCAAGTAATACCATGCAAATAACAGAACCGGCCACCAGGACCGGACACATAATTTAAGTGTGATAAATGGCCACTAGGACCATGATTGTACTGGATTACATAGACCGGGGGCCATGCCCCCAAAATAGGTTACAACAAATACACGGCACGCAGGCCGGACAAATTACAACAACAAAAAGAAAATCCCTCACTCATCCATCTGGTCGGCAGGCTTGGGCTGAGGCTCCTGGTTCTCCGCGGGCTGATCCTCGGCATTCTTTTCAAGAAGGGAGTCAGGCATAGCGATTCGGCCATCTTCAACATGCGCCAGATAATGAGTACCCTCAGTGGAAAAGTCAATTATGGGGTTCACCACCCGCAGTTGAGACACGGCATTCCTGAAGGATTCGTCCGTAATGACGATATTATCATCGTCGGCCGCCAACATACGGGCAACTAGCTCAGACCTTGTCTTCAGTTCCTTCACATCCTCGGGTTCATCTTCGCCCGGAGCATTGACCGCCCTCAGTTGCTGGACCACCTTCTCAACCGCCTTCTTCCCCACAGCCAGCGTAGAATTCTCCTTCTTCAGCCTGGCTACCTCCTCGTCAGCCTTCTTTTGGGCATCGTCAGCACTCTTCACCTCTTCCGTGAGAGATGCCACGGTAACCCGAGCAGGCCGAAGTTCAGACTCAGTTACAGAATCCCCTTCAGCATATATAACCGCCATTTCCAGAACTCTGACCAGTGCAGAGGTATCCTGGGCCATCAACGCCCTCTTGCTCGGTCGGTCCATACTTTCCAGCCGACGAGATTCTGCCCACGGCACGACCAATGAGTTTCCCTTAAAGAATCTTCTATCAAGTATGCAAGGAGGGAGCTAGAACTTCCCTTTCTCTAGGGCTCGGCTGAGAACCAAGGCGTCGTTGGCCCTCGGCCGCTTGGTTCGTGAGGCCAAAGGCAGAGGAGATCCCCGGGAGCAGGAGTAGGAGAAGAGGTCCCTGCAGCAGACTGAGCAGAAGTGGGAGCACGCGCATTGGCAAATCGAGACTTCGGAGGAGCCGTTCCGGGCTTGTTCCTCGCAAGAGCATTCTTCACCATCCTCTCATGAGCCTGAGGCATCTCACCTGCATGAACAGAACACGAGCATGTTAGATACGAGAAAAGAAAATAGTTCGGGCAAATTAAAATAACTAAGACTACCGAGCAGCTTCTGGGCTTCCGCAGGAGTCTTGCACTCCAGGAGTGCCTTGGTATTAATAAAGCGGTATTCAACCCTCTGGATACCATCCTCCTTGAAGATCGGTTCACCCTTCTTCGTCTAGCATTGAGCGAGTAGGAAGGAGTTAACGTACTTCACCAGCGTCTCATACGCAACGGCATCCTGCTCGTCTAACTCGTGCGGCTGAAGAACGTAATCGTCGGGTATCTTGGTGAAATGGCCAGGTCCCCAGTGGATGGGGAACTTGTACACTCTCTCCCCGATAAACTTCCCAGCCTCATCGCGCATCTCGTTTCCCTCCGCGTCAGCCTCGATCTCCCAGAGATAAGTACTGTCCTGGGCAGCTTCTGTTGAACGTCCGTATCGATTAAGAGAAAGGCTTGAACAGCTTGCGAGGCTGCTTCAACGAAACCCAACCGTACTTCCTCCCCGACAACTGCCGTTAAAGGTGGAAGACTGTGAAGAACAAGGGAAGAGTAGCCTATATCTTCAAGAAATCATAGGTCAGCTCAAACGCCCGTATAAAGGCCAGTGAGTTCGGGTGCAGCTGCGTAGAGGCCAACTTCAAGTGCAAAAACACTAATAGCTGAAAATCAGTGAACGGAAATCTCAATCCCAGCTCTTTGAAGGCATATTCGTACATAGTGAAGCGATCCCCAAAATCCGTGCAGACCCAATCATCCTCGGAGGGAAAGTGCACCTTCCACTCCCCCTCTGGCCCGACTTCCGTAAAAACATCCCCTAAATATGTGGCAAAGGTGGTCCCGTGCTCGGCTGGTTCAGCCACCTCCCACTCCTCCGCGGAATCCTCAACGACATCCTCTTCCATATCTTCCATTTCCTCTTCTTCACCGACCTCGCTGGGGATACTTGAAGTCGTCGAACTACTGCTGTCCGAGGAACTCGCCTCTTCCTCGGACGAGTCCAAGATAATTTCTCCATCTGGCCCCGTCGCCATATCGATCACCTGAAAAGCAGAGAAAAAAGTGAATTCGACAATAGATCAAATCCACCCTTCCACCGCTAGTCAAGTGAAAGGGGGCGCAAAGGGCTGAGGAAGACATCCCCGACCTAAGCCCTAACATCAAAAGAAAAATTCAGAAACCTCACCGCGAAGAGACGCCCGAGACAAATTATCCCCAGGCGAGGAGCTTCCCCGTGCTCATACCCAGTTTTCGTTTGAAGCATCGCCGGAAACCGCAAAGCTTCACCGGAATCTGGGAATATTCGACCGGATAATTCATCACCAACCCAGAAGATGAAAGATCGCGACGGTTACACATGCATCGTCGTCGCAACGATGCCATGAACCGCCTTCCTCACTAAAACATACTAAAAAGTTCGGCGACGCATCAGAAGTGGAGAATGACATAACCACCGTCCACCACCAACAACCGCCAGAAACGAAGCTAATCATCCTCTAAACCTAAGCCCTAACCGCATGCAATCTACCATTGGCCATCGAAATGGGTAAAAGAGCAAAAAATCAACGAACTTGCTTGATTAAGAAGATGAAAAATGGTTGCCCGGAATTTGGTGTGGTGGCCGGAGTAGCAAACGGCGGTGACGGGAAAGAGCTCTGAAGAAGATGAAGGGAAGCAAGAGTGAAAAGTTCAAAATGAAACGGACTTTCCCCTTTTATACAGAGAGGCACGTGCAGTGGCATGTGCTCGTAGGCCATGATGGCTATTAACTAGCCATCATTTCCTATTAACTGCTACACGGAGCACTAGGCACACGTGGCGCCCTAACGTTTCCAATTTTGACTAACCGTCAGTCTCCCTGTTCGACGGGCAACGCAGTCACGATTATGAATGCCACGGACACCAGGGGTCACGGACACCACGAGACCCTTCCCCATCACCAAACGACGACTTCACGCTAGCTCCCAGGAGCAACGAGCTGTCCTTAAGTCATCACTTCCATGCTCGGGAGCAACGACTTGGGGGGCTCCTGTTCTGGACTGGACCAATGGCCAGGCATGGCCCAATCCACTTCTGCTCCAGAACGGCCAAATTGCCTAAGTCCAATCCACAAACGGGCAAAAGTTACCTTTTTGCCCCTCCAGCCGGGCAAGGACTCCATCGCTCCTCCCCGAAAATGCTGCCCGTTACACACGACTTCTCCACTCCCCGAACAGCTGAGGGCATGTGCCCGAAACTATGCTTATGCCCGACATAACGGCTAGTTTTGGGCAGTTACCTATTCTTCGGGAAAACGGTTATTTCGCCCCGAAAATAGGACCGTTGGCCACGCGCTTGAGGGCATTATATAAACCCTCTCACTTGAGAGGGCCAGGTATCTAATATTCACCCTACGAACTAATACTTTGTTCTTGCCCTTTTCTCTGACCCTTTCTTACTTGAGCGTCGGAATGGCTTGCAGGTACACCCCCTCCTCCTCTCCATACGCCCAGCATCTCAGACGTACTTGGTGGCTCACTTCTACAGGATCTGATCCAGCCTTCACGATCAAATATAAAAATTTTCCAATTATTACTAAATACTTTAAATAATTTAAATATCTCTAATAATTCAAATAAATCATATTTTATTTTTCTACTCTCAACTTTATAATCCTAATAATTATAAAATTACTAAAATACTCATAAATTCCTCAAAACCCCACAATAACACATATAACACACAAATACTCCTATAATTAAAAAAAGATTAATTTAAAAACCAGATTCTTAAAAAAATGACAATAATCAAATAGTTTAAGCAATTTTCTTTAGGTTCTTCGATTTTTTGAAGAATGAATATGTTATGGTGTTGTAATTTTTGTTTTATACACATATTGTATGTCTTGTCGGAGATATTAATCAAATTTATTTATTTATTTATTTTATAATCAAGACCTTAGTCGTGGATATAAGAAATATTTCTTGTAGTAAATGAATAAGCTTCCATTAATAAAATTAGAGGAATTTATTTGACACTCTCAAACTTTCACTTGTCACCCATACATTTTATTTAAATGTCTATTTAGAAAAATTCTATGATTTTATACTATATCTTTCAAATATTCAATATAAATAATTTTGAAAAAAATAAAAAACCTTTGTTTTATATCCATACAAAATATAAAGGTGCGCCATTGTTTTTTATAAATTTAGTAGTTTATTTTTAAGAATTATTTAAAACACACGAAATTAACACTTATGAACTTTTGATAAAGTCATGAATTAAAAAAATTAAAAAAAATCCATGTTTTGATTGGTCGATGGTGAGATTTAGTCTCCATAAAACTTTAATAAGGAAGTGACAAACCTATGGCGTATTTATCTATTCTTGAAGCTAAAAACTACATCAAAAACCTAACTTACTGTTCGCTGGTGAATTTGGCGAACAACCTCTGGTTTTCTAATTTATGAAAATTAGTTTACTAACAGGACCAACCAAACAAATCCTAGGACAAAGTGCTTTTGAGAATGTCTTTGGTTTAGAAAAAATGTATTCGTTTTTGTGTTTTCTAAGGTTTCCTCTAATATTTTCTTCACTAAGAGAACAAGGATGCAATAATGGCGAAAAAGTAATTTGAGATAAACTTAAACTGGAAACAAAGTAAATTGCTGAGATGAAGGAAATGACTTGAATGTAAAGAAATGAAAAAAACTTGGAATTTTATAAAAATGCATAAACGTAGATTGGTGTTTCCCATACATACATTTCCAGAACACTCGTTTCTCTTACACGGTTACTTTGAGTATTTACGGTAATTTGTACAGAATTTGGAACACACTGAATTTAACACCAAGATCCCCTATTTATATACAAACGAAATAACTACCCATAACAGCTATCTCTCCTAATGGCGACAAATGTCATTCTGCATGAGATGCATTCCACGCGTCCAATTTCAAAAGTGAAACTCCCTCCTGAAATTTAAAATTCAAACACCCGTCGAATGGAACCATTTCCTCTTATGTCGAAATTATCTTCCTTCCTTAAAAAAAATATGTCAATGCTTCCCCTAAGTACCATGTTCCTTCTACTGGCCTCTTTTTCGTCAAAAGCTTTTTAATTGCAATGTCCTGTCGAAAGTTTCCATTTTCTTTTGAACCATTTCCTGGCGTCGAAATTGGCCACCTACAAATTGCCCCCCAAAAAATGAATTTTCGACCGAGGGAGAAAAACATTTTTTGCCAATGCAATTCAACGCCATGAATCCTTCGACTAGTGACTGTTCATATGATTTAGATGTTAGAAATGTCAGAATCATCATTACGCTTTTCCCAAAACGTCTTTTCAGCCCACGTTTCTGAGATCTTCATCATTCCTACTCTAATCTCTATCACATCGTGGGTCAAAAAACCCTAACTGCCACCGCCAGAATCATCCATCTTATACTCTCCACGTGTCCCACGATCTTTTCAATACTTTTCCCATTTCCAATTCTGAATACCAACCGCTTCTATTCTTCTACTTATATATAGGCTAAAGATTTCATTTTTTCCACCCTTTTGCGTTTCTTCTCTCCAAAAACTCTCTTCAAACTTCATCTTCTTCATTTTTCCTCTCTATTTCTTTGCAATCAACAATGGCGTCCTCCGTTACTCCAAAAGTCACCGGTAAAGATTCTCGGAAGTCCAACAGCTTAGCACCAGTGGAAAGAATCTTCGGTCCTATGGTGGTGGGAAATCAAGAGTATGTTCCAGAACCTCCCAACGAAGAGGAAAAATGCTCAATTTATCAATCTCAGGTACTCATTCCTATCTTAATTTCTGGAAAATCCCATGCCATGTTAGGACCGTTACCTGACTTAACATTAGACCCAGTTAAGGTACGAGAATTTTTTCCAACCTACCATCGCTATAAACCCATAGCAAATGGGGTTAGACCTAGAATGGATAAGGAGAAAATTATAGATGAAAAATCCAAAGTAGATGGCCAAGGGACCCTTTCTGACGAAGTCATAAACTTAGAATACATGAATAAGTTTAGAATTTTTAGATCCTGTCCTCTGTCGAAAGATCCCTCTGATTATCTGGCATGGTTGGAAAAGATAGAAAAGGTTAAAAGCAATGATTGGAAAACCATGGGCATTTATGATCTTATTCAGCTGTCAAAAGTAGGGCCAGGATATTGTCCTTCCATGCTTCTAGCTTCCCTTTATTTCTGGGATAACACTTACAACAACTTCCACATTCCTTATGGGATGATTACTCCTACCCTTTTCGACATAGCTGCCATTACTGGCTTAAGCCCTCTAGGAATCGATTATGATCCAAACTTGCTAGTTGATGACTCAATAGGCTTCAACACCAACAAAGCCACCTTTACAGCCTATATTGCCAACTATCATGACAAGGAAACCAATGAAGTATCTGATCAAGAGCATGTAGCCTTTCTGGCCCTTTGGCTGTCGAGATGCGTTTTTTGCTCAAGATCTCTCCAAGTGGCGAAGCGTTATATCACCATAGCAAATCAGCTTCACACTGGGCACTGGCTATGTCTTAGCGAGATGATTTTGGCGAATCTATATGAATCCCTTGGCGAAGGAGTCACCATCTTGAAGAACATCAAGGAAAAGAAAACTTTGCTGTTATCAGGGCCTTTTTGGCTCTTACAATTGTGGCTCAATGCCACTTTCGAAGCCTCCCTCCCCAACAAACCAATTGTGGATACAGCTGCTCTAGGGGACAGAAGAGTCGAAGGTCTTCGTTTGGCACAACTAACACCCCATGACGAAGGTCTGAGTCTCCAACAAACCTTTACGAGCTATGTCATGATGTTTGCTAAGCGTTATAGTTTTACACCCATCATGGCTCCTTTTGCTGAGAGGAAGGTTGGACCCTCATGGTTTACCAGAAAACTTCCCCTGGAGTCGAAATCTCTGGAAGACGAATTCCTCAACGTCTGGGAATCTTTCCTTACTCCAAGACTTCTAGTTTCCAAACTTGGCCCTTCTAAGCTCAAAGTTTCCCTTGTCAATTATCAGCCCAATCTGGTTTCTCGACAGTTTGGGTTGATACAAATAATACCAAAACCTCTCTTTTCCAGAAAAGGCTCTTTGATCCATTATAATATGACTCACACTGAAGACGAATGCTTTGAGTTGTTGGCGAAGTATTCTAATTTGGTCGAAATCCAACCAGTGGTCTTTCGACCTAGCTTCCTTTGCACTCAAGAGTTTGACGAATGGTGGAGAGCCTACTATAATTCTCAAATGTTTAACGTGGATTCTTTCTCATTCAACTGACCAGAGCCTTTGCCCTTGTGCAGGACAGGACCAAGAAAGGTACTTCTCGACACATCAAAGAAATCCAAGCTTTCCAGAAATACTTTGAAACTGCCTACAGGCCTAATGATCTTAGTCGAACCATACGCGAAGGAGCAGTTACTTTGAAACAAAAGTTTACAGAAAAGCTTGATGAGTTAAAACTACCTGCGTACGTTCGACCAGAACAACGTTATGAGGTAGCTTTTAAACTTTATCGCCCAAAATTTCCCCCTCTACCTTCTGCTGAAATTGGCGTGGCTCTTAGCCCTCCATTTCAAGATTGGTTCATTTGTGGGGATTCTCTGAAAACTCTTCGCCAAGAAAACCAGAAACGTGCCAAGCGAGTGGTTCCGACTAAGTACACCCTAGACAATTTCAAAGGCCACCTTCATATTGGCATAGTACACGTTCGCGTGGAAACTCCTATATATGAAGGTGTGGAAAATGGGAAGAAGTTCAATCTCACTTTTTATTTACTCAAATATATGCTATTTTATGCCTGACTCTTTTCTTCTTTTCTTCTCTAGCTATCAAGATTTAGACCAAGAAACCCGTCATAGGCGAAGCAACAACTGCTGGAGATGCAGAACCCCGGAAAGATACTGCCAAGGCACCTTTGGCGAAGGTATCAATTTACTTTTCTTTTAGTTCACCAAATGTTTTATTTTCTGAACTACTAATAAATTTTTTCTTGATCCACAGGGCAGTCGAAGACCGCCATCGACGCCAAAGAAAAGGAAAGCGAAAGAACAAGAAGTCAAAGCTACTGACACTGATGATGGCGATGAGTCGCCAGACCAAGTAAAACCTACCAAAAAGAAAAAGAAGACAACCAAACCTCCACCACAGAAACCTCCTACTCCCAGATTTTTAGAAAAAACTTTATCAAAAAATCCAGGCGAAGAAACCACTCCTGCTCCAGCAGAAAGCGAAAGCTCTAGCTTGAAGATCAACACTCCAAAGGTATGATTTTTCCTTTCCCTTTCGACGTTAAAAGGTTGTTTTACTTGTATTACCTTCTTTGATCTATTTATCTTTCAGGTACCTGTCGATATTCATGGACATCCCATGGTCCAAGTTCTCCCAAAGACCAGCAGTGATCCCACTTATAATCCAGCCAGCGCCTCCAAATCCTCTCCTAAAAATTTGGCAAAGGAATCAGCTACTGAAGTAAACCAACCCACTACTATTTCCACACGAATTCCAAAGGTAGTGGAAGAAGAAACTGGTCCTGAAACTGAAGACTTAATCGAAATTGGTGGGGATAATGTGATGCCCACTGCAGTAGTTGTCCCAAGAAATGAACCTGAAGACCAATCCCCCCCACTCAGAATTTGTTGACAAAGAGAAAGATGAGGAGGCTGCAAGTGATGCCGAAGAGGAGGAAGAAAAAGAAAATGAACAGCCGCCAACTCCCACAGCTATTACTGACGAAGAGAAAGAAAGCGACAAAGAAGGTCTTGGCAAAGCAAATAAGATTGCTTCGACCACAACAACTTCGACCCGACTTTCTCACGAGGAGCTTGAAAGCCTGAAGGTGCAAAGACCTTTTGAGTACTTAAAGACCATGCTTAGTTCCCGCTACAATTTTGCTAACACTACCATTAGCAGTTCAACAACCTCAGGGACTACTTCTGATGCCAAATCAGTGGACGAATCTCTAGCCAACATTCGACAGAAAATTCTTGATATTGACTTATTTCAACTTCTGGTGAATGATTCATCTGCTCAATTCGACCTAAAGAAAATCCTAAAGCAAATCAATGTCCTGGAGGCTCCCCCTGAAGTCACTGATGTGGTGTTGGACCTCACCACCTTGATAGATCTTGTGGTAACTGACATTAATCGACTTCGAGAGTACTCCAAGAAGCTTGAAAATAAGACAGAAACCCAACTTGCTGAGTGGAATGCTGCTTCGAATTCGTCCAACAAAGTAACTGAACTGGAGCAAGTATCTGAACAAAATAAGCAGGAAGCAGCTTTGTGTGGTGAGAATATCCTTAAGTGGAAGAAGCAAATTGCTGCTCTTCAAAGAAAAATTTCCCAGGCGGAAAAGCGTCAAGCAGAATTGCAACAGAACGACCAGGAGGAAATCCATAAAGAGCTTGAAGTTGGTGTGCATCATGTTGATAGGGCCCGCAAGCTTGGTGAGGAAATTGAGGAGCTTTCGAAAGGCAAGGCACTTTGTGAGCGTCGTCTCCAAATCCAGAGGTCGAAATTTGAGAAGCTGAAAGCATCTTTTCCCGTTTGAATACTTGTAATTTTTTGTTTGGATTTTTAAAGCCCTTTTGTAATGACATTGGATTTATATTATTTGGCGATAAGATTTTCAATCCGCCAGGTTGCTTTTCTCTGCATAATTATTCGACTGTTATTTTAATTTCTTGTAATGTGGGCCTATATTTTTTCAAATATTTCCCATTTATTTTTAATATACGCTTATCTTTATCCATTTCTTCGACTTCATATGCGCCATTGGAAAATACTCGTCTAATTTGAAAAGGTCCTTCCCACTTAGGGGACCATTTTCCCATAAGTCTGTCTTTTCGATCCATGGGGAGAATTACTTTCCAAACTAACTCACCAGTTTGGAAAGTCTTACATTTCACTTTCTTATTGTAAAACCTTTCGACTCTTTCTTTTTGCCTTTTCAATAAATCCAACGCATTTAATCTTTCTTCGTCCAAATCAACTAATTCGTCCATCATCATACTCCAATATGTATCTGATGGAATTTCATGATGCCTCTGAATTCGAATCGACTGCAAATAAACCTCAACTGGTAAAACTGCATCATGTTCATATGTCAATCTAAATGGAGTAGTATTTGTTGCTTCTTTGGGGGATGTTCGACAAGCCCATAAGATTTGATCCAACGTCTTATGCCAATTCTTAGGCTTTGTCCCCACGTGCTTTTTAATCAAACTTATCACCACCTTATTCGCTGCTTCGACTTGTCCATTTGCTTGAGCGTAATAAGGTGTCGAAGTGAGAAGCTTGAATCCCATCTCCTTTGAAAATGTTTGCATATTCTTCCCAGTAAACACAGATCCTTGATTTGTTGTTATTGTCTCAGGTATCCCATATCTATAGATGATATGCTTTCGAATGAATTCTATGACCGCTTCTTGATCAACATTTACCAAAGGTATGGCTTCTATCCATTTTGTGAAATAATCTATTCCAACCAAGATGTATCTTTGGCCTTTCGACGATGGTGGTCGAATTTCTCCAATCAAATATAAAGCCCAACCCCTAAATGGCCAAGGCTTCACAATAGAATGTAGCTCACTTGCAGGAACGTGTGGTATTCCTACATGTACTTGGCATTCCTGGCAACCTTTTGCAAATTCGACACAATCCTTCAACATTGTTGGCCAATACATTCCCTGTCGAAATAACAACCATTTCATCTTATGGCCTGCTTGATGAGCACCACATGCTCCACTGTGCACATTCGACAATGCTGCAAAAGCTTCATCTTCGCCTAAACATTTTAACAAAACTCCCTCTGAAGTCTTTTTAAACAACTCATTTCCAAAAAGCACATAACTTAACGCTCTGTACTTAACTTTTCTTTCGACTTTCTGATTTGGGTCTTGTAAATAGTCCTTGATGGGCTTTCTCCAATCTTAGACTCTCGAATCGTCTATATTAAATATCTCAAAACTCTCTTCGTCACCATACCCTAACTTTATTGTCTCCAAATCTGATGGGGACAACTTAGTTGATACAACTCTTCCTCTTACTTCAATGGCCTTTTCCAACTTTTCTTTCGACACTTTATAACCAGATGCGAGTTGCGCCAAATCATTCGCCACTTGATTTTCCATTCGAGGAATATGTCTGATAGTTACACTGTCAAATTTCTTCAAAATCCTGTTAGCTATTACGAAGTACATGATTAAATTTTCTTTAACACACTTGTACTCCTTGGTCACTTGCTTTATTACCAACTCAGAGTCTCCCATTATTTCGACTCTAGTTGCCCCCAATTCCAATAAAATTTCAAGTCCAGTTATCAAAGCTTCATATTCTGCTTCATTGTTCGAACATAAGCCTTCAACTTTGTACTTGAATTTTGTTGGAATTCTGTTAGGAGAAATAACCAATAGCCCAATGCCAGTTCCATTCTTATGACTGGAACCATCGAAGTATAGTTTCCATGGCTCTATTTCGACATATTCAACATAATCTTCATTTATGGCGTGGTCAGCTATAAAGTCAGCCATCACTTGTCCCTTAACATCCTTCAAAGGCAAATACATTAGGGAATATTCAGTCAATGCCAAAGCCCATTTCCCAATTCGACTATGTAAAATTGATTTTGATAACATATGCTTTATTACGTCAAAATGAGAGGAAATATATACATCGACTAGTTTTATGTAGTGCTTTAACTTCATACACGAAAAGTAAACACACAGACATAGCTTTTCTATTACACTATACCTAGTTTCGGCATCATTTAAGACTCTACTGAGGTAGAGATGGCTCTTTCGACGCCATTCTCATCCTCTTGACATAACATACTTCCTAATGTCCTATCTGATGCCGCTATATACAACCTCATACTTTTACTTCTACAAGGAGACATCAAGATTGGGGGATGGGTCAAGTATTCCTTGATTTTGTCGAATGCATCTTGTTGATCCTGCCCCCATATAAAATCTTCCTTCTTCAGTCGAAGTAGAGGAGAGAAGGCTTGCGTTTTTCCACTAAGGTTAGAGATGAACCTTCTGAGAAAGTTGATCTTCCCAAGCAGAGATTGCAACTCCTTCTTTGTCGATGGCGCTTTCGCCTCCATTATTGCTTTGGCTTTGTTTTCATTGATTTCGATCCCCTTCTTGTGGACCACAAAGCCAAGGAAATCTCCCGCCTGCACACCAAAAGCATATTTGAGAGGGTTCATTTTTAAACCAAACTTCCTCATCCTTTCGAATGATTGTCGAAGATGATCAATATGATTTTCGCCTAAAACAGACTTAATTACAATGTCATCTATATAGATCTGCATAAAAGTTTTGATAAAATCATGAAAAATCGAATTCATGGCTCGCTGATAAGTTGCCCCAGCATTTTTTAAACCAAAAGGCATTACCACCCATTCGTAGGTGCCTATGGCTCTGTTGCACCCCAAAATTTGCCCTCCTTACTTTAGTACTAACTGGCTTATGTTTCATTGCATTTTTACATTATCATATGTGCATATCATTGGTTCTTAGCATGGGGTCAAGGTGCCTGAGATATTCTTCAAAGGGATCACTCTCTCCTAACCAGTGCATGAATTAGGGTTTTGGAATTCTTGGATTTATTGCTCCAATGGGCAAGCTACTTGGGTTTTTATCATCACTAAATAACATATCTTATCTTTGTTGGAGAGGATACACATCACATTCAGAGGAATTTGGATTTGGAGACTGTGTTATTTCCTCCTAGACTGAGGGTACCAAAACTAGGGTTTGCTATAAAGTCAGTTTATTTCTGATTTTTTGGGCAAGACTTGATTCCATGGTATTCCTTGGGTCCCTAAGCATCTAGGAGTGGAAGATTATCCATCAGTTTGGTTCAGGAGAGACTTAATTGATCAGAAGATTGGAAATCAGGTGAATGAAGTAAAAGTCAACGGTGAGAGGAGAAGTCAACTGTGGAATTTTGAGGTTCTCTCCAAGGTTTTCAAGGTCTCACATCCTTATATGGTCCTCAAAAGTCAAGTTTCATTCCATTTATCAAGAATCAGGAGTTGGTGCAAAAGTTACTAAACTTGGAAATGACCTATAATTTGAAAGTTTCCTTTTTGGGCAAGTTCCTGCACTGCATTCAACTTGACTTTTCATCATCAAGAAAGCTTCAAATGAATTTTTCTCCAACATGAAATTTGAAGATCTTTTTCTCCTCTTTCCAACAAGTACTAGTGGGTCTCCATATCATTTGTAAAACTCAGGTTATGATCAAAAGAAGAAAAAGTGGTTTTTAGGGTTTCTCATGGTTCCATTTTCACAACTTTGGGCATAATGACCTATAATCAATTCCATTGCTTCATGCCACATTCTAATATCAAAGAATATTCCTTGAGGATTATTTTGGGAACAAGAATTAAGAAATTCCATGGTTTATTCTTCACTTATTTTCCATTATTTAAAATTGCCAAAATGTTGAAAACTCATTAACCAATACATCTCAAGGCCCAATTCCAATTTGGGTGTGATTAGCAATTCAGATGTAAGTAATCCATCATGGAATTCTTAAGTGTACACGCATGGAGAGAGGTGTAACTCACATTATGCAATTTTCTAAAAATCACCCAAACTCACTAAACAAGGAATTGCCCAAGCCCAAATCATTATCAGTGAAAAACCCTAGTCTATTTAAACCCATTCATGCACTGGTTAGGGTTTCATCACGTGCTTTTGGAGGAGAACAAGAACTTGAACCCTAAAGCCTTTCACACTCATATCTCTCAATCCATTAGGTCTTTTCAAGAACTTCTTCCACAAACCTCTTCCTGGTGATCCATAGAGTAAAAACCAACCATCATTCGCAGCTAAAAGCAAGGATTAGGAGTGCATAGCTTCAGGTTGGTCACTTTTTTCATGATCACGAAACTCTCCTTTTAAGTATGCATATTGATGTGTGATGTCTGCTGATCATCCTGATATAATTTGTTTGGTGTTTGGACGTATGTATTGGTTGTTCTATGTGTTTAAAGTTTTGAGCCCTAACATATTTCTCTTCGTTTTTTATTATGCTTTGGTTGTTTGCAAATTTGGATTGGATATTTGGAATCCTCATGATTTTCTGGTCAGGAACATGTACTCCTTTGCGTTTTCTGGGCAAGTTTTGAATTGCAGGTGGTGGAGGAGTCGACCGGAACCCTAGTTCCGGCGACTGGTGCGGTGGCCGGCCGGTGAGGGAGTCCAACGAAGAAGACGAAATCGTGACCGTCCATGGTCACGATCCAATGGCCAGCAGCTTGCCACGTTATTTTCCTTTTTATTTTTTTTCTAATTTTTGTTTTATGATCTGGTGTTTATTACCTCACGGTAGTTATCATGCTCATCCAATCAGGTTATGTTATTTTAATTACTTTTGTTTTCGTTGACTCAAGCATGTCCGTCAGATGGATCGTGTGAATGGAAGTACGCCAACGCATTAAAAATGCGCGTGCCTGGCACATGGGGTGTGTAGGGTACACTGGTTGTTTGTGTGTGCATGAGTATATGGTAAGTGTGGTGTGCTTTGCATCTTGACCGTTAATCATGCATAGTATTTGATTTGGTTGACTCCACAGGGCGCGTTGGATGCATCTAACGGTAAGCATTCAGTCAATTGGTTGACTAGAGTCCATACGTGGACTATTGCTTTTTTTATTATTTTTTCTGATTGGATTAGTACCTGGGCCTACTTCCTACACCCCTCCCTCTAAGCCCAGTTTTATTTCTAACGTGTTTTACTTACTATCTGCACCCCCATGCATTTTTAATTTATTTATCTTATTTAATTCATTACATTTTCATTTTTATTTTTTTTAAATACATTCTTGCATTTAAAAATTACCATAAAATTCATTCATCCTTTTTGTCATTTTATAAAATTTTCCAAATTTTATTTTTTATTTTTATCTTATTTTTTATCATCTAAATTAAATGTTAGTTTATTTTCTTTTTGAATTACCCATATAATGCATACTTAAATTTGTTTATTTTATTTCTCTGTATCCATAAAATATTTTCAATCCGTTCTTTTTGCATTTGTTAGATAATATTCTGAAGTGCATTAAAATATTTTTCTTTAATTTTTAAAATTATTGCATATTGCATTTTGGTCCTTCCCTTTGGCACATTGAACCCTACTTTTCATCTGAGCCTTGCATAATTATTTGAGTGACTAACACCTTGAATTTTTGCAGGAGTTTTTGATATTTTGTTTGCCTCTGGTTGAATAATATTGATGTTTAATTTGGGAATTTTGGAAGCTATTTCTCTAATTATTTAATTACTTTCACTTGAGATCTGCTTGTATGTGTATTTCTGATCACGTCTGGTTATCTGTTTGAAGAGGCACTTGTGCCATTGTTTTGGGTTTGTTTATTTGACTTCATAAACCATGTTTGGACTGTTATAGGTCATTTAATCATTATTGTTTGGGTTTCATTTGCCTTAACATTACTTGTGTTTGTTTTGTGCTAACTTCTCATGCAGGGGCTGAGGTAAGTTCTTCAAGGGTGTGGATAATCATCCCTATTCACCCTTACTCTTTCTGTCTCTCATCTTTTCTTTTCTTTAGGCTTAGGTTGTCGTCAAACCTCACTAACCGTAGGTCACCCATGCATGATAACATTAGGACTCTTAGTTTCCCTTTAGAGTTTCCTTTGTGTCTTCTCTCTTCTCATCTCAGAACTTCTTGAAAACACTTAATAAGGATAAAGTGTATTGCGCACGAGCCTTAAGCGTGGGGAATGAGAAATGAGGGGCTTCCTCTCATCTTTCTAGAGTGCTTAGCGAGCGTCCTGTCTTGGGAGGATGCGTTAAGTATTCGCCCCTGTGCCCTAGACTTTGGTGCAATGCAAGTTATGAACTAACTTAAGTCACTTCTGTCCTAAAAAATACAAACAAACTTCAAACCTTTTTGTCCTTCAGGATTGTCAAATTAAAGGCTATTTTCAAAAAGGGCACGTTGCTTTCCGTCTGAGACGCAAACAGGCATCGACCCTAACTGCCGGACGCGAACTTAACATCGCTCATAAAAAACACAAAAAGAACTTGGTCCGAACTACGTTGACTCTGAATTACCCATTGCACAAAGGGGGTACATAGGCCTAGGACGTCGACGTCCTACCGAGTCTGTCTTTGTTTTCCCCTCTCCGTCTTAGTACAGCCCTAGATGATAGTATAACTCACCCTTAGAATAGATAACAAGCGTGGATCCCATCGAGTACGATGGACGCGTGGGGTGCTAGCACCTTCCCCTCGCGTAACCGACTCCCGAACCCAGGTTATGGTTGCGATGACCATTCCTTTCCCTCTTCCTCAGGTTTAAGCGGTGTTCCCTTTCCCTCTCTTGGGATAAATTTACAGGGCTGGCGACTCTGTTTTCCGCGCCACTCTCGCATTTGTACCTGGATGAAAATCCTGGGAGCGACAGCTGGCGACTCTGCTGGGGAAATCTGGTTGACCTATGCTGGTCCATCCCTAAGCGAGTCAATCCTAGCGGTTGCTTGTCTTTGTTCTCTTTGGGTGTCTTTATGTTTGTTTTGTTTTATTTGTTGTATTTTATTTTTTACAGGTTTTCTGTATTGCATTCCATTTTTATTACTGTCATACTGCTGTGTTGTGCTGGATGTTCTTGTTTTGCAGGTTGGGTGGTTTTGAGACACAAGCCCAATACCCAGGCTTGAGTATACCCTAGGACTAGAGTGGAAAGTAGTGGGACCTACGTGCCCGCTTGGTACGTTTGTGTGTTCACGAAATTCACAACCAGACGAGGCTATCTTGGGACGCATCCTAACGTGTGTGTCTTGCGCATGTTGGGGTGTTGATCTAGAGAGCTGTCAACTCTGGTGACCGATCATCGAGAACCTTAGTGGAAACATCCCTCTTTAGTGGTGACAGTGGAAGACCACATCCTGTAGCAAACCCATTCGCACCCGAGGGCCCGCTTTGGAACTCGCATAGGATGGCCCCTATCTTTTGAAGAGAATCAGTGGAGGCACTCCTCGATTGACGATAGTACTGTACCCCGAGGGATGAATGTACTATTGTTTCTCGACCTCAGTGCCAAAGATGAAGACCTTCCGCTTTGGAGAATCAGTTGAGGCCTCCTCGATTGATGATGATGCCAAACCAGATATGGTGAACGTATCATCATTTCTCGACCTGAGAGCCCGGGATACTTAACATCCTAGTACCCACACGTGAGAGGGGATGGGTGTTTGCAGGTTTGCAGGTAACTGGAACCTTCAACCTACCCTGTTTTTCTGGATTTCTCATCAATGTCTGATTATTTGGGTTCTTGGTTATCTCAGTGGTTCAGAATTTTGGTTTTCTGGGTTGTGGTTCTCGTTCAGTTAACAACACAGCACATCCAGCAGTGTTGCCTTGACCCCATGTTTGCATGAGCATGTCATTTTCTTGCATTCTAACATGTTTGACACTTTTCAGGGCTTGCATCTTACTCTTGATTCCCGTTTTCTGAGGTTACTTCAGCATGGATGTCCAGAGAAAGAAGACTGTTGCCTATTCGTTCCCAGATCCGACTTTGACATTGATTCACAAGTTGATTAATATGGCTGGTCCCGGAGTTCGTACAGAGTTCAGTGGAGGGTATGGGAGACTTCTGAAGTTTGTTTATAATATCTCCAAGTATGAGAAGGATGCCATTCATACACTTCTTCAGTTTTACGATCCGTCTTTGCGTTGCTTCACTTTCCCAGATTA
Organism: Lathyrus tuberosus; assembly: GCA_022829125.1. Classification (NCBI taxonomy): domain Eukaryota; kingdom Viridiplantae; phylum Streptophyta; class Magnoliopsida; order Fabales; family Fabaceae; genus Lathyrus; species Lathyrus tuberosus. The sequence goes on along the minus strand of JALAZF010000199.1, from coordinate 1,864,152 downwards.
CATCTTGCCCCAACGTTGGAGGAGTTCTCATTTATTTTGGGAATCCCTATCAGGCATGACATAGTTTTCTTTTCTGAAGAACACCCCGGGGTAAAAGAAATGGCTGTTGCTCTTCATATTAGTGAATCCGTTCTGAACAGTAATATTGAAGAAAAACAAGGAGTTAAGGGTTTCTTATTGAAGTTCTTGTTTGATCAAGCTTGCATACATGTCAAAGAGAAGAATTGGACTGCTTTCCAAGCTATTTTGGCTATGTGCATCTATGGAATTGTCCTGTTTCCGAATGTTCCTGATCTGGTGGATATGCATGCCGTCAGAATCTTTATTTCGAAGAATCCTATACCTACCTTGCTAGGTGATGTGTATCACTCAGTTCACTACAAGAATGAGAATAGGCGTGGAAAAACTGTGAGTTGTTGTGCACCACTCTTATCTACTTGGTTTCTGAGTCGTCTCCCCGAATCTGGCGCTTTCGTCGATATGAAAGATTCTCTGAAGTGGTCAAAGAGGGTTATGGGCTTGACTGCTGACAACATTGTTTGGATCAATCATGACTTGCTAGGAATGGAGATTATTTGCAAGTGCGGAGAATTCCCTAATGTACCCTTAATAGGGAGGAAAGGTGGAATTAACTACAATCCTTCCCTAGTTATCAGGTAGTTTGGTTATCCTTTGAAAAGTCCACCCGAAGAGCGAGATGTCAGAGAGTCCTTATTCTTCAATGGTATTGAGGATCAAGAGATGATAAGGAAGGTTGTGAATGCTTGGAAACAGGTAACCAAGAAGGGTAAAATGTCATTCGGGAAATGTAATAACCGGGCTTTCCCGTCCTATAAAGAGTGGATTAAGAAGAGAGTAGAAGAGGAGTTTCTTCCCTTCCCGGTGGAACCACCTTTGTATCCTTTGATGATCGAGCCTCCTACCACAGTTGAGTTGGAGAAGTATAATAGGTTATGGGCTGAAAAGGAAAGGCTGCGGGAAGAAAATAGTGAGCTAAAAAGAGAGATTTATCAGTGGAAACATGAGCGGGGTGAAGCTATTTATACCGCCAAGTTGAAGACAGAGCTTCTTGCTAAGGCAGAAAAAGAGCTAGCGGACATGGTCTCATCCAGACAAAGGATGAAAGAAGCTTTGGATGGTATCAGTAAGGTTCTCGAATCTAAGAAAGAGGAATTAGACAAGGCTTTGCTGAAAATCCACAGGTTCAATGATCACCAAGAGACTGCCATGACTGAGAATAAGAGAAAGGAAGACGGTTATCTAGCCCAGATTGATGAGTTGAAGTTGAAGCTCAAAAAGAAACACGCTGAGATACTGTCAGGGGTATTCAAGAGGCAAGTAGTCGAAGGTCGACTTAATGAAGCCATAGCCTCCATAGAGGAACTGAAGGTCCAAGCTGAAGTGAAGAGATCCAGACATGAGGGACCTAGCATGGATGGTGTTTCTGAAAAAGACGCTTGGGAGTTACGTTGCCGATACTTGGATGAGATCATACACAGGAGAGACCTTCTCATTCAAGAACTAATTCAGAGACCAAAGCATCCCGACACCAGAAAGCTATTCAAGGAGATTCAAGACTGGTGCAGAAAGCATAATGGATGGGGGGGGATTGACACTTGTGAATTTTGATGACATGCCGTAGTTTCTTACTCTTTTTATTGTATTTGGATCACCACCAGGCTTGTTGGTTGGGACCTATGATTCTTATGTTCAGACTTGTTACCTCAGATTATGATTGTTGACATTTGGCTTTTCTCTGGTTTTCTTAATATATGAGCAGAGGTTCCATTATATCTTGTTGTTAAACCGGAATCAAGGGGTGGATCGCCCTGTGAATTTTCAAGCATGTCCATTTGCATTTGCATATTCATAACCATTTTGCATAATCATTTTGCATGACAGATGTTTATCTCCGGTGTTCTTATCTTGTTCTCATCTCAGAATTGCAGATCAGCATATTCACCAGTATCCTACTAGACAGAATCAGAAGAGACTCATGGATCAGCTACAGAATGAGATCATTGAGATGCAGACTCGCATGAACCAATTCATGGAATTAATGCAAGGGGTTTCTCAGGGACAAGAGCAGTTGAGGATTCTCGTTCAGCTACTGATTGCGAGGGTTGATGATGACGGTGTCCTTCATGGAGGACTTCATACTGGTGTTACTGGTAATAATGGTCAGAATGGCCCCACTGGCGGGGGTATTCCTGTTTCTGGTGTTGTGATTCCTCCGGGCGGAGCTAAAAATGCTGGGGGAGGTGGTAATGGTGCTGGCGCAGTTCATGGCCGTCAGTATGATGATGTTCAAGATGATGCATTTTCTCTGCCAGGTGGGGATGTCGGACCCCAGATTGATAATGATCAGAGAATCAGGTTGATTGAGGAACAACTAAGGGGTGTTGTGAATCAGGATTCTGTGGGAATGGATCTAAAGGATTTGGGACTGGTTCCAGGCGTTGTTATTCCGCACAAGTTTCAGACTCCCACTTTCGAGAAGTATAATGGTATGTCTTGTCCAAGGACCCACGTGAGAGCATACGCAAGTAAGATGGCTGCGCATGCGAAGAATGAGAAGCTGATGATGCATTGCTTCCAGGATAGCCTATCTGGGGCATCCCTGGAGTGGTATATGCAACTGGAAAGGAAAGATGTGCGAAGTTGGAGAGATCTGGCAGGGGCATTTATTAGGCACTATCAGTATAACACTGATATGGCTCCGAACAGAACACAGCTACAGAATCTGTCACAGAAGAACAATGAGAGTTTCAAGGAGTACGCTCAGAGGTGGCGTGAACTGGCAGCTAGGGTTCAGCCTCCCATGTTGGAGCGTGAAATGATAACTATGTTTATGGCCACCTTACAGGGTCATTACTATGAAAAGCTGGTACCATGTATGACTGGAAAGTTCGCTGACTTGATCTTAGTAGGGGAGATGGTGGAAAGCGGAATTAAGGCGGGAAAAATATCAGGCAGTGAATGGGTCCTCATCTGGAGGAAGTAAGAAGCCTTATGCCAGTGGTTATAAGAAGAAAGAGGGAGATACAAACTCTGTGTCATCATATCGTGGTAGAGATGGACCTCGTCAGAACTACAATCAGCAGGTGGCTTCTGTAACCATCCCAGCAGCACCTCAGCAGCCAGCAGTGTCTCAACAACAAAATCAGGCTCCTTACCGATCACAGCCTCAGAATAGGAGGGATAGGCATTTTGACACTCCACCTATGTCCTACTCTCAATTATTCCAGCACTTGTTAAAACTGCATTTAATTCAGATGAGAACATTGGCTCCACCTACTGGTAATCCACCTCCCGGCTATGATGCCAACGCCCACTGTGAGTTTCATTCTGGGGCACCCGGACATCATACTGAGAACTGTAAAGCTTTTAAGCATAAGGTTCAAGATTTGGTGGATTCCAAAGCCATCAATTTCTCCAATGACGTTCCAAATGTCAATCAGAACCCGATGCCGAATCACGGTGGGCCGAAGGTCAATGCTATTATTAAAGACTGTGAAGACTTGAGTTTGATTTCAGATGTGAACGAAGTCCAAACTCCCTTGGGTGTGGTGAAGGAAAGACTGTTGAAGGGAGGGGTATTTCCCGGTTGTGATGAAGGTTGTGTAGGATGTGTGTCGCAGCCAGGCGGTTGTGAGTTATTGAAAGCAGGTATTCAGAGAATGATCAATGAAGGGGTATTACAGTTTGATAGAGGTTGCAAGCAGAGTAATGTTACTGACAGAGAGATTGATGTTGCCACGATAATAATTCCATTCAAGACAATAACTATATCAGCGCTGGCGAGACCAGCGCCAGTCACTATCATTGTTCCTGGACCAGTCCCGTATGAGACTACCAGGGCCATCCCATGGAACTATGGGGCCGAGGTGTTTGTTAATGGTAAGAAGCAGGAATTGGAAGACACATCAGCTGTGAATACAGGAGTTGGAAATCTTGTTGAAGCAGGGGCTATCACTAGGAGTGGTAGAGTCTTTATTTCGTCTGAGAATCAAGCTGGCAGTTCAAGACAAGACAAAGTTAAATAGATGATGGATGAGTCCGTACAGAGGCAGGAAGCTAATAACTCTATGACGAAGCCAGGTGGGGATACTTCCTCAGAAGACGTAGAAGAGTTTATGAGGTTGATCAGAAAAAGTGATTACAAGATTGTTGACCAACTTCACCAAACTCCATCGAAGATTTCCATTCTATCCTTACTGTTGTGCTCCGAGGCACACCGAAATGCATTGCTGAAGGTTCTGAATACGGCTTATGTACCGCAAGAAATATCTGTCAACCAATTAGAAGGGGTTGTGGCTCATGTGAATGCTGGTAATGGTTTGGGTTTCACCGATGTAGATCTGACTCCGGCTGGGAGGAATCACAATAATGCTCTGCATATTTCAGTGGAATGCCGTGGTTCTTTAATGTCGCATGTGCTAGTTGATATTGGGTCGTCTTTGAATGTATTACCAAAGAAGGCTTTGATGAAGTTGGATACTCGTGGTTTGATTTGTACACCAAGTGACTTGGTGGTACGTGCTTTTGATGGCTCCAAGAGGTCGGTATTTGGAGAGTTAGTTCTGTCGATCAAGGTGGGTCCTGAGATTTTCAACACCACCTTTTACATAATGGATATTCAACCTGCCTATAGTTGTTTGTTGGGCCGCCCATGGATCCATGGTGCTGGGGCAGTAACTTCTACGCTGCACCAGAAGTTGAAGTATATGGTGGATGGCCACGTTGTGACTGTTTGTGGTGAAGAAGATATCATGGTGACTCACCTATCGACCTTCAAGTATGTAGAGGTAGATGGTGAGATACAGGAAACGTTGTGCCAAGCCTTCGAAGCTGTGAAGATTCCCGAGGAACCCCCAAAGGCAGTCAGTCAGCCTGAGGTGGTTGCCCAACCTGAAGTTGTCAGACAACCAGAAGTTCCAATGTCCTCTTTCAAAGAGGCGCGCGCTATAGTTGAGGCTGGTGGTTCTCAGAAGTGGGGCAGTGTCATTGATGTTCAAAGGAAGAAAGATTCTCAGGGACTGGGTTACAAGCCACCTAGGCGTTCTGAAAAGCCTCCCAAGTTCTATGGTCCAGTCCGTTTCACCAGTGCCGGTGTTTTCTTCGACAGAGTCAATGCTATTGAGGATGAAGGAGATAGTGATCGTGATATGGATGAATGGATCCGTCCCTGTATTCCTGGTCAGAGTTTAGGCAACTGGTCCTCTGAGGAAGTCATCCAAGTGACGCGCCCGGAGTAATTTACTTTTGTTTTCTGTTATGTTGAGTCCTACGTTCTGCCCAAGACGTAGTGATATTTATTTGTAGGGCTTGGATGTTTTATTTGCTATTTTTTATCATCAATAAAGGACGTTTTTTTCATTCAAATATTTTGATCCCTGTCTTTCTATTTTTACTTTTTGCATTAACCCACATCAAAATGGCAATGTGTTTTCTTGTTTGTTGCACTCATAATGAACATAAAACATCCATCATGCAGGTTCCTTTGTTCAGATTCCACCCATGACTTAGCTATGGCCCGATATGACTTCGACAATCCTATCTATCAGGCCGAAGAAGAGACTGACGAAGACTGTGACTTACCAGAAGAATTAGCCAGGTTACTGAAACAAGAGGAAAGGGTTATTCTGCCTCATCAGGAGGAAGTTGAGACTATTAATCTGGGAACCGAGGATGTTAAATGAGAAGTAAAGGTTAGGGCTGCCCTGGAAGACACTATTAAGGGAAGATTGATTGAGTTGCTCTGAGAGTATGTGGATATCTTCGCCTGGTCTTACCAAGACATGCCTGGGCTTGACACTAACATTGTTTCACACCGGCTGCCGCTTAAAGAGGGTTGTACTCCAGTCAAGCAGAAATTAAGGAGGACGAAACCAGATATGGCTGTCAAAATCAAGGAAGAGGTTCAGAAACAGTTGGACGCCGGATTTCTTGCTGTGACAAATTATCCTCCGTGGGTTGCAAATATTGTACATGTACCTAAGAAGGATGGAAAGGTCAGGATGTGTGTTGATTACCGAGATTTGAATAGGGCGAGCCCGAAGGATGATTTCCCGCTCCCCAACATTGACGTGTTTGTGGACAATACTGCTCAATATTCTGTGTTTTCCTTCATGGATGGCTTCTCTGGGTATAACCAAATCAAAATGGCCCTAGAGGACATGGAGAAGACTACTTTCATAACACCGTGGGGAACATTTTGCTACAAGGTAATGCCCTTCGGATTGAAGAATGCTGGGGCAACCTATCAGCGGGCAATGGTGACTCTCTTTCATGATATGATTCATAAGGAGATTGAAGTTTATGTTGATGACATGATTGCGAAGTCACAAACAGAGGAAGAACACTTGGTAAACCTCCAGAAGCTGTTTGAAAGGTTGAGGAAGTTCAGGTTGAGATTGAATCCGAACAAGTACACTTTCGGCGTGAGGTTTGGTAAATTGCTGGGATTCATTGTTAGCGAAAGAGGTATCGAGGTTGATCCTGCAAAAATAAGAGCCATACAGGAGATGCCTGAGCCAAGAATAGAGAAAGAGGTTCGTGGTTTCTTGGGGAGGTTGAATTATATTGCTAGGTTTATCTCTCATCTGACAGCTACATGTGAACCAATTTTCAAGTTGTTAAGAAAGGATCAAGAGGTCAGGTGGAATGAAAATTGTCGAGAGGCGTTCGAAAGGATAAAGACGTATTTGCAGGAACCTCCAGTCCTTATGCCACCGGTGTTCGGGAGACTGTTGATTATGTACCTTACGGTTCTTGAGAATTCGATGGGTTATGTGCTCGGTCAACATGACGAGACAGGTAGGAAAGAGCACGCCATTTACTACCTGAGTAAGAAGTTCACTAATTGCGAATCAAGATACTCTATGCTGGAAAAGACATGTTGTGCACTCGCTTGGGCAGCCAAGCGCCTAAGGCAGTATATGTTAAATTACACAACCTTGTTGATTTCGAAGATGGATCCGATTAAGTACGTGTTTGAGAAGCAAGCACTTTCTGGAAGGATAGCCCGTTGGCAGATGGTGTTGACAGAGTACGATATTCAGTATGTTTCTCAGAAGGCCATTAAGGGAAGTGTCCTGTCAGAATACCTTGCTGAACAGCCGGTCGAGGATTATCAGCCAATGAAGTTTGAGTTTCTGGACGAGCATGTTATGTTTCTGAAAATGAAAGATTGTGAAGAACCTCTGCCTGACGAAGGACCAGAGATTGGGTCTCAGTGGAAGATGATCTTGATGGGGCTGTCAACTCATATGGTAATGGAATTGGGGCAATCATTACGACCCCGAAGGGTTCTCATATACCTTTCACTGCCCGATTAGCATTCGTGTGTACCAACAACGAGGCGGAGTATGAAGCATGCATCATGGGGTTAGAGGAGGCAATTGATTTGAGAATTAAGAACCTCGATGTCTATGGTGATTCCGCGTTGGTGGTTAATCAGATTACAGGAGAATGGGAGACTCGTCAGGCGAATTTGGTGCCTTACAACAACTATGCCAGAAGGTTGTTACCTTTCTTTGATAGGGTGGATTTTCATCCTGTGTCCAGAGCTGAGAATCAGATGGCTGATGCGTTGGCGACATTGGCATCCATGTATAAGGTGAACCATTGGAATGAAACTCCTTCGATTAGAATCATGCGTCTGGATGGACCAGCTTTTGTGTTTGCAATTGAGGATGTGTCAGATGGCAAACCGTGATATCATGATATTAAGGTTTTTCTGAAAAGACAGGAGTATCTAGAGGGTGCCTCCACCAAGGATAAGAAGACTCTGAGAAGGTTGGCAGGGAACTTTTTTCAGAACAAGGATGATGTGTTATATAAGAGGAACTTCGATATGGTCTTACTACGTTGTGTTGATGAACACGAGGCAGGCTTGTTGATGGAGGAAGTTCACGAGGGTTCTTTCGGTACTCATTCCAGTGGACACACCATGGCTAGAAAGTTGTTGAGAGCAGGATATTATTGGATGACTATGGAGTCTGATTGTTTCAAGTACTCATTCCAGTGGACACACCATTCCAGATTTATGCAGATAAGATGCATGTGCCGTCTACGCCTCTAAATTTGTTGTCATCTCCTTGGCCTTTTGCAATGTGGGGCATAGATATGATTGGAAAGATTGAGCCCACCGCTTCCAATGGGCATCGTTTCATTCTGGTTGCCATTGACTATTTCACAAAATGGGTGGAGGCAGCCTCGTACGCCAACGTCACCAAGCAAGTGGTAGCCCGGTTTATAAAGAAGGACATCATCTGTCGTTATAGGGTCCCAGAAAGAATCATTACTGATAATGGCTCGAATTTGAACAACAAGATGATGAAGGAATTATGTCAGAGTTTCAAGATCGAGCATCACAATTCTTCTCCATATCGTCCGAAGATGAACGGTGCTGTTGAGGCGGCGAATAAGAATATCAAGAAGATTGTGCAAAAAATGGTGGTAACATATAAGGACTGGCATGAGATGTTACCTTACGCCCTACACGGCTACCGTACTTCGGTGCGTACGTCAATTGGGGCAACCCCTTTCTCATTGGTATATGGTATGGAAGTAGTGTTATCCTTAGAGGTCGAGATTCCGTCTTTGAGAGTTCAGGCAGATGTGAAGCTTGATGAAGCTGAATGGGTGCGTTCCAGATTGGATAAGTTGAACCTTATTGAAGAAAAGAGATTGGCAGCCATCGCACATGGTCGCTTGTATCAGAGCAAGATGAAGCATGCCTTTGACCAGAAAGTGCGTCCTCGGAATTTTCAGACAGGTGAATTGGTTTTGAAAAGGATCCTTCCTCCTCAGACAGATCACAGGGGCAAATGGACTCCAAACTACGAAGGGTCGTATGTAGTCAGAAAGGTTTTCTCTGGTGGAGCCTTACTACTTTCAACTATGGATGGCGAAGATTTTACCTCCCCTGTGAACGCAGACGTAGTCAAAAAATACTTCGCATAAAAGAGACTCGCTGGACATAAAAAGAAAGTCCAGGCAAAAAGGGGCATCCCGGCGAACCATAAAAAGGAAAAGGTTCGGGCAAAAGTTAGGGATAAAATGTAAAAAGAAACGTGTAAACCCATAAAGTTGAAAACCTGAAAAGGCAACTTTGGCAAAAATGGGTATCCCGATGGATTGAAAACCCGAAAAGGGCGATCCAGGAAAAAGTTAGGGATTTATAAGCGAAAGGCTATGGTCTGCGTTCGATCTGTGAACACTCTCGATACCTGGAAGTTCTGAAAGAAAGGAATCAGTACAGTTAGTCTCTTCGAAGGTCAAGACATTTGTGGATAAGCAAGTCATATGGGTCATAGCTGAGTCGAATCATGGCGGATATCCGTTCCCACATTGCCGACATGTGTATTTTCTTTTTGCTTTTGCGTAATTACCTCTTTTTAGGAATTGCTTCCTATTGTAAATGCCTATTTACAGGCCACTTTTCTCAATAAAATATTCATTTCACTCAGAAAGCTTTCTGTTGTTTGTTTTACTTTTACTTTTACTGTTTTATTTCCAAAAAACGTCCGATATTTTTTATAAACATTGCATATAAAATTTCGAGCTTTGCGGAGCATAACGAAAAGCAGTAGAAATTACTTAGGCGTTAACGGCGATAGTCTTGTTGTGGCATATTCTATTTATTGTTATTTAACTCGTAGGGCAGCAGGATTGTACTCCCCCAGCAGGTTGATTTCCCCGGCATTGAGATTACACTCTCCTCAGTAGAGCAGACCTTCCCCAGCAGGAGACTTGGGAAGCATTTTCTCCGGATCAAGACGTTATTTCCCCACAGAATCAGGGGATTCATCTTCCCCCTTCAGTCATGAAGCGGGCTCTCACCGCCGATGTCATATTCTAGTCCCCAGCAAGATGGGAGTAAGGTCATTCTCCCAGCAGCAGGCTAAGTTCAGTCGTATCCCCAAGCAGGATGGTATCATGGATGGTCTTCCCCAAGCATAATGGTATTATGGGCAGGTATCCCTCAGCAGGTTCTGAGCCCAATCTGTTATCAGCAATCCTTAGTAACAGGCTTCCGGCTCCGGTATGGGCATTCATTCTCAACTCCCCCTAGCAGAGGATGAATCTCAGGTTCTATGTTACCTTCAGTAAAGGACTAGTGTAATCCCCGGTAGTTCTTTCAGGATTTCATCCCCAGCAGAAGTTGTTGATCCGAAGAGTTGATCAGTATGACCCTTCTCAGCAGAGTTCCTGGATTCAGAGGACAATTTATTTTTGTCATCCCCAGCTGAATCAATCTTTTCTCTCCGGCATTTATTTTGCTGGAGAGACCCCTTTTTGCATATCATAAGCACTTGCATTGCATCCTCAAACGCGTAGCATTTCCACTTTGTGTGGAGCATTACGCCACTATTCAAACATTTGCATTCGAAGCATAAGACAGGTTTGGTACTTTCTTTGCCAGTTCTCTTTCCCAGCAGAGATGGCATAACTCAGGAGATTTTAGAGGGATGCGTTCCTCATACTGGTGCTCCCCGGCAGAGTCTTTTATTTAGACTTCTCCTTTCCCCAGCGGAGTCATCTTATCTGTGGATCATGGGTCCGTTAGAAGTTTGTCTGGCCTTTCTCTTTTGTGAAATCCCGTTCTTTCTTGACATATTTTGTTTGCCAGAGGTGGCTTAAACCAGAAGTTTTGTTACATTATCCCCAGTGAAGTCACCGTTTATATTGCTAGTTTCTCTTTATCAGCAGAGATAACAATCTTTTGAAGATTTTCTTTTGTTAGTTTCCCTTTATCAGTAGGGATGGCATCTATTTTGCTAGTTTCTCTTTATCAGCAGAGATAGCAATCTTTTGAAGATTTTCTTTTGTCAGTTTCCCTTTATCAGTAGGGATGGCATTTATTTTGCTAGTTTCTCTTTATCAGCAGAGATAGCAAACGTTTGAAGATTTTCTTTTGTCAGTTTCCCTTTAGCAGCAGGAATGGCATTTATTTTGCTAGTTTCTCTTTATCAGCAGAGATAGCAATCTCTTGAAGGTTTATTTCGTCAGTTCCCTCTATCAGCAGGGATGACATGTATTTTGCTAGTTTCTCTTTATCAGCAGAGATAACAATCTTTTGGATATTTTCTTTGTCAGTTTCCCTTTGTCAGCAGGGATGGCATTTATTTTTCTAGTTTCTCTTTATCAGCAGAGATAGCAAGCTTTTGAAGATTTCCTTCGTCAGTTCCCTTTATCAGCAGGGATGGCATCGGTATTGCTAGTTCTCTTTATCAGCAGAGATAGCAATCTTTTAGATATTTTCTTTTGTCAGTTTCCCTTTATCAGTAGGGATGGCATTCATTTTGCTAGTTTCTCTTTATCAGCAGAGATAGCAATCTTTCGGATATTTTCTTCGTCAGTTCCCTTTATCAGCAGGGATGGCTTTTGTATTGCTAATTCTCTTTATCAGCAGAGATAGCAATCTTTCGGATATTTTCTTTTGTCAGTTTCCCTTTATCAGCAGGGATGGCATTCATTTTGCTAGTTTCTCTTTATCAGCAGAGATAGCAATCTTTTGGATATTTTCTTCGTCAGTTTCCCTTTATCAGCAGGGATGGCATTCATTTTGCTAGTTTCTCTTTATCAGCAGAGATAGCAATCTGTTGGATAGTTTCTTCGTCAGTTCCCTTTATCAGCAGGGATGGATTTTGTATTGCTAGTTCTCTTTATCAGCAGGGATAGCAATCTTTTAGATAGTTTCTTCGTCAGTTCCCTTTATCAGTAGGGATGGCTTTTGTATTGCTAGTTCTCTTTATTAGCAGGGATAGCAATCTTTTGGATATCTTCTTTCGTCAGCTCTCTTTATCAGCAGGGATGACATCCATTTCGCTAGTTCTCTTTATCAGCAGAGATAGTAGTATTCTGAAGACTTTCTTTCGTCAGTTCCCTTTATCAGCAGGGATGGCTTTTGTGTTGCCAGTTCTCTTTATCAGCAGAGATAGCTACCTTTTTGGATATTTCCTTTGTCAGTTCTCTTCATCAGCAGAGATGACATAACCTGGGAGAGTTGTTTCATTACACTATTTATGGCTAATTCTCCGGTGAAGGATGGCAAATTTCTGGGTTCTTTGGTATTCTATCTCCGTGCATCCTGATCGTCTGAAAGCCGTCGCTATCATACCCTCAGGACCAAGTTGATTGAATAGGGGCAGCTGTTGCACCCCAAAATTTGCCCTCCTTACTTTAGTACTAACTGGCTTATGTTTCATTACATTTTTGCATTATCATATGTGCATATCATTGGTTCTTAGCATGGGGTCAAGGTGCCTGAAATATTCTTCAAAGGGATCACTCTCTCCTAACCAGTGCATGAATTAGGGTTTTGGAATTCTTGGGTTTATTGCTCCAATGGGCAAGCTCCTTGGGTTTTTATCATCACTAAATGACATATCTTATCTTTGTTGGAGAGGATACACATCATATTCAGAGGAATTTGGATTTGGAGACTGTGCTATTTCCTCATAGACTGAGGGTACCAAAACTAGGGTTTGCTATAAAGTCAGTTTACTTCTGATTTTTTGGGCAAGACTTGATTCCATAGTATTCCTTGGGTCCCTAAGCATCTAGGAGTGGAAGATTGTCCATCAGTTTGGTTTAGGAGAGACTTAATTGATCAGAAGATTGGAAATCAGGTGAATGAAGTAAAAGTCAACGGTGAGAGGAGAAGTCAACTGTGGAATTTTGAGGTTCTCTCCAAGGTTTTCAAGGTCTCACATCCTCATATGGTCCTCAAAAGTCAAGTTTCATGCCATTTATCAAGAATCAGGAGTTGGTGCAAAAGTTACTAAATTTGGAAATGACCTATAATTTGAAAGTTTCCTTTTTGGGCAAGTTCCTGCACTGCATTCAACTTGACTTTTCATCATCAAGTAAGCTTCAAATGAATTTTTCTCCAACATGAAAGTTGAAGATCTTTTTCTCTTCTTTCTAACAAGTACTAGCGGTTCTCCATATCATTTGTAAAACTCAGGTTATGATCAAAAGAAGGCAAAGTGGTTTTTAGGGTTTCTCATGGTTCCATTTTCACAACTTTGGGCATAATGACCTATAATCAATTCCATTGCTTCATGCCACATTCTAATATCAAAGAATATTCCTTGAGAATTATTTTGGGCCCAAGAATTAAGAAATTCCATGGTTTATTCTTCACTTATTTTCCATTATTTAAAATTGCCAAAATGTTGAAAACTCATTAACCAATACATCTCAAGGCCCAATTCCAATTTTGGTGTGATTAGCAATTCAGATGTAAGTAATCCATCATGGAATTCTTAAGTGTACACGCATGGAGAGAGGTGTAACTCATATTATGCAATTTTCTAAAAATCACCCAAACTCACTAAACAAGGAATTACCCAAGCCCAAATCAGTATCAGTGAAAAACCCTAGTCTATTTAAACCCATTCATGCACTGGTTAGGGTTTCATCACGTGCTTTTGGAGGAGAACAAGAACTTAAACACTAAATCCTTTCACACTCATATCTCTCAATCCATTAGGTCTTTTCAAGAACTTCTTCCACAAACCTCTTCCTGGTGATCCATAGAGTAAAAACCAACCATCTTTCGCAGCTAAAAGCAAGGATTAGGAGTGCATAGCTTCAGGTTGGTCACTTTTTTCATGATCACGAAACTCTCCTTTTAAGTATGCATATTGATGTGTGATGTCTACTGATCATCCTGATATAATTTGTTTGGTGTTTGGACGTATGTATTGGTTGTTCTATGTGTTTAAAGTTTTGAGCCCTAACATATTTCTCTTCGTTTTTTATTATGCTTTGGTTGTTTGCAAATTTGGATTGGATATTTGGAATCCTCATGATTTTCTGGTCAGGAACATGTACTCCTTTGCGTTTTCTGGGCAAGTTTTGAATTGCAGGTGGTGGAGGAGTCGACCGGAACCCTAGTTCCGGCGACTGGTGCGGTGGCCGGCCGGTGAGGGAGTCCAACGAAGAAGACGAAATCGTGACCGTCCATGGTCACGATCCAATGGCCAGCAGCTTGCCACGTTATTTTCCTTTTTATTTTTTTTCTGATTTTTGTTTTATGATCTGGTGTTTATTACCTCACGGTAGTTATCATGCTCATCCAATCAGGTTATGTTATTTTAATTACTTTTGTTTTCATTGAGTCAACCATGTCCGTCAGATGGATCGTGTGAATGTAAGTACGCCAACGCATTAAAAATGCGCGTGCCTGGCACATGGGGTGTGTAGGGTGCACTGGTTGTTTGTGTGTGCGTGAGTATGTGGTAAGTGTGGTGTGCTTTGCATCTTAACCGTTAATCATGCATAGTATTTGATTTGGTTGACTCCACAGGGCGCGTTGGATGCATCTAACGGTAAGCATTCAGTCAATTGGTTGACTAGAGTCCATACGTGGACTATTGCTTTGTTTATTATTTTTTCTGATTGGATTAGTACCTGGGCCTGCTTCCTACACCCCTCCCTCTAAGCCCAGTTTTATTTCTAACGTGTTTTACTTACTATCTGCACCCCCATGCATTTTTAATTTATTTATCTTATTTAATTCATTTCATTTTCATTTTTTTTTTTAAATACATTCTTGCATTTAAAAATTACCATAAAATTCATTCATCCTTTTTGTCATTTTATAAAATTTCCAAATTTGATTTTTTATTTTTATCTTATTTTTTATCATCTAAATTAAATGTTAGTTTATTTTCTTTTTGAATTACCCATATAATGCATACTTAAATTTGTTTATTTTATTTCTCTGTATCCATAAAATATTTTCAATCCGTTCTTTTTGCATTTGTTAGATAATATTCTGAAGTGCATTAAAATATTTTTCTTTCATTTTTAAAATTATTGAATATTGCATTTTGGTCCTTCCCTTTGGCACATTGAACCCTACTTCTCATCTGAGCCTTGCATAATTATTTGAGTGACTAACACCTTGAATTTTTGCAGGAGTTTTTGATATTTTGTTTGCCTCTGGTTGAATAATATTGATGTTTAATTTGGGAATTTTGGAAGCTATTTCTCTAATTATTTAATTACTTTCACTTGAGATCTGCTTGTATGTGTATTTCTGATCACGTCTGGTTATCTGTTTGAAGAGGCACTTGTGCCATTGTTTTGGGTTTGTTTATTTGACTTCATAAACCATGTTTGGACTGTTATAGGTCATTTAATCATTATTGTTTGGGTTTCATTTGCCTTAACATTACTTGTGTTTGTTTTGTGCTAACTTCTCATGCAGGGGCTGAGGTAAGTTCTTCAAGGGTGTGGATAATCATCCCTATTCACCCTTACTCTTTCTGTCTCTCATCTTTTCTTTTCTTTAGGCTTAGGTTGTCGTCAAACCTCACTAACCGTAGGTCACCCATGCATGATAACATTAGGACTCTTAGTTTCCCTTTAGAGTTTCCTTTGTGTCTTCTCTCTTCTCATCTCAGAACTTCTTGAAAACACTTAATAAGGATAAAGTGTATTGCGCACGAGCCTTAAGCGTGGGGAATGAGAAATGAGGGGCTTCCTCTCATCTTTCTAGAGTGCTTAGCGAGCGTCCTGTCTTGGGAGGATGCGTTAAGTATTCACCCCTGTGCCCTAGACTTTGGTGCAATGCAAGTTATGAACTAACTTAAGTCACTTCTGTCCTAAAAAATACAAACAAACTTCAAACCTTTTTGTCCTTCAGGATTGTCAAATTAAAGGCTATTTTCAAAAAGGGCACGTTACTTTCCGTCTGAGACGCAAACAGGCATCGACCCTAACTGCCGGACGCGAACTTAACGTCGCTCATAAAAAACACAAAAAGAACTTGGTCCGAACTACGTTGACTCTGAATTCCCCATTACACAAAGGGGGTACGTAGGCCTAGGACGTCGACGTCCTACCGAGTCTGTCTTTGTTTTCCCCTCTCCCTCTTAGTACAACCCTAGATGATAGTATAACTCACCCTTAGAATAGACAACAAGCGTGGATCCCATCGAGTACGATGGACGCGTGGGGTGCTAGCACCTTCCCCTCGCGTAACCGACTCCCGAACCCAGGTTATGGTTGCGATGACCATTCCTTTCCCTCTTCCTCAGGTTTAAGCGGTGTTCCCTTTCCCTCTCTTGGGATAAATTTACACGGCTGGCGACTCTGTTTTCCGCGCCACTCTCGCGTTTGTACCTGGATGAAAATCCTGGGAGCGACAGGCTCCAGGACAACGAAATGCCGTCTTAGGGACATTTTCTTCAGCAATAAAAATTTGATTATAGCCAGAGTATCCATCTAACATACTTAGATACTCATGGCCTGCAGCAGAATCTATAAGCATTTCCGCTACTGGCATAGGATATTCGTCCTTAGGGGTAGCTGAATTCAAATCTCGAAAATCAATGCATACCCTTAATTTGCCATTTTTCTTTATTACAGGAACAATAGTTGCAATCCATTTGACGTACCTCGTTGTGCGGATGAACTTACATTTTAGAAGTCTCTCGACCTCCTCTTTAATCTTCGACAAAATTTCTGGTGCGAAGCGTCTGGGAGTTTGCTTGACAGGCTTCTTTCCTGCTATTATAGGCAACTTCAATTCGACCAAACTCCTGTCGAGACCCGGTATTTCGTCGTAGTCCCACGCGAAACAATCTTTAAACTCTTTCAGCAGTTGGACTATTTTGACTTTTAACTGAGGGTCCATCTTGGCGCTTATGTAGGTTGGCCTTTTTTCTGACCCCAGTCCTAAATCGACTTCTTCTAATGGATCCTGCGCCACCATCTTCATATCTGTCAAAGTTGGATCCTTTTCAAACCCCAAGGGTTCGTCATCATAAATGGCGTCTAACTTTTGATGATGCCATTGCCAATTTCTGCGTTGAACAGATCTTCTTCAACGTCCCTTTCAGGACATTATTTGTTGAAATCTTTTTCATTGGCTTCGACAGCCATATACTTTACTTCGGCTTCTAGAGCCGCCTTGAGCTTATTTTCGGCTACATAAGTCGTAATCCTTTCGAGCGCTGATGATTCACTCATCGTCACCAAACTCGCTTCCCCAGCCCGTTGGCTCTATATGTGCAGTCCCAAAGACGTAGTTTGCTTCGTCGACCACTTCCATATCCCACTGGAAACCATATGTGGGGTGGAGATACAGCGAACAAAACGCATTATCAGTAACCTTCAGGTCGAAATTTGCTGGACTGCATGGAGCTATGTGGGCCAAGTGTTTGTCGAAACTGCATCGATCCACATGGTTTACCTCAGCCATGAAATAGCTTTGATCCGCCTCTATGTTTTCGACAATACCATCAGATTGCCAAATAGCTATGCGCTGATGCATCGACGAGGGCACAACACCTACGCCATGGATCCATTCTCTACCCAGAAGTAAGTTATAATTAGCCTTCGAGGCTATGACCATGAACATCGTTGGTCTAGTTATAGTTCCAACAGTTAAATCCACTTGGATAACGCCCAAAGTGGTTCCTACTTTGCCTTCATAGTTTGATAGTACCATGTTGTAGGGTTTTGTGTCGGACTCATCTTTCCCAATTTTCTTCAACATGTAATGGGGCATTAAGTTAACTGCAACCCCTCCATCCACCAGGATTTTGTTCACTCCTACATTCTCCACATTCCCCTTTATGAATAAGGGCTTGAGGTGGCCACGCATGGAGTCATCTGGCCTTTCGAAAAAGGCATTTTGTTCCTTGACACAGTCGTTATTCATGATATAGTAACACATTGGCCTGTGTCCTATAACTTCACTCTTGACAACATCCTCCTCTTCTTCGACCTCCATGATTTGGTCGTATTCTTTTGGAAGGACAGAGACCACGTTGCAAACAATGTCGAGAGACGCATCTGACTCAGACCTGAAATCATCCGTCATTTCGTCATCCTCCCCCACCTTTTCCTTGGATGGTACTGGCTCAATTGCATTGCATGAATTGATGCTATAAGATGCCTCTTGTCGATTCGCTACTTCAGCATTGCTACTTGACTCTGGTTTGCTTCTTTCGACGACTACTTCCTCAGCAGCTCCTTTCTCAGCAGCTTCCTTTTCCGCCCATTTTTGTCTTTGGAAACGCCTCCATTGGGACCTCGACATGAGATTCTTGCCTTTATAATTCTCTGAGGGATAAGGCCTTGATTTTGGCCTTTCGCCTTCCTTGTTGCCAGCCATAGACGAACCCCTCTGAACTTCGAAAATTTTCCACTTTCTCTGTCCCTGGGCTTCCCTTATTGGTTGAACCCATTTGTCATTAGGAGCTTTGTTGGTGGGTTTGAAGGTATTTGGGTACCTTCGTCCAAACCTTTGCTGATTTAGATCACTTCGCCTTGGGTCGAACCTCTCCGTTCTCGCAGGTGGAACTGCCCCCCAGTTTCCTTTGCTTTTGGCTTTTTCCATTCCCTCCGGGTTGTCTGCTGCCTTCTTGTCGAACACGGCACTACAGCGGGGGCACAACATAACCTCAGACTTTTTCTTCTGACACCTTTGAAGGAACTCAATCAGATTCTCTTCCTCTTTAGGGTACGCCACTTTTTGATATTCCTCTCTACGTCGCTCTTCGTTAGTCTGCATTGGAGCTTTCTGGGATACTTCGACCATATTAAAGTTGGCTGTTTGTCCATCTCCAATACTCAACTTGTTCATTTTCAAAGTGAGTCCCTCCTCAATCTCATGTTTCTTCTTTGCCAGGTCGAAATCCCTTTCTGGCTTCTTAATGTTATGTTGGCAGCAAAAACCCACACATTTCTCTCTGGGATCCTCTGCTGTTCTTCGTAGAATCCCATAAACAGTTGGTTTTGCAGGACCATCAGTAGTCTTTGCATTCACCTTAGCAACACCTTCGCCAATCTCAGTACTAGCTTCGTTGGCTTGGTCGATAGCAACACCAAACTCCATGTTGTCTCCCTTAAGGCCCTCAGTAGCCTTATTCTTGTCTTCGACAAAGCCTTCAGTAGCTTCGTCATTCTTCACAAAGTTGAGACCCTCAGTGGCTTCATCTTTGTTCACATGGTTGAGGCCTTCAGTGGCCTCTTTGTTGATGGAAATCTTCAAGCTTCCCTCGTCAAGGTATTGAGTAACCTTGATCATCACTGGTTTGTTGACAAAATCTTTGGATATTTCCTCCACATCACTTTCATCTGTCGGGATCTCAGCGATCTCTACCATGTTCACATTTGAGTCGAAACCTTCAATGGCTTCTATCATCTCAAAGTTGCAGTCAGAACCCTCTTCGACCTCTACCATGTTTACTGTGGACGGTTCAGCATAGTGGGCTTCGACCATCTGCATCGGATTTGAGTCAACCTTCATTGGTGGCTTCGACTTGTCGCCGAACTTCAATCTTCCGTCACGAATGGCATTTCGCACCAGATCCCTGAAAAGGAAACATTGAGATGTTTTATGACCTAAAAAATTATGGTACTTACAAAAACCTCTCTTTTTCTGTTGTTCCATGGGAGGCACTTTGGTGCCAGGTGGCACTATCATTTGGCCATCTTTGACCAATAAATCAAATATTTTGTCACACTTAGTGACGTCGAATGTATAAGTTCTTTTGGGAAACTTATCATTCTTCTCAGGTTCGACTGGTTTTTTTCGTTTGACGGAGCCAATACTTTACAAGAGTATGGCGGACCCTGTTTCAATTCTGCTAAGTCAACTTCTTGTTCGTCGAAACTAAACGATTCGCTCTCGTCATCATCATCTTCTTGACATACCCCTACATAAGCCACTCTTTCTTTCTTATTTTTAGTTGCTCTAGCTTTTTCGACTTTTAAACGTTCGACCAGCCTCACCCTGTCAGCCAATTGTGCCATATCCCTTAGATATTGAGTGTCTAACTTCTTTCTAATTGAATAGTCTAGACCACCTGCTGCCATTTCGACTAACTCGTGCTCAGGCACTTGCGTGAAACATCTCGCCTTAAGTAGCCTAAACCTATTTAAATAATCATCAATCGGCTCAGAGAATTTTCTTTTCACACTAGCCAACTCCTTTAAACTTATTTTAGTTTGTCCCATGTAAAATTGTTCATGGAACAGCCTTTCTAACTGGACCCACGTGTGGATCGAATTTGCAGGCAAAGAGGTGAACCAAGTAAAGGCATTTTTCGTTAAAGAACTTGGAAAATATTTCATTTTTAAATTTTCATTGCGTGCAATTTCTCCCGCTTCGATCAAGTAACGGGCTATATGTTCGACAGTGGATTCGCTAGTGTCCCCTGAGAATTTGGTAAATTTGGGGACTTTCCACCTTGGGGGTAATTCTTGTTGCAAAATATACTCAGACAATGGGGATGTATAACTGGGCCTTTGCAGTCCCACATTCACACCATTTCTGGCCATAATCCTTTCGACCATGGCTGCTAAGTTGTTTTCTGCTGGCATGTTGTTATGGCGCAATTGTTGCACAACATCATCAGCATCTTGGTCCCTATGGACTAACACCCTTCTAGGCTCTTGTTGGACAGGAATTTCGACATGAGGTTGTTCGACCACTACCTCTTGGTTTCTAGGGTTTCCCTGAGGCACATTCACCGACCTCTGGTTTATTGTGGGCTCCTCTTTGACAACTACCCTGGGATTCTGAACTATTTGTTCCCTTGGTTGGGTTTGAGGAACACCAAAGAAGTCAGCAATGCGCGTCATTTGCGCTGCTAATAATTGGTTCGTTTGGGTGGTGTTTTGGATTAAAGGATTAAACACGGCCCCCATTTGTTGTGTTAGCATCTGCACCATGTCATGGTTACTTTCGTCCATTTGTTGCCTAATGACTTGTGCAGAATTATTAGTGATTGCAGGCATATAAGTTTGGTATCCCGTTGACACAGGCTGACCTATTCTGCCTATGTGGTTCGCACCAGACCATGATCCTTGCAGGGGCGAAGTAACATTCATCAAAGGATCAGAATATAATGACGACGAATTGTGCAAACTTGTCATCACCGTTGTTGGCATTCCATAAGGCTGTTCTCTATTATGTGGAGGCATTGAAAAATTTGTCACAAATGGCCTATGAACACCCCCTAAAGGGGGAGGAGTCATCTGAGGCATTTGGGGTCCCACTGTAGAAATACTGGGCGCGTTTTGGGATGCCGAAAACGCTGGAATTGACCCCGTTGATGATGGTATCGCTTCTGACACAGAAACTGACGCCGTATTGTCTCCTGTCGAAGGAATAGGCGTTGGGTTGACATTTTGATTATTAGGCGCGCTTTGATTCGCCATTTTTCTTGTTCTTATTCTTTTTGGTCTTTCTTCGTTGTTCACGGCTAACTTGCCACTCCTTAGAATCATACAACGAAATAAAACTTTTTCTTCTAAGAATTTGCTATAAGAACAAAAGGATAAACTAAACAAATAAATGCACTAGGTCCCACTGGGCGTGCCAATTTGTTCGCTGGTGAATTTGGCGAACAACCTCTGGTTTCCTAATTTATGAAAATTAGTTTACTAACAGGACCTACCAAACAAATCCTAGGACAAAGTGCTTTTGAGAATGTCTTTGGTTTAGAAAAAATGTATTCGTTTTTGTGTTTTCTAAGATTTCCTCTAATATTTTCTTCAACTAATAGAACAAGGATGCAATAATGGCGAAAAAGTAATTTGAGATAAACTTAAACTGGAAACAAAGTAAATTGCTGAGATGAAGGAAATGACTTGAATGTAAAGAAATGAAAAAAACTTGGAATTTTATAAAAATGCATAAACGTAGATTAGTGTTTCCCATACATACATTTCCAGAACACTCGTTTCTCTTACACGGTTACTTTAAGTATTTACGGTAATTTGTACAGAATTTGGAACACACTGAATCTAACACCAAGATCCCCTATTTATATACAAACAAAATAACTACCCATAACAGCTATCTCTCCTAATGGCGACAAATGTCATTCTGCATGTATTTGTGTCTTAGATGCATTCCACGCGTCCATTTTCAAAAGTGAAACTCCCTCCTGAAATTTAAAATTCAAACACCCGTCGAATGGAACCATTTCCTCTTATGTCGAAATTATCTTCCTTCCTTAAAAAAAAATCTGCCAATGCTTCCCCTAAATACCATGTTCCTTCGACTGGCCTCTTTTTCGTCAAAAGCTTTTTAATTGCAATGTTCTGTCGAAAATTTCCATTTTCTTTTGAACCATATCCTGGCGTCGAAATTGGCCACCTACACTTACCACTTTGAAACACATGTATAATATATTGTTGACAGAGTAAACTCTGAACACAAGGAGGATTAGTTATACTCTTTAAAAAAATTGTCAATCTTAAATAATATATTAATATTTCAACATCACAAAACAAAGGCTTAAACTACATACTAGCTAATCGTTTAAGAAAGATAATTAAGAAGGCCTCTCATCCATGTTCATGGAATTTGACCTCGACACAAAGGACAAGAATAAGTTGATGCACGGTCGATACATTTTTGGATCCATAAGACCATACATTTTTCATGAAAAATATGTGAGCATTTTGTAGAAACTAGATCTGACATAGTGCAAAACTCTTCCAAGCAAATTGAACATTGTCTTGTCGAATCAGAAGGAGGATGATCATTCTGTAATTTCTCCATCAAATCGACAACTTGTTGAGCTTGACTATCATCATTTGGATTTGTATCTTCTCCTTCCTCTTCTATAGCATGAAGCAACACATCCATCTCTAATATATCACGTCCTTCTGAGTTGTTTGCAATCATTTGTCTAGCACATTCTTCTATTTTCGGTAGAATCATATTTACTATGTGAGGCGGCACAAAGTAAAATATTCCGCACATGATATGGTTATGGTCTTCTCTCGTACAATTACATAATATATCAAAATGAGTCGTCAAAATATCGTTAAAGTATAACTCTTCGTCTTTGAACTCAAAATTTATTAAAAAGCAATTACCAAAACTATGAAAGCCATGTGAAGATCTGATTGATCGACGGGCAGGAGTCACACGTAAATTTATGGAGGTTTCCATTGAGAAATAATTGAGGAAAAAGTAATATAAACTACAAAGTTCTTAATAAGATAAACTAATTTTTGGATTAGTATTTGGGTTCAATTTGTATCAATTAAATGTTTCTATATATAGGGTTGTGGCTAGGGTTTTAATTAGCTCCGATCATATTAGAGCATTTAAATATTTTATTTCGATTTATTACTAAAAAAATATAGTTCAGATTTTTCTGGTTTATTGTTTCTATATATATGGCTAAAGATAGAAATACGCCCCTTATTTGGATTAGTCAAACAAATATTGTTTCTATGATAAGGGAAGGGAAATCCAGAAGAAAATACTACTTTTTTTTATTTTTAAATTTAAACCTTTATTGATAATTTTTTTTATAAGTAATCGAATCACATTTTGATTTTTTTATAAGAAATTTTATATTTCAAAAAAAACTAATTACTTTTAGGAAATATTGCTGTAATATCTAGTTTTTATTATATTACCTTACACGAAAACTTAGCCATGCTATTATAGTGTAAGACCGTTTCAACCAATTTAGAGGTCTGATCAAATGCTAAAAATGAACCTTTAATGAAAAAAAGTATAACAGTTTTACAAAATTATTCTCTATATAAATTATAAATAACATTTTTTTTTAAGCAAGTTGATTCAATAACACGATATTGAAGTTGGATTTTCAGTAAGGACGGCCGTTGATTTATTTCAGAACAATATTGAAGTTGGATTTTCAGTAAGGACGGCCGTTGATTTAATTCAGCCCCAATGCACCTACTGTTCTGAATTAAATCAACGGCCGTCCTTACTGAAAATCCAAATGCAATATCCACTTTCCACTTCACAGTATCGCAAGCGGACGAAGCAGGACCATATGGCCTTCCAACAAAGAACCTAACAGTAACATCTCAACCTCTGCCTCCTCGCTCATCCCAAGCTTTATGCCCAAATCACTCCAAACCCAACTCCCATCAACCCAACCTCCCATGGCTCCCACCGAAACATTTTTGAGCTCCGAGGCCTAAAAAACAAGAGGAAATCTATCTTTAAGACAACAATCATCCAACCAATTAGCGTACCAAAAAGCCGTCTTCATTCCATTACCTATCTCAAAAACACAATACTTAGAAAGCAATCTTCCTCTAACTTCTTATCAATAGTGCCCAAATCTTTCCACCACACCGAACAAGAACCCTTATAATCATAAGATAAAACCCCGCTTGTTAAAGCCAAGCTGATGTCACCATAACGGGCTTTCAACAACCTATACCACAAGGAGTCCTTTCCGTTAAGAATGTGCCATCTCCATTTAAAAAGGAGGGCCATGTTAAAATCCTCAATCCTTCTAATCCCCAAACCGCCCTTATCAAAAGGCCTACAAACCTCCTTCCAACTCACCCAATGGATTCTTTTCCTCCCCTCCGTGCCTCCCCATAAAAAGTTACTTTGTAAACTTGTGATTTCCTTCGCAATCTTCACCGGCATCCTATAAAAAGAAAGGCAAAAAATCAATAAAGAACACAAGACCGACTTTAGAAGGGTAATTCTACCACCAATACTAAGAAGTCGATTCTTCCAATTGTTTAGGCGCCTCTTTATCTTATCCACCAACGACTTCCAAGTTGAAATTCTCCTTGGGCTAAAACCGATAGGAATCCCTAGAAATTTAAACTTGGGGCCTTCTATATTACAAGAAAGGAAAAAAGCTGCGGATTCCAAAAACCGAGGATTTGTATTTATTCCAATCAATGTGCTCTTGTGATAGTTGATACCCAAGCCCGACGCAATTTCGAAACTTCTAAGAACTGCCTTGAAAGCCCAAATTTGATCCCAAGACGATTCCCCAAACAAAAGAGTGTCATCTGCAAATTGAAGAATATCCACCGAGCACGATCTATTGATAACCGCTCCTCCATACACCCATATATCCACCGCCTTCTTAATCAACCCCGATAGACCCTCACAAAAATAAAAGGTGATAACGGGTCTCCTTGTCTCAATCCCCTCTCCACTCTAAAATATTTCGTAGGACTACCATTCACGAGCACCGACATATTACTATTGAATAGCAATAATTCCACCCATCTCATCCATCTCCCACCGAATCCCATCCTTCTCGTCATATATCTAACAAAATTCCAACTTACCTTATCGTAAGCTTTTTCAAAATCCACCTTAAAAAGAATACCGCTCCTACCTTCCTTAGAGTAATAATCAACCAACTCATTAGCAATTACCACACCGTCAAGTAATTTCCTTCCGGGAGCAAAAGGGCTTTGACACTGAGAGATCAAAGAATCCAACACCCTCTTCAATTTACCCGCCAAAAGTTTCGAAACCACCTTATATAGGCACCCCACCAAGCAAATAGGCCTATAATCATCGAGCTGTAACGGGTTTGATACCTTCGGAATCAAAGTCAATAAGGAAGAAGTGATAGATTTAGATAAATTCGCACCCGAGTAAAAACCATTGAAGAAATTCACAATGTCATCTTTCAAGAAAAACCAACATTTCCGAAAAAACAAAAGCGTAAACCCATCGGGGCCCGAACTCTTCGTCCCCTCACAACTCCAAACCGCCTCCTTAATCTCCCCCTCAGAAAAAGGAACTTCAAGAGAATCATTCTCCAACGGCGAGAGAGAAGACAAGGGAATTCCGTCTAACAAAGGTCTCTCGACCTCATCTTCCTTAAATTTACAAGAGAAATGATCGAACACCTTTTTCTTCACCGAACCAACCGATTCCACAATGCCAAAATCGGTGTTAATCAAACCAATGTGATTCCTCCTCCTCCTCTCCTTCATGACATTGTGAAAGAATCTACTATTATTATCACCATCATTAATCCATTTCAACTTCGCCTTCCGAATTAACATGTTCTCCTTAATCTTTAAATTAAGCCAAAACCGACTATTCGCTTATTTCCTCCTCCCAACAACCCCATCTACCTCATGCTCATCCACATGACTCAAAATGAAATCCGCCTCGTTCACCTCCCTAACCCCCTCCTCCACTTCCAAATCGTACCTCCCGAAAACATTTGAGTTCCACCACTTTAATCTTCCTTTAATCAATCTCAATTTCTCCTTCATTACGAAATCGCTCCTACCATTAACCTTCAAATTCTTCCATTCCTTTTCCACGAAAGGGATAAAATCTTTGTTATCAAACCATTCATTATTGAATATAAACCCCAGTCCTTACGATCCACTACCAACCAAATCGGATAGTGATCCGATACATCCCTCTCCCCAATCATTTGGCCCACAATCCCCCATTTGTTCACGATATCTTCCGACACAAGAAATCGATCGATTATGCTCATAGCCCCCCCGTCTCCACTAAACCTGCGGAATCTCTTTCCTTTACAAGGAACATCCACCAACTGACTCCTATCAATTAACGACCCAAATTCCTTCATCTCCAAACTTCTATTCCAACAATATTTTCCTTTCCTCTCCGAACTACTCTTCACTGCATTAAAGTCACCGCACCATATCCACTCCCCATCCGTATTCCTGGACTTTAAATCAAGTAAAGAATTCCACAGGACCCTATTATTGGGAAGGTCGCAAGGGGAATACACATTAGCAATGTAATAAACAAAACTCTTCCACATCACTTTAATACCCAAGTACCCCTCCCCTCTAAAACTACACAACACTTCTATATCTCCTTCCTTCCACAAAATAGCAAGCCCTCCCGAGGCACCTCTAGACTCGAGAGCCGAAAAACCAACCTTCTCCCTACTCCAAAAACTCTTGATCACGCCCTCCTTAATAGAAGACAGCTTAGTTTCCTGTAGTAAAAACAGGCCCGCTTTCCCTTTTTTGATGATATGGCTAATTCTTCTTCTCTTCAGAAGAGACCCGTCTCCTCTAATATTCAAAGAACCGATAATCATCTAAAACCATTGTTGTTCTCCCTCCTTAAAATCAATCTCTTCCTGTCCGCCTTTTCCTTCTCCACAATTCCCTCCCTAAAAACCTCCAACGAGCCGTTAGTCGTCACTCCTAATCTTTCCATAACCTTCCATATCTTATCTCCGGCTTTATTTTTCGTATTCTCCCACACCTTTAAATTGTTCCTTTGAATATTTGATTCTTTCGATTGATCCCCATAAGTTACCGGGGCTGCCGCACTCGTACGTTCCTTAGTACCTTGCACTTCGTCTCCAAAATCAGTCGACAGAAACTTCTGATCCGAATTGGTAGCATCACACTTCGAATCCAATTTTTGTAATCTCCGCTTCCTTCTACCCGTTCTCTTTTTACGCATTCCTCCCTCTTCTACGCAAAGTTTGTACTTTACCGATTTAAATCTCCTTCTTTTCTTAAAAGAAACATTCCTGTCCTCATCTTGAATCGCGCCCTCCAACTCCAGACTGCATCTAACGCGTGTTCCTGCAGAGTACTTAGAAGATGTAGCAGATAACACTTCCACTACCGCTTGTCCCACTTCATCACCATCTATGTTATTGCCATTAACATTCACCCCTCCAGAGTTAGCTTTCAAACCTTCGACAGCCGAATCAAAGCTGCCTACTGCTCCCTTAAAAACCGACCCAATGGCAGCAGCAATACTAGAAACAGTCTCAATATTATCCTCCGTTTCAGTCCGATCAACAGGCCTTGGGATGCCACCCGGACCATCACTGTCAGAACTAAAGGCACCAATTGTGTCAATCTCATCTTTCGCTGCAGTTCTGTTATCGAGAGACGACCCAGAGACATCAGTTTTTGAATACCCAGAACTGCAACTCTTGGCATTCGAAGACTCCTTCAAAATCCTAACCAGGTCGTATGTATCTTCCTTTAGAATAATCGAGTACACCTCATCATCGATCTCCACATACATCAATTCCTTTAAACTTTCTTCACATGACATCTTCACCATAATTCTCCCGACATCCATATTTAAGGCTTCGTTGTACTATCGTCCGCACAAACGAAACTCCCAATAGCATTGCCCAAATCAATGAAGAAATCCGGGTTCCAAGCGTAACAAGGCACACTGTAAACTCTAACCCACATAACTCTCACGTTATCCACCAAACTCTCATCCGCGGAATAATTTCTGAAAACCATTCTTTCCACCATAGTTCACCGTTAATTAGCAACTCATTAATAAATCCTTCTTCAATATTGTAACACCCCAAAATTTGCCTTGTTGTTTCTAGCTAACTGGCTTATGTTTCTTTTCATTTCTTGCATTAGCATTTGTGCATAGCATTTGGTTCTTAGCATGGGATCAAGGTACTTGGTCCATATTCTCAAGTCTCAAGCTTCAAGGTGGTTCAGAGGGTTCATTGTATCTTCATGAGATCAAGATTGGCAAAGGATTTCAAGTGATTCCTTCCCTCCTAATCAGAAGGACCAATTAGGGTTTTTAAGATCAAGAGGACTTCTTGGAAGGCTTGGTGTGTTCAAGCATGTTCTTATGGTATTCTTTTTGCTCACAAGTGTTCTTGGATGAGGGTTTGGTTATTGATTCATTGTGGAGGATGTTTAGTGGATCAGTTGCTTGTGAGCTAAGCAAAAGTTAACTGTGCAGTGAAAAAGTCAACTCCTGACTTTTTGAGGTCAACATCATGATTTTCAAGTCAAATATGATCCATGGAAGAGATTTGATCAAGATACATTCAAGGAACCATAAAAATCAAGAATTTGTGAAGGCTTCCATTTTTGGTAAAAATAGGGTTTTAGAACTTACTATTTTTGGCAAGTTTTCATGGTTTAGGGGTTACTTTCAAGACCGGATTTCTTCATGGTCCAAGCTCCATTTCAATTTTCCTCAAACATGAATATTGTAGCTTGCATTCCCACCTTTCCAAAATGTCCAAGAAGTCACCATTTGGATTAAAACTCATCAAGTTATAATGCTTGCAAAATCAAGGTTTCAAGTGGTGACATGAGCAAGAAAACTAATATTTTTCTAAGTGCGTTGAAGTCAGCCTTGGGGACAGTTTCATGATCAATTTCCACATAGCTCCAAGAATTGGTTCAAGTTGATTCTTACATAGAATTTGCTCATTGTTATTCCTACTTTCATTAGAGCACAAGAGCATACCAAATAGAGCCATATTTATGAAATTATCCTCACTCAAAGTAGGCCATAAGAATATGTTTCAAGGCATCGTATCATGGATGTTTTGGCATAAAATTGGTTTCTTTCTTGCACATGATCATGTACATGCTGTTGTCCCACGCATACCATCATTATTCTTTGCCCAAAATGGCTAGACAATAGTACATCCCTTCAAGCGCATACCATGCACACCATATGCCATTCTTTCCAAAAAAATTTGAAAGAGAGGAAACTTGTACAACCTTTTCCATGTGCCATCCATCGTGTGCATTTTTTTAATTCTTTTTTCTCAGCAATCACCCAAAAGAATCACACTCTGCAGCCCTCACAATGGCCAAACCTGTGTGTACATCATCCTTATCATTTTTTTTGGCAAAACTTCAAAAAACAACTTTTCTTTCGGTTCAGGCCCAACTACCACTCATAATCCACCTTATTTAAGCATTGCAAACCCTAAAAAGTGGAGGACTCTCTCATTTTTGGCTGAAAATTAGATCTGCACAACAAAACTTCTCTCTTCTTTTTCACTTTCGAGCTCATGGTTTTCTAAGAGTTTTGAAGTTTTCGTGTTGGAATCATCATCTAGCAAGTGAAATTTCACTTCTGTACGCAAAATCCATCAGCTGAATCCATTATTGAGAGCTCACCAAGTTCATATTTCTCCATCCTCGAGTTGGGTCGGTGTGAGATTTTCAGCAACTTTCTGGACAGATTAAACTTTGATTTATCTTCTACAAGGCATTTTGAAGTTTTCCATATCGTTTCCTGAAGCTATTAGCTGCTGAGAAGAGTCAACGGAACTTCTCCGTTAGGTAATACTCTTCCCTTCGAATCTGCCATGATATACGTCCACATTGCTTGTTTCTGGTGATTCTGAAGTCCTACAACTGAGTAGGCACTGTTTGAATGCGTGTTGTTTTGTTTTAGTGAGATTTCAGTTTGGACATGTTTTTTTGTTCGCTTCGATTCATGGTGTTTTTGCGTTTGAAAATTATTTTTGAGTGTGGATTTGGGGTCAGCATGGAAAACCCTACGAGATGGTGTCCTCTTTTATGCGTTTTGGTTTATTTTATTTTTGAGCTCCGGCGGACTCCCCGGAGAAGATGACCGGAGCTAGGGCTCCGGCATCTGATGTGTATAGCTGGTGTGTCATGTTGACTCGGTTGACCATCCAATGTGCTGGTGACATGTGTATTGGAATTCCCGTGTGACAATCCGGCCTTAATGAAACGTTGCGTTTCCTTTTAATTGTTGTTTTTTTTTTGTTTGCAATTATGAGTTTGTTTGATATGGGCTTAGTGTTTGATATTCGCACCCCCAGTTTGAGGCCCAACGCGCGCCATGAAGCAAAATCCTGTGTATCAGGAATTGCTAGTGCACCCCCAGGTTCTCATTTTCATTTATTTTATTTTCCTTTTTATTTCATTTTTTTTTAATTTCAGTTTTGTTTTAATTGTTAAACACATTATAAAAATCCAAAAAAATACTTTTATGAATATTTAATATCTTACCTTATTTTTCATATTTTTATTTTTATTTTATTTTTTTAATTTCTTTTTATCATTTTATTTTAGATTTAATCTAAGGATGGATTTCCAATGATATCGCTCATCTAGGATTAGGAACTTTTGTGAATTTTACTCATCATTTGAGACCAATCTTTTGGTTACTTGTGGGGGATCATATGAGGATGTTTCAATGCTGGTTTGAGGTTGGTTTGAGTTATTCTTAGTGACTTGCCACTCAAGTTTTATTGACCCTCGATCTTTGTTCAATTATGTGCACATCTTGGATTGTGAATCACATTTAGACAAGCTCTTTAACTCTTTTTGCTCCAATCTTTTTGCATATGTTACTTGACTAATTGAACTTGCCTTTGATTATTTTTTGGGATTTTATCGAGCCACTTTGCTATTTTTGATTAATTTTTACTTGTGGTTCAAGTTTGATTGAGGTATACTTTGGTACTTGCTCTAGTTTGAATGCATTTGCTTACTTGTGATTGAGTGATGCTTGAGATGTTTATATGGTATGATCATGTTCTGTTTGATCTTGTTTGTGGCTTTGGAATCATCTCTTTTCACTCATTTTTCTATTTGTTCTTGATTTTACAAATTGTTGATGTTTTGACTTGAATTCCATGACATACTCAACCTAATCTTGTGATTGTTTCTTTGTGTGATCTCACTCATGTATGAAACCCTTTGTTTGATTTGTATGACATGCTAGAGGTTCTGACCCTCTTGGTTTAAGGTGCTTTATGTGACATGTTCTCACTCTTTGCTTCACATGTTTCTTTGTTTGTTTGCATGAATGATAAGTGGATGGTTTTGATTAACTTTGGTGCATGTTTTGAATGTGTTGTTTATTGATTCATCTTATGTGACTTGAGTTTGATCTTGGCATGATGTTAATGTGTATGCTACTGCCCTCTTAAGTTCATTACTTGGTCTTCACTTCACATGTTCATGTTGGTTTGGTTTGTATGATGCATATCATTATCAATTGTTTGTTGCTTCTTTGGCTCATAATGCATCATGATATGAAATACTTTTGTATGCTTGAGTTGATTGATCATGAGATGTCTAAGGTTCTGACTTGGATTCACTTTCATCTTGCCTTGCTCATATTACTTTGGTGTGGTGCTCATTGGTGTTTATTTGCACTTCTTATGCAAGTTTACTTGCATCCTTTCTTGTGTGTTTCCACTTGTATACTTGAGATGTGTTTGAATGATCTTTGAAGCATATTTTATGTTATGATTTGGATGTGATGATTATGATGTACTTGCTGCCCCATCTTGCTTCTCATCTTATCCTTCTCTTTCTTCTTCATCTCTTTCACTCTTTTCATCCCTCGAGTCTCGAGACTTGTTTAAGTCTTGGACTCCCTCCCGTTAGAGCTACCTAGTCCAACTTAATTTTTGATTAAGCTTGGAGTAGGATTAGCATTAGGTTTTAGGTAGTCGTCCCTCCTAAACCTCACTAACCATAAGACCCCCATGCATGATAACATTAGGACTCTTAGTTTCCCCTTAGAGTTTCCTTTGTGTCATCTCTCTTCTCATCTCAAAACTTCTTCAAGACACGTAATAAAAGTTAACGTGTATTGCGCTTGAGCCTTCTATGTGGGAAGTGGGGAGTGAGGGGCTTCCTCTCATTCTTCTAGGATACCTAGTGTACGTCCTGTTGGGGACGATGCGCAAAGTATTCGTTCCTATATTCAAGACTTGGGTTCAATGCAAGTTACGAAACAACTTAAAAGACACTTCTGTCTAAAAAACACCAAACCAATTCAAATCTTTTTATCCTTCGGGATTGTTGGGTTTCAAACTTCATTTTCAGAAAAGAGCTCGTCGCTCACGTAAAAAACACTTACCCACCCGTGGTCGTACCCACGAACTACGTCATCTCTGATTCCTCTCTCTCGTCCGATTGAGGAAACGTAGGCACAAGACAGCGATTGTCTTGGCGAGTAACTTTCCCCCACAGTTCCCGTCCGAACTACGTTGACTCTGACTTTCCCATTGCACTGAGGGAGTACGTAGGCCTAGGACAACGATACCGTCCTATCGAGTCACTTCTTTTTTCTTTTCTTCTTCGTTTCTCCGTTCTTTCCGTTCTCGTTTCTTCGTCGGTCCAGTAGCAGCGGAGTTCCAGATGACGACACCCTTTGATGCAGACAGCAAGCGTGGATCCCGTCGAGTATGATGGACGTGCTGGGTGCTAACACCTTCCCTTCGCGTAACCGACTCCCATACCCGTTCTCTTGGTCGCGTGACCATGCTCTTTCCCTTCTTTTAGGTTTATGCAGTGTTTCCTTTCCCTCTCTTGGGATAAATACACATTGCTGGCGACTCTGTGTTCTTTTGCGCCACTCTCGCGTTTGTACCGTTGGATGCGAATCTTTTCGGGAGCGCCAGCTGGCGACTCTGCTGGGGAATCTGGTTGACCTACTGCTGGTCCTTCCCCTTTAGCGAGTCAATCCTAGCGCTTGTCTGTTTGTTTTTGTTGGGTGTTTCTATGGTGCTTTGCTTTGTTGTATATTACTGTATTGTTGTTTACTGTATTTTTGCTTTACTGCTTTACTGTTTTTACAGCTTTTATCGCATTGCATTTTATATTGTCATACTGGATATACTGTGTTGTGCTAGTTGTTGTTCTGTTTGGCGGGTTGGGATGTTCTGAGAGATGAGCTCAATACCCAGGCTCGAGTATACACCTAGGTTTTAGCGTGGGCAGGCGTGACGCTCCCGTGGTGTTGGCCACGTGCGGGTGATCACGATCCCTATAATCAGACGAGGTTCTATCCGGAGCTTTCTGCTACTGTATGTTGATACAGGCCAGTAGTTATTCTTTGGAGGAATTGTCGACTCTGATGACCATTCCCGAGGACTCAGTTGCGGCACTCCTCCCGGGATGTGACAGTGGCAGTCCACTTTCTGTGGCAAACCCATTGCACACTCTCGATCCGAGGACCCAATGCTGGGAACTTGCCATAGGATCCTTCTTTTTGAAAGTGAATCAGCAGACGACCTCTTTGATTGGCGGTAGCATTGTATCCTTCGGGCTGAATGTGCTATTGCTTCTCAAACCTCTGAAGTTGAGGATCTTTCGCTTTTGGAGAATCAGTTGAGGCCTCCTCGATTGATGATGATGCCAAACCAGAAATGGTGAACGTATCATCATCTCTCGACCTGAGAGCCCGGGATACTGAACATCCTAGTACCCACATGTGAGAGGGGCGGGGTGTTTACAGGTTTGCAGGTAACCGTGACCTTCAACCTACCTGGATTTCTGTTGTTATCACTGTGGTCGTTATTGTTCTGAGTTTGGTACAGAGCCTTGATTTGTTCAGTCAGCACAGTGCAGCCAGTTTATGTGGATACCTTGATCCCGTGCTCTGCATTGCATTCCATTTTTTCTGACATTCATGTTTGTGCATTTTCAGGTAGTATCTAGTCTTTGATTCCAGTCAGAGGGCGTTCTTAGGGATGGACACTAAGAGGGGTAAGAATAATATCATCATCTACAAGTTTCCGAAGATCACTCTTGGTCCTTTGAGCAGTTTACAGAGTATAGCTGGTCCGGAAGTTTTGGGAGCCTTTGAAGAGAAGTATGGTTGGATACTGTCCCTGGTTCGGAGTCTCAGTGAATATGAATATAATGGGCTACACACCTTGATGCAGTTTTATGATCCTTCTTTGAGGTACTTTGTGATGCCAGATTATGTGTTGGTTCCTACCCTGGAGGAATACTCCCATATCTTGCGGATTCCTGTCAAAGAAGGTGTTCCTTTCTGTGGTTCCCAAGGAGAGTGATTTCCAGGCAGTGTCTGAGGCTCTTTATTTGAGCAGATCTACAGTGGAGGCTGATTTTTCTAAGAAAGGAAAATCCCGAGGGTATCATTTGGAGTACTTGGTAAAGAGGGCTCGAGAGGAAGCTAAGGAAAATAGGTGGAGGGCTTTCAATGCAATATTAGCTCTGTGTATATATGGTATTGTGTTATTCCCTAATGAGTCTGACTTCGTCGATACGGATGCTGTTCAGATATTTACAGCTCAGAATCCGGTACCGACTTTGTTAGGTGATCTCCATTACGCTCTATACAATAGGAATGAGAAAAGGCGAGGTGGTGTGGTTTGTTGTTGCGCACCTCTTTTTTACAAGTGGTTTGCCAAACGTTTACCCCAATCTGGTGCTTTTGTGGATTCAAAGAATTCTTTAGAGTGGAGTAAGCGTCTGATGGGCTTAGCTGCTAAAGACATTCTCTGGGTGGATAAGGGTTTGTTGGGGACTGATATTTTACATAGTTGTGGCAGGTATCCTAATGTACCTTTGATCGGAAGAAAGGGAGGTATTAACTACAACCCGTCTTTGGCTATCAGGCAGTTTGCATACGCCCTAAAAGATTCTCCAGCTGGAAAAGATTTGGAAGAATCCTTGTATTTTCATATGACTGATGGTGTAGCTATTGCACAAGAAGCTTCTCAAGCCTGGCTCAGCAGACAGAAGATAGGTAAAACTGTTTTGGGGAAACCCAATAACCAAGCTTTCGCTCCGTATGTTGAATGGGTGAAAAAGAGGGTAGAAGAGTTCTATTTGCCTTTTGATCGGGCGTCTCCCTTGTATCCAGAGAGTGTGAAGGAAAGACTTACCGTGCCTATTGAAGAGTTCAACAAGCAACAGAAGTTGG
This sequence comes from Lathyrus tuberosus, assembly GCA_022829125.1. NCBI lineage: Eukaryota > Viridiplantae > Streptophyta > Magnoliopsida > Fabales > Fabaceae > Lathyrus > Lathyrus tuberosus. The sequence goes on along the minus strand of JALAZF010000199.1, from coordinate 1,828,931 downwards.
TGCGCGAATTGAGAGCAGAGAATTCTGGTATGAGTAGTCAGCTGTAAGGAGCTTTGTATGACAATTTAGAGCTGAAGTGGCAGGTCAAAGAGTCGACTGAGCGTCTGAAGAAGACAGAAAATGATCTGGATAGTAGAATTCAGCATTTCAAGAAGATCAGCATGGCAGCAGAGACCTCAAGCAAGACCACCAGGACAACTAAGAAGCTTTTGTCTAAGACTGAAATCGAGCTTGATGTTTATCAGGAAATGTGGAGTGAGGTCCAAGTCGAAAACGAGGGATTAAACAAAGATCTGTAAAAGGCGAAAGAAAAGGGGAAGCATTTCTTCAACAAGTGGAAAAAGTCCCAAAAGGAGATTGAAGAGCTCAAATTACAAGTTGGAATCAAGAAGGTGAAACATGAAAGTAGCAACGCTGAAGAACAGATTGCAACGCTGAACCAAGAGATTGCAAAGAGAAACGGGTTAATCAAAGGGCTAATCTCGCGACCAGCACATCCTGACACTTTGAATCTTCTGGAAGAAGTGGAGGCTAGCCTGTTTGGGGTAGAATTGTAGTTTATTGAGGTGGTTACCATCAGGATTGTTGATGGAATCACCGTTGGTTACGATTGACTTTGTTTGTATGAATTCTTCCATCTTGATAATAGAATGTTTGATTCAGATATTTTTTGGCCTTGGTAGTTTTTTATTTTTGTGATTGGTTTCCTGTGGTTGGATCCGGTGGTATCTCTGGTTCGGATTTATTTTCCGATATTGCGGCTAATCCCTGGCCCGGTTGCATGGAATGGAATCAAAGCGGATATGCCCTGGAAATGTCCAGATATGTTTGTTTGCATTTGCATTTGCATAATCATATTCATTCTTTACATTGCAGGTTTTCTTGGGTTTCTCTGGTTTTCTTATGCTCTCTCTTTCTTTCAGTCAGGATTGATCAACCAACTCATCGTTACTCTACCAGGCTCAATCAAAACAGAGTGATGGACAAAGTTCAGGCAGATATGGCCGTTATGCAAGCTCGCATCGATCAGTTTATGGAGATGATGCAGGGTGTGGTTCAAAGTCAGGATGAATTCAGAACTCTGGTTCAGTCGTTGGTGGCGCAGGTCGACGAAAATGGTATCTTACACGGTGGTCTTCTTAACCGTAATATCCCTCCGGGCGGAGTTGGTGCTGGTGGACAGGGCAGAATTCCTTCAGTGGTTGGAGAAGGAAGTACTATCCGAGCTATCCATGGCCCTCGTTTTGAGGATCAACAGGACGATGTGTTTTCAGTCGGAAGCTTGGACGCTGGTCTTCCTGTGGTGAGTGATGAAAGAACCCGTTTAATTGAGGCTCAATTGAAAGGGGTTGTGAAACAGGATGATTTGGGGATAGATTTGGATGACCTAGGGTTAGTTCCTGATATTGTCATTCCATACAAGATTCAGATTCCTACATTAGAAAAGTACAATGGTTCTACCTGCCCAAGGACTCATGTGAAGGCCTATACCAGGAAGATGGCTGCTCACGCTAAGGATGAAAAGTTAATGATGCACTTTTTCCAAGACAACCTGTCTGGCGCGTCTTTGGAATGGTAAATGGGGCTAGAAAGTAGAGATGTTCGTACCTGGAGAGAGCTAGCTGCAGCTTTCATCAAGCATTATCAGTACAATACAGACATGGCTCCCAACAGAACTCAGCTGTTGAGCATGTCCTAGAAGAATGATGAGAGTTTCAAAGAATACGCGCAGAGGTGGCGTGAATTGGCGACCAGGGTGCAGCCACCAATGCTAGAGAAAGAGATGTTGGATATGTTCATGGACACACTGCCTAAGCACTACTATGAGAAGCTTTTGCCTTGTTCTCTAGGCAAGTTTGCAGATGTGATTGCTATTGGACAGAAGATAGAGGTCAGAATTAAGGCTGGGAAGGTTTCTAGCGGTGATGGATCGTCCTCTGGACATGGAAAGAAGCCGTTTGATAATTATAAGAAGAAAGGAGAGACCAACGTTGTATCATCCCACAGGGGAAAAGGGAAACAGCTCCAGCATAACAATCAACAGGTAGCATCAGTAACCATTCCAGCAACGTTACCTCCACCACAACAACAAAGGGGTAATGCTAATCAGAATAGGCAGCAGGGTCAGTATCAAAACAGACAAAGGAATGCAGAGAGGCATTTTGATCAACTCCCAATGTCGTATGCACAGTTGTTGCAACATTTGCTGCAGTTGCGTCTAGTTGAGCTTCGTACCCTGGCTCCACCAACAGGGGAGCTCCCACGAGGCTACGATGCTAACGCACACTGCGATTTTCATTCTGGTGCTCCGGGGCACACTGTGGAGAAGTGTAGGGCATTTCAGCATAAGGTGCAGGACCTTGTGGACTCTAAAGCCATCAATTTCTCGAATGACGGACCCAATGTTGTTCAAAACCCGATGCCTAATCACAATGGGCCAAGGGTGAATGCTATAATTAAGGACTGTGAAACTTTGAATTTGATCATGGATGTGGAGGAACTGAAGACTCCGTTGGTTGTGGTTAAGAACAGGTTATTGAAGGGTGGCGTCTATCCGGGCTGTGGTGAGAACTGCTCAGATTGTTTGACAAAGGTTAATGGTTGTGATTCGTTGAAGAGGGGTATTCAGAATCTGATTGATGAGGGTTGTTTACAGTTTGACAGAGGTAATCAGCAAGAAGAGGGTGTTAGTGAGAAGGTTGCCACTATCACCATCCTGTTCAAAACAATTACTATTTCTGGTCCAGCAAGGCCACCTCCAGTCATTATCACAAGGGTTGGACCCATTCCGTACGAGAGTTCTAAGGCTATTCCGTGGAATTACGGTGCAGAGGTGTTTGTCAATGGACAAAAGCAAGAGTTAATGAATACTTCACCAGTGGGTTCTAGTTCAGGGGTTAAAGTTGAGACTGATGCTATAACCAGAAGTGGTAGAGTGCTCCCTCCGGTTAACGATCAACCCAGTACCTCTAGGCAAGATAGGGGAAAACAGGCGATGGATGGTTCTGTTCAGCCTCCAGTGGTTATTGATTCTACAGTGAAGCCGGTTGATGATGCTTTTTCGGAAAATGTAGAGGAATTTATGAGGCTCATCCGAAAAAGTGATTATAAGATCGTGGACCAATTACATCAGACCCCGTCCAAGATCTCTATTCTGTCTCTGCTCTTGTGTTCTGAGGCTCACAGGAATGCTCTTCTGAGAGTTTTGAATGCAGCCTACGTTCCTCAAGAGATTTATGTTAATCAGCTAGAAGGGGTTGTAGCGCACGTGAATGCGGGTAATGGCCTGGGTTTTACAGATCTTGACTTGACTTCTGCTGGCAGGAATCATAACAACGCCCTGCATATTTCGATTGAATGTCGTGGCTCGCTGATGTCACATGTCTTGGTTGATACTGGTTCATCATTGAATGTATTGCCCAAGAAAGCGTTAATGAAGTTGGATACTTGGGGACTTATTTGTACACCAAGTGACTCGGTGGTGCGAGCTTTTGATGGCTCGAAGAGATCTGTTTTTGGCGAGATTGTGCTTTCGATCAAGGTTGGGCCGGAAATTTTTAATGCAACATTTTACATTATGGATATTCAGCCAGCGTACAGCTGTTTATTGGGTCGTCCTTGGATCCATGGGGCAGGTGCTGTAACTTCCACTTTGCATCAAAAGCTAAAGTATATGGTTGATGGTCACGTAGTGACAGTGTGCGGAGAAGAAGACATAATGATTAGTCAGTTGTCAACCTTCAAATACGTGGAAGTGGATGGTGAAATCCACGAGACGTTGTACCAGGGATTTGAGAAGGCGAAAGTTTCTGAAGAAGTTGTTCAGTCTGAAGCTATAATACAGCCTGTAGTGGTAAATCAACCTGAGGTTTCCATGTCTTCGTTTAAAGACGCCAAAGCTGTGGTTGAAGCTGGCAGCTCACAAAGGTGGGGCCAGGTGGTTAAAGTCCAAAAAAAGAGGGATACTTATGGATTGGGATACAAGCCATCCAGGAGAGATGAGGATCCTCCCAAATTCTATGGCCCAGTCCGTTTCACCAGCGCTGGAGTTTTCTTCGACAGAGTTAATGCTATTGAAGAAGAAGGAGACAGTGATTGTGACATGGATAGCTGGATTCGTCCTTGCATCCCAGGAGAAAGTCTGTGCAACTGGTCTTCCGAGAAAGTCATTCAAGTGACAGGCTTCGAGTAATTGCTTTGTTTTCCTATTTTGTTAATCCTACATTCTGCCCAAGACGTAGTGATTCTGTTTGTAGGGCTTTTAACTGTTGCATGTTTTGCCTTATCATCAATAAAGGACTTTTCACACTCGAATATTTTGATCTCTGTCTTTCTATTTTTTATTTTTATGCATTAAAAACCCACATCAAAATGGCAATGTGTTTCTTTTGCTGCATCATAATAAAACATACCTCATCAATCATTGCAGGTCTTTTTGTTCAGATGACACCGATCATGACTCAGCTATAGCTCGGTATGACTTTGACAATCCAATTTACCAGGCTGAAGAAGAGGCTGACGAAGATTGTGAACTGCCCGAAGAATTGACCAGATTGTTGAAGCAAGAGGAGAGGGTCATCCTACCTCATCATGAGGAAATTGAGATTGTGAATTTGGGAACCGAGGACGCCAGAAAGGAAGTAAGAGTAGGGGCTGCATTGGAAGACAGTGTCAAGGGAAGATTGGTTGAAATGCTCCGTGAGTATGTGGACATCTTCGCCTGGTCTTACCAAGACATGCCCGGGCTGGATATTGATATTGTTGTACACCGGCTACCACTCAAAGAAGGTTGTGCTCCGGTCAAGCAAAAGTTGAGAAGAACTAAACCGGAGATGTCTGTCAAAATCAAGGAAGAGGTTCAGAAACAGCTAGACGCCGGATTTCTTGCCGTAACAAATTATCCTCCATGGGTTGCTAAAATCGTGCCTGTACCTAAGAAGGATGGGAAGGTCAGGATGTGTGTTGATTACAGGGATTTGAATAGAGCCAGCCCAAAGGATGATTTCCCGCTCCCTCACATTGACGTGTTAGTTGACAATACTGCTCAGTATTCTGTGTTTTCCTTCATGGATGGCTTCTCTGGGTATAACCAAATCAAAATGGCCCCAGAGGACATGGAGAAGACTACATTCATAACACCGTGGGGAACTTTCTGCTACAAAGTGATTCCCTTTGGATTGAAAAATGCAGGGGCAACATACCAGCGGGCGATGGTGACTCTCTTTCATGATATGATTCACAAAGAGATTGAAGTCTATGTTGATGACATGATTGCGAAGTCACAGACGGAAGAAGAACATCTGGTGAATCTTCAGAAATTATTTGAAAGGTTAAGGAAATTCAGACTGAGGTTGAATCCAAACAAGTGCACCTTTAGGGTGAGATCAGGAAAATTGTTGGGGTTTATTGTTAGTGAAAAAGGTATTGAGGTTGATCCTGCAAAGGTAAAAGCCATACAAGAAATGCCTGTGCCGAAAACAGAAAAAGAGGTTCGTGGTTTCTTGGGGAGATTGAATTACATTGCTAGGTTCATCTCGCATCTCACAGCCACGTGTGAACCAATCTTCATGTTTCTAAGAAAAGATCAAGCGGTCAGGTGGAATGAAAATTGTCAAAAGGCATTTGAAAAGATTAAAGAATACTTGCAGGAACCTCTGGTCCTTATGCCGCCAGTGCCAGGAAGGCCTTTGATTATGTACCTCACGGTTCTTGAGAATTCGATGGGTTGTGTGCTTGGTCAACAAGACGAGTCAGGTAAAAAAGAGCACGCCATCTATTACCTGAGTAAGAAGTTTACTGATTGCGAGTCAAGATACTCGATGCTGGAGAAAACATGTTGTGCACTCGCTTGGGCTGCTAAGCGTTTGAGGCAGTATATGTTAAACCATACAACCCTTTTAATTTCAAAGATGGATCCGATCAAGTATGTGTTTGAGAAGCAAGCACTTTCTGGTAGAATAGCCCGTTGCCAGATGGTTCTGACAGAATATGATATTCAGTATGTTTCCCAAAAGGCCATTAAGGGAAGTGTGTTGTCAGAGTATCTTGCCGAACAGCCAATTGCGGATTATCAACCGATGAAGTTTGAGTTTCCGGATGAGCACATCATGTATCTGAAGATGAAGGATTGTGAAGAACCTTTGCCTGATGAAGGACCTGAGATTGGGTCTCAGTGGAAGATGGTTTTTGATGGAGCCGTTAATTCATATGGTAACGGAATTGGGGCAATCATTACGACTCCACAGGGTTCTCATATACCCTTTACCACCCGATTAGCGTTCATATGCACCAACAATGAGGCGGAGTATGAAGCATGCATCATGGGGTTAGAAGAAGCAATTGATTTGAGAATCAAGAACCTCGATGTTTATGGTGATTCTGCGTTGGTGGTGAATCAGATTACAGGTGAATGGGAGACTCGTCAAGTAAATCTTGTTCCATATAACAATTATGCCAGAAGATTGTTACCTTTCTTTGACAGAGTGGACTTCCATCACATTCACCGGTTAGAGAATCAGATGGCTGATGCGTTGGCAATGCTGTCATCAATGTATAAAGTGAATCTTTGGAATGAAGCTCCCTCAATCAGAATCATGCGCTTGGATAGACCTGCTTTTGTATTTGCAGTTGAAGGGGTATCAGATGGCAAGCCTTGGTATCATGACATCAAAGTCTTCTTGAAGAGTCAGGAATACCCAGCTGGGGCATCTTCCAAGGATAAAAAGACATTGAGGAGGTTATCAGGAAATTTCTTTTTGAACAAGGATGATGTGTTGTACAAGAGAAACTTTGACATGGTTTTGCTACGTTGTGTTGATGAACACGAGGCAGGCTTGTTAATGGAAGAGGTTCACGAAGGTTCCTTCGGTACTCATGCCAATGGGCATGCTATGGCCAGAAAATTGTTGAGAGCGGGGTATTATTGGATGACTATGGAGTCTGACTGTTTTAAATACGCCCGGAAATGTCATAAGTGCCAGATTTATGCTGACAAGGTGCACGTACCGCCTACTCCTCTGAATGTTTTGTCGTCACCTTGGCCTTTTGCTATGTGGGGCATTGACATGATTGGGAAGATTGAGCCGACTGCTTTGAATGGACATCGTTTTATCCTGGTGGCTATTGATTACTTCACGAAATGGGTAGAAGCGGCATCGTATGCCAACGTCACCAGACAAGTGGTAGCCCGGTTTATTAAGAAGGACATCATCTGCCGGTATGGAGTCCCGGAGAGAATCATTACTGATAATGGTTCAAATTTGAACAATAAGATGATGAAGGAGCTATGCCAGAGCTTTAAGATTTAACATCACAATTCTTCTCCTTATCGTCCAAAGATGAATGGGGCTGTTGAAGCGGCTAATAAGAACATAAAGAAGATTGTGCAGAAGATGGTAGTGACATAAAAAGACTGGCATGAGATGTTGCCGTATGCTTTACATGGTTATCGTACTTCGGTACGCACATCAACTGGGGCAACTCCTTTCTCACTGGTATATGGTATGGAAGCAGTCTTGCCATTGGAAGTTGAGATTCCTTCTTTGAGAATTCTGACAGATGTGAAGCTTGATGAAGCTGAGTGGGTGCGTTCTCGGCTGAGTGAACTGAACCTCATTGAAGAGAAGAGACTGAAAGCCATTGCGCATGGCCGGTTGTATCAGAGCAGGATGAAGAAAGCCTTTGATCAGAAGGTGCGTCCTCGGTGTTTTCAAGCTGGTGAATTAGTTCTGAAAAGGATCACTCCTCCTCAAACAGATCACAGGGGCAAGTGGACTCCGAATTACGAAGGGCCATATGTAGTAAGACAGGTTTTCTCTGGTGGAGCCTTATTACTCTCAACTATGGATGGCGAAGATTTTACGTCCCCTGTGAATGCGGGTGTAGTCAAAAAATACTTTGCATAAAAGAGACCCGCTGAACATAAAAAGAAGGTTCAGGCAAAAATGGGGCATCCTGGAGAACCATAAAAAGAAAAGGTCCGGGCAAAAATTAGGGATAAAAGGAAAAAGAAATAAACCCGCAAGGTTGAAAACCTGAAAAGGCAACTTTGGCAAAAATGGGTATCCCGGTGGATTGAAAACCCGAAAAGGGAGATCCAGGCAAAATTTAGGGATTTAAAAGCAAAGACTACGATCCGCGTTCGATCTGTGATCACCGTTCACACTTGGAAAATTCGGAGGAAAGGAATCAGTCCAGTTAGTCGTCTTCGAAGGTCAAAGTATCTGCGGATGAACAAGTCATATGGGTTATAGCTGAGTCGAGTCATGGTGGATGTATGTTCCTCACATTGCTGACATTTGTATTTTCTTTTGCTTTTTGCGCAATTACCTCTTTTCAGGAATTGCTTCCAGATGTAAATGCCTATTTACAGGCCAATTCATTCAATAAAGTTTGCATTTGAGTTAAAGAGCTTTTGTTTTCTGTTTTACCTATTTTGTTTGTGAAAATGTCTGATATTTTTGATAAAAACATTACATGCTAAAACGTTGAGCTTTATGACACAAGTTGGAAAACAGTGGCAATTGTTTAGGCGACAGTCACTATGTTGATAATCAATGTAATCATTTCTGCGCATAGACCTTTCTGTTGGTTTTGCAGGATGACAGATGTACTCCCCCAGTAGAGTTGCTCTCTCCATTTTTGAAGTCTGATCGTCCTCAGCAGCTAGCTGTTTTCCCCAGTAGAGTAGAGCTCTCCCCAACTTTGAAGTCTGATCGTCCACAGCAGTTTATTACTCTTCCCCATCAGATTATCGAGGGTCGTCTTCCTCAACCAGAGTATAAAGAAGTAATTCCCTAAGCGGAGTCGTTAAGGATCGTCCTCCTTAGCAGTATATAAGAGGTTTTTCCCCGGCCAGAGTTGTGATTTGGTTCATCTTTCTTCAGCAAGGGATGTCTCCCCACGGAGCATGGGGCAGCTATTTGTTCCCCAGCTAGTCAGGAAGCATGTGTTATCCCCTAGCAGGTGAATGTTGACAATTACTTTCTCTCCCAAGCGGAGTCGTTGAGGATCGTCTTCCTCAGCAAAGTACAGAGGATTACATACCCAGCCGAAGTCGTGTTTGGAATGCTATTCCCCATCAAGTAATCAGAAGTTGATTGCTCTAAGGTGAATGTTGTTGTATCTCCTACAGGAAGTTTGTAGACGAAGATGTCATTATCCCCACAGAGTCCTGGTGTCTACTTTCCTCAGTTGGTCAGAAAGTATAGTCTCGGAGACAACGGCTTGATCTAATTCCCCAGCAAGGTGAGGGTAAAGTTACTTCCCTAGCAGCAGATTAAGCTCATTTCCCCAAGCAGAGTCCGGTGGTGAGTGGTATCCCCAGCAGGTCTTAAGGCCAATCGTTTTTGGCAGGCGCCGAAGCCAAGTTCTGAAATAGTTGGTCGTCCCCAGCGGTGGAATCTCCATCTTCAGTATTCATATCCCTCCCCAGCTGAGTGAGTATTTTCCCGGAGTTCCGTCCATCTCCAGCAAGATTGTAGGTCCTAATTTGTTCCCCAGCTGAGTGAGTATTCTCTCGGAGCTTCGTCCATCTCTAGCAGAGTTGTTGAACTTGATATTCCCCAACAGAGTGGATATTCTCTCAGAGATTCGTCCATCTCCGGCAGAATTGGTGATTGTGATCTTCCCTAGCAGGGTGAAGTTTTCCTCATGTTTCCTTGGTTTCAGTGGCAATTTAGTTTACCATCCCCAGCAGAGTTGCTTCTGGTCTTCAGCATTTATTTTGCTGAGACGTCTCTTTTGCATTACATAAGCATTTGTTTGCATGGCATCCTCCCAAATGCGTAGCATTTCCACTTCGTGTGGAGCATTAAGGCAAAATTCAAACATATGCATCTGAAGCATAAGCCAGGTTTGAGTTTTCCTTCGTCAGGAAAGCCGGATTTCAGGAAGATATCTTTACTCCACAGGTGTTGGGTTAGGCAATATTTGACAGTTCCCCGGCAGAGTGTCTTTTCAGGATTGTTTATCCTTGATTTTATTTGTACCCCTTCGTCCAGGTGGTCCTTCAGTTTTTTTCCCTCGAAATTTTTACCGTCAGACACTCGTCCGTGTTTCTTTCAGCACCCGTCCGTGTTTGAACCTTTTAAGCCAATGCCCGTCCGTATTGACTTCTGACACCCGTCCGTGTTCTTTCAGCACCCGTCCGTGTTTGACCCTTTTGTTTCAATGCTCGTCCGCATTGACATTTGGCACTCGTCTGTGTTTCCTTCAGCACCCGCCCGTGTTTGAACCTTTGATTTCAATACCCGTCCGTATTGACCTTCTGATGACACTCGTCCGTGTTGCCTTCCGTTCCCCCAGCGAGATTAATTCCCGATAAAGTTGCTTTATAACCTTTTCAATACCCGTCCGTATTGAATCCTTTTACACCCGTCCGTGTACCTTTTTGATACCCGTCCGTATTAAATCCTTTTACACCCGTCCGTGTACCTTTTCAATCCCCAGAGAGGTCGCCTTGAACCTTCTTTACACCCGTCCGTGTACCTTTTTTCAATACCCGTCCGTATTGAAATCTTTTACACCCGTCCGTGTACCTTTTTCAATGCCCGTCTGTATTGAATCCCTTTGGCACCCGTCCGTGTTCTTTCGGCACCCGTCCGTGATTGAACTTTTGTTTCAATGCCCGTCCGCATTGACATTTGGCATCCGTCCGTGTTTGAACTTTTGTCTCAATGCCCGTCCGCATTGACATTTGGCACCTGTTCGTGTACCTTTTTCAGTACCCGTTCGTATTGAACCTCTTTACACCCGTCCGTGTATCTTCTCAATACCCGTCCGTATTTGATATCCTGGATTCCTTGACACTCGTCCGTGTTTATCCTCGGCGTAGCTAACACTCGTTTGTGTTTATTTCAAGACTTTTCAATACAGTTTTGGTTTCCAACACTCGTACGTGTTGTGACAGTGCAACATTTATTGTTTGTTCCCCAGTGGAGTCGTCCCTCCCTTGAGGATTGCAAATTTCAGGTTTCTTTTGGTATTCAATCTCCGTGAATCCTTGGAACGCATGATAGTCGTCACTATCATACCTTCAGGATCAAGTTGATTGAATAGGGGCAGCTATAACACCCCAAAATTTGCCTTGTTGTTTCTAGCTAACTGGCTTATGTTTCTTTTCATTTCTTGCATTAGCATTTGTGCATAGCATTTGGTTCTTAGCATAGGATCAAGGTACTTGGTCCATATTCTCAAGTCTCAAGCTTCAAGGTGGTTCAGAGGGTTCATTGTATCTTCATGAGATCAAGATTGGCAAAGGATTTCAAGTGATTCCTTCCCTCCTAATCAGAAGGACCAATTAGGGGTTTTAAGATCAAGAGGACTTCTTGGAAGGCTTAGTGTGTTCAAGCATGTTCTTATGGTATTCTTTTTGCTCACAAGTGTTCTTGGATGAGGGTTTGGTTATTGATTCATTGTGGAGGATGTTCAGTGGATCAGTTGCTTATGAGCTAAGCAAAAGTCAACTGTGCAGTGAAAAAGTCAACTCTTGACTTTTTGAGGTCAACATCATGATTTTCAAGTCAAATATGATCCATGGAAGAGATTTGATCAAGATACGTTCAAGGAACGATAAAAATCAAGAATTTGTGAAGGCTTCCATTTTTGGTAAAAATAGGGTTTTAGAACTTACTATTTTTGGCAAGTTTTCATGGTTTAGGGGTTACTTTCAAGACCGGATTTCTTCATGGTCCAAGCTCCATTTCAATTTTCCTCAAACATGAATATTGTAGCTTGCATTCCCACCTTTCCAAAATGTCCAAGAAGTCACCATTTGGATTAAAACTCATCAAGTTATAATGCTTGCAAAATCAAGGTTTCAAGTGGTGACATGAGCAAGAAAACTAATATTTTTCTAAGTGCGTTGAAGTCAGCCTTAGGGACAGTTTCATGATCAATTTCCACATAGCTCCAAGAATTGGTTCAAGTTGATTCTTACATAGAATTTGCTCATTGTTATTCCTACTTTCATTAGAGCACAAGAGCATACCAAATAGAGCCATATTTATGAAATTATCCTCACTCAAAATAGGCCATATGAATATGTTTCAAGGCATCGTATCATGGATGTTTTGGCATAAAATTGGTTTCTTTCTTGCACATGATCATGTACATGCTGTTGTCCCACGCATACCATCATTATTCTTTGCCCAAAATGGCTAGACAATAGTACATCCCTTCAAGCGCATACCATGCACACCATATGCCATTCTTTCCAAAAAAATTTGAAAGAGAGGAAACTTGTACAACCTTTTCCATGTGCCATCCATCGTGTGCATTTTTTTAATTCTTTTTTCTCAACAACCACCCAAAAGAATCACACTCCGCACCCCTCACAATGGCCAAACCTGTGTGTACATCATCCTTATCATTTTTTTTGGCAAAACTTCAAAAAACAACTTTTCTTTCGATTCAGGCCCAACTACCACTCATAATCCACCTTATTTAAGCATTGCAAACCCTAAAAAGTGGAGGACTCTCTCATTTTTTGCTGAAAATTAGATCTGCACAACAAAACTTCTCTCTTCTTTTTTACTTTCGAGCTCATGGTTTTCTAAGAGTTTTGAAGTTTTCGTGTTGGAATCATCATCTAGCAAGTGAAATTTCACTTCTGTACGCAAAATCCATCAGCTGAATCCATTATTGAGAGCTCACCAAGTTCATATTTCTCCATCCTCGAGTTGGGTCGGTGTGAGATTTTCAGCAACTTTCTGGATAGATTAAGCTTTGATTTATCTTCTACAAGGCATTTTGAAGTTTTCCATATCGTTTCCTGAAGCTATTAGCTGCTGAGAAGAGTCAACGGAACTTCTCCGTTAGGTAATACTCTTCCCTTCGAATCTGCCATGATATACGTCCACATTGCTTGTTTCTGGTGATTCTGAAGTCCTACAACTGAGTAGGCACTGTTTGAATGCGTGTTGTTTTGTTTTAGTGAGATTTCAGTTTGGACATGTTTTTTTGTTCGCTTCGATTCATGGTGTTTTTGCGTTTGAAAATTTTTTTTGAGTGTGGATTTGGGGTCAGCATGGAAAACCCTACGAGATGGTGTCCTCTTTTATGTGTTTTGGTTTATTTTATTTTTGAGCTCCGACGGACTCCCCGGAGAAGATGACCAGAGCTAGGGCTCCGGCATCTAATGTGTATAGCTGGCGTGTCATGTTGACTCGGTTGACCATCCAATGTGCTGGTGACATGTGTATTGGAATTCCCGTGTGACAATCCGGCCTTAATGAAACAATGCGTTTCCTTTTAATTGTTCTTTTTTTTGTTTGCAATTATGAGTTTGTTTGATATGGGCTTAATGTTTGATATTCGCACCCCCGGTTTGAGGCCCAACGCGCGCCATGAAGCAAAATCCTGTGTATCAGGAATTGCTAGTGCACCCCCAGGTTCTCATTTTCATTTATTTTATTTTCCTTTTTATTTCATTTTTTTTTAATTTCAATTTTGTTTTAATTGTTAAACAAATTATAAAAATCCAAAAAAATAATTTTATGAATATTTAATATCTTACCTTATTTTTCTTTCTTTTTTTTAATTTCTTTTTATCATTTTATTTTAGATTTAATCTAAGGATGGATTTCCAATGATATCCCTCATCTAGGATTAGGAACTTTTGTGAATTTTACTCATCATTTGAGACCAATATTTTGGTTACTTGTGGGGGATCATATGAGGATGTTTCAATGCTGGTCTGAGGTTGGTTTGAGTTATTCTTAGTGACTTGCCACTCAAGTTTTATTGACCCTCGATCTTTGTTCAATTATGTGCACATCTTGGATTGTGAATCACATTTAGACAAGCTCTTTAACTCTTTTTACTCCAATCTTTTTGCATATGTTACTTGACTGATTAAACTTGACTTTGATTATTTTTTGGGATTTTATGAGCCAATTTGCTATTTTTGATTAATTTTTACTTGTGGTTCAAGTTTGATTGAGGTATACTTTGGTACTTGATCTAGTTTGAATGCATTTTCTTACTTGTGATTGAGTGATGCTTGAGATATTTATATGGTATGATCATGTTCTGTTTGATCTTGTTTGTGGCTTTGGAATCATCTCTTTTCACTCATTTTTCTATTTGTTCTTGATTTTACAAATTGTTGATGTTTTGACTTGAATTCCATGACATACTCAACCTAATCTTGTGATTGTTTCTTTGTGTGATCTCACTCATGTATGAAACCCTTTGTTTGATTTGTATGACATGCTAGAGGTTCTGACCCTCTTGGTTTAAGGTGCTTTATGTGACATGTTCTCACTCTTTGCTTCACATGTTTCTTTGTTTGTTTGCATGAATGATAAGTGGATGGTTTTGATTAACTTTGGTGCATGTTTTGAATGTGTTGTTTATTGATTCATCTTATGTGACTTGAGTTTGATCTTGGCATGATGTTAATGTGTATGCTACTGCCCTCTTAAGTTCATTACTTGGTCTTCACTTCACATGTTCATGTTGGTTTGGTTTGTATGATGCATATCATTATCAATTGTTTGTTGCTTCTTTGGCTCATAATGCATCATGATATGAAATACTTTTGTATGCTTGAGTTGATTGATCATGAGATGTCTAAGGTTCTGACTTGGATTCACTTTCATCTTGCCTTGCTCATATTACTTTGGTGTGGTGCTCATTGGTGTTTATTTGCACTTCTTATGCAAGTTTACTTGCATCCTTTCTTGTGTGTTTCCACTTGTATACATGAGATGTGTTTGAATGATCTTTGAAGCATATTTTATGTTATGATTTGGATGTGATGATTATGATGTACTTGCTGCCCCATCTTGCTTCTCATCTTATCCTTCTCTTTCTTCTTCATCTCTTTCACTCTTTTCATCCCTCGAGTCTCGAGACTTGTTTAAGTCTTGGACTCCCTCCCGTTAGAGCTACCTAGTCCAACTTAATTTTTGATTAAGCTTGGAGTAGGATTAGCATTAGGTTTTAGGTAGTCGTCCCTCCTAAACCTCACTAACCATAAGACCCCCATGCATGATAACATTAGGACTCTTAGTTTCCCCTTAGAGTTTCCTTTGTGTCATCTCTCTTCTCATCTCAAAACTTCTTCAAGACACGAAATAAAAGTTAACGTGTATTGCGCTTGAGTCTTCTATGTGGGAAGTGGGGAGTGAGGGGCTTCCTCTCATTCTTCTAGGATACCTAGAATACGTCCTGTTGGGGACGATGCGCGAAGTATTCGTTCCTATATTCAAGACTTGGGTTCAATGCAAGTTACGAAACAACCTAAAAGACACTTCTGTCTAAAAAACACCAAACTAATTCAAATCTTTTTATCCTTCGGGATTGTTGGGTTTCAAACTTCATTTTCAGAAAAGAGCTCGTCGCTCACGTAAAAAACACTTACCCACCCGTGGTCGTACCCACGAACTACGTCAGCTCTGATTCCTCTCTCTCGTCCGATTGAGGATACGTAGGCACAAGACAGCGATTGTCTTGGCGAGCAACTTTCCCCCACAGTTCCCGTCCGAACTACGTTGACTCTGACTTTCCCATTGCACTGAGGGAGTACGTAGGCCTAGGACAACGATACCGTCCTATCGAGTCACTTCTTTTTTCTTTTCTTCTTCGTTTCTCCGTTCTTTCCGTTCTCGTTTCTTCGCCGGTCCAGTAGCAGCGGAGTTCCAGATGACGACACCCTTTGATGCAGACAGCAAGCGTGGATCCCGTCGAGTACGATGGACGTGCTGGGTGCTAACACCTTCCCTTCGCGTAACCGACTCCCGTACCCGTTCTCTTGGTCGCGTGACCATGCTCTTTCCCTTCTTTCAGGTTTATGCAGTGTTTCCTTTCCCTCTCTTGGGATAAATACACATTGCTGGCGACTCTGTGTTCTTTTGCGCCACTCTTGCGTTTGTACCGTTGGATGCGAATCTTTTCGGGAGCGCCAAATATCTTCCAACAAACATAAATTACCTCCCATCGGAGTAACTTTGATCGTGTAGATACCCTCGAGCTCAAAAAGAGTTTGTAGATTGTAGATGGATCCAGGAGACACAACCCTTCCCACAAACGCCTTCTTTAACCTATCGCAATCCCCTTGTTTTGATTTGAAACTCAACGATACATTCTTCGCCATCGGCTGTGATTCCAACCCCATACAATTCACCGCTTCAGCATACAATAACTTTCCCACTGAAAAAACTCTTCCCCTATCCCCACCGGGCTTCCCCTTCTTAAACCCATCCACACCAAACCTCGAATCGACACCCGAATGACCCTTTGCACCAAGGTTCAGGCCCGATCTCTCAAATCTAGGGAGATTCGCGTGGATCTTCCTCCCGTCGATCATAATATTATCTAATTTAACCGCCAACAACCTTGCATCTCCCCCCTCACGAAACCTCGCAAAACCAAACCGTTTTCCCAGTCTATTCCTCTTCAGGGGTATTACAACCTCTACTACCTCCCCCACACACCCAAACAGCTCAAAGATGTCTCTAGATGCTGTTCTCTCAGGGAACTCAGAGAAATAAACAGAAAAAAATACCTTTACCATTAGCTCTGAACTATCCTCTTCCCACCGGGCACGAGTCCCATCGAGGCACCCATTTACGGAACCTTCTCTTCTTCACCTCCGACCACCCCTGATCGTCTCCCATACACACCAGCCAACCACCCCCAAACCGCAATCAATAACAGAACAGGAAACTCCACCCTCTAAAACACCCAAACCATCAACCCCACAATGACCTAGAAAAGAATACACCAAGCCAAGGCCCCTAACCCTAGGATTAGGAATTTAAGTCGAAGATTCAATGAATAAAACTAAGCCATTATCGGAGCTGATAGAGTCGGGGATACTATCAATGAGCAGCGTCGGATCGGTAATGGAGCAGTGCCGGTACCGTATTTAGAACGACTTTAACTTCTACACATTTTCATCCATATATAAATTATAATTAACATAAATAATATGAAAATTAATTATCCTTATAAATAACATAATAAATATAATCAACATTATTATAAATTTGTAGTTCTTTCATTATAAATTTATTAAAAATTCTGGATTGAAATTGAGTTAATTCAGATTTTTAATATTAAAAAGTAATTTAGAAGACATAGAGAAAAAAAAATATAGTCTAAAATTTCTTGTTGTTATCGATTAATTATGTAGTATTGAGTTTGAACCAGATAAACAATAGTAACGTTTAATTAGAAAATAAAATTAAGATAATTAGTAATTAACAAATAAAATTAAAAATTAAAAATTAACAATTAACAATTAAAAAATAAATTTATAAATTTTATAAAACTAAGATAATTAATATGTTTAAAAATATCACCTGTAGAAATTTTATATAATTTTTAAAATAAATAATAAAGAAGTAATTATAAATTTATATTAAAAGGTTTATATAATGTATACCAAGTTAATAATGAAAAATATTTACATTAACAATAATATCATAATAATAATGAAACTTTTACAATAAATAAAATATAAAAAATAAAAAAATTTATATAAATGCAAAAGGCATACGCTAGCTAGATTTCGGATACGTATGCAATGGTAATAATATATAATCTAGGAGATACAAATGTTTTGATAAGTAATTAATTAAATTGATTGGGCCTAAAACAAAATTTGAAGCCCCTGGATTTTTGAGGTCCGATGCAGTGGGTCAGATTCCACAGGCCCAAATCCAACCCTGTTATAATGCCTTCAAATATAAGGGTGTTAGGTGTAAGTTTTACATCCAAAAACACCAACCAACGACAACTAAAAAAACCATCAAGAACGCAAAAAAAGACTACTCCCAACAAACTTCAAAATTATTATACCAATAGTCTTAAAAAATGTTTCTCCATTTTCTATGAAATGCATTGAACCAATTTCAAGATAAGGCTTTAATATAACTCAACACGTCCAAGTTTACAAGAGCACTACCTTTAAAAGGGATAAAATTCCTACAAGACCAAATGGACAAACAATAAACAAGGCCAAAAAACCACCAAGAAGAGGAAGAATTTAAGTTTATGAGTGTAACCGACAAAGAATTCCATGAGACAACGCATCAAAACCAATCCCTAAACAAAAGTTGTTCCAAATAATTTTAGAATAAGAACAAAACAAATGTTCCACATCCTTCTCTTCATAGAGCACAAGGGACAAACCACATTGTGTGCACCTTCAATGATTCACTGCTTAAACAATTCCATTCTTGCAGACAACTTATTAAAAATTAATCTCCAACCAAAAATGAGAGAAATTTACTAGGAACTTCGGTCTTCCATAAATAATCTATAAATATAGCTTTAAGAGAATCCAAGGAAGGTTTCAAAGAACAAGACTCACAAATCCCCTTATAGCAATCTTTAACCGAAAACCCATCTTTATATCTCCACCAAACAAAATGGTCTTCTTCAAGAGGTTTATACTTCACCCCTTGTAAAATCGCTAGCAACTCCTCTAAAAGAAAAAACATCATCACCACTCAAGAACACCCAATTAAGCCCAATATTCCACACCCCAAACTCATTGAGGCAAGACCCCGCATCGATAACTTTTAAGCAAGCCGAATTGCACAACTGATATATAGAATGATATAAAGCATTAAAAAAGGAAGATCTGCACCATTGATGTCTCCAAAAATCTATAATCTTCCAATTTTCTAAGCTTACCCAAAATTGAAGAAGAGAAACAATTTGAATGAGATGTACAATCAAAGAAGTTCCCCACAAAAAGACGACTTAACATAGTGGGTTGAGTTCGAGGACTTTACCTCCCATATGGATCTCTTTGAACTCCATTTATTGGGAATGCTCTACACTTTCTACCAATATAATGGGTGAGATTCTAGTGACCATGTGTTAAGGTCCAAATTGTGCATATATTTAATGGTATTTTGTGGCCCTTTCCAATGGTTTCCTTGATATTTTAGTAGTAAACCTATAGGTTTTAGTGTAAATATGCAAGTTTTCGATTTTATTGTAAATATTGTGAATTATGAGCATTTTGATTCTTATTGACAGATCTTCTTGCTGATATATAATGCTAGTAACCTTTGGTGAAGGAAAGAAGGCCTAAAAGATCATTTTCGAGGTGATCGTGTAGGTAAACCGCGCTTAGCGCACTTTTCAGCGCGACTCCAACGCGTTTTCACTGTTGAGGCAGTAGCTAATGGCCTTCAACCGCACTAAGCGGACTCTAACTGCGCTTAGCGTGCTTTCTGGGTTTCTACCTCTGTTTTGCTGACCGCGCTTAGCGCGCTCCTGATGGCGCTTAGCGCGGTGCCACTTACTGTTACTTTTTGCACTTTCTATAAATAAGTACCTTAGAAGATATTTTGTAACAACTTTACATTTTTAGCATTTTAGAGATTAGAAAGGGTTTTTAGGTCAAAAAAGCTTAGAAACTCAAGAAGTGAGAATCAAATCTTTGGAGCATCAATCCTCGATTCTTTGACTTTGATGCTAGCAAAGCTTTCTTTTTTACTTGTTGATCAAGCTACCATGGTGATGGGTAGCTAAACACTTTTGTGTCAAGATTAGAGGTAGTTAACCTTGTTATTATGTATTTCTTTTGATGTTTTGTATGTGAACAAGGTTTATGCTCAATAGATGATGAAGATCTTTGCTTTTAATGTTGTATTTATGGTTTGAATCACTCTAGACATAGATTTTCCAAGTCTTGATCTAATTTCTTCATCAATTAACCAACAAACTCTAGACATCAATTTGAAAGTTAATATTTTCTTTGTATCCATCTTTATGTTTATTGTTTTGATTGTTATTTCGAGAAATCGTCTAGCGATTAAAACAATAATATCCACATAGCCGCTTTAGAAATAAACAGATGCGGGAGGATACACGATTGTATTGATCGAAATTAAGTTCACATGCTTGATTAATCGGATATGTATGAAAGGGGTTAACGAAATTTAATCTTGACATGTTTTTCTTAAAACAAAACATTCATTCTCTAGTTTACTCTTTACTAACAAAAACTTATGTTACAAAACAAGAACTCTTTGAAAATCCTTTTCTTAGAACGTTAAACTATTGAACGACAAGCATCTAAATATCTGAATAATCCCTGCGGATACAATAAAACAACCACGTAAAATACTTTTCAACAAAATGGCGTCGTTGCTGTGGATTATTGTCGATATTGATATTGCAAGCATTGTAATAGTTTAGTGATTTTAAGATATTTGTATTGTAAATCTCTTACCTCTGTAATTCTCTTGTGCTTTTTAATATGTTTGGCTAGTGTGCAGAATCTGTTTATGCGAGGGAGTGTACCTACAGAAGAACTTATTTTTGATCCTGAGATTGAAAGAACTGCTCGTAGGCTCAATAGCAGAACACGACAGAGACGACAACTTGCTAGAGAAAGACAAGAGCGAGGAGAATCTTCTTCATCCACACCAATTGAAACACCAACCATGGCAAATCCACCTCCACCACCACCTCCTGCTTCAACACCATGTACCAACAGTCCAAGGCATAATGCTCAGTTTGCGCGCAACGCCCACAATGGGAGGTATTCGGAGATGAAAATTGGAATTCTTGAGCTTCTATATCAAAATCCTTTTACCAGTATGGATCATGAGGATCCTTTCACACATCTCACAAAATTCTATGAAATTACGGGTGCAACGGGAGCGTCGGAAGCTGAAGAAGAATCCTTGTTCAAGAGAATATTTCCACATTCCTTAATCGGGAAGACCAAGGAATGGTATCTTGATCAATCCACTTTGGTAATGACATAGTGGAATTTGTTGAAAGAAAAGTTCCTTGAACGATATTTTCCACACAATTGATTCATGGAAGCAAAGACAGCAATTTCAGTGTTTGCTCAAGGTGGAAATGAATCTCTCAATGAAGGTTGGGAGAGTTTCAAATCCATGTTACAAAAATGCAAAGGCCAAGGTTTTGACGAACTAACTCAAGTGCATATCTTCTGAAATGGACTCCAATCGGTCCACAAGACTTTGTTGGATGCTACTTCGAGTGGATCGTTAATGTCCAAGAGCGCCAAAGACGCAGCTGCTATAATTGATAGGATGGAACTCAATGATCACCATGGAAATCACAACTGTGGTACACCTCAACAGAAATCGGGCATGATAGAGTTAGGACAAATGACACGATTCTTGCTCAAAAGAAATTGCTTTCACAACAAGTGGAGTTGTTGACTCAACAAATGCCAAAACTTCCACAACAAATAAAAGAATTGCAAGAAATTTGCAACAACAACAAACTAGTGGCAAGTTGTGAGCTTTGTAAAAGAGATCACCCTTCCGGGTATTGTCCTTCAGTGGTTGAAGAGTCGAATTACGCGAGAAACTAAAACCAAGGTTATCAACCTCGACCATCTTACCAATAAGGCAACCAAGGTTACCAACAAAGTAAGGAGCATAAACCGGTGATCATAAGCAAGGAGCTAACCAAAAACGAGGAGGACAAATTAATTTGTGTGTTGAAAAATAATCAAGATGCTATGGGGTAGACTCTTTCCGATTTAAAAGGAATAAGTCCTTCCTATTATATGCATAGGATACTCATGGAAGACGATTCAAACCGGTAGCTCAACCTCAATGTCGCTTGAATCCTACCATGAAAGAAGTGGTTAGGAAGGAAGTGGTGAAAATGTTGGATGCCGAGATGATATATTCGATTTTGATAGTCTATGGGTTAGCTCGGTGCAAGTGGTACCGAAGAAAGGAAGGATTACGGTAATCCGAAATGAGAAGAATGAGTTGATCATTACAAGAACCGTGGCCGGATGGAGAATATGCATTGATTACTGTAGGCTAAATCAAGCTACGAGGAAATACCATTTTCCCTCTCCCGTTCATGGATCAAATGCTCGAGAGACTTTTTGGTTAAGAACTCTATTGTTTCTTAGATGGTTATTTGGGTTACAATCAAATTATTGTGAACCCGGAGGACCATGAGAAAACTGCTTTCACTTTCCCTTTTGGAATCTTCGCTTATATGAGGATGCCATTTGGGTTGTGTAATGCACCAACCACTTTTCAACGGTGTATGCAAGCAATATTTTCGGACTTGGTTGAAAAGTCAATTGAGGTTTTTATGGACGACTTCTCGATTTTTAAATCGTCGTTTGATCTTTTCTTGAAAAACTTGGATGTGGTATTAGAAAGGTGTGTGGAAACCAACTTGGTTCTTAATTGGGAAAAATGCAATTTCATGGTAACGGAAGGAATTGTGCTCGGCCACAAAGTTTCTTCAAGAGGCCTTGAAGTTGATCAAGCCAAGGTGGACGTCATTGAAAAATTGCCACCACCATTGAATGTTAAGGGTATAAGAAGCTTCCTTGGTCATGTAGGATTTTATCGGAGGTTCATCAAAGATTTTGCAAAAATCGCAAAGCCTTTGAGCAACTTGCTCAACAAAGTTTGTCTACCACGCCCATAATCATTGCTCCAAATTGGAAAATTAATTTTAAACTCATTTGTGACGCGAGTGATTATGTTGTGGGTGCGGTGCTAGGTCAACGAAGAACAAAATTTTTTCATGCTATACACTACGCAAGCAAGGTCTTGAATGAAGCTCAAATAAACTATGCCACAACAGAAAAAGAGTTGCTTGCAAAAGTGTATGCATTGGATAAATTTTGATCATACCTAATTGGGTCTAAGGTTGTGGTTTACACGAACCATGAGGCGACAAAAAGGGATCCGAGAATTTGGTGGCAGATCACTTATCCCGCCTTGTTAATGTTGAGGTGACCAAGAATGAAAGAGAGGTCAAGGAAGATTTTTCTGATGAAAAGTTATTTATGGTGCAAGTTAGACCTTGGTTTGCCGACATGGCAAATCACAATGCCACAAGATTAATACTGGAAGGTCTAACACGTAACCAGAGGCTAATAGCATCCTTTGGCATTGTCACAACTCTCCGTATGGAGGGAATTTTAATGGTTTGAGAACGGCAACGAAAGTCCTTCAATCAGGCTTTTATTGGCCTTCTATGTTCAAAGATGTGTATGCGCATACACAAAGTTGTGACAAATGCCAAAGGAGTGGTGGAATTTCAAAACGGAATGAAATTTCATTGTAAAACATGCTGGAGGTTGAGGTGTTTGATTGTTGGGGCATAGAATTTGTCGGCCCATTTCTATCAT
Organism: Lathyrus tuberosus; assembly: GCA_022829125.1. Lineage (NCBI taxonomy): Eukaryota > Viridiplantae > Streptophyta > Magnoliopsida > Fabales > Fabaceae > Lathyrus > Lathyrus tuberosus. The sequence goes on along the minus strand of JALAZF010000199.1, from coordinate 1,805,809 downwards.
CGTTTTCCAATGAATACATTTTGGTCGCAGTGTACTATGTGTCCAAGTGGGTAGAAGCGATAACATGTGCTAAAGCGGATGGAAAAACTATGATAAAATTTTAAAGAAAAACATTTTTTTCTCGATTTGGTACTCCGAGAGTGTTGATAAGTGACGGAGGATCCCACTTTTGCAACACTCAGCTAGAAAAAGCATTGGAGCAGTATGGTGTAAAGCACAAAATTGCAACACCATACCATCCACAAGCAAATGGGCAAGCGGAGGTATCAAATCGAGAAATTAAAAGGATTCTTGAGAAAACGGTGTCGGCTTCTAGAAAAGACTGGTCAAATAAGCTCGATGATGCTTTGTGGGTCAATCGGACAGCTTTCAAAGCTCTGATTGGTCTCACACCTTTCATAATGGTCTATGGTAAAAAAAACTGTCATTTACCGTTAGAGTTGGAACATAAGGCATTTTGGGCCTTAAAATTTTTGAATTTTGATCCAACTTTAAGGGGTGAAAAAAAGAAGGTACAACAGCGTTAAATGGAGGAATTGCGCCTTCAAGCGTATGACTCTAACAAGTTGTACAAGGACAGAGTGAAAAGTTACCATGACAAAAAGATTGTGAGCAAAGAATTTAAGGAAGGGCAGCTGGTCTTACTGTTTAATTCGAGATTGAAACTGTTCCCTGGTAAGTTGAAATCCAAATGGTCCGGTCCTTTCCGGATTAAGGAGATCAAACACTATGGGGCGATTTTTTTTTTGAATCAAAAAGATATTTATTAACCCAAAAAAACATTCAGGTACAAGGTGATCTTTAGATCCAACCAACCAAGAATACAATTAAGCCATCAAAGTATCTATGTGCCTCCTAAGCTTATTATCCCCCCAACCTCTATACATTATGTTTTCTATGATATCTTCACAAGTGTGTGTGTATGTGCCCCTGTAAGAATTAATGATATGTTCATTCCTATACCTTTAAATTCCGTAGATCGTTTCTGTCACGGCTAGCTTCATCAGGGTGGATCTCCAGCCTTTCTTTGATATCTGCTCCAAAATCCAAGGTTGCTCCAACACCCACCCTTGAGGTTCATGTTGTACATCGATCCAGCTCAAGATTGTTTTCCAGATACCTTTTGTTTCCTTACATTCAAAGAATAAATGGGCCAGCGAATCATCTGTTTCTCTAAACAAAATGCATTTCATGTCATCAATAAATCCAAGTCTTTTTAGTCTTTCCTTTGTCCCAAACCTGCCATGACATACCAGCCATAATGTTTGGATGGCTCTAGGCCTTGCTATGTTTTTTTTAATAGAAACCTCCAAGGAACTACCGGATTGTCTTCAATGAGTGCTTCATAGAGATAGCTCATCTTGAATTTCCTTTTATTCGTCATATCATCCCAAACCGACTGAACATATGTTATTTCACTTCTAAGATTCAGAATTTTCTTCATCACCCAAGAAGTAGTACTCTTAATAGATGCTTCCATAACAGACTTACTTTTAAGGTAATGTAAATGCACTCATTTCACCCAAAGGTTGTCTGCCTTCAAGCTCAAATTCCATAAACATTTCATCATGGTTACTTTGTTCCATATCTCCAAATCGAAAATGTTACAACCTCCTTATTTTCTAGGTCTACATATGGCTTTCCAGGAAACCAGACTTTTTCTGCTGATATCTTGTTTCCCTGTCCACACATAGCTCCTGCACATACAGTCAATCTTCTTAATAACAGCTTTAGGTATAGGTAGGCACTGCATCCAGTATTGGATGATGGAATTGATGGTACTTTTCACCAATTGAATCCTTCCTGCCATGCTTAGTGTAGCACCCCAAAATTTGCCCTCCTTACTTTAGTACTAACTGGCTTATGTTTCATTTCATTTTGCATTATCATACATGCATATCATTTGGCTATGTGCTTATGGGATCAAGGTTCTCTGTTCAAGCATCGTCAGGTTGCAACAGACGTTTATTTCGTCACTCGACATAGGCGTAAAGTATTTCTCCGGGTTACGTAATCAACGGGTCAGTAAAGCTCTTATCAAACATAATTTTTCATGTCAAGAATCTCAGAGGAAGTTGAAGTTTTCAGCCGATTCAGAACAGTTTAAGCAGAAAATCAGTTTGCTGTGCAAATTTGCAAAATTCATAGCTCTTGCTCTGGAACTCGTTTTGGCTGGATATTCAACAGTTAGAACCGTCTTGGTATTCTCTACAACCTTTATGTTCGGCTCGGAAGTCAATTCATCAAGGAAAGTGGTGGGAATTATTTGTTTCTGGAATTTCGGTTTCGCTGGATAATTGCGTCAATGGCATTCAAAAGGGCTTAGCTTCTGATTGGATCATCATTTTTGAGCGATTCTTATGCCAAAATTTCCGTCTAGATATCCTCTCCAACTTTCGTGTTTTGGCCAAAAGCTAATTCTTTGAGGAAGATCTCCGAATACGCGAATTCTCTGAGTCGATACAGCAGAAGAACAACTGAAAATAGTGTTGAACCGGTGTATTCCGGACACTAAAAAATTCATAACTCTCAGCTCGTTCGTCAGATTGATGCCGTTCTGGTGCCTAAAATTCCATTTAGATGTTATCTTCGTGCCGTGAATTCAGTTTGGGTCAGGTCCGAGCGGAAGGACCCCGAAAATGTGATTTACCAGTGGGGTTCTTTGATGCAGTGCACTGTCTGTCAGATTTTGTAAAATTCATAACTCGGTCAATTTTCATCGGATTGCGTCCGTTCTCGAGCGTAGGTTCACAAATTTTATCATCTTCAAGTTCCAAGACAAGCTCGAGTTCGAACGATGCTCCGAAGATCATCGTTTTGGTTTATTTCGCAAAACGGAAGTGTTGAACCGAAGAAAAAGGCTGAAAGTTGTTTCACGGGAAAATTCATATCTCACTAGGTTTTTCTCCGATCGCGCTCATCTTTTGACACGAGGTAACTGACTCATAGATCTACAACTTTTCTGACAAAGTCGAGTCGAAATTATGCTCCGAAGAGGTTGACCTCGTCACGTTTTCGAGTAGCGGACACCAAATAAGCTGAAAAAACAACTTATTCAATGACGTCTTGCAGCTTAAACATATCGATCGCACTCGATTTTGATCGTATGACGTCCGTTCTTTTTGTATTGCGACCGTGATTCAGAGGCGGACGATGTTGTGGAAGGCTCAGAGTCGAAATTCCTTACCGAAGACGGTGTTATTTTCACTTAAGCCAAAATTCTACCTTTTGCCCTTCATTTTAGACTCCACTATATATTCAAAACTCTCTCAAATTTTTCTCTCAACTCTCACAAGATCAAAAAACCAAAAACTCATATACTCATTGGAGGACACGTGATTTTGAGGAGAACAAAGTTTGAACCCTAAAAGCTTCAATCATTCGAATCTCACGATCCCTTAGAGCTTTTCACAAAATTTCTTCACAGTCTTGATCCTTGGAGTCCATAGAGCACGAAGCAACCATCATTAGAGGCTAATAGCAAGGGCAAAGGTTGCGTGATCTCAGGTTGGTAACACTTTCCATGATCCTAAAACTCTATTTTTTGACATGCATGATGATCTGTGGTGTGTACTGATGATTCTGAATGTGTTTTGCTTTGAGTTTGGACGCATGGCATGGTTGTATCGTGAGTTTCAAAGTTTTGGACCTAACCTTTTTTCATTCGTGTTGCCTTATGTGTTGGTTATTTGTGACTTTTGATGACATATTATTAATCCTCGTGGAATTCTGGTCAGAATGGTGTATTCGTGTGCGTGTTCTGGTGAATTTTTTGTCGCAGGTGGCCGGAAGTGGTGACCGGAGCCCTAGCTCCGGCGACTGGTGAGGGTTCCGGTGAGATTAGGGTTTGGGTGAGGAAGATGAAATCCCCACCGTCCGTGACTTTGATTGTGTGGCCCATATGCTGCCACGCGTTTTAATTTTATTTTATTATTTTATTTTATTTTTATCATCTAAATTAAATATTTGTTTATTTGCCTTTTGAATTACTCATATCATGCATACCTAAATTTGTTTATTTTATTTCTCTGCATCCATAAAATATTCTCAATCCGTTCTTTTTGCATTTGTTAGATGACATTCTGAAGTGCATTAAAATATTTTTCTTTCATTTTTAAAATTATTTCATATTGCATTTTAGTCCTTTTTTTGCATATTAAGTCATATTTCTCATCTGAGCCTTGCATAATTGTTTGAGTGGCTAACATCTTGAAGTTTTGCAGGAATTTTTGATATGTTGTTTGTCTCTGGTTGAACAACTTTGATATTTAATTTGGTGATTTTAGAAGTTGTTTTACTATTTGTTTAATGGCTCTTTGTGTGAGATTTTTCTTGTATGCACATCCTTGACCTTGCCTGAGTTCTTGTTTGAAAAGGCACTTGTGCCATTGTCTTGGGGTTGTTTATTTGACTTCTTAATTCATGCTTGGACTGTTATCACTATTTTATGCCATTGTTTGGTTTCATTTGCCTTGATATTATTTATGTCCGTTTGGTACTAACCTTTTATGCAGGGTATGGATAAGTATCCATGGTCACCCTTACTCTTTCCTTCTCTCTTCTCCTTTCTTTAGGTTTAGGTTGTCGTCAAACCTCACTAACCGTAGGTCACCCATGCATGATAACATTAGGACTCTTAGTTCCCTTTAGAGTATCCCTTGTGTCTTCTCTCTTCTCATCTCAAACTTCTTGAAAACACTTAATAAGAATAAAGTGTATTGCGCAAGAGCCTTAAGCGTGGGGAATGAGAAATGAGGGGCTTCCTCTCATCTTTCTAGAGTGCTTAGCGAGCGTCCTGTCTTGGGACGATGCGTTAACTATTCGCCCCTGTGCCCTAGACTTTGGTGCAATGCAACTTAAGAACTAACTTAAGCCACTTCTGTCCTTAAAAACACAAACCAACTTCAAACCTTTTTGTCCTTCGTGATTTCCAAACTTAAAGGCTATTTTCAAAAAGGGCAAGTTACCTTCCGTCTGAGTCGCAAACAGGCATCGACCCTAACTGCCGGACGCGAACTTAGCGCTGCTCATAAAAAACACAAGAAAGAACTTGGTCCGAACTATGTGGACTCTGAATTCCCCATTGCACAAAGGGGGTACGTAGGCCTAGGACGTCGACGTCCTACCGAGTCTGTCTTTGTTTTCCCCCCTCCGTCTTAGTACAACCCTAGATGATAGTATAACTTACCCTTAGAATAGACGACAAGCGTGGATCCCATCGAGTACGATGGACGCGTGGGGTGCTAGCACCTTCCCCTCGCGTAACCGACTCTCGAACTCAGGCAATGGTTGCGATGACCATTCCTTTCCCTCTTCCTCAGGTTTATGCGGTGTTCCCTTTCCCTCTCTTGGGATAAATTTACACGGCTGGCGACTCTGTTTTTCCGCGCCACTCTCGCGTTTGTACCTGGATGAAAATCCTGGGAGCGACAGCTGGTGACTCTGCTGGGGAAATGGTTGACCTACGCTGGTCCATCCCTAAGCGAGTCAATCCTAGTGCTTGCTTGTCTTTGTTTTCTTTGGGTGTTTTGTGTTTGTTTTGCTTTATGTGTTGTATTTTATGTTATTTTTACCGCATTTTCCGCATTTCATTTTTTATTACTGTCATGCTGCTGTGTTGTGCTGGCTGTCTTTGTTTTGCAGGTTGGGTGGGTCTGAGAGATAAGCCCAATACCAAGGCTTGAGAATACCCTAGGACTAGAGTGGAAAGTAGTGGGACCTACGTGCCCGCTTGGTACGTTTGTGTGTTCACGAAATTCACAACCAGACGAGGCTATCTTGGGACGCATTCTAACGTGTGTGTCTTGCGCATGTTGGGGTGTTGATCTAGAGAGTTGTCGACTCTGGTGACCGATCATTGAGGACCTTAGTGGAAACATCCCTCTTTAGTGGTGACAGTGGCAGACCACATCCTGTGGCAAACCCATTCGCACCCGAGGGCCCGCTTTGGAACTCGCATAGGATGGCCCCTAAGTTTTGAAGAGAATCAGTGGAGGCACTCCTCGATTGACTTTAGTACTGTACCCCGAGGAATGAATGTACTATTGTTTCTCGACCTCAGTGCCAAAGCTGAGGACCTTCCGCTTTGGAGAATCAGTTGAGGCCTCCTCGATTGATGATGATGCCAAACCAGAAATGGTGAACGTATCATCATTTCTCGACCTGAGAGCCCGGGATACTGAACATCCTAGTACCCACACGTGAGAGGGGATGGGCGTTTGCAGGTTTGCAGGTAACCGAAACCTTCAACGTACCCTATTTTCTGGATTTCTCATCAATGTCTGATTATTTGGGTTCTTGGTTATCTCAGTGGTTCAGAATTCTGGTTTTCTGGGTTGTGGTTCTCGTTCGGTTAACAGCACAACACATCCAGCAGCATCCTTGACCCCATGTGTGCATTTGCATCATTATCTTGCATCCTAACGTGTTTAGTCATTTGCAGGGTTGCATCCTAACTTTGATTCCGGTTTCCGAAGACTATTAAGAATGAGTACCGAGAAGAAGAAGGATATCACAGGGTACAAGTTCCCATCATTTATTCTGGATCCTGTTCACAAGATTGTTTCTACGACAGAACCTGGGGAATTGGCACTTGTGGGCTTTGATGACATAACGTAGTTCTTGTCCTCTCTGGATCACCACCAGGCTTGTTGGTTGGGATCCATGATTATTGTGCTCAGGCTTGTTACCTTGGATTGTGATGGTTGACATTTGGTTTTCCTCTGGTTTTCTTAATATATAAGCAGAAGTTCCGTTCTACCTTGCTGTTAAATTGGAATCAAGGGGTGGATCGCCCTGCGAGTTTTTAAACATGTTTGTTTGCATTTGCATATTCATAATCATTTTGCATTGCATTTGCATCTTGCATCATTTTTGCATATCTGTCTCCGGCCGGATCAGAGAGCTCATCAATCCTTTGTCTAAACCGCAGTTGATTTCTAGACTTTCTCATCGGACTTGAATAAGCTTTGGGGGAGATCATCATGAATTCGGGGGAACAAAATCAGTTTGTAACTAGGGCCGATGTTGAATTGATGAAGAGTCAGTTGGATCAACTTGTGGAAGCTATGACAGCCATGAATAGGGGAGAGGCCAATGTTCAGAGGACTTCAGTTACTGGGAATGGCATTCCACCTCCAGTGAACAATGTTACTCAAGCTCAGCATGTGCAAGTCCCTGTTGAGAATCATATTATACACGAGCGTACCATCGCCCGAGATGGACATTCTTCTTCTCTTGATGCCACAGACTATCAGCGCTTTGCCTTCTCTGTGCCAAATTTCCAAGGGGTAATTCCAAAGGCGGAGCCTAAGGACCCACAGACTGTTCAGTTTGATGAAAGATGTCTTGTGTTGGAAGAGAAGCTAGATGCCCTAGTGAAGCGTGATACTCTTGATCTGAATGCTGCAAGCATGTGTTTAGTGCCCGACCTTGTGTTACCTCCGAAATTTGAGATGCCGAATTTTGAGAAATACAAAGGGGATAGCTGTCCGAAGCTACATTTGGTGATGTTTAGCCGAAGAATGACCTCACATGTCTATAATGACGAGCTTATGATTCACTGTTTCCAGGACAGTCTGAGTGGGGCATCTTTGAGTTAGTATATGCAGTTGGAAAGTGGTAGTATCCGATCATGGTCAGATCTAGCCAATGCCTTTGTAAAGCAGTACAGTTATAATCTTGACATGGCTCCTAGCTGCCTGCAGTTGCAAGGTTTATCTAAAGCGGATAACGAATCATTCAGAGAGTATGCTCAGAGATGGAGAGAGTTAGCTGCTCGCGTTCAACCACCACTTTTAGAAAGAGAATTGGTAAATATGTTCAAGGATACTTTGCAAGGACCGTACTTCGATAAGTTGATTACTGTATTAAAATTCTCTGACTTGGTGATACTTGGAGAACACGTTGAGTTTGATATCAAGAGGGGAAAAATCCAAAGCGCCTCGAACTTCCCGGCTAGTGAAAGTGGATCAGTTGTCAGTTCTCAAGAAGAATGGGTGGAAGAAGGTAATTCCGTCCAAGAATATCCCCCACCTCGGTATTCAGGTGTTTCAATGGTTCAAAGTCAACAATCTTCTGGGTTTTCGTATCAGGGATCCCCTAAGAATCAACGGTCATACCGCCGTCAGCCGCGTCAGCACGCCCGACAAAGACCTAGGAAGCCAGAGAGGCATTTCACTCAGTTGCCAATGTCGTTCAGTCAGATGTTGCCAGATTTAATCAGAGGTGGACTTATAGTGCCGAAGGAATTGAAGCCAATGCCTTTTCCGTATCCACCAGGTTTTGATGTCAACGCCCGTTGTGATTACCATGCTGGGGCACAGGGGCATTCAACTGAAGACTGTAAGGTGCTTAGGAGCAAGGTTCAGACTCTGCTTGACTCCAACATGTTTTCATTCACGCCTCAGGGTATTCAGATCAACAATTCTCCTTCATCCAGTCATGTGGGTTCATCAGTTCAGGTTATGGAAGAAGTCACCGAGAGCAGTGGTGCAAATGATTATCAGTCTGACTTCGACGAGCAATTCTGAAGATGGCTAGTTCAGCAGCAAGTCAAGCTTGGAAAGCCCAGTTCCCCGGAGCTGACAATCTTTTAGATCATGTCATTTCTTTGCATTCGTAGTTTCTTTTCTGTTAAAGGGCAAACTCATTTGTAAAATTCGTCTGTTTTCAGTTGATAACGATAATGAAATGAATATGCATGTTTTGATTAAATCCATCTGTGTTCACTCATATTTTTCTTTATTGCTACCTAACCCTTGTTTAAGCAGGATCTGAGGGAGGATGATGAAATTCAAAGACGCAGAACTTCTGATGGTATGCTTTTGGGACAAAACCTTGCTGATGATGTACAGGCATTGTTTCAAATCCCTAAACACCGGAGATATAAGGAAGATAATCCCTTGTCAACCCTTTGAGCCTAGAAGTAGAAGTTTCTTTCTGAAAGCGAAAAACCCTCAATCTTAACCTGGGGCAGGGTAAGTGTCAATTAATTTGACCGAGCGTTCAATTTGAGGATCAAGTTTATGGTTATCCCTCACCAACCGAAGAGTGAGGCAGTCACATCCCTTTCAAACAAGTCAGACAAGCTGGTGTCACACGATTTGTTCAAAAAAAGAATCAAAAGAAAAATAAAGCCCGCTAAGTCGAAACTTGAAGACAAGTGACTTAGGCAAAAGTTAGGGCATCCCGCTGGACTTTGAAATCGAAAAATTCAAAAGAGTTAGTCCAGGCAAAATCAGGAAGCGAAAAAATGGAAAAAGAAAAATCCTCAAATAAAGAACAAGTCGTGTGTTTACAGACACCAAAGGCAAAAGGGGTGGCTGTCACTCCGAAAACCGTGTGGGTCCTTTCTATCATCATATTATTCATTAACCTTGTTGAAAGGTGAGCGCTTATGTCGAGTTAGCTGAACGTAGGACTGGAGAACATCAAGGAGAATGGGTGGGTTAAAACAAAACTTTGAGCCTTACATCCTTTCTTTCTCAAACCGTGAACCAAGCCACGTTACAACCTTTAAAAGACCTAATTGAAGCAAGGTTGTTTCGAAAGCATACTTCGGTAAAGATCGCGTCGAACCTGACTCCTAAAAGGATCTTCTTACCATTCATGTTGGTATCAGCGACACTTTGATTAGTGATTCATTCACTATATGTCACAACTTTTTTTTTTCTTCTTTCCAGTGAACAGACTTGGATTTCAAAACTGTCATATGCATTGCATTAAAATTGTCACTTTCAAAACGAATTCTTTTACTTGCGAGTAAGTGCTTGATCAGGGAAGTTTATGCAATGAAAAGATTGATCAATATAAGTGCAGAGTGCCTAAGTACTCCGTTGAGCAGGGGCAAGCCATCAAATAGTCATATCAAATGGGCGATTCATTCCAAGATTCAGCCAATCTGGGGAAATCAGGTCGAGATTTGACAAATCTCTTGAAGGTCAGTCAGTCAGAGGTACTCCTTCACAGATCAGCCAGTCAAGGGCAAAATCACTTCAAGGCTGGGGCAGGTCACCCCAAAAGCAAAAGGGTTTTTCTCAGGAGAACGGTTAATCAAGATCATGGGGCAAGATATATAAGATCTTCATGAGACCTCTCGAAGACAGGTTCCTTTATGGGCTATGCTGTATCAGGGCATCTTTTGGTCATATCACATCTACAGGGTTCATGTTGATGGTCGACACGTGACGTCCCCAGTAGAGTTTCTCTCCCCAGCAGAGTAAGGGTAGAAAGTAAGCAGAGGAGTAAGCTCAATGTTGTCCCCTAGCAGAGTGGATATCATCAACCGTCGTTCCCAGAGTAGAGTTGTTGGTGATGGCTGGTATTCCCTAGTAGGTTAAGGGTGTTTCCCCGACTACAGGCTAAGTTCAATGATATTCTCTGGCAGGTTCGGTGTTATTGAATTCATTCCCCAAACAGTGTTTGGTGCTAGTCATCTCAACGGTTTGATCAACAGTGGTTGACATCCCCGGCAGATTCCAAGTCCAATGGTTATTGGCGCCTTTTCTGTAGCAGTTCTCTTCGGGCTCATCTTCAGCAGTAGTTATATCAGGAAGGCCATTTAATGTGACTTCCTCAGCAGGGTTTGTGACTTCGGAGACAGTTCAGTGTGTCATCCCCAGCGGAGTTGGCCTCTTTTCTTCAACATTTATTTTGCTGGAGTGGTCCTTTTGCATATAGTAAGCATGTTTACATTGCATCCTCAAAACGCGTAGCATTTCCATTTCGTATGGAGCATTACGCCATAGAAAGAAATTCAAACATATACATGCGAAGCATAAGCCAGATTTGGTACCTTGCGCGAAAACCCGAATCAAATTCCAATCAAGACGGTGATATATCCCCAGCAGACATTACAATTAACCCCTCTTTTTACCTTTCTTTTGGGTCGTAGGTCATACGTCGATCTTACCCTCAACCTGTCTTTGTCCATCAACCCCTTGATGACGACATTTTGGTCAGATTTTCTTTCCGTCAAACCCTATTGACGACGTGTTCCCTTTTCAGCTTTCTTTCCGTCAAACCCCTTTGACGATGCGTTTCCTCGGCCAGGTTTTCTTTCTGTTATCCCCATGACAATGTGTTACCCTCGGTCATCTTTCTGTCATCCCCATGACAATGTGCTTTCTTCGGTCGAGTCTCCTTTCTGTCATCTCCATGACAATGTGTTTCCTTCGTGCAGTTTGCTTTTTGTCATCCCCATGACAATGTGCTTTCTACGGTGGAATTTTCTTTCTGCCATCCCTATGACAATGTGTTATCTTCGTTCAGATTTTCTTTCTGTCATCCCCATGACAATGTGCTTTCTTCGGTCGAGCCTCCTTTCTGTCATCTCCATGACAATGTGTTTCCTTCGTGCAGATTTCCTTTCTGTCATCCCCATGACAATGTGCTTTCTACGGTAGAACTTTCTTTCTGTCATCCCTATGACAATGTGTTATCTTCGTTCAGATTTTCTTTCTGTCATCCCTATGACAATGTGTCTCATTCGTTCAGGTCTTCTTTCTGTCATCCCTATGACGATGTGTTCCTACGGTGGAATTTTCTTTCGGTCATCCCTATGACGATGTGTTCTCTTCGGTCAGATTGTCTTACCGTCAACCCTTTGACGAGATGTTCCTTGGGGTTCATCTTCTTTCTGTCATCCCTATGACAATGTGTTATCTTCGTTCAGATTTTCTTTCCGTCAATTCTTTGATGATGTGGTCCGTTAGGTATCTTTTCTTCCGTCAACCCTTTGACGAGGTGTTTCATGGGTTTCATGTTTTCTCCCCGTCAATTCTTTGGGGTTCACTTTTCTTTCTTGGGTATGTTGTCTTTCCGTCAAATCTTATTGACGAGGTGTGGCTGGGCTCCAATCATCTTTTCTCCCCATAGTTTGCAAATTTCGTGGTTCTTTTTGTATTCAATCACCTTCTACCGTGAATGTCTGAATGTCGTTGCTATCATCCTTTCAGGTCCAAGAAGATTGAATAGGGGCAGCTGTAGCACCCTAAAATTTTCCCTCCTTACTTTAGTACTTACTGGCTTATGTTTCATTTCATTTTGCATTATCATACATGCATATCATTTGGCTATGTGGTTATGTGATCAAGGTTCTCTGTTCAAGCATCGTCAGGTTGCAACAGACGTTTATTTCGTCACTCGACATAGACGTAAAGTAATTCTCCGGGTTACGTAATCAACGGGTCCGTAAAGCTCTTATCAAACATAATTTTTCATGTCAAGAATCTCAGAGGAAGTTGATGTTTTCAGCCGATTCAGAACAGTTTGAGCAGAAAATCAGTTTGCTGTGCAAATTTGCAAAATTCATAGCTCTTGCTCTGGAACTCGTTTTGGCTGGATATTCAACAGTTAGAACCGTCTTGGTATTCTCTACAACCTTTATGTTCGGCTCGGAAGTCAATTCATCAAGGAAAGTGGTGGGAATTATTTGTTTCTGGAATTTCGGTTTCGCTGGATAATTGCGTCAGTGGCATTCAAAAGGGCTTAGCTTCTGATTGGATCATCATTTTTGAGCGATTCTTATGCCAAAAGTTCCGTCTGGATATACTCTCCAACTTTCGTGTTTTGGCAAAAAGCTAATTCTTTGAGGAAGATCTCCGAATACGCGAATTCTCTGAGTCGATACAGCAGAAGAACAACTGAAAATAATGCTGAACCGGTGTATTTCGGACACTAAAAAATTCATAACTCTCAGCTCGTTCGTCAGATTGATGCCGTTCTGGTGTCTAAAATTCCGTTTAGATGTTATCTTCGTGCCTTGAATTCATTTTGGGTCAGGTCCGAGCGGAAGGACCCCGAAAATGTGATTTACCAGTGGGGTTCTTTGATGCAGTGCACTGTCTGTCAGATTTTGTAAAATTCATAACTCGGCCAATTTTCATCGGATTGCGTCCGTTCTCGAAGCGTAGGTTCACAAATTTTATCATCTTCAAGTTCCAAGACAAGCTCGAGTTCGAACGATGCTCCGAAGATCATCGTTTTGGTTTATTTCGCAAAACGGAAGTGCTGAACCGAAGAAAAAGGCTGAAAGTTGTTTCACGGGAAAATTCATATCTCACTCGTTTTTTCTCCGATCGCGCTCATCTTTTGACACGAGGTCACTGACTCATAGATCTACAACTTTTCTGACAAAGTCGAGTCGAAATTATGCTCTGAAGAGGTTAACCTCGTCACGTTTTCGAGTAGCGGACACCAAATAAGCTGAAAAAACAACTTATTCAATGACGTCTTGCAACTTAAACATATCGATCGCACTCGATTTTGATCGTATGACGTCCGTTCTTTTTGCATTGCGACCGTGATTCAGAGGCGGACGATGTTGTGGAAGGCTCAGAGTCGAAATTCCTTACCGAAGATGGTGTTATTTTCACTTAAGCCAAAATTCTACCTTTTGCCCTTCATTTTAGACTCCACTATATATTCAAAACTCTCTCAAATTTTTCTCTCAACTCTCACAAGATCAAAAAACCAAAAACTCATACACTCATTGGAGGACACGTGATTTTGAGGAGAACAAAGTTTGAACCCTAAAAGCTTCAATCATTCGAATCTCACAATCCCTTAGAGCTTTTCACAAAATTTCTTCACAGTCTTGATCCTTGGAGTCCATAGAGCACAAAGCAACCATCATTAGAGGCTAATAGCAAGGGCAAAGGTTGCGTGATCTCAGGTTGGTAACACTTTCCATGATCCTAAACCTCTATTTTTTGTCATGCATGATGATCTGTGGTGTGTACTGATGATTCTGAATGTGTTTTGCTTTGAGTTTGGACGCATGACATGGTTGTATCGTGAGTTTCAAAGTTTTGGACCTAACCTTTTTTCATTCGTGTTGCCTTATGTGTTGGTTATTTGTGACTTTTGATGACATATTATTAATCCTCGTGGAATTATGGTCAGAATGGTGTATTCGTGTGCGTGTTCTGGTGAATTTTTTGTCGCAGGTGGCCGGACGTGGTGACCGGAGCCCTAGCTCCGGCGACTGGTGAGGGTTCAGGCGAGATTAGGGTTTGGGTGAGGAAGATGAAATCCTCACCGTCCGTGACTTTGATCGTGTGGCCCATATGCTGCCACGCGTTTTAATTTTATTTTATTATTTTATTTTATTTTTATCATCTAAATTAAATATTTGTTTATTTGCCTTTTGAATTACTCATATCATGTATACTTAAATTTGTTTATTTTATTTCTCTGCATCCATAAAATATTCTCAATCCGTTCTTTTTGCATTTGTTAGATGACATTCTGAAGTGCATTAAAATATTTTTCTTTTATTTTTAAAATTATTTCATATTGCATTTTAGTCCTTTTTTTGCATATTAAGTCATATTTCTCATCCGAGCCTTGCATAATTGTTTGAGTGGCTAACATCTTGAATTTTTGCAGGAATTTTTGATATGTTGTTTGTCTCTGGTTGAGCAACTTTGATATTTAATTTGGTGATTTTAGAAGTTGTTTTACTATTTGTTTAATGGCTCTTTGTGTGAGATTTTTCTTGTATGCACATCCTTGACCTTGCCTGAGTTCTTGTTTGAAAAGGCACTTGTGCCATTTTCTTGGGGTTGTTTATTTGACTTCTTAATTCATGTTTGGATTGTTATCACTATTGTATGCCATTGTTTGGTTTCATTTTCCTTGATATTATTTATGTCCGTTTGGTACTAACCTTTTATGCAGGGTATGGATAAGTATCCATGGTCACCCTTACTCTTTCCTTCTCTCTTCTCCTTTCTTTAGGTTTAGGTTGTCGTCAAACCTCACTAACCGTAGGTCACCTATGCATGATAACATTAGGACTCTTAGTTCCCTTTAGAGTATCCCTTGTGTCTTCTCTCTTCTCATCTCAAACTTCTTGAAAACACTTAATAAGAATAAAGTGTATTGCGCACGAGCCTTAAGCGTGGGGAATGAGAAATGAGGGGCTTCCTCTCATCTTTCTAGAGTGCTTAGCGAGCATCCTGTCTTGGGACGATGCGTTAAGTATTCGCCCATGTGCCCTAGACTTTGGTGCAATGCAACTTAAGAACTAACTTAAGCCACTTCTGTCCTAAAAAACACAAACCAACTTCAAACCTTTTTGTCCTTCGGGATTTCCAAACTTAAAGGCTATTTTCAAAAAGGGCACGTTACCTTCCGCCTGAGTCGTAAACAGGCATCGACCCTAACTATCGGACGCGAACTTAGCGCTGCTCATAAAAAACACAAGAAAGAACTTGGTCCGAACTACGTGGACTCTGAATTCCCCATTGCACAAAGGGGGTACGTAGGCCTAGGACGTCGACGTTCTACCGAGTCTGTCTTTGTTTTCCCCCCTCCGTCGTAGTACAGCCCTAGATGATAGTATAACTTACCCTTAGAATAGACGACAAGCGTGGATCCCATCGAGTACGATGGACGCGTGGGGTGCTAGCACCTTCCCCTCGCGTAACCGACTCCCGAACCCAGGCAATGGTTGCGATGACCATTCCTTTCCCTCTTCCTCAGGTTTATGCGGTGTTCCCTTTCCCTCTCTTGGGATAAATTTACACGGCTGGCGACTCTATTTTTCCGCGCCACTCTCACGTTTGTACCTGGATGAAAATCATGGGAGCGACACTTAGCATCCTAGAAGTCCAATGTTTTATTCTTGCCATAATCTTGTCTATAAGAGGAAGGTAATGATTAATAGACAGCTTCTTGCAAGTCAGGGTTATACCAAGGTATCTAACAGGTAACTCCCCCTCTTTAAAATCAGTCATCCTTTGCATTATGCTTTTCGTATTTGTATCCACCCTACCATAGTAAATCTTACATTTACTAGGGTTTACAACCAAACCTATGGTTGCAGAGAATTTCTTCATAGTATTGAGCATCATTTCCATAGATATAACATCCCCTCTGCAAAACAATAACAAGTCATCTGCAAATGTGAGGTGAGTTAGACCAAGCCTCTCACATTTTGCACGATGATTAAAGTTTGGGTCAGCTTGCATCTTCACCAACAGCCTATTCAAATATTCCATCATCATTACAAAAATCAGGGGGGAGATAGGATCACCCTGTCTAATGCCCCTCTTTGCCTGCAATACATCAGTCATTTCACCATTGAAATTAAAAATATATGTGACAGTAGTTACCATGGTCATAATCCAACTAGTGAATCTGTTTGGTAACCCCATTTCCTTGAGTATAACCTCCAATGCATACCAATCTACCATATCATAGTTGTATCATGGTCCTAGGAGTACCTCCTTTTCTTGAATATCCCTTGAGTAATTCATAAGCAAGCATGATGTGACTATGGGGCGATTTTCATTGAAGATACACTATCAAGTGAGAGTTGGAATGTTAATGGTCAGAGGCTAAAGGTTTATCTTGGATGAGATTTCGAGCGAAATATATCCATAGTGCCTTTTTGCAATCCGTGAGGTCGCATTGGATCGTCGAGCTCAAACAACGTTAAACAAAACGCTTGTTGGGTGGCACCCCAACATTGTAAGTATTTACTTTTTCTAGTATTTTGAATTTAATCGGGCGAAAAAATTCGGGAGAGCACAACCTGAAGCCAAACTTCATTGGCCATGTTTCACTGAGCGCGCTTAGCGCGCTGTTGAGGCCACTTAGCGCGGTCACGTGAACATGCCCAATCATCAATGGTCCTGAGTGGAAAAAGGGAAGTGGGCCTGAGATATGCCTGTTCGTTTATAAAAGAAAAAAAAAGCCAAAACCCTTAGTCCCTCATTTTCCCTCTCACGGCAGCTTCACTTGTGCTTTCAATTTGTTCTCTCAAGATTAACCTCTTGTTCTTCAAGCTCACATTCACTATTTCCTCTCATTCCCAAAGTCAAGGTTTGCCAAATGCTTTTTATTTTGTTAAATTAGATTGTAAGCTGCTAGGGTTTTGTTGGACTTTACTAAATTTGATTTGTTAAGGTTAGTCTTGGTAGAATAGGTTCTAAACCCTTTGTGACCAATGTTAGGGTTAAGTTACAATGTGGGTATGCTTGCTGTTTATTATTGTTTCAGTGTTAGTTTGATAATGCATGTGTTAGGGTTTAGATTGGGTGTGAATTGGATGTTGGTTGTGCAGCTAAGCTATAGTGGCAATGGCAGAATTTATGCCTGTTATCGCAGGCGCGCTTAGCGCGCTTTGAGCCGGCTAAGCGCACCCGCTTACCCTGTTCTGATTTTTTTTATTTCAGATGTTTTCTGTTGAAATGTGTTTGGGTATTTTTCTATTTAGTATTTTATATGTAGGATATTTGTGTTTGAGGCAGGTTGGCTGCAGAACAATTTTTGCTTGCATGCCTGACCGCGCTAAGCGCGCCCCCTTGGATCAAAATCCTCGATTTTTAATTATTCCTCGACTGTTTGACTGTTTCGTGTTGACCTGTGGTTTCATATATTTTTCTTGAATTTACTGGCTAGTTGTTTAACTTGTTTGGTGTTGTTTTGGTCTGTTTTTCTTGGTTGCAGATGGATCCTAAGCGTGCCCCTTTTAGTGCTAGACAATCGTCGCAACAAATACAGCCGCCTGCTGAGTTTGATGCACACAGATTCTTGCAGGCTGATCTCGTAACCCGAAATTTGACCTCCCTTTTTGTTTTTTGCATAAGCATGTGCACTCGCATCGATAGCATACGCATTTGCATTTTTCCTTGGTGTTTTGATTACAGGAATGTTTAGGTTTTCAAGCTCGATTAATCGCATCATCACAAGGTCATCACATTATCAAAACAAGCACAAAACAAGGGTTTATATGCCTATTTATCAAAGCAAGAGGTTGAAGATCGGAATCGTGGCCACAGCACCATTTTCAGGCAAAATTAGGCATTTTTTGCCTGGTTAATAGATTAACCATTTTGCAGTGCAATTATGTTAATAGATTAACCAGTGTAAATTTGCTGTTTTTTTATGTGTTAATCGATTAACACTTTGCAGTGCAATTATGTTAATCGATTAACACGTGCAAATTTTGCATAATTTTTTCAAGACAGCAACTTTCCCTCCACATTTTGAGATTCTACATTGGTCTAGTAACATGTGGAACATTCTGGAACCTTCAAGAATTCACCTACATTTGTTCCAATGCATTATTTCCAAATAAGTGCACCATATTCCTTGTTTCCAAGCATCTCCACCTTTGAATGTTGAAGTTCACATTGAGATTGTTACCGAGTTGATCCTAACTAACCGAGTTAACTACCTTGACTCGGTGAGTCAAGTGTAACTAACTCCTAGCCTAGTTCCAAACCCAAAGCTAGGTCCAAACCAAAGTCCAAAGCTAGCTCCAAAGCTCTCACACTCCATACCTAAAGTCTATATAAACCAAGCTTCCCTCATTTCACAAGGCCTCCACAATCATTCACACAAATTCACAGTTTCTTCACTCTCAATTCTCTCATTCCCCTCTGCATTTTTCTGCAACTTCTACACATTCCTCTTCATCTTCTTTACCAAACCTCACTAAAGCTCTTAATTCACCATTGAAGAAAAGCTACTTTCACCTTGAAAGTGCTTTTTCTTGAGCTTAACCTTCATCATCATTCCATTCTACTGGATTTTGTGGAGCTTCAGTAGCTTTTAGATTCATCTCAAGTAATCACTTCAAGCTTCTTCGGTGATAATTCTTATTCCGGAGTTTTCGTCGCAATTTGTATGGTTTCGATACGATTTGGCCATGCTTGAAGATTCTTCTAGTTTTCTTCGATTATCTTCATCATCTTGCTATTATACTTGAGTTTCTGGAACTATATTAACTTTCGGATTCATCTCAAGTGGTTGCTTCAAGATTCTACGGTTGGAATTCGCATTTTGGAGCTTTGTCGCAATTTTGCTCGGTTTCGATACGATTCGGCTACGAGTGAAGATTCCTCTGGTTTGCTTTGATTATCTTCATCAAGAATCCTTGGCAACAATTACCAAGCCAAACCTCCGGCTTGTAGGCTGGTCGATTCTCACTTAATTTATCGTTTCGTTCATTTTTACGCGTTTACGTTGTAGTTTCGATAGTTTTTCGTTTTGATTAATCATGTGATTGTTTGATCTTTGATATGCATGTTCATGCTTTCAATTGATGATTAATTGATCCTATTTCCTTTAATTTTCGTGCACAAGTTCATACCATAGCATGTGGTAGTTCAAATAAATGATTAACTGTTGGAAGCACTTTTGGAAAACTGTTTTTTTGCCTCTGTTGCAGTGTTAATCGATTAACACCTTTGCAGTGTAATTATGTTAATAGATTAACCAGTGTAAAATGTGCTATTTTTCATGTGTTAATCGATTAACACTTTACAGTGCAATTATGTTAATCGATTAACACTGAGTCAGAATGCCATTTTCATGCTTTTTCAAGTGTGTTTGTCATGCTTTCTCATTCTAACTTCCATGGATTGATATGCTTCATATTTATGGATGTTTTTAATGTTGTTAACCTCTGTTTAAAGCATATTTGCATTAAATCAATGATTAATTTATTAATTCTTGCAATTATGTGTGTTCTTGATTTTTGTTTGAACATGCTAATTCTTGCCTTTCTTTGACTACATGATACATGATTTATGTTGTATTTTCAATGTCATGTGGTACTGTTTTGCACTCCCTCTCTTTTCTTTGCATTAAGTTTATTCTTCATGGATGAACTTAATCTTGCATAATCAATAATTTACACCTTTTGCTTTAATGATTTTCCATTCTCTTTGGAAAGTTGTTAGCATAACATTCCCTTTTGATTAGTTAATCGAAACCATGTTTCGATTAATTGATCCTTCCCCTTCCCTCTCTTTAGGCTTCCTTTAGAGTTTCTTCCTCTCTTTTCCCCCCGCGGAGTTGAAGATTCATACGACGGCCGATACACGACTTTGGAGTGCTGTACAAACTGAAGTTGTTACACTGTTCACTTCACAACACGCTGGAGCACTGTACAACTTGGAGTTGTTACGCTGTCAGTTTCAACTTCTGCACTACACCCTGTGTGTGTTAGAGAAGGATTGAGAAGGGAGAATTCCTACTCTCATTCTGACTACTTCAGGTAGGGGACGAATGACCCTGTGCTTGGCTTAGTCATCTCTATCTCCAGGCGGTAGTGTGCTTTCTTTCACCAGTCAAGTCGATCCTTGATCACTCTTCGCTCTTTGCAATCTCTTTTGATCCTTGATCACTCCTATTTCTTTCAATCTCTCTCTTGATTTATTACCATCCTTCTTGGTTAAGATCATTATTCTTGCGCTAGCAATCTCCCTTTGTTTCATTACTCCTTTCCTCTTGTAATCAATCATTGCCTTTTGATTCCCCTGAAGGATCTCAATCTCTTTTCTGCGGTTAATCACAGTCTGTCTGTTAAAACTGTAAATCCCCTGAAGTTCGCAATCTATTCTTGGTTCTTCTCTCGTTGTTGGTTTAACCACTGCTTATCAGTTAAAACACCAATTTTACTCTCTTACTCAGTTAATCACAGTCCATCTGTTAACACTGAGCACTGTTGGTTGCGGAATAGGGCAAGCAGCAAAAATATTTATTTTCGGAAGAATTCCCTCCGGGATTTATGTCGTGTCCACAGAGATCGGTTCAAGGGAAAGAATACAGTTCGACAGTCTCTCGCGTTAATGAGTTTGGGTTAAAATGGTTTACAAGCATGAAAACAGAAAAGTAAACATTAAAACATAAAAAGACTTCATTCTTCAGCAACAAGAAACTTATCAAGCAATGCATACAATTGACTCCTCACAAACTTAAACTTATCGACCAGTTATACTCCACCTACAATACTCCTCAATATCACCCAGCATCGCTCACAACACAGGTTATGTCTAACGCAAAGTTGAGATAACAACCGTGTCACTCTCTTCGTCACTCTCGCGAGCGAAGCCTCGAGACACGGAAGGCATTAAGATTCGACGCCTATTGAATTGTTAGCTCATAAATCTATCTCTAGAGTCCAGAAACTAACAGACAATCATCCCTAATCGAAGTTCGTGAAGGTTATGTCTAACGCAACCCAAACCCCGCGCATAAAGCAAAAATCAGAGACAATTACCAATAAAGATTTGTAAAGCAAGTTTTATACAACACCATGGGTGACAAATATACATGAGTTTACAGCAAATACATATACACAACCCAACCATAAAGACAAACACAAAGAAGAAGAGAAATGAACCAAAAATCTCGCGCATTGTCAGAGACGGTCGACGATCAATCCACCCCGGTTCATCCGTATGCATGCTCCATAGTTGTTTTCTAAGCTAATCAATGAAAAATGAAGTTTGATGGAAGTGGGATCAAGAAACCCCAAAACCATAACATAAAAAGTAACTAAAATGAATTATATACAAGTTGAAATCAGACACGTTCGCTAGGCGAACGTTTTACTCGCTAGGCGAGCCTCAAAAAATGGCACATAAGTGCCTCTGAAATGTTAAACTGCCCTTGCTTTCCTTCGCGGGTTCGCTAAGCGAACGATTTATTCGCCTAGCGAATGCTCGCTAAGACGTTCGCGAAGCGAACAATGGTCGTTTTCTCCTTTGCAACTTTCTGCCTCTACTCGCTGGGACCCTCGCCAACCTTCGCTAGGCGAACCTTCGCTATCACACTCGCTAGGCGAACATGACAGAAAAATAGTCCCTTATTTGACCACAACTTCTGCACCGTAGCTCCGATTTACGCACGGTCAGAAGTGCTGGAAAGCTTATTCAATGCTCTTCAAGAATATGGAAAAATGGCCTTTATTATTTACCTACAAAAATGAGACAAAATCAATTAAACTCAACGATATATACAACAAAACGTAAAATACACACGAAAACGTAAAGTAAACGTATTTACACATAAAGTGGGGTTTATTTAAACGATATCAACAAAAAGTATCGATAAGTGCAACAAAACATATATACAAAAATAGGTACAATTTGCACTTATCAAGCACCTCTTGGCTTAATCACCTTCTCTTGGTTAATCACCCGTCTCCTCAGTTAACCACAGCCCGTCTGTTAATACTGAGCACCTTTTGGGTTAATCACCTATTCTTGGTTAATCACCCTTTTCTTCAGTTAATCACAGTCCGTCTGTTAATACTGAGCACCTTTTGGGTTAATCACCCTCTCTTGGTTAATCACCCGCCTCTTCAGTTAATCACAGTCTATCTGTTAATACTGAGCACCTCTTGGGTTAATCACATTCTCTTGGTTAATCACATGTCTCCTTAGTTAACCACAGTCCGTCTGTTAAAACATTGAGCACCTCTCGGGTTAATCACCTTCTCTTGGTTAATCACCCGTCTCCTCAGTTAACCACAGTCTGTCTGTTAATATTGAGCACCTTTTGGGTTAATCACCTATTCTTGGTTAATCACCCTTTTCTTCAGTTAACCATAGTCCGTCTGTTAAAATACTGAACCCTTTTTCGAGTTAATCACCTTTTTTTGGTTAATCACTCGCTGTTCTCTTCGGTTAATCACGGTCCGTCTGTAAACACCGAATCCCCCGCAGTTGGCAACCTCCTTTTGGTTCGAATACTTGTACCCTTAGGTTAGTAACCTTTCTTTGGTTCAAATACCCTTTCTTCGGTTGAGTACTGTTTGTTCAGTCAGTTTACCGAACACCTTTGGGTCACGACCTTTGCTCGGTCCAACACCCGTCCTTTTGGGTCACGACCTTTGTTCGGTCCTACACCTGTCATTTTGGGTCACGACCTTTGTTCGGTCCTACACCCATCCTTTGGGTCACGACCTTTGCTCGGTCCTACACCCGTCCTTTGGGTCACGACCTTCGATCGGTCCCACACCCGTTCTTCTGGTTGATCACAGTTTTCTCTGTGCTTCTCTACCCCCACAGAGTTGCAGTCTTTTCTTCCCTGGTTAACCACTGCCAGTCAGTTAATATACCGAGGCCCCTTCAGAGTCAAACACCTTCTCTCGGTTCAGCACTCTCTCTCTTGGTTTATCACAGCCCGTCTGTTGACACCAGCTTCTTTTCCCCGCCAGGGTCTACTCTCTTTCTTCGGTTAACCACTGCCAACCAGTTAATATACCGAGTCTCTTTGTTCTCTTGGTTATGACACCATCCCTTTATTTGGATCCCCAGCGGAGTCCTTCCTATTCCCTTTGCTCTCACCTTCTTGGTTATGACACTATTTCTTTTGCATCCTCAGCGGATCTTTCTCTATCTCTTATTCTCTTGGTTTGGACACCATTTCTCTCTTACTCTCTTATTCTCTTGGTTTGGACACCATTTCTCTCTCACTCTCTTATTCTCTTGGTTTGGACACCATTTCTCTCTTATTCTCGTGGTTTGGACACCGTTTTTCTCTTATTCTCTTATTCTCTTGGTTTGGACACCATTTCTCTCTTATTCTCTTATTCTCTTGGTTTGGACACCATTTCTCTCTTATTCTCTTATTCTCTTGGTTTGGACACCATTTCTCTCTTATTCCCTTATTCTCTTGGTTTGGACACCATTTCCCCTTTATTCCTTTATTCTCTTGGTTTCGACACCATTCTCGCACTTTATTCTCAGTACAGTTACTATTTCTTTCCTTTACACTCTTTTCTTGGTTTTGACACCATTTCTTTGGAATCCTCAGTGGAATTTCCTTCTTTCTTTTGCTCTTGGTTTCGACACCACTTCTTTTGTCTCCTTGTTTCTTTCTTGTCTTCCTTTTCCGTTCAGTTCCCTGAACTACAGAAGCTCTGATTATGCATTCTTTTGGATGTATGATACGTAGGCACGAGACGCAATGTCTTGGCAAGCACACTTCTACCTTTCCTCCGTCTTCCTCCTTTCTTTCCTTTTCTTCGTCCACTGGTTCCATGAACTACGACGCTCTGATTTCCTCATTGCACTATGAGGGTACGTAGGCACGAGGACCCTGTTCCTCTACAAGCACTTTCTTTCTTTCTTTTCTTTTTCCCCTCTCTCTCTCTCTCTCTTTCTCTCTCCTTCCTTTAGCTATAAGCCTTTAGATAGATAACCCATCCAAGCCTAGAAGCAAGCGAAATGGTTCCCGTCGAGTACGACGGATGCGTTAGGTGCTAATACCTTCCTTTCGCATAACCGACCCCCCGTTCCCGTTTCTCTTTACCTTGGGTTTTATCGATATTTTCCCTGTCCTTTGGGACTAATTAAAGTTCAGTGGCGACTCTGTTGTTATCTTTGAGTGTGCGATTCACTCAGGTAGAAACCAGTCATCTTCAGTTGGCGACTCTGCTGGGGACAGATTGACCTCTTGCTGGTCCATCCCTTGAGGGGTCTCGCCTAGTTTTGTTTTGCTTTTTCTTGCTTGCTTGGGTGTTTATCTTTTGCGCTTTACTCACTTTATTACTTGCTTTAGCTTTATGTGTATTTATCGCATTCCTTTACTGCTTTGAATATTCATATGCTGCATATTCTGGATATCTGCTATTTTCTGCTGTTGTTGGGATGGGTAGATATTATTGGAGAGAAAGGTCCTAAAATCGGGCCTAGTATACACATAGGCTAGAACGTGGATAGTCGTGAGGCCTGCGTTTTACGCGTTGGGTTATCACGAGAGCCACATCCCAGATCGTGATTCGCTTGAGAATACTTTCGTCCTGTGAGAATTCACTACGGCGGGGGGTTTTCACTCTGAGTCCTATGGTTTGGGCAACCTTTCTAGGGATCACCTTGTTGTGTCTAGATCACACCTGTGAGGGGGATGGGTTTTGCAGGAAAACAAGCCACTTCATACCTTTTTTCTCTCATGCGTGTTAGATCTTCCCATCTACACAGAGCTACATGGGCAGATTATCCAGAAGTTGTTGCATCTCTAACTTACACTATTGAATGACATTATTGCATAATGTTATTGCATCATCATGTATGCCGAACTTTTGAACCTGAGTTATTGCATCATCTAACCTTTGCATCATTGGGTGTTGCATATCTCATTTGCATTCCACCTGCATAAACAACATACACATACATACCTTTGCATTGCATTGCATACAAACCAGAAAAAACTCACTTTCTTCCCTTCATCAGCCCAAAGACAATGATCCTTCGACGCGGAAAGCCTAAGAATCATGGAACAAGCTGGGTATGAGAACACAATGCGCCAGAAAGGCAAGGTTGACATGGTTGTGGAACTACTTCTAGACAGTATGACAATGAACTTCTCTGATCAGGTTATGATTGATGAGCCAACCCATAATGGACCAAAAGTGGATAAGGTCATGAATGTGGATGCAAACAATCTGCCGGTTCACCCCTTTCCTAATCAGAAAACCACTCAAGGCAATCAGAAACAAAAGCGTAGGCAAATCAGCAAAGGGAACAACAATCAAGGGAGGAGACGTCCTTGTCATGATCTAATTCCCGTGACTTACACACATCTACTGCCTATTCTGATTCATGCTGGGGCAATTGTTCCTAAAGAAATCAAGTCGGCTAAGTTTCCTTATCATCCTAAACATGATCCTAATGCCACATGTGGATACCATGCTGGATATGTGGGGCATTCTACAGAAGCCTGAGTTGTCTTTAAGGACAAATTCCAAGAGCTCCTAGATCAGAAGTTACTTTGCTATACAGAGAAGCCTTGCCAGAAGTCTGCACCTGTGATTGCTGAAACATCTACCGAAGCTGAGAATAGAGGTCCTCTTATTCATGTGCAGATTCCTCCAGTTGTTCAACCTGTGGGGCAGTACCCCTATTAATCTGCTAACTCTGAAATGCCTTTTGCTTATCCTGGGGCACCTTCTGCTGTTGTACCTCCACTTGTTTACCCTGGGGCACCCTATACTCCGTATGGGATCCTTTTTGGTCAGACTTTTAATCGGATGGGTAATCCTGGTTTGATGCACCCTGCTCAAGTGTTCCCGCAATGCGCTACTCAGCACATTCATCCTCAAGCACCTCTGCCTCTTACACCGCACTATTCATTCCCATATGTTGTTGCTGTCTAATACCAACAACCACCATATCAACAGACTCCTCAGGCTCATAATCAGCAAGCTCAAGGCCGAAAGCTTCAGAACCCGCGCAAGCCTCGGAAAAATCTAGAACAAAGGAATGCTCCTCTATATCCGATTTCTGTGACATATAGTCAACTTCTCCCACATCTGGTTCAGAACTTGCTGGTGGTTCCCAAAGCTCTGAAGCCCCCTCCAAAACCATTCCCACCTGGGTATGATCCCAATGTGCGGTGCGGATATCATGCTGGGTCAGCTGGACATTCGACTGAGGATTGCAACGCTTTCAAAGCTAAAGTCCAACAGTTGATTGACAAGAAGCACTTAACCATTCAAGGTGAGAATCTGTGGGTGAACAGAAATCCCTTGTCTATGTAAGAGCCAACATCGCAAAAAAAAATCCCTTGAATAAGCCTGTGAGCACTTCCTCAACATCGGCAATCATCATGTCATTTCATCTTTTCCATTTGTAATCTTTTGTTTGTCAAGCATTGTTCACTTGTAAAACTTGTTTGTTTTCAGATGATAATAATAATGAAATGAATATGCACGTTTTGAGTAAATTCATTCATGTTCACTCATACTTTTTATCAGTATCACACATTTAATCAAGCAAAATCAAAAAGAGAACGATGAAATCAAAAAGACATGAGATCACTTTCTGTATGCTTTGAATAAAACCCTACTGATGATGTAAGGCATTTGTTCAAATCCCCAAACAATTGAGGTATAAGGAAGGTAATCCCTAGTCAACCCCTTTGGGCCTTGAAGTAGGAGTTTCTTTCTGTACACAAAAAACCCTCAATCTTAACCAGGGGCAGGGTAGTCTTCAACTAGTTTGACCATGCATTCAGATTTCAAAAGAGGAGTACCCCATTTTGAGGATCCACCGCACCCTATCGCTCATGCGAAGTGGGAAAATCACAAATCCACACTGGTTATCCCTCACCGACCAAAGGAATGAGGCAGTCACAACTCACCCTTACAAATCAAACACATACATGTCACATGATTTTGTTCAAAAAAAAAATCATCCAAATCACAAAAGCCAAGCAAAAAAGAAGCAAAAGAATAAAAGCCCGCTAAGTCAAAAACTCAAAAACAAATGACTTAGGCAAAAATTAGGGCATCCCGGTAGACTGCAGGTTCAAAATAATCAGTCTACGCAAAAATTAAGGGAAACAAAAAGAACAGAACAAAGAATCAAAAAAGAGAGAAATCCTCAACAAGAACAAGTTCGTGTGATCACATATGACAAAAACAAAAGGTGAGTGACCGCTGCTCCAAAACCCTCGTCGGTTCCCTCACCATCACATCTACTATTCAAAGCACTTTTGAAAGGTGAACGCTTGTGTCAAACTAGCTGAATGTAGGACTGGAGAACATCAAGGAGAATGGGTGGGGTAAAATAATTTTTTAGCCTTATATCCTTTCTTTCTTAAACCATAAACCAGACCACGTTACAACCCTGAAAAGACCTAATTGAAGCAGGGTTTATTTCGAAAGCATACGACAGTAAAATCGTGTCAAAGCTGACTCCTAACGATTTGCTTATCATTTGTGTCGATACTGACATGGCACTCTAATTGGTGATCCATTCACTATATATCATAATCTTAGTGAACATACTTGGATTTCAAAACTGACATATGCATATCGTTAACATTATCATTTTCAAAGCCAACACTTTTTACTTGCGAACAAGCACTTGACATCAAGGAAGTTTCCACAATGGAAAGTGTGATCACCTCAAGGGGCAAAATGCCTGGAAACTCTATTGAGCAAAAGGGCCTAGCCATCTCAAGATTCAGTCAATCCGAGTCAATCACGACGAGATTTGAAAAATCTCTCCATGTTCATTTGGTCAGGAGCATTCCTCCAAAGATTGATCAGGCAGGGGCAAAATTACTTCAGAGCTTACATTGGGGCAGGCCACCTCAAGAGCACAAGAAGACGACCTCCCCAAGAGACGGTTAATCAGGGGCATACTGTTCCAATACAATAGGGCAAGTCAGATCAGAATCATCCTATGACACAAACTATTCCCTACCTTGTAATTGGGGCAACCCACCAACAGATTGGGGCAGAGGCAGGTTACTAAGGTACAAGTTTTCTCCCCGTTTTGAGGCAAGAGCAATGCTGCATCAACAACTGCTGATCCTGAAGTAGGTGTCGGGGAATCACGTCTTTAAGGCTTACACCCTAACCTCAACTCCTCCGTCTCCCACAATAAAGCACTTGAACCATTGCATAGACCACTCTCATGCGTTGATCATGTCGCTTCACTCTTGCATATCGTTCATTTGGCATAGCATGAAGTCTTAACTTAAATCCGATCATATCTAACATCTCTTCAAAACTAAATCACTGACATTCTGCATATAGTAATCATCATTCACATAGCATTGCACCCTCAAACGCATAGCATAATCATTAACATGGAGCATTACACCATACAGGTTTAAACATGCGTCCCAATCAAAATCCAGTTTTCTTCTAGCAAACCTTTCCAGAACCTTTTCAATTCCTTGGTCCGTCCAAAACCTTTCTGGTCCGTCCAACACCTGCAAACTTGCGACATTGGACCTTAACCAGCATCCTTGCATTGCATGTTATCCAACATCATGTAAATCACACATCACATAGCATATGCATCCAGCATACTCCCTCTCTTTTAGCCTCATTCATCTTCCAAAAGATTTTCAGCCAAACTTTGCACCTATCAATTATGCATTTTCACCTTTTCCTTTTGCCGCCGTCGGCCAAATTTTCGAGCTACTCTTTTATTTAATCCCCTTCTACCTCGAATCCTCGAAAAGCTAGCGCAATTCGTACATTCAGGTCCAAGTGGATTAAATAGGGGCAGCTGTCGTAACCCGAAATTTGACCTCCCTTTTTGTTTTTTGCATAAGCATGTGCACTCGCATCGATAGCATACGCATTTGCATTTTTCCTTGGTGTTTTGATTACATGAATGTTCAGGTTTTCAAGCTCGATTAATCGCATCATCACAAGGTCATCACATTATCAAAACATGCACAAAACAAGGGTTTCAATGCCTATTTATCAAAGCAAGAGGTTGAAAATCGGAACCGTGGTCACAGCACCATTTTCAAGCAAAATTGGGCATTTTTGGCCTGGTTAATAGATTAACCATTTTGCAGTGCAATTATGTTAATAGATTAACCAGTGTAAATTTGCGGTTTTTTTATGTGTTAATCGATTAACACTTTGTAGTGCAATTATGTTAATCGATTAACACGTGCAAATTTTGCTTAATTTGCTGTTTTTTCAAGACAACAACTTTCCCTCCACATTTTGAGATTCTACATTGGTCTAGTAACATGTGGAACATTCTGGAACCTTCAAGAATTCACCTACATTTGTTCCAATGCATTATTTCCAAATAAGTGCACCATATTCCTTGTTTCCAAGCATTTCCACCTTTGAATGTTGAAGTTCACATTGAGATTGTTACCGAGTTGATCCTAACTAACCGAGTTAACTACCTTGACTCGGTGAGTCAAGTGTAACTAACTCCTAGCCTAGTTCCAAACCCAAAGCTAGGTCCAAACCAAAGTCCAAAGCTCTCACACTCCATACCTAAAGTCTATATAAACCAAGCTTCCCTCATTTCACAAGGCCTCCACAATCATTCACCCAAATTCACACTTTCTTCACTCTTAATTCTCTCATTCCCCTCTGCATTTTTCTGTAACTTCTACACATTCCTCTTCATCTTCTTCACCAAATCTCACTACAGCTCTTAATTCACCATTGAAGAAAAGCTACTTTCACCTTGAAAGTGCTTTTTCTTGAGCTTAACCTTCATCATCATTCCATTCTACTGGATTTTGCGGAGCTTCAGTAGCTTTTAGATTCATCTCAAGTAATCACTTCAAGCTTCTTCGGTGATAATTCTTATTTCGGAGTTTTCGTCGCAATTTGTATGGTTTCGATACGATTCGGCCATGCTTGAAGATTCTTCTAGTTTTCTTCGATTATCTTCATCATCTTGCTATTATACTTGAGTTTCTGGAACTATATTAACTTTCGGATTCATCTCAAGTGGTTGCTTCAAGATTCTACGGTTCGAATTCGCATTTCGGAGCTTTGTCGCAAATTTGCTCGGTTTCGATACGATTCGGCTACGAGTGAAGATTCCTCTGGTTTTCTTTGATTATCTTCATCAAGAATCCTTGGCAAAAATTACCAAGCCAAACCTCCGGATTGTAGGTTGGTCGATTCTCACTTAATTTATCGTTTCGTTCATTTTTACGCGTTTACGTTGTAGTTTCGATAGTTTTTCATTTTGATTAATCATGTGATTTTTTGATCTTTGATATGCATGTTCATGCTTTCAATTGATGATTAATTGATCCTATTTCCTTTAATTTCCGTGCACAAGTTCATACCATAGCATGTGGTAGTTCAAATAAATGATTAACTGTTGGAAGCACTTTTGGAAAACTGTTTTTTTTGCCTCTGCTGCAGTGCTAATCGATTAACACCTTTGCAGTGTAATTATGTTAATAGATTAACCAGTGTAAAATGTGTTGTTTTTCATGTGTTAATTGATTAACACTTTACAGTGTAATTATGTTAATCGATTAACACTGAGTCAGAATGCCATTTTCATGTTTTTTCAAGTGTGTTTGCCATGCTTTCTCATTCTAACTTCCATGGATTGATATGCTTCATATTTATGGATGTTTTTAATGCTGTTAACCTCTGTTTAAAGCATATTAACATTAATTCAATAATTGATTTATCAATTCTTGCAATTATGTGTGTTCTTGATTTTTGTTTGAACATGCTAATTCTTGCCTTTCTTTGACTACATGATACATGATTTATGTTGTATTTTCAATGTCATGTGCTACTGTTTTGCACTCCCTCTCTTTTCTTTGTATTAAGTTTATTCTTCATGGATGAACTTAATCTTGCATAATCAATAATTTACACCTTTTGCTTTAATGATTTTCCATTCTCTTTGGAAAGTTGTTAGCATAACATTCCCTTTTGATTAGTTAATTGAAACCATGTTTCGATTAATTGATCCTTCCCCTTCCCTCTCTTTAGGCTTCCTTTAGAGTTTCTTCCTCTCTTTTCCCCCCCGCGGAGTTGAAGATTCATATGACGGCCGATACACGACTTTGGAGTGCTGTACAAACTGAAGTTGTTACACTGTTCACTTCACAACACGCTGGAGCACTGTACAACTTGGAGTTGTTACGCTGTCAGTTTCAACTTCTGCACTACACCCTGTATGTGTTAGAGAAGGAATGAGAAGGGAGAATTCCTACTCTCATTCTGACTACTTCAGGTAGGGGATGAATGACCCTGTGCTTGGCTTAGTCATCTCTATCTCCAGGCGGTAGTGTGCTTTCTTTCACCAGTCAAGTCGATCCTTGATCACTCTTCGCTCTTTGCAATCTCTTTTGATCCTTGATCACTCCTATCTCTTTTAATCTCTCTCTTGATCTATTACCATCCTTCTTGGTTAAGATCATTATTCTTGCGCTAGCAATCTCCCTTTGTTTCATTACTCCTTTCCTCTTGTAATCAATCATTGCCTTTTGATTCCCCCGAAGAAGCTCAATCTCTTTTCTGCGGTTAATCACAGTCTGTCTGTTAAAACCGTAAATCCCCTAAAGTTCGCAATCTATTCTTGGTTCTTCTCCCGTTGTTGGTTTAACCACTGCTTATCAGTTAAAGCACCAAATTTGCTCTCTTACTCAGTTAATCACAGTCTATCTGTTAATACTGAGCACCTCTTGGGTTAATCACCTTCTCTTGGTTAATCACCCGTATCCTCAGTTAACCACAGTCTGTCTGTTAATACTGAGCACCTTTTGGGTTAGTCACCTTCTTATGGTTAATCACTCACTGTTCTCTTCGGTTAATCACGGTCCGTCTGTAAACACCGAATCCCCCGCAGTTGGCAACCTCCTCTTGGTTCGAATACTTGCACCCTTGGATTAGTAACCTTTCTTTGGTTCAAATACCCTTTCTTCGGTTGAGTTCTGTTTGTTCAGTCAGTTTATCGAACACCTTTGGGTAACGACCTTTGCTCGATCCCACACCCGTCCTTTTGGGTCACGACCTTTACTCGGTCCTACAGCCGTCATTTTGGGTCACGACCTTTATTTGGTCCTACACCCGTCCTTTGGGTCACGACCTTTGCTCGGTCCTACACCCGTCCTTTGGGTCACGGCCTTCGATCGGTCCCACACCCGTTCTTCTGGTTGATCACAGTTTTCTCTGTGCTTCTCTACCCCCACAGAGTTGCAGTCTTTTCTTCCCCGGTTAACCACTGCCAGTCAGTTAATATACCGAGGCCCCTTCAGAGTCAAACACCTTCTCTCGGTTCAGCACTTTCTCTCTTGGTTTATCACAGTCCGTCTGTTGACACCAACTTCTTTTCCCCGCCAGGGTCTACTCTCTTTCTTCGGTTAACCACTGCCAGCCAGTTAATATACTGAGTCTCCTTGTTCTCTTGGTTATGACACCATCCCTATATTTGGATCCCCAGCGGAGTCCTTCCTATTCCCTTTGCTCTCACCTTCTTGGTTATGACACTATTTCTTTTGCATCCCCAGCGGATCTTTCTCTATCTCTTATTTTCTTGGTTTGGACACCATTTCTCTCTTACTCTCTTATTCTCTTGGTTTGGACACCATTTCTCTCTTATTCTCGTGGTTTGGACACCGTTTTTCTCTTATTCTCTTATTCTCTTGGTTTGGACACCATTTCTCTCTTATTCTCTTATTCTCTTGGTTTGGACACCATTTCTCTCTTATTCTCTTATTCTCTTGGTTTGGACACCATTTCTCTCTTATTCCCTTATTCTCTTGGTTTGGACACCATTTCCCCTTTATTCCTTTATTCTCTTGGTTTCGACACCATTCTCGCACTTTATTCTTAGTACAATTACTATTTCTTTCCTTTACACTCTTTTCTTGGTTTTGACACCATTTCTTTGGAATCCTCAGTGGAATTTCCTTCTTTCTTTTGTTCTTGGTTTCGACACCACTTCTTTCGTCTCCTTGTTTCTTTCTTGTTTTCCTTTTCCGTTCAGTTCCCCGAACTACGGAAGCTCTGATTCTGCATTCTTTTGGATGTATGATACGTAGGCACGAGACGCAATGTCTTGGCGAGCACACTTCCACCTTTCCTCCGTCTTCCTCCTTTCTTTCCTTTTCTTCGTCCCCTGGTTCCATGAACTACGACGCTCTGATTTCCTCATTGCACTATGAGGGTACGTAGGCACGAGGACCTTGTTCCTCCGCGAGCACTTTCTTTCTTTCTTTTCTTTTTCCCCTCTCTCTATCTCTCCTTCCTTTAGCTAGAAGACTTTAGATAAATAACCCATCCAAGCCTATAAGCAAGCGAAATGGTTCCCGTTGAGTACGACGGATGCGTTAGGTGCTAATACCTTCCTTTCGCATAACCGACCCCCCGTTCCCGTTTCTCTTTTCCTTGGGTTTTATCGATATTTTCCCTGTCTTTTGGGACTAAATAAAGTTCTGTGGCGACTCTGTTGTTATCTTTGAGTGTGCAATTCACTCAGGTAGGAACCAGCCATCTTCAGCTGAGCAACAAGATCGATACCTTGAGCAGGCCAGAAGAAGTATTTAGACTGAGCGGATTTTTTGAATAAATCCTCAAGGGAATTTGTGCGGCTGTCAGAACATAATAGAGTCACATGGTTGGTAAGCACTCCTAACTCCACCGACCCAGCTCAACTACGAGATAGTGCGTGAGTTTTATGTGAACACCATTCCTACGGAAGGTCGGATGTACACATTCATGACCTATGTGAGGGGTAAACATGTTTCGTTCTCTAGGGATGCAATCAATGAGTATCTGGGCAGCCCATTGGTTCTTGTGGAAGGTGAGCAGCGCTCCTGCTACAAAAGAGTGGCTAGAAAAAACTGGAATTTTGAGAATGTGTGCTTGGCCTTGGCACACCCGGGTAGAGGATTTGAGCTGAATGTGGCGGGAAGGCTGAAGATTATGAAAAGAGGAGATATGAACACCACAACACAGATTCTGATGACCCTTGTCCTTCATAATATAAGGCCAAGGAGTCATACCTCATCCATCCTGATTGATATTGCATGTATGATCTACTATATTATGGAGGAGAGGCAGGTGGACGTCGCTAGGATTATTTTTGATGAGATTTGTGCCACGGCTGCTAGTGGACACTGCTTGGGTACTAAGGTCCTTGCGATTTTGGTATTTCCTGGACTTATTATGGGCCTGTGCACCAGAGCGGGTGTTCCGATTCTGGGTGTGGTCCATAAGACCATCAAGGGGTTAGTGACGGACACATGGATCCAGAGTCACTTTATACTGAGAGTTGACCAACCACCACCACCACCACCACCACCAGTCCACCCAGATCAGCCACCACAACAGCACGGAGGAGTCCCACCCGATAATCAGGCATTTGATGAGCGTGTCGCGTGCATGTGCATGTGGGATATGCACATGGCTTATTAGAGGGCCTTTACTTTTTTGCACTCATCCATGTGGGCTTTGCATTTGAAGATTCATGAACCACAGGTTGTGATGGATATGAAGCTTGTGA
Source organism: Lathyrus tuberosus (assembly GCA_022829125.1). NCBI lineage: Eukaryota > Viridiplantae > Streptophyta > Magnoliopsida > Fabales > Fabaceae > Lathyrus > Lathyrus tuberosus. Next base: position 1,771,298 of record JALAZF010000199.1, on the reverse strand, counting down.
TGGGTGTAAAACTTGTAGTCATTACTTCTTTTGAAATACTTTTTCAATTATGAATCATTTAGAACATTGCCTTTGTGAGAAAGCTTTCATTGTATAATATATCTGGGATATCGACATTCTTGTTTAACCCGTTCTTATTATGTTGAAATCATGCATATGTGTTAATTTATGGAAAAGGAAGAAAAGGATCAACGCAAATTTTTGTGTACTTTGAGAAAAACCACTTGAACAAATAAGAATGATCAATCTACCTTGTGAGTGAGCGAGTATTTGATAGCCCCGTTGAGCATTTGTATCAAGATCCGTGTGAATAATTGAATCATGCAAATATTGTACATGAAAAATAAGTGAATTTAGAAATGGATCTTGAATTTTTGTTGTGAAACTTTTGAACCTCAACCTTAAGTGTGGTTGCTTTTGCTGTTCCTTGCCTTAGATGTGTCAGAGCATTCTTAATATCATATTTTGGTTGTGTTCAAAGTTAGGGAGAAAAAGGTAGATTGAGGCATCATAAAAAATAAAGTGGTTTTGTGTGAGATTTGGGTCGAACTCATGCTGTGTCGAAGGAGAAGCTTTCATGTATTTCGACAAGAGGCAAGCATGCAGTCGAAGCTAGTTCACATGCTGATGCCTTATTGTTACATACTGTAGTCGAAGTCTGTTCTAGTATGTATGTATTGTCGAAATGTTATTCTGTCGAATTGGGCCTTGTGTTAAGGATCCAATTGTTTAGGTTTCTTGGGCTGCAAGTTACCTAGTTAATCTATAAATAGGCTAGTACACTCAGTTTGTTGAGTGTGGCAAATTGTGATATTCACTTGTAATCATTTGTGACTTTAATGAGAAAGTGAATAGTAAACAGAATTTATATTTGCCCAATCCTTGATGTTTTTCTTCTTCTTCTTGTGTTTTCTTTCTTGGTTTTCCGTTAACCCTTGTTTTGGTTCTTGATCATCAAGAAACCATTAATACTTGCTACAAAGACATCGTTTTTCACAAAAAAATTGGTGCGGTGAGCGTGGAGAAGATGTCTTAAACAAAGTATGAGATTGAAAAATTCACCGGAGTGAACGATTTCGATCTGTGGCGTTTGAAGATGAAAGCCCTACTGGTGTAGCAGGGTTGTTTGGAAGCATTGAAGGGACAAGCAGCCATGGATGCTGCGTTGAAGGAAAGAGAAAAGACGGAAATGATCGAGAAAGCCCACAGCGCAATATTGTTGAGCCTTGGTGATAAGGTTCTTTGGCAGGTATCAAAGGAGACGACGGCGTCAGGATTATGGGTGAAGCTTGAAAGCTTGTACATGACCAAATCGTTGGTAAATCGTTTGTACCTGAAGCAAGCTCTGTATTCATTCAAGATGAGTGAAGACAAAGCTTTGACTGAGCAGTTAGATATGTTCAACAAGCTGATTCTTGATCTTGAAAATATTGATGTGAAGATCGATGACGAAGATCAGGCGCTGTTGCTGTTGTGTGCTTTGCCCAGATCGCATGCTCACTTCAAAGAAACTCTCTTGTATGGAAGAGAGTCCTTGACCTTTGAAGAAGTTTAAGTAGCCTTGTATTCGAAGGACTTGAACGAAAGAAAGGAGCAGAAACCTTCATCAGTTCGCGAAGGGTTGTCCGTGAAAGGAAGATCGTCGAAGAAAGATGGTAGGTTTGACAAGAAGAAAGGAAAGGTTCAGCAGAAGTCTTATTGTGGTGATATGTCTGGTATGAAATGTTATCACTGTAAGAAGGAGGGTCACACAAGAAAGGTGTGCCCTGAGCGCATGAATAATCATGGAGGAAAGGGCAATGGTAATGTAGCTATTGTGCAAGATGGTTATGAATCATCTGATGTCCTTGTAGTTTCGAGCAGCAACTCTTGCGAAGAGTGGATTATGGATTCTGGATGTATTTGGAATATGACTCCAAACAAGAATGTGTTTGAAGAATTATGCGATCAAGATGGTGGACCCGTGCTGTTGGGGAACAATAAAGCTTGCAAGATTGCAGGTATTGGATCTGTTAGATTCAAGCTCCATGATGAGTCAATAAAGCTATTGACTGGGGTTAGGTATGTACCTGACCTTAAGAGGAATTAATTTCTCTTGTTGAATTCGACAAGAAAGGATATGTCTTCAAAGGAGAGCAAGGTATCCTAAAAGTCATGAAGGGGTCGAAGGAAGTCTTGAGAGGCGTGAAGAAACAAGGCTTGTATACCCTTGAGGCTGAGGTTGTAAGTGGTTCGACAAATGTTGTATCCACGAAACCTGTGTCGAAGACAGAGTTATGGCACATGAGATTGGGCCATGTCAGCGAAAGAGGCCTGGTCGAATTGGGGAAGCAGAACCTACTAGGAGGTGACAAAGTCGAAAAGCTAGAGTTTTGTGAATCTTGTGTATTTGGTAAATCCTGTAGGGCGAAGTTTAACAAAGGCAAGCAAAGAACACATGGATCCCTTGATTACATTCATGTTGGTCTTTGGGGGCCTGCAAGGAATCCTTCACACTCAGGTGTAAGGTATTTTCTATCCATCATTGATGGCTATTCCAGAAAGCTATAGGTATTCATTCAGAAGACGAAGGATGAAACTTTTGAGAATTTCAAAAGTTGGAAGGTTCTGGTCGAAACTCAAACTGGCAGAAAGGTTAAGAGGTTGAGAACCGACAATGGCCTTGAGTTCTGCAACGAAGCGTTCGACAGTTACTGTGTTAAGTCTGGGATTGCAAGGCATAAGACTGTAGCAGGTACTCCTCAACAAAATGGCTTAGTTGAGAGATTCAATCGAACAATCCTTGAAAGGGTTAGATACATGTTGGTCAGTGCTGGATTGAAGAAGGTGTTTTAGACAGAGGCTGTTTCGACAGCAGCTTATCTGATAAACAGATGTCCCTCGACTGCGCTGGGAATGAAGACACCTGAAGAAGTTTGGTCAGGTCATCCACCCGATCTCGACAAACTGAGTGTATTTGGCTGTTTAGCCTATGCTCACATTAGGTAAGACAAGGTCGAACCTAGAGCTCTGAGATGCATGTTCCTTGGATATCCTGAGGGAGTCAAGGGTTATAGGTTGTGGTTCCTAAAACCAGGTCACAGAAGATGTATCACAAGTCGTGATGTAGTTTTCAATGAGGTTGAAATAGCTTTCAAGAAAATTGGTGATGTTGGTCGAAGTGCAGAAATTTCTGAAGAGGAGCTGGAACAGGTAGAGATGCCTGTTGAGGTGGAGCATAGTGATGCTGAAGTGCATGGCCTAGATGAATTCGAAGAAGAAGAGCAAGATGCTGAAGAGGTTGAGGAAACTGTCGATGACTACCTACTGGCAAGAGATAGGTCGAGAAGAATCATCAAGCCACCTCAGAGACTTGGTTATGCAGATCTTATAGCTTTTGCCTTAATCTCTGCAAGTGAGGTACTTGACAAAGAACCTAGAGATTACAAGGAAGCTATAAGGAGTCGAAACAAGACTGAATGGCGAAAAGCCATGGATGACGAGATGAAATCTCTTTATGATAATGACACTTGGGAGCTGATTGAGAAACCTGCAGGAGCTAGGTTAGTCAGTTGTAAGTGGATTTTCAAGGTAAAGGAAGGAATCGAAGGAGTGATGTCGAAGCGCTTTAAGGCGAGGCTGGTTGCTAGGGGGTTCACTCAGAAAGAAGGATTCGACTTCAATGATGTGTTCTCACCTGTTGTAAAGCATAGATCCATTCGAATGTTGTTGGCCATGGTGGCAATGTTCGACTTGGAACTTGAGAAAATGGATGTGAAGACAGCATTTCTGTATAGTGATCTAGATGAAACGATCCTGATGCGTTAACCTGAAGGGTATGCAGAAAAGGGAAAAGAAGATTATGCGTGCAAGCTGAATAGGTCTTTGTATGGCCTGAAACAATCTCCTCGACAGTGGAATAGGAGATTCGACAAGTTCATGGCACACATTGGTTTCACTAGAAGTCAGTTCGATCACTGTGTTTACTTCATATTTCGACCTGGAAACTCACTTGTTATGTTGCTGTTGTATATGGATGATATCCTCATAGCTAGCAACAGTGTTAAGGATGTAACGAAGGTGAAGGCTGAACTCAGTAAGGAGTTCGAAATGAAGGATCTGGGAGCTGCAACCAGGATTCTTGGGATTGACATCCGGAGAGATAGAAAGCAGTCGAAGTTGTGCTTATCTCAGGAGACATACCTATGGAAGCTTCTCGACAAGTTTGGTATGTCGAATTCAAAGCCTGTTGTGACACCTACAAATCCTCAGTTTAAGCTTAGTACTACTCAAAGTCCAAGTACTGAAGCTGAAAGAACCTATATAAACATCATTCCATATGCTAGTGTAGTGGGTTCTTTGATGTATGCTATGGTCTGTACGAGGCCAGACATAGCATATGGAGTGAGCCTTGTGAGCAGGTATATGGCCAATCCTGGAAAGGCGCACTGGCAAGCTATAAAGTGGATTCTCAGGTACATAAATGGGTCTCTGAAAAGAGTCTTGATTTATGGTGGAGCCTGTGGTGGTGATAGCATAGTCAAAATAGAAGGATTTGTTGACTCTGATTATGCAGGTTGTATGGATTCCAGAAAGTCTATTTCTGGATATGTTTTCACAATGTTTGGCACAACAATCAGTTGGAAAGCGACGCTTCAGAAGGTTGTTGCCTTATCAACCACTGAAGCTGAATATATTGCCCTCACTGAAGCTGTGAAGGAAGCATTGTGGCTTGAAGGTTTTGCAAAGGAGCTGAAACTTTAAGGTCGAAGTATCACTATTAAATGTGATAGTCAAAGTGCAATACACCTGTAGAAGAATTCAGCCTATCATGAGCAAACTAAGCACATTGATGTGAGGCTGCACTTCGTCAGAGAGATAATCGAGCGTGGTGAATTCCAGGTGCTGAAGGTTTCAACTGAAGACAATGCTGCTGATATGATCACCAAGACGTTGTCAAGTTGTAAGTTCTTCCACTGTATGCAGTTGATAAAGTTGCATGATGAAAACTAGTTGATTCTCTTGTTGCTGAGTTAGATCCAAGGTGGAGATTTGTGAGATTTGGGTCGAACTCATGCTGTGTCGAAGAAGAAGCTTTCATGTATTTCGACAGGAGGCAAGCATGCAGTCGAAGCTAGTTCACATGCTGATGCCATATTGTTACATACTGTAGTCGAAGTCTGTTCTAGTATGTATGTATTGTCGAAATGTTATTCAGTCGAATTGGGCCTTGTGTTAAGGATCCAATTGTTTAGGTTTATTGGGCTGCAAGTTATCTAGTTAGTCTATAAATAGGCTAGTACACTCAGTTTGTTGAGTGTGGCAAATTGTGATATTCACTTGTAATCATTTGTGACTTTAATGAGAAAGTGAAGAGTAAATAGAATTTATATTTGCCCAATCCTTGTTGTTTTTCTTCTTCTTCTTATGTTTTCTTTCTTGGTTTTCCGTTAACCCTTGTTTTGGTTCTTGATCATCAAGAAACCATTAATACTTGCTACAAAGACATCGTTTTTCACAACATTTTGAATGATGAAAGAGCTTGAAAAAAGAAACAAATGAAAAAGAAAAGAAATTGGGCATGAATTGCCAACAAAAAGCTCAAAGTTGTAATGATGCCTCAAAGAAAAGAAAACGAGAAGGTTAAAGTCTTGAAGTGTGTATTATTGTGAAAATTGAATGTTCTCATAGGAATAGACATTGTTGTTTCAAAGACTTTGATAAATGACCCTTCCTTGTAGCCAAGCCAAATTACAACTCTTGAAGTCCTTGTGATTCCTTCTGTTGCACTCATTAATGCATGTTGTTTATTGAATGCATAATTCGTTCCGGATGTTTGCAGGATTGTTTGGTGGGTGATAAAACCTCATACTATTTTCATCCATTAATTAATGTGTGCTTAGGTGTGATTCATGTTGAAATTGTATTGCTCAAGAAGTTTTGATTTATATTTTGCACTTAGCAATTATTTAATCTCCACGATTTGTTTTGAGTTGGTAAGCTTATCTTGCTTGTACTTCTACTTTTTGAACCATGAAATTGTCGTTGTTCTATTTTGTTGATTCTGATTTCATGTGCGGGTTTTCGGGTTCGTTTTTGTTTGAGAAACTTTTATTCGAGGACAAACAAAATAATAAGTTGGGAAGAGTTGTTAAGGGCTAAATTGTGCATACATTTGATGGTATTTTGTGGCCCCTTTCCAATGGTTTCCTTGATAATTTAGTAGTAAACCTATAAGTTTTAGTGTAAATATGCAAGTTTCTGATTTTATTGTAAATATTGTGAATTATGATCATTTTGATGCTTTTTGACAGGTCTTCTTACTGATATATAATGCTAGGAACCTTTGGTGAAGGAAAGAAGGCCTAAAAGATCATTTTCGAGGCGATCGTGTTGGTAAACCGCGCTTAGCGTGCTTTTTAGCGCAGTTCCAATGCGTTTTCACTGTTGAGGCAGTAGCTAATGGCCTCAAACTGTGCTAAGCGGCCTCCAACCGCGCTTTCTGGGTTTCTGTCTCTATTTTGCTGACCGCGCTTAGCGCGGTGCCACTTACTGCTACTTTTTGCACTTTCTATAAATAGGTACTTTAGAAGATATTTTGTAACAACTTTACATTTTCAGTATTTAAGAGACTAGAAAAGGTTTTTAGGTCAAAAAGCTTAGAAACTCAAGAAGAAGTGAGAATCAAATCTTTGGAGTATCAGTCCTCGATTCTTTGACTTTGATGCTAGCAAAACTTTCTTTTTTACTAGTTGATAAAACTACAATGGTGATGGGTAGCTCAACACTTTTGTGTCAAGATTAGAGGTAGTTAACCTTGCTATTATGTATTTATTTTGATCTTTTGTATGTGAACAATGTTTATGATCAATAGATGATGAAGATTTTTGCTTTTAATGTTGTATTTATGGTTTGAATCACTCTAGACATAGATTTTTCAAGTCTCGGTCTAATTTCTTCATCTATTAACCAACAAACGCTAGACATAGATTTGAAAGTTAATATTTGCTTTGTATCGATCTTTATGTTTATTGTTTTGATTGTTATTTCGAGAAATCATCTAGCGATTAAAACAATAATATACCCACGGAGCCGCTTTAGAAATAAACGGATTCGCGAGGATACACGATTGTATTGATCAAAACTAAGTTCACATGCTTGATTAATCAGATATGTATGAAAGGGGTTAACAAAATCTAATCTTGACATGCTTTTCTTAAAACAAAACATCCATTCTCTAGTTTACTCTTTGCTAACAAAAACTTATGTTACAAAACAAAAACTCTTTGAAAACCTTTTTCTTAGAACATTAAACTATTGAACGACAAACATCTAAATATCTAAAAAATCCCTGCGGATACAATAAAACAAGCCACCTAACATACTTTTCAACACCATAATAGGATCTTAATTTCAGATAGTTGTCCGAAAAGGGGACGACGAGATCAAATAGTTTAACCAATTTTCATTAGATTCTTCGATTTTTAGAAGAATAATATGTTTAGGTGTTGTCATTTTTGTTTTATGCACACATTGTATGCCTTTGGCTGGAAGGATAATTTTTGTAAACGCAAATTAAGAAGAAGATAAATTTTTAGTTGTATTCCTTTTACCATTGTCTTGTCGTAGATATTAGTCACGAACCTTGATTGTGGATATAAGAAATATTATAGTGAATAAATAGACCTCAATTAATATAAAATGAGGAATTTACTTGACACTCTCAAATTTGCACCAGTAATCCCTACATTTTACTTGAATGTCTATTTTGTAAGAATCAATGATTGTATATTATATCTTTCAAATATTCAATGTAAAAGATTATGGAAAAAAGAAATTGTTTTATACCATATTCATGAAAGTATCAATACAAAATATAAAGTGCGCCGTTTTTTTTAATAAATTCAGTAGGCCATTTTTTATAACTATTTTAAAACACAAAATTAACATTACTGAACTTTTGATAAATTCTATTTGTATTGTAGGGATGTTAAAATTATTGAAAAATTCAATATAAACTTATAATTTTTTCAAAATTTAGTTTTGACTAACATTTTAAAAGTTCAGTATAAATTATAATTTTTTTTCTAATATACATGATTTTATACAAATTATTTTAAAATTCGATATAAAATCGTGGCGTTTAAAAAATTAAGACTAAACCATCCAAATCTTGGTTTGTTGGTAGTGAGATTTGGTTCCCTATAAGACTTTTAAAAGGAAGTAACAAACCTTTAGCTAATTTACCACTTTGCTGTATTCGTCTTCTAAATAAATAGAAACAATAAAATCTACTAACTAACAAGTACTTTTAATATAAAATTAATTGTAATGGAGATCTATATTGATAGAGAGTGATATTAGATATTTTATTTAGTAGTTTTAATATATTATTTAGTATTTTAATATTTTTAGAATGTTCTTAAGGTTTTGAGATTATGCCACATGTATGGCTATTATGCATTTAAAGTTCTATATATTAAAGTGTAATGTGTTATTGGAGAATCAATCAATGAAATCAAATGTTATTTTAATTCTCTTAGATAGTTTTATTGTCTTCTTTAGTTCCTCTAATTTTGTTAGGGTTTATCAATTAGCTTCCTAACAATTGGTGCTTTCATCTTTGAACACCAAAACCTCCCATGGCATACCAATATCATCCATGGAGTATTCCAACTCCTACCACACCTTCATTTCCATCTTTTCCATGGGAACTTTTTACACCTTATTACACCCATGTTGCATCTTCATCACCATATTTATACTTAAATCATGGATATTCACCACATACACCTAACCCATATTCATCCTATTCTACATCTCATTATCCATACTATTATAACAATTCCTATCAATTCCAAAACTCACTAAACAACTTCTTCATAATTAGTCACAAATATCAAACCCATTCTAGTGTTAGAAGTGATTTTAAGAAGCATTTGAAAGTGTTTCATCCTTCTTTTAAAAAAAAAGAAGCCAAATCGAAACAGCTCCAATTCTCTTGCAAAGAACCCACCCAGTTTTCGCTTCGCTTAACAATGGCAACCCAAAACAACAACGGATCGGAGCTTGACCCGAACCCTATTGTGGCGGAGACACCGGAACCGGAGGCTGGAAAGATTGATACTTTGGACGATGAAATTCCTATTGAAAAAATCGTGGAAAAGATCACGTTAGCGGGTGACCCTCCTTCAGTTGAAATGAACGGGAATGAAGATAAGGATTACAATGATGATGAAGATGATAGTGAAAACGAAAGCGAGAGTGAGAGCGAAAGTTCAGAGTATGAGGCTTCTTCATCATCATCTTCATCAGTATCATCATCATCTGGCAGTGATGAAGAAGAGGTGTCTGAGTGTGAAGATCAAGCTTTGCCTTTACCTTCCATGGCAGATGCACATCAGGTGTTTGAGGTATTGTCTGTTAGTGATGTTGTGTGTGTAGCGAGTATAGTTGATGGTAATGATGATAGTAATTCTGTTAAATTGAAAAACAATGATGTAGAGAAAATCGCTAATCTAGATGAATCCAAGAAAAATCAGAATGATGATGTTGTGACTTCTGTTGTTCCCTAGAGAGATGAAAAACATACAGCACAGAAAAATGAAAAAGAGTCAAATTTGGCTCAGCCAGTGGCAAACAATAGATCATCCTCTGAATATGGCTCTTTTATCCTGCCATCTAATTTTGAAGAGGTGGCAACTGGAGTATTGAAGGTGTTGAATAACGTGGCTCTTTTGGATCTTGCATTTTTGCAGAGAATGCTGGCTATGCCAGATCTGAAAATAGAAATCTTCCATTTAATGAGCTTCCTTCTTTCTCATTGTGCCAGCCGGTGGAAAGCTCCTAATGATCAGATTGGTTTGCTCATGCTTGAATCATTATCCCTTCTTGGTCACTTTGCACTGCTTCATCCTGGAAATCAAGCTGTCATTCGATGGGGAAAGAGTCCCTCACCCACCATCCTCCACAAGGTATGCGATCTGCCATTTGTTTTCTTCTGTGACCCAGAGTTGATGCCAATATTGGCTGGCACATTAGTTGTTGCATGCTATGGGTGCGAGCAGAACAAGTTCATGGTTCAGCAAGAACTAAGTGTTGACATGCTACTTTCCTTGCTAAGATCTTGCAGAATTGCTGCACCTGTAACTCAGCTTAATTCAAACTTAGACAATATCACAACAGATTAATCTAGTGGGAGTAATCAATCCGCTTTTGTAAAACACGGCCGTTCCAATGGCAAAGGCACCAGGGTTTCTGTCGGAAAGGGTGGTGCTTTGGGAAATAGTGGGAAAAGTAGAGTCTTGGACCCTCAAACATTTGGTCTTGTAGCTGAGAATTTCGTTAAGCTCGGAAAAGAAGATGAAGCGTTGGGTATTTTCAAGAGCTTAGACAAGTATAAGTGTCTTATCGATGAATTCACGGTTATTGCTATTGTTAATGCCTTTTGCTCTAAAGGGCATGCTAAGAGGGATGAAGGTGTAGTTTGGCATCACAAAGACAAGATTAAAGGCGTGCTACCTTGCATTTATAGAAGTATTCTTTATGGTTGGTCTGTGCAGAGGAATGTGAAGGAATCTAGGAGAGTTATTCAAGAGATAAAGTCAAATGGGGTTGTTCCGGATTTAGTTTGCTACAACACATTCCTTAGGTGCCTTTGTGAAAGGAATCTCAGACATAATCCTTCTGGACTTGTGCCTGAAGCTTTAAACGTGATGATGGAGATGAGGTCTTATAAGGTTTCGCCGACCACAATTAGTTACAACATTTTACTTTCTTGTTTGGGGAAAACTAGAAGAGTTAAGGAATCTTGTCAAATACTTGAAGCAATGAACAAATCGGGCGTTGCTCCGGATTGGGTATCCTATTATCTGGTGGCAAGGGTTTTGTTTTTGAGTGGTAGATTTGGTAAAGGAAAAGAGATAGTGGATCAAATGATTGAAAAAGGTTTAGTACCAAACCATAAGTTCTACTACAGTTTGATTGGTATTCTCTGTGGGGTTGAAAGGGTAAATCATGCTCTAGAATTGTTTGAGAAAATGAAGTTTAGCTCTGTGGGAGGTTATGGGCCAGTTTATGATGTGCTCATTCCAAAGCTTTGTAGAGGAGGGGATTTTGACAAAGGAAGAGAACTTTGGGATGAAGCCACATGCATGGGAATAATCTTTCCATCTACCAAAGGAGGTGATACAGACCTTGGGGTTATAGCATCACAATGTTCATCACTGGGCCGAGTTCGTGTCTTGGCTTTAATGGCGAAACTTTTCTCCGTATCTATGTCAGCAGCATCTGCCATACACAATTTAAATCTACTTAGTTTGTTGGAGGCAGAAATCAGAAGTGCAGATGATACCCTTGCAACTTTAAGCGTTTTCGAGCTTCTCTATGAGCTAGCAGAGGTGGAGCATGGTTCAGAATTTTTGTCAAAGACTAGCCTCTTTCAACTGCTTTCATCAATAATTAGCGATGATTCCAAGGATTCATTTTTAAGGTCAAGAGCAAGGATTCATTTTATGGAAGAGCTTTATCCTTTCATAGATGAACCATGTGCTAAAACTGTGATTTCTTCCATTGAGGAGAGGCTTCTTGAGGAGTTAAACAGGTGCAAAGGAACAGATATTGTTACTTGCGGATTCGTGAAAGATATGAAGATTGATAAAGCTCTAGGTGAGGTGTCGTTTCGGTTAGAGCTCACTACACCAGCATGCTCGATCAAGGACGTGTTTGAGCAGAAAGCAAATGAAGTTGTGGCGGAGCTCCCTTGGGTCATGAATGTAAACGTTACTAATGTCAACCGTTATTTTAACTGCTTTACACAGTGGGATCCTGGAAAAGTTTCTATTGTGACATTATTGTTACAACCTTGAGGACAAGGTTGATTTTGAAGGGGTAAGTAGTGATAGAGAGTGATATTAGATATTTTATTTAGTAGTTTTAATATATTATTTAGTATTTTAATATTTCTAGAATGTTCTTAAGGTTTTGAGATTATGCCATATGTATGGCTATTATGCATTTAGAGTTCTATATATTAAAGTGTAATGTGTTATTGGAGAATAAATCAATGAAATCAAATGTTATTTTAATTCTCTTAGATAGTTTTATTGTCTTCTTTAGTTCCTCTAATTTTGTTAGGGTTTATCAATTAGCTTCCTAACATATATTCTCTGACAAACAAGAGTAGAAAGATAACTAACAAGGACTTCTATCCATGATTACGGTATTTGATGTCGACATAATGGAAAGAATAAGTTGATGAACTATTGATGCATTTTTGGATTCAAGATACATTTTTCATGAAAAATATGTGAGCATTTTAAAGAAACAAGATCTCACATAGTGCAAAATTCTTCCAAGCAAATCTTGTTGGCGAAACAATCGAGGGGGTCAACGAGGGAACATTTTTTATTTGGGACACACCTTTGTGAGAGACACACCACATATCCACCCAAAACCTTAAGGTGATAGGTGTGTGGGTTCTCCCACTTATAAAGTGTTTAATCTTCCATTTTCTAATCAATGTGAGACTTCTTCCTCACACTTGATTCTCAACACTCCCCCTCAAGTGTGAGTTTACACACAATGCTCCCTCTCATGTGGAAGCTCTCTCTTCCACATACACCATTGTTAGCGGAACAATCGATGGGGTCAACGAAGGAGCATTTCTTATATGGGATACACCTTTATGAGAGACACAACACATATCCACCTAAAACCTGAAGGTGATAGGTGTGTGGGTTCTCCCACTTATAAAGTGTTTAATCTTCCCTTTTCTAATCAATGTGAGACTTCTTCCTCACACTTGATTCTCAACAAATCTAACATTGTTTTGTTGAATCAGAAAGAAGATGACCATTTTGTAATTTCTCCAACAAATCGACAACTTTTTAGGTTTAACCATCATCATTTTGATTTATATCTTCTACTTCCTCTTCTATGACGTGAAAGCAACACATCCATCTCAAATATGTCACGTCCTTCCGAGTTGTTTGCAATAATTTGTCTAGCACATTCTTCTATATGTGATAGAATCATGTATAATATGTGAGGTGGCACGAAGTAAAATATGTTACGCATGATATGATTATGAATTTTTCCCCCTCCTGCCATACTATTAGAAATTATTTTCCAAACTCCCATACTTTTCACCCAATATCCCAATATGCCATAGTTTCAAACAAAAAAAACTCTTGTATAGGCACTGCCGCCCAATGCAAGGATAAAACACATGTTTCTAAGACACAGCCGCCCATTGAAAGGGCGGCACTCTCCAGGCCTTTTTTTTATTTCGTTTATGTTATTTAATATTTATAATATTAATAATATTAATAATAATAATAATATTATTTAATATTTACTAATAATAATAATAATAGTTAATATTAAATAATAATAATAATAATATTAGTTAATATTAAATAATAATAATATTATTATTATTATTATTAATAAATAATAATAATAATAATATTAGTTAATATTAAAGAATAATAATAATAATAATAATAGTTAATATTAAATAATAATAATAATATTAGTTAATATTAAATAATATTAGTATTATTAGTTAATATTAAGAGATTAATTGAAATACACTGTCAGTGTAAAACTACTTTACACCATCATCCAATTGGAATGAATCATTTTGATACATAATTATGAAATTAAAAATTAAAATAAATAAATTATAATTAAATCATTTTAAAAACTACTTTTTCCATATTTTTCTCTTCTTATTTGTCAAAATGATTCATTTTAATTGGATGATGGTGTAAAGTAGTTTTACACTGACAGTGTATTCCAATTAATCTCTAATATTAAATAATAATAATAATATTAGTTAATATTAAATAATAATAATATTATTAGTTAATATTAATTTTATTATGTTTTGTACAGTGTCGGTACTGCAATGGGCGGCACCTTTTAATATTTTAATATTTTTGTGCAGTGCCGGCACTGCAAAGGGCGGCACTTTTTAATATTTTATTATTTCTGTACAGTGCCGGTACTGCAATTGGCGGCACCTTTTAATATTTTAATATTTTTGTACAGTGTCGGTACTGCAATGGGCGGCACCCTTTAATATTTAAATATTTTTGCATAGTGCCGACACTGATATAAATAGAAGTGTGGTGTGATCAATTTTTCACATCCATCTGAAATTTGTTTTAGTACTTTGAAGATGTATCCTCGCCGCTGGGGAAAAGTAATTTTTTCGAGAGAAAAACCGGCCATGGACATGCTTTTTTGGAACACCCGTAGTTTAGAGCAACTACATATGGAGTTGAAGCGTTGGTTAGAAGGAGATATACCAGAAGGGGAAAAAATCAAAAGTATTGAGAGGTATGATGCTTGGCGTGGGTGGGTGCGAATCAAGAGTGATAAGGAAGCCAGAGAAATGATGTTTGGGCGGAATGAAATCAGACTGCTAGTTGTAATCAGTAGTTAGAGAAGTTGTACCAAATGTTGTGTTAAATGTTTCTTGTTAGTATTTTTATCTTTGTTGATGTTGTGTTGAATGTTTCTTGTTAGTATTTTTATCTTTGTTGATGTTGTATTATTTATGTATGTGGTGTGTCATTTAATAAAGCACAATGTTGTTTGGGTTGTGATATTTGAAATGTTGCTATTGATTAAATAAAACACTAACGATTACTTGTTCCCACATTGGGACACTTGGTACGGTTGTGACCAGTTTGATGACACACGAAACATTTTCTCTCAAGCTTATCAAAGTTATCCATTTCCGTTCTAATACATGTGCTCACTGGGCGACCTTTCTTGTTCCTCCGCATTCTTGGGTTATGGCGAATCTGATCTCCTTATAAACGGGCCAATATTCATCGTAAGGCAGCACTGGAAAGCTTGTGCTGTAAACCCCAAAAAGGGTTGAAACCCTGTAAACGTCTGACAAAATAGCGTAAGCGTCGTGGCGCACATTAGAACATGCAGCGATTACATGTGAGCAAGGGACACGGAATGCTTGAAACTTTTCGCAGTCACACCAACCATTTAGTAGGTTGACCTTATAATGTCCCATAGGCTTCCCCTCACCATGGTACTTTGTTTCCTTCACACTAAAAATATTGTTAGCGTAGTCAAAAACTCTGACATGATGTGTGCCGGATTTTGTTGTTTCTTCTTTCATCACCTTGAGGCAGTTTTCTGTAAATGTCTGTCCATAACTCAACACAGCACTCCACTTTGCTCCCCTTTCAGCAAATAATGATCTCAATCTATAATATGTTGCACTTACCAATGCTGTAATGGGAAAATTACGGGTGCCTTTAAAGACAACATTCAATGACTCAACAAGGTTGGTAGTCATGTGACTCCAACGTCGACCCCCGTCAAATGCCATCGTTCATTTTTCGACCGGAATATTGTCTAGCCACTTTAAAGCATCAGCATTCGCCATGCCAATTTCAGACCGATAGTAATGAAATGTTGGTTGGTTTAACGCATACCCTGCATTAAAAGAAAATTGTATAAAATATACTTATTGACCAAGATATAATATATGTTATTGACGAAGGCTTAATGTTATCAAATATACTTACCCATGTTAATGATTTCTCCCGTAGTCTCCTATCCTTGATTTCTCTCACAAAATTTTGCGAAATGTGTCGGATACAATAAACATGCACCGATGGGGGATTATGCCAACCATTTTCTGGATTTTTGTATGCAATGTCAATCGATGCATGTCGGTCTGAAATCAAGCATAGGTCTGGTTGTGGCGCAATATGCCTCCTCAAGTTGCGTAGAAAAAACCCCCAACCTTCAGCCGTCTCACCTTCCACAATGGCAAAAGCAATTGGGAAAATATTGTTATTGCCATCTTGTGCCACCGCCATAAGCAGGGTGCCCTTGTACTTACCGTATAACCAGGTTCCATCAATTTGAAGAATAGGCTTGCAATATGAAAAACCTCTGATGCATGGTTAGAATGCCCAGAATAACCGGTGGAAGATGTGTTTCCCTTCAACAATTGTTCCGTCATCTGTATACATGGGTAGTGTTTCTATTTCCAGCACCGTCCCCGGAACAAATTTTTTAAGTGCTAACAGGAAATGTGGAAGTTCATTGTATGAGTTCTCCCAGTTACCATATACCTGTTCGATTGCTTTGTTCCTTGCAATCCATGCCCTTCTGTAAGACGGAGTAAAATTGTATTCATAAATAATTTTACTGATGCATATATTCACCTTGACAGAAGGATCCTTCTCTACAAATGGCATTAATAGTTGAGACATTAATTGAGAGCTTAGTTGTTGATGATCCTGGTTAAACATAGTTGTTGAACAACTATGTGGTGGGTTCATAATTCCTATCTCCCACAAGTCACTTCTTTTTCTGTAAGACGCCAATAAACGAAACTTGTAGGAATCGTTTTTGCAACAAATTATGTATCTCTTCTTGTCGGAATCCATCATCTTAAAATCCACGCAGTGTTTCATGTGATATTGCTTTATGGCACGCACACAGTCGGCTTTATTTTTAAATTGGTTACCGACTTCTATGTCACCCTCAATTGGAATATGAGGGTTCACTGCCCATTCAAATTATGTCCCTTCTACATTCAGGGGCAGGTTTGTCATATGGGCAGGTGGGAAGAAAACATTCCCAATTGGAATGTTTTGTTCATCATTGTTGACTTCGTTAACACTGGTTCCTTCCTCAAACAAAGTAGTATATAAATCATCAACCTGTTCCTCATTTTCTTCTTCGAGGTCTTCTTCTTCAACATATTCGTGTGGAATTATGGCAGTCGTTTCTTCTACGGATGCATTGATGACCTGAGAATTTTTGGTTTGTGGACATTGTTCAAATGTTATGTATAACTCAATGTACGGAAACCCAGTATATTCATGGTTCGAGAACATCGTTTCAACATCCTCGTCGTCGCGAACCTTTAATGGAACAAATTTAAATTGATTGTTCCCAAAATGAATAGCATTTCTGTAAGTAATCTGTATCACCGATCCTGCTTGAACCTTCGTGTCTACCCTTTTTTTAAATTGTTGGAAAGACGACCTTCTATTAATACTGAAACGACTAATTTCAGTATTTTCAAAGAACAAACCCACTTCATCAGATACAATTACACTCTCATTGTAATGGGCATTAACAATATATTTGGGATTGTTAGACATGCTCTAAGAATATGTGGTAGAATTGATGAAGGTTTGAATATATTTGATGAGGGTTTGAATATGTGTAGAAACCATACAAGTTATAAAGAAAATTGAATATGTGAGAGAATTGAACACGGTGCATGCATGCTGGTCTGCGTAGAATATTGGTCAAACTCATTTAACACGGTGCCGCCCATTCAAAGGGCGGAAGAGAAAAAAAATACACGGTGCCGCCCATTCAAGGACCAGCAGTTCTGACATCAGAATAACAGTGCCGCCCATTTAGGGCACGGCAGTCAAGAATATTCCAGACAGTGCCGCCCATTCAGGGAACGGCTGTCAGACACGTAGGCAAGTGTGCTGCCCATTGAAAGGGCGGAAGTCAACAACCATTTAATGCATTGCTGCATGCATGGGAACACGTACGAGCATGCATGCATTCCTCATCCTCCAAACATTTAATTTTTTACAAACTATTTTTTATCATCCTCCTATAAATACCTCATATTTTATCTCATCACAATATCACATTTTACCATTTTATCTCTACCATTAATCTTATAAACTTCCCTACTTCCATTCATATAACATGGCATTGTTAACACTAGGAGAAGATCATCAAGGAACTCTTGCAAACATTGCATCATATGTAAGTTTATAATTCTTGTTATAATGCTATTAATTATAAATATTGATATATATTTATAAAAATTGTTATAATGCTATTACTATATTTTTTTATAGGATGAAAAATTGTTCAAACCACGCTCACACAAATACATAGCACCTGATGAGATTATTAATTATTCCGTATTTGGAACGAGCGGGTTTCGGTCACGTGATCAACATAACTTCATATGGAATTGATCGAAAATTTCTTCTCGCCTTGTGCGAAAGATGGCGACCTGAAACCCACACATTTCACTTCCCCACAAGTGAATGCACAGTGACTTTGGAGGATGTCCATATGTTGTTGGGTCTGCATGTGGATGGTTTAACGGTTATTGGCAACACAAATGTGAGGTACTATTTAATTGAAGAACTATTGGGGGTGACCTTGGAAAAAGGTGTTAATAGGAAGGGCCAAAACATTAGAATTTCATGGCTAAGATCAATTTACCATCGTTTGGTATTGACCGAGGATTCTCCCGAGTATCTGAAAATTTGTAAATCTAGACTTTATATTTTATTGCTTTTTGCATGCTTTTTATTCCCTGATACTAATGGTAATAGTATCCATCTTCAATTTTTACCATTACTAGAAGATTTTAATCAAATAGGTAGTTATAGTTGGGGCGCTGCTACCTTAGCGCATCTATACAGAAATTTGTGTAGATGCGCAAGAAAAAATGTGCATAATTGTAGGTTGCTAATTTCGACGCCAGGAAAATTGTTCAAAAGCAAAATGGAAATTTCGACAGGGTGATTCAACAGGTTTTTGATGAGGAAGGCAAGTCGAAGACAAATGGAACTTAGGGAAAACATTGGCAGATTTTTCTAAGTAAGAAGGATAGTTTCGACACAAGAAGAATCGGTCCATTCGACGGGTATTTGTAATTCAAATTTCATGAGGGAATTTCACTTTTGAAATTGGACGCGTGGAACGCATCTAGGAGACGAATGCATGCAGAATGCCATTTGTCGCCATTAGGAGAAATAGCTGTTATGGGTAGTTATTTCGTTTGTATATAAATAGGGGGTCTTAGCGTTGGATTGAGTGTGTTCCAAACTTTGTACAAATTACCGTAAATACTCAAAGTAACCGTGTGAGAGAAACGAGTGTTCTGGAAAATGTATGTATGGAAAACACCAGTTTACATTTATGCACTTTAATAAAGTTTCGAGTTTTTTTATTCATTTCTTTACATTCAAGACATTTCCTTTACTTCAGCAATTTACTTTGTGTCCCGTTTAGATTTATCTTCAATTACTTTTTCTCCATTATCGTGTCTTTGTTTTATTAGTCGAAAAAACTATTAAAAGAAACCTTAGAAAACACAAAACGAATACATTCCTTTTCAAATCAAAGACATTTTCAAAAGCACTTTGTCCTAGGACTTGTTTGGTTGGTCCTGTTAGTAAACTAATTTTCATAAATTAGGAAACCAGAGGTTGTTCGCCAAATTCACTAGCGAACAATAATTTTGCTGGTTGTGGCGTTTTGATTCAAGCTTGGGGATGGTCCAAAATGCCCAGACTGACACCAATAAACCCCAATCCATACCACTTTCCATATGCGACCAAGTAAGTATACGTAATTTCTTTCTATATATTTTTTTCCTATAATTTTTACTAAATACTATTTTATTTTATAGGTGGTCCGCATATGGGATGAATTATGAAAAAACATCTCATCATTGTGCTCCTGGATATCAAACTTTCTTCGATCATTTCGAGGAAGACGACGTATTATCTCTAATGCATACACTACTACCATTAAAACTATTTTATATTTTTTAAATTCTAATCCTTTTTTGAACTACATTAAAGTTTCTATGGAGGCCATATCTTGACCTTCATAATGCAGATCCGACTGAACAAGACATGTGGAGTTCTAAAGCATTCATTTTTTGTTTCACTTATGTCGAAATGCATCATACAGATAGGGTGAAACTTCAATTTGGGATTCACCAAGACATTCCTGGTCTACCTACGTGCATGAAGAGGTACCACACTAGTACCGTGAACGATGCGTGGAAATTCCATGATTGGAGAGACCATAACAGAGAAGAACAACAACAATGGATAAATCGTCGCCAAACTGTCCTACAAGGAAATGTCATGGAATTCGAATGTAAACCCAGTAGGGAATACATGAATTGGTATA
Organism: Lathyrus tuberosus; assembly: GCA_022829125.1. Lineage (NCBI taxonomy): Eukaryota > Viridiplantae > Streptophyta > Magnoliopsida > Fabales > Fabaceae > Lathyrus > Lathyrus tuberosus. The sequence goes on along the minus strand of JALAZF010000199.1, from coordinate 1,751,351 downwards.
GATCTGTGACCATTTTGTATCTATCACAAAATAGATACTTATGGGACCCTCGTAACCAACCAACATCTTCAAACTTCCAACAACCCAGACAACCTTGTAACACCCAACCCCAAACATTTAACATCCCTCAACAAATTTTTAACACCCCACCACAAATTTTTAACACCCCACAACAAATATTTAACACACAACAACCTTTCAACCCAACACAACAACCTTATACCCCCAGCCAACACTACCAACAACCATACCTACCATTTAACCTAACCCCCTTCAACACCCAACTACAAAACCCAACTCCCTTCAACACCCAACAACAAAACCCAACTCCCTTCAACACCCAACAACAAAACCCAACTTCTTCATACACCCAATATAACCAATTTTCATTCTCCCAACCTACCCCACAAGATAACATCTACCAAACACCCCAACCACAAGTCCCCTTCTACCCCTCACAACCCTATAACCTTAATACCTCTCAAGACCAACACCCCTACACTCCCTTCATGACTAACACATTGCCACCTACCAATCTACCAAGTTAGAGTAATGAGGGAACAAGACTAAGTTATGACAGTGCGGCGGCGATACCAGATGTGGGTGAGTTAAATGATAACATGGTTGATGAGTTCATGAATCCCAGCAATGATGCAGGGCCTTCTACTCAGCCCCAAAATGTTGATGTTGATCGTAGAAGGTCCACAAGAAATGTACAGGCACCTGCCTGTGGAACCCACCAACGCTTACGTCGACCGGGTCCAAATCGAGAGTAGTTAGGGGTTCATGTACTTTTTTAATTTCTTAAATAAATATATAATTATTTCAATAATTTTTTGTTTTGTTTTATTATTATTATTATTATTATTATTATTTATGAATATTATTTTGTATTATTAATTATTATTAATATTCATAACTATCATTTAAAAGTAATTAACTTTAACTATAACTTAATTATTATAAAATATATCTACCTTCATTTAATTAATATAATTATTTAATTAATATTTATTATCCAAATTAATAAAACAATAAAAATAAAAACAAATTAAAATTTTAATATAATTATCCAAATTATTTAATTAATATAATTATTTAATTATTATTTATTATCCAAATTAAAAAAATAATAAAAATAAAAACACTAAAATAAAAAAATATTAAAAAAATAACCGTCCTACACTGCCGCTCTTTGGATGGGTGGCACCCTAAAGAATTCAACACTTCCGCTCTTTGGATGGGCGGCACTCTTTAAAGAAATAAAAAACTTTTTTTGAAACGATGGCATTTTGAAATATTGCTTAAAAACTATGACAATTTGAGAATCATGCTTGAAAAGTGTGGCAGGGCAAAAAAAAATTCTATAATTACGGTCTTCTCTCGTATAATTACATAACATATTAAAATGAGTCGTTAAAATATCATTGATTGTAGTTGTAAAGTAGAACAGTGCGTCTTTAAACTCAAAATTAATTAAAAAGCAATTTCTAAAATTATGAAAGTTAGGTGAAGATCTGATTGATCGACGGAAAGGAGTCACATGTAAATTGATGGAGGTTTTCATTGAAATTTTTTAATAGAATCAATAGTTACAAATTATACCATATTATTTAATGAATGAATGATCAATTATAATAGAAACAGTGCATCTTTTCGAATTTAAGAAACTGCCGTTTGAGGGGAGTGAGTACGAGATAAGTAATTGCTTTAACGTTGCAAAAATTGTATCTGATAGAAAAAATAAATTGAGAATAACATATTTAAGTTAAGAATAATATGTTATTAAAAAATGACACAAGCATATGAAAATGCTATTGATAAACTTTCACTAACCCAAAATATCATAAGACTTACTCATATGTATAACTCTTTGGAAAACGATTATACTAACGAGTTTTTATATATTATAGGTCATAGAATATCTATATAGGTCTAAGAATAGTACTTATATATAGGTGTACTGTATTAAGAGGAGGGTCGTCCCCGGAATTTTAAGTGTCTTGTCGAAATTATGAATTTGGTGCCATTTTTCTTAATTTATAAGTTTGTTTACCAGATTTATAATTCATATAATTATAAATATATAATTGCACAAAAAAATAAAAAATTACATTAATATTGAAAAGTTTACACCAAATGAAAACTATAATAAAATTATGAAAAAGTAGTTATAATGTATCTATCAATCCGAACATGCATCATTAGCATTCCAATTCTCACACTAGATGCAACCTCCGACTATTAATCTATGAATATCATCCTCTTAGCATTTTTTGCTGCAAACTCACCAATAATCTGATCAAAATCAAGATTTTAAAAAATCATCTTCAATTAAAATCAAAGCAGGATTATTTAATCTAATCTACGATATTGTCGATCGCAAATAAGATTTTAGCAATTTTAATTTTGAAAAAATCCTCCCAAAAAGCGCAAACAACAAGCCTATAAATATCATGAATAAATAATAGCAATAAGCTAGTAAACAATAACCCTTGATTTTTTATTGTTGGCATGAATCTAAACCTCTACTAGATGCCCCAACGACCATGACAAACACACGCCTGTACTATAGGCACAAAAAGTATCAACATATGAAGTATGAATTACTAAAGAAACTAACTAACTAACTAAACTAAAAAACGTGTACAATAGCATAATGTAACAAATTGATAAAACTATAACTAACAGGATCAATAAAGAAAATATACTCACATAGTCGATAAGGGATCTTCTCAAATATAGATAGAAAAAAGGAAACAGAAGAGACAGGTAGTGTGAGGGGTTTTTCTACCAGAATATTAAAAGTCTAAATGGCATTTTCACTAATTTTAGATTTTCTATTTTTATAGTGAATCACCTTTATGTGAAGATTTTTCTGACACAAATTATGAGAATTTTTTTTTATACAAAATGAGAATGATTTTAATATATTAATAAGGGTTAATTATACGATCCCCTGCCATTAGGGCGAGATTTGGTTTTGTCCCCTTGTAGTATTTTTTTTTTGAACGCGTCCTCACCAAACCAAGATTCTATTTTCACTCCCCATGTGCTGACTGGACGAAGGAATCTGCACATGTGGCGACGAAATCTACACATGTGGCATTTGCTGACTGGATAATTTTTTTAATTTTTTTAATTTTTTAATTTTTTTAATTTTTTTTTTTAAATTTTTTTTAATTTAATTTTATATTTTTTTTCCGTTTTTTTAAATAAAAAATAAATAAAAATAAAATAAATAAAATTATCCAGTCAGCAAATGCCACATGTGCAGATTCCTTCATCCAGTCAGCACGGAGGGAAGTGAAAATAGAATCTTGATTTAGTGAGGAGGTGTTCAAAAAAAAACTTCAGGGGACAAAACCAAAACTCGCTACATTGGCAGGGGTGAAGTATATTTAACTTTATTAATAATTATTTTTTATATTATTATATATGATATGTCATATGTGATTCAGTCTAAGGTTAATTTTTTATTAGATTTTAAGCTTATAAAAAAAACTATTAATTATATATATATATGGGAAATGATAACACACACCCAAAATTGGTGGACCCCACACAAAAATACACTACATATATTTTTTTTCTATTTTTTTCTTCATCTTTCTAATGTGGGTCCCCCTAAAAAATGATGGGTCCCACACAAAAATACACTAAGCTGTATGTTGCTAATGCACACCTACATGGGTGTGTATTAGCATGACCACACACACACACATATATATATATATATAGTAAAAAAAATTGTGCCCCTAAAATGGTGGTGCCCTGTATCACCGCTCCTCCCAAACACCTTCTGAGACCCCTGATTAAGAGAGTAATCATATTTAATCATAATTACTTTCATAACACAATATTATACTCAATAGGAGTATTGATATTATACTTGTACTTTCATATTTATGACTGCAAGAGAGTGAATGTTGAAGATAAAACAACACAATAGTATTACATGCTAAAGAATTATTGTGTCTTTTCAATATTGACCTAAAAATTAAATTATGATGTTTTATGAGATTAAGAGAATAATATATATCTCAGTATAATAGAATAAGTCTTCTTAGAGTTATTTAATATTTTGAAGTCTTCTTAGAATATATCATATTTTACCGTGCATGGAAGAATATATGCAATACGAGAATAATAATCTAAAAAATTTCAAATTATATGATTGTGTACACGTGCACTCCCACTATTAGAGTTTTACAAATTATATCATTATTATTATTAAAGGTTTAAAAATTCAACCATATACTTTGCACTTAAATAGAATATCATTATATAAATAATTTCACATGAAAGAATATGATGATCTTATAAAAGATTTATCATCATTTGAGTGAGATCAAATCCATAAAATTTTAAATATAGGCTTATATACAACATCTTAATAACGCACTCAAAACTTAAATTTTACTGTTATAATTACACACATTTGAGAAACATATTACGTTATCCGCAGCGGAAAAATATGAGACTTAATTTTAACAATTATTGAGGATACATATCACAAATATTCATAAATTTTATTACTAATATAAGAATATAATATCCTCAACATAAGTCTATATAAAAAAATAAATAAATAATATTTGTTTCTCAATTTTATACAATTGACATGTTAAATTCTCTCACTTAATATGGAATAATAGTTGAACTAAGATTAAGAGTTTTGAAAAAAAATTAAATAAATATTCTGCTATTCACACAATAATTATGTCAAGTAACGTCACACGATAGAGTATGTCTGTCACTTAAATAATACATAGAGAATTGAAATTCATTTTAATAAAAAAATTAAAATAAATTATTATATTTCATAAAGTATAACACGTCTTTAAAATAATTTCTAATTTATTGAATAATAGTTTCAACAATATTAAATAAGAAATATAATAATGTATAAATATTATGTTAAAAAAATCTAATATCGATAATGTATTCGAAACATAATTGACATAAATATAAAATTACAAAATGCATTGAACAAAATAAATTATATTAATAAAAACACAACGATAGAATATAATTATTATTAATGTAATATTTATTATAATTAAATAATTTAATTATTTTACTAAACAAAATTTGTACAAATGTATCTACGATAGGTGAGTTACAATTATGAAAATTAAGATTGATTATATTTTCTAAAATGTTTTGTATAATTGTATCCACGATAGCTGAGATTACGATAATACAAATTAAGAGTTGTTATTTAATTATCCAGCATAAAACTCTCAAAAAAACAAGATTTCAAATATACTCATAAGATAATATTTTTATTTATATATTTATTTGAGTATATAACAAAACATCAATTTATGAAAAACAAATAGAGAGTTTTAATTTTAGAATATTATGGAAAATAACAACATTTAATTTATATATAATTTCATAATTATAATAGTCCCATAAGTTTCAAAAATAATAATCAAATTACAACTAACCTTAGAGAGAATGTGACATTTATCCTTATGAATAGAGTCATTGAACTTTAATTACTTATAATATTGTAATATCATCTCAAAAACAATTAATAAACAAAATTAAATCATTATCTCAAAATATAACAAAGATAGAGCACAAAGGCAATCATTAAATCATTATATCAAAATATATAATTTTATGATGAAGGTATGGAATTTTGCAACCTTACCAGAATTATATTATAATGATGAAGGTTTCTTCATCATTCGTTTCCATTCAAAGGATGATAAAGATGCTATTCTGAAACGAGGGCCTTACACAATATTCCACAAGCCTATGTTTTTACACTAATGGAATCCAAGTTTCTCACTGAAGGAGGATGCTATTCGAGTTGTTCCAATTTAGATCATGCTGCCACAATTACCTCTCATTTTTTGGGGGGAAAAAGTATAGGGAAGATAGCAAATGCCTTGGGGAAACCGATGATGACGGATGAGTGTACGGAAAAAAAGTTAAGAATTACTTATGCTCGTGTATTGGTAGAGATTAATATCACTAAGGACCTGAAAGATACCATAACTATTAGGGATCCTGAAGGAAAGAAATTGGTCCAAAAGGTGGAGTACGAATTGAAGCCGATGTATTGTAAATGTTGCACCAAACTTGGACATGATTGTGATAGGAAGAAGAAACCTCCACCTGCTCAGGAGAAGAAAATCTAGGCACCCAAACCACCACAGTCTGAGCCTGTACCAGAGCCTGAAATACCAGAACAGAACATAATAGATCAAGTGGGTGATGTGCAACAGGCTGCCTGGACCATAGTGGGGTCATCAAACAAGCAGAGAGGTAAAAGAATTATGATTGAGGATGGCCATATGACTAGTAGAGAGATGATAGGATCTAGCAAGAATGGTTTTGAAGTCCTGGGATTGGAGAACCATTTTATTGGTGATCCATGTTAGTTATGAAATTCTGGTATCAGATGTGTGATGTTAAGTGTGATGTCACAACAACACAATCTGCTATATATATGAACAACGTAATAACAACAGTAAATCAACACAATGAATTGTTCACCCAGTTCGGTCTAACTACCTATGTCTGGGGGCTACCAAGCCAGGGAGGAAATTCACTATAAGTAGTATTAAATTACAGACTCAACAATCCCAGTTGACATCTACTAATCTTAATCACTACCCAATGACACTTCTACCTAAGAGACCACTTAGATATGAGAAACCACTCACTCCCTAAATCACCTCAGTGATACAATTCAAGGATTACAAATTAAAACCACAACTTGATCTTGCTTACAAGCTTTGATCAAGCACAACTCCCTCTTGCGTAACAGCTCTAGAGAAACCAATTACAACTCAAAATAGTAACACCAATTCAAACATGAATGGTTTACAAAAACACACACGAAAACTCAAATTGAATCTCAGTCTATACTCTCTGTCTTCGTTTTTTTCCAACAAGGGTTGAGGCTGATTTTAAATATAATTCTGACTTGGGCTTGGACCTCTTCAAAATATCTGATTTGATTTGTTATTAAACAGAATTTAAAACAGATTTGATCTCCTAATCTTTGTAAATCTTTTCAAATCAGCCCTAATGTTAGTTACATGATCTGCTCCATATCTGATTGAAAATATCTTCTCCAAGATATTCGCATCCAATCTCTCTAATAGATATCCTCAAAACAAACTAACACACGCAGCCCTAAAACATCACAACCTGATGTTCTGATGTTCTGATAACTGATGTCAAGACATCAAGTTTAACATCAGCATATAAAACTTCAACCCTGCAACAACTAATGTTAGGAACCAATGTTAAGACATCAGACATATGACATCAACATTGTTCAACTTTGTTTTACCAAAACTCCAGCCAATACAAGAACTAACAATCTCCCCCTTTGGCTAATTTTGGCTAAAACACTCTCTGCCAACATCAGAGATACCTGCAGCGGAAAAACTTCATACTCCTAATATTCCAAAACACAACCAGCAGATCTCACATTTTATCACATCCAAAATCTGCACAAAGCTCCCCCTCAAAACAAGAACCAGCATACCATCTGTTCAAATCATGCACACTCCCCCTCAAGCCTAGAACCACATCAGACAACTAGGCAACACATAGGCTAACTCTCCCCCTTTTTAGCCACAATTGGACAACCACCAACAAGTTATACCCTAACACTTACAACAGTTAGTTCTACTAGCTCTCCTTGTCAGTCAAAAGTCAGCACCACAAGACAAGACAAATCATAAAACAAAAACCAGATAAGCATAAAATTACTTTTATCCAAGTTACACAACATGCACCCAATGTGCAGAAACAAAAAACTACAAACTACAAAAGCAAAAAAAAACAGCAGAAGCAGCAATTCAATCTTCATTAGCATCAGAACCATCTGTAGCATCCTCTTCACCTTTCTCTGAACCTGAATCTTCAGCATTGACACCCACACCATCTTCACCCTGTTCCAAGTGTTAGTTCTTGTGATTCGCTGAAATTTTGGTAAAACAATGTTAATGTCATGGTTGATGTTTCAACATGAGCTTCTAACATTATTGGTTAACTTTCTGGTTTTAGTGTTGAAGAGTTAAAGTGCTGAAGAGTGATGTCACATGCGATGTCTTGACATCACTATACCAGAACATTAAAACATCAGGTTGTGATGTTTTTAGGGCTGCACACATTATGTTGATTTAAGGAGATCTGTTAGTTAGATTGGATGCGAATTTATTGGTGCAATCATTAATGAAGAAGATGAGTTTGTTGCAAATTTAATGCAAAAAGATATGGAGAACAATCAGAGTTAATTATGAAGATTTAATTGAAAATCTATTAAGGAGAGAATCTGTTGCATATTTGGTGCAAAAGACTTGAAAGCCCAAATCCAGTTGGGAAAAGGTTATAAATAGAATGCTTGTAATTTAGAATTGGTACGAGTCCAAGATGTAGATCATTAGGACTTAGTCTAAGTGAACCACTCGGGTTATGAGATGGTCACTGTGTTATTACTCAGAAACCTGTAGGTAAAGAGTATTGTATTGTTCTTGGAGGAAGCTTTGAAGCAACTCCAAAGGGTGTCATGGAAGTGTGACTTCTAGTTTTCTGTGTTTGAAAAGTTGTTGGTAATCAAGCTGTTGATGCAGTGGCAGAGAAGTTGACTGCTAGACATCATTGCGATGATTAGGAGTGAGATGGAGTCTCTTATCTAGGGAGGACTTAGATAGAAGGGTCATTGGGTAGTGATTAAATTAGGTAGATGTCAACTAGTTTGTTGAGTCTGTAATTTGATACTACTAATAGTGGACTTCCTTCCTGGCTTGGTATGCCCCCAGATGTAGGTTGTTGAACCGAACTGGGTGAACAATCCTTGTGTGTGGTTTATACATTTCTGTTTCTAACTTGTTAAACAGATATTGGTGTTGCTACATTGCACTTGACATCACATATCGGTACCAGAATTTCAATTGGTATCAGAGCAGGCATCCTGTCTGTTTCTGGATGAGATCTTGGGAAGATACTTTCTGGTTCATGAGCAAGGAAGAGAGTTGTTTGGATGATCCCTTGGAGTGAAGGTTGGACTATTTATGATAAAGTATTGTTGGCACGTGGTTTATGCTGATAGTGTGCAAGGTTTTTGAGTAGTGCCTGAAGGTTGTTGAGGAGTTGTTATGTGTTCCGCTGCATGGTATCTGTTGTAACCCTGGTTGGTTCTTGCATCTCTGGAAGATATTCTCTTGGAAAGACATTAGGGTTTGGTCTCCTCAGCAGGATATCCTATGATGTTGTAGTTTATGCAAGACAGCTTCAACCGGTTGGTTAGAGAGGCCAACGTTACTTGAGGATTATCTCATATCCTTGTTTGGGAGTGAAGTGTTCATAAGGTGAATGGATCTTCTAAAGACTGTTTGACATGGAAGGATCAGAAGAAGAATATATTTCAAGTCAGACATTGAAGACCAATCTGTTCAGTACAGTGATTCCTTCTTTATCATCTTTCTTGATGGTGAAAGAAGAGGGTAGAGCCAAAGCAAAAGAGTATCACTGTCAAATCTTTCATGCGGGAGTGGAGATCTTGATAAGTTATCTCTTAAGCTTAGTTGTGGTGACCTAAGGAGGAGGAAGTTTCATCAAGAAAGAAGCTGAGCTTAATATGTCAATGTCTCGACATCGCGCTACACATCAGAAGTTTATGGTAAATGCTAAGTCAAAGACCTATTAGATTGTAGCTTTTTTGAAGGATCTCTGAAGCTATGAAGTTGAAATTTTTTTGAGATGTTGTTCATAATGTCATAGCATTTCAGCTGGAGCTGGTTGAAGAAAAGGTAGTAATATTGATAGCAGAGAGAAGGAGATGATCCTTGTTTGAGTTAAACTGTCTGAGGACAATATTATAGGGAAAATGCATCCAAGAGTCTGTGTGCAGTAGTAGTGTAAATCAGCCTGTGGTCAATTGGTGTCTGCATTAGTTGTATGGAATGAACTCTTCCAGTTTTGTGGCTTGAAGGATTGGAAGTAGCAGATTGTCTATGGTATGCTTATACTCTGGCTTTAGATGCAGAAGGATGGCAGTTATCACTCTTAAGTTAGACAACAGGTCTGAACCTTGTGCTTATAAGAAGAAGCTTCTGGAAGAGTGTGTTATGCAAGTTACTGCAGTTTTGGAAGTTGATAAGATGAAGATGGAAAACTTTGAAGACATCATAATCTTGATGGTTACAGCTTGGATAAGTTTATTTCTGATCTAAGTGGGTTGGAGCATGGTGTTTGCTCTGGTTGTGAAGGTCGAGGATAAGTGACAGTTATCTCTGGCTCTCTACTGACAGCTCTACTAAGGGAAGTGACTTTCTTTAGTATTTCTATGGGGTAGTGTTGTACCCTAAATTTTTACCCTTAGATGTCATCCAACTTTTGTGCATCTTAAGAGCATCTATGCATTGTTTAAGCTAACCCATATCTTGTAGTTTGTTTCTTTGTGTTCAAATTAGGTTTACATATCACCATGAAGCTCCACAAGTGGTTTGAAGCAAGTCAAGTCAACCAAGGATCTCCAATGCAAGGACTTTGGATTTAGGGTTTACTCTGAAGAAGTTACTAAGGAATTGGCTCTATCAAGTCAAGATTTGTGTGGTTCATTTACCATATGAAGTCATCTACATTCAAGGGACATCATTAAACAAGAATCCAAGGTCTATGGGTCCTCAACAAGAGAAGTTTGAGCCTCAGTCTCACTACACCTCCAAATCAGGGTTTCTGTGATACTTATCAGTCAATGGCTTTCATCTTCATCAAGATGAACTCCCAAACCCTAGTTCTTGATCCTATTGGTTTATCAACATCCTCAAGAGTCTCCTAAGACCTTTAGATAAGAAGGAAGAAGCAAGGTTACAAGATTTGACCTCAGTGCATTCACAATCAAAATTAGGGTTTGACTGAAACCCTAATCCTTTGGAATTTTGGATAAAATGAAGTAATTATGGTTCTAATCATCATATATTGTCTCATGAAGTATTCAAAGTATCCACGTCAAGTTTCATGAGCTTTCTTGCAAGGGAAGTAGGGTTTTGACCAAAAAAGGTGTCATTTGTGAGATTTTTCCCCTAATAGCCTATTTTGAGATAACCATAACTCCTAAACCACACATCCAATTGGAGTGGCTCAAAGCTCATTGGAAAGCTCTTTTCAAGATCTTAAATTTGTTCAATATGACTTTTTGTCTAAAAATGCTTGGTTTTTGAGTTATGGAGCTTACAAGGCATTTTGACCAACACTTGGAAATTTTTCAGCATCTTTCCATCACTCTTTTTCTCAACTTTGGCACCACTTTTCACCCTTTTCCATTTGGATTCAAGTCTTGAGTCCCAAATGAAAGTTGTAGAGCTTGATGAGAGCTTTCCAACCATATGTGGAACATCTCAAGGGGATAAACCGTTCTCAAGTTATGAATTATTCAAGAAGGGCACTTGAAGTTGTCAAAATTCTAACTTAGAAATTTTTCTAAGTCTCATTTTGGCAGTTTTGGGGACACGACTTGTGAGACAATTTTCTACCAATTCAAGTCATTATCTTAACTACTTTCCAACATCAATATTGAAGTATCATACAAGGGCTTTCATTTGAACCTAAGAGCATGAAAATTGGATCATTAAGTTAAGAGATATAATTTAAGCAATATGGCCACACGAAAATGTTTTTGCACCAAGAATACCAATTGTTGAGTTTGAATTCCTTTCCTCTATTCAAGTACACTCTCTGCAGACTTACCATCCTTTCCCAACTCCACTTTATCCTAAAAGCACGCTGCCTTTGCTTTTGCTTTTGTACTTTCTTGATAACCTTTACAAGATACCACCAACCTTTTCCCTCGTACACACCCTTAACCCAAAGGATACAAACCAAAATAACCTATTTCTTTCTGACCTATTGGCATCAAGAGAAACTTCACGTGGCTCCATGTTGTTCAGAACAGCCACAACCACTCCAAATCCTTTCCATGATCTTTCTCCCCAAGGCAAACCCGTGGCACAATGGATATTCACAACCATGGACCAGCTGAGTTCCCTATAAAAGGGACCTTTCTCCACTTCAAAAAGGACCAACAAACAACACTAAAAAACTCTCTGAAACTCATTTCTTTGGAGCACGTGAGCTAGCTGAGGGAAGGAGAAGAAGTTCTTGCAACTTGCTTGGAACAAGGTATGTCTCTCAACCTCCATTTAGCACTTACCATGCTTATTTACATGTTAAGATGAACTTGTTATAGTTAAATGTTCTACTTTGCTGTTTTAATATCGTATTTGTATGGCATAAATGTTATTAGGAATCTCATGTTAAGTTTGTTGTGAGAAAACCCTAACTTATCCATGGCTGCTCTGGTGGTTTAAATGTTGATATCATGTGTGTCTTACATGAGTTCAAAAATGCGTGTATCAGAAATATTCATGTTATACTGTGTATTATTTATATGTATAATGTGCATGTTGTTTGTGTGTATTATGATGCTTGTTCGTTGCTCATGAATTGTCTGCTTTAATGTGCATGTGGTGTAGTAGCAGTTGCACTGTTAACGTGTGGTAGAATAATGTGCCGTGTTGTGTGAATATTGTTTGTGTGTGATAGTGCATTGCGCGTGAGTATTGTAATACTGTGTATGTTCAATGAGTATGTTATCGTAGCATGTCGTGCATGCGTTTAATAGTGAGAAGGTGAGCAGTATCGTGTTATTGTCATAATATGAGTGACAAACAAAAACTCCATGTGTTTTGTGCTTAATGTGTGTGATATTTATGATCAGGAAGTATTGTATATGCAGTTGTGATGTACTCTTATTCATTATTGTATTCTGTCTGTATGATTCTAATATTATATGTGTGGTGTGTGTTGTGTGTGTGTAATCATAATATTAGTGTGTGTAAAAGTGCACTCTGTATCAAGTTGTTATTATACATAGGTTGCTTTGTTTTTGTGCCCTGTTGTACTGCACTTTTTATGATGATATTCTTATAAATTAGTGTATGTCAACTTCGTTATAAAGGTGTAGTGTGGAAATTTTCTTATTTCAAAGCATGTAATTTAAGCTATGAGTTGTTTGAGTGTATACAGTGCAGTGTAAATTATGTTATAACATGTGTTATTGGACATTGTGATCTTGTGTCTATGGTACAGCTAGTGTGCTCTGAGTAAAATGTGTGAACGTAAATTTAGTACTTATGTGTGTAGTTGACGTATTATTATGGTGCATTAAGCATGATGTGTAAAAAGGTGTTATATGATTATAATGTCTTCAATTTGATGTGTATGTGTGCGTATGTGTTGCTTTTGAGCTGCCAGTATTTATTACTAGTGTGTGTGCGTGGCAAGGAATGAGTGGTGGGGACGCGTTTGTTTGGTGCTCTTAAATGGCACATGGCTAATTGATAAATCTTACTACTGCATGTTCAGTGTGTGCTCGTGCTTTTTCTTTTAATATATTTTATGTTTTGTTTTGGTTTATAAGTTAATTGAATCATGTTATGAACGGATGAAACACGCCGTCCCAACGGTCACACACATGCACTTAATACGCCTTTCACTTGCCATGCCTGGGTTCGATCCTTGGATCAACCCTTTTTGCTATTTTCTGATTTTCGCCTTGCCTTGTCCTTTTCCAACCTGGGCCTTGCGCCCTTTCTTATCAGCACCCCCCTGTCTTTGGGCCCATTTATTTCCTTGTTTTTTTAAACTGAACCAATTTGCTTATACCCCCCCATGCGCATTATATGTATTTTATTTCAATCTTTTTTATCTTATTTTATTTTGCTTAATGTTTATTTTCAATTTGCTCATTAATTATTTTTGTGGTTAATTAATATGTTTCCTAATTGTTAATTATATTGTTAATTGTTAATTGTTTTATTAGCTTTTAATTTTAATTGTCAAATATATCTTAAATGTATTGTTAACTCTAAATTGTGCTAATTGTTATTGTGTTGTTAATCTTGAATTATCAATTCGTATCTTAATTTTAAGATTGTCACTTTGTATTTCAAATGTATGGTTAATTGTTAATTTCTAAATGTTAATTATCCATATGTAGTTAGTTTTTAAATTACCATATGCGTTGTTAATTGCTAATTTCAATTGTGTTATCAATTTTGGTTTAATTATTAATATCATCTATGAGCACCTTTGTTGATCTTGAAGTGTTATTTCACTTATGACTTGTTTAATCTTGAATTAACCTATCCATGATGATTTGCCATATCCCTAACTTTTATATGAATGTTTTTTTCTTTAATTGTCAACTTAATATCATTCTATATGTTTGTCTTCCTAAAGATTGAAGCATATTGATGTGTTCTTATGATCATGTTCATTTTATCCGTACCTTATCATTAAACATATTGCCATCCTCATGCTTATGTTGTTTTTATCTCATATTATATCAATGTTTTAGCTTTTATTGTCTTATCTTTTGTTATATTATTATCAACTGTTTTCCCCCTCCATTCCAAAGGAAGGTTAATAATGTTGACTCTTAAAGCCATAGCCCCCATCTTAACCTAGGTAAACTCTTAGGAGAAACCTTATTTTCTTGGCCTCATCAGAGCCATAGAAATTATGACTAGCTTTAGGAGAGAGTTCTTCAACTCTTAGTGATATTCATCCTAATGAATTTATCACCTCCCCTACTGACTAAACATAACATAGGACCATTTCAACTAGATCTAGAGAGTTCTTAAACTCTACAATGAGCTTGTACTCATTTCCCCTCTGAATATTGACCATAGTCAATAGTTCAGTAGAAGCAGAACTACGCATACTCTGATTCTATTCCCGAGGATACGTAGGCGTAAAGTGCGATGCTTTATCGAGTATACTTAGATACTAACCCCTAGGGTTTCAACCTTTAGCATAGAACCTTTAGCAAACATAAGATAACATTAGAACAAGAGGTTCCCGTAGAGTACTACGGACGTTTAGGGTGCTAATACCTTCCCTAGGCGTAACCAACCCCCGAACCTTAGATCTTTCCCCTTTAGGTTTTTTAACGATCTTGAACCTTTCCTTTGGATAAATCAAAGTCGGTTGTAAAAGAAAATGATGCAAGTTAATAAATAGCTTGTTATCCGATTTTCACCGCAACAGAAATGGCGACTTCACTGGGGAGAGTCAGGCCTATTGCTGGTCCTTTCCTAAGAGGGTTAAGCCTATCTTGCTTTATGTTATTCATGTTTGCTTATCTACTTGTATGATTGCCTGTATGTCATATCTGCTTGCATATCTGTTCTATATTTTGATTATCCTGTTTGATTTGGGTGTGATATCTTTGAGTGAGATAAATCCTATACCCGGATTTGAGCGTACACTTATTATAGGACGATGGTATTCAAGGAGGCTTTGAGGGAGTCAAATCCTGAAAGGTCGAATTGATAACACCATCACTCAGTTAAGGCCCTCTCGAGAGTCTAGTTATGTTGATCGAATTCGTTCGTGAAAGCGTGCTACTCTCGACCTGGGTGCCCAGGATATTGAGAACCGTAGTTACCAAACCCAACTTAAGCCTTTTAGATGTAGTGCGGAGACTATGATGGAGTCTATTTCTGACTTGGTTGTCACGCGATACTACACTCAGACGAGATCCTCTTGAGAATTTTATTGATTACCAAGTCATCTGGGAAATCTTTAAAATCCGAAAGATGGATTGTAGACTCTGGGAACTTCTTAAAACCTTGTTTGGCAGGTGAAAACCAGTAGTACATACCTATTGGGATGGGTAGACCTTTGGCTCCATTCATGTGAACCCTAAACCTAGGATTTGTATGTGTTGTGGTGTACCCTTGTTTGTGCTCTGTGTGTGTTTGTTGCATCCATATAGCATAAGCATTCATGTTGCATCTGTTTCATGGAACTCAAACCTCTTTTCTTATATCAGAGAAATATCATGGATAACTCAAGAAGAAACACCATCAAATACACTTTCAAGAGTCCCAAATTGGATGACCTAAGGAAATTGGGAGATTTGTTGACAGACCCTGAAGGATTCCTAAGCAGATATGGAAAGTTGTGGATTTTGTTGAGAAAGACCGTTGATGAAGGACTTCTTTCAACTTTGCTTCAGTTCTACGATCCAAAGTATCACTGCTTCATGTTCCCTGACTATCAGCTCTTACCCACCCTTGAAGAATACTCTCAGATAATTGGTTTGCCTATCAAGGATAAGTCCCCGTTTCCTATTTTTGAAGAGGATCCAAAAGAGGAAGAAATAGTATAGAAGACTTATCTGGAGTTAGTTGACATCAAAAGCAATTTGACTTCTAAAGGAGGAATTTTTGGGTTAACTGCTAAGTTCTTAATTGGAAAGGCCCGATACCTTTCTAAGAACTCCAACAGGGATACCTTTGAAGATGTATTTGCTTTGCTCATCTATGGACTCTTCTTGTTCCCGAACATCGACAACTTTGTTGATCTAAACGCAATCAAGATTTTCTTAAAGCAGAACCCAGTACCTACCTTACTTGCTGAAGCCTATCACTCAGTCCATACAAGAAACGCTCATAGGAATGGATAGATTACTTGTTGTGTCATCATACTGTATAGATGGTTTATTTCTCATCTACCGAAGGCAGGCGCATTCTGGGATTCCAAGAAAGGATGGTGGTCTCAGAAAGTTATGGCACTCTCTCACGCAGATATTGACTAGTATAATAGGGTGTATGATGGAATCCAGATTATAGATAGCTGTGGAAACTATGGTAACGTGCCCCTTCTTGGCATCAAAGGTGGTATCAGTTACAACCCTGTATTGGCTCGACGCCAATTAGGGTATCCTTTAGAAGACAAACCTCTCAGTATTCATGTGGAAAGTATCTACTTTGAAACATATGACAAGAATGAAGAACAGAAGGAGCTGATCTTGAAGGCTTGGGGTAGCAAGCGCAAAAGAGGGAGAAGTTCTTTAGGAAAAACTAACTGTGTGTCCTTGGAGCCCTACCTCCAATGGGCTAGAAGAAGAGCTATAGAGCTGAATATGCCCTACAAAAGACAAGAGCCAATCACTTTGAAGAAAGAGCCTGTGTTGTACTTCATGTCAAAAGAAGAGGAGTTGGAGATTTCTCTAAGACAAGCCCAGAGGTTAGAAGAAGCCTGGAAGCTCAAGTATCAAGTGGTCGTTGAAGATAATCTAGAACTCCAGAAGCAGTTGCAGATCAAGAGTGAGGAGTTACTCTCCTACAAGAAGAGAAAGGCCCAAGAAGATCCAAGTTCCTCAAGCACTCAGCCTCCCGCTTGGAAATCCATTCTTGACAACCTCGTCACAGAAAGAGATCAGATGGAGAAAGAAATCAGAAGACTCAACGCAAGAGAATTTCCTTAGGACTTTCTAGCTTTTATTTAGCTTTATGTTTTGGGCTTTTGAAAGTGTATCAACTATTGTAATTCACCCTTTATTTAATGAAAATGAGGTCTTTTGATATCTCTTGATATTTTTCGGATGTCTGAATTCCATGAAACTTTGCATTGCATTTTGCATTCTGCTAAACTATCAAGACACTAACTTTGTTTTTCAGACTTTGTAGACAATGGATGCTACCAAAAGGATAAACTGACCCTTTACCTTCCTGATCCCTAATGTTGAACCATTGATAGAGATTGGAGGAAAGATTGAAGACTCGTCAAGTTTTATTGACAAATATGGAGACCTCCTGTCACTAATGAAGTTACAACTGTACCACCCCGATTACTGCTGTTTTCTTTTTCCTGAGTTTCAGTTGGTACCGACCTTGGAAGAATTTTCTGCTCTAATTGGAATTCGTGTCAAGAAGGCTCCAATTTTCTCTGGAATCAAGATGATGCTTTCCATCAAAGAAATTGCTAGAATCACGAGGATCAGAGTATCAGACATTCAAGAAAATTTTACTATCAAAGGAGGACGACCTGGACTCCCCGCTTTGTTCCTGATGGAAAAGGCCCTTTATTTTAAAGATCGGGGAAATGAAGCGTTGTTTGAATCAAATTTTGCCTTAATGGTCTATGGCTTGTTCCTGTTCCCAAGTGACAAGAATTTTGTGGATACCCAGGCCATTCAGATATTCGCCATCAACAATCCGGCCCCTACTTTACTTGCAGATGTTTATCACTCAGTTCAGTACAGATATTTGAGAGGTAATGGATAAATTGTCTGCTGTGCGGCCCTTTTCTACAAGTGGTTCACCTCCTACCTACCAAAAACTCCTGCCTTCTGGGAAGTTGTAGACTTTGGTTTATGGTCCAAGAAATTGATGAAGATAAAACACACTGATATCGAATGGTATAACCCGACAGATGAAGGGGTTACTATGATCGTTAGCTGTGGGGACTGCCCCAATGTGCCTTTGATGGGTAGAGATGGCTGCATCAATTATAATCCTGTTCTCGCCCACCGCCAGTTAGGCTACTTGAAGAAAGAACCTCCCAGAAACGAGGATATGATCAAGATGTACTACGAAAGAGATGAAGGGTTTGAGATGAAAAGAAGACTCGAGTATGCATGGCGTAATATCAACAGACAACTCTGGGAGGCTGAATGCCAAGTCTCTGAGACCCATCTGCAGTGGTCCCGTGACATTGCTCAAGTGATAAGGAAGCCATTTCCTCGACATGATCCACCCTCTAAAGCCAGGCAGAAGATGGCAGAAATAATGGCTGATTTGTTCTTCGAAAAGGAAAGGACTAGGAAGCGCATTGAAGAACTCACAAGGAAGATTAATGGAGAAGAAGAATCATCCTCTTGTGGATCAAACTTTTAGAAGTGCCACCTGTTGTTTTCTATCAATATTGTATTTCTCATTTCAGTTTAGGAATGTCCTTACCTTTTGAATCCCAAGCAGGAGAATCCTCCGCTCTAAAATGTAACAGTTGACAATCTTAATGAAGAAGTTTATTTTGAGGAAGGCTCCATTTGTCTATAATGTTTGTAAATATTTGTGGTTTCTTGATAGCTTAGTTTTGCATCTGCATTCTTGCACTTGCATCCTTGCATGTGCATGTGCATTCTTTTTCGTCTTATTGTCGTCTTATTCTCTCCAGAACCCGTCACCTTGATTTTCCAAACGCCGACACCCAAGTCCAAACTCGACAAAGGATGTCTAAACAGTACTGTGAGATGGACATAGTCAACCATGAATTGAGAGAGCTCCAAAGAGGAATGGAGCAATTTCTGGAAGTTATGAAGGTCACGCTAACAGCGATTGAGAGGATTGTAGAGTACCAGAAGGAAATGGGAGAGGGGGTTAGGATCCTCAAGTTCCAGATGAATTGGGTTCTGGAAACTCTGTTGAAAAAGGAGAATTACACTCACACCGACAAACCAGCTTTCAAGAGCGTTCGTGTGCCACATCAGTGTGAACGACAGAGGCCAAGGAAGCCAGAGAGGAATTTCACTCCATTACCAATGACATACAGTCAGCTGTTGCCAGTTTTGATCAAAAGTGGATTAATAGTGATGGAAGAGAGAGATCCAACGTCTTTTCCAGACCCGTCGGGCCTGGACACCGACATTCGTTGTGACTACCATGTCGGGGAACAAAAGCATTCAACTGAAGATTGTAGAGCACTCAGAGACAAGGTTCAGACTCTTCTTGACTCCAATATGTTATCATTTACACAACAAGGCATTCAAATCAACTATCCTTTACCATCTCCTAAGGATCCCTCGTGTCCAGGATTTGTTTTTGGAGAAGCCTCATGCCAGCTAAACGTTGGTCCTATTCCTGCATCCAAACGTAATCTTCGTCAAGTGTTTACGAAGAGGGGTTTTCAGTCTCTAGCGTGTGTATCTCCTCAGGATAAGAAGAAGTGTGCTGCCAAAAGAGGAAAATTTAACCACCAGCCTATCCCGGTGCCGTTAAGCAAACTTTTCCTACTGTTGATGCAAAACAAGTTGGTAACTCCACGACTTCTCACACCTTTCCAAGGACCTTGGTATAATCCCAACCTAACCTGTGAATTCCATAAGGGAGCTGAAGGGCATGATTTGGATAATAGCCGAGCGTTAGAATATTTTGTGCAGGAGCTGATCCATGACAAGGACTTAATCTTCAAAGAAGACCACCCAAGGACTGAATGCAAATTTCGCACTGGGACTATCGGACATCCCATTGAAGAATGCAAGGAATTTGAAGAGAAGTTGTTGAGCTTGTTGAAGAATCTGAAACCTCAGGAAGGTACTTCAGACGCCGGTACCTCAACTTCCGAAGCAAAAGGTAAAGGACCTGCAAGACCTCTCAAAGTTCGATACCACAAAGAGCAAGTGATTGTTGGTGAAGACGTTTCCCCGTTCGGACCCGGAAACTAAGATCTTTGAGATGATTCGCCAAAGTTGGCTGTGTTTTGTATTTCAGTTGTATTTCCTTTTATTGTATCGGTATTTGCTTATGAGCTTTGTTGTACCGTTAAATTGGAAACATTAATGAAATATTTATGCATCTTTTGGTTAAGTCCAGCCGTTTCACTCATTTACTTTTATTTTCATAAAAGCAATTATATATCTTTTTCACCCCTTTTCCAAACTGTTTGTTTAAGCAAAGATTGGGGAGGATGATGAAAACCTCATGTTCGTAATTGCTGTGGTATACTTTCAAATTAACCTCGCCGAGGATGTAAGACATTGTTTCAATTTATCCCTCGTTAACCCTTCGAGCCTAGAAGTAGGAGTTTTCTTTCCTTACACAACGAAAAAACCTTAAATCTCAACCTTGGGGCAGGGTAGTTCTCAGTTTAACTCGGTTATGCATTCAAACACGAGCGCTTCATATAAGGCGCCAGTCAGCTTTTAAATCAAGTGACTTCCTATTTTCGGAGATTTGAATGAATATCTTGGGTTAACTGAGCGTAGGATTTGAGCCTTTATCTTTTGTTTCATAAACCATGAAGCACACCACATTACAACCCCTAAAAGACCTAATTGAGGTAAGTTTGTTTTGAAAGGCATGCTACAGCAAGGTTGGGTAACCTGATTCCTAATAATCTTTGCTATTTCGCGTGTGTTGATCACTTCTTCTGTCATTTCATAAATGATCAGATCCACCTTTGATTCTTGATTTAATTAATCAGTGTGTGCTTCCATCAAAAGCTTTATTTTCAAACTTTGCATTAAAAACTTTGCATTAATTTTGCCAATTTTAATGAACAATGCTTGTTTGCAATACCATTCAATGTCAAGGAATCCCAACAAGCGCGGTCAGTCAAGGAATTGAACTCGGTAAAGGAAATTTGACTCAGTCAGGGGCAACCAAGTGTGAGGTGCACCAATCTATTATCCCAAATTGACAGATCAGCGGCAGAATTCTGCAAATCCAGAATATTGGGGCAAATATCCTTGAGATCATCTTATGACTAGTTTTGTCTTCAGTAACCCATCAGCAGGGGTAAATCCGTTCCCCAGTAATTCCTACTACAGTTTGAGTATCTCGAGTATAACTGAACAGAGACAAGCTACGTCAAGATTCAAGTTGGAGGATATTGAAGTATCTGGTATTTCATTTCTTCTGTAAAATTCTTTTGATTATTCAAGTTGGAAGGTTTTGAATCATCTGGTATTTCATTTCTTCCGTAAAATTCTTTTGATTATTCAAGTTGGAAGATTTTGAATCATCTGGTATTTCATTTCTTCCGTAAAATTCTTTTGATTATTCAAGTTTGAAGATATTGAATCATCGGGTATTTCGTTTCTTCCGTAAAATTCTTTTGATTATTCATCCCCTAATCTGGGGCAGTTATGCCGAGATCTCTCCAAGAGTTGGAAGATATTGAAACACCCTGTATGCCAATTCTTCTATAAAATCCTCTTGTTATCGTATGGACCGTCTAGCCTGGGGCAGATAAGATTTGAAGATGGTAGTTATGCCAGTGGAATGCATAATTACTTTGTTAGCTCCCCATCAAGTTGCTACATCAGCTGATTTTGACAAGCTCCCAATGGATTTATTTCCCCAACAAAGAAGAAGAACTTTCCCAATCTACTCAACATTTGTCTAAGCTAGGCTTATGCTTTGGTTTTCACCTTTGAGTACCTGACCCCAGCTCTTTATGCAGGAATCCCCAGAGAAGCTCAAGTTTTGCTAAAACTGGAGTTTTTAGTCACTAGAGTTGTTATTAGCCTTTGAACACAATAACTTCGTCATTTTCGTCTGATTTTTGAAAATGGAAATGTTGCAATTTCTAAGAAAACACGAAGACAAACTAAGTTTTACTCTGGAATTAAGATGTTCTGGAATCAAATTTGTGCAAGAAGAGTTGGTAGTACTGTATTTTTGGCATTGGATTTGCCATCTCCAGTGGAAAGAAGATTGTCCTGGTTATCTTGGATGTTTGGATTTCAGGGTGTTGGCTTGTGTTTTCCTTTCTTTTTTCCTGTTTTACGTCGTTCGCGTCGTTTCTAGCATATAGCTAAACATATGCATCATCCCCTAGCATCTTTGCATTCTTTGTGCTTTGCTTTGCTTGTGGTCTTTTGTTGTGCCTGTCTTTATTTCCCCAATGAAGTAAAGACATCCCCGATTTGCTTTGTGTCGTGCTTGTTCGGTCTTAACCTTTGCGCGCCAGATTTGAATCTTTAAAATCTTTTTCTGTTCCCCAAGAAGTTTAACTTAAAAGATTTTGGAAAACTGTTCTTGTTTGAATCGTGTCAAACTTGAACTTGGACTTTGTTTGAATCGTGTCAGGCATTGTTGTTAGTTCTTGGATTGGCTGGAATTTTGGTAAAACAAGGTATGTTCAATGTTGATGTCAAGGTGCTGATGTTGCAACATTGAAGTCTTAACACTGGGCTGTGTTAAGTAATTATGCTGAAGTTGGATGTCTGATGTCACATAGGTGATGTTGTAACATCAGACCTGCAGAATTAACAACAGCAGGCTGTGATGTTGTTAGGGTTGCGTATTAGCTGGAATTGTGGAGAGCAAGCTGTCTCATTGGATGCAAATATCTTGGGATAGATATTTGCTGCTGCATAGGAGATCTGGTGCAGATTTGTAGGATATTTAAAAGGTTGAAGATTTAAAAAGATTTTAGGAGAAAATCTGTTTTAAATATTCAGTTTTAAATAACAAATCTGGGAGATATTGTAGCAAGTCCAAGACCAATTCAAGGAGCTATATAAAGCGCACAAGACCAAAGGAAAAAGGGACAGAAAACATTCAGAAGATCAGGAGCTGGAGGCTTAGTGTCTAGAGTTTGTTTAGAGTGCTTGTATTTACACTATTCTAGAGTTTGAATAGGTGTTGTGTTTCTGTCCTATCTAGAAGCTGTGAAGTAATAGAGAGTTGTAACTTGATCAAAGCTATGAAGTAAGATCAAAGGTTCTCAAAGAGGTTGTTCTTTGAGTGTTTTAGGGATTGAGTGGTGTTCTCGTATCTAAGTGGTTTCTTAGGTAGAAAGTCACTAGTAGGAATTAAGTTTAGGAGATTGTCAACTGGGTTGTTGAGTCTGTAAATTAATTCTACAAGTAGTGAATTTCATCCCTGGCTTGGTAGCCCCCAGATGTAGGTAGTTAGACCGAACTGGGTGAACAATTCTTGGTGTTATTTGTTCTGTTATTGCTGTCCATTTGCAGAGTGTGTTGTTGTGACATCGCACCTTAACATCACACGTCTGATACCAGAATTTCAATTGGTATCAGAGCAGGCATCCTGTCTGTCTCTGGGTGAGATCTAGGGAAGATACTTTCTGGTGTAAAGATGGACAAAGAAGTTGGAGGATTCGTCAACAGACCCCCTATTTTGGATGGATCCAATTATGACTATTGGAAGCCAAGGATGACTAATTTCTTAAAATCCTTGGACAGCAGGGCATGGAAGGCCATTATTAAAGAGTGGAAAGCGCCTGTTGTGTGTGAAAAAGATGATGCTGGCAAAGATAAAGAAGGCACCTCAAAGCCAAAGCCTGAAGAAGAATGGACCAAGGAAGAAGATGAGCTTGCCCTTGGAAATTCCAAAGCTCTAAATGCAATCTTCAATGGAGTGGATAAGAATATCTTCAGGTTAATCAATACCTGTGAAGTTGCTAAGGAAGCATGGGATATTTTGCAGGCTACACATGAAGGAACATCTAGAGTTAAGATGTCAAGACTTCAGCTTTTAACATCAAAATTTGAAGGCCTGAAGATGAAGGAAGATGAGACTATTCATGACTTCCACATGAGTGTTCTTGAGCTGGCCAATGCTTCTAGTGCTCTTGGAGAGAAAATGTCTGAAGAAAATCTTGTAAGGAAGATTATTAGGTCCCTTCCTAAGAGGTACAAGATGAAAGTGACTGCTATTGAAGAAGCTCAAGACATCAGCAAGATGAGAGTTGATGAGCTCATTGGATCTCTTCAAACTTTTGAGCTTGGGTTGAATGAGGAAGAACCAGAAAAGAAGCCAAAGAGTATAGCCTTGGTGTCAAATGATGCAGAAGAAAAAGGAAAGAGTTCTGAATCGTAGGAGGATCTATCTCAGGACATAGTTATGTTGGGAAGGCAGTTCACCAAAGTATTCAAGAGAATGAATAATAACTCCAGGCCTAATGTCAAGAACATATCTTCTGACATCAGCAGGTCAAAAGAGAAGGATGAAGAGAAAACTGCCCAAGATAAAGGCGTTTAGTGCTTTGAGTGTGAAGGGTATGGACATGTCAAGAAAGAATGTCCCACCTTCTTGAAAAAGCAGAAGAAGGGCATGACAGTTTCCTGGTCTGACTCTGATAGTGAAAGTGAAGTTGAGTCAGCAAAGCATGTTAGAGCTTTAACAGGAGCTGTTGTTTCTGATGATGATTTTAGTGATGGAGAAATAACCTATGAGGAGTTAGCATCTACCTATCAAGAGATGTGTTTAAAAAGTGCTGAGATTTTTCAAGAAAACAAGTGCCACAAGCAACAAATTGCTCAGCTAGAGAATGAAAAGACTGATCTGGAAAATGAAGTTGTACTAGTTAGAGCTAACCTTGATCAAATGACCAAGTCTGTTAGGATGTTGAGCTGTGGTACAGACACACTTGATAAGATCCTTCAGTCAGAAAAAGCTGCTGGAGACAAAGCTGGGATAGGTTATGTGGCTGAGGATAAGGGAATTTCAGAAGAAAGCACTTCAGGTTCAAAGAAGGAAGTGTCACAACTTTTGTCTCAACATCAGCCAAAGAAGCAGGATCCTACCCCTAAGAAAGCTGATGTTTCATAACCTAAGAAGATTGAGAAAAAGGATGGTCCCCAACAGAGGAAGATGCAGCCTCAAGGAGCTAGTCAGTATATGCCTCCCCAATATCACAAGAGCATGCAAGCTGTAAGGTTCAAACAGGTCATGTCACATCAGGTGTCTCAATATCAGGACAACTGGTATGGTTATGGGTATGGATACAACAATGCTGTGCCTCATTACTATGGAAGAAGGAAGCCTCATCACCATAGGAGACAGTTCAAAAGACAGTATCCTTACCATAGAAGACAGTCAAACTATGGTAGTAGAAGACAACAGCCATATCGTAGAAGAAGAAATCAACACTATGGATGGCAGCACCAGCAACATCATCATCATGGTGGCAAAAGGTTTAACCACTTTAGAGATGACAGAGTTAGATGCTTCTACTGTGGCAGATTTGGACATATGCAGTTCTCTTGCTTCAAGCTTCATGGTTATCCAAATTCTGCTCCTCAACCCAGACAAAAGGAGGTCAGGCCCAAAGTAGTAAAACAATGGGTTCCTAAAGCTCAGGTCACATGTCTATTTGCTCACACATCAGATGGACATTTTGCTATGGATGCATGGTATTTTGACAGTGGATGTTAAAAGCACATGACTGGATCCAAGAAGCATTTGGTAGAGTTCAATCCTTGCCATGCAAATGATGTTATTTTTCGCAATGGTGAAAAAGGAGTAGTAGAAGGAGTTGGAAGAGTGAAGAATCATGATGGTCTTACTCTTGATAATGTGCTCCTTGTTCAAGGGTTGAGTTCTAATTTAATTAGCATAAGTCAACTTTGTGATGAAGGTTACAAGGTAAGCTACACCAAAGATGAATGTGTGGTAGCTGATGAGCAGAATGAGGTAGTGATGAAGGGAGTAAGATCCAAAGATAATTGCTATCAGTGGATACCTCAAGTGGACAGCTTATCTAGTGATGTTAAGGTTGATGTTGTAACATCAGATGGTGACATCAAGTGTGAAAGTATGGTGAAAAGTCAATCTGGGTTAATGACTTATGGTGCTGTTACTCCTAAGTTGGATGATGTGTTAAAAGCCAACTTGAGTAGTCAGTTATGTGAGCAAGATAAAGGAGTCAACAATGCTGGTAGAAGGATCAAAAGTTGTGACTTTAAGAAGTGTTGGGAGCTGAATACTTGCAAGGCCAAGAAAGATGACAACCTGACTAGTGACTCCTATAGTTCAGAAGAAAAATTTCACAAATTGACAATCCTTAGGTTGGAAGATGCAGATGCTAGAGCTGATGTTAAAACATCTCAAGTCAAGAAAGGTACTTCTAGCCTTAAAATAAAGAAGAGTGATGATGAACTAATTGCAAAAGTGGTTCCTGGGGTTGCTAATCGACTGAAATCAAGGAAGAGGAAAGCTATTGAGTCACCTCCAAAGATGAGAACTGATAAGCAGAAGATATATGTGGATGGTACTACAAAATCCAGGAGTAAAGTGTTCATCTCTTCCAGAAATAGGAAGATCAGAGATAAGTCTGATGATAATGTCCAGGATATCTCTCAAATGAAGGAAGCCGTTGTTGTTAGAACTTCTGAGAAAATTCAAAAGGCCATACCAGATAACATTCCTGTGCTTTTCATAAAATGGTGGAAGTATGTTCTGTAAAAAGAATTTGGTATAGATACTCTGGATATGGTTGAGTTTACTAGGATATGGTTCAGAGAGGGTGTGGGAACTTATGGTATTCAGGTGTGTATGAATAAGTTGCTCTGACTGTGTTTTATTGGGAGCTTCTTGAAGGACTTCTTTGTGCAATGAGTCCTTTGAATGGTGGTGAGAAGCTGATGTCCCAAAAGATGTTATAACATCATGTTTGCTGGTGGATGATTAAGATTGGACATGAGGAGTTAGATGCTCTAGCATTTTTGGTCAGAAGAGGTGGAGATTATGGTCATGTGTTTAGTAGTTTGTTCTGGCAAAGCATGACTACTGTCTTTGAAGACTTCACCAGTTTCAACAACTACTGGTGGATGTAAGGATAGAGGAATTATGATCTCTTGAAGAGACTGGATCTCAGTAAAGCTTATAAGTAAGCTGAGAATTTGTGGAGTTTGTGACACAGTGTTGAGTTTGGATTATTTTGCTGATAGTAAATCCAATAGTGGAGCATATGTAATACCCTGGTGTCAAGAGTGTCAAGAGTATCCTTGGTGAAGGATGTCTTTGTTCTGGATCTGAAGCTTAGTGCTTACATTATATCTAAGGAGCATCTACATAGTCATACGGGAGAATGATGAAGTAGAAGGTTTGCCTTGGATGGTGAAGATGAATTGTATGATAGCCTTTGGAGAAAGGGACAGTGGTACCAAAATGCATATACTCAGAAAATGTGCTCAAATGTTCATCTCCATCTAGAGCATTTGTTAATCATGACAGGGGGAGTACTTGTCTATGGATTTTGCAGCAAAGGTGCATTTATTGTGAAGATTGCATGCTGATCAAGCTTGTGGAGATTGGTTGCCTCTTATGAGGATATAATGTCAGATAGCATGTCATGACATTAGGCTGTTGATTGGTGTGGCCTTGAATGGTTCTAATCATATGAAGCAAATTGTTTGAATCTTGTGCGCACATGCTTCTGAGGAGATGTCTGAAGACAAGATTGAATCATGGTCTTGAATAGATTGTACACTTGTCTTGGTGTGTGAGGAGTTGACTTAGAGTTCAGTGGAAGGCATTGTGTGGATGATTGTGTGAAGCCTTCATAACTGGATGGATGAAGAATATGTCTGGATTTCCAAAATGTGGATATTGCTGACAGAAGAAGTACTTACATGTCGAGGTTTGTCCAATTGTGGCTAAAAAGGGGGAGAAATAGTCAAGAGTCAGTCAAGATGCAAGAGGTGCTGCAATGACAAGGAGTGCTGCTAGTTGTGATGCAGAAGTGCAGATATTGAGGGGGAGAGTTATTGAACAGCTTGTATGCTGGTTGTTGCATTGAGGGGGAGCACCAATTGGCTGTTGTCAATAATGAAGATGGTGCTGCAGCAGATCAAGTGATGAAGACTATGAAAATTGTCAAACTGCTGCTGATGGAAGTTATTTTTCCGCTGCTAAAGTCTCTGAAGTTGCAGAGTGCAGAGATTGTTTTAGCCAAAATTAGCCAAAGGGGGAGATTGTTAGTTCTTGGATTGGCTGGAATTTTGGTAAAACAAGGTATGTTCAATGTTGATGTCAAGGTGCTGATGTGGCAACATTGAAGTCTTAACATTGGGCTGTGTTAAGTAATTAATTGCTGAAGTTGGATGTCTGATGTCAAATAGGTGATGTTGTAACATCAGACCTGCAGAATTAACAACAGCAGGCTGTGATGTTGTTAGGGTTGCGTATTAGCTGGAATTGTGGAGAGCAAGCTGTCTCATTGGATGCGAATATCTTGGGATAGATATTTGCTGCTGCATAGGAGATCTGGTGCAGATTTGTAGGAGATTTAAAAGGTTGAGGATTTAAAAAGATTTTAGGAGAAAATATGTTTTAAATATTCAGTTTTAAATAACAAATCTGGGAGATATTGTAGCAAGTCCAAGACCAATTCAAGGAGCTATATAAAGCGCACAAGACCAAAGGAAAAAGGGACAGAAAACATTCAGAAGATCAGGAGTTGGAGGCTTAGTGTCTAGAGTTTGTTTAGAGTGCTTGTATTTACACTATTCTAGGGTTTGAATAGGTGTTGTGTTTCTGTCCTCTCTAGAAGCTGTGAAGCAATAGAGAGTCGTAACTTGATCAAAGCTGTGAAGTAAGATCAAGGGTTCTCAAAGAGGTTGTTCTTTGAGTGTTTTAGGGATTGAGTAGTGTTCTCATATCTAAGTGGTTTCTTAGGTAGAAAGTCACTAGTAGGAATTAAGTTTAGGATATTGTCAACTGGGTTGTTGAGTCTGTAAATTAATTCTACAAGTAGTGAATTTCATCCCTGGCTTGGTAGCCCCCAGACGTAGGTAGTTAGACCGAACTGGGTGAACAATTCTTGGTGTTATTTGTTCTGTTATTGCTGTCCATTTGCAGAGTGTGGTGTTGTGACATCGCACCTTAACATCACACGTCTGATACCAGAATTTCAATTGTCTTATGTGTTCTTGTTTGAATCGTGTCAAACTTGAACTTGGACTTTGTTTGAATCGTGTCAAGCATTGTCTTATGTGTTCTTGTTTGAATCGTGTCAAACTTGAACTTGGACTTTGTTTGAATCGTGTCAAGCATTGTCTTATGTGTTCTTGTTTGAATCGTGTCAAACTTGAACTTGGACTTTGTTTGAATCGTGTCAAGCATTGTCTTATGTGTTCTTGTTTGAATCGTGTCAAACTTGAACTTGGACTTTGTTTGAATCATGTCAAGCATTGTCTTATGTGTTCTTGTTTGAATCGTGTCAAACTTGAACTTGGACTTTGCTTGAATCGTGTCAAGCATTGTCTTATGTGTTCTTGTTTGAATCGTGTCAAACTTGAACTTGGACTTTGTTTGAATCGTGTCAAGCATTGTCTTATTTGTTCTCGTTTGAATCGTGTCAAACTTGAACTTAGACCTTGCTTGAATTGTGTCAAGCATTGTCTTCTTAAAAGCTTGTTCTCGTTTGAATCGTGTCAAACCTGAACAGGGTCTTTGTTCGAATCGTGTCGGACACTGACCCTTCGTTTTAAAACCATTCTTGTTCGAATCATGTCGAACTTGAATTGGGACTTTGTTTGAATCGTGTCAAGCACTGTATTTTGTTTTAAAACTATTCTTGTTCGAATCGTGTCGGACATTGAACCCTTATCTTGTTTCTTTTCTGAAATTGCTTTAAGCTAAGTTTCTTGGAACAATTTATTCAACTTTAAGACTCCTATCCTTAAGTTGGTGTTGAGTCTTTGTGACTTGTGTCCTGAGTTATGAACACAGTTATGACTTGTGTTCTGAGTTACCTGGGTTGGCAGAATGGCACTTCTTAAGTTTCATCTTATGCCACAGATTAAGCCCAGTGTCTGATAAATGAAGGTGTGCAGAATTATCTTATGCCACCATTGGTCTTTTATGTATAGACAAACATTTCTTTTCTGGAGGAGTCTTCTACATTTGTTCTGGGTCTGTCCTGGAAGGAAAAAGAAATGTGTTGTGTTGAGGGTGAGTGTCAGATATCTTCTTCGTGTTGTGTTGAGGGGGAGTGTCAGATATCTTCTTCCTCATGTGCACCAAATGACTTCAGAACTGTCTGCTACTTAGGTCCTGATGTGCTGCCTGGAGTTGCTGTTATATGGTGATGTTATGTCCAACATGATGTCCTAACATCATTCAAAATTAGCCAAGAAGATGATTCTCCATGATTGCTGTACACAGTAGCTACTGATGATTATTGTTAGGATCAGATGACTTCTCACAGTAGTATAGGGTTGTAATTGCTGATGTAATTAGAGCGGTAATGTTTATATATTTGTTTTAGCCAAAATTAGCCAAAGGGGGAGATTGTTAGTTCTTGTGATTGGCTGAAATTTTGGTAAAACAATGTTAATGTCATGGTTGATGTTTCAACATGAGCTTCTAACATTATTGGTTAACTTTCTGGTTTAGTGTTGAAGAGTTAAAGTGCTGAAGAGTGATGTCACATGCGATGTCTTGACATCACTATACCAGAACATTAAAACACCAGGTTGTGATGTTTTTAGGGCTGCGCGCATTATGTTGATTTAAGGAGATCTGTTAGTTAGATTGGATGCGAATTTCTTGGTGCAATCATTAATGAAGAAGATGAGTTTGTTGCAAATTTAATGCAAAAAGATATGGAGAACAATCAGAGTTAATTATGAAGATTTAATTGAAGATCTATTAAGGAGAGAATCTGTTGCATATTTGGTGCAGAAGACTTGAAGGCCCAAATCCAGTTGGGAAAAGGTTATAAATAGAATGCTTGTAATCTAGAATTGGTACGAGTCCAAGATGTAGATCATTAGGGCTTAGTCAAAGTGAACCACTCGGGTTGTGAGATGGTCACTGTGTTATTACTCAGAAACCTGTAGGTAAAGAGTATTGTATTGTTCTTGGAGGAAGCTTTGAAGCAACTCCAAAGGGTGTCATGGAAGTGTGACTTCTAGTTTTCTGTGTTTGAAAAGTTGTTGGTAATCAAGGTGTTGATGCAGTGGTAGAGAAGTTGACTGCTAGACATCATTGCAATGATTGAGAGTGAGATGGAGTCTCTTATCTAGGGAGGACTTAGATAGAAGGGTCATTGGGTAGTGATTAAATTAGGTAGATGTCAACTGGTTTGTTGAGTCTGTAATTTGATACTACTAATAGTGGACTTCCTTCCTGGCTTGGTATGCCCCCAGATGTAGGTTGTTGAACCGAACTGGGTGAACAATCCTTGTGTGTGGTTTATGCGTTTCTGTTTCTAACTTGTTCAACAGATATTGATGTTGTGACATTGCACTTGACATCACATGTCGGTACCAGAATTTCACCAAGGATTTGATCATCTGCTCAATTTTCATCTTCCTAGCAGTGCTAGTACTGATCACCATATCAAGATCCTTGCAGGTCGCTGTCATACCCCAAATTTTACCCTCAGATATTCTGATCGTTTGCATATTATCTTGAGTCAGTCATCTCGCATTTTAGTTAAACATCTAATTAATCATGCATTTTTCGTTAGAATTTAATTTGTTTTATTTCTTTTTTTACTAACCATTTTCAATTATCTTTTTTATTATTTTTAGTTTTACTATTATTATTTCTTTATTATTATTATTATTATTAGTTTTATTATTAATAATTTTATTATTATTAGTTTTATTATTATTATTATTATTATTATTATTATTATTATTAGTTTTATTATTACTAAGCTTTATTATTATTATTATTATTATTACTTTTATTTTTGTTTGTCTTCATGTCCATAAAGGAAAAAATGGTAAGTTGGGACCACTACATTGTAGTACAAACACTTCACATGGATTGCCAACTTGGACTTATCAATGGCCAAGAATCATTCTCACATTTCACATGGATTGCCAACTTGGACTTATCAATGGCCAATAATCATTCT
Organism: Lathyrus tuberosus; assembly: GCA_022829125.1. Classification (NCBI taxonomy): domain Eukaryota; kingdom Viridiplantae; phylum Streptophyta; class Magnoliopsida; order Fabales; family Fabaceae; genus Lathyrus; species Lathyrus tuberosus. The sequence goes on along the minus strand of JALAZF010000199.1, from coordinate 1,719,173 downwards.
CATAAAGTCACATGGATTGCCACATCAACACTCCCACCTCATTCACACTATAAATAAGATCTCTCTTTCTCTCATTTTTTGGCACCAACAATACCACACATACATTCTCAAAACCTTGCACATTCATTACATATTTTTTAAGTCAAATCTTTTTTTGTTTTTGTTTTTTTTAGGAATCAAATTTTATCCTTTTCTTTTACTTACATAATACCCATAAACATTCACCATCTTCACCACAACAACAACTTCCATCAAAACACTTTCACTTCCTTCTACACAACAAGCTTAACCTTTGCTAGCTTTGGAGTTTGTGAGTATCATTCATCCTTTATTTTTGTTCATACCATATATAGTTAGTAGTTTAGTATATATATATTTTTAGTTTGTGAAGTTATGTTGTAAAAATGTAATATTTTATGTGTTCATGTTTTTGTTATTGTTATATTATTATTAAGATTTATTTATTTTTGTACCTAAATCTTTCCATTAAATTTAATGATTAAACTTTTTTAAAAAAATAAAAAATACAAAAGAAGATGACTGTTGGAATCTAGCATTCTAGCAGAAACCTCGAACGACTGGTCTCAAGTCTCGCACTTTGGGGTAGCCATTCATTCATTCTTTCGCTCCTCAAAATACCTTTAATCAACTTTGACGAATAAGAGCCGTCAAGATCTAGCATCTTGTCACAACTCTTCAAACAATTGATTTTCATCAAGCGTTCATTGTCCATTGAACCATTTTCATATCAACTTGGACGAATAAGAGCCGTCAAGGTCTAGCATATTGGCATAACTCTTTGAGCAATTGATTATCGTCAATAGCTCGTTGTCTATTAATTATTTTTCATTTCAACTTGGATGAGTAAGAGCCGTCAAGATCTAGCATCTTGGAACAACTCTTCGAACAATTGATTACTATCAATGTTTTTTGTCCAACAAACAATTTTACAATCAATCTTGAATGAAAAGGACTGTTAGAGTCTAGCACTCTGTCATAACCCTTTGGCATTCTTAAAACATATTCAAGCCACTTTTAAACCACTAGCTTTTCCAAGAGATAGCCATTAATCTCTTGTGATTTTTAACCATTCCTTTAACCTTCATAAGAGATAGCCATTAATCTCTTCTCCTAAACAATCAATCTTCACAAGCTTTGCTTTCAAGCTTTTCACCGTAGTAGCCAGAACTACGGACGCTCTGATTTCTCAAGTTTATCTTGAGAATACGTAGGCATAGGATTGCGAGATCCTAGCGAGCCACCTTTTTCTTTTTCTTTTGTTTCCTTTACATCCAATGCCTTCTTGGATTCCACCTTTTCTTTTTTCTACCTTTTCCTTTTTCCTTTACATCCAAGGCCTTCTTGGATTCCACCTTTCCATTTTTCATCGTAGCCCCGAACTACGAAGGCTCTGAGTTCCTCATTGCATTATGAGGATACGTAGCCACGAGATTGTGAAGTCTTGTCGAGCCCCCTAGTAAAAAAAACCTTTAGGTCCTTTCTCTTTAATAAAAATATAAAAGCATTTATCTCTCTCTTCCTTTTCTAACTAGAAGATTTAGAAACAAACCTTAAGCTAACACTCATTCAATCCTAACTAAATGGTTCCCGTTGAGTACAACGGACGTGAGGGGTGCTAATACCTTCCCCTTGCGTAACTGACTCCCGAACTCAGACATTGGTTGCGATGACCATATTCTTATCCTTTCTTTTTAGGGGTTTTATTCGATATTTTCCCTTTCTCTCTATGGAATAAATAAAGATCGGTGGCGACTATGTTAAGTCTATCCCACGGGCGTGCGATTGTGCCTCGCGAGGTCGTTCTCATTTTTCGAGGTACGACAGATGGCGACTCTGCTGGGGAATCTGTCACATCCCTAAGTGAGTCAAGCCTAGTTTAGTTAGGTGTTATATGTGTGTTAGCTTTATTTGTTTCTTAATATTCTTTGATTATATGTTTATCTTTGCTTTTATATATTTCTATATACATCATGTGTGTGCTTTAGGGATTTATTATCTTGAATAAAGATCTACACCCGAGTTTTGGAAAAAGCAGAGAGAAAACATAGGTTTAGATTTGGTAGTTAATAGTGTTAGACTATGAGGGCAAGCTCCTTGTAGCAACTAACATGAAGGCTCCTCTAGAGTAGACCTGTTTGTAGATCTCGTTATAAAACAGCTTGCCTATTGCATGACGCTGATTCATGAAGGGTCCATGACTCTAGGTCCCCTATTTAGAACCAGTGCTATTTTGGTGGTTACGTAATATTGGACTTCAAGGATATCTCCTTGCTCCAACCAATATGAAAACCCCGATCAGAATAGACCTTTTCGTCACTCTCGTTGTAAAATGGCTAGCCCGTTGCATAACGTTGATACGACTAAGGTCCGTGACTCTGAAACCTTATAAAAAACTTAGAAGATATCCTGTGAGTGGGTTTATGGGTAGATAATCTAGAACTATCCGTTATAGGGAGACCTACCTAATATGATGTTCTGATTTACTCGTGTTATCTCAGATCCTAACCATACCTACCTTGCATTTTCTTTCTGCATCCCGTGTTGCATGACATGGCATATCATTTGCATTTTTGCATGATTCATTGCATACGCCTGTCTGTCCAGTTGCTCATCTCCAGCTGTCTCTATCTTCCAGAGTCTGTCTGTAAGTCGTCAAGTTGATTCCTCGACACAAATACAGGATCAGAACCAATTACAGATGCAGAATGTCAAGAACAACCCTCTGCCAGGGCAAGTGAAGCTTCAGTCGACTTCAGCTCTGCTACTTTCTGAAGACAGGCCAGCTCATCCATGTTGTTGACTAGTCACTAGGCCATGTTTCTTATTATTTGCATTTTCCTTTGTTTTGTACTAGCTGTTAGCTTCCAAACTATGTTGGTACTTTCATGTTAATGAAATAAGCATTTGCAACTTTTTGATTCAATTCATTTGTGTTTGCTATTTACTTCTGAATGCTTTCTCTTTCAAAAAAAAATATTTTATCTCTTGTCCATTTTGTGTTGATTATGTAAAGATTGGAGGGAGGATGATGAAAACGCCATACCCAAATTGCTGTTAGTCTGCTTTCAAATCAAAACTTTGCTGACGATGTAAGGCATTGTTTCAATCCCTAAACACTGGAGAAATAAGGAAGATAATCCCTCGTCAACCCCTTTGGACCTTAAAGTAGGAGTTTCTTTTCTTTACAAATGAAAAACCCGCAATTTTAACCTTGGGGTGGGTAGTTCTCAGTTAGCTCGATTATGCCAGAGTTTCATGCAAGACGCCTTTCAACAAAAGGTTGCATTCACAGTTTTCCTTCACGCACAGCAAGCAAGTGTCAAAGATGTATTTCAAGTCAAACGCCAATGATGGTTCACCGTGATCATTAAAGCCAGATAGTCACAACCTTTCAATTCTTCCAAATTAAATGAATAAATGTAGTACAAGTTGTTCCCAAAGTGATAAATGAAGAAGGATCGTCAAGAAATCCTTACCCAAAGAATGAGCCGAGTCCATTTCGAGGCAAAAGCTAAGGAAGGTAGGAAGCTCAAGACCTTGCTTTATACAGAAAAAAAAAAGAAAGAAAAGTTTGTATGACAATCAAAAGTTGTAAGGAAGCAGTGATCGCCATTTCAAAGTCTCGTACCTTCTGAACCATCATCATTACTATCATCAGTGCAATTTTCAACATATAAGAACCTGAGTGCATAGTTTGAGTTAACCGAGCATAGGACTGGAGATTATCACGAAGATTGGGTGGGCACAAATAAACTTTGAGCTTTTATCCTTTCTTTCTTAAACTGTGAACCAAGCCACATTATAACCCTCAAAAGACCTAACTGAAGCAAGGTTATTTTGAAAGCATATTACAGCAAGGTTGCGTAAAATGACTCCCAAAGATCGTTGTAGATCATATGTTTTGGCATCACACCTTTTGCTTAAACTTTTCACTTTAATGTCTTGAACCGCTGTGTTCTGACTAATGACTCATATACTTTGCTTCTTTTAAAAAAAATGATTTTGATTTCAAAAGTTGCATGAACTTTGCATTTACCATGTTTGTACAAATACTTTTGTTTGCAAACTAGCTTTCTTTTCAAGGAATTTTCAAACATTTGAGAAACTTGGTCGGTGATCCAATCAGGGGCAAGTTCCTTCCATATCCTGTTGAGAATCAGTTCAAGATTTATGGTTTAATGACGACTTCTCAGAATTGGTTTATACAGAAGATTTTTCAAGACTCATACTGGGGCAAGCTTTCCCAGTGTACAGTAAAACAATCATTTTCAAGACTCAGACTGGGATAGACTTTCTAAGAGCACCATGAAACGGTCCTTTCTAGAATCAATCAAGCTGAAGCAATGATCAGTTCATCTACAACAGTCAGCTAGTCTGGGGCAGTTTACCTGAAGAATCCCCAAGCAACTCTTTATCCTTCCTACAAGGATCATCAATTTGGATACAGTTTACCAGTGTGGCAGAGATATGTTCAGCAATAACATCTCTAGTCCCCATGCAGAATGACAACGATCTCTGTGTTGAGGAATCAGTCTTCCAGTCTTGTATTCCCAGAGAGCTGAGTTGTGTCGTCAGCATCTGCATCTACATTTGATCATATATCATCTGCATAATTCATATACATATGCATAGCATGAGTGTTTCATCCTCATTTGCATTTCTCCCGAGGTCGTGTCGTTATCCACGTCTTACCTTGTGGTCAAAGTCCAACTTACTTGGCACCTACCAAACAGATATTCTCGTGTCTATCTGACGTTCTTCCAGATATGACCTTTCTTATCCGATTATTTTTCCGGATATGTTTGTTCCTCCTTTGTGTCCAATGTCGTTCTTGGATGTCATATATATTTGTCTCCTCTGATGTTTTACCAGATCGAGTCTTCTGTTCTGACATTTTCCCAGAACTCTCTCTTTGAACTTATCTGATGTTTTTCTAGATATTTGCTTCGTTATTCTGATGCTTTTCCGGAATGACATTGCTTTTGCCATCTGATGCTCTTCCGGATGTGTCTCTCTTTCTGATGTTTTTCCAGATCGAGTCTTTTGTTCTGATGTTCTTCCAAAACTTATCTGATGTTTTTCCAGATATTTCGCTTTGTTTATTCTGATGCTTTTTCGGAATGACATTGCTTTTACCATCTGATGCTCTTCCGGATGTGTTTCTCTTTCTGATGTTTTTCCAGATTACGTCTTTTGTTCTGATGTTCTTCCAGAACTTATCTGATGTTTTTCCAGATAATCACTTTGTTTATTCTGATGCTTTTCCGAAATGACATTGCTTTCATCATCTGATGCTTTTTCGGATGTGCCTTTCTCTTTCTGATGTTTTTTCAGATTGAGTCTTGTGTTCTAATGTTCTTCCAGAACTTATCTGATGTTTTTCCAGATAATCACTTTGTTTATTCTGATGTTTTTCCGGAACAACATTGCTTTCATCATCTGATGCTTTTTCGGATGTGTCCCTCTTTCTGATGTTCTTTCAGATTGAATCTTTTGCTCCTGATGTTTTTCCAGAGCTCTCTTTGTGTCTATCTGATGCTCTTCCAGATATGATCTTATTTATCCGATGCTTTTCCGGATGTGTCCCTCTTTCTGATGTTCTTTCAGATTAAATCTTTTGCTCCTGATGTTTTTCCAGAGCTCTCTTTGTGTCTATCTGATGCTCTTCCGGATATGATCTTGTTTATCTGATGCTCTTTCGGATGTGCCTTTCTCTTTCTGATGTTCTTCTAGATTGAGTCTTTTGCTCCTGATGTTTTTCTAGAGCCCTTTGTGTCTATCTGATGCTCTTCCGGATATGACCTTGTTCATCTGATGTTCTTCCAGATATAATGTCGCTTATCTATGTCTTCAAAATCCTTTTCCCATACATTTAATGCTCTTCTAAATGTTTCGGATGTATTTTCAGAATCTTTGTCTTCATCTAATGCTCTTCTAGATGTCTTTAATTTGTTTCTGACTTTGGTTAGCGGCTGCTGAATGTTTCCAAGTCTGTTTCCATTCTCTATCCAATGCTTTTCTGGATGTGTGCTGGAGTTTATTCGATGATTTTCTGAATATCTCTGATTTACTTCCCAGAGTTCATTCAATGCTCTTCTGAATGTCTATGTTGTCTGCTATTTTCTGGAGTTTATTCAATGCTTTTCTGAATACCTCTGGTGTTTGCTTATCTCATGTATTTCCCAGTTTTTTCCCCACCTCATTCAATGATCTTCTGAATGTCGTGACTCTTTTCCATCCATTTCCATTCATGGATGATGACTTTTGATTCCCCAGTGGAGACCGTCTTTCCGGTTCTGCTTCCATTGAGGAACTTGTGTTATCTTTTCTTTCTAAAGTGTCAGCCGATCACGCTTGAATCAATTGTCTCATCACTTTAGATATTCCCCAGTTTTGTTTCAGCTTCCCCAATGTTGTATTTTTCCCCAGTGAGTGATTGCTCATTGTGTGGACTTTGTCCTTGCCTGCTTTCGTCTTCGTTTTGCATTTCCCATTTCACACTTTTCATCATATTAGAGTTCATAGCATATCAGCATCTTAGTTTGTTTCTTTGGTCCATAGCATTGCATGTCAGTGCGTCTGAGGGCAAAATTTTCGGTTATCTATATTCAAATACCTTCCACCATGATTTCATGAAGACTATCATCACTCATGTCATCCGATGAAGATATTTAAATAGGGGCAACTGTCATACCCCAAATTTTACCCTCAGATATTCTGATCGTTTGCATATTATCTTGAGTCAGTCGTCTCGCATTTTAGTTAAACATCTCATTAATCATGCATTTTTCGTTAGAATTTAATTTGTTTTATTTCCTTTTTTACTAACCATTTTCAATTATCTTTTTTATTATTTTTAGTTTTACTATTATTATTTCTTTATTATTATTATTATTATTATTATTAGTTTTATTATTATTAATTTTATTATTATTAGTTTTATTATTATTATTATTATTATTAGTTTTATTATTACTAAGCTTTATTATTATTATTATTATTATTATTATTATTATTATTACTTTTATTTTTGTTTGTCTTCATGTCCATAAAGGAAAAAATGGTAAGTTGGGACCACTACATTGTAGTACAAACACTTCACATGGATTGCCAACTTGGACTTATCAATGGCCAAGAATCATTCTCACATTTCACATGGATTGCCAACTTGGACTTATCAATGGCCAAGAATCATTCTCATAAAGTCACATGGATTGCCACATCAACACTCCCCCCTCATTCACACTATAAATAAGATCTCTCTTTCTCTCATTTTTTGGCACCAACAATACCACACATACATTCTCAAAACCTTGCACATTCATTACATATTTTTTAAGTCAAATCTTTTTTTTTTTTGTTTTTTTTAGGAATCAAATTTTATCCTTTTCTTTTACTTACATAATACCCATAAACATTCACCATCTTCACCACAACAACAACTTCCATCAAAACACTTTCACTTCCTTCTACACAACAAGCTTAACCTTTGCTAGCTTTGGAGTTTGTGAGTATCATTCATCCTTTATTTTTGTTCATACCATATATAGTTAGTAGTTTAGTATATATATATTTTTAGTTTGTGAAGTTATGTTGTAAAAATGTAATATTTTATGTGTTCATGTTTTTGTTATTATTATATTATTATTAAGATTTATTTATTTTTGTACCTAAATCTTTCCATTTAAATTTAATGATTAAACTTTTTTGAAAAAATAAAAAATACGAAAGAAGAGGATTGTTGGAATCTAGCATTCTAGCAGAAACCTCGAACGATTGGTCTCAAGTCTCGCACTTTGGGGTAGCCATTCATTCATTATTTCGCTCCTCAAAATACCTTTAATCAACTTGGACGAATAAGAGCCGTCAAGATCTAGCATCTTGTCACAACTCTTCGAACAATTGATTTTCATCAAGCGTTCATTGTCCATTGAACCATTTTCATATCAACTTGGACGAATAAGAGCCGTCAAGGTCTAGCATTTTGGCATAACTCTTTAAGCAATTGATTATCGTCAATAGCTCATTGTCTATTAATTATTTTTCATTTCAACTTGGATGAGTAAGAGCTGCCAAGATCTAGCATCTTGGCACAACTCTTCGAACAATTAATTACTATCAATGTTTTTTGTCCAACAAGCAATTTTACAATCAATCTTGAATGAAAAGGACTGTTAGAGTCTATCACTCTGGCATAACCCTTTGGCATTCTTAAAACATATTCAAGCCACTTTTAAACCACTAGCTTTTCCAAGAGATAGCCATTAATCTCTTGTGATTTTTAACCATTCCTTTAACCTTCATAAGAGATAGCCATTAATCTCTTCTCCTAAACAATCAATCTTCACAAGCTTTGCTTTCAAGCTTTTCACCGTAGTTGCCAGAACTACGGACGCTCTGATTTCTCAAGTTCATCTTGAGAATACGTAGGTATAGGATTGTGAGATCCTAGCGAGCCACCTTTTTCTTTTTCTTTTGTTTCCGTTACATCCAATGCCTTTTTGGATTCCACCTTTTCTTTTTTCTACCTTTTCCTTTTTCCTTTACATCCAAGGCCTTCTTGGATTCCACCTTTCCATTTTTCATCGTAGCCCCGAACTACGAAGGCTCTGAGTTCCTCATTGCACTATGAGGATACGTAGGCATGAGATTGTGAAGTCTTGTCGAGCCCCCCTAGTAAAAAAACCTTTAGGTCCTTTCTCTTTAATAAAAATATAAAAGCATTTCTCTCTCTCTTCCCTTTCTAACTAGAAGATTTAAAAACAAACCTTAAGCTAACACTCATTCAATCCTAACTAAATGGTTCCAGTTGAGTACAACGAACGTGAGGGGTTCTAATACCTTCCCCTTGCGTAACCGACTCCCGAACTCAGACATTGGTTGCGATGACCATATTCTTATCCTTTCTTTTTAGGGTTTTATTCGATATTTTCCCTTTCCCTCTATGGAATAAATAAAGATCGGTGGCGACTCTGTTAACTCCATCCCGCGGGCGTGCGATTGCGCCTCGCGAGGTCGTTCTCATTTTTCGAGGTACGACAGCCGCCTTCAATTCTTCATTCAACTCAGTTTTAGTACATGCCTTCTTAACACCAGAACTTGATGTTACAACAATGTCTTGAACATGATTCCCAACAAACAACTTGGGATGCAAGGATAAAGTTGACTCCCTCTTACATGCTATATCTGAACTAGTTAAAATTCCAGGATGTTGATCTAAGATCATTCCACAGACAAGGGAAGGGAATGCTATAGGCATCTTGATAGCATTAGTGGCAGCATGCTTCACAACTTGATCAAATATGTAATTTCCATAATTGAACTTGACCTTTTTCCCAACAGCATAAATAAACCTTCCTAATCCCACAGCTATGGTGGTTTTGTGATTAGTAGGTACCCAATTAGCTGCTCCAATTCTGTGCAAAATGGCATACTTGATACTGAGTTTGCTAGCTGTCAATTTACCCTTCAGTGGCCAAACCTTCACTTGAGTGGTTGTGATCTCTTTACACACATCATTATCAGTCACTTCCAGTTCACCAACCTCTTGATCATCTCTTCCCAGATACTTATTGATGGTACTAGGAGAGAAATTAATACACTTACCCCTAACAAACACCTTAATGAAGTCCACACTTCTTTTATCAGAAATGTCTATAGGAATGTTAACAACAAATTCCTTAACAAGTCCACCATATCACTTAGAGAATTTAGTCACAGTTTTCCACGTGCCAGCAACATGAATGAGCTCCATAATTTCTTTCATCTCCAATGCATCTTTACCAAGCTCTCTTTCCAGAGCTAATCTCATTTGACACACAAATTTCCACATTGGAGCACTGCTAGCATAATGAAAGGATATGTTATCCACTGGCACTTCAGGAACCTTATCAGAAATTCTCTTCAAATGGACTTTCTGACAGGGGTGATGTCTTGAACATCTTCCTCAACATCATACTCAGATTCAGATTCTTCTTTAATCTTTCTCTTTTTGGAGGATGCAGCAACCTTGCTCCAAGATTTTGTTGGTCCAACTACAGATGTATTTTTCTTCTTGCCTTCAGCTGTCATCTTAGGAGAAGATTCCATAGTCTTTCCTTTTCTAGTCTTTAATCTTTTGGCAATACCAGGAACAACATTACCAATTACTTCATTATCAGATAAGTCAATAACATCCACCACATCAGCATTCTTCTTCCCTTTGGGACTAGGAGTAACATCCCTAGCAGGTGATGTTCCAACATCCTGTTCAACATCAACCTCATCTTCAACATGAGTATCATTATCTTCAACTTCAGCTTCTACATCTTCAATGACAGAAACAACCAATCTGTGAAGATTGGTTTCAGAAGTTTGCATGTCACCCTTTTCTCTAACAGATTGATCAGCAAGCATTTGACTCAGAGGTCTAGATATTCCCTTCACAGAAATCCCTTTCTCAAAATTTTTTGTGACAATCAGATCAATACTTTTGTCCACGTCTACCCTTTCTTCAACATCTTGAGGAAGAGGGGTGGTAGTCTTAGGAGTAGGTTTGTCTCCAAACAAAACACTAGTGACGAACGCTCTACTTTTGCTATCATCAAATTTCTTACCCGCAGATTGATCAGAAGTATTACCTTTTGAAGGCCTCTTAGGTTGATACTTCTTAGGTCTTTTCTTTTCTGAACCTGGAATCATAGAGAGAGGCGTTATGTACAAGGCTTCATCCATTGAAACTTTTTTCGTTGAAACCCTAGATGTTGCATGCGAAGAGCTCTTTGAATCAGACTTCTTGGAGGGAGATGACCCATGTTGAGACATTGTTCCTTTGAAACAATTGACGTACAAGGATGTGTTGTGTCTTCCGATCTTTGGAGAGAAGTTGAACATACTCGGAGTGTGGAGATTGATGTAGCGTGTGAGAGTAATAATAGGGAATGATAACCTAAGGTAAGGGAACTGCTTTTGTTGGTCACTTAAAAGCCAATAAATGTATTTTTCCCACCAAAACAAATTTCCTTTTAAATTTTTTAAATTTAATAAATGCACACCATAAGTCACTAACCTTTGATGCCTTTTCCACATGCCCAAATTTCTACTTAAGACTTCACAAATTTCAGCACACATATCTTTAGGGAAATTGTCATTACACTTCATATCTGAGTGATCAACCTTTATGACCTTAGTTTCTTCAAGATTTCCTCTGAATAGTTGCATAACACTAGGTTGTATGGTGATCCTTCTAATGTCACATTCAGATGTCATAACATCATCCTTGACATTACATGATGAGGTGGACTCTTGAGGAACCCATAAATAACAGTTATCTATGGATCTAACTCCCCTCATAACAACTTCACTCTTCTCATTAGTCACTAAACATTCATCTTTAGTGTAGCTAACCTTGAATCCTTCATCACATAACTGACTGATGCTAATCAAATTAGCAGTCAATTCTTTGACAAGAAGTACATTTTCAAGATTAGGTCCAGCCTCACAATTCAATTTTCCAACTCCTTTAGCTTCCCTTTTTTCTCCATTACCAAAAGTTACATCATTTGTGGAGTAAGTCCTGATATCCACCAAATGATTCTTGAAACCTGTCATATGCTTTGAGCAACCACTGTCAAAATACCAACCATCCATAGCTGGGGTTCTAACAGATGAGTGAACTAATAGACATGTGGCAGCAGCTTTAGGAACCCATTGTTTAACAGCCTGAGGCCTGCTCTGCTTATGTCTAGGTTGAGGAACAGATTTGGGATAACCATGCAGTTTAAAGCAAGAAGATTGTATATGGCCAAATCTTCCACAATAGTAACATCTCACTCTTTGAATCTCTTCTCTGAAGTGATTGAAATGTCTGCCACCTTGATGATGATTTTTGTCATACTGCTGAGGCTGCCATCTGTCAAAATATTGATGTTGTCTTCTCCCATAATTAGGTTGTCTTCTGTAGTGATGGGTCTGTCTTTTGTAATGATTAGGCTGTCTTTTACCATGATGATGCGACCTTCTTCTGCCATAACCATGAGGCACATCATTATTAAAACCATACATTTTCCCTTGATGTTGAGACATCGGATGGAACATGTTTTGTTTGAACCTAGAACCCTGCATACTCCTATGGTATTGGGGAGGCATATACCGCCTAGCTCCAGAAGCCTGAGGCTTTCCTTGAGGTTGAGGCAAAAACTTCTTAGGAACAGGACCATATCCCTTTCCATTATTTTGTGGCCCAAGTTGAGGGACAACCTCCTTAATTCCAGAACCATGTCCTTTTTCATAATGATGAGGAATGTTCTGTTTAACCCCAGAAGAACTAGCCTCTGCAGATATCTTCTTCTCACCCTCATATCCTAGACCAGTCTTATCACTTGCCCCTTTTCCAGCTTCAAGTATTTTATCCAGAGTGTCAGTTCAACTATTTAACATTCTGATGGATTTTGACATTTGATCAAGCTGGGATTTTAACAACAAAACTTCATTCTCAAGTTCAACTTTATCAGTCTAAAGCTGTATTATAATCTTCTTCTGCTTCTCCCCTTCTTGACAGACCTCTTCACTTTTCAGACACAGTTCTTGATAAGAAGATGCCAGCTCTTCAAAGGTCAATTCACTATCACTAGACTCTCCATCAGAGGCACATATTCCAGTCAATGCCTTAACATGCTTGGCATTCTCTTCTTCACTTTCACTATCTGTATCAGACCAGGAAACAGATAACCCATTTTTCTGCTTTTTGAGATATGTAGGACATTCTTTCTTGACTTGACCATAACCTTCACACTCATAACATTGAACTCCTTTGTCATGATTGGACTTTTCTTCATCTCTTGTTTTCTTCACTTGATCACTAGACCTGTTGTTGTCAGATGTGATGTTCTTAACATTAGGTCTATAGTTTCTGTCCATTCTCTTTAACACCTTATTAAAATGTCTCCCAAGCATCACAACAGCATTTGACAGTTCCTCCTGAGTTTCAAAATTACACTCCTTCTTACCATCTTCGGTATTAGACACCAAAGCTATGCTTTTGGTCTTCTTTTCAGGCTCCTCATTCAATCCCAACTCAAAGGTTTGAAGAGAACCAATCAACTAATCAACCCTCATCTTGCTGATGTCTTGAGCTTCTTCAATAGCAGTCATCTTCATTTTATATCTCTTGGGAAGGGATCTGAGAATCTTCCTTACCAGCTTCTCTTCAGTCATTCTTTCTCCTAAAGCACTAGAAGCATTGGACAGCTCAAGAATATTCATGTGAAAATCATGAATGGTTTCATCCTCCTTCATCTTCATATTTTCAAACTTAGTAGTCAACAGTTGAAGTCTTGATATCTTGACCTTGGAAGTTCCTTCATGAGTAGTTTTCAAGACATCCCAAGCTTTCTTAGCTACTTCACAAGTGTTTACCAGCCTAAAGATGTTCTTGTCAATACCATTAAAGATGGCATTCAAGGCTTTTGAATTTCCAAGTGCAAGCTCATCTTCTTCCTTGGTCCAATCTTCCTCAGGTTTCAGCTTTGTTGTACCATCCTTTTCAACAATAACAGGTGCTTTCCATTATTTTAAGACAACCTTTCAAGCCCTGCTGTCTAATGACTTCAAGAAGGTAACCGTCCGTGGTTTCCAATAGTCATAATTAGAGCCATCTAGAATAGGGGGTCTATTCACAAATCCACCACTCTCCTTGTCCATTGCACCAGAAAGTATCAGCCCTAGATCTCACCCAGATGCAGAGCAGGATGCCTGCTCTGATACCAATTGAAATTCTGGTATCAGATGTGTGATGTTAAGTGTGATGTCACAACAACACAATCTGCTATATGAACAAGGTAATAACAACAGTAAATCAACACAATGAATTGTTCACCCAGTTCGGTCTAACTACCTACGTCTGGGGGCTACCAAGCCTGGGAGGAAATTCACTATAAGTAGTATTAAATTACAGACTCAACAATCCCAGTTGACATCTACTAATCTTAATCACTACCCAATGACACTTCTACCTAAGAGACCACTTAGATATGAGAAACCACTCACTCCCTAAATCACCTCAGTGATACAATTCAAGGATTACAAATTGAAACCACAAATTGATCTTGCTTACAAGCTTTGATCAAGCATAACTCTCTCTTGCGTAACAGCTCTAGAGAAACCAATTACAACTCAAAATAGTAACACCAATTCAAACATGAATGGTTTACAAAAACACACACGAAAACTCAAATTGACTCTCAGTCTATGCTCTCTGTCTTCGTTTTTTTCCAACAAGGGTTGAGGCTGCTTTTAAATATAATTCTGACTTGGGCTTGGACCTCTTCAAAATATCTGATTTGATTTGTTATTAAACAGAATTTAAAACAGATTTGATCTCCTAATCTTTTTAAATCTTTTCAAATCAGCCCTAATGTTAGTTACATGATTTGCTCCATATCTGATTGAAAATATCTTCTCCAAGATATTCGCATCCAATCTCTCTAATAGATATCCTCAAAACAAACTAACACGCGCAGCCCTAAAACATCACAACCTGATGTTCTGATGTTCTGATAACTGATGTCAAGATATCAAGTTTAGCATCAGCATATAAAACTTCAACCCTGCAACAACTAATGTTAGGAACCAATGTTAAGACATCAGACATATGACATCAACATTGTTCAACTTCGTTTTACCAAAATTCCAGCCAATACAAGAACTAACAAGTTGCTTGGAACATTAGGGGCTTGAATAAAAAAGCAAGGCACCTTGAGATTAAAGCCCATCTCAAGAATCTTCAAGTGCCTTGTGTAGCTTTACTAGAGACTAGAGTGAAACAGAATAATGCTCCAAAGATTAGGAGGATCTTTGGTCAGCACTGGACATGGACTGATAACTATGATGAACACTCGAATGAGAGGATATGGATAATGTGGAAACGTGAAGAGATTAGTATTGCTATTCAGGAAAAATCAGATCAATTTATTCACTGTGAAGTGTGTACCACAAATGGGCAGGAAATGTTTAGAATGACAATTGTCTATGCTCACAATCAACTCACCAAGAGAAGACAGTTATGGCATGATATTGGTAGATTGGCAGGAAATATTCAGAGCCCGTGGATTGTAATTGGTGATTACAATAATGTTCTTACTTATAAAGATCGTGTGGGAGGCAATCCTGTCCATCAAAATGAGATTGAGGACTTGGAAAATATGATGAAGATGACAAATATTTTTTAGCATGATTCTAGAGGTAATTTTTACACTTGGACTAATAACCATATAGAGGACCTTGTGTACTCCCGTATCGACCATGCCGTCTATAACACTGAATGGTTTCTGAAATATCCTAGCAGCTTGCTAGAGATCCTAAATTGCCATGTATCTGATCATACACCACTGAAAATCATCCTGCCAGGTGATCATATCAGGAAGGGTAGACAGCAGGCCAAGTTTAAATTCATGAATAGTATTGTGGAGCACAAAGATTTTATGAGAGTGGTAGCTGAAAACTGGAGCCAACAGGTTACAGGGAGGCCTATGTATATCCTGTGGAGAAAGATGAAGAGATTACAACCTCTCTTAAGAGGTTTGAACAGGAAAATCATTACAGGGATCTATAATATTTGTGAGTATAGAGAAAAGTTAGAAAAAGCTCAAACTAATCTGGCTGGGAACTTATTTGATAAAGACATAGCAGCTGAGGTAAAACTCTGGTCTGACAGAATTATGGAGGCAACTGAGGATGAAGAGAAATTGTTGAGACAAAAAGCAAAAATCAATTGGCTCCAACTTGGTGATGGCAACAATGCATTCTTTCATGCAATTGTTCGTGGAAAAAATAAACAAGTGAATATGCAGAACCTGGAGAATAACCATGGCAATAGAATGAGTGATTTCGATGAGATTGAGAAAGAGATTCTAGAGTACTACAACAATCTGGTTGGGACTAAGAGAGATGTGCTCAGGCATGTGGATATTGAGGCCATTAGAAAAGGCCCCCAACTAACTGATGAACATAGAGAGAATCTTACCAGGCCAGTGAATGAAGCAGAAATTTGGACAACACTTAATAGTATTGGTGAATCGAAGGCAACTGGGATTGATGGATATACCTCTAAATTTTTCAAACGTACTTGGAGCATCACTAAGAATGATACAATCGCGGCTGTACAGGATTTCTTTCTCCACAATCATTTGTTCGCTGCTGTGAATTATGCATTGGTCACTTTAATTCCGAAATCTCCGGAGGCTAAGAGGATCAAAGACATGAGGCCAATTGCGTGTTGTAGCACAATATACAAAGTGATTTCGAAAATCATGACAACTAGATTGAGTAAGGTCCTCCCTGATATTGTTGATGACAGCCAGTCTGCATTTATTCCGGGTAGAGTGATCCATGATAATATCATGCTTGCCCATGAGCTAATGAAAGGTTATAGCAGGAAATACATATCCCCTCATTGTGCTATCCAAATGGATATTCAGAAGGCGTACGATACGGTTGAATGGTCAGCCATTGAAAGTATTATGCGAGAGATGAATTTTCCTGAGCAATTTATTCGCTGGATTATGACGTGTGTTTGCTCTATCTCCTATAGATTCACCATACGGGGTCAAACTACGAAGGTTTTGAAAGCAAAATGGGGACTCCGTCAAGGGGATCCTATATCCCCTTTGATCTTTGTGCTGATTATGGATTACCTCCATAGATGTCTTGGAAAACTTAAAGAAAATCATAATTTCAACTTTCACCCCCGCTGCGAAAAACTGTTGATAACAAATATTGGCTTTGTGGACGACCTGATTCTCTTTGTAAGAGGTGATGAAGGGTCTGTCAGAATCCTGATGAAGGAATTTGGAAAATTTTCTGAAGCTACAGGCCTTTCTGCTCATCCAAACAAATGCAGATTGTATTTTGGTGGCATGAAAAAAACTGAGCAAGTGAATATTGTGGCAATGACTGGTTTCGATATTGGCAAACTCCCTTTTAAATACCTAGGGGTGCCTTTATCTTGCAGGAAAATTACTATCCAACAATTCAAACCGTTGATCGATAAAATCACGGCTCAAATTAAACATTGGACATCCAACTTGTTGAGTTATGCAGGGCGATACCAACTAATAAAAAGTATTCTATTTGCAATGACAGCTTATTGGATGAATATTTTTTCAATTCCGCAGAAGGTTGTCAACCACATTAAAGCAATCTGTAGAAGTTATTTGTGGAGTGGCAAAGATGTTATAACCAAGAAAGCGCCAATATCTTGGCAAAAAAATGTGCAGGCCGAATGATGCTGGTGGTCTAAACATTGTAGACCTTAAATTGTGGAACCAAGCGACACTTGGTAAACTTCTTTGGAATATTCAGGCTAAAGCGGACAAGTTATGGGTGCGATGGATAAATACATACTATCTCAAAAACAATGATGTTATGCAATGGCAGGTGATAAAAATTGTTCTTGGATTATGAAGAAGATCATCAAAGTTAGAGAGAAAATAAGAGATTTACCATATTGGAGGGATGTGGAACATGGGAAATGGTACCAAACGGGTGAAATGTACAAAGCACTTCGAGGGGAAACCGAAAAAGGGAATTGGCATAGAATCTTGATGCAGAATTTGGCGAGACCTAGGGCTACTTTCACTCTTTGGATGGCACTCCATGATAAGCTCCCTACAAAGGACAGGCTCATTCGTTTTGGCATGAACATGGACCCCAAGTGTGAGTTTTGTGATCATGAGGAAAACTTGAACCACCTGTTTTTTGAATGCCAACCTTTTATGAAGGTTTGGAAAGAAATCATGGGCTGGTTAGGCTATAACAGAGATCCTTGTAATTGGAATTTAGAGAAAAGTTGGTTGATTTATGAAACTAGAAAGAAAGGATGGAAAAGACAAATCCTAAAAATTGCGAGTGCGGAAACCATCTATGAGCTTTGGAAAGGGAGAAATGATAAGATTTTTTCCCAAAAGAGCTTGGATATTAATTTGAAAGATAAGATTATAGAGAATATCATTGGTAGATGCAAGATGAATAGAATTTTAAGTACTCATGTTAATATAAGTACTCATAGTCTAAAGTAGGTTTGGGCCTGGATCCTTGTGATCGGTTTGTACTCATTGTGTTTGGTAATAAAAGATATGCTTTTAGTTCCAAAAAAAAAAAAATTATAATAAATAAATAAATAAATAAATATATATATATATATATATATATATATATATATATATATATATATATATATATATAACACTCTATTTATAAAATATAATGTAAAGATAAAATAATTTAAATTTCCTTAACAATATCCACTATAGCAGCGTTTTTCAAAAGAAAAGCGCTTTCGTAGGACCCCCTTTAGCAGCGCTTTTAAAAGTGCTGCTAAAGGTCCCCCTTTAGGCAGCGCTTTTTCAAAGAAAAGTGCTTTCGTAGGACCCCCTTTATGCAGCACTTTTTCAAAGAAAAGCGCTTTCGTAGGGCCTCCTTTAGCAGCGCTTTCGAAAGCGCTGTCTTATGTATACGCCATGACACCCCTTTAGGAAGCGCTTTTTTTAGAAAGCACTGTATTTTATTGAAGTGCTTTTTAAATTTTTTTTTAAAAATCAATTATTAAACCTGTATAATTTAACAGAATTCATAATCATTCATCACATGACCTTTGATACCATTATATGTCAACACATAGGCCGTATAGCATTATAATTCAACAATAGGCCTTTATACGATTAAACTTCAACACATAAATGGTCAAAACCATTATATATACAACACCAAAATAACCATTACATATATATAACTCAATACAAACTATACAACACCAATTTCATACACCAATTCGAAACCTTATACACCATATCCATCACCTATATATATAACACCTTCCATAAACCTAACACAATTTCTAAAACTAACAAATTCTCATTTCAACCATGTATTGACACCAATCCTCCTTTATTTCTTCCAATTTGTCTTTTGTGTAGGTGGCACACTTGAATTCATCAAAATACTACATTTTACATAATATGCAAGATTTAGTTAAAAGTAATTAATTAGATGAAATATCTGATAATAAATCTTAAAATAAATTATAACTTATATATAAATTCAAACCATGGTTGGAATCTCTATGTGTTAAAAAAGAATAATTTATTTCATGAATCTCAAGACAAAATAACCACAATCGATACCATTACGTTGCCGAGGACACTACACATAGAAAAAAAATGTATTAATAAGTATCATAGATGACTTGTCTTATCAAGTAGCATTACTATTATAATATCAAATCATACCTCCACTCTTATCCATGTAATGTTGTTTGCTTTGGTCTTTGGTACCCGAGCTTGTGGTTGTGATCGGAATAATTTTATGGATCTAACATATTATAAACGGATAGTTAGAACAATCTCACATAAATAAAGAAATACACACGCGAATATTTAGAACAATCACATCACTTACGTATCAATCATATTCTTCATCTCCGGGTATTTTGTTTGATCACCCTCAAGCGAATCCAGATAATAGACAATTTCTTTTATCGGATTAATTACAAGCAACAACCAGTGTCCACTGTAAAATAAAACAAAAGTATAGATGTAAATGTTATACACAACGTAAAAAAGCGAAAAATTATAATAAAGGAAGTTAGGATGAAAATTTTATCCATGGACAGTATTATACGCTAAAAGATACAACTTCTCTGTATCAATGTTGGTCATAAATGCACTTGCTACGTGATCTTTGACCTCATCTGGAGTTCGAGTGAGTAAATTTGCATTAACACAGTTGGGAGCCAAGAAGGAGTATCTTTCAGTCAATTGACGTGGGAGCATCAATTTTTCATACAAGAACCTGAAATAAAAACGAATTATAATAAATATGTTATTATAATTAACATTCTAATATTCATTGAAATGAGTAAATAAATTGATCAATAAAATAAATAAAATCGATGGATTACCTGATGTATGAATTCATAACAGCGACGCCTAATTCAAAATGCGTAAATATCTTATCAAAGTCTTCTTTAGAAATTAATTCTGAATAGGCAAACCCAAAAATACCTGCTTCCATAGGTATTTCACGGATACCACCTTCCATAAAATCCGTTGTGCCTACAATTGTTTCAAGGCACAACCGAAATCGAGAAATAGATGCTTTTTTTGCCTTGGCGACTACTGGCTTCTTGTTCTTGCTCCCTTGTTGCACCTCTTGTGTAGGAATCTGAAAATCATATAAGTTATAAACTTAGTAATCATGAAGCTTTTGAATTCGGATCACAGAATTAACATTTTCGATACATATATATCATTGTACCCCTTTTTGTGATGCAACTGACTCGGTTTGCCACAAATCCCTTTATCTTTTGATTTGGATTTTGTAGGAGTCTAACAATGTCATGTAAATAAAATGTAGGTAAAAGTAAGCATAACATAACTTATATGCAAGTAAAACATTTGAAAACTAAAAGGTTAATGATGGTTTTCAATATACCGAGTCATCTATGACGATGAGGTTTGACGGCCATGCAACATATGACCCTATTGCGTCCCCCACCAATGTTGCATCTGAAACTTCATCAGGTATAGGTAGTAACGCACCCCGCTCTAAAGCAATATCAATCGAAACCTTCAAAAATCCAGCAGGGAGCGGTCTAGTGTGAAGGACGTCTCCGGGAGTGTTATGCACTTTTCCCTTGCCAACCATTCGATATGTCGGTGCCGATAAATATAGCTGACAAGGTGAAATGCCCTAAACAAAACAAAAAAAAATACGAAATTGTTATTGTGCAATGATGTCAATATAAAAAACTGTACTAAATTAATAAATATAGTTACCTCCAGAATTTTTTGTTGACAATTGATATTGGCCTTGTCACTAGTATCTTTAAATTCTGAACCGCGCCTTTCCGACATATATCTTTTCTTTATCCTGTTGCAGTTCACGAACTTGAGCTCTCAATTCTTCCAACGTTTCCATCAACTCTCTATTGCTAGGATTTTTTGTCTTTGAACGCTTATAAAAGGAAGATGGAGTGACTCCAAATCCCTTACCCCTCACACGACCAGAATACTCAGGAACATTTAATACTCGACTCAGTATGCTCCTGCAATCCTGATCTTCTGTGGCAGTTAAGGACTGAGATAGAGTCTCCTGAAATTCAATATTAGAGTCATGCACAAATATATTAGATAAACAAGAACTTTATATCTAATTAAACAAATAACGTTATACTTACACATTGTTCAAAAACTTGTTGAACACCTTCAGTAACTACTTCATCCTTTCCCACACGGACAACCTTCCACAAAACATGCTCCGGAACAGATGTTTCTTCACTTTTCTCCTCTGCAAGCTACACATTAAGTCAAGAATTAGGATGAATAATAATACAAAAAGACCATAGCAATTATATATACTTACAATTTTTTGTTCCAAGCGTGCATATCCCAAACATCCTTTCTGGTATGGATACGCGGGTTTCGAGGCTCTTTGACGATTAACGTCACTCACAACCTGCATAAACAATTAAAAGTCATATCAGAACACATGTAATAACTACATGAATATAATACAATGTTCATGATAAATTAAATTAAGATTACGTGTAATTTTTCAGTTCTTCGTTTGGCGACAAAAGTGTCCCATTCTTTGGGTGCAATCAAGTCCGCATACTTCTTCGGGCATTCCGCTTCAACAAAATTTCCTTGGGCATCCCTCAGAAACTTGTTGGATAAAAATGCTTAGAACCCTCTAAGTCTTCTTCCGGCTAATTGAAGACAATATGTTTGCTTATCGTCACCAATGTTAAAAGATCTCTACAATAACAAATAAAGTGTGTCAGTATAATTAATTTAAAAATATAATCGTCAAACATAACAAATAACATCACATATAGTACCTGTATCTCACTCCATATTTTATCTTTGGCGGGTTTCAACTGTGGATTTCGCCAATTGTCACACGTAATAGGAACTAGTGAACGAATAAGTGCACCAATGTAACTAGTCAACATTGCGCCATTAGGCTCAATTAGTTGACCTGTTTCATTCCAATGAATGTCGTATTTTATTCTCTTGTCTCTAGCACGAATAACTCCTTTCATGATTGTTATTCCTCTTGAAATATCTACTTCCGCATCTTGAACTGATTCTTTTGGATCATTCTTGGAAGTATCGTGCGAGTTCTCATCATTAGTAGTCATTTTACCTATAATAAAGAAAAACACATATAAATCCATAATCCGTATTCCATAATCCAGTCTCAAATATGAAATGACAAGTACGTAATATAATTCGTAATCCATAATCAGTTGAACATAATATAATCCATAATCAAATATGAAATGACAAACACACGACAAACATATAAGTCCATGATCCATAATCAAATATGAAATGACAAACACATGACAAACTTATAAATCTATAATCTATAATCCATAATCCATAATCATTCTCAAATATGAACAATACATGACAGAATATATAATTTTACTATTACCTTTTTATTAACGGCTATTTCTTTTCCGGGTAGAAAGATGTTCTACTTGTCTCTTAACAACACGGGTGGATGGATTGATCCAAATTCCCTCATTATGATCATTTCTAATATATGATTCACTCGCTCCATCAGTCTCATCTTGATCACTTATAATATATGATGCATTTGCTCCAACAATATCACCTTGATCTCCAATGTTATCATCAATTACTTTGTTAGATAAAAGCACTATAGACCATTTCGTACTTGTCAGGTCAGTGACATAAAACACTTGTCTAGCTTGAGAGGCTAGAATAAAAGGCTCATCTTTGTACCCCACCCTATTAAGATCCACTTGCAAAAATCCTGACTTATCCATTCGTATGCCACTATTATTTTCAACCCACTTGCAACCAAAGATAGGAATTTGAAACTTCTCATAATTAAAAATTCAAATGCGCTCGATAACCCTAAAATATGACATATTTGCATATTTAGGGTTTAAGTCCTTCACACTTGAAATGTGCATTGATTCAGCTACCAAGGTGACACCACTATTTTGCATTGTACTTTTGTCATCTTGTTCTTTGGTATAAAATGTGTATCCATTAATTGCGTATGCGCTATAAGAAAACACATGCAAACTTGGACCATATGCTAAACATCTCAACCTTTCTAATATTGAAGTGGGATCTACTCAAAACTTTGAATAAATGTGATCCTTAAACCATGGTATGAAACTTCGATTGTGCTCTCGTACTATCCAATTTTCATTTCTATTCGGATTTAAACCTCGGAGAAAATCCTTGTGCATTTCAACATACGGTTCAACCTCATTGTCATTGTGCAGAACATACAAATGCACTTGCTCCCATTCAGCCCTTGATACGGTCACAATTTTATTTCCAATTAACTTTTTTCCTTCTTTTTTTTCAACGACGTGAGATTTGGGAAGTCCAATGGATTGAACGTTGGAAAGATATTCAGTACAAAACTCAATCGCTTCTTCAACAATGTATCATTCAATAATACAACCCTCTGGTCGACTTCGACTTTTCACATACCCTTTTAATATTTTCATATATCGTTCAGCAGGGTACATCCATCTCATATAAGCTGCTCCACACAATTGTGTCTCCTTTACAAGATGAACAACTAGATGTACCATTATGTCAAAAAACGAGGGAGGAAAAAACATTTCAAGCTCACACAATGTAATGACTATTTCTTTTTGCAATGTTGGTAAGATCGCAGGATCGATCACCTTACTACAAATTGACCTGAAGAATAAACACAATTTAGTTATTGTGCGTCTTACTTTTTCTGGAAAAATAGAACGTATACCTATTGGTAGAAAATGTTCCATTATAACATGGCAATCATGCGTCTTTAAACTCTTTAATTTGAGGTCTTTCATAGACATAAGTCTTCTAATATCTGAAGAGTATCCTTCTGGAACTTTAACTTCACTTAGAAACTTACACAATATTTTTTCTCCTTTCTAGATTGAGTATAGGCAGCAGGTGGTAGATATGTTTGTTTTCCTTTCTTCAAGGGTCTTAATTGAGTTCTTATCCCCATCATTATCAAGTCATTTCTTGCTTTAAGGTCATCCTTAGACTTTCCTTGTATATTGAGTAACGTACCAATAACACTGTCAAATACATTTTTTTCAATATGCATAACATCAAGAAAATGTCTTACATACAACGACTTCCAATATGGCAATTCAAAAAAAATTGACCTCTTCTTCCACCCACTCTTGACAAGGGTGTGTGCAAAAGGCTTGCCAAACTGCGTACTCACATCTTTCACCTTTTCAAAAACTTGATCACCTGTCAATATAGGTGGAGCTCTACCTTGTTCTGCCTCTCCATTGAAGGCTTTTCTCCACCCACGGTAGTGATGATTAGAATTTAAGAATCTACGATGACCGAGAAATACATTCTTCTGACCAAACTCCAATTGCGTCCAATCTGTTTTATCTTCACAAATAGGATACGCACATTGACCTTTTATGCTATACCCTGATAGATTTTCGTATGCTGGAAAATCATTAATTGTGCCAAACAACATCGCCCTCAAGTTGAAATTTTCTTTCCTATATCCATCATAGACCTCCACACCGTTCTCCCACAAAATCTTTAAATCTTCGATTATGGGTGTCAAGTATACATCTATGTCATTCCCTGGTTGTTTAGGCCCAGAAATTAACATAGATAACATCATGTACTTACGCTTCATACATAGCCATGGAGGTAGGTTATAAATCATAATAATCATAGGCCATGTGGTATGTGAGATACTTTGAAGACCGTGTGGGTTCATTCCATCAGTAGATAATGCCAAGCGAAGGTTTCTTGCTTCTTCTCCAAAATCAGGATAATCATTATCAATTTTCGTCCACTGTGGTGAATCTGCCGGATGACGAAACTTTCCATCTATAATTCTTTCATCTGCATGCCAAGTCAAGTTTCTTACATCAGTTTCACTACGGAACATGTGTCTAAATCTTGGAATTATAGGAAAATACCACAAGACTTTTGCTGGAGAAAACTTTTTCTTATATCGATCGAGAGACACCGCATTTAGGACACTCATTTAACAATGCATACTTATTTCGAAACAAAACGCAATCGTTTGGACAGATATGTATCTTATCATAGCTCATCCCAATAGAGCACAACATCTTTTTGGCCTCATATGTTCGATTGGGAAGAACATTATCCTCCGGAAGCATATCTTTCATAAGGGCTAATAATTCTGTAAAACTTTTATCCGACCATTCATTACCCGCCTTTAAGTTGTACAACTTTAATACCGCAGATAATCTTGTGAATTTAGTGCAACCCTTATACAACGTTTTGTCTGCATTGCTTACCAACCTCTCAAACATTTTGAGACAATCCTGAAGATCTTCTTCAAGTGCTTCTGCAATCTCTTCGACTCGATCACAATCGTATGTATCTGTGGCATTGTCGTTTGAAGCATAGGTCTTATTATCCCCCGGTTCAACATTCCCATTACTTTTCTCACCATGAAGTGTCCAACTTGTATAACTTCGATCAATTCCATGCCTCTTTAAATGCGACTTCATTTGACCCACGTCAATCCGACGCCCAACACAGCAACCCAAGCAAGGACATGTGATTCGACTGGGGTCTTTGGCGTGTTCATCAGCAAACTTAATGAATTCTAATACCCCATTCTCGCACTCTTTCGACAATCGATTGGACGACATCCATTTTTTATCCATGGTTTTACTAAGTAAGCAAAACAAAAACAAAAGAATAACTACGTACCTGTATATATAGAAGTCAGCAACTTCTGGACTGAACGACAAAGTGTAAGATTCTTGAAAACGATCCGAATTCACTCTTCACAAGTAACCCCTATAGCAAATGAACGTAAGTTAGTAACTGATGGTGTATACCACATATAACAAGACAAATTTAGTATGTAATATGACAAACAAGAAATATCGGAGGAACAAGTCAAAGTTTCAAGGAACATATTTAGTAAACATCATCATTAAATCAAATAGCATGGTATAGTTTCAACTCAACATTGTCAAAAAAAACAACTTCAATCAACTCTCAAATAGCATGGTATAGTTTCACTATTTATCATTTTCAATCAACTCTCAAAATAACAATTAATTTCAATCATCTCTCAAAATAAATTCAAACACTAGTTCACTTAACTACTAATTTCATTATCATTTTCAATAACAACCAAATTCTTACATCATTAAAATTTTCCGATAAATATTCACTTAAACTTTACAAATAGCCCCATAACAACCTCAACAATCTAACTTCTACAACACTATTAACTACCTTGAATTTTCTAATTAATCACTATTCTACAAATTTTACACATTAAACTAACTTCTACTATTCTACAAATTAATCATTAAACTAACTTCTACAAATTAATCACATTTTACACAATAATCACTATACTAACTTCTACTAATTAATCATTAAACTAACTTCTACAAATTAATCACATTTTACACAATACTCACTATATACTTACTTCTACTAATTAATCACTTTTCTGCAAATCAAAAATCAACAACTATTATCAAATCAAATTTATCAACTAACATCAACAATCAAAAATCAAATCAAAAATCAACTAATAATACAACTAATACCAAATCAAATCAAAAATCAACTACTAATCGCATTTCCAATTAATCACTAACAAACTTCTACAAGCCAAAAAATGAAAACCTAACATTAACAACTAATAATACAACAAATATATCTCACAGAACTTCTATAAATCAAATTTATCTCATAACAAATTCCATTAATGGAAAGAAAACTAGAAAAAAGAGAGTAAAAAACTCACCAATAGCGGACGGAGGGAAAGCAACGAACATAGGAAAAAGGGAGACGATGAATAGTGTCGCGAGCGGACGGTTGCTAATGGTGTTTCGTTGGTTTGGAGAAAAAAGGGAGAAGATGAACAGTGTCGCGAGCAGAGAGTTAGGGTGAAAGGCAAAATAGAAACGGTCATAAGAAAATAGAGGGAATATATTTTGATTTTAATATTTTAAAAGACCTAAGGCAGCGCTTTTAAAAAGCACCTTCTTATGTTACTGCTTTAACAGCGCTTTTGGGATAAAAGCGCTTTCTTATGTGGGATTAATGAAAGGCCTTTAGCAGCGCTTTTTAAAAGCGCTGCCTTATGGTACCCCTTTAGCAGCGCTTTTCAAAAGCGCTGCCTTATGGTACCCCTTTAGCAACGCTTTTCAAAAGCGCTGTCTTATGTCCCCCATATAGCAGCGCTTTTTTCTTTCGTTTTTTATTTCTGTTTTTAGCGAAACATATAGCAGCATTTCTGCCAAAAGCGCTGTCTTTGTTGTGCTGCAAAAAATAATTTTTGGCGTAGTGATCTCAAGATAATTATAATACTTTACCAATAAAAAAGTAAATTATCAGACGATATATAATCTTATAATACAAATTATTATAAATTCAATAATATAATATTTAGTGTGTTAATCTCCCATATTTAGTCCATAAAATAATAAAATTTTCATTTGTCAAGAGTAAGTAGAATACATAAGAAGCATGTCAATGTAAAGGTTTATACGAACACACCTTTTCCTTTTTCTTTTATTTATTTATTATTTATTATAATTATGTACTATATTTCATTAAAACACTATTAAACTCTTCAGCACATTATTAGATATATGGGTGAGACAAAATCTTAATTGTGGCAGCAAAAGAGAGAGAAAATAAAAGAGAATCACCGTTATAATCTCCAATTGATCGGGTGTAAACCAACTCACTGTAAGTGCACAGCCTATTGAGTAGTTTTAAAAGATATCAATCCCACAAAGACCAATAGTCAAAAGTCTATCGTCACTGATTGCTACGGTGTTTATTTAAGGCGAGCAAAAGAAGTTAAATGCGGTGATAAAAATTGCGCTAAAATAAGAACTAAATAAAATTGGACAAACAGTGCGGAGATGCGGGGGTCTATTAATTAACCGTACTCTTATTATCTTTAAAAGGAATTTCCAATGGGGCAGCATTCTCTGTTTCGTAAAGGGCTAATTTGACGGGAACCATTGCTTTCACGCATACAAAACCGAACTTACTCTCTAATTTATACCTTCCATCGTCACTCATGGTCGGTGCTCAATGCGTTAAAGTAGTAAGCCTATTTATAAGAATGTAAGTGTATAACCATAGTAAGGAATTAGGTGGGACATCTTGTTTTGTAACTGAAGTACATAGGCTATACGAGTGACTATTCCCCTACATGAATAGGTCCCACTGAAGATCGGGCTACACCTGGTAGGTTTTGGATGAGGAGGGCACCAGAAGTAACAGAATCATCTTCGGTGATGCAGTAAAGAATGAATAGCTCTTCCGCGCTTACTGGCTCACAGGTTTCACTCCTACCAAAGAATTTCTGGGCTAAGATCATTTGGAAATTCCTAAGTGTTGGGTTATGGATTCGGTTTGAAAACTGGGTGGCTGGGTTGGGGTCTGCATTATTGGTGATTTCCTTCCAAAAAATTTCTAGAGTATCGTCTTGGTAAAAACAGAGTGGAATTTCTGGATGGGCATCCAGACCAATTTGGAATCCTAAAGGATATGCGGTCGCGGTGGAGTCCACGTCCTCGACAGGGATCATAGATAAGTGAACTGAGAAACTCGAGGGTGAGTTTTCTATAGGTCTCATGCTTAAATTCTGAGAATTCCTCCCAATCAATTCGGCTAACCATATAACTTATACTTATTTCAATTCCTAGGGTTGTCATGAAGGTTGTGTCAGGATATCTGGTGGGTAGCATGGGTATTTCAGATAGGACTGCGTAACGTCTTCTCTGGTCATCATCTCTGAACCTAATCTCCATGTCATCAATGTTCTGCATGCTGAAAATATGGTTAGAATAAGCTACGTAGAATGTTGAGCCCTGAAACATTCGAAATCAAATAAGTTAGCCTTGTTAGAAGAGATAATTCACCTTTCAAGGAAAAATAATCAAAAAGACAAAATCATGGATTGTCTCCCATGCAGTGCTTCGTTTAATGTTGGTAGCTCGACTTATTAAAACTACAGAGTGAAAGTCCAATTAATGGGTTTTTTCCAAGGCCACTTATTGAGCCATCTTTCATATCCTCCCCCTTTCTTTTCTTTCCATTATAGAGCGGTTCATATCTTAAGTAGGGAGGGATTAGATCTAGCTTATTCCTTGGTGTTGAAGATTCTGGTTTGCCGTTAATTCCTTCTCAAGTTTTATGATTCCTTGGTTTTTCTCTTTTGGTTGTAGGAACATGCCTTTTTGACCTAGCTTTTAAAGAATTTAGCGGAAAAGAGTTTCTAAACTTTTCTTTATTATAACTTCCCTCGATCAATTTATTGATTACCTTGGGTTTTCCTACGGGGTCAGCCTCATAGGTTGCTGTGCCAATAGGTATTTGTGTAAGCGATGCTATTTTTGTCCCTAATTCCTCATTACTAAGTACTAAGGATTTGATAGAACTATTTAGTCGCTTAAGGAATTCATTAGCGAGAAGAGCATGGTCTATAAATTTTCTATTATAGACAGTCTGAGTTTCTACAAACCTTGGCACCATGGATTCTAACCTAGAGAGAGCTTGTGAACTAACAAAGTTTTCTACCAATATTTCAAGATTTGACTTATAGGAACATTGTGGGCCCTTGAAATATTTAGATTGGTGATCGAAAAAAGAATTTAGATAATCCATCTAAAATGCCTTAATCTAAACGAAGTGACAACTAGTTCACGATATTTTGACGTAATTGGTCCCCGGCAATGGCGCCAAAAACTTGATCGTGTGTAAACCAGCTCACAGCAAGTGCATAACCTATCGTGTAGTTTTAAAAGATATCGATCCCACAGAGACCAATAGTCAAAAGTCTATTGTCACTGATTGCTGCGATGTTTATTTAAGGCGAGCAAAAGAAGTTAAATGTGATGATAAAAATTGCGCTAGAATAAGAACTAAATAAAATTGGACAAACAGTGCGGAGATGCAGGGGTCTATTAATTAACCGTACTCTTATTGTCTTTAAAAGGGATTTCCAATGGGGTAGTATTCTCTGTTTCGTAAAGGGTTAATTTGACGGGAACCATTTCTTTCACGCATACGGAATCGAACTTACTCTCTAATTTATACCTTCCATCGTCACTCTTGGCCGACACTCAATGCGTTAAAGTAGTAAGTCTATTTTTAAGAAATTAAACTCTTTACTCAATAGAAAAGGAATTTTTGATTGGAAAGCTTAATTTAAAAAGGGTCCTTAAGCTCTCGCTTAAGCACCAGATTTTAAACCTATAAACGCGCGCGTTCGTAAATAGTTTTAAAACCAACTTGTTAGATACCTTAGACTTCTCAGGTTAATTAATAAAAGGGTTTTCGCATAGTTTATTAACTAAGAACTAAACAATTCAAAATAAGACGCAGAAAAATTGTTTAAAAACCAAAACATCCCCAACGGTAACTTTATAAGAAAGATAAGGATCCGTTTAATTGAAGTCCTCACATCTCAACACCAATAAAATTAACTCGACACGATAACGTAAATAAATGCGATTAATTTTATAACGGGATAAAACATTGCAAATGTAATTGAACAATGCGGTTTAAACGAAAGTAGACGATAAACTGGAAAATAAAGGCAACAAACGTAAATAAAGTAATTAAATAAAAACCTGCTCCGAACAGAGTCTTGAATCTGATACAATAAATGCTGAAATAATCTCGACGGAAATAAAACTTGTACAAGGACGATCTAAACTCGATACAGACTCGATTCGTGACGCAATAACTCTTCAGTGTGAAGGGTTACGCTTACAATTGGACAGAATATGGCCTAAGTGTGCACAAAACTTGGATCCCCCTCAAAGTGGAGGCATCGGGGGGTATTTATAGGAGTGTAAAACCCTAGAAATCACCCCTGAACTGCTTCTAAGTCATGGAGAAAAAATAGGACCAGTTGTGGAGACTTGAAGACCAAGGGAAACCCTTTTGTGGCTGCCTGGCGTCTATAACGTGTGGCGACCGCCACACCTTCATGGCAAGCGCCATGCTACCAAACTGAATTTGACTTAGTCTTTTGACCGTTAGTGTGTGGATCACTCATGGCCACCTCATGGTG
Organism: Lathyrus tuberosus; assembly: GCA_022829125.1. Classification (NCBI taxonomy): domain Eukaryota; kingdom Viridiplantae; phylum Streptophyta; class Magnoliopsida; order Fabales; family Fabaceae; genus Lathyrus; species Lathyrus tuberosus. The sequence goes on along the minus strand of JALAZF010000199.1, from coordinate 1,688,039 downwards.
AACGCCATGGTGGTCGCCATCATCCTGAACCATATCTCGTTTCTTCTGCTTTTTGTCCGTTTTGCTTCGTTCCTTCGCAAAAGGCTCCTGAATGACTAAATACCTTAAAACATAGAAAATATCAGCATAACAGTATAAATACAAATCAAAACAACTCTAAAACATGCACTAATCAAGTTAAATAAACGGTGAAATCTCATGTCATCACCAATCAGAATTAAATATGAATTGCTCATGATTTATTCCATTCAAAAATATTTGTCAATCTCAATAACTTTTTCTACTAATGTATATTAGAATTTGTAACGGAAACAAATGTCACAATCGAGTATCTCGTCCTTTTTTATTGAATATATAGATAGAATGTATCAATTGAATGAAAATTAACATATAACAAATGTAATTTACTTAAAACCAATAATTCTCTAGTAATCATTTTCTACCAAATTTGTTTTGATTAGAGTAACATAATCATGTTACCAACTATAGGATTATGAATTTAAACATATTAGCATAATAGCTTTAAAATATATCTAATAAGATTCTGATACCAATTGATAAATTTAAGAGAATTGATATATACAAATTATATCATATTATTTAATTAATGAATACTCAATAATTATAGAAACGAGGTACGTTGTTGAATTGAAGAGATTGCCGATTGAAACGAGTGAGTACGAGAGGATTACTACTCTCATTGACATTTAGGGTTTTTGAAAGTACGTTAATCGTTTAATGGAAAAAAAAACTTAAATAGATAAAAGGACGAGGGCAGTGAACTCTCATTGGACTTAACTGAATGCTCTAATCCATTACGGTCCATTCAGGTACAAAACTCAATTAAATAATTCATCAATAATTATTGTTTAATAACAATTGACCATGTTATAACTAATTAAGAATTGATTATGGTAAAACAATGATTAATTAGATAATTAATATGACAATATTTTCACGAAGATTTGTAATAATTTAGAATGACAATGGTTCATGAAAAAAATACAATTCTCCATTCTGTGCATGACTTCTTAAATCGATTAAACGGATAACTGATTTAACAAGTGCAGAATAACTTTCAAATTTCAAACAGTTTTCCAAAATTGAAATAGCAACAGGTTTTATTAAATCGGTTAATCAGTCCTGACTTAAAAAGTGCAACGAATCTGACTTAAAAAGTGTAGACAACTTTTTAAAAAATCAGTTTTTAGTGCCTTTACTTCAAAGATTTTTATGCATGATAATTTGAGAACTTTAGAGATAAATATGAGTATTATTTTATGAGAATCAAAAGTTTATACATAATGAATTGACATTTTTTTTTTGATAAGCAACTTCATTAATGGGAGATTAAGAAAATCTCAAAACAAAAGAACTACAAACACCAATGGTCGAAAAGACAATCACAAAAAGTCGAATCGGAATTTATACCATTCATATAACCTACATTTCTTACTATCAACTTGACCTAAAATCAACCAATTCCACGACATGACTTTAATTTCACTAACAATGTCGTCAACGTCGTACAAAGCTCCTTTGAACAAAATGTTATTTCTTGCCCTCCAAATGATCCAACAAGTAATAAGCCAAATTGAATTTATCTTCCGTACTCTACAACGGCCTTTAAGAAGCAAATTCCAAGCCTTCGCGTGAAGAGTAACGCTACCTTCCGGAATAATGTCTATGTCCGCCCATTCGCATATCTTAACCCACACCAAAGACGAAAATTGACAAGAGAATAATAAATGAGAATTATCCTCTAAATGGCGGAAACAAAAAACGCAAACCTTGTCGTGCTCATTATGAATAACGCTTCTTTTCACCAGGTTGGATCTCGTTGGAAGCCTGTCGAGAACCATCCTCCATCCAAAAATATGCACTTTCGCCGGTATGACCGTCTTCCAAAGTAACTCCAGAAAATCTGCTATATCAGACTCAATAACACTAACAGAGAAGGAATTATTCAAGAAAGAATAGAATGAATTAACGGTAAACTCCTTTGAATCGTTTAACGGCCATTGCCACTCATCCTGCTCATCTTTAATGACAGTGGCAGCTTCCAATAACAGGCTGCAATCTCTCCTTTCCATATCAACAGTAGAGTCATCACTATCCGCCATACCAGGAGGGTTCCATCTCCAAATATCTCCTTTGAATACATTAGTATTAAGATCAATTTCCTTTACTTCTAAAAAATCCATAAACTTTTACATTCTTGATTTTTAATTTTAAACTTTTTCTTCTTTAAAATTTTTTCTTTAATAAATTTTTGTATTCATCAAAACTAAGATAATAATGATGATAAATATCTTCTTCATAGAGCGAGTTAGCAAAATAAAAAATCTTTTTAAAGGGGTGAGGTTTGATGTGTTATTGGTGATTTCAACTTTGTTAATTGCTTTCAAGATAGAATTGATGCTATTGGGGTTCAATCGTAAAATGACTGAACATAATGTGTTGAGTTAGAAGACTTTATCTCCCATATGGATCCGCTTGAACTCTACTTAACGGGAAGGTGCTACACTTTCTACCAACATAATAATGTGCGGGATTTCATTAACCATATTAGGATCTTAATTTCAGATGACTTTTTTTCTAAAAGCCAATTAAATTAAGGGAAGAACACAAACAGTGTTCAAATTAGGATACACGTTACAAAGCAACGAAAAAAACAGTGAGATTTTCAGCCAACTCTAATCTAGCTATCTTTTTAAAAGATCCATACAAAAAGTTAAAAAATTAGAGTTGGGATAACAAATATCACTCACCTTAATTTCAGATGACTGATACAAAAAGAAACGACAATGATCAAATTATTTAAGCAATTTTCTTTAAATTTTTCTATTTTTAGAAGAATGAATGTTTTGGTGTTGTAATTTTTGTTTTGTGCACACGTAGTATGCCTTTTGACGAAAGTATAATTTTTGTGAAAAAAATTAAGGGGAAAATAAAATTTAGTTATCTTCCTTTTACTCATGGTCTTGTAGGAGATATTACTCATCTTAAAAGTAAATAAATTGACCTCCATTAATAGAAGAGGATTTTTTAATACACCACCTAAGTTTCTTAGGCACTATGTGAAATTTCATTTTTGTCTCCAGATTCCGGATTTGCACATCCGGACGCACCAAATTTTTAAAAAACGCTGATATGTTCCGGATGTGCACATCCGGAAGAATTCCTGATTTGCAAATCCGGAAAAAATCAAAAGAATTTCATAAAATCATTTACTTCTAAATATAATTAAATCCAATATAATTAAAATTAATATCATTTTTTCAATATAATTAAATCCAATATAATTAAAATTCATATTAATTAAAATTAATATGATATTTAATATGATTAATTTTTTTCAATATAATTAATATGATTAATATGGTATTTAATTTTAAATGATTTTTTTATATTGAAAAAATTAATTTAATTATATTGGATTTACAATTATATAGTATTTACTTCTAAAATTGGATTTAATTATATTGGTATTTAAAATTATATGGTATTTACTTTTAAATTATATGGTATTTACTTCTAAATTATAATTAAAATTATATGGTGGTATTTACTTCTAAAATTAATTTAATTATATTGAAAAAATCATATTAATTTTAATTATATTGGATTTAATTAAATTGGATTTAATTATATTGAAAAAATCATATTAAGTTTAATTATGTTGGATTTTAATTATATTGAATTTAATTATATTTAGAAGTAAATGATTTTATGGAATTCTTTTGATTTTTTCCGGATTTGCAGATCAGAAACTCTTCCGGATGTGCACATCCGAAAAAAACTGAAAAATTTTAGAGAAAGGGTGCGTCCGGATGTGCACATCCGAAAATTGGAGGCAAAAACGAAAATTCAGGTGGTGCCCTAAAAACAAAGGTGGTGTGATAAGAAACCTTCTAATAGAATTAGAGGAATTTACTTGACATTCACAAACTTGCACTTGTCATCCCTACATTTTCCTGTATTTTGAAAAATTCTATGATTTTATACTATTATCTTTCAAAAATGTTCAATGTAAAAGATTTTGAAAATAAATCAATTATTTTATACCAAATTTATGAAAGTGTCGATGCAAATTATAAGGGTACACCGTTTTTTTAATAAATTCAGTAATCGATTTTTTACAATTATTAACCACAAAATTAAGATTAAATCAGTATAAAATCATAATTTTTATAAAAATCATAATTTTTATAAAATAATAATTTTTAAAAATATTTATGGACGTATACCAATTATTTTCAAATTCTATATAAAATCATGAATTTAAAAAAAATTAAGATTAAAAAATCCAATTCTTGATTAGTTGATAGTGAGATCTAGATCCTAAGACTTTAATGAGGAAGTGACAAACCTTTAGCTTTTTAATTATCGACTCTTCAAAGTAAAAAATACACACACATACCGCTTGAAGTACATGCATAATATATCGTTGAATGAGTAACTCTGAACACAAGCAGGATTAGTTGTTCAATATCACAAAACAAAGGCTTAAAGCTAATCATTTAAAAATAATTTTGATATTAAATTTACTACACAGGATAGTGTTTAAAACATTAAAAGTGAACAACCGTTGTATTCGTTTTCTAAATAAATAGAAACAATAAAATTAATTGTAAGCTATGAAACCTGGACTCGGACACGGACACGGGACACGACACGGACACGGACACGGGCACGAGGACTCCGCTAATATAAAAAACATAGGACACGGACACGACTATATATATTTTATATATTAATATAATAATTCAATTTATGAACACAATTTATAAAGAGTTTAAAATGAGAAGCAAAATTTACGTTAGTTTAAACTTTTTTTTACACAAATGTTTAGTGTAAACTTATTACTTTCAATCAACAAAAAAGAAAAACATAAATTCACCAAAACAAAATGATACAAATCATATCATAGTCACTTCACATTAAGAAAAATAGTTTTTAAGCCTGACGCATCTAAAGATAAGTCAGCAACTTCAAAAAATTCACTGTCATCAAATGATCCTAACTCATCTCAAGCGACATCCCACGTTTAAGTTTCCTCTTGATGATATTGGGGAGTGCTCTTTGATAGAAGTCATCTTGTTTTTCTAAAACTTTCGCTCGATGTAGTGCCATCTTATTTTTCTTCAAAGAATGGGTAAATGAATATGTGCTCCAATTTCTTTCACAATATGACGATGAATAAGGTTGTGCGAGTAGCTTTAAGCGCAACTTTTTTTTTAAAAAAAAATTCTAAAAATTATTTAGTTGGATTTTTTTTTAAATTCTGAAATTTTTTGAGTTGGACAGTGTCCTATATTTGAAATAAGGTGTCGTATTCGTGCCCGCTGCGATTTAATTTTTTTTTCCATTGGACACTTCAAAAACGTATCAGATACGTATCGTACATGTGTCGTACACATATCGGTGTCGGACACGTGTCCGATACGGCGACACGCCGTGTGAATGGCGTGTCGGAGCTTCATAGATTGTAAGGAAGATCTATATTCTCCGACAAACAAGAGTAGAAAGATAACTACCAAGGACTTCTATCCATGATCACGGTATTTGACGTCGAAACAATGGACAAGAATAAGTTGATGAATTGTTGATGCATTTATCGATCCAGAAGACAATACATTTTTTATGAAAAATTTGTGAGCATTTTGTAGAAACAAGATCCGACATAGCACAAAACTCTTCCAAACAAATTGAAATTTGTCGTGTTGAATCAGAAAGACGGTTGTTAAATTGTAATTTTTTGTGTCAAAGTGTCGAAGCAAAGAAGTGTCGAAATGTCAAAACAGGTGTCGAAGCTTATATTAGTGCGTCGAAACAGTTGTTTCACACAGATTTGTTTTAGATTTGATTTAGATATGATTTAGATTTGATTTGATTTAGTTCAAAATAGATATTTTGGGCTTTTATAGTTTTAGGCTTTTGTAAACCTAAATCTATAAATAGGGAGCATCCCTTGTATTTTGTAATAACGAGAAGCATAACAAGTAGTGAAGATAATCACAGTACTTGTAACAATCACAGTTGCAGATTAGCAAGTGAATTAGTAATAGAAATCCCACAGTTCGTGGGTAACATTTTTTCTTCAAATATTTCTCCTTTCTCGTTTCTTTCTGGTTGTTTCTTCTTCATCTTTATCATTGTCATTGCGTGTTTGTGGGTTTGTTATCAATCTTGAGATCAAGATTGAAAGAGGAATTCCCATAGGTTGTGGTTGAATTCCAACATCTGGTATCTAGAGCTCCGGTTGCGATTCAAGGGAGGAAAATCGTGATGGCGATGAACTATCCGAACGGGCACTTTCCGGCGAGTCTTCCGATTCTCAAGAAAGACAATTATGAGAATTGGTTCAAGCAGATCAAGGTGGTTTTCTGTTATCAAGATCTTTGGGATCTTGTGAAGGAAGGAGTAACACCGCTTGCGGAGAACGCGACGGATCAAGAAAAGGCTGCACACAAAGAGTTGAAGAAGAAAGATTATAAAGCTCTCTTTATAACCCATCAGTGTGTTGATCCAGATAACTTTGAAAAAGTTAGTGATGTAGAGTCAGGGAAGGAAGCGTGGGAGATTCTTGAAAAGTCGTTTGGAGGCAGAGAGAAGGTGAAATAGGTGAGGTTACAAACTCACAAGAGAACCTATGAGTTGCTTCAGATGAAAGACAATGAAAGTATAACAGATTTCTTCACTAGAGTTACAAAGCTGGTGAATCAAATCAAGGTATGTGGAGAGGTGTTGACGTCAAGATCTTTTGTTGACATCAAGATCAGTTGTTGCAAAGATCTTGAGGTCATTGCCTCCAAAGTTCGACCACGTGGTAGTTGCCATAGAAGAGTCGAAAGACTTGTCAGTATTGACGAAGGAAGAGCTTCAAGGTACGCTTGAGTCTCATGAACAAATGATGGCTGAAAGAGCTGCAGGAAAGTCGAAGAGTGATATGGCTTTGCAGGCACAGTCAGAAAAGGAAAGGAAAGGCAAAGGAAGCGTGAATGGCAACAAAGGCAGAGGAGGCTACAACAATCAGAAGAAACCCTAGAACCAAGGCAACCAAAGAGGTGATGCTGCAGGTAAAGGAAGAGGTGGTGGTCGAAAGCCGGACAAAAGTCACATTCAATGTTTCAATTTTCAGAAGTATGGTCACTATGTTAGTGATTGTCCAGAAAAGAAGAAAAAACAAGAAACTGATGCAAAGCTGGCGAAACATGAAGAAGAAGAGACGTTGCTGATGGTCACAACAAAAGATGACGAAAGATTCCAAGATCAGTGGTACTTAGACTCAGGATGCTCATCACACATGACTGGAAGGAAAGTTTGGTTTATCAACATGAAGCCCTCGTCGAAGAACACAGTGAAGTTTGCAAATGACAACACTCTAGCAGCTGAAGGTGTTGGTGATGTTCTAATTATGAGGAAAGATGGCAAGAGGTCAACAATTTCCAATGTGTTGTACATACCAGGCATGAAGAGTAATTTGCTCAGTATAGGGCAGCTTGTCGAAAAGAACTACAAGGTAGTTGTCGAAGACAAGATGATGAGAGTTCTCGACGAAGGTGGTAGGTTGATCTTGAAGGCTCTAATGTCTCAGAATAGGACCTTTAAGATTGAACTCAAGGTGATGGAGCACAAGTGTCTAGCAACTGCAGCCAACAGAGATGAGTGGTAATGGCATTTTCGACTAGGCCATCTCAACTTCAATGACATCAGAGAGCTAAAGAGAAGAAATATGGTTTCAGGATTACCAGAAATCGACATTCCAAGTGAAGTCTGTGAAGAGTGTGTTCAGTCGAAACAACACAAGAATAGCTTCATGTTAATGTAATAATAGGGGGTGTTTTTATCGTCTCCACAAGGATTGTCGATATACGATGCTTGCCTTTCAATAGTTGCGATGTTTTAAGTTCAATGGTCTCAAAAGGTTCTCAATTGTTGTTAACATTAATTAGTAGCAAAGAGTAATTGGTGACAAAGAGTTTGTAAAAGTTTTAAGAAAGCATGTCAAGGTTAGGTTTCGCTAATCCTTCTCACATATATATGATTAATCCAGCATATGAACTCAGTTTCCAACCAATACAACCGCGTATCCTCCCGACTAAGTTTATGTCTAAAGCAAAGTCGTGAGTATCGTTGTTTAGACCGTCAGATGATATCTCACACTAACAATCTAAACAACAATCGTTAAGGTCAACACAAAGTGAATAGCAAATCCCAAATCTATGTCTAGAGTTTGATTTTTAAGAGATGAATTTATTAGGTCATGATTTGTAGAATCTATGTCTAGAGCAATACAAATCACACATAAAGCATTAAGAGAAAATAACTTCATCTATATTGATCAAAGACTTTGTTCATACACAAAAGATCAAAAGCAATACATATAATCAGGATCAACTACTTCTAACCTCAACATTGAGTGTTTAGCTACACATTCCCATGGTAGCATTGATGACAATTTGAAAGAGGAGATGAATGAACATCCACGTCGAATAATCGAGAATGGATATGACTTCAGCTTCTCAAAGTGAAATTACACTCTTAGATGATCACAATACTGAAAACTATGATTTTGTATGAAAATGGAAAAAAGATCCTTTACAAATAAAGTGAAAATCTATTTATACACATCAGAATTCTACATAATTCGCACTGCGAATGAGAGAAAATGGCACCTTAAGTGCCTCTGAGACTTAAACCGCCCCAAGCAGAAATCGTGGGTTCGCAGTGCGAACCATTCCTTCGCACAGCGAATCATTCGCTAGATCATTCGCACTGCGAACAAACTAGCGAGCCAGGACTTTTAAAATCCAATACTTACTGCCACCATTAGCTAGAATCTTCGCACTGCGAAACAACCAGCGAACCCTCGCTAGGAGTTCGCATTGCGAACTTTTGGTAATTTCAAAAGTGGAACTGTCTGCCACCATTCGCTGGCACCTTCGCTGACGTTCGCAGTGCGAACCTTCGCTGGTCCTTCGCCAGACACTTCGCACTGCGAATACCGTGTTGCAGCTACAATTTCAGTGGCAACTTGCATCCACTCAATGTGTCTCACCATCTTGATCCTTTCATGCCTAAACCTACACATTAACACACAAATTACAAGCTCCACTCATGTATTCCCATGTAAGCACTACAACACAATTTACCACTTAAATCAACCGATTCCACATGGAAAGTCATGAAAAATGCCAATTATTGCAAACAAATATATAACATGTTTGACATCTAACAAACTCTCCCCAACTAACTCTTTGTTTGTCCTCAAGCAAAGTATGCCTCTCACGAGGATTTGCTCGAGCATTCAATTCCACCAAGACAAGATAACCGACTCAAATAAACAACAATCACAACAAAGCACAATTACTCAATCCAAGAACTTACCATGTAAAAGAACTTGACTCCTAAACAATTTTCAAACAATGTTTCAAGAGACAACTATACAATGTTTCAAACAATTTAAGCGGCCCCATTTTGTTAATGTAATAATAGGGGGTGTTTTTATCGTCTCCACAGGGATTGTCGATATACGATGCTTGCCTTTCAATAGTTGCGATGTTTTAAGTTCAATGGTCTCAAAAGGTTCTCAATTGTTGTTAACATTAATTAGTAGCAAAGAGTAATTGGTGACAAAGAGTTTGTAAAAGTTTTAAGAAAGCATGTCAAGGTTAGGTTTCGCTAATCCTTCTCACATATATATGATTAATCCAGCATATGAACTCAGTTTCCGACCAATACAACCGCGTATCCTCCCATAAGCGAAGATTCCAAACGGACATGTAAAAGCGGTTTTTTCATGATCCTCCGAGTTCACAATAATTTGGTTGTAACCCGAATAACCATCCAAAAAATAGTAGAATTGTTGACTGGAAAGCCTTTCGAGCATTTGATCCATAAAAGGTAGAGGGAAATGATCTTTTCGCATAGCTTTGTTTAGCCTTTGGTAGTCTATGCACATTCTCCACCCGGTCACGGTTTTTGTTGGAATGAGCTCATTTTTCTCATTTCGGACCACCGTTAATCCGCCTTTTTTCGGTGCCACATGCACCGGACTAACCCACGGACTGTCAGAGATGGGGTAAATCATTCCGGCATTTAACATTTTCACCACTTCCTTCCTAACCACCTCTTTCATGATAGGATTTAAGCGGCGTTGAGGTTGAGCATCCGGTTTGAAGTCTTCCTCCATAAATATCCGATGCATGCAATACGAAGGGCTTATGCCTTTAAGATCAGACAAAGTCCATCCCATTGCATCCTGATTTTTTCTCAACACTTGAATTAAGCGGCTCTCCTCATTTTCAGATAAAATACTGCTTATGATCGTCGGTTTATTACCACCGTCATCGAGAAAAGCACACTTCAAGGTTGACGGTAACACCTTCAGTTCAAGCTTGGATTTTTCATCATTCACCACTTTTTTTAGAATTTCCTCTTCATACTCCCAAGGTTGCAACTCTTCTAAAGCTTCAAGCTCCAACAAACATTCTTCAAGAACTTGCTCTTCTTCAACCGAGAATACTTCCAAGGAATCATCCAAAGCTCTTTGTAAAGGGGTAACAACATGAATTTGCTTTGTGACATCAACAATCACTTCCTCCGTTGCATCGATTCGGAAACAATCACCTTTATCTTTCTTGTGCTTCATGGCATCATAAAGATTGAAACACACCTCTTCATCTTGGACTCTCACTTTCATGAGACCATCATCCATGTCAATTGCCATTCGAGCCGTTTTCATGAACGGCCTTCCAAGAATCAAAGGAGCATCCTCATCCTCCTCTATTTCAATAACCACAAAGTCTATCGGAAACAAAAATTTGTCCACTTTGACCAATACATCTTCCGCTACACCGTGAGGACGGGTAGTGGATTTGTCTGCGAGTTGCAACGTCATTTGAGTGGACCTCAATTCCATGTTTCCTAACCGTTTCACAATCGACAAAGGTATCAAATTGATACTAGAGCCTAAATCAATCAATCTGTTGCCCACATAGATATTTTCGATAGTAACCGGCAAGGTGACTCGTCCCGGATCACATTCTTTCCTCGGGAGAGTACGTTGAATGATAGCGCTACAGCTAGCATCTACCATAATGGTCTCTTGATCCGTATACCTCTTCTTTTTCGTGAGAATATCCTTCATGAATTTCGCATATTTAGGTATTTGCTCCAAAGCCTCGAAAAATGGGATAGTTATTTGTAATTGTTTGAAAATATCCATAAACTGAGAATAGTGCCTTGCACTATCTTTCTTTGTAGGAGCATGAGGATATGGTAAATGTTGGATCAGAATATTGTTCACCGGTTCTTTTCCCTTCCTAGTTCTCTTCACTTTTTCTTCTATCTCTCTTTTTTTCTCATCCTCACTTTTTTCTTCTCATTTTCAACTAAAACACCCTCAACATTTTTTTCTACTTCAATCTCATCACTATCATTTTCTTTTTCAACTACAACCTCCTCCTCCACTACTCTTTTACCTACACCCATGTCAATCTCTCTTCCACTTTTTGTTAGAATTGCCTTACAATCTTTAGGATTCGGAAGCGTATTTGCCGTAAAGTGCCCTTTTTGTTGGTCGGCCAATTGTTTTGATAATTGCCCGACTTGTGTTTCAATATTCCTTATGGCCGCATCGGTATTCTTTTGATTGGAAATTACCATTTGCATAAATTGCGTGAGAGTGTCTTCCATCTTCGTATTTCCAATGGGAGCTTGCGGAGGTTGAGTGTAATTTTGATATTGTTGACGGTTGGACGGTCCGGCTTCTTGCGGTTTCCACGGTTGTTGATAACCCTGGTTAGGCCGTTGTTGGTAACCTTGGTTGCCTTGTTGATACGGAGGTCGGGGTTGGTATCCTTGATTTCCAGCATAGTTTACCTCCTCCACAACGGGAGGACAATAACTGGTCGGATGGTTACCTCTACAAAGTTCACAAACTAAGACTTGCACATTTTTACTTGAAGAGTCATGAATTTCTTTGAATTGTTGCGGCAGTTTAGACATTTGCTTAGTCAACAACTCAACCTGTTGTGATAATAACTTGTTCTGCGCAAGGATAGCATCATTTGTTCCTAATTCCAACACTCCCGGAGTTCGTTGAGAAGGTCCACGGTTATGACTACCTTGATGGTCATTCAAAGCCATCTTATCAATAATAGTCGTGGCTTCAGCAGCGGTTTTGCTCAACAAGGATCCACCAGCGGTGGCATCCAACAAAGTTTTGTGCACAAGTTTGAGTCCGTTTCGAAATATATGAATTTGTGACAATTCATCAAAACCATGGCCCTTGCACTTTCTCAACATTGATTTGAATCTCTCCCAAGCTTCATTGAGAGATTCATTGGCTCCTTGTGTGAACACCGCGATGGCGGTCTTTGCCTCCATAAACCGAGTGTGTGGGAAAAATCTCTCCAAAAATTTCTCTTCCAATGCATTCCAATCCGTCATTATGGCCGTTGACTGATCAAGGTACCATTCCTTGGCCTTCCCAATGAGAGAATGCGGGAATAATCTCTTAAACAGAAATTCCTCTTCAGCTTTGGGCGCACCAGTCGCTCCCGCGATTTCATAGAATTTCGTCAGATGGGTAAAAGGATCTTCATGATCCATACCCGTAAATGGACTTTGATGTAACAGTTGGAGAATACCGGTCTTCATTTTGGAATGACGATCGTTCTGTGCATGGCGAGCGAACTGGGCATTATGTCTCGGACTGTTTGTGCAAGGTCTAGAAGCAGGTGGTGGAGGTGGTGGTGGATCTGCCTCCATAACTGGAAGTATCTGTGGAAGTGGTGGTGGTGTAGAAGTACTTTCCTCTTGTTCTCGCTTCTGTCTTGCTAGCTGCCTCCTTCGTCTAGTTCTGCTGTTGATTCTACGAGCGGTTCTCTCAATCTCAGGATCGAAAAGAAGTTGGTCCGCCGGTAGTTTCCCTCGCATAAACTAAGTTTGCACACTAAACAAAACAAATTAACAAGTTCAAGAAAAAGGTTAACAAGCTTAAAATAGCACTACTATCACAATGCTTGCAATATCACTTAACAATCCCCGGCAACGGCGCCATTTTGTTAATGTAATAATAGGGGGGTGTTTTTATCGTCTCCACAGGGATTGTCGATATACGATGCTTGCCTTTCAATAGTTGCGATGTTTTAAGTTCAATGGTCTCAAAAGGTTCTCAATTGTTGTTAACATTAATTAGTAGCAAAGAGTAATTAGTGACAAAGAGTTTGTAAAAGTTTTAAGAAAGCATGTCAAGGTTAGGTTTCGCTAATCCTTCTCACATATATATGATTAACCCAACATATGAACTCAGTTTCCGACCAATACAACCGCGCATCCTCCCGACTAAGTTTATGTCTAAAGCAAAGTCGTGAGTATCGTTGTTTAGACCATCAGATGATATCTCACGCTAACAATCTAAACAACAATCGTTAAGGTCAACACAAAGCGAATAGCAAATCCCAAATCTATGTCTAGAGTTTGGTTTTTAAGAGATGAATTTATTAGGTCATGATTTGTAGAATCTATGTCTAGAGCAATACAAATCACACATAAAGCATTAAGAGAAAATAACTTCATCTATATTGATCAGAGACTTTGTTCATACACAAAAGATCAAAAGCAATACATATAATCAGGATCAACTACTTCTAACCTCAACATTGAGTGTTTAGCTACACATTCCCATGATAGCTATGATGACAATTTGAAAGAGGAGATGAATGAACATCCACGTCGAATAATCGAGAATGGATGTGACTTCAGCTTCTCAAAGTGAAATTACACTCTTAGATGGTCACAATACTGAAAACTATGATTTTGGATGAAAATGGAAAAAAGATCCTTTACAAATAAAGTGAAAATCTATTTATACACATCAGAATTCTGCAGAATTCGCACTGCGAGTGCATCATTCGCACTGTGAATAAGAGAAAATGGCACCTTAAGTGCCTCTGAGACTTAAACCGCCCCAAGCAGAAATCTTGGGTTCGCAGTGCGAACCATTCCTTCGCCCAGCGAATCATTCGCTAGATCATTCGCACTGCGAACAAACTAGCGAGCCAGGACTTTCAAAATCCAATACTTACTGCCACCCTTCGCTAGAATCTTCGCATTGCGAAACAACCAGCGAACCCTCGCTAGGAGTTCGCAGTGCGAACTTTTGGTAATTTCAAAAGTGGAACTCTCTGCCACCATTCGCTGGCACCTTCGTTGACGTTCGCAGTGCGAACCTTTGCTGGTCCTTCGCCAGACTCTTCGCACTGCGAATACCCTGTTGCAGCTACAATTTCAGTGGCAACTTGCATCCACTCAATGTGTCTCACCATCTTGATCCTTTCATGCCTAAACCTGCACATTAACACACAAATTACAAGCTCCACTCATGTATTCCCATGTAAGCACTACAACATAATTTACCACTTAAATCAACCGATTCCACATGGAAAGTCATGAAAAATGCCAATTATTGCATACAAATATATAACATGTTTGACATCTAACACTTCAGCAAGGATGCAGGAAGGAAGTCGAAGGCAATTCTGGAAGTCATACACCCTGATGTATGTGGTCCAATCCAGGTGGATTCGATTGGTGGAAATAGGTACTTTGTCACTTCATAGATGATTGCAGTTGAAAGTTGTGGACTTACCTCATCAAGAAGAAAAGTGATGTGATCGAGGTATTTGCTAGATTCAAATCTATGGTCGAAAGACAGAGTGGTCGAAAGCTGAAAATTCTGAGGACTGATGGTGGTGAAGAGTATGTGTCGAAAGAGTTCGATGCATTATGTGAAAAAAAAGGGATTGTGCATGAGGTGGTGCCACCCTACACTCCACAGAAAAATGGAGTTGTAGAACGAAAGAACAGAACCATCATGAACATGGTGAGAAGTATGTTGAATGGAAAGCATCTAACCAAAGAATTATGGGGAGAAGCAGTTTCGACAACAACATATATTTTGAACAGATGTCCGACGAAGAAGCTTGAAGGAATCACACTAGAGGAATGCTGGTATGGTTTCAAGCATAGCCTCAGTCACTTGAAGGTGTTTGGATCTATAGCACATAGACATGTGCCATATCAGTTGAGAAGGAAGCTTGATGACAAGTCGAATCAGATGATCTTGATAGGATATCATTCGACTGGAGGTTACAAGTTGTTCGACCCAGTGAATAAGCAGGTAGTGATCAGCAGGGACGTGATCATAGATGAGCTTAAAGAATGGGATTGGGCTGAGAATACTAAGAAGGATTCAGTGAGAATCTCTTGTGAAGAACCAGCCACTGAAGTCGAAGGAGAAGTTGGATAAGAGCCAGTCATAGATGAAGCAGGCCCAAGCAGACCTCGACAAATAAGACACATGCTTGCAAGGTTGTAATAATGTGAAATTACATAAGATGATGTAGTTAATGAAGAGGGTGAGCTGGTACATTATGCTTTCTATGCAGATGTCGAACCAGTCAATGCAGCTGAGGCATTGAAAGATTCGAAGTGGGTGAAAGCAATGAATGAGGAGTTAGAGTCCATCGAAGTCAACAACACCTGGTCACTTGTCGAATTGCCTCAAGGCAAGAAGGCAATCGACGTGAAGTGGGTTTACAAGGTGAAGGTGAATCCTAGAGGAGAAGTAATTCGACACAAGGCGAGACTTGTGGCAAAAGGATTTCTTCAGAAGGAAGAAATCGACTTCGATGAAGTGTTCGTACCTGTTGCTAGGATCGAAACAATCAGGTTGGTTGTTGGTCTAGCAAAAATGAACAATTGGCACACATGCCAGATGGACGTGAAGTGTGCGTTCCTTAATGGCCCCTTAGATGAAGAAGTTTATGTCGCACAACCAGCTGGGTATGTGAAACGAGGCGAAGAAGGAAAGGTGTACAGGCTGCATAAAGTCCTGTATGGACTTAAGCAAGCTCCAAGAGCTTGGAATAAGAAAATCGACAGCTTCTTAAGGGAGAAGGAATTTGTGAAGTGTACGACTAAGCCTGAAGTGTATGTAAGGAGAAGTAGTAATGAATTGCTTATACTATGCCTCTATGTCGATGATTTGTTGATAACAGGTAGTTGTAAGAAGGAGATCGAAGATTTCAAACATGAACTAAGTGAGGAGTTTGAAATGTCAGACTTGGGAAATCTCTCATATTTCCTTGGCATCGAATTCTACAAGACTAGTAGAGGTTTGATGATGCACCAAAGAAGATATGCAGGCGAAATACTCAAGAGATTTGAGATGCAAAATTGCAACCCAAATTCGACTCCAGCTGAGACCAGACTGCAACTGTCGAAGGATTCAGATGAAGATGATGTCGACCTAACCCAATACAGAAGACTTATTGGGTCACTTAGATACCTTTGTCACACAAGACCTGACTTAGCACACAGTGTGAGTATGGTAAGTAGATTCATGCAGAAGCCAAAGGTATCACACCTAAAATCAACGAAGAGGATACTGAGGTATCTGAAAGGCACTCTCGACTACAACATTTTGTTTCCTCCAGCTGATGAAGGGAAAAAATGCAAGTTAGTGGGATACACCGACTCTAGCTGGTGTAGTGATGTTGAGGATAGAAAATCCACAGCTGGATATGTGTTTATGTTAGGTGGTGCACCAGTTGCTTGGAGTTCGAGAAAGGAGCCAGTAGTGACATTGTCATCATGCGAAGCAGAATATCTAGTTGCTTCTCTTTGTGCATGACAAGCAACTTGGATGGTGAACTTGGTCAAAGAGATTACAGGGAAGAGCCATGGAGCAATTACCATGAAGATCGACATCATGTCAGCTATCAACTTGGCGAAGAATCCAATAGCACACGGTCGAAGCAAGCACATCGAAATGAGGTTCCATTATCTTCGAGAGCAGGTAGCAGAAGGGAAGATGAATTTGGAACACTGCAGAACTGAGAATCAGATTGCAGATATCATGACGAAGGGAGTGCAGGTCGAAGCCTTCAGAAGACTAAGAGCCATGATGAATGTGGACAACTTAGACACAATGCATTAGGTGGTATGTTAAATTGTAATTCTTTGTGTCAAAGTGTTGAAGAAAGGAAGTGTCGAAATGTCGAAACAGGTGTCGAAGCTTATGTTAGTGTGTCGAAACAGTTGTTTCACACAGATTTGTTTTAGATTTGATTTAGATATGATTTAGATTTGATTTGATTTAGTTCAAAATAGATATTTTGGGCTTTTATAGTTTTGGGCTTTTGTAAACCTAAATCTATAAATAGGGAGTATCCCTTGTATTTTGTAATAACGAGAAGCATAACAAGTAGTGAAGATAATCACAGTACTTGTAACAATCACAGTTGCAGATTAGCAAGTGAATTAGTAACAGAAATCCCACAGTTCGTGGGTAACATTTTTTCTCCAAATATTTCTCCTTTCTCGTTTCTTTCTTGCTGTTTGTTCTTCATCTTTATTATTGTCATTGCGTGTTTGTGGGTTTGTTATCAATCTTGAGATCAAGATTGAAAGAGGAATTCCCATATGTTGTGGTTGAATTTCAACGACGATGATCATTTTGTAATTTCTCCAACAAATTGACAACTTGTTGAGCTTGACCATCATCATTTTGATTTATATCTTCTCCTTCCACTTCTATAACATGAAGCAATACATCCATCTCTAATATGTCACATCCTTCTGAGTTGTTTGCAATCATTTGTCTAGCACATTCTTCTATTTTTGGTAGGATCAAATATAATATGTGAGGTGGCACGAAGTAAAATATCCTACTCATGATATGATTATAGTCTTTTCTTGTACTATTACATAATATATTAAAATGCGTCGTCACGATTTTGTTGATTGTAGTTGTAAAGTAGAGTTCTGAGTCTATGAACTCAAAATAAATTAAAAAGCAATTCCCAAAATTATGAAAGCCATGTGAAGATCCCATTGATCGACGGGCAGGAGTTATACGTAAATTGATGAAGGTTTCCATTGAGAAATAACTGAGGAGAAAGTAATATCAACTGCAAAGTTCTTAATAAGATAAACTGATTTTTGGATTTAGTATTTGTGTTCAGTTTGTTTCAATTCTATATATAGGACTACGGCTAAAAGAAACATAGTTTAGATTTTCTTGGTTTATTGTTTCTATATATATATATATATATAGGCGAAATACTCCTTTTGGTCCCTTAACTATACCCCTAGGTTCACTTTGATCCCTTAATTTTTTTTCGTGTCATTTTGGTCCTTTAAGTTTCTTAACATATCCACGTTAGTCCTTCCGTTAGTGAACCGTTAGTCAAAGTTCAAAAAAAGCTTCCAGGTGGCAGTTTATATGATGAGGTGGGTAAGTGGATGGCATTTGCAATGCAATATCACTGAAACAGTTACATCATCATCATTAACTATCACCAATAGTACTAATTTTTTTTCCAATGTTCAGCTTTTACTACTAAAATCTCACTTAAACAATTACATTAATTAATAAGATCCTTTTTTTGTTCTCAATAACTAATTTTAATAATTTTTTATATTTTTTAATTCATCAAGGATGAATGGGTGATATCACGTGTGTTTCAAAAGAGCAACACCGGAAGCGGAAGCACCACCGTGTCAGCCACCACAAGTGATTCAAAAAAGACCAAAATGGCCTCAACAGCAAGTAATAACAACAGTAGGAGTCTTTGCCCTGAACCAAGTTCACCTTCTTCAGTTTATCTTCCACCTCTACTTGACTCGTCTCCATACTCCAACAACGCCGCTGCTAGCACCACCGGATTCAACGGCGGTCAAATGTGTTCTTACAACAACAGCTCCAACAACACTGATCTAAAGGAGCACGTGTCCTGTTTCTCCACATCATCTACGTCATCAAATGCTGTCTCTGGTCACAACAACTTTAACAACAACAACAATGGAAGTTTTGATCTTGTTTCACCTTCTATGAATGCAACAATGGATCCATTTGCTAGATTTCAGAGAAATATTGGTGTTTCTGCTTTTCCAAGCTTGAGATCACTGCAAGATAACCATCCGGCAACCAAACGTAAAACCGCCACGAAATCCCCTCTCTGATGTTGCTTTTGCTCGACCGTCGTTGCTTTCCCTTCACCCACCGCATGCTCGACCTTCCACTTCCGGGTTCGCATCGCCAAAATATGTGGATTGGAAAATTTAGGGTTGGGTTGAATCTCTTAGATTCATGAAAAATTGGTTTTTTATGTTGAATAAAAGGGAGAGCAAGAAGAGAGGAAAGATACGTGAGGGAAGAAGATTGAAAAATTTTGTGAGAGGAAAGATTGGAAATTGGGAAAAAACTGGAAAAAACTTGAAGAGGAATAACAGTGCTTGAAGAAGAGAACACATTTAAGCCAACTCACCTGCCAGGTAGACAAAATAGACGGGCGTTTGAGGCCAATTGACGGAAGAGACTCCTTTGTAACTTTTAGAAATTTAAAGGACCAAAATGGCACGAAAAAAAATTAAGGGACCAAAGTGAACCAGAGGGTATAGTTAAGGGACCAAAAGGAGTATTTTGCCTATATATATATATATATATATGATAAGGGAAGGAAAAAAACTATTAATCCAGAACAAAATACTACTTTTTAAATTTATTTTAAATTTAAACCTTTATTGAGAAAAGTTCTTATTAGTAATCGAATCTCGGACATTTTAAAATTCTTTTATAAGAAATTTTATATTTCAAAAAGACTATTTACTTTTTTGGAAATATTGCCTTAATTTCTAGTGCCTTCAAACGTAATATGACATTCACTCTCAATTTCTTTTAATTGTTAATATTACTATTTATCATCAATATTTTTTTTAAAAGTTTAATATCTTTTAACTTTTTAGTCTCATATTTTAATCACCCACTTTAATCCTTTAGTTTAAAAAGAATATGTGTGTGCGTGTGCATGTGCGTGTGCGCGTGTGTATTTTATTTTTGGTATAGTTGGTCAAATATGTAAATGATGTCAATAAATACTTATGATTGAGTTAGTACCAAACAATAACGCTTCTAAGATATTATTTTAGAAATATATTTTATGGGTCGTTACAAACTCAGCTAAAACAAATAAATAAAACTAAGTCGTAAAACTCTATCGAAGACACACTTCGTCTACATTTTGACATTTTTACAATTTCGAGAACTCTTTATTTCTGTCGAGCAACCTGTTTCGACACAAAGAATTACATTCTGTAACATTTATTGAGAACTAGTTTGAAATACAATTATTAGTTTATCCTTTATATAATGTCAAACTTGTATATTAAGTACATACTAGAGTACCTGTGTGAATGCATATGTGGTTTGCTTAGTTCAAACTGAAATTCAAATAGCTTCCTAGAAAATACACCTTAAATTTTTGGGTTAATAGCTATTTTCACCCCTGCTATATAGGCGTGTTTTGAAAAACTCCATTACGAAAAAAAAAGTTACAAGATTGACCTTAACATATTTCAAAAGTTACTATTATTTTACTATTATTTTATTATTTGAATGTTGAAATGTTTAAAGATCAAAAATCAAAATTTTTGCCCTAAATAAGGATTGAACCCATGATCTCATGGGGAGAAGAGATACTCTTCCACTAGGCCATTTAGTCTTTCTTGTCCATTTGTTAACTTCAAATATATATATTACAACATCTCAATTAACAATTAAATTAACACTTAAATTAACATATTAAATACATAAATGACTTTAAATAAATACTATAACTTATTATTATTTTATTTTACGATCAATTTATTATTTTATTTATTTATTTTTTTAATTTCAGTTTAATATTTTATTTTATTTATTTATTTTATTTTATTTCAGTTTTATTTATTTTATTTAAAAATATACATTAATATTTATTTTCAGTTAATTTATTATTTATTATTTATATTTATATTCAGTTTATTTATTACTAAATTTATTTTCAGCTTATTTATTATTTATTTTCAGTTTATATTTATATTCAGTTTATTTATTTAATATTTAGTTTATTTATTTATTTTTATATTTATATTTAGTTTATTTATTTTCAGTTTATTTATAAATAAACTGAAAATAAATAAACTGAAAGTAAATAAACTAAAAATAAATATATAAACTGAAAATAAATAATAAATAAACTGAAAATAAATAAACTGAAAATAAATAAACTAAATATAAATATAAAAATAAATAAATAAACTAAATATTAAATAAATAAACTGAATATAAATATAAACTGAAAATAAATAATAAATAAACTGAAAATAAATTTAGTAATAAATAAACTGAATATAAATATAAATAATAAATAAAAAATTAACTGAAAATAAATATTAACGTATATTTTTAAATAAAATAAATAAAACTGAAATAAAATAAAATAAATAAATAAAATAAAATATTAAACTGAAATTAAAAAAATAAATAAATAAAATAATAAATTGATCATAAAATAAAATAATAATACGTTATAGTATTTATTTAAAGTCATTTATGTATTTAATATGTTAATTTAAGTGTTAATTTAATTGTTAATTGAGATGTTGTAATATATACATTTGAAGTTAACAAATAGATAAGAAAGACTAAATGGCCTAGTGGAAGAGTATCTCCTTTCAACCATTAGAACATGGGTTCAATCTTTGGTAAGGGCAAAAATTTTGATTTTTGATCTTTAAACATTTCAACATTTAAATAATACAATAATAGTAAAATGCCATGCATGTAATTAAAATATAATTAAACAAAATAATTGAAGAAAAAATTAAATAAATAAAAAAATTATAAATTAAATAAAATCTAAAAAAATTAAATAAAAGAAAAACTAAAAAAAAAAAAAATTAAAAAGTGGGGGTATAAGAGTCATTTCACAAAGCCTTTTAATGATGTGAAATTTCTTTTTATTAAAAAATTAAAAAAATGACTGCCACATAATTATTTTTGATGATGTGGCCTGATGAAGGTCTAAATGGTAACTTTTGAAATATGTTAAGGCCAATCTTACAACTTTTTTTTTCGTAGAGGGATTTTTCAAAACACGCCTATATGGCAGAGGTGAAAATAGATATTACCCCTAAATTTTTTGCTTTGCTGAAAGTTTATTAAAAGCAGAAGCTATTTGACAGGGTCGTCTCCGCGATTTTGAGTGCCTTGTTGAAATTATGAATTTGATGTCTTTTTTCTTAATTTATAATTTTTGTATTGTCAAATTATGAATTTGGTGCCATTTTTCTTAATTGATTATTTTTTATTAGATTTATAAGTCATATAATAATAAATATATAATTGTAAAAAATATAGTTATAATGTATCTATTAATTCAAACATGTATCAATAGCATTCCAAAAATTTGATACCCCTAAAAAGCCGGTGCCCTATGCCATCGCTCTTCTGGAACACCCTCCGAGACTCTTGCTATTTGATTTGTAGTTCCTGAATGTACAATTTAAATCCCAGATAGATTTTTCAACACTAAAGACAACTGTTTATAAAAAACTTTTACATTATAGTTGTTGTAAAGTTAGGCATTAGGCTGCTCCTGTAAAGAACTTATACTTTTAGCCCAAATGTACATTTTAGAATTGTGATATTTAATTTCTAAATGAATATTTATAAAAAAAGTAATAAAAATTATTTAAAAACATTTAATTATTAAAAAGAAAATTTTAAAACAATAATATAATGAATTTTTATATTTTTAATGATATGTCAACAGTAAAAACTACTATCTCATAGATTATAATGTCACATGTACATATGATACTGTTTTATTACGACGGATAAAAAATCATGAAATTTGATACTAAAGTACCATAAAATTGTTTTTTTTAAATAGAATTAAAAAATTATCAAAATGGATATAGAGAAGTCGAAACTACATTTAAACCTTTAACTTAACAAAAGTTTCTTAAAAAACATATAAAACGCACTTCTTAAGAGACATAGAGTATACAATTAAATATGGTTTTGGTTAGGATTGAAACTTGAACAATTAATTCGATTTTTGAATAAATGGGGTCGATAATTATATCATTATTGAATTGAGTTAATAGCATCAAAAGCAGTGAATACAAAATAATTAAATAAAAAAAATACATGATCCATATTCTCTATTGATTAATATAAAGAACACATCAAAAGTCGTATTTTCGGAATCGGTCTTGATCCTTCTTTCCTAAAAGCTGCAGAATCCTTCTTATTCTGTAGCTTGGGTGTTATTCCTTTTGTTTTTCTTGGTGTTACGGTAGGTGGGAATCACAGGAAAGCGTCCTTCTGGAATCCGGTTTTTGACGCGTTAAAAAGGCGTTTGAACACTTGGGTTGGTAGAAACTTGTCTTTCGGTGGTAGATTAAATTTGCTTAACTCTGTGCTTGCTAATCTGCCTATTCATTACCTGTCCTTTTTCAAGGCCCCTGTGAAAGTTATTAATCAAATTATTAGGATTCAACGGCGATTCCTTTGGTCAGGTTCTGCGGATAAAAGTAGTATTGCTTGGGTTAGTTGGAACAAGATGTGTAATCCTATTGATAAGGGTGGTCTGGGAATTACGCATATTGGTCTTCTCAATCAAGCCCTTTTGTCTAAGTGGCTCTGGAAATTTGCTGTTGGGGGCAACGAAATTTGGCAGAATTTCTTGACGGGCCGTTACGGTAATCTTTCGTCCTGGGCCTCTTGTTCTGATTTGGATGACTTCCCTGCTGGTGCTTCCCTCTGGCTGCGCGACATCCTTGCTTCTAAATCATACGGTGCATCTTACAGCTTCCACAATGCCATTCAGCCTGTGCTTGGTAGTGGATCTCACCTTCTGTTCTGGAAATCGAATTGGAGTGGGGATGGTTTGCTGAAGGATATTGTTCCTGATTTATTCATAGCAGCCACTGATGTTGATGGTGTAGTTGCTGATTTCGGTTGCTAGGTTAACGACAGGTGGGTTTGGAACCTTGCCAACTGCTGGAGGATGGTGGTGGATCCCATTTCGATCAACCTTCTGCACAATCTGTTGCTGCATGTTCAGCTGAAGCATGATGTGATAGACAAGTGGATTTGGAAGTTGGATTCATCTTTGAATTTCTTTGTCCGTTCCTGCTATGCAATGTTGGTTGTTGACCTTCCTAGACTTGAGCTTCAAGTTCCTGAAGAATTGCTACTAAAGGTTATTTGGAAAACTAAAGTTCCTTTGAAAATTAAAATTTTCAGTTGGAGATTGATTTGTAACAGACTCCCTACTCGTGATAATCTTGCGCTTAGAGGTATTGTCGTTTCTTCTCATGAAAAAGTTTGCGTCTTGTGCTTTCATGATAATGAGGATGCTGCTCACCTATTCCTTAAGTGTCCTAAAGTGCTGCAGTTTTGGAACAAGATAGCGGGTTGGCTTGGTTTTTCGCAGGTTCCGTCTAACTCTATCACCGAGCACGCCCTTCGTTGGTTTTTGACGTTGTACGACAAGGGTAAGGAGGATATGAGTTGCTTTGTTTGGATTATTGCTTCTTGGTGTCTTTGGAACACAAGAAATAACATTATCTTTAACAATGCTATTTTTGATGCGGAGACCATTTTCAATAATGTTATCACTATCTCTTGGAAATGGTTGGAATTTGGACGTAGAAGATGTAATTTTTATGATTGGTTTAAACATCCTATAGATCATTTGTAATTTATAGGTGTTCGCTTTTTGTTTCTTGAGTGTTTGGACTTTTGTATTGGGTTGGAGAATCCCTTTTTCTCCCTTTTAATCCTAATTGTTTATCAAAAAAAAAAAAGAACACATCTACCATGAATCGATATTGAATACAAAAGCATTGAATACAACATAATTAAATAAAATATAAAGAAAACAAAGAACAAATATTTCTAATTATAAATATTTAAAAAAAATATTGGATAAATATTTGTCAACAATCAATTAAAATAATAATAAGATAATTTGTATTTATATAAATATCATTAATAAATCTTTTTAAAATAGGAGTTAAACCAAATCAGAAAATTAGATGGCTTGAAATATAAAAAAATTAATTCTAACAAATTTGAGTGTATATTTAAAATAAAATTATAATTTTCATTATTAGTTCATACGTCTAACTATTAGACAAAAAAACAAATATTTTATTATTCATTTTAAATTTTTGTTTAATATGATATAGATTTTTTACATTAACTTTTTATAATTAATTAAATATTTGTTTGTTATATATTTTGCTGACACTTATTATAACAATTAACAATACTATTTATAGTAGATTCTTAAAAAAATATATATAAAACTAGATAGAGTATACAATTAAATATGGGTTTGGTTTTAGGATTGAAACTTGAATTGCACAATAATTTGATTTTTGTATAAATGGGGTCGATAATTATAACACTATTGAATTGAGTTAATAGCATCAAAAGCGTTGAATACAAAATAATTAAATTAAAAAAAAACTCAAATCTTTAATATCTTTTAATTAATGGGAATTGATTTTAAAAGTTGGTTTTAGATTTGTTTTTCCCTATATAAAATCAAGTGTGCCTATTTCCTAATTAATCTTTTTCTATTAGCCCTAATCCTTCTTTCTCTCCTGCTTTTGAAACTTTTCTTCCATCGTTTGAAAAACATGAAGAGGAGTAGAGGAGAAGAGGTTGAAACTCTCAGGAAAGTTTCCAGACAATGTTACTTAGAAAAGCGAGAGGAAAAGAAATTACAACAACTCAGAGATGACATATTCGATGAACAGTATCTATTCGAAGGTGTCAAGCTCTCCGAATATGAATATCGTGACTTTGAGCAGAAGAAACAGATTTATGAACTAATTGCAAACAAGGTAGGGTTAGATGCTGCCGGCAAGGTTGAATATAGATTGCCAGAAATATACGACGATCAACAAATTGGAATTAATCAAGAAAAGAGGTTTTCTGTGGCTATGCAACGTTACACTGATCCAAATTCTGAGAAACAAGTTCCTTGGGAAGAAAATCAAATCAAAAAAGCAACATTTAGTTTTGGATCCAAAAATAAAAGCAGTAGTGATGCCGATAATTACCAGTTTGAGTTTGAAGATCAAATTGATTTTATCAAAACATCAGTGATGGATGGAGATGATTTTGAACAAGAGATTGCATTGGAAAAATCTAGAGCTAAGAGTTCAGTTTTAGAGGCTCTTCAACAAGAGAGAAAAAACCTACCTATCTATTCTTTCCGAGATGAATTACTTAGAGTTGTTCGTGATCACCAGATAATTGTCATTGTCGGTGAAACTGGTTCCGGAAAAACTACTCAAATTCCTCAATATCTCCATGAAGCTGGTTATACAAAGGATGGCAGGATGATTGCATGTACTCAGCCGCGCCGTGTTGCTGCTATGAGTGTTGCCGCCCGAGTTTCCGAAGAAATGGGTGTTAAACTAGGACATGAAGTTGGTTATTCCATACGATTTGAGGATTGCACTTCCAAGAAGACTGGAATGGAGTCTTTACTGATAACTCCAATCTCAAAAGCTGCTGCAAATCAAAGAGCCGGTCGTTCTGGAAGAACAAGCCTAGGTAAGTGCTATAGGCTATACACTGCTTCTGCTTTTGAAAATGAGTTGGACGATAACACTCCTCCGGAAATACAACGGACTAGCCTCGCTAATGTACTGTTAACCATGTATAGTCTCGGTATCGATTGTGAGAAGTTGATGCATTTTGAATTTATGGATCCTCCGCCAGTTGATTCCATCATCAAAGCCATGGAGCTTTTATATAATCTAGGTGCTTCAAACAAGCATGGCAAGTTAACTAAGGTAGGTAGACGGATGGCTGAGTTCCCACTTGATCCTATGTTGTCAAAAATGATTGTTGCTTCAGAAAAGTTCAAATGCTCTGACGAGATCATAACCATCGCTGCCATGCTTTCAACCGGAAACTCAATATTTTACCGGCCAAAGGATAAAAAAGTACACGCAGACAATGCAAAAATGAATTTTCACACTGGAGATGTTGGTGATCACATTGCGAATCTAAAGATTTACAATTCATGGAAGGAGGCCAGTTATTCAAAGCAATGGTGTTATGAGAACTATATACAGATAAGGAGCATGAAACGTGCTAGGGATATCCGTGACCAGCTTGCAGGTTTATTGGAGAAGGTTGAGATCGAACTAACTTCAAATTCTAATGACTTAGATGCCATAAAGAAATCCATAGCATCTGGATTTTTCCCTCACACTGCAAGACTACAAAAGTATGGATCTTATCGACTGGTGAAAGGTCAACAGACTGTCCACATACATCCCAGTTCGGGGCTGGTAGAGATTCTTCCTAAATTGGTTTTATACCATGAGCTAGCACTCACAACTAAGGAGTATATGAGGCAAGTCACAGAGATAAAGCCAGACTGGTTGCTGGAGATAGCCCCCCATTTTTACAATCCCATGGATCTTGAAGACTTGAGCTCCAAGAAAATGCCTCGTGGATGTGGACGTGCTTGCTTATAACTCATAAAATTGATAATAAGTTTTTGTTTTAATGCAATTTGTAAATAGAATTTTAGTCAAAACAGTTGGAGATAATGCAATGTGTAAATACTTGCTGCAGGGAATTTTTTTGGAAGGTCATTCTATTATTGCAGAGTTTGAGAAAAGTTAGTAAAACCTAATACAATCGATTAGTAAACGCGATATAAATTTATATGAGAGTGTTTATTTAACATTTTTTCTAAAGATTTTAAAATGTTTGTTCAAAAGAATTAGCTATTTGACAAACTGTTTTTTACAAGTTGATCTAATTAACAGCATAAACATTCATTTGACTTTAAGCATTGTAGCATAGAAAAATAAACCATCTTGATGCAATCCGCAACTCTTCTCCATGCAGATTTCCCGATACATACCCTGATATTTGTTGCTTATGGTCCCATATCAGACCATTTTCATCAAATGAAACAATGCAATTCAGTTATCCAAGATCCAAATGAAAGGCTATTCAATGAATAAGAAATGAACATTTTATAACTGGTTTATGGCCAAACTGAGATGAAGAGCTGACCTCTGATTAAAACTATCCATGAACTGTTGGTTAATAGTTGCGCCTTGATTAAAACCTGTCGCAAGTTAACCGTACAAAGTTCTAATTACTTACCCCAAATAAATCTTTTCTAAACAGCCAGATTGTCCATATTACCGAAAACCATAAAACCTGTCTAACCTTACTACTTTCTATTTTTCAGCAAGGAAGTCCCAAAAACTGATGAAAACTAATTGTGTTATAATTGGTTTATTATGCAAAACCGATTACAAAAAGCATATTAGTAACATCCTTCTCTAATTCTTTTAACTCACCATGGATAAAAAAAGTTCATTTCCAATTCACACTCTTTTATATAGTCTCTTGGACACATTGGGCTTGTTTATAAACAACTTATTTGCAGTTTATAGCTCTATCTCCTTTCTAAATCTCTTCATCTCAGTCGAACCACCCAGCTCCCGCTCTACAACATGTTCCTTTTCTCTGCTCCCATTCCCCAACCTTTTTTTAAGTTCAATGTTCATCCACCTCATGCAAACATAACTAGATGTTATTGTTCAAGACACTATAATCAAATATAAAGACTAGTAGTATTAAAATACAAAAATAGTTTAAAGAGAAGAAAAATTCATTTATTCTAGACGTTAGGAGTTAAGAGTTCCCGCCAACAACAAAGCTGCTATTATAAAAAGCATGTTTTAACTCAACTTTATCATTTTCTTCAGAAAGACATGAAATCTTTTTAATCCTATAGATATTAGAGGAGTTAAATCTGCCAACATAAAGAGAAATTGTCACAAAATTAATAAGTTCGCACCTAGTTTTCATGCAAGAACAAAATTTGATATCTCTATTTAAAGTCAAAGTGGGTAGTTTTCTATTAGAGAATTCAATCTGTCTCTTTTCATCTGCTTGATATCAATGTACTTAATTATCATAATGGGTGTTAAGAGTCACTTATTCGACCATTATCACACGGAGGAGAAATGTTTGTGTTTATCTAACTTTTTATGGGTTTAGTTTTGTTGGTAGTTGGTTAGTTGATAGTTGATTAAAGATAATTTTAGAAAATTGTTTAGAAGAAGGCTATGTCATTGATTTCTTGAATGATCAATTACAAAGTACCAATTGCCTATTTATAGACTCAAGTCACCAACTTCTCAATGGTGGTGAGTGTTTCTACGTCATTTTAGCTCTTTCTAGATATTTTATGATAGATTAATATCATGATAGTTCTAGGTTCTTCTATCATTTCCATACTTTTATAGTTCTAGGTTCTTCTACTATTTTCATACATATTATAGTTAAGAATATTTTAGAAATTTGTAGCAATTTCAACACTCCTCCTTGATGCAAATTTCTGTGACTCCAAGCATAGCTCGTAGCTCTTCAAATCTTAGTTTCGGCAACGCCTTTGTGAATATATCTGCAATTTGATCTTCTGTTTTGCAGTAGTCGAGTTTGATCTCTTTAGTTGCTTCAGCTTCTCTGATAAAGTGATACTTGATTGCTATGTGTTTTGTTCTGTTGTGATGTTCTGGATTTTTCGCTATTGCAATTGCTGATTTGTTGTCGTAATTGATTTTAGTAGGCCCATCCAGCTTTTCTCCCATGTCTTCAAGTATCCTTCGAAGCCATATAGCTTGACTCGTTGCTTCAGCAGCTGCCACATACTCTGCTTCTGCTGTGGATTGTGGAACCGTAGCTTGCTTCTTCGACGCCCAAGAGAAAATTCCCGATCCTAGTGAGAAAGCATAACCAGAGGTGCTCTTCATGTCATCTACCGAACCTGCCCAATCACTGTCGATGTAGCCAAGTAATCCTGAGTTGGTTTCGGCAGTGTACCATATATACCTAATTCTTTTGTTCTTTGTAGATACCTCAAAATTCTTTTTCCTGCTCCAAAGTGTATTTGACTTGGGCTTTGCATGAATCTTGATAGAAGACTTGTAGCATACATTATGTCTGGCCTTATAGCTGTCAAATATAGGAGGCTTCCAACTAGACTTATGTATATGGAAGCTTCAACTTCTGGTGCTCCATCATTCTTTTGTAGTTTCTCATTTGTTATGAGTGGAGTAGCGACAGGTTTGCAACCACACATCTTGAATTTCTTAAGTAAGCCTTCTGTGTATTTCTTTTGCGAGATGAATATCCCTTCATTTCTCTGACTTACCTCTATACCGAGGAAGTAACTCATCAAACCAAGGCCGGTCATCTCAAAGGTCTTCATCATGTCTTCTTTAAACTCCATCATCATCTTAGTATTATTTCCCGTGTAGATAAGATCATCCACATATAGAGAGAGTAAAAGAGTGTGCTGACCTTGAGACTTGATGTAAAGTGTAGGCTCACTTTTGCTCCTCCTGAATCCTCGACCCATGAAATACTAATTGATTATGCTATACCATGCTCGAGGTGCTTGCTTCAAATCGTAGAGTGCTTTTCTTAGTCTTAACACTTTGCTTTCTTCTCCTTCAGACATGAATCCTTGTGGCTGCTCGACATAGATCTCTTCTTCAAGTACGCCGTTGAGGAAGGCAGATTTGACATCTAGTTGATGGATACTCCATCCTTTTTGTGCCACAAGAGCTATTAGAGCTCTAATAGTATCAAGACGAGCTACTGGTGCAAATGTCTCATTGTAGTAAATCCCAGGTTGTTGTGAGTAACCCTTAGCTACTAGTCTCGCCTTGTGTTTCTGTATGGTGCCATCAGGGTTGAGCTTTGTCTTATAGACCCACTTAACCCCAATGATATCTTTTCCAAGGGGACTGTTTACTAACTCCCATGTGTTGTTTTTTTCAATCATCTTTATCTCTTCTTCCATTGCCTTGACCCACACTTCCTGCTTTGACGCTTCTTCAAAGCTTCCAGGTTCAAGAATGGCTAAGTTACAGGTTTCATATATGTCCACCAAAGATCTTACTTGTCTTGGAGTAGACTCTGGTGATGATAGTTCTTGATCTTGTTGTTGTGGTGGAGGTGAAGCAGATTCACATGAGTCTTCTTCCTCAGCTTCTTCATGAGGTAGTTGAGCTGGTATAAGGATGTTTTTCTCCACTTTTTCTTCATCCCAATTCCAAGAAGCATTCTCATCAACTTCAACATCTCGACTGATGATGAGTTTTTTTGTTTGCAAGTTATAGACACGGTAGCCTTTAGATATAGTGCTATACCCCAGGAAGATACCTCGTATAGTCTTGTCTTCAAGCTTGTGCCTCTTCACATCTGGAATATGAATGTAGCATATAGATCCAAAGACCCTTAGGTGCTTTGCTGATGGCTTCTTTCTGTTCCAAGCTTCAATTGGAGTCTTATCTTGTACTGCCTTAGTTGCATATCTGTTGAGTATGTAAACAGCAGTGTATACTGCTTCAGCCCAGAATGTGTTAGGAAGTCCGTTCTCCTTGAGCATCGTTCTAGCAATTTCCATAACTATGCGATTATTTCTCTCTGACAGACCATTTTGTTGAGGAGAATATGCGACCGTAAGTTGTCGCTCAATGCCTTCATCGTCACAAAATTTGTCAAACTCGCAGGAGGTGTATTCTTTGCCTCGATCACTTCTTAGTACTTTTATCCGTTTTCCACTTTGATTTTCAGCAAGGGCCTTGAACTTTTTGAATACTCCAAAAACTTATGATTTTTATTTTAGGAAATAGACCCATGTCATTCTAGAGAAGTCATCAATGAATAGTATGAAGTACCTGTTGTTCTCGTGTGATGGCGTTCTCAATGGTCCACAGACGTCAGTATGTATCAGCTCCAATAGATCTTTCGCTCTCCATGCTCCGCTTGTTGAGAACGAAAACCGGTGTTGCTTACCAAGGAGACATCCTTCACACACTTCATTATTCTCCTTTATGCTTGGAAGATCTCTCATCATATTCTTCTCACGTAACAACTTCAAGGCATGTGTGTTGAAGTGGTCAAATCTTCGATGCTAGAGCCATGAATCATCAACTTGCACCTTCATGGCAATGTTAGTTGCATACTTTAAATTTACCGGGAAGCTTCTATTGCTCTTATTCATCTTCACTTGGGCTATCTCAGACCTTTTATTTTTGTTGTCTAATATTTTGCATACACCTCCTTCAAAGTGAAGTGTGTAGCCTCTCTCCATCATTTGGCTAATGCTTAGAAGATTTTCTTTTAGGCTGGGAACTAGTAAAACATCATGGATGAGTCGCGTACCTTTACTTGTTTCCACCATGACAGTGCCTTTGCCTTTTGATTCAACCACACTTCCATTTACCAATCGAACTTTGACTTTGACAGACTCGTCAATGCTTTTGAAAATAGTCTCATCCTTAGCCATGTGATTGCTACATTCACTATCCAAATACCAACTTCCACCTTTTTCTTTGATTGAGTCTTGCGAGGCATAGAACATACATTGTTCTTGATCATGCTCCTCTGCGATATTAGCTTGATGCCTATTTTTGTTGTGACAATTTTTCTCTACGTGCCCGAACTTCTTGCAATGGTTGCATTGTGGCATATTACGGTACCAACAATTTTTCTCCGCGTGGCCTAGTCTTTTGCATATATTTCATGTAGGATTTTTATCTAGCTTGTTCTTAAGGAAATTTCTAGAAACTTCTCTTCTTCTGAAAGTTTCTCTATAATTTTTCTTTCCTCCACTTTCTTTATTTTGGGGCTGAAATTTTATCTTTGACTGGAAGGCATTTTCTAGTGTATCTTCTTTATGCCTATACAGTCTTTGCTCATATGCTTCAAGAGAGCCCACAAGTTCTGTCACTGATAGAGTGGACAGATCTTTAGTTTCTTCAATCGTTGTCACGATTGGGTCAAACTTTGGGTGCATAGTAATTAGAATTTTTTCAACGATTTTCTTGTCAAGAATTTATTCCCCAAAAGCTCTCATTTGATTAACTATTTCTTTAACTTTAGAATAGTAATCTTTAACTGTCTCCGACTCCTTCATCTTCAATAGTTCAAAATCTCTTCTTAGAGATTGAAGTTTAACGACACGTACCTTATCGCTTCCTTGAAACTCCTCCTGCAACGTGTTCCATGTTTCTTTGGCAGTCTTACCTCCCATAATTCTTGGAAAAATTGCATCAGTCACTGCTTGTTTCAAGGTGGACAACGCCTTTGAATTTTTCTGTTTGTTTTTCTTCAACTCTTTTTCTCGAGTTGCATTAAGAGCTGAAGTATTTGCTGGAACGGTGAAGCCTTCTTCTACTATGTCCCATAAATCTTGAGATGAAAAAAATGTTTCCATTTTAACACGCCAGAAATCATAATTTTCACCATTAAAAATAGGGAGAGAAATAGATGATGATTGAGTAGTGTTATCCATAGTTTAGATTTTTTTTTTCGGAGTGGGTTTATAGTACAAATGAAATTTTTGTAGTAGTTTGGAGGATTTAGAATGTTAGGTAGGTAATATAACTATGCCCAATATATGACCGAACGTAGCTCTGATGCCACTGTTGGTAGTTGGTTAGTTGATAGTTGATAAAAGATAGTTTTATAAAATTGTTTAGAAGAAGGCTATGTCATTGATTTCTTGGATGATCAATTACAAAGTACCAATTGCCTATTTCAAGTCACCAACATTTATAGATATTTCATGATAGATTAATATCATGATAGTTCTAGGTTCTTCTATCATTTCCATACATTTATAGTTCTAGGTTCTTCTACTATTTTCATACATTATAGTTCTAGGTTCTTCTACTATTTTCATACATATTATAGTTAAGAATATTCTAGAAATTTGTAGCAATTTCAACAAGTTTGTGAAAAACGGGTTAACCGTGATTCCTGATTGGTGTGGGTTTTAACTTTGGGTCCATAATTGATATGGAATAGGGTTATATATATTATATGGCTAGGCCTCCTATGTAATCGCAAGAGTAAAAAACACAACTGGCGACTTCACAATTTACCCCATTGAGAGTTGTATTTATCCCATTGATAGTTGTGAATGGGAGTGTGAAATACAGAGGAAGATCTGGTCATTCATCATTTCGTAATTCCGAATCATGACTTCAACAAGTAAATATTGATTTTATAATTTTATATAATCGATCATTTTGCATCAGAGCTTAAGTTATATGAGTTAGAACTCAATTATTTATTGTTAATACGTGACTATAAATTGAGGATTTTGATCCAAATTTTATCCATTGTTGTAATCAATTTTAACTATTGTGATACAGCTCCCATAAACAATATGAAAATTGGAATTGATATATCTGTCTACAAATTCTTGCAATAATATATGATAAAGTATATATGGAATTGAAAAAAAAATTATGTATTTATTTTAATTGGAATTGCTGCATACTACTTCAAAGTTCATATAATGAAATTAACAGTGTATTGATGTTACGTTTATTTTTCAATTGCCTTTTTACTTTGGATCAATTAACACATGTATATAATTATTTGGTTACTGGAATGCCAAATACCTGCCGTGCCGTTTTCTTTAATTTGTTTTAAGTTCTGCAAGTCAATAGTGCACTTTCGACACTTTTGATAGAATTTATTTTTAGTTCTGCAAGTCAATAGGCACTTCCGGCAATTTTTGTAGAATTGGTTTTCCATTGTGAAGTGAATAATAGTGTTGTTCTGAATTATGTAAAATTATACTGAATTTTATAATAATTTAAATTTAACACTATCAATTAAAATATTATTATAACTATATATTAGTTTCAATTGAATATATCTAACATATATATCTGTTTCAAATTAAATTGGAATACCAACATATATGTATAAGTTTCAATTGAATATCTCTAATTAAAACTATATAATTAAACCTATATATAAATCTATATGTTAAATTATTATTATTTTGTCTTGGACAATTTATTATATAAATATTAGTTTATATAAATTTGTAAAATATTTATTTTGTCAAATATTATGTAATATCCTTATATTATTGAGATTAATATTGTTGAAGAGAAAATTTATTGAGAATGTTATATTGTTTAAATCCATGATTGGTTCGGGATTTGTTTTGGCAAGAGAAATTTAATTTTTATGCAAGATATTTTATAAATAATTGTGTGTGATTACCACCAAAGTGAAATCACTCATTTTAATTTATAAAAGTCTCTTTGTAGTTTGAAGAATGTTTTTAAGTCACTATTATAATTGTCTTCCCAAAGGTGGACAATTGTATGTAGAGATTGTGGTTGATTAAGCATATAGTTATTGGAGATGCTTGAGTTCAAGGGATTTATTTACCCAAAGGAGATAAATTTTTAAACTCAATGTATACTCACTGAGTAGCTTATTCTTGAAATTCGTAGATGAAGTTATTGGAGGTGATTTGGTTTAGAGAATTTATCTACCCAAAGGAGATAGATTTTCGAACCCAATGTATGCTCATTGAGTAACTCATCTGAGGTTCTGACCTTGGTTGTAACATGAGTTTTGCGCATTCCACCCAAAGGGGATTGTGTGATAATGTTGGCCTCTTCGTGATAGCTTATGTTCATTAAAGCTATATCTTGCCTTTATTATTTGTTCTTAT
Source organism: Lathyrus tuberosus (assembly GCA_022829125.1). Classification (NCBI taxonomy): domain Eukaryota; kingdom Viridiplantae; phylum Streptophyta; class Magnoliopsida; order Fabales; family Fabaceae; genus Lathyrus; species Lathyrus tuberosus. The sequence continues at coordinate 1,652,571 of JALAZF010000199.1, read as the reverse complement.
GCATTCATATTTTGTCTCAACAGTGACCTTCTCTATGAACAATTGTTCTGCTTCTATTGAGATCCTGAATGGGTCTAATTTTAATAAATGGAAGAAAGACTTAGAGTTTTCATTAGGGATTGCTGATCTTGACATGGCCCTGCGTGAAACCAAACTTGTGATCAATTATCAGAGTACACCTGAGGAGAAAGAAAAATTATTAATCTTGATGCTCTTTTGCAGGTTCACATTTCCTTCACGATACGTGGTATTGAAAGAAAAGATTTAGTCATTTGAATTCTTATAAACTTTGGTGGTATTGAATAGGGCTGGATTTTGGAGTGCAATGGCTTCCAATGTGACAAACCAATTATGTAATTGATTTGCTTCAATGTATTTGATTTCTTATCTGAATGTAATTGTAATATGATAGCTTCTAACATATAAAGTGACACGATGCTTGTATAAATGTAATATGATATATATGTTTAGTTGAATGAAGAATATATGTGATTTTCTTTCTCATTCTGTTCATATTTCTACAAATATTTCTTTTTTTAATTTTAAAAATAAATTACCTGCGAATTTACTTGTGGAAAAGAAATTTCATATGGATTTACTTGCAGATGTAACTGTGTAACAGAAAGTTGCGACAGTTTGAACCGTCGTAATCAATAATAAAAACAAAAATCAAATGCAAATTTACGACGGTTGGAACCGTCGCAATATGCAAATTATGACAGTTCCCTACGTGAGAGATAACGACAGTTGGTGTGACGGTTTTCACAACCGACGCGATACGGCCTCGCGACACACGTTTCTGCGACAGTGCAGCAATCGTCGTGACTTGCAAATTACAGCGGTTTTAACCGTCGTAACCTGCAAAAATAACCGTCGCAATCTGCCAATTTTCTTGTGGTGTATGGCACAAAGATCTTGAAAATGAAACCATTTTAACTTGTTTGAACAAGGATAGGTCAACCCTTATTTGAATTAATTAATGAAGAATAGCCATACAATCTTGACCAGATAGCCTTGACTAAGTCTCGATTCCTCTGGTACACACCTTGGATACACATTGCCTGAGAAATAATCCACTAACACAAATACTTGCAATTCAAGCGATTCCTTGATGGTTTGACCAAGATTAGGTCAAACTTACATCTTATCTTGACCATAACTAAATAGTCACACTTGACTCTAAGCCATGCTTTTGCCATCGATCTCCCCGCAAAACCCTAAACACACAGAGAAGAAGAAACAAGCAAATTGCAAAATATTTTTGAAATTTTGGTTAGAGGTTAGTAAACATAAATAAACATAAAGCAGGTAAGAAAAATACAGGTGCTTGGTGATTATAGCCTTCAAAGAGAAAACCCAAAGGTGATAGGGCAAGAGGACCATGCTTGTGATCTTGTTTGTAATGTGAGATGCAAATGAGATGTGGGAAATCTTAGGGGTAAAAATAAGGGTACAACAGTTACTGATACTGATGAATTTGTTGTCAGCATTAAGGGTTCGTTGGGAAACTGGAAAAGATTGGATTTCTGGCACAGTGTTTGGGTGTTGGATGAACCGCTAAGAGTGTGTTTTCCAAATTTGTTTCGTCACAATTTAGGTGCTGGCAGTTCTGTTGAAGAGATGAGAGGTTGGAGTGGGACGAATTGGGTGTGGAACTTGGTTCTTATACCGTTTGCAGAAGGATCTGTCATGGAGAGGGAAAAGGCAGATTTGTTGGACATTCTTAAAACGGTTAAACTGAGGCCTGCTGTTGAAGACAGAATGGATCGGGTTTTCAAGGATAATTTAATTTTCTCAGTATCCTCTTGCTTCAAATCTTGGTATTAGGACTAGGTGGCTTGTGAGATATCAGAGGAAGTTTTGGGAGGTTACAAAGTTGTTTGGGAGGTGAAAGTTCTATCTAATGTGCAGGTTTTTCTATGGAGATTATTTTGGAATCGTATAGCTTCTAAAGACCAGTTGAAGAGAAGAAATATTATGTTAGGTGGAGAGACGTTGTTGTGTGCATCGTGTGAAGACCATAAGGAGAATATCCCTCATATTTTCCTGAAGTGTGATTATGCAGGAAAAGTTTGGGATGGTGTTAGAAAGTGGTTTGGTTGTAATGTCAAGACTGATGGTACCTGTCTCGAATCCTTCAATTGTTTCATCTCTTCTTCTGCTATTTTAGTTGGTAACTCGTCGGGTATAGTCGTTTGGATAGCCACGGTGTGGTTTCTTTGGTTGAGGAGAAATTGTTTGTTATTTTTAGACAAACAAGAAACAGTGGACAATACACATAATTCAATCAAATTTTTCTCTTGGAGATGGTTATTTGGTGTTATCTACCCTGTTTAATGTTCTTTTTATGAATGATATACTGTGCCTATTGATTGTATCAACCGAAAGTAACATTTCCGGGTTCTATTGTTGTAATATCGGGTTCGTGCACCCCTTGTGCCGTTAATATTATTGCCTACTTAAGAAAAACTAATGCATAATGAAAATATGAAAAAATTATTTCTTGAAGAAGTTGATGATGATATTGGCAATGAAGGAGATAATGGTATTGATAATGAAGAAGAGAAAAATATTGGCATGCCAGAAAATGATTTTGGCATAGAAGGAGAGGAAGGTATTAAAAATGAAGGAGAATGACAACCATTTCATGGATTAGATTTATATTTATGTAGTAACATTTTTATTTTGAAGTTATGGATATATTTTTAATATGACTAGATACTTAATTAACTATTGATATATTTTGTAACATATTACAAAGGTAATTTTACCATCACTTTATCTTGCAATGTTGCAAGTATCATTTTCCTATCACTATATTTTGAAATGTTATTGTGAGAATCATTTTATTATCAATATATCTTGAACATGAATATTAAAAATTCACATTTAGTCTATTATAATATTTAAGATTATGTCTAGATTTTGTATAATAAAATGATGAATAATATAAAATAGTATAAAAAATTATATTAAATTTAGAGACGGCAATATCTATATTAGATACCAAAATAATAAACAAAATTAATTATGGAGAGACGAAATTATGACTATCGGAGACGGAACTTCGAAGACGAAACAATTTCATGCGGACACAAAATAGAGATGGAAATTTCGGTCTCTACATAGACGGAAATGAACTTTTAATAACTAATTAAGAGACGGAAATTCTTATTTAACAACAAACAAATTTCATCTATGAATATACACAAAAATAAATCATTCGTCTTAGATGCGTTTGTGACCAACATTTAAAAGGGGGTTCTTTTCCATCTCATAATTCGTCTCCAAATCAGTTGGAGACGACATTTAAGCATTTTAGACACAAATTTCTTCCATCTCTAATTTCAGTTTTCTTAGTAGTGATGAGGACGACTAAGAAGAACCGACTTTCAAAAGACGATAGCTCAAGAAGACGTCAAAAGCCACGCATGATCAGCTCCAAATAAGCTAACCCTCTACTCTGCCCCCGAGCTACCAGGCTACAATGTTATTTAAAGAGATGGAATAAAAGGGTCACAAAAAGTTTTCTTTTTAGATACTCACACTAAAACTGGTAAACTTTCATGTACGCTCAGCTTGCAAGATGAAGTTGTGAATGAGCTATTTTCAGATGCTTCTAGACTTCTATCGCAAAGGCATTAAAGGTAAGCGAAGATCCAGGACAAAGAAGGTTCACTCATAAAATGAATGACTTAGAAGGAAAATTATAAAATAAAATAAAAAAAGCTTTAATATTTCTTTAGACAAAAATGTATTTAAATTTTTTATTTATTTTAAAATAAATTAATATTAAACATGATATGGCATTTAATGAATGGATGATTCGTAGATGGTGAATTCTTATCTACCTACTTCAAAAAGTTGGGTAGAGTTACCAATTGAGTAAATTAGGCTACATTGTATTGGAAATCTACAAAATTTAAATTATTAAATAAATAATTAAGTATAATAAAATAATATGACATTAGTGGATTGGTTGAAGGTAGACTACTCAACTTTTTGTGATGGATAACGAAGTTGTCTCCTTCGTAGATACCCAACTAAACCCAATTGATACATAAGTGTTCACCTAAATTAAATTACATTGAATAATTGTATTACTGTTTCATGATCGCGTTTTCGATTCTCCACTAGAGTTTGATTTTGAAGGAGACAATGAAGATGTGTTCAACATGCATCAGACGATAATGTCAGAGTTATAAAGAAGATGTTAGATACGTGTGCGATTTGCAAGGGACGACGATGAATACAAGTGTGATTCAGAGGAGATGAAGATGTTGTTTTGCCTTCGGGTCATCTTGTGGTGTTTTGCAGCAGTTTTCCTCTTTGCTCACAGCTTGCCATAAAGTTGTTCAAGAAATTGGAAAGTTTTGAAAAGCTTGTTCAAGAGATCAATGTGTTTGGTTTCAAAAATTAAATGTTTAGAATTATTTAGACGGTTTTAGGGTTTCTACTTTCTTCAAACGTATTTGTACTAGCTATTTCTCCCAAAATGGAATAGGTCATGAAAAACCAAAGGCACTAAATTTACTTAAGAAATATCAGTAGCAATGATCTTACCTAAATTAACTTGTTGAAAATTAACCGTAAATCATACACGATTAACTCAATTTGTGAACTAATACCTTGCAACTTTTAGTTTTATAGGTTTCCTTTTCACATAGTTTGTAATAATAAATTGAATGTTCAAAAACTGATCTACTAATAAATTTATATGTTCAAAAGAAATTGAATACACTTTATTTCTGGCCAAAATAATCGTAACATGAAATATTAAAACTCACAACTAAAACTGTCTTCAAAACAGAATCAATTGCATTAAACATTATTGTAGTATTAATAAAAGAGAAGATGATGATCATGCTTTAAATAAAAACCAATGTAACAGTTGTTCATTGATTTCACAAGGGAGACATATTATCACTAATATTTCTAACAAATTCATAATTTGTTTGATTATTCCTATCTTCTTCTTCTTTTGCCATCTCTATTGTTGTGACATGAAGTGACACATCCATCTCTAATATGTCATGTCCTTCATTGTTGTTTGCGACCATTTCTCTAGCACACTTTCCCATTTGCGGTAAAATCACATCCAACACATCTATAGGAACCATAAAGAAGAGAGCATACATGGAGGCAATGTTAGGATCTCTCTCCTTGACTGTTAATTCATTACAGTTACATAAAATTTCAAAAGGAATCAAGAGTTCTTCTCTTGTTGTAGCGGTAGTAGCATTGAGTTTGAAGGGTAAAATTACTTGTGTGTATTGAAAATCAATGTAGAAGCTATCTCTCACGGAATAATGAACTTCTAAGTCGGATAGAATTGGTGTATGGACAGGACTTACATATGAACTTATGAAAGATTCCATGGAAAAATGATCAATCTTTTATGCTATGAATCTAGAAGAGCAAAGACAACTTGTAAGCGAGTGATGATACATTGTTTGGCATATAGTCTTTTTATATACCGGAAAAATCCAAAGAATTTATTGTGCCAGAAATATATTATGTTTATTAGGTCAATTTATAACTCTAAAAATTTTTACCAAAAAATAAAACACTATAAAAGTAAAGATTTTAAATTATTTTTTTACCCTAATAATGAATTGACTGTTCATTTAATATCTTCTATGGTTGAAAATATTTATATAAGAGAAAATCCTAAAAAGGAATTGTACTTAGCGTGTTTCTATTTAAATATGCATTAATTGTAAAATAAATGGATTTTGGTTATATGTGAAAAAAATTCATTACTTATAAATATCTTTACTTTTACTAAAAGTCCTGAAGTAAAGAATACTCTAAGACCTATGGAATAGACCCTACAAAAGCAGTTGATCCAAGCATACAATTAAAACATGGTCGTTAGATAATTAAACGAGTTGTATTTTAAAATTTGTCCGCTAGGACAGTGACGATTAGAACAAAGGTTATAGTTTTCCAAAATTCTTAATAGAACCCAAATAATGAAACTTCTTAAACAGCATAGTCTTTGACGGGGCCCCCTCTTAAGAATGAAAGACTCATTGATTCATCGTATAACATAAAAATCAGGTGCAACCTCCTTCAATAGTATAGGCATTTGCCCCCTTCAGACACAAGTGGAGGAAAACATAGATGCATCTAAGGAAATGAAAAACATATCGCCTAAGAGGATTTAGAGGGCCAAAAAAATTTTCAAAATTTAAAAAAAGTTCATCGATCTTCAAAATTTGAGGTAAGGGGAAAAACTTTTCACATATGAGTGGTTAATTAGGTAGTCGTATAGTGAGAGGTCCTTACCCTTTTAGCATCTTTTTCTCCTTCTTGGTTTTTTCTTAAAAGCAATGGAATTAGAAAGCGGAGAACAAGGGGTCCTCCAACCCAATACAGAACAAACGAAGACTAAATTATGGATGAGACAATTGAGCGGAGAAACAAACCACTCATGAAAAGTACAAGAACTAACTATCCAAGCAAGAGAGCACACCCACCTCCAAGATAAAAACTTAATGCTATAGATCACCTCTGAAACACTAAAAGGCTCATCTTTAAAAATGAAACAATTTCTACTGTTCCACATACACCAGCAAGAAAAGGCTCAAATAACAACTCCTAAGTCCTTATCGGTGCGATTACGCAACCTTTTACCAAAGTCCACAAAAGAAAAGGCAATATGATTTCTCAAATATACTACTATCCCCAACCAAGCCTCCATACCATGTCAAACTAACAGAGAACACAAGGACATTCCATGAACCAGTGAGAAGACGTTTCTGCCATGACTCCGCAACTGACACAAGCCAAATTCGAAGTTTCGTCGAAAATTCCTCTCTTTGCCAATTGGTCTTTGGTCGTAAGTCTGTCCCATAAGAGTCTCCAAAAAAAGACCTGGATTTTGGAGGGAATTTTGGCGCTGCAAAGGCTCTTCAAACCCACTGCTATGTCCGTATCAAACTCAATGCCATTTTCATCATGCAACAGAAAATCATAACAAGGGGAAACATTGTAAACAACATCAGCACCTAAATTCCACACCATTCTATCCTCTCTAAGCACATCCTGCTCCGCTGCATTGAGAAAAAGAGTGTGTTTGTCCATTTCTCTGCTTCCCTCAAAATCTGGGAGAAAGGAAGGTAAACTACATTTCCAAATCCAACCAACTTCACTCTTAAATATCGACTCTGCAACCAACTTTTTATCAGAAAAAATCACTCTTTCTGTTATCGAAAAATCACTTTTTTTGAAATATCGGGAAAAATAAATAAATAAATAAAAATCAGGGAAAATCAGAAATTGAGAAAAATCGGGTGAAGAGTTTTGCGTCTCTGCCACCGAAAATAAGTGGATGTGCGGCTGGCGATGGAGCCTCCGGATGGATAGTGTAGCGCCTAAGATCCACGATGGCAGAGCCTTCAGATATCGGTGGCTGTGCGGCAGTGGGTTATGGTGTTCGCCTTGAAATTTAGCAAACAACCTCTGATATTCTAATTTGTGGAATTAGTTTACTAACAGGACCGACCACACAAATCCTATGAAGCAGTACTTTAAAAATGCTGGCAATTTGAGTAAAACTCTAACCTTTTCAAATCTTGAGTCGAGAATATTTCGACCAGCTCCTTCTACTTTTTGTTTTCCAGTCAATCCATTGTCGTCGAAAATAACAGTCTACAAATTGCCCCCCAATAAATGCCTTTTCGATTATCAATGAGAAAAGCATTTTTTGCCAACATGATTCGATGCCTTCAGTAATTTACCAAATTGATTGTTACTATGATTGGACACCTATGACGTTAGGATCATCATTACACTTTTCTGAAACGTCTCTTCAGCCCACGTTTCTGACAATTTTCATCATCACTACCCTAATCCCTAGTAAATCGTGGGCGACCAATTCAACTGCCACCGTTTCAGTCCATCCACTCACAACTGCCACGTGCCCCATGATCTCTCCAAATTAAAAGATTTCTGAATCTTAACTGCTTCAGTCACCTCTTTTTACCATCTATAAATAAGTCAAAAAACTCCTTTTTCAACCTTTTACGCTTCTTCTTCCTCTTGAGTAAATCCTTTCAATGTTTCTTCCTCTTCTCTGAGTTTCTCTACAACTTCTTTCCTCCAAACATGGCGTCTTCCGCAGCTCCCACAACTTCCAACAAAGCTCCAAAAAACTCTAAAGATTTACCACCTGTTCACAAAATCTTTGGCCCAAAGGTGGTGGGAAACCAACAATATGTGCCTGAACCTCCTAATCAAGAAGAAAAAAGGCGCATTTTTCAATCCCAGGTACTTATCTCTGTTCTAATTTCTGGTACATCATATGCAATGCTAAGGCCTTTGCCTGATTTAAAATTAGATCCAGTGAAGGTAAAAGAATTTTTTCCAGCTTATCACCATTATAAACCCATAGCTAATGGGGTTAAACCTAGAACTGATAAAGAAAAGGCCATAGATGAGAAATCCACTGTTGACGGCCAAGGCTCACCCTCTGAAGAACCCATAAGCTTAAAATATCTGAACCATGCCAGAATTTTTAGATCTTGTCCCTTGTCGAAAGACCCCTCTGATTATTTAGCTTGGCTGGCGAAGATTGAAAAAGTTAAGGCTGACTTTTGGAAAGACATAGGTATTTTCGACTTGATTCAACTGTCGAAAGTAGGACCAGGTTACTGCCCAAATATGCTCATGTCTTCCCTCTACTTCTGGGATAGTACTTATAACAATTTCCACCTTCCTTGTGGGATGTTTACCCCTACCCTATTCGACGTAGCTGCCATCACTGGCCTTAGCCCGTTAGGAGTAGACTATGACCCCCAACGTTTTATCTGATGATTCTATAGGATTCGACACGAACAAGGCCACGTTCATAGCTTACATTGCCAATTATCATGATAAAGAGACTAGTGAAGTCTCTGGTCAGGAACATGTAGCTTTCCTGGCCCTCTGGCTGTCGAGATGTGTCTTTTGCTCCAGGTCACTCCAAGTAGCCAAACGTTACATTACTATGGCAAATCAGCTTCATGCTGGGCATCCATTATACCTGAGTGAAATGATCTTAGCAAATCTTTACGAATCTCTGGGCGAAGGTGTTACTTCCCTCAAGACCATCAAGGATAAAGGCAACCTTCTTTTGTCAGGACCGTTTTGGCTTCTGCAATTATGGCTTAATGCCACTTTTGAAGCCTCTCTCCCTATCAAAAATCCTGTAAATGAAGACGCCTTGAGGGACAGGAGGGTCGAAGGGACTAGATTGGTGCAACTGACACCCACTGACGAAGGACTGAGCCTCCAACAAGCTTTTACTAGTTACGTCATGATGTTCGCAAAACGCTACAACTTTACCCCCAGTATGGCCCCTTTCGCCAATAAGGTGATTGGACCAAAATGGTTCACTAGAAGACTACCTGTGAAGTCGAAAACTGAAGAAGATGATTTCCTCAATGTCTGGGAATCCTTCCTGACTCCTAGACTTCTAGCTTCTAGAATTAGCCCTGGAAAGTCAAAGATCTCTTTGGTTGTTTACTAGCCCAACTTTGTCTCTCGACAGTTTAGGTTAATTCAGATATAACCTAAACCCCTCTTTTCCAGAAAAGGTTCTCTTATTCACTACAACATGTTCCACAACGAAGATAAGTGTTCAGAATTATTGGAGAAGTATTCCAACCTGGTCGAGATTCAACCAGTGGTCTTTCGACCGTCCTTACTTTGTACTCAAGAATTCGATGAATGGTGGAAAGATTACTACACCACCCAGTTTTTTGACGTGCCTTCCTTCAGTATCCAGCTAACTAAAGCTTTTACACTCGTGCAGGACAAGACCAAGAAAGGTATTTCGAGACACGTCAAGGAAATCGAAGCATTCCAGAAATACTTTGAAACTGCTTATAGGCCCAATGAACTTAGTCGAACCATAAGCGAAGCAGCAGTTACTTTGAAACAAAAATTTATGAGCAAACGGGATGATTTTAAACTACCTCCATACGTTCGACCATATCAACTTTTTGAGTTGGCTTTCAATCTTCATCCACCAAAGTTTCCCCCTCTACCTTCTGCTGAATTTGGTGTGGCTCTTAGTCCCCCGTTTCCAGATTGGTTCATTTGCGGGGATTCGATGAGAATTCTTCGCCAAAATTACCAAAAACGCGCTAAGCGAGTGGTTCCGACTAAGTACACCTTGGACAATTTCAAAGGTCACCTTCATATTTGTATAGAACGCGTTCGCAAGGAAACTCCAATACTTAAAGGTGTGGAATGGGGAGACCTTCGACATCCTTTACTTATTATTCACGCATATTTCTTCAAACTTTATCTCTAATTTCTTACTTTTTCCCTTAGCTTTGAAAATAACTGCCAAGAAACCAGTGGTTGAAGGTTCGACTGCAGGAGTTGAGGAATGCCCTCAAAACACAACTAAAAAACCTCTGGCGAGAGTACAACTCTATTTCGCCAACATTATTATTATTTTGTTTTAAATGCTAATTAATTAAACTTTGTTGCCAATTTTAGGGAAGCCGAAGACCTCCTCCGACGCCGAAGAAAAGGAAAGAGCAAGAAACTGAAACTCCTGCTGTTGAATCTGGTGGCGATTCTCCCGACCAGGTACAACCTTCCAAGAAAAAGAAAAAGGTATCGAAACCTACCCCACAAAAGTCCTCTACCATCAGAACACTGGAGAAAACTCCCCCAACAAGTCCAGTTCTGCAAGTTCCACCCATTCCTGAAGAGAGTGAAAATTCCTGCTTTAAAACTGTTATCCTCCAGGTACGTTCTAATATCGACAGCTAAACTCTTTCCTTATGGTCATACTTATTTTTCTTAACTTGATTTATCTTTTCAGGTCCAAGTTGATACCCATGGACACCCTCTTATCCAAGTACTTCCAAAGACCAGCAGTGATCCCACCTATAAACCTACCAGTCCTTCAAAGCAGTCTCCAAAAGGTTCGACAATGGAATCTGCGACAGAGGTCAACCAACCAGTTGCTACTCTACAACAACAACATCATGCTCAAGACAGGATAGGAGAAGAAACCAACCCAAAGAACGACATCTTAGTCAAAACTGGTGGGGAAACTGAAATGGCCAATGAAACCTTGATCACAGAAGACCATCCTAATGATAATTCTCCCATTCATTCGAAACAGGATGGTGAAGATAAGGATGAGGAGATTGGCTCTGATGTCAAAAAAGAAGAAGAAACTGAAGATGATAGAGAACCCACTCCAGGAATTGCTGCTGACGAGGAAAAAGAACGTGACACGCAGAACTCCCCCAAACATGCTAAGACTGGTTCGCCAAATACTACTTCGACCAAATTTTCTCACGAAGAACTTGAGAACATGAAGGTGCAGCGGCCCTTAGAATATTTGAAAGTTGTGCTCAGCACACGTCACACCTTCTATGACTCTTCCCATAGCAGTTCGACCACCTCAGGGGCTGTTTCTGGTGCCAAATCTATGGATGTTATACTAGCCCAAATTCGGGAATAAATCCTTGACGTGGACCTGTTTTAGCTTTTAGAGGATGATTCATCTGCTCAGTTCAACCTTAAGAAAATCCTGAAGCAAGTCAATGTTTTGGAAGCTCCTATTGAAATAACTGACGTTGTGGTGGACTTAACCACACTAATTGACCTGGTAGTAGCAGACTTCAACCGACTACGAGATTATTCAAAAAAGATAGAAAACAAGTTGGAAACTCAACTTGCTGAATGGGATGCCGTTGCAGCCTCCACTAATAGATTGACTGAACTGGGAGAACTTTCTGAAAAGAACAAGAAAGAAGCTTCCAGTTGTGACAAAAACATTCTGAAGTGGGAGAAACAAATAGATGCGCTCCAAAAGAAAATTTCCCAGGCGAAAAAACGCAAGGAGGAACTGCAACAGGTCAAGCAAGATGAAATTGACAAAGAACTGGAAGTGGGAGTACACCATGCTGACAGAGCTCAAACATTAGGCAAAGAAATCGAAGAGCTTTCCACCAGCAAAGCTCTTTGTGAATGTCGAATTCAGATCCAATGGTCGAAGTTCAACAAGTTAAAGAAATCTTTTTCTAATTTAAAGTTGTAATGTAACTTAGCCCTTTGAGGCCTATTGGTTTATCTGTAATGACAATTAAGCCATTTGTTTGGCGAATTTCACCAACTTGTATTATTTCTTTTCATAACATTATTCCATCGTTATTTTAATTACATGGGTCTATAATTTTTCAAATATTTCCCATTTATTTTCAGTACTCTTTTATCCTTTTCTAGTTCCTCAACTTCATATGCGCCATTCGAAAATACTTTAACAATCTGAAAGGGTCCTTCCCACTTGGGGGACCATTTCCCCATTAATCTATCTTTTCGATCCATGGGAAGAATAACTTTCCAGACGAGATCACCAATTGAAAAAGCTTTATTTTTCACCTTTTTATTGTAAGATTTTTCTACTCTTTCCTTTTGCCTTTTCAATAAATCTAGCGCTTTTAACCTTTCTTCATCCAAATTGACTAACTCATCTATCATCATGTTCCAATATCAATCTGATGGAATCTCATGATGTCTTTGAATTCGGGTCGATTGCAAATATATCTCAACTGGCAAGACTGCGTCATGGCCATACGTTAGTCGAAAAGGAGTTGCATTTGTAGCTTCCTTAGGGGATGTTCGACAAGCCCATAGAATTTGATCCAAAGTCTTGTGCCAATTTTTAGGCTTTCTTCCTACATGCTTCTTTATCAAACTGATTATGACTTTATTTGCTGCTTTGACCTGTCCATTGGCCTGAGCGTAATAAGGAGTTTATGTAAGAAGCTTGAACCCCCTTTCCTTCGCAAATGCTTGCATATTCTTACCAGTGAACACAGATCCCTGATCTGTTGTTATTGTTTCTGGGATCCCAAAGCTATAAATGGTATGTTTCTGGATAAATTCAATTACGGCTTCCTGATCCACATTCACCAAAGGTATGGCTTCGATCCACTTTGTAAAATAATCGACCCCAACCAAAAGATATCTCTGGCTTTTTGAAGGGGCCGGTCGAATCTCTCCAATTAATTCCAAAGCCTAACCTCTAAATGGCCAAGGCTTTATTATAGAATGTAATTCTCTTGCAGGAACATGTGGTATCCCTGCGTGTACCTGACATTCTTGGCAACCTTTGGCAAATTCGACGCAATCTTTTAACATAAGTGGCCAATATACTCCTTGTCGGAATAATAGCCATTTCATCTTATGTCCAGCTTGATGTGCGCCACATGCCCCATTATGCACATTCGACATGGCTATGTACGCTTCAGCTTCGCTTAAACACTTCAGCAATATCCCCTCTGGAGTTTTCTTGAATAATTCGTTTTCAAAAAGCTCATAACTTAAAGCTCGATACTTGACTTTTCGTTCAACCGGTCTATTTGGGTTTTGTAAGTATTCCCTGATAGGTTTCCTCCAATCTTCAACCTTGAATCATCCACATTAAAAATCTCAAAGTTTTCTTCGTCAGCGTATCCTAGCTTTATTGTCTCCAGATCTGATGGGGATAACCTAGTTGACACGACTCTTCCTCTTACTTCGATGGCTTTCTGCAATTTCTCTTTGGACACTTTGTATCCGGAGGCTATTTGTGCTAAATCATTTTCCTCCTGGTTTTCTATTCGAGGAATATGTCGAACTGTAACCATATCGAACTTCTTCAATAGTCGATTAGCTACTACGAAGTACATGATCAATTTTTCTTTGACACACTTGTACTCCTTGGTTATTTGCTTTACTACTAACTCAGAGTCTCCCATTATTTCGACTCTAGTTGCCCCCAATTCCAATAAAATTTCAAGTCCTGCTATTAAAGCTTCGTATTCGGCTTCGTTATTTGAACACAGTCCTTCGACTTTATACTTGAATTTTGTTGGAATTCTTTTAGGAGAAATAATCAAAACTGCTACACCAGTTCTATTCTTATGACTAGAACCATCGAAATATAACTTCCATGGCTCTATTTCGACATAGTCCACAGACTCTTCGTTTATGGCATGGTCGACTATAAAATCAGTCACCACTTGTCCTTTGATAGCTTTTAATGGTAAGTATGTCAAGGAATATTCAGTTAATGCTAAAGCCCATTTTCCAATTCGACTATGCAAAATTGGTTTAGATAACATATGTTTTATTACGTCGAAATGGGAAGAAACATAAACATCAACTGGTTTTATATAGTGCTTTAACTTCAGACATGAAAAGTATACACATAAACACAACTTTTCGATCACACTATATCTAGTTTCTGCATCATTTAAGACTATACTGAGGTAATAAATGGCTCTTTCGACACCATTTTCATCCTCTTGGGCTAACATACTTCCTATTGTCTTATCTGACGCGGCTATGTACAGCCTTATACTTCTACTTCTACAAGGTGACATCAAAATAGGGGGATGCGTCAAGTACTCCCTGATTTTGTCGAAGGAATCTTGTTGCTCTTGCCCCCATGCAAAGTTCTCCCTTTTTAGTTGAAGTAGAGGAGATAAGGCTTGCGTCTTCCCACTAAGGTTGAAGATGAACCTTCTGAGAAATTAATCTTCCCAAGTAAAGTCTGCAATTCCTTATTTGTTGATGGCGCTTTCGCCTCCATTATTGCTTTGGCCTTATTTTCGTTTATTTCGATCCCCTTCTTGTGGACCACAAAGCCTAGGAAGTCTCCCACCTGCACACCAAACTCACATTTGAGAGGATTCATTTTTAGACCATACTTCCTCATCCTTTCAAAGGACTGTCGAAGGTGTTCAATGTGACTTTCTCCTGAAACAGACTTAATAACAATGTCATCAATATAAATCTACATAAAAGTCTCAATGAAATCGTGAAAAATCGAATTCATTGCTCGCTGATAAGTTGCTCCAGCATTTTTCAAGCCAAAAGGCATCACCACCCATTCGTAGGTGCCTAAGGCTCCAGGACATCGAAATGCTGTCTTAGGAACATCCTCTTCTGCGATAAAAATCTGGTTATAACCAGAGTATCCATCAAGCATACTCAGTTATTCATGGCATGCGGCAGAATCGACAAGCATTTCCGCCACTGGCATAGGATATTCATCCTTTGGGGTAGCTGCATTCAAGTCTCGAAAATCAATGCATACCCTTAACTTGCCATTTTTCTTTATTACTGGAACTATGTTAGCAATCCATTCGACATACCTGGTTTTACGGATGAATTTACATTTGAGAAGCCTTTCAACTTCCTCTTTGTTCTTCCACAGGATCTCTGGGGCAAAACGCCTTGGTGTTTGCTTCACGGGCTTCCTCCCAGGCATTATGGGCAGCTGCAATCCGACCAAACTCCTGTCTAGGCCAGGCATTTCGTCATAGTCCCATGCAAAAAAATCTCTAAACTCTTTCAGCAGCTGGACTATTTCGACTTTGAGCTGTGGATCAACTTTTGCACTTATGTAGGTTGGCCTTTTTTCTGCCCCTAATCCCAAGTCGATTTCTTCAAGCGGATCCTGCGCCACCATCTTCATATCTGTTGACAATGGATCCTTTTCGAAGCCCAAAGGGTCATCGTCGTAAATGGCATCAAGCATTTGATTCTGCCATTCGCCCAATTCTCCATCGAGCGGACTTTCATCAAAGTCCTTGTGAGGACATTGTTGGTCGTCTTCGACCTGATTGGCTTCGATAACCATGTACTTCACTTCGGCCTCTAGAGCCGCTTTGAGTTTGTTCTCGACTATATAAGCCGCGATCTTTTCAAGCGCTAGTGATCACTCATTGTCACTGAAGTCGCTACCCCAGTCAGTTGGCTTTATGTGTGCAGTTTCGAAGATGTAATTCGCCTCACCAACCACCTCCCTATCACATTGGAACCCATGTGTGGGATGAAGGTATAACGAACAGAAAGCATTATCAGTTACCGTCAGGTCGAATGTGGCTAGACTGCAAGGAGCAATGTGGGCCAAGTTTCTGTCGAAACTTCGACGATCAACGTGGTTTACATCAGCTAGAAAATAGCTATGATCAGCCTCTATGTTCTCCACTATTCCATCAGCGCGCCAGATTGTTATCCTCTGATGCATTGACGAAGGAACGACACCTATGCCGTGTATCCATTCTCTCCCTAGGAGAAGATTGTAATTTTCCTTTGAAGCTGTCACCATCAACATCGTCGGCCTAGTAATTGTTCCGACTGTCAAATCTACCTGTATTACACCCATTGTTGTCCCTACTTTTCCTTCATAGTTTGACAAAACCATGTTGTTGGGCTTGGTGTCTGAATCGTCTTTGCCAATCTTTTTCAGCATGTAGTGCGGCATTAGATTTACTGCCGCTCCTCCATCGACTAGGATTTTGTTTACCCCCACATTTCCCACCTTTCCTTTTATGAATAGAGGTTTAAGGTGGCTTCGCATGGAGTCGTCTGGCCTTTCAAAAAATGCGTTTTGCTCCTCAACGTATCCGTTATTCATTGTATAGTAGCACACTGGTCTGTGCCTTGTGGTTTCACTTTCCATGACTTCCTGTTTCTCTTCGACCTCCATCACCTGATCGTACTCCCTAGGGAGCACTGAGACTACATTACACATAACATCGAAAGACGCCTCTGATTCTAATTTGAAGTCATCAGTCATTTCGTCATCTCTGTTTATATCTTCTTTCGACGACACTTGTTCAGGTACACTGCGTTATTCATTGTCTATGGACTCCTCTCTCTGACTCATAGTTTAGATGTTGCTGCTAGTTTCTGCCTTGCTTTTTTCTGCAACCTCTCTCTCCGCCTTCTTTCGCCTTTGAAACCTCCTCCATTGATATTTCGACATTGGGTTCTTACCCTTATAATTCTCTGAAGGGTAAGGCATTCTCCTGGGCTTCTCACTTTCTTTCTTCCCTGTCAACGAGGAGCCACTTTGCACCTCAAAGTTCTTCCATTTCTTCTGGCCCTGAGCCTGGCGAATTGGTTGAACCCACTTATCATCTGGGACTTTGTTTGTAGGTTTGAAGGTGTTTGGATACCTTCCTCCCAGCCTTTGCTTATTCTGATCTCCCCTTCTAGGGTCAAATCTCTCCTTTCTTGAAGATGGTACTTCCCCCCAATTTCCTCTCCTTTTAGCCCTCTCAATTCCTTCCAAGTTTTCAGCTGCCTTCTTGTCGAAGACAGCGCTGTAGCGAGGGCATAACATCACCTCAGATCTTTTCTTCTAGCATCTTTAAATAAACTCTACCAAATTCTCTTCTTCTTTTGGGTATGCCACCCTCTAGTACTCTTCTCGTCGACGTTCCTCGTCGATTTGCACTGGGACTTTCTGGGATACTTCCACCATGTTCACATTGGCGGTTGGCTCTGTCGCAATGCTCAATTTGTTCATTCTCATGCTGAGCCCTTCATCAACCTCGTGTTTCTTCTTAGCTAGGTCAAAATCTTCATGATCACCTTTTGTGTGAATCTTCAAAGGCAAACCTTTGACATCATGTTGGCAGCAAAACTCGACCGCTTTCTCCTTAGGGTCTTCCATTATCAATCGAAGAATCCCTACAGCAACTGGTTTGTAGGAACCTTCAGTAGTCCCTCTGTTGGTTTGGGTGAAGCCATCAACAGCTTCATCTTTGACTTTGTCGAAAACTTCAGCAATTTCTGTATTAATGTTGTTGAGGCCCTCAGTGGCCTTGTTGTTAATGTCACTGAAGCCTTCAGTAGCTTCACTGTTGATGCAGTTTTCTATAATTCCTTCATCAAGGTGTTCAGTAACCTTGATCATCACCGGCTGGTTTATGAAGTCATTGGAGACCTCTTCGACATCACTTTCATCAGTAGGGATCTCAGTGATCTCCACCATATTTACATTGTTGTCGAAGCCTTCAGTGGCCTCGATCATCTCAAAGTTATAGTCGAAACCTTCTTCATCCTCCACCATGTTCACTGTGAGTGGTTCAGCATAATGGGCTTCTGCCACCTGCATTAGATTAGAATCAATTTTCATCTGCGACTTTGATTTGTCACTGAATTTGAGTCTTCCATCGCGAATTGCATTCTGCACCAAATCCCTGAAAAGGAAACATTGAGACGTTTTATGACCCAAGAAATTATGGTACTTACAAAAACCTCTCTTCTTTTGTTGTTCTAGAGGAGGCACTTTAGTACCAGGTGGCACTATCAGTTGGCCATCCTTGACTAATAAATCGAATATTTCGTCACACTTGGTAACGTCGAATGTATAAGTCCTTTTGGGGAACTTATCATTCTTTTCATACTCGACTGGGTCCTTCCCGTTCGACGGAGCCAAAACTTTACAAGCATATGGCAGACCCTGTTTCAATTTTGCCAAATCAATTTCCTGCTCGTCAAAATTTGGTGATTCACTTTCGTCCTCATTTTGACACACTCCGACATAAGCCACTATCTCTTTTTTATTCTTATTGGCTCTAGCTTTTTTAGCCTTTAGTCTTTCGACCTGTCTAACTCTATCAGCCAAATGGGCCATGTCTCTCAAAAATTGTGTGTCTAATTTCTTTCTGATCGAATAATCAAGGCCACCTGCGGCCATTTCGACCACATCATGTTCAGGCACTTGTGTGAAGCATCTTGCCTTAAGCAACCTAAATCTATTCAAGTAATCATCAATTGGCTTAGAGAATCTTCTTTTGACGCTAGCCAATTCCTTCAAACCTATCTTTGTTTGTCCCATATAAAACTGTTCATGGAACAATCTCTCCAACTGGGTCCATGTATGAACCGAACCTGCAGGCAAAGATGTAAACCAAGTAAAAGCATTTTTCGTCAGAGAACTCGGAAAATATTTTATCTTCAAGTTCTCATTGTGCGCTATTTCGCCTGCTTCGATCAAGTAACGGGCCACATGTTCGACTGTCGATTCACTCGTGTTCCCTGAAAACTTAGTGAACTTGGGGACTTTCCATCCTGCAATATATATTCAGATAATGGTGATGTGTAACTAGACCTCTGTAGTTCTACATTTACCCCATTTCGAGCCATTATTCTTTCGACCATGGCTGCTAAATTGTTTTCTGCTGGCATGTTATTACAACGTATTCATTGCACAACATCATCAACATTTTCATCCCTATTTACTAACACCCTCACAGGTTCTTACTGAACAGGAATTTCGACCCGGGGTGGTTCGACCACTACTTCTTGGTTTCTAGGGTTCTCTTGAGGAACATTTATTTGTCTTTGGTTTATAGTAGGTTCCTCTTCGACGACTATCCTTGGGTTCTGGACTACATGCTCTCTTTGAGTGGGTTGGGGAACGCCAAAAAAATCGGCAATACGCGCCATTTGCACTGCCAATTGTTGGTTCGTTTGAGTGGTATTTTGAATCAATGGGTTAAATACAACCCCCATTTGTTGAGTCAACATCTGAACCATGTCATGGTTCCTCTCATCTATTTGTTGCCTAATCACTTACGCAGAATTGTTAATGATACTTGGCATATAGGTTTGATACCCTGTTGCCAAAGGCTGACTCATTCTCCCTATATGGTTTGTGCCAGATCCTGATCCTTGCAAAGGCGAAGTTACATTAATCATGGGATTTGTATATATTGGTTACACATTATGTAAACTTGCCATCACCGTAGTTGGCATTCCATATGGTTGATCTCAGTTTAATGGAGGCATCGTAAAACCAGACACAAAAGGCCTGTACGTGCTTCCTGAAGGAGGGGGTGTCATTTGTTGCATTTGAGACCCCATAGTAGAAAAACTTGGCGCATTTTGGGGGATCGAATGTGCAGGTGTCGAACCCGCTGTTGATTGCATAGCCTCTGATACTGATATTGAGCCCAGTCGAAGGATTAGGGGGTGGTACTTCATTATTTATAGGATTCTGGTTGTTAGGCGGATTTGGATTCGCCATTCTGCGTACTCGTCTCCTTCTGGATCTTTCTTCATTATTTTCGGCAATCTTACCGCTCCTTAATTTCATACAACAAAACAAAGACGACTACAAAGGAAAAGAAAATTTAAAAATAAAGGTTTAAAAAAAAATTGTCAAAACGCACAAGGTCCCACTATGCGTGCCAATTTGTTCGCCTTGAAATTTAGCAAACAACTTTTGGTCTTCTAATTTGTGGAATTAGTTTACTAACAGGACCGACCACACAAATGCTAGGACACAGTGCTTTAAAAATGCTAACAATTTGAGTAAAACTCTAACCTTTTCATCATTGTTTTATTATTGTTCTCACTGTTAGTAATTTTCGACTAACTAAAATAAATAGAACTTGGAATTGGTAAATAACTGGTGAAATGAAAGTAACGTGACAAGAATAAAATTTACAGAATCTTAAAGAGTATTGTAAACAAACTTAAATTTCATAAAGAATTGCAAATAATAAACTGGTATTTTTCTCAAACGTACATTTTTTCCATAATGACTCGTTTCTCTCACACGATTACTTTGAGTAATTTGAATAACTTGTACAATTTGTGTTGGTGGTAGTTTGGGCCATAGGTGTTTCAGCGTTCGATTTACTGTCTAATCGGTTAGTCCCAAGCAAATTCAAGTTAGGTGACTTTTCGTTACCTTGTCAATGAGTTTAAAAGCCATTTTTGTTAATTTGGATTTAGAGTTGCTCGTTAGTTGTTTAGAGTTAAATTCGATGACATTAGAATTGAAGGGATAGTATTTGACTCTTTAGAGTTGCCGATTTTAGCGACCATTTTCAATTGTTTAAAAAACTTAAAATAAATCAAAAGTTCTGTCTCTAGCAGGAATCAAACCAATACACTTTCCTTTGTAAGGCTTTTAAGTGTCCATTGAGACATTTGATTTTTGTTGTATAATTTACATTTGAAATATATATATTATTAATGAAATAGAACTTTCAAATATTATTTAAAAAGATTCTTATACTAATTATCATTAAAATTATATTTTATCTAAATTAATAGATTTGTATGAGTTAATTATTTATACAAATATATGTTTTATTTGTTAAAATAATAAAAATGTAAAATTTTGACTAAAAATAAAAAGAATAAATAAAAGGAGGAAATTGGGAGGGAAGTAACTTAATAATTAAAAAAAATAATAATAATATTAGTGACCGAAATTTCGGTCACTGAAATTTTTTATAAATTAATTTATATAAAAATGATTAGTTGAGACTAAAAATTATGGTCACAAAATATCAGTCGCTAATTCGGTGGCTAATTTTATTTAGTGACCGATTTAGTGACTTTAATAAATTTACTAACATGATGTCTAATTTTGGTGGCTAATTCGGTCACTAGAGTGACCGAAAATTTTCAGTCACTAATTTGGTGGCTAATTCGGTCACTAGAGTGACCGAAATTTTTCAGTCACTAATTCGGTCACTAAAAGCGAATTTTCTAGTAGTGACTCTAAAGTTATTTTAGAGTTGTAGTGATTATTATAGTGTTGTTTAGAGTCCGTCTTGAGAAATCTATTGAGCTAAAGACAAAGATTGTTACCCTTTTGATGAGTTGTGAGCTAATATAAATAATGATTACTTGATTGATGTGTTTTGAGTATTTTTTGGGTTGATGAATATTTTGATTAAATGAGTAATAAAATATCTTTATTTGGCTGTGATCATTTGTGATTAATAATATAATTATTGAGATGAAATTTTGAGATGAGTAATTCAGAGAGGAATTACGGTGTTGGCCTCGTATTGGAGAAATTATGATTCAGAGAGGAATCTTTTGAGTATGAGTTTTGAGTGTAATTTCTGATATTTTAAGTTTTGTGAATTTTTTATCATGTTCATGCATACATGTATATCACAATTAAGTAGGACTTTGGTTTAGTGAGATCAGGTTAAGAGAGGAACCATGATGGTCTCATGTTCAGAGAGGGACACGGTTCAGAGAGGAATCTGAGACATGGATAAATCAGTAAAATAATTCTGAAATTCAAAAACATGATACCACATGCATATCTGGATGAGGATTGCATTATCATTTCATGTTGCTTTTTGTAATCGTTTATGAGTGTGAATTTATTGTGTAACTGATATGAATGTTATTGAAACTATTTATACTACTTTATTCATCGATAACATATGTGGAATTATTCTCAGCCTTATTTGTTATATTTGTGGTGTTATGTACTCGCTTGGAGTATAGATATTAAGGTAGAGGAGTAGCTACTATGTGATATAGAGGATGGTATTGAGGCCTTATTCATTTATTTGTGCTTTTCCGCAATTTTGTTTTTCCTTAATGTTCTTATCTATAACTTTTGCGTATTGGGACATTATTTTTGTTTCATTTTTTTCTGAAGTGTTTTGAATTAATTATTCTTTTCAACTTACTGTTAATTAATTCAAGATTTTAAAGTTTGAAGTATACTTTTTAGTTTCCGCTGCTATGTTTTAAATTGTGGAAATTATGATTTTGAGTTGTGAGGTGACACCCTATGCTGAATTTTGATTTTCTTTGGATGATTTTGTTTTAAGTATGTATTTCGGGGTGAGGGTGTAACATTTATCCCTTCATTTCACTGCAACTCAGAGAAACTCAAGTTGGTGTAAATTTTGGGATCTATGAGATAAGGAAAAGACGAGACTTCGCGATCTTACATTGAATATTTTAGCAGGGAAACGTTGCTAGTGAAGATTGGCGACAACAAGATAAAGAGAAACATGTTGAGTCTTAGACTACAACCATGTTCTCGCTATCAATGAAATCCTTGCTTATTGAAAAAAAAAATTGAAACAACATGTTGAAGCAAGGATTTCATTGATAGCGAGAACATGATGTGTAATAGTAGAAACTAGTCAGAAGTTAAAATGTGTTCTCACTAAAATAAGGATAATCCATGAGAGCTTTCAAACATTAGTGCAAGAGCAATGGAATCCAAAATTAAAGATTTGTTCCAAAGATGCCTTACCAAAATGGAAAGGCTGAGAGGATGCACATAACTATTTTTAAGATAATGATAACAATGTTATCTCATGCCAAGTTACCCAAGCCTTTTTGGGTTTAAACTTTAGTGAGTCTAGTTGATTTGATAAACACATCCCCTTAAGATCCATTAAATTATAATATTGAAAACAAGTTTTGTACAATTAAAGATGTATCCAACAACCATTTGAAGGTGTTTTATAGTAGATTATTTGTCTGTTTCCCAAATGATAAGAGATAAAAAATTGAGTCTTATGAAAAATTTATGATGGATGATGTAGCGTGCGATTTTTGTCAGTGACGCGACCACCTTATCGCCATGGATTTCTCCTCACCGTAATGGTAGGAGTTGGGTGCTACTTTCTGATTTCTTATTTATCCTATGAAGCTGGAAAGGAAAGGGAAGCTATCTAAAACTAACCTTGCACGCAAATGTTTAACTGAACAAATTCTTTAAAGATATTCGGGGAGTTCGGGGTCAGGTTATACAGTGGGGAGTTGTCAATTACCCATCCTATATGTGGTTATCCACAGGTAGTTAGCAAATTTCCATATTGTTTTCTACTTACTGGTGTTTGTTTGTCGTGGGTTGGGAAAGTTTCTCCTTTTGGAGTGTTGAGAGAGAGAGTTTTTGTTTGATTTCGGGTTTTCGGATGTTTTTGGTAAGGTACTGGACCTAAGGTTTTGATTAGTGTGTGAAGGTACTGGACCTAAAGTTTTTTATTGGTGTGTGAAGGTACTGGACCTAGAGTTTTTGATTGGTGTGCTCGCTAAGATTTCGCAATCTTATGCCCATGTATTCCCGTTAAAGAAAACAGGGAAATCAAAGCAATCGTAGTTCCTCCTATTCTATGGGAGGAAAAAAGTTATTTTGGTGTAATGTTCAAAGCCCAAGATTGAAGCTAAAATGAGTATTTGTGTCTTGTTCAAAGCCCAAGATTGAAGCTAAAGGTTTGACTGAGAGAGAATTTGTCATCTATAAAGGGAGATATCTCGTCTGTTTATCACAACGGTTGAGTGACTGATTATAAAGGATAATTACTTTAACTGGGATATGTGGAATCCTGCAATGCCATAATTTCCTTTATATGGGGGTTTGTCCTGAAGGAGAAAACTTTAACTTAGTGTAGAGCAATGCCATTTTTCCTTAGGAACTTTTCATGCTAAGAGAGGGACACTGGCATGAATGTAAATAATCCAGAGGCTTGCCACTTACATCAATTAGATGAAAGAGGAAGTTTACCAGGATAGGAGATGGACTACAGCTTGGATTTTTGAATCAACAAGTGTGCCACTTATAGCAGTTATCTGGGATTAAGGTTTGTTTTGCATGTCTGTTTTGATGTGTGATATACAGAGAAATGTTCTTCTTACAGAGAGATTTTGATTTCCTCTAAAGGGAATATTGATTTTTGTGTGCCTTGATCAAAGCCCAAGGTTGAAGCTAAAAGGTTGATTGACCCCACTGGGGAGTTTATTATCTGTTTTGTATAAAGCCCGAGATTGAGGCTAAAAAAGACACTGACTCTTTGGGGGATATCATTATACAAAGCCTAAGAGGAGGCTGTAAGTTGACTTTTCTGGGGAAATATTTTGTCTGTCTTGTACATAGCCCAAGATTGAGGCTAAAAGGGATTTTTTGACTCCACTGGGGAATATTTGTATGTGTCTTGTACAAAGCCCAAGATTGAGGCTGAAAGGGGAAACTGACTCTACTGGTGAAAGGTTTTATCTGTCTTGTATAAAGCCCAAGATTGTGGCTAAAAGAAGATTGACTCTACTGGAGAGTATGATTTGTCTTGTACAAAGCCCAAGATTGAGGCTGAAAAGAGGACTGACTCTGCTTAGGGAGATTTATACGTGTCTTGTACAAAGCCCAAGATTGAGGCTAAAAGGATATTTGACTGACTCGGTTGAAGATATTTATGGGTGTCTTGTACAAAGCCCAAGATTGAGGCTGAAAGAGAGTGACTCAACAAGAGAGTGTTTTTATCTGTCTTGTATAAAGCCCAAGATTGAGGCTGAAAGAGACTGACTCTACAAGAGAGTGCTTTTGAGGCTAACTCTTCTGAGGAAAATCATTATACAAAACCTACGAGGAGGCTGTCTTCTGTAAGGCCCTAATTTTTACCCCTAAGATTTCACACTTTTCATTTACATCTCATACCACAAACAAGATCACACATTGGTTCCCTCTTTTATAGGATTGTGCCTTGCAGGGATCTTTGAGTATGTGTGTGTTTGTTAGTTGATTTATTGCTTAATTTGTTTATGTTCAATAAACTTTAATCAAAATCCAAAAATATTTTGTTTTCTTTCACTAACATTTACAGGGGAAGAACAGGTTAAAAATACTAAAGCAACAGCCCCGCAGCTCAAATGAATTTCATCTGTACAACGTCAAAGTTGATCCGTAATCATGTCAAATTTTATTCGATCAAGGATTCCTCAAGTTTTAATTGATTATTATCCAAGGAATTCTAAGGTTCATGTGTTTATTTCCATGCTTTCTTCGACAAGCAAAAGAATCGAGCCAAAGCCGGAGCAATCCAGTCAAACAAAACAATTTTTGCCATTTTTCACTGATGCAATCGATTGCACTAAAACAGCAATCGATTGCACCCCTCCCATTTCATGCCAATTTTGGAATTTTTGTATAGGCTCAATGGATTGCGTCAGCACTGCAATCGAGTGCACAGACGCAAAATTGGCCAAATTCAACAATTTTCAAATTTTGAAGCATTTGGCACCACTTTTATCGCATGAGAATATTCTAGATCACCCAAAAATAATTCCCCTACCTCATCAAAATTAATTCCCACCATACACCTTCACTAATCACCACTCTTTTGTTAATTTCCCTCCAAAATCAAACTCCAAGCCTAATTTTGATCTTCCAAACCAAATTCTAAACCACCAAATTCCCAAGCCTAAACCCTTTAAATAGAGCCTTCATTTCATCCATTCATTCAAGCTTTTGAGAGCCAAAAAAACCTCTTGCAAATTCTCTCCCCAACCACAAAATTCACCAAAGCTCACATTTCTTCCTTTGAAAGTTAACAAGAATTCACATTGAAATTTATTCAACTTTGAGCTAAACCTTCATCCATTCTTGTTTTTGTTCATCAATTATAGTAGATCAAGGCTTTGGAGTGTAGATCTTGAAACAATTTGAAGGAATTTTCAGATTTGGAGTGGTAATTCATCTCACACCATTATTAAAGCTTCATCTCCACCATTCATCATGTAGATCTTTGGTTTCTTTGTGTTACTTGATCCTCTGGATCTTGTAATTTTGTTTGATTGCAGGTTTTACTGTTGTTTTACTTTAAAATTCGTGCATAATTGAATCCATGATCAATAGATGTTTGATGAAATGATTGATCAAGGATTTGCCTCTTAAAATTCTGATTTTCTGTTTTTTGAACAGGTGCAATCTATTGCACCTTTTGTGTAATGGATTGCGCAGTGTAAAATTTGTGCTGATTTGCTGATTTTGAATAGGTGCGAATTGTGTTTTTTGGCATGTTTTGGGGCTGTTTTGGTTCCTTTTCCCTTTTCTTCCTTTTTCCTTTGTTCTTAGCCTTAGATCACATAATTTTGGGGTTTAATTTGGCCTTCTCTTCATCTACTTCTCTTTTCTTTTGATCGATGAAAGTCTTATGGATTTTGGAATTCCTTTGTTGAATTCTTGATCAAGACTAGATCACTACCTATTTTCTTTTTGTGCGGTATTGCTTTCGGATGACGATTTACATATCGTTCATCTAGCATGCATTAGCACAAAGATCACTATTGACCGACCTCGATTAGGGTGACTTCTTTATAAGTCACTTGGCGATTGCTTAACATAGCACTACATTTGCCCCTTCCTCCGAATCGGAACTTGATCTTTCGTGGCCCAAACCTTTTGGTTGTGTAAGCCCAATGATGGTTAATCTTTTGTATTAGGTTCAAAATATTTGAAGCTTGTTGTTGTAGAGGCTTTGATTCTATCTATCTTCTAACAAGTCTTCATCAACCTTGACCTAAGTACATTGTTTAATCATTATAGCTCAAGACGCGAGACGCGAGACGATAAATTCCCAGAAAAATACTTCCAAATCTTTTTGCTTGCTTAGCCTATTCCGCAACCAACAGACTGTTAAGTAAATGATTAGTGGTCTTCCCTCCACTAGAGGAGATAGAATTGGTGGATTCAACAGATACTCCTTGATACTGTCGAAGGCTTTTTGGCAATCTTCCGTCCATATGCAGCTTTGATCCTTTTTGAGTAGTTTGAAGATTGGCGCGCATGTCGCGGTCATGAGGGATATGAACCTTGAGATGTAGTTCAGACGTCCCAAAAATCCTCTGACTTGTTTTTCAGTTTTTGGAAAAGCCATTTCTTGAATGGCCTTGAACTTGTCAGGATCAACCTCAATTCCTTTCTGGATGACGATGAACCCTAAAAGTTTGCCTGAGCGGACACCAAACATGCATTTGTTGGGGTTCAAGAGGAGTTTGTATTTCCTCAGACGCTCGAATAAATTTGACAAGTGGGTCACACGCTTCTCTTCTATTTTAGATTTGGCAATCATATCATCGACATACACTTCAATTTCTTTGTGCATCATGTCGTGAAATAGAGTAGTCATGGCCCTTTGATAGGTTGCCCCGGCGTTCTTCAAGCCGAACGACATTACCTTGTAACAAAAGGTGCCCCATGGGGTGATGAATGAAGTTTTCTCCATATCATCCGGCGCCATTTTGATTTGATTATAGCCCGAGAATCCATCCATGAAGGAGAAAACTTTGAACTTTGATGTACTGTCTACCAGCATGTCAATGTGTGGTAAGGGAAAGTCATCCTTTGGACTGGAGTTGTTCTGATCCTTGTAATCTACACACATTCTTACTTTTCTGTCCTTTTTTGGAACTGGCACTATGTTGGCTAGCCATTGAGGATATTCTGAGGTGGCAAGGAAACCCGCGTCAATCTGTTTATGCACTTCCTCCTTGATTTTGATAGCCATATCCGGGTGAGTCCGTCTCAGCCTTTGTTTCACTGGCAGAAATTCTGATTTTAACGATAAATGATGCTCCACGATGCTGGTATCCAACCCTGGCATGTCCTGATAGGACCAAGCAAACACATTTCGAAACTCCTTGACAAGTTCTATCAAGCTTTCTTTGACAGTCGGACTGAGCAGTGCTCCAATCTTGAGTTCTTTCCTTTCTTCTTCTGAACCTAAGCTGACTGTTTCCAACGGCTCTTTGTGAGGTTCAATGGACCTTTCCTCTTGGCTGAGTAATCGGGAGATCTCTTCTAGAATTTCTTCGTCCTCTTCTTCTTCAGCTTCAA
Source organism: Lathyrus tuberosus (assembly GCA_022829125.1). Taxonomy (NCBI): domain Eukaryota; kingdom Viridiplantae; phylum Streptophyta; class Magnoliopsida; order Fabales; family Fabaceae; genus Lathyrus; species Lathyrus tuberosus. The sequence goes on along the minus strand of JALAZF010000199.1, from coordinate 1,624,379 downwards.
ATACCGGGAATTCAAAGTTGGGAGAAGGCATTGAATTGTATGTTTCAATGGGGTTTAAAACAAGCAATCTGCATGATGTGATGATTTATTTTTTAGAAGAGACAGAGAGAAATGCAAGAGTGTGTGCAGTGTATTTTCTGAAAAATGCTTGTTGTTGTTTATTTTTGGTTGTTTTTAGGATTACCATTTTCTGAAAAACGAAAAGTGAAAACAGCAGTAAAATGCGACAGAACGACATTTATTTACTTATGATTTGTCGATTCTTGAAACTACAACCCTATAAAACAAAACTCTGTCGCTTCGGGCAAAGCGAAGAGGGACATTTACAGAAAAGTGAGCCCTATAAAACATCCATTTCACCTGGGCAGGGTGAAAGGTTAAAACAAAGACAGCAATTACTTAGACTTATGGACTACTTTCGGGACATCGACAGCAACCCATTGGTGGCGAACTCCTCGGTGAATCCCAAAGTTTGGATCCTTCTTTCTTGGGTTGTCCTCATAAATGACGCTGATTTCTGGCAGAGCAGGATCGTTGGAGTCTTCCTCCCAGGCAGAGTTGTCGTAGACGAACTCTTCCGTTGTATCTTGCACAGTGTTTCCACTTTCAGGCGGATCTTCCCATCCAGTGGGTTGGATGTCTTCGAGCCTGATACGAGAGCTTTCAGGAGCGGTGTACTTGACCAAGAAGTCGTACTTGCCACTTGGTTGTCCTAAGGTGTCCTATACTTCTATGGGACTGGAGGAGTCATCCTTCTCAATGACGTTGACCTCAAGAAAAGCATAGTTGATTAACTTTTGTCCTGCAATCTTTGCAGATTCACCGTTGTGCTGGATATCTTCAGGATGTCCTGAGTAATGATCCCATGACTCGGTGGGGATGCAGGTATTCTTTTCAATGATGCTCAGCTGATATGCATCGTTGGGCTGACTCTTTTGCCCCAAGTCTTCTGGGTACGGCTGTCAGATAGGCAAGTCATCCAGGGAGCCAAAATAGTGATAGTCGAAGTTTTCTTTCATCTGAGTGTCCTCCTCTAATGAGTTGGGCGGAGCAGCGCATCCTTCCGGATCACAATCTCCGTACATCATCTTGACATCTGATCTTGGTATATATCTCGGACTCTGTGTGGGATAGCAAAATGGCGTATACGTTTCTCTCTGAGACATATAACCGTCTCGTTGAGATATGACTTCCTCTCTTCACCTGTATCGGAGGAGTCACCCTCATTGATGGTGTGTACTTCTTGAGACAATGGGTGGAGGAAGCCCCCACTGTGGAAGAAGTCCTGAATGGGATGTAAACTTTCATCTTTCTTGGCAGTCTGAGTACAGGCTTGTTTACCGTGAAAATTGGTAAACAACCGCTGATCTTCCAAATCTGACTTTGGTGACTCACAGGATCGATCAGATCGATCTTAGGACTTGTGCTAACAATTAATTCAAAGTAAATTCTAAAGAACTAAACACTTCGACAGTGTTCATGAAGAAAGGTTTGTCGAAAATACAATTTAAAAGACGTTTAAAAATGTTAAGTTAAAAGACTGAAAATCTAAAGGAAAGGGTCGAAAGTGTACAGGAAAGGTCGAAAGTATGAAAGTAAGACAAAGTGCAGAAACATAACTTGCGTTAAATAAAATATAAGTTGTTAATGAAAGATTGAAGTAAATTAAATTGAAAAGATAAATGGTGTTTACATCACGTACATTCTCACAAGACTCTTTTCTCTACACGCGGATACTTTGAGTAAATTTGGAGTAACTTGTACAAAGTGAACACAACACCCCGAATCCTATTGCTAGAACCCCTATTTATAATACTAAAACTAACTGCTATCAACTGCGTGAAACAATTAACCTATGACAAGTGTTGCGCTGCATGCTTCTGTCCCTTGGATGTGCGCCACTTGTCTTTTTCAGGAGCGAACAAGAGTAACTACTCCCTCCTTTATTTGAATTTGAATTTCTTAGGGTCGGACATCATCAGTATTCTTGGTCGAAGGTGACTTCCCCAACTCTTAGAAATATTTTCTAAGTCCCAAAAGTATCCTTTCCTTATGTGAGCACCTTCGACTTAAACCTATTATGAAGATCCAGTCGAAAGCTCCTTTAAACCTCTTCAAGAGTTTAACATTCCAATCAACACTTCCAACTTAATATGGGCGTCGAATTTATGAGCTAACAAATTGCCCCCCAAAAATATCCTTTTCGACAGTACTGAAGAAAAGGTCATTTTTTGATAGTGTCCTATTCGACGCCATCTTTCAACCTCACATGGGTGTTAACACAACTGACTAACCGACGTCTCAAGAAATTGTTAAGTTTCTTTTCAATCACATTTATGACGTCATGGCCAATTATGAAAACATCTCCTCGGAAATCACATCAAATCCCAGACCATCATCACCTCTCCTAGGGTCTAGGAAATTGTGGGCATAGGTAGTAACTGCCACCGCCCCTACTTTTGCTCCTGGGAGGACGCGTGTCCCACTAGCTTTTAGCCCCTAATGATGATTAGTGACCTTTTAGTACTCCCAAACACTTTATAAATAGTTTCTTCAGAAACTATTTTCACTTTTCCAACTCTAACGTACTCACTAAGCACTTTCTTCTCTTTCAAACACTCTCAACTCTTCACCTTCAGTAAACCCATTTTCTTCAAGTTCTCAACAATGGCGTCTTCAAACACTACCACTCAAGATCCGTAGAAAAATTAGAAGGTCGAAGGACCAAAGAGCGTACCACTACTTCCTGCCTTTGCTACATTGAGTGAACCCAAAGTAGTGAAGAATCAGCAATTCATCCCTGAACCTCTCAAGGAAGAAAAACGACATATCTACGAATCCTAAGTATTGATTCCTGTTACCGTTTCTGGCAAACCATTAGCTTTATCTGGTCCTTTATCTACTTTAGGTGTAGATTACATAGCCATTAGTGATTTCTTCCCTTCATATCGTAAAACTAAACCCTTAGGGCCAAAAAGACAAGGCTAGGGTAACAACTGAGCCTCACGATAATGTAGCCCTAACAAATATAGATTTAAATTATTTGAATGATGAGTCTAGGTTATTTAGGGCAACCCCATATTTCAAAGATTCTGACCTCTACTTAAGCTGGTTAACCAAAGTAGAAAAAGTCAAAGCAGAAACTTGGAAGGAAATAGGGATTTATGACCTGATTATGATGTTGAAGACAGGTCCTGCTTACTGTCCGACTCTGTTAGCTTCCTCTTTGTATTTTTGGGATAGCACCCATTATACATTCCATCTCCCTTGTGGGATGATGACTCCCACCCTCTTCGACATAGCTGCTATCACAGGGCTAAAACCACATGGACTAGTTTATGACCCTGAGGTAGATGCTCAAGACACCATAGGGTTTTCAACCACCAAACATACTTACACTCACTTTATGAACCATTACCATGAAAAATAAACTGACACAGTCGAAGATCAAGAGCACATAGCATTTCTGGCTATGTGGCTTTCGCGCTGCGTATTTTGCACCAAATATCTGCAAGTGGCCAGGAAATACCTAACTCTGGCCAACCAATTGCACCTTAATCGAGGCATTTGCCTGAGTGAAATGATATTGGCTAGTTTGTATGAGTCTTTAAGTAAAGGTTCTGGTCGCCTGAAATATCAAGAAAGCAATGGGAACCTCCTGCTGTCCAGACCCTTCTGGCTGCTCCAGCTTTGGCTTAATGCCACATTTGAAACTAGTCTCCCTAACAAAGGGACTGTCAACGAGGAAGCTGTAGAAATCAAGGAGAGGCGAGTCGAATGGACTCGACTGGTGAAGATAACCCCTAGCGAAGAAGGGCAGACACTTAGGGCGTCATTCTCTGGTTTCGTCAAGATGTTTGCCAAGCGATATGAATTTACACCAAGAATGGCCCCATTTGCAGAAAGAAAGTATGGTCCTGAATGGTTCATTAGGGCATTCCCTCCTGCATTCAAGAAGCATGAGGCAGAATCGAAGCTTGTCTGGGAGGGATTTCTAATCCCTCGATTCATTATTCATCGACTCAACCTTCTAAGGGGCCAAACAGCTATGATGGCCTACCAACCGAATCTTGTCTCTCGACAATTTGGCCTGGTCCAAACTTTACCCAAGTGTCTATATGAGAAGAAGGTCCACGTGATCCTTCCCCACACTAGTTATGACTCCCTAGAGAGTTCGACTCACCTAGCTCGATATGCTCACAGATCACTCCTCACTCCTGTCCACTTCGAACCTTCTCACCTCTGCACTCAAGAGTTCTATGACTGGTGATCGAAACATTACAATGAAGAATTCCTTGATGTTTCTAGCTTCTCCTAGTTGATTGACCAAGCTTTTGTTGATGTGCAGGAGAAGATCAAGAAGGTAAATCTACTCACATCAAAGAGATCCAAGCTTTCCAGAAGTACTTTGAAACTATTTATCGACCAGATGACATTAGTCGAACCGTCCGCGACGCCGCAGTTACACTGAAGGAATTTTTTTTAAAGAAAATGGAGAGTTTGAAAATCCCTTCATACGTTCCTCCTAAGAAACGCTATGCAGTGGATTTCGAACTATTTCCTCCAAAGACTCCTCGACTGCCATCTGCTGATTTTGGAGTGGCTCTTGCCCCTCCATTTCCAGATTGGTTCATCTGTGGGGATTCTATAAAGATCCTTCGCCAGCAGTCGAAACCCAAGGCCCAGCGGGTGGTTCCGACTAAGCTTACGCTAGATAGTTTCAAAGGACACCTTCATATCGGTATCGAAGAAGTTCGCATCGAATATGAAATACATGAAGGTTCGGATTCTTCGATTTTATGTTCTTCCATTTGAACTTTATCATTGCTGACTTATGGTAACTTTGTTTGTTTTGCAGTTATACCCAAGAAGAATACACCTCAGCAGCTAGTTGAGGTAAAGGTTGAAGGCAGCAAGGTATACCACACACCTTTTCTCTTTGACAACTAGTACTTCTCTCTTCTAATGCATCTTATTGTTCCAGGCTTCCCGCAAACTACCTCCGACATCTCAAAGGAAGTCGAAGAGGGGCACTTCCCAAATTGTCATTGATTTAGAGGATAATAACCAATCTCCTCCTGAAGACTTAAAGACAAAGAAGAGGAAAAGACTAATCCAGGACACCGATGCTGCTGCTAGCCAATCTGAGCCTAAAGGGGCCAAAGCTTCCAAGAAGATAACCACTACTAGTGGTGTTGCCGAAGCCTCTCTTGGAACCGCCTCTAAACCAGGCTCATATCATGCTGAAAGCAATAATTCTAGCCTTGGTGCTGAAGGTGTCAAGGTAACTTATCATTTCAATTTTTAAAGTGCCCAGTTATTTACATTGTTTCCTTTTGTTCTGATTTGCTTCAATTTGATTCAGGCTGATGCAAGTGTCACAAAGCCACCAGTGGATAATCCTCCTTCTCCAGCCACTATTTTGAATAGCCAAGGTGAGCCCACATACCATCCCACTTCTGATTTGGGCTCTGGAATGAGTTCACTAGGTGAAATTAACAAACCCGACTTTGAAACAGTTCCCCCTTCGCCAACAAAGACCGCTACTCAGCAGTCTCAAACAGATAGCTCCGACCACGAGGAAGGCGATGGTCAGTAGAATCTTGAAACCGAAAATCTAGGGACTGTCGCCATGGATGCAGATATGACCTTGGTCGATGATGATGATGGCTCACCAGTGGACGAGACTGTTGGTGCTGGAAATGTTGAACCAGAGGAGAGTGAAGAAATGGAGGAGGATGATAATGAGATAATGCACTAATCCGAACTTGATGGCAATGATGATGGAAACGATGAGGACAAAATGGATGAGGATGAAGAAGAGGAAGGGAAAGGTGAGGAGAAGAAGACTGATGAAGGACCTATTAATGAGCCGGCCTCTGTCGACGCCACCACTACTCCAACAACTAATGCTGCTCCTGAAGTTAAGGCAACCTCGACTGTGTATGGGGGAGGCCTTTCCGAACAAGAACTTGATGCCCTGAAGGCAAACAACCCTCGACAGTACATAAAGATCCTTCTTGGCAGTCGAGGGAGTTCTTCTGGCAAGACTCTTAGTGCATCAACTGCTTCTGGAGATCCATCTTCGAGCAAGCCTGAGGACAACATCCTCTTGAAGATCAAAGAGAAGATCTTTAAAGGTGACCTTTTCACACTCCTGCAGATGGACAATGTCACTCATCTCTCCCTGAAGAAACTCCTTGAACAGGTCGACATCCACACTATTTCTCTAGAATCTGCCAACATCATCCTAGAACTTGGCACTATGATTGACTAGGTCAATGCTGAACTCAAGCGCCTGCCTCAAATTAAGAAGGCAATTTCCACCAAGTGTGGAAGTGAGGCTGCTGCTTGGGCTGCTGCCACTGAATCTGAGAATAAGGTAGCAGAACTGGAGGCAACCAAAGAAAATAACAAGTAGGAAATTGCCTCTAATGATCAAAACATTGCCAGCTGGGAGCGAAAGATCAAAAAGCTTCGAGTCAAGATTTCAAAGGCCAAAAAGCGCAACGCTGCATTGTCTGCCTTTGATGATTCAGGCCTATCGAAAGAGCTAGAAGATGCCATAACTTTTGCTGAGGAAGCTCAACAACTGGAAAGAGAGGTTGTGCGCCTAACATCTGACAAGGCTCTGTGTGAAAGGCAACTCGAACTCCAGAAGTCGAAGTACTTGAAGATGAAAGAGAATTTCCCTTTTTAGCTTGAATATCTTTGTAATTTTCTTTTAAGCACACTGTTCCATAGCCTCTTGAGGCTTTTATGTAATGACTCTAAGCCATTTTGGCATTTCATGAATACCATTGTTGGCTTCGCCTTTATTTTTACGTCGAATTGTTCTTTAGCAATTTTGATTTCTTGAAGTGCTGGTTTATATTTTTTCAAATACTTGCCATTTAGTTTCAAGATTCTTTTATCCTCGTCTATTTCTTCGACTTCATAAGCCCCATTAGAAAATACTTGCGTAATTTGAAATGGGCCTTCCCACTTTGGGGACCACTTTCCCAAGGCTCTGACCTTTCGATCCATAGGCAGGATTACCTTCCAAACAGAATCTCTAGGCGAAAAGGTCTTGGTTTTAACCTTCTTATTATAAGACTTCTCAACTCTTTTCTTTTGTCTCTTCAGAAGTTCTAAAGCTTTAAGTCTTTCCTCGTCTAAAGCCACTTACTCATCTAACATCATATTCCAATAAGACTCAGAAGGGATTTCATGATGTCTTTGGATCCTCGTTGATTGAAGGTAAATTTCGACAGGTAACACTGCATCATGACCAAAAGTCAATCGAAATGGAGTAGTGTTAGTTGCTTCTTTGGGAGAGGTTCGACATGCCCAGAGGATCTGATCCAATGTCTTATGCCAATTTCTAGGCTTCTTTCCCACATGTTTTTTAATCAAACCAATCACCACTTTATTAGCTGCTTCGACTTGACCATTAGCCTGAGCATAATAAGGTGTAGAGGTTAACAGCTTGAAACCCATTTCTCTAGCAAATTGCTGCATTTTTCGACCAGTAAAAACTGATCCTTGATCTATTGTGATCGTTTCTTGGATTCCAAACCTGTAAATGATATATTTTTGAATGAATTCGATCACATCTTCTTGATCCACATTTGGTAAAGGTATTGCTTCGATCCACTTCGTGAAATAATCAATACCTACCAAAATGTATCTCTGGTTTTTGGATGATGCTGGTCAAATCTCTCCAATTAAGTCCAAAGCCCAACCTCTAAAAGGCCATGGTTTCACTATGGAATGTAGCTCACTTGCAGGGATATGTTGTATGCCATCATGAACTTGACATTCCTGGCAGCCCTTGGCGAATTCAATGCAATCCTTTAGCATAGTAGGCCAATACATGCCTTGTCGAAACAAAAGCCCTTTCATCTTATGACCTACTTGGTGTGCCTCATATGCCCCACTATGGATAGTCGAAAGGGCAAGATATGCCTCTAATTCACTTAGGTATTTACGTAAGACTTCCTCAGGGGTCTTTTTAAATAACTCATTACCTAGAGCTTGATACCTGACTTTCCGCTCTATGGATGATGTTAGATTCTGTAAGTATTCGACTATGGGCTTCCTCCAGTCCTTGTCCGTCAAGCTATCTATTGCAAAAATCTCAAAATTTTCATCATCAGCGTATCCAAGCTTCGTCACTTCTAGATCTGATGGGCATAATCCAACAGACACGACTTTACCTCTAGCTTCGATTGTCTCTAGTAAATTTTCCTTCGAAACCATATACCAGAAGCAATCTGAGCCAAGTCATTGGCCACTTGATTCTCTAGTCGAGGTATGTGTCGAATGCTTACCACTTCGAATTTCTTCAGTAGTCTGTTGGCTATTAAAAAGTACATGATAAGATTTTCCTTAACACATTTGTACTCCTTTGTAATTTGTTTTATGACCAACTCAGAGTCTCCCATTATTTTGACTCGAGTTGCCCCCAATTCTAACAAAATTTCAAGTCCAGCTATTAAGGCTTCATACTTAGCCTCGTTATTTGAACACAGTCCTTCGACCTTGTACTTGAATTTTGTTGGAATTCTCTTAGGAGAAATAATCAGCACGCCTACGCCCGTTCCATCCTTATGGATAGAACCATCGAAGTATAGCTTCCAAGGTTCCAGTTCGACGTAATTCAAAGCGCTTTCATTTATAGAGTGGTCGACTATAAAGTCTGCTACCACTTGTCCTTTAACTGCCTTTAAAGGCTTATATGTTAAAGAGTACTCAGTCAATGCTAGTGCCCATTTACCAATTCGACTATGCAAGATAGGTTTAGACAACATATGTTTAATAACATCAAAATGAGACGAAACACATCAACTGGCTTTATATATTGCTTTAATTTTGTACAAGAGAAATACAAGCATAAGCATAATTTTTTGATCATGCTATACCTAGTTTCTGCATCATTTAAAACTCTACTAAGGTAATAAATGGCCCTTTCGACGCCATTCTCATCCTCTTGAGCCAACATGCTCCCTAAGGTTTTGTCTGACGCAACTATGTACAATCTCATACTCCTATTCCTACAAGGTGGTGATAGAATTGGAGGATGACTCAGGTATTCCTTGATCTTGTCGAAGGCTTCCTGGTGATCTTGCCCTCACTTGAACCCATCTTTGTTGAATCGAAGTAATGGTGAAAAGGTCCACATTTTTCCGCTTAAGTTCGATATGAACCTTCTCAAGAAATTAATCTTGCCCAACAGTGATTGTAGCTCCTTCTTTGTTGATGGCGCTTTCGCTTTCATGATGGCTTTGGTCTTATTCTGGTTGATCTCGATCCCCTTTTTGTGGACCACAAAGCCTAGAAAATCCCCTGCCTGCACACAAAACGTGCATTTAAGAGGATTCATTTTAAGACCATGTCTTCTCATCCTTTCGAAGGAATGTCGAAGATGGCCCAAGTGACTCTTCCCAAAAACAGACTTAACCACAATATCATCAATATATATTTGCATGAAAGTCTCTATATAATAATGGAAGATTGAGTTCATTGCTCGTTGATATGTTGCCCCAACATTTTTGTGGCCAAAAGGCATTACTACCCATTCGTAGGTGCCTAAGGCTCCAGGACATCGAAAATCTGTTTTGGGGATATCATCTTTAGCAATGAATATTTGGTTATATCTAGAGTACCCATCTAACATACTAAGATATTCATGTCCTACGGCGGAATCGACTAACATTTCTGCCACAGGCATAGAATACTCATCCTTTGGAGTTGCAGAATTTAGATCTCTAAAGTCTATACAAACTCTTAAAGGACCATTCTTTTTAATAAGAGGTACAATGTTAGCTAACCATTCGACATACCTGGCAGTACGGATGAACTTGCATCGAAGCAGTCTTTCGACTTCCTCTTTTATCTTTGAGAGAATTTCTGGGGAAAACCATCTTGGATTCTGTTTGACTGGCTTCTTCCCAGGCTTGATCGACAACTTATGTTCGACCAACTCTTTACTCAAACTAGGCATCTCATCATAGTCCCAGGCGAAGCAGTCTTTGAACTCTTGCAGCAACTGGGTGACTTCGACCTTAAGTTGTGGGTCAAGATTGGCGCTGACATATGTTGGCCTTCTGGTTGCCCCCTCTCCTAGGTCGATTTCTTCTAATGGATCCTGTGCTAGTATCTTAATATTGTTTGCCAGTGGATCCTTTTCAAACCCCAAAGGCTCATCATCATAGATGGCATCAAGCCTCTGGCCTTGTTCTACACCTTGAACCTTATCAGGTGGCTCTGGGTCAAAGTCCTTACCAGGGCCTTCTTGGTGGAATCCAGAATTGGCCTCGACGGCCATATATTCATTAGCAGCTTCTAAAGCCGCTTGTAGTTTGGTTTTAGCCACATAGTCTGAAATTCTTCTCAATGCTTCAAACTCAGTCATTGTCACTGAATTCACTTCCCCACCCTGTGGGGTCTACTGCAGGCTTGCCAAGGTATGTGAGCCTTTCTCCTGGCATCTCCTTTTCCCAACGGAAACTATCAACAGGATGTAAGTACAATGAGCAAAATGTTTCATCATCTGGGACAAACTCAAAATCTGCTGGGCCACAAGGGGCAATATGAGTCAGGTGCTTGTCGAACTGTCTTCTGTCGACATGATTTATTGGTGCCTTAAAACACCCCTGATCAGCTTTAATGTTCTCGACTATACCATCTAGCCTCCAGATGGTGATTCGTTGATGCATCGAGGATGGCACTGCACCAATGCCATGTATCCACTCTCGTCCTAAGAGCAGATTGTAGTTAGCTTTTGTTTCCACTACCATGAAGACAGTAGGCCTAGTGATTGTCCCTACTGTTAAGTCAACTTGTATCACACCCAGTGTAGAGCCAACTTTTCCTTCGTAATTTGAAAGAACCATATTGTGTGGATTAGTATCAGTGTCATACTTGCCAATCTTGTTCAATAAGAAATGTGGCATCAGATTTACTGTTGCGCCACAGTCCACTAATATCTTGTTCACTAGTACATTCTCTACCTTCCCAATGATGTAGAGAGGCTTTAGTTGACCCTTCATCGCCTCTGTGGGTCGTTCGAAGAAGGTGTTCTGCTCTTCAATGCACCCATTATTCATAATATAGTAGCACACAGGCTTGTGTGCTGCCATCTCTGCTTCAGTGCAAGCATCCAAATCTTCGACCTCTGTAATTTGGTCGAACTCTCTAGGCATTACAGACACCAAATTGACTATGATGTCGAGAGAAGCATCAGATTCTGAGTTGAAGTTGTCTGTCATTTCCTCATCATCTTCAACAGTCTTTTCATGTTTGTCCTCTTGGGAGGAAAACAATTTTCGCCCCACGGGCACTTTTTCAGCAATCTTAACCTGGTCCCCTCCGTTATTATCAGTAGGGACATTAGTACTGGACTCTCCTTGGTCCTTCGATTGAGCCTTCCTTTTACGTTCTTTCCTCCATTGAGATCGTGACATCGGGTTCTTCCCTTTATAGTTTTCAGAGACATAAGCCGGCTTATTAGAAGTCTGAAACTCCTTTTGATACTCTATCGAAGAGCCTTTGTTCACATCAAACTTCTGCCATTTTTTTTGACCTTTTTGCTTTCCTTCGACAGGTTTCATCCAGCTTCCCACTGACGCATTACTTGTTGGTTTGAATGTGTTAGGTCTGGCCCCTGGGAACTGCGTTTTTCCTCCCACTTGTTTTGAAGAGGAATTTCTATGATAGAAACCCCTTTGACCATGAGATGTTTTCCGCTCCCTTCTTTCCTTAGCCTTCCTAATCCCCTCAAGATTATGAGCAGCCTTTTGATCGAAGATTTCGCTGCATCTGGGGCATAACATGACACCTGATCTCTTTTTTTGGCAGCGGTGAAGGAATTCAATGATAGTCTCTTCCTGTTTTGGATACGCCACTTTGTTGCGCACTTCTTGGCAGCTTGCTTCATCAACCTCCATGGTCTTATGTTGTGTAATCTCGACCATATTTATGTCCATGTCAACGTCAGCACTAAGATTCAAATTGTAGAAGTCTACATCAAGGCCTTCAGCAGCCTTCTCCATCTTGACAAAACTGTCAGCAGTTTCTTTGGTAACCAGCATCATGTTGGAATCTTCAGTGATCCCGTCATCTAAGCCATCAGTAGCTTTGTCGAAGCCGTCAGCGGCCTCGCTCATGAGTTTCTCCATGGTATTGATGTCAAGGCCTTCAGTAACCTTGGCTAAAACAACATCATTGGCGAAATCTTCAGTAATTTCCACCATATTGATTGAACAGTCGAAGTCATCAGCAACTTCAACCATATGTACTTTTGTGGGCTCAGCATAATGGGCATCCACTATCTGCAACGGGTCAGAGTCAATTTTCATTTGACATTTGCTCTTTTCTCCGAACTTCAACCTGCCCTCCTGGATAGCATTTTGCACCAAATCCCTGAAAAGAAAACACTGAGAAGTTTTATGACCCAGAAAATTATGGTACTTACAAAATCCTCTCTTTTTTCTTTGTTCTAAAAGTGGCATTTTAGCGCCAACGGGCACTATCATTTGTCCATCCTTAACTAACAAATCAAAAATTTCATCACACTTAGTGACGTCGAAAGTATATGTTTTCTTTGGGAATCTATCATTCTTTTCAGATTCGACAGGATTTTTTCCATTCGAAGGAGCTAACATTTTACAAGCATACGGAGGACCCTGCTTTAATTCATCAACGTCTATCTCATTCTCGTCGAAATACAATGGTTCATCATATAAACCTTCGACATCCTCATTATACTCAACATAGGCTACTTTTTTACTCTTATTAAATTTAGCCTTTTCATCTTTCAGACATTCTAACTGTCGAACCCTATCAGCCAGTTGGGCCATATCCCTCAAGTATTAGGTATCCAACTTCTTTCTAATAGAGTAATCAAGGCCACCAGAGGAAATTTCGACCAATTCATGTTCTGCCACTTGTGTAAAACACCTAGCCTTAAGTAATCGAAACCTATTCAGGTAATCATCTATTGGCTCAGTAAACTTTCGTTTGATGCTATCCAATTCTTTCAAACTGATTTTGGTTTGCCCCATATAGAATTGTTCATGGAATAAACGTTCTAACTGGATCCAATTACAGATTGAGTTAGGGGGTAAGGTTGTAAACCAAGTAAAAGCATTTTTGGTGAGAGAGCTTGGAAAGTATTTTATCCTAAGACTGTCGTCATTCGCAATCTCTCCAGCTTCGATCATATATTGGGCAACGTGTTCGACAGTAGATTCAGTAGTGTCTCCTAAGAATTTGGTAAATTTTAGGACCTTCGTCCTAGGAGGTAATTCTTATTGGAGAATGTAATCTACTATCGGTGATGTATAGTTTGGCCTAGTAAAACCAAAATTCATCCCATTTCGAGCCATTATCCATTCGACCATGGCTGCTAGTTTATTATCTGCTGCTATGTTGTTACGTCGAACCTATTGCACAACGTGGTCAGTATCTTGGTTTCTATTTACTATAACTACCCCTGGTTCCCTCTCCATAGGAATTGGCACTTGGTTCCTAGGTGGTTCAACTCTAGGGGGTTCGAATGTCCCTTGGTTTTCGAGATCCGCCTCAGGTATATTCCCTGGGTTGTGCCATGGAATATTTTCCATAATAGTCGCCCCTCCTATAGGAGCTTGTACACCCATAAATTCTGCCATGCGTGCCAATTGCGCTGCCAGTTATTGGTTAGTTTGGGTAATGTTTTGGATTAAGGGCTGGAAATTTTCCCCCATAGTTTGGGACAAGGTATGCACTATTTGTAGGTTACTCTCGTCCATTTGCTACCTCAAACATGCTATGGAGGTATTTTTCAGACTAGGACCTTGGGTGGAATATCCCACACCTACAATTTGACTGTTTCGACCCACATTTATCCCAGATCCTGACCCTTGTAATGGCGAAGACATTACATTTTCTGCGAATACAGTTGGGCATTTTGGAGGCTTTGCATTACTGACGTTGGCATTCCATAAGGTGGATTCCTTGGTAACGGTTGTGAAAATCCTGGAGGGGGAAATGCCTAAATGTCGAAGTTCCTCCTGGTGGAGTTTTGGGGTTAGATCCTTGTGGCCCAATGTACTACAAAACAGGTTGAGTGTAAGCCCTTGTATATGCCGACCCTGAACCTGCCATTGATGGCATTGGTTCAGACATAATAGGAGGCGGTATTGGCTCTCCTGTCGAAGGGACTGGGGTGGCACTACCTCGTTCCTAGACACATTTTGAGGATTAGTGTTACTAGGCTGAGCATTCGAATTACTCGATTAAGCGTTAGAACCACTCCCTTGAGGGTTTGTATTGTTTGGCTGACTAGTGTTCGTCGGCATTTTCCTAGTGTATCTTCTCCTTGGTCTCTCTTCGTTCATAGTGGCTACTTTTCAACTTCTCAATAACAGGCAACGAAGTTTTCTCAAAGAAAAGACTAATAAATACGGATTTTCAAAAAAACATAGAAAAATCTTTATACAAGTTAGCACGTTCCCACTGGGCATGCCAATTTGTTTACCGTGAAAATTAGTAAACAACCACTGATCTTCCAAATCTGACTTTGGTGACTGATAGGGTCGATCAGATTGATCCTAAAACATGTGCTAACAATTTATTCAAAGTAAATTCTAAAGAACTAAACACTTCGACAGTGTTCATGAAGAAAGGTTAGTCGAAAATACCATTTAAAAGACGTTTAAAAATGTTAAGTTAAAAGAATGAAAATGTAAAGGAAATGTCGAAAGTATGAAAGTAAGACAAAGTGCAGAAACATAACTTGCGTTAAATAAAAGATAAGTTCATAATGAAAGATTAAAGTAAATTGCATTGAAAAGATAAATGGTGTTTACATCATGTACATTCTCACAAGACTCTTTTCTCTACATGCGAAATAGAGTAGTCATGGCCCTTTGATAGGATGCCCCGACGTTCTTCAAGCCAAACGACATTACCTTGTAACAAAAGGTGCCCCATGGGGTGATGAATGAAGTTTTCTCCATATCCTCCGGCTCCATTTTTATTTGATTATAGCCCGAGAATCAGTCCATGAAGGAGAAAACTTTGAACTTTGTTGTATTGTCTACCAGCATGTCAATGTGTGGTAAGGGAAAGTCATCCTTTGGACTGGCCTTGTTCAGATCCTTGTAATGTACACACATTCTTACTTTTCTGTCCTTTTTTGGAACTGGCACTATGTTGGCTAGCCATTGAGGATATTTTGAAGTGGCAAGGAAACCTGCGTCAATATGTTTCTGCACTTCCTCCTTGATTTTGATAGCCATATCCGAGTGAGTCCGTCTCAGCCTTTGTTTCACCGGTGGACATTCTGATTTTAACGGTAAATGATGCTCCACGATGCTGGTATCCAACCCTGGCATGTCCTGAAAGGACCAAGCAAACACATCTGGAAACTCTTTGAGAAGTTCTATCAAGCTTTCTTTGACAGTCGGACTGAGCAGTTCTCCAATCTTGATTTCTTTCCTCTCTTCTTCTGAACCTAAGTTGACTGTTTCCAATGGCTCTTTGTGAGGTTCAATGGACCATTCCTCTTGTCTGAGTAATAGAGAGATCTCTTCTGGAATTTCTTCGTCCTCTTCTTCTTCAGCTTCAAATACCAGGAATTCAAAGTTGGGAGAAGGGATTGAATCGTATGTTTCAATAGGGTTTTAAACAAGAAATCTGCATGACATGATGATTTATTTTTTAGAAAAGACGGAGAGAAATGCAAGAGTGTGTGCAGTGTATTTTCTGAAAAATGCTTGTTATTGTTTATTTTTGGTTGTTTTTAGGATTACCATTTTCTGAAAAACGAAAAGTGAAAACAATAGTAAAATGCGGAAATTATAGAACAACATTTATTTATTTATGATTTGTCGATTCTTGAAACTACAGCCCTATAAAACAAAACTTTGTCACTTCGCGCAAAGCGAAGAGGGACATTTACAGAAAAGTGAGCCCTATAAAACATCCGTTTCACCTGGGCAGGGTGAAAGGTTAAAACAAAGACAACAATTACTTAGACTTATGGACGACTTTCGGGACATCGACAGCAACCCATTGGCGGCGAACTCCTCAGTGAATCCCAAAGTCTGGTTCCTTCTTTCTTGGGTTGTCCTCAGAAACGAAGCTGATTTCTGGCGGAGCAGGATCGTTGGAGTCTTCCTTCCAAGCAGACTTGTCATAGATGAACTCTTCTGTTGTATCTTACACAGTGTTTTCACTTTCAGGCGGATCTTCCCATCCAGTGGGTTGGATGTCTTTGAGCTTGATACGAGAGATTTCAGGAGCGGTGTACTTGACCAAGAAGTCGTACTTGCCACTTGGCTGTCCTAAGGTGTCCCATACTTCTGTGGGACTGGAGGAGCCATCCTTCTCAATGATGTTGACCTCAGAAAAAGCATAGTTGATGAACTTTTGTCCTGCAATGTTTACAGATTCATCGTTGTGCTGGATATCTTCAGGATGTCCTGAGTAATGATCCCATGACTCGGTGGGGACGCATGTATTCTTTTAAATGATGCTCAGCTGATATGCATCGTTGGGCAGACTCTTTTGCCCTAAGTCTTCTGGGTACGGCTGCCAGATAGGCAAGTCATCCAGGGGACCAAAATAGTCATAGTCGAAGTTGTCTTTCATCGGAGTGTCCTCCTCTAATGAGTTGGGCGGAGCAGCGCATCCTTCCTGATCACAATCTCCGTACATCATCTTGACATCTAATCTTGGTATATATCTCAGACTCTGCGTGGGATAGAAAAATGGCATATGCATTTCTCCCTGAGACATATAACCGTCTCATTGAGATAGGACTTCCACTCTTCATCTGTATTAGAGGAGTCACCCTCATTGATGGTGTGTACTTCTTGAGACACTGGGTGGAGGAAGCCCCCACTGTGGAATAAGTCCTGAATGGGATGTAAACTTTCATCTTTCTTGGCAGTCTGAGTACAGGCTTGTTTACCGTTAAAATTGGTAAACAACCGCTGATCTTCCAAATCTGACTTTGGTGACTCACAGGATCGATCAGATTGATCCTAGGATATGTGCTAACAATTGATTCAAAGTAAATTCTAAATAACTAAACACTTTGACAGTGTTCATGAAGAAAGGTTTGTCGAAAATACAATTTAAAAGACATTTAAAAATGTTAAGTTAAAAGACTGAAAATGTAAAGAAAAGGGTCGAAAGTGTACAGGAAAGGTCGAAAGTATGAAAGTAAGACAAAGTGCAAAAACATAACTTCCGTTAAATAAAAGATAAGTTCTTAATGTAAGATTGAAGTAAATTGCATTGAAAAGATAAATGGTGTTTACATCACGTACATTCTCACAAGACTCTTTTCTCTACACGCAGATACTTTGAGTAAATTTGGAGTAACTTGTACAAAGTGAACACAGCACCGCGAATCCTATTGCTGGAACCCCTATTTATAATACTAAAACTAACTATTGTCAACTGCCTGAAACAATTAACTTATGACAAGTGTCGCGCTGCATGCTTCTGTCCCTTGGATGTGCGCCACTTGTCTTTTTCAGGAGCGAACAAGAGTAACTACTCCCTCCTTTATTTGAATTTGAATTTCTTAGCGTCGGACATCATCAGTTTTCTCGGTCGAAGGTGACTTCCCCAACTCTTAGAAATATTTTCTAAGTCCCAAAAGTATCCTTTCCTTATGTGAACACCTTCGACTTAAACCTATGATGAAGATCCAGTCGAAAGCTCCTTTAAACCTCTTCAAGAGTTTAACATTCCAATCAACAATTCCAACTTAATATGGGCGTCGAACTTATGAGCTAACAAGGCTGAAGAAAAACCAAGACCTTTCTTTGTCTTGTTATCAGTAGGAATGACAACCTGTCTTCATCCCTTTACGTCGTTACTTTTTATCACTTCGAGAGCATCTTTGTATGAGGAAATCGATGTCCCTCTTTCTAATCGATTCTCATTGCTTATCGAGAGTGCTTGAAACTGAGTTCCAACGACCTCCTCGGGTTCTACATAGGAGAATGATGATAAGTTGCTCACTATTAAGGCCTGTTCTCCGCATACTGTGACTAACTTGTCATTCTTGACGAACTTCAGCTTCTGGTGAAGTGTCGAAGTGACTGCCCCAGCTTCGTGTATCCAAGGTCTTCCTAATAAACAATTGTATGCTGCTCGGATGTCCATGACCTGGAAAGTGACTTGGAAAGTGTGAGGACCGATGGTTATGGGAAGATCAACTTCATCGGTAACTGTTTTTCTGGATCCGCCAAAGGCTTTGACAATGACCTCACTGCCTCTCATCAGAGCTCCTTGAAATGATAGTCTCATCAGAGTAGATTTTGGCATAACATTCAGAGCTAATCTGGTATCTACCAGTACACTGGCTAAAGCATCGTCTTGGTAGTTGACTATAATGTTGAGCGCCATATTGTGATTTTGCCTTCTTCTGGCAGTTCTTCATCACTGAATCCTAAGTTGTTGCAGGAAGTGATGTTGGAGATGATGATGTCAAATTGTCTTATCGTCATATCTTGTTCTACGAAAGCTAGCTCTAATACTTTCTGCAGAGCTTCCCTGTGAGCTTCGGAACTGAGCAAGAGAGATAGCACAGAGATTCTCAATGGAGTTTGCAATAGTTGGTCTACAATGTTGTACCCGCTCTTCTGGATGAGATTCAGCATCTCATCATGGTTCTTTACTAGTTCCAGATTACTGGATTGACCGACTGATTGATTGGGAACTTCTGTTTGAGGTTCCTTTTCCTTGGTGGGTTCTCCAACTACTCGGTTGAAAATCCGACCGCTCCGTGTCACTCGACTGATGTCAGCAATGTTTACGATGGATGGTAATGGAGTTTCCTTTCCATTTTTGATTATTGTTGCACCGTACTTGTAAGGGATAGCCTTATCGGATTTGTACGGTATTGGTCCCGGCAGATAGATAACCACGGGAGCCTTTTGATTTTTCTGACTATCGTAGTCGGCCTCAATTGGTTCGAGGTTGAGAAACTTTCTACTATCAAGAGGAATTCTTGATTCATGGAGTAGAGGGATTATGGCGCATACTTCTTTGGCCATTTCGTGATTAGAGATTAAGACCACGTCCTTGCTTTGATCAGGGAGATAGTCGGGTATCCCGTTGGTCGACCCAGAACTTGAACATGGTCGGATCTCTTTGTGGTCCAACTGATTTTAAAGAGCCGCTCGCACGAGGTAGCATCCTTGGTTATTCTCTGAGCAAACTCTACAGCGCTCATAATTGTGTGGTGGCACCAGGCCACGTCCACTTTATATGCAGTGCAACTTTACTAGATATGTTTCCATCGAGCGGACATCCTGACTTTGATACCTATCAGGATTCTCGTCAGTCATACTAATCTGTTGTGTAGCTTCATCCAAGTAGATTGGAATCCACCAGTGGTCCAACAAGTGTTGAAGTGTTCTTTGGACAAGTGCACATCCTTGGTCGTCTTTACAACACACTTTACAGCTTTGATAATCATGTGAAGCCAGAAAATCGAGCCTGACTTGCTTAGCGTGTAATTCTACCACTTGTATTCATCAAGTGAATATCAAAGATCTGAATCATATTGACTTGATGGTTATTTCTCTCCTGATAGTCCTGAATCCATCCGAGATCCATCAGACGCTGGAGGGCCTCTTGTACAAAAAAGCATCCCTGATTGCTTATTGAGCAGATCGAACAGGAATTGTAATCGTGTCGTGGCAGATCATGGTATTAACTTTGCCTTGAGTGCATTTCCACCAAGTTGACGTTCATCCCCAGAATGCTGTGGTTCTGGACAATGTTGGGATTTGTGTAAGACACATTGACCTCACGGATTCGATGATCTTGAATCCATCAGAGATTCATTTGTTCTTGTAGAGTTAATTGTACTACAGAACATCCTTGATTATTCTTTGAGCATATATCACACTGGTGATAATTGTGAGGTGGTACATGACCGTACCCACTCTTTCTGCAATGCATCCTGACCAGATTGGTTCCTAATTGGAGTCATCGTGAATTTGATAACTGCGGCTAAATTCTTCCTCTATCAAATTTACTGTAGTCTTCTCATGTTGAGGCAACGGGTTCGTCTGAACATTTGGATTAGTATCTTTGAAATATAGGACCCCGTTCCTGACAAGCTTCTGCACATCAGATTTGAAGCTGAGACAGTTTTCAATGTTGTGCCCCGGTCCTCCTTGATGATAAGGGCAAGTTTGATCCGCTTTGAACCAAAAAGGCAGATTTTCTGGTACCGTAAGAGGAGACCTGGTTTAGACGTGCCCCTTGGCCAGTAGTAGTGGAAACAGTTCTGCGTACAACATCGGTATAGGGTCGAACCCTGATGGTCGTGTCGTACGATTGTTATTGTTATACTGAGGACGAGCCTACTGAAGAGGCTGTTGTGTCCTTTGATGATACTGTTGTTGACTTGGTTGGTTCTGTAGCGAGCGATTTTGGACGCGGTTCTTAAGCGCTGGTCACTCTCTACGGTTTGAGCTTAAAACTACAGGTCAATTCATTTTTATCCTATTGAAGCTGATGAAGGAAGGGAAATAGATGTCTCCAATTAACCCTGCTTTGCATACTGAGTTTAAACAGCGGTCTGTTAGGTTACGAATGCTATCAATGTGGGGGGGCCCTTGTACTGGTTATTTGTATTTTCGCCAATACGGTTTTCTTTCTAGACAGAAGGTTTCTGGCGGGGAATAAGGATTAGGATGTTAGGACTGATGCTTTTGAATTACTGCTTTTGATATGGGATTTTGGGTTTTTGTTTAGTGTGCTCGCTAAGATTTTTCTTTCAATCTTATGCCTACGTATTCCCGTTTACCGAAACAGGGAAATCAGAGCGTTCGTAGTTCCTCCTATTCTATGGGAGGAAATGGTTGTTTTGGTGTCTTGTTCAAAGCCCAAGACGTGAAGCGAAAGGTGATTTGTATCTTGTTCGAAGCCCAAGATGTGAAGCTGAAAAGTCTCGACTTTAGAGAGAATTTGTCATCTCTAAACGGGGGTTTGTCTGTTTGTAAAGGAGAATTTCTTTAACCGGGATGTGTGAATCCTAGCAATGCCATAATTTCCTTAGAAGGGGTTTTTTCAACCTGAAGGAGAAGACTTTAACTCAGTGTAGAGCAATGCCATCTTTCCTTAGGAATTTCTCATGCTAAAGGAGGGACAGTGGCATGGATATAGATGATCCAGAGGCTTGCCGCTTAAAGCGATTAGATGAAAGGAAAAGAGTTGTTGTTGTTTGTGTACTGTGAACGAGGCACAACTTTGATGCTAAAAGGTTAATTGGATTAACCAGTGGTTTTCTTATACAAAGCCTAAGAGGAGGCTAGTATGTGTCTCGTACAAAGCCCGAGAGAGAGGCTAAAAGGTTGTGACTCAACGATGGAATCCTTTGGTATCTCGTATGAAGCCCGAGATGGAGGCTATTGTTTATTTGGCTCAATAAGAACCTTTTTGTATCTCGTATAAAGCCCGAGATGGAGGCGAAAGAGTGATAGACTCAACGAGGGAGTCTCTTATGTGTCTCGTACAAAGCCCGAGAAAGAGGCTAAACGTTGTTTGACTCTGCTGGGGAGAATCATTTGTACAAAGCCCATGAGGAGGCTAACTTCACTGGAGAAGTATCATTATACAAAGCCTAAGAGGAGGCTAGGGTTACTGTTTCAGTTGAGTGACAGGTCCAGTATACTGATTTTAAAGAGAAAATCAGTTCTTATATGAGCAACACTGTACTCGAGGATTTGATTCTAGGGTCAGGGATATTTCCTGTTCTTTAAGGAAGCGGGAAATTCGAAGGGTACTGAGACTATCCGAGTCTATGGGTTTCCTTCCTATTTAACGAAAGGGTCACTTGAGAATGTCTTTGAGACTCAAGGAGATTAGACTGTCCAAGCCGAGAGTTTCACCTTTTGTACTATGCTTTGAGAAACAGTAGTAGACTCTTTGAAACACTGCTCTATGCAGATGATTAAGTTCTGTTCCTATACCTCTAGGAGGTCGTCGGGACAATTTGTACGAAGCCCAAGAGGAGGCTGGAAACTTTTAAGAAGCCGATGGGTCCTTGTACGAAGCCCAAGAGAAGGTGATCATTCCCGGAGGAAGAGATCATTATACGAAGCCTAAGAGGGGGCTGTGGATACTTCTAAGAAGCCGTAGGGTCCTTGTACTAAGCCCAAGAGGAGGCGGGGTTGCTTTTAAGAAGCCTGTGGGTCCTTGTACGATGCCCAAGAGGAGGCAAATGCTTTTAAGAAGCCCGTGGGTCCCCAAACCTCGAGAAATTCAAGGCAATGCTATTCACCGAGAATATATCAAAGTCAGGAAAGTTCGAGAATTTGGAAGAAACTCAAAGATGCCATTCACGGAGAAGACATTCATCTCTGGGAGTAGAGTTTCTTGACAATTCCTAATGAGGACAGCCGAAGAGAAGACTGTATCTGGTGATCCTATTTGGGGATCTAGGTGTCTATTTCTATGAACGAAACGGCGTCACCTAGTTCTAGACGTAGTTGCCGGGGAAACTCGAAATATCTATACTATTATTACACAGTTGATATGAGTTTATGAAAGAAGACTTACAGTGAAACAGCCCCACAATACAGTTTATATGTATATGAAAGCGGTAAATGAAAGCAATAACCACTTACTCGGTTGTAGAGCTTCCATGCTGTTTGGTTAGTTGTTCAACAAAGAAAGATTGAAAACAACAGTATATTCAAAATCAAAGGAGAAAGTGCTTTGAAAAAGAAAGTTTTGGAGCTTACAGCTCAAGGAGAGGCCCAAGGTTTTATCAGTGAGCGCACTGTTGAATTTGTACAGATGGACTTATACAAGTGACTGTGGCCCAAAATGTTTTCTGTACAAAGGGATGGGTCTTACACTCTCTCAAGAGGCCCAAAATGTTTAAAGAAAAAGAGCGGGGCTTATAACACGAGGGTAGGCCCAGATGATTTTTCCGTTTGAAATGGCGACCGCGCCGAGGTTTTCTTTTAACGCAGAGGGACTTATACAATAAGTGAGGCCCAAATGATTTTGGTTAAAAGGGGGTTGGGTCTTACACTCTATTAGAGGCCCAAAAGTTTTGAATGGGTCTTATAGCTCGAGGAGAGGCCCAAGGTTTATTTTTCAAAAGGCGACGATCGCGCCGTTTGTTTTTTACGGTATCGGGACTTATACAATACACTGAGGCCCAAAATGTTTTGGTCAAGAAAGGATTGGGTCTTACACTATATTAGAGGCCCAAAGTGTTTTGAAAATAATTTATGAGGGTTGAATTAATCCAAAAACCCTAATTTGTTTTCAAAAATGTATTTAATTGAATAAAAATTCAATTAAAATGATCAAAATTGTTTAACATGTGAAAAACAAATTGTGATCTTGGATTAATGCTTCAATAATTAAGTATTGACCTACAAAATAATTAGAAAGCATTAAAAGTTGCAAAATCAATGTGGAAAAAATATTTAATGTGTCAAAAACAATTAAAATATTAATTCTTTGTAAAAATATCAATTATATGAAATAAATAATATTTTTGGGATTTTTTGATAAAATAAAATATTTTAACATTTTTGTGAATTATTAAAAAAAGAATCAACTCAAAATCATTAAAACTCAGAGAGAAAATAATTTTTGAATCAATTAAACAAAATCACAAAATTCAAATATTTGAATTTGTGAAAAAGGCACCAAGAACACAAGCAAGAACACGCGCGTTTTTCTGGGTTTGGCTGATTTGCGTTTTCCATCCAATCTCACTGAATACGTAATCATATCATGCAATCCACATATCATTATGCTCGTCTCAACCTCACGATCATGTTTATAACACTTAATTTCATTTAAATTAAACATAAAACATGAAATCACGAAGAAACCTCAAGAACCCTAATTTCTGCATGAAGGCTAGGATTTTTGATACACGATTCAAACAATGCAATTAATTGAGGGAAAACATTCCATGCATGATTATGAACATATGGCCGAATTATTATGCGAGGAAATATGCATGGATTGAGAGATGACCAAGTATATGCTTACCTCCAAGCCGTGACAGCAAGTGCAATGTGATTTTTGATTTGGAGGTGTTACAGATGAGTGGTGATGATCTGAACAGCTTCCATACACCCTATGGAGTGTGTTTGAATGGTTGGACTTGATTGAAATTGGCTGGATCAATTTGTGTTACCTCAGCTGCAACTTGATTGAAAATTTGAGCAACCAGCTGGTGATTTTGTGAAATTGGTGTTTCAGAAGTGATCTGAGTGTTTGATCAGCTCATATGTGATGTATATGAGGTGTGTGAGTGATTGGTTTGATTGGAATTGCTCTCAAACTCAAAACCCGATAGCTACCTTGCTAAGAAAGGCATTTTTGCCAAGAGAAAGAGATTTTGAGGAAAGCATCTGTTAGATGGCTTTGGTGTACTCAAACTGGCCACAATTGAGCTCTATTTATAGTAGAGCAAGTTTGTTTTGCAAGGAATAGTGAATGGCAGCTGGTAAGTAGGTTTGGCCAATGTTGGCAAATGAAAATCCAAGTCTCCTCTAGCCATTGACTAGAGGTTAGGGCACAGAGCTTTGGTTCCCTTGGTCTTGGATAAGTTTTGACTGATTTCAGATGAGAATGGCTCAGTCCATGCCACCTTGATGCTTCCATTGAATGCTTCAATCCAAATTTGGAGTCTTGTCCCTATTTTGGCCATTCTAGGTTCAACATGCTATTTCTTGTTCCATGGACTTTGGAGGCTTGGCTCAGTGATTGTCCCATTTAGATTCAATCCTCAGATGTGTCCAAGTAGATAGGAGCATTTGAATTTGGATGATTTTGGAAAATCGAGCAAAGTTGCAAATTCTGCCTTGCCTTTGACAGATTTCAGCAAGGCAACTTTCCAATGTCATAACTCATGGTGTAAGTTGAATTTGGTAATGCTCTTGACCATTTTGGAAAGCCCTTACATGATATAACAACTGTTTGAACAAGTTTGGTTTTGATCTCTTTTGATTCCAAGTGAAAAATCCTTCTACATTTGGCAAAAAGTGAAGCAAAATCTGACTTAGTGAAATTTTCACTAAGTGTTGGAACAAAGTGTGATTTCTTGATTTTGATCACTCCATAACTCAAAATCCTTAATGAATTGGACTTAGGTCTAGTTGAAGTTTTTGTAGAGGGTAATGAGGGCTACAAATCCATATTTGGATGAGAAAAAATGGCCATGTGGTTTAGGAGTTATGACCCTCCAAAGTTAGTGTATTAGTGGTACTTTTTCCATAACTTAGAAAATTTTCTAAGTTTTATGGTTACCCCTTTTACAAGTTATCCCACTTTATTTGGTTTTTCTTGATGAATGATGATTCAAATTATACATTAACATCATTTTAGGGTTAAAATTCCATTTTGGTGAAAAATCTCAAAAAGTTAAAGTTGACTTTTGTGCACAGTTGACTTTTTATCAGATGAATTCCAAACTGTGCAATTCTTCAGGAAATCATGTCCTTGACCTAAATCAAACTTGATGAACATGTTCCATGGGTGTCATAGGGTATATTGAGGCATGTCCTAGGGTTTGGGAGCATGTCCTGGTCAAAAGTCAAAGTTAGAGTTGACTTTCCTCGCGAAACCCTAATTGTGGTGCAGATGAAAATGAGACTTGTTGCTCAAGCTTCTTGGATTAATCCATTGTTGTAAATGGATCAATATAGTATATTAAAGACCCTCAAATCATGTCTTTAAGTATTGGCTCTTGATTTGTCCCAAAAGTCAACTTAGGGGTGAATTAGGTCAAGAAACCCTAATTCCTGATTTTTGATGTATGCATCCCCTGAGGTCAAATTGACTTGATGCTTGGGTCCATGAGGTTCCATGGAGTATATTAGGTTATGTTTTGGATCATTGGCTTGTTCCCAGATGAAAAATTTCCATCTGGAGGCCCTGGTCGACCAAAACCCAAATTTGGTGACACTGTCAATCATGAGACTTGATCCACCTAAAAGGGAGAAACCTTGTGCTTAATCCTTGAAGTGGGAGTCCTTTTGATCCATTGTGGATGTTTGAGAGGCTAGACAAGTTGAAGATCATGTCATTCCTTGATTGATCCTTTGTCTAAGGCTCTGAGAGGGCTTGAAACCCTAATTTTGATTGTAGTGAATGTTCAACAACCCTTGAGGCATTTGGTGAGGCATGATGGTTCATCCATATTGTGATGATGATTTTCACATTGATGGGAAATCTTAGTGGTCAAAATTTGGGGTATGACAGATGCCCCTATTTAATCTTCTTGGACCCGAAGGTGTGAATGACGAAGGTATTCGGGCATTCGGGGTACAAGAGGATTAAATATCGGAATACCCGAAATTTTGATGGTGGTTATGAATGGTAGCTTACGCATTCATCTTATTTTAGCTAAGCGATGATGCTTAGAAAAGGTAAACTTCCCCTCAATCCTGGTTGTCTACCAAGGAACTGGTCTAAGTTGCTGAAATGAACTTCCCCTCGATCCTGGTTTCCTACCAAAGAACTGGTCTTAGTTTCTGATTTAAACTTCCCCTCGATCCTGGTTTCCTACCAAGGAACTGGTCTTAGTTTCTGATTTAAACTTCCCCTCGATCCTGGTTTCCTACCAAGGAACTGGTCTTAGTTTCTTTTGTCAATAAATTTTACTGACAAGGGACGCTATTCGTAGCGGCTTTCCTTCAAACTTCTCGCCGAATTTTCCTGGGGAGATGCCATTTGAGTGGAAAAAGTTTTGATGTCAGACTTGCTGGGGAACCCAGTCGTCTGAGTTGTAGAGGTGCACAAACTTCTCTGTTGAAGACGCCATTTGTCGATTCTATTGGGGGAAAGCGAGTATCTTGAGAGACTGTTTCCACTTGGGGATATTATATCATACTTTTCTCGGGATCTTCCCGGAGAAATGCCATATGATGCGACCCAATTTTGAGGTGCCGATGACCTTTTCATTAGCGGTTTTTCGGAGAAACACTGTTGTACTGCCGAATCTTTGCTTAAGAGGCTTTCTCTGGGGATTTTCTTTAATCCGGGAAAGCAAGGATATCATCTTCAATGGCGAAGAGTGACATCTGTTGAAGGTTCTCTGGCCGACTCTGATCTAGAGAGATTGCTTAGATGATTCTCTTCCCAATGAGGAAAGGTCTGACAACTCGATTGAGAGGACTTTTATCACTAGGGGATAAGACCGACTAGAGTGATAGCGATGCAATATGAAATGTAAATGCAAATCAATAATGCATGATGTATGTATATGCTGACAAAACTGACGCAACACACAAACTAAAAGATGAACATGACTGGATACTCGGCCATCGCGGGGCGTATAGAGATATCGCTGGTTCAAGATAGCAATTCCACCTTGCTTAGGAGAGATAATCCCTGCGGGGAATACCGTTGATCGGGCTTAGGAGATAAGAACTCGGCCGAGGCGTGTCAGACTAAACAAGGTCTCTGACACGGTTGATCCCTTCATTCAGGCGAACTGGTTTAGAAGGAGTACTTTGATTCTGCACTTTGAAGTTTGCTTACTTCTGGAGAAGTGGTTGATGTTCTTTCGATGTTCAACAGTCAAAAGAAATTGCCATCTTTATTTTAAAGCAGAAAAAGTTTTAACAAGTAAATTCATTTTTGTTTTATTTCAAGAATTGTTAATCATGTTAAAAAACGTCATTCTGTAAAGCTAAAACAAATAAGAAATACAAACAAAAGCACAAGGGCTCAAATTTTAGTGATAGGATGGAGATCAGCCAAACGCGTGATTCCACAGAGTATATACAAAGTTTGAAAATGGTAATTTACAGGGAAAAGGGCTACGTTGAAACATAACGACCACTATCCTTCCACCAACTTTGAATTCGGGGCATCCTGAGCTTCTGTCGAAGATGACCTTGACTGGAGTTTTCTTCCGATGATGTAACTGCTGCTGTTGAGGGACTTGCCTCTGTTGAACATAGTTACTTGCCATTATCCCTAATTTTTGCCTGGATTGTACTATGAGATTTCCAATCCACCAGGATGATTTTTTTCATGTCTCTAACTTTTGCCTGGACCGCCCTTTCGGGTTTTCAATCCACCGAGACGTTTTTTTTAGTTTAGGCGAAGTATTTCTTGACTACATCAACATTCGTGGGGTAGGCAAATTCCTCTCCGTCCATGGTTGCAAGTCTCAAGGCGCCGCCTGAGAAAGCTTTCGTGACCACATAGGGGCCATCATAATTCGGAGTCCACTTGCCCCGGGAATCAGTGAGAAATGATTGTATCTTCTTGAGCATAAGGTCTCCTTTTCTGAAGACACGAGGTCGGACCTTTTTGTCGAACGCCCTCTTCATTCTCTGTTGATACAACTGACCGTGGCATAGTGCCGTTATTCTCTTTTCTTCGATCAGATTCAGTTTGTCATGTCGGCTTTGACACCATTCAGCTTCGGTGAGCTTAGCTTCCATCAATACCCTGATTGACGGGATCTCTACTTCTATGGGGAGAACTGCCTCCATGCCATATACTAGAGAGAAAGGGGTTGCCCCAGTTGAAGTACGGACAGATGTGCGATAACCATGAAAAGCAAAGGGTAGCATCTCGTGCCAGTCTTTGTAGGTTACAACCATCTTTTGAACAATCTTCTTGATGTTCTTGTTAGCCGCTTCTACCGCCCCGTTCATCTTGGGTCGGTAGGGAGATGAGTTATGATGTTCGATCTTGAACTCTGCGCATAACTCTTTTGTCATCTTATTGTTCAAGTTAGATCCATTGTCAGTAATGATCTCGCTTGGAACACCATAACGACAGATGATATTGTTTTTGATAAATCGGACCACCACTTATCGGGTTACATTGGCGAATGACGCTGCTTCGACCCACTTGGTGAAGTAATCAATGGCTACCAGGATGAACCGATGTCCGTTTGAAGCCTTGGGCTCAATCATGCCAATCATGTCGATTCCCCATATGGAAAAAGGCCAAGGGGAAGAAAGAACTTTGAGATGTGATGGCGGTACATGAATTTTGTCGGATTATATCTGACACTTGTGACACCTCCTCATGTACTTGTAGCAGTCAGATTCCATGGTCAACCAGTAGTACCTTGGTCTTAGAATTTTTCTCGCCATTGTGTGTCCCTTGGCATGAGTGCCAAAGGATCCTTCATGAATTTCTTTCATCAGCATTTCTGCTTCTGGTCTGTCTATGCATCGGAGCAAGACCATGTCAAAATTTCTCTTATAGAGAGTGTCACCGCTCAGGAAGAAGTTTCCAGCCAATCTTCTGAGGGTCTTTCTGTCCTTTCTGAGTGCCCCAGATGGGTACTTTTGTTTCTGAAGGAAGCATTTGATATCGTGATACCAAGGTTTGTCGTCTATGACTGCTTCAATCGTGAAGACGTAAGCGGGCTGTTCAAGGCGCATTATGTCGATCTTAGGTATGTCATTCCATTGACCTACACTAATCATGGAAGAGATAGTGGTTAAAGCATCATCCATGTGATTCTCATCACGAGGGATATGATGAAACTCAACTCTGTCGAAGAAAGGTAGCAACCTTCTTGCGTAGTCTTTGTAAGGAATCATTCCTGATTGGTATGTGTTCCAATCTCCTTTTATCTGATTGAAAACCAGGGCTGAGTCGCCGTATACGTCCAAGTTTTTGATCCTTAAATCAATCGCTTCCTCGAGACCCATGATACATGCTTCGTATTCGGCCTCGTTGTTCGTACATTTGAATGTAAGTCGAGCGGTGAAAGGAATGTGGGTACCCTGAGGGGTAACAATGATTTCCCCAATTCCGTTTCCATAATGATTAACTGCTCCGTCAAAGATAAGTCCCCATTGGGAACCTGGTTCTGGCCCTTCACTGGGTAGCGGTTCATCGCAATCTTTCATCTTTAGATACATGACATCTTCGTCTGGGAAGTCAAACCCGATTGATTCTTGATCGTCAATCGGTTGATGAGCCAAATGATCGGCTAAAATACTTCCCTTAACGGCTTTCTAAGCGTGATACTCTATGTCATATTCTGATAATAACATCTGCCAACGGGCAATCCTTCCCGTGAGAGCAGGTTTTTCAAATACATACTTGATTGGATCCATTTCTGAGACCAACCAAGTAGTGTGGCAAATCATGTACTGGCGAAGACGTTTGGCTGCCCAAGCCAAAGCACAGCTAGTTTTCTCGAGCATCGTGTACCGAGTCTCGCAGTCGGTGAACATCTTGCTCAAATAGTAGATGGCAGACTCTTTCCTTTTGGTTTCGTCTTGTTGGCAAAGTACACATCCCATTGAGTCCTCTAGGACTGTGAGGTAAATGATCAGTGGTCTTTCTTCCACTGGAGGTGATAGAATCGGAGGATTCAACAGGTATTCCTTTATACTGTCGAAGGCGGTTTGGCAATCTTCTGACCAAACGCAATCCTGGTTCTTTTTGAGTAATTTGAATATCGGCGCGCATGTCGCGGTCATAAGGAATATGAATCTGGAGATGTAGTTCAAACGTCCCAGGAATCCTCTGACTTGTTTTTCAGTTTTCGGAGAAGGCATTTCTTGAATGGCCTTGACCTTGTCAGGATCAACCTCAATTCCTTTCTGGCTGACGATGAACCCTAGTAGTTTCCCTGAACGGACACCGAAGGTGCACTTGTTGGGATTCAAGCGGAGCTTGAATTTTCTCAAACGTTCGAACAATTTTGACAGATGTTCAACGTGCTCACTCTCTGTTTTTAATTTTGCAATCATATCATCGACATATACCTCGATTTCTTTGTGTATCATGTCATGAAACAGAGTAGTCATGGCCCTTTGATAGGTTGCCCCGGCGTTCTTCAAATCGAACGGCATTACCTTGTAACAAAAAGTACCCCATGGGGTAATGAACGAAGTTTTCTCCATGTCTTTCGGCGCCATTTTGATCTGGTTATAGCCCGAAAATCCATCCATGAAGGAGAATACTTTGAACTTTGTTGTGCTGTCAACCAACATGTCAATATGTGGTAAAGGAAAGTCATCCTTCGGACTAGCCTTGTTCAGATCTCAGTAATCAACACACATTCTGACCTTTCCGTCCTTTTTGGGAACGGGTACGATGTTGGCTAACCATTGAGGATATTCAGCTGTGGTGAGGAAACCCGCGTCAATCTATTTTTGTACCTCCTCTTTGATTTTGATGGCCATGTCCGGGTGAGTCCGTCTCAACCGTTGCTTTACTGGCGGACATTCCGATCTCAATGGTAAATGATGTTCCACGATGTTGGTATCCAACCCTGGCATATCCTGATAGGACCAAGCGAATACATCGGGGAATTCTTTGAGAAGCTTTATCAAACTCTTTCTGGCAGTTGGACTGAGCAGTGCCCCAATCCTGATTTCTTTTCTCTCTTGCTCTGAACCCAAGTTTACCATTTCCAACGGTTCTTTGTGAGGTTCAATGGACCTTTCCTCTTGTCTGAGTAGTCGAGAGATCTCTTTTGGAATTTCGTTGTCATTTTCTTCTTCAGCCCCAAATACCGGGAACTCAAAGTCGGGAGAAGGCATCGGATCGTATGTTTCAACGGGGTGTAAAACAAGCAATCTGCATAACGTGATGATTCGTGTTTAGAAGAGATAGAGAAATTGCAAGTGTGTGTAGTGTATTTATTTTACTGCTTGTTTTTATTTTTGAATTGTTTTTTAGGATTACCATTTTCTGAAAAAGCAAAAAGAGAAAACAACAATTAATGCGGAAACTACAGAACGACGTTATTTTATTAATGAACAAGTCGAATCTTGAAACTACAGCCCTATAAAACAAAACTTTGTCGCTTTGGGAAAAGCGAAGAGGGAAAATTTACAGAAAGCGAGCCCTATCAAAACATCCGTTTCACCTGGGCAGGGTGAAAGGTTAAAGATGGCAATTACTTTTACTGGTGAACGACTTTCGAAACATTGACAGCAACCCATTGGCGGCGAACTCCTCGGTGAATCACAAAGTCTGGCACCTTCCTTGATTTGTCTTCAGAAATAACGCTGATTTCTGGTGGAGCGGGATCATTGGAATCTGTCTCCCAGGCAGAATTGTCGTAGGAGAATTCCTCTGTCGCATTTTGCATAGTATTTGGGCTCTCAGCTGTATCTCCCCATCCAGTTGGCTGGATATCTTCGAGCCTGATACGAGAGCTTTCGGGAGCGGTGTACTTAACCATATAGTCGTATTTTCCACTTGGTTCTCCCAGAGTGTCCCATACTTCTTTGGAACTGGAGGAGTCATCTCTCTCGATGACGTTAACCTCAGGAAAAGCATAGTTGATGAATTCAAGTCCTGCAAACGTTGCAAATTCATCTTCATGTTGAGTAGTTTCTGACTGACCTGAGTGTTGATCCCATGACATGGTGGGGACACAGGTATTTTGTTCAATGATGCTCAGCTGAGTTTCATTACTCGGCTGACTTTCTTGCCCCAAGTTTCCTGGGTAAGGTTGCCACATTGGCAGACCATCCATTGGGCCATAGTAGGTGTAGTCAAAATTGTCTTTCATCGGAGTGTCTTCCTCTAATGAATTTGGCAGAGCACGACATCCTTCTGGATCATAATCTCCATAGATCATTTCGACATCTGATCTTGGTATAAACCTCGGACTTTCTGTAGGAAAGCAAAAAGGCATAGGCACCTTTTCCTGAGACATATAACCGTCCTTGTTAAGGTAGAACTTCCATTCTTCATCTGTGTCAGAGGGATCTTCCTCATTGATAGCATGAACTGTCTGAGACACTGGGTGAAGGAAACCTCCACTATGGAAGAAATCCTGAATGGGATGAAGACTTTCATTGCTAGCAGCTGTCTGGGTACAGGTTGCAGAAAAACCAAGACCCATCTTTGTTTTATTGTCAGTGGGAATGACAAGCTGTCCCCATCCTGTTGTATCGGTACTCTCGACCGCTTTGAGAGCATCTTTGTATGAGGAAATCGAGGTTCCTCCTCTAAACTGATTGTTCTCGCTTACCGACAGTGCTTGGAACTGAGTTCCAATAACCTCCTCAGGTTCTATTCTGGTAGATGATGACAAGTTGCTTACAAGCAAGACTTGTTCCCCACAAACCGTGACAAGTTGATCGTTCTTGACAAACTTTAGCTTTTGGTGGAGGGTCGAGGTGACCGCTCCAGCCTGGTGTATCCAAGGTTTTCCTAATAAACAACTGTATGTTGCCCGGATGTCCATGACTTGGAAAGTGACTTGGAAAGTATGAGGACCGATAGTTATGGGAAGATCAACTTCGCCGATAACTGTTTTTTGGATCCGTCGAACGCTTTGACGACGACCTCGCTGATTCTCATCGGGGGTCCTTTGAATGATAATTGCATCAAAGTGGACTTCGGCATAACATTCAGGGCTGACCCTGTGTCTACCAGTACGCTAGCTAAAGCATCGTCCTGGCAGTTAACTGTAATGTTGAGCGCCATGTTATGACGGCGACCTTCCTCAGGTAATTCTTCATCACTAAATCCCAAATTATTGCAGGAAGTGATGTTAAAGACAATGCTATCGAACTGTCTAATTGTTACATCCTGTTCCACAAAGGCTTGCTCCAAGACTTTCTATAGAGCCTCCCTGTGGGCTTCTGAACTGAGTAACAGTGATAATACCGAGATCTTTGAAGGAGTTTGTAACAGCTGATCAACAATGTTATATTTGCTCCCTTGGATGAGCTTCAGCATTTCATCATCATTTTTCGACAGGTCGGGATTATTGGATTGACCGACTGGTGGATCGGGAGCTTCTGCCTGAAGTTCCTTTTCCTTGTTAAGTTCTCCAACTCCTCGGTTGAAGATTCGACCGCTCCGTGTTACTCGACTGACGTCTGCAATATTCACGACGGAGGGTAATGAAATTTCCTTTCCGTTCTCAATTGTTGTTGCACCGTATTTGTAAGGGATTGCCTTAGCTGATTCATACGGTAGCGGCCCTGGTAGATAGATGACTACAAGAGCCTTCTGATTTTTCTGACCATCATAAGTGATCTCGATTCGTTCCCGGTTGGGAACCTTAGATTCGTCAAGCAGAGGAATAATGGCGAAAACATCCCTAGTCCTGTGATGACCAGAGATCGTGACAACATCCTCAACTCGCCCGACAAGGTAGTTCGGCGTCCAGTTGATGGGTCCAGAACCTGAGTAGGGACGAATTTCTCCACGATCGACCTGACCCTGAAGAGCTGCTCTCACAAGGTAACACCCTTGGTTACTTTACGAACTGACGCTACAACTGTCATAGTTGTGTGGTGGTGCCTGGCCACGCCCACTTTGAATACAATGTATCCTCACTAGGTTAGCTTTCACTGATCGGACATCCTGACTCTGACGCCGAGTGGGGTTTCTATTACTGATACTAATCTGCTGAGTATCTTCATCCATGTATATTGGCATCCACCAATGATTTAACAAGTGCTGAAGTGCTTCCTGGACAAGGGTACAACCTCGATCGTTTTCGCAACCCGCTTTACAGCTTTGATAGTCATGTGATATTAAGAATCCGAGTCGGACCTGCTCAGCATGTAACTCTACCAGGTTGGTATTCATTACGCGAATATCGAAGATCTGAACCATATTGATCTGATAGGGATTCCTATCATGGCAGCCTTGGATCCATCCAAGATCCATCTGACGCTGGAGGGCCTGTTGTACAAAAGAGCATCCCTGTTTATTTACCGAGCAAATCAGACAAGAACCGTAATCGTGCCGCGGCAGATCATGATACTGGCTTTGCCTTGAGTGCATTGCCACCAAGTTGACATTCATTGTACGGATGTCGTGGTTCTGAATGACGTTAGAATTCGTGTAAACCATGGTAACTCCACGAACTCGGTGCTCTTGGATCCATCCGAGATCCATTTGTTCCTGTAGAGCTGCTTGCACTACAGAACATCCCTGGTTGTCTTTAGAGCAGATACCACACTGATGATAGTTATGAGGTGGCACATGGCCATATCCACTTTGTCTACAATGTATCTTGACCAGATTGGCCCTCAATAAGAGTACATCGTGAATTTGATAGACATTGTTAGACTCTTTCTCGATCAGGTTGACTGCAGCTTTCTCGTGTTGAGGCAGCGGGTTCGTAAGAACATTGGGATTCGTATCTTTGAAAGATAAGAGTCCGCTCCTAACAAGCTTTTGCACGTCAGACTTGAAATTAAGACAGTTCTCAATGTTATGCCCTGAACCTCCTTGATGATATGGGCATGTCTGATCCACCTAAAACCAAAAAGGCGGATTTTCTGGTACTGTAAGAGGAGACTTAGTCTGGATGTGCCCCTTAGCCAGTAGTAACGGAAACAGTTCTGTGTACGTCATGGGTATAGGATCAAATCCTGGTGGCCGTGTTGTATGGTTGTTGTTATATGGAGGACGAGCCTGTTGAAGAGGCTGTTGTGTCCTTTGCTGGTCAGGTTGGCTCTGCGCAACCTGAGGTTGATACGTAGGAATAGGCGCTGGGCTGATAGCAGGAGTTACAGCTGCTACCGGTTGATAACATCGCCTTTGTTTTCCAAGAGAGATATTCCCAATATCTTGCTCTTTTTTCTTAGGGAGAGAACTACCGTATTTTTTAGTACCGCTCGTCGATCCAGTGTCTTTTACCAAACGTCCTTCTCGGACGGCTTCCTCAAGACGTACACCCATGCCGACCATTTCGGTGAAATCACTGGGCGCACTGGCAACCATTCGGTCATAGTAAAATGAGCTTAAGGTCTTTAAGAAGATCTTTGTCATCTCTTTTTCCTCAAGAGGTGGACAAATTTGAGCGGAAATTTCACGCCACCTTTGAGCATACTCCTTAAAGTTTTCCTTGTCCTTTTGCGACATTGATCTAAGTTGATCTCTGTCGGGTGCCATGTCCAAATTGTATTTGTATTGCTGGACGAAGGCAGTACCAAGATCTCTGAATGTGCTAATCGTAGCACGGTTTAAACCCATGTACCATTTGAGTGCGGCACCGGTTAAACTATCCTAGAAGTAGTGAATCAGTAGGTCCTGATTCTTCGTCTGGACTGACATCCGCCGAGCGTACATCACCAGATGGCTTTGAGGGCAAGAGTTACCCTTGTACTTTTCAAAGTTGGGCACTTGAAATTTGTGCGGAACTTTCACATTTGGGACCAAGCAGAGGTCTGCGGCGTCCTTTCCAAATAAATCCTGACCGCGAA
This sequence comes from Lathyrus tuberosus, assembly GCA_022829125.1. Lineage (NCBI taxonomy): Eukaryota > Viridiplantae > Streptophyta > Magnoliopsida > Fabales > Fabaceae > Lathyrus > Lathyrus tuberosus. The sequence continues at coordinate 1,588,221 of JALAZF010000199.1, read as the reverse complement.
TGGCCTGCAGTTCCCTTTGCATTTCCAAGAACTGTTCCTGGAATTCATCCATTCTGTCAAACATAGTTTCCTTCTTACCAGAAGGTGTCTATGGAATATGTCCTTCTGGGACAGTGTGCACCACAGGGGGTGGTACCGTGACTACGGCAGTGAGTCTTGGCGTTTCCCGAAGTTTGTAATCTTCAGGAGTTTTCAACATGCCCCTGGCAGCTTCGCTTTCCCGAAGTTTGTAACCTTCAGGCCCAGCGGCTTCTGTTATGATTCCCTGATCTTCAGTGATCGGCAGAACATATCCTTCTGGGATATAATTAACAGGCATGCCCCAAGGACGATCTTTCGGTATCTGATACCTAGAATCATACCTCTCCACTATGGGCGTTGAGGTGATCTCTGAGATCACAGTTCGTTGTAGCTGAGCTTCTTCCATGGCTTGCATGTCGTTACGAAGCTTTCTCATATCCTCTCTCAGAGCGTCGATCTCTTCTTTCAACTCTCTGTTTTCTTCCTCAAGATCATCCATCCTTTTCTGACGATTGGCCCGAGTATTATACGAATGAGACAGTTTGACTCTAGAATCGAGACACGAACGTGAGATTCGTAGGGAAGAAGAATACGCGATGTGAGAATGATGAATGCAATGATTATATTAATTATTTAATGGTTTAAGCAAAATAAACTTCAACAATTAGATTGCAAATATCAAACGGTGGGGAAACCCCTTTTTATTGAAATTCAAAGGATTACAGAAATGGAAATACAGTAGATTACAAAGTGCAGAAACAGGAAACCTAAACTAATGGGTCCTGAGTCCTCTCTGAAGAGAAATCAGGTGCTGATTCCGGTATCTTCCTTTTCTTTGACCGGGGCTCTTGGGCCGTCGTCGGGTTGTCACTCCTTTGCTAGGTGAAAGGAGCGAGCAGATTCCTTTGGTCATCTTGATTATCTACTGCATGTTGCTCCAAAATTTCAATCAGAGCATCTTTTTCTTTCAGTAATTGCTGTATTTTGATGCACTCTACGTTGAGGGTGCGGTACTTGTTCTTCCAAGACCTTCTCTCCTTTTGAACTTTGTTGAGAGTAACTTGAAGCTTTTCAGTTTCCGTCATGAAGTACATGACAGATTCCCTCGGCGGAAGAATTCCGTAACGAGGATAAGGCATTTTTAGCTTGAGAGCTCTAGTCTGTACCCAGTGGAGATAAGGCTCCACCGAGACACATTCTAGTTTTTCCAGAGACTCTCGTCCTTTCTTATGAACATGCTTCCAAGCGTGCACTATTTCCATCTTTAGTGCTCTGTCATTTTCCCCTTCTTTGAAGAAAAGACCTTCCAGATGAACACCCAGCGGGACGTGTCTCATTGGGTATCCAAATTGACGGCGAACCAATACCGGGTGGCAGTTGATTCCTCCTTTAGTTCCTATAAGGGGTACGTTGGGGAAGTTTCCGCAACGATCAATGATTCTGATTCCCTCATAAATCCTATTACACCAATCTATATCAGAGTTGGTAAGAGACATGATCTTCTGCGACCAACGTAAGGCACTCTTGCAATCCCAAAAAGCAGCAGACTTGGGCAAGTGAGAGATAAACCATTTGTAAAGAAAAGGTACACAGCATGTGATCTCCCCTCCGCTGTACAAATTTCCCAGGTGTACAGAATGATACGCATCTGCGAGCAAAGTCGGCACAGGGTTTCCAATGAGAAAAACCTTAATAGCGTTAATATCAACGAAGTTATTGATGTTGGGAAACAAAAATAACCCGTATGTAAGCAAGACAAAGATGCTTTCAAAAGCAGTCACGTTTCCTATACTGGCGAAATACAGGGCCTTCTTTGTCAAGAACTGGGCTGGCAAACCTTGGATGCCACCCTTATCGGTTAGGTGAGTCCTAACTTCAGACTCGTCCAAATGAATTGCTCTTGCAATAGTCTGATTCTTTGGAATTTCTTCCAGTCTAGAAAATGGAGCTCGGTCTGTAATGTGTAGATCGATCAGGTGAGAATACTCCTCCAGCGTTGGTGCAAGCTGGTAATCCGGGAATGTGAAACAGTGATAAACCGGATCATAAAACTGAATGAGCGCATCCATGATTCCCTCAATCACATGGACTCTTAATAGTTGCAGCAAACCTCCGTGCTTGGCTCTAAAAGCCTCTTGGTTAGTGATCATCCTCGCTAACCTTCTCAAATCCTCTAGCTTTGGAACCTTGAAGGTATACTGGTGAGTTCTCCTTCTACCGAAATCCATTAGTGCAATCCTTTTCTCTGATATTTGCAATCACAGTCTTAGTTTATTTTGAAAGAACAGAGAGACTAGAAGAGAAGATTTTTTGAATGTTTTAATGTTTTATTAAATGAATGCATGAATGCAGCACACAAAAACATAGAAAAAACATGGGGTCAAAGGGTCGTTGTCATGAAGTCAAAGCTCTACCCATCCCCCAAAGGTTTATACTAGGGTGATTTTTGTACCTGTACTCATTATCATCAGCTCCTCCCAGGAAAGCAAAACAACAAGCGGATCGCCAGCGAGTTGTAAGGCAATCTTAGAGTAAGTGCCATTCACCGAGAATAGATCACCAGCCTCAAATGAGGGTAGTATCGCGTAACAACTATTTCCAATAGTTTCCGCACTACGAAAGGGTTTGACTCCTCAGCTTCTCAGACTTAACAACCGGCCCATTGTCTAGGTGAGAGAATGGGTTGTGTTGGTCAGCCTCCACTGAGGTTGATGGTCGACCCCGTCGCCATCACTTATCTTAAGTGTATACTCAATCTTTCCACATACGGCATCACCCGCATTCCCATTAGCAGAAAAATAAACATGTATAACAATTAGGAAAAGCAGTATATATATTTGTCCTAATCATCCTAGACCTATAAAGCTAAGAATCCTAAGTTCCTGACAGATATGGGTTCCCCGGCGGAAGCCCCAATCTGTGGTATTCACACAAGAGATGAAAAGGAAAAGAAAAATAGAGAATGGCCCCACGGTGGGCGCCATTTTTACTGTAGCGAGCGATTTTGGACGCGGTTCTTAAGCGCTGGTCACTCTCTGCGGTTTGAGCTTAAAACTACAGGTCGATTTTTTATCCTATTGAAGCTGATGAAGGAAGGTAAATAGATGTCTCCAATTAACCCTGCTTTGCATACTGAGTTTAAACAGCGGTCTGTTAGGTTACGAATGCTATCAATGTGGGGGGCCCTTGTACTGGTTATTTGTATTTTCGCCAATACGGTTTTCTTTCTAGACAGAAGGTTTCTGGCGGGGAACAAGGATTAGGATGTTAGGACTGATGCTTTTGAATTACTGCTTTTGATATGGGATTTTGGGTTTTTGTTTAGTGTGCTCGCTAAGATTTTTCTTTCAATCTTATGCCTACGTATTCCCGTTTACCGAAACAGGGAAATCAGAGCGTTCGTAGTTCCTCCTATTCTATGGGAGGAAATGGTTGTTTTGGTGTCTTGTTCAAAGCCCAAGACGTGAAGCGAAAGGTGATTTGTATCTTGTTCGAAGACCAAGATGTGAAGCTGAAAAGTCTCGACTTTAGAGAGAATTTGTCATCTCTAAAGGGAGGTTTGCCTGTTTGTAAAGGAGAATTACTTTAACCGGGATGTGTGAATCCTAGCAATGCCATAATTTCCTTAGAAGAGGTTTTTTCAACCTGAAGGAGAAGACTTTAACTCAGTGGCATGGATATAGATGATCCAGAGGCTTGCCGCTTACAGCGATTAGATGAAAGGAAAAGAGTTGTTGATGTTTGTGTACTGTGAACGAGGCACATCTTTGATGTTAAAAGGTTAATTGGATTAACCAGTGGTTTTCTTATACAAAGCCTAAGAGGAGGCTAGTATGTGTCTCGTACAAAGTCCGAGAGAGAGGCTAAAAGGTTGTGACTCAACGATGGAATCTTTTGGTATCTCGTATGAAGCCCGAGATGGAGGCTATTGTTTGTTTGGCTCAATAAGAACCTTTTTGTATCTCATATAAAGCCCGAGATGGAGGCGAAAGAGTGATCGACTCAACGAGGGAGTCTCTTATGTGTCTCGTACAAAGCCCGAGATAGAGGCTAAACGTTGTTTGACTCCGCTGGGGAGAATCATTTGTACAAAGCCCAAGAGGAGGCTAACTTCACTGGAGAAGTATTATTATACAAAGCCTAAGAGGAGGCTAGGGTTACTATTTCAGTTGAGTGACAAGTCCAGTATACTGATTTTAAAGAGAAAATCAGTTCTTATATGAGCAACACTGTACTCGAGGATTTGATTTGAGGGTCAGGGATATTTCTTGTTCTTTAAGGAAGCGGGAAATCTGAAGGGTACTGAGACTATCCGAGTCTACGGGTTTCCTTCCTATTTAACGAAAGGGTCACTTGAGAATGTCTTTGAGACTCAAGGAGATTCGACTGTCCAAGCCTAGAGTTTCACCTTTTGTACTATGCTTTGAGAAACAGTAGTAGACTCTTTGAAAGACTGCTCTATGCAGATGATTAAGTTCTGTTCCTATACCTCTAGGAGGTCGTCGGGACAATTTGTACGAAGCCCAAGAGGAGGCTGGAAACTTTTATGAAGCCGATGGGTCCTTGTACGAAGCCCAAGAGAAGGCGATCATTCCCGGAGGAAGAGATCATTATACGAAGCCTAAGAGGAGGCTGTGGATACTTCTAAGAAGCCGTAGGGTCCTTGTACTAAGCCCAAGAGGAGGCGGGGTTGCTTTTAGGAAACCTGTGGGTCCTTGTACGATGCCCAAGAGGAGACAGATGCTTTTAAGAAGCCCGTGGGTTCCCAAACCCTAAGAAATTCAAGGCAATGCTATTCACCAAAAATAGATCAAAGTCAGGAAAGTTCAAGAATTTGGAAGAAACTCAAAGATGCCATTCACGGAGAAGACATTCATCTTTGGGAGTAGAGTTTCTTGACAATTCCTAATGAGGACAGCCGAAGAGAAGACTGTATCTGGTGATCCTATTTGGGGATCTAGGTGTCTATTTCTATGAACGAAACGGCGTCACCTAGTTCTAGACGTAGTTGCTGGGGAAACTCGAAATATCTATACTATTATTACACAGTTGATATGAGTTTATGAAAGAAGACTTACAGTGAAACAACCCCACAATACAGTTTATATGTATATGAAAGCGGTAAATGAAAGCAATAACCACTTACTCGGTTGTAGAGCTTCCATGCTGTTTGGTTAGTTGTTCAACAAAGAAAGATTGAAAACAATAGTATATTCAAAATCAAAGGAGAAAGTGCTTTGAAAAATAAAGTTTTGGGGCTTACAGCTCAAGGAGAGGCCCAAGGTTTTATCAGTGAGCGCACTGTTGAATTTGTACAGATGGACTTATACAAGTGACTGTGGCCCAAAATGTTTTCTGTACAAAGGGATGGGTCTTACACTCTCTCAAGAGGCCCAAAATGTTTAAAGAAAAAGAGCGGGGCTTATAACTCGAGGGTAGGCCCAGATGATTTTTCCGTTTGAAATGGCGACCGCGCCGAGGTTTTCTTTTAACGCAGAGGGACTTATACAATAAGTGAGGCCCAAATGATTTTGGTTAAAAGGGGGTTGGGTCTTACACTCTATTAGAGGCCCAAAAGTTTTGAATGGGTCTTATAGCTCGAGGAGAGGCCCAAGGTTTATTTTTCAAAAGGCGACGATCGCGCCGTTTGTTTTTGACGGTATCGGGACTTATACAATACACTGAGGCCCAAAATGTTTTGGTCAAGAAAGGATTGGGTCTTACACTCTATTAGAGGCCCAAAGTGTTTTGAAAATGATTTATGAGGGTTGAATTAATCCAAAACCCTAATTTGTTTTCAAAAATGTATTTAATTGAATAAAAATTCAATTAAAATGATCAAAATTGTTTAACATGTGAAAAAAAAATTGTGATCTTGGATTAATGCTTCAAAAATTAAGTATTGACCTACAAAATAATTAGAAAGCATTAAAAGTTGCAAAATCAATGTGGAAAAAATATTTAATGTGTCAAAAATAATTAAAATATTATTTCTTTGCAAAAATATCAATTATATGAAATAAATAATATTTTTGGGATTTTTTTGATAGAATAAAATATTTTAACATTTTTGTGAATTATTAAAAAAAGAATCAACTCAAAATCATTAAAACTCAGAGAGAAATTAATTTTTGAATCAATTAAACAAAATCACAAAATTCAAATATTTGAATTTGTGAAAAAGGCGCCAAGAACACAAGCAAGAACACGCGCGTTTTTCTGGGTTTGGCTGATTTGCGTTTTCCATCCAATCTCATTGAATACGTAATCATATCATGCAATCCACATATCATTATGCTCGTCTCAACCTCACGATCATGTTTATAACACTTAATTTCATTTAAATTAAACATAAAACATGAAATCACGAAGAAACCTCAAGAACCCTAATTTCTGCATGAAGGCTAGGATTTTTGATACACGATTCAAACAATGCAATTAATTGAGGGAAAACATTCCATGCATGATTATGAACATATGGCCAAATTATTGTGCGAGGAAATATGCATGGATTGAGAGATGACCAAGTATATGCTTACCTCCAAGCCGTGACAGCAAGTTCAATGTGATTTTTGATTTGGAGGTGTTACAGATGAGTGGTGATGATCTGAACAGCTTCCCTACACCCTATGGAGTGTGTTTGAATGGTTGGACTTGATTGAAATTGGCTGGATCAATTTGTGGTACCTCAACTGGAACTTGATTGAAAATTTGAGCAACCAGCTGGTGATTTTGTGAAATTGGTGTTTCAGAAGTGATCTGAGTGTTTGATCAGCTCATATGTGATGTATATGAGGTGTGTGAGTGATTGGTTTGATTGGAATTGCTCTCAAACTCAAAACCCGATAGCTACCTTGCTAAGAAAGGTATTTTTGCCAAGAGAAAGAGATTTTGAGGAAAGCATCTGTTAGATGGCTTTGGTGTACTCAAACTGACCACAATTGAGCTCTATTTATAGTAGAGCAAGTTTATTTTGCAAGGAATAGTGAATGGCAGCTGGTAAGTAGGTTTGGCCAATGTTGGCAAATGAAAATCCAAGTCTCCTCTAGCCAATGGCTAGAGGTTAGGGCACAGAGCTTTGGTTCCCTTGGTCTTGGATAAGTTTTGACTGATTTCAGATGAGAATGGCTCAGTCCATGCCACCTTGATGCTTCCATTGAATGCTTCAATCCAAATTTGGAGTCTTGTCCCTATTTTGGCCATTCTAGGTTCAACATGCTATTTCTTGTTCCATGGACTTTGGAGGCTTGGCTCAGTGATTGTACCCTTTAGATTCAATCCTCAGATGTGTCCAAGTGGATAGGAGCATTTGAATTTGGCTGATTTTGGCAAATCGAGCAAAGTTGCAAATTCTGCCTTGCCTTTAACAGATTTCAGCAAGGCAACTTTCCAATGTCATAACTCATGGTGTAAGTTGAATTTGGTAATGCTCTTGACCATTTTGGAAAGCCCTTACATGATATAACAACTGTTTGAACAAGTTTGGTTTTGATCTCTTTTGATTCCAAGTGAAAAATCCTTCTACATTTGGCAAAAAGTGAAGCAAAATCTGACTTAGTGAAATTTTCACTAAGTGTTGGAACAAAGTGTGATTTCTTGATTTTGATCACTCCATAACTCAAAATCCTTAATGAATTGGACTTAGGTCTAGTTGAAGTTTTTGTAGAGGGTAATGAGGGCTACAAATCCATCTTTGGATGAGAAAAAATGGCCATGTGGTTTAGGAGTTATGACCCTCCAAAGTTAGTGTATTAGTGGTACTTTTTCCATAACTTAGAAAATTTTCTAAGTTTTATGGTTACCCCTTTTACAAGTTATCCCACTTTCTTTGGTTTTTCTTGATGAATGATGATTCAAATCATACATTAACATCATTTTAGAGTTAAAAATCCATTTTGGTGAAAAATCTCAAAAAGTCAAAGTTGACTTTTGTTCACAGTTGACTTTTTATTAGATGAATTCCAAACTGTGCAATTCTTCAGGAAATCATGTCCTTGACCTAAATCAAACTTGATGAACATGTTCCATGGGTGTCATAGGGTATATTGAGGCATGTCCTAGGGTTTGGGAGCATGTCCTGGTCAAAAGTTAAAGTTACAGTTGACTTTCCTCGCGGAACCCTAATTGTGGTGCAGATGAAAATGAGACTTGTTGCTCAAGCTTCTTGGATTAATCCATTGTTGTAAATGGATCAATATAGTATATTAAAGACCCACAAATCATGTCTTGAGGTCTTGGCTCTTGATTTGTCCCAAAAGTCAACTTAGGGGTGAATTAGGTCAAGAAACCCTAATTCCTGATTTTTGATGTATGCATCCCCCTGAGGTCAAATTGACTTGATGCTTGGGTCCATGAGGTTCCATGGAGTATATTAGGTTATGTTTTGGATCATTGGCTTGTTCCCAGATGAAAAATTTCCATCTGGAGGCCCTGGTCGACCAAAACCCTAATTTGGTGACACTGTCAATCATGAGACTTGATCCACCTAAAAGGGAGCAACCTTGTGCTTAATCCTTGAAGTGGGAGTCCTTTTGATCCATTGTGGATGTTTGAGAGGCTAGACAAGTTGAAGATCATGTCATTCCTTGATTGATCCTTTGTCTAAGGCTCTGAGAGGGCTTGAAACCCTAATTTTGATTGTAGTGAATGCTCAACAACCCTTGAGGCATTTGGTGAGGCATGATGGTTCATCCATATTGTGATGATGATTTGCACAATGATGGGAAATCTTAGTGGTCAACATTTGGGGTATGACAGGCTCGAAGCAACCTGAGGTTGATACGTTAGAGCCGATGCAGGTGATAGCGGGAGTTACCGCTGCTACTGGTTGATACCTTCTCCTTTGCTTTCTGAGAGAGATATTACCAATATCTTGCTGTTTTTTCTTTGGGAAAGCACTACCGTATCTTTTGGTACTGCTTGATGGCTCTGCATCTTTGACCAGTCGTCATTTTAGGACTGCTTCTTCAAGGCATACTCCCATGTTCACCATTTTAGTGAAGTCGCTGGGCGCACTTGCGACCATTCGGTCGTAATAGAATGAGCTCAAGGTTTTCAAAAATATATTTGTCATCTCTTTTTCCTCAAGAGGAGGACAGATCTGGGCGGCAATTTCACGCCATCTCTGAGCATATTCCTTAAAAGTTTCCTTGTCTTTCTGCGACATTGCTCTGAGTTGATCTCTATCTGGTGCCATGTCCAGGTTATACTTATACTGCTAAACGAAGGCAGCCCCGAGATCTCTGAAAGTGTTTATCTTGGTGTGGTTTAAACCCATGTACCATTTGAGTGCGGCACCGGTTAAACTGTCTTGGAAGTAATGGATCAGTAGCTATTGATTCTCTGTCTGAGTTGACATCTTTTGAGCGTACATCACCAAATGAATTTGAGGGCAAGAGTTACCCTTATATTTTTCAAAGTCAGGCACCTTGAATTTATGCGGTATTTTCACATTAGGGACCAGACAAAGGTCTGCGGCGCCCTTTCCGAATAAATCCTGACCACGAATGGTATGCAGTTCCTTCTGCATTTCCAGGAATTGATCCTGGAACTCATTCATTCTTTCGTACATGTCTTCGTTTCCACCTGAAATTACTCGTGGAATTTGTCCTTTCGGAATAGTGTGTACCACTGTTTGTGGTATAGTCATTCCGGCGGTGACTCTTGGTGCTTCCATGCCCCGAAGTTTGTAACCTTCAGGAGTTGCCGTCATAACTCTTGCGTCTTTGCTTTCCCGAAGTTTGTAACCTTCAGGCCCAGCGGTTCCTGCTGTAGTTTCTGGGTCTTCAGTGACCGGCGGGACGTATCCTTCAGGGACAAAGTTTATAGGCATGCCTCAGGGGCGATCTTTAGGCATGTTCTACCGAGGATTATATGTCTCCACTACGGGCGTAGATGTGATCTCTGAGATGATAGTCCTTTGTTGTTGCCTCTGACTTGCTGCCAGGGATTGCATGTCACTATGAAGTTTTTTCAGATCTTCTTTCAGAGCATTGATTTCTTCTCTCAGCTCTCTGTTCTCTTCCTCGAGATCGTTCATTTTCTTTTGTCAATTGGCCCGAGTATTGTATGAGTGATACAGTTTGACTCTAGAATTGTGACACATACGTGAGACTCAAAGATAAGAAGAACGCGTTATGTGAGAATGATGAATGATATGCAATGATATATATATATATATATATATATATATATATATATATATTTAATAAAAAAGAAACTTCAACAAATAGATTGCAAATATCATACAGTGGGGAGACCCCTTTTTTGTTGAATTTGAAAGATTGCAGAAAGGGAAAATACAGTATTTTACAAAGCGTTGTAAAAGGAAATGTATATACTTATGGATCCTGAGTCCTCTCTGAAGAGAACTCAGATGCTGGTTCTGGTATTTTCCTTTTCTTTTACCGGGGCTCTTTAGTTGTTGTCAGGTTGTCAGTCATTTCCCAAGTGAAAGGAGCGAGCAAATTTCTTCGGTCTTCTTGATTTTCTACAAAATGCTGCTCTAGTAACTTAATCAGAGCATCTTTTTCCTTTAGCAGTTCCTGAATCTTAGTACACTCCACATTGAGAATTCAGTACTTGTTTTTCCAAGAGCTTTTCTCCCGTTGAACCTTGTTGAGAGCGACCTGGAGTTTTTCCGTATCAGACATAAAATAAAGGATAGATTCCTTTAACGGAAGAACTTCTTGACGAGGGTAAGGCATCCTCATCTTGAGGGCTCTAGTATGCACCCAGTGGAGATAAGGTTCCACGAAGATACAATCTGGTTTTCCTAGAGACTCTCTTCCTTTCCTGTGAATGTGTTGCCAGGCATTCACTATTTCCTTATTTAGTGCCCTGTAATTTTCCCCTTCTTTGAAGAAAAGACCTTCCAGATGAACATTATGCGGGATATTCTTCATCGGGTATCCGAGTTGAAGGTGAACTAAAATTGGATGATATTTGATTCCTCCTTTAGTTCCTATGAGGGGTACATTAGGGAAGTTTCCACATCTGTCGATGATCTTTATCCCCTCATAAATCCTATTGTACCAATCTGTGTCAGAGTTGGTAAGAGACATGATTCTCTGTGACCAACGTAGAGTACTTTTACGGTCCCGAAAAGCAGCAGACTTGGGTAATTGGGAAGTGAACCATTTGTAAAGCAGGGGTACACAAGATGTGATCATTCCTCCGCTGTTCAAATTCCTTAAGTGTACAAAATGATAAGTATCTGTGAGCAGGGTTGGTATGGGGTTCCCAATCAAAAATATCTTAATAGCGTTGGTATCGACGAAGTTATCGATGTTGGGAAAAAGGAATAACCCATATGTGAGCAGAACAAAGATATCTTTGAAAGCAATTATGTTTCCTACACTGGCAATGTAAAGAGCTTTCTCCGTCAGGAATTTAGCTGGCAAACCCTGGATTCCTTCCTTAGTGGTCATGTGAGTCCTGACTTCTGACTCGTCTAAATAGATTGCTCTTGCAATGGTTTGTTCCTTTGGAATTTCTTTCAGTCCAGAAAAGGGAGCTTAGTCAGTGATGGGTAAATCAGTCAGGTGAGAGTACTCCTCCAGTGTTGGTGCAAGTTGATAATCTGGGAATGTGAAACAGTGATAAACTGGATCGTAAAACTAAATTAACATAGACAGGATTCCTTCAACAACGTGGACCCTTAACACAGACAGCAGTCCTCCATGCTTAGCTCTGAAAGCATCAGGGTTGGTAATCATCCTTGCCAGCCTTCTTAAATCCTCTAGTTTTGGAGCCTTGAAGGTGTACTTGTGCGTCTTTCTTCTACCGAAATTCATAATGCAATCTTTCTCTATGATATTTACAATTATTGTTTTAGTTTATTTTGAAAAAGAAGAGAGGGAGAAAAAGGAGATTTTTTCTTTGTTTAGGGGTTTTATAAATGAATGCAAGAATGCAGCACACAAAAACATTGAAAAAACATGGGTTCAAGGGTTCAACGTCACGAGGATGAAGTCATGGCTCTATGTTGGAAGCGGTAAAGCGGCAAGCAAAAATATTATTTTTGGAAGAATTCCCTCCGGGATTTATGTCGTGTCCACAGAGATCGGTTTGAGGGAAAGAATGTCGTTCGACAATCTCTCGCGTTTATGAGTTTGGATTAAAATGGGTTTAAAGTAAATGCAGACAAATAAACATTAACATAAAAAGAAATCATTAATCAGAGAGACGAACTTGTCCAGCATGCACATAATCGACTCCTCACAAACTTAAACTTACCGACCAGTTATACTCCACCTATAATACTCCTCAATATCATTCAGCATCGCTCTCAACAAAGGTTATGTCTAACTCAAAGTTGAGAGAACAACCGTGTTACCATCGTCGACACTCTCGCACTCGACTCAAGACACGGAGGCATTAAGCTTCGACGCCTATTGAAGATTGTTAGCTCTAAATCTATCTCTAGAATCCAGAAACTAACAGATAATCATCCCTAATCAAAGTTTGCGAGGATTATCTCTAACGCAGCCCAAACCCCGAGCATAAAGCAAAAATCAAGGACAATCACCAATAAAGATTTGTAAAGCAAATTTCATACAACACCATGGGCGACAAATATACATGAGTTCAAAGTAAATACATATACAATAACCCAACGTAACAAAGAAGAAAAACACAAATACGAAGAGAAATAAACCAAACATCTCGCGATTTATCAAAGCCGATCGCATTCAATCCACTTGGTTCATTCGTATGCAAGCTTCCATGTTGTTTTCTATGCTAATCTACTGAAAAATGAAGTTTGATGGAGTTGGGAGCAAAAATCCCCAAAATCATAACCTAAAAAATGACTGAAAATGAACTTATAGTATTACAAAATCTGTCACGTTCGCTAAGCGAACATTTTACTCGCAAAGCGAGCCTAAAAAATGGCACTTAAGTTCCTCTAAAATGTTAAACCGCCTCTGCAAAATTCCAGAAGTTCGCAGTGCGAACGATTTATTCGCAAAGCGAATGCTCGCCACAAAGTTCGCAAAGCGAACTTTGGTCCTTTTCTCCCTTGTCCAATTCTGGGAGCCTTTGCTGGGAACTCGCCAGCCATTCGCTAAGCGAATGTTCGCTGGCAGACTCGCAAAGCGAATTTCCTGAAGTTTCTGCATTTCCTTCAACTCCCTTTAATTGCTTCAAATGGCACATCCTGGAGCTTTTATTACTCATTGCTCCAACAATGCTTAATTACCTACAAAATGAATGGAAAACCATTATTCGTTACATAAATGAATCAAAATCACAAATATATACTAACTAACGTATTTATACACAAAACGCCGTTTATTCGAATGATATTAAAAAAAAGTATCGATAAGTGCAACAAAACTTTTATACAAAAATAGTTACATTTTGCACTTATCAAACTCTCCCTAACTTAAACCTATTTGTCCTCAAACAAGAATCAAACAACTCAAAGAAGCAGAGTAACAACCAAAAAATCACGAATCAACAGGTTTTGAAAAACGGAAACAAATGAATGGTTCAAATGAAAAATGGTACACACAAAGTAAATACTTACCACTAAACTACGACGATAACATAGTCACGAAACAAATGCGAAATACAAAAATCATGCCAAACATCCTAAAACAACACAAGTTCAAACGTGAATCACACCTAGCAAAAATAATCATCGATAGATGAAAAACACAAAATGAGGTACTTTTCACTGACACAACAACCATGCAAACAATAGACTAAATTATGCAACCATCGAAAAATTCACATTGAACATACAAAGGCAAGAATCACAAGGGCTTTCAAGGTTGTAGCGTGGCCGGGCAAATAACAAAAGGCAATTTCTAAAGGAAATTGAAACAAAAACTTGCCTAAACCTAAGGGAGTGATCAACTCACAAAGACTCAAACACACAATTCCAATCAACTTCTTCCAAAATCCCAAGTGTCACACAAAACACAATACTTATTTAGCACAATTATTTGAACTCTTTTTGTTTCCTTTCTCAAGGATTTTCTTTTTCTTTCTTTTTTTTTCTCTTTTCTTTTCTTTTTCATATTTTTCTCTTTTTTCTTTTCTTTTTCATCCTCATATAAACCAACCAATGAGTAAACAATCATTCTCTCCCCCAACTTGAATTCAACCACATCATCATGTGAATACTCCCTACTTTCTAAGGCAAGGCAAAAATTCATACAACAACACAAAGTTGAGGGTTCAAGAAAAAAAATCCATTCAAAAATAAGTGAACTAAATACTCATAGACAAGCATTAAGTTCAAATAAAACATGGATCAAAAAGTTTAAAGGGGTTACGAATGATCACACGCTCACAAGGTGAATGACTATTTGGCTAGGTAGTTGTGCTCAAAATGAAACAAAATGCCTTGATCCTTTTCATGCTTTCACATAATCAACACAAACAAAAGATTAACAATAATGAAATCCAGTTAAAACAAGAATGTTGGTACTCCGCGCATATATGAACAATGGAAAGCTACCTCACAAAAAGGGTGGGAACTAAAGTGATTCACAACAAGAACAAGTATACAAAAGAATGAATGGCATGGAAGTTTGTAAAAAGCCTAAGTATCATGATGTCGCTCCCAGGATTTTCATCCAGGTACAAACGCGAGAGTGGCGCGGAAAAAACAGAGTCGCCAGCCGTGTAAATTTATCCCAAGAGAGGGAAAGGGAACACCGCATAAACCTTAAGAAAAGGGAAAGGAATGGTCATCGCAACCATAATCGGGGTTCGGGAGTCGGTTACGCGAGGGGAAGGTGCTAGCACCCCCCGCGTCCATCGTACTCGATGGGATCCACCCTTGTTGTCTATTCTAAGGGTAAGTTATACTATCATCTAGGGCTGTACTAAAACGGAGAGGGGAAGACAAAGACAGACTCGGTAGGACGTCGACGTCCTAGGCCTACGTACCCCCTTTGTGCAATGGGGAATTCAGAGTCAACGTAGTTCGGACCAAGTTCTTTTTGTGTTTTTTATGAGCGACGTTAAGTTCGCGTCCGGCAGTTAGGGTCGATGTCTGTTTGCGACTCAGACGGAAAGTAACGTGCCCTTTTTGAAAATATCCTTTAAGTTTGAAGGTCCCGAAGGACAAAAAAGTTTGAGGTTGGTTTGTGTTTTTTTAGGACAGAAGTGGCTTAAGTTAGTTCCTAAGTTGCATTGCACCAAAGTCTAGGGCACAGGGGCGAATACTTAACGCATCGTCCCAAGACAGGACGCTCGCTAAGCACTCTAGAGAGATGAGAGGAAGCCCCTCATTTCTCATTCCCCATACTTAAGGCTCGTGCGCAATACACCTTATTATTATTAAGTGTTTTAAAGAAATTCGAGGTGAGAAGAGAGAAGACACAAGGGTAACTCTAAGGGAGCTAAGAATCCTAAAGTTATCATGCATGGGTGACCTACGGTTAGTGAGGTTTGAAGGCGACCTAAATCCTAGAGGAAGAAGATGAGGGAAGGAAAAAGGTAAGGGTAACCATGGATACTTATCCATACCCTTAAGGAACTTACCTTGATCCTGTATAAAAGGTTAGTGAGAAACGGATGTGAATAAGAGAAATGAGGTGAATGACAATCAAGCAATGATAAACAATGATAATAATAATCCAAACGTGAATCAAAGAAACAAAGAGACAGCCTCCAAAGCAAATGGCACAAGTGCCTTTCAAACAAGGTAATCATATAAAGTCAAAGGTGCGCCTGCAAGAAAATCTCAATTGAAAATAAACCCAATAATTAGAAAAATGATACCTAAAATTCTCAAATTAATCCTAAGGGACCCTCAACCAGAGGCAAACAATATATAAAAAATTCCTGCAAAAATTCAAAGTGTTAGCCATTCAAATAATCATACGAAAGTCAAATAATGGATATGGTTCAACATGCCAAAGAGGGGGACCTAAATGCAATGTGAAAAATATTTAAAAATGCAAGAAAAATATTTTTAAACACTTTGGAATGTTCATGAATGAATGCAAAAATAACGGATGAAGAACATTTTATGGATGAAGAGAAATAAAATCAAGAGGTTTAAGTATGCATGAGATGTGTAATTAAAAAGGAAATTAATAGAATAATTAATTTAAGTGATAAAAATAAAATAAAAATAAAATATAAAATTTGTAAAAATTTTATAAAATAATAAAGATGATGTATGATTTTTTTAGGATTTTTTAAATGCAGTTAACTAATTTAAAAATTAAAATAGGAAAATGTAATGAATAAAATAAAATAAATAAATAAAATGAAATGTGCATGGGGTGCATATAGCAGACGGTTCACGTTGGAAATGAGCGTGGGCTGAAAAGAGGGTGTGTGATTAGCAAGCCCAAACATAAATCCATCAGCCAAAAATAAAATAAAAAAACTGGGGGGTGCAGAGAGTGAAAAACCACGTTGAAAAGGAAATTGGGCTGAAGGGTGGGGGGTGCATATAGCAACCCAGCCCACTTAATGATCAGAAAAAAAGGAAAAAAGAGGAGGACTTACCGTATGCCCACCACGTGCAGGGCGCGTGCATTTTTAATGCACTAGCACGAGGAGGATCGTCTGATCCATCAGACGGTGCTTGACTTAGTCAACGAAACTAAAGTAGGCCAAAGGAGATAACATGATTGGAGGTATACGGTTATTACAGTGGGTGAATAAACACACAATCACACAATTAAATTTCAGAAAAAAAATAAAATAAAGACACATGGCACGCTGATGAACGTTGGATGAAGGAATCGGACGGCCAGGAGGTCGTCTTCCTCGTTGAACCTCTCACCGGCCGGAGATCTCCCAGGTCGCCGGAGCCCTAGCTCCGGCCACCTGCCGCCACCACCTGCAACCTACAAAACACCCAGAAAATACCAAACCGCATACCATTTTGTCCAGATTTTTATGAGGATCATGAATATCCTATTGCTTTTCGCAAAAGATCAACATACAAGGAAATTCGAAGGAAAGAAAAAGTGGGTCCAAAACTTTAAATCAACACAACAAGCAGTTCACACGTCCAAAATCAAAACCAAATACATCATGATGATCAGCAGGCATAACACGTCCTTATGCATATCAAAAAGAGAGGTTTTGTGACCACGAAAAAAATGACAAACCTGAGATGGCACTGCCTTTACCCCTGCTTTTAGCTTCAAGCAACGGTTGGTTTTTGTCCCAGGGATCCCAAGGGTTAAGTTTGTGGAAGAACTTTGTAATGAGACCTTCTGAGTCGTGAGTTTTGGTGAAAAATCCTCTTTTAGGGTTTTCTTGAGAGCTCCTCTAATTTCACGTGCATGCCCCTCAACCCTAACATGAATTGGCTTATAAAGACTAGGGTTTTCTTCTGATCATGACTTGGGCCTGAATAATCCATGGTTAATTATTTTTGAATTATTTCATTTAATATTGAATTTAAACTAAATAAATCCAATAAAAATAAAATAAAATGAGGAAAAAACCAAATATATGCTCTTTGGGTCGTGCATGGCTTTATGTTTATGTTTGGTTTAAGAAACTTATGGCCCATTTGTCAAAATTTGGATTTTAGGCATAGTTTGCTTTGTGCACCTCCTCAAAATTGCCCAACTTTGACTAAGCATAACTCCTCCAATTTTTAGCTCCTTAATGCAAACTAATACTTTTTAGAAACCTCAAGATGTCCTCTAACCAACCCTTTTGGTCCCATGTCAATTTGATCTTCCATGTTCAAGTTATGAGCTTTTGAAGAAGGTTGACTTTTGTTGACTTTTAAAATGACCTATAATGTCTTAGCTCATATCACCCAAATGAAGCATTTATGGCCTTGTCTTGTGAGACACAAAGTTGTAGGGAATTAAATTTCCTTCAAGATAGGCTTTGGTTGAGGAATTTTTGATGAAGTATGTGGAAGTTAGGCCTGGTCAAAGTACAGTTGACTTTTCCTACAAAAACCCTAATTTAGTAACTCCTGATTCTTGATGATTCTGAGGTTTCCCTGATGAATTGTGATCAACCCTTGATCAAATGATGAATTTCACCCCATAATCTTGATGTTGACCAAAAATCTTGAGGTTTGACCTTGTGTTGACCACAGTTGACTTTTTTACCAAGTTAACTGATTCTTAATCCATTGGCCAATTGAACTTCTCCTGAACCAAACTGATGGCCAATCTTCCACTCCTAGGTACTCAGGGACCCAAGGAAAACCATGGAATCAAGTCTTGCCCAAAAAATCAGAAATAAACTAACTTTATAGCAAACCCTAGTTTTGGTACCCTCAGTCTAGGAGGAAATAACACAGTCTCCAAATTCAAATTCCTCTGAATATGATGTGTATCCTCTCCAACAAAGATAAGATATGCCATTTGTTGATGATAAAAACCCAAAGAGCTTACCCATTGGAGCAATAAACCCAAGAATCTCAAAACCCTAATTCATGCACTGGTTAGGAGGGAGTAATCCACTTGAGATTCCTTGCCACCTGTGAACCCTTGATGATGTGATGGACCAGATATGACCTTCCTGGATTGCCTCAGGCACCTTGACCCCGTGCTAATGATATGCATACATGATAATGAAATGAAACATAAGCCATTTAGTAAAAAGTAAGGAGGGCAAATTTTGGGGTGCAACAGCTGCCCCTATTCAATCAACTTGGTCCTGAGTGGTATGATAGCAACGACTCTCAGACATTCCAGGATACACGGGGATTGAATACTGAAAGAGCCCCAGAAATTTGCTAGTGATGAGAACAACGAGACGGAGCGTGCTGGAAAAAGGGAATATGACCTCAATCATGTCCACAAGAAAACGAATACGACTTCAATTATACCCGCAAAGGAAGACTGACCTCAATCACTCCCACAAATAAAATACGAACACGACCTCAATCGCACCCACAAAACGAATACAACCTCAATTATACCCGCAAAGGAAGACTGACCTCAATCACTCCCACAAATAAAATACGAACACGACCTCAATCGCACCCACAAAACGAATACAACCTCAATTATACCCGCAAAGGAAGACTGACCTTAATCACTCCCACAAATAACATACAAATATGACCTCAATCGCACCCACAAAACGAATACAACCTCAATTGCACCCGCCAAGGAAAACTGACCTCAATCACTCCCACCGATAAAATACGAACACGACCTCAATCGCACCCACAAAACGAATACAACCTCAATTATACCCGCAAAGGAAGACTTACCTCAATCACTCCCACAAATAAAATACGAATACGACCTCAATCGCATCCACAAAACGAATACAACCTCAATTATACCCGCCAAGGAAGACTGACCTCAATCACTCCCACAAATAAAATACGAATACGACCTCAATCGCACTCACAAAACGAACACAACCTCAATTGCACCCGCAACGGAAGACTGACCTCAATCACTCCCATAAATAAAATACGAATACGACCTCAATCGCACCCACAAAACGAACACAACCTCAATTGCACCCGCAATGGAAGACTGACCTCAATCACTCCCACAAATAAAAAATGAATACGACCTCAATCGCACCCACAAAACGAACACAACCTCAATTGCACCCGCAAAGGATAACCAACATAAAGTGGACTTTACTGGGGATAACGTGAAAATAAAACTTCTGTTTTAAACCACCTCGTTTCAGAACCTACTGGTAAGATGACTCCGTTGGGGAAGAAGAAGTCTAAATAAAAGACTCTGTCGGGGAGTACAAGTATGAGGAACGCGTCCCTCCAAAATCTCTTGAGTGATGCCACCTCCTGCTGGCAAAGAAAGTATCAAACCTGGCTTATGCTTCGAATGCAAATGAAAATGCCATGTTTTTGAGGATGCGATGCAAATGCTTATGATATGCAAAGGGGTCCCTCCAGCAAAATAAATGCCGGAGAGGAAATACCAATTCAGCTGATGACAAAAATAAATTGTCCTCTGAATCCACGAACTCTGCTGAGAAGGATTACTCCGACCGAATCTTTGGATCAACAACTTCTGTTGGGGATGAAATTCTAAAAGAATATCTGCTCTACTGGGGATTATATCACTTGGATTTAACACCTGCTAGGGATGTCCACCCCTGTTGGACAAACTGTTGCGAGGATCACTACCAAACTCTGCTTGGGGGAACGGTAAGTGCTGACATCCACCCTGCTAGTGGATAACATCAAGCTTACTTATCTGTTGGGGATTAGATTGCACCGTTGCTGCTGAGAAAAACATTTCTTGAAGCGTTCAGACTCTGTGGGGAAATATGTCTTAATCCGGAGAAAATACTTCTCAAGTCTCCTGCTGGGGGAGGTCTGCTTTGCTGAGGAGAGTGCAATCTCAACGCTGGGGAGAGCAAGCTACTGGGGAAGTATGATCCAGTTGCCCTGCAAGTCAAATAACAGCAAATAGAATACGCCACAACATGACTATCACCGTTAACGCCTAAGTAATTCTTACTGCTTTTTGTTATGCTCCGCAAAGCTCGAAGTTTTATATGCAATGTTTATCAAAAATATCGGACGTTTTTGCAAACAAAACAATAACAGTAAAAGTAAAATTAACAAACAATAGAAAGCTCTTTGAGTGAAATGAATATTTTATTGAGAGAAGTGGCCTGTAAATAGGCATTTACAATTGGAGGCAATTCCTAGAAAGAGGTAATTGCGTAAAAACAAAAAGGAAAATACACATGTCGGCAATGTGGGGAACATATATCCACCATGATTTGACTTAGCTATGACCCATATGACTTGCTTATCCACAAATGTCTTGACCTTCGAAGAGACTAACTGTACTGATTCCTTTCTTTCAGAACTTCCAAGTATCGAGGGTGTTCACAGGTCGAACGCAGACAGTAGCCTTTCGCTTATAAATCCCTAACTTTTGCCTGGATCGCCCTTTTCGGGTTTTCAATCCACCGGGATACCCATTTTTGCCAAAGTCGCCTTTTCAGGTTTTCAACTTTGCGGGTTTACACATTTCTTTTACATTTTATCCCTAACTTTTTCCCGAACCTCTTCCTTTTCATGGTTTGCCGGGATGCCCCTTTTTGCCTGGACTTTCTTTTTACGTCCAGCGGGTCTCTTTCATGCGAAGTATTTTTTGACTATGTCTGCGTTCACAGGGGAAGTAAAATCTTCGCCATCCATAGTTGAAAGTAGTAAGGCTCCACCGGAGAAAACCTTTCTAACCACATACGGCCCTTCGTAGTTTGGAGTCCACTTGCCCCTGTGATCTGTCTGAGGAGAAAGGATCCTTTTCAAAACCAATTCGCCTGTCTGAAAATTCCGAGGACGCACTTTCTGATCAAAGGCGTGCTTCATCCTGCTCTGATACAACCGACCATGTGCGATGGCTGCCAACCTTTTCTCTTCAATAAGGTTCAACTGATCCAATCTAGAACGCACCCATTCAGCTTCATCAAGCTTTACATCTTCCAAAACTCTCAAAGACGAAATCTCGACTTCCAAGGGTAAAACTGCTTCCATACCATATACCAATGAGAAAGGGGTTGCCCTAGTTGACGTACGCACCGAGGTACGGTAACCATGTAGGGCGTAAGGTAACATCTCATGCCAGTCCTTATATGTTACCACCATCTTCTGCACAATCTTCCTGATATTCTTATTTGCCGCCTCAACTGCCCCATTCATCTTCGGACGATAGGGAGAAGAGTTGTGATGCTTGATCTTGAAACTCCGACATAGTTCCTCCATCATCTTGTTGTTCAAATTCGAGCCATTATCAGTAATGATTCTCTCTGGGACCCCATAACGACAGATGATGTCCTTCTTTATAAACCGAGATACCACTTGCTTAGTGACATTGGCGTACGAGGCTGCCTCCACCCACTTCGTGAAATAATCAATGGCAACCAAAATGAAACGATGCCCATTGGAAGCAGTAGGCTCAATCTTTCCAATCATATCTATACCCCACATTGCAAATGGCCAAGGAGATGACAACACATTTAGAGGCGTAGGCGGTACGTGCATCTTATCTGCATAAATCTGGCATTTATGGCACTTCCGAGCGTACTTGAAACAATCTGACTCCATAGTCATCCAATAATTTCCTGCCCTCAACAACTTCCTAGCCATGGTGTGACCACTGGAATGAGTACCAAAAGAACCCTCGTGAACTTCCTCCATCAATGAGCTTGCCTCGTGTTCATCAACACAACGTAGCAAGACCATATCGAAGTTCCTCTTATATAACACATCATCCTTGTTCAGAAAGAAATTTCCTGCCAACCTCCTCAGAGTCTTCTTATCTTTGGTGGAGGCACCCTCTGGATATTCTTGCCTCTTCAGAAAAACCTTAATATCATGATACCACGGCTTGCCATCTGACACATCTTCAATTGCAAACACAAAAGCTGGTCTGTCCAGACGCCTGATTCTAATCGAAGGTGTTTCGTTCCAACGGTTCACCTTATACAGGGATGCCAATGTCGCCAACGCATCAGCCATCTGATTCTCAGCTCGGGGCACATGATGAAAGTCCACCCTATCAAAGAACGGTAACAACCTTCTGGCGTAGTTGTTATAAGGTACCAAATTTGCCTGACGAGTCTCCCATTCTACTGTAATCTGATTAACTACCAACGCGGAATCACCATAGACATCGAGGTTCTTAATTCTCAAATCAATTGCCTCCTCTAACCCCATAATGCATGCTTCATATTCCGCCTCGTTGTTGGTACACACGAATGCTAATCGGGCAGTGAAAGGTATATGAGAACCCTTCGGAGTTGTAATAATTGCCCCAATTCCATTACCATATGAGTTGACAGCCCCATCAAAAATCATCTTCCACTGTGATCCAATCTCAGGTCCTTCGTCAGGCAGAGGCTCTCCACAATCCTTCATTTTCAGAAACATAACATGCTCGTCCGGAAACTCAAACTTCATAGGCTGATAATCCTCGACCGACTGTTCAGCAAGATATTCTGACAGAACACTCCCCTTAATGGCCTTCTGAGAAACATACTGAATATCGTACTCTGTCAAAACCATCTGCCAACGGGCTATCCTTCCAGAAAGTGCTTGCTTCTCAAACACATACTTAATCGGATCCATCTTCGAAATCAACAAGGTTGTGTGATTTAACATATACTGCCTTAGGCGCTTGGCTGCCCAAGCGAGTGCACAACATGTCTTTTCCAGCATAGAATATCTTAATTCGCAATCAGTGAATTTCTTACTCAGGTAGTAAATGGCATGTTCTTTCCTACCTGTCTCGTCGTGTTGACCGAGCACACAACCCATCGAATTCTCAAGAACCGTAAGGTACATAATCAACGGTCTCCCAGACACTGGTGGCATAAGGACCGGAGGTTCCTGCAAATATGTCTTTATCCTTTCAAACGCCTCTCTACAATTCTCATTCCACCTGACCTCTTCATCTTTTCTCAACAACTTGAAAATAGGTTCACATGTAGCTGTCAAATGAGAGATAAACCTGGCAATGTAATTCAACCTCCCCAAGAAACCACGAACCTCTTTCTCTGTTCTCGGCTCAGGCATCTCCTGTATGGCTCTTATCTTTGCAGGATCAACCTCAATGCCTCTTTCACTAACGATGAACCCCAACAATTTTCCAGACCTCACACCGAAAGTGCACTTGTTCGGATTCAATCTCAATCTGAATTTCCTTAGCCTTTCAAACAGCTTCTGAAGGTTCACCAAGTGTTCTTCCTCTGTCTGTGACTTCGCAATCATGTCATCAACATAGACTTCAATCTCTTTGTGAATCATATCATGAAAGAGAGTCACCATTGCCCGCTGATAGGTTGCCCCAGCATTCTTCAATCCAAAGGGCATTACCTTGTAGCAAAATGTTCCCCACGGTGTTATGAAAGTAGTCTTCTCCATGTCCTCTGGGGCCATTTTGATTTGGTTATACCCAGAGAAGCCATCCATGAAGGAAAACACAGAATATTGAGTAGTATTGTCCACTAACACATCAATGTGGGGGAGCGGGAAATCATCCTTCGGGCTCGCCCTATTCAAATCTCGGTAATCCACACACATCCTGACCTTCCCATCCTTCTTAGGTACAGGTACAATATTGGCAACCCACGGAGGATAGTTCGTCACGGCAAGAAATCCGGCGTCCAACTGTTTCTGAACCTCTTCCTTAATCTTGACAGACATCTCTGGTTTAGTCCTTCTCAATTTCTGCTTGACTGGAGCACAACCCTCTTTAAGCGGTAACCGGTGTGAAACAATGTCAGTGTAAAGCCCAGGCATGTCTTGGTAAGACCAGGCGAAGATATCCACATACTCTCAAAGTAACTCAACCAATCTCCTCTTAACAGTGTCTTCCAAAGCAGCCCCAACCTTTACTTCTCGTTTGACGTCCTCGGTTCCCAGATTAACAGTCTCGACTTCCTCCTGATGAGGTAGAATAACCCTCTCCTCCTGTTTCAGTAACCTGGCTAATTCTTCTGGTAAGTCACAGTCTTCGTCAGTCTCTCCTTCGGCTTGATAGATAGGATTGTCAAAGTCATATCGAGCTATAGCTAGGTCATGGGTGGAATCTGAACAAAGGAACCTGCATGATGGATGTTTTATGTTTATTATGAGTGCAACAAACAAGAAAACACATTGCCATTTTGATGTGGGTTAATGCAAAAAGTAAAAATAGAAAGACAGGGATCAAAATATTTGAATGAAAAACGTCCTTTATTGATGATAAAAATAGCAAATAAAACATCCAAGCCCTACAAATAAGTATCACTACGTCTTGGGCAGAACGTAGGACTCAACATAACAGAAAACAAAAGTAAATTACTCTGGGCGCGTCACTTGGATGACTTTCTCGGAGGACCAGTTGTCTAAACTCTGACCAGGAATGCAGGGACGAATCCATCCATCCATGTCGCAATCACTATCTCCTTCATCCTCAATGGCATTGACTTTGTCGAAGAACACGCCGACACTGGTGAAACGGACTGGACCGTAGAACTTGGGAGGCTCTTCAGTACGCCTGGGTGGCTTGTACCCTAGCCCATAGGTATCCTGCTTCTTTTGAACATCAATAACACTGCCCCACTTTTGAGAACCACCAGCTTCAACTATAGCACGCGCCTCTCTAAAAGAGGACATTGGAACTTCTGGTTGTCTGATAATTTCTGGTTGGGCAACCACCTCAGGCTGACTGACTGCCTTTGGGGGTTCTCCGGGAATCTTCACAGCTTCAAAGGCTTGGCACAAGGTTTCCTGTACTTTACCATCCACCTCTACATACTTGAAGGTTGATAGGTGACTCACCATAATATCTTCTTCACCACAGACAGTCACAACATGGCCATCCACCATATACTTCAACTTCTGGTGCAGCGTAGAAGTTACTGCCCCAGCACCATGGATCCAAGGGCGACCTAACAAACAACTATAGGCAGGCTGAATATCCATAATGTAAAAGGTGGTGTTGAAAATCTCAGGACCCACCTTGATCGGCAAGACTAACTCCCCAAAAACTGACCTCTTGGAGCCATCAAAAGCACGTACCACTAAGTCACTTGGTGTACAAATCAACCCACGAGTATCCAACTTCATCAAAGCCTTCTTTGGTAACACATTCAGAGACGACCCAGTATCAACTAACACATGCGACATCAAAGAACCACGACATTCCACTGAAATATGCAGAGCATTGTTGTGATTCCTCCCAGTCGGAGTCAGATCTAAATCGGTGAAACCCAAACCATTACCCGCATTCACATGAGCCACAACCCCTTCTAACTGATTGACAGATATTTCCTGTGGTACATAAGCCATATTCAGAACCTTCAGTAGTGCATTTCGGTGTGCCTCAGAGCACAACAACAAGGATAGAATGGAAATCTTCGATGGAGTTTGGTGAAGTTGATCAACAATCTTGTAATCACTTTTTCTGATCAACCTCATAAACTCTTCTACGTCTTCCGAGAAAGTATCCCCACCTGGTTTTGTCATAGAATTATTAGCTTCCTGCCTCTGTATAGACTCATCCAATGCTTGTTTACCTCTGTTTTGACTTGAACTACCAGCTTGATTCTCGGACGGAATAAAAACTCTACCACTCCTAGTGATAGCCCCAGCTTCAACAAGATTTCCAACCCCTGTATTCATAACTGATGTGTCTTCCAATTCATGCTTCTTACCATTAACAAACACCTCAGCCCCATAGTTCCATGGGATGGCCTTGGTGGTCTCATACGGGACTGGTCCAGGAACAGTGATAGTGACCGGCGTTGGTCTTGCCGGCGCCGATATAGTTATTATCTTGAATGGAATTTTTATCGTGGCAACATCAATCCCTCTGTCAGTAACATTACTCTGCTTGCAACCTCTGTCAAACTGTAATACCCCTTCGCTGATTATTCTTTGAATACCTGCTTTTAATAAATCACAACCGCCATATTGCGACACACATCCTACACAACCTTCATCACAACTTGGAAATACCCCTCCTTTTAACAGTCTTTCCTTTACCACACCCAAGGGAGTTTGGACTTTGTTCACGTCTGAGATCAGGCTCAAGTCTTCACAGTCTTTGATAATAGCATTGATCTTCGGCCCACTGTGATTCGGCATCGGGTTCTGATTCACATTTGGAACATCATTGGAGAAATTGATGGCTTTTGAATCCACCAAATCTTGTACCTGGTGCTTAAAAGCTTTACAGTTTTCAATATTATGTCCGGGTGCCCCAGAATAAAACTCACAGTGGGCGTCGGCGTCATAACCAGGAGGCGGATTACCAGTAGGGGGAGCTAGTGTTCTTGTCTGAACCATCTTTAGATTTAACAAATACTGGAATAGTTGAGCGTAGGACATAGGTGGAGTGTCAAAATGCCTATTCTGCTTAGTCAGAGGCTGCGACCGGCGAGGAGTCTGATTCTGTTGTTGAGATGCTGCAGGCTGCTGAGGTGCCGCTGGGATGGTCACAGAAGCCACCTGCTGGTTGTAGTTCTTACCACTATATGATGATACAGAGTTTGTATCACCCTCCTTCTTCTTATAGTTATTGGCATAAGGCTTCTTACCTCCTCCAGATGAGGATCCATCACCGCCTGATATTTTTCCCGCCTTAATTCCACTTTCCACCATCTCTCCTACCAAGATCAAATCAGCAAACTTTCCAGACATGCACGGAACCAATTTTTCAAAGTAATGACCCTGCAGTGTGGCCATACACATAGTTATCATTTCCCGTTCCAACATGGGAGGCTGAACCCTTGCCGCCAATTCACGCCACCTCTGGGCGTACTCCTTGAAACTCTCATTATTTTTCTGCGATAAACTCTGTAACTGTGTTCTGTTAGGGGCCATATCAGTGTTGTACTGGTAGTGTCTGATAAATGCCCCTGCCAGATCTCTCCAACTACGCACATCCCTCCTTTCCAGTTGCATGTACCACTCCAGGGATGCCCCAGATAGGCTATCCTGGAAGCAATGCATCATCAGCTTTTCATTCTTTGCATGCGCGGCCATCTTATTCGCGTATGCTCTGACATGGGTCCTTGGACAAGACACACCATTATATTAAGTGGGAGTCTGAAACTTGTGCGGGATCACAATGCCTGGAACCAGTCCCAAATCCTCTAGATCCATTCCCACAGAATCCTGATTCATAACACCCTTCAGTTGTTCCTTAATCAACCTGATCCTCTGATCATTGTCGGCCTGGGGACCAGCATCCCCATCTGGCAGAGAAAATGAATCATCTTGAACATCATCATACTGACGGCCATGATTTGCGCCAGCACCATTACCTCCTTCCCCAGCCTTAGGAATCACAACACTTTCTCCTCCGCCCGGAGGAATCACAACACCAGAAACAGGAATACCCCCGCCAGTAAGGCCATTCTGATTATTATTACCATTTTCCTCATTCCTTACAATCAGTGGCTGAACGAGAGTCCTCAACTACTCTTGGCCTTGAGCAACCCCTTGCATTAGTTCCATGAATTGATTCATGCGAGTCCGCATCTCAATGATCTCATTCTGTAGCTGATCCATGAGTCTCTTCCGATTCTGCTTAGTAGGATACTGGTGAATACGCTGATCTGCAATCCTGAGATGAGAACAAGATAAGAATACTGGAGATAAACACCTGTCATGCAAAATGATTATGCAAAATGATTATGAATATGCAAATGCAAATGGACGTGTTTGAAAATTCATAGGGCGATCCACCCCTTGATTCCGATTTAATAGCAAGATATAATGGAACTTCTGCTCATATATTAAGAAAACCAGAGAAAAGCCAAATGTCAACAATCACAAATCCGAGATAACAAGTCTGAATATAAAAACCATGGGTCCCAACCAACAAGCCAGGTGGTGATCCACATACAATGAAAGAAGACAGAAAACTAAGGAATATCATCAAAGTCCACAAGTGTCAATCCCCCCCATCCATTATGCTTTCTGCACCAGTCTTGAACCTCCTTGAACAACTTTCTGGTATCGGGATGCTTCGGCCTCTGAATTAGCCCTTGAATGAGAAGGTCTCTCCTGTGTATGATCCCATCCAAGTATCGGCAATGTAACTCCCAAACGTCTTTTCCCGAAACACCATCCATGCTAGGACCCTCATGTCTAGGTTTCTTCACTTCAGCTTGGACTTTCAATTCCTCTATGGAGGCTATAACTTTGTTGAGTTGATCTTGGACAGCTTGTCTCTTGAATATCCCTGATAGAATCTCGGCGTCTTTCTTCTTGAGCGTAGACTTCAACTGATCAATCTTAGCTAGGTAAGCATCTTCCTTTCTTTTATTCTCAGCCATGGCAGTTTCTTGGTGATCATTGAACCTGTGAATCTTTAACAAAGCCTTGCCTAATTCCTCCTCCTTGGACCTGAGAACGCTACTGATACCATCCAAAGCTTGTTTCATTCTTTCCCTGGATGCAACCATGTCAGCAAGCTCTTTTTCTGCTTTAGCGAGGAGCTCTGTCTTTAACTTGGCGGTATGAACAGCTTCACCCCGCTCATGCTTCCACTGATAAATCTCTCTCTTTAGCTCACTATTCTCTTCCCGCAACCTTTCTTTTTCAGGCCATAATGTGTTATACTTCTCCAACTCAACGGTGGTAGGAGGCTCGATCACCAAAGGATACAGAGGTGGTTCCACCGGGAATGGGAGAAGCTCCTCTTCTGCCCTCTTCTTAATCCACTCTTTATATGGATGGAAAGCCCGATTGTTACTTTTCTCGAATGGAATCTTACCCTTCTTAGTCACCTGTTTCCAAGTGTTCACAACTTTCCTTATCAACCCTTGATCCTCAATACCATTGAAGAATAAGGATTCTCGGACATCTCGCTCTTCGGGTGGATTCTTCAAAGGATAGCCAAACTGTCTGATAGTTAGGGAGGGATTATAGTTAATTCCACCTTTCCTCCCTATCAAGGGAACATTAGGAAATTCTCCGCATTTGCAAATAATCTCCATTCCTAGCAAAGCACGATTAATCCAAACGATGTTATCGGCAGTCAAGCCCATAACCCTCTTAGACCACTTCAGAGAATCTTTGGTATCAACGAAAGTGCCAGATTCAGGGAGATGACTCAAAAACCAAGTAGCTAAGAGCGGCGAACAGAAACTCACAGTTTTCCCATGCCTATTCTCATTCTTATAGTGAACTGAATGGTACACATCTCCTAGCAAGGTAGGTATAGGATTCTTCGACATAAAGATCCTGACGGCGTGCATATCCACCAGATCAGGAATATTCGGAAACAAAACAATCCCATAGATACACACAGCCAGAATAGCTTAGAAAGCAGTCCAGTTCTTCTCTTTGACATGTATGCAAGCCTGATCGAACAAGAACTTCAACAAGAAACCCTTAACTCCTTGTTTTTCTGCAATATTACTGTTAAGAACGGATTCATCAATATGAAGAGCCATAACCATTTCTTTTATACCGGGGTGTTCCTTAGAAAAGAAAACTATATCATGACTGATAGGAATTCCCAAAATAAATGAGAACTCCTCCAACGTCGAAGCCAAGATGTAGTCCGGGAAAGTGAAGCAACACAGAGGCGGGTCGTAAAACTGAAGAAGTGTGTGAATGGCATCCTTCTCATACTGGGAGATATTATAGACAAATTTCAGAAGTCTCCTATACCTTCCACTGAACTCTGTACGAACTCCGAAACCAGCCATATTAATCAATTTATGAATCAGTGTCAAAGTCGGCTCTGGGAATGAATAGGCAACAGTCTTCTTTCTCTGAACATCCACACTGAAGTAACCTCAGAAAACCGGAATCAAGAGTAAGATGCAAGCCCTGAGAAATGTCAAACACGTCAGAATGCAAGAAAAATGATATGCTGATGCAAACATGGGGTCAAGGCACACTGCTGGATGTGTTGTGTTGTTAGCTGAACGAGGAACCAGAAAACTAAAACTCTGAACCACTGAGGAACCCAAATGAATAGACATTGATGAGAAATCCAGAAAACCGGGTAGGTTGAAAGTCTCGGTTACCTGCAAACCTGCAAACACCCATCCCCTCTCACGTGTAGGTACTAGGATGTTCAGTATCCCGGGCTCTCAGGTCGAGAAATGATGATACGTTCACCATCAATCGAGGAGGCCTCAACTGATTCTCCAAGGCGGAAGGTCATCAGCTTTGGCACTGAGGTCGAGAAACAATAGTACGATGGAGAAATGACTTTTTACTTTTGTTTTTCGCAAAACATGTTGCGGTTAGCAAGAGTCGCCACCGACTTTTCTTTTATCCAAGTTATTTAGGAAAGGTGAAAAGAACAGGAAAGACCGTTTTGAAAATATTTTTGAGTTCGGGGGGTAAGTTATGAAAAGGGAAGGTGTTAGCACCCCTTTTCATCCGTAGTTATCTACGGGCTCTTAATTGCTAGCTCACTTTAACTTGCTTTTTTTTTAAATGTGGTGTGTGTTTAGAAAATATTTCGTAAAAGTTGACTTTGTAATAATTCGTGTAAGAACGTATACAAAGTGTTTGTTTTTTTGAAAATATTTTTGAAAGTGTGAGGTGTGAAAAGTATTTGTTTTTTGAGTTGTGAGCGAGCATTTAAAAGTTACCTACCCTTAATTTATAAGGTCTTTCTTGTAGTTATCATTTTCCTTGAGAGATAGTACTATCCATACCATTAGTGGGTAGGTAGTCCTATCTATTAGATGTGGAGGGACAGCGAAGGGTCATCAAATGGTCATAGGAGGCAACATGTAAGGATACCTTAGCAATTCGTAGGGACTATCATCACTTTTCCGTAGGGTCATCGAGGGACAAGATCATTTTTTGTAGGCAACTTGAAGGGTCATCGAGGGACTATGATCTTTATATCGAAGGGACTGTGATGATATTATTCGTAAGCGTCTTTTGCTAAAGTATCCTTACGTTCGAGGGGCATTCATCCCTCGGGGTACAGTACTAAAGTCAATCGAGTGCCTCCGCTGATTCTCTTCAAAACATAGGTCCGTCCTATGCGAGTTCCAAAGCGGGCCCTCGGGTGCGAATGGGTTTGCCACAGGATGTGGTCTGCCACTGTCACCACTAAAGAGGGATGTTTCCACTAAGGTCCTCAATGATCGGTCACCAGAGTCGACAACTCTCTAGATCAACACCCCAACATGCGCAAGACACACACGTTAGAATGCGTCCCAAGATAGCCTCGTCTGGTTGTGAATTTCGTGAACACACAAACGTACCAAGCGGGCACGTAGGTCCCACTACTTTCCACTCTAGTCCTAGGGTATTCTCAAGCCTTGGTATTGGGCTTAGCTCTCAAACCCACCCAACCTGCAAAACAAAGACAGCCAGCACAACACAGCAGTATGACAGTAATAGAAAATGAAATGCAGAAAATGCGGTAAAAAAAATAAAAAATACAACACATAAAGCAAAACAAAAACAAAGCACCCCAAAGAGAACAAAGACAAGCAAGCGCTAGGATTGACTCGCTTAGGGATGGACCAGCATAGGTCAACCAGAGTCCCCAGCAGAGTTGCCAGCTGTCGCTCCCAGGATTTTCATCTAGGTACAAACGCGAGAGTGGCGCGGAAAAAACAAAGTCGCCAGCCGTGTAAATTTATCCCAAGAGAGGGAAAGGGAACACCGCATTAACCTTAGGAAAAGGGAAAGGAATGGTCATCGCAATCATAACCTGGGTTCGGGAGTCGGTTACGCGAGGGGAAGGTGTTAGCACCCCCCGCGTCCATCGTACTCGATGGGATCCACGCTTGTTGTCTATTCTAAGGGTAAGTTATACTATCATCTAGGGTTGTACTAAAACGGAGAGGGGAAGACAAAGACAGACTCGGTAGGACGTCGACGTCCTAGGCCTACGTACCCCCTTTGTGCAATGGGGAATTCAGAGTCAACGTAGTTCGAACCAAGTTTATTTTGTGTTTTTAATGAGCGACGTTAAGTTCGCGTCCGGTAGTTAGGGTCGATACCTGTTTGCGACTCAGACGGAAAGTAATGTGCCCTTTTTGAAAATATCCTTTAAGTTTGAAGGTCCCGAAGGACAAAAAAGTTTGAGGTTGATTTGTGTTTTTTTAGGACAGAAGTGGCTTAAGTTAGTTCCTAAGCTGCATTGCACCAAAGTCTAGGGCACAGGGGCGAATACTTAACGCATCGTCCCAAGACAGGACGCTCGCTAAGTACTCTAGAGAGATGAGAGGAAGCCCCTCATTTCTCATTCCCCATACTTAAGGCTCGTGCGCAATACACCTTATTATTATTAAGTGTTTTAAAGAAATTCGAGGTGAGAAGAGAGAAGACACAAGGGTAACTCTAAGGGAGCTAAGAATCCTAAAGTTATCATGCATGGGTGACCTACGGTTAGTGAGGTTTGAAGGCGACCTAAATCCTAGAGGAAGAAGATGAGGGAAGGAAAAAGGTAAGGGTAACCATGGATACTTATCCATACCCTTAAGGAACTTACCTTGATCCTGCATAAAAGGTTAGTGAGAAACGGACGTGAATAAGAGAAATGAGGTGAATGACAATCAAGCAATGATAAACAATGATAATAATAATCCAAACGTGAATCAAAGAAACAAAGAGACAGCCTCCAAAGCAAATGGCACAAGTGCCTTTCAAACAAGGTAATCATATAAAGTCAAAGGTGCGCCTGCAAGAAAATCTCAATTGAAAATAAACCCAATAATTAGAAAAATGATCCCTAAAATTCTCAAATTAATCCTAAGGGACCCTCAACCAGAGGCAAACAATATATAAAAAATTCCTGCAAAAATTCAAAGTGTTAGCCATTCAAATAATCATACGAAAGTCAAATAATGGATAGGGTTCAACATGCCAAAGAGGGGGACCTAAATGCAATTTGAAAAATATTTAAAAATGCAAGAAAAATATTTTTAAACACTTTAGAATGTTCATGAATGAATGCAAAAAGAACGGATGAAGAACATTTTATGGATGAAGAGAAATAAAATCAAGAGGTTTAAGTATACATGAGATGTGTAATTAAAAAGGAAATTAATAGAATAATTAATTTAAGTGATAAAAATAAAATAAAAATAAAATATAAAATTTGTAAAAATTTTATAAAATAATAAAGATGACGTATGATTTTTTTAGGATTTTTTAAATGTAGTTAACTAATTTAAAAATTAAAATATGAAAATGTAATGAATAAAATAAAATAAATAAAAAAAAATGAAATGTGCATAGGGTGCATATAGCAGACGGTTCACGTTGGAAATGAGCGTGGGCTGAAAAGAGGGTGTGTGATTAGCAAGCCCAAACATAAATCCATCAGCCAAAAATAAAATAAAAAAACTGGGGGGTGCAGAGAGTGAAAAACCACGTTGAAAAGGGAATTGGGCTGAAGGGTGGGGGGTGCATATAGCAACCCAGCCCACTTAATGATCAGAAAAAAAGGAAAAAAGAGGAGGACTTACAGTATGCCCACCACGTGCAGGGCGCGTGCATTTTTAATGCGCTGGCATGAGGAGGATCGTCTGATCCATCAGACGGTGCTTGACTTAGTCAACGAAACTAAAGTAGGCCAAAGGAGATAACATGATTGGAGGTATACGGTTATTACAGTGGGTGAATAAACACACAATCACACAATTAAATTTCAGAAAAAAAAAATAAAATAAAGACACATGGCACGCTGATGAACGTTGGATGAAGGAATCGGACGGCCAGGAGGTCGTCTTCCTCGTTGAACCTCTCACCGGCCGGAGATCTCCCAGGTCGCCGGAGCCCTAGCTCCGGCCGCCTGCCGCCACCACCACCTGCAACCTACAAAACACCTAGAAAATACCAAACCGCATACCATTTTGTCCAGATTTTTATGAGGATCATGAATATCCTATTGCTTTTCGCAAAAGATCAACATACAAGGAAATTCGAAGGAAAGAAAAAGTGGGTCCAAAACTTTAAATCAACACAACAAGCAGTTCACACGTCCAAAATCAAAACCAAATACATAATGATGATCAGCAGGCATAACACGTCCTTATGCATATCAAAAAGAGAGGTTTTGTGACCACGAAAAAAACGACAAACCTGAGATGGCACTGCCTTTACCCCTGCTTTTAGCTTCAAGCAACGGTTGGTTTTTGTCCCAGGGATCCCAAGGGTTAAGTTTGTGGAAGAGCTTTGTAATGAGACCTTCTGAGTCGTGAGTTTTGGTGAAAAATCCTCTTTTAGGGTTTTCTTGAGAGCTCCTCTAATTTCACGTGCATGCCCCTCAACCCTAACATGAATTGGCTTATAAAGACTAGGGTTTTCTTCTGATCATGACTTGGGCCTGAATAATCCATGGTTAATTATTTTTGAATTATTTCATTTAATATTGAATTTAAACTAAATAAATCCAATAAAAATAAAATAAAATGAGGAAAAAACTAAATATATTCTCTTTGGGTCGTGCATGGCTTTATGTTTATGTTTGGTTTAAGAAACTTATGGCCCATTTGTCAAAATTTGGATTTTAGGCATAGTTTGCTTTGTGCACCTCCTCAAAATTGCCCAACTTTGACTAAGCATAACTCCTCCAATTTTTAGCTCCTTAATGCAAACTAATAATTTTTAGAAACCTCAAGATGTCCTCTAACCAACCCTTTTGGTCCCATGTCAATTTGATCTTCCATGTTCAAGTTATGAGCTTTTGAAGAAGGTTGACTTTTGTTGACTTTTAAAATGACCTATAATGTCTTAGCTCATATCTCCCAAATGAAGCATTTCTGGCCTTGGCTTGTGAGACAAAAAGTTGTAGGGAATTAAATTTCCTTCAAGATAGGCTTTGTTTGAGGAATTTTTGATGAAGTTTGTGGAAGTTAGGCCTGGTCAAAGTACAGTTGACTTTTCCTACAAAAACCCTAATTTAGTAACTCCTGATTCTTGATGATTATGAGGTTTCCCTGATGAATTGTGATCAACCCTTGATCAAATGATGAATTTCACCCCATAATCTTGATGTTAACCAAAAATCTTGAGGTTTGACCTTGTGTTGACCACAGTTGACTTTTTGACCAAGTTAACTGATTCTCAATCCATTGGCCAATTGAACTTCTCCTGAACCAAACTGATGGCCAATCTTCCACTCCTAGGTACTCAGGGACCCAAGGAAAACCATGGAATCAAGTCTTGCCCAAAAAATCAGAAATAAACTGACTTTATAGCAAACCCTAGTTTTGGTACCCTCAGTCTAGGAGGAAATAGCACAGTCTCCAAATTCAAATTCCTCTGAATATGATGTGTATCCTCTCCAACAAAGATAAGATATGCCATTTGTTGATGATAAAAACCCAAAGAGCTTACCCATTGGAGCAATAAACCCAAGAATCTCAAAACCCTAATTCATGCACTGGTTAGGAGGGAGTAATCCACTTGAGATCCCTTGCCACCTGTGAACCCTTGATGATGTGATGGACCAGATATGACCTTCCTGGATTGCCTCAGGCACCTTGACCCCATGCTAATGATATGCATACATGATAATGAAATGAAACATAAGCCAGTTAGTAAAAAGTAAAGAGGGCAAATTTTGGGGTGCAACACATGAATATGCTAAAGTCAAGAAAGCGATAAACACATACCTTAGACGTGTACAAAACTTAACAATATCATTACCATACATCCGCAATTTGAAACGATCAAAATTGGAACATCACCTTAAATTTCCTCAAGCTACTCAAAACAAGGTCATTGACAAACACGAAAACTATTAATATAAATAAACTAAAAGACCGGAAAATGGATTAAACAAGTTGTAAAGTGAAGATTTGAAAATTTCACGAAAAATTCGAGTACAACTTGTTTAATGAATGTTCACCACACTACCTAAGCTAAACCACAACAAAAGAAAATAATATAACATGCTTGTTTTACGTCGTAAGCTCGACGCCTTTACAATGCTTAGCTAGCAACTTCCTTCATTCATGCCATGGTGATGCCTCATCGCGTAAATCAAAAGCAAGTGCCCTAACCAAACACTTAAACAAACGTTACGGGAACAAAATATACAAGTATCAGTATAAACAAGTGAAAATATACAATATATACGATATGTACAAAACTCAAAAACAAAGTGTCATACCCCAAATTTTGACCACCAAGATTTCCCATCATTGTGCAAATCATTACCACAGTATCAATGAACCATCATGCCTCATCAATCTCCTCAAAGATGGTTGAGCATTCACTACAATCAAGATTAGGGTTTTGACCCCTTCCAGAGTACTTAGACAAAGAATCAATCAAGAAATGACATGATCTTCAACTTGTCTAACCTCTCAAACACCCACAAAGGATCAAGAGGACTCCCACTTCAAGAATTAAGCACAAGGTTGCAATATACCAAGTAAATCAAGCCCCAAGATCGCTTGTGTCACCAAATTAGGGTTTTGGTCGACAGAGGCCTCGAGATGAAAATTTTCTTCTAGGCATGAGCCAATGCCTTAATGTATGGTCCTATAAGCTCAAAAGGATCTCAAGAACCCATACACAATGGCAAAATCACCTTGAAGGTCCATCTATCAAAAAATCACGAATTAGGGTTTTGACCCAATTCAACCCTTGAGTTAACTTGTGAAGAGAGGCATGGCTTGAAGCTTCAAAATGAACTTAAAAGACCTCAAATACATAATATTGACATATTTACAAGATTTGATTGACTAAAAGAGCTCAAATCATAAGCCACAAGAACTCAAAACCATCTGATCACAAATTAGGGTTTTTAATGGAAAAAGTCAACCATATCCTTGACTGTTGACCTACCCTTAATCTCAAACCTTGGGGAAGGGTCCAAGACATTCCTAAATACCCTTGGAGGCCATCCATGAAGTTTAATTGAGCCCAAAGATTTATTTCACAAAAGGATCACAAAGTCAAAATTTCATTTGATGAAAAAGTCAACAATACAAAAATACAAGTTTGACTTTTTGGATTTTTGGTCAACCAAGGTTCTTTAACCCTAAAACAATGTTAATATTTGATTTGAATCATCATTCATCAAGAAAAATCAAAGAAAATGAGTTAACTTGTTAAAGGGGTAACCATAAAAAACTTAGAATTTTTCTAAGTTATGGAACAAAGTGGCTAGGGTACCAACTTTGCAAGGTCATATCTCCCAAACCCTAAGGTCTTTTTCTCCCATTCAAAGCTCAAATTGAAGTCATGTTACATACTTCAATTATGTAAAGTAGACCTCATTTCAATTCATCATGGATTTTGAGTTATTGTTTGAGCAAAATCACAAAAAAAAACATGAAAATGACATTTTTCCAACACTTAGTGAAATTTCCACTAAGTCAGAATCTGCCTTATTTTTTTCAAAATGTAGAGGCATTTTTCATTGTAATTTAAGTTGATTCAAAACCAAAGTTGGACATCATGTTGAAATAGGATATGTCAGCTTTCCAAAATGTCCAAGAACTCCATCAAACTCCACCTGAGCTAGAGGTTATAACAGCTGCAATATGCCTTGCTGCAAACTATTTTTGCAAGGCAGATTTATGCCTTAGTGCTCGAATTAATCAATTTGGGCAAATTCAAACATGGTTATCTATCTGCACACCTCAAGGGGGAACAACCAAGGGACAAGCACTGATCCATAAACCTCCCAAGTCTTTCAAACTACATGTAGGTGTGTCACCCCTAAAAGCTAAAGATGCCTCAAGACTCCAATTTTGTTTTGAGACATTCAATGGATGTATAGAGCTGGCATGTATCAGTCCATGATCCACCAAATGGGTCAAGATAAGCTCATACAACAGAGGACCTAAACCTGCAAAGTTTGGCACAAGTCAATGGCTAGAGGAGACCCTTGACCAAAGAACCAAGGCATTCAATACAATATGATCCAAGATGCCAAACATTATTGATGCCAAAACAAATTTGCTCTACTATAAATAGAGCTCATTTGTGCTCAAATTAAGGACACCAAAGGTCCTAAACATATGCCTTTCTCAGAATCACAACCCTCACTCCAAAAATACCTTCTAATGCAAGTTACTATCGGGTTTTGAGTTAAAGTGTGTTTCCAACCAAACCAATCACACACACACACCTCACAAACATCATATGTGAGCTGATCAAACACTAAAACAACATCTGGAACACCAAATTCACGAAATCACCATCCATTTGCTCAAGCTTTTAGCAGAGTTGCAGTTGGGGTGCCACAACTGGTTCCAGGCCATTTCAAATCAATCCAAGCATTCAAACTCATCCTTTGAGGTACAAGGAAGCTGTCCAAATCATTGGAACTCATCTGTAACACCTCCAAACCAGAATTCCATTCTCACTTGCAGAGGTAAAACTTGAACTCTGAAACTCAATGAATCATGCATCATAAACATGTTTTCTTGTTACCATTGTGTTTCTGGATGTTTGTAGATCATTTACCCTCAACCAATTGTTGTTTACAATTCGTGTATAGGATTTCATTGAGTTCATGCCAATTTTAGGGTTCTTCAAGTTTTATCATGATATGTTCTAATTCAATTAATTTCAATAAAATTGGGTATTTCCATTGTGTTCCTCATCTGAAAACGCACGATTTTAATATTTGGATCTTGTGAAATGGTTGAAAGATGAGGGAGATAGGAGCCTTCACGTATCTGAGCTTGAGGTTGAAGATGGCCATGGTGCCATGCTTCAGAAATCTAACTTGTTTTACTATATAATTTTCACTTGCCATATTATTCTTGAATTGGGATTGCGCCCCAGTGGTTGATCAACTGGTTTCTGTGTATTGAGCGAGCGAGAGGTCTGGGGTTCGAATCACCCTCGCCCCAGACCTCTTTTTTATCATTTGTTCCATTTTTATTTTATTTTTCATATTATTTTTAATGATTTGAAAAATTAATTTCTCTTTCAATTTTAATAATTTTTTATTGGTTATTTTTCTGAAAAATCACAAAAATATTAAAGTATTTTATTCTATAAAAAAAATATTTATATTATTTATTTAATATAGTTGGTATTTTTAAGAATAAATTCATTTTTATTGTTTTTAAACATTTTAAAAGTGAATTTTTATCTTGAAAATCAAAATCAAATAAGTTTTAAATCATCTTGTGATTAAAACATCATTTTTCAAACCTTAACCAAAAATCACAAGTAGTTTATTTAAACTTATTTGGTATTTTTATCATTTTTATTGATTTTCTTTAAAGAATTATTTTTAAAAAATGAAATTAGGGTTTCTTTGATTTTTGATCCTCATCAAATATTTCAAAACACTCATGGGCCTCTAATAGAGTGTAAGACCCAATCCTTTTCTTAACCAAAACCTTTTTGGGCCTCAGACATTGTATAAGTCCCAACACATTTTCAAAAATCTCGGCGCGATCGCCAGTTCAAAATCAAATCACTCGGGGCTCTCCTTGAGCTATAAATCCCATCCCTTTTCTTTAAATACACTTTGGGCCTCTAATAGACTGTAAGGCCCAACCCCCTTTGTACATAAATAATTTTTGGGCCTTAGTCATTGTATAAGTCCCAGTTCAATTTCCAAAACAACGGTGCGATCACTGTTTTACCATCTGGGCCTCTCCTTGAGTTGTAAGTTGCATCTCTTGTATAAAATAAACTTTGGGCCTCTTGAAAGAGTGTAAGACCCAACCCCTTGTAAATAAACCGTTTTGGGCCTCAGTCGTTGTATAAGTCCCGATGCGATCTTCAAAACAACGGTGTGATCACTGTTAAACCTTGGGCCTCTCCTTGAGTATAAGCCCTAACAATCTTTTCAAAAACAACTTCTCTTTTGATTTAGATTCAAATATACAGTTGTTATCAAAACTTTCTTTAATTTCTTTGAACAACTAACAATACAACATGGAAGCTTGCTCACCTGTAAGTTTTTATCAGTTTTCATTTACTTGCTTTCATATATATATATATATATGTATTGTAGGAAGCTGCTCCCCTGTAAGTCCTTCTTTCATACCCTTTTAAATACTTGTCATATATCAACTGTATATATACTAGTATATTTATTTAGAGTTTTCCCCGGCAACTAGGTCTAGAACTAGATAAAGCCAGTTGGTCACTCTTTGATACAGTAAACTAGATCCCCATAAGATTTCCAGATACAGTCTTGCCTTCTCTTGGTCCTAAACAATATGGAACAAAGAGAAAGGTAGTATTCTCGGTGAACCTTTTCTCAGACTGTCATTATTAGAACTTGTCAAAGAAATTCAGTTTCTCCATAGAGGATTAATTCCCGGCGAAACCTCTCTTAAATTTCTTCAAACCCTACAACTGTTGACTAAAGAAAAGATTATTCCCAGTGAAACTTTTATTGAACTTTTCTTAAGTTTGGGATCCACAGGCTTCCTAAAAGCATCCCTGCCTCCTCTTGGGCTTTGTACAAGGACCCTGCGGCTTCTTAGAAGTTATCATGCCTTCTCTTGGGCTTAATACAAGAACCCTGAAGACCTCTTAAAGGTATAGGACAGAACTTAGTCATCCTTTGCTAGAGCAGTCTTTCTTGAGTCAAAACCTCAGACCAATTTAGGGTTGATTCTCATCCCTTAAAACACCTGCCTCCTCTTGGGCATCATACAAAGATAAACTCTTCCTTACCAGTAGACTTGGACAGTCTAATCTCCTCTTGGATCTCAAAGACATTCTCAAGTTCCTTACAAACATAGGAGAAACCCCAATCCCTCTGGATCAATCCCCGGTAGAGTTAAAACCCATGGGTTCTAAAACTCAGTCTCTCTCCTAAAAAATCCCTAGCCAGGATCAGTTTATCATCATTATAACACTATCCTAAATCAAAACCTCAAGATCTCTGATATCTCAACTCTTCTGTAAACCTTAGCAAGAGTTGATTCCCCATTTTGGACCTGCCTCGGGATCTCAATAATCCCCAGCAGAAGCTAGCCTCCTCTTAGGCTTTGTATAATGATCCTTCCTTTCCTCAGCACAGGTAGCCTCCTCTTGGGCTTTGTATAATGATTCTCCCCAGTGGAGCTAACCTTTTCAGACTCTCTTGTTGAGTCAATCACCTTTTCAGAATCTCTTGTTGAGTCAATCACCTTTCAGTACTCTCTTGTTGAGTCAACCCTTTTAGCCTCAATCTTGGGTTTTGTACAAGATAGATAAAACCATTCTCTTGTTGAGATAATCTTTTCCAGCCCCCTCTTAGGCTTGGTATAAAGATTTTCCCTAGCAGAAGTCAACCTTCTCTTAGGCTTTGTATAATGATTTCTCCATCTTGCTCAACCACAATCCTGGGCTTTGTACATGACAGATAAAAGCACTCTCTTGTTGAGTCAAACCCTTTTCAGCCTCAATCTTGGGCTTTGTACAAGACACTTAAAATATCCTCAGCCAAGTTAGTAAAGTCGCTTTTAGCCTCAATCTTGGGCTTTGTACAAGACAAATAAATATTTATTTCCCATATAGTCAGTCTTCTTTTCAGCCTCAATCTTGGGCTTTGTACAAGACATGTACAAGCCCTCCCTAGCGGAGTCAAAATCCTTTTTAGCCTCAATCTTGGGCTTTGTACAAGACAGACAAAATACTTTCCCCGGAAAAGTCAAACTTTTAGCCTCCTCTTAGGCATTGTATAATGATATCCCCCAAAGAGTCAGTCTCTTTTTTAGCCTCAATCTTGGGCTTTGTACAAGACATATAGACACTCTCTCATTGAGTCAGTCTTTCCTAGCCTCCTCTTAGGCTTTGTATGAGGACTTCCCTAGTGGAGTCAATCAACCTCTTAGCTTCAACCTTGGGCTTTGATCAAGGCACACAAAAATCAACATCCCCTCAGAGGAAATCAAAATCTCTCTGTAGGAAGTCACGCCTCTGTTTATCACTTATCAAAACAGAAAATCAAAACAAACCCTAATCCCAGATAAACTGCTGTAAGTGGCATACTTGTTGATTCAAATATCCAAGCTGTCGTCCATCTCTTATCCTAGTAAATCCTTTCTTTCATCTAATTGATGTAAGCGGCAAGCCTCTAAATTATTTACATCCATGCCACTGTCCCTCTCTTAGTAAGAGAAATTCCTAAGGAAAAATGGCATTGCTCTACACTGAGTTAAAGTATTCTCCTTCAGGATAACACCCTTATAAAGGAAATTATAGCATTGCTGGATTCACATATCCCAGTTAAGGTAATCCTCATATATAAACAGTCACCCAACAGTTGCGATAAACACACGAGATGTCTCCCCTTTAGAGATGACAAATTCTCTCTCAGTCAAACCTTTTAGCTTCAATCTTGGGCTTTGAACAAGACCAAAATAAACCTTTTAGCTTCAATCTTGGGCTTTAAACAAGACACCAAAATATCTTTTTTCCTCCCTTAGAATAGGAGGAACTACGATTACTCTGATTTCTCTGTTTCTTTAAACGGGAATACGTAGGCATAAGATTGAAAAATCTTAGCGAGCATACTAATAAAAAAATATAGGTCCATTACCTTCATATCAATCAAAACTTAGGTCCAGTACCTTACCAAAAACATCGGAAAAACCCGAACATCATCAAAAACTCACTCTCCCTCTCATATTTCCCAAGAAACTTTCCCAACCCATTAACGGATAAACACCATCAAGTACAAAGGAGAACCTAAAGCTATCATCCAGTGGATAACCACATATAGGATGGGTAATTGACAACTCCCCATTGTATAACCTGACCCCGAACTCCCCGAATCTCTTTAAGCGTTTGCTCAGTTAAACATTCGCGTGCAAGGTTAGTTTTAGATAGCTTCCCTTTCCCTTCCAGCTTCACGGGATAAATAAGAAATCAGAAAGTAGCGCCCCCACTCCTCTTCATCGAGGAGAAAACCCAAATTGCGCAATAAGGTGGTCGCGTCACCGACAAAAATCGTGCACTACAGAAAAATGGCGACTCTGCTGGGGACGTCTTTGATATATCTAAGACTAGGATTATAGCTCTTAAGAGGTCTAGGATGTTAGTTTTAGGAATGAATATATATATATATATATATATATATATATATATATATCGCTTTTCCTACTTGATATCCGTGTTTATTTTTTTGCTAATGGGACTACGGGTGAAGCTGCATGTGGAAAGTTTGAGTGATACCTAAGATAAGTGATGGCATAGACGGGTGGTCTTACAGGGAGTGATTCCCGAATAAGTGATCCTAGTAGACCATCGAATCAGTGGAGATACCCTTTGCGGATTCAATGTCTAGTGACTTCGGTTGCAAAAGCAGATTGTTCGATTGTGGTATCCATGAAACTGAGGATTTAGTAAACTGAGACCATGTGACTATTTTGTAGTGCGGAAGCTATCGGAAATAGTTGTCACGTGATACTACCCTCATTTGAGATTACCCTAAGATACTACAACTCGCTCGGGTGAACCAGCCTGCTGTTGTTATCCCAAGGGGGGTCAATGATTTTGAGGGTAGGTACAAAAATTCACCATAGTACAACCTTTGGGAATGGGTAGAGCCATGACTCCATGCTCGTGACGCTGAACCTTTGAACCCATGTTTTTCTATGTTTTTGTGTGTTTCATTCATGAATTCATTTCATTAAAAAAACTTTAAACAAAGAAAAAATTTTCTCTTCTAGTCTCTCTTTTTCAAATTAAACTAAGACAATGATTGTAAATATCAGAGAGAAAGATTGCGTTATGGATTTCGGTAGAAGGAAAACTCATATGTACACCTTCAAGGTTCCAAAACTAGAGCATTTAAGAGGGTTGGAAAGGATGATCACCAACCCTGATGCTTTCAGAGCTAAGTACGGAGGACTGCTGTCTCTGTTAAGGGTCCATGTAGTTGAAGGAATCCTATCTACACTAATTCAGTTTTACGATCCGGTTTATCACTGTTTCACATTCCCAGATTACCAACTGGCACCAACGCTGGAGGAGTACTCTCACTTGACTGATTTACCCATCATTGACCAAGCTCCCTTTTCTGGACTGGGAGAAATTCCAAAGGATCAAACCATTGTAAGAGCAATCTATTTAGACGAGTCAGAAGTCAGGACTCACATGAGC
The DNA here is from genome assembly GCA_022829125.1 of Lathyrus tuberosus. Classification (NCBI taxonomy): domain Eukaryota; kingdom Viridiplantae; phylum Streptophyta; class Magnoliopsida; order Fabales; family Fabaceae; genus Lathyrus; species Lathyrus tuberosus. The sequence goes on along the minus strand of JALAZF010000199.1, from coordinate 1,543,781 downwards.
GTTAAGGGTGGAATCCAAGGTTTACCAGCCAAGTTTTTAGTAAAGAAAGCTATGTACTTTGCTAGTATAGGGAACGTGACTGCTTTCGAGAGCATCTTTGTTCTGCTCACCTATGGGTTATTTCTATTTCCAAACATTGATAACTTCGTTCATATCAATGCCATTAAGATATTTCTGATTGGAAACCCTGTACCGACCTTGCTCGCAGATGCTTATCATTCTGTAGACTTAAGGAATTTGTACAGTGGAGGAATGATCACATGTTATGTACCCCTGCTATACAAATGGTTCACTTCCCATTTACCCAAGTCTGCTTCTTTTTGGGATCATAAGAGTATTATACGTTGGTCACAGAGAATCATGTCTCTTACCAACTCTGACATAGACTGGTACAATCGAATCTATGACGGGATAAGAATCATTGACCGTTGTGGAAACTTCACTAATGTGCCCCTCATAGGAAGTAAATGAGGAATCAACTATCATCCAGTTTTAATTCGTCGTCAATTCGGATACCCGATGAGACATATCCCGCGTAATGTTCATCTGGAAGGTCTTTTCTTCAAGGAAGGAGAAAATGACAGGGCACTAAAGACAGAAATAGTGCATGCCTGGAAATATGTTCACAGGAAAGGAAGAGAGTCTTTAGGAAAACTAGACTGTGTCTCTGTGGAACCTTATCTCCACTGGGTACAAACTAGAGCTCTCAAGCTGAGGATACCTTACCCTCATTAAGAAGTTCTTCCGTTAAAGGAATCTGTCCTTTATTTTATGTCTGATACGGAAAAACTCCAGGTCACTCTAAACAAAGTTCAACGGGAAAAGAAATCTTGGAAGAACAAGTACCGCATTCTCAATGTGGAGTGTACCAAAATACAGCAACTGTTAAAAGAAAAAGATGCTTTGTTCGAGATTTTAGAGCAACATGTTATAGAAAATCAGGATGACCAAAGGAATTTGCTCGCTCCTGTCACTTGGCAAAAGAATGACAACCCGACAACGGCTCAAGAGCCCCGGTCAAAGAAAAGGAAAATACCAGAGCTAGCACCTGAGCTCTCCTCAGATAGGACTCAGGACCCATAAAATTAGACATTTCCTTTTACAGCATTTTGTAAATTACTGTATTTCCATTTCTGCAATCTTTGAATTCAATAAAATGGGGTTTCCCCACTGTATGATATTTGCAATCCAATTGTTGAAGTTTCTTTTGATTAAAAAAAACAATTAATTAATATAATCATTGCATATCATTCATCATTCTCACATAACGCATTCTTCTTCTCTACGAATCTCACGTTTGTGTCTTGATTCTAGAGTCAAACTGTTTCATTCATACAATACTCGGGCCAATCGACAAAAGAAAATGGATGATCTCGAGGAAGAGAACAGAGAGTTGAGAGAAGAAATCGACACTCTGAAAGAAGATTTGAGGAAACTTCACAATGACATGCAATCTCTGGCAGCATCTCAGATACAACAACATAGGACTGTGATCTCAGAGATCACATCTACGCCCATAGTGGAAAAGTATGATCATCGGTACAACATGCCTAAAGATCGTCCCTAGGGCATGCCACTCAACTATATCCCGGAAGGATATATTCCGCCGATCACGGAAGATCCGGAAACTGCAGTAGGAACCGCTGGGCCTGAAGGTTACAAACTTTGGGAAAGCGAAGATGCAAGGGGCATGACGGTAAATCCTGAAGGTTACAAACTTCGGGATAGGGAAGCACCAAGAGTCACTGCCGTAATGACTATACCACAACCCGTGGTACACACTGTCCCGGAAGGACAGACTCCAAAGATACCTTCTGGTGGAAATGAAAGTATGTACGACAGATTGAATGAGTTCCAAGAACAATTACGGGAGATGCAGAAGGAACTGCATGCCATTCTTGGTCAGGATTTATTCGGAAAGGACGCCATAGACCTTTGTTTGGTCCCCAATGTGAAAATTTTACACAAATTCAAGGTGCCTGACTTTGAAAAATACAGGGGCAACTCTTGCCCTCAAAGTCATTTGGTGATGTACGCTCGAAAGATGTCAACTCAGACGGAGAATAAACATCTACTGATCCATTACTTTCAAGATAGTTTAACCGGTGCGACACTCAAATGGTACATGGGTTTAAACCGCACCAAGATCGTTACTTTCAGAGATCTTAGCGCTGGCTTCATTCAGCAGTATTAGTATAACCTGGACATGGCACTAGACAGAGATCAACTCAGAGTCATGTCGCAGAAGGACAAGGAAACCTTTAATGAATATGCTCAGAGATGGCGTGAAATTGCCGCCCAGATTTGTCCACCTCTTGAGGAAAAAGAGATGACAAAGATCTTCTTGAAAACTATAAGCTCATTTTACTACGACCGAATGGTCGCCAGTTCGCCCAGCGACTTTACTGAAATGGTAAATATGGGAGTATATCTTGAAGAAGTAGTTTGAGAAAGACGTTTGGTCAAAGATACCGGACCATCAAGCAGTACCAAAAGATACGGTCGTGCTTTCCAAAAGAAAAAAGAGCAAGATATTGGTAATATCTCTCTCGAAAAGCAAAAGCGCGGTACCAACCGGTAGGAGCTGTAACTCCTGCTATCAACCATGTGCCTATTCCAACGTATCAACCTCAGGTTGCTTAGAGCCAACCGAATCAACAATATCAGCAAAGGAAACAACAACCTCTTCAGCAGGCTTGTCCACCGTACAACAATAACAATCGTACAATGCGACCACCAGGGTTCGACCCTATACCAATGTTGTACGCAGAACTGTTTCCACTACTACTGGTTAAGGGGCATGTCCAAACCAGGTCTCCTCTTAAAGTACCAGAAAATCTGCCTTTTTGGTTCAAGGCAGATCAGACTTTCCCTTACCATCAAGGGGAACCAGGGCATAACATAGAGAACTGTCTCAACTTCAAATCCAATGTGCAGAAGCTTGTCAGGAACGGGGTCCTATCAGTAACACCTCAAAATTTGCCCTTTTGTTTCTGACCTAACTGGTTTATGCTTCCATTCATCTGTATTATCATTCCTGCATTTTGCATTTTTCTTTTGAGCATGGGATCAAGGTATTCTTTCAACAGCTCAGGCGTCATCAGATCCAATACGATTGTTAATAGTGTTCAGAGTCAAGCAGATAGCTTTCCCGGTCCTTTTGAGCAATTATTTTGCTCATTAAGTGATTGGATGATCAGAAACTCCGGCAGTCAAATTTTTATCAGTTATTCAGCACCAGACAGTTGTTATCAGCAATTTAATCCGAGTGCGAAAAACATTTCGTAGCATATTTCAAGGGTATTCCAGTAGTAATACCAGTTGGCAAGTTTCAGAGGTCTATCATGGTTCAGAACAGGTGGAACCGAGCGAATATCCAAGTTTCCCTCTTTTTGGCGCCAATTTTTGAATTTTTGAACTGAGTAATCGATTACTCAAAGTGAGTAATCGATTACTCTGGGCGAAATTGTAAAAAATGTGGCATTTTCAGCACTGCAGAATTTTGGGGTGTTTTGTGGTCATGTGCTTGGCTTGTGCATGTGTGGGAAGGATCTAGAACTGATATTTTCATCATTTTCCACCCAAAATTCAAATTCTCTCCATCATTTTTCCACTCTAATTCCTCATTTCATTTCCTAATTCATATTTCATCCCAATTTCCACTCACTTAACCTCACTCCCAACCCAAACTTAACTCCTAACCTAGGGGTTATTTAAACCAATTTATTCCAAACCTCACCAACCAAGATCATTTTCACTCTCCAATTTTTCAGAATTTCTCTCAAATCTCTCTCACTTTTTCCACTTTTCATCTTCATCTTCAACCCCTCACCAAAGCTCCATATCCATAGATTCACAAATTCTTCATTGGAATATGTGAATTCTTGAGCTAAACCTCCATTACATCATCATTCTTGGTTCAATTTTGATATAGCTACTGGTTTGGATCTTTGAATCACTTTTGGGAGCAGCTTTTGATTATTTGGAGTGTTCTTGCTTGGATCTTGAAGTTTCTTGCTAGGATCTTGAAGATTATTGTGTAGATCTCTGGTTTTCTTGCTTGGATTCACCAATTTTTGTGCTCAACAATCACCAAGGCAAATCTCAGCCTTGTAGGTTGGTTTTCCTTAGATCTATGTTTGATTTAGCTTAATTTCATCTTATGCAATGTAGATTCTTGGTTTGTGATGTGATTTGATCCATTTGCTTGATTTGATTTGTGATCTTGTTGTTTGATTGATGAAATTGGTGTTTGATTGTCGCGGTGAGAATCGGATGTCAAGCTATCATGTTAACTTGAATCACAATTTTTGAAATTCACCACCGGTCTTTATTTTATCCAAAGGAAAGGGTTAAAGATCGAAAAGCCTAATAAGAGATCTAAGGTTCGGGGGTTGGTTACGTCTAGGGAAGGTATTAGCATCCTAAACGTCTGTAGTACTCTACAGGAACCTCTTATTATTATTTATGTTATTTATTGCTCACTTGCTAAGGGTATGTGCTAAGGGAAAGGACCTAGAGGTTGAGGGCGATGCTTAAAAAGCAATCGACTTACAAGGGAAAAAAAGCTCGATGTGAATCGAGAGTTTATTTAAAAAAAAGGTTTAAATATACAGGCGAGGAACAAAGATCAACACAACATTGTTACATCATGAGCGCAAAATATGAGTGAGAGAATATACAAAACAAAGAAAGAAATAAGAGTAGAAATATCCTTTTTTTAACTAATCAAAAATATTTTTGGATTTTTAAATATAAAATTATAAACAAAATATCAAGAGAGAAAAGCAAATATTTTTTACATTTTCCTTCAATTTTTTTTAAGGTAAACTAAATGGGAAGTTAAGTCCTAAATTAGAATTAACTAACAAAAACAATATATTAAAAGTAAGGATTAAGATAAAACTAATTATTTGAAACTAAATTCACTAAATAGTTAGATTATAAATAAAACTCTAAATAAATCTAATTAACTAATTAATTTTTCTAATTAAAACTAATTTAGTTAAAACTAACTAAAAAACATGAATTGGGTCAAAAAACATTGCCAAGGGAGGCCCATCATGGGCGTTGGATTGACGAGGCTGGGTCGGGTATCAGTCGGATCTCCACCGATGTCGCTCCCGGGATTTTCATCCTAGTACAAACGCGAAAGTGGCACCGAAACAGAGTCGTCAGCAATGTGTATTTATCCCAAGAGAGGGAAAGGAAACACTGCGTAAACCTGAAGGGAAGGAAAAGCATGGTCTTGCGACCAAGAGAACTGGATTTGGGAGTCGGTTACGCGAGAGGAAGGTATTAGCACCCTCTCACGTCCATCGTATCCGATGGGATCCACGCTTGCTTGTCTCGATCAAAGGGTGTAAGGAAAGGATACTGGAAAAAGAACTGGAAAAGGAATGGAAAAGGAAAGGATAGAGAAAGAGAAACAAATGTAGGGAAAATAAAAGAAGTGCTCGCATGGGCCCTACCCCACTGCCTACGTATCTCATCGGGAACAAGAGAATCAGAGCGACGTAGTTCCCCTCACTAGGGATGGTTTGTTTGTGTTTTTTAGTGGAATACGTCAACGTTCGCGTTCTAGCAGTTTAGGTGTTGCAGCTCGCTGTAGGGAGACTTAGGCGTTACCTGTTTGCGGTAGAACGGAAATGACGCATCCTTAAGGAAAGGAGTGAATGAGATGAGGAAAGAATTCTCGAAGGAAAGACGTTATTGTTTGTTTTTTGTCTTTTAAGAGTTTTTTCATTTGTTTGCATATGATAGTGTATCTAAATCTTAGTCATTGGAATGTGTACATTCTCACATTCCAAGATGGAATGAGTAAGAAAGTACACTAAGTGTGAAGAAGACCCTCACACTTAGTTCCAATTATTAAGGTTCAAACACACTAGCATACTTGTGTTTATTAAGTGTTTTTGTTGATTATGGAATGAAGAAGTGTTTTTTATTTGTACCTTCAACAAGTATTGCATTTAAGTCCCTCATACAAGATCAAATGTTTAACACATTGACCCAAGATGGGCTATATGCTACACATTCTAAGATTATAAGAGAAGACCCCTTATAATCTTTTCTTTATATGAAAGGCCTAAATGCAATAAGTGCCTACCTTTATTAGATATTTTGAATTTTCTTTGAGGTGAGAAGATGAAAGACTCAAGAGAGGAGAGAAAGGTAAAATCTACGTGAACTAAGATTCCATCCTAATTGATTAGTTAAGGGAGTGATCCTAATGGTTTGTGAGGTTTAAAATCTAACTCTAAAAGAAGAGAGAAGAGACTCAAAGTGTAAGAGAAAACGGAAGTTAGTTGTTAGTGTGCTCGCCAAGGATAGGGATCCTCGTGCCTACGTATCCTCATTAGGGAATGAGGAATCAGAGCATCCGTAGTTCGTGGTAACGACCACAGATAGGAAACGGTCTCGATCGCATGGGTGCGAGAGAACAAAAGGGAAGGACACACAGAAAGTCTACGGGGAAACTCGGTCCTACAAGTCAACATGCAAAGATGATTCTAAGGTCAGGATCAAGGGAAGTCTACCTAATGTTGTCAGGCATGGATTTCTATCCTAATGTCTCTCCTACCTCCGACTTAATCAAAAATTAAGTGGAGCGAGGAATCCTAAGGGATCATGTCATCAAACAAGTAAACACAAGATAAATCAATCACAAAATGAATTAAAAGCAACTAAGGAGCAAACGATATCAGTCAGCAATAGTATCACACAACCAAAGGGAGAAAAGGGAAGCTTTAGCCAAGGGGTCATATCAACTGAGGCAAACAAGCTAGCTGTGGGAAGTAAGTACTCATCCAATGGTATCGAGAACCATGGAGAGCAGAGTAAGAAAGGGGAAGATGTGAGTCAGATCACATAAGCATCAGCATCAATCAATGCGAGCTATAGACAAGGCGTGGGGGTTGGTTGCGAACCCTATCTTCCACTTGACCGACTCGATAACAAGAGCAGGTAATGTTCAAAGCTTCAATCATGTAATGAGAGCTAAGAATGACTCGACTAGAATAACGGGGGTCGATTGCAAACCCTAACTTCCATCAATTGCCTTCTTGGAGGTCTTTCCAGGGGGAATGGGAATGGGATGCCTCTTAGAGGTCTTCAGCACAAAGGAAAAAATGCGGAATTAGTAAAAGAGAAGAGAAGCAATACCGAAAGGATATCAATCCGTAGCAACGTAAGCAAAGTATTAGCAAACCGGCAAACTTCTAGTAACCTAACATAAATGGGCAAAAGTGTTAGAAAGTGAAACGGATCCGTGAAAGGCATGGAACCAAATGCTCTTAAAAAAACAATAAAACAAAGCCATAAGCCATAAACAGCAGCAACAACAGCGCTCCAACACCTGCATAGCTGTAAAAACCAGCAACAAGCAAAAACAACCTATAACAGCTACTATTTCCAGAACAGAATGGGTGTGTATGCAACCAAACAGAATAGCAACATTCTACAACACACTTTGTCCGCAGCAGCTATGTATACAACAACTTCTACACTTAAACCACTTATCAAGTCAAGTGAGAATCACTACAAAACAAACTCAAAGGTTAGTCAAAATTCAAATGGAAATTGTCAACAAGAAGTAAATGAAATCAATACTAAATGTAAACCACAATTAGCCACAAATCTATGTAAAACACATTAAAGACTATTAGCAAAGTTACCAAATGAAACTATTAAGAAGATATTAACACTAAAACCTATGTTTAGTCAATGTTAGAATTAAGTCAATGTCAAACTATGTCAAAATTAATCTACAAAGTCAATTATCAAGCCATGTAAAAGGTCAATTAAAAAACACGGTTAACAACATCAAGTCAAAGTCTAAATCGAATTGAAATTAGTTTCTAAACAAAAGTTAATTGAAATTAATCTACAATTAAAAACAAAATCAAATCTAAAATCACAAATCAACATTAGATCCTAATTCTAAAATCTATTTCTAAAGTTATTAAACCAAAAATAATTATCTAACACAATTAGCAAAAATCTAATTAGTGAAAACTACAACTAATTACCAAAAACTAAAATCTAAAATAACCAAAAGAGAAATTAATCAAAAAACCAATATAATAAGTAGGTGCAGAGTGAATAAGGGCGTGTGGAGATAAGATTGAGTGGGCTTAGAAACCCGACCCGGTTCGGCCTTACGCGCTCAAATTCCTTGAATTAACCCTAGAATAAACCACAAGCCTCGTCTTCTACATTTCCTTGTCGTTCAACCTCTGCTTCTTCTCCACACCGCCGTCTCACTGTTCTTTCCATTTTTTCATCTCATAATTATGAAACATGTTCCCAAACAACCACGCTCAATCCTACATACCATCACCACCAACAACTTGTCTTAATTCTAACACACTTCAGAATTATCTTCTGAAAGGTTTGGAGTGGCGCGAAGAAACGACAATGATGATGAAGAGATCCCGAAGAATAATAGAGAAAATCCGGTGAAAGGCGAAGAATAGGAAACCCTAACATTCTCCGATGGAAGATTTGGGGGAGATCCCTTTGAATAAGGTTTTGTGATCGTGATTGTGATTTTGTGTGAATAATAGAACAGGACTCTCTCTCTATCAGTCTTCTCAATTCCTTCTCAAATTCGCTCTGCTATCGATGTTACTTCAACATCATCTCACCAATGAATCGAAAACGAATTCAAACGATATCTACACCATGAAGCCAAACACGCACAAGAAGAAAGAGGGATGATCGAGGAACTTACGTTGAATTGGAGCCCGTTCAGGTACGATTCGCCTCTTGTTCTTCTCTTTTCTGACTCCGCAACTTCGAATTTACGTCTCGCTATATCTTCTGTGTGAGTTCGTTGTTGTGTTGATGTTAATTCTTCTTCCTCTTGATTTTACGCAGGTTTTGATTCGAATTGCCGCGAAGTTGCGAATTGACGATGTTCTTGAACTTTGCAGGTCGAAGATCGACTGAAACAGCGATGAGGATGCAGATTGTTATCGAATCGATAAAGGTGAAGATAAATCGGATGTTGAAGATGATTTATGCAGGGAACTGAGGGTTGAATGGAGATGCAAGTTGATGGAAGGTTGAAGATCGAAGAAGGAGGATGAGAGGGGGAGGAAGAAGAATTGAAAATGGAGAGAGTTTCTGTTAGAGGTTGTTAGGAGAATTGGTTAGTTCTGTTAGAGAATCTGTTGAATGTTAGAATGGTTGTCTTTGATCATGACGAAGGAATTTGTGAAATTAGTTTGGGAAGAAAACTGTTATGGCTAGCCGCTGTTTGTTAAGTTAGATTAGGAAAAATCGGCTTGTGATGTTAACATGTTAATTTGTAACTGGTGCGCTGCCTTCTATTGTTTTTCTTTTTGCTGATACGAGCTGCTGTGCATTCTCTTTTAATTTTAGGAGAAGAGTGAACTAGATTTCCAATCACACCAACCGCTTCATAATGAATAGCAGCATCTTCTTCACTTCGCCGAACAATTCCATAAGGAAAGAATACAAACATCGACATTTGCTTGATACTTAAGAATTGGATGTGGAAATGGATTTCTAATTTTAGAAAAAATTGATATAGTTTATGATGGCTTGTTGAATGCGCTTTTGAATTTGTTTCTTGGATTTGGAATTTGGATGTGAAAAAATGGAATTTAGATTTAGTTTGGAATTGAATGGAAAGTGGATTTGGACAAGGCCTTTGGATATTTAATATTTGGTTATTGGACATGGATTTTTGGGTTGATGAATTTGAAAATATGGATTTAGAAAAAATGGTAAAAATGGTCTAATGGATTTAATATGGACATGAAAAAGAATGGATAAAAGTGGATATTAAAATGAAATGGATATGGACCAAAAAGTGGTTTTGGATATTTGAATATGGAAATTTAGGAAATGGACTCTTGTAATGGATTAATCAAAGAAAATGGTTTAAGCAAAGGTTATGAAAAAAATGGATTTACAAAATGGATATTGGATATTGCCTTTGTAATTAATGAAAAACGGTATTAAATGAATATGGGTTAGAAAGTGATTTAAAACGAATATCAAAATGGTTATGAGTTAGAAAAAAGGAGTTGTGTCTCGAATTCCAAGCTAGTCACATGATCACATTCAATCCACATCCAACTTCAGATCCAAAGTGACTAGGAAAACCTCAGATCAGGAAGATTACAACGAGGAGAATTCAACTTCTTGCTCCAACTTAACCGGGAATAGAAACAGACTGAATCCCTTATGAATAAGGCCAAGAAAATCCTTTGATCCCATGTCTCAGAAAACCAATGCAATGATATGATTATGAGTTATGACCTAAAAATGCAGATGAACGCGAAGCAAAAGCCAAAAAAGGTAGGGCAAATTTTGGGGTGCTACAGCTGCCCCTATTCAATCAACTTGGACCTGGAAGGATGATAGCAACTGCTTTCAGACATTCAAGGTACAAGGTGATTGAATACAAAAAGAACCGCAAAATTTGCACTCTGTGGAGAAACAATATAATTGGAACCTAGTCTCATCTCTTCAAAGGAATCTGACGGAAAGACAACATACCCAGCGAACCACATCGTCAAAAGGATTTGACGGAAAGAAAAATGGAACCCGACTGAAAGGACATATCGTCATAGGGATGACGACAAGAAGACTCAACTGAAGGAACACATTGTCATAGGGATGACAGGAAGACGACTCGACCAAACAAAGCACATTGTCATAGGGATGACAGGAAGAAGACTCAACCAAAGGAAACACATTGTCATAGGGATAACAGAAAGAAGACTCAACCAAACGAAGCACATTGTCATAGGGATGACAGGAAGAAGACTCAACCAAACGAAGCACATTGTCATAGGGATGACAGGAAGACGACTCGACCACAGGAAACACATTGTCATGGGGATGACAGAAAGGAAATTCCACCGAACGAACACATTGTCATGGGGATGACGGAAAGAAAATTCCACCGTAGGAACACATCGTCATGGGGATGACAGAAAGAAAATCTGAAAAGATAACACATTGTCATAGGGATGATAGAAAGAAAGCGAAAAACATCCGAAGGTACGAAACCTGAGCTCGGAACACATCGTCAAAGGGTTGACGGGAAGAAACTGCAAACATCCGAAGGTACGAAACCTGAGCTCGGAACACATCGTCAAAGGGTTGACGGGAAGAAACTGAAAACATCCGAAGGTACGAAACCTGAGCTCGGAACACATCGTCAAAGGGTTGACGGGAAGAAACTGAAAACATCCGAAGGTACGAAACATGAGCTCGGAGCACATCGTCAAAGGGTTGACGGGAAGAAACTGAAAACATCCGAAGGTACGGAACCTGAGCTCGGAACACATCATCAAAGGGTTGACGGGAAGAAACCCATACGCAGAAACACATCATCAAAGGGGTTTGATGGAAAGGAAACCTGACCGAAATGTCGTCATCAAGGGGTAGATGAACAAAGACTGGTCGAGGGTAAGATCGACGTATGATCTACGACCCAAAAGAAAGGTAATCGGCTGGGTTGATTGTAATGTCTGCTGGGGAAATGTCACCGTCTTAATTGGGAGTTGATTCGGGCTTTCGCGCAAGATACCAAATCTGGCTTATGCTTCGCATGCATATGTTTGAATTTTCTTTCTATGGCGTAATGCTCCACATCAAATGGAAATGCTACGCGTTTTGAGGATGCAATGATCACTATATGCTGAAAACCGACGCATGCTCGGGCTACCGGGGAAAAGAAGGATGTGCCAAGTATAATTGGACTTTGTTGGCAAGGACAGGTGAAACCTAATGGTGATTGTTTTTTCCAAAGGAGAAATCTTTCTGGGTACCAATCGGGATTGGATTTTGAATGCAGTGCCAATAGGGATTAGACTTTACTGGTCTAAAGGGAAAGCCAATAGGGATAAGATTTCAGGTTATTGAAAGATGCCATCAAAGTGGGCTGCGGATGAAGGTGCCTAGCAAGGTTGGGCTACGGATTTTCTGTTTGGTTTTACAAGGCTTCATGCAATGCTATGCTAATGATATGCGATGATGATTATGCTACAATGTTTATGATATGCAACAGGACCACTCCAGCAAAATAAATGCTGAAGAGACGAGGCCAACTCCGCTGGGGAATAACAAATTGAACCGTCTCCAATGTCATAACTGCTCGAGATCCCGACTAAACCTCCATTATGCAGGAAAGTACGAACAACAAACGTCTGCTGGAGAAACATCCCAGGAATCTGTTGGAGAAAAGTGCCAATGACAGGTCTTTGAATTGTTGGGGAAAGCTGACCACCATCCAAAAATATGCTTGGGGACAATGGTTGACGATATCAACTCTGCTAGGGGACAACATCGGACTTACTCCTCTGTTGAACTTTGCCTTCTACCCTTACTCTGCTGGGGAGATGGAAACAACTTTACCGCAAACTAGGGAAGCACAAATCCAAGACTCTTATCCCGTACGGTAATATGACCTCTTGCTGAAGAGCAATAAACTTCACCAACCTGGCTAGGGGAGAGCGAACCCCTGAACTCTTGCTGGGGAGAATGATTCACAATCTTCATATGCTCTGCTGAGTGATAAAACTTCAGCCATCTCTGCCGAGGAGAGAAACTCTATTGGGGACGTCACGTGTTAACTATCAACGTGAACCCTGCAGATGTGATATGACCAAAAGAGGTGCCCGATGCAGCATAACCTGTAAATGAACATGTCTTCAGGATGTCTCGTGACGATCCAACATATATTGCCCCATGGCTTTTGATTAACCGCCCTCCAGAGAGAATAACTTTTTGTGCTCTTGGGGTGGCCTGCCCCAGCTATGAAATGATTTATGCCCCTGAGTGTCTGATCTGTGAAGGAGTTCCTCTAATTGGCCTTCGAGAGATTTGTTGAATCTCGACTTGATTGCCCCAGCTTAACAACATAGTTGCCCCAGATTAACTGAATCTTGGAATGGATCGCCCATTTGGTATGACTTGCCCTGGCTCAACGGAGTACTCGGGCACTTTGCACCTTAGATTAATCAATCTTTCCATTGTAGAAACTTTCCTGATGTCAAGTACTGACTCACAAGTAAAACAATTCGTTTTGAAAAGATAATTTTGATGCAATGCATATGACAGTTTTGAAATCCAAGTCTGTTCACTGGAAAAAAGTTGTGACATATAGTGAATGAATCACTAATCAGAATGTCACATCAATACCAACACGAATGGTAAGAAAGTCCTTTAGGGAGTCAGAACTGACGCGGTTTTAACCGAAGTATGCTTTCGAAACAACCCTGCTTCAATTAGGTCTTTCGAAGGTTGTAATGTGGCCTGGTTCGCGGTTTAAGAAAGAAAGGATTTAAGGCTCAAAGTTTTATTTTAACCCCCCCATTCTCCTTGATGTTCTCCAGTCCTACGTTCAGTTAACTCGACATATGCGTTCACCTTTCAAAAAGGTTATGAACGGTATGAGGATAGAAGGAACCCACACGGTTTTCGGAGTGACAGTCACCCCTTTTTACTTTGGTGTCTGTATTCACACGATCTGTTCTTTATTCGAGGATTTTTCTTTTTATTCCTCTTATTTTCACTTTTTATTCCTTTTTGTTTTTCCCTGATTTTGCCTGGACGAATTCTTTTTGAATTTTTTTCAATTTTGGAATCCAGCGGGATGCCCTATCTTTTGCCTAAGTCACTTGTTTTCAAGTTTCGACTTAGCGGGCTTTTTCCTTTTTCTTTTGATTCCTCTTTTTTTATTCTTTTCTTTTTTTTTTGGTTGAACTAATCGTGTGACACAGGTTTGTCTTGACTTGTAAAGGGTTGTGACCGTCTTAATCTTCGGTTGGTGAGGGATAACCGTAGATGTAATTGATCCTCGAATGAGACATTCCTTTCGAAATTTGAACGCTTGATCAAATTAACTGACACCTACCCTGCCCCAGGTTAAGATTGAGGGTTTTTTCATTTTCAGAAAGAAACTCCTGCTTCTAGGCTCAACGGGGTTGACAAGGGATTATCTTCCTTATGTCTCCGGTGTTTGAGGAATTGAAACAATGCTTGTACATCATCAGCAGAGTTTTGTCCCAAAAGCATACAATTGGAAGTTCTGCGTCTTTGAATATCATCATCCTCCCTCGGATCCTGCTTAAACAAATGTTAGATACCAATAAAGAAAAATATGAGTGAACACGACTGGATTTAACCAAAACATGCATATTCATTTCATTATCATTATCAATCGAAAACAGACGAGTTTTACAAATGAGTTTGCACTTTTACAAAAAAGATACTACAAATGCAAAGAAATTACATGATCTAAATGGTCGCCAGCTTTGAGGGACTGGGCTTTCCAAGCTTGATTTGCTAATGAGCTAGCCATCTTCAGAATTGTTCATCGAAGTCATTCTGATAATCATCTGCACTACCTCTCTCGGTGACTTGGATTGATGAACCCACCTGACTGGACGAAGGAGGATCGTTGATTCGAATACCCTGAGCTGTGAACGAGAATATATTGGAGTCAAGAAGAGTCTGAACCTTGCTCCTGAGCACCTTACAGTCTTCAGTTGAATGCCCCTGTGCCCCAGCATGATAGTCACAACGGGCGTTGATATCAAAACCTGGTGGATACAGAAAAGGCACTGGCTTCAAATCCTTTGGAATTATTAATCCACCTTCGATCAAATCTGGCAGTATTTGACTGTACGACATTGGCAACTGAGCGAAATGCCTCTCTAGCTTCCTTGGCCTTTGTCGGGCATCCTGACGCGACTGACGGTGATATGACCGTTGACTCTGAGGAGGTCTCTGATTTGCAGAAGAATATTGTCTCTGATATGAAGACCCATAAGATTGTTTACTCTGCACAGTTGATATGTCTGAACACTGAGAACGAGGTGGTGAAGATTCCTGCATGGAACTAGTTTCTTCCTCGAATTCTTCCTGAGAACTGACAACTGGTTCATTTTCATTAGATTGGAAGTTCGAGATGCCTTGGAGCTTTCCACACTTGAGCAATCTCTCAATACGTTCTCCCACCATTACCAGGTCAGAAAATTTTGCTGCCCCATTGGCAATCATCTTTTCCAAGTACGGCCCTTGTGAAATTCTGGTACCAGACGTGTGATGTTAAGGTGCGATATCACAACAACACACTCTGCAATAATGGACAGAATAAGCAACAGGAAAACACAAGGAATTGTTCACCCAGTTCGGTTCAACCAACCTACATCTGGGGGCTACCAAGCCAGGGATGAAATTCACTACTTGTAGATATAATTTACAGACTCAACACACCAGTTGACAATCTCCTAAACTTATACTCTACTAGTGACTTTCTACCTAAGAAACCACTTAGATATGAGAACACTACTCAATCCCCTAAAACACTCAAAGAACAACCTCTTTGAGATCCCTTGATCTTGCTTCCTAGCTTCGATCAATCAACAACTCTCTATTGCTTCACAGCTTCTAGAGAGGACAGAAAATTCAACACCTATTCAAACCTAGAATAGTGTGATTACAAGTACTCTAAACAAACCCTAGACTCTAAGCCTCCAGCTCTTGATCTTCAATCTGTTTTCTGTACCTTCTTCCTTGGTCTTGTGCGCTTTATATAGCTCCTTGAATTTGGATTGGATTTGTCACAATATTTGATCAGATTTGTTAATTAAAAACTGAATCTTTTAAAACAGATTTTATCCCCAAAATCTTTTTAAATCTTCCACCTTTTAATTCTCCAACAAACCTGCAATCAAATCTCCCATGTAACAGAAAATATCTAGCCCAAGATATTCTCATCCAACGAGTCAACACTCTCCACAATTCCAGCTAATACGCGACCCTAATAACAACAAGCCCATGCTGTCATTAGCTTCAGTTCTGCAGGTCTGATGTTACAACATCACCTATGTGACATCAGACATCTACTTCAGCAACTAGCAACCTTAACACAACCCAGTGTTATGTGCAATGTTATTACATCAAGCCCATGACATCAAACATAGTTAACCTTCACAACTTAGTACAGCCCAGTACTAAGACTCAATGCTGCAACATCAACACCATGACATCAGCATTGAACACCTTGTTATTTTACCAAAATTCCAGCCAATCCAGGAACTTACAATCTCCCCCTTTGGCTAATTTTGGCTAAAACAATCTCTGCATCTTCAGAGACTTCAGCAGTGGAATATCTTCAATATTTTGAAACTTTAACTTGCAGCAGTTTGACAATCTTCATATAGTCTTCATTACTTGATCTGCTGCAGCACCATCTTCATTATTGACAACAGCCAATTGGTGCTCCCCCTCAAAAACTTGAACCAGCATCACAGCTGTTCAGTAGCTCACAATGTGCAACACATCTCTCCCTTGATGTCTGCTTTGCTGCACTCTGCACTCTTCAATGCTATGAATTCTTCACTAGCATCTCCACAACTATGCTGTCTATACTCCCCCTCCACAGCTGCATCATTACTTTTCAACTAAACACCTTTTATTTTTATTCTTTTAGCAGCAACTACTCTTCTCCTCATGGCAATTTTTAACTCTCCCCCTTTTTAGCCATAATTAGACAATTATCCCAATACAGTTAGTCCTAAACTAGCCCTCATTGTTAGCCTCACAGCCAGCAAACAGGCAAAACAAATCATAGAACAAAAAGTAGGTGCATAAACCAGCACAATATTCAAATTACAAAGCAAGCACATTTAGTGCAAAACAACAAAACAAGAAAACTAAACTACTAACAAACAGCAGATGGAATTCAGTCCTCATCCGAGCTGGTTTCATCTGCATCCTCATTACCTTCATCTGTATCTCCATTCCCATTATCTTCTCCCTGTTCCAAGTCTTTGATCATCTGCTCAATCTTCATCTTCCTAACAGTGCTGGTACTGATAACCATATCAAGGTCCTTGCAGGTTGCCTTTAATTCTTCAATCAGCTCAGATTTGGTACTACCCTTCTTAACTCCAGCACTTGATGTTGCAACAATGTCTGGAACATGACTCCCAGCAAACAGTTTGGGATGCAAAGATAGAGTTGATTCCCTCTTACAAGCAACCTCAGAACTGGTTAAGATTCCAGGATGTTGTTCCAAGATCATTCCACAGATAAGGGAAGGGAATGATATAGACATTTTGATAGCATTGGTAGCACCATGTTTCACTACTTGATCGAATATATAGCTTCCATAGTTGAACTTGACCTTTTTCCCCACAGCATAGATGAACCTTCCTAAACCCACAGTTATGGTGGTTTTGTGGTTAGTAGGTACCCAGTTAGCAGCACCAATTCTGTGCAAAATAACATACTTGATGCTGAGTTTGCTAGCTGTCAACTTATTCTTCAGAGGCCACACCTTAACTTGAGTGGCAGTGATCTCTCTACACACCTCATTGTCAGTTACCTCCAGCTCACACTCCTCTTCCTCAACTCTTCCTAGGTACCTATTGACAGTACTAGGAGAGAAGTCAATGCATTGTCCCCTAACAAACACCTTCCTGTAGTTTACACTTCTATTGTCAGAAATGTCTGTGGGAATGTTGACAACGAATTCCTTAACAAGTCCACTATAGCACTTGGGAAATCCGGTCACAGTTTTTAGTAGACCAGCACCATGAATCAGGTCCATAATTTCTTTCATCTGCAAGACATCTTTTCCAAGCTCCCTTTCTAGAGCTAACCTTCTTTGGCACACAAACTTCCATAATGAAGCACTGCTCGCATAGTGGAAAGATATGTTG
The DNA here is from genome assembly GCA_022829125.1 of Lathyrus tuberosus. Lineage (NCBI taxonomy): Eukaryota > Viridiplantae > Streptophyta > Magnoliopsida > Fabales > Fabaceae > Lathyrus > Lathyrus tuberosus. The sequence goes on along the minus strand of JALAZF010000199.1, from coordinate 1,526,064 downwards.
TCCACTGGCACTTCAGGGACATTCTCAGAAATTCTCTTTAAAATAGTCTTTCTGACTGGTGTGATGTCATGAACATCTTCCTCAGCTTCATCCTCAGACTCATATTGTTCCACAATCTTCCTCTTTCTTGGAGTCACCTCAACCTTGCTCCAGGCTTTAGTTGGCCCAACTCCACCCCTTTTCTTTTTATAACCTGAAGCTCTCTCCTTTTCTTTCCTTGTTTTTAGTCTTTTTGCCAAACCAGGCACAGCTCTTCCGATGACTTCATCATCAGATAAGTCTTCAACATTAATCACATCAGTGCTCTTTTCTCCTCTCAGAGCAGTCTCATCCTCCCTACTAGGCGATGTTCTGACATCCTTTTCAACATGAGTATTATCTGCCTCCATTTCAGAATCTTCGATTGCGGATACTGCTAATCTGTGAAGATCTGTATCAGTAGGCTGCATGTCACTCCTTTCCCTTGTACCCCGCTTACCCTCTATCCTTTCCTCAGCAGTTTGTGGAAACAGCACACTTGTAACAACTTTCATGGTTTCGGAATCCTTAAAGACAGTGGTAGGTCTCTTGGGAGTTAGTTTAGCAGGTCTTACAGTACCTGATTCAGGATAGATGGTGGAGAAGGGCTCAATGTCCATAGGCTTGACTGCTGACCCTTCGTCTGTGCAAACCCTAGCTTTTCCTTTTGCGGAACCCTGAATCTTGGTTGTAGAAGCCATGACTCCAGTTATAGAAGGTTGATTCTTGGAGACGAGAACGTTGATTCGTTGAGAGAATGGGGATTTGGAGAGTCGAGATGTTGCTGTACCGTCAAAGGGGGTTCTGAGGCTGAGAGCTTGATATGAATTAGCAATGACTTGTTCCCTCCATAAATCCTTTCCTTTTACACATTTTGAATCAGGACTCATTAATTTTGAATCACTTTTCAGCATCCTGATGTCACATTCTGATGTTATAACATCATTAGTTGAACCACTTTCAAAGGAACTCCACTGATAGCAATTATCTCTGGTTCTGACTCCTTTCATGATCACTTCATCCTTCTCATTTGTCACCAGGCACTCATCCTTTGAGTAGCAGACTTTGTACCCTTCATCACATAGCTGACTTATGCTGATCAGATTAGCATCCAACCCTTGGACAAGCATCACACTATCAAGAGTGAGTCCTTCAAGATTTTTCACTCTTCCAACTCCCTCTACAACTCCTTCTTCTCCATTACCAAAGACAACCTTGTTAGCATGCCCAGACATGATCTCCACCAAATACTCCTTGGATCCAGTCATGTACTTTGAACATCCACTGTCAAAGTACCAAGTTCCTTCTTCTGCTTCTTTGTCAGACAACCGAGCCAATAAGCACTTCCCCTTCTCCTTAGGTACCCATTGTTTAACAACTTTGGGCTTGTGCTTTCTCCCTCTGTTTTGAGGCTGAGGGTATCCATGCAGCTTGTAACAAGAGTACTGCATGTGTCCATACCTTCCACAATAGAAACATCTGATTCTATCATCTCTGAAGTGGTTAAACCTTCTCCCACCTTGATGATAAAGCTGTGGCTGCCACTCATAATGTTGTCTTCTCCTTCCAGAGTTGGCTTGTCTTCTATCGTGCTGATGTCTTCTACCATAGGTAGACTGTCTCTTGAACTGACGATGATGTCTTCTAGGCTGTCTCCCATGGTGATGAGGCTTTCTTCCTCCGTAGACATAAGGCACATCATTGTTAAATCTTAAGCCATGACTATACCCGTTGACCTGATGTTGAGACATCTGATGTGACATGCCCTGTTTGAACCTAGCAGCTTGCATGCTCTTATGGTATTGTGGGGGCATATACTGACTAGCTCTTTGTGGCTGCTTTCTCTTCTGATAAGGACCAGTCTTCTTCTCAATCCTCTTAGGTTGTGAAACATCAGCTTTCTTAGGAGTAGGATCCTGCACCTTTGGCTGATGTTGAGACAATGGTTGAGACATCACCACTTTGGTTCCTGAAGTGCTTGCTTCAGTAGATACTTTTCCCTCAACCACAAATCCTAATCCAGTCCTGTCTCCAGCTATCCTTTCCGTCTAAAGAATCTTGTCAAGAGTGTCTGTACCACTGTTCAGCATCCTAACAGACTTGGTCATTTGATCAAGATGAGCTCTTACTAGCACCACTTCATTTTCCCGATCAGCTTTTTCATTCTCAAGCTGAGCAATCTGTTGCTTGTGGCACTTGTTTTCTTGACAGACTTCAGCACTCTTAAAACACAGCTCTCTGTAGGTTGAAGCTAGCTCATCATAAGTGACTTCTCCATCACTATCATCATCAGATTCAACAATTCCTGTCAAAGCTGCAACATGCTTTGCTGACTCACTTTCACTTTCACTGTCAGAGTCAGACCAGGAAATTGTCAAGCCTTTATTCTTCTTCTTCAAGAATGTGGGACACTCTTTCTTGACATGTCCATACCCTTCACATTCAAAGCACTGAACTCCTTTATCTTGTGCAATCTTCTCTTCATCTTTCTCTTTTGACTTGCTGATGTCAGAAGAGATGTTCTTGACACTAGGTATATAGTTCATCTTCTTGAACACTTTATTGAACTGTCTTCCTAACATAACTATAGCCTGAGGCAGATCCTCCTGGGACTCATCATCTTTAGCTGCTGCAGGAGTGGAGACTAAGGCTATACTCTTGGGCTTCTTTTCTGGTTCTTCCTCATTCAGCCCAAGTTCAAATGTTTGAAGAGATCCAATAAGCTCATCAACTCATCTTGCTGATGTCTTGAGATTCTTCAATGGCTGTTACCTTCATCTTATACTTCTTAGAGAGGGACCTAAGAATCTATCTTACCAGCTTCTCTTCTGTCATCTTCTCACCAAGAGCACTGGATGCATTTGACAGCTCAAGAACACTCATGTGGAAGTCATGAATAGTTTCCTCTTCCTTCATCTTCAAGCTTTCAAACTTAGATGTTAAAAGCTGAAGTCTTGACATCTTTACTCTAGATGCACCTTCATGAGTAGCCTTCAAAATATCCCAAGCAGCCTTAGCAGTTTCACATGAGTTGACCAGCCTGAATATGTTCTTGTCAACCCCATTGAAGATAGCATTTAGGGCTTTTGAATTCCCAAGGGCAAGCTCATCTTCTTCCTTGGTCCATTCTTCTTCAGGCTTAGGCTTTGAGGTGCCTTCTTTATCCTTGCCAGCCTCATCTTTCTCACATACCTCTGGAGCTTTCCACTCTTTAATGACAGCCTTCCAAGCTCTGCTGTCTAATGACTTTAAAAAAGTAGTCATTCTAGGCTTCCAATACTCATAGTTTGAGCCATCCAAGATAGGGGGTCTGTTGACGAATCCTCCAACCTCTTTGTCCATCTTTCACCAGAAAGTACTTCCCTAGATCTCACCCAGAGATAGACAGGATGCCTGCTCTGATACCAATTGAAATTCTGGTACCAGACGTGTGATGTTAAGGTGCGATGTCACAACAACACACTCTGCAATAATGGACAGAATAAGCAACAGGAAAACACAAGGAATTGTTCACCCAGTTCGGTTCAACCAACCTACATCTGGGGGCTACCAAGCCAGGGATGAAATTCACTACTTGTAGATATAATTTACAGACTCAACACACCAGTTGACAATCTCCTAAACTTATACTCTACTAGTGACTTTCTACCTAAGAAACCACTTAGATATGAGAACACTACTCAATCCCCTAAAACACTCAAAGAACAACCTCTTTGAGATCCCTTGATCTTGCTTCCTAGCTTCGATCAATCAACAACTCTCTATTGCTTCACAGCTTCTAGAGAGGACAGAAAATTCAACACCTATTCAAACCTAGAATAGTGTGATTACAAGTACTCTAAACAAACCCTAGACTCTAAGCCTCCAGCTCTTGATCTTCAATCTATTTTCTGTACCTTCTTCCTTGGTCTTGTGCGCTTTATATAGCTCCTTGAATTTGGATTGGATTTGTCACAATATTTGATCAGATTTGTTAATTAAAAACTGAATCTTTTAAAACAGATTTTATCCCCAAAATCTTTTTAAATCTTCCACCTTTTAATTCTCCAACAAACCTGCAATCAAATCTCCCATGTAACAGAAAATATCTAGCCCAAGATATTCTCATCCAACGAGTAAACACTCTCCACAATTCCAGCTAATACGCGACCCTAATAACAACAAGCCCATGTTGTCATTAGCTTCAGTTCTGCAGGTCTGATGTTACAACATCACCTATGTGACATCAGACATCTACTTCAGCAACTAGCAACCTTAACACAGCCCAGTGTTAAGTGCAATGTTATGACATCAAGCCCATGACATCAAACATAGTTAACCTTCACAACTTAGTACAGCCCAGTACTAAGACTCAATGCTGCAACATCAACACCATGACATCAGCATTGAACACCTTGTTGTTTTACCAAAATTCCAGCCAATCCAGGAACTTACACCTTGCAAGGTATCCATGAACAAATCAACAAATTCTCTATCCGAAAGTGGCGGTTGAACACGAGCGGCGAACTCTCTCCATCTCTGAGCATACTCTCGGAATGATTCGTTATCTGCTTGAGACAAGTCTTGCAAATGCATTCGACTGGGAGCCATGTCAAGATTATAATTGTATTGCTTCACAAAGCCGTTAGCTAGGTCTGACCATGATCGAAAGCTACCACTCTGCAACTGCATATACCAATACAAAGATGCCACACTCAGACTGTCTTGAAAACAGTGAATCATGAGCTTGTCATTGTCGACATGTGAGATCATTCTTCTGCAGAACATCACCCAATGTAGCTTCGGACAGTTATCCCCTTTGTATTACTCAAACTTCGGCATTTTAAACTTTGGAGGCATTACCAGGCCAGCCACCAAACACATGCTCGAAGCATTCAAATCAAGAGTATCACGCCTCTCCAGGGCTGTAATATTTTCCTCCAACACACGGTATCTTTCGTCATCAATAGATCGTGGATCCTTAGGCTTCATCCTCGGAACTACCCCTTGGACATCTGGCATAGAGAAGGCAAAGCTCTGATAATCTGTGGCATCAAGAGAAGAAGAATGTCCGTCTTGGACAAAAGGAGGTTCTTGCTCAACTTGATTCTCGACAGGGATCCGCACTGGCTGAGTTTGAGCAACATTGTTCACCAGAGGTGGAATAACATTCTCATTTCTTTGAACATTGGCATCTCCCCTTGTCATGGCGGCCATAGCTTCCATAAGTTGATCCAACTGAGTTTTCATCAATTCAACGTCTGCCCGAGTCACAAACTGATTCAGCTCTCCTGAATTCATGATCTTTCCCCAGATTGACTCAGGTCCAATACGAAAGTCGGGAAATCAACTGCAGGTCGAGGCAAAGGATGGATGAGCTCACTGGTCTGGCCTGGAGAAAGGATATGCAAAATGATGCAAAATGCAAATGCAATGCAATAGTATGAATGCAATAAGACATGGGATCAAAGCTTCCCCATATTCTGAATAACTGTTGTGCTGTTGACTGAATAAGTTCACAGGTCTGCTCTGAAGAGAATACCGGAATACCAGAATACCGAAATATCGGCCTAATCAGAGCACCGACCCAATCAGAATACCGGGATGGTCAGAATGCCAGAATACCATAATACCAGGCTGATGAGTCCACATTGATAGGAAATCCAGAATACCGGGTATGTTGAAGGTCAAGGTTACCTGCAAACCTGTAAACAACTCGCCCCTCTCACATGTGGGTACTAAGATCCTCAGTATCCCGGGCTCTCAGGTCGAGAAATGATGATACGTTCACCATTTCTGGTTTGGCATCATCATCAATCGAGGAGGCCTCAACTGATTCTCCAAAATGAAAGGTCCTTAGCTTCTAGCACTGAGGTCGAGAAGCAATAGTACATTCATCCCTCGGGGTACAGTACTATCGCCAATCGAGGAGTGCCTCCACTGATTCTCTCTCAAAAGGGATATCCTATAGCAAGTTCCAAAGTGGGCCCTCGGGTGCGAGTGGGTTTGCCACAGAATGTGGTTTGCCACTGTCACCACTAAAGAGAGATGTTTCCACTAAGGTCCTCATGATCGGTCACTAGAGTCGACAGCTCTCTAGATCGACATCCTGGAATACACAAGATGCGTACGCCATGATGGGTCCCAAGATAGCCTCGTCTAGCTGTGAATTTAGTGATTACCCAACGTACACAGATGGAACGTAGGTCCCACTACTCTCCACTCTACATCTAAGTGTGTACTCAAGCCTGTGTACTGGGCTCATCTCTCAGAAATCCCATCCCGCCAAACAGACAGAACAGTACAACACAGTATAATATATGAAATGTAAATGCTAACATGCTGTAAATATGGTACAAGTAATAAAATACAGTAAACAGCAAATACAATACAACAGTAAACACCCAATGAAAGAAAAGCAAACAAGCGCTAGGATTGAATCGCTTAGGATGGACCAGCAATAGGTCAACCTGTCCCCAGCAGAGTCGCCAGCTGTCGCTCCCGGGATTTTCATCCTAGTACAAACGCGAAAGTGGCACCGAAACAGAGTCGTCAGCAATGTGTATTTATCCCAAGAGAGGGAAAGGAAACACTGCGTAAACCTGAAGGGAAGGAAAAGCATGGTCTTACGACCAAGAGAACTGGATTCGGGAGTCGGTTACGCGAGAGGAAGGTATTAGCACCCTCTCACGTCCATCGTACCCGATGGGATCCACGCTTGCTTGTCTCGATCAAAGGGTGTAAGGAAAGGATACTGGAAAAAGAACTGGAAAAGGAATGGAAAAGGAAAGGATAGAGAAAGAGAAACAAATGTAGGGAAAATAAAAGAAGTGCTCGCATGGGCCCTACCCCACTGCCTACGTGTCTCATCGGGAACATGAGAATCAGAGCGACGTAGTTCCCCTCACTAGGGATGGTTTGTTTGTGTTTATTAGTGGAATACGTCAACGTTCGCGTTCTAGCATTTTAGGTGTTACAGCTTGCTGTAGGGAGACTTAGGCGTTACCTGTTTGCGGTAGAACGGAAATGACGCATCCTTAAGGAAAGGAGTGAATGAGATGAGGAAAGAATTCTCGAAGGAAAGACGTTATTGTTTGTTTTTTGTCTTTTAAGAGTTTTTTCATTTGTTTGCATATGATAGTGTATCTAAATCTTAGTCATTTGAATGTGTACATTCTCACATTCCAAGATGGAATGAGTAAGAAAGTACACTAAGTGTGAAGAAGACCCTCACACTTAGTTCCAATTATTAAGGTTCAAACACACTAACATACTTGTGTTTATTAAGTGTTTTTGTTGATTATGGAATGAATAAGTGTTTTTTATTTGTACCTTCAACAAGTATTGCATTTAAGTCCCTCATACAAGATCAAATGTTTAACACATTGACCCAAGATGGGCTATATGCTACACATTCTAAGATTATAAGAGAAGACCCCTTATAATCTTTTCTTTATATGAAAGGCCTAAATGCAATAAGTGCCTACCTTTATTAGATATTTTGAATTTTCTTTGAGGTGAGAAGATGAAAGACTCAAGAGAGGAGAGAAAGGTAAAATCTATGTGAACTAAGATTCCATCCTAATTGATTAGTTAAGGGAGTGATCCTAATGGTTTGTGAGGTTTAAAACCTAACTCTAAAAGAAGAGAGAAGAGACTCAAAGTGTAAGAGAAAACGGAAGTTAGTTGTTAGTGTGCTCGCCAAGGATAGGGATCCTCGTGCCTACGTATCCTCATTAGGGAATGAGGAATCAGAGCATCCGTAGTTCATGGTAACGACCACGGATAGGAAACGGTCTCGATCGCATGGGTGCGAGAGAACAAAAGGGAAGGACACACAGAAAGTCTACGGGGAAACTCGGCCCTACAAGTCAACATGCAAAGATGGTCCTAAGGTCAGGATCAAGGGAAGTCTACCTAATGTTGTCAGGCATGGATTTCTATCCTAATGTCTCTCCTACCTCCGACTTAATCAAAAATTAAGTAGAGCGAGGAATCCTAAGGGATCATGTCATCAGACAAGTAAACACAGGATAAATCAATCACAAAATGAATTAAAAGCAACGAAGGAGCAAACGATATCAGTCAGCAATAGTATCACACAACCAAAGGGAGAAAAGGGAATCTTTAGCCAAGGGGTCATATCAACCGAGGCAAACAAGCTAGCTGTGGGAAGTAGGTACTCATCCAATGGTATCGAGAACCATGGAGAGCAGAGTAAGAAAGGGGAAGATGTGAGTCAGATCACATAAGCATCAGCATCAATCAATGCGAGCTATAGACAAGGCGTGGGGGTTGGTTGCGAACCCTATCTTCCACTTGACCGACTCGATAACAAGAGCAGGTAATGTTCAAAGCTTCAATCATGTAATGAGAGCTAAGAACGACTTGACTAGAATAACGGGGGTCGATTGCAAACCCTAACTTCCGTCAATTGCCTTCTTGGAGGTCTTGCCAGGGGGAATGGGAATGGGATGCCTCTTAGAGGTCTTCAGCACAAAGGAAAAAATGCGGAATTAGTAAAAGAGAAGAGAAACAATACCGAAAGGATATCAATCCGTAGCAACGTAAGCAAAGTATTAGCAAACCGGCAAACTTCTAGTAACCTAACATAAATGGGCAAAAGTGTTAGAAAGTGAAACGGATCCGTGAAAGGCATGGAACCAAATGCTCTTAAAAAAACAATAAAACAAATCCATAAGCCATAAACAGCAGCAACAACAGCGCTCCAACACCTGCATAGCTGTAAAAACCAACAACAAGTAAAAACAACCTATAAAAGCTACTATTTCCAGAACATAATGGGTGTGTATGCAACCAAACAGAATAGCAACATTCTACAACACACTTTGTCCGCAGCAGCTATGTATACAACAACTTCTACACTTAAACCACTTATCAAGTCAAGTGAGAATCACTACAAAACAAACTCAAAGGTTAGTCAAAATTCAAATGGAAATTGTCAACAAGAAGTAAATGAAATCAATACTAAATGTAAACCACAATTAGCCACAAATCTATGTAAAACACATTAAAGACTATTAGCAAAGTTACCAAATGAAACTATTAAGAAGATATTAACACTAAAACCTATGTTTAGTCAATGTTAGAATTAAGTCAATGTCAAACTATGTCAAAATTAATCTACAAAGTCAATTATCAAGCCATGTAAAAGGTCAATTAAAAAACACGGTTAACATCATCAAGTCAAAGTCTAAATCGAATTGAAATTAGTTTCTAAACAAAAGTTAATTGAAATTAATCTACAATTAAAAACAAAATCAAAGCTAAAATCACAAATCAACATTAGATCCTAATTCTAAAATCTATTTCTAAAGTTATTAAACCAAAAATAATTATCTAACACAATTAGCAAAAATCTAATTAGTGAAAACTACAACTAATTACCAAAAACTAAAATCTAAAATAACCAAAAGAGAAATTAATCAAAAAACCAATATAACAAGTAGGTGCAGAGTGAATAGGGGCGTGTGGAGATAAGATTGAGTGGGCTTAGAAACCCGACCCGGTTCGGCCTTACGCGCTCAAATTCCTTGAATTAACCCTAGAATAAACCACAAGCCTCGTCTTCTACATTTCCTTGTCATTCAACCTCTGCTTCTTCTCCACACCGCCGTCTCACTGTTCTTTCCATTTTTTCATCTCATAATTATGAAACACGTTCCCAAACAACCATGCTCAATCCTACATACCATCACCACCAACAACTTGTCTTAATTCTAACACACTTCAGAATTATCTTCTGAAAGGTTTGGAGTGGCGCGAAGAAACGACAATGATGATGAAGAGATCCCGAAGAATAATAGAGAAAATCCGGTGAAGGGCGAAGAATAGGAAACCCTAACATTCTCTGATGGAAGATTTGGGGGAGATCCCTTTGAATAAGGTTTTGTGATCGTGATTGTGATTTTGTGTGAATAATAGAACAGGACTCTCTCTCTATCAGTCTTCTCAATTCCTTCTCAAATTTGCTCTGCTATCGATGTTACTTCAGCATCATCTCACCAATGAATCGAAAACGAATTCAAACGATATCTACACCATGAAGCCAAACACACACAAGAAGAAAGAGGGATGATCGAGGAACTTACGTTGAATTGGAGCCCGTTCAGGTACGATTCGCCTCTTGTTCTTCTCTTTTTCGACTCCGCAACTTCGAATTTACGTCTCCCTATATCTTCTGTGTGAGTTCGTTGTTGTGTTGATGTTAATTCTTCTTCCTCTTGATTTTACGCAGGTTTTGATTCGAATTGCCGCGAAGTTGCGAATTTACAATGTTCTTGAACTTTGCAGGTCGAAGATCGATCGAAACAGCGACGAGGATGCAGATTGTTATCGAATCGATGAAGGTGAAGATAAATCGGATGTTGAAGATGATTTATGCAGGGAACTGAGGGTTGAATGGAGATGCAAGTTGATGGAAGGTTGAAGATCGAAGAAGGAGGATGAGAGGGGGAGGAAGAAAAATTGAAAATGGAGAGAGTTTCTGTTAGAGGTTGTTAGGAGAATTGGTTAGTTCTGTTAGAGAATCTGTTGAATGTTAGAATGGTTGTCTTTGATCATGACGAAGGAATTTGTGAAATTAGTTTGGGAAGAAAACTGTTATGGCTAGCCGCTGTTTGTTAAGTTAGATTAGGAAAAATCGGCTTGTGATGTTAACATGTTAATTTGTAACTGGTGCGCTGCCTGCTATTGTTTTTCTTTTTGCTGATACGAGCTGCTGTGCATTCTCTTTTAATTTTAGGAGAAGAGTGAACTAGATTTCCAATCACACCAACCGCTTCATAATGAATAGCAGCATCTTCTTCACTTCGCCGAACAATTCCATAAGGAAAGAATACAAACATGGACATTTGCTTGTTACTTAAGAATTGGATGTGAAAATGGATTTCTAATTTTAGACAAAATTGATATAGTTTATGATGGCTTGTTGAATGCGCTTTTGAATATGTTTCTTGGATTTGGAATTTGGATGTGAAAAAATGGAATTTAGACTTAGTTTGGAATTGAATGGAAAATGGATTTGGACAAGGCCTTTGGATATTTAATATTTGGTTATTGGACATGGATTTTTGGGTTGATGATTTTGAAAATATGGATTTAGAAAAAATGGTAAAAATGGTCTAATGGATTTAATATGGACATGAAAAAGAATGGATAAAAGTGGATATTAAAATGAAATGGATATGGACCAAAAAGTGGTTTTGGATATTTGAATATGGATATTTAGGAAATGGACTCTTGTAATGGATTAATCAAAGAAAATGGTTTAAGCAAAGGTTATGAAAAAAATGGATTTACAAAATGGATATTGGATATTGCCTTTGGAATTAATGAAAAACGGTATTAAATGAATATGGGTTAGAAAGTGATTTAAAACGAATATCAAAATGGTTATGAGTTAGAAAAAAGGAGTTGTGTCTCGAATTCCAAGCTAGTCACATGATCACATTCAATCCACATCCAACTTCAGATCCAAAGTGACTAGGAAAACCTCAGATCAGGAGGATTACAACGAGGAGAATTCAACTTCTTGCTCCAACTTAACCGGGAATAGAAACAGACTGAATCCCTTATGAATAAGGCCAAGAAAATCCTTTGATCCCATGTCTCAAAAAACCAATGCAATGATATGATTATGAGTTATGACCTAAAAATGCAGATGAACGCCAGCTGTCGCTCCCTGGATTTTCATCCAACGGTACAAACGCGAGAGTGGCACCGAAACAGAGTCGTCAGCAATGTGTATTTATCCCAAGAGAGGGAAAGGAAACACCGCATAAACCTGAGGGGAAGGAAAAGCATGGTCTTGCGGCCAAGAGAAAGGGTAAGGGAGTCGGTTACGCGAGAGGAAGGTATTAGCACCCCCTCGCGTCCATCGTACCCGATGGGATCCACGCTTGCTTGTCTCGATCAAAGGGTGATAGAAAAAGGATACTGGAAAATGAATGGAAAGAGAACGAGAAACAAATGTAGGGAAAATAAAAGATGTGCTCGCATGGGCCCTACCCCACTGCCTACGTATCTCATCGGGAACATGAGAATCAGAGCGACGTAGTTCCCCTCACTAGGGATGGATTGTTTTTGTTTTCTAGTGGAACGGCTAACGTTCTGGCTCAGGTGTTGCAGGCTCGCTGGTCCGAGTGCGTTACCATCTTGCAAGAGAACGAGTAGGAGCACGTTCGTACGTTGAGAGTGAATTAGGTGAGAAAAGAATTCCCGAAGGAAAGACGTTATTGTTTGTTTTTGTCTTTTAAAAGTTTTGTTATTTTGTTTGCATATGATAGCGTATCTGAATCTTAGTCATTGGAATGTGTACATTCTCACATTCCAAGATGGAATGAGTATGAAAGTACACTAAATGTGAAGAAGCCCCCACACTTAGTTCCAATTATCAAGGTTCAAACACACTAGCATACTTGTGTTTATTAAGTGTTTTTGTTGATTATGAAATGAAGAAGTGTTTTTCTTTATTTGTACCTTCAACAAGTATTGCATTTAAGTCCCTCATACAAGATCGAATGTTTAACACATTGACCCAAGATGGGCCATATGCTACACATTCTAAGATTATAAGAGAAGACCCCTTTATAATCTTTCTTTATATGAAAGGCCTAAATGCAATAAATGCCTGCCTTTATTAGATATTTTAAATTTTCTTTGAGATGAGAAAGAGAAGGACTCAAAAGCGGAGAAAAGGTAAAAACTAAAGGGGACTAAGACTCACCCTAGTGTTAGCATGCTTGGAGGTCCTAAGGTTAAGTGCGGTATGAAAATCTAATCCTAAAGAGAGGAGAAGAACATAAGAAGCAACTTACTTCCAAGATGGAAGTTAAGTTGATCTTAAAGAGGGATGAAGAAAATTAAGCAAACAGAAATGAATCAACAATTAATCCAAAAATAGGCAATTAAAATCATGGTCAGGAATAACCAAGCTAGAATTAAAATGCTAATAAAAGAAAAAAGATTAAAATCTAACGAGAAGAGTTAATCTAAAATTCTAAAATAAATCCTAAAATTAGTTCAAGTTAAATCTAAACTAATTCTAAAAACAATTAGTCCTAAAATTAATTCTAGTATTAAAACTAATATTAAAATCTAAATGGAAATTCTAATTAATTTCTAATTAAAACTAAAATTCTAATTAGCCAAATTCTAAAGTTAACTAATCATTAAAAGTGAGTTAACCAAAATCATGATTAAGAACTACAACCAAAATCAAAATTAAATTCTAATCCCTCTAATTAAAATCTAATTTCTAAAACTAAAATCTAAATTCTAAAATTATTATCCTAAATTTATTAGCTAAACAATTATTGAAATCAAAATTCAATTAAAAAACAATTAAAGGGTGGGGCGCCGTCAATAAAGCTGTTTGGAGCCTAGTCCAATCCACAATCAGCAATTCCAACCCAACAACCCTTGCACGAATGGAGGGTGGATTCAGAAACACTATGGTGCAAAATGAAATTCACCTGGGGTTCAGTAAGGCCCAAGGACTTGTACCGCAAAAAGGGGGGTGCTCCAAGTGTTCTGGAGGTGTGAAAATAGGCCCAGCGTTTGGGCTTACCAGCAGGCCCATGACCTCGTCCAAAGTGAGGGAGGTGCAGCGTCAAAACACTGGTGGTGGATAGCAAATAGGATGTGTGGGCTTGGAACCCGGTCCACATTGAAAAGCCCGGTTTAATAAACATAAACCCTAAGAGCAACTTTCCTTCATCTTTCCAAGCTCAACCGCCGCTGCTCTCTCACTCAATTCTCTCCTTCCTTCTTCTAACCTATGCGCCGCCGTACCTTCTCATTTTCGCCGGAACTCATCCTTCATCTTCAACAAACCTCACCGCCCTCAGCCACACCTTCTCACGGCTCTCTCCTCTGCTTCGCCTAAACTCCTTCCATCTCCACCATTCGCAACGTTCACTTACTTCCTCCACGAACCTAATCCCTCTTAACACGATGTCGGTAACGCTCCCCGCCGCACCATGGCATTATACCGGCGATGGCGGAAACACGAACGAACTCACAACGCATCGCCTCAGCCTGCTCCAACCACCTCACACGGACGCACAATGTAATCGGAGAAGAAAGTAGATCGTAAATTCGAACGGTGAAGTACAGATCGACGAACGCACAGCAAACACGTGAACAATACAAATAAAGTGCGAAATCAAATTTTGGATCAAGATCACGTACCTACCGGAGAACCGTCCGATGCGTCTTCAGATCGGAGGATAGGAATAGAAAACCAGAGGTAATATCCACTCTACTTTGAATCTTGCGCGTTCTTATTCCTTGATCTCGCGATCTTCCTCTTGAATTTGGCTTCGTTCATGTTGTATGTTGCGAGTTAATCACCGACTTTGCAGGTTTTCAAATTTGATGGAGATTATTGTCCAACGATCCAGAAAATGGAGCAAACAAGGATTTATTGAAGTAGCTTTGATGCAGAATGGAGTTGGATTATGCAGGTGGATGAATTTTGCAGAATTGAGGAAAGTAACTTGAGGAATTTCAGGATGAATCTCAGAAAAAGAGAGCGAGAGTTTTGAAGATGAAGAAGTCTTGAAACGGTTGTGATAATTGAAGCTTGGCGATGAAGATTGATGAGGAGTTGCAGAGAATTGTTGAAGAAGATGAAGATTAGAGGAATGAGAATTGAGAAAAAAGTGCCGAATGAAGAAGTTGAAGTGTGGAAGAAGAAGAGAAGACTGAAGAATGAAGGTAATGTCGGTTTTATAGCAGAAATCGGATGAGGGTAAAATAGTATTTACAGGTGAATTCGGTTAGAGTTTGTTAGAATTCTGTTAGAGAAGTTAAAGTGTTTGTGAAATTCTGTTATGGTGGTTTTTGAGTTTAGTTAAAAGTGATTTTTTGAACTATTATGTAACGATTTTTTCTGGTGTACAATTTTCTGGTGTAATGAACTAAATCAACCATGCTGCTATGTAATTATTTTTCTCTTTTCATTTTTCTACTATGTGACCACGTTAAATAACCATGAGGCTGCATCAAGGAAAGCCTTTTCCTAGGTAAGGAATTGAGTATTGTGTATATTTGGGTATTTGGAGTGGTTTATGGAATCTCGATTTTGATTATAAAATGGATTAGTGATTTTGGAATGAAAAATGGTCATGGATTTAGACTTGCATTTTAAATGTGGATGGATAAGAAAAGATGATTTTAACGTGGTTTGGAAATGTGGTTAAGATAATGGATTAATGGATATGGTTGGATTTAAATGAATATGGGTAATGAATTTTGTAATATGGGTAAAAAAAAAGAAATGGAAATTGGATTAGGAAATATGGATAATATTGGAAAGATGGATTTGTAAATTGGACTTAGGAATGAATATTGATTATGGATTAGAAATATGGTTTAAAATAAGAAATGGATTAGAATGGAAATTAAGAAAAAAGGAATGGATATGGACAAATTGGTTTATGTGGAGATAAAATTGAAATTGGTTTGAATTGGATAAAAATGTGGATATTTAAAATGAAATGGATATTTAGGAAATGGACTCTTGAAATGGACATGGATTGGTATTATGGATTTGGAATGGGAATGTGGGTTTTTTATTTTGAATATGGATGATGAAATTGGATATAACTATATTTGGGAAATGGTTATTGGGTAATTGGATTTACAAATGAAATTGAATTTAGGAAAAGGTGATTAAATGGCTAATGATGGACAGAAAATGGATTATGGATAAAAACCAATTTTGACTCTTTCACCCATGCTACTGGCCCACTGTTTGTTAACCTGATGAAATCCACCCACACCAATTTGACCTTGAATATACACCGCCTGAGAAACAACCGCTTTGAATGCACACTGATAATCTTCTGAACATGGAAATCTCAAACCAAAGGAAGATGCCTTGATCACACGTCTTAGGAACCCAATGCAATGATATGATTATGAGTTATGACCTAATGGATACAAAATGAACGCGAAGCGAAAGCCAGAAAAAGTTAGAAAAAGGTAGGGCAAATTTTGGGGTGCTACAACCGACCCAGGTGAATTTAATAAACTAGCCTCCAGCTTTACTCACTTCTCACTCTCAATCCGTGTTCTCTCTCATTGCATATCCACCCTTTCTCTATTCACTCTAAGTTTCGCTACTCTCTCTACAGTTTCAGGTTTCTCTCCATATGCCTCTCTCACTCAATCCTCTCTCGCACGACATATTCTTCCATCTAGCTACTTCTTTCGATCTCCCTCTCGCGCATCTACCTCACTCGCTCGTGTTCTCATGACTGCTCCGATCGCCACTCCTTCACTCGATACAAGCAAACAAATGAGAGGAACAATCAACACACAGCAGCACAAATCCAAACCCTAACCCCAATCGAAACCCCCCAAGCTTCAAATTCATTAAACAATTATGATTACAAGCACAGAGAAATTGAAAATAAAGCAAAAGAAAAAAAATCTGCACGCAGCAAGGATCAACAATGTAACGGAAAAGAGATAATGTTTCACCTGGCGAGCCCAACGATTCAGGTTAAGTTATCCCTGTCCTCTTCTCTTCCTCGCTGTGTATTGTGAAAATGTGGGGCACTCTGCTTCCGCTTTGTGCATGTTTGTGAATCTGCGCTCTGTTGTTTTTGAACTCTCTCTTGCCTCTGTGTGTTCGTTGTTGTTGTTGTTGACTTGCAAATTTCTGATGTGTGGTGATGTGAATCTGTTGCTGTGTTGTTTCTCCGATTGTTTTTTCTGCGATTGAATTTTTCTGCTATGTGTGTATATGAATCTCTGAATTTTTGTGTTATTGTTTGTGTGTAAGCTTTTCTTTTTGATGTGTTTTTTTGTGAACTCTGTGGAAATGGTGAAACGTGTTGTGATTTTCTGAACTGTGAATTCTCTTCAACTCCCAGATCCTTTTTCTCCCCTGGTGTGAATGAAGCAGCCCCTTTTATAGGCTATACAACTTAAATCTCTGATTACGACTTGAATTCGTAAGATTGTTCTGCCAACTCTTGCTTTGGAATGTATTAAAGCTTGTCCTGAACATCTTTGCGACAAATGTTGAACTGGTTTTTAATGCTGCTTGATTGTGTTGGATATTCTTGATGAAATGATGATTTCTTGCCGAAACTGTTACCGACATGTCGAAAACCATTGTGAAAAAATTTAATCGCAGTCTGATTGTGTTGGAAAGAATTAAAATTGTTTTTGATTGTGCGAAAATGAATCTGATATCTTTCTGTTTCTGTCGCAACAACTTTGTGAATTTTATTGATTATGTTTGTGAACCTGTTTTGGAATGTAGGGAACATGTTTTGGAGCTTTTGCTGGCTGTTTTTGGGAATAGTTTATGATTCTGTCGAGACTTAATGACCATTTTGATTACTCTTGATTCTAAGCTCATAAGTCTCTATTCTCATCTTTTGAAATTCTTAACAGTAGTAACCTTAAAGCTAAAAGTCTGCAGTTTGTTCACTTCCAGTTTAAGTGCAGCGCTGAGTTATGGTCTTCCAACACGACTGTCTCAACTTAATGTTCTGAAGAAAAGTTCAAAGATGGATCTGACGGTGGCACTGTCGAAAAGATTTTTCGCAAGTCTTTGATGAATGATTTGACCTTTAATGCAGTCCAGCCGAGCACAATTACCAAGTGACCATTGGATAGAATTTCTAGTAAAATGTCGCACGTGAGGTGTAGTTGTGTTGATGACGTAACACTTTTTTCCTCCAATTTGATGGGAATCCAATATTCAAGACTTGCTTTTTGATTGTTCTTGTAAATTCTGTAATGAGCTTTGAATAAGCATACAGTCACGTTTGAATGATGACAACATGTAGCATAGAAATATTTGGAGTGTTTTGGTTCATGGCCTTGTAATGAATTCTCGATCCTAACTTGTAAAAAAAACATTTCTTTGAACACTTTGCATTTTCTTTGTATTTGGAGTGAACTTTGAATTATTTTAAACTCTTGAAAACCTTAAGGACCTTTGGATCTTGCACTTATATTCTTGAGTTTGAATCCTTTGAATGAAATAAATTGAGGTTTTTCTAAACTTGAACTTAGACCATTGATGATGAATTCCAAATGATTGGCCTCGAAATTTCAAAATTCCTTTTGATTACACCATGAATGAACCTTGGAGGACTTAAATTCAAATATGAATCTCAAAACAAATGGTGCACTTTGAAAATCACTGGAAAAGCTCCTTGAACTGGTAACTTGAGCATGAGACCATAATCCAACTTGAAATAACATCTTGAATTTAAATCTTAAATTTTAATAAAGAACATGAATCTTGAATTTCACTTTGAGACTCCCTCGCCTATACTTGCTTCAGGATTTTAGTTCAAACTTAACGCTTCAAGTTTATTGATCATGCACTATCATCAAGAAGATCCCCATTTTATCCTTTAAGCTTTAGATGATGATTCATTCTTATAAATGAGAACAAATCTTGGACTTGTTCTTTGTTACTAGTACAACCAAGGTCTGAGTGACGACGAACTTAGTGCACGAGCCACAAGGATACAACCCATAATATCACTTGCCACGAAATCCACAACCACTCCTCAAATAACCATGCTCAATACTAATAGCGAAAAAAACCCTTATTTTTCTTGAGACATACACAGAGCTTCACAGAAATCTTGAAGAGAACGACCAGCAAAAAAACCTTAGGATCCTTATTAATCATAATCCGTTGATCACGTCTTGAGGTACTTGACTGAGAGAATAAACACCAACTCCACTTGAAACCAATGTTCCTACACAAACTTGTTAGTGATAAAACATATAGATATGCGAGATGATGCACACAGAGGTGGAATCTTATGGTAAAAAATTAGGGTATGACAGATGCCCCTATTTAAGTTTCTTCTATCTGGAGATATGGAGATTGAAATCTTCGTCTCGACGAGATAGGAGAGACTTAAATACAAACATGCACAATTTTTGGCTCTAAGATACCACAAGACGCACATGATATGATATGAAATGATATGAAATGAATGCAAGACAGAGATCCTGAGGGGAATGATGCCACAGGGGGAAAGTGTTACAGTTGTGTCAGAAACGAATTTAAACAAACCAAAGTATCTGGAAAACATCATCCAAGAATGGCATTGGATGAAAAAAAGCACCAAACATCCAATAATGGCTTTGGATGAAAGGTAAACTCACAATATCTAAGAAGGCAACAGATGAGAATGAGACAAAATAATGTAATCCGAGAAGGTATCGGACACAAAGAAACCAGTCATCCAATAATGGCTTTGAACGAAAGGTACACTCATAATATCAGATAATGGCTTCAGATGAAAGTGAACAAGGTAAAGAAACCAGACATCCAATAATGGCTTTGAATGAGAGGTATAATCATAGTATCTAATAATGGCTTTAGATGATTGTGAACAAAGATGACATTCAAGAATGGCATTGAATTCAAAGAAACCAATCATCCAATAATGGCTTTGAATGAAAGGTGCAATCACAATATCTAATAATGGCTTTAGACAAAGTGAACAAGGTAAAGAAACCTATCATCCAATAATGGCTTTGAATGAAAGGTATAATCACAGTATCTAATAATGGCTTTAGATGACTGTGAACAAAGACTCGATCTGGAAGAACATCAGAAAGAGAGACACATCCGAAAAAGCATCAGATGGTAAAGAAACCAGACATCCAATAATGGCTTTGAATGAGAGGTAAACTCACAATATCTAACAATGGCTTTAGATAATTGCGAATAAAGACTCGATCTGGAAGAACATCAGAAAGAGGGTCCCATCACGAAAAACATCAGATGGTAAAGAAACCAGACATCCAATAATGGCTTTGAATGAAAGGTAAACTCACAATATCTAATAATGGCTTTAGATGAATGTGAACAAAGAAAACCAGTCATCCAATAATGGCTTTGAATGAAAGGTATAATCACAGTATCTAATAATGGCTTTAGATGACTATGAGGTAAAAGGTGAGATCCAAGAAGGCATTGAATGTAAATGGACCAATCATCCAATAATAGCTTTGAATGAAAGGTAGGACTCAAAATCTGACAAGGCATCAGACGCGAATGAGACAAAAGGTGAAATCCAAGAAGGCATTGGATGTAAGGAAAACCACAATGTCCAGGAAAGCATTGAACGACTATGAACAAGAAAATACCCAAGAAAACATTGGATAAACATGACAATACCTGTTTGGTAGGTGCCAAGTAAGTTGGACTTTGACGACAAGGTAAGACGCTGATAACAACACGACCTATGGAGAATGCAAATGAGTGCAAAATGAGGATGACACTCTTTTGCTATGCATATGTATATGAATTATGCCATGATATATGATCAAATGCAAATGTAAATTCAATGCAGACGTCGAAGACACGACTCGACTCTTTGGTGGAGAAGACAAAACTGGAATACTGATTCCTCAACACAGAGATCACTGTCATTCTGCTTTGGAACTAAAGATGCTACTGAGCACAAATCTGCCACACTGGTAAATTGTATCAATTTACTGATCCATGTAGGAAGGGTGGAAAGCTGCTTGGGGATTCTTCAAGTAAACTACCCCAGATTAGTTGACTGTTGTATATGAATTGATCATTGCTTTAATCGGATTAATGTTGTAAATGACTGCTTAACTACGCTCTTGGAAAGCTTGCCCCAGTATGAGTCTTGAAAAAGTCTTCTGTATAAACCAATTCTGAGAAAGACTTGCACTGAACAAATCTTGAACTAATTCTTCAACAGGATCTAGAAAGAGCTTGCCCCTGATTGGATCACCGACCAAGTTTCTCAACTGTTTGAAAGTTCCTTAAGAGGAAAGCCAGTTTGCAAACAAGAGTGTTCATATAAACATAGTAAATGCAAAGTTCATGCAACTTTTGAAATCAAAATCATTTTTGGAAAGAGATAAAACAATAGGGTCACTGGTTAGAACACGGTGGTTCAAGACGTTTAAAAGTGAAAGATAAAGCAAAAAGGCGTGATGCCAAAAAAATGATCTGCAACGATCTTTAGGAGTCAGTTTACGCAACCTCGTTGTAGTATGCTTTCAAAATAACCTTGCTTCAATTAGGTCTTTTGAGGGTTATAACGTGGCCTGGTTCACGGTTTGAGAAACAAAGGATAAAGGCTCAAAGTTTATTTGTACCCACCCAATCTTCGTGATGATCTCCAGTCCTACACTCAGTTAACTCAGACTTTGCACTCAGGTTCCCATAGGTTAGGGATTGCATTGATGATAGTGATGATGGTTCAGAAGTTAAGGGACTTTTGAGGTGACAGTCACTACTTCCTTATAACTCTTGGTTGTTTTTTTTATTGAGGATTTCATGGTAAGGATTTAAAGATTTCTCCTTTTTATTATCCCTAACTTTTTCCTGAACTGTTTCTTGTGAATCTTACAGTCAGCGGGATGCCCCAGTTTTTTGTCTGCCTAAGTCTCCTTCACAGGTTTCGACTTAGCGGGCTTTTTTTTCCTTTTTTTTTTTGATTTTTTTTTTATATTTTTTTTTAAAGAGAGTGACTGCTTGGCTTAATGATTACGGTGAACCATCATCGACTTTTGACTTGAAAGACATCTTTGACACTTGCTTGTTGCGTGCGAAGGAAAAATTGAGAATGCAACCTTTTTGTTGAAAGATGTCTTGCATGAAACTCTTGTATTTGAATGCACAACTGAGAACTACCCTGCCCCAGGTTAAGATTGTGGGTTTTTATTTGTAAAGAAAAGGAACTCCTACTTCAAGGCTCAAAGGGGTTGACGAGGGTTTATCTTCCTTATTTCTCCAGTGTTTAGGAATTGAAACAATGCCTTACATCCTCAGCAAAGTTTTGATTTGAAAGCATACCAACAACAATTATGAATATAACGTTTTCATCATCCTCCCTCTAATCTTTGTGTAATCAGAAGAAAGTGAAAAAGAGATATAATATATTTTTTGTTTTTTTTGTTTTTGTTTTTTTTGTTTTGTTTTTTTTTGAAAAGGAAGACATAAAGATGTAAATAGTAAACACAAATGAATTGAATCCAAAAGTCGCAATGCTCATTTTATTAATTATGAAAGTACAAACATGATTTGAAAGCAAACAGCTAATACAAGATAAGGAAAATGCAAGCAACAAGAAACAAAAGTCTAGTGACTAGTCAGAAACAAGAGTGAGTTGTCCTGTCTGAAACACTGAGGTCTGCTGAAGTCAACTGAAGCTTCACTTAGCGTGCTCTGGCAAAGGATTGTTCTTGACATTTGGATTGGTGTCACGAAAGGAGAGAATACCAATTCTAATCAGATCTTGTACTCTAGCCTTCAATGCAAAGCAATGTTCCAGGTCGTGACCTGCACCACCTTGATGGTATTCACAATGAAGATCGGTCCTATAGCCGGCTGGAAGAGGGTTTGGAGGAGGAGGCAAAGGCCTTGTGGTAATCAAACCTTTCTGAACTAGCCCAGGATAAAGTTCAGTGTATGTCATTGGAATAGGATCAAAATTATTCATATTACGGTACTGATTCTATCCAACAGCTGGACGTTGAGGAGCTTGAGCTGGTCGTGGAGCAGCAATAACAGGAGTAACAGCAGCAACAGCGGAGTGATCAACATACTGGGGTTGAGGACGATACCTTCTGGTTTCAAACATAACAGCATTGGCATGATCTTCTCTCTTCTTCTGGAAGTTCCCATAGGATTTCTTCGCTCCATTAGAAGATTCAGCAGCTTTGGATACTTTACCATTCTTAAGTCCTTCCTCGAGCCTCTGACCAATAGTAACCAAATCTGTGAAGCTGGATGAAACACTACCAATCATCTTCTCCCAGTAGAATGGAGACAAGGTGTCCATAAACAGTCCAGTTAATTCTTTCTCTGCCAAAGGAGGTTCAACTTGAGAAGCCAACTCTCTCCAGCGCTGAGCATATTCCTTGAAAGACTCTTTATCCTTCTGAGACATGTTTTGCAGCTGACGGCGGTCAGGAGCCATGTCGAGGTTGTACTTGTATTGCTTCATGAATGCATTAATAAGATCCTGGAAACAGTGAATGCTGTTCTGTTCAAGATTCATATACCATTTGAGAGAAGCTCCACTCAGACTGTCTTGAAAACAATGGATAAGCAACTTCTGATTCTTGGCATGAGCAGCCATCTTTCGGGTATACATGACTAAATGAGCTCTTGGACAAGAATCACCTTTGTACTTCACAAAATCGATAATCTTGAATTTAGCAGGCATAACAAGGTCAGAAACCAAACCCATGTTTTCTGCATCTAGATTGAAGAAATCAGTACCCTCTACGGCTCGGAGTCTCTTGTCTATGGTTTGAAACTGTTCACGGACAACCTCAGGTTCAACAAAGTCTTCATGGTCTTCACCCTGAGCAATGTCAGCATTGTACTCATAAAGAGGGTTCTCAAATGGAGGTCGAGTAGTCTGGGCAACAGCATGAACCACAGGTCTAGGCTCGGAGAAAACTGGAGCTTGAAACACTGGTCTTGAAGTCTGACCAATCATAGCAGTAGATGCAAGAGGTGGTGAGTAGTTGGGAGGTAAACCAAACTCTAGCCAAGTGGAAGGTGGCATTTGAACCGGTGAAGGATCAGCATTTGAAACTTCCTGAATGACAGTCCTTTGGGGTTGCTCTCCTCTAGCAATCAAGACTTGGAGCATTTCAGTGAGCTTTGCCATGCTTGACTTAAGGTCGTCGATCTCCATTCGCATATCAACATTGTGTGCTTCTTTCTCTTCCATAATGCGTCTGTAGTTAGCTCTAGTCTGGTATCGATGTCGAGGAATCAGCTTGACAACTCACAGGTGACACTGAAGATAAAGATAGCTGGAAATGAGCTGCTGGACAAACGGATGCATGCAAAGATGCAAATGATATGCCATGTGATGCAATGGTTTCAAGGAACTCAAAAGTAGGTTGTAAACATTTCGTAAAAAAGGTTTCATTTTATAATCCATGATTTTTTATTGATTTTGCAAATGAAAGAACAATTGAGTTTCTTGAAACCGAATGGTTATGCATGAATGCATGAATGGATAAACACAAGCAAAGCACGCAGGCAAAGAGCCCTAGGTTTGAAAGGTCACAGCATGGAGCCATGGTCTACCCTTCCCAAGGTATGTACTATAGGTTTATTTGTACCTGCTGAACGGGTTCTACAAAGTTCCCAGAGTCTACAATCCATCTTTCGGATATTATCAATTTTCCAAATCACTTGGTAGTCAATAATATTCTCAAGAGAATCTCGTCTGAGTGTAGTATCGCGTAACGGCTATTGCAGAAATAGACTCCCGCATAGTCCCCGCACTACATCCTAATAGGCCAAGTTGGGTTAAAGGTAACTACGGTCCCCAGTCCCGAGGGCCTTTAGATCGAAACCATACCGTCTTCACGAATGAACTCGTTGGACAAATATTTTATTCGAGAGGGCCTAGACTGAGTGGTGAAGTCTCAATTTACTTTTTCAGGAATCGACTCCCTCAAAGTATCATTGAAGTCTCACTGTTTTCCTATCTTAATTTCACTCTAGTCCGGGTGTAGGACTTTGTCTCACCATGCAAATAGTACCCTGCACACAGAAAAATCAAGCAAAACAGGTATATATACAGATATAAAGATATATAGGCAAATAAGCAAATAAATAACATAAATATAAACAAGTTAGGGGAAACCCTCGAAAAGTCCCCAGTGAAGTCGCCATTTCTGTCGCGGTGAGAATCGGATGTCAAGCTATCATGTTAACTTGAATCACAATTTTTGAAATTCACCACCGGTCTTTATTTTATCCAAAGGAAAGGGTTAAAGATCGAAAAACCTAATAAGAGATCTAAGGTTCGGGGGTTGGTTACGTCTAGGGAAGGTATTAGCATCCTAAACGTCTGTAGTACTCTACAGGAACCTCTTATTATTATTTATGTTATTTATTGCTCACTTGCTAAGGGTATGTGCTAAGGGAAAGGACCTAGAGGTTGAGGGCGATGCTTAAAAAGCAATCGACTTACAAGGGAAAAAAAGCTCGATGTGAATCGAGAGTTTATTTAAAAAAAAAGGTTTAAATATACAGGCGAAAAGCAAGATATTGGTAATATCTCTCTCGAAAAGCAAAAGCGTGGTACCAACCGGTAGGAGCTGTAACTCCTGCTATCAACCATATGCCTGTTCCAACGTATCAACCTCAGGTTGCTTAGAGCCAACCGAATCAACAATATCAGCAAAGGAAACAACAACCTCTTCAGCAGGCTTGTCCACCGTACAACAATAACAATCGTACAATGCGACCACCAGGGTTCGACCCTATACCAATGTTGTACGCAGAACTGTTTCCACTACTACTGGTTAAGGGGCATGTCCAAACCAGGTCTCCTCTTAAAGTACCAGAAAATCTGCCTTTTTGGTTCAAGGCAGATCAGACTTGCCCTTACCATCAAGGGGAACCAGGGCATAACATAGAGAACTGTCTCAACTTCAAATCCAATGTGCAGAAGCTTGTCAGGAACGGGGTCCTATCAGTAACACCTCAAAATTTGCCCTTTTGTTTCTGACCTAACTGGTTTATGCTTCCGTTCATCTGTATTATCATTCCTGCATTTTGCATTTTTCTTTTGAGCATGGGATCAAGGTATTCTTTCAACAGCTCAGGCGTCATCAGATCCAATACGATTGTTAATAGTGTTCAGAGTCAAGCAGATAGCTTTCCCGGTCCTTTTGAGCATTTATTTTGCTCATTAAGTGATTGGATGATCAGAAACTCCGGCAGTCAAATTTTTATCAGTTATTCAGCACCAGACAGTTGTTATCAGCAATTCAATCCGAGTGCGAAAAACATTTCGTAGCATATTTCAAGGGTATTCCAGTAGTAATACCAGTTGGCAAGTTTCAGAGGTCTATCATGGTTCAGAACAGGTGGAACCGAGCGAATATCCAAGTTTCCCTCTTTTTGGCGCCAATTTTTGAATTTTTGAACTGAGTAATCGATTACTCAAAGTGAGTAACCGATTACTCTGGGCGAAATTGTAAAAAATGTGGCATTTTCAGCACTGCAGAATTTTGGGGTGTTTTGTGGTCATGTGCTTGGCTTGTGCATGTGTGGGAAGGATCTAGAACTGATATTTTCATCATTTTCCACCCAAAATTCAAATTCTCTCCATCATTTTTCCACTCTAATTCCTCATTTCATTTCCTAATTCATATTTCATCCCAATTTCCACTCACTTAACCTCACTCCCAACCCAAACTTAACTCCTAACCTAGGGGTTATTTAAACCAATTTATTCCAAACCTCACCAACCAAGATCATTTTCACTCTCCAATTTTTCAGAATTTCTCTCAAATCTCTCTCACTTTTTCCACTTTTCATCTTCATCTTCAACCCCTCACCAAAGCTCCATATCCATAGATTCACAAATTCTTCATTGGAATTTGTGAATTCTTGAGCTAAACCTCCATTACATCATCATTCTTGGTTCAATTTTGATATAGCTACTGGTTTGGATCTTTGAATCACTTTTGGGAGCAGCTTTTGATTATTTGGAGTGTTCTTGCTTGGATCTTGAAGTTTCTTGCTAGGATCTTGAAGATTATTGTGTAGATCTCTGGTTTTCTTGCTTGGATTCACCAATTTTTGTGCTCAACAATCACCAAGGCAAATCTCAGCCTTGTAGGTTGGTTTTCCTTAGATCTATGTTTGATTTAGCTTAATTTCATCTTATGCAATGTAGATTCTTGGTTTGTGATGTGATTTGATCCATTTGCTTGATTTGATTTGTGATCTTGTTGTTTGATTGATGAAATTGGTGTTTGATTGTCGCGGTGAGAATCGGATGTCAAGCTATCATGTTAACTTGAATCACAATTTTTGAAATTCACCACCGGTCTTTATTTTATCCAAAGGAAAGGGTTAAAGATCGAAAAGCCTAATAAGAGATCTAAGGTTCGGGGGTTGGTTACGTCTAGGGAAGGTATTAGCATCCTAAACGTGTGTAGTACTCTACAGGAACCTCTTATTATTATTTATGTTATTTATTGCTCACTTGCTAAGGGAAAGGACCTAGAGGTTGAGGGCGATGCTTAAAAAGCAATCGACTTACAAGGGAAAAAAAGCTCGATGTGAATCGAGAGTTTATTTAAAAAAAAAGGTTTAAATATACAGGCGAGGAACAAAGATCAACACAACATTGTTACATCATGAGCGCAAAATATGAGTGAGAGAATATACCAAACAAAGAACGAAATAAGAGTAGAAATATCCTTTTTTTAACTAATCAAAAATATTTTTGGATTTTTAAATATAAAATTATAAACAAAATATCAAGAGAGAAAAGCAAATATTTTTTACATTTTCCTTCAATTTTTTTTAAGGTAAACTAAATGGGAAGTTAAGTCCTAAATTAGAATTAACTAACAAAAACAATATATTAAAAGTAAGGATTAAGATAAAACTAATTATTTGAAACTAAATTCACTAAATAGTTAGATTATAAATAAAACTCTAAATAAATCTAATTAACTAATTAATTTTTCTAATTAAAACTAATTTAGTTAAAACTAACTAAAAAACATGAATTGGGTCAAAAAACATTGCCAAGGGAGGCCCATCATGGGCGTTGGATTCACGAGGCTGGGTCGGGTATCAGTCGGATCTCCACCGACCCAGGTGAATTTAATAAACTAGCCTCCAGCTTTACTCACTTCTCACTCTCAATCCGTGTTCTCTCTCATTGCATATCCATCCTTTCTCTATTCACTCTAAGTTTCGCTACTCTCTCTACAGTTTCAGGTTTCTCTCCATATGCCTCTCTCGCTCAATCCTCTCTCGCACGACATGTTCTTCCATCTAGCTACTTCTTTCGATCTCCCTCTCGCGCATCTACCTCACTCGCTCGTGTTCTCATGACTGCTCCGATCGCCACTTCTTCACTCGATACAAGCAAACAAATGAGAGGAACAATCAACACACAGTAGCACAAATCCAAACCCTAACCCCAATCGAACCCCCAAGCTTCAAATTCATTAAACAATTATGATTACAAGCACAGAGAAATTGAAAATAAAGCAAAAGAAAAAAAATCTGCACGCAGCAAGGATCAACAATGTAACAGAAAAGAGATAATGTTTCACCTCGCGAGCCCAACGATTCAGGTTAAGTTATCCCTGTCCTCTTCTCTTCCTCGCTGTGTATTGTGAAAATGTGGGGCACTCTGCTTCCGCTTTGTACGTGTTTGTGAATCTGTGCTCTGTTGTTTTTGAACTCTCTCTTGCCTCTGTGTGTTCGTTGTTGTTGTTGTTGACTTGCGAATTTCTGATGTGTGGTGATGTGAATCTGTTGCTGTGTTGTTTCTCCGATTGTTTTTTCTGCGATTGAATTTTTCTGCTATGTGTGTATATGAATCTCTGAATTTTTGTGTTATTGTTTGTGTGTAAGCTTTTCTTTTTGATGTGTTTTTTTGTGAACTCTGTGGAAATGGTGAAACGTGTTGTGATTTTCTGAACTGTGAATTCTCTTCAACTCCCAGTTCCTTTTTCTCCCCTGGTGTGTGTAGCACCCCAAAATTAGCCCTACCTTTTTCTGGCTTATGTTTCTTTTGCATCTTTAGGTCATATTCATATTCATATCATTTGGGTTCCTAAGACATGGGATCCAGGGGTTTTCTTGTTATTGGTATTTAGAGGTGCAGAGGTTTTTTTTCTTATCCAGAGGAATCATCAAATGCTTTGGGTCAGAGGTTCATTGGTGTGAATCAGGGTTTAATTAATTCTCAGTTTAAGTCATCTTCTTCAAAATGTATCAGTGTACATCAAGGTGAATTAGGGTTCCTCTCCAAAGTTGAACTTGTGGATTGTTTATCAGTTGAAGATCATGTGATTAGGGTTTCAGGTTAAGAGGGTCAATGGTTATCAAGACAAGGCAGTTGTGGACTGATTAGAGGGGCATTGGGTCTTGGTCAATTGGGCTTACTGATTGAATTATTGGGATTCAATGAAGATGTGAGTTGGGTGTGGATCGAGAGTGTGATTGGAATTAGAGATCAGTCGTGTGGGCTACTTGGAATTCAAAGTTCTACCATAAACCCATTATTCATTCCCATTTTTCTTTAACCATTTTGATCCAATTTCCTACCTAAATTTGTCCATATTCATTTTGTTTCCAATCAAATATCCATTTTTACTTTTTATCCAAATCATTTTCATTTTATCCATTTCATTTTTAATATCCAACTCATTCATTTATTTTTAATCCAATTTAATCCAAATAACCATTTTAATATCCGCACATAATCCATATCCATTCTTTTCATATCCATTGTATCCAAAATTTCTAAATATCCACTTTAAATCCATTTTCTTTCCTAAGCTATTCATATCCATTTTCTAACTCATTATCATCCAAAATCCATTTCTCATCCATTTCAATCCAACTTCCTTTTTATTTTATTTTATCCATTTTTATCCATCTTTCAAGTTTATTATTCAATATCCATTTGTCCATGTGTGAATCCATATCCCTTTTTAACCCACATTTCATAAATATCCTTTTTCTTTTTTTTTTTTTTTTTTATTTCCAACCCTCATGGTCAAATTGGTTTCAAAATCCATTGGAATCCACTTTTCCAAACCCTCCATGTCTAAACTTCATCTTAAGACTAATATACACTACGTGATCGGTGGAGAAATGAAAATTGGCGGAAGAAGTGCTCATCCCGCAGCTGTTTCGCAAAGATTGTCAAAGTTGATAGAAGGAGTTGATTTCTCATTCACTTCAAAGTCAACAAGGCCGGAAACCGAGAAGATGATTTGTTGGTATCTCTAATTGCAAATAGGATGGTGAATATCATTTCTATGAGTAAGCCTGTTGGAGTTTAGTTTCGTTTTTTAGCATTTGGGCTTGCAAAAAGGCCTTTGGAAAGAATAATACATATCAGTTTACAAGTTTTAACAGGTAAGGATTTAAGAAACTAAAATTCTGAGGAACTAACATAGCAGTGTACCAGAAGAAAAAGGAAAAGGAAAAAAGCACAAGGAAAAATACACCTCAGAAAAATAAAAAATAGAGATTACATAGTAGTATTCAAAATTAGAAAAGGAAAGGTACACAACAGCAGAATTTTCAAGGAAGAAACACATCACAAGAGCGAAGACGCAACGCATCGTAACAACCAAGCCCAAAACTCGTGATCATTTTCACAATCAACCCTAACAGAATTTGTTGCCAATACCTATTCTACCCTCCATAGTTCCTGTATAAAAATCAACATCATCACCATTCTTCAGGGCTCTCGCCATCTTTAATTTCTAACAAACCTTCATTCTGCATCACAAATTCTTCATCAACTCTTCAATTTCTGAAGCACTTTTTCCTTCGTCACCTGTGAATCAAAACGGCTTCATCATTTTTCAGTTTCCACCAATACTAACCGCATATCAGAAAAGCACACCACAACTATTTCACAACCACCTGCACAATACACAAACCCATCAACAACCTGGATAATTTGAATCTACAGACAACCACAAGCTGAATCAAAGAGAGAAGAATTCCAAGCTGTGCACAGAAAGTGAAAAAGAAGCAAAATTAACTCAACTCTAAAGCACGGAGCAAAATCGAAAGAAATAGCAGAATTGAAGCATGAGAAAAGAAGACCGAAGACTCACCGTCGCCAAACTCGTAACAGTCGGACTAGCTCCGACCTTGTAAGTTTTTTTTCTAACTTGCTCATACTCTGCTCTTTGTTATTGCCTGATACCTGAATGAGATTTTGTGGCTGGTTATTTCTTGTACGAATCCAAATCCGGTGTGGTGTAGATCTTTAGCCAGTTGTGTGTTGAATCACTCGCGTCTTGGTGATGAGTGTGTTGCGAATCTTATCGTATGCTTTCGTTTCTTCTGTTGTGTGTTCGTAAATAGCGGAGAAGAAGACGGAGGGAGGAATGACACGGCGGCGCGATTTGCGGATAAGATGGTGATTTCGATGAAGGAGAAGGATATTGAAAGAAAAATGGAGAAAGAAAGTTGGATTGTGGAGATTAGAAGGTGATTGAGAAGACCGTAAGAAGCAGATGAAAGGTTGGGGGAAGAGGGGACGAACAGAGAAGAATTTGATTCCGGCGACGGTTTATGTTGCGGCGTGATGTAGTTTTTGGTGGTGGGAATGGTGAGTGTGATAGAGGAGTATTGGAACGGAGAAGTTGAGAAGATGATAGAGGGGAAAGAGGAGAGCGGCGCGAAGACGATTGGTGGAGGAAGTTTGATTGTTTTGGAGCTTGAGAGAGCAGCGAATGATATGGAGAGAGCGTCGCCGGCGAAAGCAAAGGAGAAGGAAGATGGTGGGTTTGTGGAGAGTAGAAGATGATGCTGAGAGAAGAAGATAGTGTTAATTAGGGTTTTCTCTTATTGTTGTTTCAAGCGTGGGCCGGGTCGGGGAGACCAGTTGAGTTTTTCGTTCCACACACCGCCCATTTACTCTGCACCCCCTTTATTTTCAAGTTAATATTGGTTTTTTTAATTTTTGTTCTTAATATTTGTTTTGGTAATTGGATATTTGTTTTAGAATAATTAGGTTAGTTAATGTTTTGAATTTTAGTTTTAACTTTGGAATTTAATTTTAGAATTAGGTTATAATTAGAAATTAACACTAGGGTTAGATATTAATTAGATAATAATTCTAGAATTAAACCTTAGAGTTTTTTAGTTTAGATTTTAATTTTAGTTTAGAACTAATTTTGAGTAATTTAGAATTTAATCTTGACTTAGAACTAGAAGTTTAATTAATCTAGGATTAACTTTAGAATTAGAAATTAACTCTTTTTATTAGAATTTAATCTTGATTAATTTTCACTTTATTTGTTTTTGTGAATATTCCTGATTAATTGATAATTCTGATTCTTGATTAATTCTTGATTTTCTCTTTGTACTTGAATTTCTCCTGACATGTTTTAGTATTCAATTCTCTCTTTGTGATTGAGCTGTCTGGTGTTTACTTGCTGATTACCTCTGTATTTGCATGCTCCCTTAAGGCTCCTAGTCCGACTTAATTTCTGATTAAGCTTGGAGTAGGATAGACATTAGGCTCTCAATCCAAGCATGATAACATTAGGTAGACTCCCCTCTTGATCCTTGACCTTAGGGTCATTTTGCATGATAACTTGTAGGATTCAGTTTTCCCTTTAGACTTTCCGCGAGTCCCAACTCTTTTCTCTCGCACCCGTGCGATCGAGGCTGATCCCGTTTTCCTGTTTCGTGGTCGTTACCACGAACTACGACTGCCCTGATTCTTTATTCTCGTCCGAGTAAAGATACGTAGGCACAAGATTGCGTAGATCTTGGCGGGCTACCTTCTCCATTTTTTCACCAATTTCCTCCCCTTGTTTCGTGGTCGTTCCCACGAACTACGGACGCTCTGACTTCCTCCTTCTCGGCCGATTGAGGATACGTAGGCACGAGGATCCCTATCCTTGGCGAGCACCCTTCTCTCGCACCCTTGCGATTGAGACCTTTCCATCCTTTCCTTTCTCCCCTAGTTAGGGGAACTACGTCGCTTTGATTCTCACGTGCGAGTGAGATACGTAGGCAGGAGATCGTGCGAGATCTCTCCGAGCACATTTCTTTCACACCCCTTTCTTTGTTAACCTCTTTGTCTCTTTTCGACCCGTAGGTCGAACTACGACTGCTCTGATTTCCTCTTTCTCGTCCGATTGAGGATACGTAGGCACAAGACGGCGATGTCTTGGCGAGCAACCTTCCCCCACAGTTCCCGTCCGAACTATGTTGACTCTGACTTTCCCATTGCACTGAGGGAGTACGTAGGCCTAGAACAACGATACCGTCCTATCGAGTCACTTCCTTTTCTTTCCTTCTTCGTTTCTCCGTTCTTTTCGTTCTCGTTCTTTTTCGCAGGTCCAGTAGCAGTGGAGCTCCAGATGACGACACCCTTTGATACAGACAGCAAGCGTGGATCCCATCGAGTACGATGGACATGTCGGGTGCTAACACCTTCCCTTCGCGTAACTGACTCCCGTACCCGTTCTCTTGGTCGCGTGACCATGCTCTTTCCTTCCTTCATTCAGG
Organism: Lathyrus tuberosus; assembly: GCA_022829125.1. Lineage (NCBI taxonomy): Eukaryota > Viridiplantae > Streptophyta > Magnoliopsida > Fabales > Fabaceae > Lathyrus > Lathyrus tuberosus. Next base: position 1,492,997 of record JALAZF010000199.1, on the reverse strand, counting down.
TTTACGCAGTGTTTCCTTTCCCTCTCTTGGGATAAATACACTTTGCTGGCGACTCTGTGTTCTTTTGCGCCACTCTCGCATTTGTACCGTTGGATGCGAATCTTTTCGGGAGCGACAGCTGGCGACTCTGCTGGGGACTCTGGTTGACCTACTGCTGGTCCTTCCCTTTTAGCGAGTCAATCCTAGCGCTTGTCTGTTTCTTTTCATTTGGGTGCTTTTATGGTGCTTTGTTTTGTTGTATATTACTGTATTGCTATTTACTGTATTTTTACTTTACTGCTTTACTGTATTTACAGCTCTTTATTGCATTGCATTTCATTTTATTACTGTCATACTGGATATTGCTGTGCTGTTCTGCTGCTGGTTTTTCTGTTTGTAGGATGGGATGGATTCATGAGAGAGAAGCCCAATACCAAGGCTTGAGCATACATCTATGATTAGCGTGGAAAGTAGTGTGACTTGTTTGGCATTTGGCCAGACGAAGTATACATGAAAACTCCACATCCAGACGAGGTTTTCTTGGTAATATTCTGTCCTGTCCATTTGGGGCAGATGATGGAATATAATCTGGAAAACTGTCGACTCTGGCGACCATTCTCGAGGACTCAGTTGCGGCACTCCTCCCGAGATGTGACAGTGGCAGCCCACTTTCTGTGGCAAACCCATTGCACACTCTCGATCCGAGGACCCAATGCTGGGAACTTGCTATAGGATTTCCTTCTTTTTGAGGTGAATCAGCGGACGACCTCTTTGATTGGCGGTAGCATTGTATCCTTCGGGCTGAATGTGCTATTGGTTCTCAAACCTCTGAAGCTGAGGATCTTTCATTTTTGGAGAATCAGTTGAGGCCTCCTCGATTGATGATGATGCCAAACCAGAAATGGTGAACGTATCATCATTTCTCGACCTGAGAGCCCGGGATACTGAGGATCTTAGCACCACATGTGAGAGGGGCGGGTTGTTTACAGGTTTGCAGGTAACCTAGACCTTCAACATACCTGGTATTCTGGATTTCCTATCAGTGTGGACTTATCAGCCTGGTATTCTGGTGTTCTGATCATCCGGTATTCGGGTATTTTGGTACTCTCTTCAGAGCAGACCTTTGAACTTGTCAGTCAGCAGCACAGCAGTTATTCAGAATTTGTGGAAGCTTCGATCCCATGTCTGCTGCATTCATATTGCATTGCATTTGCATCTTGCATCTTTCTGCATGTCTGTCTCCGACCTGATCAGAGAGCTCATCCATCCTTTGTCTGAACCGCAGCTGATTTCTAGACTTTCTCATCGGACTTGAATCAGCTTTTGGGGAGTTCATCATGAATTCAGGGGAACATAATCAGTTTGTAACTAGGGCCGATGTTGAATTGATAAAGAGTCAGTTAGACCAACTTGTGGAAGCTATGGCCGCCATGACTAGGGGAGAGGCCAATGCTCAAAAGACTTCAGTTACTAGGAATGTCATTCCACCTCCAGTGAACAATGTTGCTCAAGCTCAGCATGTGCGAATCCCTGTTGAGAATCAAGCTATACAAGAGTGTACCATCGTCCGAGGTGGACATTCTTCTTCGCTTGATGCCACAGACTATCAAAGCTTTGCCTTCTCTGTGCCAAATTTCCAAGGGGTAATTCCAAAGATTAAGTCTAAGGACCCACGGGCCGTTCAGTTTGATGAAAGATGTCGTGTGTTGGAAGAGAAGCTTGATGCCTTAATGAAGCGTGATACTCTTGATCTGAATGCTGCGAGCATGTGTTTGGTGCCCGACCTTGTGTTGCCTCCGAAATTTGAATGCCGAATTTTGAGAAATACAAAGGGGATAGCTGTCCGAAGCTACATTTGGTGATGTTTAGCCGAAGAATGACCTCACATGTCTATAATGATAAGCTCATGATTCACTGTTTCCAGGACAGTCTGAGTGGGGCATCATTGAGTTGGTATATGCAGTTGGAAAGTGGTAGCATCCGATCATGGTCAGATCTAGCCAACGCCTTTGTGAAGCAGTACAGTTATAATCTTGACATGGCTCCCAGCCGCCTGCAGTTGCAAGGTTTATCTAAAGCGGATAACGAATCATTCAGAGAGTATGCTCAGAGATGGAGAGAGTTAGTTGCTCGCGTTCAACCACCACTTTTGGAAAGAGAATTGGTTAATATGTTCAAGGATACTTTGCAAGGACCATACTTCGATAAGTTGATTACTGTATTAAAATTCTCTGACTTGGTAATACTTGGAGAACACGTTGAGTTCGATATCAAGAGGGGAAAAATTCAAGGCGCCTCGAACTTCCCGGCTAGTGAAAGTGAATCAGTTGTCAGTTCTCAAGAGGAATGGGAGGAAGAAAGTAATTCCATCTGGGAACATCCACCATCTCATCCTCAATATTCAGATGCATCAACTGTTCAGAGTCAGCAATCTTCTGGATCTCATAATCAACGGTCATATCGCCGTCAGTCGCGTCAGCACGCCCGCCAAAGACCTAGGAAGCCAGAGAGGCATTTCACTCAGTTTCCAATGTCGTTGAGTCAGATGTTGCCAGATTTAATCAGAGGTGGACTTATAGTGCCAAAGGGGGTAAAGCCGGTACCTTTTCCGTATCCACCAGGTTTTGATGTCAACGCCCGTTGTGATTATCATGCTGGGGCACAGGGGCATTCAACTGAAGATTGTAAGGTGCTTAGGAGTAAGGTCCAGACACTGCTTGACTCCAATATGTTCTCATTCACGCCTCAGGGTATTCAGATCAACAATTCTCCTTCATCCAGTCAGGCGGGTTCATCAGTTCAGGTTATGGAAGAAGACACCGAGAGTAGTGGTGCGAGTTTTTATCAGACTGACTTCGATGAGCAATTCTGAAGATAGCTAGTCAAGCTTGGAAAGCCCAGTTCCCCGAAGCCGGCAATCTTTTAGATCATGTCATTTCTTTGCATTTGTAGTTTCTTTTCTGTTAAAGTGCAAACTCGTTTGTAAAACTCGTCTGTTTTCAGCTGATAATGATAATGAAATGAATATGCATGTTTTGGTTAAATCCATTTGTGTTCACTTATATTTTCTTTATTGGTATCTAACACTTGTTTAAGCAGGATCTGAGGGAGGATGATGAAATTCAAAGACGCAGAACTTCTGATGGTATGCTTTTGGTACAAAACCTTGCTAATGATGTACATGCATTGTTTCAATTCCTCAATCACCGGAGATATAAGGAAGATAATCCCTTGTCAACCCCGTTGAGCCTAGTTGTAGGAGTTTCTTTCTGAAAACAAAAACCCCTCAATCTTAACCTGGGGCAGGGTAGGTGTCAGTTAATTTGACCAAGCGTTCAAATTTCAAAGGAGTGTCCCATTCGAGGATCAAATCACAATGGTTATCCCTCACCAACCGGAGAGTGAGGCAGTCACAACCCTTGCAAACAAGTCAGACAAGCCAGTGTCACACGATTTGTTCAAAAAAAAAAATAGAATAAAAAAAAAATAAAAAAAAAGGGGTCCGCTAAGTCGAAACTTGAAAACAAGTGACTTAGGCAAAAGTTAGGGCATCCCGCTGGACTTCAAAATCGAAAAATTCAAAAGAGTTAGTCCAGGCAAAATCAGGGAAAAGCAAAAGAATAAAAAGCGAAAAATGGAAAAGAAAAATCCTCAAATAAAGAACAAGTCGTGTGTTTACAGACACCAAAGGCAAAAGGGGTGGCTGTCACTCTGAAAACCGTGTGGGTTCCTTCTATCCTCCTACCATTCATTAACCTTTTTGATAGGTGAGCGCTTATGTCGAGTTAGCTGAACGTAGGACTGGAGAACATCAAGGAGAATGGGTGGGTTAAAACAAAACTTTGAGCCTTATATCCTTTCTTTCTCAAATCGTGAACCAGGTCACGTTACAACCTTCAAAAGACCTAATTGAAGCAGGGTTGTTTCGAAAGCATACTTCGGTAAAGATCGCGTCGAACCTGACTCCTAAAAGGATCTTCTTACTATTCATGATGGTATCGTTGACATGTTGATTAGTGATTCATTCACTATATGTCACAACTTTTTTTTTCCAGTGAACAGACTTGGATTTCAAAACTGTCATATGCATTGCATTAAAATTGTCATTTTCAAAACGAATTGTTTTACTGGCGAGTAAGTGCTTGATCAGGGAAGTTTCTGCAATGGAAGGATTGGTCAAGATAAGATGCAAAGTGCCCGAGTACTCCGTTGAGCAGGGGCAAGCCATCAAATAGTCATATCAAATGGGAAATTCATTCCAAGATTCAGCTAATCTGGGGCAATCAGGTCGAGATTCGACAAATCTCTCGAAGGTCAGTCAGTCAGAGGTACTCCTTCACAGATCAGCCAATCAAGGGCAAAATCATTTCAAGGCTGGGGCAGGTCACCCCAAAAGCAAAAGGGTTTTTCTCAGGAGAATGGTTAATCAAGATCATGGGGCAAGATATATAAGATCTTCATGAGACTTCCCGAAGACATGTTCCTTTATGGGTTATGCTGTATCAGGGCATCTTTTGGTCATATCACATCTGCAGGGTTCATGTTGGTGGTCGACACATGACGTCCCCAGTAGAGTTTCTCTCCCTAACAGAGTAAGGGTAGAAAGTAAGGCTCCAGCAGAGGAGTAAGCTCAATGTTGTCCCCTAGCAGAGTGGATATCATTAACCGTCGTTCCCCGAGCAGAGGTGTTGGTGATGGCTGGTATTCCCCAGCAGGTTAAGGGCGTGTCCTCGACCACGGGTTAAGTTCAATGATATTCCTCGGCAGGTTCAGTGTTATTGACTTCATTCCTCAAGCAAGCCGGTGATAGTCATCTCAATGGCTTGATCAATAGTAGTTGACATCCCCAACAGATTCAAAGTCCAATGGTTATTGACACCTCTTCCGTAACAGATCTTTGGGGTCCATCTTCAAGGTTTATTTGTAATCCCCAACGTAGTGGGAGTTCTCTTCGGGTCTTATCTTCAGCGGTGGTTATACCAGGAAGGCCGGTCAGTGTGACTTCCTCGGCAGGGTTCGTAACCTCGGAGATGGTTCAGTTCGCCATCCCCAGCGGAGTTGGCCTCTTCTCTTCAGCATTTATTTTGCTGGAGAGATCCTTTTACATGTAGTAAGCATTTTGCATTTCATCCTCAAATGCGTAGCATTCCATTTCGTATGGAGCATTACGGCAAAATTCAAACATATGCATGCGAAGCATAAGCCAGATTTGGTATCTTGCGCAGAAGCCCGAATCAATATTTCAGTCAGAGCAGTGACATATCCCAAAAGAGAATGCCAAGCATTCCTCAGTAGACAGTTTTCTTCCCGTCAACCCTTTGACGATGTGTTCCGAGCTCAGGTTTCGTACCTTCGGATGTTTTCAATTTTCTTTCCGTCAAACCCCTTTGACGATGTGTTTCGTGGGTTTCATCTTCTTTCCATCATCCCCATGACGATGTATTCCTACGGTGGAATTTTCATCTTCTTTCTGTCATCCCTATGACACGGTGTTTCTTCGGATATGGGTTTCATCTTTCTGTCATCCTTATGACAATGTGTTATCTCCATGACAATGTGTCCCTTCGGTCGGGTTTTCGTTCTCTTTCTGTCATCTCTATGACAATGTGGTTCTTCGGATAAATAATCGGTGCAGTTCTGGGGTTCACTTTTCTTCCTAAGTTTCATCTTTTTCTTGTCATCCCTATGACAATGCGTTCTCTTCGGTTAGGTTTCCTTCCCGTCAACCCTTTGACGAGGTGTTTCTTGGGTTTCATTTTCTTCCTGTCATCCCTATGACAATGTGTTATCTTCGTTAATTCCTTGACGATGTTGAGTTGTGTTCCCCGCAGATTTGTCTGTTTGGATTTCTCTCATCCCCAGTGAAGTTATTATCTTGGAGAAATTTCTTCGTCAGTTCCCTTTATCAGCAGGGATGGCATTTTTCGAGATTCCTTCGTCAGTTCCCTTTATCAGCAGGGATGGCATTTTTCGAGATTCCTTTGTCAGTTCTCTTTATCAGCAGAGATGACATAACCTGGGGGAGTTTGTTTCACATTATCCCCAGCATAGCTAACACTCGTCCGTGTTTATTTCAAGACATTTCAATACATCGTCTGTATTGGTTTCCAACACTCGTACGTGTTGTGATGGTGCAATGTTTATTGCTTGTCCCTCAGCGGAGTCTCTCTCCTTGGCACAGTTTGCAAATTTCTGGGTTCTTTTGGTATTCAATCACCTTCTACCTTGAATGTCTGAAAGCCGTTGCTATCATCCCTTCAGGTTCAAGTCAATTGAATAGGGGCAGCTGTAGCACCCCAAAATTTGCCCTACCTTTTTCTGGCTTATGTTTCTTTTGCATCTTTAGGTCATATTCATATTCATATCATTTGGGTTCCTAAGACATGGGATCGAGGGGTTTTCTTGTTATTGGTATTTAGAGGTGCAGAGGTTTTTTTTCTTATCCAGAGGAATCATCAAAGGCTTTGGGTCAGAGGTTCATTGGTGTGAATCAGGGTTTAATTAATTCTCAGTTCAAGTCATCTTCTTCAAAATTTATCAGTGTACATCAAGGTGAATTAGGGTTCCTCTCCAAAGTTGAACTTGTGGATTGTTTATCAGTTGAAGATCATGTGATTAGGGTTTCAGGTTAAGAGGGTCAATGGTTATCAAGACAAGGCAGTTGTGGACTGATTTGAGGGGCATTGGGTCTTGGTCAATTGGGCTTACTGATTGAATTATTGGGATTCAATGAAGATGTGAGTTGGGTGTGGATCGAGAGTGTGATTGGAATTAGAGATCAGTCGTGTGGGCTACTTGGAATTCAAAGTTCTACCATAAACCCATTATTCATTCCCATTTTTCTTTAACCATTTTGATCCAATTTCCTACCTAAATTTGTCCATATTCATTTTGTTTCCAATCAAATATCCATTTTTACTTTTTATCCAAATCATTTTCATTTTATCCATTTCATTTTTAATATCCAACTCATTCATTTATTTTTAATCCAATTTAATCCAAATAACCATTTTAATATCCGCACATAATCCATATCCATTCTTTTCATATCCATTGTATCCAAAATTTCTAAATATCCACTTTAAATCCATTTTCTTTCCTAAGCTATTCATATCCATTTTCTAACTCATTATCATCCAAAATCCATTTCTCATCCATTTCAATCCAACTTCCTTTTTATTTTATTTTATCCATTTTTATCCATCTTTCAAGTTTATTATTCAATATCCATTTGTCCATGTGTGAATCCATATCCCTTTTTAACCCACATTTCATAAATATCCTTTTTCTTTTTTTTTTTTTTTTTATTTCCAACCCTCATGGTCAAATTGGTTTCAAAATCCATTGGAATCCACTTTTCCAAACCCTCCATGTCTAAACTTCATCTTAAGACTAATATACACTACGTGATCGGTGGAGAAATGAAAATTGGCGGAAGAAGTGCTCATCCCGCAGCTGTTTCGCAAAGATTGTCAAAGTTGATAGAAGGAGTTGATTTCTCATTCACTTCAAAGTCAACAAGGCCGGAAACCGAGAAGATGATTTGTTGGTATCTCTAATTGCAAATAGGATGGTGAATATCATTTCTATGAGTAAGCCTGTTGGAGTTTAGTTTCGTTTTTTAGCATTTGGGCTTGCAAAAAGGCCTTTGGAAAGAATAATACATATCAGTTTACAAGTTTTAACAGGTAAGGATTTAAGAAACTAAAATTCTGAGGAACTAACATAGCAGTGTACCAGAAGAAAAAGGAAAAGGAAAAAAGCACAAGGAAAAATACACCTCAGAAAAATAAAAAATAGAGATTACATAGTAGTATTCAAAATTAGAAAAGGAAAGGTACACAACAGCAGAATTTTCAAGGAAGAAACACATCACAAGAGCGAAGACGCAACGCATCGTAACAACCAAGCCCAAAACTCGTGATCATTTTCACAATCAACCCTAACAGAATTTGTTGCCAATACCTATTCTACCCTCCATAGTTCCTGTATAAAAATCAACATCATCACCATTCTTCAGGGCTCTCGCCATCTTTAATTTCTAACAAACCTTCATTCTGCATCACAAATTCTTCATCAACTCTTCAATTTCTGAAGCACTTTTTCCTTCGTCACCTGTGAATCAAAGCGGCTTCATCATTTTTCAGTTTCCACCAATACTAACCGCATATCAGAAAAGCACACCACAACTATTTCACAACCACCTGCACAATACACAAACCCATCAACAACCTGGATAAGTTGAATCTACAGACAACCACAAGCTGAATCAAAGAGAGAAGAATTCCAAGCTGTGCACAGAAAGTGAAAAAGAAGCAAAATTAACTCAACTCTAAAGCACGGAGCAAAATCGAAAGAAATAGCAGAATTGAAGCATGAGAAAAGAAGACCGAAGACTCACCGTCGCCAAACTCGTAACAGTCGGACTAGCTCCGACCTTGTAAGTTTTTTTTCTAACTTGCTCATACTCTGCTCTTTGTTATTGCCTGATACCTGAATGAGATTTTGTGGCTGGTTATTTCTTGTACGAATCCAAATCCGGTGTGGTGTAGATCTTTAGCCAGTTGTGTGTTGAATCACTCGCGTCTTGGTGATGAGTGTGTTGCGAATCTTATCGTATGCTTTCGTTTCTTCTGTTGTGTGTTCGTAAATAGCGGAGAAGAAGACGGAGGGAGGAATGACACGGCGGCGCGATTTGCGGATAAGATGGTGATTTCGATGAAGGAGAAGGATATTGAAAGAAAAATGGAGAAAGAAAGTTGGATTGTGGAGATTAGAAGGTGATTGAGAAGACCGTAAGAAGCAGATGAAAGGTTGGGGGAAGAGGGGACGAACAGAGAAGAATTTGATTCCGGCGACGGTTTATGTTGCGGCGTGATGTAGTTTTTGGTGGTGGGAATGGTGAGTGTGATAGAGGAGTATTGGAACGGAGAAGTTGAGAAGATGATAGAGGGGAAAGAGGAGAGCGGCGCGAAGACGATTGGTGGAGGAAGTTTGATTGTTTTGGAGCTTGAGAGAGCAGCGAATGATATGGAGAGAGCGTCGCCGGCGAAAGCAAAGGAGAAGGAAGATGGTGGGTTTGTGGAGAGTAGAAGATGATGCTGAGAGAAGAAGATAGTGTTAATTAGGGTTTTCTCTTATTGTTGTTTCAAGCGTGGGCCGGGTCGGGGAGACCAGTTGAGTTTTTCGTTCCACACACCGCCCATTTACTCTGCACCCCCTTTATTTTCAAGTTAATATTGGTTTTTTTAATTTTTGTTCTTAATATTTGTTTTGGTAATTGGATATTTGTTTTAGAATAATTAGGTTAGTTAATGTTTTGAATTTTAGTTTTAACTTTGGAATTTAATTTTAGAATTAGGTTATAATTAGAAATTAACACTAGGGTTAGATATTAATTAGATAATAATTCTAGAATTAAACCTTAGAGTTTTTTAGTTTAGATTTTAATTTTAGTTTAGAACTAATTTTGAGTAATTTAGAATTTAATCTTGACTTAGAACTAGAAGTTTAATTAATCTAGGATTAACTTTAGAATTAGAAATTAACTCTTTTTATTAGAATTTAATCTTGATTAATTTTCACTTTATTTGTTTTTGTGAATATTCCTGATTAATTGATAATTCTGATTCTTGATTAATTCTTGATTTTCTCTTTGTACTTGAATTTCTCCTGACATGTTTTAGTATTCAATTCTCTCTTTGTGATTGAGCTGTCTGGTGTTTACTTGCTGATTACCTCTGTATTTGCATGCTCCCTTAACGCTCCTAGTCCGACTTAATTTCTGATTAAGCTTGGAGTAGGATAGACATTAGGCTCTCAATCCAAGCATGATAACATTAGGTAGACTCCCCTCTTGATCCTTGACCTTAGGGTCATTTTGCATGATAACTTGTAGGATTCAGTTTTCCCTTTAGACTTTCCGCGAGTCCCAACTCTTTTCTCTCGCACCCGTACGATCGAGACTGATCCCGTTTTCCTGTTTCGTGGTCGTTACCACGAACTACGACTGCCCTGATTCTTTATTCTCGTCCGAGTAAAGATACGTAGGCACAAGATTGCGTAGATCTTGGCGGGCTACCTTCTCCATTTTTTCACCAATTTCCTCCCCTTGTTTCGTGGTCGTTCCCACGAACTACGGACGCTCTGACTTCCTCCTTCTCGGCCGATTGAGGATACGTAGGCACGAGGATCCCTATCCTTGGCGAGCACCCTTCTCTCGCACCCTTGCGATTGAGACCTTTCCATCCTTTCCTTTCTCCCCTAGTTAGGGGAACTACGTCGCTCTGATTCTCACGTGCGAGTGAGATACGTAGGCAGGAGATCGTGCGAGATCTCTCCGAGCACATTTCTTTCACACCCCTTTCTTTGTAAACCTCTTTGTCTCTTTTCGACCCGTAGGTCGAACTACGACTGCTCTGATTTCCTCTTTCTCGTCCGATTGAGGATACGTAGGCACAAGACGGCGATGTCTTGGCGAGCAACCTTCCCCCACAGTTCCCGTCCGAACTATGTTGACTCTGACTTTCCCATTGCACTGAGGGAGTACGTAGGCCTAGAACAACGACACCGTCCTATCGAGTCACTTCCTTTTCTTTCCTTCTTCGTTTCTCCGTTCTTTTCGTTCTCGTTCTTTTTCGCAGGTCCAGTAGCAGTGGAGCTCCAGATGACGACACCCTTTGATACAGACAGCAAGCGTGGATCCCATCGAGTACGATGGACATGTCGGGTGCTAACACCTTCCCTTCGCGTAACCGACTCCCGTACCCGTTCTCTTGGTCGCGTGACCATGCTCTTTCCTTCCTTCATTCAGGTTTACGCAGTGTTTCCTTTCCCTCTCTTGGGATAAATACACTTTGCTGGCGACTCTGTGTTCTTTTGCGCCACTCTCGCATTTGTACCGTTGGATGCGAATCTTTTCGGGAGCGACAGCTGGCGACTCTGCTGGGGACTCTGGTTGACCTACTGCTGGTCCTTCCCTTTTAGCGAGTCAATCCTAGCGCTTGTCTGTTTCTTTTCATTTGGGTGCTTTTATGGTGCTTTGTTTTGTTGTATATTACTGTATTGCTATTTACTGTATTTTTACTTTACTGCTTTACTGTATTTACAGCTCTTTATTGCATTGCATTTCATTTTATTACTGTCATACTGGATATTGCTGTGCTGTTCTGCTGCTGGTTTTTCTGTTTGTAGGATGGGATGGATTCATGAGAGAGAAGCCCAATACCAAGGCTTGAGCATACATCTATGATTAGCGTGGAAAGTAGTGTGACTTGTTTGGCATTTGGCCAGACGAAGTATACATGAAAACTCCACATCCAGACGAGGTTTTCTTGGTAATATTCTGTCCTGTCCATTTGGGGCAGATGATGGAATATAATCTGGAAAACTGTCGACTCTGGCGACCATTCTCGAGGACTCAGTTGCGGCACTCCTCCCGAGATGTGACAGTGGCAGCCCACTTTCTGTGGCAAACCCATTGCACACTCTCGATCCGAGGACCCAATGCTGGGAACTTGCTATAGGATTTCCTTCTTTTTGAGGTGAATCAGCGGACGACCTCTTTGATTGGCGGTAGCATTGTATCCTTCGGGCTGAATGTGCTATTGGTTCTCAAACCTCTGAAGCTGAGGATCTTTCATTTTTGGAGAATCAGTTGAGGCCTCCTCGATTGATGATGATGCCAAACCAGAAATGGTGAACGTATCATCATTTCTCGACCTGAGAGCCCGGGATACTGAGGATCTTAGCACCACATGTGAGAGGGGCGGGTTGTTTACAGGTTTGCAGGTAACCTAGACCTTCAACATACCTGGTATTCTGGATTTCCTATCAGTGTGGACTTATCAGCCTGGTATTCTGGTGTTCTGATCATCCGGTATTCGGGTATTTTGGTACTCTCTTCAGAGCAGACCTTTGAACTTGTCAGTCAGCAGCACAGCAGTTATTCAGAATTTGTGGAAGCTTCGATCCCATGTCTGCTGCATTCATATTGCATTGCATTTGCATCTTGCATCTTTCTGCATGTCTGTCTCCGACCTGATCAGAGAGCTCATCCATCCTTTGTCTGAACCGCAGCTGATTTCTAGACTTTCTCATCGGACTTGAATCAGCTTTTGGGGAGTTCATCATGAATTCAGGGGAACATAATCAGTTTGTAACTAGGGCCGATGTTGAATTGATAAAGAGTCAGTTAGACCAACTTGTGGAAGCTATGGCCGCCATGACTAGGGGAGAGGCCAATGCTCAAAAGACTTCAGTTACTAGGAATGTCATTCCACCTCCAGTGAACAATGTTGCTCAAGCTCAGCATGTGCGAATCCCTGTTGAGAATCAAGCTATACAAGAGTGTACCATCGTCCGAGGTGGACATTCTTCTTCGCTTGATGCCACAGACTATCAAAGCTTTGCCTTCTCTGTGCCAAATTTCCAAGGGGTAATTCCAAAGATTAAGTCTAAGGACCCACGGGCCGTTCAGTTTGATGAAAGATGTCGTGTGTTGGAAGAGAAGCTTGATGCCTTAATGAAGCGTGATACTCTTGATCTGAATGCTGCGAGCATGTGTTTGGTGCCCGACCTTGTGTTGCCTCCGAAATTTGAATGCCGAATTTTGAGAAATACAAAGGGGATAGCTGTCCGAAGCTACATTTGGTGATGTTTAGCCGAAGAATGACCTCACATGTCTATAATGATAAGCTCATGATTCACTGTTTCCAGGACAGTCTGAGTGGGGCATCATTGAGTTGGTATATGCAGTTGGAAAGTGGTAGCATCCGATCATGGTCAGATCTAGCCAACGCCTTTGTGAAGCAGTACAGTTATAATCTTGACATGGCTCCCAGCCGCCTGCAGTTGCAAGGTTTATCTAAAGCGGATAACGAATCATTCAGAGAGTATGCTCAGAGATGGAGAGAGTTAGTTGCTCGCGTTCAACCACCACTTTTGGAAAGAGAATTGGTTAATATGTTCAAGGATACTTTGCAAGGACCATACTTCGATAAGTTGATTACTGTATTAAAATTCTCTGACTTGGTAATACTTGGAGAACACGTTGAGTTCGATATCAAGAGGGGAAAAATTCAAGGCGCCTCGAACTTCCCGGCTAGTGAAAGTGAATCAGTTGTCAGTTCTCAAGAGGAATGGGAGGAAGAAAGTAATTCCATCTGGGAACATCCACCATCTCATCCTCAATATTCAGATGCATCAACTGTTCAGAGTCAGCAATCTTCTGGATCTCATAATCAACGGTCATATCGCCGTCAGTCGCGTCAGCACGCCCGCCAAAGACCTAGGAAGCCAGAGAGGCATTTCACTCAGTTTCCAATGTCGTTGAGTCAGATGTTGCCAGATTTAATCAGAGGTGGACTTATAGTGCCAAAGGGGGTAAAGCCGGTACCTTTTCCGTATCCACCAGGTTTTGATGTCAACGCCCGTTGTGATTATCATGCTGGGGCACAGGGGCATTCAACTGAAGATTGTAAGGTGCTTAGGAGTAAGGTCCAGACACTGCTTGACTCCAATATGTTCTCATTCACGCCTCAGGGTATTCAGATCAACAATTCTCCTTCATCCAGTCAGGCGGGTTCATCAGTTCAGGTTATGGAAGAAGACACCGAGAGTAGTGGTGCGAGTTTTTATCAGACTGACTTCGATGAGCAATTCTGAAGATAGCTAGTCAAGCTTGGAAAGCCCAGTTCCCCGAAGCCGGCAATCTTTTAGATCATGTCATTTCTTTGCATTTGTAGTTTCTTTTCTGTTAAAGTGCAAACTCGTTTGTAAAACTCGTCTGTTTTCAGCTGATAATGATAATGAAATGAATATGCATGTTTTGGTTAAATCCATTTGTGTTCACTTATATTTTCTTTATTGGTATCTAACACTTGTTTAAGCAGGATCTGAGGGAGGATGATGAAATTCAAAGACGCAGAACTTCTGATGGTATGCTTTTGGTACAAAACCTTGCTAATGATGTACATGCATTGTTTCAATTCCTCAATCACCGGAGATATAAGGAAGATAATCCCTTGTCAACCCCGTTGAGCCTAGTTGTAGGAGTTTCTTTCTGAAAACAAAAACCCCTCAATCTTAACCTGGGGCAGGGTAGGTTTCAGTTAATTTGACCAAGCGTTCAAATTTCAAAGGAGTGTCCCATTCGAGGATCAAATCACAATGGTTATCCCTCACCAACCGGAGAGTGAGGCAGTCACAACCCTTGCAAACAAGTCAGACAAGCCAGTGTCACACGATTTGTTAAAAAAAAAAATAGAATAAATAAAAAATAAAAAAAAAGGGGTCCGCTAAGTCGAAACTTGAAAACAAGTGACTTAGGCAAAAGTTAGGGCATCCCGCTGGACTTTAAAATCAAAAAATTCAAAAGAGTTAGTCCAGGCAAAATCAGGGAAAAGCAAAAGAATAAAAAGCGAAAAATGGAAAAGAAAAATCCTCAAATAAAGAACAAGTCGTGTGTTTACAGACACCAAAGGCAAAAGGGGTGGCTGTCACTCTGAAAACCGTGTGGGTTCCTTCTATCCTCCTACCATTCATTAACCTTTTTGATAGGTGAGCGCTTATGTCGAGTTAGCTGAACGTAGGACTGGAGAACATCAAGGAGAATGGGTGGGTTAAAACAAAACTTTGAGCCTTATATCCTTTCTTTCTCAAACCGTGAACCAGGTCACGTTACAACCTTCAAAAGACCTAATTGAAGCAGGGTTGTTTCGAAAGCATACTTCGGTAAAGATCGCGTCGAACCTGACTCCTAAAAGGATCTTCTTACTATTCATGATGGTATCGTTGACATGTTGATTAGTGATTCATTCACTATATGTCACAACTTTTTTTTTCCAGTGAACAGACTTGGATTTCAAAACTGTCATATGCATTGCATTAAAATTGTCATTTTCAAAACGAATTGTTTTACTGGCGAGTAAGTGCTTGATCAGGGAAGTTTCTGCAATGGAAGGATTGGTCAAGATAAGATGCAAAGTGCCCGAGTACTCCGTTGAGCAGGGGCAAGCCATCAAATAGTCATATCAAATGGGAAATTCATTCCAAGATTCAGCTAATCTGGGGCAATCAGGTCGAGATTCGACAAATCTCTCGAAGGTCAGTCAGTCAGAGGTACTCCTTCACAGATCAGCCAATCAAGGGCAAAATCATTTCAAGGCTGGGGCAGGTCACCCCAAAAGCAAAAGGGTTTTTCTCAGGAGAATGGTTAATCAAGATCATGGGGCAAGATATATAAGATCTTCATGAGACTTCCCGAAGACATGTTCCTTTATGGGTTATGCTGTATCAGGGCATCTTTTGGTCATATCACATCTGCAGGGTTCATGTTGGTGGTCGACACATGACGTCCCCAGTAGAGTTTCTCTCCCTAATAGAGTAAGGGTAGAAAGTAAGGCTCCAGCAGAGGAGTAAGCTCAATGTTGTTCCCTAGCAGAGTGGATATCATTAACCGTCGTTCCCCGAGCAGAGGTGTTGGTGATGGCTGGTATTCCCCAGCAGGTTAAGGGCGTGTCCTCGACCACGGGTTAAGTTCAATGATATTCCTCGGCAGGTTCAGTGTTATTGACTTCATTCCTCAAGCAAGCCGGTGATAGTCATCTCAATGGCTTGATCAATAGTAGTTGACATCCCCAACAGATTCAAAGTCCAATGGTTATTGACACCTCTTCCGTAACAGATCTTTGGGGTCCATCTTCAAGGTTTATTTGTAATCCCCAACGTAGTGGGAGTTCTCTTCGGGTCTTATCTTCAGCGGTGGTTATACCAGGAAGGCCGGTCAGTGTGACTTCCTCGGCAGGGTTCGTAACCTCGGAGACGGTTCAGTTCGCCATCCCCAGCGGAGTTGGCCTCTTCTCTTCAGCATTTATTTTGCTGGAGAGATCCTTTTACATGTAGTAAGCATTTTGCATTTCATCCTCAAATGCGTAGCATTCCATTTCGTATGGAGCATTACGGCAAAATTCAAACATATGCATGCGAAGCATAAGCCAGATTTGGTATCTTGCGCAGAAGCCCGAATCAATATTTCAGTCAGAGCAGTGACATATCCCAAAAGAGAATGCCAAGCATTCCTCAGCAGACAGTTTTCTTCCCGTCAACCCTTTGACGATGTGTTCCGAGCTCAGGTTTCGTACCTTTGGATGTTTTCAATTTTCTTTCCGTCAAACCCCTTTGACGATGTGTTTCGTGGGTTTCATCTTCTTTCCGTCATCCCCATGACGATGTATTCCTACGGTGGAATTTTCATCTTCTTTCTGTCATCCCTATGACACGGTGTTTCTTCGGATATGGGTTTCATCTTTCTGTCATCCTTATGACAATGTGTTATCTCCATGACAATGTGTCCCTTCGGTCGGGTTTTCGTTCTCTTTCTGTCATCTCTATGACAATGTGGTTCTTCGGATAAATAATCGGTGCAGTTCTGGGGTTCACTTTTCTTCCTAAGTTTCATCTTTTTCTTGTCATCCCTATGACAATGCGTTCTCTTCGGTTAGGTTTCCTTCCCGTCAACCCTTTGACGAGGTGTTTCTTGGGTTTCATTTTCTTCCTGTCATCCCTATGACAATGTGTTATCTTCGTTAATTCCTTGACGATGTTGAGTTGTGTTCCCCGCAGATTTGTCTGTTTGGATTTCTCTCATCCCCAGTGAAGTTATTATCTTGGAGAAATTTCTTCGTCAGTTCCCTTTATCAGCAGGGATGGCATTTTTCGAGATTCCTTCGTCAGTTCCCTTTATCAGCAGGGATGGCATTTTTCGAGATTCCTTTGTCAGTTCTCTTTATCATCAGAGATGACATAACCTGGGGGAGTTTGTTTCACATTATCCCCAGCATAGCTAACACTCGTCCGTGTTTATTTCAAGACATTTCAATACATCGTCTGTATTGGTTTCCAACACTCGTACGTGTTGTGATGGTGCAATGTTTATTGCTTGTCCCCCAGCGGAGTCTCTCTCCTTGGCACAGTTTGCAAATTTCTGGGTTCTTTTGGTATTCAATCACCTTCTACCTTGAATGTCTGAAAGCCGTTGCTATCATCCCTTCAGGTTCAAGTCAATTGAATAGGGGCAGCTGTAGCACCCCAAAATTTGCCCTACCTTTTTCTGGCTTATGTTTCTTTTGCATCTTTAGGTCATATTCATATTCATATCATTTGGGTTCCTAAGACATGGGATCGAGGGGTTTTCTTGTTATTGGTATTTAGAGGTGCAGAGGTTTTTTTTCTTATCCAGAGGAATCATCAAAGGCTTTGGGTCAGAGGTTCATTGGTGTGAATCAGGGTTTAATTAATTCTCAGTTCAAGTCATCTTCTTCAAAATTTATCAGTGTACATCAAGGTGAATTAGGGTTCCTCTCCAAAGTTGAACTTGTGGATTGTTTATCAGTTGAAGATCATGTGATTATGGTTTCAGGTTAAGAGGGTCAATGGTTATCAAGACAAGGCAGTTGTGGACTGATTTGAGGGGCATTGGGTCTTGGTCAATTGGGCTTACTGATTGAATTATTGGGATTCAATGAAGATGTGAGTTGGGTGTGGATCGAGAGTGTGATTGGAATTAGAGATCAGTCGTGTGGGCTACTTGGAATTCAAAGTTCTACCATAAACCCATTATTCATTCCCATTTTTCTTTAACCATTTTGATCCAATTTCCTACCTAAATTTGTCCATATTCATTTTGTTTCCAATCAAATATCCATTTTTACTTTTTATCCAAATCATTTTCATTTTATCCATTTCATTTTTAATATCCAACTCATTCATTTATTTTTAATCCAATTTAATCCAAATAACCATTTTAATATCCGCACATAATCCATATCCATTCTTTTCATATCCATTGTATCCAAAATTTCTAAATATCCACTTTAAATCCATTTTCTTTCCTAAGCTATTCATATCCATTTTCTAACTCATTATCATCCAAAATCCATTTCTCATCCATTTCAATCCAACTTCCTTTTTATTTTATTTTATCCATTTTTATCCATCTTTCAAGTTTATTATTCAATATCCATTTGTCCATGTGTGAATCCATATCCCTTTTTAACCCACATTTCATAAATATCCTTTTTCTTTTTTTTTTTTTTTTTATTTCCAACCCTCATGGTCAAATTGGTTTCAAAATCCATTGGAATCCACTTTTCCAAACCCTCCATGTCTAAACTTCATCTTAAGACTAATATACACTACGTGATCGGTGGAGAAATGAAAATTGGCGGAAGAAGTGCTCATCCCGCAGCTGTTTCGCAAAGATTGTCAAAGTTGATAGAAGGAGTTGATTTCTCATTCACTTCAAAGTCAACAAGGCCGGAAACCGAGAAGATGATTTGTTGGTATCTCTAATTGCAAATAGGATGGTGAATATCATTTCTATGAGTAAGCCTGTTGGAGTTTAGTTTCGTTTTTTAGCATTTGGGCTTGCAAAAAGGCCTTTGGAAAGAATAATACATATCAGTTTACAAGTTTTAACAGGTAAGGATTTAAGAAACTAAAATTCTGAGGAACTAACATAGCAGTGTACCAGAAGAAAAAGGAAAAGGAAAAAAGCACAAGGAAAAATACACCTCAGAAAAATAAAAAATAGAGATTACATAGTAGTATTCAAAATTAGAAAAGGAAAGGTACACAACAGCAGAATTTTCAAGGAAGAAACACATCACAAGAGCGAAGACGCAACGCATCGTAACAACCAAGCCCAAAACTCGTGATCATTTTCACAATCAACCCTAACAGAATTTGTTGCCAATACCTATTCTACCCTCCATAGTTCCTGTATAAAAATCAACATCATCACCATTCTTCAGGGCTCTCGCCATCTTTAATTTCTAACAAACCTTCATTCTGCATCACAAATTCTTCATCAACTCTTCAATTTCTGAAGCACTTTTTCCTTCGTCACCTGTGAATCAAAGCGGCTTCATCATTTTTCAGTTTCCACCAATACTAACCGCATATCAGAAAAGCACACCACAACTATTTCACAACCACCTGCACAATACACAAACCCATCAACAACCTGGATAAGTTGAATCTACAGACAACCACAAGCTGAATCAAAGAGAGAAGAATTCCAAGCTGTGCACAGAAAGTGAAAAAGAAGCAAAATCAACTCAACTCCAAAGCACGGAGCAAAATCGAAAGAAATAGCAGAATTGAAGCATGAGAAAAGAAGACCGAAGACTCACCGTCGCCAAACTCGTAACAGTCGGACTAGCTCCGACCTTGTAAGTTTTTTTTCTAACTTGCTCATACTCTGCACTTTGTTATTGCCTGATACCTGAATGAGATTTTGTGGCTGGTTATTTCTTGTACGAATCCAAATCCGGTGTGGTGTAGATCTTTAGCCAGTTGTGCGTTGAATCACTCGCGTCTTGGTGATGAGTGTGTTGCGAATCTTATCGTATGCTTTCATTTCTTCTGTTGTGTGTTCGTAAATAGCGGAGAAGAAGACGGAGGGAGGAATGACACGGCGGCGCGATTTGCGGATAAGATGGTGATTTCGATGAAGGAGAAGGATATTGAAAGCAAAATGGAGAAAGAAAGTTGGATTGTGGAGATTAGAAGGTGATTGAGAAGACCGTAAGAAGCAGATGAAAGGTTGGTGGAAGAGGGGACGAACAGAGAAGAAGTTGATTCCGACGACGGTTTATGTTGCGGCGTGATGTAGTTTTTGGTGGTGGGAACGGTGAGTGTGATAGAGGAGTATTGGAATGGAGAAGTTGAGAAGATGATAGAGGGGAAAGAGGAGAGCGGCGCGAAGAAGATTGGTGGAGGAAGTTTGATTGTTTTGGAGCTTGAGAGAGCAGCGAATGATATGGAGAGAGCGTCGCCGGCGGAAGCAAAGGAGAAGGAAGACGGTGGGTTTGTGGAGAGTAGAAGATGATGCTGAGAGAAGAAGATAGTGTTAATTAGGGTTTTCTCTTATTGTTGTTTCAAGCGTGGGCCGGGTCGGGGAGACCAGTTGAGTTTTTCGTTCCACACACCGCCCATTTACTCTGCACCCCCTTTATTTTCAAGTTAATATTGGTTTTTTTAATTTTTGTTCTTAATATTTGTTTTGGTAATTGGATATTTGTTTTAGAATAATTAGGTTAGTTAATGTTTTGAATTTTAGTTTTAACTTTGGAATTTAATTTTAGAATTAGATTATAATTAGAAATTAACACTAGGTTTAGATATTAATTAGATAATAATTCTAGAATTAAACCTTAGAGTTTTTTAGTTTAGATTTTAATTTTAGTTTAGAACTAATCTTGAGTAATTTAGAATTTAATCTTGACTTAGAACTAGAAGTTTAATTAATCTAGGATTAACTTTAGAATTAGAAATTAACTCTTTTTATTAGAATTTAATCTTGATTAATTTTCACTTTATTTGTTTTTGTGAATATTCCTGATTAATTGATAATTCTGATTCTTGATTAATTCTTGATTTTCTCTTTGTACTTGAATTTCTCTTGACATGTTTTAGTATTCAATTCTCTCTTTGTGATTGAGCTGTCTGGTGTTTACTTGCTGATTACCTCTGTATTTGCATGCTCCCTTAAGGCTCCTAGTCCGACTTAATTTCTGATTAAGCTTGGAGTAGGATAGACATTAGGCTCTCAATCCAAGCATGATAACATTAGGTAGACTCCCCTCTTGATCCTTGACCTTAGGGCCATTTCGCATGATAACTTGTAGGATTCAGTTTTCCCTTTAGACTTTCCGCGAGTCCCAACTCTTTTCTCTCGCACCCGTGCGATCGAGACTGATCCCGTTTTCCTGTTTCATGGTCGTTACCACGAACTACGACTGCCCTGATTCTTTATTCTCGTCCGAGTAAAGATAAGTAGGCACAAGATTGCGTAGATCTTGGCGGGCTACCTTCTCCATTTTTTCACCAATTTCCTCCCCTTGTTTCGTGGTCGTTCCCACGAACTACGGACGCTCTGACTTCCTCCTTCTCGGCCGATTGAGGATACGTAGGCACGAGGATCCCTATCCTTGGCGAGCACCCTTCTCTCGCACCCTTGCGATTGAGACCTTTCCATCCTTTCCTTTCTCCCCTAGTTAGGGGAACTACGTCGCTCTGATTCTCACGTGCGAGTGAGATACGTAGGCAGGAGATCGTGCGAGATCTCTCCGAGCACATTTCTTTCACACCCCTTTCTTTGTTAACCTCTTTGTCTCTTTTCGACCCGTAGGTCGAACTACGACTGCTCTGATTTCCTCTTTCTCGTCCGATTGAGGATACGTAGGCACAAGACGGCGATGTCTTGGCGAGCAACCTTCCCCCACAGTTCCCGTCCGAACTACGTTGACTCTAACTTTCCAATTGCACTGAGGGAGTACGTAAGCCTAGGACAACGATACCGTCCTATCGAGTCACTTCCTTTTCTTTCCTTCTTCGTTTCTCCGTTCTTTTCGTTCTCGTTCTTTTTCGCAGGTCCAGTAGCAGTGGAGCTCCAGATGACGACACCCTTTGATACAGACAGCAAGCGTGGATCCCATCGAGTACGATGGACGTGTCGGGTGCTAACACCTTCCCTTCGCGTAACCGACTCCCGTACCCGTTCTCTTGGTCGCGTGACCATGCTCTTTCCTTCCTTCATTCAGGTTTATGCAGTGTTTCCTTTCCCTCTCTTGGGATAAATACACTTTGCTGGCGACTCTGTGTTCTTTTGCGCCACTCTCGCGTTTGTACCGTTGGATGCGAATCTTTTTGGGAGCGACAGTGTGAATGAAGCAGCCCCTTTTATAGGCTATACAACTTAAATCTCTGATTACGACTTGAATTCGTAAGATTGTTCTGTCAACTCTTGTTTTGGAATTTATTAAAGCTTGTCCTGAACATCTTTGCGACAAATATTGAACTGGTTTTTTATGCTGCTTGATTGTGTTGGATATTCTTGATGAAATGATGATTTCTTGCCGAAACTGTAATCGACATGTCGAAAACCATTGTGAAAAATAACCGCTGTCTGATTGTGTTGGAAAGAATTAAAATTGTTTTTGATTGTGCGAAAATGAATCTGATATCTTTCTGTTTCTGTCGCAACAACTTTGTGAATTTTATTGATTATGTTTGTGAACCTGTTTTGGAATGTAGGGAACATGTTTTGGAGCTTTTGCTGGCTGTTTTTGGGAATAGTTTATGATTCTGTCGAGACTTAATGACCATTTTGATTACTCTTGATTCTAAGCTCATAAGTCTCTATTCTCATCTTTTGAAATTGTTAACAGTAGTAACCTTAAAGCTAAAAGTCTGCAGTTTGTTCACTTCCAGTTTAAGTGCAGCGCTGAGTTATGGTCTTCCAACACGACTGCCTCAAATTAATGTTCTGAAGAAAAGTTCAAAGATGGATCTGACGGTGGCACTATCGAAAAGATTTTTTGCAAGTCTTTGATGAATGATTTGACCTTTAATGCAGTCCAGTCGAGCACAATTACCAAGTGACCATTGGATAGAATTTCTAGTAAAATGCCGCACGTGAGGTGTAGTTGTGTTGATGACGTAACACCTTTTTCCTCCAATTTGATGGGAATCCAATATTCAAGACTTGCTTTTTCATTGTTCTTGTAAATTCTGTAATGAGCTTTGAATAAGCATACAGTCACGTTTGAATGATGACAACATGTAGCATAGAAATATTTGGAGCGTTTTGGTTCATGGCCTTGTTATGAATTCTCGATCCGAACTTGTAAAAAAAAACATTTCTTTGAACACTTTGCATTTTCTTTGTATTTGGAGTGAACTTTGAATTGTTTTAAACTCTTGAAAACCTTAAGGACCTTTGGATCTTGCACTTATATTCTTGAGTTTGAATCCTTTGAATGAAATAAATTGAGGTTTTTCTAAACTTGAACTTCGACCATTGATGATGAATTCCAAATGATTGGCCTCGAAATTTCAAAATTCCTTTTGATTACACCTTGAATGAACCTTGGAGGACTTAAATTCAAATATGAATCTCAAAACAAATGGTGCACTTTGAAAATCACAGGAAAAGCTCCTTGAACTCGTAACTTGAGCATGAGACCATAATCTAACTTGAAATAACATCTTGAATTTAAACCTTAAATTTTAATAAAGAACATGAATCTTGAATTTCACTTTGAGACTCCCTCGCCTATACTTGCTTCAGGATTTTAGTTCAAACTTAACGCTTCAAGTTTATTGATCATGCACTATCATCAAGAAGATCCCCATTTTTTCCTTTAAGCTTTAGATGATGATTCATTCTCATAAATGAGAACAAAGCTTGGACTTGTTCTTTGTTACTAGTACAACCAAGGTCTGAGTGACGACAAACTTAGTGCACGAGCCACAAGGATACAACCCATAATATCACTTGCCACGAAATCCACAACCACTCCTCAAATAACCATGCTCAATACTAATAGCAAAAAAAACCCTGATTTTTCTTGAGACATACACAGAGCTTCACAGAAATCTTGAAGAGAACGACCAGCAAAAAAACCTTAGGATCTTCATTAATCATAATCCGTTGATCACGTCTTGAGGTACTTGACTGAGAGAATAAACACCAACTCCACTTGAAATCAATGTTCCTACACAAACTTGTTATTGATAAAACATATAGATATGCGAGATGATGTACACAGAGGTGGAATCTTATGGTAAAAAATTAGGGTATGACATTGATTACTGATATTTGATGTGAATTTCGTGATTAATCGATCACATGATCATTTGGATGTTTACATAGGTGATTGGATGCTGAAAAGTGCTTTTCAAAGTTGATTTTCTGCCTCTGTTTCAGTGGTAATCGATTACCCTAACAGAGTAACCGATTACTCTGCCTAATTTTCACGTTTTTGGTCAAATTTCAACTTAGTAACCGATTACTCAAAGTGAGTAATCGATTACCACTGCTGCAGAGTGATATTTTCTTGCATTTTCTTGGTTGTTTGAGATCCGATGCATGCCTAGACTTCATAGATTAATATGTCATTGATTTGTGGATTATTCTTGAGCTGTTGCACCTCACACGAGGGCATGGATATGATTTTGTCGACACGCGATTCTTGGTTTTCACTATTGAATGTGCATGCTTGTGTTGTTGATTTCTTGATGCTATGAACACCATACACACACTTCTTTGAGCATGTTGACTGTGATTAAATGCTTATGTTGCTGGAAGTGTGTTATGCATGCCTAATTATTTCTATTTCATGAGATACATGCTTGTTTTCAACTTTGTTCATATGCTTGATGTTGTGCATCATCGCATGATGTGGTGCATTCTTTCATGTTCTCTCTAATTGTTATTTGCCATGATATATGATGTGTTTGTAATCATAATGCATGATGTTTGATGCGCGTTTGCTTTGCCATGCTTGATTCGTATTCAAATGTATCGCATGTCGCCTTGTTTCTACAGCTGCCTAAGTGTAAGTGTGTTATTGCATGTACGGCTGTTTGGCTTTTCACACCCTTTGTTGTGCTGAATTGTATGCTGTTGTATGCTGCCTTGCTAGTGGGTTGCTTTTTACCACTGTTTTAGTGCAGGAACGTTGTGGTAGCTGCTGTTTTTATTTATTCGCTTCCTTTCCTCTTTCGTCTTTTTCACTCTTTTCTTCCCTCAGATCTCGAGACTTGTTTAAGTCTTGGATTCTTTTCCCCTTAGAGCTACCTAGTCCAACTTAATTTTTGATTAAGCTTAGAGTAGGATTAACATTAGGTCTTAGGTAGTTGTTTCTCACCTAAACTTCACTAACCATAGGACCACCCTTTTGCATGACAACACTAGGATAGTGATTCCCTTAGAGTCACCTTTCTTCCTTGTGTCTTCTCTTCTCATCTCATAACACTTCTAAAACACTTAATGAGTATAACGAATATTGTGCTCGAGCCTTAAGTGTAGGAAATGAAGAACGAGGGGTCTCTCCTCCTCTTCTAGTGTGTTTAGCATACGTTCCATTTGGGGGCGACCATGCGATTCACTCGTTCCCGCATGGTAGACTTTGGTGTAATGCAAGTTACGAACTAACTTCAATCCACTTCTGTCTAAAAAACACAAAAACAAACTCAAATCTTTTTTATCCTTCGGGATCGTTAATTTCAAATCATTTTCAGAAAAGAGCACGTTATTTTCCGTCTCGTCGCAAACAGGCATCGACCCTAACTGTCGGACGCGAATCTAATGTCGCTCATAAAAAACACTAACCTACCTCATTAGGTCGAACTACGAATGCTCTGATTTCCTCTTTCTCGCCCGATTAAGGATACGTAGGCACAAGACGGCGATGTCTTGGAGAGCAGCCTCCCCCCCCCATTTCGTGTCTGAACTACGTTGACTCTGACTTTCTCATTGCACGAGGGAGTACGTAGGTGTAGGACGAGCGATGTCCTATCGAGTC
This sequence comes from Lathyrus tuberosus, assembly GCA_022829125.1. Lineage (NCBI taxonomy): Eukaryota > Viridiplantae > Streptophyta > Magnoliopsida > Fabales > Fabaceae > Lathyrus > Lathyrus tuberosus. The sequence continues at coordinate 1,467,645 of JALAZF010000199.1, read as the reverse complement.
ACTTCTTTTTCTTTTCTTCTTCGTTTCTTCATTCCTTTCCGTTCCTGTTCCTTCTCGTTTCCAGTAGAAGTGGAGCTCTAGATGATGACGCCCTTTGATCGAGACAACAAGCGTGGATCCCATCGAGTACGATGGACGTGTGGGGTGCTAACACCTTCCCTTCGCGTAACCGACTCCCTTACCCGTTTCTCTTGGTCGTGAGACCATGCTTTCTCTCTTCCCTCAGGTTTACACAGTGTTTCCTTTCCCTCTCTTGGGATAAATACACATTGCTGGTGACTCTGTTTTCCGTGCCACTTTGGCGTTTGTACCATGGATACAAATCCTCGGGAGCGACAGCTGGGGAGAGATAGACCTCTGGTTGGTCCATCCCCTTTTGCGAGTCTATCCTAGCGCTTGTTTGTTTGTTTTCATTGGGTGTTTATCTGTTGTGATTTGTTTTGTTGTATATTACTGTATAATACTGTTTTACTGTATTTACCACATTTATTGCATTGCATGTCATTATATTGCTGTACTGTTCTGCTGCTGGATTTTCTGTTTGTAGGGTGGGTTGGATTCATGAGAGAAAAGCCCAATACCCAGGCTTGAGCATACACCTATGATTAGCATGGAAAGTAGTGTGACTTGTTTGGCATTTGGCCAGACTTAGTATACATGAAAACTCCACATCCAGACGAGGTTTTCTTGGTAATATTCTATCCTGCGCATTTGGGGCAGACGATGGAATATAACTTGGAAAACTGTCGACTCTGGCGACCGCCTCCCGAGGACTCAGCAACGCCTCTCCTCCCGGCATGTGATAATGGCAATCCAGAAATGGCAAACCCATTACACTTGTCGATCCGAGGACCCAATGCTGGGAACTTACTATAGGATGACCTTTTTTTTGGCGGAATCAGTGGATGACCTCTTTGTTTGGCGATAGTATTGTACCCCCGAGGGATGAATGTACTATTGCTTCTCAAATCGAGAATCCGAGACTGAGGATCCCGTTTTCTAGAACCCACATGTGAGAGGGGATGGGTGTTTGCAGGTCTGCAGGTAACCAAAACCTTCAACCTACCCGGTTTTCTGGATTTCTCATCGGTGTACTGTTATTATCCTGATTTTCTGGCAGTTTGAATGGGCTGTTATTCTGGACTTCTGGTTTTCTGATATTTGGGGTTTTATTCAGTCAGCAAAACAACAACAGTTTTGAGCATCATGGATACCTTGATCCCATGTTTGCATTTGCATCATCATGAAGAAGGTTGATGCTGCGTTACGCTTGGATCAATCTTTGGATACCTTTGGGGTTTTATTCTGATATTTGGGGTTTTATTCAGTCAGCAGAACAACAACAGTTTTGAGCATCATGGATACCTTTATTCTGGAAAAGGTTGCTGCTGCGTTACGCTTGGATCAATCTTTGCTGAAGAAGAATGTTGTGAGTACAGGAGGTCTTAAAGGCTTTCACACGAAGTTTTTGATCGAGCAGGCTGCTATTTGTGCTAAGGCTAAGTGTTGGTCGGTGTTCAATGCAATTCTAGCTATGTGTGTTTATGGAACGACATTGTTCCCTAATGTGAAGGATTTTGTAGACGTGCACGCTGTCCGGATATTCACCACGAAGAATCCGATATCTACCTTGCTTGGGGATCTGTATTATTCCATGCACTATAAGAATGAGAAGAGGAGAGGAGGACCTCTTTACTTTTGTGCTCCAGTTCTGTACAAATGGTTTGCCGATCGCCTTCCTGACTTTGGGGCATTCGTAGACACCAAGGAAACATTGGACTGGTCAAGGAGATTGATGGGATTAAGGGCTGACAACCTGATTTGGATCAATCGTGATTTTCTGGGCCAAGAGATCCTGATTAGCTGTGGAGGCTACCCAAACGTACCTTTAATAGGAAGAAAAGGGGGAATTAATTATAATCCTATTCTTGCTATTAGGCAATTTGGGTATGCTTTGAAAGAGCCGCCAAAGGACCAAGATGTTCAAGAGTCTCTATATGTGAGTGGAGAAGTCAATCTAGAAGTGTTAAAGGAAGCTGCAAATACTTGGGGAGACCGCCACAAGAAAGGAAAAACTTCTTTTGGAAAGTGTAACAACAAAGCCTTCCCTGCATACGAGGACTGGATTCAGAGGAGAGTAGAGAGTGTACTTCTACCGTTCTGCAGAGAACCTCCATCTTACTCCCTGCTGATTGAATCTTTGACCACAATTGAGATAGAGAAGTATAACAAACTGTGGACTGAAAAGGAGAAGCTTCGAGAGGAGAACGGTGAGCTGCAAAGAGAAATCTACCAGTTGAAACACGAGCGAGTTGAAGCTGTTCATGCCACCAAGTTGAAAACAGAATTGCTCGCTAAGAAAGAAAAGGAGCTGGCTGAAGAGGTCATAACCAGATAAAAGGTAGGACAAGCTCTGAAAAGTGTTAGCAGAATCCTCAAATCCAAGAAGGAAGGCCTAGCCAAAGCTTGGTCAAAGATTCACAAGTTCAATGCTTACCGAGATACTGCAATCACAGCCAACAAGCTGAAAGAAGATAAGTTCCTGGATCAGATCGAGAGTTTGAAGACAAAGCTCAAGAAGAAAGACGGGGAGATCATATCAGGGACGTTCCAAAGACACGCAGTCGAGGAGCGACTGAATGAGGCCATAGCGACCATAGCAGAGCTGAAAATACGAGTTGAGGTGAAGAGGCCTAGGAGTGAAGGCTCTAGCTCAGGCAGTGGGTGACACTCTGTAGTTTGTTTTTCTTTGTATCTCAGGTCACCACCAGAATTGTTGGCTGGGATCTGTGCTTCTTTTGTTTTCAGACTTATTATTGTTATTTCGGGTTGTAATCTCTGACGGTGATTTTTCTCTGATTTATATATGAGCAGCAGTTTCATCCTATCTTGTCTTTAAACTGGAATCAAGGGGTGGATCTCCCTGCAAGTATTCAAACATGTTCATTTGCATTTGCATAATCATAATCATCTTTTTTGCATCGTAGATGCTCGTTCTGGTTTTTTCTAACCTTTATTTGGTTGTAGGCAGGATTGATAACCAGCTGATTCACCGGTATTCTACTAGTTCAAATCAGAGGAGAATTATGGAGAAGATGCAAGCTGATATGGCTTCCATGCAGGCCCGTATTGACCAATTCATGGAGCTGATGCAAGGTGTTGCCCAAGGGCAAGAGCAATTGAGGACTCTGGTCCAACCCTTAGTGGCAAGGGTGGATGAAGACGGGGTTCTTCATGGCGGAGTTCATAATGGTATTGCTGGTAACGGTGCTCAGGGAGGCCCTGTGGGTGTAGAGATCCCTATTCCTAGTGTTGTGATCCCTCTGGGTGGAGGAGAACAACTGGTGATTCCTTCTGTTGTGGGAGGAGGAAGTGTTTGTGCTGTCCATGGTCGTCGTTTCGAAGACCAACAAGATGACATTTTCTCTCTGCCAGGCGGGGATGCTGGTCCTCAGGCTGACAATGATCAAAGGTTCAGACTCATTGAAGAACAACTAAAGGGAGTGGTGAATCAGAATTCTGTAGGAATGGATCTGGAGGATCTGGGGTTGGTTCCCGGAGTTGTAATTCCGCACAAATTTCAGGTGCCCACTTTTGCAAAGTACAATGGTACCACCTGTCCCAAGACGCATGTCAGGGCATACGCGAGGAAGATGGCCGCGTATTCTAAAGATGAGAAATTGCTGATGCATTTTTTCCAGGACAGCCTGTCTGGGGAATCCTTGGAATGGTATATGCAATTAGAGAGATGCCATGTCCGTAATTGGAGAGAGTTGGCCCAGGCCTTCATCAAGCATTACCAATATAACACTGATATGGCTCCCAACAGGACCCAGTTACAGAATATGTCCCAAAAGAATACTGAAAGCTTCAAAGAATATGCGCATATATGGCGTGAACTAGCGGCAAGGGTGCAGCTGCCCATGTTGGAAAAAGAAATGTTGAATTTGTTTATGGATACGTTGCCGGGACGTTATTATGAGAAACTCTTACCTTGCGCGTCAGGCAAATTTGCAGATTTGATCATGGTCGGGGAAATGCTAGAGAGTGGAATCAAAGCGGGGAAGGTAGCAGGTAGTGATGGGTCGTATTCTGGTCAAGGGAAGAAGCCCTATGCTAATTACAAGAAAAAGGAAGAAGCAAATTTTGTGTCATCTCACCGAGGTTAAGGAAAGAAGCATCAGAGTTATAACCAGCAGGTAGCTTCAGTGACAATTCCGGCAACGCTTCCACAGCAACAGCGGAATCAGACAAAGAATGGTTGATAGACATTTTGAAACACCTCCCATGCCTTATTCTCAATTGCTCCAGCATTTACTACAGCTGGAGTTAGTTCAGAAGAGGACACTGACCCCTCTTACTGGTAATCCACCTCCGGGTTATAATCCTAATGCCCACTATGATTTTCATTCTGGGGCACCCGGACATCACATCGAGGACTGCAAAACTTTTAAGCATAAAGTCCAAGACTTGGTGGATTCGAAAGACATTAACTTTTCAAATGATGGGTCGAACGTCATCCAGAACCCAATACCGAACCATGGAGGGCCAAGGGTCAACGCTGTGTTAGAGGAAAATGAATCTTTGAACTTGGTTACCGATGTTGATGAATTAAGGACTCCTTTGATGGTGGTAAAGGAGAGATTATTAAGGGGTGGGGTGTCCCCCGGATGTGATGAGAATTGTTCAGATTATATCTCGCAAGTGAATGGGCGTGATTTGTTAAAGTCAGGAATTCAACAGCTGATAGATGAAGGTCGATTGCAGTTTGACCGATGTGACCAACGGAAAGAGGTTGTTAGCAGGAAAAATGAGGTTGCTACCATTACTATCCCTTTCAAAACAATCACTATTCCAGGGCCTGCCAGACCAGCACCAGTGATTATTACAGCTCCCAGACCCGTGCCATTTGAGAGTACCAAGGCCATTCCTTGGAACTATGGAGTCGAAGTGTTTGTCAACGGACAGAAACACGAGTTGGTAGGAACTTCTGTATTGAACTCTTATGTTGAAAGCAATGTTGAGGCAGGGGCTATCACGAGAAGTGGTAGGGTCTTTACCCCTTCTAATGATCAAGCTGATAGTTCTAAACAAGACAAAGGGAAGTAGGTTGTAGGTAGTTCTGTGCAAGCACCAGTAGTGAATGACTCCACGGCAGGACCGATTGATAATTCTTTCTCTGAGAACGTAGAAGAATTTATGAGATTAATCAGGAAGAACGACTACAAGATTGTTGATCATTTGCATCAGACTCCGTCCAAGATCTCCATCTTGTCCCTATTATTGTGTTCCGAGGCACACCGAAATGCATTGCTGAAGGTACTGAATGCTGCCTACGTACCTCAAGAGATATCCGTTAATCAATTAGATGGGGTAGTGGCCCACGTCAATGCAGGCAATGGTCTGGGTTTTACTGATGTTGATTTGACTCCAGCTGGGAGAAACCACAACAATGCCTTGCATATTTCTATTGAATGCCGTGGTTCGTTGATGTCTCATGTGTTTGTGGATACTGGGTCCTCTTTGAATGTTCTGCCTAAGAAAACCTTGATGAAGCTGGACACCCGAGGGTTGATATGCACACCTAGTGACTTGGTGGTGTGCGCTTTCGACGGCTCGAAGAGGTTTGTTTTTGGTGAGATTGTGCTACCAATTAAGGTTGGGCCAGAAGTTTTCGATGCTACCTTCTACATCATGGACATCCAACCTGCCTACAGCTGTCTGCTGGGTCGTCCATGGATTCACAGTGCTGGGGCAGTGACATCTACATTGCATCAGAAGTTAAAGTATATGGCAGACGGGCATGTGGTGACGGTTTGTGGAGAAGAGGATATGATGATAAGCCATCTATCTACTTTCAAGTATGTGGAGGTAGATGGTGAAATACACGAAACTCTATGTCAGGGTTTCGAAGCAGTGAAGATCATTGAGAAGCCTCTCAAAGAAGTAGTCAATCTGAAGTGGTTCAGCCTATAATGGTACATCAGCCGAAGATTTCTATGTCTTCTTTCAAATATGCTCGGGCCGTGGTTAAAGCCAGCGGTTCACAAAAGTGGGGTCAGATTATTGATGTCTAGGAAAAGCGGAATACTCATGGACTGGGGTATAAGCCACCCAGGCATTCTGAAGAGCCTCCCAAGTTCTATGGCCCAGTCCGTTTCACCAGTGCCGGTGTTTTCTTCGACAGAGTCAATGCGATTGAGGAGGATGGGGATAGTGATTGTGATATTGATAGTTGGATCCGCCCGTGTGTCCCAGGTCAGAGCCTGCGCAACTGGTCGTCGGAGAGACTTATTCAAGTGACCGGACCTGAGTAATTGCTTCTGTTTGTCATCTCTGTTAATCCTACATTCTGCCCTAGACGTAGTGATTCTTGTTTGTAGGGCTTGAATGTTTTTGAATGCTTTTCTTTATCAATAATAAAGGACGTTTTCGCATTCAAATGTTTTGATCCCTGTTTTTTTTGTTTTTGTTTTTGCATTAAAATCACATCAAAATGGCAATGTGTTTCTGTTTGATGCATCTATAATAAACATATATCATCAATCATGCAGGTTTTCTTGTTCAGATTCCACCCCTCATGATTCAGCTATGGCCCGATACGACTTCGATAATCCCATATATCAGGCTGAAGAGGGGACTAATGAAGATTGCGCCTTACCAGAGGAATTAGCCAGGTTGTTAAAACAAGAGGAAAAGGTCATTCTGCCTCATCAGGAGGAAATCGAAGTTGTTAACTTGGGAACCGAGGACGCAAAGAAAGAGGCACGGATTGGGGCTGCTTTGGAAGACACTGTCAAGGGAAGATTGATTGAAATGCTCCGAGAGTATGTGGATATCTTCGCCTGGTCTTACCAAGACATGCCTGGGCTCGACACTGACATAGTGGTACACCGGCTGCCGCTCAAAGAAGGATGTGCTCCGGTTAAACAGAAGCTGAGAAGGACAAAACCAGAGATGTCTGTCAAGATTAAAGAAGAGGTTCAGAAGCAGTTAGATGCTGGGTTTCTTGCTGTAATGAATTATCCTCCGTGGGTTGCTAATATTGTACCTGTACCTAAGAAAGATGGAAAGGTCAGGATGTGCGTTGATTACAGAGATCTGAATAGAGCAAGCCCAAAAGACGATTTCCCGCTCCTTCACATTGACGTGTTAGTGGATAACACCGCTCAGTATTCTGTGTTTTCCTTCATGGATGGCTTCTCTGGGTATAACCAAATCAAGATGGCCCCAGAGGACATGGAGAAAACAACGTTCATAACACCGTGGGGAACATTCTGTTACAAAGTGATGCCCTTTGGATTGAAAAATGTTGGGGCAACATATCAGCGGGCGATGGTGACTCTCTTTCATGATATGATTCACAAAGAGATCGAGGTCTATGTTGATGACATGATTGCGAAGTCACAGACAGAGGAAGAATATCTGGTTAATCTTCAGAAACTATTTGAAAGGTTGAGAAAGTTCAGACTGAGGTTGAATCCGAACAAGTGCACCTTCGGGTGAGATCTGGAAAGTTACTGGGTTTTATTGTCAGCGAAAAAGGTATTAAGGTGGACCCTGCTAAAGTAAAAGCCATTCAAGAAATGCTTGAACCAAGAACAGAAAAAGAGGTTCGTGGTTTCTTAGGGAGGTTGAACTACATTGCTAGATTCATCTCTCATCTTACAGCCACGTGTGAACCGATATTCAAGTTGCTAAGGAAAGATCAAGAGGTCAGGTGGAATGAGAATTGTCAAAAGGCGTTCGAAAAAATAAAAGAATATTTGCAGGAACCTCCGGTCCTTATGCCGCCAGTGCCAGGAAGGCCATTGATTATGTATGTTACGGTTCTTGAGAACTCAATGGGGTGTGTGCTCGATCAACACGACGATTCAGGTAGAAAAGTGCATGCCATCTACTACCTGAGTAAGAAGTTTACTGATTGTGAGTCGAGGTACTCGATGCTGGAGAAAACATGTTGTGCACTCGCTTGGGCAGCTAAGCGTTTGAGGAAGTATATGTTAAACCACACAACCCTCTTGATTTCGAAGATGGATCCGATCAAATATGTATTTGAAAAGCAGGCGCTTTCTGGAAGAATAGCCCGTTGGCAGATGGTTCTGACGGAATACGACATTCAATATGTTTCCCAAAAAGCCATCAAGGGAAGTGTTTTGTCAGAATATCTCGCTGAACAACCAATTGAGGATTTTCAACCGATGAAGTTTGAATTTCCTGATGAGCACATTATGTATCTGAAGATGAAAGACTGTGAAGAGCCTCTACTGGATGAAGGACCTAAAATTGGACCCCAATGGAAGCTGGTCTTTAATGGGGCTGTTAATTCATACGGCAACGGAATCGGGGCAGTCATTACAACTCCAAAAGGTTCTCATATACCTTTTACTGCCCGGTTAGCATTCATATGCACCAATAATGAGGCGGAGTATAAAGCATGCATTATGGGGTTGGAAGAAGTAATTGATTTGAGAATCAAGAACCTCGATGTTTATGGTGATTCCGCGTTGGTAGTTAATCAGATCACAGGAGAATGGGAAACTCGTCAAGCGAATTTGGTGCCTTATAACAACTATGCCAGAAGGTTGTTATCTTTCTTTGACAGAATTGATTTCCATCATATACCCTGGTTAGAGAATCAGATGGCTAATGCGTTGGCAACATTGTCTTCGATGTATCAGGTGAATCGTTGGAATGAAACTCCTTCGATCAGAATCATGAGCCTGGATAGACCGGCATTTGTGTTTGCAATTGAAGATGTGTCAGATGGCAAAACTTGGTATCATGATATCAAGGTTTTTCTGAAGAATCAAGAGTATCCAGAAGGTGCATCCACCAAAGACAAGAAAACTCTGAGGAGGTTGGCGGGAAATTTCTTTCTGAATAAGGACGACGTGTTATACAAGAGAAACTTCGACATGGTCTTGCTACATTGTGTTGATGAACACGAGGCAGGCCTGTTGATGGAGGAAGTTCATGAAGGATCTTTCGGTACCCATGCCAATGGGCATGCTATGGCCAGAAAACTGTTGAGAGCGGGGTATTATTGGATGACCATGGAATCTGATTGTTTCAAATACGCCCGGAAATGTCATAAATGCCAGATTTATGCTGATAAGGTGCATATACCGCCTACTCCTCTGAATGTGTTGTCATCGCCTTAGCCCTTCGCCATGTGGGGCATTGATATGATCGGAAATATTGAGCCTACTGCTTCCAATGGGCATCGTTTCATTTTGGTTGCCTTCTATTATTTCACGAAGTGGGTGGAAGCGGCCTCGTTTGCCAACGTCACCAAACAAGTGGTAGCCAGATTTATCAAGAAGGACATCATCTGCCGGTATGGAGTCCCGGGGAGAATCATTACTTATAATGGTTCAAATTTGAATAACAAGATGATGAAGGAGCTATGTCAGAGCTTTAAGATTGAACATCACAATTCTTCTCCCTATCGTCCGAGGATGAATGGGGCTATTGAAGCAGCGAATAAGAACATCAAGAAGATTATGCAGAAAATGGTAGTGACCTATAAAGACTGGCATGAGATGTTACAGTATGCTTTACACAGTTATCGTACTTCGGTACGCACGTTAACTGGGGCAACTCCTTTCTCACTGGTATATGGTATGGAAGCAGTCCTACGATTAGAGGTTGAGATTCCTTCTTTAAGAATCTTGGCAGACGTGAAGCTTGATGAAGCTGAGTGGGTGCGCTCCAGACTGGATCAGCTGAACCTCATTGAAGAGAAGAGATTGGCAGCCATTGCACATGGTCGGTTGTATCAGAGCAGGATGAAGAAAGCCTTTGATCAGAAAGTGCGTCCTCGGTGTTTTCAGGCTGGTGAATTGGTTTTGAAAAGGATCCTCCCTCCTCAAATAGATCACAGGGGCAAGTGGACTCCAAACTACGAAGGGCCATATGTAGTAAGATAGGTTTTCTCTGGTGGAGCCTTATTACTCTCAACTATGGATGGCGAAGATTTTACGTCCCCTGTGAACGCAGACGTAGTCAAAAAATACTTTGCGTAAAAGAGACCCGCTGGACACAAAAATAAAGTCCAGGCAAAAAAGGGGCATCCCGGCGAACCATAAAAATAAAAAGGTTCGGGAAAAAGTTAGGGATAAAAATAAATAAATAAAAGAATAAACCCGCAAAGTTGAAAACCTGAAAAGGCAACTTTGGCAAAAAGGGGTATCCCGATGGATTGAAAACCCGAAAAGGGAGATCCAGGCAAAAGTTAGGGATTTAAAAGCAAGAGGCTACGATCTGCGTTCGATCTGTGAACACCTCTGATACATGGAAAATTTCGAAGGAAAGTAAGCAGTCCAGTCAGTCTTTTCGAAGGCCAGAGCATCTGCGGATAAGTGAGGCATATTGGGTCATAGCTGAAGTGAATCATGGTGGATATTTGTTCCCCACATTGCCGATATGTGTATTTTCTTTTATTTCCTTTTTGCAATTACCTCTTTCCAAGAATTACTTCCGAATGTAAATGCCTATTCACAGGCCAATTTCATTTAATAAAATCTTCATTTCACTCAAAAAGCCTTCCATTTGTGTTTTTACTTTTGCTATTTTGTTTGTGAAAACGTCCTATATTTTGATAAAAAATTGCATGCGAAAATGTTAAGCTTTGCGAAGCATATCAGAAAACAGTGGAAATTACTTAGGCAATGGTCGTTGTATTGGTAATAGAGGTGATCTTTTTGCGTATAGAATTTCCTGTTGATTGTGTTTGCAGGACAACAGGTTTGTTCTCCCCAGTGGAGTCGCCTCCCCCAGCACTGAAAGTTCATCATCCTCAGCAGAACCCATTCCCCCCAGCAAGCAGTTTAAAGTGGATTGCTCCGAGGTGAGTGTGGTTGTATCTCTAGCAGAAGGTGTGTTGGATGTCTTTGAAAAGACTTTGGGTTCCCCACAGTTCCTGGTAGTCACTTTTCTCAGGAGGTCAGGAAGCGTAGTTCCGTCAACAAAGGCATGCTCTAATCCCTAGCAGGATAGAATCTTTCCTCCAACAGCAGGTCAAGCTCAATGATATACCTTGGCAGATTTCGTGGATTTTTCTCCCCAGTAGAGCTACTCTCCTCGGCATGGAAAAGTTCATTCTCCTCAGCAGGTGGTTATTTTCATAGCCCGAATGTCGAGGATCATCTTCCTCAGCAGAGTGTAGAGGATTATTTCCCCAGTAAGAGTTGTGGTTGATTTATCACTTTCTCAGCGAGCAATCAGAAGTTGATGCTGTTGAAATCCTCAGCAGGAGACTTATGGAATATCTTCTTGGGACAAAGATGTTATTTCCCCACAGAGTCCGAGCACTTATTCTCCTCAGCTAGTCGAGAAATGTTTTCCTCGGCAGCAACGGTTTGCTAGTCATGGCCGGGTACTCCCCCAGCAGGGTAAAAGTACTAATATTCCCGGCAGGGTAGAAGCAAGGGCATCACCCAACGACAGGTTGAGCTCGGAAATGTCCCCAAGCAGGTTCGGAGTCATTCGACTTGTCTCCCCAAACGAAGTTTGATAGTGATCTTCACAGAGGTTTGTTCAACAGTGGTTGATATCCTCGGCAGGTCCTAAGTCCAATTGTCATTGGCACTCTTTCAGGTACAGGTGAAAGTCATTGGTAATCCCCAGCGGAGAGAGTTTCTCTTCGGATTCCATCTTCAATTGTTGATTTTTATCCATCCCCGACAGAGCGGGTATTCTCTCAGAGTTTCATCCAGCAGAGTTTGTGATCAAGATCCTCCCCAACAGAGTAAGGTCTTCCTCAGCAGGGTCTTTTTATTTCAGAGGACAATTTGGTTTGTCACCCCTGATGGAGTTGCCTTTGTCTCCAGCATTTATTTTGCTGAGATGCCTCTTTTGCATTGCATAAGCATTTTTGCATGGCATCCTCCCAAAAGCGTAGCATTCCATTGATATGGAGCATTACGGCAAAATTCAAACATATGCATTCGAAGCATAAGCCAGGTTTGATTTCTTTTACCAGTTTCTGTCCCCAGCAGAAAGAGGTGTAATTCGGAAGATGTTGGTCAACATCACCCTCCAACCAGTGGATTTGTCCTTGTTGTTAGAATCCCCTACAGAGTTGTCTGTGTAGATTTCTCTTCCCCCGGCGGAGTCATCTTCTTTACAGGTCGTAAGTCCGTTGATTTTACTTCCTATGCTTCTTCGATTGTTATTCCAACTATTGGTTGGTACCCCTTGGTTATTCCAACTTTTGGTTGGTCTCCTTTGTCATTCCAACTTTTGGTTAGTACTTTCCTTTATTCCAACTTTTGGTTGGTCCCCTTTTCATCCCAACTTTTGGTTGGTCTCTTTCCTTTCATCCTAACTTTTGGTTAGTATCTGTTATCCCAACTTTTGGTTGGTCTCTTTCGTTTCATTCCAACTCTTGGTTGGTACCCTTTGCATCCCAACTTTTGGTTGGTATCCTATTTCATCCCAACTTTTGGTTGGTACCCTTGGCGTTATCCTAACTTTTGGTTGATCTCTTTCGTTTCATCCTAACTTTTGGTTAGTATCTGTTATCCCAACTTTTGGTTGGTCTCCTTTGTCATTCCAACTTTTGGTTGGTACTTTCCTTTATTCCAACTTTTGGTTGGTCCCCTTTTCATCCCAACATTTGGTTGGTCTCTTTCCTTTCATCCTAACTTTTGGTTAGTATCTGTTATCCCAACTTTTGGTTGGTCTCTTTGGTTTCATTCCAACTCTTGGTTGGTACCCTTTGCATCCCAACTTTTGTTTGGTATCCTATTCCATCCCAACTTTTGGTTGGTACCCTTGGCGTTATCCCAACTTTTGGTTGGTCTCTTTCGTTTCATCCTAACTTTTGGTTAGTATCTGTTATCTCAACTTTTGGTTGGTCTCCTTTGTCATTCCAACTCTTGGTTGGTATCCTCGTCAACCCAACTTTTGGTTGGTCTCCTTTGTTATTCCAACTATTGGTTGGTATCCGTTGTTTCTAAGCCCACCTTCGGTTGGCAGGCACTTTATTTTCATTCTCCCCGCAGGGTGCAAATTTTTCAGGTTATTTTGTTATTCAATCTCCGTGTATCCCAATTGTATGAAAGCCGTTGCTTCTATACCCTCGGATCCAAGAAGTTTGAATAGGGGCAGCTGTAACACCTAAAAATTTGCCCTTTTGTCTCTGACCTAACTGGTTTATGCTTCCGTTCATCTGTATTATCATTCCTGCATTTTGCATTTTTCTTTTGAGCATGGGATCAAGGTATTCTTTCAGCAGCTCACGGCGTCATCAGATCCAGTACGATTGTTAACAGTGTTCAGAGTCAAGTAGATAGCTTTCCCAGTCCTTTTGAACATTTATTTTGCTCATTAAGTGATTGTATGATCAGAAACTCCGGCAGTCAAATTTTTATCAGTTATTCAGCACCAGACAGTTGTTATCAGCAATTCAATCCGAGTGCGAAAAACATTTCGCAGCATATTTCAAGGGTATTCTAGTAGTAATATCAGTTGGCAAGTTTCAGAGGTCGATCATGGTTCAGAACAGGTGGAACCGGGCGAATATCCAAGTTTCCCTCTTTTTGGCACCAATATTTGAATTTTTGAACTGAGTATTCTATTACTCAAAGTGAGTAACCGATTACTCTGGGCGAAATTGCAAAAAATGTGGCATTTTCAGCACTGCAGAATTTTGAGGTGTTTTGTGGTCATGTGCTTGGCTTGTGCATGTGTGGGAAGGATCTAGAACTGATATTTTCATCATTTTCCACCCAAAATTCAAATTCTCTCCATCATTTTTCCACTCTAATTCCTCATTTCATTTCCTAATTCATATTTCATCCCAATTTCCACTCACTTAACCTCACTCCCAACCCAAACTTAACTCCTAACCTAGGGGTTATTTAAACCAATTCATTCCAAACCTCACCAACCAAGATCATTTTCACTCTCCAATTTTTCAGAATTTCTCTCAAATCTCTCTCACTTTTTCCACTTTTCATCTTCATCTTCAACCCCTCACCAAAGCTCCATATCCATAGATTCACAAATTCTTCATTGGAATTTGTGAATTCTTGAGCTAAACCTCCATCACATCATCATTCTTGGTTCAATTCTGATATAGCTACTGGTTTGGATCTTGGAATCACTTTTGGGAGCAACTTTTGATTATTTGGAGTGTTCTTGCTTGGATCTTGAAGTTTCTTGCTAGGATCTTGAAGATTATTGTGTAGATATCTGGTTTTCTTGCTTGGATTCACCAATTTTCGTGCTCAACAATCACCAAGGCAAATCTCAGCCTTGTAGGTTGGTTTTCCTTAGATCTATGTTTGATTTAGCTTAATTTCAACTTATGCAATGTAGATTCTTGGTTTGTGATGTGATTTAATCCATTTGCTTGATTTGATTTGGGATCTTGTTGTTTGATTGATGAAATTGGTGTTTGATTAGTGATATTTGATGTGAATTTCGTGATTAATCGATCGCATGATCATTTGGATGTTTGCATAGGTGATTGGATTCTGAAAAGTGCTTTTCAAAGTTGATTTTCTGCCTCTGTTTCAGTGGTAATCGATTACCCTAACAGAGTAACCGATTACTCTGCCTAATTTTCACGTTTTTGGTCAAATTTCAACTGAGTAACCGATTACTCAAAGTGAGTAATCGATTACCACTGCTGCAGAGTGATATTTTCTTGCATTTTCTTGGTTGTTTGAGATCCGATGCATGCCTAGACTTCATGGATTAATATGTCATTGAATTGTGGATTATTCTTGAGCTGTTGCACCTCACACAAGGGCATGGATATGATTTTGTCGACACGCGATTCTTGGTTTTCACTATTGAATGTGCATGCTTGTGTTGTTGATTTCTTGATGTTATGAACTCCATACACACACTTCTTTGAGCATGTTGACTGTGATTAAATGCTTATTTTGCTGGAAGTGTGTTATGCATGCCTAATTATTTCTATTTCATGAGATACATGCTTGTTTTCAACTTTGTTCATATGCTTGATGTTGTGCATCATCTCATGATGTGGTGCATTCTTTCATGTTGTCTCTAAGTGTTGTTTGCCATGATATATGATGTGTTTGTAATCATAATGCATGATGTTTGATGCGTGTTTGCTTTGCCATGCTTGATTCGTATTCAAATGTATCGCATGTCACCTTGTTTCTACAGCTGCCTAAGTGTAAGTGTGATGTTGCATGTACGGCTGTTTGGCTTTTCACACCCTTTGTTGTCTTGTATGTTGTTGTATACTGCATTGCTAGTGGGTTGCTTTTTACCGCTGTTTTAGTGCAGGAACGTTGTGGTAGCTGCTGTTTTTATTTATTCGCTTCCTTTCCTCTTTCGTCTTTTTCACTCTTTTCTTCCCTCGGATCTCGAGACTTGTTTAAGTCTTGGATTCTTTTCCCCTTAGAGCTACCTAGTCCAACTTAATTTTCGATTAAGCTTGGAGTAGGATTAGCATTAGGTCTTAGGTAGTTGTTTCTCGCTTAAACTTCACTAACCATAGGACCACCCTTTTGCATGACAACACTAGGATATTGATTCCCTTAGAGTCACCCTTCTTCCTTGTGTCTTCTCTTCTCATCTCATAACACTTCTAAAACACTTAATGAATATAACGAATATTACGCTCGAGCCTTAAGTGTAGGAAATGAAGAACAAGGGGTCTCCCCTCCTCTTCTAGAGTGTTTAGCATACGTTCCATTTGGGGGCGACCATGCGATTCACTCGTTCCCGCATGGTAGACTTTGGCGCAATGTAAGTTACGAACCAACTTCAATCCACTTCTGTCTGAAAAACACAAAAACAAACTCAAATCTTTTTTATCCTTCAGGATCGTTAATTTCAAATCATTTTAAAAAAAGAGCACGTTATTTTCCGTCTCGTCGTAAACAGGCATCGACCCTAACTGCCGAACGCGAATCTAACGTCGCTCATAAAAAACACTAACCGACCTCGTTAGGTCGAACTACGACTGCTCTGATTTCCTCTTTCTCGTCTGATTGAGGATACGTAGGCACAAGACGGCGATGTCTTGGCGAGCAACCTCCCCCCCAGTTCGTGTCCGAACTACGTTGACTCTGACTTTCCCATTGCACGAGGGAGTACGTAGGCGTAGGACGAGCGATGTCCTATCGAGTCACTTCTTTTTCTTTTCTTCTTCATTTCTTCGTTCTTTTCCGTTCCTATTCCTTCTCGTTTCCAGTAGAAGTGGAGCTCCAGATGATGACGCCCTTTGATCGAGACAACAAGCGTGGATCCCATCGAGTACGATGGACGTGTGGGGTACTAACACCTTCCCTTCGCGTAACCGACTCCCTTACCCGTTTCTCTTGCTCGTGAGACCATGCTTTCTCTCTTCCCTCAGGTTTACGCAGTGTTTCCTTTCCCTCTCTTGGGATAAATACACATTGCTGGCGACTCTGTTTTCCGTGCCACTTTTACGTTTGTACCATGGTTGCAAATCCTCGGGAGAGACACTATCCTTCAAGAATACAAATCCAAATGTTCAGAAGAACCCGTTGCCTCAACACGAGAAAGCTGCCGTAAATTTGATAGAGGAAGAGTCTAAACATAGCTATCAAATTCATGATGTACTCTTATTGGGAACCGACCTGGTCAAGATGCACTGCAGACAGGGCGGATACGGTCATGTACCGTTTCACAACTATCATCAATGTGATATCTGCTCTAAAGATAATCAAGGATGTTCTGTGGTGTAATCAGCTCTTCATGAGCAGATGGATTTCGGATGGATCCAAGATCACCGAATCCGTGAAGTCAACATGACTTATACAAATTCCAACGTCATTCAAAACCACGACATCCGTACGATGAATGTCAACTTAGTGGCAATGCACTCAAGGCAAAGCCAACATCAAGATCTGCCACGACATGATTACGACTCCTGTCTGATCTGCTCGGTAAATAATCAGGGATGCTCTTTTGTACAAGAGGCCCTCCAGCGTCAGATGGATCTTGGATGGATCCAGGATTACCGTGATAGAAGTCATTATCAAGTTAATATGATTCAAATCTTTGATGTTTGCTTGATGAATACCAGCTTGGTGGAATTACACGCTAAGCAAGTCCAACTCGGTTTTCTGACTTCACATGATTATCAGAACTGCAAAGTATGTCGTGAGAGTGACCAAGGATGTGAACTCGTTCAAAGAACACTGCAACACTTGTTGAACCACTGGTGGCTTCCGATCTATCTAGATGAAGACACACAACAAGTCAGCATGATTAACGGGAACCCTACTAGGCATCAAATTCAGGATGTTCGATCAATAGAAAAAGATCTAGTAAGGTTAAACTGCATACAAAGCGGACGTGGCCGGGTGCCACCACACAACTATGTGCGCTGTAGAGTTTGCTCAGAGAATAACCAAGGATGCTACCTCCTGCGAGTAGCCCTTCAAAGTCAGTTGGATCACAAAGAGGGTCAACCATGTTCAAGCTCTGGTTCAATTAACATAATTTCGGACTATCTTCCTGATCAAGGAAAAGATGTTGTCTTAATCCCTAAATGAGAAATGGCCAAAGATGTATGTGCCATAATCCCTTTACTCCATGATTCAAGAGATCAAGAGGAAAGATTCTCAACCTCGAACCAATTGAAGCCGGCTACGATGGTCAGAAAAATCAAAAGGCTCTTGTAGTTATCTATCTGCCGGGACCAGTACCGTATGAATCTGATAAAGCTATCCCTTACAAATATGGTGCAACAACAATTGAGAATGGAAAGGAAACTCCATTACCCTCCGTCGTGAATATTGTAGACATCATCCAAGTAACACGGAGCGGTCGAATCTTCAACCGAGGAGTTGGAGAACCCACCAGAGAAAAGGAACCTCAAACAGAAGTTCCTAGTCAACCAGTCGATCAATCCAGTGATCCCGACCTTTCAAAGAACAACTATGAGATGCTGAAGCTCATCCAGAAAAGTGAGTACAACATTGTTGACCAACTGTTGCAAACTCCTTCAAAAATCTATGTGCTATCTCTTTTACTCAGTTTCGAAGCTCACAAGGAAGCTCTACAGAAAGTCTTGGAGCAAGCCTTTGTGGAACAAGATGTGACAATAAGACAATTTGACAGCATCATCTCCAACATCACCTCCTGTAACAACTTGGGGTTTAGTGATGAAGTACTGCCGGAAGAAGGCAAACATCACAACATGGCACTCAACATTACAGTCAACTGCCAGGACGATGCATTATCCAGCATACTGGTAGACACCAGATTAACTCTAAATGTTATGCCAAAATCTACTCTAATGCGACTATCATTTCAAGGATCTCCGATGAGAGGCAGTGAGGTCATCGTCAAAGCATTTGACGGATCCCGCAAAATAGTTATCGGCGAAGTCGACCTTCCTATAACTATCGGTTCTCACACTTTCCAAGTCACTTTCTAGGTCATGGACATCTGGCAGCATATAGTTGTTTGTTAGGAAGACCTTGGATACACGAGACTGGGGCAGTCACTTTGACACTTCACCAGAAGCTGAAGTTCGTCAAGAATGACCAACTAGTCACAGTCTGCGGAGAGCAAGCCATGATCATGAGTAATTTATCATCGTCCACTTGTGTAGAACCAGAGGAGGTTGTTGGAACCCAGTTCCAAGCACTTTCGGTGAGCCATGACAACAAATCAGAAAAGGGAACATCAATTTCCTCGTACAAAGATGCTCTCGAAGTGATCAAAAGTAACAATGCAAAAGGATGGGGACAACTTGTCATTCCTATTGATAACAAAACAAAGAAGGGTCTTGGTTTTTCCTCAATCTATACCCAGACTGCTACTAACAATGAAAGTCTTCATCCCATTCAGAACTTCTTCCATAGTGGAGGTCTCCTTCACCCAGTGTCTCAAGAAGTACATGTTATCAACGAGGGTGATTCCTCCGATACAGATGAAGAATGGAAGTCCTATCTTAACGAAAACGGTTATATGTCTCAGGGGGAGGTGCCTACGCCATTTTGCTATCCCGCACAAAGTGCGATATATATATCGAGGTCAGATGTCAAAATGATATACGGAGATTGTGATCCAGAAGGATGGCATGCTCCACTAAACTCATTAGAGGAAGACACTCTGATGAAAGATAACTTTGACCATGACTATTATGGCCCAGTGGATGGCCTGCCTATCTGGCATCCGTACCCAAGAGACTTGGGACAAAAGAGTTAGCCCAGCGATGCACATCAGCTGAGCATGATTGAAAAGAATACCTGTGTCCCAACCGAATCATGGGATCATTACTCAGGGCATTCAGAGAATATACAACACGACGATGAATTTGCAAAGATTGCAGGATATCAGTTTATCAACTATGCTTTTCCCGAGGTAAACGTCATCGAAAGGGATGACTCCTACAGTTCCACAGAAGTATGGGACACTTTACGACAACCGAGTGGCAAGTACGACTTCCTGGCCAAGTACACCGCTTCTGAAAGCTCTCGTATCAGGCTCGAAGACATCCAGCCCACTGGATGGGGAGATCCACCTGAGAGTGCAAATATTGTGCAAGATACAACAGAAGAGTTCGCCTATGATAACTCTGCCTGGGAAACAGACTCCAATAATCCTGCTCCACCAGAAATCAGCGTTATTTCTGAAGATAAGCCAAGAAGGAAGGTACCGGACTTTGTGATTCACTGAGGAGTTCGCCGCCAATGGGTTGCTGTCAATGTTCCGAAAGTTGTTCATAAGTCTAAGTAATTGTCGTCTTTGTCTTAACCTTTCACCTTGCCCAGGTGAAACAAATGTTTTGATAGGGCTCACTTTCTATAAATGTCTCTCTTTGCTTCGTCCAAAGCGACAGAGTTTTGTTTTATAGGGTTGTAGTTTCAAGAATTGACAAAATCATAAATAAAATAACTTCGTTATGTAATTTCCGTATTTTATTGCTATTTTCTCTTTTCGTTTTTTCAGAAAATGGTAATCCTAAAAACAACTCAAATAATAAAAACAAGCATTTTTCAGAAAATACATTGTACACACTCTTGCATTCTCTCTATCTCTTCTAAAAATAAATCATCACGTCGTGCAGATTGCTTATTTTAAACCCCATTGAAACATACGATCCAATGCCTTCTCCCAACTTTGAATTCCCGGTATTTGAGGCCGAAGAAGAAAATGACGAAGAAATTCTAGAAGAGATCTCCCGATTACTCAGACAAGAGGAAAGGTCCATCGAACCTCACAAAGAGTCGTTGGAAACGGTCAACTTAGGTACAGAAGAAGAGAGAAAAGAATTCAAGATTGGGGTACTTCTCAGTCCAACTGTCAAAAAAGGTTTGATAAAGCTTCTTGAAGAATTTCCCGATGTATTCGCTTAGTCCTATCAGGATATGCCAGGGTTAGATACCAGCATCGTGGAACATCATCTACCGTTAAGATCAGAATGTCCGTCGGTAAAACAAAGAATAAGACAGACTCATCCAGACATGGCCATCAAAATCAAAGAGGAAGTACAGAAACAGATTGACGCGGGTTTTCTCGCCACATCAGAATATCCTCAATGACTAGCCAACATAGTACCAGTTCCAAAAAAGGAAGGAAAAGTTGGAATGTGTGTAGACTATAGGGATCTGAACAAAGCCTATCAAAAGGATGACTTTCCCTTACCGCACAGCTGGTAGACAGTACAACAAAGTTCAAAGTCTTCTCCTTCATGGATGGATTCTCGAGCTATAATCAAATCAAAATGGCGCCGAAAGACATGGAGAAAACTTCCTTCATCACCTCATGTGGCACCTTTTGTTACAAGGTAATGTCGTTTTGTTTGAAGAAAGCTGAGGCAACCTATCAAAGGGCCATGACTACTCTGTTTCACGACATGTTACACAAAGAAATAGAGGTATATGTCGATGATATGATTTCTAAATCTAAGACAAAAGAGGAGAATGTGACCCACCTGTCAAAACTATTCGAGCATCTGAGAAAGTACAAACTTCGTTTGAATCCCAACAAGTGCACATTTGGTGTCCGTTCATGGAAACTGTTGGGGTTCATCGTCAGCCAGAAAGGAATTGAGGTTGATCCTGACAAGGTCAAGGCCATTCAAGAAATGCCTTCTCCAAAGACTGAAAAACAAGTCAGGGGATTCCTGGGATGTTTGAACTACATTTCCAGATTTATATTCCTTATGACCACGACATGCGTGCCAATCTTCAAATTAATCAAAAAGGATCAGGAATGGGTATGGACAAAAGACTGTCAGACCTCCTTCGACAATATCAAGGAATACCTGTTGAAACCACCGATTCTATCACCTCCAGTGGAGGGAAGACCACTGATCATCTTCTTAACAGTCTTGGAAGACTCAATGGGTTGTGTACTTGGCCAACAAGACGAAACAAAAAGAAAAGAGTCTGCCATCTACTACTTAAGCAAGAAATTCATTGACTGTGAAACTCGGTACACTATGCTCAAGAAAACTTGCTGTGCTCTGGCTTGGGTAGCCAAACTTCTTCGCCAGTACATGATTTGTCACACTACTTGGTTAATCTCCGAAATGGATCCAATCAAGTAAGTCTTTGAAAAGCCTACTCTCATGGGAAGGATTGCCCGTTGGAAGATGTTGTTATCGGAATACGACATTGAGTACCATGCTCATAAAGCCTTCAAAGGAAGTATTTTAGCCGATCATTTGGCTCATCAACCGATTGACGATCAAGAATCAGTCGGATTTGACTTCCCGGACGAAGATGTCATGTACTTGAAAATGAAAGATTACGATGAACCATTACCCAGTGAAGGGCCATACCCAGATTCTCAATGGGAACTAATCTTTGACGGAGATGTCAATCATTATGGAAACGGAATTGGGGCAATCATCATAACACCTCAGGGTACCCATATTCCTTTCACCGCCCGACTGACATTCAAGTGTACAAACAACGAGGCCGAATACGAAGCTTGTATCATGGGTCTCGAAGAAGCAATTGACTTAAGGATAAAGAACATGGATGTACATGGCGACTCAGCCTTGGTTATCAATCAAATCAAGGGAGATTGGAACACATACCAATTAGGACTAATTCCTTACAAAGATTACGCAAGAAGGTTGTTAACATTCTTCAACAAAGTCGAGTTTCATCACATCCCTCGTGAAGAGAATCACATGGCTGATGCATTAGTGTAGGTCAATGGAACGACATACCTAAGATTGACATAATGCACCTAGGAAGGGCCGCCTAAATCCATGTATCGGCAAAACATCTCAAAGTTCTCTCTTCCCCATGGCCTTTTTCCATATGGGGAATTGACATGATTAGCATGATCGAACCCAGAGCTTCAAACGAACATCGGTTCATTCTAGTAGCCATT
Organism: Lathyrus tuberosus; assembly: GCA_022829125.1. NCBI lineage: Eukaryota > Viridiplantae > Streptophyta > Magnoliopsida > Fabales > Fabaceae > Lathyrus > Lathyrus tuberosus. Next base: position 1,445,322 of record JALAZF010000199.1, on the reverse strand, counting down.
GACTACTTCACCAAGTGGGTCGAAGCAGCATCGTACACCAATGTAACCCGACAAGTGGTGGTCCATTTTATCAAAACAATCTCATCTGCCGTTATGGTGTTCCAAGCCAGATCATTACTGATAATGGATCTAACTTGAACAATAAGATGATGAACAAGTTGTGTGCTGAGTTCAAGATCGAACACCATAACTCATCTCCCTACCGACCCAAGATGAACGAAGCGGTAGAAGCAGCTAACAAGAACATCAAGAAGATCATTCAAAAGATGGTTGTAACCTACAAATACTGGCACGAGATGCTACCCTTTCCCTTCACGGTTATCGCACATCTGTCTGCACTTCAACAGGGGCAACCCCTTTCTCTCTAGTATATGGCATGGAAACAGTTCTCCCCATAAAAGTAGAGATCCCATCAATCCGGGTATTGATGGAAGCTAAGCTAACAGAGGCTGAATGGTGTCAAAGTCGACATGATGAACTAAACCTAATCGAAGAAAAGTGAATAACGACTTTATGCCACGGTCAGTTGTATCAATAGAGAATGAAGAAAGCATTTGACAAAAAGGTCCGACCCCGTGTCTTCAGAAAAGGAGACCTCGTGCTCTAGAAGATACAATCATTCCTCACTGGTTCCCGGGGCAAATGGACTCCGAATTACGACGGCCCCTATGTGGTCAAGAAAGTCTTCTAAGGCGGCGCCTTGAGACTTGCAACCATGGATGGAGAGGAATTGGCCTACCCCACAAATGTTGACGTAGTCAAGAAATGCTTCGCCTAAAAAAAAGGGGGTCTCGGTGGATTGAAAACCCGAAAGGGCGGTCCAAGCAAAAATTAGAGACATAATAAAAAATCATCCCGATGGATTGGAAATCTCAAAGTACAATCCAGGCACAAGTTAGGGATTAATGGCAAGTAACTACGTCCGACAAGGTTAAATCCCCTGCAGTAATGCCATCCATCAGGAAAACTCCAGTCAAGGTCATCTTCGACAGAAGCTCAGGATGTCCAGAATTCAAAGTTGGTAGAAGGATAACGGTCGTTATGTTTCGATGTAGCCCTTTTCCCTTAAATTACCATTTTATAACTTTGTAAATACTCTATGGGATCACGCGCTTGGATGATTTCCATCCTATCAATAAAATTTGAGCCCTAGTGATTTTGTTTGTAATTCTTATTTATTCTAGCTTTACAGAACGACATTTTAACATGATTAACGATTCTTGAAATAAAACAAAAATGAATTTTACTTGTCAAAATTTTTCTGCTTTTAAAATAAAGATGGCAATTTCTTTTGACTGTTGAACATCGATCGCTTCTCCAAAGGCGATTGAGCTTCAAAGTGCAGAATCAAAATACTCCTTCTAAACCAGTGCGCCTGAATGAAGGATCAGCTGTGTCAGATGTGAATATTCCGTCCGACATCCCCGACAGAGTTCTAAACTGCTAAGTCCGACTAACATTACGTCTTTCCCCATGGGGATTATCTCTCCTAAGCAAGGCGGAATTGCTAACTTGGACCAAATGGTACTTCCTTGTCCCCAGAAGTGGCCGAGTATCCAGTCGTGTTCATCCACTAGTCTGTATGTCGTGTTAGTTTTGTCAGCATAAACATACATACATCATGCATTACTGATTTGCATTCATATTCATATTGCATCACTATCACTCTAGTCGGTCTTATCCCCTAGTGATAAAAGTCTTATCAATCGAGTTGTCAGTTCTTTCCTCATCAGGAAATGTTTTGTCTGGACAATTTCTCCCCAGTTTATTTCTGGATTAGAGACGGTCCCCGACCACTTTGATAACTTGAACCTCTGAAAGGCAAGAAGACATTCAAAAAAACGTCACTCTTCTCCATTGAAGATGATATCTTTGCTTTCCCGGATTAAGGAAAATCCCCAGAGAAAGCCTCACAACCAAAGACTCTCAGCAACACATTGGATTTTCTCTTCAGAAAGTCAATGTTAATGAAGTCGTCAGCACCTCAAAATTGGATTACATCACATGGCATTTCTCCGAGAAGGTCTTGAGGAAAATTATGATGTAATATCCCCAAGCAGGAAACAACCTCTCAAGAGACTCGTTTTCCCCAGTAGAGTCAACAAATGGCGTCTCCAACAGAAAAGTGTGTACAACTCTACAGCTCAGATGAATGGGTTCCCCAGCAAGTATGACATCAAAACATTTTCCCATCAAATGGCATCTCCCCAGGAAAACTCGGTGAGAAGTTTGAGGAAAACCGCTACAAATAGCGTCCCTTGTCAAGAAAGTTTATTGACAAAAGAAAACTGAGACCAGTTCCTTGGCTAAAGACCAGGATCGTGGGGAAATTTATATCAGAAACTAAGACCAGTTCCTTGGTAGAAGACCAGGATAGAGGGGAAGTTTATTGACAAAAGAAATTGAGACCAGTTCCTTGGCTGAAGACCAGGATCGAGGGGAAGTTTATATCAGAAACGAAGACCAGTTCCTTGGTAGAAGACTAGGATCGAGGGGAAGTTTATTGACAAAAGAAACTGAGACCAGTTCCTTGGCTAAAGACCAGGATCGAGGGGAAGTTTTTACCTTTTTCTAAGCATCATTGCTTAGCAAAAGAAGATGGATGAGCAAACTGCCATTCATAACCACCATCAAAATTTTGGGTATTCCGATATTTAATCCCCTTGCACCGTGAATGCCCGAATATCTTCGCCATTCACACCTTCGGGTCCAAGAAGAATAAATAGGGGCATCTGTCATACCCCAAATTTTGACCACTAAGATTTCCCATCATTGTGCAAATCATTACCATAATATGGATGAACCATCATGCATCATCAATCTCCTCAAAGATGGTTGAGCATTCACTACAATCAAGATTAGGGTTTTGACACCTCTCAGAGTACTTAGACAAAGAATCAATCAAGAAATGACATGATCTTCAACTTGTCTAACCTCTCAAACACCCATAAAGGATCAAGAGGACTCCCACTTCAAGAATTAAGCACAAGGTTGCAATATACCAAGTAAATCAATCCCCAAGATCGCCTGTGTCACCAAATTAGGGTTTTGGTCGAATGAGGCATCCAGATGAAAATTTCCTTCTAGGCATGAGCCAATGCCTCAATGTATGGTCCTATAAGCTCAAAAGGATCTCAAGAGCCCATCCACAATGGCAAAATCACCTTAAAGGTCCATCTATCAAAAAATCAGGAATTAGGGTTTTGACCTAATTCAACCCTTGAGTTAACTTGTGAAGAGAGGCATGGCTTGAATCTTCAAAATGAACTTCAAAGACCTAAAATACATCATATTGACATATTTACAAGATTTTATTGACTCAAAGAGCTCAAATCATAAGCCATAAGAACTCAAAACCATCTGATCACAAATTAGGGTTTTTGATGGAAAAAGTCAACCCTATCCTTGAATGTTGACCTACCCTTAATCTCAAACCTTGGGGAGGGGTCCAAGACATTCCTAAACACCCTTGGAGGCCATCCATGAAGTTTAATCGAACCCAAAGATTTATTTCACAAAAGGATCACAAAGTCAAAATTTCATCTGATGAAAAAGTCAACAATACAAAAATCCAAGTTTGACTTTTTGGATTTTTGGTGAACCAAGGTTCCTTAACCCTAAAACAATGTTAATATGTGATTTGAATCATCATTCATCAAGAAAATCAAAGAAAATGAGTTAAATTGTTAAAGGGGTAACCATAAAAAAATTGGAATTTTTCTAAGTTATGGAACAAAGTGGCTAGGGTACCAACTTTGCAAGGCCATATCTCCCAAACCCTAAGGCCTTTTTCTCCCATTCAAAGCTCAGATTGAAGTTCATGTTACATACTTCAAATATGTCAACTAGACCTCATTCCAATTCATCATGGATTTTGAGTTATTGTTTGAGCAAAATCACAAAAAAACAAGAAAATGACATTTTTCCAACACTTAGTGAAATTTTCCCTAAGTCATAATCTGCCTTATTTTTTTCAAAATGTAGAGGCATTTTTTATTGTAATTCAAGTTGATTCAAAACCAAAGTTGGACATCATGTTGAAATAGGATATGTCAGCTTTCTAAAATGTCCAAGAACTCCATCAAACTCCACCTGAGCTAGAGGTTATGACAACTGCAATATGCCTTGCTGCAAACTGTTTTTGCAAGGCAGATTTATGCCTTAGTACTCGAATTAATCAATTTGGAAAAATTCAAACATGGTTATCCATCTGCACACCTCAAGGGGGAATAACCAAGGGACAAACACTGATCCATAAGCCTCCCAAGTCTTTGGAACTACATGTAGGTGTGCCACCCCTAAAAGCTAAAGATGCCTCAAGGCTCCAATTTTGTTTTGAGACATTCAATGGATGCATAGAGCTGGCATGTATCAGTCCATGATCCACCAAATGAGTCAAGATAAGCTCATACAACAAAGGACCTAAACTTGCAAAGTTTGGCACAATTCAATGGCTTGAGGAGACCCTTGACCAAAGAACCAAGGCATTCAATACAATCTGATCCAAGCTGAAAAACACTATGGATGCCAAAACAAATTTGCTCTACTATAAATAGAGCTCATTTGTACTCAAATTAAGGACACCAAATGTCCTAAACAGATGCCTTTCTCAAAATCACAACCCTCACTCCAAAAATACCTTCTAATGCAAGTTACTATCGGGTTTTGAGTTAGAGTGTGTTTCCAACCAAACCAATCACACACACACACCTCACAAGCATCATATGTGAGCTGATCAAACACTAAAACAACATCTGGAACACCAAATTCATGAAATCACCATCCATTTGCTCAAGCTTTTAGCAGAGTTGCAGTTGGGGTGCCATAACCGGTTCCAGCCCATTTCAAATCAATCCAAGCATTCAAACACATCCTTTGAGGTACAAGGAAGCTGTCCAAATCATTGAAACTCATCTATAACACCTCCAAACCGGAATTCGATTCTCACTTGCAGAGGTAAAACTTGAACTCGCAAACTCAATGAATCATGCATCATAAACATGTTTTCTTGTTACCATTGTGTTTCTGGATGTTTGTAGATCATTTACCCTCAATCAATTGTTGTTTTCAATTCGTGTATAGGATTTCATTGAGTTCATGCCAATTTTAGGGTTCTTCAGGTTTTATCATGATATGTTTGATTCAATTAATTTCAATAAAATTGGGTATTGTCATTGTGTTCCACATCTAAAAACGCACGATTTTCATATTTGGATCATGTGAAATGGTTGAAAGATGAGGGAGATAGAAGCCTTCATGTATCTGAGCTTGAGGTTGAAGATGGCCATGGCGCCATGCTTCAGAAATCCAACTTGTTTTACTATATAATTTTCACTTGCCATATTATTCTTGAATTGGCATTGTGCCCCAGTGGTTGATCAACTAGTTTGTGTGTATTGAGCGAGCGAGAGGTTTGGGGTTCGAATCCCCCTCGCCCCAGACCTCTTTTTTATCACTTGTTCCATTTTTATTTTATTTTTAATATTATTTTTAATGATTTGAAAAATTAATTTCTCTTTCAATTTTAATCATTTTTTATTGGTTCTTTTTCTGAAAAATCACAAAAATATTAAAGTATTTTATTCTACAAAAATATCAGATTTATATTATTTATTTAATATAGTCGGTATTTTTGTGAATAAATTCATTTTTATTGTTTTTAAACATTTTAAAAGTGAATTTTTATCTTGAAAATCAAAATCAAATAATTTTAAATCATCTTGTGATTAAAACCTCATTTTTCAAACCTTAACCAAAAATCACAAGTAGTTTATTTAAACTTATTTGATATTTTTATCATTTTTATTGAATTTCTTTAAATGATTATTTTTAAAAAATGAAATTAGGGTTTCTTTGATTTTTGATCCTCATCAAATATTTCAAATCACTCATGGGCCTCTAATAGAGTGTAAGACCCAATCCTTTTCTTAACCAAAACCTTTTTGGGCCTCAGACATTGTATAAGTCCCAACACATTTTCAAAAATCTCGGCGCGATCGCCAATTTAAAATCAAATCACTTGGGGATCTCCTTGAGCTATAAGTCTCATCCCTTTTTCTTTAAATACACTTTGGGCCTCTAATAGAGTGTAATACCCAACCTCCTTTGTACATAAATAATTTTTGGGCCTCAGTCATTGTATAAGTCCCAATACAATTTTCAAAACAACGGTGCGATCATTGTTTTACCATTTGGGCCTCTCCTTGAGTTGTAAGCCCTATCTCTTGTATAAAATAAACTTTGGGCCTCTTGAAAGAGTGTAAGACCCAACCCCTTATAAATAAACCTTTTTGGGCCTCAGTCGTTGTATAAGTCCCGATGTGATCTTCAAAACAACGGTGCAATCACTGTTAAATCTTGGGCCTCTCCTTGAGTATAAGCCCCAACAATCTTTTCAAAAACAACTTCTCTTTTGATTTAGATTCAAATATACAGTTTTTATCAAAACTTTCTTTAATTTCTTTGAACAACTAACAAAACAGCATGGAAGCTTGCTCACCTGTAAGTTTTTATAAGTTTTTATTTACTTGCTTTCATATATATATATATATATATATATATATATATATATATAACTGGAATGTGGGAAGCTGCCCCCTGTAAGTCCTTCTTTCATACCCTTTTAAATACTTGTCATATATCAACTGTATATATACTAGTATATCTATTTAGAGTTTTCCCCGGCAACTAGGTCTAGAACTAAGTAAAGCCAGTTGGTCACTCTTTGATACAGTAAACTAGATCCCCATAAGATTTCCAGATGCAGTCTTGCCTTCTCTTGGGCTTAAACAATATGGAACAAAGAGAAAGACAGTATTCTCGGTGAACCTTTTCTCAAACTATCACTATTAGAACTTGTCAATGAAATTCAGTTTCCCGAGAGAGGATTAATTCCCGGTGAAACCTCTCTTGAATTTCTTCAAACCCTAGAACTTATCACTAAAGAAAAGATTATTCCTGGTGAAACTTTTCTTGAACTTTTCTTAAGTTCGGAACCCACAGGCTTCCTAAAAGCATCCTCGCCTCCTCTTGGGCTTTGTACAAGGACCCTCCGGCTTCTTAGAAGTTCTCGTGCCTTCTCTTTGGCTTAATACAAGGACCCTGAAGACCTCTTAAAGGTATAGGACAGAACTTAGTCATCCTTTGCTAGAGCAGTCTTTCTTGAGTCAAAACCTCAGACCAATTTAGGGTTGATTCTCATCCCTTAAAACACCTGCCTCCTCTTGGGCATCATACAAAGATAAACTCTTCCATACTAGTAGACTTGGACAGTCTAATCCCAGATCACTCTGGATCAATCCCCGGTAGAGTTAAAACCCATGGGTTCTAAAACCCAGTCTCTCTCCTAAAAAAATCCCTAGCCAGGATCAGTTTATCATCAGTATAACACTATCCCAAATCAGAACCTCAAGGTCTCTGATATCTCAACTCTTCTATAACCCTCAACATGAGTTGATTCCCCATTTTGGACCTGCCTCGGGATCTCAATAATCCCCAGCAGAAGCTATCCTCCTCTTAGGCTTTGTATAATGATCCTTCCTTTCCTCATCACAGTTAGCCTCCTCTTGGGCTTTGTACAATGATTCTCCCCAGCGGAGCTAACCTTTTCAGACTCTCTTGTTAAGTCAATCACCTTTTCAGACTCTCTTGTTGAGTCAATCACCTTTCAGTACTCTCTTGTTGAGTCAACCCTTTTAGCCTCAATCTTGGACTTTTTACAAGATAGATAAAACCATTCTCTTATTGAGATAATCTTTTCCAGCCCCCTATTAGGCTTGGTATAAAGATTTTCCCTAGCAGAAGTCAACCTTCTCTTAGGCTTTGTATAATGATTTCTTCAGCTTGTTCAGCCACAATCCTGGGCTTTATACATGACAGATAAAAACACTCTCTTGTTGAGTCAAACCTTTTTCAGCCTCAATCTTGGGCTTTGTACAAGACACATATAAAATTTCCCTAAGCAGAGTCAACTTCTTCAAGCCTCAATCTTGGGCTTTGTACAAGACAGATAATACTTTCCTGCAAAGTCAAACTCACTTCAGCCTCAATCTTGGGCTTGGTACAAGACACTTAAAATATCCTCAGCCGATTCAGTAAAGTCTCTTTTAGCCTCAATCTTGGGCTTTGTACAAGACAGATAAATATTTATTTCCCACATAGTCAGTCTTCTTTTCAGCCTCAATCTTGGGCTTTGTACAAGACACGTATAAACCCTCCCCAGCGGAGTCAAAATCCTTTTTAGCCTCAATCTTGGGCTTTGTACAAGACAGACATAATACTTTCCCAGGAAAAGTCAAACTTTTAGCCTCCTCTTAGGCTTTGTTTAATGATATCCCCCAAAGAGTCTGTCTCTTTTTTAGCCTTAATCTTGGGCTTTGTACAAGACATATAGACACTCTCTCGTTGAGTCAGTCTTTCCTAGCATCCTCTTAGGCTTTATATAAGGACTTCCCTAGTGGAGTCAATCAACCTCTTAGCTTCAACCTTGGGCTTTGATCAAGGCACACGAAAATCAACATCCCCTCAGAGGAAATCAAAATCTCTCTGTAGGAAGTCACGCTTCTGTTTATCACTTATCAAAACAGAAAATCAAAACAAACCCTAATCCCAGATAAACTGCTGTAAGTGGCACACTTGTTGATTCAAATATCCAAGCTGTCGTCCATCTCTTATCCTGGTAAATCCTTTCTTTCACCTAATTGCTGTAAGCGGCAAGCCTCTGGATTATTTACATCCATGCCACCGTCCCCCTCTTAGTAAGAGAAATTCCTAAGGAAAAATGGAATTGCTCTACACTGAGTTAACGTTTTCTCCTTCAGGATAACGCCCCTATAAAGGAAATTATGGCATTGTTGGATTCACATATCCCAGTTAAGGTAATCCTCCTTTATAAACTGTCACCCAACAGTTGAGATAAAAAGATGAGTTGTCTCCCCTTTAGAGATGACAAATTCTCTCTCAGTCAAACCTTTTAGCTTCAATCTTGGGCTTTGAACAAGACACAAATAAACCTTTTAGCTTCAATCGTGGGCTTTGAACAAGACACCAAAATATCTGTTTTCCTCCCTTAGAATAGGAGGAACTACGATTGCTCTGATTTCCCTGTTTCTTTAAACGGGAATACGTAGGCATAAGATTGCAAAATCTTAGCGAGCATACTAATCAAAAACTCTAGGTCCAATACCTTCATATCAATCAAAACTTAGGTCCAGTACCTTACCAAAAACATCGGAAAAACCCGAACATCATCAAAAGCTCCCTTTCCCTCTCATATTTCCCAAGAAACTTTCCCAACCCATTAACATATAAACACCATCAAGTACAAAAGAGAACCTAAAGCTAACATCCTATGGATAACCACATATAGGATGGGTAATTGACAACTCCCCATTGTATAACCTGACCCGGAACTCTCCGAATCTCTTTAAGCGTTTGTTCAGTTAAACATTCGCGTGCAAGGTTGGTTAAAGATAGCTTCCCTTTCCCTTCCAACTTCACGGGATAAATAAGAAATCAGGGAGTAGCACCCCTCCTCTTCATTGAGGAGAAAACCCAAATTCTGCGATAAGGTGGTCGCGTCACCGACAAAAATCGTGCGCTACACAAAGAAACTATCACAATACGATTCAATATCAAAACCAATCCCCGACAATGACGCCATTTTCGAGGGATTTATGTCGTGTCCACAGAGATCAGTTCGAGGGAAAGAATGTCGTTCGACAATCTCTCGCGTTTATGAGTTTGGATTAAAATGGGTTTAAAGTAAATGCAGACAAATAAACATTAACATAAAAAGAATTCATTAATCAGAGAGACGAACTTGTCCGACATGCACATAATCGGCTCCTCACAAACTTAAACTTACCGACCAGTTATACTCCACCTACAATACTCCTCAATATCATCCAACATCGCTCACAACAAAGGTTATGTCTAACGTAAAGTTGAGAGAACAACCGTGTTACCATCGTCGACACTCTCGCACTCGACTCAAGACACGAAGGCATTAAACTTCGACGCCTATTGAAGATTGTTAGCTCTAAATCTATCTCTAGAATCCAGAAACTAACAGATAATCATCCCTAATCAAAGTTTGCGAGGATTATCTCTAACGCAACCCAAACCCCGAGCATAAAGGAAAAATCAAGGACAATCACTAATAAATATTTGTAAAGCAAATTTCATTCAACGCCATGGGCGAAAAATATACATGAGTTCAAAGTAAATACATAAACAATAACCCAAGAAAGAAGAAAAACACAAAGACGAAGAGAAATAAACTAAACATCTCGCCGTTTGTCAAAGTCGATCGACGATCAATCCACCCCGGTTCATCCGTATGCAAGCTTCCATGTTGTTACTGAAAAATGAAGTTTGATGGAGTTGGGAGCAAAAATCCCCAAAACCATGACCTAAAAAATGACTGAAAATGAACTTATAGTATTACAAAATCTGTCACGTTCGCTAAGCGAACGTTTTACTCGCAAAGAGAGCCTAAAAAATGGCACTTAAGTGCCTCTGAAATGCTAAACCGCCTCTGCAAAATTCCAGAAGTTCGCAATGCGAAAGATATATTCGCAAAGCGAATACTCGCTGCAAAGTTCGCAAAGCGAACTTTGGTCCTTTTCTCCCCTGTCCCATTCTGGGAGCCTTCGCTGGGAACTTGCCAGCCATTCGCTAAGAGAATGTTGGCTTGCAGTCTTGCAAAGAGAATTTCCTGAAGTTTCTGCATTTCCTTCAACTCCCTTTTATTGCTTAAATGGGCACATCCTGGAGCTTTTAATACTCATTGCTCCAACAATGCTTAATTACCTACAAAATGAATGGAAAACTATTAATCGTTACATAAGTGAATCAAAATCACAAATATATACTAACTAACATATTTATACATAAAACGGCGTTTATTCGAACGATATTAACAAAAAGTATCGATAAGTGCAATAAAACTTTTATACAAAAATAGTCACATTTTGCACTTATCTAACTCTCCCCAACTTAAACTTGTTTGTCCTCAAACTAGAATCAAACAACTCAAAAAAACAGAGTGACAACCAAAGAATCATGAATCAACAGGTTTTTAAAAACGGAAACAAATGAATGGTTCAAATGAAAAACGGTACACACAAAGTAAATACTTACTACTAAACTACGACGATAACATAGTCACGAAACAAATGCAAAATACAAAAATCATGCCAAACATCCTAAAATAACACAAGTTCAAACGTGAATCACACCTAGCAAAAACAATCATCGGTAGATGAAAAATACAAAATGAGGTATTTTTCACTCACACAACAATAATGCAAATAATAGACTAAATTATGCAACTATCCAAAAATTCACATTGAACATACAAAGGCAAGAGTCACAAGGGCTTTCAAGGTTGTAGCGTGGCTGGGCAAACAACAAAGGGCAATTTCTAAAGGTAATTGAAACAAAAACTTGCCTAAACCTAAGGGAGTGATCAACTCACAAAGACTCAAACACACAATTCCAATCAACTTCTTCAAAAATCCCAAGTGTTACACAAAACACAATACTTATTTAGCACAATTATTTGAACTCTTTTTGTTTACTTTCTCAAGGATTTTCTTTTTCTTTCTTTTTTTTCTCTTTTCTTTTCTTTTTCATATTTTTCCCTTTTTTTCTTTTCTTTTTCATCCTCATAGAAACCAACCAATGAGTAAACAATCATTCTCTCCCCAACTTGAATTCAACCACATCATCATGTGAATACTCTCTACTTTCTAAGGCAAGGCAAAATTTCATACAACAACACAAAGTTGAGGGTTCAAGAAAAAACAACATCCATTCAAATATAAGTGAACTAAATACTCATAGACAAGCATTAAGTTCAAATAAAACATGGATCAAAAAGCTCAAAGGGGTTACGAATGATCACACGCTCATAAGGTGAATGACTATTTGGCTAGGTAGTTGTGCTCAAAATGAAACAAAATGTCTTGATCCTTTTCATGCTTTCACATAATCAACACAAACAAAAGATTAACCATAATGAAATCCAGTTAAAACAAGAATGTTGGTACTCCGCGCATATATGAACAATGGAAAGCTACCTCACAAAAAGGGTGGGAACTAAAGTGATTCACAACAAGAACAAGTATACAAAAGAATGAATGGCACGGAAGTTTGTAAAAAGCCTAAGTATCATGATTATGCTAAAGTCAAGAAAGCGATAAACACATACCTTGGACGTGTACAAAACTTAACAATATAATTACCATACATCAGCAAGTTGAAAAGATCAAACTTGGAACATCACCTTAAATTTCCTCAAGCTACTCAAATTAAGCTCATTGACAAACACAAAAACTATTAATATAAACAAACTACAAGACCGACAAATGGATTAAACAAGTTGTAAAGTGAAGATTTGAAAAATTCACAAAAAATCCGAGTACAACTTGTTTAATGAATGTCCACCACACTACCTAAGCTAAACCACAACAAAAGAAAATAATATAACATGCTTGTTTTACGTCATAAGCTTGACGCCTTAACAATGCTTAGCTAGCAACTTCCTTCCTTCATGCCATGGTGATGACTCACCGTGCAAACCAAAAGCAACTGCCCTAACCAAACACTTAAATAAACGTTACGGGAACAAAATATACAAGTATTAGTATAAACAAGTGAAAATATACAATATATACGATATCTACAAAACTCAAAAACATAGAAACTATCGCAATGCGATTTAATATCAAAACCAATTCCCGACAACGACGCCATTTTGTTGGAAGCGGTAAAGCGGCAAGCAAAAATATTATTTTCAGAAGAATTCCCTCCGGGATTTATGTCGTGTCCACAGAGATCGGTTCGAGGGAAAGAATGTCGTTCGACAATCTCTCGCGTTTATGAGTTTGGATTAAAGTGGGTTTAAAGTAAATGCAGACAAATAAACATTAACATAAAAAGAAATCATTAATCAGAGAAACGAACTTCTCCAGTATGCACATAATCGACTCCTCACAAACTTAAACTTACCGACCAGTTATACTCCACCTACATTACTCCTCAATATCATCCAACATCGCTCACAACAAAGGTTATGTCTAACGTAAAGTTGAGAGACAACCGTGTTACCATCGTCGACACTCTCGCACTCGACTCAAGACACGGAGGCATTAAGCTTCGACGCCTATTGAAGATTGTTAGCTCTAAATCTATCTCTAGAATCCAGAAACTAACAGATAATCATCCCTAATCAAATTTTGCGAGGATTGTCTCTAACGCAACCCAAACTCTGAGCATAAAGCAAAAATCAAGGACAATCACCAATAAAGATTTGCAAAGAAAATTTCATACAACGCCATGGGCGATAAATATACATGAGTTCAAAGTAAATATATATACAACAACCCAACAAAGAAGAAAAACACAAAGACGAAGAGAAATTAATCAAACATCTCACGGTTTGTCAAAGTCGATCGATGATCAATCTACCCCGGTTCATCCGTATGCAAGCTTCCATGTTTTCTAAGCTAATCTACTGAAAAATGAAGTTTGATGGAGTTGGGAGCAAAAATCCCCAAAACCATAACCTAAAAAATGACTGAAAATGAACTTATAGTATTACAAAATCTGTCTTATTCGCTAAGCGAACGTTTTACTCGCAAAGCGAGCCACAAAAATGGCACTTAAGTGCCTCTGAAATGCTAAACCGCATCTGCAAAATTCCAGAAGTTCGCAGTGCGAACGATTTATTCGCAAAGCGAATGCTCGCTGCAAAGTTCGCAAAGCGAACTTTGGTCCTTTTATCCTTTGTCCAATTCTGGGAGCCTTCGCTGGAAACTCGTCAGCCATTCGCTAAGCGAATATTCACTGGCAGACTCGTAAAGGGAATTTCCTAAAGTTTCTGCATTTCCTTCAACTCCCTTTTATTGCTTCAAATGGCACATCCTGGAGCTTTTATTTCTCATTGCTCCAACAATGCTTAATTACCTACAAAACGAATGGAAAACTATTAATCGTTACATAAGTGAATAAAAATCACAAATATATACTAACTAACGTATTTATACACAAAACGGCGTTTATTCGAACGATATTAACAAAAAGTATCGATAAGTACAACAAAAATTTTATACAAAAATAGTTACATTTTGCACTAATCAAACTCTCCCCAACTTAAACTTGTTTGTCCTCAAACAAGAATCAAACAACTCAAAGAAACAGAGTGACAACCAAAGAATCACGAATCAACAGGTTTTGAAAAACGGAAACAAATGAATGGTTCAAATGAAAAACGGTACACACAAAGTAAATACTTACCACTAAACTACGACAACAACATAGTCACGAAACAAATGCAAAATACAAAAATCATGCCAAACATCCTAAAACAGCACAAGTTCAAACGTAAAACACCTAGCAAAAACAATCATCAGTAGATGAAAAACACAAAATGAGGTACTTTTCACTCACACAACAATCATGCAAACAATAGACTAAATTATGCAATCATCCAAAAATTCACATTAAACATACAAAGGCAAGAATCACAAGGGCTTTCAAGGTTGTAGCGTGGCCGGGCAAACAACAGAGGGCAATTTCTAAAGGTAATTGAAACAAAAACATGCCTAAACCTAAGGGAGTGATCAATTCACAAAGACTCAAACACATAATTCCAATCAACTTCTTCCAAAATCCCAAGTGTTACACAAAACACAATACTTACTTAGCACAATTATTTGAACTCTTTTTGTTTCCTTTTTCAAGGATTTTCTTTTTCTTTCTTTTTTTTTCTCTTTTCTTTTCTTTTTCATTTTTTTCTCTTTTTTCTTTTCTTTTTCATCCTCATAGAAACTAACCAATGAGTAAACAATCATTCTCTCCCCAACTTAAATTCAACCACATCATCATGTGAATACTCCCTACTTTCTAAGGTAAGGCAAAATTTCATACAACAACACAAAGTTGAGGGTTCAAGAAAAAACAAAATCCATTCAAAAATAAGTGAACTAAATACTCATAGACAAGCATTAAGTTCAAATAAAACATGGTTCAAAAAGCTCAAAGGGGTTACAAATGATCACACGCTCACAAGGTGAATGACTATTTGGCTAGGTAGTTGTGCTCAAAATGAAACAAAATGCCTTGATCTTTTTCATGCTTTCACATAATCAACACAAACAAATGATTAAGCATAATAAAATCCAGTTAAAACAAGAATATTGGTACTCCGCGCATATATGAACAATGGAAAGCGACCTCACAAAAAGGGTGGGAACTAAAGTGATTCACAACAAGAACAAGTATACAAAAGAATGAATGGCATGGAAGTTTGTAAAAAGCCTAAGTATCATGAGTATGCTAAAGTCAAGAAAGTGATTAACACATACCTTGGACGTGTATAAAACTAAACAATATCATTACCATACATCCGCAAGTTGAAACGATCAAACTTGAAACATCACCTTAAATTTCCTCAAGCTACTCAAAACAAGTTCATTGACAATTACGAAAACTATTAATATAAACAAACTAAAAGACCGGGTGAAAATGGATTAAACAAGTTGTAAAGTGAAGATTTGAAAATTTCATAAAAATTCCGAGTACAACTTGTTTAATGAATGTTCACCACACTACCTAAGCTAAACCACAACAAAAGAAAATAATATAACATGCTTGTTTTACGTCGTAAGCTCGACGCCTTTACAATGCTTAGCTAGCAACTTCCTTCCTTCATGCCATTGTGATGCCTCACCGCGCAAACCAAAAGCCAGTGTCCTAATCAAACACTTAAACAAACGTTACGGGAACAAAATATACAAGTATCAGTATAAACAAGTGAAAATATACAATATATACGATATCTACAAAAGTAAAAAACAAAGAAACTATCGCAATACAATTCAATATCAAAAATAATCCCCGGCAACGGCGTCATTTTGTTGGAAGCGGTAAAGCGGCAAGCAAAAATATTATTTTTGAAAGAATTCCCTCCGGGATTTATGTCGTGTCAACAGAGATCAGTTCGAGGGAAAGAATGTCGTTCAGCAATCTCTCGCGTTTATGAGTTTGGATTAAAATGGGTTTAAAGTAAATGCAGATAAATAAACATTAACATAAAAAGAAAACATTAATCAGAGAAACGAACTTGTCCGGCATGCACATAATCGACTCCTCACAAACTTAAACTTACCGACCAGTTATACTCCACCTACAATACTCCTCAATATCATCCTGCATCGCTTACAACAAACGTTATGTCTAACGCAAAGTTGAGAGAACAACCGTGTTACCATCGTCGACACTCTCGCACTCGACTCAAGACACGGAGGCATTAAGCTTCGACGCCAATTGAAGATTGTTAGCTCTAAATCTATCTCTAGAATCCAAAAACTAATAGATAATCATCCCTAATCAAAGTTTGCGAGGATTATCTCTAACGCAACCCAAACCACGAGCATAAATCAAAAATCAAGGACAATCACCAATAAAGATTTGTAAAGCAAATTTCATACAACGCCATGGGCGACAAATATACATGAGTTCAAAGTAAATACATATAGAACAACCCACCAAAGAAGAAAAACAGAAAGACGAAGAGAAATAAACCAAATAACTCACGGTTTGTCAAAGCCGATCGACGATCAATCGACCCCGGTTCATCCGTATGCAAGCTTCCATGTTGTTTTCTAAGCTAATCTACTGAAAAATGAAGTTTGATGAAGTTGGGAGCAAAAATCCCCAAAACCATAACCTAAAAAATGACTGAAAATGAACTTATAGTATTACAAAATTTGTCATGTTCGCTAAGCGAACGTTTTACTCGCAAAGCGAGCCTAAAAAATGGCACTTAAGTGCCTCTGAAATGCTAAACCGCCTCTGCAAAATTCCAGAAGTTCGTTGTGCGAACGATTTATTCGCAAAGCGAATGCTCGCTGTAAAGTTCGCAAAGTGAACTTTGGTCCTTTCTCCACTCTCCAATTCTGGGAGCCTTCATTGGGAACTCGCCAGCCATTCGCTAAGTGAATGTTCGCTGGCAGACTCGCAATGTGAATTTCCTGAAGTTTTTACATTTCCTTCAACTCCTTTTTATTGCTTCAAATGGCACATCCTAGAGCTTTTCTTACTCATTGCTCCAACAGTGCTTAATTACCTACAAAATGAATGGAAAACTATTAATCATTATATAAGTGAATCAAAATCACAAATATATACTAACTAACGTATTTATACACAAAACGGCGTTTATTTGAATAATATTAACAAAAAGTATAGATAAGTGCAACAAAACTTTTATACAAAAATAGTTACATTTTGCACTTATCAAACTCTCCCAAACTTAAACTTATTTGTCCTCAAACTAGAATCAAACAACTCAAAGAAACAGAGTGACAACCAAAGAATCACGAATCAACAAGTTTTGAAAAACGGAAACCAATGAATGGTTCAAATGAAAAACGGTACACACAAAGTAAATACTTACTACTAAACTACGACGATAACATAGTCACGAAACAAATGTAAAATACAAAAATCATGCCAAACATCCTAAAACAACACAAGTTCATACGTGAATCACACCTAGCAAAAACAATCATCGGTAGATGAAAAACACAAAATGGGGTACTTTTCACTCACACAACAATCATGCAAAGAATAGACTAAATTATGCAACCATCCAAAAATTCACATTGAACATACAAAGGCAAGAATCACAAGGGCTTTCAAGGTTGTAGCGTGGCCGGGCAAACAACAGAGGGAAATTTCTAAAGGTAATTGAAACAAAAACTTGTCTAAACCTAAGGGAGTGATCAACTCACAAAGACTCAAACACAAAATTCCAATCAACTTCTTCCAAAATCCCAAGTGTTACATAAAACACAATACTTATTTAGCACAATTATTTGAACTCTTTTTGTTTCCTTTCTTTAAGATTTTGTTTTTCTTTCTTTTTTTTTCTCTTTTCTTTTCTTTTTCATTTTTTTCTCTTTTTTCTTTTCCTTTTCATCCTCATAGAAACCAACCAATGAGTAAACAATCATTCTCTCCCCAACTTGAATTCAACCACATCATCATGTGAATACTCCCTACTTTCTAAGGCAAGCCAAAAATTCATACAACAACAAAAAGTTGAGGGTTCAAGAAAAAACAAAAACCATTCAAAAATAAGTGAACTAAATTCTCATTGACATTAAGTTCAAATAAAACATGGATCAAAAAGCTCAAAGGGGTTACGAATGATCACACGCTCACAAGGTGAATGACTATCATGAGAACTAAAGTGATTCATAACAAGAACATGTATACAAAAGAATGAATGGCATGGAAGTTTGTAAAAAGCCTAAGTATCATGAATATGCTAAAGTCAAGAAAGCGATAAACACATACCTTGGACGTGTACAAAACTTAACAATATCAGTACCGTACATCCGCAAGTTGAAACGATCAAACTTGGAACATCACCTTAAATTTCCTCAAGCTACTCAAAACAAGATCATTGACAAACACGAAAACTATTAATATAAACAAACTAAAAGACCGGGTGAAAATGGATTAAACAAGTTGTAAAGTGAAGATTTGAAAATTTCACGAAAAATCCGAGTACAACTTGTTTAATGAATGTTCACCACACTACCTAAGCTAATCCACAACAAAATAAAATAATATAACATGCTTGTTTTACGTCGTAAGCTCGACGCCTTTACAATGCTCAGCTAGCAACTTCCTTCCTTCATGCCATGGTGATGCCTCACCGCGCAAACCAAAAGCAAGTGCCCTAACTAAACACTTAAACAAACGTTACGGGAACAAAATATACAAGTATCAGTATAAACAAGTGAAAATATACAATATATACAATATCTACAAAAGTAAAAACCAAAGAAACTATCGCAATCTGATTCAATATCAAAACCAATCCCCGACAGCGGTCCCATTTTGTTGGAAGCGGTAAAGCGGCAAGCAGAAATATTATTTTCGCAAGAATTCGCTCCGGGATTTATGTCGTGTCCACAGAGATCGTGTCGCAGCCGGCAAATTTATTCGAGTCCCCATCATATTTTTTTAAGGAAAATAAATGATAAACCTAAAATCCTAATCCCAAGGGTAGAGATTTTAAGGTTCGGGAGTCGATTAAGTGAGGGGAAGGTGTTAGGCACCCCTCACTTCCATTGTACTCAATGGGATCCTCCTTAGATTTTAGGGTATGTTTGTTTGTTGTCTAACTTGTTATTTATTTTACAAAAGAATCCTAAGTTTTTTATTATTATACTCGCTAGGATTTACAACCCTATGCCTACGTACCTTCAATTTTGAAGGATCAGAGTAACCGTAGTTCATCTCCCCTATTCCTACCCCCTAATCCTATTCCTAACCCTAATCCCATACCTAATCCACTATTTATACTATTGGATAAAGAGTTTTATCCCCAAATCTATTATTTATACTCCTAGATAGGTGTTCTATCCCTTAATCTATTATTTATACTCCTAGATAGGAGTTTTATCCCTTAATCTATTATTTATACTCCTAGATAAGGAGTTATATCCCTTAATCTATTATTTATGCTCCTAGATGACGAGTTCTATCCCTTAAATCCCGGTCCGTTTATTTATACTCTCGGAGGAAGAATTTTATCCCATATCTTTGTCCATTGTTTATACTCTCAGATGGAGAGTTTTATCCCTTAAAAATCTCTTATCCATTGTTTATACTCTCGGATGGAGAGTTTTATCCCTTAAATCCCGATCCCTTGTCCTATATTTATACTCTTGGAACCTAAGAGTTTTATCCCTAAATCCCATCCCTTATTTAGACTCTCGGACAAAGTTTTATCCCTTATTTTAAATCCTTACAAAACCCTTTACTGGTTTGGATTTTGACTCAGTTTGGAATTGATTTCAAATATGATTTTTCCTGAATATTCTGTCGAATCTTTTCATTGTTTAGATTCTGGTTTAGTTGCAGTTTCAAACATTTCTTTTTGGTTATTACAGGTTATGTTTTTTATTAATCAAGTGTTTATTTTGACTTGTAGGACACGGACGCCACTTACGATGGATGAGGAAAAGTGTTTTTGAAGGATTTTGAATTACTGAGTTTTAGTTAAGAGTTGGAGAATTCTGCTTTCAATTTTATGACTGATATTATTTTTAATTCAATGAAGGCATTGCACCAGAAAGTTTAAATATAAACATTGGCAATTTGTTTACTGCATTGGAAATTTGGTTACTATTGGAATCATGACTAAAACAATTTTTTTTAAAGACAATTATTGGTGTTAATTTAATTTTGGTTAAATAATTTTTCTGTTTACTTTATTTAATAATAATTTTTAATAGACTTATGATACTAACCTATGAATTAGGATATTACGTTTTTTTTAATTTTATTTTAAGCAAACTTAATTAAAAATTTATATAATGACCCCCCTAATCGTAATTAATTAGATTATGTATAAACATTCGATTCATGAATTATGCATGAAAATTGAAATCAAATGCAGTTATATAAAGTTTTAGTTAATTATTTATATATGAGATTTAAGACCACACAAAATAAAACCCTTCAAACAAAAATCAAATCATACAAATATAGACGAATCAAACATGCAAGTATCAGATCTAGTATTTGAGATTCGGTTTACTAACCTGAACTACCGTGACCAATTTAAGCCGCTTCCTCCTTTTTTTGTACTTTTTCTCCCTTCTTTTCTTGGTGTTCTCCCTTTCCTCTCCCTTCTTTTCTTTTTCGTCCCTTGCGTTCTCCTTTTCCTCTCCCTATTTTTTCCCTTAGCGCAAGATTCCGACCCCTCTTCCCCTTTTAGTGTTGTTGTTCTTCAATGTGAAGAACAACAACTTTTTTTATACTGATTGTTGTGAATTTGTGGGTGAATTAAAATATGGAAAACAAAGTCTATTTATAGATGAAAAATTAAGTCAGACATTGAATAAAATTTTTCAGTTTATTAAGGTTTTAATCTGGCCTGATTTTCCTCTATTTCTTAGAGCCCAAGCAAATTAATCTGCATGGATTCATGGCTTGGTGAATTTAAATAAAAAATTAATATTTTAAATAAAAGAAACATCCTAATAATGTTAAAGGAAAAAAGATTTGATTTTTATTTATTTATATGATTTTTTGAGATTTTTTCCATAAAAAATTGATTTTAATGAAAAAATCATATTTTTAAAATTGCATTAAATACAAATACGAAAATTAAAAATTAAATATTAAAAAATGATATTTTTGTGATTTTTTTATGAAAAAAAAAGTATAAAAAGTTAGTAGTAAAGAAAAAACAAATAAAACAATAAAAGTGAGGAAGGTGGGATTCGAACTCACAACCTCTCACACTTATAGCTCTTATACCCCTCCTTCTACCAATTGTGACATTTTACTTAATCGAAATAAAGTGGCACTAGAAATCATATAAAACGGGGCAAAATTTGGGGTACGGCAGCTGCCCCTATTTAATCAGCTTCAAATTGAGATGATGATGACTGTGAGTCTTTATCTTCTCGAGGAGGAGATGATTAAATATAAAGAGGAACCCTAATTTTGACCGCGGAGTTTATAGGTTTAGAATCCGTGTGGACCAATCTCTGATGCTCCATTAATATCCCATTATCCCTTATGTAATATCCCTGAGTACAGAAGTTAAGTAAGATTATGACAATCTTCCAATTCCATAGTAATAAACCCTTATAGAACCCCTGATGAAATCCTGAATTTGATAGAACCCCTGTAACGTTTCTCGGTGGAACCCTTAATAAACCTTGACGAGGTTGTAAAACCCGGTGGAACCCCTTAGATAATCCCTGACAATCCGTTTCGACCCTTTCAGGTGGATCTTGTCTTTGATTCCTATGATCATCCGATCATATTATTGGAATCAAGTAGAACTTTAGTGATATCCTGTTTCCCTAGTTCACAACCTATTGAATTCTCAAGTATTATTAAGTACATTATGAGTGGTCTCCTTCTTCTTTTTTTGTGTGACTTGGTAATCATATCATCCACATGAACCTTTATCTTCTTATGCACCATATTACCATAGCCCTTTGATAAGTTACTCCTACATTCTTTAACCCAACAGGCGTTACCTTGTGACAAAAAGTCAAATTGCTTCTTGACTTCTTCCCTGATCTGGAGGGTCATGTCTGGTCTAGTCCTCCTCAAATTTTGCTTGATTGGTGTGCATTTTAATTTAAGTAGTAATTCGTGCTCGACGATGTTCGTATCACGTTCAGGCATATCCTGGTATGACCAGGCGAACACATCTGGGTACCCTTGCAATAGCTCGATCAACCTTCCCTTTATATCCTTATTCGGAGAAGCACCGACTTTGACCTCTTTCCTATCTTACTCAGTTCCCAGATTAATCACATCCACTGGTTCCTGATGAGGTTGTATTTCCTTGTCCTCTTGCCTTAACAGTCTGGCTAACTCTTCGGGAAGCTCGCACTCGTCCTCATCACCCTCTTCCGCTTGGTTAATCGGTAATTCAAAGTCATACGGGATTATAGCAATGTTATTTTTAATAGGTTCATTTTTAAATTCGCACGAGGAAGTTTTTTTTTTAGTATCCATTTTTTTTTGAATTAATGGGAATGAAAATATTGTAAGAAGGTATATTGCCATTTTGAACAAACAAAAAATGAAAGAAAAAGATCTTGATTGAAAACAAAATGCAATTTTATTGATAGAAATAATCCAACGAAATAAAAGGTGGCCCTACAAAGCTTTGTCCACTTGCCTTGGGCATGGCGAGGGACTTGTTATTTTTTTATGAAAAAGTAGATTACTTCGAAACAGACATCATCTCAGGAATCCCGATGCTTTTCTAATTATTGAAATTAGGCATTCCTTTTTTCCTCTTCCATTGCAGCCACTTGATTCTTATCCTGGAACCCAAAACTATGAAAATTGTCTTCTAATCCCTCATTATCCGGTTTGTAACCCGGCCCGAACAAACCCTCCTCCTCAGGTGACTCCCATTGTTTGCCCCGGTTTGTTATGTCTCCCTTCTTAATAAGGAATTCATCTTCCATCCCTTCCATGGTGTTGACTGTTGCCCAAATGTGCCCCAGTAATGCGTTATCTCCCAAATTTAGACCTTCAGGGTCTACAACACTGACATCATTTTTCTTTGAGTGGTTTCCGGAATACCTTTTATTGTTATGTTGATCAGAGGCTGACTTCCCAGTCTTTCCAGTCCTTAACCCGTCCTCAATCCTCTCTCCAATGATAATCAAATCAGCAAATCCAGTTGAGACTGACCCAATCATCTTCTTGTAGTACGTTCCTTGTAGGGTATCCATAAACATATCCACAAGTTCATTTTCCAATAATGGAGGTTGGACACGGGAAGCTAGTTCTCTCCATCTTTGGGCATATTCTTTGAAGGACTCATTCCCTTTTTGAGACATGTTCTGCAAATGCGTACGGTTAGGAGCCATGTCCACGTTGTATTGGTATTGCTTCAGAAAGGCGCTCGCAAGGTCTTCCCAAGTCTTAATATGAATCCTCTCTAATTTCATGTACCAGTCCAAGGATGCCCCACTAAGGTTGTCTTGGAAAGTGTGCATCATTAGCTTCTTATTAGTAGCATGGGCACCCATTTTCGAACAAACATCCTAAGGTGATTCTTAGGACAACTGACACCCTTGTATTTCTCGAAATCCGGAGCCTTAAACTTGGGAGGTATGACCACATCGGGCACCAAACATATTTCTAAAGCATCCACTCCAAAAATATTGAATCCCTCCACGACCTTCAACCTTTCCTCAAGTGATTTGTACTTATCGTCAGCCCCTCTCCTTTCCCAAACAGTGGTTCCTTAATTTTCGAGGGCCACTTGTCTTGGATTTTCACCCTCGTATTGGAGGTTCCAATCTGCGTAATTCTCACGAGGTGCCCCATTGGAAATAGGTGGAGAGGTTGGTTAACAGCTTTTTGCTTAGAAGTTTTGGCCTCCTCATGTTCCAGATCATGGACAAACCCTAGTAGAGGGTTATTGTCCTCAACATAGGGGGTAGGAGTAGGAACTTTCCTTCGACGACTTGACTCGGTTCCTCTGGCTATCGAATTCTGGATGGCAAGTGTCAGTTGGTTAATCTGGCTTTTCATAACTTCAACGTTCTCCTTAACAATATCCATTTCTCCTCTTAGAGTGACCAAATCCTTTTCCAATTGATCCATAGCTTTCCTTTGGTACGGTTGAGTGCGAGGTCAGGAAGTCAGATTGTTACGCTCAATGACTCTGAGACAAAGTTTGTAAAAGCAAATGATTTTTTGTTCTTTATTCCTTTTTCCTTATTTGAATGCATGTTAATGCATGGATGCATGAATATGCATGATGTATGCTAAATAATTTTAAAAATTTATTTGGGGGGAGTTCCAAAATCCATTGTAGTTAGAGATGAATATATTCAAAGGAAGAAACCCATACACATAGAATAAAAATTACTTTATAAAATTCAAATCCATTAGCCAATTCCAAACCCAAAATGACTTCCAAACTTAGGAAAATAAAAATAATTCCTTAGGAATAACCCAAAACAATAATCCCAAAATGAAAACTTCTGCACTTAAGAAGGCGTAAACTAAATAGATGCCCCCAATGCCTTCTTCAAATGAGCTTTAAACTCCTCCAAGTATCCTTTCTTGAGCCCTTGCACTTCCCTATCCTCCTTGTGGTGAGACAATAGATCTTCCACAAGCACAACTAAGTTTTTAGGCTTGACCCTTTTTTTTTTGCCCCCATGCCCCTTGTAAGGTATTTCCCTCTCCTTGTAAATCCAAGTATAGTCCAAATTGTTCCAGCGTAAGAGCTGGTTGAAAATCCTTGAATAGGAAGTCACATAGAGAAGGATCATAAAGTTGTGCAAAAGCAGTTACGGCCTCTACCTTCATAGGGATCCCTAAGAGATCGAGGATCCTTCCATACTTGTGTATAAACATCATTTGAGCAGATTTGGAATTAAGTCTCAAAGGTCTTTGAGACTTTGTAAATCAGTACTTAGCACTCTGATGCGTCGGGTAGCCCTTTTGTTTGAATCCATCTTTCCAATGTTCCTACAACACATCTTGAAATTCCCCACAAAAATGCATATATGCAAAAAAAAGTTTTTTAATTCATGATGGACATTTTTGTTTTTTTGATTAAATGTTTTATATTTGGTTAGGGTAAGGTGAAATGCAAGCATGACCCTAACTAGGTAGGCTCCCTATAATAAGTTAGATCTAAGTCTTATCTACCCAATCCCCTCACATGTAGGATATATAGTTTTGGGCAACATAACGGCCCTAGAATTTACGGATTATACCCTTGTTTTACCATGAGAAGGATCAAGCCTTCCTACGGTAAACCTTCGGGATAAGTCACATCTAGGAAGATCCTAGTAATGACCCTTGAGGGTTGAATACTTAGGATCACCATGGGTTAATTGGGTTTTCTAAAGGTCCTCAGAATCTTGGACCACATCCAAATTTATCAGCTATGTTAAGGGCTAGTCTTACCAGGAAGATAATTTTGGAGGGTCTATCTGAGTGTGGCATCAATGCAAAGTCGGGATGTTACATCTCTTCCATTAACATTTTCGTTCGACGTCCTAACTTAGGGTATCCTCCAAGCTTGGGTTTTAGCTTCACACATCACCATATCCCAAACAAATGTAATAGTGACAATATAATAAATATAAATAACAAATATGATAAATAAAACAAAATAAAAACATATAATAAATCATGAGAAAAAGAAAAAAAAAACAATAAACACCCAAGACAGACAAACAAAAACCCTAAAACCTAAGGTAAGGATGGACTCTCTTTAGGGAGGCTTCCCCAGCAGAGTCGCCAGTTGTCGCGGCCGGCAAAATTATTCGAGTCGCCATCATATTTTTTCAAGGAAAATAAATGATAAACCTAAAATCCTAATCGCAAGGGTAGAGATTCCTAAGGTTCGGGGGTCGACTAAGTGAGGGGAAGGTGTTAGGCACCCCTCACTTCCATTGTACTCAGTGGGATCCTCCTTAGATTTTAAGGTATGTTTGTTTGTCGTCTAACTTGTTATTTATTTTACAAAAAAATCCTAAGTTTTTTATTATTATACTCGCTAGGGTTTACAACCCTATGCCTACATACCTTCAATTATGAAGGATCAGAGTAACCATAGTTCACCTCCCCTATTCCTACCCCCTAATCCTATTCCTAACCCTAATCCCAAATCTAATCCACTATTTATACTCTTGGATAAAGAGTTTTATCCCCAAATCTATTATTTATACTCCTAGATAGGAGTTCTATCCCTTAATCTATTATTTATACTCCTAGATAGGAGTTCAATCCCTTAATCTATTATTTATACTCCTAGATAAGGAGTTTTATCCCTTAATCTATTATTTATGCTCCTAGACGAGGAATTTAATCCCTTAAATCCCGATCCGTTTATTTATACTCTTGGAAGAAGAGTTTTATCCCATATCCTTGTCCATTGTTTATACTCTCGGATGGAGAGTTATATCCCTTAAAAATCATTTATCCATTGTTTATACTCTCGGATGGAGAGTTTTATCCCTTAAATCCCGATCCCTTGGCCTATATTTATACTCTTGGAACCTAAGAGTTTTATCCCTAAATCTCATCCCTTATTTAGACTCTCGGACAAAGAGTTTTATCCCTTGTTTTAAATCCTTACAAAACCCTTTACATCCCTTTTATTTAAAAAAATAAATCCCTAAAAATCCCATAGGATTTAATAAAAAAGATAATAAAATCCAAAATGCCCTTATGCTAAAAAAAATATAGCAAAATTGACCGCCAAATTATTCCAATTTAAAAATAATTTCCAAACTCAAGGTAATCCCAAAAATAACAGAATTTTAATCCCAAGAATTAAACCAAGATAATCCCAAAAATAAAAGAATTTTAATCCCAAAAAGAAAAATAGAAAACCAATAAAATAGATTTAATTTGTTATTTTTATTCCCCAAAACCCTATTTAAACCCAATTTAAAGAATACAAAATTTCCTTGAAACAAATCATAAACCTAATTTTTTTATAAATTCAAATCTCCCAAAATGTCATCCCAAAATAAAATCCATGAATAAAAAATCCTAAAAAATTATTCCTATTTAAAATATAAATAAATTATTTTCAACATAAAACCAAAATTAAGAAAAAAATTCCCAAACCATATAAAAAAACCAAAATAAACCCTAAAACTCTTAAATATATATTTTCTCCAAAAATTTTATTTTATATCCTAATTAAATATTAAAATCCTAATTAATAATTAAATTATGTAAATAATTTAATTGATTAAATAACACCCAGGGGTGCATTTTGCATTAAAATTAACTGGGCCAAGAGACGCAGGGCTGCAGATAGTATTAGGGCGCAAGGCCCAAATACCAAAGACCCAAGTCTGATGGGAAGTCCATGGTGGGAGAGTTTGACTGTATCGGCTGATTGATTTGTTACCGGTTTGGATTTAGACTCGATTTGGAATTGATTTCAAATATGATTTTTCCTGAATATTGTGTCGAATCTTTTCATTGTTTAGATTCAGGTTTAGTTGCAGTTTCAAACATTTCTTTTTGGTTATTACAGGTTATGTTTTTTATTAATCAAGTGTTTATTTTGACTTGTAGGACACGGACGCCACTTGCGATGGATGAGGAAAAGTGTTTTTGAAGGATTTTGAATTACTGAGTTTTAGTTAAGAGTTGGAGAATTCTGCTTTCAATTTTGTGACTGATATTATTTTTAATTCAATGAAGGCATCGCACCAGAAAGTTTAAATATAAACATTGGCAATTTGTTTACTGCCTTGGAAATTTGGTTGCTATTGGAATCATGACTAAAACAATTTTTTTAAAGACAATTATTGGTGTTAATTTAATTTTGATTAAATAATTTTTCTGTTTACTTTATTTAATTATAATTTTTAATAGACTTATGATACTAACCTATGAATTAGGATATTATGTTTTTTTTATTTTATTTTAAGCAAACTTAATTAAAAATTTATATAATGACCCCACTAATCGTAATTAATTAGATTATGTATAAACATCTGATTCATGAATTATGCATGAAAATTGAAATCAAATGCGGTTATATAAAGTTTTAGTTAATTATTTATATATGAGATTTAAGACCACACAAAATAAAACCCTTCAAACAAAAATCAAATCATACAAATATAGACGAATCAAACATGCAAGTATCAGATCTAGTATTCGAGATTCAGTTTACTAACATGAACTGTCGTGACCAATTTAAGTTGCTTCCTCCTTTTTTCGTACCTTTTCTCCCTTCTTTTCTTGGTGTTCTCCCTTTCCTCTCCCTTCTTTTCTTTTTCGTCCCTTGCGTTCTCCTTTTCCTCTCCCTATTTTTTCCCTTAGCGCAAGATTCTGACCCCTCTTCCGCTTTTAGTGTTGTTGTTCTTCAATGTGAAGAACAACAACTTTTTTTATACTGATTGTTGTGAATTTGTGGGTGAATTAAAATGTGGAAAATATAGACTATTTATAGATGAAAAATTAGGTCAGACATTGAATAAAAATTTTCAGTTTAGGAAGGTTTTAATCTGACCTGATTTTCCTCTATTTCTTAGAGACCAAGCAAATGAATTTGGATGGATTCATGGCTTGGTGAATTTAAATAAAAAAATTAATATTTTAAATAAAAGAAATATCCTAATAATGTTAAAGGAAAAAAGATTTGATTTTTATTTATTTTTATGAATTTTTGAGATTTTTTCAATAATAAATTGATTTTAATGAAAAAATCATATTTTTAAAATTGCATTAAATACAAATACGAAAATTAAAAATTAAATATTATTTTGTGATTTTTTTATGAAAAAAAAGAATATAAAAAGTTAGTAGTAAAGAAAAAACAAATAAAACAATAAAAGTGAGGAAGGTGGGATTCGAACGCACAACATCTCACACTTATAGCCCTTATACCCCTCCTTTTACCAATTGTGCCATTTTACTTATTCTAAATAAAGTGGCACTAGAAATCATATAAAACGGGTCAAAATTTGGGGTACGACAGATCGGTTCGAGGGAAAGAATGTCGTTCAACAATCTCTCGCGTTTATGAGTTTGGATTAAAATGGGTTTAAAGTAAATGCCGACAAATAAACATTAACATAAAAAGAAATCATTAATCAGAGAGACGAACTTGTCCGGCATGCACATAATCGACTCCTCACAAACTTAAACTTACCGACCAGTTATACTCCACCTACAATACTCCTCAATATCATCCAGCATCACTCACAACAAAGGTTATGTCTAACGCAAAGTTGAGAGAACAATTGTGTTACCATCGTCGACACTCTCGCAATCGACTCAAGACACGGAGGCATTAAGCTTCGACACTTATTGAAGATTGTTAGCTCTAAATCTATCTCTAGAATCCAGAAACTAACAGATAATCATCCCTAATCAAATTTTGCGAGGATTATCTCTAACGCAACCCAAACCCCGAGCATAAAGCAAAAATTAAAGACAATCACCAATAAAGATTTGTAAAGCAAATTTCATACAACGCCATGGGCGACAAATATACATGAGTTCAAAGTAAGTACATATACAACAACCCACAAAAGAAGAAAAACACAAAGAAGAAGAGAAATAAACAAAATATCTCACGGTTTGTCAAAGCCGATCGACGATCAATCCACCCCGGTTCATCCGTATGCAAGCTTCCATGTTGTTTTCTAAGCTAATCTACCGAAAAATGAAGTTTGATGGAGTTGGGAGCAAAAATCCCCAAAACCATTACCTAAAAAATGACTGAAAATGAACTTATAGTATTACAAAATCTGTCACGTTCACTAAGCGAACGTTTTACTCGCAAAGCGAGCCTCAAAAATGGGACTTAAGTGCCTCTGAAATGCTAAACCGCCTCTGCAAAATTCCAGAACTTCGTAGTGCGAACGATTTATTCGCAAAGCGAATGCTCACTGCAAAGTTCGCAAAGCGAACTTTGGTCCTTTTCTCCCCTGTCCAATTCTGGGAGCCTTCGCTGGGAATTCGCCAGTCATTCGCTGGCAGACTCGCAAAGCGAATTTCCTGAAGTTTCTGCATTTCCTTCAACTCCCTTTTATTGCTTCAAATGGAACATCCTGGAGCTTTTATTACTCATTTCTCCAACAATGCTTAATTACCTAGAAAATTAATGGAAAACTATTAATCGTTACATAAGTGAATCAAAATCACAAATATATACTAACTAACGTATTTATACACAAAACGGCGTTTATTCGAACGATATTAACAAAAAGTATCGATAAGTGCAACAAAACTTTTACACAAAAATAGTTACATTTTGCACTTATCACTCTACCCATCCCCAAAGGTTGTATTCTGGTCAATTTTTGTACCTGTAGAACGGGTTAAAGGTTCCCAAAATCATTGACCCCCTAAGAATATCAACAGCAAGCTGGTTCACCCGAGCGAGATGTAGCATCCTAGGGTAATCTCATTTGGGTGTAGCGTCGCATATCAACTATTCCCATAGTTACTGCACTACCAAATGGCCACATTGTTAATGTCTACTAAATCCTCAGGGTCACGGGTGCTGCACTGGGATAGCGTCTATTTTCACGACGATTGTCGCTCAAAATAGTATCCACACGAGCCCTCACCTGATTTGATGGTATACCAGGATCGCTTATTCGGGAATCACTCCCTGTAAGTCCACCCATCTATGCCATCACTTATCTTAGGGTTCTCTCAAACTTTCCACATGCCTATCAATCGCATTCCCATTGACAGAAAAATAAACACGGATATCAAGTAGGAAAAGGAATATATATAATATAGTATGTAAAAACTTTCTAACAACCTAGACCTCTTAGGAATATTAATCCTTGTCCTAGACAGATAATAATATTCCCCATCAGAGTGGCCATTTTCCTGTAGCGTGCGATTTTTATCGGTGACGCGACCACCTTATCGCCATGGGTTTCTCCTCACCGCAATGGTAGGAGTTGGGTGCTACTTTTTGATTTCTTACTTATCCTATGAAGCTAGAAAGGAAAGGAAAGCTATCTAAAACTAACCTAGCACGCAAATGTTTAACTGAACAAATGCTTTAAAGAGATTCGGGGAGTTCGGGGTCAGGTTATACAATGGGGAGTTGTCAATTACCCATCCTATATGTGGTTATCCACAGGTTGTTAGCAAATTTCCATACTGTTTTCTACTTACTGGTGTTTGTTTGTCCTGGGTTGGGAAAGTTTCTCCTTTGGGAGTGTTGAGAGAGAGAGAGTTTTTGTTTGATTTCGGGTTTTCCGATGTTTTTGGTAAGGTACTGGACCTAAGGTTTTGATTAGTGTGTGAAGGTACTGGACCTAAAGTTTTTGATTGGTGTGTGAAGGTACTAGACTTAGAGTTTTTGATTGGTGTGCTCACTAAGATTTCACAATCTTATGCCTATGTATCCCCGTTAAACAAAACAGGGAAATCAGAGCAATCGTAGTTCCTCCTAGGAAAAAAGATGTTTTGGTGTCTTGTTCAAAGCCCAAGATTGAAGCTAAAAGGAGTATTTGTGTCTTCTCGGCCGGATCTTTAGCAACACTGATTTTTGCGTATCTTCAGTTTTGTAACTCAGAATGAGACGCGGTCAGGTGCGTTGAAAAGCTCATAGTGAGCTATCACATAGTTCCATAATATAAGGCGAACGTCGCATGATTATTGTATGTACTGGCGTCATGTACATGGTGTTCCGTTGTCGCGAGGACTAGACTCGTGTAACTTCTCCCTAATGTTAATATTTTATGTAACTTAGTTCAGGAAGGAGATGAAGGCTCGATGCCTCAGAGAATTGGAAGATAAAGGTTCTTCATGTTGTTCGTTGTGTTATTATCTATTTATAGTATTCTTTTGTATCATATGTCTTTATAATGTAATTGTATTGCCTTGTACTTACTTATTCCATGTATTGAAAGTCATTTAGATGCTTTTGATGGTACTGAGTACCAGTTTAACAATCAAGGTAGTATGATTCTAGACGCACATTATTTGAGTTGTTACAATGAAGAAACATTTGCTCATATTGCACATATCACCTCTATTCAAAATCTTATTTCTGTGCAACTACTCGAAAATGTTTTCTTACACAAATGGATGACAAAAATGTCTTTCTGAATGGTGAGTTAGAAAAGATGTTTATATGTGTCCTCCTCTTAGATATACCTGTTAGGAAAATAAATTGTGTCATCCTCGTAAGGCTCTCTATGGTCTTAAGAAAGCACCTCAGACTTGGTTTGCTGAATTTCTCTTCCAATTGGATTTCTCTTCCAGTTCTCATGACTTTGTTACTTTTACTTGAAAACAAAACAACACTACTGTTGTGTTGCTTCTTAATGTTTATGACATGATTATCATTGGCGATGACTGTTGGAATTGAAAAGCTTGAGAAATTCTTGTGTGAGCACTTTGAGATGAAGGATCTTGGACCATTAAGTTACGTTTTAGGACTTGAGTCTTATCTTCTATTGATAGTTTATTTATCTCACAAGTTAAGTATGCTTCTAATCTTGTTTCTCAAGCAAGTCTCATTGATTGTAAAGTTGAAAATACTCCTCTAGAACCCAATGTTTAGTTTACTCCTCAAGATGGTACATTGCTTGACGATGCCTATCTTTATCCGCTACTAAAAAAAAGGAATTTAGGGACAAAAATTAGTCAGGGAAACAAATCCCTCACTAATTGCGATGGATTTAGTGAGGGAAAACTGTATAAATGATAAATTGAGAATGAATAAAAAGCAGCGAAGAAATTTGTGATGAAATTATTCCGTCACAAAAATTCCTTCACAAATTTCCTCATAAAATTGATAAAAGTAAATTTAGTGAGGAATTTTGAGATAAAATTTTTCCTCTCTAATATTTCCCTCACAAATTCCCTCATAAACGTGTTAGATGTTTTTGTGAGGAAGTATTCCTTCTTTAACATTTTTTCTTGTATAAAATAAATTGAGCTTAAATTTCTTAAATTTTTTATCTATTTATTTTTCATTAATTTATTAAAAAATATTATATTAAATTAAAAATAATATAAATAAAGATAAAAATTACAAGAATATAAATAAAGGTGTTGTTATGAAAAATAATATATTAAATTAAAAATGAGTATTCTAAATTTTTTTCAACTTCCCTCCCACACTAAACCAAATTCATTTCCCTCTCACTCACAAAATTTAGTTTCCCTCCCACTCATACATTAATTTTAATTTATTAGTAATATTTTAAATTTAGTTTCTTATTCCAACTCTTCTTTCAAATTTGAAATTCCCGAACTCCCCAATACAGTATCGAAATTTCAAATTTGATACTGTTAGTGTTAGTAATATATGTTGGAATGTGGAATTCTTTGTTTGGAAATGGGGTTGTATTGGGGAGATTCCTTATTCCAACTCTTCCTTTTCATGCTTTTTGTATTAACCTTTGGTAGGATAGAAGTGTTGGTTGAGAATTTTCCTAATTTTTGTAATGAGTTGAATACCTCTTGTATTCCTTTTATATATCATTGGCTTTTTAAAAAAATATATTGCTAGGTTGTATTTAGGTGAAAAGATGTTTTAAAA
This sequence comes from Lathyrus tuberosus, assembly GCA_022829125.1. NCBI lineage: Eukaryota > Viridiplantae > Streptophyta > Magnoliopsida > Fabales > Fabaceae > Lathyrus > Lathyrus tuberosus. The sequence continues at coordinate 1,411,727 of JALAZF010000199.1, read as the reverse complement.
TGGTGATTTTATTGGCTAAGATTTATGTGATTCAATAACTGATTGATTGATTGATTGATATTACAAGTTACACTAGGAAACGTGATAATAATTTTGAATATATGGTTCTTTTGTGATAAATTTTGTTCTTAGGTGGTTGTGTATGTCTCTTTGCTTTCAAGTGAATCGTCAAGTTTAGTTTAGACCCAAATGAACTTCAAAGGTTTTGGCCTTGAACTCTTACTTCTATTGAATATTCTCATAACCAGTCGTTGTTTGTATATTGGTGATGGAATAATATCTTCTGCTTAAATTTGATTCATATCCTACAACAAAAATAATTATCTACGTATTAATTCCCATTAATATGCTTTTTGAGCTTAACTAAGCTATTTGGATGCACGATGTTGCGTTTCTTATAAATGTGTAGTTGATTCATTTTTGTTAATGTATGTTGAGAAACATTTGCACAACATTTTTGTCATCGCAAGAGAAAGAAGGTAAATATTTTTCCTTCTTTAAAGTGAACATTTAATGGCCTTGTTGCATTTTTTTTCGATAATCAAAATTTTTTTATAAGCAAAATATATTCAATGTAGGATACAAAGGGGTATCCTAACCCACCTACAAAAATATCCTACTATGGAATCACCGTTACAAAAAATCTACCGGTGATTTGATCCAATCATAATAACTACATGTAAAATTAGATTTTTTACCAATCCACCTCCAAGTTAGTAGCACAATCTTATGAACTATGTTATCCTCATTCTAAATCTCGTCATTAAACAAAACATTATTCCTAACGTTCCAAAGACTCCAACATATGACAAGCCATAAACCAACCACATTTTTAATAGCAATACCAACTGAGTATAAAGAAGACGTTCAACTCCTTAAATGATCCACAACCGTGCCATTTAAAGGTACCGATACCATGAGCCACTCAAGAATTTTTCTCCATACAATGATTGAATTTGAACAAAGAAATAATAGATAAGTAGCATTCTCCTCAACTTGAAAACAGAACGGACAGACCTTGTCATAGGGGGAGGAAATAATGCCGTGAGCGCATAAATTATCTCACGAAGGCAGACGATCATGAAGAAAATGCCAGCCGAAAACCACAGTTTTGATAGGTGATGATGCAAGCCATATTAATTTGAAAGCTGCCAAAATATCAGCTTGTAAATTATCAAGTGGTAATTTAATGTGGACCAAATATTCAAAAGTAGAGTGGACAGAAAAATATGAATCCGAATTTAATTTCCAAAGAAGACTATCCTTACCATCTTTACGCAATACCACCTCCTACAGTAAATTGAGTAAACACGCCTGCTGCTGTATAATGTCCTGGTCACGATTAGCCTCTTGGAGCACAACATTCCAATTCCAATTATCACCATTCCAGGTCCCATTGTCAGTGATCAAACTCCTGGGATTTGTAACAGTATTGCAGAGTTCAGGAAAAAGTGAATCCAAAGAATAACTTCCACACCACGTCGAAGTCCAGAACAAGGTCGCCTCACCATTCCCTACCGTAGAACCAATATTCCTGAAAAAAGAATCATCACCAAAAACACGGGATAGGCAGCAAATATCATGCTACCATAAGGATGGTTTAATAGAACCAGATGGAAAATCACCACAAACCAATGACGGCAAAAATGTACCATATCTAGCATGGAGAATGTCAAGCCAAATGAAATCTCCTGAACAAGTAAACTTCTAAATCGATTTAGCTAATAAAGCTTCATTCAAACAACGAATATCCATAATGCCAAGGCCCCCAACCTCCTTCGATTTACACACCATGTTCCAATTAATCCAAGCAATTCCTTCTTTTATAAAAGACCCATTCCACAAAAATCTCCTTTGAATTGATGTTAAAATCTTAATAACTTTTCTCGGCATCTTGTAAAACGACATATAGTGAATTGGGAGATTTGCAAGCACAGATTTTATCAAGGTAGTTCTGCTGCCAATGGACATAAGTCTTCCTTTCCATGAAGCTAATCTGGCTTGAACTTTATCTATAACCAGTTTCCAAAAGGAAATCAATCTGTGGTTTCCACCGATCTGAATACCGAGAAATTTAAAAGGACACTTTTGGATTTTACAGGCTAGAAATCTCTCAGCAGCCTTCAGAAAAGTTTCTTCAACACCAAAAATAAGTAAACTACTCTTGTTGAAGTTGATCTCTAGACCCGACATAAGTTGAAAGCCTCTCAAAATCACTTTGATTGCCCAAAGATTGTTCCAATTGGCTTCTCCAACTATGACTGTGTCATCCGCGTAATGAAGTAAATTAAACGTATCCTTTTAATTAATCTTGATACCTTGGAATAAAGCAACTTCCTCCGCCTTTTTCATCAATGTCGCTAATCCTTCTGCAGCAATGGCAAAGAGATAAGGTGATAGAGGATCACCTTGTCGAAGCCCTCGAGAAACTACGAAATCACGCGAAGGACTGCCGTTAACCAGAACAGACATAAAACTTTTGAAAACTATTCCTTCTATCCAAAACATAAACTTGTTGCCAAAACCCATGAAATTCATCACTTGATGAATGTAGGGTCATTCTACGCAGTCATAAGCCTTTGCGAAATCAACTTTGGGGATTTAGCTCTTGATATTGCTTCTTCTTGAATAGTCCACAATCTCATTCAAGGATAACACCCCATCAAGTAAATTCCTCCATGAAACAAAAGCAGTTGGGGTTGGAGAAATTATGCTGTCCATGACTCGTTTTAACCTGCCAGCCAGAAGCTTTGCTATCACCTTATACACACAACCAACTAAGCAGATCAGACGGTAATCATCAAGATTTCTAGGGGCCTCATTTTTTGGAATAAGAACAAGGAAAGAAGAAGATAGAACCTTAGGGAGCTTGCCATCTAAGAAAAATTCCTTGATACAATTTGTAAAATCATTTCCCACAATATCCCAACATTTCTGAAAAAAACTCCAAGTTAAATCCGTCTGGTCCCGGACTTCTATCGCCCTTACACTGAAAAACTGCATCTTTAATTTCAGTAGACTCAAAGTTTTCTTCAATTGTAACTCTATCCAAATCTGTTAAAACCTTGAAGTAATCAAAATTCATGCGCGGTAGAGGTTTGTTGGTCGAGCTTAACCTTTTTTCAAAATGACTAGCAACCCCTTCTTTCACCCCTGCTACATCTACAACAACTCTATTTCCAACTGTTACTTTAGAGATAGTATTCATCAGATTGCGATATTTAATAATAGAATGAAAATAGCTAGTGTTCCGATCTCCATCCTCAATACATCTGGTTCGAGCTTTTTGATGAAGAAGGCTTTCTTTAATCCTTAATAATTTCCATAACTCATCTTCTGCATAATTGCAACTCTTTTGTACATGAGCATCCGCTATATCATCATTCTTAGCAAGCTCTTCTTCGACATTGTTTAAAATCTCCATGTTCTCCTCAATATTGATATCTATCCAACCGAAAACGTTTCTATTCCACCACCTGAGTTTTGAACCAAGCAATTGGAGTTTCTTGGACAATACATATGTACAACTACCATGAATCTTAATAGACTCCCATACTTGTTTGACAAACTTCAGAAATTAGGGGTGTTGAAAACAGCATTGAAGCGTTCTAAAAGGTTTGGGACCCCAGTTGATGTTTCTCACCGAGATCCAAACCGGTCTATGATCAGAAATGCCACGCAGACCCACTTTTTGACAAGCCACATTCCAATCATTCAATAATCCAAACGAAATGAGAAATCGATCAAGTCTGCTGCAAGCATCACCTGAAGGTCTGAACCAAGTGAATTTATTTCCAGTTGTCATCAAATCAACACATCCAGTCAATTGAATAAAGTCCATTATCAATAATGATCTGGCTTGAAATGCCATAACGGCAGATGAGATTGTTCTTGATAAATCGGATCACCACTTGTTGCATCTTAATACTCATAAACTACTTGTATAATTCAAATGCTAGATATGTTGAATTGGTTTAGTTGGTGTATATAAGATGCTTTCTATTACAACATCTTTTCAGAGAATGTGAAGCAAATATTACAGAGGTGTTCTTTATTTCAATTGGAAAGTGATCAAATTTTCATGAATTTTGCATGATACAGTCATAAAGATTAATTTGTGTATTTTTTTTCTATTTATTTACAATTTTGAGGAAGGTCAAATTCCTGCTAAGTTCGTGATAAATGATGGTGCATGAAATAAGTTATCATGGACTCCAATGGTATTGAAAGGAAAATTGATTGTACAATAAAGTAAGTTTCATTGTCAAATAAATTGTAGTTAGTTCCATACATTTTCATAATGATACTTTAGTTACTTCTACCATTCTTATGATTCAAATAATAGAAAGCTCATTAAGTAGCAAATTACTCCCTCCGTTTCAAAATGTCTGTCGTTTAAAATTTTTTTCACACAAATTAAGAAATGCAATGATATTGTCATAAAATATTACACTTTTACTAAATTAGTCTTATTAATGTGTTGAAAATATTGTTCAGAGTAATAATTATGTGACACAATTAGAAAAATAGCAATTATTACTATATTGAAAAATGAGAATGACAGTTATTTTGAAACAAAAATTTTCCTTTCAAATAACAGTCATTTTGAAACGGAAGGAGTAAGTTTTAATGATAGATTGTGTTGTAGGCGGTGTCAGTAGCCAATTGTGAAATGTATGGTTGTTTACTTAAGGGTTAAATAAGTTTTAGATCCCTCTAAATATAGCGATTTTCAATTTTAGTCCCTAAAAAATTTTCCTTTAAGAATTGGTCCCTATAGTATATGGTAAATTGATTGGTATGTATGCAATGAGTTTCTTCTGGTATGAATTCCGCGTGTGAGTTCGCGATGGTGTTTTTTAAGTGTGTAATTATTTGCTCTGTTGTGTATGTGAATTTCTGATGTGGATTGATGAACTTTCTGGGTGTGGAAAGCTACTGTCTATTACTGGTGTGTGAAGCTGTTCGTGTATTTTTTTTTTTGCAAGTATGCTAATGTTTCTCCACAGGATGATATTTCTGGCGTGCAAGTATGCTGAAGTTCTGTTTATTTCTCAACAGGATGATATTTCTCCACAGTATGCTGATGCTCGCCAATCAAGATCTCGGTTAGACTATAACTATAGAGGCAGTGTTTCACAATATAGAGAGGCTTATGGTGATAGGTTTGCTTCTGATAGAAACTGATTCTTTACAAAATAAAATTGGGACAACAGTTTCCTTAATACGTTAATGAGAGGTCCAACAGTTTCCTCCAAACAACGTTCATGCATCATTCCCTTGAACCCACTCTTGTTATCCTTTTGCTAACTTATTCCTCGCATTTTGATTGGTAGGCTTGGAAGATCTAGTTTGGGATATAATAGTGGCAGTAGAAGTTCTAGTTCTATTCAAAACCCACATGGGGCGTATAACAGTCGACAGGAAATGAGTTATGGTAGAGATGAATATTATTGCAAATAATCTGATATGTTGTTTTGAAGATCAAATTTTATTGTTTAGTCTTTACATCTTTCTTTTATTTTGATCTCAGGTTCTGTTGGTGGTAGTGATGGGGGTATCTACTCATCAAGTTATGGTGGGGATTACATATCTCGTGGAAGTGATGTAATGTTACTGTCCTTTCTCAGCTGGAAGTATTCTTATATTGCTATATATTTGTTACATTCTTATATTTTTGAAGCTTATAGACGCCCTGATGCCAAACATTTTGGTGGAAAGGAGTTTTGCTAAAGTTATATAGGCTGATTGGGATTTTTTCATAACACAAGAATTATTTGGATCCACGATATCTTGTTTCTTCACTGGATGGACAACTGAGGTTCTTAAATTTGAACTGCAAGAGTAATGCCAAGCACGTGATGTGTAATTAAACCTAGATTTGTTAGACTCTCGTATGGGGGAGTTATGTGAATGATAGTTCCAGGGATTTTGGACTATTTTCATCTGTCAAAAAAGTTGGTTTATTAAATGAAAATTAGTTTTATTTATTTATTTATTTATTTGTTATTTTGGATAAGTTTCTTTTTTGAGCTAACTACCATGGTATCAATGGAAAGTGCTACCTAGCCAACACTTTTTATTTTATCCGTATGATTTGTCTTGTATTAAATAGTAATGCTGATAAAATATATGCGGATGATTTTAATGTTCATAATTTTTACATATATTACAAGTATTTTGTGTTAGTCATTGATAATTATTTTCAGAATTAGCTACGAATTAGCTACGAATTGGTTTCGAATTAGCTACGAATTAGCTACGAATACTGGGTTTAGAAAGTCTCAATTTTCAGAATTAGTTAGGAATTGATTTCGAATTTGCTACAAATTAACTACGAATTCTGGATTTATGAATATAAAAAATAAAAAAAATGAAAGAAATTGCCACGTGGCGCAGCCACATCAGCAGCCGTTACTCTCATTTGACGTCAGGGACTATTCATTGAGACGAAAAATCTTGTAAGGACCAATTCTTAAAGGAAAATTTTTGAGGGACTAAAATTGAAAATCGCTATATTTAGAGGGACATAAAACTTATTTAACCCATTAATTAATTTTGTAGCAGATCCATTATTAGAGATAAGAGCCATGTAATTTCTTTTTGCTACATTTACTTAAAAATCAACAATCACAATGTATGTTAAAAATCATCTATATGTGTTTCTTTTGTTTTCAACAGTTGGTCCTTTAATTTATTGTTTAACAATAGAAAGCTCACTTAGATTATGACTTTTCATTTAAGCAGCTTTAGGTCAGTTAATTATAATTTTCATAAAGTATCCTTAACTACACTTTCTTTACATCTATAATGATTATTTGAGCAATGGTGTTTATGGTAGTAACTTGATTATAACATATTTTCTTTCAACGAGATAATAGATGAATTGAATGACAAAATATTTAGTGACATGGTAGACATGTGATTCAACATATTATCCATTTTGTTTATGTTCACAGATAGAATTTATTTGCCAACTCATTAGAAGTACACAACAAGATCAAATGGATGTGCATCCTCAAGTCTCAACTCCGAAGTATCCTTTAGGACAACAATCTATATAACAAAGTGCGTATAGTGATGAATAAATGATAAAATGTAAAGCAAAATGTATGGGCTTTAAGTAAAGATGAAGCCAACACAGAAAATGAGAATGAAAATGATGGTATGTACTTTTAATTTAGATCCATCTTGATTTGTCATTCAATGGTTGGTGTTATGTTTTAATTAAGATGAGTGAACTAATAAAAGTACACATTCTTTGAATTATATTTGTATATACTCCAACCTATTTTATGTCTTTTAACATAGTTTTCTCCCTCAAATGTTATGTGATTTTAGATTTTCAAACAGTAATTAAGACTTTATCATTATGAGTACACACTCTTTATTCTTAAGGACTTGTGGTAGAATGACATCCTGTTAGAAGTCCAAATTCTAAAGATAAGATCTTATTGTGTTCTTATTTTAGACTTAAAGTTGCCAAATTACAAACTTTTTGGTATTTATGATGTAAATATGGTGCTAAAAATTTTATATGAAAATACGATAGGAAGTTTAAAGTTTTATTTTTTGATAAGCAATTCAATAAGTGAGATTAAGGAAGTCTCCAAACCAATAAGTACAATTATAAGAAGTCGAACGGGAATTTGTACCAATCGTAGAGTCGACAAGGGACCCTACCTTTCCTACCTAGGATTAACCAATTCCACGAGGGCACTTTGATCTCGTTTACAATATCGTTTACATTAAAACCGCAATCGCTAAACAAACAAATATTTCGCATCCTCCATATGCTCCAGCAAGTAATAAACCAAAAAGACGAAGTCGTAGCCATGTTACTGCGACCTTTGAGTCTATTAATCCACTCCATAGCATGATTGACGTAATTCGAAACCGAAAAAGGCTCGATATCTAACCAGTCGCAAATCTGCCTCCAAATCAAAGTAGCAAACTAACAAGTAAAGAAGAGATGATCCAGATCTTCTAAAAAATGGGAACAGAAGATACACTTCAAAGTAGCAAACTGATAAGTGTTAATATGTTGCCAACCTAGAAAGTATATAAAATTGAGAAATAATTGTTTACATACAAAAGCTGAAAATTATTAAATACTTAGTAAATTAATATGAAGGAACTTCGACATGGTTTAAATATGTCTATGTAACATGTCAATAATTTACAAGATATTAACTAATGAATTTAGTTGTATATTGTTATTTTCCGGATGAAATTGAAGTTCTAATAGAGTGCTTCTATGTAATGGTCTTGAAATTGAGGGTGAGCTTTGCACTGGAAAACTCATCAGATTATTTAGGGTCAACTATGTTGTATAAGTGTTATCATATAATTTAGACTAGTAAAAATAATTTTGGATGTACCTTTTTGTTCTTAATAGTCTATATATGTTGAAATCTATCAATACTCTCATTTGAGGACCAAAATCACACTTTTGAATTCCACAACCTCAGACTACTGCTGAATGATAACTTGAATATTTTCATTTAGTTCTTTTTTACATTTATTTGAGTTGAATGTAAAGTTTCTGGTATAAAATTATGTTGGTAATGTTGGTGACCGGTAAGTAAACTATAATAAGTTGATATATATATATATATATATATATATATATATATATATAATATGATCCCCAATAGTCAACCAATGAGGATGGGTTATTCTATAGGATATCCCTCTAGATTACCCGTTGCTATTTATGACAATAACAATCCTGACTTAAGAACATTAGGAAAAAGAAATCCAAATGAAATTAATTTATATGGTCAGATTATGCTAAATATTACTAACATACATCCACAACTTTTGGATAATTCATCCATTAATGTTCTAATGGGTGTAAAACTCCTTTTTGTACTAGTATTAGTAATATTAATATTTTGTTATTATGTGAGGGAAATTGTTTCTATGGCAGAATAAATTCTTATAATTAGAGATGGAATTATCATTTTGGCACTAATTAGTGATGGAAATATTATTTTTGAATATATATTTGGCTCAATATTTACTGACGGAATAATATAGTTTGTGACAGATATATTCAGTATCTACTTGTGACAGAATGAAAAATCCCTCACTAAATTTTGCGACATTGAAATTGAGTACGGATTTGTGGACGACACTAAATCCGTCACTAAATTCATTTGTGATGGAATTTTAGTGCATTTGTGGCGGAAAACTGCCCTATCTAAATTCAATTTTTTTAGTAGTGATCGACAACTCATAGGTAGCTTGATTTACCTCACAATTACTAGACCAGATATATCATATGTTGTTCATTTGGTTAGTCAATTCACCGTCTCTCCATGTACCACTCATTATGTTAATGTCCTCCACATTATTCGATATATTAAAGGCCTCATATTTTATGGTTTACACTACTCGGTCGCATCTTCATTGATTTTTATAGTCTACTTTGATGTTGATTAGGCCGGTGATCCTAGTGATCGTCGATCTACCACAAGTTTTTGTATTTTTCTTGGAGATTCTGCTATTTCTTGGTAGTGAAAGAAACAAACTTTGACAACTCGCTCTAGCACTGAAGCTGAATATCGTGCTCTTCCTGATACAACATCTGAGATATTATGATTTCATTGGCTTCATGTTGATTTAGAGACATCTCAACCTTCTCGGACGGATCTTTACGTATTCCCGTTAAAGAAAACAGGGAAATCAGAGCAATCGTAGTTCCTCCTATAATAGGAGGAAAAAAGATATTTTGGTGTCTTGTTCAAAGCCCAAGATTGAAGCAAAAAGGAGTATTTGTTTCTTGTTCAAAGCCCAAGATTGAAGCTAAAGATTTGATTGAGAGAGAATTTGTCATCTCTAAAGGGAGACATCTCGTCTGTTTATCACAACGGTTTGGTGACTGATTATAAAGGAGAATTACTTTAACTAGGATATGTGGAATCCAGCAATGCCATAATTTTCTTTATAGGGGGTTTGTCATGAAGGAGAAAACTTTAACTCAGTGTAGAGCAATGCCATTTTTCCCTAGGAACTTTTCATGCTAAGAGAGGGACACTGGCTTGGATGTAAATAATCCAGAGGCTTGCCACTTACAACAATTAGATGAAAGAGGAAGTTTACTAGGATAAGAGATGGACTACATCTTGGATTTTTGAATCAACAAATGTGCCACTTGTAGCAGTTATCTAGGATTAAGGTTTGTTTTGCATGTCTATTTTGATGTGTGATATACAGAGAAATGTTCTTCCTACAGAGAGATTTTGATTTCCTCTGAAGGGAATAATGATTTTTGTGTGCCTTGATCAAAGCCCAAGGTTGAAGCTAAAAAGTTGATTGACTCCACTAGAGAGTTTATTATCTGTCTTGTATAAAGCCCAAGAGTGAGGCTAAAAAAGAGACTTACTCTTTGGGGGATATCATTATACAAAGCCTAAGAGGAGGCTGAAAGTTGAATTTTCTGGAGAAATATTTTGTCTGTCTTGTACAAAGCCCAAGATTGAGGCTAAAAGGGATTTTTTGACTCCACTGGGAAATATTTGTATGTGTCTTGTACAAAGCCCAAGAATGAGGCTGAAAGGGGAAACTGACGCTACTAGTGAGATGTTTTATCTGTCTTGTACAAAGCCCAAGATTGTGGCTAAAAGAAGATTGACTCTACTGGAGAATATGATTTGTCTTGTACGAAGCCCAAGATTGAGGTTGAAAAGAGGGTTGACTCTGCTTAGGGAGATTTATATGTGTCTTGTACAAAGCCCAAGATTGAGGCTAAAAGGATATTTGACTGACTCAGCTGAAGATATTTATGGGTGTCTTGTACAAAGCCCAAGATTGAGGCTGAAAGAGACTGACTCAACAAGAGAGTGTTTTTATCTGTCTTGTACAAAGCCCGAGATTGAGGCTGAAAGTGACTGACTCCACAAGAGAGTGTTTTTGAGGCTAACTCTGTTGAGGAAAATCATTATACAAAGCCTAAGAGGAGGCTGTCTTCTGCTGAGGATTATTTGAGATCCAATGGCAGGTCCAAGTTGAGGGATCAACTCTTGCTGAGGGTTTACAGAAGAGTTGGCGTATCAGATACCTTGAGGTTCTGATTCGGGATAGTGTTATCCTGAGGATAAGCTGACCCTAGATGGGGAAATTTAGGATGAAAGACTGAGTTTTAGATCCTGTAAGGGTTTTAACTCTACTGGAGATTGATTAAATGACCAGGGTTTTCCCGGTGTTTATAGGGAACTTGAGAATGTATTTGAGATCCAAGAGGAGATAGAGTGTCCAAGTCTACTGGTATGAAAGAGTTTATCTTTACATGATGCCCAAGAGGAGGCTGGTGCTTTAAGAAATGAGAATCAACCCTAGAATCGGTCTGAGGTTTTGACTCTTTGTAAAGACTGCTCTAACAGAGGATGACTAAGTTCGGTCCTATACCTTTAAGAGGTCTTCAGGATCCTTGTATTAATCCCAAGAGAAGGCATGCGAACTTCTAAGAAGCCGAAAGGTCCTTGTACAAAGCCCAAGAGGAGGTTGAGATACTTTTAGGAAGCCTGTGGGTCCAAACTTATGAAAAGTTCAAGAAAATTTTCACCGGGAATAATCTTTTCTTTAGTGAACAATTCTAGGGTTTGAAGAAATTCAAGAGAGGTTTCACTGGGAATTAATCCTCTCTGGGGGAAATGAATTTCTTTGACAATTTTCTAATAGTGGCAGTCTGAGAAAAGTTTCACCGGGAATAATGTCTTTCTCTTTGTTCCATATTGTATAAGCCCAAGAGGAGGCAAGACTGTATCTGGAATTCTATGGGGAACTAGTTTTAACTGTGTTGAAAGAGTGACCACTGGCTTTATCTAGTTTTAGACCTAATTGTCGGGGAAAACTCTAAGCAGATAATATACAGGCATATATATATATATATATATATATATATATATATATATATATATACAGATGAAATATATATTGTATGTAAAAGAGGGTAGGAGGACTTACAGGTGAGCAAGCTTCCAGCATAAACAAATATGTATATATATATATATATATATATATATATATATATATATATATATATATGTGCAAGTATGTAAAAGAAAGCTGTTTAAAACTTACAGGCAAGGAAGCTTCCATTGTAACAGTTGTATGGTTAGTTGTTCAAGAAATTAAAGAAAGTTTTGATAACAACTATGAGTTTGAACCTAAATCAAAAGGGAAAGTTGTTTTTGAAAAGAAGATTGGGGCTTATACTCAAGGAGAGGCCCATGGAAAGACAGTGATCGCACAGTCGTTTTTTGAAAACTGTACTGGGACTTATACAATGACTAAGGCCCAAAATTATTTATGTGCAAAAGAGGGTTGGGTCTTACACTTTATTAGAGGCCCAGATGGTTTTTGTTTAAAATGCGACGATCGCGCCGAGATTTTTTTAAAATCGTATCGGGACTTATACAATGACTGAGGCCCAAAATAGTTTCCTGTACAAAACAAGTTGCGATCTTGGATTAATGTTTGAAAAATCATGTTTCATTCATAGAATGATTTGAAAATCATTTGAATTTGAAAAATCAAGAGAAAGAATATTTTTAAATGCCTAAAAACAAATAAAAATATAATTCTTTACAAAAATATCAAATATATGAAATAAATAATATTTTTGTGAAATTTTTGTAGAATAAAATATTTTAATATTTTTGTGAATTTTCAAAAAAAGAACCAATAAAAAATAATTAAAATTGAGAGAGAAATTAATTTTGAAATTAATTAATAAAAACCATAAAAATGTAAAAAATAGCAAAAAATATGAGAAATGGAAAAATGGTCTGGGTGGGTGTTGAACCCACGACCTTCCATCCAAACACACATGCGCGCTACCACTGGGATGTGATACATCCGTGTATCAAAACCACCCCATGAATATATATGGGATGCCTTGTTTTTAGGCCTGGTCAAGGCGCCATGGCCCGGCCCTTGCCCAAGGCAAGGCCTGATTTTAGGCCTCTTGCATGAAGGCTCTAACTTCCTCATTTCTCCGTGGATTGGGACAAAATTTAGGTGTATCCTGCCTAGAATTTCAGGAGGAATCCAATGGTGCCTTTGGAATTTTCAGAAAATGTCCCTATTTTAAAATCCGATAGTGATTTCAAAATAGGTCTAGATTTGCATGTTCTATGCTATCTCATCATACAGGCAGCAATAGCATGGTAAATTGGTTCAAACACAACATATATGATATGTATGAGATGTCCATGATCAATGGACCTCAAAGCAATGCATGATTTAGAGAGTTCAAGTTATGATGCATTTACCTCTTGAAGCTTCTTGTGCTATTTGTCAAGTTCCTTGTGCCAGAAGTAATTCAATGCTTTGAACACTCTTGATTGATCCCTTAGAAGCTTTTAGGATGATCAAAACTAGCTGGAATCCTCAGGAACATGAATTGGCTCTTTCTTGCAAAAGGGGCAAAAGTGACCAAGATAGTAACTCTCTCAAATGGTGTTCCAGATGAGGGAAACCAATTGGGACAATTTAAGGATGATATTTGGAGTGTGTTTGAGGCTTGGTTTGGTTTTGAAAGTAACTGGATCAAGACATGGCTTGCAAAATGCAAAACAATCAAGATTAGAGGTTTTGGAGGTTGACTTTCTGATTTTAGTGTTTCAGACCAAGGGTAAGTGTTTGAACAACTTATATATGATACATTGGATGTGTTTGGATTGTGGTGGAATTGCTCTCTAACTCAAAAACTCAGAGATGACTTGCAAAAGAAGGCATTTTGGCCTAATGAGAGAGATTTTGAGGAAAGTAAGTGTTGTAGTGCTTTGGGGTACTCAAACTAACCACAAATGAGCTCTATTTATAGTAGAGCAAGTTTGTTTTGCAAGCAATAGTGAATGACAACTTGGACAGTCCCTTGGCCAATTGTAGCATAAAGGCTTCTTTAGTCTCCTATAGCCATTGACTTGAGGTTAGGGCACATGTCTATGGTCCTTTGATTCAGAGCTGAATCTTGACTTATTCAGTTAGCAATGTCTTAGTCCATGCCACCTCGATGCATCCATTGAATGCTTGGAAACAAAATTGGAGTCTTTAAGCTTTTTAGCCGTTTTAGGGCACTTATGGCTACATGTAGTTCCTTGGACTTGGGAGGCTTGTGGATCATATCTTTTCTCTTGGATGTTATCCTCTGATGTGTCCAAATGGATGACAAGGCTTGGAGTTGTCCAAATTAGCTAACTCGAGCTAAATGCACAAATCTGCCTTGTAAAAATCAGTCCATGATGCCATGTTCCAAGGGTTGTATCTCCCTACTCAAATTGAATTTGGAGATTATCTGGTACTTGTTGGAAAGCCCTCATGGCATACCTCAACTTTGATGTTCACCAAGGGACCTGGTTTAACTTGGATCAAGGTGAAAAATGTCCCTATATTTTAGAAATAGTAAGGCAGATTCTGACTTATTGAAAATTTCACTAAGTGTTGGAAAAGTGGTCATTTTCATGTTTTTGTGATTTTGATCAATCCATAACTCAAAATCCATGAGGATTTGGAATCTCTTGTAGTTGACACTTTTAAAGTATGTCAGATGGAATTTCACTTGAGCTTTGAATGGGAGAAAATGGCCTTGTGGTTTAGGAGTTATGACCTTGCAAAGTTGGTACAAAATCACTTTTGTTCCATAACTTAGAAAAAATTTGGTTTCTCATGGTTGCCCCTTTTCCAAGAAACCTCACTTTTCTTGATTTTTCTAAATGAATGATGATCAATACCATACATTAACATTATTTTTAACTTAGGGGAATCATATTTGTGAAAAATTCCAAAAAGTCAAACTTGATTCTGTGCATTGTTGACTTTTTGTCATATGAAATCCAAACTGTACGATCCTTTGTGCAATCAAGTTCTTGACCTAATTAAAACCTAATGGATGGATTCCATAGGTGTTATAGGGTGTATGGAATCATGTCCCAAGGTTTGGGAGCATGTCTTGGTCAAAAGTCAAAGGTACAAATGACTTTTCCTTCAAAACCCTAATTGTGGTCCAGATGAAATTAAAACTTGTGAACCAAGCTTCATGGGTCAATCCATTGTTGGAGCATTGTGTTTGAAAGGTAAAAATACTTGTTTGTATTGAAAATCAATGTAGAAGATATCTCTCACCGAATAAGGAATTTTTTCTAACTGGGTAAAGGATGGTGTTTGTACAGGACTTTTTTTATAATAAGAAAAATGAATTTCAAGGATACAAAGAGGTATCCTAACCCATGTACAAAAAATAGCCCACAAAAAAATCACCATTACATAAAATCACACGGTGATTTATACCATTCGTAATAATTACACGTAAAATCTTGCCTTAGTTTTTTACCAATCCACCACCATGATAACAACACTATCTTATGGACAACCAAATTGCTATTCCAAACCTCACCGTTAAACATAATGTTGTTCCTAGTCCTCCATAAACACCAACAAATAACTAACCACAATCCTATTGCATTTTTAATATCAGCGCCAAGAGAGTGTAAAGCAATCGTCCACTTTCTTAGATGATCAAACACTGTAGCATTAAGAATCACCGACACCCCCAGCCACTAGAACAAGCTATGCCACACCTTACTTGATTTGTTGCAATAAAAGAGAAGGTGTATAGAAGTTTCCTCTACCACAAAACAAAAAGGACAGACCTTGTCGTGAGGAGAAGAGACAATGCCTCGAGCGCTTAAGTTATCCCGCGTCGGAAGCCTATTGTGCAGAAGCCGCCATCACTACGCCAAAAATGATTTTTCGCAGCACAACAAAGACAGCGCTTTTTGCCAGAAGCGCTGCTATATGTTTTGTTAAAAAAAATAAAAAACGAAAGAAAAAAGCACTGCTATATGGGGGACATAAGACAACGCTTTTGAAAAGCGATGCTAAAGCGCTAAGGCATGTGAGCTTTAGAAAGCGTTTTATGAAAAACGCTGCTAAAAGGTTACCATAAGGCAACGCTTTTGAAAAGCACTGCTAAAGGCCTTTCGTACAACACGCTTTAGCCAGCGCTTTTGGAAAGCGCTGCTAAAGGCCTTTCATTTTTCCCACATTAGAAAGCGCTTTTACCTCCAAAGCGCTGCTAAAAGCCTAACATAAGAAAGAGCTTTCTAAAAGCGCTGCTAAAGGTCTTTTAAAATATTAAAATTAAAACAGATTCTGATATCCCTCTATTTTCATTTCGACCGTTTCTATTTCGCCCTAACTCTCGCGACTGTTTATCATCATCTTCATCTTCTGCAAAGGAAACTCCCTCCGTCCTCCGTCGTTTCTGCAAACGAAACTCCCTCCGTTCGTGGCTTCAATTCGTTCGTGGTTTCCCTCTGTCCTTTCTGCTACCGTCGTACCGCCGTTTGAGGTTTTTACTCTCCTTTTTTCTAGTTTTCTCTCCAATAATGGAAATGTCTAATATTCTCCATTGTTGATTGTTTCTCTGCTGTTTCTGTGAGATAAAGAAGTTGTATTATTAGTTGTTGATGTTAGGTTTTCATTTTTTGATTTGTAGAAGTTAGTTAGTGATTAATTAGAAAAGTGATTAAATAGAAAAGTGATTAATTAGTAGAAGTTAGTATAGTGATTATTGTGTAAAATGTGATTTGTTTGTAGAAGTTAGTTTAATGATTAATTTGTAGAATAGTATAAGTTAATTAGTATAGAGCATAATTTGTAGAATAGTGACTAATGTGTAAAATTTGTAGAATAATGATTAATTAGAAAAGTCAAGGTAGTTAAGAGTGTTGTAGAAGTTAGAATGTTGAGGTTGTTATAGGGCTCTTTGTAAAGTTAATAGGAATATTTATCGGAAAATTTTAGTGATGTAAGAATTTGGTTGTTGATTGAAAATGATAATGAAATTAGTTGTTAATTGAACTAGTAATTGAATTTATTTTGAGAGTTGATTGAAAATAATTATAAAATTAATTGTTATTTTAATAGAACTTTGAAGTTAATTGAACTTAAGCGTTGAAGTTATTTTTTTTGACAATGTTGAGTTGAAACATTAAGTGTTGATGTGTCATTTGTGACGAATCAAATTATACCATGCTATTTGATTTAATGATGATGTTTACTAAATTTGTTTCTTGAAACTTTGACTTGTTCCTCCGCTATTTCTTGTTTGTCATATTACATACTAAATTTGTCTTGTTATATGTGGTATACACCATCAGTTACTAACTTACGTTCATTTTCTATAGGGGTTACTTGTGAAGAGTGAATTCGGATCGTTTTCAAGAATCTTACACTTTGTGGTTCAGTCCAGAAGTTGCTGACTTCTATATATACAGGTATGTAGTTGTTCTTTTGTTTTTTTTTTTTTGCTTAATTAGTAAAATCATGGATAAAAAATGGATGTCGTCCAATCGATTTTCGAAAGAGTACGAAAATAGGGTATCAGAATTCATTAAATTTGCTGTTGAACAAGCCAAAAACCCCAGTCGAATCGCATGTCCTTGCTTGGGTTGCTGTTTTGGGCGTCGGATTGACGCGGGTCAGATGGAGTCGCATTTAAAGAGGCATGGAATTGATCGAAGTTATACAAGTTGGACACTTCATGGTGAGAAAAGTAACGGGAATGTTGAACTGGGGGGTAATAAGACCTATGCTTCAAACGACAATGCCACAGATACATACGATCGTGATCGAGTCGAAGAGATTGCAGAAGCACTTAAAGAAGATCTTCAGGATTGTCCCAAAATGTTTGAGAGGTTGGTAAGCGATGCAGAGAAACCGTTGTATAAGGGTTACACTAAATTCACAAGATTATCTACGGTATTAAAGTTGTACAACTTAAAGGCGGGTAATGGATGGTCGGATAAAAGTTTTACAGAGTTATTAGCCCTTATGAAAGATATGCTTCCGGAGGATAATGTTCTTCCTAATCGAACATATGAGGCCAAAAAGATGTTATGCTCTATTGGGATGATCTATGATAAGATACATGCATGTCCAAATGATTGCGTTTTGTTTCAAAATAAGTATGCATCGTTAAATGAGTGTCCTAAATGCGGTGTCTCGATATAAGAAAAAGTTGTCTCCAGCAAAAGTCTCGTGGTATTTTCCTATAATTCCGAGATTCAGACGCATGTTTCGTAGTGAAACCGATGCAAGAAACTTGACTTGGCATGCAGATGAAAGAATTATAGATGGAAAGTTTCGTCTTCCGGCAGATTCACCACAGTGGACAAAAATTGATAATGATTATCCTGAATTTGGAGAAGAAGCAAGAAACTTTCGCTTGGCATTATCTACTGATGGAATGAACCCACACGGTCTTCAAAGTATCTCACATACCACATGGCCTGTGATTATTATGATTTATAACCTACCTCCATGGCTATGTATGAAGCGTAAGTACATTATGTTATCTATGTTAATTTATGGGCCTAAACAACCAGGGAATGACATAGATGTATACTTGACACCCTTAATTCATTGAGTTTTGTACTGAATATGTTTCCAACGTTCAATCCATTGGACATCCCAAATCTCACGTCGTTGAAAAAAAAGAAGGAAAAAAGTTAATTGGAAATAAAATTGTGACCGTATCAAGGGCTGAACAGGAGCAAGTGCATTTGTATGTTCTACACAATGACAATGAGGTTGAGCCGTATGTTGAAATGCACAAGGATTTTCTCCGAGGTTTAAATCCGAATAGAAATGAAAATTGGATAGTACGAGAGCACAATCGAAGTTTCATACCATGGTTTAAGGATCACATTTATTCAAAGTTTTGTGTAGATCCCGCTTCAATGACAGAAAGGTTGAGATGTTTAGCATATGGTCCAAGTTTGCATGTGTTTTCTTATAGCTCATACGCAATTAATGGATACACATTTTATACCAAAGAACAAGATGACAAAAGTACAATGCAAAATAGTGGTGTCACCTTGGTAGCTGAATCAATGCACATTTCAAGTCTGAAGGACTTATACCCCAAATATGCAAATATGTCATATTTTGGGGTTATCGAGCGCATTTGGGTTTTTGATTATGAGAAGTTTCAGATTCCTATCTTTGGTTGCAAGTGGGTTGAAAATAATAGTGGCATACGAATGGATAAGTCAAGATTTTTGCAAGTGGATCTTAATAGGGTGGGGTACAAAGATGAGCCTTTTATTCTAGCCTCTCAAGCTAGACAAGTGTTCTATGTCACTAACCCGACAAGTACGAAATGGTCTAAAGTGCTTTTATCTAACAAAGTAATTGATGATAACATTGGAGATCAAGGTGATATTGTTGGAGCAAATGCATCATATATTATAAGTGATCAAGATGAGACTATTGGAGCGAGTGAATCATATATTAGAAATGATCATAGTGAGGGAATTTGGATCAATCCATCCGTGTTGTTAAGAGACAAGTAGATCATCTTCCTACCCGGAAAAGAAAGAGACGTTAATAAAGAGGTAATAGTAAAATTATATATTCTGTCATGTATTTTTCATATTTGAGAATGATTATGGATTATGGATTGTAGATGATAGATTTATATGTTTGTCATGTGTTTGTCATTTCATATTTGATTATGGATCATGGATTTATATGTTTGTCGTGTGTTTGTCATTTCATGTTTGATTATGGATTATATTATGTTCAACTGATTATGGATTTATATGTGTTTTTATTTATTATAGGTAAAATGGCTACTAATGAGGAGATCTCGCACGATACTTCCAAGAATGATCCAAAAGAATCAGTTCAAGATGCGGAAGGAGATATTTTAAGAGGAATAACAATCATGAAAGGAGTTATTCGTGCTAGAGACAAGGGAATAAAATACGGCGTTCATTGGAATGAAACAGGTCAACTAATTGAGCCTAATGGCGCAGTGTTGACTAGTTACATTGGGGCACTTGTTCGTTCACTAGTTCCTATTACTTGTGACAATTGGCGAAATCCACAGTTGAAACCCGCCAAAGATAAAATATGAAGTGAGATATAGGTACTATATGTGATGTTATTTGTTATTTTTGACGATTATATTTTTAAATTAATTATACTAACACACTTTATTTGTTATTGTAGGGATCTTTTAACATTGGTGACGAGAAGCAAAAATATTGTCTTCAATTAGCCGGAAAAATACTTAGAGGGTTCCGTGCATTTTTATCCAACAACTTTCTGAGGGATGCCCAAGAAAAGTTTGTTGAAGCGGAATGCCCGAAGAAGTATGCGGACTTGATTGCATCCGGATAATGGGACACTTTTGTCGCCAAACGAAGAACTGAAGAATTCCACGTAATCTTAATTTAATTTATAATGAACATTGTATTATATTCATGTAGTTATTGCATGTGTTCTGATATGACTTATAATTGTTTATGGAGGTTGTGAGTGACGTAAATCGTCAAAGAGCCTCGAAACCCGCGTATCCATACAAGAAATGACGTTTAGGATATGCACGCTTGGAACAAAAAATCGTAAGTATATATAATTGTTATGGTATTTTGTATCATTATTCATCCTAATTCTTGACTTAATGTGTAGCTTGCAGAGGAGAAAAGTGAAGAAACATCTGTTCTGGAGCATGTTTTGTGGAAGGCTGCCCGTGTGGGAAAGGATGGAGTTGTTACTGAAGGTGTTCAACAAAGTATAACGTTATTTGTTTAATTAGATAGAAAGTTCTTGTTTATCTAATATATTTATGCATTGCTCTAATATTGAATTTCAGGAGACTCTATCTCAGTCCTTAACTCTCACGGAAGACCAGGATTGTAGAAGCATACTGAGTCGAGTATTAAATGTTCCTGAGTATTCTGGTCGCGTGAGGGGTAAGGGATTTGGAGTCACTCCATTTGCCTTGTATAAGCGTTCAAAGACAAAAAATCCTAGCAATAGAGAGGTGATGGAAACGTTGGAAGAATTGAGAGCTCAAGTTCGTGAACTGCAACAGGATAAAGAAAGATATATGTCAGAAAGGCGCGGTTCAGAATTTAAAGAAACTAGTGACAAGGCCAGTATCAATTGTCAACAAAAAATTCTGGAGGTAATTATATTTATTAAATTAGTACAGTTTTTTATATTGACATCATTGCCCAATAACAATTTCGTATTATTTTTGTTTTGTTTAGGGCATTTCACCTTGCCAGCTATATTTATCGGCACCGACATATCGCATGGTTGGCAAGGGAAAAGTGCATAACACTCTGGGAGACGTCCTTTACACTAGACCACTCCCTACTGGATTTTTGAAGGTTTTGATTGATATTGCTTTAGAGCAGGATGTGTTACTACCTATACCTGACGACGTTTTAGATGCAACATTGGTGGGGGACGCAATAGGGTTGTATGTTGCATGGCCGTCAAACCTCATCGTCATAGATGACTCGGTATGTTGAAAACCATTATTAACATTTTAGTTTTCAAATGTTTTACTTGCATATAAGTTATGTTATGCTTACTTTTACCTACATTTTATTTACATGACATTGTTAGACTCCTACAAAATCCAAACCAAAAGATAAAGGGATTTTGCGGTAAACCGAGTCAGTTGCATCACAAAAAG
Source organism: Lathyrus tuberosus (assembly GCA_022829125.1). Classification (NCBI taxonomy): domain Eukaryota; kingdom Viridiplantae; phylum Streptophyta; class Magnoliopsida; order Fabales; family Fabaceae; genus Lathyrus; species Lathyrus tuberosus. The sequence continues at coordinate 1,390,219 of JALAZF010000199.1, read as the reverse complement.
AGGTACATTGATATATATGCATCAAAAATGTTAATTCTATGATCCGAATTCAAAAGCTTCATGATTACTAAGTTTATGACTTATATGATTTTCAGATTCCTATACGAGAGGTGCAACAAGGGAGCAAGAACAAGAAGCCAGTAGTAGCCAAGGCAAAAAAAACCATCGATTTCTCGATTTTGTTGTGCCTTGAAACAATTGTAGGCACAACAGATTTGATGGAAGGTGGTATTCGTGAAATACCTATGGCAGCAGGTATTTTTGGGTTTGCCTATTCAGAAACAATTGCTAAAGAAGCCTTTGATCAGATATTTACGCATTCTGAATTAGGCGTCGGTGTTATGAATTCATACATCAGGTAATCCATCGATTTTATTTATTTAATTGATCAATTTATTTACTCATTTCAATGAATATTAGTATGTCAATTATAATAACATATTTATTATAATCCGTTTTTATTTCAGGTTCTTGTATGAAAAATTGATGCTTCTGCGTCAATTGACTGAAAGATACTCCTTCTTGTCTCCCAACTGTGTCAATGCAACTTTAATCAATCGAACTACAGATGCGGTAAAAGATCACTTAGTAGGTGAATTTATGACCAACATTGATACAGAGAAGTTGTATCTTTTACCATATAATACTGGCCATGGGTAAGATTTTCATCCTAACTTCCTTTATTATAATCTTTCGCTTTTTTACGTTGTGTATAACATTTCCATCTATACTTTTGTTTTATTTTACAGTGGACACTGGTTGTTGCTTGCGATTAATCTGATAAAAGAAATAGTCTATTATCTGGATTCGCTAGAGGGTGATCAAACAAAATACCCGGAGATGAAGAAGATGATTGATACGTAAGTGATGTGATTGTTCTAAATATTCGCGTGTGTATTTCTTTATTTATGTGAGATTGTTCTAAATATTCGTTTATATTATGACAGATCCATACAAATATTTCGATCACAGCGACAAGCTCGGGTACCAAAGACCAAAGCAAAAACATTACATGGATAAGAGTGGAGGTATGATCTGTTATTATAATAGTAATGTTACTTCATAACACAAGTCATCTATGATACTTATTAATACTTTTTTTCTATGTGTAGTGTCCTCGGCAACGTAATGGTATCGATTGTGGTTATTTTGTCTTGAGATTCATGAAAGAAATTATTCTTTTAGAACGCATAGAGATTCCAACTATGGTATGAATTTATATATAAGTTATGATTTATTTTAAGATTTATTATCGGATATTTCATCTAATTAATTACTCTTAACTAAATCATGCATATTATGTAAAATGTAGTATTTTGATGAATTCAAGTGTGCCACCTACACGAAAGACAAATTGGAAGAAATAAAGGAGGATTGGTGTCAATACATGGTTGAAATGAGAATTTGTTAGTTTTAGAAATTGTGTTAGGTTTATGGAATGTGTTGTATATATAGGTGATGGATATATGGTGTATAAGGTTTCGAATTGGTGTATAGAATTCGTGTTGTATAGTTTGTATTGAGATATATATATGTAATGGATATTTTGGTGTTGTACATATAATGGTTTTTACCATTTATGTGTTGAATTTTAATCATATAAAGGCCTATCGTTGAATTATAATGTTATAAGGCTTATGTGTTGAGATATAATGGTATCAAAGGCCATGTGATGAATGATTATGAATTCTGATAAATTATACAGGTTTATACAGGTTTAATAATTGATTTAAAAAAAAGCTTTTAAAAAGCACTTTAATAAAAGACATCGCTTTCTAAAAAAAGCGCTGCCTAAAGGGGTGTCATGGCGTATACATAAGGCAGTGCTTTCTAAAGCGTTGCTAAAGGAGACCCTACGAAAGCGCTTTTCTTTGAAAAAGCGTTGCCTAAAGGGGGACCTTTAGCAGCGCTTTTCAAAGCGCTGCTAAAGGGGGTCCTACGAAAGCGCTTTTCTTTGAAAAAGCGCTACCTAAAGGGGGACCTATAGCAGCGCTTTTAAAAGCACTGCTAAAGGGGGTCATACGAAAGCGTTTTTCTTTGGAAAAGCGCTGCTATATGGGGGTCATACGAAAGCGCTTTTCAAAGCGCTGCTAAAAGGGGTCCTATAGGAGGACCTAAGACAATGTTTTTTAAAGGAAAAAAAGCGTTATCTTTACCTTTAGCAGCGCCACCTTTGGCAGCGCTTTTAAGCGCTGCTAAAGGAAAAAAAAAACGCTGCTAAAGGTCTTTTTTGGCGTAGTGCATCCAAAAACAATGGTTTTCAAAGGTGACGATGCAGCCCAAATCATTTGGAACGCTGCCTTGTGTCCCGCAGAATTCACATTAGCAGTAGCAGACCTATTTTGGAATAAACAAATATACGCAGAGTGGACAGAAAAAATGGATGTAGAATTAAGCGGCTATTGTATAATGTCCCTCTCCTCCTTGCATAAAGTGAAGTCTTGTAACATTCCAATCAACCTTGCCTGCTGTTGCTGTAACGACAGGGGAAAATATGTATCAAAAAATTGAACATTCTAGACCCAAAGATCACCGTTCCAGGAGCCGTTGTCAACAACCAAACTGTTCGGCCATAAAGCTACATTCCACAACGCCGAGAATAACGAAGCAAAACTGTCACCACCACACCACTAAGATGTCCAGAAAGGAGTGATCAATTTTTTATGCTATGTATCAAGAAGAAGAAACACAAGTTGTAAGCGAGTGAGGATACATAGTTTGACATATAGTGTTTTTATATACAAGAAAAAATCCAAAGAATTTATTGTGCCATATGATATATTATGTTTATTAGGTTAATATATAAATCTAAAACATTTTACCGAAAAATAAAACACTATAAACGTAAAGATTTTAAATTATTTTTTGACTCTTATGATGAATTGATTGTTCATTTTATTTCTTCTATGGTTGAAAATATTTATCTTAAATTAGAAAAAATCCTAAGAAAATTGTATTTAGTGTGTTTCTATTTAAATGTGCATTAATTGTAAAATAAATGGAATTCGGTTATATGTGAAAAAATATTCATTGCTAATAAATATTTTAACAGAAAAATGCACAAGATATTTAGCTTTACTAAAAATCAAGAAATAACATATTCTAACTAAATCATATTTTTTAAATATAAATTTATCAATTTTAGATATTAAAAAGATTTTGTTATAATTACTTTGACATTGATAAAATGAAACAACTAATAACTAATTCAAAATATCAGTAAAAAAAATAAAGAAAACTAAGGCTACTGATGTTAACAATTAAGGAAATTAGGTTTTTTTTTGTTATATATATATATATATATATATATATATATATATATATATATATATCATCTGGTCATTATTATAAGCAAATTTAAGTTTGTGTGGTACATTTGACTATTAATGTATCTAGTCTATATATGAACTAGATACATTAATAGTCAAATGTACCACAAAAAGTTAAATTTTCTTATAATAATGACCGGAGGGTATATATATATATATAGGGTTCATATCCTATGAGAATATCATTTTTATGTAAGAACATGAGAATGAATCTGAGTCATTAGATTTTAAAATAAATGGTGGAGATTATGTGTGAATTTTGTTTTTCTCTCTCCTCCATTATTAAAATAAATGATGGAGGAGAGAGAAAAAAGACTTACACATAATCTCCACCATTTATTTTAAAATCTAATGGTTCAGATTCATTCTCATGTTCTCACATAAAAATGACATTCTCATATGATATGTTTCCTATATATATATATATATATGAAACGTATCATATGAGAATGACATTTTTATATAAGAACATAAGAATGAATCTGAACCATTAGATTTTAAAATAAATGGTCGAGATTATGTGTCAGTTTTTTTTTCTCTCTCCTCAATCATTTATTTTAATAATGGAGGAGAGAGAAAAAAAGCTGACACATAATCTCCACCATTTATTTTAAAATTTAATGGTTCAGATTCATTCTCATGTTCCTACATAAAAATGTCATTCTCATAAGATATGAACCCTATATATATATATATCTTTTGTCAAGGCGTGAAAAATGCTCGAGCTTACTGGTCGATCTAATAGTTGGTGGATAGATATGGCATCTATCATCATGTTTATTATGACCAGGTAATGTTCAAAATATACATGAATACTAATGCTAAGAAAGTATTGTTGGGAGTTGCTCACACCATTAGAAAGATTTTGATTTTGAAGGATCTCATGCATGTCACTAAGACTAGGAAAAATTCTAGGTTTCTACTAAATAAGGAAATGTTTGATCATTCTATTCGGATTTATTTCTGCACCATCATTAATAATGAAAAGTGAAGTGCATGATATATTTGTGACTTTTGTGAATGAAATTGAAAATCAATTTAGTAAGAAAATTAAAAGGTTTAGTAATGATAGGGAAGTAGGTATGATTCTAGTTTATTTAATAAATTTTGTAAACACTGAATTGTACATGAAACCAATGCACTATATTCTCATGAAATGAATGAAAACTTAGAAAGAAATAATAGAACTCTTACTAAGCTAGTTGTTGCTATTGTGTTGAATTCTAATGTTGTCTCACTGGTGGAGGGATATTTTTTTAGATTGTTTGCTATGTCATGAATAGAGTTCCTAAGTATAAAAAGAAGATCTCTATATGAGATAATGAAGAAAATACAACCAAATTGTATTACTTTAGACTTCGGGGATAAAGTGACCAAATGAATAGAGCCTACGAATGTGTATTCATTAGGTATGCAACAAACACTAAGGCATATAAGTTTTATGACCTAAATGATAAAGTGACCATATAATCTAATGATGTTGAGTTCTATGAAGACAAATTTTCTTTTAAATCAATAAATAGTGGGGGATCTTGAATTGAATCACATTTCAGTGATAAGAAGCACCGAAAGAAACAGTGAAGTAGAAACACAACTTCAACAAAGTAAAAGAGTAAGAGTTTTTAAAAAATATGTGCCCGACTATGTTTCCTATATAGTAGAAGAAGATCAAACAAATCTTAGAGAAGCTTTTTCATCTTTAGATGCAGATTTATGTCAAGAAGCTATTAACAAAGTTGTATATTTTCTAGAATCTAACAGGACATGGAACTTACTATACTTGTCACATGGTTGCAAACCAATTAAACCTTCCTGTCATTAATAATTTGAAATTATTGTTGTTCAACAACTTTTATATGAAAGACCACGTAGAAGGAAATGTGATTCTTGGTGTCAAGATCACTATATTCGAACACGAAATTTCTTTAGATCATTATCACAATGTGGAGAAGATCTTAAAGAAATATAATTACATTGACTGTAAACTTGTGTGCACACTATATCATCCTAGTGTAATACTATTTAAGAACATTGTTTATAGTGTATGACAAATTTAGTATTAGAGCATCATTGCAGTCATAGGTATGACACTGATTGTACTAGACGGATCATTGCAGATGTCATAGAATTTTGTGCAGGTTTACACATAGACCGAGTAATGAGCATTAGCAAGCCACTAAGAGAGTTATGTGATACCTTAAGAGGACCCACTACTACAAAAAACAAATTTAACATTAGGCGCAAATTTGGTTTATCCTCGGTTACAGAGGTGAGGTAATGAATAACGTAATGAAAAGTTGTCACTTTACCAAGCGGTTTTTCAAAAACCGAAGGGATAATTGAAATGGTCATTGGTTCGATCCCGAACAATATCCTATTTATATTTTCAAAACTAGCTTTACATACCTCTCGGTTTATGGCTAAAACCATAGGGAAAGATATGTTCTTTTTTTTAAATACTCATTACATTGTTTAGACTGAATATTAATAAATTAATTTGTTTACAAACTACATTATTTACACATAATATTACATTCTTTACACCAAATAATAAAGTAAACATAAATAACAGATTTTAAATCCGATTCATCGTCATTGTTGTCGGTGAAGAACAAATGTTAAATAAATTGGGGAAAAACAAGTGTTGGGGATCCTCGTTTCAATTATCTTGAGGAAGATCAAATGTTGGATGCAGAATATTCCCTATGGTTTTTTTCATTCATTTGTTTCTAATATAAAAAAAAAGGTTAAATAAACAAAATGAATACCTAGTTATATGATTATTTAAGAAAACAATCCTTGAACCCAATTAATTTTCTGCTCTTACAATCTATCATAGAGAAATTTTCCCAAATAAAATAAATGTTTTTTATGTTTTTAAGTTTTCATGTCAAATGTTTCATTATCAATATTAAATATTCAGAATGTTTTCACAATGAGGGTTTTAGGTTTCACGCAGATCCCTAATGGTAGTGTCTTGAGCGTTGATACTCTTTAAATGGATGACAAATATTTGTTTAAGGACGGTGAAGAAACTCAATAAACATGTTGATATTTCCCCTCGGTTATTACTCAAAACCGTGGTAAAATATTTTTCTTTTTAAATTAAAAATACAATAAAATATGTTTCATCCCAAGCGCCACATACCTCTCGGTTTATATAAAATACCGAGGAGAATTATTTTTTTTTAAGTTACATTGATTACACAGAATATTAAAATGAATTGTTTAAAAAAATTCAGATTTTGACAATTGATTCTTGGAGAACAACAAATCTTTTCAAATTTTGGATAAGTTATCTGTTCCTACCAACATAAATTTTTTTCTACACTTGCACCGCATCCCAGAGAAATTTCATTTTCTCGAGCAAATGTTTTCATGACAAATGCTTTCACAAGAAAAAGAACAAGATAATTGCGTTTAGGAATAAAATTCTCAATCTTGTCAACTGAGTAAAGCAATAAATTTAGGAATGTTTTTTTATTGAAAAAATAGGAAGGTTATTACAAAAACTACAACAACAACATCAACACTGTTATGTTAGGCTGAGTTGCAAGAGCATAAAAAATGTTTTGTTCAAGAGAGAAGAACATTTAAGATTATTTTTTTCTTGCAATCCATCGCAAAGTATGATGCGTACAAGTTTGCAGCAGCTACATATAAGTTAGGTTTAAGGTAAATTTTAATTAACGAGTGCTTTTATTGTAAAATCTGATAATTTAATCCCTCGGTTATTAAATATAACCGAAGGAATAGATCATTAGTTTAAAAATAAAAAATAAAATAAAAATAAAGACACCACACTACTACAAAATGTATATGCAACAAGGCCATACTTATCACGGTACTACGAAGGACTGTGATGAGATCTATTACTTAACACGCAGACGTTTTCTTTTATTTACTTAGTAAAATATTGATATGATATAATCACGGTTGATTGATATGACCGTGGTTATATAATCACCCTTTCATGGGTTCGAATCTCAGCACCCTCAAATATTTTATTTCTTTAACATTTAGTCGCACCTTTGTATTTTTATTTATTTTTAATTTTTAAATAAATGTGATACCATCACGGTTGTGAAGTTTAACCGTTGTGACATATTTTAATTTTGTTTTAAATCTTTTAAGTTGTAATATACTGGCTCTTCTTTATGAAAATTATTTAAGCAACTAATATATCACCACTATTTTGGTTGTTGACCGTGGTGGTATCTTTCATTCATTTTTATCACATCTAACTAGTTTGTCTCTTCAGTAGTCATTCTTTGCTGAGAAACAATACGATATGAAACACCATTTCAACCCTAACATTCAGTGCTGAGAAACGAAACACCATATCAACCTTAACATTCATCGTTCATCGTTTTTTCATCAGTTGTTCACCGGTTCATTATTTTCCATTCGTTGTTCATTTTCAACCCATAGTCATCACGAGGAGAAAGACAACACACCAACCCCAACACTAACTCCATCGTCGTCGTCAAGGATGAATAAAACAACACTATCTATTTCAACCCAGATATTCCTCTTTACTTAGTCATCACATTTAAGGTACGTAAAACATTTTTCCCTTGCATCTACAGTAAACTTCAACTTCCATTATTGTCGATGTTGTTGTTCTTGTTGTTTTTTCTGGTTGTTATTGAATGTGTGTGATAAAAATTAATTAATCTTTTGTTGTGGTTGTTGTGGTTGTTGAATGTGTATGTGATAATATATGAAAGAGTTTGTTGTTGTTGTTTTTTAACATAGATGTCGTCTTCGTTGTATTCTTCATCTACTGGCGAGGAAACTATGACAAGTGATACTCTAAACATAAACAAAATATCACAAAGAGGTGGCACAATGCTTAGAAAAGTAACAAAAGTCGACAAATCTAGTAAAAATTTGACTATCGCGTTTGATTTGTATTACAGAGTAGTTGAGTGTGACTACTCTTCTCTTTTTAAGAGTTATGTTGCTTTCTTTAGATGTAGCAAAGTTAGTCTATTGATAGATGATTGGAAACAAGCTCCAGAGGATGTCAAAGATAGCATATGGACAAAGGTTAAGGTATTAATTTTAATTTTCATCTATTTGATATAATTTTCTATAATTTCTAATACATTCTTATTGATTTAAATGTATTTAACTTTTGAGTTTACCGATGATGATAAGAACTTAAAAAAAATGTGGGTAAGTCATGATGGTACATGTTGGTGGAGCTTTAAGTCACAGCTCATGGGTGACTACATTAGGGAGTCTGAGATTGGTCTTGAGCGACCATGGGTGAGATATAGTTATCTCTTGAAGAAGGTTTGGAAAACGTTTGCGAAGGGTCGTAGTTCAGAGAAATTCTAGGTTAGTAATAGTCTTATTTATCTTGATAATTTTATGCTAAAGATTTATAGATACTAATCATATTTTCACTATGTTTATAACAGGCTAAAAGTTAAGCAGGAATACAAAGTAAATAAAAAAATATTTACCCCCATAGATTGTCTCGTGGTGGTTACAAGAAACTAGAGAAAACAATGATGGATGAAAAAAACAACAAATGGGAGATGAGGACTCCATTAGTCGTAATCGCAACCCATCTTCATCGTCAAGGCATGAGAAGTGGAAGAGGGCTCGACAAAGAACAAATGGAGAGTACACCTGAGATGCGTCAAGAGAAGTTACTGAGAAAATTGTAAGTATGAATTATTGTGTGTATGTTATGTGTTATTTAAATGTTGTGGTAATTATAATATTAATATTATCATGCATGTTATGTAGGATCTATTGGCTAAGAAGGTCCGTGGAGACACATTTGTTCCAGAACTATGACATGATATACTAATAGAAGCTATCAGAACAGATGAGCATAGGGGGCGCATTCGTGGTGTTGGAGAAGGTGTCGACATGAGATTATTCTTTGGTCCAACCAAAAAAGCGCTGAAAACAGCGAATTCAAGCTCAAAAAGAAAATATTGCGGCTGTTGATAAAGAGTTAGAGTAATAGAGGAATATGTTAGAAGCTGAGCAGGAAAATTCGAGGAAAGACATGGAAAAGCTAGAAGAGTTATATGTGGTATATGTTTTATCTGTTATGCTAGTGTTTTATCTGAAATGTATGATATATTGTGTTTTATTTAAAAAGTTATAAAAGATAGAAATGTGTTTAATATGTGAAATAAAAACATAAATTGTTTTTTCTATAATTTGAAGCATGTCCTGAATTATTTTTCCCCTCGGTTATATTTAGAAACCTAGGAATACAATGATGAAAATCAGAACACCTTATCAATTGATTCGAAATCCACTAATGGCTATATTTACAGTATTTCTAGAGTAGCTCTATCTTTGAAGTCAAATAAATAGACTATCTAAGCTCAGTCCCTAATGGAGTCTGAAATGATAGAATTAGCGACTACTTGTGAAGAAGCAAGCTAATTAAGATACTTGCTAGCAGAGATCCCTTTATGAGAAAAACCTATTCTGAAATTCTGGTACCAGATATGTGATGTTACGTGTGATGTCACAACAACACACTCTGCAATGGACAAAGTAATATAACAGAAAAGGCACAAAGAATTGTTCACCCAGTTCAGTTAAACAACTTACTCTGGGGGCTACCAAGCTAGGGATGAATTTCACTATCAGTAGAATTAATTTACAGACTCAACAACCCAGTTGACATCTCCTAACCTTAATCACTACTTAATGAACCTTCTACCTAAGAGACCACTTAGGCATGAGAACACTACTCAATCCCTAAATCACTTCAGTGATATAATTCAAAGATCACACACTTTGAATAACACAACTTGATTCTGCTTCACAGCTTTGATCAAGAACAACTCAAAACAACAACACCAATTCACACTAGAATGGTTTACAATACAAACACGAAGACTCAAACGACTCTCAGTCTTTGGCACTCTTTCTTCGTCACTTTCTTCAAAGGATTGATGCGCTTTAAATAGCTCTTTGATCTGGTCTTGGACCTCCTACAATATCTGACCTGATTTGTTATTTAAAACTGAATCTTCAACAGATTTTCTCTCTCAAAATATTCTTAAATATTCAGCCTTTAAACACTCCTACAAATCTGCATCAAATCTGATTGTAACAGAAAATATCTCCTCCAAGATATTTGCATCCAATTACTCTACCAGCTCTCCCAAATTCCAGCTAAAACGCTTAACCCTAAAAACATCTCAGACCTGATGTTTTACTGATCTGCATATCTGATGTCATGACATCGCATGTGACATCAGACTTCAAAGCTTCAACACCTTAAAAACCTAACATTATCCAATGTTAAGACTCAATGTTACGACATCACCCATGTGACATCAACAATACACAACTTTGTTTTACCAAAATTCTAGCCAATCCAAGAGATAACAATCTCCCCCTTTGGCTAATTTTGGCTAAAACAATCTCTGCAACATCAGAGACTTTAGCAGCAGATAAAATGTTAAAAATTTTAAAACAAACTCCCCCTCAAAACCAGAACCAGCATAACCAGTTGCACAAACACTCTCCCCCTCAACCTCTGCACCACATCAGAAATAGGATTCATTCTACACACCTAGGCTAACTCTCCCCCTTTATAGCTATAATTGGACAATCACTAAACACAATGTCCTGACATAAATAAAGACATGGTCAAACACCATGTTTCCCAAAAACACAAGTTCAAACACATTGACTGTTTAGTCGATACAAACTATGCTACTTGTTTGCATTATAAAAACAAGCCTTTCTTCCTTCTAGCAGCACCACTCAGCAACCAAGAATGAGCCAGTCAAACACCAAGGATGCAACAAAGAACCTCAAGCAGAAGGACAAGACTTTAGATCCACCTAAGAAGAGGAGCAAAACAATGACTGCAGCTGAAACTACTTCAGGAACCACAAAGACAGGCAGAACCTCAGAAACAACCATGAAACCAAGCAAGAAGTTTCCTGTGCAACAACAAGCTACTGATGATGATTGGGATGAAGACTGGAAAGCTTTTCTAGATGCAGGGGGTTGGGATAATCTGTAACTAATGATGTACTTCAAACCTGTATGCCTTCAGCAGTTGAATAAAATCAATTTCTAATAAAGAATACAACTGCTTAATACACTCTCTAGCACATTTAATCTTCATAAATGCAAATTCCTAATTTACTTCTCAAACTTTCAATTTGGTTTGCATCTAAGGCTTTAGTAAAAATGTCAGCTAATTGTTTATCTGTAGCAACATGTTCCAAAGCAACTACATTGTCTTCAACCAAATTTCTTATAAAATGATGCCTTATATCAATATGCTTGGTTCTGCTATGCTGAATAGGATTCTTAGAGATATTGATAGCACTCAAATTATCACAGTACAATGTCATGACATCTTGCTTGACATTGTATTTTGTTAACATCTGCTTCATCCAAACAAGTTGAGAACAACTACTCCCTGCTGCTATGTACTCAGCTTCAGCAGTAGAAAGAGACACACAGTTCAGCTTTTTACTAAACCATGATATCAGATTATTCCCTAAGAAGAAACAACCTCCTGAAGTGCTTTTCCTATCATCAGCACTCCTAGCCCAGTCAGCATCACAATATCCCCTTAACTCAGTCCCAAATCCATGACTATACAACATCCCATAGTCACTAGTGCCATTAACATATTTCAGGATCCTCTTTACTTGATTCAAGTGACTAACCTTAGGCTCAGATTGGTATCTGGCACAAACTCCAACAGCAAAAGAAATGTCAGGTCTGTTAGCTGTGAGATACAATAGACTCTCAATCATGCTTCTATATAAACTTTGATCCACACTAACACCATGTTCATCCTTGGATAATTTTAGATGAGTAGGAGCAGGAGTCCTCTTGTGATTAGCATTCTCTAGACCAAACTTCTTCACTATGTTCTTTGCATACTTGCTCTGAGAAATGATTATGGAGTCCTCCATTTGTCTAACTTGTAGACCAAGAAAATAGTTTAGCTCACCAACAAGACTCATTTCAAATTCAGACTGCATCTGTTCCATAAAATGTTTCACCATTGCATCTGACATCCCTCAAAATACTATGTCGTCAACATAGATTTGAGCTATCATCAGTTTTCCTCCTTCCTCTTTAACAAACAAAGCCTTCTCAATCCCTCCTTTTCTGTAGCCATTCACAACCAGAAATTCAGTAAGTCTTTCATACCAAGCTCTTGGTGCTTTCTTCAAACCATATAGAGCTTTCCTTAGTTTGTACACATGGTCAGGAAATGTTGGATCAATAAATCCTTTTGGTTGATCAACATACACCTCTTCATTTAAGTAACCATTCAAGAAGGCACTTTTAACATCCATATGAAAAAGCTTGAATTTGAAATTACAAGCCACCCCTAAGAGCAATCTGATAGATTCCAGTCTTGCCACAGGAGCAAAGGTTTCATCATAATCAATTCCTTCAACCTGAGTGTATCCCTGAGCAACTAATCTGGCCTTGTTTCTGGTGACCACTCCTGTTCATCAGATTTATTCTTGTAGATCCACTTGGTGCCAATCACATTAACTCCATCAGGCCTAGGTACAAGCTCCCATACTTCATTCCTCTTGAATTGCTCCAGCTCTTCATGCATTGCATTTATCCAAAACTCATCAGTCAATGCTTCCTTGACATTCTTTGGCTCAATTTTGGAGACAAAACATGAACTTGCTATAACATCTCTTGACCTAGTCCTCACTCCAGAATTTGGATCACCTATAATGAGCTCCTTTGGGTGGTCCTTCTGCACTCTGATAGAGGGATCTTTATGAGGTTGCTCAGTTTCAGGCTCAGCAGCAGCAACATTAGGAGTTGGACTTCTGTCTTCAGCTTCTGGTGCAACTTCACTAACTGATGTTCCAACATCATCTAGGACATCATCATCTTCCTGCTTATCATGGTCATCAATCACCACATTGATGGAATGTGTCATCACCTTGGTTCTAGAGTTGAAAACCCTATATGCTCCGCTGTTGGTAGAGTATCCCAAAAATATTCCTTCATCACTTTTGGAATCCAATTTTCTTCTCTGTTCTCTATCAGTCAGAATATAACATCTACTTCCAAAAACATGAAAGTATTTAACATTAGGTTTTCTTCCCTTCCATAGTTCATACAGAGTGGATGAAGTGCCTCTTCTCAGGGTAACCCTGTTGTGAATGTAGCAGGCAGTATTCATGGCTTCAGCCCAGAAATGATAGGGAAGTTTCTTGGCATGGATCATAGCTCTAGCAGACTCTTGGATAGTTCTGTTCTTCCTCTCAACTACTCCATTTTGCTGAGGAGTAATAGGAGATGAAAACTCATGACTTATACCTTCAACAGAGCAAAATTCTTCAAACTTGCTATTCTCAAACTCTCTTCCATGGTCACTCCTTATCCTGATAACATTACTCTCCTTTTCCCTTTTGAGTCTTTGACAAAGATCTTTAAAAACATCAAACACCTCTGATTTGTCTTTGATGAAGCTCACCCAGGTGTACCTCGAATAGTCATCCACAACTACATATGCATATTTCTTTCCACCCAGACTTTCCACCTGCATAGGTCCCATCAAGTCCATATGAAGTAGTTCCAAGATCTTGGAGGTGGTGTCATGTTGAAGCTTAGGATGAGACATCGTTGTCTACTTCCCTTTTTGACAGACTCCACACACTTTTCCTTCCTCAATATTAAGTTTGGGAATTTCTCTGACTGCTTCTGAGGAGATGATTCTCTTCATTCCCTTCAGGTGAAGATGTCCCAACTTCTGATGCCAGATTTTGACATCATCTTCTTTAGCAAAAACACAAGTGGAAGAATTTGAGTCTTGTGGCACCCAAAGATAACAACTATCCTTAGACCTGGCTCCCTTCAAAATGATTTCTCCTTTATCATCTTTGACAATACATTCATACTTTGTAAAGTCTACTTTGAATCCTTGATCACAAAGTTGACTAATGCTAATCAAATTTGTTGTCAGTCCTTTAATAAGAAGAACATCCTCCAGTCTGGGAGCACCAAAACAGTTTAGTTTACCAATCCCCTTGATCTCTCCTTTGACCCCATCACCAAATGTAACATAGTTTGAAGAATGAAGCTTCACATCTACCAACAGATTCTTTACTCCAGTCATGTGCCTTGAACACCCACTGTCAAAGTACCAATCTTCTTTGGTAGAAACCCTTAAAGAAGTGTGAGCTATCAAGCTGGTAACCTTAACTTTAGGGACCCATTGCTTCTTAGGCTTGGCAACATGCCTTCCTTTATGACAGTTCTGTTTGGGAACAACCTGATGAGCCTTCAGTGGATATCCATGTAGCTTATAACAATAAGCCTTAATGTGTCCAAAACATCCACAATGGTGACATCTCCAATGTCTGTATTTCTTCTTAGATGGAGTTCTGTCATGATGTTTTAACATCACTGGTTTGGAGGTGATAACATCAATAGAACCTGCATCACTGGTGAATCCCAACCCACGTTTGTCTGCAGCCATCTTCCCAATACTAAGAATGTTGTCTAACGCATCAGTACCATTGTTCAACATTCTGATAGTTTTGGTCATAGAGTCCAGTTTATAGTTAAGCATACTGACTTCAGCTTCAAGTTCAGTCTTTTCAGCTTTTAACTGTACTATGGTTTTCTTCAGCTCTTCTCCTTCAAGACACACTTGTTCACTTCTTATGAAAAGATCTTTATAAGTGACAGCAAGTTCATCGTAAGTAACCTCATCATCACAAGAATCATCATCTAACTCATAAACTCCAACCATAGCTCTAACAAGTTTAGCTGAATTTTCTTCAGATTCACTCTCACTGTCAGAGCAAGAAGCTGATAACCCTTTATGCTTCTTTAGAAAAGTAGGACATTCCTTCTTGACATGTCCATACCCTTCACACTCAAAGCATGTATCCCTTTGTCATTACTGGATTTTTCTTCATCTTTAGACTTCTTCCTTTGTTCTCCTGATCTATTGATGTCAGAGGTAATGTTCTTGACATTGGGATTATAACTCCTATTTATCCTCTTCATAACTTTGTTGAACTGTTTTCCCAGCAAAGCAATGGCCTGAGACAACTCCTCTTGAGAATCATTCTCTTTCCCTTTCTTGGCTTCTTCAGAACTGGAAACCAAAGCTATACTCTTGGACTTCTTCTCAGGTTATTCTTCACTTAACCCTAGCTCAAATGTTTGAAGAGATCCAATAAGCTCATCAACCCTCATTTTACTGATGTCTTGAGCTTCTTCAATTGCAGTCACCTTCATCTTATACCTCTTGGGAAGGGATCTAAGGATTTTCCTCACCAGCTTTTCTTCAGTCATCTTTTCTCCAAGAGCACTAGAGGCATTAGACAGCTCAAGAATACTCATATGAAAGTCATGAATAGTTTCATCTTCCTTCATCTTTAGACTTTCAAACTTTGATGTCAGAAGTTGAAGTCTTGACATCTTAACCTTAGAAGTTCCTTCATGAGTAGTCTTCAAGATGTCCCAAGCTTCCTTAGCAGCTTCACAGGTATTGATAAACCTGAATATGTTCTTATCTACTCCATTGAAAATAGCATTTAAAGCTTTGGAATTACCAATGGCAAGCTCATCTTCTTCCTTGGTCCATTCTTCTTCAGGTTTCAGTTTTGAGCTGCCTTCTTTTTCTTTCCCATCATCATCTTTCTCAACTACACATGTGCTTTCCATTCTTTTATGATAGCTTTCCAAGCCCTGCTGTCCAAGGATTTCAAAAAGGTAATCATCCTTGGCTTCCAATAATCATAATTAGAGCCATCGAAAATAGGGGGTCTATTCACAAATCCACCAACTTCCTTGTCCATCTTTACCAGAAAGTATCAGCCCTAGATCTCACCCAGATTCATAGCAGGATGCTTGCTCTGATACCAATTGAAATTCTGGTACCAGATATGTGATGTTACGTGTGATGTCACAACAACACACTCTACAATGGACAAAGTAAAACAACAGAAAAGGCACAAAGAATTGTTCACCCAGTTCAGTTAAACAACTTACTCTGGGGGCTACCAAGCCAGGGATGAATTTCACTATCAGTAGAATTAATTTACAGACTCAACAACCCAGTTGACATCTCCTAACCTTAATCACTACTTAATGAACCTTCTACCTAAGAGACCACTTAGGTATGAGAACACTACTCAATCCCTAAATCACTTCAGTGATATAATTCAAAGATCACACACTTTGAATAACACAACTTGATTCTGCTTCACAGCTTTGATCAAGAACAACTCAAAACAACAACACCAATTCACACTAGAATGGTTTACAATACAAACACGAAGACTCAAACGACTCTCAGTCTTTGGCACTCTTTCTTCGTCACTTTCTTCAAAGGATTGACGCGCTTTAAATAGCTCTTTGATCTGGTCTTGGACCTCCTACAATATCTGACCTGATTTGTTATTTAAAACTGAATCTTCAACAGATTTTCTCTCTCAAAATATTCTTAAATATTCATCCTTTAAACACTCCTACAGATCTGCATCAAATCTGATTGTAAAAGAAAATATCTCCTCCAAGATATTTGCATCCAATTACTCTACCAGCTCTCCCAAATTCCAGCTAAAACGCTTAACCCTAAAAACATCTCAAACCTGATGTTTTACTGATCTGCATATCTGATGTCATGACATCGCATGTGACATCAGACTTCAAAGCTTCAACACCTTAAAAACCTAACATTATCCAATGTTAAGACTCAATGTTACGACATCACCCATGTGACATCAACAATACACAACTTTGTTTTACCAAAATTCTAGCCAATCCAAGAGCTAACATATTCCAATTGTGTTGATCCACTACGCTAGTACCACATCTATTGGAAAAATTGAGAATCATTATTATAATGGTAAGAGATGTCAAATAAAGAGAATGCACAATACTCTTAGAAATTGTATCTTTAAAATAGTTGTAGTAGTGGATCATGTACACACTGATGAAAATTTGGAGATTCTTTGATGAAAGGATTAACTAGATAGAAAGTCCATTATACATCTAAGAAGATGAGACTAATGCTTATAGAGAAATGAGTTGCTCATGATCGTAATCATAGCTAATAGGCTGGAGATCCTAAGAAATAGGTTATATGGGTAATAACAAGTTGAGTAATATAAGGTATTCATACTAATATTAATAAGAGAAGCATGAATGGAAAGAGGATGAGATGATAAAAAATGTTAATGAGATTTATATTTTGTATGAGGGAGTACCTAGCTAATGAGATAATCGACTCATCTATGTGATTGTCGAACTTAGGCCGGTTCATATGGAATTTTGAATCAGAATTCCTAGAGCCTTCACTAAACTGGGATAGACATGCAGGGCAATTAAAGCACGAGCTTATTAGAATACACCTTAAGAAAAGGTTGTGTGCAAGTTTTATGCCTAAGATAGATTTACATACAATTGTATCACTCTTGTTGAATCGAAATCATACTTGCTATACAAAGGTTCAAGACATATACACCTTTTTTTTATGGATAATCTTAAAAACATTTGACATTACTTTTGAAATAGTTTTTTTTAATTTAAAGTGGGAAATCGTTGAAACATGTTAATATTCCAATATGGAGATGAATTTGAAAAAATTTCTTAAGTCTCACATTGTTAAAAAAAAAAGTGTGTTTGCATGTTAAAATTCCTTATCCACGTTGGTTAGATTAGATACTTTGGCTAACTTAGTTCATCATATGAGAAATTCACAAGTTTCATTCCAAAACACACCAAAATATTCTTTTGAGTTTTCCCCTCCCCAGTCTTATTAATCTACGTTTTTCGAATTGTCAAAGAGCCAACTTCTTCGTCTTTCTTTCTATTCGTTGAATTTTCCGAGTATTTTTTGCAATTTTTTTTAAAGATTTATTATTTGAATTTCTCATTATTTGAGTTTAGAATTTATATATATATATATATATATATATATATATATATATATATATATATATATATATATATATATATATTGTTTATTCT
This sequence comes from Lathyrus tuberosus, assembly GCA_022829125.1. Lineage (NCBI taxonomy): Eukaryota > Viridiplantae > Streptophyta > Magnoliopsida > Fabales > Fabaceae > Lathyrus > Lathyrus tuberosus. Next base: position 1,371,902 of record JALAZF010000199.1, on the reverse strand, counting down.
CTTTAGAGAATTATTTAATTTCTCCTTGTTTGAGAAATTATTTTTGAGTGGTCAAACGACGATTATTCAGTTCTCTTTGGATAAACGTATAAATTTTCATCGTTTGATAAAATATCACGAATGGTGTTTCTACCATATACTACGAGTGATATTTATATCAGATTCGACTTGTCTTTGTACCATCAATGGATGTCTATTGTGCGAATAGTAATCGTACTATATAGAAATGTGCTGTTTTATCCTGAAAGCATCGTGGTTGATTGATTACTTCGCACAATTTTAATCAGTTTTACGAAACGTATTAAAGAGAGATACCTAATCTGCGACACGACACAATAATTTGTTTAGCGGTAATTTTAACAATCTTTAAGCATCACCATGAAACACCCGAGGTAATGTCACTTACTAATATGCTTGCTACTAATATTTCAAAGGTATGCACTAGCTATTTCCTTTCCTAATAGAGAAGGCCATGAAGAACCAAAGACACTAACTTTATTTGAGAAATATCACCATAGTTCATTAAGTTGAGTAGTAGAAACAATGAAACTTACATGTAAAGAGCACCAAAACTAGCTGCATCACAATACAAGTCCCGAATCCAGATTAGTTTGATGGATCATATATACATATTCATACAAATTAACGAAAATTAAACTAATTGCAAATAATACATGATTAATTAAATTTTGCACTAATACATTACAATTTCTTTCATTATAAATTTCCTTATCGCAGAGTTTGTTTAAAAAATTGAATGTTCAAAAAGAGATCTACTAATAAATTTATAGGTTCAAACTTCAAAACAATTTGAATACAGTTTGTTTCAGACCAAAATAATCATAACATCAAAAATAAAAAGTCACAAATAAAAATTGTCTTCCAAACAGAATCAATTGCATTAAATATTATTGTAGTATTAATAAAAGAGAAGATGATGATCATGCTTTAATTAAAAACCAATGTTACAGTTGTTCATTGATCACAAGGTAGACATATTATCACTAATATTTCTAACAAATTCATAATTTGTTTGATTTTTCCTATCTTCTTCTTCTTTTGCCATCTCCATTGTCGTCAAATGAAGTGATACATCCATCTCTAATATTTCACGGCCTTCATTGTTGCTTGCCACTATTTCTCTAGCACACTTTCCCATTTGAGGTAAAATCACATCTAACACGTCAATGGGAACCATAAAGAAGAGAGCGTACAAGAAGGAAATGTTAGCATCTCTCTCCTTGACTGTGAATTCATTACAGTTACATAAAATTTCAAAAGGAATAAAGAGTTCTTCCCAAGTTGTAGTTGTTGTAGCATTGTGTTTGAAAGGTAAAAATACTTGTGTGTATTGAAAATCAATGTAGAAGCTATCTTTCACCAAATAAGGAATTTCTTCTAACTGGGAAAAGAATGGTGTTTGGACAGGACATACATACGAGCTTATAAGAGATTCCATGAAAAAGATGATCAACTTCTTATACTATGAATCAAGAAGAACAAAGACAACTTGTAAGCGAGTGATGATACAATGTTTGGCATATAGTGTTTTTATATACAGGGAAAAATCCAAAGAATTTATTGTGCCATATAATAAAACACTACAAAAGTAAAGATTTTAAATTATTTTTGACTCTAATAATGAATTGACTGCTCATTTAATATCTTCTATGGTTGAAAATATTTATCTTAAATAAGAGAAAATCCTTAAAAAAAATTGTACTTAGCGTGTTTCTATTTTAAATATGCATTAATTGTATAATAAATGGAATTCGGTTATATGTGAAAAAAACTCATTACTAATCAATATTTTGACTGAAAATGCACAAGATAATTATCTTTGGTTTACTAAAAATCCAGAAGTAAATGTATAAAAAAAAATCCAGAAGTAAAGAATATGTTCTAGGACCTATGGAATAGACCCTAGAAAAGCATTTGATCCAAGCATACAATTAAAACATGGTCGTTAGACAATTGAACGAGTTGCATTCTGAAATTTGTCCGCTTGGACAGTGACGATTAGAACAATGGTTATAGTTTTCCAAAATTCCTAATAGAACCCCAATAATAAAACTTCTTAAACAGTATATCTCTCATATCAAACTATCACAAACTCAAGCGTCCACAATTAATGGCTTGCATAGTCTTGAGGGGGACCCCTCATCAGAAAGAAAGACACATTGATTCATCGTATAACATAGGAAGTCAGGTCCAACCTCCTTCAACAGTATAGGGATTTGCCCCCCTTCAGACACAAGTGGAGGAAAACATAGATGCATCTTAGGAAATGAAAAACACATCACCTACATCTATCTTTCGAGGGGCCGAGCACCAAACATTGAAATTAACATTTTGCTAAGGAACTTACTTGTGTCTGTCAACACTCAACAGACAATCTATGGTTTTGGCGCTCCATAACGAATAGCTCCAAAAGGTTCTAGATTACATTCGTTTCCAACCTCCTACACTCCTGGACGACATATTCTAAAACCATAGTGATGACCCGTTTCAACACCAAACAGCCCAAGGTCACCAAAGGCGTAAAACCTGGTTACCATCATTTGGAAGGCATTCTCCTAAAGAAGGCAGACGAATGAGGCCCATAGATAGATGTCGTCGAAGAAAATACTGTTCTGCAGAGGAGGATGTAGTCTCTTTCTGAAACAACTCCAAAAACAATTGAGAATGGGAACTTACAATGAAACAAGTAATCTTGACTAGCATGTGGAAATGGTCGAAGTTCTTTTTAATTTTCAAGGACCAAGTGGCCCTTAAAATTCAAATTTTTTTACAATAACCTATTTTTTTTTTAAATATAAAATTAACCATCTTTTCAAAAAAATATACCAAAGTAACGTAGTTTAAGTTTAGAAGAACACGGATACACCAAATGAAATGGTGCATACCTTAAAAATTATTGTCATGCGTCATTTGAAATGGCTAATTCATGTCCACCAAGCCATATGAAATGGTGCCTCCCTTGATTGTTAATACACATGCGCCATTTCATATGGCGCATCATTGTATTTTTTTTTTTAAATCATTGGTGTATACGACATTTCAAGTGGCTACTATTACACATTCCCCTCTATAAATACTGACCACCTTGTCTTCATTTTTCTCTGCACCAACTTCTCCTCATTTTTCTTTGCACAAACTTCTCCTCATTCCTTCCATTTTTTCTGTCAAAATGGCTTCCTCTTCTTCTTCTTACTCCAAATATCTCTATCAGGTTCCATATATCCACAAGAGAAATGCCCATTTAATTTTCTCGCCAGTCAAACCTCCAATGAAGATTAGCCTATAGAATACACTGACGTTAGAACATCTTAACAGGAGTCTGATCCGTTGGTTAGATGGTGACATTCCAGAGGGTGAAAATATCAGAAGAATTCAAAGGTTTGTTACCACGTTCAACCAGAATGGAGAAGTTCATTTCTAGGAGAATGTTACAACCGACAATGATGTTCATACGTTGATGTATAGTTCTCAGAAAATTGTCTTGATGGTTGTAATCGTCTAGTTATATTTTTTAGCCTTTATATTTGTTTGTTTTGTTTTTCTAATTGTTTAAATTATTGTTAATTGTTGTTTTTATCCTATTGTTGTTGAATGTTATGATATTCCTTGAAAGAAAGTTGTTGTTGATATAAAGAGACAAGATTACATTTAAAATTATGATCTTGTGCTTTATCCAACATTGGGACATTTTGTACGATTGTGTCCGAGCTGAAGGCACGAACTACATAATCTTACCATTTTGTCTGTCGTATCCATCTCCGTTCGAATACGTGTGCAATTAAGGCGACCTTTTCTTTCTTCTACTACGCCAAAAATAGGAATAGACAGCACCAAAAAGACAGCGCTTTTATAAAAAAGCGCTGCTAAAAAGAATAAAAAAATTTCGCTAAACAAAAGCGCCGTAAAAGACAGGCTTTAGAAAGCGCTTTCCAAAAAGCGCTGTAAAAGAATGTAAAAGAGTGCCACCTTAGACAGCGCTTTCCAAAAAGCGCTGCTATAGGTATCACTTTAGAGAGCGCTTTTAAAAAGCGCTGTCTAAAGGCCACCTTAGAAAGCGCTTTTAGAAAACGCTCTAATAGGGCTCAATTTCTTTTTATTTTAGAAAGTGCTTTCTAAGAAAAAACGCCCTCTAAAGTCATTTACTAATTATACTTAAAACCATCAAGAATCACAAAAAATGGCAAAAGGGGGGGTCGAACCCACGCCCTTTAGGTAGGGAAAGGAATTTTAAATTATATTAATATATCAAATTATATTTAATATATTAAAATTATATATTTTAACTTATTTAAATTATATTTAATATATATAAATTATATTAATATATAATTTAAAATATATTAATTTAAAATATACTTTAAATTATATTAATATATCAAATTATATTTAATATATTTAAATTATAATTTAAATTTTTTTAAATTATATTTAAAATTATTCAAATAAAATATTTAAATATATTTGTTTTAAATACAAACATTTTAACTTATTTAAATTATATTTAATATATATAAATTATATTAATATATAATTTAAAATATACTTTAAATTATATTAATATATCAAATTATATTTAATATATTTAAATTATATTAAATTATATTTTAATTTTTTTAAATTATATTTAAAATTATTCAAATAAAATATTTAAATATATTTGTTTTAAATACAAACATTTTAACTTATTTAAATTATATTAAATACATATAAATTATATTAATATATAATTTAAAATATACTTTAAATTATATTAATATATCAAATTATATTTAATATATTTAAAGTATATTAAATTATATTTTAATTTATTTTAAATTATATTTAAAATTATTCAAATAATATATTTAAATATATATGTTTTAAATACAAACATTTTAACTTATTGAAATTATATTTAATATATATAAATTATATTAATATATAATTTAAAATATACTTTAAATTATATTAATATATCAAATTATATTTAATATATTTAAATTATATTAAAATATATATTTATTGAGTGAGAAGAAACAATGGATGAGGGCGTAGTACCGCTGGTCAAGGAGGTTTGTTTATGTGTTTGCCATGCTTTGAGTCTGGGGTTCGAATCCCCCTCGCCCCAGACTCATTTTTAGATTTTTTGACATTTTCAAGTAAACCTTAGACAGCGCTTTAAGAAAAGCGCCCTCTAAGGTCTTTAAATCTCCTCACTTTAGAAAGCGTTTTTTAAGGAAAGCGCCCTCTAAGGTCTTTAAGTCTCCTGACTTTTGAAAGCGCTTTTTAAGGAAAGCGCCCTCTAAGGTCATTTATTAATTAAAATATAAAACACATTTCATTTCATTTTTTGAAACTGCGCGCTTCTAATCATTTTCTTCTCTCTTTCTTGTCTGAAACCCTTTCTCGTTCATTGTCGTGACCACTGCTGCCGTCGTTTTGCTGCCGTCGTGACGAAGAAGAGGTACATTGTTCTTACTTCTAACATTGTTCGTTGTTGCATGTTATTGTTGTTCGTTGTTGCTATTCGTTGTTCGTTGTTACTTCTACTGCAACTTCTTCTTTTTTTAAAACTATTTTTGTTGATGTTTAAACTATTATTGTTCGTTGTTCGTTGTTCTTGTTGTAAGTATTCATTAACAAGAATTAGGTAAAACTGATTGAAATGTAGGTTGGTTTGAAATGTAGGTTAAACTATTTTTGTTGATGTTTAAATGAGTGTTGTAGTATTGAACTGGTATTGTGTGGATGGTGTGGATTGTTGTGGATTTTGTTGATGTTTAAATGTAGGTTCTTGTTGTAGGTTAAATGATTGTTGTAGTATTGAACTGGTATTGTGTGGAAATGATATTAGAATGATAATGTGGTGACTTAATTGAGCTATGGCATGCTTGTAATTTGAAACAGAACTGTTAGTGATTGAAATGGATTTGTTAGCATAATGGAAATGTGATTGATGTTATTGAATTGCAACTAAGCTAATGTTAGGAGTGGTTAATTATACTAAAAAGAATTAGGAACTGTTAATTATTTGAAAGATGGTGGCCTTGTGCTAGTTTGTCAACTTGAATTGCATATTAATCAAGATGTTGACATGTTGTGATGCATAATAATTTTGAATGCTATGTAAGATTGTTTTAGTGTAAAGTTTGGACTGTTTGGAAAATAAATTGTTGCAATGTGAAGAATTAAAAAAACTAGACTGTTGATGATAAAGTTAGTGAAGTAGGTTAAATTGATACTAGAGAGTTAGTGAACTTATTCTTTTGTTGCTATTAAATGTTGGTATTTGACTGTTATTTCTTTCTTACAGGTAAAATGTCTAATAACCAGGAAGACACCCACGAGACACATGATTCAGAGGAAGCTCAGAATGGAACTTCGAATGTAGAACATGAAATAAAAAGAGGAAAAACCATTATGAAGAGCATCATCCGTGCTAGAGATAAGGGGATGAGATTTGATGTACATTGGAGTCAACAGAACCAACTAGTTGAGCCTAACGGTTCAATGTTGGCTTCATACATTGGTTCACTCGTCCGTCAGCATATTCCAATCACTTCTGATAATTGGAGGAGTAAAGCGTTGGATGCCGGTAAAGAAAAGATATGGACCGAGATACAGGTACTTATCAAATATGAATGATGTTATTAGATTTTTGTTGACGATTAAGTCTTTAATTTACTTATACTAACACACTTTATATATGTTTATATGTGTATGTTTTTTTGTAGAGGTCCTTTAATATTGAAGAAACCCGGAAAAAGTATTGTCTTCAATTGCCCGGAAAGAGACACTGAGGGTTTAGAGCCTTGTTATCAAACAAGTATCTTAGGGATGAAGACAAAAATTTTGTTGAAGGAGAACTTCCACCGTTGTATGCGGATTTGATTACACCGGAAGAATGGAGCCTTTTTGTAGACAAATGGAAAACCGAAGAATTCAATGTAATGTTATCTTGTCATGTCTATTGATTGTGTTATATATTTGTTTCATTAGTTTGTTTTGATATGACTTAAACTTGTTTATCCAGAAATTGAGTGCCATTAACCGCGAAAGAGCATCAAAGCCCGCGTATCCATACAAAAAAGGGCGTTTGGGATATGCACGGTTACAACAAAAATTGGTAAGTATATATATTAATGCTATGATTTTATTCATTATATTATTGTGTTATAATTGATGAAATTAGTACATATCTAAATGTGTAGTTAGAAGAGTCTAAAAGTGAAGAATCATCACTTCCGGACCATGTATTGTGGAAGGAAGCTCGCGTGGGTAAGGGTGGAGCTGTTACAGAAGATGTTCAACATGTTTATGAAGAATGTGTAAGTATAACATTATGTCTCAAAGTTAATTGAAATTTTATTAAATTATAATTAATTTTTAATCCCCACTAATTATTTTCGATATGTCAATGAATTTCAGGAGAATATATCTAAATCCATACCCGCAGATGAGGCTGATTGCAGGAGCATTCTTAGTCGAGTACTAAATGCTCCTGAGTATCCCGGTCGGGTGAGAGGTAAAGGATTTGGTGTGACTCCATCATCCTTGTATAAGCAATCAAAGAAAAAAAATCCCACCAACCAAGAAATCATGCAAACTATGATGACACTACAAGCGAAAATCCAAGCATTGGAGCAGGATAAAGAGAGATATGAGGTGGAAAGGCGCGGTTCCGGTTTGAAAGATGCTAGTGACAAAGCTAGTATCAATTCTCCAATTAAAATTCCCGAGGTAATTAGTACATAATTAACACATTTATTTTATTTGACCTTTATACATATTAACAGTTACATATTTATTATTGCTTCAGGGCATTTCATCTTGCCAGCTGTATTTGTCGTTTCCGACTTATCGCATGGTTGGCAAGGGAAAAGTGCATAACTTTGCGGGAGCGTTACTTCACCATCATCCGCTCCCACAAGGTTATCTGAAAGTGTCGGTTGATATCGCTTTAGATACGGATGTGTTACTACCGATACCAGACTCGGTTTCAGAGGTTACATTGCTGCGGGAGGCAATAGGTTCGTTTGTTGCATGGCCGTTAGACCTCATTTTCATAGGTGATGAGGTATGTTGAAAACCATTACGAATCTCTTAGTATTCAAATGTCAATTCTGAATGATTATGAAAATCATTCTGAACCATTACTTACATTTTTTTTCATGGTAATGTTAGACTCCTACAAAACCCGCAGCAAAGAATAAAGGGGTTTTGCTGCAAAACGAGTCTGTTGAATCACACAGAGAGGTAGCTTTTAAGTGTTATTCAATTATCCGAATTCATGATTTTCTACTTTACCTAACTTATATGATTGTTAGGTTACTGCTCAACCTTCCCAACAGACCGGCAAGAAAAAAGCTCCTACAACACCCGTGAAGGAAAAAAGTAGACCTCACTTTCAGACGTGTCTAGGAACACTTTTGGAAATGTCAGATTTGATGCAAGGTGTTATTCGTCAAATCAACATGGATGAAGGTGTTTTTGGTTTTCCTCATTCCGAGATAATCGGAAAAGAGGACATGGAGCAGGTTCTGAATCATACTGAATTAGGCATCGGTGTTATGCATTCATACATCTGGTACTCCAATCAATCTATTATTTATTTAGTTGAACAATTTATTTACACATTTCAATGATAATAGTATAATGTTTATTATGTTTTTATTTAAGGTGCACGTATGAAAAATTCTTGCGGGGGACGAATTTGGCAAACAAATTCCGTTTCATCTCTTGCAGCCTTGTGAATGCACCGAGAATTGGTACGAATGCAATTGACATAAGAGACCACTTACTTGAGCGATTTACGGCCAGCACCACAGAATGTCTGTTTCTTTTACCGTATAATACTGGAAACGGGTAAGATTTTCATTATAATTTCATTCTAATCTTTAATTTGTATCTTTTGCGTACAAATTATCCATCTAAACTTTTGTTATACTTTATAGTGGACACTGGTTGTTGGTTGCAATTAATCCTATTACAGAAGTGGTCTATTATCTTAATTCATTGGATACTGATTGGTCCACATATCAGAATATGAAGGATGTGGTTGACACGTAAGTGAGACTGTTCGTAATATTCGTGTGTATTTGTATATCTAATTATTTCTGTGACATTGTTCTAAGTTTACGTTTTTCTTTTATAGAGCTATACTACTATACCGTGCACAAAGAGAGACTCGAGTAGCACGGGCTAGGTCAACCAATATTACATGGGTCAAAGTGGAGGTATATTAATTTTCACAATATTGCTTATTAGTGATGCTACTTAATAACACAAAACATCTATATATTATTTCTTATTTATTTGTCTATGTGTAGTGCCCTCGTCAGCGTAATGGCATAGACTGCGGGTACTTCGTTTTGAGGTTCATGAGAGAAATCATTCAAATGGACCAATTGGAGATTCCTAAAAGGGTATGCATGGTTTTATAACTTAGGATTTATTTTAATATTTATTGGATATGTCATATAATTTATTATTTTTAACTAAATAATGTGTATTTTGTTTTGTTATGTAGTATTTCGAAGATATGGCGTGTTCTTCTTACACAAGGAAACAATTGAATTATATTACGGAAGAATTGTGCGAATTCTTTCTTCTAAACAAAATTTATTGAATGTATAGTTTTGGGAATGTAAATTTTAGTTTTGTGAATATAAGAAAATTCTGTTTTAATTCAATTCTGTTGTAAATTCTAGTTTTGAGAATAGAAGGAAATTCTGTGTTTATTGAAATGTATATGAATTCTGTTGTTCAAGAATTCTATTTATTGAAATGTAAAGAATTCTGTTGTTGCAAGAAATTCTATAAGAAATGCAGGTTTGAAACTAAGCATGTATCTGCATAAAAAAAATGGTTAAAAGTGGGATTTTTAAAAACAATCTTTAAAATTATACGTAGACAAAAGAGAGCGCTTTTGAGGAAAAAGCGCTTTCTAAAGTTATAGAAAAAAAATAAATAAAATTATAGGTATACTTTAGAGAGCGCTTTTAAGAAAAAAGCGCACACTAAAATCCTATTTAGAGAGCGCTTTTAGGGAAAAAGCGCTCTCTAAAGTTATATTAAAAAAATCATTTCCATATACATTAGACAGCGCTTTTAAAAAGCGATGTCTAAAGCCCTATTTTAGAGAGCGTTTTTTCATAAATAAAAAAACGCTGTCTTTACCTACGACAGCGCTGGCTTAGACAGCACTTTTAAGCGCTGTCATAGGCCAAAAAAAGCGCCCTCTTTTCCCTTGTTTGGCGTAGTGTTCGCATATGGTCATTGTTCTAGACAATTTCACCTTCATATGCAAACCAATAGTCCTCCTTTGCTACTACCTGAACGCTAGTGTTGTAGACATTACCAAGACTAATGACTTGGTAAACAACGGACAAAAAGTTTGAAGGGTCCTGGCGAGCCTTTGAACATGCTGCTATTACATAAAAGTAAGGCATATGAAATGCTTGAAACTTTCCGCAGTCGCACCAACTTCTATCTAGTTCTACTCAGTAGCATCCCCTCGGCCTTCCTTCATTGTGATCCATTGACTCAACAACACTGAACCAACCTTTATTACGATTTAACACTGTGACCACATGTGTGTTAGCTTTGGAAGCTTCGTCCTTAATGAATTTCATCAAACTATTACTGAATAGCTGCCCAGATTATAAGAAAGAACTTCAGTTTGAACGTCTGATATCAAAAAGTGTCTCGAGCCTAAAATATGTTTCCCTTACCAAAGTGGTTATCGGTAGGTTTTGGATGCCCTTGAATATAAAGTTCATTGATTCAACGAGATTTGTTGTCATTGTTATATGCTCTCGTCTAATTCTCCAATTGAATATTGTCGATCCATTTTAATGCATCTTCGTTTGTCAATCTGATTTCTTCACAGTAGTGTTTGAAGGAAGGCTCTGTTAATGCATACCCTACGTTCACAACCTTCTTCCGCAGCGTCTTGTCCTTGATCTCCCGCATGAAATTTTGAGCGATGTGTCTAATGCAATAGACATGCGTCAAAGTAGGATCTTGCCAGTCGTTATCAAGATTCTTATATGCACTATCGATTGATGGATGTCTGTCAGAAATTAAACATAAGTTAGGTTGGGGAGACACGTGTAATCTGATATTTTTTAGGAAAAAAACTCCAACCCCCAGCAGTCTCCCCTTCAACTAGAGCAAAGGCGATTGGAAAAATGTTGTTGTTGCCATCTTGTGCCACTTCCATGAGTAGCGTTCCTTTATATTTCATGTACAACCATGTTGCATTAATTTGTATAATAGGTTTACAGTATGCAAAACCTTTGATACATGGTTCAAACGCCCAGAAGAGTCGGTGGAAAATTCCATTTCCACTGTCACAAGTCCCGTTTAGGGTATATGCCGACAAGGTCTCCAAGATGGCAATAGTACCTAGAGCATATTGTTTAAGTGCCACCAAGTATTTTGGAAGTTCTTTGTACGACTCCTTCCAATTTCCGAACACCGTTTGAACTGCCTTAGGCCTAGCTATCCATGTTTTCCTGTACGGCGGAGTATAATTATATCTTAGAACGATATATGATATTATGGTACTCACCTTCAAAGACGGATTATCGCAAATGACAGACAGAATTTCATTGCATATCAACTGAGAGCTGAGTTTGCGATGATCATGCAACGGATTGGTGATTATACAAGTGTGCTCTGGACCCATAAACCCTATCTTCCAAGAATCGCTTCTCTTCTGGTAAGATGTTCTAAATCAGAATGGGGACACCTCGTTATGACAGTAGATCTTATACAAAGTCAGATTCATTCGGTCGACTCTATAATCAACTTATAATTCCATGTGATATTGTTTTATAGCTCGGCCACGATCATCTTTTGTTCGAAAATTGTCTCCCTCTTTTAATACTCCTTGTGTTTGCATGTATCGATTGTAAAAAAATATATGTTGATGGTTCATCTGCACCCAAGTTCAGGTTTGTCATGTGTTGAGGTGGACAATAAACATGATTGGCTGGTAATAGGACTTCCTCGTGGTCGGCAATGGAATCGTTTACCATTTCATCAACAATTACCTCATCTTCTTCGTCTTCTTCGTGAGAGGAACTTCATAGACGGTTCTTGTAACACCTAAATTTTACTTAATTATTATTTTTATTTAATTTATTTGATTTATTTAATTGGATTAGGTGATATATGTGTTTGACTTGAGTTATTATTATCTTATTAATAATAGAATTAATGGTATTTTAGAATTTGAAAGAAAAATAGAATTATTGAATTTAATTGGGATAATTAGATAATTGTGCTATTCTAGTTTAATTAGAGAATTATTGAATTAAAATAGAATAATTATTTAATGGAATTATTATTTACTTAATTAATAGATAATTAGATTTTTAAATTAAATAATAGAATTTGGAATAAAATGGAAAATAGTAGAGAGTGAGGGGTGTGAAGAGAATTTAGGATGAGAGGAGCAATTGGGATAATTAGGGTAAATAAATAGTAAAGTGAGAAAGAGTTTTAGGATATCCTGAAATTTAGGAATTGGGAAAAGAGACAAAAAGAGAAAGATAGGTCTAAGAGGATTTAGAGAGCGAGGAAAATTTTCAAAAGTTAAGAAAAGTTCATCGATCTTCAAACTTTGAGGTAAGGGGGGAACTTTACACATATGGGTAGTTCGGTAGTCGGGTAGTTAGTGGTCCTTACCCTCCTATCATATTCTTCTCCTTCTCTGTTATATGTGGTTATGTTTATGACAAAACTATTCCCCTTAACACTTGTTGCCTTCAATTCTTGAATACATTATGTTAAATCTCTGTAATGCTTTAATGTATGTATATGAGTTGTTCCTTTATCATGTTTAATTACAATCAGTGTCTTTTTGACAACTCTTGCATGATATATATGTGTTAGTGTCGTTTTGGGACGAAATTCCTTAATAATAATAGAATCGAGGTATATACCTGTTTGGAGACAGGTCTACGCTCGGTTGGGATCGATAAATGTAAAATTCGTAAAATTATCTCAAATTATCTTTTTTTTAAATCACTTTTTGCTGGAAAAATGACATTTTTTCTAGAAAATTACTTTTTTTGTTACCGAAAAATCAGGAAAAAAATATAAAATCTGGGAAAACCAAAAATTGAGAAAAATCGGGTGAAGAGTTTTGCGTCGGCATGGTGCCCAAAAAAGGTGGATGTGCAGCAGGTGGTGGAGCCTCCGGATGGATAGTGTCGCACCTGAGATCGGGACCAGTAGAGCCTCTGGATATAGGTGGTTGTGCGGCAGTAGGCTGCGGTTGTAAAAGCTACTGGAAAAATATTGGGTTATGTGTTAGCAACAGTTGTTGACGGCGGGTCGGGGGTGGTTTTGGCGACCGGTGTTTAAGCATTCGATTTGATGTCTATTCGGTGAGTATCGAGTGACTTCGAGTTAGGTGACTTTTTGTTACCTTGCCGATGAGTTGAAGAGTCAGTTGTTTAATTTGGAGTTCTTAGAGTTGTTGGTCGTTATTTGTTTACAGTTAAATCTGATGAGCTTAGAATTGGAGTGAAAGTATTTGACTCTTTAGAGTTATCAATTAAGTACTTTAGAGTACTTTGGAGTACTCTAGATGTAATACCCCATATTTTATTACTCCGGATAATATTATATTGTGATCGACTGAGCCCAAGGTACTCTGAGAAATTATTTGACAAAATAATTAGAGTAACTACGGAACTTAGAATAAATCCAATTAATATTATCTAACTCTGAGGTATTTTATTACTTTGGACTTAAGAGACTTTTTGGACATTTAGTAGTATTATTTCTAATACTAAGTTTACTACTTATTCTTTTCCTCCCACTTTCTAAACATTAAAAAGAGAAAGATAGTGAGAAAGAGAGAGAAAGAAGAAAGAAATGGAAAGGAAGGAGAAAAAGAGGAGAAAAAGGTTTTGAAGAAAATCCAAGAGCAAGATCATCATCCATTGATCCAAGCTTCATCCAATCATCTCATCTTCCTCATTTTCAACCTATATCCAAGGTGGGTTCTAGTTAGTACCATTGTTTAGAGTTTTTGATATTATGAGTTTTTTGTTAGGATATGGAAATTGATGTTCTAACGGTTGGAATTCAATATAAATTAAAAGGAATGATCAATATGCTTGTAGAAACATGTATTGATGTTTATTTTGATGTTTTGGTGTACTTTGAATAAATTGAAAATCTTAGGGTTTATGAAAAAGTTGTGTTCTTGATGAGAATGAGGTTTTATGAAAGTTTGATGATGAAACCATGATAAAACATGTTTTATACCTCTGTTTGGTTGTTTGAGACTGATGTTGAGGGATTAGGAGGGTTAGATTTGAACTGTCTTCGCAGGTAATTTTTCTGAGTTTCGCAGAGCGCGCTTAGCGCGTAGAAGCCCGCTCAACACGCAGCTGAAATCCTGCAACCCCAGATGGCAGAGAGTAGCGCGCTTAGCGCGCTCAGGGGTGCGCTTAGTGCGACCTGAGACTTAAAGTTTTTCCTCCAAAACGAGAAAATTCATAACTTTTGATTCGTTTATCGGAATCGGACATTCTTTATATCGATGTAACGCCGAGAAGATATTCTATGCAATGGAGATGGAATATGTCAATTTTACCGACCGATTAAATAATCGAGAAAGTTCCAAAAGTGATATATTTATGTTTTAATTGTTATATATTATTCTACTATGCAATTATGACATGTCTTGCCTATCCTAATATTGTTTAACATGATTGTAATGGAGTATGCATGTTAATATGAAAATAAGATAGGAAGAGTGAGGAAACCTCAAACTTGAACTATAGGAGAATCTAGTAAGAGCTAGAAATTATAGACAACTCTAGATGGCGATGCTCGGGCCCGTGTTGTTGAAAGATACATCCTTGCCGAGTATTGGCCTAGTTGAGAGTGAAACACTAGTATGGAGCATGTGGTTAACCTTTGTAGTTTTGGAAAGGCATGAAAGGCCTTAAGGCATTATAGCCTTGTGATTGTCGAATACAATCGTTTTGTTGTATGTGATCATGTAATCATAACCGGTATATTTTGAGTGTAGTTTCATGGGTTTCGAGCTCCTCTGAAACGGGTACACAATTACTTGGTAGGTTTGAATTCCCTACGTGTTGTACGATTGGAGCCTATGCTATGGGTAGAGACTTGTGATGGTTAACAGACCATGAGAAGTGACGGTTCACGGTTAACAAGCCGATGATCCTGAATCCAATTCGTATGCCAAGTAACTACAAGGATCTATGACTCGGGTCGCCTTCTAGACGTAGAAGCGGACAGGAAGACGAGATGTCTTGGTATGGTTATCGATTAGTGATGTTGTGAGTTAATGAACTCATGTCATGTTTCCATATAGTGTGAGAATTATAAAGTGAAAACTCAAGGGTCCTTTCCCCTTTTCCCCGGACTTGAGTTAGGATTGTTAGAACCTTGTTAATCCGAGAGAACCCTTAAGATATGGAACTCACTGAGATTTGATGTATCTCACCCCACTTTGTTGATGTATTTCAGGTGCTTCAGGTTCCGAGAAGGGTAAGGATAAGGTCATGTGATATTTTCCTTGCTTGTTGATGGCTAGCTTCCGTAGCGGAGTTTATTTTGAGATCATTGTGATCTAGTTCTTAGTTTTTATCTTTTGAACATCTTATGTATATTATGCCTTTAGAACTTTTAGTTGTTGTATTTCGGGGCATGTAATATATATAATGTGTTAACTAGGAGCTTATGGTGTTTCAGTACCAAACACTTGGATTCATATATAACATTTATGCTTTGATGTATGAGTTTTATATATGGGTTTTACACTAGAGTTATTTTAGAGTTGTAGTGATTGTTATATAGTTGTTTAGAGTTCGTCTAGAGAACTCTGTTGAGTTAAAGACAAAGATTGTTACCCTTTTGATGAGTTGTGATCTAATATAAATAATTATTACTTTGTTGATGTGTTTTGAGTATTTTCAGAGTTGATGAATAATTTGAGTAACTGAGTAATAAAATATCTTTGTTCGATTATGATTATTTGTGATTAATAATATAATTATCGAGATGAAATTTTGAGATGAGTATTTCAGAGAAGAATTGTGGTGTTGGCCTCATATTGGAGAAATTATGATTCAGAGAGGAATCTTTTGAGTATGTGTTTTGAGTATAATTTCTGAAATTTTAAGTTTTCTGAACTTTATTGCCATGTTCATGCATACATGTATATTGGAGTTAGGTAGGACTTCGGTTTAGTGAGATTAGGTTCAGAGAGGAACAATGATGGTCTCATGTTCAAAGAGGGACACAGTTCAAAGAGGAACCCGAGACATGTATAAATTCGTAAAATAACTTTGAAATTCTAAAACTTGATACCACGTGTATATTTGGAGGAGGATTGCATTATCATTTCATGTTGCTTTTTGTAATCGTTTATGAGTGTGGATTAATTATGTAATTGATATGAATGTCATTGAAACTATCTATAATACTTTATTCATGGATAACATCTCTGGAATTATCCTCACCCTTATTTGTTTTATTTATGGTGTTACGTACTAGCTTGGAGTATAGATAATCAGATAGAGGAGTAGCATCTTTGCGTGAGCTGGAGGATGGCGTTCAGGCCCCTTCATTTATTTGTGTTTTTCTGCAATTTTGTTGTTCCTCAATGTTCTTATATATAACATTGGGGGTATTGGGACATTAATATTGTTTCATGTTTTCAGGAGTGTTTTGAATTAATTGTTGTTTTGAGCATACCGTTGTTTAATTCAAGATTTTGAAGTTTGAACTATATTTTTTAGTTTCCACTGTTATGCTTTAAATTGAGGAAATTGTTATTTTAAGTTGTGTGGTGACACCCTATGCTGAATTTTGATTGTCTTTGCATGATTTTATATAAAGTATATGTTTCAGGGTTAGGGTGTTACATTTCTCCCTTCATTTCAACGCAACTCAGAGAAACCCAAGTTGGTGTAAATTTTGGGATCTATGAGACAAGGAAAATACGAGACTATGCGATCTTACATTTAATGTTTTAGCATGGAAGTAATGCTAGTTAAGATTTCTGACAATAAGATAAAGAAAAACATGTTGAGTCTTAGACTATAAACATGGTCTAAATTAGCTAGATCATTAGACTCAAAGCCCATAAAACCTTCAACAATCTATTGACGAGGGCCGAAAAGTAAATATAATAGTAGGAAATATTACAATCTACTAAGGTAATCTGTGGAGACTAGTTCGAGAAACTAGAGACAAAGAGAACAGGAAATGAAGTGACCAGACATGGAGCCAAGAACGAAGCCTGTAGGCTCATCCCACAGGTCGCCTCACAGGCCGACCTGAATACCTTCATAGGCTGGCCTATGACTTTCATAGGCCGACCTATACAATTTAAGACTTGAAATATTATTTTTTCATCTTATTTTTCTTGTATCCGTTTGCCCATTTTCTTCACATACCTATATATAAACTCATACATGCATCTTCTTTTATGTAAGG
This sequence comes from Lathyrus tuberosus, assembly GCA_022829125.1. Taxonomy (NCBI): domain Eukaryota; kingdom Viridiplantae; phylum Streptophyta; class Magnoliopsida; order Fabales; family Fabaceae; genus Lathyrus; species Lathyrus tuberosus. The sequence continues at coordinate 1,354,403 of JALAZF010000199.1, read as the reverse complement.
TTTTCAAGAGAGTAAAAACCTAAACAAAACCAGATTACAAAGACGTCAATCATCTTCATCCCTTCTGCTATGCGTACACACAATTAAACTACACATAATCATTTTTCGATTGGGTGATCATCTAGATTAGGGTTGATAACTTCCAATTAGGTTTTGTGTAACCAAGAATATTGGGTTGGGAACTTTGTGTGTTTCAAATAAGAAAACCAAGGTGGGATTTTCCTTCAATATCGGGTTGATTTGAAGGTTTTGGACAAGATCACGTCAACACAGATTCGACCGAGTGAAGGCCTTGGGACAAGGTGGTTTCCTTGGAAGGGAGTAGCGCGAGACGATGAATTTTGTTCGGGAATCTTGGGTTTCAACAAGTTGTGCGCTCGGGATAATTAGAGGATTGTAGCAGCAATGTTGGTCACTTGATCAAGCTTTGATCATGGGTTTGGAAGTGGAAGAATAAACACAAAACAATAGGGTTTTTAAGGTTTGCATTCTTCATCTCTTGTATAAACGATTTTGCAAAGAAAAAGTTAATAGTAATATTTCAATTCGATTTTGAATTGAGGGCATACGTGCCCATAGTGAGGCCGGTTAGGGAACTGCATAAACAAATCTTGGTATCTCTCTCTCTCTCTTTCTCTCTCTCTCTCTCTCTCTCCCTTTCTCTCTCTCTCTCTCTCTCTCTCTTTTTCCATCTCTTTATCTCTTTTTTTATCGATTTTTCAATTTATTGAGTTCATTGTTGTTTGATCAATTAGATTGGAAATTATTTTATATTATATTTTAAAAGTGTTGTTATTAATATAATCATAATCACTTTGATTGTGATCGGCTTTTAATATAAACAAAACAAACTAAATTTCCAAATGATGTCGATTGCTCACCAAGTGTTCGATAAATTTTTTGTGCGTATTTTTATTGCATTTTGATTCATTGGATATACGAGTTACGATTTGCATTGCATTTAATTGGTTCGTAGCTTGATCATTGTTGAACATTTACGTTTACTATAATTGTGTTTGGTTTGCGTTACGTATATTTCTTTTCGATAGTAGGTTTGGTTAGACAATTCGAGGTCATGCTTGCATGGTTATATGTTACATGATTAAAGCAAACAAGTCGTCAAACCTTATCATATGCATATGTATTCTATCAAGGTAGCATGCATGAGTCTAACTCGAGCCATTGGTGGTGTCTAGAAGTTCATTTGATTCTAGTTCTTTAAATAAGAAGTCTATAGTTTGACACATACTTAAACAAGTTGACCTGTGTCATGTGAATTAAATTCTCTCTACTAATTGTTTCAGTATAGGTCGACCTGACCTCGTATAGGTCAGCCTATGCGAATTAAAAATTGCATATTTTCACAAAGACTAACAGTATAGGTCGACACATGCTATCGTATAAGTCGGCATATGACAATAAGTGGACAAATTATGGCTCATTTGAACAAAAAATTTAATATCCCTACATTCATGGTTGGTTCATGAATGTGAGTCCTTTGCTATTCAAATCTCAGTTAACCAATATAACTCCTCTTTATGTTCTTAATTCATAACTAATTCATTCCATGACATTCAATCATTAAACTTTCCACATTCTTGTAACAATGAATCTTCTTAATTCTTTTTCTTTCTTTCACTTTCTATAAGTTGGCATCAGTTTCCATCTTGTTTCAAACATCTAAACTTTGTAAAAAAACTTATTATGAACCCAAATGGCTCCTAAAATTACGAGAAGCAAGAGTGATAAGCATAACGCGTCATCATCATCAGCCATTCCAGACACTGTGTTATCTCTGGTTTCTAACAACTACGTAGCAGAATTTGAAGAGAAACTTCTGCATCGCCTTGTCATGAAACAACATGTATGGAAGGCATCTGTTGTCGGAAGTTTGGATATTCCTGATGTGGCTCGACTCGTAGAACACCAGTAAATCAACTATTTTTTGCAGTTGTCACAATATTATGACGAGGATCTAGTTCGTGTATTCTATTCCGGACTGCATGAGTAGAATGGATCTTCTTTCAAATTCACTGTTGGAAACAAGATGTATGAAGTCACCAATGATTTTTTGAATCGGCTGTTTTACATTACCATAAGTGATCCTGATGTAGAGGAGGAAGCTAATCCTTTAGTAACGAATGCTCATGTTCATAAGGATTTTGAGTGGAACGTTCAGCTCAACGAAATGCTTAAGGCCCCGAGGCCAGAAGACTGTAATGGGGATGTAGCAGTCAGCCAATTCAAAATGACCTCGAGAATCATTTTATGGATTGTTTCTCATATTTTTCATCCCAAGAAAGGTAGCTACTCTCAAGTGGACAGTGCAGAGATTCATCTCGTGTACATCCTGATGCACAAAATTCGCATCAATTGGCAATACTACTTCATATCCATAATATTCATCATCAATGATGGATACAAGGGGGCATCCTTCTATTATTCATCTATGATCTCAAAAAATTCTAAATTTCTTTGACATTGGTGTGCCAAATCTACCACTCATCTCGCCTGGTCCAATTCAAGAGTTCTCTCAATGGAATCTAACTAACATGGGATACTTTTGGGATGAAGAGCGTCAAGCATACTATCTAAGGCTGGGAAAGTATGGTTGGAAGATATACAACTTTGACGATCCTATCGCATTTGATGATCCCTCTGTTGAGCAACATATTAAAGATGATGCGCTTATGCATGATGTAGAAAATGTCATTGTGCAAGAAGATAACAATGCTACTGGTAACAATTCATCCATCACCTCACTTCTTCAAAACTTACTGCACAAACAAAATGCCCAGATAGCGCAGCTCCAAAGTATGCAGGAGCATATGTGAATTCAAGATGCAAATTTTGAGGCCTTTGCCTCATTTGTCACAGAGAAGCTAGTCACCTTGAAGAAGGAAATCGATGTTAATACAACCTCTACCATCGCAAGGGTCAATCACATGATTGCTGCCCAAAATGAAGATCACCATCACTACACACAATTCTATCAAGAAATATGTGATTTATTGGACCGTCTGTTTAGAAATGTTGGTTAAGGCTGGTTTCGTGGAGCTAGACTTAGAGGTCGTGGAAGGGAGTTATGAGTAGTGTTTTTGAGTGTCTTCTTAGTGTGTCTTAAGATTTATGTGCATTTAGTATGTTTTGTTTGGTTGTTTCCATGTCTTTGCATTTGGTTTGATGTTTATCACTTGAATTATGTAATGTCTCAATGCTTGTACCTTAATTAATCAAAATTAATATGAGTATTATGATTTGTTTATTAAGCATGCGTTCTTTACTTTGTGTGAGTGTACAACCTTTTCATTTCAATTGCCTCTGTATAGTATTTGTAATATGTGATTTGTGCATCTACACGATGCTTCTAATGGTTTGTCTTTCTTTCTTTTTGATGTTGTCAAATGGGGAGAATAATTAAGAGGATTCTGCATGATATAATGCATACACTTAGGGGGAGCTATCAAAGAGCTATCAAGAACAATGTATAAAGTCATGGGGAGTTGTTCCTTGTAACCAAGAGAAGCACAACAGGATACGGCTACACCATATATGTTTTCCATCATCAAAAAGAGGGAGTATGTGAGTGCTAACTACAAATTTAATTGGGTTTTGAATGATGTCAAACAAGGAAGGTAGTATATCATAGCACTTTTTTATATTTGACGGTATCAACCTAGGTTTAGATGCTCATTTGTCCCCTTAGCCTTAGGATGCATAAAAAGAGTCTCTAAACAAGTTTGACTGGTCTTAGGCATGTCATGCACACTAAAAATCATGTTTGTGTGTCAAAACAGCTGCATAGGCCGGCCTATACATGATCAAGCCGACCTATGGAAGCCTTAACTTCAGTATAGATCGGAACATCCATATTTCAGGTCGGCTCCCACGCTCCAAGAATGATGCTTGTAGGCTCTGCACACAGGTTGCCTCTCAGGTCACCTCACAAGCCGGCCTGAACACCTTCATAGGCCGACCTATGTAATTTAAAACTTGAACAATTCTTTTTGCATCTTATTTTTCTTGCATCCTTTTGCCCATTTTCTTCACATACCTATATATACTCATACATGCATCTTCTTCTAGGTAAGATTTTCTAGAGAGTAAAAACCTAAATGAAACTAGATTACAAAGTTTTCTCATCATCCTTATCCCTTCTTCTATGCATACACATAATTGAACTACACATAATCATTTTTCGATTGGGTGACCATCTAGATTAGGGTTGATAACGTCCAATTAGGTTTGGTGTAACCGAGAATATTGGGTTGGGAAATTTCTGTGTTTCAAAAAAGAAACCAAGGTGGGGTTTTTCTTCAAGATCGGGTTGATTTGAAGGTTTTGGAAAAGATCACGTCAACACAGATTCAACTGAGTGAAGACCTTGGAACAAGGCAGTTTCCTTGCAAAGGAGTAGTGCGAGATGGTGAATTGTGTTCGGGAATCTTGGGTTTCAACAATTTGCACGTTCAGGATAATTGGAGGATTATAGTCTCATTGTTGGTCACTTGACCAAGCTTTGATCAATGGTTTGGAGGTGGAAGAATCAACACAAAACAATAGGGTTTTCGGGGGTTTTCATTCTTCATCTCTTGTATAAAAGATTTTGTAACGAAAAGGTTAATAGCAATATCTCAATTCGATTTTGAATTGAGGGCATGCGTACCCATACCGAGGCTGATTGGGGAACTGCCTAAACAAATCTTGGTATATCTCTCTTCATCTCTTTATCTCTTTTATTGTCGATTTCTAAATTTATCGAGTTCATAGTTGTTTGATCAATTAGATTGGAAATTGATTTCTATTATCGTTTAAAAGTGTTGTTGTTGATATGATCATAATCACTTTGATTTTGATTAGCTTTTAACATCAATAAAACAAACTAAATTTTCAATTGACATCGATTGCACACCAAGTGTTCAATAAATTGTTTGTGCGTATTTTTATTGTGTTTTGGTTCTTGGATATACGAGTTACGATTATCATTGCATTTAATTGATTTGTAGCTTGATCATTGTTGAACATTTACGTTCACTATCATTTCGTTTGGTTTTCATTACGTATATTTCTTTTTAATAGTAGGTTCGGTTAGACGATTCGATCTAGGTCATTTTTTCGCTGCACCATATTTTGAAAACTGATTTTTCCTAAAAGTTTTTTGTTATAAAATTTGTGATCTATTCACCCCTCTCTAGAATGAAGCATATCGTCTAACATTATTTATACTGACCATCCAGCAATAAAATACTTACTTATCAAGCCTGACCCAAAGCAAAGACTCATAAGATGGATTATTTTATTACAAGAATTTGATCTTGAGATTCGTGATAAAAGGGGAACGGAAAATTTGGTAGCAGATCACTTGTCTAGGTTGGTGAATGAAAATATAACCAAAAAAGAAAGTAAAGTTGTGGACAAATTCCCTTATGAAAAGTTATTCATGGTACAAGTAAGACTGTGGTTTGCATATTTAGCCAATCACAAGGCCACCAGTTAGATACCTGAGGATTTGACTTGGCAACGAAGAAAGAAGTTCCTTCGTAATTCAAAGTTTTGTGTTTGGGATGATCTTTATTTGTTCAAAATCGGAGGAAATAGTCTATTGAGGAGGTGTGTTACCAAAGAATAAGCAAGAACCATACTTTGGCATTGTCATAAATCACCTTATGGTGGCCATTACAATGATCAAAGGACGACAACAAAAGTTCTTCATTCGGGCTTTTATTGGCCTTCCTTGTTCAAGGATGCACATGAGCATGCCTAGAACTGTGATAGTTGCTAAAGGACGGAAGGAATAAGTAATTAGAATGAAATGTCGTTGCAAAACATGATGTAATTTGAATTTTTTAATTGTTTTGGCATTTATTTTGGGTGTCCAGTTCCTACTTCATGTTCAAATGAATACATCTTAGTATCTGTTGATTATGTTTCAAAGCGGGTTGAAGCGATAGCATCTCAAAAGGTCGATGGCAAAAGGATAAGTGCAAATTGTAGCTATTTTTGTATATAAATTTTGTTGCACTTATCGATACTTTTTGGTTAATATCATTCGAATAAACCCCGCTTTGTTTGTAATTACGTTTACTTTACGTTTTAGTGTATATATTGTGTATCGTGTAAATATCATTGAGTTTAATTGATTTTCTCTCATTTTTGTAGGTATTCAAGTAAAGATATTTTTCCATATTCATAAAGAGCATTGAATAAGCTTTCCAGCGCTTCCGACCGTGCGTTAATCGGCGTTACGGTTCAAAAGTTATGATCAAAACAAGTTTTGGTTTGCTGTCATGTTCGCTGGGCGAACTAGAGGCGAGCGTATTCGCTGGGAAGTTCGCAAAGCGAACTCTGGCGAATAAAAAGTTCCCAGAAGCGTGGAAAACACTATTTTGGCAGTGGCTAAGGCGATATATGTTCTCTGGGGTTTTGGGGTTTTTTGCTCCCACTCCATCAAACATCATTTTTTCATAGGATTAACTTAGAAAAAAACATTGAAGCTTGCACACGGATGATCCGAGTTGGATTTCTCATCGATCGACACCGACAAACCGCGAGATGTTTGGTTCATTTCTCTTCTTCTTTGTGTATTTCTTCTTTGTTGGGTGTTGTATAGTTACTATGAACATATGTATCTTTGTTGATCATAATATTGTATAAAATATGCTTTACAAATCATTATCGATGTCTTCCTTGATCTTTTTGCATTTATGTTTGGATTTGTGTTGTGTTAGAAATAAACATCATGAATCTTGATTAGGGATGGATATCTATTGTCTAGATGCTAGAGATAGATTTAGATAATAATCTTTATGGTGTCGTAACTTAATGACTTCCGTGTTTCGAGGCGTCGTGCGCGAGAGTGACGACGAGAGTAATATGGTTGCTGTAGCACCCCAAAATTTGCCCTATTTTTTCTGGCTTTTGTTTCGCACTCATTTGCATCATTTAGGTCATAACTCATAATCATATCATTTCATTGGTTTTCTAAGACATGGGATCTAAGGATTTTCTTGTTATAAGTGTTTGTCCTATTCGGGACGATTCTGCAAGTCATCTTCTGCAAAGTTTATTAGTGTACATCTAGGTGATTTAGGTTTTTATTCATGGTTGAGCTTGTGGACTGTTTATCGGTTGAGATTCTTCAGTGGATCATGTGAGTGGCCAGATTGTTCAGTGGTAGCTGTGACCATTCTATCAGAGGCTTGTGAATAGTTTGTGATTGGTTTTGAATTCTTTGGGTTATCCATTTTCTATCCATCATGACCATTTTCAACCATTTTAACCAATTTTCTTTCCACATCCAAATTTATTTCAATATCCATTCCTTACCATTTTCAAATCCAATTTTTATCTTCTCTATTATCCATATTTTTCCATTTTTTCCATAATCTTTTCTTAAACCATTTTCTACCACAAAAATATCCAAATCCATTTTAACCCATTTATCCACACCATAGTATCCATTTATGAAATCCATATCCATTCTTTTTCCATATTCAAACTTTATCCATATTTTTCCAAATTTAGTCACAATAAAGTTCCTGTCATGTTTCTATATTCAACATCAAATAATAATGTCCATTTTCAAAATTCATTTATTCATATCCTAGAATCTACTTTTTTTCAGAGTTTTAAGGAGAGCCACAAGGAGTAGCAACATGCTCTTCATCCAGCACACCCTGTCGCGCCATATGTTTTCTATACTAGTTGCATTATTGCAAATGTTGTGGGGTATTACTGTGCGAAATCCTTCTTTCTAAACTTCATCCCGTGGCCTGTTTGAAAATTTCTTCTAGCTTAATGTTTGAATTACTGTCTGTTACAATCATTTTAACATGTTTAGCCAATAAGCTTTCTACTGCTACTCTTGACCGGCCCAAATCATCGCAAAACCGTGGTAGATCATTCTGCACCAAGTGCTAAGAGGCCCGGAAACCATCAAGCTGAGGCACAAAGGTACATATTAAAAATGATTCATAACGCAAGAAAAATAGCAAAGGAAATACACAACAGGAATTCAACAGTATTTTGAATTCAATAGCAACAACTGAATATCAGTACAATGGAAAGGTGCATTGAAAAAACTTTCGAGAAAACCATGACAGAAAATTACAAAAAAAAAACGACTTGCAAATACCAAATTTATAACAGCGGGAAAAATGAAACATGATGCATTCACTACAACTTTTCACCAGAAAAATTCACAAATCTCCCTAAGCTTCTAACAGAAGTTATTAATAGAACCTCTAACTTCTCTAACAAGTTTCTAACCAACTCTAACAGAATTTCACCTGTAAATACCAAACTACCCCTCCCTGATTTCTGTTATAAAAACCTGCGTCATCTTCATTCTTGAACTCTCTTGACCATTTCTTCATCAACCATCATTCTGCCCAATTTCTCATTAAGCTTCATCCTCTTCAAGATGTTCTTGAGATTCTATTCATCATCACCATCATTCTTCAATCATCTTCTGTGACTTCATTCTTCTGCTACCTTCTCCATTTTCATTTCTTCAAATCAGAACCTGTAGAAAACCGCAACAGAAATTCAGAAGCTCAACATCAATTCGGAAGTTCGCAACCTGCAACAACTTTCGTCATCTTCATCGTAGCAACTTTTTGCAAAGTCTTGAAGCTATCAAGTTGCTCTGCAGTAAGGTTCAATAGCAAGTATTCACGCTCTTCGGTATCGTCAATTCACTCCATTCTCTCTGCAAACACAACAACCGCAACACAGTTCTGCATCAAAGAGGCAACGTGAGGGAATTCAAAGTCACAACCATTCAAAACATATCAGAGCGAAATTCAAACGAAGAAGAAGAGATCCAGCGAGAGTAAATCAAAGAAGAATCAAAAGCAAAGTAGAATTTAAGTTACATATGGTTTTCTCTTCATATGCTCCGATTTGAAGACGCATCGGACGGACTCCGATAGGTATTCCGAACCTCTTCCTCCTTACTATTGCTTTTGAATTTGAGCGAGTTGCGTCGTTAATATTGAATGTGTTGCGGATATTGTTGTGCTTTTATTCTTTCTGCATTTTTGTTTGAGCTTCGATTGAGCGATTGCGAGTATTGAGCGATTAAGAGAGAGGTTGTTGATCCGTTCGTTGAGGTCGCGATGGAGCCTCTGCGTTTCGTTGATCTGATGACGACCAGCTTCATTGTTGTGGTGTAATCAGATTAGAGAGAGTGAGGAGTGTTGAAGCCGCACCGGAGGAAGAAGCTCTGAACGGAGAACGAAGATGATGGTGGAGACGATGTGTCCAAAGGATGATGATGTGAGAGTGACGACGGCGGAGAAGGAGAGGAGTTCGTGAGGACGGTGAAGGTGAGGGTGGAATCATGGCAAGGAGTGTGTGGAAAGCAGTGATAAGGAGAGTGACGAGGGAGCACCAGCAGAATGAAGAGGAGTTTGGTTGCTCCGGTGAAGTTGTAAGAGGATGACGGCGGAGAGGCGGTGTGTTGAAGATGATGGTGAAAACGGCGTACAAAGGGAAGAAGAGTTTGAGAGTGTCTTGCTGAAAACTTAGGGTTTTTTAGATCCTTCTAGTTCATTGTTTGGATCGGGTTCACAATGCATTTTCATTGGGTCCGTTGGTTAGTTCTTTTCACACCCCCGTTTCACTCGCCTCACCCCCCTGGCTGAACATAGAAGTCATTTGGGCTTAGGACTTCAAGGCTCGCGCGCCTGGTAGCTTTTTTCACACACTCCCCATACTGTTTGCACCCCTCTTTGTTATTTTTAATTGTTTCTTTGTTAATTGTTTTGATTTGAGTGTTGGCTTTATTAATTGTTTAGTTAGTAAACTTAGGATAATTAGAGTTTTATTAGGTTTTAGAATTGAACTTGTTTAATTAGTTTTTTCTAGGAATTAATTAGATTAATATTAGAATTAGATTAGAATTTAATTGAAATTAATTTTAGGATAATATTAGTTTTAATACTAGAATTAATTTTAGGACTAATTTTTCTTAGAATTAGTTTAGATTTAACTTGAACTAATTTTAGGATTTATTTTAGAATTTTAGATTAACTCTTCTTGTTAGATTTTAATCATTTTTTTATTAGCATTTTAATTCTAGCTTGGTTATTTTAGACCATGATCTTAATTGCCTATTCTTGTTTAATTGTTGATTAATTCCTGTTTAATTCCTGATTAATTGCTTCTTTGCTTGCTTAATTTTCTTCATCCCTCTTTAAGATCAACTTAACTTCCATCTTGGAAGTAAGTTGCTTCTTATGTTCTTTTCCTCTCTTTAGGATAGAGTTCTCATACCACACTAAACCTTAGGACTTCCAAGCATGCTAACACTAGGGTGTGTCTTAGTCTCCCCTTAGTTTTCACCTTTTGCTTCCATTTGAGTCTCTCCTTCTCATCTTATAACAATAATAAAAAACACTTAATAAAGGCATAACACCTATTGTATTTAGGCCTTTCATGTGGGAACAAGGAAGTGTGGGGTCTTCTCTCATTTCCTTGGAATGTTTAGCATGCGTCCCGTCTTGGGTCGATATGCGAGGCATTCGATCCTATATGAGGGACTTAAATACAATATGTGTTACAAAACACAAAAACAATAAAAAGAAACTTCTAAAAGACAAAAATAAACAATAACATCTTTCCTTCGGGAATTCTTTTTTCACCTCATTCACTCTCAACGTACGAACGTGCTCCTCCTCGTTCTCTTGCAAGATGGTAACGCACTCGGACCAGCGAGCCTGCAACACCTGAGCTAGAACGTTAGCCGTTCCTTAAAAAACACAAAAAATCCATCCCTAGTGAGGAGATACTTAGGCAGTGGGGTAGGGCCCATTCGAGCACTTCTTTTATTTTCCCTACATTTATTTCTCTTTCTCTCTCCTTTCCTTTTCCAGTTATCTAGTTAGCGATTCCTTTTCCAGCATCTTTTCTATCACCCTTTGATCGAAATAAGAAAGCGTGGATCCCATCGGGTACGATGGACGCGTGGGGGTGCTAATACCTTCCTCTCGCGTAACCGACTCCCTTACCCTTTCTCTTGGTCGCAAGACCATGCTCTTTCCTTTCTTCAGGTTTATGCAGTGTTTCCTTTCCCTCTCGTGGGATAAATACACATTGCTGGCGACTCTGTTTCGTGCCACTTTTGCGTTTGTACTTGGATGAAAATCCCGGGAGCGACAGCTAGCGACTCTGCTGGGAACAGGTTGACCTATTGCTGGTCCATCCTAAGCGAGTCGATCCTAGTGCTTGTTTGCTTTTCTTTCATTGGGTGTTTACTGTTATCTTGTATTTGCTGTTTACTGTATTTTATTACTTGTACCATATTTACAGCATGTTAGCATTTACATTTCATATATTATACTGTGTTGCACTGTTCTGTCTGTTTGGCGGGATGGGATTTCTGAGAGAGGAGCCCATTACCAAGGCTTGAGTGCACACTTAGATTTAGAGTGAAGAGTAGTGGGACCTACGTACCATCTGTGTACGTTGGGTAATCACGAAATTCACAGCTAGACGAGGCTATCTTGGGACCCATCATGGCGTACGCATCTTGCGTATTCCAGGATGTCGATCTAGAGAGCTGTCGACTCTAGTGACCGATCATGAGGACCTTAGTGGAAACATCTCTCTTTAGTGGTGACAGTGGCAGACCATATTCTGTGGCAAACCCACTCGCACCCGAGGGCCCACTTTGGAACTTGCATAGGATGACCTTTATTTTCTAAAGTGAGTCTGTGGACGACCTCTTTGATTGGCATAGCATTGTATCCTACGGGCTGAATGTGCTATCGCTTCTCAAACCTCCGAAGCTGGCAAGCCTTGTTTTCTATGAACCACACGTGAGTATGGGTGGGATGTTTATAGATTTGCAGGTAACCTTGACCTTCAACATACCCGGTATTTTGGATTTCCTATCAGTGTGGACTCATTATCCTGGTATTATGGTATTCTGACATTCTGACCATCCTGGTATTCTGATTAGGTCGGTGCTCTGATTATGATGATATTCTGGCATTCTGGTATTCCAATTATTACGGTGTTCTGGCATTCGGGTATTCTGATTATTCGGATATTCTGGTATTCCGGTATTTTCTTCAGAACAGATCTATGAACTTATTCAGTCATCAGCACAGCACAATGATTATTCAGACTTTATGGAAGCTTTGATCCCATGTCTTTTTTGCATTCATATTAGTGCATTGCATTTGCATCTTGCATCATTTTGCATATCTTTCTCCAGGCCAGACCAGTGAGCTCATCCATCCTTTATCTGAACTGTAGTTTGATTTCCCGACTTTTGTATTGGACTTGAATCAGCTTCTGGAAGAATCATGAACTCTGGGGAACAGAATCAGTTTGTGACTAGGGCCGATGTTGAATTGATGAAAAATTAGTTGGACCAACTTATGGAGGCTATGGCCGCCATGACAAGGGGAGAGGCCAATATTCAAAGAAATGAGAATGTCATTCCACCTCCGGTGGACAATATTGCTCAAGCTCAGCCTGTGCAGATCCCGGGTGAGAATCATGCAATACACGAGCGTAGCATCATCCGAGACGGACATTCTTCTTCTCTTGATGCCACAGATTATCAGAGCTTTGCATTCTCTGTGCCAGATGTCCAAGGGGTAGTTCCGAAGATGAACCCTAATGATCCACGATATGTTGATGACGAAATATACTGCGTGTTGGACGAGAAAATTAAAGCCCTGGAGAGGCGTGATACTCTTGATTTGAATGCTTCGAGCATGTGTTTGGTGTCTGGCCTGATAATGCCTCCAAAGTTTAAGATGCCGAAGTTTGAAAAATACAAAGGAGATAGCTGTCCGAGGCTACATTTGGTGATGTTCTGCAGAAGAATGACCTCACATGTCGACAATGACAAGCTCATGATCCACTGTTTCCAAGACAGCCTGAGTGGGGCATCTTTGTATTGGTATATGCAGTTGCAGAGTGGTAGCATCCGATCATGGTCAGATCTAGCCAACGACTTTGTGAAGCAGTACGATTATAATCTTGACATGGCTCCTAGTCGAATGCATTTGCAAGACTTGTCTCAAGCAGGTAACGAACCATTCCAAGAGTATGCTCAGAGATGGAGAGAGTTAGCTGCTCGTGTTCAACCGCCACTTTCAGATAGAGAATTTGTTGATTTATTCATGGATACCTTGCAAGGGCCGTACTTGGAAAAGATGATTGTCAATGGGGCAACAAAATTTTCTGACCTCGTGATGGTGGGAGAACGTATTGAGAGATTGCTCAATTGTGGAAAGCTCCAAGGCATCTCGAACTTCAAAGCTAATGAAAATGAATCAGTTGTTAGTTCTCAGGAAGAATTCGAGGAAGAAAATAGTTCCGTTCAGGAATCTCTACTACCTCGTTCTCAGTGTTTAGACATATCAACTGTTCAGAGTCAACAATCTTATGGGTCTTCATATCAGGGACAATATTCTTCTGCAAATCAGAGACCTTCTCAGAATCAACAGTCATATCACCGCCAGCCGCTTCAGCACGCCCGACAAAGGCCAAAGAAGCCAGAGAGGAATTTCACTCAGTTGCCAATGTCGTACAGTCAGATGTTGCCAGATTTGATCAAAGGTGGATTGATAGTGCCGAAGAAGTTGAAGCCAGTGCCTTTTCCGTATCCACCAGGTTTTTATGTCAACGCCCGTTGTGACTATCATGCTGGGGCACAGGGGCATTCAACGGAAGACTGTAAGGTGCTCAGGAGCAAGGTTCAGACTCTTCTTGACTCCAACATGTTCTCATTCACGCCTCAGGGTATTCAAATAAACATTTCTCCTTCATCCAGTCAAGTGGGTTCATCATTCCAGGTTATGGAAGAAGTCACTGAGAGCAGTTGTGCAGATGAGTATCAGAATGACTTCGATGAGCAATTCTGAAGATGGCCAACTCATTAGCAAATCAAGCTTGGAAGGCCCAGTACCTCAAAGCTGGCAATCATCTAGATCATGTCATTTCTTTGCATTTGTAGTTTCTTTTCTGTTAAAATGTACAAACTCATTTGTAAAACTTATCGTTTTTTATTGATAATGATAATGAAATGAATATGCATGTTTTGATTAAATCCAGTCATGTTCACTCATACTTTTTTATCGATATCATATGCTTGTTTAAGCAGGATCCTAGGGAGGATGACGAAGTTGAAAGGCGCAAAACTTCCGATTGTATGCTTTTGGGACAAAACTCTGCTGATGATGTACAGGCATTGTTTCAATTCCTCAAACACCGGAGACATAAGGAAGATAATCCCTTGTCAACCTCGTTGAGCCTAGAAGCAGGAGTTTCTTTGTGAAAACGGAAAACCCTCTATCTTAACCCGGGGCAGGGTAGGTGTCAGTTAATTTGACCAAGCGTTCAAATTTCAAAGGAGTGTCTCATTCGAGGATCAAATCGCAGAGGTTATCCCTCACCAACTGAAGAGTGAGGCAGTCACAACCTTTTCAAAGCAAGTCAAACAAACCTGTGTCACACGATTAGTTCAAAAAAAAAACAAAAAAACAAAAAAAAAGGGGAAAAGCCCGCTAAGTCAAGACTTGAAAACAAGTGACTTAGGCAAAAGTTAGGGCATCCCGCTGGACTTCAAAATCGAAAAATTCAAAAGAATCAGTCCAGGAAAAAATCAGGGATATCAAAAACAAAAGAATGAAAAAACGAAAAGCGGAAAGGATGATAAAAGAAAAATCCTCGAGGAAAGAATAAGTCGTGTGACCACAGACACCAAAGAACGAAAGGGGTGAGTGTCACTCTGTAAACCGTGTGGGTTCCTTCTATCCTCCTACCATTCATTAACCTTTTGAAAGAAGAGCACTTGTGTCAAGTTAGCTAAACGTAGGACTGGAGAACATCAAGAAGATTGGGTGGGTTAAAATAAAACTTTGAGCCTTATATCCTTTCTTTCTCGAACCACGAACTAGTCCATGTTACAACATGCGAAAGACCTAATTGAAGCAGGGTTATTTCGAAAGCATACTTTGGTAAAGATCGCGGCGATGCTGACTCCTAAAAGGATCTTCTTAGCATTCATGTTGGTATCAGTGACATTTTGATAAGTGATTCATTCACTACACGTCATAACATTTTTCCAGTGAACAGACTTGGATTTCAAAACTGTCATATACATTGCATTAAAATTACCTTTTCAAAACGAACAGTTTTACTTGTGAGTCAGTACTTGACATCAGGAAAGTTTCTACAATGGAAAGATTAATTAATCTAAGGTGCAAAGTGATCGAGTAATCCGTTGAGCCAGGGCAAGTCTTACCAAACGGGCGATCCATTCTAAGATTTAGTTAATCTAGGGTAATTATGTCGAGAATCTGGGACAATCAAGTCGAGATTCGACAAATCTCTCGAAGGTCAGTCAGTCAGTCAGAGGTATTCCTTCACAGATCAGCCAGACAGGGGCACAAATCATTTCAAGACCGGGGCAGGCCGCCTCAAGAGCACAAAAAGTTATTCTCTTCGGAGAACGGTAAATCACAGTCTGGGGCATATATATTGGATCTTCACGAGACATCCTGAAGACATGTTCATTTACAGGTTATGCTGCATCGGGGCACCTCTTTTGGTCATATCACATTTGCGGGTTCATGTTGATAGCTGACACGTGACGTCCCCAGTAGAGTTGCTTCGCAGACACCGAAGTTGATGGTCAATCCCCAGTGAAGTTTCCAGGAGTTTGAAGATGTTTAATCTTCTGTAAAATCCTCTTATGACAATTTCTTCAGATCAGTCTTGGGGCAAAAAGCAAGTTGTTGACTCTCCCAAGCATGGGACATTTGGAATTTCCCCGGCAGGAGGTGTTTCAGATCTATTATCCCCAGTAGAGTTTGAGGACGTTTGGTCTTCTGTAAAATCCTCTTAAAAGGCATTCCCCAGTACGAGATGATTAGAAGCGATTCTCCCCAGCAGAGTTTGTTATAAACCCATCATCCCCAGCGGAGTCATCAAACGGCAAGTTCGCCTAACATGGGGCATTGTGGTACTTATCCTAAGGTTGACAGTCGTATTCCTCAGCAGACTACAGTGGAATTGCCCTGGGTTTCCCCAGTAGATCTCTAAGAACACTCTCCCAGCAAGTTGCGGTGGAATGTTATAACCAGGATTTGTATATCCCCGGCAGAGTAGCCCTGATTCCCCAGCAAGATCGTATCTCTGGTAATGGTATCCCCACAGAGTTCGACATTTTGACAGTAATTTCCCCAGCAAGGTCTAAATAGATCGAGGGAATCTCTTCTTCAGCAAAGTGTCCGCATATGATATTACCCAGCAGGTGGTGTAATTCTCAGTGTTGCTCATTTATAACTCAAAGTCCAATTTATTTTTGGCACACAGACAGTTTGTTTATATTATTCCAGCAGGTGGGATAGTATTGCAGATGGTTGTTCCAGCAGGTGGGGTGATCATTACAGATAGTTGTTCATATTATTCCAGTAGGTGGGATAGTATTGCAGATGGTTGTTCCAGCAGGTGGGATGATTATACAGGCAGTTTGTTCATATTATTCCAGCAGGTGGGATAGTATTGCAGATGGTTGTTCCAGCAGGTGGGGTGATCATTATATATAATCGTTCGTATTATTCCAGCAGGTGGGATGGTATTACAGATGGTTGTTCCAGCAGGTTGAATGATCATACATACAGTAGTTTATATTGTTCCAGCAGGTGGGATGGTGATAAACAACTATATTCTCGGCAAAGTCCAACGTTGGTTTGGCAAAGCTTCCAAAGCCGGTTTGGTAAGCATCGAAGTCCAATGTTAGTTTGGCAAAGCTGCAAAAGTCCATCTGAGGATGGCAATTTTGAGATTCCAAAGCCGGTTTGGTAATCATTGAAGTCCAACAGTAGATTAGCAAAAGTCTGTCTTCGGGTGGCAGAAAGTCCAACAGTAGATTGGCAAAAGTCCGTCTTCGGGTTATTGAAGTCCACCAGCAGCGTGGTAGGCCAGTAGTCGTTTGGCGTTGTACAAAAGACATTGCTAAAAAGACATCCCTTCAGTGTTATTTTTCCCATCAGAGTTTCATTCAGCGAGAGTTCATATTACTGTACAGGATAAGAGTGTTGGGTTTGTGCTTCCCCAGTTTGTGGTAAAGTTGTTCCCATCTCCCCAACAGAGTAAGGGTAGAAGGTAGATTTCCAATAAAGGAGTAAGTCTGATGTTGTCCCCTAGCAGAGCTGATATCATCAACCATTGTCCCCCCAAGCATATTTTTGGGTGGTGGTTAGCCTTCCCCAGCAAGTCAAAGGTAGATTGTCATCAGCAAGATTCCTGGGATGTTTCCTCCAGCAGAATTTTGTCATTCATACTTTCTTGCATAATGGAGGTTTGGTCGGGATCTCGAGCAGTTTATGACCTTGAAGGCGGTTCAGTTTGTTACCCCCAGCGGAGTTAGCCTCGTCTCTTCAGCATTTATTTTGCTGGAGTGCTCATGTTGCATATCATGAACATCATTGCATAATCATTACCACGCATATCATTATCATAGCATATCATGAAACCTTGTAAAACAAAATAGAAAAGCCGCAGCCCAACCTTGCTCACCTTCATCCACAGCCCACTTTGCTGGCATCTTTCAAAAACCTGAAGCCCTATCCATATTGGTGTTTCCTTTAAAGAAACGTCCAATCCCCATTGGTATCCAGAAAGATTTCGCCTTCGAAAAATAATCACCATCAGGTTTCACCTGTCTTGGCCAACAAAGTTCATTTGTACTTGGCACATCCTTCTTTTCCCGGTTGCCCGAGCATGCGTCAGCATTTTTGCATATAGTTATCATTGCATCCTCAAATCGCGTAGCATTTCCATTTCGTGTGGTGCATTACGCCATAGAAAGAAAATTCAAGCATATGCATGTGAAGCATAAGCCAGATTTGGTACCTTGCGCGAGTGCCCAAATCAGCTTTCAGTCAAGACGGTAACATATCCCCAGCAGACATTAAAATCAACCCCTCGGCTTACCTTTCTTTTGGGTCGTAGATCATACGTCGATCTTACCCTCGACCAGTCATTGTCCATCAACCCTTTGATGACGACATTCCGGTCAGGTCTTCTTTCTGTCATCCCCATGACAATGTGTCCCTACGGTGGAATTTTCTCCCTGTCATCCCTATGACAGTGGGTTATCTTCAGTCAGGTTTTTCTTCCTGTCATCCCTATGACAATGTGTCCCTTGGTCGAGTCGTCTTTCTGTCATCCCCATGACAATGTGTTCCTTTGGTCGAGTTTGCTTCCTGTCATCCCCATGACAATGTGTTTCCTTCAGTCGTCTTTCTATCATCCCTATGACGATGTGTTCCTTAAGTTGGGTCTTTCTCTCATCCCCATGACAATGTGTCCCTACGGTGGAATTTTCTCCCTGTCATCCCTATGACAGTGGGTTATCTTCAGTCAGGTCTTCTTTCTGTCAACCCTTTGACGAGGTGATTCTTGGGTTTCATCTTCTTTCTGTCATCCCTATGACAATCTGTTTCCTGTGGTCGAGTCGTCTCCCTATCATCCCCATGACAATGTGCTTCGTTTGGTCATTTTCTTTCTGTCATCCCAATGACAATGTGTTCCTTCCGTTGAGTCTTCCTGCCGTCAAAGTACTTTGACGATGTGTCCTTTCAGTCGGGTTCCATTTTTCTTCCCGTCCAACCCTTTTATCGATGTGGGTCTCTGGGTATGTTATCTTTCCGTCAAATTCCTTTGACGAGGTGTGACTGGGTTCCAGTATTATTTTCTCTCCTCGCGGTTAGCAAATTTTGCGGTTCTTTTTATATTCAATCACCTTGTACCTTGAATGTCTGAAAGCAGTAGCTATCATCCTTTCAGGTCCAAGTCGATTGAATAGGGGCAGCTGCTCTCTCAGCTCAGTGTGCCAGAGATGGACATTGTTGTGAGTGATACTGGATGATCTTGACGAGTATGGTAGTATAGTGAAAATGATCGATAAATTTATGTTTGTGACGAGTGGATTATATGTATGCTTGATAAGTTCTTTTCTCCGAAGAATGTATACTTTTTATGTTCTTATTTACTTTCCCGCATTTACTTTAAACCAATTTAATCCAAACTCATAAACGCGAGAGATTGTCGAACGTCATTCTTTCCCTCAAACCGATCTCTGTGGACACGACATAAATCCCAGAGGGAATTCTTTCGAAAATAAATATTTTTGCTTGCCGCTTTACCACTCCAACACAAAACAGTGATAAAAATTTTAAGGCATATTTAGTCCCCAGGTCCCATAAGATAATTCTAAGTTTCACCTTATTCCCTTAATAAAAAAATGTTACAATTTGGTCCCGTAATATTAGTTATGTTAGCAATATTGGCCCCTTCTGTTAGTTTAGTAGAGAAAACATTAGTATTTACCAACGTGGCATGCCAACTGTGTAATGGCTCGAAAATAGGATAAAAAACATTATTTAAGGGTATCACTTGTATTAAACATGGCTATTATTTATTTCATGATATTCAAACGTGATTCCAGAAAGTGTTTATGTGCATATGATTCAAGTTGTAGTGTTGTGTTTTCTTTGTTTCTCAATTGTTTGCGTTAAAATCAAGGTTGTGTTGAACTTTCATTTCATCTTGTATCCGTTTCTAGGGTTTCAAACTTCATCTTCTCCAATGTCAAAGTTGTCAAACAATATATCCATTGGAACAACTGGGTTGGTTATTCGTAGAAACAATAAGAGGGAGTGTTATTGCGGAGATGAATGTGTCCTTCGTACCGTGGGTGACATGGCCAATGATAATTTTGGAAAAATATTTTAGGGGTGTAGAAATTACAGAAATCATATGCATAATGGTTGTAATTTTTTCAAATGGTTAGATGTCGACATTGTTGATGAAATGGATCTGAAGATTCAAAGGCAAAAGAAGGAAATGTACAAATTGAAGAATCAGATCATTCAGACTAGTGGATGGTCGAAGGTGTCAATTGTGGTTGGAATATTGAGCTTAGTGTTGAATGTTTTATTTGTAACAATGTATTTTTAGGTTGGGTTTTTATCAATCTATGAATTTATTTGTCTTTCATGTGTATCGGTCATGAAATGTATCTGTCAACATTGTTGTGTATGTTGGTTGCATTTGGTTTACAAATTCACCTCTGAGTAATGTGTTTATGAGTGAAATGAATTTGTCATGATGTTATTAATGAAATGTTACTTTTATGTCCAATCAACATATCAGAACAAATGTGACTTTGTGTAATGAGTTTTTTAGTGAAATGTAACATAACCATAACAAAGGTTGCATTATAAGTCATAACAAAAGGTTGCATTATAAGCCATATGTCATAAATTACAAAATAGGCATTGTAAGCCATATGTTACATAACAGAACCAACAAAAGTTGCATTATAAGCCATAATTATCCTTTAAAACATATGTCAAAAACCAATATTGATGTTAACTTTGAATCAATATTGATGTTAACTTTGAATCAATATGGATGTTAACTTTGTTTACATGTTAAATTTATGAGTTTGAATGAATATTAAGAAATATCTTCCAATTCTTGACCTAAGATTATCATTTATCAAAAACCAAAGTCTAGAGATAGGTTTTGGGTTTGATATTCACATGTATTAGATCTTAAACATCATTGTATTGTTTAATAGGTAGAGATATCATCGATTAAACAATACGGTGAAATTTTGTGGCATTGTTTAGACATAACCGATTTTGATGAGTGATACGAGATAATAGTTATTAATAATGATGTTCACATACTAGATCAATGGAATGCATATGAAATAGGTTAATGAAATATAATCCTCACATGTTTCTTTATCCATTAATTTCATAATCATTTACCATTATTGCCTATTATAGAGAATGTTTCTTTTCACAATTGAAAATCCTTTTAAACCTTTCCTTAAAACATTATTAACTATAGAACAAAAGTGATATCGCACTAATCCTTGTGGAGACGGTATAAAATACTTGCTCTGGCAAAATTGTTTCAACAAAAACGAACTGAGTTTGAGCTGAACTCTGAGTGTGACAATGCATTTGAATCCTTGAAAAGGACCATAACTACCCCTCCAATACTCACTAGACCTTAACCAGAGGAGACATTGTATGTCTACCTAGAAGTTGTCGACGAGGCTGTGAGCACCATCCTCATAAGAGAAATAGATTTTGGAAAAAGTTTGGTGTGTTTCATATCAAAAGCCATATCTGGGGCAGAAACACAATATCAAAAAATAGAAAAAAAATTCCTTAGTTGTGGTAGTGGCATCGCGGAAACTTTGGAGATATTATCTAGCATACTCTATAATGGTTTAAATAATTTACCAGAATATTGACGAAATTTCATATTTAATTATCCGAATTTGAAATCTTTTTTAAAGCTAGGAAGGAATTAAAAGCTCAACTATCTGTCGACTTCCTAGTATATATAACCACAACACCCCCAACATCATGCAATGTTTAAGTGGTTTTCACAAATAGATCATCTAACTATCACGGGATTGGAACATGGGTTATTTTAGAAAACAATCATAGACTCATGATAGAGGTCTCGCTAAGATTCTAATTTTCGACTACTAACAATCATGCCGAATACAAAGAAATCATTGCGAGAATATCATAAGCCGGTGAAATGGGGGCCGATCAAGTTGAGAATATCTCCCAATTGGTCGTATCTCATTTTCAGGGTGAAGTGCAAGCCAAGGACCCATTGTTGCAAAAGTACCTTAAATTGGCCATTGGAAATTTATCCAGCTTTAAACAGTTTGAAATATTCCATGTTCCCTTGGAGGAAAACACCTGAGCAGATGTGTTATCCCGGCTAGATACTACACTAAGTTTTGGAATCAATCACTCTTTTGTCCAGGAAACCATTAAAATACCAAACGTGGACCAAATAAAATAAACTGTAATGGCAATAAGTGCTCCAACCTCACTTTCTTGGATCAATCATATCGAAGAGTACATTGAATAGAGGAATTTACCCCAGACCCATCAAAAGCCACACTTGTAAAGAAAAGAGTCAGTGGGTATAGGTTGGTTGAAGGAATCTTAGACAAGAGAGGCCTTTCTATTCCCCTTCTAAAATGCCTAGAAAAAGAATATGACAATTATGCCTTCTTGGAAGTACACGAAGGGATAGCCTGAAAACATTATGGAGTTGTTGCTTTAGCCAAATAAATCCTAAGGGCATGATACTTCTGGTCAACCTTGACCAAAGATTCCCAGGAGTACGTCAAGAACTGGGACCAATGCCAATGGCACTGAGGCGTACTCAATGCCCTGTGTACTAAGTTACATGTTCTTACTTCTCCAGGATCCTTCCTACAATGGGGAATG
Organism: Lathyrus tuberosus; assembly: GCA_022829125.1. Classification (NCBI taxonomy): domain Eukaryota; kingdom Viridiplantae; phylum Streptophyta; class Magnoliopsida; order Fabales; family Fabaceae; genus Lathyrus; species Lathyrus tuberosus. The sequence continues at coordinate 1,332,093 of JALAZF010000199.1, read as the reverse complement.
GACATTCTCTTACCCTTTGTTTCAGCACCCGACCAACTCATATACTTAATTGTAGTTGTTGAATATTTTACCAAATTGACTGAAGCTAAAGCTCTAGAAAAGATCACATTAGCAAATGTTCTAAAAAAATTTAAGAAAAATATATTGGCTCGGTTCAGAGTTCCCGAATCCATCGTGACAGACAATGGGACACATTTCATAGACAGGAAAAATAAAATCATGATGAAAGAATAGAGAATAAAACAACACTTCTCATCGTTTGAACACCAGCAAACTAATGGCCAAGCAAAATCTACCAACTGGGTTTTGGTTCGAGGATTAAAAAATAGGCTAGAGTAAGACAAAGGTATTTGAGTCGATAAATTGTTGCATGTCCTATGAGCATACCATACCTCCCCAAAACCACAATAGGGGACCTCAATATCAACTTACTTATGGGGTGGAAGCAGTTGTCCCGATAGAGATCGAAGAGTTCACATGGGCGAAAACTAACCCCCTCCCTAGAGGAATAAACGATACCACCCTCAGAGAAGAAGTAGACTTCTTGGAAGAAAGAAGATTTTTGAGGAGGGAAAAATCATTGAGATTAAGCTATTGATTAAATTAACTCAAAAAGCAAGAGTCGCCGCCAAACTTTATTGTTTCCAAAGGGAAAAGAGAAAAAGTCAAACAAAACCCACAAAGAGAAAAAAAAAATCTAAAAAAAGAGAGATTTGGATATAGGGTATGATTATGCAAGGGGAAGGTATTATCACTCCTTACATCCGTTGTACTCAACGGGAACCACTTACAAATCTATGATTATATAAAGTTGGGTTATTTGTTGATTTATTTTAATTGAAAAGATATTTTGCCGTATTCGAGTGGTAAATTCAACTTACTACCCACAAGTATGAGGAAATGGGCATTTGCTTCATCTTGATATGGAGAAGGTTTTCTTGGACTTTCTCACGTGTACATCTCAACACTCATGTGGAAAATGTTAGTCATTTCTCAGCATCTTGTAGAAGTATAGTGGTTTGCATAACTACAAGAATAAACTACTATCTAATATTTTGAAAAAGGTTCTTAAAAGAAAAGTGCACAAAGGCACAAAAAAGAAGTTTTATGAGGTTTGTCTTTTTTAAAATTTTGAAAAAGTTTTAATATGCTTAAGTGTTTTAGCATTTATTGAGAAAATATTTTCTGGATCATTTGACAAAGTCAAGGTTTATTAAGAAAAAGGTGAAGTTTGAAAATAAGAAGTTTTGAAAATTTGAGAAGTGGGAAGGAGATGAAGAGACTATCCTATAGCATAATGTAAATGGTCTCATTGTCAGGTAGCCCAAGACAAATCCAAAGTGTGTGCAAGTGTACTAACTACAAGAATAGGCAAGCATTTGACATTGGTCAAAACCAACGTTCATTTCCCTTTGGATTAACCACATTGGTCAAAACCAACATTCAAAATCAAAGAAAAAGAAAATGACATAAAGTAAAGTGCAAGAATGATAAATGAACAATAAAAGTAAAGTGTAAAAAAATAAATGGCAAGAAAATAAAGTTCAAGAAATTAAAAGTTTGATGTTAGAAGTTACTAGTTAGAGGTTAGTGATTGAATTATCAATTTATCGAATCGGGACAGTTAAGTTCCATGTTAAGCAATCGTAAGTGGACTTATGTATAAGACACACCTATCTTTGGCCGGTCAATAACAATTTATGTGCTCAAACATGCCAGAGAAATCATACAAAATCATTCTCCTAAAGCAATGCAAGACAATAGTCAAAACAAAAAGAAGAGAAGATGAAGAAGAAGAGAGATAAAGCCATCATGTAGAGATCATTTATCTACAAACCAAAACCTAAAAGTAGATTCACTAAGGGATAACCTATCTTTGATGCAGAGTGCCATAAATAATCAAATTATCATCTATCAACGGATAGCTACGTGGCGCATCCTGATTGGTCAGAATTTGAATGATTCACCAAAGCACGCACAACCAGCTTCGTCTTAACCCTTCAGCTTGATTTTACAAATCCACGAACTCGTCGTGTTTTTAACCAGAATCAAGCATGGATTCAAGTGCGCGACACATCATCGTTCATGTCTCTCTGCATCAGAGCAATTGATTTTCTCTGAGGAGAGCGAATTTTCTCAAAAACGTGAAGAACCCTAGTTCTTAAAAGTAAAATTAAATGAAGAATTCAAAAGATAAATTTAAGGTAGATAAGGGATTTTAATCAGTGAATTAAGATGAACACACGGTAAATTATTTGCTCAAAAATGTTACGTCTAACAACCTTTCCAGTTGAAGCTTTGTAGGTCTACAATGGTGGAAATTGAGAACTTGATTTAGGTAACTTCAAAGCATGATAATGGTACAATTAGCTTCAGAAGGTTCCGGTGAGTAATTCATTTTTGGTTAGCTTCAGATGAACACCTTTCCAAACACCAAACCTAGCTTGTTGCTCTCTCTTTCTTTTCTTTCCATGTTGCTCAAGCATATCATCTTTCTCTTTCAATTTCCTTTACAATTGTAGCTTCTCCACATTAGAAACATGAAACTCACTCTCCCAAGCATCTCGTTCTTGCTTCATCTAAGCTAAAGCAACTTGGAGTCCCTCCGTATCTTTAATTGGAACTAGAGTGGATCCTATAACTTTAGGGAATACAGGTTCTTCGGGAAGATAAGGAATCTTAATCTCAGCAACTCTTGCTTGCACCCACTGAGTGTAAGGCTCCAAAGCAACACAATCTTTCATTCCTAATTCATCCTTTTCTTTTTTAGGAATCTTATGCAAGGCGTGGACTATTTTCTCCCTCAAACCCTTGCTATTAACACCCTCTTCAATGAATAAAGCTTCCAGAAGAATGTTGCTTGGTTTATCCTTCATAGCATATCCAAGCTTGTATTTAATATCTCCTTTTGTTTCAAGAATGGGTATATTAGGGATTTCAACACAACTGTCAATAATCTTTACGTCATCATAAACTCTAGAATACCAATTCAAATCTACGGTGGTGAGAGACTTAATCCTTTGAGACCACCTTAAACCCTTCTTGTTATCCTTGAATAAGCTGGATTGCAGCAAGTGAGAAATAAACAACTTGTACATTAAACTTTCATAGTACATAATAGTTCCTCTGTTCTTCTCCCTCATGTGATAGATAAAATATTAAGTATCTGCGAGCAGAGTAGGAACTGGATTTTGGATCAGAAAGATACAGATACCATTGATATACATAAAGTTATCAACATTTGGAAATATGATTATGATATAGATAATAAAATCGAGAACATATTCGAAAGCAACCAAACTACTCACTTTAGCAAGAGTAGCAGCCTTTTCCATCAAGAAATTACCAGGTAAGCCAAGAATACATCATTTAGTTACAAGATTAGCATCAATATCTCCTTTCCTCAAGTGCACAACCCCTCCAATGACATGAGACTTAGGAATCTCTTCTGAACTACAAAAAAATTTCTGATACAGGAAGTCTTATGTGATAAGAATACTCCTCCAAAGTATGCGCAAACTAATAGTCAAGGAAAGTGAAACACCTATGTATTGAATCATAGAACTGGACCAAGGTGTTTAGAAGTCCGTCTTAGGGATTAGTATTCAACGCAGTCAGAAGTATTTTGTACCGGTCTTTGAAATCAGAAGGAAAATCCACTAGAGATCCTAACTTCATCAACTCTTTCAAATCAAGACGCTTGAAACATAACTGATGAGTGTTTCTTCTTCCAGAGTCCATGATCAAATTACCTACAATATTTTTAAATAAAGTTCCTAAGTTCCTTGAAAACCAAGGGAAACAGATGTTTATGAATGCATGGATTCATGATTATGTAACAATCATAAACATGGTGGGTTCAAAGGTTCGATGTCACCAGCACGGAGTCAGGTGGACACGGTAACAACCATCCCACATGGTATGTTCTATGGTTTTGGATGTCTTCAACAGTAACGAGGTTCTAAAAGAGTTCCAAGAGTCGTAAATCCATCTTTTGAATATTACCAGTTGAATAACTTGCTCGTAGACCAATAACATTCTCAAGAGAACCTCCCTGAGTGTAGTATTGTGTATCAACCATTCCATGCCTACTCCAGGAAGGTCGCCATACTACGTCCTAAAGGCCAGAGGGGTTAATAGTGTTTTAAAGATCTCCCAGAATCTTAGACTCCCAGGTCAAAAATAATATCGCCATTATGACTACTTGCATGACATTAATAACTCCAAAGGTGCCTCATCTGAGCGGGGTTCTCATGCCAACCTAACAACGCTTAACACCCATAAGGTTGACATAATTATATCATCATCCAAACTTAAGTGCACTCAAGTCCGGGTAGGGGACTTATCTCACCACACAGATATCACCAAGTACCCAAAAACAAACACAACAAACAAAAGCAATAATAAGCACAAATAAATAAGCTAGGCTTAACCCTCTTAGGAACTACTCCCCAGTAGAGTCGCCAGTTGGCGCGGTGGGAAAAATCATTGAGATTAAGCTATTGATTAACTTAACTCGAAAAGCAAGAGTTGCCACTGAACTTTATTTTTTCCAAAGGAAAAAGGGAAAAGGTCGAACAAAACCCATAAAAAACAACAAAAAAATGCTAAAAAAGAGAGATCTAGATACAGGGGTTGTTTATGCAAGGGGAGGGTATTAGCACCCCTCACATCTGTTGTACTCAACGAAAATAACTTGCAAATTTGTGTTTATATAAAGTTGTGTTGTTTGTTGATTGATTTTAATTGAAAAGATATTTTGTCATATTCGAGTGGAAAACTCAACTTACTAACCACAAGTATGAGGAAATGGGCATTTACATCATCTTGATATGGATAACTTTTACTTGGACTTTCTCACAAGTACATCTCAACATTCAAGTGGAAAATATCAGTCATTTCTCAGCATCTTGTAGAAGTATAGTGGTTTGCAGCACTACAAGAATAGACTAATATCCAATCTTTGGGGGAAAAAACTCTTAAAAGAAAAGTGCACAAAGGCACAAAAATGAGTTTGGATGAGGTTTGTCTTTTTTAGAATTTTGAAAAGAGTTTGAATATGCTTAAGTATTTTAGCATTTATTGAGAAAAGATTTTTTGGATAACTTGACAAAGTCAAGGTTTATTAAGAAAAATGTGAGGTTTGAAAAAAACAAGTTTTTGAAATAGCGAGAAGTTTTGAAAATTTAAGAAGTTGGTAGGAGATTAAGAGACTATCCTAAAGCATAATGAAAGTTGTCTCATTGTCAGGTAGCCCAAGAGAAAGCCTATGTGTGTGCAAGTGTAATAACCACAAGAAGAAGCAAGCATTTGACATCGGTCAAAACCAACATTCATTTCCCTTTGGATTGAGCCACAAGATGAAAGAGCAAAAGGCACATGTGAATATCAAAGAAAAACCAGATAGCCAGCCAGGGTTACCAAGCCATAAAGAGCATCTAAGTCTTGAATTGAGGATAAAAAAGTCCTAGATGAAGCACTATGCCCAGATGGATCACAAGGTCTCAGATACCAATCCAAGTAAATAGAAATACTAAGTCCAAATGTCCAAGGTCTAAAATACACCTCAAGAAAGGGATAGTAACACAAAGTCCACAAGAGAAGATTAAAGTTTTTTAGGGTTTTAGCCATTTTATTGTGTTTTTGTTCTTTTTAACAAGAAAAGAATAAAAATCAAAGAAAAATAAAATGACATAAATTTAAGTGCAAGAATGATAAATGAGCAATAAAAGTAATTTGCAAAAAAAAGTAAATGACAAGAAAATAAAGTACAAGAAAGTAAAAGTTAGATGTTAGAAGTTAGTAGATAGTGTAACACCCTTCTAATTATATATATATATATATATATATATATATATATATATATATATATATATATATATATATATAATCAGAGTAAATTGTCATGCATCTCAGATAAGGGTGTCACATAAAGATTTCAATACATCACACTAACACCTGTCTTGCTCAATAACATTTAAAATAAATTCATGTTTTTCATACACTTTCACATTATCGTAGCAACGGATTTACTTCAATTATAATAGACATAATGAAAGTCTCATGCTCATCTAATTCATAATCAATACTTAGGCATAAAAGCCAATACTTCATATAATTCAAAACAACAAAAACAGAATAAAGTAGAGTACATAAAGTATCTCTCAAAACATGAATTGAAACGTTCCCAATGTTACATGATCAGAGCATGACTCAACCCAAAATAAATAAAGAAACTAAACAAGCTACTCAACGGCTACCACGCGCTAGAAGCAACTCTACTCCTTGGTACTTGAGCGATGGCGTACAAAACATCATTCCAACAAAAGGGTAAAAATTCACATAATTATCGAAATCATAATGTATAATTACATAACATACAAGCATGACATAATAAATCTCACACTTCAAGAAGCTTCATCAACATATTCTCACTCAAGTAGCCATACTATTCACAAATATATACTCACAATTCCATAATTCATCAATTCAACAATTCACATAATACACATAATCTCATATCGCAAACATATATACAATGCGACTCAATGCAAGACTCAAATGCAACTCATGCATGTGGTACCAAACATGTGTTATTATTTTTTGGTTTTTACATTAAACCAGGTCCGTTCCCTAGACCAATAACACACAAAAAGCCCATTACCTAAACTTTCAAACCCCGCTCTAGATTTGGGACAAGTCACTTGCTCCCACGGAACTAACAAGCATTGCCTCTTGACACAAATGATGCATGTGCAAATTCAACAATCATATGCAATTAAGATCATTCCATAATCTTAACATTCTTGCATATCTTCAATAATTCATCACACTTGAATTACCACACATTTGCACATACACAAGTATCAACACAATCCAATTTCAATTCACAGAACACATATTGCCGATTAAATATAAAATAATTAATCCATCATCAATAATTAAATTCAATATTCATAAATAGTCAATATTCAATAAAAAATTCAATATTCAATAAATAATTAATAATTTAATAAGTGTGCAAGAAATATTTAATACTAAATAAATCTTCAATATTTTAAATAAATATTCACTATTTAATAATCTTCAATATCTTAATAAATATTCAATATTTTAAATACTCAGTAATTAATAAATATTTAATAATTTAAATAAATATTCCAATTAATAAATTATTGTTGCAACATTAAGTAGTAACTAAATTTACCTTCTCCTATCATTTTTCCTTGCGCTACAGTGTAGAACTGTAGATAAAGTAGGAAGAAAAAGCCACATTTCAGGGACTTGGATGAAGTTATTGTTGGTTAATTGGGGTGGCTGTACTAGTTTTAGTGATTTTGTGCCAGTTTTAATGGTTTAGGTGCATGTTTGTATTAACTTGGCTGAATATGCCTTTTGCTGTACTCTTTTATTTGGCATGTCTTAAAAGGATTCACATTAAATTCCTACTTGTTCTACTTAAGCTACAGTATTTAATAAAAAGAATTTCGATTATTTCATTACATGTGACCATGCGCTTCAGGACCTTGCAAATATAACTTTTCATTTCTAAAGCCTGAACCGCTTGATTTTCTTGAATTCCTTAGGTTTCTCTAGGTTCCTTTTATCTTCTCCTCTCTTCTCTTCTAGTCTCTTTTCAATTTTTTAACTTTCTAACCCAATTCTCTTTTTCTCTTATTTTATCAATTTCACAATTTTTATAGGACTTACTAACCCACTTTCACACTTACTATTCACACTCTTAATCAGGACCAACTAATAATTCTACTAATTTCATATTTTATTCCACCAAATAAAATAAAAAAAATAATTCAATTAAATCAAATAAATCAATTAACTCAAATAATTCCATTATTTCAAATAAGTCCAATAAATCACTTAATCCAAATAATTCAAATAAATCAATTAATTCAAATAAATCACATAAATAAATTAATTCATAAAATCACTCAATTAATTAATATAAATAAATAATTATCAAAATTGGGGTGTTACAAATAGAGGTTAGTGTTCGATTTATCGAATCAGGAAAATTTAGAGCTATGTTAAGAAATCGTAAGTGGACTTATGAAGAAGCCTCACCTATCTGAGGCCGGTCAATAACAATTTATGTGCTTAAACATGCTAGAGAAATGATACAAAATCATTCTCCTAAAGAAATGCAACACAATAGTCAAAACAAAAAGAGGAGGAGATGGAGAAGAAGAGAGATAGAGCCGTCATGTAGGAATCATTTATCAGCAAACCAAAACCTCAATGTAGATTCACCTAAGGGATAACCTAACTCTGATGTAAAGTGCCATAGATGATCAAATGATCATCCATCAACATGTTTGAACCAAAGAAGGTTCAATCAACCAAGGGATCATCAATCAATGATTTGAGATGTTGAATATATGATCAACTAAGCAATCATCAAGTGCCAAAACACAAGTATCAAGAATACGAAATAAAAAACTAAAAAAACAAAGTTAAATAAATTAAAAAGTCATTTAAAATGGAAAGTAAATGGAAAATTCAAAAGAAGGATCCAAATATAAAATAAATGATGGAGAAAATTATGAGAGGTCCAAAATATTGAATATAAAAGGATCTCAAAAGTTGGATGCAAAAATATTTGAAAATGATCAAAAATAAAATTAAAAATGAAAATTAAATAATAAATAAGAGAAAATATGAATTAAATGTAAAATGATTTTTAAAAATTATGAAAAAAATATATGTTGTAGAAATTGTTTTATGAAATTATGAAGAAAAAAATTAGAGTAAAAAAGCATTAAAAATGATTAAAATAAAAATCAGAAAATAAAATGAAAATAAAAAATAATTTAAATGAGAAAGAATCCAACGGCTTGCTACGTGGCGCATCCTGATTGGTCAGAATTTGAATTTGTCATCAAAACGTGCGCAACCAACTTCCTTTTCAACTTTCAGCTTGATTTTGCAAACCTATGAACTCATGTTTTTAACCAGAATCAAGCATGGATTCAAGTGCGCAACAAATCATCGTTCATGTCTCTCTGCATTAGAGCAATTGATTTGCTCTGAGCAGAGAGAATTTGCTCAAAAACGTGAAGGACCCTAGTTCTTCAAAGTAAAATTAAACGACGAATTCAAAAGATAAATCCAAGGTAGATGAGGGCTTTTAATCACTGAATCAAGATGAACACACTGGTAACTTATTTACTCATAAATGTTAAGTGTAACTACCTCTCTAGTTGAAGCTTCGAAGGTCAACAATGGTGGAAATTGAGAACTTGATTCAACTAACTTTAAAGTACGGCAATGGTACAGTTAGCTTTAGAAGGTGCCGATGAGTGATTCTGGGCGGAGATTCAAAACCAAAAAAGCTTGAGTCAAAGAAATGGTTGACTGTTTTTTTAAGGTATTAGGTTCAAATGGTTTCTAAGTTTCTTTGGCTTTAAAATCTTGCCAATGAAGGCAAATCAACCTTTTATTTATAGGAAATGAAATCGTGAACTCATGCATGTGGTTTGGATCTGAAATTCGTGTGAGCTAGGGTTGGAATTTTGATTTTGCAACTGTGTGAATATGAGGCATGAAATGCGTGAATTGGCACTTCAAACAAGTCATTTTGTGTTGGTTCAGATGCATTTCAACATAACAAACAAGTTTGCATATCTGATTGTGGTCTCAAGTGAAGATTTGGGTGATTTCAAGTTTCAGGTCATGCGTGAAATGCAGAGTTTGAGGTTCCAAGTTTGAGCTTAGGACAAATGAAATCCAGTCGTGCGTTTTGAGGTATTCTTTGTGCCAAATGATCTCCTCATGGTGAGGAATTAGATGCAAAAAGAATCACATCAAAAGAATGCTTAGATTGAAAATGGCGTTGGAACAAAGTTGAGGTCGCGACCTGAAATTCTTGGTCAAGCATTAAGTCGACCAGCTGGGCAAATCCCAAAATTGATGAACTTAGAGGTTGAATTAAAGTTTCACCCTTGAAAATAAGTTGTAGAGAAGTTAAAATGTGTCATTTGGCTCAAAGTAGATTCCAAAAATGTTCAGAAATGAAGTTATGGTGTTTGGACCAAGTGGCATGCCATACTTGATTTTAGGCCAACCAAACATGTGCCAACTTGAGGTTTCTTGTCATTTCTTGCATCCAAAGGCCCATTTATGAACACTTGGACACCAAATGAGGTAAACTTTATTGTCCCTTTGAATATTATTTATGCTTGTTTCCGAATTGGATGGAAATGGCATGGAAATAAACACATGATCCATACTTGAATCAACTTTGAAATTATGCACCCAACTTGAACTTATCTTGATCCTATGATGTTGGATGAAGCTTGACATACATATGACCTAAGATTATAGGCCACGACTTGAAGTGAAAGCCTTTGTGGACCATTAGTTTACCAAAACATTGCCTTTGGGAATAAAAACCCTAATTTAGAAACCAAGCATGATCCATTGATTGCAAGTCCCACAATGTAGAATAAGAAAGAGAAAACAACACATATTTTTGTATTTTGAATAAGGTTAGTGATGTTAGCATATAAGCAAGCAAAAGGGAGACAAAGGTGCTTGGTGATCTCTCCCCAAAGGCAAACCCAAAGAGAGGTGGGGAGAAAGGAGGATACCATGCTTGTGATTAAAATGCCAATAATATGATAGGTGGAGTCTTAGGGGTAAAAATTAGGATATGACAAAGATTGTAGACTGCATTCACAAGCACCACCATCCAACAAACTACGAATACCAATTACAACCACCATGTACGACATTGAGAGTTTTAGTCGAGCAATCTAGTCTTGCAGAGGGCCGCCATCGGAGGAAAAAATGCTCGCGATGGCAAGCTAAAAGAAAAATCAGAAGGACCTTACCGAGTGAAAGAAAGCACCAGGAGGAGCATATCAATTAGAATCTCTTGAATTGGAGAAAAAACCGAGGACATGTAACATAGCCAAGGTCAAACTGTATTATAGTTAAAAAATAAGATCCAATATTTTATTTTTATATCCTCACCGGTATGAGATTGACACATGCTTAAATAAAATCCTTTTCTATTATTTTTCGCCTGTTTGTTTTATTTCCACTCTTCGGGTCATTAGAAATTGGGCAAACAAGGGTGTTGTCGGATACACTTTGTACGTCCTCCTACAACGATCAAAATTCAAGGGAGTTGTCATATATGTTTTGTACGTTCAACTAAAGCAATCAATTCGCTCATGGGTGTTATCGAAGACGCATTGACGTTGAAATAAAGCATTCAAATACCCCCTATCAAAGACATACACATAATTATATGTAGCTAGCGCACCCCCACCCCTTAAAATCTAGCCAATCAAAAGGACATGAGTGCTGAAACCTGAAGATGTCCACCTCGATCCAAGTCATACCTTAGGGGCAGGGACGTGGATTCTCTACTCTTGGTCAGGTATGATCCTCTGCAACATGGAGTGCGGTGCAAATATAGAGGCATGACCGCATCTCTCTATACGAGGAGAAAATGTTGACAATCAAAATGCTAAATACAACAAGTTATATAAAAAAATACAAAACAACCACGTATAACATTACATATGCACATACTCAATGACATAATACATTAAAAAGTAATTAAAAAGGTCGGAAGGAAGCACGAAAGACAAGGAGTTTTGAGGTGAGAGATTCTAGTTAATGCCAAAAAACTTTGGCAGGCGTCCTTTTTTAAGAGGTTCATATCAAGAACATTTAACGTTGTCCGTTGATCTCGAAATTTTTTTTCTTCTTCTGTCATGCTTTCATCCCATCCGATCAACTTTTCCACAACACCCCGAATGTTGAGGGATACATCTCCTACTTCAAGTTCACCACAATAGACGTTCTCTTTAGTATTCCTAAGTTGGTCTTTAAGATCATCCACCTGCCCAGCCAGTATAATCGGGGAACCATGGAGACGCCTTTCTTTAGACAGGAGAGACCCATGTTCTAATGACCCTTCATTTCCAAACACACTTTCTTAAGGCCTACCTTATTTGTCCTAGCGAGGTCTGAACGAGCCATTACTGATTACACCTCCTAGAACAAAATGGAAAGCACTAGAAACTCTTTAGGGTCAACACCTAATTGGTTAAGGAAAGGCATGCCCCTCATCACACCATGACTATTTCCTTTACCAAATCATGGCGAGCAGAAGTTGAAAGTTAGCCAACAAAAACATAATCTCAAACAAGGACGAGATTATTTACTCCCCCATATTATTGAAAAGTATAACTAGCCAATAAGGAGGGGAAATGAAGGAGACTACCTTCTGACCCTCTGGGAGTACAAACCACACAGTTCACCTTCACTAGTTATTTCACTTTTTACCTGATCTTTATTTAGGGCATCTACGATGGTCCCGACGCATTTCTTCTTGGGATGATCCCTGAAAGGGGCTGCTGTAGTGGGAGAAGCCCCGTCTCTAATGAGGCCGAATTCTTCTTGTATTTATGTGTAAATAAGAAGATAAAGTAACCATTAAACAAATATAAATGCCCATAAAAGAGACAAATAAACAACTTACTGAACACTTTTCTTTGTCCCTCCACAGAATCAACCTTTTCCACTTCCTTGCAGGGTAGCAGGTTGTCGGAAAATGAAACCATGATCGCTTTCATGTCTCTGTTAACCTAACTAAGAGCTTCATAAGGCACCCTGTAAGTCTTGGGACATTCATAGAAATGTTCCTAGGACTAGAATCATCGTCGTCGTCTCGTGCAGCCGGTTCGCCTATTAGAAATAGGAAGACCAAGTCAATAATCCTCAAGAGCAAGGAGAGAAAGAGGTTTAGCCAAAAAGTAATTAGGTTTGAGGCGGAGGGAAACATGACGAAGGGAAACAAGCCCATAAACAACAACATCTTTTGAGGCAGGACATACTTCAAAAAGATGAAAGAAGAGATCTCGGGAAGTTGAACATATCTTCCCCTGATATTCATTCAAGTATTGGAATACTCAGACAAAACCCCAGGCACATGGATGTAGTTGTGAAGGGGAAACACAAAGGTGGTCCATAATCATTTTCTCAAAAGGAGCTAGCGGAAGACGAACACCTAAATCTGGAAAGATACAAGTATAAAAATGGTTTCCCTCGAAAGAAACCCTTATTTCTAAAGGCCCAAATGACATTAATTTCCCCAGGAAGATGTAATAGGAAGAAAACCCTATATCTAAAGGGCCAAATGGCATTTCTTTCCCCCGAACAAAAGCAGATTGATGGCTAAATATGGTGGTTCAACCCAGGAATAAACTTCCATTATGATAATTGCCATCAAACCATTGGTTCAAGTGAAGAGAGATAATTCGCAGAGAAAAGTAGGGTGATATGAATGAAATAGACGAGCATATGGCAACAACACAAAAAGAAAATGAGAAGTAACGCTGAAACCCTTATTAAAAAAAGGTGGAAAACTTGAATCTACAATGCAGATTAAACAAATCGAGAGTAACACGCCTTTTGTTCCATCCACCCACACGAGAGTCAGAGAAACACTCGATTATCCTAGGTAAGGTAATCGATTCCTAACCCATACATCTAAAGATAACATGCTTGCATTTAAGAAATAAAATGAATCTACGACAAAGAAAGCATTAAATGCACCCGTTTTTCTACAAGGTGCCCTAAACATTTCAATTTCCAACATAACCGGCCTAAACTACTAAAATAATTTCCGACCCTCGAGACTCCGAGTAATTCTTGGGGCAACTGTTATGGGCTGGGTATATCCCCCTCTATCCGACCAACTTTCTGCTGGTTAAGTCACCCTAGAACGGTGTATCCCGATTGTAAACATACCAACCCTTCACTTCAACAACTTCTAGAATATTGTCTTGACAATAAGAATATCATGTACCCATCTACAAAAGATCCAAACCCTAAGCAAATTCAACAGTCCTCTGCTTTTCACGCCTGAAAGATAGAGAAACAGTTATTCATATGCTAAATATTTATGAAATCGCGCCATTTCATGTAACAAGTTCCAAACACAATTTGAATAATTTCTCATTATTCACACCCTGACTTGAGAGTTGGAGTTCTATCCTTGTAGGTACACCCCTTGTTCCTTCGTGTCGGAAGCTCTACTCTATTGCAGCTTCTGTAAATCTTCAATTTTTGGTTTCCCAACTGAACAATATCTAATGTCGATTGTTTGTGTAACTAACCCCTCTTTGAAAATATAACCTATTAAATTGATTTTGAAAATAATAATATGAAAAATGATGTTGTATTTGAAAAACATCTTACACTAATTAATGTTTTTGGAGCTTTTTGCAACTCATCAGTCATCTCACGTTCTTTAATGGTTTAGATCTCTCTCAATGCATCTAGTTATTCTTTAATGAAAAAATTGAAACATTGAACTATATTCAAACCATTAAAGAACAAGAGATAAATAATGAGTTAGAAGATGCTCGAAAATCATTTATGTGTAAATTGTTATTCAAATATAACATTATTCATATCATTATTTTTTAAACTCATTTTAAAAGTTATATGTTTCAGTTAGAGTTTGGTGAAATAAGCATTTCACATTAGATATAATAAATTCAACTGTGTTTTACATGCCGGTTAAATGTTAAAATCGAGGGATTAAGTATTTTCGCCATTTAAAAATTCTAAAAAGGTTATCACTGGGGATTAAACCTATGACCATACACTTTTCTCGTCGGTGTAATACCAACCGAAAGGTAATGTGGCGCACTTTTTATGACGTCCTTCATTATCTTGCATATGAAACTGAGGTAACACCTTGTATCCAACCATGGTTAAATGTGTTTTTCATATGGTAGTGAATATTAGATGTTTCCTTAAAAATTATTAGATGCATAATATTTTATATTAATTAATTAAGATAGATGATGTTACATTATAATAAATATTAATTTTTGGTCCAAATTTTATTAGAAAATCGGGTTCCTTCAAAACATTAAGGCTTTGTAAGAATAATTGACCTCGAAATACTATTAGAGTTTGACCTAACTCATTCTTACAAGACTGACTTGCAAAGTGGGGGTGTTACTCTATATGTAAACAATTTAGGGACTCTATGTTTAGCCAATTTGGGATTTGAAATCTTTCCAATAAACCCCCTAACGCCTAGAACTCTTTTGGGGCGTAGTGCATGTATATAAATGGTAGAAGATCCATGGTCTGATTGATAGGCTCTGATATTATATTACCATGTGAATGAATGAAGTTCATTGGGCTGAAATGAATGCATTGATAATTTGTATATGGAAAAGTTAATATTATAAGGTAAAGTCCAAGGGATATTTATAACACTTGGGCTTGGATCTAACAAACTTCCTAAGGTCCAGTAAAATCTCTAACGGAATAATTGACTGTTCATAGGTGTTTTTAGCGAACAATCATGAGTTTAAATACTCTATGAGATTAACTCGAAAAATCTCGAAAGTAATTTGTGCAAACCACGTGTACAAGAAAATATATGTGTGAAGTGACTGTGAATCTGTATTTAGATAAAGTGAAGACAAACTTTAGTGACGCAAAAGTTTGAATTAAAGTAAAGGGAAACTGCAATAAATGACATTAAGCGGAAAGAAATAAATGACGAGAAATAAAAAATATTTCAATTAGGGAAACAAAAAGACAATAAAAGAAAGAGACGCATATTCATACCTGATTCTCACAAATTATTTTGCTCTTTGAATCAGGTACTCCAGTTCTATAAAGAAATATATGAATTTGTGTGACCTTCATTACAATGTATGAACCCACTATTTATATTAAATTAAAGGTAAATGTCGTAGACATATTATTCCAAGAAAATAGACACATATTTATAACACGACACTTAGTATTCTGAAGAATTTTCACGTTGTTAGAACATACAAATTACTGAAAACCATTATCCCATGTCAGTAACTACTCTTAGCTACTAATAACTATCTGCTCGTCGAAGGTAGTTACTGAAAGCACTTAATGCTGAGACCTCTCTCAAGTCTTTGGTTTCCAAAAACGTTTTAAGTCTTTGAAGCCCGTCGAATGTTTCGACTTCGCCTTAGTGTCGAGTGATCAATTAGATTTGTTCCTGATACTCCGCCAAACTATGTTTCAAGATTTGTTATTGAGATTCTTCCAAATAATCTTTCATCACGCTAGTCGAAACGTTCCAGTCGACGTATTTGTTCATATTTACTTGTGTCAATAAATACTAACATTTAACATTTTCCAATGCAATATTCAATTGGTTTTTTCCCAAATAAAAATGTCAGGCTAACACTGACGTAACCAATAACTAACAAATTAAATTTATAATAAATAATCATTGAAAAGAAACTTGATTTAATTTTTTAGAAATTTGTTTTCAAGGTGTTGTGTGAGAAATTGTCCCTAAGATGTAATGAAAAATGGCCGTTGGAAGTGACTGTCGCAACATGTGTTTATGAAGTAGTTTTCGGGTAATTTGTAGAGAAGTGTTCTAAGAATGTACATCTTTGATATCATTGGAAATGACTGTTTCACTATTGGGAGAAGATGAGTAAAAGAGTAATAGGGTGGCTTAATTCGATGACCATATTGAGAGACTATAGGTGAGATGTTAGAAATGTTTCATATAGTGGAAGGTAAGGGAACAAATTGAGGTGTGCAGAAAATAGTATTTGTGAAGTTGGTGTGAGAATGTGAAGTGGTTATTTGTGTGGCATTAGATGATTTACATTGGTGGGAGTCAAATGAATGATTGGTAGAAAGGAACCATAACAAGTTGAAATGGGCAAGTATATGTGGTGTGTATGGATGAACGAAGTCTATGAACTTTTCTCATACTAAAGGCAACATAAAATGTGAAAAGAAGAAGACACATGCTAAAAGATAAATAAAAATAATAATAAATTATTTTTGATTAAGAAAAGAAAGAATGATCAATTATAATCGCTAGTACTTTGATGTAGAAACATATAAAGGTCAAATAATCATTTACATGAACTAGAAAGACATATATGACATATAGTGTACTTAAAAGACATTTACTTATGATTAATTTAAAGAAAAGAGGTTTCTTGCAACTCCAAAATGCTAAAAATTATTTATTGCTGTAAACTCAACTTGGAGGATTTTTTTTCATTATAAAGTGATCAAACAACCTTTTCTTTTAGTATAAAAAGAAAGAGTTTTTAGTCATTTAAATGCAAATTGTCAAAAATATGACAAAAATTCTCAAATTAGTTTATGCTATGATTCTTCTTATTTCCCTCTTTTTTATTGTAACCGACGCCAATTGTAAGTCCATTTTTATTTTTTCAATTATTCTTTTTTACCATACACACACCCTTTTATATCATTTTGCATATTCATTTAATCTTGTTTTACATTACATCATTTTGTTTACTTTGAACATTGATTTTTCAGGTTATGAGTGTATTCGTCCTCAATTCATGGTCTGCAATTTGCGTGGGTGTCGTTGTGGGACATGGGAGGACACTTAAGTTTAGAAATAATGCATTGAATAATTATAATTGTGCAAGTTTTATATCCTTTTAATTTTTGAAAAATAGGAAAACTAATGATATCACTTCATAATTACAGTTGTCTATTCAAATATAGACAATATGTTACATGAATTAGTTCTTTTTATCATACTTTTATAAAAGTGAGATTTGAGAAGAGATTGTATAGAGTTTCGTCATCTAAAAATCGATACCCAATATGAAAACCTAATAAAATTGATAAATATATTTGAAAAAAAGGCAAAAATATATATTGAAAATTACTTTAGACAAAGCATATAGAGTGCAAGAATAGCCCAAAGTTATATAGATAAAATTTCAATAAGCCGGGCACTTAGATTTAGAGTAAAGAGGAACACGTTATGTTTTTGATCTTGATATCATAATTTTTATGGTGCTCTAATTTTATGAAAAATATTAAAAATGTATTCAGATTCATGACGTTATTTCTTGTTTAATTCTTAGTTTATGATCTGAATTGTTATCTCCTCTTTTTCTTCTTCCGTATGTATCGTTCATGATTAAGATATTTTTTATTTATTTATTTGTTTGTGGGATAACCAGAAAGAATGAGAACCGTTATTGTTGCTTTTCTGTCGGTGTTTATTTATATACATCTTATTCCAACATTCACATCTCATTCCAACAGTCATGTCCCAATAGTTATGAAGAGAGAGAACAGTGATTTAAATTTTATTTTGAAATTCAAAATAAAAACCTCATTGACTTAATTATCCATTAACCTAAATAATCATCACATTAAGGTATATTTTAGTCAATATTTAATTTACATGAGTCATAATTAATTGATTAATAAATTGATCCAACAATCTCCCAATTGACTAATGTGACAACTTGATATTCCAATCTTATACCATAATTGTTCATCATTTATTAAAAGCATCAAGTCATTATTTTTAATGAATTGAAATGATTGGATCATTGTGGTCACAAATTATTCATCAACTTGATTTCCTCAGTGTATCGTGAATCAGTCCAATTCAAAAAAAAAAAACTTAAGGGATACAATAATGTGTCTTTCATGTCTCTTCAAAGACACTTTTCTCATTACATATTAATAATAATGTATACAACATAATATGGATAACAAAACTATGCAGAAACATAACCTTAATTGAATTCACAAATGTCATACAATACGAACATTAAACTATAATTGTATATATACCAATCATACTATAACATTAACAAGGACTTTTACATAATTCTCATCTTTTCAACATGACAAACAAATGTCTTGGGCGATAAACTTTTAGTTAACGAATCCGCTATCATTAAATATTTACCAATGTGTTCAAATTACACTTTTTGTTTCTACACTTCTTCTTTCACTAATAAATACTTTAATTTCGTGCGTTTAACACCATTTAAATACTTATCATCCTCTATCATTCTTAGAAGAGAAAAAAGTTGCAGAATTATCACAATAAATTCTTAGTGGCAAAGCTATATTGTCGACAATACCAAGCCCTAACGTAAAATTCTGCAACTACAATAATTGAATTGTGGACTTAAAGTATTCCACACATTCAAATTTTCCATAATTTTCTCTTCCAGTAAGGAGAAAACATTCTTAAATGTGGATTTCCTTGAGTCTACACATGCTACAAAGTTTAAAACCGAGTAATCAACCACTTCAAGGTGATCTGACCTTCTATATGTAAGCATATAATCTTTGGTGCCTTGTAAGTACCTAAGAACCTTCTTTGCAGCTTTTCATGTGTTCCATTCTAGGATTATTATGATATCAACACAACATACCAAAGACAAAACTAATATTTGGTCGAGTACATGTTTGGGCATACATCAAGCTTTTAACAACTGATGCATAGGGAATGAACTCCATTTCTTTTTGTTCTAATTCATTTTTTGGACATTACATTTGACTAATCTTGTCCCCTTTTTTAATAGGAACTATCCCAGCTAAGCATTTATCCATTATGCATCTCTCTAATATTTTATTTATATAGCCTCTTTGAGACAATCTCAATCGACCTTGTGATCTATTACATAATATTTATATTCCTATCATACATGACGCCTCACCCATATCCTTTATTTCAAATTTATTGGAGAGAAATTTCTTTATATCATTTAACAAAGAAAAATCATTGGAAGCAAGTAAAATATCATCAATATATATATGACCAAAATTATGAATTTGCTCCCACTGACCTTCATATAGATACACTAAGCTATAATGTTCTCTACAAAAACCATATGATAAAACAGTATTGTTAAATTTAAGATACCATTGTTTGGAAGCTTGCTTCACTCCATATATTGACTTCTTTAATTTACACACTAAACTTTCTCTAAGTCACCATTTAGAAAGGCGGTCTTCACATACATTTGGTGAAACTCTAAGTCATAATGAGCCACTAAAGCCAAAATAATTCTCAATGTGTCTTTTTTTGAAACAGGATAAAAGGTTTCTTTGTTGTCAACAACATTCTTTTAAGTGAAACCTTTGGTGACAAGTCTAGCTTTATATCTTTCAACATTGCCTTTCGAGTCTCGTTTGGTCTTAAAGACCCATTTACAACTAACTCATTTTGAACCTTTAGTAAACTCAACTAGATTTGGTACATTATTGTCATCCATAGATTTAATTTTCATAATTGTTACTTTCCATGACTTGTATCAATGAGACTGGATCCTCATCAACGCTCAAGTCACATTCATGTTCAAGTGAATAAATAACATAATCTTTCGAAATAGTTGGTCTTCTCTGCCTTTAAGACCTTCTTACTTTTATTTCTTGTGTTTCTTCATTCACTTGTTCTTGCTTATTTGTGACTTGTACATTTTCAACCGGTTCATCAAATATATGTTTATTTTGTTGGTTTTGAATATTAATTTGTTGCCTATGTGTGTTGTATGATGGTACCACAACCAGAGAGACAACAACCTGAGAAGACTCTTTAGGCGGAGAAAATTCTCCACGAGTCTCCATAATATCCAATTTATGTGTTTTCTCATTCCCACTTGACTGGCCATTTTCAATAAATCTAACATTACCAGACTAAATTATTCTCGTACTATGAACATGACAATAAAATAAATACCTTTTTTATTTTTCAGGATACCCAATGAAAAAACCACTAATGGTTCTTACATCAAGTTTCTTTTCAAGTGAATTATACGCCCTTACATCAACTTGGCATCACCAAATATGAAGATGTCTAAAACTAGGTTTCCTTCCTGTGCATAGCTCATAAGAAGTCTCGGGATTCGCCTTGCAAGGAATCTTATTGAGCAAATACGCAACTATCCTTAATGTATAAGTTTATAATGATAATGGTACATTACCATTGAACTAAACATATTCATGAGATTATGATTTCTCCTCTTAGCCATACCATTTTGTTGTGGTGTTCCAGGCACGGTATATTGTTCACATTTACCATAACTTATGAGAAACTTTACAAATGAAACTAGACATTGTCATTTCTAATCAAGTTCAAAGACAACCTGTTGAACCTTTAATATGTCTCTAAGAGATACATTTCTCTTCTATATTGTCCTCCATAATGGCTACAAGTTTCTCTTTCATTATCAATGTCATGTCTATGTCCATAACACCATACTAGTAAGCACAAATATTTAAAACATGCTCATACTTTAATGTTTTAATTAACTTTCATGGATTCAAACTAATCATCTTTAAACATGTATCAAAGTTCACCTTTGGGTAAACACTTAAATACATTTTAATAAATTTTAATGATGCTAAATAAACATACTTTAATTGTATGGTAAAATCACATGAAACGTGCATGTATATCTTTCGATATACAAGCAACAATTGTGTTAACATTTACTTTAATTTCATTAATTATAAGTCGTGATTCATATATATATATATATATATATATATATATATATATATATATATATATATATATATATATATATATATATATATATATATATATATATTATAAAAGCATTTTCTTTTGATTTATGAAAACAAAAAGGAATGTCAACGGTTATTCCAAGAACGGTAAGATCGTGAAGCACACAGCTTAATGTTTTCCTCAGCAAGGTTCACTCTTACTCCTCTGGTAGAATTTATTGACAGCTCCCCAGTAGAGTTTGTTGATACTTCCCCAGTAGAGTTTGTTGATATTTTCTCAGCAGAGTTTGTTCCTGTGGATATAACCAGGTTTTCCCTTTATTGTTAACAAGATGATGGGTTCCTTCGAAGACTTATTATGATGTGTTGGACTCATAAGATCCAGTATTTCTTAGTTGAATACTGGTTTGAGTTTTTCTCCAGACGAGTGTTGTTCGATTTTCCCCAGCTAAGTCTCGATCCAGATTTTCTCCATCTAATGATGTTATGGTCAGTCAGTTGAGCAGTGTTAAGGTCCACCTGTCTTTGATGTTAGTTCCCACGCAGAGATTCATCTTTTGCTGCCCCCAGCAGAAATTATGTGAGGAATCCCCACTAAGAGTTTTACCCTCTAGACGTGTTATTTTTGCTTTGGATATCCCCAAATAGAAAGAAATGTTATTTCCCTATAAGAAGCATTGACAGAGTGGCTGCTTGTCGGGTTTTATCTTGTCTTGTGGATGTCTTTCACTCCAGGTTGTTATACCTAGAGATTTATCCTTGCTGATTTCCCAGCGGAGGCAGTGCTTTATTGCTTCGAATGTTTTCCAAGCATAGAGCAGTGATCTTAATTTCTTAATTTCCCAGGCAGTCCAGGAAGTATTTCTCTCAAGACTATTTTATTCAGAGATTTATCTTCCTAGTGAAGATTGTGCATCGCTATTGCAGCTATTCCCCAGCAAAGTCGCTGATGACGTCTCTATTCAAGGAGTATTGAGATATTGGTCACCTGTTGGGTTTTCTCTCATTTATGATGAGTATTGATCTAAAATCCCCACAACTTGACCTTTTGTTGTTTTCCTCAGCAAGTCCAGGATGCTTTGCTCAGATTTGGTTAATCCCCTGAGAGTTTTCTTGTATCTCCAGCAGATCTGCCTCACTTTCCTAATAGAGCTTGTGTAACTATTCACATGATTATAATCCCCAGCAGATCCATTATTTTTCCGTAGCAGATCTCCTCATCTTATTAAAGTGGAAGTTCATGTGAATTTTTATTATCCCCAAGAAGAGTCAGAAGGTTTGGGTTGTTATGATTCCCCAACAGCTTTCCTTCCATCCTCAAAGCAGAGTTTATATTATTATCCTCTATGTGAATCATTGATATTAGAAGATTGATATTTGGGTTTCTCCCCAAGGAGTATCTTCCTTTCTCCAGCAAGATCAGAGCCTTGTAGTAGGATTTATTTTCCTTTGATGACTTTTGTTTATATCTCGCAGGGTTTCTGCAGCTAAATCCCTAACGGAGTTTCTAATGATATCTCCATCTTGTTGAGATTAGCCGAGTATTCAGTGGCATTGTGATGTTAATTTACCCATGTGTATCCTTATGTCTGTTTTGTCAACATATTCATACTCATATGCATTGCATACACATTCATTTGTTGTGCATAGCATATTGTTGTTGCATTGTGCATCTTGCATTTGTGTTGGTGCTTCCTTGCTCTTTTTTGCTGTTTTCCAAGAGAGCGTGTGTGTCGTCTCTCCATTAGAGTGTCGACCCGTAAGCAGAAAATGCATATCTTTGTCAATTTCCCACTGATTTTATGCCTCGTGGAAGATATTTTCTTTAGCACTCCTCCCCGGTTCATTTGATTGGATTGAATTAATCTCCAGTTGAGATATTTCCTCATCGGGTAGAGTTTTGTTTGACCGTTTCTGTCTGGCTTGCTCTTGGATTGATTTTTGGTCCCTTGCGCTGGCAATAGAAGCTTATTACCTTTGTCGTACTGCCCATTTAGTTGGTAGTAGGTAATATAGCTTGGTTTGGTTACCTTGTCGTAGCTATCAATTCGTTGATAGTTGGTAATTTCTCCTTTTTTAGTTTATTACCTTCGTCCTGCCATTTGTTTGTAGTAGGTAATATTTCTCTTCCTTTTTTAGCTTATTACCTTTGTCGTCCTGCCCATTTTGTTGGTAGTAGGTAATATAGCTTGGTTGATTGCCTCATCGTAATTATCACTTGGTTGATAAATGGTAATCCCTTTTCTTTTGAGCTTATTACCTTTGTCGTTCTGCCCTTTAGTTGGTAGTAGGTAATATAGCTTGGCTGATTGCCTCGTCGTAACTATCACTTGGTTGATAGTTGGTAATCCATTTTCTTTTGAGCTTATTACCTTTGTCGTCCTGCCTTTTAGTTGGTAGTAGGTAATATAGCTTGGTTGATTACCTCGTCGTAACTATCACTTAGTTGATAGTTGGTAATCCCTTTTGCCTTTTGAGCTTATTACATTTTTCGTCCTGCCCTTTAGTTAGTAGTAGGTAATATAGCTTGGTTTGGTTACCTTGTGGTAGCTATCACTTTGTTGATAGTTGGTAATCTCTCCTTTTTTCGAGTTTATTACCTTTGTCGTCCTGCCCTTAGTCGGTAGTAGGTAATATTTCTCGTATCTTTTGAGATTATTGCCTTTGTCATACTGCCATTTGTTGGTAGTAGGTGATATTTTTCATATCCGTTTGGTTGATTACCTTGTCGTAGCTGCCACTTGGTTGGTAGTTGGTGATGTTTCTTTCTGATCATGTTATTACCATATGTCTGGTAGTAGATGATCTTTTCCCCAGCGGAGATTTTTCCCTCCCTGTTGGGATGAGTTTTCCCTCTTTCATTTCTTGTGTTGGTAATTTTTTCCTTAGTGGAATCTTACTCTTTAGTTTTCCCCTGCGGAGTCTGTTTTCTTTTCATTTGCTCCCCAGTGTCTGTTCATCTCTTATGGCATGTTTTCCCCACAGAGGTCTTGTGTCTTCACACCATCCGCATAATCATATCATTTTTGTGGTCTCTTAGGGACAAAATTTGGGTTTATTGTTATATTTAAGTCTCTTCTATCTCATTGAGACAAATATGTTCATCTTTATATCTCCGGATATAAGAAACTTAAATAGGGACAGCTGTAATACCCTAATTTTTACCCCTAAGATCGCACATATCATTTGTATCTCATACCACAAGCAAGATTACAAGCTTTGGTTCTCTTGCCTTCCTCTGTAGGTTTGCTCTTGAGGGAGATCACCGAGCACCCCTATTTTCTTGTTTGCTTTATGTTTGCTTATGTTTACGTTTACTAACCCTTAATTAAAATCCAAAAATATGTTTGTTTTTCCTTTGCTAAAATTTTCAGGAAGAGGTTGGGATCAAGAATGTAAAATACCAGTTCCTCAGCTAGAATGAAATTCATCTGAACAAAGACAAAGTTGATATAGAAACAATTCAGAATCATCTGATCAAGAGTTTCGAAGATTTAATTGACTAGTATTCAAGAAACTCCAAGGTTCATGTGTTTATTTCCATGCCTTCTTTGACAAGTAGAAAGAATCGAGCCAGAACCAAGACAACACATCAAAAAGCATTTTTCTCACTTTTTCACTGTGTTAATCGATTAACACATTTTTACATGCAAATGGTTAATTGATTAACCAGTGTGGTTTTTTGTCTAAAAACAGAATTTTCAAATTCTGCAACATTTGGCACCAAATTTCACTTTGTTTCATCATGAGAATATTCTAGACCATTCATTTTAATTCCCCTACCTCATCATAATCAATTCCCACCATACACCCTCATTAATCACCACTTGATCTTGATTTTGCCTCCAAATTCAAATTCCAAGCCTAATTTTGGCTCCAAACCAAGGTCCAAGCCACCAAAATTCCCAAGCCTAAATTCTATAAATAGAGGCCTCATTTCATTGATTCTACAAGCTTTTGATAGCCAAATTCACCTTACAAAAATTTCTTTCAATTCTTCATCTACCCAAATTCAAAGTTAGTAAGTTCTTCATTGGAGCTTACTAATCTTTGAGCTAAACCTCCATCCAAACACTTTTTCATCATCAATTTCTGTAGATCAAGGCTTTGGAGTGTGGTTCTTGAAGTTGATTTGAAGTATTTTCATATTTGAAGTATTAATTAACTATTCCACCATTGTTGTGCTTGATTCATCTTCCACAATGTGATCTTTTATTGATTCTTATTGCTTGATCTTTGGATCTTGCAAATAGTGTTTCATTGGTGTTATTTGCTGTTGTTTTACTTGAATTTTCATGCTAATTTATATTCATGATCATGAGGTGTTTAAAGAAATGATTGGATCATGAATGCTGAATTTTTTTCAAATTTTTTTGTTGTCATAGCAGTGTTAATCGATTAACACATTTGCACATGCAAATGGTTAATCGATTAACCAGAGCCAGATATGTGTTTTTGGCTTATTTTGAGACTGTTTTGAGTTCTTTTCTTTCTTCTTCCATTTCCTTTTGATCTTTGCCTTGGTTTGCAACTTTAAAGGTCCTATTCCTCTTTAAATTCAATGGACTTAGGGTGTAGATGATGTTGGATAAACATTCACTAATTCAAATCTATCTTTAAAGTGAATTGTTTAATTCATTTTAGGTGCTTTGAGTTAATGATATGTTTAGTGTTTTAATCCACCAAGATGAGTGGTTGAACTTAAAGATGGAATGATTTTAGAATTGTGATTCAATTTGGAATTCCCTTCCTCTCTTCTTCTTCTTTTTTCTTTTGATCGATGAAAATATTCGATATCATTGGAACTTATTTTAAGTTCTTGATGAAGATGAGATCGTTACCTCTTTCTTTTCGTGTGGTATTGTTTTCGGAGAGTGATCTACATATCACTTTTCTAGCATGCGTTAGCACTAACATTGTTATTGACCGGCCTCAGATACTCATGGCTTCTACATAAGTCCGATTACGATTGCTTAACATAGCGCTAAAATGTCCCGAAATCGGAAAACCTTTGTGATTTGTAAGTGAATTATTAGTCTCCTATTCTTCCATGGCGTAGTTTGAAATAGATTGGATTTCTCTTGTTACCCGTGGGGATTAGTTGGCATACTCGTTGATTTTATCCGAGTTGGAGCCCTCCCCATCGTAATGTATGAGAACATGTTTTTATTCTCATGGATGTCTAGTCGAGCATTTCCGAAAACACAACAAAAGTTATTCTCTCATTTTGGATCACTTTTTCTTTATATTGTATATTAATTTGTTTATGTTTATGCTTCCTTATTTCTCCCTATCTCTCTTTATTTTTCATGCTTTATGTTATCATATCATGTCATATTCTTTGTTTATGTTTCCGTCATTTTCCCTTTGTCCACTTGGACCATTATTTTATGTTTATGCTCTTTTTCTTTTGTCCATTTGGACCCAAAAACATTAATAAAGGCTTAAACCCCTAAAAAAACTTGTTCTCTTAATTTTGGACTACGGTTACTATCATTTGCGTTGGACATAAAACTTTGGACTTAGAACTAGGATCTTAACCTATGCTTGGAAGTTTGTGATGGAAAACCTTGGATTTTGGTTACTTAGAGTTCTCTTTTGAAGACTTATCTTAATCAAGGCCTAATCTAAAGAAAATAATGCTTATGTTATGGAGCTTACTTGTGTGGTTAGACCGTTCTAATCCTTAGATTTTATCTTTATGCAATAGGATAGTCCCTTCTTCTTCACCCTTTCTTTAATTTTCAAAATCTCCTCTCTTTTTCAAAACCTTACTGTTTTCGAAACTTAAACTACTTTCATAATAAAACCTTGACGTTGGTCAAGTGATTTTCAAACTTTGTTTTCTTAAATAAATATCAATCAATGTTAATCATACTTTGAATATTTCACAAATACATAAAAAATACAAAAACTCATTCAAACTTTTTTGTGCTTTTGTGCACCTTTTTTTCTTTTAAACCTTTCAAAAAGATTAGACATGAGTCATTTTCTTTGATGTGATGTAAAGCTCCTAACCATGGTATTTTGTGTAAAGTATGGTCACTTTCCACTAGGATGTTGAAGTGATTAGTCTTGCTGATTTTTATCCAAGCAAATCCTCCATCTTAAAATGATGCAAATGCCTCTCTCACATACTTGTGGGTAATTAGTTGAGTAATCTCTCTTGAGAATGACAAGTTGTTTTTTCAAGATAAAATGAATCATAACCAACTAATTTTTGTTATTTGTACCACAATCTACGAGGTTTTGATCCTATATTGCACTTTGTGGGTACTTAGGTATGAGGCAATAATTCTCTCCAATCACAAAAATGTTAAAAAATATTTCTTTTCTCCTCAATCAATTTTCAAACAAACCTTTTCAAACCAAAAACCGTAGATATTTCAAAGATTTCCTATAGATTGTTATAGGCGTTTTGGGTGCTAACACATTCCCTTAGTGTAACACCCCATTTTTAATTATTTAATCGTCTGGTTTTATTTTAATTGTTGGCCTTGTTTAGGGTGCGTGTTTGAGTGTGTGGGGGGTAATATTAGTAATATGGAAATATTATTATTATTATTATTATTATTATTTTTAATAGTATATTTCATATTATTATTATTATGGTTATTATTATTATTAAGATTATTTAGTAAAATAAGACCTAATGTAATTAAGTAGATATTGGGTTAATGGGATTAGTGAGGGTAGTTTGGTAATTGGAGATTAATTAGTGGAAATTGGTAAAGGTTTAGAATAATCAGAATTTTAGAGATAGGAAGAGGAAAAAGCTAAGGAGAGGAAGAACAAGGGTGTGCTAGGGCAAAGATCTTCACCAATTTTCGCAGGAATTAAGCAAGAATTCGAGGTAAGGGGGAGAAACAGGTTTAATATTGGTGATATATTCATGATAGGGTAGTGGGGAGTCCTTAACCCTGTAGGCATTTGTATGCAAAACTGTTGAATTGATGATTGTTGTATATGTTTGTTGTGATTCAGAAAATCGTGCATTAATTGATATGTATTTTCATGAATTGTTGTGGTTGTGCTGTTGTGTGAACATATGTTGCAGACCTGTTGATTGTGACTCGAGTTAGGAGAACGATTTGAGATTATAGACTTATAATACCTGTAGTAATTCTAGATACAAGTGTGAAGATGAAAATTGGACCTAAAATCAATGTAGAAACGATTATAGGACTGGTTGGAAGTGAAGAAGTGTGGAAATCGTAGCAAAATGCAGAATAGTGAGGCTTCTGGTGATTTGTGTAATAGATCTGGCGATACGCGTATCAGGTAAGGCGATACACGTATGGAATGGCGTGATACGCAGCAATACGCGTATGGGAGTTAGGTAGTACGCGTAATAGGAGGGTAATACGCGTATGGTGTTGGAATTTGGGAAATTCAGTGAGAAGACGTCTCTGTCCGTACGCGTACGGCATAAGGCAATACGCGTAAGGACTTGGGCATTGTGAGGGAATATGCGTATGAAGGGAGTCAATACGCGTATGGGTCGGGTGAGCAATCTGGCAATACACGTATGGCATGGGGCAATACGCGTATGGCCAGCGAAGTTGCAGAATATTACCGTTTCACGATTTCTCTCCCGTTTTCGTGTCCGATTTGGTTTCTTTTGGTTTGAGAGGTTGGGAATAGGTGCCAAGTGCTGAGAAATAAAACATTGGTGATGGAAATAATAATTTTAATAATTTTAAGGAATTAATTAATAATTTAGATGTTTGGTGTGCATGAAACAATTATGTAATGATGGTGTTGATGTTATGTTAAGGTGTGATCAGGAGGATCGTGTACATGTGTTTCTGATATTATACAGGTGTTATTGTGCATCATATGTCATGCATTTTCATGGTGATTGGTGGGATGGATCGTTGCTCAGGAGGAGTGTATGCGATTCATCCGTACTTCTATATGAAGAATGGTGGGGGATAGATCATTGCTAAGTAGAGGTGTATGTGATCTATCAGGGGTTCGATTGAGTGAACCAATGAGTCGGTACCGCATGCATGGTGTCGTGTTGCATTACATTATTAATTGATGTTGTTGATGATGTTGGACAGTAGGTCATGTTGGTGTGTTGTTGATTTAGATATGTGAATGCTACCTTCTTATCATGTACTTATTCACCGTTATATATTGAATGTGATTTCTTACCCCTTTGTAGTTGTTGTGTCTGTGCTTCTTCGGAAGTACAGATAACCCAGGTACTTAGGTCGTTTGGATGTTCGTGTTGCCTGTTCGAGTCTATAGGAGTGCTCTGATACGTAACACGGGATGTCGGGATATTTTTGTAGCTGTTTTGATTTTATTACATTCTTTGTTACGTATTCCATTTTATTGAATTATTTTATGGAGAACCTTGTTTTAAGGAACTATTGGTGTATTTGGGCAGATGGCCGTGAATTTGAAACTAAATGATTATTTCCGCTGATTCTTTAGTTAATCTAATACAATAAAGAGCTTATATTGGTTTTGATGATGTGACATTCCACTCTTGGTGAAAACTCTGATTTTAAAGTATTATTTAGTATTTCAATATTGTATTGGGAAAGTGGGGTGTTACAATTGGTATCAGAGCTGGTCGGTCCGTCCGGTCATGTATAGTAGTTGAGTCTGTCCTTAGCATAGGAGTTGTTTGTGTGTTCTGACCTTGTGATGATTGTTGTCCAGTATGACAGGAAGGAATGATACTGCTCTTGCCGCTGCTATGCAAGCCATGGCACAAGCTGTAGAGAATGCCAACCTGGGGGAGGTGCTCAGTTTCGTGACTTAGCACAGTTTTAGAGCAATAAGCCGCCTACATATGAGGGAGGTATCTTAGATCTAGAGGCTGCACAGAAATGGCTGAAGGCAGTGGAGAAGATCTTCAGGACCACGGAATGCAGTGATGCTCAGAAGGTACGGTTTGGTACTCATATGCTGGAAGGAGAGGCTGAGGCTTGGTGGGACAACAGTCGTCAGAGATTGGAAGCTGCAGGTACTGAGATTACTTGGGCTGTGTTTCAAGCTGAGTTTCTGGAAAAGTATTTTCCGGAAGACATTCGTAGTGCAAAAGAGGTGGAATTTTTGGAGCTGAAGCCGGGTGATAAGACAGATGCTGAGTATGCTGGTAAGTTTGAGGAGTTGGTTCAGTATTGTGCTCATTACAATACTGAAGAAGCTATGACTTCGAAGTGTTTGAAGTTTGAGAACGGGCTGCGTCCCGAGATCAAATTGGGAATTGCTTGTCAGAAGATAAGAAACTATCCAGAGCTGGTAAGCAGAAGCAGAATTTATGATAATGACAACAGGGCCAGAATTGCTTATTACAAAGCTGTGAATGAGAAGAAGGGTAAGCAGAGATTTGGAGGTACTCCTTATAGTGCTCCAGCTAATAAGGGGAAACAGAAAACTGATGTGAGAAAGAAACCTAAAGAGAAGGAAACAGGTGTTGATACTCTCAAGTGCTTCAGATGTGGTGGCGCGGGTCACCGTGCTAACAACTGTCAGAATGAGGTGAAGAAGTGTTTCAAATGTGGCAAAGCAGGTCATGTTATAGCTGATTGCAGAACCGCTATGCCTACTTGTTATAACTGTGGAGAGAAGGGTCACATCAGCACTCACTGTGAGAAGCCGAAAAAGTCTCAGGCGTCTCAAACTAGTGGGAAAGTGTTTGTCTTGGTGGGAGCTCAATCCACTGACGAAGAGCGTTCCGTCAAAGGTACTTGTTTTATTAATGATGTTCCTTTGATTACTATCATTGACACGGGTGCAACACACTCTTTTTTTTCTGTTGATTGTGTGAAGAGATTAGGGATTGTGCCGTCTACTCTAGAGCAGAGGATGACGATTGAAACTCCATCTATTGGTTCCGTGGTTACTTCTTTGGTGTGTTTGAAGTGTACGCTGACCGTATTTGGTAGAGATTTCAGAGTGGACTTGATTTGTTTGCCACTCGGTAATCTTGATGTTATTTTGGGAATGAACTGGTTGGAGTTCAATCGGGTTTATATTGACTGCTTCAGGAAGACGTTACTGTTTCTTACTCCTGAAGAGGAAGCATTAGCAGATTCGCTATCTGGTAAGGAGTTAAGGGCGTTGTTGGAAGATGAAGCGAAGCTGTTTGCAGTATTTACCTCGTTATCTGTTGAAAGCAAGACTTCAGTTAATGAATTTCCAGTAGTTAATGAATTTCCTGAAGTGTTTCCGGATGACATCACAGAGTTGCCTCCGACAAGGGAAGTTGAGTTTGCTATTGATCTTGTATCGGGTACCAGACCTATCTCTATGGCACCGTACAAGATGTCTGCATCAGAGTTGGCAGAGTTGAAGTCTCAGGTCGAGGAGTTGCTCGATAAGAAGTTTATAAGACCAAGTGTGTCGCCGTGGGGAGCTCCAGTGTCGTTGGTGAAAAAGAAAGATGGTAGTATGCGTCTGTGCATTGATTACCGTCAGTTGAATAAAGTGACCATTAAGAATAAGTATCCACTTCCTAGGATTGATGACTTAATGGATCAGCTGGTAGGAGCTCGAGTCTTCAGTAAAATTGATCTGAGGTCGGGTTACCATCAGATTAGAGTAAAGGAAGGTGATATTCAGAAGACTGATTTCAGGACTCACTACGGACATTATGAATATGCAGTGATGCCTTTCGGAGTGTCTAATGCGCCGGGTGTATTTATGGAATATATGAATCGTATTTTCCATTCTTATCTGGATCAGTTTATTGTGGTATTTATTGATGATATACTAATTTATTCTAAGTCTGACGAAGAGTATGCAGGTCACTTGAGAATTGCATTGCAGGTGTTGAAAGATAATAAACTGTTTGCAAAGTTCTCGAAGTGTGAATTTTGGTTGAAGACTGTGAGTTTCTTGGGTCATGTTATTTCTGGTGATGGTATCGCGGTGGATCCATCTAAAGTAAGTGCAGTACTTCAATGGGAAGCTCCGAAGACAGCAACGGAGATTAGAAGCTTTTTGGGTTTAGCAGGTTACTATAGAAGATTCATTGAAGGGTTTTCTAAATTGGCGTTGCCGTTGACTCAGTTAACCAGGAAGAATCAAGCTTTTGTCTGGGATGCTGCTTGTGAGGAAAGTTTTGAGGAACTAAAGAAGAAACTGACTACGACACCAATGTTGATTTTACCAAGTTCAAATGATTCTTTTGTAGTGTATTGCGACACGTCTAAGATGGGACTAGACGGTGTGTTGATGCAAGGTGGCAAGGTAGTGGCTTATGCTTCAAGACAGTTGAGGGTGCATGAGAGAAACTATCCTACTCATGATCTGGAATTAGCTGCAGTGGTGTTCGTGTTAAAAATCTGGATACATTATTTGTATGGATCAAGATTTGAAGTATTTAGTGATCACAAGAGTTTGAAATATTTGTTCGACCAAAAAGAATTGAATATAAGGCAGAGAAGGTGGTTAGAGTTCTTAAAGGATTATGACTTCAATTTGAGTTACCATCCGGGAAAAGCTAATGTTGTGGCAGATGCTCTGAGTCGGAAGACAATCCATATGTCTGCGTTAATGGTGAAGGAAATGGAATTGATTGAACAGTTCAGAGATTTGAGTATGGTTTGTGAAACTACACAGGGAAGTATTAGATTGGGTATGCTGAAAGTGAATAATGACTTTTTGGATGTAATTAAGGAAAATCAGAAACTGGATGTGAAATTAGTGGATTTGATGCCTACAGGAGGAGATTATCCTGATAGTAACTTTAAGGTGGATAATGTTGGTGTGTTGAGATTCCGGGGCAGGATTTGTGTACCGGATAATGAGGAATTGAAAAAGGCAATCTTAGAGGAAAGTCATCGGAGTAGCTTGAGTATTCATCCGGGAGCTACAAAGATGTATCATGATTTGAAGAAGTTGTTTTGGTGGTCCGGTATGAAGAGGGACATAACTCAGTTTGTCTATGCTTGTTTGACATGTCAGAAGTCAAAAGTGGAGCATCAGAAACCTTCGGGATTAATGCAACCGTTGGAAATACCTGAGTGGAAATGGGACAGTATTGCGATGGATTTTGTTACTGGTTTACCAACTACGGCGAGGGGCTTTGATGCTATTTGGGTAGTGGTGGATCGGCTTACGAAATCCGCACATTTTATACCAATTAACATTAGTTTCCCGTTGTCGAAGCTAGCGGAGATTTATATCAGGATAATTGTGAAGTTACATGGTGTTCCGTCGAGCATAGTGTCGGATAGAGATCTGAGGTTTACTTAAGAATTTTGGAGGAGTCTACAGGAAGCCTTGGGTTCTAAGTTGAAGTTGAGCTCGGCTTATCATCCACAGACCGATGGTCAGTCAGAGAGGACTATTCAGTCGTTGGAGGATTTGCTGAGAGCCTGTGTATTGGAAAAAGGTGGTGCATGGGATACCCATTTTCCATTAATTGAGTTCACGTATAATAACAGTCACCATTCTATCATCGGGATGGCACCTTTTGAAGCTTTGTATGGTAGGAGGTGTAGAACGCCTCTGTGTTGGCATGAAACAGGTGAGAGTGTGGTGCTTGGACCAGAGATTGTACAACAGACTACTGAGACAATTCAAATGATCCTTGAAAAGATGAAAGCGTCCCAGAGTAGATAGAAAAGTTACCATGATAATCGGAGGAAGGAATTGGAATTCAGTGAAGGTGATCACGTGTTCCTAAGAGTTAACCCAGTGACCGGTGTGGGTCGTGCTTTGAAATCTAAGAAGTTGGATCCTAAGTTTATTGGACTGTATCAGATCTTGCAGAGAGTTGGTGCAGTGGCCTACAGAGTGGCAACTTGCATGATGTGTTTCATGTGTCGCAACTTCGGAAGTATGTTTCAGATCCGTCTCATGTGATTCAGAGAGACGAAGTTCATATCAGGGAGAATCTTACCATAGAGACGATGTCGTTGAGGATCGAGGATCGTAAGATGAAGCAACTCAGAGGAAAGGAGATACCTCCGGTGAGAGTAGCTTGGGGAGGTGCTGCAGGAGGCAGTGTGACCTGGGAATTAGAAAGCAGGATGCGAGAGTCGTATCCAGATTTGTTTCCATCAGGTAAATTTCGAGGACGGAAATAATTTAAGTGGGGGAGAGTTGTAACACCCCATTTTTAATTATTTAATCGTCTGGTTTTATTTTAATTGTTGGCCTTGTTTAGGGTGCGTGTTTGAGTGCGTGGGGGCTAATATTAGTAATATGGAAATATTATTATTTTTTTTTTTTAATAGTATATTTCATATTATTATTATTATTATTATTATGGTTATTATTATTATTAAGATTATTTAGTAAAATAAGACCTAATGTAATTAAGTAGATATTGGGTTAATGGGATTAGTGAGGGTAGTTTGGTAATTGGAGATTAATTAGTGGAAATTTGTAAAGGTTTAGAATAATCAGAATTTTAGAGATAGGAAGAGGAAAAAGCTAAGGAGAGGAAGAACAAGGGTGTGCTAGGGCAAAGATCTTCACCAATTTTCGCAGGAATTAAGCAAGAATTCGAGGTAAGGGGGAGAAACGGGTTTAATATTGGTGATATATTCATGATAGGGTAGTGGGGAGTCCTTAACCCCGTAGGCATTTGTATGCAAAACTGTTGAATTGATGATTGTTGTATATGTTTGTTGTGATTCTGAAAATCGTGCATGAATTGATATGTATTTTCATGAATTGTTGTGGTTGTGCTGTTGTGTGAACATATGTTACAGACCTGTTGATTGTGACTCGAGTTAGGAGAACGACTTGAGATTATAGACTTATAATACCTGTAGTAATTCTAGATACAAGTGTGAAGATGAAAATTGGACCTAAAATCAATGTAGAAACGATTATAGGACTGGTTGGAAGTGAAGAAGTGTGGAAATCGTAGCAGAATGCAGAATAGTGAGGCTTCTGGTGATTTGCGTAATAGATCTGGCGATACGCGTATCAGGTAAGGCGATACGCGTATGGAATGGCCTGATACGCAACAATACGCGTATGGGAGTTAGGTAGTACGCGTAATAGGAGGGTAATACGCGTATGGTGTTGGAATTTGGGAAATTCAGTGAGAAGACGTCTCTGTCCGTACGCGTACGGCATAAGATAATACGCGTAAGGACTTGGGCATTGTGAGGGAATACGCGTATGAAGGGAGTCAATACGCGTATGGGTCGGGCGAGCGAGCTGGAAATACGCGTATGGCATGGGGCAATACGCGTATGGCCAGCGAAGTTGCAAAATTTTACCGTTTCGCGATTTCTCTCCCATTTTCGCGTCCGATTTGGTTTCTTTTGGTTTGAGAGGTTGGGAATAGGTGCCAGGTGCTGAGAAATAAAACATTGGTGATGGAAATAATAATTTTAATAATTTTAAGGAATTAATTAATAATTTAGATGTTTGGTGTGCATGAAACAATTATGTAATGATGGTGTTGATGTTATGTTAAGGTGTGATCAGGAGGATTGTGTACATGTGTTTCTGATATTGTACAAGTGTTATTGTGCATCATATGTCATGCATCTTCATGGTGATTTGTGGGATGGATCGTTGCTCAGGAGGAGTGTATGCGATTCATCCGTACTCCTATATGGAGAATGGTGGGGGATAGATCATTGTCAAGTAGAGGTGTATGTGATCTATCCAGGGTTCGATTGAATGAACCAACGAGTCGGTTCCGCATGCATGGTGTCGTGTTGCATTACATTATTAATTGATGTTGTTGATGATGTTGGACAGTAGGTCGCGTTGGTGTGTTATTGATTTAGATATGTGAATGCTACCTTCTTATCATGTATTTATTCACCGTTATATATTGAATGTGATTTCTCACCCCTTTGTTGTTGTTGTGTCTGTGCTTCTTCGGAAGTACAGATAACCCAGGTACTTAGGTCGCTTGGATGTTCGTGTTGCCTGTTCGAGTCTATAGGAGTGCTATGATACGTAACACAGGATGTCGGGATATTTTTGTAGTTGTTTTGATTTTATTACATTCTTTGTTACGTATTCCATTTTATTGAATTATTTTATGGAGAACCTTGTTTTAAGGAACTATTGGTGTATTTGGGCAGATGGCCGTGAATTTGAAACTAAATGATAATTTCTGCTGATTCTTTAGTTAATCTAATACAATAAAGAGCTTATATTGGTTTTGATGATGTGACATTCCACTCTTGGTGAAAACTCTGATTTTAAAGTATTATTTAGTATTTCAATATTGTATTGGGAAAGTGGGGTGTTACACTTAGCGTAACCAACCCCTTTACCCAGTCTCTGTCTGTTCTTGTTTTATAACTTGTTTAGGTTTTATTCGCTTGTTTTCCTTTCCTTTTGGATAAAACAAAAGTGCGGTGGCGACTCTTTCATTTTTTAGTTAAGTTAATCAATAGCATATACTCACAATTTCCCTGCTACAAGTCTGAAGAACAATTGCTAGTGTGGTTTGACGTAGACTCTGAACTGAAGGCCTCAGCATTCCGACGAGTTTCTACATTTGGTAATTGTGTATCAGCATCTGGTACCATTTAAATTTGGTTATAAAGTTGTGGATTGTTCATACTAGTGAAAGCAAGATGTATTGTCTTATCAACCTGTCAGCTTGAGTCTACAAGATTGCAAGGCTCAAGAAAAGCTAGTACGTTCTATGGATGTCTGCTCCCAATGGCTCTATCAGTACAAAACCTCTTGAAGACTCAAAGGTTAAACGCATTACACACTGGATTCAGAATCTACTGTGCATCCATCTTCAAGGTCTCTTGTACTATGGAGTAAAGGCAAAGACACTAGATCAAGACATTTTCTCGACGGCTAGTTTTTGCAAAGGCTATATATATGGCTGAAGATTCAAGTTTGAATCTTAACAAGGATTCTCCCATTGAAGGGGTAGCAAGATCAAGCAATTATCAACTCTAATGTAATATGCAAATTTTCTGTTTTAGTTTGTAATTGTAAAAGCCTTAATATTTCTTATCATTAAATATCCAAGAAATCTTAAGTGCTTTAGGTCTTTGTTATGGTGATTTCCCGTGCCTCTGATTCTTGTATCTTGTACACCTTATTCTCTATTCTGCTGAGCCTTCGGTAGTTTAGATTATGTCTCCTGCTATGTGTTTGATCAAAAAGTCTTATCTCATTGGGATTCAAGCAACAAGTCTTGAGCCAAGATGCTTAAGCCACGTAAGTCTCATTGCTTAAGTGCTTGAGTCGTGAAAGTCTTATTCAGCTAGTCTGATTGAGCAAGTAGGGAAGTCTCCATCTGAGGGGTGTAAGCAAGGAGTCTCGAGTGCAGCTTGATTAAGGGAAGTCCCAGTCTGGATGGCGAGAAGAGCAAGTGGCTTAGCCAAAGGATATGAGCAAGGGAAGTCTTAGATATATGCTCTAAGCAAAGGGAAAGTCTCAACCAGAAGACAGAAGACCAGGTGGCTCAATCAGATGGTGTGAGAAAAGGTTACGTCTTATACATGTGCTCTAAGAAAGGGATGTCTTAGACAGTTGGTTTGAGCAGTTGTAAAAGTCTTATGCAGAAGCATAGGCGATTGTAATCATGAAGTGGTTATAATGAAAATCTCTTGTGGGGCAAGGGGTCTGGACTAGTCTCCGTTAAGGGAGGAACCTGTATAAATCTTTTGTGTCTTCAAATGTTATTTTATTTACTTCTGTTATATCCCCTGCCAAATGAATTTACTCAGAATATAAACATCAGTTCTGATTCTAAAACTCTAATCAGAAGTTAAATTAAAAGAGAACGCGAAACACAATTCAACCTCCCTTCTTGTGTACTTTTCACACCTTCAATTGGTATTAGAGCATGGCCTGTGCTTAACACTTAACAGTGGCACAGATAAAGTTCCAATAAGAAAAGTATATTTCTTCTTAAAGAAGGAATCAAGTGCCACATGAAAATATCATACGACTTTTCCTACCATATTCAAATGGGTGACTCCATTGACTTTAAATGATGGAAAAGGTAAACATATTTTTAACTCATTGGACTTAATAAAGGGCTATTGAAAATCTATAGAATATCTGTTGCACCACAAAATTTGCCCTCCTTACTTTATTATTAACTGGCTTATGTTGCATTGCATTTTGCATTATCATGTGTGCATATCATTGGTTCTTAGCATGGGGTCAAGGTGCCTGAGGCAGTGCTTCAGAGGGTCAAGCAAGAGTCCTGATATTGTCCAAGAGAGCTCAGGTGGATCATCCTTTCCTAACCAGTGCATAGATTAGGGCTTTGGAGATTCTTGGGTTTATTGCTTCAATGGGCAAGCTCCTTGGGTTTTTATCATCATCAAATGGCATATCTTGTCTTTGTTGGAGAGGATACACATCATATTCAGAGGAATTTGGATTTGGAGACTGTGCTATTTCCTCCTAGACTGAGGGTACCACAACTAGGGTTTGCTATAAAGTCAGTTTATTTTTGATTTTTTGGGCAAGACTTGATTCTATGGTATTCCTTGGGTCCCCAAGTATCTAGGGATGGGAGGTTGCCCATCAGTTTGGTTCAGGAGAAGTTCAAATTGGCTAGTGGATTGAAAATCAGCTGAATTGGGTAAAAGTCAACAGTGAGAGGAGAAGTCAACTGTGGAATTTTGAGGTTCTCTCCAAGGTTTTCAAGGTCTCACATCCTCATATGGTCTCCAAGGTTCAAGTGTCATACCTATTTATCAGGAATCGGGGGTTGGTGCAAAGTTTCTAAATTTGGAAAGTGACCTATAATGAAAAGTTTCCTTTTTGGGCAAGTTCCTGCACTGCATTCAACTTGACTTTTCACCATCAAGAAAGCTTCAAATGAATTTTTCTCCAACATGAAAGTTGAAGATCTTTTCTCCTCTTTCCAACAAGTACTAGTGGGTCCCCGTATCATTTGTGAAACTCAACTTATGGTCAAAAGAAGGCAAAGTGGTTTTTAGGGTTTTTCATGGTGCCATTTTCACAACTTTGGGCATAATGATCTATAACCAATTCCATTGTGTCATGCCACTTTCCAATATTAAAAGACATTCCTTGAGGATTATTTTTGGCCCAAGAATGAAGAAATTCCATGGATTATTATTCACCTTTTTCCCATTATCCAAAATTGCCAAAATGTTAAAAACTCATAAATCAATTATTTTCAAGGCCCAAGTTCCATAGGGGTGTAATTATCAATCCAAATGCTAGTGATCCATCATGGAATTTTTAAGTGAACATGCATGAAGAGAGGTATATTCCACATAATGCAAAATTCCAAAATAATTCAAAAATCATTAAACATGGAATTACCCAAGCCCAATTCATATTCAGAGGCAAACCCTAGTCTTTATAAACCCATCCATGCACTGGTTAGAGTTAGTTACACGTGACATTTAGAGGATTGGAAAATTGGAACCCTAAAGCTTGCTTTCCTTGGATCCCACGAATTACAAAGAGTTTCTCCAAAGTTCTTCCAAAAATCTCTTTCTGGTGATTTCTAGAACACAACCCAACCACCATTCGTAGCCAAAAGCAAGGATTGAAGTTGTGCCATCTCAGGTTGGTGAATTTTTCGTGCTCCTAAAACTCCTCTTTTTTATGTCTATTTTGTTGTGTTTTGTCTGGTGATCATGCTGATATAATTTGTTTTTAATATGGATGTGTATATTGCTTGCTATGTGCATTGGAAGTTTTATGCCCTAACATTAATCCATTCGTTTTTTATTATTCATTGATTATTTGCGAATTTGGATGCCATATTTGGATTCCTGACGTTTTTCTGGTCAAAATAGAGTATCCATTTGCATTTTTTGGAAAAAAACGCACAACAGCTCACCGGAGAAGGTGGTCGGAGCCCTAACTCCGGCGGCTGCCGGAAGTACAGTCCGGCGAGGTGTGTCAATGAGGAAGATGAAGCACAGCCGTCGATTAGCATGATCCGATGGACGTCCTTGCGCCACGTGTTCTATTCATTATGTTTTATTTTATTTAATCGTGTGTGTGCCAGCTTACACTTGTTACCATGCGTCCATCAGATCACGGCCTTCGTTTTAGTTTTATTTTTTATCGCGCGGTGGAGATCGTGACAACCAATTAATGAGGTCATGTGAGGGGCATGTGGCTGGTGCATGGTATGTACCATGTGATTGTGTGTGCGTGTGACTAGAAGGAATGTGGTGTGCCCTTTTGATCCTGGCCGTTGTTTTTCATTAATGCTGATCGTGTGGTTGTAGTGTGATTCACTTATGCACGTTGGATTAGTTGAATGGATGTGATTATTTCTGAACATTGACTCTTACCATGCCCCATTGACTTTCGCCCTTGGGTTCTTGGCGTTGGGCCTCTGCTGTTCGCACCCACCTTCCAGCCCAAATCGTATTTCTAACACATTTTCTTTACTGAATACACCCCTAGCCCATTTTATTTCTTTTTTATTTTATTTTAATTATTACAATTCATATTTAATTTTTTAAATTACTTAATTGCATTTTAAAATTCCCATAAAATTCATACTTCATTTTTATCATTTTATAAAATTTTTACAAATTTTATTTTTTTATTTTTATCACCCAAATTAATTATTTTATCAATTTCCTTTTTGCATAGCACATCTCATGCATACATAAATTTATTTATTTTATTTCTCTGCAATCACAAAACATTTTTGATCCATTCTTTTTGCATTGGTTCACTGACATTCTAAAATACATTAAAATATTTTTTCATCATTTTTAAAATCATTCCATATTACATTTTTGTCCTTCCCTTTGGCACACTGAGCCCTAACTCCCACCTGAACTCTGCCTAATTATTTGAATGACTAATATTTTGATTTTTTGCAGGGACTTTTGATATGTTGTTTACCTCTAGTTGAGGAATCTTAATGTTTAATTTGGGAATTTTAGGAGTTGTTTTTCTAATTATCTGATTTGTTTTCACTTGAGATTTTCTCGCAGACGCATCTTTGACTTTGTATGATTATCTGTTTGAAAAGGCACTTGTGCCATTTGCTTTGGGGCTGTTCTTTGTTTCTTTGATTCATGTTTGGATTATAATTACTATTGTATGCCATTGTTGGATCTCCATTTACCTCATTTCTCTTACTTATGTCTATTATGTACTAATCTTTTATGCAGGGACTAAGGTAAGTTCTTTAAGGGTATGGATAAGTATCCATGGTCACCCTTACTTTTTCCTTCCCTCATCTTCCTCCTTTAGGATTTAGGTTGTCTTCAAACCTCACTAACCGTAGGTCACCCATGCATGATAACTTTAGGATTCATAGTCCCCCTTAGAGTTACCCTTGTGTCTTCTCTCTTCTCATCTCAAATTTCTTTAAAACACTTAATAAGAATAAGGTGTATTGCGCACGAGCCTTAAGTATGGGGAATGAGAAATGAGGGGCTTCCTCTCATCTTTCTAGAGTGCTTAGCGAGCGTCCTGTCTTGGGACAATGTGTTAAGTATTCGCCCCTGTGCCCTAGACTTTGGTGCAATGCAGCTTAGGAACTAACTTAAGCCACTTCTGTCCTAAAAAACACAAACCAACTTCAAACCTTTTTGTCCTTCGGGATCTTCAAACTAAAGGCTATTTTCAAAAAGGGCACGTTACCTTCCGTCTGAGTCGCAAACAGGCATCGACCCTAACTGC
This sequence comes from Lathyrus tuberosus, assembly GCA_022829125.1. Taxonomy (NCBI): domain Eukaryota; kingdom Viridiplantae; phylum Streptophyta; class Magnoliopsida; order Fabales; family Fabaceae; genus Lathyrus; species Lathyrus tuberosus. Next base: position 1,290,186 of record JALAZF010000199.1, on the reverse strand, counting down.
CGGACGCGAACTTAACGTCGCTCATAAAAAACACAAAAAGAACTTGGTCCGAACTACGTTGACTCTGAATTCCCCATTGCACAGAGGGGGTACGTAGGCCTAGGACGTCGACGTCCTACCGAGTCTGTCTTTGTCTTTCCCCTCTCCGTCTTAGTACAGCCCTAGATGATAGTAACTCACCCTTAGAATAGACAACAAGCGTGGATCCCATCGAGTACGATGGACGCGTGGGGTGCTAGCACCTTCCCCTCGCGTAACCGACTCCCGAACCCAGGCTACGGTTGCGATGACCATTCCTTTCCCCCTTCCTAAGGTTTATGCGGTGTTCCTTTTCCCTCTCTTGGGATAAATTTACACGGCTGGCGACTCTGTTTTCCGCGCCACTCTCGCGTTTGTACCTGGATGAAAATCCTGGGAGCGACAGCTGGAGACTCTGCTGGGGACCTGGTTGACCTATGCTGGTCCATCCCTAAGCGAGTCAATCCTAGCGCTTGCTTGTTCTCTTTGGGTATTTTGTTTTGATTTGCTTTATGTGTTGTATTTTATTCTTATTTTTTATTTTTACCGCATTTTCTGCATTTCATTTTTTATTACTGTCATGCTGTTGTGCTGTGCTGGCTGTCTTTGTTTTGCAGGTTGGGTGGGACTGAGAGCTAAGCCCAATACCAAGGCTTGAGAATACCCTAGGACTAGAGTGGAAAGTAGTGGGACCTACGTGCCCACTTGGTACGTTTGTGTGTTCACGAAATTTACAACCAGACGAGGCTATCTTGGGATGCATTCTAACGTGTGTATCTTGCGCATGTTGGGGTGTTGATCTAGAGAGTTGTCGACTCTGGTGACCGATCATTGAGGACCTTAGTGGAAACATCCCTCTTTAGTGGTGACAGTGGCAGACCATATCCCGTGGCAAACCCATTCGCACCCGAGGGCCCGCTTTGGAACTCGCATAGGATGGCCCCTACGTTTTGAAGAGAATCAGTGGAGGCACTCCTCGATTGACTTTAGTACTGTACCCCGAGGGATGAATGTACTATTGTTTCTCGACCTCAGTGCCAAAGCTGAGGACCTTCCGCTTTGGAGAATCAGTTGAGGCCTCCTCGATTGATGATGATGCCAAACCAGAAATGGTGAACGTATCATCATTTCTCGACCTGAGAGCCCGGGATACTGAACATCCTAGTACCCACATGTGAGAGGGGATGGGCGTTTGCAGGTTTGCAGGTAACCGAAACCTTCAACCTACCCTATTTTTCTGGATTTCTCATCAACGTCTGATTATTTGGTTTCCTCAGTGGTTCAGAGTTCTGGTTTTCTGGTTTCTCGTTCAGCTAACAGCACAGCACATCCAACAGTGTGCCTTGACCCCATGTTTGCATGAGCATATCATTTTTCTTGCATTCTGACGTGTTTGAAATTTTTCAGGGCTTGCATCTTACCCTTGATTCCGGTTTTCTAAGGTTACTTCAGTAGGGATGTTCAGAGAAAGAAGACTGTTGCTTATTCATTCCCAGAACCGACTTTGACACTGATTCACAAACTGATTAATATGGCTGGTTCCGGAGTTCGTACAGAGTTCAGTGAAAGGTATGGAAGACTTCTGAAATTTGTCTATAATATCTCCCAGTATGAGAAGGATGCCATTCACACACTTCTTCAGTTTTACGACCCGTCTCTGTGTTGCTTCACTTTCCTGGACTACATCTTGGCTCCAACGTTGGAGGAATTCTCATTTATTTTGGGAATTCCTATCAATCATGATATAGTTTTCTTTTCTAAGGAACACCCCAGTATGAAAGAAATGGTTGTGGCTCTTCATATTAGTGAATCCGTCCTGAACAGTAATGTTGAAGAAAAACAAGGGGTTAAGGGTTTCTTGTTGAAGTTCTTATTTGATCAAGCTTGTATACATGTCAAAGAGAAGAACTGGACTGCTTTCCAAGTTATTCTGGCTGCGTGTATCTATGGGATTGTTCTGTTTCCGAATATTCCTGATCTGGTGGATATGCACGCCGTCAGGATCTTTATTTCGAAGAATCCTATACCTACCTTGCTAGGTGATGTGTATCACTCGGTTCACTACAAGAATGAGAATAGGCGTGGGAAAACTGTAAGTTGCTGTGCACCGCTTTTAGCTACTTGGTTTTTGAGTCGTCTCCCTGAATCTGGCGCTTTCGTTGATACGAAAGATTCTCTGAAATGGTCAAAGAGGGTTATGGGCTTGACTGCTGACAACATTGCTTGGATTAATCGTGACTTGCTAGGAATGGAGATTATTTGTAAATGCGGAGAATTCCCTAATGTTCCCTTGATAGGGAGGAAAGGTGGAATTAATTATAATCCCTCCCTAGCTATCAGACAGTTTGGCTATCCTTTGAAGAATCCACCCGAAGAGCGAGATGTCCGAGAGTCTTTGTTCTTCAATGGTATTGAGGATCAAGGGTTGATAAGGAAAGTTGTGAATGCTTGGAAACAGGTGACTAAGAAGGGTAAGATTACATTCGGGAAAAGTAACAATCGGGCTTTCCCTCCCTATACAGAGTGGATTAAGAAGAGAGCAGAAGAGGAGCTTCTTCCATTCCCGGTAGAACAACCTTTGTACCCTTTGGTGATCGAGCCTCCTACCACCGTTGAGTTGGAGAAATATAACAAATTATGGGCTAAAAAGGAAAGGTTGCGGGAAGAGAATAGTGAGCTAAAGAGAGAGATTTATCAGTGGAAGCATGAGCGGGGTGAAGTTATTCATACCGCCAAGTTAAAGACAGAGCTCCTTGCTAAAGCAGAAAAAGAGCTTGCTGACATGATCGCATCCAGAGAAAGAATGAAACAAGCTTTGGATGGTATCAGTAATGTTCTCAGGTCCAAGGAGGAGGAATTAGGCAAGGCTTTGTTGAAGATTCACAGGTTCAATGATCACCAAGAAACTGCCATGGCTGAGAATAAGAGAAAGGAAGACGACTACATAGCTAAGATTGATCAGTTGAAGTCGACGCTCAAGAAGAAAGACACCAAAATCTTATCAGGGATATTCAAGAGACAGGTAGTCGAAGGTCGACTCAATGAAGCCATAGCCTCCATGGAAGAACTGAAAGTCCAAGCTGAAGTAAAGAAACCTAGACATGAGGGTCCTAACATAGATGGTGCTACTGGAGAAGACGCTTGGGAGCTACATTGCCGATACTTGGATGGGATCATACACAGGAGAGACCTTCTCATTCAAGGGCTAATTCAGAGGCCGAAGCATCCCGATACCAGAAAGTTGTTCAACGAGATTCAAGACTGGTGCAGAAAGCATAATGGATGGGGGGATTGACACTTGTGAATTTTGATGATATGCCATAGTTTTCTGTTCTCTTTTATTGTATGTGGATCACCACCAGGCTTGTTGGTTGGGACCTATGGTTTTTATATTCAGACTTGTTATCTCGGATTTGTGATTGTCGACATTTGGTTTTCCTTTGGTTTTCTTAATATATGAGCAGAAGTTCCGTTCTATCTTGTTATTAAACTGGAATCAAGGGATGGATCGCCCTGTTAATATTCAAACATGTCCATTTACATATTCATAATCATTTTGCATAACAGGTGTTTATCTCCGGTATTCTTATCTTGTTCCAACATCTCAGGCCGTTCGAGAATTGATCATGGAGCAAGTTCAAGCTGAGTTGAGGGAAATGAGAAGCCAGATGGGGCAATTTGGGGAAGACATGCTCCAGGAGCAGAGGATGCTGAGGGAGGAAATTAATCAGTTGAAGACTCAGATGGGTTTGATCATGGAAATTTTGAATAGGGTGTTGAAGAAGGAAGACAGTCCTGTGCCCGCTTCCACAGCAGAGGTTCTCATTTCTCCCGTCTCTTTGGGATCTCCTCTAGACCATGGATTGCCTCGTGAATCCTCTCCACCGTCTGAACTTTTTCATCAACAACTGTTTTTTGAGGGTCTTAATCCAGAAAAGTTTGAAAAGAAGTTTGACCAGATTTCGATGCCATACGCTCAGTTGCTTCAGCACTTGCTCAAGTTTCAGCTGATTGAATTGATTGCTCTGGGACCTCCACACACCAAGTTTCGTATGGGTTCCAATGTCCATGATAGGTGTGAATTCCATTCAGGGGCACCTGGTCATAATGTTGAAGATTGTAAGATGCTCAAGTACAAAGTCCAAGAGCTCATTGACTCAGGGGCAATCAAGTTTACATCAGTTGGCACTGGTAAACAAAGTGATGTTACTCCCAGTGTTGCAAAGGGACTGAGGACTCCCTCTTTTGCCAAAGGATCCACCTCGCGTCAGGGATCTCTTCCACAACCCTTGTTTGTGCCTCAGCCGAATGCGGAAAGGAAAGTGCAAGCGCAGGTGAGGCGCCCAAATCAGCACCGACAACAGAGTTATCAGCAGCAGGGGCAACCAAGACCAAGAGGGCCCAAGAGGATATTTGATCTTGTTCCTATCCCTTATAGTCAGCTATTTACGCGTCTGCTCAAGAAGTCTCTGATTCAAACAAGGGGTACCGCGCCAGTACCGTACCCTATTCCTCCGAATTATGACATGACTGCTAGGTGCGAGTTCCACTCGGGAACGTTCGGGCACACGATTGATGAGTGTAATGTATTCAGGCATAAGGTGCAAGACCTCGTAGACTCGGAGATCATTGTATTCACCGAAGATGATATGTACATCGATGGAAGCCTCCTTTCTCAAATGAACACACAGTCTGCAAGTACGTCCAGACAGAATTAAGCTTCCTCAGCAATGGCAATCTTCAGCTTCTTTACTTGCATTTTCATTTGTAGTTTTTTATTTCTTGTTAAAGCATCGTATGTATGCAAGACTTGTTTGTTTTTTATGATGATATTAATGCAATGAGTATGTTTTCCTTGAAGTAATCCATTCGTATTCACTCTTAAATGTTTTTTTATGCACTGCAATACCAATTTTTCTTTGTTTAGAACTCTTGAGGGAGGATGACGAAATAAGAACGCAGGTTTCTAATGGTACGCTTTTGGATAGAACCCTGTTGAGGATGTACATGCATTGTTTCAAACCCCTAAACACTGGAGATATAAGGGAGATAGACCCTCGTTAACCCCTTTGAGCCTTGAAGTAGGAGTTTCCTTCGTATGAAAAAAACCCTCATAATTAACCCAGGGGCAGAGTAGGCATCAGTTAGTTTGACCGAGCGTTCAAATTTCAAGGAGAGTGTGCGTCTGAGGATCCATTACCTTCTTCCCACCAACAAGAGATGCGAAACCACGATGGTCATCCATCAACAACTAAGGAGTGAGGCAGTCACAACCCTGTCAAGCAAGTAAGACAACCAGTGTCACACGCTTTGTTCAAAAGAGGGATATAAAAAGAAAGAAAAGAAAAAAAAGCCCGCTAAGTCGAAGCGACTTAGGCAAAATTTAGGGTATCCCGCTGGATTTAAAAATCGAAAAAACTCAAAAGAGTCAGTCCAGGCAAAAATTAGGGATCAAAAAGCAAAAGAAAGAAAAAGCAAAAGGCGAAAAGGATTACAAAAGAAAATCCTCGATAAGAATAAATTCGTGTGATTACAGACACAAAAGATAAAAAGGGGTGACCGTCATTCCAAAACTCCCTTAGGTGCCAAACCATTAGTGGCGTAGGTTCCTTAAAGATCATAAACCTTTTGAGAGATGAGCGTTCGGGTCAGATTAACTGAACATAGGACTGGAGAACATCACGGAGAGTGGGTGGGCACCGATAAATTTTGAGCCATAAAACCTTTTTTCTGAAACCGTGAACCATACCACGTTACAACCCTTAAAAGTCCTAACTGAAACAGGGTTTATTTTAAAGGCGTACTTCAACAGGATAGCGTTCCTGACTCCTACGAGTTGTGCTAATAAGGTTTGTTGGTATTGCATGTGCGCATTATTTTGCCATTCAAAAATCAAGGTCGCATCCCTGCAAGTGATTCGTTCACAAGGCTTGGCGACGTATTTTCAATAAACTTCAAGGTTAACATAAGTGTTGCATTAGGATTATCATTCTCATAAATAATTTGTTCTGTTTGAATACATGTGCCTAGACATCAATGGCAGCTTACACAGTGAACGTCAATCAAGAAGCTTGATCCTGCCAAGTTGGGATATTTGAAATTTCTGAAGGACAATCATATCAAAGGGCATGCTGCCAAGAGACTCAGTGTAGAGTGGGCTCTCTGATAAGTGCAAATTGTACCTATTTTTGTATATATGTTTTGTTGCACTTATCGATTCATTTTGGTAAATATCGTGCGAATAAAACCCAATTTATTTGTAAATACGTTTAGTTTACGTTTTCGGTGTATAGTGCGTTATCGTGTAAATATCATTGAGTTTAATCGATTTTCATTTATTTTTCCAGGTGTTCCAGCAATGGGATATTTCCATATTCATAAAGAGCATTGAATAAGCTTTCCAACGCTTCAAACCGTGCGTCAATCGGAGTTACGGTTCAAGAGTTATGAAGAAAACAAATTCTGGTTTTCTGTCATACTCGCTAGGCGAGCCCCCGTAGCGAACACTCGCTAGCTTGTTCGCTAGGCGAACCGGGGCGAACGAAAAGTTCCAGAATCGTGAAAAAACTCAACAGAAAGGCGGTTTACGTTCGCCTAGCGAACGGGGACTCGCTAGGAGAACCTGGAAATGCAGAATTGCCCATTTAAGCCATTTTCATCATTTTTTAGTTATGGGTTTGATATTTTTAGTTCCAAATCCATCCAATAGCATTTTTTGAGTAGAATTAGGCTAGAAAACACATTGGAGCATGAATTAGGATGATCCGGAGTCGAATCCTTCATCAATCGGAGCCGACAACTTTTGAGATGTTTGGTTTTTCTCCATTTCTTCTCTATGTATTTCTCTATTTTGTGGGTTATGTTTGTATTGTTACTCTAAACCTATGTACATGTATTGATCATGGTTGTATAATATATATGCTTTACAAATCATTATCGATGTTTTCCTTGATCTTTTTGCATTTATGTTTGGATTTGTGTTGTGTTAGAGATAAACATCATGAATCTTGATTAAGGATGGATATCTATTGTCTAGACTCTAGAGATAGATTTAGATAATAATCTTTATGGTGTCGGAACTTAATGTCTTCCGTGTTTCGAGGCGTCGTGCGCGAGAGCGTCGACGAGAGTAATACGGTTGCTCTCTCAACTGTGCGTTAGACATAACCTTTGTTGTGAGCGATACGTGATGATTTTGATGAGTATTGTATGTTGAATGCGACCGATTGATAGGTTTACGTTTGTTCTGAGTAGTGTATATTCATGCTTGATAGGTTTCTTCTCTTCAAAGAATGTACTCTTTTTATGTTCATCTTTAATTTTCTGTTTGTTTTTACTTGTAAACCATTTTAATCCAAACTCATAAACGCGAGAGATTGTCGAACGGCATTCTTTCCCTCGAACCGATCTCTGTGGACACGATATAAATCCCGGAGGGAATTCTTCCGAAAATAAATATTTTTGCTTGCTTGCCCTATTCTGCATCCAACAAAATGGCGCCGTTGCCGGGGATTGGTTTTGATATTGAATCGCATTGCGATAGTTTCTTTGTTTTTGAGTTTTGTATATATCGTATATATTGTCTGTTTCCATTATGTTTGTTCAAGTGTTGTATACATTTTGTTCCCGTAACCGTTTGTTCATATGTTTGGTTAGGACACTTACTTTAGGTTTGCGCAGTGAGGCATCACTATGGCATGAAGGAAGTGAGTTTGCTAGCTAAGCAATGTAAAGGCGTCGAGCTTACGACGTAAAACAAGCATGTTGTATTATTTTCTTTGGTTGTGTGGTGAACTTTCATTAAACAAGTTGTACTCGGATTTTTCGTAAACTTCTCAAAACTTCACTTTACAACTTGTTTAATGAAATTTCTCCCTTTCTTTTCGTTTGTTTATATTAATAATTCTTGTTCTCGCTAAGCGAGTTCTGGCGAAGTCACCAGCGAAGGTTTACCTGGCGAACCTTGGTGAGGGTGCCAGCGAGGGAGTGGCAGAAAGTATGCAAAAACCTTCAGTAGGAAAACTAGGTAAATTCGCTGGGCGAGGGAGCCAGCGAATGCTCGCTGATTTGTTCGCGAGGCGAAGGTGCCAGCGAGGGGGGTGGCAGAAACTTTCATTTTTGAAAAACACCCAAACTTCGCTAGGGCGAAGGATGTAGCGAAGGCTCGCGTCGCGAATGATTCCTTCGCTAGGCGAAGGCTGCTAAGATTTTGGTTGTTGTTTGCTCACAGATTTTGATTGACTTATTTGAGGATGCTTTTGTGATTTTCCAAGTTGGTGCGTTTCAACTTGCGGATGTATGGTAATGATATTATTAAGTTTTGTACACGTCCGAGGTATGTATTTATCGCTTTCTATACTGTAGCATATTCATGATACTTAGGCATTTTACAAACTTCCATGCCATCCATTCTTTTGTATACTTGTTCTTATTGTGAATCACTTTAGTTCCCAACCTTTTTGTGAGGTGGCTTTCCATTGTTCATATATGCTCGGAGTACCGACATTCTTGTTTTACTGGATTTTATTATGTTGAATTTGTTGTTTGTGTTGTTTATATGAATGCATGAAAGTGATCAAGGCAATTGTTTCATTTTGAGCACAACTACCTTAGCCAAATAGTCAATTCACCCTGTGAGTGTGTGATCATTTGTAACCCCTTTGAGCCTTTGGTCATTATCCATGTTGTTTGAGTTTGATGCTTGTCTATGAGTGTCAAATTTACTTTTTGTATGGATTTTGATTGATTATTTTGTTCTTGGACCTCAACTTTGTGTTGTTGTATGGATTTTTTCCTTGCCTTAGAAAGTAGGGAGTATTCACATGATGGTGTGGTTGAATTCAAGTTGGGGAGAGAATGGTTGTTTACTCATTGGTTGGATTCTATGAGGATTGAAAAAGAAAAGAAAAAAAAAGAGAAAAATATGACAAAGAAAAGAAAAGAAAAAAGTGAAAAAGAAAGAAAAAAGAAAAATCCTTGAAAAAGGAAACAAAAAGAGTTGCAATAATTGTGCTAAATAAGTATTGTGTTGTGTGTAACACTTGGGATGAAAGAAGAAGTTTGATTGAAATTTTGGTGTTTGAATCTTTGTGAGTTGATCACTCCCTTAGGTTTAGGCAAGTTTTTGTTTCAATTACCTTTAGAAATTGGCCCTTGTTTGTTTACCCGACCACGTTACAACCTTGAAAGTCCTTGTGATTCTTGCCTTTGTATTCTCAATATGAATTTGTGGATGTATGCATAATTTAGTCTTTTGTTTGCAAGATTGTTGTGTGAGTGAAAGAACCTCATTTTTTGTTTTTTCATCTACCGATGATTGTTTTTGCTAGGTGTGATTCACATTGGAACTTGTGTTGTTTTAGAATTTTTGGCATGACTTTTGTACTTTGCTTTTGTTTCGTGACTATGTTATCGTTGCAGTTTAGTGGTAAGTATTTACTTTTTGTGTGTACCGTTGTCATTTGAACCATTCATTCGTTTCCGTTTTTCAAAACCTGTTGATTCGTCTTTCTTTGGATATCGCTTTTGCATTTTCAAGTTTGTTTGATTTTTGTTTGTGGACAAACAAGTAGGTAAGTTGGGGAGAGTTTGATAAGTGCAAATTGTACCTATTTTTGTATATATGTTTTGTTGCACTTATCGATTCTTTTTGGTAAATATCGTGCGAATAAAACCCAATTTGTTTGTAAATACGTTTAGTTTACGTTTTCGGTGTATAGTGCGTTATCGTGTAAATATCATTGAGTTTAATCGATTTTCATTTATTTTTCCAGGTGTTCCAGTAATGGGATATTTCCATATTCATAAAGAGCATTGAATAAGCTTTCCAACGCTTCAAACCGTTCGTCAATCGGAGTTACGGTTCAAGAGTTATGAAGAAAACAAATTCTGGTTTTCTGTCATACTCGCTAGGCGAGCCCCCGTAGCGAACACTCGCTAGCTTGTTCGCTAGGCGAACCGGGGCGAACGAAAAGTTCTAGAATCGTGAAAAAACTCAACAGAAAGGCGGTTTATGTTCGCCTAGCGAACGGGGACCCGCTAGGCGAACCTGGAAATGCAGAATTGCCCATTTAAGCCACTTTTCATCATTTTTTAGTTATGGGTTTGATATTTTTAGTTCCAAATCCATCCAATAGCATTTTTTGAGTAGAATTAGGCTAGAAAACACATTGGAGCATGAATTAGGATGATCCGGAGTCGAATCCTTCATCAATCGGAGCCGACAACTTTTGAGATGTTTGGTTTTTCTCCATTTCTTCTCTATGTATTTCTCTATTTTGTGGGTTATGTTTGTATTGTTACTCTAAACCTATGTACATGTATTGATCATGGTTGTATAATATATATGCTTTACAAATCATTATCGATGTTTTCCTTGATCTTTTTGCATTTATGTTTGGATTTGTGTTGTGTTAGAGATAAACATCATGAATCTTGATTAAGGATGGATATCTATTGTCTAGACTCCAGAGATAGATTTAGATAATAATCTTTATGGTGTCGGAACTTAATGTCTTCCGTGTTTTGAGGCGTCATGCGCGAGAGCGTCGACGAGAGTAATACGGTTGCTCTCTCAACTGTGCGTTAGACATAACCTTTGTTGTGAGCGATACGTGATGATTTTGATGAGTATTGTATGTTGAATGCGACCGATTGATAGGTTTACGTTTGTTCTGAGTAGTGTATATTCATGTTTGATAGGTTTCTTCTCTTCAAAGAATGTACTCTTTTTATGTTCATCTTTACTTTTCTGTTTGTTTTTACTTGTAAACCATTTTAATCCAAACTCATAAACGCGAGAGATTGTCGAACGGCATTCTTTCCCTCGAACCGATCTCTGTGGACACGATATAAATCCCGGAGGGAATTCTTCCGAAAATAAATATTTTTGCTTGCTTGCCCTATTCTGCATCCAACACTCTCCCCAGTAAGTCGTGTTAAGATGTAGCCAATCTGGGGCGGTTACGTCGAGAAATCTCTCCGAAATTCAGTTATTCTGGGGCATTCATTCTGAGATCATGGGCAAAGTCACTTCAAAGCTCATATTGGGGCAGGCCACCTCTAGAGCGTGGGAGATTGTCCACTCCTGAAAATGGTTAATTGAAAGCACTTCCTCAAGGTACTAAAGCAGAGTATTTTTAAGTCATTATGATCCCTTTCGAGGTAATGTACGTCATAGATTATGATGACTGGGGCAGTTATGTCGAGATATGATAAATCTCTCCAAGATTTTGAAGACCCTGGGGCAGTGCGAATGCCCGGTCTTCTATAAAATCCTCTTGAGATGATTTCTTCCGTTAGACCTGGTGGTCTGGGGCAAGTGGAAATTTCAAAGGGCCGTTTACGACCTTAGAAACAAGTCAGGATTGGATGGCAATAGGATTGTATTTCCCCAGCAGTTTGCTCTCCCCAGCATTGAGATTGCACTTTCCTCAGCAGAGCATACTTTCCCCAGCAGAAGACCTGGAAAGTATTTTCTCTGGATCAAGACGTTATTTCCCCACAGAATCAGGGTGTTCACTTCCCCCATCCAGTCAGGAAGCGTACTTTCACCAACAATGTCATATTCTAATCCCCAGCAAGGTGGGGGTAAGGGCATTCTTCCCTTCGGCAGTTCAGAAGTATCCCCAAGCAGGATGGTATTATGGGTTGGTATCCCCCAGCAGGTGTAACGCCCCAGTTTTGGTCTTTTATTTTAATTGAGTCGTTTTTGATTATTTTATTATTATATTATCTTATTTCTGACTTTTATGTGAAAATATGTTATTTTTCGTCGTGAATATATTTTATCGGGTTTTGGGAACGTTTGCGAGATATTTGAGTGTAAGGGTATTTTGGGCATTTGGGTGTATTTTGTTAAGTTAGTAAAGAAAAGAAAAATAGAAATAGAGAGAAAAATAGTAGAAGAGAAAAGAAAGAAAGAAAAGAAGAAAAGAGAAGAAAAGAGGAGAAGAGAGAAAAGAGAGAAATTGGAGAAAAGCTTGGGAAATCAAGAGAACAAGTTCTAGGAATCGATTAATCGGGTAAGGGTGTGAAACTCGATTATCTTATTGTTGTGTATGATTATGTATGTGGGGTTGCATGTTGTATTGTCTCGTTCGGTAGTTTTTCGGATATAGGTCGAAATCGTGTATTCGAGTAGAAATCGATGTTTTCACGGACGGAATTCGATATAATTTGTGTTGTATGATCTATGTATATGTATGAACCATTGCTAGTAATTGTTTTGCTGTTGGAAATGATTTGGGGAAGAAAATGGGAAAAATTGGAGGTATGGAACAGTGTTCACGCAGCAGAATTTTTCTGCTTCTGGTGCAGAGCGCCGGGCAATGCGTCATTTTCGCCAGGCGGTTCAAGAGGCGCAGAGGTGCCAAGCTTCTGCCTCTTTGAATTATTTTGGAGGATTGGTATCGCCTGTGTTTCGCCGGGCGAAGCAGAGGCGAAGCGCGTTTCGCCGGGCGGTGAGCATGCCTCGCCGGGCGGTGGGTGGTTTTTGAAAACAATTTTCCTTTTGTTTTAAAATTCATATCTTTCGAACCGTAGTTCCGATTTGAGTGATATTTATATCGTTGGAAAGCTTATGAAATGTACTTTTGGATGATGAGAATTTTGGAATTGCTAGCCGATTTAATTATGTCGGAAAAATCGGGAATAGTGTCGTTTGTCGACTTTTGCTGTTATAATTGTGTGAATTGGATGTGTAATGTACGCCATACTGTTAATATGAATGTTGTATGGATTATGTGCTGTGTTGGGATGAGAATACTATGTGTCGATGATGATTTTTGGCCTAAGGGCAAGAAAATACTATGTGTGGTATTTGATGATAAATGCATGATCATGAATGTGTGTATGTATGCAATGTGAATGTCATGAGTCATTGTATGCCAAGCATCATGATATGTATTGTGGAAACATCCTGAGTGGAGGTTTAATTCCTGAGGGAATTTGCTATAACATCGTGTGCCTCGAAAATATGAGGCGCTGCCTGAGGACCTAAAGCGATGGTTGTAGACGATCGTGTGCCCATGATGGGACTTAAAGCGATCCATAACGTCGTGTGCCTCGAAAATATGAGGCGATGCCTGAGGACTTAAAGCGACGGGTGAACATCGTAGACCCGACGGGGTGTTACTTGAGATTCTCAGTAACGAGCGATGGTTCCAGTAGTTCCTGAGTGAACTGGTGATGAGACATGAGAAACAATGGAAGTCGGTACCGCATGACATGTGCATAGAGTCGTTGTGTCGGTCTCTGTGTATTTGCATAATCATGGATTAAATGTGTATGTTAATTGTGAATGTGATAATGTGATGGAATATGTATAATTGTGTTGATGAGGAGTGTATTATGGGTGATTGACGGGTATTGGTGAGGAATACCTGATAATTGTACTATGTTATGTTTTATTCGATTGTGGTGCATTTGTGGTGAGAACTTTATACTTGTGTGTTTTTGTGTTAATATATAATTTTACTCAACGGTATTATGATTGTTTTTCTCACCCTTCTGCTGTTTTATAATGCTCTATGAGGCATTGCAGATTAGAGTTGCTGGAGGTCTTTTTGTGAAGCTTTGCGTCTTCATTCTTTTGTCGGTCGGCTCTGATATGTGACACCGGGTAGTTAGGGTGGCCGTGTTGTGATTATTGTTGTATTATGTATATATATCTTTTGACTTGTACATGTATAACTTGGTGTATGACAACTTTCATGATGTATATATGTTATTCAGTTTTAGATTTTCCTTTTTTATTCTAAAATCTGAAATGTGGGTGTAAGGAACTGAGTTCCTCTGTTGATTGCTACCCCACTGTTGCATATCTTAATGAGCAGGTGTTGTATGTTATGTGGGTTTCAAATTGATGTGACCCTCCCGGTCTATGCCATGTTTTCAAATATACTCTGATGAAATTTCGAATTTTTATTTACCGCTTTAATAGCCTTGGGGTATTAGATTGGGGGTGTTACATTAAGTGGTATCAAAGCCAGTTTGTGCCAGTTTGTGCCAGTTGGTGTCAGTCTGTGTCGGTTGTGTCAGTCCTGGTTGGTCGCTGTGGTTGGTTGAGCTGTTTGTTTAACCATAGTTTCTGTTATTGGAAGTGAACAGAATATGGCTGGAAGGAACGATGCTGCTTTAGCTGCTGCTATGCAGGCTATGGCTCGTGCTGTGCAGGGTGCACCGAATGCTGGGGAGAATGATGAGTTTAGGAAGAATAGGCCACCTGTCTTCAAAGGGAGACATAATCCTGATGGAGCGCAGATTTGGCTGAAAGAGATTGAGAGGATTTTCAGGGTGATGGATTGTGATGAGGACAGTAAGGTGAGACTGGGAACTCACATGTTATAGGAAGAAGCAGATGACTGGTGGGTCGGTACTCGTCAGGTGTTGGAAGCTGCGGAGGACGAAGAGATCACTTGGGAAGTGTTTAGCCGAGAGTTTCTAAGGAAGTATTTTTCCGAGGATGTCCGAGGAAAGAAAGAAATTGAGTTTTTGGAGCTAAAGCAAGGTAATATGTCTGTTGTGGATTATACCGCTAAGTTTGTTGAGCTGGTGCAGTTTTATCCTCATTATGCTGAAGCGACCGCGGAATTCTCTAAGTGTGTGAAGTATGAAAGTGGATTGCGTCCTGAGATAAAACAGGCGATCGGTTACCAGAGGATAAGGAGGTTTGCTGATTTGGTGGAATGTTGTAGGATTTATGATGAGGATAGTAAGGCTCGATCTACTCACTACAAAAGTGTAAGTGACAGGAAAGGGAAGCAGCAGTTTCGTAGTGGTCCGTATGTAACACCGGCGGATAAAGGTAAACAAAGGGGTACTTTTGATCGAAGGTCAGGTGGAGGTGGTATGTTTAATGCTCCGAGGTGTTTTAGATGTGGTGGATTGGGACATCGTCAGTCCGAGTGTAGGAAGAATTTGGATAAGTGTTCTAACTGTGGAGGTGAAGGACATGTTGTGGCTGATTGTAAAAGGAAGAATGTGGTGAAATGTTATAACTGTGGGGAACCTGGTCACATTAGCTCGAAGTGTCCGAATCAGAAGAAAGCTCCGACTAGTGGCAAGGTGTTTTCTTTGGCAGGGACTCAGACTTCAAGTGCAGATCGTCTGATTCGAGGTACTTGCTTTATTAATAGTACGCCTTTAGTTGCTATTATTGATATTGGAGCGACTCATTCGTTTATTTCGTCTGAGTGCGCAAAGCGTTTGAATCTTGTGTAGTCTTTGATGGATGGTGAGATGGTTATTGATACTCCAACGATGGGGTCAGTAACTACTTCTTTGGTGTGTTTGAGTTGTCCTTTGACCATTTATGGTAAAGACTTTGAGATGGATTTAGTGTGTTTTCCGTTGGAAGGTTTGGATGTAGTTTTGGGAATGAATTGGTTGCAATTTAATAGGGTTCATATTGATTGTTATCATAAGCTGGTAAGGTTTCCTTCTCTGGAGGAAGACGAAGACTCGAGTTTCTTAGCTACCAAAGAGTTGAAGAAACTTTTGGCGGAGGAAGCTCAGTTGTTTGGATTGTTTGTATCCTTGGCCGTGGATAGTCAGGTGTCGCTTGAGGTGTTTCCTGTTGTGTGTAAATTTCCTGAAGTGTTTCTTGAGGATATTTCAGACTTGCCGCCAGAGAGAGAGGTGGAGTTCTCGATAGATCTAGTTCCTGGTACTAGACCTGTTTCTATGGCACCTTATAGAATGTCGGCATCTGAGTTGGTAGAGTTGAAGAAGCAGTTGAATGACTTGTTGGAGAAGAGGTTTGTAAGGCCAAGTGTTTCTCCTTGGGGTGCGCCAGTTTTGTTGGTGAAAAAGAAAGATGGAAGTATGCGATTGTGTATTGATTATCGCCAGTTGAATAAGGTGACGATTAAGAATAAGTATCCGCTTCCAAGAATTGATGATCTGATGGATCAGTTGGTTGGTGCTTGTGTGTTTAGTAAGATTGATTTGAGATCCGGATATCATCAGATAAGGGTGAAGGAAGAAGATATTCAGAAGACGGCCTTTAGGACACGATACGATCATTATGAATATTCTGTGATGCCGTTTGGGGTTTCTAATGCGCCTGTTGTGTTTATGGAATACATGAATAGGATTTTCCACGAGCATTTGGATCGATTTGTTGTTGTATTTATTGATGACATATTGATTTATTCTAAGTCTCGCGAGGAGCACGCGGAACATTTGCGTATTGTTTTGCAGGTTTTGAAGGAAAGGAAGCTTTTTGCAAAATTGTCCAAGTGTGAATTCTGGTTATCGGAAGTGAGTTTTCTTGGACACGTGATTTCAGGTAACGGTATTTCTGTGGATCCATCTAAGGTAGAAGCAGTTCTACAGTGGGAGGCTCCGAGATCTGTTACTGAAATTCGTAGCTTTTTGGGTTTGGCCGGTTATTATCGACGGTTCATTGAGGGGTTTTCGAAGCTAGCATTGCCTTTGACCCAGTTGCCTTGTAAAGGTCAAGCGTTCATTTGGGATATTCGGTGTGAGGAGAGTTTTAATGAGCTGAAGAGAAGATTGACGACAACTCCGATTTTGATTTTGCCGAATCCTACTGAACCATTTGTGGTTTATTGTGATGCTTCTTTGATTGGTCTAGGTGGTGTTCTGATGCAAGAAGGTAAGGTTGTAGCTTATGCTTCGAGGCAGTTGAGAGTGCATGAGAAGAATTATCCTACTCATGATCTTGAATTAGCGGCTGTGGTTTTTGTGTTGAAGATTTGGAGGCATTATCTTTTTGGTGAGAGGTTTGAAGTTTTTAGTGATCACAAGAGCTTGAAGTATTTGTTCGATCAGAAGGAATTGAATATGAGGCAACGTAGGTGGTTGGAATTCTTGAAAGACTACGACTTTGGCTTGAATTACCATCCTGGTAAAGCTAATGTGGTAGCTGATGCGTTGAGTCGGAAATCGTTGCATATGACGGCTTTGATGGTTAAGGAATGGGGACTTTTGGAATCGTTTAGAGATTTGAGTTTGGTATGTGAAGTGACTTCGGATAGTGTAAGGCTTGGGATGTTGAAGGTTACTAATGATTTTCTGATGACGGTTAGTGAGAAACAGAAGTTGGATTTGAAATTTGTGGATTTGATGTTGGTTGGGGGAGGAGATGCGAATAGTGATTTTCAAGTGGATTCTAATGGTGTTTTGAGGTTTCGTGGACGGATTTGTATTCCGGATGATTCGGAGTTGAAAAGGATGATTTTAGAGGAAGGACACCGGAGTAATTTGAGTATACATCCTGGAGCGAATAAGATGTATCAAGACTTGAAGAAGATTTTCTGGTGGTTTGGTTTGAAAAGAGATGTGGCTCAGTTTGTGTATGCTTGTTTGACTTGTCAGAAATCGAAGGTGGAGCATTTGAGGCCTAGTGGTTTGTTGCAACCGTTGGATGTTCCTGAGTGGAAGTGGGATAGCATTTCGATGGATTTTGTAACGGGGTTACCGAACACTCAGAGGGGGCATAATGCTATTTGGGTGGTTGTTGATAGGCTGACTAAATCGGCTCATTTTATTCCGATTGACATCAGTTTTTCTTTGGAGAGGTTGGCTGAGATTTATATCAGTGTGGTAGTGAAGTTGCATGGAGTTCCATTGAGTATTGTTTCTGATCGAGATCCAAGGTTTACATCGAGATTTTGGGAAAGTTTACAGAAGGCTTTGGGTTCTAGATTGAGATTGAGTTCGGCTTATCATCCACAGACGGATGGTCAGACGGAGAGGACGATTCAGTCGTTGGAAGATTTGTTGAGGGCTTGTGTTTTGGAACAAGGTGGTGCGTGGGATAGTTATCTTGCATTGATTGAATTCACGTATAATAACAGTTTTCATTCTAGTATTGGTATGGCGCCGTTTGAAGCATTGTATGGACGAAGGTGTCGGACGCCGTTGTGTTGGCACGAATCTGGTGAGAGGACAGTGGTTGGACCAGAGTTGGTGCAACAGACGACAGAGAAAGTGAAGCTTATTCGAGAGAAAATGAAGGCTTCTCAGAGTAGGCAAAAGAGTTATCATGATCGGAGACGGAAGGATCTTGAGTTCCAAGAGGGCGATCATGTATTTCTGAGGGTTACGCCGGTAACAGGTGTGGGTCGTGCTTTGAAATCGAAGAAACTTACTTCTCGGTTTATTGGTCCTTACCAGATATCTGAGAGAGTGGGTGCTGTGGCGTATAGGGTGGCGTTGCCGCCGAGTCTGTCGAATTTGCATGATGTGTTCCATGTTTCACAGCTTCGGAAGTATGTTCCGGATCCGTCGCATGTGATTCCGATGGATGAGGTTGAGGTAAGAGAGAATCTTACAGTTGAGGCATTACCAGTTGAGGTTTTGGATCGCGAGGTGAAGAGGTTGCGAGGCAAGGATATTGCACTTGTGAAGGTAGCGTGGGGAGGCGCTGCTGAGGGTAATTTGACTTGGGAATTGGAGAGTCGGATGCGGGAGTCGTATCCAGAGTTGTTTGTTTCAGGTGAGGTTTTCGAGGACGAAAATTTCTAAGTGGGAGAGAGTTGTAACGCCCCAGTTTTGGTCTTTTATTTTAATTGAGTCGTTTTTGATTATTTTATTATTATATTATCTTATTTCTGACTTTTATGTGAAAATATGTTATTTTTCGTCGTGAATATATTTTATCGGGTTTTGGGAACGTTTGCGAGATATTTGAGTGTAAGGGTATTTTGGGCATTTGGGTGTATTTTGTTAAGTTAGTAAAGAAAAGAAAAATAGAAATAGAGAGAAAAATAGTAGAAGAGAAAAGAAAGAAAGAAAAGAAGAAAAGAGAAGAAAAGAGGAGAAGAGAGAAAAGAGAGAAATTGGAGAAAAGCTTGGGAAATCAAGAGAACAAGTTCTAGGAATCGATTAATCGGGTAAGGGTGTGAAACTCGATTATCTTATTATTGTGTATGATTATGTATGTGGGGTTGCATGTTGTATTGTCTCGTTCGGTAGTTTTTCGGATATAGGTCGAAATCGTGTAATCGAGTAGAAATCGATGTTTTCACGGACGGAATTCGATATAATTTGTGTTGTATGATCTATGTATGTGTATGAACCATTGCTAGTAATTGTTTTGCTGTTGGAAATGATTTGGGGAAGAAAATGGGAAAAATTGGAGGTATGGAACAGTGTTCACGCAGCAGAATTTTTCTGCTTCTGGTGCAGAGCGTCGGGCAATGCGTCCTTTTCGCCGGGCGGTTCAAGAGGCGCAGAGGTGCCAAGCTTCTGCCTCTTTGAATTATTTTGGAGGATTGGTATCGCCTGTGTTTCGCCGGGCGAAGCAGAGGCGAAGCGCGTTTCGCCGGGCGGTGAGCATGCCTCGCCGGGCGGTGGGTGGTTTTTGAAAACAATTTTCCTTTTGTTTTAAAATTCATATCTTTCGAACCGTAGTTCCGATTTGAGTGATATTTATATCGTTGGAAAGCTTATGAAATGTACTTTTGGATGATGAGAATTTTGGAATTGCTAGCCGATTTAATTATGTCGGAAAAATTGGGAATAGTGTCGTTTGTCGACTTTTGCGGTTATAATTGTGTGAATTGGATGTGTAATGTACGCCATACTGTTAATATGAATGTTGTATGGATTATGTGCTGTGTTGGGATGAGAATACTATGTGTCGATGATGATTTTTGGCCTAAGGGCAAGAAAATACTATGTGTGGTATTTGATGATAAATGCATGATCATGAATGTGTGTATGTATGCAATGTGAATGTCATGAGTCATTGTATGCCAAGCATCATGATATGTATTGTGGAAACGTCCTGAGTGGCAGTTTAATTCCTGAGGGAATTTGCTATAACATCGTGTGCCTCGAAAATATGAGGCGCTGCCTGAGGACCTAAAGCGATGGTTGTAGACGATCGTGTGCCCATGATGGGACTTAAAGCGATCCATAACGTCGTGTGCCTCGAAAATATAAGGCGATGCCTGAGGACTTAAAGCGACGGGTGAACATCGTAGACCCGACGGGGTGTTACTTGAGATTCTCAGTAACGAGCGATGGTTCCAGTAGTTCCTGAGTGAACTGGTGATGAGACATGAGAAACAATGGAAGTCGGTACCGCATGGCATGTGCATAGAGTCGTTGTGTCGGTCTCTGTGTATTTGCATAATCATGGATTAAATGTGTATGTTAATTGTGAATGTGATAATGTGATGGAATATGTATAATTGTGTTGATGAGGAGTGTATTATGGGTGATTGACGGGTATTGGTGAGGAATACCTGATAATTGTACTATGTTATGTTTTATTCGATTGTGGTGCATTTGTGGTGAGAACTTTATACTTGTGTATTTTTGTGTTAATATATAATTTTACTCAACGGTATTATGATTGTTTTTCTCACCCTTCTGCTGTTTTATAATGCTCTATGAGGCATTGCAGATTAGAGTTGCTGGAGGTCTTTTTGTGAAGCTTTGCGTCTTCATTCTTTTGTCGGTCGGCTCTGATATGTGACACCGGGTAGTTAGGGTGGCCGTGTTGTGATTATTGTTGTATTATGTATATATATATATATATCTTTTGACTTGTACATGTATAACTTGGTGTATGACAACTTTCATGATGTATATATGTTATTCAGTTTTAGATTTTCCGCTTTTATTCTAAAATCTGAAATGTGGGTGTAAGGAACTGAGTTCCTCTGTTGATTGCTACCCCACTGTTGCATATCTTAATGAGCAGGTGTTGTATGTTATGTGGGTTTCAAATTGATGTGACCCTCCCGGTCTATGCCATGTTTTCAAATATACTCTGATGAAATTTCGAATTTTTATTTACCGGTTTAATAGCCTTGGGGTATTAGATTGGGGGTGTTACAGCAGGTCTTAAGCCCGTCTATTGTTGGCAATCCTCAGCAACAAACTTCCGGTTCCGTTATTGGCGTCCATTCTCAACTCCCCCAGCAGAGAGGAAATCTCAGGTTTTGGATGTTACCTTCAGTAGAGGACAGGCATGATCCCCGGTAGTGTGGATATTCTTTTGGGACTTCATCCCCAGCAAAAAATTGTTCATCCAAGGAGTCGATCAGTGTGATCCTTCTCAGCAGAGTTCCTAGGTTCAGAAGATAATTTATTTTTGTCATCCCCGGCTGAATTGATCTTTTCTCTCCGGCATTTATTTTGCTGGAGGGACCCTTTTTACATATCATAAGCATTGCATCCTCAAAACGCGTAGCATTTCCACTTCGTGTGAAGCATTACGGCAAAATTCAAACATTTGCATTCCAAAGCATAAGCCAGGTTTGATACTTTCCTTGCCAGTTCTCTTTCTCAGCAGAGATGGCATAACTCAGGAGATTTTGGAGGGATGCGTTCCTCATACTTGTGCTCCCCGGCAGAGTCTTGTATTTAGACTTCACCTTCCCCAACGGAGTCATCTTATCTGTGGATCAGGAGTCCGTTAGAAGTTTGTCTTTGTTTGCCTCATTTTGGCCTTTTTCTTTTGTGAGTCTTGTTTCACGTTATCCCCAGTGAAGTCCACTTTATGTTGGTTATCCTTTGTGGGTACGATTGAGGTCGTATTCGTGTTTTCTTTGTAGGTAGAGTGATTGAGGTCAGTCTTCCTTTGCGGATATAATTGAGGTTGTATTCGTTTTGTGGATGCGATCGAGGCCGTATTCGTATTTTCTTTGTGGGTAGAATGATTGAGGTCAGTCTTCCTTTGAGGGTGCGATTGAGGTCGTATTCGTTTTTTCTTTGTGGGTAGAGTGATTGAGGTCAGTCTTCCTTTGAGGGTATAATTGAGGTTGTATTTGTTTTGTGGGTGCGATTGAGGTCGTATTCGTTTTTTCTTTGTGGGTAGAGTGATTGAGGTCAGTCTTCCTTTGCGGGTATAATTGAGGTTGTATTCGTTTGGTGGATACGATTGAGGTCGTATTCGTCTTTTCTTTGTGGGTAGAGTGATTGAGGTCAGTCTTCCTTTGCGGGTATAATTGAGGTTGTATTCGCTTTGTGGGTGCGATTGAGGTCGTATTCGTTTTTTCTTTGTGGATAGAGTGATTGAGGTCAGTCTTCCTTTGCGGGTATAATTGAGGTTGTATTCGTTTTGTGGATACGATTGAGGTCGTATTCGTATTTTCTTTGTGGGTAGAGTGATTGAGGTCAGTCTTCCTTTGCGGGTACAATTGAGGTTGTATTCGTTTTGTGGGTGCGATTGAGGTCGTATTTGTTTTTTCTTTGTGGGTAGAGTGATTGAGGTCAGTCTTCCTTTGCGGGTATAATTGAGGTTGTATTCGTTTTGTGGATGCGATTGAGGTCGTATTCTTATTTTCTTTGTGGGTAGAGTAATCGAGGTCAGTCTTCCTTTGCGGGTATAATTGAGGTTGTATTCGTTTTGTGGGTGCGATTGAGGTCGTATTCTTAGTTTCTTTGTGGGTAGAATGATTGAGGTCAGTCTTCCTTTGAGGGTACAATTGAGGTTGTATTCGTTTTTTGGGTGCGGTCGAGGTCGTATTCGGTGTTTTCTTGTGGATATGGTTGAGGTCATATTCCTTATTTTTCAGCACACTCTTTCTCGTTATTCTTACCATAAGCAAATTTCCAGGGCTCTTTTGGTATTCAATCTTCGTGCATCCTGATCGTCTGAAAGTCGTCGCTATCATACCTTCAGGACCAAGTTGATTGAATAGGGGCAACTGTTGCACCCCAAAATTTGCCCTCCTTACTTTATTACTAACTGGCTTATGTTGCATTGCATTTTGCATTATCATGTGTGCATATCATTGGTTCTTAGCATGGGGTCAAGGTGCCTGAGGCAGTGCTTCAGAGGGTCAAGCAAGAGTCCTGGTATTGTCCAAGAGAGCTCAGGTGGATCATCCTTTCCTAACCAGTGCATAGATTAGGGCTTTGGAGATTCTTGGGTTTATTGCTTCAATGGGTAAGCTCCTTGGGTTTTTATCATCATCAAATGGCATATCTTGTCTTTGTTGGAGAGGATACACATCATATTCAGAGGAATTTAGATTTGGAGACTGTGTTATTTCCTCCTAGACTGAGGGTACCACAACTAGGGTTTGCTATAAAGTCAGTTTATTTCTGATTTTTTGGGCAAGACTTGATTCTATGGTATTCCTTGGGTCCCCAAGTATCTAGGGATGGGAGGTTGCCCATCAGTTTGGTTTAGGAGAAGTTCAAATTGGCCAGTGGATTGAAAATCAGCTGAATTGGGTAAAAGTCAACAGTGAGAGGAGAAGTCAACTGTGGAATTTTGAGGTTCTCTCCAAGGTTTTCAAGGTCTCACATCCTCATATGGTCTCCAAGGTTCAAGTGTCATACCTATTTATCAGGAATCGGGAGTTGGTGCAAAGTTTCTAAATTTGGAAAGTGACCTATAATGAAAAGTTTCCTTTTTGGGCAAGTTCCTGCACTCCATACAACTTGACTTTTCACCATCAAGAAAGCTTCAAATGAATTTTTCTCCAACATGAAAGTTGAAGATCTTTTTCTCCTCTTTCCAACAAGTATTAGTGGGTCCCCGTATCATTTGTGAAACTCAACTTATGGTCAAAAAAAGGCAAAGTGGTTTTTAGGGTTTTTCATGGTGCCATTTTCACAACTTTGGGCATAATGATCTATAACCAATTCCATTGTGTCATGCCACTTTCCAATATTAAAAGACATTCCTTGAGGATTATTTTTGGCCCAAGAATGAAGAAATTCCATGGATTATTATTCACCTTTTTCCCATTATCCAAAATTGCCAAAATGTTAAAAACTCATAAATCAATTATTTTCAAGGCCCAAGTTCCATAGGGGTGTAATTATCAATCCAAATGCTAGTGATCCATCATGGAATTTTTAAGTGAACATGCATGAAGAGAGGTATATTCCACATAATGCAAAATTCCAAAATAATTCAAAAATCATTAAACATGGAATTACCCAAGCCCAATTCATATTCAGAGGCAAACCCTAGTCTTTATAAACCCATCCATGCACTGGTTAGAGTTAGTTACACGTGACATTTAGAGGATTGGAAAATTGGAACCCTAAAGCTTGCTTTCCTTGGATCCCACGAATTACAAAGAGTTTCTCCAAAGTTCTTCCAAAAATCTCTTTCTGGTGATTTCTAGAACACAACCCAACCACCATTCGCAGCCAAAAGCAAGGATTGGAGCTGTGCCATCTCAGGTTGGTGAATTTTTCGTGCTCCCAAAACTTCTCTTTTTTATGTCTATTTTGTTGTGTTTTGTCTGGTGATCATGCTGATATAATTTGTTTTTAATATGGATGTGTATATTGCTTGCTATGTGCATTGGAAGTTTTATGCCCTAACACTAATCCATTCGTTTTTTATTATTCATTGATTATTTGCGAATTTGGATGCCATATTTGGATTCCTGACATTTTTCTGGTCAAAATAGAGTATCCATTTGCATTTTCTGGAAAAAAATGCACAACAGCTCACCGGAGAAGGTGGTCGGAGCCCTAACTCCGGCGGCTGCCGGAAGTACAGTCCGGCGAGGTGTGTCAATGAGGAAGATGAAGCACAGCCATCGATTAGCATGATCCGATGGACGTCCTTGCGCCACGTGTTCTATTCATTATGTTTTATTTTATTTAATCGTGTGTGTGCCAGCTTACACTTGTTACCATGCGTCCATCAGATCACGGCCTTCGTTTTAGTTTTATTTTTGATCACGCGGTGGAGATCGTGACAACCAATTAATGAGGTCATGTGAGGGGCATGTGGCTGGTGCATGGTATGTACCATGTGATTGTGTGTGCGTGTGACTAGAAGGAATGTGGTGTGCCCTTTTGATCCTGGTCGTTGTTTTTCATTAATGCTGATCGTGTGGTTGTAGTGTGATTCACTTATGCACGTTGGATTAGTTGAATGGATGTGATTATTTCTGAACATTGACTCTTACCATGCCCCATTGACTTTCGCCCTTGGGTTCTTGGCGTTGGGCCTCTGCTGTTCGCACCCACCTTCCAGCCCAAATCATATTTCTAACACATTTTCTTTACTGAATGCACCCCTAGCCCATTTTATTTCTTTTTTATTTTATTTTAATTATTACAATTCATATTTAATTTTTTAAATTACCTAATTGCATTTTAAAATTCCCATAAAATTCATACTTCATTTTTATCATTTTATAAAATTTTTACAAATTTTATTTTTTTATTTTTATTTTATTTTTATCACCCAAATTAATTATTTTATCAATTTCCTTTTTGCATAGCACATCTCATGCATACATAAATTTATTTATTTTATTTCTCTGCAATCACAAAACATTTTTGATCCGTTCTTTTTGCATTGGTTCACTGACATTCTAAAATACATTAAAATATTTTTTCATCATTTTTAAAATCATTCCATATTACATTTTTGTCCTTCCCTTTGGCACACTGAGCCCTAATTCCCACCTGAACTCTACCTAATTATTTGAATGACTAATATTTTGATTTTTTGCAGGGAATTTTGATATGTTGTTTACCTCTAGTTGAGGAATCTTAATGTTTAATTTGGGAATTTTAGGAGTTGTTTTTCTAATTATCTGATTTGTTTTCACTTGAGATTTTCTCGCAGGCGCATCTTTGACTTTGTATGATTATCTGTTTGAAAAGGCACTTGTGCCATTTGCTTTGGGGCTGTTCTTTGTTTCTTTGATTCATGTTTGGATTATAATTACTATTGTATGCCATTGTTGGATCTCCATTCACCTCATTTCTCTTACTTATGTCTATTCTGTACTAATCTTTTATGCAGGGACTAAGGTAAGTTCTTTAAGGGTATGGATAAGTATCCATGGTCACCCTTACTTTTTCCTTCCCTCATCTTCCTCCTTTAGGATTTAGGTTGTCTTTAAACCTCACTAACCGTAGGTCACCCATGCATGATAACTTTAGGATTCATAGTCCCCCTTAGAGTTACCCTTGTGTCTTCTCTCTTCTCATCTCAAATTTCTTTAAAACACTTAATAAGAATAAGGTGTATTGCGCACGAGCCTTAAGTATGGGGAATGAGAAATGAGTGGCTTCCTCTCATCTTTCTAGAGTGCTTAGTGAGCGTCCTGTCTTGGGACGATGTGTTAAGTATTCGCCCCTGTGCCCTAGACTTTGGTCCAATGCAGCTTAGGAACTAACTTAAGCCACTTCTGTCCTAAAAAACACAAACCAACTTCAAACCTTTTTGTCCTTCGGGACCTTCAAACTAAAGGCTATTTTCAAAAAGGACACGTTACCTTCCGTCTGAGTCGCAAACAGGCATCGACCCTAACTGCCGGACGCGAACTTAACGTCGCTCATAAAAAACACAAAAAGAACTTGGTCCGAACTACGTTGACTCTGAATTCCCCATTGCACAGAGGGGGTACGTAGGCCTAGGACGTCGACGTCCTACCGAGTCTGTCTTTGTCTTTCCCCTCTCCGTCTTAGTACAGCCCTAGATGATAGTAACTCACCCTTAGAATAGACAACAAGCGTGGATCCCATCGAGTACGATGGACGCGTGGGGTGCTAGCACCTTCCCCTCGCGTAACCGACTCCCGAACCCAGGCTACGGTTGCGATGACCATTCCTTTCCCCCTTCCTAAGGTTTATGTGGTGTTCCCTTTCCCTCTCTTGGGATAAATTTACACGGCTGGCGACTCTGTTTTCCGCGCCATTCTCGCGTTTGTACCTGGATGAAAATCCTGGGAGCGACAATATCCTTGAAATAGGTATTACTATAGAAGTTGATGGTGTTAAAGATGATCATCTTGAAAATCTCTTTCACCGGCTCAGAAGATGCATATTGAATATCTTCAGAGGTAGTTGCATTCTGGTAGATGCACTATCTCAGTTCTGAGTATATCAACATTATTGATATGTTTGATACTTAAACTATCTTTGAATTCTTGTGCTTGGGTTTGTGGGGATTAGTCTTTGTTGACAAAATAATCTTGATGACAAAATAAACTTGCCTCTCATCTCCATCACTATCTTGAACTAATACCTAGCTAACAGCTTTCTTGGAGACTGCTAAGTACAAGGTAAGGGGTGAATTTTCCTTCGTACGGACCAAGATCGATGGGGAAGATATGAATTGATATTCTTTCACTGATGCCGGGATTCTCATAGTAATGATTTCCTGGAACTTATCTGGATTCACATCTATTCCCTGGTGTGTCATCATGAAGCCCAAAAATTTGTCGGCTTGTACCCCGAAGGTGCACTTGTCGGGGTTAAGCCTCGTGTCAAACTTCCTTACTGACCCAAATGATTCTTCCAAGTCTTTTACATGATTCAACTCCTCATGGGTATTGATCAACATGTCGTCAACTTATACCTTACAGTTTCTCCCTATGTGTGATGAGAACATCATATCCACTAGCCTTTGATACGTAGACCCAATGTTTTTAAGACCAAATAGCATTACTTCATAGTAATAGTTATTTTTATTGGTCATGAATACTATTTTGAGAGAATATACTAGGTTCATTCATATTTGGTTGTATCCTGAATAAGCGTCAATGAAGCTGAGTGGGAGGAACCCGAACGCGACATCGATTATTCTATCAATGTGTGATAATGGGTAAGGGTCCTTCGGGCAAGCGTTGTTAAGGTCGGTGAAATCTACACACATGCGCCACTTTCCCGATTTCTTCTGTACTATGATGACGTTTGAAAACCAGGTGGGGTTTTTTATTTCTCGGATGAATCCAGCCTTCAAGAACTTATCAACCTCTTCTATGACCACCTTTATTTTTCTTTTCAGTTTTTCCATTTCCTCTACATTACAGCCTTCAATGATGGATCAACAGAAAGCTGATGACGCACAACATTTGGGTCGATCCCGGGAATGTCCACGAACTTCCACGCAAAGAGGTATACATTATCTCTTAATACCTTGATGATGTCTACTTCCTCATCTGGAGATAGCCCAGTACCTATCTGTGTGACCTAAAAATCTTCATCACCAATTTGTACCTTTTGTAGTTCTCTAATAAGGGTAAAGTTATCATCTATTGGATTCCCTCGAGGATCGAGGTCAACCAAATTCACCTTTTAAGTATTTTCTGCCGTAAGACGATCCTTTTGGGTCTTCTTTTTCAACTTTAGGCTATCATTATAGCATTTCCTAGCCAGTTTCTGATCACCTTTAACTACTCCGACTTGTTCACCTTCCAGGGGTACTTCATGGTCAAATAAACAGTGGACGAAGCAGTCTCTATAGTGATGAACACGACTCTTCTGATGATGATGTTGTATGGTGATATCGCGTTACTATTATGTATCTCACTTTGATGTCGTTGCCATTGCCTCCACTTCTAAAGACAGACATGATAGGTAAATGTCCTAGTGCATGGACTTGTTCCCTAGAGAAACCGATCAAGGTACCTTTGAAGGGTAGCAGCTCGGACGTATCCATATTCATGCCTTTGAAAACATACCAATACAATATGTCGGCTGAGCTTCCCAGGTCGATTAACACTCGCTTGACACTCTAGTCATGAATCTTTACTTTTATGACAATTGTGTCATTCTCACCCGCCAGCGGGCCTTTTGAATCCTGTCTTGAAAAACAAACATTGATAGTTCTTTCTTCTTCTTCTAAAAATAGATTTTGTGAGACATGCATTATTGATTGGTGTTAGATGTCAAACATGCCTTATATTTCTTATTAATACTTGGCATTTTTCAACTCTTTTATGATAAATTGTTGGATTGTATTCTTGAATTGTTGTTATTCTTCAAAAATTGTGAAAATACCTTTGGTGCTTGTAATATGTCTGTTATTGTGCAGAAAAAGAAACTAATTTATCAAAGAAGTAAGACACAAAGAAAGGATCCAAGTTGCCAAAGAAAGGAAGAAACTTTAAGAAGTTCGTTTTGCGAACTTGGCGGTGAATGTTCGCTGTGCGAACATCTGACGAAGCTCCAGCGAACACTCTCAGACTTTGGGCAGTAAGAAAAGGCACTAAAGTTTGCTTTACGAACTTTCTAGCGAATGTCCACTGATTCTTCGCTCCAGCGAAGGCCTGGCGAAGGACACCAAGGATGAGGCAGTAGCTAAAGGGGCCTAAGTTCGCTTTGTAAACTTGTAGGCGAATAGTTCGCTTTGCGAATAAAAGTTTGCATTGCGAACTTATGCAGAAACTCATAGGCGGTTTAACAGATCAGAGGCACCTCAAGTGCCTATTTGGTAGTTCGCTAGGCGAACAAAAAGTTCGCAGTGCGAACTGGGCATATTTCAAGTGAACTACAAAAGCACTTTATGTAATTTCTTGGGATCATAACCTCATTTTATCACACCATAACCTAAGTTTCTGACTTTTATTCATCCAAGAGTGATAAATCAGCAAGAGAAGCTGGATTTGCATCTGATCTTGATTATTCGACACAGGTGTTTTTTCATCTCCTCTCGAAACCTGTGAAACAAGCTACCATGAATATGTGTAGCTAAACACATCTTGTGTCAAGATTAGTGGTAGGTAATCCATTATTTTGTATGTATTGATCTTGATTGTAGTTTGTGAACTTTGTTGATGATAAATATATGGTGAAAAACTTTGTATGTATGGTTTATATTTTGTTTTGGTTCATGATTGAGAAATATGTTCTAAGACATGACTTAAGTTTTAATCCAGCAACAATCATGAGGCTAGAGTTAGCTTTGAGAGTTGATGTTCATAAATATTGATCTTGAATGTTATCATATTGATAGTTAGAGTGAGAGATCATCTAAGGATCAATATGATAAATCCCACAACAAGTGTTAGAGATAAACTTGTTGAGTGGATATGTGATTATGTTCATCATTAATAAGTTCACATACTTTATCGAGTAAATACGTACGAAACAGATTACCGAACCCTAATCTTGGCATGCTTTTACCAAATCTTTAAAACCAATACCTTTACCGTTGTGATTAAATTCTTATGCAAACGATCCGTTACAAATCAACCAAAATCTTTGTTAGTCTAAGTTTAAAACGATTTCAACTATAGAACGGCGGCAATATACATACAATCCATGTGGATACGATAAAATACCCCCCGAAATACTTTTCAACAATTGGGTGTATCTCTTTTTGGCCAAACTTGTTTCTACTCCACCAACGAAACCTTCCAAGATGGTGTTGAGCGTGTGGCGCTCTATCCGGGCTTCACACATTTTCTCTATATTTTTTCCTTTCTTGGTAGAGAGGTTCTTAGAGTTTGGTTCTCTCCTAGAAGGACTTCTCTTTCTTGCTGATCCTTTTACCTCTTTTACATATGACAACAACCGGACTCTTTGAATCAGGATCTCAATTTCCCTTTATAATTGATGATAATCTTTAGTATAGTGGCCTCTCAGACAATGATAGGCACTCCATGAATCACCATCTTTTCCTAGCACATCATTGACCCTTTTGGGGTGAGTGAGTTTTAGTATTAGATTGAAATAATATATTTTTCGTAGAATATCAGCACACTTTGTGTTGAGTGGATTAAAGTTCTTTCTTAAGTTGTCATATGGCCTCCGAGAAGGTTTTATCACCGATCTTTCCCTCGACCCTAGCTTGTGGTGCTCTTTCCTAGGCCCGGACCCGTCATGCCAAGATTGTGTCATTTCTTTAGCATATCGAGATCTTTTCCCCATATTATTTTCTTTCCTCTTGATATAAGTGGCTGGCTTTTGTGCCAACGATTCATTGAAATGATCGGATTTTAGACCGTTTTTGAAGGCTCCTGCGAACATTTTCTGATTTGGATGAGAGATTTTTATATTTTCTTCATTGAATCGTGCATATATTCTCGGAGTTATTCAGAAGGCCTATGGAGGACGTTGAAAAAGCTGGTAGTGGTCACCTTTCTATATTTTCTGGCTAAAAAATATTGCACCATCTTCCTAGTTAGATCTTGGTAACCGACGATTGATAATCTGGGTAAACTTATGTACCAGCATAAAGCTACATCCTTGAACATTCCTGCCAAAAGCTTGCATTTTAAAGAGTCAGAAGCCTCGACTATTGTCATTTGATTGTTGATTGAGATTATATGCTCTTGCGGATCACTTTTTCCATCGAAGGATGGCAAAGATGATGGTTTAAAAATTTATGGAACTTGATCGCCCCAGATTTCCTTTGAAAGAGGTTGAGGATCAAGAAGCTCTTCCTCTTCCTTAATGCCTTGTGTTTGCTGAAGTGTGTGATCACTTTCTTGCAAAGACTCATTCTGGTGGGTAGATTCTCCATAATTGTCAAAAGTTGTGCCATGTCTTGTGGAGTGCAAAGTTCACTCCTGCTGGGGGATTATCCAGACATCGTGTTTTTATGGTGCAATGTATTATTTCATGTGGCCTGGACATGTTTTACCAAGACCCACTGTGGGCGCCAAATGTTCTCGATAAATACTTTTTGGTTAATATCCCTGAGGCGAGTCAGATGAGATCACAAATGTATTGTATTTAGGGTGATATTTGTTGTTTGTCCTCTCT
Source organism: Lathyrus tuberosus (assembly GCA_022829125.1). Classification (NCBI taxonomy): domain Eukaryota; kingdom Viridiplantae; phylum Streptophyta; class Magnoliopsida; order Fabales; family Fabaceae; genus Lathyrus; species Lathyrus tuberosus. Next base: position 1,258,758 of record JALAZF010000199.1, on the reverse strand, counting down.
TCCCTCGGTGGGAAGCCCTATTATACTAATATTCAGTCTCTAAGATCATTAAGGAATGACTCCTCAAATTCCATGTAAGTGATAGCCGTAATGTTTGTCGCTCTCATTACTATCAAGTAACGTCTTCTTGATGATTTTATGTAACTCTCATGAGACCTTTTAGCTACCCTATAATCTTTACGTTGATCCGTACATGTTGTCTACCAACACGTCTCCTACAACCCAGACTGCGACTTGCTTTATCTATGGAAACTCGACATTTGTCATTTTTCGTAAGTACTGGACATACTGGTTCCCATACCCGACCCTATTGACTTTATAACTCGACTTCGAGAATTCCAAGACGTGAAGTATCCAACGGGGGTTAAAACAATTAGACTTCTTATCCCCTTTCTTGTTTTTGTTGGTTTTAGAAAGGTTGAGTTTGTTTAACAAGGAATTGAAGAATAATCTCTATTTGGGAATTAGTTCGGGCTTCTCTAACCTGGTGGTATACCATCATTACTATGTAGTTGATTCTCTTATTTTGGATAGGGATGGCAAAAAAATCCGTACCCGCGGATATCCGCGGATAAAATTTGTCACAGATATAAGTCAGATAGTTTAATGGATACCCACGGATAAAATAAATGGATATTTAAATACCCATTTGTTAATGAATATGGATACGAGTTTAATGATATTCATGTCCGCGGATATCCATTTCCGTTAATAAATTATTAAAATCATTTAAATATTATTAATTTATTATTGATCTTTTCATCTTCTAAAAAATATTAGTCTTCTTATATATATATATATTTTTTTAAGAAAACCTTTCACATTTAATTCAAATTCGATTAGCCATTTCATATTTAAACTCTTCATTACTTCATATCTCACTTCAACAATTTCATAATCCAATCAACTAGTATCGTCGTTCTTCTGTCAAACTAGTGTCGCCCTTCCTACTTCTCTATTGTCCGCTCTTCCATCATAACTCACAATCACAATATCTTTTATTTGTTTTGTTAAAAATGAAATGTATAAATATTATATTTGGATCTATTTATGTTTTGATGAATAAAAAGAAAATTAATGTGATGAAATTTTATTGTTAAATTAAAAGCAAATTGTATCGATGTTATGTGATAATAACTTTTTATGTCTTAAAAAGAAGTTAAAAATATTTTTTTCAAAAAATAAGTTTCATAAAAAGAATATTATCCATGGATATATATAAATATTCGCGAATATCGTAAAACCCGCGGATTACCCGCTTAACGGATATCCGTATAGATATGAGACAGATATGAATATCATATTTATCCAATAGGACGGATACGGATATCATAGTACCCGTCCCCACGGATATCCATTTACATCCCTAATCTTGGATGATGCTTATTTTGAGAATCTCCAGACGATTGAGGCTATTCTATAGAAATTCGAGCTTGCTTCTAGTCTTCTTGACTATTTTTTCAAAAGTAACCTAGTTGTGATTAATGTTGACACTAGTTTTTTTTTGAATTAATAGGGGTTATATTATTTGTAAGCCAGAGTCTCTTTTTTAAGTATCTAAGCTTATCGGTTGGTGATAATCCCCGTCCTGCGGCTATGTGGGAACTACACGTAAACCCCCCATCTATAGGAAATTGCTTTCTTTGATACATATGTATGATTGTTTGGAAGGGAGAATGATCCCTCTCAAATTGGTCCTAAATATCATTCATATTTTGCTTCTTATATTTCTTAAGATGTATGATAAGGTGTGGAAGAAGTTGGTTAGGGTTCATAGGAGTTTTAGGGGTCAAACAGGAGTATAAGATTCCTTGTGCTTGTTGGTAATATGTTTGCAAGCCTAAGGGGTGAGGTGGTTTGAGTGTTAAAGACCTCTGACTTAGCTTTACTTAATAAATGGAAGTGGATGTTCATCTTGGGTGTGCCATGTGTTTGGTTGATATTCTTTATGCTAGATATGGCTTTCAAACTGTCTAGTCCTTTTTAGGTGGTAGATACTTATTTTTGTGTCTCTCTTCCACCTAGTGGAAAGATGTATCTCTACTAGGTGTAAAAATTGGCGACCTATCAAATTGGTTTGTTGATGGTTTAAGGAGAAAGATGTGAAATGGTCTCCACACATACTTTTAGAAGGAGCCCTGGGTAGGATATGTCTCTTTTAGTTTCATATTCCTAGGCTTTATAGTATATCTAGTCACCTCAGTAAAACTGTTTTTGAATTTAGGATTTGGGTGGTGGAGGTGTTTGTCTAGGATTTTAGGCGAAGAAGATCTATTTTTGTTTATGAAAAATATTTGGTTGATAACTTAAACCTTGTTATTTATTGTATTGTATCTTTTAGAGATTTGGATATGGTGGTGTTGGAGACGTACAAAAGATGATTTATTTGTGGCTGCCTTAGCCTATTCCACTCTTATTGAGATGAATCACCCTTTAGTTTCATCTCTCAATATAGTGGATTTGAACTTTTCTCTTATTTGGGATAGTTAACTCCACATAAAGTAGTTGTTTTTTCTTGGCATCCTTTGCATGATAAGATTTCCATTAGGTTAAATCTCTTTAAGAGGAAGATTATTGTTGATTCAGAGGGTGTGTTGTGTCCTATGTGTGTGGAGAGATGGGTGAGTTGGTAGCAAATCTATTTGTTACTTGTGAGTTGGTCGCTTGTTTGTGTTATAAGATCTTTACATGGTTATAGTAGTGCTTAGTTCTTCATAGAGATCACACCACTCCTTTAAGTTTTGTAATTTTTTAGGTGAAGTTTCTAAGATTACAAGGCAGATTAGTTTGGACTTTGTCGGAATCTTGAAATGATGTTGGTTTTAATGGCATTATTCAAATCCAAATGAATTGTGGGATACAGAAACTATCTTTCAATTTATCAAAGTGCAGTCTTGGAGATGGATACCTACATTGTCAAAATCCATAGGGAGATGTAGCTTATATGAATGGTCTAAATTTCTATTAGACTTCCTTTAATTTTTGGTTTCAGAATGATTGAATCCATTGTATATATATCTTTGTAATTGAGATCTTCCCCCATAATATTAAATCAGCTTTGCTTATCAAAAAAAAAACCAAATAAAAATCCTAAATTGTTCCAAAAAAATAAATACCAAAAGAAATCGAATATTATTGAATGTGTTGGGACTTTTTTATGAAAAGCGCTCATATCACATTTGATTTTAGGTTGATTTTTCAAGATCATACCAAACTACACGCATATATATCAATAATTATTTATTTTTCATTACTAAGAAATCTTGCATTAATTTATGATTCCTTGATATTTATATATTAAAGTACTATTTATTAGTTTTTTTATCAATTCTTTTTAATACTTCATTTGTTTTAAACATAATCAAAAGTATTTATTTTTAATTTTAAAATTTAATATATATTATATATTATAAATTATAAAATATTTTAAATCTATAATTTTTAAGTATTCAAAAATTCGATCCAAATTTGACCGCATGAAATTAGATCAGATTAAAATTTTTATATTAGCAATTGAAAATCAAACAAAACTATGAGTAACTTTGTCTCAAAACCAATCCAAACAACACTTTAAAAAAATAAAAATATATAAGTTTATATATATATATATATACTTTGCTATTATAAAAATATATTATTAAAAGATATAAATAATATAAGTTAAATACCATACATATTTTACCAATTATTGACCATTATTAATATTATAGTTTTGGTCAAAAAATAACAATATTATTTTCACACAAATATAAGAAAAAATATTCTTAAATTATTAGACTAGACTACATATTATAACAATGTTTAAGAATAATAAATTAAAGTTTTTTTAATCATTAAAAATATACTAAATTATCTTTTTCTTTTTTAATACAAACCTTCGATCAAATCCAATTATATTTATCAATGAATCACAAAAATAAAATAACCTATAAATTTTATTTTTATTCTTAAAATATGAATTTAACTTATATTATTTATATCTTTTTATAATATATATTTATAATAGCAAACTGTATATATATATATATATATATATATATATATATATATATATATATATATATATATATATATATATATATATATATGGTTCATATCTTATGAGAATGTCATTTTTATGTAAGAACATGAGAATGAATCTGAATCATTAGATTTTAAAATAAATGGTGGAGATTATATGTGTTTTTTATTTTTCTTTCTCCTCCATTATTAAAATAAATGATGGAGGAGAGAGAAAAAAAGCTGACACATAATCTCTACCATTTATTTTAAAAGCTAATGGTTCAGATTTATTCTCATGTTCTCACATAAAAATGATATTCTCATATGATATGTTCCCTATATATAGGGTTCATATCTTATGAGAATGTCATTTTTATGTAAGAACATGAGAATGAATCTGAATCATTAGATTTTAAAATAAATGGTGGAGATTATATGTGTTTTTTATTTTTCTTTCTCCTCCATTATTAAAATAAATGATGGAGGAGAGAGAAAAAAAACTGACACATAATCTCTACCATTTATTTTAAAAGCTAATGGTTCAGATTTATTCTCACGTTCTCACATAAAAATGATATTTTCATATGATATGTTCCCTATATATAGGGTTCATATCTTATGAGAATGTCATTTTTATGTAAGAACATGAGAATGAATCTGAATCATTAGATTTTAAAATAAATGGTGGAGATTATATGTGTTTTTTATTTTTCTTTCTCCTCCATTATTAAAATAAATGATGGAGGATAGAAAAAAAAAGCTGACACATAATCTCTACCATTTATTTTAAAAGCTAATGGTTCAGATTTATTCTCATGTTCTCACATAAAAATGATATTCTCATATGATATGTTCCCTATATATAGGGTTCATATCTTATGAGAATGTCCTTTTTATGTAAGAACATGAGAATGAATCTGAATCATTAGATTTTAAAATAAATGGTGGAGATTATATGTGTTTTTTATTTTTCTTTCTCCTCCATTATTAAAATAAATGATGGAGGAGAGAAAACAAAAAGCTGACACATAATCTCTACCATTTATTTTAAAAGCTAATGGTTCAGATTTATTCTCATGTTCTCACATAAAAATGATATTCTCATATGATAAGTTCCCTATATATAGGGTTCATATCTTATGAGAATGTCATTTTTATGTAAGAACATGAGAATGAATCTGAATCATTAGATTTTAAAATAAATGGTGGAGATTATATGTGTTTTTTATGTTTCTTTCTCCTCCATTATTAAAATAAATGATGGAGGAGAGAGAAAAAAAGCTGACCTATAATCTCTACCATTTATTTTAAAAGCTAATGGTTCAGATTTATTCTCATGTTCTCACATAAAAATGATATTTTCATATGATATGTTCCCTATATATAGGGTTCATATCTTATGAGAATGTCATTTTTATGTAAGAACATGAGAATGAATACCATACATATTTGACCAAGTATTAACAATTATTAATGATATATTTTTGGTCAAAAAATAACAATATTATTTTCACACAAATATAAGAAAAAATATTATTAAATTATTAGATTAGACTATTAAAAAAACATACTAAATTATCTTTTTCTTTTTAAATACAAACCTTTGATCAAATCCAATTAAATTTATCAATGAATTAAAAAAAAAATATTTATTCTTAAAATATGAATTTATTTAATAAAATGTGATTCAATGCATATAAACACATTTTAATTTTAAATTTTTATAGAAGTTTTACATTATCAGTATATATGCATAATAACTCTCCAATCATGTCCAACATATATAAAAAATTATAATATAATGGTAAAGAAATTGAACCATATATAAGTGCTATTAAAATAATATTAAATTTAAAAACTTCTAGACCATCATTTATATATATATATATATATATATATATATATATATATATATATATATATATATATATATATATATATATATATAATCACATTGAGAATTTCTCCACTCTTTTTTTTTTTTTGTCTTTTTTTTTTTTTTTTTATATTGATAAAACAATCTCCATTTTTTTCATAGTCGCCATATTTCACTGTTAGTTTTGAAGATGACAAAGGTAATTATATGACATTGATAAAAACCTCTAAACATAGTAGATTGTTCTTTGTTTTGTATTGGTATATTTAGATTCAATAAATTAAACTCTTACACCATTCTCTAGTTTTTTTTTTTTTTTTTTATCTCGTTTTGTTCAGATTCATTCTTATATGTTTTTAAATTTAATGTGATTTATCACTTTTAACTTTTTTTCTTCTTTTTCATGAATTTTAGTTCATTTTAGTTGATATTTGTCTTTCAGGAAGCTTATAGTTAACATGTTTGTAATTGATCAACCATTAATTAAATTGTGAGGTGAAGTCTTTTTTTTGCTACCATATAATTTTTAGTATTCTAGTCTTTACTAAAGAGCATAGTATTTAAAAATAATAATTATGTGAATATTTAAGATGAGATTAAATGATACATATCAATATTAATGTTTTATTTGTTTTTCTCATGATCTGATTCAAAGTTTATTGATTTATTGAGTAAAATGTTTGTTGAATATTATCATTTTCTCTAATGGTGACTATTTTATGTTTTTTTAATAGAAAAATAGAGGATCGCATACAAAGAAACCAATAATCAATGATGATGCCAAGATATATCTCAAAGAAATAAAGATTGCATTTAATGATGAAAAGCATAAGTACCATGAATTTCTATTGATTATGAAAGATTTTCAAATAAGAAGGTTTGATTTATTCATATTAGGATAAAAGTTTTAAATTTGTTTATCGTAAAAAATTTATTTCTTTTCTTATGATGTATTTGCAGAATCGATATACAAGGTGTGATGGCAAGAGTGAAGAAATTGTTTAAATGTCATGAAGAATTATTATTAAAATTTAATAATTTTTTGCCGGATGGATTCGAAATCAAACCTCCAACAAAGAAGTCAAAGATGCCTGAAGTGAATAAAGAAAAAGCTATAAAATATTTGGGTAAAGTGAAGGTATATAAGAATTGTTAAAGTTATACGATTGATTCTTTTGATACACATATGTTTTATTATTTAGATAGAAATTTTAATATATATTTTTCAGGGTTAATTTTGATAAGTATAATGAATCATTTCTATGCAGACTCGATTTCGACGTCAACCTTATGTATACGATTTGTTTCTAGACATATTGAGTATGTACAAAAACAAAAACAAGAGCCTTGAGGAGCTGTGTGAAATGGTATGTGATATGTTTATCTGTTCCTTTTATTTTTATTTTTTTGTATTGCTCATTTTAATTATAATTTCATTTTACAGGTTACTTCACTTTTTAAAGACCATCCTGATCTTGTCGATGGATTTATTGATTTTCTTCCTTAACGTATCTCGTGATGCATACTAATTACCTTTCTTTGGCAAAATAATTTGTAATGAGTTATCAATGTCTATGATTTTGTTGGGGATATTATTTAGTTTATTGTATTTAATTTTAATGTTTGTAATTTGAGACATGTTGTAAGCTAGCGTTTCAACAAGATTTTATCAATTTAGTTTAAAATTTTGAGTAAAAAGATAAATATTTATATATGAAAATTAAATAAAAATAATTGGTTTGGAAAATTAATTTCAACCAAAATAATGAAATATTTTCCCTTTGAATGACGTCTATAAACATGTTAGATGTGATTCTACTTCAAATTGAATAATGTGTTAAGAAAAATGATATCAAACAACAATAGAGAATGCGACATATTAGAGATGAATATGTCATTTTATGTTACCACATTCTAGATGGTAGAATGGTGGAAGAAGAAGAGGGAGAGGATCAAATATTTTATTTATTTATGCAATCAATCAATATTAGAAAATTGAAAAACATTAACCACTTTTAGCTAGTTTTTGATATTGTTAAGAGTACGTTTTTAGTGTTTTTAAATTTTGTGTAATTACCTCCGTTGAAGAAAATATTAATTGGATTACAATTTTATTAATATGCTTAGTGTTGATATGGGAATCATGTTTGATCAATTTCATTGTTTTTCATCTTTATATCATAGTTTTGCTTCTTATTTTGTGACTCTAATTCTTAAGGTTAAATCTCCCTCTCATTTGGGAGACTTTCGACCTATTTCCCTAGTATGATCCTTGTACAAGTTGCTAGCTAAACGGTTGGCCGTTAGACTTGGGTCAGTGATGGAGAAGCTCATCACCCCTAACCAATCGACATTCCTTAAAGGAAGAAAGTTGGTAGATGGAGTGGTGGGAGTTAATGAGGTGGTCGACATTACTAAAATATCTGTAAAAACCTTCCTAATTCTTAATGTGGATTTTGAGAAAGCGTACTATTCGGTTAGTTGGAATTTTCTAGATTATACGCTAATCGGGTTCGGGTTCGAGTTTAAAGCAAAATGAAGGTCTTGGTTGAAAGATTATGTTCTCAATGGGAATCTTGTGGTGCTAGTTAATGGGTGTCCTACCCAAGAGATTAGTATCCATATGGGTTTGAAACAGGGAATCCCCAAACTCCATTTATTTTCCTTCTAGTGGGTGAGGGGCTTAGTGGCCTACTATTGAAGGTTTAGAAATTGGTTATTTACTCTAAATTTCGGGTAGGCGATTCCAAGTTAGTGGTTTCTCACCTTTAGTATACTGAAGACAATCTCTTGGTGGTTGACCCTTCTCTAGAGAATTTGTGGTGTTTGAAAGATATTTTTAGAGGTTTTAAGAAGGCTTCATGTAAACTCCTTCAAGAGTAGCCTCATTAGGGTGAATGTGGATCATTTTTCTCTTTCTTCAGCTGGTGATTTTCTCCACTTCAAGATAGATTATCTTCTTTTCAAGTACCTTGGTTTGCTAGTGGGGGTCAACCCTAATTTTAGGGATAGAGTGGTTTTCCTTAATTCAATTCTTAATTTTAATCATATATTCTTCTTGTCTTTTTTTTTTAAATGTCTGTAATGGTTTGGAAGAATATATTGAAACTTCAAATAAGTTTCCTTATGGGGAAGGGGGTGAAATGAGTGCCTAAAAATTTTCTAGGTGACTTTGGAGGATGTGTGTAAACCTAAGAGTAGAGGGGGTTTAGAATTGAGGGATCGTCAATTGGTTAATCTTTCCCTTATGAAAAATTTTAGATGGAGGAATGCTTGTAGGTAAGGCTGGAAATGAGTCGAGTCGAGTCAAACTCGCCTTAACTCAGTTCGACTCGTTAAGAATTAGCCGAGTTCGAGTTCGAGTTTGAGTTCATCACGAACTTTTTTTTCAGCTCAAACTCGACTCGTTAAGAATTGGTCGAGTTCGAGTTCGAGTTCGAGTTCATCACGAACTTTTTTTTCAGGTCAAACTCGACTTGTTAGAAGTTCACGAATATCTCGGTTCAACTTGTTAGGTTCAACTCGCTTATTTCACAGACTTAAAAGTAATTTTTTTAAGTCTATTATATATATATATATATATATATATATATATATATATATATATATATTTGATATTTTAAATTAATATTTTTTAAATAAAAAATATATAAATAAAATAAAAGTTATAAGATTTGAATTTATACGATGTTAATTTTATTTGTATAATTATTCGTAGAAATATTTTACTCACCTGAGAATATAAATTATCAATTAAAATCGTTAGATTAAAAGAAAATATGAGACTAAGATTTAGAACAAATCTTTAAACTTACTCTTAAAGACAATATAATCTATCTCATATATAATCGAATAGAGTCATGAACCTAACGAGTCGAACTATGTATAGTTTAAGTTCATATCATTTAGTTAACGAACTGAGTTTTTAGCTCATATTCAACTCATTTGGTTCATGAACCTAGTTCAACGATTTAATTTTCGAATCGAATTTCGAACTATTTTCGAGTTGGTTTGGTTCATTGCCAGCCCTACTTGTAGGTGACTCAGGGCTTTAGAGGGATATTCTTATAGCTAGGTACAGAGCCATATCTATTACCTCTCTTAGAAGGGGTAGGCCAGAAGGTTTCTACTCCTCCTTTTCCTGATTGAAAGATGTGTCTCTTCTTCGAGATAAAGGATAATGTAACTTTAATTGCTTTACATAAGGGATTGTAAAGAAAGTGAGGTCAGACTTTCATACTTATTTTTGGAAGGTCCCTTTTTTGAGAAGCATCCCTTTAATGTCTACATTCCCTCGTCTGTTCTATAACTTTCTCCAACATGAAGGGTGGTGGAAGAGATTAGATTTATTGCCAATGGGATCTTGACTTGATATCTTAGATGTTGGAAATCTTTCTTCCTTAGAGACTTACATATATATGACAAGTATCTAACTTTAATTAGAGATGTCATTCTCACCGTCGATATAGATAAGTGAATTTGGAAGAACTCTAGTGAAAGAATTTTTTCGATGGCCTACAAATACCTTATCCAGTCTGGGAGTTAAATTTATTATATGGTATCTCTTTCTGTTCAGGAGCAGATTCTTCCCCTTATTTGGAGTCGTTGGGCCCCATATAAGATCTTGGTTTTCTCCTTGCATATTCTGTATGCATATTCTGTAAGAAAGACTTCTGACTCGGGGTAACTTGTTTATAAGATAGATGTTCTCTGATCCTTGTTGCCACTCATGTCCCTTTTGTGGGTTTTCAGCCGAGACAAACTCTCATATTTTTGTTACTTGTAAGTTAGTTTTTTCGGTTTGGTATATTTTTCTTAGGTGGTTTGGGGGAAGGTAGTTTTCATCAGGACCCTAGGGAGTTGATTGAGTCTTTTCTTTATTTAGGGAATTAGGTTAAGTTTATGGGTGGTTATCTTGTAGTTTGGCATGTTAGGGTCTGATCTATCCAAAAATCTAGAAATGATATTATCTTTAACGGAGTCACAAAAACATATATATATATATATATATATATATATATATATATATATATATATATAAATGGAAGAAAAAAGCATTTTTTGGCTTGGAAAAAGTTTTAGAATAAATTTGAGGTGGACTCTTGCACATTCTCATATTGGCTTTTAAGTTCTATCCTCTACTTGCACCTATAACGAATCTAGTGTTCGCCCTATTTCAAAGTGTGGTAGTGGATCTTCTGTTTTTCTTTTGATTGGATATGAACTATTAATGGTGGATCTGATTAGTTTGAAATCTAATCTGTCAATAGTGAGGTGGTTCTTTATAGTTGCTCATTTCGATTGTTCTTGTGGTTTTTTGTTTGTATTTTCTATGTAGTAGCTTTGTTAACTTTTGTATTTTTCAAGCACTTCTTATACTTTGTGAATACTTCATTGTTAGGTGTTGGTTTTCCCTTTTATAATATATTATATTTGTCATTTAAATCAAAAAATTTCTCTAATTTAGTGTGTATACTTGACATTTTGTATGTTATGATCATTTTTTTAAATAGGTAATATGATAAAAATTTAAAAAAAAGAAAATTATACATAATAATGTAACTATTTAACAATTGTTGTTAGGGTTAATATGTATTTTGTCCCCTATTATATATGCAATTTTATATAAATCAGTTTGAATTTGCCCCATATCATATGAAGATTCTATTGTTTTCCCCTCAAGAAATTTAATTATAAAAAAATAATGATATTGCAGGGGGTTCAAAAATCGTCAATTTGACTAGGGGCAAAATTGGTATAAATCATTGAAAATTACATGACATTTTATAAGTTATTGATGGATAAAATGTTTGAGGGAGCAAAACTAGGGAATCTTAATATGACAAGGGACGAATTCATACTTTTTTTATAGGGAATTTTTCAAAACTCGTGTATATGGTAGGAAAAAATATCTATTAACCCTTGTTATTAAGATCATAATTTATTGACCTATTTTAAGTGCTACTTATTTGAAGCCTAAAAACTTGTTTGAAAGAGTTTTAATTTTTTGTTTTAAAACTATTTTGTAAATCTATTTTAAAAAGTATAATTAAAGAAAAATAGTATAAAAGAAAACATTGTAATTTTACTTTTAAAAGCTATTTTAAAATTGTACAATAGTATAAATTTACCATTAATGAAAAGTATAACATTTTTTCTTATTTTTTCATTTTCCCTATTTTTAAAACTAAAAAATAAAAACAAAATCTCTAAAAGCTATTTTAAGTTTTTTAGGTTTTAAAACTCTTAATTAAAGAATAGTTTTGAAAAGTTGTTTTGTAAAATTAAACTAAAAACAAGTTTCATTATTTTCAACTTTTACAAACCGAAAAACAATTTTACAAAATCAAATTAAACGATACCTAAAACTCTAATCTCTAACTTCACTTGCCTTGTGTTAGGATCGCCACTCTACAAAAACCTTGATTAAATCTTTTAATATATAGATAAGTGAATTTTAATGAAAAATAAAATAATTGAAAGTTGAAAGTTGAAAGTTAAACATTAAAAATAATTGAAAGTTGAACATTAAAAAAACTTTTTTAATTATAAAAATAAAAAAAGCATTTTAATAATTAAAAAAGTTTTTTATTAACATTTCTAAAAACAATACTCACCATCAAGTAAATTAAAGATATCACTACTACAAATAATGTTTATAATGTCGCACGCGAAAGAGATGTAATATTGACTATACGAAGCCAACATAACAAACGGTGGCATGAAAAGTTGCAACTTAACACATCGCTTATTAAAAAACAGAGGGTAAAGATATATGATCATGGGTTCGAAATTCAGCATCAACATTTTTATTATTTACACAAACAGCGCCTCAAACCTCTCGGTTTATTTAAAAATCGAGGGGTTAGATAGTTTTTTTTTTATAAATAAATTCATTACATTGTTTTTGCATAATATTAATAAATTAATTTGTTTACAAACTACAATGTTTACAGATAATATTACATTATTTATACAGAATATTAAAGTAAAAATGTTGCTCTTCATCATCATCGTTGTCGGTGAAGAGAAAATGTTGGATATTTTGGAGAAGAGAAAATGTCGGAGATCCTCGTTTCAGATATCAAATGCGATATATTCTCTATGACTTGCATTCATTTGTTTCTAATATAAAATTAAAACAAAAAGGTTAGCTAAATAAAATAAATACTCAATTATATGATTATTTAAGAATACAAACTTTGAATCCAAGATAATTTTCTGTACTTACAATCCATCAGATTAATCTTCGTCAAAGTAAATACACTTTCACCAGCCACATATTAAATAAACCTAACTTTTTTTTGCTCTTACAATCTATCACAGTGATACTTTTACTTTGTAAAATCTCATGGCGCTCTAACTAAACATAGAGTTTCACAACTACTATCTAATTTAAATATTCAAAATACCTTTATAATGAGGGTTTTAGGTTTCACGAGGATCTGTTTACTGTGAATTTTGGTAAACAACCTCTGGTCTATCAATCTTAAACGAGAATTGATTAACTTGCAGGATCGACCATACAAACCCTAGGACATGTGCTAAATTCGAGAGACAAGTGTAAATGACAAATAACAGCTAAAGAGAATGCAAACTGAACTCCACGTTCGACAATGCTGAAATAAAATCTAACTGAACTCCACGTCCGACTACTTGCAATAAAGTAAAGTAAAGGCTTGAAATTCAAAGGGCTGTAAGTAAAGGGTGCAGAATTTAAAGGCGTCGAAAGGAAAGGACAAGAAGTAAAAAGCTTTGAAAGTAAAATGCGAAGAACTCCACATTCTTGAAAAGTAAAGGCTGGAATGATAAAAGTGTTGTCGAAAGTAAAGGGCTTTAAAAATAAATGCAATGGATTAAAGGTGAACTCCACGTTCTTGAAAATAAAAGACTTTGAAAAGTAAACGCTTGAAGATTTAATGCTTGAATGTAACAGTGCAGTCGAAGGTAAATGCAGATAGTTTAAATGACTTTGAAAGTAAATTTGGCATGGAAGATAAAGTTCAAGAAATTGTAAAAGCATGGAAAGTAAATGGCTGAATCTTAAACACGACAAAGATAAATTGTATTAATGAAGGAAATGGTGTTACATTACGTACATTCTCACGAACTCGTTTCTCTACACGCGGGTACTTTGAGTTTCTTTGAGTAACTTGTACAAAAATATGAACACCTCTATTACATAGAACTCACTCCTATTTATAGTGCTAGGAAATAACTACTAAGTGGTGGTTATTGCTTCGAACGTGTGGATTTTGGCGCCTTCTCCTTGGTCTCAACTGTTCCCACGTTCACAACTGCTTTTATTTAAATTTCAAACATTGGAAATTCCCTCCAACCTTAATATAACAACTGCAGCGCTTGTTTCCATATTCTCATGGTCGAAACCTTTCCAGTACTTAGCCATTTTTTGAGGCTCCTACAACCTCTATTCGACTCAGGCTTCACCAAAACTGGGTCGAAGCCTTCTTTACATTAAAAATAATTTTTTAACTTAAAATAGCTTTGATTTTTTCTAGCGTCGAAAATGAGGGTTAACAAATTTCCCCCAAGGAATGACCTTTCGCCAGAATTGGTAGGAAGGCTATTTCTTGATATAATAACCATTTCGACGCCTGTTTGCATGGCCTTAACTGAATACCCCACTAATTACTTAATGGCTGAACTATTCAGTTTCTTTGACCCACGCTCCTGACGTCATACCATCATGACAAATCTTTAAAACGTCCTTTCAGCCGTATTCATCATAACACCTTTCTTGAAAACAGACGTTGGCAGTCTGAACATAACTGCGACTTTTCATCACGTCTCCAGGAGAAAGACACGCGTCCCACTAACCCCTCAGCTTCAACGGTGGATCCAAGTCTCTTGGGATTTTCAAATGTCTATATATACCCATTTCTGCCACTTTGTGAACTTTCCACACTTTTCATACTCTCAAGCAACCTCTTCTTCTCTTCAGTTTCTCTCACGCAAACCTAGCAAAAACACCATCTTTTTATCTCCTTCAACAATGGCGTCTTCCCAAGCTAATCCTCAAACAAAGAAAACTCAAAGAGGCAAAGCCACTCCATTTAAGAAAACCTTTCCTCCGTTCGCTAACATCCCAGACCCCCAACTAGTAGATAACCGCCAATGCATGCCGGAACCCACCTCTGAAGAATCAAGAGCCATATACAAATCTCAGGTAATGATTCCTATAGTTGTTTCTGATAAATCCTATGCGCTATCTGGTCCTTTAGCTGAGGTTGACGTTTCTAACGAGAGGCTAAGTGAGTTTCTCCCCTCGTACCGGAAAACAAGGCCGTTAGGGCAAATGAGTTTTCCCAAAATCAACACTGCTGCTGGAACTTCTCCTGAAGAAGCCCCCTTGCCCAAAATCAACGTTGGCTATCTCACTGATGCCACCAGGCTGGTGAGAGCTGTCAACCCTCTAAAGGAATTCGACCAATGGATGGCAAAGATGGAGAAGGTCAAAGCTGACCACTGGAAGGATATAGGGATTTATGACCTTCTTATGTTGTCGAAGACCAGCATACCATATTGTCTGAATATGTTGGCGGCATCTTTATATTTTTGGGACAGCACCCATTATACCTTCCATCTGCCATGTGAAATGGTTACTCCAACCTTATTCGACGTAGCTGCCATCACAGGGCTTAGCCCAGATGGCCTTACTTACAACCCTGATGTTGATGCTGACGACACCATCAATATTTCAGGCTCCAAACTTACATACACCCTCTTCATCAAACACCACTTTAAACCAGAAGATGACAACGTGTCTAATGAAGAACACATTGCTTTTCTCACAGTCTGGCTATCGAGATATGTTTTTTGTACCAAGTCTTTGCAGGTAGCTAAGAAGTACCTGCCCCTGGCGAATCAGCTTCACCACAACAGAGGAACCTGCTTGAGTGAACTCATTCTGGCGAACCTTTACGAGTCTATCAGTGAAGTGGCTTCTCGACTTAGAAATATGGAGACCCAAGGTCCTATGCACTTGAGTGGACCTCTTTGGCTACTTCAATTGTGGCTTAATGCTACATTTGAGGCTAGCCTCCCCAGAAAAGGCCTGGTTGATGAAGCCTCTGCTGAAATAAGGGAAAGGAGTGTCGAAGGGACGCGTCTGGCTAAACTCACTCCCAATGATGATGGTGAAAACCTTCAAAGGGCTTTCACCAGTTATATTATGATGTTTGCCAAGCGCTATGAGTTCACTCCTAGCATGGCACCTTTTACTCGACGAAGCTATGACCCTGTGTGGTTTAAAAGGCCATTTCCAAATCCTCATCAAACTCTGGATAAAGAATCTGTTGCTATCTGGGAAGCCTTCTTGATTCCCAGATTCTTTATTCATAGGCTGAACTTAGGGAGAGGTTTGTCAGCATTGATTGCCTATCAACCCAACCTTGTCTCTCGACAATTTGGGCTGGCCCAGAGCTTCCCTCAGTGCTTGTATGAGAGAAAGGGCCAAGTAATTCTTCACACCGCCTGCTTCGACGAGGAAAATGTCTCCCATGCACTCGACGGCCTAAATGAGAAAAGAAGAATTCTCTCTCCTGTGTTTTTTGAACCTTCTTTTCTATGCACTTCATTATTCCACCAATGGTGGTCGAAGCACTATAGTGAGCACTTTCTTGATGTGGCTACATTTTCTTCGCTACTTGACCAAGCTTTTCTCCATGTGCAGGACAAGACGAAAAAGAGTAAGTTCACTCACATCGAAGAAATACATGCTTTTCAAAAATACTTTGAAACTATCTATCGACCAGATGATCTTAGTCGAACCATTCATGAGGCTGCTGCCACTCTAAAGAGAAATTTTCTAGAAAAGCTAGATCAACTAAAAATTCCTCCCAACGTCCCTCGTGAGAAACGTTATGAGGTAGCTTTTAAACTTTTTCCTCCAAAGTTCCCTCGACTGCCTAATGCTGATTTTGGAGTGGCGCTTGCCCCTCCATTTCCAGATTGGTTTGTCTGTGGGGAGCATTTAAAACTTCTTCGACAGCAGTCTCAGCCAAAGGCTCAACGAGTGGTTTCGACTAAGCATACATTAGACAGTTTTAAAGGGCACCTTCATATAGGAATTCAGGACGTTCGTATCGAATATGAAATATATGAAGGTTTGAAATCCTTAGTCCATGCCTTCATAAATAACCATGTAATCATTAACTCGTAACAATTGTGTACTGTCTTTCAGCTGTGCCTAGGAAAGTTGCTTCGACTAGGGCTGCTACCTTACAAAGTGGCAAAGAACCTGAGAGCACACAGGTATATTTCACATCCCCCGCGTACGTTTTTACTATATGAATTCCTTTCTCATATCTGCATTGCCTCTTCAGACTGATCGAAAACCCCCAACATCTTCCAAGAAAGGTAAAAAGGATACCCCAGCTGTGGTCATAGCTTCAGAGGCCTTAGATGAATCTCCTGAGGAGGTTCTCACGAGGAAAAAAAGAAAACCCCTAAAGGTCTCTGGACCTACTGGCCCACCTCCTTCGAAGGTGGCCAAAATACTCGAAAAGGCACCCACCACAAGTGGTGTCGAGAAGGAACCTTCCAAGGTGGCCTTGAGAACCCCTCTTGGTGGCCATGGGAGTGATAAATCAAGTCCTGTTGTTGAACAAACTCAGGTATGGGCACCATTCCTTTTATTATGCAGACATCTTTCGCCTATTATTTCATTCTCATTCTCTTCACTTGTGTTCTTTAGGCACCCATAATCAACAATCCAAATCCCCAACCAACTCCAAGCAACTTTGCCACCGCCATAATTGACGATGCTATTCCTCAACCAACTTCAGGAAGTTTCACCACCACGCTTCTCAATAGCCAAGGTGAGCCAACTTATCACCCATCTTCTGATATTGGCTCTGGTTTGAGTGAGATTAATCAACCTACTCGACATGTTACAGAACACACCGCACCACCAGTTCCAACCACTACTCAAAATGCACAAGCTGCTGGCGCCAACTCTGATGATGATGACGCCTCAAGCCCACCACCTTTCAATCTGGCTACCCCCATGGATAAAGGTCAGTTGGTTGAAGAAGAAAGACATGAACCTAAACTCCAAACACATAACGTCAACCCTGATCAAGTTGCGCCTGAGGAGACAAATGAACTACATCCTACACCAGCTGATGACCAGGAGAATATGCAACCAACTGCTGAAGAGTCTGATGAAGAAATGGGAGAAGAATAAGATGAAGAAGGAGAAGAATTAGAAGAGGAGGAAGAAGAACTAACTGATCCTAATCCCCCCATACTCCTTCGCCTGTGTTCCTTCCACCACCTAGAGACTCACTGACAGCACTCAAGTGGTCGAACCCACGTGAGTTTACCAAATTGATTCTTGAGCAGAGGTATGGTTCTTCTTCTGTCTCTTCGACTCCAGCATCAGATGACTTCGCCTAACCAATTCTCCAAGCCATCAAGAAAAAATTCTTCAGGGGGGATATTCACAGAGTTTTGGCCTCAGATCCAACTGCAACTGCTTATTTGAAGGATACCCTTGCAAAGATTGAGCTCACCACCCTCAATCCAGATGTTTCCGATTTTCTGATAGAGCTAACTACTGTGGTGAACCAAATAGCTGCAGAAATAAAACTGCTTCCCTCTATCAGGAATTCCATAGAGAAAACATCTGGCTGTGAGAGTGCAGCCTGGTGTGGTGCAAAAGAGACGTACGAAGAGATCGAACGCATTGAGGCTGATCAAAAGAAAAAGCAAGATGAGATAGCCACAAACCAGAAGGACATTGAAGCCTGGAAGCAACAAATCGCGAAGTTACAAGCCAAAATTGACAATGCTGAAAAACGCAACCGTGATTTGCACCATTTCGACGACACTAAGATAGCTGAAGAAACAAAGAATGCTATTGATTGTATTGAGGCGGCCCAAAGATATGAAAAAGAGCTCGCAACAGCAAAACTTGACGAATCTTTGTGCAACGCTCGCCTCAAACATCACATAGAAGCTTTTTCTCAGTTGGCGTCGAGGCTTCCCTTCTGATACTTTCGACACCTTCGTTTGTTTAATCATCATTTGTTTCCTGGCTTTTTCAGGCTTTTTATGTAATGAAAATTTTATGCCTTTTGGCATTGATTAATCAATCATTATTATTTTGTCCTTAACTGCTTTCGACCCATATTACATGATGATGCACTTTATTTGTTGTCTTTTATCAGTCAAATTTGCAATTAAGGCATTCTATCTTTTTCTTGGAAAGTCACCTTTCCAGCTTTAAATTCCAAGGCATAAGCCTCTAGCATTTATAGCATAGCCCTCAGGCCTATTTCCAAGAATAGCTCACGTGTTTCCACCGTTTGACTGGCCAATCCAATCAGTACTTCGCCTCTATAAATTTCTTCCACCTGACCACATTTTGCGTGGAAGCAAATATGAACAATTCAGAGAAACCATCAGCCAAGAAAATGGCTGGAAAGGCAAAGGCAGTTGAAGAAACAAAAAAGATGGAGGCCACCAAGCAACCTGAAGCCTTCATTGGAGCAACCTCTCAAGCCAAGAAGAGAGAAACTAGAATGAAGATCTCTAATAAAGGTCGCTCCAGCACCCAAGACTCTGATGATGAGCCAGATGCAGATTATATGGATTTCCTCAAATCCATAGATTGGAGAGATTATGAATAACCTTTCCTTGATTAAAAATTATTGTATTGGTTTTTCTTTGCTTTGTATGCCATATTAGCCTGACTTGGCCTATTTTGGCTTTCTTTTTATTAAATAAAGCTTATGTTTTGATATGAATCTCTTGCAGCATAGGCTTATATTTTTTCAAATACTTGCCATTTACTTTCAAGACTCTTTTATCTTTGTCTAACTCTTCCACTTCATAAGCTCCATTAGAGAAAACTTGTATGACTTGGAATGGGCCTTCCCACTTAGGGGACCACTTGCCCAATGTTCTATCTCTTCGATCCATAGGTAAAATCACTTTCCAAACCAATTCCCCACATGCAAAAGATTTAGACATAACCTTTTTGTTGTAGGATTCTTCGACCCTCTTCTTTTGTCTTCTTAACAACTCCAAGGCTCTGAGCCTCTCTTCATCCAAATCCACTAATTCATTCATCATCATTTCCCAATAATTCTCAGGGGGAATCTCATGATGTCTTTGAACTCTTACAGACTGTATATAAATCTCAACAGGCAATACTGCATCATGACCAAAAGTGAGTCGAAATGGGGTAGTGTTGGTAGCCTTTTTAGGGGATGTTCGACATGCCCAAAGAACTTGGTCTAACGTCTTGTGCCAATTTCTAGGCCTCTTTCCCACATGCTTCTTAATTAGTCCAATTACTACCTTATTGGCAGCTTCGACTTGCCCATTGGTCTGGGCATAATAAGGGGTAGAAGTCAACAACTTGAAACCTATTTCTTTGGCAAACTCCTGCACCTTTCGACCAGTAAACACTGATCCTTGATCCAAAGTGATTGTTTCAGGAATACCAAATCTATAAATAATGTGATTTTGAATGAATTCAATAACATCTTCTTGACCTATATTCGCCAGTGGTGTTTCTTCAATCCACTTGGTGAAATAATCAATTCCCACCAAAATATATCTTTGGTTCTTTGAAGATGTTGGTCGAATCTCTCCCACTATATCCAAAGCCCATCCTCTGAAGGGCCATGGTTTTACTATGGAATGTAATTCACTTGCAGGGATGTGTTGTATGCCAGCATGAATTTGACATTCTTGGCAACCCTTAGCAAATTCTATGCAATCTTTCAGCATAGTAGGCCAATACATGCCCTGTCGAAACAACAACAATTTCATTTTTTGGCCAACTTGGTGTGCTCCACATGCCCCACTATGTACTGTCGAAAGGGCCAAATATGCCTCTGCTTCACTAAGGCACTTCAATAAGACTCCCTCAGGGGTCTTTTTAAATAATTCATTACCCAACAGTACATAGCTTAAAGCTTGATACCTGATTTTTCGCTCTGTCGAAGCCGTTGGGTTTTGCAAATATTCAACTATGGGCTTCCTCCAATCTTCATCTGTTAAATTATCTATGGCAAAAATTTCAAAATTTTCACCATCTATGCACCCAAGCTTAGTTGTTTCTAAGTCTGATGGGCACAATCCAACAACCACCACTTTACCTCTTGCTTCAATTACTTCTTGAAGGTTCTCCTTCGACACCTTATATCCAGAGGCAATTTGAGCCAAGTCGTTAGCAACTTGATTCTCTATTCTAGGTATGTGTTGGATGGCCACTACCTCAAATTTCTTTAATAATCTATTATCTATCACAAAGTACATAATGAGATTTCCTTTAACACATTTATACTCCTTTGTTATTTGTTTTATAACCAATTCTGAGTCTCCCATTATTTCGACTCTAGTTGCCCCCAATTCTAACAAAACCTCAAGGCCAGCAATTAATGCTTCATATTCAGCCTCATTGTTAGAGCAAGGTCCTTCGACCTTATACTTGAATTTTGTTGGAATTTTTCCAGGAGAAATAATGTGTATTCCCACTCCTGTTCCATTTTTATGACTCGACCCATCAAAGTATAACTTCCAGGATTTTAATTCAACATAATTCAACTCATTTTCATTTATGGAGTGATCAACTATAAAGTCTGCAACTATTTGCCCTTTCACAACTTTTAAAGGTTGATATGTTAGGGAAAATTATGTTAATGCTAATGCCCATTTGCCAATTCGACTATGCAAAATAGGTTTAGATAACATATGTTTTACAACATCAAAGTGAGAAGAAACATACACATCAACGGACTTTATATATTGCTTCAATTTAGTACAAGAGAAATACAAGCATAGACATAACTTTTCAATCATGCTATACCTAGTTTCTGCATCATTTAAAACTCGACTAAGATAATAAATGGCTCTTTCAACTCCATTTTCATCCTCTTGAGCTAACATGCTCCCTAGAGTTTTATCTGATGCAGCTATATACAATCTCATACTCTTGTTTCTACAAGGTGGTGAAAGAATTGGAGGGTGGCTTAGGTACTCCTTGATCTTGTCGAAGGCTTCCTGTTGTAATTGCCCCCACTCAAAACCATCTTTGTTGAAACGAAGCAATGGCGAAAAAGCTTGTGTTTTTCCACTCAGGTTGGATATAAACCTTCTTAAAAAGTTGATCTTGCCCAGTAACGACTGCAACTCTTTTTTAGTTGATGGCGCTTTCGCCTCCATTATGGATTTGGTTTTATTCTGATTTATTTCGATCCCTTTCTTGTGGACAACAAAGCCTAGGAAATCCCCTGCCTGCACACAAAAAGCACATTTGAGAGGATTCATTTTAAGACCATATTTTCTCATCCTTTCAAAGGACTGTCGAAGATGGTCAATGTGACTTTTCCCATAAATAGATTTTATAACAATATCATCAATATAAATTTGCATGAATGTGTCTATAAAATCGTGGAAAATTGAATTCATTGCCCTTTGATAAGTGGCACCAGCATTTTTGAGACCAAAAGGCATCACTACCCATTCATAGGTACCTAAGGCTCCAGGGCATCTAAAAGCAGTTTTATGAACATCTTCCTCAACAATGAATATTTGGTTGTAGCCAGAATATCCATCCAGCATACTAAGATATTCATGTCCTGCTGCAGAATCTATTAACATTTCTGCTACTGGCATTGAATATTCATCTTTAGGAGTTGCAGAGTTTAAATCTCTAAAATCAATGCAAACTCTCAAAGACCCATTCTTTTTAATATCAGGTACTATATTACCCAACCATTCGACATACCTTGCAGTGCGAATGAATTTGCAACGAAGCAGTCTTTCGACTTCCTCTTCGATCTTTGACAATATCTCTGGTGCAAACCGTCTTGGATTTTGCTTGACTGGTTTTCTCCCAGGCGTCATAGGTAACCTGTGTTCGACCAACTCCCTGCTCAAACCAGGCATCTCATCATAATCCCAGGCGAAGCAGTCCTTGAACTCTTTTAACAACTGAACCACTTCAACCTTCAACTGGGGATCAAGATTGGCACTGATGTAGGTAGGCCTTTTGGTTGTCCCCTCACTAAGGTCAACTTCTTCTAAAGGATCTTGTGCTAGCATTTTTATATTATTTGCCAACGGATCCTTCTCAAATCCCAAAGGCTCATCTTCATAGATGGCATCGAGCCTCTGGCTTTGCTCTCCAGTTTCAACCTTATCTGAAGGTTTTGGGTCGAAGTCCTTACCAGGACCCTCTTGATATAATTCAGAAATGGCTTCGCCAGCCATATAGTCATTGGCGGCTTCCAAAGCCGCTTATAGTTTTGTTTCGGCCACATAGGCCGAAATTCTTTTTAAAGCGTCGAACTCAGTCATGATCACTGAATTCATCTCCCCATCCTGTGGGCTCTATTGGACGTGAGCCTAAGCATGGCAACCTACCTCCTGGTACCTCCCTGTCCCATCTGAAACCTTCGACAGGGTGTAAATACAACGAATAAAATGTTTCTACATCGGGCGCAAACTCAAAATCAGCTGGGGGACATGGAGCAATGTTCGCCAGATGTTTCTCAAATCGCCTACTATCCACATGATTGATAGGAACCTTAAAGTACCCTTGATCTGCTTCAATATTTTCAACTATCCCATCTGGTCTCCAAATGGTTATTCTTTGATGCATAGATGAGGGCACAACTCCTATTCCGTGAATTCACTCCCTACCCAAGAGTAGATTGTAGTTAGCTTTTGTCTTAACAACCATAAACATTGTTGGTCTGGTAATAGTTCCCACAGTGAGATCCACTTGAATCACTCCTAGAGTGGAACCAACTTTTCCTTCATAGTTCGACAGAACCATGTTGTGGGGTTTAGTATCAGTCTCAAACTTCCCAATCTTGCTCAACAAAAACCTTGGCATTAAATAAACAGTTGCACCACAATCCACCAAAATTTTGTTGACAGGGACGTTCTCTACTTTGCCAGTAATGTAAAGAGGCTTCAAATGACCCTTCATTGCCTCTGTGGGGCGTTCGAAGAAAGCATTCTGTTCTTCGACGCACCCATTGTTCATGATGTAATAACACACAGGCTTGTGTGCCAACATTTCCAATTCAGCAGTTTGATCCAAGTCCTCGACCTCTGAGACTTGACCAAATTCCTTTGGCATTACTGACACCACATTCATCAGAATATCTAGAGAAGCTGCTGACTCATTGTCGAAATTATCAGTCATATTCTCATCATCTTCAACCTTCTTCTCTGGCTGAACATTGAATAGCTTTTGCCTTATGGGCATCTTCTCAATTGTCCCAGCTTGATGATCAACATTAGTACTTGATTCTCCCTGCACCTGAGCCTCCCTGACAGCCTTTCTCCTGCGTTGCTCTCTTCGCCATTGTGATCTAGACATGGGGTTTTTACCCTTGTAATTCTGGGAAATGTATGCTGATTTGTTGGTGGTGTGGTTCTCTTTTCTATACTCAAATGAAGAACCTCTTTCCACATCAAATTTCTCCCACTTTTTCTTCTGTCCTCTCCCTTCGATAGGCTTGATCCAACTACCTGTTGGCACATTCGCAGCTGGTTTGAATGTACCTGGCCTAACTCCTGGTGCTTGGTTTTTTAGTCCTGTCGAAAGTCGCCTATGGTCAAAACCTCTGTGCCCTTTGTTCACCTTCTGCCCCCAGCTTTCACCAGCCTTTTTGACACCTTCTAACTTGTGGGCATCTTTTTCATCAAAAATAGCGCTGCATCTAGGACATAGCATTACTCCAGAGCCTTTCTTCTGGCAACGGTGCAAGAAATCCACAATTGACTCTTCTTGCTTAGGATAAGCTATTTTGTTGCACTTCTCTTGTTCATCTGCCTTACTCACTTGTTCAGCTTTTCGATCTGTAATTTCGACCATATTGACATCCATTCTGTCCTTTAAGTGCATCTTGGAGAAACGGGCTTCCAGACTTCCCCCACTTCCTGCTGCTTTTGCAGCTTTTTGAGAAGCTTCTTGCCAAGCAGCTTTTTCAGCTTCGACCATTTCCTCAGCATTGACTCTTTCAACATCAGGAAATGTCTTGAAGAATTTTTCAGCAACCATACATATCCAGTTTTCCACCAAACACCCATTCATGTCTATCATCTCTCCTACCAACAGCAAGTCATCTTCCAATTCCTTAACAACTTGGACTTTGGGGGCATTTCTGCCCATAGCCTCATTGGTGCTGATGCTATTTGAGCTAGAATCAGGTTCTTCAGCCAATTCGACCATGTTAATGCGTTCATTGGCATTTATCTTCAATCCACTCACAGCCATATCCAGAACCTTGGCAGCATTATCCATTTCAACAAACTTATCAACAGTTTCTTTGGTCACCAACATTAGACTGGTACCATCAACATTCAGGCCATTTGTATCCTTACCAAAACCTTCAATTATCACAGAATTGGTGGCGAAGTCTTCAGTAACCTCCACCATGTTGACTGACTTATCAAATCCCTCTGTGACTTCGACCATCTGAACCTCATAAGGCTCTGTATAGTTAGCCTCTGCAACTTGCAATGGGTTAGAGTCAATCTTCATCTGGGCTTTGCCCTTGTCACCAAACTTCAGCCTTCCTTCTTGGATAGCACTTTGCACCAAATCCCTGAAAAGAAAACATTGAGAAGTTTTATGACCCAAAAAATTTGGTACTTACAAAAACCTCTTTTCTTTCTTTGTTCTAAAGGTGGCATCTTAGCGCCAGCAGGCACTATCATTTACCCATCTTTAACTAACAAATCAAAAATTTCGTCACATTTAGTGAAGTCGAAAGTGTATGTTTTCTTAGGAAATTTGTCGTTAGATTCGACAGGATTTTTTCCTTCTGAAGGAGTTAATAATTTCCAGGCATAAGGTGGACCTTGCTTTAACTCAGCAACGTCAACCTCATTTCCGTCGAAATAAGATGTTTCACCATACAGACTCTCCACATCTTCATTGCATTCGACAAAGGCTACTTTTTTACCCCTGCTGAATTTAGCCTTCTCTTCTTTCAGCCTTTCTAGCTGTCGAACCCTGTCAGCCAACTGGGCCATATCTCTAAGATATTGGGTATCTAATTTCTTCCTAATGGAATAATCAAGACCCCCAGCGGCCATTTCAACCAACTCATGCTCTGGCACTTGTGTAAAGCACCTGGCTTTAAGAAGTCGAAACCTATTCAGGTAATCATCAATTGGCTCAGTGGCTTTGCGTTTGATGCTAGCCAATTCTTTCAAACTAATCTTAGTTTGCCCCATGTAGAACTGTTCATGAAACAAACGATCTAGTTGGGTCCAATTATATATGGAATTTGGAGGCAAAGTAGTAAACCATGTGAAGGCATTTTTGGTAAGGGAACTTGGGAAGTATTTGATTCTGAGGCTTTCATCAGCTACAATTTCGCCTGCTTTAATCAAATATCTAGCCACATGTTCGACCGTAGATTCAGTAGTATCTCCTGAAAACTTGCTGAACTTTGGAACCTTCGTCCTAGGGGGTAGTTCTGCTTGGAGAATATAATCCATTATGGGCGAAGTATAATTTGGCCTTGTGAAGCCAAAATTCACACCATTTCTGGTCATTATCCTTTCAACCATGGCTGCAAGATTATTTTCTTCTGCTTGATTTTGGTGTCGAACCTGTCTAAGTAGCTGATCTGCATTTTGGTTCCAGTTTACCATCACTACTGGCTCTTCCTCCATCTGGTATGGCATTTGGTTTCATGGTGGTTCGACTCTAAAAGGATCAATCATCTCTTGATCTTCCAAGTTCGCCTCAGGTATCTGGCGTGGATGACGTCTTGGGATATCTTCGACAACAGTTGCTCTTCGATCCACCGCTGGTATTCCCATGAAATCAGCCATGCGTGCCACTTGTGCAGCCAATTGTTGGTTAGTTTGAGTCGTATTTTGAATCAAGGGTTGAAAAACTTCTCCCATTTTCTGAGACAACGTATGCACCATTTGCATGTTACTTTCATCCATCTACTGTCTCAAACAATTTATGGATGTATTTGTAAGACTAGGCGCTTGAACAGAGTAACCAACATCTATACTCTGGTTGTTTCGACCCCCTGATCCTGATCCTTGTAATGGCGAAGACACTACAGTTTCTGAAAATACAGGCGGAGCATTCTGCAGATTTTGCATCATTGATGTAGGCATACCATAGGGTTGACTCCTTGACCCTAGATGTGGAAAACCTGGAGGAGGAACGTGCCTGTACATTGAATTTACTCCTGGGGGCGTTGGTGAATTAGGACTTTGTGGCCCTATGTACTCCAACACAGGTTGAGTATATGACTTTGTATATGTTGATCCTGGTTCAGACACTACTAATGGAAGTGACGCCTGTCCTTCTGTCGAAGACACTAGTGATGGTGTGCTTTGAGACCCCATACTGCTACTTGACTGAGTGTTTGAAAGACTCCCTTGAGGATCAACTTGTTGGTTGGCATTGGTTGCCATTTTCTTAGTGTGTCTTCTCTTTGGTATTCCCTCGTTTGTTGTGGCTAACTTCCCACTTCTCAATAACATACAACGAGAGTACTTCTTCACTAAGAAAAGTAAGGTTGACAAAAAGTGTAAACTTAGCACTATGTCCCACTGGGCGTGCCAATTTGTTTACTGTGAATTTTGGTAAACAACCTCTGGTCTATCAATCTTAAACGAGAATTGATTAACTTGCAGGATCGACTATACAAATCCTAGGACATGTGCTAAATTCGAGAGACAAGTGTAAATGACAAATAAAAGCTAAAGAGAATGCAAACTGAACTCCACGTTCGACAATGCTGAAATAAAATCTAACTGAACTCCACGTTCGACTACTTGCAATAAAGTAAAGTAAAGGCTTGAAAATCAAAGGGCTGTAAGTAAATGGTGCAGAATTTAAAGGCGTCGAAAGGAAAGGACAAGAAGTAAAAAGCTTTGAAAGTAAAATGCGACGAACTCCACGTTCTTGAAAAGTAAAGGCTGGAATGATAAAAGTGCTGTCGAAAGTAAAGGGCTTTAAAAATAAATGCAATGGATTAAAGGTGAACTCCACGTTCTTGAAAATAAAAGACTTTGAAAAGTAAACGCTTGAAGATTAAATTCTTGAATGTAACAGTGCAGTTGAAGGTAAATGCAGATAGTTTAAATGACTTTGAAAGTAAATTTGGCATGGAAGATAAAGTTCAAGAAATTGTAAAAGCATGGAAAGTAAATGGCTGAATCTTAAACATGACAAAGATAAATTGTATTAATGAAGGAAATGGTGTTACATTACGTACATTCTCACGAACTCGTTTCTCTACACGCGGGTACTTTGAGTTTCTTTGAGTAACTTGTACAAAAATATGAACACCTCTATTACATAGAACTCACTCCTATTTATAGTGCTAGGAAATAACTACTAAGTGGTGGTTACTGCTTCGAACGTGTGGATTTTGGCGTCTTCTCCTTGGTCTCAACTGTTCCCACGTTCACAACTGCTTTTATTTAAATTTCAAACATTGGAAATTCCCTCCAACCTTAATATAACAACTGCAGCGCTTATTTCCATATTCTCATGGTCGAAACCTTTCCAGCACTTAGCCATTTTTTGAGTTTCCTACAACCTCTATTCGACTCAGGCTTCACCAAAACTGGGTCGAAGCCTTCTTTTCATTAAAAATAATTGTTTAACTTATAACTTTGATTCTTTTTAGCGTCGAAAATGAGGATTAACATGATCACTAATGGCAGTGTCTTGAGCCTTGATAGTCATTAAATGGATGATGAAGATTTGTTTAAGGATGGTGAAGAAATCCAAAAAGCACGCTATATGTTACCTCAGTTATTACTCAAAACCGAGGTGAAAAATCTTTTATATATATATATATATATATATATATATATATATATATATATATATATATATATATATATATATATTTACATTGTTTACAAATAATATTAATATAAATTACTTAAACAAATCAAGAGTTTGACAATGAATTCTTGGAGAACAACCTAGAAGAGTTATCTGTTCCAAACAAGGGAAATCTTTTTATATTTACATTGTTTTCAGATTTCTGAGAAGTTATCTATTCCAACTAAGAGACATTTTTGTTAGTACTTGCAATCCATCCCAGATTATATTGAGCAAATGTTTTCATGAAAAATGTTTCACATGAAAAAAAATGAAAGAGAAATGGATGCGTGTATTTAGTAATAAATTTCCTAATGTCATCAACCAAGAAAAACAATAGATTTCTCAATGTTTTTTTTATTGACAACATATGAATGTTATTACATAAATACAACAACAACATCAACACCATTATGTGAGAAAGATTGCTAGGGCATAAAAATGTTTTGTTAGAAATAGAAGAACATTAAAGATTTTTTCTGTCTTGCAATCCATCCAAAAAAATGATGCTTGGCCGACTTCATATTAGTAAGGCTTAGGGTAAAATATATTTAACGAGTACTTTTATAGTAAAATCTTATTATTTTATGTCTCGGTTAAATAGAAAACTGAAAGGTTATAACATTTTGTTTATACTTATAAACAAATAATTAAAATTATAAACTACGATATTTGAGAATCGAAGCTTGTACTGAGTTGTTTTTTTCAACTCGGTTTTAAGAAAAACCAAGGGATATTATGATTTTTTTTAAATAATAAAAATAATGAGCCTTGGCATTATACTTCAGTTTTCTATTGTTTGAGGTGAAAGCTTATTCATGAAAAGTGTTATTTGTTGTAGTGTATAAGGCTGAAATGTTAGAAAAGAAAACGAAAGCAGAAGTATTGAATTTTCAAAGGTTCAAATCAACAAACATGAAGTTTTGCAGGAAATCACACTTCGATGGATAATGTTAAGCCTACACAAATTAATAAATAACTACAGTTGGAAATGAAACCCCTTGTAAAGGAGAAATAGTGAACATAAAGTCACCCTGTTGAGTTTGCTTTTTTGAAAAAGTTGCATACCTTTAAAAACAAAGAATGGAAGAAGTTTGATCAATTTTATTCTGAATGAGAGAATTTGGATGAATAGACAAAGAACTTCATTAATTTTAAATGAAGAATACATGAGATACTTATAAAACAAGCTAGTGTGCACACTATAAAATATGAGCAGCACTCATTGTAACTAAACTCGCAACTACTTTTTAATTGTTATAACAAACACTAAAATAGATAGTTATTTAGCTATTACAATTTGGTTATTATTGCTTGAGTTATAGGGTATCTTCTTAGTGTTTCTTGTGTTGAAAGTCACATCTTCTTGTTATTTGCCTATCAAAAAAAATCTTGAAACACCTCCCACAAGTTGATGACTGATATATATCAAGCATTATTAACTTGGATAACAAAGCATTAAATGGTTAAGATAACAACGGTTTGGTAAAGAAATATTCCAATTGCTCTTTGGAAGAACAAGACAACAACTTCATTATACCTGCCTACATCTTTTCCATAACAATATGGCAATCGATCTCTCGGTGTTTTGTTCTTTCATAGAATACTATATTTGATGAAATGTGAAAAACACTCTGATTATCATGATATAGAACAGGTATCTTGATGCATTCATCCTTCAAGTCTTTGAATAAGTACAATAACCATTTGAGTTCGCAAGAAGTTACAGCCAAAGCTCTATATTCAAATGCACTTCCATGAGACGAGAGATCTTCCTAGAAAGAAATATTGGCCTGAAAGTGACCTTCTAGAATCTAAGCATCCAACCTAGTCAGCATCTAAGTATCCTTGCAGCTTGATGTATGAGTTTTTTCTTGGCAAAAATATCCCTCTTTCAGAACATGACTTATGGTATCTAAAAACACGACGAGTATGAGCTTTAAAGTGATTTGTGAGTGAAGCTGATAAAAACTGACTTAACTATTGTGTACAAAATGTGATGTTAGGTCTTGTAGCATTGAGATATAATACATGTCAACTAGTCGTTTATATGTAGGAACATCAGGATATTATGGGCTATTAATGTTGTGAATTTTTACAAATGGATTTGACGTGTGGAAACTGGCTTTGCACATAACATCGTTGAATCTTGTAAAAGATCCAAGTAATATTTTCTTTGGCACATTGAAATGTCTTGCTCGGAATCAACAAATTTTATCCCAAGTATTTGAGTCTTTCTAGATCTTTGATCTTAAATTCCCTGTGCATGCAGTGCTTCTTTAATCATGTTCATTTTTTATAATGAATTACTTTCTAGAATTACATCATATACATAAACAAGTAGTATGATAAAAAATGATTGATCCTATTTTGTAAATAATTAGGCACCTACATTGGTTTGTTTGTACTTGTATTAGAGTGAGAAAGAAAGCCAAATTTTAAGGGAATTTCTTAATACACCACTCAAGTTTCTTAGGCACCATGTGAAATTTTATTTTTGCCCCCAGATTTCGAATTTGCACATCCGGACGCACCAAATTTTTAAAAAACGCTGATATGTTCCGGATGTGCACATCTGGAAGAATTTTTGATTTGCAAATCCGGAAAAAATTAAAAAAATTCCATAAAATCATTTACTTCTAAATATAATTAAATCCAATCTAATTAAAATCCAATATAATTAAAATTAATATCATTTTTTCAATATAATTAAATCCAATATAATTAAAATCTATATTAATTAAAATTAATATAATATTTAATATGATTAATTTTTTTCAATATAATTAATAGGATTAATATGGTATTTAATTCTAAATTATTTTTTTATATTGAAAAAATTAATTTAATTATATTGGATTTAAAATTATATGGTATTTACTTCTAAAATTGGATTTAATTATATTGGTATTTAAAATTATATGGTATTTACTTCTAAATTATATGGTATTTACTTCTAAATTATAATTAAAATTATATGGTATTTACTTCAAAAATTAATTTAATTATATTGGATTTAATTATATTGAAAAAATCATATTAATTTTAATCATATTAATTTTAATTATATTGGATTTAATTATATTGAAAAAATCATATTAAGTTTAATTATGTTGGATTTTAATTATATTGGATTTAATTATATTTAGAAGTAAATGATTTTATGGAATTCTTTTGATTTGTTCCGGATTTGCAAATCAGGAATTCTTCCGGATGTGCACATCCGGAACATATCAGCGTTTTTTAAAAATTTAGTGCGTCCGGATGTGCAAATCCGGAATCTGGGGGCAAAAATGAAATTTCACATGGTGCCTAAGAAACTTGGGTGGTGTATTAAAAAATTCCCAATTTTAATGCCATTTCCTACTATCATGTTTGAATCCGAGACTTGACAAGTTTTGTTAGATTAAAGATAGGAAACCTAGATCTAAAGTTGCATTGATAGACAATAAAATAAGACAACAATTTTTTCTTACTTTTCTCCAAGAAGAAATACAAATATATAGTAGGTTTAGACTACTATAATTGGGCCATGGGCCTAAGGAAAATACTTCAACAGCAAATTAAAATTAAAAATTACTAACAACACTCCTCTAATGTGAAATATAATCTTTCAAACGGACTGAACTGGTTCTGTTTCTAATGGGCCTGGCCCCTTTCCTAACAATACTCTCTGGCCCACAAAGAACCTTGTCCTCAAGGTTCATGGATGACACTATGTCAAACAAGGGAAAAGAGGGCGCTTTTTTTGGCCTATGACAGCGCTTAAAAGCGCTGTCTAAGCCTGCGCTGTCGTAGGTAAAGACAACGTTTTTTTATTTATGAAAAAGCGCTCTCTAAAAGGGGACTTCAGACAGTGCTTTTAAAAGCGCTGTCTAATATATACGTTTAAAATTTTAAAGAATTTTTTTATATACTTTAGAGAGCGCTTTTTTCTTCAAAAGCGCTCTATAAAGGGGGACTTTAGACAGCGCTTTCGAAAGCGCTGTCTAATGTATACGTATAATATTTTTTAATATACCTTTAGACAGCGCTTTTTTCTCAAAAGCGCTGTCTTTTGTCTACGTATAATTTTGAAGATTTTTTTTTAAAATCCCATTTTAACCATTTTTTTTATGCAGAAACCTGTATAATTCACATTTCCATAAACCTGTATAATTCACATTTCAATAAACCAGTATGGATACGCATTTCCATCAACAAATTCTATTTCAAAACTAGAATTTACATTAATGCAGAATTCGCACAAATTCTATAAACTAGAATTTGTACATTTCAATAAACTAGAATTTACATGCAAAATTCGCTCAAATTCTATTATATGGTTTCAAACCTGTATAGAATTTACATTTCAATAAACTAGAATTTACATTCACAAAACTATACATTCAAGAAAGAATTCTTCTTGCAATAAAAAATTCGCACAATTCCTCCTTAGTATCTTGCAATTGTTTCCTCGTGTAATAAGGACACGCCATATCATCGAAATACTACATAACAAAACAAAATACGCATTATTTAGTTAAAAGTAATAAATTATATGACATATCCGATAAATATTAAAATAAATACTAAGTTATAAAACCATGCATACCGTAATAGGAATCTCCAATTGTCCCATTTGAAGGATTTCTCTCATGAACCTCAAAACGAAGTACCCGCAGTCTATGCCATTATGCTGACGAGGGCACTACACATAGACAAACAAATAAGAAACAATATATAGATGTTTTGTGTTATCAAGTAGCATCACTAATAAGCAATATTGTGAAAATTAATATACCTCCACTTTGACCCATGTAATATTGGTTGCTCTAGCCCATGCTACTCGTGCGTATCTTCCTGGTTACTAGACATTTGACCTGTAAGAAAGAAAAAAACAGAAATTAAATGACAGATATAAAAATCCATAATCCTAATCCATTGAATGATATAAGCTATATTGAATGATATAAGCTATAATTTTACAACTAGTGCCTTTTTCACTAACGTCTCTTTCTTTTCTTATTTGGAGTATGTTCTACCCGTCTCTTAACAACACGGACGGTTGGATTGATCCAAATACCCTCATTATGATCATTTCTAGTATATGGTTCATTCGCTATAATATTTTCATCTTGATAATTTCTAGTAAATAATTCAATATCAACATCAATATCACCTTGATCTCCAACGTTTTCGTCAATTACTTTATTAGATAAAAGCACTATAGACCATTTTGTACTTGTCGGATCAGTGACATAGAACACTTGTTTAGCTTGAGAGGCTAGAATAAAAGGCTCATCTTTGTACCCCACCCTATTAAGATCCACTTGCAAAAATCCTGACTTATCCATTCGTACGCCATTATTATTTTCAACCCACTTGCAACGAAATATAGGAATCTGAAACTTCTCATAATCAAACACCCAAATGCGCTCAATAACCCCAAAATATGACAAATTTACAAATTTGGGGTTTAAGTCTTTCACACTTGAAATGTGCATTGCTTCAGCTACCACGGTGACACCACTATTTTGCATAGTACTTTTATCATCTTGTTCTTTGGTATAAAATGTGTATCCATTAATTGCGTATGAGCTATAAGAAAACACGAGGATACTTGGACCATATGCTAAACATCTCAACCTTTCTGTTATTGAAGCGCGGTCTGAATAATACTTTGAATAAATATGATCCTTAAACCAAGGTATGAAACTTCGATTGTGCTCTCGTACTATCCAATTCTCATTTCTATTCGGATTTAAACCTCGGAGAACATCCTTGTGCATTTCAACATACGGCTCAACCTCATTCTCATTGTGCAGAACATACAAATGCACTTGATCCCGTTCGACCCTTGATACTGTCACAACTTCATTTCCAATTAACTTTTTTCCTTCTTTTTTTTCGACAATATGAGATTTGGGGAGTCCAATTGATTGTACATTGAACAGATATTCAGTACAAAACTCAACCGCTTCTTCAACAATGTATCGTTCGGCAATACAACCCTCTGGTCGACTTCGGTTTTTCACATACCCTTTTAATATTTTCATATAACGTTCAGTAGGGTACATCCATCTCATATAAGCCGGTCCACACAATTGTGTCTCTTTCACCAGATGAATAACTAGATGAACCATTATGTCAAAAAATGAGGGACGAAAATACATTTCAAGATCACACAAAGTAATAACTATTTCTTTTTGCAATGTTGGTAAGATCGCAGGATCGATCACCTTACTGCAAATTGACTTGAAGAAAAAACACAATTTAATTATTGCGCTTCTTACTTTTTCTGGTAGAATAGAATGTATACCTATTGGTAGAAAATGTTCCATTATAACATGGCAGTCATGCGTCTTTAAACTCTTTAACTTGAGGTCTTTCATAGACACAAGTCTTCTAATATCTAAAGAGTATCTTTCTGGAACTTTAACTTCACTTAGAAACTTACACAATACTTTTTTCTCCTTTCTAGATAGAGTATACGCAGCAGGTGGTAGATATGTTCGTTTTCCTTTCTTCAAGGATCCTAATTCAGTTCTTATCCCCATATGTACCAAGTCCTTTCTTACTTTAAGGCCATCCTTAGACTTTCCTGGTATATTGAGTAACATACCAATAACACTGTCAAATACATCTTTTTCAATTTGCATAACATCGAGAAAATGTCTTACATACAATGACTTCCAATATGGAAGTTAAAAAAAATTGACCTCTTCTTCCACCCACTCTTGACAAGTGTATGTGCAAAAGGCTTTCCAAACTGAGTTCTCACATCTTTCACCTTTTCAAAAATTTGATCACCTGTCAATATAGTTGGAGCTCTACCATGTTCTGGCTCTCCATTGAATGCTTTTCTCCACCCACGATAGTGATGATTAGAATTTAAGAATCTACGATGACCGAGAAAGACATTCTTCTAACCAATTGGGGTTGGGATATATGGAGAAAATTGGGGTGGTGGCGGAGCTGGTGGATTCTGCAGCACGGTTGGAATAATTGGAATTGTGGACTGTGTGGGTGAGTGTGAAAAAATAACAGGATGTCGTAATGGGGTGTTTATGGGGGAAGAAATTGGGATAAATTGGGAGGTGACCATGGGGGAGGAAGAGAGTGTATGAGTGATACCTGATGAGGATGCTGTATTGGGGGAATGAACAGTACCCGCGTGAACAGTACCCGAGTGAACAATAGTAGGTTGAATAGGACCAGATTGTTGTTCTTTTTGGGAGATGATTTTGTAAAGGGTGGACATGATGGAATCATGTCTAGAATCCTGGATTTGTTTCTTATTTTACATCCTAGTATTGAGCTGATTCATTTGTTGTGTAAAATCTGCATTCACCATGTCAAATTTATCATCAAGTTGCTGCTGCACTTCAGCCATGACTGAGTTTAAATGAACATTGGTTGTTTATACAGCCTCTTCAATGATTTCGCAGTGGGAGGGATTAGAAGGTTTGGGAGGAGCCATGAATGCAAGATTGAAAGCACCAAATTGTTAGACTAAAGATAGGAAACCTAGATCTAAAGTTGCATTGATAGACAATAAAATAAGACAACAATTCTTTCTTACTTTTCTCCAAGAAGAAATACAAATATATAGTAGGTTTAGACTACTATAATTGGGCCATGGGCCTAAGGAAAATACTACAACAGCAAATTAAAATTAAAAATTACTAACAACGCTCCTCTAATGTAAAATATAATCTTTCAAACGGACTGAACTGGTTCTGTTTCTAATGGGCCTGACCCCTTTCCTAACAAGTTTGCACACTAGATTAGGGTTTGTATGCTTCCCACCAGATGGAATGATCATATATACGTTCTCTTAAAGTTCTCTGTGTAAGAAAGCATTATTCATATCAAGTTAATGAATAAGTAAATGGTAGATAGATGTAAGGGCTACAACTGTTCTGACAGTTGTCAATTTAGCAACTGGAGAGTATATGTTTCAACGTAATCAAGTTTTTCAATCTTGTTGTAACTTTTATCTACCAATCTAGCTTTAAATCTTCAGTGGTTTCATCAACGTAAATTTTAAATTATGGAAAAACATCGCTTTTGGTTCCTTAACTATACTTTTTGGTTCATTTTGATCTTTTAACTTTAAAAAGATCCATATTGGTTTTTAATTCTTCAAAACATTTCATATTAATCCTTTTTGTCCTATTAGCGACGGAAAAATTCAAAAATCAGTCGCTAAATTCATCGCTAATTAGACAAAAAGACTAATTTGGAACGTTTGAAGAGTTAAATGGTCAATATGGACCTTTTTAAAGTTAAGGGACCAAAATGAATCTCGACATATAGTTGAGGGAAAAAATACTTTACCTTAAATTATTTATTAAATAGTTAAATTTATAATTCATGGTTTAAAAAAAGATGTTGAATTTGTGAATGTTTGAGATAGAAAATTCTTGACGTTTTAGTCTAGAAATAGATATGAATGCTTGAAAATCATTTGAGAATATTTATTCTCAAAGAAGTTAAGAAAATTAGAATTAGAATATAAGAGAAAATTTTAAAAGCAACTCAATGAATGAACTCGATAACCAATGTCAAATTAATAGTTTAAAGTTAGAATTAAGCGAAACTCATTCCTTGAAATAGTTTATATAGAGTGACACCCCTCACCTTACCAATCGGTTTTGTAAAATTGTGTTAGACCAAACTCTATTATGATATCAGAGTCTATCGATCGGACCTTAGACAACCCACCATTTAAAATCCACGCACCAAGCCCTAAAAGAGTACTGGGCGTGAGGGGGTGCATCAGGAAGATCCTAGAAGTCTCACATTGGTTGGAGATAAAACAATGAAATAATTTATATAGAGTGACACCCCTCACCTTACCAACCGGTTTTATAAATTTGTGTTACATCATGAATTTTTGTTTATTACTTCTTTCTTTAATTTTCTTTAAACCAGTCAATAAATTTTTTTGTAAGCTTAAGAAATTTAATTATGAATCAATAATATAATGTGACCGTTGTGTTAGACATCAAATAACTTAGATATTACAAGTTAGTTATAGATTCTTTACTTATACTTCATAAAAATAATTGTAATTCCTAATCAATCAACAAGAATTTTGATTGTTTTTTCATTCTTCCTAGTTGACACCCTATCTCATTGACCACGTATAAAAAAAAGAAGATAAGGTAAAATTCGATCTATGTAGAGATCCAAGCAATAATAAGTGGTCAAACATATTGAGTTAGTCATTTGAGTAAGATAAGGATATCGATATCTATTCAAACATATTGACATTAATTACATTAAAGTCACAGTTGACATTGTCTTCGCATGAAGTGCAGTTTATACGTAGAGAAAAAGACAGACGAAGCTTCCTTGGCACGTATATCTAAACTTTGAAGAGTCAAAGAGCGCAAGACAAATGAAATATGATAATTAAGTAGCTAGTTGATTGGAAATATTGAAATGTGGTTACTAGCATTGAAAGTCATTTATAATGTTCACACAAACATGAAAAGTTGACATTTTTTTCTTCTTTTGAACACTAGGATTTTAGTCTCTCATTAGGAGCTAAAAACATGTAATTTAGTACTTTGCAATTATTTAAAACTAAGTACAAGGACTAAACAAAATTCGATATATTTATAGATTGAAATTAAAAATATATTTTGTCTTTTTCTTTTTCATTAAAAATAATTTTATTTAAAACAGACAACTCTTATGTTACCATGAGGTGAGAAATTAAACAAATGACATCAATAATTCCAACTTACATTAGCATTAGTGTTTTATGGGAGTTTTAACAATATTCTTTATTGAAAAGATTTCAAGGCTCATATTGACTAAAAATAGAGTTTCTAAATAATTTACATAGAGTGACATCCAACATCTTAGAAGCGATTTTATAAAAATGAGTTAGACCAAACTCTATTATAATATCATAACATATTAATTGGATTATGGACCATTCACCATTGATATATATCCATCAAACCCAAAAGAATGTGTGAGGGGTATTGTGAAGATCTCAAATTTTATATTAGTTAGACATAGAGCATCTAAAAGGTATATACAGAGTGACACCCCTCACCTTACAAGTCGATTTTGTAAGGATGAGTTATATCAAAATTTATATGGTATTAAAGCGTATCGATCAGATCATGAGCCACTCACCGTTTATATCCACGCACCAAGCTCAAAAGAGTGGTATGCGTGAAAGGGGTGTATTGGAAATATTTCAAGTCCTGCATTGGTTGGACATAGAGCCTCTAAATATTTTTATACAGTGACACCCCTCACCTTACAAGCCGATTTTGTAAGGATGAGTTAGGACAAACACTAATATTCTTATTGCCCGTGAACATATGCTTCAATGTCTACCAACACAAAAATTCATGTAAGATTTAACAATTGGACCAATGACAATAACTTGATTCATCTTCCCACGAGAGGTGCATAATGCACTTGGTCAAACCGTCGACAATTAAGGCATCATACTCAACATCATCTTTATATATCACTTTGTAACAAAGACTTGATTGACTTGTGGTCTATCACCTTAGTTTGCATCGATGCGAAAAATAGTTCCGATCATTATCGCATTCTTTAAAATTTTACTAAGGATTCTACTTCTTGTTCCTCTTATTTTAGTTTGATGAAGATGTGGTCATCTCACCCTAATTGTGTTCATATAATTTGAGAAGTTTGAAATCAGAATATTTGTGGATGTTCGATGTTGGTTATTTTTCCAAATCTTAAGACATTAAAGTCGAAGCTCAGAGCTTGGAACAATCACTCTTTTGTTAATGTTTGTTAGAGATAACTAAAAGAAGTCTAACAATTTTTAGAAAGTTAGTCGGAGTTGTTGAAAAGCAGTTAGAAAAGTTAATTAGAGTTACTACCTCTATAATTTGTATACATAAACTCTAACCTTTCGTATACAATGCAATCTACAAATTTAATCAATACAAGAAGATCCTTTATTAGATTTCTTTCCAATGCTACTTCGTTCATTCAATATGGTATCATACGCATAACAAGAGATCTCTTTTACTTCTCCTTCATCTTCACCATCTCAAGTCTTTAACTGAAAATCAAAGCTTCATAGGTGATAAGTGCAAATTGTAACTATTTTTGTATATAAGTATTGTTGCACTTATCGATACTTTTTGTTAATATCGTTCGAATAAACCCCGCTTTGTTTGTAAATTCGTTTACTTTACATTATAGTGTATATATTGCGTATCGTGTAAATATCATTGAGTTTATTTAACTTTCTCTCATTTTTGTAGGTATTAAAGTAAGGATATCTTGTCATATTCATAAAGAGCATTGAATAAGCTTTCCAACGCTTCCGACCGTGCGTCAATCCGAGTTACGGTTCAAAAGTTACGGTCAAAACAATGGCTGGTGTGCTGTCAAGTTTGCTTTGCGAATTCCCAGCGAATACTCTCAGACTTGAGGCAGTAGAAAAAGGCACCAAAGTTTGGATTGCGAACTTTCCAGCGAATATTCGCTTTGCGAATAAAATTTTGCATTGCGAAATTTTGCAGAATCGCAGAGGCAGTTTAACTGTTCCTGAGGCATCATGTGTCTAAATTTGATGTTCGCTTTACGAATAAAAGTTTGCATTGCGAACTTGGCAGATTTTGTAAATGATATATAAGTCATTTCATTCATTATTTAGGTTATGGTTTGGGTATTTTTTGCCCCCACTCCATCAAACATCATTTTTTCATAGGATTAGCTTAGAAAACAACTATGGAGCTTGCACACGGATGATCCGGGTTGGATTGATCATCGATCGGCGCCGACAAACCAGGAGATTTTTGGTTCATTTCTCTTCTTCTTTGTGTATTCTTCATTTGTTGGGTTTTGTATATGTATTTACTTTGATCTCATGTATATTTGTCGCCGATGGCGTTATATTTAATTTGCTTTACAAATCTTTATCGGTGATTATCCTTGATTTTTGCTTTATGCTCAGGGTTTGGGTTGTGTTAGAGATAAACATCGCTAACTTTGATTAGGGATGATTATCTATTAGTTTGTGGATGCTAGAGAGAGATTTAGAGCTAACAATCTTTATGGGTGTCGAAGCTTAATGCCTCCGTATCTCGAGTCGGGTGCGAGAGTGTCGATGAGGGTAACACGGTTGTTCTCTCAGCTCAGTGTGTCAGAGATGGACACTGTTGTGAGCGATGCTGGATGATATTAAGGAGTATTGTAGGTTGAGTATAGCTGGTCAATAGGTTTAAGTTTGTGACGAGTCGATTATGTGCATGTCGGATAAGTTTCTTCTCTCTAATTAATGAATTCTTTTTATATTCATATTTACTTTTCTGCTTTTACTTTAACCAATTTAATCCAAACTCGTAAACGCGAGAGTTGTCGAACGGCAGTTCAATATCACCGATCTCTGTGGACACGATAAATTCCTGGAAAAATACTTCCAAAACTTTTGTTGCTTGCCGCTTTACCGCTCCAACAAAATAGCGCCGTTGCCGGGGATTAGTGTTTTTATTGGATCGCATTGCGATAGTTTCTTTGTTTTTGAGTTGTGTAGATATCATACATATTGTATATTTTCACTTGTTTATATTGATACTTATACTTGTGAATATATTATATCATTGTTTGTTTCTTTTCACGTTTGCTTGCGTGTTGGTTAGGAATAATCGGGTGGAAGCAACTTGGAGGAACGTTCTTAAATAACAGGCGTCGAGCTTACGACGTAAAACAAACATGTTATATTATTTTCTTTTGTTGTTGTTTAGTTTAGGTAGTATGGTGCAATTTTCTAAACAAATTTAAATCGAACTAGATCTAAAATTTCAAATCTTCACTTTTAAATTTGTTTAGACAATTTATGCCGGTCTTTTTGTTTGTTTATATTAATAGTTTTTGTGTTTGTCTAAGAGCTTGTTTTGAGTAGCTTGAGGAAATTTGAGGTGATGTTCCAAGTTTGATCGTTTCAACTTGCGGATGTATGGTAATGATATTGTTAAGTTTTGTACACGTCCAAGGTATGTGTTTATCGCTTTCTGGACTTTAGCATATTCATGATACTTAGACATTTTACAAACTTCCATGCCATTCATTCTTTTGTATACTTGTTCTTGATGTGAATCACTTTAGTTCCCACTCTTTTTGTGAGGTGGCTTTCCATTGTTCATATATGCGCGGAGTACCAACATTCTTGTTCTAACTGAATTTTATTATGCTTAATCTTTTGTTTGTGTTGATTATATGAAAGCATGAAAATGATCAAGGCATTTTATTTCATTTTGAGCACAACTACCTAGCCAAATAGTCAATTCACCCTGTGAGTACGTGAGCATTTGTTAAACCCTTTTGTGCCTTTCTATCATTATCCATGTTGTTTGAACTTAATTATTGTCTATGAGTATTGAATTCACTTTTTGTATGGATTTTGATTTATTGTTTTTTCTTGAACCCTCAACTTTGTGTTGTTGTATGAATTTTTACCTTGCCTTAGAAAGTAGGGAGTATTCACATGATGATGTGGTTGAATTCAAGTTGGGGAGAGAATGATTGTTTATTCATTGGTTGGTTTCTATGAGTTTGAAAAAGAAAAGAAAAAAAAGAGAAAAATATGAAAAAGAAAAAGAAAAGAAAAAAAAAAGAAAGAAAAAGAAAATCCTTGAGAAAGGAAACAAAAAGAGTATCAAATAATTGTGCTAAATAAGTTATGTGTTTTGGTGTAGCAATCGGGATAAGAGAAGAAGTTGATTAAAATTTTGGTGCTTGAGCCTTTGTGAATTGATCACTCCCTTAGGTTTAGGCAAGTTTTGGTTTCAATTACCTTTAGAAATTGCCCCTTGTTTGTTAGCCCGACCACATTACAACCTTGAAAAGCCCTTGTGATTCTTGCCTTTGTATGTTCAATGTGAATTTTTGGATGAATTCATAATTTAGTCTTTTGTTTGCAAGATTGTTGTGTGAGTGAAAAGTACCTCATTTTGTGTTTTTCATCTACCGATGATTGTTTTTGCTAGGTGTGATTCACGTTTGAACTTGTGTTGTTTTAGGATGTTTGACATGATTTTTGTATTGTGCATTTGTTTCGTGACTATGTTATCGTCGTACTTTAGTGGTAAGTATTTACTTTGTGTGTACCTTTTTTCATTTGAACCATACATTTGTTTCCATTTTTCAAAACCTGTTGATTCGTGATTCTTTGGTTGTCACTCTGTTTCTTTGAGTCGCTTGATTCTTGTTTGGGGACAAACAAGTTTAAGTTGGGGAGAGTTTGATAAGTGTAAATTGTACCTATTTTTGTATATAAGATTTGTTGCACTTATCGATACTTTTTGTTAATATCGTTCGAATAAATCCCGCTTTGTTTGTAAATACATTTACTTTATGTTATAGTGTATATATTGCGTATCGTGTAAATATCATTGAGTTTAATTAATTTTCTCTCATTTTTGTAGGTATTCAAGCAAGGATATATTGTCATATTCATAAAGAGCATTGAATAAGCTTTCCAACGCTTCCGACCGTGCGTCAATCCGAGTTACGGTTCAAAAGTTATGGTCAAAACAAGGGCTGGTGTGCTGTCAAGTTTGCTTTGCGATCTTCCCAGTGAATACTCCCAGACTTGAGGCAGTAAAAAAAGGCACCCAAGTTCGCATTGCGAACTTTCAAGCGAATATTCGCTTTGCGAATAAAAGTTTGCATTGCGAACTTTTGCAGAATCGCAGAGGCAATTTAACTGTTCCTGAGGCATCAGGTGTCTACATTTGATGTTCGCTTTGCGAATAAAAGTTCGCATTGCGAACTTGGTAGATTTTCTAAATGATATATAAGTTATTTCATTCATTTTTTAGGTTATGGTTTGGGTATTTTTTGCTCCCACTCCATCAATCATCATTTTTTCATAGGATTAGCTTAGAAAACAACTATGGAGCTTGCACACGGATGATCCAGGTTGGATTGATCATCGATCGGCGCCGACAAACCAGGAGATTTTTGGTTCATTTCTCTTCTTCTTTGTGTATTCTTCATTTGTTGGGTTTTGTATATGTATTTACTTTGATCTCATGTATATTTGTCGCCCATGGCGTTATATTTAATTTGCTTTACAAATCTTCATAGGTGATTATCCTTGATTTTTGCTTTATGCTCAGGGTTTGGGTTGTGTTAGATATAAACATCGCTAACTTTGATTAGGGATGATTATCTGTTAGTTTGTGGATGCTAGAGATAGATTTAGAGCTAACAATCTTTATGGGTGTCGAAGCTTAATGCCTCCGTATCTCGAGTCAGGTGCGAGAGTGTCGACGAGGGTAACACGGTTGTTCTCTCAGCTCAGTGTGTCAGAGATGGACACTGTTGTGAGCGATGCTGGATGATATTGAGGAGTATTGTAGGTTGAGTATAGCTGGTCAATAGGTTTAAGTTTGTGACGAGTCGATTATGTGCATGCCGGATAAGTTTCTTCTCTCTAATTAATGAATTCTTTTTATATTCATATTTACTTTTCTGCTTTTACTTTAACCAATTTAATCCAAATTCGTAAACGCGAGACTTGTCGAACGGCAGTTCAATATCACCGATCTCTGTGGACACGATAAATTCCTGGAAAAATACTTCATAAATTTTGTTGCTTGCCGCTTTACCGCTCCAACAAAATGGCGTCGTTGCCGGAGATTGGTGTTTTTATTGGATCGCATTGCGATAGTTTCTTTGTTTTTGAGTTGTGTAGATATCATACATATTGTATATTTTCACTTGTTTATATTGATACTTATACTTGTGAATTTTTTATATCATTGTTTGTTTCTTTTCACGTTTGCTTGCGTGTTGGTTAGGAATAATCGGGTGGAAGCAACTTGGAGGAACGTTCTTAAATAACAGGCGTCGAGCTTACGACGTAAAACAAACATGTTGTATTATTTTCTTTTGTTGTTGTTTAGTTTAGGTAGTATGGTGCAATTTTCTAAACAAATTTAAATTGGACTAGCTCTGAAATTTCAAATCTTCACTTTTAAATTTGTTTAGACAATTTATGCCGGTCTTTTTTTTGTTT
This sequence comes from Lathyrus tuberosus, assembly GCA_022829125.1. NCBI lineage: Eukaryota > Viridiplantae > Streptophyta > Magnoliopsida > Fabales > Fabaceae > Lathyrus > Lathyrus tuberosus. Next base: position 1,213,989 of record JALAZF010000199.1, on the reverse strand, counting down.
ATATTAATAGTTTTTGTGTTTGTCTAAGAGCTTGTTTTGAGTAGCTTGAGGAAATTTGAGGTGATGTTCCAAGTTGGATCGTTTCAACTTGCGGATGTATGGTAATGATATTGTTAAGTTTTGTACACGTCCAAGGTATGTGTTTATCGCTTTCTGGACTTTAGCATATTCATGATACTTAGACATTTTACAAACTTCCATGCCATTCATTCTTTTGTATACTTGTTCTTGATGTGAATCACTTTAGTTCCCACTCTTTTTGTGAGGTGGCTTTCCATTGTTCATATATGCGCGGAGTACCAACATTCTTGTTCTAACTAGATTTTATTATGCTTAATATTTTGTTTGTGTTGATTATATGAAAGCATGAAAAGGATCAAGGCATTTTGTTTCATTTTGAGCACAACTACCTAGCCAAATAGTCAATTCACCCTGTGAGTGTGTGAGCATTTGTTAAACCCCTTTGTGCCTTTCTATTATTATCCATGTTGTTTGAACTTAATTCTTGTCTATGAGTATTGAATTCACTTTTTGTATGGATTTTGATTTATTGTTTTTTCTTGAACCCTCAACTTTGTGTTGTTGTATGAATTTTTACCTTGCCTTAGAAAGTAAGGAGTATTCACATGATGATGTGGTTGAATTCAAGTTGGGGAGAGAATGATTGTTTATTCATTGGTTGGTTTCTATGAGTTTGAAAAAGAAAAGAAAAAAAAGAGAAAAATATGAAAAAGAAAAAGAAAAGAAAAAAAAAGAAAGAAAAAGAAAATCCTTGAGAAAGGAAACAAAAAGAGTATCAAATAATTGTGCTAAATAAGTTATGTGTTTTGGTGTAGCAATCGGGATAAGAGAAGAAGTTGATTAAAATTTTGGTGCTTGAGCCTTTGTGAATTGATCACTCCCTTAGGTTTAGGCAAATTTTAGTTTCAATTACCTTTAAAAATTGCCCCTTGTTTGTTAGCCCGACCACATTACAACCTTGAAAAGCCCTTGTGATTCTTGCCTTTGTATGTTCAATGTGAATTTTTGGATGAATTCATAATTTAGTCTTTTGTTTGCAAGATTGTTGTGTGAGTGAAAAGTACCTCATTTTGTGTTTTTCATTTACCGATGATTGTTTTTGCAAGGTGTGATTCATGTTTGAACTTGTGTTGTTTTAGGATGTTTGACATGATTTTTGTATTGTGCATTTGTTTCGTGACTATGTTATCGTCGTACTTTAGTGGTAAGTATTTACTTTGTGTGTACCTTTTTTCATTTGAACCATACATTTGTTTCCATTTTTCAAAACCTGTTGATTCGTGATTCTTTGGTTGTCACTCTGTTTCTTTGAGTCGCTTGATTCTTGTTTGGGGACAAACAAGTTTAAGTTGGGGAGAGTTTGATAAGTGTAAATTGTACCTATTTTTGTATATAAGTTTTGTTGCACTTATCGATACTTTTTGTTAATATCGTTCGAATAAACCCCGCTTTGTTTGTAAATACGTTTACTTTATGTTATAGTGTATATATTGCGTATCGTGTAAATATCATTGAGTTTAATTAATTTTCTCTCATTTCTGTAGGTATTCAAGCAATGATATATTGTCATATACATAAAGAGCATTGAATAAGCTTTCCAACGCTTCTGACCGTGCGTCAATCCGAGTTACGGTTCAAAAGTTATGGTCAAAACAAGGGTTGGTGTGCTGTCAAGTTTGCTTTGCGAACTTCCCAGCGAATACTCCCACACTTGAGGCAGTAGAAAAAGGCACTGAAGTTCGCATTGTGAACTTTCCAGCGAATATTCGCTTTGCGAATAAAAGTTTTCATTGCTAACTTTTGCAGAATCGCAGAGGCGGTTTAACTATTCCTGAGGCATTAGGTGCTTACATTTGATGTTCGCTTTGCGAATAAAAGTTCGCATTGCGAACTTGGTAGATTTTCTAAATGATATATAAGTCATTTCATTCATTTTTTAGGTTATGGTTTGGGTATTTTTTGCTCCCACTCCATCAATCATCATTTTTTCATAGGATAAGCTTAGAAAACAGCTATGGAGCTTGCACACAGATGATCCGGGTTGGATTGATCATCGATCGGCGCCGACAAACCAGGAGATTTTTGGTTCATTTCTCTTCTTCTTTGTATATTTTTCATTTGTTGGGTTTTGTATATGTATTTACTTTGATCTCATATATATTTGTCGCCCATGGCGTTATATTTAATTTGCTTTACAAATCTTCATAGATGATTATCCTTGATTTTTGCTTGATGCTCAGGGTTTGGGTTGTGTTAGAGATAAACATCGCTACCTTTGATTAGGGATGATTATATGTTAGTTTGTGGATGCTAGAGAGAGATTTAGAGCTAACAATCTTTATGGGTGTCGAAGCTTAATGCCTCTGTATCTCGAGTCGGGTGCGAGAGTGTTGACGAGGGTAACACGGTTGTTCTCTCAGCTCAGTGTGTCAGAGATGGACACTGTTGTGAGTGATGCTGGATGATATTGAGGAGTATTGTAGGTTGAGTATAGCTGGTCAATAGGTTTAAGTTTGTGACGAGTCGATTATGTGCATGCCGGATAAGTTTCTTCTCTCTAATTAATGAATTCTTCTTATATTCATATTTACTTTTCTGCTTTTACTTTAACTAATTTAATCCAAACTCGTGAACGCGAGACTTGTCAAACGACAGTTCAATATCACCGATCTCTGTGGACACGATAAATTCCTGGAAAAATACTTCCAAAACTTTTGTTGCTTTCCGCTTTACCGCTCCAACAAAATGGCGTCGTTGCCGGGGATTAGTGTTTTTATTGGATCGTATTGCGATAGTTTCTTTGTTTTTAAGTTGTGTAGATATCGTACATATTGTATATTTTCACTTGTTTATATTGATACTTATACTTGTGAATTTTTTATATCATTGTTTGTTTCTTTTCACGTTTGCTTGCGTGCTGGTTAGGAATAATCGGGTGGAAGCAACTTGGAAGAACGTTCTTAAATAACAGGCGTCCAGCTTACGACGTAAAACAAACATGTTATATTATTTTCTTTTGTTGTTGTTTAGTTTAGGTAGTATGGTGCAATTTTCTAAACAAATTTAAATCGAACTAGATCTAAAATTTCAAATCTTCACTTTTAAATTTGTTTAGACAATTTATGCCGGTCTTTTTGTTTGTTTATATTAATAGTTTTTGTGTTTGTCTAAGAGCTTGTTTTGAGTAGCTTGAGGAAATTTGAGGTGATGTTCCAAGTTTGATCGTTTCAACTTGCGGATGTATGGTAATGATATTGTTAAGTTTTGTACACGTCCAAGGTATGTGTTTATCGCTTTCTGGACTTTAGCATATTCATGATACTTAGACATTTTACAAACTTCCATGCCATTCATTCTTTTGTATACTTGTTCTTGATGTGAATCACTTTAGTTCCCACTCTTTTTGTGAGGTGGCTTTCCATTGTTCATATATGCGCGGAGTACCAACATTCTTGTTCTAACTAGATTTTATTATGCTTAATCTTTTGTTAGTGTTGATTATATGAAAGCATGAAAAGGATCAAGACATTTTGTTTCATTTTGAGCAAAACTACCTAGCCAAATAGTCAATTCACCCTGTGAGTGTGTGAGCATTTGTTAAACCCCTTTGTGCCTTTCTATCATTATCCATGTTGTTTGAACTTAATTCTTGTCTATGAGTATTGAATTCACTTTTTGTATGGATTTTGATTTATTGTTTTTTCTTGAACCCTCAACTTTGTTTTGTTGTATGAATTTTTACCTTGCCTTAGAAAGTAGGGAGTATTCACATGATGATGTGGTTGAATTCAAGTTGGGGAGAGAATGATTGTTTATTCATTGGTTGGTTTCTATGAGTTTGAAAAAGAAAAGAAAAAAAAGAGAAAAATATGAAAAAGAAAAAGAGAAGAAAAAAAAAATCCTTGAGAAAGGAAACAAAAAGAGTATCAAATAATTGTGCTAAATAAGTTATGTGTTTTGGTGTAGCAATCGGGATAAGAGAAGAAGTTGATTAAAATTTTGGTGCTTGAGCCTTTGTGAATTGATCACTCCCTTAGGTTTAGGCAAGTTTTGGTTTCAATTACCTTTAGAAATTGCCCCTTGTTTGTTAGCCCGACCACATTACAACCTTGAAAAGCCTTTGTGATTCTTGCCTTTGTTTGTTCAATGTGAATTTTTGGATGAATTCATAATTTAGTCTTTTGTTTGCAAGATTGTTGTGTGAGTAAAAAGTACCTCATTTTGTGTTTTTCATCTACCGATGATTGTTTTTGCTAGGTGTGATTCACGTTTGAACTTGTGTTGTTTTAGGATGTTTGACATGATTTTTGTATTTTGCATTTGTTTCGTGACTATGTTATTGTCGTAGTTTAGTGGTAAGTATTTACTTTGTGTGTACCGTTTTTCATTTGAACCATACATTTGTTTCCATTTTTCAAAACCTATTGATTCGTGATTCTTTGGTTGTCACTCTGTTTCTTTGAGTCGCTTGATTCTTGATTGGGGACAAACAAGTTTAAGTTGGGGAGAGTTTGATAAGTGTAAATTGTACCTATTTTTGTATATAAGTTTTGTTGCACTTATCGATACTTTTTGTTAATATCGTTCGAATAAACCCCGCTTTGTTTGTAAATACGTTTACTTTATGTTATAGTGTATATATTGCGTATCGTGTAAATATCATTGAGTTTAATGAATTTTCTCTCATTTTTGTAGGTATTCAAGCAATGATATCTTGTCATATTCATAAAGAGCATTGAATAAGCTTTCCAACGCTTCCGACCGTGCGTTAATCCGAGTTACGGTTCAAAAGTTATGGTCAAAACAAGGGCTGGTGTGCTGTCAAGTTTGCTTTGCGAACTTCCCAGTGAATAATCCCAGACTTGAGGCAGTAAAAAAAGGCACTGAAGTTCGCATTGCGAACTTTCAAGCGAATATTCGCTTTGCGAATAAAAGTTTGCATTGCGAACTTTTGCAGAATCGCAGAGGCAGTTTAACTGTTCCTTGGGCATCAGGTGTAACACCCCAATTCCCGTCACGAATAAATAATACATAAACATAATCAGAGTAACTAAAAATTTATTTTTCCGACAGAAACAAGGATGTCACATTTAAATAAACAAAACATCATCCCTGCTCATAAATTTGATACATAGCATAAAACAGAGTACCCTCAAAGGGGAAACTTTTTCCATAATAAAGGAAATGTCAATTATGAAATAAAGCGGAAGATCCATAACCGACTTGTTTTACAAAATAAATGGTTTATAACGTCAAAGTACACATACACAAGTAATACAAAAATATATTCCACAATTATATACATATATAACATAATCGTTCCCCGACTCCCGTGCTACGTATTAGAGCAGACACCAAGACCTAAGCAAACGAAGATCTAACTCTTCCACTTGCCTCCACGCCTCTAAAGCTGACAATCTGCACTATGCCATAAAAAGCATATTCCAGCAGAAGGGTGAGAAATAACAACTATAACAAGATTGCATAATAATATGTCACAACACAAACAAATTCACATATATAATATTTCTCACCACATACATCACATACTAACACATATCGCATGCCACCAATACAAAACGTATCATACAACATCCAACCACGATTACGACATATGGAACCACGCCACCACATCACCACAAAGTATAGCATATATCAATTATACCGACATAATCACATATTCACACATAATGCATATGTTTATACACAAAACATATAATTCATAATTCAATGCATTTAACACGACTGCACATCAATTCACATATGCTATCACAAGCTCAATCACATAATTACTCCATTCCCAATTGCATATTAATCATGCACTATACATTTATCACAAATGCATATCACAATGTCTCACACATAATCAATTAAATCATGATTTTCCACATATGAACAATGCAATCATAATTCATGCAGATGCAAAGAGACCGACACAACGACTCTATGCAAATGCATATGCGGTACCGACTTCCAACTTTTCTCATCACTAGTTCACTCAGGAACTCTGCTGGAATCATCGCTTGTTACTACAAGTAACACCCCGTCGGGCCAACGATGTTCACCCATTGCTCACACCTCACATAGGCACACAATGTTTATGGATTGCTCACACCTCACATAGGCACACAATCCGATTGCTCACACCTCACCTAGGCACACAATCGTCTATAATCATCGCTCACACCCCACATGGGCACACGACGTTATAGCGGATTCCCTCTGGAACCAATCCGTCGCTCACACCCCACATGGGCACACGACGTACAAGATGCATATCATGATACTTGACACACAAGAACTCATGACAATCAAATACATCTTCACACATATATGCAACCATAATCATGCATATATTTCAACTCATCAATTCCATACATTCACAATTCAACTATATGAATTAATCAACATCATCACACTCATGCATTGCAAATTAATTCAAACAATGCATTTCAAACCATAAAGGTCACCACACAAGATACATTGAATTTCATACAAACAATGTAATTTACTACACAACAACATCATTAATCATGCATCGAGGTCCAATCCAAAACAATGCACATATTGGCCATAAGGCCACAACCCATCATCACAACATACCGATTGCTCACACCTCACCTAGGCACACAATCGTTTGTAATCATCGCTCACACCTCACATAGGCACACGACGTTACAACGGATTCTCATCAGAATCACTCAACACAAGAATGTACATCATTATGCTTCACATACAAAATAACTCAAGACATTCTTGAAATGCATACATATGCACAATGTATTCATGCATTTATCTCATACACTCACATACAATCTATATACATTCACATCAATGCACTATTGTATGATTCACATCCAAAACACACATTGAATTTCACATAAGCAATGCATTTCACAAACCACAACAACAAACCACGAACCAACACAACATCATAACCACGTACATTGATATTCAATCAAACAATGTATTTATCGCACAACAACAACATTATCACAACATCTCATTACATGTATTCACATCATATAACAGCACACAAGCGATACGTTATATAACAAAAGCATATAACATGATACCACATCAATCGCACACAAATACGACGGGAAAAGTCGACAAAACGACACGTTTCCAAAACCACGACTTAAATAAATCATCCACTAATCCCAAAACCATTTTTACAAGAAAGAACATTTCATAAGCTTTCTAACGCTTAGAACGGGGACCAAAACGGACTTACGGATCAAAAGTTATGAATTTTCAAAGTTTCGGAAATTTTCCCTTTCGCCCAGACCTGCGCGCTGAGCGCCCGACCGGCGCGCTGAGCGCGAAGCCTGCTACGAATTTCAGCCTTAAAAACACCATTTTTAGACTTCCGGACATCCGTTTTCGATTCCGTAAAAAGCTGCGATCTCAGAATTCGACGTACTACAATAATTTCACTATTAAAAAGCCATCCAACACATTTTACCATTTTAGACATATTTTAAAACATAATTTTATCATTGAATTCTAAATTCAAACTCGATCGAAACCGCGGGAAAACACGCAAACAACCATTCCCGATTAAACCCAAACCTTACCCGACTACACCACACAACTTATTCCGAGTTTCAACCGTGAAAACATCGATTTCCACTCGATTCTACCATTTATGCCCTAAACTCGAATTCTCGATAACTCGACACAAACCCCTCAAATCTCACCAACGTGTATTCCCGATTAAACCCACTCCTCACTCGACTATTCTACGCGAACAGTTTCGAAATCTAACCGCGAAAACATCGATTTTCATCAATTGTTCATCAATTTATCAATTAGAGAAAAGTTGTGAAAACAACCAAAACGATTACACAAACAACACATATACATACACAATCGAAATATAATTGAAACTTCTCACCCTTACCCGATTATTCGCGATTGAAACGGAGCTTTTCCCGATTTTTCCCACTTTCTCCTCTTTTCTCTCCTCTTCCTCTTCTTTTCTCTTTCTCTTCTTTCTTCTTTTCTTCTTTCTCTCATTTTCTCTCTATTTCTTTCTATTTATATAAAAACATAAACTTACCCAAGCAAAAGACCAAAATACCCCTCAGCTCGAATATCTCCCAAACGCTCTCAAAATGCGATAAAACATCAACAACGATGAAAAATAATATATTGCCAAATAAAAGTCAATAATAAAATAATATAAAACGAAAACCAATTAAATCTACTCTATTAAATAAATCTAACAAAACTGGGGCGTTACAATTCTCCCCCACTTAGACATTTTCGTCCTCGAAAATCTAACCGATACGAACAACTCCGGATACGACTCTCGCATCCGACTAACAAACCAACATGCCAATAAAAGGCACACCACGAATAACACAACTGGCAAACCACCTTGCTAACTACCACAACGACACGACAACGACGACAACAACAACGACAAGATGCAAAGCCCATACAATGCACTTGACGACCAACTCACAACTCAAGGAATACCACGATACCAACACACAGGTTCCCTCTAGAACCGAAATACAACAAGATCGTTACCCTACCATAGGTAACACTCCCCTAATCCCCCACACAGGAATTAGCTACACACACTCGAACCATCACCATGGAAACGAGGCACAACACAAACAAGAACATAAAGTTCCACGACACAACAACGTCTCAACAACATCAACAAAACCAGAATATTAAACATCCTTGTCACACATCCTTATTACAACACTGCTACGATTCACCAATCGAACAAACATCTAAAACATCCATTTACATAGTAGTACCTGATTAATATTGAAACCTTCCACTTATCACTTCCATTCTGAAACGTCCAATAGTCTCATCACTCTTACATATTCCCGATGTTCAACCTATGAACTCTTACCAGTCTCACCCGCACATGCAAAATGTGCCACATCACGCTTCCACTGCGCATTCTGATTACTCGAAACTATCAAGTCTACCAATCTCACGTCCAAAGTCTAACTCTTTCTCACCTCTGCCAAAAATCACTGTGCACTTTAATATACCCAACCTCGCACTCTGCATGTTAGCTTACACACCAGACACAAGTCTCTGAACTGCTCAAATAATTCTAACTCCCTGACCATCAAAACAGACATGTATAAAAACTTTCGACTTAACTTTTCAGGCACGACCTTACCTTTACCAACAGGATAATTCCCACTAAAGTCATAACTCATCACAAATTCCAACCATCCTCGTTGTCTCATACAACACTCCTTCAGGACAACCAAGTACTCTAACTCTTGTGGTTACCAAACACTTCGAATCTAGAACCAAAAAAAAAAATACCTCCAAATATTCCAACACAATACGATCACAACCAATTCCAAATCCTGAATAGTATAGATTCTCTTATGAATCCTCAATCGTCATAAAGCATAAGCTACGACTTTACCCTCTTGCATTAACACACAATTAAACTCATCAAAGACACATCACAATACCTTACAAACAGATTATTAGGATCACACAGAATCAAAACTGGAGCCGTAGACAATTTCTACATCCGCTCACCAAAACTTACTTACAACAAACGTCCAAAACAAACGACTCACCCTTTGCAAGTCAACCGAAGTAACGAAAATGCTAACTTGGAAAAACCTTCCATAACCTCCGGTAATAACCAACTAAAGTCCAAAAGATCCTAATCTCCTTAACCAACTTCGGAGTCTCTCATTGTAGAACTAGATCTACTTCCGATGGATCCATGAAAATACCGTCATCAGAAATAACATATCCAGGAAAACTAACCCTTTCCAACCAAAATCCTCACTTGAATAACTTAGCATAACCCTGTCTCCTTTCGACACTTGTAATCCAATTCTCAAACACTCTACTTGTTCTTCCTCTGAGTTTATAACAGATCCAAATATCCTTAATTAAAACCACTACGAACTTATCCAAATTCACGACATAATCAAATCGGCCACTAAATCTCAACACCATTTATATAAGAAAGAACATCTCAATCCGAGTTACGAATCCAAAGTTATGGATTTTAGAAAAAAAAACTCAAGCTTCAATTTTTTTTTCAAGTCGCACTAAGCGGGCTCTGTCCCGCGCTGAGCGCGCTCCTCACTGCCTGGAGAGGTTCAAAATTCTGCAGACCGCGCTGAGCGGGCATCTGCGCACTGAGCGGGCACTGCGATTTTCAGAAAAATAGCCCTTCGACAGTCCTTCCCAAAACTCACCATTTTCATCTCAAATCAGCTTCAACCAACATAACAAGTATCAATAACCCACCAAAAGGAACTCTTAATATCAATATTACATCCGCACATAAGGGTTTTCTCAAGATTTCCATTAATGCTTGAAAACTCCAAAGACTCCAAACCTCAAATCCTCACCTTCGTCCAATTTGAGTTCACACTTTACTCTCAGAAAACAACCATTAACGATACCCAACCGTTCTCTCTCAATGACTTCCCAACTGGACTAACATACCAAAACCTCTAATCCATTTCATCTTCTGATATTAGCATCTTCATCGACTCATTAAAACAATCTGTAATCATCTCCTTAAATTCCAAACAACTCATTTCACACACTATCAAAGCCGGAAAGACCCGCCTATTCCATCCAACATAATTTCCGTCTGCTATTAACAAGAGATTAAGGGTGATCAGTTCCTCAATTTGTCAATAAACAGCCGACAATCATGATGGGGCATAAACCGTCTTTACCAAACTATAATAGCCTTTCTTGCATCCCATACACAAAACTACCTAAGGCACAAATCCTTAGTTAACATAAACCTTACCTCCGCATTTCTTACGGAATCGGGAACAACACTGTCCAAACAACACTTACAATCTTGCAATTCACAACACACTGAGCCAACACTCCACACCTGAAACAACTTGGAGAAGTACAAGCTCCTCCCCCACTTATCTCATTCTCAATCCTGAAGACAAAAGATCAGAAAACCAGAAAGTACTGACAGTGCCTCACACACCTGTCATGTACTAAGGGACAAACAACAACGACAGTATTCAACTGTCACACCAACTGACTCAACAACTTGGCCGGACAGACCGACCTGCTCTGATACCACTTATGTAACACCCCAATTCTCATCGCGAATAAATAATACATAAACATAATCAGAGTAACTAAAAATTTATTTTTCCGACAGAAACAAGGATGTCACATTTAAATAAACAAAACATCATCCCTGCTCATAAATTTGATACATAGCATAAAACAGAGTACCCTCAAAGGGGAAACTTTTTCCATAATAAAGGAAATGTCAATTATGAAATAAAGCGGAAGATCCATAACCGACTTGTTTTACAAAATAAATGGTTTATAACGTCAAAGTACACATACACAAGTAATACAAAAATATATTCCACAATTATATACATATATAACATAATCGTTCCCCGACTCCCGTGCTACGTATCAGAGCAGACACCAAGACCTAAGCAAACGAAGATCTAACTCTTCCACTTGCCTCCACGCCTCTAAAGCTGACAATCTGCACTATGCCATAAAAAGCATATTCCAGCAGAAGGGTGAGAAATAACAACTATAACAAGATTGCATAATAATATGTCACAACACAAACAAATTCACATATATAATATTTCTCACCACATACATCACATACTAACACATATCGCATGCCACAAATACAAAACGTATCATACAACATCCAACCACGATTATGACATATGGAACCACGCCACCACATCACCACAAAGTATAGCATATATCAATTATACCGACATAATCACATATTCACACATAATGCATATGTTTATACACAAAACATATAATTCATAATTCAATGCATTTAACACGACTGCACATCAATTCACATATGCTATCACAAGCTCAATCACATAATTACTCCATTCCCAATTGCATATTAATCATGCACTATACATTTATCACAAATGCATATCACAATGTCTCATACATAATCAATTAAATCATGATTTTCCACATATGAACAATGCAATCATAATTCATGCAGATACAAAGAGACCGACACAACGACTCTATGCAAATGCATATGCGGTACTGACTTCCAACTTTTCTCATCACTAGTTCACTCAGGAACTCTGCTGGAATCATCGCTTGTTACTACAAGTAACACCCCGTCGGGCCAACGATGTTCACCCATTGCTCACACCTCACATAGGCACACAATGTTTATGGATTGCTCAAACCTCACATAGGCACACAATTCGATTGCTCACACCTCACCTAGGCACACAATCGTCTATAATCATCGCTCACACCCCACATGGGCACACGACGTTATAGCGGATTCCCTCTGGAACCAATCCGTCGCTCACACCCCACATGGGCACACGACGTACAAGATGCATATCATGATACTTGACACACAAGAACTCATGACAATCAAATACATCTTCACACATATATGCAACCATAATCATGCATATATTTCAACTCATCAATTCCATACATTCACAATTCAACTATATGAATTAATCAACATCATCACACTCATGCATTGCAAATTAATTCAAACAATGCATTTCAAACCATAAAGGTCACCACACAAGATACATTGAATTTCATACAAACAATGTAATTTACTACACAACAACATCATTAATCATGCATCGAGGTCCAATCCAAAACAATGTACATATTGGCCATAAGGCCACAACCCATCATCACAACATACCGATTGCTCACACCTCACCTAGGCACACAATCGTTTGTAATCATCGCTCACACCTCACATAGGCACACGACGTTACAACGGATTCTCATTAGAATCACTCAACACAAGAATGTACATCATTATGCTTCACATACAAAATAACTCAAGACATTCTTGAAATGCATACATATGCACAATGTATTCATGCATTTATCTCATATACTCACATACAATCTATATACATTCACATCAATGCACTATTGTATGATTCACATCCAAAACACACATGAATTTCACATAAGCAATGCATTTCACAAACCACAACAACAAACCACGAACCAACACAACATCATAACCACGTACATTGATATTTAATCAAACAATGTATTTATCGCACAACAACAACATTATCACAACATCTCATTACATGTATTCACATCATATAACAGCACACAAGCGATACGTTATATAACAAAAGCATATAACATGATACCACATCAATCGCACACAAATACGACGGGAAAAGTCGACAAAACGACACGTTTCCAAAACCACAACTTAAATAAATCATCCACTAATCCTAAAACCATTTTTACAAGAAAGAACATTTCATAAACTTTCTAACGCTTCGAACGGGGACCAAAACAGACTTACGGATCAAAAGTTATGAATTTTCAAAGGTTCGGAAATTTTCCCTTTCGCCCAGACCTGCGCGCTGAGCGCCCGACCGGCGCGCTGAGCGCGAAACCTGCTACGAATTTCAGCCTTAAAAACACCATTTTTAGACTTCCGGACATCCGTTTTCGATTCCGTAAAAAGCTGCGATCTCAGAATTCGACGTACTACAATAATTTCACTATTAAAAAGCCATCCAACACATTTTACCATTTTAGACATATTTTAAAACATAATTTTATCATTGAATTCTAAATTCGAACTCGATCGAAACCGCGGGAAAACACGCAAACAACCATTCCCGATTAAACCCAAACCTTACCCGACTACACCACACAACTTATTCCGAGTTTCAACCGCGAAAACATCGATTTCCACTTGATTCTACCATTTATGCCCTAAACTCGAATTCTCGATAACTCGACACAAACCCCTAAAATCTCACCAACGTGTATTCCCGATTAAACCCATTCCTCACTCGACTATTCTACGCGAACAGTTTCGAAATCTAACCGCGAAAACATCGATTTTCATCAATTGTTCATCAATTTATCAATTAGAGAAAAGTTGTGAAAACAACCAAAACTATTACACAAACAACACATATACATACACAATCGAAATATAATTGAAACTTCTCACCCTTACCCGATTATTCGCGATTGAAACGGAGCTTTTCCCGATTTTTCCCACTTTCTCCTCTTTTCTCTCCTCTTCCTCTTCTTTTCTCTTTCTCTTCTTTCTTCTTTTCTTCTTTCTCTCATTTTCTCTCTATTTCTTTCTATTTATATAAAAACATAAACTTACCCAAGCAAAAGACCAAAATACCCCTCAGCTCGAATATCTCCCAAACGCTCTCAAAATGCGATAAAACATCAACAACGATGAAAAATAATATATTGCCAAATAAAAGTCAATAATAAAATAATATAAAACGAAAACCAATTAAATCTACTCTATTAAATAAATCTAACAAAACTGGGGCGTTACATCAGGTGCCTACATTTGATGTTCGCTTTGCGAATAAAAGTTCGCATTGCGAACTTGGTAGATTTTCTAAATGATATATAAGTCATTTCATTCATTTTTTAGGTTATGGTTTGGGTATTTTTTGCTCCCACTCCATCAATCATCATTTTTTCATAGGATTAGCTTAGAAAACAACTATGGAGCTTGCACACGGATGATCTGGGTTGGATTGATCATCGATCGACGCCGAGAAACCAGGAGATTTTTGGTTCATTTCTCTTCTTCTTTGTGTATTCTTCATTTTTTGGGTATTGTATATGTATTTACTTTGATCTCATGTATATTTGTCGCCCATGGCGTTATATTTAATTTGCTTTACAAATCTTCATCGGTGATTATCCTTGATTTTTGCTTTATGCTTGGGGTTTGGGTTGTGTTAGAGATAAACATCGTAAACTTTGATTAGGGATGATTATCTGTTAGTTTTTGGATGCTAGAGATAGATTTAGAGCTAAGAATCTTTATGGGTGTCGAAGCTTAATGCCTCCGTATCTCGAGTCGGGTGCGAGAGTGTCGACGAGGGTAACACGGTTGTTCTCTCAACTCAGTGTGTCAGAGATGGACACTGTTGTGAGTGATGCTGGATGATATTGAGGAGTATTGTAGGTTAAGTATAGCTGGTCGATAGGTTTAAGTTTGTGAGGAGTCGATTATGTGTATGCCGGATAAGTTTCTTCTCTCTGATTAATGAATTCTTTTTATATTCATATTTACTTTTCTGCTTTTACTTTAACCAATTTAATCCAAACTCGTAAACGCGAGACTTGTCGAACGGCAGTTCAATATCACCGATCTCTGTGGACACGATAAATTCCCGGAAAAATACTTCCAAAACTTTTGTTGCTTGCCGCTTTAACGCTCCAACAATAGGTCCTTCATTACTAAGTTCATCTTTTAATTTTTGTGTATAGATTTTTTAAATATAATAATGTATACTTTGAATTTCATTCTAACAAGTGCTATGTCAAATAACAGGCATCTATATTGGTGTTTCTTAAAGGATCTCTTAATGGTAGTGAATTGTATTGCTCCGACAATCTAGCTTTAGAACCCTCAGTAAATCTTATTAGTAACAAGTCTTAAGACTTGTGTCTTGTTATAAATACCATTATTTTTATTCTAAGGTATAATAATGTAAGTTCGGTTCCCAATAATGTTTATATTTGAAACTCTAAGTTAGATCATTCAAATCCTAGAGTTATTCTTAGCATACTTGACTTATGTATTATAACTTTAATTAACAATAACATACCTTAACAACAACATACAACTTTTATCGACAACAACACACCTTAACAACAACAAATACATATTATCAATTACAACATACCTTAACATCAACATACAAATTTTATCAACAAAACCATACCTTAACAACAACAAACAATTTTTACCAACAACAACATATAACTTTTATCAACACCAACATGCTTTAACAACAACATACAACTTTTTAAACAAAAATAAATTCATCAGCAACATACAAATTTTATACAAAACAACATACCTGTCCCAGGAAGGTAGCTCAGTTGGCGAGCTAAGGGACATGAAGGAGTTGCAAGTCGGAGGTCCAGGGTTCAAATCCTGGAAACTAACATTCCCCCACCTCACTAACATTTGCTTATTAAAAAAAAACATACCTTAACAACAATATATTACTTTTATCGACAACAACATACAACTTTTATCAACAAAAACAAAACCATCAACAACTAAACTTTTATCAACAATAACATACCTTTAACAACATACAATATAGATCAACAAAAAAAATTAACATATCCCACCAAAAACATCAAAAATATCACAACTCATAACATAAAAGGTGGAAACATCTCACGTACCAGAAATGTGAAGAGGGAATGAAAGAAGTGAGTTTTGTGTAACACTTTTTCTTGATCCATAAGAGTTAAAGAAGATATGTTGATGTTTTGTGAAGAAATAGTATGCAACCATTCATAGAGATTAGGATAAGGTGTGAAAGAGATGTTAGGATTTTGTTTTATGAGAGAGATGATTGTTTTGTCCTGAACGAGAGAACTTTCGCTCAAATATAGGTTATACTTTTCACCATGGTTATTAAAATCGACCGGGATGAAATGTAGGTACATTTCACAACGCTTTCTATTTTAGGCAGTGGTAAAAAGTATTTTAATTTTGATATAAATATAAGATTATAAGTGACACGCCCATTTTGTAACCAAGAAAAGGAAAATTGTTGTTGTTTGGGTTCGAAGCATGTAAGCCTTAACATATCACCATAATTATTAGTATGGACCATAGTAAAAAGGATTTTAATAAAATAAAATAAAATGCAAGCGCCTAAATTAGATCTATTACTTCGGTTGATTGGAAAGTTGAGGTAATAACATGTTATGATTGGTGTATTTTGTAGCAGTGTTTTACTTGTTGAACAAAATTATGAACCACCAAATATTCTAAAGAATTCTCAAACTTCCACAAGTACACCTAATCATAATGACAACCCTACAGAAAATCCTAGCCCAGATTGGTCTACAAATATCTTACCTCTCAAGTCAACTAAAGAAATTTGAAGTAATTCCACTTTCTCACACTAGTTCACATCTCAGTCCATTGAGTCCTAATCTCCTTCCTTTCACATTTAACCTCTCTATACGTCATTACTTGTCAATGAACATCATATGCTTACAAAGATTAAAAATAGGTAAATCCAAACCAAAGGTCTTCCTTGTTCACTCACAACATAGCGCCAAAAAACAAGTGTTATCTCAACTTGAGTGGTTCAAAGCAAGGATAACCGAGTACAACTCACTTCTAAAGAATGACACTTGGACACTTACAATTCTTCCTCCTCGCAGAAAATCAATAGGCTAAAGGAAAATCCAGATAGGAGTATTAACAAGTGTAAGGTAATGTTTGTAACAAAAGTGTTTCATCAACAAGGTTTTCATTTCCATAAAACTTTATCACCTGTAGTGAAATTTACAACCATTAGAGTAATTTTGTCCTTGGCCCTAACTTACAAGAGGGAAATTTAACAAATTTATATCAACGATGCCTTTATCAATGGTGAACTCTTATAAGAGGTATATATGCAGCAAACATCTGTCTTTGTCAACACCAACTCAACTCTTGTGTGCAAATTGAAAATGGGAAATCTATGGTCAAAAGCAGGCTCTAAGAGAATGATATGAAAAGCTCCATCAATCCTTACTTAGTTTTGGATTTTCTTCGATTAAATGTGATCATTTACTCAATGTTAATAAGAATAAAGACATAACATTATATGCATTAGTTTATGTTTGTGACACATTACTCGCAGGTACATCCTCTAACCTAATCCATGATCTCATTACCAAACCCCATGATAAGTTTGTGTCGCGGTGAGAATCGGAGACCATAGCTATTGATTTAGCAAGGCTTCAAATCTTAAGATATACCCACCGATCTTTAATTTATCCAAGGGGATGGGTAAAGAAGGAATAACCCATAAATATGCAACGCAAAACAAAGCAATAAAGAAAATCTAAGGTTCGGGGGTTGGTTATACTAAGGGAAGGTACTAGTACCCTAAATATCTATAGTACTATAGGAACATCTTGTTGAATTTGTGTTATTGTTAAGTTGTTTGCTATTTGGGATTGACTAGAGAGATGATAAGAGAAATTTTTTTTATTGTTTTTGTGTTTGGCAAGACACAAAGTCTTGTGCCTACGTACCAATAAAGGATCAAAACCTCGTAGTTCGGGGTACAAATTGAAAAGGGTTTGTTAAAGTGGATTTTATTCAAGAGACAAGTTGTCATCTTAAGGAGAATACTCCATTTAGACCACCAAAAACGTGTGGAAGAAGGATCTTTGCTTCACATTGAGAGAAGGGCTCCAACTTGGATATGTAATCAACAAGTATGCCACATACCTCTCTCAAGTGGAAAAGAATCAATCATCCTTCTCACGATGTCATGGGGTAGGAGAATTATATCTCAACTAAGGATGACTAATCTCTAATCTATTTGAAAAGGTTTTTAAATTGAAAAGCCAAAGTGGAAAAAGATTTGAATTGAAGTTTGTGTTTTTTAGTCTTTGTGAAAGAGTTTGAATATGTTTAAGATGTCTTGAAGCATTTGTTAAGAAAAGAGATTGAAAAGTCAATGACCTAATGTCAAGGTTTTTATTGAAAGTGGTTTTGATTTTAAGAGAAGGGGAACCTTAATTGAATGTCTAAGTTGAAGGCAATCCTAAGGGAGACTTCCTAAGGGATAGCAAGTTATAGGATTACAAGTTAAGAGAGAGATATATATATAAAAGAAGATGTAAAGATGCAAATGCAAATGACAAAACTGTCAACAACAAGCCCCTCCCTTGGATTTGAACAACAATGATTGACCACATAAACAGGCATAAACTGATAAACATCGTGAACAAAGCATTAACAAGATTTTAGGCATTGAGGTATGGTGAACATAAACAAGACATGACAAAGGCTTACGTAACATCATAAGGAACAACTCATGAACAAACATAAGCCAAGAGACATGCTTAATATTATGGAAGTCTATGAAGGAAATACTTGAGGAGAAATGATCAAAGATAGAATTAAATGAAGAATTACAAATAAGTTTGAACAAGTAAGCATCCAAAGTGAATCATGGATCATATGAACATGGTAAAGATAAAGCAAAATACTAAAGAGGATCATTACACATACAAGTTATGAATTAGGAGTAAGAACATGTTGAAAACAAGTCAAATCCTAAACCCTAACAAGGTATAAATATGTTTCACATTTAGGAGTTTATGAAGGAAATACTAGAAAGCATGTTATCAATTAACAAAGTACGCACAATGAACAAGATATTAAGACATACACTACTACAAAACGGCCAAACAACAACGAGGGGTTTACAACGACATCCTATACACCGTTCTTATAGTGCGTACTGGATGCGCGCACATTATTTTAATTAGAAATCTCAAGGGTATAATAACGGTTTTTATGAAAACCGTGGTGATACAATCTAGCTATCATGGGTTCGAACCTCATCCCCCTCAAATAGTTTATCCCTTTGATGTAAATGCTCCCATTTTAAGTTTTATTAATATTTAACTAAAAAATAATAAGGATATCACGATGGATATTTCTCAAAACCGTTGTTACAAATTTAAGCTTCCTTTTATGTATTTTAAACACCAAGTATATATATCAATTTATCCATTGAAACAACCCTAACACCAACGCCGTCACCATTGTCGGGAAGAAGACAACAACAACAACAAAGTGTTCTACTTTAAGGTGTTGCAATGTCACATTTGAAGACAAAATCATCCAAAGGTGTTTCTACGTCTTGTTCCAGTGTAAAATCTCGATCTGGAAATTTTTGTGGTTGTGATGGTCGTATGGTTTCGTATCAATGCAAGAAGGGACAAAATAAAGGAAGACTTTTTTGGAGATGTCCATTTTAGAGGAGCGATGAAACATGTAATTTGTTTATATGGGATGAAGACGTGGGAGAAAGAGATGGAAATAACGATGAGAGCATTATGAAGTCAGAGTTGGAAGCTGTGGGTTATCTGAAGGTTATGTATGAGGATTTAAAGAAAAAGAACAAGAATTTGAAGAACAAACTGAAATCAGGGATATTTTCTGGAAATATCAAGATGTTATGTTTTTTTGTCTCCTTTATGTTTAATATTTACTTTGTTATGAAATGTAATAGTTGAATTAGGGTTCGAATTACATTGTTGATGTTTAAACTGCAGATGCATTGTGAATTACATTGTTGATATTTAAACTGCAGATGCATTAAGTTAGAAGTTAAGGCACACCTTTTCTATTTTATTTATTTTAAAATTCATAAATAAAAGGGTTATCACTACGGTTCTTCTGGTCAACCGTAGTGATATATTTATAATAAATAAATACCTATGTATACGGTTTTTATTTATTTTAAAATTCACAGATAAAAGGGTTATCACTATGGTTATTCTGGTAAACCATAGTGATATATTTATAATAAATAAATACATATCTATACGGTTGTTATTGTTAACCGTTGTGAAATAGTTTACCCATATATAAGCGAAATAACTTTCACTTAATTGACAGTAACGCCGTTGCCTTCAAAGTGAAACCCTAGAACCCATTTTTTCTCTTCGTTTTCACCATTAGCCGTGAATCTTGTGCTTCATACATTAAGGTATTCTTCTTCTTCCATCTATTGTTAGATATTTCCCACTATCTCGTTTGTTGCATGTTGTTTTTGTTGATTGTTTTCATTTTTTCAGATTCGTTTTCACTACCTTAACAAAGACCATACTTTGGAAACTTCATAATGTTTGTGTTGCTATGGAAAAATGTATAAGAAGCATGAAGCTATGATGGAAACTTCATCCACCTTGTACCTTTTTTCATAGCATCACGAACAAGATGTTAGGAACTGAAGAAACAACAGTGTAAGCAAACTTTATCTAGTTTTAGAAGCAATGAAAAGAAGTATAAGAAGTATGAAGCTTTTGTGCAAGCTTCTTCCTCCTTATATTTCTTTTTCATGGCTTCCCAAACTAGTTCAACATCATAATTGATTCCTGTTCCGCGATTAGTTTCATTAAAAGGTGCGATATTCCTGTTCCTCTCTTTACTCATCACTGGATTATGGTTTTAGGGTTTGTTTTCAACTGAGGATGCTCATTTTTGAAGTTTGCTTTGTTTCCTTTCAGGTTAAGGGGATGATACAGGGTGATGATGCTGGTGGAAGCAAGCGTATTATATCAGTTTATAATTTCTGGATCTGGTATAGAATGTTGTTTGAGTTTATCATATTCTATTTACATTGTTTGTTTAACTGACCCTCACTTAAAGTTTGCTGGTGGTAGCAAGCGTATTATATGAGTTTATAATATCTGGATCTGGTATAGAATTTTGTTTGAGTTTATTATATTCTATGTAGATTGTTTGTTTCACTAACCCTCACTTAAAATACATTTAGTTAATTTGACATAGATACTTATAATCTGCAAATTAAGTTGTATTTGAAAACCAACTTAAACAAACCAATGTTGTTTTCTGATTGCATGCCTCTCATCATTTATCTCACGTTCTTTTATATATAGATTATGGTATAATGATCTGGCTCCTTATATGCATCGCCATCTTCCAATATAGTTAAATCAAAGATGAGGCAAATTATCCAATGTCTTGTTATGGAAATTTAACTATAATCGAAGATAGCGATAAATCGAAGGAGTCAGATCAATAAACCACAATATATGTAAAAGAGCGTGAAATGCACGATGAGATGAATGCAATCAGAAAACAACATTGGTTTGTTTAAGTTGGTTTTCAAGAACAGTTTAATTTGCATATTATAGACGTCTTCATCAAATTTAATCCATGTATATTTATTTAGTGAGGTGTTTGGAAAACAAGCAATCTACATTTAATATAATAAACTTAGGGTACTTACAACAACGGTTATATATTGTAACCGATATCATAAGTAATTTATGTCTTATATAAATTCGCTACCGATGGGTTTCGAACCCAGAACCTAAGTGTATGTATCGCAACGGTTTATTATCATAACCGTTGTGATATATGGCGCGCATCCTGCCTTTCAACAACGGTTTCCAGACCGTTGTAGAAACAGCAAACTTACAACAACAATCTACATAACAACGCCTTCGCCCGCATCATTATATGTCATTCCCAACCGTTGTTAAATGGGTTTTTCGTAGTAGTGATAGTTGAACCAAAGGTTGAAGAGACCAAACTCAAGTGGAAGTCCTAATCATGCATCAAGAGATTTCAAAAAGATCAATCAAATAAAACCCTAAAGTTTCGTCTAAATTATCATTTAATCAAAGAATTTTTCAAAGAAAGTAACACCTAAACATGGTATAAATCTTCAAAATAAGGTCATGTTCAAGTAAACACTCCAAGATAACCACTACTACAAAACGCGCAAACAACAACGTCCAAGTCACCACGGTTTTTCCAAAAACCGTGGTGACATCTCTAAACTCATGCGCAATATTTTATTTTATTTTTTAATTATAAATTTTTATGGTGTGACAGTTTGTACTGAAAAATCTTAGCATACCTAAATACGTTCTTAGCATTGAGGTGAATTATCAATCCAATAGATCTATGCTTTTTACACAAAATTTTCATCAAATATAACTTGTCCAAGGCCAACATGGATAATTAAAATGGGGTGAGTACACCATTGGCCATCCATTGCAAACTGAACAGGCATGGCATTGATACATTTGATGACCCTTCACTTTAGAAGTCTACAGTTGGAGCCCTTCCATACGTTATGTTAACTAGGCCTGACATTGCTTATTTGTCAACAAAGCATGTCAGTTTATGGTAAATCCCCTAGAATCTCATTGGAGTATGGTGAAATGAATTCTTAGGTACTTAAGTGGCACAATCGCTCAAATTGGATCAATGATCCTAATCATAGAAGATCAATATTAGGCTCTGGCATTTATGCATTGGTTCCAACCTGATTTTCTAGAGCTCTTGTCGTACGGTTGAACACTAAAGTAAACTATAAAGTCTTGGCTCATACAACCTTTAAATTATTGTGGCTTTTATCTCTTTTATCTATGTTGAACATCAACTACTCTACACCAACTTTTCTATGAGACAACCTAAGTTTATTCATATTATCTCATAATCATATACTCATTGCTGTTGGAATTTTGCCAAATCCCGATGAGGAATTTCACTAAATCATGGAGAATTCTGAATCAATCTTGTTGAACAAGAATCAATCTTTTTGATTGATCACTCCTCTTGTTCTTAACTTTTCACTGAAGTGAATCAATCAAACTTGGTTGAAAGACGATTATGCTGCACAATGGTTATTAAAGAAGAAAAAGAAAATATGAATTGGGGAAGAAAGGAGAATTTAGGGTTTGAGAGAAAAGAGGAAGAAGAATAATTATAAAATCTGCAAAGAAATTTTTGCTCTTTATTTCTATCCAACTACATTCATTGTGTTACAATCAGTGATAGGGTACCTCCCTATTTATAGGATGAGATTGCTTGCTCGCCAAACAATCTCTAACTAACTAACTAACTCAGCTAAAATTACAAAACAAAACAAAGTCAAAATTCTGTCGAGATACACTTTGACATTTCCGCAACTCCTTGCTTCTGTCGAGCAACATGCTTCGACACAAGGAATTACATTCTTAACACACCACTTAATTCATTGTGTCTAATTTATCAACATTCATCGTAGTTAATTTCTTGAACATTTCTACCTGCACTCCTTTTGTCATGATGTCTGCAATTTGATTCTCAGTTCTGTAGTGTTCTAGGCTTATATTTCCTCCTGGAACTTGCTCTCGAAGATAATGAAACCTTATTTTGATGTGTTTTCTTCTTCCATGTGCTATTAGATTCTTCGGCAGATTCATAGCATATATGCTATCGATCTTCATGGTGATTGCTCCATGATTCTTCGTTGTGATTTCTTCAAACAAATTCACCATTTACCTTGCTTGATATGAACAGAGGGAAACATCTAGGTATTCTGCTTCACACAATGACAATGCTACTACTGGTTCTTTTCATGAGCTCTGAGCAACTGGTGCACCACCTAGCATAAGCACATAACCACCTGTGAATTTTCTATCCTTAATATCACTACACTAACTTGAGTTAGTGTGACCCACTAGCTTGCATTCTTTTCCTTCATCAGCAGCAAAAAACAAAATTCCATACTCGAGAGTTACTTTCAGATACCTTAGTATCCTCTTTGTCGCTTCTAGATGTGATACCTTTGGATTTTGCATGAATCTACTCACCATACCTAAACTATATGCTAGATCAGACCTTCTATGATAAAGGTATCTTAACGATCCAATAAGTCTTATGTATTGTGTTGGGTCGAGATCATCTTTTTCTTAGCTTTTCGACAGTTGTAGTCTTGGTTCAACAGGTGTCGAAGTCGAATTGCAGTCTTCCATCTCAAGTTCCTTGAGTATCTCGCTTGCATATTTTCTTTGATGCATCATCAAGCCTTTAATACTCTTATAGAATTCAATACCAAGGAAGTATAAAATTTTTCCCATATCTGACATTTTAAATTCCTTGCTAAGATCACCTTTGAAGTCTTTGATTTGTTTCTTGCAGCTACTTGTTAACAACAAGTCATCGACATAGAGATATAGGAAAAGCAACTCACTATTTCTTCTTCTTACATATACTTCATGCTCGGTTGTACACTTCACAAATTCCTTCTTCCATAGAAAGCTATCTATCTTCTTATTCCAAGCTCTTGGAACTTCCTTAAGTCTATACATGTCTTTATGCAGCCTGTATACCTTGATTTCTTCGCATTGTTTCTAAACCCAACCGGTTGTGCAACATAAACTTCTTCGTCTAAGAGGCTATTAAGGAATGCGCATTTCACATGTATCTGACACATATGCCAGTTGTTCATGTTTGCTAGACCAACAACCAACCTGATTGTTTTGATTCTAAAAACAGGTGCAAAGACTTCGTCAAAGTTGATTCCTTCTTTCTAAAGAAATCCTTTCGCCACAAGTCTTGCCTTGTGTCGAGTTACTTCTCCTTTGGGATTCAACTTCACCTTTTATATCCGCTTCACATTGATTTCCTTCTTGCCTTGAGGTAATTCAACAAGTGGCCAATGAAGGTGAGGAAAATACATAAGAAGGGTTGTTGAATTGTGTTCACTAAAAACGTTTCTGCTTCTAAATAGAGTTCAGATTCTAAACATTAGTTTAAAACCTAATAACAAGTGCAGTAGAAAATATATCAGAAGTAAACCAAACAGAACAATGAACACAACAGATTTATCCTGGTTCCTCCCAAACTTTCAGTAGTCAAATCCCCTTGCAACACAATAGATTTTCCACTATAATCAACTCATGATTACAACTGCTTATGCACTTAAGCACAAGATTTTTACTACTCAGACCTACAATCTAAGACTACTTGCTCAATCAGCACCTGATCAAGACTTCTCTTCTTAGATCCTTAGATCTTAAGACTTCCCTTGCTTAAACCCTTCTGGTTCAAGACTTCCTTGCTTAGACCCACTGTCTAAAACATCTTTGCTGAGATCCTTGATCTAAGACTTCATTGCTCAGACGCACCATCTAAGTCTTATTTGCTCAAATTCTCAATCCAAGATTTCAGTGCTCAGACGCACCATCTAAGACTTCTCTAATCAGATTATTAATCCAAGACTTCAATGCTCGAGCTCACCGTCTATGTCTTCTTTGCTCAGATTCTAAATCCAAGATTTCACTGCTCAGACGCACCGTCTAAGTCTTCTTTGCTCAAATTCTCAATCCAAGACTTCACTGCTCAGATGCACCGTCTAAGACTTCTTTGCTCAGATTCTTAATCCAAGAGTTCACTTGCTTAATCAAAACAGATCAAGACTTTCAATGCTCAAGCACATAGCAAGAGACTTACTTGGCTCAAGCTTTTCAACTAGATATTTTTATGCTCAAGCACTTAGCAAGAGACTTTGATCTAAACTGCTAAATAACATGTTTAGCATAATAGAGAACAAGGTGTACTTGATACAAATATCAGAGGTACAAGAAAATCACCATAACAAAGACCTAATGCTCTTAAGATTTCTAAGATAATCAATGTTTAAGAAATCTTAAGGCTTTTACAATTACAACCTACAACAGAAATTCTGCATACTCGATTGTGAATGATTAGAGGTGTACACGGGTTGGGTTGGGCCGGATTTAGCCTAACCTGTTACCCAACCCGTTCAAACTTCAATGGGTTGGGTTCATCGTCCAACCTGCAATTTCATTTTCAAAACCGACCCGTTCATTTATGGGTTGGGTTGGGTTGGGTTCGCGGGTTATGTTTCAAATAAAAGATATATTTTTTTATGATTCTTTTAGTCGATTTTAAAAAATGTAACACAATTCAATACAATCATAGCATTTATTATACTCAAATTCGATGAAATACATCATATAATATCTTATAAAATTCATCAACACGGCATAATACTTGATATTAGTATAAAATTCAACAAGACATGTTATTTCCATAAAATAGTTTAGTTGGAAATGATACAAAAGAAAATAAGAAACAACATTTAATATTAGAATTACGTAAACTAATTCATCTAGTAGTATTATAGGTGGAGAATAATTTTTTTTTGAAAAAATTATGTTTATTAGTGAGATATTAGTATTATATTTTTATTTAAAATAAAAATAAAAATAATAAAAAATTACAAAATCTACATCGATGGGTTGGGTCAATGGGTCTGCAGGTTGCAAAACTCAAACCCGATACCCGACCCAAAACTATACGAATTGTTATGGGTTGGGTTGGGTATACCCGTAAACGAATGGGTTCGGGTAATTTATGGGTTGGGTTGGGTTGAGGAAACGGGTTCGTGGGTCGACTCGCACCCATGAATACCCCTATGAATGATCACCAGAAGCCAATTTTCATTCACCAAGTGTAGAGACAATTATGTTGCTTCTTCTGATGCTGAGACCTCTAGCTTCAAAGTCTACGCCAGACATCACATAAAGAGTGTTCTTCAGATTCTGCACCACCAGAAGCTAGCAATTCAGCTTCTCTCAAGTTTTCCCTTGTATATCAGATTCTGAATATATATCTATAAGTATTAGAACCTGCATACATGAAACACACATCAAATATAACCATTTTCTTTTAATACTTTGTTATCATCAAAACCCAAGGAATATATGTCATTGGAAAATCTTGTTCTAACAATCTCCCCTTTTTTATGATGACAAACATAAGTATTAAAAGAACAATGTTGGGCAGTTATAATTTTCTTTGCAACATCAGAGTATGAGGCTTGTAAGCTCCCCTTAAGTCTAATAGTACAAAGTTGAGTTCTGTAAACCCACCCTCAGTACTACTTTCAAGAAAAAGTATTTTAATTTTCTTAGTAACATCAGAGTCTGAGGTTTGTAAGCTCCGTATGAGTCAAATAGTCCAAAGTTGTGGTTTGTAAGCTCCCCGTTAGATCTATGTTTAAGAAAACTAAAAATAATATTTTAACTTCCTTTGGCAACATCAGAATACGAGGTTCGTAAGCTATTTTTGATTCTAATAGTCTAAGGTTTAGGTTTGTAAGATCCTCCTTAGTTCTACGTACAAGAAAGTTAAAATGTGTTTCCCGAAAAAATAACCATTATGTACAAAAATTAAAATACAAAAACTACAAATGACCATTATGTATAAACTGAATGGGTTCAGTTTACAATTAAATACTTACTATCTTTTCTCCCTCCTTTGTCACATCAAAAAGAATAAAAAAGAGAATAAAGAAACGAATTACAGTCATAAATGCATAACAAGCCATCATTACAAGATTAGTTTTCAAGGAAGGGAAAACGATCAAGTAACAGGGATCAATAAAGGATCGTGCAATGCATGTTAAATATTTATTGGTCGTAACAGTCCCAAAAATCAAGTTAAGGATCTTATACATGAAACACACATCAAATATAACCATTGTTAGTTTAATACTTTGTTATCATCAAAACCCAAGGAATATATGTCATGAATAAATATTGTTCTAATAGCCAAGTGTTGGTGACTTCGATGGACTTAATTTCTTCATTCATTACTTTCATCCACTTCTAATCCTTCAATGCATCAACTACATTGACTGGTTCGAATTCTTCATAGAAAGTATAGTGTATCATGTCACCTTCATCTTTGATGACATCATTTGATGTAATCACACATTCTTGCAACCTTGCAGGTATGTGTCTTGTTCTTTAAGGTCTGCTTGTGCTAGATTAACCTTTTACTTCTTCTTGTCGAACTTCTCTTTCAACTTCACTTGTTGGTTCTTCACATAGGAGTCTCACTGAATCCTTTTTGACATTCTCAGTCCAATCCCATTCCTTAAGCTCATATATGATCATGTCCTTGTTGATCACTACTTTCTTGTTCACTGGGTCGAACAACTTGTATCCTCCAGTCAAATGATATCCTATTAGAATCATTTGGCTCGACTTATCATCATGTTTTCTTCTCAACTAATCAAGCACGTGTCTATGTGTTATAGATCAAAATACCTTCAGATGACTCAAGCTAGGCTGGACACTAGACCAACATTCTTCTGGCGTGATTCCTTCTAGCTTCTTCGTCGGACATCTATTCAAAATATATGTTGCAGTAGACACAACTTCTCCCAATAATTCTTTGGGTAGATGCTTGTCTTTCAACATACTTCTCACCATATTCATGATGGTTATATTCGTCCTTTCTGGAGTTCCATTCAGCTTTGAAATGTAGGGTGGCACCACCTCATGCACAATCCCTTCTTTCTCACATAACATGTCAAAGTCTTTCGACTAATATTCTCCACCACCATCAGTCTTCAGAATCTTGAGTTTTTGACCACTTTTTCGACCCTAGATTTAAATTTGGCAAATACCTTGATCACTTCACTTTTCTTCTTGATCAGTTAAGTCCATAGTTTTTTACTAAAATCATCTATGAAAGTGACAAAGTATTTGTTACCTCCAATCGAATCCATCTGGATAGGTCCCATATATCAGAGTATATGATATCAAGAATTTCCTTCGACTTGCATCTAACATCCTTGCTGAAGATGTTCTTGTGCTACTTTGCATGTACACATTCTTCAAACACTTCGTTTGGAATGTCGATTTCTAGTAACACGGATACCATATTTCTTGTTTTCAAGTCTCTGATGTCTTTGGAGTTGAGATAACCAAGTTTATAGTGTCATATATATTCATCCCTGCTAGCTGCAGTTGCAAGGTACTTGTGCTCCATCACATTAAGCTCAATCCTGACGGTTCTATTCTGATACATAGAAGCCTTCAAGATTAAAATTTCATCTGAGTCGAGAACTCTCATCATCTTGTCTTCGATCGACACTTTGTAACTTTTTTCGGCCAACTGCCTTATGCTGAGCAAATTACTCTTCATGCCTAGTATGTACAATACATTGGAAATTACTGACCTTTTGCCATCTTTCCTAATAATCAAAACATCACCAATACCTTCAGCTGCTAAAGTATTGTCATTTACGAATTTCACCATGTTCTTCCTACCAGTCATATGTGTGATAAGCATCCTGAGTCCAAGTACCATTGTTCCTTGAACCTTTCTTCATCTCTTGTTGTGACCATCAACAACATCTCTTCTTCTTAATGTTTTGCAAAAATTGCATCATTTTCTTGATTCTTTTGATTTTTAGGACAATCACTAGAGTAGTGACCATACTTCTAGCTAATGAAACACCGAATGTGACTATTGTCAAGTTTTCGACCACCACCTCTTCCTCTACTTGCCACACCATCTCTTTGGTTACTTTGGTATGAGGGTTTTCTCGGGTTCGATGAATTTCCTTCTTCCTGGTATCCTCTACTAGTCGAATTATTGTAGCCTCGTCTACCTTTGTCGTCGAACCGGTTCCCTTTACCTTTCTTTTCTCTTGTTGATTGCACCTGCAAAGCCACATCACTTTTCGACTTTCCTACAGCTCTTTCAGCCGTTCTTTATTCATGAGATTCAAGCGTCCCTTGAAGCTCTTCCTTTGTCAATGCCGACAATTCTTTCGATTCTTCTATGGCTAGTACCACGTGATCGAATTTTGGAGCAAATGACCTCAATATCTTTGTGATAATTGATCTTGATGTCAACACTTTTTCACATACCTTGATTTGATCCACCTGTTTTGTGACCCTAGTGAAAAAATCAGTTATGCTTTCACTTTCTTCCATATAATGAAATTCATACGTTTTTTGTGAGTTTGTAACATCACCTCTTTCACCTTCTCAGCGCCTCCAAACGATTTCTCTAGTTTTTTACATGCTTCTTTCGTTGATTCAACATCACTCAGCTTTTCAAAATTGTATGAATCAACACATTGATGAATTATAAAGAGAGCTTTATAATCTTTCTTTTTCAATTCTTTGTGTGCATTTTTTTCTTCATCAATCGTGTTTTCTGCAAGCGGCATCACTCCCTCCTTTACAAGATTCCAAAGATCTTGACAGCAGAAAACAATCTTCGTCTGCTTGCACCAATCCTCGTAATTCTAATTCTTTAGAATTGGGAGACTCGTCAGAAAATGCCTGTTTGGATGATTCATTGCGCTATGCTTCCCAAGAATCACACAACCAGTGCTCTAGATACCAGATGTTGGAATTTTGCCAAATCCCGATGTGGAATTTTACCAAATTTTGGAGAACTTCGAATCAAACTTGATAAACAAGAATCAATCGTTCTGATTGATCACTCCTTTTGTTCTTCACTCTTCACTCGAGTGAATCAACCAACCTTGATTGCAAGACGATTATGGTGCACAATGATTATTGTAGAAGAAAAAGAAAAGATGAATTAGGGAAGAAAGGAGAATTTACGGTTTGAGAGAAAATAAGAAGAAGAAGAAGAATTGTAAAATCTGCAGATAAACTTCTACTCTTTATTTCTATGTAACTGCATTCGTTGTGTTACAATCAATGATATGGTACCTCCCTATTTATAAGTTGAGATTGCTTGCTCACCAAACAATCTCTAGCAAACTAACTAACTCAGCTAAAATTACAAAACAAAACAAAATCAAAATTCTGTCGAGATACACTTCGACAACTCCTTGCCTCTGTCGAGTAACATGTTTCGACACAAAAAATTACGTTCTTTAACACATGCTAGAACCAATCATACAAAGTTTTGGATTCACTTTGTCTGTAAAAGAGTTATAGCAAGTAAAACTCAAATTCAACATGTTCCTAGACCACCACAAAATTCAACATGTTCCTAGACCACCACAAATAGCTTATGCCCTCACAAAGTTGTTTTAAAATTGGGAATCAAAATTGAAAAATATATTTATTATTAGAAAATGTATTATTTTACATTGTTTAATGTTATTCATTGAGTTTGATGGATGGAAAACTACGAAACCATATTATATATTGATATGTGTGTACATATATAGAAGGTGTTTCATAGTTTAGTTCAAACCATCAAGAAGAGTTAACTTCCTAAATCCAACTAAAATGTCTCATTTGTCACAATCATCCTCTTCCAACATTCCTCAAAATACTCACGAAGTGTTCCTTAGCTTTAGGGGTGAGGACACACGCTACACCTTCACAAGCCATCTTCATGCTTGCTTAACAAGGTTTCAAATCAAAGCCTACATAGACTACAATCTTGTAAGAGGAGATGAAATATCAAATGCACTTCTAAGGGCAATTCAAGAATCAAAGCTTTCCGTGGTTGTTTTATCTGAAAACTATGCCAATTCAAAGTGGTGTTTGGATGAACTTGTGAAAATACTTGAATGTAAAAAGAATAATGGACAAGTTGTGGTGCCTATATTCTACGGTATAGATCCATCTAATGTGCGCAATCAAACAGGAAGTTACGGAATCGCGTTTGCTAAACATGAGAAGCAGTTTAGGAGCAATATGATTAAGGTGCAAAGGTGGAGAAGTTCTTTGGCTGAAGTTGCTAATTTAGCTGGCTGGGATTGCTCTGTCAATAGGTAATTTGTTTCTATAAATTGCGGTTGTAGTTGCAGTTATGGTTATAAGTGTTGCGATTGCAGTCATTCCAGTTGTTACAATGTTGTAGCCGTTGCAGTATTAAATTTTAATGAGAAGAGTTTGAAATACACAGTTAAAAAACACAATGAAATTTTTATTAAAATATTACTGAGTGCTTTAAACTTGATATGTAAACAGCATGGAATCTGAACTTGTTGAAAGAATTGCAAGGGATGTATTGGAGAAATTGAATCATGTGTATGTTGGTGACATAGATGTGGAAATCAATAAGTATGAGCAATTATCGAACCTTCAAGCTATGAATCTCATGCAGGGAAGTGGGTTCAATAGTCAACTCTGGCATGATCTTCAAGCAACCAATCAGCATCTCGGACAGCTTAGAATGAAGAAAAATGTTATTCTACTGAGATTGCCACGTGCTGTGTAATCTTTATTGCGATGAATTCTCATATGTAAGGTTAATTTTATATCACTGAAGTTTTCTAATAAAAATTTGAATTGATTTGCGTATTAACGTTTGCGATGTGATGATGACATGGGTTTTGATTTTTATATAAAGGAAATTTACGCTCAACTCTCATAAAATGACACCAACATCTTCTTTAATTTTAAAATATATATATATATATATAATTTTTTGTTAACATTAAAAATTAGATGACATGTCAATATCATTTTAAAAGACGTCAAAAGACATTAGTAAATATTTTAAAGCTAAAAAGAATAACGATGTGATTTTAATAGTTCTCATGAAAGGTGTGCCGTTACACGAAAAAATGCACAGAGTTGTCACCAAATTTTATCTAAAAGTCTACTTGCTAAAGGGAAAATGGTAGGTTTATTAGAGTGTTCGCCAATATTTTGCAATCTCGTGTCTATGTATTCTCATAGTGCAATAAAGAAATCAGAGTTCCGTAGTTCGGAGCTAAAAAATTAGTGTGTGTTGGTTAATTTTACCTTGACAAAGGGTTTTCGGAATGATACCCTAAGGTTCAAAAGAAGATAATTTGATGAGTTGAGGTTGATTTTAGGGTTTAGGAAGAGATTGTTTTTTACTTGAATTGCACTAAAGACTATGGTTAGAGGTGAATATTTTAAATAGGGGTGGACAAAAAAACCGAACCCAACCCAAACCGATTTAACCGATGAATAAAAAAAAGAAACGGATGATAAAAAAAGAACCGATATAACCGCGGTTCACATTTTTTGGTTTTCTGTGGTTTACAATGGGCGGATTCGGATTTTAAATATGAATCCGAAACCAAACTGTACCCGACCGAGTGTTTAGCATGTTTGACAAACTCTAATTTTTATTTGCATATTTAATGATAATAAGAAAAGAAAAGGTCTCAGACTGTATAGTTTCTATTCACTCTGCCTAGCCTATGTATGATTGAAGGTACACATTAATTACTAGTCTTACTTTTGACAGAGTAATCAATGTCATTTGCTTGGAATTTGGAAGACTTAAAACAAGAATTTATTATTTTATTCAATTAATTCTTGAAGGAATGCATTTTCTCCAAGCTTTTTATTTCTACCTTTTCACTTTCTTCTGCACATCATCACACAAACAGAACATATTTCTTCTTATCAATCTTTTATTCCATTGTTATTTTTTTAAAAACAAGAGAGAATGAAATTTTCTTTCGCACTTGACTTTTCCTACAACAAGGTATGTTGTTCATCATCTCAGATCTATGTATATGTTGTTCTTCAATTGCATATCATATCTTCACTACACCATGAACACTCAACCAGATTCAATGCACCACCAATAGGGACATAAGGAAAATGAACCTTAATATGTTTTATGCAAAACCTTCAGGTGGAGGTCGGATCTGCAACTAAGAAAATCAGAAGATGAAAACGTTAATTTTTGCAGTAAACCGAACGAGCCGACCGAACGAACCGGCTTATCCGAAAAACCGAAATTCAGTAAAACCGATATATTAACGGACGAAATTGGATCTTCAAAGGAGAACCGTGGTTTAATTCGGATTAATGTTTTGGGTCCGCCACCGCCCATATCCGACCACGTGTCCACCCCTAATTTTAAACTACCAAGTCAAGCGTCTCGTATCCAAAATACTCAGAGTGAGGGAAGAAAATCTTCATTCTCACTCCTTCTCCACTATTTAAGACTCGTGGCACGCAATCCTAATCGTATTTTAACATTTTTTTAGTTTATTAAGAAAATGTCGCTAAACGTTGGATCAAGGGTTTTATTAAGAAGATACCACTTAACGTTGGAACAAGGGTTTGATAAAATGGAGAGGTCGATCCTAGTCCCTAAGGAAAGCTAGCAAGCAAAAGCAAACCAAAGAAAAGTGAAAAAGTAAAGAAAGTACATCAAAATGGGAGAGGGGTACATAAAAAATACAAGGGATGTGTGCAAGAAATAAATGGTCTCATTGTCAGGTAGCTCAAGAGAAAGTCATGTGTAGGCAAGGTGTCCTAAGCCAGACAAGGAAACTGGAAACAGAAGTTACATGTCTCCCTTCTTCTTTAAGGTAGTGCCATGAGCCAAGCTCTTGAGATTAAGACGCCAAATTCCTAAGGATGCTCCAAGTTAAGCTAAGGTCAAAATTCAAAGTTCAAAATTGTCCAAACTACTCCAAGTCATGCTATGGTCAATCACACAGTCCATAGTCCAAGCTTGGGATTACAAATGAGAAGTTACATCTGTCTGGTCTTTTCATTTTATCATGTTTTTGTTCTTTTTAGATTATGATAACAAGACAAATGAAATAAAGATCAAAGAAAATAAAAGGCATGAAGATAAAGTTTATAAAGTAAAATGAATGATAAATGAGTAATAAAAGTAAATTGCAAGAAGATAAGAGATAAGAAAGTAAATTGCACAAATTAAAGAAGCATGAAAGTAAAGTCGGTGAGTTAGTAGTTAGTGATCAAGATTAATGATCAATTATCGCATCGCGAAAATTTAGTACTATGTTAAGCAATCGTAAGTAAGCTTATGTAGAAGCCATACCTATCTAAGGTCGGTCAATAACAATTTATGTGCTAGACTTGTTAGAGAACTAACACAAAGTCTCCTAAAACATGCAACACAAAAATAAAAAACAGAAGGAGAAAGATATGAAGATGAAGAAGAAAGTTGAGGCAATCACGTAGGGCTCATTCATCAACAAGCCAAAGACTCAAAGCATGATTCAAATAAGTGATAACCTATCTCTGATACAAAGTACCAAAAATGATCAAATGATCATTTATTAGCTTGTTTGGACAAGAGAAGATTGAACCAACCAAGCAACCATCAATCAATGATTTGAAATGTTGAAGACATGATCAACCAAACAATCATCAAGAGCCAAATAAAAAATATTCAAAAATATGAATAAAGATCAAAATCAAAATCAAAAAAATTATTTAAAAATGATTTAAAATGGAAAATAAAAGAAAAATTCAAAAGATGCATCAAAATGCAAAACAAATGGTTCAGAAAATTATGAGAAGTGAAGTAAAATATGAATAATTGGATCTCAAAAGTTGGATGCAAAAATATTTGAAAATGATAAAAAATAAAATGGCAAATGAAAATTAAATGAAAAATAAAAGAAAATATCAATTAAATGAAAAAATGATTTTAAAAATTATGCAAAAAAATATATGTGATGCAAAATATTTTTAGAAATTTTGTGTAATAAAATTGGATCAAAATGAATTAAAAATCATTTAAAATAAAATCAGAAACGAAAAAGGAAAATAAAATGAAAATAAAATAAAAAATATTTGAATTAGGACGCCAACAGCTAGTCTCAATTTGAAAAAAAAGCGTGCAGGGCCTTCATCTTCAACCTTGAGTTGATCTCTACGACATCATGAACTAGGTGGTTTTAAGCCAAAACATCACATGTTTCAGCATCAACATCCATCATTGTTCATGTCTCTTTGTATCAGAGCTATTGGTTAGTTATGAGCAAAGAGAATTTTCTCAAGAACACAAAGAACCCTAGTTCTTCAAAGTAAAATTAAATGACTAATACATAATATAAACTCCAGTTAGTTGAAATCTTTTAATCAGTGAATCAAGACGAACATGCTAGTAACTTGTTTGCTCAAGAATGGTACTGACTTCTACTTGTTCAGTTCGAGCTTCAGAGCTCAACAATGGTGGAAATAGTGAGTTTGATTCAGGAAGATTCAGAGTACGACAATGTTTCAGTTAGCTTCAGATGATGCCGATGAGTGATTATGGGCAAATATTCGAAGCAAAACAAGCTTGAATCAAGGAAATGGATTACTGGCTTTGAAGGGGTATCGGGCTCAAGTGTTTCAGAGTTTCTTAGGCTTTTCAAGCTAGGAAATGAAGGAAAAATGATACTCTATTTATAGGAAATGAAATTATGAGCTCACACATGTGAATTAGATCTGAAATTCGTGTGAGCTAGGGTCGAATTTTGTGATTTGCAATCTGTGTGAGTCGTGTGATGAAAAGCATGATTCAATGATGTAGCAAGGTGGTTTAGAACTTCTTTGCACGCGCTTTAGGTTCACAAACAACTTGCACATGGGTTGGCGATCCCAAATTGAGATTGGAGTGAATTTGGTGACTTGAAACTTGTGCAAGAAGCAAAGTCCATGGTGCTATGTTTAAAGCTAGGACAAATGAAATTTCCTCGTGCTTTATTTATTCTTGTTAGTGCCAAATTTTTCGTTCATTGTAAATAATTCAATGCAAAAAGAATCAAATTCAAAAGGATGCTTGGATTGAAAATGGAATTGATTCAAAGTTGGGGTCGTGACCTGGTTTCTAGGTCAGACATTAGGTTGAACCAAGTTTTGGCATGTCTGGCCTGTTTCACAACTCATGTTCATGATATCATAAATTTTAATTCCCACGTGCTAATTGAGCCAAACTTGGTCCAAATGATCCTTGCCATGAGCTTAACAAAAGGCACAAAGAAGCTTGTCAATTGGATGCTTGAGCTAGAAATGACATGGGTGGAAAGTAGGGGTCATGACAAGGTTTTGGGCACTTTTGGCAACTCAGTCACTTCCAAAATTGAAGTCGTTAGAGGTGGAATTTATGTTTAAGACTTGAAACAAATTTGTAAAGGAGTTCATTTATGAAAGTTGGCTCAGAGTAGCTTGTTCGTTGGATGAAAATTGAGAGAACTATAGTGTTTGGACCAAATAGTATGCCATACTTGGACTTAGGCCACACAAACATGCACTAACTTGTGGTTTTTGCTATGATCTTGAATCCAAAGGCTCAAAGATGATCCTGTGATTACCAAATGAAGAATACTTGATTGAAACTTGAATGATTGTATGATTTCTTATGAATTTGATGAGGGTGGCATGGAGATAAACACATGAACTATTTTTGAATCAATGAATCAACTTTGAATCTTCCTATACCATAATGAGACCTCTCATTCCATAGTGAACTTGCCTTGGCCATGATATTCTCACTCCAATCTTGTACACCTAAATAAACACAAAGAAGAACAAATAAGTACCACATCTCATGATATCTTGGTTAGATGATATAAAACCAAGGTAAACCTCAATCCATAAAGGAATCAAGGATCAAGTGATATGCTAATGAGATGATATGATGAATGTATGACACAAAGGTTATGGTGAAAATGAGGGTATGAAAGATGCCCCTATTTAATCTTATTGGAACTGAAGGTGTAAAAAGCAAAGGCTTTCAGACATTAGAGGTAGAAGAGGATAAAATACTAGAGTGTCAGTTATAAGGGCTTTCAGACGTTAGAGGTAGAAGAGGATAAAATACAAAAGTGTCAGTTAGAGGTAAAAAAGGAATGGATTTAGTACAGTGTAAGTACATTGTGATCTTTTATTTTATCCGAATTTATGAGATGGTGATGTAGGTTTTTCTGTTGGGGATTTGGACAAGGTACTCTGTTATGGGAACATGCCAGTTATGAGGGTTATGATATGCCTGATATGCAATGCATGGTATGCTTCGATGAGTATGAGTTTGACCAGTCTTAGAGGTGAGGACACCCCTGTAGGATTCCAAGAGTTGAAAAATGATGTATTTGCAAAAGGCAAACAATCAGGGTATAATTGTAATTTGAATATCCCTCTGCAAAAGGCAGAGAAATGCTTTGCAAAAGGCAAGCATGACCTGGCTGGGGGGTAATAAGCTTTTCCGCTATAAAAGTTAGAGGACACTTGCAAAAGGCAAGGGAGAGCAAAACATTTCATCGTGCAAGAGGCGACGAGAACTCCTTAACAAAAGGTTAAGAAGCACGATGACAGTTGGATTTCTCGCACAAAAGGTAGAACGAACTCCTTAACAAAAGGTTAAGAAGAAAAATAGGACGTGATTTCTCATACAAAAGGTAGTGAGAGCTCCTTGAAAAAAGGTTAGAAGGAACCAGAAGAACATCACTCCACAATGGGCCTGGTTTTCTCGTACAAAAGGTAGCGAGAACTTCTTAACAAAAGGTTAATAAGTCAAATAGGATGTGACCTCACATACAAAAGGTAGTGAGAGTTCCTTAACAAAAGGTTAATAAGAAAGGTGACAATTTGATTTCTCGTACAAAAGATAGCGAGAACTCCTTAACAAAAGTTTAAGAAAAAATACTTATTGGATTGGTTTCCTCTTGCAAGAAGCAACGAGGATCCTTAGCAAAAGGATGGGTAAGTTTGTGAAAGACGTATGAATAATAAATTTAATCCCTTACGCAAAAGAAGGTATAGGATTTCACTGGGTGACGTGGATACTTACAAAAGGTAAGCGGAAGCTGCTGTGTTGTTCCAATTCTAAAGGCATAGGATACTTACAAAAGGTAAGCAAGAAGATCACACTTTATGCACAAGGCAGCGAAAGGACTTACAAAAGGTAAGTGAAGAGGGGAACCCCCATGCAAAAGGCAAGAGGAAAATTGCGAAAGATAAGTAGCAAAGTGGACAACTCTAAGGGAATCATGTGAAGGTGAAAAAAATACATAAGAAGGGGGTTGAATTGTGTTTTCCGTTTTTGGTTTTCCTCTTAACATAGTTCAGATTTTAAACCAATGTTCAGATTCTGATTAATAAGTTGTAACGGATAATAACATAAGCAAATAAATAACAACAGAACACACAGATATTTATACTGGTTCCTCCCAAA
The DNA here is from genome assembly GCA_022829125.1 of Lathyrus tuberosus. Lineage (NCBI taxonomy): Eukaryota > Viridiplantae > Streptophyta > Magnoliopsida > Fabales > Fabaceae > Lathyrus > Lathyrus tuberosus. The sequence goes on along the minus strand of JALAZF010000199.1, from coordinate 1,174,931 downwards.
TTTAGAGTAGTCCAGTCCCCTTACAGCACAAGAGATTTTCCACTATAATCAAAACATGATTACAACTAGTTAGGTACTTAAGCATAAGACTTTTATTCTCAAACCCTCGGCCTGAGACTTCCTGCTTAAACCACTCAGGTTCAAGAATTCCTGCTTAGGCCCTCAGCCCAAGACTTCCTGCTTAAATCCCACGGACTCAAGACTTCCTTGCCTAAACCCCTCAGGTTCAAGACTTCTGCTCAGACCTCCAGTCCAAGAATTCCTTGCTTAGATTCCACGAATCCAAGACTTCCTTGCTTAAACCATGTTCAATATTTCTTCTCAGACATCAAGTCCAAGACTTCCTTGCTTAGATTCCACTAATCCAAGACTTCCTTGCTCATACTCTAAGTATGATACTTCCTTGCTTAATCAATAACTGATCAAGACTTCAATTCTCTAGCACATAGAAGGAGACTTACTTGGCTCAAGCTTCACAACAAGAGACTTTGATGCTCAAGCACATAGCAAGAGACTTTATCTAAACTACTAAACAAATTGTTTAGCATAATAGAGAACAAGGTGTACTTGATACAAAATCAGAGGTACAAGGTAATAACCATAACAAAGATCACAACACTTAAGATTTCTAAGATATTAAATGTTTAATAAATCTTAAGGCTTTGTACAATTTACAACATATAACAAAATTTATGCATACTCGATTGTGTTGTCATTGTTGATATTGATATTCTTCCATTCTGATAGAATCGTGGAACGCTTCCATTCTTCTTGGTTCTCCTTTTTTATTTTCCTTGTTTATTATTGAAAATCCAAATTAAATACTCAACTACTTATATAGCAGTTGTAGAAGAATAACCATTGGAAGAGATAACTTTTACAATTGTCTTTGTTACTCCATAGTACAAGAGACGTTGAAGATAGATACACCAAAAGATCATTATCCATTACGTAACTTGTTTAACCATTGTGTCTTCCTTGTGATCTTGTACTATAGATCCGTTGAGAGTAGATATCCGTAAAGTATGTCAACTCTTCTTGAGCCTTGTTAACACACACTCTAGCTGACAAACTAATTTGACATTGTAGCTTGCTTTCTACAGTACAGAAAACTTAGTTTTGTCACCGGTTCTGAATTATCACTAGAAGCTAATACATTCAATAAGTGTAGACATAATATATTACTCTTCTGATGTTGAGGCCTTCAGCTTCAGAGTCTATGCAAACCTATATTATCAGACTTCATTTAAAGAATGTTCTTCAAATTCTGAACCACCAGAAGTGTAACACCCACATATAATATATGTCTAGAATTTTCATATCATACATGGTTGCAAGTTTGGAACTGAAATATACAAGTTCCGAGTAACACATTGTACATAGTATATGCCAAAACAAAACATATTAAAGTGGCATAGTATATATACAAGATGTTTAAAATATAACTAATAATTATATCATTAAAGAATTATCTCAAAGCAAGAGTCTTCACAACGGAAAGTCATCCTAAAAGTGAGATAAGTAAGGGCATCAAACCACCTTGTCCTTACCTTTTGCCGAAACAGAACTACCTAAACCATAATCAACAACATGGGGTAAGATAATAATCCCAGTGGGTTCCCTATCTTACGGGTTCTCTCGGCTATACATGGTTCTAATCATCTAGTACTTCAAGTGCCAAGGGAAAAGGGAGGAGACTTGAATTCACAAAACTTGCACTATATGGAAACATGTCGCTTGAGCCCAACAACTCAAACTATCATTAATCGGAAACCATACCAAGGCATCTTTCCCCGGCCAACCCTATGTCTAGAGTTATCGACACGGGTTACGGATCCTTGTAGCTACTTTGACATATTAAATAGATTCGGATTTAAGGTTCTTCCCGCATGAATCGTCACTTCCCATGGGACCACCCCTATAACACCCTAAATAAACCCCCGTAATATTCTTAAATAAAACATCAGAGTAATTAAAGAAACACATGAAATTTAGGATGTTACGGCCAACATACAAAACCTGAACATTATATTATTCGCAGCAGAATCATAAAATCATTTAACTTTGAAACATGTAATTCAACAGACAACAGCTAAACATATTAAGGGAGATGTCCACAATCTCAAAGCAGATAAAATTCATAAAAACGTTACCACGAGTCCCCAGTGTTACAATCAGATCAGACACCAACTATAGAGAAAAGATAAGGAGACTTCATCTTCAACTCACACCTGAGTCCCACTGCGGAGTATCTGCACATTGCCCACGTAGAGGCAATATTCAAACAGAAGGGGTGAGATATCATGATAGTATAAAGGAAAGCATGTTAAATAACATGCATTAAGTTAGCACAAAAATAATTCAACTAATATCTCACATCAATCATCCAACGATATCATCACTAATTATTCACCAAACAAACAACAAATCACACTATACAAATCAATTAATCACCCATCACCACGTACTTAACAACTTAGCAACATATATGACATATAATGCAATGAGACTCACACCCGACTCAATGTGTATGCATGTGGTACTAATTTTCGTGAACACTCAGGTTCACCGTTCTAACCCCCACCTCCTAGGATCAGAAACACTCACCGATCCATCACCTCCGAATCAGCTACCGGCCCAATCACACAATGGGATTTTAGGCTCACCAACAACGAAAAATCTGTCCACAAATGTATGCAATGCAACTATTTATGCATACAACAACACCAACACCATCGTGTACAATAACCCACCACCATGGTTATTATACACCGCTCAAATTGGCCAACAAGCATAAAAATGTATCTTATACAATATAGACATATATATATATATATATATATATATTATGCAATCACAATGAAATCATCAAACATGCTCATTTTACACCAATAACATCACAACAACATCATTAAAACATCTTCATATTATCATCATTAACATCACAACAACATCTTCATATTACCATCATTATCATTACAACAACATCATTATAACATCTTCATATTACCATCATTAGCATCACAACAACATCATTAACATCGTTGCAACAACACTCAAGATTTGTCGCTTACAACACGACTTCCTAAGGTACACAACAAGCAACAATCACATTCTTCAAGATATTAGACATAAAATATTAGGAAAATGATTCATATAATTATATCATGTTAAAGTTCTGCTCATTAGCTTTCCAACGCTTTGAACGGATCGTCATTATGATTAATAGTTAAAAAGTTATGACCGAAACCGTTTCTGGCATTTTTTGTCTATGAGTCGACCCCAGGGTCGACGCGCATGGTACTTAGGTCGATGCAAGGACTGTGAGTCGACGCACTGTTCAAATTTCCACAATATTACATTCAGGTAGCATCAGGTCGACACAGGGGATCCTGGCGGTCGACACACGCTGTTCTGAACCCACAAAATCAATTTTTTTAAAAGCTATTTCACACCAGTTTTTCATACCAAAGCCTATGCAACTAAACCTCATCATCATAGACCCGATTTTATACCAAATTAACATCCTAAACTTCAATTATACTATGTTTTACTCATGGGTTAACAATAAATCATCATCAATTTCATACTTCCGACTCGAAACTCCAAAACTTAACAACGGAGGAACTTTCAACAATTTCCAAAACAGAATTACTACACACATATATGTACAAAACTCATCACATATCATTTAGAAAACATCGTGTATCACACAATCAACTAACAATTTCATCATTGATCAAGTATTCATATTAATCATAACATAGAACAACATTCCACCCATAAGACAAAACCTAACTTTTACCCACCATTCAACATATTAGCCCTTATAAAACCAGAACCCCCTCTTCCCCCCTTTACCTTGAAATCAAGCTTTCTAGACTTTCACAGATGGTGGTTCCTCTTTGATCGTGAAGGCTGGATCAGATCCTGTAGAATCAGGCCGCCAAGTGCGTCAGGGATGTTGGTCGTATAGAGAGGAGGGGGTGTACCTGCAAGGCACTCCGACGCTCAAGTGAGAAAGGGTCAGAGAAAAGGGGCAAGTATAAAGTATGAATTCTTAGGGTGAATATTGGATACCTGACCCTCTCAAGCGAGAGGGTTTATATAGAGCCCCCAGCGCGTGGCCAACGGTCCTATTTTCGGGGCGAAATAACCGTTTTCCCCAAAGAATAGGTAATTGCCCAAACTAGCCGTTATGTCGGGCATGAACGCAGTTCCGGGCACCTGTACTTTGCTGTTCAGACAGCGAGGAAGCCGTGCGTAACAGGCATCAACGCCGGGGAGGAACGTTGCATTCCTTGCCCGGTTGGAGGGGCAGAAAGGTCATCTTTGCCCCTCTGTGGATTGGACTTAGGCAATTTAGGCTGCTCTGGAGCAAAGGCGGATTGGGCCAATTCTAGCCATTGGGCCAGTCCAGAACAGGAGCCCCCCAAGTTGTTGCTCTCGAGCATGGGAGTGATGACTTAAGGACTGCTCGTTGCTCCGGGGAGCTAGCATGGAGTCGTCGTTTGTAGACGAGGAAGGTTGTCTCAAGGTGCTCGTGACCCCAGGTGTTGGCGAGATTCTTGGTCGTGACCTTATTGCCCAACATTCGGGGAGATTGAGTGTCAGACAGAATTTGAAACGTTGGGGCGCCACGTGTACCTAGAGCTCCGTGTAGCAGTTAATAGGCAATGATGGCTAGTAGGTAGTCATTATGGCCTACGGGCGCGTGTGTGCACGTGCCTCTTTGTATAAAAAGGGGAAGATTGTCCCATTTTGCACTTTTTCTTTCTGATTCCTCTTCGTCTCTTCTAAGCTTTTTCCCGTCACCGTCTTCAGTGCTTCCGACCACCGCGTCTGTAGCACCCCAAAATTTGCCCTCCTTACTTTAGTACTAACTAGCTTATGTTTCATTGCATTTTTGCATTATCATGTGTGCATATCATTGGTTCTTAGCATGGGGTCAAGGTGCCTGAGGCATGTTCAAGAGGAGAAAATATTCTTCAATGGGTCAAGCAAGAGAGCTCAAATGGATCACTCTCTCCTAACTAGTGCATAAATTAGGGTTTTGAGATTCTTGGGTTTATTGCTCTAATGGGCAAGTTCCTTGGGTGTTTATCATCACCAAATGGCATATCTTATCTTTGTTGGAGAGGATACACATCATATTCAGAGGAATTTGGATTTGGAGACTGTACTATTTCCTCCTAGACTGAGGGTACCAAAACTAGGGTTTGCTATAAAATCAGTTTATTTCTGATTTTTTGGGCAAGACTTGATTCTATGGTATTCCTTGGGTCCCCAAGTATCTAGGGATGGGAGGTTGTCCATCAGTTTGGTTCAGGAGAGACTTAATTGATCAGAAGATTGAGAATCAGGTGAATTGGGTAAAAGTCAACAGTGAGAGGAGAAGTCAACTGTGGAATTTTGAGGTTCTCTCCAAGGTTTTCAGGGTCTCACATCCTCATATGGTCCTCAATGTAGCACCTCAAAATTTGCTCTTGTTGTTTTTACCTAACTGGCTAATGTTTCTTTGCATTTCTTGCATTAGCATTTGTGCATAGCATTGGTTCTTAGCATGGGATCAAGGTACTGGGTTTTACTCAAGGGAAGAAGAGGTTTTCAGGGTTTCAAGCAACAGTTCATGTGCATTGTTCAAAGGACTAAGAGGAAAGAAAATTCTTGATGCTATCAATTCTTGAACCACAAATGAGCCTTGAGCCTCAAGGTGTTTTATTTGGTCCATCATCTCATCACAAGATCAAGATTGGCAGGGGAATTCAAAAGAATCACACTCTCCTAACCTGATTTCCTAAATTAGGGTTTTGGAGATTCTGAGATCTAACCCTCAAATGAGCAAGCTCTTTGATTGTTTATTATCTCCAAATGGCACATATCATCATTGGTGGACATGACACACATCATACTCAGAGGAATTTGAATTTGGAGGATGTGCTGATTTCTCCTAACCAGAGGAGCCAAAATTAGGGTTTGCCATAAAATCAGTTTATTTCTGATTTTTTGGGCAAGACTTGATTTCATGTTTTTTCTTATGTCTTTAAGTGTCTAAGGATGGAAGATTTCCCATTAATTTGTTTCAGAAGGTTTTCAATTGAACAGAAATTTCAAAATCAGGAGAATTGGGAATAAAGTCAACTGTGCAGGGAAAAAGTCAACCCCTGACTTTTTGAGGTCAACATCATGATTCTCAAGTCAAATATGGTCCATGGACAAGATTTTATCAAGAAATGTTCAAGGATTCATGAAAAATAAAAAAATGTGGAAAAGTTGCTATTTTTGGAAATCTAGGTTTTTAAGGAGTTGCTATTTTTGGAAAGTTCTAACATGAATTCAGCCATCTTCCAAGCCAATTTCCATCATGATAAAAGCTTCATTTCATTTTTCTTCAAACATGAAAGTTTTAGAGCTTGTTCCAAGCTTTCCAACCATGTAAAGTTTGTCTCATTTGGATTATTTTTGAGAGAGTTATGATGTTTTGAAGATGGAGGTTTCAAGTTGGAAATTTGGAAAACTTAGAATTTTTTTTTTCTAAGTTACTTTTGACAGCTTGGTACACCAGTGTTCTTGGCCAATTTTGAGTGACTTCCGAGCCTTGAATTGAGAAACCTCTAGCATGAAAGTTAAAGAAGGTAATCTCACCTTTCCAAGGAATCCAAGTTTGACTCATTTAGATCATTGTAGTGAAAGTTATGCGTGTTCAAAGATGGTATTGTCAACTGGTCAAGTCATGTTTAAAAACCTATAATTTTCAACATACCATGGCAGCTTGTTCCATGCAAGGTTCACGACCATTTTTCTTAATGACCCAAACCTCAAATCATTTTCTTTTCAACATGAAATTTGTCCATGGCATTTCCTACTTTCCAATGATCATAAGTTTGTGTCAATTGGATTCATATTGATCAAGTTATGTGCACACAAAGTGAAGGGTTTTAAATTGAATTCAAGACAATGACATAACATCCTTTCTTGACAAAATGGACTTGCTTCTTGCAGCAAGATGGTTCACACGCATACACCTTTTGTTTGCTACAAATGACCAAGCCAACCACACTTTTCATGCACCACTTTTTCCAAATAAAGAAATAGAGGTGTGCATCAAATTCAAACATCAGCTCACATCCTCTCTCACGTGCCTGATCTCTCTTCACAACTTACTCACACTCATTTCCACTCAAAAAAAAAATCACTACCAACACCTTCAACAAGCCACTATTCGTACCACCCTCTCTCTATTCCCTTCTTTGCCAAAAAAACTCCAAACAAACCATTCCACATCTCAGGCCCAAATTCATTCCCAACCCATCATACTTAAGGAGCATAAACCCTAGAATGTGTGGAGACTGGAATTAGCTCGTGCTCTCAGATTTGAATCTCACTAGCTCTCCATCTTTCCTTAACCACGAAGATTGTTAATCAAGGGATTGTGATTCTGCTTGGCACCTGACCCACCATTGTTGAAGTTGTTGAGCTGATTATTGAAGTTTTTTTTTCACACGGTTTAGTAGAGAATCAAGGTGCAGTGGACATAACTCCACAAGGTATTTCCTTCACCCATTTGTTTTGGTAGATTTATGAGGTTTAAATTACGCTTGATATGTGGCTGAAGTCCTACTCATGGTAGGCATTGCGTGTAGTTGATTTTTGTTTGAAACTAAGCATGTTGTTTTGTTTGAACTTTTAAACATCATGCAATATCCGTGCTTCTCTCTAACTTTTCTCTATGATCTAGCTTTCTTTTTACCTCATACTTGTGATGGTCGTGTTCATCTCGTTTAGATCTACGATTTTGGTTTTGATTTCGTTCAATTTCATGGAGTGTTGAGTGAGATATGGATATGTGAAGTTTAGGTTTCCTTGTACTCCATTTTTGGGTTTCCCCTGCATTTTTTATTGCTGTCTACATTTTGTGCATGGCTGGGTGGAGAAGACGGACACATGTCACGTCTTGGTTGGGCGTGTTTTTCTTTTGTCCTTTAGTGCTTTAATTAATATGACCAATTGATGCTTAGTCCCACATGAACTTTGTTACAATTTATTTCATTTCTTTTTTTTCTTTTCTAAATTCTGAACACACAATGCTATGTTCCATGGGCCTTGTGCCCTTTCTTTTGGCACCCCCACTGTACCGGCCCAATCCATGGCTTCTCATTTCCATTACTTCTGCACCCCTCTTTTATTTCGTCACTTTTATTCACTTATTTTTACTTCCTTTTGATTTTCGTTTTATTTTTAATTATTAAAAATACTTAATTTTACTAAAAAATTCCAAAAAAAATCATGTTTGTTCCTTATTGTCTTATTTATTTTTTCATGAATTTTATTTTACTTTTAATTTCATTTCAATATTTTATTTTGTTTTAATTTGAAGATGTGTTTCCAATGATACCCTTTCTCAAGGGTTAGGAACTTTTGTGACTTTTGTTCACATTTTAAGTCCAATCTCTTGGCCACTCTTAGACATTGATATGAGGTTGTTTTTATCCTAGTTTAATGATGGTTTGAGTTAGTTTATGTGACTTGCCATTCAACTTTTATGGACCCTCGATCTTTGTTTGGTTATGTGCACATCTTGACTTGTGGATCATTTTTAGACAAGCTCTTTAACCATTTTTGATCCAATCTTTTTGCACATGTTGCTTAACTGAATTAGCTTCTGTTTGAATATTTTTGGGGAATTCATTGGACAACTTTTCTATTTTTTGTTGATCTTTACTTGTGATGCAAGTTTGAATGAGGCATACTTTGGTACTTGGTCAATTTTGGATGCATTTGCTTACTTGTAATGGAATGATGCTTGAGATGTTTTTATGGTGTGATCATGTTCTGTTTGTGCTTACTTGTGGCTTTGGAATCATCTCTTTTCACTCATTTTCCTATTTGTTTTTTATTTTACAAAGTGTTGTTGTTTTGGACTTGAACTTTGTGGAATGCTCAACCTAATCTTGTGATTGCTTCTTTGTGGGAACCCATTCATGTATGAAACCTTTTGTTTGATTTGTATGACATGCTAGAGGTTCTGACCCTCTTGGTTTAAGGTGTTTTATGTGACATGTTCTCACTTTTTGTTTCACATGTTTCTTTGCTTGCTTACATGAATAGTAAGTGGTTGCTTTGATAAATTTTGATACGTGCTTTGGATGTGTTGCTTGGTGATTAATCTTGTATGACTTGAGTTTGATCTTGGCATGATGTTAATGTGTATGCTACTGCCCCTTGAGTTCATTGCTTGGTTTTCATCTCACTTTGTCTTCATGGTTTGAATTATGTGATGCATATCATCATCATTGGTTTTGTGGTTTCTTTGGCTCATAATGCATCATAATATGAAACATTCTTGCATGTTTGTATTGGATGATCATGATGTGAATTAAATTCTGACTTGGTTTCACTTTCATCTTATATTGTTCATGTCATCTTTGTATGAGGCCTTAGTGTGTGAATTTGTGAATCTTAATTCAAGTTTACTTGCATCCTTTCTTGTGTGCTTTCACTTGTGTGTTTGAGATGTGTTTGTTTGATCATTAAAACATATTGATTGACTTGAGTTGGACATGATGATTATGATGTACTTGCTGCCCCATCTTGTTTCTCATCTTATTTTTCTCTTTCTTCTTCATCTCTTTCACTCTTTCTCTCCCCTTGAATCTCAAGACTTGTTTAAGTCTTGGATTCCTTCCCCCTTAGAGCTACCTAGTCCAACTTAATTTCTGATTAAGCTTGGAGTAGGATTAGCATTAGGTCTTAGGTAGTTGCTTCTCTCCTAAACTTCACTAACCCTAGGATCCCCATGCATGATAACATTAGGACTCTTAGTATCCCTTTAGAGTTTCCTTTGTGTCTTCTCTCTTCTCATCTCAAAACTTCTTCAAAACACGTAATAAAAGTTAACGAGTATTGCGTCCGAGCCTTAAATGTAGGAAATGAAGAACGAGCCCCCCCCCCCTCCTCTTCTAGAGTATTTAGCATACGTTCCATTTGGGGGCGACCATGCGATTCACTCGTTCCCGCACGATAGACTTTGGTGCAATGCAAGTTACAAGCTAACTAAAAAACACTTCTATCTAAAAAACTTCAACAAACAACAACGTCTTTCCTTCGGGAATTCTTTTCTCATCTCACTCACTCTCAACGTACGAACGTGCTCCTACTCGTTCTCTCGCAAGACGGTAACGCCTAAGTCTCGATTCAGCGAGCTGCAACACCTGAGCTAGAACGCAAGCCGTTCCCTAAAAACACAATCCACCCCTAGTGAGGGGAACTACGTCGCTCTGATTCTCATGATCCCGATGAGATACGTAGGCAGTGGGGTAGGGCCCATGCGAGCACTTCTTTTATTTTCCCTACATTTGTTCTTCGTTTCTTTTCATTCTCGTTCTTTTCGCCGGTCCAGTAGCAGTGGAGTTCCAGATGACGACACCCTTTGATGCAGACAACAAGCGTGGATCCCATCGAGTACGATGGACGTGTTGGGTGCTAACACCTTCCCTTCGCGTAACCGACTCCCGTACCCGTTCTCTTGGTCGCGTGACCATGCTCTTTCCCTTCTTCCAGGTTTACGCAGTGTTTCCTTTCCCTCTCTTGGGATAAATACACTTTGCTGGCGACTCTGTGTTTTTTGCGCCACTCTCGCGTTTGTACCGTTGGATGCGAATCTTTCGGGAGCGACAGCTGGCGACTCTGCTGGGGATTCTGGTTGACCTCTTGCTGGTCCATCCCCTTTAGCGAGTCAATCCTAGCGCTTGTCTGTTTTTTTTTTCTTCTGGGTGTTTGTTTTTGTGGTGCTTTGCTTTGTTGTATATTACTGTATTGCTATTTACTGTATTTTTACTTTACTGCTTTACTGTTTTTACAGCTTTTATTGCATTGCATTTCATATTATTACTGTCATACTGGATATTACTGTGTTGTTCTGCTGCTGGATTTTCTGTTTACAGGGTGGGTTGGATTCATGAGAGAAAAGCCTAATACCAAGGCTTGAGCATACACCTATTATTAGCATGGAAAATAGTGTGACTTGTTTGGCATTTGGCCAGACGAAGTATACATGAAAACTCCACATCCAGACGAGGTTTTCTTGGTAATATTCTGTTCTGTCCATTTGGGGCAGACGATGGAATATAACCTGGAAAGCTGTCGACTCTGGCGACCATTCCCGAGGACTCAGTTGCGGCACTCCTCCCGAGATGTGACAGTGGCAGCCCACGTTCTGTGGCAAACCCATTACACATTCTCGATCCGAGGACCCAATGCTGGGAACTTGCTATAGGATTTCCCTTTTGTAGTGAATCAGCGAACGACCTCTTTGATTGGCGATAACATTGTATCATTTGGGCTGAATGTGCTATTGCTTCTCAAACCTCTGAAGCTGAGGATCTTTTGTTTTGGAGAATCGGTTGAGGCCTCGTCTTTTGATGATGATGCCAAACCAGAAATGATGAACGTATCATCATTTCTCGACCTGAGAGCCCGGGATACTGAACATCCTAGTACCCACATGTGAGAGGGGATGGGTGTTTGCAGGTTTGCAGGTAACCGAGACCTTCAACCTACCTGGTTTCTGGGTTTCTCATCAGTGTACTATTATTATCCTGGCATTCTGGCAGTTTGATTGGGTTGTTATTCCGAATTTTTGGGTTTCTGGTATTCTGGGTCTTATTCAGTCAGCAGAACAGCAGCAGTTTGAGCATTTTGGATACCTTGATCCCATGCCTGCATTTTGCATCATCTTTTTTGCATTCTGACATGTTTGCTCATTTGTAGGGTTGCATCCTAACTTTGATTCCGGTTGTCTGAAGACTGTCCATGATGAGTATTAGCACTGAAGAAAGAAAGAACATCATCCCGTACAAGTTCCCAGAGCTTCATCTAGATGCGGTGCACAAGATCTCGGCTATGGTAAAACCTGAGGTATTGGCAGATTTCAGAGGAGAATATGGGAGGATTCTAAGTTTCGCCCGGAATGTTACCAACTATGAGTTCAGGGCCTTGCACACTCTGGCACAGTTCTATGACCCTCAACTCCGGTGTTTTCTATTTGCTGATTATCTTTTGGCTCCAACGTTGGAAGAATTTACTCTTATTTTGGATGTTTTGGTCAAAGAGGGAGCTCCCTTCTATCCTTCTAAGGAGTTTCCTGATTTGGAAAGGGTTGCTGCTACTTTACGTTTGGATCAGTCACTGTTGAAGAAAAATATTGCTAGTAAAGGGGGTTATCAAGGTTTTCACACGAAGTTTTTGATTGAACAGGCTGTTACTTGTGCTAAGGCTAAGTGTTGGTCAGTGTTCAATGCAATTCTGGCTATGTGTGTTTATGGAACGGCGTTATTCCCTAATGTGAAGGATTTTGTAGATGCACATACTGTCCGGATATTCACCACGAAGAATCTGGTACCTACCTTGCTTGGGGATCTGTATTATTCGATGCACTATAAGAATGAGAAAAGGAGAGGTGGACCTCTTTATTGTTGTGCTTCAATTTTCTATAAGTGGTTTGCTGATCGTCTTCCCAAATCTGGGGCATTCGAAGACACTAAAGGAACTTTAGATTGGGCAAAGAGATTAATGGGGTTAAGGGCTGACAACTTGGTTTGGATCAATCGTGATTTGTTGGGCCGAGAGATCCTGGTTAGTTGTGGAGGTTACCCAAACGTACCCTTAATAGGAAGGAAGGGGGGAATTAACTACAACCTCATTCTTGTTATTAGGCAATTTGGGTATGCTTTAAAAGAGCCGCCAAAAGGCCAAGATGTGCAAGAGTCTCTATTTTTGGGTGAGGAAGCCAATCTGGAGGTGTTGAAAGAAGCTGCAAACGCTTGGAGAGATCGCCATAAGAAAGGAAAGACTTCTTTTGGAAAGTGTAACAACAAAGCTTTTCCTGCGTATGAAGACTGGGTTCAGAGCAGAGTAGAAAGTGTACTTTTGCCATTCTGCAGGGAACCTCCCTCTTACCCTTTGCTGATTGAACCTCCAACCATGATTGAGATGGAGAAGTATAACCAATTATGGGCTGAAAAGGAGAAATTCCGAGAGGAGAACCGTGAGTTGCAAAAGGAAATCTACCAGTTGAAACATGAGCGAGGTGAGGCTGTTCATATTGCCAAGCTGAAGACAGAACGTCTCGCTGAGAAAGAAAAGGAGCTGGTTGAAGAGATAGAAGCTAGGAGAAGGGTAGGACAAGCTCTAAAAGGCGTTTGCAAGACTCTCAAATCCAAGAAGGATGACTTAGCCAAGGCTTGGGCGAAGATTCACAGGTTCAATGCTTACCGAGATACTGCAATCACGACCAACAAGTAGAAAGAAGATAAGCATTTGGAGCAGATCGAGAGTCTGAAGTTGAAGCTCAGGAAGAAGGACGAGGAGATCTTGTCAGGGACGTTCCGAAGACACGCAGTCGAGGAACGACTCAAAGAAGCCATAGCAACCATGGAAGAGCTGAAAATACAAGCAGGAGTGAAGAGGTCTAAGTGGGAGTGCTCTAGCTCAGGAAGTGGCCCTCATACGGTGCAAGATCCTTGAAGGGAACTCTACTCAGTAGTTTGTACTTTGTTCTTTCTTTGTATTTTGGGTCACCACCAGAATTGTTGGCTGGGACCTCTGCTTATTTTTGTTTCAGGCTATTTTTTGGTACCTTGGGTAGTATTTTCTGACAGTGATTCACTCTGATTTATATGAGCAACAGTTTCATCCTATCTTATCTTTAAACTGGAATCAAGGGGTGGATCTCCCTGCGAATATACAAACATGTTGCATTTGCATTTGCATAATCATAATCATTTTTGCATTGCGGGTTATCTTGGTTTCTCTGGTTTTCTTATGCTCTCTCTTTTTTCTCAATCAGGATTGATCAACCAACTCATCGTTATTCTACCAGGCTCAATCAAAACAGAGTGATGGACAAAGTTCAGGCAGATATGGCCGCTATGCAAGCTCGCATCGATCAGTTCATGGAAATGATGCAGGGTGTGGTGCAAAGTCAGAATGAATTCAGAACTTTGGTTCAGCCATTGGTGGCGCAGGTCGACGAAAATGGTATCTTACACGGTGGTCTTCTTACCCGTAATATTCCTCCGGGCGGAGTTGGTGCTGGTGGACAGGGTGGTATTCCTACAGTGGTTGGAGAGGGAAGTACTGTTCGGGCTATCCATGGCCATCATTTTGATGATCAACAGGATGATGTCTTTTCAGTCAGAAGTTTAGATGCTGCTTTTCCTGTGGTCAGTGATGAAAGAATCCGTTTAATTGAAGCTCAATTGAAGGGAGTGGTGAAACAGGATGATTTGGGAATAGATTTGGACGACCTAGGGTTGGTCCCTGATATTGTTATTCCACATAAGATTCAGATTCCCACACTAGAAAAGTACAATGGTTCTACCTGCCCTAGAACTCATGTCAAGGCTTATACCAAGAAGATGGCTGTTCACGCCAAGGATGAAAAGTTAATGATGCACTTTTTCCAAGACAGCCTGTCTGGCGCGTCTTTGGAATGGTACATGGGGCTAGAAAGTAGAGATGTTCGTACCTGGAGAGAGCTAGCTGCAGCTTTCATCAAGCATTATCAGTACAACACAGACATGGCTCCCAACAGAACTCAGCTGTTGAGCATGTCCCGGAAGAATGATGAGAGTTTCAAAGAATACGCGCAAAGGTGGCGTGAATTGGCGGCTAGGGTGCAGCCACCAATGCTAGAGAAAGAGGTGCTGGATATGTTCATGGACACACTGCCTAAGCACTACTACGAGAAGTTTTTGCCTTGTTCTCTAAGCAAGTTTGCAGATGTGATTGCTATTGGACAGAAGATAGAGGTCGGAATTAAGGCCGGAAAGATTTCTAGTGGTGATGGATCGTCCTCTGGACAGGGAAAGAAGCCATTTGATAATTATAAGAAGAAAGGAGAGACCAACGTTGTATCATCCCACAGGGGAAAAGGGAAACAGCGTCAGGGCAGTAATCAACAAGTAGCATCGGTAACCATCCCAACAACGTTACCTCCACCACAGCAACAGAGGAACAACGCTAATCAGCGTCAGGCTCCGCGTCAGTATCAGCCAAGGCCTAGGCAGAACAGGCATTTTGATACCCCACCTCTACCTTATCCTCAGTTGTTTCAACATTTGCTACAGTTACAACTGGTACAGAAGAGAACTCTAGCTCCTCCCACCGGTAATCCACCTCCGGGTTATAACCCTAACGCCCACTGTGACTTTCATTCTGGGGCACCCGGACACTACATTGAGGACTGTAAAGCTTTTAAGCACACAGTTCAAGATCTTGTGGATTCCAAGGCTATCAACTTTGCCAATGATGGGACCAATGTTGTACAAAACCCGATGCCTAATCATAATGGGCCGAAGGTGAATGCGATAATCGAGGAAGGCGAAGCTTTGAATTTGATCATGGATGTTGAAGAGCTGAAGACTCCGTTGGCTGTGGTCAAGAACAGGTTGTTGAAAGGTGGTGTTTATCCGGGTTGTGATGAGAACTGCACAGATTGTTTGACAAAGGTTAATGGTTGTGACTCATTGAAGATGGGTATTCAAAGTATGATTGATGAGGGATGGTTACAGTTTGATAGAGGTAATCAGCAAGAAGGGGTTGTTAGTGAGAAGGTTGCCACTATCACTATTCCATTCAAAACAATTACTATTTCTGGTCCAGCAAGACCACCTCCAATCATTATCACAAGGGCTGGACCCATTCCGTATGAGAGTTCTAAGGCCATTCCGTGGAATTACAGTGCAGAGGTGTTTGTCAATGGACAAAAGCAAGAGTTAATGAATACTTCACCAGTGGGTTCTAGTTCAGGGGTTAAAGTTGAGACTGATGCTATCACTAGGAGTGGTAGAGTCTTTATTCCGTCTGAAGATCAAGTTGGCAGTTCAAAATAATACAGAGGTAAACAGATAATGGATGAATCTGTACAGAGGCAGGAAGCAAATACTTCTATGACAAAGCCAGGTGGGGATACCTTCTCAGAAGATGCAGAGGAGTTCATGAGATTGATCAGGAAAAGCGATTACAAAATTGTTGATCAACTTCACCAAACTCCATCGAAAATTTCCATCCTATCTTTACTATTATGCTCTGAGGCACACAGAAATGCATTGCTGAAGGTTTTGAACATGGCTTATGTACCGCAGGAAATATCTGTCAATCAGTTAGAGGGGGTTGTGGCTCACGTGAATGCGGGTAATGGTCTGGGTTTTACAGATCTTGACTTGACTTCTGCTGGCAGGAATCATAACAACGCCCTGCATATTTCGATTGAATGTCGCGGCTCACTGATGTCACATGTGTTAGTTGACACCGGGTCATCTTTGAATGTACTGCCGAAGAAAGCTTTGATGAAGTTAGATACTCGTGGTTTGATTTGTACACCAAGTGAGTTGGTGGTGCGAGCTTTTGATGGCTCGAAGAGATCTGTTTTTGGCAAGATTGTGCTTCCGATCAAGGTTGGACCGGAAATCTTTAATGCAACGTTTTACATTATGGATATTCAGCCAGCGTATAGCTATT
The DNA here is from genome assembly GCA_022829125.1 of Lathyrus tuberosus. NCBI lineage: Eukaryota > Viridiplantae > Streptophyta > Magnoliopsida > Fabales > Fabaceae > Lathyrus > Lathyrus tuberosus. Next base: position 1,158,410 of record JALAZF010000199.1, on the reverse strand, counting down.
TATTGGGTCGTCCTTGGATCCATGGGGCAGGTGCTGTAACTTCCACTTTGCATCAAAAGCTGAAGTATATGGTTGATGGTCACATAGTGAAAGTGTGCGGAGAAGAAGACATAATGATCAGTCAGCTGTCAACCTTCAAATACGTGGAAGTGGATGGTGAAATCCATGAGACGTTGTGCCAGGGGTTTGAGAAGGTGAAAGTTTCTGAAGAAGTTGTTCAGTCTGAAGCTATAATACAGCCCGTAGTGGCAAATCAACCTGAGGGTTCCATGTCTTCGTTGAAAGAAGCCAAAGCTGTGGTTGAAGCTGGTAGCTCACAAAGGTGGGGCCAGGTGGTTGAAGTCCAGAAAAAGAAGGATACTTATGGATTGGGATATAAGCCATCCAAAAGAGATGAGGATCCCCCAAAATTCTATGGCCCAGTCCGTTTCACTAGCGCTGGAGTTTTCTTCGACAGAGTTAATGCTATTGAAGAAGAAGGAGACAGTGATTGTGACATGGATAGCTGGATCCGTCCTTGTGTCCCAGGGGAAAGTCTGCACAACTGGTCTTCCGAGAAAGTCATTCAAGTGACAGGCTTCGAGTAATTGCTTTATTTTCCTATTTTGTTAATCCTACGTTCTGCCCAAGACGTAGTGATTCTGTTTGTAGGGCTTTTAACTGTTGCATGTTTTGCCTTATCATCAATAAAGGACTTTTCACATTCAAATATTTTGATCTCTGTCTTTCTGTTTTTATTTTTATGCATTAAAAACCCACATCAAAATGGCAATGTGTTTCTTTTGTTGCATCATAATAAAACATACCTCATAAATCATTGCAGGTCTTTTTGTTCAGATGACACCGATCATGACTCAGCTATAGCTCGGTATGACTTTGACAATCCAATCTATCAGGCTGAAGAAGAGGCTGACGAAGATTGTGAACTGCCCGAAGAGTTGGCCAGATTGTTGAAGCAAGAGGAGAGAGTCATCCAACCTCATCAGGAGGAAATTGAGATTGTGAATCTGGGAACCGAGGACGCCAGAAAGGAAGTAAGAGTAGGGGCTGCATTGGAAGACAGTGTCAAGGGAAGATTGATTGAAATGCTCTGAGAGTATGTTGACATCTTCGCCTGGTCTTACCAAGACATGCCTGGGCTCGATACTGATATCGTCGTACACCGGCTACCACTCAAAGAAGGTTGTGCTCCGGTCAAGCAAAAGTTGAGAAGAACTAAACCGGAGATGTCTGTCAAGATCAAGGAAGAGGTTCAAAAACAGCTAGACGCCGGTTTTCTTGCCGTAACAAATTATCCTCCATGGGTTGCTAACATCGTGCCTGTACCTAAGAAGGATGGGAAGGTCAGGATGTGTGTTGATTACAGGGATTTGAATAGAGCCAGCCCAAAGGATGATTTCCCGCTCCCTCACATTGACGTGTTAGTTGACAATACTGCTCAGTATTCTGTGTTTTCCTTTATGGATGGTTTCTCTGGGTATAACCAAATCAAAATGGCCCCAGAGGACATGGAGAAGACAACATTCATAACACCGTGGGGAACTTTCTGCTACAAAGTGATGCCCTTTGGATTGAAAAATGCAGGGGCAACTTACCAGCGGGCGATGGTGACTCTCTTTCATGATATGATTCACAAAGAGATTGAAGTCTATGTTGATGACATGATTGCGAAGTCACAGACGGAAGAAGAACATCTGGTGAATCTTCAGAAGTTATTTGAAAGGTTAAGGAAATTCAGACTGAGGTTGAATCCGAACAAGTGCACCTTCGGGGTGAGATCAGGAAAATTGCTGGGGTTTATTATTAGTGAAAAAGTATTGAGGTTGATCCTGCAAAGGTAAAAGCCATACAAGAAATGCCTGTGCCGAAAACAGAAAAAGAGGTTCGTGGTTTCTTGGGGAGATTGAACTACATTGCTAGGTTCATCTCGCACCTCACAGCCACGTGTGAACCAATCTTCAAGTTGCTAAGAAAAGATCAAGCGGTCAGGTGGAATGAAAATTGTCAAAAGGCGTTTGAAAAGATTAAAGAATACTTACAGGAACCTCCGGTCCTTATGCCGCCAGTGCCAGGAAGGCCTTTGATTATGTATCTCACGGTTCTTGAGAATTCAATGGGTTGTGTGCCCGGTCAACAAGACGAGTCAGGTAAAAAAGAGCACGCCATCTATTACCTGAGTAAGAAGTTTACTGATTGCGAGTCAAGATACTCGATGCTGGAGAAAACATGTTGTGCACTCGCTTGGGCCGCTAAGCGTTTGAGGCAGTATATGTTAAACCATGCAACCCTTTTGATTTCGAAGATGGATCCAATCAAGTATGTGTTTGAGAAGCAAGCACTTTCTGGTAGAATAGCCCGTTGGCAGATGGTTCTGACAGAGTACGATATTCAGTATGTTTCCCAGAAAGCCATTAAGGGAAGTGTTTTGTCAGAATATCTTGCTGAACAGCCAATTGATGATTATCAACCGATGAAGTTTGAGTTTCCAGATGAGCATATCATGTATCTGAAGATGAAGGATTGTGAGGAACCTTTGCCTGATGAAGGACCTGAGATTGGATCTCAGTGGAAGATGGTTTTTGATTGAGCTGTTAATTCATATGGCAATGGAATCGGGGCAATCATTACGACTCCACTGGGTTCTCATATACCCTTTACTGCCCGATTAGCGTTCATATGCACCAACAATGAGGCGGAGTATGAAGCATGCATCATGGGGTTAGAGGAAGCAATTGATTTGAGAATCAAGAACCTCGATGTTTATGGTGATTTTGCGTTGGTGGTGAATCAGATCACAGGTGAATGGGAGACTCGTCAAGTAAATCTCGTTCCATATAACAATTATACCAGAAGATTGTTACCTTTCTTTGACAGAGTAGACTTCCATCACATTCCCCGGATAGAGAATCAGATGGCTGATGCGTTGGCAAAGTTGTTATCAATGTATAAAGTGAATCTTTGGAATGAAGCTCCTTCAATCAGAATCATACGCTTAGATAGACCCGCTTTTGTATTTGCAGTTGAAGGGGTGTCAGATGGCAAACCTTGGTATCATGACATTAAAGTTTTCTTGAAGAGTCAGGAATACCCAGTTGGGGCATCTTCCAAGGATAAGAAGACATTGAGGAGGTTATCAGGAAACTTCTTTTTGAACAAGGATGATGTGTTGTACAAGAGAAACTTTGACATGGTCTTGCTACGTTGTGTTGATGAACACGAGGCAGGCCTGTTAATGGAAGAGGTTCACGAAGGTTCCTTCGGTACTCATGCCAATGGGCATGCTATGGCAAGAAAATTGCTGAGAGCGGGGTATTACTGGATGACTATGGAGTCTGATTGTTTCAAATACGCCCGGAAATGTCATAAATGCCAGATTTATGCTGATAAGGTGCACGTGCCGCCTACTCCTCTGAATGTTTTGTCGTCACCTTGGCCTTTTGCTATGTGGGGCATCGACATGATTGGAAAGATCGAGCCGACTGCTTCGAATGGACACCGTTTCATTCTGGTGGCTATTGATTATTTCACGAAGTGGGTGGAAGCAGCCTCATATGCCAACGTCACCAGACAAGTGGTAGCCCGGTTTATTAAGAAGGACATCATCTGCCGGTATGGAGTCCCGGAGAGAATCATTACTGATAATGGTTCAATTCTGAATAACAAGATGATGAAGGAGCTATGCCAGAGCTTTAAAATCGAACATCACAATTCTTCTCCCTATCGTCCGAAGATGAATGGGGCTGTTGAAGCGGCTAATAAGAACATAAAGAAGATTGTGCAGAAGATGGTAGTGACATACAAAGACTGGCATGAGATGTTGCCTTACGCTTTGCATGGATATCGTACTTCGGTACGCACCTCGACTGGGGAAACTCCTTTCTCACTGGTGTATGGCATAGAAGCAGTCTTGCCATTAGAAGTTGAGATTCCTTCTTTGAGAATTCTGACAGATGTGAAGCTTGATGAAGCTGAGTGGGTGCGTTCCCGGCTGAATGAACTGAACCTCATTGAAGAGAAGAGATTGAAAGCCATTGCGCATGGTCGGTTGTATCAGAACAGGATGAAGAAAACCTTTGATCAGAAGGTGCGTCCTCGGTGTTTTCAAGCTGGTGAATTAGTTCTGAAAATGATCATTTCTCCTCAAACAGATCACAGGGGCAAGTGGACTCCGAATTACGAAGGGCCATATGTAGTAAGATAGGTTTTCTCTGGTGGAGCCTTATTACTCTCAACTATGGATGGCGAAGATTTTACGTCCCCTGTGAACGCGGATGTAGTCAAAAAATACTTTGCATAAAAAAAGACCCACTGAACATAAAAGGAAGGTTCAGGAAAAAATGGGGCATCCTGGCGAACCATAAAAAGAAAAGGTTCGGGCAAAAATTAGGGATAAAATGAAAAAGAATAAACCCGCAAGGTTGAAAACCTGAAAAGGCAACCTTGGCAAAAATGGGTATCCCGGTGGATTGAAAACCCGAAAAGGGCGATCCAGGAAAAAGTTAGGGATTTAAAAGCAAAGACTACGATGCGCGTTCGATCTGTGATTGTTGTTCACACTTGGAAAGTCCGAAGGAAAGGAATCAATCCAGTCAGTCTCTTCGAAGGCCAAAGTATCTGCGGATAAGCGAGTCATATGGGTCATAGCTGAGTCGAGTCATGGTGGATGTCTGTTCCCCACATTGCCGACATGTGTATTTTCTTTTACTTTTTGTGCAATTACCTCTTTTTAGGAATTGCTTCCAGATGTAAATACCTATTTACAGGCCAATTCATTCAATAAAGTTTGCATTTCAGTCAAAGAGCTTTTGTTTTCTGTTTTACCTGTTTTGTTTGTGAAAATGTCCGATATTTTTGATAAAAACATTACATGCTAAAATGTTGAGCTCTGTGAAACAAGTTGGAAAACATTATTAATTTCTTAGGCGACAGTCACTATGATGATAACCAAAGTAATCATTTTTGCATGTAGACCTTTCTGTTGGTTTTGCAGGATGACAGGTGGGCTTCCCCAGTAGAGCTCTCCCCAACTTTGAAGTCTGATCGTCCTCAGTAGTTTATTACTCTTCCTCATCAGAGTGCAGAGGATTATTTCCCCTGCTAAAGTTGTGTTTGATTACTCCTTTAGCAGGCAGACAGGATTTGATGTTTCAGTATCCCCAGCAAGAGACTGACGGGATACCTTCTTTGGATAAAGATGTTATTTCCCCACAGAGTCTCAACACTCATTTTCCTCGGCTAGTCAGGAAGTGTTTTTTCTCATCAGCAATGGTGTGGTCTGATCTCCAGCAGATGAGTAGGCTCGATGGTATCCCCTAGCAGAGTTGACGTCGTAGATCATTAAGCAGGCTAGCTAATAGTGGATGATGTTCCCCAGCAGGGTGAAGCTGCAGATGTCTCTCAGTAGCAGGTTGAGTCCAGTAACATCGCCAAGCAGGTTCAGTATTATTGACTCGTAGCTTTAGTATCGAGGATTGTTTTCCTCAGCAGAGTATGAAGAAGTAATTCCCCAAACAGAGTCATTGAGGATCGTTCTCCTCAGCAGGATATAAGAGGTTTGCACCCAGCCGGAGTGTTAGTTTGGCTCATCTCTCCTCAGCAGGTTATCCCCAAGCAGAGTTTGTTGGCGGTTGGTATCCCCAGCATTTTCTTTTGAATTCAGGTTCTGAAGAATTTAGTGATCCCCAGCGAAGGAATCTCTACTCTCAGTATCCATCCCCAACAGAGAGGGTTTTTCTCTCGGAGTTTCGTCTATCTCCAGCAGAATTGGTGATTAAGATCTTCCCCAGCAGGGCGAAGTTTTCCTCAACAGGATTTCCTTGGTTTCAGTGGCAATTTAGTTTGTCATCCCCAGTGGAGCTGCCTTGGTCTTCAACATTTATTTTGCTGGAATGCCTTTTTGCATTGCATAAGCATTTTCTTTGCATGGCATCCTCCCAAATGCGTAGCATTTCCACTTCGTGTGGAGCATTACGGCAAAATTCAAACATATGCATTCGAAGCATAAGCCGGGTTTGTTAGCCTTTGTCGATTTCTTTCCCCAGCAGAAAGTAACATGATTCAGGAGATGTTGTTTAACATTACACCGCAACCAGTGGATTCGTCCTTCTTGTTGATCTTTCTTATACTTCCCCGCAGAGTTGTCTGTTTAGATTTCTCTGGTCCCCGGCGGAGTCATCTTTGTAGATCTGTCGATTCTATATATCGTTGTTTGAAAGTCCACCTTCGGCTTGGTCTTTCTTTTTCGAGTCCACCTTCGGCTTGGCCTCGTATTATCCTTCATTTGAAAGTCTACCTTCGGCATAGTCTTTCTTTGAAAGCCCACCTTCGACTTGGTCTTTCTTTTTCGAGTCCACCTTCGGCTTGGCCTCGTATTATCTTTCATTTGAAAGTCTACCTTCGGCATAGTCTTTCTTTGAAAGCTCACCTTCGGCTTGGTCTTTCTTTTACGAGTCCACCTTCGGCTTGGCCTCGTATTATCTTTCATTTGAAAGTCTACCTTCGGCATAGTCTTTCTTTAAAAGCCCACCTTCGGCTTGGTCTTTCTTTTTTCGAGTCCACCTTCGGCTTGGCCTCGTATTATCCTTCATTTGAAAGTCTACCTTCGGCATAGTCTTTCTTTGAAAGCCCACCTTCGGATTGGTCTTTCTTTTTCGAGTCCACCTTCGGCTTGGCCTCGCATTATCCTTCATTTGAAAGTCTACCTTCGGCATAGTCTTTCTTTAAAAGCCCACCTTCGGCTTGGTCTTTCTTTTTTCGAGTCCACCTTCGGCTTGGCCTCGTATTATCCTTCATTTGAAAGTCTACCTTCGGCATAGTCTTTCTTTGAAAGCCCACCTTCGGCTTGGTCTTTCTTTTTCGAGTCCACCTTCGGCTTGGCCTCGCATTATCCTTCATTTGAAAGTCTACCTTCGGCATAGTCTTTCTTTAAAAGCCCACCTTCGGCTTGGTCTTTCTTTTTTCGAGTCCACCTTCGGCTTGGCCTCGTATTATCCTTCATTTGAAAGTCTACCTTCGGCATAGTCTTTCTTTGAAAGCCCACCTTCGGCTTGGTCTTTCTTTTTCGAGTCCACCTTCGGCTTGGCCTCGTATTATCCTTCATTTGAAAGTCTACCTTCGGCATAGTCTTTCTTTGAAATCCCACCTTCGGCTTGGTCTTTCTTTTTTGAGCCCATCTTCGGCATGGTCTCGTATCCTTTGCTTGAAATTCTACCTTCGGCTTAGTCTTTCTTTGAAAGTCCACCCACAGATTGGTCTTTCTTTTTCGAGCCCACCTTCGGCATGGCCTCGTATCCTTTATATCCCCTAGTGTAGTCCGCTTTTAGTTGGTCTACCCTTTTCAATTTCGTCTGCGGCCGTCCTCGTAAACCATTATTTTTCATCATCCCCACAGGTTGTAAATTTCTAGGTTCTTTTGGTATTCAATCTCCCTGTATCCCGATTATCCGAAAGCCGTTGCTTCCGTACCTTCGGATCCAAGAAGTTTGAATAGGGGCAGCTGTAGCACCTCAAAATTTGATCTTGTTGTTTTTACCTAACTGGCTTATGTTTCTTTGCATTTCTTGCATTAGCATTTGTGCATAGCATTGGTTCTTAGCATGGGATCAAGGTACTGGGTTTTACTCAAGGGAAGAAGAGGTTTTCAGGGTTTCAAGCAACAGTTCATGTGCATTGTTCAAAGGACTAAGAGAAAAGAAAATTCTTGATGCTATCAATTCTTGAACCACAAATGAGCCTTGAGCCTCAAGGTGTTTTATTTGGTCCATCATCTCATCACAAGATCAAGATTGGCAGGGGAATTCAAAAGAATCACACTCTCCTAACCTGATTTCCTAAATTAGGGTTTTGGAGATTCTGAGATCTAACCCTCAAATGAGCAAGCTCTTTGATTGTTTATTATCTCTAAATGGCACATATCATCATTGGTGGACATGACACACATCATACTCAGAGGAATTTGAATTTGGAGGATGTGCTGATTTCTCCTAACCAGAGGAGCCAAAATTAGGGTTTGCCATAAAATCAGTTTATTTCTGATTTTTTTGGCAAGACTTGATTTCAGGTTTTTTCTTATGTCTTTAAGTGTCTAAGGATGGAAGATTGCCCATTAATTTGTTTCAGAAGGTTTTCAATTGATCAGAAATTTCAAAATTAGGAGAATTGGGAATAAAGTCAACTGTGCAGGGAAAAAGTCAACCCCTGACTTTTTGAGGTCAACATCATGATTCTCAAGTCAAATATGGTCCATGGACAAGATTTGATCAAGAAATGTTCAAGGATTCATGAAAAATCAAAAATGTGGAAAAATTGCTATTTTTGGAAATCTAGGTTTTTAAGGAGTTGCTATTTTTGGAAAGTTCTAACATGAATTCAGCCATCTTCCAAGCCAATTTCCATCATGATAAAAGCTTCATTTCATTTTTCTTCAAACATGAAAGTTTTAGAGCTTGTTCCAAGCTTTCCAACCATGTAAAGTTTGTCTCATTTGGATTATTTTTGAGAGAGTTATGATGTTTTGAAGATGGAGGTTTCAAGTTGGAAATTTGGAAAACTTAGAATTTTTTTTTTCTAAGTTACTTTTGACAGCTTGGTACACCAGTGTTCTTGGTCAATTTTGAGTGACTTCCGAGCCTTGAATTGAGAAACCTCTAGCATGAAAGTTGAAGAAGGTAATCTCACCTTTCCAAGGAATCCAAGTTTGCCTCATTTGGATGATTGTAGTGAAAGTTATGCGTGTTCAAAGATGGTATTGTCAAGTGGTCAAGTCATGTTTAAAAACTTATAATTTTCAACATACCATGGCAGCTTGTTCCTTGCAAGGTTCACGACCATTTTTCTTAATGACCCAAACCTCAAATCATTTTCTTTTCAACATGAAATTTGTCCATGGCATTTCCTACTTTCCAATGATCATAAGTTTGTGTCAATTGGATTCATATTGATCAAGTTATGTGCACACAAAGTGAAGGGTTTTAAATTGAATTCAAGATAATGACATAACATCCTTTCTTGACAAAATGGACTCGCTTCTTGCAGCAAGATGGTTCACACACATACACCTTTTGTTTGCTACAAATGACCAAGCCAACCACACTTTTCATGCACCACTTTTTTCCACTTTTTCCAAATAAAGAAATAGAGGTGTGCATCAAATTCAAACATCAGCTCACATCCTCTCTCACGTGCCTGATCTCTCTTCACAACTTACTCACACTCATTTCCACTCAAAAAAAAAAATCACTACCAACACCTTCAACAAGCCACTATTCGTACCACCCTCTCTCTCTTCCCTTCTTTGCCAAAAAACTCCAAACAAACCATTCCACATCTCAAGCCTAAATTCATTCCCAACCCATCATACTTAAGGAGCATAAACCCTAGAATGTGTGGAGACTGGAATTAGCTCGTGCTCTCAGATTTGAATCTCACTAGCTCTCCATCTTTCCTTAACCACGAAGATTGTTAATCAAGGGATTGTGATTCTGCTTGGCACCTGACCCACCATTGTTGAAGTTGTTGAGCTGATTATTGAAGTTTTTTTTCACACGGTTTAGTAGAGAATCAAGGTGCAGTGGACATAACTCCACTAGGTATTTCCTTCACCCATTTGTTTTGGTAGATTTATGAGGTTTAAATTACGCTTGATATGTGGCTGAAGCCCTACTCATGGTAGGCATTGCGTGTAGTTGATTTTTGTTTAAAACTAAGCATGTTGTTTTGTTTGAACTTTTAAACATCATGCAATACCTATGCTTCTCTCTAACTTTTCTCTATGATCTAGCTTTTTTTTTACCTCATACTTGTGATGGTCGTGTTCATCTTGTTTAGATCTACGATTTTGGTTTTGATTTCGTTCAATTTCATGGAGTGTTGAGTGAGATATGGATATGTGAAGTTTAGGTTTCCTTGTGCTCCATTTTCGGGTTTCCCCTGCATTTTTTATTGCTGTCTACGTTTTGTGCATGGCTGGGTGGAGAAGACGGACACATGTCACGTCTTGGTTGGGCGTGTTTTTCTTTTGTCCTTTAGTGCTTTAATTAATATGACCAATTGATGCTTAGTCCCACATGAACTTTGTTACAATTTATTTCATTTCTTTTTTTTCTTTTCTAAATTCTGAACACACAATGCTATGTTCCATGGGCCTTGCGCCCTTTCTTTTGGCACCCCCACTGTACCGGCCCAATCCATGGCTTCTCATTTCCATTACTTCTGCACCCCTCTTTTATTTCGTCACTTTTATTCACTTATTTTTACTTTCCTTTTGATTTTCGTTTTATTTTTAATTATTAAAAATACTTAATTTTACTAAAAAATTCCAAAAAGAATCATGTTTGTTCCTTATTGTCTTATTTATTTTTTCATGAATTTTATTTTACTTTTAATTTCATTTCAATATTTTATTTTGTTTTAATTTGAAGATGTGTTTCCAATGATACCCTTTCTCAAGGGTTAGGAACTTTTGTGACTTTTGTTCACATTTTAAGTCCAATCTCTTGGCCACTCTTAGACATTGATATGAGGTTGTTTTTATCCTAGTTTAATGATGGTTTGAGTTAGTTTATGTGACTTGCCATTCAACTTTTATGGACCCTCGATCTTTGTTTGGTTATGTGCACATCTTGACTTGTGGATCATTTTTAGACAAGCTCTTTAACCATTTTTGATCCAATATTTTTGCACATGTTGCTTAACTGAATTAACTTCTGTTTGAATATTTTTGGGGAATTTATTGGACAACTTTTCTATTTTTTGTTGATCTTTACTTGTGATGCAAGTTTGAATGAGGCATACTTTGGTACTTGGTCAATTTTGGATGCATTTGCTTACTTGTAATGGAATGATGCTTGAGATGTTTTTATGGTGTGATCGTGTTCTGTTTGTGCTTACTTGTGGCTTTGGAATCATCTCTTTTCACTCATTTTCCTATTTGTTTTTTATTTTACAAAGTGTTGTTGTTTTGGACTTGAACTTTGTGGAATGCTCAACCTAATCTTGTGATTGCTTCTTTGTGGGAACCCATTCATGTATGAAACCTTTTGTTTGATTTGTATGACATGCTAGAGGTTCTGACCCTCTTGGTTTAAGGTGTTTTATGTGACATGTTCTCACTTTTTGTTTCACATGTTTCTTTGCTTGCTTACATGAATAGTAAGTGGTTGCTTTGATAAATTTTGATACATGCTTTGGATGTGTTGCTTGGTGATTAATCTTGCATGACTTGATTTTGATCTTGGCATGATGTTAATGTGTATGCTAATGCCCCTTGAGTTCATTGCTTGGTTTTCATCTCACTTTGTCTTCATGGTTTGAATTATGTGATGCATATCATCATCATTGGTTTTGTGGTTTCTTTGGCTCATAATGCATCATAATATGAAACATTCTTGCATGTTTGTATTGGATGATCATGATGTGAATTAAATTCTGACTTGGTTTCACTTTCATCTTATATTGTTCATGTCATCTTTGTATGAGGCCTTAGTGTATGAATTTGTGAATCTTAATTCAAGTTTACTTGCATCCTTTCTTGTGTGCTTTCACTTGTGTGTTTGAGATGTGTTTGTTTGATCATTAAAACATATTGATTGAATTGAGTTGGACATGATGATTATGATGTACTTGCTGCCCCATCTTGTTTCTCATCTTATTTTTCTCTTTCTTCTTCATCTCTTTCACTTTTTCTCTCCCCTTGAATCTCAAGACTTGTTTAAGTCTTGGATTCCTTCCCCCTTAGAGCTACCTAGTCCAACTTAATTTCTGATTAAGCTTGGAGTAGGATTAGCATTAGGTCTTAGGTAGTTGCTTCTCTCCTAAACTTCACTAACCCTAGGATCCCCATGCATGATAACATTAGGACTCTTAGTATCCCTTTAGAGTTTCCTTTGTGTCTTCTCTCTTCTCATCTCAAAACTTCTTCAAAACACGTAATAAAAGTTAACGAGTATTGCGTCCGAGCCTTAAATGTAAGAAATGAAGAACGAGGGGTCCACCTCCTCTTCTAGAGTGTTTAGCATACGTTCCCTTTGGGGGCGACCATGCGATTCACTCGTTCCCGCACAATAGACTTTGGTGCAATGCAAGTTACAAGCTAACTAAAAAACACTTCTGTCTAAAAAACTTCAACAAACAATAACGTCTTTCCTTCGGGAATTCTTTTCTCATCTCACTCACTCTTAACGTACGAACGTGCTCCTACTCGTTCTCTCGCAAGACTGTAACGCCTAAGTCTCGATTCAGCGAGCTGCAACACCTGAGCTAGAACGCAAGCCGTTCCCTAAAAACACAATCCACCCCTAGTGAGGGGAACTACGTCGCTCTGATTCTCATGATCCCGATGAGATACGTAGGCAGTGGGGGTAGGGCCCATGCGAGCACTTCTTTTATTTTCCCAACATTTGTTCTTCGTTTCTTTTCATTCTCGTTCTTTTCGCCGGTCCAGTAGCAGTGGAGTTCCAGATGACGACACCCTTTGATGCAGACAACAAGCGTGGATCCCATCGAGTACGGTGGACGTGTTGGGTGCTAACACCTTCCCTTCGCGTAACCGACTCCTGTACCCGTTCTCTTGGTCGCGTGACCGTGCTCTTTCCCTTCTTCCAGGTTTACGCAGTGTTTCCTTTCCCTCTCTTGGGATAAATACACTTTGCTGGCGACTCTGTGTTTTCTGCGCCACTTTCGCGTTTGTACCGTTGGATGCGAATCTTTCGGGAGCGACACTCAAAAGTCAAGTTTCATGCCATTCATCAAAAATCAGGAGTTGGTGCAAAAGTTACTAAATTTGGAAATGACCTATAATTTGAAAGTTTCCTTTTTAGGCAAGTTCCTGCGCTGCATTCAACTTGACTTTTCATCATCAAGAAAGCTTCAAATGAATTTTTCTCCATCATAAAAGTTGAAGATCCTTTTCTCCTCTTTCCAACAAGTACTAGTGGGTCTCCATATCATTTGTGAAACTCCAGTTATGATCAAAAGAAGGCAAAGTGGTTTTTAGGGTTTTTTATTGTTCCATTTTCACAACTTTGGGCATAATGACCTATAATCAATTCCAATGCTTTATGCCACATTCTAATATCAAAAGACATTCCTTGAGGAACATTTTAGACCTTTGAATCAAGTGGTTTCATGGTGTATGTATCACTTATCCTCCATTATTCAAAATTCCCAAATTATTTAAAAGTCATGAATCAAAAAAGTTTCAAGGCCCAATCTCAAGGTGGGTGTGATTAGCAGTTCAAACACAAGTGATCCATCATAGAATATTGGGATATCCATGCATGGAGGAGGTGTATACAACATTATGTGATTTTCCAAAATTATTCAAAAACTCTTTAAACAAGGAATTGCCCAAGCCCAATTCATTATCAGTGGAAAACCCTAGTCTATTTAAACCAATTCATGCACTGGTTAGGGTTCATTCACGTGCATTTGGAGGAGAACAAGAACTTGAACCCTAAAGCTTTTCTTCAACAAATCTCACAATCCACAAGGTTTTTTTGAGCACTTCTTCCACAAACCTCTTCCTGGTGATCCATAGAGTAAAAACCAACCGTCATTCGCAGCTAAAAGCAAGGATTCAGATTGTACCATCTCAGGTTGGTGGGTTTTTTCGTGATCATGAAACTTGAATTTTAATCGTGCATAATGTTGTGTGATGTCTATAGATCATGCTGATATGATTTGTTTGGAATATGGATGCGTATATTGCTTGTTTGGTGCGTTTAAAGTTTTATGCCCTAACCTTTCTCCTTGCGTTTTTTATTATACACTAACAATTTGTGATTTTGGATGATATATTTGGAATCCTCACGATTTTCTGGTCAAGAACATGTACCCCTTTGCATTTTCTGGGTACTTTTAAGATTGCAGGTGGCGGAGGACGGTGGCCGGAACCCTAGCTCCGGCGGCTGTGAGGGTTCTGGCGAAGGAAGGTTGAAGACACAATCCTCACCCTCCATTCTCTCCATCCAACGGTCCATAGCGTGCCACATGTGTTTCCTTTTTATTTTTTTTCTGAATTTTATTTTATGATTGCATGTTATTTACCCCACCGTTGCTACCATAGTCCTCCAGTCATGTTTTTTTGTTTTATTTACTTTTTAATATTTTGACTTAACGTAACACGTTGATGTGATCTAACGGGTGTGGTTGTGACAGCGTATTAATGAGGGATCACGGTAAGCACGTGCCCTTTTTTTATTTTTTTATTTTTATTTGATGATTGTGTGCGCGTGACTGAATGTAATTATGGTGTGTTTACAAATCCTGACCGTTAATCATAATTACTCTTTTGTTTGGTTGACTCAATGAGGCGCGTAAGATCAATCTCATGGTGGGAAACGCAGTCAACTGGGTTGACTAGTCCATGGTAGTCCTTTTTTATTTTTTTTATTTTTTCTGATGGATTAACGTCTGGGCCTTCTATTGGAACCCCCCTCTGGCCCAATTATCATTTTTTTAACATGATTAGTTACTCAACGCACCCCCACTTATTTTCAATTTATTTTTATTTTATTTAATTCATTACATTTCATTTTCAATTTTTAAAAATACATTCTTGCATTAAAAAATTCCAAGAAAATTCATGCATCATTTTTATCATTTTATAAAATTTTACCAAATTTTATTTTATTATTTTATTTTATTTTTATCATCTAAATTAATTATTTAGTTATTTTCTTTTTGCATCACTCATATCATGCATACTTAAATTTGTTTATTTTATTTCTCTGCATCCATAAAATATTTTCAATCCGTTCTTTTTGCATCTGTTAGATAACATTATGTAGTACATTAAAATATTTTTCTATCATTTTTAAAATTATTTCATATTGCATTTTGGTCCTCCCCTTTGGCACATTGAACCCTACTTCTCACCTGAGCTTTGCCCAATTGTTTAAGTGGCTAACATCTTGATTTTTTGCAGGAGTTTTTGGTTTTTGGTTTGTCTCTGGTTGGGCAATATTGATATTTATTTTGGTGATTTTAGAAGTTGTTTTACTATT
The DNA here is from genome assembly GCA_022829125.1 of Lathyrus tuberosus. Taxonomy (NCBI): domain Eukaryota; kingdom Viridiplantae; phylum Streptophyta; class Magnoliopsida; order Fabales; family Fabaceae; genus Lathyrus; species Lathyrus tuberosus. The sequence goes on along the minus strand of JALAZF010000199.1, from coordinate 1,143,408 downwards.
TGTTCAATTGCTCTTTGTGTGAGATTTTTCTTGTATGCACATCCTTGACCTTGTCTGGTTATCTGTTTGAAGAGGCACTTGTGCCATTGTCTTGGGGTTGTTTATTTGACTTCTTAATGTATGTTTGGATTGTTATCCCTATTATATTCCATTGTTTGGTTTCATTTGTCTTGATATTATTTATGTCCGTTTGATACTAATCTTTTATGCAGGGACTAAGGTAAGTTATTTAAGGGTATGGATGAGTATCCATGGTCACCCTTAATCTTTCCTTCTCTCATATTTTTCCTTTAGGTTTAGGTTGTCGTCAAACCTCACTAACCGTAGGTCACCCATGCATGATAACATTAGGACTCATAGTTCCCTTAGAGTTACCTTTGTGTCTTCTTTCTTCTCATCTCAAACTTTCTAAAAATACTTAATAAGGATAAATTGTATTGCGCACGAGCCTTAAGCGTGGGGAATGAGAAATGAGGGGCTTCCTCTCATCTTTCTAGAGTGCTTAGCAAGCGTCCTGTCTTGGGACGATGCGTTAAGTATTCGCCCCTGTGCCCTAGACTTTGGTGTAATGCAACTTACGAACTAACTTAAGCCACTTCTGTCCTAAAAAACACAAACCAACGTCAAACCTTTTTGTCCTTCGGGATTGTCAAACTAAAGGATATTTTCAAAAAGGGCACGTTACCTTCCGTCTGAGTCGCAAACAGGCATCGACCCTAACTGTCGGACGCGAACTTAACGTCGCTCATGAAAAACACAAAAAGAACTTGGTCCGAACTACGTTGACTCTGAATTCCCCATTGCACAAAGGGGGAACGTAGGCCAAGGACGTCGACGTCCTATCGAGTCGGTCTTCGTCTTTCCCTCCCCGTCTTAGTACAACCATAGATGATAGGATAACTCACCCTTAGAATAGACAACAAGCGTGGATCCCATCGAGTACGATGGACGCGTGGGGTGCTAGTACCTTCCCCTCGCGTAACCGACTCCCGAACCCAGACTATGGTTGCGATGACCATTCCTTTCCCTCTTCCTCAGGTTTATGCGGTGTTCCCTTTCCCTCTCTTGGGATAAATTTACACGGCTGGCGACTCTGTTTTTCTGCGCCACTCTCACGTTTGTACCTGGATGAAAATCCTGGGAGCGACAGCGTCCAACTTCGAGCAACCTCTTTCTTCTACTCAAATCAAGTAAGTTTTCTGATCTGGGACTTGTTTTACTCCTTTTCGTTGTTAGTGGTAGATTTGCATGCGGTTAGGGCTAGTTTAGAGGACGAAATGTGTGACTTTCCGGCGATTGTTGGCGGTGGACAGTGGTTATGCCATTTTTACGCTTCCAATATGTCGTCGGACCTGTTAGTGCGTTTGGTGAGGAGGGTGGTTCACGGCGAGGTTCCATGTGTAACCACCGCGTTTGTCCATCTTTTGACAGAGCGATGAGTTTTCTGGTGGATCGTTTCCAGATTCCGGTGAAGCTTCTCGGTTTCCGGTGGAGCTTCAATGGAAACTGGGTGAGAGCGCGGGGAAGCTCCTCGTTCTGGGATGACAGTCTCGAGTGTCTCCTCGTGGGGAGGTTTAGCTTTCCCTTTGATGTTAGGGCTTAGGCCAGGGACGTTGTCCTCAGCCCTTTGCGCGCCCTTTCACTTGGCTTAGCAGTGGAAGGGTGGATTTGATTTGCTGTCGAATTCACTGTCTTCTCTACTTTTTAGGTGGTCGTAATGGCGACGGGGCCAGACAGAGAAGTTATTCTAGATACGTCCAAGGAGGAAACTGGCTCCGAGGATAGGAGCAGTGTAGCACCTCAAAATTTGCCTTGTTGTTTTTACCTAACTGGCTTATGTTTCTTTACATTTCTTGCATTATCATCTTTGCATATCATTGGCTCTTGGCATGGGATCAAGGTACTTGGTTTAACTCAAAGGAGGAAGAGGTTTTTCAGGGTTTCAAGCAACAGTTCATGTGTATTGTCCAAGGGGCTAAGAGGAGAGAAAGTTCTTGATGATATCATTTCTTGAGCCACAAAGGAGCCCTAGGCTTCAAGGTGTCTTAATTAGTCCATCATCTCATCACAAGATCAAGACTGGCAAGAGATTTCAAAAGAATCACACTCTCCTAACCTGATTTCCTAAATTAGGGTTTTGGAGATTCTGAGATCTAACCCTCAAACGAGCAAGCTCTTTGATTGTTTATCATCTCCAAGTGGAACTTATCATCATTGGTGGACATGACACACATCATGCTCAGAGGAATTTGAATTTGGAGGATGTGCTGATTTCTCCTAACCAGAGGAGCCAAAACTAGGGTTTGCCAAAAAATCAGTTTATTTCTGATTTTTTGGGCAAGACTTGATTTCATGGTTTTCCTTATGTCTTTAAGTGTCTAAGGATGGAAGATTGCCCATTAATTTGTTTCAGAAGGTTTTCAATTGATCACAAATTTCAAAATCAAGAGAATTGGGAATAAAGTCAACTGTGCAGGGAAAAAAAGTCAACCCCTGACTTTTTGAGGTCAACATCATGATTCTCAAGTCAAATATGGTCCATGGACAAGATTTGATCAAGAAATGTTCAAGGATTCATGAAAAATCAAAAATATGAAGAAGTTGCTATTTTTGGAAATTTAGGTTTTTTAAGAAGTTACTATTTTGGGAAAGTTTTAACATGAAATCAGCCATCTTCCATGCTAATTTCCATCATGATACGAGCTTCATTTTAATTTTCCTCAAACATGAAAGTTGTAGAGCTTGTTCCAAGCTTTCCAACCATGTAAAGTTTGTCTCATTTGGATTATTTTTGAGAGACTTATGACGTTTTAAAGATGGAGGTTTCAAATTGGAAATTTGGAAAAACTTAGAATTTTTTCTAAGTTATTTTTGACAGCTTGGTGTACCATTATTCTTGGCGAATTTTAAGTGACTTCCAAGGTTTGAATTGAGAAACTTCTAACATGAAAAGTGTAGAGGGCAATCCCCTCTTTCCAAAGAATCCAAATTCGTGTCATTTGAACCATTGTGGTGAGAGTTATATACCTTCAAAGATGGTGTCATCATGTGGTCAATTTGTGTTTATGACTTGAAGTTTTTACTCAATTTTGGCAGCCGTGAGAACCCGTATTCATGGTTTATTTCCACAAGGTTCCAAGCATCATTTCAACTTCTTTTCAACATCAAGTTCATTCTCTTCTCTTCCTACTTTTGCTTGACCTTGAAATCTTCCCATTTAAGCCATTCTTCATCAAGATATTACCAAGCAAAGTGCTATGCATGACTTTGATCCCTTTGTGCATATGGTGGACATTTTGGACACCAAAGGAGGTTTTTCTTGCAGCATGATAATACTTGCACGCATATCCCCATTTCTTTACTACAAATGACCAAGCAAGTGCATTTTATGTATGAACCCATGTTGCATATTTTGCCTCAATTTGAAAAAAGAGAAAATTAGCACATTCTGACTTCACTCTCCTCTATCACGTGCCAAACCTTTTCAAGACCTTCTAACATCCTTTTCACACCCTCACTTGGCTCACAAGACCACCCCATGCACCCCATGTGAGAGGGATCCGTACCACACTCTCCATTTCAAGTATTGTCAAAAAAATTTGAAACGAGCTGCTCATTCTTTTTAGGCCCATTAAACCACTCACAACCCTTCATATATAAGTGCATAAACCCTAGAGAGAGGCAGAGGATTTTTCTTGGCAAGAAAATAGAAAAAAAAAAGCATACACTCTTGTTTTTTTTCTCTGAGTCGAGTCACCCTTTTTCACATCCCTTTGTTCCATTTTATGAAGGATTCTTCATCTCTTGAACTTTATTCTGCTTCTGTACGCATCATTTGGTAGCTGGAACGTGTATTTTGGGCGGTTCACCATTTCCATCTTCCTCACTTATTCAAGTTATGGCATGATGAATTGAAGAGGTTTCCAAGCAAACAAAGTTTCGATCCGTTCTCTCCAGCTCAGAGGAGTTTCCCCTGCATCTTTTTCTAGTCTCACCTCAAAGTTTGAAGAACCAACGGAGTAGCTCCGTTAGGTAATCATTCTTCTTCTCAAACACTCCATGCTGCACGTTGATACTGTTTATTATTGGCATTTCTGAAGTCCTACACCAGTGTAGGCCATGTTTATGTGTGTGTTGTGTTAGTTTGCGTGCGTGCGTTTCAGATTGTGTTGTTTTTTCGTGCTTAGATTTCTTCATGTTAGAGTGATTTTTAGAAGAAAATAAATGTGGATTTGAGTTCTCCATGGCATTTCGTGTGGAGGGATGTCTGGTTTTCGTGTTTCTGTGAGGGTCGGGCTGCAACTCCGGCGTGTGTAACCGGAGAAGACGACCGGAGCCCTAGCTCCGGCGTCTTGAGCGGCGACTTGATGTGGCAAAGGTTTGACGGTTGACCGACCAATGAAGGCATAACAACGCGCCACCTCATTTAATGAGAGAGGCCAGCGTGGCCAGGTTGAGTTTGAAACGTTGCGTTTCATACAAACATTTTTTTGTTGTTTGTTTCTGAATTTTAAAGTTGGTTTGGGCTTGGTAATTTACTATTTGCACCCTGTGCTATGGTCCATCATGTGTTTCAACGTGACTCCAATTGCTGATGCACCCCCTCATTTTGTTAATCTTTTTCTTTCATTTCTTTTTTTTTTTTTTTCTATTTGAATTTAGTTTCAATTGTTAAAATCATTTTAAAAAATCCACAAAAATATTTTTATGTTTAATTAGTATGTCAACTTAATTTTCATAATTTTTATTTTATTTTTATTTTTGTTTTATTATTTTATTTTGAATTAAATTGTTAGAGTGTTTCCAATGATATCCTATTTCTAGGGTTAGGAATTTTTGTGGCTTTCACACATCATTTGAGGCCAATCTTTTGGTCACTTTATAGGCATAATATGAGGGTGTTTCAATGCTGGTTTGAGGTTGGTTTGAGTTACTTTTAGTGACTCACCACTCAATTTTTATTAACCCACGACTCTTGCTCGATTCTTTGCATATCTTGACTTGTGGATCACTTTTAGACAAGCTCTTTAACTCTTTTTGTTCCAACCTTTTTGCACATGTTACTTGACTGAGTTAACTTCTGTTTGATTATTTTTAGGGATTTTATGGATCAACTTTTCTATTTTTTTGTTGATCTTTACTTATGATGCAAGTTTGATTGAAGCATACTTTGACACTTGGTCTATTTTGGATGCATTTGCTTACTTGTGATTGAGTGATGCTTGAGATGTTTATATGATGTGATCATGTTCAGTTTGTGTTTACTTGTGGCTTTGGAATCAACTCTTTTCACTCATTTTCCTATTTGTTCTTGATTTTACAAAGTGTTGTTGCTTGGACTTGAACTTTGTGGAATGCTCAACCTAATCTTGTGATTGCTTCTTTGTGTGAACCCATGCATGTATGAAGCCTTTTGTTTGATTTGTATGACATGCTAAGGGTTTTGACCCCCTTGGTTTAAGGTGTTTTATGTGATATGTTCTCACTTTTTGCTTCATGTTCCTTTGCTTGCTTGCATGAATAGTAAGTGGTTGCTTTGATTAATTTGGGTACATGCTTTGGATGTGTTGCTTGGTGATTAGTCTTGTAGGATTTGAGTTTGATCTTGACATGATGTTAATGTGTATGCTACTGCCTCTTGAGTTCTATACTTGATTTTCATGTTGCTTGAGCATTGTTGGATGTATTTGGTTTGAATTATGTGATGCATATCATTCCTTTTACTTTGTAGCTTCTTTAGTGCATCATGTTGCATAATGTGAACCTCTTTTGCATATGTGAATTGTTGATGATGATATGATGTGAGTTCTGGTCTTGTTTCATTTTCATCTTGTCTCCTTCATTTCACTTTGATATGATATCCATGTGTGTTTGATGGTGCACTTAATTCAAGTTTACTTGCATTCTTTCTTGTGTGCTTTCACTTGTGTGGTTAAGATGCGTTTGTTTGATCTTTGAACGTATTAATTGACTTGAGTTGGACATGATGATTATGATGTACTTGCTGCCCCTTCTTGTTTTTCATCTTATCTTCCTCTTTCTTCTTCATATCTTTCACTCTTTCTCTTCCCCTTGAATCTCAAGACTTGTTTAAGTCTTGGATTCCTTCCCCCTTAGAGCTACCTAGTCCAACTTAATTTCTGATTAAGCTTGGAGTAGGATTAGCATTAGGTTAGGTAGTTGTTTCTCTCCTAAGCCTCACTAACCCTAGGATTTCCATGCATGATAACATTAGGACTCATAGTTTCCCTTTAGAGTTTCCTTTGTGTCCTCTCTCTTCTCATCTCAAAACTTCTCAAGAATACTTAATAAAGGTTAACGTGCATTGCGTCCGAGCCTTAAATGTAGGAAATGAAGAACGAGGGGTCCCCCCTCCTCTTCTAGAGTGTTTAGCATACGTTCCATTCGGGGACGACCATGTGACTCACTCGTTCCCGCATGATAGACTTTGGCGCAATGCAAGTTACAAGCTAACTTAAAAATAAATAAAAACACTTCTGTCTAAAAAACTTCAATAAACAATAACGTCTTTCCTTCGGGAATTCTTCTCTCATCTCACTCACTCTCAGCGTACGAACGTGCTTCTACTCGTTCTCTTGCAAGACGGTAACGCCTAAGTCTCGATTCAGCGAGCTGCAACACCTGAGCTAGAACGTAAGCCGTTCCCTAAAAAACACAATCCACCCCTAGTGAGGGGAACTACGTCGCTCTGATTCTCATGCTCCCGATGAGATACGTAGGCAGTGGGGTAGGGCCCATGCGAGCACTTCTTTTATTTTCCCTACATTTGTTTCTTCGTTTCTTTCTGTTCTCGTTCTTTTCGCCGGTCCAGTAGCAGTGGAGTTCCAGATGACGACACCCTTTGATGCAGACAACAAGCGTGGATCCCATCAAGTACGATGGACGTGTTGGGTGCTAACACCTTCCCTTCGCGTAACCGACTCCCGTACCCGTTCTCTTGGTCGTGAGACCATGCTCTTTCCTTTTATTTCAGATTTACGCAGTGTTTCCTTTCCCTCTCTTGGGATAAATACACTTTGCTGGCGACTCTGTGTCTTTTACGCCACTCTCGCGTTTGTACCGTTGGATGCGAATCTTTTCGGGAGCGACAGCTGGCGACTCTGCTGGGGATCTGGTTGACCTACTGCTGGTCCTTCCCCTTTAGCGAGTCGATCCTAGTGCTTGTCTATTTTATTTTCGTTGGGTGTTTCTGTGGTGCTTTGCTTTGTTGTATATTACTGTATTGCTATTTACTGTATTTTTACTTTACTGCTTTACTGTTTTTACAGCTTTTATTGCATTTCATTTCATATTATTACTGTCATACTGGATATTGTTGTGTTGTTCTGCTGCTGGATTTTCTGTTTGCAGGGTGGGTTGGATTCATGAGAGAAAAGCCCAATACCAAGGCTTGAGCATACACCTATGATTAGCGTGGAAAGTAGTGTGACTTGTTTGGCATTTGGCCAGACGAAGTATACATGAAAACTCCACATCCAGACGAGGTTTTCTTGGTAATATTCTGTCCTGTCCATTTGGGGCAGACGATGGAATATAACCTGGAAAGCTGTCGACTCTGGCGACCATTCCCGAGGACTCAGTTGCGGCACTCCTCCCGAGATGTGACAGTGGCAGCCCACGTTCTGTGGCAAACCCATTGCACATTCTCGATCCGAGGACCCAATGCTGGGAACTTGCTATAGGATTTCCCTTTTGTAGTGAATCAGCGGACGACCTCTTTGATTGGCGATAGCATTGTATCCTTCGGGCTGAATGTGCTATTGCTTCTCAAACCTCTGAAGCTGAGGATCTTTTGTTTTGGAGAATCGGTTGAGGCCTCCTCTTTTGATGATGATGCCAAACTAGAAATGGTGAACGTATCATCATTTCTCGACCTGAGAGCCCGGGATACTGAACATCCTAGTACCCACATGTGAGAGGGGATGGGTGTTTGCAGGTTTGCAGGTAACCTAGACCTCCAACCTACCTGGTTTCTGGGTTTCTCATCTGTGTATATTATCCTGATATTCTGATGGTTTGATTGGGTTGTTATTCTGGATTTCTGGGTTTCTGGTATTCTGGGTCTTATTCAGTCAGCAGAACAGCAGCAGTTTGAGCATTTTGGATACCTTGATCCCATGCCTGCATTTTGCATCATCTTTTTGCATTCTGACATGTTTGTTCATTTGTAGGGTTGCATCCTAACTTTGATTCCGGTTGTCTGAAGACTGTCCATGATGAGTATTAGCGCTGAAAAAAGAAAGAACATCATCCCGTACAAGTTCCCAGAGCTTCATCTAGACGCTGTGCACAAGACCTCGGCTATGGCAAAACCTGAGGTATTGGCAGATTTCAGAGGAGAATATGGAAGGATTCTGATTTTCTCCCGGAATGTTACCAATTATGAGTTTAGGGCTCTGCACACTTTGGCGCAGTTCTATGACCCTCAACTTCGGTGTTTTCTGTTTGCTGATTATCTTTTGGTTCCAACGTTGGAAGAATTTGCTCTTATTTTGGATGTTTCGGTCAAAGAGGGAGTTCCCTTCTATCCTTCTAAGGAGTTTCCTGATCTGGAAAGGGTTGCTGCTACTTTACATTTGGATCAGTCGTTGTTGAAGAAAAATATTGCTAGTAAAGGGGGTTATCAAGGTTTTCACACGAAGTTTTTGATCGAACAGGCTGCTACTTGTGCTAAGGCTAAGTGTTGGCCAGTGTTCAATGCAATTCTGGCTATGTGTGTTTATGGAACGGCGTTATTCCCTAATGTGAAGGATTTTGTAGATGTACATGCTGTCCGGATATTCACCACGAAGAATCCGGTACCTACCTTGCTGGGGGATCTGTATTATTCGATGCACTATAAGAATGAGAAAATGAGAGGTGGACCTCTTTATTGTTGTGCTTCAATTTTCTATATGTGGTTTGCTGATCGTCTTCCCAAATCTGGGGCATTCGAAGACACTAAAGGAACTTTAGATTGGGCAAAGAGATTAATGGGGTTAAGGGCTGACAACTTGGTTTGGATCAATCGCGATTTTTTGGGCCGAGAGATCCTGGTTAGTTGTGGAGGTTACCCAAATGTACCCTTAATAGGAAGGAAGGGGGGAATTAACTACAACCCCATTCTTGCTATTAGGCAATTTGGGTATGCTTTAAAAGAGCCGCCAAAAGGCCAAGATGTGCAAGAGTCTCTATTTTTGGGTGAGGAAGCCAATCTGGAGGTGTTGAAAGAAGCTGCAAACGCTTGGAGAGATTGCCATAAGAAAGGAAAGACTTCTTTTGGAAAGTGTAACAACAAAGCTTTTCCTGCATATGAAGACTGGGTTCAGAGCAGAGTAGAGAGTGTACTTTTGCCATTCTGCAGGGAACCTCCCTCTTACCCTTTACTGATTGAACCTCTAACCATGATTGAGATGGAGAAGTATAACCAATTATGGGCTGAAAAGGAGAAAATTCGAGAGGAGAACCGTGAGTTGCAAAAGGAAATCTACCAGTTGAAACATGAGCGAGGTGAGGCTATTCATATTGCCAAGCTGAAGACAGAACGTCTCGCTGAGAAAGAAAAGGAGCTGGTCGAAGAGATAGCAGCTAGGAAAAGGGTAGGACAAGCTCTAAAAGGTGTTTGTGGGACTCTCAAATCCAAGAAGGATGACTTAGCCAAGGCTTGGGAGAAGATTCACAGGTTCAATGCTTACCGAGATACTGCAATCACAACCAACAAGCAGAAGAAGGATAAGTATTTGGAGCAGATTGAGAGTCTGAAGTCGAAGATCAGGAAGAAGGATGATGAGATCTTGTCAGGGACGTTCCAAAGACACGCAGTCGAGGAACGACTCAAAGAAGCCATAGCAACCATGGAAGAGCTGAAAATACAAGCAGGAGTGAAGAGGTAAAAGTGGGAGTGCTCTAGCTCAGGCAATGGTCCTCATACAGTGCAAGATCCTTGAAGAGAACTCTACTCAGTAGCTTGTACTTTGTCCTTTCTTTGTATTTTGGGTCACCACCAGGATTGTTGGCTGGGACCTTTGCTTTTCTTTCAGGCTATTTATGGTACCTTGGGTTGTAATTTCTGATAGTGGTTCACTCTGATTTTTATATGAGCAGCAGTTTCATCCTGTCTTATCTTTAAACTGGAATCAAGGGGTGGATCGCCCTGCGAATATACAAACATGTTTGCATTTGCATTTGCATAATCATCATCATTTTTGCATAGCAAGTTTATCTCTGGTTTTCTTATGTTCTCTTTTCTACAGACAGGATTGCCGACCAACCTATTCATCGATATTCTACTCGACTCAATCAGAAGAGAGTCATGGAACAGATGCAAGGTGAGATGGCTGCTATGCAGGTGCGTATTGACCAGTTTATGGAAATGATGCAAGGAGTTGCACAGGGGCAACAAGAGCTCAGGACACTGGTGCAACCTCTTGTAGCAAGAGTTGACTGGGATGGTGTACTACACGGCGGTGTTCATACTCATGTTATTCCTCCTGGCGGAGCTGGTAATGGAAATGTTGGTCATAATGGAGTTCAAGGTGGAATCCCTTCTTTGGTAGGAGGAGGAAGCACTATTCGCGCAGTTCATGGCCATCACTATGATGACCAGCAAGATGATGTTTTCTCTGTACGGAGCATGGACGCTGGTATCCCTGTTGTTAATGATGAAAGGATCTGTTTGATCGAAGAACAGCTAAGGGGAGTTGTGGACAAAAATACTCTGGGTATGGATTTGGATGATCTGGGGCTGGTTCCAGGCGTCATTATCCCACACAAGTTTCAGACTCCTACCTTTGAAAAGTACAACGGTATGACTTGCCCAAGGACTCACGTAAGGGCATACGCAAGTAAAATGGCTGCTCACGCGAAGAATGAGAAGTTGATGATGCATTGCTTTCAGGATAGCCTATCTGGGGCATCCCTGGAATGGTATATGCAGCTAGAGAGGAAAGACGTTCGTAGTTGGAGAGAGCTGGCAGGGGCTTTTATCAAGCACTATCAATACAACACCGACATGGCTCCCAATCGTACACAACTACAAAGCAAGTCTCAGAAGAACAGTGAAACCTTTAAGGAGTATGCGCAAAGATGGCGCGAGTTGGCGGCGAGGGTGCAGCCGCCGATGTTGGAAACAGAAATGTTGAAAATGTTCATGGACACCTTGCCCAAACATTATTATGAGAAGCTGTTGCCTTGTGCATTAGGCAAGTTCACAGATTTGATCATGCTAGGTGAGATGGTCGAAAGTGGGATTAGAGCTGGGAAGGTCTCAGGCAGTGATGAATCATCTTCTGGTCAGGGGAAGAAGCCGTACGTGAACTATAAAAGGAAAGAAGAAGCCAAATCTGTCTCGTCCTATAAGGGAAAGGGGAAACAACAACAAAACTATAACCAGCAAGTAGCTTCAGTGGTTATTCCTGCAGCACTGCCACCTCAAGCAGCGCCTCAACAACAGAACCGAGTTCAACGCCAGTATCAAGCCAGACAGAGAACAGCTGATAGACATTTTGATACTCCACCTCTACCATATTCACAATTGTTTCAGCATTTTCTTGAGTTGAAGTTAGTTGAAAAAAGAACTTTGGCTCCTCCTACTGGTACTCCGCCTCCTGGGTACAATCCTAACGCCCATTGTGATTTTCATTCTGGGGCACCTGGACATCACCTTGAGGACTGTAAAGCTTTTAAGCATAAAGTCCAGGACTTGGTAGATTCAAAGGCTATCAGTTTCGCTAATGATGGACCTAATGTTGTGCAGAACCCGATGCCTAACCATGGTGGGCCAAGGGTTAATGCTGTGATAGAAGAGTGTGAGTCTCTGAACCTGGTTATGAATGTGAATGAATTGAAGACACCGTTGAAGGTAGTGAAGGACAGGCTGCTAAAAGGTGGGGTATATCCCGGTTGTGATGAAGATTGTCCAGATTGCATGGTACAGATTAATGGTTGTGGTCATTTGAAGTCAGGTATTCAGGGTTTGATGGATGAAGGATGTTTGCAATTCGACCGTTGTGATCAGCAAAAAGAAGTTGTTAATGATGATGTTGCTACTATTATTATTCCTTTCAAGACTGTTGTAATATCAGGGCCAGCTAGGCCAGCGCCGGTTGTTATTTCAGGTCCCAAACCCATTCCGTATGAAAGTACCAAAGCTATCCCTTGGAATTATGATGCTAGTGTATTTGTTAATGGGAAGAAGCATGAATTGGTGGGAACTTCAGCAACAAATTCCGGTCCTGACGGTAAAGCTGAAACTGATGCTATTACAAGGAGTGGTAGGGTTTTTATCCCTGCTGACGGTCAACCCAATGGGTCTGGACTAGACAAGGGGAAGAAGATTATGGATGATACCGTGCAGACACCAGCAGTGAGGGATTCTACAGTAAAGCCAACTGACAACTCTTTTTCAGATGATGTGGAAGAGTTTATGAGGCTTATTAGGAAAAGCGACTACAAGATTGTTGATCAACTGCGCTAAACACCATCAAAGATCTCCATCCTATCTCTGTTGCTATGTTCAGAAGCTCACAGAAATGCACTTTTGAAAGTTTTGAATGCTGCTTATGTTCCTCAAGAAATATCCGTCAATCCGCTAGAAGGGGTTGTATCGCATGTGAACGCTGGCAATGGTTTGGGTTTCACTGATTTAGATCTGACTCCAGTTGGGAGAAACCACAACAATGCTTTACATATTTCTATTGAGTGTCGTGGGTCATTGTTGTCTCATGTACTTGTGGATACTGGGTCTTCTTTGAATGTTCTTCCCAAGAAAGCATTGATGAAGCTGGATACCTGTGGGTTGATATGCACACCAAGTGATTTGGTGGTGCGTGCCTTTGATGGGTCTAAAAGGTCCATTTTTGGAGAGATTGTGCTACCTATTAAAGTAGGTCCAGAGTTCTTTGATGCTACTTTTTACATCATGGATATACAGCCGGCCTACAGTTGTTTATTGGGACGCCCATGGATTCACAGTGCTGGAGCTGTGACATCTACGCTACACCAGAAGCTGAAATATATGGTGGATGGTCATGTGGTAACAGTTTGTGGGGAGGAAGACATTATGATAAGCCAGTTGTCTACCTTCAAGTATGTAGAAGTTGATGGGGAGATACACGAAACTTTGTGCCAAGGATTCGAGACAGTAAAAATTTCTGATGAACCTCCTAAAAGTGCTATCCAGTTTGAAGTGGTAGAGCAGCCTACAGTGGTGAATCAGCCTGAGATCTCAATGTCTTCACTCAAAGATGCCAGGGCCGTAGTTGAAGCTGGAGGTTCACAAAGGTGGGGCCAAGTTGTTGAAGTTCAAGAGAAGAAAAACACTTATGGGATAGGGTACAAACCACCTAGGCGTCAGGAAGAGCCTCCAGAGTTCTATGGTCCAGTTCGTTTTACCAGCGCAGGTGTGTTCTTCGATAGGGTTAATGTTATTGACGAAGATGGGGACAGTGACTGTGACATGGATAGTTGGATTCGCCCCTGTACATCGGGTCAGAGCCTCTGCAATTGGTCATCAGAGAAAGTCATCCAAGTGACCAGCTTAGAGTAATTGCTTTTGTTTTACTGCTATGTTAATCCTACATTCTGCCCAAGACGTAGTGATTCTTGTTTGTAGGGCTTTAACTTTTTTGCGTGTTTATTCCATCATCAATAAAGGACGTCTTCACATTCAAATATTTCTGATCTCTGTTTTTCTATTTTTATTTTGTGCATAAAAACCACATCAAAATGGCAATGTGTTTCAATTTGTTGCATACATAATAAACATAAATCATCAATCATGCAGGTTTCTTTGTTCAGATTCCACCACTCATGATTCAGCTATGGCTCGATATGACTTCGACAATCCCATTTATCAGGCTGAAGAAGAGACTGTCGAAGATTGTGAATTACCCGAGGAATTGGCCAGACTGTTGAGACAAGAGGAGAAGGTCATTCTTCCTCATCAGGAGGAGATTGAAGTTGTTAATCTGGGAACCGAGGACGCAAGAAAAGAGGTACGGATTGGGGCTGCTTTGGAAGATACTGTCAAGGGAATATTGATTGAAATGCTTCGAGAGTATGTGGATATCTTTTCCTGGTCTTACCAAGACATGCCTGGGCTCGATACTGACATCGTGGTACACCGGCTACCCCTTAAAGAAGGATGTGCTCCGGTTAAGCAGAAGCTGAGAAGGACGAAACCGGAAATGTCTGTCAAAATTAAAGAAGAGGTTCAGAAACAGTTGGACGCCGGATTTCTCGCTGTGACAAATTATCCTCCATGGGTTGCTAACATTGTGCCTGTGCCTAAGAAAGATGGAAAGGTCAGGATGTGTGTTGACTATAGAGATTTGAATAGAGCAAGCCCGAAGGACGATTTCCCGCTTCCTCACATCGATGTGTTAGTTGACAACACTGCTCAATATTCTGTGTTTTCCTTCATGGATGGTTTCTCTGGGTATAACCAAATCAGGATGGCCCCAGAGGACATGAAGAAGACGACGTTCATAACACCGTGGGGAACATTCTGTTACAAAGTGATGCCCTTTGGATTGAAAAATGCAGGGGCAACTTATCAGCGGGCAATGGTGACTCTCTTTCATGATATGATTCACAAAGAGATTGAGGTCTATGTTGATGACATGATTGCAAAGTCACAAACTGAGGAAGAGCATCTAGTGAATCTTCAGAAACTGTTTGGAAGGTTAAGAAAGTTCAAACTGAGGTTGAATCCGAACAAGTGAACCTTTGGGGTGAGATCTGGAAAATTACCGGGGTTCATTGTCAGCGAAAAAGGTATTGAGGTTGATCCGGCGAAAGTAAAAGCCATACAAGAAATGCCTGCGCCGAAAACAGAAAAAGAGGTTCGTGGTTTCTTGGGGAGATTGAACTACATTGCTAGGTTCATCTCGCACCTCACAGCCACATGTGAACCAATCTTCAAGTTGCTAAGAAAAGATCAAGCGGTCAGGTGGAATGAAAATTGTCAAAAGGCGTTTGAAAAGATTAAAGAATACTTGCAGGAACCTCCGGTCCTTATGCCGCCAGTACCAGGAAGGCCTTTGATTATGTATCTCACGGTTCTTGAGAATTCAATGGGTTATGTGCTCGGTCAACAAGACGAGTCAGGTAAAAAAGAGCACGCCATCTATTACCTGAGTAAGAAGTTTACTGATTGCGAGTCAAGATACTCGATGCTGGAGAAAACATGTTGTGCACTCGCTTGGGCCGCTAAGCGTTTGAGGCAGTATATGTTAAACCATACAACCCTTTTGATTTCGAAGATGGATCCGATCAAGTATGTGTTTGAGAAGCAAGCACTTTCTGGTAGAATAGCCCGTTGGCAGATGGTTCTGACAGAATATGATATTCAGTATGTTTCCCAAAAGGCCATTAAGGGAAGTGTTTTGTCAGAATATCTCGCTGAATAGCCAATTGAGGATTATCAACCGATGAAGTTTGAATTTTCGGATGAGCATATCATGTATCTGAAGATGAAGGATTGTGAGGAGCCTTTGCCTGATGAAGGACCTAAGATTGGATCCCAGTGGAAGTTGGTTTTTAATGGAGCTGTTAATTCATATGGCAATGGAATTGGGGCAATCATTACAACTCCAAAAGGTTCTCATATACCTTTTACTGCCCGATTAGCGTTCGTATGCACCAACAACGAGGCGGAGTATGAAGCATGCATCATGGGGTTAGAAGAAGCGATTGATTTGAGAGTCAAAAACCTCGATGTTTATGGTGATTCCGCGTTGGTAGTTAATCAGATCACAGGTGAATGGGAAACTCGTCAAGCCAATCTTGTACCTTATAACAACTATGCCAGAAGGTTGTTACCTTTCTTGGACAGAATTGACTTTCATCATATCCCCCGGTTGGAGAATCAGATGGCCGATGCATTGGCAACATTGTCTTCGATGTATAAGGTGAACCGTTGGAATGAAACTCCTTCGATCATAATCATGCGTTTAGATAGACCAGCTTTTGTGTTTGCAGTTGAGGGTGTGTCAGATGGTAAACCTTGGTATCATGACATTAAAGTTTTCCTAAAGAGTCAGGAATATCCAGAGGGTGCATCCACCAAGGACAAGAAGACTCTGAGGAGGTTGGCAGGAAATTTCTTTTTGAACAAAGGTGATGTGTTATACAAGAGAAACTTCGACATGGTCTTGCTACGTTGTATTGATGAACACGAGGCAAGCCTGTTAATGGAAGAGGTTCACGAAGGTTCCTTCGGTACTCATGCAAATGGGTATGCTATGGCTAGAAAATTGTTGAGAGCGGGGTATTATTGGATGACTATGGAGTCTGACTGTTTTAAATACGCCCTGAAATGTCATAAATGCCAGATTTATGCTGACAAGGTGCACGTACCGCCTACTCCTCTGAATGTTTTGTCGTCACCTTGGCCTTTTGCCATGTGGGGCATCGACATGATTGGAAAGATTGAACCTACTGCTTCCAATGGGCATCGTTTCATTTTGGTCGCCATCGATTACTTCACGAAGTGGGTAGAAGCAGCCTCATTTGCCAACGTCACCAGACAAGTGGTAGCCACATTTATCAAGAAAGACATCATCTGCCAGTATGGAGTCCCGGAGAGAATCATCACTGATAATGGTTCAAATTTGAATAACAAGATGATGAAGGAGTTATGTCAGAGCTTTAAGATTGAACATAACAACTCTTCTCCCTATCGTCCGAAGATGAATGGGGCTGTTGAAGCAGCTAATAAGAACATCAAGAAGATTGTGCAGAAAATGGTAGTGACCTATAAAGACTGGCATGAGATGCTGCCTTATGCTCTACATGGTTATCATACTTCGGTACGCACATCGACTGGGGCAACTCCTTTCTCACTGGTATATGGTATGGAAGCAGTTCTACCATTAGAGGTTGAGATTCCTTCTTTAAGAATTCTAGCAGATGTGAAGCTTGATGAAGCTGAGTGGGTGCGTTCCCGGCTGGATCAGTTGAACCTTATTGAAGAGAAGAGATTGGCAGCCATTGCACATGGTCGGTTGTATCAGAGCAGGATGAAGAAAGCCTTTGATCAGAAAGTGCGTCCTCGGTGTTTTCAGGCTGGTGAATTGGTTTTGAAAAGGATCCTTCCTCCTCAAACAGATCACAGGGGCAAGTGGACTCCAAACTACGAAGGGCCATATGTAGTAAGACAGGTTTTCTCCGGTGGAGCCTTATTACTCTCAACTATGGATGGCGAAGATTTTACGTCCCCTGTGAACGCAGATGTAGTCAAAAAATACTATGCATAAAAGAGACCCGCTGGACACAAAAAGAAAGTCCAGGCAAAAAAGGGGCATCCCGACGAACCATAAAAAGAAAAGGTTCGGGCAAAAATTAGGGATAAAAAGAAAAGAATAAACCCGCAAGGTTGAAAACCTGAAAAGGCAACTTTGGCAAAAATGGGTATCCCGGTGGATTGAAAACCCGAAAAGGGCGATCCAGGCAAAAGTTAGGGATTTTAAAAGCAAAGGCTATGATCTGCGTTCGATCTGTGAGTTTCTTTGGGTATACGTGAATTTCAAAGGAAAGGAATCAGTCCAGTCAGTCTCTTCGAAGGTCAAAGCATCTGCGGATAAGAAAGTCATATAGGTCATAGCTGAATTGAACCATGGTGGATGTCTGTTCCTCACATTGCCGACATATGTATTTTCTTTTATTTTTGCGCAATTACCTCTTTTCAGGAATTGCTTCCAGATGTAAATGCCTATTTACAGGCCAATTCATTCAATAAATTTGCATTTCACTCAAAGAGCTTTCCATTTTTGTTTTTGCTTTTACTGTTTTGTTTGTGAAAACGTCCGATATTTTGAGAAACATTGCATGCGAAAATGTTGAGCTTTACGAAGCATGTCGGAAAATAGCGGTAACTGCTTAGGCAACGGTCGTTGTAATGGTAGTAGGAGTAGCTTTTTTGCATATAGAACTTTCTATTGAGTTTGTTTGCAGGATAACAGGTTTGTTCTTCCTCAGTAGAGCTACTCTCCTCGGCATTGAAAAATTCATCCTCCTCAGCAGGTTGCTGTTTTCCCAACCAGAGTGTCGAGAATTATCTTCCTCAGCAGAGTGCAGAAGATCAATTCCCCAGCTAAAGTTGTGATAGATTCATCACTTTCTCAGCAAACAATCAGAAGCTGATGCTGAGGCATCCCCAGCAAGAGGTTTATAGAGTATCTTCTTTAGACAAAGATGTTATTTTCCCCTCAGGGTCTGAGCACTCATTCTCCTCAGCTAATCAAGAAGCATTTTTCTCACCAGTAACAGTTTGAGTTAACCCCCAGTAGGTGAGTAAGATTGATGGTATCCCCTAGCAGAGTTGATGTTGTCAATCACCATTTCCCAAGCAGATTTGCTGGTATTGGCTGATATTCCTCAGCGAGGTAAAGGTAAGAACATCAACCAAGCAGGTTCAAAATTATTGACTTGTCTTCCCCAAGCAGAGTTTGGTGGTGACCCTCTTAGTGGTTTGTTCAACAGCAGTTGATATCCCCAGCAGGTCTTAAGTCCAATTGTTATTGGCATTCTTTCAGATCCCGGCAGAAGTCAGTTGGTATTTCTCAGCGGAGAGAATCTCTCCTTGGGTTCCATCTTCAATATTCATTCATAGCTATCCCCAACAGAGTAGGTATTCTCTAGGAGCTTTCATCTCCAGCAGAGTTTGTGATCATTGTCTTCCTCAGCAGAGTGAAGTCTTTCTCAGCAGGGTCTCTTATTTCAGAGGACAATTTATTTTGTCATCCCCGGTGGAGTTTCCCTGGTCTTCAGCATTTATTTTGCTGAGACACCTCTTTTGCATTGCATAAGCATTTTTGCATGGCATTCTACCAAATGCGTAGCATTTCCACTTCTTGTGGAGCATTACGGCAAAATTCAAACATATGCATTCGAAGCATAAGCCAGGTTTGATATCCTTTTCCAGTTCCTTTCCTTAGCAGAAGGTAACAAGATTCAGGAGATGTTGTGTAACATTACACCGCAACCAGTGGATTTGTCCTTCTTGTGGTCATTCCTCACACTTCCCCGCAGAGTTGTCTGTTTAGATTTCTCTTTTCCCCAGCGGAGTCATCTTTGTAGATCTGTTGATTCTATTTATTTCGAGTTTGAAAGTCCATCTTTTCGAGTTCGCCTTCGGTCGTCCTCGTTATCCCAACTATTGGTTGGTATCTTTTCTTGGTTATCCCAACTATTGGTTGGTACCCTTTCTTTTATCCCAACTATTGGTTGGTATCTTTTCTTGGTTATCCCAACTATTGGTTGGTACCCTTTCTTTTATCCCAACTATTGGTTGGTATTGTTTCTTTTGGTTATCCCAACTATTGGTTGGTACCCTTCTTTTATCCCAACTATTGGTTGGTATTGTTTCTTTTGGTTATCCCAACTATTGGTTGGTACCCTTTCTTTTATCCCAACTATTGGTTGGTATTGTTTCTTGGTTATCCCAACTATTGGTTGGTACCCTTTCTTTTATCCCAACTATTGGTTGGTATCTTTTCTTGGTTATCCCAACTATTGGTTGGTACCCTTCTTTTATCCCAACTATTGGTCGGTATCTTTTCTTGGTTATCCCAACTATTAGTTGGTACCCTTCTTTTATCCCAACTATTGGTTGGTACGTTTCTTTTGGTTATCCCAACTATTGGTTGGTACCCTTCTTTTATCCCAACTATTGGTTGGTACCCTCTCTTTTATCCCAACTATTGGTTGGTACCCTTCTTTTATCCCAACTATTGGTTGGTATCGTTTCTTTTGGTTATCCCAACTATTGGTTGGTACCCTTCTTTTATCCCAACTATTGGTTGGTACCCTCTCTTTTATCCCAACTATTGGTTGGTACCCTTCTTTTATCCCAACTATTGGTTGGTATCGTTTCTTTTGGTTATCCCAACTATTGGTTGGTACCCTTCCGTTATCCCAACTATTGGTTGGTATCTACTGTGTCTAAGTCCACTTTTAATCGGCAAACACTTACCTTTGATCCCTACAGGTTGTAAATTTCCAGGTTCTTTTGGTATTCAACCTCCCTGTATCCCGATTGTCTGAAAGTCGTTGCTTCCATACCCTCGGATCCAAGAAGTTTGAATAGGGGCAGCTGTAGCACCTCAAAATTTGCCTTGTTGTTTTTACCTAACTGGCTTATGTTTCTTTACATTTCTTGCATTATCATCTTTGCATATCATTGGCTCTTGGCATGGGATCAAGGTACTTGGTTTAACTCAAAGGAGGAAGAGGTTTTTCAGGGTTTCAAGCAACAGTTCATGTGTATTGTCCAAGGGGCTAAGAGGAGAGAAAGTTCTTGATGATATCATTTCTTGAGCCACAAAGGAGCCCTAGGCTTCAAGGTGTCTTAATTAGTCCATCATCTCATCACAAGATCAAGACTGGCAAGAGATTTCAAAAGAATCACACTCTCCTAACCTGATTTCCTAAATTAGGGTTTTGGAGATTCTGAGATCTAACCCTCAAACGAGCAAGCTCTTTGATTGTTTATCATCTCCAAGTGGCACTTATCATCATTGGTGGACATGACACACATCATGCTCAGAGGAATTTGAATTTGGAGGATGTGCTGATTTCTCCTAACTAGAGGAGCCAAAACTAGGGTTTGCCATAAAATCAATTTATTTCTGATTTTTTGGGCAAGACTTGATTTCATGGTTTTCCTTATGTCTTTAAGTGTCTAAGGATGGAAGATTGCCCATTAATTTGTTTCAGAAGGTTTTCAATTGATCAGAAATTTCAAAATCAGGAGAATTGGGAATAAAGTCAACTGTGCAGGGAAAAAAAGTCAACCCCTGACTTTTTGAGGTCAACATCATGATTCTCAAGTCAAATATGGTCCATGGACAAGATTTGATCAAGAAATGTTCAAGGATTCATGAAAAATCAAAAATATGAAGAAGTTGCTATTTTTGGAAATTTAGGTTTTTTAAGAAGTTACTATTTTGGGAAAGTTTTAACATGAAATCAGCCATCTTCCATGCTAATTTCCATCATGATACGAGCTTCATTTTAATTTTCCTCAAACATGAAATTTGTAGAGCTTGTTCCAAGCTTTCCAACCATGTAAAGTTTGTCTCATTTTGATTATTTTTGAGAGACTTATGACGTTTTAAAGATGAAGGTTTCAAATTGGAAATTTGGAAAAACTTAGAATTTTTTCTAAGTTATTTTTGACAGCTTGGTGTACCATTATTCTTGGCCAATTTTAAGTGACTTCCAAGGTTTGAATTGAGAAACTTCTAACATGAAAAGTGTAGAGGGCAATCCCCTCTTTCCAAAGAATCCAAATTCGTGTCATTTGAACCATTGTGGTGAGAGTTATATACCTTCAAAGATGGTGACATCATGTGGTCAATTTGTGTTCATGACTTGAAGTTTTTACTCAATTTTGGCAGCCGTGAGAACCCGTATTCATGGTTTATTTCCACAAGGTTCCAAGCATCATTTCAACTTTTTTTCAACATCAAGTTCATTCTCTTCTCTTCCTACTTTTGCTTGACCTTGAAATCTTCCCATTTAAGCCATTCTTCATCAAGATATTACCAAGCAAAGTGCTATGCATGACTTTGATCCCTTTGTGCATATGGTGGACATTTTGGACACCAAAGGAGGTTTTTCTTGCAGCATGATAATACTTGCACGCATATCCCCATTTCTTTACTACAAATGACCAAGCAAGTGCATTTTATGTATGAACCCATGTTGCATATTTTGCCTCAATTTGAAAAAAGAGAAAATTAGCACATTCTGACTTCACTCTCCTCTATCACGTGCCAAACCTTTTCAAGACCTTCTAACATCCTTTTCACACCCTCACTTGGCTCACAAGACCACCCCATGCACCCCATGTGAGAGGGATCCGTACCACACTCTCCATTTCAAGTATTGTCAAAAAAAATTGAAACGAGCTGCTCATTCTTTTTAGGCCCATTAAACCACTCACAACCCTTCATATATAAGTGCATAAACCCTAGAGAGAGGCAGAGGATTTTTCTTGGCAAGAAAATAGAAAAAAAAAGCATACACTCTTGTTTTTTTTCTCTGAGTCGAGTCACCCTTTTTCACATCCCTTTGTTCCATTTTATGAAGGATTCTTCATCTCTTGAACTTTATTCTGCTTCTGTACGCATCATTTGGTAGCTGGAACGTGTATTTTGGTCGGTTCACCATTTCCATCTTCCTCACTTATTCAAGTTATGGCATGAGGAATTGAAGAGGTTTCTAGTCTCACCTCAAAGTTTGAAGAACCAACGGAGTAGCTCCGTTAGGTAATCATTCTTCTTCTCAAACACTCCATGCTGCACGTTGATACTGTTTATTATTGGCATTTCTGAAGTCCTACACCAGTGTAGGCCATGTTTATGTGTGTGTTGTGTTAGTTTGCGTGAGTTTTAGATTGTGTGTTGTTTTTTCGTGCTTAGATTTCTTCATGTTAGAGTGATTTTTAGAAGAAAATAAATGTGGATTTGAGTTCTCCATGGCATTTCGTGTGGAGGGATGTCTGGTTTTCGTGTTTCTGTGAGGGTCGGGCTGCAACTCCGGCGTGTGTAACCGGAGAAGACGACCGGAGCCCTAGCTCCGGCGTCTTGAGCGGCGACTTGATGTGGCAAAGGTTTGACGGTTGACCAACCAATGAAGGCATAACAACGCGCCACCTCATTTAATGAGAGAGGCCAGCCTGGCCAGGTTGAGTTTGAAACGTTGCGTTTCATACAAACGTTTTTTTGTTGTTTGTTTCTGAATTTTAAAGTTGGTTTGGGCTTGGTAATTTGCTATTTGCACCCTGCGTTATGGTCCATCATGTGTTTCAACGTGACTCCAATTGCTGATGCACCCCCTCATTTTGTTAATCTTTTTCTTTCATTTATTTTTTTTTTATTTTTCTATTTGAATTTAGTTTCAATTGTTAAAATCATTTTAAAAAATCCACAAAAATATTTTTATGTTTAATTAGTATGTCAACTTAATTTTAATAATTTTTATTTTATTTTTATTTTCGTTTTATTATTTTATTTTGAATTAAATTGTTATAGTGTTTCCAATGATATCCTATTTCTAGGGTTAGGAATTTTTGTGGCTTTCACACATCATTTGAGGCCAATCTTTTGGTCACTTTATAGGCATAATATGAGGGTGTTTCAATACTGGTTTGAGGTTGGTTTGAGTTACTTTTAGTTACTCACCACTCAAGTTTTATTAACCCACGACTCTTGCTCGATTCTTTGCACATCTTGACTTGTGGATCACTTTTAGACAAGCTCTTTAACTCGTTTTGTTCCAAACTTTTTGTACATGTTACTTGACTGAGTTAACTTCTGCTTGATTATTTTTAGGGATTTTATGGATCAACTTTCCTTTTTTTTTTTGTTGATCTTTACTTGTGATGCAAGTTTGATTGAAGCATACTTTGACACTTGGTCTATTTTGGATGCATTTGCTTACTTGTGATTGAGTGATGCTTGAGATGTTTATATGATGTGATCATGTTCTGTTTGTGTTTACTTGTGGCTTTGGAATCAACTCTTTTCACTCATTTTTCTATTTGTTCTTGATTTTACAAAGTGTTGTTGCTTGGACTTGAACTTTGTGGAATGCTCAACCTAATCTTGTGATTGCTTCTTTGTGTGAACC
Source organism: Lathyrus tuberosus (assembly GCA_022829125.1). NCBI lineage: Eukaryota > Viridiplantae > Streptophyta > Magnoliopsida > Fabales > Fabaceae > Lathyrus > Lathyrus tuberosus. Next base: position 1,119,771 of record JALAZF010000199.1, on the reverse strand, counting down.
CATGTATGTATGAAGCCTTTTGTTTGATTTGTATGACATGTTAAGGGTTCTGACCCCCTTGGTTTAAGGTGTTTTATGTGATATGTTCTCACTTTTTGCTTCATGTTCCTTTGCTTGCTTGCATGAATAGTAAGTGGTTGCTTTGATTAATTTGGGTACATGCTTTGGATGTGTTGCTTGGTGATTAGTCTTGTAGGATTTGAGTTTGATCTTGACATGATGTTAATGTGTATGCTACTGCCTCTTGAGTTCTATACTTGATTTTCATGTTGCTTGAGCATTGTTGGATGTATTTGGTTTGAATTATGTGATGCATATCATTCCTTTTACTTTGTAGCTTCTTTAGTGCATCATGTTGCATAATGTGAACCTCTTTTGCATATGTGAATTGTTGATGATGATATGATGTGAGTTCTGGCCTTGTTTCATTTTCATCTTGTCTCCTTCATTTCACTTTGATATGATATCCATGTGTGTTTGATGGTGCACTTAATTCAAGTTTACTTGCATTCTTTCTTGTGTGCTGTCACTTGTGTGGTTAAGATGCGTTTGTTTGATCTCTGAACGTATTAATTGACTTGAGTTGGACATGATGATTATGATGTGCTTGCTGCCCCCTCTTGTTTTTCATCTTATCTTCCTCTTTCTTCTTCATCTCTTTCACTCTTTCTCTTCCCCTTGAATCTCAAGACTTGTTTAAGTCTTGGATTCCTTTCCCCTTAGAGCTACCTAGTCCAACTTAATTTCTGATTAAGCTTGGAGTAGGATTAGCATTAGGTTAGGTAGTTGTTTCTCTCCTAAGCCTCACTAACCCTAGGATTTCCATGCATGATAACATTAGGACTCATAGTTTCCCTTTAGAGTTTCCTTTGTGTCCTCTCTCTTCTCATCTCAAAACTTCTCAAGAATACTTAATAAAGGTTAACGTGCATTGCGTCCGAGCCTTAAATGTAGGAAATGAAGAACGAGGGGTCCCCCCTCCTCTTCTAGAGTGTTTAGCATACGTTCCATTCGGGGACGACCATGTGACTCACTCGTTCCCGCATGATAGACTTTGGCGCAATGCAAGTTACAAGCTAACTTAAAAATAAAAAAAAAACACTTCTGTCTAAAAAACTTCAATAAATAATAATGTCTTTCCTTCGGGAATTCTTCTCTCATCTCACTCACTCTCAGCGTACGAACGTGCTTCTACTCGTTCTCTTGCAAGACGGTAACGCCTAAGTCTTGATTCAGCGAGCTGCAACACCTGAGCTAGAACGTAAGCCATTCCCTAAAAAACACAATCCACCCCTAGTGAGGGGAACTGCGTCGCTCTGATTCTCATGCTCCCGATGAGATACGTAGGCAGTGGGGTAGGGCCCATGCGAGCACTTCTTTTATTTTCCCTACATTTGTTTCTTCGTTTCTTTCTGTTCTCGTTCTTTTCGCCGGTCCAGTAGCAGTGGAGTTCCAGATGATGACACCCTTTGATGCAGACAACAAGCGTGGATCCCATCGAGTACGATGGACGTGTTGGGTGCTAACACCTTCCCTTCGCGTAACCGACTCCCGTACCCGTTCTCTTGGTCGTGAGACCATGCTCTTTCCTTTTCTTTCAGGTTTACGCAGTGTTTCCTTTCCCTCTCTTGGGATAAATACACTTTGCTGGCGACTCTGTGTCTTTTACGCCACTCTCGCGTTTGTACCGTTGGATGCGAATCTTTTCGGGAGCGACAAGCAGCTCGACGGCTTCGAGCTCGGCGACGTCGAGTTCCTCGAGCAATGTCGGGGAGGAGGAAGAGCAGGACGTCATGGAGGAAGACGTCGAAGGGTCCTCCGAGGAAGGGTGAGAGATGGCCGAACCTTCCTAGTATATGTCCACGTTTGCAAAGTCCTTGGTGGACGTCTTCACGGAGGTAGGACCGACAGGAGAATGGAGGGTACACTTTCCTTCTTTAGACGAGCGGGTTTGCACGGACTTCGGGGACCACTTCACAATGTATGAGTACGCCTTCAAGGAGTTGGGCTTGAGGCTGCCGTTCACCGATTTCCAGCAGTCAGTGTTCGAGCATCTGAGGTTGGCCCCCACACAACTGCATCCTAACTCGCTGGCCTTCATTCGGGCTTTCGAGTTGGTGTGCGAGCATCTTTCCTTGGGGGCCACTCTCCCTATGTTCTTCGCTGTTTTCCATCTACAAAGACAGCTGGCGGGGAAGAAGTACGGTTGGGTTTCTCTGAAGCAGCCTCGCAAGCTGTTCAAACCATTTTCGGAGTCGATCCGGACATTCAAGGAGCGGTACTTCGTCATTGAGCCTGTGTCCGAGGTTGCCCAGGACAGTACGTATGTCTGGGAGATTGAGGTTGACGAGGATGGAAACGAGCTGCATAACGAGGAGGGGAAGTACATTGGGCGGAGACTTTACAAGTTCCCTATTCATTGGTCACCCGATCACTTCACTAGAGAGCCCAGTGATTATGTTTTTCAGTCGAGCGAACTGCGCGGGCAAGATGTCACGGCTTACGAGGCGCTGGAGAAGTGGGTTAACTCCTTCAGCCTTGCTGAGTGTTTCACGAGCAAGGGCGATCTGATCTTCGAGGAAGATGGGTGTCAGAGGGTTGAACGTCGGTTTATTAATGTTAAGGCACTGCTTGAGTGCAAGACTCCTGCGGATGCTGAGAAACTGCTTGGTAGTCTTTAGTTATTTAGACTTTGTTCATGTTATTTCTTTTCTTCGGATCTAACATGCTCGTGTTTTATTTGTGCAGGTGAGATGCCTCAGGCTCATGATTGGGTTGTGAGGAATGCTCTGGTGAGGAACAAAGCTGGAATGGCTCCTCCGAAATCTCGGTTCGCTGGTACCCGTGCTCCTCCTCCCGTTCAAGCTGCTGCGGGGACCTCCACTTCTCCAACTCCTGCTCCCTGGGGATCTCCTCTGCCTTTGGCCTGGCGACCAAAGCGGCCAAGAATTACTGATGTCGTGGACCTTACTCGGGTAGCGGAGAAAGGGAAGTTCGAGCTTCCTCCCTGCATCCTTGATAGGAGGTTCTTCGAAGGCAACTCTTTAGTTGTTCCCCGAGCGGAATCTCTTCGCTTGGAAGGCATGGACCGCCCGAGCAAGAGGGCGCTGGTGTCCCAAGACGCTTCAGCCTTAGTCCAGATGCTGGAGATGGCGACAGTTTATGCTGAAGGAGACTCTGCAACTGAGTCCGAACTCAACTCTGCCCGTGCTTCCGTGAGGCTCAGAAGAAGGCGAAAGAGGAAGCGGCCAGGTTAAAAGAGGAGAACTCTAGGTTGTCGGCGGAGAAGAAAGTTGCCGAGGAGCTGATCAGGGAGCTGAGGGCGGCCAATGCCCTGGGTACTGAGGAGCCGGATGATGTGAGAAATTTGAAGACTAGATCTGAGTTGGTCGCTCATATATTGCTGGCCGAAAATGATGGCATCGCCGTTGCGGAGGAATCCTTCGGAAACATTATGGCTCAGCTATGCGTGTTGAACCCTGGGCTTGAAATCTCTGTCTAGGGCACTCACTATCTTGTTCGTGTTGAGGATGGTCGCATTGTCTTGCCTGAAGGTCTCCTTGTCGTTACCCCCGAGGATCAGGCCGCCAAGGAGCAGGGACCCGAGCCAGAGTCAACCGAGCATGCTGATGAATGAGGAATTTGTTATTTTGTTGATGTCGTTGTAATTTGTCCGGCCTGCGTGCCATTGTACTCACTGTAATTTATTTCTGGGGGGCATGGCCCCCGGTTTATGTAACAATGTACAATTGTGGTCTTTGCGGCCACTTGTTAAATTATCGCATATTTAGCTCTGTTGTTTGCATGACTTTACTTGCTTTTATTTTTGCTAAGTGTTGTATGCATGCTCGCTGTGAATGTATGTCCGCCCGTAATAGGGGGTTCTTGACTTGAGTGACTATTTCTTAGGGGAGATTGCTCGTAATGGATGTGTTCGGAAGTGTGGGGAACTGGTTGAACTGTCGGGGAATGTCCTGGCGGGGAGCGGAGCTCAGGTCGCGTTTGAGGTCTGAGTTCGCGGCGTGAACGTCCCATCGCGAGCTGGGGTTCTGCCAATCAGGGTACTTTGACGACGACGATGCTCGATCGAGGACCGCTGTCTAGCACTTACCGGGCTCGTTACTGAGCGGGGTTATGCTTCAGTCGTATGCGACGCTTGTACCTAGACGCGCATAGTGGTCGTTAGCTGACGTTCGTCGTTGCGACGAGTTGAACCGAGGATTTAGCTGTAGTATTGTTTTAGCTTCTCAGCGTTCCATGGTCGAGCGAGTTCTTCCCCAGTGAGATGTTCTAGGTAGTAGGCCCCATTTTCCATTTTTGCCCGGACGCGATAGGGTCCCTCCCAATTGGCTGCTAGTTTGCCTTCGCGAGAGTCTTTGTGGTTTCTTCTTTGGACAAGGCTTCCCACGTCGAACTCTCGTCGTATCACTTTGGCATTGTGCCTGATGGTGATCTTTTGTTTCAGTGAGGCTTCGCGGAGAGCTGCCCCGGTTCTGATTTCCTCGACGAGGTCGAGCTCTTCTCTTAAAGATTCGTCGTTCATCTCCTCGTCTAGGGGCGACTCTGTCTGCCTAGAGGGTACGTGAACTTCGATGGGAATTACAGCCTCGGTTCCGTATGCTAAACGGAAAGGTGTCTCCCCGGTCGTTGAATGGGGAGTTGTACGGTATGCCCAGAGCACGCTGTGTAGCTCCTCGACCCATGCCTTCTTTGTTTCGTCCAGCCTTTGTTTGAGGCCTTGAAGGATGACTCGGTTAGCTGCCTCAGCCTTCCCGTTTGTTTGAGGGTGTTCGAAGGATGCAAAGTGTTATTTCGTGCCTAGTTAGGCGACAAAGTCCTGAAACTGCCTGTCCGTGAACTGCGTCCCGTTGTCCGTTACTATCGCTTGGGGAATACCGAAACGTGCAAGGATGTTTCGTTTGTAGAAACGCAGGATGTTGAGGGCAGTTATTTTAGCTATAGCTTCTGCTTCTATCCACTTTGTGAAATAATCTACGCCCACTATGAGGTACTTGTTCTGACTTGATCCTACCACGAAGGGTCCTAGGATGTCTAGGCCCCACCAGGAGAATGGCCACGGGGAGGACATAGCCTTGAGCTCGTTAGGCGGAGCCAGGTGCATGTCCCCATGCCTTTGGCATTTGTCGTATTTCTTCACGTGTTCTTTTGCGTCATTTTGCATGGTCGGCCAGTAGTACCCTGCTCGGAGAGCCTTGCGAGCAAGGGACCTTCCCCCGAGATGTTGGGCGTTGATTCCTGTCCCTACTCGAAAAATAGTCGACCGGAGGCGAAAAGAGGAAGAAACAGAAGAGTCGCCATCGAACTTTATTTATCCCATGAGGGGAAGGGAAAACATCGAGAAAACCCAAAGAAGAAAGGATAAGATGGTCTCGCAACCAAATTACGGGTTCGGAAGCCGGTTATGCGAGGGGAAGGTATTAGCACCCCTCACATCCATCGTACTCGATGGGAACCATTTGCTTGTCTATGTGTAAGGATGTTTGCTAAGAATATTGCTTTCTAAGAGTGTTCTAAGAGGGAAAAAGAAGAGTGAGAACCGAAGAATGTGAAAGAAAAAGATAAAGGAAAAAGGTGGGGAAAAGAAAAAGGAGAAGGAGAGGAGACTCGATAGGACTTCGCGGTCCTATGCCTACGTATTCCCTTGTGCAATGGGAAAGTCAGAGTCAACGTAGTTCGGAGGACTACGGGTGAAAAAATGGAAGGGGGTATGTGGACGATGGTAACATGCACATTCTAGCAGTTAGGTGTATTGCGGCTCGCTCGTGGAGTCTTATGTGTTACCTGTTTGCGGTAGAACGGACGTAACATGTCCCTTTTTGGGGAAAGAAGAAGAAATGGTGTGGAAAACGGAAGATGGATAGAAGATGGCTCGCCAAGATCATTACAATCTTGTGCCTACGTATCTTACATTCGGACTAGAATGAAGAATCAGAGCAATCGTAGTTCGACCTACGATTTGTTGGTGTTTTTTATGGACGATGTTAACGTGCGGGTTCTAGCAGTTAGGGGTTTTGCAGCTCGCTCGTGGAGTCTTATGCGTTACCTGTTTGCGGTAGAACGGACGCAACATGTCCTTTTTGAAAAGGTTGATTTTCGCCGTCAAGGCAAGATGTCACATTTGATTTGTTAAGGTTGATTTTAAGGGGCGAAATAAGTCCTCGGATAGGAACCCCTTCGGGTAGTACCCAATTCTTTATCTCAAAAGATTTGTTATGGAAATTGTGTGGCGAATACAGTTATGTCTTCATATTGAAAGACGAGTATCGAGACCACACACTCTAAAGTGAGAGTCCTAATACTCGAAGAGGAAGAGGTCTTCACCCAATCCTCTCTCTTTAGTTCAATGCAAAGAGAACTTTATTCTCTTATTAAAGTGTTTTTGGTTTTAGATGGTAAGTACTTTATGACAGTGAACCCTAACGGTAATGTCAAGCACTCGGGATAGGAGAAGGCCTTCGCCTAACCACTCCACGACCATCTAAGTTTATTGAGAAAAGTTTTAAAATGCACTCAGCACAAGACCAAGGTTTTGACTAAGGAGATGAAATTAAGAGGGAAAAAGGTTTTTGAAAGAAAGGGTGGTGGATATAGTCACGTCTTCGTATTGAAAGACGAATATCGAGACCACACACTCTAAAGTGAGCATCTTAATACTCGAAGAGGAATAGGTCTTCACCCAATCCTCTCTTTTTAGTTCAATACAAAGAGAAGTTTTGAAAATGAGCACTTGGTACTAGACCAAGGTTTTTTGACTTTAGAAGAGAATGAAAATGAGAAATGAAATAAAAACCGAAATGAAATTGAAATAAAATAAAATGGCCTCATATTGATCAAGATTTTGAATCGATTGAAAGAAATCAACTAATTATGATTTTTGCTATATCATTGGCCCAAAACAAGTTGAAATAAATCGCACATGAAAATGAAATGAAAAGCAAAGGTAAATCAAGAACTAAGATTTAAACAAAATAATTACAAAACTATTAAAATATTATTAACTAAGTTATGAACAAAAATAGTTAACAAGAAAAATAACAAAATTATTAACAAGATATAAGGAATTTTTTCTAAAAAAAATAAATAATGAGATTATTAATAAAAGTTATCAACAACAAAAATATTAACTAAAGTATCTAACAAAATAATTAACAAAATCTTAACAAGGATCAATAAAAAAAAATATTAACTAAAAAACAACATAAAAAAAAAAGAGATTTAAATATTAATTAAAAAATGCTAACTAAAACAAAAAACAAAATAAAAGAAGGTTAGTAGATATAGATAAAGGGATGCATGAATATAAACAAACTTGGGCTCATGAGCCCAACACCTACCATAAAATCTGCCAAAAAAAAAAAAAAAAGAACCTGGGCTTTAAGAGATAATCAGAAACCCTAATCTAAGTTAAATCCAATTTAATAAAAATAATTAAAAATGAAATTAAATTTAAGAAGAAAAGAAAACAGATAGTCTGAGCACAAATTGGAATGTCAAAGCGAACGAAAATCTAATCGCACCCCTGCGGCGAACCTCCGTCTCCGATCCTTCAAACCGTCGTACTCTCTCATTCGCTCTCGATCTCCTCTCGGACGCTCTCTCTCTCTCACCTTGCGATCTTCCCAATCACTCTATTTCTCTCTCTGTTTCACAGCATCGCTGAAAAATGGTGAGGATGGTCGATTCGAAACCTTTAATAGGGCGGAGTCGTGGCGGTTGAATGCGTTTCTTTGGTTTGTTGTGGTTGTTGGTGAGAGTATCTTCTGCAGAAAATAATGAAATTTGATGGTTGATTAAAGCGTGGTGGTGAGTTGGGTTTCAGAAAAAAGTGGGTGAGCGAACGATTCGAAGAAGATGAGGGTGATGGATTATGAGGAGTATTGTTTTGAAGAGTTGTAAGTGATGGAAGTCGGTTGGGATTTTGGTGCGTTGTGGAAGTTTCGTGTGGTGGTTCCGTTGATGCGTGAGATGAGTTGACGGTTGCGACGGTGGTCAACAGAGAGATGAGGGGGCAGTTTTATATGTGGAAGGTGATGGCGTTTTCGTTTACTCACTCTCCTCGTCTCACTCTTTCCTCGTCCCTCGCTCGGTGCGAATCATCTTTGTTTCAGGTATGTGAGTTGTTTGCGATTCGTGTTCGTTCGAACTCGTTCTCACTTCTTCTCCATTCTCTGTTTCGGGTATTCTAGGTTTTGAAGGGTTGTGAAAAGAGGTAGTGATTGAAGGGGGTTGATTCACGGTGGTGATGTTGTTGATGCAACGATGAGGAGCAGTGAAGGTGAGGTTGGGTGGAAAATGATGATGGTGGTGGCGAGTTGAAGAATGTTGGGTGTGTCGCGGTTAAGGAATGTTAGGTGTGTTGCTCTCTGGTTTTCGTGTTGCTGTTGTTTTTGTTATGAAAGTTGAAAGAGTGATGGAGAGGTTTGTGAAGAAAAATGGAAGAACAGAGGGAGTATTGGGTGAAGAGGAAATAGCGATCTCAAGATCAATCGTTTTTGTTTTCTGAAGTTGAGTTTTTTAGAAAAAATTTATGTTTATCTTCTCCCCCCTGTTTCGATTGTTTCCTCTCTCTTTATTTTGAATTTTTTTTGTCTGATACACTGTTGTGTTGTTGGTTGCTGTTATTTGCTGGTTTTTGCAGGTATTGTTCTCACATTTTTATGTAAATTTTGGTTGGTGTGGAGCTATGGTGTAGCAGGTTGAGCAGAATGGTTTGTGTCATTGTGTTGTCCCTGTCTTGTTGATGCAGGGGTTGGTACGGTTTTGCTTTCTGCTATGGTGCAGGGAGGTTTTGGTTTGTAGCAAGTTGCAAGGCTGTAATATGCGCATGCCTTCTCATTTCCCCTTTCTTTTTTCTTTCATTTTTGGTGTAAAAGAATGTAATGGGCTTTGTAACTTGGACTTGGTAGAAATTTATTGTTTATGTAAGCCTTTTTGAAAAATGGTAAATGAGTTTATTGAAAAAAAGAGTTAATTGGAATAAATGAATTGGACACTAAAAAAAATGGATTTGGAAATGACTCTTGGATTGTAAAAAAGAAACTTTGACATGAAATTGGAATTTTGTAGTTTGGATGGAGATGAAAATTGACTTGAATTGAATTGAAAACAAAATGGATTGAAATTGAAATGCTTGAAATTGGTTGAACTGGAAAGAAATAAAATTGAAACTTGGATAGAAACTTGAATGGAAATTGGAAAGAATGTTTGAGTGTTGAATGTATATTATGGACATAAAAATAAAATTGGAAATTGCATTAGAAATTGGATAAAAAAGAAGTGAATTTTGGATAATAAATAATGGAGAATGAATTTTTGGATTAAATGGGTAATAGAGAATGGTTCCAATGGATAATGGATATTTGGAAAGAATTTGGATTCAAAAGTGGTTTATTCATTGAATATGGATTGGATTAAGAAAAATGGATAAATAACAAAGTGGATAGAAAAAAATGGTTACGGGAATGGATGTGAATTTTGTACTGTGCCTCCACACTTGAACAACACCAAACCTTGACAAGCGACCTTGAATGCCACAATTCTTGAATTAAATCGAAGAAGAACTTCCTTGAATCAACTTTTAAGTAATGACACCACAATCTCGAATCCGTCTTAACATGGTTCTGATTGAACAATAAATCTGACGAATCCTGACAAACCTGATGGATCTTGATGAGGAGTTAAGACAATTAGAACTTAACCCTTGCTTCAAACTTAAATGGAAGAACCTCAAAGCAAATAGGAAACCCTGATTCAAAGAACCACTTGACCCCAAGCCTTAGGAGCTCAATGAAACACATGATTGATATGACCTAATGGGATGCATAGATGATAGAAATGTTATGCTATGCCAGGTTAGGGTGAAAATGAGGGTGTGACAGATGCCCCTATTTAATCTTCTTATACTTGAGGGTGAGAGTGGCAAAGGCATTCTTTACAATCAAGGTACAAGGAGATTAAATATAAGAATGCCCGGAATTTTCAGCCGGAAATGGAGTGGAATGAAAGGTGATGAATCAGTGGGATGGCTTGGAAAAGGCATCTGTCATTGGGAAAAAGGCGATTGGTTATGAGGGAGATATGATGATATGCTTGAGATGCAATGAGAAATGAACATGAGTGCTTTGCCAGTCTTGAAAGGGGAGGCATCCCTGTAGGATCCTGAGGACATATAAAAGGTTGAGATATTCCTTCTACGAAAGGTAGATAGGACTCTAGAAATAAAGGATGGTGAGATATTCCTCCTACGAAAGGTAAAGAGGACTCAAGAAATAAAGGATTACGAGAGATATTCCTCATACGAACGGTAAAGAGGACTCAAGAAATAAAAAGTGAGATATTCCTCCTACGAAAGGTAGAGATGACTCAAGAATTGTGAGATATTCCTCCTACGAAAGGTAAAGAGGACTCAGGAAATAAAGGATTACGAGAGATATTCCTCATACGAAAGGTAAAGAGGACTCAAGAAATAAAAAGTGAGATATTCCTCCTACGAAAGGTAGAGAGGACTCAGGAAATAAAGGATGGAGAGATATTCCTCCTACAAAAGGTAAAGAGGACTCAAGAATAAAGGATAGTGAGATATTCCTCATACGAAAGGTAAAGAGGACTCAAGAAATAAAAAATGGTGAGATCATGTCCACAAGAATGTCCCTATCCTCTACAAGAACTGGCTAAACAAACATGCAAATGATGCAGAATGTATGCAAAATGCTGGGGATATGAAAGTCTGGAGTGACGGTCGTGCCAAAGGTGGTTGGGCTTTGGTTAAGGTGCCAAGGATGGTTGGGCTTTTGTTGAAATGCTTGCTGGAGAAAAGGAGATAGGTAAGGTGAAGGATACCAACCTGAGATGACTTTTAAATGAGTTACCAGACAAGAATTGGTTTTTTTAAGGGGTAGACTACCAGGTGAGAACTGGTGGCAAAAGGTTAAGTTATCAGACGAGAACTGACTTTATGGTTGGCTAGACGGGAACTAGACTTTGAAACGGTGCTTACCAGACGAGGACTGGTTTTAAAATGGCTAAAGAATAGGTGACCAGACGGGAACTGGCACAGAAGTTGTTTACCAGACGAGAACTGGTGTTTTGTTTTGGTTTTCCAGACGAGAACTGGTTTTATGGTTTGCCAGACGAGAACTGGACTTTAAAGTTGTGCAAGCAAGGTGGATTTTGTATTTGGTTAAGGGTGCCGAGTATGTTCGGGCTTATGGTGGGAGGTGCCAAGATGGTTGGGCTTTGGTTGGTGTGCCAAGTATGATTGGGCTTTGGGTTGGATGGGGAATGAGCTTAACTTCCCGACACTCGAAACCTGACGATGCTACGATCAGACGGTAGATGTGGAGGCTCCTGATGCTCCAAGTTTGATCCTTTGCAGAAGTTGCACTTGCTCCTAAGGGACCCTCCTTTCTAACTGAGATGCCAAGACGACTTTGCAAACGACGGTATGAGCATAGCGACTTGACTTATGCATATTAGTTGCGCCTCTGCTCTGCCCCAAGGCTCTTTGACACTTGTTGCAAACTCCATTTGCTAGAGCCTGACAGGGTCTGCTCGACCAATCTTGAAAGTATAGAGGAAAACCGCCCCTTTGCAATTGATCTACCCCAGTTTGTAGGGTTTTTGAATGAATCCTCCTCAAATGGAAGCTTTGGGGATGGCTATACCATGACATGGTCTGAGATAATTTACCCTAGTGTCTGAATCCTCAATGGCCAGCCTTTGCTTGAGTCTCTTGAAGAACTTGCCACAGAATGGGCGTTGAAGCGACTTAACTTGTGTTGATTGAGTCTTGGAGGGATTTGCCCTTAGTCACAAGAATCTCTGGGTGGCCTACCCTTGGCTGGTGGAGTCTTGGGATGATTCTCTGCTCATCTCACTCTTGAATGTTCTGCTCCAGATTCACAAGGTTATGAGAAGGTATTAATTCGAGCCAGCACCAACGAATGATCAAGTTTCTCTCTGATTGCACTTTGTTGGAATCTTTTTGATGTCAAGTACTTGCTTACAGTTAAAATTGTTCATTTAAAAATGGTAATTTTAATGCTACGATCATGCAGGTTTTGAAAGAAATCACTTATTGGAATGATGTGATAGTGTGTGACGAATGGACCATTAGTCCAAACGCAGTGTTGATTTACTGGCGTGCAAAAGATATAGCAAGAATATGACACCAATGATGAAGATTAGTAAATCTGCGGGGATTCAGTTTACGCAACCTTGCTTTAGTACGCTTTCAGAATAAACCCCGCCTCAATTAGGTCTTTCGAGGGTTGTAACGTGGTATGGTTCACGGTTATTTGAAACAAAGGATATTAGGCTCAAATTTTGATTTGTACCCACCCCTTCTTCATGATGAACTCCAGTCCTACATTCAGTTATACTACACACATTTATCTTCCAAAAGGGTTGACGGTGTAAGGGCGAATTTGCTTGGAATGACAGTCACCTTATTTTGTTTTCGTGGATGTCAGTGACCTGGTGCCCACTGAATCGGGTTTTGCTTTTGTTGAGGATTTGAGGGCCTCTTTTGCTTTATTTATTTTTTTATCCCTAACTTTTGCATGGACCGACTTCACTTTTCGAATCCATCGGGATTGCCCTAATTTTGCCTAAGTTTTCCCTTTGGGGTGTTCGACTTAGCGGGCTTTCTTTTTTTTTTTTTTTGAAGGGTTGTGACTGCCAAGTATTTGGTCTTTGAAGAACAACCGCCATAAAAGGTTTCATCTTGAAATTCGAATGTGTAATCAGGATAACTGAACACTACCCATGCCCCAGGTTAAGCGTAAGGGTTTGGAAATCCGAAGGAAACTCCTACTTCTAGGCTCGAAGGGGTTGACTAGGGACTAACTCCTTATCTCTCCAGTGTTTAGGGGATTTGAAATAATGCCTGTACATCATCAGTGGGATTTTATCCGAAAGCATACTATTAGCAATTATGAGTATTTCATTTTCATCATCCTCCCTCAAATCTTTACTAAGACAACAACTGATAAAGGGAGTGAAATGTGGGGAAAAAAATTGTGATTTTTTTTGCAATATATGAGAAAAAATGAGTGGATACGAATGGACTTGTTCAAAAATGCACGTTCATTACATTAACAATACCATTAATAAACAACAATGTTTAACAACAAGTAGCACTTAACAGAGAAGAAACTACAAATGCAAATAAATGACAAGATCTAAAAATTTCCAATTCTGGGAATGTCTCCTGTCTGACCCACCGGCTCGAGGAGATGACCCTTATAGTCTTTGAACTCAAACAGACGAGAGGTTGACGTGCATAACCAGGCTTTCTTCTAGAAAGGATATGTAACCTTTGTCGATCAGTTGTTGCACTTTGGCTTGGTAGGCTTTGCAATCTTCAGTCGAATGCCCCATTGATCCAGCATGGTATCCACATTGCACATCGGGATCGTACCCAGGAGGGTATGGCTCTGGCAACGGCTTGAGAGACTTGGGAACCACCAGCGAGTTTTCAATCAGATGCGGCAAGAGTTGACTATATGACATAGGGACTGTATGAAGAGGAGCATTCCTTCTTTCTAGATTGTTGTGAGCCCTATGCTGACTCTGGCGCTGGTTCTGATATCCTCGGCCATGGGCTCGTTGATTTACATGAGGAGCAATCCACGGTTTCTGGAACGAAGCTATATGCATTACTGGTTGCCCATAAGGGTAGCATGGCGCTGGAAATGATGACTGCTGAGAAGATGAGGGACCAAAAGGTTTTGCTGGTACACCATGAGAATACTCAACATTTGCTATGACTGCATTGGTTTCATCCACTTCCTCTTGGGAGTTGCTGAGGGATTCATTCTCATCGGCTTGGCTATTCGAGACATTCTGGATTAGTCCACTCTTGAGGTAGCTCTCGATGCGTTCCCCTACCATTACAAGGTCAGAGAAGCTTGATGGCGTACTTCCAACCATTATTTCAAGATAAGAGCCATGCAGACTATTTATGAACATGTCAATCAATTCCCTGTCCAAGAGTGGTGGTTGTACCCTAGCTACTAATTCTCTCCACCGATGTGCGTATTCCTTGAAGGATTCATCGCCATTCTGAGATAGGCTTTGCAACTGCATGCGACTAGGAGCCACGTCTAGATTGTACTGATATCGCTTTAGAAAAGCGCTGGATAAGTCCTTCCATGATTGGATATGGCTTCTTTCTAAGTCCATGTACCAACTTAAAGATGCCCCACTCAAACTATCTTGAAAACAGTGAATCACCAGCTTATCATCATGGGTATATGTGGTCATTTTTCGGCAGAACATCACCAAATGACGCTTCGGGCAACTACGGCCTGCATACTTCTCGAAGTTGGGTACTATGAATTTTGGAGGGATTACCAAATCTGGCACTAGGCACATATCAGCAGCATCGAGCCCAGGCGTATCATGCACTTTCATAGCTTGGAGTTTCTCCTCAATGTCACGAAGTATTTCCTTTATAGGATCAGTCAATGGCTTCCTCTGGGGTCAAGTAGGAACATTTAATCGTGGAGGATCATCATCAAGAAGAAGACCATACAGTGGATTAGTTGTCACAGTGAAACCTGATGGGGGATCAACATTCTGACGGTTGCTCTCTGACTTGGCTACCTCAGCTTCCAACTTGCTTCGTCTAACTAGCCTTTCAATTCGTCTATACTCCACTTACTTCAAATGCTTCACATCTACCACAGGTTCAATGCGAGTGTCGAGAAATCAACTGCGGGTTATGGACAAAGGACTGAATGAGCTTCTCGGTTTTGGTTGGAGAATGATATGTAAAATGATGCAAAGATGCTTATGCAAATGCAATGTTACAAGGCATGGGATCAAGGATCAGAGGTTCATGCCACAGGTATCGAGGTCACAAATTCTGCAGGATAACACAACAAGATGTCCCTCACCTCGGGTGGTTAATCTATTGGTTTATAACAGGGCATTCCACGGGCTTTCAAACAAGGTCCCGTGCACTAACCCTCAAAAGTTTTCCATCATAACGACGATTCGTAAGACGGTAATCCATTCAAAGGATGAGCACAGAGTTATGTCTTAATAACCTTTGGAATAAGGTTCTAAAAGTCCTCAAAATCACGGACTCCCAGGTCAGAAACAAAGACGCCATTACGACTGATCGTAAGACATAATCATTCCCAAAGGGGCCTCATCTGAGCGGTGGAAGTCAAACCAACTCGACGAGTCCTAAGTCTCGCAAATCAGTAAGCAACCACCTCCTAGCTTAGTGTATGCTCGAAAAGCTCGGGTAGAAAGCCTTTCTCCTCACAAACCATCCCCAATAAACCCAACAAATAAGAGGAACACAAAATAATAAAGCAATAATAAAGCAAACAAAAATACACATACGACAAACAAATTAGGTTTGGCTTGCTTAGGGATTTTCTTTTGACTCCCCAGCAGAGTCGCCAGCTGTCGCTACTCGAAAAATAGTCGACCGGAGGCGAAAAGAGGAAGAAACAGAAGAGTCGCCATCGAACTTTATTTATCCCATGAGGGGAAGGGAAAACATCGAGAAAACCCAAAGAAGAAAGGATAAGATGGTCTCGCAACCAAATTACGGGTTCGGAAGCCGGTTATGCGAGGGGAAGGTATTATCACCCCTCACATCCATCGTACTCGATGGGAACCATTTGCTTGTCTATGTGTAAGGATGTTTGCTAAGAATATTGCTTTCTAAGAGTGTTCTAAGAGGGAAAAAGAAGAGTGAGAACCGAAGAATGTGAAAGAAAAAGATAAAGGAAAAAGGTGGGGAAAAGAAAAAGGAGAAGGAGAGGAGACTCGATAGGACTTCGCGGTCCTATGCCTACGTATTCCCTTGTGCAATGGGAAAGTCAGAGTCAACGTAGTTCGGAGGACTACGGGTGAAAAAATGGAAGGGGGTATGTGGACGATGGTAACATGCACATTCTAGCAGTTAGGTGTATTGCGGCTCGCTCGTGGAGTCTTATGTGTTACCTGTTTGCGGTAGAACGGACGTAACATGTCCCTTTTTGGGGAAAGAAGAAGAAATGGTGTGGAAAACGGAAGATGGATAGAAGGTGGCTCGCCAAGATCATTACAATCTTGTGCCTACGTATCTTACATTCGGACTAGAATGAAGAATCAGAGCAATCGTAGTTCGACCTACGATTTGTTGGTGTTTTTTATGGACGATGTTAACGTGCGGGTTCTAGCAGTTAGGGGTTTTGCAGCTCGCTCGTGGAGTCTTATGCGTTACCTGTTTGCGGTAGAACGGACGCAACATGTCCTTTTTGAAAAGGTTGATTTTCGCCGTCAAGGCAAGATGTCACATTTGATTTGTTAAGGTTGATTTTAAGGGGCGAAATAAGTCCTCGGATAGGAACCCCTTCGGGTAGTTCCCAATTCTTTATCTCAAAAGATTTGTTATGGAAATTGTGTGGCGAATACAGTTATGTCTTCATATTGAAAGACGAGTATCGAGACCACACACTCTAAAGTGAGAGTCCTAATACTCGAAGAGGAAGAGGTCTTCACCCAATCCTCTCTCTTTAGTTCAATGCAAAGAGAACTTTATTCTCTTATTAAAGTGTTTTTTGTTTTAGATGGTAAGTACTTTATGACAGTGAACCCTAACGGTAATGTCAAGCACTCGGGATAGGAGAAGGCCTTCGCCTAACCACTCCACGACCATCTAAGTTTATTGAGAAAAGTTTTAAAATGCACTCAGCACAAGACCAAGGTTTTGACTAAGGAGATGAAATTAAGAGGGAAAAAGGTTTTTGAAAGAAAGGGTGGTGGATATAGTCACGTCTTCGTATTGAAAGACGAATATCGAGACCACACACTCTAAAGTGAGCATCTTAATACTCGAAGAGGAATAGGTCTTCACCCAATCCTCTCTTTTTAGTTCAATACAAAGAGAAGTTTTGAAAATGAGCACTTGGTACTAGACCAAGGTTTTTTGACTTTAGAAGAGAATGAAAATGAGAAATGAAATAAAAACCGAAATGAAATTGAAATAAAATAAAATGGCCTCATATTGATCAAGATTTTGAATCGATTGAAAGAAATCAACTAATTATGATTTTTGCTATATCATTGGCCCAAAACAAGTTGAAATAAATCGCACATGAAAATGAAATGAAAAGCAAAGGTAAATCAAGAACTAAGATTTAAACAAAATAATTACAAAACTATTAAAATATTATTAACTAAGTTATGAACAAAAATAGTTAACAAGAAAAATAACAAAATTATTAACAAGATATAAGGAATTTTTTCTAAAAAAAATAAATAATGAGATTATTAATAAAAGTTATCAACAACAAAAATATTAACTAAAGTATCTAACAAAATAATTAACAAAATCTTAACAAGGATCAATAAAAAAAAAATTAACTAAAAAACAACATAAAAAAAAAAGAGATTTAAATATTAATTAAAAAATGCTAACTAAAACAAAAAACAAAATAAAAAGAAGGTTAGTAGATATAGATAAAGGGGTGCATGAATATAAACAAACTTGGGCTCATGAGCCCAACACCTACCATAAAATCTGCCAAAAAAAAAAAAAAAAGAACCTGGGCTTTAAGAGATAATCAGAAACCCTAATCTAAGTTAAATCCAATTTAATAAAAATAATTAAAAATGAAATTAAATTTAAGAAGAAAAAAAAACAGATAGTCTGAGCACAAATTGGAATGTCAAAGCGAACGAAAATCTAATCGCACCCCTGCGGCGAACCTCCGTCTCCGATCCTTCAAACCGTCGTACTCTCTCATTCGCTCTCGATCTCCTCTCGGATGCTCTCTCTCTCACCTTGCGATCTTCCCAATCACTCTATTTCTCTCTCTGTTTCACAGCATCGCTGAAAAATGGTGAAGATGGTCGATTCGAAACCGTTAATAGGGCGGAGTCGTGGCGGTTGAATGCGTTTCTTTGGTTTGTTGTGGTTGTTGGTGAGAGTATCTTCTGCAGAAAATAATGAAATTTGATGGTTGATTGAAGCGTGGTGGTGAGTTGGGTTTCAGAAAAAAGTGGGTGAGCGAACGATTCGAAGAAGGTGAGGGTGATGGATTATGAGGAGTATTGTTTTGAAGAGTTGTAAGTGATGGAAGTCGGTTGGGATTTTGGTGCGTTGTGGAAGTTTCGTGTGGTGGTTCTGTTGATGCGTGAGATGAGTTGACGGTTGCGACGGTGGTCAACAGAGAGATGAGGGGGCAGTTTTATATGTGGAAGGTGATGGCGTTTTCGTTTACTCACTCTCCTCATCTCACTCTTTCCTCGTCTCTCGCTCGGTGCGAATCATCTTTGTTTCAGGTATGTGAGTTGTTTGCGATTCGTGTTCGTTCGAACTCGTTCTCACTTCTTCTCCATTCTCTGTTTCGAGTATTCTAGGTTTTGAAGGGTTGTGAAAAGAGGTAGTGATTGAAGGGGGTTGATTCACGGTGGTGATGTTGTTGATGCAGCGATGAGGAGCAGTGAAGGTGAGGTTGGGTGGCAAATGATGATGGTGGTGGCGAGTTGAAGAATGTTGGGTGTGTCGCGGTTGAGGAATGTTGGGTGTGTTGCTCTCTGGTTTTCGTGTTGCTGTTGTTTTTGTTATGAAAGTTGAAAGGGTGATGGAGAGGTTTGTGAAGAAAAATGGAAGAACAGAGGGAGTATTGGGTGAAGAGGAAATAGCGATCTCAAGATCAATCGTTTTTGTTTTCTGAAGTTGAGTTTTTTAGAAAAAATTTATGTTTATCTTCTCCCCCCTGTTTCGATTGTTTCCTCTCTCTTTATTTTGAATTTTTTTTGTCTGATACACTGCTGTGTTGTTGGTTGCTGTTATTTGCTGGTTTTTGCAGGTATTGTTCTCACATTTTTATGTAAATTTTGGTTGGTGTGGAGCTATGGTGTAGCAGGTTGAGTAGAATGGTTTGTGTCATTGTGTTGTCCCTGTCTTGTTGATGCAGGGGCTGGTACGGTTTTGCTTTCTGCTATGGTGCAGGGAGGTTTTGGTTTGTAGCAAGTTGCAAGGCTGTAATATGCGCATGCCTTCTCATTTCCCCTTTCTTTTTTCTTTCATTTTTGGTGTAAAAGAATGTAATGGGCTTTGTAACTTGGACTTGGTAGAAATTTATTGTTTATGTAAGCCTTTTTGAAAAATGGTAAATGAGTTTATTGAAAAAAAGAGTTAATTGGAATAAATGAATTGGACACTAAAAAAAATGGATTTGGAAATGACTCTTGGATTGTAAAAAAGAAACTTTGACATGAAATTGGAATTTTGTAGTTTGGGTGGAGATGAAAATTGAAATGGACTTGAATTGAATTGAAAACAAAATGGATTGAAATTGAAATGCTTGAAATTGGTTGAACTGGAAAGAAATAAAATTGAAACTTGGATAGAAACTTGAATGGAAATTGGAAAGAATGTTTGAGTGTTGAATGTATATTATGGACATAAAAATAAAATTGGAAATTGCATTAGAAATTGGATAAAAAAGAAGTGAATTTTGGATAATAAATAATGGAGAATGAATTTTTGGATTAAATGGGTAATAGAGAATGGTTCCAATGGATAATGGATATTTGGAAAGAATTTGGATTCAAAAGTGGTTTATTCATTGAATATGGATTGGATTAAGAAAAATGGATAAATAACAAAGTGGATAGAAAAAAATGGTTACGGGAATGGATGTGAATTTTGTACTGTGCCTCCACACTTGAACAACACCAAACCTTGACAAGCGACCTTGAATGCCACAATTCTCGAATTAAATCGAAGAAGAACTTCCTTGAATCAACTTTTAAGTAATGACACCACAATCTCGAATCCGTCTTAACATGGTTCTGAGTGAACAATAAATCTGACGAATCCTGACAAACCTGATGGATCTTGATGAGGAGTTAAGACAATTAGAACTCAACCCTTACTTCAAACTTAAATGGAAGAACCTCAAAGCAAATAGGAAACCCTGATTCAAAGAACCACTTGACCCCAAGCCTTAGGAGCTCAATGAAACACATGATTGATATGACCTAATGGGATGCATAGATGATAGAAATGTTATGCTATGCCAGGTTAGGGTGAAAATGAGGGTGTGACAATTCCCTCATGGATTTTGCGCAGGATGTGTGCGACCATTTCCTCCTCGACACATTTAAACAGTGGAATGGAGAATCCCCGCCTGTATAGTTTACCTTCGACCAGGACATATGAGCAGGCTCTTCTCC
Organism: Lathyrus tuberosus; assembly: GCA_022829125.1. Classification (NCBI taxonomy): domain Eukaryota; kingdom Viridiplantae; phylum Streptophyta; class Magnoliopsida; order Fabales; family Fabaceae; genus Lathyrus; species Lathyrus tuberosus. The sequence continues at coordinate 1,099,557 of JALAZF010000199.1, read as the reverse complement.
TGATCGTGCTGGCCTCCTTTGCGTCGGACGAGAGTTCGTCTTTGGCGAGATAGTCGTAGACTGGGGTCATCCAGCAGTTGTTGTCGCCGATCACCTGCACGTCGAGTGTCGGGGAGGCCTTCTCGATGCTGGGTCGAGGAAGCACTTCCTGTATGGGATTTTTTTCTGCATTTCTTCTTCGTGTTGTCCAGTTTAGACAGCACGTCTGCTCGTACGTTATGTTCGCGGGGAACGTGTTTCACTTCCACTGTTGTGAATTTTGCCATTACCTTCTTTACTAGGGCCAAGTATTCGGCCAGGTTATCGTTTTTGGCTTGGTATTCACCTCGGACTTGGAGGGCCACGAGCTGTGAGTCCGTGCAAATGACGACTTCTTGTACGCCCATGTCCTCGGCAAGGCGTAGCCCAACGAGGAAGGCTTCGTATTATGCCTGGTTATTGGAGGTTGGGAAAGACAGCGTGAGTGATACCTCGACGATAATTCCTTCGTCGCTCACCAGTATCATGCCCGCGCCGCTTCCTGCCGAGCTTGAAGTGCCGTCGACGAAGATGGTCCACTTGCACGCTTCGCTCATGGGGGAGTCTGCGAATGTCATCTCCGCGACGAAGTCGGCCAGAGCTTGGGCCTTGAGGGCTTTTCTGCTTTCGTATTGGATGTCAAATTCGGACAGCTCCAGCGACCATTTGAGAATTCGGTCGGCCATAGCTGGTCGTCCGAGCAGCTGCTTTATGGGCTGATCTGTTCGAACCACGATCGTGTGAGCCAGGAAGTAGTGTCTTAATCTTTTGGATGCGTTGATGAGGGCCAATGCCACTTTCTCTATCTGCTGGTATCTTAACTCTGGTCCTTGCAATGCTTTGCTTGTGAAGTAAATGGGTTTCTGCCCGTCAGGCGTCTCGCGGATGAGAGCGGCACTCACTGCTTCGGTCGCAACAGCTAGATATAAGTATAGCGTTTCGCCGTTGTCCGGTCGAGAGAGGACCTTGTTGCACTCCTCGGTCCATTCGAATGCTGCCTCTTTACGGAGGAGTTTGAAGAATGGCAGGGCGTGCTGGGCGGACTTGGCCACAAAACGAGATAGTGACGCAAGCATCCCGTTGAGGGACTGGATGGATTTTTTGGACTTGGGCGTAGGAAACTCGGAGAATGCCCGACATTTGTTGGGGTTGGCCTCGATTCCTCATTTTGTTAAGTAGAAGCCGAAGAATTTTCCTGCCCGGACGCCGAACGTGCACTTCTCCAGATTGAAACGTATTTTGTATTTCCTTGCCTGCTCGAAGACTTTTCGTAGATGGGCAGTATGATCGGTTTCCTCTTGGGATTTTACGATCATGTCGTCCATGTAGACTTCGAGCATGTCACCTATTTCTCCCCGGAACACTTAGTTCATCATTCGTTGGTATGTTGCTCCGGCGTTCTTCAGGCCGGAGGGCATTACGTTGTAGTAATAGTTGCCCGATTCGGTCATGAAAGCCGTATATTTTTTGTAGGACATTGCCATTGGGATTTGATTGTAGCCCAAGTAGGCGTCCATGAACGATAAAAGTTTAAAACCAGCGGAATTATCAACAAGTTTATCAATATTGGGGAGGGGTATGCATCCTTCGGGCATGCCTTATTGAGATCGGTATAATCAATGCACATGCACCATTTTCCATTAGATTTTTTAACCAATATAACGTTGGACAGCCAAGTGGTGTACTTGGCCTCCGAAATAAATTTGGCCTCGAGGAGGTCCTTTACATCTTTTTCGGCAGCCTCCGTTTTCTCCAAAGATTGCTTCCTCCTACGTTGTGCTACGACCTTGATGGTCGGGTCAATGGTCAGCTGGTGACATGCAACGGATGGATCCAAGCCGGGCATTTCCGCAGCGCTCCACACGAAAAGTTCGGCATTCTCTCGGAGGCACGCTTTGAGCTGCTTCCTCGCGATGTCAGGCAGGTCTGCTCCGATCTTCACCCCTCATTGGGGGTCTTCACCGAACAGGACTAGCTCGAAGTTGCCATCCGGGATTGGGCGCATCAGATGGGAGTTGCTGCTAAATGACACGGATGGACCGGCTGAAGCTGCTCGTTCCTCCTGTTGGTTCTCAGGGAAGCGACTGTCGAGGCCGATAGAGTCGACCTGGGGCAGAGGCTTGGCCTCCTCGGAGCTGGTCGGTAGTGCTGGCTTGCTCGACGGTTTTGGCTTGGGCGCAATGGCGTTGAGCCCCTTTGTAGCTGCTTCAAAACACCGTCGGGCAGCTTCTATATCACCGTGGAGGGTGGCGACCATTCCTTTCGAAGTGTAATACTTCATCTTCAGGTGGACGGTCGATGGCACTGCTACCAACTCGGCCAGAGTTGGCCTTCCGAAAATGCAATGGCAAAGCGACGGGCAGTCGATTACTAGAAATTGCACCTTGATGGATCTGGCCGTTTCAGCTGCTTCGAAGGTCACGATTAACTCGACGTAACCCCACAGCTTGGTCACAGACCCATTAAACCCCTGTAAATCGGACCCTACGTAGGGGGTAAGGTGCGATTCGTCCGGCTGCAGCATTGAGAACAGCAGGGAGTACATGATGTCGACCGAGCTGCCCTGGTCGACTAGGATTCGACGAATGTTGAAGTTTGCCATTTAGGCTCTGACGAGCAACGGAATGCTTGAGTTTGGGGAGCCACCGAGGAGTTCCTCCCTGTAGAAAGAGATGGGGATGGAACCCTTCAGGGCCTGATCAAGCGTGGCCACTTTGTTCGAGCTGGTGTTGATCAGGTGTTCGAATTTCCATTTCACAGATCCCACAGTAACTTTGTTGAAACCCCCGCCAGAGATGACCATGGCGGAGGGAAAGGTCTCCCACGGGTTGTGGGCCGCGAAATATGCAGGGGAGCTGAGCCCGTCAGGGACGTTGAAGTCCTCGGGTCGCGATATGGACATAGCGACCTGTATGTTGGCGTCTTTCGAGGAGGGTACCTCCTCCTCGACCTTCTTGGACTCCTGGGCGTCCTGCCGAGGAGTGTCCTTCTTCTTCGCGAACTGCTTCAAGTGGCCGTCCCTGATCAGTATTTCAATGGCATCCTTCAGATGGATGCAGTCCTCCGTAATATGGCCGTGACTTTTGTGGAAGCGGCAGTACTTTGACTTGTCCACGTTTGGTCTATTCGGCAGCTGTTTAGGGAAACGGACCCCGGCTTGTTTGAACTCCGAATTGGCACATTCGGTCAAAATCTTTTCTCTGGAAACGGTCAGGGGAGTGTAATAATGAAAACGCCCGGAGGGCCCTTTTCTGTCACGGGAGTCGCGGGGACGGTCCTCGTGCCTTCGTTCACCCCGACGAGACGTCGAGGCTTCTTCTCCTTTGGAAGCCCGAGCGTTCTCCTGGCGGTGAGACGCTCGGACGTTGCTGGTCGCAATCTTCTCCTTATACTGAATATGAGATTGGGCTTTGAGGAGGAGGGAGTCCAAGTTCCTCGGTGGCGCGAGGCCAATGGCTTTGGCGAACTCGGAGTCCGGGCGGACCCCATGTTCGAGCAAGAACTTCTTCATCTTATCTGTCGTCGGGACCTGCACAACTTCCTTGTTGAACCTCTCGATATATGCACGGAGAGGTTTGTCTTTCCCCTGGATTATGGCTCCGAGGGAGGCCTCAGTTTTGGGATGGCGGCGAGATGCTGCGAAGTGCCGCGAGAACATCCTGCCCAGTTGTTTCCACGAGGTGATGGACTCCTCTGGCAGTTGTTTATACGATGTCATTGCTCTCTTCCGAAGCGTAGTCGGGAACAGTCTGTATTTGATGGCTCCCCGTACGCCGCGGTAGTCTAGCAGCGCATCGATGTTCTCGATGTGCTCATCGGGGTCGGTGGTCCCGTCGTATGTGCCAAGTGACGGGGGTTTCTCTAAGACTTTTGGGAGACGGGTGGCTAAGATCTCCTGAGACAACGGGCCGCGAGGCTCGTCGTCGTCACTAGAACTGGTGTATGATGGTGACCGGACGGGTTGCTCACGTCGACGGTTCCTTCGCGGAGAAGGTGAGAGGATCCTTCGAGGAGAAGGTGAGTGGTTCCTTCGAGGAGAAGGTGAGCGTGCCCGTCCTTTGGACTTGATCGGAGATTCCTTATTCCTTCGAGTCCTTTTGTGGTCATGAGCGTGCTGGTCACTGGGAGAGATCTGGTCGCGCTTTCGGGCTACGCGAGGATCATGCTCTTGGCGCAGTCTTCGGTCGATTTCTCTCCGTGGCTGCGGCCTTCTAGATTGTCGCTGGTTCCTCCGCGTAGGAGGGGATCTTGGACGACGAGACTCTTCCAGCGCCCGATCCTCTCGTTTTGCTGCAGGATCAGGGTGTTGGTTTAGTTGAGGGCCTCCAAGAGGGCTGCCATGGCCGGGTCGGCGCTGGGAGGAACAGGAACGGGCTGGAGGTCGAGAGACGGTTGATCGTTGTTGCGATCAGCAGGGGTAGGGGAAGGAGAAGCAGTGGCTCCAACCCTAAGGAAACGGGCATCTCGGAGGAGAGATAATTAGCCGTCAACGTCAGATTTGTTGACGGGGCGGATGGTTGATTGGAGAGCATCCTTGGAGCGATCTTGGGAAGACATGATCGTGATGATGTTTGAGAATTGATTTGATCTTAGGTTAAAGAAAGATGGGGAGAACAAAAATTTCCCACAGACGGCACCACTGATCGTGAAGGCTGGATCAGATCCTGTAGAATCAGGCCGCCAAGTGCGTCAGGGATGCTGGTCGTATGGAGAGGAGGGGGTGTACTTGTAAGGCACTCCGACGCTCAAGTGAGAAAGGGTCAGAGAAAAGGGGCAAGTACAAAGTATGAATTCTTAGGGTGAATATTGGATACCTGACCCTCTCAAGCAAGAGGGTTTATATAGAGCCCCCAATGCGTGGCCAACGGTCCTATTTTCGGGGCGAAATAACCGTTTTCCCAAAGAATAGGTAACTGCCCAAACTAGCCATTATGTCGAGCAAGGTGCCCGAAACTAGCCGTTATGTCGGGCATGAACGCAGTTCCGGGCACCTGTCCTTTGCTGTTCGGGCAGCGAGGAAGCCGTGCGTAACGGGCATCAATGCCGGGGAGGAACGTTGCATTCCTTGCCCGGTTGGAGGGGTAGGAAGGTCAACTTTGCCCCTCTGTGGATTGGGCTTAGGCAATTTGGGCCGCTCTGGAGCAGAGGCGGATTGGGCCAATTCTAGCCATTGGGCCAGTCCAGAACACTCTTCTTCTCCTCTAGCCCTAGACTTTCTCACTGTCAGTTCCAAAACACGTACGATCAGAAACTCATTCCAATCTTTTCCAATTCCTTTATAAAATTCCTCAACTATGGTTTTCCTCTTTTACCCTCACTCACACTATGTAATTACAATTCTTCCCTTCAATTCTCTACACACTTAATATCTCGTTTTCTTTTATTTCATTCTATTATTATTATTATTATTATTATTATTATTATTATTATTATTATTATTATTATTATTATTATTTATCCCATCTAATTAAAATAATAATAATAATTCTCAACAATGTTTGATTAAATTAATATTCACCCAATATTAAATAATTAAGGGTTAATTGTGATTTACCCCCCTGACATATGAGAGTGTTTTGGTTTACCCCCCCACCGTTGCCATAGGCAGGTTTTGGCAACGATTTTTTCAAAAAAACCGTTGCCTAAAGGCATGTAGGGGGTAAATCAAAATCCGCTCATATGTCAGGGGGGTAAATCACAATTAACCCAATAATTAATTAATTATCACTAATATATTCTATTTGGTCTTACTTCTCACACCACTAATTCCTACCCAAATGCTCACACACTCCTCCACCCTCAAGGTCTGCTCTTAAGGTTACTACCTCACACCAAGGGCATCCCCAAACACAACAAAACACACAAAAATCACAATTATACACACAACTTCACATAATTAAATTACGAAAAATGATTTAAAATAAAACGGGCGTTACAACCCCCATCTCAAGCATTTTACCCGTAGGCTCCATTCGCACACATGGGACTAAAACCTGTCAAAGTAATGGTGCGTACATCCCAAATGAGCTCAACATAAGCATCGAATCTTAGGACGACATATCTCAAGGGTTGTTTCCGACTACATGATCAAATACACAAAGCGTGATTGTATTCGATAATCATAAGGCGAACACATTCACCTTAATCACAAATCAACACGAAACCAATACATGTTCCATATAATGCCTCACCTCACCACTAGACAACTACTTGTCAAAGATACACACCGAGGCATCAAATGCAGAAGCATTGTCATCTAAGTCATCTATTTTGTCCTAAGTATCTTACTACTTCATTTCATTAGTTTCCATTAAGGTTTCCTCACCATTCTTATTTATTTTTAATCATGTTATCACACCTTTTACAAGCAATTAATCATGGATAGAAAACATGTATAAGAAACACAATAATCTATATAAAGTAATGTAGGACATAGCTAAACATGTATGTAAAGCAACCAAACAAAGAATAAGAGAAATTATCAAAGTCCTGTTAGCGTCGCCTAGCGACCAGAAGGCAAGGTAACTCACTTTCAGTATGCAGTGCGAACTCAAGGCGAGGGACAGACAGTAGAAAAATGTCACCATGGTTGCTGTGCGACCGTATGGCGAGGTCTCGTTTTCCGTTCACTGGACCTCGCATAGCAACCGTAGCAGGAAATGCATATCGCTTTCAGTTCGCTGGAAGCTCGTTGTGTGGGCGCATCAAATTCTGGGTAAATACAAATAGAACATGCAGTAACACAAAGGGGTTTTTACCCTAACTCCCACACAATTTCAACCTTAACTCAAAACCAACATATCAACAATTTCATCATGAACACAACAAGAATCGTGGCTTTTTCATGGAAATGGAAACAAAACATATCATAATCAACATTTCCAATTCTATCTAACAAACCCAACTTAGTGTATCTACCTAGAACCTACCTCAAGATGAAGATGAAGATGTTGGAATGATGGAGATGAGATGATGATAATGAAGGATGATGAAGAACTTCCTCTTTCTTCTTCCTCTAGGATTTCTTCCTTCTTTCTCTCTATTTCCTCTTACCAACTTTTTTTCTCCCCTTTAAGCCTTTTTCCCACAAAGTTGGAATGACAAGGGAAATGAAATGATACATATAAAATATCCAAAAAGATAGTAAGACCAAAAGGTCTGTGTGGTATAAAATAGTATTAATTGGTAAAATGTTAAATATTAATGTTATCAAAATGTCTCAATTGTACCAATTAATAAAAGGTCAGAGTCGAATGATATTAATTAAATCAATCTGAGCTCACTAGTTACTCTGATTATCCTAATTGATGATTCTTAGAGCACATAGGAACTCATCTAATATCAACTAATATTATTTAGAGCACTTTTGAATAATACGGGGTATTACAAGAAGCCAATAACTTAGCTTCTCTCAAATGTATCCTTGTGTCAGATTCCGAGTATATTCTTCTTTAAGCTTTAGAACCTACATACTTGGAACACACATTAGATAACACCATTGTTCTTTCAATACTTTGTTATCATCAAAACCCAAAGGATATATGTCATAAACAAATCTTGTTCTAACAATCTCCCCCTTTTTTATGACGACAAACATAACTATTTAAAGAACAATGTTGGACTATTTTAATTTTCTTTGCAACATCAAGTTCTGAGGTTTGTAAGCTCCCCCTGGGTCTAATAGTCAAAGGTTGAGATTTGTAAGCTCCCCCTAAGTTCTATATTTAAGAAAACTAAAATATGTCAATGTTGGGCTATTTTAATTTTTATAGCAACATCAGAGTCTGAGGTTTGTAAGCTATCTCTGAGTCTAATAGCCCAAGGTTGAGGTTTGTAAGCTCCCCCTTAGTTCTATATACAAGAAAACTAAAATATATCTCTTGGGCAAAAAAAATAACCAAAATAACATAAACATAAAAAATTATAAATGAACAACATTAAAATCTGAATGGGTTCAGGTTCTTTATTAAATACTTATATATCTTTCTCCCCCATTTGTCACATAAAAAAGAAGAAAAGAAGAAAAACGAAATAAATACATTCATGTCATCCTTCCTCTTTTTGAAGCCATCTGTACCTACAACAACACCAAATAACATTGCACAGAGAAAAAGAATTACGCAAAAAGTATGCTCGGATGAGTTTTTGTGAAGGAAAATGAGAAGAAAAAGATTTGCGAAGAAAGAAATTTCAAAAATCTCTATTTATAGGCTACATATATGTTGCCATCGTGCGCATTATACATAAATCGCGCGTGCGATCATAATGGTCTCCCCAACGTCTTTCAACAATGTCTATATCGCGCGATCGTAATGGTCTCCCCAACGTCTTTCAACAACGTCTATATCACGTGTGTTATGCTTCCATCTTGCACGCAATGCTAACAGTATTCAGATTCTCCTCAACGTCTCTATGACGCGCTTTATGCAGGCATCAAACGTGCAATGTAGCCCTATTACGTGCTTGATAGCCTGCATGATTATTCTGGGGGGCTTCAGCATTTTCCTCTACTCTTCTTCTCCTTTGTTTTTTTTCACCTGCTTACTTTTCTAGGAACATAACACACAAATTGTATGTGCTTAAAAATCAAAATTAACTTAAAATAAAATGAATACTTACTGATGGATTGTCTCCCATCAAGCGCTTATTTACCGTCATTAGCTTGATGGTCAGTACCTAAGGCACGTCAGGCGCAAGGGATACCCTCACGCCGATCAATTCACTTACTTTCTTTCCTTTGTCAACCTTACTACCTTTTTCTTCCAACTGGTAGCATGTCTCTAGGTCATCAACATATGGTGTCCATCCATACAACTTAAACACCACTTTTTCCTTGTTCAACTTCAAGACCAATTCACCGGCTTCCACAACTATTAAAACCTTCCCGATTGCCAAGAATAGGTGTCTGAGAATAACTGACCCTCCTAAAACTCCTTTCATATCAATCACCACAAAATATTCAGGAAAAACTAAACTATCAACATGTACTAACACGTCTTATAAGATACCAAGCAGATGAGTAACAAATGAATCAACTAATGTGAGAGTCATATTACTCGGTATGATTCTCCCAAGTTATATTCTTTAACCTTATTCAGTGGCGTGACATTGATACTAGACCCTAAATCACATAAAGTGTGTGATATCTTTACTCCACAAATAGTACAAGAGATAGTAAACTTACCTGGATCCTTCATTTTGGGTGGCAATGTTTGAGGCACTTCTGTATCATCTTTCTCCGTCATGTTTACCTATTCTTTGACTAACTTCTGCTTCGTACCCTTTATAAATACCTTCATAAATTTAGAAAACTTGGGCATTAGTTATTAAACTTCATTAAACGAAATACTTACCTTAAGCATAGTCAACATCTCTTTAAACCTTGCAAACAACCCAATCTCATCTTCCTGTAATCGTTTCTTCTTAATTATAAGATAAGGCGGTTTGATGTAATCAAGTAGTTCTGGATTGGGATCATTAAGGATATGCTTCTTAGTCCTTCTCCAAGGGGAGTTTTTATCTATTAATTATTCAATAAATGACTCCTCTATCATCTTAGTCACCTTGAGTTTTACTCTCCCCTTTTTCCGTCCTCACTTCTTCCACTATTTCATCCTCACCCCTGTTGATGATCACCTCAAAACCTATTTCTACAGCCTTGCAAGACTCACTTTTAGGATTATCTACAGTATTACCTATAAATCCTCCACTCGAGTTAAGCATATTTTTCTAGATAGCTGACTAATTTGCATCTCCAAATATTTTATAGACACATCATGGTTCCTACTCATAGTTTCATGTTTTTTATTTACCTGATCAAAGTTACTCTGTGTGGCTTTGATGAAGTTTTACAGGGTCTCTTCCTAATGTGAAGGTTTCCTTTGGATTGGAGCTTGTTAGTTTTGTTCCATACCTTGATTAGCACTTGTATTCAAGTTATTGCTCCATCAAAAATTTGGGTGATCCTTCCATCAGGGGTTATAGGTGTTGGAGTAAGGGTTATTCTTCTGGATATTGGCAAAATGAGCTTCTTCACTTGATCCTTCTAAAGAGCATCTTTCATTTGCATGTCCCTCTCCACAAAAATCACCCTAAGTGATTGTGTCTGACTGTAAAGCCCTGTATAATATATACCTAGAATAATACTATACAAATGTTTATTTGGTACTGACACCATCATAAGTGCCTAATGGCGTAATTCACATACTTGACCATTCTTTAAACATAAACACAACCTATCGTACAAGATATGGAAACTAGCCAAAATAATAAAAACTAAGACCAATATACAATATCCTCAATTGTATACAACAAACTACACAGCGGAAAACTAAAGGTAAGCTTCTCTTGAAACATCCAAGCGTAGCTCCACTTGTAAATCAAACCTGCAAATAAAACCTGAAAAATAACAACAATAATGGTGTGAGATATTAATCTCAGTGAGTTCTCTATCTTATGGATTCTCTCGGCTTTACAGGGTTCTAGCCAATCCTAACTCAAGTCAAGGGGAAGGGAAATGACCTTGAGTTCACAATCTCACACTATATGGAAACATGTTCATGAGTTCACCAACTCAAAATATCACTAGTCGGTAACCTCATCAAGGCATCCCCTTTTCCCGTCCTCTTCTACGTCTAGAAGTCGGCACGAGTCATGGATCCTTGCACTTACTTGACACATGAATGGATTCGGGTTCTACGAGCCATTAACCGTTATGAACCGTCACTTCACATGGGCCATTAACCATCACAAGCTTACACCCAACAGGCGTCATTCGTACTGCACGCGGGAATCAAACCTGCCAAGTAATAAAACATGCGTACATTTTAGAGGAGCTCTCTATATAAGCCTCAACTCGCGAAATGGCGACTCGGGGAAACAGTTCCGATTACCTGATCTCACACACAAATGTGATTGTATTCGACAATCACAAGGCCATATTTTCCTTAAGGCCACATTTGCCTTTTCACAAGGAACACAAGGTTCGCACACATGTTCCATACTAGTGTCTCACTCTCTTCTAGAACATTACTCGTCGAGGATGCACACCTAGGCATCTAACGCACGAGCGTCGCCATCTAGATTCTTTATCATAATCCTAGGATCATATCATTTGGTTTTGGGGTAAGGTTTCCTCACTCTTCTTAATTCATTTTAAGCATGCATTTTCTCTCAATCCTACTTAACAATAATTAGATAGATGAGGCATAACATAATTTACATAAGTAAAACATTTATCACAACATATCACATAAACATTATTTTCATTCAGAACAACTTTTTTTCACGCGTTAATCGGTTAACCACTTTTAGTTAATCGGTTAACACTGAACAGAATCTCAAAAACACCATTTTTCTTGAGCCAAACCACTCAATACTCATTCAAAACATGATGGATCATAATAGCAAGTTTCACCAATTAAATTCACACATAGTCCGACTATACTACGCAGTTTATTTCACATTCGAACCGTTAGAAACGTTGATTTAGAAAAATTACTCATTTATCAATTTCTAACCTAAATTCCAACAACTTCTAACTTCTACACTTAAGGTTCTACCTAGAACCCACCTGATAAACGAAGAGGAGTTTGAAGAAGATGATGAAAATGAGATGAATCCAAGCTTTTCTTCTTCTTCCAAGTTCTTCCTCTCTTCTTTCTCTCTATTTCCTCTTTCTCTTCTTTTCTCCAACTTTCTTCTTTTTCATTTTCTAACAATTATATATATATATATATATCTGTGTGTGTGTGTGTGTGTGTGTGTGTGTGTGTGTGTATAACACATATAATATAATATAATCCAACAGGGTAAAATATATTCAATATATATATATATATATATATATATATATATATATTTGTGTGTGTGTGTATATATAACACATATAATATAATATAATCCAACATGGTAAAATATCTTCAATCGATATTTTGTCGTCTCACACCAACTGATCAATTATTAGAGTTACCTTAAAATCCTCTCTTGAACTAATAACATTGATTTGTCCCTTTATTAAATAATTGATCTCTTCAAAGTTCACTAGTTGCTCTATTGATCCCAATGAACAATACTTAAAGATTTCCCAATTGACCAAAGATATAGCACAAAGACACTCATCTGATCTCACCTGATATTCAATTGAGCGTTTAGAGAATAGGGGGTATTACACTGACTCACGTTAGCTTTACTTAAGTTGCTTTCAGCTAGCTTTTTATTCAATAATTCAATTTGGGATAAAAGTACAGTATGAGTATCAACATCTAACATACCTTTGGGTGTGCTTACAGTTTTAATTTTTACAGACCTTTTGCGCTTTGAACGATATTCAATCAAGTACATCTTCTCAATCAAGTCTTTAACTTGTGGTTCGGTCATTGTTCTAATTGTGCCTCCCTCAGAAGCAACTAACAACATGGGTGTTTGACTCTTTAGAGCTTTGATAAAATTCTGCATTTGCTGCATGTTATTCATATTATGATTTGGGCACATGCGTAACAAAAGTTTAAACCTTTCCCATAAGTCATACAATGATTCAATTTCCTGCTGCTCAAAATTTGTAATTTATGTTCTTCGCTCAGCAAACTGAGTAGTGGTGAAGAATATCTCCAAGAATTTGTCCTCAAGCTCCTTCCATGTTCGCATTGTTCCATTTGGAAGGAAAAGTAACCAGTCCTTAGCCCTTCCAATTAGTGAGACACCAAACAACCGTAGCTTGACTTGGTCTTCAGTGACATCAACTGGTTTGCACATCAAAGTTGTTTCGTAGAAGTGTGCCAGATGCTCCCACGGGTCCCTAATCACGTTCTTGTCGAACGAATTGTCTCTTAAACTTGAAAGCATAAAATTCTTAATATCAAAGTTAGTGGGGTCTACCGGTACAAACCCTCTAGAAAACTTTCCTTCATCGATTGTTTTGCAGTAATCCCCCATAGTTTAGGGTTATTCAATTGCCATGGTGATTTACTCTTTAGTGTCCGAAGAAATCAGTGAATGATCTTCTACTAAGATCCTTTGAGCTGGTGTTGCTTATCTAATTTCTCTCCTGATAGCATGTGCAGTTCTTTCAATTTCTGGATCAAACGATGTCAATGTCGATCCTGAGCTTTGCATACAAAAACAAGAAATACCTTAGTAGTACTGCAATTAACGAGAAAATAAAATCAAAATAAAAAACTAAGAAAAATGTTGCACAAGCGTTGTTTTGTTGAAATTATCAACAGTTCCTAGCAACGACGTCGAAACCTTGATAACTTCTCGGCAAGTGTACCGTTAATGTCGCAGTAATAAAAAAGATTGAATCCACATGGACTTCTATTTAACAAGAAAAAAATTATGCAATGCGTAGAAAATAATAAATTGGGGGTCGAGTTTTAATTACGAAAAGAAAATAAAGTGTCCTGACAAATTTACGAAAGCGGGCAGGTTGTGTATAGAATCCCCTATTTATCTATTATTGATGTTTGATGTATTACATGAATAATAACGTCGCTACAATCCCACAACGAATTAAAAAAACCGTCGTACCCAATCCCTTGGTGTATAGCTCACTAATCAATACTCAGATTTTTCTATCCCTATTACACTATCGTAAGTAAGATTAGGCAATGCAATAGAACGTTAATTCCTAAGCCATTACTCGGGGTCTCCTATCCCTATTCAACCGTCATAACTTTCTAGATGAGGTAACAACAGCCAACATTACCTTCTCTATCTAATGGTAACTTGTTTTGGATCCAACTAAGGCTTTAGAGATAAAGTACATTTGACTTTGAATGGAATTCACCTCTCTTATGAGGATGGCGCTAACTGATTCAGTAGAGACGACAATATAAAGGAATAAAACTTCCCTTACAACTAGGTGGGATATTGCTGGTGGCGTTGATATGTTCGTCTTCAAGGACGTGAATGCTCGCTCTCACTCCGATGTCCATTCAAAGTGTGCTTCAATCCTCACCAACTTGTAGAATGGTAGAGCGTGTTAAGTTAATATGGAAATGAATTTATTTAAGGTCACCAACATTTCATTCAGCTTCATCACTTCTTTCTTTCTTGCTGGTGCTGCCAACCTGATGATTGCTTCGCATTTATCCAGGTTTACTTCTATCCTTTTTATGTTAGGTAAAAGCCCATAAATTTATCGGTTGCGTCCCCAAATTTACGTTTCTGTATCGAGTCTCATGATGTATTGTCAGACACTCCTGAATATCATATTATAAGATGAGCTTCAAATGGATTGTGGATTCGAGTGCGTCTATTGTCGCAATAAACGACGTTCCTAAGATGGAATTGTAAATACTTTTGTAAGGGATGGAGAGGAATCATACATTCACAGTTATCTTATTTTTTTCCTTCTCCGAATGATAATGGTAGATATATGGTTCCATGTGGACGGGTTGAAGAATCATTGAACGCTAGAAAAAAAATTTTCCCTCACATGCCTTCAAATCATTCATGTGCAGCCTTAACTTCATGAAAACTCTAAGGTACATCATGTTGCATGAACTTCAGTCGTCGATGAGGATCCCGATATTGAGTGATATGCTATAACGATAGTTACGACTTGTAGAAGCATCACATTAGGAGTTCCAACCATCTTCTCGTGGTAAAAAAACTAGAATAAATCTATCTTCTTTCTGTTTTTGGATTGTTATTATTGATGATTTGATGGAATTTATAGATGATATGATTGGAATTAAATTATCGATGAAGGCATGGGACAATCAGGATGTTAAGGGAGCTATGCTGCTTTATGTGGTTCGATCAAAAGTCATCTTCTTCCATCGAGTGTATACGTTGTTGTGATTCGTGATTTTGGATCATACGGGTTTGATTTTTGGAAAATCACAGGAATCAAAAGTCGATTCCCACAGACGGCGTCATTGTTTCGCTGTGGAACCAAAAATGCTAGGTAAAATGCTAGAATAGAATACTTATGACGTAGAGTGGATCTCCGGTACGACAGCACGAGAATGGACCTACAAAGTTAACACTTCAATTCCCAAATCAATATGAGAATATAGAGTAGAGCGAGTTATGAGTTCGAGAGAAAATACCTCAAGTTTTCCATAAAATGCTTTATCTATGAACGACGGATATGGACATTCCATGCCATTTCAACGTGAAACATGGAAGACCATTTGATGACATCTAACAGTGTACATCAATCTCTGATGTGGATCGAATGCAAAAATCTTGAGTAGAGTTCCATTGTATCTTCCCTTTAGTGAAGTGGTCAGGAATGGTGATTGAACTTTTTCTATTGTGTATATATTGACAATTTTGATAAATGAAATACAAATAATTCTTCCACATTTTTATTAATAAGTAATTTATATTTATCAGCTAAAACTTCTTAATTGTTTATCATTCATAAAGATCATCCCTATGACATAACTGATCGTGAGAGATTCTATTTTTAGTCAAAACCTGCACCCCCATTAACATGCTCGTTACTTTACTCAAATATAAGTTTGGAATTAGTTGAAATTGCGATTTAAATATATCAATATACACAATGAGCTTGACAAAGTAAACCATAATTGTTTATTCAGTTTTCACACATAAAGTCAATAATTTGTATTCTTCTACAACTTGCTCATCAATTCACCACAGGATAAGCTTAACTACAAAACTATCGTCCCCATGAAATTCAAAGCCGCGTGCTACATTGCTAGGTTCCTAATTCATTCTTTTATTAATATTCTTTCTCACATAACTAAACCATATTATTATAAATTGAGTTTCATATAGTTCTCAAATTCACACGAAGCTAACTATAGCCAATAAACATGGCATGGTCAACCTCAACCTCTTCCAATACTCCTCAACAAAAGCATGAAGTGTTCCTTAGCTTTAGAGGCGAGGACACACGCTACACCTTCACTAGCCACCTTCATGCTACTCTAACCAGACTTGACGTCGGGACCTATATAGACTACAATCTCCAACGAGGAGATGAGATATCGTCGGCACTTCTTAAGGCCATCGAAGAGGCAAAGCTTTCCGTCGTTGTTTTTTCGAAGAACTACGGAAACTCTAAGTGGTGTTTGGATGAGCTTGTGAAAATACTTGAATGTAAGAAGAAGAATGGACAAATTGTTTTGCCTATTTTTTATGATATAGAAGCTTCTCATGTACGCAACCAAACGGGAAGTTACACGGAGGCTTTCGCTAACCATGAGAGAAGATTTCAAGGGAATATGCCGAAGGTGCAAAAATGGAGGGAGGCTTTGAGAGATGCAGCCAATCTCTCAGGTTGGGATTGCTCTGTCAACAGGTAATTATCTGGGTGTCCGTGTCTGTGTCTCTGTATCTGTTTTGTGTAATTATTTGTGTCTGTGTCTGTGTCTGTATCTGTGTCTTATTTCGTAGCTTATTAGATCCTTTTAATTCACACAATAAGATGATTTCTTTAACCATGATGATGATTACATGTACACTTGCAGGATGGAATCTGAACTTCTTGACAAAATTGCAAAGGATGTAATTGAAAAGCTAAATCGAGTATATGTTGGTGATCTAGATTATCAGATTGGAAAGTTGGAGCAACTTGCGACGCTGCAATATCAATTCTATCATAGCATTATTACTGTTGATAATCTGAACAAGTATAATGCAACTGTTAAACGTATTACAGAACTTAAAATGGAGAGAAGTCTTCGTTTGCTTCGCATGTCCCCTGAGATGCTTTCACATTTGGGGTAGTCTAAGAATAATGATGATTTTCCAATTCTAATGTATGAGTTTTATGAGAAATTAATTGTTGTGGTTAATTTTATGAATTTCAAATTTTCTGAATTAGTTATTCTATTATATTCCTCATGGCGCAAAAACGGTTTTAGACAGCGCTTTTTTAGCCTTTAGACAGCGCTTTAAAGCGCTGTATAAGCCAGCGACGCTATAGGTTTAGACAGCGCTTTTGGTATTACCAAAAGCGCTGTCTAAAGGGGCGTGTATTTAATGAAAAGCGCTGTCTATGGTACCTTTAGACAGCGCTTTTTCACATTATATGGATTACTTTAGACAGCGCTTTCGTCAAAAGCGCTGTCTAAGCCCTACCTTTTTTTGACTTTTTTGGTACACCTTAGACAGCGCTTTCTCCAAAAGCGCTGTCTAAGACCTTCCTTTTTTGACTTTTTTAGTACACCTTAGACAGCGCTTTCACCATAAGCGCTGTCTAAGACCTTCCATTTTTGACTTTTTTAGTACACCTTAGACAGCGCTTTCACCATAAGCGCTGTCTAAAGTGGACCTTAGACAGCGCTTTCACCAAAAGCGCTGTCTAAGGTGTACGAAAAATTTTATATAATTTTTTTTTAACCACAATTTTACCAGGTTTTTTCAACCAGAATTTGACCTGTAATTTTCAACCAGCAATTTTTTTCAGAATTGGCAATTCAAACCATTGGCCTTTCTACACCAAAATTATATATCCAAAATTGGCATTTCATACCAATATATATATTTAAAATTACAAACCAAAATTGTATATACACCTATTTATAATTACAAATCATTACATTTTTCTACAAATGCACATTTTACTTATTCACCAAAATTGCATCCAACCAAAGCATTGCTTCCAACCAAAGTTATTGCTTCCAACCAAAGCATTTTTTCTACAATGCACATATTACTTATACACCAAAATTGTATATACACCAAAATTGCATCCAACCAAAACATTGCTTCAATCTACATTATAGGTCCTGAAAACACAAAGATTGTAATTCAAAGTATTAAAATTCAAAGTATATACACCAAAAATTGTAATTCAAAGTATATACACCAAAATTGTAATTCAAAGTTTGTAATTCAAAGTATATACACCAAAATTGCAATTCAAAGTATATACACCAAAATTGTAATTCAAAGTATATACACCAAAATTGCATCCAAAATTGTAATTCAAAGTTTGTAATTCAAAGTATATACACCAAAATTGCAATTCAAAGTATATACACCAAAATTGCATCCAACCAAAGCATTACTCCAACCAAAGTTACACATATTAAAATTCTCATCAATTAAAGTAAGAGTATAATATTATACCTTAAGTTTGTAAAATTCCGAGCTCCATAATGTATTGACACCACTCCTCTTTGATTTCATCCAATAGAGCCTTTGTGTAAGTAGCACTCCTGAATTCTTCAAAATACTACATAATAATATAACATATAGTTTGATTTAGTTTTAACTATTTCATTAGACAATATGAGAGATATGTGTTAAAATAACTCATAAGTTAGAAATACATACATCGGGTGGAATCTCCATTCGATCCAACGAAATAGTGTCTCTCATAAATCTCAACATGAAATAGCCGCAATCTATTTGATTGCGTTGCCGAGGACACTACAAATGAAAATAAAATATGGATAAATTCTAAGTTTTATCAAGTAAGCATCACTAATATAATAAAACATGTGATAATTAATATACCTTCACATAATTCCATGTAATGGTGTGGTCGATTCCCCGATGTTCTAGGAATGCTTGTATAGTGCTAATCATTTCCTAAGGAATCCAGATAATACACTACTCCGCGGATAAGATTGATTGCAACCAACAACCAATGTCCACTGTAAGATTAAACAAGTGTTAGATAGAAACTTTCTACACGAAGTCAAAATACAAAAAAAAATATAATAGATGAATTTAGAATGAAAATCTAACCCAGTATTAAACGGTAAAAAGTACAACTTTTCCGTTTCTTGGTTGTCCATAAAGACGTTGCGTATATACGCATGGACCTCATTTGGTTTCGTCAATATTTCGGTTAAGTTGACAGCGCTGGGGCATAAGAATGCAAATCTTTGCTCCAATCCCCGGGGGCGCATAAAACTGTCATACAGAAACCTGAAATAAAAACATCATTAACATTAGAATATTCATTTGAAAAATAAAGTAAATAAGTTGTTCAATTACCAAAGTTAGCAACAACATTACCAAAGTTAGCACATATTTTATTCTTATATCCAACAACAGTCCAACATTAGCAACAACATTAACAACATTAGTAACATTATCAACATTAGCAACAGTCCAACATTAGCAACAACATAAACAACATTATTATCAACATCAACAACAACATTATTATCAACATCAACAACAACATTATCAACATTATCAGCAACATTATCAACTGAAACTCTGAAACTCTGAAACTTCCAAACTGAAACTCTGAAACGTGTAAAATGTGTAATACTCTGAAACGTGTAAAATGTGTAATACATCAACAACAACATTATTATCAACATCAACAACAACATTATCAACAGCAACATTATCAGCATACCTTATAAAATGTGTAATAATCTGAAACTCTTAAACTTCCAAACTGAGTGACGAAAACGCGAAATGAGAGAGGAACAGACGGTCACGGTGGAGTAAAGGTCGTCGGAGTCGCGAAATGAGGGAGGAACGGTGGACGACGGCGCGGTGGACGACGGCAAGGGTTTAGCTCAGGTTCGCAAGTATCCGTTCGCAACAGGGGAGGGAGAAGAAAGAGCGCAAAACTGAAAATGAAAACTGAGTATATTCATATATTTTAATTTTATTAGACCTTAGACAGCGCTTTTAAACAAAGCGCTTTCTAAGGTGGCCCTTAGACAGCGCTTTAAAAGCGCTTTCTAAGATTGGCCTTAGACAGCGCTTTTGTTTTTATTTTTTTAAATATTTAAGACCTTAGACAGCGCTTTCCTTAAAAGCGCTGTCTAAGGTCTTATATTTTTTTTAAATTTAAAAGGCCTTAGACAGCGCTTTTAAGGAAAGCGCTGTCTAATATTTTCCATTAAATTTTTTTAAAAATTTAGAAGGCCTTAGACAGCGCTTTTCACTAAAGCGCTGTCTAAGGTCTTATATTTTTTTGCGCTTTTCCTTTATTAAATTAATAGATTCCGTGTTTTTGACCTATAGCAGCGCTTTTGTAATAAAGCGCTGTCTAAGGTGAGATGTTATAAGTCCTTTTTGTTGTAGTGTCATGTCAAGTGTTTTCTAAAATTATGGGAAAATTATTATTATTATTAATTTTTTTTTCTTTTTTTGAAGTAAAGAAACTTTGTTAAACCAAAGATAGAAGAATAAACATGGTGACACTAAGGTCCAACCACAATCCAAGACAAAAAAGACAATCTAAAACCAACACTAATTCACAATTAGATTAGCTATATTCTTCCTAATCTTAGGATTACACCAACCTCTATAAGTAAGAGTATTAATCATTATACTCTCAATGTCTATATTATTCACATTTTTGCCAAAGCTAGTATTATTTAGGCTTAATATCCTTTTTGGTCCTCTAACTATAGGGGTGGGTCCAATTTGATCATCTTTCTTTTAAAAGTTTCAATTTGGTCTCATACGTTATTAAATAGGTTCACGTTTGTCCTTGCCGTTAGAAAAGTTAAAATTTCACTTAAAATGTTGATGACGTGGATTGGATGTGTTGATGTGTATGTTACTGAATGGGAATGTGGATTAAATTTCATAAACTTTAATATAAAATATTTGGACTTGAAGCCCATATTCTTAATAATAGACCCAATAGTCAAGTTTTATTTTTATTGTGTGAACAAACTATATAAACACTAAGCTTTGTTATTGAATATTCTATGTGGGACTTCACCCAGGCCATGAATGGATTGTTTCAAACTTCCAAGTTCACCCAGAACATAACACAGAACAACAACATAGTAGCTTGACATGGGTAATTGAGAATTCAATTGGAAGGCTTACATGCAACAGCTTGACAGTGAAAACTATGCAGTAGCTCAAAAGAAACTATGGTAATTAGATATCAAAAGAAACTATGTATAAGAATTAAAAACTTTTGGAAATAGTAAGATATCTGAAAATTAAAGGTAGAATATCTTAAGCCAAAAGGTCTAAATCTATAAAACATAACATACATTCAGTGATATTAAAGGTAGAATATCTTAATTGTGCAAAACTCAATCAGTTAGTTTATGTTGTACAGGTTTGCAATGTGTAACTGACTGAATCCAATCAGTTAAGCTACACTGACCTTGTAAATACTGAAACACAATGAGTTAATATTCCTTTGATGTGAAATGGAAGAAAAACATATTGCAAAATTGATTGAAATATACTTGTATGTATATGTGATTCTTCCAATCATTTTCTGATGTAACATTGCATGTCAGAAGATCGTTCCTAGTTGCAGCAACAGTAGGGTTCCCTTTCCAATAAGCATAAGGTACTCTATCCTTCCACTTGGTCCTTTTGTTCCCTTCTTTTATATCTTTCATGATTCCATTCCATGGCTTTATATTTATCTCAGCCCTATTTTACATAAATAACATTAATAGGAGAAATATTTATCAGGCAATGCAAAAATATATAGTGCAATTACGTACCATCCCCAAAAAGACCAATCAGGAAAGACAATATCCAAGCTCCATTGATCTGAACAATATCCAAACAAAAGAACTCATTTGACAGAATAACCGGTCTATCTTCGCAATCGAACATTAGTTCCAAATCATGGCTATTTCATTTAGACATGTTACACTTGCACCCATTGTCCTTATTACCTGGGTGATCACAAACTTCCGCTTGCACTTCTGAACTATTTTCAAAAAAGTGTCACAGGCCATATCCTAAAATAATGAAAACAGGATTAATATATATTATCAACAGAATATTACATTATTTAAAGTGTAATGCAGACTATTTTTTAATATTTGACAGAGAGAGACATGCAGATATTATAAGGTAAATATAGATTAGAATAATACTCCAGCAAGCCATAAATTAGACAGTGTTCACCGGCATATAATATATAATTGAAGTTAAAGAGTTGAGTTTTTCATCGGATGATAGATTACAAGTTGAAACTGAAAGTAAGCTTCAAAAGGATAAAAAATAACCTGAACTCCAGGATGTGTTTCATGCATAAATTCGAACAACTTGTTAACAACAGTTTTAAGAAACTTCCAATGAGCTCTTAAAAATCGTGGATACTGGCCAACAACGTACCTACCAGGATGGTATCCAATAAATCAAGCATTAGGATTGGTTGACCTTTTGTTGTCCCTTGTCTGGTGAGGTTCCACTAATGTGGAAATAATAAATGAGCATTACAGAGTGAAGTTATAGTTCTCTGTGAACGGATTTAATTGTATTGCTTGATTTCCATTTTGGATGTTTTGTTATGAAGGAATGATTATGGAATGAACTTCAGTTTATGGTTACAAGGTGGTGAGTCTTGAGGTGTTGTTAGCTCACATGGTTATGGTGTGGTGTGCCATGGTTGAATAGCAGTAGTCACAAGTGAAGGTTTGTGGTAGGTTTTAAAGTCCTACATCGTGTGGGTGATGCTTATATTGATTGTATATATATATAACACAAACAATGCTTTATAAAAGTTTGTGGGGTGAAGAAATGAACTAGCCATTTGATTCAATAAATTTGTTTTTAAAATTTGTATAAATTTAATTCTATATGAATTTCAAAATAAAAAATTAATGAAAAAAATTAATTAATAATTTACTAATAAAATGACAAGGATAATGAAAAAAATATGAATAATAAAAAATTAATAAATCGTACGCCACGTCATCAAAAATCGCCACCTCAGATGCCACGTCACTTATTTCTAACGCCGTTATCAATATTTGACGGAAAAGACTAATTTGATTCTGTTAGATAACGTAAGGGACCAAATTGAAACTTTTAAAAGAAAGAGGATCAAATTGGACCCACCCCTATAGTCAGAGGACCAAAAAAGGTATTAAGCCTATTATTTATATATCTCCAAATCTCAGCAATCGTCTCCGCCGCTGCACTACAGATCAGAAAAACCTTTTATCCCTTACCATTCCCAACCTTGATGATCCACTGAAGTTCCTCTTGCCAACCATTAGGATCATGCTCAATACGCAACCATGTAAGAACCTGCTACCAAATTCTCTTTAGCTGAGGGCAAATGAAAAATAAGTGCTCAATTGTTTCCACCTGCAAACAGAAGTTACAGGTATCATCCATCAACATTCCAAATCGCTTAAGACATTCCCTAGTAGCCAATTTGTTATGCAGGTCATCCAGAGAATAAACAACGCCCTAGGCCTTGCTAGAGTTTTGTGAAAAACGAATCTCCAATCTATTTTCAGCCCATCTTCCTTAATATGATCATACACTTTCCTGGTACAATACTTGACTATCATGAGGGTCCAGCCAGACATAGTTTGCATAATATCACGTTGCTTCAATATGGCTTTGATGATCCACGACATATTCTTCTTAGCCTGCACATTACGTAAATCATTCCCTTTGAAGTAGAAGGCATGAACCCACTTCACCCATAAATTGTCCCTCTTTTTGCTCAGGTTCCAAAGTAATTTAGCAATACTAGCCTTATTTCATTCATACAAGGATAAAATATTCAGACCACCATGGCTTCTAGCAGTGCAAACCTATTTCTAAGCTACAGGATATTTATTCGAAATAGACTCACTCCCATTCCAAAGGAAGGATCTGCACACAACATCAATGGCATGGATAACTTTCTTAGGGAAGGGAAGGCATTGCATCCAGTAAGAGGACATAGCTACAATAATGTTATTGATAAGTTGGACTCTCCCAGCATAGCTACAATCATGGATATTCTACCCAGGAACAAACTAAGCCTGACTTTGATTGATGATACTAGTCAAAACCTTACTCATTCTACCAGTCAAGATTTTTGAAATAATCTTGTTGATTGTGGTACAACAAGAGATGGACCTAAAGTCCTTAACATTTTTGCCAGCATTACCTTTAGGAACAAGAGATGCCAAAGTAGAGCTGACGGTAGGGCACATCCTGTTTTGATTGAAGAACTTCATAACTGCAGCAATGACATCATTCTTGACAAAACTCCAAGAAGCCTTGTAGAATTTAGCCCCAAAACCATCAACACCAAGGGCTTTAAGGTCTCTAATATCTTTAAGGGCTTGAGTAATCTTAGTATCAGTAATAGGCATCTCTAGCATTCTCTTTTGTTCAACTGTTAATTGAGGCCCCTCCCTCATAGCAACAATATCAATCCCATCTAGGTTCACATTAGCACTACCCATTAGGCTACCTTAGAAATCCAAAACTTCATTCTCAATGTCATCAGGATTAGTCAAAAGGGTGCTATCTTCCTTATAGATAGAAGGTATCTCATTTTGGCCTTGCTTTGCCTTAACTTGAGCATGGAAATATCTATTATTTCCATCTCCCATCCTAAGCCAGCTTATCTTAGATCTCTATCTGAGAATTTTCTCTTCAATTTCACTCCATTTAAACACCTCTTCAGTGCCCTCTTTGCGCTTCTTAGTTAACTCAGAATTATCCCTATCATTCATCAACTTCTCCTAAGTCTTCAGCAAGTGCAGTCTAGCTTCCTTTAAAGAATGAGATGCCCTTATCAAGGGTGTGCTAAGGGCTCTGATAGTCTCTTGAACTCTAACTAGCTTCCTCCACAGTACAAACATGGGACAACCAATAATAGGGATCTTTCAGCTCTCGGATATCTCCTCATGAAAGACAACCATATCCACCACACTGTTAAGAACTTTAAAGTGACAATTCCTCTTCTACCTATCATTCTCAGGATTATTCAGCAGCAGCAAAACAAGGTCAGATCCACTAGGGGGGATAATGCTCAGGGTCACATTATTTACTTTTGATGCCACTCAATATTAGCCAAGGCATGGTCAATCCTATAATAGATGATATTCTCACTACGCTTGTTAGACCAAGTATAATAATCACCAGAACTATCCATTTCGCTTACGCCAGTTATGTCTATCATAGATCTAAGGTTCTCGTATTCACTATCATGAACCAATTTCCCCCCTCTTTTATCCACAGTTTTCAAAACATTGTTGAAGTCCCCAACCAAAAACCAAGGTCCCTGCTGAGCCGTGTGGATTTGGTACAATTCCTTCCATAACCTCTTCCTATGATCTAGTTGATTAAGATCATACACAACAGTGAACCAGAAAAGAAATTTCCCCTCTATGTCATATATTCCACAGTGGATGAGTTGCACAGAGCTAGTAACTTTCCTAATCTCAACTTTAGTATTGTTCCACCATATCCAAAGTCTGCCATTATCACAATTATTGTAATTATCCATGTAGATACATTTAAGATTGAGTTTACCTCTAATCTTATCAGCTTTATGTTTTTTAACTCTGGTTTCAATTAACACAGTTATCATGGGATTAAGAGTAAGAAGGCGGAAGCTTACCTCTGTGGTCTTAACCATTTTATTGAGCCCCTTGACATTACAGGACACGATCATGGGACCTTGTTTTGACATACCAGAGGATCATTCAAAATCCCTAGTAGTCCAAAACCATTTTGACACTGGATGGAAGCTCCTTCAATGACAACCCCTTTACCCTTATCGCGTATGTTGCTTGTAACTTTTGTCCACTCTCATTTTCATCATTAGGTGTATCATCCACATTGGTGGGTTTCTCCTCCAACCTGTCTTGTGGCTTTATCACTTTTGGCCTCCATTCCTTAATAGGCTTCATTGGTTTGTCACAATTATGCCCAACCTTTTGGCAGCTCGTGCAGTACAACAGCTTCCATTTATATTCATTAGGTTGCTTCATACAAGTACCCTCAGCATCTTTAATTTTTATATCCTTCTTTAACTCTTGAGTGATATCAACTTCCACCAGAATGCGAGCATAAGAAACTTTGAGCTTATTCTCCGTGCAGTCATCCGTCACCAACGGAGTACCAATTGCATTTCCAATCTTACTAAAGCTGTGAGCACCCCACAAGTGAAGGGGCGGTTGAGGTAGCTTCACCCATAGAGGAATTGTTCTGAGCATATCCCTTTTCATACTAAAATCAGGCTTCCATTCACGAAGCAACATTGACATGTTATGGATTATATAAGGCCCTTTCATTAATACTGAGTCCTTATCCAGAAATTTCACAAAACTCCAATGCTTCAACATAAATTGTTTGACCGCATTCATACTCAGATCCTCGACTAATACATACATGATGAGTGTAGATTCCTAAAATTTCACTTCTGATTCGATGTCATCTACCTCAATCTCAATTTCGATCTCTCCATCTATCACCTTTGGTGCCACAAATTTCGTAGTCAAACCCTATGAAGAGTTCCAATTTTCATTTATAATATCCACCCACAACTTTTTATTCTCATGGTTGGATTCAATTCAATTTTCTAGGGACTCATCTAGGGTTACCTGGTTTTGTTCAATCGCGTCTTCCTCTTTAGTTTGACTCGCCTCATTTTGAGATTCATTTAATTCCACGACTTCCACTTGTTCTGCACGACCTTAAACATTTTGATTATCAGTGACCACCGCAGGATTTTCTGTTGACGGGGGCACCTTCCGATATGGCCGCCCTCGTCCTCTTCCTCTCTCACACGTCATTCCTTTTATTATTATTATTATTATTATTATATTAAATTTTGTTTGTTTTATTCATTTTTAGATAGTTTATATTAAAAGATTAATTACTATGCACTATTAGTATAAAAATATTTAGCGTGTAAATTCATCACCGTCATTTGTTTGCATTATTTTATAATTGGTTAAAATAAAAGTCAAACTCTTCTCAACATCCAATGTCTCGGATTAATTGACTGTGTAACATATTTTTCGAGAGCAAAATATTTCCATGTGCATTAATGATCTTTCCGGTTGATCAAAATCTGAAGTGGGGCAGAGACTTCGTCTTCGATGCTGGAATCCAAGAAGTAGGGGGGTGTACCTACAAGGCACTCTGATGCCAAAGTAAGAATCGGTAGAGGAGAAGGCAAGTACATAGTAAGAATGTCTTAGGGTGATTTAGGAATACCTGACCCTCTCAAAGGAGAGGGTATTTATAATGCCCCCAGGGCTTGGCCATTCGTCCCCAAAAATAGGTAACGGCCAAAAACTAGCCGTTGTGACAGGCAGACATGCTCGAGACTAGTCGTTGCTTCGAGCAGGGGCGTGGTGGCGGGCAAGCGCGTCGTGGCGGTTCTTGGATAGTTGAGCCGTGCGTGACGAGCAAAGATGTGATGAAGGGTAGCTGATCCTAGGGGTCAGCTGGCCAACCCTCCTTGACTGAGGGGCAGAAGAAAAAGTGCTTTCCTTTGCCCTCAACTGGCAGAGCTTAGGCTATTGGGTCATTCTGGGTGCAGAAGTGGATTGGGTCATGCCTAGCCATTAGGCCAGTCCGGAACAGGAGCTCCCAAGTCATTGCTCTTGAGCATAGGAGTGATGACTTAAGGGTAGCCCGTGATCCCAATGAGGAGTAAGCGTGGCCAACTCTTATTATTGAGACGAGGTCATTTCGTGGTGCTCGAGGATACATGTGCCCGAGGAACCCGAAACATTGTCCTGCGTGTCCGACGAGCAGGGAGTCCAACGGTCGATGGGACATGAAGGGATGGAGTGTCACGCATGCCTCGAGCCACGTGCCATAGTAAATGCGTAATGATGGTTATGCTAGGGTTATAATGATTCCCCCACGTCTTCCTAGCTGTTGCGGTGAGAATCGGATATCAAGCTATTAGTTAACTTGAATCACACATCTTTGAAATTCACCAACGAGCTTTGATTTATCCAAAGGAAAGGATAAAGATCGAAGAAAACCCTAATTGCGCTATGTAAAGACACAGCTAAGAGATCTAAGGTTCGGGGGTTGGTTATACCTAGGGAAGGTGTTAGCATCCTAGATATCTGTAGTACTCTACAGGAACCTCTTGTTTGTATTTGTGTTATGATAGTGTTTGCTTGCTAAGGGAATCTGCTAAGGGTAAGGTAAAGACCTATGGTAAAAACCAAAATGCTAAAGGTAAAGACCTAAGGGTATATACACTAAGTATGCTCGCCAAGACATCGTATCTCGTGCCTACGTATCCTAATAAGGATGGAATCAGAGCATTTGTAGTTCACCTAACTAGGGTTGAGGAACTCTTGATAATGATCAAGGTTCCAAGGGGAAATGAGTATGCATGATCATGATACTCACATAAAGTTAAAGAACTCTCTAGGTCTAAGTTATAAGGCAAATTGGCTCGACAAGATATCGCATCTTGTGCCTACGTATCCTGATTAGGAATGAGGAATCAGAACCTCCGTAGTTCACCTAACTAGGGATGAGGAACACTTGATAATGATCAAGGTTCCAAGGGGAAATGAGTATTCATGACCATGATACTCGCATAGAGTAAAAGAACTCTCTAAGTCTATGTTAAGTCTAACCTAAAGGTTGACTTTAAACAAAGTCAAAAGGAAAGTAAATACTCATTATGATGAGAATCACATAGAGTTTAAGAACTCTATCCTAATCTCTAAGTTTCAAGGGTAAATGGCTCTAATGAGGCCAAGGGGAAAGGGGAGTGCACATTATGATGGTACTCACATAGAGTTGAAGAACTCTAACCTAATTCTAAGTTGTAAAATAAGATGGCTCTAATAAGGCCAAAGGGGAAATGATCCTAAAAAGGTCCTGGAAACGGAGCGAGAAAGGTCTAACTAGCGTGAAGATGACTTATGAGTCCACAGTGAATCTTTCCTTTGGAACTGTATCGGGGAATCGTCGGACGAACAAGGCATCAAAAATCATGACAGGAACAGGAGAGCATCCACAAGATTTTATCAGGAAATATTTACAAGCCTCATCAAGGAGAGAAATGAAAAGTTAGTAGTCAAAGAATTTCATAGAAATCAAGAATTGAAATGAAATAGAATTGAAAATGGTCTAGTCTTAATCATAATTCATCAATTAAAATTGACAACTATGATTCTTGACTTTCATCGACCAAAAATTGAATGAAATTAAAATAAAAAGAAAATGGTCTCATATTGATCAAAATTTTGTCGATTTAATGAAATCAACCAAACCATAAAGTTTGTTATATCATTGACCAAAAATAAAGAAAATGGAATCGAAATGAAAATAAAGTCGATCTCGTCTAAATCAAGATTTAATTGAGAAATTGATAATCTAATGTTAGACTTTCATTGACCAAAAAAAGAAAATGACCTCATATTAATCAAGATTTTTATTGATTTAAATAAATCAACAAACAATGATTTTTATTATATCATTGGCCCTTTAAAAAAAATGTAATAGAAAATCGAAAATGAAATCGAAAAATAAAAGTAGAATCGGTTGAGAAAACTTAAAAAAAATCCTTTAAAACTTAAAACTTCAAGATTAATTAAATGAATGGAAGAAAAAAAGAAGGAGGGGGGGTGTTAAAAAGAAAAAGAAAAAAAGAAAGGAGGAATCATGTGGGCTATGAAAAACCCATCATCCCCCTCAAACATCGTCCCAAAAAAACAAAAGAGCAAGTGGAAGGCTAAAAAAACTGGTTGTGGGCCACGGATCCAGATCCAAACGGATCAGCACATGCCTGCAAGCAACCCAAAAATAGGTCTAGTCATTAGAAAATAGGAAAGGTCAAAAGCCAAATGAATTAAAAAGTGAGAAGAAAGGGTCATGCCACCATCAGGTTTTATCTCTTTAAAAAAAACAAAACTTAACACGATAGCCACATGAGGCTCACATCATCAGCTTCAATTTGAAAAAGAATGTCAAACGCGATTCGTTTTTCACAGTCAACAACAGTACCATCACCAACATCAGTTCATCGTTGGGTTTTGGGGATGTATTTGAGGAGAGGTTTGAAGGAGATTTAAGATTAAGGGTCTCGGTGATGCTGATGTTGTCTTGATGCGAGGTTACGCGGTTGTGGTTAAAGAGTGATTGAAGGTGTTGATTGAAGAAGGTTTAGGTGATGGTTTGCGCAGGGGTTAGAAGAGTATAAAGGTTTTTAGTGACCGTGTGAACCAATTGATAAACAGGTTTCTAGCGATGAAGATTTGAAGTGGCGTTTTTGGTTTAGTTTCAAACAGGTTGAGCATTGATGAAAATATTAAAGAAGAGGGATGAAAATAAGTATGGGTGATGGTGAGTTTGAGAAGATTGAAGGTTGTGTGAGTAAGCAGAAGGGAAAGGCGGAGAAGGGCTGTTGATGATGAAGAGGAAAAGTTGAATGGATTGTAAAGAGAATCATTTGTTGTGATTCCCTCTTCTTATTTCATTACCGTGCCTTTTTTAGTGGCCTGCTGAAAGTTGCTATGATTCATGTTTTGCAGTTGTCGTTGTCTCTTTTTTTTGCAGGATCTTTGCCAAAAGTCTGGTTTAGCAGAGCAGTGGATTTTGGAATGTTTGAGACGCTTCTGTTAACTTAGAGCAGGGCAAAGTTGTAGCAAAAGTACATTTTTTTGTGGTAGATGGAGTGTTGGAAAGGGAAGCTTGGGGTGTAGGGCGTATGGTTTTGAAGTGTTGTCAAGTTACAGGTTTTAGGGAGAAGGTTGGTACTTGTATGCTTTTGTGTAGCAAGTGTGGTTGACTTTGTCGCAAGGTATATGGTTTGAGAATGACCTTGGCTTTGTTCCTGGCTGTTTATGTTGAGTGTAGCAGAGAAATTGGCTTTGGAGTAAAAGAAATAGGGTGTTAAGAGTAGCAATAAATAATAATAGCAAATAATCGTGAAATAATAATGATAATACTAAGTAAATAATAATAATAATAATAATAAACAATAATAATATAATAAATAATAATAATAATGATAATACTAATAATAATAAATAACTAATAAATAATAATAGTAATAATAATAATAATAAATGATAAATAATAATAATAATAATAAAAATGATAAAATGACCAAAATGAAAATAATAATAGTAAGTAAATGAAAATAATAGTAATATTATAAATAGAAATAAATAATTAAAAATAAATATATTATGAAAAAGAAGAAATAAATTTTAAATTAGTGGTTTAAAAGTAAATAAAAATAAAATTCTAAATTAAAAAGAAAAGCATAAAGTTCTAAGACTAAAAAATAATGGAATTAAAAGGAGAAAAGACGACAAAAATTAAATGGAACAAACACGTGATTATGATCGATGGACTACATGACTGCAAATGTTAAGACAGATGACCTAAAATGATATGAACAATGATTAGAGAATCTGAGGGTAAAATTTGGGGTATAACAGTTGCCCCTATTTAAATATCGTCACCGGATGACATGAGTGAAGAAAATCCTCATGAAATCATGGTGAAAGATATTTAAATATAGATAACCGAAATTTTTGCCCTTAGATACAATGATATGCGATGCCATGGACAAACTAATCTATAATGCTGACATGCCATGAATGCTACCATGATGTAAATGATGGAATGATAAATGCAAAATGCAGACGAAACGAAAGCAAACAGGGATAGATCCAAAACAATGAGTAAACACTCACTGGGGATTGAGAACAACATTGGGGAAGTTAAAAAAAAGTTGGGGAAATCCAAAGTGATTGAGCAACTGGTTCAAATGTAACCGATTGACGTTTTGGAAAGGAAAGAATCCTTACTGGAGATAGAACCAAGAGATTGTCTCCACTGGGGATTATCTAGAGTAGTGGATCAACAAGTTCAAGTATGACTGGCTGACACTCTAGGACAAAAAGCAACCTTATTGGAAGTAGAACCAAGAGATGGGCTCCAATAAAGGTATCTAGAATGATTGATCATCAAGTTCAAATGTGACCGGATGACATTCTAGAATAAAAAGATCCTCAATGAAGATTGAACTGGAAAAACGGTCTCCACTGGGAAAAGAAAAGTTTACAATGAGTGACGTTGTCAAAAGGGTTGACAGAGAGATACATAAACTTGAGGGTCACCAATAAAGGATTAATGGTAGGGTAGCAAATCACCAGACATTATCATCGTCAAAAGGTTGACGGATACTATCCAACTTGGAAAATATTCACCAAAGAGCGGACTCATCAAGGGATTGATGGAAATAACCAACAAACATCGTCAAAAAGGATTGACGGGAAGAAACATTCATCAAACACCATCCACGTCAAAGGATTGACAGAATGAAACTAAACACCAAACATCATCCATGTCAAAGGATTGATAGAATGAAACCAAACACCAAACATCATCCACGTCAAAGGATTGACAGAATGAAAACCAACTGACATCGTCAAAAAGGGTTGACAGGAAAAAACATTCACCAAACACCGTCCACGTCAAAGGATTGATAGAATGAAACCAAACACCAAACATCACCCACGTCAAAGGATTGACAGAATGAAACCAACACAAAACAACATCCACGTCAAAGGATTGACAGAATGAAACCAAACACCAAACATCATCCACGTCAAAGGATTGACAGAATGAAACCAAACACCAAACATCATCCACATCAAAGGATTGACAGAATGAAACCAAACACCAAACATCATCCACGTCAAAGGATTGACATAATGAAACCAAACACCAAACATCATCCATGTTAAAGGATTGACAGAATGAAAACCAACTGACACCGTCAAAAAGGGTTGACGGGAAGAACACCTCAAATAGGAATCACATAAATAGGTCGATGGAAAGTGACTGATTGAGGGTAACACCAATGGCAACTGTAAAAGTATGAATAACATCAAGGACAGATAAGCTTCTCGGGAGAGATTGCCACTTATCGTTGCAAAAATACCAATGACGAAACAAGCTTCTCAAGGAGACTGCCACTTATTACAAAAAGAATTTAGGTAAACACCAAACACAGATAAGCTTCTCGGGAGAGGTTGCCACTTATCGTTGCAAAATACCAATGACAAAACAAGCTTCTCAAAGAGATTGCAACTTGTTGTTGGGTATAAATCCCAGGAGATGTTAAAACAGCCCTGCTGAAGAATAGATTTATCTTCAATGAGGATCTGTAAAAGATTTTCCTGTGAGACACAGTGCAAAACTAAATGCACGTTTAAACTGGGCTCAAAAGCAACATCTGCCAGGGACCAAAGTTCAATCTAGGAACAAGCTAGAAAGAAATGGTCAAACAAGACTCCAACCATTGAGGAATGAGCTCAAATGGGGATTTATCTTATCCAAATGTGGAAAAGATAACTGAACCAACCATCATCCACGAGGATCAAACTCTGTGGGGAATTCTAGAAAGGATGGGCACTTTATGCCTAAAGGTGACGACCCTATTGGAGGGAATAGACAAACCCTGTCACTTGGGGAATAAACACCAAAGTGAACAAAAGCAGGTAAATACCAGAAAGATAGCGCAAATGCTCAAATGCCATGCATATGTATGAATGCATGTATGTGGGACGTTATGTTATTGGTTAGGGATGTGAAACAGACTCAGTGTGGATTGTTGAGATGAATGAAAATGAGGTTTGCTGGGGATTGAAAAAAGTAAGGTAGACTGACTCACTGGGGAAACTTGAGGAAAAAGGTTAGTTATGGCTTCTCACGAAACAAACCAAAGATTATTGACAATTTGTAATGAAGGGTATGCTCTAGATTCGCACGGAGCAAAAATATAATTGATTGTAATAAAAAGAAAACACTCCGGATTTGCACAAAGTATAAAAAGGAAAGACTCCAGATTCGCACAGAGTATACAAGGAAAGACTCCAAATTTGCATAGAGTATAAAAGGAAAGACTCCGAATTCGCACAGAGTATAAAAAAGGAAAAACTATGGATTCACATAGAGTAATGCAAAATCAAATGGGATATGGTTCTACTTAGAACAGCGCAGATGATAGGTATGGTTTCTCTCATAACCATGAAAAGGGGTTCCGATTTTGCACAGAATAAAAGGAAAGACTCTAGATTCACACAAAGTACAAAAGAGAGATAAGTTAACGCTTCTTGCATAACCATAAAAGAAAGTTTCAGATTTACACAGAACAAAAGAAAAGACGTCGGGTTCGCACAGAGTATAAGAGAGATAGGTTAACGCTTCTCGCATAACCATAAAACAAAGTTTTGAATTCGCACAGAACAAAAAGAAAAGACTCCGGATTCGCATAGAGTATAAAAAGGAAAGACTCCAGATTCGCATAGAGTATAAAAAGGAAAGACTCCGGATTCGCACAGAGTATAAAAAGGAAAGACTCCAGATTCACATAGAGTATAAAAAAGGAAAGACTCCGGATTTGCACAGAGTATAAAAAGGAAAGACTCTGGATTCGCACAGAGTATAAAAAGGAAAGACTCCGGATTCATACAGAGTATAAAACGGAAAGACTTCGGATTTGCACAGAGTATAAAAAGCAAAGACTTTGGATTCGCACAGAGAATAAAAGGAAAGACTCCGGATTCGCACAGATTATGAAAAAGGAAAGACTCTGGATTCGCACAGAGTATAAAAGGAAAGACTTTGGATTCGCACAGAGTATAAAAGGAAAGACTCCGGATTCACACTGAGTATAAAAAAGGAAAGGCCCCGGATCCGCACAGAGTATAAAAAGGAAAGACTCCGGATTCGCACAGAGTATGAAAAGAAAAGTTCCGAATTTGCACAGAGTATAAAAAGGAAAGACTTCGGATTCGCACAGAGTATAAAAGGAAAGACTCCGAATTCACACAGAGTATAAAAAACGAAAGACTCTGGATTTACACAGAGTATAAAAGGAAAGACTATGGATTCGCACAGAGTATAAAAGGAAAGACTCTGGATTCGCACAGAGTATAAAAAAGGAATGTCTCTAGATTCGCACAGAGTATAAAAATGAAAGACTCTGAATTCGAACAGAGTATGAAAAGAAAAGTTCCGGATTCGCACAGAACCAAATTGACAGTAAAACATGAAAAGAAAGAATATCAAGGAATTTTGTCAGACAAGAAGGTAATAGAAAATATGAGACTTATCTGGTAGATGATCTGGAAAAACCTCAGATTGAAAAAAGAGATATACTTTGGCAAATACCTGTTGAGTAAGTGCCAACAAAGTTGGACTTTGAATATGTCTGTGATCACTGAACTATTATTTAAGGATACACAAGACAGACTGGCTGAACTAGTCTTGGATGATAGACTACAAGGAGGGAACTTATGTTTAAGACTGACTGGATTTCAAATGATTTATCATACAAAAAGTGGTTTTGAAGTTGTTCTTTCATGCAATGAGCATATGCTCGATGACATGCATAGCTTAACGCTAGAGCGAAGCGACGTGACTAATGCATGAGAATGATTTATGCAATGATTTGCAGGTTTCCACAAATGCCCCAGACGTGGGTAGTGGATGAAAGGGTCTTTGGCAACAAAGCTTCTGGTTTGTTAGAAAGCAAACGGTCATTTGATGGGGGTGATGGCATGACTCCCCGACACTCGTCTTGAACTCGACCGTTGTTGACGTACAAGTGAACTTGTTTGCAAAGCTTGAAGGTATGGAGAGTATCTGCCCCTCTATGGCACATCTTGCCCCAATTTTGTGACTCATCTTTCTCCAATCTGTTAGGTATCTGAAATTGTTCTCCTTGAAAAGAAATTGGAAGCAGCTTGTCACGACTTTGAAGTGGCCTGCCCTAATATCTTGACCTTTGAAATGGTCTACCTCTGATTACCCAATTCTTGGCGTGGTAGACTTATGATTGATCGCCCTTTGGGGGTTGGACTCTATCTGTCCTAGTCCGAGTCTTGAATCAATTTCTCTCGGTTACTCGACTTTTGAAGTGATTGGCTTCTGTGCACTCTTAAGGTAGCTTGCCCCAGAATGAACGTTGAAGCGACTTAACTTGTGCTGATTGAGAAATGGAGGGATTTTCTCTTAATCAAAAGAGCTTTTGGATGGCCTGCCCCTAGTCGGCAGAGTCTTAAGATGACTTGCTTTGATCAACCGATACATGAATGATTTTCCCCTTAATCAACTGATGTTTGAGGACTTACTATAGATTGACTGATTCCATAGTCATTGGATGCCAATGCTTCTGACCCATAGGGTTATGATGTGATCTTGATTCTGTTCAACTTTGCTGGATGACCAAGCCTTCTTAGATTGCTCCTTGATAGAATTTCCCTAATGTCAAGTACTGACTTGCAGTCAAAATTATTCATTCACAAATGGGAATTTTAATGTGATGCTCATGCAAGTTTTGAAAATATCAATCATTATTGGAATTATGTGATAGTGTGTGACGAATGGACTATCAGTCCAAACACAGTGTTGATTTAGCTGGTGTAATAGATACAACAAGAAGAAGATTAGCAAATCTTATAGGAGTCAGTTTACGCAACCTTGCTATAGTATGCCTTCAGAATAAACCTTGCCTCAATTAGGTCTTTTGAGGGTTGTAATGTGGTCTGGTTCACGGTTATAGAAACAAAGGATGTAAGGCTCAAAGCTTGTTTTAACCCACCCCTTCTTCGTGATGATCTCTAGTCCTATGTTCAATTAATTCTACACACATTTATCTTCAAAGAGAGTTCAACGTTGTGAGAGTGAAGATGATGTTTCAAGATTCCTCTAAAATGGCAGTCATCTTATTTTTCTCTTGTCATGGATGTCAGCGGCCCTTTGATTTTTTTGGAATGGTGGTCAATGCGTCTTATTTTATTTTGTTGAGGATTTAAGGACGTCTTTTTTATTTTTATTTGATTCCTAAATTTTGCATGGACTGATTTTGCTTTTCAAGTCCACCGGGATAGCCTAGATTTTTTTCTAAGTCGCCTCTTGAGGTGTTCACTTAGCGGGATTTTTTAAATTTTGATTTTGATGAAAGGTTGCGATTGCCAAGTCATTGGTCATTCAGGAACTACCGACCTAAACTTTGATTTTGAATTATTCTTTCGACACTTCAAGGTGTATGCAAAGAATATCTTATGGTTGATCCTCAAACGGGATGTTTCATCTCGTAGCCAGATTAACTGAAAATTACCCATGCCCCAGGTTAAGCGGAAGGGTTTAGAAATCCGAAGGAAACTCCTACTTCTAGGCTCGAAGTGGTTAACTAGGGACTAACTCCTTATTCCTCCAGTGTTTGGGGATTTGAAATAATGCTTGTATATCATCAACAGGGTTTTATCCGAAAGCATACCATTTAGAAATTATGGGTATTTCATTTTCATCATCCTCCCTTCAGTCTTTGTTGAAATAACAGTTTGATAAAGAAAGTGGACGAGAGGTATATGGATATATATTTTGTTTTTGATATAAGAGAAGAAAAAAATAAGCGAACGTGATATGATTAATTCAGAAGATGCATGGTCACTTCATTAATATTACCATTCAAAACAACAACGTTTAAAATAAGTAGCATTTAACATGAAATAAACTACAAATGCAAAGATAAAATATGATCCAATGATTGCCAGTGTTTGAGGATGTCTTCCTTTCGGATCCACTGGCTTGAGGAGATGCCTTTTGAAGTCTTCAAACTCATTTGGGCTAGAGTTGATGTGCACAACCAAGCTTCCTTCTAGAAAGGATATGTACTTTGTGTCAATCAATTGTTGTACTTTGGCTTGGAAAGCTTTGCAATCTTCAGTTGAGTGCCCCATTGATCCGGCATGATATCCACATTGTGCATAGCGATCGTACCCATGTGGGTATGGCTTTGGAGAAGACTTTAGAGACTTGGGGACCACCAACAAGCTTTGAATTAGAGGTTGTAGAAGTTGATTGTATGACATGGGAATTGGTTCAAGAGGAACACTTCTTCTTTCTAGATTGTTATGAGGACTATGCTGACTCTGCCGCTGATTTTGATATCCTCGGCCATGGGCTCGTTGATTTGCATGAGGAGTAATCCAGGGTTTTTGGTACGATGTTCTAGGAATTATTGGTTGCCTGTAAGGATAATGTGGCACTAGAAATGGTGACTGCTGAAGAGATGAACGACCTAAATGTCTTGCTGGTGCACCATGAGGATACTCGACATCTGCCATGACTGCATTAGTTTCAACATATTCTTCTTTACTTTCATTTGCATGGACCGTAGAATCACCATTTTGTTGCGCTATTTTAATGCCTTTGCATAGTGATATCTCACTAGCCACATTTTCGATCCCTTCCCTGTGATACAAGATCTTGAGAGGTTTCAGAGGTCTCTTGCCTTTCTCAGTACGTGGTTCAGGAATTAGGGAACTTCTATCTGGGCCTTCTTCCTTGAGGGTAGGTGATCTTGCACGGACCAGCTTTTGTATCTTGAGCCTAAAACTTTTGCATTCCTCGACGGAGTGTCCTTCTACTCCAGTATAGTACTCACACTTCACTTCCGAATGGTCCTCTTCAAAGATTAATTTCCTGTTGTTGAACAACCGCCTCACTCTAGACTGTAGCACAGGAAAAATATCCAAATCATGTCCTATAGCCCCTTCGTGATATTCACATGTCAGGTTTGGATCGTACTGCGGTGAATAGGGGTCGGTATAGGCTCAATGGGCCGAGGAGTTACCAACGAATTTCAAACCAATTGTAGGTAGAGTTTACTGTATGATACAGGAATCGAGTTGAAGTGATTTTTGCTCCTTCTAGTCAGATCCTAATCCTGCCCCTGATCCTGACTTTGATGCCCTTGGGGGAAGAGAGCGACTAGAGGTTGA
Organism: Lathyrus tuberosus; assembly: GCA_022829125.1. Lineage (NCBI taxonomy): Eukaryota > Viridiplantae > Streptophyta > Magnoliopsida > Fabales > Fabaceae > Lathyrus > Lathyrus tuberosus. The sequence goes on along the minus strand of JALAZF010000199.1, from coordinate 1,061,116 downwards.
TCTGTTGATCTGGCGATCAAAGGTTGAAGATGACATCTTGAAGGAGGGTCATGAGTTGGAAAATGAGGAGTTTCTGTATGAAGTTGTCCTTGACTTGTAGCACCACCAGATGAATGTAGAGAATTAGCTCCCTTTACTACAACAATGGGCATGGAGTGACCCTCTTTTCTCAGTAAATCTTGTAAAGTTTTCGAGACCCAATTCACTTGGCTCTTCAAAAGATTGATCTCCCCTTTCAAAGCTTCTTGTTCTCTCACTAGCTTGTCCACCATTTCTCGAGACATAGTTCTTCGTTCTAAACGAGTGTCAGGAATCACCTTGCTGGTCATGGACAAAGGATAGAATGAGTTTCTTGTTTTTCTTTGGAAATGCAATGCATATGAGATGCAGATGCAATGATATGCAAAATGGATGTAATATTTGTAATCTTCCAGGTACAAGATCTTATAAGTTCGAAGTACAGACGGAGGATAAGGTTAATTATTTTCACGGAACAAGGATCTCACCGGGTGTGATCTAAGGTTTAAAAGGGACCTTAGAGTCATGGATTCATATGAATTTTTGTTGCCATCGGAAACTACATGTCGGACTTCAACTCCATCACATGAACCTATTCTAAGTGAGATCTTCGTACTGACCTTCGAGATCTACCTCTGGAGGGGCCCACACTACGTGACCATCGACTACGGTTCTAGACAAGGTTCTCATAGTCATCAATTCACACGAATGTTTGTTGCCATCCGCAACTACATGTCGGGCTTCAACTCCATCGAAAGAATCTATTCTGAGCGAGATCCTCATACCAAACCTCGAGATCTATCTCTCATGGGCCCGCACTACGTAACCATCGTTCCTAATAGGCCAAAAGGTTAAGGGTTCTACAAAGGTCCTTAGAGTAATTGATCCTTATGCAAATACCGAGGCCTAAGACAACTACATGTCGGGTGCCAATATTCTTAAAGGATCTACTCTAAGCGAGGTTCTCATATCGACCCTACGAGATCTACCTCTCACGGGCCTACAGTACTCAACCATCATCCTATACTATGTTTTCTCTCAAGGCTCGGGTAGAAAGCCTTTCCCACAAGGTTTTTGTAATCAGAGTAACAATCCAATACCACCGTAGTAATGGAACAATAGATTATATAACAATGAAGCAAAAGAGATAACAACAATAGGATAAAGAAAAGCCATACAAGTAAAGCAAACATAAACACACAGACTAAACCTAACTAGGCTTGACTCACTTAGGGATGGGAAAGTCCCTAGCAGAGTCGCCAATTGTCGTACCTCGAAAAAAACACGATCCTTCGCGAGGCGCAATCACACACTCGCGGGAAGGACTAACAGAGTCGCCGCCAAACTTTATTTATTCTCATAAAAGAAAAAGGAAAATATCGATAAAACCCCAAAACAAAAGGAGAAGACATGGTCATCGCAACCAAAAGAGTCTAAGCTCGGGAGTCGGTTACGTGAGGGGAAGGTATTAGCACCCCCTCACGTCCGTTGTACTCAACGAGAACCATTAGGTTATGTGTGCGCGTTAATGTTTGCTTATAAGTGTTAGGCTTCTCAAGTTATTAGAAAGGAAAAAGTATAGGGACTAGGTGGTTTATTTTCCTAGGGTGCTCGTCAAGATCATGGCAATCTCGTGCCTACGTATCCTCATAGTGCAATGAGGGAGTCAGAGCAATCGTAGTTCGGTGAACTACGTGGAAAAATAGGGAAAATAAAAAGGTTGTTCGCTAAGGATCGAGGCCTTGTGCCTACGTATTCTCATTGACAAATGAGAAAGAAGAGCGTCTGTAGTTTAGACTACGGTTTGTTGATTGATTTTAGGATGACGAGAGCTCAAATCACGAAATCTACCTCTCGGATCCTCACTCTCGGGGAGACGTAGACTACGCCCCGCTCCTTTTCATCTTTTATTGAAAGTGTCTAAGTATAATTAAGTTGATTAATTTTGACTTAGAAAATGCCACTTGATGTTGGATCAAGGGTTTATTCATGGTGAAAAGGTTTGAACTAATGGAAAAGGAGATCCTAAGGAAAGGTAAGGTCGATGGCGATGCACAAGGCGATCGACTTACAAGTTAAAGGAAAAAGTCATTTGACGTTAGATCAAGGGCTTGCAAAAGGGTTTGGTCGATCCTATTCCCTAAGGGTGCTCCTAGTACGAAACCACAACCACACAATGTGAGAAAATAAAATAAATGCATCCAAAGGGAGCAGGGTACATGAAAAAATACAAGGGAAAACTGAATGCGAGAAATAAATGGGGTCATTGTCAGGTAGCCCAAGAGGAAGTCGTACGCGTCCAAGTGTCCTAAGCTAAAGTAAGAGAGAATAGATATAACCACAATCTGTAACTCCTTTGCTAGGGTTTATGTCCGGTGTCTCAACTCCAAGATGCCAAAAAATAGTAACCACGGTCCACTACTTGAAAGTTTTTAGGGTTTCGATAATTTTATTGTGTTTTTGTGCTTTTGAATGAGATATGAACAAGATGAGATGACAAGATGCATATGATGAATAGATGATAATATGAACAATGATAATAATATGAACAGTGATATATTAATAGAAGAATAGAGCTAGAGTATATTGAACAGGAGTTAAAGTTAGAGGTTAGTGATTAATTGCTAATTGATCGGATGATCACTTTTTGAATCGGGTCCAATATAATGCTAAGCAATTGTAGCACGATCTATGAGGAAGATCATGCTATAGGAGGCCGCTCAATACGATATTTGTGCTAAAACATGATAGATAAGCGATATGTAGATCATTCTCAAAGAATCGTGTCACACGAAAAGAAAAGAGGATGGTATCGTCTTAACCACAAACTTTTGTTGATTAATCGAAGGTAACCTATCACGATCCCAAAGTATAGAAAATGATCTCGATGATCATTCACTACATATTTGAAATAATGAAGGTTAAAAAACCTCGATAACCAACATTCACGATTTAAAAGACTTCATAGACCAAGATGAAAAGAAAATCAGTAATGAAATGAAACACTAAGATAGATGGATCAAGATGGAAAGTGAATAAAATTAATGGAGAGAAAAACACAAAAATAATTAGACAAAAGATTAGTAGCAAAATATTGAAAATTATCATTCTAAAAAAATTAGAAAATAAAAACCATCTTTAAAATAATATAAAAAAACAAAATAATACAAAAGAGGGGGCTTTGAGAAAATTATGTGTGTGATTGTGGAAAAGAAATCATGAGGGCTTCAAAAGGCCCATCATTCTTCAAGAACTCAGTTAGGTTAAAAGGAAAGAGTGGTAATGAGAAGCATCAAGGGTGTATGAAGAAAACAATCATGGGCATAGTAAAAAGAAAAGCAAGAAAAATAGGGTATGGATAAAGCAACAACATGGACCTTGAGCCCATGAATACAACCTGGTTAAAAAACAACAACAAAAAACGTGATTCAAAGCCACAACATCAGTGCTCAAAGCCACAACATCAGATCTAGGCATGGCAACGGGGAGGGTCAGGGACGGTTTTTACTTTCCCTAAACTCAAACCCGAATCCCCAAACAATTCTCGTTCCTCGCTCCAAACCCAAATGGAGATGGAGAATTAAAACCCAAACCCGTCCCAAATGGGTTCGGGTTGGGTTCGGGTATCCCCGCCCCGCCACCATCTATTTAGTAAAATCAATTTTTTAATAAAAAATATTTATTTTTTTCAAAATCAAATTACATTTCAAATAATAAAAAAAATCACAAAGAAAATTCTTACATACATTTTAAATATTTTAAATAATTAATACAAATCAAAATTTAAAACATTGGCCACATATTTAATATTACAAATTAACAAAATTAAATAATAATATACATAATAAAATAAACGGAGCGGGTTCGGGGACGGGTTCGGGGTGGGTACTAGTGTCCCTATTACCCGACCCGTCCCCATATTTTTTAATCGTGGAAAACCCAAACCCGAACTCAAACCCAGTCAAAGCGGGTTTTCCCGTCAACTTCGAGGCGAGTTCGGATTGGTACCCGCGGGTATGGATTTTGTTGCCATGTCTAATCAGATCCCCTTTAAATCAAAACACGAAGGAAGAATAGAAAAACATCAATATCATAATCCGGTGGTAAATCGAGGCAAGATGAATGAGGAAAAACAATAGCATCAAACGCGCAACGTTCCAACTTTCTTATGCTTCAATCTCGCTTGCGCCATGAATCTCAGGTTTGGTTTCATCTTCTCCGCTCGATTCAATTTCTTCTTCTTCTTCTGTTTTGTTTCGTTTGTTCTGATTTTGGTTTATTTTGTGTTTTTTTGAGGTTTTGGAATGGTGGATTTGAAGGTTGTTGTGAATTAGAGCGAACATGTTTGGTTATTGCAAAATGATGTTTGATGGGTTGTTGTTGTGTCGTTCACGGTGGAATAAGGAGTACTGAAGGTTTGGGTTGAAGAAGAGGAAGAAGGGCATTGCACAAAGGGTGAAGAGGAAGAAATTGTTAACGGTTTTATGGCCGGTGTTGGAGTGGAGAGGGCGGAGGTTTGGTTTTTGTTGGTAAGGAAGAAGAAAGAGCGATGAAAATGAGGAAAGGTTCTGCAAAACTTTTTTGAGGTCTTTTCTTTTCAATTTTTCATTCATTGCATTTTTATCCCCTGGTAATTCGCTTCTCCTCCCTTCTTTGTTGTGAAATTATCGTACTGTTAGTTGTTTTGATTGTACGTTTTTTATTTTTTGAAATTCCACCCTTTGGTTGTGTATCAGGTTTGTGATATAGTGGTGGGATTATGGTCGTAGGCTTGTGAAGGTGTGTTGAAGCAGGGCTTGTCGTGGTGTAGAAAGGTGTGTGGGAGCAGAGCTTGTCGTGGCTTGTATAACGTTGTTTTGGTTAGCAGAGGTGGGGTTTTGAGGTTTTGGAATGTGTAGGTTTCGGGGTCGTACCAATTCGCAGGCTTTGGTGTGTAGTGTGGAAAGCAGCCTTAGTGTGTGGGGTCATGTTAAGCTGCGTATGGCTATGGCTCATGTTTACAGAAATTTCTGCGTAAGGCTTGGATATCATGTGCATTGGCTTGGTAAGGTTTGTGTAGGCTCTTGCGTAAAACTGATAGTCATGGCTAGTTTTTGTTGTAAATCAAATTTGGCTTGTTGTGTAAAAGGTTTAGAGAAGTGTTCTGTAGCTTGTATGTTCATGAGCTCGTAAGGAATGGACTTTTTATTTTTGTGACATTTTTCATAAGCTTTCCTTATTGCAACTTGTAACTTTATGGCCCTCTCTTTTTTAATGGTTACTAAAAGTTTGTAATAACAATAAAAGCAATGAGCCTTTGCATATGGGCTTTTAAACTTTGAAATGGTACCAAAGAAATTTACATGGGCTTGAATAAAATTTGAAAATGAATTATGAATTTGAATGGAATTTGGAAAGAAATTGTGACTTGAATTGAATGAGAATGAATTTGAAAGGTGGTTATGAATTGAAACTTTGAAAAAAAATTTGAAAGAAAATTGGAATTTGAAGGAAGTTGAACTTTAATCTTGAATTTTAAAAAAATAAAATTTGAATTTGGATAAAACTTGAAAATGAAATCTTGACATAAGATTGAAACTTGGAATGGATAGAAATTTGGACATTGATTTAAATTAGAATAAAATTGACACTTGAACTTTGATCATGAAACTTGATTGAAATAAATTGAAATGCTTGAACTTGCACTCTCCATTTGATGCTTGAAAATTAAACTATGAGAATTCATCTTTTCCGCATGAAATAATCTTGAATCAATTCCTTGGGAAATAAAATCAAGTACAACTCGATCTAAAGCCAAAAATTCATTCAAACTTTGAATAAACTCTATGAGCAATAACACCATATCCTGACTCCATCTCGAAATAGTCTTGATAAGAACATAAACCATATAATCATAACTTGTGAATGACTTGAAATGCTGACCAAAAGTCTTGCCTTTTGGTGGCTCTTGTAGCTTGACTTCATCAAATAAACTTGAACTTTGCCCAAAACCCCGATGTGGATCCTCAAACACAAGTACTTGAATTTAATCCACACTTGTCCTCATAATAGCCAATGACACAGATGACTTGAGATATTAACTGCACTGTCACTTTACCAAAACCCTAATTGAAATTCAACTGGCATTGATGATTATCCACCTTACAACAAACTACATTTGCCACAGCCCGATAACTTGATACTAAAACAAAACAACTGTTTGACCATGATTAGGTCAAACTCCCCTCGTATTTCAAATCACACTGCATACACACTTGGCCTGAAACAATACTGCACATACATTGAACCTGGTGGCCTCGAATGAAACTCAACTGAACGGAACTTACTCATCTTAAACACAAAGGCTGAGAAACCCAAATCTTCGCCTTGAGTGCACACTAATGAAACAATGACTTGCTGAGAACCAAATCCCTGATTCAGAATCTTTGCCACAACCTGATACTGACCCTTGATTCAGTCTTGTAAGACCCGGGCCTGGAAGAATTTATGATGAAACCAAATTTCACTAGATTATTGAGGAAGGGAGGTCTCTTGAGAGTATGAGAAATTGATTGGTTGATGATCCATCCAAAACCTTGATTGACCAACCCATTGAGCCTCTTGAAGTAAACCATAGTCCACAAGTCAAACTAACAAAGCAAAAGGCTGATAATTAGTTAGTCATGCATGAATGATTGACCTATAATGATATGCAAGAGATCAAAGAATCTAAGGGTAAAATTTGGGGTATGGCAGATGGCCAGGCTCGTCACTGCTTGTTGATGTTGAGGGGTTGCTCGAGTTTGACTGAGTCTACCTCCCCTTCTTCTTCTGGTCCCTTAAGTCGTCCTTGGAGAAATGGCTGTCGAGGTCGACAGAGTCGACGCGGAGCATTGGTTTCGTCTCGTCGGAGCTGTAGGGAAGGGCAGACTTGTTAGACGTCTTTGGTCGAGCGACGACGGTGTTCATCCCTTTTGAGGTTGCCTCGAAGCACCTTCTTGCTGCCTCTATGTCTCCGTGTAGGGTGGCGACGAGCCCTTTGGAAGTGTAATACTTCATCTTCAAGTGCAACGTGGAAGGCACAACTATCAATTCGGCTAGCGTTGGTCGTCCGAAGATGCACTGGTAAATGGATGGGCAATCAATTGCTAGAAACTGGACCTTGATGGATCTGGCCATCTCCGCTGCCCTGAAGGTGACAATCAGCTCCACGTATCCCCCATGGCTTCATGACTGAACTGTTGAAGCCTTATAGATCTGAGTCTACATAGGGTGTCAGGTGCGTCTCGTCCAGCTGAAGTGTGGAGAACAGTTGGGAGTACATAATGTCGACCGAGCTTCCCTGGTCGACTAGAATTCGCCGAACATCGAAGTTAGCCATCTGCGCCCTTATGGGCAGAGGAATACTGGAATCGGGGGCTCCGCCGAGGAGTTCCTCACGATATAAGGTGATGGGAACTGAATCTCCCCGGATCTTGTCAAGGGTAGAACTCCGGTTCGAGCTCGTATTGATGAGGTGCTCGAACTTTCTCTTTATTGACCCCACGGTCACCTTGTTGAATCCTTCTCCATATATGACCATGGCGGAGGGGAAGGTTTCCCAGGGGTTATGTGTAGCGAAGTAAAGAGGGATGTCGAGCCCATCGGGGATATAGAAATCTTCTGGTCGTGAGATGCTCATGGCGACCTGAAGACCGACGTCGTCCGAGGATGGTACTTCTTCTTCAACCTTCTTCGATTCCTGGGCGTCCTGTCGAGGAGCGTCTTTCTTCTTCGCAAACTGCTTCAGGTTCCCATCCCTAAACAAGATATCAATTGCATCCTTGAGGTGGATGCAGTCGTCCGTCATGTGCCAATGGCTCTTGTGGAACCGACAGTACTTTGTTTTATCCGTGTTTGGTTTGGCGGGTATCCACTTTAGGAAACGGAACCCTGCCTGCTGCAACTCCGAGTTTATACAGTTGGAGAGAATTTTCTCGCGCGAGGCGGTCAGCAGGGTTTACTCGTGGAAACCGCCAAATGGCCCTTTGTGATCTCGGGATTCCCGGGAGCGGTCATCCCTTCTTTTTTCTGCTTCCCGATGAGTTGACAATGAGTCGTTGTGTTTTGAGGACCTGGCGTTCTCTTGGTTCCTTCAGTCCCAGGCAGTGTTTGCTGCTTCTTTTTCTTCATACTGGATATACGCCTGAGCCTTGAGGAGGAGTATGTCTCGTGTTGCTGGGGTCTCGATTCCAACCGCTTTGACAAAGTCGTTGCGAGGACGGAGCCCTTGTTCGAGCAAATATTTTTTCATTTCGTCAGTCGTGGAGACTTGAACGACTTCTTTATTGAATCTTTCTATGTATGCTCGAAGAGATTCGTCTTTTCCTTGAATGATAGCCTCGAGGGAGGCTTTTGTCTTCGTATGACGGCGAGAGGTTGTAAAATGTCTCGAGAACATCCTCCCCAACTGCCTTCATGAGGTGATGGATTCATAGAGGAGGCTCTTGTACCGGGACATTGTTCTCTTCCTCAGTGTCATCAAGAATAACCTGCATTTGATGGCGCCTCTGACGCCACGGTAGTCGAGTAGGGCATCGATGTTCTCGATGTGCTCGTCGCGATCGGTCGTGCCATCATATGTACTTAATGGGTGGGGGTTTCTCCAGCCCTTTGGGTAATTAAGTGGCCATAATCTCTTGGGATAATGGGCGTCGAGGCTCATCGTCGTCGTTGTAGCTGCTCGGCCGCGAATGAGATCGGACGTTTCTGCCAGGGTGATGACCGCGATCTCGACGGAGAGGAGGAGTTCGCGACCGACCCTTGGTCTGGGCAGAGGTGAATGTTGGTTTTCTACCCACATATCTCTTATTGTTCTCTTGGTCCTTGGGGAGTGCTGGCTCTAGGGAGGAGTACGATCACATTTCCTCATTGACAGGGATTCTGGCTCCACTGGCATCTGGTGATTTCTTCCGTGTTGGGGAGAATGGCTCCGAGATCTCTGGTGCTCGTGCCTTGATGGAGGAGATCTTAGACGGCGAATCTCTTCCAATGCTCCAATTTTTGCATTCTACTGGAGGATCAGAAGGTTAGTCTTGTTGAGGGCTTCGACCAGGGCTGCCATGGCCAAGTCGGAGTTTGGCCAAACTGGGATTGGCTGATGGTCCTCTAAGTACTAGATCTCTATGTTGTTGGTGATAACACGAAAACATATTGTATTTTTACTTTGATTTATGTTAAAATCTTATTCCATTTCAGTCTAATCTCCAATTTTTCTGAGAATATTTAAGTGTTTTGCAGGTATTTCAGTTGCCAAGTCAAAAGTACGCAAAGTGTAGAAAAGAAGCCGAACGAGCAAGAAAAGAGCAGAAAATAGAAGATTCCAAAATTTGCTGCTGTGACGACCGTCACACCTCCCTCACGGTCGTCATGGAGTTTAAAGTCATCACGCTCATCACTGCCCCTCACGTTCGTCATGGAAGCAAAAACAGAATTGAGACGTTAAGCTCAGACGTGGTCACGAAGACTCAGAAATTCAGTTTTCACGTTGCATTTTCTCCGAGAAATTCTAGGTCCCAAATGAAAATAACTGACAAAGGAGTGTGCCTACATTTTCTCCAACCGTTGCCATAGCTGAGGCTATATATATGAGAAGATTTCCAAGAGCGAGAGGTGGTCCATTTTCTTTCCAAAGTGTCGTATTGCTGCAGAATTATTTACAGAATTTCATTCTTGTTTCACTTTGTTTCCTTTACTATTTTCCTTGTCACTTACTACCGAACAAAGCAATAGTTTCTCACATTGAGGAACTATTGCACATTAGTTTAAGTTTTTGTTTCCTGCATTCATCATTTCGTTTTTACTTATTCAAGCAAAAGTCTACCGATCTGTGGAGGAATTACTTAGACCGCATTTACCAGGTTTTTATCGTTTCAATTTATAGTAATTGTTTTGTTCTTTTATTATGTCTGAATTTAAGTTTAATTGTTTATTCACATTCAAGTTCATTTTAATTAGTATGTCGAGCTAAACCGATTTTATCGATATGTAATTGAGTAACCAGAATGGATTAGTTATTTCTAAGCTAAAATCATAAATCAACTTATTTTCTGGCTTTGATTTCTTAATTTAAAACCAACTTTTATTACGAGAGTAAAAAGGTAACAAAGGTTAAGGTCAAGACCACGAGAGTGTGAGATTTTACCCGGATAGCTGAAATCGAGCATTAGGTTTAAAAACAGCGAGAGCGCTTTAAAGTTAATTAGGACTTATTAGTTTCCAAAAATTATTTTTAACCTCATATGGGCTAGCGAGAGCAGACATATTGACTTAAAGGTATAGTCCGAAGCAATAACCACGAGAGTGTGAGGTGAGGGATTTTAAACTGGTATTTTCTACAGAATTATAAAGTGATAAATTTTTATACGCTTAGGTTCAATGAAATCCATGATGGTATACTGAATTATATATCGATGTCCTAATCATAACTAGTTTATTCCTAAATTTTAATTTCCCCTTTAATTTCCCTTTTTGAATCTAAAAACCATATCAGATTAGTCTTAGATTTACATAGTAACATTAGATAACGGTACATTCGATTTTTAGTCTCTGTGAGATCGATATTCTTTTAAAACTACGCGATACGACTGTATACTTGTAGTTAGATTTATTTAGGCACACTAAATAGCGATCAAGTTTTTGGCGCCGTTGCTGGGGACTAATTAAGTCGATATCGTAACTCCTTTGTTGCGCCGTATAGACTAAGGCAAAAACCAAATTTCCCCTTTTTCTCGATTGTATGCCAAGTACTCGTTCACAAAGCGAAGACTTGCAACCACCAATCGCCGAATTAGAGTGTTTCTTACATTTAAGACGCAGAATACTTGAGTATCAACGCAAGTATAATATTCCCGATCTCCTTGCTCATACTCCTGAATCAATCAAAGAACGAAACATGGCCGAAGGACCCCAGAACCGTCCTCTTAAGTATTATGCTACCCCATCTGAGCAAGAACCACATAACAGCATTGCTGCCCCTGCTATCAACCGAAACGATTTCGAGTTCAAACCCTCATTGCTGTCAGCCGTACAACAACATCAATTCTCTGGAAATCCTACAGAAGATCCTAACGAACATTTGACCAAGTTTGTGCAGTACGCAGACATAGTGAAGGCAAATGGTGTAACTGCAGACGCGATAAGACTACGTCTTTTTCCTTTCTCATTAAGAGATGGAGCTTGGACTTGGTTGCAATCCTTGCCATCGAACTCTGTTACTATGTGGGATGAGTTGAAAAAGGTATTCTTAGCGCGATATTTCCCCCCAAGAAAAACAGCTATGCTGAGAGCCCAAATTAATAGTTTTCGACAGAAGGACAGCGAATCTCTTTACGAAGCATGAGAAAGATACAAAGACATGATGAGGATATGTCCGCATCACGGTCTTGAAGATTGGTTAGTCATCCATACGTTTTACAATGGTCTCTTGTACAATACAAGATTAACAATAGATGCCGCCGCTGGTGGTACACTTATGGATAAACCTTATGAAGAAGCCTATCAACTGATCGAAAGGATGGCTCAAAACCACTACCAATGGGGAGGAGAAAGAACTGCAGTGGAAAAATCCCAAACGAAAGGTGGAATGTACGAGGTTAGTAGCCTTGATCGTGTCAATGCTAAGAAGATTGATAACTTGACCATAACACCTGCATCCACCGTGGCTGCTGTAGCTCAAAATTGCGAATTATGCGGAACACCTGGACATGCCGCCACTGAATGTCAAATTTTGGTAGGAGTCTCCAGTGGCCAAGTGAATTATTCTCAGGGGAACCCTTATTCAAATACCTATAATCCGGGCTGGAAGAATCATCCAAACTTCTCCTACAAAAACAACAATGCATTGTATGCACCTGGTCAAGCACCTGCTACACCACCAGGCTATCAAAAGGCTGCCGTAACTACCCCAAATGTTCCTAGGAAGTCCAACCTTGAACTAATGACGGAAAACTTTATAGCTACCCAGGCTCAAACAAACAAAGACTTCCTGAATCAAAACATACACACTAGTGAGCAAATTAAGCAGTTAGCAAACAAAGTAGACGCTTTAGCCACCCACAACAAAATGCTTGAAACCCAAATTTCACAAGTGGCACAACAACAAGCACCTACTGCTGCTCCTGCTGGAACATTTCCTGGACAGCCACAACCTAACCCGAAAGGACATGCAAATGTCGTTATATTGAGAAGACAGACCCATTGACCCGAGACTTCAGAACCCAGCCATGTACCAAAGGCCTGATAGCATAACAACTGAGAAAGAGAATGAACCCAAGGAAAAGGAAGGTAATGACCAAGAGGCCGCAAGCAAAGAAAAACCTTATGTGCCTCCACCACCCTATAGACCACCTATTCTGTATCCTCAAAGATTTGCAAATTCTAAAACTGCAGGGCAATTTAAGAAATTTGTTGAACTTCTGAAACAATTAAACATCACGATACCTTTTACAGAAGCCATCACTCAGATGCCCTCATATGCTAAGTTCCTAAAAGAAATCTTATCCAATAAGAAAAAGATAGAGGACAACGAAACAGTTACACTTACTGCTGAGTGTAGCGCGATAATTCAAAATAATATGCCTCCTAAGCTGAAAGACCCAGGTAGTTTCTCCATACCTTGTGTAATTGGGAAGTTCGTCATAAACAAAGCTCTATGCGACTTAGGAGCCAGTATTAGTGTTATACCCTTATCCATATGCAAGAAGCTTGATATGGGAGACTTAAGACCAACTAAGATGTGTGTTCAATTAGCTGACCGCTCTATTAAATACCCAGTTGGTATACTAGAAAATGTTCCAGTTCGCATAGGACAGTTCTGTATCCCCACCGATTTCATAATCATGGATATTAAAGAAGGCTCCACTACTCTTATCATATTAGGAAGACCATTCTTAGCTACCGCTGGAGCCATTATAGACGTAAAGAGGGGTAGGCTAACTTTTGAAGTTGGTGAAGAGAAGGTTGAGTTTATTTTGACACAATTCTTACAAGCTCCAGCTATAGACGACACATGTTATCTACTAGAGGTCATAGATGAGTGCGTAAGAGAAATAGAGATGGAACCAACCACATACTCAGATATTATAAAGATTCCAATACCTCCGATTTTTGAAGATGATAATTGGCGTGAACCTTATCAAGACGATAACTAAGCGATTGTTTAGCACTTACACCAAATCATCTGCCTTGCCCGAAGAAACCAGCTCTAGAACTGAAAACACTACCCAACAATTTAAGGTATGAATTCTTGGACGCGGAACTCGAACGACCCATGATAGTCAATGCAGACTTAGGACAGACCGAAACTAAGAAACTTTTAGATTTCTTGAGAAAGTACCCAACTGCGTTATGCTATAACATCGCTGACCTTAAAGGAATAAGTCCCTCTATTTGTATGCATCGCATTATGCTAGAGGAAGATTGTAAATCCTCTAGAGAACATCAGAGAATGATTAATCCGATCTTAAGCACGGTAGTCAAAGATGAAGTGAAAAAGCTTTTAGAAGCAGGAATTATATACCCGATATCAGACAGTAAATGGGTTAGCCCAGTACATGTCGTACCAAAGAAGGGAGGTGTTACAGTTGTTAAGAACACAAAAGGTGAGTCTATAACACAAAGAGTTGTAACTGGAAGTAGAATGTGCATCGATTATAGAAATTTGAACAAAGCTACTAGTAAAGATCACTTCCCATTACCATTCATTGACCAAATGTTAGAATGATTGGCAAAACACTCTTACTTCTGCTATTTAGACGGTTACTCTGGATTCTTTCAAATCTCAATACATCCTGATGACCAAGAAAAGACAACCTTCACATGTCCCTATGGAACATTTGCTTATCGACGAATGCCGTTTGGACTATGTAACGCTCCTGCCACATTCCAAAGATGCATGATGTCGATCTTTGCTGATTTTATAGATGACATTATGGAAGTGTTTATGGAAGATTTTTCTGTTTGTGGGCAGAGTTTTGAAGGATGTCTATCGAACTTAGAAATGGTACTGGAAAGATGCGTAAAAGTCAATCTCGTATTAAACTGGGAGAAATGGCACTTCATGGTAAATCAAGGAATCGTACTTGGACACGTAGTATCCGACAGAGGGATTGAAGTTGATAAAGCCAAGATAGAAATTATAGAAAATCTTCAACCTCCGAAAATCGTATGAGAAATACGAAGTTTCTTAGGACACACTGGTTTCTACCGACGATTCATAAAAGATTTCTAAAAAATTACCAAACCTCTTACCGGTCTATTAATGAAAGATGCTGAATTTATCTTTGATGAGAAATGTCAAAAAGCGTTTGAACAGTTAAAAACGACTCTCATCACCGCACCTATCATGCAACCACCAGATTGGAGATTACCATTTGAAATCATGTGTGATGCGAGTGATTATGCCGTAGGTGCAGTTTTAGGACAAAGGAGGGATAGAAAACTCCATGCTATTTACTATGCAAGTAGAACCTTAGACCCTGCCCAAATGAACTACGCCACCACAGAAAAAGAACTTCTAGCCGTGGTTTTCGCCCTGGACAAATTTCGTTCTTACCTAGTGGGAGCGAAGATCATCATTTATACAGACCACGCGGCTATTAGGTATTTATTGAACAAAAAGGATGCAAAACCTATACTGCTAAGGTGGATCCTGCTTTTACAAGAATTTGATTTAGAGATCAAAGATAAGAAAGGAACTGAAAATGTAGTAGCAGACCACTTATCCCGATTAGATGGCATCAAACCAGAGCCAGTCCCTATTAATGACGATTTCCCTTATGAACGACTCATAGCCTAACTTGAAGATGATATGTCTAAACTACATTTAAATGAATCAAAAATAGAAGAAGCCATGGAAGAAATCAACTCACACACAATACTGCCATGGTATGCTGACATAGTCAACTACTTAGCAGCTGGAGTACTTCCACCAGACCTATCTTATCAATAAAAGAAAAAATTATTTCATGATCTAAAACATTATTATTGGGATGAACCTCTGCTCTTTAAAAGAGGAGCCGACGGTATTTTCCGTCGTTGCGTCCCTGAAACTGAAATAGAAGACATCATCTCTCAATGTCACTCTGCTCCTTATGGAGGACATGCAAGTACTTCAAAGACATGCGCTAAGATTCTGCAATCCGGCCTATTTTGGCCTAACCTCTAAAAGGATGTCCACATTGCAATATTAAACTACGACCGGTGCCAACGCACTGGTAACATATCAAGACGCGATGAGATGCCCCAAAAAGGCATATTGGAAGTAGAAGTCTTTGATGTATGGGGGATTGATTTCATGGGACCTTTCCCATCATCCTTTGGAAATAAATATATACTCGTAGCTGTCGACTATGTTTCAAAATGGATTGAGGCTATAGCTTCTCCCACAAATGACGCACGAGTAGTCATAAAGCTTTTCAAAAACACAATTTTTCCCAGAATTGGTGTGCCGAGACTTGTCATAAGTGACGGTGGCTCTCATTTCATATCAAAAATATTTGACAAACTTCTATCAAAGTATGGCGTAAGACACCTCATAGCAACACCATATCATCCACAAATTAGTGGACAGGTTGAGGTCTCGAATAGAGAAATAAAACAAATCTTAGAGAAGACCATAGCCACCTCTAGGAAAGATTGGTCCTCTAAACTTAATGAAGCTTTATGGGCATATAGGACGGCCTACAAAACCCCAATCGGAACTACACCTTTCAAACTAGTCTATGGTAAATCCTGCCACTTACCAGTAGAATTAGAACACAAAGCCTATTGGGTTATTAAAACACTGAACTTAAGGTACGATTCTGCAGGTGAAAAGCGAATCCTAGATATACACGAACTAGAAGAGTTAAGACTAGACGCTTATGAGAAAGCAAAAATATATAAAGAACGAACTAAGAAATGGCATGATAAGCGTTTATCTAGAAAAGAATTTAGTGTGGGAGACGTTGTGCTCCTATTTAATTCAAGACTAAAACTCTTTCCTGGGAAACTAAGATCTAGATGGTCCGGTCCTTTTGAAATTACCAAGGTATTACAGAGTAGAGCAATAGAAATTAAGGGTAGGAATAGCGAACCATTCATAGTAAATGGGCAACGTTTAAAGCACTATCATAGTATTGAAAATAGGGACTATTTAAATAGCCTTAAACTTTTAGAGTTGCCCGCTGATCCCCCTAATTAAAATATCTAATTGATTTCTTCAGGCTTATGATGTTAAAAACAACGCTTAATGGGAGGCAACCCATGATGATTGTTTTTCCTTCTTTATGATTGTTATTTCTTTACATTTTCTATATTCTATTTTGTTTTCAAATTTCTAGTTTTCATTTATATTTTCTTAAACTCTTTTGGAAATTGCTGTGCTAATTATATAATTGCAAAATACAGGATTACAAAGTCTTTCTACATTTTCTGTTCTCCTCTTCTGATTTCATTCTTGCTTAATCACTAAAAAAATGGAGAACGAAGATAATATGTTGGTAGAATTCAGAGATGCAGCTCAGTGGCATCGCTATGAGGCTCTGTCTCTTCGACCCTTCGCCCTGACAAAATTTGCCCACAGACCCACCATGACCTCTTTAGGCCTAGGTGAGAGCATTGATTTTCTGTTTAACCAACTAGGTTGGGAGGGTTTTGCTAATAAGAAACACAAGACTTATCATAGACTGACTTTAGAATTCCTAAGTTCAATGAGTTACAATCCTTACTGTGGAAAAGGCATTAATAGGGGCCGAATTACTTTTAGGTTGTTTGGATACCACTGCCAGTTTACCATTAAGGAACTGTTGGATCTTTTAGGTTTCCCTGAAGGACCCACCGTTTTCTCCGTGGTACAAGAGGATTTGATGTTAGTAGGTGAGCTGAATGCCTTCTGGGGTAGAATTTCAGGGAGACCTGATCTTGACATGAACCTTATGCTGTCAACTGAAATTCATAACCCAGCCATCCGATACTTTCATATGATCCTAGCCTACACCCTGTTTGGAAAGCCTGAGAATGACAATACTGTTTCAAGGGATGAGCTCTTTATTATCTTTTGTGCATTTCAGTCTCGAGAGGTTGACGGACTGACTTTCATGTTTAATAACTTCTGCAAAATCATTAGAAATGAAAACAGCCCAATCCTGATAGGTGGTCTAGTTACCAAAATAGCCGATGCTATGGGATTTAGGACCAGACTTTCTAAAATCAACCCTTTTGGAGACTTTAGGCCTATGAATATCACCTTCTGTTTCAATAGGGCCATGATTAGGAACCAAGGTCCACACCATTTCCAGCTCCTGGTCAATAATGTAGTTGTGCCACATTTTACTCTACCAAATCATGGACGCACAAGTGTGCACAATGAACACAACTGGTTATATGACCTAGATGAACCGCAGCCTGAACCTGAAGTAACCTTTCCTGAGCCTGAAATTGATCCTAAGACACCCCCTCATTACCATGACTTTGACTTTATGGAATTCCAAGATGACACTGACATTTCTAAGGTTGATGCCACAAATTATGCTGCAAATCTGACTACCATCCTTAAAACTACGGATAACTATCATAAAGAGATCACCTCAGTAAAGGATGAACTGAACACCATGCGACAAGACATTGTCGGCCTCATGGATATGACAGTTGAGCAATTTGATCATCTGAACCAAGCCATTGCATCTTTGAAGAAACGCCTTGGCTAGATCTTTGAAGCACTGCTTTTTCATGTTTTACTGCTTTTACTTCGGAAACAATTTACTTTCAGTTTTTCTTTTTCTTCTTTATGTTGGGAACAAATTGATTTACATTCAGTTTTAATTATGATTGAATACACTGCTAGTCTTTGCTAGCATATTTTCTGGTTTTAATGAATTATCCAATTTATTGCTTAATATTTGATCTTGTTGGAATTAAATTTGCTCCTGTCGTACTTTATTTTGCTTCCAATTTATTTTGTCATTTTATTTATGATTCTGTATGCATAATAGTATTACCAAATGTGCTAACATGTCCCCTGCTGCAAAAGAGAAGAGAATTAAACGTTTGCTGTCAAAAACTATTTTCAACTCCCAGAATTTGCTAATGTCACGATCGTGACAACCCCATGACGACCGTCATGCGGGTTTGGGACGCGCTCTGTTTTAAAACAGAAACGTTCCCCTCTTCTTCTTCTTCCTTCTTTCAATTCAACACCACCGTCCCACTACCTCCAAAAATTCAAAACCACTCATACCACTACACATTTGACCAAATTTCATAACTCCCATTGCCATTCGTCTTTCCACTCACCATAAAACCACACCCGTGCACCATTCTTTATCACAAACCCTCTTTCTCCAAAAACCTAATTTCTTCCATACCTTGTTTCTTTGTGAACCCACCATGGCAAGACAAACTCCAGACCTTTCCACCGTGAATTTCAGAGAAGGAGCAGCCGGAGAACGTCAAAGGGCTAATTACATTAACTTCTACCAACGTTCCGTGCAACCAACTCGTTATGTCAACATTCCATGTCTCGAAGAACTCGGAATGCTTGAGGGAGTTAAATGGATGCTACAAAATGCTGGTCTATGGCAGATCTGTACTCAGAGCCGGCCTGCTTACGAAGCCCTGACGCTCGAGTTTCTAAGTTCGTTCACATACGTAACACCTTCTGGCGAAACGAACCAACTCACCGGCGTAGCCACGTTCCGCATGTTTGGTACTGAGTATAAAATCGGCCAAAATCAACTTGCCGGAATGCTTGGTTTCCACCATGGCGAGAATGTGCACTGCAGGGTGCCACAGGAAACATTCTTTCAAGCAGCATTTGATTTATGGAATCAATTGACCGGAACAAGGGTTGATAACTGGGAAAGCCTCAACACAACATATATCCACAATCCAGCCATCAGATATGTTCACCGCACATTAGGAAGCACTATTTTTGCAAGGGACAACAACCACAAGGTGAACTCAAAGGAACTTTTCTTCCTCCATTGCATGTTTCACCCCGAGCCTATCAACGCCGCACCCTTTCTGTTAGCACACATCCAAGCTAACTGTGCTAGAGGTTCCAAACCCTTCTATTTTGGAGGGATTGTCACTTCTATTGTTCTAAGTTTGGACTTGGGGGATGCACTTAATAGATTACCCTCCGTGCCTCCAGTGTTGCTCGACATAGACTACTGTCGTAGCTCACACCTCATCAAACTGAGAAGAGATGGTAAATACCATCCAATGGTCCGAACGAGAACTGTTAGAAGTATCATTATGCCTTGCAGGAACCGCATTAACCCTCAGGAAATGGCCAATTAGCTCTTCGATTTGAATGCTCCTGAGCAAAATGTAGCTGCCCATGATGATCAAAATTAGGACCCTGTTGATGAGATGGAGCAAGAGATGGATAACGCCCCAGAAAACCAACCACCGCCTGCCAATGATGCTCCTTCGACCTCCAGACGTCGTCGCCGCCCCGACCAAGACCCTGTTACTAATGAAGAAATCTTGAGGGCTATATGGCAACAAAACCAGCTGGCTGCATAGAGAAAAGCACAGCAATAGCAGCAACACAATGAAATAATGACTCTCATGCGTCAAATCCAGCAAGGGCAAGTTGACCAAGGTCAGAGGCTTGACGGTGTCATCGATGAGATGGGTTCATTGACACTGTGAGTACAAGACTTACACGTGGGGAGCTGATGAATATAAGTGTTTGATGCCCAATCATGAAAAGAAGATCTTTTCTTATTTGTCTGCCGAGAAATATAGAATATGCAACAACTTTTACGGTTGTGAAAACTTACAAGAAAAGAAAGAAATCCTTTGTCGATTGGTTCATAGGTACCTGATTCTGGACTCGGTAGGGCGAACTACGGTTCGATCCCCCGCAATCTACGAATAGGATGCATAAAGGGTTACCGCACTTATGTATCAGGCCCCGTAAGAAAAAGGGATCAAAGTCACTAACCGGCTACTCCACTACGTGCGTGAATAAGGCAAAGGGCTTAATGTGATTGCGTTAGAATGAAACCGGGTGAAATGGACACGAAAGCTTTGGGTTGAACTATAATAGATTGATTAGAACTGGATTGTACAAAAGATAGGCCTATGACAAAGCTTGTTGCTCTGTGTTATTAATGTATCTTTAGTGTTTTATGCAAGTACTTACTTACTAATGTAATTTCCTCCAACATTTCAAATCCATTGGTGTACCATGTATGTGCATTTGATGAAGTTTGTCCGATTTTAACTTATTGGTTTCTTGAGGACAAGCAAAGATTCAAGCGTGGGAGAGTTTGATAACACGAAAACATATCGTATTTTTACTTTGATTTATGTTAAAACCTTATTCCATTTCAATCTAATCTCCGATTTTTCCGAGAATATTTAAGTGTTTTGCAGGTATTTCAGTTGCCAAGTCAAAAGTACGCAAAGTGTAGAAAAGAAGCCGAACGAGCAAGAAAAGAGCAGAAAATAGAAGATTCCAAAATATGTTGGTGTGACGACCGTCACACCTCCCTCACGGTCGTCATGGAGTTTAAAGTCATCACGCTCGTCATAGCCCCTCACGTTCGTCATGGAAGCAAAAACAGAATTGAGACGTTAAGCTCAGACGTGGTTACGAAGACTCAGAAATTCAGTTTTCACGTTGCATTTTCTCCGAGAAATTCTAGGTCCCAAATGAAAATGACTGACAAAGGAGTGTGCCTACATTTTCTCCAACCATTGCCATAACTGAGGCTATATATATGAGAAGATTTCCAAGAGCGAGAGGTGGTCCATTTTCTTTTCAAAGTGTCGTATTACTGCAAAATTATTTACAGAATTTCATTCTTGTTTCACTTTGTTTCCTTTACCATTTTCCTTGTCACTTACTACCGAACAAAGCAATAGTTTCTCACATTGAGGAACTATTGCACATTAGTTTAAGTTTTTGTTTCCTGCCTTCATCATTTCGTTTTTACTTATTCAAGCAAAAGCCTACCGATCTGTGGAGGAATTGCTTAGACCGTATTTACCAGGTTTTTATCGTTTCAATTTATAGTAATTGTTTTGTTCTTTTATTATGTCTGAATTTAAGTTTAATTGTTTATTCGCATTCAAGTTCATTTTAATTAGTATGTCGAGCTAAACCGATTTTATCGGTATGTAATTGAGTAACCAGAATGGATTAGTTATTTCTAAGCTAAAATTATAAATCAACTTATTTTCTGGCTTTGATTTCTTAATTTAAAACCAACTTTTATTACGAGAGTAAAAAGGTAACAAAGGTTAAGGTCAAGACCACGAGAGTGTGAGATTTTACCCGGATAGCTGAAATCGAGCATTAGGTTTAAAAACAGCGAGAGCGCTTTAAAGTTAATTAGGCCTTATTAGTTTCCAAAAATTATTTTTAACCTCATATGGGCTAGCGAGAGCAGACATATTGACTTAAAGGTATAGTCCGAAGCAATAACCACGAAAGTGTGAGGTGAGGGATTTTAAACTGGTATTTTCTACAGAATTATAAAGTGATAAATTTTTATACGCTTAGGTTCAATGAAATCTATGATGGTATACTGAATTATATACCGATGTCCTAATCATAACTAGTTTATTCCTAAATTTTAATTTCCCTTTTTGAATCTAAAACCCATATCAGATTAGCCTTAGATTTACATAGTAAAATGGTACGTTAGATTTTTAGTCTCTGTGGGATCGATAATCTTTTAAAACTACGCGATATGACTGTATACTTGCAGTTAGATTTATTTAGGCACACGAAATAGCGATCAGTTGGCGTGATCCGTAGGGATGGCAACGGGTCGGGTGCGGGTTTTACACTACCCAAACCCGCACCCAAAATCACCACCCGAACCCGAAGACTATTCGGGTGGTAAAATAACACCCACGCCCACACCCGTTGGGTTCGGGTTTTTTACCCAAACTCGAACCCATACCAAAAACTAAAAAAAAAAAATAATATATATATATATATATATATATATATATATAAATATATATAAATAAATAAATATATATATATATATATATAAATATATATATATATATATATATATATATATATATATATATATATAGCGGGTGTGATTTCGGGTTTCGGGCACGAGTTTTATACTACCCAAACCCGCACTCGCACCCGAACCCGAACCCGAACCCGAACCCAGTCAACTCGGGTTTTCACCCGTTGACTCGAGTTCGGGTGCAGGTGGGCCCCGCGGGTTTGGGTCTGCCTGCCATCCCTAGTGATCCGGGGAGGGTGACGCAGTGACTCCGTCCCTCTACGGAGGAACATCGTCTCCTAGAAAAGGGTTTGCCCCTTCGTTGTCTGTCTTGCTGACGGGGAGATGACGATGTTGCGCGCATCGTTGAAGTTATCATGGCCGACCATGATCCAAATCTTAAAAAATTGCTTTGATCTTTCGTTTCTGGGGAAAGAAAGATTGGGAGAACAAAATTTCCCACAGACGGCGCCACTGATCTTTCCGGTTGATCAGAACCTGAAGCGGGTCAGAGACTTCGTCTTCGATGCTGGAATCCAAGGAGGAGGGGGTGTACCTGCAAGGCACTCTGATGTCAAAGTAAGAATCAGGAGAGGAGAAGGCAAGTACAAAGTAAGAATGTCTTAGGGTGATTTTGGAATACCTGACCCTCTCAAAGGAGAGGATATTTATAATGCCCCCAGTGCTTGGCCATGGTCCCTATTTTTGGGCCCAGATATTCGCTCCCCAAAAGTAGGTAACTTCCAGAAACTAGCCGTTGTGACGGGCAGACATGCTCGGTACTAGTCGTTGCTTCAAGCAGGGCCGTAGTTGCGGGCAAGCGCGTCGTGGCCGTTCCTGGATGGTTGAACCGTGCGTGACGGGTAGAGATGTGACGAAGGGTAGGTGATCCTGGAGGTCAGCTGGCCAGCCCTCCTCGGCTGAGGGGCAGAAGAAAAAGTGCTTTCCTTTTCCCTCAACTGGCATGGCTTAGGCTATTGGGTTGTTCTGAGTGCAGAAGTGGATTTGGCCATGCCTAGCCATTGGGCCAGTCCGAAACAATTAACATGTAGTTTCTACTCATATTGTGTAATAAAAGGTAAGAATTTGATACTCTTATACTATATGCATAACCATTTTTTATCAAAAAAAAGTGTTTATATGAAAATCTAGTATATTCCTATGAAAATCCAATGATAATCTATGTGCATATTGTGTCACCAAGTATAATCTAATATTATTAGACCTAAAGTTTACATATATAGTGGTTGCCCTCTCTATGAATGTGGGTAACTGAAAAACATATACTTTATTCTAAATAGTTTTTCCACTAGTTTTTAATATGCCATGGAACAAGAGAGGACTTGTCGCAAGCCAATACAACAAGGATTGAATCGGTTTTCAGCCAAAATCTGGTCTACTTCTTTGAAATAGCATGCTTCATAGCTGTAATAGCTCCCATGAGTTTTGCGAAAAAAGCTTTATCCAACCCCACATTATAAGAAAAATTATCCAGGTGGTTAGACAAATGGTCTCCAAACATGCCTCCACACACTACAAAAGGTGGAGCGCTCGTATAAGTACCATTTATGTTTGCCTTGATCCAACCGAGCAAAGGGGAACCCAAAATTATTACTTTGGTAAAATCGTTCATTTAAATATTTGAGACTACATTGGATAGATTTTCAAAAATACAAACCTGGGGTAGAATACAAGCTATTAAGGTTATTCAATGAGTACTTGTATCATTGAATCTGACTTGGTTTTTAGCCTCCCAAATGCCATCTAAAATTTGAATTATAGCCTTTAGCAGGACCACCCAACATTGCTTAAACCAGTGATGTCTAAGTAATTCCCAACAGATTTCAATCGAATATATAGCTTGACTAACATTAACAATATCACAAAACCAACCCCAAATTTTCCTCGAGTAAGGCAAAAAAACAACAAGTGCGCTGATGTTTATGCATTGTTGTGACAGAGATTGTAGTCAGAGGTCATGTTCACCCCTGTTTTGGTGAGCTTGACATATGTTGGTAGCTAATCTTGGATCACTTTTCACAACATCAAGGATTTCGGTAGAGTATGGGTGGATTTCATATGATTTTTCCCTCATTGCTTATCCTGAGTATTTATTACTTTGAAAGAGTAGGCCGTTTTAAGAGTGAGTGGACCATTAGGTTTAGAACGCCATACTCTTTTATCATTAGAGCCATCATTTAAAATAGTGGTAATCAAAATGAAGATATTTTGCTGGGGAAGCTATTAAGCTTGTATTAAGGAATCTTGAGCCCGTGATTCTCAATAAAATTACCAACTGTGGCTTTCAAATGACAATGCAACTGAGAAGGGATTTTCAAAAAGGATGCCAAAGATCGCGCACTCCATTTATCAAGCCAAAATTTCACACTATTCCCATTACCTATGATCCAGATGGAGCTAGATTTATATTTCTCATATGTTTCTTTCATACCACTTCTAATGGAAGAGAAAATGTGGTAATTGATTTTACCACCTGGTCTGAGCACCCTGCTTCTCAGAATGTTATTCCAATGGTCCTCAAATTTGGTATGTTGTGAATTAGGATGCCTTAAAATAAAATATACTCAGTTTCTTTATGATCAAGAAACACACAAGGGTTAGGGTTAAGGAAAAACAAGGAGAACAACAAGGATTGATTATAATTGTTATTCTTTACTTTCTCTTTAAATCAGATTACACGTACTCAAGAATAACAAATAACCCTTTCACCCTAATTAGTGTTTGTCACACCACACTTAGATGAGAGACTAGCATGCTATTTATAATAAAACCTAGCATACTAAACTAATGAGACTTTTAACAACTACCCATTACAAGCTAACTTAAACAATTGGATCCTTAACACAAGACCCAAATCGACAACTACATGCTAGAGCACAATTCGACTACAGCATGTAGGTCTTCGACAACAACATGTGAACAGACTTCGACGGCATGCTAAACTAGAGTTCGATCCAAAATCTCACAAATCTCCACCTTGGATCTAACTCTATGACATCAAAAAACAAACTAGTTTTCTTCATGCAGCTTTATCAACTGCATACAGTGGCAGAACTTGCAACTAGGCAACGTCTTGGTGATCATATCAGTAGCATTATGATTTGTCGAAACCTTCAGCACTTGGACTTCTCCATGCTCGATTACACCTCTGACGAAATGCAGCCTCGCATCAATGTTCTTGGTTCACTCATGATAGGCTGAATTCTTCGACAGGTGTATTTCACTTTGACTATCACATTTAACAGTGATAACTTGACCTTGAAGTTTCAGCTCCTTTGCAAAACCTTTAAGCCACAATGCTTCCTTCACAGCTTTAGTTAGGGCGATATATTCTGCTTCAGTGGTTAATAAGGCAACAACCTTCTGAATAGTTGCCTTCTAACTGATTGTTGTGCAAAACATAGTGAACACATATCCAGAAAAAGATTTTCTGGAATCCATACAACATGCATAATCAGAGTCTACATATCCTTTGATTTCTGCTTTACTATCTTCACCCAAGGCTCCACCATAAATTAGAACTCTATTCAGAGACCCATTTATATACCTTAGAATCCACTTCAATGCTTGCCAGTGAGCCTTTCCAGGATTTGCCATGTACCTGCTTACAAGACTTACTGCATATGTTATGTCAAGTCTAGTACAGACCATAGTATACATCAAAGAACCCACTATATTAGCATATGGAATGCTATTCATATAAGCTCTTTCGACATCAATACTGGAACATTGATCTATACTCAGCTTGAATTGAGGGTTTGTCGGAGTCACAACAGGCTTTGAATTTGACATACCATACTTTTCAAGAATCTTCCGTAGGTATGCCTCTTGAGATAAGCATAATTTTGACTGCTTACTATCTCTTCGAATGTCTATCCCAAGAATACTGGACGCAGCTCCCAGATCCTTCATGTCGAACTCCTTATGAAGTTCAGCCTTCACCCTCATTACATCTTCGACATTGTTGCTTGCTATTAGAATATCATCCATATAAAGCAACAAAATAACAAATGAATTACCTGGTCGAAATCTGAAGTAAACCCAGTGGTCGAACTGACTTCTAATGAAACTTATGCGTGTCATGAACTTTCCGATTCTCCTATTCCACTCTCGAGGAGATTATTTATGTTCATATAAAGACCTCTTCAAATTGCACACATAATCCTTCTTCCCCTTTTCGACATACCCTTCAGGTTGCCTCATCAGGATTGTTTCATCTAGATCACCATACAAGAATGCAGTCTTCACATCCATATGTTCCAGTTCAAGGTCGAACTGTGCCACCGTGGCAAGCAACATTCGAATGGATTTGTGCTTCACAATAGGAGAGAACACATCTTTGAAGGAGACACCTTCTTTCTGAGTGAAACTCCTAACGACCAATCTTGCCTTGTATCTCTTCTACGCCACTCCTTCGATTCCTTCCTTAACTTTGAAAATCCATTTACAACCGACCAACCTGGATCCAGCATATTTCTTCATCAGTTCCCAGGTGTTGTTATCATGAAGAGATTTCATCTCATCATCTATGGCCTTCAGTCATTCAGTCTTCTTTCGACTCCTCGTAACTTCTTTATAGTCTCTAGGTTCTTCGTCGAGAACATCACTTGCAGAGATTAATGCATAAGCTATAAAATCTGCATACCCAAGTCTCTAAGGTGGCTTGATGACTCTCCTTGACCTATCTCTTGCTAGCATTTAGTCATTATCGGTCTCCTCA
This sequence comes from Lathyrus tuberosus, assembly GCA_022829125.1. Taxonomy (NCBI): domain Eukaryota; kingdom Viridiplantae; phylum Streptophyta; class Magnoliopsida; order Fabales; family Fabaceae; genus Lathyrus; species Lathyrus tuberosus. Next base: position 1,034,371 of record JALAZF010000199.1, on the reverse strand, counting down.
TCTTCGACGACAGCTTCTTCTTCTTCTTCTACTTCATCTGGGATATGCAATTCAGTATCAACATGCTCCACCTCAAGAGGAATCTCTCCCTGTTCCAGCTATTCGTCAGCACCATCAGTTTTCTTGAAGGCCAACTCAGCTTCATTGAAAACTACATCTCGACTGGTGATACACCTCCTGTGGCCTAGCTCTAGGCACCATAGCCTATAAGCTTTGACTCTTTCAAGGTATCCCATGAACATGCATTTCAGAGCTCTAGGTTCGACCTTGTCTTGCCTAATATGAGAATAGACCACGCAACCAAATACTCTCAGTCTATCGAGACTAGGTGGATGTCCCGACCAAACTTCTTCAGCTTTATTCATATCTAACGCAGTCGAATGACGTCTGTTTATCAGATATGTTGCTGTCGAAACAGCCTCAGCCCAAAACACCTTCTTTAATCCAGCACTAGTCGACATGTATCTAACTCTTTCCAAAATAAATCGATTAAACCTTTCCGCCAAACCATTTTGTTGTGGAGTACCTGTAGTATATTTGTGCCTTGCAATACCTGAGGCAGCATAAAAGCTGTTGAACCCCTCATTGCTAAATTCAAGGCCATTGTCGGTTCTGAACCTCTTGAACTTTCTGCCAGTCTAATTTTCGACCAGAGTCTTCCAACCTTTGAAATTCTCAAAAGTTTCATCCTTAGTCTTCTGGATGAATACCCATAACTTTTTGGAATAATCATCGACTATGGATAGAAAATACCTTGCTCCTGAATGTGATGGACACCTTGCAGGCCCCCAAAGATCAGTATGGATGTAATCAAGGGATCCATGAGTTCTTTGTTTGCCTTTGTTGAACTTCACTCTGCAAGACTTTCAAAGTACACAGGTTCACAAATATCAGTTTTTCGACTTTGTCTCCTCCAAGAAGATTTTGTTTCTCTAATTCGACCAGACCCCTTTCACTGACATGTCCCAATCTCATGTGCCAAATTTTTTTCTTCGACAAAGGTTTCGTGGATGCAACATTTGTTGAACCACTTACAACTTCAGCCTAAAGGGTTCAGCCTCAAGGGTATACAAGCATTGTTTCTTCACGCCTCTCAAGACTTCCTTCGACCCTTTCATGACTCTTAGGATACTTTTCTCTCCTTGAAAAACATATCCCTTCTTGTCGAATTCACCAAGAGAAATCAAATTTCTCTTCAAATCAGGTACATACCTGAATTCAGTCAATAACCTTATTGACTCATCATGGAGCTTGAATCTCACATATCTAATTCCTGCAATTTTGCAACCTTTGTTGTTTCCCAGCAGCACTGATCCACCATCTTGATCGCATAGGTCCTCCAACAATTCTCTATTTGGAGTCATGTGCCAAGTGCAACCTGAATCTATAATCCACTCCTTTCTTGTGTCGCCGCTTGAAACCACAAGAACATCAGATGATTAGAAGTCATCTTGAACAATGGATGCATTGCCATTATTCTTACTTCCATGACCTTTCAGGTGTTCAGGGCACACTTTTCTTGTGTGACCTTCCTTCTTACAGTGATAACATCGAATACTAGATGCCTCGCCACTATAAGACTTCTGCTGACTTTTACCTTTCTTCTTGTCGAACTTACCATCCTTTCGCAAGAATTTTCCCTTAACGGCCAAACCTTCACCCACCATCAAAGGTTTATGCTCCTTTCGTTCGTTCAGGTCCTTAGAATACAAGGCTGATTGAACTTCTTCAAAGCTCAGGTACTCCCTTCCATACAGGAGAGTTTCTTTGAAGTGAGCATGTGTTCTGGGCAAAGTGCACAACAACAATAGTGCTTTATCTTCATCATCGATCTTCACATCAATATTTTCAAGATCAAGGATCAGCTTGTTGAACATATCCAACTACTCAGCCAACACTTTGTCTTCACTCATCTTGAATGAATATAAAGCTTGCTTTAGGTAGAGTTAATTCACCAGAGATTTAGTCATGTACAAACTTTCAAGTTTCAACCATAACCTCGATGTTGTAGTCTCCTTTGATACCTGTCGAAGAACCTTATCACCAAGGCTCAACAATATTGTGCAGTGGGCTTTCTCTATCATGGTCGTCTTTTCTTTTTCTGTTAACGCAACGTCCATGGCTGCCTCTCCTTTCAACGATTCCAAACAACCCTATTGAATCAGTAGGGCTTTCATCTTCAAGTGCCACAGATCGAAATCGTTCACTCCGGTGAACTTTTCAATCTCATACTTTGTTGAAGGCATCTTCTCCACGCTCACCCACCAATTTGTTGTGAATTAGGATGCCTTAAAACAAAATATACTCGGTTTCTTTATGATTAAGAGACACACAAGGGTTAGGGTTAAGGAAAAACAAGGAGAACAAAAAGGATTGGTTATAACTGTTATTCTTTACTTTCTCTTTAAATCAGATTACAAGTACTCAAGAATAACAAATAACCCTCTCACTCTAATTAGGATTTGTCACACCATACATAGATGAGAGACTAGTATGTTATTTATAATAAAACCTAACATACTAAATTAATGGGCTTTTTAACAATTACCAATTACAAGCTAACTTAGGGTACAAGCTAACTTAAACAATTGGATCCTTAACACAAGGCCCAAATCGACAACTACATACTATAACACAATTTGACTACAGCATGTAGGTCTTCGATAACAGCATGTGAACAGACTTCGACGGCATGCTTAACTAGAGTTCAATCCAAAATCTCACATGGTAAAATTCCAAATTTGTAAGAAGTTGGAAGTCATGTTTAAGGTGAACATAAATCTAATGCCCAAGTCTCCTTTTGACACCACCTAACAACAAGTTTATCGAGCCATCGTGACAATCTTCCTCTTATAAATATCCCCGCTCCATATGAAATTCCTGGTCCACCTTTATATGATTTTCAAAAGAGAAGTAGGCCACGAGTACACCATCATGTCATGCATTAACATACTATGTTTGACAGCTTTAACTAGAAAAACTCTTCTTGCAATAGAAAGTGGAAAAGCCTTCCAAGCAGTCAGGTTAACCTTAATCATATCACCAATAAATTGTAAATGGAAAAGTATTAGGTTTACCTATAAAGATTGACACCCCCAGATACACAAATGGAAGTTTCCTTATCCTAAACCCAATACTTTAGGAAAGAATGAGTGTCTTTGAGGAGATAAAGAGACTGCATACAAGATGGACTTTAAGTGGTTTATGTGTTGACCAGAACACTTTGCATAATGCTTGAAGACAGATTTGATAGCACCCTTTATCATTTTAATGACGCCCTTAGTAGCCAACTAAATAACCTCTCTACTAAGAATATCCTCTACAATGCAAAACCAATGCAAAAGAGGATAGACGAAAGAGGGTCCTTGCCTGACCCCTCTTTGACACTTAGAGTAGCCCTTTAATTGACCATTAAAAGATACAAATATGGATCCAAAATGAAGGATACAATTCAAATAGAGAAAAACGCAATAGAAATTTTAGAAATCAACATGTGTGTGTGTGTGAGTTTGCTTTACATTTTTCTCATTTATGTGCATATTAATTGTATACTATTTAAAAATGAGATTAATTACTATGCTTTACATTTTTCTCATTTATGTGCATATTAAGTGTATACTATTTAAAAATGAGATTAATTACTATTCACTGTCACTTAAAAAATTATTACATTGTCAATTCATCACCATCATCCGTTTGCATTATTTTTTCGGTGGTTAAAATAAAAGTCAAACATCTTTCAACATCCAACGTCTATAATTAACTAACAGTGTAAAATCCTTTTACACTGTTAGTGTATTTCAATTAAATTCTTTAGAAATTTTACTGCATTATATATTTGAGCTTGTATTTGACTGATAAATATATTATTTGTATACAAGTTTCTATGATTTTGTTATTAATAATGAAATTCTTACACTATTGTAACATAGCATAACATATCTATCTTCGTGTGAAACTAAAATTTACTTAAAAGTACCAATAGTATATATTAAAAGTTTGGTTAATTAATTTGGTTTGGTTCTTAGGTTTTGGTTTGGTTAATTGCGGTTTAGATCGGTTATTAAATTGTTTAACAAATAATGGTTTGGTTCATTAACTAGAGGTAATGATTCAGTTATTTAGAAACGGTTCAATTCAGTTTTTTGATTTGGATAAGTTTTATAGATTTTTTTAACAACTCTAGTTGCTACTTAAGAACGTGTCTCCAACCCACTTGGCAACCCCTTAATTCGGCAACAAGTTGCTGCTAGCGGCGAGTTCTCCATTCCCCTCTTCCTCATCAACGACTACCACTCCCTTCGAACAACCACACGAACTGATTTCCTCTACACAGATATGTCACGCCTTTATCCATACCTCATGGATATGTCATGCCTCTATCTATCTTTAGTCTCTATTGTACCCTCCCTCTCTCCATTTTTCATTTTTAAACTTATTTTTCAATTTCAACATTTTCATTCATTTCCTTTTATGTTTTCTCCATTCAGTGAATTTTTTTTTTAATATAACCTATTTTTTCAAATAAAATACCCAAAAAAACAAACTTTTGAAATAAAGTACCGAAATGACATAGTTTTGGGAAAAGGGAAGACTTGAGGCGCCATCCCATATGGCAACTCAGGCAAAAAAATTTCTAAAAAATTATTAAAAACCATATGGGATGGCGTGTCAGTGTATGTTGTTGTGCCCTAATTATCAGGGGAGGCTCCATCTGGGATGGCGCCTCAGTGTAATCGTTTTTTTTTTATTAAAATTTTATGATTTTAATATATATAATTAACTTTATTATTTAATAGGGTATCATGTGCCTATAAATAAGGGTTTACCCTCACTTGTTATTGCACAACACTTGTCACCAAAACCCTAATTTCCTCCCTTCCCTCACCAATATCCCAAACTCTCCCCTTCTTAACACCATGTCTGAGTGGTTAAATCACCGTCCGTCGTCATCATCATCAGCACCGGAGGAACCGTTTCCAGAATTTCCACTGATGAAAAGAGATGCCCTAGTTGTATACTCAGTTGTCAAGCCTTCGATGAAGATGTTATTCTGGAACACATAGACGTTGGAGCATTTGCATAGGGAACTTCGCCATTGGCTAGCAGAATAATTTAAGGCAGGTGAAAAGATCAGGAAGATTGAGAGGCTGGCTGAGAAGTCTGGTCCAAGCGGAGTCACCCGGTCTTGGAGGAAAGTGGAAAATGATGATGGCGTCCTCATGATGATGATGTTAGAACAGGAAATTAAGTTGATGGTTGTAATTTCCTAGATAAGCTGATTCTATGTGTTTTTTTGTTTGGGTTTGTTATTGTTATTTTCTGATTTGGTATTAGGTTCCGATGATGGTTATTTATTGATGTTTAGCTATTAAGTTATGTTATGTTATGTTATGTTATGTTATGTTATGTTATGTTATGTCGTTGTAATCAGTTAAGTATGTCATCAATGAAATAAAATTTGTTGTTGTTATAAATAGACAAGTTTATAGTTAAAACTATGATGTTGTGCTAGAGCCCACATTTGGACATTTGGTACGATTGTGGCCTGGCTGGCGGCACAAACCACACAACCTCACCATTTTGTCTGCCGCATCCATCTCCGTGTGAATACGGGTGCTGTTAGGGAGACCCTTTTTATTTCTTCGCATCAAATCATTATGCCACACAATTTCGCCTTCGTATGGAGGCCAGTAGTCCTCCCTTGCTACCACTTGAAAGATGTTGTCGTAGACATTGCATAGAGTAATGACTTGGTGAAGAACAGAGAGATAGTTGGTTGGGTCCAGACGGACCTTGGAACAGGCTGCTATAACATGGGAGCAAGGCATACGAAATGCCTGAAACTTTCCACAGTCACACCAACTCCTATCAAATTCCACTCGAAAACATCCCCTAGGCCTTCTTTCGTTGTGATCAATAGAATCTGCAACACTGAAGTGACCTGTAATATGGTCAAAGACCGTGACGACATGTGTGTTGGCCTTTGCAGCTTCTTCCTTCATGAATGTCATTGAATTATCACTGAACAGCTGCCCAGATTGTATGACCGAACCCTATTTTGTCGTCTGGTATCAAAGAGTGCAGCGAGCCTAAAATATGTTGACCTCACAGAGCGGTTATCGGCAGGTTTCGGATGCCTTTGAATACAGAGTTCATAGACTCAACCAGGTTTGTTGTCATATGTGTAGCGCGCGATTTTTGTCGGTGATGCGACCACCTTATCGCGGAATTTTGGGTTTCTCCTCACAATGAGGAGGGGGTGCTACTTTCTGATTTCTTATTTATCCCATGACGCTGGAAGGGAAAAGGAAGATATCTAAACTAACCTTGCACGCGAATGTTTAACTGAGCTAACGCTTAAAGAGATTCGGGGAATCGGGGTCAGGTCATACGATGGGGAGTTGTCAATTACCCATCCTATATGTGGTTATCCACAGGTTGTTAGCTTTAGGCTTCAATTTATACTTGATGGTGTTTATCCGTTAATGGGTTGGGAAAGTTTCTTGGGAAATATGAGAGAGTGAGTGAGTTGATGTTAATGTTCGGGTTTTTCCCGATGTTTTTGGTAAGGTACTGGACCTAGAGTTTTGATTGATATGAAGGTGTTGGACCTAGAGTTTTTGATTAGTATGCTCGCTAAGATTTCGCAATCTTATGCCTACGTATTCCCGTTTAAACGAAACAGGGAAATCAGAGCAATCGTAGTTCCTCCTATTCTAAGGGAGGAAAAAGATATTTGGTGTCTTGTTCAAAGCCCAAGATTGAAGCTAAAAGGTTGAATATTTGTGTCTTGTTCAAAGCCCAAGATTGAAGATAAAAAGTTTGACTGAGAGAGAACTTGTCATCTCTAAAGGGAGACATTTGGCCTGTTTATCACAACTGTTGGGTGACTGTTTATAAAGGAGGATTACTTTAACTGGGATATGTGAATCCAGCAATGCCATAATTTCCTTTGTGAGGGATTTTTCCTGAAGGAGAAAACTTTAACTCAGTGTTGAGCAATGCCATTTTTCCTTAGGAATTTCTCATACTAAGAGAGGGACAGTGGCGTGGATATAAATAATCTAGAGGCTTGCCGCCTACAGCAATTAGATGAAAGAAAGGGTTTACCAGGATAAAAGATGGACAACATCTTGGATATTTTAATCAACAAGTATGCCACTTACAGTAGTTATCTGGGATCAGGGTTTGTTTTTAATGTCTGTTTTGATGAGTGATAAACAGAGAAATGACTTTCTACAGAGAGATTTTGATTTCCTCTGAGGGGAATGTTGATTTTTGTGTGCCTTGATCAAAGCCCAAGGTTGAAGCTAAGAGGTTGATTGACTCCACTAGGGAAATCCTTATACAAAGCCTAAGAGGAGGCTGGGAATGTCTGACTCAACAAGAGAGTGTTTATATATGTCTTGTACAAAGCCCAAGATTGAGGCTAAAAGAGACTGACTCTTTGGGGATATCATTATACAAAGCCTAAGAGGAGGCTAAAAGTTTGACTTTTCCAGGGAAAATGTTCTATCTGTCTTTTACAAAGCCCAAGATTGAGGCTAAAAAAGAAATTGACTCAGTGGGAAAGAAATCTTTATCTATCTTGTACAAAGCCCAAGATTTGAGGCTAAACGGAGACTTTACTGACTTGGTTAAGGATATTTTAGGTATCTCGTACAAAGCCCAAGATAGAAGCTGAAATGAGTTTGAATCTATGGGAGAGTATTACCTGTCTTGCACAAAGCCTAAGATTGAGGCGGAAAAGAGGATTGACTCTGCTTAGGATATTATTTCTCAAAGCCTAAAAGTAGGCTGAGAGGAATTGACTCCGTTGGGAAATATATTTGTCCCAAGCTTAAGAGAAGGTTATGAGGATTTATGTCTTGTACAAAGCCCAAGATTGAGGCTAAAAGGGTTTGACTCAACAAGAGAGTGCTTTTATCTGTCCTGTACAAAGCCCGGGATTATGGCTGAACAAGCTGGAGAAGTCATTATACCAAACCTAAGAGGAGGCTGACTTCTGCTAGGGGAAATCCTTATACCGAGCCTAAACGGAGGCTGGAAAAGATTGACTCAACAAGAGAGTGTTTTTATCTGTCCTGTACAAAGCCCAAGATTGAGGCTAAAAGGGTTTACTCAACAAGAGAGTCTGAAAAAGGTGATTGACTCAACAAGAGAGTCTGAAAAGGTTAGCTCCGCTGGGGAGAATCATTGTACAAAGCCCAAGAGGAGGCTATCTTCTGCTGAGGAAAGATCCTTATACAAAGCCTAAGAGGAGGCTATCTTCTTCTGGGAATTATTGAGATCCCGAGGCAGGTCCAAATGGGGAATCAACTCTTGCTCAGGGTTTTAGAAGAGTTGAGGTATCAGATTCCTTGAGGTTCTGATTTGGGATAGTGTTATACTAATGATAAACTGACCCTGGCTGGGGGATTTTTAGGAGAGAGATTGGGTTTTAACTCCTTTAGAGATTGATCTAGAATGACCGGAGTTTCTCCTATGTTTGTAGGGAACTTGAGAATGTCTTGGAGACTCAAGAGGAGATTTAGACTGTCCAAGTCTATTGGTGTGGAAGAGTTTATCTTTGTATGATGCCCAAGAGGAGACAAGTGTTTTAAGGGATGAGTATCAACCCTAAATTGGTCTGAGGTTTTGACTCAAGATAGACTGCTCTAGCAAAGGATGACTAAGTTATGTCCTATACCTTTAGGAGGTCTTCAGGGTCCTTGAATTAAGCCCAAGAGAAGGCATGAGAACTTCTAAGAAGCCGGAGGAGGGTCCTTGTACAAAGCCCAAGAGGAGGCGGGGATGCTTTTAGGAAGCTTGTGGGCCCAAACCTAAGAAGGGTTCAAGAAAATTTTCACCGAGAATAATCTTTTCTTTAGTGAACAGATCTAGGGTTTGAAGAAATTCAAGAGAGGTTTTACCGGGAATTAATCCTCTCTGGGGAAATAAACTTCTTTGACAATTTCTAATAGTGACAGTCTGAGAAAAGGTTCACCGAGAATACTGCCTTTCTCTTTGTTCCATATTGTTTAAGCCCAAGAAAAGGCAAGACTGTATCTGGAAGTCCTATGGGATCTAGTTTTGACTGTATTTAAAGAGTGACCAACTGGTTTTACCTAGTTCTAGACCTAGTTGCCGGGGAAAACTCTAAATAACTATACTAGTATATATACGGTTGATATATGACAAGTATTTAAAAGGATATGAAAGTAGGACTTACAGAGGAGCAGCTTCCCACAATACAGTTATATATAGGAAAGCAAGTAAATGAAAGCTGATAAAACTTACAGGTGAGCAAGCTTCCATGTTGTATTGTTAGTTGTTCAAAGAAATTAAAGAAAGTTTTGATAACAACTGTATATTTGAATCTAAATCAATAGAGAAGTTGTTTTGAAAAGATTGTTGGGGCTTATACTCAAAGAGAGGCCCAAGTGTTTAACACTGATCGCATCGTTGTTTTGAAGATCGTATCAGGACTTATACAACGACTGAGGCCCAAAAAGGTTTATTTACAAAAGGGTTGGGTCTTACACTCTTTCGAGAGGACCAAACATGTTTTTGTACAAGTGATGGGGCTTACAACTCAGGGAGAGGCCCAGGTGATTTGATTTTGAACTGGCGATCGTGCCGAAATTTTTGAAAATACGGTGGGACTTATACAACATCTGCGGCCCAAAAAGGTTTGTATTTACAAAGGATTAGGTCTTACACTCTATCAGAGACCCATAGTGTTTAAAATTTAAAATCAAGAGGAAACCCTAATTTTAAAAAAAATGTTATTTTTCAAAAGAAATTAAATGAAGAAAATGATATAAAATACCAAATATATTCAAAAAATAAGTTGTACATCTTGAAAAATATTTTGAAAAATCATGTTTAATTACATGAGAGTTTGAAATTCAATTGGTTTTGAAAGATCAAAGTGGGAATTCCATTTAAAAATGTTTAAAAACTATTAAAATGAAATTAATTAAAAAAATTCTAACTATATTAACTAAATAATATAAATTGGATTTTTTTGTAAAATAAAATAATTTAACATTTTTCTGAATTTTGAGAAAAAGAATCAATTCAAAAACATAAATATTCAGAGAGAAATTAATTTTTGAATCAATTAACAAAAATAACAAAATATTCAAATATTTGAAAATTTGAAAAAGGGCGCCAAGAACACCAAGTTCTTGCCCGCGTGCCCTGTTTCTGTAGATTTATATTTTCTCACTTTTCTCCATGATTTCTCAATGGTTTTGCACGATTCAAACACCAATCTTGTTCGTTTTTGAACAAGGATCACAACCATATAGATTAATTACATTTATATTAAGTATTGAGTGAGAAATCAGAAGAAAACCTCAAGATCCCTAATTTCAGCATGAACACAGTGAAATTCCATACACGATTGATTCATGGCAATTGATTGAGGGTTATCACTCCATACATGATTAGGAACATATGGCAACATTATTATGCAGTAAAATATGCGTGCATCATGGAGTTTGAAGAGCTCAGGCTTACCTCTTGCAGCTGGTGATCGAGTTCGGTGATGGAGGTGTTGTAAGTTAGTTCCAATGATCTGGAAAGCTTCCTTAGGTGCCAAGGAGTGTGTTTGAATGCTTGGAATGGATGGAAATGATCTGGAACTTTACATGGCACCTCAACTGCAAATCTGCTAAAGGCTTGTGCAAGTGTCTGGTGATTTTGAGAATCTGATGTTCCAGATGTGATTTTGTGTTATGGGTCACTTCTATATGTTATATGTGAGGTGTGTGAACCATTGGTTTGGTTGAAATTGCTCTCAAACTCAAAATCCGATGGTGACTTCAGTTAGAAGGCAAAATTGGAGTGAAAGTGGTGATTTTGAGGAAAGCATCAGTTTGGGTGCTTTGGTGTACTCAAACTGATCACAAATGAGGCCTATTTATAGTGGAGCAAGTTTGTTTTGCAAGCAATAGTGTGTGGCAACTGCAGCAGGTCTGTGGCCAATTGTGATCAAATGGAATCTCAAGTCTCCTCTAGCCATTGACTTGAGATTAGAGCACAGGCTTTGTAGCTTTGGTTCAGAGATAAGCCTTGACTGAATTCAGTTGGAATAGGCTCAGTTCATGCCACCTTGGTGCATCCATTAAAGGCTTGGAAACAAAATTGGAGTCTTGGCACTTTTTAGCCTTTTTAGATTTGTTAGGGCTACTTGTAGATTCTTGGACTTTTGAGGCTTGGAGATTAGACCATCCCCCTTGGATTTGATCCTCTGAAGTGTCCAAATTGATGACAAGGCTTGGAGTTATCAGATTTGGACAAATCGAGCAAATGTGCATAATTCTTCCTTGTAAAACCAGTTCATGATGCCATGTTTCAAGGGTTGTATCTCCCTGCTCAAATTGAATTTGGAGATGATCTGGTACTTGTTGGAAAACCCTTATGGCATACTTTAACTTTGATGTTTACCCCTAGACCTGGTTTGACTTGAATCAACGTGAAAAATGTCCTTACATTTTAGAAAAAGTAAGGCAAATTCTGACTTAGTGAAAATTTCACTAAGTGTTGGAAAAATGTCATTTTCATGTTTTTAGCCATTTTGATCACTCCCTAACTAAAAAGTCCATGTGGAATTGGAATGAGATGTAGTTAACACTATTGAAGTATGTAATGAGAGCTACAAATCCATCTTTGGACCATACAAAATGGTTGCTTGGATCTCAAGTTATGGTCCTTGGAAGTTGGTACCCTAGCCACTTTGTTCCACAACTTAGAAAAATTCCAAGTTTTTTATGGTTACCCCATTTACAAGTTAACTCGCTTTCTTTGATTTTTATTGATGAATGATGATTCAAATCACATATTAACATTGTTTTAGGGTTAAGGAACCTTGGTTGACCAAAAATCCAAAAAGTCAAACTTGGATTTTTGTATAGTTGACTTTTTCATCAGATGAAATTTTGACTTTGTGATTCTTTTGTGAAATCAATCCTTGGGCTCAATTAAACTTCATGGATGGCCTCCAAGAGTATTTAGGAATGTTTTGGACCCCTCCCCAAGGTTTGAGATCAAGGGTAGGTCAACAGTCAAGGGTATGGTTAACTTTTTCCATCAAAAACCCTAATTTGTGATCAGATGGTTTTGAGTTCTTGTGGCTTATGATTTGAGCTCTTTGAGTCAATCAAATCTTGTAAAAATTGTCAATATGATGTATTTGAGGTTTTTGAAGTTCATTTTAAAGCTTCAAGCCATGCCTCACTTCACAAGTTAACTCAAGGGTTGAATTAGGTCAAAACCCTAATTCCTGGTTTTTTGATAGATGGACCTTCAAGGTGATTTTGCCATTGTGGATGGGCTCTTGAGATCATTTTGAGATTATAGGACCATATGATGCGTTGTATTCGCAAGTGTACGAATCGCGTCAGAGTAATATAAAAAGTTATCGTATCCACAGAGACCAAATGTCGATCTAACGATTTCCATTTGTTACAGTGCTTATCTAAGGCAGTTCAATTCAGGGTTTACTAATGCAGAGGAAAATAAATAAATGTAAATGACGAGGTAATAAAATTCAGACAAAACAATAGGCTTGAATGTAATTCTCATAACCGATAATATTTCTATATTCATCAACAGAACTACTTACGGGCAATATCTTCTATTTTAAGAAAAGAATTCAATTTAACAGGAACTGTCGCTTTCGCGTAGTCAGAACCAAGTTTACCCTCTAAACTAACCCCTTTATTGTCACTTATAAAAAGGCGCGCATTGCGTTAGAGTCATGGAAAACTTACTTTTAAGAAATGCAAATTCTAAACTAAACAGAAAAGTATTTTGACCTGAAATCTCTAAACTAAAGAGGTCCAAAATGAACCAGATTCTAATCCCACTAACGCGTCCGAAAATAGTTTTAAAATCTCTTTTCTAAAGTGTTAAAAATCCCTACTCAACTGAGCAAAGCGCTTTCGTTGTATTTGATCAGTTGAGAACTAAACAAGTTCACAAATGGTTGGACGGCTTTCGATCTTACCCAACATTGCTTTTAAGTACAGAAAACTTGTGTTAAAGATTAAAACAGCCCTTAAGTACTTCTATTAACATATAGACGTATTACGGTGGTTATGGTCTTTACATTCTTACCTATCTAAAACTTAGCCAGCTATGGTAGTTATAACAGTCATATTAATTCTTATCATGTATGGAATTAAGTCTTTTGAAAAGTAAAGTTTTGAAAAGTAAGGCAAGACAATAAATAAACAAAATAAAGCAAGTGCAAGAAATAAATGAAAGTAAATGCGATTAAAATAAAACCTGCTCCAAAGCGGAGTCTTTAAATCTGGTACAATGTACGGAAAAGAAAATGCTAGCAGGATTACTTCTACCAAAGTGCTCCAACTTGATTACAGACACTCCAAGACTTGATTACAAACTCGATCACACACAGTGCAATAACTCCTCGATGTGAGAAGATTACCGCTTTACAAGAGTGCAATTTATGCCTAGGATGAAGTAAACTAAGATTGGATGATCCTAAAATTCGAGTTCTGAGAGTATTTATAGGCAAAGTTGGCATGGTGCAAAGACAAAAGTGACCTTGGCTTAAAAAATGGACGGGAACTCATTTTGCCTTGTCGCTCCCGTGACAGGCCTACCGCGCCCGCGACATGAAGAAAACGGCGAATGTGAGTGTTGATCATGGGAACGTGGCAGTTGAGTTGTGGAGATCATGGGACACGTCGTCGCCTACCCTGGGGCGCCCGCGACAAGAGAAGCGACAAGAGTAAATTGCTGCCAAACTTGAATTCTTGCTCCTTTTGCACCCTTTTTCGTCTGGGACCTCGATTTATTGAAAACCTGAAAACAAAGGGAAACATAACAATAACAAAGCAAAAATAATAGAAAAACAACTAATATGCATGTGAAATCAGAGTCGAAAATACAGTATAATTTAGTGTCATCAAATTCTCCCACACTTAGACCTTTGCTTGTCCTCAAGCAAAACATTTAAAGCTCATAGAAAAATCAGTGTCGATCGATGATTTTTGGGCGAAAAGGGCTTCTAAGTTCGAGTCTGGATGCAGTGGTCGCTACTAACTGAGTGAACCAAGGGCATCGTGATGGCACTAATCCGCAAATACGGACATAAACTTCGCTCCTATACCAATCAACCCATTATATCCCACAATACTTAGGCCTTCCTTTTCCATCTCTTTTGAGTCCTTTTCATTCAAGCGCAATCACATTAAGCCCGTTTTCCGCACATGCTTCATGGTAGAGTGACCTGTTAGTGATTCTGATCTTTTCATACCGGATTTCTGGCACAAGGAACTGTGTAAAATCCTTTTATTCCTCTCAAGTGCAGTTGTGGGGGATCGGATCGTAATCCTCCCTACCGAGTTCAGCGCCAGATACCTCTGAACCAACTGAAATGAGCAAGCTAAACATCTTATTACTTTTCTTTTTTTTTCTTTTTTCATCATTTATATTTTTTTGTATATGCACTCAGATCAGTCACTTATATTCGTCGGTCTCCTACTTAGAACATGTTTAGGCCGGAGCTGATTGCTGAAATAAACTACTAAGGATGAAATTAGGGCCATGGTACATGGGGTTTCAGGTGTGATTCTTATATTTACGAAGTTCATGGTGTAAGGACGATACTGATATTTACCAAGTCACCGCATCCTAACCCGAACCTGTCTTAAAGTCCAGAAATTTTTCAGAACAACACTTTTTTCTAGAAAAATTATTTTTTATTTTTTTTTATTATTTTTTTTTTTTGGGTTAAAATATGTGGGAAAAAATGAAGGTGAACCAAAAAATATACTTATACTAATGACTCTTCAAACACATGCATTTTCTAAAACAGAAACAAAAGTAAGTAACTGAAGGGAAATAAAAATAAACTACTAAAACGACGGAAATAAAAATGATAAAATCTCCTCCCACACTTAAATCAAACATTGTCCCTAATGTTTCGAAGTAAGCTAAGGAGAAAGGAACCTGGCAAAACTAGTGAGGACCGTTGGTGCCCTCGCCGCCCTGTGCTGAACGCTCGGAACGACGGGATCTGCTACGGTGATGGTCTCGCTGGTCCATCCTAGCCTGCAATTCTGCCTGAGCAGCTTTCACCTCACGAAGGTTACCTAAGATGGAACCCTGAGTGGCCTCCATAAGCTGAAAGTGCTGATGGTTATATTGCTGTTGACGGGACTGCTCAGTGGTGATCGCAAGCAGAGTACGGGAGACGGTCTCGTAAGATTGGTCTGCTCTCCGCCGCGACTCTTGCATAAAGCTCATCTGGTCCGCCATCTGTTGCTGAATGGAAGAGAGCAGGTCTTCATGTCGTGTTTCTCTAGCCATATGGTCTCGCCACATCTCCTCCGTAATATAAAATCCGGGAGCAGCTCCTGCAAAAGTGTTAGAAGAAGATGGTGCGGTGTGTGATTGTGTAGGGCGAGGGGGGGACACATGCTCTCTATGGTCATACTAATCATCTGTGTCGGGCCCCTCATTATCATGGACATTAGGAGGAATTGGACCTAGAAAAGGTGGGGCAGAAAGGTCATAGATCCAGTTCCTCTCGAATCGTACATCTGTACGTCTACTGCACGGCATAACAATTGATTCGACGGCTACCCCGCGAATTATTAACTCATAACCACCAGCCCACCTCGATCGGCACAATTTCATGTCTTTCAAAAATTTTAAATTAATTATGCGAGGGGGCAGTGGTTCCAAAGTAGCTATCTCATCATTCAAATTTAGTGCCCGAGCAATAGACGTAATCAATCCGCCAAAAACTATCGATCCACCCTTATTTACCGTTAAGCACATGTGGGCCATCATAAATGGAACCGGATTGATTCTTACATTTGTGAGGCATCCTTGCAAGAACAAAAGTTCTTTGCTATTAACTTTGTTTTGATTCTCCCGGCCAAAAATAGAGCATGCCAAAAGATATCTGAAAATTCTTATGGCCGGGTTATGAATGGTCGAGGCGAGTATTTACTTAAAGGAATCAACAATAGTATCTGACAACCTGCGCCAGAAGACGAATATCCCGACTGACCATTCAGCATCTGAAGGAGCCTCACAAACAGCACCCTCCCCATGAGGGAATCCCAATAGACCTGCTAGTTCATCGGTACCGAACTGATACTCAACAGCAAACAGTCTAAAATGCACGGTACCCGGCTGTGCTAGCAGTGTCGGGACGAACGGTATAAACCAATGAACTCAAAAACTCAACCGTCATCCTCTCATAGGTGGGTTCTTTTGTGGTGAAAACAGTGTCTAAACCTACAAAGTCTAACATATGGAAAACACTATGATGAATCCCTAAAGCGTGCAAGCAAGTATCGTCGACATACCTCGTCGAGAGAATTTCTCGATCCTGAAGCTTTTGAAGTTGCTGCCTCTGCCTATTCCCGGATTGTCCTTCCCGAAGAATGACTCCATTAAACTCCATTGATGAAGATGGTGAAGAGGGTGGAAGAAAAGTGGTATGATAAAGGTTGGATTTTTTTGGGTTTTTGTTGATGGAAATTGAAATGGAAAGTTAAGAGATGATTGGTGAATGCTAGAGATATGAATTTCAATGGGGTTTTATAGGGATTTTTCGGAGGGAAAAATGGGTTTGAAAAGGTTAGAGCTTCAAAAATGGTGGAAATGGAGGTTCTGTCCCGATTTTACAAGGACGCTCCCGCGGGCGCGACAGGTGTGTCGCGGGCGCGACGAGAGCAAATCCGCTGATGGGCCTCAATTTGTCTTTTTGAATGGGCTTTTTGTCCTTCATTTGGCCTTGGGGGGTCTTTTTAGCATTCCATATGTCCTAAAAATGTAGTTTTGCACAAAATTGTCACAAGCATATATATTTTTTATAATAAATTTTTTTTATATATTTTGTCAAAGAAAAAATAAAATAAAAGAAAATATTAGCATATAAACGTAAAAAACTCAAACCTTAATATAAATCAGAAATATATCAAATGCAAATAGTAGGAAATATGTCTGGGTGATACTAGAAGTAAATTAATGCATAAGAAATATAGTAAATAATACGAAAATGGAAATCAAGATGTCTGGTCATCAGTCTGGTCATCTCCACGGAGTCTCGCTATCTCACGACGGAGCTCCGCCATGTCTTCATACAGCACATCGTACTCAGTAGCGTGGGTCAGCTCTGACACTTCCATCCCCAGGTGTAGGTCAACAAGAGTCTGTCGGAGATCTGCTATCTCTTGGCGCATCATCGCCATTTGGGTCTGCATATCTGGAGTACCTAATGAATGATTATTTGACCATACCGTGGTCTTGTCAGGTGGTGGAGCTGGAACGTACTCTGGCTCTGGGCAGGGTCGTGGTGCGTCCGCAGTCTCACCGTGTCCTTCTAAGGCATATGTCCAGTTTGCTGGGTCATGGACACTGGTCATAACAGGATCCGGCAAAGTGAAATGATGTATGGTCTCACCATCGATCAGGAGTCTGAACTGAGAGGGATTAAAGGAGTTCCTTCTCATCAGCCCCCGATCTAAACAAAAATCAATATCCATGGTGGTATGGCTGCAGTAGGGAGTCAAATGAAATAGCTTTCGGCCAAGGCCTAGAGCAGCAGCAATCTCGGTTACATTACCTCCTACATGTATAGGTCCTCCTGCCCAGGTGGCAACACCACTAAAAGAGTATAGCATAAAGTTACCACAAGCTAAACGACGTGACTGATTCGCACAAAACATGAAAAATATGTCCTCCTCAGTAACGTGGTCATCAGCATCTGCTCTCCCAAAGAATGTATGGGCAATGATCATCTGAAAGTATCGGAGAACTAGGTTATGGATAACCTGCGAAATTTGAGTATCAGGGTCAGGGCCTCCACCTCCAGAGATGTCACTCCAAAATTTCTCCACGTCTCTATTCATGAAGTAACCCATGGGCAGCTCAGGGATAGCGCCAACTCCAGTCTCAAATCCAAGAAGATCACCAAACTCAGTATGGGTGAACGAATACTCTGTGCCAAATAACCTGAAGTTGGTGTGGCCATCTGGTCCCAAGTACGGATCATAGGAGAAAGAGCTGAGGAACTCCAGAGTGAGGTTCCTATAGGTGGGATGCAAATCATCAGCGTACTGGTCCCATTTGAGCTGGTGGGTCAAGTATCGGACACTGGGCTCTATGCCCAAAGCTTCCATGCAATCACTGTCTGGGTAGCGAGTGGGTGCCATAGGTCTGAGTGAAAGCATCGCATAACGCTCTCTCTGAGCGTCGTCTCTAAAGGTCACGTGCATGTCGTCGACTGGTGGCATCCTGAAAGAAAAGGTTAGGAAAAACAGGCCCTGAAATCAAACACACAAAACAAGTTAGACATATATGTACAAACAAGCAAACAAACGTAAATCAAAATAAAAGAAAATAAATACGAAAAGGAAAAGAACCATGGGTTGCCTCCCATGCAGCGCTTGCTTAACGTCGTTAGCTCGACGAGTTCAAGTCATGTATCTGGTGCGAGGATAGGTGGGTCTATTAACGTGAACCTGGAGTAGTATGCTGGAATGTCACCTCCTTCATAATGCTTAAGCCTTTGTCTATTTACAACGAACGGACTGCAAGATTTGTTCTTAATTTCCACTGCCCCGGATTTTAGGACTTTGGAAACTTCGAACGGGCCCGTCCATCTAGATCGAAGCTTACCTGGAAAAAGTCGCAGTCTTGAATTGTATAGAAGAACAGGGTCACCTATGTTGAAGTCTTTCTTGACGATCTTCTTGTCATGCCATACTTTGGTTCTCTCTTTATATATGATGGCATTTTCATAGGCTGATTGTCGGAGCTCTTCTAGCTTATGTATGTCTAAGATGCGTTTCTCACCAGCTGCTAGGTAATCAAAATTTAACGTTCTGACAACCCAATATGCTTTGTGTTCCAATTCAAAGGGTAAGTGACATGATTTTCCATAAACTAGTTGGTAAGGGGTTGTTCCAATGGGAGTCTTATAGGCTGTCCTGTAGGCCCACAATGCTTCTGAAAGCTTCTGTGACCAATCCTTTTTGGATATCGAGACAGTTTTTTCTAAGATATGCTTGATCTCTCTATTGGATACTTCTACTTGCCCACTGGTTTGCGGGTGGTAAGGTGTGGCTACTCTATGTTTAACTCCATACTTCCTCAATAGTTTGTCAAAAATCCTAGATATAAAATGTGATCCTCCATCACTTATGACTAGTCTGGGAACTCCGAATCTAGGGAATATATTCTGCTTGAACATCTTAATCACTACTCGGGTGTCGTTTGTGGGTGCAGCTATAGCTTTAATCCATTTGGACACGTAATCGACAGCGACTAAAATATATTTGTTTCCTAAGGATGATGGAAAAGGTCCCATGAAGTCGATTCCCCAAACATCAAAAAGTTCTACTTCTTGAATGTTTCTTAATGGCATTTCATTTCTCCTCGAGATGTTTCTGGAGCGTTGACACGGGTCACACTTGGTTATATATGTATGAACATCACGCCATATAGTTGGCCAATAAAGACCAGCTTGTAAGATTTTAGCGTGAGTCTTAGATGTGCTTGCGTGTCCTCCGTAGGGTGCTGAGTGACAATGTTCTATGATATGGTGCACTTCTTCCTCTGGAACACACCAGCGAAAGATTCCGTCAGTGCCTCTCTTAAAAAGGAGTGGTTCATCCCAATAGAAATGTTTAACGTCATTGAAGAACTTCTTTTTCTGCTGATAGCTGAGGTCAGGAGGTATTATATCTGCAGCAAGATAGTTAACAAAATCTGCATACCAAGGTACATTATTTACCGCTAAGGATTTTTCAGAATCTTCTAGGGTTTCTAAACTTACATCTCCAATGGCATCTAGCTTAGCGATTAACCTGTCATAAGCAAAGTCATCATTTATGGGTACTACATCAGGTTTCAAGAACTCAAGCCTGGAAAGGTGATCGGCAACTACATTCTCGGTGCCTTTCTTATCTCTGATATCAAGGTCAAATTCTTGCAATAAAAGTATCCACCGGAGTAACCTAGGTTTAGCATCCTTTTTATTCAAAAGGTATCGGATGGCGGCATGATCAGTGTAAATAATTATTTTGGCTCCCACCAAATAGGATCTAAATTTGTCTATGGCGAAGACTACGGCTAGGAGTTCTTTTTCTGTGGTTGCATAGTTTAGCTGAGAGGCATCTAGAGTTCTACTAGCGTAGTAAATCACATGTAACTTCTTATCAGATCTTTACCCTAGCACTGCTCCTACAGCGTAATCACTAGCATCACACATGATTTCAAAAGGTTTTGTCCAATCTGGTGGTTGCATAATGGGTGCTGAGATTAAAGCTTGTTTTAAAAGGTTGAATGCTTCGTTGCATTTTTCATCAAAAATGAACTCGGCATCTTTCATCAGAAGACCTGTCAAAGGTTTAGTGATCTTAGGGAAATTTTTAATGAAACGCCGGTAAAATCCAGCATGTCCAAGAAAACTTCGAACTTCTCTAATTGTTTTGGGTGGTTTAAGATTCTCTATCACCTCGATCTTAGCTTTATCAACTTCAATGCCTTTTTCAGAAACGATATGTCCTAGGACTATGCCTTCAGTGACCATGAAGTGACATTTCTCCCAATTTAATACCAGGTTTACTTCGACACATCTCTTCAAGATCTTTTCAAGGTTGACTGGACAGTTATTGAAATCAAATCCGCAGACTGAGAAATCGTCCATGAATACTTCCATAATTCCATCAAGATAATCAGCGAAGATTGACATCATGCAACGCTAAAAAGTTGCTGGGGCATTACAGAGTCCGAAAGGCATACGTCTATAGGCAAAAGTTCCATATGGGCATGTGAAGGTTGTTTTCTCTTGGTCATCAGGGTGTATAAGAATTTGGAAAAAACCTGAATATCCGTCGAGGTAACAGAAGTAGGAATGTCTAGCTAGACGTTCCAACATCTGATCTATAAAAGATAATGGTAAATGGTCCTTCCTAGTGGCTTTGTTTAATTTTCTGTAATCTATGCACATACGCCAACCTCCTTCTATCCATTTTGTAACGTGCTCACCTTTTTCGTTTTGAACCACGATGATGCCTCCCTTTTTAGGTACTACATGCACAGGGCTTACCCATTTACTGTCCGAGATCTGATATATTATCCCTGCTTCCAATAACTTAAGAACTTCCTTCTTAACTACCTTACTCATTATAGGGTTAATCCTTCTTTGGTGTTCTCTCGTAGGTTTAGCATCTTCTTCAAGTGAAATCCGGTGCATGCGCACGGATGGACTTATTCCTTTAAGATCGGAGATGTTGTACCCTAGTGCTGAGGGATATCTTCGCAAGACATCTAAGAGTTAGTTTGTTTCATTTTGGTTCAGAACGGCACTGACTATAACTGGTCTGTCCATTTCTTTGTCTACAAACTCATATCTTAGATTCTTGGGTAATTCTTTTAATTCTAAGGTTGGTTTTGCTGGGGTTTTATATAGGATCTGGAGTTAAGGATAGACATTCAAAAAGGCTATCATCTATGTAGGGTTCCATACTGTCATCATTTTTCTCAATGGGCGTTGAAGGTAGTTTTATTCTTTCTATTGGCTCTTCCTGGTTAAGTTCACGGACACATTCATCAATGACATCAACTGCATAACATGCATCTCCTATTACTGGTGCCGCGAGAAACTTTGCTAGGACAAACTCTATTTTTTCGTTACCTACCTCAAAAGTCAATTTTCCTTTCTTGGCATCTATTATGGCTCCTGCAGTTGATAGAAAGGGTCTACCTAGGAGGATTGGGATATCTTTATCTTCTTTGATGTCCATTACGACGAAGTCAATGGGAATGAACAACTTGCCTATTCTAACTGGGATGTCTTCTAATACGCCTACAGGGTATTTTATAGATCTGTCGGCTAATTGGAGAGACATCTTAATAGGTTGCAAATCTCCTAGTTTCAATCGTTCACAAACTGCAAGGGGCGTTAGGCTTACACTGGCTCCTAAGTCCAGAAATGCTTTATCTATGACATGATTCCCCAAAATACAAGGTATGGAGAAATTCCCCGGATCTTTGTCTTTTTTGGCAAGTTTGTTCTCGGAAATGGAATTACACTCCACTGGTTTTGGATCGTCAAGTCTACGTTTATTGGTGAGGATGTCCTTCAGGAATTTAGTATAAGATGGTATTTGGGTGATGGCTTCTGTAAAAGGAATCTCTACATGGAGTTTTTCTATAACTTTAACAAACTTCTAGAATTGGTCATTGATCTTAGTTTGTTTAAGTGTTTGTGGATAGGGAATTGGTGGTTTGTATGGCTGAGGGGGTGTTGAAGCTTCGTTCGTAACTTCTCCTTTATCTCTATCTTTTGGTTTCTCAATTTCTACGGGTTCCTCACCTTCGGGGGTAGCATCCTTTTTGGAAATTTCGGAGTCACTCAATGTCGGGTTTTTAGGCCCTTCATAAGTGGTTCCACTTCGTAAGGTAACAGCGTTAGCTTGCCCTCGAGGGTTCTGTTGAGGTTGTCCAGGAAATTGTCCTCCAGGAGTAGTTTGGGGTGCTTGCTTTAAGGCTACCTGAGAGATCTGGGTTTCAAGCATCTTGCTGTGGGTGGCCATTTGATCCATTTTGGTTCCTAGTTGGGTAAGCAGCCCATTCACATGAATATTTTGATTTAGGAACTCTTTGTTTTGCTGGGCTTGTGCTGTCATAAAATCATTTAGCACTTTCTCAATATTTGGCTTAGGTGGCACTACTTGCATAGGTTGGTTTTGTCTAGGTGCTTGATTGTTGGTTGATCTCGGAGGTGCTTGGTTTTGGATAGGGTTATTATTTTTGTAGGAAAAATTAGGGTGATTTCTCCATCCAGGGTTGTAAGTATTTGAGAACGGGTTTCCTTGGGCATAGTTGACTGGGTCTGGGTTAGTCTCGTTTAACAGATGGCAGTCAGCTGATTGATGACCTTTAGTACCACAAAGTTCGCAATCCGATACTACTGCTGCTGCAGCGGTCGGTTGTGCTTACATTTGATCGATCTTGAGGGTCATAGCATCCATTTTGGCTTGCATCATGTCTATAGAGCTTACCTCATGTTTACCTCCTTGGGCTTCTTTCTTTTCCACTGTTGCTCTTTCGTTTCCCCATTGATGATGGTTTTGAGCCATATCTTCAATGAGACCACAAGCGTCAAGATAGGGTTTGTTCATCAGGGCACCGCCAGCGGCAGCGTCGATGGACATCTTTGTGTTATAATGAAGTCTGTGGTAAAAGGTATGTATAATCAACCATTGCTCCAAACCGTGGTGTGGACAAGCCCTTAGAAGGTCTTTATACCTCTCCCAAGCTTCAAATAGCAATACTCCTTGGTTTTAGGTAAATCTTGTTATTTGGTTTCGGAGAACGGCTGTTTTGCTTGGGGGAAAGTATCTGGCAAGGAATGTTCTCCTAAGGTCTTCCCATGTTGTTATAGAATTGGCTGGAAGGGAATCTAACCAAGTTAGGGCTTTGTCTCTAAGGGAAAAGGGAATTAGTCTTAAACGAATCGCCTCAGGACTAGCACCATTGGTCTTAAAGGTGTTTGACAACTGGAGAAAGACTTTTAGATGTTGGTTTGGGTTTTCAGATGGTAGTCCTGCGAATTGGTTTTGTTGAACTATTTCTAATAGGGACAGTTTTAGTTCAAAATTATTGGCAGGTATGGCAGGGTTAACTATACTAGAGCTCGGTTCTTCGTCAGCAGGCTGAGCGAATTCCTTAAGGGGTCTTTGGTTACGGTCTTCGGCCATAGCTTGCTTAATTCGACGAAGCCAAAGTCGTGCGCGAGCGTAACGTTCTGGTTCCACTAAAGGATCTATTACACTACTGGAGCTGCGAGATCTTCGCATCGACCAGTTCGTGCGGCCCTAGTCTAAACGGTGATAACAAACAAAATTCGAAATTCGGCGAAATTGGTCCCCGGCAACGGCGCCAAAAACTTGGTGCGTTGTATTCGCAAGTGCACGAATCGCGTCAGAGTAATATAAAAAGTTATCGTATCCACAGAGACCAAATGTCGATCTAACGATTTCCGTTTATTACAGTGCTTATCTAAGGCAGTTCAATTCAGGGTTTACTAATGCAGAGGAAAATAAATAAAAGTAAATGACGAGGTAATAAAATTCAGACAAAACAATAGGCTTGAATGTAATTCTCATAACCGATAATATTTCTATATTCATCAATAGAACTACTTAAGGGCAATATCTTCTATTTTAAGAAAAGAATTCAATTTAACAGGAACTGTCGCTTTCGCGTAGTCAGAACCAAGTTTACCCTCTAAACTAACCCCTTTATTGTCACTTATAAAAATGCGCGCATTGCGTTAGAGTCATGGAAAACTTACTTTTAAGAAATGCAAATTCTAAACTAAACAGAAAAGTATTTTGACCTGAAATCTCTAAACTAAAGAGGTTCAAAATGAACCAGATTCTAATCCCACTAACGCGTCCGAAAATAGTTTTAAAATCTCTTTTCTAAAGTGTTAAAAATCCCTACTCAACTGAGCAAAGCGCTTTCGCTGTATTTGATCAGTTGAGAACTAAACAAGTTCACAAATGGTTGGACGACTTTCGATCTTACCCAACATTGCTTTTAAGTACAGAAAACTTGTGTTAAAGATTAAAACAGCCCTTAAATACTTCTATTAACATATAGACGTATTACGGTGGTTATGGTCTTTACATTCTTACCTATCTAAAACTTAGCCAGCCATGGTAGTTATAACAGTCATATTAATTCTTATCATGTATGGAATTAAGTCTTTTGAAAAGTAAAAATTTGAAAAGTAAGGCAAGACAATAAATAAACAAAATAAAGCAAGTGCAAGAAATAAATGAAAGTAAATGCGATTAAAATAAAACCTGCTCCAAAGCGGAGTCTTTAAATCTGGTACAATGTACGGAAAAGAAAATGCTGGCAGGATTACTTCTACCAAAGTGCTCCAACTTGATTACAGACACTCCAAGACTTGATTACAAACTCGATCACACACAGTGCAATAACTCCTCGATGTGAGAAGATTACCGCTTTACAAGAGTGCAATTTATGCCTAGGATGAAGTAAACTAAAATTGGATGATCCTAAAATTCGAGTTCTGAGAGTATTTATAGGCAAAGTTGGCATGGTGCAAAGACAAAAGTGACCTTGGCTTGAAAAATGGGCGGGAACTCATTTTGCCTTGTCGCGCCAGCGACAGGCCTACCGCGCCCGCGACATGAAGAAAACGGCGAAGGTGAGTGCTGATCGTGGGAACGTGGCAGTTGAGTTATGGAGATCATGGGACACGTCGTCGCCTACCCTGGGGTGCCCGCGACAAGAGAAGCGACAAGAGTAAATTGCTGCCAAACTTGAATTCTTGCTCCTTTTGCACCCTTTTTCGTCTGGGACCTCGATTTATTGAAAACCTGAAAACAAAGGGAAACATAACAATAACAAAGCAAAAATAATAGAAAAACAACTAATATGCATGTGAAATCAGAGTCGAAAATACAGTATAATTTAGTGTCATCACCATACATTGAGGCATTGGCTCAAGCCTTGATGGAAATTTTCATCTGGAGGTCTCAGGTGACCAAAACCCTAATTTGGTGACACAGGCGATCTTGAGGCTTGATCCACTTGGAATGTTGCAACCTTGTGCTTGATTATTGATGTGGGAGTCCTCTTAATCCTTTGTGGGTGTTTGAGAAACTAGACAAGTTGAAGATCATGTCATTTCTTGATTGATCCTTGTCTAAATGCTCTGAGAGGGCTCAAAACCTTAATCCTTGATTGTAGTGAGTGCTCGACCATCTTTGAGGAGATTGATGAGGCATTATGGTTCATCCATATTGTGATGATGATTTGCATAATGATAGGAAATCATGGTGGTAAAAATTTGGGGTATGACAATATGGCCCCATCGTTGCCCATTGTCGTACGCCCTTGTCCACTTCTCCCATTGAATATTATCAATCCATCTCAATGTATTTGCGTTTGTAAGTCTGGTCTCATCCCAGTAGTATCTGAAGGTAGGCTCTATTAGTGCATAGCCCGCGTTAGTAACCATCTTCTTTAGCCCCTTGTCCTTGAACTCCCGCATGAAATTTTGACCGATGTGTCTAATGCAATACACATGGCTTGAGGGAGGATCCTGCCAACCGTTATCAGGATTGTTGTAAGCACTCTCTATTGAGGGGTGTCTGTCGGAGATCAAACATAAGTTAGGATGAGGAGCAAAGTATTGTCGGTAATTTTTTAGGAAAAAACTCCAACCTCCAGCAGTCTCCCCTTCAACTAGAGCAAAGGCGATAGGGAAAATGTTGCTTTTGCCATCCTGTGCCACGGCCATTAGTAGCGTGACCTTATACTTTCCGTACAACCATGTTTCATCAATTTGAATTATAGGTTTACAATACGTAAATCCTTTGATGCATGGTTCAAACGCCCAACGTTAGGTCTGTTACAACACCGCGACCATTCCTCTCTCAGCCGACGTATCTCATTGACCCCCGCCAACGTGCGTCTTCCTCGCAGCAGCATACCCAGCAATATGCCCAACTGTAGCGAGTGATTTTTGTCGGTGACGCGACCAACCTTATCGCTGGGGTTTTCCTCCTCGAGGAGAAAGGGGGTGCTACTTTCTGATTTCTTATTTATCCCGTGAAGCTGGAAGGGAAAGGGAAGGTATCTAAAACTAACCTTGCACCCGAATGTTTAACTGAACAAATGCTTAGAGAGATTGGGGAGTCCGGGGTCAGGTTATACAATGGGTAGTTGTCAATTACCTATCCTATATGTGGTTATCCACAGGATGTTAGCTTTAGGTTCTGCTTTGTAATTGATGGTGTTTATCTGTTAATGGGTTTGGAAAGTTTCTTGGGAAAGATGAGTGAGTGAGTTTGAGAGTTTTTGGTAAGGTGCAGGACCTGAGTTTTGATGGATGTATGTAGGTATTGGACCTAGAGTTTTTTATTAGTATGCTCGCTAAGATTTTACAATCTTATGCCTACGTATTCCCGTTTAACGAAATAGGGAAATCAGAGCAATCGTAGTTCCTCCTATTCTAAGGGAGGAAAAAAAGATGTTTTAGTGTCTCGCTCAAAGCCCAAGACAAAGGCTAAATGGAGTATTTGTGTCTTGTTCAAAGCCCAAGATTGAAGCTAAAAGGGATTTGTATCTTGTTCAAAGCCCAAGATATGAAGCTAAAGGGTTTTGGCTGAGAGAGAATTTGTCATCTCTAAAGAGGATCTATTGATGTTTGTGTGCTTTGATCAAAGCACAAGTTTGATGCTAAAAGGTTGATTGACTCAGCTAGGGAAGTCCTTATACAAAGCCTAAGAAGAGGTTGTATGAGACTGACTCAACAAGAGAGTGGATATATAGGTGTCTTATACAAAGCCCGAGATGGAGGCTAAAAGAGGATGACTCTTTAGGGATATCCTTATATGGATTCTAAGAGGAGGCTAACAGTTTGACTTTTCTGAGGAAAATGTTCTTTCTGACTTGTACAAAGCCCAAGATTGAGGCTAAAAGGGATTTTTGACTCCGTTGGGGAGATTTATATGTGTCTTGTACGAAGCCCAAGACGGAGGCTGAAATGAGTTGACTCAACAAGAGAGTGCTTTTATCTGTCTTGTACAAGGCCCAAGACAGAGGCTAAAGGAGTTGAATCAACAAGAGAGTGCTTTTATATGTCTTGTACAAAGCCCAAGAAAGAGGCTAAAGGAGTTGACTCAACAAGAAAGTCTTTTATACTCAAGAAGAGAGTGTTTTTTATATGTCTTGTACAAAGCCCAAGATGGAGGCTAAAAGGGAGATTGACCCAACAAGAGAGTCTTGAAAAGTGATGGACTCAACAAGAGAGTCTGAAAAATGGTTGACTCAACAAGAGAGTCTGAGAAGTGATTGACTCAACAAGAGAGTCTGAAAAGGTTAGCTCCACTAGGGGAGGATAATTGTACAAAGCCCAAGAGGAGGCTAAATGTGCTGAGGAAATAATCATTTATATAAAGCCTAAGAGGAGGCTATCTTACTATTGAGGATTAGATCCATAGGCAGACCCAAGGGTGAGGAACTCTCATGAGAGAGATCGGGTTTCTGCTAGAGATTGATCCAGAGTGATTGGTGTTTTTTCCTATGTTTGAAAGGGGCTTGAGAATGTCTTTGAGACTCAAAAGGGTTTTAGACTGTCCAAGTCTGTTGGTGAAGAGTTTTATCTTTTGTAAGATGCCTAAAAGAGGGCAAGGGCCTTAAGGGATGAGAATCAACCCTAAAGTGGCCAGAGGTTTGACACTGGAAAAACTGCTCTAGCAAAGGATGACTAAGTTCTATCTTATACCTTTAAGAGGTCGTTAAGGTCCTTGTATTAAGCCCAAGAGAAGGCATGAGAACTTCTAAGAAGCCGAAGGGTCCTTGTACCAAGCCCAAGAGGAGGCGGGGATGCTTTTAGGAAGCCTGTGGGTCCCCAAACCAAGAGAAGTTCAAGAAATGCAATTCACAGAGAAGAAATCATTCCAGGAAAGTTTGAGTATTTGGAAGAAACTCAAGAGATGCAATTCATGGAGAATAAATCAACTCTGGGGAGTAGAGTTTCTTTGACAATTTCTAAGGGTGACAGTCTGAGAAAAGGTTCACCGAGAATACTGCCTTTCTCTTTGTTCCATATTGATTAACCCCAAGAGAAGGGAAGACTGTATCTGGAAATCCTATGGGGATCTAGTTTTGTTTGTATTTAAAGAGTGTCCAACAGGGCTTTACCTAGTTCTAGACGTAGTTGTCGGGGAAAACTCTAAATAACTATACTTGTATATATACAGTTGATATATGACGAGTATTTAAAAGAGTATGAAAAAAGACTAACCATGCCCAGCTTCCCACAATATAGTTATGTATATGAAAGCGTGTAAAGAAAGCGGATAAACACTTACCCATTGTAGAGCTTCCATGTTGTTTTGTTAGTTGTTAAACAAAGAAATTAAAGAAAGTTTTGATAGAAACTATACATTTGGATTCAAAATCAAAGGAGAAAGTATTTTGACCAGAGATTGGGGCTTACAGCTCAGGGAGAGACCCAAATTTTAACAGTGATGACATTGTTGTTCTGTATCGGAACTTATGCAACGACTTAGGCCCAAAAGAGTTTTGGTCAAAAGGGGATTGGGTCTTACATCTCAAGGAAAGGCCCAAAGATTTATTTTTTGTACAAGTGATGGGGCTTACAACTCGAGGAGAGGCCCAGTTGACTTTGTTAAGAAGGCGACGATCGCGTCGAACTTTTGAAAATATACAGAGGGACTTATACAATGTGTGAGGCCCAAAAATTGTCTATTTACAAAGGGGTTGGGTCTTACACTCTATTAGAGGCCCAAAAGTGTTTTAAGAAAAGGAACGGGACTTATAGCTTGAGGAGAGGCACAAAAGATTATTTGTTTGAAAAATGGCGATCGCGCCGAGGTTTGAAAACACAGCGGGTCTTATACGATGACCGATGCCCAAATTATTTTGGTTTTCAAAAGGGGTTCGGTCTTACACTCTATTAGAGGCCTAAAGTTTATTTTATATACAAGTGATGGGGCTTACAACTCAAGCAGAGGCCCAAGTGATTTTAAACTGGCGATCGCGCCGAGATTTTTTATCGTGTCGGGACTTATACAATATCTGAGGCCCAAAATGGTTTTTGTACAACAAGGGTTGGGTCTTACACTCTATTAGAGGCCCAAAAGTGTTTTGAAAAAGATTTGTGAGGGTGAAAATCAAAGAAACCCTAATTTTATCATTTTTAAAAGTAAATTCCTAAAGAAAATCAATAAAAAATGATAAAAATACCAAATAAGCTTGAATAAACAACTTGTGATTTTTGGTTGAGACTTGAAAAATGAGGTTTTAATTACAAGATGAATTAAAACTCATTTGGTTTTGATTTTCAAGATAAAAATCCACTTTTAAAAATGTTTAAAATAATTAAAAATGAATTTATCTACAAAAATACCAACTATATTAAATAAATAATATAAATATGATTTTTTTTTGGAATAAAATATTTTAATATTTTTGTGATTTTTCAGAAAAAGAATCAACCAAAAATGATTAAAATTGAGTGAGAAATTAATTTTTCAAATCATTTAAAAAATAATATGAAAAATAATAAAAAATGGAAAAAGTGATAAAAAAGAGATATGGGGCGAGGGGGATTCAAACCCCAGACCCTCCACTCGCTAGTACACACAAACCAGTTGATCAACCACTGGGGCGCAATGCCAATTCATAATATACATGGCAAAGGAAAAACATAAGGCAAACTTGGTTGGTTTCTGATGCATGGTGCCATGACCATCTTCAACCTCAAGCTCAGATGCGTGAAGCCCTCTAACTCACTTGTTTCTCAACCATTTGACATGATCCAACCACCAAATTCATGCGTTTTTTAACAAGGAACACGATGGCAATATTTGATTTCATTTATTTTTAGTGTGCAGCAAGTTATATCACCATGAACGTATGAACCCTAATTTTGCAAAAGCAATCGTGCAAACATGTTGGTGAGTGCTATGGTCAAAATTTTTAATGGGAAATACTCAACATATGATAACAAGCAATTGGCAAAAGTATCGTGCGAGGAAATATGCATGGATCATGAAGATGTAGTTTTAGGCTTACCTTGATGCAAGCTGAAATGTGATCTCTGCACAAACTGTGTTCCAGAAGTGATTTGATTATCTCTATAGCTCCAATGGATGTTATGGAGTAGATTTCAACCTTTGGACCTCTTGGAAATTACTTTGATCAAGTTATGGTATCCAAGTTGCAGAATGGATGCACAATGGGCTAGTTGAAGAGTGATTTTGGGTTAGAGGTGTTATAGAGATGGTTTAAGTGTTTGAACATCTCATATACATCATATGTGATGTGTTTGAGAAGTTGGTTTGAGTTGCTTGAGGCTGCAACTCAAAACCCGATAGTGTTTGCTCAAAATGTGGAGTTTTGGCACTTAAAGAGAGAATGAGAGAAAGCAATGTTATCAGCTGCTTTGGAGTGATTTGAATGATCAGTTAGGACCTCTATTTATAGTGGATCAACTCTTATCTTGGAGGAATAGTGAATGGTTGCTGGATCAGATCACATTCAATGGCTTTGGCTTGGTGGCATTTCTTCTCATGCAAGGCAAACTAGCCTCTCACAAGAGCAGGGCTATATCTTAACCAAATCCACATTCTTCATATGTTTTAATTGTTTTTTAAGTGAGCATCTTGACTGAGTAGAGTGGCTTTGTTGAAAGTGCCCTATTTCACATAAATGCCTTTGAATTCAAGGCATATATGCCAAAATGCATTAATCTCAAGTTGGAAGATCCCTTGGCTTTTTGACTCAGCTGTACAAGTTGGATCAGTTGGATTAGGATCAGATTAGATGACTGTGGCATAGGTATCCTTGGTTTTGATTCAGAAATCGTGTGTGACAAGAAATCACACAAACTGATTTTTCCAAAACAATTGCAGCAGCATGACTTCGGCATGGATTTCTCTTGGCTCAAGTTGAATCAATTCATGCTAATAAGTTCTTTGAATTCTTGGCACCATTTGCAACAACATTTATGTTTACCTTTGGAATTGATTCCACTTCCAATTATGTGAAAAAACCTCACAAGTTTTGGTGTTTTCAACAAAATCTGTCTTGGACAGAATTTTGTCTAAGTGTTGAAAATGATGCATTTTCATGTTTTTGGTGATTTTGATCCAATCACAACTTAAAATCCATGAGGAATTGGAATGAGGTGTAGTTGACACTTTTGAAGTGTGTAATGAGAGCTACACATCCATCTTTGGATCATTCAAAATGGTTGGTACCCTAGCCACTTTGTTCCATAACTTAGAAAAATTCTATGTTTTTATGGTTACCCCTTTTACAAGTTATCCCACTTTCTTTGATTTTTCTTGATGAATGATGATTCAAATCACACATTAACATCATTTTGGGGTTAAAGAACCATAATTGTGAAAAATCTCAAAAAGTCAAACTTTGACTTTTGTGCACAGTTGACTTTTTATCAGATGAATTCTAAACTATGCGATCCCCTATGAAATCAAGTCCTCGACCTAAATCAAACTTAATAGATGGATTCCATAGGTTATATAGTGTGTTTTGAATCATGTCCCAAGGTTTGGGAGCATGTCTTGGTCAAAAATCAAAGATACAGTTGACTTTTCCTTCAAAACCCTAATTGTGGTTTAGATGAAATTGAAACTTGTTGATCAAGCTTCTTGGATCAATCCATTGTTGCAAATGGATCAATGTAGTGTATTGGAGACCCTCAAATCATGTCTTGAGGTCTTGGATCATGTTTTGTCCCAAAAGTCAACTTAGGGGTGAATTAGTTCAAGAAACCCTAATTCCTGATTTTTGATAAATGCATCCCCTGAGGTTAAATTGACTTGACGATTGGGTCCATGAGGTTCCATGGAGTATCTTGGGTTATGCTTTGAAGCATTGGCTCATTCCCAGAGGAAAACTTCCACCTGGAGGCCTTGGTCGATCAAAATCCTAATTTGGTGACACTAGCGATCTTGAGGCTTAATCCACTTGGAATGTTGTAACCTTGTGCTTGGTTCTTGATATGGGAGTCCTCTTGATCCCTTATGGGTGTTTGAGAGGTCAGACAAGTTAAAGATCATGTCAATTCTTGATTGATCCTTTGTCTAAGGCTCAGAGAGGGCTCAAAACCCTTATTCTTATTTGTGGTGAATGCTCACCCATCTTTGGGGAGACTGATGAGGCATAATGATACATCCATATTGTGGTGATGATTTGCACAATGATGGGAAATCTTAGTGGTCAAAATTTGGGGTATGACACCAATATCATACACCTACCTATACCTAACAACAAGAAGAGCCTTACCCCTACCCTAGTATGCCACATACTGAATCACAACAAGAAAACCCTTACCCCTACCCCCATCCCGCATATAGCCCT
Source organism: Lathyrus tuberosus (assembly GCA_022829125.1). Taxonomy (NCBI): domain Eukaryota; kingdom Viridiplantae; phylum Streptophyta; class Magnoliopsida; order Fabales; family Fabaceae; genus Lathyrus; species Lathyrus tuberosus. The sequence goes on along the minus strand of JALAZF010000199.1, from coordinate 1,001,419 downwards.
GGCAAGTCTTTTGAACCCACCCCAGCCCACCATAGCCCCCCACAAATGAACACCCCATCTTCCTACAACCAAGAACCACAATCGTCCTACCGCCAACAAACCCACCCACTTTTCGACTACCAAACCCCACATCAACCACTAAATCAGTACCAACACCCATCAATGCAACATTTCGGCCAACCATACCGTATGCAACCAACCCAACCCCCCCCCCCCCTTACAAACTACGCAAACATGGGCATGCATCTGGCGGCAACCCCCCAGCTATTGGGAACAGATGCTTCAGAATTTGTCTCATGCGCCGGGGCCATCGTCTGATGCGCCGGGTCCATCTCAACAAATGAAAAGACCAGCCACACCTCAACAAAATCGTGGTGCTAGACAAAGACGCCGTGCAAGAGCCCCTGCATGTGGAACCGGTGGACCTTTAGATAGGCACGATCATTGAATTTTTCTTTACCACCGATTGTACTAATTTTTGTCCTTAACATTCTGATGTATTTATGACTACCCTAATTTTATTTCCAATACATTTTTCGTTTCACAAATTAAACAAAAAATAAAAAAAATAATAATAATAAATGAACTGAGGCGCCATCCCAGATGGCGCCTACCCTTTGCAGCACAAAATTTTTTTAGGGCACACCCATATGGCCTGAGGCGCCATATGGTATGGCTTTTGCTTTTAACTGAGGCGCCATGCCATATGGCGCCAGCCTTATACTGCATTTCCAAACATAGCCATTTTGGTAAATATGCTGAAATGTGTGTTTTTTTGGTAATTTTATTTGGAAAAGTAAGTTATATTAAAAAAAATTCCCATTAAGTATAGTATAGTATTTCCCTTTTCTTCATTTTCTAGGGTGGTGTTTTTAATTTCTTCAGATGTCTTAGGACATGGATTGACAAAGAAATGTTGGAGCTTAAAGGAATCATGAGAACTATCACTTCCTCCAAGAGACAACCTATTCGAATTAGGCCCATCTTCTTTTGGCATCTTTTGAAGCGGTATATCTTTGGAAGAAGCTCTGGTTGACCTCCTCTTGTTTGAATCTTCACAAACTGTTCTAGAGGAAGGCTTCTCATTATCATTTTCCACAAGTTTCCCTTAGAGTGGAGTTTTCTTCACTTGAGCACCTTTCTTCCCTACATAGGGTTTTGGATGTCTATGCTCTTTCTTTACAGCTTCACCCTTTTTTCGGGATCCTTCTGAACCTCTAAGTGGATCATGCACCACAAAATTTCCCTATTCCTGACCCCGGAGCACCTTTTCAAAACCCATCGCCTTTATGCCATATCTTCAGGATGGGTTTACGATATGATAGATAGAGAGGGTATATCCCTCATCCTATTCTTCATCAAAGACATTATATCAAGGAAATACATAGTATCTTTAAAATGGAACAAGTCATATTAGTTAAAAAGGAAACAACTTGGTGCTCATCTCTTCCTTGGTTTTCATCTTGACTATCAAATAGGTTTCAATATAAAAAACAATTTCTTGGAAGGACCAACATATTTAGGATCCACCTTTTTAACATCCCAATATCATTGCAGAATTATGCAAGAGTATATTTCCCATTGCCTCCTCCTCCGATGAATCACTGGTTTTATATATGTAAGTTCTGAGAGCCATCAAGAAGTGGTTCTACCTCCAGAACTTCGTGGATTGATCTTTAAATTTTGGATGAGGATTAGAAGCATGGGTAAGAGATGGATAATACCATTCAGAAATCAAACGGTCATTAAAAGTCCATTTGGAAATCTAAAAGGTCTCGGGAGAAGCATAGTTAAGGGAGCCTAACTAAATAGTATCGATCTTCAAAGCCTCTAAAGTTATCAATGTAAACATCAAACATCTACAAGGATTGTTTGAAGGATATAAACCCTTAGGGTGATCATCATCGGAAAAATTTCTCAGAACATAAAATAAATGAAATAATAATGTCATCCTAGGAACATTATTCTTATATTCACACCAATGTTGAAATACTTTTACATAAGCCCAGCTCACAAGATGCAACTATAAATGATAAAGCCCTAATGATTCAAGATCCCAATTTTGAATTAATTAAAAGGAATGGTGAACCCCAACCTAGAAAATAAGAATTCATAAAGGGGTAGACCGCACACTTCAAACTAGTTACATAAGCGTTTATTGAGCCTAAGGTCACCCACATGCCAATCTAAAGGCGGCCCTATGTCTTGATAAGAAACATTCATCCTGCTTTCATTTTATACCATGACAAAATCCCCATAATTTCTTCCTCTAACCATGAGTATTTCTCAACATCTTCAAGAAGATCATGGGTTAGTGGCTTCCTTATCCCCATATCTACTTCACTATCAACAGACAAAAAATGCATCCCATGTGTTATACATCTCGATTGATCCTTTAACCATAATCTAATCTCACCCTCAATGGGTTCATGATTGAATGAATGCAATATACACATAGCAATAGTTTTAGCCCCTCGTTCATATAATGATGTTCCCCACGGGAACTAGAGAACCCAACAAAGATTTTCCGAAGGTAACCCTACAACCAACCTCCCTTATATATATCCTAGTAGGAGAATGTTATCTAATGTTTGGGTTTATCGCTCAAGGGTTTCTCACTTATTTTTTCCACCTCTAGGTTAATTACTCTGCCTCGGTTTGGGATATGCATCCCTAACCTCTACATCACTACTTATATTGATAATGGGAATGCCTATTTTTGGGTTTCCTAAGTGAGCCATTAAAGAAGAACTAATGAAAATCAAAGAAGATTAAGAGGTAAGAAAACATGTACATTTTACTTCAGCGTGGGTTTTGGAGATTCAAGAAAAAAGTAGTTTGATTCAAGGCGGATGACTCAATACCCAAAAAATCATTGGAATAAATCGCATAAGTCACAGGAGCAAGAAAATAGTAGTTAACGTGCAAAAAGAAAAGAATAAAAGAGAAAATCAATATTAAATCATGTATTTATAAGCATTGGAGAGAGCCAATATCAATGGTCACAATTTAATAAAAGATAAAAAATCAAGCCCAACGGTCAGGATGAAGCCTCGGCTTAGCAACAACACTCAAATGCACTTGAGTGGGCCTATGTGCATCAACCCCCTGCATTAGGTGTGTGGTCGAACATGTTGAATTTCCCCGAGGTAGCACTTCAACTACACGACAACCATTAAATGTGCATGTTTTTTACTTATGCCACCTTCCCTACTTAGCGCCACAACAAGGCTATTTTTCATCACAGGGGATTTTGTTTAATGGACTTATTACCTTAACAAAATATCTACTTGGACCTATCTAAAAATTTTGGCATCGGCATCATCACTCCTCACTTCATCACTAATAGTGAAGATTTGGATTCAACTATTCCGATTTGGCCAAAAGCCCGATAAGACCAGCTAGCTGACAAATAGGTAGACTTTCACTCTGGCCCTTCACGTAAAAGTGTGCCTCTCATTCTCATCTCCACTGTTGATATACATAAAATGGTCATCTGCATCCCAAGCTTGATCAATCGGGGACACTTCTAGTTATCACCCCTATATAGGTTTGACTTTAAGTTGCGTGCATATATTCTTCTCATTTACACTTGCATAGTTCCACCTCTCTCAAAAACTGACATGAACGTTGAAGTGTATCTTGCATATAGCATCCCCCCCCCCCCCCAGATCTTAGGAGACCTCTATCATTGCTCTAAAAGCCTTTCCACATGGTTGTTTTCACCCTCTCAACCTCTCATCCTCTCTTCTTTCTTCTTTATTACATTGAGCTTATTTTATATTTGATTACAAGACAGATTCACCAGGATTCAAAAAATTGATTTTCTAATTTTTTTTTAAACCACAACCTCAATCTAAAACCTTCACTAAGTAGTTGTTTGTTTCAACATTGAATATGCTAATATTGCATCTCAATGTCTATTTTGTTGAATGTAATTCAACATTCAAGTTAGTTTAGCTTTGAATTATATTTGCATTTAAGTTTACATTTTTCTTTGAATTTGAGTTTCCATTAATGTGCATTTGAGTTTGGGTGAATCTATATAAGCCTAAATGAAAGTGAACTTGTAACAGATTTTAATAGTTTTTTTAATTGAGAAAGTTAGTTAGAAAATTTCGCTTCTCTCTCCCTCTCTCTCTCTCTCTCTTCTCTCTCTCTCTCTCTCTCTCTCTCTCTCTCTCTCTCTCTCTCTCTCTCTCTATCTATCTATCTATCTATCTATCTATCTATCTATCTATCTATCTATCTATCTATCTCTCTCTTTCTCTCTCACATTCTTTCATCTTCATCTTCTTCATTTTCTTGTGCATTATTAATGGAAGTTCATTGTTGAATTCCAACAATTGGTATCCAAAGCTCTGGTTCGATTCATAGGGAAACACGAGTGTAGCGAGGTGTGTGATTAATTTTGTTTTTGAAATACGTTTTAAATTGAAGTTTCAAATCGAAGAGAATCACATATCTTAATTCTCATGGTTTGAGATACACAAGTGTTGGTGAGAACTGAGGGATTTTCTCAAGAACAAAGATGAACGGTAGAAACGGTACAAGTGTTGGTGAGAATTGAGTGATTTGCTCAAGAACGAAGATGAATGGTAGAAACGGTAGCTTGAACACTAAGCTTTGAGTATTCAACGGAAATAACTGGAATCAGTGGTCAATTCAGATATAAGTGTTATTTGGAGCTCAAGATTTTCTTGATCTCGTCAATCACAAATACATCATGGTTGTAGAAAATGTAACAGAAGCGCAAAGAACTGCGCAACGAGAAACGAGTAAGAAGGATCATAAGGTGTTGTTCTATATCCATCAGTGTATGGATACAAAGGTGTTTTAGAAAATCTTTTATTCAACGATGTCGAAGGCGGCATGGGATGCACAGGTACGGTTGTATGGTGGTGACACATCAGCGAAGAAGGTCAAACTTTAATCCCTACGTAAGCAATATGAGAATCTTAGCGTGAAGATCAATGAGAAGGTACTTGATTACATCTCCAGAGTGATTGTGGTCACTAATGGCATAGAACACTCTAAAGATACCACCATCATGAGAATTAAAGAGCTTCATAGTGGTTTAAAGGCACAAGAGTTACGTATGATTGAAAGAAACTCTGAACAAGAGTTAGAACATGCTCTAAAAGTTTAAACTCTGAAAGCTTCTTTTGGAAAGAAGAACTAGAATGAAGCATGGCTAGAAAACAAGAAGATGTATGATGGTGGTGTTCCGAAGTCAGAACTCTCAAATTTTGATAAGAAACATTAAAATGTTCAGAAGGGAAATGAGAAGTTTGTCAAGAGAAAGGTTCAGTGCTACATTTGCAATAAGTTTAGCCATTTTACTGTTAATTGCCAGTTAAACAAGGTTAGCAAGGGTGAAGAAGCCAATATAGCTAGAGTAGATTTTGATGATAAACATGTGTTATTGATGGCATCTGAGAATATAGGTGGATCAATTTGTGGTATATGGACACTGGCTGCTCAAATCACCAAACTAAAAATAGGCAATGGCTGGTTGATTTTGACTCAAGTAAAAGGAACAATATCAAGTGTGCTGATGATGAGTATCTGAATTCTAAAGGAATGGGAAATGTCAGAGTGAGATTGAACAGTGACAAAACTATACTGATCAAGGATTTATGGTATGTTCTTGGGATGAATAACAATCTGATGAGTGTACGTCTGTTGATTGAGAAAGGGTTTTCAGTAACCATGAAGAACAATCTCTTAAAGTTGTATGACTGTTATCATAAGCTAATTATGTAGTCTAAACTGGGAAGAAATAGAACATTCAAAGTCAATGTTGCAACAGAAGATACTCAATGCCTTAGTGCAATAAATACTGAAGGGAAAAGTGAGATATGTCACAAGAGATTGGGGCATCCAAACTATAGAAGCTTAGGGCATCTAAGTTCAAAAAATCTGGTACATGGAATTCCTGAGATTATGGCACCAGAGAAATCATGTGATGTTTACATGAAAGGACAACAACCAAGATTGCCATTCTCATAAAAAATTCTCCGAGAACAACTAATGTTTTGGGTGTGATGCATTATGTTGTATGTGGTCCATTTGTCACTACTACAAAACACCGAAACAACAACGTCAGGTTTACAATGGTATCCTATACACCGTTGTAATAGTGCGTACTAGATGCGCGCGCATTGTTTTAAGTCTTATTAAAATGCTTTTAATGACGGTTAAAATTCCAACAGTGGTAATAGTGCGTACTAGATGTGCGCGCATTATTTTAATTAGAAATTTCAAGGATATAATCACGGTTGTTGTGAACACCGTGGTGATACAATCAAGCTTTCATGGGTTCGAACCTCATCGTCCTCAAATAGTTTATTCCTTTGACGTAAATGCGCCCTTTTTAAGTTTTATTTATATTTAACTAAAAAATCATAAGGATATCACTACGATTATTTCTTAAAACCGTTGTTACAAACTGAAGCTTCTTTTTATGTATTTTAAACACCAAGTATATATCCATTTATCCGCTGAAAAAATAAACAAGACGAAACAACCCTAACACCAACGCCATCACCATCGTCGGGAAGAAGACAACAACAACAACAAGAAAGTGTTATACTTTAAGTTGTTGCAATGTCGCATTTGAAGACAAACTCATCCAAAGGTGTTTCTAAGTCTTCTTCCGCTGTAAAATCACGATCTGGAAATTTATGTGGTTGTGATGGTCGTATGGTTTCGTACCAATGCAAGAAGGGACAAAATAAAGGAATGCTTTTTTGGAGATATCCATTTTGGAGGAGCGATGAAACATGTAATTTGTCCATATGGGATGAAGACATGGGAGAAAGAGGTGGAAATGAAGATGAAAGCATTATGAAGTCAGAGTTGGAAGTTGTGGGCTATTTGAAGGTTATGTATGAGGATTTAAAGAAGAAGAACAAGAATTTGAAGAACAAACTGAAATCACAGAGAGATTTTCTGGAAATCTCAAGATGTTATGTTTTTTTGTCTCCTTTATGTTTAATGTTTACTTTGTTATGAAATGTAATAGTTGAATTAGGGTTTGAATTACATTGTTGATGTTTAAACTGTAGATGCATTATGAATTACATTGTTGATGTTTAAATTACATTATGAAGACAGGAATGCAACTAATAAAAGACGGTTTCTTACGAGTAAGTTCAACGCAAACTTTTAATTTTCAATTAGTTATCTATTTGTTAGTATATTAGTTAATAGATATTGTAGCTTCTAGTTTAAACTGTTAAGCAAAAAGATTAAAATTTCATTAGATAAATTAAATTTCATTACATAAACTTAATTATCAAGTCTAAATGCTCTGGATGAGAGGAATTTTGACCAACCATAGTCAGCCTCATCATCATCGTCAGAATCTACAACAATCATCTGGCTTCTCAACATTCTTCTCCTTTTTCTCTTTCTTCTCCTCACCCTCAGAGCTCTCCTTATTTCCGCAGCAGCCCCATCTACAGCAACAACTTGTTGATTCTGGGGAAAGTTTTGAACGACAACCCCGTCTACAGCAACATGTTGATTCTGAGGAAGGTTTTGAACTACATCCCCCTCTACAACAAAAGCTTCATTCACAACATTTTTGGTAGCTTGAGCAGTAGAACTCATTTTGATTCTTTTGGATTAAGTTGTTTTTATGTTTTGACTCTTACACTTTTATATTGTTTCTTCTGATTCTTCATCTTCTCTTGGAGGTTAGATAAGTTTCTGCCAACCTCGAGCTGTTGAATTGATGATTATATCTCTTTGTCTTTTGAAATTTCATTTTTCATCCTTTGATATTCCTTCGTAATTAATGGTTTTGATATCTGTTCACAAATGGTGTATTGTTGATTCTGGTATGTTACATTTATTTTTTATTCATACGCAATATCACAACGGCTATTACTCTTAACTGTTGTTATATGGCGCGCGCTTTCTAATTTATTACAACGGTCACAGGACCGTCATTGTAAGTATCACATATATAACAACACTCTACATAACAACGCATGTGTCTGCGTCATAATATATTTTTCCCAACCGTTGTTAAACGGGTCTTCCGTAGTAGTGTGTAGTACCTTCACTTGGAGGAAACAAGTATTTTATGTCATTTTTTTATGAGTTCACAAGAATGACATGGTAGCACTTAATAAGTTCAAACATGAGGTATTTGTTGAGTTTCAAAAGTTCAAATTTAAGCCTAAAAATCAAAGTGGATAAAGGTTGAAGATTCTCAGAACTGATGGTGGAGGTGAGTTCAACTCAACGAGTTCAAGAAGTTATGTAAGGAACATGGTATTGAGCATAAGGTGACTGCTCTATACACTCCACAGCATAATGGTCTTGGTGAAAGAAGAAATAAAACTCTGCTTGACTGACAAGAGAATGATGAATGAGAAGAATCTACTTAAGCAATTGTGGGGTGAAGCAATTGCCACATCAGCATATGTGCTCAATAGATGTCCAACAAACAAGTTAAAGGAAGTAGTTCCTATTGAGAAGTAGACTGGAAGAAAGCAAAGTGTCAACCATTTCAAGGTGTTTAGTTCAGTATGTTATAAACATATACCAGATGCTACTAGAAGGAAATTAGATGATAGAAGCAAATTCATGTTACTTATAGGTTGCCACAATACATGTGCTTATAAGCTCTATTGCCCAGTCTCCAACAAAGTTGAAGTTAGTAGAGATGTCATAGTGAAAGAATTAGAAGCATGGGATTGGAGCAAGTATCAATCCAACTCTAGTGCAGTCTCAACACTAGTGTTTGATTCTACCTCTAAAGGAGATTCCGCCTCTGAAAGAGATTATGCCACTAAAGGCGATTTTAACTCTGAAGAAGAGTCTAATCTGGAGATGACTCTGACAGTGAAAGTAAGTCTAACTCTAAAGGTGAGTTTGACTTTGAAGGTGAGTCTGACGCTAATGGTAGATATGAATTTGAAAGTAACCATACCTCTGAAGGTGATCGAGCCTCTGAAGGTGGTACAGCTTCTGAAGGTGGTTCAACTTCTGAAGGTGGAGCCTCTGATGGTGAAGCCTCTGATGGTGGAACTTCTGATGGTGGAGCTTGTGAAAGTGGTCTTGCTTCTGAAGGTGACCTTGCACAGTTTCAGAGGCCACAAAGAGTTAGACATATACCAAGGAGACTTGTAAATTTTGAGTTGCTGCCTGATACTGAGATTGACTCTGAAGGGGAAGTCATATAGTGCTATGATGGTAGACTCTGAAACTTTCAACATCAATGAGGCTCTCAAGAAGAAGGTGTGGATGAACGCCATGAAGGAAGAGCTTGAGGCCATTAAAAGAAACACGACATTGGAATTGGTTATTCTACTTTAGAACAAGAAAGCCACCAGTATGATATAGTTTTTTAAGATAAAGTTAAAGCCATATGGTTTAATCCAAGCATAAAGTAAGATTAATAGCTAGAGGATTCCTATAAAATTCTGGTTTAGACTACTTTGAAGTGTTTGCATCTGTAGCTAGACATGTAACCATAAGGTTTGTTATTGCTATAACTGCAAATAGGAATTGGCCTCTGATACATTTAGATGTAAAGTCAACATTTCCAAATGGTCTATTGCAAGAAGAAGTTTATGTGTTACAACCTTCTGGATTTGTGAAAGAGAACAAATAAGGGATGGCGTGCAAGCTGCATAAAGCCTTGTACGGGCTGAAACAAGCTATAAGGGCTTGGAATCTGAAAATTGATTCATTTTTCAACCATCTGGGATTCAAAAAATGTGAAATGGAACATGGTGTGTAGTGCAGCATACTTCTGAAAGCAATGTAACTCTGGTGTATCTTTATGTGGATGACATACTTTTGACAAGGAGTTGTACTTCTGAGATAAACAAATTTAAGAAGGTGCTGGTAAATACATTTGATATGAGTGACCTTGGAAATATGGTATATTTTTTAGGAATGGAAATTTTGCATTCGGAGAAGGGAATTATTATGCACCAACTAAAGTATAAACTTGAGCTGCTGAAGAAATTTAAGCTGATGAATCGTAAGTCAGTAGTCACACCTGCTTAGACAAATCATAAGTTGGACATTGATGATGATGGAGAGGATGTAGATCCTAGAACCTTCAAAAAGTTGGTTGAATTTATGAGATAACTCTATAACACCGGGCATGACATATGTTATGCAGTTGGAATTGTGAGTAGGTTTATGAGTAAACCAAAGTGGTCACATTTTCCAAACTGCAGTCAGAATTCTGAGATATGTAAAAGGGACTCAGAGGCATGAAATTCTGTTTCCATCTGGAGTGTCAATTAATGTTGAGTTGATATGCTATTCCGACTCTGACTAGTGTAAAGATAGAGTGGACAGAAGAAGCACTACAGGATACATATTTATGCATCTAGGAGCCCCGTTTCTTGGTGTTCCAAGAGGAAACCAGTGGTTGCATTATCAACCTGTGAAGCTGAATACATATTTGGTGCTTTGTCAACTTGTCAGGCTGTTTGGCCGATGAATTTGCTACAGGAACTGAAGTTCAAGGTGAGCAAACCAGTCAAGTTGATGATAGACAACAAATCTGCCATAAGACTTGCTAAGAATCCAGTGTTGCATGGAAGAAGCAAGCACATTGTTCATATCAGCACTCATAAGCAACTTGCAGATGTGTTAACCATGGCAATCAAAGCTGAATTTTTCATCAATCTGAGGGATGAAATTGATGTTGTTGATTTTTAGACTTGAATGTGAATTAAGGGATATTGTTGAATGTAATTCAACATTCAAGTTAGTTTAGCTTTGAATTTCATTTGAATTTAAGTTTACATATGCATTTGAATTTGAGTTAGCATTTAATGTGCATTTGAGTTTGGGTGAATTTATATAAGGTCAAATGAAAGTGAATTTGTAATAGATTTTAACATTTTTTTGAATTGAAAAAATTAGTTAGAAAGTTTTGTTTCTCTCATTCTTTTATCTTCATCTTTTTATTTATTTTTTATGCATTTTTATGCATTGTTAATGGATTGGAAATTCATTGTCGCACTCCAATCTATTTCACATTATATTCTGAAGTTTTATTTTGGCTTAATACCCTTTTTGGTCCTCTAACTATAGGGGTAGGTCCAATTAGGTCCTCTTTCTTTTAAAAGTGTCAAATTAGTCCCATACGTTTTTAAATAGGTTCGTATTGATCATTTCCGTTAATTACAGGTTAATGGCGTTAAAAATGATGATGTGGAATGTGATTTAGATGGTGTGTGTAGCACAGTCAGCATCTCCTTGTTCGTTCAATCTGAGACTCTATAAATCCACCCCCAATTCCAAACCCTAGGTTACAAAATCCCCAAAAATTGAAAGGAAAATCCCCGTCCAATAATGAGTTCTGGGCGATTTTCTTCTTCATCTTCAAGAACCCGCGTCGATTCGCAAGTGTATACCAGTTTTGGGAAAGTCATGTGAGGTTGTGGAGACCTTGTTGTACTTCACAAGGCAAGAACCGTCCAAAATTATGGAAAGCTTTTTTGGGGTTGTCAACATTTTAAGGTAATCTTCTATCTCAAAAGCATTTCTTCTATCCGATACATCTTCACTGTTTTTAAGTTGCCTTCATATATGTACAGGGACACACGAATGTCGGTGTGGTTTTTTTGAATGGTTCTATGATGATCCAAGAGATGACAATGGAAGATTGAAATGGAAGATTGAAATACAATTTAAGGAGTTGGAAGAAGCCCAAAAAGAGTTGGCAGAGGCAAAAGAATGGTTGAAGTTTTTAGGGTCAAAAATTTGCAGCTAGATGATGCTTTGAAGAACACAAGGAAATGGAAGATAATCTGGAAGTGCTTGTGCTTTACTGTGTTATTTGTTTTAGTGGTTAAGGTGTTGTGAATGTTGGAACATATGTTGTTAGTTGTTGGTAGTTTATCAGCTGTTTTTTTCTTGTGAAATGGATGTAAAAGTAGCTTCCATAACATGTACTAATGGTCTGAGTAAAAGAGTATTGTTGTTGCCAATATTTTAGTGTTATTGCCATATTTATCAGTTGTTGCCTGTAACACCCCAAAATTTGCCATGTTGTTTTTAGCTAACTGGCTTATGTTTCTTTTCATTTCTTGCATTAGCATCTGTGCATAGCATTGGTTCTCGGCATGGGATCAAGGTACTTGGTCCACATTCTCAAGTCTCAAGCTTCAAGGTGGTTCATGGAGTTCATTATATCTTCATAAGATCAAGATTGGCAAATGATTTCAAGTGATTCTCTTCCTCCTAACCAGAGGGACCAATTAGGGTTTGTGAACAAGAGGACTTCTTGGAAGGCTTGGTGTGTTCAAGCATGTTCTTATGGTATTATTTTTGCTCACAAGTGTTCATGGATGAGGGTTTGGTTATTGATTCATTGTGGGGGATGTTCAGTGGATCAGTTGCTTGTGAACTAAGCAAAAGTCAACTGTGCAGTGAAAAAAGTCAACTCCTGACTTTTTGAGGTCAACACCATGATTTCCAAGTCAAATATGGTCCATAAATGAAATTTGATCAAGAAATGTTCAAGGATTCATGAAAAATCAAGAATGTGGAAAAGGTTGCCAAAATTGGAAATTTAAGTTTTAGAAAATTTACTATTTTTAGTAAGTTTTTTAACTACTTTCTAAGCCATTTTTCACCTTGTTTTAAGCTTTATTTGAAAATCCCTTCCACATGAAAGTTATAGATTGAAGTTTTCCCTTCAAAATGGACACAAGAACCGTGCTATTTGAATCATTTTTGGGAGAGTTATGGTGTCCCAAAGTTGGAGTTTTTAAGTTGGAAAATTTCAAAACTTAGATTTTTTTCTAAGTATCTCTCTTGGCAGATTTGGAGACATGTTTTCAAGACCACATTATATTGTTTTCCAAGCATTACGTCCAATTGCATTAAACACCAAAATTGCTCTATGTCATGCCTAATTTCCAATGAATATTCATTTGTTCAAATTAAGTAAGGTTGCCATAAGTTATGGAAGGTTGAATATGAAGGCTTGCATGGATGCATGAAAATAGACATAATAGGATTTGATTTTGCCAGCATCATGGTTGGCCCCAAAAGCATGCACATGACCCCACCTACCATGACTATTTTTTTCTTTTCTTGCCTTACCAAATATTTCCAAATGAGGACACACACACTTGTACCAACTTTGCACCTCAATGGGAATGTTGCATAAAAAGCTGATGGCACCCTCTTTCTCACGTGAATATTGGAAATACCTCTCTCATGTGCCAAAAACCATTACTTCCAAATCTCTTGGCAAAGGAAAACACGAGCCACACATGTGCCTTTTATTCTCTAAGCACATTCTAATCCCAAACCGAGAATACATTGCTCCAAACCTCAGCCTTGTTGCCAAACCAATTGCCAACCCTAAAAGCCTCCCCATATATAAACTAAAACACTCCAAACCTGCCTCATTCACCTCATTTTCCAGATCTGGATAGAACTTTCTCTCAAAAATTCTTTTTCTCGATTTCTCCATTCCTTGAGTTTTTTTTGAGTTCTCCTTGGATGAATCATCATCTATCTGGCATCATATTATTTCTGTTTGCAAGAATACACACCTGAATCCACCATTAAAGTTTCTGTAACTTCATATTTTCTTCATCAACTTGGATACGTTGGAAGGATTGCAGCAGTATCTTGGGTGGTTTAAGCTCCGATTGGTGCTCTACAAGGTTCAAGGGATTCTTCTGCAGCTTGTATTAATCTTACTTGAAGCATTGAAGGTGCAGTGGACGTAACTCCACTAGGTAATTGTTTCACACTTCCATTGTTGGATCTATGAGGTTTAAAATTCTTTTGATGTGTGGCTGAAGTCCTGCTTATGGTAGGCATCGTGTGTGGTGATCATAGTTTGAATCTGAGCTTGTTGAATGGTTGAATATTTGAATTCATGTTTCATACCCAAGTATTCTCTCTAATTTTTCTTTATGATTGAGCGTTTCTCTTTATGAGTGAATGGTAGCATGGTGATCTATGATTCTTGAGCTCCATTTTAGTGTTTTATTTTGTATGATTTGGTTGAGATTTGATGACGATATTCGAGGTTGAAAACCATGTGAACCGTATGGGATTATCGTGTTTTATGATTGTTTCTGGTTGTTGTTCATGGCTGCATGGAGGAAGACAAAGGCGTGTTAATTTGTGATTGGGTGGCCCTGGTTTTGTCATTTTCTGTTTTAAAATGGGGGCTGACCGATTGATGTTGTTACATGTTTTATTTGTTTCTTTTATTTTTTCTTTTTTCTTTTTCTTTCCTGTCCGTCTTTTTTTTTTTAAAAAAAGAAGAGTTGATGGCATTTGGTTCACTGGGCCCAACGTTTTCATATTCTCACCCCTCTTTTGGGGCCCGAGTGTGCATATATGAATCCTCTTGTGTTGGTTTTGCTACCACACCTCCTTTTGCACCATTGTTCTTTTATTTTCTTTTTGTTTTCATTATAGATTTCATTTTTATTTTAATGGTTAAGACTATTATAAAAATCCAAAAAAATCGTTTTCTGATTAGTCAAGGTCTTGTTTCATTTTTCATAATTTTATTTTTATTTTTTGTTTCATTTCCTTATTTTATTTTGAATTAATTTAAGGATGAGTTTCCAATGATACCCTTCATCTAGGGTTAGGATATTTCTTGACTTTTACTCATCATTTGAGACCCATCTTTTGATTACTTGTGGAGGATTATATGAGGGTTTTTCAATGCTGATTTGATGATGGTTTGAGTTGCTTTAGGTGACTTGCCATTTGCTTTTCATGAGCCCTCGATTCTTGTTCGATTCTTTGTACATCTCGACTTGTGGATCACTTTTAGACAAGCTCTTTAACTCTTTTTGCTCCAATATTTTTGCATATGTTACTTGACTGAGTTAACTTGCCTTTTATTATTTTTTGGGGATTTTATTGATCCACTTTGCTATTTTTGATTAACTTTTACTTGTGGTGCAAGTCTGATTGAGGTATACTTTGGCACTTGATCTAGTTTGAATACATTTGCTTACTTGTGATTGAGTGATGCTTGAGATGTTTATATGGTATGATCATGTTCTGTTTGATCTTGTTTGTGGCTTTGGAATCATCTCTTTTCACTCATTTTTCTATTTGGTCTTGGTTTTACAAATTGTTGATGTTTTGACTTGAATTCCATGACATACTCAACCTAGTCTTGTGATTGCTTCTTTGTGTGAATCCATTCATGTGTGAAACCTTTTGTTTGATTTGTATGATATGCTAGAGGTTCTGACCCTCTTGGTTTAAGGTTCTCTATGTGATATGTTCTCACTTTTTGCTTCACATTTTTCTTTGCTTGCTTGCTTGCATGAATAGTAAGTGGATGCTTTGATTAATGTTGATGCATGCTTTGGATGTGTTACTTGATGATTAATCTTGTATGACTTGAGTTTGGGTTTGATATGACATTGATGTATATGCTACTGCCTCTTGAGTTCTATACTTTATTTTCATGTTACTTAAGCATTGTTGGATGCATTTGGTTTGAATTATGTGATACATATCATCCCTTTTGCTCTGTAACTTCTTTGGTGCATCGTATTGCATAATGTGAACCTCTTTTGCATATGTGGATTATTAATGATTATATGATGTGAGTTCTGGTCTTGTTTCATTTTCATCTTGTCTCTTTCATTTCACTTTGGTATGGGATCCGTGTGTGTTTAATTGTGCATTTAATTCAAGTGTGCTTGCATCCTTCCATGTTTACTTTTGCATGATTACTTGAAGTGATTTGCATTAATCTTTGAAACATGTTGATTGACTTGAGTTAGACATTTATGATATGATGTACTTGCTGTCCCATCTTGTATCTTATCTTCTCCTTCTCTTTCTCCTTCTTCTCTTTCACTCTTTTCATCCCTCGAGTCTCGAGACTTGTTTAAGTCTTGGACTCTCTCCCTTTAGAGCTACCTAGTCCAACTTAATTTTTGATTAAGCTTGGAGTAGGATTAGCATTAGGTTAGGCAGTCATCACTCCTAAACCTCACTAACCATAGGACATCCATGCATGATAACATTAGGACTCTTAGTTTCCCTGTAGAGTTTCCTTTTGTGTCGCTTCTCTTCTCATCTCAAACTTCTTGAACACACTTAATAAAATATAACGTATATTGCGCTCGAGCCTTAAGTGTAGGAAGTGAAGAACGAGGGGTCTCCTCTCCTCTTCTAGGGTGTTTAGCATACGTCTCATTCGGGGGCGATCATGCGACTCACTCGTTCCCGCATGGTAGACTTTGGTGCAATGTAAGTTACGAATTAACTCAAAACACTTCTGTCTAAAAAACACCGAACCAATTCAAATCTTTTTATCCTCCGGGATTGTTGGGTTTCAAACTTCTTTTTTTTTCCGAGAAAGAGCTCGTCGCTCACGTAAAAAACACTTACCTACCCGTGGTCGTACCCACGAACTACGTCAGCTCTGATTCCTCTCTCTCGTCCGATTGAGGATACGTAGGCACAAGACAGCGATTGTCTTGGCGAGCAACCTTCCCCCACAGTTCCCGTCCGAACTACGTTGACTCTGACTTTCCCATTGCACTGAGGGAGTACGTAGGCCTAGGACAACGATACTGTCCTATCGAGTCACTTCTTTTTCTTCTCTTCTTCGTTTCTCCATTCTTTCCGTTCTCGTTTCTTCGCCGATCCAGTAGCAGTGGAGCTCCAGATGACGACACCCTTTGATGTAGACAACAAGCGTGGATCCCATCGAGTACGATGGACGTGTTGGGTGCTAACACCTTCCCTTCGCGTAACCGACTCCCGTACCCGTTCTCTTGGTCGTGAGACCATGCTCTTTCCCTTCTTTCAGGGTTATGCAGTGTTCCCTTTCCCTCTCTTGGGATAAATACACTTTGCTGGCGACTCTGTGTCTTTTGCGCCACTCTCGCGTTTGTACCGTTGGATGCGAATCTTTCGGGAGCGACAGCTGGCGACTCTGCTGGGGACTCTGGTTGACCTACGCTGGTCCTTCCCCTTTAGCGAGTCGATCCTAGCGCTTGTCTGTTTGTTTTTGTTGGGTGTTTCTATGGTGCTTTGCTTTGTTGTATATTACTGTATTGCTATTTACTATACTTTTACTTTAATGCTTTACTGTTTTTATAGCTTTTATTGCATTGCATTTTATTACTGTCATACTGGATATTATTGTGCTATTCTGCTGCTGGTTTTTCTGTTTGTAGGGTGGGCTGGATTCATGAGAGATAAGCCCAATACCAAGGCTTGAGCATACACCTATGATTAGCGTGGAAAGTAGTGTGACTTGTTTGGCATTTGGCCAGACGAAGTATACATGAAAACTCCATATCCAGACGAGGTTTTCTTGGTAATATTCTGTCCTGTCCATTTGGGGCAGATGATGGAATATAACCTGGAAAGCTGTCGACTCTGGCGACCATCCCCGAGGACTCAGTTGCGGCACTCCTCCCGAGATGTGACAGTGGCAGCCCACTTTCTGTGGCAAACCCATTGCAAATTCTCGATCCGAGGACCCAATGCTGGGAACTTGCTATAGGATTTCCCTTTTGTAGTGAATCAGCGGACGACCTCTTTGATTGGCGATAGCATTGTATCCTTCGGGCTGAATGTGCTATTGCTTCTCAAACCTCTGAAGCTGAGGATCTTTTGTTTTGGAGAATCGGTTGAGGCCTCCTCTTTTGATGATGATGCCAAACCAGAAATGGTGAACGTATCATCATTTCTCGATCTGAGAGCCCGGGATACTGAACATCCTAGTACCCACATGTGAGAGGGGATGGGTGTTTGCAGGTTTGCAGGTAACCGAGACCTTCAACCTACCTGGTTTCTGGGTTTCTCATCAGTGTACTATTATCATCCTGGCATTCTGGCAGTTTGATTGGGTTGTTATTCTGGATTTTTGGGTTTCTGGTATTCTGGGTCTTATTCAGTCAGCAGAACAGCAGCAGTTTGAGTATTTTGGATACCTTGATCCCATGCCTGCATTTTGCATCATCTTTTGCATTCTGACATGTTTGTTCATTTGTAGGGTTGCATCCTAACTTTGATTCCGGTTGTCTGAAGACTGTCCATGATGAGTATTAGCGCTGAAAAAAGAAAGAACATCATCCCGTACAAGTTCCCGGAGCTTTATCTAGACGCTGTTCACAAGATCTCGGCTATGGCAAAACCTGAGGCATTGGCAGAGTTCAGAGGAGAATATGGGAGGATTCTGAGTTTCGCCCGGAATGTTACCAATTATGAGTTCAGGGCCCTGCACACTCTGGCACAGTTCTACGACCCTCAACTCCGGTGTTTTCTATTTGCTGATTATCTTTTGGCTCCAACGTTGGAAGAATTTGCTCTTATTTTGGATGTTTCGGTCAAAGAGGGAGCTCCCTTCTATCCTTCTAAGGAGTTTCCTGATTTGGAAAGGGTTGCTGCTACTTTACGTTTGGATCAGTCACTGTTGAAGAAAAATATTGCTAGTAAAGGGGGTTATCAAGGTTTTCACACGAAGTTTTTGATCGAACAGGCTGCTACTTGTGCTAAGGCTAAGTGTTGGTCAGTGTTCAATGCAATTCTGGCTATGTGTGTTTATGGAACGGCGTTATTCCCTAATGTGAAAGATTTTGTAGATGCACATGCTGTCCGAATATTCACCACGAAGAATCCGGTACCTACCTTGCTTGGGGATCTGTATTATTCGATGCACTATAAGAATGAGAAAAGGAGAGGCGGACCTCTTTATTGTTGTGCTTCAATTTTCTATAAGTGGTTTGCTGATCGTCTTCCCAAATCTGGGGCATTCGAAGACACTAAAGGAACTTTAGATTGGGCAAAGAGATTAATGGGGTTAAGGGCCGACAACTTAGTTTGGATCAATCGTGATTTGTTGGGCCGAGAGATCCTGGTTAGTTGTGGAGGTTACCCAAACGTACCTTTAATAGGAAGGAAGGGGGGAATTAACTACAACCCCATTCTTGCTATTAGGCAATTTGGGTATGCTTTAAAAGAGCCGCCAAAAGGCCAAGATGTGCAAGAGTCTCTATTTTTGGGAGAGGAAGCCAATCTGGAGGTGTTGAAAGAAGCTGCAAACGCTTGGAGAGATCGCCATAAGAAAGGAAAGACTTCTTTTGGAAAGTGTAACAACAAAGCTTTTCGTGCGTATGAAGACTGGGTTCAGAGCAGAGTAGAAAGTGTACTTTTGCCATTCTGCAGGGAACCTCCTTCTTACCCTTTGCTGATTGAACCCCCAACCATGATTGAGATGGAGAAGTACAATCAATTATGGGCTGAAAAGGAGAAGATTCGAGAGGAGAACCGTGAGTTGCAAAAGGAAATCTACCAGTTGAAACATGAGCGAGGTGAGGCTGTTCATATTGCCAAGCTGAAGACAGAACGTCTCGCTGAGAAAGAAAAGGAGCTGGTTGAAGAGATAGCAGCTAGGAAAAGGGTAGGACAAGCTCTAAAAGGCGTTTGCAAGACTCTCAAATCCAAGAAGGATGACTTAGCCAAGGCTTGGACGAAGATTCGCAGGTTCAATGCTTACCGAGATACTGCAATCACGGCCAACAAGCAGAAAGAAGATAAGCATTTGGAGCAGATTGAGAGTCTGAAGGTGAAGCTCAGGAAGAAGGACGAGGAGATCTTGTCAGGGACGTTCCGAAGACACGCAGTTGAGGAACGGCTCAAAGAAGCCATAGCAACCATGGAAGAGCTGAAAATACAAGCAGGAGTGAAGAGGTCTAAGTGGGAGATCTCTAGCTCAGGCAGTGGCCCTCATACGGTGCAAGATCCTTGAAGGGAACTTTACTCAGTAGTTTGTATTTTGTTCTTTCTTTGTATTTTGGGTCACCACCAGAATTGTTGGCTGGGACCTCTGCTTATTTTGTTTCAGGCTATTTTTGGTACCTTGGGTTGTAATTTCTGACAGTGATTCACTCTGATTTATATGAGCAGCAGTTTCATCCTATTTCACCTTTAAACTGGAATCAAGGGGTGGATCACCCTGCAAATATACAAACATGTTTGCATTTGCATTTGCATAATCATAATCATTTTTGCATTGCAGGTTATCTTGGTTTCTCTAGTTTTCTTATGCTCTCTCTTTCTTTCAGTCAGGATTGATCAACCAACTCATCTTTATTCTACTCGGCTCAATCAAAACAAAGTGATGGACAAAGTTCAGGCAGATATGGCCGATATGCAAGCTCGCATCGACCAGTTCATGGAAATGATGCAGGGTGTGGTGCAAAGTCAGAACAAGTTTAGAACTCTGGTTCAGCCGTTAGTGGCGCAGGTCGACGAAAATGGTATCCTACACGGTGGTCTTATTAACCGTAATATCCCTCCGGGCGGAGTTGGTGCTGGTGGACAGGGCAGAATTCCTACAGTGGTTGGAGAGGGAAGTACTGTTCGGGCTATCCATGGCCATCATTTTGATGATCAACAGGACGATGTGTTCTCGGTCAGGAGTTTAGATGCTGCCCTTCCTGTGGTCAGTGATGAAAGAATCCGTTTAATCGAAGCTCAATTGAAAGGAGTGGTGAAACAGAATGATTTGGGGATTGATTTGGACGACCTAGGATTGGTCCCTGATGTTGTTATTCCACACAAGATTCAGATTCCTACGCTAGAAAAGTACAATGGCTCTACCTGCCCAAGGACTCATGTGAAGGCCTATACCCGGAAGATGGCTGCTCACGCTAAGGATGAAAAGTTAATGATGCACTTCTTCCAAGACAGCCTGTCTGGCGCGTCTTTGGAATGGTACATGGGGCTAGAAAGCAGAGATGTTCGTACCTGGAGAGAGCTAGCTGCAGCTTTCATTAAGCATTATCAGTACAACACGGACATGGCTCCCAACAGAACTCAGTTGTTGAGCATGTCCCAGAAGAATGATGAGAGTTTCAAAGAATACGCGCAAAGGTGGCGTGAATTGGCGGCTAGGGAAAGGGTGCAGCCACCAATGCTAGAGAAAGAGATGCTAGATATGTTCATGGACACACTACCGAAGCACTACTATGAGAAGCTTTTGCCATTTCTCTAGGCAAGTTTGCAGATGTGATTGCTATTGGGCAGAAGATAGAGGTCGGAATTAAGGCTGGGAAGGTTTCTAGCGGTGATGGATCGTCTTCCGGACAGGGAAAAAAGCCGTTTGATAATTATAAGAAGAAAGGAGAGACCAACGCTGTATCATCCCACAGGGGAAAAGGGAAATAGCGCCAGTTTAACAATCAACAGGTAGCATCAGTAACCATTCCAGCAACATTACCTCCACCACAGCAGCAAAGGGGTAATGCTAATCAGAATAGACAGCAGGGTCAGTATCAGAACAGACAGAGGAATGCAGAGAGGCATTTTGATCAACCCCCAATGTCATATGCACAGTTGTTGCAACACTTGCTGCAGTTGCGTCTAGTTGAGCTTCGTACCTTGGCGCCACCAACAGGGGAACTCCCACGAGGCTACGATGCTAACGCACACTGCGATTTTCATTCTGGTGCCCCTGGGCACACGGTGGAGAAGTGCAGGGCATTTCAGCACAAGGTGCAGGACCTTGTGGATTCTAAAGCCATTAATTTCTCGAATGACGGACCCAATGTTATTCAAAACCCGATGCCTAATCACAATGGGCCAAGGGTGAATGCTATAATTGAGGACTGTGAAACTTTAAATTTGATCGTGGATGTGGAGGAACTGAAGACTCCATTGGTGGTGGTTAAGAACAGGTTATTGAAGGGTGATGTCTATCCGGGCTGTGGTGAGAACTGCTCAGATTGTTTGATAAAGGCTAATGGTTGTGATTCGTTGAAGAGGGGTATTCAGAATCTGATTGATGAGGGCTGTTTACAGTTTGACAGAGGTAATCAGCTAGAAGAGGTTGTTAGTGAGAAGGTTGCCACTATCACTATTCCATTCAAAACAATTACTATTTCTGGTCCAGCAAGGCCACCTCCAGTCATTATCACAAGGGCCGGACCCATTCCATACGAGAGTTCTAAGGCTATTCCGTGGAATTATGGTGCAGAGGTGTTTGTCAATGGGCAAAAGCAAGAGCTAATGAATGCTTCACCAGTGGGTTCTAGTTCAGGGGTTAAAGTTGAGACTGATGCCATAACCAGAAGTGGTAGAGTGCTCCCTCCGGTTAACGATCAACCCAGTACCTCTAGGCAGGATAGAGGAAAACAGGCGATGGAGGGTTCTGTTCAGACTCCAGTGATTGTGGAATCTACAGTGAAGCCGGTTGATGATGTTTTTTCAGAAAATGTAGAGGAATTCATGAGGCTCATCCGAAAAAGTGATTATAAGATCGTGGACCAGTTACATCAGACCCCGTCCAAGATCTCTATTCTGTCTCTGCTCTTGTGTTCTGAGGCTCACAGGAATGCTCTTTTGAAGGTTTTGAATGCAGCCTACGTTCCTCAAGAGATTTCTGTTAATCAGCTGGAAGGGGTTGTAGCGCACGTGAATGCGGGTAACGGCCTGGGTTTTACAGATCTTGACCTGACTTCTGCTGGCAGGAATCATAACAATGCCCTGCATATTTCGATCGAATGTCGTGGCTCGTTGATGTCACATGTCTTGGTTGATACTGGTTCATCGTTGAATGTATTGCCCAAGAAAGCGTTAATGAAGTTAGATACTCGCGGTTTGATTTGTACACCAAGTGACTTGGTGGTGCGAGCTTTTGATGGCTCGAAGAGGTCTGTTTTTGGCGAGATTGTGCTTCCGATCAAGGTTGGACCGGAAATCTTTAATGCAACGTTTTACATTATGGATATTCAGCCAGCGTACAGCTGTTTATTGGGTCGTCCTTGGATCCATGGGGCAGGTGCTGTAACTTCCACTTTACATCAAAAGCTGAAGTATATGGTTGATGGTCACGTAGTGACAGTATGCGGAGAAGAAGACATAATGATCAGTCAGCTGTCAACCTTCAAATACGTGGAAGTGGATGGGGAAATCCACGAGACGTTGTGCCAGGGATTTGAGAAGGTGAAAGTTTCTGAAGAAGTTGTTCAGTCTGAAGCTGTAGTGCAGCCCGTAGTGGCAAATCAACCTGAGGGTTCCATGTCTTCGTTAAAAGACGCCAAAGCTGTGGTTGAAGCGGGTAGCTCACAGAGGTGGGGCCAGGTGGTTGAAGTCTAGAAAAAGAAGGATACTTATGGATTGGGATATAAGCCATCCAAAAGAGATGAGGATCCCCCAAGATTCTATGGCCATGTCCGGTTCACTAGCGCTGGAGTTTTCTTCGACAGAGTTAATGCTATTGATGAAGAAGGAGACATTGATTGCGACATGGATAGTTGGATCCGTCCTTGTGTCCCAGGGGAAAGTTTGCACAACTGGTCTTCCGAGAAAGTCATTCAAGTGACAGGCTTCGAGTAATTGCTTTGTTTTCCTATTTTGTTAATCCTACGTTCTGCCCAAGACGTAGTGATTCTGTTTGTAGGGCTTTTAACTGTCGCATGTTTTGCTTTATCATTAATAAAGGACTTTTCACACTCAAATATTTTGATCTCTGTCTTTCTGTTTTTATTTTTATGCATTTAAAAACCCACATCAACATGGCAATGTGTTTATTTTGTTGCATCATAATAAAACATACCTCATCAATCATTGCAGGTCCTTTTGTTCAGATGACACCGATCATGACTCAGCTATAGCTCGGTATGACTTTGACAATCCAATTTATCAGGCTGAAGAGGAGGCTGACGAAGAGTGTGAACTGCCCGAAGAGTTGGCCAGATTGTTGAAGCAAGAGGAGAGAGTCATCCAACCTCATCAGGAGGAAATTGAGATTGTGAATCTGGGAATCGAGGACGCTAGAAAGGAAGTAAGAGTAGGGGCTGCGTTGGAGGACAGTGTCAAGGGAAGATTGATTGAAATGCTCCGTGAGTATGTGGACATCTTCGCCTGGTCTTACCAAGACATGCCCGGGCTGGATACTGATATTGTTGTACACCGGCTACCACTCAAAGAAGGTTGTGCTCCGGTCAAGCAAAAGTTGAGAAGAACTAAACCGGAGATGTCTGTCAAAATCAAGGAAGAGGTTCAGAAACAGCTAGACGCCGGATTTCTTGCCGTAACAAATTATCCTCCATGGGTTGCTAACATCGTGCCTGTACCTAAGAAGGATGGGAAGGTCAGGATGTGTGTTGATTACAGGGATTTGAATAGAGCAAGCCCAAAGGATGATTTCCCGCTCCCTCACATTGACGTGTTAGTTGACAATACTGCTCAGTATTCTGTGTTTTCCTTCATGGATGGCTTCTCTGGGTATAACCAAATCAAGATGGCCCCAGAGGACATGGAGAAAACAACATTCATAACACCGTGGGGAACTTTCTGCTACAAAGTGATGCCCTTTGGATTGAAAAAATGCAGGGGCAACTTACCAGCGGGCGATGGTGACTCTCTTTCATGATATGATTCACAAAGAGATTGAAGTCTATGTTGATGACATGATTGCGAAGTCACAGACGGAAGAAGAACATCTGGTGAATCTTCAGAAGTTATTTGAAAGGTTAAGGAAATTCAGACTGAGGTTGAATCCAAACAAATGCACCTTCGGGGTGAGATCAGGAAAATTGCTGGGGTTTATTGTTAGTGAAAAAGGTATTGAGGTTGATCCTGCAAAGGTAAAAGCCATACAAGAAATGCCTGTGCCGAAAACAGAAAAAAGAGGTTCGTGGTTTCTTGGGGAGATTGAATTACATTGCTAGGTTCATCTCGCATCTCACAGCCACGTGTGAAC
Organism: Lathyrus tuberosus; assembly: GCA_022829125.1. Classification (NCBI taxonomy): domain Eukaryota; kingdom Viridiplantae; phylum Streptophyta; class Magnoliopsida; order Fabales; family Fabaceae; genus Lathyrus; species Lathyrus tuberosus. The sequence goes on along the minus strand of JALAZF010000199.1, from coordinate 976,701 downwards.
CAATCTTCAAGCTGCTTAGAAAAGATCAAGCGGTCAGGTGGAATGAAAATTGTCAAAAGGCATTTGAAAAGATTAAAGAATACTTGCAGGAACCTCCGGTCCTTATGCCGCCAGTACCAGGAAGGCCCTTGATTATGTATCTCACGGTTCTTGAGAATTCAATGGGTTGTGTGCTCGGTCAACAAGACGAGTCAGGTAAAAAAGAGCACGCCATCTATTACCTGAGTAAGAAGTTTACTGATTGCGAGTCAAGATACTCGATGCTGGAGAAAACATGTTGTGCACTCGCTTGGGCCGCTAAGCGTTTGAGGCAGTATATGTTAAACCATACAACCCTTTTGATTTCGAAGATGGATCCAATCAAGTATGTGTTTGAGAAGCAAGCACTTTCTGGTAGAATAGCCCGTTGGCAAATGGTTCTGACAGAATGTGATATTCAGTATGTTTCCCAAAAGGCCATTAAGGGAAGTGTGTTGTCAGAGTATCTTGCCGAACAGCCAATTATGGATTATCAACCGATGAAGTTCGAATTTCCGAATGAACATATCATGTATCTGAAGATGAAGGATTGTGAAGAACCTTTGCCTGATGAAGGACCTGAGATTGGATCTCAATGGAAGATGGTTTTTGATGGGGCTGTTAATTCATATGGCAACGGAATCAGGGCAATCATTACGACTCCACAGGGTTCTCATATACCCTTTACTGCCCGATTAGTGTTCATATGCACCAACAATGAGGCGGAGTATGAAGCATGCATCATGGGGTTAGAAGAAGCAATTGATTTGAGAATCAAGAACCTTGATGTTTATGGTGATTCTGCGTTGGTGGTGAATCAGATTACAGGAGAATGGGAGACTCGTCAAGTAAATCTCGTTCCATATAACAATTATGCCAGAAGATTGTTACCTTTCTTTGACAGAGTAGACTTCCATCACATTCCCCGGATAGAGAATCAGATGGCTGATGCGTTGGCAACGTTGTCATCAATGTATAAAGTGAATCTTTGGAATGAAGCTCCCTCAATCAGAATCATGCGCTTGGATAGACCTGCTTTTGTATTTGCATTTGAAGGGGTATCAGATGGCCAGCCTTGGTATCATGACATTAAAGTCTTCTTGAAGAGTCAGGAATACCCAGCTGGGGCATCTTCCAAAGATAAAAAGACATTGAGGAGGTTATCAGGAAACTTCTTTTTGAACAAGGATGATGTGTTGTACAAGAGAAACTTTGACATGGTCTTGCTACGTTGTGTTGATGAACACGAGGCAGGCTTGTTAATGGAAGAGGTTCACGAAGGTTCCTTCGGTACTCATGCTAATGGGCATGCTATGGCCAGAAAATTGTTGAGAGCGGGGTATTATTGGATGACTATGGAGTCTGACTGTTTTAAATACGCCCAGAAATGTCATAAATGCCAGATTTATGCTGACAAGGTGCACGTACCGCCTACTCCTCTAAATGTTTTGTCGTCACCTTGGCCTTTTGCTATGTGGGGTATTGACATGATTGGGAAGATCGAGCCGACTGCTTCAAATGGACATCGTTTTATCCTGGTTGCTATCGATTATTTCACGAAGTGGGTGGAAGCAGCATCGTATGCCAATGTCACCAAACAAGTGGTAGCCCGGTTCATTAAGAAGGACATCATCTGCCGGTATGGAGTCCCGGAGAGAATCATTACTGATAATGGTTCAAATCTGAATAACAAGATGATGAAGGAGCTATGCCAGAGCTTTAAAATTGAACATCACAATTCTTCTCCCTATCGTCCGAAGATGAATGGAGCTGTTGAAGCGGCTAATAAGAACATAAAGAAGATTGTGCAGAAGATGGTAGTGACATACAAAGACTGGCATGAGATGTTGCCTTACGCTTTGCATGGATATCGTACTTCGGTGCGCACCTCGACTGGGCAACTCCTTTCTCACTGGTGTATGGCATGGAAGCAGTCTTGCCATTAGAAGTTGAGATTCCTTCTTTGAGAATTCTAACAGATGTGAAGCTGGATGAAGCTGAGTGGGTGCGTTCCCGGATGAATGAATTGAACCTCATTGAAGAGAAGAGATTGAAAGCCATTGCGCATGGCCGATTGTATCAGAGCAGGATGAAGAAAGCCTTTGATCAGAAGGTGCGTCCTCGGTGTTTTCAAGCTGGTGAATTAGTGCTAAAAAGGATCACTCCTCCTCAAACAGATCACAGGGGCAAGTGGACTCCGAATTACGAAGGGCCATATGTAGTAAGACAGGTTTTCTCTGGTGGAGCCTTATTACTCTCAACTATGGATGGCGAAGATTTTACGTCCCCTGTGAACGCGGATGTAGTCAAAAAATACTTTGCATAAAAGAGACCCGCTGAACATAAAAAGAAGGTTCAGGCAAAAATGGGGCATCCTGGCAAACCATAAAAAGAAAAGGTTCGGGCAAAAATTAGGGATAAAAAGAAAAAGAATAAACCCGCAAGGTTGAAAACCTGAAAAGGAAACCTTGGCAAAAATGGGTATCCCGATGGATTGAAAACCCGAAAAGGGCGATCCAGGCAAAAGTTAGGGATTTTGAAGCAAAGACTACGATCCGCGTTCGATTTGTGATCACCGTTCACACTTGGAAAATTCGGAGAAAAGGAATCAGTCCAGTTATTCGTCTTCGAAGGCCAAAGTATCTGCGGATGAGCAAGTCATATGGGTTATAGCTGAGTCGAGTCATGGTGGATGTCTGTTCCCCACATTGCCGACATTTGTATTTTCTTTTGCTTTTTGCGCAATTACCTCTTTTCAGGAATTGCTTCCAGATGTAAATGCCTATTTACAGGCCAATTCATTCAATAAAGTTTGCATTTCAGTTAAAGAGCTTTTGTTTTCTGTTTTACCTGTTTTGTTTGTGAAAATGTCCGATATTTTTTATAAAAACATTACATGCTAAAACGTTGAGCTTTATGACACAAGTTGGAAAACAGTGGCAATTTCTTAGGCGACAGTCACTATGTTAATAATCAATGTAATCATTTCTGCGCATAGACCTTTCTGTTGGTTTTGCAGGATGATAGATGTACTCCCCCAGTAGAGTAGAGCTCTCCCCTACTTTGAAGTCTGATCGTCCTCAACAGGTTATTACTCTTCCCCATCAGAGTATCGAGGGTCGTTCTCCTCAACCAGAGTATAAAGAAGTAATTCCCTAAGCGGAGTCGTTAAGGATCGTCCTCCCTAGCAGGATATAAAAGGTTTTTTCCCGACCAGAGTTGTGATTTGGCTCATCTATCTTCAGCAAGCGATGTCTCCCCACGGAGCATGGGGCAGCTATTTGTTCCCCAGCTAGTCAGGAAGCATGTGTTATCCCCTAGCAGAGTGGATGTTGATAATTACTTTCTCTCCCAAGCGGAGTCGTTGAGGATCGTCTTCCTCAGCAAAGTACAGAGGATTATATACCCAGCCGAAGTCGTGTTTGGAATGCTATTCCCCATCAAGTAATCAGAGGTTGATTGCTCTAAGGTGAATGTTGTTATATCTCCTACAGGAAGTTTGTGGACGAAGATGTCATTATCCCCACAGAGTCCTGGTGTTTACTTTCCTCAGTTGGTCAGAAAGTATAGTCTCGGCGACAATGGTTTGATCTAATACCTAGCAGGGTGAGGGTAAAGTTACTTCCCTAGCAGCGGATTAAGCTCATTTCTCCAAGCAGAGTCTGGTGGTGAGTGGTAGCCCCAGCAGGTCTTAAGGCCAATCGTTTTTGGCAGGCGCCGAAGCCAAGTTCTGAAATAGTCGGTCGTCCCCAGCGGTGGAATTTCCATCTTCAGTATTCATCTCCATCCCCAACTGAGTGGGTATTCTCTCGGAGCTTCGTCCATCTCCAGCAGAATTGTTGATCTTGATATTCCCCAGCTGAGTGGGTATTCTCTCGGAGCTTCGTCCATCTCCAGCAGAATTGTTGATCTTGATATTCCTCAACAGAGTGGGTATTCTCTCGGAGCTTCGTCCATCTCCAGCAGAATTGTTGATCTTGATATTCCTCAACAGAGTAGGTATTCTCTCGGAGATTCGTCCATCTCCGGCAGAATTGGTGATTATGATCTTCCCTAGCAGGGAGAAGTTTTTCTCAGCAAGTTTTCCTTTGTTTCAGTGGCAATTTAGTTTGCCATCCCCAGCGGAGTTGCTTCTGGTCTTCAGCATTTATTTTGCTGAGACATCTTTCTTGCATTGCATAAGCATTTGCTTGCATGGCATCCTCCCAAATGCGTAGCATTTCCACTTCGTGTGGAGCATTACGGCAAAATTCAAACATATGCATCTGAAGCATAAGCCAGGTTTGAGTTTTCCTTCGTCAGGAAAGCCAGATTTCAGGAAGATATCTTTTGACTTTACTCCACAGGTGTTGGGTTAAGCAATATTTGACAGCACCCTGGCAGAGTGTTTTGCCAGGATTATTTATCCTTGATTTCATTTTTACCCCTTCGTCCAGGTGGTCCTTTGGTTTATCCCTTCAAGATTTTTACCATCAGGCACTCGTCCGTGTTTCCTTCAGCACCCGTCCGTGTTTGAACTTTTTTAATACTCGTCCGTATTGACCTTTGCGACACCCGTCCGTGTTCTTTTCAATACCCGTCCGTATTGACCTTTTGATGACACTCGTCCGTGTTTCCTTCGGCACCCGTCTGTGTTTGAACCTTTTGTTTCAATACCCGTCCGTATTGATCTTTCGATGACACCCGTTAGTGTTGCATTTCGATCCCCAGAGAGGTCACCTTTGATTTCAATACCCGTCCGTATTGAACTTTTGATGACACTCATCCGTGTTGCCTTCCATTCCCCCAGCGAGATTAATTCCCGATAAAGTTGCTTTATAACCTTTTCAATACCCGTCCGTATTGAATCCTTTTACACCCGTCCGTGTACCTTTTCAGTACCCGTCCGTATTGAACTTCTGACACCCGTCCGTGTTGCATTTCAATCCCCAGAGAGGTTGCCTTGAATATTTTTACACCCGTCCGTATACCTTTTCAATACCCGTCTGTATTGATCTTTTAATGACACTCGTCCGTGTTATTTCAGCACCCGTTCGTGTTTAAGCTTTTGTTTTAATGCTCGTCCGCATTGACATTTGGCACCCGTCCGTGTTTGAACCTTTTAGGCCAATGCCCGTCCGCATTGGCACGTTATACCCGTCCGTGTATCCTCTCAATAACCGTTCATATTTGATATCCTGGATCCCTTGACATTCGTCAGTGTTCATCCCCAGCATAACTAACACTCGTTTGTGTTTATTTCAAGACTTTTCAATACAGTTTTGGTTTCCAACACTCGTACGTGTTATGACAGTGCAACATTTATTGCTTGTTCCCCAGTGGAGTCGTCCCTCCTTTGAGGATTGCAAATTTCAGGTTTCTTTTGGTATTCAATCTCCGTGAATCCTTGGAACGCATGATAGCCGTCACTATTATACCTTCAGGATCAAGTTGATTGAATAGGGGCAGCTGTAACACCCCAAAATTTGCCATGTTGTTTTTAGCTAACTGGCTTATGTTTCTTTTCATTTCTTGCATTAGCATCTGTGCATAGCATTGGTTCTCGGCATGGGATCAAGGTACTTGGTCCACATTCTCAAGTCTCAAGCTTCAAGGTGGTTCATGGAGTTCATTATATCTTCATAAGATCAAGATTGGCAAATGATTTCAAGTGATTCTCTTCCTCCTAACCAGAGGGACCAATTAGGGTTTGTGAACAAAAGGACTTCTTGGAAGGCTTGGTGTGTTCAAGCATGTTCTTATGGTATTATTTTTGCTCACAAGTGTTCATGGATGAGGGTTTGGTTATTGATTCATTGTGGGGGATGTTCAGTGGATCAGTTGCTTGTGAACTAAGCAAAAGTCAACTGTGCAGTGAAAAAAGTCAACTCCTGACTTTTTGAGGTCAACACCATGATTTCCAAGTCAAATATGGTCCATAAATGAAATTTGATCAAGAAATGTTCAAGGATTCATGAAAAATCAAGAATGTGGAAAAGGTTGCCAAAATTGGAAATTTAAGTTTTAGAAAATTTACTATTTTTAGTAAGTTTTTTAACTACTTTCTAAGCCATTTTTCACCTTGTTTTAAGCTTTATTTGAAAATACCTTCCACATGAAAGTTATAGATTGAAGTTTTCCCTTCAAAATGGACACAAGAACCGTGCTATTTGAATCATTTTTGGGAGAGTTATGGTGTCCCAAAGTTGGAGTTTTTAAGTTGGAAAATTTCAAAACTTAGATTTTTTTCTAAGTATCTCTCTTGGCAGATTTGGAGACATGTTTTCATGACCACATTATATTGTTTTCCAAGCATTACGTCCAATTGCATTAAACACCAAAATTGCTCTATGTCATGCCTACTTTCCAATGAATATTCATTTGTTCAAATTAAGTAAGGTTGCCATAAGTTATGGAAGGTTGAATATGAAGGCTTGCATGGATGCATGAAAATAGACATAATAGGATTTGATTTTTCCAGCATCATGGTTGGCCCCAAAAGCATGCGCATGACCCCACCTACCATGACTATTTTTTTCTTTTTTTGCCTTACCAAATATTTCCAAATGAGGACACACACACTTGTACCAACTTTGCACCTCAATGGGAATGTTGCACAAAAAGCTGATGGCACCCTCTTTCTCACGTGAATATTGGAAATACCTCTCTCATGTGCCAAAAACCATTACTTCCAAATCTCTTGGCAAAGGAAAACACGAGCCACACATGTGCCTTTTATTCTCTAAGCACATTCTAATCCCAAACCGAGAATACATTGCTCCAAACCTCAGCCTTGTTGCCAAACCAATTGCCAACCCTAAAAGCCTCCCCATATATAAACTAAAACACTCCAAACCTGCCTCATTCACCTCATTTTCCAGATTTGGATAGAACTTTCTCTCAAAAATTCTTTTTCTCGATTTCTCCATTCCTTGAGTTTTTTTTGAGTTCTCCTTGGATGAATCATCATCTATCTGGCATCATATTATTTCTGTTTGCAAGAATACACACCTGAATCCACCATTAAAGTTTCTGCAACTTCATATTTTCTTCATCAACTTGGATCCGTTGGAAGGATTGCAGCAGTATCTTGGGTGGTTTAAGCTCCGATTGGTGCTCTACAAGGTTCAAGGGATTCTTCTGCAGCTTGTATTAATCTTACTTGAAGCATTGAAGGTGCAGTGGACGTAACTCCACTAGGTAATTGTTTCACACTTCCATTGTTGGATCTATGAGGTTTAAAATTCTTTTGATGTGTGGCTGAAGTCCTGCTTATGGTACGCATCGTGTGTGGTGATCATAGTTTGAATCTGAGCTTGTTGAATGGTTGAATATTTGAATTCATGTTTCATACCCAAGTATTCTCTCTAATTTTTCTTTATGATTGAGCGTTTCTCTTTATGAGTGAATGGTAGCATGGTGATCTATGATTCTTGAGCTCCATTTTAGTGTTTTATTTTGTATGATTTGGTTGAGATTTGATGACGATATTCGAGGTTGAAAACCATGTGAACCGTATGGGATTATCGTGTTTTATGATTGTTTCTGGTTGTTGTTCATGGCTGCATGGAGGAAGACAAAGGCGTGTTAATTTGTGATTGGGTGGCCCTGGTTTTGTCATTTTCTGTTTTAAAATGGGGGCTGACCGATTGATGTTGTTACATGTTTTATTTGTTTCTTTTATTTTTTCTTTTTTCTTTTTCTTTCCTGTCCGTCTTTTTTTTAAAAAAAAAAGAAGAGTTGATGGCATTTGGTTCACTGGGCCCAACGTTTTCATATTCTCACCCCTCTTTTGGGGCCCGAGTGTGCATATATGAATCCTCTTGTGTTGGTTTTGCTACCACACCTCCTTTTGCACCATTGTTCTTTTATTTTCTTTTTGTTTTCATTATAGAATTCATTTTTATTTTAATGGTTAAGACTATTATAAAAATCCAAAAAAATCGTTTTCTGATTAGTCAAGGCCTTGTTTCATTTTTCATAATTTTATTTTTATTTTTTGTTTCATTTCCTTATTTTATTTTGAATTAATTTAAGGATGAGTTTCCAATGATACCCTTCATCTAGGGTTAGGATATTTCTTGACTTTTACTCATCATTTGAGACCCATCTTTTGATTACTTGTGGAGGATTATATGAGGGTTTTTCAATGCTGATTTGATGATGGTTTGAGTTGCTTTAGGTGACTTGCCATTTGCTTTTCATGAGCCCTCGATTCTTGTTCGATTCTTTGCACATCTCGACTTGTGGATCACTTTTAGACAAGCTCTTTAACTCTTTTTGCTCCAATATTTTTGCATATGTTACTTGACTGAGTTAACTTGCCTTTTATTATTTTTTGGGGATTTTATTGATCCACTTTGCTATTTTTGATTAACTTTTACTTGTGGTGCAAGTCTGATTGAGGTATACTTTGGCACTTGATCTAGTTTGAATACATTTGCTTACTTGTGATTGAGTGATGCTTGAGATGTTTATATGGTATGATCATGTTTTGTTTGATCTTGTTTGTGGCTTTGGAATCATCTCTTTTCACTCATTTTTCTATTTGGTCTTGCTTTTACAAATTGTTGATGTTTTGACTTGAATTCCATGACATACTCAACCTAGTCTTGTGATTGCTTCTTTGTGTGAATCCATTCATGTGTGAAACCTTTTGTTTGATTTGTATGATATGCTAGAGGTTCTGACCCTCTTGGTTTAAGGTTCTCTATGTGATATGTTCTCACTTTTTGCTTCACATTTTTCTTTGCTTGCTTGCTTGCATGAATAGTAAGTGGATGCTTTGATTAATGTTGATGCATGCTTTGGATGTGTTGCTTGATGATTAATCTTGTATGACTTGAGTTTGGGTTTGATATGACATTGATGTATATGCTACTGCCTCTTGAGTTCTATACTTGATTTTCATGTTACTTAAGCATTGTTGGATGCATTTGGTTTGAATTATGTGATACATATCATCCCTTTTGCTTTGTAACTTCTTTGGTGCATCGTATTGCATAATGTGAACCTCTTTTGCATATGTGGATTGTTAATGATGATATGATGTGAGTTCTGGTCTTGTTTCATTTTCATCTTGTCTCTTTCATTTCACTTTGGTATGGGATCCGTGTGTGTTTAATTGTGCATTTAATTCAAGTGTGCTTGCATCCTTCCATGTTTACTTTTGCATGATTACTTGAAGTGATTTGCATTAATCTTTGAAACATGTTGATTGACTTGAGTTAGACATTTATGATATGATGTACTTGCTGCCCCATCTTGTATCTTATCTTCTCCTTCTCTTTCTCCTTCTTCTCTTTCACTCTTTTCATCCCTCGAGTCTCGAGACTTGTTTAAGTCTTGGACTCTCTCCCTTTAGAGCTACCTAGTCCAACTTAATTTTCGATTAAGCTTGGAGTAGGATTAGCATTAGGTTAGGCAGTCGTCTCTCCTAAACCTCACTAACCATAGGACATCCATGCATGATAACATTAGGACTCTTAGTTTCCCTGTAGAGTTTCCTTTTGTGTCGCTTCTCTTCTCATCTCAAACTTCTTGAACACACTTAATAAAATATAACGTATATTGCGCTCGAGCCTTAAGTGTAGGAAGTGAAGAACGAGGGGTCTCCTCTCCTCTTCTAGGGTGTTTAGCATACGTCTCATTCGGGGGCGATCATGCGACTCACTCGTTCCCGCATGGTAGACTTTGGTGCAATGTAAGTTACGAACTAACTCAAAACACTTCTGTCTAAAAAACACCAAACCAATTCAAATCTTTTTATCCTCCGGGATTGTTGGGTTTCAAACTTCTTTTTTTTTTCGAGAAAGAGCTCGTCGCTCACGTAAAAAACACTTACCTACCCGTGGTCGTACCCACGAACTACGTCAGCTCTGATTCCTCTCTCTCGTCCGATTGAGGATACGTAGGCACAAGACAGCGATTGTCTTGGCGACCAACCTTCCCCCACAGTTCCCGTCCGAACTACGTTGACTCTGACTTTCCCATTGCACTGAGGGAGTACGTAGGCCTAGGACAACGATACTGTCCTATCGAGTCACTTCTTTTTCTTCTCTTCTTCGTTTCTCCGTTCTTTCCGTTCTCGTTTCTTCGCCGATCCAGTAGCAGTGGAGCTCCAGATGACGACACCCTTTGATGTAGACAACAAGCGTGGATCCCATCGAGTACGATGGACGTGTTGGGTGCTAACACCTTCCCTTCGCGTAACCGACTCCCGTACCCGTTCTCTTGGTCGTGAGACCATGCTCTTTCCCTTCTTTCAGGGTTATGCAGTGTTCCCTTTCCCTCTCTTGGGATAAATACACTTTACTGGCGACTCTGTGTCTTTTGCGCCACTCTCGCGTTTGTACCGTTGGATGCGAATCTTTCGGGAGCGACATTGCCACATGTCTTATAAAAGTTGCTATAAATAACATGTAGTAATGGTCCGAGTAAAAGAGTAGTTTTGTTGCTGTCATAAAATATTTTAGTGCCATATATTAGCAGTTGCTATAGGTTGTGGCATACAGAGTTGTACATATTTGTACACCAAATTTGTAACCTGATTTTTCTCATTGTATATGAAACAGAGTTGTAGATATCAGTCCACTAAATTTTGTATAAACCATATTTGTACATCAAATTTGTAACTTGGTTTGTACAAAAACAACTTAATAGAAAATTTGTATAACATAACAACTTGTATACACCAAAATTTGACAACAGGTGGACAGAAGTATCAGTAGCATAAGTACTTAACAGAAAACTTTAGTAGCATAATTTGACAACAGCATAACAGAAGTATCAATACAAAATAGGAAACATTGTACACCATAAGTACATAAGTACACCATTACACATAATAGCTTAAGCATATCAGAAATGCTTAGTACACAGAATAGCAGAAATTGTTCATAATATCAGAAAACAACATTACACAATACAACACAAACTATAGACCCTAAGAGGATTTCTTTGAAATGTTCCTTTTAGTTGGTGTTGTCCCCTAGTAGTAGGACCCACTGCATTCTGTGATGCACTCAATCTGGTGGTGGGTCCTCTTGAAAGCTGTGCTGGTCTCTTAAAAGGCAACTTGTGCCTAGCTTGTGTTGTAGTTTTGTTGTTAGTTGTCTGAGAAACCTGAGTTGCCTGGGATGCCTGAGTTGTTCTGGTTGCCTGAGTTATTTTACTTGCCTGAGTTGACTTGGTTGCCTGAGTAGTTTTAGTTGCCTTATTTGACTTGGTTGCCTGAGTTATTTTAGTTGCTTGAGTTGACTTGGTTGCCTGAGTTGCCTGAGTAGTTGCCTGAGTAGATGCCTGAGTTTCCTGAGTTGCCTGGGTTGCCTGACTTGCTTGAGATACTTGTTGAGATGGTTGCTGAGAAACCTGTGATGCCTGTTGTGGTGGCTGAGCCATCTTACATGTTGATTTGTTGTGCCCAGTTTGTCTGCACCTAGTGCACCTCACAATCATACCAGTTTTTCTTATTTTCCTGCCAGAACCATCAATCTCACCCTGTTCTCTATTCCTCTTCTTCTTTGGTCGTCCAGGAATTTTCTTGAATTTGGGAGGCTGCATATCAGGGTATTCGGTTCTCACCCATAAATTTGTACCATTCAGAGGATAAATGATAGGTTCATACACCTTAATATACCTAGCCTTCTTGTAATATTCTGGGACAAACTCATCAACAGCAAGACCTCTACTCTTCATTGAGGAAATTGTATGTACGCATGAGAGACCAGTCAGCTGCCACTTTCTGCAAGAACAACCATGTTCCTTTAAGTCGACAGTGAGCATGTCTCCCTGATTCTCAATATGTCTCACCTCAAAAAAATATATTCAGATGACATCCTGTAAAAGTAAGTGCATTATCTATCAAAAGTAAGTCATAATAATTAAACACATAAGTAAGTCTATTACCTATCATAAGTAAGTCATAATAATAAAACACAAAAGTAAGTCTATTACCTTACTATCCAAAAATTTGTATAACTGCTTATTTTTTCCACCTGCTTCTTTATGTTTGGCAACACTCCATCATCACCCAAATTAGTGAACTTCAACCTATTTTCCGCCCATTTTTCCATTATATATCCCCAATTATCTTCTAACATTGTGACCAAAGGTTTTGCCCTTGCTTCCACAATCACACTGTTGAAAGCTTCTGACATATTATTCAGGGCAGTATCATACTTTGTTGTGGTTTTGAAGTAGGACTTGCTCCAAAATTTTGGTGGTGTTTGCATCATGTGTTTGTAGGCCTCTTCATTTATGCTCTTCATGCCTCTCATCTCTCTTTTCCAAGCCTGTGGATAAGTAGCTCTTACTGCCTTCCAAATTATCTCCTTGAACACTTTTCCTGGAAATTTCTTCCTAAAATTGTTGTATAGATGTCTCACACAAAACCTCTGTTCAACACATGGTGCTTTTCTTGCAAGCATCATAACAAATGTACAACCTCTTGAAATAAGGTCTAGCATCCTCAACACCCCTTGAACTGGTGTGACATTTATCTTAACAGTGGAACCAGGATTTGTCCTCAAAATTTCATGACAGTAGTCATAAATCCTAGTGTAATCTCCTAAATAAGATCCATCTACCATATCCCTGGCTGCAAATCTGGCCCTAATTGCCTTTGTCTTGTTAACACCTACATTCCATTTCTTAAGAGCCTTCTCCTTAATATCCTTTAGCTTAAGCTTAGGATTGTTTTTCAATGTATTTTGCAACCTCTTGCTTAGCCATTTCGTGCTCATCATCTTGACATTATACTCTCTAGCACAATTATGTGTGTCAACTAATTTTCTAAGCTGCCAAGTGTCCTCATCAGGAAACTTTCCACAATAGGCCTCCCACTGACAACCATCTTTACATACCCCCTTCACTCTTTTGTTGTCATTTTTTAGAAACTTTAGACCTCTCCCATTCTGAACAACATATGTTTGAATAGCTTCCTTAAAATCACTTTTGGTATTAAAATAGGTTCCCAAATCCCATTTATAGTTAGACATGTCTTTCATAGCCTTAAAAATTGGATGCTTCCTCTTCCTTGGTACTTCATCATCCTCAGTGTCACATCCACTATCTAGTTCATCACTATCATACACAACTGCATTCTCACCTCCACTATCTGCTTCCCCTGTACTTTTATTGATTTTACTACTTCCTTCATGTTTTTCATCATACTCCACCATTTTGGCAACATGTTCTTCATCATAATCCAAACTAACATCAGAATCACTAAAATCAAGCTCCAATGCACTATCATAATTATATGATGAATCCTCACTGTCATCAGAGCTTGTGTCACTCCCATCATGAACCTCACCATGAATCCCATCAACACCCTCAACAGCCTTGACACTCTCATCAGCAGCAACATCCTCACCAGAATTCACTCCCTCACCAGCCTTAACACCCTCACCAGAGTTCACTCCATCACCAGCCTTAACACCCTCACCATAATTCACTCTATCACCAGCCTTAACACCCTCACCAGAATTCACTCCCTCACCAGGGTAGACACACTCAACAGAAGTGTTTACATCCTTAAGGACTTGATCAACAAGTTCAGCAACAATATCATATTGTTCTTGATTCACAACATCCAAAGGTTCTTCATTTAATATGTCCTCCTCCATGTTTGTAGGTTCTTCATTTAATGTGTCCTCCTCCATGTTTGTAGGTTCTTTATTTAATGTGTCACCCTCATCAACATACTTAGGTTGGGATAATGGGTGTTCAATGTATATGTTGACCTTCAGATGTACCCTACATAGGTCAGCTATCTCTAACGCACCTTTATTATCACTGAGCACATTAATCCTAAATGTAGGATCCTTGTAGTATATATTGTCTACCTCAGTATACCCTATGTCTTTCAAAACACCTATCAACTCAAAATACGACCACCTATCAACATCTACCTGTAATTCGTTACATTTACCCCCCACGTAATTCGTTTTATCAGAGTCAATAAATTCCCCACTATGATGAATGTTGAGGGTAATCATTTCTTCCATTTCAACCTAATATCATAAACAAGCATAAACTTTAAGAAACAAACATAAAAAAACCCTAATTTTAAAAAGAAGGCAACAAACCCTAATTTCTACACACAAACCCTAGCCTACAGAAAATGAAAATTTTATGAAAGTAACATAGCCACTAACCAGTATATTGCTTCGTCTTCAATCATATGTCTGGGAATCTTTGTGTTCGTCTTCACCCTCGGTCGTCCGCTATGCTTCGTCTTCGTCTGCTATGCTTCGTCTCCGTCTGCTATGCCTTCTCTTCTAGGGTTAAATGTGTAGAACTAAAATGACTTAAGGAAAATAAGCCACAATCCTGAATTGACCTATATAAACTATGCCACATCCCCATTCAGAAACATACACATCAGCACATCTATGCCATGTCATCAACATTTTAAGTGAAATTTTAACTTTTCTAACGGCAAGGACAAACGTGGACCTATTTAAAAACGTATGGGACCAATTTGACACTTTTAAAAGAAAGAGGACCTAATTGGACCTACCCCTATAGTTAGAGGACCAAAAAAGGTATTAAGCCTTTTATTTTCTAACTTCAACTGAATGGCAAGTTACGTCAATTCTACCGCAAGAACCTACACACCATAAAACCAGTGCAGAATTCAAAGCAAAGTGAATTGTGTAGGAATTACAAATCATCACCAATTATACATTCCTAATTTATTTTATTTTATTCCACTATGTGAGCCAATAAGTTCAATACCTTGTCTACAAATTAAATATTCTATACAATGCTTGTGAACCAATAAAATAACTCTAGTTTTCTAATCATAGTTTAAAATGGTGGATGGTTTATACAATGCCAAATATTTTTCCCTCAAAACAAAAATGGATAACATTGTAATCATAAAACTATCATTTTTGAAGTTTTTGTCTATATTTGATGTTAGTTTCTTTACTTTTTATTTTTGTGAAATTCAATGTATAATTGTACTTGCTCTTGTTTTAAAGAATACAAGAAGATTTATTTGGTTTAGATTTATAAAAAGTAAATAATTTTTTATTCTATTGTCCAAATGAATATTTATAAAGCAGTCAAGTAGGGCTGGACAATCCATCGGATTCGGTTGATTTCAGGTCAAAAATTTAAATTCGATGCAAACTACATTTTCATATTTATGACCCAATTTCGACTGATACAATTTTGATTTTTGGTGAATTCGATTAAATCGATTTGACGGGTAAATCAAATCGGTTAAGTCGATTTAATATTTATTAGAGTAAACTTATAGAAATTGCTTACTTTTATAAAAAAAAAAAACACATTTACTTTTTAATTTTTCAAAAAATATATCAAAATTTTAGAATAGTCAAAGAATTATTTTTTTACTATTAAAAAAATTATTATTACATAATAATATTTTTAATATCATTTGACATTGATTTGATTATTATTATATATATTTTAAACAATAAACTAAATAATACTTAAAACTTTATAGTGCATGTTTTGTATTTTTGAAAATACACAATGTCACCATTAGATTATAAAAATAATAAATCTTGACAATATTATGTATTTCACTTTTATAATGAGTCGGGCTCTATAGTAATAAAAATAAATAAAATATATATTAATTAAATTCGGTCAGTTTCGGTTTTTAAGAGATTTGAAATAATTATCTGAACTCGATCGAAGCAATTTTATAGTATACAAATTAAGCAACTGCATAAACCTAACATCTGGCCCGACCCGATTCATTTGCACAAAAAAGACAATAAATCGATCGGTTTTAATCGGACGGTTGAAATTTGTCCACCCTAAAGTCAAAGGTCTTAAGTCTCCCAAATTTGATTTAAGGAGTGATTGAGATAAGTCATGTTCTATTGAAAATGACAAGTCCAACAAATACTTTAATTATTCTTTAAGGGAGTCTTATTTCAAAACTTACCATGTCTTTCCACGAAAGGAAGTGGGTTGGAATTTATGGGAATAATATAACAAGTGGGAGTAGTATAGATAATAGTCCCACATTAGAGAAGAATGTGATGATTTAAGCATTTATAAGTGGGAGAATTCAAAACCATATCTTACTATATAAGAAAAGTTGAGGCTCTGGAAAAGCCTCAACTGCCCTTCCTTGTAATGCTGCCACCTCACTAAAATGAGGGTAATTTTAGTCAAAAATTTACTTTTTCTAACTTGTGATGTCATATCTTTATAACCCAACTACATGGTTATTACATTGTGCCTTGGTTTGTTAACTTTGAATCAAATGATGATGTCACTTTCTATTTTGGTTACAAACAAACTAATTCAATTATAACATTTTTCTGCTGCGGACCCTACTACCAATGTATGCAACACATCCATCATTCTGTGGGTATACTGTTTTCGCCTTTCTCTCTCTCTCTAGATGCTCATCTCACTGCAATGCTCATCTCTTCTTCGAACTTCTCTGTTTCTCTTCTTTCTCCATGTTCGTCTTCTATGGTGTCTGGTTGAACAGCAATGGTATAACTGTGTTGGAGCCAACGCGTATTCAGCGAAGAGGGTTGTGGTGGTTGGAATCAGAATAGCTGATGAGTTTCACCGGTATCGTAGCTCCAAACTTGAATTTCCCTTCTGAAAGTTATTGCTAAGGCCATTGTTGAAACGTATACCCATTTTTGAATCGTTTGTGGACGGTGTAGCTTCATTGATGTTCCAGATCTATTGCAGGTATATAGAAGAGGGTTTATCAAAGTTTGTCGTTGTATTTTATACTATTAGATCCCTCCATAATATTTGTTAATGTTTTCCTTTTTATGTTTTGTAGGTTGGACTGATTTGTTATGAATTGGGGTTCATTTTTTATGTTATGTTTTGTTAGGGTTGGAAACTCATTTGAAGTTTTTTAATGTTTTCATCTTCATATGAAGTTTACAATTTTCTGCTAATAGTATGTGTTCATATTATCATGATACAGCTGAATATATCTGTGGAAATGAAATTTAGGTCATGTCTGAAAATGAGCCTTTATGAATGTTTGATCTGTAGTGTTTACAAACTCTGTTGATTTCTCTCATTGTCGGTGTTTGAGTGCAGGTTGGGGCTGGAAGCAGACATCAAAATATACACGGTTCATCAAACATGGTTGGTGATGTTACAACTTTTATTGAGTCTTCTGCTTTATCCATTCAACCAAAGGTATTGTTTCTTATCATGTTGTGTATAACACAGTTGTTCCTTATGGTGTTGGACATGGTTTACGTGCTGGTCCTATGAATGTATGAATAAAACTTAATTGCTATGAATCAAGGTGATATGTTTAGGTTTTTTAACTGATACTGAACTAATTATTGTGGTTTCAGATACTATAACTGCTAACTCAAACTGGCACAGATACTCCACAGTCACTTCAGAAAAGCCTATCCAAATGACAATCTCTTTGCACACCTAAGGTAAAACATCAGATATTATGCGTGTTTTTCCATATTTTGTGAAACTGTTAGATGAACATTACAGGATCCATGTTCTGGTTTTTGTAAATTAGATCTAAAATGCTTAGTAAGAACATAAGTTATTTGATCTTGACAGAACTAGACTGAATTATCATTGTGTGAATGCAGAGAAAGAGAATATCACAGGTGATGAAAGCTGAGAGACGTGAGATGGTGATGGAACTGATAGTGAGAACTGATGGTGATGGAACTGATATACTAAAGGCAGGTTTTTTATTTATTCAAAGTTAAGTCATTTTTATAATATGATATTAGTGACCAGGACTATAGCTTACCCAAAAATAGAATATTGATTTTCACATTGTTCAAAATCTCCTAATATGAATGCTCTAACATTTTCATTATGCTTCTGTGTGTTTTCTTTCTCACTAAGAACATTGTTCTATTGTTAAGCATGTTTTCTCTTTACTTTGTTATGGTTTTGGCCATTCTTTGTGCAAGTTATAAAACAGAACCAGATAAGCCAATCAAGATGCTGGAAATTGTGGTGATGTTCCTCTCGAAGTATCATTGAGGTTATGACTTTGCTTTCCCTTATTAAACCAAATGATGATATCATTGAGGTTATGTCTTTGCTTTCCCATATTAAAGGTAATCGTTTCTAAACATGTATTGTATGATAGTTTAAACAGACTATTGGTGGACCAAAACTCAGAAGTGTTCACCTTAAAAGCTACACCTTTCTTTGTGAATTTTTGCAGGGGTGAATGGGTGTTTCGTATTCTCTTTTAAGGATGGTGATTTATTGGATTTCCAATCGAGACAGTTTCTTGGATTTGGTGGAGATAATGCAGAAAATGTTACCTTCCAATTTGTACATTTTTTATACCTTGAGTATTTAAATCGATCAACTATATTATTTCCTCTCAAAGTCTCATTGAGGTTATGTTTTTGTACTTATGATTGGTCCTGTCACTGAGTTGGCTCATTTCAGAGGTTTCTTGCAGGTTTGAAACAACAGACTTGATGTTCATTCTGTTAAGTATCTCTTATATCCAAGAGTCTATATGCTAATTGCCCATGTGTTTTTCATTTTTGCCTCAGGAATGATTAGCTCTGAAAGAATATGGAGCTAAAATGGGTCCCTCTGTTTTATGAGTAAAAATTAAAGGAGACTTCTTTGAGATAAACTGGGTCAGTGATTGGTGCAAATTATATTTCTTCTTCTTCTTTTTTCACTTAGTGTTGTCAATATTTTGCGTTGATTTTTCAGCAGGGTAGGGCAAACATTAGGTTTTTGAATTCATATGGTACAAAAAAGGGATAATTGTGTTATTTGAATTTCTACTCTCATGTCTATCAGTATTTAAAAGTGTTTTGACTATGACAGAATTTTTGTGCATAGTTTCTATTTGATGAAAATACAATTGAATTTTGTATGGACCTTTGGTTTTGTGACAGCAGGAACTATTGAAGAGCCATGGTTTGATTCATCTGTAGTGTTTGACCAGGTCCTTAGTATCATTTTTTATTCCACTGGTCCTTTGTATTTTGTGCAACTGTTAGATGAACATCAGAGGATCCATGTTCTGGTTTTTGTAAATTAGATATAAAATGCATGGTAAGAACATAAGTTGTTTGCTCTTGACAGAACTATACTGAATTATGATTGTCTGAATGCAGAGAAAGAGACTATCAGAGGTGATGAAAGCTGAGAGACGTGAGATGGTGATGGAACTGATAGTGAGGTTTGAATCTGGTGTTTCATTTTTGTTGCTGAGCTCACTTTGGACCATGACAGCAGAGGTTTGAACCCATGAGTTTCAAACTGGTGTTTCATATTTATTGGTGAACTAATACTTTGATACTTTGATTATTTTTCATCCAAATGATATTTTGTGTACATTTGTGCTTTTTTTCAGTGTATATTGTTGAGCCATGGTAAATTGTTGCTATTTCAGCCCTTCAATTGTTGGGCTTGCTGTAGGTTACCAGCTGCAGATTCTCTCCCTATGGTGAAAACAGTATGGACTCAATTTCATTTTGTTTAAAATACACACATCTATTTTATGGACCATTCGATTTTAATGGTTACAGGTGACAATGGTGATTCAAAGTGCTAAGATTATATCCACCAGCAGCCTTTGCACAGAGATCCTGACAATCTCTTTCCACGCCTAAGGTAAAACATCAAATATTATGCCTATTTTTCCATATTTTGCACCATTCTCCTCCATGTTGATTGCTTTTGTTATTCGACAAATTAATTCTAAAATGATTAGTAAGAACATGAGTACCATGTTTGTCAAATGGTTTACATATCATTTTACGTTACAAATTAATTCTTCATGGTTACTTTTCATTTCATTTAATGACCAATAATTCTATACATTGTATTACGAACTGCATGGTACGCTTAACCATCATTCCTCATTATTAAGTTGCCTCTGAGTATTCCAACTTTACATTTTCTAAACTATTAATTCATTTCCAATACCAATGTAGGGGGAAGGTGTAGGGTCTCAACCCTCATTATATATTCATGCCTCCTAAACTCTATATAACACACCAAAGTTGAAGAATAAATCAGTTACTCTATGGCATCCAACCACAGTATCAATGCACCGGTGCTTGCTGTTGTTTAAAAACCGCCACCAGAGGCTACTGATGTCCAGACACCGCCTCTCCTGCAAGCTTCACCCAATTTCCAACTACCAGATGGTAACAATCATCGTGTCGAGGGCCAACGGCCTCTACAGGTTCGGAATTTACAAACTGTGCACGTTTTGTTCATCAAAACATCTATGTCTGCAGTACTTATTCACTAACTCTTTCTGTACATAACATCAACAAACCCAACAAATTATTCAACCTGCTGTCGACAACGAAGCCCTTCCTGACAACCAAACACCTTGGCATATTCAACCAGCTACGGAATTCCCCCCCCCCCCCCCCCCCCCGCTAAACCCGACCAACAGCCTCCCCAGTTTCAACCACTTCTGCAGGTGCGACTGGTACAGATTTCTTCATCATTGCCCTTCCTCTAAATCTTGACACTTCATCAAAATGGGGACTTTTTTAGTCCAAATAATATTTTTTCTAACCAAGCTTTAGTTTCTAACGATATAGTCATATACTTTGAACGAATTACTTTGTACTTTTTCTACACAATCCTGATTTAATGGTTTTGTTCAACATGTCCTTCAGGCCCCGGCTGTGCGACAAAGAAGAAAGAGAAGAAGAATAAGAAGATCCGCAAGAAGGGTGAGAAGGATACAAGTCTTTGATTCGGATGATGATGATGAAGGAGACTACCAAATCTTTGATTCTGATGATGATGATGAACGGGGCTATAGCTGGAGCAACTTTCTGTCGGCTAGGAGTTTTAGATTTGGTGATTAAGCTATGGGTTTTGGAAACCATCTTTCTTTATATTACATCGCATTTGTAGTACTAGCAACCATGCGCCGTTTTTTTGGGACACTTCCATAATGCTCCGATACTATGTAGTGTGACTTTCAAATGTTAATTCAAATATCCCATTTCTTTTCTTCAATATGCTTGACTGAAATATTATTGTATATACGGGAAAATATGTTTTTCTTTTAAAATAATAATAATAATAATAATAATAATAATAATAATAATAGTATAAATACAATATTATTTTAAAAAAATAATAAGTTTTACTTTTAAAGATATAAATTTTTTTAATAAAACAATATTACTTTTCTGATTTACAATTTTATTAAAGTTTAAATTAATTTTAATGAACATTTTAATCATTTTATATGTGGAAGAAATGAGGGGTTTTTACTTTTTGGATATTTATTTGTCTCATTTATTGAACTTTATAAACCCTTTTATTATAACTTTATCAACCCTAAAAGAAAAAAAAATTGTTTTCTATTTTCACCATTTTTTTTACAAACTATGTGTTTAAAAGTTTTTCTTAATCATAGTTGTTTTTAAAAACTTATACAAATATAACCTTTTTAATTTTCTCTTTTATAATTAGTACACTCATTTTATTAGTCAATTTTGTTTTTTGAATAAAAGAAAACTCCATGAAATAAAATGCGCAAAAATTTTCAAACATTTTTAAATATATTTTTTATTAAAAATTTGACTTTCTTTTATAAATATATACTTTATTAAAAAAATTGACTTTCTTTTATAAATAATTAATAATTTTCGTACATTATTTTTGTTTTTCTTATTAACATTTTAATTGTATTTTAAAAACACAAGCGTGCGTCCCACACAAGTTTGTGCGAAGGACCGGCTCACACCTGTACCGTATAGGCGCACGGGTAACCAGACCAAAATAAGTGTGAACGCACGGGTAATACACTGGTACCGTGTGAACGCACGAATAATATACCAATACCGTGTGAACGCACAGGTAACCTTATCAAATACACGAGTAACACATCCGTACCGTGTGAACTCACGGGTAACACACAGTACAGTGGTAATGCATGGGTTCCCAGGCCAAAATTATTGTGAACGCACGGGTAGAACACGAGTCCCGTGTAAACGCAGTGACGACCGGAGGCCAAAATCAGTGTAAACACATTGATATCTAATATTGTTTTTTTGAAATTATTTTTAATTTAACATACAATTCTTTTAAACATAATATATGAATAATTGAAATATATTTTATTGATGTCTTTCTTTTAAAAATTGTAAATTTTATACAATTTTTTTTATTTTTAAAAATATGTCTTTCATTTAAATATTTATCTTTGATTCACTTATATTTTTATCTTTTACTACTTTATGTTTTTTTTTTTAATAAAATTTAAATATTTTCTATTTATTATTTCAATTTCATAATCTAACTGGTGACAATTCCGCAGTCCACTATTCTTTTGTGACTTATCAATAATTGATATTATATTTTTTTATTAACACAGTCCTTTAAAAATTGTGAATTTAAATTTTTTTCTGTCAAAATATATTGGTCCAATTTCAAAGGTCCGCAGCGGAACCCGTACGTCCGCACGGGTATCCCACTAGTTTGATAAGAATGTGGTGACTTGAACATTTATAAATGGGAGAACTCATATACTTATCACTTGTATTGCTCTTGACCTAATATTCAATGCTCTCTATCGTAAAACTTCTCTCACATGAATGAATCATACATATATATATATATATACACACACACACTAAGAAATGGAAGATAATTTTTTGCAGCTATGCTATGCTTATACCAATACAATGTAAAAAGTTGATTAATGAAGTTATGAAATTGGTTAATAAATGTCTAGATATAAAAATAATAATTAATTTTTATATATTTTTTTAAAAAATTATTTTATTATTATAATATTTTACTGTTTACCGTATTGTTAAACAATAAAATACGATGTAGGCGTACTCATAGATGTAAGAATAACATTTCTATTTTTTTTTTTTTTTTGGTCATATCTAGTGTCAACTTGCTCTTAAATGGTGGACTCACCGGGTTTTGTGCATAACACTTGTATTCTTTTCACACATAAAGTCTTCACTTTATCATGGGCCACCTCGTCTAAATTTTATTTTTATGTATGAATAATGAAACTTTCGGGGAAGGTTCTATAAGGAAGTAATATGAAATTCAAAACTCTGAGTTGTCACAAACAACAAACTACCCTTATAACTTTCTTCCATCAAAGTTTGCATAGAAGCATAAACCTTTAAAATCCAAACGAGTATTATCATAGTGCTACAAATATATAAACCAGTAGTAACATATAGTCACATAATTAGCATCAACATGGCATGGCCATATTCATCTTCATCTTCCACATCTTCATCCGACAATACATCTCAAGAAAAGCACGAAGTGTTCATTAGTTTTAGAAGTGAGGACACACGCAAAACTTTCACAGGCCATCTTAACGGTGCTTTGAAAAGATTAGATATAAAAACTTACCTAGACAACAATCTCAAAAGTGGTGATGAAATACCGACTTCTCTCGTTAAGGCCATCGAAGAAGCCAAGCTCTCCCTCGTTGTTTTTTCAAAAAACTACGCGGAGTCGAAATGGTGTTTGGAAGAACTTATGAAAATACTCGAATGTAAAGAGACAAGAGGGCAAGTTGTAGTGCCGGTTTTCTATGATATCGATCCTTCTAATGTAAGGAATCAAAGAGGAAGCTATGCTGACGCTTTTGCTAAGCATGAGAGGAAGTTTGAGGAGATGAAGAAGGTGCAAGAATGGAGGAATGGTTTGGCAGAAGCTGCTAATTTTTCTGGTTGGGATTGCAACGTTAACAGGTAACTATACAATCAACTTCTTTTTCTCTATTTAAGATGATTGATTTTGACATCCAAAAACGTGTAGCGAATCAGCTTGTTGCCTGTTTTTCTGTATAATCTTGAATATACATATAATTCTTATCGATGAAACATTCGATCTTTACGTGTGCTATTTTTGTTAATCTTTGTGTACAGGACAGAATTGGAATTGGTTGAAGAAATTGCTAAAGATGTTCTGGAAAAGGTGGATCGAGTTTATGTTGGTGACCTTGATCATGAGATTGATAAGTTAGAGAAACTTGCGAAGCTCCAAAATGAATTCTATCATAGAATTATTACTGTTGATAATCTGAACAAGTATAACGCAACTGTGAAACGTATTACAGAACTTAAAATGGAGAGAAGTCTTCGTTTGCTTCGCTTGACACCTGATTTGCTTTCACATTTAGAGGGTTTTTCAAACAACAATAGTAGGTCTCCATTTTAAACTACTTGATTTATTAGTTTTATGAGGATTCGGTTGATGTTTATTAACTATATGCAAAGTTTCAATTTGATGAGTGTGATGATGAGATTTCTTAATAAACTGAGTAGTTTATAAAGTTCAGCATCTCTTAATATGGTAGATATATAAACAAAATATCAGCTATTAATATATATTACTGAGATATATATTACAGCAATATTAGACTTGGTCTGTGGTGAATGACCCAAACAGTCAATAACGCGGGATTTGTTTTTTTTTTTCAATACACTCTCTTAAGTCTAATAGTATTGGGCTTGGTGTGCATATATAAATGATGGCCGTCTCGAATCAATAGGTTTTAATACCACAATAAAAGTAGGGAAGTTCTTAATGCATTTTATATATTACTAGTGCACTACGTGAAAATTCTAAGATATCTCGAAATTTTAAAGATACATCTTCGGACGCACTTTAAGTACACACAATCTATATCAATTCTGAGTGACACACTAGGAGTGACCTTTTCGTTAATCCTGAGATGTATTTACGGAATATATCCGTAGATGTATTTCCGTAAGATTATGAATCAGAAACAGAAGTAGAAAATCATAAAGTTGCATTTTGAAAAATAAAATTATCATTCATGACATAAAATCAGCATTACATAGATGATGTCAACATAAAATGAAACATTACATTTCAATATTCAGGTGGACGCTTTAACATCTTTACAATATCTTCGACCGATCTTGAAATCGTCTCTTCCAACTCGATCGGAACTTTTATTTCAAAACGGAAAAATTTATTCCACAAAGCTCTTACATCTGCATCCATCTTCAACTCATAATTGTTGTACTCAATCTTGTTATCGTTGTTAATTGACAGTGAACGATACTCAGGTTTCACAATTTTTCGATTATCTCCGTAAGGTAGGAGATTATGCACTTCGTATTGCAGATGTACAAAAGAGATGTACTCATTGAGCTTAAACTTTCTCCCGGTGTCGCACTAGAGAATGAGACATTTGCGACATATCATATGATGTTAATTTGTGACAGTTGAGACATTTTTTGTTTGTACGAAATAAAAAATAAGAGCCTAAATTTATAGAAGTTGTAGACAAATGTGGACCTCAAAAATTCTATCATGTATCAGTGCTGGTATCGAAGATATATTTCTGGTACCTTTTTATTATCATATTCTGGAGATACATCTCCGGAACCTTTCCTGAATCAAATAGAAGGCAGAACATGTGTTTTATTTGAAAAATGAACAATTTTTTTGGCAAACATCAAAATGTATTAGAATATTTGAAATTGTATATATTACACTTCATTAATATTAATACACAATTACATAAACTTAATTGATGACATTTGCCGCTGGCTAAATCTATAAGTATGGGTGATACCCCCTTTGACTATTATGCATTTGATTCTCTTTCAATGTTGCTTAATTTATCGAACTCTTACATCCTTTCCACAAACTGGTCCGGCCAAGTCTCGGCTTTTGTTGTTGAATGAGTCGTCCATTCCACTGATGTAAGTGGTACAGGGCATTCTGGTTTCAAATAAACTTGAATAAAGTGTCGAGATTTTGAAAGCCACCCAATACACATAGTACGATCATTTGAATTTTTAGGTGGGGCGGTGCACAGTGAGAAAAATATTTCGAAAAAATTGTATCTTGTAAGATCAATACACACTTTATCATATGCACTTGCTATGAGATGACATATTTCAGAGAAGCGCATCCATTTTACCTCCGGTGTCGGTTCACTAATGCAAGGAATAAGAGACTCATAAATTGCATCAAAATTTTCTTTCTTTCCGTAAAGTCGTGTGTATGATTCTTTATAGGTCCTCAACTTATGGATAAGTTGATGGCAGATAAGTGTGTGATTATCTTCTCCTTTACCGAGTAAAGCTGAAACAGCTCGATAACCACAATTACCATCCCTGTCAACATTGACGATCCGCTCTATGTATTTGTGCATAAAAATGGCACCTTGTCAATGAATGGAATTTTTGGTGGAGGTGGTGAAGGAGGTGGTCTGCTAATGCGAGCTCCTTTAAAAACACTTTTTGAGATTTTGGAGTTTGTGAGCCCGGAAAAACTTTGTCAACATGTTCAAAATACGAAGGAGATCACACCGTTGAATTGTCACTCGATGTAGGCTTGAGCTTCTTCATAGCACATTTGGTTTTTATCAGTTGAGAGGGTGGTTTCAAGTAAGTGGTTTCTGGATAAGCAATCATCCTCAATTGTTTTTTGATGTGGAGTTTCATATAGTCATCGGCTTTCAAAAGTCTTTCTTGTATCACTTCCCATTCGGTCAAGATAGAGATATTCGATTTGTCGTCTTTCATGACACCACCGTCATCAAACCTAAGCCTTTTTCAATGACAACAAACTTCATCCATTATTATCTTTGTTATAAGACAAGCACATGGTAAACCATAGATTTTCACAATTGTGCATCCACGTTTTGCACTATCGGAGGCAATATAGTGAGAATAAAGATTGTTGTATTTAAATCTGTGTTCCAAATCTGTGATGCTCCGACCAAATGATGTATGTATCTTATTATGTTGGTTCTAGATCATTTGGTTCACAGAGTCTCAATCTCTACACAAATCTCTCTTACTATTTCCCAACCAATTCTTTAATGTAGCATGGGCAGACTCAACTCGGTTTGTTGTTGTATTCCCAAGATGTCTAACCTGATTGGTCCATGCACAAACAATTTTCTCCTTCACCTGGTCCAGAATTTTGCTTTCAACATATTTCAAACAAATCTGGATATTTCTCGCACATCGTCCTGAAATGTATAATGGAATTGACATATAACTCTTAAGTAGAAGAATTTATTATAAGATCCCATGCATCCATTATTTTTTCCACTAACACGACCGCCTTCACCGTTTTTTCATCTTCGACCTTTATTTGTTTCGTCCTTACCGCGAGTTTAACCTGACTTCTGACATTCTTTGTTATGTGATACCTTCAAAGTAATGCATAAGTAGAAAGTACCTTTACAACCGAATTCAATAAAGTGGTATCGCAGTCGGTAACAATTACTTTAGGCATCTCTTCTTGGTCCTTCAACATTGTCCAACACACCTCTAAGGCCTAAGTAACATTCTCCTATTTTTCGCTCTCTAGAAATGCAAACCCGACAGAATAGGTCTTCTCAGTAGAGGTAACACCAACCATCTCTAATAATGGAAGTTTGTACTTGTTGGTCTTGTATGTTGAATCAATGATGAGCATGGCAGGAAACATGTTGAACAACTTGATGGAATCGGGATGAGTCCAAAATATATCTCTAACGGTTACTCCATTTTTGCACGTTTAGTACCTAGACGCATAATTGTTATCATCAAACAGTTTCAGGAGTTGTTGCGTTTCAGTTCTATCCCCCATCAGCGCCTTGTTAGTTTGGTACCGAACATTTTACACTTGTTTGATATTTGAGATATTTTCGGGTCTTTTACGTTTCAAAGTTGCAAGTAAGTTTTTCAATTGAACCAAATTCAATGTCACGTCTGTAATGCATTCCTTCTCTTCCGACATGAGGCGACACGCAATTGGATGATTGGCTAACTTTTCACACAAGTCATGGTTATGTAAACTACATATGACATTAAATCTCCATTTCTTATTTTCCAACATATAACCACGCAACTTAAAGGGACACTCAAATTTTCTTGAACCAGTGTCGTCTCGTTTAAAATTCTGGAGAGTAGGTCTATGTTTCTCACTTCTTTCGCAAGGCATTGTCACAAATGCACCACTTCTATCTGAACCATTATCGGGCCTTCCTATTACCACATTAAATCCCAGTATGGAGGCCTCCGTACGAATCCATTGAAGCATGTGATTACGAAATTTAAACTCTTGCTCATTTTAAAATCGGTTGACAACATCTACCGCCTTCATAACAACACCTTTTGCATTCAGAGACACAACATGTTTGGGGGAAAAATAGGGGTGCGTCATATCTAATGAAAGCAGATACAATAAAACACTCAATAAGTGCTAATACTGTAAACAGAGCTGAAAAAATGAGTACAGACAGATATCGGAGATGGATTTTCGGACGAGTTCATAGAGACTTCAGAAATGTATTTTCGGAATAAACACACATTTTTCATACTAAAAACAAGATTAATGCGAGCAATGAGGCTTGAAATAAATGATCTTTACTTTAAATTTCAGCTTTTTTTGTCCCTTTAATGTGATGAAACATAAGAGTGAAGATTTGTAGTGAAAATGTGGATTGAGAATGGAAGGGTTTTTGCTAAGGGTTTGGAGTAGAAAATAAGTATGATTGTGTGATCATACAGGTGAGTGTTTTATCAACTTATTTCGAAAATGCATCTCTGCAATATCTGACATGGAAATGTGACCGAAATTTTAAAATCCCGCCCCAAATCTCCGTAGATGAAACTCCGAAAAATCCACTGAAATGCTCAACTATCAATATATTTGTTGAAAATAACCAGAGATGCACCTCCGAAATAATTGTGTTAATCTGGGGTGACACTCGTTTGGGGCGTCATAAAAGTGGTGCATAAATAACCAGAGATGCTCACAAATTAAAATCAGCATTACATAGATGATGTCAACATAAAATGAAACATTACATTTCAATATTCATGTGGACGCTTTAACATCTTTACAATATCTTCGACCGATCTTGAAATCGTCGCTTCCAACTCGATCGGAACTTTTGTTTCTAAACGGAAAAATTTATTCCACATAGCTCTTACAACTGCATCCATCTTCAACTCATAATTGTTGTACTTAATCTTGTTATCGTTGTTAATTGACAGTGAACGATACTCGGGCTTCACAATTTTTCGATTATCTCCGTAAGGTAGGAGATTATGCACTTCTTATTGCAGATCTACAAAAGAGATGTACTCATTGAGCTTAAACTTTCTCCCGGTGTCGCACTAGAGAATGAGACATTTGCGACATATCAGATGATGTTAATTTGTGACAGTTGAGACATTTTCTGTTTGTATGAAATAAAAAACAAGAGCCTAAATTTATAGAAGTTGTAGACAAATGTAGACCTCAAAAATTCTATCATGTATCAGTGCTGGTATCGAAGATATATTTTTGGTACCTTTTTATTATCATATTCCGGAGATACATCTCTGGAACCTTTCCTGAATCAAATAGAAGACAGAACATGTGTTTTATTTGAAAAATGAACAATTTTTTTGGCAAACATCAAAATGTATTAGAATATTTGAAATTGTATATATTACACTTCATTAATATTAATACACAATTACATAAACTTAATTGATGACATTTTCCGCTAGCTAAATCTATAAGTATGGGTGATACCCCCTTTGACTATTATGCATTTGATTCTCTTTCAATGTTGCTCAATTTCTCGAACTCTTACATCCTGTCCACAAACTGGTCCGGCCAAGTCTCGGCTTTTGTTGTTGAATGAGTCGTCCATTCCACTGATGTAAGTGGTACAGGGCATTCTGGTTTCAAATAAACTTGAATAAAGTGTCGAGATTTTGAAAGCCACCCAATACACATAGTACGATCATTTGAATTTTTAGGTGGGGTGGTGCACAGTGGGAAAAAGGTTTCGAAAAAATTGTATCTTGTAAGATCAATACACACTTTATCATATGCACTTGCTATGAGATGACCTATTTCAGAGAAGCGCATCCATTTTACCTCCGGTGTCGGTTCACTAATGCAAGGAATAAGAGACTCATAAATTGCATCAAAATTTTCTTTCTTTCCGTAAAGTCGTGTGTATGATTCTTTATAGGTCCTCAACTCATGGATAAGTTGATGGCAGACAAGTGTGTGATTATCTTCTCCTTTACCGAGTAAAGCTGAAACAGCTCGATAACCACAATTACCATCCCTGTCAACATTGACGGTCCGCTCTATGTATTTGTGCATAAAAATGGCATCTTGTCAATGAATGGAATTTTTGGTGGAGGTGGTCTGCTAATGCGAGCTCCTTTAAAAACACTTTTTGAGATTTTGGAGTTTGTGAGCCCGGAAAAACTTTGTCAACATGTTCAAAATACGAAGGAGATCACACCGTTGAATTGTCACTCGATGTAGGCTTGAGCTTCTTCAGAGCACATTTGGTTTTTACCGGTTGAGAGGGTGGTTTCAAGTAAGTGGTTTCTGGATAAGCAATCTTCCTCAATTATTTTTTGATGTGGAGTTTCATATAGTCATCGGCTTTCAAAAGTCTCTCTTGTATCACTTCCCATTCGGTCAAGATAGAGATATTCGATTTGTCGTCTTTCATGACACCACCGTCATCAAACCTAAGCCTTTTTCAATGACAACAAACTTCATCCATTATAATCTTTGTTATAAGACAAGCACATGGTAAACCATAGATTTTCACAATTGTGCATCCACGTTTTGCACTATCGGAGGCAATATAGTGAGAATAAAGATTGTTGTATTTAAATCTGTGTTCCAAATCTGTGATGCTCCGACCAAATGATGTATGTATCTTATTATGTTGGTTCTAGATCATTTGGTTCACAGAGTCTCAATCTCTACACAAATCTCTCTTACTATTTCCCAACCAATTCTTTAATGTAGCATGGGCAGACTCAACTCGGTTTGTTGTTGTATTCCCAAGATGTCTAACCTGATCGGTCCATGCACAAACAATTTTCTCCTTCACCTGGTCCAGAATTTTGCTTTCAACATATTTCAAACAAATCTGGATATTTCTCGCACATCGTCCTGAAATGTATAATGGAATTGACATATAACTCTTAAGTAGAAGAATTTATTATAAGATCCCGTGCATCCATTATTTTTTCCACTAACACGACCGCCTTCACCGTTTTTTCATCTTCGACCTTTATTTGTTTCGTCCTTACCGCGAGTTTAACCTGACTTCTGACATTCTTTGTTATGTGATACCTTCAAAGTAATGCATAAGTAGAAAGTACCTTTACAACCGAATTCAATAAAGTGGTATCGCAGTCGGTAACAATTACTTTAGGCATCTCTTCTTGGTCCTTCAACATTGTCCAACACACCTCTAAGGCCTAAGTAACATTCTCCTATTTTTCGCTCTCTAGAAATGCAAACCCGACAGAATAGGTCTTCTCAGTAGAGGTAACACCAACCATCTCTAATAATGGAAGTTTGTACTTGTTGGTCTTGTATGTTGAATCAATGATGAGCATGGCAGGAAACATGTTGAACAACTTGATGGAATCGGGATGAGTCCAAAATATATCTCTAACGGTTACTCCATTTTTGCACGTTTAGTACCTAGACGCATAATTGTTATCATCAAACAGTTTCAGGAGTTGTTGCGTTTCAGTTCTATCCCCCATCAGCGCCTTGTTAGTTTGGTACCGAACATTTTACACTTGTTTGATATTTGAGATATTTTCGGGTCTTTTACGTTTCAAAGTTGCAAGTAAGTTTTTCAATTGAACCAAATTCAATGTCACGTCTGTAATGCATTCCTTCTCTTCCGACATGAGGCGACACGCAATTGGATGATTGGCTAACTTTTCACACAAGTCATGGTTATGTAAACTACATATGACATTAAATCTCCATTTCTTATTTTCCAACATATAACCACGCAACTTAAAGGGACACTCAAATTTTCTTGAACCAGTGTCGTCTCGTTTAAAATTCTGGAGAGTAGGTCTATGTTTCTCACTTCTTTCGCAAGGCATTGTCACAAATGCACCACTTCTATCTGAACCATTATCGGGCCTTCCTATTACCACATTAAATCCCAGTATGGAGGCCTCCGTACGAATCCATTGAAGCATGTGATTACGAAATTTAAACTCTTGCTCATTTTAAAATCGGTTGACAACATCTACCGCCTTCATAACAACACCTTTTGCATTCAGAGACACAACATGTTTGGGGGAAAAATAGGGGTGCGTCATATCTAATGAAAGCAGATACAATAAAACACTCAATAAGTGCTAATACTGTAAACAGAGCTGAAAAAATGAGTACAGACAGATATCGGAGATGGATTTTCGGACGAGTTCATAGAGACTTCAGAAATGTATTTTCGGAATAAACACACATTTTTCATACTAAAAACAAGATTAATGCGAGCAATGAGGCTTGAAATAAATGATCTTTACTTTAAATTTCAGCTTTTTTTGTCCCTTTAATGTGATGAAACATAAGAGTGAAGATTTGTAGTGAAAATGTGGATTGAGAATGGAAGGGTTTTTGCTAAGGGTTTGGAGTAGAAAATAAGTATGATTGTGTGATCATACAGGTGAGTGTTTTATCAACTTATTTCGAAAATGCATCTCTGCAATATCTGACATGGAAATGTGACCGAAATTTTAAAATCCCGCCCCAAATCTCCGTAGATGAAACTCCGAAAAATCCACTGAAATGCTCAACTATCAATATATTTGTTGAAAATAACCAGAGATGCACCTCCGAAATAATTGTGTTAATCTGGGGTGACACTCGTTTGGGGCGTCATAAAAGTGGTGCATAAATAACCAGAGATGCTCACAAATTAAAATCAGCATTACATAGATGATGTCAACATAAAATGAAACATTACATTTCAATATTCATGTGGACGCTTTAACATCTTTACAATATCTTCGACCGATCTTGAAATCGTCGCTTCCAACTCGATCGGAACTTTTGTTTCTAAACGGAAAAATTTATTCCACATAGCTCTTACAACTGCATCCATCTTCAACTCATAATTGTTGTACTTAATCTTGTTATCGTTGTTAATTGACAGTGAACGATACTCGGGCTTCACAATTTTTCGATTATCTCCGTAAGGTAGGAGATTATGCACTTCTTATTGCAGATCTACAAAAGAGATGTACTCATTGAGCTTAAACTTTCTCCCGGTGTCGCACTAGAGAATGAGACATTTGCGACATATCAGATGATGTTAATTTGTGACAGTTGAGACATTTTCTGTTTGTATGAAATAAAAAACAAGAGCCTAAATTTATAGAAGTTGTAGACAAATGTAGACCTCAAAAATTCTATCATGTATCAGTGCTGGTATCGAAGATATATTTTTGGTACCTTTTTATTATCATATTCCGGAGATACATCTCTGGAACCTTTCCTGAATCAAATAGAAGACAGAACATGTGTTTTATTTGAAAAATGAACAATTTTTTTGGCAAACATCAAAATGTATTAGAATATTTGAAATTGTATATATTACACTTCATTAATATTAATACACAATTACATAAACTTAATTGATGACATTTTCCGCTAGCTAAATCTATAAGTATGGGTGATACCCCCTTTGACTATTATGCATTTGATTCTCTTTCAATGTTGCTCAATTTCTCGAACTCTTACATCCTGTCCACAAACTGGTCCGGCCAAGTCTCGGCTTTTGTTGTTGAATGAGTCGTCCATTCCACTGATGTAAGTGGTACAGGGCATTCTGGTTTCAAATAAACTTGAATAAAGTGTCGAGATTTTGAAAGCCACCCAATACACATAGTACGATCATTTGAATTTTTAGGTGGGGTGGTGCACAGTGGGAAAAAGGTTTCGAAAAAATTGTATCTTGTAAGATCAATACACACTTTATCATATGCACTTGCTATGAGATGACCTATTTCAGAGAAGCGCATCCATTTTACCTCCGGTGTCGGTTCACTAATGCAAGGAATAAGAGACTCATAAATTGCATCAAAATTTTCTTTCTTTCCGTAAAGTCGTGTGTATGATTCTTTATAGGTCCTCAACTCATGGATAAGTTGATGGCAGACAAGTGTGTGATTATCTTCTCCTTTACCGAGTAAAGCTGAAACAGCTCGATAACCACAATTACCATCCCTGTCAACATTGACGGTCCGCTCTATGTATTTGTGCATAAAAATGGCATCTTGTCAATGAATGGAATTTTTGGTGGAGGTGGTCTGCTAATGCGAGCTCCTTTAAAAACACTTTTTGAGATTTTGGAGTTTGTGAGCCCGGAAAAACTTTGTCAACATGTTCAAAATACGAAGGAGATCACACCGTTGAATTGTCACTCGATGTAGGCTTGAGCTTCTTCAGAGCACATTTGGTTTTTACCGGTTGAGAGGGTGGTTTCAAGTAAGTGGTTTCTGGATAAGCAATCTTCCTCAATTATTTTTTGATGTGGAGTTTCATATAGTCATCGGCTTTCAAAAGTCTCTCTTGTATCACTTCCCATTCGGTCAAGATAGAGATATTCGATTTGTCGTCTTTCATGACACCACCGTCATCAAACCTAAGCCTTTTTCAATGACAACAAACTTCATCCATTATAATCTTTGTTATAAGACAAGCACATGGTAAACCATAGATTTTCACAATTGTGCATCCACGTTTTGCACTATCGGAGCCAATATAGTGAGAATAAAGATTGTTGTATTTAAATCGGTGTTCCAAATCTGTGATGCTCCGACCAAATGATGTATGTATCTTATTATGTTGGTTCTAGATCATTTGGTTCACAGAGTCTCAATCTCTACACAAATCTCTCTTACTATTTCCCAACCAATTCTTTAATGTAGCATGGGCAGACTCAACTCGGTTTGTTGTTGTATTCCCAAGATGTCTAACATGATCGGTCCATGCACAAACAATTTTCTCCTTCACCTGGTCCAGAATTTTGCTTTCAACATATTTCAAACAAATCTGGATATTTCTCGCACATCGTCCTGAAATGTATAATGGAATCGACATATAACTCTTAAGTAAAAGAATTTATTATAAGATCCCATGCATCCATTATTTTTTCCACTAACACGGCCGCCTTCACCGTTTTTTCATCTTCGACCTTTATTTGTTTCGTCCTTACCGCGAGTTTAACCTGACTTCTAACATTCTTTGTTATGTGATACCTTCAAAGTAATGCATAAGTAGAAAGTACCTTTACAACCGAATTCAATAAAGTGGTATCGCAGTCGGTAACAATTACTTTAGGCATCTCTTCTTGGTCCTTCAACATTGTCCAACACACCTCTAAGGCCCAAGTAACATTCTTCTATTTTTCGCTCTCTAGAAATGCAAACCCGACAGAATAGGTCTTCTCAGTAGAGGTAACACCAACCATCTCTAATAATGGAAGTTTGTACTTGTTGGTCTTGTATGTTGAATCAATGATGAGCATGGAAGGAAACATGTTGAACAACTTGATGGAATCGGGATGAGTCCAAAATATATCTCTAACGGTTACTCCATTTTCGCACGTTTAGTACCTAGACACATAATTGTTATCATCCAACAGTTTCAAGAGTTGTTGTGTTTCAGTTCTATCCCCCATCAGCGCCTTGTTAGTTTAGTACCGAACATTTTACACTTGTTTGATATTTGAGATATTTTCGGGTCTTTTACGTTTCAAAGTTGCAAGTAAGTTTTTCAATTGAACCAAAGTCAATGTCACGTCTGTAATGCATTCCTTCTCTTCCGACATGAGGCGACACGTAATTGGATGATTGGCTAACTTTTCACACAAGTCATGGTTATGTAAACTACATATGACATTAAATCTCCATTTCTTATTTTCCAACATATAACCACGCAACTTAAAGGGACACTCAAATTTTCTTGAACCAGTGTCGTCTCGTTTAAAATTCCGGAGATGAGGTCTATGTTTCTCACTTTTTTCGCAAGGCATTGTCACAAATGCACCACTTCTATCTGGACCATTATCGGGCCTTCCTATTACCACACTAAATTCCAGTATGGAGGCCTCCGTACGAATCCATTGAAGCATGTGATTACGAAATTTAAACTCTTGCTCATTTTAAAATCGGTTGACAACATCTAGCGCCTTCATAACAACACCTTTTGCATTCAGAGACACAACATGTTTGGGGGAAAAGTAGGGGTGCGTCATATCTAATGAAAGCAGTTACAATAAAACACTCAATAAGTGCTAATACTGTAAACAGAGCTGAAAAAATGAGTACAGACAGATATCGGAGATGGACTTTCGGACGAGTTCATAGAGACTTCAGATATGTATTTTCGGAATAAACACACGTTTTTCATACTAAAAACAAGATTAATGCGAGCAATGAGGCTTGAAATAAATGATCTTTACTTTAAATTTCAGCGTTTTTTGCTCCCTTTAATGTGATGAAACATAAGAGTGAAGATTTGTAGTGAAAATGTGGATTGAGAATGGAATGGTTTTTGCTAAGGGTTTGGAGTAGAAAACAAGTATGATTGTGTGATCATACAGGTGAGTGTTTTATCAACTTATTTCGAAAATGCATCTCTGAAATATCTGACATGCAAATGTGACCGAAATTTTAAAATCCCGCCCCAAACCTCTGTAGATGAAACTCTGAAAAATCCACTGAAATGCTCAACTATCAATTTATTTGTTAAAAATAACCAGAGACGCACCTCCAAAATAATTGTGTTAATCTTGGGTGACACTCGTTTGGGGGCGTCATAAAAGTGGTGCATGGTGCGTCCGGAGATATATCTTCAAATCTGATGGACATTTTCGATCTTTCATAAGGTGCTTTTTCACCCCATAAGATGGAATAAGAAATTTCCTAAAATTAAAGTTTGACCTAACTTATCTCTATAAAACCGACGAGTAAGATAAATGTGTCATTCTATATAATTCTATATAAACTATCATTTGTATGCTCTATCTTTAATGGGATTTGGTTTATTCTCAATATCAACATCTGAGATTATCCGCATTATAGCTTTATAGTAGTAATAGCAGCAGCATTAGTACATGTAAATTGCATATTATATTTTCATGGTGAAGAACTTTCTTTAATCCTATTTATACAGTCATGAATTTAAACTTCAAAATTAGTTAACACATTAAGAGCTGGCTATGATTTCCTAGGAGTATGACCTCAAAAAAACAAGGAATATCATTCAAACAAATCTCTAACTCTATCAAACATCATGTTTAAGAAACAACAGAGAAAAGTGGATACACAAAAATTAGCTATTTCAATGTTACATATTATATTTACATAAATTTAGGCGCATAGAAACCAATGAAGAGAATGAATAAGAAAACTTCTAACAGCTGTGTTTGTATTGATAAAGAAAACTTAGAGTCTACAACATTTTAAAACGTCAACTCGACGAGCTCAAACCGTTTTTAAGATTTCTAAGGATGGTCCACATGAATGTGGAAACAAAGAAAAGGATGATACCAGTAATGATGGCATACTTCAAACCAAGGTTCACTAGCAAATTTACAAGCAGCCCGGCAAATACAACACCAAGGAAATTTGCAGATACAGCAATCAAAAATGGCATATCGAGAATCGACGCTATAATGGCTCCTGACCATGCTCCTGTTCCGGGAAATGGGACAGCTACAAACAGCATCAGACCAAGCCACTGAAACTCCTCCACTGGTCCAGCTTTTGCTTTGGCATTCTTGAACAGTATGTCGAGGAATCGTGATGCAGAAGGGCTTGTAGAAGCGAGGAAAGATGCAAAACTTTTCAGGTAGAGTATGATGAATGGCACAGGTACCATGTTCCTACATCAATTATATAAACCTTGTTCGTTAAACCAGAAAAATAACTCTCTACTACCAAAAACAAAATCAATTATTTCAACAAGGTGTTGTCAATCGCAGATCGCCGAAAACAACGATTTATTCAAATTCCACTACACTAGTGATACATCGCTGCTATGGCCAGTATTTGACAACAATTTGTATTAAATAGAGTATCACAGAACACTAGCGATTTGTTCAAATTGCGCTACGCTATAGCACTGCTATGGCTACTATTTGAAACGCTGCTACAAGCATTAAAAACTCTACGTAGCACGGACACTTCTCCTTCTTGAGGTATCAGAATGTAGTAGTTGTTTCTGATACCGAAACCCATACAACACTTGTATAATCCCTTTCAAACACTCCTCATTCGAACTCCTATTGGAAGAATTACTTTTAACAAACTTGGACGCTTAGCTAACACTCAAACAAGGCTTAACACCAGAAGTTAATACTATCAGAAAAATCAACTTATATAAAGAAGTTAATAACTAAAAATTGCTAGTAGCCTCCAATAGACTTTCATTTGGAATCAATTACCTTCCTTTCTTCATCCTTGTACTCAACACATGCAGATTAGGATTGTCAAGATTGATTCCTAAGTTTTTAACTAATACATGCTCTACACATACACATAGCGAGTGTGTTCATGAAGGATTTTAAGGTTGCCTAAACCCCAACTCGGCCACAATTGAGGATACTACGGCCACATTTGACCATGATTCTTTGCAGTACCAAGAATAGTTATGGAATCGCGGCCGCAATTGAGGATACAACGGCCACATTTGACCATAACTCTTCGCGGTATCAAGAATTGTGATGCAACCTCAACCGCTATTTAAAACCCTACATCCCACTTACAAGTACTAACAATTAACCACCTAACAACTACCATTTGATGTTAAAAAAGTATCAATTTCTCCTCTAAATAAAGGTTTTATAAAAACAAGAAGAAACTAACCCAAGAATGGACACCACAGTCAAAGTTACAGGGTTGAGTTGCAACCAGTAACCAACAGGTATAGCCCCACGAAGCTCAAGAATAGGAAGAGTAGCAAGTGTAAACACAACAGCCCAATCCGGCAAACCCAATTTCCTCAACGAATCAGCAAATTTCAACCCAAATCCAGAAGCTTTAATGGAATCAACAGAAGCATTAGCATCCTTAGAATAAGCAAACCAAGCCAAAGACAAAGAAGCCCAGAAAACAACCCATAGAGCAAATTTAACCGGCTTTTCCTCATAAAAAACCAGTCTTTCAGGTTCATCAATAGCATCCAAACACTCCTTAGAGCAGGCTTTGATTTGGGTATGACTTATTTTTGCAAAAGAATGCGTAAAATGAGGAGAACCATAATGAAGGGTTAATGAGGTTTTGGGTTTAAGAGATGGTTTTGCGTTTAAGACTAGAGAATGGGGGTTGAAAAGTGAAATTCTTTGAAGGGGTTTTGTTGTGAAACAGAATGGGGATGTTAGTGCTAAAGCTGAAGAAGCCATTAGAGACCAAAAAATGAGGTGAAAATGGAAGAAAAAAAATCGTTTGGTGCTAGAAGATTGAGTTATGGAAGTTAAAATGGTTGGTGTTGAGATTCATGAAGATGGGTAATGGCTTCTCTGAGTAATTGCGAAGGGTGCATAAAAAACAAAAACAAACGGAGTTCACAACGTGGTTCTGAATTCTGCGTTTTTTGCTTTCTCAGTAGAGATTGACCCTTCAAGAGTGAGAAGCAGAACTATTGGAAAAGGCCACAAGCACGGACTATGATTCCCTGCTGTTTATGCTTAAGATATTCACGCGTCTTGGTGTATTTCTGATTGTTGGATTGAGATCTGACGATATATATCTTAAGTTGCTTATTTTTAATTTTATAAAAAAATTATTTTAGAAGTTGGGCCAACCAATCTTGATCACAATTGTCGAAGGTTTGATTGGACGTTAAATATTTTATCACATTAATATAATTTAGGGTTAAATATACAAAACTTTTTTGTAATGTTAGCGAATTTTCATTTTAGCCCTTGTAAAATTATTTTTTTTAAACACCCCCTCTTAATATCCAGATTCTCTCACTTAGGCTCCTGTTTGCCACATTGCAGCAAAGATTCTTTCCTATTGCTTGCGTGGCAGTCCACGTGACATTTTTTATTTAATTTTAAATTCCACGTGGATTTTTATATTTATATTTTTAATTTTTTAATCTTTATTATTTACTTTTTAAATTTTTTTCCGTATTATTTTTTTTAATTATTTTTATTAATATTTTTTTATGAAAATATATAAAAATTTCAATTGGGCTTTCCCATAATTTTTTAGACTCATTAACATTTTCAGATCAACCCATTACTCAAGTTCTATATTGTGGTATGCAAAAGAGGTATATAAACACTTATTTTTCTCTTACACATTTCGATGTGGGACTTTATTCTCCAACAAAGCAATTCCAAAAAACCATAAACTCTTACTTCTAAGAGCCCCACTATTCATCTTCTCTCAATCATATATTCATCTTCATTCCCACACGATTTTTATAAGCCATTGAATTGTAGTAGAAACATCTGAAAATCCAAACTCAAGTTATTATTGAAGAACACCAACCAAATCTCTTTGGGAAATCATCTTCAAAACAACTGGTGAACCTGAACACAGACAAAATACAGTAAAAAAATTGCAAGTGAGAACAAAGAGATAAAACAAAAATGAAATTTCAAGAAGTGGTACTGGAATAGAACCTGAAAGTTTGCATTAGATTCTCATTTCATTTGCATTCCAAAACCCAAAACCCAGAGAGACTGTAAGAACCAACACACACATTTCACACACTCTCAACCAAAGCCTATTCGTTTTCTTCTCCATTTCTGCTCAAATCTTCAAATTACTCCAGCTATACACATTTGCTTCAAAACTATTATTAATTTCTCTTTTAATTTTCGTTTTTAGCCATTGAAACCCGTTATACTGAAGAACCGCAATTGCGTGTGCTCGAGGTTGAGAATTGGAAGGATCCTATGACAACTAAGATTGAGGAGTTACTGATGAGTAATTTGGATTCGATTTTCAGAAATGCAGTTAGAAAGGTTGTTGATTTAGGTTATAGTCAAAAAATGGTGGAAGCGGCTCTTTCAAGGAAGGCCTTATATGCAGAAGGAGACCTTCTCATGAATATTGTATGCTACACAGTGAAAAATTTGAAGGAAAATTGTAGTGAGAATATTGCAGGATTTGAATTCAAAAGCTTTAAGCAGTTACTGCATTATTTCTTGGTAGAGATGATTGGCATACTTCGCGAACTAATGCCCACCATGACTGTAACTAAAATGATGTGGGAGTTGCTGATTCATGATTTGAGTATTACGCATGTCATTAGAGCAGAGGATCAGTTGAGTGATGTTTCTAGCGAGCAAAGCTCTGACAAGTCTTCCATTCCCCATCTAAGCCGGAGGTTCAAAGTGTTGATATAGTTTCAGACTCCAGTTCGATGACTAGCCAAAAGGGCTCTCAGGAAAGTAAATCAGGATCTAATTCAAAGCTGAATAGTAGAAAAGAACTTGCATTAGCACTTAGACAGAAGTTCATTCACATGGAGTTACAAGAAGTTTGTTTGTTTTTCAGCACATAGTGAAAAAGTCCCACATCGGTTGGGAAACAAATATTTTAGGGGTTTATATAACTCAAACCCAAAAATAAAATGTAAAACTTGTTAAGTTAATAATGGGCTTGTGAATGTTTGAGAAGACTTAATTATAATATTTTGATACTTTAAAAAATAATTCATAAAAAATATTAATAAATTAAAATAATTTAAGAAAAGAAAACGTAAAAAAAATAACATAAAAAAATTTAATATTTAAAAAATAAATTAAATTAAATTAAAAAAATAAAGAAAGTATACGTGGAATTTAAAAATAAAATAAAAAATAAAATAAAAATCCAGTTGGACAGCCAAGTCACTAAAAATTAGAATTTTTTCTGCACATGGGGGGTATCCGAGGGAATCTGGAAATTGCGAGGGGAGTTTTAAAAAAAAACTTTACCAGGGGCTAAAATGAAAACTCGCTAACATTACAGGGGGGTGTTGTATATTTAACCCTATAATTTACGATCAATTGAATTATTCTACTATAACTCAAAGCATTATGCAGAAATTTTATTGATGTTATAAAATAAGAGAAAACGCACTAAAGTTTAGAAAGAAAATAATAGATAGATCTTGTATTGTATTATATTCAAGTGTCATTTTACAAAGTAATTTAGATCCTATTTATAGGATCCAAATAGTAGACAAGAAATCAATAGATGTTAAGATAATTCATATACATTTTAGTAAAAGAGGTTTAGTTATGAATTTTAATAATATATGTGAGACTCGTCAAAAGCTGTAAAAAAATTCATAAAATGAGATATAGTATAATTAGTTGAGAAAACAATTTTACAATATTATGGTTGTGATTAGACAAAACATATGTATGATTTCTAGTTGATGCAACAATTAATATCACAAAATATTTAAATGGTCTATATAACTGATGTATTGATTCACAATTATCACCTTATATATTTCAGGTTGTTAGCAAGAAAGGGGGATTGTCAATGATGGTGACAAATTCCATTGAAAATAAGTAGGTTATTCTCTCCAACATTGCCTTAGTAGTAACTGTGTGGAAGGCTACATATAAGGCGGAGTTCTTCTCAAATCTTCAGACAATATCACCGCTCAAGGAATCGGTAGGATCAAGGGGTTGATAGCTACACACGAAGACTTGGAGCAGAATTGGTGTTATTGGAAGGTTCAAGAAACATATTCGAGTAAAGATTACGTAGAAGAATTTGACAAGTTTGTTGTATACAAGTCAAGATCCAAATTAGGAGATTTATTTTCTCAAATGTAAATTGTGGATTGGTGATTGTATGAACTCTTGGAAATATTTTTCAAATAACATGGAATTATGCAAGTTTCATTGGAAAATCATTGAAGAGTGCATGTAGGCCAAGTAAGGATGAACGTCAAAGCGCTATAAATCTCAGTGTCATCTCTCTAACTTTACTTTTGCATTTATATTCGTAGTGATTGCATGCTAGGTTTTTCAATTCCTTCGTATTATATAGTTTTGTTCTTGATAGCGATTTATTACTTAAAGCTTTAGGTTTTGTTGGAATTGGACAACAAGTCAAGCTAGTATTGTGATTGGTAAATATGAAAACGAATTGAATTTAGGGTTCCATATTGAATCAATTGTGTATATTTCTTGTGACTACACAACTTTAATTAACTCATACCAAGCGTTTCATTATTATAATCTTGGATATTTGTGAAACAAACTGTGTTAGCTTGATCATAATCAAATGTATAATTTTCATTTTCACTTCAAACCTTCCGCTCGCAACTCATTTTTGAAAACACTATGATTTTGAAAAACGGAGGTTGCATTTTTTAATTTAGGTTTATTCACCCCCTCTAGACCGTTTTTTTACTTCCATATTCACACCCAACACACTGCAGTTATTCGTAAGTTGGCATATGAAGCATTTACTGATAGTGTAGATGACTATTTGAGAATTGGTGAAACCACGACACTAAAATGTGTTGATAAGTTTACAAGAGGTGTTATCAGTCTATTTGGGCCACAATATCTGCATATCAGTGTATTTGGGGCACAATATATGTGAAAGCCAATTGTTGAAGACATTTAACGTCTGCTGCAAATGGGGGAGGCATGTGGCTTTCCAAGTATGTTGGGGAGCATTGATTATATGTATTGAGAATGGAAAAATTGCCCTGTTGTTTTGAAAGGGCAGTATATTCGAGGTGATCATGGTAAGCCTACTGCTTGAAGCAATCGCTTCACAAAACTTATGGATCCTGCATGCGTTCTTTGGTAGTTGGTTCAAATAACGATATCAATGTGTTAAACTGATCTGATGTCTTCAACGATGTTATGCAAGGGTGAGCTCCTAATGTTATCAGATGACATTTATCCTCAATGGGCAACATTTGTGGAAAATATCTCAATGCCACAAGGGGATGAAAGAAAATTATTTGTCCAACATCAAGAAGGTGCAAGAAAGGATATCGAACAAGCATTTGAAGTTCTCCAAATCTTATTTTCGATCATAAATAACCCAGCTCGATCTTGGCACTTGGATTTACTGAAACGTATAATGGGCATGTGCATCATATTGCACAACATGATTGTTGAAGATAAACGTGTCACATATGGTGATATTTTGATTATTCTTATGAGCATCTAGGCAATGATTCGACTGCACCACCAAATGATTTTAATAATGATTTTAGGAGTTTATACATAGAAGGCATCATGTTTGCGACAAGGAAATTCATCGACACATTCAACAAAACTTGATAGAACATATATGGGAA
Organism: Lathyrus tuberosus; assembly: GCA_022829125.1. Classification (NCBI taxonomy): domain Eukaryota; kingdom Viridiplantae; phylum Streptophyta; class Magnoliopsida; order Fabales; family Fabaceae; genus Lathyrus; species Lathyrus tuberosus. The sequence continues at coordinate 932,643 of JALAZF010000199.1, read as the reverse complement.
CGTTTTAGACATGAGAATAACCATAACTAAAAATTATTTTAAATATTTAATATTTTTTCTGTATGTTTATTTTATTTTTATATTTATTTTTGGATATTTTAATTTATTTTAAATAAATATTGTTTTCTTATATATATATATATATATATATATATATATATATATATATATATATATATATATATATATATATATATATAGGGCTGGACAACGGGCTGGGTTCGGCGGTTTTGGGCGTAAAAGTCTCACCCAACCGAACCCGCGGTTGAAGAATGTAAACTCATTACTGCCCACTATCTTAATCAGTTTGGACGGGTTGGGTTATGACAGGCCGCAAGTTAATACAAGCAGTTTAATCGGGTTGTTCGGCTGATTTTTTGTTGAGCCCAATACCACATTTTGAATTACAAATTACTACAACTTAAATTCAACATAAATCCGAATGACTACAACATAAATCCAAATGACTACAACATTAATTCAGTATCAACATAAATTTAAATTACAACTTCAATAGTAATCTATTATCAATGACCTTCCAATTAGAATAATTTCAATAGTGCAACTATCTACTGGATTTCCTCAACTTCCAGCATGAATAGCATACTCATGGGCACACCACATCCATTCTCTACAACATAAAATCAGAATGATCTAATCATTATGATGATATATAAAGAGTGAGAAAAACACAAGAGGAAAGAATGATCAAATCAGAACAGATTCACTCACATCCAAGATACAATCAATAATAACTTAAAGTTGCATTGGAAGTAGGAAAAGACAATACAATCATCTTACGAACATCCTGCACACATTTTCAGGTTTAATAGCATGAACACTAGATCCATGCATACGCATATAGTATTAAGATATAGCTGTAATTACCATGCAGATATGCTAACTTCAAGCACAAGAAAATACATAAGATGCATGCATTACCTTAAACAACACAAAATATGCATTACCTTTAGTTTTCTCTAGCATTTAGTATCACCCCCTCCAACTCTAATTCCTAAGATGGCAATAGAGTCATTATTGTGCATGCAAATAGGGATGAAATATAAGGCAAAACAGTCTCTTAATCAGAACACTCCCATTATACACCTACTATAAGCAATTTCACTGATTTATAAATAGATTAATTCTATTGCAACTGAATCAAAATTTTAAAATCTCAATCAACTATAAGCTTTAACACAATTTTCACACTCTTATCATATCAATCAAAATATCCATCAGAATTTCAGAATACCATAGTAATGGCTATAGTGTAAGACACATTATAGTAATCAGAATAACATTCAGAATATCAACAACAACAACATATCAAACTAAGACAATCAAGAAGTCATGTAGTTCTATGAGCAAACATTTTTCTCTCACAGTTGTGTGGTGTAAGTGCAGTGGCTATAGTGTAAGATATATTAAGTTCAGTGGCTATCACATTCCCTTACAAGGTGATAACAATAGAAATATATTCATACAGTTTTAAAATAATATATTACCTATTAGCAGTAGGACATAAGCGAGTGTCGTCCTTGTTGATCTTCCCAACATAAATGGAAACAAGAGGCAATTAGCAAAATTGATACTCTTTCTAATCCAAAATCAATTGACTACTAACTGTAATTCAAGCTAAACCTAAAACAATTAACTTCACTGCAATTCTACTCTAAAACCACTAGCTTCACTTAAAGTGCAGGATTCATAACAACATTTCATTTATTTATACAATCACATTTAATTCAAACATTCAGAATTCATCAAATACACACCACATCAACATTTGTATAAAATATATACAATGCCAAACGTATATTCAGTTGATACACTTACAATTAACTTGATCCATTCCACTTTGACCTTGATCCATTCCACTTGGTGAAAGAAATTGTGTACTGTAAAACACAAACTAGTTAAATTCATTAAGTTACAAGTTATCAGGTTTTATGTGTTGAGAAATTCAGACCATCTTTATTTTTAAACCATTAACATAAACATTTAGCTGTGAGTTATGTATTCACCTTAGTCTTCACAAAAGTAATGGTTCATCCAGGGGTAGCAAAAGTCACGTTCCAATATCCAAAGATTAGTCCACAACAATCAAATATCATGCAAAATCAAATTTTAAAGTTTAAGTTAGAGAGAACTGAGATATTCATAGAAACAAAACAACACTATAAATTAAAAACACAAACCCTAATCACCTGTAGAGTGAGAGAACTGGTTCAAAGTGTTTAATCACCTATAAACAACAACAATAATCATAAACCCTAAACTAAAAACCTTAGATTCAAAAACCCTAAATTCTAACTCTAATTTTAAAAACATTAGAGAAAATTAAACCTTTGTGAAAAATTGAAACGAGAGAGTGAAAGATCTGGGAACGAAAAAGTGAGAAATCTTAGAACGAGAAGTGATGGAACAAGGGAAGTGATGTAACGAAATGATGGAACGAGAGAAGATGGAAACGATGGAACGAAGAGAGCGAGTGAGAGAAGTGATGAAAGAATTCTGAGTGAAGAGTACCCCCACCCCCACTTTACAAAACGCAACGCTTAGTAGTTGGGCGAGTCTCGGTACTCGTGAATTTGTTTTTAGTACCTGGCTCGTCCATTGGAACCCCTTTAACCCGGGTTTGGTAGCCCGCTTGACCCGTTAGGCCTATCCAACCCACCCAAACTCCTTTTTTTCTTTTTCAGTTTGCATCGGGTTGGGCCGGGTGTGCAGGTGGTGTCCACCCCTAATAGTATCTGATGAGTGGTTTGATTGAATATTTAAAAGATGTAGTTTAAATAATTGAGAAATATTAAAATAATATATTAATGGGTCCATTTATACTACTACAGTAATTACATGGCATGGACGTGGATTCTCTTATACCATTACCTTCATCTTCTCCCTAGGTCATAACCTTCATATTCAAATTTGAAAATGGAATAAGCATTTCTTTGTTTTTATTTCTGAATTATTAATACAATACATTCTTGTATTGAATTATTCAAATCAAGCCGAGCTTATTAATAACACTTTTCCTCATCACATTCTATACTTATTTCACTTGAGAACACATATTTTATACATCAGAGGCAACTAATTAGGAAGAAAAAAAAAAGTACGGATAAAAAAAGTGCTTCTAGACTTCAGAAGTAAATCATAAATTCATATATACATATGCCTTAGAGTAGACATTACAAAACCATCGAAGAACACTAAATTAATACAAAAAAAGGTCCAAACAAAATCCACCATCAGAAATGCCTATTTCTATTCATTCATGACTGATAATTGCTGTTATACTTATGATCCATTTCCATCACTGTTTTAAGATGCTTCCATAGGAACCTGATGAATACATGCACTGGACTAGTACAAAGAGGAACTTATAAGTTGTACCACATTCTCAAATCATAAATGTTTTAACATATTACACTCAAAAGCTTGAATTAGTATGTAGTATGTACAAAGGTTGTGTGTTGCAAAATTTGGATTCTCAAAGCAAACCTTGTGCCTCCAACTCTGTTGCCACTGAAACACAAAAAAAGAAAACAAATTTAAGTAAATGATGCTAAAACACAATACAAGCACTCAAATTAGAACAACCAATATCCAACAATTCATCAATGATTCCTATGGATTTGGTTGATTTAGTATGAATCAAGTTCAGAAAAATTAGTAGCCTAGACTAATCAATCAAAAAGGGTAAAGAAAACTCTCACCTTTTGAGAAGGGAAGAACCAAAACAACATGCATAGTAACATTGTTTGGAGGAAGCTGCAAGCGAAGAGGATAAAGTTTTCCATTCAAAGGACTCTTATTACACACAATGATTCCCTCTAATCCTGTCTCTTCCTCAAACTTCTTTCTCAAATCCTCAACTCCATTCCCTTTGAAAACCAAAGAATAACCTTCCACACCTTCATCACTCACCTCTCTATCATCTTCAGCAACATGGTAGTATATAACCCTACCCTCTTTCATTTTTGGAGAGACACCAACACTAGATTCATTAGACTGCAAACAAAACCAAACACAATTAATCAAAGAAGAAAAAAACAAAGCTTAACCAAAACAACCCAATTAAAAAAATTGAAACTTTTTCAAAGAACAAAGCATACCTGTTGCCTAGAAAAGCTTGCAGAAACAGTAGGCACAACAACAGCCGGTGAAGGAGCAGGTGAAGGAGCGTTGTTGTTTTCAGGAGCTGGATCCAAACCATGTTTACTAACATTAATCTCAACAACATCAACATCCCACAAAATCCAATCCTGAGTAACAGTTCTATGAGGAATATCATGCGTCACAGTATTCCTCCACGGTGGCAACCCACCATTCCCTCTAAGAAAATTCCCATATCGTGTCTTCAGCTTCACACGAACACCATCTCTAACGGGTTCCCATTCAACAGAAGAATCGATTGTCTGCGGAAGTGTTTGAAAAACTTTCCGACCGGTCATGCCGAGAAGGAAAGGCTGGTCAGAAGCTGTGAGGTATTTGCCGTAACAGCTTTTGAGACGGATAACGTTGTCGTAATCTGGGACATACTCGACAGTCCATTTAGCGTTTTTTGAGGAACCGTTTCTGTGTTGTGTGACGGATTCTTCATCTTCTTCTGCTAGAAGATATTTGTCGTGGTGGCTTTTGAGACGGACTGCTTTTGCTCTGTGGAAGAAATCCATTCCAGTTCGTAGCTTGTTGGGTTTTGTTGTCTGCATAGTTAAAGAAGATTAGTAGTGTTGAATGAAATTGAAAGTTTTGGATAGAACAAGAGGATTTGTGTTGAGGTGTGGAAGAGTGGTGGTGGGTTTATATATGTGGATGAAAAGGTGTGGTGCGTTAAGTTTTGTGGGTGAAAAGTTGTGTTGGTACAGTCAGAAGTGACAACTGAGACAACACGTTTGGGTGAACGTGGTGATTGCGTGGATAATACTAATCTCTTCGGTTCAATTTAGGTTGCGTCTATTTGAGACAGGTTCTCTACGTGTGGTTTTTCATGAGTAATGTTCATTATTTTTATTAGTTACTGTTGAGATGGTAAATAAATTTATGGCGGTTTGAATACTTTTACTAAACTGATAGTGATATCCAACAATTATTGAGTTAATTTGATGTGATCATACAATGGGTATTATTCATAGTTTCATACCGACCTAAAGTTGACACCTAGTCTCATATAGATATGGCAAATACTCCTATTCATTAACGAAATGATTTTGGCAAATTCATTGTTGACATGTAATAATGAAAGTTGAAAGAATGCTATTTGTCGGGTTGCGGTTGCCTTGGCGTGTTTGTTTATATCAAAGAAATTAAGGGGGTATTTGGTTTATGCCTCTACTTTTCGTTTTCTTTCGCCAGTGTCGTTTTCAAATAGAAAAAAATAAAATAGCAAGAGAGACTCATACGAGGATGAAAAGAAATAATACGTGATGTAGAAGCTAATGCCCACCCAAATGCATGAAACTAACGTATACACTAAATATTAGTTAGATATTTTTGGGAAAATAACAATCTTGTAAGGAACTCACTTCATTTCTACTAAAATACCTTGTATATAAGGCTGAAAATGAGTCGAGTCGAGTCGAACTCGCCTTAATTCAGTTTGACTCGTTAAAAATTAGCCGAGTTCGAGTTCGAGTTCATCACAAATTTTTTTTTCAGCTCAAACTCGACTCGTTAAGAATTGGCAGAGTTCGAGTTCATCACGAACTTTTTTTTCAGATCAAACTCGACTTGTTAGAAGTTCACGAATATCTCGGTTCAACTCGTTAGATTTATCTTGTTAGGTTCAACTCGCTTATTTCACAGACTTAAAAGTAATTTTTTAAAGTCTAATTTTTATATATATATTTGACATTTTAAATTAATATTTTTTAAATAAAAAATATATAAATAAAATAAAAATTATAAGATTGGAATTTATACGATGTTAATTTTATTTGTATAATTATTCGTAAAAATATTTTACTCACTTGAGAATATAAATTATCAATTAAAACCGTTAAATTAAAAGAAAATATGAGACTAAGATTTAGAACAAATCTTTAAACCTACTCTTAAAGACAATATAATCTATCTCATATATAATCGAATTGACTCATGAACCTAACGAGTCGAACTATGTATAGTTCAAGTTCATATCATTTAGTTAACGAACTTAGTTTTTAGTTCATATTCAGCTCATTTGGTTCATGAACCTAGTTCAACGATTTATTTTTCAAATCGAATTTTAAACTATTTTCGAGTTGGTTTAGTTCATTACCAGTCCTAATTGCATAGATACATTCCAATTACATATATTCATACAAACAATTACAATTTCTTGTTGAATCCAGATCCAATAGTCATATTTCCACTTTGTGTTTTCTAATCCATTTACTTAAATTAGAATAGTAATCATCAATTCTCAATGTAATTCTCAATATCTTATAACTTTTGTATATTTTCCGAATATTTTAAAAGTTTAAATTAGTGTGATAGGAAAAATTTTACTAAAATTTAATAGGGCCATTTTATATCTTTGACTTGAGTTAGTCTAAGATCATTAATTCACTCGGCCTTATCTCTATTTCTAGGAAATTGAATTGTATAAAAAGTCTTCTTATATTCTCATTTTTCTCTTACTGTTTTCATTTTTAAAAAATCTTAAGAAACCTTTGTGACAATTCTATATAAGCAGTCTTTGAGAGTGTGAAAAAATGAGCAATAATTCAAAACTTCAAATTTTTTATTAGTTTGTGATTAAATAGAACTTCATAATAAACACGTCGTAGTTAAATTTTGACTAAATAAAATTTATACTTGTTTTGTTATGATTGAATTATAACTGTGATGAATTCCACATACAATATATAATTTAAACATATTTTTATAAGTGGAGATAATCTTCACCCTACAATTTTATGTTTTAAAGTTGAGTTAAATTCAACCATATTTATTAGAGATAACTAATCAATCCATAGGCTTTAAAAAAAACAATTTTGTATTGTAAAGTTGAGTTAAATTCAACCATATTTATTAGAGATAACTAATCAATCCATAAACTTAAAAAAAAAAAAAAAGTAAGACAACTCTCACTATAAAATAAAAATCTGGGTATCGTTCATGATTTTACCTACTAAGGAAGGCGTATAACTCCCAACAAATATACGTGTAAAATAATTTCTTTAAGTGGTTAAGAAAAATTCTTTTTTAGATAATGTTATGATTTGAATATCATTTCAAAAATTAGTTCAAAAAACAATGGTATCTAAACACATTTATAATCCAACTGTCCAAAAACCACAATAGTGGAGAACTTAAATACAATTTCAAATATTCAAAATAACGTTCTTCTAATATATGTCCAAAAACCACAATAGTGGAGAACTTCAATACAATTTCAAATATTCAAAATAACGTTCTTCTAATATATGATTCAATAAATATTCATTAGAAACAAGGAAACATCTAATGCCATAACTTTATATTCAGTTTTATTTTTTGTTACAACATATGTTCAATGTTTTCAAAAGATACTTGAATATGCATATATCGACCACTTTTGTCCAACCTTAACGGAGTGCCTTTATTGTTGTGAAAACAATTTGTGTGTGACGTGTGTTATCGCATTTTCTTTAGTGGAAAATAGTTGGTGAAAGCACACAACAAATAGGAATGGATCATATCATGTTAAATGAGTCCATTTAAACCACCACCACCATCATGTTTATTAAAATGATCTAGAGATGGCAACAACGCGGAGCTAAGTTTAAACATTATCAACCGGTGCCACCTATATATCCCTACCCTGCCTTTAGTAAAAGATAAAATCCGTCTCTTACTTGCAATCGAGTGATAAACAAATTTTTATTATAAAACGAAGGTTTGAAGAATACCAAATTTCATTTTATGGAAAAATAATATTTGACCAGAACGAAAATTTGAATAATACCAAATTCAATTTTATGTAAAAATAATATTTGACCAGTGTCATGACTTCTCGACATAAACTCTGGCTTATTAAGAATTCTCTATTTGCAATGATAGATTGATTTAAGGATTTTTCTGTTTGGTTCCACATTTACTCACAAAAATTGTAATAAAATATATATTCTTTTTATAATAACAAAAATTAATAATCAAATTAAATACTTAAAATCATTCGAAAAATAATCATAATAGTCAACATTTTTATTTAATATATATGTATATATATTTAAAAAGTATTTAATTGATATGCACTGACAGTGTAAAATAATTTTACACTGTCATTCAATAGAAACATATCATTTTGCCATGTCATTTAAATTTTTTAAAAATTATAGTCTGACTTGACGGAATTCATGGTCATGATTGGTTGACAGTGTAAAAAAATCTTACACTGCCAATGCATCACCCATTTTCTCATTTAAAAAATTAATATAAATTCTAAATTACTAATATTTTAAGATTAAGAAAGATAAAGCAGCTCATAAAATAAATTATAATAAATGGTAATTAAACAATTTAGATCTCTTTGACCTATCAATCTAGCTAAAGTATATTTTAAAATATAATATACTCCCTCCGTCCCACAATGAGTGATCCATTTGGAATAAAATAGTATCCCAAAATATATGATCCATTTTAATTTTCAATGCAATTATTCCTATTTTACCCTCTAATTAATATTACTTTTATCATTCACAATACATTACAAGGGTACTTTAGTAAAAATATCATTCTCTCTCTTTTATTTATTCTCTTTTTCTTAATTTGTGTGAAAAGTCAACTGGATTACTCATTGTGGAACGGATGGAGTATTAACAAAGACAATATTTTTTAATAATGATTTAAAAATAAAAAATATTATAAGTAAACTATCATTTTAATTAGACTAGTGCATATTTGAAAAAGAAAAAAAATTGAAATAATTAACCCTATTCTTTTAGATGTTAATTATACTATTGTAGGGGTGGACAAATTTAAACCGACTGATTGATTCGGTTGTTTAATTTGAATATTATCGGGTTGTTTTGGTCGGGCTCAGATGTTAATTTTAAATTCGACGAAAACCGAAACCGACCGAACTTAATTAATATATTTTTTATTTATTTTTATTACTATATGAATAGCTCACTATAAAAATGAGATTCATAATGTTGCAGGATACTATTATTTTTATAAATTGACGATTATATTGTATATTCCCAAAATTACAAGATATGTAATATAAAATATTGTATATTATTTAGTTTACCGGTTAAAGTATAATAATGATCAAAATTAATGTCAAATAATATTAAAAATATTATTCCGTAATAATAATTTTTATTAAAAAAATATTTTTATTCTAAAAATTTAATATTTTTTATACAAAAATTAAAAAAAAAATTTGTAATTTTTTTCTAATAAATATTAAACCAAATAAACCGATCCGACTTAACCGCCAAACCGACTTAATCAAATCCGACAAAAACCAAAATTTTATCGGTCGAAATTGAATCATAAAAATAAAGCTGTAATTTACGTCAAATTTAAGTTTTAAGTCCATAATCGACCGATTGTCCACTCTTATACTATTGTATTGATCTTTATCTTTATTGAGTTTTCTGCTGCAATATACCGCGAACTAGAAAAGCCGCGGTTTCAATCAACATTGGAATTTTCAAAAACAAAAATAAAATTCAATTAACACTGATAAAAGTACAAAATTAAAATAGTAAATATAAAGGAAAACGCACCTGAAAATTCTCTCTTGCCGGCGGCGACGAAAGGGAGAAAACAGACACCGGAGACTCCGTATCAGATTCAAAAGAAACATCTTCAGAAGCAAAAGACGATAACAACCTCTCAAAAACTATTTCATTCATATTCTCCTCCACCACAGCTTCAACATCCCACAGAACAGAATCCTGTTTCGCAGAGCCAAACGAATCATCCGTCGTCACACTGTTCCTCCACGGCGGCGCTCCGCCGTTTCCCTTCAAATACTTCCCGCACCAACTCCTCAACTTTATCTGAAACCCATCCCTTATCAGTTCCCACTCGTTTTTTCCATCTACTAAACCTTCTTCTAACTCCGTTAATATAACCGTTTTCCCCGTCACGCCTAACCGAAACGGTATTTCCGTTGCCGTTAAGTATTTCCCGTTATAGCTCTTTAACCGTATCACGTGACGACGATTCTGTACTTCTTCTACAGTCCATTCAGCTCTTCTAACGGTTCCGTTTCTGCTCTGACGGATTTTGATTTTGCTGATTTTGTCGTCGTCGACTATTAGGTACTTATCTAAATGGCTTCGAAGCTTAATCACTTTTGATTTATTGAAAAACTCCATGATTAATTGATTAAGTGAAGCTTAATCAAATATATATTTATTTTTTGAACTAATTAATCAACTATAGTCTATAGGTATTATAAGGTGTGATTTTTTTTGGTGTTGTGTTGTATTGTTAAAACAAGTTTGGCAAGAGGTGATTAGCGAAGAGACGACACTTGAATTGCTTAGTTTTATACGTCTCTTTTTGAGGCTGAGCTTTGAAATGCATATATATGAATTTTGTTTATTCTTAGTTGAAATTTTTAAAGGAAACTTCTTGTAGAATTTGATTTGATTATATCAAAAAATTATATTGAATATATAAATGATATATGATGCAATAAAATAAATTAGATTAAATCCTATATCATCAATTCAAGTCATAAATTCTTAAGAGACAAATTTTCATATATTGACTATGTGAGTTTTAGAAATATTCATAAAAATAATGTTTATTATGACACAAATTTAAATATAATAATAAACATTTATTTTGTAATTGACTACTAAAATTTCTTCTTATTATTTTTAAACATAAACTCTCTTTATGCCACTCACTTCCTTATTATTTGAAATTCATGGGAATCACCCAATAAATTTAAATAAAGTAATATAATAGGTGTGATTTCATTCAACACAAAAATAAATGTGATTTATTAATACACCACCCATGTTTCTTAGACACCACGCGAAATTTCGTTTTTGTTCTCAGTGTTCGAATGTGCACATCCGGACGCACCATTTTTTTTAAAAATGTTGCTTTGTTCCGGATGTGCAAATCTGGAATGACAAGTTAAACGTCTTCCGGATGTGTAAATCAGTACATATTGAGCGTAAATTTGTCTGGATGTGCCCATCCGGAAAAATACCTGAAACTCATTCATTTGAAAAACACATATTAAGAAGTAATATTTATTTTAAGAAATAACAATAACATGTATTTTAGTTGTTATCATAGTGGCTAAAATCGAGGAACACTTGCTAGCTTTTCGCGCTCGATACTACATAAGTGAAGTCGAAAATTCTTATTCTAATTCTGCAAGTGGTAATAGGAGTACCACCAACTTTGTGTTGACTCTGCTGCCATTTATCTTGGATAACGTCAATGAAGTAATATTTTACTGTTGATCTTCATTTGTCCTACAATCTTCGAACCTGTAAAATATAATCCTTTTAGAATTTCATTGTAGTAGTAATAATGAAATAATCCTCTTATTCAATATTCATTAATGTGACGATATATTAATATTTATGACCAACCAATAAAACTGATTTTAAAATTTTAATTTATTTTAAAATAAAATAAAATAAAATAGTGATATGACGTGAAATAATTAATACCTATCCAATTAAATTTAAAAAGTAAGCTTAAAGAAAAAATTTAAACATTGAAAAAGTGAAAATACAATTTCCAAAACAAAACTTATATGATTACTTTCTTAACTTGAGTACAAAAGGCTAGTATTATATTTATATTTTTTAATAGTCCAAAATGCTAAATAATAATGAGTTTTTTATGCATACAAACACTTTTCTTGTATCGTGTAAGTTACTAACTACTCTCATTCTTAACCTTTCTTCTTCAAAAAGCTCAGTCTTTTCGGTGCTATGTGCCCTTACAGGTAAATAATAATGAGTTTTTTATGCATACAAACTTTTTTTTATTCATCAAGGTTTCACTCTGTAATGCATGTTTACTTCATTGACTGAAGATTAATGGTTACACCGAAACAACACATTGAAAAGATACGAAGAACAAACTTTTTTATTGGCGGGAAACCTAATCCCTTGACTCAAGATCTTCATCATGCTGTCAAGACCTTCTCCCTCCCCTCATTCGAATGTATATTAAGTTGCGACGATATATTAACATATGCGACCAACCAACAAAACTGATTTTTTATAAAAAAAATAAAGTTCTGCTATTTTTCCGGATTTGCAGATCAGGAATTTTTCCTGATGTACACATCCGAAACAAATCAATATTTTTAAAAAAAACGGTGCATCCGGATGTGCACATCCGGAATCAGGGGGCAAAAATGGAAATTCGCGTGGTGTCTAAGAAACATGGGTGGTGCAATAAGAAATGCTCAAAATAAATATTAAAAGTTGGCGGCGTCAGACATGTTGACATAAATGCTATCATGAAAGGGCCTCAATTACAAGAGACATTTAGGAATATGCTAATACTCCTGGTATCTTATGAGAAAATTTGGGAGGCCCTGAAAAATGTAGGGGATACTAAAGCTCTTGGTTTAGATGGTTTCAATGTCAAGTTATATAAGGCAATATGGAGTGTGATAAAAAATGATATAAAAGAGGTTATACATGACTTCTTCAACCATAACAGATTATATACTACAACAAATTGTGTTGTGATTACTTTAATTCCAAAAAACCTCGAGGTTAAAACCATGAGGGATATGGGGCATATAGCTTGCTACACTACCCTTTACAAGATAATTTCTAAAATCCTCACCAGAAGGCTCAATCAAATTTTAATAAGAGATAGTGGATGAGAACCTGTTTGCCTTCATACCAGGTAAAGTCATTGATAAATGTCTGGTTTTAAATGAATTTTAGATCAATTTTCTGCAGTTTTAAGCTCTTTTCCAAATGCCTGAATGCGAAACAACTTATTTTTAAGTGATTTTTGAATCTATGTCTATTTTTGGTCTCTTTGATGTTTTTGTTAGTTTTGTAGCATTTTTCGTAAAAAGGACGCGATAAAAATCGAAAGAAAACACGATGAAACGAGCCAAGTCGCGTGTCTGTAACCAACAGTGCATTCGTCAGGCGAAGGAGTGGCGGAAGGAGAGATTCGCCAGGCGAAAGCCTAGCGAGTGAGAAGTTCAATTCCAGTAGCTACTGGAAGTGCTTCGCTGGAAGATGTTTTGTATATGAACAAGGTTGATGATCAATATATGATGAAGTTGTTTGTTCTTAATGATATATTTGTGGTTTGAATCACTCTAGACATAGATTTTCCAAATCTTGACCTAATATCTTCATCTCTTAAAAACCAAACTCTAGATATAGATTTGGGGTTTAATATTCGCTTTGTATTGATCTTAACGTTCGTTGTTTCGATTGTTAGCGTGAGACATCATCTAACGATTTAAACAATGATACTCACGAATTTGCTTTAGACATAAACTTATTCGCGAGGATACATGATTGTATTGATCAGAACTAAGTTCATATGCATGATTAATCGGATACGTATGAAAAGGATTAGCGAAATCTAATCTTGACATGCTTTTCTCAAACTTAAAACATCTTTGCTCTAATTTACTTCTTTGCTACAAACTTATGTTACAAAACCAATAACCATTTGAAAACTCTTTACTTAAAACAGTAAACTATTGAACGACAAACATTAATATCACACAATCCCTGTGGATACGATAAAAACATTACAATAACATAACAAGGCGGGGGAGGCAACTTGCCAAGGTTGATAAAAACGGTAAACTCGTTGCCGGGGATTGTTGTTTGTTAGTGCAAGCATTGCAATAGTTTTTTTAGTTTTAAGTTTGTTTAACTTTTTCTTATGCTTGTTGATCTGTTTGGTTAAGTGTGCATATTCTGTTTTATGCGAGGGAAGTTACCCGCAGACCAACTTCTTTTTTATCCTGAAATCGAAAGAACTGCGTGTAAGTTAAATAGCAGAACAAGGCGGAGGAGGCAACTTGCCAAGGAAAGACGAGAACGAGACAAAAGTTCAACTTCGATACCAGTACCACAGTTACTACCAACTATGGCTGCACCACCATCACCACCACCATCTGCTTCAGTTCCTTGCACTAATAGTCTGAGGCATACTACACAGTTCGCACATAATGCTCATAATGGTCAGCATTCGGAAATGAAAACGGGTATTCTCTCTCTTTTATACCAGAATTCATTCACTGGTATGGATCACGAGGATCCCTTTACTCACTTGACTAAGTTCTATGAGATTGCGGGCGCGACTGGTGCACCCGAAGCTGAAGAAGAATCGTTGTTTAAGAGACTATTCCCGCATTCCCTCATTGGGAAGACAAAAGAATGGTATTTTGACCAATCCACTTCCATTATGACGGACTGGAATTTGCTTGAAGAAAAGTTCTTGGAACGATTTTTTCCTCACAATCGTTTCATGGAAGCTAAAACAGCAATAGCAGTTTTCACTCAAGGTGGAAATGAGTCTCTCAACGAAGCTTGGGAGAGATTCAAGTCCATGCTCAGAAAGTGTAAAGGGCACGGTTTCGATGAGCTTACTCAAGTTCATATTTTTAGAAATGGTCTTCAATTGGTTCATAAAACATTGTTGGACGCTACTGCTGGCGGATCTCTAATTAGCAAAAGTGTCGAAGAAGCCATTTCCATCATTGACAAGATGGCTTTAAATGACCTTCAAGGGAACTATAAATGTGGCCCTTCTCAAAAGAAAGCGGGAGTGCTAGAGTTGGGTACAAATGACGCAATTCTTGCACAAAACAAGTTGCTATCTTAACAGGTTGAGTTGCTCACACAATAAATGTCCAAGTTACCTCAACAGATTAAAGAGATACATGAACTTCCGAGCAAGAATGTGTAAGTAGCTTGTTGTGAGCTTTGTAGAGGAGATCACCCTACCGGGTATTGTCCTCCGCTAGTGGAAGAGGTAAATTATGCAGGAAATCAAAATCAAGGATACCAACCTCGACCACCTTACCAACAAGGCAACCAAGGGTACCAACCATGAGGTAATCAAGGTTATCAACAACCGTGGAGACCTCAAGATGTCGGACCTTCAAATCGTCAACAATATCAAAATTACACTCAACCTCCACAAGCTCAAAGTGGAAATACCAAGATAGAGGACGCTCTCACTCAATTTATGCAAATGTCAATGTCAAATCAAAAGAATACCGATGCGGCCATAAAGAATCTTGAAACGCAAGTCAGACAATTATCAAAACAATTGGCCAATCAACACAAAGGAACTTTTACGGCGAATACTCAACCAAATCCAAAAGAGAATTATAAGGCTATTCTAACAAGAAATGGAAGATAAATTGATATGGGCATAGGTGAAGTTGTATTGGAGGGGGAGGAAGTAGTTGAAAAAGAAAAAGATAGTGATGAGACTGAAGTAGAAAAAAAATGTTGAGGGAGATTTAGTTGAAAATGAAAAGAAAAAAAGTGAGGAAGAAGAAAAAAGAAAGAGAGAAGAAAAATTGAAAAATACTAGGAAGGGGAAGGAACCGTTGAGTACTATTCCGATCCAACATTTTCCATATCCTCATGCTCCATCAAAGAAAGATAGTGCGAGGCACTATGCTCGGTTTATGGATATTTTCAAACAATTGCAAATCAACATTCCATTTTCCGAGGCTTTGGAGCAAATGCCGAAATATGCTAAATTCATGAAGGATATTCTCACAAAAAAGAAAAGGTATACGGATCAAGAAACTATTATGGTTAATGCTAGTTGTAGCGCTATCATTCAACGGACTCTCCCGAGGAAAGAAAGTGATCCGGGACGAGTCACTTTGCCGGTTACAATAGGAAATATCTATGTTGGCAACGGGTTGATCGATTTGGGCTCTAGTATCAATTTGATACCTTTGTCTATTGTGAAAAGGTTGGGACAGATGGAATTGAGAACCCCTCAAATGACATTGCAACTTGCCGATAAATCTACTACCCGTCCTCACGATGTAGTGGAAGATGTATTGGTTAAGGTGGACAAATTCTTATTTCCTATCGACTTTGTGGTGATTGAAATGGAGGAAGATGAAGACCCTCCATTGATTCTTGGAAGACCATTTATGAAAACTGCTAGAATGACCATTGATATGGACGATGGTCTTATGAAGGTTAGAGTCCAAGATGAGGAGGTTTGTTTCAATCTATTTGAGGCCATGAAGCATAAAAAGGACAAAGGCGATTGTTTTAGAATAGATGCAACAGAGAAGGCGATTGAAGAAGTAAAGGAGAAATTACAAGTTCCAACCCCATTACAAAAAGTTCTCACAAATGCTCTTCAAAGTATCGATTAAGCCGAAGAAAAAGATATCGAAAAGTGTTTACGAGAACTAGAAGAATTGGATGAAATTCCTCCTTTGAAAGAAAGGGTGGAAATCTTGAAGAAGGAAAATAATGAGGAAATAAAACTTGAATTGAAGTTGTTGCCATCTCATCTTAAATATGTTTTTCTAGATGATGAGGGGCATAAACCGGTGATCATAAGCACAGAGCTAACCACAATGGAGGAGAAAAAATTAATGAGTGTTTTGAAGAAGAATCAAGAGCCAATGAGATGCACTCTTTCCGATTTAAAAGGGATAAGTCTCTCTTATTGTATGCATCGAATATTCATGGAAGAAGATTTCAAATCGGTCGCTCAACCGCAATGCCGCTTAAATCCCACCATGAAAGAGATGGTTAGGAAGGAAGTGGTAAAAATGTTAGATGCCAAAATGATTTATCCCATTTCTGATAGCCCATGGGTTAGCTAGCCCGGTACAAGTGGTGCCGAAAAAAGGCGGATTGACGGTTATCCGAAACGAGAAAAATGAGTTAATCCCAACAAGAACCGTGACCAGGTGGAGAATGTGCATCGACTACCGTAGGTTAAACCAAGCTACGAGGAAAGATCATTTCCCTCTTCCATTCATGGATCAAATGCTCGAGAGGCTTTTCGGTCAACAATTCTACTGTTTTTTGGATGGTTATTCGGGTTACAATCAAATTATTGTGAACCGTGAGGAACATGAAAAAACTGCTTTCACGTGCTCTTTTGGAATCTTCGCGTATATGAGGATGTTGTTTAGGTTGTGTAATGCACCGACGACTTTTCAAAGGTGTATGCAAGCAATATTCTCAGATTTGATCGAAAAGACAATTGAGGTTTTTATGGATGACTTCTCGGTTTTTGGGCAATCGTTTGATATTTGTTTGAAAAACTTGGACGCGGAATTGGAACGGTGTGTGGAAACCAACTTGGTACTCAATTGGAAAAAATGTAACTTCATGGTGGCCGAAGGAATTGTGCTCGGCCACAAGGTTTCTTCAAAGGGCCTTGAAGTAGATCAAGCCAAGGTGGATGTTATTGAGAAATTGCCACCATCGTTGAATGTAAAAAGCTATAAGGAGCTTTCTTGGACATGCGGGATTTTATCGGAGGTTCATCAAGGATTTCGCAAAGATAGCAAAGCCTTTGAGCAATTTGCTCAACAAAGATAAGTCCTTTGATTTTGATGAGTCATGCATGGTCGCTTTTAATTCTTTAAAACAAAGTTTGACTACCACACCTATAATCATCGCACCCAATTGGAAAATGGATTTTGAACTCATGTGCGACACGAGCGATTATGCGGTAGGTGCAGTATTAGGTCAACGGAAAACAAATTTTTTTCATGCTATACACTACACTAGCAAAGTCTTGAATGAAGTTCAAGTAAACTATGCAACAACCGAAAAAGAGTTGCTTGTGATAGTGTATGCATTGGAGAAATTTCGGTCTTATTTAATTGGGTTTTGAGTAGTGGTTTACACGGATCATGCGACGATTAAGTATTTACTTACCAAGCCAGACTCAAAACAAAGGCTAATTCATTGGATCCTGTTGTTACAAGAATTTGACCTAGAAATTCGTGACAAAAAGGGATCTGAGAATTTGGTGGCAGATCACTTATCCCGCCTTGTAAATGTTGAAGTGACCAAAAATGAATTAGAGGTCAAGGAGGAATTTCTGGACGAAAAGTTGTATATGGTGCAAGTTAGACCATGGTTTGCCGACTTGGCTAATTACAAAGCCGTCGAATTAATACCGGATGGTCTAACTCATCATCAGAAAAAGAAATTTTTATCTGACGCCAAGTCTTTTGTTTGGGACGAACCATATTTGTTTAGGCTTGGTGTCGATAACATTTTGAGAAGATCTGTGTCAAAAGAAGAAGCCACTAGCATACTTTGGCATTGTCGCAACTCTCCTTATGGAGGGCATTTTAATGGTTAAGAACGGCAACGAAAGTCCTCCAATTGGGCTTTTATTGGTCTTCTTTATTCAAAGATTCCCATGTGCATGCACAAAGTTGTGACAAGTGTCAAAGGAGTGGTGGAATTTCAAAACGGCATGAAATGCCTTTACAAAACATGTTGGAAATTGAGGTGTTTGATTGTTGGGGAATAGACTTTGTCGGACCTTTTCCATCATCGTTTTACAATGAGTATATTTTGGTCGCAGTTGATTACGTATCCAAATGGGTAAAGGCAAAAGCATGTGCTAAAGCGGACGGAAAAATTATGATAAAATTGTTGAAAAAAACACATTCTTTTCTCGATTTGGTACTCCGCGGGTGTTGATAAATGACGGAGGATCCCACTTTTGCAACACTCAGCTTGAAAAAGCCTTGGAGCAATACGGTGTAAAGCACAAAGTTGCAACACCATATCATCCACGGGCCAATGGGCAAGCCGAGGTATCAAACCGTGAAATTAAAAGGATCTTGGAAAAAACGGTGTCGTCCTCGAGAAAGGATTGGTCAAATAAGCTCGACGATGCTTTGTGGGCCTATCGGACAGCTTTTAAAGCTCCGATTGGTCTCACACCTTTCAAAATGGTCTATGGTAAGAATTGTCATTTGCCGGTGGAGTTGGAACATAAGGGCATTTTGGGCCTTGAAATTTATGAATTTTGATCCAACTTTAAGCGGAGAAAGAAGAAAGATACAATTGCATGAAATGGAGGAATTGCGCCTCCAAGCGTATGACTCCAACAAGCTGTACAAAGAGCGAGTGAAAACTTACCATGAAAGAAAGATAGTGACCAAACAGTTTGAAGTAGGACAGCTGGTCTTACTTTTCAATTCTCGATTAAAATTGTTCCCTGGAAAATTGAAATCTAAGTGGTCTGGTCCGTTCCGGATTCGGGAGATCAAACAATATGGGGCAATAGTCATTGAAGACACAAAGTCAAATGAGAGTTGGACTGTAAATGGTCAGAGGTTGAAGATTTATCTTGGTGGTGATTTCAAGCGGAATCCCTCCGTAGTGCCTTTTTGTGATCCTTGAGGTTGCATTGGACCGTCGAGCTTATCCGACGTTAAACAAACGCTTGTTGGGAGGCACCCCAACATTGTAAGTATTTCATCTTTGCTGTGGTAAGTTTTGATTTATGTGAAAATAGTAGTGATTTTGGAAAGTTTTGAAAAATTCTACATTACACCCTTGACAGCAGAGAATTCTGCTTCTGGTGTAATTCGCATGGCGAATCTAGTCTTCGCCAGTCTCTCACCACATATTCGCCAGGAAAATATGGCGTGACGCTGCTGGTGGATTTTGCAGAGAGAAAAAGAAAAAGAAAAAAAGTTTAATAATTAATTTAGGGTCCACTTGGGACCACTTGTTTTATTTTTCCTTATCTTTCCTTTCCTATCACTTTCACTTTTCCCCCTTTCACATTTCACTCTCACTCATTTCACTCTTTCTCTCACACACTTTTCACTCTAAACCCCACTCTTCCATAACTCTCAATTTCACTCTTCCATCACTCTCAGTCTCACTTGAGGTAAGTTCTTGTTCTTAATTTGTTTTAATTTAACTTGTTTATTTTTAGATTAGGGTTTGAATTTCACAACTGTTAGGGTTATTGTTGAAACCCTAGAAACAATGTTAGGAGTATAATTGTTGTTAAATTGTTGATGTCGTTTATAGGGTTAGATTGTGAATTGAATTATGGAAGATGACCCCCCTGCATGTTAAATTTTTTGGGTTCGTAGAAATTCGCCTGGCGAGCGTGAGGTGAGCCTTCGCTTCAGCTTCGCTTGGCGAACGTGCAGCGAGACATCACCCCTGCTTCGCCTGGCGAGCATGGGGCGAGTGACCTGTTTCAAAAAAATTTCTGTTATGTTATGTATTATTCTGTTCTTTTTACTTCTTATCTTATTTGTTTTAAATTTCTGCTTTGAATTTGTTTTTACTGTTTGGATTTTGCTAACAATTGAAAACAATTATGTTGCTTTGTGTCTTGTCTAATTTTTCAGATGGCTCCTAAAACCAGAGTAACTGGTGGGAAAAAGCAGAAGACTGTTGTTGGAAGCGGTTTCGGGCAACAAAGTGAGGTGGATCTAACTCGGTTCTTAAGTGCTGCTCATGCTGCCCGGTATACCATGCTTGAAGGCCGGCAATTTCTGTCTGAGAAAAGGTTTGATATTCATCCCGAGGGGCCGTACAAGAAGTTGGCTAAAATTTTCAACAATAAGAAGTGGGGGCATTTGATAAATCCTTTGGATGCAATCAGTTACGAGTTAGTCCACGAATTCTACGCAAATGCTCTCGAATTGCCCCAAGCTCAAGGAGAGATGCAAGTGTTCCGATTCATCACGTATGTTCGTGGCAAGGAAATCAGATTCGATCGTGAGGACATAAATAACCTGTTTGGAAAACCAAGTTCTTTAGGGATGTTTGAAAAAGATGATTACACTAGGGAACTTGGCGCTCATCTAGATCACGATAAAATTGCCAGGACCATTTTGTTCAAAGGAAAAAGTGTGGAAAGGAACCACCAAGGAGAAGCCATCCAGTATAGGAGGGAAGACATGCCTCCGGATGTGCAAGTTGTACTTCTTCTCATCCTCTATAACATCAAACCCAAGATGCACCGTTCCTCAATACCGGGTGATGTTGCCCTCCTTTTATATTACATTATACAAGACAAAGAGGTTGATGTAGCTCAGATTATTTCGACTGAAATGAAGAATTTTATTGAGAACACGCGAAGACCCGAGGTACATTCTGCTACACCTATCATTTTTCCTTGTTTTGTAACTGCTCTTTGTCTTAAAAACTGGATACTGATGCCCGACGTGATTAATGAGAAGAGGAAGGGGCTCATCAATGATGATTATATTGAGCGATATTGTAAGAATAAGTTGATTGAGAAGAGCAAGGGTGTAAGTGTAGGTCAATCATCCCGCTCGCAAGCTAGTGAGCAAACTTAGTCTCTTGATTATTCAACATGGGATCCTAGAATGCGAGCGGCATTTAATTACTCTTGGGATATGGCTGAGGCATATAAAAGATCATCGGAATTCAATTTCAACTATATGCAACAGCTCTACTAGTTTCAGACCACACCGCAGGAAGTTGTCCCTTTTCCTACTCGGACAAATTATGATAATTATGCAAACTGGCTTGTGGGCAGGCGTCCATTCTTTTCAGGGGGAGGTACAACTGGAGCTGTTGGTGCTGATGGTGATAATGATGATGATGATGATGAAGGTGATGAGATGCAAGATGATCTGAATGACTTGATTAATTAGAGGAGACTACAAAGTGAAGAATTTTTATTTGTTTTGTCATTTATTTCATGTATTTTATTTTTAGCTTTATAATATTAACAAGTACTTTTGGGTCGCTTCGGAGAATTTCTGTTGTAGCATTTTGCCGCTTCGGCGAGTACATTTTCGGTGTGTTTACACCATAACTTATAATATTTCAGTTGGTTAAATTTTGTTTTAGTTTAAATTCTGTTTTTTTTGTGAATCATGAACCCGAATTTTAACCCGTTTTGAAGAGCATTTAAGCTAAGCTTGTAGCATTGTTAAAGTTGGGGAGAATGGTTTACTTTGAAAGGAGAAAAAGGAATTGGTGATACAATGCATTCTAAGAAAAAGAAATCAAAAACAAAAAGAAAGAAAAAGAACAAAAAGCACAAAAAGAAAAGAAAGTCAAAAGAAGAGAATGCATTGTGAAAGGAAGGAATAAGGTGTGAAAAAGAATGAAAAAGTTGAAAAAGAAATGCGCTTCATAGTTATTAGTCGTTTTTTGTTCAATGGCCGTGTAGATATGACCCTTCTTTTTAACCCAAGCCAAATTACAACCATAAAAGTCCTTAGTGATCTTTGTTTCTACTTGTTTTTTATATAACTTTGTGAGAT
Source organism: Lathyrus tuberosus (assembly GCA_022829125.1). NCBI lineage: Eukaryota > Viridiplantae > Streptophyta > Magnoliopsida > Fabales > Fabaceae > Lathyrus > Lathyrus tuberosus. Next base: position 910,445 of record JALAZF010000199.1, on the reverse strand, counting down.
GAATGCATGAATGATTCCGGATGTGGCACGATTGCTTGTGAGAGTGTTTTGTCCGTGTGAAATTATGTACATAGTGTGTTTGATAATAAGTGAATTTAGGTGATTCAACTTGAACTTGTAGGTACTTGATTTTGCATTGTATGATGTTGTGTTTAGAACTTAATTCATAATCATGTTTTGATTCTATGCAACTTTGTGTAAATACTTTGTGCGTGTATTTGTCGAGTTTGAACCATTGATGTTTTCGGTTGATTTGGTGCTTTGAAATATTGCTTGTGATTGTTGGAACTTATTTTTGTTTGAGGGAAAACAAAGAGGCAAGTTGGGGAGAGTTTGATAAGTGTCTGGTTTTAAATGAATTTTAGATCAATTTTCTGCAGTTTTAAGCTCTTTTCCAAATGCCTAAATGCAAAACAGCTTATTTTTAAGTGATTTTTGAATCTATGTCTATTTTTGGTCTCTTTGATGTTTTTGTTAGTTTTGCAGCATTTTTCGTAAAAAGGACGCGGCAAAAATCGTAAAAAAACACGATGAAACGAGCCAAGTCGCGTGTCTGCAACCAACAGTGCATTCGCCAGGCGAAGGGGTGGCGGAAGGAGAGATTTGCCTGGCGAGCCAACTGGCGAGTGAGAAGTTCAATTCCAGTAGCTACTGGAAGTGCTTTGCTGGAAGATTCGCCATGCGAAGATGTGGCGAAAGAGATTCGCCTGGCGAGGCTGAAATTCGCCTGGCGAGTTCAAGATATTTTTCCAACTTTCTTTGCACTGTTCTATCACGTGGATGTTCTTAAAGGTTTCGCCAGGTGAATTTTGGAGCTCGCCTGGTGAATTTGTCTGGGCAGAAAGTGCCATTTAGGGTATTTTGTAGATATTTTTGAATATAACACTTTTGTAAAGAATCATTGTAACCTAAAATACTCTCTGGAGCTCAAAAACTTCATCTTTTATTATTCTTAGGATCCAAAGCTTTTATGCTTCAATCCTTGAATCTTTGAAGATTGATGCCACAAAAGCTTTGTCTATTACTTCTTGATCAAGCTACCATGACAATGGGTAGCTAAACACATCTTGTGTTAAGATTAGAGGTAGTTAATCTTGCTTATATGTATTTCTTTTGATCTTTCGTATATGAACAAGGTTGATGATCAATATATGATGAAGTTGTTTGTCCTTAATGATATATTTGTGGTCTGAATCACTCTAGACATAGATTTTCCAAATCTTGACCTAATATCTTCATCTCTTAAAAACCAAACTCTAGATATAGATTTGGGGTTTAATATTCGCTTTGTATTGATTTTAACGTTCATTGTTTCGATTGTTAGCGTGATACATCATCTAACAATTTAAACAACGATACTCACGAATTTGCTTTAGACATAAACTTATTCGCGAGGATACACGATTGTGTTGATCGGAACTAAGTTCATATGCATGATTAATCGGATACATATGAAAAGGATTAGCGAAATCTAATCTTGACATGCTTTTCTCAACCATACAACATCTTTACTCTAATTTACTTCTTTGCTACAAACTTATGTTACAAAACAAAGAATCAATTGAAAAACCCTTTACTTAAAATGATTCGACAATTGAACGGCAAACATCGATAACGCACAATCCCTGTGGATACGATACAAACACCCCCCAAAATATTCTTCAACAGTCATTCATGATAATATCATCATTCCTCAGGAGTTGCTTAGAGGATACAATAAAAAGCACATATCCCCTAGATGTGCTATTCAAATTGATATCCAAAAAGCCTACGACATAGTGGACGACATAGTGGAATGGAGAGCACTGGAAATAATTTATGAGAAAGACGAGTTTTCCAGAAAAATTTACAAAGTGGGTTATGGCGTGTGTTAGTACAGTGTCCTATATGTATAATATAAATGAGCAACATAGTGGAATTTTGCAAGCAAAGAGAGGTCTTAGGTAGGGAGATCCAATATCCCCTGTTTCTGATTGTCATGGAATACATGAGTAGATGTATGAAGAAATTACACAAAATCCCTAACTATAATTTTCACCAAAAGTGTGAGAAGTTGAATATTACTAACATTTGTTTTGCAGATGACCTCATATTCTTTGCTAGAGGAGAGGCAATATTGGTGGAAATTATGATGCAAGAGTTCCAAAGTTTCTCAGAAGCTATAGGTTTGCAGGGTAATCCTTCAAAATGCAAAGTGTATTTTGAGGGTGTTCATGAACAGATGCAGCAGAAAATCCTGATGGCCGCCAAATTTACAAAGGGAGATTTGTCATTCAAATATCTTAGAATCTCTTTATCATATAGAAAGCTGAACATCCATCAATACACGCCTCCTGTGGATAGAATTGTCAAAAGAATCAAACACTGGACGACTACCTTATTGAGTAATGCATGAAGGAAACATCTTATCAATAGTGTTATTTTTGCTATTGCTATGTATTGGATGCATGTCTTTCAAATCTCAACTAAAGTGATCCATCAAATTAAGGTTATATGTAGAAGTTTTATGTGGAGTGGCACAACAAAGATAAGTAAAAAAGCCCCAATTTCTTGGGATAAGGTTTGCAATCCGAAGGTTGCTGGAGGTTTAATCATCATTTCCTTAAAAGAATGGAATAAAGCAACTATTACCAAGTTGTTGTGGAATCTTCAAGCTAAGGCTGACAAGACGTGAGTAAAATAAATAGACGCTTACTATTTAAAGGGTGCAGTTGTAATGTAGTGGCAACCTCCTACAAGTTGTTCTTAGCTGTGGAAGAAGATTGTGATTTGCAGGGAGGAGGTGGCCTTAATGCGGTATTGGAACAAATTTGTGCAGCAGGGTCAATACAAAATAGAGAACATGTAAAAAGAGATAAGGGGGTCCAAAGACCAAGTGGCTTGGAAGAAGATCCTCTTCACAAATCATGCTAGACCCAAAACAACATTTGCTTTATGGCTAGCTTTACATGACAGGCTCCCAAACAAAGACAAACTTGGGAGATTTGGAATCATAACAGATGGAAAATATGCTTTCTATGCAAAAACTAAATCGCTCGATCAACTAATGTTTGATTGTGAAACAACAAAAATTGTTTGGAAAGCACCTAAGCTTGGTTGTGCTATATGAGAAAGCCTATAAGATAGACAAATGAGAATGTCTAGTTAATCTGTGAAGTGAAAAATAAAGGTTGGAAGCGAAATATTTTGAAGATGGCCGCTGTAGAAACTGTATATAGCATTTGGAGAAATAGGAATGACAGTATTTTTGCTCAAAAACCTATAGATACATACTTAAAAGAAACAATAATTCAAAATATAGTTGAGAAATGCACTATGCATGGAACTTTAAAGAGTCATATTAATATTAGGACTCTACATATAGAATAGTGTTGTTGTGTTGTTCGTTTTTCCTTGATCTTATGGAATCGGAGTGTTTGTAACTTTTTTTGTAATAAAAAGTCATTTATTCCAACAACAAAATATTAAAAAAAAAAGGCAAAAATACTAGTTAGGTCCTTTAAGTTATTTAAAAATAACAAATTAGTCCTTTAAGTTTTTTTGTAACACTTTGCTCCTTTATGTTGACAAACGTTTGTGTCATTGCCCTTTTTAAAAATTTCCGTTACAAAAACACATATGTGGCACAAATGAAGCACAATTGGCATTTAACTGAGATGAGTTGGCATTGAAGGTTGCTGATTTGACTTTTCTCTTGTTGTTTCTTATATTTATGGATTTCAAAACTCTAAAACTCAATACATTTCAAGAACACTCATGAGCTCATAAACACAAAAATGGCAAAACTCTGAATCTCAACAATTTGAACTGGTTTTTCGCGCTGATCACGAATATGTAATTAGTTTTGCGTTTGATTGTGTATTTTGGTCGGATTTAACGATTTTTCATTATGTATTTCGTCCACTTTTTTCCCTGATTCTCACGAACCATAACTTGTTTGATAAATTTGATTGCATATTTGGATTCAGGGTGAAAATCCAAGTCCAACAGTATATAATTTGTAATTTATTTCATTACTTTTGTGATTTCCAAATTTTTGCTCATGAATATTGTTAAATATGATGAACATTTGTGAAAGTGATGAACATAAGTGAGCAAAATCCAGATTCGATCCATGCCTTTGGCTTAATCTGGCATTTTTTTGTTTTTGTTTTGGTTTTATGAGATTCCTCTTGCAGAACTAACAACAACTTCAATGTTATGTAGTATAGAATTCAAAATTATGTGAATCTTTTCATTTCTTGCAAATTATGAATTGTTTGGTTCACAATAAAAGTTTTATGGAGGATATTGGTTTTATACAAGGAAAATTATAGAATAAGATGAAGAGTTAATCAAAATCCAAAAAATAAAATAAAAATAAAAATAAAAAAATCAATTAAAATCCACGTGAAATTAAAAAATAAATATAAAATAAAATAAAATAACACATCATCTCAATTAAATGCCACATGTGTTCCGTTTGTGGCACATATGCGTTTTTGTAATGGAAAATTTAAAAAAGGACAACGACGCAAACGTTTGTTAACATAAAGGACCAAAGTGTTACAAAAAATACTTAAATAACTAGGATTTTTTTTTTAAACTAACACACTTTTTCAAAAAAAATACCAAAAAAACTGATTTTTCAAACTATTTACGAAAATGACAGGGTTTGGAAAAGGGTCCCAAGGGTGGCGCCATATGGAATGGCGCCTCAGTTAGAGGCCACAAGCCATTTCATATGGCGCCTCAGGCAAAATTCTTTGCCCTAGAAAATTCTCTGAGGAGGAGCCAAATGAAATGGCGCCTCAGGGTATTTTCCTTTTTTTTTTTAATTTTATTTTTAATCTGAAATAAAAAAAAAAGTGTTTTTTTAATTTAGTGCATAAGCATGCTTCTGGTAGCCAGCGGCGAAGTTCCCTGTGCAAATGCTCCAACGTCTGAGTGTTCCAGAGTCGCACCTCCAACGGAGGCTTGACTGCTGAGTATATAACTAGAGCATTTCGTTTCATCAGTGGAAACTCTGGCCACTTTTCCTCCTCTGCTGCTGATGACGACGACGGTCGGCTATTTGAGAATGAAGACATGGTGTTGAGAAAGAGAGACTTTGGGAAATTGGTGAGGGAAGGGAGGCAATTAGGGTTTGTGTTGCTGAGTTGTTGTGCAAAAACAAGTGAGGGAGAGCCCTTATTTATAGGCTAATGATAACCTATAAAATAATATAATTTTTAGTATATTAAAAAAATATAAATTAAACTTAAAAAATAAAAAAAAATAAAAAAAAATGGTCTGAGGCGCCATTTCATATGGCTACTCCTCAGGGAATTTTTTTAGGGCAAATATATGGCCTGAGGCGCCATATGAAATGGCTTGTGGTCTCTAACTGAGGCGTCATTTCATATGACGCCACCCTTGGAACCCTTTTCCAAACCCTGCCATTTTCGTAAATAGTTTGAAAAATCAGTTTTTTTGGTATTTTTTTTGAAAAAGTGTGTTAGTTTAAAAAAAATTCTAAATAACTAACTTGTTATTTTAAAATAACTTAAAGGACTTATACAATATTTTTGCCTAAAAAAATTATTTTCTTAACAAAGAGAAATAATGTAAAATTCATTTTTTAACATTCTTTTAAAATTATTATTTTCCTAACTTAAATAACATAAAATTACATAAAACTTTATATTAATATATATTTTAGAGCACAAATTTAAATTAAAAATATTATATTTTTATTTCTTTGCTCCGTCCAACATATCTAGAGACTAAAATAATATTTGAAATTTAGTATTTTAAAAATAATATAAATAAAATTGAAGTATTTTGAACGTAATTAATTTTTATAATCTTAAATATTACAGAAATAAATATAAAATATATTGGAAAATCTATAATTTTAACAAATATATTAATAATAAAAGTATTATATAATTTAAAATAATTCATATTAATAAAATTATAATTTAAAATTTAAAAAAAAATCAAGCACAATAATATGCTTTTTTTTTTATTTGACAATGACATGCTTTAGTATTTGTAAATTTCCCCATTTACTTTTAAAAAGGCAACACGCTGTTGTTTGATAAAAGAGCACATAAGAAGAATTTATAATAATGTGTTTTCATACGGAATAGACTACCAGTAATATGCGAGACTGAGAATACAAGAACCGGCGTTGAAACTTGAAATTACAAAGAAACTATGGTTGGTTTCTGGATGTTGAAAATCAATATTATTATATTTAATTTATTTTTTATCTAACAGATTAGTGATGAAAATTTCAATTATTAAAAATAAGTATGTAGGATGTCTACTATTTAAGCTATTCATTGTCTTAACGGCACAATGTTTTTTTATCAAGTTGTCTGATGATTATAATTTAAAAGTGAATAAAGCCACAATGTTTTTTTTATTAAGTTGTGTAATGATTAGAATTTAAAAGTGAAGAAAGAAAGTGAAGAAAGAGTGTGTCGCAGGTTCAAATTCACCGTTCATTAGTAGAGGTTTTGTTTAAATTTAGAGTAAAATTCTGTATGAAATGATCAAACACAAGAATTGTTAGTACGTAGTGGAATTCGACTTCAGGATATTGAGAGGAACACACTCTTAAGACTCAAGTCTTTACTACTAAACCAATGCTTGAGGTTGATCCTCTACAAGTTAACAAGTGAGCAGACTTAATGGAACATTATTATTATTATATTTATGGCATAATTAGTTTCAAAGTCTCTTAACTTAATTTAATATTGTCGTTAAAAATTTTAAATAAAAAAATGTTAATTTAGTTACGTAGCATGACAGGTTTGCAAGCTGAGTCAACATATATATTAAAAAAAATTAGTAAGAGACTCGTGCGTTCGCACGGGGGTTTGTAGTTAAGTTTAAAACGAAAAAATATAAATTGAGATATTAAATAATTATGAACTTGATTTTTTATTGATCAATATGAGATACAATATCATTAATAAAAAATAAAGGATAAATAGAAAGATGGTGATGTAATATGCATAAAAATAGGGTTTAATAATAATAAAGGTTATCTAATATAAGAAATGGGCCAAAAATATAATAAGAGTAATAATATAAATCAATTATAATTAAGGGAATGCAAACTGAGTTTTTAATTAGTATAATAATAATGATAAAATCTGAAACGATAGGCCAATAGAAAAAAAGGTATTGTGGTGATAGTGTCCCGTGAAAATAATGAATTTCAGTGATAAAAGTTACAAGAGTTGGTAGCTTTGTGTTTTAATTGCAATCCAACCGATTCTCCAGGTTTTAATTACAAGAATAAATTAATGATAGATCAACATCTACTAAATAACAGCAAATTATCATGACTATGACAATGAAATGGTTCTACAATCATATTATAGTAAAAAGATTGAAATACATATTAATCAAATACTTTTTATTCCTTCTTTTTTGCCTCATTCGCAATTCCGGTCCTCTGCGACAAAAATAACCAAAGTGAATAGACAAACCATATCAACGCAATCATCTAGAAAACTTTTTCAGCAACAAAAGAAGGTCATTCTTCCTATTCAACTACTCACTTTGGTGAATGCTTTTACAAAGTCGTAATCAAATTAAATAAGGTCGTTGTTCCTACAGTGAAGCATACTTATCACATCAGTATAATCTTTTGAAATAATGTCAATGTAGTAATTATTAGAGCAATAAAATAAAAAGTTTCAAGGTTGACATAAACAGGTAAGTGCTGCAAACCACATGCTCTAACCACAATTGCAGTATTTAAGGCATTTGCTCCCTGAGAATATTTTGATAATGATCATATTTTACAGAAAGCAAAAGTTAAAGAGAATAGATGATAAAGGCCAAGAGTTTACCGCTCATACATGCTCACTGTAAAGACCATATAAAAATACATGCATCAAATCATATATTATACATGAGTTTCACTTTTGGTACTGAAACATAATAAGTTCCTAGTTAACACATTATATATATAAATGCCCCTAATACAAAAGAACTAAAAGTCTAAGGCATTACATATACAAGATGTTCCAAAATGATAAAAACTAAGAACTAGATCAATACAATGATCTCAAAACATAACGCCATAGCGGAAGCCATGCCATCACAAAACCACGATCCGTAAGGAAAGTCAAATAACCTTGTCCTTACCCTTCGCCAAACCTGCAGAACCTGTGATGTAAACAACAACAGTGGGGTGAGATACATCAAATCTCAGTGAGTTCCCTATCTTAAAGTCCTCTCGGCTCTACAAGGTTCTAACAAAGTCCTAACTCATGTCCAAGGGGAAAGGGGAAAGACCATGAGTACACACACACTATATGGACACATGTTATGAGTTCATCAACTCACAATATCACTAATCCGTAACCACACCAAGGCATCCCCTTTTCCCGTCCGCTTCTACGTCTAGAAGACGACCCGAGTCATGGATCCTTGCAACCTACTTGACATACGAATGGATTCGGGTTCTACGGGCCATTAACCGTTATGAACCGTCACTTCTCACGGGCCATTAACCGTCACAAGCCTACGCTCCATGGGCGCCATTCGTACTAAAATGAAATGCGGGAATCAAACCTGCCAAGTAGTGGTGCACATGTTTCAGAGGAGCTCGAGACCCATGAAACGCACTCGCAAAACACATAATAACCGGTTACGATTACGTGATCACACACAGTCGTGATTGTATTCAACAATCACAAGGCCATTACGCCTTATCACAACCAAACGGTTAACACACATGTTCCATACTAGTGTTCAATCATTTATATTTTTCCGACACTGCTTAGGGTAATTGTCCTCACTCTACTTATTCCATATTTTAATCATGCTTACATTTTCAACAACCATTACACACCAAAATCAACAAAACGACACAATTCCAACCATTCCGATATAATTAAATCGGCCGTCAATCTTAAAACCAATGTAATAAGAAAGTACATTTTATTACCTTTCCAACGATACCAAAATTGTTCCATTCCGAGTTACGGATAAAAAGTTACGGCATTGGAAACAATCGATCGGGAAAATAAATCACAACAGCAGGATTCTGTAACTCTCCTGGCCGTACGCGTATTGGTACTCCCCTTACGCGTATTGCCCAAATGCTCGCCCGGCCATACGCGTATTGCCCCAAGCGATACGCGTATTGCCCAAAATCTCCGGCCATCCATACGCGTATTGCCCTTGCCGTACGCGTATTGACCAGCTCCATACGCGTATTGACATGCTCCATACGCGTATGGGCAGAGGAAAAATGCAGAAGTTCCTGCAGAATTTCTCTGCTACGGGTTGATCCAAAATCAACCCCAAATCCCATTTTCATCAATCAAAATGCATCAAAACATGTTATAACCTCACAACCAGTATAACATATAATCAAACATTGCATTTATCAGTTAGATTCACGAATTTTGTGCAAAAGATTCAATTTTCACAATTTCTAATCTAACTCTAAACTCAAAATAATCCTACTCTAAAGAGTCTAACTAGAACCCACCTGGATTACTAGACGAGGAGGTTGAAATTGAGACGAATTGATGAAGAACAGATGAATTGATGATGATTCTTGAGCTTTTGGAAATTTTCTCTCCTTTCCTTCTTCTACTTTTCCTTTCTCCTCCTTTTCCTTTGTTTTTCCTTCTTTCTATCTTTCTCTTTAGCTTTGTTTGGTTTTCAAGGAAAATGAAAAGAAAATAGATAGTATAGAAACTATCATTTTTAGTAACACTACTAAATGTCCAAAATTAGCTCAAATACATCAAATTATAAAAACTCAACGTTAAATACTATTAATTTAATCAACTCTGAGTTCGTCAGTTTACTCTAATTATTTTATCAAATAATTTCTCAGAGTACTCCGGAACCCAGTTGATCATAATAATATTAACTCGAGCGTTTATAAATTTACGGGGTATTACATCCTCCCCCCCTTAAATAGAAATTCGTCCTCGAATTTAGAATATTACCTGAACAGATGTGGATAAGATTCTCGCATTTCCGATTCTAGTTCCCAAGTAGCATCGCCCGGATGCGTCATATCCCATTGCACCTTAACAAGTGGAATGTCTTTGTTCCTTAACACTTTTGTTTCCCTTCCCACAATACCACTCGGTTGTGGTTCAAAAGTCAAATCCGCTTCAATTTCCACTGATTCGGGTAGAATTGGCTGAAGAGGATCAGGAATAAACTTACGGAGCTGAGATACGTGAAAAACGTTATGCATCTCGGATAGAGAGGGTGGTAAGGCTAATCGATAAGCAACTTCACCAATCCTTTCTAAAATCTGATACGGTCCCACGTATCTCGGACTTAACTTACGTGACTTAAACAGTCCTTTCAATCTCAATCTCGGAGTAACTTTCAGAAATACATGGTCGCCTTCCTCAAATTCCAAAGGTCTCCTACGATTGTCCGCATAACTCTTTTGACGATCTTGTGCTTGTTTAACCTTCTCGCGGATCATTCGAATCTTTTCCGTAGTCTCTTGAATAATCTCGGGTCCCAAAATTCTATCTTCGCCAATTTCAGCCCAACACAAAGGTGTCCTACACTTCCTCCCATACAATGCTTCATACGGAGCCATACCGATGCTCGCATGATAACTATTGTTATAGGAAAACTCAATTAACGGCAAAAGTTCTTTCCAATTCCCTCTACTCTCTAGCGCACAAGCTCTTAACATATCCTCCATCGTTTGTATTGTTCGTTCAGTCTGACCATCCGTTTGAGGATGATTCGACGTGCTCAAACTCAAATTCGTACCCATCGCTTGTTGGAACACTTTCCAAAATCTCGAAGTAAACTTCGGATCTCTATCGGACACAATACTAGAAGGAATACCATGCAATCTCACAATCTCAGCAATAAACAACCTTGCAAGATGACTTGCCTTATAAGTAGTCTTTACGGCTAAGAAGTGTGCAGATTTCGTTAGTCGATCTACAATCACCCAAATAGAATCATACCCACCTTGGGTACGGGGTAAACCCACTGCAAAATCCATAGAAATACTATCCCACTTCCAAACTGGAATATCCAAAGGTTGTAACAAACCGCCCGGTCTTTGGTGTTCAATCTTCACCTGTTGGCACACCGCACATTCTGACACATATCCCGCTATATCCTTTTTCATCCCAGACCACCAATAATCCTTCTTTAAATCCTGATACATCTTCGAAGAACCAGGATGTATCGTAAAAGTACCTTTATGAGCTTCGTCTAAGATCTTCCTTTTCAATGCCTCATCTCTCGGAACACAAATCCTTTGATTAAACAGAACAATCCCATCTGTCGCTCGTGTAAAACCTGGTTGAAGTAACAATTCTTGTAACTCTTCTTCTAACAATTGTGTCTGTTGAATCTCAACTCTCAAAGTAGAATTGACATTCAAATTTCCCATAATTACACCATTCGGAGTCCACGCAAACTGGAGATTAAGATCTCTAAACTTTTCCAATAATGAATACTCCAAAATCATCAATTCTGCACTATGAACCATTTTCCGACTTAAGGCATCCGCTACTTTATTCGCCTTTCCTGGATGATACTTCAATTCTAAGTCATAATCCTTTAAGTACTCCATCCACCTTCTTTGTCGCATATTCAACTCCTTTTGATCAAACAAATACTTCAAACTTTTGTGGTCACTGAACATTTCAAAATGTACACCATATAAATAATGACGCCACACCTTCAGTGCAAAAACCACTGCAGCTAGTTCCAAATCATGAGTCGGATAATTCTTCTCATGAACTTTTAACTGTCGAGAAGCATAAGCTACCACTTGACCACCTTGCATCAGAACACCCCCTAATCCCCTCTTAGAAGCATCACAGAATACTTCATAAGAGTTGTTAGGATCAGGAATAATTAATACTGGAGCACTCGTCAAACTTTCCTTCAAATGCATAAAACTTTGTTCGCAACCTGAATCCCATTCAAACGTAACATCCTTCCGAGTAAGTTTCGTCATTGGTAAGGCCAATTGAGAAAAGCCCTTGATAAACCTTCTATAGTAACCGGCCAATCCCAAGAAACTTCTGACTTCTGAAACATTTCTCGGTCTCTCCCAACTAATCACTGCTTCCACTTTCGATGGATCCACTGCCACACCACCTCCAGATATAACATGTCCAAGAAAGTTAACTTCCGACATCCAAAACTCACACTTGCTCAACTTAGCAAACAATTGCTTCTCTTGCAAGACCGATAAGACAATCCTCAGATGTTCTCCGTGCTCTTGTGGAGTACGAGAATAAATAAGAATGTCGTCAATAAAGATTACCACAAATTGGTCCAAGTAAGTCTGAAATATTCGATTCATGTAATCCATGAAAACAGCTGGAGCATTAGTCACACCGAAAGGCATCACTAAGAATTCGTAATGACCGTAACGTGTCCTAAATGCAGTTTTTGGCACATCGGAACTCTTCACTCGAATCTGATGATAACCCGACCGTAAATCAATCTTCGAGAACACACATGCTCCTTTCAATTGATCTAACAAGTCGTCTATCCTTGGTAAGGGATACTTATTCTTAATGGTAACTTTATTCAACTTACGATAATCAATGCACAAACGCATTCCCCCATCTTTCTTCTTTACCAGTAACACTGGAGCTCCCCACGATGAAACACTAGGCCTAACGAAATGCTTGGACATCAAGTCCTCCAATTGGTCCTTTAATTCTCTTAATTCAAGCGGTGCCATCCGATACGGAGAAACAGATATAGGAGCCGTTCCCGGTATCAGGTCAATAGAGAACTCAACTTCTCTCTCCGGAGGAAGAGAAGAAACATCCTCAGGAAACACTTCAGGAAATTCACACACTATTGGAATACTCAGAACTTGCTGTTCACTACCTCCCTCCTTAGTAAGAACCAATAAAACAGATTTCTCTTTCTCAAACAAGAAATTTACCATTCCCACCGTACCTTCTAAAATCGTTGATAATACATCTTTCGGAGTAGCCTCAGCAGATGGAATAATAATTAACTTTTCTTCGCACCCAATAAACACCGAATTAGCAGAAAGCCAATCCATTCCCAGAACAACATCCACTTTCTTAAGCGGCAGACAAATAAGATCAATCTGGAAGACTCTTTCGTTCACCGACAACACACAATTTTCACACATCAGTGGTGTTTCAACCATCTCATCCATGGCAGTAGTAACCACCATAGGAGGAAACAAAGGAATAGTTTGCAACCCTAGTCGCTTCACACATCTCAAAGACACGAAAGAATGTGTAGCCCCACAGTCAAATAAAACAAAACAAGGTTGACCATTAACAAAACACGTACCCGCAATCAAGGAATTATCACCCTTTGCTTTCCTTGCATCCATGGTATACACTCGGCCAGTAGTCTTCCCTTGTGTCTGATTTCTACCCTGAGGACAATCCCTCGCCAAATGGCCCACCTTCTGACACTGGTAACACCTCACACTCTCAATACCACATCGGCCGTAATGATTCCGACCGCAAGTACGACACACCGGAGGTACACTAGTTCTAGAGCCCTGTACTTGCTTCCCTTTGGAAGACTGTTGCCTTTGCCTAAACTGTTGACTCGACCTTCCACGGTCACCTTGAGTTACCCTGTTCGAATCCACCTCCATTTGTATCTTTTTCAAGCTATTTTCCGCCACATAACATTGTCTTAACATTTCAGCATAAGTAGCAAATTCCCGTTGAGACACGCTGTGTGAAATCTCAGCCCTTAATCCAAACAGAAACTGATCTATCTTCCACCTCTCATCAGGGGCATACATGGCCTGTCTAGAATAATCAGCCATGATCTCAAATTGTTCCGCATAAGAAGCCACTGACAAATTTCCCTGTCTCAACTGTTGGAACTCAAACTCCTTTTGAGACCTTAAAGAACTCGGAAAATATTTCTCCATAAAGATTACCTTAAACTGTTCCCACACTTTCGGCACTTCCTGAGTTGTCATCAAGGCTGAAGCGCTCTCCCACCACCTCATGGCAGGACCCTTCAACCAGTGAGAAGCAAAGACCACTTTATTCTCCTCACTGCAATGAACTATCAGAAAAATCCTTTCCATACCTGTTATCCACTCGTGTGCCTTCACCGGATCTAGCCCTCCTTGAAACTCCGGAGGATTCATACGAACAAATTCCCTGTAGGTTCCTCCTGCAACTTCCGGAACAACCACTGGAGGATGCAGACCATCAGCCATTTGTTGCATCATCCCTTGCATGAACTGATTCTGCTGTTGCTGCATCTGTTGCATAAATTGGTACAACGGGGCATTCCCTTCATCACCTTGTGGAACTGTCCCAGTTGGAGTAGTCCTTGGTCTTCCACGGTTGTTTCTGCGTCTATCAGCCATGTTCCTGAATTCCATATCAATAGGATTAAGTTGATCAGACTCAATACCATAAATATAACAGACAAGACCCATGGCGACACGCCGCATGTGAAACGGAAAGAAACACTCATTCTATTTCATGGCTAGGTCGAGGATACGACCTGCTCTGATACCAACTGTAAAGACCATATAAAAATACATGCATCAAATCATATATTATACATGAGTTTCACTTTTGGTACTGAAACATAATAAGTTCCTAGTTAACACATTATATATATAAATGCCCCTAATACAAAAGAACTAAAAGTCTAAGGCATTACATATACAAGATGTTCCAAAATGATAAAAACTAAGAACTAGATCAATACAATGATCTCAAAACATAACGCCATAGCGGAAGCCATGCCATCACAAAACCACGATCCGTAAGGAAAGTCAAATAACCTTGTCCTTACCCTTCGCCAAACCTGCAGAACCTGTGATGTAAACAACAACAGTGGGGTGAGATACATCAAATCTCAGTGAGTTCCCTATCTTAAAGTCCTCTCGGCTCTACAAGGTTCTAACAAAGTCCTAACTCATGTCCAAGGGGAAAGGGGAAAGACCATGAGTACACACACACTATATGGACACATGTTATGAGTTCATCAACTCACAATATCACTAATCCGTAACCACACCAAGGCATCCCCTTTTCCCGTCCGCTTCTACGTCTAGAAGACGACCCGAGTCATGGATCCTTGCAACCTACTTGACATACGAATGGATTCGGGTTCTACGGGCCATTAACCGTTATGAACCGTCACTTCTCACGGGCCATTAACCGTCACAAGCCTACGCTCCATGGGCGCCATTCGTACTAAAATGAAATGCGGGAATCAAACCTGCCAAGTAGTGGTGCACATGTTTCAGAGGAGCTCGAGACCCATGAAACGCACTCGCAAAACACATAATAACCGGTTACGATTACGTGATCACACACAGTCGTGATTGTATTCAACAATCACAAGGCCATTACGCCTTATCACAACCAAACGGTTAACACACATGTTCCATACTAGTGTTCAATCATTTATATTTTTCCGACACTGCTTAGGGTAATTGTCCTCACTCTACTTATTCCATATTTTAATCATGCTTACATTTTCAACAACCATTACACACCAAAATCAACAAAACGACACAATTCCAACCATTCCGATATAATTAAATCGGCCGTCAATCTTAAAACCAATGTAATAAGAAAGTACATTTTATTACCTTTCCAACGATACCAAAATTGTTCCATTCCGAGTTACGGATAAAAAGTTACGGCATTGGAAACAATCGATCGGGAAAATAAATCACAACAGCAGGATTCTGTAACTCTCCTGGCCGTACGCGTATTGGTACTCCCCTTACGCGTATTGCCCAAATGCTCGCCCGGCCATACGCGTATTGCCCCAAGCGATACGCGTATTGCCCAAAATCTCCGGCCATCCATACGCGTATTGCCCTTGCCGTACGCGTATTGACCAGCTCCATACGCGTATTGACATGCTCCATACGCGTATGGGCAGAGGAAAAATGCAGAAGTTCCTGCAGAATTTCTCTGCTACGGGTTGATCCAAAATCAACCCCAAATCCCATTTTCATCAATCAAAATGCATCAAAACATGTTATAACCTCACAACCAGTATAACATATAATCAAACATTGCATTTATCAGTTAGATTCACGAATTTTGTGCAAAAGATTCAATTTTCACAATTTCTAATCTAACTCTAAACTCAAAATAATCCTACTCTAAAGAGTCTAACTAGAACCCACCTGGATTACTAGACGAGGAGGTTGAAATTGAGACGAATTGATGAAGAACAGATGAATTGATGATGATTCTTGAGCTTTTGGAAATTTTCTCTCCTTTCCTTCTTCTACTTTTCCTTTCTCCTCCTTTTCCTTTGTTTTTCCTTCTTTCTATCTTTCTCTTTAGCTTTGTTTGGTTTTCAAGGAAAATGAAAAGAAAATAGATAGTATAGAAACTATCATTTTTAGTAACACTACTAAATGTCCAAAATTAGCTCAAATACATCAAATTATAAAAACTCAACGTTAAATACTATTAATTTAATCAACTCTGAGTTCGTCAGTTTACTCTAATTATTTTATCAAATAATTTCTCAGAGTACTCCGGAACCCAGTTGATCATAATAATATTAACTCGAGCGTTTATAAATTTACGGGGTATTACACTCGAAAACATCATGAATTTTCTTGATTGCAACTTTGTCGAAAGAAAAAACCACAGACTCTCACCATCATCTGGTATACAGCCTTCGACGACGCAATCGTCTGTATCACCTAGACTTCAGCAACAACAACATTCACAAATTAGTAGGCAGCAACAACAACAAAATTCTATTTGTCAACAACAACAAACACCAATGACTCAACAAAGAAGGAAAATGAGAATAATAAACTATTAAAATGCACAAGAACATGAAGACTAACTAGTAGTTGAGGTCTCATTTTTTTCTTTCCCAAGTCCAGAAGAAGAGTCTGGTTGAATATGAGAACCGTGATCTGCCAATGATTGATAAACTTTTAATCAAAACTAACAAATGCAATAATTTCTAAAAAACCAATTGACATCTCTGAAGTTATTCTTTTCTTTCTCAACTATTTTAAATTCATGTCATACAAAACAACTAAACACAGCAGCAAAAAAATTAACACCTCTGAAGTTACTCTCAACTATTTCAAAATTCATGTCATATAAATATACTAAACACGGCAGCAAAAGATACATTCTCAAGGAGCTCTTTTTTTTCCACTGTTATCCTTCCCAAAAGATAACCAGTATTTTGAAAAGATTTTTGTTAATGATCATTCACATATAAAGAGTAAAAAGAAAGGAACAGAGAAAAACCTTGGACACAATAGTTCCACAACCAGCTTCAACTTTTTAAAACTTGGGAGTATTTGGAAATGCACAAACCAAAAGAGGGCAATTAGAGTTCCAATAATGCTTAAACTCTGCTCAATATATGCTGCACGGAAGTACTGATCTAGTGAGGATAATACAATGTTCTCCCCACCATGAATATGAAATACTCAAGTAGTAAGGCTTTGTTATCCCTTCCAAGTACTGTGATAGGACAATTTGTAGGACAATGGCTCCATGTCTTGCTGAAGTCATCAAAACATAGCGAGAAATTAAGAATGCTGCCATCTAGTACAGTTAGCACTATCAATGAGGAAAATTTAGAGTCATCAGGATCTTACCACAATGGCCCAGCTTGCACCAATTGTCCTTCTCCACGCTTTGGACAGTCCCTAAACCAATACCAAGATGTTCTCATGCACCTGGAAGAAAGAATGAGCATTAAGTAGTGGACATGGAAGCACAAGTTTTTCAAGATAAAGCCAACCTCTTGTTCTCATCAAACAAATCCTTATAGTAGCAGGAGCCAAAATTCAAGAAATATTTAAGAAAGTAGTGAATTTTGATGTGTTACCTACATCTTCTTAACATCATTTATGGAGGCATTGTTGATAGGTTGAGTTTTTGGATTCTTCAAACTATCGGCTTGTGCTCATATACTGCACCGTATTTTTTTTCAAACATCTTACCATATACCAGAACCTGTCAAAAGAATTACGAATGATAAAGAAGTAGAAATTGAGTCAGAGTTGGAGGAAAGGTTGGTTTTAAACTATTTTGGATCCTTTTTCGAAAGAGCAAAGTAACAATGCAGGGCAAGTCAAGGATGATGAAATTGATACTCTTAGTGATGATACCTTATTCAAATCGCGGAAGCTCCTCGACGATCATATGCTAAAGAAGCGACAACCCCTCCACGGCCATGCTTGGACAACACCTTGAATATCATGCAATAAGGAGAGGGAGACAACCGTTAGGATAAAGTTGAAAGTAGTTCAACAAAAACAATGGAAAATCCTATTACTAAGTACTTTCTTAATTCAAAAAGGGTAAAGACAAGGCTATGACAAAACACACACCATTTGAATGAGATAAAGGAAGAAAAACCCTTTGGTCATACCTGCTACAGACAACCGGTTGGAAGCACCCGAGATGGAAATCACAACCTCAACCCTCCTCCGCACTCTACCACTCTTGGCCCGACCCATACTTGGATCACGAAATCACAGATATTACCACCAGTTGATAATTCTAACGATAGCAGATTGCCAACAGCACATGAAATTAACATTCAAAAGCACATCTTGAGCTGTCAAGATTAGTCATCAAAGCGTGATTAGAACGAATAAGAAGAAATGGCAAGCAGTGCATAAAGACCAATCACTTACCGCACTTTGACGCCATTTCGAACTGTCTACATGGAGGATCTCCCTTAGAAAATTGTCACAGCCAAGTACTTCCAAGTACGAATAATGCATCTGAAAAGAATTGAGTAAGCTACCAACATTAGCTTCGGTACACAATACGAAAGACAATCAAGGATATTATCAAGAGTTATCCAAGATACTAAAAATGGCAGTAACAAACTTTGAAGCAAAACATTAAGTTAAATTGCCAAACATAAAAGAAGCCTCAGCGAGTAATGTAGTTTTGACAAATCAAGGAACGAAAATCACCAATTCACAATTCACCAAAGTCAGCTTGATTACTGTCCCAAACAGTTCACAAACATGTTGAAACAAAATTAGAAATAGCATTTGTCACAATCTAGCATATCAAACGAAGGAAAGGTTCAAAGTGAAATAGGCCTCAGATATTCCCTAAATCAGAGTGTTTCATCATTTTCGGAAATAAGGACGACAATTATGAATAACATCACAGTGATTACATATTTCACTCTTAAACCAAAAAGGATACTATTCAAAAGGATTTTTTTTATTTCCAAAAATAGGGCATCAGGAAAGAATCAAATATTCAACATAGGGATCGTGACTTCAAGGCAGCAATCAACATTTTCAAGATTTCCAGATCAAGCAAATTTCAGACATTATTAGCTCCCAAAACAATTCCAAAACAATTCCAAAACAACATCAATAGTTTCCAAAAATAAAACCCTAACAATCATCATTGGCCTATATAAAAAGGGGACCATTGCATCAAGAGAACACACAAAAAAATACCCAAGAAACCATTCCACCATCTCATACGCAACTACACAAAATCATCACAAATTCCATTACCATAAAGTTCATCACAAAATAAACAATTAATTCAAGATGAAACATATTTTAAACAAATAAAATCCAATGTAAAATAATGAGAAAACATCAAAATCCAATGTGAAAAGAGAAAGAGAGACGAGAATGAGGGAGTTGAATGAAAGAGAAAGAGAGAAAACGGCGGGGTGGTGGTATATATGGCAGAGAAACGGGGCGGCGGCAGGTGTTGGATTTAGGGTTTGTGGGAAATTGAGAGATGGAAGAGAGAATACAGGAGAAAGAGAAAGAAAAGTGGGAAATGAAAGAGCAAGAGAGAGAAAAGTGGAAAAGTGGCCAATGCACCACTGACACGTGGTATTCAAAGAGGCCATGGAAGCTATGAATTTTGGTTATTTTGCTAGTTACGAAAATAACCTTTTGGTAGTGGAAACAAATTTTGGGGAAATGACAATTTTGGCAGTTTGGGCAACTTGATAGTAATGGGTAGATAGTTGATAATATTGTGTTTAAATTGTAGAAGTTTTATTTTAGGAGGTTAAAAAATCCCACAAAATATTAATAATGTGTAAAAAAATAACAAACACTTCTATGAATGAAAATCACTTAAATCTGTGTAAAATTTAATCACTTAAATCTATTATTTTGTACATCATTCGATATCAAAGTTTATCTTACAATAAACATCATTAGGTAAGATTAGCTACAGGCCAACTCAAATTGAAGATATTTACAACTCTAAACAACTTATTCCATGTTTTTTCCACCAACATCTAAACCTAGAATGATTAATCATAATATTTAAAAACGTATTTAAATCATTCTGCCATTGCATGTCTGCGCGAATAACCTAATGGGTTATCATGAGAGGGAAGCATTCACATTGAGTCAAACACTTACCTAAATGTTAAAGACTCACCCAAACAAGTGAGAGATACACCACATATTCACCCAAAATCTTAAGGTGATATGTGTATGGGTCCTCTTACCTATAAAGTATTTAACCTCCACTTTTTAAGCAATGTGGGACTTAGAACTCACACTTGTTTCTCCACACAAGTCACACTTATTTCCCAACAATTTTCCCCTCAAGTGTGAGTCCATCCACTATGCCCCCTTAAGCAGAAGCTCTTTCATCCACATGCTTGTACCGCCGTTAAACGACATTTTTATCTCGTCATGGGCACTTCAACAACACGCCGCCTAAACACCATGTCAGGAAAACTTTCGACACAAGAAGCCAGTCTCTTACTCGAACCATCGGCTCTGATACCCGTGATAGGTCATCATGAGGGAGAAACATTCACATTAGGTCAAACACTTAACTAAAGGTTAAAGACTCACCGAAACAAGTGAGAGACTCCACATATTCACCTAAAACCTTAAGGTGATAAGTGTTTGGGTCCTTTTTACTTATAAAGTGCTTAACCTCCACTTTTCTAAGCAATGTGAGACTTAGAACTCACTTGTTTCTCCACACAACTCACACTTATTTCCCAACATAACCTAGCTACATTTTAATGTGATAAAATATCACATAAATCTACCATCAGCCCAGAATATGCTCATGCAATTACTGTAACACCCTAAACCCCGGCGTGAAATTATAATAAAATATCATAATAAAATGAAACATGCGACATTTAGGATGCTACTTTCCACCAAACACATGCTCATGCATACAACATGTAACACATAATTACCATCAATAGTGCCAACAAAATCATACTTAATTATTTTTCTCATACAGAAGCGGAAACTCAACTAAAACATAATATGTTTTAAACCACATAACCAACACCGGTTAGGCAAAAGTAATAACGACAATGAAATAAATAATAACAAGTGTTCCATATCCCCAGTGTTACACATCAGAGCAGACGCCGACTCAAAACATAAAGTGAAGGACTCTGTCTTCACTAACCGCAACTCCGCACTATCCTAGATTACTGCACGTTACCAACGTAAAGGTAACATTCAACAGAAGGGGTGAGATTCTCAAATCAACAAAAGAAATGCATAATATACAAATAAAGGCATATAAACATTACACAAATCACCTTATCATCACATCATTAACACCATTACAATTTCCTACACAAACAGACAATCATAAAATCCATAACACAACATAATGCAATGCAATGAGACTCTCAAATTAACTCAATGCATGTGGTACCAATTCGATCCCTTTTTCATGATCACAATTCCTGTCGGAATTTCTATATGTGTCGCTCACACCCGACATGGGCACACGAACACCCGTAATCGCTCACACCCCACATGGGCACACGATTACCTCAACAACAACAACACAATTCTATTTCAAAGAATCCGGATAAGGTGCTCACACCCCACATGGGCACACGACTTATCATACAACTTATGCAACATGATATGCATATTCAACTACGACATACAACGATGACCAATGTGTATGACTATCACAGAGCCAATACATCACACCACAACTGTCCAACATGCAGCATATATCTACCAAAATATGCAATAATTTCAATCCACATCTACAACACACATTTGCTCAACCGAACTCAACATTTCAACGTTCGACACATCACAACATACATGGGAACACAATTAACGCGTTGAATAGTTAGAATTATGGCATTGAAAATAATTTTAACAGAAATTACATGAAACCAGCTTTCCAACAATTTGAACGGTAACTGAAACGAACTTACGGATCAAAATATATGAATTTTTAAAGTTTTATGAAAATTTTGTCTGTAATAGCAGCAATCAGAACTGTCATGTTCGCTACAAGTTCGCCTAGCGAACTGTCATTCGCTAGGAGTCCGCCTAGCGAAGTCTCCAGCGAAACACTTTTCCCATACAAAATCCAGAGGCTCACCCATTTTCCTCTCCCTTCGCCTCGACATTCGCCTAGCAAACTTTCGTTTGCCAGGAGTTTGGCCAGCGAACTTGGGGCGAATCCCCCCAAATCTTACTCCAGAATCACCTATCCTTCCCCTTTGCCCGCCTCCCCATTTTCCCGGCGATATGCTAGCGAACCCTTCGCCTAGCGAACATTCCTTCGCACGGCGAAGTGCGCGATTCATCAACTCAACAGTTGCGATTTCTACACGAATCCAACCCCAAGATTCCTCTAGTTCATTACCAAACAGTTCAGAAAGTACATAATTCACATAATCATCATACTACAACAACACACATCGTCCATAATCACTTCCAACACAAATTTTAGTTCAACCAGAGATCAATTTGCACATTTTATATATTATTAGAGTCACCGATACGTAACCGAAAACAATCAAAGAAAATAGAGAGATGCATAGAGATGAACCTAACGATTTATCTACCCTTATTCATGCATTATTCATCCCTTAAGTGATTAAAGAACCCCACTCTTATCTTATTGACGATTCTTCGAAGGTTCTCTAAGCCCTAACTCCGCTCCTATCTTCCATTCCTCTTTTCTCCAAAAATGCGATCGTTCCCAAACTGATTCCCCCTTTCTCAACTTTCTCTTTTTCCTACTATAACCCTTAGACCCCTATTATGCTTTTCCTTCCTCACCCTTACTAATCCTCACAAATAGTCCACTCTGCCCTCTTTATTATTGTCATTATATTGTATTATTATTATTATTACCAATATCCACTTATTAAAATAATAATAATAATAATAATAATAATAATAATAATAGTCAATATTTTAATTAATTTAATATTATTCAACTAATATTATGATCAACCAAATATTACTAATATAATTTAATTAGTACTACTCTCTACACCACAAAGTTCTACATAATTGGTCACACACCCCCAACACCTTAATCTCTATAATTCCAAGGTCACTACCCCATACTAAGGGCAACCCAAACACAACCAAAAGACACATAATCACACACATATACACAACATTATATAATTTTAATTACGAAAAATAAATAAAATAAATCGGGGCGTTACAACTCTCCCCCACTTAGAACATTTTCGTCCTCGAAAATTTACCTCATGTGAATAACTTCGGGTACGACTCTTGCATCCTGACCTCTAACTCCCAAGTCATATTTCCATCGGCAGTGCCTCCCCAGACTACCTTCACAAGAGTGATCTCTTTACCTCTTAATTGCTTTACCTCGCGGTCTTCAATCCGTATTGTAAGGCCTCAACCGTAAGGTTATCCCTTACTTCTACATAATCCATCGGAATCACATGTGATGGGTCTGGAACATACTTCTGAAGCTGAGACACATGGAACACATCGTGCAAATTAGAAAATTTAGGTGGCAACGCCACTCTGTAGGAAACATGTCCAACTCTTGCAGAAATCTGATATGGACCAATAAACCAAGGGGTAAGCTTCCTCGACTTCAATGCACATCCAACACCGGTCACCAGAGTGACTCTCAAAAACACATGGTCTCCTTCTTGGAACTCAAGATCTTTCCTCCTCTTATCATGGTAGCTCTTCTGCCTACTCTGTAAAGCTTTCATCTTTCCCCGAATCAGCTTCACCTTTTCAGTAGTCTGCTGAACAATCTCAGGTTCAAGTACTACACTCTCACCAGATTCATACCAACACAAAGGCGTCCAACATCTTCGGCCATATAAAGCTTCAAAAGGTACCATCCCAATACTGGTATGATAACTGTTATTATAGGTTAACTCAATCAACGACAAATGGCTATCCCAAACACTTCCCTGTTCAAGCACACAAGCCCTTAACAAATCCTCCAAAGATTGTATAGTTCTCTCCGCCTGTCCATCCGTCTGCGGGTGATAAGCGGAACTCAATCTCAGTTTCGATGCCAAAGTTTCTTGCAAACTCTCCCAAAATCTGGAAGTGAACCTTGGATCTCTATTATACACAATACTCAATGGAACTCCATGCAACTTTACAATCACCTGAATATAAATCTCTGTCAGCCTCTGCAAAAGAAAACTGATATTAATCGAAATAAAATATGCCGATTTCGTCATTCTATCCACTACTACCCAAATGGAATCATGTCCTCTCGGAGTATTAGGCAACCCAGTCATAAAATCCATAGAAATATTGTCCCATTCCACTCTGGGATATCTAACGGTTGCATTAAACCAGCAGGTCTCTGATGTTCCACCTTCGATTTTTGACAAGTCAAATAAGCGTATACAAACTTAGCCACATCACATTTCAATCCAGGCTACCAAAATATTTTCTTCAAGTCTTGATACATCTTTGTAGCTCCTGGATGGATACTCAAACTACTCCTATGACTTTCTTCTAGAATCATTCTTTTCAACTTAGGATCATCAGGAATACAAATCCTATCACGGAACCTCAACACACCTTGTTCATCCACTTTGAATTCGTTACCTTCTGTCTGCTCATTTCCAATCATCAAATCCACCAGTTTCACATCCAACTTCTGACCCTCTCTGATAATATTAAGAAATTCATTGTTGATCTTCAGCATACCCAACATCACACTATGCGGCGTCTGTTCGCAAACCAAACTCATATCTCTGAGCTGCTCAATCAATATTAATTCTTTAACCATCATAGCGGACATATGTAATGTCTTCCAACTCAAAGCATCCGCCACGACATTAGCTTTATCAGGATGATAGTTCAAACCGAAATCATAATCCTTTAAGAACTCTAACCACCTTCTTTGTCTCATATTCAACTCCTTCTGATCAAACAGATACCTCAAGCTCTTATGATCACTATACACTTCAAATTTGGAACCATAAAGATAGTGCCTCCAAATTTTTAATACGAATACTACCGTAGCTAATTCCAAATCATGAGTTGGATAATTCCTCTCATGGACCCTTAACTGTCGTGAAGCATAAGCCACAACCTTTCCATCTTGCATTAACACACCTCCTAAACTCATCAATGAAGCGTCGCAATACACCACAAGCGGTTCATCTAGTTCGGGTAGAATTAAAACTGGAGTTGTAGTCAATCTCTTCTTCAGCTCAATGAAACTCTTCTCACAGTGAACATCCCACACAAACACTTTACCTTTGCAAGTCAACTGAGTCAACGAAAGTGCCAACTTCGAAAAGCCTTCAATAAATCTATGGTAATAACCAGCCAAGCCCAAAAAGCTTCTAATCTCAGTTACCGACTTTGGAGCCTCCCACTGTAGAACTGCATCTACTTTGGATGGATCCACAACAATACCATCACCTGAAATAACTTGACCAAGAAAGCTTACCTCTCTCAACCAGAATTCGCACTTAGATAACTTAGCATAGAGCTTCTTTTCTCTTAACACTTGCAGTACTATCTGCAAATACTCAGCATGCTCCTCTTCTGACTTAAAATAGATTAGGATGTCGTCAATAAAGACAACCACAAATTGATCCAAGTAAGCATGAAAAAATCGATTCATATACTCCATGAATACACCAGGTGCATTATTAACTCCGAACGGCATCACTACATACTCATAATGTCCATATAGGGTCCTAAAAGCCGTCTTCTGAATATCTTCCATCCTTTACTCGTATCTAATAATACCCTGACCTCAGGTCAATCTTTCTAAACACACGGCTACCCACTAACTGATCCATCAAGTCATCTATTCTTGGAAGTGGATACTTGTTCTTAATCTTCACTTTATTCAGCTGTCTGTAATCGATACATAACCTCATACTGCCATCATTTTTCTTCACTAACAACATCGGAGCTCCCCAAGGCGATACACTTGGTCTCACAAATTTCTTTTCTAACAACTCTTCCAGTTGCTTCTTTAGTTCTGATAATTCTGATGCGGACATCCAGTATAATGCCATAGAAATAGGTCTGGTACCAAGGACAAGATCAATAGTAAACTCCACTTCTCTCTCTGGCGGTACATCAGTAATATCATCCGAAAATACTTCTGGAAATTCACGCACTACTCGCAATTCATTAATCACCGACTCACCCTCCACCGACATGGATGCAAACAACGCAAGCACTTGAGTTTCTTCCTCTAAGAGCTCTCTCAACTCTATAGCAGATAGAAAACCATCTTCTTCCTCTTCCTCAGGAGAAAGAAATCGCACCGACTTGTTAAAACAGTTAATATGAACATGATTGAACTCCAACCAGTTCATACTCAAGATCACATCAAGATTTCCTAACGGCAAGAAAATAAGATCCACACCAAAATACTTATCAAAGATTGATAGTGGACAATTCAAACAAACTAGGGATGTGGTCACCGATCCCTTTGCAGGAGTTCGACAACCATCTCCCTCTTCATAGGAGAAACAACAAGGCCTAGCCTTCTCACACAATCAGCAACAATAAAAGAGTGAGTAGCACTAGTATCAATAATAGCAATCAAAGGCGTATTATGAATATAACATATACCTCTGATCAGTCTGTCCTCACTGGAAGTCTGAGTCCCTGTTAAAGCGAACACCATTCCTCTAGTTGAAGCTTGCTTTGGCTTCTGGCAACGAGTACTAATGTGACCCTGTTCTCCACAGTTGTAACAAGTCACCACATTTACTTTGCAGTCAGGAATCAGATGTCCTACCTGTCTGCACTTGAAGTATTTCTTCATATCGCTGTGCACTCACTGACACGATGACCTAGCTTACCACACCTGTAACACTTAAGACGAGTAGGGGCACCTCCCCCCAGTCGGCTTCTTGCCATCAGTGTGTTTCTGTTTACCTTTCTCAGCTGGAGATGCATAAGGATTCCCACGGTTCATCGGTTGTTTTCCTCTCCTCTTGGTCAGCCCTTTATAATGAGTCGATCGAGCCTTGTTGTCTTCCTCAAAGATCCTACAACAATCCACCAAATTTGGAAACCTTCTGATTCGCTGATAACCAATCCCCTGTTTGATCTCAGGCCTCAATCCATTCTCAAACTTGACACACTTTGAGAACTCAGCAGTCGCTGCACTGTAGTGAGGGTAAAACTTAGCTAGATCTGAGAATTTGGCAGCATACTTCGTAACCGTCATCTTACCTTGCTTCAATTCCAGAAACTTAATCTATTTCTTTCCTCTGATATCTTCGGGAAAATACTTCCTCAAGAACTCCCTACTGAACACACCCAAGTGATTACCTCTGTTGTTGCTCCCAACAATTGACAAGTGTTAACCCACCAGTCATCAGCCTCCTCAGCCAGCATATGAGTACCTAACTGCACCTTCTATGCTTCAGGACATTCCATAACCCGAAAGATTCTCTCGATCTCCTTGAGCCAAGCCTACGCCCCATCCGAATCATATCTTCCCTTGAAGGTAGACGGTCTATTCTTCTGAAACTCGTCATTCTCACCGGCATGAGGCGGGTTCTGTACCGCCTGAGCAATAGCCTACAAAGCAGCAGCAATAGCAGCATCGTTCCTTCCAGCTATTCTAAATCTGTTACACACCAACAACAGAACACAATGGTTAAGGAACCGACATCGCCAGTAATTAACTGTCACACGACAACCACTCGACAACTTGGCCGGACGAACCGACCTGCTCTGATACCACTATGTAACACCATAAACCCCCGCATGAAATTATAATAAAATATCAGAATAAAATGAAACATGCGACATTTAGGATGCTACTTTCGACCAAACACATGCTCATGCATACGACATGTAACACATAATTACCATCAATAGTGGCAACAAAATCATACTTAATTATTTTTCTCATACATCAGCGGAAACTGAACTAAAACATAATATGTTTAAAACCACATAACCAACATCGATTAGGCAAAAGTAATAACAGAAATGAAATAAATAATAACAAGTGTTCCATATCCCCAGTGTTACACATCAGAGCAGACGCCGACTCAAAACATAAAGTGAAGGGCTCCGTCTTCACTAACCGTAACTCCGGCTGTCCTTGATTATCTGTACGTTACCCACGTAGAGGTAACATTCAAACAGAAGGGGTGAGATTCTCAAATCAACAAAAGAAATACATAATATACAAATAAAGGCATATAAATACTACACAAATCACCCTATCATCACATCATTAACACCATTACAATTTCCTACACAAGCAGACAATCATAAAATCCATAACACAACATAATGCAATGTAATGAGACTCTCAACTCGACTCAATGCATATGGTACCAATTCGATCCCTTTTTCATGATTATAATTCCCGTCGGAATTTCTATATGTGTCGCTCACACCCCACATGGGTACACGAACACCTGTAATCTCTCACACACCACATAGGCACACGATTACCTTAATAACAACAATAACAAGCTTCTATTTCAAAGAATCCAGATAAGGCGCTCACACCCCACATGGGCACACGACTTATCATACAACTTATGCAACATGATATACATTCAACTACAACATACAACAATGACCAATGCGTATGACTATCACACAGCCAATACATCACGCTACAATTATCCAACACGCAACATATATCTACCAAAACATGCAATAATTTAAATTCACAGCTACAACACACATTTGCACAACCGAACTCAACATTTCAACGTTCGACACATCACAACGTACACGGGAACACAATTAATGCATCGAATAGTTGGAATTCTGGCATTGAAAATAATTTTAACAAAAGGTACATGAAACTAGCTTACCAACGATTCGAACGGTAACTGAAACGGACTTACGGATCAAAAGATATGAATTTTTAAAGTTTTAAGAAAATTATGTCCATAACAGCAGGAAGCAGAACTGTCATGTTTACTATAAGTTCGCTCAGCGAACTGTCATTCGCTAGGAGTTCGCCTAGCAAAGTCGCCAGCAAAATACCTTTCCCATACAAAATCCAGAGGCTCACCTATTTTCCTCTCCCTTTGCCTCGACATTCGCCCAGCGAACTTTCGTTCGCCAGGAGTTCGCCCAACGAACCTGGGGCGAATCCCCCTAAATCTTACTCAGGAATCACCTTTCCTTCCCCTTCGCTCGCCTCCCCATTCGCCTGACGATATGCCAGTGAACCCTTCGCCTAGCGAACATTCCTTCGCACGGCGAAGTGCGCGATTCAGCAACTCTGCAGTTACGATTTCTGCACGAATCCAATCCCAAGATTCCTCTAGTTCATTACCAAACAATTCAGAAAGTACATAATTCACATAATCATTATACTACAACAACACACATCGTCTATAATCATTTCCAACACAAATTTCAGTTTAACCAGAGATCAATTTGCATATTTAACATATTATTAGAATCACCGACACGCAACCGAAAACAATCAAAGAAAATAGATAGCTGCATAGAGATGGACCTAACGATTTATCTACCCTTATTCATGCATTATTCCTCCCTTAAATGATTAAAGAACCACACCCTTACCTTATTGACGATTCTTCGAAGGTTCTCTAAGCCCTAACTTTGTTCTTCTTTTCCATTCCTCTTTTCTCCAAAAATGCGATCTTTCCCAAACTGATTCCCCCTTTCTCAACTTTCTCTTTTTCCTACTATAACCCTTAGACCCCTATTATGCTTTTCCTTCCTCACCCTTACTAATCCTCACAAATAGTCCACTTTGCTCTCCTTATTCTTGTCATTATATTATATTATATTATTATTATTATTATTATTATTATTATTATTATTATTACCAATATCCACTTATTAAAATAATAATAATAGTCAATATTTAATTAATTTAATATTATTCAACTAATATTATGATCAACCAAATATTACTAATATAATTTAATTAGTACTACTCTCTACACCACCAAGTTCTACATAATTGGCCGCACACCCCCAATACCATAATCTCTATAAATCCAAGGTCACTACCCCATACTAAGGGCAACCCAAACACAACCAAAACACAGATAATCACACACATATACACAACATCATATAATTTTAATTACGAAAAATAAATATAATAAATCGGGGCGTTACAATTATCATTATCAACTTCCATGACATAAAAGAAACTTGTATCTTCAGCTTGTCTTGATTGAAAATACTCTAAAAGTGTGTTTGGATGAAGCATTTTAATGAGGAAAAATAATTATCTGAGGGAATTTGAAATGACTTGATCAAAATCTATTGTTTGGATAAAAAATTGTGGAGAATTGTTAAAATGATGTAAATTTATGGAGTATTTTATTCATGTTAAATCTAAGGAATTTAAAATCACACTAAAAAGTAAAGAATTTTAATTTGCTTCTTCACTCTATATAATGCAAATGTTAAATTGTTTTTATTAATTTTTCAAAATTTGCAAGATGATCCTCATATTTTATGAAAATTCCAAATTTACCTGCAAAATTTTCAAAAAAATTGCAAATAAGTCCATAATAGTTTTCAAATTTTATAAATTAGTCCTTTCAAGCTTTCAAAAATTGTAAATTACTCCCTATTTTCATATTTTAAATTTGATCCAAAAGTTTTAAAATTTATGAAAATGACTCTCAAAATTTAACAATGAATCATTTTAATACCTCATCCAAATAAAAGAATTTAAAAATGAATGAATTTCAATTGAATCATTTGAATTACTTTGAATTTTAAATTTCCAAGAAATTTTCCATTACCTCATCTAAACACACTATAAAAGCATGTTATACCAAGATTCAACTTGATTGTTGATTGAAAATCCTCCACATAGCCACAAGCAATTAGAATAATTTAGCAATAACTCAAATAATTTAGCACTACTAATTTCAAATTTCAATAACTCCAATAGTTTAGTACTACCAATTTCAAATTTAATATCATACTAAAGAAACATGTTCCATTATGAACTAAAACATGTTGAAACATGTTAATTGATATGAGAAAAAAAATCTATCATGCTGAAACATGTTAATTGACATGAGAAAAAAAAGATATCAATGAAGTTAGAATCAATACAAAACTTTTGTTCCAAATTATCATTTAAACACAAAAACATACAAAATGACACAATCAACTAAACTCAACAACAACCAAGAATATATCCTAATACAGTTTAAATCAACAGTGTAGACAAACAAAATATATGAATTTATTTTGTATGTGGTGTGAGTGTATAACATACCAACGTAATTTGATTTCTCTCATTCTATGGAAAATGGATAAATATACATTTTTCAAGAAAAGTTAGCGTGATAATTGTATATAAGTTAAGGATGTATATACGAATTTACGGGTAGGATTTGAGAGAATGAGGAGTAGAAGTGGTTGCATCTTTCATTGATTAATCCAATGGGGTATTTATTCCATTCAAGATGAAACAATAACTAACCAACTTAACATACTTAATAAAAAAAATCTAATGTTTTGGTAACCTGTTACACATTTCTGATAATCGATTACAAAACGCTATTGACTTAAATAATAATTAGTTACATAAAAGTGGTAATCGGTTACGAGAAGCTACTGGATTTGGTTGCGCATATCTTGTAATCGATTACGAGATCATTTTGGAATTCGTGGTAATCGGATACACCTCTAAAGTTACTCATCACGACCACTTGAATTACTATATTCTCAACACGACACTTTAATTCAAGTCTTCTAAGTCTTCCATACTCAAATGTTTCTTCAACTTCTTGAACACTTCAATTGACACTCCTTTGTTTAGAAAATCAATCACTTAATCTTCACTTTTGCAATACCCCAACTTCAATTTTCCTTCACTCACAAGCTCTCGCAAGTAGTGAAATATCATCTCTATATGTTTGCTTCTTCCATGTGCAATAAAATTCTTTAAAAATGTTTATAACTAAAATGTTGTATATCATTAATATCACGACGTCATTCTCTTCGATAAACAACTCCTTCATCAAATTCATCAACCATGCAGCTTGGCACACACACAATGACGTTGCAATGTACATAGCCTCACAAGAAGAGAGTGCTACAAGTAATTCGTTCGTAGAACAACAAGAGCTTGGTGTTTCTCCATACATAAAGATGTATCCACTAGTGGATTTTCTATCATCTTTATCTTCACACTAGTTTGAGTAGGTATAATCGAGTAATTTGTAGATTCTACCTCTGTCAGATGCAGGAAACAAAATTTTGCAGTCAATTGAACCTTTGATGTATCTCACAACTCTCTACTTACTATGCCTAAATTATATACCAAGTCCGGTCTTGTATTGCACAAGTATCGTAATGATCCATTCAACCTCTTGTACTACCTTGGATTAACCTCTTCCTCATCTTCATTCTTTGACAATTTTAACCTTAGCTCTGCATGGGTAATGGCCACATTACTGTATTCCATTTCAAACTTCTTCAATATCTTAAGTGTATACCTCATTTGATGCATGAGTCACCCTTTTCTGGACTTGTGAAACACAATACCAAGGAAATATGCCATGAGACCAAGGTCAGTCATCTCAAACTCTTTCATTATATCAGTCTTGAATTTGGTAATATAACTTTTATTGATGTCTGTAATCAGTAAATCATCGATGTAGAGAGACATGGGATGATCACTCCTTTACTTGTATCCTTCTTCACATACACTCCATGTTTGGATACACACTTATCAAATTTTATCTCCTTTAGAAACCCATCAATTATCTTGTTCCAAGCTTTTAATTATTGCTTCAGCCTATACAATTCCTTTCTCAATCTATAGAACAACAAAACCAGGTGGTTGTGCCACATACACTTCCTCCTCTAACATATCATCCAGAAACGTATATTTGGCATCTATTTGGTAGATGGAGCAATTGTTGTTATTCGCAATTCCAACAACTAACCTTATGGTTTTGATTCTAGCCACTGGTGCAAATATTTTTTCAAAGTCAAAACCTTTCTTTTGCGATAATCTTGCTGCCACTAATCTGGACTTGTGCTTGATCACTTCACCTTTGGGATTTGCCTTCACTTTGCACACCCACTTTATACCAGTTGGCTTCTTTCCTTGAGATAGATCAACTAATTCCCACGTCTTATTTTTCGAGGGAAAAAAATTCTTTAAGTGGAGGAGAGTTGTAACACCCTGACTTAATTACCTTTTATTTAATTATTTATTTGATTTAATTGATTAAATTATTTAAATAATTATTTTATGTGATTTATGACGTGTTTGGCCGATGTTGGCATTTGTGGTGAATTGTGTTGATTTAATTAGTTTTGGAGGGATTTAACTAATTAAATTAATAAGATTTTGATAGAATAGTAAATGTTGGTGTAAAAAGTGAAATAATGGAGAATTAGATGGTTAGTGGAGAGAAGATTGGGTCTAGTTCGGCCAAAATTACAATTATGAGAAAATTAATTCGATTATTAATAATTAAAAAAAAATAGAGAAATAAGGGTTATTAGGAGTTTTGTTGTAAACGTAAAAAAAAAAGAATAGAGAGCAAGAGCAATGAAGAGCTAAGGCTTTGGAAGAAGGAACCATAGAAGAATTGCTTGTGTTTTTGCTAGAATTACAAGGTAAGGGGAAGACTATCCTTAACCTCCAATAAGGTTTTTATTTTCTCTATTGATTGATAATAATCTGATAAATTATGAGTGTAATTATGTTTTATGTCATGAATTGATGTGAAAATTATGTTTTGATGTTATGGTGTTTTATGTTCATGAACTAATTAATTCAATGATGAATTTATGCTAAAATTGGATGTTTTAGGGTATGAACATAATTGAGCAATTCATTATTCAAAATGATAGATTAGTGTTAATCAGTGAGTAATTGATGTGTTTGATCATGGTAGAATGTGTAATTGATACATTTGAATGATGTAATGAGGGTTTGGATGCGGTATGAGAGATAGGGGATGAAGAAGATGAAGTACGTATGAGAAAACTGGGATTTTTTGCATTCTAGGGCGATGTCAATCCATTGACACCATATGTCAATTGATTGTATGCTTGTTATTTTAGAAAAAAGTGGAAATTTTAACTATGATAATCGATCAATACAAGGAATTAATCGATTGCACGCAGCCAAAAAGTGAAAAATTGAAAAGAAAGTGTGTAAAAGGATTTGATGTCAATTGATTGACATCCTATGTCAATCAATTGATGCTAGCCTATTTTTGAATTTTTTTGAATCGAACCATGTTTTATTACCCGAAGATTTATGCCATAACTTTAGTTTCGTAAGTCCAAATGGGGTGTCGTTTGAAGTGAGGGAGAGTTAACGGGTAAAGATACCTCATGGTAGTACCTTGTAAGATAATTGATGTGTGAATGTATGTTCAATGTGCGTATACATGTTGTGAATTATATATATATATATATATATATATATATATATATATATATATATATATATATATATATATATATATATATATATATATAATTGTGTGAATTATTGTACATGCTTGTCGGCGATTGATGAGACGAGTGGTTCGGAGTGATAAATACTCGTAATGTGTTGAACGCATGATGGATTTCAGTCGGAGTAGGGTTGTAATAATTGATTGTGTTATCTTCATTGCATGATTAAATGTCATGCATTATATGTTGTCATTGTTGTGAAAGAGGCGAGTTACGAGTTCAGAGTGGGGACTAGTGACTTGTCCCAAGCTCAAAGTGGGGGTTTGGAGCTCATAATGGGGGCTCAGGGTTTAGATGTTGGAATCCAATTCATATGAAGAACCAAATGTTGAGTCGGTACCGCATGCCTATAGAGTTGGGTTGTGAGTCTGATTCAGAGTGGGGTCCGTGACGAGCATGAGTTAAGTCGATGTTACATTGCATTATATGATTGTTGTGCAAATGAGATGTTTGTGCATTGATAAATACTCTTGCATGGATTTGTGTGATTGATGATTGATTGTGACATGGGTGAAATATGAATAAGTGATATATTGGTGCTTGTTTGATATGTGCATGATTTTTGATATGTGAATTGATAACACCGAAACACACTGCGTATTTGACTCGGATTGCACATGGTTATTATAGTTTATTTACTTTTTTTCATGCATTATGTCTCTGTTTTATGTTGTTTTTAGGTAAAGTGCCTTAGTGGAGCCTTTCGTGAAGAAAATAAGCGAAAAGAGTGAGAACCGGAAGATTTTGGTGGAAAATGCACACACGACATTTCACATGGCGGGCGCTAAGGAGGACGCTATGACGTGTAGGGTTTTATCCACGTCTCAATGGGAATAAGACCACGTCCTCCCCCATTTTCACACACGGCGGGTGCCATCTTCACAAACTCACCATGGTCAAAGGCGGTTAAGGGAGGTGGCCATGACTAGAGAAATTCTCTCCACACGATTTTTGAACGTTTTGTGTAACTTCCAAGGGTTCCCACACTACAAATAGGCCTTGAGTTTCCATTTTTTTCAGCCTTTCTTAGTTACACCATAGGCATAAATTCAGTTTGTTTAAAGTGATAATCCGTCACTTCGAGGGGTTATTGCACCATTGTTGTAATCGAGATTGGAGCACTTTAGAAGTAAATTAATCTTGCCGCCATTTTACTTTCCAAGTCAGATTTACTTTCAGCATTGTACTAGATTGAAGTCTCCTGTTTGGAGTAGGTTTATTATTCAATTCGCATTTTATTTACTCGCATCGTCTTTACTTTATTTACTTTCCCGCACTGCTTTACTTTATTTAATTTCCGCCTTGCTTTAAATTCATTTACTTTCTCGCACTGCTTTACATTCTTGACTTTATCGCACTGTCCGTTTTAAATTTCTTTACCTTAAAAGACTTGTTTTCAAACCGAACTTAAGCGTGACACTTTCATTCTCATCTTTGAAAATCAATCGCACCCTTTACACATTTTTAAATGATTTATCCCGCGTATCTATTTCCGACCATGTTTACCATAATCATGTCTAGCTAAATCCATTGTGCTAGGATGTGAGGACCGTCGTTTCGACGATACTCCGTATGTTGTTTTTGTAGAAATACTTTAGGGGCTATTTTGGTTTTAATACAACTTTTCTGAACTTAACTTGATCGGCCGTTACGCAAATGGGACCCTGTTTCTATTTGAGTAATAACCGTGACTATGTCGGGTAAGATCGAAAGTCGTTCGATACTTAAGATAAAAGTTGGTTAGTTTTTAATTAATAAAAACAGCGAAAGCTCTTTGTTAATTAATCAGGGAAATTTAATATTATTAGAAAGTGATTTTAAAACTATTTTCGGGCGCGTTTATAGAGTTAGGATCCGGTTGGCCGAGCATATGCCGAAAACCCTTTGATATTAAATGTTTCCAATCAAAAGCACTTTTTAACCGAGTCTTGGAGGTGGTTATATAAAAAAGAACTTCATCACTTTAACGCAATACGCGACCGGTGCAGCGTGAGCGGCTGGTATAGATTAGAGGGTAGGTTCGGTTCCAATCACGCTAACGCGACGGTTTCTTTTTAATTAACTCTTTTTCAAAGAAGAAAATATTGCCCCGTAAGTGTCTCTATTTAGACAATAGGAGTGTTGTTCGATCGA
Organism: Lathyrus tuberosus; assembly: GCA_022829125.1. Classification (NCBI taxonomy): domain Eukaryota; kingdom Viridiplantae; phylum Streptophyta; class Magnoliopsida; order Fabales; family Fabaceae; genus Lathyrus; species Lathyrus tuberosus. The sequence goes on along the minus strand of JALAZF010000199.1, from coordinate 873,658 downwards.
TGTGAATTACTTACCAATGCCATTTATCTGAACTCGTTTTTACTTTTGCGTGCGAACTTTATACTGTTTCTATTAGTCTTAGATAAACAACGTAACAATAGTAATCGATAGATTGACATTGGTCTCTGTGGGATCGATAATATTTTATATTACTCTATTGTATTCCGTATACTTGTGGAAAGAACGCATCAAGTTTTTGGCGTCGTTGCCGGGGACCAACTACGTCAAATTTCGTACCCTGTTGTTACACCGTCTAGACTAAGGCAACCCTTATACTTAGCCGGTCGATGCGAAGTTCTCGCAGTACCGAAATCTTAGTTGATCCAATAGCTAAACCCAAAAGATATGCTCGAGCCCATCTTTTGCTCCGCAGAATTAGAAGAGCAATGGCAGAAGAACAAAACCAAAGACCACTTAAGGACTTCGCCTTGCCATCCAACGAAGAACCCCACTCTAGTATTGTAAACCCAACCATTCAAGTTAACAACTTCGAATTAAAACCTTTCCTATTGCAACTAGTGCGAAAGAACCAGTTCGCAGGTCTTCCTACGGAGAACCCAAACCAACACTTAAAGGTTTTTATTCAAGTAGCTGACACCTTAAAAACAAATGGTGCTTCTCCTAAGGCGATACGTCTAAGACTCTTTCCCTTTTCCCTCAGAGATAAAGCCCGATCATGGTTAGATTCCCTTCCAGCAAATTCAATAACCACTTGGAATGACCTTAAGAAAGTATTCCTAGCTAGATATTTTCCACCGAGTAAGACTGCTGTCCTATGAAACCAAATAAACAGATTCAATCAACAAGATGGTGAATCACTCTTCAACGCGTGGGAAAGATACAAAGAGCTATTAAGAGCTTGTCCACACCATGGTCTAGAACAATGGCTTATAATTCACACCTTTTATAACAGACTTATGTATAACACAAAGATGACCATAGACGCTGCCGCCAATGGCGCTCTGATGAATAAACCTTACCCTGAAGCTTGCGCTCTCATTGAAGATATGGCACAAAACCATTATCAATGGGGAATCGAACTAACTCCGGTGGAGAAGAAAGAGACCAAAGGAGGTATTTACGAAGTTAGTTTTCTCGACCATATGAAACCCAAAGTGGATGCCATAGCCCAAAAAGTTGAAAGTATAACGATTAACCCTACGGCCACCGTAGCTCAGTTCAACCCGGATGCGAAATCTGTGGAACACAAGGGCATACTATGGCTGAATGCCATCTTTTGGCCGAAGCAAGCACATACCAGGTCAATTATGCCCAAGGTAATCCCTATTCAAATACTTATAACCCTGGATGGAGGAATCACCCCAATTTTTCCTATAAGAATACTAACCCTACTCAGGCTACTACACCCCAAAGGCCGTCAGTTTACCAAGCCCCAAGACCAAATCAACCTGTGCAAGCTGCTCCTCAAAAATCACATCTTGAGAAAATGTTGGAAGGTTTCATTGCCTCCTAAACCCAGCAAAACAAGGAGTTCATGAACCAGAACATTCACATGAATAGATTAATTACTCAGTTAACCACCAAGGTCGATTCCGTCATTACCCACAATAAAATGCTGGAGACTCAGATCTCTCAAGTGGCACAATACCAGGCCACTCAAGCCACACTAGGAGGACAATTTCCTGGACAACCTGAACCTAACCCCAAGGGGCACGCAAATGTTATTGTCCTACGGAGCGGAACTACCAATGCCGAACTGGTAAACCCTAGGTTGAAAAATCCAGGACCCCCCGGGAATGTTGCAACCACACCTGAGAAACAAGTAGAGAAACCAATAGAGTCTGAGAAAAAGAAAGATGAAGAGGTTAAAGATAAGGAGGGATAAAAGGATAATGAAGTTTATATACCACCCCCACCTTACAAGCCTCCAATTCCATACCCACAAAGACTTAAGCAAACCAAATTAGATAACCAATATAAGAAGTTCGTGGAAGTGATTGAGAAACTCCAAGTTGAGATTCCATTCACCGAAGCTATTACCCAAATACCCTCTTATGCCAAATTCCTGAAAGATATCTTTAGCAACAAATGAAGACTTGATGATCCTAAACCCTTAGAGTGCAACTCTATTGCGGAGAATAAGCTGGCCAAAAAGGAAAAAGACCCCGGAAGTTTTTCTATACCATGTGTTTTAGGAAATCATGTCATCGACAAAGCACTTTTGGACTTAGGAGCCAGTGTAAGCCTAATGCCCTTAGCTGTTTGTAATAGATTGAACCTAGGAGAAATGCAACCAACTAGGACGTCTCTTCAATTAGCCGATAGATCAGTTAAATATCCAATAGGCATTTTGGAAGACATCCCAGTTAGGATAGGCTAACTCTATATCCCTACAGATTTTGTCGTCATGGACATAAAAGAGGACGACGAAATCCCGATCCTTCTAGGTAGACCTTTCTTATCAACAACTGAAGCTATAATAGATGTCAAAAGAGGAAAAATGACCTTTGAAGTAGGAGATGAAAAAGTAGAATTTATACTATCCAAATTCCTAATGGCACCAGCCATAAATGACTCCTGCTACGCCATCGATATCATCGATGAATGTATAAGAGAGCTAGACTAAACAGACCCAGTGGAAATAATTAAATTACCCTTAACCCCCATCATGGAGGACGACGGGTTTGAAAAGTTAAGTGAACCTTATATTAATGACGGTCTCTACGAATGCTTAGCACTCACCCCAAACCATATGCCTTGCTCTAAGAAACCAGCAGTAGAACTCAAGGAATTACCTAAGAATCTGAGATATGAATTTTTGGATGAAGAACTTAATCGTCCAGTGATAGTTAGCACCACCTTAAACAGTGATGAAACCAATCAACTCTTGGATGTCTTAAGAGAATATCCCACTGCTCTAGGTTATAACATTTATGATCTTAAAGGGATAAGCCCATCCGTGTGCATGCACTAGATTATGCTGGAGGACGATTCTAAACCTTCGAGAGAACATCAAATAAGGATAAATCCCATAATGAGTAATGTGGTAAAAAGGGAAGTGTTGAAGTTACTAGAGGCAGGGATAATTTACCAAATTTCTGACAGTAAGTGGGTAAGTCCTGTACATGTGGTACCTAAGAAGGGAGGTGTCATATTGGTACAAAATGAAAAAGGCGAACAAGTAGCGAAACGTGTAGAAAACGGTTGACGTATGTGTATAGATTAAAGAAAACTTAACAAAGCAACTAGGAAGGACCATTTTCCTCTTCCGTTCATAGATCAAATGCTTGAACGTCTAGCAAGACATTCTTACTTTTGCTATTTGGATGGGTACTCGGGATTTTTCCAAATTCCTATTCACCTCGATGATCAAGAGAAAACAACCTTTATGTGCCCATATGGAACATTTGCCTATTGACGAATGCCATTCGGACTATGCAATGCCCCAACCACTTTTCAACGATGTATGATGTCAATCTTCACAGATTTCCTTAACGAAATCATGGAAGTTTTCATGGATGATTTCTCGGTATGTGGATCCAATTTTATACACTACCTAACTAACCTTGAAAGAATTCTGGAACGATGCGTAGAGGTCAATCTCATTCTAAACTGGGAGAAATGCCATTTTATGGTTACCGAAGGAATAGTAATAGGACACATAGTGTCTGAAAGAGGCATAGAAGTTGATAAAGCTAAAATAGAGGTTATAGAAAACCTGCAACCACCAAAGAAAGTTAGAGAAATCCGAAGCTTTCTTGGACACACCGGTTATTACCGACGCTTTATCAAGGACTTCTCTAAGATAACCAACCCCTTGACCGACCTTCTAATGAAAGACGTTGGGTTCAATTTCGATGACAAATGTCTCGAAGCCTTTAAGCTCCTTAAACAAGCATTGATTTCCGCACTTATTATACAACCTCCTGATTGGAACCAACCTTTTGAAATCATGTGTGATGCAAGCGACTGCACTATTGGTGCTGTTTTAGGACAGAGAAAAGATAAGAAACTGCACGTAATTTATTACGCGAGTAGAACATTAGACGCCACCCAATTAAATTATGCCACAACCGAAAAAGAACTCCTAGCCGTAGTTTTCGCTATTGATAAATTCCGATCTTATCTAGTCGGAGCCAAGATCATAATCTACTTTGATCATGCCGCAATCCGATATCTTTTAAGTAAGAAGGACGCTAAGCTTAGATTACTTCGCTGGATCCTTTTGCTACAAGAGTTCGATTTGGAGATTCGTGATAAGAAAGGCACCGAAAACATGGTCGCTGAACACCTTTCGAGGCTAGAATACCTAAAACCACATCTAATTCCAATAAACGATGATTTTGCTTATGATAAACTTATAGCCACTATTAGTGATAACCCTGACCCTTATTCTGAACAAGATCTTAAGAAAGCTTTAACAGTCTCAAACGTACCATGGTACGCTGACTTTGTAAATTACTTAACCGCCGATATTATACCCCCTGACCTCAACTACCAACAAAAGAAGAAGTTCTTTCATGACGTAAAACATTTTTATTGGGACGAACCCCTACTATTCAAGAGAGGCGCAGACGGTCTATTTCGCCGCTGCATCCCTGAAGAAGAGGTATAAAACATAATTAAACATTGTCACTCTGCACCTTATGGTGGACATGCAGGTACATCCAAGACTTGCGCCAAAATATTTCAAGCAGACCTTTATTGGCCAACACTATGGCGCGACGTTCATGCCTACATTGTCAGATGTGACCAGTGTCAACACACTGGAAATGTCTCTAGACGTGACGAGTTGCCGTTGAAAAATATCCAAGAAGTAGATCTCTTCGATGTTTGGGGAGTAGATTTCATGGGACCCTTTCCATCCTCGATGGGAAATAAGTACATCCTGGTGGTCGTTGACTATGTGTCTTAGTGGATCGAGGCTGTAGCTTCACCCACCAATGACACTCGTGTGGTTATTAAATTATTCAAAAATAACATATTCCCTAGATTTGGAGTACCTCACCTAGTTATAAGCGATGGCGGATCGCACTTCATATCAAGGATATTTAATAATCTTTTAAATAAATATGGAGTTAACCATAGAGTAGCAACACCCTATCATCCACAAACCAGCGGACAAGTAGAGGTGTTAAATAGGGAGATTAAGCAGATCCTAGAAAAAACTGTCTCTATATCCAGAAAGCATTGGTCTTTAAGATTACAGGAAGCCTTATGGGCTTATAGAACCGCTTTCAAAACCCCTATAGGAATAACCCCTTACCAATTGGTTTACGGAAAGTCTTGTCACTTACCCTTTGAGCTGGAACATAAAGCCTATTGGGTCATCAAAGCCCTTAATATGGATTACCTAGCAGCTGGTAGTAAACACATTCTAGATATTCACAAATTAGAAGAAATACGTCGTGATGCTTATGAAAATGCCATCATATATAGAGAAAGGACTAAAGCATGGCATGCCAGAATGATTGTTAAGAAAGAGTTTAACATAGGCGACCCGATACTTCTTTTTAATTCTAGATTACGATTGTTCCTGGTAAGTTACGCTCTGGATGGACTGGTCCCTACGAGGTTACTAAAGTCCTAAGATCTGGGGCAGTGGAGATAAGAGATAATTCATGTAGCCCTTTTATGGTAAACGGACAATGGTTGAAACATTATTACGGTGGTGATATCCCTACCTACTACTCTGGTCACACTTTGATCGAACCACCCATTGCTACATCTACTAAGTAATTTTCATAATCGTCGAGCTAATGACATTCAACAAGCGCTGCGTGGGAGGCAACCCACTGCCATTTTTATTATTATTGCTTTCTCATATTTATTTATTCATGTGTTACCCTTAAAAGGTGAATTAATTATTTCTTTTTATCCGCTTAACAGGACTAACTTGTGTGATATTCATGTTTCAGGTTTCAGATCCATCGCCTTCGATAGCATTCTCCACTAACCTTGTTTCTCATGATGCCGCACTTCGAAGATATGCATGTTGTGTTCAGAGATGACATTCAGAAGAGAAGATTTGTGGTCCTTTCTGAGCGATAAATGCTTCCTACCAGATACCAACACCCTAGGTGCCTAGAAGCCTTAGGTCTCGAAGCTAGTGTGATATATCTTTGCCACCAACTCCAATGGGATGAATACTCTGATGCAATGAATGTGACCTATAGACACCTCACCCTTGAATTCCTCACCTCACTTATCTATGAACCCTATGTTGGTAGAGGTTCCAAAAGAGGCCGCATTAACTTCAGATTGTTTGGAAATGAATATACTTAACCCACAAAGATTTTGCTAACCTGCTAGGATTTCAGTGTGGTCTTGATGCCGTACATGAATTCCCTGAGTGTGATATTATGCAGGATGAGTTGGATAAGTTCTGGAGTGAAATCAACGGTGGAGGAGGCCCCGATCCCTCTACCCAACTTTTAAAAAAAATTCATAACCCAGCTTTTAGGTATTTTCAGATGATTTTGGCCCAAACCTTCTATGGAAAAGTTGAAACCGATAAACATGTAAGTGCTGAAGAAATTCTTATGCTCTTTTGCACCACCCAGTCACGTCCTGTAGCCATCGAAAATTTCCTAATAAACTGCCTCAACATGATTTTCATATCCTCCGAGGGACTTATTCACGTAGGAGGAACAGTGACACACATCGCCTATGCCTTAGGTCTCATTAGCAAATTATCTCACCTGACCGTCTATTGTGGTTGTACCATGATTGTCCTAGACCATTTCCTGGACCGTGGCCTAATTAGGAGAGTCTATTTTAGCCCAGAATATTATAAGCTCCTAATTGATGATGAGACCATCCATTACTTTGGACTACCCCATCCTACCCGAACCAATGTCCACAATAAAGACAACTGGTCATACCCCTTAGAGGCCCAGGATGAGACACCCAATAAACCCAAATCACCACCGGTTCCTGAATACTATCTTGCACCCCTCCCAGAAAGGACTACAATATACTCTTCTAATGTTAATCTGCAGAGACGCGACATTTATTCTGAGTTTGACACTATGCGCAAGGAGATAATATCTCTTCGCGAAGAGCTTACCGAATTCGCCATTCTGAAGGAGGACTCTGATTCCACTCATGCCCCTGAGATTGAATGCCTATATCAGGAAATCTACAGTCTGAGACGTCAACTTTCAGAGGCGAAGGCTTCTTGTCCACATATGAATCAGGGTGTCCGTCGCGAATCATTATAGAAGACCTTTTTGGAGCACTGAGGACATTGCTCACACTACGTGTGGGGGAGATACCGCATCATTACTATTATTATTTTTATTCACCTTTATCAGACATTATCCAGTTTTTGGTCGATTTATTTATTTCCATACTTTATTTCTGTTATCAGACTTATTACTATTATGCTCATTTATTTTATCAAAGTATCGTGATACATTGCATTCACCTACTATATGCAATTATCACCATACTATGTTTTATCAGTGAAAATTTAAAAATTTGCAAATTATTATTTATAGTGCATTTTCTTTTCTCTTTAATTTTATTATCAATATTTATGTTGCATACCATGTTTTTATTATTTAAATTTATCATTTACATTTCTTGCATGTACAAATGCTAAGAGAAATCTCAGAAGACGCTACATACACCCCCCCCCCCCCCCCAAACAAAGAAAAAAGGAAAAAACCCAAGCAAGGCCCAAATTCCGTCCAGCCCCAAAATACAAAGATGGCGGGCGCCATCTCCCTCTGGCGGACTCCATGGGGTCTGAAGCCTTACATGGGACAGAATGTGAAAAACCCCCATTTTTCACATTCTACTCACCTTCTTCCCCACTTTCTCCATATTTGACATACCTTAAAAACCCACTAACCACCCACTTAATCATCAAACCCACTGCCATTTCCACTTGCCCATTAACTTTCCACCTATAAAAATCCAAACTTTCATCAAAAACTCCATCTCACCATTCATTGCCAAAATAAACCCATTTATCCTCAAGAAGCTTCACCAATGGCGGAAATGGAGTATGGAGGGGTCATTTTTCGAGAAGGAAGGCCGGGGGATAGCCAGAGAGGAAAATTTGAAGCACTGCTGAGACGCGAAATTTTTGCGACAAGGTACATCGACACTGACTGCCTATATAGTTTAGGGATTTATCATAGTGTTCTCTATATGTTAGAAAATTTAGGATTGCATGACATTTTTACTCGTAGAGAACCTACCTTTGAGAGGCTGACCGGGGAATTTTTGAGTTCCCTGACTTATAATGTTAGTCCTAATACCGCTAGCACCGCCGGTACTGTGACATTTAGGATGTTTAATAAAGAATATGAGGTCACTACCGACCACCTTGCGAGTATGTTAGGACTCCCTCACGGAGAAGTTTCTATCTGCGAGACACCTTTGGATACTAACTGGCAGGTTGAGGCATTCCAACTGTGGAATGATCTTACGGGTCATATCACAAACTATTTTGAAAGCAACTTGGCCTCGGATATCCACAACCCGGACGTACGTGTTTTTAGGCTTCTGTTGGCATCTACTGTTTTTTCCCGAGAAAATTTGAATAAATTAAATTCTAAGGAGTTGATCTTTTTACAGGCTGCCACCTTACAAAGGAGGTTAAACGTCGTCCCTTTCATGATAGCGCACATGTGTACCATTGTGAGAAAGGGCAGAACTATTGCATTTGGAGGATTGATTACCTCCATTGCACGTGCTTTTGAGTTGCATAACGAGTTAGCTACATTGGAACCCCTCCCACCGCGCACAATAAATTTAAAATTTTTAAGAGATATGAAATTGTGCAAAGTGGGGAAGAAATGAGGCTACACCCTTATGGTTCATAATGTAGTTGTCCTGAGTGTTATTTTACCCTGTTCCCGTCGCACCAATGTGCGACTTAGAAGAAATTGGATTTATAATTTACAAGCTGCACCCTTTCTCAGCCCGGTTACACCAAACGTCCCAGAGAACGAGGACAACGGGACCGATGATGAGTATGAGCAGAGAAACCAGTCTCCCGTTCATAATACACCTACTCCACATGCATCACCTGCACACACCCCACTTTTTACTAACCCTTATGCAGGTACTCCTACGGGATTTTACATTACTGAAGAGATGTGGAGGGCACAACAAGCTCGCGAAGAAGAGCGTGATGGCCTGTTCTATGCCATGTATGAGCAACACCAGGACATGATGGACTTCATGCGTGAGCAGTAGCGGCAGACTGAGCGATCTATGCGTTCTATTTTAGAGTCCCAGCTCACTGTAGCATCTCTGCAGCAGCGTCAGCAGGCCTACCTTAACAGACGATTTGGGCTAGTGGAGGCTACTCAGGGTTCCATACTGGGAAACCTTCGCGAACTCCAAGAGTCTAATGCCTCACTAGAATTGTGGATTCAGCAGCTTGAGATCTCACAGAGTGCCTGACACCGCAACAGGAGCCCTCACCCCCGACGTTCAGAGCAGGGAGGAGAGGGTACTAGCTGTCAGTAGTAGCATTATCCAGGTTCCACCTACCTCTTTTCCACCTTTTATCAAAAAATTGGAGACAATGTTCGGTTTAAGTGTGGGAGGAGGTATTTACCGTTTTCAGTTTTCCTTTATGTTTTCATTTTATGGCTTTCTAGTTTATTTTTCTAGTATGCTTCTAGCTTTTTTTTACTTAGTATAACTAATACATGTGCTTGACGAGTCATTTGTGTAGTTTTGTCTATTTCCCCCATTTCTTGAGCCATAACAAAAAATTTCGAGAGGTAAAAATAACATCTATTTTTACAAATTTGGGCTGTTAGACAAGTTAAGATCATTTGCAGAGACTTGGGAAGACGTGTGAAAAATCGATATCATTTTAACACCAAAAGTTTCTCAATTATAGGACCCTATCTAGATACTTATTATGTTGTGGCCTTAAAATATCACCTTTAAAATTCACTCCCTAAGTAGTTTATTTTAGCAGTCAGCACCATCTTAGTCACTGCTAAGTGAAACAAACCGATGCGAATAGGTGAATGATCCCAAAAGAGAAAAAGAAAGAATATATATATATACTAATATAAAGGCAAAACATAGATTTGATGTAGCTTTTTTCTACCCATTTTTCCCTTATTTTAAAATTTGTAACTTCCATGATAACTTCCATTGAACTATAACTATCATCTTTCACATAACTTATAAATAACTTTCTACATTTAAATATTTAAATTAACATTAAATAAAAATTATTTTTTATATTTTTACGTGTGTGCATTAAAAAAGCTGACAACCGGGCACGCGAGTGCCCGTCTGGACGCTAGTGTATAATAAAAGCAAGTAATTTGAAAAGGATCCGCCTTCTAAGTTAGGTAACCCTCACCCGGTTATTTAGCCCAACGGTAGCGAGACTTCCAAAAATTATGCTTGTGCCTCTGTGTTAAAGTGCAAAAAGAATCAAATTTTGGCACAAATATGGATCAGGATCACCAACAGGTTTGTTTACCATGCAAGTAGAAGATAACGGGCTTAATGTGATTGCGCCTGAATGAAAAGGGGGTGAGAAGGGAACGAGTAAAATAGGCCTAAGCATAATGTTATGATGGATTCGTTCGTATAGAAGAGAAACTTATGACCGCAATATGCAGAAAGTGTTACCACTATATCCTTGGTTCATAAACCAGTACCTATCGAAGCAGTCTTGATCGATACTAAAGTCTCTAGCCCAGATTTAATCCTTGTGTGTTGCTGCTTATCCTTTAAGCTTATATGAGTTTTGCTTGAGGACAAACAAAGGTTCAAGTGTGGGAGAGTTTGATAACACCAAAAAACACTGCGTATTTGACTCGGATTGCACATGGTTATTATAGTTTATTTACTGTTTTTCATGCATTATGTCTCTGTTTTATGTTGTTTTCAGGTAAAGTGCCTTAGTGGAGCCTTTCGTGAAGAAAAGAAGCGAAAAAAGCAAGAACCGGAAGATTTTAGTGGAAAATGCACACACAACATTTCACATGGCGGGCGCCAAGGAGGACGCTATGACATGTAGGGTTTTACCCACATCTCAACGGGAAGAAGACCACGTCTTCCCCCATTTTCACACAAGACGGGCGCCATCTTCACAAACTCGCCTTGGCCAAAGGCGGTTAAGGGAGGTGGCCATGACTAGAGAAATTCTCTCCACACGATTTCTGAACGTTTTGTATAACTTCCAAGGGTTCCTACACTATAAATAGGCCTTGAGTTTCCATTTGTTTTTCATCCTTTCTTAGTTACAGCATAGGCATAAATTCAGTTTGTTTAAAGCGATAATCTGTCACATCAATGGGTTATTGAATCATTGTTGTAATCGAGATTGGAGCACTTTAGAAGTAGATTAATCTTACCGCCATTTTATTTTCCAAGTCAGGTTTACTTTCAGCATTGTACCAGATTGAAGTTTCCAGTTTGGAGCAGGTTTATTATTCAATTCGCATTTTATTTACTCACATCGTCTTTACTTTATTTACTTTCCCGCACGGCTTTACTTTATTTAATTTTCGCCTTGCTTTAAATTCATTTACTTTCCCGCACTGCTTTACATTCTTTACTTTATCGCATTGTCCGTTTTAAATTTCTTTACCTTAAAAGACTTGTTTTCAAACCGAACTTAAGTGTGACACTTTCGTTCTCGTCTTTGAAAATCAATCGCACCCTTTACATGTTTTTAAATGATTTATCCCGTATATCTATTTCCTGCCATGTTTACCATAATCATGTCTAGCTAAATCCATTGTGCTAGGATGTGAGGACCGTCGTTTCGATGGTACTCCGTATGCTGTGTTTGTAGAAATACTTTAGGGGCTGTTTTGGTTTTAATACAACTTTTCTGAACTTAACTTGATCGGCCGTTACGCAAATGGGACCGTGTTTCTATTTGAGTAATAACCGTGACTATGTCGTGTAAGATCGAAAGCCGTCTGATACTTAAGATAAAAGTTGGTTAGTTTTTAACTAATAAAAATAGCGAAAGCGCTTTGTTAATTAATCAGGGAAATTTAATATTATTAGAAAGTGATTTTAAAACTATTTTCGGACGCATTTATAGAGTTAGGATCCGGTTGGCTGAGCATATGCCGGAAACCCTTTGATATTAAATGTTTCCGATCAAAAGCACTTTTTAACCGAGTCTTGGAGGTGGTTATATAAAAAATGACTTCATCACTTTAATGCAATACGCGACCGGTGCAGTGTGAGCGGCTGGTATAGATTAGAGGATAGGTCTGGTTCCAATCACGCTAACGCGGCGATTCCTTTTTAATTAACTCTTAATCAAAGAAGAAAATATTGCCCCGTAAGTGTCTCTATTTAGACAATAGGAGTACTGTTTGATCGATGTGAATTACATACCAGTGCCATTTATCTGAATTCGTTTTTACTTTTGCCTGCGCACTTTATACTGTTTCTATTAGCCTTAGATAAACAACGTAACAATAGTAATCGATAGATTGACATTGGTCTCTGTGGGATCGATAATCTTTTATATTACTCTGACGTATTCCGTATACTTGCGGAAATCACGCATCATGAATCTACTATGATTATTTTGTGCATCGATTATTGTTTGAACATATTCTCACCCCTTTTGTGTTGTTGCGTTTGTTTTCCTCTGGAGTACAGACAACCAGGTACCTGAGTAGGAGCTCGATGTTGAGGATGACGTTGTGCCTCTTTAGTTGCTTGTCGACCGAATCTTGTAGTTGAAGTCACTCTGATATGTAACACGAGAGGAACTGGTTGTTCTTTTATTTTGTTTTATGTTTCATATTTTTCCTTATTTTTAATGATGAAACACTTTTCAAACTAATAATGTTGTTGAGGCTTTTAATACCAAGTATTTTATAATTTCCAATGCTTATCAAATGATTTAAATTTCAATTATGTGGTTCATGTATGTTTTGTTGATGGTTGAATAGCATCCTACTTGAAATATTTATGTATTATACATGTTTTATCTAATTATAGGTGAGTCGAGAAGTAGGGTGTTACACAAGACCTCTAGTTAAACTGGAAGAAATCCTTAACATCTCAACCAATTACTTTTAGATTAATTAATTATTGGAAATAATAATAATTGATTAAATTAATAATATATTAATAATTAAGTATGTAATTCTTATAAATTATAATAATTTATTAAATTATATTATATATTAATATTAATTAATTAAGGGTTAAATTTTTTTAAAAACATATTAAGGATTAAAAGGAATAATTTAAAAATAAAATAATAATTTTTTTAATTTTAATATTTTCATATAAACATAATTAACGACGTGGCATCACATATTAAGGATCAAATACAAAAAAGTGAGTGGGATAAAAAAAACATTAAAAAAATTAATAGAATGATCAAAAAGCTATTTTTTTTAAAAGGACTAAAAACTAAAAAATAACTAAATAGGAGTATTAAAACCGCATTTAAACTTATAAAATATCATATATTTTAAAACTTTAATAATATTAAAAAATTAAATTATTTTATTATTGAAATAATCAAACAATTATATTCAAAAATTAAAATGATTTAATATTTTATAGATTTAAATACAATTCTAGTACCTCTATTTAGTACTTTTTAAATTTTTTCTTTTTAAAAAATTTTTAGCCTTTTGATCATTACATTCATTTTTTTATTTTATTTTATCCCACGCACTTTTTTGTATGTGATCCTTAATACGTAGCTATGTCGTTAAACGTGTTTACATGAAAATATTCAAATTAAAAAAAAATTGTTAATTTAACTTTTAATATATATTGTTTAAGAGGACAAATTTTTCCATTTTAAAAGAAATCACGATGCAGTTTGTTTTCCGTTTGTCTTATATATATATATATATATATTGTTAGGTTTGGGCTCTCTTCCTATGTGGAGAAAGACCCATAGTTGTGAGGCGAAAGTTATTTGCTTCGCACTGAAGCTGCAAATTTGTGAAAAAATTTCAGCTTTTTGATTCTTATTTGTAAGGTAGTTTGCTTTGTGATTTGCGCGTGTTAGCACTAGTTATGAATCACTTTAAGACTCTCTTGTACCCTTAATTGATTATAGTGGAGTTATTTCTTTGGGCTGGACGACTCGTAGTTTTTACTCTCATATTGAAAGGTTTTCCACGTTAAAAATATCGGTGTCTTTTGTGCCTTTATTTTGTTCGATTTGCCGTCTTATATTTGTATTTGATCCTCAATATTCCTACAAGTTTGGGGGAGTATTATATCCATTGCGTATTGGTCTATTATCGTGTCTTAATTTCCCATCAGAGTGGTATCAGAGCTCTTGGTTATGGGCTATTTTATTTGTTTGAATGATGGAGTCAAATACAAAGATAAAGATAGTTTTGTTGGATGGTTTTAATTATCATTTATGGAAGGAAAATATGAAAGACTTACTATTTATGAAGAAATTGCATTTACCGGTTTTTAGTTCTGCAAAGCCGGATTCCGTGTCTGATGAAGAATGACAGTTTGAGCATTAACAGGTATGTGATTTTATTCGACAATATGTATAAGATAATGTTTATAATCATATTGCTAATGAGACACATGCAAAAACTTTGTGGGAGAAGATAGAGTCCTTGTATGCCTCTAAATCAGGGAATAATAAATTGTTCTTATTGAATAACTTCATAAGTTTGAAGTATAAAGAGGGGACTTCTATTTCAGATCACTTGAGTGAATTTCAAGGCCTCCTTGATCAAATGTCAGGAATGAGTATCAAATTTGATGATGAACTTTTGAGACTATTTCTATTGCTATCTTTAATAGAGTCTTGGGAGACATTTCGAGTTTCTATCACAAGTTCAGCTCCTAGAGGTGTTGTTTATTTAGAAACGGCTAAGGGTGGTATTCTTAATAAGGAGATGAGAAGGAAGGCACATGGTTCATCATCTCAACCCGGGTACTTGTCACTGAAAATAGGGGGATAATTCATAAAAAGGAACCGAAAGGTGTTAGAGAGAATAGTAGAAGCAAGTCCAAGCCGCAATACAAGAATCTGGAGTGTCATTATTGTCACAAAACAGGACACATACAGAAGTATTGCTATCAGTGGAAAAGATATAACAAAGGCAAGAAATGTGAGTCTAAACAAAGAGACCATGAAGATGATGATGATGATCGTGTTACTACTGCTACTAGTGATGATCTTGTTATTCTTCGTGATCATGAGTCTCTTAATCTTATAACAGACGAGGGCATGTGGATAGTTGACAGTGGTGCTACATTGCATGTTACACCAAGGAATGATTTCTTCACATCTTATACTTCTGGTGATTTTGGAGTATTGAAGATGGGTAATGATGGTGTATCTAAGGTAATTGGTGTTGGTGATGTTTGCTTGCGAACCAACATGGGAATGCAATTGTTGCTTAGAGGTGTTACACATGCTTCAGTTGTCCGTTTTAATTTGATATATGTGCATATGCTAGATGATTGTGGTTATGATAATAACTTTGGTTCTGGAAAGTGGAAACTCAAAAAAGGTAACTTGGTTGTGGCTAAAGGGGAAAAGCTTTCTAAATTGTATTGGACAAAAACTTTGGTTGCTAGGGACAGTGTGAATGCTATCGACATGGAAACATCTTTGTGGCACCGAAGACTTAGTCATATTAGTGAAAAGGGGCTGAATGTTTTGCCCAAAAAGGATGTTCTTTCTAGATTAAAGAATGTAGATTTAGAGAAGTGTTCTCATTGCATGGATGGTAAACAAACTAGAGTATCTTTCAAGAGACACCCCCCTTTAAGAAAGTCAAAGCTGCTTCAATTGGTACATTATGATGTTTGTGGTCCATTGAAGGTAAAATCCTTTAGTGGTGCACTTTATTTTGTTACCTTTATTGATGATTGCTCCAGGAAACTATGGGTTTATGCCTTGAAGACAAAAGACCAAGTTTTGGAAAAGTTCAAAGAATTTCATGCTTTGGTTGAGAGGCAGAAAGGCAAGAAGCTGAAATGTGTTCGTTCAGACAATGGTGGAGAGTATTGTGGACCATTTGATTCCTATTGCAAGCAGCATGGTATTGCACATGAAAAGACTCCTCCTAAAACTCCTCAATTGAATGGTTTAGCAGAGAGGATGAATCGAGCACTAATTGAGAGAGTAAGATGTATGCTCTTTGAAGCTAAGTTGCCTAATCATTATTGGGGCGTGGCACTATACACAGCAGTGCATGTTCTTAATCTCACTCATACTGTTGTTTTGAACAGTGAAGTTCCAGACAAAATTTGGTGTCGAGTATGATCATTTGAAAGTCTTTGGTTGTAAGGTTTTTGTGTATATTCCAAAGGATGAAACATCCAAGTTGGATGCAAAGTCAAAACAATGTATCTTCATCGGCTATGGGCAAGATGAGTTTGGCTACAGGTTGTATGATCTCGTAGGGAAGAAGCTTATTCGAAGCCGCAATGTGGTGTTTATGGAAGACCAAACTATTGAAGATATTGATAAGGTAGAGAAGACTACACCCAAGAAAGATATTAGTTTGTCTAATGTTGATCCAGTTCGATTACCTAGCCATAATCTGGATGTTATAGGTGGTGATGATCACAATGGTGAGCCATATGATTATGTTGATGATCAACAACTTGGATATGAGGTTGTGAGGGCAAGTTGTCTTTCACTTGATCTTTATTTTAATGATGTCAAAACATGTACCAGCGCTTAGTTTGTAATTTGGACGGTATCATCTCATCATTGTCGGCATTCTTATTTCCCAAACATATAGGAAGTGTCTTGCATATCCATTACGTGTGTGTGATCATGGTATTAGTATTAGGCATGCATAAACAGTGCCTAAGTTGATGAAAACGTGGGGAAAAGTCATTTTTTTAGAAGTTTTTGAAGCTTGAGTCGACCTAACCTAAGCTCTGGTTGACTCATGAAATTTTGACAATTGTTGATTTTTGCGCGGGTTAGCGCACGCTGACCCTACGGTCGACGTATGTTGTTGTCATTTCTCATTCTGCATTTTCTTCAGCCATGCGTTGGCGCATGATCCCTGTAGCGGTCGACGCATGGTATGCCAACATGCGCAGATGTTCCCACGGGTCAGCGCATGCTGACCCTCATTGATGTTTGGTCTACCGTTCACTGCATGTGCATCATTTTTTTGGTTTTCTTAAGTTTCAAAATGCTGTTATGATTTGTAGTTGGTCCTAGCATCATATAAATACTTGGTTCCTCATTTTTTACACAACAACAAGAAAAAGTGAAAGATATACATTGAAACTTTTCTCTCATCACCTTCATCTTCATTCTTGCATCTTTTCAACAAATACACATAATCATTTTTGTTGATTCTTTGCATCATGAGGTGATAAGGTCCGAACATAGAATTGTTGCTTGTTTGGGGTGAGTGTTTCAGTGGGTTTTTTCTTGAATAAAACCTCTAGGGTTTTGTCCTCCAAGATCAATTGGATTTAGGGGTTTTTGGATCAGATCTTGTGTGCATTGAATTCAGCCGAGTGAAGGTGATCGAAGAACGATGGGTTTTGTCGATCTAGTAGCATTAACCGGAGGATTGTGCAACAAGGTTTGAGGATTTAATTGTGTGTGGATCGGAATCAGCCGAGTAAAGGTGATTGAAGACGGGTGTGTTCTTGCAATCTAGTAACGGTAAACAGAGGTTCATCCAACAAGTTCGAGGCACTTGATTCGACTCGAATCAAGGGAAGAGCAGACACAGTATCTGCATCAACAAAGTTTCTTGAGTGTGTGATAGCTAAGTTTTCTCTTGTAAAAACAATTTGCAAACAAGATTATATATATCTCAATTCTAGATTTATAATTGGGGGCAGACGTACCCGAAGCGAGGACGAAAGGGGAACTGCCTAAACAAACCTGGTGCCATTTCTCTTTCCCTATCTCATTTAATTTTCGAACTGTTTACGCTTGTGATCGTTCAATTGATCGATAAAAATTCTAGTATAGTTTAGTGCAGGAAAATTAATTTTAAAACCATTGTATAATCATTTTGGATTGTGCTTAGTGAAAATTTTGCATCAACTATCATAGAAGGTTTAGCTTGGAGTTTTATGCACTCCAAGTGCTCGATAAATTGAGCGCTTGCAAGGTGTTTGATATATTGTCAAGTTTGGTTTAATTTTTTACTGGTCATTGGAGATTGCACCATATTAAGTGCTGTTGGTAAATTGATTAATAGTTAAGTTGCGATTAAATTTTTCTCATCGAGCCTTTCGTTCCATTTGGCTTACGTATATCCGATTCTTCTAGTAACTCGGTTCGTGTAGACGAGTTATCCTCAGCCGCTTCCGCAAAATATTTTTAAAAACAAATTTTAGCGCCGACTCGTATTTAAAAAGAAGTGATCTATTCAACCCCCCTTCTAGATCAATTGTCGTCGTCTAACAAAGGTAAATATTCCAACTAATGATGGTGAAGGGGAGAGCGATTTGTCACAAAATGAAAATCTTGGTGAAACTCCAAAATCATCTCAAGTTCAACCTATGAGGTCTAACAGGAAGAGACAACCTTCTACAAGGTATAATTCTGATAAGTATGTGACCTTGACTGATGAGGGTGAACCCGAGTGTTTCCAAGAGGCCTTGGAAAGTGATGAAAATCAAAAGTGGATGGATGCAATGCTTGATGACATGATATCATTACACAATAATCACACTTATGATTTAGTGAAGCTGCCTAAAGGCAAAAGGGCTTTGGAAAACAGATGAATTTATAGAGTTAAACATGAGAGCAACTCTAAGTCTCCAAGATATAAAGCCCTGTCAAAGAAAGAGTGTTGATTTTAATGATATTTTCTCACCTATTGTAAAGATGTCGTCTATTAGAATCGTGTTGAGTTTGGCTACTACTCTTGATTTAGAGGTTGAGCAAATGGATGTGAAAACAACTTTGCTTCATGGTGATTTGGAGGAAGAGATCTACATGAAATAACCCGATGGTTTTCAAGTTAAAGGTAAAGAAGATTACGCGTGTAGATTAAGAAAGAGTTTATATGCGTTGAAGCAAGCTCCAAGGCAGTGGTACAAGAAGTTTGAGTCTGCTATGTGTGATCAAAGATACCAGAAGACAACTTCAGATCATTATGTCTTTGCTAGAAAATTTTCTAACGATGACTTCATAATCCTGTTGTTATATGTTGATGATATGCTTATTGTAGGGAAAAGTATTTCTAACATTAACATGTTAAAGAAGCAATTGGGAGAGTCATTTGCCATGAAATACATGGGATCAGCTAAGTAAATTCTTGGAATTAGAATCATGGGTGACAGAAAAGAGAAGAAACTTTGGATGTCACAAGAAAATTATATCGAAAGAGTGCTGCAAAGGTTCAATATGGAAAGTTCTAAGGTGGTAAGCACTCCTTTTGCTACTCATTTCAAGTTGAGTTCTAATCAAAGTCCTTCAAGTAAAGATGAAGCATTTGATATGAAATGTGTTCCTTATGCATCTGCTGTGGGTATTTTGCTGTATGCAATGGTGTGCACAAGACCAGATATAGCACACGCTGTTGGTACAGTTAGTAGATTTTTGTCAAATCTAGGTAGAGAGCATTGGAATGTTGTAAAATGGATTTTAAGATATCTTCGCGGTACTACTTCTATGAGGCTTTGTTTTGGAGGAGATAAGCCTACTCTAGTGGGGTACTCTGACTCTGATATGGCTGGAGACATTGATTCCAGAAAGTCCACTTCGGGCTACATGGTTAAATTTGCAGGGGGAGCTGTTGCTTGGCAGTACAGATTGCAAAAGTGTGTAACACTATCTACTACAGAGGCTGAGTTCATTGCAATTACCGAAGCATACAAAGAGTTATTATGGTTGAAGAAATTTTTGCAGGAGCTTGGTTTTGTTCAAGACAAATATGTGTTATTTGTTGATAGTCAAAGCGCTATTCATCTTGGTAAGAATCTGACTTTTCATAATAGGTCCAAACACATTGACGTGAGATATCATTGGATACATGATGTTTTGGATGCTAAGGTGTTGGAGTAGGCAAAAGTTCATACAGATGATAATGGTTCTAATATGATGACTAAAGCATTACGAAGAGGGAAATTTGAAGCTTGTTGTGATATCGCCGGTTTGGCGATTTCCTCCACATAGTTCTGAGGGGGAGATTTGTTAGGTTTGGGCTCCCTTCCTATGTGGAGAAAGGCCCAAATATGAATAGCTCATTTTTCTCACTTATTTTAGTGGAGAGGATCAATTTAGGGTTGAGAGAGATAAAGAAAAATAAGGATTCAAAAAGAGAGAAAAGAGGAGAGAAACTCATTCCCATTTTTCTGCAACCAGTCTCACTAAATCGACAATCCCCAATTTGTTAACCGTTGGATCGAGCTCAAATTTGGTGGGCAGGTTGGTAACGCATATATCTAACTTTTGACCTTTCAGATTTTCAAAAAAAGTCTGAGGCGAAATTTATTTGCTTCGCACTGAAGCTGCAAATTTGTGAAAAAATTTCAGCTTTTTGATTCTTATTTGTAAGGTAGTTTGCTTTGTGATTTGCAGTTGTTAGCACTAGTTGTGAATCACTTTAAGAATCTCTTGTACCCTTAATTGATTATAGTGGAGTTATTTCTTGGGTCTGGACGACTCGTGGTTTTTACTCTCATATTGTGGGGTTTTCCATGTTAAAAATATCGGTGTCTTTTGTGCCTTTTTTGTTCGATTTTCCGTCTTATATTTGTTTTTGATCCTCAAGATTCCTACAAGTTTGGGGGAGTATTATATCCGTTGCGTATTGGTCTATTATTGTGTCTTAATTTCCCATCATATATATATATATATATATATATATATATATATATATATATATATATATAAATTAATAAATATATATTTTTTATATAAAATTATAAAGGGTTAAATATGTATAAGGTCCCTACAAATATCCCAATTTTTAGGTTTAGTCCCTCCAAAATGTTCTTTCAAACAATGGTCCTCTGAAAGTTTTCTGTCCCTAACTTTAGTCCCTCCCGTTAGTTTCCACTAACGGTGACTTATGTGGCATGCCATGTGGAAATTTTTTGATAACGTGACTTGTATATGGCAATGCCAACATGGCAAAAAATGCTGACATGTATGTCACGTGTCAATTGTTTCAATTTTAATTTTTTTATATTAATATCATATTTAAACCCAG
This sequence comes from Lathyrus tuberosus, assembly GCA_022829125.1. Taxonomy (NCBI): domain Eukaryota; kingdom Viridiplantae; phylum Streptophyta; class Magnoliopsida; order Fabales; family Fabaceae; genus Lathyrus; species Lathyrus tuberosus. The sequence continues at coordinate 852,572 of JALAZF010000199.1, read as the reverse complement.
AAATGGTAGTTAATCTGCAACTAAGTATGTCACTGTTAATAACAGAAGTTATTCTATGTGCAATTGTAATGACAGTGCAATCAGAAAAATGTTGCTTAAGAGTTTGCTGTATCAAATTATCGGTAGCCATGTCGACCGATGCAGTAGCTTCATCTAGTACCAATACTTTACTCTTCTTAAGCAGCACCCTACAAAGACAAACTAACAGTCTTTGACCCATACTCCTTCTTTCTTTCTAACTTCATCTCCAAGTTGACACTTATCCAGTGCCTCCTAAATTTGTTGATCCGTGTACTCTTCCAGTGCATCCAAGTTACTCCTCACAGTACCTTCAAACATGGTTTGATCTTGAGGAATAATGCTCAATCTCGACCTCAAATTATGTAGTCCAATGGAAGATATGTCTATACCATTAATCAAAATTCTTCCAGCAATAGGCTCTATAATTCTGAAAAGTGTTTGTATGAGAGTTGACTTACCACTTCCTGTTCTCCCAACGATTTTTCTTTTCAGTCCTCCAACAAATGTGCATGTAAGGCCACGTAAAACAAGTGGCATATGCGGCGCATATCGCACCTTCATTAATCAAAAATACACTAAATTAACAACAAAACTAAAGTTAACAAGCAATAAAAATAACAATGACTCATACTACCTTCAAGTTGTGAATATCAACTGTGCCATATAATGGCCAAGAAGCATGTGGTCGATTTTCGTCTACAACAAGAGGAGACTCACTAGGAATGCAAGTATACTGAAGTATTATTTCTACTTATATAATTTTGGTCTCTAAGTTGCAAAGCTCCCATATCATCCATGTGTGTATAGTGTTTAGGTTAAGGCCATACGTTACAACTAAACTACCAACACCTTCAAAAACAACAAATATTGAGTAAGGTTCTTCTACCCTATTTACATAAATAAGATACGAAATGTTTGGCTCTTGTGAAGCTTTTCATCAAACATTATATGTGCATTCTTACTCCAAGCTAAACTTGAAAATAGATAGCCTAAAAACTAAACTATAATATGAATAACAACAGTGTTAGAGCTTATACCTATATCTCATTGCTTTGATAGAGGGTGAAAATTACCACTAAAAAAAATCCGACAAAGATTGTAATCTGCAATTGAGATCGAAATCCATCGAAACTCATAAAATTATTCTCAGCTCAAAATTGGAATCCAATGAAACCATAAATGAAAATGAGCGATCAATGGAACTATAACAATGGTAAAACATAAATGGAAACGGCGATGATGGAACGAGAACAGAGAACTTATAGTTGAATGAGAGCTTGTACAGGAGCGACGAACCGTACATAGGACAAGAATGAGAAGCTCGTGTGGCTGAAAAGAAAGGGTTAGGGTTAGAGTTTGTGGAATGAATTGTACGTAGGAGAAGTTCTCTTTGGTTGATGGATTTTTCAATTTCTATTAGGGTTAGAGTTTGGAGAATCACAACTTCTGGGCCACGATTTTGATGAGTTTGAGGGGGAAGATTTTCACTTCTCGCGGATGGTTTTTGTGTGAAAAACTGTTTTAGAAGAAGATGAGTTTGGGTGAAAAATTGTAAGAGCTTACCATTAAATTGGGTGAACAACATTTCTGACGTGGCAAAGCAATAATACACGCATGACATGCCACATAAGCCACCGTTAGTGGAAACTAATGGGGGGGATTAAATTTAGGGACGGAAAACTTTATGAGGACCATTATTTGAAGGAAATTTTTCGAGGGACCAAACTTGAAAGTTGGGATATTTGTAGGGACTAAAAACTTATTTAACCCAATTATAAATGATAGTAGTAATTTATAAATATAGATATTGTTGAAGGGTAATTCAATATTTTAGCATTTAGCCTACATGGCATTTTTGTTTTTGTATATATACTGGTGTAGCTGTCATTAGTTGTACACACACTGAGCAACAAATAATGCGCATAACCAGTGTAGTTGAGTAACCATTTTGTAACCGTTTTGCAAGAGTACTGGAAGTTTTTTATTCTCTTCTCTCTCTTCTTCCATCTAATTCTTCATCTTGTGCACCAACAATTGGTATATAGAGCTCCGGTTCAGATACACAGGGAAACACGAGTGAACGGTGAGGCGTTGTGTGATTGATTTTGTTTTTTGAATTCGTGTTGAATTTTTTGATCGGAATCGTAATAGAATCACATTTCTTGATTTTGTGGGATTGTGAAACACTAGCGTTTGGTGATATCTAAGTGTTTTGAATAAGGTTAAAGATGAATGGAAACGGTAATCTGAGTACTAAGCTTCCAGTGTTCGATGGAAAGAGCTGGAATCGGTAGATGATTTAGATGCATGTGTTGTTTGACGCTCAAGATGTTCTTGATCTTGTAACAACCTACTTTACCCATTCGTTTAATAATTAAAAATACAAAAATAGTTATGGAAAAACCAGAGTTACACACGTAGAATGCCACATCAACAAAAATGTTCTCATGAAGTATCAAATCACTTCATATTTTATTTCTTAATAAAAATAAATAATTTGGTTAAACTACGAAAAATTCAAATGGTTCAGCACTAAGGCTCCAATTACATCAAACCTCCACAAAATCCATGGTTCAACAACATAAAATAAATCAAGATACGTAACAAATAACAATTAACAAATAACATAGAGAAAATAACAAAATCACTATCTGTCTCGTGTTACGTATCAAAGCAACTCCTAGGACTCGATCAATAGCAACACATGCTCCAAGCACTACTCAGGTACCTGATTGTCTGTACTCCCCAAGGAGCCCAGACACAACAACAGAAAAGGGTGAGAATTACATTCAATAATACACGGTGAAAATCACATGCTAAGGAGTAGTTATTACACAAATCACACCAATCATACAATCAACACGCACGTATACATTCCACATCAATACTCGACATATTCAACCCACATTCAATCATACACATATATGCAATGCGACTCAACTGACATGACATAATGCATGTGCTACCATCACAATCCATATGGTTCCTTCACTGAACCCGATTTTCATCAGAATCCGGATAAGTCTTATACATTCCTCTGAACTACAACTTATCTCCACTCGACTCCCACATGGAGTCCAGACGAGATTAGGCACCCATCATGGATTTCCACCTAGTCTCATCTCCACCAGACACAACATGAATGCATGACGCACAATTAAGCATAATATAATTATCATTAATGTACAACCCATGATCCTCAATGATCACACGTGAGCCACATACTCACCGTAATTCTCTTTGGAATTACCACCACTGCCCAAGACCGTTCACATAACAACAATCTTGGCGCTCAAGCATCAAACACACATCATAAGGAAAATCACATAAAATTCCATGTTTTATCATATTTACCATTATTACCGATTCCCCTGTGTCTAATTATATGATTTTAGTATTACGAACCAGGAAAAATTGCATCGCACGCGAAATCGGGACAGAAATCGTAAAAACGGGAAAATTGCACTACAGCCTTGCCCATACGCGTATGGCCCACTTCCCCTTACGCGTACAACAAGAGGGTTGTGCTGGCTCTGGTGACGGGGTGCGTATGCTACACCTAGTGCCCCTGGGTGAGTCCCACATACGCGTATGGCCAGTCTATTGCTGAAAAATGGGTTTTTCGCATCAGTGCGATTTTCCCCCATTGGAGCACCTTCAAGCTCCTATTTCAGACCCAAAAAAATATTTGTATCAGCATAATCCTAGAGTCCTGATTCTACTTCATTAATTCATCATTTTATCCAAGTTTTCTACCATTTGAAACCCATTTTCGTTAACCCCAAAATCCCATATTTTCATATCTGTTTCAATGGTAAAACACAACATCAACAATACATAATTCACACGAATTTCATATCCAATATCAGCATACAACATGAATTCACATCAGAAATTACACAAATACAAATTTACAATAGTCATCACACAATCATGCAATCAATCAAGAAGAAGAAGAAGAAAAATGCACAAAAATCCTAAGAGGGGAAGGAACCCTCACTACCCTCTTATGTTCAGACCACCATTAAAGAACCCATTCTCCCCCTTACCTAAATTTCGAGCTTTTCCTCTCTTCAACAATGGTGGAAAACTCTTGCTCTACTTGCCCTAACTCTGCTTCTTTTTCTCTTTCTCTTTTCACGTGAAAACTGATAATGTAACCTCCCCACTAATCTCTCCTAATTATGTTTTATTTTCTTTTACTTATAATAATAATAATATTATTACCATTATTATTAGAAATAAATATTCCATGTATTAATAATAACATTTATAATAATAATATTATTAGTAAGATATTCCCCACTAACATTTATATCATTATTATCATAATAATATTATTCTAAGTTTCATTCCAACTAACTTATGTTACACTAAATGCTCACACCCACCCTTACACACATACCCTTAACCAAGTCGGTGCCAAAACAATCACACAAAATAAATCACAAAATGATTCGATAATTGAATGGGGTGTTACAACTCTCTCCCACTTAAAATATTTTTATCCTCGAAAATGTACCTGATGAGAAAATTACGGATACGAATCTCGTATCTTGCTCTCCAACTCCCAAGTCACACTTCTTCCAGTAGCTCCTCCCCAAGCTACTCTCACTAAAGGAATGTCTTTGCCTCTTAACTGTTTCATCTTGCGATCCTCGATCCTTATCGGCATCGCCTCCACGGTAAGATTATCCCGAAGCCGCACTTCATCCCTTTGAAGCACATGAGATGGATCAGCAATGTACTTTTGAAGTTGCGACACATGAAACACATCATGCAAATTCGAAAGTTCGGGTGCCAGTGCCACTCTATACGTAACAGCTCCAACTCTTTGCAAAATATGATACGGTCCGGTGAACTTAGGATCCAGCTTCTCCGATTTCAGCGCACGACCAACATCGGTCACAGGATTGACCCTTAGAAATACATGATTGCCTTAGCTGAATACAAAGTCTTTCCTCCTATTATCATGATAACTTTTATGCCTACTCTGGGATGCCTTCACCTTCTCCCTAATCATCTAGATTATCTCAGTAGTCTGTTGCACAATCTCGGGTCCAAGTACAGTGCTCTCACCCGACTCATACCAGCATAGAGGTGTTCTACACCTCCTACCATACAGCGCTTCAAAAGGCGCCATCCCAATACTAGAATGGTAGCTGTTATTGTAAGTAAATTCAATCAACGGTAAATAAGTATCCCAAGCACCTCTCTGCTCGAGTATACAAGCTCTCAACGAGTCTTCCAGTGATTGAATAGTCCTCTTAGATTCTCCACCTGTCTGCGGATGATAAGCAGAACTCAACTTCAAACTAGAACCCAAAGATTTCTACAAGCTCTTCCAAAATCCGAAAGTAAACCTCAGGACTCTGTCAGACACAATGCTCGATGGAACCCTGTGCAACTTCACTATTATTATGATATAAATCTCTGGTAACTTTGACAAAGGAAAACTCATGTTAATCGGTATAAAATTTGTTGATTTCGTCAATCTATTGATAACGTGAAAATATATTGTTTATTTCGGCTCAATTCACATGCAATTTAATGTCGTTTTACTTATTTTTTGTATTATTATGTCGTGTTATGTCTGTGTTTCATGTATTTGTCGAATAAGAGCATCCGTGCGGGAAAACCGAGAAAAGAGCGAGAAAATGAAGAAAAACAACAAATTCTGCCATTTTACTGATATGGTGTTCTCCATGGGTAAACGGTGCTCGCCGTGAGCAAATGGAGTTCGTCGTCCCCAGAAGGCATTCACCGTCGCCCATGCCATGGCGTTCGCCGTTGCCCCACGGCGTTCGCCATGACGTTGCAGACAGTAGTTTTGCTAAAGTGGGCAGTTTTCAACCGCTTTTCCCTCCACTTGCTGACACGACCAAGGGAAGTTACAAGGGGATATTTCTCTCTAAATATAGGACCTCTTGGACACTTTTCGAGGCATCCAAGTTGCGCGGAAGCGCTGTTGTTTCCTTTTTCTAGTTTTAGGCATTAAAATTACATGTAAAAGTGACAATCGCTCACATCGAGGGATTATCACAATTTTGTATTTTATTTAATTCTGTACAACTTGGATCATCAACAATCTTGCCGAAATTAATAGTGATGACTCAATTCCGTATCATTTATTTCGATTCAATTTGTGCATGTTTTATCGTATTTTTATCGAGTCATTGTCATTTCATGTATTATTTGCTTATGTTTCCTTTCATTTTCCATTTACAGGTCCCATATCAGCTCCATAGAAGAAAAGATCAAGAATTGAGCTTAAAAGAGAAGAAAAAGTGGAGAAATGCTTGATTCAGTCTCATCCAGATGAAAGGAGTTCGCCATTCCCCCCCAGTTCAACTGAATGGCGCTCGCCATAGCAGAAAAGGAGGGAAATTCAAAGTCTAGATGAATGGCGACCGCCATTAGCCCTAAGGCGACCGCCGTTGCTTCGCGGGAGCAGTTTCTTGATGCAGTTCTGGCAGTTTGCAAGTTAAGTTTTCAAATTTCGAATTCAACTGCTTGGAGCCAGAATTTTCCTATATATAGAGCACCAGAGGTCTGCATTTGGGGAATCTAAGAACCTTGCGGAAGCGCTGCCGAAATTTCATTTGCCTAACCACTTATATCATTTGCCATAGTATCGATCGCTCACACCGAGAGATTGATACATCTGCTGTACTTTTCATTTCTATTGTTGCTGATGTACACTTGGGTCAACTATCTAATACAAGTTTCATTTTCCGTTTAATTACTTCGTATTTCAGGTTATTTAAATCTTGTCTATTTTACTGCATTGTTTAATCTGATTTTTATGCTCTATAATTTGTTTCATCATTAAAGTGTAAATCTGATCTTAATCGAAAACTAACCAATATGTATGTTTTAAAATTTAGAAATGTTAATGCATTAGTGTTAGATTTAATTATGTCTGAGTAGAATTGCTTTGAGTCCGTAGATTAAGGACCGCCGTTCCGACGGGACTCTGTAGAGCCATCTGTGTTTAACTTATGTTTTTAAAATTCTGGTTTAGGTGTCTAATCTGAATTTAGGCAGCCTTGTCGTGAGAGCGAGAGGCCGTTTAACATTGTTTCTTCACGAAAGTGAGAAACGCACCAAGGCGTGTCCAATAGAGCGAGAGTTTGAGGTAATCGCCGGATAGTAGGCATCAGACATTGAGCCTAAATGCAGCGAGAGCGCTTTAGGGCCTCATTTAGTTTATGTTAGTTTTCAAAATGCACCTTTTAACTACCGAGCGAGCGAGAGCAAAATCTTGGGGCCATTAGGCGTGGCTTGGTTAAGACCGCGAGAGCGTGAGGTCGAGCCTTTAAACTGGTATATCCTTTAGATCAATTTTGAGACCTTTGTTAACACTCGATTTTACGGAGTCCCGAGGAGCATGGAAATCATTCTCCGGTCTCGTCTTTATTGTTGTCTTTCAAATCCCATTAAAAACCAAATTTCTTTTACCGCCAAATCTAGCCTTAGCTTTACACCGCAATAATCGACCACTCTAGGTTGATTATTAATCCCTGTGGGTTTGACAATCTTTTAAAACTACGCGATAAGCTGTATACTTGCAGCAGTAATCCGACCATATATGCAAAGTCGTGATCAAATAGAAGTTTGTTTACTCTTTCAAGTATCGTTTTCGTTACCGTTTTACATGTTGTTATCGCATTAAATTATTTATCATTATTGCATTATTATTTTCGTTTGTATGTTGTCCTTGAATTCCATTGTTATGTTCATGTTATTTTCATTTGAATTAATGTCTTGGTAAATTCTGTCTGAGTCTGGAGTATGAGGACCGTCGTTACCGACGAGACTCAATAGACAATAATAGGCGCGAAACATTAAATAAATTATGTTTTGGTTTTAGTTTCTAATTGTAAGTCTTACTGTTTCGACACGAGAGTGAGGAACAAACTAAGGTTCGAGCCGATAGCGCGAGAGTGTAAGGATTGAACCGGATAGTGGAAACTAGGCATCGATCCTAAAAACAGCGAGAGCGCTTTAGGTATCGATTAGGATTTAATTGATTTTTAAAATATACCTTCTAATTAAAACGGGCGAGCGAGAGCAAAATCCTGTGGTTAGGGAGTGTGGCTTTAGTCAATAGCGCGAGAGTGTGAGACAGGGTCTTTAAATTGATATTTTTTACGGAACGTAGTTTAATTATAATTAGTGCCTAAAATCTACAGAGTCCCATTAGGAACACATAATCCATATTCCGGCCTCTCCTTATTGTTATATTTTCTAAGTTTCATTTTAATTCCATTTAAACCAAGTAATCATTGGCCTTAGCTTTACATCGCAACAATAGATAACGGTAGGTTGAAATTGGTCTCTGTTGGTTCAATAATCTTTTATATTAATTCGATAAATCCGTGCACTTGCAGAAGCATCAAGTTTTTGGCGCCGTTGCCGGGGACCAACAGTCAATATTGTGATTTCGTTGTTGCACCGTATAGACTAAGGCACTCTTATCTCAATTACTATGTATCACCCAAATTTCCTCTACGATTACCACTCCCAATATTTAGAGGAGTCGCAAGATTCCCATAAATCCGACTTCGAAATATTAATGGAGGATTTAAATTCGATGCTAAATCATTCTCACCCAAATTTCCTCTACGATTACCACTCCCAGTATTTTGAGGAACCACAAGACTTCCATAAATCCAAACTCGAAATACTAATGGACGAATTCAATGCGACGCTTACTCACTCTAGGATAGAATCTATGATGGAGCGCTTTATGGAGACACAAACACTCCAAAATGAAGAGTTTAGAAAACAACATCTCCAAATTAATGAAAACCTTAGGCAGATGAACACCGTGGTCGAGTCCCTCGCGACTCACAACGAGGCATTGAAGACTTAAATCTCCATGCTCGCACAGACACCTATAGGACCCTCACCCGAGAGACATGTGGATGTTGTAACAACCAGTAGTGAAGAATAAATAGAAAATCCTAGGCAGAGTGATAATGAATTTGAGAAGAGTTCTATTGAGAAAAGCCTAGAGATTGAGAAAAATCCACCAACACCACCCGAAAGGGAGGTTGTCGAAGAGGTAGAGAAAAAATCACCTATTGTTGCTCCTCCTCCCTATACCCGACCAATTCCTTTCCCGCAAAGGTTTGTAGAAGTTAAGGTAGACTCCCAATCCAAAACATGTGTGGAGGTATTGGAAAATATCCACACCGATGCACCTTTGTCTGAGGTCCTGCATAAAAAGAGAAAATTTGAGGATCATGAAACTAGGGATATCATTACTGTTAAGAGGGTAAGGTTGACCTTTGAGGTAGTGGATGAAAGAACTAAACCCAAATTTGAAAAACTGATACTCAAGATAGACCCAGAACAACCACCACAAGTTCAAAAGAATGAACTACCCCACAGAAGGAAGAAAAGAAAAGGTGGGGGATATGAGAGATGGATTGATAAGTGGCCACGGAAGCCGAAGATTATTAAAAGTTCGATCGAGGAACCATCCTCGAAAGAACCACCACGAGTGCTTGCACTCCTTAGCTGTCGAGCTATCGACGTTAAACAGAGCGCTGCGTGGGAGGCAACCCACGAGGTTTTTATTTTTCTATGTTTGTTTGTTTGAATTTGCAGAAAATAAAGAAATGTATCTCTTGTCATATCTCAGCTACATCTAGGCAAAAAATTCTCTAGGTGACGATCTTCGAGATGAGCAGGTGCCCACGAACGTTCCTACGAATGTCGCTGGTGGTGGTGACACTGATGATGAGTATGATAGGAGAGAGCATATCTCTCCCTTCCGTAACTCACCCTTTCCTCGTTCTTTGTATGGTTAGGTTCCACCTGCACACACCGCACCATATTTTTCTAACACTTTTTGCAGGTACTTCCTCTGGAAGGGTAATATGATGAGTTGGTTCAAGAATTACACAAACGAAGGTATCTCAAAATGCCCGCCGCCGAAGCGGAAGTGGTCAGCAAAGACATGGATAACAAGAACAAGATCAGAGAGGATTTGGCACGTTTTAGGATTCAAACAGGTTCTATCTTTCCTTTTTCCACCTTTTATCAAAACATTGAGGACAATGTTTGGTTTAAGTGTGGGGGAGGAACTTTACCGCTTTGATTTTACCGCTTTCTAGTTAGGTTTATTATTTTCTAGTTTATTTCATGCTTTTAGAAATTCTATATGTTTTTAATGTTTTGTCGAGTCTTTGCATGTGCTGTCCAACCTTTATGCGTGGTTTACACTTGTTATTCAATTTCCCCAAAATTTTAAAATTTTAACCTCCAACAATTTTTTTTTATTCATGGCACGTCACTCTGAAAGTATATAGGTTGTTTTTAATCTAGGCTGTGTTAAAGAGACTTAGGAAAGTTTCAATAAAATTGATACCATCCTGACACCCTAAACCCCCTAAATATGCAAAATCAATTTGAGTACCCATTATGCCGGGACCTTAAGTTCTATTTTCAAAGTAATCCCTAAGTAGTTTATTTAAGCAGTCAGCATCATCCTAAGCACACACTAAGTAAGAAGCCGATGCAAATAAGTGTATGATCTCTAGTTCAAAATGAGAAATTAAGAAGAAAAAAAGAAAAAAATGAATAATAAGATATGTTCCTTCTAAGTTAGGTGGTTCTCACCCGATCACTTAGCCCAATGGTACAAATTCTTTAAGTTCAATTGACGCTTAAACATATTTGTCGAGAAAAATGAAATAACAATGAGATCATAGTCACTAATAGGTTTACTTACCACGTATGTGTATGGATAATGGACTTAATGTGATTGCACTAGAATGAAATGAGGTGAAAGAGAGCAAGAGATATAGGTTGAGTTATAATGGCATGATTCGAATTGGTTTGCATAAGAAGGGAATTTTTGAAATTGTGTCATTATGGTATCCTTGGTATTAATATTTAGTACCTATCGATCAAACATTAGCCTAGCAGCCACGTATAATGAGAATCTCGCGGTGCCTATGTTTCAAACCGTGCTTATTTTCTTTTTTACTATGTCGGTTGATTGCTTGAGGACAAGCAATGGTTTAAGTGTGTGGGTCTTGATATCGTGAAAATATATAGTTTATTTCGACTCAATTTGCATGCAATTTAATGTCGTTTTACTTGTTTTTCATATTATTATGTCGTGTTATGTTTGTGTTTCAGGTATTTGTCGAATAAGAGCATCCGTGCGAGAAAACTGGGAAAATAGCGAGAAAATGAAGAAAAACAATAAATTCTGCCATTTTATTGATACGGCGTTCGCCGTGGGCAAACGGTGCTCGCCGTGGGCAAACGGTGCTCGCCGTGAGAAAATGGCGTTCGCCGTCCCCAGATGGCATTCGCCGTCGCCCATGCCATGGCGTTCGCCATGACGCTGCAGACAGTAGTTCTGCGAAAGTGGACAGTTTTCAAGCACTTGCTGACACGACCAAGGGAAGTTACAAGGGGATATTTCTCTATATATTAGACCTCTTGGACACTTTCCGAGGCATCCAAGTTACGCGGAAGCGCTGTCGTTTCCCTTTTCTAGTTTTAGGCATTAAAATTACATGTAACAGTGACAATCGCTCACATCGAGGGATCATCACAATTTTGTATTTTATTTTATTTTGTACAACTTGGATCATCAATAATCTTGCTGGAATTAATAGAAGTTTGTTTACTCTTTCAAGTATCGTTTTCGTTACCGTTTTGCAGGTTTTTATCGCTTTAAATTATTTATCATTATTGCATTATTATTTTTGTTTGTATGTTGTCCTTGAGTTCAATTATTATGTTCATGTTATTTTCATCTGAATTAATGTCTTGGTAAATTTTGTCTGAGTCCGGAGTATGAGGATCGTCGTTACCGACGGGACTCAGTAGAAAATAATTGGCGCGAAACATTAAATAAATTTTGTTTTGGTTTTAGTTTCTAATTGTAAGTCTTACTGTTTCGACACGAGAGTGAGGAACAAACTAAGGTTCGAGCCGATAGCGCGAGAGTGTAAGGATTGAACCGGATAGTGGAAACTAGGCATCGATCCTAAAAACAGCGAGAGCGCTTTAGGTATCGATTAGGATTTAATTGATTTTTAAAATATACCTTCTAATTAAAACGGGCGAGCGAGAGCAAAATCCTGTGGTTAGGGAGTGTGGCTTTAGTCAATAGCGCGAGAGTGTGAGACAGGGTCTTTAAATTGATATTTTTTACGGAACGTAGTTTAATTATAATTAGTGCCTAAAATCTACAGAGTCCCTTAGGAACACATAATCCATATTCCGGCCTCTCCTTATTGTTATATTTTCTAAGTTTCATTTTAATTCCATTTAAACCAAGTAATCATTGGCCTTAGCTTTACATCGCAACAATAGATAACGGTAGGTTGAAATTGGTCTCTGTTGGTTCAATAATCTTTTATATTAATTCGATAAATCCGTGCACTTGCAGAAGCATCAAGTTTTTGGCGCCGTTGCCGGGGACCAACAGTCAATATTGTGATTTTGTTGTTGCACCGTATAGACTAAGGCACTCTTATCTCAATTACTATGTATCACCCAAATTTCCTCTACGATTACCACTCCCAATATTTAGAGGAGTCGCAAGATTCCCATAAATCCGACTTCGAAATATTAATGGAGGATTTAAATTCGATGCTAAATCATTCTCACCCAAATTTCCTCTACGATTACCACTCCCAGTATTTTGAGGAACCACAAGACTTCCATAAATCCAAACTCGAAATACTAATGGACGAATTCAATGCGACGCTTACTCACTCTAGGATAGAATCTATGATGGAGAGCTTTATGGAGACACAAACACTCCAAAATGAAGAGTTTAGAAAACAACATCTCCAAATTAATGAAAACCTTAGGCAGATGAACACCGTGGTCGAGTCCCTCGCGACTCACAACGAGGCATTAAAGACTTAAATCTCCATGCTCGCACAGACACCTATAGGACCCTCACCCGAGAGACATGTGGATGTTGTAACAACCAGTAGTGAAGAATAAATAGAAAATCCTAGGCAGAGTGATAATGAATTTGAGAAGAGTTCTAGTGAGAAAAGCCTAGAGATTGAGAAAGATCCACCAACACCACCCGAAAGGGAGGTTGTCGAAGAGGTAGAGAAAAAATCACCTATTGTTGCTCCTCCTCCCTATACCCGACCAATTCCTTTCCCGCAAAGGTTTGTAGAAGTTAAGGTAGACTCCCAATCCAAAACATGTGTGGAGGTATTGGAAAATATCCACACCGATGCACCTTTGTCTGAGGTCCTGCATAAAAAGAGAAAATTTGAGGATCATGAAACTAGGGATATCATTACTGTTAAGAGGGTAAGGTTGACCTTTGAGGTAGTGGATGAAAGAACTAAACCCAAATTTGAAAAACTGATACTCAAGATAGACCCAGAACAACCACCACAAGTTCAAAAGAATGAACTACCCCACAGAAGGAAGAAAAGAAAAGGTGGGGGATATGAGAGATGGATTGATAAGTGGCCACAGAAGCCGAAGATTATTAAAAGTTCGATCGAGGAACCATCCTCGAAAGAACCACCATGAGTGCTTGCACTCCTTAGCTGTCGAGCTATCGACGTTAAACAGAGCGCTGCGTGGGAGGCAACCCACGAGGTTTTTATTTTTCTATGTTTGTTTGTTTGAATTTGCAGAAAATAAAGAAATGTATCTCTTGTCATATCTCAGCTACATCTAGGCAAAAAATTCTCTAGGTGACGATCTTCGAGATGAGCAGGTGCCCACGAACGTTCCTACGAATGTCGCTGGTGGTGGTGACACTGATGATGAGTATGATAGGAGAGAGCATATCTCTCCCTTCCGTAACTCACCCTTTCCTCGTTCTTTGTATGGTTAGGTTCCACCTGCACACACCGCACCATATTTTTCTAACACTTTTTGCAGGTACTTCCTCTGGAAGGGTAATATGATGAGTTGGTTCAAGAATTACACAAACGAAGGTATCTCAAAATGCCCGCCGCCGAAGCAGAAGTGGTCAGCAAAGACATGGATAACAAGAACAAGATCAGAGGGGATTTGGCACGTTTTAGGATTCAAACAGGTTCTATCTTTCCTTTTTCCACCTTTTATCAAAATATTGAGGACAATGTTTGGTTTAAGTGTGGGGGAGGAACTTTACCGCTTTGATTTTACCGCTTTCTAGTTAGGTTTATTATTTTCTAGTTTATTTCATGCTTTTAGAAATTCTATACGTTTTTAATGTTTTGTCGAGTCTTTGCATGTGCTGTCCAACCTTTATGCGTGGTTTTCACTTGTTATTCAATTTCCCCAAAATTTTAAAATTTTAACCTCCAACAATTTTTTTTTATTCATGGCACGTCACTCTGAAAGTATATAGGTTGTTTTTAATCTAGGCTGTGTTAAAGAGACTTAGGAAAGTTTCAATAAAATCGATACCATTCTGACACCCTAAACCCCCTAAATATGCAAAGTTAATTTGAGTACCCATTATGCCGGGACCTTAAGTTCTATTTTCAAAGTAATCCCTAAGTAGTTTATTTAAGCAGTCAGCATCATCCTAAGCACACACTAAGTAAGAAGCCGATGCAAATAAGTGTATGATCTCTAGTTCAAAATGAGAAATTAAGAAGAAAAAAAGAAAAAAATGAATAATAAGATATGTTCCTTCTAAGTTAGGTGGTTCTCACCCGATCACTTAGCCCAATGGTACAAATTCTTTAAGTTCAATTGACGCTTAAACATATTTGTCGAGAAAAATGAAATAACAATGAGATCATAGTCACTAATAGGTTTACTTACCACGTATGTGTATGGATAATGGACTTAATGTGATTGCACTAGAATGAAATGAGGTGAAAGAGAGCAAGAGATATAGGTTGAGTTATAATGGCATGATTCGAATTGGTTTGCATAAGAAGGGAATTTTTGAAATTGTGTCATTATGGTATCCTTGGTATTAATATTTAGTACCTATCGATCAAACATTAGCCTAGCAGCCACATATAATGAGAATCTCGCGGTGCCTATGTTTCAAACCGTGCTTATTTTCTTTTTTACTATGTCGGTTGATTGCTTGAGGACAAGCAATGGTTTAAGTGTGTGGGTCTTGATATTGTGAAAATATATAGTTTATTTCGACTCAATTTGCATGCAATTTAATGTCGTTTTACTTGTTTTTCATATTATTATGTCGTGTTATGTTTGTGTTTCAGGTATTTGTCGAATAAGAGCATCCGTGCGAGAAAACTGGGAAAATAGCGAGAAAATGAAGAAAAACAATAAATTCTGCCATTTTACTGATACGGCGTTCGCCGTGGGCAAACGGTGCTCGTCGTGGGCAAACGGTGCTCGCCGTGAGAAAATGGCGTTCGCCGTCCCCAGATGGCATTCGCCGTCGCCCATGCCATGGCGTTCGCCATGACGCTGCAGACAGTAGTTCTGCGAAAGTGGGCAGTTTTCAAGCACTTGCTGACACGACCAAGGGAAGTTACAAGGGGATATTTCTCTATATATTAGACCTCTTGGACACTTTCCGAGGCATCCAAGTTACGCGGAAGCGCTGTCGTTTCCCTTTTCTAGTTTTAGGCATTAAAATTACATGTAACAGTGACAATCGCTCACATCGAGGGATCATCACAATTTTGTATTTTATTTTATTTTGTACAACTTGGATCATCAATAATCTTGTTGGAATTAATAGAAGTTTGTTTACTCTTTCAAGTATCGTTTTCGTTACCGTTTTGCAGGTTTTTATCGCTTTAAATTATTTATCATTATTGCATTATTATTTTTGTTTGTATGTTGTCCTTGAGTTCAATTGTTATGTTCATGTTATTTTCATCTGAATTAATGTCTTGGTAAATTTTGTCTGAGTCCGGAGTATGAGGATCGTCGTTACCGACGGGACTCAGTAGAAAATAATTGGCGCGAAACATTAAATAAATTCTGTTTTGGTTTTAGTTTCTAATTGTAAGTCTTATTGTTTTGACACGAGAGTGAGGAACAAACTAAGGTTCGAGCCGATAGCGCGAGAGTGTGAGGATTGAACCGGATGGTGGAAACTAGGCATCGATCCTAAAAACGGCGAGAGCGCTTTAGGTAATGATTATGATTTAATTGATTTTCAAAATATGTCTTCTAATTAAAACGGGAGAGCGAGAGGAAAATCCTGTGGTTAGGGAGTGTGGCTTTAGTCAATAGCGCGAGAGTATGAGATAGGGTCTTTAAATTGATATTTTCTACGGAAAGTAGTTTAATTATAATTAGTGCCTAAAATCTACAGAGTCCCTTAGGAACACGGAATCCATATTCCGGCCTCTCCTTATTGTTATATTTCTAAGTTTCATTTTAGTTTTTATTTTAATTCCGTTTAAACCAAGTAATCATTGGCTTTAACTTTACATCACAACAATAGATAACGGTAGGTTAACATTGGTCTCTGTGGGTTCGACAATCTTTTATATTATTTCGATAAATCCGTGCACTTACAGAAGCATCATCTATCCACAATCACCCAAATAACATCAAAGCCTCTCGCCGTATTCAGTAACCTAGTCACAAAATCCATCGCGATACTATCCCAATTCCACTCTGGTATTTCCATTGTTTGCATCAAACTGGAAGGTTTATGATGTTCCACTTTTGACTTCTGACAGGTTAAACAAGCATACACAAACCGAGCTACAGCTTTCTTCATACTTGGCCACCAAAATAATTTTTTAAGATCTTGATACATGTTATAGCTCCTGGATGAATATTCAAGCTACTCTTGTGGCTCTCTTCTAAGATCATTTTTCTCAATTCTAGACTATTCAGCACACAAATTGTGCTTCGAAATCTCAACACACCAACATCATCTACCTTAATGTCACCTTCTGCATCCGCCACGACATTAACTTTACCTCGGTGGTAACTCAAGCTAAAATCATAGTCCTTTAAGAACTCCAATCAACTTCTCTGTCTCATATTCAATTATTTTTGGTCAAATAAATATTTCAGACTTTTATGATCACTGAACACTTCAGACCTCGATCCGTACAAGGAATGTCTCTAAATTTTCAACACAAAAACCACTGCAGCTAACTCCAGATCATGGGTAGGATAATTCCTTTCATGTACCATCAATTGTCGTGAGGCATAAGCCACGACCTTACCTTCTTGCATCAATACTCTGCCTAATCCCATTTTAGACGCATCACAATATACACTGAAAGGTTAATCTGGCTTTGGTAGAATCAATATTGGCGTTGTAGTCAACCTCTTATTCAATTCCCAGAAACTCTCTTCACACAAGATATCCCACACAAAGGCCTGACCTTTTCTGGTCAACTGAGTCGGAGGAAGGGCCAAATTAGAAAATCCTTCGATAAACCTTCGGTAATAACTTGATAAACCCAAGAAAAAATTAATCTCCATCACTGATTTCGGAGGTTCCCACTGAAGTACAACACTTACTTTGGATGAATCCACTGCTATGCCATCACCGTAAATAACATGTCCTAGAAAACTCACTTCATGCAGCCAGAACTCGCATTTTGAAAGTTTCACAAACAACTTGTTATCTTTCAACACTTGTAACTTCACGATCAACTTGCAACGATGCAAACATTACAAACATCAAGGCCTGACCGTCTAGAAGTTCATCCACTTGCTTAGAAGACGACAACCTCAGCTCTATACTATCACCAAACCGAGATCCACACTCTGGAGGAAAGTCACAATTATCTTCATGAAAACATCAGGGATTACACACCACTGGCGTATCTCTAGCTATCGCCTTGCTCTCTACTCCCTAAGAAGCAACCATCAACAATACCTGATCGTTCTCCCTCAAAGACCTCCCAACTTGACCGATGGATAAGAAACTCGAATCCGCTTATCTTCAGATATAAGAATCTGCATCGATATTGTAAAAACAATCTGTAAGCACTTAGCTTAACTCCAAAGAATTCATTGTACACACCATCTAAGCTGGAAAGACACGTATATCCTATCCAACATGATCCTGTCTACTATCAACAAGAGATCAAGGGTGATTAGTTCCTCAATTTATTAATAGGCAACCGACAATCATGACGGGGCATAAACCATCTTTACCAAACTATAATAACGTCCAATGACACACTGAGCCATCACTCCACACTTGAAGCATCTTGGAGAAGCACAAGCCATCTCCCCCACTTATTTCAATCCTCGCTCCTGCAGACAAATAATTAGAAAGAAAAATAAGCACCGACAGTGTTTCACACACATGTCGCGTACTAAGGAACAAACAACAATACAGGTTAGAAAAACACATAACTATATTCAATATATAGTCAAACTCTACTACGACACTGGCCGGACGGACCGACCTGCTCTGATACCAATTGTAACACCCTATTATACCCATCCGTTTAATAATTAAAAATACAAAAATTGTTGTGGAAAAATCAGAGTTACATACGTAGGATGCCACATCAACAAAAAAGTTCTCATGAAGTATCAAATCACTTAATATCTTATTTCTTAATAAAAATAAATAACTTGGTTAAACAACAGAAAATTTAAATGGTTCAGAACTAAGGCTCCAATTACATTAAACCTCCACAAAATACATGGTTCAACAACATAAAATAAATCAAGATACGTAACAAATAACAATTAACAAATAACATAGAGAAAATAACGAAATCCCCATCCTTCCCGTGTTACGTATCAGAGTGACTCCTAAGACTCGATCAATAGCAACACATGTTCCAAGCACTACTCAAGTACCTAATTGTCTGTACTACCCAAGGAGCCCAGACACAACAACAAAAAAAAGGTGAGAATTACATTCAATAATACATGGTGAAAATCACATGCTAAGGAGTAGTTATTACACAAACCACACCAATCATACAATCAACATGCACGTACAAGTGCCACATCAATACTCGACATATTCAGCCCATATTCAATCATACACATATATGCAATGCGACTCAACTAACACGACACAATGCATGCAATACCATCATAATCTACATGGTTCCTTCATTGAACCTGATTCCCGTTGGAATCCAGATAAGTCGTATATGTTCCTCTGAACTACAACTTATCTCCTCTCGACTCCCACATGGAGTCCGGACGAGACTAGGCACCCATAATGGATTCCCACCTAGGCTCATCTCCACAAGACACAACATGAATGCATAACACACAATTATGCATAATATAATGATCATTCATGTACGAACCAAGATCCTCAATGATCACACGTGAGCCACATACTCACCGTAATTCTCTCCAGAATTACCACCACCGCTCAAGACCGTTCACATAACAACAATCTTGGCGCTCAAGCATCAAACACAGTTCATAAGGAAAATCACATAAAATTCCATGTTTGGTCATATTTACCGTCATTACCGGTTCCCCTATGTTCAATTATATCATTTTAGTCTTACGAACCATGAAAAATTGCATCGCAAGCGAAATCGGGACAGAAATCGCGAAAACGGGAAAATTGCACTACATCCCTGCCCATACGCGTAATGGCTAGCCCATATGCGTATGGCCCACTTCCCTTTACGTGTACCTTACGCATACGACCAGAGGGTCGTGCTGGCTCTAGGGACGGGGTGTGCATTCTACGCGTAGTGCCCCTGGGTGAGTCCCCTATACGCGTAGTGCCCCCTGGCATACGCGTATGGCCAGTCTGTTGCTGAAAAAATGGGTTTTTTTTGTATCAATGCAATTTTCTCCCATTGGATCACCTTCAAGCTCCTATTTCAGACCCAAAATAACTTTTGTATGAGTATAATCCTAGAGTCCTGATTCTACTTCATTAATTCATCATTTTATCCAAGTTTTCTACCATTTGAAACCCATTTTTGTTAACCCTAAAACCCCATATTTTCATATCTGTTTCAATGGTAAAACACATCATCAATAGTACAAAATTCACACAAATTTCATATCCAATATCAACATACAAAATGAATTCACATCAGAACATTACACAGATACGAATTTACAATAGTCTTCACACAATCATGTAATCAATTAAGAAGAAGAAGAAAAATGCACTCAAATCCTAAGAGGGGAAGGAACCCTCACTACCCTCTCATGCTCAGACCATCATTAAAGAACCAATTCTCCCCCTTACCTAAATTTCGAGCTTTTCCTCTCTTCAACAATGGTGGAAACCTTTTGCTCTACTTGCCCTAGCTCTGCTTCTTTTTCTCTTTCTCTTTTCACGTGAAAACTGATAATGTAACCTCCCCACTAATCTCTCCTAATTATATTTTATTTTCTCTTTTTTATAATAATAATAATAATACCATTATTATTAGGAATAAATATTCCATGTAATAGTAATAATAACATTTATAATAATAATATTAGTAAGATATTCCCCACTAACATTTATATTATTATTATCATAATAATACTATTCTAAGTTTCATTCCAACTAACTTATGTTACACTAAATTCTCACATCCACCCTTACACACATACCCTTAACCAAGTCAGTGCCAACATAATCACACAAAATAAATCACAAAACGATTCAATAATTGAATGGGGTGTTACAAATTTCGTCAATAATGGTTACGTTTCAGCTGCACTTCCAGGAAATGCAACGGATGCGCAGAGGATTGCATAGCATGATCTGAGGAAGAAAGATCAGAAGACGTTGTTCTACATCCATCAATGTGTGGATGTGAACTTGTTTGAGAAAATCGTTGATTCGACGACGAAGAAAGTTGCGTGGTACACACTGGTACGGTGCTACAGCGGTGATGCATCAGTGAAAAATGTGAAGCTTCAATCTCTACGTAAGCAGTATGAGAATCTCAGCATGAAGAACAATGAAAATGTACCTGACTACTTCTCTAGAGTGATTCTGATCACAAATGAGATGAAGTTGTGTGGAGAAACTCTCTCTGATGAAAATATCATTTAGAAGGTACTTAGATCTCTTACTCATTAGTTTGATTACATTGTTGGAGTAATTTAACATTCTAAGGATCTTAGCACCTTGAGAATTGAAGAACTGCAAAGGAGTCTAGAGGCATAAGAGTTGCGTCTGACTGAGAGAAACTCTAAAAGAGAGGTAGAGCAGCAGGCTCTGAAAGTAGCTCCTAGTAAGAAATATCAGAAGTTGTCGCTGCCAGAAGCCAAGAAAAGATTTGATGGTGTTCAGTAGTCAGAAACCTCAACTTTTGAAAGGCAGAAGAGTGCTCAGATGGGGGAAGGAGAAGTATGACAAAAGGAAGGTTCAATGCTACTGTTGTAAGAAGTTTGGCCACTTCGCTACTGATTGTTGGTAAAACAAGGAAAAGAAGTCAGAAGAAGCAAATGTAGCCAAAGGAGATTCAGATGTTGAATTTGTGCTATTGATGGCCTCTAAATCTGATGATGCGTATTTGGCATACTAGTGGTATACTAGCTGCTCAAATCATCTTAGTGGATATAAGAAATGGTTTATTGATTTTGACTCTAGAAAGAGGACAAAGATCAGATGTGTTGATGATAAATACCCCAACACTGTAGGTAATGGTAAAACAACATTGATTCAGAATATGTGGTATGTTCCTGGTACGAAAAGCAATCTGATGAGTGTAGGTCAATTAATTAAGAAAGGATTTTTCAATTATCATGAAGGACAATATTTTAAAGTTGCGTGGTTGTAATCAGAAGCTGATTATGAAGCCAGAGCATGGAAGGAATAAAACAATAAAAGTGAATGTTATGATTACAAACTCTGAATGCCTTAGTGCAACAAGTTTTGGGAAGGAAAGTGAGTTATGGCACAAAAGATTTGGTCATTTGAGCTTCAGAAGCTTAGGGCATTTGAATTCGAAGAAGTTGGTACATGGAATTCCTGCAATTAAAAAGACATAGAAGTCATGCAATGTGTGGATTAGAGGGAAGCAACCAAAACTACCATTTTCATCTGAAATTCCTCCCAGAGAAAAGCATGCTTTAGGTGTGGTGCATTTTGATGTGTGTGGACCATTTCCAGTACCTTCACTTTTAGGGAACAAACACTTTATGTCATTTGTGGATGAGTTCACAAGGATGATGTGGGTATCCCTTATAAAGTTCAAACACGGGGTGTTTGTTGGATTTAAGAAATTCAGAATCAATGCTGAGAATCAGAGTGGTTAGACTCTGAAGATTCTCAGAAATGATGGTGGAGGTGAGTATAACTCTACCGAGTTTAGAAATTTATGTAAGGAGAATGGAATCAAGCATGAGGTGACTGCTCCATACACTCCTTAACATAGTGGGAGAAGTTATTGCCACTGCAACATATGTGCTCAACAGGTGTCCAGCCAAGAAGTTGAAGGAAATTGTTCTTTTCTGAGAAGTGGATTGGAGATAAGAAAAGTGTGATCCATCTGAAGGCATTTGGTTTTGTGTGTTACAAACATGTTCCAGATGCTAAGAAAAGGAAGTTGAATGACAAAAGCAGAGTTATGTTGCTTGTAGGAAACCATAGTACGGTGCTTATAAGCTCAATTGTCCTGTCACTAACAAGGTTGAACTTAATAGAGATGTCATTGTGAAAGAATCAGAAGTGTGGGATTAGAGTGAATCTCAATCCAACTCTGGTGCAGTGTTAACACTTGAGTTAACTTCTGAAGATACTTCAGAATCCGAAGGTTTTGAAGAAGAGTCAGAATCAGAAGATGATTCTGAAGGTGACTTTGAAGGTGAGTCTGGCTCTGAAGGTGAATTTGATCCTGATCTATATTCTGAAGGGGATTCAGACTCTGGTGGTGATCCAAACTCTAGGAATGTTCCAGACTCTGAAGGTGGTTATGCCTCTAAAGGTGGTACGTCTGGGATTCCAGCATCTGATACTGTTTTAGAGCCCGAAGAAGATTATGAACAAGTTTGGAGGCCACGAAGAATCAGAAACATACCAAGAAGATTTGCAGAGTTTGACATGCTGCAAGATACTGAAGTAGACTTTGTAGGGGAAGTTATTCAGTGTGTCATGTTAGTAGACTCTGAACAAGTTAGTGTTGAAGAAGCGCTTAAGAAGAAAGTATGGCTGAAGGCCATGAAAGACGAACTTGAGGCTATAGAAAGAAACAAGACTTGGGAGTTAACTGAGCTTCCAAAGGACAAGAAAGCCATCAGCATCAGATAGGTTTTCAAGGTGAAACTAAAGCCAGATGGATCGATTGGAAAACACAAAGCAAGGTTAGTAGTAAGAGGATTTCTGCAAAAACCTGAGTTAGATTACTTTGAAGTGTTTGAACCTGTAGTAAGACATGATACAATCAGACTTGTGATTGCGATAACTGCTAACAGGAATTGGCCTCTGATGCATTTAGATGTGAAATCTGCATTTCTGAACGATCCATTGCAAGAAGAGGTATACGTGTCACAACCTTCTGGATTTGAGAAAAAATCAGGAAGGGATGATGTTAAGTTACATAAAGCCTTGTATGAACTGAAACAAGCGCCTAGAGATTGGAATCTGAAAATTGATTCATTTTTTGAGCGTCAAGGATTCAGAAAGTGTGAGATAGAGTATGGCGTTTATGTTCAACATACTTCTGAAGGCAATATGATTCTGGTATGTATGTATGTCGATGACATATTCCTAACAGGAAGTTGTGAACATGAGATAGCTAAGTTCAAGAAGATGATAATGAATGAGTTTGAGATAACTGATATAGGAAATATGATATATTTTCTAGGGATGGAGTTTATGTACTCCAAAAAGGGTATCATTTTTTACCAGCTAAAGTATTAACTTGAACTTCTGAAGAGATTCAAGTTGTTAAATTGTAAGGCTGCTGTCACACCTACAGAAACAAATTGAAAATTGGATTTTGATCCTGAGGGTGATGATGTTGATGCAGCAACGTTCAAGCAGTTGGTTGGCTCTATAAGGTATTTGTGTAATACCATACCTGACATTTGCTATGTAGTTGGAATGGTTAGTAGGTTCATGAGTAAAACGAAGTGGTCTCATTACCAATCTGTTGTCATGATTCTAAGGTATATTAAGGAGAATATGAAGTATGAAGTTTTGTTCCCTTCTAGAGGAAAGGTTAATTCATAGCTTATGTGTTACTCATACTCTGATTGGTGTGGAGACAAAGTTGACACAAGAAGTACTTTTAGATATTTGTTTAAGAATCTAGGAGATCTTATCTCTTGGTGTTCTAAGAAGCAACCAATTATTTCTTTGTCAACCTGTGAAGCTGAATACATTGCTAGTGTTGTGGCTGCATGTCAAGCTGTTTGGCTTCTGAATTTACTACAGGATTTGAAGATCAAGGTAAACAAGCCTCTGAAACTGATGATTGATAATAAGTCTGCAGTCAATCTTATTGAGACGAAATATCATTTTCTGAGAAGTCAAATCCAGAATGGAGTACTAAAAGTTGTGCACTGTAGCACTCAGAAGCAGCTGACAGATGTTATGATAAAGGCGATCAAGACTGATGAATTTCTCTACTTGAGGGATGAAATTGGTGTTGTTAGTTTTGATTAATTAAATCATGAATTAATGAACGATGTTGAAGAGTAATTAAGTATTTTAGTATTTATTATACATGACACTTTTGTTTGTGTATACAGGTCTGACCCTGTGCAGGAGCAAACTCTACAGCACAGGGAGCCCCAAAAATTTTAAAAAAGTCCAATTTTTTTTACATTAATATTAATAAATATAAAAAATATTATTAAACATTCAAATGAATTAAAAAAATACTATAATAAAAACCTAATACATTAGACAAATAAGATTGATTAAAGTCAAAATAATTATAATTATATTTTATTTTTATTAATATATAATTATATTTTTATGTGTTATTTTTAATTATTATAATTGTACTTTTTTTAATTTTGATTCATTTTTAAATTAGAACTGAACCTCCAATTTAATTGGATGAGCTATATATATATATATATATATATATATATATATATAGCTGGAGTAACTATTTTATAACCTTAGTAAAAATTTGTTATTCTCGTCTGTCTCTTCTTCCATGTTCATCTTATTTATCTTATACACTAGATATTATATGGATATAAAGCAAGGTGAATAGTAATCCGTTCTCGCATTTATATTTATTTATTTTATCGACTAATTATCTGGATAATTTGTCTAGACTGTATTCGCATCTGTGCTGTGATTTTTTTAGATACTATTTTTTCATGGATTTTTTGCGATGTCCAAATTGCAATCGCTAGTCATCACATTGAAAAGGCCAACAAAAAGTTAAGTTATGTTGGGCTCTACCTTGTTTTTAAGTGGTAATTAATTATACATGACTTTATATTTATTTGATTACGACATAAGAAAAAGATTGGGACGCGCGAAACCCTTCCGAAGGGGTTATTTAAAGAGTAAAAGTCTGGAATCAATAAATATATGGTTGACGATGAAAGTTCCTGGTAAATACAAACGAGTAAGAGTAAGGGAAGAAGATTATATAATTTTGCATAAGAATATTTAAATAATATATCGTAGTATCTTCTAGTTTTGTTGAATACTGATACATAAAGACAAAATTAAATTTAAATTTATATTCAATTTTATATCTATAACATTTCAATGTTAAATATTCTACACAATTAAATTTTAGAGGTTTAAGAATGTTATTAGTATTATTATTGTTTGGGCGTGTTAATGGTTGAAAACGAAATTGTTTTAAAAAATTTATTCAGTGAAAGGGACTTGATATGGTGCCGTCTGGTATGCGCCATGATGACCGAGTGACTTTTATATCTGTATATTTAATGAAATATTTATTGTGATTAATTAAGTAGGCTTTATTTAGGATAGGAATAGGAAAGAATATTATCAAAACTATCTTTTAAATTAACATGACCTATATTATATTGTAGAAAATTTATTCACATTTTCTATTATTTAAGAAATTTGTTAAAAATAATTCGAGTGTTCTAACCGGTTAATGCAAGGGTGTAATCGATTATAGTAATGTTAAAGTCATTTCTAAGTTGAAGAAATGGAGAATTTTTCATAGCTATGATCGGTTAACGACGGCATGTAATCGGTTATCACTAAAAGGATAATTAATTTTGTGTCTGTTGTAACCAGTTATAGGTTTTGTGTAACTGGTTACAGACCCGAGTTTTCTATTTTTCCAATTATGTAATTGTGTAACTTGCGTTTCAATCACTTTTGTATTGTTTGTATAAATGCATTAGAGGCATCCTCATCTTAGTTAATGAAAATATTCTCACCCTCAATTATCCTTCTCTCAATTTCTTCTTTCCCCCTCCACCCTCTCATTCTCTCCATTATTCATCAATCTTGTGGTTCCAAGTTCGAACATTTGACATCCACAAACACCTAGTGTACAACATGAATTATGTCTCCAATGAAAGAATCCTTGCAACCCTACACATCCTTGATGCGAAGAATTACGACAAATGGTGCAAACAAATGAAAGTGTTATTTGTAACACCCCAATTTCCATCGCGAATAAATAATACATAAATAAAATCAGAGTAACTAAAAATTTATTTTTTCGACAGAAACAAGGATGCCACATTTTAAAATAAGAATACACACTCCCTGCTCATAAATTTGATACATAGCATAAAATAGGTTACCCTCAATTGGGAAACTTTTCCATATAAAGGTAATACCAAATATATTCAACAATTATATACATAAATAAAATAATCGTTTCCCCGACTCCCGTGCTACGTATCAGAGCAGACACCAAGACCTAAGCAAAGACGAAGATCTAACTCTTCCACTTGCCTCCACGCCTCTAAAGCTGGCAATCTGCACTATGCCATAAAAGCATATTCCAGCAGAAGGGTGAGAAATATTATCATAATAACGTTGCATATAATTATATATCTCAACATATAATACACATATACCACATTCTCACCACAACTTATCACTGTGCATGTATATATACATATAACACCAAACATATACCATAAATCAAATACACGGCATAACAATCCGTAATTAACGCATCCTTCACATAGGCATATTCATTCATGCTCAAATACATGTATCACCAATACATCTCAATTCATCACCATTCATTCAACATAAACACATATATTCATGTTCATTCATCAATGCACATATACAAAGATGACCAATGCAAATTATAGAGACCGACTCACGACTCTATGCAAATGCAATGCGGTACCGACTCATTTCATCTCAAGTTCAATTGAAGAACTTATTTGAACCATCGCTCGTTACTTAGTGTAACTCCACGTCGGGCATACGATGTTCACCCATTGCTACCACCTCTCAAAAGGCTTACAATGTTTATGGATTGCCCCCACCTCTCAAAAGGCTTACAATCCGATTGCTCCCACCTCTCAAAAGGCTTACAATCGTTTGTAATCATCGCCCCCACCTCTCAAAAGGCTTACGACGTTACAACGGATTCATCTTAAAACCCCACAATGCAAGAATGTACATCATGATGCTTCACATACAACATGACTCATGACACTCTTGACATGCATACATATTCACAATATAGTCATGCATTCATCACACACAATCCACATACATTCACATCAATTGTGCCAAACGGCAACCGAACGTTTTCACAAATAACCAAACAATTCGATTTACGGTTTACCGAAAAAGTCTGTTAAAAGTCGGCTAAAAATAATATTTTTCTTCACCAAATCATAGAACATATTTTTAGCTACACATCCATATAAAGAACACCTAAATCGGATAAACAACGCAAAAGATATGGATATTTCAAAATAACGCAAAAACATAAACCGGAGGCCGGACACAACGAAACGTTTCGAAAATACTGTTCCGATTGGACCAGGTTCAGACCTCAAAACCATTTTTCCTAGAAAGAACATCTCATTAGCTTTCCAACACTTCAAACGGGGGTCAAAACCGACTTACGGTTCAAGAGATATGACTTTTCGAAGTTTTGCCAAAAATCAGAAAATGCCCTGCGGGCCGCTACGGATTTCGGCTATTTTGCCCGAAAATCCGACCGATTTAATTATTTTCTTCGAAACAAACACATACGCGCAACCACCAAATACATAAGAACAATTTAGAACACATAAACGAAATTTCTACGACGTTCGATTTTCGATTAAATTTCAACCTTTCAAAAACTCGAATTTTCAAACATCACCAAATCGAATAAAAAGCACGCTATACGACAACCTAACATTCATCGATACAACTACGTAATTTATTTCGAATTCTAACCGTGAAAACATCGGGTTTTATCGACTTTATTCATTTCGACCTAAAATGAAAAATATATGAAAACGATCCAAAACAACCGAAACGAAACCATACATAATCGTATACAAAGTTAAGATAACGATATTTCACACCCTTACCCGTTCGATTCGAATCCTAACCGTTGATTTTGATGATTTCTAGCATTTTTCCCACTTTTCTCCTCTTGTTCTTCTTTTCTCTTCTTTCTCACTTTTCTCTCTTTTTCTTTTCCTTTCTATCTTTTCTCTCTCCACTTTCTATTTATATAAAATATCTACTACCCAAATGACCAAAATACCCCTCAGCTCAAATATCTCCCAAACGCTCTCAAAATGCGATAAAACATAAACAACGATGAAAAATAATATATTGCCAAATAAAAGTCGAAAATAAAATAAAATAATAATAAAATAATCAAAACGACTCGATTAAATAAAACTCACATAAAACTGGGGCGTTACAACTCTCCTCCACTTAGAAATTTTCGTCCTCGAAAATATAACTGAGACGAACAACCCCGGACACGACTCTCGCATCCGACCAACAAACTAACATGCCAACAAAAGCACACCACGAATAACACAAACTGACAAACCACCTTGCTAACCGCAGCTACAATAACGACACGACAACGATGGCAACTACAACGACAAGATGCAAAGCCCATACAATGCACTTGACGACCAACTCACAACTCAAGGAAAACCACGATACCAACGCACAGGTTCACTCTTGAACCGAAACACAACAAGATCGTTACCCTCACTCTAGGTAACACTCCCCTAACTCCCCACACAGGAATTAGCTACTCGCACTCGAACCAACACGATAGGAACGAGGCAACAACACAAACAAGAACACAAGTTCCACTACACCACATTGTCTCAACAACCTCAACAAAACTAGAATACAAACATCCTTGTCACACAACCTTATTACAACTATGCTACGATTCACCAATCGAACATACAACCAAAACCTCCATCTACATAGTAGCCCATGAAGAATATCTAAACCTTTCACCTAACACTTCCATTCTGAAACGTCCAATGGTCTCAACACTCCTACATGTTTCCAATGTTCAACCTATGAACTCTTACAAGTCCCACACGTAATTACAAAATGTGCCACCTCACGCTTCTGCTGCGCACTCTGATTACTCGCAACCATCAAAACTACCATGTATAAAAACTTCCAACTTAACTCATCAAACACGACATTAACTTTACCAATAGGATTATCTGAGCCAAATTCATAACTCGTCACGAATTCTAACCATCCTCGCTGTCTCATCCTTTATTCCTTCAGACCAAACCAGTACTCTAAACTCTTGTGATTACTCAACAGTTCAAACCTAGAATCATAAAGATAATACCTCCAAATTTTCCAACACAATACAACCGCAACCAATTCCAAATCTTGAATAGTATAGATCCTTTTATGAATCCTCAATTGTCGTAAAGCATAAGCTACGACTTTACCCTCTTGCATTAACACACTGACTAACCTCATCAAAGACACATCACAATACCTCACAACGGTTGATTAGGATCACACAGAATCAAAACTGGAGCCGTAGACCATTTCTACTTTAATCCTCTCAAACTTTGCTCACAATGAACATCCAAAGCAAACGACTCACCCTTTGCAAGTCAACCGAAGTAACGAAAACGCTGACTTGGAAAAACCTTCCATAACCTCCGGTAATAACATACTAAAGTCCAAAAAGCTTCTAATCTCCTTAACCAACTTCGAAACCTCTCATTGTAGAACTACATCTACTTTTGATGAATCCACAAAAATACCATCCTCAGAAATAACATATCCAAGAAAACTAACATTTTCAACCAAAATTCTCACTCGAACAACTTAGCATAAAGCTTCGTCTCTTTTCAATACTTGTAATTCAAATCCCACACACTCTACCTGTTCTTCCTCTGAATTTATAACAGATCCAAACGTTCTCAATCAAAGCCCTTACGAACTTATCCAAATAAATATGGAAGATACGATTCCTCTACTCCACAAACATTACAGACGCATTACTAACACCAAACAACATCACTGCACGTTATAATATCCAAACAAACCAAACCTCATCCAAACTTGTCCAGACTCACATACAAGCCTAACCGGGCAAATAACAGCCTATCCCAACGATAACAACCATAACCAGTCACATTAAATCGATCAAAGCCTCAACTCACACAATTCACTATCCTTATCAAACGTGCCAAACAATTGTAATTTCACTCCAACTCAATCAAACCATTCCAGTTATCTATCCATGAGAGCGAACGCTTATTCTCAATCGTTACCTTACTCCACTGTCAGTAATCCATACACAAGTCCTTCTCTTAACCGTCCAAATTCCATAAATCCCAACATGTAGCAATAACCAACCAAAAAGAACTCTTAAATATTACATCCATACCTAAAGGTTCTCTCAAAATTTTCCATTAGTGCTCTAAAATTCAAAAGACTTCAAACCTCACCAGAACTCTAAGTTTTCCTTTCCAAAGTCTCAATACCATTATACCCATCATGTTTGTTATTCCATTCAATCATCCATCCAGTTTGTTACTAACAATATTGGAGCTCTCTAAGGCGACACACTTGGTCTCACGAATCCCTTTTCCAGTAAGTCTTCCAACCACTCTTTCCATCTGAGTTTCACGTTCTAAAAGTTCTTCTACGTACTTAGCAGATCCAAACCTCAAATCATCACCTTCGTACAATTTGAGTTCACACTCTACTCTCTGAGAATAACCATTAACGATACCCAATCGTTTTCTCTCAATGACTTCCCAACTGGACCAACATACAAAAACCTCGAATTTGGCTCACCTTCAGATATTAGAATCTTCATCGACTCAACAAAACAATCTGTAACCATTTCCTTAATTCCAAACAATTTATTTCACCCACTATCAAAGCCGGAAAGACACGCCTATTCCATCCAACATAATTTCCGTCTGCTATCATCAAGAGATTAAGGGTGATCAGTTCCTCAATTTGTCAATAGACAGCCGACAATCATGATGGGGCATAAACCGTCTTTACCAAACTATAATAGCATTTCTTGCATCCTGTGCGCAAAACTACCTAAGGCACAAATCCTTCGTTGACATAAACCTTACCTCTGCCTTCCTTCCAGAACCGGGAACAACGCTGTCCAAACCACACTTACAATCTTGCAGTCAACGGCACACTGAGCCCACGCTCCACAACAGAAGCAACTTGGAGAAGTTCCAGCTTCTCCCCCACTTATCTCAATCTCACACCTGAAGACAAAGGATTACCAAAAACCAGAAAGCACTGACAGTGTTTCACACACATATCACGTACTAAGGAACAAACAACAACGACAGTATTTAACTGTCACTCCAACTGACTCAACAACTTGGCCGGACGGACCGACCTGCTCTGATACCACTAATGTAACACCCCAATTCCCATCGCGAATAAATAATACATAAATAAAATCAGAGTAACTAAAAATTTATTTTTTCGACAGAAACAAGGATGTCACATTTTAAAATAAGAATACACACTCCCTGCTCATAAATTTGATACATAGCATAAAATAGGTTACCCTCAATTGGGAAACTTTTCCATATAAAGGTAATACCAAATATATTCAACAATTATATACATAAATAAAATAATCGTTTCCCCGACTCCCGTGCTACGTATCAGAGCAGACACCAAGACCTAAGCAAAGACGAAGATCTAACTCTTCCACTTGCCTCCACGCCTCTAAAGCTGACAATCTGCACTATGCCATAAAAGCATATTCCAGCAGAAGGGTGAGAAATATTATCATAATAACGTTGCATATAATTATATATCTCAACATATAATACACATATACCACATTCTCACCACAACTTATCACTGTGCATGTATATATACATATAACACCAAGCATATACCATAAATCAAATACACGGCATAACAATCCGTAATTAACGCATCCTTCACATAGGCATATTCATTCATGCTCAAATACATGTATCACCAATACATCTCAATTCATCACCATTCATTCAACATAAACACATATATTCATGTTCATTCATCAATGCACATATACAAAGATGACCAATACAAATTATAGAGACCGACTCACGACTCTATGCAAATGCAATGCGGTACCGACTCATTTCATCTCAAGTTCAATTGAAGAACTTATTGGAACCATCGCTCGTTACTTAGTGTAACTCCCCGTTGGGCATACGATGTTCACCCATTGCTACCACCTCTCAAAAGGCTTACAATGTTTATGGATTGCCCCCACCTCTCAAAAGGCTTACAATCCGATTGCTCCCACCTCTCAAAAGGCTTACAATCGTTTGTAATCATCGCCCCCACCTCTCAAAAGGCTTACGACGTTACAACAGATTCATCTTAGAACCCCACAATGCAAGAATGTACATCATGATGCTTCACATACAACATGACTCATGACACTCTTGACATGCATACATATTCACAATATAGTCATGCATTCATCACACACAATCCACATACATTCACATCAATTGTGCCAAACGGCAACCGAACGTTTTCACAAATAACCAAACAATTCGATTTACGGTTTACCGAAAAAGTCGGTTAAAAGTCGGCTAAAAATAATATTTTTCTTCACCAAATCATAGAACATATTTTTAGTTGCACATCCATATAAAGAACACCTCAATCGGATAAACAACGCAAAAGATATGGATACTTCAAAATAACGCAAAAACATAAACCGGAGGCCGGACACAACGAAACGTTTTGAAAATACTGTTCCGATTGGACCAGATTTAGACCTCAAAACCATTTTTCCTAGAAAGAACATCTCATTAGCTTTCCAACGCTTCAAACGGGGGTCAAAACCGACTTACGGTTCAAGAGATATGAATTTTCGAAGTTTCGCCAAAAATCAGAAAATGCCCTGCGGGCCGCTACGGATTT
Organism: Lathyrus tuberosus; assembly: GCA_022829125.1. Lineage (NCBI taxonomy): Eukaryota > Viridiplantae > Streptophyta > Magnoliopsida > Fabales > Fabaceae > Lathyrus > Lathyrus tuberosus. Next base: position 819,394 of record JALAZF010000199.1, on the reverse strand, counting down.
CGGCTATTTTGCCCGAAAATCCGACCGATTCAATTATTTTCTTCGAAACAAACACATACGCGCAACCACCAAATACATAAGAACAATTTAGAACACATAAACGAAATTTCTACGACGTTCGATTTTCGATTAAATTTCAACCTTTTAAAAACTCGAATTTTCAAACATCACCAAATCGAATAAAAAGCACGCTATACGACGACCTAACCTTCCTCGATACAACTACGTAATTTATTTCGAATTCTAACCGTGAAAACATCGGTTTTTATCGACTTTATTCATTTCGACCTAAAATGAAAAATATATGAAAACGATCCAAAACAACCGAAACGAAACCATACATAATCGTATACAAAGTTAAGATAACGATATTTCATACCCTTACCCGTTCGATTCGAATCCTAACCGTTGATTTTGATGATTTCTAGCATTTTTCCCACTTTTCTCCTCTTGTTCTTCTTTTCTCTTCTTTCTCACTTTTCTCTCTTTTTCTTTTCCTTTCTATCTTTTCTCTCTCCACTTTCTATTTATATAAAATATCTACTACCCAAATGACCAAAATACCCCTCAGCTCAAATATCTCTCAAACGCTCTCAAAATGCGATAAAACATAAACAACGATGAAAAATAATATATTGCCAAATAAAAGTCGAAAATGAAATAAAATAATAATAAAATAATAATAAAATAATCAAAACGACCCGATTAAATAAAACTCACATAAAACTGGGGCGTTACATTATTTGCTTACCAAGATTTTCTTTAAGTGATCAAGAACGGGGTGAATCCTCTTGTCGAATGTGCAACGGACGCACAAAAGCAACACATAAGGAAGAGAAGAAGAAAGATTTCAAGGCGTTGTTTTTGATCCATCAATGTGTGGATGGTGACAACTTTAAGAAAATTGGTGATTGCAAATCGTCAAAGCAAGTGTGGGAAATCTTAGAGAAGACATATGCAAGGGATGACAAGGCGAAGGTGGTGAGGTTATTGTTGCGGTGAGAATCGGATATCAAGCTATTAATTAACTTGAATCACAAAACTTGAAGTTCACCACCGAGCTTTGATTTATCCAAAGGAAAGGGTAAAAATCGAATATAAAGAACACCTCAATCGGATAAACAACGCAAAAGATATGGATACTTCAAAATAACGCAAAAACATAAACCGGAGGCCGGACACAACGAAACGTTTTGAAAATACTGTTCCGATTGGACCAGATTCAGACCTCAAAACCATTTTTCCTAGAAAGAACATCTCATTAGCTTTCCAACGCTTCAAACGGGGGTCAAAACCGACTTACGGTTCAAGAGATATGAATTTTCGAAGTTTCGCCAAAAATCAGAAAATGCCCTGCGGGCCGCTACGGATTTCGGCTATTTTGCCCGAAAATCCGACCGATTCAATTATTTTCTTCGAAACAAACACATACGCGCAACCACCAAATACATAAGAACAATTTAGAACACATAAACGAAATTTCTACGACGTTCGATTTTCGATTAAATTTCAACCTTTCAAAAACTCGAATTTTCAAACATCACCAAATCGAATAAAAAGCACGCTATACGACGACCTAACCTTCCTCGATACAACTACGTAATTTATTTCGAATTCTAACCGTGAAAACATCGGTTTTTATCGACTTTATTCATTTCGACCTAAAATGAAAAATATATGAAAACGATCCAAAACAACCGAAACGAAACCATACATAATCGTATACAAAGTTAAGATAACGATATTTCATACCCTTACCCGTTCGATTCGAATCCTAACCGTTGATTTTGATGATTTCTAGCATTTTTCCCACTTTTCTCCTCTTGTTCTTCTTTTCTCTTCTTTCTCACTTTTCTCTCTTTTTCTTTTCCTTTCTATCTTTTCTCTCTCCACTTTCTATTTATATAAAATATCTACTACCCAAATGACCAAAATACCCCTCAGCTCAAATATCTCCCAAACGCTCTCAAAATGCGATAAAACATAAACAACGATGAAAAATAATATATTGCCAAATAAAAGTCGAAAATGAAATAAAATAATAATAAAATAATAATAAAATAATCAAAACGACTCGATTAAATAAAACTCACATAAAACTGGGGCGTTACATTATTTGCTTACCAAGATTTTCTTTAAGTGATCAAGAACGGGGTGAATCCTCTTGTCGAATGTGCAACGGACGCACAAAAGCAACACATAAGGAAGAGAAGAAGAAAGATTTCAAGGCGTTGTTTTTGATCCATCAATGTGTGGATGGTGACAACTTTAAGAAAATTGGTGATTGCAAATCGTCAAAGCAAGTGTGGGAAATCTTAGAGAAGACATATGCAAGGGATGACAAGGCGAAGGTGGTGAGGTTATTGTTGCGGTGAGAATCGGATATCAAGCTATTAATTAACTTGAATCACAAAACTTGAAGTTCACCACCGAGCTTTGATTTATCCAAAGGAAAGGGTAAAGATCGAAAAAAAACCCTAATAAAGAGAATCTAGGTTCGGAGGTTGGTTATACTAAGGGAAGATATTAGCACCCTAAGTATCTGTAGTACTCTACAGGAATCTCTTGTTTGGATTTGTGTTATGTTAAAGTTTGCTTGCTAGGGTAATGTGCTAAAGGTAAAGGATAAGGGTTAAGGTGAAAACCTATGGTGAAGGTAAAGACCTATGGCGAAGACCAAGGGCTTAAGGTAAAGACCTATGGGTATATGTACTAAGTATGCTTGCCAAGACGTCGCATCTCGTGCCTACGTATCCTCAAGAGGACAGAATCAGAGCATTCGTAGTTCACCTCACTAATGGGTGAGGAACCATTGACTATGGTCAAAGTTCCAAAGGGAATGAGTATACATGATCATGATACTCAAGTAGAGTTGAAGAACTCTCTAAGCCTAAGTTGAAAGGGGGAGTGAATACTCATGATGATGAGAATCACATAGAGTTTAAGAACTCTAACCTATTTCTAAGTTTTAAAGGGAATGGCTCTAGGGAGGCCAAGGGGAAAGAGAATACTATGATGATACCACTCAAGTAGAGTTGAAGAACTCTAAAGGGGAGAATGGTTCTAATGAGACCAAGGGATGTTCCTAATGAGGATAAGGGGTGGCTCTAAAGAGGCCAAGAGGGTAATGAGTTATCTATGAAAATGAAGTCAATGGAGAGACTTTCCTTTGGAAGGAGGGGAACAAAGAGGGTTAAGGAGGAGAGCTAAAGAGCTAGCCTCACTTGGGGAAAACTTAACAAAGTTATAAGATAATAAACATCATAAACAAGATGAAAACATGAGCATGATGATAACCAAAACACTTCATGGGGAGCACATGTCAAAGGTGTTAGCAAACATGAGTGGTATGGGTAAACAAAAAAAATGTGACAACATCTTAAAGTTCATGCATTCAAAGGTGACAAATTCAAGACATTAAACACTTAAGGATGGTTCAAACATGGCATTCAAAGGTTAAAGACATAAACATGTCACATATTTGATCAAATAAACTCATGTTAAAAGGGTACATGATCTAAAGAGATCTCATGGTTTTTCACAAGAAGATTCACAATGGTATTCACATGTAACAACACATTAAACATCAAGGAATTAAGGTGAAACCAAGACACATAACATCACAACATCATGCAAGGTTTCAAGTAACATGCTTTAGGTTTCAATTTAACAAGATAAAACAAGAAGCATGGCAAAAGAACAAAAGGAAACAAAGAAGTTTTCATAAAACCCTAAAAAGGTCCTCTACTTTCAACATTAATAAATGTTTTAAAAATAATCATTTTTACCAATTTCTTTCCACAATCATAAAATAGACATGTTAAAGAACATTTTGCAAAAAGAATGGGTCAAAAAGAGTGAAAAATGAGTAAGTTATGAATATTTGAAAATGAAGGTACAAACCATAAAAATGAAAGAAAACAAGTAATAAAAATTAAAGGAGAATGCACCCCATGGGTGTTGAACCCACGTCCCGAGGATTGGTGCACAAAACACTTGCCAATTGTGCTATGTGCGGATTGTGAATATAAGATGGAAGCATGAAATAAAATAGTATGACAAATGTTTCAGATATAGAAAAATGAAAGACTCAAAAAGGTATGGGGGGGGATCGAACCCTAGACCCTTCGCTCAACAACACACACAAACCTCCTCCATGGACCAGCGGTGCTACGCCCTCATCCAAACATATATTGCTTCCATTTGTTTTTATTTTAAGAACATCACTAAATGGTCACCTCAACGCCACGTCGGGCTGACTGGGTGCCATCTCATATCATCTTCCTCCTTCTTCTTTTCTCTCTTCGTGCCCTACCCTCTCATTCTCTACCCAAATTACTCATCATCATATCTTTCTCAATTATCAACCAAATTAAAAGATCCAAAAATCAAAATTGAAGCCCAACTCACTGGGATTCTAAATATGACATTAGTTTGGCAAAAAACTCAACACATAAATCACAAATCTCTTCACAACAGTGCAACATCATGAAACTTGTACATGTTATAACATGAAGCTTTTCCATCAAACATGGCAAACTTTTATTCAGCAACACTAAACAACACACACACACACACACACACACACACACTACATTTTCACATTCAAAAAGTAAACAAATGATGCATGAATATGAGAGTTTCATAGGGCAAAAATCTTACCTCTTGGAGAAAGTCCAAGGCTTCTTCTACAACACTTGTAAATGATAAAAACCACTTTCTGGGACCTTGTTGATCCTTAGAGAGAAGATGCAGATGATTAGAAGCTTTGGAAAATGCTTGGATAATGCAACCTGATCCCTCTTGCCAATGGAGGTTCAAAAATGGCAGGTGGTGGTGGAGGTGTTACAGTTAGGTTTCAGGTGTTTGGATGTTCTTTGTGAGGTATTTGGAGATGGTTTGTGGAGCTTGAAGGTGAATGCTCGAGTGGAGCAAGTGTTTGGGGAGTTTTTGCAAGTTTGCAAGAATTAGTGAATGAGAGAATGCAGAGGTTGTTCAGCCTTCTGTTGGGGTGTTTTTTCGTGTGTTTCGAAGTGGAGTGAAATTCTGGTATATCAGACTACAGATGTCCTATAGAATGTCTGGACATCTGATCTGAACAAAACAGCATGGCAAGGTATAAACAAATAAAACAGTACTGAAAAGCATAAACAACACACAGAATTTGTTCACCCAGTTCGGTCTAACATCCTACATCTGGGGGCATACCAAGCCAGGAATGAAGTTCACTATCAGCAGTATCAATTCATAGACCCTACAATCAACACACCCGTTGATGATCTACTCACTTAATCACTACCCAATGACCCTTCTACCTAAGTCCTCCCTAGGTAAGAGACTCCATCTCACTTCCAATCATCGCAATGATGTCTAGCAGTCAACACCTCAACCACTGCATCAACAACTTGATTTCCAACAACTCTTCAGTCACAAAAAAATAACGGACACACTTCCATGACAATACCTAGACATGACACACATGACTAAGAACAATACTTAGAGTTGCTTAACAGCTTCCTCCAAGAGCAATACTCACTCTTGCTTAAAAGCTTCGAGGAGAACAGTGACCATCTCACAATCCGAGTGGTTCATACATATCAACTCTCCTAGAAAGTGGTTCACAAGAACGAGACCCTAATAATTTTACATCTTGGAATCGTTACAAAATTAGGTTACAAACACTCCTATTTATAACCTACATCCCAACTGGATTTGGGCTTTAAAACGCAGCAGAGAGACTGCACACAATTCTGCAAAATAAACTCCAAGAAAATAGGTATTCAATCTAAAGTTTCCTAATGTCTCCATATTTAGAAAGTAGTGAAAATCCAAAAACCAACACAAAATCTCAACCCAATTACTTTGGACGCCACATAGGGTAACTAAAAATTCACAGAATATTCTGCATCTGTTAAATCATAACAGAATTTAACTGTCCAGCTCAGCACAGGCGCGATGTCGAATGATTCAGCATAGGACATCTTATCCGACATGTTGCTCCAGATGATGACAACTTCTCATCTCAACATGCGTTAGCATACAATAGGACTTCTTGCTTAACCTGTTCTTCTTAGCAAGTTACCACGTCCCTATTAAACATATTGCTGCTACAAAAACGACAGACCATGATTTTCGCCAATAACAGAATGACAGCACGCGACAGATTCACATAAAACGCAGCACAACCAAACCAACTTAACAGGATGTTCTGTCAACAGATGTTAGGACATCGTGTTTGACATCAGTACACAGTCCTGCTAACTTTAAGAAACACAAACTGCAGAATGTTAGAGACAACATGTCACGACATCAAGTAAGACATCTTGATGTAACAGGGTGTTTTAGCACAGATGCTGCCAATTCAGAACTAACAATCTCCCCCTTTGGCAAATTGTGGCTAAAAAACTATAGCATCAACAATGAACAGAAATCCCTTCAGCAGAAGCACATACAAACAGTTCTAACATTCCAATAAAAGCCAGAAACTCCCCCTTAAGCCAAGGAGCTGTGAAACTCAGCACAGAAAACCAAAACAACTAGTTGCACACACAAAACAACTAAAAAAATAGGCAACAACTCTCCCTCTTTTTAACCAGAATTTAGACAAACCAAAAACCAGCAGAAAGAAATTCCATCAACAAACCAAAGCTCCCCCTCAATACTAAAAACAGCCAACATCACACACAACCAACTATGCAATAAGGGCAATCAACCAGTAGCAGAACACATCCAACTCAGAAGCTTGTACAACTTTGATTCAATACATTGATAACCCAATGACATGACCAAGATCAACCAGTCAAGTCCACCCAGAACTAAACCAGTCACACAATGACATCTTGTCTGACATTACACCCTCACCAGAGGTACACTATCATAGATTGTTTGAGACCAGTCACAATCTTGATAAACAACTGTACTACTGCAGCAACAAATCCAAAACAGAAGTCCAACTCCCCCTATCTAAGATAACCAGTGCTCCTTTGCAAGAAGAACACCTTAAATGAATGGAAAACAATAGACTCATCTATATGTCTTCAAGAGCGCACCCTCTGTTCAACACACCTGCTGAACGCATTCACTTAATGCTTGATCCTCAAGCAAACCAAGTACTACACAAGTACAATTAACAAACAGAATATCTCCCCCTATATTTCATGAATGATGCTCCAAAAATCTTCAGCTCATTTGCTCCACAAGCACCAAACTGATCCACTTCTAGCAAGTCATATTCACATCAGACATCCAAGACAGTCCTTAACTCATCATTCTCCCGTATGATAAGATAAACACCTCTTAGACAAAAAGTGATCTCAGAATCCAACTCCAAGGATAACTAACCCAAAGATGTTCTAACGTTGGTTAGGACATCTTCCACACATCATAGACACCACACATCATGGTTCAGGATATGCTCCACCACTTACTATCTGCATAGTAATCCCACTGAAGATCTTCAAACAACACTGCGCCACCAGCTTGAACAAAGAAAACTTCAGAAACCCAGAGAGAAATAAACTCTCATTCACCAAAAGAAGGTATGCTTCAACCCAGATCTTCTGCCACAAGCTCCCAGAGAACTAGAACCTCCTTACAAGTTCAACTAACTTCTCTTCTACACAAGAGCAATCAGTTTCAATCATCCTCAAATTCTAAAGCATAAACACACTGCCTTCCACTGAACTCTAAGTAAACTCCTCTTACTTTAGACTTAATAACACACACCGAGACAAGTGTGACAACTCCCATCAACAAAGACCCTCACAGAGCTCTTCCAAAATCTGCAGAGAAAAATAAATTCTCCCAAATACAAATAAAACTGTCCTTCAGACTCCTCCTCAGAAGCATGGGCGCACATGATCCAAACAATTTGCTTCACACATCAAAACACCATCCAGCAGCCTAATGTCATAGCATGTTATTTGACATTTTATCCTCATAAGAGGCAACCAATCTCCACAAACATGCAAGCTTCACAATATATGCACCTTTGCAGCAAAATCCATAAACAAGTACTCCCTCTGTCATGGATAACCAATGCTCTAGATAGAGGTTGACCATCTTCACACACTTGCTGAGCACACTCACATACTATACTCTCACTCCTAGAGAACACATCCAATTATCCTGACTGGTTTGACACTGCTCACAACCTCCACGAATTCTCAGCTTACTTAAAAGCTTTACTGAGATCCAATCTCTTCAAGAGAAAGAATAGCTCCCAAAAAACTTTCTGATCAAATCACCCCATCTGACACAATTCCTCTGCCATTACATCCACTAGTAGTTGTTGATACTAGTGAGGTCTTCAAAAATAGTAGTCATGCTTTGCCAGAACATACTACTAAAAACAAGATCAGAGTCTCCACATTCTAATTCACATAGTCAGAAACACCTTTTCTGACAAAAATGCTTGATCATCCAACTCCAAAGCACAATCTCAATCATCTTCCAAATAACCATCAACAATTATGATGTTACAAACATCATTTGGGACATCAGCTTCCCATCACCATTCAAAGAACTCATTGCACATAGAAGTCCTTCAAGAAGCTCCCAATAAAACACAGCCAGAGCAGCTTATTCAGGTTACCATAAACACCTGAGCACCATAGAGAGGAATGAACTAGCACAACCTCTTCATTCTAACTCACTTAGATCAGAAATAAACTAATCCAAGTTGTAATCATCAAGATTATGATGTATTCATAGTCTTCCATCTCCATCTTCAACAGCATCACCAACTGGACAGCTCAATCACAATACTTTCCAGGGACAAATGTTAAGCCAATAATCCCAGGTCAACACCTAGGAGACTTTTGAGCGAATGTAGAACCCCTCCCATGATTCTTCAACCCTCTGATGAAAAGATGTCAGAACATTGACAGAACATCCCCAATCTTGAATCTCAAGGATAATCAATTAAATACTTGTGGATTTCACAAATAGCAATTGATCTTAAATCCTTATACAATAACCCTTCTTCACTGCTGTAGCTGAGCTCCACCAGATCATGTCATGAACACTTATAAAGTATTCAGTCTTGTTGCAAGTATCTTCTTCAATGACAATGCTGAGATACCAAGGCTGCCACTCTTGACTCAAGTAACTAAGGCTTTCTCTGAACAAGTCTTCTTTACCTCAACAAATCTTCAAACAGATTGGATTCACTCTTAGGGTCAAGAGAGATGCATCCTTCCTTGCTGATTTTATGAAAGATGAAAATAAATCACCTCCACGGTCTTCACCCCTATGCTTCCTAGGAAGCACCTCCTAGTCTGAAGAATAACTAGAAGACTCCAGAACATAACTCAGTTGCCTTGATTGGACTTGATCATCATATCAAGTGTCTTCAACAACATAATCAACAAGAAATCATCAAACCCCTAGAGCATGAGCTTGAAGATTCATCTTACCCTTCAATCTAACTTCAGCATACATGATGAAGCCACTCACCCATGTACCAAGTCATACAAGACTCAACCATCACAAAGACACCCCTCTGCTCCCGACTTTGGAATGCTATGTGACATCACACCGGTTGACATCAGAAAACCGAGTAAGGACAGCTACAATCTTCCTTCAATCATAACTCCAGAATCCCATACTTCTAGAGCTCTTCAATCAGAACCTCATGCAGCGGAACTACCAGGGAAACAGATCTTGCTTTCCCTAATAAGATGTCAGAACATCTTATAAGGCACATCAACAAAAGAACTAGCCACTTCTTTCGTAGATGTTGTAGAATCTCCCTCAGCAATATGAATAACCAGGAATTTTCCATCAGATATATATGCAGTGGAAGACACACCAGAAAACCCCTCTACAGCCTTCAGGCAAGACATAATAACCCACGCCACTCCATGTGCAGTAGGTCAACATAGGTTTGAAAATATATCAAACCACACAACAACTCACCACCAAAGCTATACGCTTAACAACTTCAAACAAAGCCAATACACACCCTATCATGAATAGTCCATCCTCCACTTCAAGGGACCATTCAAACAACATATGAACTGACCAACTCCATACAACTTCTCAGCACACCTAATTTCCTTGCACATGAACCAGAAAGTATCTTTCCTAGATCTCATCCAGAAACAGACAGGATGCCTGCTCTGATACCAATTGAAATTTTGGTATATCAGACTACAGATGTCCTATAGAATGTCTGGACATCTGATCTGAACAAAACAGCATGGCAAGGTATAAACAAATAAAACAGTACTGAAAAGCATAAACAACACACAGAATTTGTTCACCCAGTTCGGTCTAACAACCTACATCTGGGGGCATACCAAGCCAGGAAGGAAGTTCACTATCAGCAGTATCAATTCATAGACCCTACAATTAATACACCCGTTGATGATCTACTCACTTAATCACTACCCAATGACCCTTCTTCCTAAGTCCTCCCTAGGTAAGAGACTCTATCTCACTTCCAATCATCGCAATGATGTATAGCAGTCAACACCTCAGCCACTGCATCAACAGCTTGATTTCCAACAACTCTTCAGTCACAAAAAAATAACGGACACACTTCCATGACAATACCTAGACATGACACACATGACTAAGAACAATACTTAGAGTTTCTTAACAGCTTCCTCCAAGAGCAATACTCACTCTTGCTTAAAAGCTTCAAGGAGAACAGTGACCATCTCACAATCCGAGTGGTTCACACATACCAACTCTCCTAGAGAGTGGTTCACAAGAACGAAACCCTAATAATTTTACATATTGGAATCGTTACAAAATCAGGTTACAAACACTCCTATTTATAACCTACATCCCAACTGGATTTGGGCTTCAAAACGCCGCAGAGAGACTGCACACAATTCTGCAAAATAAACTCCAAGAAAATAGGTCTTCAATCTAAACTTTCCTAATGTCTCCATATTTAGAAAGTAGTGAAAATCCGAAAACCAACACAAAATCTCAACCCAATTACTTTGGAAGCCACACAGGGTAACTAAAAATTCACAGAATATTCTGCATATGTTAAATCATAACAGGATTTTAACTGTCCAGCTCAGCACAGGCGCGATGTCGAATGATTTAGCATAGGACATCTTATCCGACATGTTGCTCCAGATGATGACAACTTCTCATCTCAACATGTCTCAGCATACAATAGGACTTATTGCTTAACCTGTTCTTCTTAGCAAGTTACCACGTCCCTATTAAACATATTGCTGCTACAAAAATGACAGACCATGATTTTCGCCAATAACAGAATGACAGCACGCGACAGATTCACATAAAACGCAGCACAAACACCAAACCAACTTAACAGGATGTTCTGTCAACAGATGTTAGGACATCGTGTTTGACATCAATACACAGTACTGCTAACTTTAAGAAACACAAACTGCAGAATGTTAGAGACAACATGTCACGACATCAAGTAAGACATCTTGATGTAACAGGGTGTTTTAGCACAGATGCTGCCAATTCAGAACTAACATGGAGATTAGATCTCTATTTATAGGAGAAGTTGGGGACAAGAGGTATGGCCAGAAATCACAACTTGCCAAGTTTTTCCTTTTGGAAAGATTTCCTTCGTGCAAGCATACAGCTGAGTCATGAGGCTTCAAGTGCTCTAGTCATAGGCTCTGTGGTGTTTTGTGGGCTGATAGGATTGGAGCAGAGTCCAATTTGCAAAGAAAAGGGGACTGCCATGCCTTTGGTGTAAAGTTTCTCTTTCTTCCAACATCCACTTGATCCACTTGTGTCAAGTTGCATAAGTCATGCTATTTTCAAGTGTGCAACTTGCTTAACTTGTGGCATAGGCTAAAGGAAAATTAAGTTTGTTTCTAAACATCAGAAAAGTGCACATTTTGGTGATTAGGAAGAGTTATGCATCATTATGCATCATGTGTGAAACTTGCATTTCAAGAAATGACTTAAAACTTCAACCATTCGAATCTCCTAGCTCCTTCCATGGATTGAAAAGTTCTAGTACTTTTTGGAATGCCCTTAAGATCCTCTACAAAGTTCATGTTTGGAAGTTTTTCAAATTCCCAAAGGATCTTGATGAAAAATGGACTTGAAATAGGCAGAATTTTGGGTGAAAAGCCTTAAAATTTCTAAGTGTTTTACATGGGCCAGAAATTCCAGGCTTCATAACTCAAGAAATAAGCATATTTTGGGATATGACCATCTAATACACTTTTAAAGTACATGATGAGATCTTCAAAATGAGCTTTGGATCACAAAAATTGGATGTGTAGATCAAAAGTTATGACCTTGTCAATTTCATATAAGAATTAGGGTTTTCATGACTTAGAAAAATTCATGAATCAAACTTTGCCCTTCTTGCAAGAAACCTTTCAAATAGTGATTACTCAAGCTCCAATTTAAGGATTGAACATGTTAAGATGGAAGGTGACTTGAATACTTCATCTTGGACCAATAACATCAAAAGTCAGAGGTTTGACTTTTCAGTCACAACCCTAATTTCCTCAGGAGTTCCACTGGATGATCTCTGATGATCTTGCTTCCTCAATCTCTTAAAATGCCAATGAATGGCCTCCAAGTATGTTTATGAACATATAGAACTATGTCTCAAGGCTTCGAAACATGCCTTGATCAAAAGTCAAAGGCAAAGGTTGACTTTCCTGACAAAACCCTGATCTAGGGACAAGATGAACTTATGGCTCCTTGCACTAGTGATGAAAACCAGATGCTCTTAATTTCTTGTTGAGTAAGACCTCTTGAATGTAGGTAAGCTTAATTGGTTGATGAACCAATCAAACCTTGACTGATCATGACAAACCTCTTCAGTGATTCTTCAGGTTAAAACCCTAATTCCACAACTCTTGGTCTGATGGTCTCCTGTTGATTTCTCTTGATCCAATACCTTGAGATCATGTCATATGACTTGATACCTTCATGATTATCCTCCAAGACCAAATGGCTGACCTTTGGAGTCTCAGTTGGCTTCCTTGAACAGATGACTTCATACACTAATCTCAATAAACTGGTGAACACTCGTGATGGATGTATGGAGCCAAGAAGAGCCTTAGAAGACTTTGAAACATATGAGAACTTGGCTTATTGATCTTGTCCTCTTTCTTGTGCGAATCCTATCTTTCACAAAGGAAACAAACTAGCAAGCTATGATGGTTAGTGGACAATGCATAGATGATTGAACCCTAAATGCAAGTGCAAGATGTTATAACATCTAAGGGGTAAAAATTTGGGGTATAACAGTTTCCCCTATTTAAATAACTTTACCGGATGGCACGAGAGATGATAATCTTTGGGAAATCACTGGTGAAAGGTATTTAAATATAGCAAACCGAAAATTTTTCCCTCAGATGAAATGCATATGCTAAGGACAGGTGTCACACCCTAATTTTTGACCATAAGATTCCACCCCTGTGTGCATCATCTCATATATGTACATGCTTTATTACTAACAGGTTTGTGCAGGAATTTCAATTTCAAGTGGAGATAGTATTCTTTCTCACAGTTCAGAGTTTCAAAACGTGACCGTTGAATTCTGGCTCAAAAGGTTCCTAAGGTTTTCTACTGGTCGTTCTCTTCAAGATTTCTCATAAGCTCAGCGTATGTCCCAGAGATTTAGAGTTTTTCCTACTATTGGTATTGAGCATGGTCGTTCATGGACTGATTTTGATTTTTGTGGCAAGTTATATCTTCATGGTTTGTGTGTCGGGTTCGTCATCATCCAAATCTTTCTTTGATGGTGCAAGTTCATCATTTATGTACATTTAGAGATTGAATCTTGGATCTTCTTGTTGATGGTTTGAAGTTGTAAGTTCTCAAAGTGAAATTCAGAGTTCATGTTCTTTATTGAAACTTAAAGTTTAAATACAAGATGTTCTTTCAAGTTGGATTATGGTCTCACGCTCATGTTATGAGTTCAAAGAGTTCTCCCGGTGATGTTCAAAGTGCACCATTCGTTCAAATTCCAAGTATTCAAGGAGGTTTAAATTGAAAGAGTTAAGTCCAAGTTTCATTTCAAGCAACAAAACACAAGAATTAAGGGATCACATTTTATTCCAAGAATTTCAAAACACACAGAATTTAAATATCCTTTACATGTTCCAAAAAAAAATTCAAAAGGGACGACTTTCATCTAGTGATTGAATCCTTCGTACAGACCCGTGGATCGAAAAGAGTCGTGAATCCTGCGTTAGAACTTCCAAAAAATTCAGTTTTGGCTTTTAATTGCCATGTGTTGGGGGGTCCATTTGGTGCTCACGTTGTAATTATTGATGTTACTGCATGCTATTACAAGTCCAAAATCAGGCCAGTACAATTCAACATACAAGAAACAACCACACAATTACTAGTTGATATGATGTTAGCAGTTTACAAAAAAAATCATGGAAATTTGACAGGCCAGTGAAAAATGAAAAAATGACGCCTGGCAGTTTGTCAGCTCATGATGACATTTTTGATATCCTACCAGATACTCTTCTCCATTCGATTAAAAGAAAAAGAAGGAATTACAAAAAGAGGATAACGACCCTATGTTCTGCTTCAACAACATCTACATCGTACAAAAGGCATTTCACTATAATCCAATTTTTGTCTGCACCTGCTGTACCACCTTTGTGTAGTTTGCGGACGTTTCTATCATGCTGAATGTTTAGAATATGACACCTGAAATTAACAAGTACAATTCAGTTTGCCCTGTTTGCACTTTTGGGCGAGAAACAAGTTCATAAACTATTTGAAAGGCATTAATGGAGCAAAGGTCGTATAAGGAGGATATAAACCATGAAGTCAGAATTAAAAGAAGATCAAAACAATTCAAAATCACAAAAAAATCCAAATTCTCAAGATGCCAAAACACAATCAAGCATAATCACTCAAAAAAAAGGGAAACTCATAAATTCCTTGCAAACACAATCCGACACAAACTTTGAATCGTCAAAATCCTGTTTCCTACTTTCCAAAACATTTACAAGCATGAATAAAAGTTTTTCAAAGCACAATCAAACCTTCAAAATCATACAAGGGAAGAAATCCAATGTTGTTTGAACATGTCTGGGCTTGAAACGGAAATAACATCATTGCCATGAAAACATGATCACAGCAGATTTGTTTCTAAACAAGCTTCGATACGCCCTTAATTTCGAAATCAAAAGTTCAATGCTTGTGTAACTATAAAAAGAGTAGAGAACAGGTTCAGAAGGGGGGAAAGAGCAAGAACGGTTTCAGAGTAGTAGAAAAATTCCCATCCAAAACTACACTTTCACACCCAGAAAAATCAATACACCAGTTCAAAATTCACATACACAAATACAAAAGAGAATATCACACAGAGAAAAATCCAGATCCAGAATTCACAAAAACACACCTACACACCAAGAGCAGTCCGCAAATAGCATCATGAAGGAGACCACAAAGCAAAAACACCCACACGGCTTCACGAAGTGAGAACAAATTGCAGCGATCACATACACACGCAAAGAGGAATAAAGGTACCTGTATCTAGCTCGTGTCGGTATCGCCGTCGAAGTCGCGTCGGACGAACTCCGACAGGTAATTCTATTCACTTCGCCCCCTATTTCGCATATGCTATAATCAATTGTTGTTCGTTGCCATCGATTATTTGTTTCCCCTTTCAATGTATTGTGTGTGTCGCCATCGATAATTTGAGCGAAATCGTGAGGGAGTACGCGAGCGATCGGAGATATGAATGGAACCTCATTCTTGGTGATCCACGCGAGGTCATTTGCGTGTAGAAGAAGACTGGAGAGCTATTGATGTGTGGTGAGCGACGGAGAGAAAGCTACGACGGAGAAAGTGGAATGACAAGAGTGACGATGTGAGATTCAACACAGCTTGCACGGACGAAGGGAAGACGAGAGAGATAGTGAAGACGAAAGGATGATGGTGATTGTTTTTCTTTTCCGGCGAGAGAATAGAGCGAAACAAGAGAGTAGCGAAATTGAGAGTGAATAGAGGAAGAGAGGGATTGAATTGAGAGAGAGATGTAGGGCGAGGGGGCAAGATGCCCTGTTTCTTAACCTTTGGTCTCAAACGCAAGACCTTGATAGACCATAACCCGACCCGTTTTCACTAATGACGGATAGCTCTAACGGGCTTTGATCCATCCTGTTGATCCTCATGGCCCACGTTGTCACTTTTGGTTTATCTTGTCTAAATTTAACAAATAACTTCATGATTTATTTTGTAGATTTTATCTTTGAAATTTAAATTCACTCTTTTAATTAAGTTTTTTTTATATCTTTATTAGATTTGTTATTTAGTTTTAGATTTTAATCTAGGTGTTTTTAATGAAAATCCACAAAATTCAAAAATATTTTATTATTAATTTCTCTGAATAAATATGTTTCTTCTTTAGGTTTTTAATATTCGAACATTTAGATTTCAGCTAATTATTTTCTTTAATCGGTTTGACTTCCACCGTGTGAGTTTGTGACTCTGATGTCTGTCTATCTTTTTCAATTCCAAAGGGAAAGGTTTCCCCCGTTGACTCTATGTCATGCTTAGGTTAACTATCTTCCCTCTTTATCCTAGCCTTAGGATCGGAGTCGCCGTACTCCATACATGTGTTCTACCATGGACACTTAATCCTCCCTTTCAACTTAACTTTAACTTTACAGTCACCGCACTCTATGTAGTGCCTTGCCATAGACGTTACCTCCCCCCTGGAACCTTGACCACAGTCAAGAGTTCCTTACCCTCTTTGAGGGGAACTACGAATACTATGATTCCACTCCCGTCAGGATACGTAGGCACAAGATGCAATGTCTTGGCGAGTATACTTAGATACTAACCCCTAGGTCTTTACCTTAGTACATACCCTTAGCAAGCAAGCAATAGATAACATAAATAATAACAAGAGGTTCCTGTAGAGTACTACAGACGTTTAGGATGCTAATACCTTCCCTAGGCGTAACCAACCCCCGAACCTTAGATCTCTTAGGTTTTTTTTCGTTCTTGAACCTTTCCTTTGGATAAATCAAAGACGGTGGTGAATTTAAAAATTGTGATTCAAGTTAACTAATAGCTTGGTATCCGATTCTCACCGCGACAGAAATGGCGACTTCAATGGGGATTTTTTGAGGGTTACCCCTAACTTGTTTATATCTATGTTATTTATTTGCTTGTTTGCCTATATATCTTTATATTTGTATATATACCCGTTCTGCTTGGGTTTTCTGTGTGCAGGGTTACTATTTGTGTGGTGAGATAAGTCCTACACCCGGACTAGAGTGAAATTTAGATAGGAAAATGGTGAGAATTCAAGGATACTTTGAGGGAGTCGATTCCTGAAAAAGTGAATTGAGACTTCACCACTCAGTCTAGGCCCTCTCGAATAAAATATTTGTCCAACGAGTTCATTCTTGAAGACGATATGGTTTCGATCTAAAGGCCGTCGGGACTGGGGACCGTAGTTACCTTTAAACCAACTTGGCCTATTAGGGCATAGTGCGGGGACTATGCGGGAGTCTATTTCTGCAATAGTCGCTACGCGATACTACACTCAGACGAGATTCTCTTGAGGATATTATTGACTACCAAGTGATCTGGAAAATCGATAATATCCGAAAGATGGGTTGCAGACTCTGGGAACTTTGTAGAACCCGTTCGGCAGGTACAAATGAACCTCTAGTACATACCTTGGGATGGTTAGACCTTGGCTCTCTGCTCGTGATATTCAAACCTAGGCCCTTGGCTTGTTTACCTGTATATGTGTATATGTGTATACCTGTGCTTATGCATCCATTCATGCATTCATGCATAACCATTCGGTTTCAAGAAACTCAATTGTTCTGTCATTTGCAAAATCAATAAAAAATCATGGATTATAAAATGAAACTTTTTTTTCTGAAATGTTTGCAACCTACTTTTGAGTTCCTTGAAACCATTGCACCGCATTGCATATCATTTGCATCTTTGCATGATTCATTGCATGCGTCCGTTTGTCCAGCAACTCATTTCCAGATGTCTCTATCTTCCAGTGTCACCTGTGAGTCGTCAAGCTGATTCCTCGACACAGATATCAGAATAGAGCTAACTACAGATGCCTAATTCAGAGCAAGAAGCACACAATGCTGAGATCCGAATGGAGATCGATGACCTTAAGTCAGGCATGACAAAGGTCACTGAAATGCTCCAAGTCTTGATTGCTAGAGGAGAGCAACCCCAAAGGACTGTCATTCAAGAAGTTTCAACTGCTGATCCTCAACCTATTCAGGTGCCACCTTCAACTTGGCCAGAGTTTGGTTTGCCTCCCAACTACTCTCCACCTCTTGCATCTGCTGTTATGATTGGTCAGACTTCAAGACCAGTGTTTCAAGCTCCAGTTTTCTCCGAGCCTAGACCCGTGGTTCATGCTGTTGACCAGACCACTCAACCTCCATTTGAGAACCCTCTCTATGAGTACAATGCTGCCAGTGCTCAGGGTGAAGACCGTGAAGACTTTGTTGAACCTGAGGTTGTCCGTGAACAGTTTCAGACTATAGATAAGAGACTTAAAGCTATAGAGGGTACTGATTTCTTCAACATTGATGCAGAAAACATGGGTTTGGTTTCTGACCTTGTTATGCCTGCTAAGTTCAAGGCTATCGATTTCGTGAAGTACAAAGGTGATTCTTGTCCAAGTTTGGTCATGTATACCCGAAAGATGGCTGCTCATGCCAAGAATCAAAAGTTGCTCATCCACTGTTTTCAAGATAGTCTGAGTGGAGCTTCTCTCAAATGGTATATGAATCTTGAACAGAAAAGCATTCACTGTTTCCAGGATCTTATTAATGCCTTCATGAAGCAATACAAGTATAACCTCGACATGGCTCCTGACCGCCGTCAACTGCAAAATATGTCTCAGAAGGATAAAGAGTTTTTCAAGGAATATGCTCAGCGCTGGAGAGAGTTGGCTTCTCAAGTTGAACCTCCTTTGGCAGAGAAAGAATTAACTGGATTGTTTATGGACACCTTGTCTCTATTCTACTGGGAGAAGATGATTGGTAGTGTTTCATCCAGCTTCACGGATTTGGTTACTATTGGTCAAAGACTCGAGGAAGGACTTAAGAATGGTAAAGTATCCAAGGCTGCTGAATCTTCTAATCGTGCTAAGAAATCCTATGGGAACTTCCAGAAGAAGAGAGAAGATCAGACCAATGCTGTTATGTTTGAAACCAGAAGGCCTCGCCCTCGACCACAGTATGCTAACCACCCTGATATTGCTGATGTTACTCCTGTGGTTACTGCTCCACGACCAGCTCAAGCTCCTCAACGTCCGGCTGTTGGACAGAATTAGTACCGTAATAGGAATAATTTTGATCCTATCCCAATGACATACACTGAACTTTATCCTGGGCTGGTTCAGAAAGGTTTGATTATTACAAGGCCTTTGCCTCCTCCTCCAGATCCACTTCCACTTGGATTCAGATCTGATCTCCATTGTGCATTCCATGAAGGTGCCGCAGGCCACGACTTGGAAAATTGCTTTGCATTGAAGGCTAGAGTACAAGAGCTGATCATAATTGGTATTCTCTCCTTTTGTGACACCAATCCGAATGTCAAGAACAATCCTTTGCCAGAGCACGCTAAGTGAAACTTCAGTTGACTTCAGCAGACCTCAGTGTTTCAAACAGGATAACTCACTCTTGTTTCTGATTAGTCACTAGACCATGTTTCTTATCGTTTGCATTTTCCTTATTTGTATTGGTTGTTTGCTTTCAATTTATGTTTGTACTTTCATAATTAATAAAATGAGCATTACAACTTTTAATTCAATTCATTTGTGTTTGCTATTTTACGCTTTATATTTCAAAAAAAAAAAACAAAAAAAAAACAACAAAAAATTATCTCTTTTCCACTTTCCTTCTGATTATGCTAAGATTGGAGGGAGGATGATGAAAACAAATTACCCATAATTGTTGTCGGTATGCTTCCAAATCAAAACTTTGCTGACGATGTAAGGCATTGTTTCAATTCCTAAACACTAGAGAAATAAGGAAGATAAACCCTCGTCAACCCCTTTGAGCCTTGAAGTAGGAGTTTCTTTTCTTTACAAATAAAAACCCACAACCTTAACCTGGGGCAGGGTAGTTCTCATTTAACTGGATTGTGCATTCAAATACAAGAGTTTCATGCAAGACATATTTCAACAAAAAGGTTGCATTCTCAATTTTTCCTTTGCACGCAACAAGCAAGTGTCGAAGATGTCTTTCAAATCGAAAGCCAATGATGGTTCGCCGTAATCATTAAGCCAAGCAGTCACTTTCTTTCAAAAAAAAAAAGATAAAAAAATCAAAAAAGGAAAAAGCCCGCTAAGTCGAAACCTGTGAAGGAGACTTAGGCAGACAAAAAACTGGGGCATCCCGCTGACTGTAAGATTCACGAGAAACAGTTCAGGCAAAAGTTAGGGATAATAAAAAGGAGAAATCTTTAAATCCTTACCATGAAATCCTCAATGAAGAAAAAACAACCAAGAGTTATAAGGAAGTAATGACTGTCACCTCAAAAGTCCCTTAACTTCTGAACCATCATCACTATCATCAATGCAATCCCTAACCTATGGGAACCTGAGTGCAAAGTCTGAGTTAACTGAGTGTAGGGCTGGAGATCATCACGAAGATTGGGTGGGTACAAATAAACTTTGAGCCTTTATCCTTTGTTTCTTAAACCGTGAACCAGGCCATGTTATAACCCTTAAAAGACCTAATTGAAGCAAGGTTATTTAGAAAGCATACTACAACGAGGTTGCGTAAACTGACTCCTAAAGATCTTTGCAGATCATTTTTTTTTGCATCACGCCTTTTTACTTTATCTTTCACTTTTAAACGTCTTGAACCACCGTGTTCTGACCAGTGACCCTATTGTTTTACCTCTTTCCAAAAATGATTTTGATTTCAAAAGTTGCATGAACTTTGCATTTACTATGTTTGTATGAACACTTTTGTTTGCAATCTGGCTTCCGCTTAAGGAATTTTCAAACATTTGAGAAACTTGGTCAGTGATCCAATCAGGGGCAAGTCCTTTCCAAATCCTGTTGAAGAATCAGTTCAAGATTTGTTGTTCTGGGGCAAGTCCTTCCCAGAATTGGTTTATCCAGAAGAGTTTTCAAGACTCAGACTGGGGCAAGCTTTTCAAGCGCACAGTAATTCAGTCATTTCCAGCGTCAATCCAGCTGAAGCATTTATCAGTTCATCTACAACAGACAACCAATCTGGGGCAGTTTATTTGAAGAATCCCCATACAGCTTTCCATTATTCCTACAAGGATCATGAATTGATACAGTTTACCAGTGTGGCAGAGATTGTGTTCAGTAGCATCTCTAGTCCCTAAACAGAATGGCAGTGATCTCCGTGTTGAGGAATCAGTCTTCCAGTCTTGTCTTCTCCTCAAAAGAGTCGAGCCGTGTCGTCGACATTTACATTTACATTTGCACTTGATCATATATCATGGCATAACTCATATACATATGCATAGCAAGAGTGTCATCCTCATTTGCACTCATTTGCATTCTCCATAGGTCGTGTCGTTATCCAAGTCTTACCTCGTGGTCAAAATCCAACTTACTTGGCACCTACCAAACAGATATTGTCGTGTGTATCCAATGCCTTCTTGGGTATCACCTTGTTCACATTCATCCAATGTTTTCTTGGATACTGTGATTCCTTTTATCCAATACTTTCTTGGGTATCTCTCTGTTCATATTCGTTCAATGCTTTCTTGGACGTTGTGGTTTCTTTGTCCAATGCTTTCTTGGATCTCACCTTTTTACCTCACAATCATCTAAAGCCATCATTAGATATTGTGATTGTACCTTTCATTCAAAGCCATTATTGGATGTCTGGTTTCTTTACCTTGTTTAATTTCATCTGAAGCCATTATCAGATATTGTGATTATATCTTTCATTCAAAGCCATTATTGGATAACTGGTTTCTTTGTGTCTGGTGTCTTCTCGGATTACGTCATTTTGTCTCATTTGCGTCTGATGCCTTCTCAGATTTTGAGTCGTACCCTTCATTCAAAGCTATTATTGGATGATTGGTTTTCTTTTGCATTCAATGCCATTCTTGAATGTAGTCTTTGTTCACAGTCATCTAAAGCCATTATTAGATACTGTGATTATACCTCTCATTCAAAGCCATTATTGGATGTCTGGTTTCTCTACTTTGTTCACTTTGTCTAAAGCCATTATTAGATATTTTGAGTTTACCTTTCATTCAAAGCCATTATTGGATGTCTGGTTTCTTTACCTTGTTCACTTTGTCTAAAGCCATTATTAGATATTGTGAGTTTACCTTTCATTCAAAGCCATTATTGGATGACTGGTTTCTTTACCATCTGATGCTTTTCCGGATGTGTCTCTCTTTCTGATGTTCTTCCACATCGAGTCTTTGTTCATATTCATCTAAAGCCATTATTAGATATTGTGATTATGCCTTTCGTTCAAAGCCATTATTGAATGTTTGGTGTCTTTTTCATCCAACACCATTCTTGGTTGATGTTTTTCTAGATATTTCGCTTTGTTTATTCTGATGCTTTTCCGGAATGACATTGCCTTTTTACCATCTAATGTTTCCCCTGATATGTCTTCCAAATCTCTTCCTGTACCTTTATTGTCTAGTGTGTCTTCAGGATCCTGGTCTTTGCATTCATTCCATATCATATCATCTCATTTCATATCATATGCATTTGTGGCATCTTAGGGCCAAAAATTATGCATGTTTGTATTTAAGTCTTTCCTATCTCGCCGAGATGAAGATTTCAATCTCCATATCTCTGGATAGAAGAAACTTAAACAGGGGCATCTGTCACACCCTAATTTTTGACCATAAGATTCCACCCCTGTGTGCATCATCTCACATATGTACATGCTTTATTACTAACAGGTTTGTGCAGGAATTTCAATTTCAAGTGGAGATAGTATTCTTTCTCACAGTTCAGACTTTCAAAACGTGACCGTTGAATTCTGGCTCAAAAGGTTCCTAAGATCTTCTACTGGTCGTTCTCTTCAAGATTTCTCATAAGCTCAGCGTATGTCCCAGAGATTTAGGGTTTTTCCTACTATTGGTATTGAGCATGGTCGTTCATGGACTGATTTTGATTTTTGTGGCAAGTTATATCTTCATGGTTTGTGTGTCGGGTTCGTCATCATCCAAATCTTTCTTTGATGGTGCAAGTTCATCATTTATGTACTTTTAGAGATTGAATCTTGGAACTTCTTGTTGATGGTTTGAAGTTGTAAGTTCTCAAAGTGAAATTCAGAGTTCATGTTCTTTATTGAAACTTAAAGTTTAAATACAAGATGTTCGTTCAAGTTGGATTATGGTCTCACGCTCATGTTACGAGTTCAAAGAGTTCTCCCGGTGATGTTCAAAGTGCACCATTTGTTCAAATTCCAAGTATTCAAGGAGGTTTAAATTGAAAGAGTTAAGTCCAAGTTTCATTTCAAGCAACAAAACACAAGAATTAAGGGATCACATTTTATTCCAAGAATTTCCAAACACACAGAATTTAAATATCCTTTACATGTTCCAAAAAAAAAATTCAAAAGGAACGACTTTCATCTAGTGATTGAATCCTTCGTACAGACCCGTGGATCGAAAAGAGCCGTGAATCCTGCGTTAGAACTTCCAAAAAATTCAGTTTTGGCTTTTAATTGCCATGTGTTGGGGGGGTCCATTTGGTGCTCCTGTTGTAATTATTGATGTTACTGCATGCTATTACAAGTCCAAAATCAGGCCAGTACAATTCAACATACAAGAAACAACCACACAATTACTAGTTGATATGATGTTAGCAGTTTACAAAAAAAATCATGGAAATTTGACAGGCCAGTGAAAAATGAAAAAATGACGCCTGGCAGTTTGTCAGCTCATGATGACATTTTTGATATCCTACCAGATACTCTTCTCCATTCGATTAAAAGAAAAAGAAGGAATTACAAAAAGAGGATAACGACCCTATGTTCTGCTTCAACAACATCTACATCGTACAAAAGGCATTTCACTATAATCCAATTTTTGTCTGCACCTGCTGTACCACCTTTGTGTAGTTTGTGGACGTTTCTATCATGCTGAATGTTTAGAATATGACACCTGAAATCAACAAGTACAATTCAGTTTGCCCTGTTTGCACTTTTGGGCGAGAAACAAGTTCATAAACTATTTGAAAGGCATTAATGGAGCAAAGGTCGTATGAGGAGGATATAAACCATGAAGTCGGAATTAAAAGAAGATCAAAACAATTCAAAATCACAAAAAAATCCAAATTCTCAAGATGCCAAATCACAATCAAGCATAATCACTCAAAAAAAGGGAAACTCATAAATTCCTTGCAAACACAATCCGACACAAACTTTGAATCGTCAAAATCCTGTTTCCTACTTTCCAAAACATTTACAAGCATGAATAGAAGTTTTTCAAAGCACAATCAAACCTTCAAAATCATACAAGGGAAGAAATCCAATGTTGTTTGAACATGTCTGGGCTTGAAACGGAAATAGCATCATTGCCATGAAAACATGATCACAGCAGATTTGTTTCTAAACAAGCTTCGATACGCGCTTAATTTCGAAATCAAAAGTTCAATGCTTGTGTAACTATAAAAAGAGGAGAGAACAGGTTCAGAAGGGGGAAAGAGTAAGAACGGTTTTAGAGTAGTAGAAAATTTCCCATCCAAAACTACACTTTCACACCCAGAAAAATTAATACACCAGTTCAAAAGTCACATACACAAATACAAAAGAGAATATCACACAGAGAAAAATCCAGATCTAGAATTCACAAAAACACACCTACACACCAAGAGCAGTCCGCAAATAGCATCACGAAGGAGACCACAAAGCAAAAACACCCACACGGCTTCACGAAGTGAGAACAAATTGCAGCGATCACATACGCACGCAAAGAGGAATAAAGGTACCTGTATCTAGCTCGTGTCGGTATCGCCGTCGAAGTCGCGTCGGACGAACTCCGACAGGTAATTCTATTCACTTCGCCCCCTATTTCGCATATGCTATAATCAATTGTTGTTCGTTGCCATCGATTGTTTGTTTCCCCTTTCAATGTATTGTGTGTGTTGCCATCGATAATTTGAGCGAAATCGTGAGGGAGTACGCGAGTGATCGGAGATATGAATGGAACCTCTTTCTTGGTGATCCACGCGAGGTCATTTGCGTGTAGAAGAAGACTGGAGAGCTATTGATGTGTGGTGAGCGACGGAGAGAAAGCTACGATGGAGAAAGTGGAAAGACAAGAGTGACGATGTGAGATTCAACACAGCTTGTGCGGACGAAGGGAAGACGAGAGAGATAGTGAAGACGAAAGGATGATGGTGATTGTTTTTCTTTTTCGGCGAGAGAATGGAGTGAAACAAGAGAGTAGCGAAATTGAGAGTGAACAGAGGAAGAGAGGGATTGAATTGAGAGAGAGATGTAGGGCGAGGGGGCAAGATGCCCTATTTCTTAACCTTTGGTCTCAAATGCAAGACCTTGATAGACCATAACCCGACCCGTTTTCACTAATGACGGATAGCTCTAACGGGCCTTGATCCATCCTGTTGATCCTCATGGCCCACGTTGTCACTTTTGGTTTATCTTGTCTAAATTTAACAATTAACTTCATGATTTATTTTGTAGATTTTATCTTTGAAATTTAAATTCACTCTTTTAATTAAGTTTTTTTTATATCTTTATTAGATTTGTTATTTAGTTTTAGATTTTAATCTAGGTGTTTTAAATGAAAATCCACAAAATTCAAAAATATTTTATTATTAATTCTCTGAATAAATATGTTTCTTCTTTAGGTTTTTAATATTCGAAATTTAGATTTCAGCTAATTATTTTCTTTAATCGGTTTGACTTCCACCGTGTGAGTTTGTGACTCTTATGTCTGTCTATCTTTTTCAATTCCAAAGGGAAAGGTTTCCCTCGTTGACTTTATGTCATGCTTAGGTTAACTACCTTCCCTCTTTATCCTAGCCTTAGGATCGGAGTCGCCGTACTCGATATATGTGTTCTACCATGGACACTTAATCCTCCCTTTTAACTTAACTTTAACTTTAGAGTCACCGCACTCTATGTAGCGCCTTGCCATAGACGTTACCTCCCCCCTGGAACCTTGACCACAGTCAAGAGTTCCTTACCCTCTTTGAGGGGAACTACGAATACTCTGATTCCACTCCCGACAGGATACGTAGGCACAAGATGCGATGTCTTGGTGAGTATACTTAGATACTAACCCCTAGGTCTTTACCTTAGTACATACCCTTAGCAAGCAAGCAATAGATGACATAAATAATAACAAGAGGTTCCTGTAGAGTACTACAGACGTTTAGGATGCTAATACCTTCCCTAGGCGTAACCAACCCCCGAACCTTAGATCTCTTAGGTTTTTTTTCGTTCTTGAACCTTTCCTTTGGATAAATCAAAGACGGTGGTGAATTTAAAAATTGTGATTCAAGTTAACTAATAGCTTGGTATCCGATTCTCACCGCGACAACAGGTGGCAGACTTGCAAATGCTAACATGCCATGAACTTCTAGTATGATGATATGATGCCATGATAGTGCAAAATGCAGACAAAACAAGATACCAAAGACCAAGATCAAACACCCACAAGAGAGTCTTAATGGGGAGAGAGAAAGGTCTATTATCCTCAATTAAGATTCACTAGGGATGTAGGTTAACAACTAACAGAAGAGACTCACCGGGGAGTGACTAAGAAAAATTAGGGATAAGAACATAAAATGAAAGGAATTCTCCACTGGGGATAGGAAAGAGAAAGACATTCTCCACTGGGGAAAGATCCATGGGGATGGACGACATGTTTAGATGTGACCGGGCGACACCGGTGACCACCAAAGGGAAAGACACACTCTTTACTGGGGATGAGACCATAAAGAAGACATGATCTACAGGGGATTGATTGAACAAAAGGGAGACACCCAACAAAATATTTTATGGGGATTTCTTACACTGAAGAGTTCAAACGGGATCTTCAAGAAAAGCCAGAAAAGACAGAGACAAACATAAACTCTGCATGCGCCAAATGATGATGATTACAAGGACTTCAATGTGGATGCCAATAATGATTGGACTTAAAGAAAATTTTCCAGTAATCACTGGACTTTCGTGGAGATATTGGTAATGACCTAATCTCTGCTGGGAATAAGATTAAAGTGCCAACAATGATTGTACTCTAAAATAACACGCCAGTAAACAATGGGCTCACATTATTAATATTTGAAATGACGCCAGTAAACACCAATTTGAGTTGGCTAAGATACCAATTTGAGTTTAGGTTCATATCTGACCAAGGTTCACATTTAACCTGAGTTTTAGGTTTACAGTTGACCTGAAACAAACAATGCCAGCAATCACTGGACTTTAGGTTCATAGTTGACCAATGTTTAGGTTCATATCCGACCAAGGTTTACATTTGACCCGAGTTTAGGTTCACAGTTGACTTGAAACAAACATTGCCAGTAATCACTGGACTTTAGGTTCATAGTTGACCAAAGTTTAGGTTCATATATGACCAAGGTTCACATTTGACCCGAGTTTAGGTTCATAGTTGACCTGAAACAAACAAATTCCAGCAATCACTGGACTTTAGGTTCATAGTTGACCAAAGTGTAGGTTCATATCTGACCAAGGTTCACATTTGACCCGAGTTTAGGTTCACAGTTGACCTGAAACAAACAATGCCAGCAATCACTGGACTTTAGGTTCATAGTTGACCAAAGTTTAGGTTCATATATGACCAAGGTTTACATTTGACCCGAGTTTAGGTTCACAATTGACTTGAAACAAACAATGCCAGCAATCACTGGACTTTAGGTTCATAGTTGACCACAGTTTAGGTTCATATATGACCAAGGTTCACATTTGACCCGAGTTTAGGTTCACAGTTGACCTGAGACAAACAATGCCAGCAATCACTGGACTTTAGGTTCATAGTTGACCATATTTTAGGTTCATATATGACCAAGGTTCACATTTTACCCACGTTTAGGTTCACAGTTGACCTGAAACAAACAATGCCAGCAATCACGGGCTTTAGGTTCATTATGAAGAGGTTAAGTATTAGATAGGTCATTACTGGGGCTGCATAATGAGGACTAAACTTCCCGGGGAACATGGATAAAAAGCCAATTGACACATGCAGGCGTAAACCGGACGCAAGCAGGACACAGATAAAGATCCACATACCAAGATTAAGGTAAAGGGAGGTAAAGACCCACAAGAAAAACACACCCAAATGCAAAAGTGCACGATGATATGGTATGATGCGAATGCTTAATGATATGCAAGATACGACTCTAGCGAGACGACAGACTGGGGAAAGGGTGGATAGATAACACATCCACCGCAAGGAGTCACACTGAAACTGAAGTCAGACAGGGAACATTCTTCTTTCGCCTGAGGAAGTAAGGATTTTCCACATCTCATCAACCACCTGTGGGAGATACTAGGGAGAAGTCCTCTGTATCATGGTAGCCAGTCATTACTGAAGTGTCTGATCCAGACAGTATTTCCATTTTAAAATTTACTCCAATGGGGAAGCTTACACGCCAGATGGTTTAATAGTGCTTTCGTCACAACCAGAGTTATTGGGGAAGGCTCATGATTTCACTAAATTGTCCTAAGTGCCAAAGTAAATTATATTTTCATTGTGTTTCTTCAAAAGATTTTTCAAACATTTTCCACTTTCAAAATAATTATTAATGAATAAGTGAAGTTTTGTATAACACGAAAAATAATAGAGAGATGATAAATATCAAACAAAGAATGGTCCAAAATCTGATTTCATTAGAATGGTAACTTGCCAAGGGCGAAGTTCCATGAACCTTACAATTAGAAAAATGGCAATTTGGGAAAAGGTTACATCATATTCAATGACCACTACTATCCCTAATGACTAAGAATCCTCTAAAACTTTGCTGTTGATGAGAGCGAATGAGCTTGAACTTCTTCTTGAATTCCTTGATGTAGGCGACAACCCTTTCTGACACAGTGATACGCCTTCGTCCCTAACTTTTTCCTGGACCTCCCTTTCGAGTTTTCAGCCCACCGGGACGCTCTTTTTTGCCTAGGTCGCCCTTTCGAGTTTTCAACCTAGCGAGCTTTTTCTTTTTTTATTTGATCCCTAATTTTTGCATGAGTCTCCTTCATAGGTTATGACCTACTGGGATACCCTTTTCTTACCTGAGTCGCCATTTCTGGTTTTCGACTTAGCGGACTTTTTAGGCGTAATATTTTTGTACTGAGTCAGCATTCACATGGTGTGAGAGTTGATCACCATCCATCATTGTAAGGAATAAGGAACCTCCTGAGAACACAACCTTCACCACAAATGGACCCTCATAATTGGGCGCCCATTTTCTGCGTGCATCCCTTTGAGATGGCAAGATCTTTTTGAGTACAAGTTCCCCCTCTCGGAATTCATGAACACAGACCTTCTTGTCAAATGCTCTCTTTATCTTCTTCTGGTACAAGTGATCGTGGCACATGGCAGTCAATCACTTCTCATCAATGAGGTTCAGTTGATCATATCTCTCTTGGACCCACTCTGCCTCATCAAGTTTGGTTTCCATCATAATTCTCAGAGATGGTATCTCCACTTCAATAGGAAGAACAACATCTATCCCATATACTAGAGAAAATGGAGTTGCCCTTGTTGAAGTCTGAACCAAAGTTATGTATCCATGCAAGGCAAATGGTAATATTTCATGCCAATATTTATAAGTCTTGACCATTTTCTGCAGGATCTTTTTGATGTTCTTGTTAGCAGCTTCGACAGCTCCATTCTTCTTTGGACGATAAGGCGAAGAATTGTGATGCTCAATCTTAAAATTGTCACACAACTCCTTCATCGTTTTGTTGTTCAAGTTTGTCCCATTTTCAGTTATGATTCTGTTTGGAATTCCATAACGATAGATGATATGATTCTTGATAAAACGAGCGACCACTTGCTTGGTCACGTTGGCGTAGGATGCAACTTCAACCCATTTTGTGAAATAGTCAATCACCACTAAGATGAATCGATGACCATTAGAAGCTTTTGGCTCAATAGATGCAATAATGTCAATGCCCCACATGGAGAACGGCCAAGGCGATGACAACACATTCAGCAATGTTGGAGGAGCGTGCATCTTGTCAGCATAGATCTGGCATTTATGACACTTCCTAGCGTATTGGATACAGTCAGTATCCATAGTCAACCAATAATACCTGGCCCTTAAGATCTTCTTAACCATGGTATGTCTTGATAAGACCATGCAAACACATTCACATATTCTTCAAGAAGCTTCACTAACCGTTGTATGACTTTTGCCCCAACCTTGACTTCCTTCTTGGCTTCGTCGGTACCAAGATTGATGATGTCAACTTGTTCCTCATGCGGTTGAAGGTCCATGTACTAATACTCACACATTTTTGCCAAATCATCAGGGACTTCATAATCCTCCTCATCCTCAGCTTGATAGATAGGTGAATCAAAGTCAATGGTGAAAGTAGGATCATTGAATACAACAGGTTTGGGAATTGTTCTGCATGATGGAGGGACTTATTTTATTATAATGCACAAAATTAAATGCAGGAAGAAAATGTTTTTTTAGTTTTGAAAAGATTTCCATTTTTCCTTAAAAGCAAAAACAGTAAATAAAGACAAAAGAATTTAACAAAACACCAACTTCCTTGATTAATAGGAATTAAAAGCGGTGGCCCATACAAAATGATCTGATAGCCTCGGGCATGGCTACAGAATTGAAAACAAACACAAAAGCAAGTAAATTACTCTGGCACAGGGTACACTACAGGGAGCTCAATAGCCTCCCAATTATCCAGTGCGGTGTCACACTGAAAAACCAAGTGACTGATGTCCTCGTCTTCCGCGTCTTCTATCACTGCATTGACTTGGTATCCCTTGCTGACAAATACTTCCTGGATCGTCTTCAGTCGTATTGTTGTAGCAACAGCTGTTTCATCACGAGTTGGTTTGTAACCCAACCCTTGGTATTTCTTCCTCTCTTGATTCTCGACGACCTTGCCCCAGCCTTCTGGAACGCCTTCTTTTAGGGCAGATTGCATACTCTTGAAGGAAGAAAAAGATGGATGTTTTGAGACCACTGGCTCTTCAATGTCAATCATAACAACATTATCTATCTCAAGATCTTGGAAAGAGGTTTCCAAAGTGTCTTCATTAGCTTCAATATAACGGAAAGAGGACAAGTTGCTAACCATCAGGTCTTCTTCGCCATGGATGATGACCAACTTTTCACCAACTACAAACTTCATATTTTGGTGTAGGGTCGATGTTACGGCTCCGGCTTCATGAATCCAAGGCCTTCCCAACAGGCAACTATAGGCAGGATTAATATCCAAGACTTGGAAAATGATATTGAAAATGTGAGGGCCAATCAGAATTGGTAACTCAATCTCTCCCATTACTGATCTTCTTGAGCCATCAAAGGCTTTGACAATGAGCAAAGTGGGCTTCATCACAGTTCCTTGGTAGGCCAGCTTTTCAAGAGTCCTATTCAGAGATGAACCAGTATCCACAAGAACTCTGGCTAAAGTATCCTCTTGGCATTTTACTGATACGTGTAAAGCAAGGTTATGGTTTCGACCTCCTTGAGGTAACTCTTCGTCACTGAAACTGGGAGTATTGCAAGCAGTGATGTTGGCAATGATGTGGTCAAACTGACTGGCAGTAATATCATGAGCAATATGGGCTTGTGCCAGTATCTTTTGCAAGGCTGCTTGGTGGGTAGGTGAATTCATCAGTAAAGACAAAATTGAAATTTTGGATGGAGTTTGGTGAAGCTGGTCCACCACTCTATAGTCACTTCTCTTAATGATTCTCAGAAATTCATCACCATCTTCTTTCGTAACCAACTCATTTTCCTTGTCTTTGGAGGCTACAGGAGCAATAGTTTCTTTAGGCACAGTTCCCTTGAATAGAGGAGTGTAAATTCTACCACTGCGGGTCATCTTCCTAGTTCCAGCTATGTTGATCACTTCTTCACTAGTGGTTCCCACCTCATTCCTTGGAACCACCTTTTCATATTTCTTGTTGATCATGGTATCTTCATACCTCCATGGTACAACTTTTGAATCTCTCAATCGGAATGGAACAGGTTATCGGATGTTTCTCGGTCTTGACTGATTAGCAGTGGATGCAACAATAGGTTCGGAAGTATTAAAAACTGGTTTAGGTTTGTTGAACACTGGGACCACATAATTATACTTCTGTGCGTTGAAAATAGGCACTTTCTTCTTATATTCTAGTAAATTGAAAACGAGTTCAATCACCGCAATTTCTTCATTCTTTACCTTAGTGAGGACTTGCAGAAACCCTTCATTAATCAAACTCTAAATATCATCTTGGACCAATTGGCACCCTCTGACATTGATATTACACTCTTCGCAATTACCATGACAGACTTTTACCAACCCAGCTTCAAACAGTTTTGCATGGAAAACCTTGACAGGAGTTTTGATCTTTGATGTATCCATTATTAACACCTCATAATTCTCATTTTCAATGGTGTTTGTAGTTCCATGTGTAGGCAACGAATTGTTTTTCACGTTTGGCTGATTATCTGCAAAAGATAGGATCTTCTTTTCCATCAAGCTTTTCACAACATGTTTCAAGGCAAGACAACCTTCCAAATCATGACCAGCCGAACCTTGATGAAATGCACAATTAATATTAGGATTATGGAATGGCATGGATTTCTCTATAGGTGGGCCCAGAGGTCTGGTAACAACCAGTCCTTGTTAGACTAAAGAGGGATAGAGCTCAGTGTAAGACATTGGTATGGGCGGAAATGAAGGCGTTGCCCCTTGTCTTCTGTAGGGAGCACTTGATTGAGAAGCTTGCGGCTTCTGTTGTTGTTGATAATTCTGAGCATTTGGTACTGACTGAAAATTAGGTTGTTGTTGATACATTGGTGTCTGCTGCACGACCTGATGGTTAAAAGTTGGAGTTACAGCTACCACATAATGTTGTGGGGAAAACTGCATTGGATAGATCGGCTGTTGAGCAAAATTTGGAATTGACTGGTGTTGACACATTGGTTGTTTTCACATTGGATTATTTTTCCTCCCTGCCATAATGGCATTGGTTTCTCCTTCCTTCTTTTTGTGGGAGTGGCTTGGAGGTTTCTTGGTGTTGGTACTGTTTGAACTGCTTGAAGAACTGATCACTTTTCCACTTTTCAACCCAGCCTCTACTTTTACACCTACAACAATAATATCAGCGAAGTTGGCGCTGACACTGCTAATTATTCTTTCATAGAATTCTGGCTTCACAGTATCCACAAACTAGTCAGCCAGTTCTTTTTCCGACAAAGGTGGCTCTACCTGTGAAGCCAACACCCTCCATCGCTGCACATACTCTTTAAAAGACTCAGAATTGTTTTGTGACATGCTCAAAAGCTGTCCTTGATCTAGTGCCAGATCCATATTATACTTATAATGCTTCACAAAAGCATCAAATAAGTCCAGGAAACTGTGGATCCTAGATTGGTCCAAGGTCAGGTACCACTTTGCAGAAGCTCCCTTCAAACTATCTTAGAAACAATGGATCATCAACTTGTCGTTGTCCATATATGCAGCCATTCGTCGATAATACATGATCAAGTGTGACTTGGGACAGGTCGCACCCAAGTATAGGTCAAAATTTGGCATTTTAAACTTTGGCGGAATTACCAAACCAGAAACTAAGCACATATCCCTAGCGTCAGTACTAAAGATATTGCTTCCTTCCATCGCCCTCACTTTCCTTTGGATCGTCTCCACGCTTTCTTTCAATTTCTCATGGTGTTCATCCCCCTCATCAGACATTTCAGGGTAGTCATAAACTGGATACGGATTGTGGAACACATGATGCACTTGAGTCTGCACGGCTGGCTGAGTAAAGGTTGGAATGGCTTGGAGATTATCATTACCCAAGGGAACAGCTTGTTGAATAGGGGTAGAAACCGGTGGAGGTACAAAACCATGAGGCATACCCAATGAAGGTACAAAGGTAGCATTGGCGTTGGTAGCAGGCTCCACGGTTGGAGTGACAATTTCAGTGCCACCGTGGTTTGAGTATCCATCTTTGCTTTTATAACCTGTATAGCTTCCAAAATCTGTCCCATACTTCCTCGCAAATCATTCATTGTTAACTCTATCCATCTCAAAATCTTGGTCTGACATTCTCTGACGAGCTTGGGCTCGTGTGTTGTAACGGTGTTCACGATTCAGTGTGGCGGTTTTTGAAGAGAAGACGGAGACATGAGACACGACAGGAAAGAGATGCACATGTTATGACATGATGCAAAATGCAAATGCAAATGCTAATGCAAGCAAGACTATCAAGGAACCAAAAGTTGGCAAACATTGTAGATAACAAGATACTTATCAAAATAAGCTCTTTCATTAGCAAATTTGCAAATATTACAACATGGGCGATGCACCCTCAAAGTTCATTACATAGGAAAAGTAGAAAATACATCATGAAAGAAAACTAGAAATTGGATCCGCTTGCAGATGGTCCTTCCCCTCTATTAAGATCCCTCACGAGTTCGTTGATTCGCTCCTGCATCCATGCCTTGTCAAGAGTCAGCTCTTCCACCACCTCCTTCAGCTTCAACTCCTCTTCTGTAGGTGGCTTGTGATGCGGATAAGGCATCCTCATCATGAGAGCTTTCTCACGAGACCATTCCAAGTAAGCCTCGGTGACAGAGCAGTCAGGATCTCCCAAAGCAGTCCACCTTTGTCTGTTAATACAGTGCCAAGCACGTTTAACTCTGATTTTGAACTCCAGATTTTCATCTTTTTCAAGAAAAAGCCTCTTCAGATTGATAAGATCAGGTATCTCATCCGCCGGGTGAGCTAACTGTCTGTGAGCTAGAACGAGATTATAGTTGATGCACCCTCTTCTGCCCATAAGAGGTACATTGGGGAAATC
Organism: Lathyrus tuberosus; assembly: GCA_022829125.1. NCBI lineage: Eukaryota > Viridiplantae > Streptophyta > Magnoliopsida > Fabales > Fabaceae > Lathyrus > Lathyrus tuberosus. Next base: position 784,462 of record JALAZF010000199.1, on the reverse strand, counting down.
CCCACAGCTGCGAATCATTAGAATTCCCCCATAGATTGGGTCATACCATTCAATATCAGCATAAGTAAACTCCATCAGCCTTTTGGACTAAACAACACTGTCTTCCACATCCCAAAAGGCTACAGTCCTTGGTAGGTGCGAAATAAACCACCTATAAAGGAGCGCCACACAGCAGACAATCTGTCCTCCATTGCACACGTTTCTTGAATGAATGGCATGATAAGTATCAGCCAATAGAGTAGGAATTGGATTCCTACGCATAAAGATTCGAATAGCGTGAACATCGACGAAGTCTTTAGCATTGGGAAACACAAACAAGCTATAAGCTAGTAAAGCAAAGGATGATTCGAAGAGTACAAAATTATTCTTATCAGCAAAGTAAAGGGCTTTCTCGAGCAAGAACTGAGCGGGTAATCCAAGAAGTCCTCCCTTGGTGGTTAAGTGGGCTTGAATATCAGACAACCTAATATTTGTTCCTCTAGCAATGTCTTTCGCAGTGAGATCGTCTTCTATTCTAGAAAATGGAGGAGAATCATTGACAGTGATACCCATCAAGGAAGAATATTCTTCTAAGGTTGGCGTCAACTGGTAATCGGGGAACACAAAACTGTGATCAAGAGGATGATACAGTTGCACCAAAGTCTCTAGCAGTCCTTCAGCCCTTTGGAGTTCCAACAACGGGAGAATTCTTCCATACTTTTCTGTTAAAGCCAAGGGGTCTTCAATTAGTCTGGCTAGTCTCCTTAACTATTCCACACCTGGAGCCATGAAGGTGTACGTCCATGTTCTTTTTCTTCCAGAATCCATCTCTACAAAGTCTGCAAAACAAGATTAGTTCCATAATAGTTTAGCAAAAATGCAAGATGCTATGCAAAAGTTTCATGGAACTTAGACATTTGTGAGATATCAAGAGGTATCAAAGACTCATTCTTATTAATAATAAGGTGGATTACAAAAATTAGTACATCTTTAAAAGTCTTAAACATACAGCTAAATAAAAGCTAAAAAGACCTAAGGAAATTCCCCTAAAAGCCTTATGTTTCCATCTGTGCTTTTCCCAAGATGAGCTTGTCGATGACCAACTTCCATGGAGTAGACTGAGTATCATAGTTGCTTGGTCTTTCTTCAGTCTTCCTCTTCTTGCATAATAGCAGCTCTTCATTTTTGGCTTGTAGTTGCTTTTGGAGCTCTAGATTCTCTTCAACAACCACTTGATATTTGTGCTTCCAAGCTTCTCCTGTCTGCTGAGCTTAGTTCAAAGCAGTCTGTTGTACCCCAAATTTTACCCCTTAGATGTCATAACAATTTGCACTTACATTTAGGTTTCATTCGTCTTTGCATTATTAAATTAACCATAATATCTTTGCTAGTTTGTTTCTTTTGTGAAAATCAGGATTGACACAAGAAAGAAGACAGGTGTAATAAATCAAGTTCATGTGTGTCGAGAAATCACAAACATTTTGTGGATTTTATTTGAAAAGAAACAAATAAAAAAGAAGAAAAGAAACAAGAAAAAAAAGAAAGAAAAAAAAAGAAATGAAATACACTTTGGTGGCGCCCACCACATGAACTATGGCGCCCACCATCATCAGGAGAGCATGACGCCCACCATAAAGCATGCATGGCGCCTGCCATGATGTTTTATGGCACTTGCAATGTGCATGTGGTACTTACCATTTTTAATTCCATTTTCTTTCACAATCTAATTAAATAATCTTGTTTTATTTGAAATAATACAAGTGGTTGTATTTCATCATGAATGAAGGAAGCTTTTTCAGAAAGGTAATGCCTCACTTCTCCTCAGCATCTCTTTAGCACAACCTACCTCTGAATCTACTTTCTGAATCAAAGATTTTTCAAACCAACCACCTGCACGAAAGATTTGGAAAAAGGGTAATCTCGGCAATACTTCAAGCTCCACTTTTTCCTATAAATAGAGGCTCAAACCTCTTCTCAAAGCACACCAGATTCACCGAAAAAATAGTGAATACTCTCATTACTTTCTCCCAAGTTATTCTGATAAAATATTTTTACAAGGGTTTTTTGGTTCGAGTTTCTCACCGTCCAACCTTGCCGTGGTACTTTGAGGAAGAATCAGTTCGTTCGTTCTTTCTGAGTACATATCTGTGAAGAGGCAGTGGACCATCTCCACTAGGTAACACTCCCTCCTTTGTTTTTACTCTTCTTACTGCATTCCAAAATATCATGACCGTCTGTTCATATCACTTTCATTTTTTTCCTGATTAAATGTTACATATGTTATGTGTATTTTTATTTATATTTGTATGAAAAGATTAATATAAAATGAAATAAAAAAGATAAATAAAAAAAAGAAATGAGAGGTGGCGCCTGCCACCATCTCTTAAGATGGCGCCTGCCACCCTTTAGAAAGGAGTTCCATGGCACCAAGTGGCGCCTGCCACATAGGAAAGTGGCGCCTGCCACTCTTTTCTTATGCCTTAAATGGTGGCACCCTAGGTTGCCATATAAAAGATCATGGCACCTGCCACTCTTTTTTAAATGCTTTAATGAAAAATGGTGGCACCCTAGGTTGCCATGAAAAATCATGGCACCTGCCACACATGTTATTTATTTATTTTTTTTTCGTTTCATAATTTTATTTCTCATGGCCACCTTTAGAGTATTAAACTTAGTTTTTTTTATTTCCCTTATTAATTTCACTTCCTTTCTACATTTCAAAAAAAGAACAAAAATATGCATGGTTTCTTTTCTTACTTTATTTCAATTCTCATATTTATTTTATTTTCTTTCTAAAAACTTTCAAAATAACAAAAAATATGCTTTATTTCATATTCGGTTCCCGGGTTCTTTTTCATGAAAAAAATCACCAACTATTTCTGTAAGATTATTGAGAACTTTTCAGTATTATGTGGCATGTAAATATTTGTTTATTGTTCCTGAGCCTTGGATAAAATCATTTATATTGTTTATATGTATTGATTTCTGTTGCTAATTTTCATAGCTCAACATGTATCTGATTTCAAAACATTGAAAATGTTATCTTTGCCGTACTCATATTGTTCTTTTAATTTCAATCCCTTAACTCCTGTTCATAAGTTATCATCTCCCTATTCCAAAGGAAAGTCTCTCTATTGAGTCGCCGCACTCAGTGTAGGCGTCTTGCTGTCAGACCCTATTCTTTCCCACGAACACTTATTTCCCTGTTTTAACTTAACCTTAGGAGTCGCCGCACTCCATGTAGGCGTCTTGCTGTCAGACCCTACTTTCCCCTAAACACTTCATTCCCTTTTAACCTAGCCTTCCCAAGAGATAGCCATTAATCTCTTATAACTCTTAATCTTTTTTTTTAACCTTCACAAGAGATAGCCATTAATCTCTTCTCCTTCACGACGGTCTAACCTTTCAAATCCTTTCACAAGAGATAGCCATTAATCTCTTCTCCTAAACAATCAATCCTCACAAGCTTTGCTTTCAAGATTTTCACCCTGCTTTCCCTTGGAACCTTGACCACAGTCAAGAGTTCCTCACCCCGTTGAGGGGAACTACGAATGCTCTGATTCCATTTCCGTCAGGATACGTAGGCACGAGATGCGATGTCTTGGCGAGCAAGCTTAGTGTACATACCCATAGGTTTTTACCTTTACCTTAGCACAGTTTCCTTAGCAAGCAAACATAACATAACACAAACATGAACAAGAGGTTCCTGTAGAGTACTACAGATACTTAGGGTGCTAATACCTTCCCTTTGTATAACCAACCCCCGAACCTTAGATCTCTTTACTGTGTCTTCACATAGCACTTAGGGTTTTTCGATCTTTACCCTTTCATTTGGATAAATCATAGCTCGGTGGTGAATTATGATTTGTGATTCAAGTTAATCAATAGCTTGACATCCGATTCTCTCCGCAACAGAAATGGCGACTTCACTGGGGATCACTTCCCCTGAGAGGGTTAAACCCACCTTGTTTGTCTTTGTGTTATTTATATGTTTGCTTGCTTGTACATTTGTATATTTTTATCTGTATATATACTTATTGTGCTTGAGTTTTTTCTGTATGCAGGGTGTTACTATTGAGTGGTGAGGATAAGTCCTAACCCGGACTTGAGAGTACACTTATGATAGGATCGTGGACATAGTCAAGGAGACTTCGAGGGAGTATTCCCAAAGGAGTTGACTTGAGGTTCCACACTCAGTTGAGGCCCTCGTGAGGGTGGTATATGTTGAACGAGCAATCGTGAATGCGTTGCCACTTTCAACCTTGGTGCCAGGGATACCGATGACCATTAGTTACCATTTACCCCACCTGGCCTATTTAGGATGTAGTGCGATGATTAAGAGGGAGTAATCCTAAATGGTTGATACACGACGCTACACTCAGACGAGACTCTCTTGAGAATATTATTTACTACCGAGTAATTGGGAAATCGATAATATTTGAAAGATGGTTTGTTGACTCTGGGAACTATTTAAAACCCTGTTCTATAGATACAAGAACCCTAGTACACACGCTGTGGTTGGTTCTTTACCTAGACTCCATGCTGTGATCTCGACCTTTGATCCTGCTATGTGTGTTTTGCATCCTGTTTGCATTGCATTGCATATCATTTGCATCTTTGCATGATTCATTGCATGTGTCTATTTGTCTAGTTACTCATCTCCAGCTGTCTCCATCTTCTAGTATCACCCATGAGTCGTCAAGCTGATTCCTCAACATAAATACCGGACTAGATCTAATTACAGACGAAAGATGTCAGAGCAAGAGGCACATAATGCTGAAGTTCGAATGGAAATCGACGACATTAAGTCAAGCATGACCAAACTCACTGAGATGATTCAAGTTTTGATTGCTAGGGGGAACAAACCCAAAGAACTCTCATCCAGGAAGTTTCAAGCGCTGATCCTCCACCCGTTCAAATGCCGCCTTCAACTTGGCCAGAGTTTGGTTTACCTCCCAACTACTCTCCACCAATTGCATCTACTGCTATGGTTGGTTAGACTGCTATGCCTGTAGGGATGGCAAGCAGACCCAAACCCGTGGGGCCCACCTGCACCCGAACCCGAGTCAACGGGTGAAAACCCGAGTTGACTGGGTTCGGGTTCGGGTGCCACCCGATATTTCGGGTGCGGGTTTGGGTAGTGTAAAACCCGTGCCTGAAACCCGAAACCACACCCGTTATATATATATATATATATATATATATATATATATATATATATATATATATATATATATATATATATATATATATATTTATATTTATATTTATATATATATATATATATATATATATATATATATATATATTTATATATTTATATTTATATTTATATTTATATTTTTATATATATATATATATATATATATATATATTTATATATATATATATATATTTATATATTTATATATATTTATATATATATATATATTTATATATTTATATATATTTATATTTATATTTATATATATATATTTATATATTTATATTTATATTTATATTTATATTTATATTTATATTTATATATATATTGAGTTTTTGCTATGGGTTCGGGTTTGGGTGAAAAAACCCGAACCCAACGGGTGCGGGCGTGGGTGTTATTTTGCCACCCGAATAGCTTTTGGGTTCAGGTTCGGGTTCGGGTGGTGATTTCGGGTGCGGGTTTGGGTAGTGTGAAACCCGAACCCGACCCGACCCGTTGCCATCCCTATATGCCTGTGTTTCAAGCTCCTATTTTTGCCGAGCCCAGACCTGTGGTCCATGCTGTTCCACAGATTGTTTGAGCTTCCTTTGAGAATCCCCTCTTTGAGTACAATGCTGCCAGTGCTCAGGGAGAAGACTGTGAAGACTTTGTTGAACCTGAAGTTGTCCGTGAGCAGTTTCAGACCTTAGACAAAAGACTCAAAGCTGTTGAGGGTACTGACTTCTTCAATGTGGATGCAGACAACATGTGCTTGGTGTCTGACCTTGTTATGCCTGCTAAGTTTAAAACTCCAGAACTTGTTAAGTACAAGGGTCATTCTTGTCCAAGGGCTCATTTGGTCATGTATTGTCGCAAGATGGCTGCTTATACCAAAAATCAGAAGCTGCTTATCCACTGTTTTCAGGATAACTTGAGTGGGGCATCACTTAAATGGTATATGGGTCTCGAGCAAAACTCCATTCAGTGCTTCCAAGATCTTGTAAATGCCTTCATGAAGCAGTATAAGTATAACCTTGACATGGCTCCTGATCGCCGCCAGCTGCAAAATATGACTCAACAGGAGAAGGAATCTTTTAAGGAGTATGCTCAGCGCTGGAGGAAGTTGGCTTCCTAAGTTAAACCTCCTTTGGCTGAGAAAGAGTTGACTGGAATGTTCATGGATACCATGTCCCCATTCTATTGGAAGAAGATGATTGGAAGTGTTTCCTCCAATTTCACTAATTTGGTTACTATCGGTTTAAGACTCGAGGAAGGACTTAAGAAAGGAAAAGTGTCAAAAGCTGCTGAATCTTCCAGTGCTGTGAAGAAATCCTATGGGAACTTTCAGAGGAAAAGGGAAGATCAGACTAATGCTGTAATGGTTAAAGTGAGAAGGCCACATCCCCAACCTTAGTATGCTATTCACCCTACAGTTGCTGCTATCACTCCCGTGGTTACTGCTCCACGACCAACTCAAGCTTCCCAGCGTCCAACTGCAGGACAAAACCAGTACCGTAATAGGAATCATTTTGATCCTATTCTAATGAAGTACATTGAACTGTTTCCTGGTCTGGTTGAGCGGGGTTTGATTACCACAAGGAGTTTACCTCCTCCAAATCCTCTCCCTGCTGGATTCAGATCTGATCTCCACTATGCATTCCATGAGGGTGTCGCAAGCCATGACTTGGAAAATTGCTATGCACTAAAGGCTAGAGTGTGTGATTTAATTAAGACTGGAATTATTAACTTTCGTGACAACCCCCAATGTCCAGAACAACGCTCTGCCAGGGCACGCCAAGTGAAGCTTCAGTCGACTTCAGCTTAGCTACTTCTTAAAGACAAGACATCTCATCCTTGTGTTTGATTAGTTACTAGGCCTTGTTTCTGGTTGTTTGCATATTCCTTAGTTTGTAATGGCTGTTTGCCTTCAAATTATGTTTGTACTTTCGTGATTAATGAAATGAGCATTGCAGCTTTTGATTCAATTCATTTTGTCCACTATTTGCATCTTTATGCTTTCTTTTGCAAAATATTTGATCACTTTTCCACTTTATTTTTGATTGTGCAAAGATTGGAGGGAGGATGATGACAACATTATATCCCAAATTGCTGTTAGTATGCTTTCAAATCAAAACTTTGCTGACGATGTAAGGCATTGTTTCAATCCCCAAACACTGGAGAAATAAGGAAGATATCCCCTCGTTAACCCCTTTGAGCCTTGAAGTAGGAGTTTCTTTTCTTTACAAATAAAAACCTGCAATTTTAACCCGGGGTAGGGTAGTTCTCAATTAACTTGATTGTGTATTTAAATGTAAGAGTTTCATGCAAAACGCCTTTCATAAAAGTTGCACTCATAAACTTTCCTTCGCACACAACAAGCAAGTGTCGAAGATGTCTTTCAAGTCAAACGCCAATGATAGTTTGCCGTAATCGTTAAGCCAGACGTTCACAACCTTTTGAGTCCTCCAAATTAAATAAATAAATGTAGTACAAGTTGTTCCCGAAGTGATAAATGAAGAAGGGTCATCAAGAAATACTTACTCAAAGAATGAGCCGAGTCCCTTTCGAGGCAAAAGCTAAGAAAGGTGTGAAGCTCATGACCTTACCTTATACAAAGAGAAGAAAGAACAAGCTTGTTTGACAACCACAAGTTGTAAGGAAGCAGTGATCGCCATCTCAAGTCCATTGAATTCTAAACCACCAACATTATCATCGTCATTGCAATTCCTAACCTATGGGAACCTGAGTACATAGTTTGAGTTAACTGAGCATAGGACTGAAGTTCATCACGTAGATTGGGTGAGCACAAATAAACTTTGAGCCTTTATCTTTTGTTTCTTAAACCGTGAACCATGCCACGTTATAACCCTCAAAAGACCTAACTGAAGCAAGGTTATTTTGAAAGCATACTACAGGAAGGTTGGGTAAACTGACTCCCAAAGAGCTTTACAGATCAACTATTTTGGTGGTACACATTTTGCTTAAACTTAACTTTTAAATGCCTTGAACCGCTGTGTTCAGACCAGTGACTCATTTGTTTTGCAATTTGATTTTGATTTCAAAAGTTGCATGAACTTTGCATTTACCACGTTTGTATGAACATTTTTTGCTTGCAAACTAGCTTTCCTCTCAAGGAATTTTCAAACAATTAAGAAACTTGGTCAGGGATCCTATCAAGGGCAAGTTCTTTCCAAATCCTGTTGCAGATTCAGTTCAAGATTTGTTGTTCACGGGCAAGTCCTTCTCAGAATTGGTTTATCCAGACAATCATCTTTCAAGAATCAGACTGTGGCAAGCTTTCCAAAGAGCACCGTGAAACAGTCATTTCAGAATCAGACAAGCTGAAGCAATTATCAGTTCATCTATAATAGCCAGTTAGTTTGGGGTAATTTACTTGAGAAATCCCCATGCAACTTTGCATCCTTCCTATGAGGATCATCACTTGATACAGTTTTCCAGTGTGGCAAAGATGTGTTCAGCATTAGCATCTCTAGTCCCCAAGCAGAATGACAGTGATCTCTGTGTTGAGGAATCAGTCTTCCAGTCTTGTCTTCTCACCAAAAGAGTCAAGCTGTGACATCTACATATGCATTTGCATTTGATCATATATCATCTGCATAATTTATACCATATGCATGTCATGAGTGTTTCATCCTCATTTGCATTTCTCCCGAGGTCGTGTTGTTATCCACTTCTTACCTTGTGGTCAAAGTCCGACTCACGTGGCACCTACCAAATAGATATTGTAGTGTCTATCTGAGTTCTTCCAGATACGACCTTTATTATCTGATCGTTTTTTTTTTTGGATATGTTTGTTCCTCTTTTCATCCAATGCCATTCTTGGATGTCATTTATTTGTCTCTCTCTGATGTTTTTCCAAATTGAGTCTTTGTTCTGATGTTCTTCCAGAACCTATCGATGTTTTTCCAGATAGTCCTTTGTTATTTTGATACTTTTCTAGAATTTCATTGCTTTTACCATCTGATGATTTTTCGGATGTGTCTCTCTCTTTCTGATGTTTTTCCATATTGAGTCCTTTGTTCTAATGTTCTTTCAGAACTTATCTGATGTTTTCCCATATATTTCGCTTCGTTATTCTAATGCTTTTCTAGAATTTGATTGCTTTAATTATCTGATGTTTTTCCGAATGTGTCTCTCTCTCTGATGATTTTCCAGATTGAGTCTTTTGTTCTGATGTTCTTCCAGAACTTATCTGATGTTTTTCCAGATATTTTCCTTTGTAATTCTGATGCTTTTTCAGAATTTTATTGCTTTTACCATCTGATGTTTTTCTGGATGTGTCTCTCTATCTGATATTTTTCCAGATAGTCCTTTGTAATTCTGATGCTTTTCCGGAATGGCATTACTTTCATCATCTGATGCTCTTCCGGATGTGTCTCTCTTTCTGATGTTTTTCCAGTTTGAGTCTTTTGTTCTGATGTTCTTCCAGAACTTATCTGATGTTTTCCCAGATATTTTGCTTCGTTATTCTGATGCTTTTCCGGAATGACATTACTTTCATCATCTGATGCTTTTTCGGATGTGTCTCTCTTTGTGATGTTTTTCCAGATTGAGTCTTTGTTCTGATGTTCTTCCAGAACTTATCTGATGTTTTTCCAGATAATCACTTTGTTTATTCTGATGCTTTTCCGGAATGACATTACTTTTATCATCTGATGCTTTTCTGGATGTGCCTTTCTCTTTCTGATGTTTTTCCAGATTGAGTCTTTGTTCTGATGTTTTTCCAGAACTTATCTGATGTTTTTTGTTTATTCTGATGCTTTTCCGAAATGACATTGCTTTCATCATCTGATGCTTTTCCAGATGTGCCTTTCTCTTTCTGATGTTCTTCTAGATTGAGTCTTTTGCTCCTGATGTTTTTCCAGAGCACTTTTTGTGTCTATTTGATGCTCTTCCAGATATGACCTTGTTTATCTGATGTTCTTCTAGATATAATGTTGCTTATCTGATGCTCATCCGGATATGTCTTCAAAACCCTTTTCCTGTACATTTAATGCTCTTCTAAATGTTTCAGATGTATCTTCAGAATTCTTGTCTTCATTTAATGCTCTTCTAGATGTCTTCAATTCATTTCTGACTTTGGTTAATAGCTGCTGAATGTTTTCAAGTCTGTTTTCATTCTCTATCTGATGCTTTTCTGGATGTGTACCGGAGTTTATTCGATGCTTTTCCGAATATCTCTGATATGCTTCCTGGAGTTCATTCAATGCTCTTCTGAATGTCTCTGTTGTCAGTTTGTTTCCCAGAGTTTATTCAATGCTTTTCTGAATACCTCTGATGTTTGCTTGTCTCATGTATCTCCCAGTTTTCCCCCGCCTCATTCAATGATCTTCTGAATGTCGTGACTGTTGTCCTTTCATCCAATGCCTTCTTGGATCTCTACCTTTCTCATATTCATCTGATGCCTTCTCAGATATTGTGATTTGCACCTTTCATTCAAAGCCATTATTGAATGACTGGTTTCTTTGTCTAATGCTGTCTTGGATCCTTACTTTGTTCACTTTATCTAGAACCAATATTAGATATTGTGATTGTACCTTTCATTCAAAGCCATTATTGGATGTCTGGTTTCTTTTGCCATCTGATGTTTTTCCGGATGTGCCTTTCTCTGTCATTTATGGCTTTTTTTTAAGATCCCGTTTGAACTCTTCAGTATAAGAAAATCCCAGAAAATCTGTTGTTGATGTCTATCCTTTTATTTCAAATTGATCCCCAGTGGAGATCACGTCTTCTTTCTGGTTTCATGCCCAGTAAAGAGTGTACTTTCATTTCCCCAGTGTCGTTCGGTCACCTATATACCTGTCGTCCACTTCCCTGGGGCTTTCCCCCAGTGGAGAACACCTATCTGGCTCATTTCCCCTGTGAAGATCTGTGAGGTTTCCCCTCAACTTTATTTTTCTATCCCCGGTGTTTCCTCAGGGTCTCCCCAATGAGTCTTTTGTTGGTCATTGTGCATCCCCAGTAAGTCTTCCTTGTGCATATTAACCTTCCTCCCTCCCCAGTAAAGCTCACCTGTAGCTCGTTATCTTTGGTGTTTTGTTTGCCTGCATCTTTGCACCATCATATAATCATACTAGAAGTTCATGGCATGTCAGCATTTGCATGTTTGTTGCTTGTCCTTAGCATCTGCATTCCATCTAAGGGAAAAAAAATTTGGTTTGCTATATTTAAATATCCTTCACCTTGATGTACCGAGGATTTCCATTCCTCGTGTCATCCGGTAAAGCTATTTAAATAGGGGCAACTGTTGTACCCCAAATTTTACCCCTTAGGTGTCATAATATTTTGCACTTACATTTAGGTTTCATTCGTCTTTGCATTATTAAATTAACCATAATATCTTTGCCAGTTTGTTTCTTTTGTGAAAATCAGGATTGACACAAGAAAGAAGACAGGTGTAATAAATCAAGTTCATGTGTGTCGAGAAATCACAAGCATTTTATGGATTTTATTTGAAAAGAAACAAAGAAAAAAGAAGAAAAGAAACAAGAAAAAAAAGAAAGAAAAAAAATGAAATACACTTTGGTGGCGGCCACCATCATCAGGAGAGCATGGCGTCCACCATATAGCATGCATGGTGCCTGCCATGATGTTTTATGGCACTTGCCATGTGCATGTGGTACTTACCATTTTTAATTCCATTTTCTTTCACAATCTAATTAAATAATATTGTTTTATTTGAAATAATACAAGTAGTTGCATTTCATCATAAATAAAGGAAGCTTTTTCAGAAAGGTAATGCCTCACGTCTCCTTAGCATCTCTTCAGCACAACCTACCTCTGAATCTACTTTCTGAATCAAAGATTTTTCAAACCAACCACCTGCAAGAAAGATTTGGAAAAAGGGCAATCTCGCGAATACTTCAAGCTCCACTTTTTCCTATAAATAGAGGCTCAAACCTCTTCTCAAAGCACACCAGATTCACCGAAAAATAGTGAATACTCTCATTTATTTCTCCCAAGTTATTCTGATAAAATATTTTTACAAGGGTTTTTCAGTTCGAGTTTCTCACCGTCCAACCTTGCCGTGGTACTTTGAGGAAGAATCAGTTCGTTCGTTCTTTCCGAGTACATATCTGTGAAGAGGCAGTGGGCCGTCTCCACTAGGTAACACTTCCTCCTTTGTTTTTACTCTTACTGCATTCCAAAATATCATGACCGTCTGTTCATATCACTTTCATTTTTTTCCTGATTAAATGTTACATATGTTATGTGTATTTTTATTTTTATTTTTATGAAAAGATTTTATTTTAAAAAGATTAAAATAAAATGAAATAAGAAAAAAATATTAAAAAAAAAAAGAAATGAGAGGTGGCGCCTGCCACCATCTCTTAAGGTGGCGCCTGCCACCCTTTAGAAAGGAGTTCCATGGCACCAAGTGGCGCCTGCCACATAGGAAAATGGCGCATGCCACTCTTTTCTTATGCCTTAAATGGTGGCACCCTAAGTTGCCATGTAAAAGATCATGGCACCTGCCACTCTTTTTTAAATGCTTTAAAGAAAAATGGTGGCACCCTAGGTTGCCATGAAAAATCATGGCACCTGCCACACATGTTATTTATTTATTTTTTTTGTTGTTTCATAATTTTATTTCTCATGGCCACCTTTAGTGTATTAAACTTAGTTTTTTTATTTCCCTTATTAATTTCTTTTCCTTTCTACATTTCAAAAAAAGAACAAAAATATGCATGGTTTCTTTTCTTACTTTATTTCAATTCTCATATTTATTTTATTTTCTTTCTTAAAACTTTCAAAATAACAAAAAATATGTTTTATTTCATATTCGGTTCTCGGGTCTTTTTTATGAAAAAATCAACAACTGTTTCTGTAAGATTATTGAGAACTTTTCAGTATTATGTGGCATGTAAATATTTGTTTATTGTTCCTGAGCCTTGGATAAAATCATTTCTGTTGTTTATATGTATTAATTTCTGTTGCTAATTTTCATAGCTTAACATGTATCTGATTTCAAAACTTTGAAAATGTTATGTTTGTCGTACTCGTACTGTTCTTTTAATTTCAATCCCTTAAATCTTGTTCATAAGTTATCATCCCCCTATTCCAAAGGAAAGTCTCTCTATTGACCGCAAGGTCATAGATAACTCATTACCCTTTTAACCTGGCCTTAGCCTTGGAGTGGCCGCACTCAGTGTAGACGTCTTGCTGTCAGACCCTATTCTTTCCCATGAACACTTCTTTCCCTGTTTTAACTTAACCTTAGGAGTCGCCGCACTCCACGTAGGCGTCTTGCTGTCAGACCCTATTTTCCCATAAACACTTCATTCCCTTTTTACCTAGCCTCCCCATGAGATAGCCATTAATCTCTTATAACTCTTAAACCTTTCTTTAACCTTCATAAGAGATAGACATTAATCTCTTCTCCTTCATGACGGTCTAACCCTTAAAATCCTTTCACAAGAGATAGCCTTTAATCTCTTCTCCTAAACAATCAATCCTCACAAGCTTTACGTTCAAACTTTTCACCCTGATTTCCCTTGGAACCTTGACCAGAGTCAAGAGTTCCTCACCCCGTTGAGGGAAACTATGAATGCTCTGATTCCATTTCCGTCAGGATACGTAGACACGAGATGCGATGTCTTGGCGAGCAAACTTAGTGTACATACCCATAGGTTTTTACCTTTACCTTAGCATAGTTTCCTTAGCAAGCAAACATAACATAACACAAACATGAACAAGAGGTTCCTGTAGAGTACTACAGATACTTAGGGTGCTAATACCTTCCCTTTGTATAACCAACCCCCGAACCTTATATCTTTTAGATGTGTCTTCACATAGCGCTTAGGGTTTTTCGATCTTTACCCTTTCATTTGGATAAATCAAAGCTCGGTGGTGAATTATGATTTGTGATTCAAATTAATCAATAGCTTGACATCCAATTCTCACCGCAACACAATCTTCAGTTCTTCTTCTTTTGACATGAAAAACAGAACGGGTTCCTCCTTCAAGGCAATTGGCTTCTGTATGGAATAAGGCATTTTCAACTCAATAGCTCTCCTTCTAACCCATTGGAGATAAGGTTCCATGGATACGCAATTAAGCTTCCCTATAGTATTCCTCCCTTTCTTGAGCCTGTGGCCCCAAGCACGCAAGATCACTCTTTTTTTCTCCTCATGCTTCTCATATCCTTTAAAAAATATGTTTTCCATATGAATACCAAGAGGATTATCTTTCAAAGGGTACCCCAACTGTCGACGAGCCAACACTGGATTGTAGCTTATTCCCCCATTGGTGCTAAGAAGAGACACGTTCCCAAAGTTCCCACAACTGTCTGTGATTATTATCCCATCATACACACGGTTATAAGATAATAAACATCATAAATAAGATGAAAACATGAGCATGACAATAACCAAAACACTTCATGGGGAGCACATGTCAAAGGTGTTAGTGTCGCGGTGAGAATCGGATACCAAGCTATTGGGTTAACTTGAATCACAATTTTGAAATTCACCACCGGTCTTTATTTTATCCAAAGGAAAGGATTAAAGATCGAAAATCCTAAGAGATCTAAGGTTCGGGGGTTGGTTACGCCTAGGGAAGGTATTAGCATCCTAAACGTCCGTAGTACTCTACGGGAACCTCTTGTTAGTATTTATGTTATTTATTGCTCGCTTGCTAAGGGTATGTGCTAAAGGAAAGACCTAGGGGTTAGTATCTAAGTATACTCGCCAAGACATCGCATCTTGTGCCTACGTATCCTGACGGGAGTGGAATCAGAGTATCCGTAGTTCCCCTCAAAGAGGGTGAGGAACTCTCGACTGTGGTCAAGGTTCTAGGGGAAGGTAGTGTCTATGGCAAGACGTTACATAGAGTGCGGTGACTCTAAAGTAAAAGTTAAGTTGAAAGGGTAGATTAAGTGTCCATGGCAGAACATAGAGCACGGTGGCTCCAAATCTTATGGCTAGGATTAAGGGAAGGTTCTAAATATTAGTCCTATAATCTAATAAAACATTTTTGTTTTTTATTTTAGCTTTTTTAAACATTTAACAAATCACTTCATAAGAGAAAAACTAAAACTAACTATTTTAAATTCTAAATTAAAGGATAAATTAAAGGAGAGAAGTATTTTTTTTTATATTTTGTATTTTTGTTATATTAAGAAACAAATAGAATTAATAAAAAAAGCTAATCCTAAACACTAAAACTACCTCTAAAATTATTAAAAGGATTAAAAAAATGATTTTTAAATGTGTGCCCTTTTTTTATTAGAAAATAAATTTCATGTGTTTTTTTTTATGTTTACTCTTTTTAATGCTCTCTCAAAATTACACTAATTAAAATTAGATAATTTAACAAAAATGAGGTATGGCAATTTGTATCCAACCCCACACATCTAGCTATGCATATTAAGATCCATGAAAAATAAAACGTAAAATAATAAAGGAAATGAAACTAATAATAATTAAAAATTGAGAAGAGTAACTCTTGCTAATGAACTAAGCAAACCATCCCTAATCTCTATTTATCTATATAATTATTGACTCTAACTTTTTTACTAAAAACAACTAATATATATGGCTAAAAAAAAAGATAGACAAAAACAAGAACAAGCATTGGCAGTATAGCAGGAACCACGTGCTGGTTTTCAAATTTGCGGCCCAATGGCTTGATGACACATGGAAAGCCCCAAAATAATAAAAAAAAATAACAAAATAAGAGCAAGTCATATATCAGTATCAATAGCAAGCATTAAACGAACAACAACATTTTTCACCCTTATGCTTTTTTTCTCCCAAATTAATTTACCCAAATACAAACACACAATTACAAATCAAAATCAACACAGTCATATAGATATACATAAAAGGAGATCGAAAAGAAAAAAAAATTGGGAAAGAAGGGGTACCGATTACGGCGAGTGGTGACGGCTTTGATGGCAGCAATTTGTACGAGGGATGATGGAGGGATTCACGGCGGAAAGGCTTGCGCAACTCTGAGGATGGTTCCCGGTGAATTTCCGATGGTGGTCTCAGCTGCTGATACTTCTATTATTGTGAGATGTTGTTGTGGTGTGTCGTGGCGGGGTTTGTGGCGGCACTCGTTGAACGAAGGTCGCGAGGAGAGGTATTGTTCACAGTGGCTTGTCGTCGGCAATGGAGGTAAGTGATGGTTCTCTTGTGAAATGTTTGTGTGTTGTTCACCGTGAATTTTTATCTCTGGTGTGGGAATGGATGTTTGTGTATGCGAGTGAATCTGGGAACTTTTTGAGGTCCTCTTTCTTCCTTGACTCCCTCTGCTTTTATAAGCCATCTAAAATCAATTTCAAATTCAATGTGTGGGATTGTGTTGAAAATAGTTTTGGTCAGAAAGAATACGTGAATGAATGTTGTTGTCTTGTTTCCGTTTTCGGCTCGACACGTTTTCGATTTTTTTCCTTTTTATGCAACAGGTCTGATTACGTTTGGGAAATTCTGAAATTTCCTTTTTGAATCGAATACGTTTGATTGAGTCGGAGCTCGTTTCGGAAATGTTTGAATGCTGCTGAAACATGTTAATGAAATTTTCCAATTTTGATTCGTTCATGTTTGATCCCGTGTGATTTCCATAATGAATACGTGATTGTATGATGAATCTCTCATGCTGTTTTGGAAGTCACTCTGCTTTAAGTTACATTAAGTTTAAGATCTTCTTGTTTTGGACAGCATCTGAATTAGTTTCAATGTTTCTTGGTCCTGAATCCTAATCTTGTGTGATTGTATTTTGGAAAGAAATTAAAGCCATATTTTTATGCTTTGAACTTGTCTGACAGGCTTGAAAAAAATTCCATTTGCAGCTTAGACATGTCGGCGTATCGTTTTGGGAACATTCTGAATGAGCATATTTGAATATGTTTGATTCTTTTATTAACCAAATATATTGCATTCAATTGATGATGATTGCAGAATTACTGCTCCAATAACACTGCAGCTTTTCAATGCCAACTTTGCAGCCTTGACGTGTCCTCAAGTTGTGGAATAGGTGAACCAAATCCATTAAAGTCAAATGATAGTCAAGTCAAAGAAATGGCCCACTAGGTATAAAAGGAACAGGTTGTGCTGATTGTGGTAACTGATACGCCTTTTGATCTGCTTTTCTTATGTGACGTACCACCCTTTATTGATGGCATCACGCTAGATTAGGTTGGGGTGGTTTTGGCGATTTGAAGAGATAAAATGCATCTCTTTTATTATTCTCCTTGTAAAATATACTTTGTGATGAACATTTGTAAGAAACGTGAATTGGTAATTTGTAAAGAATGTACGTCTTGAAATCTTGTGTAACCTTGAACACAGCTTATACTTTGGTAATCTTGAATCCCTTAAATGAAATAAAATGATATTTTAATTTTGCATTACCAATTTTGCACCGTGTGACTTTGACCTTTAATGATGAAGTTTGGCATCTTGCACTTGAATCTTTCTGGACTTTGCACCTCTCTTGATGAACAAAACTCACAACTTAGAAACTTGAATGGATCATAGCATAAACTGGAACTTGGATGACTTTTGAATTTGAATTTTCATATGAATCACACCTTTCATTTTAAGAACTTATGGCGAGAACTTGATTCAAAATTTTGATCCAAACTTATAACTTCAAAACATCAACAAGAGAAACCAAACTTCATTTTTTAGAAAAACATGAAGGATGAACTTGAACTTTTAAACTCTTAATAATGGACGACACTTCTTTGAAGAATAAAGTGTCCAAGACCTTTTGAAACATCACAATGTAATTACTCGCGAACCATAATCCAAATCATAATGCAAGAAAGCCCAACCAACTTAAGAATATTTTGAACCATAAGCGAATCACAGCCCCGCCTTGACATCATTGTGAGATATGGCCATAAAATCCATCCAAACTATCTTCACAGTCTTGTTCCCAGAATAGCCCTTGAATGAGAAAGAAATCTAGCAATAGAGTTCAGATCAAGTAGAAACCTTAGGACCACTTCAAATCGGGATTAACTGGTCATGCCTTGAAATTTTTGACTGAGAGAACCAAAACCATCTACACTTGAAATCAATAGGCCTGCACAAGCTGGTTAGTTACAAAGCATGTAGATATGCGAGATGACGCATAAAAGAGATGAAATCTTATGGTCAAAAATTAGGGTATGACAGATGCCCCTATTTAAGTTTCTTCTATCCGGAGATATGGAGATTGAAATCTTCGTCTCGACGAGATAGGAGAGACTTAAATACAAACATGCGCAATTTTTGGCCCTAAGATGCCACAAATGAATATGATATGATATGATATGGAAAGACAAGAATCCTATGGGGAATGGTACCATAGGGAAGAGTGTTATAGTTGTGTCAGAAACAAATTGAAACCAAGCAAAGTATCTGGAAAACATTATCCAAGAATGGAATTGGATGAAGAAAAAGCACCAAACTTCCAATAATAGCTTTGGATGAAAGGCAAACTCACAATATCCAAGAAGGCATCAGACGTAAATGAGATAATGTAATCCGAGAGGGCATCGGACACACAGACACCAGACATCCAATAATGGCTTTGAATGACAGGTAAAATCACAATATCTAATAATGGCTTTAGATGAATGTGAACAAAGACTCGATCTGGAAGAACATCAGAAGGAGGGACCCATCCGGAAAAGCATCAAAAGGCAATGAAATTCCGGAAAAACATCAGAATAACAAAGCAAAATATCTGGAAAAACATCAGATAAGTTCTGGAAAAACATCAGAACTAAAGACTCAATCTGGAAAAACATCATATAGAGGGACACATCCGAAATAACATCAGATGGTAAAAGCAATGTCATTCCGGAAAAGCATCAGAATAACAAAGCGAAATATCTGGAAAAACATCAGATAAGTTATGGAAAAACATCAGAACTAAAGACTCAATCTGGAAAAACATCAGAAAGAGGGACACATCCGGAATAACATCAGATGGTAAAAGCAATGTCGTTCCGGAAAAGCATCTGAATAACAAAGCGAAATATCTGGAAAAACATCAGATAAGTTCTGGAAGAACATCAGAACAAAAGACTCAATCTGGAAAAACATCATAAAGAGAGACACATCCGGAAAAGCATCAGATGGTAAAAGGCAATGAAATTTCAGAAAAACATCAGAATAACAAAGCGAAATATCTGGAAAAACATCAGATAAGTTCTGGAAAAACATCAGAAATAAAGACTCGGTCTGGTAAAACATCAGAGGACACAAATATATATGACATCCAAGAACGACATTGGAGAAAAGACAGGCGAAGACATCCAAGAATAGCATCGGATACAAAAGAGGAACAAACATATCCAGAAAAACAATCGGATAAGAAATGTCATTTCTAGAAGACCGTCAGATAGACACGACAATATATGTTTGGTAGGTGACACGTAAGTTGGACTTTGACCACAAGGTAAGACGTGGATAACAACACAACCTCAGGAGGAATGCAAATGAGGATGAAACACTCATGTTATGCATATGGTATAAATTATGTAGATAACTTATGATCAAATGCAAATGCAGGTGCAGATGCTGATGACACAGCACGACTCTCGAGAAAAGACAAGACTAAAAGACTTATTCCTCAACACGGAGATCACTGCCATTTCGCTTAGGGACTAAAGATGCTACTACTGAGCACAATCTCTGCCACACTGGTAAATAGTATCAATTTGATAATCCTTGTAGGAAGGAAGGAAAACTGCATGGGGAATCTTCAAGTAAACTACCCCAGATTAGCTTACTGTTGTAGATGAATTGGTAATTGCTTCAGCTGGTCTGATTCTTGAAAATGACTACTTGCATTGTGCTCTTGGAAAGCTTGCCCTAGCTTGAGTCTTGAAAAAAAAACTTCTGTATAAACCAACTCTGAGAAGGACTTGTATTGAACCACAAATCTTGAACTGATTCTCATCAGGATATGGATGGAACTTGCCCCTGATTGAATCACCGACCAAGTTTCTCAAATGTTTGAAAATTCCTTAAGCGGAAGCCAGATTGCAAACAAAAGTGTTCATACAAACATAGTAAATGAAAAGTTCATGCAACTTTTGAAATCAAAATCATTTTTGGAAAGAGGTAAAACAATAGGGTCACTGGTCAGAACACGGTGGTTCAAGATGTTTAAAAGTGAAAGATAAAGCAAAAAGGCGTGATGCCTAAAAAAATGATCTGCAAAGATCTTTAGGAGTCAGTTTACGCAACCTCGTTGTAGTATGCTTTCAAAATAACCTTGCTTCAGTTAGGTCTTTTGAGGGTTATAACGTGGTCTGGTTCACGGTTTAAGAAACAAAGGATAAAGGCTCAAAGTTTATTTGTACCCACCCAATCTTCGTGATGATCTTCAGTCCTACACTCAGTTAACTCAGACTTTGCACTCAGGTTCCCATAGGTTAGGGATTGCATTGATGATAGTGATGATGGTTCAGAAGTTAAGGGACTTTTGAGATGACAGTCACTAATTCCTTATAACTTTTGGTTGTTTTTTTTCATTGAGGATTTGGTGGTAAGGATTTAAAGATTTCTCCTTTTTATTATCCCTAACTTTTGCCTGAACTGTTTCTCGTGAATCTTACAGTCAGCGGGATGCCCCAGTTTTTTTGTCTGCCTAAGTCTCCTTCACAGGTTTCGACTTAGCGGGCTTTTTCCTTTTTTGATTTTTTTTTTTTTTTTTTTTGAAAGAAAGTGACTGCTTGGCTTAATGATTACGACGAACCATCATCGACTTTTGACCTGAAAGACATCTTTGACACTTGCTTGTTGCGTGCGAAGGAAAAAATTAAGAATGCAACTTTTTTGTTGAAAGATGTCTTGCATGAACTCTTGTATTTGAATGCACAATCCAGTTAACTGAGAACTACCTTGCCCCAGGTTAAGATTGCGGGTTTTTTATTTGTAAAGAAAAGAAAACTCCTACTTCAAGGCTCAAAGGGGTTGACGAGGGGTTATCTTCCTTATTTCTCCAGTGTTTGGGAATTGAAACAATGCCTTACATCCTCAGCAAAGTTTTGATTTGAAAGCATACCAATAACAATTATGAGTATAACGTTTTCATCATCCTCCCTCCATTCTTTGCATAATCGAAAAGAAAGTGGAAAAGAGACAATTTTTTTTGTTTTTTGTTTTGTTTTTTTTTTTAAAGATAAAGCGTAAAGATGTAAATAACAAGAGCAAATGAAATTGAATCCAAAAGTTGCAATGCTCATTTTATTAATTATGAAAGTACAAACATAAATCGAAAGCAAACAACTAATACAAATAAGGAAAATGCAAATAATAAGAAACATGGTCTAGTGACTAATCAGAAACAAGGGTGAGCTGTCCCGTCTGAAACACTGAAGTCTGCTGAAGTCGACTGAAGCTTCACTTAGCGTGCTCTGGCAAAGCATTGTTCTTGACATTTGGATTGGTGTCACGAAAGGAGAGAATACCAATTCTGATCAGCTCTTGTACTCTAGCCTTCAACGTAAAGCAACCTTCTAAATTATGACCTGCACCACCTTGATGGAATTCACAATGAAGATCAGTCCTATAGCCGGCTGGAAGAGGATTTGGAGGAGGAGGCAAAGGCCTTGTAGTAATCAAACCCTTCTGAACCAGACCAGGATATAATTCAGTATATGTCATCAGAATAGGATCAAAATTATTCCTATTACGGTACCGATTCTGTCCTACAGCTGGACGTTGAGGAGCTGGTCGTGGAGCAGTAACCACAGGTCTAGGCTCGGAGAAAACTGGAGCTTGAAACACTGGTCTGGAAGTCTGACCAATCATAGCAGTAGATGCAAGATGTGGAGAATAGTCGGAAGGTAAACCAAACTCTGGCCAGGTTGAAGGCGGCACCTGAACAGGCTGAGGATCAGCATTTGAAACTTCTTGAATAACAGTCCTTTGAGGTGGTTCTCCTCTAGCAATCAAGACTTGGAGCATCTCTGTGAGCTTAATCATGCTTGACTTGAGATCATCGATCTCCATTCGGATCTCAGCGTTGTGTGCTTCTTGCTCTGACATTATGCGTCTGTAGTTAGCTCTAATCTGGTATCTGTGTCGAGGAATCATCTTGAAAACTCACAGGAAACGCTGGAAGGTAGAGACAGTTGAGAATGAGTTGCTGGACAAACGGATGTATGCAATGATATGCAATGCAATGCAATGGTTTCAAGGAACTCAACAGTAGGTTGCAAACATTTTGGAAAGACTGAAAAAAGTTTCATTTTATAATCCAGGATTTTTTATTGATTTTGCAAATGAAAGAACAATTGAGTTTCTTGAAACCAAAGGGTTATGCATGAATGTATGGATGCATAAACACATGTATACACATATACAGGAAAACAAAGGCCTAGGCTTGAAGATCACGAGCATGGAGCCATGGTCTAACCTTCCCAAGGTACGTACTATGGTTTCAAATGTACCTGCCGAACGGGTTCTACAAAGTTCCCAGAGTCTGCAAGCCATCTTTCGGATATTATCGATTTTCCAGATCACTTGGTAGTCAATAATATCCTCAAGAGAATCTCGTCTGAGTGTAGTATCGCGTAGCGACTATTGCAGAAATAGACTCCCGCATAGTCCCCGCACTACATCCTAATAGGCCAAGTTGGGTTAAAGGTAACTACGGTCCCCAGTCCCGAGGGCCTTTAGATCGAAACCATATCGTCTTCACGAATGAACTCGTTGGACAAATATTTTATTCGAGAGGGCCTATACTGAGTGGTGAAGTCTCAATTTACTTTTTCAGGAATCGACTCCCTCAAAGTATCATTGAAGTCTCACCGTTTTCCTATCTTAATTTCACTCTAGTCCGGGTGTAGGACTTTGTCTCACCACACAAATAGTACCCTGCACACAGAAAAACCAAGCAAAACAGGTATATATACAGATATAAAGATATATAGGCAAATAAGCAAATAAATAACATAGATATAAACAAGTTAGGGGAAACCCTCGAAAGTCCCCAGTGAAGTCGCCATTTCTGTCGCGGTGAGAATCGGATACCAAGCTATTGGGTTAACTTGAATCACAATTTTGAAATTCACCACCGGTCTTTATTTTATCCAAAGGAAAGGATTAAAGATCGAAAATCCTAAGAGATCTAAGGTTCGGGGGTTGGTTACGCCTAGGGAAGGTATTAGCATCCTAAACGTCCGTAGTACTCTACGGGAACCTCTTGTTAGTATTTATGTTATTTATTGCTCGCTTGCTCAGGGTATGTGCTAAGGGAAAGACCTAGGGGTTAGTATCTAAGTATACTCGCCAAGACATCGCATCTTGTGCCTACGTATCCTGACGGGAGTGGAATTAGAGTATCCGTAGTTCCCCTCAAAGAGGGTGAGGAACTCTCGACTGTGGTCAAGGTTCTAGGGGAAGGTAGTGTCTATGGCAAGACGCTACATAGAGTGCGGTGACTCTAAAGTAAAAGTTAAATTGAAAGGGTAGATTAAGTGTCCATGGAAGAACATAGAGCACGGTGGCTCCAAATCTTATGGCTAGGATTAAGGGAAGGTTCTAAATATTAGTCCTATAATCTAATAAAACATTTTTGTTTCTTATTTTAGCTTTTTTAAACATTTAACAAATCACTTCATAAGAGAAAAACTAAAACTAACTATTTTAAATTCTAAATTAAAGGATAAATTAAAGGAGAGAAGTATTTTTTTTATATTTTGTATTTTTGTTATATTAAGAAACAAATAGAATTAATAAAAAAAGCTAATCCTAAACACTAAAACTACCTCTAAAATTATTAAAAGGATTAAAAAAACGATTTTTAAATGTGTGCCCTTTTTTTATTAGAAAATAAATTTCATGTGTTTTTTTTTATGTTTACTCTTTTTAATGCTCTCTCAAAATTACACTAATTAAAATTAGATAATTTAACAAAAATGAGGTATGGCAATTTGTATCCAACCCCACACATCTAGCTATGCATATTAAGATCCATGAAAAATAAAACGTAAAATAATAAAGGAAATGAAACTAATAATAATTAAAAATTGAGAAGAGTAACTCTTGCTAATGAACCAAGTAAACCATCCCTAATCTCTATTTATCTATATAATTATTGACTCTAACTTTTTTACTAAAAACAACTAATATATATGGCTAAAAAAAAAGATAGACAAAAACAAGAACAAGCATTGGCAGTATAGCAGGAACCACGTGCTGGTTTTCAAATTTGCGGCCCAATGGCTTGATGACACATGGAAAGCCCCAAAATAATAAAAAAAAAACAAAATAAGAGTAAGTCATATATCAGTATCAGTAGCAAGCATCAAACGAACAACAACATTTTTCACCCTTATGCTTTTTTTCTCCCAAATTAATTTACCCAAATACAAACACACAATTACAAATCAAAATCAACACAGTCATATAGATATACATAAAAGGAGATCGAAAAGAAAAAAAAATTGGGAAAGAAGGGGTACCGATTACGGCGAGTGGTGACGGCGTTGATGGCAGCAATTTGTACGAGGGATGATGGAGGGATTCACGGCGGAAAGGCTTGCGCAGCTCTGAGGATGGTTCCCGGTGAGTTTCCGATGGTGGTCTCAGCTGCTGATACTTCTATTATTGTGAGATGTTGTTGTGGTGTGTCGTGGCGGGGTTTGTGGCGGTACTCGTTGAACGAAGGTCGCGAGGAGAGGTATTGTTCACAGTGGCTTATCGTCGGCAATGGAGGTAAGTGATGGTTCTCTTGTGAAATGTTTGTGTGTTGTTCACCGTGAATTTTTTTCTCTGGTGTGGGAATGGATGTTTGTGTATGCGAGTGAATCTGGGAACTTTTTGAGGTCCTCTTTCTTCCTTGACTCCCTCTGCTTTTATAAGCCATCTAAAATCAATTTCAAATTCAATGTGTGGGATTGTGTTGAAAATAGTTTAGATCAGAAAGAATACGTGAATGAATGCTGTTGTCTTGTTTCCGTTTTCGGGTCGACACGTTTTCTATTTTTTTCCTTTTTGTGCAATAGGTCTGATTACGTTTGGGAAATTCCGAACTTTCCTCTTTGAATCGAATACGTTTGATTGAGTCGGAGCTCGTTTCAGAAATGTTTGAATGCTGCTGAAACATGTTAATGAAATTTTCCAATTTTGATTCGTTCATGTTTGATCCAGTGTGATTTCCATAATGAATACGTGATTGTATGATGAATCTCTCATGCTGTTTTGGAAGTCACTCTGCTTTAATTTACATTAAGTTTAAGATCTTCTTGTTTTGGACAGCATCTGAATTGGTTTAAATGTTTCTTGGTCTTGAATCCTAATCTTGTGTGATTTTATTTTGGAAAGAAATTAAAGCCATATTTTTATGCTTTGAACTTGTCTGACAGGCTTGAAAAAAATTCCATTTGTAGCTTAGACATGTCGGCGTATCATTTTGGGAACATTCTGAATGAGCATATTTGAATATGTTTGATTCTTTTATTAACCAAATATATTGCATTCAATTGATGATGATTGCAGAATTACTGCTCCAATAACACTGCAGCTTTTCAATGCCAACTTTGGCAGCCTTGACGTGTCCTCAAGTTGTGGAATAGGTGAACCAAATCCATTAAAGTCAAATAATAGTCAAGTCAAAGAAATGGCCCACTAGGTATAAAAGGAACATGTTATGCTGCTTGTGGTAACTGATACGCCTTTGGATCTGCTTTTCTTATGTGATGTACCACCCTTTATTGATGGAATCACGCTAGATTAGGTTGGGGTGGTTTTGGCGATTTGAAGAGATCAAATGCATCTCTTTTATTATTCTCCTTGTAAAATATACTTTGTGATGAACATTTGTAAGAAACGTGAATTGGTAATTTGTATAGAATGTACGTCTTGAAATCTTGTGTAACCTTGAACACAGCTTATACTTTGGTAATCTTGAATCCCTTAAATGAAATAAAATGATATTTTAATTTTGAATTACCAATTTTGCACCATGTGACTTTGACCTTTAATGATGAAGTTTGGCATTTTGCACTTGAATCTTTCTGGACTTTGCACCTCTCTTGATGAACAAAACTCACAACTTAGAAACTTGAATGGATCATAGCATAAACTGGAATTTGGATGACTTTTGAATTTGAATTTTCATATGAATCACACCTTTCATTTTAAGAACTTATGGCGAGAACTTGATTCAAAATTTTGATCCAAACTTATAACTTCAAAACATCAACAAGAGAAACCAAACTTCATTTTTTAGAAAAACATGAAGGATGAACTTGAACTTTTAAACTCTTAATAATGGACGACACTTCTTTGAAGAATAAAGTGTCCAAGACCTTTTGAAACATCACAATGTAATTACTCGCCAACCATAATCCAAATCATAGTGCAAGAAAGCCCAACCAACTTAAGAATATTTTGAACCATAAGCGAATCACAGCCCCGCCTTGACATCATTGTGAGATATGGCCATAAAATCCATCCAAACTATCTTCACAGTCTTGTTCCCAGAATAGCCCTTGAATGAGAAAGAAATCTAGCAATAGAGTTCAGATCAAGTAGAAACCTTAGGACCACTTCAAATCGGGATTAACTGGTCATGCCTTGAAATTTTTGACTGAGAGAATCAAAACCATCTACACTTGAAATCAATAGGCCTGCACAAGCTGGTTAGTTACAAAGCATGTAGATATGCGAGATGACGCACAAAAGAGATGAAATCTTATGGTAAAAAATTAGGGTATGACAGTTAGCAAACATGAGTGGTATGGGTAAACAAAAAGAATGTGACAACATCTTAAAGTTCATGCATTCAAAGGTGACAAATTCAAGACATTAAACACTTAAGGATGGTTCAAACATGGTATTCAAAGGTTCAAGACATAAACATGTCACATATTTAATCAAACAAACTCATGTTAAAAGGGTACATGATCTAAAGAGATCTCATGGTTTTTCACAAGAAGATTCACAATGGTATTCACATGTAACAACACATAAAACATCAAGGAATTAAGGTGAAACCAAGACACATAACATCAAAACATCATGCAAGGTTTCAAGTAACATGCTTTAGGTTTCAATTTAAAAAGATAAAACAAGAAGCATGGCAAAAGAACAAAAGGAAACAAAGAAGTTTTCATAAAAACCCTAAAAAGGTCCTCTACTTTCAACATTAATAAATGTTTCAAAAATAATTATTTTTACCATTTCTTTCCACAATCATAAAATAGACATGTTAAAGAACATTTGCAAAAAGAATGGGTAAAAAAGAGTGAAAAATGAGCAAGTTATGAATATTTGAAGATGAAGGTACAAACCATAAAAATGAAAGAAAACAAGTAATAAAAATTAAACGAGAATGCACCCCATGGGTGTTGAACCCACGTCCTGAGGATTGGTGCACAAAACACTTGCCAATTGTGCTATGCGCGCATTGTGAATATAATATGGAAGCGTGAAATAAAATAGTAAGACAAATGTTTCAGATATAGAAAAATGAAAGACTAAAAAATGTCTTGGGGGGGGGGGATCGAACCCCAGACCCTTCGCTCAACAACACACACAAACCTCCTCCATAGACCAGTGGTGCTACGCCCTCATCCAAACATATATTGCTTCCATTTGTTTTTATTTTAAGAACATCACTAAATGGCCACCTCAGCGCCACGTTGGGCTGACTGGGTGCCATCTCATATCATCTTCCTCCTCCTTCTTCTCTCTTCGTGCCCTACCCTCTCATTCTCTACCCAGATTTCTCATCATCATATCTTTCTCAATTCTCAACCAAATTCAAAGATCCAAAAATAAAAATTGAAACCCAGCTCACGGGGGTTCTAAATATGACATTAGTTTGACAAAACACTCAACACATAAATCACAAATCTCTTCACAACAGTGCAACATCATGAAACTTGGACATGTTATAACATGAAGCTTTTCCATCAAACATGGCAAACTTTTATTCAGCAACACTAAACAACACACACACACTACATTTTCAAATTCAAAATGCAAACAAATGATGCATGTATATGAGAGTTTCAAAGGGCAAAAATCTTACCTCTTGGAGAAAGTCCAAGGCTTCTTCTATAACACTTCTAAATGATAAAAACCACCTTCTGGGACCTTGTTAATCCTTGGAGAGAAGATGCAGATGATTAGAAGCTTTGGAAAGTGCTTGGATAATGCAACCTGATCCCTCTTGCCAATGGAGGTTCAAAAATGGAAGGTGGTGGTAGGGGTGTTACAGTTAGGTTTCAGGTGTTTGGATGTTCTTTGTGAGGTATTTGGAGATGGTTTGTGGAGCTTGAAGGTGAATTCTCGAGTGGAGCAAGTGTTTGGGGAGTTTTTGCAAGTTTGCAAGAATTGGTGAATGATAGAATGCAGAGGTTGTTCAGCCTTCTCTTGGGGTGTTTTTTTTCGTGTGTTTTGAAGTGGGGATTTGGTCTCTATTTATAGGAGAAGTTGGGGACAAGAGGTATGGTCAGAAATCACAACTTGCCAAGTTTACCCTTTTGGAAAGATTTCCTTCGTGCAAGCACACAGCTGAGTCATGAGGCTTCAAGTGCTCTAGTCATAGGCTCTGTGGTGTTTTGTGGCCTAATAGGATTGGAGCAGAGTCCAATTTGCAAAGAAAAGGGGACTGCCATGCCTTTGGTATAAAGTGTCTCTTTCTTCCAACACCCAATTGATCCACTTGTGTCAAGTTGCATAAATCATGCTATTTTCAAGTGTGCAACTTGCTTAACTCGTGGCATAGGCTAAAGGCACATTAAACTTGTTTCTAAACATTAGAAAAGTGCACATTTTGGTGATTAGGAAGAGTTATGCATCATTATGCATCATGTGTGAAACTTGCATTTCAAGAAATGACTTCAAACTTCAACCATTCGAATCTCCTAGCTCCTTCCATGTATTTAAAAGTTCAAGTACTTTTTGGAAAACCCTAAAGATCCTCTACAAAGTTCATGTTTGGAAGTTTTTCAAATTCCCAAAGGATCTTGATGAAAAATGTACTTGAAATAGGCTGAATTTTGGGTAAAAGCCTTAAAATTTCTGTGTTTTACATGGGCCAGAAATTCCAAGCTTCATAACTTAAGAAATAAGCATATTTTTGGGTATGACCCTCTCATACACTTTTAAAGTGCATGATGAGATCTTCAAAATGAGCTCTGGATCACAAAAATTGGATGTGTGGATCAAAAGTTATGACCTTGTCAATTTCATATAAGAATTAGGGTTTTCATGACTTAGAAAAATTCATGAATCAAACTTTGCCCTTCTTTCAAGAAACCTTTCAAATGGTGATTACTCAAGCTCTAATTCAAGGATTGAACATG
Organism: Lathyrus tuberosus; assembly: GCA_022829125.1. Lineage (NCBI taxonomy): Eukaryota > Viridiplantae > Streptophyta > Magnoliopsida > Fabales > Fabaceae > Lathyrus > Lathyrus tuberosus. Next base: position 755,009 of record JALAZF010000199.1, on the reverse strand, counting down.
TTAAGATGGAATGTGACTTGAATACTTCATCTTGGACTAATAACATTAAAAGTCAGAGGTTTGACTTTTCAGTCACAACCCTAATTTCCTCAGGAGTTCCACTAGATGATCTCTGATGATCTTGCTTCCTCAATCTCTTAAAATGCCAATTAATGGCCTCCAAGGATGTTTATGAACATATAGAACCATGTCTCAAGGCTTGGGAACATGCCTTGATCAAAAGTCAAAGGCAAAGGTTGACTTTCCTGACAAAACCCTAATTTGGGGACAAGATGAACTTGTGGCTCTTTACACTAGTGATGAAAGCCAGATGCTCTTGATTTCATGTTGAATAAGACCTATTGAATGTAGGTAAGCTCAATTGGTTGATGAACCAATCACACCTTGACTGGTCATGACAAACCTCTTCAGTGATTCTTCAGGTTAAAACCCTAATTCCACAACTCTTGGTCTGATGGTCTCCTGTTGATTTCTCTTGATCCAATACCTTGAGATCATGTCATATGACTTGAGACCATCATGATTAGCCTCCAAGAACAAATGGTTGAACTTTGGAGTCTCAGTTGGCTTCCTTGAACAAATGACTTCATACACTAATCTCAATCAACTGGTGAACACTGATGATGGATGTATGGAGCCAAGAAGAGCCTTAGAAGACTTTGAAACATATGAGAACTTGGCTTATTGATCTTGTCCTCTTTCTTGTGCCAATCCTATCTTTCACCCAGGAAAAAAACTAGCAAGCTATGAGGGTTAGTGGATAATGCATAGATGATTGAAACCTAAATGCAAGTGCAATATGTTATGACATCTAAGGAGTAAAAATTTGGGGTATAACAATTACAAACTCACAAACATCAACTAGAATTGATTCAAATGGAGGAAAATGAGACAATCAATGATTTCACAATGAGGATCACTCGATTGATGAATCAAGTGAAGGCACGTGGAAAGCAGTTACTGAGTAGTATGTTGTCGCGAAAATTTTGCGTTCTTTAACACCAAGATTTGACAACGTGGTTATAGCGATTGAGGAATTGAAAGATCTTGTGACGATGAGCAAAGAGGAGCTATAAAGTTCTCTTGAGGCTCATGAACTGATGAGTCCAAGTCTTTGAGGTTGGCATCAATTTTGGTAAAAATAACTTAGCAGATAGATGTTGGTTAAGATGTCCTGACATGATGAACTAACTGCAGGTTAAAGTGTCAGACAAGATGTCCTATCATGTTGATTCGACATTATTGTCTATTACAGTTTGAAATAAATGTATCTGTTTTCCAGGTGTGATTGGAATATGATTTGGTCCTAGGTGGCATCTGAGATTGAGGAATCAGGGATTCTGATTCTAAAAAGAATATGCGGTTTCCATATAAGGAGAAATTTTTAGAAACTTAGGATTGAAAAAACTATTCTAAAGTAGAATAGGTCGTAGATTCTGTGGAGCTGAATTGCTGTGATTTTGAAGCCCAAATCCATTTCTGTTTTGCAATATTAATAGGATGGATTTAACCTACAATAAATGTGGAAGTTTACAACTGTTATAGAGTACTAGGGTTTTTACTTTTGTCAGCCTCTCTTGTATTAACAGAATACCTGAGTATGATAGTTTATTGAGTTGTAATTTTTCAGTCACTGTTGTGGTTGAAAGGGAATTGAGAAGGGTCTCATACCTAGGAGTGTCTTAGGTAGAAATCTAGGAAGGGTAGTTTCTAGGTGCTAAGTTGTAAAAGTTGGAGTTTAGATTAGAACCAATTCTAATTAGTTGATTTCATTCCTGGCTTGGTAGTCCCCAGACGTAGGTGTTGTTGATCACCGAACTTGGTTAACAATTATGGTGTATTATTTTCTTTCTGCTGTTTGCATTTAGTCCTTCATTATCCTTGTGTGAGAAGCAGATATCAAGTGTCACGGCATCCTGTCCGACATCTTAGTGATCTGCTTAACCAAAATTTCAATTGGTATCAGAGCAGGCATCCTGCTCTGTATCTGGGTGAGATTCAGGGACAATACTTTCTGGTTCGATGGATGAAGAAAGGGAATTTTAAATAGACCACCTATACTTTATGGTTCCAATTATAAATATTGGAAAGTGCGCATGGTGGCGTTCATCAAGTCCATGGATGGTAAAGCTTGGAATTCAGTGGTTAAAGGGTGGGATCCACCAAAGACCAAAGACAAAGATGGTAAGGCTATTGATGAGCTGAAACCTGAAAAAGACTGGGATGATGAAGATGATAAGCTTGATCAAGGTAACTCTAAAGCCTTGAATGCTTTGTTCAATGGTGTGGACAAGAATATCTTCAAGCTCATCAAGAACTGCACTGTTGCAAAGGATGCCTAGGAAATCTTGAAGACTGCTCATGAAGGAACCTCTCGTGTTAAATCCTCAAGACTTCAACTTCTCACCTCCAAGTTTGAGAACTTAAGAATGAAGGAGGATGAGAGTATTCAAAAATTTCGTATGAATATTGTAGACATTGCCAATACTTCAAGTGATCTTGGAGAAAAGATTCCAGAAGCAAAGCTTGTCTAGAAAATTTTGAGGTCTCTTCCTAAGAAGTTTGACATGAAGGTGACAACCATCGAAGAGGCTCAAGATATAAACACCTTGAAAGTAGATGAACTCATGGGTTCCCTAAAAACTTTTGAAATAGCACTAAATGAAAATACTGAGAAAAAGAAAAGTCTAGCCTTGGTGTCTAACGGTAATGGAGAAAAGGGAAACTCCAAGGAGGAGATGTCCAAGTCTGTTGTATTTCTAGGAAAACAGTACAGTCAACTACTTAAGAAGATAGAGGGAGAGTCAAGAGCTAATGTCAAGACTCAGCCTCTTAACAACTTTAAGAGAAACAACTTTGGAAGGAATTCAAATTATAAAGATAAAATTTGCAAAGAAAAGGGGATCAAGTGTCTTGAATATGAGGGATTTGGACACAATAAATATGAGTGTCCCACATTTCTCAAGAAAGAAAAGAAAGGTCTTTGTACATCCTGGTCAGAAGATGATTCTGCAAGTGATGGAGGATCACCTAAGCAGGTTTCTGCTCTCACAGGAGTATTTGTCTCTGATACAGAATCAAACATTGGGGGTCTCTCTCGTGATGTTCTTGTCAATTCTTACAGGGAACTGTACATAAGAAACGCAAAAATATGTCATCTAGGAGAAGATCAACATAAGATTATCATGCTTCTTAAAGTTGAAAGATTGAAGCATCTTGGTATCATATCTGATCTTAAAAAGGAAGTTTCTTTACTCAACTCCAAACTCAACAATGTAACCAAGACTGTCAGGATGCTCAACAACAGTTCTGATGTGTTTGATGAGATACTACAGTCTAGCAGGGATGCTGGAGATGTCAGAGGACTGGGATATGATGATCAAGTTGTGGTGAGCAAAAGAAGAAATACATGATTTAGTTCACCTCAGCAAAACAGGAATAGGCAGAATCAGAAAATGTCATAGGGGATGTCCCAACGTCAGCATAGACATCAAAGACAACCTATTGGCAAAAAGAAAAAAGACTGGAAGTGCCATCATTGTGGTAGATATGAGCACATTAAATCCTACTATTACCAGCTACATGGTTATCCCAAGTCTGGTTCTCAAGCCAAAAGGATGCAAACTGGCATGAATGGAAATAAGTGGAATCCAAAGAGTGAATCTATGGCTCTGATAGTCCACTCATCCCTAAAAGAATTTACTGAAGAAAAGTGGTACTTTGATAGTGGTTGTTCGAGACACATGACTTGAGTCATGGAATCTTTGGTAAATATAGAACCTCATGCCTTCAATTGTGTTACCTTTGGATATGGATCAAAAGGAAAGATCAAAAGGATTGGAAAAGTGGATCAGCAGGGAAACCTAGACTTGACAAAGTGTTGTATGGCAAAGGACTAATTGCAAATATAATCAGTATCAGCCAACTTTGTGACTAAGGCCTGAAGGTTAACTTTACAAAATCTGAATATTTGGTTGTCAATGATAAAAATAAAGTCATCATGAGGGGTGTCAGATCAAAAAATAATTACTATGTATGGACCTCGTTACAGACAGAGTGCTCTTCAATGTCACTTAGGAAACATAAAAAATCTTTCTCAGAATTGAGCGTCGATAAATGGGAAATTGGAAAATTAACTAAGATGACACACAGAAAGAACATCTTAAGGATTCAGGACCTTCTCCATAAGGCTTCTATGATAGAAGATCTTGAAGGAAAAAGATGTGTCTTTGTGGCCACTGTGAACCCAACTACCGAGAGTGATTACCGTGCCACCATGACCAATAGCCTTCAACGCACAGGAATAACGCAGATGCCAATAAGGGAAAATGTCACACAAGATGTTGTGACATTGTCCCATGATTACCTGAGCTCTCTTGATGTCCTTAAAAATTAGTTTGGGAAACTGAAGGGTAAATTAGGGCTTTGTATAACTAAGGGCCTAAAGAGATTAATTTGTAAGGATACTGGCTAGGAAGGTGTTTTTCAACAAATAAAGGAGGGTTTAAAAAGCGATCATTTCAAATTAACTTAAACCGCTCTCAATCTATTCTCTTCTCCACAATAACCTAGTTCTCTCAGTGCGAAGAAAAATCCAATCTTGTTCCTTCTATGATGTCTCAACAACAATCCTCAACACGAGGAGGGGTGAATGCGACCTCTACATCTTCCGCTGTTAGGGCAAAACCGGGGAAGGTGTCTACTGGAGATGCGATCATTGTTGTCCCCCTCTCTATGGTGCAATGCATGCCTGAGAAATTCCCTGCACAAAGGGCTAGAAATATCCTTGCAGGTAATACTTCTGAACCTATTAATGCCTCTCTTGATCCTAGAAGTAAGAAAGAAATTGTTGAAACGAATAAGAGAATAAGGAAAATAGTAGCTGAGCAATTAAATATAGGAAGTAGAATGAATACTGATGGGGCTATGCCAACCACCTTGGCTCCTGTTGAGAAATCGGAGGAGGTGACTGAACAAGAAGGTGTTAGAGATACCAATGAATGAGATGGTAATATAATTTCAGAAGAGAATCCTCACACATGTGATGAATCTATTAAGAAAAATGGTGGACCAGATAATGGAACTTCCTTATCTCTAGAGGAATCACTTGAACAGGCATTAAAGAATACTGCTGAAGAGGTAACTAACAAGGTAATCAACATTGATGATTCACCTTCTCATGATGAGACCATTTCTAGTGTGGTCAAGAGATTGAAGAACAGAAAAAGAAAAAATGTAGATACTGAAAACACTACTATCAGATGAAACATTAAATTTGTGGTTGGACCTCAGAAACCTTGGAGCAAGGTTGCGGTTGTATCCAAGAAAAGAAAGGATGAGTCTGACACAGAGTCAGACTATAATGTCACAGATGATGTCTAGGACATCATACGTCCAAAGGATCCAGTTGTGAAGAAAAGAACTGTCAGTATTCCCAAAGCTCCCTTGGATAATATCTCTTTCCATGCTCCTGAGTATGTAAACAGATGGCCATATGTGTACCAAAGAAGAGTAGCATTGGAAAGGGAACTAGGGAAGGATGCATTAGAATGCCATGAAGTGATGAAACTGATCAATGACACAGGGCTAATAAGGACAATTACTAATCTTGGAAATTTTTATGAAAGGCTGGTGAAGGAATTTGTTTTAAACATTCCTCACAACTGTAATGATGCAACCAGCAGGATAGTGTATGTCAGAGGAAATGATGTGACATTTTCTCCCACTATGATTAATAGGTTTTTGGAAAAATTTGAAGAATCTCAGTCTGAATGTGGAGACACTGATGATCAAGTATGTTAAGAGCTCACCTGCAACACTGTGAAACAGTGGCCTAGCAATGGGAAACTTTCAGCTGGGAAACTTAGTGTGAAGTATGCAATTCTGCATAGAATTGGTACTGTCAGCTGGGAAACTTCATTTATATGATTGGCAAAGGAAGTAAGTTCGACTTTGGAACTCACATCTTCAACAAAATTTTGAAGCAATCTACATCAACTACTATGAAACTCCCTATATGCTTTCCTTCACTTATTTGTGGGATAATTTTGAATCAGTACCCAAGCATCCTAGTCTTTGCAGATCATGTAATGAAAAGGCCATCTCCCTTGACTCTGCACTATAAATTGTTTACTGGAAACCATGTCCTAGACATTGCTTCAACATCTGCACCAACATCTGCTGCAACAACTACAAACGAGGAAACTATAGCCCAACTCAAGAACACCTGTAGGGAGCTTGATGATATTATCAAGATCAGTATAGGCAGGAAGGAAAAGCTGGTACAACTGATTCAAGCTTTGTCTGCTAGACAGAACAAGGACATTGGAGTCAACTCTAGAGATACTGAGAAGGTTACTGAAGAAAACAATGAGAATGTTGATGTTGCTGATGATGATAGTTCTGGTGAGAGTGCAGAAGAAGAGGATGATGAGGTAACAGAAGATGACTTATGAGAGTTGTCTTTTATTTACTTTATGTTTTTGTGTTTTTTTGGTTTTGTAAGGGCTGAATGCCCAGGATAATTTTTACTTTTGTTTGGGTGTGTACTTTAATTACTATACTGGTTATTTGGTTTTTGAGTTAGTCTTTCTGCTTTTGTCATATTATGGCTAAAAAGGTGGAGTAATACTAACATCACTAACCAATGTTGACTACTACTAACCTTTGAGGGGGAGTAGTACTGGCCCTGCTTGCAGAAGAAGGTATTGGTTGAGGGGGAGACAAAAGTTTTGTGTTCTGCTGTTGTTCTGATGATGGTCTCCCTGTTCTGATTATGTTTGTCTGCAGGTTAATTGAAGTTAGTTTTAGCCAAAATCTGTCAAAGGGGGAGATTGATGAGTCCAAGTCTTTGAGGTTGGCATTAATTTTGGTAAAACTAACTTAGCAGATAGATGTTGGACAGGATATCCTGACATGATGAACTAACTGCAGGTTAAAGTGTCAGACAAGATGTCCTATCATGTTGATTTGACATCATTGTCTGTTACAGTTTAAAATAACGGTATCTGTTTTCTAGGTGTGATTGGAATATGATTTGGTCCTAGGTTGCATCTGAGATTGAGGAATCAGGGATTCTGATTCTAAAAAGAATATGCGATTTTCATGTAAGGAGACATTTTTGGAAACTTAGGATTAAAGAAACTATTCTAAAGAAGAATAGGTCGCAGATTCTGTGGAGCTGAATTGCTGCGATTTTGAAGCCCAAATCCAGTTCTGTTTTGGAATATAAATAGGATGGATTTAACCTAGAATAAGTGTGTAATTTTATAGCTGTTATAGAGTACTAGGGTTTGTACTTTTGTGAGCCTCTCTTGTATTGCGTGAATACCTAAGTATGACAGTTTATTGAGTTGTAATTTTTCAGTCACTGCTGTGGTTGAAAGGGAATTGAGAAGGGTCTCATACCTAGGAGTGTCTTAGGTAGAAATCTAGGAAGGGTAGTTTCTAGGTGCTAAGTTGTAAATGTTGGAATTTAGCTTAGAACCAATTCTACTTAGTTGATTTCATTCCTGGCTTGGTGGCCCCCAGACGTAGGTGTTGTTGATCACCGAACATGGTTAACAATTATGGTGTGTTGTTTTCTTTCTGTTGTTTGCATTTAGTCCTTCATTATCCTTGTGTGAGAAGCAGAGTCAAGTGTCCCGATATTCTGTCTGATATCTTAGTGATCTGCTTAACCAGAATTTCTTGAACAAGGGATGGGGGAGAGAAATAATGATAAGGCAAAGGCAGAGATCGCTTTGCAAGCTCGTTTCAACGAAAAAGACAAGAGATTGAAAGGAAAATGACCCATGAAAGTAAAGGGAATTTTCAGAATTTTGGTGGAAGAGAGTCCAAAAATTTCAAGAATTCGACTTATGGGTGAAAGTAGCTGCAACTAAAATGGTGGTCAATGAAACTTTAGAGGATAAAATAAGAGGTTTGGCAAAAGCAAAGAGTAGTGCTTTAAGTGTCTAAAGTTCAATCTTTTTACGAGAGAGTGCAATGCGAACAGGAAGGAACCTCAAGGAGATGAAGCCAAGGTTGCAAGACAAGAGTTTGATGAATAGAATATACTCTTGGTCATGATAACAGAAGGAGAATGCAGCAACAGCAGGCTGCAGGACAACAACAATATTAATTTTGTGAATCCTGCAAAAACATGCTAACCGGTTACATGCAGACATAAACCGGTTACATGCAGAAGCAAATGTCATGGTGATTGTTAGTGAAGGAGTCCAGTGCAGCAATGAATGGTATTTGGACTCTAGATGCTCATATGACAGGGAGAAAGGATTGGTTTGTTAAAATCAATCGTGCCATGAAGAACAAAGTGAAGTTCGCGGATAACACCACTCTAGCGGCCGATGGGATCAGTGATGTATTGATCATGAGACGGGATGATGGAAATTGCTTAATCAAATATGTATTGTACATTCCATGAATGAAATATAACCTTCTAAGTATTGGCTAATTGCTTGAGAAGGGTTACAAGATTCACAGGGAAAACAAGGGTAAATTCCCGAGATCTCAAAGACTTGCAAAAGAATGAAATGGTAATCTGGTTGCCCTTAATTAACATACCGGCTGAAATTTGTGAAGAATGTGTGCAAGCGAAGAAACATAAGGGTAAATTCAGCAAGGATGCAGGTTGTAGAACCAAGAATCACCTTGAGGTGGTGTATTCAGATGTGTGTGGAGCGATGCAAGTAGATTCCATTGGTGGCAATATATATTGTCACATTTATCGACGATAATAGTAGAAAGCTATGGACATACCTAATCAAGAGAAATGATGAGGTATTTGAAGTTTTTAAGAAGTTTAAGTCCATAGTTGAGAATCAAAGCGGTCACAAACTAAAAGTGCTTAAAACAGATGGTGGAAGAGAATATGTCTCAAAATACTTTGAGAGGTTTTGTGATCAATACACTGTATCAAAACGGTGTTGCCGAAAGGAAGAATTGATGGATCATGAACATGGTGAGAAACATGTTAAAGGGGAAGAACTTGTCAAAAGAGTTATGGGGAGAAGCGGTATCCATATCTGCCTATTTGTTTAATAGGCGTCCAACAAAGAAGCTTGAGAAGGTAACACCGGAGGAAGCATGGTCGGGGTTCAAGCCGAATCTGAACCATTTGAGAGTTTTTGGTTCTGTAGCATATCGACACGTTTTGGAGCAGCTTAGAAAGAAGCTGGATGATAAGAGAGAAGTGATGATACTTGTAGGGTATCACTCTACCGGTGGTTACAAGTTGTTTGAAGCAACAAAGAGGAGGATTGTGACCACTTGAGATGTCATTATCGATGATATCAAGGAGTTGCAGCAGCCTATAACTGGTTATGTAAAAGATGTAACCAGTTACAACTTTGAAAATTTAGATTCTACAGATACGAAAAGTGTAGAAACTCCCGTTGCCGAAGCCCGAACCGAAGAAAGTGTGAGAAGATCAACAAGGTAAAGAGGTTTGCCTCAAATACTACAGAATTAGGAGTTTTTTCGAGACAACAAAGTCAATGATGATGGTCTTTTTGTCCATTTTGTACTTATGGCCAAATCCGAATCCGTTATAATGAAAGAGGCTTTAAGTGATCCAAAGTGGATTTGTGCTATGAAGGAGGAGTTGGAATCCATTGAGAAGAACAATACTTGGGAGTTGGTTGATCTATCGGACGGGAAAAAGCCAATTGGTTTGAGATGGGTGTTCAAAGTAAAGGCAAATCCCAAGGGTGAAATAATCAAGCATAAGGATCGATCAGTTGCAAATGGATTCTTGCAAAGAGAAAGCTTAAATTTGAAGAGGTATTCACACCAGTTGCTAGGATTGAAACCATAAGGCTTAAATGTAGAACAACCCCTTTTTTTGTTGTAAGAAACAAAGTGCTAAAGTTCTACAAGTTGATGAAAGCGTTATATGGTTTGAAGCAAGCTCTAAGAGCTTGGAACAAAAGAATAGATGATTTCCTAAAGGAGACTGACTTTAGGAAATGTGTATCCGAGCATGCAGTGTATGTGAAGACGGATGCATATGAATGAGTGATTATCTTTTATCTATATGTAAACGACTTGTTGATAACGGGAAGCAACATAAAGTGTATTTCTAAGTTCAAGAGTAAACTTATGAAAGAATTTGAGAGGACCCTGAGTTCCACAAGTCCAAAAGGGGGCTACTCATCCACCAAAGAAGGCATGCCCTTGAGATATTGAAGAAGTTGAAATGGAGCATTGTAATACTGCCATTACTTTGGTTGTACCGAGGCTACAGTTTTCGAAGAATGAGGATGAGCAAGATGTTAATCCAACTCAATATAGGAGGTTGATTGGATCCTTACGTTATTTGTGCAATACGCGGCCGGACATGGCGTTTAGTGTTGGTATTATGAGTAGATTTATGGGGAGGTCAAAGGTGTCTCACTTGGTAGCAATCAAAAGAATCCTAAGATACGTGAAAGGTTCTGTTGGCTGCGGAATTCTCTTTCCCGCAGCTGATACGGGCAGAGAATGCATTTTTTTCGGTTTTACCGATTCCAATTGGTGTGGAGATAAAGATGATCAAAAGTCTATAGCTGGATACATCTTTATGTTCAGTGGAACACCAATCCCATGGTGTTAAAATTTCACACTCTCGTCTTATGAGGCCGAGTACATTGTCGCTTCGTTATGTGTGTGCCAAGTCGTGTGGCTAATGAATCTATTAGAGGAGCTAGGTAGCAACGAGGGTGATATGGTTACACTCCTGGTTTGAGAACTTTTCCATGATTAATCTTGCGAATAACCCAATTGCACATGGGAAGAGCAAGCACATTGAGATGAGGTTTCACTACTTGAGAGAGCTTGTTAGTGAAGGAAAGTTAAGATTGGGATATTGTAGAAGTGAATACCAAGTGGCTGATTTATTGACTATAGGAGTCATAAATGATGTGTTCAAGAAGTTGAAGATGAACATGGGCATGAAATACTTGGAGCACTTGAATTAAGGTGGTGTGTTAAAAGTACTTTTGGTTATTCAAGTGCTGTAACTGGTTAACATGGGGGTGTAACCGGTTACAGCAAGGCCAAAGTTACTCTTGAGCTGAAGAAACTGGGAAAATTTCATAGATGTAACCGGTTAACGACTGCATGTAACCAATTACCACTGAAAGGAGAATTAATTTTGTGTCAGCTGTAACCGGTTACAGGTTTTGGGTAATCGGTTATTGGCCCAAGTATTCTATTTTTTTTCCAGTTATGTAATTGTGTGAATTGTTTCCCAATCACTTTTGTATTGTTTGTAAAAATGCCTTGAAGGCATCCTCATTTTAGTTAATGAAAATATTCTCACTCTCAATTCTCTCTCTCTCTCTCTCTCTCTCTCTCTCTCTCTCTCTCTCTCTCTCTCTCTCTCCTTCTCCACAGTCTAATTTTCTCCATTATTCATCAATCTTGTGGTTCCAAGTTCCAACAAAATTTAAAGAATGTTTGATTTCTTCTCTTTTTTTCAATGTTTGATTTCTAAAATTTCAAATTATTTAAGTAATCTTGATTTCTAAAATATATTCAACTTGTTGCCCGTTTGTCTGCAATTCAATATATATATATATATATATATATATATATATATATATATAATTTATTCTTTTTTTACGGCAATTTTTGTGTCTATTAGCTTGTACATTTTATCCACTAGTATAGTGACAGGTGTATAGATAGATTGCCACTAGTTTATCCATTTTTTGCTTGTGTATAAATAAAAAAAATATACAAATTATCCAAAGAAATGAAACATTCTATTAATCAATTTTCCATTGCAACTGTTTTCTATTATTTTCAGTTGCATTTTTGTTAGTTATCCACCTCATTGAGATGAAGATTCTTCCTGAGTTTTTCACCATTAACATGGTATCAGAGTTTCACAAGCTCTGGTAGCCATTGTTCTTTCTCCTTTTCTTTTAAGATTTCTTTCTATGTGCTTTGAATCTTTCATTAAAACCTTCACTTTTCTTTATTTGCAATCGCTACTCTCCATTTTCTCTTGATTTTCGTCATCGATGCCTTACCAAAGCTTCACTAATTTCTCTAAGAATTTGACAAACCCTTATTATCTGCATCTGAATCAAAATCCAGCAGCTGTCCTGGTTTCTCCATTACTCGATAAAAAAACTATCATACTTGGGGCAGATCGATGCACATTCCTCTAGTTTACAGGAACGAAGAAAAACTTATCGATGGAACTATCATAAAACCTCCTGTTTTCGGTTCTCTTTATGCTTATTAGATTCCTTGTAATGCTATGGTTTTAGCTTGGATTCACCGATCAATTTCAGTCTATTGTGAAATCTATGCTTTGAATTGATAGTGCAGTTGGAATTTGGAAAAACTTATAGATTCAATTCTCTTACAGTGATGTTTTCCACTTTTGTATTGTTTGTACAAATGCCTTGGAGGCATCCTAATCTTAGTTAATGAAAATATTCTCACCCTCAATTATCTCTTTCTCAATTTCTTCTTTCCTTCTACAAACTCTAATTTTCTCCATTATTCACCAATCTTGTGGTTCCAAGTTCCAACAAAATTTAAAGAATGTTTGATTTCTTCTCTTTTTTTCAATGTTTGAATTCTAAAATTTAAAATTATTTAAGTAATCCTGATTTCAAAAATTTATTTAACTTATTGCCCGTTTTCCTGCTATTCAATATAATCTTGATTATATATATATATATATATATATATATATATATATATATATATATATATATATATATATATATATATATATACATGGGAACATATCATATGAGAATGCTACTTTTAGGTGAGAACATGATAATAAATCTGAACCATTTGATTTTAAAATAAATGGTGGAGATTTTAAAATAAATCTGAACCATTTGATTTTAAAATAAATGCTATTTTTTCTTTCCTCCATCATTATTTTAACAATGGAGGAGAGAGAAAAACAAAAACCACAAATAATCTCACTACATTTATTTTAAAATCTTATGGTTCGAATTTATTCTCATGTTGTTACATAAAATGACATTCTCATATAATTTATTGTTTTGTTACAGTAGTTTTCGTGTCTATTAGCTTGTACTTTATATTCACTGGTATAGTGATATGTGTATAGATATATTGTCACTAGTTTATCTATTCTTTTCTTGTGTATATATAAAATGATAAATAGATCATCTAAAGAAATGAAGCATTCTATTAATCAATTTTCTATTGCAACTATTTTCTATTATTTTCAGATGAATTTTTGTTAGTTATCTTCCTCATTGAGATGAAGGTTTTTCCTGAGTTTTTCACCATTAACATGGTATTAGAGTCTCACAAGCTCTGGCAGCCATTGTTCTTTCTCCTTTTCTTCTAGGATTATTTTCTATGTGCTTTGAATCTTTCACTAAAACCTTAAGTTTTCTTGATTTGCAATCGCTACTCTTAATTTTCTTCATCAATGTCTTATCAAAGCTTCACTGATTTCTTTAAGTATTCGACAAACCCTTATTATCTACATCTGAATCAAAATCCAACAGCTGTGCTTGTTTCTCCATTACTCCATAAAAATAACTATCATACTTGGATCAGATCGATGCACATTGTACTAGTTTCCAAGAACAAAGAAAAATTTATCGATGAAACTATTACAAAACCTCTTGTTTCCGATTCTCTTTATGCTTCTTGGATTCCTTGTAATTCTATGGTTTTAGCTTGGATTCATCGATCAAATTTAGAATCTATTGCGAATTCTATGCTTTGAATTGATAGTGCAGCTGGCATTTAGAAAAACTTACAGATTCAATTCTTTTACAGTGATATTTTTTCCACTTTTGTATTGTTTGTACAAATGCCTTGGAAGCATTCTAATCTTAGTTAATGAAAATATTCTCACCCTCAATTATCTCTTTCTTAATTTCTTCTTTCCTTCTCCACAATCTAATTTTCTCCATTATTAACCAATCTTGTGGTTTCAAGTTCCAACAAAGTTTAAAGAATGTATGATTTCTTCTCTTTATTTCAATGTTTGAATTCTAAAATTCCAAATTATTTAAGTAGTCTTAATTTCTAAAATTTATTGAACTTGTTGCCCGTTTGTCTGCTATTCAGTATATATATATATATATATATATATATATATATATATATATATATATATATATATATATATATATATATATATATATATAAAAGTGTGGTTCAACTTACTCCAAGAGTAAGCTTTTGTAATTTACTCAAAATCATATCCTTTCATTGAATCTAATATAATGGTTAAATTAACTTTTTTACTTAATGAACCACTAAATTAGATTCAATTCAAAGTTTATGATTTGGAGTAAATTAAAAAAACTTACTCTTAGAGTAATTTGTTCTCATATATATATATATATATATATATATATATATATATATATATATATATATATATATATATATATATATATATATATATATATATATAATTTATTCTTTTGTTACGGTAGTTTTTGTGTCGATTAGCTTGTACTTTTTATCCACTAGTATAGTGATATGAGTATAGATAGATTGCCACTAGTTTATCTATTCTTTTCTTATGTATATACAAAATGATATATAGATCATCTAAAGAAATGAAGCATTCTATTAATCAATTTTCCATTACAACTGTTTTCTATTATTTTCAGTTGCAGTTTTGTTAGTTATCTTCCTCATTAAGATGAAGGTTCTTCATGAGTTTTTTCCCATTAACATGGTATCAGAGTTTCACAAGCTCTGATAGTCATTGTTCTTTTTCCTTTTCTTCTATGAGTGTGTTCTTTGTGCTTTGAATCTTTTCACTAAAACCTTATGTTTTCTTGATTTGCAATCGCTACTCTCTATTTTCTCTTGATTTTTGTCAACAATGTTTTACCAAAGCTTCACTAATTTCTCTACGAATTCAACAAACTCTTATTATCTACATCTGAATCAAAATCCAGTAGTTTTCCTTGTTTCTTCATTACTTGATCAAAAGAACTATTATACTTGGGCCAAATCGATGCACATTGCACTAGTTTCCAAAAACAAAGAAAAATTTATCGATGAAACTCTCACAAAACCTCCTGTTTTCGATTCTCTTTATGCTTCTTGGATTCGTTGTAATGCTATGGTTTTAGCTTGGATTCATCATTCAATTTCAGAGTCTATTGCAAAATCTATGCTTTGAATTGATAGTGCAACTGACATTTGGAAAAACTTACAGATTCAATTCTCTTACAGTGATGTTTTCCACTTTTGTATTGTTTGTATAAATGCCTAGGAGACATCTATATCTTAGTTAATGAAAATATTCTCACCCACAATTATCTCTTTCTGAATTTCTTCTTTCCTTCTCCACACTCTAATTTCTCCATTATTCACCAATCTTGTGGTTCCAAGTTGAAACAAAATTTAAAGAATATTTGATTTCTTCTCTTTTTTTTATCAATATTTGAATTCTAAAATTTCATATTATTTAAGTAATCTTGATTTATAAAATTTATTCAACTTGTTGCCCATTTGTCTGTTATTTAGTATAATCTTGATTATATATAGAGAGTATGTATCAACTTACTCTAAGACTAAGTTTTAGTAACTTATTCCAAGAGTAAGTTTTTGTAACTTACTCCAAATTATAGTCTTTCATTGAATCTAATATAAGGATTAAATTAACTTTTTAGTTAATTAACCATTAGATTATAATCAATTCAAAGGCTATGATTTGGACTAAGTTAAAAGAACTTTCTCTTGGAGTAAGTTGATCTCCAATATATATAGGCGGGGATCAACTTACTCCAAGAGTAATTTTTTTAACTTACTCCATATCATAGCCTTTGAATTGAATCTAATCTAATGGTGATTTAGTAACAAGACTAATTTAACCATTAGATTAGATTCAACTCAAAGACTATGATTTTGAGTAAGTTAAAAAAACTTACTCATGAAGTAAGTTGATCCCCAGTCATATATATATATATATATATATTCTTTTTTTACGGTAGTTTTTGTGTCTATTAGCTTGTACTTTTTATCCACTGGTATAGTGATATGTGTATTGATAGATTGCCACTAGTTTATCTATTCTTTTCTTGTGTATATATAAAATTATATATAGATTATCTAAAGAAATAAAGCATTCTGTTAATCAATTTTCCATTGCAAATGTTTTCTATTATTTTCAATTGCATTTTTGTTAGTTATCTTTCTCATTGAGATGTAGATTCTTCCTGATTTTTTCACCATTAACATGGTATCAGAGTTTCACAAGCTCTGGTAGCCATTGTTCTTTCTCCTTTTCTTTTAAGATTTCTTTCTAAGTGCTTTGAATCTTTCATTAAAACCTTCACTTTTCTTGATTTGCAATCGCTGCTCTCCATTTTCTCTTGATTTTCATCATCAATGGTTTACCATGGCTTCACTAGTTTCTCTATGGATTTGACAAACCCTTCATATCTGCCTCCGAATCAAAATCCAACATTTGTCCTTGTTTCGCAATTACTCGATAAAAAGAACTATCATACTTGGGCCAGCTTGATGCATATTGCTCGGGTTTCCAAGAACAAAGAAAATTTGATTGATGCAACTATCACAAAACCTCATGTTTTCGATTTTCTTTATGCTCCTTGGATTCGTTGTGACGCTATGGTTTTAACTTGGATTCATCAATCAATTTTAGAGTCTATTGCGAAATCTATGCTTTGGATTGATAGTGCAGCTGGCGTTTAGAAAAACTCACAGATTCGATTATCTCACAGTGATGTTTTTCGCATTTTAGATATTCAGAAAGATCTGTACAAATTTCATCAAGATTCTCTCGACGTTTCTTACTATTTTACCCAACTGAAAGTTATGTAGGATAATTTAGAAAACTATCGCCTGATTCCTACTTGATCATGTACAATTCCTTGTTTTTGTGGTGTGATTAATTTTGTTCAATGATATCGTGAGAAAGATTATGTAATCAGATTTCTCAAGGGATTGAATGAAAAATTCACACACTCCAAATCGTAAATAATGATGATGAACCCTTTACCAGACATTGACAATACTACAAAATAGACTTTCGTAACACGGACGGGTGCTAAAAGAACACGGACGAGTGTCTAAAAGGTTCAAACACGGACGAGTGCTGAAAGAACACGGACGGGTGTCTAAAAGGTTTAAACACGGACGGGTGCTAAAAGAACTTGGACGGGTGTCTCAAAGGTTCAAATACGGACGGCTGCTGAAAGAACACGGACGGGTACTGAAAGAACACGGACGGGTGTCTCAAAGGTTCAAACAGGGACAGGTATTGGCTATAAAGTTCAGACACGGACGGGTACTAAAAGAACACAGACTGGTGTCTCAAAGGTCAATACGGACAGGTATTGGCTACAAAGTTCAATCACGGACGGGTGATGAAAGAACACGGACGGGTGTCTAAGGTCGATACGGACAGGTATTGAAAGAACAGAGATCACACAAAAAATTTACTGGGATTGAAATGCTAAACTAAACACGGACGAGTGTCAATAGAACACAGACGAGTGTTTAAAATCAATACGGACGAAGTATTGAGGAAATGAAAATGGACACAGACGAGTGTCAAAAGAACACGGACGAGTGTCGAAAGAACACAGACGAGTGTTTAAAATCAATACGGACGAAGTATTGAGGCAATGGAAAAGAACACGGACGAGTGTCGAAAAAACACAGACGAGTGTTTATCGCTAACAACTTTGAGGGGATAACCCAAAAGACCACCTGGACGAAAGGGTGAAAAAAAAGAACCCACAGATTAACGACCCTGATAAACAAACTTTACAGGGGTATACCAAATAGTCTCTCCAAATGACCAAATCCACGGCTTAGGGTATAAAGTTGGACGATATCTCCTGAACTACTATACTTCATGTCGAGGATGCGCTTGACAAACGAGAACTCAAACCTGGCTTATGCTTCGAATGTACATGTTTGAATTTTTCTATGGCATAATGCTCTATACGAAATGGAAATGATACGCTTTTGGGAGGATGCCATGCAAAAATGCTCATGCAATGCAAAAGATCGCTCCAGCAAAATAAATGCTGAAGACGAAGGCAACTCCACCGGGGATGACAAAATAAATTATCCTCTGAATCAAAGACCTTGCTGAGGAAAACCACACTGAAAAATGAAACCCAAAGAGAACTCTCACTCTGCTGGGGATTAAGAATAACAACTACTGAAGATGGAACCCAGAGATCTGCTACGGAAAAGGTGCCAATAACCATTGGACTTAAAACCTGCTGGGGATGTCAACCACCGCTGAACAAACTGTTGCGAGGATTACCACCAAACTCTGCTTGGGGATATCACTGAACTTAACCTGCTGCTAGGGGAGATGACTTTACCCTCACCCTGCTGGGGATTAGATCAAACTATTATTGATGAATATATCCTTCCTGAACGGCTGAGGAAAGTAGACACCAAGACTCTTTGGGGAAGATAACATCTTTGTCCGGAGAAGATATTCCACAAGTCTCCTGCTGGAGATACAACAACATCCACCTTAGGGTCATCAACTTCTGAATGCTCGCTGGGGAATAATAATCAAAACACGATTCTGGCTGGGGAAACAATCCCCTGCACTCCTACTGGGGAAATAATCCTCTGCGCTCTTGCCGGGGAGAGTATGCTCTGCTGAGGCTGATGAACTTTCAGTGCTGGGGAGAGTAACTCTACTGGGGAGAAACCTTGCTACCCTGCCTGACCTGCCTTTATGGTCATAAATGGCCCTTTGAACTTTCCACCTACCCCAGACCACCAGGTCAAATGGAAGGAATCATCTCAAGAGGATTTTATAGAAGACCGGGCGTTCACACTGCCTCAGTGTCTTCAAACTCTTGGAGAGATTCATCAGATCTCGACATAACTGCCCCAGACTGCATACTCTATGAAGTAACTTGCCTCGAAAGGCTTGTAATGACTTGGAATATTCTGCCCCGGTACTTTAAACCTTGCAGAGGTGCTTTCAAATAACCGTCTTCAGGAATGGATAACTTCTTGTGCTCTTGAGGTGGCCTGCCCCAGTACGAGCCTTGAAGTGAATTTGCCTCTGACCGACTGGTCTGCGAGAGATTTGTCAAATCTCGACGTGATTTCCCCTGTTTGGCTGCTTTAAGGAGAGTTTCCAATGTGACTTCTTCGGTTTGGCTACATCTTATCACCACTCACCGGGAACGCCCAGGTTGCGCACAGTTTCTTGGCCACA
Source organism: Lathyrus tuberosus (assembly GCA_022829125.1). NCBI lineage: Eukaryota > Viridiplantae > Streptophyta > Magnoliopsida > Fabales > Fabaceae > Lathyrus > Lathyrus tuberosus. Next base: position 735,820 of record JALAZF010000199.1, on the reverse strand, counting down.
TGTCCCTTGACATGACTGTCCTTCAGAATTTTCAAGCATCTCAACTAGGCTTGATTAAGCTTCTCGACTGACGTTCATTGTGTAAGCTCCCCTGACGCTTAAGCACATGCAAGCAGAAAATCCTTATTATGAGAATGACAATTCTAATGCAACACACATGTTAACCTTGAAGTTTTATTGAAAATGCATCGCCAAGCCTTATGAACGAATCACTAGCTGGGATGCGACATTGACTATTGAATGGAAAACAATACGCACATGCAATACCAACAAAAATCTCATTAGCACAACTCATGTGAGTCAGGAACACTATCTCGCTGAAGTGCACATTCAGAATAAACCCTGCTTCAATTAGGACTTTTAAGGGTTGTAACATGACTTGGTTCACGGTTTCACAAAAAAGGATTTATGGCTCAAAATTTTGTTTGTACCCACCCATTATCCTTGATGTTCTCCAGTCCTACGTCTAGTTAATTTGGAAAAAGCGTTCACCTTTCGAAAGGATTCTATGTCGAGTGACAGTTAATGGACCCACGAGGTTTTTGAAGTGGCAGTCACCCATTTTGTGCCTTTAGTGTTTTGCAGTCACACGACTTGTTCTTTATAGAGGATTTTTCTTTTGATCATTTCTTTTTGCTTTTCGCTTTTTTTTCCTGATTTTGCCTGGACTGACTCTTTTTGGATCTTGCGATTTTGAAGTCCAGCGGGATGCCCTAACTTTTGCCTAAGTCGCTTATTTTCAAGTTTGGACTTAGCGGCCTTTCTTTTTTTTTTTTTATTCTTTTTTTTGAACAAATCGTGTGACACTGGTTGTCTTGACTTCTTTGAAAGGATTGTGACAACTTCACTCTTTGCGGTGAGGGATAACCATTGTGGTCTCACGTCTCTTGACCTCCTGATATATGAGGAAAGAAAGGTAATGGATCCTCAGATGCACACTCCTTTCGAAAGTTGAACGCTCGGTCAAATCAACTGACAACTACCCTGCCCCTAGGTTAGATGTGAGGGTTTTTTCGAACAAAAAGAAACTTCTACTTCAAGGCTCAACAGGGTTGACAAGGGTCTATCTCCCTTATATCTCTGGTGTTTGGGGATTTGAAGCAATGCCTGTACATCATCAACAGGGTTTTATCCAAAAGCACACAACCAAAGATTTAGCGTTTTTCACTTCATCATCCTCCCTCAAGAGTTTAAGGCAAGAAAGTTGGTATTGCAATGCATATAAACATGATATGAGTGCATAAAAGTAAAGTACCTCAAGGACAACACATTCATTGCATTAAAATCATCATTCAACATATAAACAAGTTTTTTTCATGCAAACATTGTACTATGAAACAATGAAAAAAATACACATGAAAATGCAGTAAAGAAGCCGAAGATCGCCATTGTTGAGGAGGCTTGACTCCGTCTGGACCACTGGCTTTAGGAGATGACCCTTGAAGTCTTCAAGCTCAAACAGATAAGAGGTTGTCATGCACCACCAAATTTCCCTCTAGAAAGGATATGTACCCCTTATCAATCAACTGTTGTACCTTGGCTTGCTTTGTAATCTTCAATTTAGTGCCCCATGGACCCTCCATGATATCCACACTGCACATAAGGATTGTACCCAAGAGGGTATGGTTCCGGAACAGGCTTCAGAGACTTGGGCTCTACCAATGAGTTTCGAACCAGATGTGGAAGAAGTTGACCGTACGACATAGGAACCGGATGAAGAGGATCATTTCTTCTTTCCAGGTTGTTGCAAGGCCTATGCTGATTCTAACGCTGATACTTCTGCTGCTGATGCTGATTTGTGCCTTCCTCTCACTCAGGCACTTTCATCCTTAAACTCGGCTTAGGAACAGGCAATAGTTGTAGACGTGGGGATTCTAAGACCAAGGACTGCAAGAAATGCCCCTGACTTGATGTAGCTTTGAGAGAGACAACAGGGATATCCACTTCTTTTTCAGCAGCTGGAGTAGGACCACCTTGTATACTTACACCGCCCGGCGTGAATTCAATTGCCTTTGCATCAATCAGATCCTAAACCTTATGCTTAAAGGCCTTGCATTTCTCCACAGTATGCCCTGGTGCCCCAGAATGGAAATCACAGTGAGCTCCTGCATCATAACCCGGTGGGGGAGTACTAGTAAGAGGAGTCAAAGTCCTTAACTGGACCAAATGAAACTGAAGTAGATGTGGCAACAGGTGAGCATAAGGCATAGGAAGAGGATCAAAGATTCTTTCAGGTTGCTTCATCCTTTGCACATACTTCTTAACCTTGGGGTTGTCTTGGAATTCTGGACCTTTGGGTTGCGCAGAAAACTCACGAGGCAAATCACGCCTTGAGGGAGATCCCGCAGGCAATGGGGAACAACAATTTCTGTTACAGCTTCAAGCATAGGGTTGCCATCCTTTCTGAGCACACTTCTCACGACCTCCGTAACCAGGCTCATCTGTGTCTTTAGTTGATTGACCTCTTCCTTTAGCATTCTCTAGTCTTGAATCAACGTTTGCATGTTCCCTATAAACTGCCCCATTTGGCTTCGTACTTCCTTCAATTCCGCTCGAATTTGTTCCATGATCAATTTCTGACTGGCTTGAAAAGTTAAGTCTGCAATTCTGAAGAAGACCAGATCAGGACAAGAATAACCAACCTCGAACACCTGTTATGCATAATGATTATGGATATGCAAATGCAAATGAACATGTTTGAATATTCGTAGGGCGATCCACCCCTTGATTCCAGTTTAATAACAAGATAGAGCGGATCTTCTGCTCATATATTAAGAAAATTAGAGAATAATCACTTGTCACCAATTACAACCCAAGATACAGATAGAAGTCTGAATACGACAATCAAAGATCCCAACCAACAATCCTGGTGGTGATCCAAATGTAATAGAAGAGAAATAGAAAACTATGGCATGTCATCAAAGTCTACAAGTGACAATCCTCCCTAACCATTACGCTAGGACCCTCACTTCTAGGTATCTTCACTTCGGCTTGAATCTTCAACTCCTCTATAGTAGCTATGGCCTCGTTGAGTCGCTCTTCGACTGCTCTTCTCTCGAATATTCCTGATAGGATCTCTTCATCTTTCCTCTTGAGCTTCAATTTCAGACTCTCAATCTGTTCCACATACTTATCTTCTTTCTGTTTGTTGGCAGTTATTGTAGTATTTCTGTAAGCATTGAACTTGTGAATTTTTGAAAAAGTCTTAGCCAAATCATCCTTCTTAGACTTGAGAACCTTGCTAACACCCTTTAGAGCTCGCCCTACCTTCTGCTTGGCTGTGACCTCGTCAGCTAGCTCTTTTTCTTTCTTAGCGAGAAGTTTTGTTTTCACCTTGGCAACATGGACAGCTTCACCTCGCTCATGCTTCAGCTGGTAGATCTCTCTATGTGGCTCATTATTCTCTTCTCGAAGCTTCTCTTTTTCAGCCCATAACTTGTTAAACCTCTCCATCTCAACTGTGGTTGGAGGCTCACTCAGCAAGGGGTAAGATGGTGATTCTCTGGAGAATGGCAGAAGCTCCTTCTCTACTCTTTTCTGAATCCAATCTTCGTATGCAGGAAATGCTCTATTGTTACTCTTTCCAAAAGAAGTCTTCCCATTCTTGTGACGGTCTTCCTAAGTATTTGTAGCTTCCTTTAACAGTTCTGGGTTGACTTCCCCACTCAAGTACAGAGATTCTCGGACATCCTCGTCCTGTGGCGGCTCTTTCAAAGCATACCCAAATTGCCTAATAGCAAGAATAGGGTTATAGTTAATTCCCCCTTTCCTTCCTATTAGAGGCACATTCGGGTACCCTCCACAACTGATCATGATCTCCTGGCCTAACAAGTCACGGTTGATCCAAATCAAATTATTTGCTCTTAACCCCATCAATCTCTTGGACCAATCTAGCGTCCCTTGAGTGTCTACGAATGCCCCAGATTTGGGAAGGCAATCAGCAAACCATTTGTAGAAGATCGGAGTGCAAAAATTAAGGGGTCCTCCCCTCCTCTTCTCATTCTTATAATGCATTGAGTGATGCAGATCTCCTAGTAACATAGGCACCGGATTCTTCATGGTAAATACCTGGACAACGTGCATGTCTACGAAATCCTTTACATTTGGGAACAACACCGCTCCATAGACGCACATAGCCAAGATTGCGTTAAAAACCGACCAACATCCAGCCTTAGCATGTATATCAGCCTGATCTACCAAAAACTTTATGTGAAAGCCTTTACACCCCCCTTTGTTGGCAACGTTGCTTTTCAATAAAGATTGATCCAAATGTAAAGCAGTGGAGACCTTCTCCAAATCGGGAAGCTCTTTAGAAGGATAGAAATGAGCCTCTTCTTTGACGGAAGCATCCAAAATGAGAGCAAACTCCTCCAAGGTTGGAGCCAAAAGATAATAAGTGAATAGAAAACACCGCAGGTGAGGGTCATAGAATTGCACCAGAGTGTGCAAAGCTCTATACTCGTACTCAGTAATGTTGCGGGCAAAATTCAGAATTCTTCCATACTCTCCTCTAAAGTCTGCCAATACCCCGGGCTTTGCCATATCCAAGATCTTATGAACAGAATCCAAAATAAGTTGTGGGAACTTGTACACGATGATGTTCTTTTTCTTCTCAGTGTCACTACTCATCTTCAATAGTCTTCATAAACTGGAATCAAAGTTAGGATACAACCCTACAAATGAACAAACATGTTAGAATGCAAAACGATGATGCAAATGCACACACAGGATCAAGGTATCCATAGTGTTCAATACTGCTGTTGTTCCACTGACTGAATAAGACCCAGAATACCAGAAACCCAGACATTCAGAGTAACGGCCCACTTAAAATACCAGAATACCGGGATGATAAATTACACTGATAGGGAATTCGGAATACCGGGTATGTTGAAGGTCAAGGTTACCTGCAAACCTGTAAACACCCCGCCCCTCTCACATGTGGGTTCTAGAAAATGAAAGGTCCTCAGCTTCTGGCACTGAGGTCGAGAAGCAATAGTAAATTCATCCTTCTGGGTACAGTACTATCGCCAATCGAGGAGCGCCTCCACTTATTCCCCCAAAAATATGGTAATCCTATAGCAAGTTCCCAGCATTGGGTCCTTGGATCGAGAAGCGTAATGGGTTTGCCATTTCTGGTCTGCCATTATCACCTCTCGAGAGGAGTGCCGCAACTGAGTCCTCGGGAAATGGTCGCCAGAGTCGACAGTTTTCTAAGTTACATTCCATCGTCTGCACCAATGCGCAGGATAGCATATTGCCAAAGAAAACCTCGTCTGGATGTGGAGTTTTCATGTATATTACGTCTGGACAAACACCACACAAGTCACACTACTTTCCACGCTACGCCTAGGTGTATGCTCAAGCCTGGGTATTGGGCTTTTCTCTCATGAATCCACCCACCCAACAGAACAACAACTGCAGAACAGTATGGTAACAATAATCACAAATGCAATAAAATGCAGTAAAATACAGTAATATACAACATAATAAAGCACAACAGTAAACACCCAATGAAATAAAAACAAACAAGCGCTAGGATTGACTCGCATAGGGGATGGACCAGCAAGAGGTCAATCTTTCCCCAGTAGAGTCACCAGCTGTCGCAACTGTGAAAAAACAACCGGCGAGAAAACTAGAACAGAAGAGTCGCCACCGAAGGTTATTTATCCCGACACAGGGAAGGGAAACGATCGAAGAAAACCTAGAAGAGGGAAAGACATGGTCATCGCAACCATAGTCTGAGTTCGGGAGTCGGTTACGCGAGGGGAAGGTTTTAGCACCCCCACGCGTCCATCGTACTCGACGGGATCCACGCTTGTTGTCAAATCAAAATGTGAGTTATCCTAAAGTCTACGACTAAACAGAAAACGGAGATGGGGAAGACTAAGACGGACTCGCAAGGATTAACGTAATCCAATGCCTATGTATCTTCGTGGACAAACGAAGAATCAGAGTCAACGTAGTTTGACAGACTACGCACTAAAGGGGGGAGGTTGCTCGTCGAGATATCACATCTCATGCTTACGCATCCTCAATCGGACGAGAGAGGGGAGGTCAGAGCAGTCGTAGTTCGACCTAACGAGGTCTTTATGTTTTTTACGTGAGCGACGAGCTCTTTTCTGAAAATGATTTAGAACCCAACAATTCTGAAGGATAAAAAAGATTTGAATTTGTTTTGTGTTTTTTAGACAGAAGTGGATTGAAGTTAGTTCATAACTTACATTGCACCAAAATCTACCATGCGGGAACGAATGCGTCGCATGGTCGCCCCCAATGGGATGTATGCTAAACACTCTAGAAGAGGAGGGGAGACCCCTCGTTCTTCATTTCCTACACTTAAGGCTCGAGCGCAATATACGTTATATTTATTAAGTGTTTTAGGAGTGTTATGAGATGAGAAGAGAAGACTCAAGGGAAAAGAAAGCACTAAGGGGAATTTTATCCTAATGTTGTCATACAAAGATGGACCTAAGGTTGAGTTTAAAAGGGAAACATCTACCTAAGTTAGCATGCTTGGATCGAACCCTAATGTCTATCCCACTCCAAGCTTAATCAAAGATTAAGTTGGACTAGGGAACCCTAAGGGAGCAAGCAAAAGCAAGGCAAAAACCAAAGCAATAAATAAAAAACAGCAACTACCACAGCGCCCTAGCACCTGCACAGCAGTAAATTCCAACCAATACACCAAACAGCATTCAACAACTCATGTTTCAGCACACAAATAGGTGTAAAAGGCCAAACAACAGCACATACAACAGCACATATACGTATAGACAGCAGTGGAAACAGGGCAGTAAGCAATCGAAAACGATTCCAACATGGCATATGAACATGCATCAAGCGTTACACATTCTTCAATCAAACATGATCACAATCACCCCAAACACCATGATAACAATTCTTGAAAACATCATGAGAGAATGCACAACATTAAGTATATGAACAAGTCAAAACAAGTATGCATCTCATGAAATTAAATTCAAGCAAGCATGCACAACACAACAACTCCAACACACCAGCAATAATTCACAACTAACATGCTCAAGGAGGGTGTGCAAGGTGTTCATCACATCAAGAAATCAACAATACAAACATGAACATTCATCGATGAAAACCAAGAATCGCGTGTCGGAAAATCATGTTCATACAAGGGTGTGAGGTGCAACAACATCAAAACAGTCCACAAATATGAATCTCATCAATCCATGAAGATTAAAAATGAAACGGGATCAAAACATGCTAAAAAATGCACAAAAAACACACTCTGTAGCAGTGTTAATCGATTAACCAATTGCAGTGCAATTAGGTTAATCGATTAACAACCCTTGCAAAATTTACACTGGTTAATCTATTAACCTAATTGCACTGCAATTGATTAATCGATTAACACTGTTCTGGCAGCAAAAAATTAGTTTGAAAAATCACTTTCCAGCAGCAAAATCACTTATGCAATCACTCCAAATGATCATGTAATCAACAATGCACGAAAATTAAGTTCAAATACAGTATTCAAACATCATTTAGATCCAATAATCATCAACATTAAGAATCAAATTCAAGAAAATGGATCAAAATCAAACAACAACCAAAGATCTACATTGAATAAGTTGTAAATAAGCTAAATCAAGTATAGATCTAAGGAAAACCAACCTACAAAGCTGAGATTTGCTTTGGTAATTGTTGCAAACGAAAATTGATGAATCCAAGCAAGAAATCAAAGATCTATGCAAGAAACTTCAAGATCCTAGCAAGAAGCTTCAAGATCCAAACAATGTGATGATTTTGCTTCAAGCTTCCTCCAAAATAAGTTCAAAACGCTCAAATCCAAGAGTAAAACAGTAGCAAATTCAAGATTCTTTCAAGAATTAGTGAATGGATGAAGGTTTAGTTCCAAGATCAACAAATTTCAATGCAAAATTTGTTGGACTTTGATGGTGGAACTTTGAGTGAGGGTTTTGAAATGAGAGAAAAGTTGAGAGAAAATGGAGTGAGATGTGTAGAAAATTCAGAAAATGAATCAAGGTGATGAGAGGTTTGGAGTTGATTAGATTAAATAACCCCTAGGTTAGGAGTTAAGTTTGGGTTTGGAGTGAGGTTTGGTGGGTGGAAATGGGGTGAAAAATGAATTAGGAAAGGAAATGAGGAATTAGAGTGGAAATAATTTGAATTTTGGATGGAAAATCATTCTCTCTAGATCCTTCTACTGGTGTGAAATTTGAATTGGTGAATAAAATTTGAATACCAAAAAGTGCAGTGCTGAAAAACGAAGTATTTGGGAAAATTTTGCCTTGGTTAATCGATTAACCATTTTCAGTACAAAATGTGTTAATCGATTAACACAAGGAAAATTTGAGTTTGGCGCCTTTTGGAGGGAAACTTGGAGAATTACCTGATTCCACTTGTTCTGAGCCATGTTAGACCTTTGAAACTTGCCATTTGACATTAACACTGAAACACACTTGAAATATGCTGTGAACTCCGTTTCGTACTCGGAATACTGCTGAAAATAATCATCTGGTGCTGAATCGCTGATCAAAAAAGACTGCCAGAGCTTCTGATTATCAAATCATCTAATGAGCAAAATAAATGCTCAAAAAGACTTTGAAAGCTATCTGCTTAGCCCTAAACACTGTTGGAATTTCTTTTGAACTGGACGAGCTGAGCTGCTGGAAAATACCCTGATCCCATTGCAAAAAGAACCATGTAAATGCAGAAATGACGATGCAAATGAAATGAAGCATAAGCCAAAAAGAGTTAGAAACAAGGGGCAAATTTTGGGGTGTTACACGCCTGCAATGGTGTTTTGTGGCACTTGCCATGTAAATATGGTACTTGCCATGTTTTATGACGACTGCCACCTTTCCCCACTTAAAATAATTTTGTTTTAATTAAAACAATGCAAGTGGATCCAACTCATCCTGAAAAAAGAAAAAGGCATGGCCTACACCTTTGCTCCAGTCTCATCAGCACACAAAAACCTAACCTATTCTGATCACTTTTGAAGACTTTTTTTTATGCTAGCTTGCACGAAGAAATGTGAAAAAGGGTAAACTTGGCAAAATGAGAAATTAGACCATACCTCAAGCTCTCCTTTTTTTCCTATAAATAGGACGTTACTCTTCAGTGAAAGACACACCAGATTCACCCCAAAAATACAGGCTGAATACTCTTCTTTTTCTCCCCCACTTGTTCTTGAAAATCTGCAAGTACGTTGTTGCAAGAGTCTTGGAGAAGAAGCTCATCATTTATTTCAGAACATGTACCTGTGAAGAGGCAGTGGACCATCTCCACTAGGTAACACTTATTCCTTTTTTATTTTGTTTTTAGATGCCATGATCATTGTTCCATACGGTTATCTTGTTTATTATCATGTTCATGTTAATGTTTGATTCTGGAATATATATTGCAAGTATTAATGTGGAATTTTGTTTGATATATTGTAAGCCTGATTCGTGAATGTTGTTTAAAACTAGAAAAAAAAACTGAACATGGATTGGATTAGGTGGCGCTGGCCATGGTTTTTGATGGCACTGGCCATGCATTTGGTGGCACTGGCCATAAGAACATGGCGCCTGCCATGCCTATGTATGGCGCTGGCCATGGGTTTTTTAGGTGCCATATGGCGCCTGCCATGCCTTAGTGTGGCGCCTGCCACGCTTTGGTGTGGCATTTGCCATGGAAAATCATGGCACTTGCCATGAGGAATTGTGGCGACTGCCATATTACCTTTATTTATTTTTTTTCATAATTTTATTTCTCATGGTCATTTTAATTTCATTTTTCTTTCTAAAACTTCAAAACAAAAAATAACAAAAATATGCATAACATTTATGTTTAGTTCTTGGACTTTTTTGTGAAAAATCATCAACTGTTTCTTGAAAACTTTTTTGAGAAATTTAAGAGTATTTTACAGCATGAAATGTTTGCTTGAGATTGTTCCCTTGACTTAAACAATGTCATTATGTTATTTGTGCGTACGGGCTTTTGTTGCTAATTTTCATAACTTAACATGTCTCTGTTTTTAAACTTTGATAATGTTATCTCTGTCGTACTCATTTTGTTCACTTAATTTCAATCCCCTTCAACTCTTGTTTACAAGATGTTATATTCCCCTTCTTCCAAAGGAAAGTCTCTCTATTGACCTCAAAGTCATAGATATCTCATTACCCTTTTAACCTAGCCTTAGGTTTGGAGTCGCCGCACTTCACGTAGGTGTCTTGCTGTCAGACCCTACTTTCCCATGAACACTTCATTCCCTTCGAACCTAGCCTTCCCAAGAGATAGCCATTAATCTCTTATAACTCTTAAACCTTTCTTTAACATATACAAGAGATAGCCATTAATCTCTTCTCCTTCACCAACCTTTAACCCTTCATTCAAATCCTTACATAAGAGATAGTCATTAATCTCTCCTCCTAAACAATCAATCCTCACAAGCTTTGCTTTCAAGCTTTTCACCCTGCTTTCCCTTGGAACCTTGACCACAGTCAAGAATTCCTCACCCCATTGAGGGGAACTACGAATGCTCTGATTCCACTCCCGTCAGGATACGTAGGCACGAGATACAATGTCTTGGCGAGCATACTTAGATACTAACCCTTAGGTCTTCTTAGGACAATACCCGTAACAAGCAAACTTTAGCATAACACAAATAATAACAAGAGGTTCTTGTAGAGTACTACAAATATCTAGGATGCTAACACCTTCCCTAGGTATAACCAAGCCCCGAACCTTAGATCTCTTATTAGGGCTTTCTTCGATCTTTACCCTTTCCTTTGGATAAATCAAAGCTCGATGGTGAATTTCATGTTTTGTGATTCAAGTTAATCAAGAGCTTGGTATCTGATTCTCACCGTAACAGAAAATGGCGACTTCACTGGGGAAAAGTCCCCTAAGAGGGTTAAGCCTATCTTGTTTGTATTTGTGTTATCTTACATGTTTGTTTGCTTTTATATCTGTACATATTTATATCTGTATATATCTGCCTGTGCTTGGGTTTTCTGTATGCAGGATGGTTACTTTGAGTGGTGAGGATAAGTCCTATACCCGGACTTGAGAGTACACCTATGATAGGACGATGGCATATTCAAGGAGACTTTGAGGGATTCGATTCCCGAAAAATTTGACTTGAGACACCATCACTCAGTGAGGCCCTCTTGAGAGTTTTAGTCATGTTAAACGAGTCTATTCGTGAAAACGTCACTACTCTCGGCATAGGTGCCATCGATACTGAGAATCGTAGTTACCACTAACCCCACTTGGCCTTCTAGGATGTAGTGCGAGGACTATGGGGGAGTCTATTCCCGAATTAGTTGCTACACAGTACTACACTCGGATGAGACTCTCTTGAGAATATTATTGACTACCGAGTCATTCGGGAAATCGATAATATCTGAAAGATGGGTTGTTGACTCTGGGAACTCTTTAGAACCCTGTTCTACGGATACAAGAACCCTAGTACATACCCTGTGGTTGGTTGTTTACCCAGACTCCATGCTATGATCTCGAACTCTCGATCCTGTTTCATGTGTTTTGCATCCAGTTTGCATTGCATTGCATTGCATTGCATATCATTTGCATCTTTGCATGTTTCATTGCATGTGTCTGTTTGTCCAGTTACTCATCTCCAGCTGTCTCTATCTTTTAGTGTCACCTATGAGTCGTCAAGCTGATTCCTCGACACCGATACCGGTCTAGAGCTAACTACAGGTGCAAGATGTCAGAGCAAGAGGCACACAATGTTGAGGTCCGAATAGAGATCGATGAACTTAAGTCAAGCATGACAAAACTCACTGAGATGCTTCAAGTTTTGATTGCTAGAGGAGAGCAACCACAAAGAACTGTCATCCAGGAAAGTTTTAAGTGCTGAACCTCCACCGGTTCAAATGCCAACTTTAACTTGGCCCGAGTTTGGTTTGCCACACAACTATTCTCCACCGATTGTATCTACTGCTATGGTTAGTCAGATTGCTATGCCTATATTTCAAGCTCTTGTTTTTGCCGAGCCCATACCTGTGGTCCACGCTGTTACACAAACTGTCTGAGCTCCCTTTGAGAATGCCCTCTTTGAGTACAATGCTGCCAGTGCTCAGGGGGGAAATTGCGAAGACTCAATTGAACCCGAAGTTGTCCGTGAGAAGTTTCAGATCATAGATAATAGACTTAAGGTCGTTGAGGGTATTGACTTCTTCAATGTGGATGCAGACAATATGTGCTTAGTATCTGATCTTGTTATGCCTGCTAAGTTCAAAACTCTAGAATTTGTGAAACACAAGGGTCACTCTTGTCCAAGGGCTCATTTGGTCATGTATCTTCGCAAGATGAGTGCTTATGCCAACAATCAGAAGATGCTTATCCACTATTTTCAGGATAGCTTGAGTGAAGCCTCACTCAAATGGTATATGAGTCTCGAGCAAAATTCCATCCACTGCTTCCAAGATCTCATAAATGCCTTCATGAAGCAGTATAAGTATAACCTTGACATGGCTCCTGATCGCCGCTAGCTGCAAAACATGACTCAACATGAGAAGGAATCTATTAAGGAGTATGCTCAGCGCTAGAGAGAGTTGGCTTCCCAAGTTGAACCTCCTTTGGCCGATAAAGAATTAACTGGAATGTTCATGGATACCCTGTCCCCGTTCTATTGGGAGAAAATGATTGGAAGTGTTTCCTCCAATTTCACTTATTTGGTTACTATTGGCCAGAGGTTCGAGGAAGGACTTAAAAATGGAAAAATGTCAAAGGCTGCTGAATCTTCCAATACTGTGAGGAAATCCTACGGAAACTTCCAGAAGAAGAAGGAAGATCAGACTAACGCTGTAATGGTTGAAGTGAGAAGGCCTCGTCCCCAACCTCAATACATTATTCACCCTACTGTTGTTGTTGTTACTCCCGTGGTTACTGCTTCACGACCAGCTCAAGCTTCCCAACGTCCGACTGCAGGACAAAACCAGTATCGTAATAGGAATCAATTTGATCTTATTCCCATGACATACACCAAAATTTATCCTGGTATGGTTCAACAAGGTTTAATTACCACAAGGCCTATGCCTCCTCCTCCAAATCCTCTTCCAGCCGACTATAGGGCTGATCTTCATTGTGAATACCATCAAGGTGGTGCAGGCCATAATTTGGAAGGTTGCTTTGCATTGAAGGCTAAAGTACAAGAACTGATGAGAACCAAAATCCTATCCTTTAAGGACAATCCCAGTGTCCAGAGTAACCCTCTGCCAGCGCACGCCAAGTGAAGCTTCAGTCGACTTCAGCTCAGCTACTTCTTAAAGATATGACAACTCATCCTTGTGTTTAACTAGTCACTAGGCCTGGTTTTTTGTTGTTTTCATTTTCCTTATTTTGTACTGGCTGTTTGCCTTCAAACTATGTTTGTACTTTCAAAATTAATGAAATGAGCATTGCAACTTTTGATTCAATTCATTTTGTCCACTATTTACATCTTTATGCTTTCCTTTTCAAAAAGTAAATATTTTATTTCTTTTTCCACTTTCTTTTTTATTATGCAAATATTGGAGGGAGGATGATGAAAACATTATACTCATAATTGCTGTTGGTATGCTTTCGAATCAAAACTTTGCTGACGATGTAAGACATTGTTTCAATCCCCTAAACACTGGAGAAATAAGGAAGATAATCCCTCGTTAACCCCTTTGAGCCTAGAAGTATGAGTTTTCTTTCCTTACAAAACACAAAAAACCCTTAAATGTCAACCTTGGGGCAGGGTAGTTCTCAGTTTGACATGGTTATGCATTCTAACACAAGCGCTTCATGCAAGACACCGGTCAGCTCTCTCAAATCAAATGACAATAAAAAAAGAAGAGGTCTCATAACCTCAACAAAGACAATAAGAGGTCTCAAAACCTCATAATACAAAGAAGAGGTCTCATAACCTCAACAAAGAAGAAGAGGTCTCAAAACCTCAGTAAAGACAAAAAGAGGTCTCAAAACCTCAGCAATAAAGGACAACCATATGTTGTAAGGGAGTAATGACAACCTAAGGTGTCTTAATCATCGACAACTATCATCAGATCAATTCCTAGCCTATGGGAATCTGAATGTATATCATGTTTTAACTGAGCTTAGGATCGAAGTTCATCACGAAGATTGGGTGGGAACAAATAAACTTTGAGTTTTTATCCTTTGTTTCATAAACCGTGAACCAGGCCACGTTACAACCCTTAAAAGACCTAACTGAAGCAAGGTTATTTTAAAAGCATACTACAGCAAGGTTCCGTAAACTGACTCCCAAAAATCTTTACAGATCATCTGTTTTGGCATCAGACCTTTCACTTTTAAATATCTTGAACCGCCGTGTTCAGACCAGTGACTCATTTTGCTTTGCATCTTCCAAAAATAATTTTGATTTCAAAAGTTGCATTGACTTTGCTTTAAAATTACCATGTTTGTACAAATACTTTTGTTTGCAAAATGGATTTCCTCTCAAGGAAATTTCAAACAATTAAGGAACTTGGTCGGTGATCCTATCAGGGGCAAGTTCTTTCCAAATCCTGTTGAAGAATCAGTTCAAGAGTTGTTGTTCAGGGGAAAGTCCTTCTCAGAATTGGTTTATCCAGAAGATTTTTCAAGGCTCATACTGGGGCAAGCTTTCCAAATATGCAGCAAAGCAGTCATGTCAAGACTCAGACAAACTGAAGCAATGATCAGTTCATCTACAACAGTCAGCTAATCTGGGGCAGTTAACTTGAAGAATCCCCATACAACTTTCCATCCTTCCTACAAGGATCATCACTTGGATACAGTTTACCAGTGTGGCAGAGATGTGTCCAGCAGTAGCATCTTTAGTCCCCAAGCAGAATGACAGTGATCTCTGTGTTGAGGAATCAATCTTCCTGTCTTGTCTTCTCACCAAAAGAGTCGAGATGTGTCGTCAGCATCCGTATTTGCATGGCATAATTATACCATATGTATATCATGAGTGTTTCATCCTCATTTGCATTTCGTCCGAGGTCGTGTCGTTATCCGCGTCTTACCTTGTGGTTAAAGTCCAGCTTACTTGGCATCTACCAAAACGTTATCTATCCTTTCATTCAGTGCCATTCCTGAATGTTGTCGTTTCCCTGAGCATCTAGTCCTATTGTTGGATGTTTGTCTTCTCTCATTCCAGTGTTATTCCTGGATGTTTATATTCTCTCACTCCAGTGCCATTCCTGGACGTCAGTCTCTTGTGGTCTCCAGTGTCATTCCTAGATATCTTATTCCTCTTGTTTCTCCCAGTGCCATTCCTGGAAGTTTTGCCTCTCTTCTGTAATCCTCATCAAATTTTCTTGGATATCTTTCAGTGTCATTCATGAAAGTCTTATCTGTTTATTCAGTGTCATTCTTGGATGAGTTTTCTCCTTTGCATTCAGTGCCATTCCTGGATGTCTTTCTCACTATCATTCGATACCATTCCTAAATACAATGATTTGCCTTTACTTTCAGTACCATTACTGAAAGTTCACAGTCATTCAATGTTGTCTTGGATACTGTGATTCCTTTTATCCAATGTTTTCTTGGATTTCACGTTTGTTCATATTCATCCAATGCTTTCTTGGATATTGTGATTCCTTTTATCCAATGCTTTCTTAGGTATCTCCTTGCTCATATTCGTTCAATGCTTTCTTGGACGTTGTGGTTTCTTTTTATCCAATGCCTTCTTGGGTTTCACCTTTTGTCTCACTTGCATCTGATGCCTTCTCAGATGTTAGTTCTTGTATTGGCTGGAATTTTGGTAAAACAAAGTTGAACAATGTTGATGTCATAAGTCTGATGTCTTAACATTTGGTTCCTAACATTAGTTGTTGCAGGGTTGAAGTTTTATATGCTGATGTTAAAGTTGATGTCTTGACATCAGTTATCAGAACATTAAAACATCAGGCTGTGATGTTTTAGGGCTGCGCACAAAAGTTTGTTTTGAGAAGATCTGTTTGAGAGATTGTGTGCGAATATCTTGGAGAAGATATTTTAAGTTACAATCAGATTTGGAGCAGATCCTGTTGCTATGTTTAAGGGCTGTTTGATTTAAAAAGATTTGAAGATCAAATCTGTTTTAAATTCTGTTTTTAAAACAAATCAAATCATATTTTTGGAAGAGGTCCAAGCCCAAGTCAAAATTCTATTTAAAGCAGCCTCAACCCTTGTTGAAGATAACGAAGACAAGAGAGCAAAGACTGAAAGTCAAATTTGTGTTTTCGTGTATGTTTTGTAAACCTTTCATGGTTGAATAGGTGTTACTATTTTGGGTTGTAAGTGTATTCACTCTAGAGCTTTTAAGTAAGAGTGTGTTGTTCTTGATCAAAGCTGTTAAGCAAGATCAAGGTGTGGTTTAAAGTGTAATCTTTGGATTGTGTCACTGAGGTGATTTAGGGAGTGAGTGGTTTCTCATATCTAAGTGGTCTCTTAGGTAGAAGTGTCATTGGGTAGTGATTAAGATTAGTAGATGTCAACTGGGATTGTTGAGTCTGTAATTTAATACTACTAATAGTGAATTTCCTCCCTGGCTTGGTAGCCCCCAGACGTAGGTAGTTAGACCGAACTGGGTGAACAATTCATTGTGTTGATTTACTGTTGTTATAGCCTTGTTCATATTAGCAGATTGTGTTATTGTGACATCACACTTAACATCACACATCTGATACCAGAATTTCAATTGGTATCAGAGCAGGCATCATGCTCTGCATCTGGGTGAGATCTAGGGCTGATACTTTCTGGTGCAATAGATAAGGAAAGTGGTGGATTTGTGAATAGACCCCCTATTCTAGATGGATCAAATTATGACTATTGGAAACCTCGTATGGTTACATTCTTGAAGTCTTTAGACAGCAGGGCCTGGAAGGAAATTTTGAAAGAATGGAAACATCCTGTTATTGTGGAAAAAAATAAGAATGGGAAGGAAGTAGAGGGTAGCTCAAAACTGAAACCTGAAGAAAAATGGACCAAGGAAGAAGATGAACTTGCCCTTGGGAATTCTAAAGCCTTGAATGCCATATTCAATGGTGTTGATAAGAACATCTTCAGGTTGGTCAACACTTGTGAAGTAGCTAAGGAAGCATGGGATATCTTGAAGACTACTCATGAAGGAACCTCCAAGGTTAAGATGTCAAGACTTCAACTTCTGACAACAAAGTTTGAAAATCTGAAGATGAAAGATGATGAGACCATTCATGACTTCCACATGAACATTCTTGAGCTGTCCAATGCTTCTAGTGCTTTAGGAGAAAGAATGACTGAAGAGAAGCTGGTAAGGAAGATTCTCATATCCCTTCCTAAGAGATACAAAATGAAGGTGACTGCTATTGAAGAAGCTCAAGACATCAGCAAGATGAGAGTTGATGAGTTAATTGGTTCTCTTCAGACATTTGAATTAGGGATGAATGAGGAATCTGAAAAGAAGACCAAAAGCATAGCATTGGTGTCTAAAGAGAAAGAGTGTGATCCTAAGACTGGGGAGGAGCATTCAAATGCTATTGCTCTGCTGGGAAGACATTTTAACAAGGTTCTAAAAAGGATAGACAGGAGCTACAAACCTAATGTCAAGAACATCACATCTGACACCAACAGATCAGGAGATCAGAGGAAGAAAACTAGAGATGAAGAAAAGACCAATAATGACAAAGGAGTTCAATGCTTTAAGTGTGAAGGGTATGGTCATGTCAAGAAAGAGTGTCCTACATATCTCAAGAAGCAGAAAAAGGGGTTATCTGCTTCCTGGTCTGATACTAATAGTTAGAGTGAATCTGAAGAAGAATCAGCTAAGCTTGTTAGAGCTATGATTGGGGTTTGTGAGTCAGATGATGATTCATGTGATGATGAGGTTTCTTATGAAGAGCTTACTGCCTCTTATAAAGAACTGTGCATGAGAAGTGAACAAGTCTGTCGTGAAGGAGAAAAGCTAAAGAAAATCATAGTGAAGTTAGAAGCTAAAAAAACTGAACTTGAAAATGAAGTTAGTATGCTTAACTCTAAACTGGATTCTATGACCAAAACTGTCAGAATGTTGAACAATGGTACTGATGCTCTAGACAACATTCTTAGTATTGGAAAACCTGCTGGAGACAAAAGTGGTTTGGGATTCAACAATAGTGCAGCTTCTAATGATGTTATTACCATTTCCAAACCAGTGGTGTTACAACAGATGTTTAAACATCCTGACAGGATTCCTTCTAGGAAGAAATTCAGGCACTGGAGATGTCATCATTGTGGGCATTTTGGACACATAAAGGCTTACTGTTATAAGCTACATGGGTATCCTCAGAAGACACATCAGTATACTCCCAGACAGAAGTTTCACAAAGGTAATAAAGCCTTCAATTAAAAGAAGCAATGGGTTCCAAAAGGTAAAGTTACCAGCTTAATAGCTCACACTTCTCTTAGGGTTTCTACCAAAGAAGACTGGTACTTTGATAGTGGCTGTTCAAGACACATGACAGGAGTTAAGAATTTGTTGGTAGATGTTAAGCTCCAGTCTTCAGGTCATGTAACCTTTGGTGATGGTGTCAAAGGAGAAATCAAGGGGATGGGAAAGCTGAATTGTGCTAGTGCTCCTAGACTGGATGATGTTCTACTTGTCAAAGGGTTGACAGCAAATTTGATCAGTATTAGTCAACTTTGTGATCAAGGATTCAAAGTAGACTTTACAAAATCTGAGTGCAATGTCACAAATGAGAAAGGAGAAGTCATCATGAAGGGTGTTAGGTCTAAGGACAACTGTTATCTATGGGTGCAACAAGACTCAAGTACCTCAACATGTGTGTTTGCTAGAGATGATGAAGTCAAAATCTGGCATCAGAAGTTGGGACATCTTCATCTGAAGGGAATAAAGAGAATCATATCTTCAGAAGCTGTCAGAGGAATTCCTAAACTCAATATTGAAGAAGGAAGAGTTTGTGGAGATTGTCAAATAGGGAAGCAGACCAAAATGTCACATCATAAGCTTCAACATAACACCACCTCCAAAGTTTTGGAACTTCTTCATATGGACTTGATGGGACCTATGCAGGTAGAAAGTCTAGGTGGGAAGAAGTATGCTTATGTTGTTGTAGATGACTATTCTAGGTACACTTGGGTAAGCTTCATCAAAGGAAAAACAGAGGTGTTTGATGTATTTAAAGATTTATGTCAAAGACTCCAAAGAGAGAAAGAGAGCAATGTCATCAGAATAAGGAGTGATCATGGGAGGGAATTTGAAAATAGCAAGTTTGCTGATTACTGCTCTGCTGAAGGCATTAGTCATAGGTTTTCCTCTCCTATTACTCCTCAGCAAAATGGAGTTGTTGAAAGGAAGAACAAAACTCTCCAAGAATCTGCTAGAGCAATGATTCATGCCAAAAAGCTTCCTTACCATTTCTGGGCTGAAGCCATGAACATTGCTTGCTATATTCATAACAGAGTTACTTTGAGAAGGGGCACTTCAGCTACTCTGTATGAACTGTGGAAAGGGAGAAAGCCAACTGTGAAGTACTTTCATGTTTTTGGAAGTAAATGTTACATTCTGTCAGATCGTGAACAGAGGAGAAAATTGGATCCTAAAAGTGATGAGGGAATCTTTCTAGGATACTCTACAAATAACAGAGCTTACAAGGTTTTCAACTCCAGAACAAAGGTTATGATGGAGTCTATAAATGTGGTCATTAATGACATTGATAAGCAGGAAGATGCTGATGTCCTGGATGATGTTGAAACATCGGTTGAAGAAGTCACAACAGAAACTGAAGACAGAAGTGGGTCTCCCGGTCCTGTTGATGTTGAGCCTGAACCTGAACAATCTAATAAAGAACCATCTATTAGAGTGAAAAAGGACCATCCAAAGGAGCTTATCATAGGTGATCCTAAATCAGGGGTTAGCACTAGATCAAGAGAGGTTGTGTCAAATTCTTGTTTTGTTTCCAAAATTGAGCCCAAGAATGTCAAAGAACCTCTGACTGATGAATTCTGGATTAATGCCATGCATGAAGAGCTGGAACAATTCAAGAGGAATGAAGTGTGGGATCTTGTTCCAAGGCCTGATGGAGTTAATGTGATAGGCACCAAGTGGATTTACAAGAATAAATCTGATGAACAAGGAGTGGTCACAAAAAACAAGGCTAGATTAGTTGCTCAAGGATACACTCAGGTTAAAGAAATTGATTATGATGAAACCTTTGCTCCTGTGGCAAGACTGGAATCTATCAGATTAATCTTAGGGGTGGCCTGTAATTTCAAATTCAATCTTTTTCAGATGGATGTTAAGAGTGCCTTCTTGAATGGTTACTTAAATGAAGAGGTGTATGTTGATCAACCAAAAGGATTTATTGATCCATTTCCTGACCATGTTTACAAACTAAGGAAAGCTCTCTATAGGTTGAAGCAAGCACCAAGAGCTTGGTATGAAAGGCTTACTGAATTCCTGTCTGTGAATGGCTACAGAAAAGGAGGGATTGACAAGACTTTGTTTGTTAAAGAGGAAGGAGGAAAACTGATGATAGCTCAAATATATGTTGATGACATAGTATTTGGTGGGATGTCAGATGCAATAGTGAAACATTTTGTGGAACAGAAGCAGTCTGAGTTTGAAATGAGTCTTGTTGGAGAGCTAAGCTATTTTCTAGGTCTACAAGTTAGACAAATGGAAGACTCCATATTCATATCCCAGAGCAAGTATGCAAAAAACATTGTTAAGAAGTTTGGTCTGGAAAATGCTAATCACAAGAGGACACCTGCTCCTACTCACTTAAAGTTGTCCAAGGATGAACATGGTGTGAGTGTGGATCAAAGTCTATACAAAAGCATGATTGGTAGCTTATTGTATCTCACAGCTAGCAGACCTGATATTTCTTTTGCTGTTGGAGTGTGTGCCAGATATCAATTTGTGCCTAAAGTTAGTCACTTGAATCAAGTGAAGAGGATTCTAAAATATGTGAATGGGACTAGTGACTATGGAATGCTTTACAGTCATGGATCAGGCATTGAGTTATGTGGTTTTTGTGATGCTGATTAGGCAGGGAGTGCTGATGATAGAAAAAGTACTTCAAGAGGTTGCTTCTTCTTAGGGAATAATCTGATATCATGGTTTAGTAAAAAGCAGAACTGTGTGTCTCTGTCTACTGCTGAAGCTGAGTACATAGCAGCAGGGAGTAGTTGTCCTCAACTTGTTTGGATGAAGAATATGTTAACAGAATACAATGTCAAGCAAGATGTCATGACATTGTACTGTGATAATTTGAGTGCTATCAATATCTCTAAGAACCCTATTCAACATAGCAGAATTAAGCATATTGATATACGTCATCATTTTATTAGAGATTTGGTTGAAGACAAAGTAGTTGCTCTGGAACATGTTGCTACTGAAAAGCAGTTAGCAGATATTTTTACCAAGGCCTTAGATGCAAATCAATTTGAAAAATTAAGAAGCAAATTAGGAATTTGCATATATGAGGATTAAATGTGCTGGGAAGTGTCTTGTGCAGTTGTGGTCTTTATTACATATGTTTAGATTAAAGGAAACAGTATTTTATTCAACTGCTGAAAGCATACAAGATTAGATTTTAGTACATCAAAAGCAACATATAAAGGGTCTAAAGATTATCCCAACCCCCTGCATCAAGAAAAGTTTTCCAATCTTCATCCCATTCATCATCAGAAGAATGAAGTTGCACTGGAGGTTTTTTGATGTTTTTCTTGTTCTTGTTGCTCCTGAAGAAGTCCCAACGGCTGTCATTGTTTTGTTCTTCTTCTTCAGTAGATCTGGTTTCTTGACCTTCTGCATGTGGTTCTTCTCTGCATCTTTGCTAGACTGACTCATACTTGTTTGTTTTCTGGTGCTGTTAGAAGGAAGAAGGCTTGGATTTTATAGTTCTATAAGAGTCCATTGTTTGTATCGCCTGACCAGTCAAAGTTTTTGGAATTTGTGTTTCTTGGGAAGCTTGTTATTTGACCATGTCTTAATGGCTGTCAGATCTTTGTGTTTGATGTAGTAGTTGTCCAATTATGGCTAAAAAGGGGGAGAGTTAGCCTATGTGTTGCCTAGTTGTCTGTTGTGGTTCTAGGCTTGAGGGGGAGTGTGCTTGTTTGATTGTTTGAACAGCTGGTATGCTGGTTCTTGTTTTGAGGGGGGGTTTAGCAGATGTTGGATGTGATTGATGTTGTGAATGTTATGAGTATGAAGTTTTTCCGCTGCAGGTACCTCTGATGTTGGCAGAGATTGTTTTAGCCAAAATTAGCCAAAGGGGGAGATTGTTAGTTCTTGTATTGGCTGGAATTTTGGTAAAACAAACTTGAACAATGTTGATGTCATATGTCTGATGTCTTAACATTTGGTTCCTAACATTAGTTGTTGCAGGGTTGAAGTTTTATATGCTGATGTTAAACTTGATGTCTTGACATCAGTTATCAGAACATCAAAACATCAAGCTGTGATGTTTTAGGGCTGCGCACAAAAGTTTGTTTTGAGACGATCTGTTAGAGAGATTGTGTGCGAATATCTTTGAGAAGATATTTTCAGTTACAATCAGATTTGGAGCAGATCCTGTTGCTATGTTTAAGGGCTGTTTGATTTAAAAAGATTTGAAGATCAAATCTGTTTTAAATTCTGTTTTTAAAACAAATCAAATCAGATTTTTGGAAGAGGTCCAAGCCCAAGTCAGAATTCGATTTAAAGCAGCCTCAACCCATTTTGAAGATAACGAAGACAAGAGAGCAAAGACTGAAAGTCAAATTTGTGTTTTTGTGTGTGTTTTGTAAACCTTTCATGGTTGAATAGGTGTTACTATTTTGGGTTGTAAGTGTATTCACTCTAGAGCTTTTAAGCAAGAGTGTGTTGTTCTTGATCAAAGCTGTTAAGCAAGATCAAGGTGTGGTTTAAAGTGTAATCTTTGGATTGTGTTACTGAGGTGATTTAGGGAGTGAGTGGTTTCTTATATCTAAGTGGTCTCTTAGGTAGAAGTGTCATTGGGTAGTGATTAAGATTAGTAGATGTCAACTGGGATTGTTGAGTCTGTAATTTAATACTACTAATAGCGAATTTCCTCCCTGGCTTGGTAGCCCCCAGACGTAGGTAGTTAGACCAAACTGGGTGAACAATTTATTGTGTTGATTTACTGTTGTTATAGCCTTGTTCATATTAGCAGGTTGTGTTGTTGTGACATCACACTTAACATCACACATCTGATACCAGAATTTCATCAGATATTATGAGTTTACCTTTCATTCAAAGCTATTATTGGATGACTGGTTTCTTGGTATCCAATGCCATTCTTGGATCCCTACTTTGTTCATGGTCATCTGATGCTTTCTCAGATATTGTGATTTGTACCTTTCATTCAAAGCCATTATTGGATGACTGGTTTCTTTACATCCAATGCTGTCTTGGATCCCTGTTTGTTCACTTTCATCTGATGCCTTCTCAGATATTGTGATTTGTACCTTTCATTCAAAGCCATTATTGGATGACTAGTTGCTTTTCCTCCAATGCCTTCTTGGATTACCCTTGTTTGCTCACTTTCATCTGATGCCATTCTCAGATATTGTGATTGTACCTTTCATTCAAAGCCATTATTGGATGATTGTTTTCTTTGTATCCAATGCCTTCTTGGATCCCTGCTTTGTTCAGTTTTATATAAAGCCATTATTAGATATTGTGATTTGTATCATTCATTCAAAGCCATTATTGGATGTTTGGTTTCTTTTGTCATTTGATGTTTTTTTCGGATGTGCATTTCTCTGTCTTTTCTGGCTTTTCTTGAAGATCCCGTTTGAACTCTTCAGTATAAGAAAATCCCAGAAAATCTTTTGTTGATGTCTATCCTTTTATTGATCCCCAGTGGAGATCATGTCTTCTTTCTAGGTTTCATGCCCAGTAAGAATGTGTTTTATTTCCCCAATGTCGTCCAATCACCTATAAACCTGTCGTCCCTCTCCCTGGATCTTTCCCCAGTGGAGAATACCTCTCTGGCTACTATCTCCAGTTAGGATCTGTGAGGTTTCCCCTCAGTTTTATTTGTCTATCCCCAGTGTTTCCTCAGAGTCTCCCCAGTGAGTCTCTCTTATTGGTCAGTCTGTATCCCCAGTAAATCTTCCTTGTAGATATTAACCTTATCCTTCCCTAGTAAAGCTCACATGTGGTTGTTTTCTCTTTATCTTTGGCGTTTTGTTTGTCTGCATCTTTGCACTATCATGGCACCATATCATCATAACTAGTAGTTCATTAGCATGTCAACATTTGCATGTCTGTTGCCTGTCCTTAGCATCTTCATTCCATCTAAGGGAGAAAATGTTTGGTTTGCTATATTTAAATATCTTTCACCTTGATGTCCCGAAGATTTCCATTCCTCGTGCCACCCGGTAAAGATATTTAAATAGGGGCAACTGTTGTACCCCAAATTTTACCCCTTAGATGTCATAACATCTTGCACTTACATTTAAGGTTCAATCATCTATGCATTATTAACTAACCCATATCTTTGCTAGTTTGTTTCTTTTTTGAAAATCAAGATTGACACAAGAAAGAGGACAGGAGCAATAAACCAAGTTCTCATGTGTTTCGAGATCACCAAGGCATTTGTGAATGTTGTTGTAAAAAAAAGCAAAAAAAAAAAAAGAAAAATGAGGTGCGGCACTGGCCACAAGGATGTGGCGCCCACCATGAGAGTTTTGTGGCGCCTGCCATAAGTGTATGGCACTTGCCATGAAATACATGGCGCCTGCCATGGTGTTTTGTGGCACTTGCCATGTAAATATGGTACTTGCCATGTTTTATGACGACTACCACCTTTCCCCACTTAAAATAATTTTGTTTTAATTAAAATAATACAAGTGGATCCAACTCATCATGAAAAAAGAAAAAGGCATGGCCTAAACCTCTGCTCCAGTCTCATCAGCACATAAAAACCTAACCTATTCTGATCACTTTTGAAGACTTTTTTTTATGCCAGCTTGCATGAAGAAATGTGAAAAAGGGTAACCTTAGCAAAATGAGAAATAAGACCATGCCTCAAGCTCTCCTTTTTTTCCTATATATAGGTCGTTACTCTTCAGTGAAAGACACACCAGATTCACCTCAAAAATACAGGCTGAATACTCTTCTTTTTCTCCCCCACTTGTTCTTGAAAATCTACAAGTACGTTGTTGCAAGAGTCTTGGAGAAGAAGCTCATCATTTATTTCAGAACACGTACCTGTGAAGAGGCAGTGGACCATCTCCACTAGGTAAAACTCATTCCTTTTTATTTCGTTTTCAGATGCCACAATCATTGTTCCATACAGTTAGCATGTTTATTATCATGTTCATATTAATGTTTGATTCTGGAATATATATTGCAAGTATTAATGTGTAATTTTGTTTGATATATTGTAAGCCTGATTCGTGAATGTTGTTTAAAAATAGAAAAAAAAACTGAACAAGGATTGGATTAGGTGGCGCTGGCCATGGTGTTTGATGGCACATGCCATGGATTTGGTGGCATTGGCCATAAGAACATGGCGCGTACTATGCCTATGTATGGCACTGGCCATGGGTTTTTTGGGTGCTATATGCCGCCTGCCATGCCTTAGTGTGGCTCCTGCCATGCTTTGGTGTGGCACTTGCCATGGAAAATCATGGCGCCTGCCATGAGGAATTGTGGCGACTGCCATATTACCTTTATTTATTTTTCTCATAATTTTATTTCTCATGGTCATTTTAATTTCATTTTTCTTTCTAAAACTTCAAAACAAAAAATAACAAAAATATGCATAAAATTTATGTTTAGTTCTTGGACTTTTTTGTGAAAAATCATCAACTGTTTCTTGAAAACCTTTTTGAGAAATTTTAGAGTATTTTGCAGCATGAAATGTTTGCTTGAGATTTGTTCCTTGACTTAAACAATGTCATTCTGTTATTTGTGCGTACTGGCTTTTGTTACTAATTTTCATAACTTAACATGTCTCTGTTTTCAAACTTTGATAATGTTATCTCTGACGTACTCATTTTGTTCACTTAATTTCAATCCCCTTCAACTCTTGTTTACAAGATGTTATATTCCCCTCCTTCCAAAGGAAAGTCTCTCTATTGACCTCAAAGTCATAGATAACTCATTACCCTTTTAACCTAGCCTTAGGTTTGGAGTCACCGCACTCCACGTAGGTGTCTTGCTGTCAGACCCTACTTTCCCATGAACACTTCATTCCCTTCGAACCTAGCCTTCCCAAGAGATAGCCATTAATCTCTTATAACTCTTAAACCTTTCTTTAACATAAACAAGAGATAGCCATTAATCTCTTCTCCTTCACCAACCTTTAACCCTTCATTCAAATCCTTTCATAAGAGATAGTCATTAATCTCTTCTCCTAAATAATCAATCCTCACAAGCTTTGCTTTCAAGCTTTTCACCCTGCTTTCCCTTGGAACCTTGACCACAGTCAAGAATTCCTCACCCCATTGAGGGGAACTACGAATGCTCTGATTCCACTCCCATCAGGATACGTAGGCACGAGATGCGATGTCTTGGCGAGCATACTTAGATACTAACCCTTAGGTCTCCTTAGCATAATACCATTAACAAGCAAACTTTAGCATAACACAAATACTAACAAGAGGTTCATGTAGAGTACTACAGATGTCTAGGATGCTAACACCTTCCCTAGCTATAACCAACCCCCGAACCTTAGATCTCTTATTAGGGCTTTCTTCGATCTTTACCCTTTCCTTTGGATAAATCAAAGTTCGGTGGTGAATTTCATGTTTTGTGATTCAAGTTTATTAATAGCTTGGTATTCGATTCTCACCGCAACAGTAGTTATTTTAAATTTCATGATTGGTTTTACAAGTATATATGACCTTTTTTTGTTTAATAATAATACCAACTCTATTCTATAACTCTATAAAGTGTTTATTATTCCAGACGATGATAAGCTGGTAATGAAATGAATTTCATATGCTAGTGCAACGTTGGAGGGGCTTTAAGACATAACTCATAAGTT
Source organism: Lathyrus tuberosus (assembly GCA_022829125.1). Taxonomy (NCBI): domain Eukaryota; kingdom Viridiplantae; phylum Streptophyta; class Magnoliopsida; order Fabales; family Fabaceae; genus Lathyrus; species Lathyrus tuberosus. Next base: position 708,875 of record JALAZF010000199.1, on the reverse strand, counting down.
ATTATATTCATATCCAAAGCCTAACTTAAAGCCTCCATATAAGATGTATAAACTTATTGGGAAGAAAAATTGAAAGAAGATTGTCAAGTCTCATAATGCTCTTAAATTATTTGCTAAGAGCCAAAGAGGAAAGGAGGATATGACAAGAAATATCTATCCACATGGATTGTCTCGTGGAGGATATGATAAACTGGAACAAACAATGATTAAAGAAAAAGAAAACAAAGAGAATTAGATTTGGGAGATTTTTATAGAAGCCTTGATCGTAACTCATCTCCACCATCACACCATGAGAAATGGAAGAGAGCATGTTAAAGACTAGATAGGTGGCGAGTTCACATTAGAGGCTACACGCGAAGTTGTTGAAAAGATTATAAGTAGATAACTTTTTGAACATTACTTATTTCAGTTAATTCAATTTGGTAAAGATGAACTTTTATTTGTATTGTAGGATTTGCTGGTTGAAAAATCCAAAGATGGTACCTTTGTGCCACTAGAATGTCATGACATACTGTAGAAATGATTGGAACTGAGGGTCATGGTGGGTGTGTTAGTGGTCTTGGAAGAGGCGTCGGCTTGGGAATACTTTTTGGATCATCTTCAAAGAGTAATGAAGTAATGCACAAGAAAGAAATTAAAGAGCTACTTGATCAAAGGATGGACGAGAGAATATAATAAGCATTAGAAAATGAGCGAGAGAAGATGACTCAGGAGGTGGGGGAGAGTGTGACTCAGGAGGAATGAGAAAGGATGCATTAGGAAGAGCGGGATAGGTTGATCTATGAGGTGTGGAAGAGGTTGATGTAGGAGGAGCAGGAAAATGTGCATTAGAAGGAGCAAGAGAGGTTGACCAAGAAGGAGTGAGAGAAGTTTACAGAGGAGATGTGGGAGAAGTGTACCCGAGATGTGATTGAGGTAAGTATAATTTTGGTTTAAAAAATTTGTGTTGTGTGTTGTTGATTTTATTTGTGTATTTAAGTTATAACAGGTAGTCATTATCAGTCTCCTCATTTTCAACGGCTAAAATATAATATAAAAATTTAAAAAATGTTATAATTACATGTTTCAACACTTTCATAATAAAAGGTTAATACCACTTTATACCTTGCCATATGGGCTAATTTGGATTTACCCCTCTATTAAATATAATATAAAAAATTAAAAATTATTATAATTACATGTTTCAACACTTTCATAATAAAGGGTTAATAACACTTTTTACCTTGTCTTACGGGCGAATTTTGATTCACCATTATGTAAAAAGAAAATGTTGAGATTCGGACTTTAAAATATAAAGATTATGTCATTTAAGATCTTTTAGTCATATGATTCATCCAGTTTACATTTGTGGCGCGCTAACTAGTTAATATTTTTTGTTTTTCTTTTTTATTTCTCATGCCACATATATAAACATTGTCATATCATTTATTAATCCCTCAATAATATTTTATAATGTAAATATAATGCATAATGTGCATAAATTTCCTTTCAACTCCTTATAATTTTCCCTTACATAAAAACACATAAAACTGCCATTGACGACTTGAGCAACGAAGAAGAAGAAGACGCGAAGGTTGCTAAATTGTTGAATGAAGCCTGAAACATTGCTCAAATAGCTTAAATCAATCAAGAAATTTGATTAAAGGTAAAAAAAATTTGCAAATACTCAATGTTTTAATTTCTTGTATTTGGTAATGCATGTGTTAAATGCTTCTATGAAACTAAGATTAAGTATGTTCAAAGTTTTCTTTCATCATAAGGAAGAGTTTGCTAGGGAAATATCATGTTTTATAAAGGTTTTGTTCAAACCATTGTCTATGAACAAAATTATAAAAATATGGGGTTTTTAAGAGGTATTTAATTTGGTACTTGGCTAGGGTTATGAAAGAAATGACTTTAGGATTTAGAGACTTAAAAGGTATAGACGAATCATTAGTGGAAATTAATATGGATGCTTGTGATACATGCTTTGAGCAAAAAAAGTGACGATCATTTATATGTTGAGTATAATGTTAAAGATATCAATATAAAAGTAATGAAGTCTCAATGACTTTATTTGAATGAAACATTGAATCAAGTGATGGAGAAGAAGAACTGGAAGGTATTGTTGATGATGCAAAAAGGGTTAGGTTGATGATAGTGAGTAAGAGAGATCCACTACATTGAATGATGGTTCTGAATTTATTTAAGTGGATATTTCTTGTCGAATAGAGTTGAAATAAAAGGAAAGTCACTTAGATTTTAGGTTTGGGCATCATAGTCACCAATGAAGAAAATATCCCTAAGAAGAAGTTGAATTTGATTGTTCAAATTGTGGTGGATAAGGTTTCTACAATCAAGGGTCTAAAATAAAGGTTGAAGGAGAAGACCAATACTTAAGTGATGAAATGAGTAGCTTACAACCAAACGATTTTATGATGAAAAGTGTCAAAAGTGTGAAACTTTCAAAAAGTGTCACATAAATAAGGACTATGAGTTTAAATTTAGTATGTAATCTAATTCATAAACTTATTTCAAGGATACAATAACTTTATTCTTTGACAAATATTTATTTTGAGTGACATGGGAGCTCGTACGAAGTGGGGATGAGGGTGACCACATTTGGTGCCACCGTCGCCGGTGACTGGGCCAGTGCCGTCGGAGGAGATGACAGTGGAAATCCCTACCACCACATCATAAGATGAGGGAGTGGATACAAAATATTCGAGAGAAACAGTAGTTATCAAAGGATTAGAAGACGAGACTAGGGAGGAAGAATCTGAAAAGGAGGCGGAAATCCTAGGATTGAAAGCTACGACTTGAGGTGAGAAATCAGAGAGAAAGAATGGTTTAGAGGATCGTAAGTTGTGGGTGGATGTTCTGAGTGAGAATCGCAACCCTTCAAAAGGGCTAACGATGCAATATGTAGCTCCAAGTGTCATTAATGGAGAAATGGAAATTGAGATTGAAGAAGACGATATATCATCTGAGGTGACGTTCTGGGAGACAACTTTGATTATGTATGCGCTGGGAGAGGATTTTAGTATGAACATAGTCAAAAACTTCATGCTGAAAATGTGGAATTTTGTGAAGTTACCAGACATGTTCTATCATGATGAAGGGTATTTCATCCTTCGATTCAGTTCTCATGCAGATATGGATGCGGTTCTAAAGGGAGGACCTTACTCAATTAGAAATGTGTCATTGATGTTGAAGGAGTGGAAACCTGATTTCAACCTAAAGAGGGATTTGCTGCGTACTCTACCATTGTGGGTGAAGCTCCCATAACTTCCACTTCATCGGTGGGGTGCCAAAAGCTTGAGCAAAATAGGGAGTGCTATTGGGATCCCTCTAGTTACAGATGAGTGTACAACCAGTAAATTGCATGTTTCTTATGCCCGTATCTTGGTGGAGGTGGACATCACCAAGGAACTGACAAAGGAGATCATGATCAAGGATATGGAAGGAAGAAAACTGACACAAGTGGTTGAATATGAGTGAAGACCACAATTTTGTGAGAGATGTCAAAAAGTGGGACACCAATGCAAACCAAATGGAGGTAATATTGTGAAATAGTGGAAACCTAAAGCAAAGCCACCAGACCTCAACAAAGTAAATGTCAATGACGCTGTCACACAAAAGCAGCATGAGATAGATGCATCAAATGAGAATCAAGTCCAACAGGTGAATAAAGATAAGGAGAAACAATGGACAAAGGTCTCAAAAGCTACAAGAGATAAAGGTAAAAGAATCATTAATGAAGGCTCAAATTCAAATGTGAACTATAATAATAGTTTCGAGGCATTAGGGGTTTTAAATGACCTTCTAATGGTCTTTGATAGGAGACCATGTTAGTCTCTTGGAATATTAAGGGGCTGAATAAATCAGGTAAACTAACGGAGATTAGCTCCCGTCTCCATAAACTAGGTCCTGATATCTTGATATTAATTGAGACTAGAGTGAAAAGAACAAAAACTAAGAAAGTTAGAGAAAAGATCAACCTTTATGATAACTATATTGATAACTATCAATATCATGATAATGGTAGAATATGGATATCATGGAATGATAGGAAAGTTAAAGTTCAACACATTTGCAGCTTTGATCGATATATTCATTGTGGCATTTTTTACAACAAGGGAGAGCTCAAATATTGGCTTACTGCTATATATGCTAAAAACCAGTTGGAATTGAGGAAAAGGCTTTGGAGAGATATTGTGAAGTTGAATAAGACTCAACATGATCCTTGGTGTGCTATAGGGGATTTTAATAATGTGTCTTGTGCTCATGACAGAATTGGTGGCAGACTGGTAACTGACTCAGAATATGCTGATTTACATGATATGATGAATGAGATTGGTTTTATTGAAATGGATAACATTGGTGATTACTTTACCGGGAGTAATAAGAGAACATTGATAAGCAGTTGAAAATTCTACCTCCTAGTGTATCTGACCATGCTCTCATTTGTATTGATGATATGGTGCAGGTCAAGGAAAAGGCTAGAAGATTTCAATTTTATAACTGCATTGTGAACATGGCTGGCTTTGAAGATGTTGTCTAGACTAGTTGGGATAAACCTATTTGTGGTAGTCCAATGTTTGTTCTGTGGCAAAAGTTACAAATACTTAAACCAGACTTAGTGCAATTCAGTAAGTCTGCTTCTAAAGTTAAGCAGCAAGTGGAGACAGCAAGAGCTGAGCTAGAGAAAACCCAAAATGATCTCACTCAAAATCAGATGGATAGGGCTGCAATTGAAAATGTGAAGATTTGCACTGATAAACTTATTAATTTGAATGAGCTTGAAGAAAGTATCCTCATACAAAGAGCTAAAGTTGATTGGTTGAGATTGGGTGATGGCAATAATGCCTACTATCATGCTACTATAAAATCCAAGAATCAGAGAAAGAACATTTCTTTGCTCCAAAGGTATGATGGAGAAATAGTTACTGATTAGCAGAGTATCAAGCATGCAGTCAAGAATTTTTACAACAACCTCATGGGCAAAGCAGCCCAATCTTTGAGGCATATTGATATTGAAGCAATGAGGAATGGGGCCTAAGTTACAAGAACTCAAGGATAATTCTTAATAGCTAAAGTTACAGAAGATGAGATATTAAATGCTTCAAAAGGCATTGGGGACATGAAAGCTCCTGGAATAGATGGGTATGGTGCCAAGTTTTTTAAAACCTATTGGTGTATCATCAGGAAAGATGTGGTGTCAGCTATTGATGAGTTCTTTGAGAAGGGGAACTTGTATAGAGCTTTTAATAGCACTACTGTTACCCCCCATCCCCAAGAATGACAATGCCAAAACTGTGAAAGATTACAGACCAATAGCAAGGTGCACAACTTTTTATAAAATCATTTCCAAAATCCTAACAAGTAGATTCGAAAAAGTCTTGCATACTGTTATTCATAAAAGCCAAGCAGCATTTGTGCCTGGTCAGAATATTCACAATCATATTCTGCTTGCCTTTAAATTGTTGAAAGGGTATACTAGGAGGGGAGGGACCCCTAGATGCAGATGCAATTAGACTTGCAGAAGACCTATGATATGGTAGGTTGGAAAGCTTTAGAGAGCATCTTACATGAGATTGGTCTTCCTAACAAATTTGTTGGGTGGATCATGACTGTAACCTCAATTGTCAGCTATATATTCAATTTTAATGGTGTCTATTTTGATGTTTTGCAGGCTCAAAGAGGCATCAGACAAGGGGACCCCATGCCCCCTTTGTTATTTGTCATTATTATGGAGTATATGAATAGAATTATGGATAGGATGCAGCAAAACCCTAATTTTAACCATCACAGTAAGTGTGAGAGGCTTGGTTTAACCCACTTGTCATTTGCTGATGATGTATTATTATTTAGTAGAGGAGATCCCCAGTCTGTTAAGATTATTCTTGGAGCTTTCAAAGCTTTTTCTGAGTCCACATGTATGAGCATTAATCCTAATAAATGTAAAATATTCTGTGGTGGTATGGAACCTAGCAGTGTTCAAGAAGTGAAGAATTTGTTTGGTTTTTGAAGAGGGGCTTCTTCCTGTGAAATATTTAGGAGTGTCATTGACTTGTAGAAAGCTGGGCCTGAACAATTACTTGCCTTTGGTAGATAAGATCTTAGGCAGAATGAAGCATTGGACTGTGAAGTTGTTGAGTATGGCTGGCAGGTTACAATTGGTTAAAAGTATCACAGTGGCAATAGCTCAATACTGGATAAACTGTTTTCCTATTCCTAAAGGAGTCATTCATAAGATAAATACTATGTGTAGGACCTTCATTTGGTCGGGTAAGACTGATAAGAGCAGGAAAAGTCGTGTTGCATGGTCTAAGGTTTGTAGACCTGTCATCCAAGGGGGTTTGAATATGCTTAATTTAGAGATTTGGAATAATGTGATTTTGCTGAAGTGCCTTTGGAACATATGCCAGAAGGTTGATAACCTGTGGGTAAATGGGTTCATGCATACTACTTGAAAGGGGAATATGTGATGGAGGCTTTGATAAAAAAATAATTGGTCTTGGATTCTGAAGCACATAATGATCAAAAGAAACATTGTTAACCTGATTCAACAAAGCTAGGATGATATGGTGAGGAATAATAAGTTTTCAATGAAGAAAGTCTATTTGTTGTTGGTAGAGGATCATGATAGAGCTGATTGGGTTCAGTTGATTAGGCATAATGATGCAAGGCCGCGTGCAGTTGTGCAATGTTGACTTGCCTGTCAAGGCCGATTGGCAACCAAAGTAAGGCTTATGAAGTTTGGTTTACTACAGGACTGTATTTGTAAAATCCGTGGTGTGGCTGAAGAGAATCAAGATCATCTTCTCTTTGACTGTTTTGAAGTGAAGAAGATTTGGAAAGCGATTTTGAAGTGGATCTACATTGACCATAACCCACTGTGCTGGAAAGATGAGCTCTGTTGGATACTGAGTCAAACAAAAGGCAAAGGGAGATTAGCTGGCTTATTAAAGATGGCGGTAGCTGAGACAATTTATGGAGTTTGGTGTTACCGTAATGCAGTGATTTTCGAAGATAATAGAGATAATAGCAAGATTACTAAAGATATTATAGACATGATTTTTTATAGAGGGTGGAGTAAAACAAAGTATAGATCCCATATAGCAAATCTCTTATTGTTTTAATTTGGTGGGCTTTTCGTTGTTTTTGGTTCTTGGGTTGGATCTTTAGCGATCGCCTTGTATATTCTTTGTCTTTTGAAATATATAATCTTTTATTTGAAAAAAAAAAGATGCAATAATTGAGTGACTAGTTTTAAATGCAAGAGAATTTATCTTTGTAAACAATGAAAGTTAGAGTGTCAAGGTAGTATGCAAGGGAAAATGTGGATTTTTGGTTTTGTGCTCTAAAGTAGGTGGTAGTCACACCTATAAATTAAAACTTGGTTGGGTACGCACGCATGTGCTTGGATTTTGAATAATAGATTTGCAAAGTCTAAGTGGGTTGTAAAGGCTATGGTGAACAAAATCCAGACAAGTGAGAAGGTTGTAATTGCTGACATCATACAAGACAAGAGGATTGAGTTGAAAAAAGTGTGTGTGTGTGTGTGTGTGTGTGTGTGTGTGTGTGTGTGTGTTGGGAATACTGCCAAGATAAATGTTTACAGAGTAAATCCATCCATTCTACCTAAATTTGGTTCATTATATTTTTTATTTAATGATTGTATGAAAGGATTCACTAGGGTATGTAGGCCCTTTGTTAATGTTGATGGTTGTCATTTGAAAACTACGTATGGTGGTCAAATATTGATAATTGTAGGTAGGGACCCCAATAACCAATATTTTCTCTTGGCATTTGGTATTGTTGAAACATAAACTAAGGAAATTTGGATATGGTTTCTACAACTGCTCATGGAAGATCTAAGTCAAGAAAGAATATGTTCTCATATAAGATTAACAAACAGTGAGTTTTTTAATTGTTTTATTTGACCATATGTTTGACTTTATGTAGCATGTGTTTGTTTTACTTCTGATTTGTGTCAATTGTGGCTTGTGCTTGATTTATGACTTGACCATAGGTGCGTTTGTTTTGAATTGTTTGATTTCCATAAGTTTGATTCCATGTAATATGTGTTAGAATTAACTCAATCTTGGAGAATTCCGAACCAATTTTGATGAACAACATTCAATTAACCGATCAAATTCCTCTATTGTTCTTCATTTTTCACTCGAGTGAATCAATCAAAACTTGATTGCAAGAATGATTTTGCGCATCAATTGTTAGTGGAAGAAGAAAGAAATATTGAATTGAGAAAAAGGAATTAGGGTTTGAACCAAATATGGAAGAAGAGAATTTCTGCGGAGTTTCTCTCTACTATTCAAAAATTGAATATTATTCTTTGCAACTGCAAAATTATTATACAATAATAGGGGTTACTCTGTATTTATAGATTTTGGATTTGTTTGCTCCCTAAGCAAAACCCAAAAATACAAAGTCCAAAATATCTAATTTTACTAACACTACAAAATTAGGCATAATTCAAAATTCATGTCGAGGCTAACTCTTTCGATACTTCTACATCTACACAATTCAAACACATTAGATTATTTCGACAATACCATATTTCTGTCGAACAACCTGCTTCAACACAAGGAATTACATTCTCAACAATATGTGCTTAACTTTTTGTTCTTTTTAAACTATAGGGTGTGTTAATTGTGGGAGTGTTAATTGCGGCTTGTGCTCGATTTATGATTTTACCATTATTAAATTTCTATTAATTGTGTTAAATTTGTTAATAAGTCTGCTAAAACATGAATGGTTATGCCTTAAATATGGCATGTACTACAATTTGAGGTCTCTTAAACCGTGAATACTTTGTGCGACAAGTGTGTAGTACTGAAAAATGTTAATTGTTAATCCTCATCGCAAGGTTTTATTGTATTATATGTTATGCTAATTGTACATGGTTTAAACCAGTGTTTTAAAAACCGGACCGGTCATTAAACCGGTGAGGGTACTGGATCATTGGTTTATCGGTCGAACCACTGAGTCATTGGTCGAACCGCATGACCAAATCGGATTAAACTGGATTAAACCGGATAACTCGGTTGAATAAACCTGTCATTATAATAGGTATAAAACTGGTAAAACCGGTCGAACCGGATGATTCAGTCTCTAAAAAATATAACTAGCACTTAAATATTTTGAAAATACCGTATCATAAATTCACAGGTTCATAATTTAAATGCAAATTTTAAACAGAGTCTAATTGTAAATTTTAAACAGAGTCTAAATTAAACAGAGTCTAATTTAAATTCATAGTTTTAATGTTAATAGAAAATCAGTTTTAATGTTAATAATTAAAACAATACAAATATTAACATTATTCTAAATAATAAATTTTTCAAATATATATATATATATATATATATATATATATATATATATATATATATATATATATATATATATATATATATATATATATATATATATATATATATATATATATATATATATATATATATATATATATATATATATATATATATATATAATGGAAATCAGTTAAGTCTAAAATTATATTATATTTAGTTTTTTAATCTGTGTTCTTAAATTTTTATACAAATATTTGTATGATGGTTTTTCAATCAATATAAATACAAAATAGTAAAAATAGTTTTGTAGATATTACGAAACTTAATTTGTATATCACTTGAATCAAGTGAGTGATCACTATTATTCTTGGGAAAGAGTTCTTATGTATTTGATTAAAAAAAATTAATTTTTGTTTTAAAATAAGCAGTTGAACCACCGGTTTTCTCGGTTTGCACCGGTTCACACTGGTTCCCTCCGGTTCGAAGACATGGACGATCGAACAAACGAACCCGACCGATTACCTGGCCGGTTCCCGGTCCGGTTCGGTTTTGAAAATACTGGTTTAAACGTGAAAGAAAAGTTTTTAACATTCATTTCTATCCAATATTGTCCTAAGGAATGACAATTGTTTTGAATATATATTAATAGTTATTTTATAACCATATAAATAAGTTCAAATTGTGAAATTGTAAATGGAAAACTTATCACAATTTATGTTTTTAATACTCTTCACCATTTTTGTGAAAAATAAATCATATAATGGGTTTAAATTTTTTCATGCATGATCTTTGTCACATGCATGAAACATCAAAATTTATGTTTTGAATACACTATTTTTTTGTCATTTATGTGACTAGTAAAATCCATCAACCTTATCTTTGCTTATGATACTAAGGTACACAAAATGATATAGTAATGCTAATATGTTTTGGGGTTGTTGTAACACAATTGAATATTTATGTATTCTCGAAACCAAAATATTCTTTTATAGCGACACATTAATTGTATCTGCAAAATATTTTTCAATGCTTGTGATATGTTTTTGACGTTTCTAACAGATTATTTATTGCATCAGTGACAATCTATATACAATTATTAATTATTAAAAAAAAATCAAATTATTGTAGGCACCCGTCAATTATATAAAGAACCAAAGCATATTTCATAAACTATAATCCATACCTATATATAAAGAGGATAGGAGAAAATGGAGTGACATATTTTTCTTCCAAAATTACCCTTTAATAAATGATATATTTACTAAAAAACCACATCAATAATACTAACTACTCATAGAAGTTACAAATTAATTATTATTAACTCCATATCCTTATGTTTTACTGTTAATAACTCTTATCTCCATACTTTTTAATTTACATGTCAATCATCGTACTCATACAACAGTATAATTACAGAAAATCAAAACCAAAAAATATATACGCATACTTATAATATATACGCGTATGCATATTTTAAAAAACGGACAAACGGACACGGGAGTGCCCGTTTGGGCGCTAGTATCTATAATGTTCTTAACTACTTACATAGTCAATCCACTATACTTTCTTAAATTGATACTATCTCCGTTCTATATTATAAGCAAATTTTACATTTTAGATATATTGGATAATTAATGTATATGATCTATATATAGACCAGATATATTAATTATCCAATGTATCTAAAAAGTAAAATTTTCTTATAATATGCGACGGAGGATGTAACTATTAGTAATAATCATTCACTACAAGAAAAAAGGATATTTACGACACTTGAGTTGCGACAGTTATCACAAAACCGTCCTTATTCCTGGATTGCGACGGTTGTCACGACAGTTAGGGTCAACTGTCGTAGATTTTTTGCGACAGTTATCAAAAAATCGTCCTTATTCCTGGACTGCGACGGTTTGAGCCAACCGTCGCAGATTTTTTAGGCATGTTGTATAAAATAATTGCGACAGTTACCAAAGAACCACCCTCTATCCACACTCGCAACAGTTAAGGCGAACAGTCGCAATTACTTTAGCCAATCATAATCACTATTTTTTTTATTCCTTTAATTTCCCACCTTTTTTTTTTCATTTTTATTTTCCAACCTTTTCAATTTTATTAATTAATTTTAATAAATAATTATTATAATTATTTATTTACTAGTATAATAGCAATATCCATACTACAACATTCTAGCTCTCAATTTTTTATTTACTAATATTTTTTTTAATAAACAATTTGCTATTTTATTTACTAATATAATAACAATATCCATACTAATATAATAGCAATATCCATACTATAATTATTTATTTACTAATATAATAGCAATATCTATACTATAATTATTTATTTACTAATAAAAAATAGAAATAAAAAAAAAAGCGAAAATCCTCTGGCTCAATTTTTTTCCCATATCCACGACGGTGAACCAACCGTCCCCTCTAAAACTCATCTATTTTTTCCCTCATTTTTTTCTTAGATTTCTCTCTCTTTAATTCAGAAGAACAACTCACTGTGAAAAACGCTTCTTTCTCCCCCAAATCACAACCCTTATCATTTCCCTAATTTCTTCAAATTCTAATATCAAAACAAAATCCAATTTTCTCTTAAATTTACAAATCAGTGGCGATCTCTTTTAATGTTCGAAGAAATCAGCTTCCACGAAGATTAGGTCACAATCTCCTTCAATCAACTTCTACAAGGATCCGTTCACGACATTCTTAGTTCTTCAGCTTCTTCTCACAAGGTAACCCTAACTCGTTAATTTCATTCCTTTTTTTCCATTTTCATCGATTTCATTCTTCGATTCTACTTGTATCTGCTACTGTTATTACTGTTAAACATAAATCATGGTTGCATTTGATATATTATCCAATTGTATTTTATTGATCACTTTTGTTTCATTGTATATCTAGGTTGGAATAGGTGAGGGAGTTTCGCCATCTGCTGCTACTGATCTCATTGCCAGGCATGTGACCATCTAAATACATATTTGGCTCACTCTGGTGTGTTATTAATTTGAAAAATACTGTATGTTTTTTCTATTGATTATATTAATCTACACCATGTTGATTGATAATATTGATCACCATGTGCGAGTCAATACCATTGGAAGAACGCTCACGGGTAGTAGCATTTGTTTTTGGTGGCTTGAGTGTAGGAAGTGTTCTGGGGTATGCAATTTCTACTATATAGTAGAATCATATGTGATTGTAATTTATTCTTTATATCATCTAACCTCAATTTCAAAACTAATATTTGTCAGGCTTTTTTTCGCTCCTCCCCTCATCCAAAATCTTGGTATCTGCAAAATCTTGGGGTTTCAATTTCTCGAAGACGGTGAAACACAGTTAGCTGCAAAATCTTATTCATGTAAGCACTTGTTTTAATTTTTAAAGTTTTATTAGGTTGAACAAAATAATCTGATTATTATTGAATGAATGGTCATAAATAATGTCTTTCTCGTTGGAAATATTTTGTCAACATATAAGTGGACTGGTTCTCATGATCTGTGCTTTTATTTATGAATTGATAAATTATAAACGAAGAAAGTGTCTATGACTATGCCATTCTTTATATGTTATGCGTTGAATTTTTCATACATGTTTATATATGAGTTGCCCATGCTGTTCGGTTCCAAGCTTTTTTCTTTTGTTTTCTCTTTTTGAGGATTGTGGTTTAATTGGTTGTTTCTCACTTTTGACCTTGGTTATCTACAGCAGCACATGGTAACACGACACAATCATGGCAAACTTCTTTAACAGAAATGAATAACTCTTTGAAGGTATTGGTAAAATATGTTATGATTTACACTCGTTAGATCCTTTTTCTGAGTGAATTCTTACAATATATGCCATGGACCCTTGTTTTGGATTTTGGAATACAAAAACATGTTGTGTTTTATCCGATACCCGTCATCTGCTATTTCCGACTTTCATTTTTTATTTGTTGTTCTCTAGTTAATTTGAAATACAAAAACATGTGACAGGAGAAGTGACTTAGATATAATTGATTTTTAGCAGCCATGGTGTGTGTGAGAAACAACAGTTTTTGAATTGATTAGTTAGTAGTTAAGAGTGAGAAAGATATGTGGTGTGCATACTCAATGGTCTTTGTGGTATATATAATATGCAGTTTAATGGTGAATTGATTATTGACATTCTGGTAGTTTTCAATTTAAAGCTTAAAACAAATTTATCTTCAATATGTAGTTACGTACTCGGGAGAAATGTCTGAATGATACATTCTATGATTAGGTTTTTGGCAAGGTGCTATGGACAAATTTTATGTCAAGGGATGCGCTTAAAGGAAGCCTTGTACGTTGGAAATATTTTGGATTATAAAAATGAAGGTAGACCAACAGTTTGTTTGAGACAATAATTATAATAAGCGTATCAACAAATTCACCTCTCATGATAAAAACAAATTAACTAGTAAAGCTTATGATAATACTTCTAATCTACACTAATAGCAAATTAACTAATGGTAATCATCAGAGCAAATTGGTTCCACCACGTGGGTGTAACATTTGTGACTTATTCTGTTTTGGTTTGCAGGAAAGCTGGCGCAGGCCAAAGGGTATTGATTCCCGTGTTAGGAGAAAGTTCAAAGGAGTTACTTTGATGCCAAACATTGGATATGGTTCAGACAAGAAGACCCGCCACTATCTCCCTAACGGTTTCAAGAAGTTTGTTGTCCACAATGTCAAGGATCTAGAACTCCTCATGATGCATAACATGTAACAAATTTTAGTCTGCAATTCCATTATTCATGTTAGCATTTGAATTAAAAATTTATCATTCTTCATTAGTACATTCTGACTTTGTTTACTTGCATAAAAACATCAGAACATACTGTGCTGAGATAGCACACAATGTGTCAACCAGGAAAAGAAAGGATATTGTTGAACGTGCAACACAATTGGACGTTGTTGTCACAAACAAATTGGCCAGGTTGCGCAGCCAAGAGGACGAATGATTTCTTTTCCAATATATTTCAAACTTATTTGCTATTATTGTTTCTTGTATGGACATGACAGAATATTGAGTCGTTTTACATAGTCATCTTATGCTCTCTTATGACAGAATGTGCAACAAATTGGCCATTGTTGTCTGAAGGGATCCAGTTTTTGAATCTAAGTATTGACAGCCTGATTTATGATTATTGAGTCATTTTACATAGTCATCTTATGCTCTCTTTTCAAATTCCTTTTAGTGCTTTTACTCAATTATAAGAAGTTGACAAACAAGCTTGGATAAGCATTTTTCTATGTCATAATCAGAATAATTCCTCTCTACAACCGCCTGCTGCTACTGACGACGATCTCACCGACTTCAAATCTAATGTATTCTCTCTATTTCCATCTTTTTCCTAATTCGTCGTTCGTTTACCTCGAGTTTGTTTTTGAGAAGTGATGATGATTTTGAATTGGTACGACTTCAATTTTTTTTTTTTGAAATTTCAGGAACAAGTCTCAACTTGAAAAACTAGAGGTTCTTGGAAATCATGATTCACAACTGGGCATAATAAATTCAAATGTGAGTTGCATGTTAATTCCCCCTCTCTTTTTATAGATTGTTCAGCATAATTTAGTAACAATACTGACTCAACATTGGTGGCATAAATAATATGATAATGTTTTTGGGTCTTGTAATCTTGTGTCAACTTTTGCAAACACATTCATGATTAGGATTTAAACTAGTGTAATTTTTTTACACATGAATTCCATCACATTTCACCATGTAGATATTTGAGGAGATGTATTAAGAACCAACATAACAAAGTGACGTTATGGTTTGATTTAATTGGATACATGTGTCTTACACCATCAATGCATACCAGTTAATCTCTTACAATTATATATCAGTCGGTGAAGCTTCGTGTCGTATCCATAAAATTGTCAAATGCTAAATGCAATATCTGTTATGTTTGGTTAGGATGTGGTGAACTTTGACGAGTTTTCAAGAAACTTGACAGATGAAAACAAAACAAATGTGCAGCTTATAAAGAAAGACAGGTGTAATCTTATTTAACTAGTATAACTACAACAGGTAATGAATTTTTTTGACATACAATCAAAACAAATGGCCTCTTTTCCTCAAATAAGCAAGGCAAATAATTTTTTATTTATATTTGTAAGAATAAAATAATCAAATTCTTATATTTATTACAAGGATTAGAATTAGCAAACCTTTTCAATTAATATTTATTGTATTTGTTCTATATGCTGTTATAAAGAAAGACAGGTGTAATCTTATTTAAACATACAGAATGACACTGTCTTAAAGTTTTGGTGCAGTCAACTGTGCTCCTCCTCCAACTAATACTCAAAATGGTGGGGGATCTATGCTTAGTGGTATTGGTTTTACCATAGGTCAAGGTATGTAAAGGGAAACTAAGAATGGTTATGTTTCTGCCATATAGATCCGTAACAATATTCACGTTCTCGTTTTGGTATTTAGTTTTTATACTTTACAGGTATGACTTTTGGCACTGGAAGTGTTGTGGCACACAGGGCTGTGGATGTCGTCATAGGTCCTCGCACTAGTTTCTTGCTCTTTTCATTATGCATTCTCCATTTTGTCTTTTAGCATATTATCATTGTGAAAACGTTAAAACATAATGAAGATTGCAACTATCCACTGCAAGGCTAGCAAATATTGATGGTGTGAATCAGGTACGTTGAAGTTATAGGGTTTTCAATACAGAGGGAAAAAAGTATCGTATCAATTCTGACATTTGAAATACTAAACTTTGAGCCATTTTGTACAGCACCTAGTAACACGATATGGAGTCCATTTTCTTCGAACTATTCGGAAACTATCATAAGAATTAAACTTATCATTGGATGGTCAACCAATGTTCCAAACTAATGAAGTACGAAAAGTATCTCCGGTAGTAACAATCAAATCAATAAAGTTGTCAGGAGCAAAGCTTGAAGCATGGAAAATGTGGCATGAAGAAGGTCTTTCTATTCAGAGGATTTCAGTATGTCATACTAATCTGTTGTTACTATTAAAGATCTATGCTTCACATTTTTGGTGTATAACTTCTTCTTTTTCCCTCCCCTGTATTTGTAATCTCTGGCAGCACAAGGCGGTTGGCAGCATGAGAGCAATTGTATCCAAGGCGGTTGGTAGCATGAGAACAATTGTATCGCAATTCTTTGGCAGAGTCTGGCTAGTAGGACCTGGTGTGGTGTGAATTCGGTTCTTGCGTGTCTTTGAGAGATGCTCTTGGTTGGCAGGAGCGTTGTAGGCTATGCGTCTTGATAAAGATGCACAACTGAAGCCAACCCTGTCTGTAGTGGCAGTATTTTATGATTACTTAAATATGTCCTCATGTTGACCCATGATAATATCATCACTACAAGGAAGAATATTTTTCCGTTTTATTATCATTTCTTATACGTTTCAGTGTTGTTGTTTGATGGTGTAGGAGCAACCATGCTATTATTCACCTAAATACATAGAGCTAATTGATTTATTACTTACTCTAATGCCTCCAACCAATTTTTCGTCCATTAGAAGCAGGTTAGCTTGTTTTAACATGCTGATGATACATATTGTGAAGGGTCAGAAATCTTAATTATGATATTATTTTGGTTTTATTATGTATTATGATATTATTAGATAAGAGGGTGTGAAATCTTCTATACTATATTTTGGATTCTATGCATGTCATTGGAAACTAGAATTTCCACTTCAGAATATCTTTGAAATCTTCTACAGAATTTGCATACTGCGTGTTTGGAAATCTAGGTTAGGAGTAAGAAACTTTCCATGTTTTTGTATTACTCACTGACATGTTGAAAAAAAATTGTTTGATTTACAAGGTACTGACATGTTGAAAAAAAATTGTTTGATTTACAAGGTACGCAAAATTTTCCAAGGCTTGTTGGGACGTCTAAAGCAGTTGAAATAATGCTGGAACAAACACACTTTTCTGCAGTAGTTACATTCAAACATTCCTCATTGATGTGGTATTGTGGTCTACGACAATTTTGATAGGTGCTTGTGTCTTGTTCACTGTGCAATTTTTTTGAGAACTTACTATAAAGTACAAATATGATTTCATCACATGTAAAAAAGTTATAGTAAAGTTGTTGTTGCCTTATCATTTCATCTTGTATATAGTTGTGGTGTTGAAACCAAATCAAAATGACACATAATCTTCAATCTATAATGATAGCTTCCTTGATCATATCAAGCTTTTATAAATGTAATATGATATATGTGTTTAGTTGAATGAAGAATACCCATCTTGTTCATATTTCTACAAATAATTTTTTTTTTAATTTTACAAATAAATTACCTGCGGATTTACCTGTGGAAAGGAAAATTCCTACGGATTTACCTGCGGATGCACCTGTGGAACAGAAAATTGCGATGGTTGGAACCGTCGTAATCAACAATAAAAACAAAAATCAAATGGAAAGTTAAGACGGTTGGTAACCGTCGCAATATGCAGATTATGTCAGTTCTCTACCCGTCGTGAGAGATAACGACGGTTGGTGTGACAGTTTTGACAACCGTCGCGATACGGCCTCGCGACACACGTTTCTACGACAGTGTTGGAACCGTCGTTACTTGCAAATTACGGCGGTTTTAACCGTCGTAACCTGCCAAAATAACCGTCGCAATCTGCCAATTTTCTTGTAGTGATTGGTCATACATAAGTTATCTCAATCTAAGAGCATTCTTAGTCTTATCTCGTTGTTTACACGTCTTATGTTTAATAATAAACCCTAAGTATTATTTACACTACAAAAAAACAGGAATTTGCTAGGTGAATATCACCCCGCAAACCCAAAATTCACCCTGCAACGTCACATTTGCGGGGTGTTTGAAATACTTCGCAAAAACAGTAGTCGCAACTTTTTGCAAGGTGGAAATCACCCTGCAACCTTGTCAGGTAGATTTCACCCCGCAACGTTGCCAGGTACAAATAACCCCGCAAATGCATTTGCACAGTTGATATGAGACACGTTTGTCAGAGTTGTTAAAAGCAAGCAGAGCAGGTGGGGGTCAGATTTGTTCAGAATTTTGCGGGGTGCAAATCACCCAACAAATGTTTAATATTAATTATTTCTCTCTGCAGAGCAGGCGTGGGGCTGGTAGGTTTATAGGGTTCAGAAAATTTGCGGGGTGCATACCACCTAGCAAATTTTGATTATTCAATTTTGCTGGGTAAAATTCACCTGGCAAAGGAGTTATATATACCAAGTTCAAATCACCACGCAAATACTAACGCATATAATAAAAAAATATATATTTATATTATTGTAAAATATTAAATTAATATTTAGAATAATATAAATATAATAAATAATTTAAATTCAGAAATATTTAAAATTGATATATTATTTTAAATTCTAAATATTTAAATTCAAATTTAATTTTAAAAAGTTGATAATTAAATAAATTTATAATTAATCCAAAATATTTAAATTTAAAATGACATTCACTCCGGATCCGAATCTTGGTTGTTTCCGTTTTCTTCATCATTCTCGTCTACCACTCCTTGGTTATCAACCGGTCCACCTCCGCCACCACCATATTGTTGAAACATTTGTTGCCATTGTTGCATTTGTTGTTGCATTTGTTGTTGTATTTGTTGTTGTACTTGTTGTTGAATTTGTTGTTGTGTAAGCATTATTTGCTCTTGTGAAAGTCTCAATGCTTCCTCCAACTCCATTTGTTTTTTTCTCAATGCTTCATTTTCACGTGCTGATTCACTCTGAGCTAGCTGTCTAATTGTTTCAGTTATTTCAGGGGTTAATGTCGGAGGACGTGAATACCCTTCCCCGCATAAAATTCTCCTAAATAAAGATATCCTATCCCCTTTTTTGTAGTTGCCAGCTAAAGGCCCAGTAGCATAAATTTTTCCATTTCTATTCCTTCCCTTACATGCTTTCAACCACAAATATTGATCAACATCTGGAGCAAGTGGATGTCGCCCCCGTGGGCCACCTAACTCCGGATGTTTAGCTAAAAGTGATGCCTTCAATCTTGCATACTCCGCCTACACATGCATAAAAAAATAAATTAAATAATAGTTTAGGCAATTTTATTTAATTAAAAAAATTTAACATAACATTTAAATATTAATATCATCTTACCTGAATTTCTCTAGCACTGTCATCGCTCCACTCTCCATCTCTTCCCAATAAGTCCTTTAGTGAAGCTCTTGCATTAATGGAGTTCTTCCTTTCTCACAAGCCTAATTAATACAAATAGAACTTCAATTAAAAAAAATATTATCACAATTAAGAATATAATTTCAAAAAAGTAGTGAGA
The DNA here is from genome assembly GCA_022829125.1 of Lathyrus tuberosus. Taxonomy (NCBI): domain Eukaryota; kingdom Viridiplantae; phylum Streptophyta; class Magnoliopsida; order Fabales; family Fabaceae; genus Lathyrus; species Lathyrus tuberosus. The sequence goes on along the minus strand of JALAZF010000199.1, from coordinate 689,263 downwards.
TGAAAATATTATTACCATCCGCTCAGCATGATCGGCCATACTAATACTTCCCGCTCTATGATTAGCGGCTCCCCTTTCTGATGCTCTACGTTGCTTTGCTTTTTCAGATTTTTTCTTAAACTCATTAGATTTCCAATAAACAAGCAATTCTTTGAATACTTTTTCGCCCATCCAAGGAGGCCTGATCCCTCTTTCCTCAAATCCGAGTCTAGCACGCCTAAGCATGTTAGAAAGTCGGGCTGATGCTCCCTTCTTAAAATTAATCTCAATCAACTCCTCATCTAGTGGGTCCCATGCACACTTCTCCTGCAATATTGAAAAATTATTATATGACTAAAACAAGATAGTTAGAAATTAAAAAATTAATTGCTTAAAGAAAATATATACCCGGAATTTATCAAACCACTGTTTATACAACTCAGGTTCCTTCTTCATAAATTGTCCAAAAGTCTTCCATGCTGTTTTATATAACTCTTGGATAACTTCCTTAATGCTAACTGCAGCAGGCCTACTTGGCACAAAACTAAACAACAATAATTTTAATAAGTATTAATTAAACTTTAAAAAATGGAAACATGTGCATATGCTTAATATATAAGAAAGAAACTTACGAGTCTCCAACAGGCTTAATAATCCATCTTTCCTCAGACTTCTCATGTTTATATTCCATCGCAACCACATCCACGTCCTCAATGTCCTCCTCCTCCTCCTCCTGGTCATCCTGCTGGACTGATGCGGGTACAAGTGAGGTCCTAGGGTGATGGGATGTCGAGGATCCATGTGGGGAATGTGAGGTGCGTGACGAGGATCTGCGTGGAGGATGTGGGATACGAGATCCCTCAGGCTGATGGGATGATGAGGTCCCAGGTGGGGGTATGTCTGTCTGGAATGGTGTGGGTATAAAAAATCCTGGTGGACCATCCTGTGAAGTGAGTTGTGAAGTCATAGACTGAGGCATGGTCTGTTGTGCCCACGGACTAGACTGAGGCATGGTCTACTATGCCCACGGACTAGACTGAGGCATGGTTTGCTGTGCCCACGGACTAGACTGAGGCATGGTCTGTTGTGCCCACTAACTAGTAGACTGAGGCATAGTCTGCTATGCCCACTGACTAGACTGAGGTGTAGTCTGCTGAGCCCCCTGACTAGACTGAGGCAAAGGACAATACATAGAGCCTCGAGGCGCCTCAACTATACCTATCTTTGGGTGACGGCTTTTCTTACCCTTACATGTATCCTCGGGACGGGGTGGCATTTTACCTAATTAAAAGAAAAGAATTTGTTTATAAAAAATAATTAATAAACAATATGTTGACAATACAATAGACCCATGATACAAATACACAACATGTATTATTTAGTTTGCATCATCGTTCAAATAAACATCATTCAAATTGAAATACTAGATACATGACAACAAAATCTTCATTAAAATACTAGATACATATTCATTAAAATACTACTCAAATTGTGTATCCTCAAAATCTTCATTATCTTCATTTGATTCAAAATTATCTTCGGATTCCGACTCTTCATCATCTCCATCCACGTCATCAACTTGCTGACCCTCAACCTCGTTATCACACAAACTTGTGAGTTGTTCAACTTCAATCACATCATTATTTTGTGACATTTCATCGACTTGATAAGTAACGTCTTCCATAAGTTCATCATTTTCAATATGGCCTATTGGTTTTGACTTGATTGCAACACACCAATCTCGCTTACCTCGCTGAATTGAAGGATAAGGGACGTAATAAACTTGCCTGACAAGATGTGCCATGATGAAATGATCATAATGTTTGTACCTTTGGTCCATTTTAATCTCTACAGTGTTATATTTTTTATTTATTTTTGTGCCTCTATCAGATGGATCATACCAATCACAATAAAACAAGACAACTTTGTTTTCCGAGTCCAAGTAATTGTATTCTAACTCATAAATGTGTGTAATGACACCATAGAAGTCGTCTTCACCACCATCTGTAACTCCTTTTACAAACACACCACTGTTTATGGTTTTCTTTCCTTCTGTCCATTCATCGGTGTGAAATTTATACCCATTTACAAAGTATGTGTGCCATTTATTCACACGTTTAATAGGGCCTTCAGACAAGTTTCTCAAATGGAGTAATTGTGGAGACGATTCAACATTACATGCCAATTGTTGCTTGAACCATGATGGAAAATAAGCATGTATGTCAGCAGTTGTTGCTTGTCCACCGGTGAGTTCATAATGGAAGGTATTATATAACCTATATCGAAACACATTAAAAGTAAGTTATAAGGTAAGAAGTTTATACCCAATGTGTTCAAAATAAATATTCACTTGGTATACTTACTCAATGTATGGTTTAACTTCAACGCAATTAATCAACACGTGAACATGAGCAGATTGCAATTCCTTTTCGGTCAGCCAGTGCACATTCATCTTTCCAGAACTCCGACCAGGAAAACCAAAGACTGATAAGGTGAATTGACTTCTTTCTGTAACATTAACTTCATTCCTTATGATTCTTGGAATTAACATCATGTTATTGAAATAATGAGAGCAAAAATGTGATGTTTCCCGATGCAAATAATGTGCACATATTGAACCCTCAACTTTAGCCTTATTTTTCACTGATCTCTTTGAATCACCCATGAATCTTTCAAATGGATACATCCACCTATATTGAACAGGTCCGCCAAGCAAAGCTTCATATGCAAGATGCACAGGAAGATGTTCCATTGAATCGAAAAAACCAGGTGGAAAAATTTGTTCCAACTTGCATAGAATGAGAGGAATGTCTTTGTTCAACTTAATAAGGTCATCCACTCTTAAAATTGACGCACAAATATCTCTAAAAAATTGACTAATTTCAGTTAGTGGATTAAGCACTTGTGTTGGCAATGAGCTGAAGGCAATTGGAAGCAACCGTTCCATGAAAACATGGCAATCATGACTTTTCATTCCATTCACCTTCCCAGTGTTGGGGTTAGCACACCTTGCCAAGTTAGAAGCATAACCATTGGGCATTCTCAATTCAGTTAACCATCGACAAACAAGCTTGGCTTCTTGGGGAGTTAGACTATAAGTAGCTTTGGGTTTTAATAGTTTCCCATTCGGTAGAGTCTTCAACTCTAAATCTTTTCGATTACACAATAGTTGCATGTCCTTTCTAGCATTCTCATTATCTTTTGTCTTGCCTTGGACATCCATCACAGTGTTAAATACATTATCGAAAAAATTCTTATCTATATGCAGAACATCAAGATTATGTCGCAATAAATTATCTTTCCAATATGGGAGGTCCCAAAAAATACTTCTCTTAGTCCAATTATGGTTGTCCCCATATCCTGGAATTCGGATCGCTTTTCCATTGTCTGTGAATTTTGGTAGATCGCGAACCATGTTCCATACTTCAACTGATGACAAACAGGGGGGAGGAGGATCTGTTACTTTTACATCTTTTCTGAAATCATTCATGTTTTTTCTAAGTATGTGGTTTTTGGTAGGAATCTACGATGACAGTCAAACCACGAACTTTTTCCTCCTTTATCCAATGTAAACGCCTTTGTCTCACCCATGCAATGAGGACATCCCATTTTACCATGTGTACCCCAACCAGACAACATGGCATATGTAGGAAAGTCATTAATCGTCCACATCAAAGCAGCTCGCATGTTGAAGTTTTGTTTACGAGATATGTCATAAGTAAATTCTCCAATCCACAGCCTCTTTAAATCATCAATTAAAGGTTGTAAATACACATCAATTCCTGCTTTTGGACTCGACGGCCCTGGAATGAGGCAAGTCAAAAACATGTAAGCCTTTGTCATGCACATCTCAGAGGGGAGGTTGTAAGGGGTAACAATAACCGGCCAACAAGAATATCCAGTTCCCGACTGTTGGACATATGGAGTAAAACCATCAGAGCACAATCCGAGTCTGACATTTCTAGGTTCTGCAGTAAAATCAGGATGCATCCGATCAAAGTGCTTCCATGCCTCGCCATCAGATGGATGTCGCATGGTGCCTGGACTTGTTTTGTTTGTATGATGCCATGTCATTTGACTCGCACTGTGCATTGAAGCAAACAATCTCTGCAACCTTGGTATTATCGGCAGATAAAACATTGATTTCACTGCTATGCGTTTTTTATTACGATCAATGGCTTTAGTGCGAACTGCATACCTTGGACTGTTACAAAACTTACATTCCTCCAATGCTCCATCGTTTGTACCAAACTCATTGTCATAGAACAACATGCAACCTCTAATGCAACAATCAATCTTCCTTACTTCTAAACCCAACTTCATAACCAACCTCTTCGTGTCATAATAACTTCTAGGCAAATTGTCTTTCGTAGGGGTTGCATCCAACATCATTTGACAAAAGAATTCCAGACACTGATCAGGAACATTCCAGTTTGACTTCGCGGCCAACAACCTCACACACATAGATAATTTAGAGTCTGACGAACCCTCAAACAATGGCGTGTTTATTTCTTTCAACAAATGATAAAACTTTTGAGCTTTCTCATTCGGCAACTCTTCCTCATCACTATCTTGTTGTTCATCGTAGGCCACGTTCACCCCTAAAGCATCGCCAATCATGTCATCGTGCAGATTAAACTGTTCTTCATACTCCATCTGTGATCGACTACTTGAGCCCTGTTGTACATTACTAGTCTCTGGCATATTCATCGGCATTGCTTCCCCATTTGATGTCCAAACCCAATAATTTTCCTTAAATCCATTTCTCTTCAAATGAGTTTCTACTTCTTCCGGATTACTTATTATATGTCTACATCCACATTTAAGACATAGACATCTTACTCCTCCTTCTATTCGACAACATTCTTGATCAAATGCCCATGTAACAAACGCTTTAACTCCTTCCTCAAAATGTGGTTTAAGTCCACGTCTCCCTGCATACATGCGATCGTACATCCAACTACGATAGTACTTGTAATATTCCATACTGCACGTTTACAATATCGTAACCATTATGATCACATAAACGTTTTAATCAATTGACCAATTCGGGAATTTTGGTCAATTATATCAAATAACTAATACACATAAATTTCTATTTTAAAAACATAGAAAATACTATAATTATGTTATTATAAATAACATTTCATTTCAAAATTAAAGTATACCATACTATTTACAAAATAATCATGCTATTATAAAATCATGTCACAATGCTATTTTAAAAATATATTATAACTATCATATAATAACAATATATTAAAAAAATAGTAACAAAATGTAAATACGATATTAATTAATGTTACTATAATATATGTTTATGTGTTAATTATGTTTAGGATTGTATCAATGTTACTACAAAATATAAATTTATAATAATTATGTTTAGCATTCTATTTTTTAAGAATTAACTATTTAAGAATTAACTATTTTACTAAATATTCTGTTTTATAAAATTAACTATAATAATATTCTGTTTTATAATTAACTATATTATACTATATAATAATATTCTGTTTTATAATAAATATTCTGTTTTTTTAGAATTAACTATTTAAAATATATTCTGTTTTTAAAAATAATAATAATCTGTTTTTTAAATAAATGATAATATTCTGTTTTACTAAATAATAATAATAATATTCTGTTTTTTATAATAAAAAAATATTCTGTTTTATAAAAGAAAAAAAAATTCTGTTTAATAAATAAAAAAATTTGTTTTCACAAATATTAATAACATCCTATTTATAAAAATAAAAATAATAATCTGTTATTTCTTTAAATAATATTCTTTTTTTTTTATTTTAATATTCTGTTTTTAATAAAATATTATTTTTCATAAATATAATACTAATAATAAACTAAAGCTAAATCTATTAAAAATAATAGTATTCTGTTATATAAATAATATTATAAATATAATATTAATAACATCTTATTTATGAAACTAATAATATAAATATAATATTAATAATAAACTAAATCTAAATCTGTTTTACTAAATAATAATAATAATATTCTGTTTTAAATAAATTATATTTTTCTGTTTATAAAAAAGTAACAGTATTCTACTTTTAAAAATATAATATTTAGTTTAAAAATCATATTATACATATTTATATTAATTTTAGTTTTAATAATAAACTAAATCCAAATATATTATTTATTTACTAAATCTAAATCTAAATCTTAAACTAAATCTAAATCTATTATTTATTTACTAAAATAATAATCTATATTTTAAATATTATTTATTTACTAATTTATAAAAAAACGAAAAAAAAAATATTTTTAACATAACCTAACAAATACTAAATCTATTTGTTAAAAAATATTTTTAACATAACCTACAAAAAATAACATAACAAATAATATAAATATAATATTAATAATAAACTACATCTAAATCTGTTTTACTAAATAATAATAATAATATTCTGTTTTAAATAAATTATATTTTTCTGTTTATAAAAAAGTAACAGTATTCTACTTTTAAAAATATAATATTTAGTTTAAAAATTATATTATACATATTTATATTAATTTCGGTTTTAATAATAAACTAAATCCAAATATATTATTTATTTACTAAATCTAAATCTAAATCTTAAACTAAATCTAAATCTATTATTTATTTACAAAAATAATAATCTATATTCTAAATATTATTTATTTACTAATTTATAAAAAAACGAAGAAAAAAAATATTTTTAACATAACCTAACAAATACTAAATCTATTTGTTAAAAAATATTTTTAACATAACCTACAAAAAATAACATAACAAATAATATAAATATAATATTAATAATAAACTAAATCTAAATCTGTTTTACTAAATAATAATAATAATATTCTGTTTTAAATAAATTATATTTTTCTGTTTATAAAAAAGTAACAGTAACTTTTAAAAATATAATATTTAGTTTAAAAATTATATTATACATATTTATATTAATTTCGGTTTTAATAATAAACTAAATCCAAATATATTATTTATTTACTAAATCTAAGTCTAAATCTTAAACTAAATCTAAATCTATTATTTATTTACAAAAATAATAATCTATATTTTAAATATTATTTATTTACTAATTTATAAAAAAACAAAAAAAAAATATTTTTAACATAACCTAACAAATACTAAATCTATTTGTTAAAAAATATTTTTAACATAACCTACAAAAAATAACATAACATAACCTAAAAAAATATTTTTAACATAACCTACAAAATCTAAATCTATTATTTATTTACAAATACTCTAACATCACCTAACATACAAATACTCTAACATACAACAGCCAGAAATCAAATCTACAAAAAAATTATTAAAACTAAACTCTAACATACAAAAACTCTAATATCATACAACAGCCAGAATAAGGTAGAAAAAAAAAGTTGATAAAAAATGATTACCTATTGATGAAGAAGACCACAAACGTACAGAACAGGAGAGGAAGTGAAATGGGTAAGAAGAAGAATGGAATTTTTAGGAAGAAGAATGAAGTGGGTAGGAAGAAGAATGAAATGGGTAGGAGAAGAAGAATGAAAAACGTGTGGTAGGAGTGAATGTGTCTTGGAAATGAATCAGTACACATAATAAATACTGCCTGCCTCATTTGACCGTTGCGTCTTGGAAAATGTGTCTCTAACGTTGCTAGGTGATTTTCACCCCGCAACGTTGCTGAATGAAAAGCACGCCGCAACACATGCAGTTGTAGGGTAGTATTCACTTCGCAACTTTTCTGACGTTGCTGAGTGAAAAACACCTCGCAACACTTACTGACACATACCTGCCCTCTCTGCTATGAATTGACATGCCGAAACGTCTTTATTTTTTGAAATTTTAAAAAAACATTGCGGGGTGTTTTACACTCGGCAAACTTTGTTTCAAAAATTCTGTTCCCTCCAAATTAGTTGCGTGGTGAATTTTTTAATAAATTCTATTTATATATATTTTTTAAATAAATGAATTGCGGGGTGTTTGGCATGCGGCAACGTATTTATTTTGCTAGGAGACTTTCACCCAGCAAAACCACCCAGCAAATATGCATATTTCTTGTAGTGTTAATCTTGATAATACCTAACTCATCTATAATTTATGATTATACCATAAATCTCTGCTAATCGTTGTTGTGTTTAGGATCAGCACATAAGTCTTAAGTATCACTAAAATATCTAAAATAGAGTGTAATGACCATTAAAATGACATTATGAGACTCTTTGCACCATGAATTGATTTATAAACTCATGTGATACGATCATCAAGTTAGAATGTTGTTAGGATGTAAAATTAGAACCCTAACAAGAATTGAGAAGACTATAAATTCTAATTAAAATAAAAGACAAATAAAATTAAGAAAGATAAAAATAAAAACTTTCATTGATTTCCTTGATACCAATACAAATAGAGCACTACACTATATATACAACTCTAAACATATCTTAACCATCCACTTTGGCACAATAAAAAAGCCCTAAAAAACTTCTAGAATAATACTAATTAATTATATTAAATAATAATTAAAATATCTAATTAATAATAATACTCTCTATCATTGCCGACAGGTTCACTTGAACCTTGTCCTCAAGGTTCTAAAATTAACACCTAAATAAATAAATGTGTCTAAAAAATAGGTGTTTCTTTTTTAAATAAAAATGTGGGGGACAGGCTGTTTTGTGGGCCCCATGCAGATAGGAGAAGCGGAAAAAACAACGGCTAGGTGTAGAATCTCTAGTGTGCATCAACAAGTTTTTTTCACTTTTTTTTTTCCTTCTTTCTCTCTCTTTTTTTTCTCTTTCTTCTTTTGTTTTTCCTTTTTCCCATCACGTTACTTTTCTTTTCTTCTCTTTCTCTTTCCAATTTGCTCTCTCACGTATTTCTTCCCTTTCTGTTTCCATTTTTTTCCTTCTTCTTTCTCCTTCGCTTTTCTATTTTTTTTTTCTCTTCTAATCAAAATAAATACTAATTAAAACATAATAATATGAACTAACCAAAATAATTTCAGATCAAGGTATTGTCGGTGAAAACAACAACAAATCTGGTGGTTTTGCCGGCGGTCGTTGCAGCCGTTGATCGGTAAACAGTGGTTGTGATAAAGGTTGTGACATTAAATATAGTGATGGGTCTGGTGGTTTCGGTGGTTTCTATATCGGATTTGATGGTTTCGATTGCAGATCTGATGGTTTCACCAGAAAATATGACACCGAATTTGATGTCGGAGATGTTTCCAACAGTGTCACCGGAGACGTCTTCGAAAATGTTAACAAAGATACCGCCGGAGATGTTGCCGAAAGTGATGCTGAAGGTATTGCCGAAAAGTTCGTCGGAAAACCTGCCGGAAACGTCGTCGGAGTCGACATTTTCGCCAAAGTAATTCTTTGTGAACCTGAGTTTTCTTTTCCCTTTTTTTCTTCTGTTTGTTTTTCTGTATTTCTTTTGAACACGTATTTTTCTTTCAATTTCTGTTGTGAATCAGAAAATTTTTTAGAAAAATCTTGAAGTTGTTCTTTCAACTCTTCTCTAGATTTTTTTGAGATTTCATGAGTTTCTTTCAAAAAAATTTGAAGAATTTCTAGTGTATTATGAACTGTTTCTGGTTGTGAATAGGAACTTTGAAGTGTGGATGGTGGAGAAGAAATATTTGTTGTAGTGGAATAATATGACTGAATGAAAGTGGGATAAAATGGATGATTGAAGTAAGAGTATGTCATGAAATGGAGATTGAGTGCAGTAATGAAAGCACCAAATTGTTAGGGAGAAAAACTCTAAATTAACAAAACTATAAAAAACATTAAAAATAAGAGAAAGATAAAATTAAACTATTAAAATTAAATTTCATTTCATTTTATTCATACCAATACAAATAGAACACTACACTATATATACAACTCTAAACATATCTTAATCATTCAAGTGGCACAATCAAAAAGACCTAATAAACTTCTAGAATAATACTAATTAATTATATTAAATAATAATTAAAATATCTAATTAATAATAATATTCTCTATCAAATGTCCAATAAAAAAATCCGTGTGAATTGATTTACATCACCAAATTAATCGAATAATTTCTGTAGATCTCCATAATTAAACGATTTGGCTGAATTTTTCATATGTTTCCCAACTTCCAACATGTTTTTAAGCATCAAAAATAAACCTATGAAATTTTTACTCAAAATTAAGGGAATTAAGTTTTGTTTTCAAAATATCAAGAATCAATGGAATAAGAGTGCTTGGTATTAACATTACTGTCGTAAATATCAAGTTTTCAAGGTATTATGAAGAATTGAATCAACAACATGAAGATGTCAATCGATTCATGTTGTGAAAACCCATGATTTCATTGTTTTTCCAACTCCAAATCACTTCTAACCATACTAAAATTACCTCTAAAAATCTTAAATCATATGATAACTCAATGAGATATTTAATCCTAAATAGTTGGATTATTCATTTAAATTTCATATAGTTAGGGGTTATTTTTGTTGGTGTACAAGGTGAAAATAATGAAGATGCAGAAGAGAATATATTATATTGAATGACGGCTACAAAAGGATAAAAAGATACAAATGATTGGAATGACAACTACCCTATTTATAAGCTAAAATTAGGGTTACCAAAAGCAACAATAAAATACTAAAATACCCTCTAACAAACTTAATGACTAAGTTTGTGAATATAAAATAAAATATAAATTATTATTCTAATACCATCCCTTAATTTATATTTCCTCAAAACTAACAACTCCAATTCCATCCCTTAAGCGAAGGAATTGATCAGTCTTGATAGCCTTCGTCAGAACATCTGCCAACTGCTTCTGGGTGCTGCAGTGCAGAACTTCTAACACTCCATTCTGAACTTGACTTCTCAGATAGTGATACTTGGTCTCAATATGCTTGCTTCTCCCATGCAACACTGGGTTTCTGGCAAGATTGATTGCAGACTTATTATCAATCATCAGCTTCAGAGGCTTGTCAACTTTGATCTTCAGATCTTCCAGCAAGTTCAGAATCCACACAGCTTGACATGCAGTAACAGCGCCTGCAATATATTCAGCTTCACAGGTTGACAACGCAACAACAGGTTGCTTCTTAGAACTCCAAGAAATAGGACCTCCCAGAAACTTGAACAAGTATCCAGAAGTACTTCTTCTATCAACTCTGTCTCCACACCAATCAGAATCTGAGTAACTCAGAAGTTCTGATTCAATCTTCCTTCCAGAACTCAGAAGTTCTGATTCAATCTTTCTTCGAGAAGGGAACAACACTCCATACTTCAGAGTTCCCTTGATATACCTCAGAATCCTGACAGCAGCTTGGTAATGGGACCAATTGGGTTTACTCATGAATCTACTAACCATTCCAACTGCATAGCAAATATCAGGTATGGTATTACACAAATATCTCAGAGAACCAACCAACTGTTTGAAGGTTGTAGCATCCACATCCTCACCATCAGAATCAGAATCTAATTTTTGATTTGTATCTGCAGGTGTGATAGCAGCCTTACAATTCTGCAGCTTAAATCTCTTCAGAAGTTCTCGTTCATACTTCAGCTGATGCAAAATGATACCTTTCTCAGAATATCTGAACTCCATCCCTAGAAAGTATGTCATTTTCCCGAGATCAGTCATTTCAAACTCATTCATCAGCACCTTCTTGAACTTCACTAATTCTTGTTCAGAACTTTCGGTCAACAGTATGTCATCAACATACAAACACACCAGAATCATATTTCCTTCAGAAATATGCTGAACATAAACACCGTATTCCATCTCACATTTCTGAAACCCTAGCTTCTTGAAAAATGAATCGATCTTCTGATTCCAAGCTCTGGGCGCTTGCTTCAATCCATACAAAGCTTTATGTAATCTGTACACCATCCCTTCCTGATTCTCTTTCACAAATCCAGGAGGTTGTGACACATAAACTTCTTCTTCTAATGGACCGTTCAGAAATGCAGATTTCACATCTAAATGCATCAGAGGCCAATTCCTGTTAGCAGCTATTGCAATCACCAATCTGATTGTTTCATGTCTCGCTACAGGTGCAAACACTTCAGAATAATCCAGCCCAGGTTTCTGCAGAAATCCTCTTGCTACCAACCTCGCTTTGTATTTGCCAATTGATCCATCTGGCTTTAGCTTCTGCTTGAAAACCCATCTGACGCTGATGGCTTTCTTGTCCTTTGGAAGTTCTGTCAGCTTCCAAGTTTTGTTTCTTTCTATGGCCTCAAGTTCTTCTTTCATGGCCTTTAGCCAGAACTTCTGCTTGAGAGCATCTTCTGTACTCACGGGTTCAGAGTCTACTAACATGGCACACTGAATAATCTCTCCCTCAGAATCTACTTCAGTGTCTTGCAACATGTCAAACTCTTCATATCTTCTTGGAATGTTTCTGATTCTCTGTGGCCTCTGACCTCGTTCAGAACTTTCTCCGGATGCTTGAACCTCAGAAGTTCTGTCCTCAAAAGTTTCTCCTTCAGAAGTTCTTGCTTCAGAAGTTGGACTTCCTCCAGAACCTTGACCACCTTCAGAGTCTGGCATATTCCCAGAATCTGAATCACCACCAGAATCTTGATCATCATCAGAAACTGGATCATCAGAATCACCTTCATCAGAATCACCTTCATCTTCTGAGTCTTCTTCAGAGTCAGAATCACCATCAGTTTCAGAAATTCTTATTTCTGACCTTTCTTCAGAAGTTCTAACATCAGGATTAGATTGAGACTTATCCCAATTCCAAACTTCTGATTCCTTCACAATAACATCTCTGCTGAACTCAACTTTATTAGTTTCTAGACAATAAAGCTTGTACGCACCCGTACTGTGGTACCCCACCAGTAACATTACTTTGCTTCTATCATCCAACTTCTGTCTTCTAGCTTCTGGAACATGTTTGTAACAAACAGAACCAAAAACCTTCAGATGACTAACACTTTGCTTTTCTCCCGTCCACTTCTGAATAGGAACTATTTCCTTCAGCTTCTTCGTTGGACATCTGTTTAGCACATATGCTGCAGTGGCAACAGCTTCTCCCCAAAAGTTCTGAGGAAGCTTCTTCTCCTTCAGCATGCTTCTCACCATATCAAGCAGAGTACGATTTCTTCTTTCAACAAGACCATTGTGTTGAGGAGTGTAAGGAGCAGTAACCTCATGCTCAATTCCATTCTCCTCACAGAACTTCTGAAACTCTTTGGAGTTATACTCACCCCCACCATCGGTTCTGAGAATCTTCAGAGTCTGACCACTCTGATTCTGAACCTTCATTCGGAACTTCTTGAATTCACCAAACACCTCGTGTTTGAACTTAATAAGGGATACCCATATCATTCTTGTGAATTCATCAACAAATGACACGAAGTATTTATTCCCTCCGAACGATTCTACTGGAAATGGACCACATACATCAGAATGTACTACTCCCAAGGCATGTTTTGCTCTTGGAGCAATTTCTGATGCAAATGGCAATCTTGGTTGCTTTCCTTCCATGCACACTCTGCATGATTTCTCAGGCTTCTTAATTGTAGGAATTCCATGTCCCAGCTTCTTCGAATTCAGATGTTCTAAGCTTCTGAAATTCAAATGACCAAATCTTCTGTGCCACAGCTCACTTTCTTTCACAACACTTGTTGCACTAAGACATTCAGAATCAGAAGTTCTGACATTCACCTTGAATGTTCTATTCCTTCCTTGTTCTGACTCCATAATCAGCTTCTGATTACAGTCATACAGCTTCAGAAGATTGTCCTTCATGGTAACTGAAAAACCTTTCTCAATTAATTGTCCCACGCTCATCAGATTGCTTTTGATGCCAGGTACATACCATACATTCTGAATCAATGCTGTTTTCCCATTGTTCAGAACGACTCTAACATTTCCCATACCTTCAGCGTTAAGATATTTGTCATCAGCACATCTGATCTTTGTTCTCTTCTCAGAATCAAAATCAACCAGCCATTTCTTATTTCCAGTAAGATGATTTGAGCAGTCAGTGTCCATATACCACCAGTCTGTCAAATTCGTATCATCAGATTCAGAAGCCATCAATAGCACAGATTCATCATCAGAACTTCTGGCTATATTTGCTTCTTCTGACTTCCTTTCCTTGTTTGACCAACAATCTCTAGCAAAGTGACCAAACTTCTTGCAACAATAACATTGGATCTTCTTCTTGTCATACTTCTCTTTTCCCTTCTGAGCATTCTTTTGCCTATCAGAAGTTGAGGTTTCTGACTTCTGACCACCATCAGATCTTCTCCTAGCTTCTGACTGCTTCTGATGCTTCCTATCAGAAACTGCTTTCAGAGCCTGCTGCTCTACTTCCCTTTCAGAAGTTCTCTCAGTCAGACGCAACTCTTGCGCTTCTAGACTGCTTTGCAGCTCTTCAATTCTCATGGTGCTCAGATCTTTAGAATGTTCTATTGCTACCACAATGTAATCAAACTGAGGAGTAAGGGATCTCAATACCTTCTCAATGATTACTTGTTCAGAAAGAGTTTCTCCACACGCCTTCATCTCATTAGTGATCACAATCACTCTGGAGATGTACTCAGAAACTTTCTCATTGTTCTTCATGTTCTGATTCTCGTACTGCTTACGTAGAGACTGAAGCTTCACCTTCTTCACTGATGCGTCACCACCGTAACATCTGACCAGTGTGTCCCACGCCGCCTTCGCCGTCGTAGAATCTGCAATCTTCTCAAACACATTCGCATCCACACACTGATGGATGTAGAACAATGCTTTCTGATCTTTCTTCCTTGTATCCTTCTGCGCGTTCTTCTGTTCCTCCGTCGCATCTGCTGCTACCGGAACATAACCTTCGGTGACAAGATCTAGAACATCTTGAGCACCGAACAGTACTCGCATTTGAATCATCCAACGATTCCAGTTTTTGCCATCAAATACTGGGAGCTTGGTGTTCATTCCGCCGCCGTCGTTCATCATCTTCAACCTTCAACCTTGTACAGTACACTCAGAACTTCACCGCACACAGTGTTTCCCAACCCACAAAATCACAAAAAATGTGATTCTGATCAGATTTTGTTCAAGATTCAACAAGAATCACGAACCAAAATCAATCACACAAAGAAATCCTCACGTTTCACTCGTGTTTTCCGTGTTTCCCAATGATCCGAACCGGAGCTCTAGATACCAATTGTTGGTGTACAAGGTGAAAATAATGAAGATGAAGAAGAGAATATATTATATTGAATGACGGCTACAAAAGGATAAAAAGATACAAATGATTGGAATGACAACTACCCTATTTATAAGCTAAAATTAGGGTTACCAAAAGCAACAATAAAATACTAAAATACCCTCTAACAAACTTAATGACTAAGTTTGTGAATATAAAATAAAATATAAATTATTATTCTAATAATTTTATTATGTTTTCTAGTGAATTACATTAATTTGTAATACATATAGTAGGTTCTTTTTCTTTTATATTTTACTTTGTTCTTGACGCGTAGGAGTAGTTATTATGATATGTTTTATCTCGATAGTAATACAAGGCAAATGACCAGCAAGCTTTGTGCCAGAAGAGGCTGTTTTAGATTGTAAGCTATGAGAAAGGGATATTGTTGTGGAAGAATCATGAGCAAACCCATTTGGGCTAAGCTGTAGGTGCTAAGAGATAAGGATAAACTCTAAAAGATATAACTTTACAAAATTTCCTACAATGCTTCCTAAAGAGTCCCTTCTCAAGTGATGTAGGACTTCCACAAGTCATGTTGTCTCCTATGTGTTAGTGCACTACCATGGTACACATATTAGCAAACAAAAATTATGCTTTATTCTTTGGGATAAAACGAATGGATAGTTGCAAGGCCCAAGACCCAAAAAAATAGAAAACACATAACTGAAGATTTTCCAATAAACTGAC
This sequence comes from Lathyrus tuberosus, assembly GCA_022829125.1. NCBI lineage: Eukaryota > Viridiplantae > Streptophyta > Magnoliopsida > Fabales > Fabaceae > Lathyrus > Lathyrus tuberosus. The sequence goes on along the minus strand of JALAZF010000199.1, from coordinate 673,385 downwards.
TTGCATTGGACGAAATTTATAGAAAAAATACGCAACAAGGGAGAGGGAAGAACTAGAGTTATATCAAGTCTATGTCTCAATTAGTTATGAAGAAGTATATCATTGGGAGCAATGACACTTGATGTCTCTTGTTGGCCGCGTAAGTTGCAAGTGATCGAAGTGTTATTCTTAGATTTATTATTTTTTTCTTTTTGTTTAGAAATGTTTAACTTAAGATATTTCTCAATTTTATGTACTTTTATCAGCATGACCTAAACTCCTTATGTTGGATTATATGAAATTTAATGACAATGTAATCTTTTGTATATTATGAATGAATGGTTGTGATATATTTTGCTCATATTTATTTATACCGTATGTTTCTTCCTCTAGTCGGTCATCTTAGAAATAGATGGCCGTTTATTAGAACTAAGGAATCTTCTAATAAATGGATTTTGTGAACAAATATGGTGAAAAAATGCAAGGCAGTATACATTGATAACTTATTTACTTTAGGCATAAAGAACTAGTTTACTTTAGGCATAAAGAACTAGGGCCATATGGGTAATTATAGCTCTTAATTTGAAATGTGTGGATGCTATTGTGAGGCTTAAGAGTAAGTTTTGTAGTGAATTAGTGCATATTTTGAGGTTGCAGACATACACTGCTAGCTTATGTTCTAGTCTAATATGTCATAACATATCATATCATACTCATACATTAGACGAAGTCAATTAATGAATCATTGTCAAACATCATAAAATGGTGATGTTACTCTTGATACACAAGAACAAATTGAGTATCATATATTGAACTTATACAAGAACTTGTTTGATTCAGACAATAATTTCATTCCTACTGACTTAATCCATGGAGTTATTCCTATTCTCATTATTGATGTTGACAGTGACTTCCTCACCAAGCTTCCTACTGCTAAGGAAATTAAATAAACTTTTTTTTATGGATGGGGAATCATCTCTTAGGCCCGATAGCTTCGAAAGATGCTTCTTCCAAGCTTTTGGGGACATAATTAGAGAAGATGTCACTGCCTTTATAAATAAATTCATCATTCTTAAGGGAAATCTCAATTAAAGTACACAACACAAAACAAAATTTCCCATAAGTCGGTCCTTACGAATGAGCATGATCACTGATAGAATGTGTAAGTTCTGTGATTTGTGGATTGGCTACATTTTGGTAAAACAACATGTTGTTAGAAAGATGTTATACCAAATGTTCTGCCATGATAGTCAGACATCATGTCCAGCATGATGTTGTGACATGTGCCAGGACATGTTATACCAGAAAGTTAGGGCATGACTATTTTGATATTTTTAGCGTGTTTTTTTAGTGTGTTTTTATTCACACATGTGCGTTTTTTATGGGAGTATATTCTGGGAATTTCTGTTATGACAGATTCTGTTACTTTTCATAAAAAGGATCTTTGAGCTTTTTAAGAAAGTTTGTATTTTGTTCCTATTATTGTGCAGAATGATTTGCAGTGAGATAAAACTTATTGTTGTTATTTGTGTGCTTCAAGAAGCCCAAATCCATTAGGTATGAAGGATATTTAAAGAGAATACCTAACCCTATTGGAAGAGAACAACACGTGAAAAATTTGGAGAATAAGGATTAACCGTGTTTTGGTTGGTCTTTAGGGTTTAGTGTGTGTTATTTGTATGTCACTCATGTATCTTCTGATGCGTTGAGGTAGACTGGTTGTTAATTGTTAATTGTTCACTCTAAAGCTTTTAAGCAATAGTGTATTATTCATGGTTGAAGCTTTTAAGCAAAACCAAGTATTGTCTTGGAAGTTTGCTACTTCTATTGTTGGTTGTTGTTGAATTGTTACTGGGTCTGTGACTGATTAGGAAGTGAGAGGGGGATCTCATATCTAGAAGGTTTCTAGGTAGAAGTTGCACAAGGTAGGAATTAGGCGAGAAGTTGTAAACGGGGGAGTTTAGCTTTGAACTAATAATATCATAGTGAATTTCCTTCCTGGCTTGGTAGCCCCCAGATTTAGGTGAGTTGCACCGAACTGAGTTAACAATTACTGGTGTTAATTTTACTTTTCTGTCATTTTAATTTCTGCATCTTTATTTGTGTGTTCAAACTGTTTTGATCCAAGTGTTGTGACATTTGTCTCGACATCTGGTATCTGCGTGCCAAATTTTCCAAATGAGTACCTTTTGTGGAGACTAACCGTTGATGTAGAAATGAGAATGATCATGAGCGTTGAATGAACAACATCACCTCTACATAGTCCATATAAATAGAGTGTCTTCAATCTCAATGCTAACTAGTATGAATATAGAGAGAGAGAGAAAGAGAGAGAGAGAGAGAGAGAGAGAGAGAGAGAGAGAGAAGTGTTGTTAGGGTTTCAAATTCCTAATTCGGCCAAGCATCTAATAGTTTAGCACGAGGGTTCTATTTATAGAACCACGTGTAAGCTTCAAGCTAAACAAGCCCACTAAGCCCATTAAACCTTATGATGTATATGTCCTATCATGTTGTGTATTTTACTTTAGAACATCATACTTTATGGTGTTCCATATTCACTTAAATACACAGTACCTTACAATGTATTGCATTTCTCTAGATACTGCTAGTGCATTACAAGATCGTACAATCGAATAAGCTTCACTTTTTTATCCCATTAACTTGTGTCTTATGTGGGTGACCTAGTAAGTTAATGTGACTTTAGAAATTATATCAAATCACACATTAAATATAATATACAGTCATTGCTACACAAGTCCCGAAAATGTCATGTGATTTGAAAAAACCAATTAGAATTTCAAAACCTCCAAGTTATTTGAAATATTTTCAATGTTACAATATCTCTACTACTGAAATTTGTACCCCTTATCCAAATTTATTTCTTATCCTATACAAAGAGGAACAAAGCTTCAACAAAATTATGGGACACCTTTATCTTACCAACCCCAAGCAAGATCTCTTTTATTAAGTCCAATAACTCAGTCAACCTGTGAGTCAACCAGTAACAACTCATTTTGAAGCACCGTACGGGTTCTCAAATACATAAAAACTTGTCCAACATTAGTGATCACATTCTGTCATACTATATTTTTAGTACCTAAATTTGTTTTTTAGTAATGTTATTATTAACATGTTTTCATTTTGTAGGTTTTTAATAAAGAATTCAAAGAATCGTGGAAAAGAGCAAACGATGTAGAAATCATCCTAATCAGACAAATTTCATAGTGTTTTATTGTGAAAGTTATGATAAAGAAGCAAGGAGAGGAATGAAACACGAAAAATAGAGGAAAATCAGAGAAAACTACAAAAAAGCATACAAATAGCAGCACGCTTATTGCTTACACTGGTGCGAATCAACATCCAAAGGTCAAAGTGCACAAACACACGACATCGATGCGATCCTAACTTTGTGCCTAAAGTGAAACTTCAATCCAGAGACTAGACCACTGTTTACCGTGAAAATTGGTAAACAACCACTGGTCTTCCATAAATTTGGTTTACTTGCAGGATCAACCAGTAAATTCTAAGGACATAGCTATAATTTCAATATATTTATGGAAAATTAAAGAACACTTCAACAGTATTCATTTATATAAATGATTGTTTTAATTGTTTTGGAAAAGATAAACTTTATAAATTGATAAAGGAAAATGCAATGAAGAAAAACTTCAAAGTAAAAGTGCAGTAAAAGAACAATTGATAAATAAGAGTAACTTTCTATTGAAATAAAATAAAATGTGGTGTTTCAGACGTACATTCTCAATGATAACTCTTTTCTCACTTGACTTAGATACTTTGAGTAAATTTTTTAGTATTGTACAACAATTGAACACCCTGAAATCCTAACATTAAGACCCATATTTATAACATGTCGAAATAACTGTCTTCAAAGGACATTTCTCCAAAATTTGACACGTTTCGCTATGCATGTCTTTATTTCGCCATAGATCTCCACGCGTCTCTCCTGAGAAACAGATAAGGACAAAAGACAGTTATTTATCCGTATTTGAAATTCAAAACTGTTGTCAAAGGAAGACTTCAAACGTCCTCCGTCGAAGTGGCTTTCCATACTAAGAAAATATTTCTAAGTATTGTTCAGATATGTCTCCTTCATGGAAACTACTTCGGCGAAGCTTCTCACACAAGCTCCTCTCGAAGTCAGCAAAATTCAAGAAACTTGATTTTCACTTGATATCTCAAACGAAAGCTTGGCGTCTAAATTCCCAGCCAACAAATTGCCCCCTAAAAAGGTCATTTTCGAATGAATGGGGAAAAGGGCATTTTTTGAAGTTTTATATTCGACTCTAGAAACCTTTGGTCTGCTGTGACGTCATCATCATCAGGACAACTTTTCCAAAAACATCTCCTCAAACCCATGTGTGAATCTTTTTCAATCATCGCACATCTAGTCCCTAGGAGATTGTGGGTCAGGTTTTAACTACTACCATCTCATCGCATAACTCTTGTATGACACGCGTCCCACGATTTTTGTCACCATTAATGTGTACAGTAACTGTTTCCACTTCATCCATCTATAAAATAGTAGAAACCACCATTTTCACACTTTTCACTCTCTGAATTCCCTTAAGCGTACTTTTCCCATTCTCCAACCTTTTAAAAAAAAATTGCAAACTCATTCCATCAATGGCTTCCTCAACCAAGATCTCCAAAGAAACAGGCAAGAACACTAAAGAGCCCAAGAGATCTTGAGAGCTTGCTCTAGTCCACAAGATTTTGGGTCCCAATGTGGTAGGCAACTAGTAATACATCCTTGCGCCACATCTTGAAGAAGAGAAGTGTAGGATCTACCAATCCCAAGTACTTATTCCCGTTTCTGTTTCTGGTAAGACACACGCTATGTTAGGTCCTCTTCCTAACCTTGTGGCTGATTCTGCTGAGGTTAAGAAAATCTTTCTTGCTTACCGTCGTTATAAGCCCATAGCCAATGGTAAAAAACATGGGAGTAGTGAGGAAATTAAAACTGATGAGAGATTGAAAGTTGACGGTCAAGGTTCTCCTTTGACTAGGGCTTCTAGAGACCCAATTAACTTAGAGTACATGAATAATAGTTTTAGGGTATTTAGGTCATGTCCCTTATTTAAAGACCCTTCTGACTACCTTGCTTGGCTAACGAAAGTAGAGAAAGCAAAATCCCAAGTCTGGAAAGACATGGGCATCTTCGACATAATTCAATTGTCGAAGGTGGGGCCTGGCTACTCCCCATCCCTGCTGATTGCTTCCCTCTATTTCTGGGATAGTACTCACAATAACTTCCAACTCCCTTATGGAATGGTGACTCCCACCTTGTTCAATGTTGTTGCCATCACAGGCCTCAAACCTACTAGAGAAGTTTATGACCCTAACTTCTTAGCTGATGACTCCATAGGTTTCGACACAACCAAGGCAGCTTTCACCACTTATATAGCTTACTACCATGATAAAGAAACTGAAGAAGTTTCTGATCTAGAGTGTGTTGCATTTCTGGCTCTTTGGCTTTCCCGCTGCATTTTTTGTTCACGGTCCCTTCAGGTGGCGAAGAGATACTTAACAATTGCCAATCAATTACACGTTGGACATGATATATGTCTTAGTGAAATGATTCTACCCAATCTTTATGAATCCCTTAGGGAGGGCGTTACATTATTGAAAAAAATCAAGTTGAGAGGAAACCTACTTCTTTCTAAACCCTTTTGGCTGTTACAACTATAGCTTAATGCCACATTTGAAGCATTTCTCCCTGTTCGTAATCCTATCAACGCAAAATTCGTCGAAGTGAAGAACATGAGGATCGAAGGTATGAGGCTTGTTTTATTAACTCCCAGTGATGAAGGATTAAACCTTCAGCAAACCTTCACCAGCTATGTGATGATGTTTGTGAAACGCTACAATTTCTCGCCCAGTATGGCCCCTTTTGCAGATAGGAAGGTAGGCCCTAAATGGTTCACCAGAAGATTTCCTGCTCAGTCGAAAGAACAAGAAGTAGAATCTCTTCATATCTCGTAATCTTTTCTTACCCCAATATTACTGTCCACGAGACTCAATCCCTCGAAAATTCGATTTACTCTTGTTAGTTACCAACCAAACTTCGTTGCTCGACAATTTGGCCTCATCCAAATTAAACCAAAACCACTCTTCCCCAAAAAAGGTTACTTGATTCACTATAACATGATCCACAATGAGGATTAGTGTACCAAATTTATGGCTAAATATACTGGCCTCACAGAATTCACTTCTGTGGCTTTCGAACCTTTTTTCCTTTGCACCAGAGAGTTTGGCACTTGGTGGAAGGAATATTACAATGCAAAATTTTTTGATATAGCTACTTTCAACCAACATCTGACTCATGCCTTTGCCCTTGTGCAGGAAAAAGTAAAGATATGTATTTCGACGCATATCAAAGAGAACCAAGCATTCCAGAAGTACTTTGAAACTGCTTACAGACCTGATGATCTTAGTCGAACCATTTGCGAAGCAGCAGTCACTTTAAAAGAAAAGTTTACAAAGAAATTAGAGGACTTAAAGCTTCCTTCGTACGTTTGACCTGATCAACGTTATGATTTATATTTTAATTTATATCCTCCAAAATTTCCTCTACTACCAAGTGGTGATTTTGGTGTGGCTTTTAGCCCTCCATTTCTAGACTGGTTCGATTGTGGGGATTTTATGAAAATCCTTCGACAAGAATCACAAAAACGCACTAAATGAGTGGTTTCGACTAAGTACACTCTGGACAATTTCAAAGGCCACCTTCATATTGGCATAAAACATATTCGCGTGGAGTCCCCAATATATGAAGGTGCGGAATGGGAGGTTTTTTGACACCACTTCTCTTCTTCATTTTTCCTTTTATACATTTTTCTTTTATTTGTACTAATTTGCTTTAATTCCTTGCAGCTGTAAGGATTCCCAAAAAACCTACTTTTGCTGAGAAGGAAACTGTCGAAGAAGAAGGCGAAGACAACAACAAAGGTAAACTTTTTTATTATTGTTCTTTTCACGTATTGCCTTCTCATTCTAACATCTGAAGTATATTATCTTTGCAGGGAAGTCGAAGACCACCTCCGACACCAAAAAAAGAAAAAGCAAAAGGAACCTAAGGTTCAAATAATTGAATCAGATGATGGGGATCTTTCTCCAGACCACTCCAAACAACCCAAGAAAAAGAAGAAACAGAGAAAAATTACTGATGCCAGTTTTCGACCCCAACCAAAAACAACTAAAGCTTTTGTGAAGTAACCTTCCACTCCAAAAGTGGTCGAGACTGATGCTACCCCCAACACTAAACAGCCAATTACAAATACGAACCCATATCAAATGGAGAGTGACAATTCCATCCCTACGGCTGAGGGCCTTAAGGTACACAAATCTCTTCTTTGTCTTTGGATTTTGTAATTATCTTCGAGTAACTTACTTCTGATCTTTTCTCTTAATTTCTTCTTCTTAGGGTGCTAAAGATGTCTAGGGGCAACCCCTTGTTTAACAAATCCTTCCTACCACCAACAGTGATCCATCTTACCATCCAATAAGTGCTCCCTCTCAACAATAAACCTCTCCTAAGGACTCCAATAAAGGATCCACGGACGAAGTGAGTTAACTGGCTGGCGAACACCAAAAGGAATCACTACCAAAGGTTACTACTGAGCTTTCCTAGACCAGTGCCTCTGACCATGATAAGAGCTCACAAAAGAAAGACGCTTCAGTTGACATCGAAGGAGAAACAGAAATGCCATATGCAGAAAAAATTATCGAAGACAAGTCTGGAGATGACTCCCCAATCAATGTTCAACAATGTAGTGGTGGCGAAAAGAGTGAAGAGGATGAGAAAGAGGAGGAAGAAGATCGCTCTATGTTCGGCTATGAGACGGAGATTGTTGTGGAAGATGAAGATGAAGATGAAAAGAATGAAAAGAATGTTAAAGAGGAAGTGAAAAAACAACAAAATGACCAACCAAAAGCCAACCCACAACCTGCAGCTTTGACTGAGACTACCAATACTATCCTTTCTCATGAGGAGCTAGAGTCACTAAAGGTTCAAAGACCCCTTGAGTATTTGAAGGCTATGATAAGCGACAGATGTAGTTCAACAGAAAAAAGCACCAGTGTTTCGACTGCATCAGGTGATCAGTCTGTCAACAAAACTGGGGATGATTTACTCCTCAAGATTAAGAAAAAGGTCTTCAATGCTGACTTGTTTCAACTCGTGGAAAAAAGACACTTCAGCTTGTTTTGGGATCAAAAATCTCCTAAAACAAGTCAATGTTTTGGAGGTTTCGCCAGAAGTTACAGATGTTATACTGGAGGTTGGCCTTTTGATCAACCATGTTGTCGCATACCTTAATCGCATCAAAGATGCTTCAAATAAAATTCAAAAGAAGTCAGAAACTCAAATGGTTGAATGGGATGCAGCTACTGACTCTACTGCAAAAGTTGTAAAGCTAGAAAAAGGTTCTAAACAAAATAAGAAGGAGATCGAAGCCTGCGACAATGATGTCAAAGCTTGGGAGCAACAGATTAAAGAGTTGCAAGCCAAAATTTCTAAGGCCAAGGAATGCAAGGACGAAATCTTGAAGTTTGGCCATAATGAAGTGGCCAAAGAAATTACTGTAGGCATGCACCATGTCGAACGCGCTCAAAAACTTGGAAAAGAAATTGAAGGGATTTCGGCCAACATATTTGTGTGCGAACCACGCTTGCTTTTCCAAAGGTCAAAATATCAGAAGATAAATAATTCTCTTCCTTTTTAATTTTGGTTGTAACTGACGAACTTGTTTTTGGTTGTAATGATGTTATGCCCTTTATGGCATTTTAATGTAATGACTTAGCCATTTTGGCAATCTTTACTTGATCCCCATTTTGGCTTCAACTATACACGCATAAATTATTCCTTACTTATATTTACCTCTTGAATTACAGGCTTATACTTCTTTAAATATTTACCATTTACTTTCAATATTCTTCTATCCTCATTTAACTCTTCGACTTCATATGCGCCATTTGAGAAAACATGATTAATTTGAAAAGGGCCCTCCCATATAGGAGACCACTTATCCAAGATTTTATCTCTTTGATCCATGGGCAAAATTACCTTCCAAACTAAATCTCCAGTCAAAAATAACTTAACTTTTACCTTTTTATTATATGACTTTTCTACTCTTTTCTTTTTCCTTTTTAATAATTCTAAGGCATTCAACCTTTCTTCATCCAAGTCAACTAATTCGTCCAACATCCTGTTCCAATAAGACTAAGATGGGATCTCATGTTGTCTCTGAATTCTGGTTGAGTGTAAGTAGATTTCGACTGGTAACACAACATTATGACCATATGTTAGTCGAAAGGGTGTAGTGTTTGTAGCATCTTTAGGGGAGGTTCGACAAGCCCACAAAACTTGGTCCAATGTCTTATGCCAATTTCTTGGCTTCTTCACCACATGTTTCTTAATTAACCCAATCACTACCTTATTTGCTGCTTTGACTTGACCATTAGCCTGAGCATAATAAGGTGTGGATGTCAAAAGTCTAAACCCCATTTCTTTAGCAAATTCTTGCATCTTTCGACTAGTAAAAACTGATCATTGATCTATTGTAATAGTTTCTGGGATTCCAAACCTATAAATAATATGTTTTTGGATGAATTCAATCACTACATCTTGATCCATATTTACCAATGGTATAGCCTCAATCCACTTAGTGAAATAATTTATTCCCACTAGAATGCAATTTTGACTCTTGGATGATGTTGGTCGAATTTCCCCAACTAAATCCAAAGCCCAACCTCTGAAGGGACAAGGCTTCACTATGGAATATAGTCGCTTGCAGGAACATACTGAATGCCTGCATGTATTTGGCGTTCTTGACGTCCTTTGGAGAATTCAATACAATCTTTAAGCATGGTAGGCCAATCTATTCCTTGTCGAAATAATAACCATTTCTTCTTATGGCCTACTTGATATGCTCCACATGCCCCACTATGGGCATTCGACAGAGCCAAGTATCCCTTAGGCTCACTAAGGCATTTGAGTAAGATACCTTCAGGCGTCATTTTGAATAGTTCGTTCCCCATCAGAACATAACTTAAAGCATGACATTTGACCTTTCGTCAGAAGCTGTTGGGTTCTGCGAATAGTCTATTATTGGATTTCTCCAATCTTCGTCTGTCAAACTATTTATAGCCAATATTTCAAAGCTCTCTTCGTCGGCATATCCTAGCTTCATAGTCTCCAAGTCTGTTTGGTGATAGTCTATTTGATGCAACTCTTCCTCTGAATTTTATTGCTTCTTGTAATTTTTCTTTCAAAATTTTGTATCCTGAAGTAATCTAGGCCAAGTCATTGGTTTCTTGATTCTCAAGTCGAGGTCTGTGTCGAATACTTACCAATTCAAATCTTCGTAACAACCTATTGACTATCACAAAGTACATGATAAGATTTTCCATAACACATTTATATTCTTTTGTAATTTGTTTTATGACCAACTCTAAGTCACCCATTATTTCGACTCGAGTTGCCCCCAATTCCAACAAGATTTCAAGTTCAATAATTAAAGCTTCATACTCTACTTTGTTATTTGAACAAAGGCCTTCGACCTTATACTTGAATTTTGTTGGAATTTTGTTAGGAGAAATAATTAATACTCCCACTCCCAGTCCATACTTATGACTAGAGCCATCGAAGTATAACTTCCAAGGTTTAAGTTCCATATAGTTTATGGAGTTTTCGACTATAAAGTCGGCTACCACTTGTCCTTTAAAAGCCTTTAAAGGCATATAAGTTAAAGAATATTCAGTTAAGGCTAATGCCCATTTTCCAATTCTACTATGTAAAATAGGTTTAGAAAGCATATGTTTAATGAAGTCGAAATGAGATGAAACATAAACTTCAACTGGCTTTATATAATGCTTTAATTTTGTACAAGAGAAGTATAGACAAAGACACAATCTTTCGACTATAATATATCTAGTTTCTGCATCATTCAAGACTCTACTAAGGGAATAAATGGTTCTTTTGACGCCATTTTCATCCTCTTTAGCTAACATGCTCCCTAAAGTCTTGTCAGACGCAGATATGTACAATATCATACTCCTATCTCTACAAGGAGGCGCCAGAATTGAAGGGCGAGCAAGGTATTCTTTAATCATGTCGAACGCTCGTGTTGTGCTTGCCCCCACTCAAAACCTTCTTTCTTGAGTTGAAGTAGAGGTGAGAAGGCTTGAGTCTTTCCACTTAGGTTGGAGATGAACATCCTCAGGAAGTTGATATTTCCTAGTAATTACTGCAACTCTTTCTTTGTCGAAGGAATTTTCGCCTCCATGATGGCTTTAGTCTTGTTTTGATTGATCTCTATTCCTTTTTTATGGACCACGAAGCCTAAAAAATTCCCCGTTTGCATACATAATGCACATTTAAGAGGATTCATCTTGAGACCATGCTTCCTCATTCTTTCAAATGATTGTCGAAGATGGTCTATATGACTTTTTCCTGAAACTGAATTAACTACAATATCATCAATATAAATCTGCATAAACGTTTCAATAAAGTCATGAAAAGTATAACTCATTTCTCTTTGATAAGTTTCCCCAACATTCTTTAGGCCAGAGGGCATTACTACCTAAGGCTCCAGGGCATTGAAATGTTGTCTTAAACACATCTTTTTCAGCAAAGAAAATCTGATTGTATCCAGAATATCTGTCGAGCATACTTAGATACTCATGGCCTGCAGCAGAATCGACTAGCATTTCTGGCAGAGGCATTGGATACTCATCTTTTAGGGTTGCAGCATTTAAGCCTCTAAAATCTATGCAAACCCTCAAAGTTCCATTTTTCTTAATAACTGGAACAATGCTGGCAATCCATTCGACATACCTGGTCGTACAAATGAATTTACATCTTAGAAGTCTTTCGACCTCCTCTTTGATCTTTGAGAGAACTTCAGGTGCAAAGCACCTTGGAGTCTGCTTGATGGGCTTCTTCCCATGCTTTATTGGTAGCTTCAGTTTGACTAGATCTCTGCTTAAACCAGACATTTCGTTGTAATCCCACGTGAAGCAGTCTTTGAACTCTTTCAACAGTTGAATTACTTCGACTATGAGTTGTGGGTCAATATTGGCACTAATGTAGGTTGGCCTTTTTGTTGTCCCTTCTCCTAGGTCAATTTCTTCCAAAGGGTCTTGCGCCAACATCTTAATATTGTTTGCTAGCGGATCCTTCTCAAAACCCAAAGGCTCGTCATCATAGACGTCATCTAGCCTTTGCCTTTGCACTTCGACTTGATCTTTGTCGGGTGGCTCCGGATCGAAGTCCTTCCCAGGACCTTCAAAGTGCTTTTCTTCATTTTTGGCTTCAACAACCATGTATTTTACATCAGCCTCTAGGTCCGCTTTCAATTTATTTTCAGATATGTAAGCTGAAATCTTTCTAAGTTCCAATAACTCAGTCATTGTCACTAAACTCGCTACCCCAACCAATTTATTGGATTCCAGCTGTTCCAAACACATAGTCTTCTTTTCCTAAGACTTCAATATCCTAATGAAAGTCGTGGGTTAGATGTAGGTACAAGGAACATAAAGCATTATCTGCAGGTGTGAGGTCGAAACCTGCAGGGTTACAAAGCGCTATGTGGGCTGAGTTATTGTCAAAGTGTCGCCCACTTACTTGATTGACCTCAGCCATATAGTAGCTTTGGTCCGCCTCTATGTTTTCGACAATCCCAACACTTCGCCAGATAGATATTAATTGGTGAAGTGATGATGGAACTGCGCCTACTCCATGTATCCACTCTCGACCAAGGAGCAGATTATAATTCACCTTAAACGCAATTACCATGGACATCATTGGCCCGGTGATTGTGCCAACAGTCAGATCCACTTGAATGACTCCTATGGTGGTGCCCACTTTTGTAACGCCCCAGTTTTAGTTAGTTTTATTTAATCGAGTCGATTTATTATTTCTATTATTATATTATTTTATTTTTGACTTTTATGTGATAATATATTATTTTTCATCGTGAGTATGTTTTATCGCGTTTTGGGAACGTTTGCGAGATATTTGAGTGTAGGGGTATTTTGGTCATTTCACTTTATTTTTCTTAAGTTAGTAAGAATAGAAATAGAAAGAGAGAAAATTAGAGACAAACAAAAAGAGAAGAAGGAAAAGGGAAAGAAAAGAGAAAGAAAGAAGAAAAGGGAGAAAAACTTGGGAATTAAGAAATCGATCAACCGACTTTTCAAACACGATTAAATCGGGTAAGGGTGCGAAACTCGATTATATTATACTTGTGTATGATTATGTATGTTTGTGTTTGGTTGTTTTTGGATTGAAATTGGATATTGAACAAAAACCCATAATATGTTGAAATTGTTAGAATTCGATTGAATTATGTTGGAAATCATGTTTTCAGATCCCTTATTGTTGATACATGTTAGATATATGTTGTTGTGCTATCTATTGGCAAATTTTCTGGTGTTTAGGTGAAAATTTGGAGTGAGTTTGAGTGATTTTCCCAGAAAAAATTCTGCAGAAAAATTATGGGTTTCGTCTGCCTTACACATATCAGGCATGTCCATACGCGTATTGGCTTGGGCAATACGCGTATGGGAGGCGCAAAATGAGGCAATACGCGTAATGAGTTCCATTTTTCTCGGCCATCTGCTAAAATGCGTAATGGTACACGTATGAGTTTGGGCAATACACGTATGGCTCAGGGCAATACGTGTATGGCCAGCAGGGGTGCAAAATGTTGTGTTTTTGCGATTCCTTTTCTTTGTACGTCCGTAACTTGTGCTCCGATTATCCTTTTTGAACATTCTTGGTAACATTGGAAAGCTAATAAAATGTACTTTCTTATTAAAATGGTTTTGAGATTGTTGGCCAATATAATTATGTCGGGAATTTGAAATAGTGTTGTTTTGTCGACTTTTGTCGTTGTAATTGGGTGTAATTGAGGTGTATCATGTAATGTGCTGTTGATATGGATATTGTATGACTTGTGTGCGGTTGTGTGATGAAAATGCATGTGATGAAATGTTGTGATGATGATTTGTGGCCTAAGGGCAAGAAAATGCATTGTGTGGTATTTGATTATATATATGCATGATTATGGATGTGTATATGTGTGCATTCAAATGTCATGAGTCATTGTATGCCAAGCATCATGATATGCATTCTTGTGATGTCGTGTGCCCTAGTGGGTGTGAGCGACGAATCGATTCCAGAGGGAATCCGCTATAACATCGTGAGCCTTATACCAAGAGGACTGAAAGCGATGATTATAGACGATCGTGAGCCTTATACAAAGAGGAACGAAAGCGATCGGATCGTGAGCCTTATATAAAGGGGACTGAAAGCGATCCATAAACGTCGTGAGCCTTATACCAAGAGGACCGAAGCGACGGGGAACATCGTTTGCCCGACAGAGAGTTACATTAAGTAACAAGCGATGGTTCCAATAGTTCCTGAGTGAACTAGTGATGAGATTGACGGATGGATGGTACCGCATTTGCATAGAGTCGTTGTGTCGGTCTCTTTGCATTTGCATAAATCATGAATGGATTGATTTTGTGTAGGATTGTGAATGGAATTGATGAGTTGAGATATATATATATATATATATATATATATATATATATATATATATATATATATATATATATATATAAATGCATTGAGCTTGATTATATATGCCTTGGTGATGGATATATGAGATATGCATTGTGTTGTTTTGTGTTTGAATTCTGGTATAAGTTGTGGTGAGAATATTACATGTGTATTTTGGTGTTATTATATAATTGTATGCAATTATATTATGATTGTGTTTCTCACCCTTCTGTTGTTTTAAATGTTCTATGAGGCATTGCAGATTAGATGCTGAAGGTCTTTTTGTGAAGCTTAGGTCTTCATTCTTTTGTCGGTCGGCTCTGATATGTAGCACCGGGTAGTCGGGGAGATCGTTGTGATTTTATGTGTATATGTATATATACCTTTTGGATTGTATATGTATGAATTTGTATATGACAGACCAACTTTTTATGTGATATATATATGAGATTCAGTTGCAGATTTTCCGCTTTTATTCTGTATCTAAATTGTGGGTAGTAGGAACTAAGTTCCTCTGTTATTTGCTACCTGATTGTTGCATATCTTTATGAGCAGGTTTATTGTGTTTTGTCTCAATTGATGTGACGCCTCCGTCTATGCCATGAATGTTTAATTATACTCTGATGAAATTTTTTATCGCTTTATTTAATTGGGGGTGTTACATTAAGTAGTATCAGAGCCAGTCCGTGTCAGTTTCTGTCTGTCCTTGTTGGTCGTTGTGTTTGGGTGAGCTGTTTATTTAACCATAGTTTCTGTTATTAGAAATGAACAGAATATCGCTGGTAGGAATGATGCTGCTTTGGCTGCTGCTATGCAAGCTATGGCTCGGGCTGTGCAGGGTGCACCTAATGCTGGTGAGAATGATGAGTTCAGGAAGAACAAACCGCCTGTCTTCAAAGGGAGACATGATCCTGATGGTGCACAGATTTGGCTTAAGGAGATTGAAAGAATCTTTTGAGTAATGGACCGTGCTGAGGAAAATAAGGTGAGACTGGGTACTCACATGTTGCAGGAGGAGGCTGATGATTGGTGGGTTAGTGCGCGTCATGTGTTATAAGCTGGAGATGAAGAGGTTACTTGGACTTTGTTTGGCAGGGAGTTTTTGAGGAAGTATTTTCCTGAAGATGTTAGGGGAAAGAAGGAAATAGAGTTCTTGGAGTTGAAACAAGGTAATATGGCTGTTGTTGATTACACTGCTAAGTTTGTGGAACTTGTACAGTTTTATCCACATTTTCTAAGTGTGTGAAGTTTGAGAACGGATTGCGTCCTGAGATTAAGCAGGCAATCGGTTATTAAAGGATTAGAAGGTTTTTAGATTTGGTGGATTGTTGTAGGATTTATGAAGAAGATAGCAACACTCGTTCTACTCACTATAAGAGTGTGAACGAAAGGAAAGGGAAGCAACCGTTTCGTGGTGGTCCTTATGTGACACCAGCTGATAAGGGTAAACAAAGGGGTAGTTTTGAGAAAAGGTCAAGTGGGGGAGGAATGTCTAATCCTCTGAGATGTTATAGGTGTGGTGACTTAGGACATCGTCAGTTCGAATGTAGGAAGAATTTTGAGAAGTGTTCCAATTGTGGAGGTATAGGGCATGTAACAGCTGAGTGCAAGAGGAAGAATGTGGTGAAGTGTTTCAACTGTGGTGAAGCTGGTCATATTAGCACGAAGTGTCCGAAACCAAAGCAAGCTTAGGCTGGGGGTAAAGTTTTTGCATTGGCAGGGACTCAGACTACAAGTGCAGACCGTCTGATCAGAGGTACTTGTTTTATTAATAGTACGCCTTTAGTTGCTATTATTGATACTGGAGTGACTCATTCGTTTATTTCGTCTGAGTGCGCGAAGCGTTTGAATCTTGTGTTGTCTTCGATGGGTGGAGAGATGGTTATTGATACTCCAGCAATGGGGTCAGTAACTACTTCTTTGGTTTGTTTAAGTTGTCCTTTGACCATTTATGGTAAAGATTTTGAGATGGATTTGGTGTGTTTTCGTTGGAGGGTTTAGATGTGGTTCTGGGTATGAATTGGTTGCAATTCAATCGGGTTCATATTGATTGTTATCATAAGCTGGTAAGATTTCCTTCTCTTGAAGAAGACGAAGAATCGAGTTTCTTATCTACCAAAGAGTTGACGAAACTTTTGGCGGAGGAAGCTCAGTTATTTGGGTTGTTTGCATCGTTGACAGTGGATAGTCAAGTTGTACTTGATGTGTTTCCAGTTGTGTGTGAATTTCCCGAGGTGTTTCCTGTGGATATTTCAGATGTGCCGCCAGAGAGAGAGGTGGAGTTTTCTATAGATCTAGTTCCTGGTACTAGACCTGTATCTATGGCACCTTATCGTATGTCAACATCTGAGTTGGTTGAGTTAAAGAAGCAGTTGAATGAATTGTTAGAGAAGAGGTTTGTGAGGCCAAGTGTGTCGCCTTGGGGTGCTCCGGTTTTATTGGTGAAAAAGAAAGATGGAAGTATGCGATTGTGTATTGATTATCGCCAACTGAATAAGGTCACGATTAAGAATAAGTATCCTCTTCCGAGAATTGATGATTTGATGGACCAGTTGGTAGGTGCTTGTGTGTTTAGTAAGATTGATTTGAGGTCAGGTTATCATCAGATTAGAGTGAAAGAGGAAGATATTCAGAAGACGACTTTTAGGACACGATATGGTTATTACGAATATTCTGTGATGCCGTTCGGGGTTTCTAATGCGTCGAGTGTGTTTATGGAGTATATGAATCGTATTTTCCATGAGCATTTGGATCGATTTGTTGTTGTGTTTATTGATGACATTTTGATTTATTCTAAGTCCCGGGAGGAACATGCGGAACATTTGCGTGTTGTGTTGCAAATTTTGAAAGAAAGGAAACTTTTTGCCAAGTTGTCCAAGTGTGAGTTCTGGTTGTCAGAAGTGAGTTTTCTTGGGCATGTGATTTCAGGTAATGGTATTGTTGTGGATCCATCTAAAGTAGATGCAGTTCTACAATGGGAGGCTCATAGATCTGTTACTGAAATTAGAAGCTTTTTGGGTTTAGCTGGATATTATCGAAGATTCATTAAAGGTTTTTCTAAGTTGGCACTTCCTTTGACCCAGTTGACTTGTAAAGGTAAAGCGTTCATTTGGGATATTCAGTGTGAGGAAAGTTTTAGTAAGCTTAAGAGAAGATTGACTACAGCTCCGATTTTGATCTTACCGAATCCTAGTGAACCATTTGTGGTGTATTGTGATGCGTCTTTGATTGGTTTAGGTGGAGTGTTGATGCAAGAAGGTAAGGTTGTGGCTTATGCTTCGAGGCAATTGAGGATTCATGAGAAGAATTACCCTACTCATGATTTGGAATTAGCGGCAGTGGTTTTTGTATTGAAAATTTGGAGGCATTATCTCTATGGTGCAAGATTCGAAGTCTTTAGTGATCATAAAAGTTTGAAATACTTGTTTGATCAGAAAGAGTTGAATATGAGGCAACGGAGATGGTTAGAATTTTTGAAGGACTACGACTTTGGCTTGAATTACCATCCTGGTAAAGCTAATGTGGTAGCTGATGTGTTAAGCCGGAAATCTTTGCATATGTCCACTTTGATGGTTAAAGAGTGGGAACTTTTGGAAGCATTTAGAGATTTGAGTTTGGTGTGTGAATTGACATCTGGTAGCGTGAGGCTTGGAATGTTAAAGGTCACTAATGATTTTCTGTTAACCGTTAGCGAGAAACAAAAGTTGGATGTGAAATTTGTTGATTTGATGACGGTTGGAGATCAAAGTGTGAATGGTGACTTTAAAGTGGATGATAAGGGTGTTTTGAGATTTTGTGGTAGGATTTGTATTCCTGATGATTCGGACTTGAAAAAGATGATTTTAGAGGAAGGACACCGGAGTAATTTGAGTATACATCCGGGAGCTAATAAGATGTATCAAGATTTGAAGAAGATCTTTTGGTGGTCTGGATTGAAGAGGGATGTGGCCCAGTTTGTTTATGCGTGTTTGACGTGTCAGAAGTTTAAGGTGGAACATCAGAAGCCTAGTGGATTGTTGCGACCGTTGGATATTCCCGAGTGGAAATGGAACAACATTTCTATGGATTTTGTGACAGGGTTTCCGAATACACAGAGGGGACATAATGTCATTTGGGTAGTTGTGGATAGGCTGACTAAATCGGCGCATTTCATTCCGATTGACATCAGTTTTTCTTTAGAGAGGTTGGCTGAGATTTATATCAGTGTGATTGTGAAATTACATGGTGTTCCGTTGAGTATTGTTTCAGATTGAGATCCGAGGTTTACTTCCAGGTTTTGGGAAAGTTTTCAAAAGGCGTTATGTTCCAAGTTGAGATTGAGTTCTGCTTATCATCCGCAGGCGGATGGCCAGACCGAGAGAACTATTCAGTCGTTGGAAGATTTGTTGCAAGCTTGTGTTCTTAAGCAAGGTGGTGCTTGGGATAGTTATCTTGCGTTGGTTGAATTCACGTATAACAACAGTTTCCATTCGAGTATTGGAATGGCACCTTTAGAAGCGTTGTATAGAAGGAGATGTCGAACATCTTTGTGTTGGCATGAATCTGGTGAGAGTTCGGTGGTTGGACCGGAGTTGGTGCAACAGACTACGGAAAAGGTGAAACTTATTCGTGAGAAAATGAAGGCTTCTCAGAGTAGGGAAAAGAGTTATCATGATCGAAGGAGGAAAGATCTTGAGTTTCAAGAGGGCGATCACGTATTTTTGAGAGTTACACCGGTGACGGGTGTTGGTCGTGCATTGAAGTCGAAGAAGCTTACTTCTCGGTTTATTGGTCCTTATCAGATATCCGCGAGAGTGGGTGATGTGGCTTATCGGGTGGCGTTGCCGCCGAGTCTTTCGAATTTGCACGATGTGTTCCATGTTTCACAGCTTCAGAAGTATGTTTCGGATCCGTCGCATGTGATTCCGATGGATGAGGTTGAGGTAAGGGAGAACCTTACGGTTGAGGCATTACCAGTGAGAATTTTGGATCGCGAGTTGAAGCGGTTAAGGGGCAAGGATATTGCGCTTGTGAAAGTAGCGTGGGGAAGCGCTGCTGAGGGCAATTTGACTTAGGAGTTGGAGAGTCAGATGCGGGAGTCGTATCCGGAGTTGTTCGTCTCAGGTAATATTTTCGAGGACGAAAATTTCTAAGTGGGGGAGAGTTGTAACGCCCCAGTTTTAGTTAGTTTTATTTAATCGAGTCGATTTGATTATTTCTATTATTTATTATTTTATTTTTTACTTTTATGTGATAATATATTATTTTTCATCGTGAGTATGTTTTATCACGTTTTGGGAACGTTTGCGAGATATTTGAGTGTAGGGGTATTTTGGTCATTACACTTTATTTTTCTTAAGTTAGTAAGAATAGAAATAGAAAGAGAGAAAATTAGAGAGAAAGAAAAAGAGAAGAAGGAAAAGGGAAAGAAAAGAGAAAGAAAGAAGAAAAGAGAGAAAAACTTGGGAATTAAGAAATCGATCAACCGACTTTTTAAACACGATTAAATCGGGTAAGGGTGCGAAACTCGATTATATTATACTTGTGTATGATTATGTATGTTTGTGTTTGGTTGTTTTTGGATTGAAATTGGATATTGAACAAAAACCCATAATATGTTGAAATTGTTAGAATTCGATTGAATTGTGTCGGAAATCATGTTTTCAGATCCCTTATTGTTGATACATGTTAGATATATGTTGTTGTGCTATCTATTGGAAAATTTTCTGGTGTATAGGTGAAAATTTGGAGTGAGTTTGGATGATTTTCGCAGAAAAAATTTTGCATAAAAATTCTAGGTTTCGTCTGCCGTTACGCGTATCAGGCATGTCCATACGCGTATTGGCTTGGGCAATACGCGTATGGGAGGCGCAAAATGAGGCAATACGCGTAATGAGTTCCATTTTTCTCGGCCATCTACTGAAATGCGTAATGGTACGCATATGAGTTTGGGCAATACGCGTATGGCTCAGGGCAATACGCGTATGGCCAGCAGGGGTACAAAATGTTGTGTTTTCGCGATTCCTTTTCTTTGTACGTCCGTAACTTGTGCTCCGATTATCCGTTTTGAACATTATTGGTATCGTTGGAAAGCTAATAAAATGTTCTTTCTTATTAAAATGGTTTTGAGATTGTTGGCCGGTCTAATTATGTCGGGAATTTGAAATAGTGTTGTTTTGTCGACTTTTATCGTTGTAATTGGGTGTAATTGAGGTGTATCATGCAATGTACTGTTGATATGGATATTGTATGACTTGTGTACGGTTGGTGATGAAAATGCATGTGATGAGATGTTGTGATGATGATTTGTGGCCTAAGGGCAAGAAAATGCATTGTGTGGTATTTGATTATATATGCATGATTATGGATGTGTATATGTGTGCATTCGAATGTCATGAGTCATTGTATGCCAAGCATCATGATATGCATTCTTGTGATGTCGTGTGCCCTAGTGGGTGTGAGCGACAAATCGATTCCAGAGGGAATCCGCTATAACATCGTGAGCCTTATACCAAGAGGACTGAAAGTGATGATTATAGACGATTGTGAGCCTTATACAAAGAGGACCGAAAGCGATCGGATCGTGTGCCTTATACAAAGAGGATTGAAAGCGATCCATAAATGTCGTGAGCCTTATACCAAGAGGACCGAAAGCGACGGGGAACATCGTTTTCCCGACGGGGAGTTACATTAAGTAACAAGTGATGGTTCCAATAGTTCCTGAGTGAACTAGTGATGAGATTGACGGATGGATGGTATCGCATTTGCATAGAGTCGTTGTGTCGGTCTCTTTGCATTTGCATAAATCATGAATGGATTGATTTTGTGTGGGATTGTGAATGGAATTGATGAGTTGAGATATATATATATATATATATATATATATATATATATATATATATATATATATATATATATATATATATATATATATATATATATATATATATATATATATGTTGTTGATAAATGCATTGAGCTTGATTATATATGCCTTGGTG
The DNA here is from genome assembly GCA_022829125.1 of Lathyrus tuberosus. Lineage (NCBI taxonomy): Eukaryota > Viridiplantae > Streptophyta > Magnoliopsida > Fabales > Fabaceae > Lathyrus > Lathyrus tuberosus. Next base: position 651,839 of record JALAZF010000199.1, on the reverse strand, counting down.
ATGGATATATGAGATATGCATTGTGTTGTTTTGTGTTTGAATTCTGGTATAAGTTGTGGTGAGAATATTACATGTGTATTTTGGTGTTATTTTATAATTGTATGCAATTATATTATGATTGTGTTTCTCACCCTTCTGCTGTTTTGAATGCTCTATGAGGCATTGCAGATTAGATGCTGGAGGTCTTTTTGTGAAGCTTAGGTCTTCATTCTTTTGTCGGTCGGCTCTGATATGTAGCACCGGGTAGTCGGGGAGATCGTTGTGATTTTATATGTATATGTATATATACCTTTTGGATTGTATATGTATGAATCTGTATATGACAGACCAACTTTTTATGTGATATATATATATATATATATGTGTGTGTGAGATTCAGTTGTAGATTTTCCGCTTTTATTCTGTATCTGAATTGTGGGTAGTAGGAACTAAGTTCCTCTGTTATTTGCTACCTGATTGTTGCATATCTTTATGAGCAGGTTTATTGTGTTTTGTCCTAATTGATGTGATGCCTCCGTCTATGCCATGAATGTTTAATTATACGCTGATGAAATTTTTTATCGGTTTATTTAATTAGGGGTATAGATTGGGGGTGTTACAACTTTCCCTTCGTAGTTTGACAGGACCATGTTGTGGAGCTTTGTGTCGAAGTCATTTTTTCCAATTTTTCTTCAGCATGTAATGCAGCTTTAGGTTTAAAACTTTTCCACCATTAACTAGTATCTTGTTGATACCAACATTCTCTATTTTAGAGGCTTTAGGTGATTCTTCATGGCTTCGTCGGGCCTTTCAAAGAAGGCATTATGCTCTTCGACGCAACCATTATTCAGGATATAATAACCTACTGGCTTTTGATTGGCCACTTCTAATTCGACCTCGTCCTCTGGGTCATCCATCTTCGTTACCTTATCATATTCTCTGGGCAACACGGATACTACATTGCAAATGATGTCTAACAATGGTTCTGATCCTGAATCGAAGTCGCCAGTCATCATATCATCATCTGTATCCATCTGGTCAGATTTCTCCTTTACTTCGTCCTTCTGGTCATCAAACAACCTTTTCTCGACTAGTTTCTTTTTGACAGGTTTCTTGTATTTATTGTTATCCTTTTTTATTGGCATGTTGTTGCTTGACTCAGCTTTTTCTTTCTCTGCAGCTTCCTTTTCTGATTTGCGCCTTCTTTGTTGTCATCTCCACAGAGACCTTGTTATTGGGGTTTTCCCCTTATAATTCTCTGAGCGCCATGCTGATTGTTTGGAGGCTTGAAATTCTCTCCAGTAGGTTATTGACGAGCCTCTTTCAACTTTGAAATTCTGCCATTTGTTCTGGCCATGTTCCCTCTTCTCGACTGGCCTTACACACTTGCCCTTAGGGGCGTCAGCTATGGGTTTGAATGTTGATGGCCTATTTTCACGTACCCTTGGTCCACCTTGGTCATATCTCCTTGGTGCTCCCTTCCTGTCGAAATCCCCATGGTTGTTTGAATCCCTCCAGTTGTTTTTACTTTTTGCCCGTTGAACTCCTTGTATGTTCTGCGTAGCTTTTCGATCAAAGACTGCGATGCACCTGGGGCACATCATTACTTGGGAGTTCTTTCGTTGGCATCTATGGAGGAACTCGACCAAATTCTCCTCCTGCTTTGGATATGCCACCTTGACATATTCTTCTTGTTTGAGATTGTGTTCGTCCACCTCCTTCACGGACTCCTGGGTCATTTCGACCATGTTAACCCCAAGGTTGGTACCTCCAGTGATATCCAACTCTTGTAGTTTGATTCTAAGGCCTTCAGTAGCTTTGGTTTCGTTGTTAACTTATATGAAACTATCAGCAGTCTTATACATTGTAATTGCTTGGTTGGAACCTTCAGTAGTCCTTTTGTTGAAGCCTTCAGCAGCTTCCTTGACGAAACCCTTAAGTATTTTGAAGTCATCAGTGACTTTCTTAGCGAAGCCTTCAATAGCTTCCTTGTCGAAGTCATCAGTGACTTCGTGATTAAAGTTCCATGTAACCTAGATGAAACCCTCAGTGGTTTCCTTGTTAGAGTCCTTAGCAACTCCTCTAATGAAGCAATCAGCAGCTTCAACCATTACAACATTACTGGCGAAGTCATCAACAGCTTCCACCATGTTGACGATAGATGGTTTCGAGTAATGTGCATCAGCTACAGGGAGAGGGTCAGAGTTTATTTTCATATGATTCTTTGACTTGTCAGCAAACTTGAGTCTTCCCTCCTTGATGGAATTTTGAACAAGATCCCTAAAAAGAAAGAATTGATGAGTTTTATGGCCCAAAAAATTATTATACTTACAAAAACCTCTCTTTTTTATTTATTCTAAATGAGGCATTTTAGCTCCAAGAGGCACTATCATCTGACCATCTTTAACTAATAAATAAAAAATGTCGTCACACTTGGTGACGTCGAAGGTATAGGTTCTCTTAGGGAACCTATCATTCTTATCTGATTCGACTGGATTCTTTCCATTCGACGGTGTTAAAACTTTACAGGAATACGATGGTCCTTGCTTTAGTTCAGCAAGGTCGATTTCACTCTCGTCAAAAAAGGGATCAACACTAGTTCCTTATTGGTCTTCGTCAAATTTGACGTAAGCTACCATTTCCTTTATATTCTTGTTTGCCTTAGCTTTTTCAGCCTTCATTCGTTCTACTTGCCGAACTCTGTCAGCCAACTGGGCCATGTCCCTTAAGTACTGGGTATCCAATTTCTTCCTAATTGAGTAGTCGAGGCCACCAGCGGCGATTTTGACCAACTCATGCTCAGGAACTTGTGTAAAACACCTAGCCTTAAGCAGTCGAAACCTATTCAAATAATCGTCTATTGGCTCAGAGAACTTCCTCTTAATGCTAGCCAATTCTTTCAAGCTTATCTTTGATTGTCCCATATAGAATTGTTCATGGAACAATCTCTCCAATTGAGTCCAATTGTGGATTGAATTTGCTGGCAATATGGTAAACCAAGTAAAGGAATTTTTGGTAAGTGAACTTGGAAAATATTTCACTCTTAGGTTTTCATTATTAGCAATTTCGTCTGCTTCTATTAGGTATTTTGCCACATGCTCGACTGTGGACTCACTAATATCCCCAGAAAACTTAGTAAACTTAGGGACTTTCCATCTAGGGGTAAATCTGACTGCAAGATGTATTTAGATAATGGTGATGTATAATTTGGCCTATGGAGGCCAACATTTACCCCATTTCTAGCCATAATCCTTTCGACCATGGCGGCTAGGTTATTATCTGCTACCACATCATCGCGTCGAACCTGATTTACGACTTCATCAGCATTCTGGTTCCTATTCACCATTACTACACTTGGTTCCCTTTGGATTGGTTGTTTAATTCTAGGAGGTTCGACCCTAGGTGGTTCGACTCCTGCCCCCTAGTTTAAGACGTTCGCCTGGGGTACATTTTGTTGAACATGGTTAATTGTGGGGTTTTCTTCTAAGACTACCCCAGTATTTTTTACCATCCATTCCCTCTGAGGTTGTCGAGGGGGTTGTGGAACACCAAAGAAATCAGAAATGCATGTCATTTGCACTGCCAATTGTTGGTTTATTTGGGTAGTATTATGGATCAAGGGATTGAATATGACACTCATTTGTTGGGCAAGCATCTGGACCATCTCATGATTACATTTGTCCATCTGTTGCCTTATCGGTGTTGCAGAATTGTTGGTGATATTTGGCATCTAGGTAGGAAATCATGTCCCTAAGGGTTGGCTAATTCGACCCATGTTATTGATACCTGAACCAGATCCTTGCAATGGCGAAGTTACATTCATCACTTGGTCTGCAAATGCTGATGAGGCATTGTGCAAATTTGCCATCATTGATGTTGGCATACCATAAGGTTGGTCACGTCCTATTGGAGGCATTGAAAATCTAGGCACATAAGGCCTAAACAAATTATTTCCCACTAGAGGGGGTCACTGGTGGACCCTGTGTTCCCACATAGGATAAAATGGGACCACTCTGCATAATCGACTGCACAGGCGTCGAACTTGTCGTGGATGGTATGCCTTCAGATATTGATGCTGAAACCGTATTGCCTCCTGGGGAAGAAGAAGGGGTAGGTTCTCCATAATTTGGTGGATTTTGATTGTTTGGTGGATTTTGGTTCACCATCCTCCTTACGTATCTTCTCCTTGGTCTATATTCGTTGTTTGTGGCTATTCTACCACTGCTAAGTCTCATGCAACCAAATGTAGAGAGATCATAAAAATGAAGAACTTAATGCAAAAAAATTTAGACAAATACAAAAAATGTTTTTGACACAATAGCATTGTCCCACAGGGCGTGCCAATTTGTTTACCGTGAAAATTAGTAAACAACTGCTGGTCTTCCAAAAATTTGGTTTACTTGCAGAATCAACCTGTGAATCCTAAGGACATAGCTATTGTTTCAATATATTTTTGGAAAATTAAAGAACACTTCGACAATATTCATTTATATAGAAGATTGTTTTAATTATTTTGGAAAAGATAAACTTTATAAATTGATAAAGGAAAATTCAATGAAGAAAAACTTCAAAGTAAAAGTGCAGTAAAAGAACAATTGATAACTAAGAGTAACTTTCTATTGAAATAAAATAAAGTGTGGTGTTTCAGACGTACATTCTCAATGATAACTCTTTTCTCACTTGACTTAGATACTTTGAGTAAATTTTTTAGTATTGTACAACAAGTGAACACCCCGAAATCCTAACACTAAGACCCCTATTTATAACATGTCGAAATAATTGTCTTCAACGGACATTTCTCCAAAATTTAACATGTTTCGCTCTACATGTCTTCATTTCGCCATAGCTCTCCACGCGTCTCTCCTGAGAAACGGATAAGGACAAAAGACAATTATTTATCCATATTTTGAAATTCAAAACTGGTGTCGAAGGAAGACTTCAAACGTCCTCCGTCGAAGTGGCTTTCCATACTTAGAAAATATTTCTAAGTATTGTCCAGATATGTCTCCTTCATAGAAACTACTTCGACCAAGCTTCTCACACAAGCTCCTGTCGAAGTCAGCAAAATTCAATAAACTTGATTTTCACTTGATATCTCAAACGAAAGCTTGGCGTCAAAATTCTCAGCCAACAACCACAGTGTGCCAAAGGAAATGCGGTGCAGTCTCAACTCTCTAACAAGACATGAAAATATTTTAATCATAAAGTGCGATATGACTAAGGCATCATTCAGTGCGGTTACGAGGGTTTAGAATTTTAATCATAAATAAACAAATCATGTTTAGTCATTAGGGGCCTGATTTTGTATTGTATAGAGGTGTTTTTTAATTTAGAGGAAAGTGGAAACAAAGGTGTTCTGGACTGGACCAATGGCTGGACATGGCCCAATCCGCTTCTACTCCAGAGCGGCCCAAATCGCCTAAGTCCAACCGATAAGGGGGCAAAATTTACCTTTCTGCTCCTCCAACCGGACAAGGAATGCGTCGTTCCTCCCCGGAATAACTGGCTGTTACGTACGGCTCCATTGCTCCCCGAACAGTCAAGGGCAGGTGCCCGAAACCATGCTTGTGTCTGACATAACGGCTAGTTTCAGGCACTCTGCCCGACATAACGGCTAGTTTGGGTAGTTACCTATTCTTTAGGGAAAAAGGTTATTTCGCCCCGAAAATAGGACCGTTGGCCACGCGCTGGGGGCTCTATATAAACCCTCTCACTTGAGAGGGTCAGGTATCCAATATTCACCCTACGAACTAATACTTTGTACTTGCCCCTTTTCTCTGACCCTTTCTTACTCGAGCGTCGGAGTGCCTTGCAGGTACACCCCCCTCATCTCCATACGACCAGCATCCCAGATGCACTTGGTGGCCCACTTCTACAGGATTTGATCCAGCCTTCACGATCAATGGCACCGTCTATGGGAAACGTTGTTCTCCCTATCTTTCTTTCCTCGGAAACCGAAGATCAAAACAATTCTCAAAGATCATCATCATCATGGCCTCTCAAGATCGCGCCAAGGATGTTTTCCAAACCACTACCTTCCCCGTCAACAAATCTGACGTTGATGACCATTCATCTCTCCTCCGAGATGCCCGTTTTCTAAGGGACGGAGCCGCTGCTTCTCCTTCCCCTACCCCTGCTGATCACAACAACGATCAATCTTCACTTGACGTCCAGCCCGTTCCTGTTACGCCCAACGCCGACCCGACCGTGGCAGCCCTCCTGGAGGCGATCAACAAAACTAACACCCTGATCCTGCAGCAGAACGAAAAGATTGGGGCGTTAGAAGAATCCAAGCATCCAAGATCCCCTCCTCCGCGGAGGAACCAGCAACGATCAAGGAGCCCGCAGCCCCAGAGAGATATTGACCGGAGACTGCGCCAAGAGCCTGACCCTCGCGCCGTCCGGAAGCGTGACCAGGTCTCCCCGCATGACCAGCACTATCCCGGCCACAAGAGGACCTGAAGGAACGAGCAGTCTCCCCCTGTCAAGTCTAAAGGCCAGACCCGTTCACCGTCTCCCCGAAGGAATCGCTCACCTTCTCCTCGAAGGAACCATTCCCCTTCTCCCCGAAGGAACCGCTGCCGCGAGCGTACCCTTCGGTCCCCGTCATTCACCAGTTCTAGCTGCGACGATGAGCCTCACTGCCCATTGTCCCATGAAATCTTGGCTACCCGTCTCCCTAAAGGCCTGGAGAAGCCCCCATTACTGGGCACGTACGACGGCACCACAGACCCCGACGAGCACATCGAGAATATCGATGCGCTATTGGATTACCGTAGCGTGCGGGGCGCCATCAAATGCTGACTATTTCCAACCACGCTCCGAAAGGGAGCGATGACATGGTACAAGCAGCTGCCCGAGGAGTCCATTACCTCATGGAGACAACTGGGCAGGATGTTCTCGCGGCATTTCACAGCATCTCGCTGTCACCCCAAGACTGAGGCCTCCCTCGGGGCCATAATCCAAGGAAATGACGAACCTCTCCGCGCATATATCGAAAGGTTCAACAAGGAAGCAGTACAGGTCCCTACAACGGACGAAATGAAGAAGTTTCTGCTCGAGCAAGGGCTCCGCCCGGGCTCCGAGTTTTCTAAAGTCGTTGGCCTCGCACCACCGAGGAACTTAGACGCCCTCCTCCTCAAAGCCCAATCGCGCATTCAGTACGAAGAGAAGGTTATGGCCAGCAACGTTCGAGCATCACGCCATCAGGAGAACGCTCGGGCCTCCTGAGGAGAGGAAGCCTCGACATCTCGTCGGGGTAAACGGAGGCGCGAGGACCGTCCCCGAAACTCCCACGGCAGCAAGGGACCCTCCGGGGTAGCTAAGCCTCTGCCCCAGGTCGACTCCATCGACCTCGACAGTCGCTTCCCCAAAGAAGACCAACAGGAGGAACGAGCAGCTTCGGCCAACCCATCTACATCGTCCAGCAGCAGCTCCCATCCGATGCGCCCAATCCTGGATGGTAACTTCGAGATAGTTCTATTCGGCGATGACCCTCAGCGGGGAGTGAAGATTGGAGCAGACCTGCCCGACATAGCGAGGAAGCAGCTCAAAGCATGCCTCCATGAGAATGCCGACCTCTTCGCATGGAGCGCCGCCGAAATACCCGGCTTGGATCCGTCCGTCGCCTGCCACCAGCTGACAATTGACCCGGCCGTCAAGGCCGTAGCACAACGTAGGAGAAAGCAGTCTCCGGAGAAAACAGAGGCTGCTAAAAAAGCTATAAAGGACCTCCTCGAGGCCAAATTTATTTCGGAGGCCAAGTACACCACTTGGCTGTCCAACGTTGTACTAGTTAAAAAATCTAATGGAAAATGGCGCATGTGCATTGATTACACCGATCTCAATAAGGCATGCCTGAAGGATGCCTACCCCCTCCCCAATATTGATAAACTTGTTGATAATTCTGCCGGTTTTAAACTTTTATCATTCATGGACGCCTACTCGGGCTATAATCAAATTCCAATGGCAATGGCTGACAAAAAATACACGGCCTTCATGACCGAATCGGGCAACTATTACTACAACGTAATGCCCTTCGGCCTGAAGAACGCCGGAGCAACCTACCAAAGAATGATGAACAGGGTCTTCTGGGGAGAATAGGCGACATGCTCGAAGTCTAAATGGACGACATGATCGTGAAATCCCACGAGGAAACTGATCATACTGCCCATTTGAGAAAGGTCTTCGAACAGGCCAGGAAATACAAAATGCATTTTAACCCGGAGAAGTGCACGTTCGGTGTTCGAGCAGGCAAATTCCTCGGCTTCTATTTAACAGAACGAGGAATCGAAGCCAATCCCGACAAGTGCCGAGCATTTTCCGAGTTTCCAATGCCCAAGTCCAAGAAGTCCATCCAGTCCCTCAATGGGATGCCCGCGCCACTGTCTCGTTTCGTGACCAAGTCTGCCCAGCACGCCCTACCATTCTTCAAACTCCTCTGCAAGGAGGCAGCATTCGAACGGACCGAGGAGTGCGACAAGGCCCTTCTCCATCTGAAACAGGCACTCTCAGAGCCACCAGACCTCTCTCACCCGGACAATGGCGAAACATTATATCTGTACCTCGCCGTAGCAACCGAAGCAGTGAGCGCCGCTCTCATCCGCGAGACACCTGATGGGCAGAAGCCCATATATTTCACGAGCAAAGCGCTGCAAGGACCAGAGTTAAGATACCAATAGATAGAGAAAGTGGCTCTGGCCCACATCAACGCAGCCAGAAGATTAAGACACTGCTTCCTGGCTCACACGATCGTGGTTCGAACAGACCAACCTATAAAACAGCTACTGGGACGACCAGACATGGCCGGTCGAATACTCAAATGGTCGCTTGAACTATCCGAATTTAACATCCAGTATGAAGGCAGGAAAGCTCTCAAAGCCCAAGCTCTGGCCGACTTCCTCGCGGAAATGACATTCGCTGACTCCCCCGCGAGCATAGCACGTAAATGGACCATTTTTGTGGACGGTGCCTCAAGCTCGGTAGGGAACGGTGCGGGCATCATACTGGAAAGCAACGAAGGAATCATCATCGAAGTATCACTCACCCTATCCTTCCCAACCTCGAACAACCAGGCTGAATACGAGGCCTTCCTCGCTGGGCTACGCCTAGCCGAGAACCTGGGCACAGAAGAAGTCGTCATCTGCACATATTCATAACTTGTGGCCCTCCAGGTCCGAGGAGACTATCAAGCCAAAAATGACAACCTGATTGAGTACTTAGCCCTGGTTAAGAAGGAAATGGCGAAGTTCGCAACAGTGGAAGTGAAACATGTTCCCCGCGAACATAACGTGCGAGCAAACGTTCTATCCAAACTAGTCAGCACAAAGAAGAAAGGCGGAAACAAGTCCATCATACAGGAGGTACTTCCTCGACCCAGTATCGAGAAGGCCTCCCCGACCCTCGACGTATAAATGATCGGCGACAACAACTGCTGGATGACCCCTGTGTACAACTATCTCGCTAAAGACGAACTTCCGTCCGACCCAAAAGAGGCCAGCATAGTTAGGTGAAGAGCTTGCTCCTACGTCCTGGTCGAGGATAAACTCTACAGGCGGGGATTCTCCATTCTGCTGCTCAAATGTGTCGAGGAAGAAATGGCCACACACATCCTGCGTGAAATCCACGAGGGAATCAACGTCCAACATCTCGGCGGAAGGTCACTTGCCCGAAAGGCCCTCCGAGCAGGATACTACTAGCCGACCATGCAGCACGACGTGAAAGAACACGTGAAGAAATGCGATAAATGCCAACGGCATGGGGACATGTACCTGGCTCCACCTAACGAGCTCAAGGCTATGTCCTCCCCGTGGCCATTTGCCTGGTGGGGCCTAGACATCCTAGGACCCTTCGTGGTAGGATCGAATCAGAACAAATACCTCATAGTGGGCGTAGACTACTTCACAAAATGGATAGAAGCGGAGGCCCTAGCCAAGATAACTGCCCTCAACATCCTGGGTTTCTACAAACGAAACATCCTTGCACGTTTCGGCATCCCCTAAGCAATAGTGACGGATAATGGGACGCAGTTCACGGACAGGAAGTTTCAGGACTTCGTTGCCCAACTGGGCATGAAGCAGTACTTCACATCCGTCGAGCACCCCCAAACAAACGGCCAGGCTGAGGCAGCTAACCGAGTCATCCTTCGAGGCCTCAAACGAAGGCTGGACGAAACAAAGAAGGTTTGGGTCGAGGAACTACACAACGTATTGTGGGCATACTGTACAACCCCACACTCTACAACCGAGGAAACACCCTTCCGTCTAGCTTACGGGACCGAGACTGTAATTCCCGTCGAAGTTCACGTGCCCTCCAGGCAGACAGAGTCACCCCTAGACGAGGAGATGAACGACGAATCATTAAGAGAGGAACTCGACCTCGTCGAGGAAATCCGAACTGGGGCAGCCCTCCGCGAAGCCTCACTAAAACAAAAAATTACGATCAGGCACAACGCCAAGGTGATACGATGAGAGTTCGATGTGGGTAGCCTTGTTCTAAGAAGAAACCACAAAGACTCCCGCGAGGGCAAACTAACCGCCAATTGGGAGGAACCCTATCGCGTCTGAGCAAAAACGGAGAATGGGGCCTACTACCTAGAACATCTCAATGGGGAAGAACTTGCTCGACCATGGAACGCCGAAAAGCTAAAACAATACTATAGCTAAGGCCCTAATTCTTGGTTCAACCCATCTCGACGATGAACGTCAGCTACCGACCACTATGCATGCCTAGGTACAAGCGTCGCATATCAATGAAGCAGAACCCCGCTCAGTAACGAGCCGAGTAACTGCTCGACGGCGGTCCTCGATCGAGCATCGCCGTCGTCAAAGTACCATGACTGGCAGAACCCCAGCTCGCGATGGGACATTCACGCCGCGAACTCAAGCCTCAAACGCGACCTGAGCTCCGCACCCCGCCAGGATATTCCTCGGCCGTTCGATCAGTACCCCTCACTGCCAAACACATCTACAACGAGCAATCCCCCTAAAAATTCGCATAAGTCAAATACTCCCTATCACGGGCAGACATACATTGACAACAAGCATGAGTGCAACACTTAGCAAAAAATAAAAGCAATTAAAACCACGCAAAGAACAGAACCGGCCACCAAGACCGGGCATATAATTTAAACATAATAAGTGGCCACTAGGACCACGGCTGTGCTGGATTACATCAAACGGGGGCCATACCCCCCAAAATAGGCTACAGCTGATACACGGCACACAGGCCGGACAAATTACAACAAAAGGAAAATTCTTCATTCGTCCATCCGGTCATCTCGCTCAGCACTTGGCTGAGGCTCCTGGCTCTCCACGGGTTGGTCCTCAGTATGCTCTTCGAGGAGGGCTTCGGGCATAACGATCTGGCCATCTTCAACACGCGCCAAATAATGAGTGCCATCGATGGAGAAGTTAAGCTCGGGATTCACTACCCGCAATTGAGACACAGCGTTCTGAAAGGATTCGTCCGCAATGACGATATTGTCAGCCTCAGCCGCCAGCATACGGGCGACCAATTCGGACCTTGTCTTTATCTCCTTCACGTCCTCGGGTTCATCTTCGCCCGGAGCATTCTTCGACCTCAGCTCCTCAACCAATTCCTCCGCCGCCTTCTTCTCCGCAACCAGCGTAGAGACCCTTTCCTTCAACCTGGACATCTCCTCCTCCGCCCTCTTCCGGGCATCCCCTGAGCTCTTCGCCTCCTCCTTGGCCTTCCTCGCCATTTCCTCAAGGGATGTTATGGTGGCCCGGGCAGTTCTCAGTTCGGACTCTATTGCTGAATCCCCCTCAGCATAAACAGCTGCCATCTCTAACATCCTGAGAAGCGCGGAAGCATCTTGGGCCACCAGCGCCCTCTTGCTCGAGCGATCCATGCCTTCCAGGCGTAGAGATTCTGCCCGCGGCACGACCAAAGATGTCCCCTCAAAAAATTTCCTGTCATGTATGCAAGGTGGGAGTTCGAACTTCCCCTTCTCCGGGGCTCGGCTGAGATCCACAGTGTCAGCAACCCTCGGCCTCTTAGGTCGCGTGGTCAAAGAAAGAGGAGATCCCCGGGGGGGGGGGGGGGGGTGGGGGGCTGGAGTGGGAGAGGAGGAGTTCCCCGCAGCAAGTTAGGGAGGAGTAGGAGCACGCGCATTGGCAAATCTAGACTTTGGAGCAGCCGTACCGGATTTGTTCCTCGCGATAGCATTTTTCACCATCCTTTCGTGGGCCTGAGGCATCTCACCTGCACAAACAAAAGACGAACACGTTAGTTACGAGGAAAAGAAACAACGCGATCAAATTTGAAATAACTAAGACTACCAAGCAGCTTCTCGACTTCCGCAAGAGTCTTGCACTCCAGCAGTTCCTTGGTGTTGATGAATCGGTACTCAACCCTCTGACTGCCGTCCTCCTCGAAGATCGGAGCACCCTTATTCGTCCAACACTCTGCGCGCAAGAAGGAGTTAACGTACTTCACCAGCTCCTCGTACGCCACGACATCCTGCCCACGCAGCTCGAGCGGTTGGAGAACATAGTCGTGTGCCTCTTGGCGAAATGGTCGGGTGCCTAGTGGATGGGGAACTTGTAGATCCTCCGCCCAATAAACTTCCCTGTCTCATCGCGCGGATCGTTCCCGTCCTCATCAACTTCGATCTCCCAGACATATGTACTATCCTGGGCAACTTCGGACACGGGCTCGATGACATAATACCGCTCTTTAAACGTCTGTATCGACTCAGAAAATGGTTTAAACAACTTGCGACGCTGCTTTAAAGAGACCCAACCATACTTCATCCTCGACACCTGCCTCTGGAAATGGAAGACGACGAAGAACAGAGGGAGAGTAACCCCAATAGATAGGTACTCACACACCAGCTCGAAAGCCCGAATGAAGGCTAACGAGTTAGGGTGCAGTTGCGTGGGGGCCAACTTCGAATGCACGAACACCGACTGCTGGAAATCAGTGAACGGCAACCTCAAACCCAGCTCCTTGAAGGCGTACTCATACATGGTAAAGCGGTCCCCAAAATTCGTACAGACCCGCTCATCCTTGGAGGGAAAGTGCACCTTCCACTCCCCCTCCGGTCCGACCTCCGTGAAGACATCACCCAAGTACGTTGCGAAAGTGGACACATGTTCAGCAGGTTCGGCCACCTCCTACTCCTCCACAGAATCCTCGGCAGTATCCTCGTCCATACCCTCTAACTCTTCTTCCTCCCCGACCTCACTGGAGGAACTCGAAGTCGTCGAGCTACTATTATCCGAAGAGCCTATTTCTTCCTGGGACGTATCTAAGATAATATCTCCATCTGGCCCCGTCACCATGTCGATCACCTAAAAAGCAGAAAAGAAAAGTGAATTCGACAACAAATCAAATCCATCCTTCCACCGCTAAGTCAAGTGAAAGGGAGCGCAAAGGGCTGAGGACAACGTCCCCGACCTAAGCCCTAACATCAAAAAATTGAAACCTCCCCGTGAGGAGACGCTCGAAACAAATCGTCCCCAAACAAGGAGCTTCCCCGCACTCATACCCAGTTTCTGATCGAAGCTTCTCCAGAAACCGCTAAGCTTCACCGGAACTTGGGAGCATTCTACCGGAAAACTCATCACCCACTCAGAAGATGAAAGATCGCGACGGTTACACAAGTGTCGCCATCGCAGTGACACCGTCAACCGCCCTCCTGACCAAAACATACTAACACGCCCGGCGACATGTCAAAAGTGGAAAAGTGGCACAACCACCGTCCACCACCAACAATCGTCGGAAATCAACCTATTTCGTCCTCTAAACCTAGCCGTAACCACATGCAATCTACCATTGACCACCAAAAGGAGTAGAACAAGCAGCAGATCAGAAACTTACTTGATTTAAGAAGACGTAAGTGGCTGCTCGAAGCTTGGAGCGATGGTCAGAGTAAGCAGACGGCGGTGACGGGCAGGAATGCTGAAGGAGACGAAGAGAAATCAGAGCGAAAAAGTTCCAAATGGAACGAATTTCCCCATTTTATATAAAGGGGCACGTGCAGACACGCATTCGTAGACCATGATGAATATCAACTAGCCATCATTACCTAGTGACTGCTACACGGAGCTCTAGGCACACGTGGCGCCCCAACGTTTCCAATTCTGACTGACCTTTAGTCTCCTCGGACTCCGGGCAACAAGGTCACGACCACGAATCTCACGAACACCAGGGGCCACGGGCACACTGGGACATCCCTCCTCGTCTTCAAACGACGACTTCACGCTAGGTCCTCGGAGTAACGAGTTGTCCTTAAGTCATCACTCCCATGCTCGGGAGCAACGACTTGGGGGGCTCCTGTTCTGGACTGGACCAATGGCTGGACATGGCCCAATCCGCTTCTGCTCCAGAGCGGCCCAAATCGCCTAAGTCCAACCGACAAGGGGGAAAAAGTTACCTTTCTGCCCCTCCAACCGGGCAAGGAATGCGTCGTTCCTCCCCGGAATAACTGCCCGTTACGCACGGCTTCATTGCTCCCCGAACAGTCAAGGGCAGGTGCCCGAAACCATGCATGTGCCCGACATAACGGCTAGTTTCGGGCACTCTGCCCGACATAACAGCTAGTTTGGGTAGTTACCTATTCTTTGGGGAAAACGGTTATTTTTCCCGGAAAATAGGACTGTTGGCCACGTGCTGGGGGCTCTATATATACCCTCTCGCTTGAGAGGGTCAGGTATCCAATATTCACCCTACGAACTAATACTTTGTACTTGCCCCTTTTCTCTAACCCTTTCTTACTTGAGCGTCGGAGTGCCTTGCAGGTACACCCCCTCCTCTCCATACGACCAGCATCCCAGACGCACTTGGTGGCCCACTTCTACAGGATCTGATCCAGCCTTCACGATCAAAAGGCTTTAAATAGGAGTTCATTATTCATCATTGTAAGTCTTAATATCTTCTTTCTAATTGTAAAAACCATGAATCGATGTAATTCTCTATGGCTTATTGTGTAATGACTCTGATAAATAATTTTATATTTCTATTTTTATTTAATGATTTCTCTTGTCTATGAAATTTGGAGAATTGATCAAGAGAACAATGAGACTCGACAGTAATTTGTCTATCAGATTGGTAGGACTATGAGATTAAAATGATCGTTCTTGTTGCGATGGAATAAACTCAGAAATTAGTATTGTTTTACATGCCATAAACCATCGTCTTAGCGATTAGAGACTCCTAGTACCTAGGATGTTGATTTGCTGAAGTGGATATTCTTGTGATTGGAGACTCCTAGTACTTGGGAAGTTGTGAGGTGTAATTTCGTGTTTTGTAAAACTAACTTCTTATTTTTGTGTCATAAAATCTTCGTCTTGCCTATTGGAAACTCCTAGAACCAAGGAGGTTTCTTTAACAAATTGGGTTGCCTTGTGACTAGAGACTCCCAGTATCTGAGATTTTGGAAGGACGTAATTCCGTATTTTGTAAAATATCATAATAAATCAGAGTAGTTATATGAGTAGTCAAAGAAATTCTCACATTTAGAGGTAGATGATTCAAAAGAGGAACTTAATAATTTTTAATTATATTTGTATACCATAGCAATTATTCTCTTGTTTTTATTAGCGCACACTCAATCAATTGCGCTTAGCGTACCCCTTGGTTTTGTTACTCACAAATCGTGTTATCATTATAAGTGCATTTAACTTGTTCTTGTATGAAGATATACACAATATTTATGGATACGGTAATAAGTTCACTACATTGTACTTTTTGTTGGTACAATTACTACAACACTATTTTCCGTCCAACAACTAGGATATTTTATCCTTCAACTTCACATCTTCAAATTTAGACCTTTTAATCTATGACTAAGATTTTACTACTCGTCTTGACACAGGGAAGACCATAACAAGTTACAACCTTTTCTTAGTGTATCCGTCAACTCTTGGATAGACTTATTTAGAGGAATCTTTTTGCCACCCCCCAAATTGTATTTGGCACTCCCATGCTTTTTCACAATGACAAATTTACTCTTCTCATTATTTTACCTTCCAAATTTTCATTGTAGTAAATATTTCTCTCTGTAAAAACCTAGTAGAAACAAAGTATCTGATAGTTGTTTTAAAATATATGGTACAAAAAGTTCGGCGAAGTTAGGTTTTTATGCAGTTTTACCTGACATTTAAAAATCTGGTATGATGTTTTACCGATTTTTTTTCCAAATATCCAAAAATACGTTGAAGTTTTACTGGATTTTTGGCAAATACTCGGAATTTTTATGTAGTATTACCGAAATTTTTCTAAAAACCCGGAAATTTCTAAAAGTTTTGTCGGATATTTTTGAAAAATTCAGAAATACCTCAAATTTTTCTATATTTTTGGGAAACATCTGATATCTTTTGTAGTTTTATCGAATTTTTCGAAAAGTCTAGAATTTGTAAAGTTTTTTAACAGAGATTTTGAAAAATCCAGAAAACGTGTTGAATACCGGATATTTTGGAAAGTATGGTATACCATATTTTTTGCTTTGACCAAAAAATATTGTTGTTCAGTATGCTCCAATTGTGCGGTCCTATTTCTGATGGCTCCCAAGTAGATTTTACTCTGTTTTTCACCACTGATCCAATATGTTTTACATAAATATTTACTTTTTATATAATTGTGCAGTCCTTATTTTTGATATCTCATACATTGATAATTTGTTTTATATACGATGTAAATGTCAGATATTCCCCTCTTGAGCTGACATTTTGGCATGGACGCGGTATGTTGGTAAACAGTATCATATATTCGAATACCGATACTGATTTTGTGGTACACCTAAATAATTTTGAAGTTGTATGTGATGATATTCCATAACTTGTTCAGTATGTGTGTGAAACTTGGCTGACACCATATAAAGAAAGGTTTGTTACTGCTTGGACTAAGAGTCACTCATATAGGGAACACAACAACCAATAGGTACATTGATGTTAATATGAATATAGTTGCATTAGTAATTATCCAATAATGATATTTTTTTATGTTTTTTAGGGTGAATCTGCTCATTGGAGACTAAAAAATATGTTGTCAAGTATCAGGGGAGATTTATGTTGAAGTTGGGATGTTAACACCATTTTGAAGCTGCAATTAGATTCAATTACGATATCATTTCAGAAAAGTGTATGCAATATTGAGCATTGGTATAACACTCCATTTTACTCAAGATTGCACGGTTTTGTTTCAAGATAGTGTATACAACAAATTGGAAATAAGTAGAAAGGATAAAATTTGTTGGTTGTGACAAAACAACATGCAATTGCTTCATTAAAAAAACCCATGGGTTACCTTGTGTGTGTGAACTTGCAGAGTATTAAATACAAGGAGAGTCTATTCCATTAGACTAAATATATGTATTTTGGAAAAAAGTGTATTTATTGAAGAGCATGAGGTCAGTAAAGAAGATAGTGGGACGCAGCTCGATTTAGAAGAAAAGTGTGAAGAGCTGAAGAAGTATTTCGATACACTGGATATCGTAGGCCAGAGGGCGATGAAGAAGAAAGTGTGAGAACTAACACATTCATCCACAACTTCCATGTGTCCACCACCAGTGAAGTATAAACCAAGGAGGGGAAATAAGAAATAAAGGAAGTGTGAAAACACGCCTGGTCATATGTGTGAGTGATATGAATATTGTAAAACTATGAGAGTATCTCTAATCTATTAAGGTAACTCTCAGACAGACTAAAATGTTTTAGATGCCACTATGCTCATATAAAAGCACCATAAAATGTTTTACACAAGTAACTAGTTGCTTACTAGCTTGAATAATCCTTTAGGAGTGTAGTTTACACTGGATAACCAATTAACACATTAGGATTAATCGACTATCTCTTTTAATGCTTCCTAATTGATTGTTAGGGCTTTTAATCAATTAGTGACAACAAATTTGAAAACTTTCCATATTCAAACTACATAATAGATTATTTGATATGCATAATCGATTATGAATAGTAAAAAGGGTGAAAAAGGCGATGTGCATCGCGATCCTTCATAGTGGGAGTATGTTGAGGGGTTGAATGGAAGTTAGAGTACGAAGAGATCATGTACAAAATCAATTGAAAGTCATCCCTGAAGCGTGTCTTCAAAACTAAAATATTTGTCTCACTTTCCTATTTTCTTGCATCAGTATATTGATGACATTATTAATGTGGGAGACGATTGTAATTGTGGTTTTCGGGCTATTGTGGCTTTACTTGGATGAGGCATAGAGTCTTAGACTTTGATTCGCACGCAGTTAGATACTGAAGTTTATCAACATCATCAACTGTATTCCAATCTGTTCTATGATACGGTGTCGGAAGTTAGGAGTGCATTGCGGGTTGATGGCTTTGGTGTGTAGGGTCGTGAGAAGTGGATGATGATTCCTAATATGGATTACCCTATTTCTTATAGATACAGTGTTATATTGATCTCGTTCTTCAGGAACCTTAACATCACATTCTTCCCATTAGTGATAGCTCCATGCATAGTTTCAAGTAGGCACAAAATGATTTCAGTTGGTTTTGTTAACAACAATCATTGGGTGCAGGTGAAGTTGAAACTCAATTGTCCTTTGCCTCCCGTCATAGACCAATGGAGACACAAATGTAGTGAAGTGGCAAGAACATGGAAATCAACATATGTGGGACATATTAGGCACTAGGAAGAAGCAGCTAGAAAGTCGACATAATTTGTTTTGTAATTATATGATAACACGTTTACATTATATGTACATGTTTTATCCGCTTATCTTTGTTAAAAAAAAGTCAAAATAATGTTTTTCAAAAAATTTATTAGTGCCGATTGGACTTTTTAAAATTTTGAAACTTTTGGTTCATATCGGATTTTTCAAGAAATCTAGTAAATTTATTTTATTTCTGATTTTTTTCAAATATCTGGTAACTACTTTCTGGATTTTTTTAAAATATGGAAATTCTTCATAAAGATTCCAAAAAACCTTAATTTTTACTGACAATTTTGCAAATGTCTGGCATTTCTGCAAACATTTGCAAAATATCTGTAATTTTTCAATAAATTCGGTAATTTTATTTCCAAATGAGAAATTTTACGAAATATCCAAGAACTGCGTGAAAATCCGAAATTTAACAAAACTTTTTAAAAATCCAGTAATTTATATCAAAGACAAAAGCGTAATCACAACCCTTTAAGAGAGTGTCAGGTACAACTTTAAGGGTGGCAGAAAGATTTCTCGCTTATTTAGTATTCTAAATATTCAATTTGTCTTTGTTCTATATATTATTATGTATTACTGGGCCTTTCATTCTTTTAAGTCCATCTTTAAGAGAATTTAACCTGTCACCCACCACTTATATCTGACACTCCTTCATTTAGATGACTTTTATCATTATACCCTTTTGTAAAAAACGGATTTTTTTTTTTTAATTTTAGATGTTTTAATCGGAAATTTGCAATATGTATCGGAAATTTTGGAATTTTTCCAATTTTTACTGGAAATTTCGAAATTTCAGGAAAAAAAATATATGAAGAATACTAAAAATTTTGAAATTTCCAAAAAAAATGAATTTATTTTTACACTATCCAAAATTTCGAAATTTCTAATACAGTATTGAAAATTTCGAAATTTTCGATAGTATAAAAAAAATTTATAATTTTTCCAAAAATTTTGAAATTTGTGATATTCCTCATATTGTTTTCCAAAATTTTTTATTTTTTATCAAAAATTTCAAAATTTTCAATAAAAAAAATAAAATTTCTGATAATATAAAAATTTTCACTCATTTGAAATTTTTTTCAATGGCAAATTTGAAAATATAAAAGAATATAAAGTGACATATATAAAATGGAAGTGCAAGTTAAATTCTCCACCTTTTAACATCACCATTAGATAGTTCTCATATATAATAGGCGACTAATTCCTGAGGATTTGAATCAAATATTTTACTTTGATCAAATATTAAGTATTCCTTCGTACCGTTTCATATCTGTAATACTGAGAGTGGGGTTACTCTCAAATTTAATAATAATAATAATAATAATAATAATAATAATAAATTGTTTAGTTTAAAAATTTGGTTTGATGAATGCATCTCTAGCTTTCTTTACTTGTTCCAAATCAGCATTGCGAGACTGAGACAGATTGGAAAAGGCTAAATTAATTAATTACAAAATCTTGCGGAACTCTTTTCTAATTTTGAAGATTGAAGGCAAAAAGATTTATTAAACTAGTGTTTGTCTATATTTAGCGACTCAAACGCCGCATTTATGGGAGAATTTTCATCTAATTTGGGCCTTAAAATGTATTTTTGTATGTGCTGAAATTCAAGTGATAATCCTTGCAATAGAACATGCACTAGGATTTAACGTGGAGTAATTAACATGTCACCCCACACTTAAACCTTACATCTAGGACTGGACAACAGGCCGGGTTGGGCGGGTTCGGACCCAAAAACACCACCCAACCCAAACCGCGGGTAGTCATTATAGGCCCATTTCCACCCAAATTTAGATTCAGTTTATACGGGTTCGGGGTTAATACGGACGGGTATTTTGGATTAATATAATCTAATATTTAGGCCCAAATATATTTGACTTATTTCTTAAACAAATTCCTTCTTAATGTTGGAAAGAATTTTGCAAACTTTTTAATTTACGGATGCCTAAGTATACACAACTTCGGTCTTTTATATACAAATTTAATGCTTTAATACATCACAGCAGAGGCCCAAATTTATTACAAGTCTAAGTCTCCACATATTAAAAACACCATAAATTAATTTAAAAATTAAACTTACAATAATAAGTTATAAAAAGTTACAAAAGTTCAATAGTTCTCCAGATGACCAAAAACTTAAAATCAAATCATTTCAACATTATCATATAAGTTGGTGTTTGACTAACATTATCATTTTCAAGAACCATCACATAAGCTGTTGCCAAATCCTGTCACAGTTAAACCTTATTTTAGCCACACAAGAAAAACCACATGACCACATAATGCTATAATCATACATTAGAAACAACAATTTTAGAAAAGAACCCTATTAACTACTAATGAGATCCTAGACAAAATAGTTTAGCAGTATATCTTTTTAGAGTGGATGTCTGAAATCATATTACAGTTGTAATAATTTCCAACCACAAAAAATGCTTATAGTTTAACATCCAACTTCAGCATGATATAAATGAATCTTTATAGTTTAAAACCAAAAGTGATAAAATATTTTGAATCAAACCAAACAAAAAAGCAAACCAAACTTAAAAACTTTTCAAGGCATGCTTAATTTAAGCTCTCTTAACAGGATCAAAGTTTGAAACTCCAATAACAGCTCCAATTATAGCTCCAATAACAGGATCAAAATTTGAAGGTCTGCTTAATTAAAATTACATCAAATTTAGAGTAGTATTTGTTTTGGAATAAATTTGAAGATGCTGAAAACAGAAAATCAATGGCACAAATTTAAAAGTCGCGTAAACTTATTCAAATCTGTATGAATAGATCAAATTAACTTTGAATTTATTTTTTGAAAATTCTCAAATTATGGTGTAGAAGCTAAATTTTCAAATTTCAGAGAGCATAAGGGAAATTTCAAAATATCTATCAGAAAATTTCAAAACAAATAAGATTTTCTCTGAAAATTCTATAATTTCCGGTATTTTAATTTCCGGTATTTTCTATCTGAAATTTCATAATTTCCGGTATTATCTACCGAAAATTTTAAAATTTTCAGTACAAAACCCATTATTTTTTTATCAGAAATTTCAAAATTTCCGATAATTCAAAAAATCTAGTTTTGTATAAATATTTTAAAATTTTCGATAATTTTAAAAATTCAATTTTATACTGGAAAATTTTGAAATTACCTACCCAAAATTATGGAATTTCTAAAAAAATATCTTACTTATCTTAAAATTTCTGATAGTTATTTTAAAACTTTTGGCATGACCTTTGAAATTTGAAAATTCCACTCCTAAATCTCATAAATTTGAAATTTAAAAAAAAATTCAAAGTTAGTTTGATCTATTTATATAAATTGGGGGGTTTAACATTTAAGTATGAAGATGACAGGGTTAATTTCTCAACATGCACATGCCAAAGCTTGGCTTTCCCTTTGGATTGAGAGTGACTTGACTTAGGCCCTTATTACGTCTCACAACGAAAGGTTCCCCTTCCTCTATTGTTTTTTTTTTCTTTTTTCTTTACTCCTTTTTTCTTTTCTTTTCGGGGTATGGTTACCCTCCCTCTTCATTCAAGGTTGTACTTTTCCTTTTTTTTTTTTTTTTTATAATAATAATTTTTTCATAACAAAAAGAGGAAGAAATGAGGGGAAAGAAAGGAAAATTTTTGAAAGAATAAATTAATAAATCTTCCACTTTTTAAAAGATGTTTATATATAAATAATTTTAATTCATATGTTTTTAATATTAAGAATATTATAATAATATAAATCAAATTTTGTAAAATCTGTTCAAGTTTTTTAAAATTTTCTTCCAATACAATTTTAAATTATTAAAATTAGAAGAAATTCATATTATGATGAAAAATGAACTCCACAAAATCTCTTTTATAAATCCCCCAATTTTTTTCATTATATTTTATTTCTTTCTTTCAAAACTATATTATATTTTTCATGCTACTTTATTATTTTCTTTCAAAACTATCATCTCTACTCTATTCTTAAAACTCTCAAACAAAAATTTTAAAGAATATTTATCGTATAGAATTTGTGATCAACAATAAAAATGTAATTCATTGATAAGGTAGTTTAACTAATATGTGTATTTCAATAAATAATTATCATAATTTAATATATATTTAATATTAGTTTTTTTATACAGTGTGTTCTATTCTACAATCATAATCAGATGTAATCGATTAAAGAGGAATCTCAAACATGTGGTGCTGATCTTCAACACAATGGCGCGGAGGTGGACCCGCAAGGTTAATACTCCAATGTTCAAGTTAGTTCAAGTTTTAAGATGAGTAGTTTAGTAAAAAGTGGAGATCAAAAGAATGTAGCTTGCTTTTCATGTGAATAAACTTTATACCTTGAGTCATGTGGAGTGGATTTGAGTTGAAGTGGGCTAGAGCTATTTGGAACTTTGGCCGACCCAGAACTGTTGCCCTCAAGGCTTTGTTAGGCACTCAAAGAGCCCGGGAAGTCTTTAGAGGTTTTGGACAGCCTCCAAGGATGTCGTCTGAAGCGAGTTAGAAATGAAATACTTGGAGTCAGTTGAAAAAGTTGTGGGGAACAGGCGCATTAAATGTATTTCCATCATTGAAATATTTCTCCATTTTCTTTTGACATGTGGATTGACGTGACAAGTTTGGGCATGACATGGCTTATAATGCACTAAGTGCACCTGAGATTGCGTGTATTCCTCAGAACAAATCCAATAGTTGATTCCACACTCCTTTCCATCGCAGATTTGGATTGTTCAATAATTTTTTTCCCATAAATAGGGGGATTGATTGTTAAAAAAAAATCATAATCCTTTGCAAATGTCTTCTCTTCTTCCTTCCTGAAAATGTTCATCGGAAATTGTAGCTTTCTAATCAAAGTATTTTCCTTTCTTAGTTTACTTTGCTTCATAAATCTCCTATTGCCAGGTACCCCTCTTACCTTAAGCTTTTGCCTTCAACATTTTCTGCTTTTTAGCTAGGATGAGTGGTAGTACTGTTAACCTACTGAGTGACTTTTAGACTGATGCATCTTCATCTACGAGAATGGGGTATCCCCTGATTCTCATCTCAATACCCTTGCTCGTTCACATAGGCCAAGAAGTTATATCACGATTTTGAAAAGGGTATCTGGGAACTCCCCTAATGAATGAGCTTCTTCATTCGATTCTTTCAAAGCCCTTTTAACAGATGACAGTGAAGAGAGAAATCGTATCAAGGTCCCAATGCCCCTCCCGTTTTAACTGAGGAGGAAGCTCAAGCTATCAAGCAGATGGGGGAATGCACTAAAAATTTCGTCCAAATTTACCTGAAGATCAATAACTGCAAACCTAGCGATGCTGAAGTGAGGAACCATTTAGAGCTTCAAGGTAGGCTCGGCGTAGATTCTTGGATCACACCCGACGATTATTCTTAAGTCGATCACCTGGCATGAAGAAGCGTGATACTGGTGGAGCTGACCGATGTAATTAAGCACGGTTGAGTGAATGCATAAGTGGTGGGTGCCCCGTCCATAATGAGTGTAAGACCCTAATTTTGACCCCTAAGATTTCACACATTTCATTTGCATCTCATTACCACAAACAAGATCACAATCTTTGTTTCTCCCGAGCATCTGTATATTATCATTACTTGTTTCTGTTTACTAACCTCTAACCAAAATACAAAAAAAAATATTGTTGTCGTTTGCTTGTTTCTCTCTCTCTGTGTGTTGTGCAGGTTTGTCAAAGACAATGAAGTGATTTCAAGTCACATGTGGTTGTTCAAAAGCAAGATGTCTTGTGCTGAGATTCTTCAGTTTATCAAGCAGTGGTTCATATGAGTTTTGGGTTCAGATAGTCAGATTCAAATGGTTGTTGTTCAGTTGTGCCTTGTTCAGTGGTAGCTGTGTGCACTTTATCAGTGGCTTGTGAGAAAGTTTGGTTATCCATTTGTTATATCCATTTCTATATCCATTATCTAAACCATTTTCTCCATATCCAATTCTATTCCAATATGACCATTTTCCAATAATCACTTTTCATGACCATTATCCAATTTAAAATCCAAATATCCTTTGTTTTATCCAATTTTATCCTTTTTTATAATTCTTTCCATCTCAAATATCCATTTTTAATCCATTCTTCTTTCCTAAAACTTTTCATATCCATTTTCTTTTTTTCAATAATCCATTTTTGATCCATAAGTTCATTTAAAAATTTCACCAAAAAAATCTATAAATCCCATTTCAATTGTCATCAAAGTCCATATCCATTTTTTTTTATATAGCCAATTATCCAAATACCCAATGTCCATGTCCATTCTCATTTTTCATATCCAATTTCTAAACCCATTATTTTCATATCCATTTTCCTTAACCAATTTCATTTTAATCCATTATCCATATCCATTAATATTCCTAACTTTCCAAAATTCATTAACCATATTACAATTATCCAAATTATTATCCAACCATTCTCTCAATTCTTTAACCCATTTCCATTACCACAATTATTACAAAAAAATTTACAAGGCCCATGTACATGAAAAAATTACAAAAAAAAAGGGAAATGATAAACAATACACGGTCCACTTCACCAATCCCACATGCTACTACAAACTCCAGCCACTTCACAAAAATAAGCCATGAGTTGCACTAGCCAACACCAAGCCACTTTCCAGCCGTGCAAATGCAACGTACCAGCGAACTCCAAGCTGCGCCTATGCTACCAAAACAATACTTCATTACATAAGCCACCAATACCAAAACGCAGAACACCATAGTGCAAAACGCAACCCTTCCAAGACCAAAGCAAAACACAACGA
The DNA here is from genome assembly GCA_022829125.1 of Lathyrus tuberosus. Classification (NCBI taxonomy): domain Eukaryota; kingdom Viridiplantae; phylum Streptophyta; class Magnoliopsida; order Fabales; family Fabaceae; genus Lathyrus; species Lathyrus tuberosus. Next base: position 626,431 of record JALAZF010000199.1, on the reverse strand, counting down.
AATTCCAAAACACGGCATTTACGAAGCTAGCAATCAAAACGCAGAAAATTGCAAGAAAACGGCAGCAACAAACTCTCCAATTTCCTCTATAAATAACACCTCATTCATGTTGATTTTTTCAAGCTTGAAAAGCCAATAAACCTCTGCAAAAAATAAATTCCAAATCAAGCTTCAATGATTTTTTTTACTTTCAATTTCACCTTTCTTGAATAACCAAAAACCTGTAGAAAATTCACCACCAACCTTCACTACAATTGCTTCAAATTTCAGTTTCAAATTCGTTCAAGAATCCTTCGCATCTCGCATCGCACGCACGAACCAACATCTCAACTTTCATCAACCATTCTTCATCAACATATCACAAACAACAATCTGCAAATCACAGAGGAAGAAGAAGAGAGTTTCAATTTCACTCATACCTGAACATTGAAGGTAATCGGAGAAATTTGCATCTACTTCGATTCACATCCATGGTGGAATTTTCGTTCGAAATCGATTACATATGTGTGATGTGCACTTGATTCCGATCCCCTCTGTGTGATTTTTTCATCCCGTCGCGGCCGTGAAAGTGACCTCCGATCTCCCTCTCCTCTGTGTGAACAGTACCAGACGCGCTACAAAGAAGAAGAAGATGACACTTCTTTTTTTTACTTTTCTGATTGTTTATTTTTTACATTTAACTTCTTTTTCTTTTTTTTATGTTAATGTGATATTTTGGGCCTAGCCCGTTGGGAATTCATTACTCTACCACCATCATTTCCTATTTCAAACCTCCTTTTCATTTTTAAAAAAAAATATAATTTCAATATTTCTTTAGTAACTTTTGAAACTAGATTTTATTTTAAAATTCTGTTTTAGAAAATTTCTTGGAAAAATCTAAAACATTTATATCATGAATTATCTTTTGATTCTTGATTTTTATTTTGATTTCTCATTTTATTTCATTTTTGATTGGTTGTGTGGATCATAATTTTTAGATCCACTTTTCTTCATCTATTTTCTTTTTGATCGATGAAAGTCGAAGTGATCTTGAAATTCCTTTGTTGAATTTCGATCGAGACGAGATCATTACCACCTTTTCTTTTCGTGTGGCATCGCTTTAGGATGACGATCCATATATCGTTCATCTCGCGTGCATTAACACATACATCTCATGGCCGACCTCATTCGTAGGGTAATTTCTCGAACAAATTACTCGGCGTGCGCTTAACATAGACCAAAATTTGTCCCGCCTCGGAAAACTATCAAGAATAGTTGATTATTTGTCTTTTGGTTCAAAACTTATGAAACTTGTTGTTATGAGACTTTGGTCTTATCAATCCTCTAATGAGTTTTCATTAATCTTGACCTAAGTGCAATTATTCAATTATAATTGATCACTAACTCTAACTACTAATCACTAACTTACTAACATTACTCTTGTACTAATTTCTTTACAATTACTTCTCGCACCCTATCTCTTTTACTTTTATGCTTCATTTTTATCATTTCATTTCATGTTTATGCTTCCGCAATTTTTCCTTTGTCCGTTGGACATATGTTTATGTTTCCGCAATTTCTCCTTTGTCCGTTTGACACATGTTTATGCTTATGTCGTTTTCTCTTTGTCCACTTGGACTAAAAACATTAATAAAGGCTAAAACCTCTAAAAAACTTGTGCTTCTAATCTTGGACTATGGTTACTATCCTATGCAATGGACATGGAGTTTTGCACCTAGACCTTGGACTTCAATGCTATTCTTGAATCCTTGAACTTAGACCTTGGACATCCAATGCAATTCTTGGAACCTTGGACTTAAACTTAGGACCTCTCTCCCTTTGCTTTAGAATTATGGTTCGAAGACTTGGAAGCTTACTTTTGTGGTTAGGCTATTCTCTTCCTTAGCTTTTACTTTATGCTTTAGGATAGTCTCTTCTTCTCCACCCCATTCTTCAATTTTCAAAACTCTCTCTCTTTTTCAAAACATTCTTGATTTCAAACTTTCACTTCTTTCATAATCAAACCCTGACTTTGTCAAGTGATTTTACTCTTTTCCTTTCATTTCTTAACAAATGCTAAACTACATAAGCATATTGTCACCTTTTTCAAAAGACTTAAAAAACACCAAACTCACTTACTCTCTTTTGTGCCCTCGTGCACTTTTTCCTTTAACTTTTTTCATAAGTTTAGACATGAAAACAACCAAAACAAACAAATTTCATTCTTTGTACCACGAACTACGAGGTTTTGATCCTACATTGCACATCGTGGGTACGTAGACATGAGACGACAAGTCTCTCCAAACACAAAAATCTTAAAAAACAATTTCTCTTCTCATCTCCTCAATCACTTTTCAAGCAAACCTTTTCAGACCAAAAGCGGTAGATATTTCAAAGGGCTCCTATAGAGTACTATAGACGTTTTGGGTGCTAACACCTTCCCATTGCATAACCAACCCCCTTACCCGGACTCTCTTCACTTGTTCTTGTTGTAGAGCTTGTGTAGGTTTTGTTCGCTCTTTTTCCTTTCCTTTTTGGATAAAATAAAAGTGCGGTGGCGACTCTTGCTTTTCGAGTTAAGTTAATCAATAGCTTATACTCACGATTTTGCCGCTACAGAAAAAGTGGGGACTCTGCTGGGGACAGATTGACCTCTTGCTGGTTCATCCCTTGAGGGATTTAGCCTACTTTGATTTATTTACTGCTTTTTGTCTGTTTTGTGCTGGCTGGATTTTCTGTTTGGTGGGCAGGGTGTTCTGAGAGATAAGCCCACTACCCAGGCTTGAGCATATATATAGGTATTAGAGTGGATAGTCGTGACGCTTGCGTGGGGGTGGCCACGTATTGTCGTTCATGAGACCTACAACCAGACGAGGTTCTATCAGGAGCTACCTACTACTGTACGTTGGTGCAGGCCAGTAGGTATTCTCTTGAGGAATTGTCGACTCTAGAGACCATTTCCCGAGGACTCAGTAACGGCACTCCTCCCGGGATGTGACAGTGGCAGACCAAGTTCGGTGGCAAACCCATTGCACAGTCTCGATCCGAGGACCCAATGCTGGGAACTTGCTATAGGATATCCTTTTTGGGGGAATTAGTGGACGACCTCTTTGTTTGGCGATAGTATTGTACCCCGAGGGATGAATGTACTATTGCTTCTCAAATCGAGAATCTGAAACTGAGGATCCCAACTTTTTAGTACCCACATGTGAGAATGGGCGGGTGTTTACAGGTTTGCAGGAGACCCTGACTTCCAACATGCCCGGTACTTTGGATTTCTTATCAGTGTGGACTTATCAACCTGGTATTCCGGTGTTCTCTTCAGAGCGGACCTTTGAACCTGTGTGCTTTGAGTGATCTTGTTTGTGGTTGTTGCATTCATGCATTCTTGCATCCATGAGCATACATATGCATTCTTCCGAGTTGTCCCAGAAACTCATTTCAACTGTCTCCTTCTCCAGTTATCTATCCGCCGTCAAGCTGTTTCCTCAACACAACTACGGGACTAGAGCTACTGTCAGATTGAGAATGGAAAATCAAGAACAACACAACGCCGAAATCAGAATGGAAATTGATGAGTTGAAGGCCGGTATGACCAAGCTCACAGAAATGCTGCAAGTTCTGATTGCTAGAGGTGAACCACCTCAGAGGACTGTGATTGTTGAAACATCAACTGCTGCTGTTAACCCTCCACTGACTCAGCAACCAGCTTTTACTTGGCCAGAATTTGGGTTACCTCCGAATTACTCGCCACCCTTTGCAACTACTCTTGTGTTTGTCTCGCCAGTATCTTCAGCTCCTTTGTTCACTGAACCTTAGCCTGTTGTTCATTCTGTTGCTCAAGCTGTTCCTGAGAATCCTTTCGTGTACCATGCTGCTGGTCCACAATCTGGAAGTCAGGGAGAACCTGGATACATTAAAGAAGTCAGAGAGCATGCCAAGTGAAGTTTGAGTCAGTTCAGACGGATCATCTCCTAAAACCAGTGTTTCAGACAGGACAACTCATCCTTGTTGCTGATTAATCACTAGGCCCTGTTTCTTTCTGTTTGCATTTTTCTTTGATTGTATTGATTGCTTGCTTTCGAACTTTATTTTTACTTTCATGGTAATTTCAATGAAATGAGCAATGCAATGTTTTGATTCAATTCATTTATATCCACTGTGTGCATCTTTATGCTTTCTTTTTCACAAAACAAAAAATATATCCCCTGTTCACTTTCTTTATCAAGCTTTTGTTTATGCAAAGATTGGAGGGAGGATGATGAAAGCAAAATACCTGAAATTGCTGGATTGTATGCTTTCAATTAAAACTTGGCTGAGGATATACAGGCATTGTTTCAACTCCCAAACACTGGAGAAATAAGGAAGTTAATCCCTTGTCAACCCCTTCGAGCCTAGAAGTTGGAGTTTCTTTCTGCACACAAAAAAACCCGCAATTTTAACCTAGGGATGGGTAGTTCTCAGTTAATTTGACTGTGCATGCAAGACACCTTTCAATAAAGGTTGCAATCACAAGCTTTCCTTCACACATCAAAGAAGTGTCGAAGATGTCTTTCAAATCAAAAACCAATGATGGTTCACCGTAATCATTAAACCAGGCAGTCACTATCTTTAAAAAAAATGGATGAAAAAATCAAAAGAAAAGGCCGCTAAGTCAAAACCTAGGAGGGAGACTTAGGCAAAAATTGGGGCATCCTGCTTACTGTAAGCTCAAATGACATAGTTCAGGCAAAAGTTAGGGATAACAAAAAAAAAAGATAAATCAAGAGGTTACCAAAATCCTCAAAGACAAAACGAGTTGACTGAGGTCCTCATCAAAAACAACAAAATGTTGTAAGAAATAGTGACTGCCATCTCAAAAATCCCTTGAGCCATCATCATAACTGTGTTGCAATTCCAAAATCTCTTGGAACCTGAATGCATAGTTTAAATTAACTGAGTATAGGGCTGGAGATCATCACGAAGAATGGGTTGGGTACAAATTAACTTTGAGCCTATATCCTTTGTTTTAAAACCATGAACCAGACCACGTTACAACATTCAGAAGACCTAATTGAAGCCGAGTTTCTTTTGAAAGCATACTACAACAAGGTTGCGTAAACTGACTCCTATGTTTGTTGCCAATCATTTGCTTTGATGTTATACCTTTGCTTTCTCTTTCACTTTGCATGTCTAAACGACCGTGTTTTGACAAGTGGTTCATTTTGCTTTACATCAATAATATCATTCCAAAAATGATTTTTGATTTCAAAATTGCATTGAGATTTGAATTAAAATTACCATGTTTGTTTGAATAATCCTATTTGCAGGCAAACTTTCCTCATTTAAGAAAATTTCAAACAGTCGAGAAACTTGGTCAGTGATCTTATCAGGGGCACAACACTTCCATATCCTATTGTGAATCAGTTCAAGATTTGTTGCTCAGTGCAAGTTATTCTCATAATTGGTTAGCCAGAAGATCTCTTTCAAGACCCATACTGAGTATAGCCTTCTCAACAGTCATTTCAAGAACTGAAGCCATGATCAGTTCATCCTCAACAACTTAAGCCATGATCAGTTTATTCTCAACAATCATTTCAAGAATTGAAGCCATGATCATTTCATTTTCCCCTGCAGCAGTCAAACTGAAGCTATGATCAGTTTATCCTCATCAGTCAATCAATCTGGGGCAGTCTTCTTTAAGAATCCTCAAGATGTCTTTCCTCAAAAGACCATCAGCCTGATACAATTCATAAGTGTGGCAGAGATGTGTTCGACATCTTCTCTCCAAAGCAGAGTGGGCAGTGTTCCCTGTGTTGAGGAATCATAGTTCCATTCTTCCCTCACAAAAGAGTCTATCTCGGTTGTCCTTATCATATGCATTGCATACATAAATCATTCACATATCATTGCATAGAAAGATTTTCATAGCTCGAAGTGTGCTTCGAGCTCATATGCATTTTTTCGAGGTCCTGTTGCTTTCAACATCTCACCTTGTGATCAAAGTCCAACTTGGCGCCTACAAAACTTTTACCTGCCTTTTCATTCAGTGCCATTCCTGAATGTTATCGTTTACCTGTCTTTTCACCCAGTGCTATTCCTGGATGTCTTGTTTATCTTCTTTATGTCCAGTGCTATTCCTGGATGTTGTTGTTTCCCTGTGCATCTATTATTGTTGTTAGATGTTTGTTTTGTTCCGTTCCATTGTTATTCCTGGATCTTTGCTTTTTTTCACTCCAGTGCCATTCCTGGATGTTTGTCTCTTTTGATCTCCAGTGCCATTCCTGGATATCTTGTTCCTCTTGTTTCTCCCAGTGTTATTCCTGGAAGTTTTTCCTTTGTTCTGTAACCCCCATCATATTTGCTTGGATATCTTTCAGTGCCCTTCCTGAAAGTTTTTACCTGTTCATTCAGTGTCATTCCTGAATGAGATTTTACCTTTACTTTCAGTGCCATTCCTGAAAGTTCTTACCTGTTCATTCAGTGTCATTCCTGGATGAGTTTTTTACCTTTACTTTCAATGTCATTCCTGAAAGTTTTATCTGTTCATTCAGTGTCATTCCTGAATGAGTTTTCTTCTTTGCATTCAGTGCCATTCCTGGATGTCTTTCTCACTATCATTCAGTGTCATTCCTGAACGTAGTGATTTATCTTTACTTTCAGTGCCATTCCTGAAAGTCCTTTCTCACTATCATTCAATGCCATTCTTGAATGTAGTGATTTACCTTTACCTTTCAGTGCCATTCCTGAAAGTCCCTGCTCACTTTATTTAATGTTAGTCTTGGATATTGTGAACCCTTTTTATCCAATACCATTCTTGGATAATTCTGAGGTATTTTTCCAGAACTTTTCTCACTACATTCAATGCCATTCTTGGATGTTGAGATTCCTTTTGTCCAATGCCATTCTTGGACACCTTTTCCCAAGCCAAGTCCAATGCTATTCTTGGATATCTCAGATGTTTAACCTTGCCATCCAATGCCATTCTTGGATGTCCCCAGTGAAGTTTTCAAATGGAAGTTTTGTTTTTATCCAATGCTATTCTTGGATATCTTATCCCCAATAGTGTGTTTTTTTTACCTCCATCCAATGTTATTCTTGGATGACGCTGCTGTTTTTACCAGAAACTTTCTTGTTGAAGTCCAATGCCATTCTTTGACATCTTTTGGCATACCTTTTGTCTCGTTCGTAGTTTCCATCCAATGCTATTCTTGGATGTCACTACTTGTTTCCCAGGGCCTTGTCCCTCTCTTTCCAACTATTGATGGATACTTCCTGTCGCCTTGGCAGATCTCCAGAAATAGCTTGTGTTCCCCGGTGTGTCTTCTCGCGTCTTCTCTCTCAATTTACCTTAAATCCTTTGTTTCAATTTTCCCCGCAGTCTGTTTCATCCTTTGCATCCATATCATCTTGTGACATCTTATGGCTAAAAATTTGGTTTTCTGTATTTAAGTATCTTCAATCTTGTCGAGATGAAATTTTTAACCTTCATATCTCCTGATAGAAGAAACTTAAATAGGGGCAGCTGTAAGACCCTAATTTTTACCCCTAAGATTTCACACATTTCATTTGCATCTCATTACCACAAACAAGATCACAATCTTTGTTTCTCCCGAGCATCTGTATATTATCATTACTTGTTTCTGTTTACTAACCTCTAACCAAAATACAAAAAAAAAATATTGCTGTCGTTTGCTTGTTTCTCTCTCTCTGTGTGTTGTGCAGGTTTGTCAAAGACAATGAAGTGATTTCAAGTCACATGTGGTTGTTCAAAAGCAAGATGTCTTGTGCTGAGATTCTTCAGTTTATCAAGCAGTGGTTCATATGAGTTTTGGGTTCAGATAGTCAGATTCAAATGGTTGTTGTTCAGTTGTGCCTTGTTCAGTGGTAGCTGTGTGCACTTTATCAGTGGCTTGTGAGAAAGTTTGGTTATCCATTTGTTATATCCATTTCTATATCCATTATCTAAACCATTTTCTCCATATCCAATTCTATTCCAATATGACCATTTTCCAATAATCACTTTTCATGACCATTATCCAATTTAAAATCCAAATATCCTTTGTTTTATCCAATTTTATCCTTTTTTATAATTCTTTCCATCTCAAATATCCATTTTTAATCCATTCTTCTTTCCTAAAACTTTTCATATCCATTTTCTTTTTTTCAATAATCCATTTTTGATCCATAAGTTCATTTAAAAATTTCACCAAAAAAATCTATAAATCCCATTTCAATTGTCATCAAAGTCCATATCCATTTTTTTTTTATATAGCCAATTATCCAAATACCCAATGTCCATGTCCATTCTCATTTTTCATATCCAATTTCTAAACCCATTATTTTCATATCCATTTTCCTTAACCAATTTCATTTTAATCCATTATCCATATCCATTAATATTCCTAACTTTCCAAAATTCATTAACCATATTACAATTATCCAAATTATTATCCAACCATTCTCTCAATTCTTTAACCCATTTCCATTACCACAATTATTACAAAAAAATTTACAAGGCCCATGTACATGAAAAAATTACAAAAAAAAAGGGAAATGATAAACAATACACGGTCCACTTCACCAATCCCACATGCTACTACAAACTCCAGCCACTTCACAAAAATAAGCCATGAGTTGCACTAGCCAACACCAAGCCACTTTCCAGCCGTGCAAATGCAACGTACCAGCGAACTCCAAGCTGCGCCTATGCTACCAAAACAATACTTCATTACATAAGCCACCAATACCAAAACGCAGAACACCATAGTGCAAAACGCAACCCTTCCAAGACCAAAGCAAAACACAACGAAATTCCAAAACACGGCATTTACGAAGCTAGCAATCAAAACGCAGAAAATTGCAAGAAAACGGCAGCAACAAACTCTCCAATTTCCTCTATAAATAACACCTCATTCATGTTGATTTTTTCAAGCTTGAAAAGCCAATAAACCTCTGCAAAAAATAAATTCCAAATCAAGCTTCAATGATTTTTTTTACTTTCAATTTCACCTTTCTTGAATAACCAAAAACCTGTAGAAAATTCACCACCAACCTTCACTACAATTGCTTCAAATTTCAGTTTCAAATTCGTTCAAGAATCCTTCGCATCTCGCATCGCACGCACGAACCAACATCTCAACTTTCATCAACCATTCTTCATCAACATATCACAAACAACAATCTGCAAATCACAGAGGAAGAAGAAGAGAGTTTCAATTTCACTCATACCTGAACATTGAAGGTAATCGGAGAAATTTGCATCTACTTCGATTCACATCCATGGTGGAATTTTCGTTCGAAATCGATTACATATGTGTGATGTGCACTTGATTCCGATCCCCTCTGTGTGATTTTTTCATCCCGTCGCGGCCGTGAAAGTGACCTCCGATCTCCCTCTCCTCTGTGTGAACAGTACCAGACGCGCTACAAAGAAGAAGAAGATGACACTTCTTTTTTTTACTTTTCTGATTGTTTATTTTTTACATTTAACTTCTTTTTCTGTTTTTTATGTTAATGTGATATTTTGGGCCTAGCCCGTTGGGAATTCATTACTCTACCACCATCATTTCCTATTTCAAACCTCCTTTTCATTTTTAAAAAAAAATATAATTTCAATATTTCTTTAGTAACTTTTGAAACTAGATTTTATTTTAAAATTCTGTTTTAGAAAATTTCTTGGAAAAATCTAAAACATTTATATCATGAATTATCTTTTGATTCTTGATTTTTATTTTGATTTCTCATTTTATTTCATTTTTGATTGGTTGTGTGGATCATAATTTTTAGATCCACTTTTCTTCATCTATTTTCTTTTTGATCGATGAAAGTCGAAGTGATCTTGAAATTCCTTTGTTGAATTTCGATCGAGACGAGATCATTACCACCTTTTCTTTTCGTGTGGCATCGCTTTAGGATGACGATCCATATATCGTTCATCTCGCGTGCATTAACACATACATCTCATGGCCGGCCTCATTCGTAGGGTAATTTCTCGAACAAATTACTCGGCGTGCGCTTAACATAGACCAAAATTTGTCCCGCCTCGGAAAACTATCAAGAATAGTTGATTATTTGTCTTTTGGTTCAAAACTTATGAAACTTGTTGTTATGAGACTTTGGTCTTATCAATCCTCTAATGAGTTTTCATTAATCTTGACCTAAGTGCAATTATTCAATTATAATTGATCACTAACTCTAACTACTAATCACTAACTTACTAACATTACTCTTGTACTAATTTCTTTACAATTACTTCTCGCACCCTATCTCTTTTACTTTTATGCTTCATTTTTATCATTTCATTTCATGTTTATGCTTCCGCAATTTTTCCTTTGTCCATTGGACATATGTTTATGTTTCCGCAATTTCTCCTTTGTCCGTTGGACACATGTTTATGCTTATGTCGTTTTCTCTTTGTCCACTTGGACCAAAACCATTAATAAAGGCTAAAACCTCTAAAAAACTTGTGCTTCTAATCTTGGACTATGGTTACTATCCTATGCAATGGACATGGAGTTTTGCACCTAGACCTTGGACTTCAATGTTATTCTTGAATCCTTGAACTTAGACCTTGGACATCCAATGCAATTCTTGGAACCTTGGACTTAGACTTAGGACCTCTCTCCCTTTGCTTTGGAATTATGGTTCGAAGACTTGGAAGCTTACTTTTGTGGTTAGGCTATTCTCTTCCTTAGCTTTTACTTTATGCTTTAGGATAGTCTCTTCTTCTCCACCCCATTCTTCAATTTTCAAAACTCTCTCTCTTTTTCAAAACATTCTTGATTTCAAACGTTCACTTCTTTCATAATCAAACCCTGACTTTGTCAAGTGATTTTACTCTTTTCCTTTCATTTCTTAACAAATGCTAAACTACATAAGCATATTGTCACCTTTTTCAAAAGACTTAAAAAACACCAAACTCACTTACTCTCTTTTGTGCCCTCGTGCACTTTTTCCTTTAACTTTTTTCATAATTTAGACATGAAAACAACCAAAACAAACAAATTTCATTCTTTGTACCACGAACTACGAGGTTTTGATCCTACATTGCACATCGTGGGTACGTAGACATGAGACGACAAGTCTCTCCAAACACAAAAATCTTAAAAAACAATTTCTCTTCTCATCTCCTCAATCACTTTTCAAGCAAACCTTTTCAGACCAGAAACGTCTGGATTAAGAGTGGTGAGTTCAAGCCAGAAACGTCTGGATTAAGAGTGGTGAGTTCAACCCTTCCAGGGGTATCCTTCAGATAAGCAGTTGCAGATGGGTATGAGGCCAAAACTCTGTGAATGTCCCCCCAGAAGAATTTTTTCTTGATGGCTTGGAGGATTGGTTTGGCGAAGTCATCTGATGCTGGAGTCGAAGAGACAGAAGAAGAAGAACCATACTTTTGCCCAAGTATTAATTTGGAATACTCACGTGGGTTCGACCACTTGAGTGTTGTCAGTGAGTCTCCAGGAGGTGGAATGTTAGCCATGGTTTGCTGGACCACAGGCGAAGGAGTATGGTGGGGATTAGGATCAGTTTGCTCTTCTTCCTCCTCTTCTTCTGATTCTTCTCCTTCTTCATCTTTTTCTTCTTCGACTACCATTTATTCGTCAGGCTCTTCAGCAATTGATCGAATATTCTCATGGTCATCAGCTGGTGTAGGATGTGGTTCATTTGTCTCCTCAGGCGCAGCTTGACCAGGATTGTCGTGGTGTGTTTGAACTTCAGGTTCATTTCTTTCTTCTTCAACCAATTGATCATTATCCATGAAGTTAGCCAGATCGAAGGGTGGTGGACTGAAGGCATCATCATCATCATCAGAATTGGCGCCATCAGCTTGTGCATTTTGAGTAGTGGTTTGAACTGGTGGTGTGGTGTGTTCTGCAGCATGTGGATTAGGTTGATTAATCTCACTCAAACCAGAGCCAATATCAGAAGATGGGTGATAAGTTGGCTCATCTTGGCTGTTGAGGAGCGTGGTGGTGAAGCTTCCTGCAGTCGGTTGAGGAGTAGGATTGTTAATGATGTTGGTGGCGATGTTGCTTGGAGTTGGTTGGGGATCAGGATTATTGATGATGTTTGCCTAAAGAACACAAGTGGAGAAAATGAGATTGAAAGAATTTGGGCGAAAGACGTCAGTATAATGAAAAATGATGCACATATCTGAGCTTGTACAGCAGCAGGACTTGAGTCATCACTCCCATGGTCACCAAGAGGTGTTCTCAAGGCCACCTTGGAAGGTTCTTTTTCGACACCACTTGTTGCGGGTGCCTTTTCGAGTATTTTGGCCACCTTCGAAGGAGGTGGGCCAGTAGGTCCAGATGCCTTTATTGGTTTTCTTCTTTTCTTTGTAAGAACCTCCTCAGGAGATTCATCTGAGGCCTCTGAAGTTATAATAACAGCTGGGGTATCCTTTTTACCTTTCTTGGAAGGTGTTGGAGGTTTTCGACCAGTCTGAAGAGGCAATGCAAACATAAGAAAGGAATTCATATAGTAAAAGCGTAAGCAAGGGATGTGAAGTGTACTTGTGTGCTTTCTGGTTCTTTGCCACTTTGTGAGGCAGCAGCCCTAGTTGAAGCAGTTTTCCTAGGCGCAGCTGAAAGACAGTAAAAATTGTTACTAGTTAATGATTACGTGGTTAGTTATAAAGCCATGGATTAAGGGTTTCAAACCTTCATATATTTCAAATTCGACACGAACGTCCTGAATTCCTATATGAAGGTGGCCTTTAAAACTGTCTAACATATGCTTAGTCAAAACGACTCGTTGGGCCTTTGGCTGAGATTGCTATCAAAGAAGTTTTAAATGCTCCCCACAGACAAACCAATCTGGAAATGGAGGGGCAAGCGCCACTCCAAAATCAGCATTAGGCAGTCGAGGGAACTTTGGAGGAAAAAGTTTAAAAGCTACCTCATAACGTTTCTCACGAGGGACGTTGGGAGGAATTTTTAGTTGATCCAGCTTTTCTAGAAATTTTCTCTTTAGAGTGACAGCAACCTCATGAATGGTTCGAGTAAGATCATCTGGTCGATAGACAGTTTCAAAGTATTTATGAAAAGCCTGTATTTCTTCGATGTGAGTAAACTTACTCTTTTTCGTCTTGTCCTGCACATTGAGAAAAGCTTGGTCAAGTAACGAAGAAAATGTAGCCACATCAAGAAAGTGCTCACTATAGTGCTTCGACCACCATTGGTGGAATGATGAAGTGCATAGAAAAGAAGGCTAAAAAACACTGGAGAGATGACTCTTCTTTTCTCATTCTGGCTGTCGAGTGTAAGGGAGACATTTTCCTCGTCGAAGCAGGCAGTGTGAAGAATTACTTGGCCCTTTCTCTCATACAAGCATTGAGGAAAGCTCTGGGCCAGCCCAAACTGTCGAGAGACAAGGTTTGGTTGATAGGCAATCAGTGTTGATAAACCTCTCCCTAAGTTCAGCCTGTGGATAAAGAATCTGGGAATCAAAAAGGCTTCCCAGATAGCAACAGATTCTTGATCAAGAGTTTGGTGAGGATTTGGAAATGGCCTTTTAAACCACACAGGGTCGTATCTTCGTTGAGCAAAAGGTGCCATGCTAGGAGTGAACTCATAGCGCTTGGCAAACATCATAATATAACTGGTAAAGGCCCTTTGAAGGGTTTCACCATCATCACTGGGAGTGAGTTTGGCCAGACGCGTCCCTTCGACACTCCTCTCCCTTATTTCAGCAGAAGCTTCATCAACTAGGCCTTTTCTGGGGAGGCTAGCCTCAAATGTAGCATTAAGCCACAATTGAAGTAGCCAAAGAGGACCACTCAAGTGCATAGGACCTTGGGCCTCCATATTTCTAAGTCGAGAAACCCCTTCACTGATAGACTCATAAAGGTTCGCCAGAATGAGTTCACTCAAGCAGGTTCCTCTGTTATGGTGAAGTTGATTCGCCAGGGGCAGATACTTCTTAGCTACCTGCAAAGATTTGGTACAAAAAACATATCTCGACAGCCAGACTGTGAGAAAAGCAATATGTTCTTCATCAGACACTTTGTCATCTTCTTGTTTAAAGTGATGTTTGATGAAGAGAGTGTATGTAAGTTTAGAGCCTGAAATATTGATGGTATCTTCAGCATCAACATCAGGGTTATAAGTAAGGCCATCTGGACGAAGCCCTGTGATGGCAGCTACATCGAACAAGGTTGGGGTAACCATTCCACATGGAAGATGGAAAGTATAATGGGTATTGTCCCAAAAGTATAAGGATGCTGCCAACATGTTCAGACAGTATGGTATGCTGGTCTTCGACAACATAAGAAGTTCATAAATCCCTATATCCTTCCAATGTTCAGCTTTGACCTTCTCCATCTTCGCCATCCATTGGTCAAATTCTTTCAAGGGATTGACAGCTCTCACCAGCCTGGTGCCATCAGTGAGATAGCCAACATTGATTTTGGGCAAGGGGATTTCTTCAGGAGAGGTTCCAGCAGCAACGTTGATTTTGGGAAAACTCTTTTGCCCTAACGGACTCGTTTTTCGGTAAGAGGGGAGAAACTCACTTAGTCTCTTGTTAGAAATGTCAACATCAGCTAAAGGACCACACAGTGCGTAAGCTTTTTCAGAAACAACTATAGGAATCATTACCTGAGACTTGTATATGGCTCTTGTTTCTTCAGTGGTGAGTTCCGGCATGCAACGACGGTTATCCACTAGTTGGGGGCCTGGGATATTAGCGAATGGAGGAATGGGTTGTTTAAATGGAGTAGCCTTGCCTCTCTGAGTTTTCTTTGGTTGAGGATTGGTTTGGGAAGACACCATTGTTGAAGAAGACGAAAAGATGGTGTTTTATCTGGGTTTTTGCGTAAGAGAAACTGAAGAGAAGAAGATGTTCGCTTGAGAATGTGAGAATGTGGAAAGTTCACAAAGTGGTGGAAATGGGTATTTATAGGCGTTTGAAAATCCCAAGAGCCTTGGATCTACCGTTGAAGTTGAGGCGTTAGTGGGACGCGTGTTCTTTTCCTGGAGACGTGATGAAAGATAGCAGTTATGTTCAGACTGCAAACGTCTGTTTTCAAGAAAAGTGTTATGATGAATACGGCTGAAGAGACGTTTAAGGATTTATCATGATGGTATGACGTCATAAGCGTGGGTTAAAGAAACTGAACAATTTAGCCACTACGTAATTAGTGGTATATTCAGTTGAGGCCATGCAAACAAGCGTCAAAATGGTTATTATATTAAGAAATGACCTTCCTACCAATTCTGGCGAAAGAACATTCCTTGGGGGCAATTTGTTAACCCTCATTTTCGACGCTAGAAAGAATCAAAGCTATTTTAAGTTAAAAAATTATTTTTAACATAAAGAAGGCTTCGACCCAGCTTTGGTGAAGCCTGAGTCGAATAGGGGATTTTGGAAGCCTAAAAAATGGCTTAGTGTTGGGAAAGGTTTCGACCATGGGAACACGCGCTGCAGTTGTGATACTAAGGCTGGAGGGAATTTCCAATGTTTGAAATTCAAATAGGAGCAGTTGTGAACGTGGGAACAGTTGAGGTCAAGGAGAAGGCGCCAAAAGGACACGTTTGAAGCAATAACCACCACTTAGTAGTTATTTCTTAGCACTATAAATAGGAGTTAGTCCTATGTAATAAGGGTGTTCATATTTTTGTACAAGTTACTCAAAGAAACTCAAAGTACCCGCGTGTAGAGAAACGAGTTCGTGAAAATGTACGTAATGTAACACCACCCTTTATTTCTTTCATCAATGCAAATTATCTTCATCATGTTTATGTTTCAGCACTTTACGTTTTCCTGAATTTCACTTTTCATGTCAAATTTACTTAAAGTCTTGTTTTCAAACTTCCATTTAGACTTCCTGCATTTACTTTCGACTGCACCTTTATATTCAAGCATTTGCCTTTAAAGTCTTTATTTTCAAGAACGTGGAGTTCTTCTTTATTTCTTGTCTTTTATCTTCAAAGTCTTTTAATTTTAAAGTCATTTATCTTTCGACAGCTCCTTTACATTTCAGTCTTTATTTTCAAGAACGTGGAGTTCACTGCATTTTTCAAAAGCTTTTACATTACTGCATTTACCTTCAAAGTCATTTATTTTCTTGTCCTTTACTTTCGACAGTCATTTACTTCTCCTGCACCTTTTACATTCAAGAACGCGGAGTTCAAGCATTTTTACATTTCTTGTTGTTTACTTTCGACAGCTATTCCTCTTCCTGCGCTTTTATTTTTCAAAGTCATTTACCTTTGTGTCCGTTACCTTCGACGCCTTTAAATTCTGCATCATTTATTTACAGCCCTTTACATTTCCAAGCCTTTACTTTATTTGCACGTAGTCAAACGTGGAGTTCATGTAGTTTCTTTTACTGTCGAACGTGGAGTTCAGTTTATATTTCTTGCATTTATCATTTTCAGTTACATTTTCCCTTAAATTTAGCACATGTCCTAGGATTTGTGTGGTCGATCCTGCAAGTTAGTCAGTTTTGTTTAAAATTGATAGACCAAAGGTTGTTTACCAAAATTCCCAGTAAACAAATTGGCACGCCCAGTGGGACCCAGTGCTAAGTTTTATACTTTGTGTTAACCTTATCTTTCTTGGTGAAGAAATACTTTCGTTGTATGTTATTGAGAAGTGGGAAGTTAGCCACAATAAACAAAGGAACACCAAAGAGAAGATACACTAAGAGAATGGCAACTAATGCCAACCAACAAGTTGATCCTCAAGGGAGTATTTCAAACACTCAGTCAAGTAGCAGTATGGGGTCTCAAAGCACATCATCACCAGTGCCTTCGACAGGAGGACATACGTCATCTCCATTAGTAGTGTCTGAACCAGGATCAACATATACAAAATCATATACTCAACCTATGCTAGAATACATAGGACCACAAAGTCCTAATTCACCAACACCCCCAGGAGGAAATTCAATGTACCGGCATGTTCCTCCTCCAGGTTTTCCACATCTAGGGTCAAGGAGTCAACCCTATGGTATGCCTACATCAATGATGCAAAATCTGCAGAATGCTCCACCTGTATTTTCAGAGACTGTAGTGTCTTCGCCATTACAAGGATCAGGATCAGGAGGTCAAAACAACCAGAGTATAGGTGTTGGTTACTCGGTTCAAGCGCCTAGTCTTACAAATACATCCATAAATTGTTTGAGACAGCAGATGGATGAAAGTAACATGCAAATGGTGCATACGATGTCTCAGACAATGGGAGAAGTTTTTCAACCCTTGATTCAGAATACAACTCAAACTAACCAACAATTGGCTGCACAATTGGCATGTATGGCTGACTTTATGGGAGTACCAGTGGTGGATCGAAGAGCAACTGTTGTCGAAGATATCCCAAGACGTCATCCACGTCATGTACATGAAGTGAATTTGGAAGATCAAGAGATGATTGATCTTTTTAGAGTCGAACCACCAAGAAACCAGATGCCAATCCAGATGGAGGAAGAGCCAGTAGTGATGGTGAACAAGAACCAAAATGATGATCAATTACTTAGACAGGTTCGACATCAAAATCAAGCAGAGGAAAATAATCTTGCAGCCATGGTTGAAAGGATAATGACCAGAAATGGCATGAATCTTGGCTTCACAAGGCCAAATTATACTTCACCTATAGTGGATTATATTCTCCAAGCAGAATTACCCCCTAGGACGAAGGTTCCAAAGTTTAGCAAGTTTTCAGGAGATACTACTGAATCTACCGTCGAACATGTGGCTAGATATTTGATTGAAGCAGGCGAAATTGCAGCTGACGAAAGCCTCAGAATTAAATACTTCCCAAGTTCCCTTACAAAGAATGCCTTCACATGGTTTACCACTTTGCCTCCAAATTCCATATATAATTGGACCCAACTAGAACGTTTGTTTCATGAACAGTTCTACATGGGGCAAACTAAGATTAGTTTGAAAGAATTGGCTAGCATCAAACGCAAAGTTACTAAGCCAATTGATGATTACCTGAATAGGTTTCGACTTCTTAAAGCCAGGTGCTTTACACAAGTTCCAGAACATGAGTTGGTCGAAATGGCTGCTGGGGGTCTTGATTATTCCATTAGGAAGAAATTAGATACCCAATATCTTAGAGATATGGCCCAGTTGGCTGATAGGGTTCGACAACTAGAAAGGCTGAAAGAAGAAAAGGCTAAATTCAGTAGGGGTAAAAAAGTAGCCTTTGTCGAATGTAATGAAGATGTGGAGAATCTGTATGATGAAACATCTTAATTCGACGGAAACGAGGTTGACGTTGCTGAGTTAAAGCAAGGTCCACCTTATGCCTGCAAATTATTAGCTCCTTCAGATGGAAAAAATCCTGTCGAATCTAATGACAAATTTCCTAAGAAAACATACACTTTCGACGTCACTAAATGTGACGAAATTTTTTATTTGTTAGTTAAAGATGGGCAAATGATAGTGCCTACTGGCGCTAAGATGCCACCTTTAGAACAAAGAAAGAAAAGAGGTTTTTGTAAGTACCATAATTTTTTGGGTCACAAAACTTCTCAATGTTTTCTTTTCAGGGATTTTGTGCAAAATGCTATCAAAGAAGGAAGGCTGAAGTTTGGTGACAAAGGCAAAGCCCAGATGAAAATTGACTCTGACCCATTGCAAGTTGCAGAGGCTAACTACACAGAGCCTCACGAGGTCCAAATGGTCGAAGCCACAGAAGGATTTGATCAGTCAGTCAACATGGTGGAAGTTACTGAGGACTTCGCCACCAATCCTGTGATAACTAGAGGTTTTAGTAAGGCTGCAAATGGCCTGAATGTTGATGAAACCAGTCTCATGTTGGTGACCAAAGAAACTGCTGATAAGTTTGTTGAAATGGATACGGCTGCCAAGGTTTTGGATGTGGCATTGAGTGGAATGAAGATAAATGCCACTGAGGGCATTAACATGGTTGAATTGGTTGAAGAATCTGATTCTAGCACAGATAGCATCAGCACCAATGAGGCTATGGGCAGAAATGCCCCCAAAGTCCAAATTGTTAAAAAGTTGGAAGATGACATGCTATTGGTAGGAGAGATGATAGACATGGATGGTTGTTTGGTAGAAAACTGGATATGCATGGCTGCTGAACAATTCTTAAAGACATCTCCTGATGTTGAGAGAGTCAATGCTGAGGAAATGGTCGAAGCTGAAAAGACTGATTGGCAGAAGGCTTCCCAAAAAGCTGCGAGAGCAGCAGTAAGTGGTGGTTGTCTGGCGAAGGCCACTGAAAGTCTTGAAGCTCATTTCTCCAAGATGTGCTTAAAGGATAAAATTGATGTCAATATGGTCGAAATTACAAATCAAAAAGCTGAACAAGGGAGTAAGGCAGATGAACAAGAATAACGCAACAAAATAGCTTATCCTAAGCAAGAGGAGACAATCGTGGACTTTCTGCACCGTTGCCAGAAGAAAGGTTCTGGAGTAATGCTATGTCCTAGATGCAGCGCCATTTTTGATGAGAAAGCTGCCCACAAGTTAGAAGGTGTCAAAAAAGCTGGTGGAAGCTGGGGGCAGAAGGTAAATAAAGGTCCCAGAGTTTTTGACCATAGACGACTTTCGACAGGGCTTAAAAACCAAGTACCAGGAGTTAGGCCAGGTACATTCAAACCAGCTGCGAATGTGCCAACAGGTAGTTGGATCAAGCCTATCGAAGGAAGAGGGCAGAAGAAGAAGTGGGAGAAATTTGATGTGGAAAGAGGTTCTTCATTTGAGTATAGAAAAGAGAACCATACCACCAACAAGTCAGCATACATTTCTCAAAATTACAAGGGTAAAAATCCCATGTCTAGATCACAATGGCGAAGAGAGCAACGCAGGCGAAAGGCTATCAGGGAGGCTCAGGTACAAGGAGAGTCGAGCACCAATGTTGATAATCAAGTTGGGACAATTGAGAAGATGCCCATAAGGCGAAAGTTGTTCAATGTTCAGCCAGAGAAGAAAGTTGAAGATGATGAGAATATGACTGATAATTTCGACAGTGAGTCAGCAGCTTCTCTAGATATTCTGGTGAATGTGGTATCAGTGATGCCAAAAGAGTTTGGTCAAGTTTCAGAGGTCGAAGACTTGGATCAAACTACTGAATTAAAAATGTTGGCACACAAGCATGTGTGTTATTACATCATGAACAATGGGTGCGTCGAAGAACAAAATGCTTTCTTTGAACGCCCCACAGAGGCAATGAAGGGTCACCTGAAGCCTCTCTACATTACTGGCAAAGTAGAAAACGTTCCTGTTAACAAAATCTTGGTGGATTGTGGTGCAACTGTTAATTTAATGCCAAGATTTTTGCTGAGCAAGATTGGGAAGTTTGAGACTGATACCAAACCCCACAACATGTTTCTGTCAAACTATGAAGGAAAAGTTGGTTCCACTCTAGGAGTAATTCAAGTAGATCTTACTGTGGGAACCATTACCAGACCAACAGTGTTTATGGTTGTTGAGACGAAAGCTAACTACAATCTACTCTTGGGTAGGGAGTGGATTCATGGAATAGGAGCTGTACCTTCATCTATGCATCAAAGAATCATCATTTGGAGACCAGATGGGATAGTTGAAAATATTGAAGCTGATCAAGGGTACTTTAAGGTGCCTATTAATCATGTGGACAGTAGGAAGTTTGAGAAACATCTGGCAAACATTGCTCCATGTCCTCCAGCTGACTTTGAGTTTGCGCCTGATGAAGAAACATTTTATTCATTGTATTTACACCCTGTCGAAGGTTTCAGATGGGACAGGGAAGTACCAGGAGGAAGGTTGTCATGCTTAGGCTCACCTCCAATAGAGCCCACAGGATGGGGAGATGAATTCAGTGATCATGACTGAGTTCGAAGCTTTAAAAATAATTTTGGCCTATGTGGCTGAAACAAAACTACAAGTGGCTTTGGAAGCTGCCAATGACTATATGGCTGGCGAAGCCATTTCTGAATTTTATCAAGAAGGTCCTGGTAAGGACTTTGACCCAAAACCTCCAGATAAGGTTGAAACTGGAGAGCAAAGCCAGAGGCTCGACGCCATCTATGAAGATGAGCCTTTGGGATTTGAGAAGGATCCGTTGGCGAATAATATCAAAATGCTAGCACAAGATCCTTTAGAAGAAGTTGACCTCAGTGAGGGGACAACCAAAAGGCCTACCTACATCAGTTCCAACCTTGATCCCCAGTTGAAGGTTGAAGTGGTTCAGTTGTTGAAAGAGTTCAAAGACTGCTTCGCCTGGGATTATGATGAGATGCCTGGTTTGAGCAGGGAGTTGGTCGAACACAGGTTACCTATGACACCTGGGAAAAAACCAGTCAAGCAGAATCCAAGACGGTTTGCACCAGAGATATTGTCAAAGATCAAAGAGGAAGTCGAAAGACTGCTTCGTTGTAAGTTCATTCGCACGACAAGGTATGTCGAATGGTTGGCTAATATAGTACCTGTTATTAAAAATAATGGGTCTTTGAGAGTTTGCATTGATTTTAGAGATTTAAACTCTGCAACTCCTAAAGATGAATATTCAATGCCAGTAGCAGAAATGTTAATAGATTCTGCAGCAGGACATGAATATCTTAGTATGCTGGAAGGATATTCTGGCTACAACCAAATATTCATTGCTGAGGAAGATGTTCATAAAACTGCTTTTAGATGCCCTGGAGCCTTAGGCACCTATGAATGGGTAGTGATGCCTTTTGATCTCAAAAATGCTGGTGCCACTTATCAAAGGGCGATGAATTCAATCTTCCATCATTTTATACACATTCATGCAAATTTACATTGATGATATTGTTATAAAATCTATTTCTGGAAAGAGTCACATTGACCATCTTCGACAGTCCTTTGAAAGGATGAGAAAATATGGTCTTAAAATGAATCCTCTCAAATGTGCTTTTTGTGTGCAGGTAGGGGATTTCCTAGGCTTTGTGGTCCACAAGAAAGGGATCGAAATAAATCAGAATAAAACCAAAGCCATAATGGAGGCGAAAGCGCCATCAACTAAAAGGGAGTTGCAGTCGTTGCTGGGCAAGATCAACTTCTTAAGAAGGTTTATATCCAACCTGAGTGGCAAAACACAAGCCTTTTCGCCATTGCTTCGTTTCTATAAAGATGGTTTTGAGTGGGGGCAATTACAGCAGGAAGCCTTCGACAAGATCAAGGAGTACCTAAGCCACCCTCCAATTCTTTCACCACCTTGTAGAAACAAGAGTATGAGATTGTATATAGATGCATCAGATAAAACTCTAGGGAGCATGTTAGCTCAGGAGGATGAAAATGGAGTCGAAAGAGCCATTTATTACCTTAGCCGAGTTTTAAATGATGCAGAAACTAGGTATAGCATGATTGAAAAGTTATGTTTATGCTTGTATTTCTCTTGTACTAAATTGAAGCAATATATAAAGCCAGTTGATGTGTATGTTTCTTCTCACTTTGATGTTGTAAAACATATGTTATCTAAGCCTATTTTGCATAGTCGAATTGGCAAATGGGCATTAGTATTAACAGAATTTTCCCTAACATATCAACCTTTAAAAGCTGTGAAAGGGCAAATAGTTGCAGACTTTATAGTTGACCACTCCATAAATGAAAATGATTTGAATTATGTTGAATTAAAATCCTGGAAGTTATACTTTGATGGATCAAGTCATAAAAATGGAACAGGAGTAGGAATACTCATTATTTCTCCTGAAAAAATTCCAACAAAATTCAAGTATAAGGTCGAAGGACCTTGCTCTAACAATGAGGCTGAATATGAAGCATTAATTGCTGGCCTTGAAATTTTGTTAGAATTGGGGGCAACTAGAGTCGAAATAATGGGAGACTCGGAATTGGTTATAAAACAAATTACAAAGGAATATAAATGTGTTAAAGAAAATCTCATTATGTATTTTGTAATAGCCAATAGATTATTAAAGAAATTTGAGGTAGTGGCCATCCAACACATACCTAGAATAGAGAATCAAGTTGCTAATGACTTGGCTCAAATTGCCTATGGATACAAGGTGTCGAAGGAAAACCTTCAAGAAGTAATTGAAGCAAGAGGTAAAGTGGTGGCTGTTGGATTGTGCCCATCAGACTTAGAAACAACTAAGCTTGGATGCATAGATGGCGAAAATTTCATTATGTATTTTGTAATAGCCAATAGATTATTAAAGAAATTTGAGGCAATGGCCATCCAACATATACCTAGAATAGAGAATCAAGTTGCTAATGACTTGGCTCAAATTGCCTCTGGATACAAGGTGTCGAAGAAAACCTTCAAGAAGTAATTGAAGCAAGAGGTAAAGTGGTGGTTGTTGGATTATGCCCATCAGACTTAGAAACAACTAAGCTTGGATGCATAGATGGCGAAAATTTTGAAATTTTTGCTATAGATAATTTGACAGATAAAGACTGGAGGAAGCCTATAGTTGAATATTTGCAAAATCCAACGGCTTCGACAGAGCGAAAAATCAGGTATCAAGCTTTAAGCTATGTACTTTTGGGTAATGAATTGTTTAAAAAGACCCCTGAGGGAGTCTTATTGAAATGCCTTAGTGAAGCAGAGGCATATTTGTCTCTTTCGACAGTACATAGTGGGGCATGCGGAGCACACCAGGTTGGCCAGAAGATGAAATGGTTGTTGTTTCGACAAGGCATGTATTGGCCTACTATGCTGAAGGATTGCATATAATTTGCTAAGGGTTGCCAAGAATGTCAAATTCATGCTGGCATACAGCATATCCCTGCAAGTGAATTACATTCCATAGTGAAACCATGGTCTTTCAGAGGATGGGCTTTGGATATAGTGGGAGAGATTCGACCAACATCTTCAAAGAACCAAAGATATATTTTGGTGGGAATTGATTATTTCACCAAGTGGATTGAAGCAATACCACTGGCGAATATAGGTCAAGAAGATGTTATCGAATTCATTCAAAATCACATTATTTATAGATTTGGTATTCCTGAAACAATCACTACGGATCAAGGATCAATGTTTACTGGTCGAAAGGTGTAGGAGTTTGCCAAAGAAATAGGTTTTAAGTTATTGACTTCTACACCTTATTATGCTCAGGCCAATGGGCAAGTCGAAGCTGCCAATAAGGTAGTGATTGTACTAATTAAGAAGCATGTGGGAAAGAAGCCTAGAAATTGGCATAAGACATTAGACCAAGTTCTTTGGGCATGTCGAACATCCCCTAAAGAGGCTACTAATACTACCCCATTTCGACTTACTTTTGGTCATGATGCAGTATTGCCTGTTGAGATTTATTTACAATCTATAAGAGTTCAAAGACATCATGAGATTCCCTCTGAGGATTATTGGGAAATGATGATGAATGAATTAGTGGATTTGGATGAAGAAAGGCTTAGAGCCTTGGAGTTGTTAAGAAGACAAAAGAAAAGGGTCGAAGAATCCTACAACAAAAAGGTTAAGTCTAAATATTTTGCATGTGGGGATTTAGTTTGGAAAGTAATTTTGCCTATGGATCGAAAGGATATAACATTAGGCAAATGGTCTCCTAAGTGGGAAGGTCCATTCCAAGTCATACAAGTTTTCTCTATTGGAGCTTATGAAGTGGAAGAGTTGGACAAAGATAAAAGAATCTTGAAAGTAAATGGCAAGTATTTGAAAAAATATAAGCCTATGTTACAAGAGATTCATATCAAAACTTAAGCTTTATTCAATAAAAAGAAAGCCAAAATAGGCCAACTCAGGCTAATATGGCATACAAAGCAAAGAAGAATCAACACAACATTTTTTTAAGGAAAGGTTATTCATAATCTCTCCAATCTATGGATTTGAGGAAATCCATATAATCTACATCTAGTTCATCATCAGAGTCCTGGGTGCTTGAGCGTCCTTTCTTAGAGATCTTCATTTTAGTTTCTCTCTTCTTGGCTTGAGAGGTTGCTCCAATAGAGGCTTCAGGTTTCTTTGATGCCTCCATCTTTTTTGTTTCCTCAACTGCCTTTTCCTTTCCAGCCATTTTCTTGGCTGATGATTTCTCTGAATTGTTCATGTTTGCTGCTATGCAAAACTTGGTCATGGGGAAGAGAATTTATAGAGGCGAAGTATTGATTGGATTGGCCAGTCAAATGGTGGAAACACGTGAGTTATTCCCGGAAGTATGCCTGAGGGCTATGCTAAAAATGCTACTTTAAAGCTAGAGGCCTATGCCTTGAAATTTTAAAACTGAGAAAGTTTTGTTTTCCAAAAAAAAAAAGGTAGAATGTCTTAATTGCAAAATTGACTGAAATATGAAGCAATAAATAAAATGCATCATAATATAATATGGGTCAAAAGCAGTTAATGGCGAAATATTAATGATTGATTAATCAATGGCAAAGGCATAAAACTGTCATTACATAAAGACCTGAAAAGGCCAAGAAATAAATGATTGGTTAAGCAAATAAAGGTCTTAAAAGTATCAGAAGGGAAGCCTCGACTCCAACTGGGCAAAGGTTTCTATGTGATGTTTGAGGCGAGCATTGCACAAAGATTCATCAAGCTTGGCTGTGGCAAGCTGTTTCTCAAGTTTTTGGGCTGCCTCAATACGATCTATGGCATGTTTCATTTCCCTAGCCATCTTAGTGGTGTCGAAATTCTGCAAATCACGGTTGCGTTTTTCAGCATTCTCAATTTTAGCTTGTAACTCAGTGATTTGCTGCTTCCAGGCTTCAATATTCTTCTGATTGGAGGCTATTTCATCTTGTGTTTTCTTTTGGTCAACCTCTATACTTTCGACCTTCTCATGTGACTCCTTTGCACCGCGCCAAGCTGCACTCTCAAGACCAGATGTTTCCTCTAGGGTCTTCCTGATAGAAGGAAGCAGCTTTATCTCTGCAACTATTTTGTTCACCACAACAGTTAACTCTATCAGAAAACCAGAAACGTCTAGATTAAGAGTGGTGAGTTCAAGCTTTTCAAGGGTATCCTTCAGATAAGCAGTTGCAGATGGGTCTGAGGCCAAAACTCTGTGAATGTCTCCCCTGAAGAATTTTTTCTTTATGGCTTGGAGGATTGGTTTGCCGAAGTTATCTGATGCTGGAGTCGAAGAGACAGAAGAAGAAGAACCATACTTCTTCCCAAGTATTAATTTGGAATACTCACGTGGGTTCGACCACTTGAGTGTTGTCAGTGAGTCTCCAGGAGGTGGAATGTTAGCCATGGTTTGCTGGACCACAGGCGAAGGAGTATGGTGGGGATTAGGATCAGTTTGTTCTTCTTCCTCCTCTTCTTATGATTCTTCTCCTTCTTCATCTTTTTCTTCTTCGACTACCATTTATTCGTCAGGCTCTTCAGCAATTGGTCGAATATTCTCCTGGTCATTAGCTGGTGTAGGATGTGGTTCATTTGTCTCCTTAGGCGCAGCTTGACCAGGATTGTCGTGGTGTGTTTGAACTTCAAGTTCATTTCTTTCTTCTTCAACCAATTGATCATTATCCATGAAGTTAGCCAGATCGAAGGGTGGTGGACTGGAGGCATCATCATCATCAGAATTGGCGCCATCAGCTTGTGCGTTTTGAGTAGTGGTTTGAACTGGTGGTGTGGTGTGTTCTGCAGCATGTGGATTAGGTTGATTAATCTCACTTAAACCAGAGCCAATATCAGAAGATGGGTGATAAGTTGGCTCACCTTGGCTGTTGAGGAGCGTGGTGGTGAAGCTTCCTGCAGTCGGTTGAGGAGTAGGATTGTTAATGATGTTGGTGCCGAGGTTGCTTGGAGTTGGTTGGGGATCAGGATTATTGATGATGTTTGCCTAAAGAACACAAGTGGAGAAAATGAGATTGAAAGAATTTGGGCGAAAGACGTCAGTATAATGAAAAATGGTGCACATACCTGAGCTTGTGCAGCAGCAGGACTTGAGTCATCACTCCCATGGTCACCAAGAGGTGTTCTCAAGGCCACCTTGGAAGGTTCTTTTTCGACACCACTTGTTGCGGGTGCCTTTTCGAGTATTTTGGCCACCTTCGAAGGAGGTGGGCCAGTAGGTCCAGATGCCTTTATTGGTTTTCTTCTTTTCTTTGTAAGAACCTCCTCAGGAAATTCATCTGAGGCCTCTGAAGTTATAATAACAGTTGGGGTATCCTTTTTACCTTTCTTGGAAGGTGTTGGAGGTTTTCGACCAGTCTAAAGAGACAATGCAAACATAAGAAAGGAATTCATATAGTAAAAGCGTAAGCAAGGGATGTGAAGTGTACCTGTGTGCTTTCTGGTTCTTTGCCACTTTGTGAGGCAGCAGCCCTAGTTAAAGCAGTTTTCCTAGGCACAGCTGAAAGACAGTAAAAATTGTTACAAGTTAATGATTACGTGGTTAGCTATAAAGCCATGGATTAAGGGTTTCAAACCTTCATATATTTTAGATTCGACACGAACGTCCTGAATTCCTATATGAAGGTGGCCTTTAAAACTGTCTAACATATGCTTAGTCAAAACCACTCGTTGGGCCTTTCGCTGAGATTGCTGTCGAAGAAGTTTTAAATGCTCCCCACAGACAAACCAATATGGAAATGGAGGGGCAAGCGCCACTCCAAAATCAGCATTAGGCAGTCGAGGGAACTTTGGAGGAAAAAGTTTAAAAGCTACCTCATAACGTTTCTCACGAGGGACGTTGGGAGGAATTTTTAGTTGATCCAGCTTTTCTAGAAATTTTCTCTTTAGAGTGACAGCAGCCTCATGAATGGTTCGACTAAGATCATCTGGTCGATAGACAGTTTCAAAGTATTTCTGAAAAGCCTGTATTTCTTCGATGTGAGTAAACTTACTCTTTTTCGTCTTGTCCTGCACATTGAGAAAAGCTTGGTCAAGTAACGAAGAAAATGTAGCCACATCAAGAAAGTGCTCACTATAGTGCTTCGACCACCATTGGTGGAATGATGAAGTGCATAGAAAAGAAGGCTCAAAAAACACAGGAGAGAGGACTCTTCTTTTCTCATTCCGGCTCTCGAGTGTAAGGGAGACATTTTCCTCGTCGAAGCAGGCAGTGTGAAGAATTACTTGGCCCTTTATCTCATACAAGCATTGAGGAAAGCTCTGGGCCAGCCCAAACTGTCGAGAGACAAGGTTTGGTTGATAGGCAATCAGTGCTGATAAACCTCTCCCTAAGTTCAGCATGTGGATAAAGAATCTGGGAATAAAAAAGGCTTCCCAGATAGCAACAGATTCTTGATCAAGAGTTTGGTGAGGATTTGGAAATGGCCTTTTAAACCACACAGGGTCGTATCTTCGTTGAGCAAAAGGTGCCATGCTAGGAGTGAACTCATAGCGCTTGGCAAACATCATAATATAACTGGTAAAGGCCCTTTGAAGGGTTTCACCATCATCATTGGGAGTGAGTTTGGCCAGACGCATCCCTTCGACACTCCTCTCCCTTATTTCAGCAGAAGCTTCATCAACTAGGCCTTTTCTGGGGAGGCTAGCCTCAAATGTAGTATTAAGCCACAATTGAAGTAGCCAAAGAGGACCACTCAAGTGCATAGGACCTTGGGCCTCCATATTTCTAAGTCGAGAAACCCCTTCACTGATAGACTCATAAAGGTTCGCCAGAATGAGTTCACTCAAGCAGGTTCCTCTGTTATGGTGAAGTTGATTCGCCAGGGGCAGATACTTCTTAGCTACCTGCAAAGATTTGGTACAAAAAACATATCTCGACAGCCAGACTATGAGAAAAGCAATATGTTCTTCATCAGACACTTTGTCATCTTCTTGTTTAAAGTGATGTTTGATGAAGAGAGTGTATGTAAGTTTAGAGCCTGAAATATTGATGGTGTCTTCAGCATCAACATCAGGGTTATAAGTAAGGCCATCTGGGCGAAGCCCTGTGATGGCAGCTACATCGAACAAGGTTGGGGTAACCATTCCACATGGCAGATGGAAGGTATAATGGGTGATGTCCCAAAAGTATAAGGATGCTGCCAACATGTTCAGACAGTATGGTATGCTGGTCTTCGACAGCATAAGAAGGTCATAAATCCCTATATCCTTCCAATGTTCAGCTTTGACCTTCTCCATCTTCGCCATCCATTGGTCAAATTCTTTCAAGGGATTGACAGCTCTCACCAGCCTGGTGCCATCAGTGAGATAGCCAACATTGAATTTGGGCAAGGGAATTTCTTCAGGAGAGGTTCCAGCAGCAGCGTTGATTTTGGGAAAACTCTTTTGCCCTAACGGCCTTGTTTTCCGGTAAGAGGGGAGAAACTCGCTTAGTCTCTCGTTAGAAATGTCAACATCAGCTAAAGGACCACACAATGCGTAAGGTTTGTCAGAAACAACTATAGGAATCATTACCTGAGACTTGTATATGGCTCTTCTTTTTTCAGTGGTGGGTTCCGGCATGCAACGACGGTTATCCACTAGTTGGGGGCCTGGGATATTAGCGAATGGAGGAATGGTTTGTTTAAATGGAGTAGCCTTGCCTCTCTGAGTTTTCTTTGGTTGAGGATTGGTTTGGGAAGACGCCATTGTTGAAGAAGACGAAAAGATGGTGTTTTATTTGGGCTTTTGCGTAAGAGAAACTGAAGAGAAGAAGATGTTCTCTTGAGAATGTGAGAATGTGGAAAGTTCACAAAGTGGTGGAAATGGGTATTTATAGGCGTTTGAAAATCCCAAGAGCCTTGGATCTACCGTTGAAGTTGAGGCGTTAGTGGGATGCGTGTTCTTTTCCTGGAGACGTGATGAAAGATAGCAGTTATGTTCAGACTGCAAACATCTGTTTTCAAGAAAAGTGTTATGATGAATACGGCTGAAGAGACGTTTAAGGATTTATCATGATGGTATGACGTCATAAGCGTGGGTTAAAGAAACTGAACAATTTAGCCACTACGTAATTAGTGGGATATTCAGTTGAGGCCATGCAAACAAGCGTCGAAATGGTTATTATATTAAGAAATGACCTTCCTACCAATTTTGGCGAAAGAACATTCCTTGGGGGCAATTTGTTAACCCTCATTTTCGACGCTAGAAAGAATCAAAGCTATTTTAAGTTAAAAAATTATTTTTAACATAAAGAAGGCTTCGACCCAGCTTTGGTGAAGCCTGAGTCGAATAGGGGTTTTTGGAAGCCTAAAAAATGGCTAAGTGTTGGGAAAGGTTTCGACCATGGGAACACGCGCTGCAGTTGTGATACTAAGGCTGGAGGGAATTTCCAATGTTTGAAATTCAAATAGGAGCAGTTGTGAAAGTGGGAACAGTTGAGGTCAAGGAGAAGGCGCCGAAAGGACACGTTTGAAGCAATAACCACCACTTAGTAGTTATTTCTTAGCACTATAAATAGGAGTTAGTCCTTTGTAATAAGGGTGTTCATATTTTTGTACAAGTTACTCAAAGAAACTCAAAGTACCCGCGTGTAGAGAAACGAGTTCGTGAAAATGTACGTAATGTAACACCACCCTTTATTTCTTTCATCAATGCAAATTATCTTCATCATGTTTATGTTTCAGCACTTTACGTTTTCCTGAATTTCACTTTTCATGTCAAATTTACTTAAAGTCTTGTTTTCAAACTTCCATTTAGACTTCCTGCATTTACTTTCGACTGCACCTTTATATTCAAGCATTTGCCTTTAAAGTCTTTATTTTCAAGAACGTGGAGTTCATCTTTATTTCTTGTCTTTTATCTTCAAAGTCTTTTAATTTTAAAGTCATTTATCTTTCGACAGCTCCTTTACATTTCAATCTTTATTTTCAAGAACGTGGAGTTCACTGCATTTTTCAAAAGCTTTTACATTACTGCATTTACCTTCAAAGTCATTTATTTTCTTGCCCTTTACTTTCGACAGTCATTTACTTCTCCTGCACCTTTTACATTCAAGAACGTGGAGTTCAAGCACTTTTACATTTCTTGTTGTTTACTTTCGACAGCTATTCCTCTTCCTGCGCTTTTATTTTTCAAAGTCATTTACCTTTGTGTCCGTTACCTTCGACGCCTTTAAATTCTGCATCATTTATTTACAGCCCTTTTACATTTCCAAGCCTTTACTTTATTTGCACGTAGTCGAACGTGGAGTTCGTGTAGTTTCTTTTACTGTCGAACGTGTAGTTCAATTTACATTTCTTGCATTTATCATTGTCAGTTACATTTTCCCTTAAATTTAGCACATGTCCTAGGATTTGTGTGGTCGATCCTGCAAGTTAGTCAGTTTTGTTTAAAATTGATAGACCAGAGGTTGTTTACCAAAATTCCCAGTAAACAGTAGGCATCTGTGTATGGCTGATGAATAGTTAGAGTAAATCAGTCTCATATGTGATATTATCCTCATCATGTCAAATCACTCTGTGTCGGCTACCTCCTATAGTCTATGAGTATACTCTAACCAGTATTCTTATTCTAATCCAACTCTCTCTCTCTCTCTCTCTCTCTCTCTCTCTCTCTCTCTTTCTCTCTTAGAGTCTTTCCATCTATTTAGTTAGTTTTGGAAATAATGATGTTAAATTACATCAATTCAACTTCTCTCGAGTCATCTCAGATAGGAGAGCCTATTCCCAACTGCCTTACCCTGTTAGGGATATCTCAACCATTCAATTCTCCTTGATATACGCATATTAAATGACATACGTTTGTACGTTCAAGTACGAAATTGGAAAGCGTGCTACCTTGTCAATAATAGCTGGTCACCTAGTCCTACAGCTATTAACCAGGCATGGTCATGCACTGTCAAGTGAGTATTCACTTTAATGTTGGAAATAGTAAAAATCCTTATGCTTGCATCTTTGGTTATGCACTCATTAAAATACAAAAGAATATTTCTTGGAACTAGGAACTGTGTCTCGTCATTTTCAAATAGTACTCATCAAATACATGCAAACACTTAACTCCTGCCAAGAATTAATTAAAAAAGATAGTACGCGTGATTTCTTGGTCTTCCCAATGCTAACAGACTGTTACACTGTGTGACTGTCCTCCTACCTACTCTAGAGCCTAGGTAATCATGAACCAGTTCTTCTAAGTCACCCTCAGTCATTAACCCATTCAATTCAAAGCCTCTTCCCTTATATATTTAGAGTCAAACAACCCTTCTAAAAATCCTTCATCATCTTCGGTCCTCAATCGACCTAAGCATTCCAAAAACTCCTTCAAAAATGACTCCAAGAACCTTTCATGGGAACGGCGATCTTCTAGAAATCATCAATGAGAAACGACCAAATCTAGTAAATACTAGTCGAAACTTTTATCTTGGTATTCATTTTCAAAACTGGAATGGATACCTATCTATACTAAGAGGTTCAATTTATCCAAACATTTTAAAATCTTTTTGTATCAATGCCTCTGTTAGCAGTAATGGTTTGACTATTTATTCAGACATCTATGGTCTTCAGGTTACATTCAATGTTACAAACATTGCTGAAGGTCCACCATCTGGTCCGAGGTCCACTTTCACCCCATCGCTATCTCTGCCTCCTCGATAGAGAAATTCACTGGTTGCATCTCCAACGGAGTCACGATTGATAACTTTCAAACTGATTTAAGCATGGTGGAGAGGTGCAGAATCCTATTTGATGATTCAGTTCCTTACGAACCAAATAATCCTGAGAAGCTCCTTCCTACCCCCAAAACCTGGTTCAAATTTTCCTTGACCAACCTTCTTCCACTAGCATCTGCGAGAGGCACTCTGACTCATGATGACAGAATCTTCGTCTTCCTCCTAACACATCACGTTACAATAAACCTCCCCAAGACCATTTTTAACCACATGAGCACTCTATCAGAGTCACAAGAAACCAGATGCATTCTTACATTCCATATAGGAGAATAATATCTGAAATAATCTTAAAAGAAAGGGCCTGGGGATTAATAAGCAGGCTTGTACCAGGACCTTCGTCGGCTGAAACCAGAGGTGAGAGAGTGGACAATGTTGAGGATTTTGATGATTAACTTTTAAATCCTAATGTCTTGTCAATAGTCACTATGTTTTGTTTATTATTGTTTATGTCATTTTGTGTTGCTTTGTGCTCCCTGTATAGTTCCAAATTAATCAATGAAAATGCTTAATGCTGATTTCTGATCTTAATGTCCATTTTCATATTCATAACACTTAAAATGCTTAATCATTCAACTCTGAATTGTTAGGACTCTGAAATGTTCATTATCATATTGGTCATGCCCTAAATGATTATATGCTCTAAACTTTTTGATGATTTCAAAAAGGGGGAGAAATAGAAATATGATTTTGATTAGAAAGAAAGAATGAAAACTCAAACAAGTAAATCAATGATATAAAATGCATTTATCACTAACGTTTGTTGTTTGATGATTTAACCGAGGAACTCTGAACAAGTTCACTAGGCATTCTCATAACAGGTCAAGAAAGAAGAACTCTGATAGAAGTTCTTATGAACTATTGTTCATATGATCGAAGTTGTACACTTCGTGAACATGTGTTCAGAATCAAATCTACCCAGTACTGTTCAGAAGTTGAGAACTTTCTGAAAGTCAAAGTTATCGTGATCTCTGTTTCATTTGATTCATAAGCTATAAGCTGTCTGAGAATATGATATTCAGAACAAAAGAATCAGAAGAAGGAAAGCTCTAAAAACAAAAGCTCTGAAAGCAGTCAAAGTAAAGTCTACATCTAAAGATGCTTTTCAGAAGAATTGTGCAAATCAGAAGTCAAGAACTGTCTGAAGATCCGGATTGAAGATCCAAGAAGAAGTAGTTCTAATTTAACCAAGAACCAATTAAAAAGGAAAATGATTTGGTATCTGACTAAATCCATATTTGGAAATCATACTCAGTACATAAAGATTGGTATCAGACTCAGTCTGTAGTGATATCAATCAGAGCTAAGCTGTGAAATATTTTCATATACCTTCATTGGTATCAATATCAGCACACTAAGGAAATACCTTTCAATTGGTATAAGAATACCTTCAGTTGGTATCAGACTCAACACATTGTGGTATCATACTCAACACATAATTTTGTATCAAATAAGAGTCAGATCACATGGGTACCAGAGTCAGATCACATGGGTACCAGATTCAGAATCAAGCGTTGATTGATCACTAAATTAACCTTCTTTTGGTATCTGATCAAGAATCAAGCTTTGATGAACCACTGAGTTGTGACAGTAACAAGGTTCTGAGATGAAGGTCTGTGTTCAAAGTCAAACTCCGAAAAGTCATGATCTATTGGTGAATTAAAATTGATATATCTAAATTATGATTCTGAAGATCCCTATATCTGACTTATGAAAACTAGGGGGAGACTACCCAGAAGATTAAAATGTTAAATTCTAAAATCTTCACAAAGTCTGAAACTCAGAGGGAGTTTCTGAAAAGACAGTGTCTGTCTCTAATAAATAGCGAGGCTATGTTATTAGATAAGAACTGTTCTATTTTTGTGCTCAAATGATTATGCTGAAAAGTAGAAATGCTTCAGGTGTCTCTGAAGATTATAAGCTCTGATATGACATTAAAAAGGAACTAAGTTCTAAAGATCTGAAGATGGAATTTCTGATGAACTAGTCCAGATGCTGAAGACTTTTGTCTCCTTAAAGACAAGATAGAGAAGTAGTCATTTTCTATTCTTTGTTCTAGAAACTCAAGTTGTTACTCTGTATGTCTTTGGATCATATAAGATTCTAGATGATCACAGATAAAACTTTGAGGATAACACATTCAGGGGGAGCTGTTGTTCCAGACTCTAAATATGTTTTGTTTGGTGATTACCTTATATAAAATGTTAAATCAAAATACTTGGTTTTGTCATCATCAAAAAGGGGGAGATTGTGAGAGCAAGAGTTGTCTCTATAAGCCGTCTCTATGTTTTGATGATAACAATGGTATTTGTGAAAGAACCATTTTATGTTCTAACGTGTGTTGTGTGCAGATCATAATCATAGAAGATATCAGATCCAACAAGCACCAGCCAGATGTGCGTAATTGATTATATGCGAAGTTACTATGTGTGACACAAGTCGCAAGAAGCAATAATGCTTCTGTATCTGATCATGATCAGTCAGATCCAAGGATGTCGATATTGTTGTTGCAATGTTCTTGTGCATGCTCTCTGAAAGTGGTTGTGATTCTGAAGATTGCGAAGCTTCTGAAGATAATGTTATAGAGAACCGAAGTGCTGAAGATTCCAATGACTTGAAGTTCTGAAGGCTGAAGGCTCTGAAGACCAAGTGCAGAAAGACTCTGAAGACTTATGTGTTCTGAGGATTATGGTTTCAAAGGTCAAGTGCTGAAGACTCTGAAGACGGATTCCTAATGGACAAGCTCTGAAGTTTCAGAAGACTTGAAGTAGTAAAGGATAACGGATTTAAAGACAAGTGCTGAAGTTCTGAAGGCTGATTCCAAATGGACGACTTTGAAAGACTGAAGACTTAGAGTTTCAGATATCCTGTTAAGAAGTCTCTACTCATGCTTCAATTAATTACCATCAGAAGCCTATGATGTTTTGAAGACAAATGTTACCGTTGTGAAAGATTGTACACTGCGCCCAAGAAGATATATCATGTCACTTCCTCCACAGTAAAAAGGAGATGTGTTAGTACAGTTGTATCATTGCACAACGTCTCTTTTCTAATAGCCAACAGTAATTCAAACGGCTATATTTTACTGGGTTATTTAAAGAAAGGAGTATCCGCTTCTGAAGGTATTAATTTAGTCCATCAATGGAGAATTGATCAAGTCATTGTGTGAAGATAGCAACAACGATGAGTTCTCGTTGTAACACTTAAACATTCAAAGCTATCACCATTTACACATGTCCATTGTTGTTGAAGCTTAAAGATCATAAATCAACACAACAAAAATCAATTGGTACAGAAGTTGTTGATGAAGAAGACAATATTGCAAATCAGTCAAGTCATCAACCACCTTCTCGTCTGAGCTATATTGAAGATCTGAAGCAAGGAGTTGTTGCTCAAATCTTGCTCAACCAAGAAGACGAAGAAGAAGAAAATCTACAAGATGTTAACAAGTGTCAAATCAACATACATCTTTGTAGTTTCTTAAGATAGCAAGGAGTTGTTGCTCACATCTTGCTTGAACACTTGTGTGTTCTTATGTACTTAAACTTAGGAGTAATATGCTTGTTAAGAAGCATCTCAGTAATCTCCTGTTGAACTAATTCTTGGTGAATTAGGATTCCTTGAGTGGTCAGTGTGATCGGAGACACGAGAAGACAATGGCTGGGTGTCATTGTGGTAAATCCTGAAATAGGGTCAGTAGGCGTTATATTCATTGCGATGAATCCCTGAACGTCTAGCTGTGAAATCCTAGCAGTAGATCTTGCGAGATTGGAACCTGCAGGTCAATGTTCGTTATATTCATTAAGTTGAATCCCTGAACGGCTCATTGTGGGTTAGCCACAGCTGAGGTTGTGCATGTTGTTAGTCACCGGTTGTTGCCCCGTGCATATGCAATCGTGATTGATTATAGTGGATTAAGACCTTGTGTTCAAGGCGAAATCACACGAGGAGGGTGGACTAGATTAGCCTTGTGGTGAACCAGGATATATCGTGTGTTCTTTACTCTTGCTATGCTTTATGATTTTATTTATGTTTCTGTATTGAGTATCAGAACCCCACATAAGCAAGTCAGAACCTTGTAGCTTAACTCTGATAAGCTTCTGCTCTGCAAAGTTCTGAATGTTGCATATATTGTTCAGACTCTTATTGGTTCTCATGCTTGATTCATTGCCAAGTCTGAATGTTCTTCGCAGATCAGAGTCTCTCAAAGAACTCCGATGTTATCTTAAGTACCTTAACGATAAGAAGCGAAAAGTTAGAAAAGAGTGAGTACACAATTCAAACCCCCCCCCTTTCTTGTGTCTTTCTCGCACCTTCAGATGCCAGACAGGATGTCGTGACACTTTATCTCTGCTTCTCACAAGGAACTAAGAAAGAACAAATGTAAACAACAGAAAGTAAACAACACCAGAAATTGATAACCTAGTTTGGTGAACAACAACACCTACGTCTGGGGGCTACTAAGCCAGGAATGAAATCACTAAGTAGAATTGGTTCTAAGCTAAACTCCATTGTTTACAACTTAGCACCTAAAGACTACCCTTCCTAGATTTCTACCTAAGACTCTCCTAGGTATGAGACCCTTCTCAATTCCCTTCCAATCACAGCAGTAACAGAAAATATTACAACTCTCAATAAACAGTCCTTCTCAAGTATTCACACAATACACGAGAGGCTCACAAAAAGTACAAACCCTAGTACTTCTAAAACAGCTGCGATAACCCACGACAAACTAGGTTAACTCTAACCTATTTATATTGCAAACCACAACTGGACTTGGGTTTCAAAAGCGCAGCAGATATCTTCCTCAGAATTTGCGACCTAATTCTTTCTTTAATCCTAAGTTACCAAAAATGTCTCATTCACAAGGAAACCGCAAATTCCATTTAGAATCAGAATCTCTAATTCCACAATCTCAGATGCCACATGGAATCCTAATCATATTCTAATCACACCTGTTACCAAAAACAGTTATATCAAAATAGTAACAGACAAAGATGTCGAATCCTCCTGATAGGACATCTTGTCTAACATCTTCACCTGCAGTTAGTTCAACATGTTAGGACATCTTGTCCAACATCTTTCTGCTAAGTTAGTTTTACCAAAATTAATGCCAACCTCAAAAGCAAGGACTCAACAATCTCCCCCTTTGGCAGATTTTGGCTAAAACTAACTTCCATTAACTCGCAGAAACATATCAGGGAGACCACTATCAGAGCAGCAGCGGAATCATAACATGTCTCCCCCTCAATCAGTTCAGATCTACCCCCCCTCAGTGGTTAGTAGGAAAACAGCAGTCAGTAGTGGTTAGTGATGTTAGTAATTCTCTCCCTTTTTAGCCACAATATGACAAAGGTAGAAGAACTAACCCAAAAACCAATACACCAGTTCAGAGTAATAAAAATACATACCCAACAGAAATGAAAAATATCCTGGGCATTCAGCCCTTACACAGCCAAAAGAAAAACAAAACAAAAAAAATTAAAGTGAAGACAACTCTCAGAGGTCATCTTCAGTCTCCTCCTCATCCTCTTCTTCATCTGCACTCCCAACATCATTTTCAGCATCTTCCTCTTCTGCACCACCGTTTTCTTCATCACCCTTGTCAGCATCTTCAGCATTGATTCCAGTGTCTTTGTTTTGCTTAGCATCCAGAGCTTGTATCAATATTTCGAGCTTCTCTTTTCTGGCAGTGCTTATCTTGATGATATCATCAAGCTCTTTGCAGGTGGCTTTCAGCTGATCAATGGTATCCACCTCTGAGAATGTAATTGTAGATGTTGAGGCAATGCCTGGAACATGTTTGCCAGCAAGCAGCTTGTGGTGTAGAGACAGAGGTGGCTTTCTTTTCACGATGGCATCACCAGATAGAGTTATCCTAGGATATTGTTGAAGTAACATTCCACAAATAAGTGATGGAAAATAGATTGGCAATTTGACAGCTGATGAGGTAGCTTGTTTCAGAATTTGATCAAAGATATATTCACCAAAATCAAAGGATTTCCTTCTTCCAATAGCATAAATAAACTTCCCAAGTCCTGTGGAGATAGTTGAAGTGTGGTTTGTAGGAACCCAATTTACAGTACCAATTCTACGGAGAATGGCATATTTGATGCTGAGCTTCTCAGCAGACAGTTTCTATTTGTTTGGCTAGCTCTTCACGGTGTTCCCCATAATTTCCCTACAGATTTAATCATCTGTATCTTCAATTTCAGCCTAAGAACACTCAGATCTACCAAGGTATTTGTTTATTTCAGCAGGAGAAAATGTCACAACATTTCCTCTGACATACACTTTGAAGTAGTCCTCACTCCTTCTATCATTGCATCCTTCTGGTATGTTTACAACAAATTCTTTCACCCGCTGCTCATAACATGAGTCAAAATGAGAGACATTTCTGATTAACCCAGCCTCTTTAATCAAGTTCATCACTTCTTCACACTTGAGGACATTCTGTCCCAGTTCTCTCTCTAAAACAATTCTTCTATGATAAACATGGTTCCACCTACTGACACTTACAACATCATGAGAGGAGATGTTGGCCATGGGAGCCTTGGGAAGTGTACCTGCAGTCTTCTTGGAAGCTGGTTTCTTTATGACATTCTGTCCATCCTCTATCCCTTCATAGTCTGATTCACTTTCAGACTCTGCCTTCCTTTTCTTGCTCTCAACACCAACCTTGCTCCAGGGCCTTGAAGGTCAAACTGCCGCCTTCCTAGTCAGCTTGTTGGAGATGGCTACAATTTTATATTTTTTTCTTTAATCGTTCCTACACACTTGGTTGGAGGCTTGTAACAATTACTTTATTGTTAGAGGGCATATCATCTAAATTGATGATTTTGTCAGCTTGTTCTGAGGCCCCTTGTATGGATGAGGATGTCTCATCATTTGTCCCAACATTTTTAATCACAGAGTCAGCAAGGGTGTGCAAATTCCCTTCTGACATTTCAACATCATTTCCTCTTTTGTCAGCATTCTTCTTAGTAACATCAGGATCCTGAGATGAGTTTGATGGCATAATTTGAGCAAGAGGTCTGGTGATCCCTGCAACACTTACCCTGTCCCCCTGACTTATGAGTTTCTCTACTATTTTATCGATCTTTTCCTCTGTGTTGAACCTCTCTATCCCTT
Source organism: Lathyrus tuberosus (assembly GCA_022829125.1). Lineage (NCBI taxonomy): Eukaryota > Viridiplantae > Streptophyta > Magnoliopsida > Fabales > Fabaceae > Lathyrus > Lathyrus tuberosus. Next base: position 586,935 of record JALAZF010000199.1, on the reverse strand, counting down.
TCTTAGCACTAAAGGAAGTATCAGAAGTATTCGAAGAATTACCAGGTAGGGCAGTCTTGGATCTCCGAATCAGAAGTTTGTCCGTCTTGCATGACAAGATAGCAAGTGGAGCAACCTCATCTTCAGTGTGTAGCTCCTTGGACTTCGACCTAGAATCAACTGTTTCCTTCTTGATTACATGTGTTGGGAATTGATGAGACATCTTTACCAGGGCAGAGAATGCTTGTTCTTTAATCGTGAGGATGAGCGAGTTCGAGAAATTTAGAGCAGGTTGAGAGTAAGTTTGGTTGATGTGGTTTTTAGTGATTTGATTTTTGACCCGTTGAGTAGTGTTCCCCCAAACAAAGAAAAACCCTAATTCGTCTTTCAGAAATTTTCTTTGTAGTTTTGTAACACCTGAGCAATTCAATATGTCACGGTCGAATGTCGTGACATCTGATATAACATCATTTTTGGTTCCAACATTTTGAGGATAATATTGGATAGCATAAGAACATCTATTTACATTCATTTCCCTAAACCTGAAGGCCTTCTGAAGAAGATTTTCCATCCTTGCAATAGTCTGACGTTGCATTCTCATATGTGTCATTTTGGTTAATCTTTTGATGTCCATATCTGGGGATGGTTCCTGAAGATTTTCCGTCTGCGAGACAGTCCACACATAACAATTATTCCTTGATCTGAGTACTTTCATGATAATTCTACCTTTATTATTCAAGACTTGGCATTCAGATCTGGTGAAGTTGACTCTTAGGCCTTGATCACACAGTTGACTAATGCTAATCAAATTAGCAGTTAATCCTTTTACAAACATCACATCATCTAGTCTAGGATTCCCTGGGTGATCCAATTTTCCAACTCCTCTAATCTTTCCCTTGGATCCATCTCCAAAGGTGACATAATTGGAAGAATATGGTTTTATGTCTACTAGATATTCCCTGACACCAGTCATGTGTCTTGAACATCCACTGTCAAAGTACCACCTTTCTTCAGGGTATTCACTTTGATATGAATGGACTACCAGAGCCATGGACTCATCCTTGGAGCTTTTTTTCTTTCCAGTACTCCTGCCTTTGGGATATCTATGTAACTTGTAGCAATATCGTTTAATGTGACCATACTTGCCACAGTGATGACATTTCCAATTTTGTCTTCTCTAATGTCTATAATGATGTTGAGGCATTCTATTTGACATTGTTTATTTTCTTTTGATCGGATTAAGGCTGCACTCTAGATCATTGTAGCCAAGTCCTATGACATCTCCAGCATTTCTTCTACCTTGAAGAATTTCATCTAGAATACCAGAGCTGCTGTTGAGCATTCTAACATTTTTGGTCATATTTTCCAGTTTGGACTTTAGCCCAACCACTTCCTCCTCAAGATAAAAAATGACATCAAGATGTTTTTCCCTCTCAGCCTCAAGAAGCATAATGATCTTGTGTTGTCCTTCTCCTAGTTGGCAGATTTCAGTACATCTCTTATAGACCTCTTTGAAGGATTTTAGTAGATCTTCATGAGATAGACTTCTAATCTCTAAATTTATCCCAGTATCAAACATTCCTGTAAGAGCAGAGACTTGTTTAGGCGATTCTCCATCACTTGCAGACTCATCTTCAGACCAGGATGTAATGAGTCCTTTCTTTTATTTCTTCAGAAAGGTAAGACACTCATACCTGATATGTTCGTATCCCCACATTCATAGCATTTGATTCCTTTTCCTTTATCATCTTCGTTCTTAAAGTTTCTTCTAAGATCAGTTCTTTTAAGGTTGTTAAATGATTGAGGTTTAGCATTAGATCTTGCTTCCCCCTCCATTTTCTTCAGCAATTATCCATACTGTTTTCCAAGAAACACAACCACCTTAGTCATTACTTCATTTGAGTTTATCTTTTCTTCATCATGATCTGACACTAAGGCTAAGCTTTTCTTCTTCTCGGACTTTTCATTTAGTCCCATTTCAAATGTTTGTAGAGACCCCATGAGCTCATCAACTTTCATAGTGGCTATGTCCTGAGCTTCTTCTATGGCAGTTACCTTCATGTCAAATCTCTTAGGAAGAGACCTTAGAATTTTCTGAACCAACTTGGCTTTAGGAATTTTTTTTCCAAGGTCACTAGATTTGTTAGCAATGTCAACAATGTTTGTAACGCCCCAGTTTTGTTAGATTTATTTAATAGAGTAGATTTAATTGGTTTTGGTTTTATATTATTTTATTCTTGACTTTTATTTGACAATATATTATCTTTCATCATTGTTTATGTTTTATCGCATTTTGAGAGCGTTTGGGAGATATTTGAGCTGAGGGGTATTTTGGTCTTTTTGGGGGGTAGATATTTTTATAAATAGAAAGAAAAAGAGAGAAAATGAGAGAAATAGAAAGAGAAAGAAAAAGAAGAGAAAGAAAGAGAATAGAAGAGAAAGAAGAGGACAAAAAGAGGAAAAGAGGAAAATCAAAGATTACTCCGTTTCAATCGCGAATAATCAGGTAAGGGTGAGAAGTTTCAATTATATCTTGCTTGTGTATGTATATGTGTTGTTAGTGTAATTGTTCTGGTTGTTTTCACAACTTTTCTCTAATTGATAAATTTATGAACAATTGATGGAAATCGATGTTTCCGCGGTTAGATTTCGGAACTGTTCGTGTAGAATAGTCGAGCGAGGAGTGGGTTTAATCGAAAAGGCACGTTGGTGAGATTTGAGGGGTTTTGTGTCGAGTTATCGAGAATTGGAGTTTAGGGCATAAATGGTAGAAATGATTGGAAATCGATGTTTTCACGGTTAGAATTTGGAATAAGTTGTGTAGTGTAGTCGGGTAAGGTTTGGGTTTAATCGGGAATGGTTGTTTGCGGGTTTTTCCGCGGTTTCGATCGAGTTCGAATTTAGAATTCAATGATAAAATTATGTTTTAAAATATTTCAAAAATGGAAAATGTGTTGGATGGCTTCTTAATGGTGAAAATATTGTAGTACGTTGAATTCTGAGATCGTAGCTTTTTACGGAATCGAAATCGGAGGTCCGGAAGGCTTCCGACGATGAAAAATGCATTTTCTGGGCCCTGACACGGCTCGTGTCACGCAACACGGGTGGCGTGTCAGCCTGCTGTCTAGGGAGGGTGGAAACGCGAAAAAAGTGAATTTTGGGATTTTTGGGCGACACGGGCCGTGTCCCACAACACGGGGGCCGTGTCAGACCTGCTGTAGGTTTTTTCTTTCAAAATTGTTTCGATCGTAACTTTTGATCCATAAATCCGTTTTGGTCCCCGTTTGAAGCATTGGAAAGCTAATGAAAAGTTATTTCTTTTAAAAATGGTTTGGAGGGTAAAATATGATTTAATTAATTCGTGTTTTTGGGAAAATAGTCGGGTTGTCGGGTTTTTATCGCGTTAATTGTGTGCGATTGATGTGTTATCATGCTATATGCTTTTGATATGTAACGTGTAGCTTGTGTGCCGTTATATGATGCAAATATACATGATGAAATGTTGTGTTGTGGCTTTATGGCAAATATGTGCATTGTTGTGAATTAGACTTCGATGCGTGATTAATGATGTTGTTGTGTGGTAAAATACATTGTTTGAATTAATATCAATGTATGTTGTTATGGTGTGTTGTGGGTAGCCTTTGTGGTGTGACTCCCTTGTGGAAGTGATTGTGATTGCATGGTTGTTGTGGTTTGTGGTTTGTGATGAAATGCATTGTTATGTGAAATTCAATGTATGTTGTGTAATGAAAATGCATGTGGTGACATGCTGTGGTGATGAATTGTGGCCGAAAGGCAAATAAATGCAATGTGTTGTATTTGGTTATATATGCATGTTTGTGGCTGCATATATGTGTGAAGATGCATTGGTTGTCATGAGTTCTTGTGTGTCAAGCATCATGATATGCATTGTTGTGACGTCCTGAGTGACGGTTTGATTCCAGAGGGGATCCGCTATAACATCGTGCGCCTTATGCCGAGAGGACCTAAAGCGATGATTATAGACGATCGTGCGCCTTATATTAAGAGGACCTAAAGCGATCGAATTGTGCGCCTTATACCGAGAGGACCTAAAGCAATCCATAAACATCGTGCGCCTTATACCAAGAGGACCTAAAGCGACGGGTGAACATCGTAGGCCCGACGGGGTGTTACCTGAGTGATCCTCAGTAATGAGCGATGGTTCCAATAGTTCCTGAGTGAACTGGTTTAGAGAAATGTTGGAAGTCGGTACCGCATGGCATTTGCATAGAGTCGTTGTGTCGGTCTCTGTGCATTTGCATAAATCATGGATGCATTATGTGTGGAAAATCATGATTTGATTGATTATGTGGGGAAATTGTGCATTGATTTGTTATGTGTTGAGATTGTGATAGCATTGGTAATTTGATGTGCATGCGTGATAAATGCATTGGTTGTGGGCAATATGTTTATACGTAGACATATGTTATGTGATTATGTAGGTATAATTGATATATGCTATATTTTGTGGTGATGTGGTGGTGTGGTCCCATATGTCATAATTGTGGTTGGATTTTGTGTGATATGTTTTGTATTTGTGGCATGCTATATGTGTTAGTATGTGATGGTATGGGTGAGATGATTTATACATGTGTTTGAATGTGTTTTTGCATATTATTATGCAATCTTGGTTTAGTTGTTATTTCTCACCTTTCTGCTGTTTTATAATGCTCTATGAGGCATTACAAATTAGAGTTGCTGGAGGTCTTTTTGTGAAGATTAGCCCTCCGTTCTGTTGTCGGTCTTGGTGTCTGCTCTAATACGTAACACGGGAGTCGGGGAACAATTATATATATATATATATATATATATATATATATATATATATATATATATATATATATATATATATATATATATATATATATATATATATATATATATATATATATATATATATATATATATATATATATATATATATATATACATTTGTTGAATGTATTTTGTAGTATTTTTGTATTAATAGTTGATGTTCTAAAATGATTTATTTTGTAAAACAAGTCGGTTATGGATCTTTCCGCTTTATTCCATAATTGACCTTTCCTTTTGTTGGAAAAAGTTTCCCTTTTGAGGGTATTCTATTTTATGCTATGTATCAAATTTATGAGCAGGGATTGTGTTTTGTTTCTTTAAGTGTGACATCCCTATTTTCTGTCGGAAAAATAAATTTTTAATTACTCTGATTTTATTTATGTATTATTTATTCGTGAAGGGAATTGGGGTGTTACATTAGTGGTATCAGAGCAGGTCGGTCCGTCCGGCCAAGTTGTTGAGTCAGTTGGTGTGACAGTTGAATACTGTCGGGGTTGTTTGTCCCTTAGTACGTGATATGTGTGTGGAGCACTGTCGGTACTTTTTGGTTTTCTAACTTTTGTCTTCAGGTGTTAGAATGAGATAAGTGGGGGAGAAGCTGGAACTTCTCCAAGTTGCTTCAGGTGTGGAGCGTTGGCTCAGTGTGTTGTGAATTGCAAGAGTGTAAGTGTTGTTTGGACAGTGTTGTTCCAGATTCTTGAGGGATTACGGAGGTAAGGTTTATGTCAACTAAGGATTTGTGCCTGAGGTAGTTTTGTGCACAGGATGTAAGAAATGCTATTATAGTTTGGTAAAGACGGTTTATGCCCCATCATGATTCTCGGCTGTCTATTGACAAATTGAGGAACTGATCACCCTTAATATCTTGTTGATAGCATACGAGAATTATGTTGGATGGAATAGACGTGTCTTTCCGGCTTTGATAGTGTGTGCAATGAATTGTTTGGAATTAAGTAGGTGATTACAGATTGTTTCGATGAGTTGATGAAGATTCTTATACTGGAAGATGAGACAGATTAGAGGCTTTGGTATGTTAGTTCAGTATGAAGTTTTGAGAGTGAATGATTGGGCATCGTTAATGGTGGTTCTCAGAGAGAAGAGTGTGAACTCAAATTGGACGAAGGTAAGGATTTGAGGTTTGGATCTGCTAAGTAAGTAGAAGAACTTTTAGGAAGTGAAACTCAGATTGAAAGAGTGGTTGGAAGATTTACTGGAAAAAGGGATTTGTGAGACCAAGTGTGTTGTCTTAGAGAGCTCCAGTATTGATAGTAATACAAGGAACTGATGATTGAATGGAATAACAAGCATGATGTGTATGAAGGAATTGAGACTATGGAAAGCAAAACTTAGAGTTCCGGAGAGGCTTTGAGTCTTGGAATTTTAGAGCATTAATGAAAATTTTGAGAAAACCTTAAGTGTGGATGTACTATTTGAGAGTTCTTTTGGATTGGTTGTTACTACATGTGGGGATTTATGGAATTTGGACTGTAAATAGAAGAATTTGTGTATGGATTGCTAATAGTTGAATAAGGTAACGATTGAGAACAAGTGTCCACTTTCAGGAATAGATAACTGGAATGGTTTGGTTGAGTTTGAGTGAAATTGCAATTGTTTGGAATGTTTGATAAGAGTGGTGAATTGTGTGAGTTGAGGCTTTGATCGATTTAATATGACTGATTATGGTTGTTATCGTTGGGATAGGCTGTTATGTACTCGGTTAAGTTTGTATGTGAGTAACCAGTTTCCCAGTGGAAAGTTTTGCAAGAGCTTTAAGAATTTTTATCTTTTGGAGTTGGTTGGACATTAATGTGCAGTGATGTTATTTGGTGTTAGTAATGCGTCTGTAATGTTTGTGGAGTAGAGGAATCGTATCTTCCATATTTATTTGGATAAGTTCGTAGTGGTTTTGATTGAGGATATTCAGATTTGTTATAAACTCAGAGGAAGAACAGGTAGAGTGTTTGAGACTTGAATTACAAGTGTGGAAAAGAGATGAAGTTTTATGCTAAGTTATTCAAGTGAGAATTTTGGTTGAAAAGGTTAGTTTTCTTGGATATGTTATTTCTGAGGATGGTATTTTTGTGGATTCATCAAAAGTAGATGCAGTTCTACAATGAGAGGTTTCAAAGTTGGTTAAGGTGATTAGAAACTTTTTGGACTTTTGTTGGTTATTATCGAAGAGTATTGAAGGCTTTTTCCAAGATTAGCGTTTTGCTACTTCAGTTGACTTGCAAAGGTGAAGTCGATTGTTTGGGGTGCATCTTTGATGAGTTTAGTCAGTGTGTTAATGCAAGAGGGTAAAGTCGTGGCTTATGCTTTACGACAATTGAGGATTCATAAAAGGATCTATACTATTCTAGATTTGGAATTAGTCGCGGTTGTATTGTGTTGGAAAATTAGGAGGTATTATTATTATGGTTCTCAGCTCGAAGTGTTTGGTAATCGCAAGAGTTTAAAGTACTTGGTTGGTTTGAAGGAATAGAGTATGAGACAATGAGGGTGGTTAGAATTTGTGATGAGTTATGAATTTGGCTTGGATTATCTTGCGGGAAAAGCTGATGAATAAGAGAAGAGTTAGACTTTGGACGTGAAATTGGTAATTTTGATGGTTACGAGTAATCAGAGTGTGCGACGGAAGCGTGAAGTGGCACAATTCATATATAAGTGTGTGACTTGTAAGATTTCGTAGGTTGAACATTGGGAATATGTAGGACTGATGAGACCATTGGACGTTTCAAAATGGAAGTGATAAGTGAAAGGTTTAAATGTTATCCATGGGCTACTGTGTAGATGGATGTTTTGGTTGTATATTCGGTTGGGGAATCGTAGCATTGTTGTATCGTGGAGCTTTATGTTCTTGTTTGTGTTGTTGCCTCGTTTCCATGGTGATGGTTCGAGTGCGTGTAGCTAATTCCTGTGTGGGGAATTAGGGGAGTGTTACCTCGGGTAGGGTAACGATCTTGTTGTGTTTCGGTGCTAGAGTGAACCTGTGTGTTGGTATCTTGGTTTTCTTTGAGTCGTGAGTTTGTCGTCAAGTGCATTGTATGGGCTTTGCATCTTGTCGTTGTTGTTGTCGTCGTTGTCGTGTCGTTGTTGTATCTGCTGTTATCAGGGTGGTTTGTCAGTTTGTGTTATTCGTGTTGGCTTTTGTTGGCCTGTTAGTTTGTTAGTCGGATGCGAGAGTCGTGTCCGGAGTTGTTCGTCTCGGTATATTTTCGAGGACGAAAATGTTTAAGTGGGGGAGAATTGTAACGCCCCAGTTTTGTTAGATTTATTTAATAGAGTAGATTTAATTGGTTTTGGTTTTATATTATTTTATTCTTGACTTTTATTTGACAATATATTATCTTTCATCATTGTTTATGTTTTATCGCATTTTGAGAGCGTTTGGGAGATATTTGAGCTGAGGGGTATTTTGGTCTTTTTGGGGGGTAGATATTTTTATAAATAGAAAAAAAAAGAGAGAAAATGAGAGAAATAGAAAGAGAAAGAAAAAGAAGAGAAAGAAAGAGAATAGAAGAGAAAGAAGAGGACAAAAAGAGGAAAAGAGGAAAATCAAAGATTACTCCGTTTCAATCGCGAATAATCGGGTAAGGGTGAGAAGTTTCAATTATATCTTGCTTGTGTATGTATATGTGTTGTTAGTGTAATTGTTCTGGTTGTTTTCACAACTTTTCTCTAATTGATAAATTTATGAACAATTGATGGAAATCGATGTTTCCGCAGTTAGATTTCGGAACTGTTCGTGTAGAATAGTCGAGCGAGGAGTGGGTTTAATCGGAAAGGCACGTTGGTGAGATTTGAGGGGTTTTGTGTCGAGTTATCGAGAATTGGAGTTTAGGGCATAAATGGTAGAAATGATTGGAAATCGATGTTTTCACGGTTAGAATTTGGAATAAGTTGTGTAGTGTAGTCGGGTAAGGTTTGGGTTTAATCGGGAATGGTTGTTTGCGGGTTTTTCCGCGGTTTCGATCGAGTTCGAATTTAGAATTCAATGATAAAATTATGTTTTAAAATATTTCAAAAATGGAAAATGTGTTGGATGGCTTCTTAATGGTGAAAATATTGTAGCACGTTGAATTCTGAGATCGTAGCTTTTTACGGAATCGAAATCGGAGGTCCGGAAGGCTTCCGACGATGAAAAATGCATTTTCTGGGCCCTGACACGGCTCGTGTCACGCAACACGGGTGGCGTGTCAGCCTGCTGTCTAGGGAGGGTGGAAACGCGAAAAAAGTGAATTTTGGGATTTTTGGGCGACACGGGCCGTGTCCCACAACACGGGGGCCGTGTCAGACCTGCTGTAGGTTTTTTCTTTCAAAATTGTTTCGATCGTAACTTTTGATCCATAAATCCGTTTTGGTCCCCGTTTGAAGCATTGGAAAGCTAATGAAAAGTTATTTCTTTTAAAAATGTTTTGGAGGGTAAAATATGATTTAATTAATTCGTGTTTTTGGGAAAATAGTCGGGTTGTCGGGTTTTTATCGCGTTAATTGTGTGCGATTGATGTGTTATCATGCTATATGCTTTTGATATGTAACGTGTAGCTTGTGTGCCGTTATATGATACGAATATACATGATGAAATGTTGTGTTGTGGCTTTATGGCAAATATGTGCATTGTTGTGAATTAGACTTCGATGCGTGATTAATGATGTTGTTGTGTGGTAAAATACATTGTTTGAATTAATATCAATGTATGTTGTTATGGTGTGTTGTGGGTAGCCTTTGTGGTGTGACTCCCTTGTGGAAGTGATTGTGATTGCATGATTGTTGTGGTTTGTGGTTTGTGATGAAATGCATTGTTATGTGAAATTCAATGTATGTTGTGTAATGAAAATGCATGTGGTGACATGCTGTGGTGATGAATTGTGGTCGAAAGGCAAATAAATGCAATGTGTTATATTTGGTTATATATGCATGTTTGTGGCTGCATATATGTGTGAAGATGCATTGGTTGTCATGAGTTCTTGTGTGTCAAGCATCATGATATGCATTGTTGTGACGTCCTGAGTGACGGTTTGATTCCAGAGGGGATCCGCTATAACATCGTGCGCCTTATGCCGAGAGGACCTAAAGCGGTGATTATAGACGATCGTGCGCCTTATATTAAGAGGACTTAAAGCGATCGAATTGTGCGCCTTATACCGAGAGGACCTAAAGCAATCCATAAACGTCGTGCGCCTTATACCAAGAGGACCTAAAGCGACGGGTGAACATCGTAGGCCCGACGGGGTGTTACCTGAGTGATCCTCAGTAATGAGCGATGGTTCCAATAGTTCCTGAGTGAACTGGTTTTGAGAAATGTTGGAAGTCGGTACCGCATGGCATTTGCATAGAGTCGTTGTGTCGGTCTCTGTGCATTTGCATAAATCATGGATGCATTATGTGTGGAAAATCATGATTTGATTGATTATGTGGGGAAATTGTGCATTGATTTGTTATGTGTTGAGATTGTGATAGCATTGGTAATTTGATGTGCATACGTGATAAATGCATTGGTTGTGGGCAATATGTTTATACATAGACATATGTTATGTGATTATGTAGGTATAATTGATATATGCTATATTTTGTGGTGATGTGGTGGTGTGGTCCCATATGTCATAATTGTGGTTGGATTATGTGTGATATGTTTTGTATTTGTGGCATGCTATATGTGTTAGTATGTGATGGTATGGGTGAGATGATTTATACATGTGTTTGAATGTGTTTTTGCATATTATTATGCAATCTTGGTTTAGTTGTTATTTCTCACCCTTCTGCTGTTTTATAATGCTCTATGAGGCATTACAGATTAGAGTTGTTGGAGGTCTTTTTGTGAAGATTAGCCCTCCGTTCTGTTGTCGGTCTTGGTGTCTGCTCTGATACGTAACACGGGAGTCGGGGAACGATTATATATATATATATATATATATATATATATATATATATGTATACATTTGTTGAATGTATTTTGTAGTATTTTTGTATTAATAGTTGATGTTCTAAAATGATTTATTTTGTAAAACAAGTCGGTTATGGATCTTTCCGCTTTATTCCATAATTGACCTTTCCTTTTGTTGGAAAAAGTTTCCCCTTTGAGGGTATTCTATTTTATGCTATGTATCAAATTTATGAGCAGGGATTGTGTTTTGTTTCTTTAAGTGTGACATCCCTATTTTCTGTCGGAAAAATAAATTTTTAATTACTCTGATTTTATTTATGTATTATTTATTCGCGAAGGGAATTGGGGTGTTACATTAGTGGTATCAGAGCAGGTCGGTCCGTCCGGCCAAGTTGTTGAGTCAGTTGGTGTGACAGTTGAATACTGTCGGGGTTGTTTGTCCCTTAGTACGTGATATGTGTGTGGAGCACTGTCGGTACTTTTTGGTTTTCTAATCTTTTGTCTTCAGGTGTTAGAATGAGATAAGTGGGGGAGAAGCTGGAACTTCTCCAAGTTGCTTCAGGTGTGGAGCGTTGGCTCAGTGTGTTGTGAATTGCAAGAGTGTAAGTGTTGTTTGGACAGTGTTGTTCCAGATTCTAGAGGGATTGCGGAGGTAAGGTTTATGTCAACTAAGGATTTGTGCCTGAGGTAGTTTTGTGCACAGGATGTAAGAAATGCTATTATAGTTTGGTAAAGACGGTTTATGCCCCATCATGATTCTCGGCTGTCTATTGACAAATTAAGGAACTGATCACCCTTAATATCTTGTTGATAGCATACGAGAATTATGTTGGATGGAATAGACGTGTCTTTCCGGCTTTGATAGTGTGTGCAATGAATTGTTTGGAATTAAGTAGGTGATTACAGATTGTTTCGATGAGTTGATGAAGATTCTTATACTGGAAGATGAGACAGATTAGAGGCTTTGGTATGTTAGTTCAGTATGAAGTTTTGAGAGTGAATGATTGGGCATCGTTAATGGTGGTTCTCAGAGAGAAGAGTGTGAACTCAAATTGGACGAAGGTAAGGATTTGAGGTTTGGATCTGCTAAGTAAGTAGAAGAACTTTTAGGAAGTGAAACTCAGATTGAAAGAGTGGTTGGAAGATTTACTGGAAAAAGGGATTTGTGAGACCAAGTGTGTTGTCTTAGAGAGCTCTAGTATTGATAGTAATACAAGGAACTGATGATTGAATGGAATAACAAGCATGATGTGTATGAAGGAATTGAGACTATGGAAAGCAAAACTTAGAGTTCCGGAGAGGCTTGGAGTCTTGGAATTTTAGAGCATTAATGAAAATTTTGAGAAAACCTTAAGTGTGGATGTACTATTTGAGAGTTCTTTTGGATTGGTTGTTGCTACATGTGGGGATTTCTGGAATTTGGACTGTAAATAGAAGAATTTGTGTATGGATTGCTAATAGTTGAATAAGGTAACGATTGAGAACAAGTGTCCACTTTCAGGAATAGATAACTGGAATGGTTTGGTTGAGTTTGAGTGAAATTGCAATTGTTTGGAATGTTTGATAAGAGTGGTGAATTGTGTGAGTTGAGGCTTTGATCAATTTAATATGACTGATTATGGTTGTTATCGTTGGGATAGGCTGTTATGTACTCGGTTAAGTTTGTATGTGAGTAACCAGTTTCCCAGTGGACAGTTTTGCAAGAGCTTTAAGAATTTTTATCTTTTGGAGTTGGTTGGACATTAATGTGCAGTGATGTTATTTGGTGTTAGTAATGCGTCTGTAATGTTTGTGGAGTAGAGGAATCGTATCTTCCATATTTATTTGGATAAGTTCGTAGTGGTTTTGATTGAGGATATTCAGATTTGTTATAAACTCAGAGGAAGAACAGGTAGAGTGTTTGAGACTTGAATTACAAGTGTGGAAAAGAGACGAAGTTTTATGCTAAGTTATTAAAGTGAGAATTTTGGTTGAAAAGGTTAGTTTTCTTGGATATGTTATTTCTGAGGATGGTATTTTTGTGGATTCATCAAAAGTAGATGCAGTTCTACAATGAGAGGTTTCAAAGTTGGTTAAGGTGATTAGAAACTTTTTGGACTTTTGTTGGTTATTATTGAAGAGTATTGAAGGCTTTTTCCAAGATTAGCGTTTTGCTACTTCAGTTGACTTGCAAAGGTGAAGTCGATTGTTTGGGGTGCATCTTTGATGAGTTTAGTCAGTGTGTTAATGCAAGAGGGTAAAGTCGTGGCTTATGCTTTACGACAATTGAGGATTCATAAAAGGATCTATACTATTCTAGATTTGGAATTAGTCGCGGTTGTATTGTGTTGGAAAATTAGGAGGTATTATTATTATGGTTCTCAGCTCGAAGTGTTTGGTAATCGCAAGAGTTTAAAGTACTTGGTTGGTTTGAAGGAATAGAGTATGAGACAATGAGGGTGGTTAGAATTTGTGATGAGTTATGAATTTGGCTTGGATTATCTTGCGGGAAAAGATGATGAATAAGAGAAGAGTTAGACTTTGGACGTGAAATTGGTAGTTTTGATGGTTACGAGTAATCAGAGTGTGCGACGAAAGCGTGAAGTGGCACAATTCATATATAAGTGTGTGACTTGTAAGATTTCGTAGGTTGAACATTGGGAATATGTAGGACTGATGAGACCATTGGACGTTTCAAAATGGAAGTGATAAGTGAAAGGTTTAAATGTTATCCATGGGCTACTGTGTAGATGGATGTTTTGGTTGTATATTCGGTTGGTGAATCGTAGCATTGTTGTATCGTGGAACTTTATGTTCTTGTTTGTGTTGTTGCCTCGTTTCCATGGTGATGGTTCGAGTGCGTGTAGCTAATTCCTGTGTGGGGAATTAGGGGAGTGTTACCTCGGGTAGGGTAACGATCTTGTTGTGTTTCGGTGCTAGAGTGAACCTGTGTGTTGGTATCTTGGTTTTCTTTGAGTCGTGAGTTTGTCGTCAAGTGCATTGTATGGGCTTTGCATCTTGTCGTTGTTGTTGTCGTCGTTGTCGTGTCGTTGTTGTATCTGCTGTTATCAGGGTGGTTTGTCAGTTTGTGTTATTCGTGTTGGCTTTTGTTGGCCTGTTAGTTTGTTAGTCGGATGCGAGAGTCGTGTCCGGAGTTGTTCGTCTCGGTATATTTTCGAGGACGAAAATGTTTAAGTGGGGGAGAATTGTAACGCCCCAGTTTTGTTAGATTTATTTAATAGAGTAGATTTAATTGGTTTTGGTTTTATATTATTTTATTCTTGACTTTTATTTGACAATATATTATCTTTCATCATTGTTTATGTTTTATCGCATTTTGAGAGCGTTTGGGAGATATTTGAGCTGAGGGGTATTTTGGTCTTTTTGGGGGGTAGATATTTTTATAAATAGAAAGAAAAGGAGAGAAAATGAGAGAAATAGAAAGAGAAAGAAAAAGAAGAGAAAGAAAGAGAATAGAAGAGAAAGAAGAGGACAAAAAGAGGAAAAGAGGAAAATCAAAGATTACTCCGTTTCAATCGCGAATAATCGGGTAAGGGTGAGAAGTTTCAATTATATCTTGCTTGTGTATGTATATGTGTTGTTTGTGTAATTGTTTTGGTTGTTTTCCCAACTTTTCTCTAATTGATGAATTGATGAACAATTGTTGGAAATCGATGTTTCCGCGGTTAGATTTCGGAACTGTTCGTGTAGAATAGTCGAGCGAGGAGTGGGTTTAATCGAAAAGGCACGTTGGTGAGATTTGAGGGGTTTTGTGTCGAGTTATCGAGAGTTGGAGTTTAGGGCATAAATGGTAGAAATGATTGGAAATCGATGTTTTCACGGTTAGAATTTGGAATAAGTTGTGTAGTGTAGTCGGGTAAGGTTTGGGTTTAATCGGGAATGGTTGTTTGCGGGTTTTTCCGCGGTTTCGATCGAGTTCGAATTTAGAATTCAATGATAAAATTATGTTTTAAAATATTTCAAAAATGGAAAATGTGTTGGATGGCTTCTTAATGGTGAAAATATTGTAGTACGTTGAATTCTGAGATCGTAGCTTTTTACGGAATCGAAATCGGAGGTCCGGAAGGCTTCCGACGATGAAAAATGCATTTTCTGGGCCCTGACACGGCCCGTGTCACGCAACACGGGTGGCGTGTCAGCCTGCTGTCTAGGGAGGGTGGAAACGCGAAAAAAAAGTGAATTTTGGGATTTTTGGGCGACACGGGCCGTGTCCCGCAACACGGGGGCCGTGTCAGACCTGCTGTAGGTTTTTTCTTTCAAAATTGTTTCGATCGTAACTTTTGATCCATAAATCCGTTTTGGTCCCCGTTTGAATTGGAGGGTAAAATATGATTTAATTAATTCGTGTTTTTGGGAAAATAGTCAGGTTGTCGGGTTTTTATCGCGTTAATTGTGTGCGATTGATGTGTTATCATGCTATATGCTTTTGATATGTAACGTGTAGCTTGTGTGTCGTTATATGATGCGAATATACATGATGGAATGTTGTGTTGTGGCTTTATGGCAAATATGTGCATTGTTGTGAATTAGACTTCGATGCGTGATTAATGATGTTGTTGTGTGGTAAAATACATTGTTTGAATTAATATCAATGTATGTTGTTATGGTGTGTTGTGGGTAGCCTTTGTGGTGTGAATCCCTTGTGGAAGTGATTGTGATTGCATGATTGTTGTGGTTTGTGGTTTGTGATGAAATGCATTGTTATGTGAAATTCAATGTATGTTGTGTAATGAAAATGCATGTGGTGACATGCTGTGGTGATGAATTGTGGCCGAAAGGCAAATAAATGCAATGTGTTGTATTTGGTTATATATGCATGTTTGTGGCTGCATATATGTGTGAAGATGCATTGGTTGTCATGAGTTCTTGTGTGCCAAGCATCATGATATGCATTGTTGTGACGTCCTGAGTGACGGTTTAATTCTACAGGGGATCCGCTATAACATTGTGCGCCTTATGCCGAGAGGACCTAAAGCGATGATTATAGACGATCGTGCGCCTTATATTAAGAGAACCTAATGCGATCGGATTGTGCGCCTTATACCGAGAGGACCTAAAGCAATCCATAAACGTCGTGCGCCTTATACCAAGAGGACCTAAAGCGACGGGGTGAACATCGTAGGCCCGACGGGGTGTTACCTGAGTGATCCTCAGTAACGAGCGATGGTTCCAATAGTTCCTGAGTGAACTGGTTTTGAGAAATATTGGAAGTCGGTACCGCATGGCATTTGCATAAAGTCGTTGTGTCGGTCTCTGTGCATTTGCATAAATCATGGATGCATTATGTGTGGAAAATCATGATTTGATTGATTATGTGGGGAAATTGGGCATTGATTTGTTATGTGTTGAGATTGTGATAGCATTGGTAATTTGATGTGCATACGTGATAAATGCATTGGTTGTGGGCAATATGTTTATACGTAGACATATGTTATGTGATTATGTAGGTATAATTGATATATGCTATATTTTGTGGTGATGTGGTGGTGTGGTCCCATATGTCATAATTGTGGTTGGATTATGTGTGATATGTTTTGTATTTGTGGCATGCTATATGTGTTAGTATGTGATGGTATGGGTGAGATGATTTATACATGTGTTTGAATGTGTTTTTGCATATTATTATGCAATCTTGGTTTAGTTGTTATTTCTCACCCTTCTGCTGTTTTATAATGCTCTATGAGGCATTGCAGATTAGAGTTGCTGGAGGTCTTTTTGTGAAGATTAGCCCTCCGTTCTGTTGTCGGTCTTGGTGTCTGCTCTGATACGTAGCACGGGAGTCGGGGAACGATTATATATATATATATATATATATATATATATATATATATATATATATATATATGTATACATTTGTTGAATGTATTTTGTAGTACTTTTGTATTAATAGTTGATGTTCTAAAATGATTTATTTTGTAAAACAAGTCGGTTATGGATCTTTCCGCTTTATTCCATAATTGACCTTTCCTTTTGTTGGAAAAAGTTTCCCCTTTGAGGGTATTCTATTTTATGCTATGTATCAAATTTATGAGCAGAGATTGTGTTTTGTTTCTTTAAGTGTGACATCCCTATTTTCTGTCGGAAAAATAAATTTTTAATTACTCTGATTTTATTTATGTATTATTTATTCGCGAAGGGAATTGGGGTGTTACAATGTTCATGTGAAAGTCATGTATGCTTTCGTCTTCTCTCATTCTCAAGTTCTCAAACTTAGTAGTGAGAAGCTGAAGTCTTGAGGATTTGACACGAGAGGTACCTTCATGAGCAGTCTTCAAGATTTCCCACGCATTCTTTGCAACAGTGCAATTCTTGATGAGTCTGAAGATGTTCTTTTCCACCCCATTGAACAAAGCATTCAAGGCTTTGGAGTTTCCTTGAGCAAGCTTATCATCTTCATCATCCCAATCTTCTTCAGGTTTCAGCTCCTCAGTGAGCTTCCCATCTTTGTCTTTGATCTTTGGGGGATCCCACCCCTTAATCACAGACTTCCAAGCCTTTCCATTCATAGACTTAATAAACGCCACCATGCGTACTTTCCAATAATCATAATTAGAACCATCCAGTATTGGTGGTCTATTCAGAATTCCTCCTTCTTTATCCATCGAACCAGAAAGTATCATCCCTAAATCTCACCCAGATACAGAGCAGGATGCCTGCTCTGATACCAATTGAAATTCTGGTTAAGCAGATCACGAAGATGTCAGACAGGATACCGTGACACTTGATCTCTGCTTCTCATAAGGATCTAAGGAAGAACAAACGTAAATAGCAGAAAGTAAACAACACCAGAAATTGATAACCCAGTTCAGTGAACAACAACACCTACGTCTAGGGGCTACCAAGTTAGGAATGAAATCACTAAGTAGAATTGGTTCTAAGCTAAACTTCAACGTTTACAACTTAGCACCTAAAGACTACCCTTCCTAGATTTCTACCTAAGACTCTCCTAGGTATGAAACCCTTCTCAATTCCCTTCCAATCACAGTAGTGACTGAAAATATTACAACTCTCAATAAACAGTCCTTCTCAAGTATTCACACAATACACGAGAGGCTCACAAAAAGTACAAACCCTAGTACTTCTAAAACAGTTGCGATAACCCACGACAAACTAGGTTAACTCTAACCTATTTATATTGCAAACCACAGATGGACTTGGGCTTCAAAAGCGCAGCAGACATATTCCTCAGAATTAGCGACCTAATTCTTTCTTCAATCCTAAGTTACCAAAAATGTCTCCTTCACAAGGAAATCGCAAATTCCATTTAGAATCAGAATCTCTGATTCCACAATCTCAGATGCCACCTGGAATCCTAATCATATTCCAATCACACCTGTTACCAAAAACAGTTATATCAAAACAGTAATAGACAAAGATGTCGAATCCTCCTGATAGGACATCTTGTCTAACATCTTCACCTGCAGTTAGTTCAACATGTTAGGACATCTTGTCCAACATCTTTCTGCTAAGTTAGTTTTACCAAAATTAATGTCAACCTCAAAAACAGAGACTCAACAGTATTTCCTTGACAGACTAAGTTATAATAAGAATTCTCAAGAAGTCTTAGACAATTGGTCTTTGAGTTGTATAATCAGCTTAATTATTGGATTAAGTCCTATTTGAAAAGGAAAAATCACTCAGGCGGGTAGGATGGAAGTAACTTCGTTGACAGCGAATCAGGATAAAAATACTTGTGTTCTTTATCTTTGTCTCATCTTTACTATTTGAGTTCTTGGATGACAAAAAGTTTTAAATCTAAAAATCCAATTCAAACTCACTTTCCTGTGTTTCTTGAACCTTCACGCCTTTTTTAAACAATGATAAGAGGGGTCAAAATATTAAACTATCTAGTCTTAAAACATTATACAAAAATATTGAAATAAATGATATGTCGATCATTGAAGGAAAATTCAAAAAACTAAAATTTACATTTTACTTCTTATAAGTCTCTTTTTATTTCCAGTAAGATTGTACATATGATGTATATATTGTTATTAAAAAATATAGAGTATTATAAGTTATAGTTCGGGCTCAATGTGTTCTACTTGGCTTCATAGAGGTATGTGTAAAGCTTCTAAAAAATATCCATATGTAAGGTCATGCTACACGATTGGGATACTAACAAATGGTAAAGCTAGTACTAATTAATAACATTTCATCTCATTTTTCATATGATACCAAATACTCCATCCGTTCCAAATTATAAGACATTTTGGGTGTTTTACACGAATTAAAAAAAATGGAGTGATTGTTGTATGGGAAAGTGAAATAATCTATAACTTTACAAATTTATTATTTATTAATTATATTGGAAAGCAAAATTAAAATAATAGAAAGAAGAAAAAGTAATAAATGATAAAGGGTATTTTAGAAAAAAGTCATTAATATTGTATGGAATTCTAAAGTGACTAATAATTTGGGACAACCCCTAAGAGTTGGCCTAGTGGTGGAGGTTTGGGTCTTGAGACTGTGTTTCGCCCATGGTCTCAAGTTTAAATACGGCTAGATGAAATCAATTCTTGTGTTGGGTCAGTCTATACAGAACTTTGCTCTGACTTTAAATGGGACCTCCCACTAGTGGACGGTGAGATTGATCCTCTTGGATCAGTCGATCATAAGGTTGGATACCGAGATTTAAAAAAAAATAAGACAAATATTTTTACAAAATAATTTATAATTTGAGACAGAAAAAATAAGATTCAAACGTATTAGATATACAAATATGTTTAATTAGATATATTTTCTAATAATAATTTATTTTAAAGTAGTTGTATATGCAATGAATTATAAATAAAAAACACCCCATCATTTTTACTATGGGATTTCAGGTATTATTCGATCATTTCGAAGTAGATGGTGTATTATCTTAAAAACTAAACTACTAATATTTATATTTTTGTATTAGTTTGTTAACATAAATCGAAGATAATGTCATATAGAATTCAACAACAACTTTGACCGCTTTCACCATTACGAAGATGCATCAAACATATAAGGTAAAACTCCAATTTGACATTCAAAAGATTTCAGATCCACCTAGGTGTTTAGACAAACCTCACGAAAATCAAGCGTTAAACCTATAAAACAAATTGAAAAGACTATAATATAGAAAAGTGTTGTCAATGAAAAAATCGTCATAATATTGTCTTACAAGTCTATACCACGACCATAAAATGTAAACCGATAAGATAAACGAATACTTGGTTTGACATAGATTAATTTCACATTTGGATATATATCATAAAGAAGATTATTATTCGACCTTCAGATCAACCTTTATCTTCAAACTTCCAACATATCATACGATCTGGAAATATATATGTCACCAACACCCAACAATCAACTTATCTTCAAGGATAATTTTAATTCAAAATATTTAAAGATTTTATTTTAAAAATAAGATTTTTTTTTAGAAAACAACATTTCAAAATTGGGTTAGTATGTTTTAAAAATAAGATTTTTTTAGAAAACAACATTTCAAAATTGGGTTAGTATGTTTTAAAAAAATCCCAAGTATTCTCCTAGTTTTAATTTATCTGGTTGGATTTACTCATCAACATAGATCCTGTATAGAATTTTTTTTAATATAACGTATTTTTTTAAAAAAAATTACCATAAAAACAAACATTTCAAATAAAGTACTAAAATGGCTTATTTTAGGGGAAAAAAGACCTGAGGCGCCATATGGGATGACGACTCAGGCAAAACAATTTCTAAAAATAGCTACAAGCCATATGGGATAGCGCCTCAGTGTAATTGGGGTGCCCTAATTTTCAGGGGGAGACGTCATATGGGATGGCGCCTCAGGGAAATGCTTTTTTTTAAGCGATTAAAATTTTATGTTTTTAATATATAATTAATTATATTATTTAATAGGGTATCATATGCCTATAAATAAGGGTTCACCTTCATTTGTTATTGCATAACATTTCTCACCAAAACCCTAATTTCCTCCCTTCCCTCACCAATATCCCAAACTCTCCCCTTCTCAACACCATGTCTGAGTGGTTAAATCGCTGTCCATCGTCATCATCATCAGCACTGGAGGAACCCTTTCCAGAATTTCCACTGATGAAGAGAAATGCCCTAGTTGTATTCTCAGCTGTCAAGCCTCCGATGAAGATGCTACTCTGGAACACGTAGACGCTAGAGCATTTGCATAAGGAACTTAAGCACTGGCTAGAAAGAGAATTTCAGGCAGGTGAAAAGATCAAGAAGATTGAGAGGCTGATTGAGCTGTCTGGTCCAAACGGAGTTACCCGGACTTGGAGAAAAGTGGAAAATGATGCTGGTGTCCTCATGATGATGTTGACACCAAAGAAAATTCAGTTGATGGCTGTAATTTCCTAGATAAGTTGATGCGTTGGGTTGTTTAATTTTTGTATGTTGTTGTTATTTTCTGATTTGGTATTAGGTTATGTTGTTGTTATTTGTTAATGTTAAGTTATGTTCTGTTATGTTATGTCGTTGTAATCGCCTAGGTATGCCATCAATGAAATAAAATGTGTTGTTGCTATAAATAGACAAGTTTACAGTTGAAACTATGATGTTGTGCTAGAGCCCACATTTGGACACTTGGTACGATTGTGGCCTGGCTGGCGGCATAAACCACATAACCTCACCATTTTGTCTGCTGCATCCATCTTCGTTCGAATACGGGTGCTGTTAGGGCGACCCTTTTTATTTCTTCGTATCAAATCATTATGCCACACAATTTCGCCTTCGTATGGAGGCCATTAGTCCTCCTTTGCTACCACTTGAAAGCTTGTGCCGTAGACATTGCAGAGAGTAGTGACTTGGTGAAGAACAGAGAGAAAGTTGGTTGGGTCCAACCGGACCTTGGAATAGGCTGCTATAACATGGGAGCAAGGCATACGAAATGCCTGAAACCTTCCACAGTCACACCAAATCCTATCCAGTTCGACTCGGTAACATCCCCTAGGCATTCCTTCGTTGTGATCAATAGACTCTGCAACACTGAAGTGACCTTTAGTACGGTCGAAGACCGTGACCACATGTGTGTTGGCCTTTGCTACTTCGTTCTTCATGAATGTCATTGAACTATCACTAAACAGCTGCCTAGATTGTAAGATTGAACCCCACTTGGTACGTCTGGTATCAAAGAGTACAGCGAGCCTAAAATATGTTGACCTTACCAGAGCGGTTATCGGTAGGTTTCGGATGCCCTTGAATACAGAGTTCATAGATTCAACGAGGTTTGTTGTCATGTGGCCCCATCGCTGCCCATTGTCGTATCCCCTTATCCACTTCTCCCGTTGAATGTTATCAATCCATCTCAATGCATCTGCGTTTGTAAGTCTGATTTTGTCACGGTAGTATCTGAAGGTAGGCTCTGTTAGTGCATAGCCCGCGTTAGTAACCATCTTCTTTAGCCCCTTGTCCTTGAACTCCCGTATGAAATTTTGACCAATGTGTCTAATGCAATACACATGGCTTAAGGGAGGATCCTGCCAACCGTTATCAGGATTGTTGTAAGCACTCTCGATTGAGGGGTGTCTATCGGAGATCAAACATAAGTTAGGATGGGGAGCAACGTATTGTCGGGATTTTTTTAGGAAAAAACTCCAACCTCCAGCAGTCTCCCCTTCAATTAGAGCGAAGGCGATAGGGAAAATGTTGTTGTTGCCATCCTGTGCCATGACCATCAGTAGCGTGCCCTTATATTTTCCGTACAACCATGTTCCATCAATTTGGATTATAGGTTTACAGTACATAAATCTTTTGATGCATGGTTCAAACGCCCAGAATAGTCTGTGGAAAATGCCATTTCCACTTACGCAAAACCCGTCTGGCGTATATGCCGGCAACGTCTCCAACATGCAACAGTCCCTGGAGCATAGTGTTTTAGTGCCACCAGGTATCTTGGAAGTTCTTTGTAAGAGTCCTCCCAATTTCCAAAAACCGTTTCGATCGCCTTAGTCTCAGCAATCCACGCCTTCCTGTACGAAGGAGTGTAGTTGTATCTTTGAACCATATGCGTTATTATTGTACTCACTTTCAAAGAAGGATTGTCGCTAATGACTGCTAGAATTTTGTTGCAGATCATCTAAGAGCTGAGCTTGCGATGATCCTGACTAGGACTTGTGATTATGCAAGTGTGTTCTGGACCCATTGACCCTATCTTCCAGGAATCGCTTCGCTTCCGGAAAGATGCTGTTAATCTAAACGGGCACACGTCGTTAAGGTAATAGATCTTGTATAGAGTCGGGCTTGTTCGATCGATTCTATAATTTGCAGATAAGTTAATGTGGTATTATTTTATTGCTCGGACGCAATCTTCTTTCGTACGAAATTTGTCTCCAACTTTTAATACTCACTCTGTCTGCATGTATGGATCATAAAAAATATCAGTTGATGGTTCGTCCTCGCCTAAGTTGAGTGTTGTCATGTGTTGAGGAGGGCAATAAAACTGACTCCTTGGTAATTGGTATGCCTCCTCGTTGATTACCATTTCATCGACAATGTCCTCCACTTCTTCTTCTTCCTCATCAATGACATCCACCTCAACTTGTTCGTTGTCGGAATCGTTAAAAATCTGTGAAACTTCAAGTTGTTGAGACAGTGGTTGTTGTTGTAACGTAATATATAACTCAACGTCATTGAATCCAGAATGCTCATGACTGAGAAACATATTACGCACATCATCATCGTCCCGAATCTTCATCTGAAAAAATTTGTATTGGTCATGCTGTAGCGAGCGATTTTGGACGCGGTTCTTAAGCGCTGGTCGCTCTCTGCGGTTGAGCTTAAACTACAGGTCGATTCATTTTTTATCCTATTGAAGCTGATGAAGGAAGGGAAATAGATGTCTCCAATTAACCCTGCTTTGCATACTGAGTTTAAACAGCGGTCTATTAGGTTACAAATGCTATCAATGTGGGGGGCCTTTGTACTGGTTATTTGTATTTTCGCCAATACAATTTCTTTCTTTTTACCTTGACAGAAGGTTTCTGGCGGGGAACAAGGATTAGGATGTTAGGACTGATGATTTTGATAGATACATGAGAGTATGGGATTTTGGGTTTTTGTTTAGTGTGCTCGCTAAGATTTTTCTTTCAATCTTATGCCTACGTATTCCCGTTTACCGAAACAGGGAAATCAGAGCGTTCGTAGTTCCTCCTATTCTATGGGAGGAAATGGGTGTTTTGATGTCTTGTTCAAAGCCCAAGACGTGAAGCGAAAGGTGGTTTATATCTTGTTCAAAGCCTAAGATGTGAAGCTAAAAGGTCTCAACTTTAGAGAGAATTTGTCATCTCTAAAGAGGTTTGTCTGTCACAACTGTTGGGGGACTGATTATAAAGGGAGGATTACTTTAACCGGGATACGCGGATCCTAGCAATGCCATAATTTCCTTTATAGGGGGGTTTTAACCTGAAGGAGAAGACTTTAACTCAGTGTTGAGCAATGCCATCTTTCCTTAGGAATTTCTCATGCTAAAAGAAGGACAGTGGCATGTATGTAGATGATCCAGAGGCTTGCCACTTACAACGATTAGATGGAGGGGAAGGAGTTGTTGATGTTTGTGTACTGTGAACGAGGCACGACTTTGATGCTAAAAGGTTAATTGGATTAACCAGTGGTTTTCTTATACAAAGCCTAAGCGGAGGCTGATATGTGTCTCGTACAAAGCCCGAGAGAGAGGCTAAAAGGGGTTGATCCTACAAGAGGATCTTTTATACTCAACAAGAGAGTGTTTTTGTATCTCGTACAAAGCCCGAGATGGAGGCAAAAATGTTTGACTCAACAAGGGAATCTTTTGGTACCTCGTATAAAGCCCGAGATGGAGGCTATTATTTGTTTGGCTCAATCAGAACCTTTTTATATCTCGTATAAAGCCCGAGATGGAGGCGAAAGGGGATTGACTCAACGAGGGAGTCTCTTATGTGTCTCGTACAAAGCCCGAGAGAGAGGCTAAACGTTGTTTGACTCCGCTGGGGAGAATCATTGTACAAAGCCCAAGAGGAGGCTATGGTGACTGTTTCAGTTGAGTGACAGGTCCAGTATACTGATTTTGAAAGAGAAAATCAGTTCTTATATGAGCAACACTGTACTCATGGATTTAATTCAAGGATCCAGGTTATTCCCGCTCTTTAAGGCAGCGGGAAATCCGAAGGGTATTGAGACTGTCCGAGTCTACGGGTTTCCTTCCTATTTTACGAAGGGGTCGCTTGAGAATGTCTTTGAGACTCAAGGAAATTAGACTGTCCAAGTCTAGAGTTTTATCTTTTGTACTGTGTTTTGAGAAACAGTAGTAGACTCTATGAAAGGACTGTTCTATGAAGATGACTAAGTTCGGTTCCTATACCTCTAGGAGGTCGTCGGGACAATTTGTACGAAGCCCAAGAGGAGGCTGGAAACTTTTAAGAAGCCGACGGGTCCTTGTACGAAGCCCAAGAGAAGGCTATCATTCCCGGAGGAAGAGATCATTATACGAAGCCTAAGAGGAGGCTGTGAATACTTCTAAGAAGCCGGCGGGTCCTTGTACTAAGCCCAAGAGGAGGCGGGGTTGCTTTTAGGAAGCTTGTGGGTCCTTGAATGATGCCCAAGAGGAGGCCGATGCTTTTTAAGAAGCCCGCGGGTCCCCAAACCCCGAGAAATTCAAGGCAAGCTATTCACAAGGAATAGATCAAGTCAGGAAAGTTCGAGAATTTGGAAGAAACTCAAAGATGCCATTCACGGAGAATACATTCATCTTTGGGAATAGAGTTTCTTGACAATTCCTAATGAGGACACCCGAAGAGAAGACTGTATCTGGTGATCCTATTGGGGATCTAGCTGTCTATTTCTACGAATAAACGAAACGGCGTCACCTAGTTCTAGACGTAGTTGCCGGGGAAACTCGAAATATCTATACTATTATTACACAGTTGATATGAGTTTATGAAAGAAGACTTACAGTGAAACAGCCCCACAATACAGTTATATGTATATGAAAGCAGTAAATGAAAGCAATAACCACTTAATCGGTTGTAGAGCTTCCATGCTGTTTGGTTAGTTGTTCAACAAAGAAAGATTGAAAACAACAGTATATTCAAAATCAAAGGAGAAAGTGCTTTGAAAAAGAAATATTTGGGGCTTACAGCTCAAGGAGAGGCCCAGGGTTTTATCTGTGAGCGCACTGTTTGAATTTGTACAGAGGGACTTATACAAGTAACTAAGGCCCAAAATGTTTTTCTGTACAAAGGGATGTGTCTTACACTCTTTCAAGAGGCCCAAAAGGTTTTAAAGAAAAAGAGTGGGGCTTATAACACGAGGGTAGGCCCAAATGATTTTTTTCGTTAAAAATGGCGATCGCGCCGAGGTTTCCTTTTAACGCAGAGGGACTTATACAATAAGTGAGGCCCCAAAATGTTTTGGTTAAAAGGGGGTTGGGTCTTACACTCTATTAGAGACCCAAAAGTTTTGAATGGGTCTTATAGCTCGAGGAGAGGCCCAGATGGTTTATTTTTAAAAGGCGACGATCGCACCGTTTATTTTTGACGGTATCGGGACTTATACAATACACTGAGGCCCAAAAATGATTTGGTCAAAAAAGGATTGGGTCTTACACTCTATTAGAGGCCCAAAAGTGTTTTGAAAATGATTTATGAGGGTTGAATTAATCCAAAAACCCTAATTTGTTTTCAAAAATGTATTTAATTGAATAAAAATTCAATTAAAATGATCAAAATTGTTTAACATGTGAAAAACAAATTGTGATCTTGGATTAATGCTTCAAAAATTAAGTATTGACCTACAAAATAATTAGAAAGCATTAAAAGTTGCAAAATCAAGGTGGAAAAAATATTTAAAATGTCAAAAACAATTAAAATATTAATTCTTTGCAAAAATATCAATTATATGAAATAAATAATATTTCTGGGATTTTTTGGGAAAATAAAATATTTTAACATTTTTGTGAATTATTAAAAAAAGAATCAACTCAAAATCATTAAAACTCAGAGAGAAATTAATTTTTGAATCAATTAAAGAAAAATCACAAAATTCAAATATTTGAAAATTCAAAAAAGGCGCCAAGAACAGCTGAAGAACACGCGCGTGTTCAGGGTTTGGCTGATTTGCATTTTCTATCCAATCTCCCTGAATACTTGATTATAACATGCAATCCACATATCATTATGCTGGTCTCAACCTCATGATCATGTCTATGTCCATTAATTTCATTTAAATTAAACATATAACAAGAAATCATGAAAAATCCTCAAGAACCCTAATTTCTGCATGAAGGCTAGGATTTTTGATACACGATTCAAACAATGCAATTAATTGAGGGAAAATATTCCATGCATGATTATGAACATATGGCCAAATTATTGTGCGAGGAAATATGCATAGATTGAGAGATGACCAAGTGTATGCTTACCTCTAGGCCGTGACAGCAAGTGCAATGTGATTTTTGATTTGAAGGTGTTACAGATGAATGGTGATGATCTGAACAGCTTCCTTACACCCTATGGAGTGTGTTTGAATGCTTGGACTTGATTGAAAATGGCTGGAACGATTTGTGGTACCTCAGCTGCAACTTGATTGAAAGTCTGAGCAACCAGCTGGTGATTTTGTGAAATCTATGTTCCAGATGTTATGTGAGTGTTTGGATCACTTCTATATGATGTATGTGAGGTGTGTGAGTGATTGGTTTGATTGGAAAAGCTCTCAAACTCAAAACCCGATAGCTACCTTGCTAAGAAAGGCATTTTTGCCAAGAGAAAGAGATTTTGAGGAAAGCATCTGTTAGATGGCTTTGGTGTACTCAAACTGATCACAATTGAACTCTATTTATAGTAGAGCAAGTTTGTATTGCAAGGAATAGTGAATGGCAACTGGTAAGTAGGTTTGGCCAATGTTAGCAAATGAAAATCCAAGTCTCCTCTAGCCATTGACTAGAGGTTAGGGCACAGAGCTTTGGTTCCCTTGGTCTTGGATAAGTCTTGACTGATTTCAGATGAGAATGGTTCAGTCCATGCCACCTTGATGCTTCCATTGAATGCTTCAATCCAAATTTGGAGTCTTGTCCCTATTTTGGCCATTTTAGGTTCAACATGCTATTTCTTGTTCCATGGACTTTGGAGGCTTGGCTCAGTGATTGTCCCCTTTAGATTCAATCCTCTGAGGTGTCCAAGTGGATAAGAGCATTTGAATTTGGCTGATTTTGGCAAATCGAGCAAAATTGTAAATTCTGCCTTGCCTTTGACAGATTTCAGCAAGGCAACTTGCCAATGTCATATCTCATGGTGTAAGTTGAATTTGGTAATGTTCTTGACCATTTTGGAAAGCCCTTACATGATACAATAACTGTTTGAACATATTTGGTTTTGATCTCTTTTGAATCCAAGTGAAAAATCCCCCTACATTTGGTAAAAAGTGAAGGCAGATTCTGACTTAGTGAAAATTTCACTAAGTGTTGGAAAAAGTGACATTTACACTTTTCAGCCATTTTGATCACTCCATAACTCCAAATCCTTAATGAATTGGACTTAGGTCTAGTTGAAGTTTTTGTAGAGGGTAATGAGGGCTGCAAATCCATCTTTGGATGAGAAAAAATGGCTTTGTGGTTTAGGAGTTATGATCCTTCAAAGTTGGTGCCCTTGTCACTTTATTTTTAACTTAGAAAATTTTCTAAGTTTTTATGGTTACCCCTTTTACAAGTTATCCAATTTTTCTTGATTTTTCTTGATGAATGATGATTCAAATCATACATTAACATCATTTTAGGGTTAAAAAACCATTTTAGTGAAAAATCTCAAAAAGTCAAAGTTGACTTTTGTGCACAGTTGACTTTTTATCAGATGAATTCCAAATTGTGCAATTCTTCAGGAAATCATGTCCTTGACCTAAATCAAACTTGATGGACATGTTTCATGGGTGTCATAGGGCATATTGAATCATGTCTTAGGGCTTGGGAGCATGTCCTGGTCAAAAGTCAAAGTTACAGTTGACTTTTCCCTTAAAACCCTAATTGTTGTGCAGATGAAATTGAGACTTGTTGCTCAAGATTCTTGGATTAATCCATTGTTCCAAATGGATCAATATAGTTCATTAGAGACCCTCAAACCCTCTCTTGAGGTCTTGGTTCATGATTTGTCCCAAAAGTCAACTTAGGGGTGAATTAGGTCAAGAAACCCTAATTCCTGATTTTTGATGAATGCATCCCCTGAGGCAAAATTGACTTGATGATTGAGTCCATGAGGTTCCATGGAGTATATTAGGTTATTTTTTGGATCATTGGCTCATGCCCAGATGAAATTTTTCATCTGGAGGCCCTGGTCGACCAAAACCCTAATTTGGTGACACTGTCAATCTTGAGACTTGATCCACCTAGAAGGGAGCAGCCTTGTGCTTAATCCTTGAAGTGGGAGTCTTTTGATCCATTGTGGATGTTTGAGAGGTTAGACAAGTTGAAGATCATGTCATTCCTTGATTGATCCTTTGTCTAAGGCTCTGAGAGGGCTTGAAACCCTAATTTTGATTGTAGTGGATGCTCAACAACCCTTGAGGCAGTTGATGAGGCATGATGGTTCCTCCATATTGTGATAATGATTTGCACAATGATGGGAAATCTTAGTGGTCAAAATTTGGGGTATGACACATGCCCGTCAAAAAACATAGGGTTTTTGTATACTATTTGCCCAACTGGACCGCACTGCATTTTCTTTTCTAACCAGGCTTTCAAATGATAAAAATTTATTCTTCTATCAAATAAAAACCTAGTAACTTCTGTATCCCTAAAATTGAAACCCGTGATTGGACATTCAAATATCTCACCATTGAGATGTGCACTTATCAGGTATTGTGGTCTTTGAGCCATAACAAAGTACGTTACTAAATTGTGTTTGGAAGAAATGGTTTACTAACTTTAGTGTTTGGAAGAAAATGTTAAGGCAATGATGTGATGATAAGCTGTATGTTTCATGTGTATTAATAGGCGTATAAATTGTTAACTTTCAGAGTGCACGGATATAGTTGGGGTTCAGCTGTCCTGGCCCATCTGTATAGTTCACCCTGCAAAACTTCAAAAAAATACGCTTGTACATTTTATGGCTGCGCCTATCTCCTTCAGGCGTGGGGTTGGTCGAGAATGCCAACACTAGCTCCAGTTAACCGAAACCCCTTCATATTCCCCTACGCAAACATGTAAGCTTGTACACTTCCATGTGCATATGTCTTTTAATGAAATGTTTAGTTGTAACTAATTTATTTG
Organism: Lathyrus tuberosus; assembly: GCA_022829125.1. NCBI lineage: Eukaryota > Viridiplantae > Streptophyta > Magnoliopsida > Fabales > Fabaceae > Lathyrus > Lathyrus tuberosus. The sequence continues at coordinate 557,017 of JALAZF010000199.1, read as the reverse complement.
TAACTACTTTTTTTAGGTGGTCAGTTTCGGGAATGAGTTACCATCGAAATCCCAGGAGCGCCATAACAATCTACTGCAACCTAATAGATCACATTGGCCCCGACAACGTAAGTTTCCTTAAACTTCCATAATTATTTCTTACACATTATAGCACCATACAGTTTCTCATTAAACCTTTTGTTTTTGTAGTTTGTCTTGAGGCAGTACGAGGGGCTCGACCACCAGCCCAACGCGAATGATGATGTTGTGTGGACTTCAAAAACACCCATCATTCGGTTCACCAATATGGAGATGCATCAGAGCGGTCGAGTAAAACTTCAGTTCGAAATGCATCAGGATATTCTGGTGGCTCCTACAAGTTTGGGATCATGGCATCTGCGTAGAGTGGACACACAGTGGGCAGTGGGTGAGTGGGCGAACTTTGCAATAGAGATGTGTCAACAATGGGAGAATTGACACCAACACGTCTTAACCGACCCCGTTGTAGAAGATGTTATACCAATGCAACAATATATGAATTGGTTTAGGTCTCTTACAACACCCCAACCATTCCTCTCTCAGCTGACGTATCTAATTGACACCGCCAACGTGCGTCTTCCTCACATCCACATACCCAACATTATACACCTACCTATACCCAACAACAAGAAGAGCCGTACCCCTACCCTACCATGCCACCTACTCAATCCCAACAAGAAAACCCTTACCCCTACCCCCATCCCACCTACACCGACACCACTAATACCTATAGGCCTGACGAGTCTTTCGAACCCACCCCAGCCCACCATAGCCCCCCACAAATGAACACCCCATCTTCCTACAACCAAGAACCACAATCGTCCTACAGGCAACAAACTCACCCACTATTCGACTACCAAACCCCATATCAACCACTGAATCGGTACCAACACCCATCAATGCAACATTTCGGGCAACCATACCATCTGCAACCAACCCAACCCCCTTATAAACTACGCAAACATGAGCATGCAGCTGGATTACGGAAGCGTCGTAGGCAGCAACCCCCCGACTATTGGGGACAGATGCTTCAGAATTTGTCTGATGCGTCGGGGCCATCTCAACAGAAGCAAAGACCAGTCACACCTCAACAAAATCGTGGTAGACAAAGACGCCGCGCAAGAGCCCTTGCATGTGGAACCGGTGGACGTTTAGATAGGCACGATCATTGAATTTTTCTTTACCACCCATTGTACTAATTGTTATCCTTAACATTCTTATGTCTTTATGGCTACCCTAATTTTATGTCCAATACATTTCTCATTTCACAAATTAAACAAAAAATAATAATAATAATAATAAAGTGAACTGAGGCGCCATCCCATATGGCTCCTCCCCCTTTCAGTATGAAAAATTTAGGACAAATCTCATATGGCCTGAGGCGCCATATGGTATGGCTTTTGCATTTTAACTGAAGCGTCATCTCATATGGCGCTACCCTTATACTCGTTTTTCAAACATAGCCATTTTCGTAAATCTCCTAAAATATATGTTTTTTTTGGAATTTTTATATTAAAAAAAAATTCTCCTATATACTACTCCATATAAGCTCTCATTATAGGGCTGAGTTATAATTAATGAATCGGAAGAGAGTTAGTATAATTAATGAATCGGAAGAAGTACTTTTAGTAATATTGTCTGTCCACTTTTAAAAATTTGTATATTTGGAAACCTCTGCGCAATTTTTCGGAGAGTGTTTTGTCTTTTCTATGTTCCCTCCCTGCACGTGCCCTCTTTCACTTTTCAACCTTTCTTTCCCCAACTTCAAAAACCTCTATGTTCTCTCTAGTCACTAGTAGCTCCAGTGGCTCAAGTTCTCACACCCTCCCACTCACCTTCCTTCAGATCCCATCTACCTAAACCAAAATCACCTCCCATTAATGACTCTACAAATCCCACTTTCACTCTTCAACCATTACCATGTCTCCCTTAACCATTCTTCTCCCCTTCACCTTCCTCTTTCTACTCTTTCCCACCTCAACACACACTTCTTCCATTAGTTACCCAAACACAACAAAAACACACCCTTGCCCACCGTTCTCCTCCACCCCACCTTTCCCATTCTCATCTTCACCAGGCTGTGGCCACCCTTCTTTTCAACTTAACTGCTCATCTCCTCACTCTTTCATCTCCATCAACAACCTCTCTTTCTCCATCCTCTCTTACAAACCCAACTCTTCCTCAATCACTCTCTCCCCTCACAACCCACAAAACAACAACACCACTTGCTCATCTTCATCTCCATCTTCCTCAATCCCTAATAAACCCATCAACCTCTCTAACTCACCATTCACTCTCTCAGACGAATTATGCTCACGTCTCTCTTTTCTCCAACCTTGTTCCCCTCCAACACTTCCCAATTGCAGCCACTGCCCATGGCAATGCAAAATCATCAAAAACCCAACAGAAATCTTCACTAACTGTAGATCTATGCATCACTCTGTTTCAGATTCTGAACCCAGTTGCCAAAGTGATGTTCTTGATTACCTCAACGAGATACTCACTTTTGGTATCGAAGTTCAATGGGATGAAGCATTAACACAAGACACTTACTTCACAAATTGCACTGAATGTATCAACAAAAAAGGCTTCTGCGGTTACAATTCCTCAGACCCGAGCAAACACTTCATATGTTTCCATTCCAAAGAAACTATTTCGCCGCCGTGGATTCATAAAATGAAGCTGAACAAAATTGCTGTTGTCGCGGTTATTTTCGCTTTCACTTCGTTGCTTCTTTTTATCACAGTAACAATCTCGATTCTCCGATCGAGAAGCTTAAACTCTCAATCAGTATCAGAAGATCCAACTACTGCCTTCCTCCACAACCACCACTCCGCGAATCTCTTCCCACCGGTTTTCACCTACGACGAACTTAACTCCTCCACTAACAACTTCGACCCAAACCGCAAAATCGGCGACGGCGGATTCGGTTCAGTTTACCTCGGCAATCTCCGAGACGGAAAACTCGCCGCCGTGAAACACCTCCACCGTCAAAACCACACCGCAGCGTTCTCATCAAAATCATTCTGCAACGAGATTCTCATTCTCTCTTCAATCAACCATCCAAACCTTGTTAAACTTCACGGTTACTGCAGCGATCCTCGAGGTTTGATTCTCGTTTACGATTACGTTCCTAACGGAACCCTAGCAGAGCACATTCACGGTTCCAAGAGTAAACGAAAGGGTTACAAGCTGACGTGGCAAACGAGACTTGATATCGCAATACAAACGGCGTTAGCGATGGAGTATCTTCATTTCGCGGTTAAGCCACCGATAGTTCACAGAGATATAACGTCGTCAAATATCTTCGTTGAAAAGGATATGAGGATAAAAGTCGGTGATTTCGGGTTATCGAGGTTGTTGATTTTACAAGAAACGAGTCAAACGACGTCGTCTGGTGGCTTTGTTTGGACCGGTCCTCAAGGTACGCCGGGGTATTTAGATCCGGATTATCACCGGTCGTTCCGGTTAACCGAGAAGAGTGACGTGTACAGTTTTGGTGTTGTTTTGCTTGAACTAATTACGGGGCTTAAAGCTGTGGATTATTGTAGGGATAAACGTGAGATGGCACTTGCTGATATGGTTGTTTCGAGGATTCATACGGGTCAGTTGAAGGAAGTACTTGACCCGGTTCTTAATTTGGGGAATGACGGTGAAGCGCTTGATGCGGTGGCTGCTGTGGCGGAGTTGGCTTTCCGGTGTGTTGCGTCGGATAAAGATGATAGACCTGATTCGAGGGAGGTTGTTGGGGAGTTGAAACGGATTCAGTTACGGAGGTCAGTGAATGATGACGTGGCAAAAGAGTGAGGTGGACCCACTATTGACACGTTGTAGTTTTGTGCACGTGGGTGTCAATATTTATTGTTGCGTAACGTCAAGGGGAAAGTGTCAGTGACACCGTAGCGGAAGTTGGAGGTTATTTTAAATTTGAAAATTGAGGACAAGCCTACCGGAATTGACTCAGATGAGAATGTGTGTGGATGAGAGGTCCCCTATTTTAGTTCTTTATTTGATGGTCCAAATATCTATATCTATATGGGTAGTTCATAATTGTATAGTACGGTTTAACTATTAATGAAATACATTTTCCATTTTGTATTGTTTCTTCTCTCCCTATATATTAACTTCATATAGGTCAATTTTACTTTAGTTGTAGTTTTCTTTCTGACGTATAATTATAATGAATTTGAGTTTAATTGCAATTTTTCTTTTATTGTCATGGTTTTCTTGCTGGAATGAGATTGATTCTTTGAATTCTTTCTTGATTTTTCATTATTAGTAAGATTTTTCTTTGCTACGCCTTTTCATTTCTAGATTTCTCAATGAATCTTACTTGCAATGGTTGTTCAATCACCTTTTCTCTTTTCTCTTTCCGAGTTCATCTACTTCAACCTCATCTCATAAGCCTCTAATAAAGTTTGAAGTTCGTATAACTTCATCTCACCTATGTTTTTGGACTCTTCAATAGATACTACAATGTAATCAAAAGTTGTAGTTAGAGATCTCAACACTTTTTGAATCCTCTGCAAATCATTATCGATTCACCACACGCCTTGATCTGGTTAGTAGTAACACTAATCTTTAAAAAAAATCTACAACTGATTCATCTTCTTTCATCTGTGTTATCTCAAACTGCTTTCTCAGCGTCTGCAACTTCATACTTTTCAGCTTTTCTTCTTCGTCGTACAAGTTCTTCAATTTATCCCACACTTATTTGGACGTTTTTTCTTCAATAATCTTCTCGAACAGGTTATGATTTACACATTGATGAATCAAGAAAAGAACTTTTCCATATTTCTTCCTTTGTTCCTTATGCGCAACCTTCTGAATATCATTTGCATTCATTCGCTTCCAATGTAGGTACTCCATCATCATGATTTCAGCCACAATGCAATTTTTTAGAAAATGCTTCAGTGACAATCGATTGCACCCTGACTACAATCGATTACACAATACAATTTTAAGAAAAATCTGTTTTCGAATTAGTTGACATATCCCGACGATTTTGTTCATAACTTTCATTCTGTAAGTCTGATTCATATGTTGTTCTAAGTGTAGGAACGCTAACACGCGGAACTACATAGTTGTAACAAGAGTTGGGATGATTAAACTAGAATTATGTGTGTATTGTTGTTGTGGTTTTCATGATGATGTGATGAACCGTTTAGCAAAACATTGAGTTTCCGTTGTTGATGAATTGATGTGGTAAATTGCTAATACAATTGCAGGCTGTTTGATTGTTGTATTTTGATGATATGTGGGTTGTGATGCATGTTTTCAATGTGAATCTATCTTGTTGATGTCGTACAGGAAATTATGCGGTTGATGTGATGTCATTTGTGTAGTTGAGTTGTTGTGATGATGCACACATTCATTCATGCATCATGAGTTATTGTTGTTGTGAAAGAGGCGATTACAAGTTTCGATGTTGGTGATCGGTAATTGTCCCTAGTTAGATGTTGAGGCTTGGAGCTCGGTGTAGGGCTCATGGGTTCGTAGTTGATTGGAACCCGGTTCTTAATTGGAACCATTGTTGAGATTGGTACCACATGTATATGAGTCTATAATGTTGTTGAGAGTCACATTGCATTTTGATTGTGTATTTTTGTGAAGTGGGTGAAACTTGAATACACGTGTTATGTTGTATATGGGATTATGTTTGAACTGTATTATATTCAATATACTCTGATTGTTTATGCACCGTTAATTATTTAAATGTATTTCTCACCCCTTCTTTTTTAATGTTGCCATTACATGGGCATAGTGGAGATACTTAGGAGTATCATTGCTGAAGTAAGTAGAAGACAACTCTTGTAGTTATTTCTTTAGTTTATCGCCTTGACTAGTGGTACCGTGCTTTGATCATGTAACATCGGGTTGAGGGATAAATGCTTGAATTGATTTTATGTCGTTTATGTTTGAATTCGAGACTATTTATGTCGTTGAGATTTTCTAAGTTATTTTGAGTTGATAGTTATGAACTCATTTTGCTTATGTTATGAGGTTAACGTTTATAAGGCTAGATATTGTGAGTTGCAGTATTGTTGTTAATTGCTTTATTAATTATTCCAATGCGATGACACCTTAAATATCAGATGAGTTGGATGTCGTGTAAACATCCCAAATACATATCAGATGAGTTGGATTTAGTGTAAAAATCCTAGGCACAAATGTGTGTATTAAAATTTTCTGTTGTAACCCGTGTTACGGAGCAGGTTATGTGTTTGTTGTATGTGACACTCTAAGGTTGTATTAATGTTTGAATCAAATTCCATTATAATTTTATGTGCGGGGTTTAGTGTGTTACATAGTGGTATCAGAGCAGGTCAGTCCGTCCGGCCAGGTTTTGTAATGTTGTTTATTTCCTAGTACGCAACATGTGTGTGAAACATTGTTGATACTCTTTTGTTTTTCTAACTGCTTGCTTGTAGGAGAGAGATTTGATGCGTGTTATCCGCAAGTGTATGGATTGCGTCAGAGTAATATAAAAGATTTATCGTTCCCATAGAGACCAATGTCAATCTATCGAATACTATCGTTACGTTGTTTATCTAAGGCTAATGAATATCGGGGTAAAAGATTTCTACTGAACGAAAATATAAATAAATCAGATAAATATTATACTGGGATGTAATTCACATCAATCAAACAATACTCCTATCATCTAAATAGTAACACTTACGGGTCAATATTTTCTTCTTTGAAAAAGAGTTAATTAAAAAGGATCCGCCGCGTTAGCGTGATCGGAACCAGACCTAACCTTTAATCTATACCAGTCGCTCATGCTACACCGGTCGCTCCTTGCGTTAAAGTGATAAAGTCCTTTTTTATGTAATCACCTCTAAGACTTGGTTAAAAAGTGCTTTCGATTGAAAATATTTTATACCAAAGGGTTTCCGGCATATGCTCGGCCAACCGGATCCTAAATCTATAAACGCGTCCGAAAATAGTTTTAAAACCTCTTTCTAATAATATAAAACTTTCCTAGTTAATCAATAAAGTGCTTCCGCTGTATTTATCAATTAACAACTAACAAACTCTTTTCTAAAGTGTCGGACGGCTTTCGATCTTACCCGATCTAGTCACAGTCATTACGTGAACAAAAGCACGGTCTCATTTACGTAATGATCGATCAATTGAAGTTCAGAAGAGTTTAATTAAAATAAAAAACAGCCCCTAAAGTATTTCTAAAGAGATGACATATGGAGTACCGTCAGAACGACGATCCTCACATCCCAGCAAAAGGGATTTAGCTAGACATAGTAATAGAGAACGTAGAAATAAATCGATTTGCAAAATAAGACATATTTAAAGTAAAGACGTGCGTAGTGTGAGAGTGTATTTCGAGAGAGTGAACACAAGTGTCACGCTTAAGTTCAGTTCCGAGAGACACAGATCACACAGATAAATAAAATAATAAGGTAATGGCAGAGACGAAAAATAAACGAATATAAAGCAGTGCAGGAAAATAAATTAATATAAAAGCGATGCGGGTAAAATAAATTATATTTTATAAAAGAAACCTGCTCCAAAGCGGAGACTGAATCTGGTACAGATGCTGGAAAATAAACTGCGGGAAAGTAAATAGCACCTAACTATGATTGCTCCAATCCAATTAACAACTATAGTGCAACAACCCTTCGATGTGAAGGACTATTGCTTTACAAAGTGAACTCTATGCCTATGTTGAAAAACTAAGATTGGATGATATGAAAAGTGAAAATACACGTCCTTATATAGGAAACTCGAAGTTGTAACTGCCTCTAACCATAATGAAAAAACGTTTTAGAAACTAAATTCTTCAGGTGTAACTGCCAAAAACGTTTCAGACCGTTTCCCCTTTATAACTGTCGGCGTCCGCCGACCCCTACTCCGCGTCCGCCGAGTGTGGTTTGGAAGGTGAAACGTCTTTTGTGACCGTTGGCGTGTGAGTGAAGTCATTATGCCAACGACGTCCTCCTTGGCGTCCGCTGAGTGAAACGGCTAGTGTACAGTTTACACAAGAAATCTTCATTTTACCTCTATTTTGCCTTGTTTTCTTACTGTAAGCTCAAATCAGGCAATGTATCTGAAAGTAAAACAAAATACCATAATAGCAAAGGAAAATAACAAATAAACAACTAAAATTATATAAAATCGGAGCCAAATATACAGTGTATTTTAGTGTTATCAAATTCTCCCACACTTAAACCTTTGCTTGTCCTCAAGCAAACTCTGATAAGTAAACAAAAGAAAAATAGCAAACATGCACGTATCCGATCTGGGCTAGGAACTTAAGTTTGATCAATAATACATCATTAGGTACTAACTCATGAACCAAGGGTATCGTAATGACACTTTCCGCGATTTGCGGGCATAAGTTTCTCTCCTATACAAACCAATCCAAACTATGATATTATACTTAGGCCTATCTTACTCATTCCTTTCTTACCCCTTTTCATTCAAGCGCAGTCACATTAAGCCCGTTGTCTTTCACTCGCATGGTGAACATAACCTGTGGTAATCCTGATCCTTTTTATCAATAATTTGATACTTTTTACCAATTCTTTTTCTTTTTTATGTATTTTTTTCTTGCAAAATTTTTTTTTTCTGAAGATACTTGAACATCTTCTTGAAAAGTTTTTTTTTTCTTTTCTTTTTCTTTGGCCGGATCTTACCTATTTGCATCGGTTTGTCACTTAGCAGTGGTTTGGACGACATGAAGGGTGAGGTTTTAAGGCCACTGTATAATAAAAATCTAGATAAGCTCATATAATTGAGAAACTTATGGTGTAAAAACGATATCGATTTTTCAAATAGCTTTCCCAAGCCTTTGCAATTGATCTTACTTGTCCTAATAGCCCAAATTATCAAAATTAATGTTGTTTCTTTGTTAAGGCTTAAGAATTGGAAGAATAGATAAACTACACAAAAATGACTCGTAAAACATAAACTAAACTATACTAGAAAACATTAAATAAAACAAAACATTAAATAAAACAACTAAAAATAGTAAATATCTCCTCCCATACTTAAACCGAACATTGTCCTCAATGTTTCGATAAAAGTGAGAAAGGGATAGGTGAAACCTGGTACTCAATCATGTTGGCCACTGGGGCCATCTCCACCATGCTTTGGACGTCTGGGACGACGACTCCTACTGCGCTGTCGGGTAGTATGTGACAGCTCAATCTGCTCAATTCTCTCGATTAGAGAGGCATTTTGATCTCTTAGTGCTTGGAAACCCTCAAGAGTGGATTTCTGTGACTCCTGCATAAAATCCATCATCTCTTGCTGTTGTTGGTACATGGCATATAATAGGCCATCACGCTCTTCTTCTCTGGCTTGTTGTGCTTGCCACATTTCTTGAGTGATGTAAAATCCGGAAGAGGTACCTGCAGGATGATCAGTAACAGGTGGGGTGTGTGCAGGTGATACATGAATGGGAGACTGCTCCATATGGTCATATTCATCATCTGTCTCATTTCCTTCGTCCTCGGGGACGTTTGGAAGTAATGGGCCTAAAATCGGAGCAGCCTTCAAATCATAGAGCCAGTTTTCTCTTTTGCGCACATCAGTGCATGTTGAACAAGGTAAGGCGACACTTGGGATGGTAGCATTGCGAACCATAAGGATATAGCCTCCTTCCGACCTCGTTTTGCGTAAACGCATATCTCGCAGAAATTATAAATCAATGGTGCGAGGAGGAAGTGGTTCCAATGTGGCCAACTCAGCGTCCAGGTGGAGGGCTCGTGCAATAAAGGTAATCAACCCTCCAAATGACACGGTGTTGCCCTTTTTCTCAATTGCCCTCATATGTGATATCATAAATGGTACAGGATTTAATCTTCTTCTAAGTAAAGCAGCCTGTAAAAATATAAATTCTTTGGAATTCATCTTGTTAGAGTTTTCACGAGCAAAAATAGTATCAGCTATTAAAAGGCGGAATACCCGTATGGCCGGGTTATGAATGTCAGAAGCCAAATTTCCATCAAAGGAGCAAGTGGTTTGTCCTGAGATGTTTTTCCACAGTTGAAAGGCTTTAGTTGACCAACTTGTGTCTATGGGTGCCTCACATGCTGCACCATTCCCAAAATGGAATCCTAATAACTCAGCAAGTGCATCAGTGGTGTAAATGTATTCAACATTGAACATTCTAAATCTCACTGTGCCTACTGTGCTGACAGTGTTCTCTCTGACAGTGTACTCCAAAGAACTCAAAAATTTGCGGGTTAGCCTTTCGTAGGTAGGCTCCTTGCGAATAAAAATATTCTCTAATCTCAAATTTTGTAACAGATAAAATACGCTAAATCTTATACCAAGGTTATGCAGACAAATATCATTAACGTACCTTGTTGCAAGAATGTTGTGTGTCCGTAATTTCTCCCATTTCTCCCATTGCTTGACTCCGTCATTTCCATCTCGAAAAATGATGTTTTCTTGGTTCTCCGCTGCCATTGTTGAAGTGAAATGAAGGTTTGGTGATGGAAAATGGGTAATTTTTGTTTTTGGTAGATTTTGGTGAAATCTATGGTTTTTATAGAGATAATGTGTAATGGAAGGTGTAATGGTAGTGGGGAAGTTATGAAATGGGGATTTTAATGGTTTAATGGGGTTTTATGGTGACTGAAATCGGATTTTATGGAGGTAGAAGATGAAGAGAGTGGCAAAAAATGGGTGTTTTCTTATTCTGGTGCGTTTTAGAACCCAGAACGCCTCCGCGTTCGCCGAGAGGGGGTCCGCGTCCGCGGACTGTGAAAATTGGGCTAGCACGGATTTGGGCTTTGGTTGGTTCATGAATCTCTCCTTGGGGTGTTTATAGCATATTGGTACATGAAAGAAACATAGAGAATATTTTGTTTATTTATTATTTTATATATTTGTAAATGTAGGATTTAAATAACAGTTATTTTTATTTTTATTTTTATTATTATTTTTAAAATGAATGAATAAAAAAATTAAATATAACCAATAGATTGTAATGATGTATATATTTATTATAACTTGGAATAATATAACACTCGCAAAAAGCAATACGGTTTGCCATAATTCTAGTAACCATGGAAAATAAAATCTACTAGTAGTCTGATAATAAAGATAATAACAATAAGGATAGAAATGCGGTAAAGGTAAAAGTAAACGATCATAACAAGCATGTGGTAAGTCTCCTCCACACAAAGTGCGAGTTATGCCCCAGAGCTCCTGAATATCTCCTAGGAAGACTGACGACGGACACCCTGAGTCATGTGAGGACAAGGTGCCCGTGCCTCTGCAAGCTGGCGTTTGAGATCGCAAATCTCCTGCTCCAAAAGATCATATGATGAAGCGTTTGTTGCGTCTGAGATCTCTATCTGTAATGTAAGCTTGGCGCATTCTTCGCGAAGAGAAATGATCTCCTTGCGCATAGCGTCCAATTCAGAATATATGTTCCTGCGTTGCAGATTAACGTTAGAGGAATAAACTGTAGTCCTTTCAGGATAGGGTGTAGGGTGGTACTCAGGCACAGGGTGGTTCCTTGGTTTGACGGGTGTCTCGTCTTGGCCTTCCAAAGCGTATGACTAGTTAGCTCTATCATGGACACTTATTCGGGTATGGTTTGGCAAACCAAAGTAGTGAATGACTTCGTTGTCTATTAGGAGCTTAAAGTTATCTGCACTAAAGAATAATCTCCTGATAAGACCACGGTCAAGGCAATGATGAATGTCAATCAAGGTGTACCCACAATGAGAGGTGAGATGAGTTAGCTTATTGGCTAAACCCATGGCATAAGCTATGTGTGTAATAGTACCGCCGACATGGATTGGTCCTCTTGAAGATGTAGCATTCAAATATAGGTTATACATCAGAAAATTTCCACTGGCCAATGGTCGTGATTCAGCAGTACAAAAGAGCATCAGAATCTCTTCTGCAGTAACTTGGTTCTCAGTTTCACTTCTACCAAAGAAAGTCTCAGCTAAGGTCATTTGGAAATAACGGAAAGCTGGATTGTGGATTTTGTTTGCTAATTGGGAGGAAGGATCTGGTCCTCCTCCGCCGGTGATTTTGCTCCAGAATAGGTCAAGCTCATCTTGCATAACATTGGTTTCATGCATAAAATGGATTGTATCCGAGCTATATTGAAAACCAAGTATTCTAGCAAAATCTATGTGGTTAAGGGCATACTCATTTCCAAATAGTCTGAATCTTATGCTTCCACTGTTGTAACCTCTTCCACTATAAGGGTCATAAATGAGTGAACTGAGGAACTCTAGGGTCAGATGCTTATAGGTTACATTCATATCTTCAGAATACTCATCCCACTGAAGCTGGTGACAGAGGTACCTCACACTAGCCTCAATACCTAAAGCTGTTAGACAGTTTGGGTCAGGGTACCTAGTGGGTAGGATTTGTCTCTCAGAAAGGACTACGTATTTCTTCCTCTGTTCGTCATCTCTGAACACAATGTGCATGTTATCATAGCTCTGCATCCTGCAAAGAAAGTTAGTGTGGAATGTCTGAGATGATGTGATCTGTAACCCGTAAACATAGACATTGCATAAGTCAATCATGTTAGAAAAAATATAATATAAATAATAAATAAATAAATTTTTTTTTCTGAAATAAATTCTATGCATAAATAAGAAAAATAACGAAAAGAAAATCGTGGGTTGCCTCCCACGCAGCGCTTGTTTAACGTCGTTAGCTTGACGACTGAAGAACTTACATTGTGGATGTTGCTACAGGTGGGTCTATCAGAGTGTGACCAGAGTAGTAAGTAGGGATGTCACCTCCGTAGTAGGGTTTCAATCTTTGTCCATTTACTAGAAAGGGACTACACGAATGGTTTGCAATTTCAAATGCTCCAGATTTCAAGACTTTGGTGACCTCATAGGGTCCAGTCCATCTTGAGCGTAACTTACCTGGAAACAATCGTAACCTAGAGTTGAAAAGAAGTACAGGATCGCCTACGTTGAACTCTTTTTTGATAATCCTTTTGTCATGCCATGCTTTGGTTCTCTCTTTATATATTATGGCATTTTCATAAGCATTTCGGCGTAATTCTTCTAATTTATGAATATCTAGAATTCGTTTATCTCCGGCTGTTAAGTAATCCATGTTAAAGGTTTTTATGGCCCAGTAGGCCTTATGTTCAAGCTCAAAGGGTAAATGGCAAGATTTTCCATAGACTAATTGATAAGGGGTTGTTCCTATAGGGGTTTTGAAAGCGGTCCTATAAGCCCACAAGGCTTCTTGTAGTTTTAGAGACCAATCTTTTCTAGAGATTGATACGGTTTTCTCTAAGATTTGTTTTATTTCCCTATTTGAGACCTCAACTTGTCCACTAGTCTGTGGGTGGTATGGCGTGGCTACTCGGTGTCTCACTCTGTATTTCTTTAATAGGTTCTCAAATATCCTAGATATGAAATGTGATCCTCCATCGCTTATAACCAATCGAGGTACTCCAAACCTAGGGAAAATATAGTTTTTAAATAGTTTAATGACTACACGAGTATCGTTGATGGGTGCAGCTATGGCCTCAATCCATTTGGATACATAATCAACGGCTACTAAGATATACTTGTTTCCCATCGAAGATGGAAAAGGTCCCATAAAATCTATACCCCAAACATCGAAGATTTCCACCTCCTGAATATTTTTCAAAGGCATTTCGTCTCTCCTTGAGACGTTCCCAGTGCGTTGGCATCTGTCACATCTTACAATGTAGGCATGAACATCGCGCCATAACGTTGGCCAGAAAAGACCTGCTTGAAGTATTTTAGCGCATGTTTTGGACGAGCCTAGATGTCCACCATAAGGTGAAGAGTGACAATGTTTAATTATACTTTCAACTTCTTCTTCAGGGACACAGCGACGGAAAATGCCATCTGCGCCTCTCTTGAATAGAAGGGGTTCGTCCCAATAGAAGTGTTTTACGTCATGAAAGAACTTCTTCTTCTGTTGGTAATTTAGATCAGGGGGTATGATATCAGCTGCTAGATAATTAACAAAATCTGCATACCAAGGTACGGTTGTCATTGTGAATGCTCTTTCGATGTCTACTTCTAAATAAGGGTCAGGATCATCATCGTGGATGGTTCTAACTGCTCCTACTAATCTATCGTATGCGAAATCATCATTGATAGGAACAAGATTTGGTTTTAAATATTCAAGCCTTGAGAGGTGGTCAGCGACCACATTTTCAGTGCCTTTCTTGTCTCGGATTTCCAAATCGAATTCTTGAAGTAAAAGGATCCAGCGTAGTAATCTAGGCTTAGCGTCCTTTTTGCTTAATAGATGTCTTATCACAGCATGATCAGTGTAGACTATGATTTTTGCTCCTACTAAATAGGATCGGAATTTGTCGATTGCAAAGACTACTGCCAGGAGTTCCTTCTCGGTTGTGGCATAATTTAGCTGAGCCGCATCCAAAGTTCTACTGGCGTAGTAAATTACATGGAGTTTCTTATCCTTCTTTTGTCCTAAAACAACGCCTATAGCGTAATCACTAGCATCGCACATAATTTCAAAAGGTTGATTCCAATCAGGTGGTTGAATTATAGGTGCGGAAATCAGTGCTTGTTTTAGGTACTTCAAGGCTTCAAGACATTTATCATCGAATTTGAATTCGGCGTCTTTCATAAGTAAGTTGGTTAATGGTTTAGTTATTTTGGAGAAGTCTTTAATGAAGCGTCGATAGAAACCGGCGTGTCCAAGAAAACTTCGGATTTCTCTAATGGTTTTAGGTGGTTGAAGGTTCTCTATAACTTCTATTTTAGCTTTATCAACCTCAATGCCTCTTTCGGACACTATGTGTCCTAGTACTATGCCTTCAGTCACCATAAAATGGCATTTTTCCCAGTTTAGAACAAGGTTGACTTCTACGCATCTTTCCAGGATTTTCTCGAGGTTTGTTAAACAGTTTTTAAAACTGGATCCACATACCGAGAAATCGTCCATAAATACTTCCATGATCTCATCAAGGAAATCTGCGAAGATTGACATCATACAGCGTTGGAAGGTAGCTGGGGAATTGCATAGTCCAAATGGCATTCGTCTGTAAGCAAATGTTCCATAGGGACATGTAAAGGTTGTTTTCTCCTGATCGTCAGGGTGAATGGGTATTTGGAAAAATCCTGAGTATCTGTCTAAATAACAAAAGTAAGAATGCCTATCTAAATGTTCGAGCATTTGATCAATGAATGGAAGCGGGAAGTGATATTTCCTAGTTACCTTCTTGAGTTTTCTGTAATCGATACACATTCGCCAACCATTTTCTACACGTTTGGCTATTTGTTCTCCTTTTTCTTTTTGTACAACTGTGACACCTCCTTTCTTAGGTACCACATGTACAGGGCTTACCCATTTACTATCAGATATTTGGTATATTATTCCAGCCTCTAACAACTTTAACACTTCCCTTTTTACAACGTCACTCATTATAGGATTTACCCTTCGTTGATGTTCTCTGGAGGGTTTAGCGTCCTCCTCCAGCATAATTTGGTGCATACACACAGAAGGACTTATTCCTTTGAGATCGGAAATTTTATAACCCAGAGCTGAGGGATATTTTCTTAAAACATCTAAGAGTTGATTGGTTTTAGGACCATCTAACGTGGCACTGACTATGACTGGGCGATTTAGTTCTTCATCTAAGAACTCATATCTTAAATTCTTAGCTAACTCCTTAAGCTCTATTGATGGTTTTTTCGGACATGGCATATGATCTGGGGTAAGTGCCAAGCATTCGTAAAGACTGTTATCAATGTAAGGTTTAGATAATTGTTCGAATCCGTCGTCCTCCATAATGGGGATCGAAGGTAGTTTGATGATTTCCACAGGATCTTCTTTATCTAATTCTCTTATGCATTCATCAATTATATCAATGACATAACATGAGTCATCTATGGCTGGTGCATTTAAGAATTGGGATAGTATGAATTCTATTTTCTCATTACCTACCTCGAATGTCATTTTTCCTTTTTTGACATCAATTATAGCTCCAGCTGTTGATAAGAAGGGTCTACCTAAAAGGATTGGGATCTCATCGTCTTCTTTAATGTCCATTACTATGAAATCTGTTGGAATATAAAGTTGACCAAGTCTAACTGGGACGTCTTCCAAAATGCCAATTGGATATTTTACTGATCTGTCGGCTAATTGGAGAGACATCCTAGTTGGTTGTATTTCTCCTAGGTTTAACCTTTTACAAACGGCTAAAGGCATTAAGCTTACACTTGCTCCTAAGTCCAAAAGTGCTTTATCTATAACTTGGTTTCCCAAAACACAAGGTATAGAAAAACTTCCTGGGTCTTTCTCTTTCTTAGCAAGCTTATTCTCAGTGATTGAATTACATTCTATAGGTTTAGGATCTTCTAATCTTCTTTTATTGGTTAGAATGTCTTTAAGGAATTTGGAATAAGATGGTATTTGGGTAATAGCTTCGGTGAATGGAATCTCAACATGGAGTTTCTCAATCACTTTTATGAATTTCTTATATTGGTTATCCAATTTGGTTTGTTTAAGTCTTTGTGGGTATGGAATCGGAGGTTTGTAAGGAGGAGGTGGTACATAAACTTTTTCATTCTCTTCTCTTTCCTTCTCCTTAACTTCCGTATCTTTAGATTTCTCAGGTTCCACCGATTCCTCATTTTCTTTCTCAGGTGTGGTCACAACTTCTTTCCTGGGAGGTTCTGGATTATTCAACCTAGGGTTTATAGGTCCATCGTAAGTGGTCCCGCTCCTTAGGGCTATAGCATTAGCATGCCCTTTAGGGTTAGGTTGAGGTTGTCCAGGGAATTGCCCTTCAGGTGTAACATGAGTAGATTGTTGTTGTGCTACTTGAGAGATTTGGGTTTCAAGCATTTTGTTATGAGTGATTACAGAATCGAGTTTAGTACCCAACTGAGTGATTAGTCCATTTATGTGAATGTTTTGGTTCATGAACTCCTTGTTCTATTGTAATTGAGCTGAGATGAATTCGTCCATCTTTTTCTCAAAATTTGACTTCTGAGGAGTATATGTTGCAGATTGGTTGGGCCTTTGAGTTTGGAAACCGGGTGGTCTTAGAGGTGTTGAATTTTGAGTGGGGTTATTATTCTTATAGGAAAGATTTGGGTGATTCCTCCATCCAGGGTTATATGTGTTTGAATATGGGTTTCCTTGGGCGTAATTAACCTGATCTGTGGCACTTTCGGCTAGCAGGTTGCATTCAACCATTGGTATATCCTAGGGTTCCACAGATTTCACATCCGGGTTGTACTGCTGCTACAGGTCCTGTGGGGTTGATAGTTAGGTTTTCTACTTTTTGGGCTATAGCGTCCATTTTTGCGTTCATATAGTCAAAACAACTTACCTCATACACACCTTCTTTGGTCTCTTTCTTCTCTACTTGTGCTCGTTCGGTCCCCCATTGGTAATGGTTTTGTGCCATATCCTTAATGAGAGCGCTAGCTTCGGCGTAGGGTTTGTTCATTAGAGCACCACCAACGGCAGCGTCTATGGTCATCTTGGTGTTGTACATGAGTCCATTATAAAAGGTATGGATTATGAGCCATTTTTCTAAGCCATGATGTGGACATGCTCTTAATAGCTCCTTATATCTTTCCCAAGCGCCAAAAAGTAATTCTCCCTCGCTTTGGGTGAATCGGGTTATTTGGTTTCGTAAGATAGCAGTTTTACTCGGTGGAAAGTATCTAGCAAGGAATACTTTCTTTAGGTCATTCCAAGTGGTTATAGAGTTGGCTGGAAGGGAATCTAACCATTATCGAGCTCTATCTTTGAGGGAAAATGGAAATAGTCTTAGACGTATTGCCTCAGGAGGAGCTCCGTTCGCTTTTAAGGTATCGGCTAGTTGAATAAAGCCTTTAAGGTGTTGGTTCGGGTTTTCAGTAGGAAGACCTGCGAACTGGTTCTGTTGTACCAATTGTAACAGCGATGGTTTTAATTCGAAATTATTGGCTGGTATAGTTGGGTTAACTATACTAGAATGTGGTTCTTCGTTAGAGGGTAAGGGATGCCTTACCGGTACTGCGAGTTCTTCGCATTTACCGGCTAAGGGATGCCTTAGTCTAGACGGTGTAACAATAAGGTACAAAATTTTGACGTAATTGGTCCCCGGCAACGGCGCCAAAAACTTGATGCGTGTTATCCGCAAGTGTACGGATTGCGTCAGAGTAATATAAAAGATTTATCGTTCCCACAGAGACCAATGTCAATCTATCGAATACTATCGTTACGTTGTTTATCTAAGGCTAATGAATATCGGGGTAAAAGCTTTCTACTGAACGAAAATATAAATAAATCAGATAAATATTATACTGGGATGTAATTCACATCAATCAAACAATACTCCTATCATCTAAATAGTAACACTTACGGGGCAATATTTTCTTCTTTGAAAAAGAGTTAATTAAAAAGGATCCGCCGCGTTAGCGTGATCGGAACCAGACCTAACCTTTAATGTATACCAACCGCTTACGCTGCACCGGTCGCTCCTTGCGTTAAAGTGATAAAGTCCTTTTTTATGTAATCACCTCTAAGACTTAGTTAAAAAGTGCTTTCGATTGAAAATATTTTAAAAAGTGCTTTCGATTGAAAATATTTTATAGCAAAGGAAAATAACAAATAAACAACTAAAATTATATAAAATTGGAGCCAAATATACAGTGTATTTTAGTGTTATCAAGATTGAAACAAGTGGGGAAGAAGCTTCAACTTCTCTGAGATGTTTCAGGTGTTGAGAGTTGGTTCGTCAGGCCGCTGGTTGTAAGGGTGGAAGTTTTTGGATAAGTCAATGTTATTTCTTGAGCTCGTTGAATATGAAGATTTTAAGTTCATATCAACTTTTTGACCAGACGATGCCATTTTTAGGGTTGGATGCCAGTGATGAGTTCTTTGTGTCTACTAAGTAAGTGGATGAGCTCATAAAGGATAATACTATAGTATTTATGATATTAGTGAAGGTGTGAGAAAAACACAAGAAATGGGGGGTTTGAATTAGGTTTTCAAAATGAAAGCTTTTTCTGAAACTCAAACAAAGATCATAAATAGACTAACAGTAGTGAAAGACACACGATATATCCTGGTTCACTTGAAAACTATCAAGTTAATCCAGTCCACCCGCCAAGGTGATTTCGCCTTATACACAAGGACATAATCCACTATAACAAAACTAATTACAACTGCACTAGCAACTGCTGGTGACTAACAATACACAGACTAACCGTCTCTTTTTAAGGCTTCTGACCTAACTGGTCCCTTAAGGAATTCAAACAACTGTTTGATCAAATAAAATGTTTACAATGAAATTCTTCTTACATAAGCTGATATAAACACTATTTCTAGCTCAATCTAACTTAGAGCGAATATACACAGTAATAACAATTTTCTTCTTTGTATTGTGGTGCCTTACTGTTCACTCAAGTATTTCTCGATTTCTTGAGTTCGCTCTTTGTATGAATTAGTGTTTTGAATATTTCTCTTTTTCACACTTAGTGTCACACACTTGATTCGTTGAATGATCAAGTCTTTATATAGCCAGAAAAAGATCCGTTGAAGGGCAGATCAGTAATATCAGAAAAATACTGGTGACTTGAAATAATGTCGTTGTGCTGGGATGAAAATCGTACACTGAAATTGTCCTTTGTACCACCAAATCAGGATAGTGGAATGGTAGTGGAAAGGAACGTGTTTGATCTGTACTATGTACTATTTTCCCACGTAAACGTTTCATCTTCTTCTGTTCATTAGTGGCTTCTGAGTTAATATGATTGAAGCATGATCAGAAGAATGAATCATTGGGTCTTCAGAGTCAGAGCTTGTTCAGCAGAACCTTGTCATCAGAGTCTTCAGCACTTCTTCTTCAGAACCCTTGGTTATCAGAAACATAAGCCTTCAGAGTCTTCAGAACTTGTTCAGCAGAACCTTGTCTTCAGAGTCTTTAGAACTTGGTCTTCAAAAACTTAAGTATTCAGAGTCTTCAGAACACTGTTCATCTGAACCTTGTCTTCAGAGTCATCAACATTTAGCCTTCAGAAGATGAGTATTAGAGTTAAATTCACAACCAGAATCCAAGAGAACATTGCAACAACAACATAGTGTCTTCTTGGAGTCTTTCTGATGCACATTAGATCAGAAGCAACCTTGCATCTTAACGCAGAAGCGACCATTGAGAACATCAGAGTGAAGTAGCACATAATCTCTATCAGAGTCAGGACTTTCTCTATCAGAGTCAGAACCTGTTTGTCAATTCTTGAAAAGATACACGTTAGAGTACCACAATTGTTCTCACACAAATACAACTTTGTTATTATCAAAACAAAGATATTTCTTGTAGAACCAAATCTTGTTCTAACAATTAGCTTCTACGAAGGCTGAAAGTAAAGCTGCGAGAGTTACCAGTGGTGTGTGGTTTTCTAGAAGAGTCTCTAGATGATTTCAGTTGTTTGCTTTCGGAGCGCAAGGTTGAGTTTGCGATAGACTTGGTACCTAGTACTAGTCCTGTTTCAATGGATCCGTATAGAATGCATGCTTTAGAGTTGAGCGAGTTAAAGAAACAATTAGAAGAGTTACTTGAGAAGAAATTTGTTCGACCAAGTGTTTCTCCTTGGGGTGCACCAATATTGTTAGTGAAGAAGAAGGATGGTAGTATGAGGTTGTGTGTTGACTATCGACTGCTGAACAAGGTGATGATTAAGAATAAATACCCTCTTCCAAGAATCGAGGATTTTATGGATCAATTAGTATGTGCTTGTGTTTTCAGTAAAATTGATTTGAGGTCGGGTTACCATCAGATTAGAGTGAAACCAGAAGATATTCTGAAGACTGTGTTCAGAATGAGATATTGTCACTATGAACATTCTGTGATGCCATTTGGAGTGTCCAATGCCCCTAGGGATTTCATGGAGTACATGAATCGAATTTTCCATCCATACTTAGACCAGTTTGTTGTAGTGTTTATCGATGATATCCTTATATATTAGAAATATGAGAAAGAACATAAGGATCATCTGAAGGTGGTGGTGTAAACATTGATAGAAAACAATTTATATGCCAAGTTATCCAAGTGTGAATTCTGGTTGGAACAAGTGAGTTTTCTTGGGCACGTGATTCTAAGTGGTGATATTGCTATTGAAGGTTGAGAAAAATACAAGAAAGGGGGTTTGAATTGGGTTTCAAAATTTTTTTAATGAACTATGTAACACACACGCTAATAAGGTATAAATAGAAAAAACACAATTGGTTATCCTGGTTCACTGTTAATTAAGTTAATCCAGTCCACCCGCCAAGGTGATTTTTCCTTATCACAAGGACTTAATCCACTAATCTTTGACAAGATTACCATAACCTCTAAGTAATCAACGACTTAGCCCTCTCGAGTCTACTGACTAGCACACTTAGTCACTCAAGGAAAACTTACAATCAACCTCTAAATTGTTCAACAACAATTTATCCCTCTCGATTCTTCTAACTAACACACTTAGTCACTCAAGGAAAACTTACAATCAACCTCTAAATTGTTCAACAACAATTTAGCCCTCTCGAGTCTTCTGACTAACACACTTATTCACTCAAGGAAAATCACTTAGAAAGTGTTACAAGAATGTTTACAATATTTCTTCTTAATAAGTAGGTTGAAACAATTTTAAGAACAGTATTTCTACACAGATATGAGCAGCAACTCTTTGTGTCTTTGAGATTTTTGATAGAGTATGTACTTCAGCGTTTTTGACTTGTGAGTTCTTGTCTTTGCAATGCAACATAGTCTTCTATCTATAACCTCAAGAGATATATGTTGAGGGATAAGAAGGTCTTTTAGCTAGGCTAGCTGCCTTCAACGGTAGAATCCTTGGAGAGCAGAAGTAGTAAAAGCTTAGGAAGCTTTTTGTTCAATTCTGAGAAAAATCTCTGCTTTAGACATTTTAGGAAAGAGTCGTTTGTACGGATTCTTGGTCTTCACTTTTTACTTTGGACTTTGAGCTTTGATCCTTATCATGTATTTTTAACTTTAACATTGATCAGAGTCTTCAAAATCCCTTCTTTTAGAATCAGATGTTTTCTTGAGGAGCACATGTTTTCTTCTTCAGAAGCACTAGTATTTATCAGAATCTTGTTGAGTTGCACTAGAAGTTGATTCCAATGAGAATTGTATATTTGCACACTTAAGATACAATTAGAGTACCAAATTGTTACATTTAAAATATATACAATGTTATCATCAAAACTAGAGATTATATGCAGAATTGAATTCTTGTTCTAACAATCCCCCCTTTTTGATGATGACAAAATCATGTATTTTGATGAAACAATGTATATACTTTAATGTGCTAAAAATATCAGAGTTAAATTTAGAATACTTCCCCTGAGATAAACAAGCCACCCCTGAGCTTATATCTCATGTTTACTTCTTCTGAGTTAAATTCATTTTGCAATGTTTACCACCAAAAGCTTCTAACGGAACAATCCTGCAATTTCTTTCACATGCTTGTATATATGGTGTTAGAATGTGAGCATGAGTTTTTAGAGAGCACACACACACACACACACACATATATATATATCAAAATCATTTCTACTTTTACTCCCCCTTTTTGTCATAATAAAAAAGTTTTATAAATAAGAAGTAAGATACAAACGAAAAAGACAAGAGTAAGCCCTAAAGTTCCTAGGGAAGGGAAGTAGAAGGAGTCCATGCAAGAAGTTGAGTGAGCATGTCCTTGATGGAATGATTAACTTCATCTTGACTATCCAGCCTATCTTGCACTATTTTCTGATTTTTCTACAAATCTACCAAGGTTTGTGCCATAACTGGGAGAAGGCTATCATCAGAGACATATTTTTCAGTAGCAGCTTGGAGTACAACTTCTCTTTCTAAAGCAGTTTCTTCTTAGCTTCCTTCTTGGCAAGCTTAATAGCAATTCTGTCAACTTCCTTTCTTTCTTCTTCAACAAGCCTTACTTTTTCTTTTCTTTCTTCGAGTCTTACGTCTGCTCGACGTACAAACTCTTTTTTAACTTGATTCGAGAAACCCTTGATTTCGTTAAGTCCTTCTGTTATCCAAGTGTTAAAGAGATTCCAATTTGTATTCCGAAGGGTAGGCTCTTCACTAGAATTGGATTCTTCGTAGAGCCCTTTGGCTTTGGTGACAGCATTTTCCAGAAAGCTAAAAAGAACACTAGCCAATGTTTTGCTAGAAGGTTAATTATCGGAAGGCAAAAAATCATGGTGAGTGTCACTATTGATTTCAGATTCTGTGGGAGAGTCTAAAGAGACATGATGTGGTGATGGTGGTGGAGACGACAAAGTTTCTGTTGGAATTGCGACAAAAGTTGGAGACATAGTTTTTGAAGGAGAGATGGAAATAGGTGAGGCTGAAGATGAGAAGGCATATTGTAAAAGGGATACAGAAACAGGAGAGGTGGAGATGGTTGTTGTTGAAGAGGTTGATATTTTGGATTTTTCAAGAGGAGCGGAAACACAAGATGGTGTAGGTGGGATGGAGAAAGTAGTGACTGTGGTTGAGAATGATGGTGGTAGGGGAGGAATTTGTGAAACAAGATTTGTGGTATCTGATCCAGAAGCAACCAATGCTGAGGAGTCAAAATTTTTAGTAGTTGAAGCGAAGGAAATAAAAGTTCCAGTGTTTATGGAGGAATCTCCCGATTCCTTATGCCCAAACTTATTTTTCTTTGCGGTCATGACATTTGAGGAAACATGTTTCCTTTTGTAGAGGTTTGGTGGTTCAGCTAGGAGTTGGTCAAACGAGATTCCAGACACACCATGACCCTTTTTTTCAAGCTGGTCTAAGTAAGCTTGTAAGACCTCTGGTGGATCAACTTGGGTGAACAGAGGATAGTTGTCAACAATAGTCCTTCGTCCTTTGATATTTTCAAAGTCTATATCCATAGTGGGTTCAACAGTGATCTCTTTGATAATAGTCATGCTCTTGACATTCTTGATATTGAAAGGTTTTCCAATATCTTCACCAAGATCACCAACTAAGTTATGATTAACCAGATGATCCACAAGACCACTTTCCATTAGAATATCTGAAATGAGTCTTCCCAAAGGAATATGCCCTTTTGGCTTATCCCTAGAATCTCTGACAAAGTCTCGAAGGAATTTGAACAGAATGGAGGGAAAATCCATTTTCACTCCTTGCTGCAGAAAGTACAACATGTACTTTTGATCAGTGTTAGCATAATCGGAGGAACTTGTTGAAGGTCTGGTGTGAATATAACCCAGAATAATCTTGAACCAAATACAAAGCTGATTGGACAAATTTGTTGCCTTAGGTTTTGATTTCTCATCAGAGCGTTGAGTGTCGATCGAAGGTATGATTGTTTGATTTGGAAAAACTGTCTTGTTACTCATGTTGTAGACACGCTTGCCTTGATTGTATTCCATTTTCAGTAGAGCAGTAATTTATTTTTCGGTGATGACAACCCTTTTCCCTTAACATCCGAAACAACATAATGATCATCAGCATTAGCATGAACCCAGAAATCTCTTACCAGAGTGGTGTAGACGGGGCTGAAAATACACTTGAAATAGTTTTCCCAGCCTTAATTCTTTACATCAGTAGTTAAGTCTACACCATTTTCTTTTAGGTTTTCGAAATCAACTAAGAGTTCACAACAATTTTTCAATTCCTCCGGGGCTATTTTCAGATGGAGTTCTTCAGGATGATTTAGAATGTGAAACTGCTGTTGTTGAGGAGCGACCATTGTTTAGGGTATGATTTGAGATATCAGAGATGAGAGGTCTGTAGCGGATTGTTGAGAAGGGCCTATCTGGTGTTCCACTTGTTTAGAGAAGTTATAAAGAGCTTGTTGTTGAGCATCCATGAATGACTAAATTTCTCATAGAGGACAGTTGGATTTGAAATTTTAGGGTTATAGTGTATGAAGTGAAGTGAATAGTGTGTGATGAAGAGAATAATGAGTAATAAAGAAATTAATTACTGTTTCTTGAAAAAGACCGAAAGGGGGAAGGTAATCATGATTTTTAACCTACTCTCAAGACATCCCAATGCTCAAGGTGTTACTCAATCACCAGAATATGATTACACATGTAAGAGTGAATCATGGCCGTCAGTTTGAATTTTCACCGTTTTGATGTTCTCGAGGATAAGAAAACCATATGGTTTATGACTAGAGATGTTTCTGATTAAGATAGTTTCTAACTGGTATAAATTTCAAGAGATCAGAAACACATTAAAATTCATAACATCAGAATCACAAATTTTATAGAATGTGCTAAACAATAGAAGGTTCATTCAGGATAAAACTCCATTTTCAAATGTTTCATAATGAATAAGAATCTATCTTCAGCTAAGGGTTTTGTAAAAATATCAGCCCATTGATGATCTGTATCAATGAATTGTAAGGAGATAGTCCCTTTATGAACATAGTCTCGTATAAAATGATGTTTGATTTCTATGTGTTTAGCCCTAGAATGCAAAATAGGATTCTTACTTAAACAAATAGCTGCAGTGTTGTCACAATAGATAGGAATTTTACTCTCATATATCTGAAAGTCTTCAAGCTGATTTTTCATCCAGAGCATCTGAGTGCAGCAAAGTGATGCTGAGATATATTCTGCTTTTTCAGTAGATAAATCAATTGTATATTGTCTTTTGCTTCCCCATAAGACAAGATTGCTACCCAGAAACTGACAGTTCCCAGAAGTGCTCTTACGTTCTATTCTGTCTCTAGCATAATCTGCATCACAGAAACCTGATAGCTTGTATTCTGATGTTTTCTCATACATCAAGCCAAGGTTAGAAGTTCCACTGAGATACCTTAGGATTTTCTTAACAGCAGTTAAGTGACTTTCCCTTGGATCTGATTGAAAACAAGCATAAAGACATACACTGAATAAAATATATGGTCGTGAGGCAGTCAGATAGAGAAGAGAGCCTATCATACCACGATAGAGCTTTTGACAAACCTTTTTACTTACTTCGTCTTTCTCAAGAATGCAAGTAGGATGCATAGGAGTTTTAACTGGTTTGCTTTCTGTCATATCAAACTTCTTTAGAAGTTCCTTAGTATATTTTCCTTGATGTATAAATGTGACTTCTGGAGTTTGATTAATTTGAATTCCTAGAAAGTACTTTAACTCTCGCATTAGGCTCATTTCGAATTCTGCCTGCATTAGCTTAGAGAAATCTTGACATCCAGAAGTATTAGCAGAACCAAAAAAATTATATCATCTACATAGATTTGGCATATTATGAGGTCGTTTCCAAAGTTCTTACAGAAGAGAGTAATATCCACTTTTCCTCTGGTATAATTATTTTCTAAAAGAAAAGAACTTAATCTTTCATACCAAGCTCTGGGAGCTTGTTTAAGACCATACAATAACTTCTTAAGTTTAAAAACGTGTTCTGGAAACTTAGAGTTTTCAAAACCTAGAGGTTGGTGAACATATACTTCTTCAAAATGTAACCATTTAGAAACGCACTTTTAACATCCATTTGATATAACTTAATATTATTATTAACAGCAACAGAGATGAGAAGACATATAGATTCTAACCTGGCAACTAGAGCAAAAGTTTCATTATAGTCAATTCCTTCTTGTTGACTGTAACCTTGTGCGACCATTCGTGCTTTATTTCTGACAACTTCTCCTTTCTCATTTAATTTGTTTCTGAATACCTATTTTGTTCCAATAATATGAGTTCCTTTGGGCTTAGGCACTAGATCCCATACATCATTCTTGGAGAGCTGATATAGCTCTTCTTGCATTGCCAGAATCCATTCATTGTCATGAAGTGCTTCTTCACAAGATGTTGGTTCTATCAGAGATACCAATCCTAAGAGTACTTCTTCAGAATATTTGAATGTAGATCTTGTTCTGACAGGTTCAACTTTGTCTCCTAGAATCAGATCTTCAGAAACAGTTTGTCTAAGCCTTTGTCCTTTTTGCATGGAAGGACATTCAGTTGCTTCTGATGTATCAGCGTGTTTTGGGTCTATGATTTTAGAGTCTTTTGCCCTATCTCCAGAACCTGTGAGGATAACTTCTAGATCTGCAAAATTCTCAACTAGATTTGACTTTTCTGAGTCAAGCTTATCGTTAAATCTAACATGGATTGATTCCTCAACAATACATGTTTATGTATTGTATACTCTATAGCCATTAGAGCGTTCTGAGTATCCTAACATAATAAACTTTTGTGCCTTAGAATCAAACTTGTTTAGATTCTCTTTAGTATTCAAAATAAAACACAATCATCCAAAAGGATGAAAGTAGGAAATGTTGGGTTTTCTTCCTTTACATAGTTCATAAGGAGTCTTCTCCAGAATGGGTCTAATGGATATCCTATTATGAATATAACATACTGTATTCACAACTTCTGCCCATACGTGTTTAGCTACATTAGTTTCGTTGATCATGGTTCTGGCCATTTCTTACAACGTTCTATTTTTCCTTTCTACAACTCCATTTTGTTGTGGAGTTCTAGGACAGGAGAAATCATGAGATATGCCATTAGAGTCAAATAGTTCTTCAAATATTTGATTCTCAAATTTGCCACTCTGATCACTTCTAACTCTAACAATTTTGGAATTAAATTCAATTTGTACTTGAGAACAGAAACTTGTAAACACAGAATGCGACTCATTCTTGTGTCTAAAAAATTTTACCCATGTCCAGCGACTATAATCATCAACGATGACAAGTCCATACTTCTTTCCATTGACTGATGTCGTTTTGACAGGGCCAAATAAGTCAATGTGTAGAAGCTCCAAAGGTCTGGAGGTGGAAACAAAATTTTTAGATTTAAAGGATGTTTTCGAAAACTTGCCTTTCTGACATGCTTCACAGAGTGCGTCTGAAGTAAACTTTAGCTTAGGCAAGCCTCTGACTAACGCAAGTTTATTTAGCTGAGAAATTATCCTCATACTAATATGACCCAAGCGTCTATGCCACACCCATTGCTCTTTGTTAACAGACATTAAGCACCTAACATCTTAGTTTTTAAGATCAGAAAGCTTAATCTTATAAATGTTGTTTTTCCTCTTTCCAATGAAGAGAACATTGCCATCTTTCTGACTAACAACCTTGCACGTTTTTTTATTGAAAATAATGTCATAACCGTTATCACTTAATTGACTTATGGATAACAGATTGTGCATTAATCCTTCAACATATAGTACATTAGATATAGAAGGAAGAGATCCATTACCTACTGTTCCAGAACCTTTGATTCTTCCTTTCTGATCTCCTCCGAATCCTACGTATCCAACACCTTTAAGTTTCAGGCTTTGGAACATATGCCTTCTTCCCGTCACGTGTCGCGAGTATCCAGAGTTTAGGTACCATGACCAGTGTTTTAACTCTGCTGCATAAGATATCTGTAACATATACTATTTTATCCTTTGGTACCCATAAACTTTTGGGTCCTTTTAAATTAGTGTTCCTATAGTTTCTGATAAACTTAGGTTTTCTTGAAGCATTAAATTTCCGTGTCTGTGCTGGTGTATAATGATAAGAAAAAGGAGATACAAGTTTGTTTTCTTGAAAAGGTTTATGATCATCATTGTCAGAATCATAACCTATTCCTCTTTTTCCATTGTAGCTAACACCATAGATCATAGAAGCCATTCTACTTCTGTCTATACTATTATTCAAGAATTTTTGAAAATCCTTATCATACTTATATAAGATGGTTTCAGAAGAAGAAGTAGCTTTAGAAAGAGTTTCTTCGAGTTTTGAACATTTTTTGTTAAGAAAAACATTTTCTCTATCTAAGACAAGGTTTTCATTTTTTGTGTTAAAATTTTTTTCTCAAGCTTGACATTTTCTTCAACTTCATATTCAATAGCCTTTTTCAAATTCTTGAATTTTTGTTGAAGTTTCTGATACATCTTCAGTGATTCAGAAAGACATAATTCTAATTCAGCATGAGAAAGATCAGAAAATACCTCTTCTGAGTCGGACTCAGTTTATGTTGCAACCTCTTCAGATGTTGTGGTTGTGAAGGCTATGTTGGCGTGCTCATCTTCATAATCGGATTCCAAAGCTTCAAAATGAGAATTATCCCATGTTGCCATAAGACCTTTCTTCTTTCCTTTAAACATGTTCTTCTTGAATCTTTCTTTTCTGAAGCTTTCCTTTGTGAGCTTTGGACAATCTTGTATGAAGTGTCCAGGTTCCTTAAATTCATAACAAGTAATTTTATTACTTACTTTTCTTCTTGAAGATGATTATGGATAATCTCCTCTATTTCTGGGTCCTCGAAAGTTGTTTTGTCTGTTTCTCCAAAATTGTCTGACTCTTCTAGATAAGAGAGACAGTTCGTCTTCGTCATCAAAATCTTCACAATCAGAGTTTTCATCTTCATTTTGAATGACCTTGTTTTTCTCTGACTTACTTCTTTCTGGTCTTGATCTTAAAGCAACATATTTAACCTTTTTCAGAGGTTCATATTTTTCTAGCTCTATTTCATGACTTTTGAGTGACCTAACTAATTCTTCAAGACTTATGTTGTTCAGATCCTTGGACAACTTTAATGCAGTAACCATTGGTCTCCATTTTTTAGGAAGAATTCTCTCAATCTTTTTAGCATGATCTGCAATAGTATAACTTTTCTCCAGAACTTTGAGTCCTACTACCAAGGTTTGGAATCTTGAGAACATGGATTCAATAGTTTCATCTTCTTCCTGTGAGGGCAAGGTGTCTTACACTCGATCTTTATTTTAATGATGTCAAAATATGTACTAGCTCGTAGTATGTAATTTGGACAGTGTCATCTCATCATAGACAGCATCCTTATCTCACAATGCATAAACAATCAATAATCACGTGTCCAAACATATAGGAAGAGTCTTATACATCTGTTATATGTGTGTGATCATACTATGTGTCATAGGTATGCATTAACATGGCCTAGGTAGATGAAAACATGCGCAAAAACCAATTTTTGAGAGTTTTTGTAGTTTGAGTCGACCTAAACCATGCTTTGGTCGACTCATGAAATGTTGTTTTTGTTAAATTTCCCTCGGGTTAGCTCACGTCGATCCACCGGTCGACGCATACTAGAGCCATTTCTTCATTGTGTATTTTCATCAGCCATGCGTCGACATATGACCATGTGGCGGTCGACGCATGGTACTCAAACTTGCACAGTTTTGCCCACGGGTCAGCGCAGGCTGACCCTCATAAAAGTTAGGTCGACTCTTTGCTAAATGAGGGTCATTTTTCTGGTTTTTCTAAGTTTCAAAAAGCTGTTATTTTTGGTAGTTGGTCCTAGCATCTTATAAATACTTTGTTCCTCATTTTTTACATAACAACAGGAAAAAGTGAAAGATTTACACTAAAAATTTTCTCTCATCATCTTCATCCCCATTCTTGCATTTTCTCAACAAATACACATAACCATTTTTATTGATCTTTTGCATCATGAGGTGATAACGTCCAAACATAGGAGTGTATCTTGTTTGGGGTGAGTTTTTCAGTGGGTTTTTTCTTGAATAAAACCTCTAGGGTTTTGTCCTCCAAGATCAATTAGATTTAGGGTTTTTTGGTTCAGATCTTTGTGTGCATTGAATTAAGCCGAGTGAATATGATCGAATAACGGTGGGTTCTGTCGATCTAGTAGCATCAACCAGAGGATTGTGCAACATAGGTTTGGGATCAAACGGTGTGTGAATTGGAATCAGCCGAGTAAAGGTAATCGAAGAACGATGGTTTTTGTCGATCTAGTAGCGTCAACCGGAGGTTCATTCAACAAGTTCGAGGCACTTAATTTGACTCAAATCAAGGGAAGAGAAGACATAGTATTAACATCAACAGAGTTTCTTGAGTGTGTGATAGCTAAGGCTTCTCTTCTAAAAAGAATTTGCAACAAGATTATAGATATCTCAATTCTAGATTTAGAATTGGGGGCAGACGTACCCAAAGCGAGGATGAAAGAGGAACTGCCTAAACAAACTTGGTGTCGTTTTCTCTTTCCCTATCTCTTTAATTTTCGAACTTTTTACGCTTGTGATTGTTCAATTGATCGATAAAAATTCTGTTAAAGTATAGTGCAGAAAAACTGATTTGAAAACATTGCACAATCATTTTGGATTGTGCTTGGTGAAAATTCTGCACTTACTAACATAAGAAGTTATATCTTGGAGTGTTTCACACTCCAAGTGCTCGATAAATTGAACGCTTACAAGGTGTTTGATAAATTGTCAATTTGGTTTTGTTTTTTATTGATCATTGGAAATTGCACAACATTGAGTGTTGTTGGTAAATTGATTAATAGTAAAAGTTGAGATTCAATTTTTCTTATCGAGCCTATCGTTCCATTTGGCTTATGCATATCCGGTCCTTTCGGTAACCGGTTCATTTAGACGATATAGTCCTCGACCGCTTCCGCAAATAATTTTTTAAATTCAAATTTAAGCCCCGACTCTCCATTAAAAATTAGTGATATATTCATCCCCCTTCTAGATCAATTGTCGTCTTCTAACACTTCCATCTTGATGGCTTCATATTTCTGGACCAACGCAAGAGCTTTGGTTTCCTTGACTTGAGTATTGCCTTCATATGTCATTTTCAAGGAATAAAAAATATCCTTTGTTGTATCTCTGTTAGTGATTTTCTCATACTCATTGTATGAGATAGCATTTAGAAGAACGATTTTTACTTTGTGATGATTTTTGAAGTCTTGATTTTGTTTATCACTCATTTTGCTTCTTGGAATGGGCATTCCAATAGTAGAAAACGGTGTTTCGTAACCATTTGTCACTATATCCCAAAGATCTGCATCATAACCTAAAAAGAAACTTTCTATTCTATCTTTCCAGTAATTAAATTTTTCTCCATCAAATACAGGAGGCTTGGCGTTGTAATTGTCTCTTTCATTTGTGTTGGAAGTGGCCATAGAGTTTTTCTCACGCTGGATCTGTCTACATTGTTAAGTGTTTGATATGAAAATCAATAAAAGAGTCGGAGCTCTGATGCCAATTGAAGGCTGAGAAATACATAAGAAATGGGGTTTGAATTGGGTTTTAAATTTTTTCTAATGAACTATGTAACACACACGCTAACAAGGTATAAATAGAAAGAGCACAATTGGTTATCCTGGTTCACTATTAACTAAGCTAATCTAGTCCTCCTGCCAAGGTGATTTTGCCTTATCACAAGGACTTAATCCACTAATCTTTGAAAAGATTACAATAACCTCTAAGTCATCAACGACTTAGCCCTCTCGAGTCTACTGACTAACACACTTAGTCACTCAAGGAAAATTTATAATTAACCTCTAAATTATTCAACAACAATTTAGCCCTCTCAAGTCTTCAGACTAACACACTTAGTCACTCAAGGAAAACTTACAATCAACCTACAAATTGTTCAACAAAAATTTAGCCCTCTCGAGTCTTTTGACTAACACACTTAGTCACTCAAGGAAAACTTACAACCAACCTCTAAATTGTTCAACAACAATTTAGCCCTCACGAGTCTTCTGACTAACACACTTAGTCACTCAAGGAAAATCACTTAGAAAGTGTTACAAGAATGTTTACAATATTGCTTCTTAATAAGTAGGTTGAAACAATTTTAAGAACAATATTTCTACATAGATATGAGCAGCAACTCTTTGTGTCTTTGAGATTTTTGATAGAGTATGTACTTCAGCATTTTTGACTTGTGAGTTCTTGTCTTTGCAATGCAGCATAATCTTCTATTTATAACCTCAAGAGATATACGTTGAGGGATAAGAAGGTCTTTTAGCTAGGCTAGCTATCTTCAACGGTATAATCCTTGGAGAGCAGAAGTAGTAAAAGTTTAGAAAGATTTTTGTTCAATTCTGAGCAAAATCTCTGCTTTAGACATTTTAGGAAAGAGCCGTTTGTACGGATTCTTGGTCTTCACGTTTTACTTTGGACTTTGAGCTTTGATCCTTATCATGTATTTTGAAATTTAACATTGATCAGAGTCTTCAGAATTCCTTCTTTTAGAATCAGACGCTTTCTTGAGGAGCACATGTTTTCTTCTTCAGAAGCACCCGTATTTATCAGAATCTTGTTGAGTTGCACTAGAAGTTGATTCCAATGAGAATTATATATCTGCACACTTAAGATACAATTAGAGTACCAAATTGTTACATTTAAAATATATGCAATGTTATCATCAAAACTAGAGATTATATGCAGAATTGAAATCTTGTTCTAATAGCTGTTGATCCGTTGAAAGTTGATGTTGTGTTGCAGTGGGAGACTCTGAAGTCTATTACTGAGATTAGAAGTTTCCCTGGGTTAGATGGTTATTATCAAAGATTCATAGAAGGAATTATAACACACAACAAGTGGTTGCTTACGCTTCTAGAAAATTGAAAGTTCATGAGAGGAATTATAACACACACGACTTAGAGTTAGCAGTTGTTGTGTTTGTACTTAAAATTTAGAGACATTACCTTTTTGGCTCCAGATTTGAAGTGTTCAATAATCACAAGAGTTTGAAATATTTGTTAGATCAGAAAGAACTGAATATGAGGCAGAAAATGTAACGCCCCAACTTATTTTATTTATTTTTCGTAATTTAATTATGTGATGTTGTGTATTTGTGTTGTGTTATTGATGTGTTTGAACTACCATTGGTATGGGGTAGTGACCTTAAGAATAGACTTTAATGTATTAGAGGGGTGTGTGAGCAATAGAGTAGAGATTGATGGTGTGGAAAGTAAAACTAAATAACTTATATTAGTTACTATTTAAATAATATCGGGTAAATATTATTTAGATTATATAATTAATATTATTATTATTTTAATTAGTTGGGATTAATAATAATAATAATAATAATAATAATAATAATATAATAATAATAATAAGAAAAGGGAATTAGGGAGAAGTTGTCAGAATGTGAAAACAAGAAAGAACGTGAAGTGAGAGCTAGGGCAAGGAAAAAAAGATGTTAGGAAGAATCACCATTGCTGAGAAAGCTTTGCAAGAACTCTAAGGTAAGGGTGGGATTATGATTATCTAAGGGTTTGTATGATGATGGTAGGTAGGTTATGTCTATGCTTGGTTGGTGTTTTCTTCTCTCTAAGCTATAATCATTGTTGCAATTGTATAATTCTGTTTTGTTGATGAGTTTGGTTGGAATTAGATGATGAGGAATTATATGAACATGATGTATGTTGATGTTGGATTAATTGGTGTGGATCATGCAATTATATGTTGTTTTGATGATTTAGATTTGTTAGAATGTTGTATGATGATGTTGTGATTGATGAATGAATGATGAATTGTGTAATGATGTTCCTGAAGTCATGCATTTGATGGAATTGTTGATGGCATGATGTTGTATGTGTGTTGTTGTGGATTGTTGCAAGTCAGTGTCAGAACTTGAAGATATGAGCATTTTGGGGAAAATTTGGGTTTTGTGACTTTTATAAAAAGTGATTTTTGTGTAAAATTATGTAATTTACGTGTTGTATGAAAAAGGGGGGTCTTGGATGAAGGGAAAAGTGATTTTTGTTTTGAAAAATAGTAGAAAAGTGCTTATGCTAACAATGTAATCAGTTACCAAGATTTGGGTAATCGGTTACACTGCTTTGAAAATGCGTATCTGGGCGAAATTGTGAGGGTGTAATCGGTTACCTTGTTTATGGTAACCAATTACACTGAGTGGAATTTATGTGGCAGTGGCATAGTTACAGGGGTGTAACCGGTTACTGCATATGGTGTAACCAGTTACACAGAGATCAATTTTTGAAAAACTTCTAAAATTCATATCTTGAGTTCTGGGTGTCCGATTCGGGTGCCGTTCGAAGTGTCAGGAAGCTGACATGACGAACTTTATTTTAAAAATGGTTTCTATACTATAAATTGAATAATTAGCTATGTGGTGATGTTAAGGTCATTGTAACGCTTATGTGGTGGTGTGATATAATATGAACTGCATTGTTGTTGCTTGCTATATTGCTTTGTTGATGTTGATGAACTGTTGTAGCATGTATTGGTGCATGGTGGCCAATATTTGCGGAGTACATTGACTATGGAGGTGTTGGTCATTGTGCTTGGTGTTGTTGTTACATGTGTAGTATGTTGCATGCATTCATGTTGTTGGGCAACGATCCATTGTTGATGAGCCTCTATCCCAAGAGGCGGGGATTGGGTGCGAGTAGCTGATTTTGAAGGTGATGGAATCAGTGAAGCGTTATCGGTGGTGATGGTAACAAATTTGTGAGATCTGATCATAGGAGATGAGGATCGGTGCGGTGAACCCGAATGTTCATGTATTAGTACCACATGCATTGAGCCAAGTTGTTAAGTCTCATTGCATTGTATATTGGTTGTGTTATTATTGTGTTGGTTGATTGTTGTGTTTGGATAGTTGTTGTGTTGATGGTGTGGATATGTGTTTTGGATTGGGTGATTGTGCATGTATTAATCTAATTCTTGCTTATTATCATGCTTTCCTTTATATAATTATGATATCTCACCCCTTCTATTTGAATGTTGCTTTTAAATGGGCAACATGCTGATAACCCACAATAGAGGATTTGATGTGAGTGAAAGATGAAGTATTTCGTTTAGTTTTATAAAGTCGGCGTCTGCTCAGATGTGTAACACCGTGGAATGGAACTCTATTATGTCTTTTATGTCTATTGGAGATCATTTGAATATCTCTTAGTTATATGTTGTTTATGTTTACTTTAAAAATACGATTATGTTTTGAATCATTAAGCTGTTAATTTGTTGAAGTTCCGCTGCAATAAAGTTGATTTTTCCAGACATGCTTTATTATTATTATTATTATTATTATTATTATTACTGTTAGTAATTTTTAAACGGCCACGTGTTACATATCATAATATATGATCAGGTTTTTGTTGAAGTGTGACATCCTAAATGTTTATGTTTTAAAATACTCTGATAATTATTATAAATTACGCGGGGGTTATTTAGGGTTTAACAGAGGAGATAACTCGAGTTCCTAAAAGATTATGATTTTGGTCTAAATTACCACCTGGGTAATAAAATGTGGTAGTTAATGCGTTGAGCAGGAAGTCCTTACACATGTCGATGCTTATGGTGCGAGAATTGGAGTTGATCGAGCAATTCAGAGATATGAGTTTGGTGTGTGAAGAAACTCCTAGGAGTGTTAAGTTGGGTATGCTAAAGTTGACTAGTGGAATTCTCGAAGAAATCAGAGAAAGCCAAAAGACCGACTTTGGATTGATTGACTGGTTAGTATTGATTAACCGAGGTGAGGGTGGTGACTTCAGAGTTGACGAGAACAGTGCGATTAGATTCGAAAACAGAGTTTACGTTCCGGATGTACCAAAAATTAAAAAGAGTATTCTTGAAGGAGGTTATATGAGTGGGTTAAGTATTTATCCCGGTGCTGCTAAGATGTATCAAGACTTGAAGAAAATATTTTGGTGACCTGGTATGAAGAAAGAGGTAGCCGAGTTTGTCTATGCTTATTTGGTTTGTCAGAAATCAAAGAAGATTGTACATCAGAAGTTGTTGGGTCTGATGCAACAGTTGAGCATTCCAGAGTGGAAATGGGATAGTATTTCTATGGATTTTGTGACAAATCTTCCTAAGACGCCGAAGGGATGTGAATCCATTCAGGTGATTGTGGATAAACTGACTAAATCAGCTCATATTATTCTGATTAT
Source organism: Lathyrus tuberosus (assembly GCA_022829125.1). NCBI lineage: Eukaryota > Viridiplantae > Streptophyta > Magnoliopsida > Fabales > Fabaceae > Lathyrus > Lathyrus tuberosus. The sequence continues at coordinate 520,402 of JALAZF010000199.1, read as the reverse complement.
TCCGAGGTGGGTCGAGTTGTATATTGAGAATATTATCAATTTACATGGTATTACTTCGAGTATAGTGTCAGATCGAGATCCAAGGTTCACTTCAAGATTTTAGGAGAGTTTTTGTAGAAGGTGTTGGGTACCAAGTTGAGGCTGAGTTCTGCTTATCATTCGCAGAAGGACGGTCAAACAGAGAGGACTATTAAATCTTTAGAAGATTTGTTGAGAGCTTGTGGGCTAGAATAAGGAGGTGTTTGTGATAGCTACTTGCCTTTGATTGAGTTCACTTATAATAACAGTTTCTATTCTAGTATTGGAATGACATTGTTTGAGGCTTTGTATAGGAGGAGATGTAGGAATTTTTTGTGTTGGTACTAATCGGGAGAGAGTGTTGTGATCATATGAGATATTGTTCAACAAATGACTGAAAAGATTAAATTAATTTAGGAGAAGATTGGAGCTTCTCAGAGTCGGTAGAATAGCTACCATGATAATAGAAGGAAAGCACTTGCGTTCCAAGAGGGGGACCATGTGTTTGTGAGAGTTTCTCGAGTAACCGGTGTTGGTGAGCCTTGAAGTCTTGAAAGCTCATGCCATGTTTTGTTGGTCCATACCAGATCTTACAGAAGATAGGAAAGGTGGCCTATCGGATTGCCTTGCCACCGCTGCTTGATAATCTTCCTGATGTGTTCCACGTGTCTCAGTTGAGGAGATACATTCTGGATCTGTCTCATGTGATCTAAGTTAACAATATACAAGTGAGACAAAACCTGACTATTGAGGCATCACCCATGTGGATAGAGGATCGAGAAGTGAAGCTGTTGCGTGGTAAGGAGATTGCCTTGGTGAAGGTATTATGGAGAGGACTAGTTGGTGGAAGTATTACTTGGGAGCGTGATGAGCATATGAGAGAGCCGTATCCGACTCTGTTTACCCTAGGTAATTTTCAAGGGCGGAAATCTATAAGTGGAGAAGAGTTGTAACACCTCAATTTAGCATTACCGATTATTCTATTTATTTATTTAATTTAATTATTGGGAATTTAATTAAATAATTATTTTGTGTGAATTAGGCGATTTAATTAGTTGGTTGGATAGAATTAATTAATTAATTAAAATAATAGAAATGGAGAATTAGTGAGAATGGATAATCCTGAAGGGTTTCAGAGTTCCACTAGATTTTTGGAAGATGCCCCCTAGGGTTTCAGAGTCCCACAAGGATTCTAACAGATACCCGTAGGGCTTCACAATCCCACTAGAGTTTTGAAAATGTTGTTGAGGCTTGTATTTAATTCCTAGTACTTATAAGCTGAGATCAATTAACTCTTATCTTATGACTTATAAATTGTAAATTTTTTTAAACTTTTAACGTCATAACTTGGTTTCTTTTACGATTCAGTATTCATAATATTTTTTTCTTAGGGTACCCCGTCTTTACCCTCTTCACCATTATCGCCGTCAACGGCAGCGTTATCGTTGTCACCACTAGTGATACCTTCACACATATTGAACTTGAGGTTCAGGTCATTTTTACCGAGCTCCGCCATGGGCACCATATATACTCATATAGGTACACCATTGCTACTCCACTAGTATAAAATCTATGAATCTCAGTCGATTTGTGAATTGCATATTCTGTAAATTGTGTATATCTTTTCTCTTAGCGTTCATCTTCTTATATAGAAGCTATGATTCATATTAAACATGAATTTTATCAAAGGACAATTTAACGTGGTTGTCTGTGATTTAAATGACTGAAAACCAACTTTAATTAATTTCAGACCATAATACATATTGACAATGTAATATTTGAGTTTTTTTTTAAAAGCAAATAAATTAACTATATAAAGGTATAAGGCATGCCTAAAGCCATTACAATCTTAGTTACAAAAACCACAACCCAACAAAACAGCAGAAAGCACCAAGACTACCAAGAACTAAGACCCCTGTCATAACCAGTTCAGATATCCCAACTACAAGGAAACAAACAAGAGCACCAAATCAAATAAGTCTCACCCTAAAAATCAACCTAAGAATTACAATTGGACTCACAACAGGAAACCTAAACATATACAACAACTCCATTACACCATAACCGTTACAACCCAATACTTAAAACAGAAAAAACACTACTATTAGCGATTACAAACAAGTGTATCGAAATGAAAACTACGCAAACGGCTCCAAAAAGCAAAATATTCTATCAGTGAGATCAGCAAAAACCCAACATTGTTTCTTAAGGTCACATCAATTACCACTCATCTAATTACACTGCAAACACCTCCCCGCACAACCAAGCAAGCCAACACTATCTAGAGAATTCAAGCAGGGTCGAAAGAACAACATGCAGAACAAAATGACCAGCCAAAATAGAAACATAGCAGCACTGCCAAACCTCCATTGCTAAACCACCACCCGAATCACGCAGCACAACCAACTACAACACCTGGATTAATTCAACTATCGGTTCAAAGACAAATTGTTAGGCATTTCTACCATGATGCTATATTATAGTTGATGCTGCTATTTTAATTTTTCAGCCAGTTCCACGATGTAAGCTTTACATTCTCTATCATTTTATCTACGTCTACTTCCATATTATGGAAAACTTTACTATTTCTAGCCTTCCAAATATTCCAGATGCTCGCAAACCATATTATCGTGGCAATCTTAGAAGAAGCTCTACCTGGTTCAATTAGTCCCAGAAATTGACCCAAACGTGCCATTCTATCTTTCTGAAATACCACTTTAATCCTGATCCATTGACAAATTGAATACCATATACCTACAAATATTGGACACTCGAAAAATAAATGAGATAGAGATTTTTCACTCCCACACCCTCTCTCACAAGCTAGCGAACCTTGGCACAACACCCCTTTCTTGATAAGATTATCTTCAGTGGCTACTCTATTTTGAAATGTCCTCCATACCAAACACGAAACTTTAGTTGGGACCTCCTTGTGGCAAGCTTTCACCCAACTTGGATTAGAAAAACTCAAAAAATTACTAGTTATGTCTTTGTATACCTTTTAACTATATAAATATTTAAGGTTTCCCAAACATCTGTGTTTGATTTAAACATATCATTCCACCAAACAAAACAACCCCCACCCCTATTCTCTCGTCCATTTTACTCAACCCATATCTATTTGTCAAAGCTCTGAATCAAAGCCCTTCCTTCTCGTTTTTAATTTATCTATCCCCATTTCCCCATTAAAGCAAGGTTAAATGTCCTTAAATTTCTAATGCCTTGACACCCCCTCCTCAATTGGTTTACAAATTATATCCCATTTTACCTAGATAATTTTCCTTTCACCTCACTCCCTTCCCAAAAAACAATTTTAAACACAGATTCGAGTTCAAGGGTGATACATGATGATGCCTTGAAAAAGGAGAGGAAGTAGACTAGTAAAGCAGACAACACTAATTTTATGATAACCACCCGACCCCCTATGGATAACTGTTTGTTCTTCCATCAGGATAAACGATCTCTAATGCTTTCAATAACACGCTGCCTGTTAGGTGCGGATTTGACCTAAAAATGAACTATCTTTCTTTGCACTTTTTCTTCTCTTTTCTCATGTTTTCATTGGTTTTGCTAGTGATTGTTGTTGTTCTTCTAACAATGAGAATATACCTTTGGTGCTTGTAATGTGTGTGTTATTGTCCAGGAAAAGACACTAAATGATTAAAGTGTAAGACACAAGATAGTGGTGCAAGCTGCCAAAGAACAGAGGAAAACTTCAAGAAATTCGCTTTGCGAATTAGCTAGCGAAGGTTGGCTTGGCGAAGGCTAGCGAGGTCTCTGGCGAATGGTCCCAGATTTTGGCAGGGGAAAAAGGCACTAAAGTTCGCTTTGCAAACGGTAAAGCGAGTGTTCGCTTTGCGAGTGATCCTTCACATTGCGAACTCACGAGAATTCCTGGGGCAGTTTAACTATTCAGAGGCACCTGAAGTCCCTATTTTTGACATTTGTTGTGCGAATGATTCGTTCGCTTTTCGAACATGTAATTTCTTGAATGTGTTATAAATACATTCTTCACACTTTTTAGAGAGAGTTTTTGATAGATTTAGATATTTTTCATAGAGAAACTTTGCATCTTTTCATTTTCAAGGGAGAAAAGGTAAGAGCTTTGATTTCTTGTTGGTGTTGGATGTAATCTCTTGATACCTTATGTATTTCATCTAATGTATTCTTGTGAATATGTTTTGATTTTATATTGTTTGTTGTCTTTGATTGATTATTTGTGGTCTTGACAAAACCTTTACAAATTCTTGATCTTAGATTTTCATCTATCAATGAACCAAACTTTTGACATGGTTTTGTGAATTGATATTCATTGTATCTTTTGTTGTATTGTGTTGATTAAGTAGCATGGCTAGCATGAGTAGGCCCGCATACATCTTCACGATTGAAGCAGTCATAGACGACAAACCTTGGTATCACGATATCAAATGCTTTCTTCAGAAACAAGAGTACCCTCCTGGGGCATTAAGGAAAGATAGAAAGACCCTCAGAAGGCTGACCGGCAGTTTCTTCCTGAGCGGTGATACACTCTATAAGAGAAATTTTGACATGGTCTTGCTCTGATGCGTAGACAGACCAGAAGCAAACATGCTGATGAAAGAAATTCACGAAGGATCCTTTGGCACTTATGCCAACTGACACACAATGGCGAGAAAAATTCTGAGAGCATGTTACTATTGGTTGACAATGGAATCCGATTGCTAGAAGTACATGAGGAAGTGTCATAAGTGTCAGATACACTCCGATAAAATCCATGTACCGCCGACGCATCTCAAAGTTCTCTCTTCCCTGTGGCCTTTTTCCATATGAGGAATCGACATGATTGGCATAATTGAGCCCAAGGCTTCAAATGGACATCGGTTCATCCTGGTAGCCATTGACTACTTCACCAAAAGGGTCGAAGCAGCGTCATACGCCAATGTAACCCGACAAGTCGTGGTCCGCTTTATCAAAAACAATATCATCTGTCGTTATGGTGTTCCCAACCAGATCATTACTGATAATGGATCTAACTTGAACAACTAGATGATGAAAGAGTTGTGCGCTGAGTTCAAGATCGAACACCATAACTCATCTCCTTACCGGCCTAAGATGAACGAAGCGGTAGAAGCAGCTAACAAGAACATCAAGAAGATCGTTCAAAAGATGGTTGTAACCTACAAAGACTGGCACGAGATGCTACCCTTTGCTCTTCACGGTTATCGCACATCTGTCCGCACTTCAATAGGGGCAACCCCTTTCTCTCTAGTATATGGCATGGAAGCAGTGTTCCCTATCGAAGTAAAGATCCCATCAATCTGGGTATTGATGGAAGCTAAGCTTACAGAAGCTGAATGGTGTCAAAGTCGACACGACAAACTGAATCTGATCGAAGAAAAGCGAATAACGGCACTATGCCATGTTCAGTTGTATCAAAAAAGAATGAAGAAGGAGTTCGACAAAAATGTCTGACCTCGCGTCTTTAGGAAAGGGGGCTTGTGCTCAAGAAGATACAATCATTCCTCACCGATTCCCGGAGCAAATGGACTCCGAACTATGACGGCCCCTATGTGGTCAAGAAAGCTTTCTCAGGCGGCGCCTTGAGACTTGCAACCATGGACGGAGAGGAATTTGCCTACCCCACAAATGTTGACGTAGTCAAGAAATACTTCACCTAAAAAAAGAGAAAAAAATGTCTCGGTGGATTGAAAACCCAAAAGGGCGGTCCAGGCAAAAATTAGAGACATAATAAAAAATCATCCCGGTGGATTGGAAATCTCAAAGTACAATCCAGGAAAAATTAGGGATAATGGAAAGTAACTACGTCCAACAAAGAGGCAAGTCCCTCAGCAGCAGTTACACCATTCATCAGAAAACTCCAGTCAAGGTCATCTTCGACAGAAGCTCAGGATGTCCCGAATTCAAAGTTGGTAGAAGGATAGTGGTCGTTATGTTTTAACGTAGCCCCTTTCCCTTAAAATTACCATTTTCTAACTTTGTAAATACTTTATGGAATAACGCGTTTGGCTGATTTCCATCCTATCAATAAAATTTGAGCCCTTGTGCTTTTGTTTGCAATTCTTATTTGTTTTAGCTTTATAGAAGGACATTTTAACATGATCAACGATTCTTGAAATAAAACAAAAATGAATTTACTTGTTAAAACTTTTTCTGCTTTTAAAATAAAGATGGAAATTTCTTTTGACTGTAGAACATCGAAAGAACATCAATCGCTTTTCCAAATGTAATCGAGCTTCAAAGTGCAGAATCAAAGTACTCGTTCTGAGCCAGTACGTCTGAACGAAGGATCAACAGTGTCAGAGACCATGTTTCATCTGACACCCCCGGCAGAGTTCTTATCTCCTAAGCCCGACCAACGGTTGTTCCCCACAGGGACTATCTCTCCTAAGCAAGGCAGAATTGCTACTTCTGGACCAGTGGTACTTTTCATCTCCCATTATGGCCGAGTATCCAATCATGTTCATCTATCAGTCTGTATGTCGCATCAGTTTTGTCAGCATATACATACATACATCATGCATTATTGATTTACATTCATACTCATATTGCATCACTATCACTCTGATTTGAGTGTCATCTTTGTTTACCTGTTTATCTTTGATTTGAACCGCTATAGACATATACTCTTCAGATCTGGATCTAAGATGATTATCTGTTTTGTTCTAAACTCTAGAAATAGATTTAGGCTTAACACTTGCGTGAGTATCAGCTCTTAACGCTCTGTGTTAGTTTTTGTTGTGTGAGACATCACCAATGAGGCAATACGGTTGATCTCTCGACGTTGCGTTAGATATAACCTCGGTCGTGGGTGATACGTGAGGATATTAGGTGAATGATTGATTTATGTATAATATGATTAGAAGAATGCATGTGTTATCAATTGATGAGATCCAATTCCAACAAGGCTCCGTTTATAATTCAGTCTTTATTTTATATTTTCAGTCTTTACATTTTCCGTCTTTGCTTTTGGTTCCCTTTTAAACCCGAACTTTTGAACCATAAGTTTAGAAATATAGAGACCGTCGAATGGCATTCTTTCCCTTGCACTGATCCCTGTGGATACGAAAAAACTGGGTTACTTATATATTTTTGCTAGCTGCTATTCTAGCTTTAACAAAATGCCGCTGTTGCCGAGGATCGGTGTTTAGATATTGAATCGCATCGCGATAGTTTCTATATTTTGGAGCTTTGTACATTTGTTTATATTGTATGTATTTGTTTTCTTTTATGTTTTCTCTAGTGTGATCAGGAATGATGAGAACTCCTTCTAGATTGGTTGCTATTTGTATAAAAGTATTCAATGAAGCTTCGACCGAGTATGGATGGTGAGATTTGAATATATGCGAGGTAAATTATACTGCTTTATAGAATGTTAGAATGGTTTAAGAATTTTGTGCTTTGTACAAATGTGTACTCTTGTTTCATTTTACAACTTGTTTGAATGCTTGTTTCACTTAGGTCCAAAAGCCACAAATTGTGAGAAACCTCCATTGTTTACTAAATGCTTGGATGACTGATAACTTTGTTTAATTCGTTTGATTCATGCTTTATCTGTTGATTATTGTGATTTTGTGGAAGCATTAGAAATAATCAAGGCATTTGTTTATATTGACCACAACCGTATCCAAAAGTACCTTACCCGTGAGTAGAGAGAATTCGTTAACCCCTTTGAGCCTAAACAGTTTAGATCTCATTTTAGTGATGACCTTTGTTTATGTACATAATTTGAAAGTTTAGTTCATCATTGAATTTTGTAAGGTTCTCAAAATTTCTTCTTGAACCTTTAAACTTTGTTTTAATTTGATTTCCTTGCCTTAAAAAGCAAGGAGCATTCACTCGAGGTTTGGTTGAATTCAAGTTGGGGAGAATGGAAAAGAAGAATGATAGGTTGCTATAAAACTTTTGAAAAAGTTCAAACAAGCATGAAAAGAAAAAGTGTGAATATGAATGTGAAAAAAAAAAGAAAAAGAATGCTTGTTTGAATGAGAAAAATAGAGAATGAAATAATTGTGCATAAGGAAGTTTGAGAAGGTTTGTGGTAAAGGAATGAAAATGGTGAATGAAGTTGTGATGTGTAAATACTATGTATAGTGAATGTTTCTTTTTGCATCGGCAATTTCGATTCAATGGCCTTTAGAAATGTCCCTTTGTTGTGAACCCGGCCAAGTTACAACCTTTGAAGCTCTTAGTGATCTTTTCACTTCCATGTTTTCATTTATGATTGTTAGATGTTGTATGAATTGGATTGCTATTAGCATTGTTTGTCAGGTGAGTAAAATTTCCCAGCGGTTGCAAACGCATCAATTTCTTCATTCTTATTTTTGAAGAGGAGTGTTATAGTGATTCAAGTATGAAAATTTAGTTGTCATTTGAACCATTCCATGATATTTGTTTAAGAACTTAATTCTTTATCATTGTTCGATTCTATTGAGTGGTGAACGTTGCTTGTGCGCATTTTTATGCTTGACTTTGGTTGAATCTTATGTTTGAGCAAATCCTCTTGTTTTAATGAGGGGCATACTTTGCTTGAGGACAAGCAAAAATCTAGTTGGGGAGAGTTGTTAGGTGCAGATTTGACCTAAAAATGAACTATCTTTCTTTGCACTTTTTCTTCTCTTTTCTCACGTTTTCATTGGTTTTGCTAGTGATTGTTGTTGTTCTTCTAACAATGAGAATATACCTTTGGTGCTTGTAATGTGTGTGTTATTGTGCAGGAAAAGGCACTAAATGATCAAAGTGTAAGACACAAGAAAGTGGTGCAAGCTTCCAAAGAACAGAGGAAAACTTCAATAAATTCGCTTTGCGAATTAGCTAGCGAAGGTTCGCTTTGCGAAGGCTAGCGAGGTCTCTGGCGAATGGTCCCGGATTTTGGCAGGGGCAAAAGGCACTAAAGTTTGCTTTACGAACGGTAAAGTGAGTGTTCGCTTTGCGAGTGATCCCTCACATTGCAAACTCACGAGAATTTCTGGGGCGGTTTAACTATTCAGAGGCACCTGAAGTACCTATTTTTTACATTCGCTGTGCGAATGATTTGTTCGCTTTGCGAACATGTAATTTCTTGAATGTGTTATAAATACATTCTTCACACTTTTTAGAGAGATTTTTTTGATAGATTTAGATATTTTTCAGAGAGAAACTTTGCATCTCTTCATTTTCAAGGGAGAGAAGGTAAGAGCTTTGATTTCTTGTTGGTGTTGGATGTAATTTCTTGATACCTTATGTATTTCATCTAATGTATGTTTGTGAATATGTTTTGATTCTCTATTGTTTGTTGTCTTTGATTGATTATTTATGGTCTTGACAAAACCTTTACAAATTCTTGATCTTAGATTTTCATTTATCAATGAACCAAACTTTTGACATGGTTTTGTGAATTGATATTCATTGTATTGTTTGTTGTATTGTGTTGATTAAGTAGCATAGCTAGCATGAGTAGGATCGATACGGTATTGCGAGGATGCGTGATAATAGTGATGAAGAACGATATTCACATACATTCGGCAAATTAGTTGAATACATGTAAAAAGGGTTAAACGTATGTGTCATACCCCAAATTTTGACCACTAAGATTCCCCATCATTATGCAAATCATCATCACAATATGGATTTACCATCATACCTCATCAGTCTCCCCAAAGATGGGTGAGCATCCACTGCAATCAGACTTAGGGTTTCAAGCCCTCTCAGAGCCTTTAGACAAAAGATCAATCAAGGAATGACATGATCTTTAATTTGTCTAAACCTCTCAAACATCCACAATGGATCAAGAGGACTCCCACCTCAAGGATTAAGCACAAGGCTGCAACATTCTGAGTGGATTAAGCCTCAGGATCGCCAGTGTCACAAATTTAGGGTTTTGGTCGACTGGGGCCTCCAGATGGAATTTTTCCTCTGGGCATAAGCCAATGCTTCAAAGCATAACCCAAAATACTCTAAGGGACATCATGAACCCAATCATCAAGTCAATTTGGCCTCAGGGAATGCATTCATAAAAAATCAGGAATCAGGGTTTCTTGACCTAATTCACCCCTAAGTTGACTTTAGGGACAAAACATGAGCCAATACCTCAAGACATGATTTGAGGGTCTCTAATAAGCTACATTGATCCATTTGCAACAATGGATTGATCCAAGAAGCTTGAGCAACAAGTTTCAAATTCATCAGAACCACAATTAGGGTTTCGCGAGGAAAGTCAACTGTGCCTTTAACTTTTGACCCAGGCATGCTCCCAAACCTTAGGACATGATTCAATCACCCTATAACACCCATGGAACATGTCCATTAAGTTTGATTTAGGTGAAGGACTTGATTTCACAAAGGATCGCACAGTTTGGAATTCATCTGACAAAAAGTCAACTGTGCACAAAAGTCAACTTTGACTTTTTGAGATTTTTCACAATTATGGTTCTTTAACCCTAAATGATGTTAATGTGTGATTGAAATCATCATTCATCAAGAAAAATCAAGAAAAGTGGGATAACTTGTAAAAGGGGTAACCATAAAAAACTTAGAAATTTTCTAAGTTATGGAACAATGTGGCTAGGGTACCAACTTTGGAGGATCATAACTGCTAAACCACAAGGCCATTTTTCCCCATTCAAAGCTGGATTTATAGCTCTCATGGCCCTCTACAAAAGCTTCAACTACACCTCATTCCAATTCATCGTGGATTTTAAGTTATGGAATGATCAAAATGGTTGAAAACATGAAATGTCACTTTTTCCAACACTTAGTGAAATTTTCACTAAGTCATAATCTGTTTCACTTTTTCCAAAATGTAGGGGCATTTTTCACTTGGATCTAAAAAGTGTCAAAACAAACTATGATCACACATATGTTGTATCATATGAGGGCTTTCCAAAATGGCCAAGAACTCCATGAAACTCCACTTAAGCCATGAGATATGACCATGCCAATATGCCTTGCTGCAAACTGTCATGGCAAGGCAGATTTATGCATTTTGCTCGATTTGCTCAAAATTTGCAAAGGGAAAGCAAATCTATCCATCTGAACACCTCAAGGGGGGACCAAGGAGGGGCAAACACTGATCCATCAGCCTCCGAAGTCTTTGGAACCAAAAGTAGCATGCCAAACCTAGAAATGCCTAAAAGAGGGACAAGACTCCAATTTTGGTTTGGAGCATTTAATGGATGCACCAAGGTGGCATGGAATGAGCCTCTTCCAACTGAATTCAGTCAAGGATGATCCAAGAACTAGGGAACCAGCAGCCTGTGCCCTAACCTCTAGTCAATGGCTAGAGGAGACTTGGATTCCTATTTATCAACATTGGCCAAACCTCTGCAGCAGATGCCATTCACTATTGTAGCCAAAACAAACTTGCTCTACTATAAATAGAGCTCATTTATGCTCAGTTTGAGTACAACTAAGCACTACAACACTTGCTTTTCTCAAAATCTCTTTCTCTTGGCAAAAATGCCTTCTTTAGCAAGGTAACTCTGAGTTTTTGAGTTAGAGAGAAATTCCACCATAGCTCATGATCCAAACACATCCAATATGTCATATCTAAGCTGTCCAAACCCTCACAAGTGACCTGTAACACCAAAATCACAAAGTCACATCTCAAAACCTCAAAATAGGACTTTTGTGCATTTTTCAAGCCATGTCTTGATTCAGTCACTTTCCAAACTAGATAAAACCTCAAACACACTCCAAATATCATCCTTGAACTGTCCCAAATGGTTCCCCACATCTGGAACACCATTTGAGAGAGTTGCTATTTTGGCCACTTTTGCCCCTTTTGCAAGAAGGAGCTCAAACTTGTTCCTGAGGTTTCTAGCTGATTCCAACCGTCCTAAAAGCTTCTAAGAGATCATTTGAGGGTGTCCAAAGCATCAAATCATTTCTGGAACAAAGCACTTGGGAGATTGCAGAAAAGCTCCAAAAAGAGGTAAGCCTCACAACTTGAATTCTTTGAATCATGCTTTCCTTTGATGTCCACTAATCATGCACATCTTATACATGTTATATGTGTTGTGTTTGCACCAATTTATCATGTAATTCACACCTGTACCAAGAGGTAGCACAGAAAATGCAAATCATGGCCTATTTCAAAACCACTATCGAGTTTTTCAATAGGAGCATGATCTGAAAAAAAACACCACCACCATTGGATTCCTTATGAAATTCTAGGCAGGATAGACCTAAATTTTGTCCCAATCCATGGAGAAATGAGAAAGTTATGGCCTTCACGTTTCTGACCAAAAACCTTGCCTTGCCTTGCCTTGCCTTGGCCAGGCCAAATACAAGGCAAGTCTTGTATATGTGTGGTTGTGTTTCAATCAACGAATGTATCACCACCCTAGTGGTAAGGGGCGCGCCCTGTACACAATAGGTCTAGGGTTCAAATCCCCCTCGCCCCAGACCCTCTTTTTGCTACTTTTTCCACCTTCCTACTATTTTTCATATTATTTTTAATAGTTTGGAAAATTAATAACTCCCTCAATTTTAATTATTTTTTATTGGTTCTTTTTGAAAAAAATACAAAAATGTTGAAATATTTTATTCCACAAAAAAATCAAAGTTATATTATTTATTTAATGTAGTTAGTATTTTTATGAATAAATTCATTTTAATTGTTTTTAAACATTTTTAAAGTGAATATTCATCTTGGAAATCAAAACCAAATGAGTTTTAATTCATCTTGTGATTAATCCCTCATTTTCCAAACCTTAAAACATAAATCATAAGTTGTTTATTAGCACTTATTTGGTATTTTTATCATTTTATTAATTTTCCTTGAATAAATTACTTTAAAATGATGAAAATTAGGATTTTATGGGTTTATTACCCTAAAATAAATTTTTTTCACCTCTTTGGGCCTCTAGTAGAGTGTAAGACCCAACCCCTTTTGAAAACCAAAATAATTTGGGCATCGGTCGTCGTATAAGACCCACTGTGTTTTCAAACCTCGGCGCGATCGTTATTTTTCAAACAAATAACCTTGGGCCTCTCCTCGAGCTATAAGTCTCATTCCTTTTCTTAAAAAATCTTTTGGGCCTCTAATAGAGTATAAGACCTAACCCCTTTTTGAAACCAAAATGATTTGGGCCTCAGTGTATTGTATAAGTCCCGATACCATCAAAAAGTTCGGCGCGATCGTCGCCTTTTTAACAAAAACCTTTGGGCCTCTCCTTGAGCAGTAAGCCCCATCTCTTGTACAAAAATAACCTCTTTGGGCCTCTAATAGAGTGTAAGACCTAACCTCTTTTTGAAACCAAAATTATTTGGGCCTCAGTCATTGTATAAGACCCACGGTGCTTTCAAAAATCTCGGCGCAATCGCCAGTTCAAAAACAAATCATCTAGGCATACCCTCGTGTTATAAGCCCCATTCATTTTCTTTAAACATCTTTGGGCCTCTTGAGAGAGTGTAAGACCCATCCCTTTGTACAAAAAACCTTTTGGGCCTCACATATTATATAAGTCCCACTGTACGCATTCAAATAACAGTGCAATCACTGATAAAACCTTGGGCCTCTCCTCGAGCTGTAAGCCCCAACAATCTTTTCAAAGCACTTTCTCCTTTAATTTTGAATATGTTGTTATCAAAACTTTCTTTATTGGACAACTAACCAAACAACATGGAAGCTCTACAACGGGTAAGTGTTTATCTGCTTTCATTTACCGCTTTCATATGTATATAACTGTATTGTGGGGCTATTTCACTGTAAGTCTTCTTTCACAAACTTTTATATACTTGTCAAATATCCACTGTGTAATACTAGTATAGCTATTTAGAGTGTTCCCCGACAACTACGTCTAGCACTAGGTAAAGCCCTGTTGGTCACTCTTAAATACAAACAAAACTAGATCCCCATAGGATTTCCAGATACAGTCTTCCCTCCTCTTGGGGTTAAACAATATGGAGACATGAAAGGCAACATTCTCGGTGAACCCTTTCTCAGACTATCACCCTTAGACATTGTCAAAGAAACTCTAACTCCCCAGAGATGATCTTTTCTCCGTGAATGACATCTCTTGAGTTTCTTCCAAATTCTCAGACTTTCCTGGCTTGATCTATTCTCGGTGAATAGCATGTCTTAAACTTATCGGGGTTTGGGGTCCCACAGGCTTCCTAAAAGCATCCCCGCCTCCTCTTGGGCGTTGTACAAGGACCCTTCGGCTTCTTAGAAGTTCTCATGCCTTCTCTTGGGCTTCATACAAGGACCCCGACGACCTCTTAAAGGTATAAGACAGAACTTAGTCATCCTTTGCTAGAGCAGTCTTTCCAGCGTCAAAAAACTCCGGCCTTTGTAGGGTTGATACTCATCCCTTAATGCCCGTGCCTCCTCTTGGGCATTGTACCAAAGATAAAACTCTAGACTTGGACAATATAAGACCCATGAGTCTCAAAGACATTCTCAAGTTCCCTTTCAAACATATGCAGAAACCCGGTCTCTCTCAAGAGAGTTCCCCATACTTGGACCCGCCTCCGGATCTCCCGAATCCACGGTGGTAAGACAGCCTCCTCTTGGGCTTTGTACAAAGATTCTCCGCAGCGGAGCTAACCTTTTCAGAATATCTTGTTGAATCACCCACTTTTAGCCTCCATCTCGGGCTTCGTACAAGATAGAAAATCACTCTCTTGTTGAGTATAAAAGACTCTCTTGTTGAGTCAACCCGCTTTTAGCCTCCATCTCGGGCTTCGTACGAGATAGAAAATCACTCTCTTGTTGAATATAAAAGACTCTCTTGTTGAGTTAACCAACTTTTAGCCTCCGTCTTGGGCTTTGTACAAGACATAGAAAATCACTCTCTTGTTGAGTATAAAAGACTCTCTTGTTGAGTCAACCACTTTTAGCCTCCGTCTTGGGCTTCATACAAGACACATATAAAACACTCTCTTATTGAGTATAAAAGACTCTCTTGTTGGGTCAATTAACTTTTAGATTCTCTTGTTTAGTCAATTTCCTTTTAGCCTCTATCTCGGGCTTCGTACGAGACAACAAAACACTCTCTTGTTGAGTATAAAAGACTCTCTTGTTGGGTCAATAAACTCTCAGACTCTCTCGTTGAGTCAATCACCTTTTCAGACTCTCTCGGTGAGTCCATCTTCCCTTTTCGCCTCCATTTCGGGCTTCATACGAGACACCAAATTACTCTCTTGTTGAGTATGACAGACTCTCTTGTTGAGTCAAACCCTTTTAGCCTCAATCTTGGGCTTTGTACAAGACAGAAAGAACATTTTCCCCGAAAAAGTCAACTTCTAGCCTCCTCTTAGGCTTTGTATAAAGAAAGCCCCGGTTGAGTCAATCAACCTTTTAGCATCAAAGTTGTGCCTTGCTCACAGCATACAAACATCAACAACTCCTCTTTAGAGATGACAAATTCTCTCTCAACCCTTCAGCTTCACATCTTGGGCTTTGAACAAGATACAAATAGACCCTTCAGCTTCACATCTTGGGCTTTGAACAAGATACAAATCACCCCTTTAGCTTCAATCTTGGACTTTGAACAAGACACCAAAACACCTTTTTCCTCCCTTAGAATAGGAGGAACTACGATCGCTCTGATTTCCCTGTTTCGGGAATACGTAGGCATAAGATTGCAAAAATCTTAGCGAGCACACTAATCAAAAACCCAAAATCCCGTACCTTCATACATCAATCGAAAAGCATCAGACCTAACATCTTAAAACCTCACAAATGGTCCAAACATTCTATTCTTAACAAAATAACCGAAGAGGGGCCCACGTCTTAATAGCATCTGTAAACTAACAGTCGGCTGTTTAAACTCAGTATGCAAGCAGGGTTAATTGGAGACATCTATTTCCCTTCCTTAATCAGCTCAATAGGATAAAAAATGAATCGAATTGTAGTGCCCAAGCGATAGTGATTCAAGACCACAAAAATCGCGCTACAGTATGTACGTATTCTAATTGTTGGCATTTTAGATGAAGCAATCATTTATCTGATTTGGGTGTCATCTTTGTTTACCTGTTTATCTTTGATTTGAACCGCTATATACATATACTCTTCAGATCTGGATCTAAGATGATTATATATTTTGTTCTAAACTCTAGAAATATATTTAGGCTTAACACTTGCGTGAGTATCAGCTCTTAATGCTCTGTGTTGGTTTTTGTTGCGTGAGACATCACCAATGAGGCAATACGGTCGATCTCTTGACGTTGCGTTAGACATAACCTCGGTCATGGGTGATACGTGAGGATATTAGGCGAATGATTGATTTATGTATAATATGATTAGAAGAATGCATGTGTTATCAATTGATGAGATCCAATTCCAACAAGGCTCCGTTTATAATTCACTCTTTATTTTATATTTTCAGTCTTTACATTTTCCGTCTTTGCTTTTGGTTCCCTTTTAAACCAGAACTTTTGAACCATAAGTTTAGAAATATAAAGACCATCGAATGGCTTTCTTTCCCTCGCACTGATCCCTGTGGATACGACAAAACTGGGTTACTTATATATTTTTGCTTGCTGTTATTCTAGCTTCAACACTACCATAAGCTTTTTCTCCTTGGATTCACACCAATCGGTAAGCCAAGATAATTAAAAGGTGTATATATAATTTCACATCTAAGAACAACTACTGCATCCTCAATTTAGTTTCAATTAATATTTATTCCTACGATTCTGCTTTTGTGAAAATTGACCTTTAATCATGACATTGCCTCAATCAACAATAAGTTTGCTTTGATAATTTTGATATTCACCCAATCCTTCTCTCCAATGATTAGAGTATCGTCTGTATACTACAGATGAGTGAACCTTTTGTTACCGTTGTCAAATTTGTATCCTTTGAATTTTTTCAACTTTACTGCTCTTTTTATCAGAATATTGAAACCTTCTGCAGCTGCAAGGAACAAAAATGTTGACAATATGTCTCCTTGTCTAAGCCCACATCCCATATTGAGTTCTTTTGTAGGGATACCATTTATCAAAATGAGAATGAGACCGATTTTAGGCATTCTGCAATCCACTTCATCCACCTATTGTTAAATCCCATTTTCAAAATCATACTCTCAAGGAACTTCCAGTTTACTGAATCGTATGCCTTCTTGAAACCAACTTTAAACAAAATTATCTCTTTTCTCCTTTTTCTATCCTCTTCCACAATTTCATTTGCAATTAAGATCCCGTCTAATATTTGCCATCCAAAAATGAATGTTGTTTGCATTTCTGAAATGATTGAGCTGGTCACTGTTTTTATTCCATTAGCCAAAACTTTAGATATCACTTTATAAATGCACCCAACAAGCGATATTGGCCTAAAGTCTGATATTCTCAACATATTTTTGTTCTTCAGTATCAAGACTATAAATGAGCTATTTTCCCCCTTTGTCATTCGACCGTTCAAGTGGAATTCAACCATAAAGCTAAAGAAATATGTTTTTATGTCTTCCCCAAATTCCTTTATAAAAACAAAATTTACAGCGTCTGGACTTGGGTTTTTTTAGCAGTCGCATTCTTAGACAGCCTACCGAATTTCCTCTTCCATGAATTCTCTGACCAGATCAATACTTTGAGCATATGTAATCCTTTTAACTCGCACATTATCAAGGGTTAGTCTCACCCCTCGCCGTAAAGTGATTGTGAAAATGCTCAAAAATTGCCCTTTTAATTTCCTCCCCTTCTATAAGTCTCTTGTTGTTCATTTTCAAGCATAAAATCTCATTATTTTTTCTTTGTTTGTTTACACGCCCATGAAAATATTTGGAGTTTGTGTTGCCCTTTTTTAGCCATCGAGATCTTGCCTTTTGCCATTGGATACTACAGTTGAGATTAGAAAACTTATATATCATCGCTGACAGTTCTTTCTTACTTTGAAGCTCTTCTTCCGATAGTCTCATTGTTCTTCTTTGATTTCAAGCCTATTAAATTTCTCTTTCGCCACTTTAATTTTCTCTCCCAAATTTTGATTATGATTTGTATGCCACTCCCCGAGTCTCATTTTAATCTGTTTCAATTTTTCTTTCAGCACAAACATTCCACAACCTTCCACGCTCAACCTTCTCCATTATTCCTTATCAAATCTGTGGTATCCCTCAATGTCTTTCTAACAACTTAACATATGAAACAACTTTGGTCCCCAATTATTATTTGATTCGCAAAGCACTATCAGACAATCATCCGATAAATTCTTATCTAGGCACCATTGACTGCTTGCAGGCCAAGTCATAACCCACACTTCTGATAAGAGAAATCTGTCAAGTCTGCTCATTGCCAAACCTCCCATTCTAGCCCATATGAATCTTCTACCATAGAGCGGCAAACCACCAATTCTGACTCTAAGATGAAATTGTTAAAAGCTGTCATTTCTTCTTTCCTTAAATTTTTCTGAATAACATTAAAATCTCCCATCAAGCTTATTCTTTCATCTTTCTTTGTCTCCAACATTGTTAGCAACTTATCCCATAATGTTTCTAACTCTGAATTATATTTTTGATTTCCTTCCCCAAATCTCTCACATCTCCGACGACCTTTTTCCTTCCCACCTTTTGCTCCTACGATTAATTCTTGTAATATATCTCCTTCTTCTCCTTTGTATACTAACCCATATTCTTTCCTGATAAGTGCAAATTGTAGCTATTTTTGTATATAAGTTTTGTTGCACTTATCGATACTTTTTGTTACAAATGTTCGAATAAACCCCGCTGTGTTTGTAAATACGTTTACTTTACGTTATAGTGTATATATTGCGTTATCGTGTAAATATAATTGAGTTTAATTGATTTACATTTATTTTTGCAGGTATTCAATCAAGGATATCTTGCCATTTTTGTATAGACATTGAATAAGCTTTCCATCGCTTCAAACCGGGCGAAAAACGAAGTTACGGTTCAAAAGTTACGAATAAAACAGTGCTGGATTTTTGCTGTCTACTGTCATGCTGAGCCTTAGCAGGGCCGGGCGACGCAGCGCCGGGCGGTACTTCTAGCGCCGAGCGCTCCAGAACAATACTGGAACTTACAAAATAAGTTGCCTTTCGCCGCCGGGCGCCCCAGGATACCGCCGGGCAAAACTGGACTGGCAGAAACACCATTAAAGGGTCAAAAACACAATTTTTAGAGTATGGTTTTGGGGTTTTGTGATCCCAACTCCATCAAACTTCATTTTTCAGTAGATTAGCTTGAAAACAACATTGAAGCTTGCATGTGGATGATCCGAGGAGGATTTCTCATCGACCGGCTCTGAAAATCCGCGAGATGTTTGGGTTATTCCTCTTCTTCTTTATGTATTCTTTTGTGTTGGGTTTTTGTATAGTTACTCTAAACATATGTATCTTTGTTGATCATAATATTGTATAAAATCTGCTTTACAAATCATTATCGATGTCTTCCTTGATCTTTTTGCATTTATGTTTGGATTTGTGTTGTGTTAGAGATAAACATCATGAATCTTGATTAGTGATGGATATCTATTGTCTAGATGCTAGAGATAGATTTAGAGAATAATCTTTTTGGTGTTGGAACTTAATGTCTTTCGTGTTTCGAGGCGTCGTGCGCGAGAGTGACGACGAGAGTAATATGGTTGCTCTCTCAGCTCAGTGTGCCAGAGATGGACACTGTTGTGAGTGATACTGGATGATTTTGACGAGTATTGTAGTATAGTGAAAATGGTCGACAAATTTATGTTTATGACTAGTGGATTATATGTATGCTTGATAAGTTTATTTTCTCTGAAGAATGAATTCTTTTTATGTTCATATTTACTTTTCTGTTTTCTTGTTTGAAACACATTTAAACCTAATCTCATAAACGCGAGAGATTGTCGAACGACATTCTTTCCCTCGAACCGATCTCTGTGGACACGACATAAATCCCGGAGGAAATTCTTCCGAAAATAAATATTTTTGCTTGCCGCTTTACCGCTCCAACAAAATGGCGCCGTTGCTGGGGATTGGTTTTGATATTGAATCGCATTGCGATAGTTTCTTTGTTTTTGAGTTTTGTAGATATCGTACATATTGTCTATTTTCACTTGTTTATATTGATACTTGTACATTTTAACGTTTGTTCAAGTGTTGTATACATTTTGTTCCCGCAACGTTTGTTTAAGTGTTTGGTTAGGGCACTTGCTTTTGGTTTGCACGGTGAGGCATTACCAAGGCATGAAGGAAGGAAGTTGCTAGCTAAGCATTGTAAAGGCGTCGAGCTTACGACGTAAAACAAGCATGTTTTCTTTTGTTGTTTGTTTGTTTCGTTATTACTTTTTCATTTTAGCTTAGGTAGTGTGGTGAACATTCATTAAACAAGTTGTACTCGGATTTTTCGTAAATTCTCAAATCTTCAGTTTACAACTTGTTTAATGAATTCTCTGCCAGTTTTTCAGTTTGTTTATATTAATAGTTTTTGTGTTTGTCAATGAACTTGTTTTGAGTAGCTTGAGGAAATTTGGTGATGTTCCAAGTTTGATCGTTTCAACTTGCGGATGTATGGTAATGTTATTGTTAAGTTTTGTACACGTCCAAGGTATGTGTTTATCGCTTTCTAGACTTTAGCATATTCATGATACTTAGGCTTTTTACAACTTCTATGCGATTCATTCTTTTGTATACTTGTTCATATGTGAATTACTTTAGTTCCCACCCTTTTTGTGAGGAAGCCTTCTATTGTTCATATATGCACGGAGTACCAACATTCTTGTTTTAACTCGATTTTATTATGCTTAATCTTTTATTTGTGTTGATTATATGAAAGCATGAAAAGGATCAAGGCATTTTTGTTTCATTTTAAGCACAACTACCTTAGCCGAATAGTTAATTCACCTTGTGAGTATGTGATCATTTGTAACCCCTTTGAGCCTTTGGTCATTATCCATGTTATTTGAGCTTGATGCTTGTCTATGAGTGTCAAATTCTTTTTTTTTTGTGGATCTTGATTGTTGTTTTTACTTGAACCCTCAACTTTGTGTTGTTGTATGAATTTTTACCTTGCCTTAGAAAGTAGGGAGTATTCACATGATGATGTGGTTGAACTCAAGTTGGGGAGAGAATGATTGTTTACTCATTGGTTGTTTTCTATGAGGATGAAAAAGAAAAGAAAAAAGAGAAAAATATGAAAAAGAAAAGAAAAAAATGTGAAAAAGAAAGAAAAAGAAAAGTTTTGAAAAAGAAAAACAAAAAGAGTTCAAATAATAATGCTAAATAAGTATTGTGTTTTTGTGTAACACTTGGAATTTTGGAAGAAGTTTATTGGAATTTTGTGTTTGAACTTTTGTGAGTTGATCACTCCCTTAGGTTTAGCAAGTTTTTGTTTCAATTACCTTTAGAAATTGCCCATTGTTTGTTTACCCGACCACGCTACAACCTTGAAAGTCCTTGTGATTCTTGTCTTTGTATGTTCAATGTGAATTTTTGGATGGTTGCATAATTTAGTCTATTGTTTGCATGATTGTTGTGTGAGTGATAAGTATCTCATTTTGTGTTTTTCATCTACCGATGATTGTTTTTGCTAGGTGTGATTCACTTCGGAACTTGTGTTGTTTTAGGATGTTTGGCATGATTTTTGTATTTTGCATTTGTTTCGTGACTATGTTATCGTCGTAGTTTAGTGGTAAGTATTTACTTTGTGTGTACCGTTTTTCATTTGAGCCATTCATTTGTCCGTTTTTCAAAACTTGTTGATTCTTGATTCTTTGGCTTTCACTCTGTTTCTTTGAGTTGTTTGATTTTTGTTTGAGGACAAACAATTATGTAAGTTGGGGAGAGTTTGATAAGTGCAAATTGTAGCTATTTTTGTATATAATTTTTGTTGCACTTATCGATACTTTTTGTTACAAACGTTCGAATAAACCCCGCTTTGTTTGTAAATACGTATACTTTACGTTATAGTGTATATATTGGGTTATCGTGTAAATATCATTGAGTTTAATTGATTTACATTTATTTTTGCAGGTATTCAATCAAGGATATCTTGCCATTGTTGTATAGAGCATTGAATAAGCTTTCCAGCGCTTCAAACCGGGCGAAAAACGGAGTTACGGTTCAAAAGTTACGAATAAAACAGTGCTGGAATTTTGCTGTCTACTGTCATGCCGTGCCTTAGCAGGGTCAGGCGACGCAGCACCGGGCGGTACTTCTAGCGCCGGGCGCTCCATAACAATATTGGAACTTGCAAAACAAGCCTCCTTTCGCCGCCGGGCGCCCCAGAATACCGCCGGGCGAAACTGGACGGGCAGAAACACCATTAAAGGGTCAAAAACACAATTTTTAGAGTATGGTTTTGGGGTTTCGTGATCCCAACTCCATCAAACTTCATTTTTCAGTAGATTAGCTTGAAAACAACATTGAAGCTTGCATGTGGATGAGCCGGGGTGGATTTCTCATCGACCGGCTTTGACAATCCGCGAGATGTTTAGTTTATTCCTCTTCTTCTTTATGTATTCTTTTGTGTTGGATTTTTGTATAGTTACTCTGAACATATGTATCTTTGTTGATCATAATATTGTATAAAATCTGCTTTACAAATCATTATCGATGTCTTCCTTGATCTTTTTGCATTTATGTTTGGATTTGTGTTGTGTTAGAGATAAACATCATGAATCTTGATTAGGGATGAATATCTATTGTCTAGATGCTAGAGATAGATTTAGAGAATACTTTTTGGTGTCAGAACTTAATGCCTTCCGTGTTTCGAAGTGTCGTGCGTGAGAGTGACGACGAGAGTAATACGGTTGCTCTCTCAGCTCAGTGTGCCAGAGATGGACACTGTTGTGAGCGATACAGGATGATTTTGACGAGTATTGTAGTATAGTGAAAATAATCGACAAATTTATGTTTGTGACGAGTGGATTATATGTATGTCTGATAAGTTTATTTTCTCTGAAGAATGAATTCTATTTAAGTTGATATTTACTTTTCCGTTTTCTTGTTTGAAACACATTTAAACCCAAACTCATAAACGCGAGAGACTGTCGAACGACATTCTTTCCCTCAAACTAATCTCTATGGACACGACATAAATTCCAAAAGACATTCTTCCGAAAATAAATATTTTTGCTTGCCGCTTTACCGCTCCAACATTTCCCCAAATTCCACACATCTCCGACGACCTTTTGCTAGTAGCTGCTTTAAAGATAGGTTGATAGCTATAATAAAGCACTCTCCGTTCTTACTTTGCTTTTATCATTAGTTATATTTCCCTTTTTGCTTGTTTGGTGTTCAAACTCGTTGGATGGGTATTAGATAAATTTATTTTTGAAAAAAAAAAAACTAATTACTATTTGTATGATACCCACAAAACAAGATAAGAAATGGTGGAGACTACCACGTGTCCTTTCTGTTTCACATTTGGAAGTTTATGATCCTATGATGAGTGCAAAGAAAATATGAGTTGTAGAATATAAGGTCAAAGTTGTTAGGCCAAGTTGGCCGGTAAGTTCTAAATAAGCTTTTTCTGAGAACGACGTCAACCCACAAATAATGACGACTTCTCCTCCCCCCGTATCTTTTCCGTGATTTCCGCTCAAATTCAAATACCCATGATGACCCACTTTCCTTTTCGCTGCAAACTGTGTTTCCTCCCCAACATTGTTCATAGTAATAATAATGAGTCAATTCCAAATTGCACAAAACCACAAAAGAAGTTCACATGGGTACCAAATTTATATTCTATTGAAACCCATCAAAGTGGTCCATCAATAACTATTTATGAACAAAAAACAGTTTTACTTTCAAAGAAAATCAAGTACTCATCTTTTGTCCACTCTACAACTTTATGTAAATACAAGTTCTAAAAGCGTTCAACCATATCAACGCATATTTTTCATTCATAGAATCAAAAGTTGGTACCTCCCAACCAACCACAAGCAAAGCCTCATTGTCATTGTCATGACTCATGAGTTGCATTTATTTTTATACTACTATATGTTAGATTTATTTCATGATAATATATTGCACCATGCTAAAGATTCCCTTTTGCATTGGTAGCTTATGCATTCACATTGAACCGGATATGGTTATTCTCTTAATTAAAATAAGCACTCTCAAAAACTTTGGCTTTCTCGTTTGCAATTCCAGCTTCTGGTTTCTTTGCTAGTTTATATCCTCTCTCCTGAAAACAAGAAAGAAATATGAAGCAATAACAATAATAATCAGTGAACAATGAATATGGTGATATATATCATATCATACAATCATAAAATGCACTTTTCAACAAAACTTCACGACGTACCAGCAAACGCCATAAGAAAGCAGTGCCGTCTCTCTTCTTGATTTGCTTCTCAATTACTTCAATAGCTGAATTGAAATTCATCACAATTGAAGATGACTGATGATGCGTTTGAAAAATTAAACAAAAAGTTTGAGATTTTACCCTTCATTGCATCTCCGTTGTTCAGCAACATGACGTACCAAACTTCGTTGAATACATCAACTTGTTCATCAGATGCACCAATTATCTTCACATAATCATGATTTGCATTATTAAATCCCAAAAAAGAAACAAGTGAAGACACAATAGTGAAGATTGAAGAAGTTTAATTAATATAACCTTGCAATCATTTGCATCAAAATCTGGACCAAATAATTCAAGTCCATGTCTGTAGTCACCTCTTCCATATGCAAAGAGTGCTTCTGCAAGCTAGGTTGAAATAAAGAATTGGAGACAAGAATTTTAACCAAGAAAATTCAAAATATAGTTACCGTGTATGTGCTAATTGCTTCTCAGATCTAGGGCCTGTTTGGATTAACAGGTTAATTAAACACTTATAGTATAAAAGTTTAGTATATAAGTGTTTATGTATAAACTATTTTAATAACAAAAGATAAAACAGAATCAAACTGATTTCATATAAACTTTGATTTTTCTGATTTCGTATAAACTATAAATTGTTTTCATAACTATCTTTAGAGAACTTAAGGAAATAAGTTGAAAACAATTTATGGACATATCATAAGTTGTTTTCGTAAGCTCTAACAAACAGTTACACAAATGCTTATGGCTATAAATCAGCTTAACTAAGTTGATCCAAACAGACCCTTTGTCTAAGACTCTTATATAATAATATTTTTAGTAACATTACTAGTTAAGGTTGTATGCAACAAATAACCACTAACTAACTGATTAGGCATAGTATGGTAGTCAGTTTTCATATAATCACAGTGGCAACTGAAGCATACCATCATTCCTTTCTGCATTATTTGTTGCTTCTTTTTAGTCATTCTCAAAATCCTACAGTACGATAACATGTTATTACAATTCATACCATACTGCATCTAAAACACTTTCTGTAAATATAACACTTCAACCTGTCTTTTAAGCCCTTGAGAAGATCTTCTGATTTAGCAATTTGTCCAGTCTTTGCTAAAGCCCAAACTGTCAATACATCAAGGTGCCACTCTAAATACCAGTTTGCCTAAACATAGGATACATACAAGATTTGTAAAAAAAAGAAAAATTTAGCATTAATATCCTAAAACTGAAAAATGAGCTCAAGTTTTCCCCACATAATACGAAGTATATAGTCTACAGAAGGTACATCAAAATCATCATAAAGAAGCATGAAATGTGTTGAGAGTTCCACATCAAATGAGATAAGGTCTGAAAATGTGTTAATAAGTGGGAGACATCTCTCTCCTTACAAACCAGTTTTGTTAGAGTTGAGTTAGGTCAAACTTAAATAATAAAATGGTATCAGAGTCTCTCGACGATTCATTGGTCAGATCACACTAGTGTTGACTATTGACTACGAGAGCCCCACATCAGATTAGACGAGGCTTAAAAATGTGTTTATAAGTGAGAAACATACTTCACCTTAGAAGCCGATCTATAAGAATTGAGTTAGACTCGACTCAAATTACAAAGAAAATAATGTTATTTAATTGGAATTTATATTTTTATATTTAACGTGCATTTCCTCTGGAAAACTATAAGTTTATGAACTCAAATAGTTTGATCTTGATAAATATATTTGTTTTTCTATTTTAGGGTTATTTGGTAACTTCTCTTCTCTGTATTCTCTGTACTGTGTCCCAAATTCACATTATAGTAATCACGATTTTTCTGTCCAAAATGTGCACTGGAAGTATAACTAGTTTAATGTTCGTCTAATTTTCAATACATTGGAAGAGAATGCATTTAAAGATTGAATCTATCCAATGTGCGAGGGTTGAGAATTTAAATTAATATTTCAAGTTGCACAATGAAACATCCTACCAAATGACCATTTACATTGATGATGTATCATTCTCTGTGAACCCATAACTTACTTGAACAGCTAGGCAATCTGCAAGCTTCTCGAGCCTATCACCAAAAAAGTCCAATTCATCACGTACACAAATCCGCAGAAGCAGAGCCACAGCATTTAAGTAAACCTATGTTCAAATGAGGTTGGAATTCACTACAAAGGAAAGAAAGCGAGAAACTATTAGTAGTAACGAAGTTAATAAAATTGTTTACCTCGGGACCCACTGCATCGGTTTTGTCTAACTCCTTCCATATATAATTGTCATATACCTCGAGCACGCTTTGCATTGGAGCATTGCCTTCTAAGTAACAAAGTGCAACATGCCACCAATTGTGTGTCAACCTGAAAGTATGGAAACTCATCGGCTGATTAATAATTTAATACAAAATGAGACAAAGCCATGGTCAAATGAATAAAATGCTTACATAAAAGATAAGTAAGAACTCCATGATGATGAACATTCTTCCATGAACTTAACAGCTTCTCTAAAACGGCACTCGTACTGAAGAACATGACATAACTGTATAACAAATTTCAATCATTTTTACATCAACTATTGAGGTCATAAATTATAAAAAGTTTTCGTTGCAATACATTTCAGAGACACTTTCAATTTCATAAAGGTAGAGTGGACATTTCCAATTTTTGACAAATACATTGACCTACAGCATGTTGTGACCAGCCGTCTTGGTTGTTGATTTCGAATCCTCTTTTGGCAGCTACCTCGGCGTCTTTCATTCGTCCAAGCTCTAACAAAGGAAACGCAAGCATGCCATGTATATAACTTTCTCCTTCGTTTTGAGGTAGAACCTGTGAGACTTAGAAGGACAGGGTACTCATACATTTTTTCAATAATAGTAATAATTAATATGAACCACAAAGATAAATAAGCCAAACTGAAAATCGTATGGAGAAAGTTACATTTTGTTTTGATGATCAGAATGAGAGAGTATGACAGGTTAAGAGAAATTATGAATTTATGATTAAGCATAATATGTTGTTCCTAATGTTTGGCATAACTTAGAAGTTTGAATGATAAAAAAAAATGTTCAACAAAAGTAAACACTAACATGTTATAGTTATTAAGAAATGTGGTTAGGCCTAACTCAACCCTACAAAACCGGTTGGTAGAGTGAGGATCGCCCCCACTTATAACACATGCTCAGGTCATATGTTATTCGATGTGGGACTCTTAACAATAGTCATTATAAATTTTTAGGTTAAGAAATTAGGTTGATTATATATTCCGTAGGTGAAAACAAATTTAGGCATCAAAATTCTCTCAAATTTCAAATCTCTGCTCCACTTCTTGAGGCAACGCAACCAAAGGAAGCCAAAATAATACAGTTTGTGTAAGATTTTTCTGTTATATCATTAACATTTTGGCTAATTTTTGAAACAACACACAAGATACAAAGTTTTTTTCACTAATAAGACTCTACCTTAGGAAAAATTGATATTTGTTTGTACAAACAATAAAAGAAATGAAAGAAAAATGTTTTGCAATTGAAAAGGAACCTGATTAACAAGGGATAAAGAAAGATCAGGCCGACCCATGTAGAAGCACAAGACCTGTGCTCTCTTTAGAGAAACCAAATCTCTTGGGAACTCCTTTAGAAGCTTCAAATACAAACAAGTCTTGTTAATCAAGAAAATTTGAATATAAACATCCATGAATCTCAAACCATAAGTGCAGACACGCCTACTCAATCATACTGAGTAGGATGACAATGCAGCAGGGCTGGTAATGCTTAAACCCGTTCCCGCCCCGCCCGTTGTCATGCCTACTCAACAGAGATACTTACGTTAGAATGCAACTCAATAGCTATATCATCGTCTCTATCTGCAGACATCAAATAACTGATGGCATCGAAAACTAGCTTCTCGTACAAGGTTGCGTGTTCCTGTTAACAACAAAATCATAATCATGTATGAATTTTCTTAACTTTTTGTTCTTCTCTATTTTCTCCAATGTATGATTTTAGTCCCTCAAATTTTGATCTTAACTAAGCTAACAAACTTTTAACTAATTCGTAACTAAAACTAACCAACTTATAACTACATACATTTAACCCTAACAAATATATAATGAGTCTCTAATAACATCTAAAAGCATATATTTTTCAAAATTGATTATGTTAATGTGTAATTTAAGTAATGTTATCTCAACTAAACAGTTTAATTGCGTGATTAAACTAATCTAAAAAAATGAATTGTAAGAAGTAATGAGAGGATAGAAACACATACAAGATGCGACTCAGCGGTGTGAAGTAAAGAGGTAGCACGAGAAGAATCAGAGGAGTAGATAAAATGAGCTGCTAAGGTGTTGGCTAACACACAGTAGTTATCATGGGTTACTGATTCCAGAATCACGCGCCTCTCTCTACCGTAGCTGAGAACCTTCATTCAGAAAATCGAAAGGGTTTTCAACAAACAGAAGAAGAAGATGAAGAAGAAGAAAAAGAGATTGATTTGAAACCTGTTGATAGTAGGAATTGATGGTTGAAATGCAGAGTTGAGAGGAAGTTGTGACATCGTAGCCACAACCGTCTAATTTGATCCTTCCTGCCATTGTTCTTGACTCCTCTTTTTGGTGTGTGTTGAGTTCCCAAAGTAAGTAACCGTAACTAACTAGATCGTCACTTTCAGAGGTGCTTTAGTTAATGCCAATCCTAAGTGCCTCGTCACACCCCTATCTTCCTCTCTCTTAATATCTGTCAATTTTTGCCAATGTTTGTGTTTTTTTTTCTTTCTTTCACATCTTCTTTAATTGTTTATCCATCAATGCATTTTGTTTTAGATAAAACTAGTAAGAGACCCGTGCGGGAGCACGGGTAAATTTATTTTGATATTGCAAAAATAATTATTTTAGATATATCTCTTAAAATGTTATTTTAATTGAGAAAGTACACGAAAAAATTATAAATTAAAATATTAAAAAAAAAAACAATATTATGATACAATAAGGCTTAAATCATTCGATAAGGTTTGATCGTTGCTGATATATAATTGTTTTTATAAAATCATTAATAATTGCAAATATTTAAAATAAATATGTAGCAAATCACCAACTAAATAAATCCAATATGCTTAATACCTATAAATATGTACAAATATCACTAATAAATATAAATATTTACAAATATTTTGTTGATTAAAAAAAAAAGGTATTGTCGTGTTAGTGTCCCGTGAACATAATGAATTTCAATGATAAAAGTTACAAGAGTTGATAGCTTGGTGTTTTCACTGCAATCCAACAGATTCTTCAGGTCTTCATCACAAATAGGTATTGTTATGGTAGTGACCCGTAAGGATTTGAATAAGCATTTTAGATGGATTATTTACTCTGGTGATAATATTTCTGAGACCAAAAATGGCACCATGTGTGCACAGTACCAGTGATTGCAAAACCAAATCAAATGGCGTAGGATGGAAAATGTTGAACGAAAAATTGTATAATTGCAAGGTCGAGTATTTATATTGGACATGCCCACCATCAATTTTAACTCACCTTTTTCTTAACGCTTACTTTCATAAGTTCACTGGTTAGGAGATAACTATTCAAAACACAATCAATCATTAATGTAAACAGTTCACTCAATTCTAATTTAAATTTTAATTTGCCAGACTAAGACAGAGACCAAACCCGTGAACTTGATGGATTATTTTTACTTCCACTACCGATTTCAAACAATCACAGACCTCATTTTGTTGAACAAATCCACAACACACAATTGGTTTTGTCGGACAAATCCACCAAATAAGAAACTAAGGACTATGATTTGTGCCAGGCACGAGAAAATAAAACTCTACTACTAAAAAACTACAATCAACAATAGCATGGATTCATAATAAAAGGAAAATTTGAGTAGAAAAACACTAACTTCTTTACTAATAATGAAAAATTCGAGTAGAAAAACAAAAGTATACAGCACACAGAAATTGAGAAGTGGTAGCTTAACTTTCAAATTGGCAACAATAACCTCACATTTGAATGTCAAGAAATTGATGATCAGAATACAATATACATTAAATAAATTTTTTAAAAGAAAATCAGTATTGCACCAACACCATTGTTCTGAAAAACTGGTACACCCGGTCAATATAACATAGTGGAGTACTACTTGAAACTCAGGTGACTCAGGGCATTGATTTTGATTTGGGTTTACAACAGGAGTCAAAATGAAGTATCTCCAATAACCTTGGTACAATCTACTCTACAACATCATTTATATCATGGTTGTTAGGTGAGTGCAACAGATTGGGAGATCAAACGATCTCACGCAACATTCATCCTTTGCCGCAGCGACACAGTTTGACAACCATGATTGATATCCTTCATAGTTCAGACAATAGTCAGGCGTACCAAAAAAAAAGAAACTAAGGACTAAGGCTAAAACGACTAAAGACCTATTCACTACATACATCAAATTATTGTTGTTTTCCTCAATTATATAAACCTAAAACTATTCTAATTCCAATTTTTCACAGAAGCCAACTAATTGAAAGCCTTCTGTTCTCTTCATTTTGAAGCCTACAACAACCAACAACATAGGGTAAAAAATGGCTAGATGTTGTATGCATTCGGTTGTATACTGGAATCTGACTTCACAACCATACTTTGTTTCTTAGCTGTATAAAAAGAAAAAAAAAATGATATCAGTGCCTCAGAACCAAGAGCCATGGATAAACAGAATACACTCAATATCCTTATTTAAAAACATGAATATTCATTGTATTTCACATGCAAATGTGGTTGAACATCATCAATAAAGCAGGGAGAACGAATGAAAAATAAGACTATATCAGAAAGCATCAATTTGGTTTGGAAAATTTCACAGCAGAATAAAAGAACCACTTTTCACAATACAGTTTGGAAAATTTCACATCCACCACATTTGTATACATCATGAACCATACCAAAGCTTCAAAGTAACCATCTCAATTCTACAATAATCGTACACTGGAAGTGTATTTTCATTCAGTTCTGTTTTCACTATATATAAGATTATCAGTCCATTGTTTAAGTGAAAACCAATGCAATTACTAAGGAGAAATCTCTCTTTCAGAAGAATCTCTCTTCCTCCATCTGGGACATAAATGGTAAGGTTTAAATCTGTACCTGATCATATTATTGTTGTCGAAGAAACTGTATCAACTCTTGTTTGTTTATCTTGCTGCCCCAAGTGTTTGTCATATACACAAGTGTAT
Source organism: Lathyrus tuberosus (assembly GCA_022829125.1). Classification (NCBI taxonomy): domain Eukaryota; kingdom Viridiplantae; phylum Streptophyta; class Magnoliopsida; order Fabales; family Fabaceae; genus Lathyrus; species Lathyrus tuberosus. The sequence continues at coordinate 488,998 of JALAZF010000199.1, read as the reverse complement.
AAAAAGTGATGGTCCCCTGAATCTACATCTAATTTTAAGAGGGCCTCATGATAATTTTACCAGTTTGTGTACTGCAATCAAATGAACTTTAATGAATTAGTAAACTTACATGTTTGTATATTGTAGCAAGAAAGAAATGACGATTGAAAATAAAAGCAAACTAAAATTATGCTCTAAAGCCAACTTCTAACCAATGTAAATGAAAGTAATGTTTTGTGTGGATGTTAAAGGAAAAATCAAATGGATATATAGCTTTAAGGGCATTAATATTTTAAGAAGCCAATGAATAGAATTTGCTGGTATGGCCTTAAGACTTCGGACACATACACGGACACCGACACGTAGGCACCGGTAATAATTTGAAAACTGAATAAATTAAATTTAATCACAAGTGTCGGTGTTAATGTCCGACGTGGAAAAGGACATTGCCTTTTTTCAGAGGTGTTTGTGAAACAGACCTTTGCATACTCAGTGTTGCTAAATTTCTCTACGCAGCAGTGTTATAGAGCTGCTAGTTGACAATAATTTGTACTCAAAACCTTATCGGGGTGAAATAGCAATTTGTTCAAATTCCGTTGTGTTATAGCATTATAGTACCCTTGTTTGACAGCATTGAGCACAGTAACTAAGAGGGTCTTTGATGGGGTATCTTAATGGGTTTTTAAGTTAAGAGTTACTTCTTATTTGATATTTGATTTCCTACTTGAAGAGGTTCATTTTTATCACTGATATAACAACACTTAATTGCAAAATGCATACCTCTCTGCATATAGGACACTTTGACTCTGGAGTTGCAGCTTTAAGGCCTTGGAAAATCATCACAGATGCAGCAGAGCAAGCACAGGACTTGCAGAAGATGTGGCCACAACCCAAAGCATATGGATTGAAAACAAAATCCTATCATATCACAATCAAAGCATGTATAATAGTTAGTGTCTTACTGAAATATTTTTTTTTCATATTGTGGTAATGAATTCAGGACTTACCAGGCAAATTGCACAAGTTATATCATACTCAAGCTTAATAGAATCTGGAAGAGTCAATGTCATTAGAGCATTAGTCATATTAAAATCACATGAAAAGTGACCACGAATTCCATCAAGCTCGCAACCATCTAGTCCACTTGTATTCAGATAAAAAGCACCTAATTCAATCAGCCAAGGTGAATGTAAAAGCTCAATATGCTCAGCATGCATCTTAGATTTGAAATTCTCCCCATTCATAGAGCTGTGCACCTGATGTAAAATAGTAAAGGATATTAGATATATAGTTATAAGTGTTATCTTCTTCGTTTTCATATGAGATATTATAGTAATAAAGGATGGAGTGAACCCAAAAAACATTAACTGTGTAGAGGGTTACATCACGTGAAAATTGTCTCAGTTGATACATACTTTATCATATTTCTTAAGTATTTTCCTCATTGCAATTGCATTCATCGAAATATACTCGATTAGAATTCTCCCTTCTTGGGACAGGGCTTCTTTATCGTTTTTAAAACACTGGCGCAAACACGATACATATCTTTGAAGTCCTTTTGCAATATGAAGATTTAGGAGATGTTGAACTCTCGAACTAAAGTATCCTGCTATATCTGGTAATCTTACTTATTGAATGGGATTAATCCTTGTGAAAAATAGATGGCATAACCACGATGATCAACCACACATTTCACTCTGTTTGGATCATGCGCATCTTCAGGCTTTAAAGAGGTAACTGCAGTGCTGAAAACTGCATCTGGCGCTGCCTGTAAGGAGCAAGATAAAATACAGTATTCGTGGAAGAATATAATATTTCCTTTTGGACATAAAGTTATGATTCTTAGATGTAATGATCCTCAATATAACCTGATGCAACTTTGATGTACAATTCGAAAAAGTGGATTCACAATTTATTTCAAGAGTTAAAGTGCACATATTGATTACAGCTTAAAGTAAATAATAATTAATTCATAGAACTTTCATTTTCTGACATGAAAAGAATAATTATTTTTGTTCAAATTGTACCTGCAAAGCTTTGACAACACCATCTATTATTTCAGGTTCAATAAGTGGTTCATCACCTTGAATGTTTACAACAATATCATAATGAAAATGAATTGAGTAACTGATTAGACATTATAAGGACATTTTTGCATTTGACAAATCAAAGGCATAGCTTATGCACCACAGTAAAATTATTGGAACTCACTTTAAATGTGATAGTACAGCTCCAGGGGTCTCACCATCCCTCCGCCATTCCCCTTTCTTTTGCTGGAAATACAAATTATACATATATAATATCCAAAATTGCAAATATTCAATTTTCCATTGCACACAATTGTGTTTTTACTAAGTCTTAAAACAATTCGAGAAAAATTATGTCATCAAGTGGTAGAATCAATCCTTTAGTACCGTGACTTTACGAATTTTCCTTTCCCTGTGAACTTCTACTGTTGCTGTTACACTTACAGATGAAGCAGGCTCTGCTTTAAAGAATGGGGGAAGTCCACAAGATAGTACAAACACATTAGCATATGCATATGCAGCAACAGTCCACAAGATAGTAGAGAATGGGGGAAGTCAAAGGAACAAACAAAAAATAAACTTACGTGTTAGATGGATCAATGGCACCACCATCAAGTTCTTGGTTATCCATGACACGGTTGCCAAGCGAGAGTTTGAGGTTCGCAGCAAGTGACTCGTCTTCAGCTCGATAATTTTCTTCATAATCACCATAATAATCATCGTAGTCACTGTTATCATCAGTTCCATATTCTTGACGTTCAAGCTATAACAGAAAATGTACTGAGAATGAGAATCTTAGAAGTAAAATGTATAGAAGTGGTCAATAAAGACTATTATTACTTGTAAAAGCAATAATGGATAAAATTTGAAAATTACACTCAGATACCATACCAAAAACGAAAAAGTTCAATACAGTTTATTAAATCATGTAATTTGAGATAGAAACTGATGCGTAGAGATAAAAGTGAGGAGAAAGTTAACCATGCTTTGAATCTTGTTTTCTATTATGAATAACACCTTAGTACAAACAGAAACATAGAACAGCAATACAAGCTAATCGATGACATAGTACATACAAAAACATACTTATAGAACTTTAACAATTTGGAAAAATGTAAAGCATCACACAATGTGAAAATTAAAGATTATGATTAGAACTCACCAAATCGAATTGTTCATCTAACAGACGACGACCTCTTGGCTTCTCAACAACACGGTGCACATCTGTTGCATCATTTGAACTGTCATCCAAAGGTCCACAATCACTGGCAATAGTTGAATAACACTCCATGATGTCAGCTTTCCCTCATCATTTAATCTAGTGAGCTTTAACGGAGGAGTGAAGGATTAACATGCTGACCAAATGTGCACACTTAGGGTTACCATACAAGTGAAAGAAACAAATGAAATGCATTACAGAAAATGAAATATCTACCTGTCGTTGTCACTGCTCTAGCCGTAATTTTTCTGAAATTGCCATCTCATACTCCCCACTTTCCAAATACCTCTGATCTGGTTTTAACCTGGAATCCGTAGGTGGTAGCTTTTCCTATATGCTCAGATAAAATTGATAATCAATGCCCAATTCCAGGTACATGAACACACACATAAGAAATATAAAAAATCACTCAAATGGAAGATGTGTAGCACAAAGGTGAGCAACCATCAGTTATGGAATCTAAAGGCTTGACATTTTTCTTGAAAACACACTTAAATCACAAACTTTTACGTTTTAGAAGTAAATAAAATGGTAGAACAGAAGTAAACCTGATAAGAAGGGTCTCAAGGCCTTAAATATGGATCTGCAACTTGGATAAGATCAAATCACATTAAATTACCAGAGTTTATAAAATGGCACCTTTTATGACTTGTGGATGCAGTTTTCAAGTGAGGTTGACTTCACCATGTTTCAATGAGTTATTACACAAACTTATAATAAGGTACATGAAAGACTAAATACCAATTACTATGGTGTCAAAAGAATAACTAAGGATTTCCTTCCCCTGCAACAATTAACATCTAAAAAGGAAAGATAGTGAAATTCTCCTTTCTCAGGTGTGAGTTAAGGTATAAAACTGTAATGCAGCTGCAGGTAAGCTTCATTAAACATCAACTTGAGAGTATCAAGCCACTCACCATTGCAAGGATTATAAGGTAATCCCTGTGGCAGTGCATATGATTACATTTTTTATCTGAGATGGAAAAAATTGGCAAAATATAATAAGAAAAGAACTGAAAAAAATGTTAAACCAGAGTTGAATAACACTCCATGATGTAATATTTCCCTCATCAAACAAAAGCATACCCGACAATGGTGATCGAAGCCATCAACACATTTATCCGATGTTTGTGTTTTTTTTTCTTTCTTTCTCTCTCTTAATATCTGTCAATTTTTGCCAATGTTTGTGTTTTTTTTTCTTTCTTTCACACCTTCTTTAATTGTTTATCCATCAATGCATTTTTTTTTTAGATAAAATGAATAAAATATTAATCTACTAGACCCCCACAATGCATTAGATATATGAAGGAAAAAAAATGAAGATGAGATGCATCTAATAATAAGAAAAATAACAAAAAGTGAACCGAAAAGAAGCAAGACCTAATCTATTTTGGAGAAAGCTCTTTTTAACACTAAGAATGACACTCGATAAGCTCTTTTTAACACTAAGAATGACACTCGATTTCGTCGTGAATATATAATTTTGCATTTACCATTTGATATGTGTAACGGTTTTATTTATTAAGAGTTTCACATCGGACAATCTATGACATTAACATGTGTTTATAAGTGGGGGTAATCCCCACTCTACCAATCAGTTTTGTAAAATTGAGCTAGGTCTAACCACATTTTTCTGACATGGAAACATGTGTTTATAAGTAAGTGTAATTTTCATTTTACCAATCGGTTTTATAGAATTGAGTTAAGTCCAACCACACTTTTCCTATAGTCTTCACAAGTGAAATTTTTTTAATTTTGAAGGTAAGGAGTTCTTTCATTTAGATTGAAGTTTTCACGTGACAATAGATGTAAAAGATTTTTAAAGAGTTAGATAAATTTTAGTAACGTTGTTATGTTCTTCTTTTTCTACCTAATAAAACGCTTTAAGAACATTGTTGATTTGACCGAACTTTTTAAGAGAGTTAGTTTTAAGAATGTTTTAAAAGGCTAAAATAAACATTTTTAAAGGCCAAATCTAACAAAGTAAATTTGTGTCACAACTTTCTTAACACTAGAATGAGTTGGCAAAGTTTCATCCCGATTCACTAAAGTAGGAATCTTTGCCATCGGGCAACTTGATTCATTTCATTTTCTCTATTGTCTTCAACCAACAACTCATATAGCACCCAAAACCAATACCAATCCATCCACTTCTTCTACTTACTCAAAATCCTTATTCTTTGATTCTTCTTCTTGATCAAATAAACTATTTACATGAAATTGAAAAACTACTCTTCCATTTAAAAATTTCAGTACACGTCTTAGTTTATATCTCAATTCAGGCCAACATAATTGAGTCATACAATGACAATCACAATAAAGTTCATTGTGGTAGTGTTTACCGTGAAAATTGGTAAGCAACCGCTGATCTCTAAATATCGGTTAACCTACAGGATCAACCAGTGGATCCTAGGATATGTGCTAATGATTTTTTTAAAATTAAAGTTTAAGAAACAATGAACACTTCGATAGTATTCATGATTTGAAAATAGTTTACTTCGAAAATATAAAAGAAAATACGTTGCAAGAAAGTAGTCGAAAGTGCAGTAAAATGCGTTAAAAGTAACTTGTGCAAATAAAAAAGATAAATTTATGCGCAAAAGCATAAACTGAATTTGATTAAAATGTAAGAAAATTGTGTTTCATCAAACGTACATTTCTCAATAACTCTTTTCTCTACACACTGAGTACTTTGAGTAATTTGAGTGACTTGTACAAACTTGATCACACACGAAATCCTAGCACTAAGACCTCTTATTTATACTAACATGAAATAACTGCCTTTAACAACCTTTTTCCTAAATCAAGACAAGTGGCGCTCGACATGTCTTCCTTTCTCCAACTTGCTCCACGTGTCTTATCTGGAAACTGGATAAGAACAAAGTTCCCTCCTTTATTCAAATTCAAACTTCAAATAGAAGACACCATCAGTAGCGTCCTCGTCCAATTACATCTCCAAACTTAGAAAAGCTTCCTAAGTCCAACCAACCCTTCCTTCTTGCACAAGGGTAACTTCGACTGGACCTCCATAATTACATTGTCTTGTCGAAGTCCACCATAACTTCACAGAAATTCTTTTTCCCTTATTTATTCCACTGACTTAAACCAGACGTCGAAATCACAAGCTAACATGTAGAGAATTTGCAATAAAAATATCTAAGATTTTTACAAAATGATGAAATATTCTTTCATTTTTTTCTAAACAAACAACAAATTGAAAAGCTTCGGTGTTTTCCAAGCACAAACCTTATCTTTTATAGGGGAGTTTGTGGGCCTTAACTTTTTTATCTTCCATTGCATTCTTTTCGTATAAGATTTAAACTCTTAAACTTTAATTTAAAGTCCATCATCTCAAAACTAACATTTTTCTTCATCCTCCGAACATTGATTTTCAATTTCTTCTCTTTTATCAACATATTCACCATGCCCCCATACTTGTGGTATGGATACTAAACTTCTCAACTTTCAACCACCAATTCTCATCAGTAGTGTTTTTCTTCTTCTCCCCACAACAAACAACTTATTCAATTGAGCTTGAAGGCTTTCATTATCTTTTTTTTAGGGCACGGGGTGGGGCGGACATTGTGTAGGGCACAAACTTAAAACCTTGGCCCATCCACACATAAATATGAGTGCGGACACTGTGTAACACCCAGAAATTTGATTAATCTATTTAATCAAATAAATCATGTTTTTATTTAATTAATTGGTATGTGGTGCGCTTTTAATTAAACATATTATGAGTTGTATTTGGTGTATGGTGGGGTGTAGTGAGAGCATTGGTGGGGTGGTAGAAGGATTATAATGGTTAAAATAATTAAATTAATTGGAAATAATTTTAATTTTGTTACTTCTTTTTTTAATAAATAGTAATTTGACACCTTCTTGTTGTGTAGGACATAACTTGAACTACGAGATTCCGTTTGACATGTTCTAATATGCGTTGGAAACGTGAGAGGATAAGCTACAATTTTTGTTTTGAAGTCATAAGCTAAATCGAAGTGCAAAAGAGTTGAATATCGTGTTTTCGTGCTAGACTTTATAAATTAATTAGTTTTGGACCGAATTTTATGTTTTCGGGTCGGTTGCTATTAGGGGACGATTTTTCTTGTGATATTTTAACTAAAATGCAGTGTTACTGGTAGGGTATTGAGAGTTTACACAAAATAACATCAGATGACTAAAATTCCAATGGAAAGCTAATTTTCTAAAGGTTGATCTGCTAATAACAGTTTCCATCAAACCTTGAGGTTATTGTAATTTCAATTTGATTTCAATCCCTTTCAATATTATTATGTGTTTCTTGCATACTTAATTAATGTTTCATAGAATATATTGATTTAATTCGATAGGTGCATGCTCCTAAGATTAATCGTGTTTAACGTTTTTTTAATTTGCCTAATCTTTAACCGTTTGCTTAATTCAGAAAATAGGAGAATAAATCGTATAATATTAATTACGCTTGTTTAATTGACATTATAATCGAATAGGGGCCGAATCCACTTAGGAAATTGGAGTTATAATAACCAGTGATAGGTCGGAACCCAAATCAGTAGACCAGCTCGTTAATTTTATTTGTAATTAAATTATGATAATCATACTCTTAATCAAAATCCTAAACCCCCTGTGTTTCATTCGACTGGTTAAAATACTCAAGAGTCCTTGTGGTACAACTTAAGTGCCACTTATGCTTATTACATTTTTAAAAACTCGATTTTGACTCATGTGCGACAGTGAATCAAGACTCAATAATCGAAAGTAAATCAAATATGAAAGCGATAAGACAAGCAACAAAATAACCGGATTTGGGTGCTCCCCTGAATGAATTAGGGACATGCAACTACAATCTCCCTCTTTTTGATGCTTGGAAAGCTTTCTCTTGGAATTGAGTCAACTTTGAGTATACCATGAAAATTGTTTATGCCCCCCTGAAACATTGCACTCAAACTGCTCACAACATAAAGATGCATAAATAATTATAGATTCATTACAACTTATCCCCCCTTGACAACATCAAAAAGAGATACATTGAAATGCGTCTAAAACCAAGTAAACAACCATCTACAAATAATTCCAATGAACATATGAGCTAAACAAATAAAAAGCATATACAACAGCAAAGATTTAATATTCAACACGAAGATAGACACGTCACAAGCAACAAAATGCAAATAGACATGCAACACCACCATTCAACAACTAACAATTAAGTGAGCATAACTTGTATGCCAAGGAATGCATGAACAATCATAAATAATGCATGAACAAGTATGCAAATGCTCAAATGTACATAATTAACAAGACGCGTTCAAAAAGACTTAAATGGAAATAAGAACAATCAAAGACATAAGCTAGAGATGAATGTGTAAGATAATGAGGAAATAAGCAAACCAATGCATAACTCTAGAACAAACACATAGAGTGATGTAAACCGGATACACGGGTTATAGAGACATACCATTTTAGTTCGGTAAAAGCTATGGTTTTCTACAAAATAGATTTAGTGAAAACAATATATATATGTATGTATATATATATATATATATATATATATATATATATATATATATATATATATATATCAAATTAAACTAAACAAAGCCCTCATTCTATTTAAGGCATGAAGAGTTTAAGACTCCCAAATCCCTACAAATCTTGAGAAAGGAATCTAATGACAGTGGTTTTGTAAAAATGTTAACAAGATAACTTTTAGTGTCAACGTATTCAAAAATAACATCCCTTTTTCCACATGATCTCTAAGAAAATGGTGTTGGATCTCAATGTGTTCGGTCTGTGAATGAAGTATCGAATTCTTAGTGAGGCTTATTGCACTAGTACTATCGCACTTAATTGGAACGTTGCTAAGTTTTAAATCATAGTCTAATAATTGTTGCTTTAGCCATAAGACTTGTGCACAACAACTACCAACGACTACATATTCAGCCTAAGCGGTAGAAAGAGCAATACTATGCTGCTACTTAATGTTCCAAGAAACTAAACAACTACCAAATAAGTGATAGGTACCACTAGTATTTTTCCTATCCGACTTGCACCCCGTGAAATCGGAATCAGAATAGCCTACTAAGCAACAAGCACTACCTTTAAGATACCAAAGATTGTGATGGGAGGTTCCTTTAAGATACCTAAAAATATGTTTTACGATCTTAAATTGGGAATCCTTAGGTGATACTTGATATCTAGCACACATGCACGCACTAAACATTATACATAGCCTACTTGCGGTTAAATGGAGTAAGGATCCGATTATATCTCTATACTTGGTTACGCCAAAATGCACTCCTCTTTCATGTTTGTCAATAAGCACATTTGAAGCCATAGGTGTTGAGATACTCTTCGAATCTTTCATATAGAACTTCTTGATAAGCTTCAAATAATATTTCATTTGACTTATAAAAGTGTCTTCTTCGGCTTGCTTGATTTTCAATCCTAAGAAGTATGGTAGCTCTCCCATAAGTGGCATCTCAAACTCTCCCTACATCAAACTAGCAAATTATTGACAAAGAGATACATTAGTAGACCCGAAAAAAATATCATCTACGTACATTTGAACTAAGAGTATATGTTTTTCTTATGTCTTATAAACAAAGTGGTTTCGAATTTCCCATGATTGAGTCCTTGTTTGATAAAAATAACCACGCATTCGCTCATACCAAGATCTAGGAGCTTGTTTAAGATCATAGATGTGCTCTTTTCAATTTAAAAACATGATTAGGATTATCATGATCCTCAAAACCCGGGGTTTGTGAGATATACACCTCTTGGTTTATATGGCCATTAAGAAAAGCAGACTTAACATCCATTTGGTAAAGTTTAAAGTCCAGGCAGCAAGCAAATGCCAAAAGGAGTCTAATAGCTTCTAGAAGAGCTATAAGAGCAAAAGTCTCCTCATAGTCTATTCCTTCAGCTTGACTATATCCTTTTGCCACTAATCTTACTTTATTTCTAGTAATCACACCATTTTCATCCATCTCGTTTCTAAATACCCATCTTGTGCCAATGGCAATTTTATTGACAGGACACGGAACAAGGTCTCAAACGTCGTTACGTTTAAATTAGATTAGCTATTCTTGCATAACTAGTAACTATCCCTCGTCAAGTAAGGCATCAGATATCGATTTAGGTTCAATTAGAGAAATGAAAGTGGAGTACTTACAAAAATTATTAACATGTGACCTAATACTTACTCCCTTTTTTATGTCTACAGGATTTAATCTAATAGGTGATCCTTTGCGATTGTCTAATCTTGAGGCAGCTGATTCGAGGTCTCTTGTTTTTCACCCTCATGTAAGCATTCCTCCTTATCTTCTGTAATGTCCTCATCCTTCGTCAAAGGAGTAGGATACTCTTTGGAACTCTTGTCGTCGATCAATCTTTTCATTATTACACTTGAAACATCAGAACAAATATCCTTCTGCATCTTTTGCAGTGAGGATTCATCAAAATTAACATGAATTGACTCTTCTACATAAGAAGTTCTATGATTGTAAACCCTATAAGCTTTACTCGTAGATGAGTACCCAAAAAATATGCGTTCATCAAATTCGCATTGAATTTACCAAGATTGTCCTTTCCGTTATTTAAAATAAAGCATTTGCAACTAAAAACTCAAAAATATAAAATATTAGGCTTTCTACCCTTAAGTATCTCATAGGGTGTCTTCTCTAGGATGGATCGAATGATCACCCTACTTAAGGCATGACATGCATTATTAATCGTATCCGCCTAAAAATACTTAGGTAGGCTCATTTCATTTATCATAGTTCGGGCCAATTCTTCCTAAACAGGGTTTTTACACTTTACAAAACCATTTTGTTGTGGAGTTCTTGGACATGGGAAATTATGAGCAATTCCATTTTCGGTGTAAAAGTTTTGAAAATAATGGTTAACAAATTCACCACCATGATCACTACGGAGAGTGATGATTTTAAAACCAAAATTTTTTTGGACAACCTTAGAAAAATAAACGAAAGCCTTAAAAGTTTCATCCTTATGGGCTAAAAACATCGTCCAAGTAAATCTAGAGTAGTTGTCAACAATCACAAATTCGTATTAGTTGCCTCCTAAACTTCTTGTCCGCGAAGGGCCAAACAAGTCTAAGTGGATAAGCTCGAGAGGTTTTGATGTCAAAATAACACTATTCGGTTTAAACGACACTCTCGTTTGCTTTCCTATTTGGCAAACATCACATAATTTTCCTTTTAAAAACTTTATTTTAAGAAGACCAACTACTAGATTTTTGGATGCTATTTTATTTAACAAGTCAAAATGCACATGAATTAAGCGTCTATTCCATAACCAATAATTTTTACTCTGGGCTACTAAACACTTAGTTCCATGTATTGACACACCATTTAGATCAAGCATATAGACATTTTCAATCCAAGAACCCTTAAACACAAGGTTCTTACTAGTATTATGCTCAATTACACAACTAATAGTATCATTATTACAAAATACCCTTTGTCACATAATTGGATAATACTTTGTAAGTTATGTTTAAGCCCTTTGACTAACAACACATTTTAAATGGTAATTGTGGAGGAATTTCCCACAATACCTTCACCAAGAATTTTACCTTTCATATTGTATTCGTACGTAACGTGAGCACTTTCCTTCTCATCGAAATTGATGAACATGGAAGCATCTCCTGTCATATGTCTTTAACATCTGCTATCGAGAAACCATAATCTTTTTGCGGAGGCAAGACTTTCCTGCGACAAATTAAATAGATAATTTAGGTCCTCAACTAGTGAGTCCTTTAGGGTTAGTTAAGTTAAATTTAGGAATCCATGTCATTTTACCATTGGGAACTTGAATGTTTCTAACATGACAAAGATACCTAATGTGATCCTGATCACCACAATAATGTCAAATAGCTTTATATGAAATTTTTCTTATATTTCTTTTGGTGACATGATGGTTTTTCTTAAAAACCCCCCTCTTTCACTCGAAGAACTAGAACAAGTACAAGATAGTGAAGTAGCATGTGTTAGTTGCCCGTTAAGAATTCAAATTCAAGTTTTAAAATTGGACACTCAACACATTCCATAACTTCCTTCCTTTCAACTAAAGCATTCAAAATAATACAACTCTCATCCATTAGAGATGTATGTGTTTCCTTAAGAGATTCTAACGCACGAATAAAATGATTTATCTCATCTTCAAGTTTTAAAATCATTTCGTTTTTTAGATAAATTTTCTTAAACGCTTTTATAGAATCTACATACATGTCATTGAATGCATTAGACAGTTCACTATAAGAATACTCATTTTCAGAATCAGAATTATATACCTTTGAAGTTTTACCTTTCTTACATGCCATCAAGCAAAAGTTGGCACACTCATCATCAAAACTCGATCAAGAATTGGAGGAGGCTCTCTCATCCCCTTCTTCCCACGTGATGTAGGCTCTATGACTTTTGGAACTTTTTCCCTTCATCTTGTAGAAATCCTTGTCTTTACTTTTATAATGTTTGGCGAGACTTGGACAGGTGGTTCTATAGTTTCCCAATTTACCACTTGTGTAACACATTATATCATCATCACTTTTCTTGTGATCTTTCTTCGGTGGATGAGTATTTATGAACTGTCGGTATGCTTGAGCTTGTTTCTCTTTAGATAGCCATTGTAGTGTCTAAGATTAAACCCATTTCTTCCTTTTTGGAAACTTCTTCGTCAGAATTTTACTTTCTTCCTTTGACTTCTTCCCTTTAAAAGATGACGCTTTCAAAGAAAGATCATGTTTCTCTTCTTTACTTTTCTCTTTCTTTTTAAACTTTACTTCGCTATCAGCGAGTCGTTTCAGCTTATTCTCATACTCGGCTAACTTTCCAAACAGTTTTGTAATATCCAAAGTACTAAGATCGTTTGATTATTTTATAGCAGTGACCTTTAGTTGCCACTTCTTGCACATAGATCTAAATATTTTATTAGTACAATCTTTGTTGGAAATTTTTTTACCCAAGTTGTGCAGTTTGTTGATTAAATAGAGGAATCTAGTTTGCATGGAATCCACAGATTCTCCGAGTTCCATACAAAATAGTTCAAGCTCCTTTGTAAACATATTGATTTTAGAATCCTTGACGTGATTCGTTCCCTCATAGAGAGTTTGGAGAGCGCCCCACTGTCATACCCTACATTTTGACCACCAAGATTTCCCATCATTGTGCAAGTCATCATCACAATATAGATGTACCTTCATGCCTCATCAATCTCCTCAAAGATAGTTGATCATTCACCACAATCAAGAATTAGGGTTTCAAACCCTCTTAGAGCACTTAGACAAAGGATCAATCAAGAAATGACATGATCTTCAACTTGTCTAACCTCTCAAACACCTATAAAGGATCAAAAGGACTCCCACATCAAGAATCAAACACAAAGTTGCAACATTCCAAGTGGATCAAGCCTCAAGATCGCCAGTGTCACCAAATTAGGGTTTTGGTCGACTGAGGCCTCCAGATGAAAATTTTTATCTAGGCATAAGCCAATGCTTCAAAGCACAACCCAAGATACTCCAAGGGACCTCATGGACCCAATAATCAAGTTAATTTAACCTCAGGGGATGCATTTACCAAAAATCAGGAATTAGGGTTTCTTGACCTAATTCACCCCTAAGTTGACTTTTGGAACAAAGCATGAGCCAAGACCTCAAGACATGATTTGAGGGCCTCAAATACACCACATTGATCCATTTACAACAATGGATTGATCCAAGAAACTTGATTCACAAGTTTCAATTTCATTTGGGCCACAATTAGGGTTTTGAAGAAAAAAGTCAACTGTACCTTTGACTTTTGACCAAGACATGCTCCCAAACTTTGGGACATGATTCAATACACCCTATAACACCTATGGAATCCATCCATTAGGTTTGATTTAGTTCAAGGACTTAATTTCACAAAGGATCGCACAGTTTGAATTTCATCCGATAAAAAGTCAACTGTGCCCAAAATCAAGTTTGACTTTTTGGAATTTTTCACAAATATGGTTCCCCTAAGTCAAAAACAATGTTAATGTATGATATTGATCATCATCCATCAAGAAAAATCAAGAAAATTGAGGTTTCTTGAAAAAGGGGTAACCATAAGAAACCAAAATTTTTCTAAGTTATGGAACAAAAATGATTTTGGTACCAACTTCCAAAGATCATAATTTGAGATCCAAGCAACCATTTTGGGTGATCCAAAGCTAGATTTGTAGGTCTTGTTACACTCTACAAAAGCTTCAACTACCTCAGACTCCAATTCTTTATGGATTTTGAGTTATGGATTGATCAAAATCACAAAAACATGAAAATGACACTTTTCCCAACACTTAGTGAAAATATGCCTAAGTTACCAGCCTTGAAAATCAATGTTCATGAGGTTTTTTCAGTTGGATCTAAATAGTTTCAAAACAAACTATAATCACACATCTTTTGTATCATATGAGGGCTTTCTAAAATGCACAAGAGCCTCCCATAACTCAACCTGAGCAGGGAGATATGAATCCCTCAAAATCACCATTTCCAACTGTCCCAAGCAAGGCAGATTTGGTGCATTTGCTCGATTTGGAAAATTTGGACAACTCCAAGCCTTGTAATCCATTTGGACACATCTGAGGATAAAACAAAAGGAGAATGATCTGATCCCCAAGCCTCTAAAGTCCAAGAATCTACACTTAGCCATAACAAACCTAAAAAGGCTAAAAAGGTGCCAAGACTCCAATTTTGTTTCCAAGCATTCAATGGATTCACCAAGGTGGCATGAACTGACACATTCCTAGCTGAATGAGTTAAGAATAAGCTCTGAATCAAAGGACCATAGGCATGTGCTCTAACCTCAAGTTAATGGCTAGAGGAGACTTGAGATTCCATTGGATCCACCTTGGCCACAGACCTGCTGCAGTTGCCACACACTATTGCTGCCAAAACAAACTTGACACACTATAAATAGAGCTCATTTGTGATCAGTTTGAGTACACCAAAGCACCCAAACTGATGCTTTACTCAAAAATCTCTTCTTCACTCCAATTTTGCCTTCTAACTCAAGTCACTATCAGATTTTGAGATTGAGAGTGATCTCAACCAAACTAATCACACACACACCTCATAAACATCATGTATGAGTAATCTATAACAAAAAATCACATCTGGAACATCAAATTCACAAAATCATCAGCCAATTGCTCAAGTTCTTGACAAAGTTGCAATTGAGGTACCACAACCAGTTCCAGCTCATTTCAATCCACTCCAAGCATTCAAACACACTCCTTGGCACCTAAGGAAGTTGTCCAGATCATTGAAACCTAGTTGTAACACCTCCATCACCAAACTCAATCACCAGCTGCAAGAGGTAAGCTTGAACCCTTCTAACTCTATGATCCATGCATCATGAATGAATTTTTGAGTTACCATCTTATTTATGCATGTATGTAGAGTGATAACCCTCAATCAATTGCCAAAAATCAATCGTGTATGGAATTTCATTGTATTCATGCTGAAATTAGGGTTCTTGAGGTTTTTAGTTGATTTCTTTCTCCATGCTTAATATAAATGCAATTAAACTATATGTTTATGATCCTTGTCCAAAAACTAACAAGATTGGTACTTGAATCGTGCAAAACCATTGAGAAATCATGGAGAAAAGTGAGAAAATGCAAATCTGCAGAAACATGGCACGCGGGCAAGAACTTAGTGTTCTTGGCGCCCTTTTTCAAATTTTCAAACATTTGAATTTTAGTTATTTTGGTTAATTGATTCAAAAATTAATTTCTCTCTGAATATTTATGTTTTTGAATTGAATCTTTTCCTCAAAATTCACTACAATGTTTAAATATTTTATTTTACAAAAAAAAATCCAATTTATATTATTTTTTTAATATAGTTAGAATTTTTGTAATTAATTTCATTTTATTTGTTTTTAAACATTTTAAGTGAAATTCCCACTTTGATCTTTCAAAACCAATTGAATTTCAAACTTTCATGTGATTAAACATGATTTTTCAAAATATTTTTTAAAGTGTACAACTTGTTTTTGAATATATTTGATATTTTTATCATTTATTATTTAAATTTCCTTTAAAAAATGACATTCTAATTTAAAATTAGGGTTTCCTCTCGATTTTAAATTTTCAATACATTTTGGGTCTCTATTAGAGTGTAAGACCCAATCCCTTTTTGACCAAAACCTTTTTGGGCCTCAGTCATTGTATAAGTTCCACTGCGATTTTAAAATCTCGGTGCGGTCGTCGCCTTTTAAACGAAAACCATCTGGGCCCACCCTTGTGTTGTAAGTCCCATTTATTTTATTTTTCAAACTTTTGGGCCTCTATTAGAGTGTAAGACCCACACATTTGTAAATACACAACCTTTTTTGGTCTCAGTCATTGTATAAGTCCCGGTACAGTTTACAAAACAACGGTACGATTACTGTTTTTTTTTCATCTGGGCCTCTCCTTGAGTATAAGCCCCAACAATCTTTTCAAAACAACTTCCTTTTTTATTTAGGTTCAAATCCATAGTTGTTATCAAAACTTTCTTTAATTTCTTGAACAACTAACCATACAGTTGTTACAATAGAAGCTTGCTCGCCTGTAAGTTTTATCAACTTTCATTTACTTGCTTTCATATATATATATATATATATATATATAACTGTATTGCTGGAAGCTTGCTCACCTGTAAGTCCTTCTTTCATATCCTTTTAAATACTTGTCATATATCAATTGTATATATACTCGTATATCTGCTTAGAGTTTTCCCCGGCAACTAGGTCTAGAACTAGTTAAAGTCAGTTGGTCACTCTTAAATACAGTCAAAACTAGTTCCCCATAGGAATTCCAGATACAGTCTTGCCTTCTCTTGGGCTTAAACAATATGGAACAAAGAGAAAGACATTATTCCCAGTGAAACTTTTCTGAGACTGTCATTATTAGAAATTGTCAAAGAAGTTCATTTCCCCAGAGAGGATTAATTCCCGGTGAAACCTCTCTTGAATTTCTTCAAACTCTAGAACGGTTCATTAAAGAAAAGATTATTCCCGGTGAAACTTTTCTTGAACTCTTCTTAAGTTTGGACCCACAGGCTTCCTAAAAGCATCCCCGCCTCCTCTTGGGCTTTGTACAAGGACCCTCTGGCTTCTTAGAAGTTCTCACGCATTCTCTTGGGCTTAATACAAGGACCCTAAAGTCCTCTTAAAGGTATAGGACAGGACTTAGTCATCCTTTGCTAGAGCACTCTTTCCAGAGTCAAAACCTCCGACTAATTTTAGGGTTGATACTCATCCCTCAAAATACCAGCCTCCTCTTGGGCATCATACGAAGATAAACTTTTCCATACCAGTAGACTTGGACAGTCTAATCCCCTCTTGGATCTCAAAGACATTCTTAAGTTCCCTACAAACATAGGAAAAAACCCTGATCATTTAGCCAATCTCCAGTAGAGTTAAAATCCTCACAGGATCTAAAACTCAATCTTTACCCTAAATTCCCCTAACTAGGGTCAGCTTATCATCAGAACCTCAAGGCATCTGATACCTCAACTCTTCTGGAAACCCTCAGCAAGAGTTGATCCTCCGATTTAGACCTGCCTCTGGATCTCAATAATCCTCAGCAGAAGCTAGCCTTCTCTTAGGCTTTGTATAATGATTTCTCCAGCTTGTTCAGCCTCAATCTTGGGCTTTGTACAAGACAAACAAAAACACTCTCTTGTTGAGTCAATCACCTCAAGGCACTCTCTTATTGAGTCGACCTTTTTCAGCCTCCTATTAGGCTTTGTATAATGATTTTCCCCAGCTAAGTTAGCTTCAAAAGGACTCTCTTGTCGAGTCCATCACCTTTCCATACTCTCTTGTTGAGTCAATGGTACAAAACAAAAACACTCTCTTGATGAGTCATCCTTTAGCCTCAATCTTGGGCTTTGTACAAGACATATATAAATTTTCTCCAACAAAGTCAAAATCTTCATTAACCTTCTCTTAAGCTCGGGTTAAATAGCTTCCCCAGCGAAGTCAATTCCTCCCAGCCTTCTTTTAAGCTTTCAGAAATAATATCCCTAAGCAGAATCAATTTCCCTTTTCAGCCTCCTCTTAGGCTTTGTATAATGATTTTCCCCGATAAGGTCAACCTCAATCTTGGGCTTTGTACAAGACACCTAAAATATCCTCGACAGAGTCAATCTCTTTTCAGCCTCAGTCTTGGGCTTTGTACAAGACATCAAATAAAACACTCTCTTGTTGAGTCAGTCTCATTTTAGCCTCAATCTTGGGCTTTGTACAAGACATATAAAGATTTCTTTCGCACATAGTCAATTTCTTTTCAGCCTCAATCTTGGGCTTTGTATAAGACACAGTATAAATCTCTCTAGCAGAGTCAATCTTCTTTTAGCCACAATCTTGGGCTTTGTACAAGACAGATAAAACCTCTCACCCGTAGAGTCAATTCCCCCTTTTAGCCTCAATCTTGGGCTTTGTACAAGATAGACAAAATATTTCCCCGGAAAGTCAACTTTTAGCCTCCTCTAAGGCTTTGTATAATGATATCCCCCAAAGAGTCAGTCTCTTCTTAGCCTCAATCTTGGGCTTTATACAAGACAAATAAACACTCTCTTATTGAGTCAGTCTTTTCCAGCCTCCTCTTAGGCTTTGTATAAGGACTTCCCCAATGGAGTCAATCAACCTCTTAGCTTCAACCTTGGACTTTGATCAAGGCACACAAAAATTAACATCCCCTCAGAGGAAACCAAAATATCTCTGCAGGAAGTCATTTCTTCGTGTTATCACACATCAAAACAGATATTCCAAAACAAATCCTAATCACAGATAACTACTGTAAGTGGAACATTTGTTGATTCAAATATCCAAACTGTCATCCATCATCTTATCCTGGTAAACTTCCTCTTTCATCTAATTGTTGTAAGTGGAAAGCCTCTGGATTATTTACATCCATACCACTGTCTTTCTCTTAACATGAAAGACTCCTAAGGAAAAATGGAATTGCTCAACACTGAGTTAAAGTTTTCTCCTTCAGGACAATTCCCTCATAAAGGAAATTATGGCATTGCTGGATTCCAATATCCCAGTTAAAGTAATCCTCCTTTATAAACAGTCACCCAACAGTTGTGATAAACAAACGAGATGTCTCCCCTTTAGAGATGACAAATTATCTCTCAGTCAAACCTTTTAGCTTCAATCTTGGGCTTTGAACAAGACACAAATAACCCTTTTAGCTTCAATCTTGGGCTTTGAACAAGACAGAAATAACTCTTTAGCTTCAATCTTGGGCTTTAAACAAGACACCAAAACATCTTTTCCTCCCATAGAATAGGAGGAACTACGATTACTCTGATTTCCCTGTTTCTTTAAACGCGAATACGTAGGCATAAGATTGCGAAATCTTAGTGATCATACCAATAAAAAACTCTAGCTCTAGTAACTTCACACCAATCAAAACTGAGGTCCAGTACCTCACCAAAATCATCAAAAACTCACACTCTCTCTCAAACATTCCCAAACTTTCTCAACCCATCAACAGATAAACACCATCAAGTACAAAGCAGAACTTATTTCTAACAACCTGTGGATAACCACATATAGGATGGAAAACTGACAACTCCCCATTGTATAACCTAACCCCGAACTCCCCGAATCTCTTAAGCATTTGTTCAGTTAGACATTCGCGTGCAAGGTTAGTTTTAGATAGCTTCCCTTTCCCTTCCAGCTTCACGGGATAAATAAGAAATCAGAAAGTAGCACTCCCACTCCTCCTCATTGAGGTGAGGAGAAAACAATTTACGATAAGGTGGTCGCGTCACCGACAAAAATTGCACGCTACACCCACATACCTTTAAGACTCGTATGATGTGAAATTGAATAGAACACTTTAGCACTTAACATAGAAATAAGTATGTTTCTTTCTTTCAAATCATGTGAAGCCTTTTTGGTTTAAGCATCATCCTGATCTTTTGGATGTTTAACAACGTTGTCATTACCCTTGCGAATAAATGGTCCCTCGGTGACTGCGCATCACAGATTTTTGTCAACCAATAAAAAGTGTATATACATGTTCGCTTTCTAACAAGTATAATTTTCACCATTGAAAACAAGTCTCTATTATACGCTCCTTTAAAATCGTCATCTTCTTCCATATTCACAACTTTTGGATGTCGATTAGACAAATCAAAAAATTAGGCTATGATATCAATTGTTGGGTGTGAATATGGGAGTAAAATGGTCTAGAGGGGGGGGTGAATAGACCCAAATAAAATTCAACCACCATTTACAAAATCAGAGTGTTTTCAAAAATAATTATGAGCGGAAGGTTTGATGAAAAAATGTGAAAATTATACTATTCGAATTTTGATCACGTTAACATTACATCATTTCACAAATACCAAAGATGAATACGATAAAACACTAGGTGTTTGATTGGATAGTGTTAGGAAGAGTCATTGAACAACACAAGGGTTGTTGTTGCTTGTAAGTCTAAATGTACTAAACTACTAATAGTGAATTTCATTTCTCGGATTATGGACTCAACACCCCAAACGTATGTAAAGTTTCACCGAACTGGGTAAACAATTCATTGTGCTTTATTCCTTTTTCGCTCCAGCATCTATTACTAGTTAGTGTAGTGGTTTTGGTGTATCTTGGTGTACCTATTGTTGAAGCATCGTTACAATGAGCTACATGGAAGTCAGAGAAATGATTCTTGCTCTTGAGAATATGATGAGACACAAAAAATTATTTAATAGGAAAATCATTCAATTACACTAAGTACCCATCTTTAATATTTATCACTAAGCTTCTTATTGGTCCTCTATATAAGTATAAAGGATCATAACCCAATGTTGTATCTATCTAAATAAGTAGGGGAATCTCCTTTTTTTCCTATCCTTGGAGAATACAACCTCAATCGAGAAGCCATAAATTGCAATGGTTATTTTCATAATCAACAAACTCAATTACGTTAAGCCTGGATATCTTAAAATAATACATATAAGAATAAGGATAAGAAATTAAACGTACCTGAAAAACACAAAAAAAAAACCTAAGTACGGGACGAAGGATATGTGAAAGTCAAAAAAAGAATTGAAGGTTTGAAAGAAAGTATGAATCCATAATGGTCCAACTTGGAAATCATGAAGTAAATAATGAGTAACGTAAATGTTACATCAACAGTTGAAAAAATTATGTATTTAGTCATTATAATCAAATGACATCATGAGCAATCATAATTATGTATAAAAAATTATTAGTCACATCATTATGTCATTCAGACGAATAAACATGCACATACGTCCCAATACAAGTCGAAAACACATGCATATGATGATTTGTGAGTTTGTAAAAACTTATTCCCTTATACTTAAAGCCTGAGCTACAAGTCTAGGGGTCATGGTACCACATTAGTATTGCACCTTAGCTTAAAACTTCTATCTCAAAATATTTTCAATTTTCCAAACAGAAATCCTTTTAGTGTATGGATCTAAAATGATTTATGTTATGATATTAGCGTAAATATCCCAATCAAAACATATTATGAACAGGGCCGACCCAATCAAATTGGATGTCCAGTTCTAATTTAAAAATGAGTCAAAATTAAAAGAAAAAAACAATTAGAATAAATAAAAATGACACATAAAAATATAATTATATATTAATAAAAATAAGATTTAATTATAATTATTTCGACTTTCATTAATCTCATTTTGTAATGTAGTGAATTTTTTAAAAAAATTTATCATAGTATTTTTTTAATTGATTTTCTTTTTTAATAATATTTTTTATATTTATTAATATAAAAAAAACTGAACTTTTCAATATTTTGGGGCCATCCAAAATATGGGGCCCTGTGCTGTAGAGCCTGTTGCTCCTGCATATGGTCGGGCCTGATTATGAAATGGCCATGATGGAAGTCTACATATTAAAGAACATAATATTTGTTGACTGGATGTCATTATGTAATTTTATTGAGCATTTGCATTTGATTTAATCTATTTTCAAAACCATTTGTCTTAGTTTAGTTTTAAGAGGAATATAAAAGAATAGGAAGAAGTTGAAGAAATATGATAAAAGGAGCTTTTGTGAAGAATTTGTGGGAAAAAAATTAGACAATGCCACTGGAAAATTTGCGCCCATATTCATACCATAATCCGGCATAAAACAACAAATCATGCCACAATGAAAATGTGTTATGGCAAGATCCATCAGTTATACAACAATCCGTGGAACAAAAGGAAGAGGGTGTGGCACAATCGATTAATTTTTTGACACATTTAAAAGACATAATGATTGATGTGACAGGGGTTGACAATTTTGACGAAGGAATGGTGCAGCAAAGCTCTAGAACGAAGGTTTTCACCATTGAAGACCCAATTTCACCCTGAGTTTCGTGTATTCTTTCTTTAAACTTATTGTTATGTATTTCTTTAATATGAGTAGCTAAGTTTCTTTCAGGTTAGGTCTTGTTAGATGAACCTGTATGGATTTTCTAAGACAGTTGTTTGGGTTTTTTATTATACGCATAAATTGATATTTAAGTATTGTTATTTAGTTAATCTCGTGTTTAAGGCTTTGTATGTATTGACAAACTCATAAATCGAACCTAGGTTTGTATGGATTATTGAACCTAACTCTGTGAACCTGAATTAGATTAACTGTTCAACTTAGTAATTGATTTAGGAATTTAATGATTATATGTTGTGACTTAAGGTTTAACGTACCAGATTTGTCTGTTTTAACTTCAAACTGATCTAATGGATTAGGGAGTTGTAGTATAAAATAGTGAGTTATACACAAGGTATTGGGTATAACAACCTTGTTAAATTGTCGTAGTTTATGAGAATTCAATTTTGGACAAATAGACACCTGCATCAACAATGACATACAAAGGATTTGAAATAAGACTTGGTCTACTTTAATTTGATAATTTTTCAACATTTTGTTTATTTTTCCTGTTTACTCAAAATCATTGTGAAACCCCTAATTTTATATTTTAAATACACATTACAATTGCTTTGTTAGAATACAACAATTCTTGTGGAGACGAATTCTTTTATTACTTGCGACAAGTTTTAGTACACTTGCTAGAATTTCATCAAGTTTTTTGCGTCATTGTTAGAGATTATTGAAATATTTTAAAGGGGAAATTTTTGTGCTTTGATAGTTGTTTTTAATTTTTAGTTTTGATTTTAAATTTTCTTTGTTTTATTTAATTTGTGTTTTTATTTTATTTTATTTTCAATTTTCTGTTCTTATTTAGTCCTTGTTAATTAGTTCAATGCTAGTAAGGAATTTTTATTGTTGTTTATGCGAGATACCATATTGAGAGAATTACTATTATATTAACAGACCGAGAAGACTGCAAGAGAAACTCGGAAATCAGCCTAATTTAGCAAAGGAAAAGCAGGAGAAAGAGCCAACGCCAATTTCTTCAGATAACAAGAGTGAGCAAAAGGACATAATATGGTTAATCCACATTCTAGGAGGACTATGAGAGACTATTGCTGAAGAACTAATGTTGGATAAATATCTCTTGGGTTCCATCCAAAGAACCTTGTTTCTTTTGACATTAAAAGTGTTATCTTGCAGTTATAAGAGACAAATTTGTTGATGCAAGTGCCATTAGAGATCCATGTGAGCATTTTACTCGTGTTTACAAGATGTGTTCTATGAGCAAACCATAAGGAGTAACTGATACTCAAATCAAACTAATATTATTTGGGTTTTCTTTAATTGAAAGGGAAAAAGACTGGCTACATTATTTACCAAGTGGAACAATTGGAACATGGGTTGAGTTAGAAGAATATTTAGGAAAGATTTTTTTTACCAACTCTCAGTTTGTGGAAAGAATAGATGAAATCTCAATCTTTGAATAATGTGACTCATACTCACTTTATGACTCTTGGAAAAGATTTAAGTTGTTACTCAGAATAGTCCGAAATCACATCATGGAAAACATGGAGCAGATGCAACATTTCACTCGAGGTTTAAAAGTTTAGACGAAAATGCATAATGAGTTAATTGTAAGGATGTGCCAGAATGCGTATCTCTCACAAAGTGAAGGGGGCGTGAAGAAAGAAGATAAGATAAGGGGTGTGTTAGATTTTGATACCAAAACAACTTTGTTAGCTCAACTAGAAGTCCTTACAAAACAATTAGCTAGAGCTACCATCATTCTAGCCAATATCAATCAAGTTCAATTATTATGATGTTATTTTTATGGTGAAGGGCATACTAATGGAAATTGTGCACCATATGGACACACTAAAGAAGCTCAATTTGTTGGAAATTTTCAAAGAGGTCATCCATATTCTACTACTTATAATGCAGGTTGGAAGGATCACCAAACTTCAAGTGGAGTAACAACTAGATTTTGAATGTAAGCCAATGAGTTTCTCAAGTCCTTAAAGTTCTTCAAAATCCACCACACGAGAAGCCATCTCAATTATAAGAAGCTATGGATCAATTCATGAAGATAACCCAAAGTAATTTTGAGTCAATGGCCAAGCATTGGGAAATAATGAGCAAGATTATGAAGCATCGATCGAAAAGATAAAAACACAAATTAGACATTTATCTAAAGAATTGGCGTCTCAGACAAGTGGAGGTTTCAACACAAATACTTTGGATAATCCTAAAAATGAGAGTTGTAATGCCATTGAATTGAGAGACATGGTAGTTTCCACAGTAACAAATCCTAGGGGTGAGAAGAAAAATCGAGTGGAGGAAGTAATAGATGAGGGAGTAGTTAAGAAAGAGAAAAATAAAAAACACAGGGAGAAAAAATTGAGGAAAAAAAGGAAGACACTAGGAGAGAATACATATTTGGCAAACTAATTGATAGAAACTCACCTTTTAGAAGAACCAAGAAGAAAATTCTCAATGAATCAAATCCCGAGCTCCCTTATTATGTGAAACCACAATCTTGAAGAAAAAACCAAAGAAAGAAAAGGAAGATGGTCAGCTCAAGAAGTTCATGGAGAATGTCACCAAACATCAAGTGAATGTCCCTTATGGTGAAGATTTGTAGAAAATACTAGTTTATGCAAAATTTGTGAAAGGTCTACTATCTAGAAAATGTAATCCGAAGTATGATGAGAATATAACTTTGATAGAATAGTGCAGTGAAATCGTCCAAAGTAAACTTACACCAAATATCAAACATCCATGGCAATTTACCATTACTTTCACCATCAACAAGCTAAAGATAGAGCAATAACTTTGTGATTTAAGGGCAAGTATCAACTGGATGCCTATTTCCATGTTAAAGAAACTTGATTGTGGTGAAGATAAGCCAACTCAGGTGACCCTCACATTGAAAAATTGATCCACTGCTTATCCTTATGATGTGTTTGAAGATGTTTTGGTTAAAGTGGATGATTTGTTATTCCCAATTAATTTAATTATTCTAAACATAGGAGGAAGATGCAAAAATACCTCTAATTCTTAGAAGAGCTTCCTTGGAAACATGTAGAGCCTTGATTGATGTGAAATTAGGTGAACTTATATTGAGATTTCAAGATGAGGAGGTGATGTTTAATGTGTTTGATCGAATGCATCATCATAATGAAAATCCTCAATGTTATCGACTTAATGTAGTTGAAGATATAGGTGAAGGAATGTCCCTAAAAGAGTCGTCTTTGTTGTCTATTCAATATGTTATGGAAAATTCTATTGACACGATTAAACAAGGACAAGATAAAAAAATTCAAGGAATATGAGCATCAAGTAGAAATATTTCATAATGAGAAGGTACTAAGAAAAAGTGAGGATTTGAGTACTCTTGAATCAAATGTCTCAGTGTCAACAAAAACTCAAAAATCTAATATCCTTGAAGTAAATGAGCTATTTCCACATCTAAAACATGTTTTCTTGTAGAAGAACTGATACCACCTGATCTAATTCATAGTCATTTATTTGGTTTGGAGAAATAGGAGCCTAGAAGAGTGTTGAGAAAGAATAAGCGAACACATAGATAGAACACACCTGATATTGAAGGAAAGAAATCTGATTAAATGCATGCATTAGATCAAGATTGATTTTAAATTAATTGGATACACTTATACAAGTTTGGAGGAAGCACCTCATTAGAGAATCAAACGGTCAATATACGGACCTTAAAGAGGCGCTACATGGTAGGCAACCCAGAAATTGGTGTTATTTATTTTTCTTTCATTTTGTCTTTCTTATATCCTATTTGTGAATTATATTGCTGCTTTATTTAATGAATGAGTTAGATGTTGTTGTTTATTTCAACTGATAGTATGTTGCCTTACCAACGGCGATAATAAAAAAGGGGGCTACAACAAAGAAACACACCAAAAAAGAATTAAAAAAAAAAAGAAGCTGAGTTGTTACAAAAGTTTCAAATGTGGATTGGCAGATTAAGAAAATAGGGAATATTCATTTGACTTATACCCAATCTCCAAATACCTCAACAAGTAAGGTTTGAGCAAAAAAGTTTCAATTGTTTACCTTTTCTTGTTTTTGGGAGTTCTATACAGTTATTTCTCTGCTAGGATTTGTGAATTTTTTGATTAGTCTATTGGTCTTTTATTTATACACGGAGACACATTTTTTGTTATGTAACTCTGAGTCTTTTTAAGCCTACATGTACAAATATTTATCTGTTTCTTAAACCCTTTTAGCCTAAGCCTTTATTTCGGTGACTTAGCCCCATTCTTAATCAATTGACTTGAAACATTAATTCTTCCACCCTCATTGGAGTTAGATAGAATGTTAGTTTTCCTTTTAATGTAAACTTCTAAGTTTAGGATTGCTTTTGGAATTGGAAACATTTTAAGCTTGGGGTAGGGGTACTAGGGAAATAGGTATTTAAACAAAAATAGATATATAAAAAAATATAGAAGCAAGAAAGCATATAAATGAATGAGTTTAAATAAATTCTAGAAAGAAAAAAAAGAAGAACAAAAGAACTCAATTGTTAGTACCCATGAGTAAACAAGTGGTATGTTGTTAGGTTGGTGTTGAGATAAGAAAAATAATAGGTACTTAACTCCAAAGAATTAAGGTTACTGTCCCAAAAATATCCTACCCTTACATAAGCCCCGTTACAACTCGAAAAGACCTCAAATGTGTGTATTCAAATAGAGTTTGACTAGCTTTTAAAGATGTTTCAAACTAATTGCTCGATGTATCTCGTATGTTTATAAAGTGATTAACATGTTTATTCAATTTGATTGAACAAGTTGATAAGTTCCATATTTACGTTAAATATGTCAAAACTTATTGACTTATTTCACAAACAATTGTTACGACCCCCCCCCCCCCCCCCCCCCCCCTCCGGATTTATCTCTGAAAAGTGAGAAAACACCTATTTGGACTTTTCTTGTATGCATTAATTAAAAACAGATGAAAATAATTGTAAAATCACGATTTGGCATGCAGAAAACATGCCAAAGAAAAACTTTGAAGAATTAAAGCTTGTAAGGCCTAGCACAAGCGTGATAAGCGCATGATGGCATGGACAAATGGCACAACTAACTACAACTACTTTGTGGTGAAGCAAGTGTTAGCTCGTAAGTCGAAGGGGTGGTGCGCTGGGCGAGCAAAGGTGGTCAAAGACTCGTGGAATACATGCAAGAATTGCTTGTTGAGGAAGAAAAGCTAGGGGCGGAGTTGATAGATCAGGGTAGACGCGATAGACATAAGGACGGTGCGCTTAGAAAGGACCTCATAAATTTACCTATAAATAATAATTCTAGTTTAGTGCAAAGAGAGTTTCGGTGGATCAAGGAAGTGCAGAATTAGAGTAAGTTCACTTTGGTCTACAACAAGAGAATAAGAGAGGAAGTATGAAGGTAGAAGCACTACTCAAGTGACAGGGAAAATCACAATTTTAAGGTTAGCATCCCGGAGTTACCTGCTATCACGCTAACCATGAGTAAGTGTAATTAAAATATCATTGTTGGAGGTAAGATTAGTCATTATATTTATGTACTAAATAGATCATGAAGTTTTATGTAATCCTACCCTTGCTGTAATATTGATGAATCTTTAATCTTAATGCTTGTTTTAGTGTTGCAATCTAAAACTCGTTTTGCATGGTGTGACTCGACATCAAAACGTGTTTTTCATTATTAGATTCAATACAATCATTTATTGGATACTAACACCTAGATATTGGGTTATGTTTGACATCCACTTGTAATGTAGCAGGATCAGTGTGGAGTTTTCTTGCACTACGAGTGTTGGGACTCAATGCTCTGTGTTGGTTAATAGTTTGAGATATTAGCTAATTAGGTAATATAGGGATCTCACGGCATGGAGACCGAAAGGAGATACTAATGGGGGTAATAGGTGATAATATTATTATCTGAGTAGAGGAACATATTACTGATCTACGGACGTGCATGATAAATACGTAATGACAAAATCTAACCCTATCAAGCTTTTTACTGTTAACATAAAAATCTTCATTGTACTTTATATAATTTATTTTAGGAAAAATACCCGTTTTGGTCCCGTATCTTAACCTCGGGGTTTATTTTGGTCCCTTAACTTTAAAAAGGTCCATATTGATCCCTTAACTCTTCAAAACGTTTCATATTAGTCCTTTTTGTCCTATTAGCGACCGAAAAATTCAAAAATCAGTCGCTAAATTCGTCGCTAATTAGACAAAAAGGACTAATTTAGAACGTTTTGAAGAGTTAACGGATTAATGTAGACATTTTAAAAGTTAAGGGACCAAAATGAAACCTGAGGTTAAGATACGAGACCAAAAAGAGTATTAAGCCTTTATTTTATGTTATTTACTTTCACATTTAATAACCAATACACAACCATTTTCTCTACTTAAAATCTTAAAATTTATTGAACGGTCTTTGAGGCCACCGGTCTTTATGGATAAAATATTTGTATAACTTACTTTAACTACTAACGTAACACTTGGGAGATTGAGAGACAGGTTGAGTAAATGAAGGTTAGAGAAAACAATTTTTGATTGATCTGAATTGAAGGAAGGAACAAAAGTGGCAACCTTAACTGAAATTGTTGATTGTCATTAGTATGGTAAGCATATTGTTTTATGTTGAAATTTTCAATTTACAGACAAGTTCATTGAGGACAAGCAACAATTTAAGTTTAGGGTTTT
This sequence comes from Lathyrus tuberosus, assembly GCA_022829125.1. Lineage (NCBI taxonomy): Eukaryota > Viridiplantae > Streptophyta > Magnoliopsida > Fabales > Fabaceae > Lathyrus > Lathyrus tuberosus. Next base: position 459,658 of record JALAZF010000199.1, on the reverse strand, counting down.
GATGATTGTCTGTCATCATGTAATTTTATTGAGCATTTGCATTTCATTTAAGCTTTTTTTCCAGTACAACATGTCTTAGTTTTAAGATGAATTTGGAAGAATATGAAGAAATTGAAGAAATATGATAAAATTAGCTTTTGTGAAGGAAAATTAGGCAAACCCTTGGAAAATTTGCGCCCAGATTCGTGTCACAATCTAGCGCAAAACAACAAATCATGCCACAATGAAAATGTTTCGCGACACGATCCAACATTTACACACCAATTCGTGGCACAGAAGGAAGAGGCTGTGGTACAATTTATTCACTTTTCTGATATGTTTAAAAGATAGAAAGAGTGATGTGATGGAGGTTGACAGTTTTGACAAAGGTTTTGACGAAGGAACAATTCAACGAAGCTCAGAAACAATGGTTTTTTCCATTCAAGACTAGATTTCTTCCCGAGTTTCATGTATTCTTTCTTTAAACTTATTACTATATATTTCTTTAACATGAGTAACTAAGTTTCTTCCAGATGAAGTCTTGTTACATGAACCTATATGGATTTATTAGGACATATGTTTAAGTTTTATATTATTTTCATTTTAGTATTGTTATTCAGTTAATCTTGTGTTAAGATTTTGTATGTGTTGACGAACTCATAGATCAAACCTAGGTTTGCAGGGGTTATTGATCCTAACTATGTAAACTTGGATTAGATTAATCGTTCAACTTAGTAATTTATTTAGAAACAACCTATTATAAGTTGTAACTTATAACGTAACATATTTTCTTATTTTAACTTCGAACTGACTAAAGGGATTAGAGAGTTATAGTGTAAAATAATGAGTTATACACCAAGGTATTAGGTATAACATCCTTGTTAAATTGTCATAATTTCTGAAAACTCAATTTAGGACAAATAGACAACTACATGAATAATGACATTCAGAGGATTTGAAATAAGGCCCGCCTGTCTTTAATCTTATAATTTTCCAACAATTTGTTTATATTTCAAGTTTACAATAATTTTCTAACAATTTGTTTATATTTCGAGTTTACAGTAAAATCTCTAATTTTATACAACAATGTGAAAACAAATAGTACATTTGCTAGAATTCCATCAATATGCATAATAGTGAGGCTCAAAGTCGCAATAAATATTAGTACCTTTGCTAGAATTCCATCAATATGGGTAATAATGAAGCTCAAAGTCACATGGATCGAGGTGTTCACCTCGAAGTCATAAAAGTGGCACATTAGAATAATCATTGAAAATTATTTAAAATCAATACGTCTATTTACCAAACATCTAGAAGTATAATATACTCACACCACTGTGAACTATATATATACTGTTATTGTTGAGAAAAATTGGATATTCGGATAGAATAAAATAGAGTATTATGATATCATTCAAGTTTAAATGTATATATGAAAGTGTATTTCCTTTCTTGAAAGTGTGTTTAAATACATTAACCATGGGTGTATTTATACTACTTGGAATACAATTATTATACTAATTATACTATTCACTTTTTGAGATAATAGTATTCATATTTGACATTAAGGTATTTACCTTTGACATTAAGGTATTTACCTTTGACATTAATGTTTCTAGATAGATATTTAAATAATAATAATGTTATAATATATACCAATATTATAACACTCCCCCTTTGAAATATCTACCACTGTGCCCCATTGAAATCTTGTTGAAGAGATTCTTATGGAACATATGTTGCCTCGTTAAAACCCTTATTAGGAAAAACCCATTGGGATAAAAACCTTAATAAGGAAAAAAGAGTACAACATGATGCTCCCCCTCAATAGAACACATTTAGTTCTTCTTTAAAGATCTCGAAGTTGACGCATTCCAATATTTTGTACATGTTTCTTGAAAACTGATGTAGGTAGTGCCTTTGTGAAGAGATCTGCCGCATTATCATTTGAACGAATGTATTGAATATCAACTTCTTTGTTTCTTTCGAGTTCTTGTGTGAATGAGAAGAACTTTGGAGGGATATGCTTGGTTCTATCGCTTTTGACGTAACCTTCTTTCATCTGGGTAACACGTGCAGCATTGTCTTCATACAAAATTGTTGGATTATTATCAATTGATAAACCAGATGCTCCTTGGATATGTCTAGTTACTGATCGTAACCATCTACATTCTTTGCTTGCTTCATGAAGAGCAATTATTTTAGCATGATTTGAAGAAGTTGCTACCAGTGTTTGCTTTTGTGATCTCCATGATATTGCAGTGTTACCATATGTAAATATATATCCAGTCTGTGATTTAGCATTATGTGGATCTGAAAAATAACCTGCATCTGCATAACCAAGCAAAAATGGTTTTGTATTGTTAGAATAAAATAAGCCAAGATCAGATGTACCTCGAAGATATTGAAATATCTGCTTTATTCCTTTCCAATGTCTTTTTGTAGGACATGAACTGAATCTTGCTAGTAAATTAACTGCAAAAGCTATACCAGGTCTTGTATAGTTAGCAAGATACATGAGTGCCCCAATGGCACTAAGGTATGGCACTTCTGAGCCAAGATCCTCCTCATTACTTTCCTTAGGCCTAAAAGGATCCTTTTCAATATTAAGTGTTCTGCCCATCATTGGACTACTCAAAGGATTTGCCTTGTCCATGTTGAACCTTTTTAATACCTTTTCTGTATAATTTGATTGATGTACCAATATACCATTTTTAGTATACTCAATCTGTAAACCAAGGCAGAATCTAGTTTTTCCCAGATCTTTCATTTCAAATTCTTTCTTTAAATAATTTCTCGCTTCTCTGATTTCTTTATTAGTCCCAATAATACTTAAATCATCAACATAAACAACAATTATTACAAATCCGGATATTGTTTTTCTTATAAAAACACAAGGGCAAATAGGATTATTATCATAGCCTTCTTTAAGCAAATATTCACTTAGTCTGTTATACCACATGCGCCCTGATTGTTTTAGCCCATACAATGACCTTTGCAACTTAATTGCATACATTTCTTTCGGCTTTGATGTCCCAGGTATCTTAAATCCTTCTGGGATTTTCATGTATATATCACTATCAAGTGATCCATACAAATAAGCAGTAACAACATCCATAAGGTACATATCAAGATTATTAAATACTAATAAAAAAATTAAATAACGAAAAGTAATGGCATCCATAACAGGAGAATATGTTACCTCATAATCGATTCCTGGTCTTTGGTAAAAACCTTGTGCAACAAGACGAGCTTTGTACTTGACAATCTTGTTTTTCTCATTTCGTTTTCTCACAAAGACCCACTTATACCCAACAGGTTTCACACCTTTAGGTATAGTTACAATAGGGCCAAATACTTTTCTATTATTAAGAGAATTTAACTCAGTATCTATAACATCCTTCCAATTTTTCCAATCATGTCTATTTTGACATTCATTCATAGTTCGGGGTTCTGGGTCATCATTTTCATTTATAATTTCACATGCAATGGAGAATGAAAATATTTCATCTATATCTATACCTTTTTGGTTCCACAAAGTTCCAGTATCAATATAATTAATTGAAATTTCGAGATCATTCTTACTTTGATTTTCATTTTTAATGACCTCATTATCATCATCTCGTGCTTCTTCGAGAACACGTTTTTCAATTGTGGATATATTATTATCTAGTGTCTTTTCAAGATCACTTTCAATCATATTCACCTTTTTTATTCCTTTTCTTTTTCGGGGATTTTTGTCTTTGGACCCCATCGGTCGGCCACGTTTTAAGTGTGCCTTAGATGTACTTGCTACATCATTTAGATTTGAAATCTCAATCCGAGATGGGACATTTATAGCTGGTACGTGTGACTTTGTCACTCTTTTCAAATTAGTAAAAGAATCTGGCAATTGATTTGCTAAATCTTGTAAGTGCACAATTTTCTTTACATTTTCTTCCCATGATTTATTATATGGGTCCAAATGTAATAAATGTGGTACAGACCATGTTATCTCCTTTTCTAATATTTTATTTTCTCCCCCTAGTGTTGAAAATTTTGTTTCATCAAAATGACAATCAGCAAATCTTGCCTGAAAAACATCACCTGTTAAAGGTTCAAGATATCTAATAATAGAAGGTGATTCATACCCGACATATATTCCCAACCTCCTTTGAGGTCCCATCTTTGTTCAATGTGGTGGAGATATTGGGACATATACTGCACAACCAAATATCTTTAAATGAGAAATATTTGGTTCTTTACCAATTGCAAGTTGATAAGGGGTATGTTTATGATTAGCACTTGGCCTTAGACGGATGAGTGCTGCAGCATGTAAAATTGCATGACCCCAAACAGTAACTGGTAGTTTAGTTTTCATAATTAATGGTCTAGCAATATATTGAAGACGTTTGATTAAAGACTCGGCTAAACCATTTTGTGTATGCACATGAGGAATAGGATGTTCAACAGTAATTCCAATTGACATGCAATAATTATTAAATGATTCAGATGTAAATTCACCAGCATTGTCAAGTCTAATTTTCTTTATAGAAAAATCAGGGAATTGAGCCCTTAGTTTAATTATTTGTGCAAGAAATTTTGCAAATGCCATATCACGACTCGACAGTAAGCATACATATGCCCATCTACTAGATGCATCAATTAATACCATAAAGTACCTGAATGGTCCAGACGGTGGATAGATAGGTCCACATATATCACCTTGAATTCTTTCAAGAAATGCAGGTGATTCTGTCTGAATCTTTACTGGCGAATGCTTTGTTATTAGTTTGCCAAGAGAGCAAGCTTCACATGGTTTTTCTCCTTTTGTAAGTTTTAAACCTTTCAATGGATGACCATGGGTGCTTTCAACTATTTTGCGCATCATTGTTGAACCAGGGGTGACCTAAACGATCGTGCCATAAAGTCATCGTTTTGGGATCTTCTTTTACAACCAAATTACATTCAATTTTATGTATATAAGTATAATGTAATCCAGAAGGCAATTTTGGTAGTTTTTCTAAAATTTTCTTCTTTCCCAAAGCATTAGTAGTAATGTTAATATATTTCATATTGCCTTCAGTTGCAGTTTCAGTATCATATCCTTGACGATATATGTCATTAAAACTCAACAAATTTCTCTTTGATTTTGGAGAGTATAAAGCATTATTAATGACAAACTTTGTTCCATTTGATAATATGAACATAGCATTACCTGTTCCTTCAATTAAGTCTGCAGGACCTGAAATTGTATTTATTACACCTTTAGTAGGATTTATTTCAGTAAAATATTTCTTTCATTTGAGGATTGTGTGGGTAGTTCCACTGTCTGGAATGCAAATGTCTTTGAAATGTTCCATGTCTAACCTTCTTAAAAATATAAACAATGTTAAAGAGTAAAACACAACATGTTTAACATTATTATTTCATACAAGCATTGAAAATTACACACATATTAATTTAGTACATAATGTAAATATAAAGGTAATATAAGCATATCACACATTATACAAAAATTATTCAATCCATGGTTCCTTCAATGAAATCAGCAGCCTCGAGATAGGTATTATCATTCATGGGTTCAATCTCATTAAAATTCACTTCTTTTCCCTTTCCTTCTATAGATGTCTGGTCTCTTTTACATAAATGTTCCGGCGTTCTACACGTCTTAGACCAATGTCCTTTCTTTCCACATCTATAGCATAAATAATCATGATTCTTCGAGGGAACCTCTTGGGTATAATTACCCCTACCTTGACGATTTATGTTAGATTGGTCATATCTGGGAAATTTATAATAACTTCGTCCACGGCCTCTACCACGAAAGTGGTTTCGACCGTGATATCCACCACGACTAGTACCCTCAAAATTGTTTCGACCATGATATCCACCACGATTAGTACCTTCAAAATTGTTTCGACCGTGATATCCACCACGACTAGGACCCTCAAAACGATTAAAACCTCCACGTTTTTTATAACGATTATAACCACCACGCCTTTGATTAAATGTTGTGGTATTTATTTCAGGATAAGCCATTGTTCCTGTTGGACGTGACTGGTGGTTTTTAATAAGTAGCTCATTGTTTTGTTCTGCTACTAGGAGGGCTGCCACTAAATCAGAATATTCAGAAAATTCCCTCATTCTGTACTGTTGTTGCAACAAAACTTGGGATGCATGAAAAGTTGAAAAAGTTTTTTGAAGTTTTTCTTTTTCGGTTATAATCATGCCACAAAATTCTAATTGAGCAATAATTTGATGCATGGCAGAGTTATATGCAACAACACTTTTATAATCTTGGAACCTCAATTTGTTCCACTGATCCATTAGTGAGGGCAACAAGACTTTCCTCTGATGTCCAAATCTTGCCTTAAGTTTGTCCCACAAAATCTTGGGATCTTTTGCATTTGAATATTCAGTTTGTAAACCATCGTCAAGGTGGTGTTTGATTATTCGATTTACTTTTGATTTTTTCATTGACATCTCTTCTGGGTCAACAGCTGACATTCCTGAATTTTCTCCTTCAAGGATTTTATCTAATCCCTCACATGCAAGGTACTCAATCAAGTTGTTATTCCATGTTATGTAGTTTTCCCCGGTTATGCTTAAAATTTTGAAGTGATGCTTAAGATTTGACATGGTTCTAGAATTCACAAGAATATAATCAAATTCAATACATAAACAAAATATAAATTTATTCAATAAAAACGATTACAAAACCATAACCATATTAAAAAAACCTTAACACAACAAGCTATGATTAGTAATGGTAAAATTATAATCACCTCTATTACTATTATAATCCACTCTTTACCAAATTCTTCAACATTGATAATAACAGTAAGAAGCCAGATGATGACAAGAAGAGTGATGAAGAAAATAAAACCTCTAGCCATTTGAAAAGGATGAAGAAATATTTTGAAATTGATATGAAAATAATGAATGAGTGTGAAGTATTTATAGGGTGAATTTTGTGTGGTGTTACCGTTGGATTTTGACAGTTGGGGAGGGAGAGAAAATTTTTTTTTTGTGACCGTTGGGTCCTAGTTACCGTTGGGGAAGGAAAAATAATAATGAGTTAAGTGTGTTAAAAAAATAATCTAGCTATTACAAGTGTGAATGAATACACATGGTAAGACTCATTAATAAGTTAAAAGATATCAAAGATTGAATATTTGCTTATGAGGTTTTAGACCTCCACTAAATATAAAATATAGTTGCATTAGGAGTCTCAGACTTCCATTAAATATTGCAGATGAGGTTTTTAAACCTCCACTAAATATAATAGCATTAGGAGTCTCAGACTTCCATTAAATATTGCAGATGGGGTTTTTAAACCTCCACTAAATATAAAATATAATAGCATTAGGAGTCTCAGACTTCCATTAAATATTGCAGATGAGGTTTTTAAACCTCCACTAAATATAAAATATAATAGCATTAGGAGTCTCAGGATTCCATTAAATATTGCAGATGAGGTTTTAAACCTCCAATAAATATAAAATATAATAGCATTAGGAGTCTTAGACTTCCATTAAATATTGCAGATGGGGTTTTTAAACCTCCACTAAATATAATAGCATTAGGAGTTTCAGACTTCCATTAAATATAAAAGTTAGTAATAATAAGATTAAATAGATAAGTATAGAAAATATACCTAGTGTAGTAATAATTTCTGATAGAGACGATCGTGCTGATAACGTGTTGAGAAAAATTGGATATTCGGATTGAATAAAAGAGAGTATTATGATATCATTCAAGTTTAAATGTATATATGAAAGTGTATTTCCTTTCTTGAAAGTGTGTTTAAATACATTAACCATGGGTGTATTTATACTACTTGGAATACAATTATTATACTAATTTTACTATTCACTTTTTGACATAATAGTATTCATATTTGACATTAAGGTATTTACCTTTGACATTAAGGTATTTACCTTTGACATTAATGTTTCTAGATAGATATTTAAATAATAATAATGTTATAATATATAACAATATTATAACAGTTATAATATTGTTATATATTATAACATTATTATTATTTAAATATCTATCTAGAAACATTAATGTCAAAGGTAAATACCTTAATGTCAAATATGAATACTATTATGTCAAAAATTGAATAGTAAAATTAGTATAATAATTGTATTCCAAGTAGTATAAATACACCCATGGTTAATGTATTTAAACACACTTTCAAGAAAGGAAATACACTTTCATATATACATTTAAACTTGAATGATATCATAATACTATCTTTTATTCGATCCGAATATCCATTTTTTCTCAACACGTTATCAGCACGATCGTCTCTATCAGAAATTATTACTACACTAGGTATATTTTCTATACTTATCTATTTAATCTTATTATTACTAACTTTTATATTTAATGGAAGTCTGAGACTCCGAATGCTATTATATTTTATATTTAGTGGAGGTTTAAAACCCCATCTGCAATATTTAATGGAAGTCTGAGACTCCTAATGCTATTATATTTTATATTTAGTGGAGGTTTAAAACCTCATCTGCAATATTTAATGGAAGTCTGAGACTCCTAATGCTATTATATTTTATATTTAGTGGAGGTTTAAAAACCCCATCTGCAATATTTAATGTAAATATGAGACTCCTAATGCTATTATATTTTATATTTATTGGAGGTTAAAAAACCCCATCTGCAATATTTAATGGAAGTCTGAGACTCCTAATGCAACTATATTTTATATTTAGTGGAGGTCTAAAACCCCATAAGCAAATATTCAATCTTTGATATCTTTTAACTTATTAATGAGTCTTACCATGTGTTCTGGACTGGGCCAACGACCATGCGCGGCCCAATCCGTGACTGCTACAGTAACGGCCCAAACGCTTGGATCCAGTCCATTAAGATGACAAAAGTACCCTTTTGCCACTACAACCGGGCACTGACTGCTCAGCCTTGCCCGAAATTATTGTCCGCCACACACGAACTATAGCTCCCCGACAGCTGACGGACAGATGCCCGCAACTACCCTCCTGCCCGTCATAACGGCTAGTTTGGGCAGTTACCTATTCTCCAGGAAAACGGTTATTTTGCCTTGAAAATAGGACCGTTGGCCACGCGTTGGGGAACATTATATAAACCCTCTCATTTGAGAGGGCGAGGTATCACATTTTCACCCTAAGCATACACTTTGTACTTGCCCCTTTTTCTCTGACCCTTTCTTACTTGAGCGTCGGAGTACCTTGCAGGTACACCACCTTTCCTCCTCATCACCCGTCCGAGCACCTTGCCCATCTGACGACCAGCGTGCGTGGATCTGATCAAATACTCGAGATCACCATGTATATTCATTCACACTTGTAATAGCTAGATTATTTTTTTTTAACACACTTAACTCATTATTATTTTTCCTTCCCCAACGGTAACTAGGACCCAACGGTCACAAATTTTTTTTTTCTCTCCCTCCCCAACGGTCAAAATCCAACGGTAACATCACACAAAATTCACCCTATAAATACTTCACACTCATTCATTATTTTCATATCAATTTCAAAATATTTCTTCATCCTTTTCAAATGGCTAGAGGTTTTATTTTATTCATCACTCTTCTTGTCATCATCTGGCTTCTTATTGTTATTATCAATGTTGAAGAATTTGGTAAAGAGTGGATTATAATAGTAATAGAGGTAATTATAATTTTACCATTACTAATCATAGCTTGTTATGTTAAGGTTTTTTTAATATGGTTATGGTTTTGTAATCGTTGTTATTGAATAAATTTATATTTTGTTTATGTATTGAATTTGATTATATTCTTGTGAATTCTAGAATCATGTCAAATCTTAAGCATCACTTCAAAATTTTAAGCATAACCGGGGAAAACTATGTAACATGGAATAACAACTTGATTGAGTACCTTGCATGTGAGGGATTAGATAAAATCCTTGAAGGAGAAAATTCAGGAATGTCAGCTGTTGACCCAGAAGAGATGTCAATGAAAAAATCAAAAGTAAATCGAATAATCAAACACCACCTTGACGATGGTTTACAAACTGAATATTCAAATGCAAAAGATCCCAAGATTTTGTGGGACAAACTTAAGGCAAGATTTGGACATCAGAGGAAAGTCTTGTTGCCCTCACTAATGGATCAGTGGAACAAATTGAGGTTCCAAGATTATAAAAGTGTTGTTGCATATAACTCTGTCATGCATCAAATTATTGCTCAATTAGAATTTTGTGGCATGATTATAACCGAAAAAGAAAAACTTGAAAAAACTTTTTCAACTTTTCATGCATCCCAAGTTTTGTTGCAACAACAGTACAGAATGAGGGAATTTTCTGAATATTCTGATTTAGTGGCAGCCCTCCTAGTAGCAGAACAAAACAATGAGCTACTTATTAAAAACCACCAGTCACGTCCAACAGGAACAATGGCTTATCCTGAAATAAATATCACAACATTTAATCAAAGGCGTGGTGGTTATAATCGTTATAAAAAACGTGGAGGTTTTAATCGTTTTGAGGGTCCTAGTCGTGGTGGATATCACGGTCGAAACAATTTTGAAGGTACTAATCGTGGTGGATATCATGGTCGAAACAATTTTGAGGGTACTAGTCGTGGTGGATATCACGGTCGAAACCACTTTCGTGGTAGAGGCCGTGGACGAAGTTATTATAAATTTCCCAGATATGACCAATCTAACAGAAATCGTCAAGGTAGGGGTAATTATACCCAAGAGGGTCCCTCGAAGAATCATGATGATTTATGCTATAGATGTGGAAAGAAAGGACATTGGTCTAAGACGTGTAGAACGCCGGAACATTTATGTAAAAGAGACCAGACATCTATAGAAGGAAAGGGAAAAGAAGTGAATTTTAATGAGATTGAACCCATGAATGATAATACCTATCTCGAGGCTGCTGATTTAGTTGAAGGAACCATGGATTGAATAATTTTTGTATAATGTGTGATATGCTTATATTACCTTTATATTTACATTATGTGCTAAATTAATATGTGTGTAATTTTCAATGCTTGTATGAAATAATAATGTTAAATATGTTGTGTTTTACTCTTTAACCTTGTTTATATTTTTAAGAAGGTTAGACATGGAACATTTCAAAGACATTTGCATTCCAGACAGTGGAACTACCCACACAATCCTCAAATGTAAGAAATATTTTAATGAAATAAATCCTACTAAAGGTGTAATAAATACAATTTCAGGTCCTGCAGACTTAATTGAAGGAACAGGTAATGCTATGTTCATATTACCAAATGGAACAAAGTTTGTCATTAATAATGCTTTATACTCTCCAAAATCAAAGAGAAATTTGTTGAGTTTTAATGACATATATCGTCAAGGATATGATACTGAAACTGCAACTGAAGGCAATATGAAATATATTAACATTACTACTAATGCTTTGGGAAAGAATTTTTTTTTAGAAAAACTACCAAAATTGCCTTCTGGATTACATTATACTTATATACATAAAATTGAATGTAATTTGGTTGTAAAAGAAGATCCCAAAACGATGACTTTATGGCACGGTCGTTTAGGTCACCCTGGTTCAACAATGATGCGCAAAATAGTTGAAAGCACCCATGGTCATCCATTGAAAGGTTTAAAACTTACAAAAGGAGAAAAACCATGTGAAGGTTGCTCTCTTGGCAAACTAATAACAAAGCATTCGCCAGTAAAGATTCAGACAGAATCACCTGCATTTCTTGAAAAAATTCAAGGTGATATATATGGACCTATCCATCCACCGTCAGGACCATTCAGGTACTTTATGGTATTAATTGATGCATCTAGTAGATGGTCATATGTATGCTTACTGTCGAGTCGTGATATGGCATTTGCAAAATTTATTGCACAAATAATTAAACTAAGGGCTCAATTCCCTGATTTTTCTATAAAGAAAATTAGACTTGACAATGCTGGTGAATTTACATCTGAATCATTTAATAATTATTGCATGTCAATTGGAATTACTGTTGAACATCCTGTTCCTCATGTGCATACACAAAATGGTTTAGCCGAGTCTTTAATCAAACGTCTTCAATATATTGCTAGACCATTAATTATTAAAACTAAACTACCAGTTACTGTTTGGGGTCATGCAATTTTACATGCTGCAGCACTCATCCGTCTAAGGCCAAGTGCTAATCATAAACATACCCCTTATCAACTTGCAATTAGTAAAGAACCAAATATTTCTCATTTAAAGATATTTGGTTGTGCAGTATATGTCCCAATATCTCCACCACATAGGACAAAGATGGGACCTCAAAGGAGGTTGGGAATATATGTGGGGTATGAATCACCTTCTATTATTAGATATCTTGAATCTTTAACAGGTGATGTTTTTCAGGCAAGATTTGCTGATTGTCATTTTGATGAAACAAAATTTACAACACTAGGGGGAGAAAATAAAATATTAGAAAAGGAGATAACATGGTCTGTACCACATTTATTACATTTGGACCCATATAATAAATCATGGGAAGAAAATGTAAAGAAAATTGTGCACTTACAAGATTTAGCAAATCAATTGCCAGATTCTTTTACTGATTTGAAAAGAGTGACAAAGTCACACGTACCAGCTATAAATGTCCCATCTCGGATTGAGATTTCAAATCTAAATGATGTAGCAAGTACATCTAAGGCACACCGACCGATGGGGTCCAAAGACAAAAATCCCCGAAAAAGAAAAGGAATAGAAAAGGTGAATATGATTGAAAGTGATCTTGAAAAGACACTAGATAATAATATATCCACAATTGAAAAACGTGCTCTCGAAGAAGCACGAGATGATGATAATGAGGTCATTGAAAATGAAAATCAAAGTAAGAATGATCTCGATATTTCAATTAATTATATTGATACTGGAACTTTGTGGAACCAAAAAGGTATGGATATAGATGAAATATTTTCATTCTCCATTGCATGTGAAATCATAAATGAAAATGATGACCCAGAACCCCGAACTATGAATGAATGTCAAAATAGACATGATTGGAAAAATTGGAAGGATGCTATAGATATTGAGTTAAATTCTCTTAATAATCGAAAAGTATTTGGCCCTATTGTAACTATACCTAAAGGTGTGAAACCTGTTGGGTATAAGTGGGTCTTTGTGAGAAAACGAAATGAGAAAAACAAGATTGTCAAGTACAAAGCTCGTCTTGTTGCACAAGGTTTTTACCAAAGACCAGGAATCGATTATGAGGTAACATATTCTCCTGTTATGGATGCCATTACTTTTCGTTATTTAATTGGTTTATTAGTATTTAATAATCTTGATATGTACCTTATGGATGTTGTTACTGCTTATTTGTATGGATCACTTGATAGTGATATATACATGAAAATCCCAGAAGGATTTAAGATACCTGGGACATCAAAGCCGAAAGAAATGTATGCAATTAAGTTGCAAAGGTCATTGTATGGGCTAAAACAATCAGGGCGCATGTGGTATAACAGACTAAGTGAATATTTGCTTAAAGAAGGCTATGATAATAATCCTATTTGCCCTTGTGTTTTTATAAGAAAAACAATATCCGGATTTGTAATAATTGCTGTTTATGTTTATGATTTAAATATTATTGGGACTAATAAAGAAATCAGAGAAGCGAGAAATTATTTAAAGAAAGAATTTGAAATGAAAGATCTGGGAAAAACTAGATTCTGCCTTGGTTTACAGATTGAGTATACTAAGAATGGTATATTGGTACATCAATCAAATTATACAGAAAAGGTATTAAAAAGGTTCAACATGGACAAGGCAAATCCTTTGAGTAGTCCAATGATGGGCAGAACACTTAATATTGAAAAGGATCCTTTTAGGCCTAAGGAAAGTAATGAGGAGGATCTTGGCTCAGAAGTGCCATACCTTAGTGCCATTGGGGCACTCATGTATCTTGCTAACTATACAAGACCTGATATAGCTTTTGCAGTTAATTTACTAGCAAGATTCAGTCCATGTCCTACAAAAAGACATTGGAAAGGAATAAAGCAGATATTTCGATATCTTCGAGGTACATCTGATCTTGGCTTATTTTATTCTAACAATACAAAACCAGTTTTGCTTGGTTATGCAGATGCAGGTTATTTGTCAGATCCACATAATGCTAAATCACAGACTGGATATATATTTACATATGGTAACACTGCAATATCATGGAGATCACAAAAGCAAACACTGGTAGCAACTTCTTCAAATCATGATGAAATAATTGCTCTTCATGAAGCAAGCAAAGAATGTAGATGGTTACGATCAGTAACTAGACATATCCAAGGAGCATCTGGTTTACCAATTGATAATAATCCAACAATTTTGTATGAAGACAACGCTGCATGTGTTACCCAGATGAAAGAAGGTTACGTCAAAAGCGATAGAACCAAGCATATCCCTCCAAAGTTCTTCTCATTCACACAAGAACTCGAAAGAAACAAAGAAGTTGATATTCAATACATTCGTTCAAATGATAATGCGACAGATCTCTTCACAAAGGCACTACCTACATCAGTTTTCAAGAAACATGTACAAAATATTGGAATGCGTCAACTTCGAGATCTTTAAAGAAGAACTAAATGTGTTCTATTGAGGGGGAGCATCATGTTGTACTCTTTTTTTCTTATTAAGGTTTTTATCCCAATGGGTTTTTCCTAATAAGGGTTTTAGCGAGGCAACATATGTTCCATAAGAATCTCTTCAACAAGATTTCAATGGAGCACAGTGATAGATATTTCAAAGGGGGAGTGTTATAATATTGTTATATATTATAACATTATTATTATTTAAATATCTATCTAGAAACATTAATGTCAAAGGTAAATACCTTAATGTCAAAGGTAAATACCTTAATGTCAAATATGAATACTATTATGTCAAAAAGTGAATAGTAAAATTAGTATAATAATTGTATTCCAAGTAGTATAAATACACCCATGGTTAATGTATTTAAACACACTTTCAAGAAAGGAAATACACTTTCATATATACATTTAAACGTGAATGATATCATAATACTCTCTTTTATTCGATCCGAATATCCAATTTTTCTCAACATATACAACATATTCAAACCAAATAGATATCACCATCTATCCTCAAATCATTTATGGGACAAAGTCGTGCTTATGAACTAATTATCCCAATGAGCACCTTAATGAAAATAGCAATTATATGGATCACTAATGACATCAAAATTCTCTACTACAATGTTACATGCCACAATTAAGAGCTAATGTATAGGTCCAACCAATATAACCCCCAAACAAATTAATAGACTAACATCACTATATCATTATTGTTGTAAATTTTGTTGTGAATTACAACAAAATTCAATATCAATTTGTGAAACAAAGAATAATAGCAAACAAAATAAATGGTCTTCAGCAATAATAATCCATACACGGATAATATAACAGAATAAGGCAAGGAAAAACAGAAGGTTTGTTTACCCAGTTCGATCAAACGATCTACTCTGGGGGAGAGAGCAGCTCTCTAATTCACTATACTCATAAAGTTGTTACAAGAGATTACAGATGAGTTACAAGAAAATAGCCTTCGCCTTCAGGTTTCCAAGAACAGCCTTATTTTCTACCCAAGTGTTTCCCAACCTCTCCAACTCTCAATATATGAATCACTCAAGCCCAAGGTGTAATAGTGTTTCACAATAACCTTAAACAATTCCAAAGGTTTCCCTAAACCTTTGTTTTTCTAAGGTTTTCCTTGTGAATAGCTGAAACTCTATGCTATGCCTTTAAACCCTTACTCTCCCTTGTTGGTGTAAACTCTAAGATTGTCACACACCAACTATATAAGAGATACATATTTATAATAGCAAATACCCAACAAACAAAGTCCAAAATCACATGGATCCATGGACCGAATCGAAAAAGCCCAAAAGCTCGCAAACACTATTCACCGTATGGACAACATTATTCACCGTACGGATGTCACTATTCATCCGTACGGACGACACTATCCACCGACCGATTTTTTTTTTCTCGATTTTTCATCCAATTTTCGCGGTAAATGCAATCTCCAAAATATGTTTTCTTTCTCTTCATCAGCAAAGGTTTTAAGGCACATTTACAACAATCTCCACCTTGACTCTAAACCATGTTGATACCAATTTAACAATCAACAACATTGCTGCTCGCTACCAAGTTGAAACTTTAATCAATAACTTTGATCAAATTCAAGCAACCCTTGAATCTTGATCTCGCAACTTGCATCCACCTGTTCCCAATTACCCTTTTCTGCCTAGGTAATTTAACAAGCCTACAAGTATGATTTTTCAACCACCCTTGACTCCACTTGTTTTCAAATGCCTCCCTGAAGGTTTTTCGTCTTTTATTTTGCAGTACTTCAGCCACATTAAAAACATAATATCCAAGGCAAGCATAACCGTCCATTTGAGATGATACAATAACCCTCATTACCTTATCATGAGTCAAATGATAATCAGAGATCTCTGTAATCGTTCCCTCACTACTGCTAGCATCCATAGTAGGAAACTCCACCTTAAACTGAGTTTTCTCCGTTATAGTTTCTCCCGGGTTTCTTCCTTGGTTTTCACTATTCTTCTTCTGAAGAAATTCTCTACCAACCAAGTAAGTTGTTTTAACCTCAACTCTTCCCCAAAAACTCAATAACAACTCAGCGGTAACATGCATTTTTATCCCTTGATTTCTGCAAAATTCATTGTACTCCTCTGAAACTTTCTCAAGGCATTCATAACGCCTTAAACTCAAATCCCATAGCCCTTCCTTGTCATGAAAGCCTCCAATAGTTAACGATGAATGAATAGTAACATTTGAACCTTCTAAAATATATATACCACATATTTTAGACCCTTTAGCAATAATCAATTCATCACACGAAATCTTCAGCACTCCTCGTTCAACTCTAGTACAATAGCCTAGATCATCAAACATACTTATAGATAACAAAATTCGCTTGAGTTCTGGAACATACCTCAGATTGTGAATAAGAAGTTCACGATCATTAAACATTTTAAATATGATCGTACCAATACCATGAACCTTGCATTCTTTATTATTACCAAGGCGAACTACTCCACCTTGCACCATCTTCAAAGTTTCAAAGTATTCTATTCTTGGACATATGTGATAAGAGCAACCTGAGTCAATGACCCAACTATCTTCAGTTTACAAACTCGATACTACTAGTGCTTCGACATCCTCATAACTTTCCTCACCCAATGCAACTACAGCTTGAACAAAATCTTCATTGACCTTTTCTTTCAGGACAATCCCTTTTAAAGTGACCAATTTTCTGACAATTAAAACATTTTACCTTTGACTTGTCAGACCTCTTTGATTTGGACATCCCTTTACGCTCACCTCCTCCTCTTGACACATTTAAGCCTTCACCACTATCTTCAATCATCAAATCTTTCAACTTTGAAAATTCTTTGGATTTCACCGCCGTCTAGACTTCATCCAAAGTAATAGTATCTTCCTTACCATAAAGAATGGCATCCTTAAAATGCTCAAAGGATCTGGGTAATGAACTCAACAAGAGCAAAGCCTTGTCCTCATCATCAATCTTTACTTCAATATTCTCAAGATCATTGATAATCTTGCGAAATTCTATGAGCTGCTCAACTATGGATTTGTTCTCCACGATTCGGAATGAATATAGTTGTTGTTTCAGATACAACTTGTGAGCCAAAGACTTTGTCATATACAATGATTCAAGTTTTGCCCACATAGCAACCGCAGTTTGCTCCCTGGCGACTTCTCTTAGAACTTTATCCCCGAGGCACAAGATAATGGCATTCCTGGCCTTATCCACCATCCCGGTCTTCTGTACCTGTGTAAGCCCTGCAGGCATCAATGCTTCACTCTTCAAAGCATCGATACACTTCTCTTGAATTAAAATTGCTTGCATCTTAATTTTCCACAATCCGAAATCGTTGTTACCGAAATATTTCTCGATCTGTCATCTACTAACCACGGTGCTCACTTGTCAACAATATCTCTTTCTTTGCTCCACGCTCACCGCGCCACTTGTTGTGAATTACGACAAAATTCAATATCAATTTGTGAGGGAAAAAACAATAGCAACCAAAATAAAGGGTCTTCAGCAATAATAATCCGTACACAGATAATATAACAGAATAAGGCAAGAAAAAGCAGAAGGTTTGTTTACCCAGTTCGATCAAACGATCTACTCTGGGGGAGAGAGCAGCTCTCCAATTCACTATACTCAGAAAATTGTTACAAGAGATTACAGATGAGTTACAAGAAAATAGCCTCCGCCTTCAGGTTCCCAAGAACAACCCTATTTTCTACCTAAGTGTTTCCCAACCTCTCCAACTTTCAATATATGAATCACTCAAACCTAAGGTGTAACAGTGTTTCACAATAACCTTAAACAACTTCAAAGGTTTCCCTAAACCTTTGTTTTTCTAAGGTTTTCCTTGTGAATGGCTGAAACTCTATGTTATGCCTTTAAATCATTGCTCTTCCCTATTGGTGTAAACTCTAAGATTGTCACAGACCAACCATATAAGAGATACATATTTATAATAGCAAATATCCAACAAACAAATCCCAAAATCACATGGATCCATGGACCGAATAGAAAAAACTCGAAAACTCAAAATACTATTTACCGTACGGACGTCACTATTCACCGTACGGAAGCACTATTCACCGACCGGTTTTTTTCCCCTCGACTTTTCGTTGGACTTTTTAAAACTTCTAATTTTTGCGATAAATACAATCTCCAAAATATGTTTTCTTTCTCTTCATCAACAAAGGTTTTAAAACACATTTACAACAAATATAAATAAAAATATTGGCAAACATTTCTTAATTTATTATATTTGAAGATGTATTTTATTCAATTATTGCATACAAACCCATCATGCATGTCCCAAACAAATAGCTCAATTATTTGAACTAAATGACAAATTATACAAGCCCATCATGCAACTCCCAAACAACTTGAGATTCAGGAGGGAACATAAAGGACTTTAGACAACAATTTTAAAATTAAAACTATCTCACATTCCCAATTACTTAGAGGTAGCACCAACCAATCTTTTCACCAAACCCTTTACAAACTCCACCAGCTTATTAAATTCTGGCACAACTCCCTTGACAGCAGGATGAGCATCAAAAGCTTCAGCCCATTTCACCAAAGCAGGAGTCTTAGTTTCATCAAGCAACTTGATTCCTTCTATTTTCTCTGCTGCTCTAACCCAACTCATATAGCAACCAAAACTAATATCAATATATCCAATTTTGTCTCCTCCAAAAAACTCCATTCCTTCATTATTGCGCTTGTTGATCACATCTTCTAACCTCATAAACACTTCTTCTATTTGCTCGAAATGTTTCTTCTTAGATTCTTCATCTTGAGCAATTAAACCATTTCGCAATGAATTGAACAACTACTCATCCAATCGAATAAAATACATCTTCAAATAAATATAAAATTTCTATTGATTGTATTAATTATTTCATGTGAAGTTTTTGTAATTGTTTTTCTCTTAATAATAAATATCAAGACCAAGAAAAATAAATATAAAATTTTCATAAAGTTAATGAAAAAAATGGATAAGAAATATAAATACCTTGTCATCCATGTAGGCAACCCAAAATCTAGCCATGGCTCTATCAAAATCATTTGAAGGCAGAATAGAGGGAGCACCATTGTCTTTCCAAACTTCATTAATATACTCAACTATGATAGCAGATTCACAAATGATTTTTTCTCCATGACTGAAAACTGGAATTTTCTTGTATACAGGATTGGACTGAAGAACCAAATCACTTCTAGGATGGAAAGTTTCTTCAATATTGTTATAATCTAAACCTTTGATGTTAAGGGCAAATTTCACCCTACATGTAAATGGACTGAACCAACAACCCAAAAGCTTCAACTCATTAGTGGCCATCACTTAAAAAGGAGAATATTATAGTTGTACTAGATAGGATTTGTGTGGAAATGGAAATAAAGAGGAAAATTGATAGATACTAGATTTGCAGTTTATAAATTGTATTAAAATATGTAAAAACTATATTATGATACAAATATACAATTAAGTCAAGGATCAACGCTCAAACGGATATGTATTCCATATTAAAACAAACAAGTGGTATCTTGTCGGCTGTCACGGGGCTTATTATAATCGATAAAAGAACTCTACACCTACAACGTGATCTAGAAAATATTTTCAATTTTAAGATAAATGTTATTTTAATTAAAATGTAAATGTAATTTTCCTCTTTAATTGTGCATTCTAATAATGTTATATTATTTTTAAAATATTTGTGGGGATAGAGCAAGACAAAAACTCTACGGAATTTAAATGATCATAAATTCATCAAAATCTCCATATCTTTACATTAATGGGAATTTAATGAAAGATGATATCTTTATTCATTAGAGTTAAGGGATTGAATTTATACTTGATAGTTGAGGCTCTCGCACGTATTGATGACTTCTATGTCCTAATTTTAGATGGTACATAGTATGATATATAATATGGAATTTGATTTCGAAAAATCTTTAAATGATCTAGTTTGCCTTAACGTACTTATGAGTGATATTAACGGGTTGAAGTCCCAGAATCAAAGATTATGGGTACTTGATTGAGAAAGTTCAAAATAGGCTTTTGAATTGGAAAAGGAATCAATTGTCTTTTGCGGAGCGTGTCACTCTTGCCAAAGCGATGATTGAATCCCTTCCTACTTATAGCATGATGACAATCGGTATTCCTAAGGCTTGTATCAAGGAGATTCAGAAGTTGCAGAGGGCTTTTATATGGGGAGACAGTTTTGATAAGCATAAGTTGCATACGATCCGTTGGAGTAAAATTGCTATGGAGAAGGCTCAAGGTGGTTTAAGTATTAGGAAGCTTAAGCTTATGAATCAAGTTTGCCTTGCTAAGCTCAGTTGGCAATTGAAGAGTGGGTTTCAAACCTTGTGGTGTGCTGTCATGAGAAGTAAGTACATAACTAACAGGCCTCGGGTGGAGCCAGGGTGTCTAAGCCTATTGATTCGAGTCTTTAAAAAAATCTTACTAAGTTGTGGCCGCATATGGACAGTATGATACATTGGGAGTTGGGGAATGGTAAGACTACCAGGTTATGGGAAACACGTGGATTGAGCCAGGTCTGAAATTGAGTACGAAGTTGTGCAGCCAAGGTTGTAGAATTAAGCATAATCTTAAAGTTTGTACTATGGTGGAGAACACCGGAGAATGGAACTGAAAGCTTTTATCAGTTTTGTTTCATCAAAATACTTTAGATAAAATTAGATTCATTCCTCCTCTGAGTCATAATTTTGAGGTTAATGATGTGAGTCTTTGGAGTGGTACAGATAATGGGGCTTTCTCTATAGCGTTTATGTATTATCTGTTGAGTTGTAATTCCTTGTGTCGAAGTAGTGTAGTTCGACAAAAACAAGGATTAGTCGAATTAACCTAATATCTTTGTGTCGAGTTGTATTAGTGTCAAAGTGTCGAAGCAGGTTGTTTCACATAGGATTTCGACTTAGGCCTATTTTAGTAATGTTAACTATTTTGGGCTTTTATAGTTTTGGGCTTTGGCTTAGGGTGCAAGCTAACCTAAATCTATAAATAGGGAGTAACTCTTATTTTGTAATGAACTAAGAACTCATAACATTGTATTCACAGAATTTTGTAGCTGCAAAGTGAATAAAGGAGTTTTCCACAGGTTGTGGGTAGAGAGAAACTCTTCAGAAAATATTATTTTTCTCCAACGTTAATTTCTTTCTTTCTCAACCTTTTTTTTCTTTTCATTGTCATTGCGTGATTGATAACAATCTTGTTCATCAAGATTCAGGGAAATTCTTCATAGGTTGTGGTTGAATTCCAACATCTGGTATCTAGAGCTCCAGTTGCGATTTAAGGAAGCAAAACTGTGATGGCGATGAATCATCCTAACGGGCATTTTCTGGCGAATCTTTAAATTCTCAAGAAAGATAATTATGAGAATTGGTGCAAGCAGATTAAAGTGGTGCTCTGTTATCAAGATCTTTGGGATCTTATCAAGAAAGGAGTAACACAGCTTGCACAAAAATGTATCAAGAAAAGACTGCACACAAAGAATTGAAGAAGAAAGATTATAAAGCTCTCTTTATAATCCATCAATGTGTTGATCTAGATAATTTTCAAAAGGTTAGTAATGTAGAATCATTGAAGGAAGCGTGGGAAATTCTGGAGAAGTCGTTTGGAGGTGTGTTAGTAGAGTAATAGTGGTGGTTGTTTTTAATCGTATCCACAGGGATTGTTCGATATTTGATGCGTGCCTTTCAATAGTTGTGAGATTCTAAGTTCAAAGGTTTCAAAAGTTTCTCAATTGTTGTTAACATTCATTTGTAGCAAAGATTAATTGGTGACAAAGATTTTGTAAAAGTTTTGATAAAAGCATGTCAAGGTTAGGTTTCGCTAATCCTTTTCACGTATAAACGATTAATCAAGCATATGAACTCGGTTTCCGACCAATACAACCGCGTATCCTCCCGACTAAGTTTATGTCTAAAGCGAAGTCGTGAGTATCATTGTTTAGACCGTTAGATGATGTCTCACGCTAACAATCTAAACAACAATCATTAAGATCAACACAATGCGAATAGCAAATCCCAAATCTATGTCTAGAGTTTGGTTTTTAAGAGATAAAATTGTTAGATCATGATTTGTAGAATCTATGTCTAGAGCAATACAAATCACACATGGATCATTAAGAGAAAACAACATCATCTATATTGATCAAAGACTTTGTTCATATACAATAGATCAACAGCAATACATAAAATCAGAATCAACTACATCTAACCTCAATATTGAGTGTTTAGCTACCACTTCTCATGGTAGTTTAGATAACAAGTAAAGAGAGGAGATGAATGAGCATCCACGACGAATAATCGAGAATGGATGCGACTTCAGCTTCTCCAAGTGAAAATACACTCTTTGATGATCAAAATACTGAAAACTATGAATTCTAGTGAAAAATGAACAAGAGATTCCATCCACATAAAGTGAAAATCTATTTATACACTTCTGAAATCTGCAGGATTCGCACTGCGAGTGCATCATTCGCACTGCGAATGAGAGAAAATGGCACCTTAAGTGCCTCTGAGACTTAAACCGCCCCAAGCAGAAATCGTGTGTTCGCAGTGCGAACCATTCCTTCGCATAACGAATCATTCGCTATCTCATTCGCACTGCGAATAAACTAGCGAGCCAGGACAATCAAATTCCAAAACTTACTGCCACCCTTCGCTAGCATCTTCGCACTGCGAAACAACCAGCGAGCCTTCGCTGGACCCTCGGCAGGAGTTCGCAGTGCGAACTCTTTGTCATTTCAAAAGTGGAACTCTCTGCCACCATTCGCTGGCGCCTTCGTTGACGTTCGCAGTGCGAACATTCGCTGGGCCTTCGCCAGATCCTTCACACTGCGAATGCTCTGTTGCAGCAACAATTCAGTGGAAACTTGCATCCACTCCATGTGTCTCACACTTTTGCTCCTTTCATGCCTATACCTGCACATTAACACACACATTACAAGCTCCACACATATATTCCAATGTAAGCATTACAACACAATTTACCGCTTAAATTCACAATTTACCGTTGGAAAGAAATGAAAAATGCCAAGTATTTCATACAAATATATAACATGTTTGACATTTAACAAACTCTCCCCAACTAACTCTTTGTTTGTCCTCAAGCAAAGTATGCCTCAAAAGAGGATTTGCTCGAGCATTCAATTCAACCAAGACGCGAAAAACGGCTCAACTAAACAACGTTCACAACAACGCAACAATTACACAATTCAAAAACCTATAATGTAAAAGAACTTGCCTCTTAAACAATTTCAAACAATGTTTCAAGATACAACTAACTCATCCTGCACATGTCATTCTACACTCCTCTTCGAAAAAGGATTGAAGGAAAACGTGCATACAAGCACGGGACAATTACACTCAAATGACCAATGATGCAAATACTAAGCAATTCATACCATATCTCAATGAACACAAAAGAAATCATGGAAGTACAAGATCACTAAGGACTTCAAGGTTGTAGCTTGGTCGGGTAAACAAAAAAGGGACATTTCTAATGGCCATTGAAACGAAATTGCCGAAGCAAAAGAACATTCACTATACACATATTCACACATCTCAACTTCATTTCACCAATTTTTCATTACACCTTCACAAACTACCGTTCACAATTATTGACTTTACATTTTTTTTCCATTCAAGCAAGCATTTTCTCATTTGTCCAACATATTGACACGCTTTTCTTTACATGCTTACTTGAATTTTTTTCAAAATTTGGAGTAATGCACCCATCTTCTTTTTATTCTCCCCAACTCATTTTTGACTCAACCTAACGTGAATGTTCTTAAAAAGCAAGGAAGTAAAAGTATACAATTTCAAAGGTTAAAGAAGAAAATGTTAGAAACTCATCAAATTCAGTGATGAACCAAACGTGCAAATTATGTACATAAAACAAGTTCATCACTAAACTGAGTTCTAAACTGTTTAGGCTCAAAGGGGCTACCAAATACTCACTCCTCACGGGTGAATTAATATATGGACATGGTTGTGCTCATTTTCAACAAGTGCCTTAATCACTTCTCCTACTTCCACAAAATCACATGGTCACAAGATAAGGCATGAATTAAAAGTAAAAACAACATTCATCAACAATCCTTATCATATAATAACACTTTGGAGGCTTCTCACTTTAATGGCTTTTGATCCTAAAATGACACATGCATTCAAAGGAAGTTGTAACATGAAACAACATTATCAATCGCACAAGACACAAAGTTCTAAAGCATACAAAATTCTCGAACCAGGTAACGATGTACCTTGTCGTAACACAATGCTTAAGGTACTATCATAGCCCTCACATCATGGAGGAATCTTTCTTTAAAAATCAAGAGTCTCCAACCTACTTTCAAAATTCCATCATAAAAGAAGGAACATTAACATGAAAACATATTAACAATTAAAAACCAACAAATTATTAGTAAAAGCGAAACAGAAATTTTTACTAAAAACACTTAACATTACTAATAATAATAATAAAGTGCTTGGTGTAAAAACACCTACAATATCCAAAATGGTACCACTAGGGTACAAGTACACCAATATTCAAAATATTCCACTATGTGGATACAATAGACTAGTAAAAGCTGAAAAATACAAAATATAAGAAAACTTCACTTTGGAGACCAAAGGAAGTACACACATCTGAAAATCCAAAAATCAGTCCTCATCGGACTCCGTCTCCAAAACCTCGGTAACCTGCTCATCTTCATCTCCCTCATCAGAAGTATTACCCGAAACCTCCACATCGGTGCCATCTCCCTCCAACTCATCACCATCTCCATCCTCATCAGCATCTTCTCCAGCAGGACCAACTGAATCCTCTCCCCCACCGAAAAATGGCCTGGACTCAGGCCATCCAGCATGTGCGAGGAACTGCTCCCTCAACATCATAGTCTGCTCCGCGGTGGGATCCCGAATCTGCAGTTGGAGTACCTGCATAGAGTCATGTAAATCAAGCATGGCGCGCTGAGAAGCGGCCATCCAATCCCAGTTATACTGGCAGATCTCCTGCTGATAAGGATAGAAATTTAGCGACTCAAAAGTATCACCCCCACTCGTACCAGCCCCTGCAGCAGCAGCCCCTGAATACTCGGACCTAACACCCTTAGGTTTGCAAAATTTGCCGACATATCGATCATCGATAGCCGACGTGATAGTGACCTGACGATGCGAAGACAAATTAACACCAGCTTCAGCACATAAGGACATGATCAGGCACGGGAATGCAAGAGGGGAATTTTTCCTCGAAGCGTTCCCTCCTAATCCACTCTCGACAATGGCCCTTATTTCATATGCTATTATCCTCGTGACATCAATCTCCACATTTGTAAGGATGTTGTGGACCAAGTGGGCCAGGGGAATAGGAACTGTAAAGGAATGTGACTTTGGTTTAATGTTGGTGACAACCAAAAGTAATACAAGCTGAGCCAAAGGCAACATGTCCTCTCGATGATACCTAACAGCAACTCCCGAATGGTTAAACTTCACATTTTTACCCGGGCGCAACAAATCAGTGGTCATTTGTGTGATATCCCTGTTGCGGTTAAGGTTTCTGTGGTATGCATCTTCCTCACTGGCACGCAATGGAAGAGGGTCTCCAAGAACTCGGCTAATTGTCCTTCTATCAAACCTCACAGTTTTTCCTCCAACAACAGTAGTCCAATTAAACAGATTCCCCTCATCAGGAAGGGCGTTGGCATAGAATTCTCGAACCATCTCCACATTGTACGAATCAAGGGGAGTTATCAGCTGATCCCACTTTTTTCTATGCAAGAGGGCAGCTACCGAACGATAACTCCCTTGATCATTCAGAATAAATCTCTTCTCTGCAAGGATGGTTCTCGTTTCCAAAACCTCATATCTCTGAGCCTGCCTTGGTCCCTTGAAACGAGTGTCTTCGAAACTGATCGGTACCTGTCTGGATGTTGATGCTTTCCTTTTCTTGGCCAAATTAGTTTTAGGACCCATCTGCACAAATGACAAACAAATCCCACACAAAAACACCAAGACAGATCATTAGAAAATAGGACACATATGCATCAGAATGAACTAAAAAAAAAACAAAAATCTGGGCTGCTCGCTAAAACACTCGCACTGCGAATCCTGGCGAACGCTCGCCCCAGATTCGCAGTGCGAACAAGCCAGCGAATGCACGAAAACTTTGAAAAAAATTAACAGCCCCAGATTCCCCAACATGGCATCATTCTACATGTCATCTAAACCCTAAAACCAGTAGAAAATTTGACATGCAATGAAAAACCTAAAACAGAATTTTAACCCAAATTTCAACATAATTTCTCATGCAAATTCACAACTAATCAAAAAGCACAAAGAAAAGAATTCAAACCTGTTTGGAAATGGCAATTGAGAGAAAAAAAAACTTGAGAGATGGAAAGCACACACGTGAAGGAGAAAGAGCCAATGAGAGTTTCTAATTTTCTTTTTCTTTGAATGGTGAGAGGGAAGTGACTAGGGTTTTCCCCTCAAGTCATCAGAATTTCAACATGGGTCTTGGGCCTACGTGCAGGCCCACCCAATACAAAACCCTCACTTTTAATGATGTGGCAGCAAAACCACCATGTCTGGTTCGCTGACGTTCGCAGTGCAAATGGCTGGCGAATGCTCGCCCCAGATTCGCAGTGCGAACAAGCCAGCGAACAAGACAGTTTTGCAAAATTTTCAGGTCTGTCCTGCTGCCACACTACAAATGGTACAATCACATAAAAACACTTCAAACAGCAAATAAAAGAAAAATACTTACAATGTGGGGGTGCCTCCCAACCAGCGCTTGTTTAACGTCGGCTAAGCTCGACGGTCCACCGCAATCTCATGGATCGCGGAAGGGAACAATGGCGGGATTCCGCTCGAAATCACCTCCAAGATACACTTTCAATCTTTGGCCGTTCACAGTCCAATTCTCTTTGGTTGTTGTGTCTTCAATTATAATCGCTCCATAAGGCTTGATTTCTCGGATCTGAAACGGACCCGACCATTTAGACCTTAACTTTCCCGGGAACAATCTTAACCGAGAATTGAATAGCAGGACCAGCTGTCCCACCTCAAACTGCCTGATGATAATTTTTTTGTCATGGTAAGACTTTACACGCTC
This sequence comes from Lathyrus tuberosus, assembly GCA_022829125.1. NCBI lineage: Eukaryota > Viridiplantae > Streptophyta > Magnoliopsida > Fabales > Fabaceae > Lathyrus > Lathyrus tuberosus. Next base: position 431,950 of record JALAZF010000199.1, on the reverse strand, counting down.
TTTGTACAGTTTATTGGAATCGTACGCCTGAAGGCGTAATTCATCCAATTCCTGTAATTGCACTTTTCTTTTTTCGCCACTAAGAGTTGGGTCAAAATTTAAAAATTTTAAGGCCCAAAACGCCTTGTGCTCCAACTCCACGGGCAGATGGCAATTCTTACCATACACAATTTTAAACGGTGTGAGACCGATCAGAGCCTTAAAACCTGTCTGATACGCCCACAAAGCATCATCCAATTTGTTGGCCCAATCTTTTCTCGAGGCCGAAACAGTTTTTTCTAAAATACGTTTTATCTCACGATTGGATACCTCCGCTTGACCATTGGTTTGAGGATGATATGGTGTGGCAACCTTGTGCTTCACCCCATATTGCTCTAAAGCTTTGTCAAGCTGAGTGTTACAGAAGTGAGACCCTCCATCACTTATTAACACTCTAGGAGTACCAAAACGCGCAAAAATGTTTTTTTTCAAAAATTTCACAACTGTTTTTCCGTCGGCTTTAGCGCAAGCTATTGCCTCCACCCATTTAGACACATAATCAATGGCGACCAAAATATATTCATTGGAAAATGAAGACGGGAATGGACCGACAAAGTCGATCCACCAACAGTCAAAAACTTCAATTTCCAACATATTCTGTAAAGGCATCTCGTGCCGCCGTGAAATTCCTCCACTTCTCTGGCACCTGTCACAACTTAGGGCATGCGCATGCGCGTCTTTGAATAAGGACGGCCAATAAAAGCCCGACTGAAGGACTTTAGTGGCCGTTCTTAACCCATTAAAGTGTCCTCCATACGGAGAGTTATGACAATGCCATAGAATATTCGTGGCTTCCTCCAATGAGACACACCTTCTTAAGAGGTTGTCGACATCAAGTTTAAATAAATAAGGTTCATCCCACACGAAAGACTTGGCGTCAGACAAAAAATTTTTTTTTTGGTGGTGCGTTAGACCGTCCGGTATCAATCCGGTGGCTTTGTGGTTAGCCATGTCGGCGAACCACGGTCTAACCTGCACCTTAAACAATTTTTCATCTGGGAACTCCTCTTTGACCTCATATTCATTCTTGGTCACGTCAACGTTTACCAGGCGGGATAAGTGATCCGCCACCAAAATCTCGGATCCTTTTTTGTCACGAATTTCAAGATCAAATTCCTGTAACAAAAGGATCCACCGAATAAGCCTCTGCTTAGAATCAGGTTTGGTGAGCAGATACCTTATAGCCGTGTGGTCCGTGTAAATGATGACTCGTGAACCAATCAAATAGGAACGAAATTTCTCCAACGCATACACTATGGCAAGCAACTCTTTCTCAGTTGTTGCATAGTTAATTTGAGCCTCGTTTAAAACTTTGCTCGCATAATGTATAGTGTGTCGTTTTCCTTTGACCCAAAACAGCCCCAACCGCATAATCGCTTGCATCGCACATTAATTCAAAATTCAATTTCCAGTTAGGTGCAACGATTATCGGTGAGGTAGTTAAACTCTTTTTCAAAAAATTAAACGCAAAAAGGCAAGACTCGTCAAAGTCAAAAATCTTACCTTGGACGAGCAAGTTGCTCAATGGCTTTGCGACCTTTGCGAAGTCCTTAATGAATCTACGGTAAAACCCGGCGTGTCCAAGAAAGCTCCTTATACCTTTGACATTCATCGGTGGTGGCAATTTCTCAATAACGTCCACCTTGGCTTTATCAACTTCAAGGCCCTTTGAAGAAACTTTGTGACCGAGCACAATTCCCTCGTTCACCATAAAGTTGCATTTTTCCCAATTAAGCACCAAATTGGTTTCCACACACCGTTCCAACACCGTATCCAAATTTTTCAAGCAAATATCAAACGATTGTCCAAAAACCGAGAAATCATCCATAAAGACCTCAATTGTCTTTTCGATCAAATCCGAGAATATAGCTTGCATACACCGTTGAAAAGTCGCCGGTGCATTACATAATCCAAACGGCATCCTCCTATAAGCGAAGATTCCAAAAGGACATGTAAAAGCGGTTTTTTCATGATCCTCCGGGTTCACAATAATTTGGTTGTACCCCCGAATAACCATCCAAAAAATAGTAGAATTGTTGACCGGAAAGCCTTTCGAGCATATGATCCATAAAAGGTAGAGGGAAATGATCTTTTCTCGTAGCTTTGTTCAACCTACGGTAGTCGATACACATTCTCCACCCGGTAACGGTTTTTGTTGGAATGAGCTCATTTTTATCGTTTTGGACCACCGTTAATCCGCCTTTCTTCGGTACCACATGCACCGGACTAACCCACGGGCTGTCAGAAATGGGATAAATCATTTCGGCTTCTAACATTTTTACCACTTCTTTTCTAACCACTTCTTTCATGATTGGATTTAACCGGCGTTGAGGTTGAGCAACCGGTTTAAAATCTTCCTCCATAAATATACGGTGCATGCAATAAGAAGGGCTTATGCCTTTGAGATCGGATAACGTCCATCCCATTGCATCTTGATTTTTTCTCAACACTTGAATTAAGCGGCTCTCCACGTTTTCAGAAAAAATACTACTTATGATCACCGGTTTATTACCACCGTCATCGAGAAAAGCATACTTCAAGGTTGAAGGTAACACTTTCAGTTCAAGTTTGGATTGTTCATCATTAACCACTTTTTTTAGAGTTTCCTCTTCATACTCCCAAGGTTGCAATTCTTCCAAAGCTTCAAGCTCTAACAAACACTCTTCAAGAGCTTGCTCTTCTTCACCCGAGAATACTTCCAAGGAATCATCCAAAGCTCTTTGTAAAGGATCAATGACATGAATTTGCTTTGTAACTTCAAAACTCGCTTCCTCTGTTGCATCGATTCAGAAACAATCACCTTTATCTTTCTTGTGCTTCATGGCATCATAAAGATTGAAACACACCTCTTCATCTTGGACTCTCACTTTCATGAGACCATCGTCCATGTCAATTGCCATTTGGGCAGTTTTCATGAAAGGCCTTCCAAGAATCAAAGGTGCATCCTCATCCTCCTCCATTTCAATTACAACAAAGTCTATCGGAAACAAAAATTTGTCCACTTTCACCAACACATCTTCCGCTACACCGTGAGGACGGGTAGTGGATTTATCTGCGAGTTGCAACATCATTTGAGTGGACCTTAATTCCATGTGTCCTAATCGTTTCACAATCGACAATGGTATCAAGTTGATACTAGAGCCCAAATCAATCAATCTGTTGCCCACATAAATGTTTCCTATCGTAACCGACAATGTAACTCGTCCCTGATCATATTCTTTCCTCGGGAGAGTACGTTGAATGATGGCACTACAACTCGCATCTACCATAATCGTCTCTTGATCCGTATACCTCTTCTTTTTCGTGAGGATATCCTTCATAAATTTCGCATATTTAGGCATTTGCTCCAAAGCCTCGGAAAATGGAATATTTATTTGTAATTGTTTGAAAATATCCATAAACCGAGAATAGTGCCTCGCACTATCTTTCTTTGTAGGAGCATGAGAATATGGTAGATGTTGAATCGGAATATTGTTCATCGGCTCTTTTCCCTTCCTAGTTCTCTTCACTCTTTCTTCACTCTCTATTTTTTTCTCATTCTCACTTTTTTCCTTCTCATTTTCAACTAAAACACCCTCAACATTTTTTTCTACTTCAATCTCATCACTATATTTTTCTTTTTCATTTTCAACTACAACCTCCTCCTCCACTACTCTCTTACCTACACCCATGTCAATCTCTCTTCCACTTCTTGTGAGAATTGCTTTGCAATCTTTAGGATTCGAAAGTGTATTTGCCGTAAAGTGCCCTTTTTGTTGGTCGACCAATTGTTTTGATAATTGCCCGACTTGTGTTTCAAGATTCCTTATGGCCGCATCGGTGTTCTTTTGGTTGGAAATTTCCATTTGCATAAATTGTGTAAGAGTGTCCTCCATCTTTGTATTTCCAATGGGAGCTTGCGGAGGTTGAGTGTAATTTTGGTATTGTTGACGGTTTGATGGTCCGACTTCTTGCGGTCTCCATTGTTGTTGATAACCTTGGTTAGCCCTTTGTTGGTAACCTTGGTTGCCTTGTTGATACGGAGGTCGGGGTTGGTATCCTTGATTTCCCGCGTAGTTTGCTTCCTCCACAACGGGAGGACAATAACTGGTCGGATGGTCACCTCTGCATAATTCACAAACTAACACTTGCACATTTTTACTTGCAGACTCATGAATCTCTTTGAATTGTTGCGGAAATTTAGACATCTGCTTAGTTAACAACTCAACCTGTTGTGATAATAATTTGTTCTGTGCAAGGATATCATCGTTTGTTCCCAATTCCAACACTCCCGGAGTTCGTTGAGAAGGTCCACGGTTGTGACTACCTTGATGATCGTTCAAGGCCATCTTATCAATGATAGTCGTGGCTTCTGCTGCGGTTTTACTTAACAAGGATCCACCAGCGGTGGCATCCAACAAGGTTTTGTGTACAAGTTGAAGCCCATTTCTAAATATATGAATTTGTGACAATTCATCAAAACCATAGCCCTTGCACTTCCTTAACATTGATTTGAACCTCTCCCAAGCTTCGTTGAGAGATTCATTGGCTCCTTGTGTGAATACCGCGATGGCTGTCTTTGCTTCCATAAACCGAGTGTGAGGGAAAAATCTCTCTAAAAATTTCTCTTCCAAAGCATTCCAATCCGTCATTATGGTCGTTGACTGATGAAGATACCATTCCTTTGCCTTCCCAATGAGGGAATGCGGGAATAATCTCTTAAACAGAGATTTCTCTTCTGCTTCAGGTGCACCAGTCGCTTCCGCTATTTCATAGAATTTCGTCAGATGGGTAAAAAGATCTTCATGATCCATACCCATAAATGGACTTTGGTATAACAGTTGGAGAATACCGGTCTTCATTTTAGAATGACGACCGTTTTGTGCATGGCGAGCGAACTGAGCAGTGTGTCTCAGACTATTTGTACATGGCCTAGAAGCAGGTGGTGGTGGTGGTGGTGGATCTGCCTCCATAACTGGAAGCATCTGTGGAACTGGTGGTGGTGTAGAAGTACTTTCCTCTTGTTCTCGCTTCTGTCACGTTAGCTGCCTCCTTCGTCTAGTTCTGTTGTTGATTCTACGAGCAGTTCTCTCAATCTCAGGATCGAAAATAAGTTGGTCCGCCGGTAGTTTCCCTCGCATAAACTAAGTCTGCACACTAAACAAAACAAATTAACAAGTTTAAGATAAAGTGGTAACAAGCTTAAAATAGCTCAACTATCGCAATGCTTGCAATATCAATAAACAATCCCCGACAACGGCGCCATTTTGTTAGTAGAGTAATAGTGGTGGTTGTTTTTAATCGTATCCACAGGGATTGTTCGATATTTGATGCGTGCCTTTAAATAGTTGTGAGATTCTAAGTTCAAAGGTTTCAAAAGTTTCTCAATTGTTGTTAACATTCATTTGTAGCAAAGATTAATTGGTGACAAAGATTTTGTAAAAGTTTTGATAAAAGCATGGCAAGGTTAGGTTTCGCTAATCTTTTTCACATATAAACGATTAATCAAGCATATGAACTCGGTTTCCGACCAATACAACCGCGTATCCTCCCAACTAAGTTTATGTCTAAAGCGAAATCGTGAGTATCATTGTTTAGACCGTTAGATGATGTCTCACGCTAACAATCTAAACAACAATCATTAAGATCAACACAATGCGAATAGCAAATCCCAAATCTATGTCTATAGTTTGGTTTTTAAGAGATAAAATTGTTAGGTCATGATTTGTAGAATCTATGTCTAGTGCAATACAAATCACACATGGATCATTAAGAGAAAACAAAATCATCTATATTGATCAAAGACTTTGTTCATATACAATAGATCAACAGCAATACATAAAATCAAAATCAACTACATCTAACCTCAACATTGAGTGTTTAGCTACCACTTCTCATGGTAGTTTAGATAACAAGTAAAGAGAGGAGATGAATGAGCATCCACGACGAATAATCGAGAATGGATGCGACTTCAGCTTCTCCAAGTGAAAATACACTCTTTGATGATCAAAATACTGAAAACTATGAATTCTAGTGAAAAATAAATAAGAGATCCCATCCACATAAAGTGAAAATCTATTTATACACTTCTGAAATCTGCAGGATTCGCACTGCGAGTGCATCATTCGCACTGCGAATGAGAGAAAATGGCACCTTAAGTGCCTCTGAGACTTAAACCGCCCCAAGCAGAAATCGTGTGTTCGCAGTGCGAACCATTCCTTCGCACAGCGAATCATTCGCTAGCTCATTCGCACTGCGAATAAACTAGCGAGTCAGGACAATCAAATTCCAAAACTTACTGCCACCCTTCGCTAGCATCTTCGCACTGTGAAACAACCAGCGAGCCTTCGCTGGACCCTCGCCAGGATTTCGCAGTGCGAACTCTTTGTCATTTCAAAAGTGGAACTCTCTGCCACCATTCGCTGGCGCCTTCGCTGACGTTCGCAGTGCGAACATTCGCTGGGCCTTCGCCAGATCCTTCGCACTGCGAATGCTCTGTTGCAGCAACAATTCAGTGGAAACTTGCATCCACTCCATGTGTCTCACACTTTTGCTCTTTTCATGCCTATACCTGCACATTAACACACACATTACAAGCTCCACACATATATTCCAATGTAAGCATTACAACACAATTTACTGCTTAAATTCACAATTTACCGTTGGAAAGAAATGAAAAATGCCAAGTATTTCATACAAATATATAACATGTTTGACATCTAACAAGGTGCAGAAAATGTGAAAGAGGTGAGGTTACAAATTCACAAAAGTACTTATGAATTGCTTCAGATGGAAGACAATAAAAGCATAATAAATTTTCTCACTAGGGTTACTAAACTACTGAATCAAATCAAGGTATGTGGAGAAGTGTTGGCATCAAGATCAGTTGTTGCAAAGATCTTAAGGTCATTGGCTCCAAAGTTCAACCACGTGGTAGTAGCCATAGAAGAGTTGAAAGACTTGGCAGCATTGACGAAGGAAGAGCATCAAGGGGTGCTTGAGTCTCATGAACAAAGGATGGCTAAAAGAGCTGCAGGAAAGTCGAAGAGTGATATGGCTTTGCAGGTGCAGTCAGAAAAAGAAAAGAAGGGTAAAGGAAGCTGGAATGGAAACAAAGGTAAAGGAGGCTACAATAATTCGACTAGTCGAAATCAGCAGGAAGGAAACTGGTCGAATCATAGAAAACCCTGGAACCAAGGAAACCAAAGAGGTGGTGATACAGGTAAAGGAAGTGGTGTGAAGGTGTGAAAAACACAAGAAAGGGGGGGGGGGTTGAATTGGTTTTTTACACTAAAAATGATTCTTTAAAAATAATCCCCTTTACAAATAACCTTCACTTCTTGATAATAAAGCAAGAGAAACTGAAAAGAAAGAACACAGAATGTTTATACTAGTTCACTTGAGAAACCATCAAGCTAGTCTAGTCCACCCGCCAAGGTGATTTTGCCTCTCTCAAACGATTGTCTTAATCCACTAATCAAACTGATTAATACAATGCATAAGCCAAATTGCAAGTGACTAACAACAATCTCTAACACACACTAGTCTTAGACTTCTCAAGAATTCTGACCTAACCGGTCTCTTAAGGAAATCAAACAACTGTTTGAAAAATAATTTGTTTACAGAAAATTGCTTCTACACAAGCTGAAATGTAAACAGATTTAAGAACAAAATAACTTAAGAATGATATGAACAATAAAGCGTATGAGCAATAAAGATTAGCAACCTATTCTTGAAGTCTTCAAGCCTTTATATAGTCATGCATGTGATGTGACCGTTGAAGGATATTTCTGACATTTCAGAATTATGGCAGCTTGAAAGAACGTGGGGGACAAATAGTACATTTGCATTCGCCCTATCCAGAGTGGAGCAAAGCGTCCTCATCGTACCGTTGTACTGTTGTACCACGTTGCTTAGTCTTCTCAACTTCCTGACTTCAGAGGCTTCTGAGAGCATTAGTTAGATGAAGGGAAAACGTAACTTGGGTCTTAAGAGCTTCAAGCCTTTAGAGTCTGCAGAGCTACATCTTCAGAGTCTTCAGCACTTAGTCTTCAGAACCCGTTGTCTAAGAAGCATAAGTCTTCAGCATCTGGACTTGTTCATCAGAACTTCTGTCTTCAGATCTTCAGAACTTGTTTTCTTTAGACATCGTATCAAAGTCATACAACTTCAAAGTCTTCTGAAGCAAATGCTACTATTCAGCAGAATAAATGTAGAACAGAAGCTGAACAATTCTCTTCTAATAACTTAGCCACGCTATTTATCAGAAGCAGAACCTGTTTGTTAAATTCTCAAAAATAACAAACATTAGAATACCAAAATTATTTATACAAACATACTTGTTTGTTATCATCAAAACTCAGAGGTATTATTGCAGAACCAAACCTTGTTCTAACAATCTCCCCCTTTTTTATGATGACAAAACTATGTATTTTGATGACACAATTTTGTACATAACATAAAAAGGTAACCGAAATAAAAATGTTAAGGAATACTTATCCTTCAGATGAGAATCTCCCCCTGAATCTCAGACTAGATGAAGATCAAATATCCTGACTTGTGAACCTTCTGGGTGAACTCCCCCTAGTTGCAATAAGTTAGATATTGAGATCTTTTAGAGTCTTGATTCAGTTTCGAGAAGTCAATTGTACCAATTGAGGTCATCAATTGAGATCTTGAAATATCAGAGCCAAAAACATTCGGATTCCATATCTCCTGAAAAAGAAAACAAGTAGACAAATCTAACAGAAACAGAAGTTTATTGGTTATAATGTAAGCATCTTGTTTTTCAGAAATTGATTATGAAAATCAAAATATCACGTTCATTATACTTCTCCCCCTTTTTGTCAAAATAAAAAAAAGGTGAAATTCCATTAAATAAAAAAGATCAGAAGATCAAAACAAATCAGAATCCTAAGGTTCTTGAAGAAGAAGAAAGCACAAAAAGTGGTTTGGAGAAAAAGAGGTTTTAGGGTTTTTAAAGTGTAAAAGTGGAGTGAAGTGGTGTGGACGTGAAGAATTAAACATAATAATGAGGATTAATAAATGAACGTAATCATGATTTAACCAATTCCAAGAAAAATACTGCTCATTGTGTACTCTAAGTAGATGTAGTGATTTAAGATGTAACAACGGTTACACGCGTTAATCACCTTTTAATTAAGTGACACGTTTTGATATCCTCAGAGTCTGGAAAACCAAAAGGTTTCCGTCTGATCAGAGACACTTCTGACAAAAGCATCTTCTGATGACTAAGGTTAAAAACAAATGCTTCTTAGTTTAAATGAAAATCTGATTTCTTCAGACTCTGACTAAACACACCTGATTCTGATGAAATCTTACTCTGGACAGTAGTCCATTTTCAGATGCTTCAGAATAAATAGAAATCTATCTTCAGCCAAGGGTTTTTTAAAAATATCAGCCCATTGATGGTCTATATCTATACATTTTAAACATAAGATTTCCTTCTGAACATAGTCTCTAATAAAATGATGTTTAATTTCTATGTGCTTAGCCCTAGAATGTAATATTGGATTCTTACTTAAACAGATAGCAGCAGTATTATCACAAAAGATAGGAATGTTACTCTCATGTATCTGATAATCTTCTAGCTGGTTCTTCATCCACAACATCTGCGTACTGCATAGAGACGCGGATATGTACTTTGCTTCTGCTGTTGAGAGAGCAGTTGTTGATTGCCTCTTGCTTGACCATGAGATCAAGTTCTTCCCGAGAAACTGATAGTTTCCAGAGGTGCTTTTTCTTTCCAATATGTCTCCTGCGTAATCTGCATCACAATAACCAGAAAGAGAAAACATACATCAAGCCAAGGTTAGTAGTTCCTTTCAGATACCATAAAATTCTTTTAACAGCAGTTAAATGAGATTCTCTAGGATCTGATTGAAATCTAGCACACAAATGAACACTGAAAAGAATATCAGGTCTAGAAGCAGTTAAGTACAGAAGAGAGCATATCATACCACGATAGAGCTTCTGACAAACCTTTCCACTTACCTCTTCCTTTTCCAGAATACATGTTGGATGCATTGGAGTCTTAGCTGGTGTACAATCCATCATGTTGAATTTCTTCTAAAGTTCTTTGGTGTACTTACTTTGATGAATGTAAGTAGCCTCTGATTTTTGGTCAATTTAAATTCCCAGAAAGGACTTCAATTCACCCATCAGTCTTATCTCGAATTTTGCCTTCATTAGCTTAGAAAACTCTTTACAAAGAGAGGGATTAGCAGAACCAAAAATAATATCATCAACGTAAGTCTGAACTATAAGCATATCATTTTTGAACATTTTACAGAAGAGGGCGGTGTCAACCTTGCCTCTGGTGAAGTTATTTTCTAAAATAAAATTACTCAATCTGTCACACCAAGCTCTGGGAGCTTGTTTCAGACCATAGAGAGATTTTTTAAGTTTAAGAACAAAATCTAACTTCTCAGAATTTTCAAATCCAGGAGGTTGTTTGACATAAACTTCTTCTGAAATATAACCATTCAAAAATGCACTCTTAACATCCATCTGATATAAGATGATGTTATGATTTACAGAAAAGGAAATTAATAGGTGTATGGCTTCTAAACTGGCGACTGGAGCAAAGGTTTCTATATAGTCTATTCCTTCTTGTTGACTATAACCTTGTGCAACCAGTCGTGCCTTGTTTCTGACAATCTCACCCTTCTCATTGAGCTTGTTTTTGAATACCCATTTAGTTCCAATAACGCGGACACCTTTAGGCTTCTGAACAAGATCCCAAACATTGTTCTTTGAAACTGGTTAAGTTCTTCTTCCATCGCCAGTATCCAGTCTTTGTCCAGTAGAGCTTCATCAATAGATGTTGGCTCGATCAAAGACACAAAACCCAGAAGTGTTTCTTTAGAAGGTTTGAAGGCTGATCTAGTTCTGATAGGAGCGTCCTTATTTCCCAGAATCAATTCTTCAGGGTGAGACGTTGCAACTCTGCTTTTCTTTTGTTGTGGAGGATCAGTGGGAGCAACAACAATATCAGAAGTAAGAGCCTCTGAATCTTTGATTTCTTTTGCCTTTTCCTTAGGTTCTGAAAAACCGATCTCCAAATCTGCAAACTTTTCAACTAGCTTTGACTTTTCAGATTCAAACTTATCATCGAATTTGACATGAATTGATTCTTCCACAATTCGTGATTCTGTGTTATAGACTCTGTAGCCTTTTGAGCGTTCAGAATATCCTAACAACAGACACTTCTGTGCTTTGGAATCAAACTTGCCCAGATTCTCTTTACTGTTCAACATAAAGCAGACACATCCAAAAGGATGAAAATAAGAAATGTTGGGCTTTCTATTCTTCCACAATTCATAAGGAGTCTTACCCAAAATAGGTCTTATTGAGATTCTATTTTGAATATAACATGCTGTGTTAACTGCCTCTGCCCAAAAGTGCTTAGCCATGTCAGTTTCTTGGATCATGGTGCGAGCCATTTCTTGCAATGTTATATTCTTTCTTTCTACAACCCCATTCTGTTGTGGAGTTCTAGGACAGGAGAAATCATGGGATATGCCATAAGAATCAAAAAGTTTTTCAAAATCTTTGTTTTCAAATTCTCCACCATGATCATTTCTGACTCTGACAATTTTGCAATTCTTTTCATTTTGCACTTGGGTGCAGAAGGAAGCAAACACAGAATGTGACTCATCCTTGTGTCTTAAGAATTTTACTCATGTCCAACGACTGTAATCATCAACGATGACTAGTCCATATTTATTTCCATTGACTGAAGCAGTTTTCACTGGTCCAAATAAGTCAATGTGAAGAAGTTCTAATGGTTTAGAGGTAGAAACAATCGTTTTTGCTTTAAAGGAAGTTTTTGAAAACTTGCCTTTCTGACATGCTTCACAAAGAGCATCTGAATAATACTTCAGATTGGGCAAGCCCCTGACAAGTCCTAGCTTGTTCAGCTGAGAAATTCATCTCAAGCTAACATGACCCAGACGTCTGTGCCAGACCCATTGCTTTTCATTAACGAACAGAAGAAATTTTACATTCTGATTTTTCAAATCTAATAGTCTGATTTTGTAAGTATTGTCTTTCCTCTTACCATTGAACAGAACTATCCCATCCTTTTGACTAACAGCCTTACAAGACGTTTGATTAAAGATAACGTCATAACCATTGTCACTAAGTTGGCTAATTGACAATAAGTTATGCATTAGACCCTCAACTAAAAGAACGTTGTTGATGGAAGGAAGTTTACCATTACCAACAGTTCCAGAGCCAGTGATTTTTCCCTTCTGGTTTCCTCCGAAACCAACGACACCTCCAGACTTAAGTTCCAAATCTTGGAACATATGCCTTTCTCCCGACATGTGTCGCGAGCATCCACTGTCTAGATACCATGACTGGTGTTTCAGTGGCGTCATCAAGGATTTTTGCAACATAAATTATCTCACTCTTAGGTACCCATTTTCTGGGTCCTTTCTTGTTAGTCTTTCCAGAGGTTCCGACACCTTTGGATTTCTATGCAACAGGATAATTAAGTGGAATTTGTGCATGATATTTAGGCTTAGAAGTTTCCTTCTGTGTCTGTATGATATCTAGTTCTGAACATTTCAGTTCGGTGCCAGCAGGCACAAAATGTTCAAACAGAGGTTTTAGTTTGATACTCAGAGTCTCATCAAATGGTTTTGATGGTCCTAAATATCCCAGACCTCTACTTCTGTTTCTGCTAACTCCTTAGATCATTGAAGCCATCTTGCTTCTATCTATGCTTTTAGCAAGGAAGTGCTGAAAAACTCTATCATATCTGATTACTTTATCAGTAACAGATATGTTAGAAGTAATCTCTTATTCTAGCTTAGAGACTTTACTTTTTGGAGAAGCATTAGATTTTTCTAAGGAAATTTTTTTTCATTTAATTCATAAATATTTGGCTCGCTCTTAGTAGAGTTCTCAGAAACAGCCACAAAAGTCTTTTTCAGAGTTTTGTGTTTACTTAGAAGAAGTTTATGCCTTTTCATAAGTTCTGATAAACCTAATTCAAGTTCAGAATGAGATAAGGAAAAAAGTACCTCTTTGTCGTGATCAGAGTCTGATTCTTCATCAAGTGTCAGTTCATCCTCTGATAAGGCTTCGCTCATGCTGGTCTTTGCCATGAGTTCCACGTTGGCATGTTCTTCATTAGAATCTTCTTCTTCTGACTCTGAATTATCCCATGTTGCCATAAGACCCTTGTGTCGAAGTAGTGTAGCTCGACAGAAACAAGGATTAGTCGAAATAGCCTAATATCTTTGTGGCGAGTTGTATTAGTGTGTCGAAGTGTCGAAGCAGGTTGCTTCACACATGATTTTGACTTAGGCCTAATTTAGTAATGTTAACTATTTTGGGCTTTTATAGTTTTGGGCATTGGCTTAGGGAGCAAGCTAACCTAAATCTATAAATAGGGAGTAACCCTTATTTTGTAATGAACTAAGAACTCATAACATTGTATTCACAGAATTTTGCAGTAACAAAGTGAATAAAGGTGTTTTCCACAGGTTGTGGGCAGAGAGAAACTCTGCAGAAAATATTCTTTTTCTCCAACGTTATTTTCTTTCTTTCTCAATCTTTTTTCTTTTCATTGTCATTGCGTGATTGATAACAATCTTGTTCATCAGGATTGAGTGAAATTCTCCATAGGTTGTGGTTGAATTCCAACATTATCATCTCTCGAATGCTGCTAGTAATAGTGTTTATAATGTGAGTTTAGATTGGAAATTTCTCTAGCAAATAAGAGCTTTGGAGCGTATTCAGTATTTTATTTGAAAGTTGTTTCATAATGGTCTTCCTACGAATCAGTTTCTTGGGAATATTCTTTTAAGGGATGTTTATGGTGATGATTGTAGAATTCAAAAGGATTTTGCTCTGCATGCCTTATGTGATTGTAATGTCACAAGGCAGATCTGGTCTCAGCTCTCAGCTTGTTAGTAATACTAACAAGCACTCTTTCTGTCAAGTAGAGTTTGGAACTTGACTTCAAATCAACCTGCATCATAACTTGAATCCTATGTTCATGGATTGGAAGGTTTTGTGGGTTGTTGCTTGTCATTCTATCTGGAATTGGCGGAATCAAAGGCTCCACAATGCTAATTTTATTATGCCTTATAATATTGTTGCTTGTATTTTGGATCAGGTTCAGCAGTATTCACACTACTACAATATGAAGAAGCGGTTGGTTCCTCCCTCTTCTACCATTTTGCAGGTTCATTGGATTCCTCCTAAAGGCGATTGGACCTGTTTAAATGTTGATGGGGTTGTGGGTCACGATGGCATGGCCGGTTGTGGAGGTCTTTGAGGGAAAGCACAAGTACTTGAGTTTTAGCAAGTTTATTGGTTCTAGTAATAACACTTATGCTAAGTTGTGGGGCGTTTTAGCTGGCCTTCAGCTTGCTTTGAGAAGCGGCTGCAAGAAGTTACATATTCAAGTAGATAATAGTAAGGCGGTCTCCATGTTGCAATATGTGAATAAAGTGCCTCAAATTGGTTTTAATTTGTTACTTCACATCCATCAGCTTGGAAACAACTTTGAAAAAAGGTCACTTTTGAGTACATCTACCGCGAAGCTAATCGTAGTGCGGATTTGTTAGCTAAATGTTGTCGTCAAGGTTGTAGTAAGATTTATGAAATTAGTCCTAGGTAGCTTCTTCCTCTGATTAACGAAAATCTTTCTACTTCTATTATAAGACGCCGTAGTTAATTGTCTTGTGTTACTGGGTTTTCGCTCACTCAATTTAAAAAAAAAAAAATCTTTCTTATTAAAGAAACTACTATATGTCCCCCATAAAAAGTATTTGTTTACGGTGCAAGAGAGAAAACATAATTATATCATTAAATAAAATATTAGCCTAATATTTAGAAAAATAGATATGCAAGGTTTTCTTATTTTATTTATATTGGGAGGCATATCTTATTTTATTTATATTGGGAGACATATCTTATTAAATTATTTTGCATACAATTCCATCACGGCTGTCCCAAACAAATAGTTCCATGGATGAACTAGATGACAATTACATAATTGAGGTAGTTGAAAATAAAGGACTTTAGATAACACTTTTGAACCAAAAATATCTCACATTCTCAATTATTTAGGTGTTTTATCAACTAAATATTTCACATAACCCTTTGCAAACTCCACAAGTTTATCAGTTTCTGGTAGAACTCCCTTCACAGCAGGATGATGAGCAAAACCTTCAGCCCATTTCACCAAAGAAGGAGTCTTAGCTTCATCAAGCAACTTGATTCCTTCTATTTTCTCTGCTGCCCTAACCCAACTCATATAGCACCCAAAGCCAATATCAATCAATCCAATTTTATCTCCTCCAAAAAACTCTATTCCTTCATTATTGCACTTGTTAATCACATCTTCTAACCTCATAAACACTTCTTCTACTTGCTCAAAATGTTTCTTCTTTGATTCTTCGTCTTGAGCAATTAAACCATTTCGCAAGGAATTGAAAAACTACTCATCCATTTGAAAAAATCACACAAAAAACATGGAAACAATATATTGAGTTAAATTTTGTAGTTTACATATATTTTATAAACTTGATATAGGGTCTAATGACCGACTAAAATGAGAAAACCAAATTCACCATCCACTAGCTAGGCCATTTAAATACAGAACAAAATTTCATATGAATTAATCCAATATAGAAATTATTAACGAATAAATTTAAACTTGATAGATATTAAAAAATTGACTTAAATAGTGGCAATTAGTGAAAAATAGATAAGAAATAGAAATACCTTGTCATCAATATAGGCAACCCAAAATCTAGCAATGGCTCTATCAAAAGCATTTGAAGGAAGGATAGAGGGAGTACCATTATCTTTCCAAACTTCATCAATATACTCAACTATGATTGCAGATTCACAAATGATTTTATCTCCATGACTGAAAACTGGGATTTTCTTGTATACAGGATTGGAATGAAGAAGCAACTCACTTTTGGGATGCCAGGTTTCTTCAATGTTTTCATAGTCCAAACCTTTGATGTTAAGGGCAATTTGTACCCTGCATGTAAATGGACTGAACCAACTACCCAACAGTTTCAAAGCCATTAGAAATGGAAATATTAGGCTATGTATTAATGTATACGAAGTACACAACCTCGGTCTATATATATAGAATATAATTTAAAATATATAAATTATTTTTTACATTAATATGATAAAATATAAACTATTTTTTCTCAAATTTATTTTTGATTAAATAGGTTAAAGATATTTCGAGATATTCAATCAAATTATTTTATATTGACAAATCATAACAGTACTTTAACGATTAAAGTGTAATGTGGCGGAATACATGTCTTTCATTAATGATAGTGTAAAAATATTTTACATTGTCACAGTGTCATTGTATATTTCTTTTTCTCTTAATTAAAATTAATTTAAAAATTATTTTTTGTAAATTAATTTTTTTTAATAATAACATAACAAAACACATTCTTAGTGTTGAGAAGTGAGGAATTACAAATTTGAACTTAATATATTTCTTAATTTTTTTAAAATTATTTAAGTTGGATTTACAAGTCCCTCACATGTTTCTTTTTTTATGTTGTTTTTAAAAGGAAAAAGGGATTGTCTCCCATGAAATCATCATTCAGTTAAATCCTAGCCATTTAAAGTTATGAAAGTCAATGAGAGAGAAAATTTTAAAGGTTCAGATTTACATTTCTCCCTCTCCAGTGGAAATTACGCCGGAGAACCATTCCCTTTTTTAAAAAGGAGGTTTTGTTTTTATTTTTATATTAGTTTTCCATGTTCAATATACAACTATTATTTTATTATATAGTTTGTTTGATGATGCAATATACTATAATAAGTTAACACTAAATCAATTAGTGAAAAGAAAAATTTTGTCTGTTGATAGAGACAAGGGTTGCATCTTGTGTTTTATTGTGAACGAAACAAAATCTCATGTTTTTGGTATCTGTGTTTTCAGACAGCAATTTTAAGTTGGCGTGGTTCTGATGTCGTGTTAAATTGAGAGGAATTAGTCGAGTTTCTTTTCACGATTAACTCGCAAAAGGGGAAGAAGGTTTATAGGGTGATTGGTGTCATATGGTTGGCCGTTTTTTGGACCATTTGGACATTGCGTAATGACGTTATTTCAAAAAGGTAATTCTTATTTTTAAAGAAGGTCAGATGAAAGTCAAAATTTTATGTTGGAAATAGTATCGTATAACTCTGCAATCTCTTTTCTTGATTAGTTTTTTTGAGTGGTCTATCGCTTATTTGTCTTGTATTTTTTTTAACCCTAGATGATTAGTTTTTTTTAAGGGATTTTATACACATCGTTTAATAGAATTATGGTTTACAGTGGTCTACAAAATATCTGGTTATAAGATCAAAATTCATAATTAAATCTAAATTTTTTTAAAATATTCAAATATAATTAAATGGTTACTAACTAATTTAATTTTTAATGGTTGGTTATCCAACCATATTTTATTTTTAGATTCAGTTATAATCTGTTTATTATTTAAAATCCAAATATTTTAATTCAATTATAAATTTTTTTATTTTTAAATAAAAATTTATTCTTTTATGAAAAAAAAAAAATTTTGTGAATTTTTTTTTTAATTATTTGAAAAAAAAAATTCGAATAAAAAATAAATTTTTTCGCGAAAAAAAAAGTAAATTTGTTGAAAACAATTAAATTTTTTGTGAATTTTTTTTTAATTTTAAAAAACAAATTTTAAATTTTTTGGAAAAAAAAATCATTTTTTCGAATACAAAATTATTTTTTTTTAAAACTATTAAAATTTTTTTTTTTGAATTTTTTTTTTAATTTTTTGTGGAAAAAATACTTTTATTAAAAAAATTTAATTTTTCGAAAAAAAATTAAATTATTTTAATAGAAAAATTAGATTTTTTGAAAAAATATAATTTTTTTGAATAAAAAGTTAAATTTTTTAAAAAATAAAATATATTTAAAAAATATTTAAATTTTTTGGAAAAAGAATATTAATTTTTTTGAAATAAAATTAATAACCGGATGTATAATCAATTTTGATAGAAATGTGATTATGGTTATTAATCTAAACCATTTAATTTATTAAAAAATAATTATGATTTGATTTCTAAAAATAACTCATCATACACAATTCTACTTATTAAAAAAAACACTAAATCATACTATAGTAGGGCACCAGTGGCGGTTCTTGGGCCCGGCTAGGCTGGGCACATGCCCAGGCTCTAGGGGGCCCAGTTTTCATTTTTTTTTTCTGTTGTGTTATTTAAAAGAAAAATAAAGAAAAATAAGTTTAGAAAAATAAAAGAAATATAAAGTTGGAAAGAGGAATAAGGTTACTTTTGCTTTTCTTCTCCACAAGCGCGAACGAAAAGCACAGTGACAGCGAAACAAGCAATCGGCGACGGCGACGAACGTCACGAACAACGGAACAAGCACAGCGCACCGCACGCCACAACCGGAACGCCGACTTTCTTTTCTTCTCCACACAGTGCACGCCGGACCGGAACGAATAGAAAAGGGTTTGTATTTTTTCTGTTGTTTTTTTTATAATTTTTTACAGTGAGAGTGAGAAATTGATTTGGAGAAAGTGAGTTGGAGAAATTGATTTTGTAGACATTGTTTATTGACAGGGAGTTGTTGTTAATGTAGAAATTGATTTGAAGAATTTGGAGAAATTGAAGAAATTGATTAATGAGAATTTTTTACAGTGAGTAATTGATTGTAGAAATTGATTTGTAGAGAATGAGAAATTAATGAGAATTTGATTTGTAGAGAATGAGAATTAATGAGAATGAGAATTGATGAGAATTTGATTTGTAGAGAAATTAATGAGAATGAGTTGTTAATTGGAGAAATTGATTTGTAGAGAATGAGAAATTAATGAGAATTTTTTTCTGTTGTTACAGTGAGTAGTTTTTTTTTCTGTTGATGAGAATTGTTGTTATAGTGAGTAGTTTATTGTTGAATGTTTATTACAGTGAGAAATTATTTGGATTTAGTTAGTGAAGTTTTGTGTGGATTTTTTAATGAGAATGTTTATTATTTGGATTTAGTTAGTGAAGTTTTGTGTGGATTTTTTAATGAGAATGTTTATTATTTGGATTTAGTTAGTGAAGTTTTGTGTGGATTTTTTTTTTCAGGAATTGGATTGGAACTTTTTTAGAGATGAGGAGATTTTTGGTTGAGTCAGAATCAGAACCACTACCACCGTCTAATGCGGTTAACGAATTTAACCCAAATGAGATTGTGCGTGATCCAGGTCATAGGAAACAAATTAATGAGTATGCTCCAGATATTCAAGACCAAGTGAGGAGGGCATATATATTGAAAGGTCCAATGCAACCAGATTTGCCAAGTTTTCCTCGTACTCCATTTGGAAATGTTAAAAGAGCATTTAGTAAATCATGGTATAAGAATTATAAATGGTTAGAATACAGTGAGATCAAGGATGCAGCTTATTGTTTTTATTGCTTTCTCTTTAAGAATCCCGGGAGGGCCGAGCACTATGGTTTTGATGTCTTCACTAAAACCGGATATAAAGATTGGAAACATGCATCACAAGGCTTGAAAGATCATGTTGGTAGTCATAATAGTTTGCACAACTCATGTGTTAAGCATTACGATGATTATAATAATCAAAGACAAAGTGTGGCAAGTAAGTTTGCTAAAGCAACCAAGGAATCCGAAGAATTGTATAAGATTCGTTTGACTTGTTCTGTAGATTGCACAAGATATCTCATTGCACAAGGCATGGCTTTCCGTGGCCATGATGAATCCTCTATTTCACTAAATAAGGGGAATTTTAGAGAGATGGTAGATTGGGTAAAATCTAAGAATGAACAAGTGAGGGATGCTTTTGATCGTGGTGGAAAAAATTGCACAATGACTTCCGGTGACATTCAAAAGGAGCTTGCAATGTGTTGTGCACATGAAGTTACTAAGGTGATTATGGAAGAGCTTGGTGATAGACAATTCTCTGTGCTTATTGATGAGTCACGTGATATATCCGTCAAAGAGCAAATGGCAGTGATGTTGAGGTTAGTAGTTATATTTGTTGAATTTTTTTAATTACATATTGTTCTCTATCCAATCAAGTAAACTTATTGAATTTGTTTTAGGTTTTTGAACGACAATGGGAATGTTGTGGAGAGATTTATTGCTCTACATCATGTCAAAGATACTACATCCGAGTCATTAAAGGATGCGCTTTATGGTATTCTCGATAAGTACACATTATCTATTTCAAGGATACGAGGGCAAGGATATGATGGAGCTTCGAATATGAGAGGTGAATTTAATGGTTTGCAAAGAAAGATTCTAGATGAAAACCCTTATGCTTTCTATGTCCATTGTTATGCTCACCGTTTGCAATTGGTTGTTGTGTCTGTTACTAGTAGTTGTTCATCTATTCATGATTTCTTTGAGTACATCTCCTTGATTGTGACCACAACAAGTGCATCTTGTAAGAGGAGGGATGCTTTGACGGAGTCACAACACCAAGATATTTTAAATAAACTTGAGATTGGTGACATATCAAGAGGAAAAGGCTTGCACCAATCATCTACTCTCGCTAGACCTGGGGATACTAGATGGGGTTCACATCATACTACATTGCTTCGTTTGGATCAAATGTGGTCCTCCGTGTTAAAGGTACTTAGTATGGTTGATGAAGATGGGCGTGGACCATCTCAAGCAGCGGGTTTGATAGAAAAAATGGAGAGCTTTAAATTTGCTTTTATTTTGAAGTTAATGTTAAAGTTGTTTGGTATCACAAACGAGCTTTCAAATGTCTTACAAAGAAAAGATCTTAATATTGTGAATGCCATGGAATTAGTCGATGTTGTTAAAGCTCGATTGGCCACAATAAGAGAGAGTGGCTGGGATAATTTATTTGCCGATGTCCAAGGATTTTGTGTTGCTAAAGGTATTCCGGTGCCAAATATGGATGACGAAATACCGGTTCGGGGCCGTTCAAGGGTAGAAGGGAGGACTATCACTAATCTTCATCATTACCGTGCAAAGATTTTTTATGTTGTTATTGACAAAGTATGTGTGGAGATGGATCATCGCTTTAGTGAAGGAAGTAACATTATCCTTGATTGCTTCTCATGTCTTGACCCCAAGAACTCTTTCTCCAGGTTTGATGTTGATAAGCTTGCTCGTCTTGCTGATATTTATGATGCAGACTTTTCCGATGATGATCGTGGAACAATAAGGGATCAACTTGAAACTTATGTTCTTCAAGTGAAAAGAAATGCTTTATTTTCCACTTGTGAAGATGTTCAAAGTTTGGCTATGAAGATGGTTCAAACTGAGAAACATTTAGTATTTCCATTGGTTTACAAACTTATTGAGTTAGCTCTGATATTGCCGGTGTCGACAGCATCTGTTGAAAGAGCTTTTTCAGCAATGAAGATTATCAAGTCTAAATTGCGCAATAAGATCAATGACGTGTGGTTCAATGACTTGATGATATGTTACACCGAGCGAGAGATATTCAAGTCACTTGATGATATCGATATTATTCGAACATTCACCGCAAAGAAGTCTCGGAAAGGACATTTGCCTCCCGATTTTATTTAGCACGTTATTGTAAGATTATGTTTCATATTTTTCATCTCTTTTATTTTAAGCAATTTATATATTATATACAATGTGAATTTAGGGTCTTAAATTTTTTTGCCCAGGCTTTATAAATTTTCTGGCTCCGCCACTGTAGGGCACTGAGTTGGATTAAAAACAAACGGGATATAATATATGTTAAATTTAATTGTCTATTTTTTGTTATTTAATATACTTTTAAAGTTTATTTTAATTCCTTATATTAATGTTAAATACATTTATCATCCTTTATGTTTTATAGCAATAACATTTTGTTCTTTTTTATTTTTTTGAGTTTTAATAAATTAGTTTTTTAGTTATCAAATATTTGCAACTTTACACAAAAAGAAATATATAAATACTATTAAGACAAATATAAAGATCAATTTAATAGTTAAAAAAACGAAACGAAAAACTAAAAAAAATATATAAATACTATTATGACAAACATAAAGATCATTAAAAAAATCCCTTTAAAATTCAAAAAACGAAAATAAAAACTAAAGAAAAAATAAAAACAAAACATAGTAAAAAATAGGGTTAAATATATGACACCCCCTGCCAATAGGGCGACATTTGAAATTGCCCCCCTGAAGTATTTTATTTTTAAACCACCCCTTATAAAATCAAAAACCATCTTTTACCACTCCCTTTTACCTGGTTTGCTGACTGGGCAGTGGTTAAGTGGCTAATTGAGATTATGGATAATTCCAAATGCTTTTCACATTTATCTATATAATTCTCCATTCAATGTGCAACTTCAAACCCAGTTGCTGAAATCTCAAGGAAGCTCAAATCTAAAGTCTTCAAACTTCTTTGAGCATTCATTCCACGAACTTCAACATACATTGTTTGACACTTGTTTAGCCTATTATTTGCAAACTAGTAACTAAAGACAGAAACCAGCCTGATAAAAAAATTAACCACCTTCCAGAAACCAGAAATAAAACAACAGAAAAAATCCCAAACAAGAGGAAAAAACTGACTAAACACCTAAGCACTGTTGCCCTGAGACCGCATCGACCGCCTCCAACATGCAGAACAACAAACAACAACAGAACCTTGAGAAAAAGCGCTACTAAGAAAACGACAACACCACAAAGCACCTCACATCGCGACCCAATCTCCTACAAACAAAAAACCCCAAGCAGGATAAGCAGCACAGCGGAGAACAGGCGATCTGAACTATATGAACCGAGGTTGAAATCAGAATAACACCTCTGCAACACCCATCCCTAAACTCATCAGAACAAGAAGGAAAATACCGTCCAGGACAAACCCTCTCAAAGCAAACGAACTCGAATGAGGAAAAAACAGCCCAGGACCATCTCCACAGAAATGATACCAGCCCAGACTCTCAAAAGAAACACCTGCGAGCCACCTGCACTACGATTAATTAGCCAAGAAGCCAAGACAAGAAGCCAAGAAGAGGGTGAGGACGCAGACGAAATTGAACATACCCTAGCAATTGGGGATTTTATTGAAACGTAAATTATCTAATTAATGACTAACCATTTATCTATAATTAACCAATTAGTCACTTAACCACTGCCCAGTCAGCAAACCAGGTAAAAGGGAGTGGTAAAAGATGGTTTTTGATTTTATAAGGGGCGGTTTAAAAAAAAAATACTTCAGGGGGCAATTTCAAATGTCGCCCTATTAGCAGAGGAGTATCATATATTTAACTCTAAAAAATAAGATGCATTTAACATATTATTATATCTCCGATGAGTAAATTGATGTTGCCTCTATTCACCACTTTTTCCCTATTCATCATTTCTCATAACTTTTAAGACAAGTTACTAATATTAATAAAGGTTGTGAGTTTATTCCGAAAATACTAAAATAAGATGAGAAATATTTTTTGAATACAATCTGAACAGTAAAACACTAATATTAATTTTTGTAATATGGTTCATTATAATCTTCTACAAAAATATAAAATTGATATTAGAAGAAAAAAGTGAATTGTCAGCTTATATGTAGCGACAGAAGAACTACTGTGCCACCCAATAAATTCAAGTCGAAATTGTCGATTCAATAATCAAAGCAGGTAGGGCTGGACATCGGTCGGTTTGGGTTGGACTCGGGCCCAATATATCAAACCATTTGAAACCATGGATGCAATTATTAAGCCCAATACCGACTGAAATTGTAATCGGTTTAATCAGATTCGGTTTAGTCGGTTTATCGGTTAAAATGGATCGGTTTGGTCGGTTAATTAATCCTTAATTTTATTATAAAAAGTAAGTATATTTTATTTTATTTTTTAATAAAACAAAATTAAATACAAATTTTGGGACTAAGTAAATAAGGAAAATGGTCGAATTTAAATTTTTTTTGACATTAAGCAAATAAACTTGGACCTTCAAATAATTTACAAAATAAACTCATCAAATCAAATATCCAGTGGTTGTCTCACTAGTAGATAAGATCAAGCAAAAACAATTTGTTAGCTGTTTATTTTGATTGCCCATCTCAGTTGAAAGGTAAGCTTCTTTTTGTCTGCAAATACCACACAGACATAGTTAAACACTTGCATATAGCTACATAATTTGCAAAACCATGTCAATTAATACAACATTCAGAAGTTGTATAGTCATCTGCACATACATTTCTTCAATATCCACATCAGCCTAGATCTAAAAAACCAATTAGATAATGAAAAGAAAATAAGATAGACAAGGAAGGAACTGCATATGATACTCATGCTCATAAAAAATGAGATTCCTAATACTACCATATGCTTATATATACAAGAGGGCCAACACAAGCATAAAAGCATAAAAATTGCTTTCTCATTAAGGTTATGGCAAGACAACAACAATCAAATACATGGTTAATACATGGTTAAGTATAACAATTTACAACAAACTAAATAAGTCCTTTAAGAAATGGTAACATTCTCCAATTTTTCAAACATTCAAGAAACAAAAAGAGCATTCATAAGCATTAAATTCTTATCATTTTTCTTAATTCACTACCAAAATTTTCTTTCAATTCTCTAATTTCTCCAATTGCACACAGAAAATCTCCAATTTATCATACTGATTATGAACATTAAGAATACACACATTTAAACACATATTAACAAACATCCCCATAGTGATTATTAACATGAAGAACACATATATAAACATATACTAACAAACAACCACTTATTTGAACAAATTAAAACACATATGACTAACTAAAATATATAACAGTAGAGTTATGCTTGATACAAATAAAATTGCAACAAATATTTATAAATAAAATTTCTAAAATACCTTTATGTCTTCTTGTAGAATAATGCTCAATCTTCAAAACCCAAAGAACCCAATATAGCTTTCCTCAAATTCCCAAAACCTAATCTTCTGCAAGAAAAGAAAAAACAACATTTTACAAAAAATTAGTAAAACACTACCTTCAAGCATCAAACTTTAGAATAAAAAGAACCCTTCTTGAAGTACAATGTAGACTGCAATAAAAAAAATCTATCTTCAAGTATCAAACTTTAGAGGATATTACAGAGATTAAAGCATTCAAAAGAGAATGGATGGAATAAATGAAGCTTACTCGTGTACGGTGGTGGTGTGGTGGTGTGTGGTGGCGGTTAAAGCTCGAGAGGATGAAGAGAGAATGAATGGAAGAAATGAAGTTATGGTGTTGCTGTGAAGAGAGAACGAGAGAGCTGAGAATGGAACCCTAAACAACATTTGAAGTAAGAGATTTTGTTTTGAGTTGGATATGATGTTGGGCTAAATCAAGTGATCCAGTCCACTAATACTGATAACTCAGAATAAATAAATACTGGGCGGTCGGATGCGGTTTTCAATGGGCTCAAATCAATGATCCGTAGCCGACCACTTAAACCCATATAAAACCATTCATTGCCAACCCGCTAACCCGATAAACCGACCAATCCGAACCGTGCACATGCGGGCCTTATGGATCGGACGGTCTGGACCGGTTTTAAATTTTTTGTCCAGCCCTAAAAGCAGGCGTTCTGAGACATCCAACAAATCATAATTTGTTCACTTACTCTCCGCCTCCGGTGGCCTGCCTTTTCTTAATCTTTTTTTCTAGAAACTAGTGCAGTGGAGTGATAAAAGATGTTTATAATGGGGTTTGAATGGATTTTGAAGGTAAAGCTCATACTACAATTTAAAGATAAATTTATTTGTGATTTGGTTTAATTTTGAATAATTGACTAAAAAAATTTAATTGATCCGATCTAATTTCATACAATTTAATTTGAATTATTTTTTAAATATTAAAATTATGAATTATTTTTTATTAAAATTAATATATAATATATAATATATTAAAATCTAATATTGCAAAAAAAAATTGATTATGATTGAAATAAATGAAATTAAATCAAAAAAATAAATAATATTAAAAATATATTATTAAATAATAAATTAACACAATATATTATATTAATAAAAACTAATAAAATACATAAGTATAAAAAAATATATATGTGATTTGGTTTGGTTTGAATCGATTTTAAAAACTCAATCCGAAATCAGATCTGAACCGAGCGATTTTTACAAAAAGGCATTCAAACAAATCCAATAATATTCGATTTTTGTGGTTTTCAATTATTTTGAATCGATTTGCGATTTTTATTTGAATCAATTTGGATTTTTTTTTTTGAAAAAAGGTTATATTGAAATAAAGAAGATTTAAACACAAAAAGGCCGGGGACTAAAGCCAATACCCACTCAAAAGTATCTAAATCTAAAAAGAGGCGAACCTAACCTTTTTTTTTACATAACCACTTCTAATCTCGATAGGTAAAGAATAAAAAAAAGTGAATGCATTAGATGTTCGGTCCATATTAGCAACAAAAAAAATCCGCACAACTATTTCCTTTTCTATAAATGTGAAAAATTACAAAGTTCATGTCCAAAATATATTTCCAAAATATACTTGATGCTAGCAATCCACTTATTCCTTAGCTGCCAAGGAATAATATCTATCTTAATAGAAGAGAAATCTTTGATTTCCAAAATATACTTGATGCTAGCAATCCACCTATTCCTTAGCTGCCAAGGAATAATATCTATCTTAATAGAAGAGAAATCTTTGGCAACCATAGTTGAGTCAGATTCGACCCAAATGTTCCTCCAACCACTATCTTTAGATATTTTTAAACTACGAAGAACTCCACAAAACTCTGCCACCAACGAGTTGCCTCAGGTTAAAGGTTCAGCAAAAGCTAAAACAACCCCCCCCCCCCCCCCCCTAATTATTTTTAATAAACCACCATAACCAACCGAATTAGAAGTAGATGCAAAAGAACCATTTACATTACACTTGATCCAACTTTGAGGGGGAGACTCCCTAAATATCCAATGCATGGAATGGCCTCTTGAAGGGTTTAGTTTTACCTAAAACGCCTTCACAACTTCAAAATCAAACATGCTATGTTTAAAAATGTTAGCTTAGTTCTTGAGCAAGAAAGATTAACTTGAGCTATAATATTGGCACGAATGGAATACAAATTAGAGTCAATGCTGAAGTATCTGACAACATTCATGACCTTCCAAATTTCATTAATTAAGAAAATATAGGTAAGTTTAGAAGATAAATTCCAAAAATTTGAAACTGAAACCTATATATGTTGGTTGAGGATGCTCCCAAACTAGTTCCAATGATTCTTTGCAAATGCACAAGAGAAGAAAATATGCTCTGAGTTTTCATCATGCCTTTTATAGAAGGAATACATAAAAACCACTTGGAAACCTCATAACTGCAATTGATCATCAACGGGGACTTTATTTTGAAGCATCCTCCAAACCAGTAAAGATTTAGACTATTTTTTATCATACCATATATGTTTCTAATGCACCATGTGAATTTCTACATATGCCCCCTGATTCTGGAGATACATCTTCGGGCGCACCTATTTCTAAATAAACGTTACCATATTCCGGAGATACATCTCCATAACCATTTTAAACATTCAAAACCAGCACCCATAAACCATTTACATATGAATTATTTCGAAGATGCATCTACGATCATTTTCCGAAGATACATCTCCGAAGTGTATCAGAATAATTTTTTTTTTTGCTTTAAGATGTGTATTTGTTTTCAGATGAAGTATGAAGCACGAACTTGAATAAAAAAATAGACGTACAAAATAATAAGAGACTAATATTGGGCATGTCGAAAATAATATAGCAATAAAATAAGAAAATATCGTACAATCGAGATCCAAAATGTAGTAACAATGTCAAAAATAAAGTACAAACTATAGTACTACAACAAAACAGGGACATAAAACTAATGGGTATGCCTGACAACCTCTCCTTTACCTCCTCTGCCTCCTCTGCATATTGTGCCTCCTCGGCCATCAATCCCCCTGACCTCCGGCGATGTTTACGGTACAAAAGTTCCCCTTGTGCCTCTGTCGTGATGGTATCTAGGACTCGCCTGACAGCAGACCCTCAGGGAAGATACCCTAGGTAATGCCTACCCATGCAATCTCCACTATGTGATGACACCGAGGCAAGACATCATCAGTATGATCTAGATGAACCTGCTCCTCCTCAAGTCTCTCCTGATGAGCTGGTCTCGGCGGATCTCCTAGAGCAGTCTGCACCATTTATGGATGTGACACCATAAAGAACCACCAGATGTACCAATCGACGTAGCTCCTGGCTTTGAATTAAATTGCAAAAAATGTAAATTACAAGAAGAAACTTAAATAAACTAGTAAAAGAGTCAGGGGTATTCACACGTACATTTCACTCAAGAACACTCTTTCTCACACACAGGTACTTAGAGTAGATTTAGAGTTTTTTGTACAAGTTTGAACACCTCGAATCCTAACTGCTAAGAATCTATTTATACTAATTTGAAAATAACCTCTATCTAACGGTATTCTCGCCAAAAAATGCCATGTCTTCAATTTGCATGTATTTCGCCGCTTTAGGCTCTCCACGTGTCCTGAAAAACGGATAAGGCCAAAAGACAGTTATGAGCCTTATTTGAATTGCACATGTCGAACGCTTCTTCAAGTAAGCTTCGTCAAACTCCAGTCTAGGCCAAAATATTTCTAAAATCCTAGACCATAACAACCTTTATGCAAATGTCTCTTCGACTAGGTCTTCAATATTTTCCTGCTGAAAACAAAGAATATATTTTCCTGTCGAAAATAATGTATTCTTTCTCAAAATAATTCTTCAGACTCCAATGGCTTATTTCAAATATTCATATGCGTTGAAATTCTAGTCAACAAATTACCCCCCAAAAATGTCATTTTCGATTATAAAGAGAAAAAGATATTTTTTGAAGCTTTTTTGACGTTATTGCATCTTTATTGCTGTGACGTCATGGTCATCATGAGCACGCTGCTTCAGAAGTCTAATCAAGACGTTCAGAAACCCAAAAGGTAATCATCGCACTCCTATTTCCTAGGAGGTAGTGGGCTACCAACTGCAACCATCCCATCAAACCATAACCAGTCAGCATGTGCCCCATGATCCTAACAACTGTTCAAAATGGCTAAAATGAAATGTCTCCTTACTCCACTATAAATACTTTATTTCATTTCTTTTTTCACTTTTTCACTCTCCTGAGCTCTCTTCTTCTCTCTAAAGCACAAGAACGATTTTTCATTTTCTCTTAAGATCAAGAACCCTAAGGATCCCAAGAAGCAACTAGCTCTTCCCCCTGTTCACAAAATTCTAGGTCCTCAAGTTGTGGGAAACCAACAGTATTTCCTAGAACCTCCTCTTGAAGAAGAGAAGAGACGCAGGTCCAAATTGTATTGGGGAATCCAAAGGGTTTACTTTTGCTGAGAATCAGGGAAGATTTAAAGTATCAGTAACCATGAGGCTCTAATTCTACTGGGGATTTGTTGATGGTAAATTGACCCTGTCTGGGGATTTTTAAGGTGAAAGTTAAGCCTTATTGGGGGTCAGAGGGGATTTAAAGAAGAGTTTGAAAACCTTAGAGATTTTCAACTCTGTGGGAGACTGGTGCATTGGTAGAATGATCAAGATTTTTCCTATGCTTTTAGGAAACTTGAGGGTCTCTGTGTGAGATCCAAGAGGAGATGAGACTTTCCAAGTCTACTTGAATGAAGCCCAAGAGCAGGCTGAGACTGTCCAAGTCTCTCAAGAAGTGGTAGGCTCTGGTGTGGAGAGGGGTCTTTGTATGATGCCCAATAGGAGGTTGTTGGTTTAAGGGATGAAGATCAAACCTTAGAATGGTCTGATGTTCTGGAGTTTTGACTCTCCTGGGGATTGAACTTAGTAGAGATGACTAATTTCTATCCTATGCCTTTAGGAGGCCTTTAGGTCCTTGTACTAAGCCCAAGAGAAGGCTTGGTAACTTTTAAGAAGCATGTTGGTCCTTGTACTAAGCCCAAGAGAAGGCTGGAGATACTTCTAGGAAGCCTGTGGGTCCAAGCCTAAGAAGAGTTCAAGAAAGGTTTCACTGGGAATTAGTCATTTCTTTGTTGAACAGCTCTAAGTTTTAAAGAAATTCAAAAGAGGTTTCACCGGGAATTAATCCTCTCCGGGGAAATGAATTTCTTGTATACATATATATTTCTAAGTTTTGACAGTCTTGAGAAATGTTTCACCGGGAATAATGTATTTCTTTCTTCCATATTGAATAAGCCCAAGAGGAGGCAGACTGTATAGGGAATTTCCTATGAGGGAACTAGTTTTGACTAAGTTGAAAGTAACCCCTGGTTTAACCTAAGTGTAGACCTAACTGCTGGGGAAACTCTAAACAAATATGCACAAGTATATACAGATAAATGTTTTGAGAGATATATATAAACAAATATGCATTGAAAAAGATGGTGGGACTTACATTCTGAGAGGAGGCCCAAGTGTATTGTGATCTGTTGTATTGACTACAACTGTATGATTGATTAGGGTTTCAAGAAATTGAAGAAAGTTTTGAGGAAACTTTGAATTTGAATTAAAAGAAGGTTTTTTAAAAATAGAAAGTTTGGGGCTTATAACTCAAAGAGAGGCCCGAGTGGTCTAAGAGGAGTTTCACCATGAATAATGCTCCTCTTAGTACCAATTTAAAAAACAGATAGATGATTTTGAAAAAAGAGGTATAGGGCTTACAACTCAAGGAGAGTCCCATGGAGGTTGTTTATTGTTAAAAATAAAGTTTATGTACAAAATATTAGGGCTTATACTCAAGGAGAGGCCTAGATGACTTATTTGAAAACATTGATCGCACTGCGACACCGACAGATGTTTTGGGACTTATACTACAGTAGAGGCCCAAAATTATTTTTGTACAAAGAGGGGTTGGGTCTTACATTCTAATAAAGGCCCAAAATTGTTTGTAAAGAAAGAAAAATAGGGTTTATACTCAAGGAGAGGCCCAAATGATTTATTTGAAAAGGCGACGATCGCGCCGTGATTTAAAACCACAGAGGGACTTATACAATGACTGAGGCCCCAAAAATTATTTACACAAAGAGATGGGTCTTACACTCTAATAGAGGCCCAAAAATTGTTTTCTTATACAAGAGATGGGGCTTATAGCTTAAAGAGATGCCCAGATGAAAAACAGCGATCGCACCGTTAATTTCAAAAATCGCGTAGGGACTTATACAATGACTGAGGCCCAAAATTTGGTATTTACAAAGGGGGTGGGTCTTATACTTTATTAGAGGCCCAAAAGTGTTTCAAATGAAGTTTGAAAAAATCAAAATTAAGAAAAACCCTAATTTTAATTATAAAATACAAATTTCAAAGGAAATTAAATAAAAAATGATATGAAATATCAAATATATTCAAAATCAAGTTGTAAACTTTGAAAAATGTTTTGAAAAATCATTTTTAATCACATGAAAACTTGGAATTCATTTGAATTTGAAAAAAATCAAGGTGGAAATTTCATTTAAAAATGTTTAAAAACAAATCAAATGAAATTATTTACAAAAATTCAAGCTATATTAAATAAAAAATATAAATTTAATTTTTCTATAGAATAAAATATTTTAACATTTTTTTGAATTTTTAAAAAAAGAACCAATAAAAAATGATAAAAATTGAGAGAGAAATTAATTTTTTAAATCAATTAAGAAAATGATCAAAAATTCAAAAAATTCAAATTATGGCGCCAACAGTCATCTTCTTCCTCGCGACTTCCCTCTATGGCCGTTTTGCAAAACCTCACATATCTCTCTCAATACGTAATGGTTTTTGCTCTTGTAAACATGAAAGTTGTGTGTTTTTGAACAAGGATTTCAGTGATATAAATTAATTGCATTTATATTAAGTGTGGAGTGAGAAATCAAATGATGAACACATGAACCCTAATTTCTGCAAGAACGCTATGAAATCCTATACACGATATCTACAAAGCAATTGATTGAGGGGAAACACTCTACATAAGTGCAGAAACATGTTTGTAACTTGAAAACACATTTATGATGCATGAATTATAGAGTTTGAGAGTTCAGGCTTACCTCTTGCAAGAAGAAATCTAATTCTGATGTAGAGGTGTTACAGATGTTGTTTGATGATCTGGACAGCTTCAATGGACCTTATGTTGGAAGCTTGGAATGGATTGAAACAACCTAAAACTTGTTGTGGCATCTCAACTGCAGCCTTGACAAAAAGCTTGAGCAAATGGATGGTGACTTAGTGATTCTGGTGTTCCAGATGTGTTTTGAGGTTATAGATCACTTGTATATGACATATGTGAGGTGTTAGGATGGTTGGTTTTAATGGATTTGCTTTCTTTTGAAAAATTCTATAGTTACTTCAAGAAGAAGCAAAATTTGGTTTTGGAGAGTGAAGTGATAGAAAACATGAATTCAGATGTTTTGGGGTGGTTTAATTAGTCACACATGACCTCTATTTATAGTAGAGGAAGTTTGTTTTGGGAGCAATAGTGATTGGAGGCTGATCATAGCATGTAGCTTGTAGCCATTGACTTAGATAATCCAAAAGTACCAAGTTAACTCACTTAGTTTGACTCCATTCAATTCTGTAGGTTTGAATGCTTAGAGTTTGGACTTGAATCTTGACTGGCTTGGAGTGTTATGGTCTGGTTCGTGACACCTCAATGTATTGCATTTATGTTACCTTGCCAAAATTAAATTCCAAAGTTCATGTCATGATGGTTTTGCACATGCCAAGTTGAATTCTTGACTTCTTGATCAAAAACCAAGTGAGTCATCAGAAGTTTTGTGCTTTTGAAAGATGTCAAAGTTGGCAAAATGGCAAAACTTGAGTGACAAAATCGTGTGGCACAAGTTTGGTTTTCATGCCTTTGTGTAGGCAGGTGTAGCGAGCGATTTTGGACGCGGTTCTTAAGCGCTGGTCGCTCTCTGCGGTTGAGCTTAAACTACAGGTCGATTCATTTTTTATCCTATTGTGAGCTGAATAAGGAAGGGAAATAGATGTCTCCAATTAACCCTGCTTTGCATACTGAGTTTAAACAGCGGTCTGTTAGGTTACAGATGCTATCAATGTGGGGGGCCTTTGTACTGGTTATTTGTATTTTCGCCAATACTGTTCTCTTTCTTTTTACCTGGGCAGAAGGTTTCTGGCGGGGAATAAGGATTAGGATGTTAGGACTGATGCTTTTGAATACTGCTTTTGATTGACGGAGATATGGGATTTGGGTTTTTCGTTGATTGCGCTCGCTAAGATCTTTTCTTTCGATCTTATGCCTACGTATTCCCGTTTACCGAAATAGGGAAATCTGAGCATTCGTAGTTCCTCCTATTCTATGGGAGGAATGGGTGTTTTGGTGTCTTGTTCAAAGCCCAAGACGTGAAGCGAAAGGTGGTTTGTATCTTGTTCAAAGCCCAAGATGTGAAGCTGAAAGGTCTATTTGTGTCTTGTTCAAAGCCCAAGACGTGAAGCTGAAAGACCTCGGCTTTAGAGAGAATTTGTCATCTCTAAAGAGGGGAGAAGGAGAATTACTTTAACTGGGATACGCGGATCCGAGCAATGCCATAATTTCCGAAGAAAGGGTTTTAACCTGAAGGAGAAGACTTTAACTCAGTGTAGAGCAATGCCATCTTTCCTTAGGAATTTCTCATGCTAAAAGAGGGACAGTGGCATGGATGTAGATGATCCAGAGGCTTGCCGCTTACACGATTAGATGAAGGGGAAGGAGTTGTTGATGTTTGTGTACTGCGAACGAGGCACAACTTTGATGCTAAAAGGTCGATTGGATCAACCAGTGGGTTTTCTTATACAAAGCCTAAGAGGAGGCTAATTTCCGCTAGGAAAATCATTATACAAAGCCTAAGAGGAGGCTATTTTGTGTCTCGTACAAAGCCCGAGAGAGAGGCTAAAAGTTTTTGACCCAGTGGGGCATATCGTTATACAAAGCCTAAGAGGAGGCTAGCAAAGAGTTGACTCAGTTGGAGAATCTTTTATACTCAGTAAGAGGGTGTTTTTGTATCTCGTACAAAGCCCGAGAGAGAGGCGAAAAGGTTGTTTTGACTCCACTGGGGAGAATTTTGGTATCTCGTACGAAACTCGAGATGGAGGCTATTGTAACTGTTTCAGTTGAGTGACAGATCCAATATACTGATTTAAAAGAGAAAATCAGTTCTTATATGAGCAACACTGTACACAGGGATTTAATTTGAGGATCAGGGATATTTCCTTCTCTTTGAGGAAACGGGAAATCCAAAGGGTATTGAGACTATCCGAGTCTGCGGGTTTCCTTCCTATTTAACGAAGGGTGCTTGAGAATGTCTTTGAGACTCAAGGAAATTAGACTGTCCAAGTCTAGAGTTTTATCTTTTGTACTATGCTTCGAGAAACAGTAGTAGACTCTATGAAAGGACTGTTCTATGAGGATGACTAGGTTCTGTTCCTATACCTCTAGGAGGTCGTCGGGACAATTTGTACGAAGCCCAAGAGGAGGCTGGAATCTTTTAAGAAGCCGACGGGTCCTTGTACGAAGCCCAAGAGGAGGCTATCATTCCCGGAGGAAGAGATCATTATACGAAGCCTAAGAGGAGGCTGTGAATACTTCTAAGAAGCCGTAGTGTCCTTGAATAATGCCCAAGAGGAGGCCGATGCTTTTAAGAAGCCCATGGGTCTATCACCTCCTTTCCATCAGGAGAGATAACTCTTTTAAAGATGAAAACCACTGGTAAACGTGCGAGGTTTACTATCCAGCGGCTTTTAGCTTTTAAAGAGGGTTCCTTAGTTAAGGTCCAAGATTATGACCGTAGTGGGTACCCAAACCCCGAGACATTCAAGGCAAGCTATCCACAAGGAATAGATCAAGTCAGGAAAGTTCGAGAATTGGGAAGAAACTCAAAGATGCCATTCACGGAGAATACATTCATCTTGGGGAGTAGAGCTTCTTGACGATTCCTAAGGAGGACAGCCGAAGAGAAGACTGTATCTGGTGCTCCTATTGGGGATTTAGGCGTCTATTTCTACGAATAAATGAAACGGCGTCACTTAGTTCTAGACATAGTTGCCGGGGAAACTCGAAATATCTATACTATTATTACACAGTAGATATGAGTTTATGAAAGGAGACTTACAGTGAGCAGCCCCACAATACAGTTTATAATATGAAAGCAGTAAACGAAAGCGATAACCACTTACTCGGTTGTAGTGCTTCCATGCTGTTTGGTTAGTTGTTCAACAAAGAAAGATTAAAAACAACAGTATATTCAAAATCAAAGGAGAAAGTGCTTTGAAAAAGAAAGATTTGGGGCTTACAGCTCAAGGAGAGGCCCAGGGTTTTATCAGTGAGCACACTGTTTGACTTTGTACAGCGGGACTTATACAAGTGACTGGGGCCCAAAATGGTTTTCTGTACAAAGGGATGGGTCTTACACTCTCTCAAGAGGCCCAAAAAGTTTTAAAGAAAAAGAGTGGGGCTTATAACACGAGGGTAGGCCCAAATGATTTTTCGTTTAAAAATGGCGATCGCGCCGAGGTTTTCTTTTAACGCAGAGGGACTTATACAATAAGTGAGGCCCAAAATGTTTTGGTTAAAAGGTGGATTGGGTATTACACTCTAATAGAGGCCCAAAGAGTTTTGAATGGGTCTTATAGCTCAAGGAGAGACCCAGATGATTTTTGAAAAGGCGACGATCGCGCCGTTTGTTTTTTGACGGTATCGGGACTTATACAATAAGTGAGGCCCAAAATGATTTGGTCAAAAAAAGAAAAAAAGGATTGGGTCTTACACTCTAATAGAGGCCCAAAGTGTTTTGAAAATGATTTATGAGGGTTGAATTAATCCAAAACCCTAATTTGTTTTCAAAAATGTATTTAATTGAATAAAAATTCAATTAAAATGATCAAAAATTGTTTAACACATGGAAAACAAATTGTGATCTTGGATTAATGCTTCAAAAATTAAGTATTGACCTACAAAATAATTAGAAAGCATTAAAAGTTGCAAAATCAATGTAGAAAAAATATTTAAAATGCCAAAAATAATCAAAATATTAATTCTTTACAAAAATATCAATTATATGAAATAAATAATATTTTTGGGATTTTTTGATAAAATAAAATATTTTAACATTTTTGTGAATTATTAAAAAAAGAATCAACTCAAAATCATTAAAACTCAGAGAGAAATTATTTTTTGAATCAATTAAACAAAATCACAAAATTCAAATATTCAAATTATATGAAAATGGCGCCAAGAACAACACCAAGAACACGCGCGTTTTTCAGTTTGCCCAGATTTGCATTTTCCATCCAATCTCACTGAATACGTAATTATATCATGCAATCCACATATCATTATGCTCGTCTCAACCTCACGATCATATCTATGTACTTTAATTTCATTTAAATTAAACATACAACAAGAAATCACGAAGAGACCTCAAGAACCCTAATTTCTGCATGAAGGCTAGGATTTTTTATACACGATTCAAACAATGCAATTAATTGAGGGAAAACATTCCATGCATGATTATGAACATATGACCAAATTATTGTGCGAGGAAATATGCATAGATTGAGAGATGACCAAGTATGTGCTTACCTCCAAGTCGTGACAGCAAGAGCAGATGTGATTTTGAGTTGGAGGTGTTACAGACAAGCTGTGATGATCTGGACAGCTTCCCTACACCATATGGAGTGTGTTTGAACACTTGGATTGAATTGAAATGGACTGGATCAGTTTATGGCATCTCAGCTGCAACTTCACTTCAAACTTGTGTGGATGGCAAGTGATTTTGTGAAATTGATGTTTCAGAAGTTATGTGAGTGTTTGATCAGCTCATATGTGATGTATGTGAGGTGTGTGAGTGATTGGTTTGTGCAGAATTGCTCTCAAACTCAAAACCCGATAGCTACCTTGCTAAGAAAGGCATTTTTGCCAAGAGAAAGAGATTTTGAGGAAAGCATCTGTTAGATGGCTTTGGTGTACTCAAACTGATCATAATTGAGCTCTATTTATAGTAGAGCAAGTTTATTTTGCAAAGAATAGTGCATGGCAGCTGGTAAGTAGGTCTCCTCAATGTTGGCCAATGGAAATGAAAGTCTCCTCTAGCCATTGACTAGAGGTTAGGGCACAGAGCTTTGGTCCCCTTGGTCTTGGATAAGTCTTGACTGATTTTAGATGAGAATGGCTCAGTCCATGCCACCTTGATGGTTCCATTGAATGCCTCATTCCAAATTTGAAGTCTTGTCCCTATTTTGGCCATTCTAGGTTCAACATGCTATTTCTTGTTCCATGGACTTTGGAGGCTTGGCTCAGTGATTGTCCCCTTTGGATTCAATCCTCTGAGGTGTCCAAGTGGATTGGAGCAATTGAAATTGGCTGATTTTGGCAAATCGAGCCAAAATGCAAATTCTGCCTTGCTTTGACAGATTTCAGCAAGGCAACTTGCCAATGTTGTATCTCATGATGTAGGTTGAATTTGGCAATGTTCTTGGCCATTTTGGAAAGCTCTTACATGATACAACAACTGTTTAAACAAGTTTGATTTTGATCTCTTTTGATTCCAAGTGAAAAATCCCCCTACATTTGGCAAAAAGTGAGGCAAAATCTGACTTAGTGAAAATTTCACTAAGTGTTGGAAAAAGTGACTTTTTCACTTTTCAGCCACTTTGATCATTCCATAACTCAAAATCCTTAATGAATTGGAATGACTTGTAGTTGAAGTTTTTGTAGGTGATAATGAGGGCTACAAATCCATATTTGGATGAGAAAAAATGGCCTTGTGGTTTAGGAGTTATGGTCCTCCAAAGTTGGTACTTTTGCCACTTTATTTTTAACTTAGAAAAATTTCTAAGTTTTATGGTTACCCCTTTTACAAGTTATCTCACTTTTCTTGATTTTTCTTGATGAATGATGATTCAAATCATACATTAACATCATTTTAGGGTTAAAAATCCATTTTGGTGAAAAATCTCAAAAAGTCAAAGTTGACTTTTGTGCACAGTTGACTTTTTATCAGATGAATTCCAAACTGTGCAATTCTTCAGGAAATCATGTCCTTGACCTAAATCAAACTTGATGGACATGTTCCATGGGTGTCATAGGGTATATTCAATCATGTATTAGGGTTTGGGAGCATGTCTTGGTCAAAAGTCAAAGTTACAGTTGACTTTTCTCTTAAAACCCTAATTGTGGTGCAGATGAAAATGAGACTTGTTGCTCAAGCTTCTTGGATTAATCCATTGTTCCAAATGGATCAATATGGTGTATTAGAGACCCTCAAATCATCTCTTGAGGTCTTGGCTCATGGTTTGTCCCAAAAGTCAACTTAGGGGTGAATTAGGTCAAGAAACCCTAATTCCTGATTTTTGGTGAATGCATCCCCTGAGGCAAAATTGACTTGATGCATGGGTTCATGAGGTTCCATGAAGCATATTAGGTCATGTTTTGGATCATTGCCTTGTGCCCAGATGAAAATTTCCATCTGGAGACCCTGGTCGACCAAAACCCTAATTTGGTGACACTGTCGATCTTGAGACTTGATCCACCTAGAAGGGAGCATCCTTGTGTTTAATCTTTGAAGTGGGAGTCCTTTTGATCCTTTGTAGATATTTAAGAGATTAGACAAGTTGAAGATCATGTCATTTCTTGATTGATCCTTTGTCTAAGCACTCAGAGAGGGCTTGAAACCCTAATTTTGATTGTATTGGATGCTCACCCATCTTTGGGGAGACTAATGAAGCATGATGGTTCATCCATATTGTGATGATGATTTTCACAATGATGGGAAATCTAAGTGGTCAAAATTTGGGGTATTACAGCAGGGTGAAAAATGCCATTTTTGGAGGCTTATAACTTCTTGCTCAAGTTGAACCACGGGAGGCTCTTGTACTTTTTGGAAAGCCCCTATAACATACTTTAACTTTGATGCTTAAATTTGGTCTTGAATCATCTTGGATCATAATGGAAAATGGCCTCAAATTTGGTGAAAATGCAAAACAGATTCTGTCCAAAATTT
Source organism: Lathyrus tuberosus (assembly GCA_022829125.1). Classification (NCBI taxonomy): domain Eukaryota; kingdom Viridiplantae; phylum Streptophyta; class Magnoliopsida; order Fabales; family Fabaceae; genus Lathyrus; species Lathyrus tuberosus. The sequence continues at coordinate 392,933 of JALAZF010000199.1, read as the reverse complement.
CACTAAGTGTTGAAAAAAAGTGTCATTTTCCATTTTTTGTGATTTTGATCAATCCATAACTCAAAATCCATGAGGATTTGGAATCTGTTGTAGTTGACAATATTGAAGTATGTAATGAGAGCTTTCATTTTAGCTTTGGATAAAATAAAAAGGTTGTTTGGATCACAAGTTATGGTCTTGCAAATTTGGGTATAAAATCACTTGTTTTCATGACTTAGTGAAAATTCAAGTTTCTTATGGTTGCCCCTTTTTCAAGTAACCCCACTTTTCTTGATTTTTCTTGATGGATGATGATCCAAACCATAAGTTAACATTGTTTTTGACTTAGGGAAGCCTTGTTTGTCAAGAAATTCAAAAAGTCAAACTTGATTTTTGGGCACAGTTGACTTTTTGCCAGATGAATTTCAAACTTTGTAATCCTCAATGAAATCAAGTTCTTGACCTAATTAAAACTTAATGGATCGATTCCATAAGTGTTTTAGAGTGTCTTGAATTATGTCCCAAGGTTTGGGATCATGTCTTGGTCAAAAGTCAAAGGTACAGTTGACTTTTCATCAAAAAACCCTAATTGGTCCAGATGAATTTGAATCCTTGCATTGCTCATGAACCAAGCTCTTTGAATCAATCCAATATTGTAAATGGATCAATATGATATATTGGAGGTCTTCAAAACACTTCTTGAGGTCTTGGCTCATGCCTTGCTTCAAAAGTCAACTTAGGGGTGAATTAGGTCAAGAAACCCTAATTCCTAATTTTTGATGAATGCATCCCCTGAGGCTATTTTAAACTTGTGATTGGGTCCATGAGGTCCCTTTGAGCTTCTTGGATCATGTTTTAAAGTATTGGCTCATGCTCAGATGAAAATTTATCTCTGGAGGCCTTGGTCGACCAAAACCCTAATTTGGTGACATTGATGATCTTGAGGCATGATCAACTTGAGATGTTGCATTTTCATGCTTAATTCTTGATGTGGGAGACCTCTTGATCCTTCATGGATGTTTGATAGGTTTGACAAGTTGAGGATCATGTCCATTCTTGATTGATCCTTTGTCTGAGTACTCTGAGAGGGTCCAAAACCCTAATTCTTGGTTAAAGTGAATGCTCAACAATCTTTGAGAGGATTGATGAGGCATGAAGGTGCTTCCATTTTGTGGTGATGATTTGCACAATGATGGGAAATCTTGTGGTAAAACTTTAGGGTATGACATCATGGCCTATTCGTCCTCAGCAACATAGCATAACAGGACCCAGGATCAGTTCGCAAGCATCCCGACCAATCCTCCTTCAAAGTCGACAGTATTCTTCTGAAAGAGTTGATACCCTGCACGTGCTCATGGAATTCTATTCCCTAGTAATTCATTCTTCAGCTATGCAGTTGATAACGATAATCCCCAGCAGCTGTTGCTATTATTGCTCCTCAAGCAGAAGTTATCCTAGAAAGTTTCTTGTGAGCTTTCCCCTGCAGAGCAAGCACATTTCTTATGACAGAGATCTTGCTAAACTACCCCGCTGCAAATTTATCGCAGAGATGCTTCTTTTGTATCATCGGAGGACCTTAGTGGATAAGGGACTGCTTCGATCACCCAGAGAATCTTCTTCCTTCAGAGATGCTGCTTTGGTATCATCGGAGGACCTTAGTGGATAAGGGACTGCTTCGACCACCCAAAGAATCTTCTGACTTCAGAGATGCTGCTTTGGTATCATCGAAGGACCTTAGTGGATAAGGGACTGCTTCGACAACCCAAAGAATCTTATGTGTTCAAAGATACTGCTTTGGTATCATCGAGGAACCTTAGTGGATAAGGGACTGCTTTGACAGCCCAGAGAATCATATGTGTTCAAAGATACTGCTTTGATATCATCAAGGAACCTTAGTGGATAAGGGACTGCTTCGACCACCCAGACAATCTACTGCCTTCAGAGATGCTGCTTTGGTATCATCGGAGGACCTTAGTGGATAAGGGACTGCTTCGACCACCCGAAGAATCTTCTGCCTTCAGAGATACTGTTTTGGTATCATTGGAGAACCTTAGTGGATAAGGGACTGTTTCGACAACCCGAAGAATCTTCTGCCTTCAGAGATACTGCTTTGGTATCATCGGAGAACTTTAGTGGATAAGGGACCACTTCGACAAACCAGAGAATCTTATGTGTTCAAAGATACTGCTTTGGTATCATCAGAGGACCTTAGTGGATAAGGGACTACTTCGGCAACCCAGAGAATCTTATGTGTTCAGAGATACTGCTTTGGTATCATCGGAGAGCCTTAATGGATAAGGTGATGCTTCGACCGCCCAGAGAATCTCATGCCTTCAGAAATACTACTTTGGTATCGCGAAGAACCTTAATGGATAAGGTGCTACTTCGACCACCCAAAAAACCTCAAGTTATTTTGTTTAGTTTGAATCCCGCTACCTCATTCTGTTAGCTCTTACTCCATAGCACTTTACCTTTTGTTAGAAATTTTTTTGGGGTTTTCTTGTATCTAATTGACTCCTGCCCTTAAAATAAACACTTTGCAGCAGCTCATTCTCCCGGGTTCAAGGCAATTAGATAGGGGCATTTGTCATACCCCAAATTTGTCCCACCCTCTCATTTTCCTTATACCAAGCATGTTGTTGCTTCCTGGACTTTTCTCAAGATCATCAAATGGCTTTTGGCCATAATCCTCTAAGATTTAAATCATGGAGGTCTTGTGTGTGCTAATTGTGATTACAGGTTATTGCAAGTGTGTGGAATTCAAGTGGAAATAAGAGAAAAGACATGTCTTAATCACCATGGTCAATTGGTTAAGACATGGTCAGTTGGATTCAAGTTGATTCTAAGTCATGCTCTAAAATGGTTCTAGGTCATATTTCAAGGTGGTTTGATGCCGTGATTAGAATTTATTTTCTCAATCCATGCTCGAGGTTGTCTCAAGGTTCAAGGTCAATTTGTGGCAAGCTTTTATTTAATTTGTTCCAAGTTGGTTCAAGTAGAGAGCAAATAAGCCAAGTGATTAATCAAATGGTTTCAAGATCATTCTAAGGTAATTTCGAGTTATGATAATTCATTTCCAAGACATAACCAATTGGTGCTCAAACCATGTATTCCACCCGTGCCATGTTGGAGTCATTTTCAAGTCATGTTGGAATTATGTTAAAGGAGAATGACTTGAATGTGTTACAAGTGATAATGGGAAGCCATGGCTCAAATTTTCAAATTGTTTCAAGCATTGCTTAAAGTGTTAAAATTGCTCCAAAGTTATATTTTATGGGTGTGCCAAATATGGATTCCAGTTGTTAGGCTCTAGGACCAAAATTGAGCCATGAAGGTGATTTGGTTTAATTGACATGCTAGAGGTTTCTCGAGTTTTGTTTTAAATCTACAAGGCGTGAGGGAATCATCTCAATACATAACATGGATTATTGGTACAAACCATGAATTATCAAGGTTCATTTTAAGATGTGATTCTCAAGCCATAATTTCTAAGTGCTTACAAGTTATGTTTGAATTATAGCCTTATTTCAAATACATGGTCAAATTATTCCGTGCCATATTTTCAAACCATACTTGGGATTTCTTCCAAGCCGTGTGGTAATGTGCCTCAAATCATAACTTGATTTGTTCAAGCTTATTTGCACCATTTTGTGTCAAAATGTGAAGAGCTAAAAGCAAGACAAGTTCTAAGGTATAAGATTATAATGCTAAAATAAGTCAAAAGCATTGACTCAGAAGAGGAACTAAGATTGTTACCATGATCTTTACACTCAAACATTTAAGTACAATCATCTCAAAAAGCAAGAATCGAATTCAAATCAATTTCAGGGTTACTATATGATTGGAAGTGCCAAATTTCAATTCAAATTCTAAAGGCCAATACATTGTTACTTATGTAAGAAACAAAAGGGGTTTACAAGAAAAAGTACATTACAATTATGAGTCATAGTTCTATAAATGATAAGCTTCGTCTCTCGCCAGAAAATGCCACGTCTTCAATCTGCATGTATTTCGCCGCTTTAGACTCTCCACGTGTCCTGAAAAACGGTTAAGGCCAAAATACAGTTATCATCCTTATTTGAATTGCACATGTCGACCACTTCTTCAAGTAAGCTTCGTCGAACTCCAGTCTAGGCCAAAATATTTCTAAGTCCTAGACCATAGCAACCTTTATGCAAATGTCTCTTCGACTAGGTCTTCAATATTTCCCTGTCGAAAACAAAGAATATATTTTCCTTTCGAAAACAATGTATTCTTTCTCAGAATAATTCTTCAGACTCCAATGGCTCATTTCAAATCTTCATATGCGTCGAAATCCCAGTCAACAATGTCCACAAAAATGCAAGTGCCAACAAAAAAAATTGCCCTCAAAGCACGAGCCATGTGTACCGCCACTTACTCAGCATCACCATCAGCCTGTTGTGCAACAACGATCTCATAATCATATATCTCCTTCAGGAACTCAAACCTAACATGAGCACCTCTGGTCTTATCCACCTCCTCAACCGCCTTCCCTGGATCAGCCCCTAGATGTTCTGCCATCATCTCAATTACCTCATCTTTGGTCATCCTACCATGATCGAGGAATCTCCCCTTGATCGGAAGATGTAACAAACACAGGACATCGTCCAATGTGATAGACATCTTACCATGCATGAGATGAAAAGAAGACGTCTCAAAATTCCATCTCTCCACGAATGCATTAAGCATTCATGGTAGACCGAAGTGTAACCGGTCATGCATAAATCCTTCAACCTAAATAAGGTCAGAACCGACTGAAATCACTCCTCATCCGGCTGAGCTAAGCCAACAATCTTGCTTTCATGCTTAATAAAATTATGGGGATCACGCATCTGAAATTTTCCCGAAATAATCTATGTCAGTAATAATCAATGTTAGAAATAATCAATGTCAGCAATTTAAATGAACGTAAAAAATAAATTAAAATTCCAACTAATGCTACCTCTCCGTCCTAGATATATCTGGCATTGTGGTATGGATACATAGGAAGTCGGCATCCTCAGCAACCTCACCCTCTGGTGGTGGCACTGGATCATCAGCAGGAGGTGGCACTAGATCAGCAGGAGGTGACACTAGTGAATCCTGACACCTGCAGGAGGATGGGGGAAGTGACGCATCAGCTGGTGAATCCTGTCTCCTACGGAAATAAGAAGATTGAGAGGCTTGAGATGAAGGTGGAGTGACCTGAGATGAAGTGGTCGGAGGTGAAGGACGAGCCCCAGGAGTAGACTGTGCCCCAGAAGTCAATGTCTCTGCGTGACCAGAAGTACCTGCTGGCTCTGAAACCTGTTGGGTCCGCTCCCGCCGGACGGATGCGTGTTGGGCAACCTGGCCATGTCTCAGTCTGTCGACTCTATCAGCCATAATGTTTGTAAAGTAAATTAAGGCGTATCATCTGTGTAGGCAAACAACACAAATAAAAAAAAACAGACTGCATGATATTTCGGAGATATTTCTCCGAAAAGATCATAAAACAATAACGTTGAACAATTCCGGAGATACATCTCCAGAAACACCATAAAAATATTACCTTTGAAGAGTTTCGGAGATGTATCTCCGAAAATTCCCAAAGAATATGAAACGCTAAACTATTCCCGAGATGTATCTCCGGAAAGTTCTGCAACTCAAAGGTCGCGACAATGGCGTAATATGACTCATGCAAGTTGAAAAAAAATGATATGATCGTCATTTTGATCTAACAAATAAGTCATATACTAAGTTTAAACTATGTTACATGTAATTCCTACACATTTCTAACCTTAATCATTGATTTCTACACATTTACACAAAAACTCAAAATTTGTCCGAAAACTCAAATTTACCTGAATTTATGGTTTTGATGATGTTGAATGATGTTATTGATGATGTTTGATGTTCTTTTGAACTTTTTTGATGAAATTTGATGTTGTGAAGAAGTCAAAATTTGTATGTGGAGAGAAGAGTTTGACAAGTGTGAGGAAGGAGAAGAGTCTGACGCGTTATAAATGTCATATTGTTCCAGAGATATATTTCCAAAATATTCCAACGTTCAATAAATTTTAGGTGTGTTTGAAGATATATCTCCGAAATCAAAAAACATTTGTGAAATTTCATATAATGCAATAGAAATACATAAGATGGATAAAGAAATTCTCAAGATTTATTAGGAGGAAGATCAGTGATCCAAATGATAGAAGCCCAATTAAGTTTGTCAGGAGAGTGATGCTTCAACGGCAGGCTTCCTTTATTAAACTATTTTTTCATTATTTGTGTCATATTTTGTAGGCAATTTGCACATTATATTTAAGTACTTATAAGCAATTTTAACTATTTTTACTACGATGTTAATAGTAAATAAACAACATACATTTGACCCCACCAATCATATTATTATACTTGCACTATAATAATGCCAATCACTTGCATCATTATTTCGATTGAAATGATTCAAAAATAATAATATTTAGTATTAAATTCTCAATTTTTAAATTGTTTCGATAAATTTCATTTCTTAAATTTAAGTAATCAATATTGTGACATCATCAAACTTTAATAGTAAAAAATATAAATAACAGAGCTTAAAGACTAAAGAAAAATGCTCTAAAAATTGATTCAAAGCTGTTACAAAATCACGTGGCCCTTATGCAAGGAGGTGGTTAATTTCGAATTGTCAATAACTTAAGCAGAAATCTTCATTCTCGGAGAAGTTTCATTTTTCATTCAAAACTTGTCCAAAACATAAATTACACATTTTTACACAACAATTTCAACTTAATACAGTAACAACATCTATAACATCTATGTATATCTCCCTATTAACAATATACATGGTTTCTTCTTTACTGTTTTTCAATGTTTTTATCATATAATTCTCGCATTCTATTCAAAACACATGATAAGACAAATATTCCAAATGTTGCAAAGAACTCGAATCATAAATTGTTTTCATACCATATCCTACAAAGTACTTAAGAGACAAGTTTTAAAGAGGTAATTAAAACAAAGCAATTTAGATAACAATGTGGAAACAAAAGTTATCTCACATCCATCTGTATTTATAAATGCAGCAACAAGATTACTTTTGCAACATAGCTTTGGCATACTCCAAGAGTTTATCAGTTTCTGGTAAAATTCCCTTGACAGCAGGATGAGCAGCAAATGCCTCAGCCCATTTCACCAATGCAGGAGTCTTAGCCTCATCAAACATCTTTCCTGTTAATTTCTCTTTCACCCTCATCCAACTCAAATAGCATCCTAAAGCAATATCAATAAATCCAATCTTATCTCCTCCAAAAAAGTGGTTTCCTTCACTGCACTTGTTGATCACATCTTCTAAGGTCACAAGAACTTGTTCTAGTTGCTCAAAATATGTCTTCTTTGAGTCTTCATCTTGAGCAAATAAACCATTGCGCAAGGAGTTGTAGAACTAGTCTCCCAATTGTACAAAATGCACCAAAAACATGGAGAAACAAAACATATCATTCAAACGGAATTAGGGAAATGAGTTATATCTTATTTTGGAATTGATAAAAATCAAGTCTCGCATTAAACAAATAAAAATAAAATTTAAAAGAAGTTAGTGTCTATTTGGTTTGATCTTCTCCCTTTGCTTTGATCCACACCCAACACCATGACCAACTCTCCCTTTGCTTTGATCTTCTTCTGTTCCACTAGCAATGGTACGCATTCCACACTTTGGATCCTTCATTCATATAGAGGCAAGTGATCATATTACTTATCGTCTTGCATTGCTCATTCCGCATAGACACATTAACCCAGTCCTTTTCACTTTACCTAATGGCTCTCAAGTTATTGCCTCCTTATCTGGTAGCATTGAGCTTTCCCCATCCCTTACTATCCATAATGTCTTGTATATACCTAAATTTCATGCTAACCTCTTTTGTGCCACCAAGCCTATTACTAATTGTCAATGTCATCTTTACTTTCTTTCTAATACATCTCATATTCTTCATAACCATTCCAAGAAAATAATTGATATAGCTAACTTGTAAAGAGACTTATCATTCATATCCTAATTTCTCAACCAGCATTTGTTTACGGTGACAGTAAATCACCAATCTACCTAGTTGGTTAAACTTTTTATTATTTTTGGTTGTCTTCACCCCAATAATATATGGGTTTTATTATCTTATTTTTATAAAAACTCTTTCTGTGTTTTCCAATAACATGATATTTAAGTTTTTTTCAATAATCATTTTACTTTAAAAAAAATTAATTACATTTCCTTAATAAATACTCGATGCAGCAGAAATAAATATAAAATAGTCATGATGGTTAGTAAAAATGAATAAAGATTAGAAATACCTTGTCATCTATGTAGGAACCCCAAAATCTAGCAATGGCCTTATCATAAGCATTTGAAGGAAGAATAGAGGGAGTACCATTATCTTTCCAAACTTCATCAACATACTCAACTATGTTTGCAGATTCACAGATGGGTTTATCTCCATGAATGAGAACTGGGATTTTCTTGTATATAGGATTGGACTGAAGAAGCAACTCACTTTTGAGCTTCAAGTCTTCTACAATGTTCTCATAATCCAAACCCTTGATGCTAAGGGTGATTTGTACTCTCACTGCAAATGGACTGTACCAACCACCCAAGAGCTTCAACTCATTAGTGGCCATAGCTGCTTAGAAACGAAAATATTGTATTTCTGCTAGATAGGGTATGGATGGAGTTGTTTATATGGAAGGAAAGAGTAAAGTTAAGAGAGATAATAGATTTGTGGTGTGCAAATAGTAATAACTACGAACAACTATTTTGTTATACAATTAATTTCAAGTAGGGTCAGATGGTATGTATTGTCCACTAGCGCCTCACCTAGTAGTAAAATAGAAAAAGGAAAACGAGTGGTATCTTGTTAGGAGTCACCTCACTTAAAACTTTGACAGGATCATAATTACATGATTCATAATAAATAAAAGAGTTAAGGTTTAAATGCACTTTTGATCTTTTTAGTTTGAGCATTTTACATTATTTGTCTCTTTATTACAAAATTTGTAATTTTTGTCCCTTAATTTTGGCAGTCTTTGTATTTTTGTAGTCCCCTTTCAATTTTACATACGTAGCAGTGATGACTAAAATTTAAAAATTATTTTTAATTATATAGCAAGGATGACTAAGATATTTTATTATTTAATAATATTTTTAATTGATTTAATATTTAATAATGTTTTAATTAAAGTAACATCTAATAATCTTTATTAAGATTTTTTTAATTAATTAATTAAAACATTGAAAATACTACTAGGCCTAAGCTCATTTACTTAAAGCATCAACCCATCACACACTTATAACTTGTGATGTATATATGACTTATATAAATATTTGTATTTTTAGTAAATAAATCGATGTAGGACTACAAGTGTTTTTTTGGTATTCATTTTCACTATTTTTTTGCTTTTGAAAGTAACAGTTACTTCTTAGTAAACAAGTGAGAGTTAGTAGGGACATGAGAGTAGCATCCTAGCTTCTTCAAGCTGTGTGCACAGTACGTAGAATGGAGGTTGGGTACTCAGAAGAAGGACCATATTGTCACTACTTGCAAACGCATTTATTATTATGTGTTATCATATAATGGCCTAATTTTGCACGAGTAGCTATCATATAATGGCCTAAATTTGCATGTGTAAATGGCCTAATTTTGCATGAGTAGCTATCATATAATGGCCTAAATTTGCATGTGTAAATGGCCTAATTTTGCATGAGTAAATGGCCTAACTATCATATAATGATTAAATATTAAGTGGTCCAGATTTTTATATGCAGTTGGTTCTATCATAAGTCTGGAATCATAAGAATTGTTATTTCAAAAAACGAAGATAAACTTTTTCAGGTTTTTAGAACCACTAGCACAACATTGTCAAGTATATTGAATCTTTTCTGCATGGAGAAACATTAAAATATGTTGGTTAATAGGAAAGGAAATTGCGAATAATGAGGATAAATACAGTAGACTTAATTAAAAAAATACACTACAAAACCAGAGCCTTACTTTAAAACTACACTACAACTAGCCAAGACAAAACCACACTATACCAACAAAAAAACCTGCCATCAAGTCTAAATGAAAAACCAAGGGAGCTTTCCTAGATAGTTTGCCAACTATATTTCAAGATAATGTTAATCTGGAATCAGTTTTTGGTCCTGCTCTTAAGGTTGGTTTCATGGTTATGGTATTATCATAATTACCCTTTTTATTATCATAATTACCCTTTTAAAAGAGGAAGAAGCTTTGAGTAAAGTGTTTGATGATATATTGATGAAGATGGAGAATTATAGTTGCATTATAGCAGGGAAGACCAGTGGAAGCACAATCAATGGCTTAAGGAAGCACTGCAACATGAGGAAGTACTACAGTGTTGACTGAAGCGTGGTATTGCTGGTGTTATGCATAGGTTTATAAAGCTTTAGTCCCACATCGTTTTTTCTAGTATTATGGAAGTGTTTATAAAGCTTGATCAAATCTATAGCATTGCATAAGTAGGTTGGGATGAAAGTGCGCTATTGAGAAATAGGCTTTGGACCCATAATACTTTTCCAAAATTTTAAATAATTAAATATTAATTTAAATTATTAATTCTCTATAAAAATTTTAAAAATATTAAATTAGTTAAAAGTATTATTAAATATTAAAATATCATAGTCATCTTGCCATTTAATTAAAAATAATTTTTAAATCTTACTCATCACTTCCAAGTATGCAAAATTGGAGAGGGACTACAAAAATGCAAAGACCACCAAAATTGAGGGACCAAAATTGCAGGTTTTGTAATAGGAGAACCAATAGTGTAAAATGCCCAAATTAAGGGGATCAAAAGTGCATTTAAGCCAAAAATTAATTATACGATCCCCTGCCATTAGAGCGAGTTTTGGTTTTGTCCCCCTGAAATATATTTTTTTTGAATGCCCCCTTACCAAACCAAGATTCTGTTTTCACTTCCCCCTATGCTGACTGGACTAGGGAATCTGCACATGTGGCGAAGGAATCTGCATATGTGGCATTTGCTAATTGGATAATTATTTATTTATTTATTTATTTATTTTATTTATTTTTCTTTTTTTATTTTTTTTATTTTTTTTATTTTTTTTTATTTTTTATTTTTTTTATTTTTTATTTAAAAAACGGAAAAAAATAAAAAAATATAAAAAATATAAAAAAAATTATCCAGTCAGCAAATGCCACATGTGCAGATTCTATAGTCCAGTCAGCACAGGGGGAAGTGAAAATAGAATCTTGGTTTGGTGAGGGGGCGTTCAAAAAAAAAAATACTTCAGGGGGCAAAACCAAAACTCGCCCTAATGGCAGGGGGATCGTATAATTAACCCTAAATAAAATAAATAAGTTAAATTTTTATATTTTAAAAGGTACATCCTCTGGTCACTATTATAAGCAAATTTGATTTTTTTGGTACATTTGACAATTAATGTATCTAGTCTATATATGGACTAGATACAAATTTGTTTTTAATAGTGACCGGAGGGTGTATTATTTTAAATTATAACCATCTGATTTTGATCGAACAAGGACATATGATTGAGTGAATGCAGTGGTTGTTGACTACAACAAATCACGGTCCTATAACAAGCTTGAAGATCTGTCCATCATTGTCAGATCCTACAAATCTTTAAACACGCCCACTAATTAGAGTGAGAATAGGCTGAGCCAGGTTAAACATTAATAAGTTTGGATGTAACCTGGAATAAGAAATTTGGATTTTAAGTCTGATTCTAGCCTATGGTTTGTTATAAGTTTTTTGTTTTGCCTAATTTAATATTTTCAAAAGTCTTTTAAATTGCAGATCTTAAATTAGGAAAAAAAAATTGGGAGAAGTTTGTGAAGCTGCAACGTTTTAAATGTCTGACATATCCACTATAATCAAAGTCAGAGTCAAGATCAATGTGGAAAAACCCATAAAATAGGGTATGTGTATCGATAGCATTGCTAGTGATATTAGCTGGATCGATTTCAAATATGAAAACTCCCTATGTTTTTCTTCCAAGTGGGATTATGAGGCATAATTAAGAACGCTGTAAGAACCCGTCTAATCCACAACATGACATTACATTAGCTGACCCATTGGGACCCTTGGTTAAAAGTAACCAATCGGGAAAGGCAATTCAGCAACAATCCTAGAAGGAAACTCAATATTAGTCAATATAGTCATCTCTAATGAAATGGTGGAACAACTTGATAAGGTATCTATGAAGGAATTGGGGAGAAGTTGAATGTTATTACCACAACAGAAGATCACAAAGAAAAATATAGAGACACAAAAGAAATCTACATCAACAAAAGAAAAAGAGTGGGGGAGCTAGAATGGTCAGACTAACCGCAACAAACAACAACAACAACAACAACAACAAAAGTCAATGACAAGCCTCAAGGATAAGGTAATCAAGGAAGTATGAAACTCATCTCTTAGAACTATAAGGGATTGGAAAATCTTCGTACAGACGGAATCATTATCCATATGCCTCTTACTCTTTCACATCTTATTTTTATGTGAAACTAAGAAATGTGAAAATGATAATGTTTTTGATAGAATCTTGAAAGTTGGCTCATTAACCAACATTTACAATGTCAATTGTGATACTATAGGGGGCGGGAAATCTAGGGTTTTAGCTTTGCTATGAAGCAAAAATGTAAATTTACAGATTCTTGACTCTAACCAAAATTTTATTTACTTTTATATTGTGACTAACCCTAATAATTTGAGGGATTCAGGGATTTATGAGTATTCAAAAGTAACTAAAAATTGCTTGTTTGCAATTTCAAAAGTAATTTGGCCCAAAGATATAGCTTTACCCAATGGATTCTTTTTGGAGACCCTAATATTATTACCAATTTTAATGAAAAGACAAGGGAAACATCGTTGATATTATTCTTACCTCTACTATTAATAGAACTTTTACTAATTGCCTCTTAAATGATCTAAGTTAAGTAGAAAGCATGAAGACTTGGTGCAATAATCAAATTTGTGACAAATATATCACAGTCAGGCTGGATAGGTTTTTGGCTGCCAACATTTGGGTAGATTAATATCCCCACTACATCAATACACACCTACTCAAAAATAGATCTGACCATAACCCTATCATGTTGACTTTCTCCACCCTCTCCCCCCCCCCGTGTCATACCCCAAATTTTGACCACTAAGATTTCCCATCATTGTGCAAATCATCATCACAATATGGATGTACCTTTATGTCTCACTCAATCTCCTCAAGGATTTTTGAACATTCAATACTATCAAAGATTAGGGTTTCAAGCCCTCTCAAAGCTTTAGACAAAGGATCAATCAAGAAATGACATGATTTTTAACTTTTCTAATCTCTTAAACACCCATAAAGGATCAAGAGGACTCCCACATCAAGAATCAAACACAAGATTGCAACATGCCAAGTGGATTAAGCCTCAAGATCGCCAGCGTCACCAAATTAGGGTTTTGGTCGACCAAGGCCTCCAGATTGAAATTTTCATCTGGGCAAGAGCCAATGCTTCAAAGCACAACCCAAGATACTCCAAGGGTCCTCATGGACCCAATCATCAAGTCAATTTAGCCTCAAGGGATGCATTTACCAAAAATCAGGAATTAGGGTTTCTTGACCTAATTCACCCCTAAGTTGACTTTTGGGACAAAACATGAGCCAAGACCTCAAGACATGATTTGAGGGTCTCCAATACACCACATTATCCATTTGCAACAATGGATTAATTCAAGAATCTTGTTCTACAAGTTTCAATTTCATCAGGACCACAATTAGGGTTTTGAGGAAAAAGTCAACTGTACCTTTGACTTTTGACCCAGACATGCTCCCAAACCTTGGGACATGATTCAATACACCCTATAACACCTATGAAACATATCCATTAAGTTTGATTTAGGTCAAGGACTTGATTTCATAGAGGATCGTACAGTTTGGAATTCATCTAGTAAAAAGTCAACTGTGCACAAAAATCAAGTTTGACTTTTTGAGATTTTTCACAATTGTGGTTCCTTGACCCTAAAATGATGTTAATGTGTGATTTGGATCATCATTCATCAAGAAAAATCAAAGAAAGTGGGATAACTTGTGAAAGGGGTAACCATAAAAACTTACAATTTTTCTAAGTTATGGAACAAAGTGGCTAGGATACCAACTTCCAAGGATCATAACTTGAGATCCAAGCAACCATTTTGGCTGACCCAAAGATGTATTTGTAGATCTCATGGTATACTTTAAAAGTGCCAACTACATCTCATTCCAATTCCTCATGGATTTTAAGTTAGGGAGTGACCAAAATGACAAAAACATGAAAATGCCACTTTTTCCAACACTTAGTGAAATTTTCACTAAGTCAGAATCTGTTTCACTTTTTTCAAAATGTAGGGGGATTTTTCACTTGGATCCAAAAAGTTTCAAAACAAAATATGAGCACACGTGTGTTGTATCACATGAGAGCTTTCCAAAATGACCAAGAACTTCATCAAATCCCATCTGAGCTAGAAGTTATGACAATGGCAATATGTCTTACTGCAAACTGTCTTGGCAAGGTAGATTGTGCATTAGGGCTCGATTTGCTCAATTTGTGCAAATGGCAAACAAGTTTATCCATCTGAACACCTCAGGGGGAAACCAAGGAGGAACAAACACCGATCCATAAGCCTCCCAAGTCTTTGGAACTACAAATAGCATGCCAAGCCTAAAAAGCCTAAAAGGGGGACAAGACTCCAATTTTATTTTGGAGCATTCAATGAATGCTTAGAGGTGGCATGTATCAGAGCACAGATGAACACTTCAGTCAAGCCTTATCCTTAAATCAAAGAACCATAGGCCTGTGCTCTAATATCAAGTCAATGGCTAGAGGAGACTTGAGATTCTAAAGTGATCACATTGGCCACAGACCTGTACCGGTTGCCATTCCCTATTCCTTGCAAAACAAACTTGCTCTACTATAAATAGAGCTCATTTGTGATCATTTTGAGTACACCAAAGCCATCAAACTGATGTTTTCCTCAAAATCTCTTCTTTCACTCCAAAATTGCTTTCCAAAGCAAGTCACTATCGGGTTTTGAGTTTGAGAGCCATTCCAACCAAACCAATCACACACACACACACACACACACACACACACACACACCTCATAAACATCATATAGAAGTGATCCAAACACTTAAACAACATCTGGAACACCAATTCCACAAAATCACCAGCCAATTGCTCAAGGTTTTAACCAAGTTGCAACTGAGGTGCCATACTTTGTTCCAGTCAATTTCATATCACTCCAAGCATTCAAACGCATTCCATATGGTGTAGGGAAGTTGTTCAGATCATCACAACTCATCTGTAACACCTCCAACTCAAAAATCAAATTGCTCTTGCTGCCACGACCTTCAAGTAAGCCTAAAATTGGTCATCTCATGATTCATGCATATTTCCTCGCACAATAATTTTGCCATATGTTCATAATCATGTATGGAGGGTTTCCCCTTAATTAATTCCTTTGTTTGAACCGTGTATAAAAATTCTCTGCCTTCATGCAGAATTTAGGGTTCTTGAGGTTTTGTCTTGATTTCTTATTCCATGCTTAAAATAAATGAAATTAAAGACCATAGACATGATTGTGAGGTAAAAATGAGTAGATTGATATGTGGATTGTGTGATTTCATCAAGTATTCAGTGGGATTGGTGAGAAAATGCAAATCTGCAGAAACAGGGGGTGGCGCGTGTTCTTGGCGCCATTTTTTTGAATATTTGAATATTTGAATTTTGTGATTTTATTTAATTGATTCAAAAATTAATTTCTCTCTGAATTTTAATGATTTTGAGTTGATTCTTTTTTTAATAATTCACAAAAATGTTAAAATATTTTATTTTACCAAAATTTCCCAAAAATATTATTTAATTCATATACTTGATATTTTTGCAAAAAATTAATTTTTACTTATTTTTTAACATTTAAAATATTTTCTCTCTCTTGATTTGCCAAAATTAATTGGTTTCCAATCATTTTGTGGATAAAAACATGATTTTTCAAACATTAATCCAAGGTCACCACTTGTTTTTCCATATGTTTGATAATTTTTCATTTTAATTGAATTTTTATTTAATTAAAATACATTTTGAAACTAATTTAGGGTTTTGATCTTAATCACCCTAAACAAATCTTTTTCAAACACTTTGAGCCTCTAATAGAGTGTAAGACCCAACCCCCTTTGTACATAAATAATTCTGGGCATCATCCATTGTATAAGTCCCGGTACAGTTTTCAAAATAACGGTGCGATCGTTGTTTTTCATCTGGGTCTCTCCTTGAGCTGTAAGCTCCATCCCTTGTACAAAAACAAACTTTTGGGCCTCTAATAGAGTGTAAGACCCAACCCCCTTTTAACCAAAACAATTTTGGGCCTCAGATATTGTATAAGTCCCTCTGCGTTAAAAGAAAAATCTCAGCGTAATCGCCAGTTCAAAAATCAAATCATTTGGGCCTACCCTCGTGTTATAAGCCCCATTTATTTTCTTTAAATTCCTTTGGGCCTCTTAAGAGAGTGTAAGACCCATCCCTTTATACAGAAAACCTTTCTTCAGGCCTCAGTCACTTGTATAAGTCCCTGTACATATTCAAAACAACGGTGTAATCACTGTTCTAATTTGGGCCTTTCCTTGAGCTGTAAGCCCCAACAATATTTTCAAAGCACTTTCTCCATTGATTTAGATTCAAATATATAATTGTTATCAAAACTTTATTTAATTTCTTTGTTGAACAACTAACAAAACAACATGGAAGCTCTACAATAGGTAAGTGTTTATCTGTTTTCCTTTACTGCTTTCATATATATAACTGTATTGTGGGAAGATGCGCATGGTTAGTCTTCTTTCATACCCTCTTTTAATATACTTGTCACATATCAACTGTATATATACTAGTATATTTATTTAGAGTTTTCCTCGGCAACTACGTCTAGAACAAGGCAAAGCCCTGTTGGTCACTCTAAAATACAAACAAAACTAGATCCCCAGTAGGATTCCAGATACAGTCTTCCCTCCTCTTGGGGTTAAACAATATGGAACAAAGAGAAAGGCAGTATTCCCGGTGAACCTTTCCTCAGACTATCACCCTTAAAAATTGTCAAAGAAACTCTAATTCCCCAGAGATGATCTTTTCTCCGTGAATGTCATCTCTTGAGTTTCTTCCAAATCCTCGAACTTTCCTGGAATGATCTCTTCTATGTGAATTGCATTTCTTGAACTTCTCTTGGTTTGGGGACCCATAGGCTTCCTAAAAGCATTCCCGCCTCCTCTTGGGCATTGTACAATGACCCTTCGGCTTCTTAGAAGTTCTCATGCCTTCTCTTGGGCTTAATACAAGGACCCGGACGACCTCTTAAAGGTATAAGACATAACTTAGTCATCCTTTGATAAAGCATTATTTCCAGCGTCAAAACTCCGGCCATTTTAGGGTTGATTCTCATCCCTTAATGCCCGTGCCTCCTCTTGGGCATCATACAAAAGATAAAACTCTAGACTTGGACAGTCTAAGCCTCTTGAGTCTCAAAGACATTCTCAAGTTCCTTTTAAACATAAGCAGAAGCCCGGTCTCTTTCATGAGAGTTCCCCACACTTGGACCCGCTTCAGGATCTCAATAATCCTCAGCAGTAAGTCGGCCTCCTCTTGGGCTTTGTACAAATGATTCTCCCCAGCGGAGCTAACCTTTTCAGACTCTCTTGTTGAGTCCATCACTTTTCAAGACTCTCTCGTTGAGTCAATCTCCTTT
Source organism: Lathyrus tuberosus (assembly GCA_022829125.1). Lineage (NCBI taxonomy): Eukaryota > Viridiplantae > Streptophyta > Magnoliopsida > Fabales > Fabaceae > Lathyrus > Lathyrus tuberosus. Next base: position 375,171 of record JALAZF010000199.1, on the reverse strand, counting down.
TAGCCTCAATCTCGGGCTTCGTACGAGAAAGCAAATCACTCTCTTGTTGAGTATAAAAGACTCTTTTATTGAGTCAATCAACCTTCAGACTTTCTTGTTGAGTCAATATCCTGTTCAAAACTCTCTTGTTGAGTCAACTCTTTTAGCCTCCGTCTTGGGCTTTATACAAGACACATAAAAGCACTCTCTTGTTGAGTCAAACTAATTTCAGCCTCCATCTTGGGCTTTGTACAAGATACATATAAACCTCCCCGGCGGAGTCAAAATCCCTTTTTATCCTCAATCTTAGGCTTTGTACAAGACAGATAATACTCTCCCGCAGAGTCAAACTTTTAGCCTCCTCTTAGGCTTTGTATAATGATATCCCAAAAGAGTCAGTCTCTCTTTTGCCTCAATCTTGGGCCTCGTACAAGACACATAAACACTCTCTTGTTGAGTCAGTTATCCAGCCTCCTCTTAGGCTTTGTATAAGGACTTCCCCAATGGAGTAACCTCTTAGCTTCAACCTTGGACTTTGATCAAGGCACAAAAAAAATCAATAATCCCTATTTAGAGATGACAAGTTCTCTCTCAGTCAAACCTTTTAGCTTTAATCTTGGGCTTCGAACAAGATACAAACAACCTTTTTCAGCTTCAATCTTGGGCTTTGAACAAGACACCAAAACACTTTTTCCCTCCCATAGAATAAGAGGAACTACGATCGCTCTGATTTCCCTGTTTCGGTTAAACGGGAATATGTAGGCATAAGATTACGAAATATTAGAAAGCATACTAATAAAAAACTCTAAAGTCCATTACCTTCATACATCAATAAAAAAACATCAGACCTAGTACCTTACCAAAAGCCTCACGGACAGTCCAGGCACTTTATTCTTAAGCAAAATAACCTAAGACAGACCCCCCTATTTTGATAGCATATGTAAACCAACAGTCATCTGTTTAAACTCAGTATGCAAGCAGGGTTAATTGGAGACATCTATTTCCCTTCCTTAATCAGCTTCACAGGATAAAAAATGAATCGAACTGTAGTACCAAAGCGATAGTGATTCGAAACCACAAAAACCGCGCTACACCCCGCCCCCGCGAACCAAATCCACTTTAGAAACAAATTTCCTAAACCTAAAATATTTGAAAGAGTGTGGCTAGAGAATCTTGACATAGATGTTCAGGAAAGTTAGGGTCAAGGAAACATTAAACCTAAAGACAGGCTCCAAAAACGTTGAGCAATATTTGGAAATGGGTCTAAAAGCAATTTGGTAAAGTTAACAGTAAGATTGAAAGTGTTGGACATGTGACTCCATAGACAAGAGGAAGTGAATTGTGGATGTTAAAAAAATGATGATTTTTAAAGTGAGTGGCAAAAATTCAAGTACGGAAATTAAGTGAAAAGTAAAAGAGATTGGGGAAAAGAGATGACACCAAGGATTTATAAAGATTCATTCTAATGAAGTGACATACTTCTCTCCTTAAAAATTAATCTTGAGAGTTGTTGGTGCAGTAAAGTGGCAAGTAACAAAAGTTTTGGAAGTATGTATCCGGGAAATTATCGTGTCCACAGAGATTAGTGTTATTGAACTGACGTTCGACAATTTAAATGTTATTGAGTTTTAGTTTAAAATGGGTTTAAATTAAATTCGGGAAATAAAACTTATGAACAGAAAAAGAATTCATTCTTTAGAGAGTAGAGAACTCTCGGGTTTGCATTTCATCTACCCTATCAAATACTTAAACTTACTACCTGTCATACCCCAAATTTTGACCACTAATATTCCCATCATTGTGCAAATCATCATCACAATATGGAGAACCATCATACTTCATTAGTATTCCCAAAGATGGGTGAGCATCCACTATAATCAAACTTAGGGTTTCAAGCCCTCTTAGAGCTCTTAGACAAAGGATTAATCAAGGAATGACATGATCTTCAACTTGTCTAAACCTCTCAAACATCCATAATGGATCTAGAGGACTCCCACATCAAGAATCAAGCACAATGTTGCAGCATTCCAAGTGGATTAAGCTTCAAGATCGCCGGTGTCACCAAATTAGGGTTTTGGTCGACCAAGGCCTCCAGATGGAAATTTTCCTCTGGGCATGAGCCAATGCTTCAAAGCACAACTCAAAATACTCTAACGGACCTCATAAACTAAATCATCAAGTCAATTTAGCCTCAGGGGATGTATTCAATAAAAATCAGGAATTAGGGTTTCTTGACCTAATTCACCCCTAAGTTGACTTTTGGGATAAAACATGAGCCAAGGCCTCAAGAGATGATTTGAGGGTCTCTAACACACTACATTTATTCATTTTCCATAATGGATTGATCCAAGAAGCTTGATCCACAAGTTTCAAGTTCATCAGAACTACAATTAGGGTTTCGCGAGAAAAGTCAACTGTACCTTTGACTTTTGACCAGGACATGCTCCCAAACCTTGGGACATGATTCAATACACCCTGTAATACCTATGAAATTAATCCATCAAGTTTGATTTAGGTCAAGGACTTGATTTCATAGAGGATCGCACAGTTTGGAGTTCATCTGATAAAAAGTCAACTATGCCCAAAAGTCAAAGTTTGACTTTTTGATTTTTTTTATCAATTATGGTTCCCTAACCTTAAAATGATGTTAATGTGTGATTGGAATCATCATTCATCAAGAAAAACCAAAGAAAGTGAGTTAACTTGTAAAAGGGGTAACCATAAAAACTTAGAATTTTTCTAAGTTATGGAACAAAGTGGCTAGGGTACCAACTTCCAAGGATCATAACTTGAGATCCAAGCAACCATTAGGGCTGATCCAAAGATGGATTTGTAGATCTCATGGCATACTTTAAAAGTTTCAACTACACCTCATTCCAATTCATCATGGATTTTGAGTTATGGTTGGATCAAAATGGCTGAAAACATGAAATGTCACTTTTTCCAACACTTAGTGAAATTTTCACTAAGTCAGAATCTGTTTCACTTTTTCCAAAATGTAGGGGCATTTTCCACTTGGATCCAAAAAGTTTCAAGACAAACTATGATCACACATGTGTTGTATCATATGAGGGCTTTCCAAAATGTCCAAGAACCCCATGAAATTCTATTTGAGCTAAGACTTATGACAGTGGCAATATGCCTTGTTGCAACTGTCATAACTAGGCAGATTTGTGCATTTTGCTCGATTTGAGCAATTTGTGCAAATGACAAACAAGTTTATCCATTTAAACACCTCAGGGAGAGATCAAGGAGGGAGAAACACTTATCCATAAGCCTCCCAAGTCTTTGGAACTAAAAATAGCATGCCAAACCTAAAAAACCCTAAAGAGGGGACAAGACTCCAATTTTGTTTTGGGGCATTCAATGGATGCACCAAGGTGGCATGAACTGAGCCATTTCCAATTGAATGAGTCAAGGATGGTCTCTGAACTAGGGAACCAAAGGCCTGTGCTCTAACCTCTAGTCAATGGCTAGAGGAAACTTGAGATTCCAAAATGCTCCAATTGGCCAAAGGTCTACAGCAGCCTCCATTCACTATTGCTTGCAAAACAAACTTGCTCTACTATAAATAGAGCTCATTTGTGCTCAGTTTGAGTACACCAAAGCACTACAACACTTGCTTTCCTCAAAATCTCTTTCTCTAGGCAAAAATGCCTTCTTTAGCAAGGTAACTCTGGGTTTTTGAGTTAGAGAGCAATTCCATAACAACCCGTGATCCAAACACATCCAGTATGTCATATCTAAGCTGTCTAAACTCTCACAAGTGACCTGTAACACCAAAATCACAAAGTCCCCTCTCAAAACCTCAAAATATGACTTTTTTGCATTTTTCAAGCCATATCTTGATTCAGTCACTTTCAAAACTAGATAAAGCCTTAAACACACTCCAAATATCATCCTTGAACTGTCCCAAATGGTTCCCCACATCTGTAACACCATTTGAGAGAGTTCCTATTTTGGCCACTTTTGCCCCTTTTGCAAGAAAGAGCTCAAACTTGTTCCTGAGAGTTACTATTTTGGTCACTTTTGCAGCTTTTGCAAGAAAGGGTCAGTTTCCATTCCTGAGGTTTCCAGATGTTTCCAATCATCCTAAAAGCTTCCAAGGGATCATTTGAGGGTGTCCAAAGCATCAAATTGTTTCTGGAACAAAGCACTTGACAGATTGCCCAAAAAACTCCTAAAGAGGTAAGCATCACAACTTGAACTCTTAGAAATATGCATTGCTTTGAAGTAAAATGATCATACACATCTCATACATGTTATATATGTTGTGTTTGGACCAATTCATCATGTGATTCATGCCTTTACCATGAGGTAGCACAGAAAATGCAAAGGGAGGCCTATTTCAAAGCCACTATCGGGTTTTAAAATGGGGACCTCATCTGAAAATACCACCACCACCATTGGATTCCTTGTGAAATTCTAGGCAGGATAGACCTAAATTTTGTCCCAATCCATGGAGAAATGAGAAAGTTACAAGCTTCACGTTTTTGGCCAAAACCTTGCCTTGTCTTGCCTTGGCCAGGCAAAAAACAAGGCAAGCCTTGTATATTTGTGGGTGGGCTTTGATACACGGATGTATCACCACCCCAGTGGTAGAAGGCGCGCACTGCACACAAGTGATATGGGGTTCGAATCCCCCTCGCCACAGACCCCTTTTTAATGTTTTTTTTTCCATTTTTTTTTATTATTTTTCTTATTATTTTTAATGATTTGAAAAATTAATAACTCCCTCAATTTTAATTATTTTTTATTGGTTCTTTTTTCAAAAAATCACAAAATTTTTGAAATATTTTATTCCACAAAAAAATCAAATTTATATTATTTATTTAATATAGTTGGTATTTTTATGAATAAATTCATTTTTAATTATTTTTAAACATTTTAAAAGTGAATATTCATCTTGAAAAATATAAACCAAATGAGTTTTAATTCATCTTGTGATTAAAACCTCATTTTTCAAACCTTAACCAAAAATTACAAGTTGTTTATTCAAGCTTATTTGGTGTTTTATCATTTTTTATTGATTTTCTTTAAGAATTTACTTTTTAAATGATGAAATTAGGGTTTTGATTGATTCCACCCTCATCAATCATTTTCAAACACTCTTGGGCCTCTTGAGAGAGTGTAAGTCTCATCCTTTCATAAGTGAAAACCTTTTTGGGCCTCAGTGTATTGTATAAGTCCCGATACCGTCAAAAAAGTTTGGCACGGTCGTCGTCTTTTTAACAAAAACCCTGGGCCTCTCCTTGACCTGTAAGCCCCATCACTTGTACAAAAATAAATCTTTGGGCCTCTAATAGAGTGTAAGACCCAATCCCCTTTTAACCAAAACCATTTTGGGCCTCAGATATTGTATAAGTCCCTATGCGTTAAAAGAAAACCTCGGCACGATCACCGTTTTCAAACAAATCATCTGGGCCTCTCCTTGAGCTGTAAGCCCCATCCCCTTGTACATAAAAAACTTTTTGGGCCTCACATATTGTATAAGTCCCTCTGTATAATTTTCAAGACAACGGTGTGATCATCGTTAAAACTTAGGCCTCTCCTTGAGCAGTAAGCCCCAACAATCTTTTCAAAGCACTTTCTCCTTTGATTTTGAATTCAAATATACGTTGTTATCAAAACTTTCCTTAATTTCTTTGTTGAACAACTAACAAAATAGCATGGAAGCTCTACAACGGGTAAGTGTTTATCCGCTTTCATTTACCGCTTTCATATATATAACTGTATTGTGGGGCTACTTCACTGTAAGTCTTCTTTCACATCCTTTATATACTTATCACATATCCACTGTGTAATACTAGTATAGTTATTTAGAGTTTTCCCCGGCAACTACGTCTAGAACTAGGTAAAGCCTGTTGGTCACTCTTAAATACAAACAAAACTAGATCCCCCGTAGGATTCCAGATACAGTCTTCCCTCCTTTTGGGGTTAAACAATATGGAACAAAGAGAAAGGCAGTATTCTCGGTGAACCTTTTCTCAGACTGTCACCCTTAGAAATTGTCAAAGAAACTCTAACTCCCCAGAGATGATCTTTTCTCCATGAATGACATCTCTTGAGTTTCTTACAAATTCTCGAACTTTCCTGGAATGATCTCTTCTCTGTGAATTACATTTCTTGAACTTCTCTTGGTTTGGGGACCCACATGCTTCCTAAAAGCATCCCCGCCTCCTCTTGGGCGTTGTACAAGAACCCTTCGGCTTCTTAGAAGTTCTCATGCCTTCTCTTGGGCTTAATACAAGGACCTTGACGACCTCTTAAAGGTATAAGACAGAACTTAGTCATCCTTTGTTAGAGTAGTCTTTCCAGCGTCAAAACTCCGGCCATTTTAGGGTTGATACTCATCCCTTAATGCCCGTGCCTCTTCTTGGGCATTGTACAATAGATAAAACTCTAGACTTGGACAATCTAAGCCTCTTGAGTCTCAAAGACATTCTCAAGTTCCTTTCAAACATAGGAAAAAATACCGATCACTCTGAAACCCGGTCTCTCTCATGAGAGTTCCCCATACTTGGACCCGCTTCAGGATCTCAATAATCCTCAGCAGTAAGATAGCTTCCTCTTGGGCTTTGCACAAATGATTCTCCCTAGCGGAGCTAACCTTTCCAGACTCTCTTGTTGAGTCAACCACTTTTAGCCTCCGTCTTGGGCTTTGTACAAGACATATAAAACACTCTCTTGTTGAGTATAAAAGACTCTCTTGTTGAGTCAATCTCCTTTAGCCTCAATCTCGGGCTTCGTACGAGACAACAAATCACTCTCTTGTTGAGTATAAAAGACTCTCTTGTTGAGTCAATCAACCTTCAAACTCTCTTGTTGAGTCAATCACCTGTTCAAGACTCTCTTGTTAAGTCAACTCTTTTAGCCTCCGTCTTGGGCTTTATACAAGACACACAAAAGCACTCTCTTGTTAAGTCAAACTCAGTTCAGCCTCCATCTTGGGCTTTGTACAAGATATATATAATTCTCCCCAACGGAGTCCAAAATCCCTTTTAGCCTCAATCTTGGGCTTTGTACAAGACAGAAAGAACATTTCCCCCAGAAAAGTCAACTTCTAGCATCCTCTTAGGCTTTGTATAAAAAAATCCCCGATTTAGTCAATCAACCTTTTAGCATCAAATATGTGCTTTGATCACAGCATAGAAACATCAACAATCCCTCTTTAGAGATGACAAATTCTCTCTCAGTCAAAACCCTTTAGCTTCATATCTTGGGCTTTGAACAAGATACAAATAACCCTTCAGCTTCACATCTTGGGCTTTGAACAAGATACAAATCACCTTTAGCTTCAATCTTGGGCTTTGAACAAGACACCAAAACACCTTTTTCCTCCCGAAGAATAGGAGGAACTACAATCGCTCTAATTTCCCTGTTTCACGGGAATACGTAGGCATAAGATTGCAAAATCTTAGCGAGCATACTAATAAAAAAAACCCAAAGTCCACTACCTCCATACATCAACCAAAGAAAATCAGGTCTAGTATCCTAACCAAAAGCCTCCCGTACAGTCAATACACTTCTTTCTTAAGCAAATAACTAGAGACAGACCCCCCTTTTTGATAGCATCTGTAAACCAACAGTTTTGACTGTTTAACCTCAGTTTACAAGCAGGGTTAATTGGAGACATCTATTTCCCTTCCTTAATTAGCTTAACAGGATAAAAAATAAATCAAACTGTAGTACCAAAGCGATAGTGATTTGAAACAACAAAAATCGCGCTACAGAAAAATGGCGACCACAGTGGGAGGCATTCTTTCTCCCAGTCTTAAGTAGAAGGCCTTAAATTTGCGAGGTGTCACAGAAATGGCGACTCTGCTGGGGAGTCATTATCTGTTAGGATCATAGGATCATAGAGGTCTAAGATATTAGGACAAATATATATATTGCTTTTCCTAATTGATATCCGTGATTATTTTTCTGCAAATGGGAATGCGTGTGATGCCGCATCTGGAAAGATTGAGTATACACCTAAGATAAGTGATGGCATTATACGGGTAATCTTACGGGGAGTGAATCCCAGATAAGAGGTCCCGGTCGACCATCAAATCAGTGGAGATGCCCTTTGCAGATTCAATGCCTATATGACTTCGATTGTTGAAAGCAGATTGTTCCATTGGGTTATCTAAGAAGCTGAGGATTTTAGTAGACTGAAACCATTTTGTAGTGTGGAGGCTATCGGAAATAGTTGTCACATGATACTACCCTCATTTGAGACTACTCTAAGATACTACAGCTCGCTGGCGATCCGCTTGCTGTTGTTATCCTAAGAGGGGTCAGTGATTTTGAGGACAGGTACAAAAAATACTAGTATAAACCTTTGGGGATGGGTAGAGCCTTGACTTCATGACACCGACCCTTTGACCCCGTGTTTTTTCTATGCATTCATACATTCATTTAAAAAAAACTTTAAACAAAGAAAATTTTTCTCTTCTAGTCTCTCTTTTTCAAATTAAGCTAAGACAATGATTGCAAATGTCAGATAAAGAGATTACGCTAATGGATTCTGGTAGAAGGAAAACTCACAAGTACACCTTCAAGGTTCCAAAATTAGAGGATTTAAGAGGATTGGCAAGGATGATAACCAACCATGAGGCTTTCAGAGCTAAGTATGGAGGACTGTTGTCTTTGTTAAGGGTCCATGTAATTGAAGGAATCCTGTCCACACTAATCCAGTTCTACGATCCGGTCTATCACTATTTCACATTCCCGGATTATCAACTAGCACCAACACTGGAGGAGTACTCTCACCTGACTAATTTGCACATTACTGACCAGGCTCCCTTTTCTGGACGGGAAGAAATTCCAAAGGATCAAACCATTGCAAGAGCAATCTATTTGCACGTGTCAGAAGTCAGGACTCGCATGACCACTAAGGGTGGAATCCAGGGTTTTCCAGCCCAGTTCTTGATAAATAAAGCTCTGTACTTTGCTAGTATAGGGAACGTGGCCGCTTTCGAAAGCATCTTTGTTTTGCTTACCTACAGGTTATTTCTGTTTCCCAACATTGATAACTTCGTCGATATCAATGCCATTAAGATTTTTCTGATTGGAAACCCTGTACCGACCTTGCTCGCAGATGCTTATCATTCTGTGCACTTAAGGAATTTGTATAGCGGAGGAATGATCACGTGCTGTGTACCCTTGTTATACAAATGGTTCACTTCCCATTTGCCAAAGTTTGCTGCATTTTGGGATCAAAAGAATACTTTACGTTGGTCGCATAGAATCATGTCTCTTACCAACTCTGACATCGATTGGTACAATCGAATCTATGACGGGATCAGGATCATTGGACGTTGTGGAAATTTCCCAGATGTACCCCTCATAGTGAAATTCTGGTACCAGATGTGTGATTTTAAGTGCGATGTCACAACAACACACTCTGCAATGGACAATGCAATAACACGCAATAAATCAACATAATGAATTGTTCACCCAGTTCGGTTTAACTACCTACGTCTGGGGGCTACCAAGCCAGGGATGAATTTCACTATCAGTAGTATTAATTTACAGACTCAACAACCCAGTTGACATCTCCTAAACTTAATCACTACTTAATGAACCTTCTACTTAAGAGACCACTTAAGTATGAGAACACTACTCAATCCCTAAAACACTTCAATGATATAATTCAAAGATCACACACTTTGAAAAACACAACTTGATTCTGCTTCACAGCTTTGATCAAGAACAACTCAAAACAACAATACCAATTCACACTCGAATGGTTTACAAACACGAAGACTCAACTGACTCTCAGTCTTTAGCTCTCTTTCTTCGTTGCTTTTCCTTCAGTACTGATGCGCTTTATATAGCTCTTTTAATTGGGCTTGGACCTGCTACAATATCTGACCTGATTTGTTATTTAAAACTGAATCTTCAAAACAAATTTCTCTCTCAAAATCTTCTTAAATCTTCAGCCTTTAAACCTCCTACAAATCTGCATCAAATCTCTATGCAACAGAGAATATCTATCCCAAGATATCCATAACCAATGAGACTAACAACTCTCCCAAAATCCAGCTAAAACGCAAACCCTAACAACATCACTAAACCTGATGTTATTAATTCTGCAGACCTGATGTCACAACATCGCATGTGACATCAGACATCCAACTTAAATACTTAACACAACCTAGTGTTAAGACTCAATGTTGCAACATCACCACCTTGACATCAACATTGAACACCCTTTGTTTTACCAAAATTCCAGCCAATCCAAGAAACTAACAATCTCCCCCTTTGGCTAATTTTGGCTAAAGCAATCTCTGCACCTTCAGAGACTTCAACAGCGGAATAAACTTGAATATTTTTTGAACCTTCAAGCAGCAGCATCTTCAACAGCTACAATTTTCAACAATCAACAATGGTGCTCCCCCTCAAAACAAGAACAAGCATACCAGCAACTGTTCAACAACTCTCCCCCTCAATATCTGCATCACACCAGATATAGGGTACACTCTACACACCTAGGCTAACTCTCCCCCTTTTTAGCCACAATTGGACAATTACCAAACACAATGTCCTGACATAAAGTCATGGTCAAACACACGTTCCAATAATCAAGTTCATTGTCTATCCAGTCGATACACACGATGCTCCTTATTTTTCATTATAAACACAAGCCTTTCTTCTAGCCGCACCACTCAGCAACCAAGAATGAGCCAGTCAAACTCCAAAGATGCAGCTCAGAACCTCAAGCAGGAGGACAAGAAAACAGATCCACTGAAGAAGAAGAGCAAAACACAGACACCAACTGGAACTTCTTCAGGTGCAACAAGAGTTGGCAGGGCCTCAGAGACAAACATGAAAACCAGCAAGAAACCTCCAGTGCAACGACATGCTTCTGATGATGAATGGGATGAAGACTGGAAAACTTTTCTAGATTCAGGGGGTTGGGACAATCTGTAGACTCTTTGTTTGTAACATTTTATGAACTCCAATCTTGTATTCCTTCAGCAGTTGAATCAATTTTCAATAAAGTACACAACTGCACAATACACTCTCCATCACATTTAATCTTCATAAATGCAAATTCCCAATTTACTTCTTAAACTTTCAAATTGGTTTGCATCTAAGGCTTTAGTGAAAATATCAGCTAATTGCTTATCTGTAGCTACATGTTCTAGGACAACAACTTTGTCTTCAACCAACTCTCTTATAAAATGATGCCTTATATCAATATGCTTAGTCCTGCTATGCTGAATAAGATTCTTAGAAATATTGATTGCACTCAAATTATCACAGTACAATGTCATGACATCTTGCTTGACATTGTATTCAGTCAGCATTTGCTTCATCCAAACAAGTGTAGAACAACTACTCCCTGCTACTATGTACTCAACCTCAGCAGTAGAGAGAGACACACAGTTCTGCTTCTTGCTAAACCATGATATCAGATTATTCCCTAAGAAGAAACAACCTCCTGAAGTACTTTTCCTATCATCAGCACTCCCAGCCCAATCAGCATCACAATATCCCCTTAACTCAGTCCCAGAACCATGACTACACAGTATCCCATAGTTACTAGTGCCATTAACATATTTCAAGATCCTTTTCACTTGATTCAAGTGACTAGCCTTAGGTTCAGATTGATATCTGGCACAAACTCCAACAGCAAAAGCAATGTCAGGTCTGCTAGCTTTGAGATACAATAGACTCCCAATCATGCTTCTATATAAACTTTGATCCACACTGACACCATGTTCATCCTTGGATAATTTTAGATGAGTAGGAGCAGGTGTCCTCTTGTGATTAGCATTCTCTAGACCAAACTTCTTCACTATGTTCTTTGCATACTTGCTCTGAGAAATGAATATGGAGTCCTCCATTTGTCTAATTTGTAGACCAAGAAAATAGTTCAGCTCACCAACAAGACTCATTTCAAATTCAGACTGCATCTGTTCCACAAAATGTTTCACCATTGCATCTGACATCCCACCAAATACTATGTCATCAACATAGATTTGAGCTATCATCAGTTTTCCTTCTTCCTCTTTAACAAACAAAGTCTTGTCAATCCCTCCTTTTCTGTAGCCATTCACAACCAGGAATTCAGTAAGTCTTTCATACCAAGCTCTTGGTGCTTGCTTCAAACCATATAGAGCTTTCCTTAGTTTGTACACATGGTCAGGAAATGTTGAATCAATAAATCCTTTTGGTTGATCAACATACACCTCTTCATTTAAGTAACCATTCAAGAAGGCACTTTTAACATCCATCTGAAAAAGCTTGAATTTGAAATTACAAGCCACCCCTAAGAGCAATCTGATAGATTTCAGTCTTGCCACAGGAGCAAAGGTTTCATCATAATCAATTCCTTCAACCTGAGTGTATCCCTGAGCAACTAATTTGGCCTTGTTTCGGGTGACCACTCCTTGTTCATCAGATTTATTCTTGTAAATCCACTTGGTGCCAATCACATTAACTCCATCAGGCCTAGGTACAAGCTCCCATACTTCATTTCTCTTGAATTGCTCCAGCTCTTCATGCATTGCATTTATCCAGAACTCATCAGTCAATGCTTCCTTGACATTCTTTGGCTCAATTTTGGAGACAAAACATGAACTTGCTATAACATCTCTTGACCTAGTCCTGACTCCAGAGTTTGGATCACCTATAATGAGCTCTTTTGGGTGGTCCTTCTGCACTCTGATGGAGGGATCCTTATGAGGTTGCTCAGTTTCAGGCTCAGCAGCGGCAACACTAGGAGTTGGACTTCTGTCTTCAGCTTCTGGTGCAAGTTCACCAACTGATGTTCCAACATCATCTGGGATATCATCATCTTCCTGCTTGTTATTGTCATCAATCACCACATTGATTGACTCCATTATCACCTTGGTTCTAGAGTTAAAAACCCTATATGCTCTGCTGTTAGTAGAATATCCCAAAAATATTCCTTCATCACTCTTGGAATCCAATTTTCTTCTCTGTTCTCTATCAGCCAGAATATAACATCTACTTCCAAAAACATGAAAGTATTTAACATTAGGTTTTCTTCCCTTCCATAGTTTATACAGAGTGGATGAAGTGCCTCTTCTCAGGGTAACCCTGTTGTGAATGTAACAGGCAGTATTCATGGCTTCAGCCCAGAAATGATAGGGAAGTTTCTTGTCATGAATCATAGCTCTAGCAGATTCTTGGATAGTTCTGTTCTTCCTCTCAACTACTCCATTTTGCTGAGGAGTAATAGGAGAAGAAAACTCATGACTTATACCTTCGGCAGAGCAAAATTCTTCAAACCTGCTATTCTCAAACTCTCTTCCATGGTCACTTCTTATTCTGATAACTTTACTCTCCTTTTCTTTTTGGAGTCTTTGACAAAGATCTTTAAAAACATCAAACACCTCTGATTTGTCTTTGATGAAGCTCACCCAGGTGTACCTAGAATAGTCATCCACAACTACATATGCATATTTCTTTCCACCCAGACTTTCCACCTGCATAGGTCCCATCAAGTCCATATGAAGTAGTTCCAATACCTTGGAGGTGGTGTCATGTTGAAGCTTCGGATGAGACATCTTTGTCTGCTTCCCTTTTTGACAGTCTCCACACACTTTTCCTTCCTCAATATTAAGTTTGGGAATTCCTCTAACTGCTTCTGAGGAGATGATTCTCTTCATTCCCTTTAAGTGAACATGTCTCAACTTCTGATGCCAGATTTTGACATCATCTTCTTTAGCGAAAACACAAGTGGAAGAACTTGAGTCTTGTGGCACCCAAAGATAACAGTTGTCCTTAGACCTGGCTCCTTTCATAATGACTTCTCCTTTATCATCTTTGACAATGCATTCAGACTTTGTAAAGTCTACTTTGAATCCTTGATCGCAAAGTTGACTAATGCTAATCAAATTAGCTGTCAGTCCTTTAACAAGAAGAACATCCTCCAGTCTGGGAGCACCAGCACAGTTCAGTTTACCACTCCCCTTGATCTCTCCTTTGACCCCATCACCAAATGTAACATAACCTGAAGAATGAAGCTTCACATCTACCAACAGAGTCTTTACTCCAGTCATGTGCCTTGAACACCCACTGTCAAAGTACCAGTCTTCTTTGGTAGAAACCCTTAAAGAAGTGTGAGCTATCAAGCTGGTAACCTTAACTTTAGGTAGGGGTGTACGCGGGTTGGGTTGGACCGGATTTGGCCTAACCCGTTACCCAACCGGTTCAAATTTCAATGGGTTGGATTCATCATCCAACCCGCAATTTCATTGTTAAAACTGACCTGAACCGACCCGTTCATTTTTGGGTTGGGTTGGGTTGGGTTCGTGGGTTGTGTTTCAAATAAAAAATATTTTTTTAATGATTTTTTTGTCGATTTAAAAAAATGTAACATAACTCAATAACATCATACTCATTTATAACACTCAAATTGGATGAAACACATCATATAATATCTAATAAAATTCATCAACACGACATAACACTTGATATAACACTTGATGTTAATATAAAATTTTGCAAGTCACGTTATTTCCATTAAATATGTAAGTTAGAAATGATTCAAAAAATATATACGAAACACATTCAATATTAGAATTACGTAAACTCATTCGTCTAGTAATATTATTAGTGGAGAATAATTAAAAAAAAAATTATGGTTATTAGGGATATATTAGTTTTATATTTTTATTTAAAATTAAAATAAAAATAATAAAGAATTGTTAAAGCCACATCAATGGGTTGGGTCAATGGGTCTGCGGGTTGCAAAACTCAAACCCGATACCCAATCCAAAACTATACGGGTTGTTATGGGTTGGGTTGGGTATACCCGTAAATGAATGGGTTCGGGTAATTGATGGGTTGGGTTGATTTGGGTCAATGGGTTCATGGGTCGACCCACACCCGTGAACACCCCTAACTTTAGGAACCCATTGCTTCTTAGGCTTGGAAACCTGCCTTCCTTTATAACAGTTCTATTTGGGAACAACCTGATGAGCCTTCTGTGGATACCCATGTAGCTTATAACAATAAGCCTTAATGTGTCCAAAACATCCACAGTGATGACACCTCCAGCGTCTGTATTTCTTCTTAGATGGAGTTCTGTCATGATGTTTTAACATCTGTTTTAACATCACTGGTTTTGGGGTGATAGAACCTGCATAACTGGTGAATCCCAAACCACATTTGTCTCCAGCCATCTTCCCAATACTAAGAATGTTGTCTAACGCATTAGTACCATTGTTCAACATTCTGATAGTCTTGGTCATAGAGTCCAGCTTATAGTTAAGTATACTGACTTCAGCTTCAAGGTTAGTCTTTTTAGCTTTTAACTGTACTATGGTTTTCTTCAGCTCTTCTCCTTCAAGACACACTTGTTCACTTCTCATGAAAAGATCTTTATAAGTGACAGCAAGTTCATCATAAGTAACCTCATCATTCCAAGACTCATCATATGACTCATAAACCCCCACCATAGCTTTAACAAGTTTAGCTGAATTTTCTTCAGATTCACTCTCACTGTCAGACCAAGAAGCTGATAACCCTTTCTGCTTCTTTAGAAAAGTAGGACCTTCCTTCTTAACATGTCCATACCCTTCACACTCAAAGCATTTTATCCCTTTGTCATTACTAGATTTTTCTTCATCTTTAGACTTCTTCCCTTGTTCTCCTGATCTGTTGATGTCAGAGGTAATGTTCTTGACATTGGGATTATAACTCCTATTTATTCTCTTCATAACTTTGTTGAACTGTTTACCCAGCAAAGCAATAGCCTGAGACAGCTCCTCCTGAGAGTCATCTACTTTCTCTTTCTTGGCTTCTTCAGAACTGGAAATTAAAGCTATACTCTTGGACTTCTTCTCAGGTTCTTCCTCATTCAACCCAAGCTCAAAAGTTTGAAGAGATCCAATAAGCTCATCAACCCTCATCTTGCTGATGTCTTGAGCTTCTTCAATTGCAGTCACCTTCATATTGTACCTCTTAGGAAGGGACCTAAGGATTTTCCTTACAAGCTTTTCTTCTGACATCTTTTCTCCAAGAGCACTGGATGCATTGGACAGCTCAAGAATACTCATGTGGAAGTCATGGATAGTCTCATCTTCCTTCATCTTCAGACTTTCAAACTTTGATGTTAGAATCTGAAGTCTTGACATCTTAACTCTAGATGTTCCTTCATGTGCAGCCTTCAAAATATCCCAAGCTTCCTTAGCAACTTCACAGGTATTGATCAACCTGAATATGTTCTTATCCACTCCATTGAAAATTGCATTTAAAGCTTTGGAATTTCCAAGGGCAAGCTCATCTTCTTCCTTGGTCCATTCTTCTTTAGGCTTCGGCTTTGAGGTGCCCTCTTTATCTTTCCCAGCATCATCTTTTTCAAACACAACAGGTGCTTTCCATTCTTTAATTATAGCCTTCCAAGCCCTGCTGTCCAAGGATTTCAAAAAGGTGATCATCCTTGGCTTCCAATAATCATAATTTGAGCCATCCAAAATAGGGGGTCTGTTGACAAATCCTCCAACTTCTTTGTCCATCTTTACACCAGAAAGTAACTTCCCTAGATCTCACCCAGAGACAGAAAGGATGCCTGCTCTGATACCAATTGAAATTCTGGTACCAGATGTGTGATGTTAAGTGCGATGTCACAACAACACACTCTGCAATGGACAATGCAATAACACGCAATAAATCAACACAATGAATTGTTCACCCAGTTCGGTCTAACTACCTACATCTGGGGGCTACCAAGCCAGGGATGAATTTCACTATCAGTAGTATTAATTTACAGACTCAACAACCCAGTTGACATCTCCTAAACTTAATCACTACTTAATGGACCTTCTACTTAAGAGACCACTTAAGTATGAGAACACTACTCAATCCCTAAAACACTTCAGTGATATAATTCAAAGATCACACACTTTGAAAAACACAACTTGATTCTGCTTCACAGCTTTGATCAAGAACAACTCAAAAAAACAATACCAATTCACACTGGAATGGTTTACAAACACGAAGACTCAACCGACTCTTAGTCTTTAGCTCTCTTTCTTCGTTGCTTTTCCTTCAGTACTGATGCGCTTTATATAGCTCTTTTAATTAGGCTTGTACCTGCTACAATATCTGACCTGATTTGTTATTTAAAACTGAATCTTCAAAACAAATTTTCTCTCTCAAAATCTTCTTAAATCTTCAGCCTTTAAACCTCCTACAAATCTGCATCAAATCTCTATGCAACAGAGAATATCTATCCCAAGATATCCGCAGCCAATGAGACTAACAGCTCTCCCAAAATCCAGCTAAAATGCAAACCCTAACAACATCACTAAACCTGATGTTATTAATTCTGCAGACCTGATGTCACAACATCGCAGTGACATCAGATATCCAACTTAAACACTTAACACAGCCCAGTGTTAAGACTCAATGTTGCAACATCACCACCTTGACATCAACATTGAACACCCTTTGTTTTACCAAAATTCCAGCCAATCCAAGAAACTAACACATAGGAATTAAAGGAGGAATCAATTATCATCCAGTTTTGGTTCGTCGTCAATTTGGATACCCGATGAGGCATGTCCCGCGTAATGCTCATCTGGAAGGTCTTTTCTTCAAGGAAGGAGAAAATGACAGGGCACTAAAGACCGAAATAGTGCATGCTTGGAAACATGTTCACAGGAAAGGAAGAGAGTCTCTAGGAAAACCAGACTGTGTCTCGGTGGAACCTTGCCTCCACTGGGTACAAACTAGAGCTCTCAAGCTGAGGATACCTTACCCTCGTCAGGAAGTTCTTCCATTAAGGGACCATGTCCTTTACTTCATGTCTGATATAGAAAAACTTCAGGTTACTCTCAACAGAGTTCAACAGGAGAGAAGTTCTTGCAGGAACAAGTACCGTATTCTCAATGTGGAATGTAAGAAAGTACAACAACTGTTAAAAGAAAAGGATGCTCTGATTGAGATTTTGGAGCAACATGCTGTAGAAAATCCGGATGGCCAGAGGAATTTGCTCGCTCCTTTCACTTGGCAGAGGAATGACAACCCGACAACTGCTCAAGAACCCCGGTCAAAGAAAAGGAAAGTACCAGAACCAGCACCTGAGCTCTCTTAAGAGAGGACTCAGGACCCATAAGTTTAGATTTCCTTTTACAACACTTTGTAAAATATTGTATTTCCATTTCCGCAATCTTTGAATTCAATAAAACGGGGCTCCCCCCACTGTTTGATATTTGCAATCCAATTGTCGAAGTTTATTTTGATTAAACAAACAAATACAATTAATATAATCATTGCATATCATTCATCATTCTCACGTAACACATTCTTCTCTCCTTCCGAATCTCATATTTACGTCTCGATTCTAGAGTCAAACTATCTCATTCGTACAATACTCGGGCCAATCGACAGAAAAAGATGGATGATCTCGAGGAAGAGAACAGAGAGTTGAGAGAAGAGATCGACACTCTGAAATAGGATCTGAGGAAACTTCACAACGACATGCAAGCTCTCGCAGAAGCTCAGATGCAACAACAAAGGACTGTGATCTCAGAGATCACGTCAACGCCCATATTGGAGAAGTATGATCCTAGGTATAACATGCCGAAAGATCGTCCCTGGGGCATGCCACTCAACTATATCCCAGAAAAATATATTCCGCCGATCACTGAGGATCCAGAAACTGCAGCAGGAGCCACTGGGCCAGAAGGTTACAAACTTCGGGAAAGCGAAAATGCCAGGGGCATGACGGCAACTCCTGAAGGTTACAAACTTCGGGAGAGAGAATGACCTAGAGTCACTGCCATGATGACTATACCACCACCCGTGGTACACACTGTCCCGAAAAGACAGATTCCAGAACTACCTTCTGGTGGAAATGAAAGTATGTTCGACAAAATGAATGAGTTCCAGGAACAGCTCCTGGAAATGCAGAAAGAGCTGCAAGCCCTTCGTGGTCAGGATTTATTTGGAAAGGACACCGCAGACCTTTGTCTGGTCCCCAATGTGAAAGTTCTGCACAAATTCAAGGTGCCCGAATTTGAAAAGTACAAGGGTAACTCTTGCCCTCAAAGCCATTTGGTGATGTACGCTCGGAGAATGTCAACTCAGACAAAGAACCAAGAGCTACTGATTCATTATTTTTAGGATAGTTTAACCGGTGCCGCACTCAAATGGTACATGGGATTAAACCGCACTAAGATCGCCACTTTCAGAGATCTTGGCGCTGCCTTTGATCAATAATATAAGTATAATCTGGACATGGCACCAGACAGGGATCAACTCAGATCGATGTTACAAAAGGACAGGGAAACCTTTAAGGAGTACGCTCAGAGATGGCATGAAATTGCCACCCAGATTAGTCCCCCTCTTGAGGAAAAAGAGATGACAAAGATCTTCTTAAAAACCTTGAGCTCATTCTATTACGACCGAATGGTCGCCAGTGCGTCCAGTGACTTCACCGAGATGGTGGGCATGGGAGTTCGTCTTGAGGAAGTATTCCGAGAGGGACGTTTAGTTAAAGACGCTGGATCATCAAGTAATACAAAACGATACGGTAATGCTCTCCCTAAGAAGAAAGAGCAGGATATTGGGAATATCTCTCTCGGAAAGCAAAGGCGACGATACCAACCAGTAGCAGTTGTAACTCCTGCTATCAACCCTGCGCCTGTTCCTACGTATCAACCTCAGGTTGCTCAGAGCCAACCGAATCAACAGCAATATCAGGCAAGGACACAATAGCCTCTTCGGCAGGCTTGTCCTCCATATAACAACAACCATACAACTCGACCTCCAGGGTTTGATCCTATACCGATGTTGTATGCAGAAGTGTTTCCATTACTACTGGTCAAGGGGCATGTCCAAACCAAGGCTCCTCTTACAATACCAGAAAATCCGCGTTTTTGGTTCAAAGTGGATCAGACTTGCCCTTATCATCAAGGAGGACCAGGGCACAACATATAAAATTGTCTCAGTTTCAAACCTGATGTACAAAAGCTTGTTAGGAGCGGGGTCTTATCCTTCAAGGATACAAATCCTAATGTTCTCACAAACCCGCTGCCTCAACACGAGAAATCTGCAGTAAATTTGATAGAAGGAGAGTCTAACAACAGCTATCAAATTCACGATGTACTCTTATTGAGGACCAATCTGGTCAAGATGCATCGCAGACAGAGCGGGTATGGCCATATACCACGTCATAACTATCACCAGTGTGATATCTACTCTAAAGACAATCAAGGATGTTCTATGGTGCAATCAGCTCTACAAGAACAGTTGGATCTCAGATGGATCCAAGAACACCGAATTCGTGGGGTCAACATGATTTATACGAATTCCAACATCATTCAGAACCACGACATCCGTACGATGAATGTCAACTTGGATGCAATGCACTCAAGGCAAAGCCAACATCATAATCTGCCACGACATAATTACGATGCCTGTCTGGTCTGCTCGGTAAACAAATAGGGATGCTCTTTTGTACAAGAGACCCTCCAGCGTCAAATGGATCTTGGAAGGGTTCAGGATTACAGCGATAGAAATTAATATCAAGTGAATATGATTCAAATCTTTGATATTCTCTTGATGAATACCAGCTTGGTGGAGTTACATGCTACACAAGTCCAACTCGGTTTCCTGACTTTGCATAATTATCAGAACTGTAAAGTGTGTCGTGAGAGTGACCAAGGATGTGCTCTCGTGCAAAGAACTTTGCAACACTTTTTGAACCACTGGTGGCTTCCAATCTATATGGATGAAGACACGCAACAAATCAGTGTGGTTAACGGGAACCCTACTCGACATCAAAGTCAGGATGTCCGATCTATGGAAATAGACCTAGTAAGGTTGCACTGCATTTAAAGCAGACGTGGCCAGGTGCCACCACACAACTATGAGCACTGTAGAGTCTGCTCGGAAAATAACCAAGGATGTTACCTCGTGCGAGCAGCCCTTCAGAGTCAGTTGGACCATAAAGAGATTCAACCATGTCCAAGTTCTGAGTCAATCAACTGGACGCCAGACTATTTTGCTGATCAAATCGAGGATGTTGTTGTAATCTCTGATCACAAAAGGACCAAAGATGTTTGTACCATCATCCCTCTACATGACGAATCGAAGGTTCTTAACCAGGAACTGATTGAAATTACTTATAATGGTCAGAAGAATCAAAAGGCCCTTGTAGTTATCTATCTGCCGGGACCATTACCATATGAATCAACTAAGGCTATCCTTTACAAATATGGTGCAACAAGAATTGAAAATGGAAAGGAAACTCCATTACCCGCCATCGTGAATATTGCAGACATCAGTCGAGTAACA
This sequence comes from Lathyrus tuberosus, assembly GCA_022829125.1. Classification (NCBI taxonomy): domain Eukaryota; kingdom Viridiplantae; phylum Streptophyta; class Magnoliopsida; order Fabales; family Fabaceae; genus Lathyrus; species Lathyrus tuberosus. The sequence goes on along the minus strand of JALAZF010000199.1, from coordinate 353,922 downwards.
CGGAGTGGTCGAATCTTTAACCGAGGAGTTGGAGAACCTACCAAAGAAAAGGAACCTCAAACCGAAATTCCTGATCCATCAGTTGGTCAATCCAGTGATCCCGACCTTTCAAAGAACGATGATAAGATACTAAAGCTCATCTAGAAGAGTGAATACAACATTGTTGATCAGCTGTTGCAAACTCCTTCAAAGATCTATGTGTTATCTCTTTTACTCAGTTTCGAAGCCCATAGAGAGGCTCTATAGAAAGTCTTAGAGTAGGCCTTTGTGAAACAGGATGTGTCAATAGGACAGTTGGATAGCATCATCTCTAACATCACGTCCTGCAACAACTTGAGGTTTAGTGATGAGGAATTGCCAGAAGAAGGCAAAAGTCACAACATGGCGCTCAATATCACAGTTAACTGCCAGGACGATGCCTTAGCCAGCGTACTGATAGATACCGAATCGGCTCTCAATGTTATGCCGAAGTCCACTCTAATGCGACTATCATTCAAAGGATCTCCGATGAGAGGCAGTGAGGTCGTCGTCAAAGCATTTGACGGATCCTAAAAAATGGTTATCGGCGAAGTCGACCTTCCCATAACTATCGGTCCTCACACTTTCCAAGTCACTTTCCAGGTCATGGACATTCGAGCAACATACAGCTGTTTGTTGGGAAGACCTTGGATCCACCAGGCTGGGGCAGTCACTTAGACACTTCACCAGAAGCTGAAGTTAGTCAAGAATGACCAACTCGTCACGGTCTGTGGAGAACAAGCCTTGATCGTGAGTAACCTTTCATTGTCCACTTGTGTAGAACCCGAGGAGGTTGTAGGAACCCAGTTCCAGGGACTTTGGTAAGCAATGAGAATCAATTAGAGAGGGGAACATCAATCTCCTCGTACAAATATGCTCTCGAGGTGATCAAAAGTAACAATGCAAAGGGATGGGGACAGCTCGTCATTCCTACTGACAATAAAACAAAGAAGGGTCTTGGTTTTTTTACAACCTGTACCCAGACAGCTACTTATGATGAAAGTCTTCATCCCATTCAGAACTTCTTCCATAGTGGAGATTTCCTTCACCCAGTGTCTCAAGAAGTACATACCATCAACGAGGGAGATTCCTCCGATACGGAGGAAGAATTGGAATCCTATCTTAATAAGGACGATTATATGTCTCAGAAAGAAGTGCCTACGCCATTTTGCTATCCCGCACAGAGTCCGAGATTTATACCAAGGTCAGATGTCAAAATGATATACGGAGGTTGTGATCCGGAAGGATGCCGTGCTCCACTAAACTCATTAGAGGAAGACACTCTGATGAAAGACAACTTTGACCACGACTATTATGGCCCGATGGATGGTATGCCTATCTGGCAGCCGTACCCAGGAGACTTGGGGTGAGAAAATCAGCCGAACAATGAAAATCAGTTGAGCATCATTGAAAAAAATACATGTGTCCCCACCATGTCATGGGATCAACACTCAGGGCATTCAGAAAATATCCAGCACGACGATGAATTTGCAAAGTTTGCAGGACTAGCATTCATTAACTATGCTTTTCCTGAGGTCAACTTCATCGAAAGGGATGAATCCTCCAGTTCCAAAGAGGTGTGGGACACCTTGGGACAACTGAGTGGAGAGTACGACTTTATGGTCAAATACACCGCTCCTGAAAGCTCTCGTATCAGGCTCAAAGACATCCAGCCAACTGGATAGGGAGATCTACCTGAGAGCACAAATATTATGCAAAATACAACTGAGGAATCCTCCTACGATAACTCTGCCTAGGAGACAGATTCCAATGATCCTGCTCCACCAGAAATCAGCGTTATTTCTGGAGACAAATCAAGGAAGGTACCAGACTTTGTGATTCACCGAGGAGTTCGCCGCCAATGGGTTGCTGTCGATGTTCCGAAGATTGTTCATAAGTCAAAGTAATTTCCATCTTTATCTTAGCCTTTCACCTTGCCCAGGTGAAACAGATGTTTTGATAGGGCTCACTTTTCTGTAAATACCTCTTCGCTTCGCCCCAAAGCGACTGAGTTTTGTTTTATAGGGCTGTAGTTTCAAGAATTGACAAATCATAAATAAAATAACGTCATTCTATAATTCCCGCATGTCGTAACCCAAAATTTGACCTCCCTCTTTTGCCTTTTGCATGAGCATAAGCACTCACATTGTTGGCATACGCATTCACATTTCTCTATGTGTTTCTTGTTGCAGGATCTGCAGGTTTTCCAAGCCCGATTAATCGCATCCTCTCAAGATTACTTCATCACCAAAAACAAGCTCAAAATGAAGGATTCCATGTTTATTTATCAAGACAAGAGTTGGAAAATCAATAACGGGACCACAACACCTTTTTTAGGGAAAATTGGGTATATTTTGGCCTGGTTAATCGATTAACCATTTGCAGTGCAATTGTGTTAATCGATTAACACATGCAAAATAGGCACAATTTGCTGCTTTTTCATGACAGCACCTTTGCACACATTTTGGTCTTGGATTCTAGCAGCATATGGAATATTCTAGACACCTCTAAACATTTCCAAGCTACTCAATTCATTCCAAGTGCATTTGCTATGATACTTCACTTCAAATCAAGTGCACCATGTTCCTTGTTTTCCAAGTAATGTGGATCTTTGGATGTTGGAATTCACCTTGGGATGGTTACCGAGTTGGTTCTAACTAACCGAGTTAACCGCCTTGACTCGATGAGTCAAGTTCAACTAACTCCTAACCTAGCTCCAAACCCAAAGATAATTCTAAACCAAATTCCAAACCATCTCATGCTCCAAACCTAAAGTCTATATAAACTCACCTTCACTCACTTTTCAGGGGCTCAACCATTCTCTACCATTTTTCACCAAACTTCTCACATTTCACTCTCTATTCTCTCACTTTTTCTCTGATTTCTCTACTCATTCTTCATCTTCATCTCAATTCTTCTCCATCAAACCTCACCAAAAGCTCTTATTCTTGAAGGATAATCACTTTTCACATTGAAAGTGATTAATTCTTGAGCTTAACCTTCATCATTTGGCATTCTTTGGTTGGATTTCTGGAATTACATCTCATTCTACTTCAATCCAAGGGTTTCACACCATTTATTTTGGTGCAAGTTCGATTTCGGTGCATTTTCGCGTTTTTGATCGATTTCGACGCATTTTGTCTACAATTCAAAGATCCTCTGGTTTTCTTTAATCTTCTGCACCAAGATCACATTGTAACATTTACCAAGGCACATCTCAGCCTTGTAGGTTGGTGGATTTCATTCATTTTATCATTTCAATTATTTTCGTATCGTTTGCCATGTAATTTCGATATTCTTGCATGTGAGTTGATTACACTTTGGATAGATCCATGATCTTGATTGTTAATTGATTCTATTGGTGATCATTTGCTGTTTCTAAGCTTGATTTTTCGTGCATAATTATTTGCCCTAGCATTGGAGTGATTGCACAATCAAAAAGTTGGCCAAAAGCACTTTTCAAAACTGATTTTCTGCTCCCTGTACAGTGTTAATCGATTAACACATTATGGTGCAATTGTGTTAATGGATTAACCAGTATTTTTTTTGCATTTTTTCACGTGTTAATCGATTAACACTTTGCAGTGCAATTATGTTAATCGATTAACACTGAACCAGAAGGCCATTTTCTTGCATTTTCAAGTGTGTTTGCCATGCTTTCTTCATTTTTACTTCCATTGATTGTTATGCTTGATTTTATGGATGTTTTTAATGTCATTTCACTTCTGGTTGAAGCATGTTCATGAACTTTCGATGCACATTTTTGATTATTCATTTGTTTCATGTTCTTAGCATTATATGAACATAGCAATTATTGCACTATCTTTGTTCACATGATACATGACTTTGTGTGGTATTTTGATGATGATTTGGCACTATTTTGCACTTTCCATTTCAGTTTGCATTAACTTTATTCTTCATGGATAAACTTAATTTTGTATAATCAATAATTCACTCCTTTTTGCTTTAATGACTTTTCATCCTCTTTGGAAAGTTGTTAGCATGTTTCTCCCTTGATTAATTGATCGAAACTTTGTTTCGATTAATCGATCTTCCCTTTTCCTCTCTTTAGGCCTCCTTTAGAGCTTTCTCTATTGATCCCCTCGTAGAGTTGGAGTTCGCGCTACGCCTTGCATCGGAGCACTGTACAAATTGACACCGTTACGCTGTCTGTTTCTCTCTGCAGGAGCACTGTACAAATTGGAGCTATTGTGCTGTCTGTTTCAATTTCCGTACTATACTTTGAGCGTTAGAGAAGGAATGAGGATGGTTGTCCTACCCTCATTCTGACTATTTCTTGGGTAATGGCATTTGGCCATCTCTTTCGAGAATAGTCACCTCTATCCTCAAGCTGTAGTGTTGCTCCTTCCCCAGTCAGATTCATCCTTGGGCACTTGTGCTCTTCTCAATCTCTCTCTTGATCTATCACCATTCTTCTTGGTTACGATCCTATGTTCCTTGCGCTAGTAATCTCTCTTTGTTTCACTACTCCTTTCCTCTGGTAATCAATCATTGCTTTTTTGATTCCCCTGAAGAGTTTCAATTCTCTCTCTTTAGACCAACACAGTTTTCCTGCCACGACCATTTTTCCCCAGGAGCTCGCAACCTTCTCTTGGTTCTTCTCCTTTCTTGGGTTAATCTCTTTCCTTGGGTTAATCACCCGTTTCTTCAGTTAATCACAATCCGTCTGTTAATCACTGAGCACCTCTTGGGTTAATCACCTATTCTTGGTTAATCACCCATCTTTTCAGTTAACCACAATCCGTCTGTTAAAATACTGAACCTTTTTCGAGTTAATCACCTCCTCTTGGTTAATCACTCGCTTTTCTCGTCGGTTGATCACAGTCCGTCTGTAAACACCGAATCCCCAGCAGTTGGCAACCTCCTCTTGGTTCGAATACTTGCACCATTGGGTTAGTAACCTTTCTTTGGTTCAAATACCCTTTCTTCGGTTGAGTACTATTTGTTTAGTCAGTTTACCGAACCCCTTTGGGTCACGACCTTTACTCGATCCTATACCCGTCCTTTGGGTTATGATCTTTATTCGGTCCTACACCCACTTTTTTGGTTAATCGCAGTTTTCTCTGCTAAAACCAATGCTTCTCTATTCCCACAGAGTTGCAGTCCTTTCTTTCCTCGGTTAACCATTGTTTACCAGTTAATATATCGAGGCCCCTTCAGAGTCAAACACCTTCTCTTGGTTAAGCACTCTTTCTCTCTTGGTTTATCACAGTCCATCTATTGACACCACCTTCTTTTCCCCGCCAGGGTCTTACTCTCTTTCCTCCGTTAACCACTGCCAGCCAGTTAATATACTGAGTCTCCCTTTTCTCTTGGTTTTGACACCATCCCTTTATTTGGATCCCCAGAGGAATCCTTCATTTTCTCTTTGCTCTTACTTTCTTGGTTTTGACACCAATTCCCTTTGTTATCCCCAGCGGAGTTTCTTTCATTCTCGGTTTTGACACCATTCTTTTCCTATTCTTTTGTGCGAACGCTCTTACTGCGGGGTCTTTCCCAGTAGAGTTTTTCCTTCTTTCTCTTGCTCTTGGTTTCGACACCACTTCTTTCGTCTCCTTGTTTCTTTCTTGTTTTCCTTTTTCGTTCAGTTCCCCGAACTACGGAAGCTCTGATTCTGCATTGTTTTGATGTATGATACGTAGGCACGAGATGCAATGTCTTGGCGAGCACACTTCCACCTTTCTTCTGTCTTCCTCCTTTCTTCCTTTTTTGTCCCCTGGTTCCATGAACTACGACGCTCTAATTTCCTCATTGCACTATGAGGGTACGTAGGCACGAGGGCCGCAATCCTCCGCGAGCACTTTATTTCCTTTCTTTCTTTTTCCTCTTTCTTTTCTCTCTCCTTTCTTTTAGTTAGAAGCCTTTAGATAGATAACCCATCCAAGCCTGGAAGCAAGCGAAATGGTTCCCGTCGAGTACGACGGATGCGTTAGGTGCTAATACCTTCCTTTCGCATAACCGACCCCCCGTTCCCGTTTCTCTTCCCCTTGGGTTTTATCGATATTTTCCCTATCCTTTGGGACTAAATAAAGTTCGGTGGCGACTCTGTGTTATCTTTGAGTGTGCGATTCACTCGGGTAGAAACCAGCCATCTTCAGCTGGCGACTGTGCTGGGGACAGATTGACCTATTGCTGGTCCATCCCTTGAGGGGTCTCGCCTAGTTTCGTTTGCTTTTCTTGCTTGTTTGTGTGTTTATCTTTCGCGCTTTGCTCGATTTATCTTTTCCTTGCTTTAGCTTTATGTTTATATATTGCGTTTCTTTGCTGCTTTGAATATTCATATGCCGCATACTCTGGATATTTGCTATTTTCTGCTGTTGGCGGGTTGGGTTGCTGCTTGAGAGATAAGCCCAATACCCAGGCATGAGTATACATCCAGGATTAGAGTGGAAAGTAGCATGACTTATGCGGAATTTGGCCAAACTTAGTATACATGAAAAATCGACATCCAGACGAGGTTTTCTTTGGTAATATTCTATCCTGCGCATTTGGGGCAGACAATGGAATGTAACCTGGAAAACTGTCGACTCTGGCGACCATTTCCTGAGGACTCAGTTGCGGCACTCCTCCCAATGAGTGATAATGGCAGACCAAAAATGGCAAACCCATTACGCTTCCTTGATCCGAGGACCCAAAGATGGGAACTTGCCATAGGATGACCCTTTTTTTTGGGGGGAATCAGTGGACGACCTCTTTTTTTGGTAATAGTATTGTACCCCGAGGGATGAATGTACTATTGCTTCTCAAATCGAGAATTTGAAACTGAGAATCCCGCTTTCTAGGAACTACCTGTGAGAGGGGGATATTGGGTTTTTCTGCAGGAAACCAAGACTCTTTCGACCTTTGTTCTCTCAGTGCGTTAGATCTCGCACCCGCACAACACTACCTTTGTGGATGTTCAGATTTGATTATTCAGACTATGTTGGCTTGTTGATTCTGATGTTGCATATCATCTCATCATGTCAAATTAATTTTTGCATAAACATTTTAAAACTTTATTTTTGCATAAATTGCATTCATTCATGCCCGCATATGCACGTCCCTTCATCCGAAACTGTTGCTCATCCTTGTCCGCATTCCTTGTAGCAAGACGACGACTCGACATCGGTATTTTACTCGCTCAAGCAAATCCAGAATCATGGCTGACTTTGAAGCTGAGAACGCTGCTTACAAGGAAACTCTGGCACAATTCCAAGGTCAGATGGATCAGTTCCAGACGAACATGGATGTCATTATGGAGCTCCTTCGTGCCCAGAGGGATGCCGCTGCTACTGCCACTGTTGTTGCAACCACTACTGATGCAACTGTTGTCACTCCTGTTATGACTGTTCCTCCTGTTGTTACGGCTACTCCTGCTGTCGTTGTTCCTTCTCCTGCTAGAGTTGAAGTACCAGTTGAGCCTGTGAATCAGCCTGCTGTTCAACCCAGTTTGAACCAGATGCCCGCTGGTTTTATAACACCCCGATTTTTATTAATTAATTATTTTTATTAATTATTGAGTGATTTTTTAAATATTGATTTATGTGATTTGTCTAATTTATTTGAAATATTTGATTTACATGAATTACTTGATTTAGTGAATTTATATGAATTAATTGATTTATATAGTTTATTGAGTTTATATAAATTAATTGGTTTATTTAATTTGTGTGAATTAATTGATTTAAGTGATTAAATTGAAATATGTGATTTAATTTATTATTTGAAAATAAATTGAATTGTGAAATTTATCTAATTATTTATTTTAATTAGATTGTTAGTATTTAGTAAAATATTTAATCTATTATATTTTATATGATATTATAGTTGTTGGAAATTAGTGGGCTATGAGGGAGGTGTTAACAGTAAAATTAATATTGGTGAGTTAGGCCCATTTTATTGAATGAATAGTAGGGTTTAGAGAGTTAGTAAGAGTTGAAGGAGTAAAAAAAATCAGAAAATTAGAAGAGGAAAGTGTAGAAGAGGAGAAGAGAAAGGAGGAAGAGGAGAAGAAGAAAAAACTATAGAGCAAGAGCAAATTCATCAAGAAATTCAAGGTAAGGGGGGGTTTTTCTCTCATTATTGGGGTTATTGGGTGTTGATTATTGGGTAGAAATGAGGTTAATGAAAAATCCCCAAACTTTTTCTATGAAACTGAAATTAATTAGGTTAATCATTATTTCTGAAATTATTAATTTTGGATGATTAAAAATGAATTTTGGTACTAGTTTAGAGACCCATTTGATATTTGAGGTATCCATTAAAGTTAAAGGAAATCTGGAATCATTATATTTATTTCCACAGTAGCGACATATAATTAATGAGAATTAAAGTTTTTCGCCTTATTTCACATCATGAAGTGCCACGCTTTAGTTCTGTTAATACCCTGTTTTGCACAGTAACTAGAAATATATATACGGTAGTGATTTAAGTTGGACTTGTAGTATGGTTTTCATTTTGCTTTGAATGTCGTGTGGAAAATGATCATGTGTCAAAACACACATACTGTTTATACATCGATTGCTGAAAACCTTACCTGGCATTATTGTCATGACTCATGAGAGTTTAGTAAGTATTGTTGTGGAGTGAGTGCTGGCAGTTGACACATTAAATTAAACATAAAAATTCAACCTTGCAGAGAAAATCACTTATATACCACTACTTGGTGATGTCAAATAGTGGCTCGTTAACATTATATATTACTCACGCTGGGATTAATAGGGAATAGCCCTTCTAGTTATTTAATAGGTGCATCAATGTATTAAGTGGCCCACCTCTAATTAATTGGAAATGAAAATTGTGAATTCACTTTCCCTAATTATTCATGCGCAGGGACTATGATATAGTAAAAGTAATACCTTACACTTCTATTTAATTCCAAGCCATTTAATAATAATTCTATATTTAATTATTATCATCGTATTTTATTTTAGTGAAGAAACAAACATTGGGTTAGTTATTGAGGATAATTAATTTCTCCATCTCTTTTATTGGGTACCAAATTGATTATATATATATCTAGATATGGACTATTTAATTAAATATTAATTATTCATTTAATATTGGTTATTTATCTAAATATTAATTATCTATTTAAATATTGATTGTTTGTTTAAATATTGATTAATATTTATTGAATAGTGGAATATTATTGGATATTGGATTTAATTGTTAATGATTGATTAATTAGTCTATATTTAATCGGTAAATTGTGTTTGTGAGTTGTGATTGGATCAGACCGATCCTTGTGTATTAATTGTTGATTGTGGCGATGAAGTTTAAAGTATGAATACTTTATTTGTGAGAATGTGTTTGTGTGTACAATTGTGTGATAATTCAAGTGTGATGAATTATTGGAGATATGCATGATATTAAGATTAGAGAATGGTCTTAATTGCATATGGTCGTTGATTGCATACGCATCATTTGTGTCAAGAGACAGTGCTTGCTAGTTCCGTGGGAGCTAGTGACTTGTCCCAAACCTAGCGTGGGGTTTGAAAGCCTAGGGGACGGGCTTTTGTTTTGTTATTGGTCTAGGGGACGGACCCGGTTTAAATGTAAAAATCGAAAAAAAATAACAAGTGTTGGTACCACATGGCATGAGTTGCATTGAGTTTGCATCGACTCGCCTGGCATATATGATTGTTATATGGAAGTATGTGTGTGATTGTGACTTGTTGAGTATTGGAATGTGAGATGAATTGTGTGGATACTTGAGTGATTCTTGTTGATGAATATTGAAGTGTGGGATTGTTTGCATTCATGTTTACATGCTTTGCATTAATCATTATCTTATAATTTCAATATTGATATGAATTCTCACCCTTCTGTTGGAATGATGTTTTAGACGACATCGCTCAGGTACTGAAGATTAGAGTTGCTTGCTAGTACGATGATAGCTTTTTGGAGTAGCTTGTTTAGCTTCCTTATTTATTTTGGGTTGAGTTGTGCTCTGATTATGTAACACTGGGGAACGTTTGATCATGTTTTGAGAAATACGATTGTATACTCTATTTATTTGTTAATTTGATTTGAATTTTATGGTGAAGTGGCTTTTTATGCCTAAGTTTATTTAATGAAGGAAATTTGTTTAAGACTTGAATGTGATGAGATTCTTAATGAAAGTGATTCCGCTGCTACATGCTAATGTGAAAGTTTTGAAAAGCATGAAATTACTAAAGTGTTAATGAGCATGACAGGTGTTGTAGTATGTTTTGAATATATATGTGACACCCTTTTGTGAGATGCGTGCTAATTTACTCTGATTTATTTATATATTTTCTGCGGGGTTTAGAAAGGTGTTACATTAGTGGTATCAGAGCAGGTCGGTCCATCCGGCCAGGTTGTCGGATGTTGTTTATTCCCTAGTATGCGACATGTGTGTGAAAACACTGTCAGTACACGTTTGTCTTTCTAACCTTTGTCTGCAGGAGTGGGATTGAAACAAGTGGGGGAGAATCTTGTGCTTCTCCAAGATGTTTCAAGTGTGGAGTGGTGACTCAGTGTGTCGTTGAACGCTATTAAAGTTTGGAAAAGATGGTTTATGCCCCACCACGATTGTCGGTTGTCTATTGACAAATTGAGGAACTGATCACCCTTAATCTCTTGTTGATAGTAGACGGGATCATGTTGGATGGCATAGACGTGTCTGGCGAGCTTAGATGGTGTTTGCAATGAATTATTTGGAGTTAAGCCAAGTGCTTACAGATTGTTTTGATGAGTCAGTGCAAGATAGTGCCAAGGTGTTTATGTTGCTGGAAACTTTGAGCATTTGTGAAAGTGGAGCAATTGATGCTTTACCAATTGTGCGTGACTTTCCAGAAGTTTTTCCCGAGGAGATAAGAGATTTACCGCCGGAACGTGAAGTGGAGTTTTCAATCAACTTAGTTCCTGGAACTAGTCCGGTATCGATGGCTCCATATCGTATGTCCGCATCGGAGTTGAAAGAGTTGAAGAGTCAACTTGAGGATTTGCTTGAGAATAGGTTTATTCGTCCAAGTGTGTCACCGTGGGGTGCACCAGTTTTGTTGGTTAAGAGGAAAGAAGGTTCTATGAGACTTTGTGTGGACTATAGACAATTGAACAAGGTGACTATCAAGAATAAGTATCCACTTCCGAGGATTGATGATTTGATTGATCAGTTGGTTGGTGCAAGTGTGTTCAGTAAGATAAATTTGAGATCCGGGTATCATCAGATCCGTGTGAAGGCTGAAGATATTCAGAAGACTGCTTTCCGAACGAGGTATGGACATTATGAGTATTCTGTGATGCCATTTGGTGTGACTAATGCACCAGGTGTATTTATGGAGTACATGAATAGGATTTTCCATCCTTATTTGGACAAGTTTGTGGTTGTTTTCATTGATGATATTTTGATCTATTCAAAGAATAAAAAGGAACATGCTGAGCATCTGAAGATTGTGTTATCTGTGTTGAGAGAGAAGCAGTTGTATGCTAAACTTTCTAAGTGCGAGTTTTGGTTAAAGGAAGTTAGTTTTCTTGGACATGTGATTTCGAGTAAGGGTATTGCGGTTGATCCGTCGAAGGTTGAAGCTGTATCACAATGGGAAGCTCCAAAATCTGTTTTTGAGATTAGAAGTTTTCTTGGTTTAGCAAGTTACTATCGGAAATTCATTGAAGGATTTTCTAAGTTATCTTTTCCATTGACGCTATTGACTAGGAAGGGTCAAGCTTTTGTTTGGGATGCAAAGTGTGAGGAAAGTTTTCAAGAGCTTAAGAGGAGATTGACGACAACTCCTGTTTTGGTTTTACCGAATTCGTCAGGACCATTTGTTGTGTATTGTGATGCTTATTTGATGGGTTTAGGAGGTGTGTTGATGCAAAATCGGCAAGTTGTAGTTTATGCTTCAAGGAAACTTAAAGTGCATGAGAGGAATTTGTCCGCCGGATGACTTAGAGTTGGCCGCTGTTGTGTTTGTGTTGAAACTTTGGAGGCATTATTTGTTTGGTACGAGATTTGAGGTGTCGTGATAGAGTTTGTGTTCCGAATATTGTTGAGATGAAGAAGAGTATTCTTGAGGAAGGACATCGTAGTGGATTAAGTATTCATCCGGGTGCTACTAAGATGTACCAAGATTTGAGGAAAGTATTTTGGTGGCCTCGTATGAAGAAGGATATTGTTGAATTTGTGTATTCTTGTTTGACTTGCCAGAAGTCGAAGATTGAGCATCTGAAACCGTCGGGTTTGATGCAACCGTTATCTATTCCTGAGTGGAAATGGGATAACATATCTATGGATTTTGTTTCTGGTTTACCTAGAACACCGAGTAACTTTGAAGCTATTTGGGTTATTGTGGATAGATTGACGAAATCTGCTCACTTTATTCCTATGCGTATGGATTACCCGTTGGAGAGATTGGCGAAGCTGTACATTAAGAGGATTGTCAGTTTGCATGGTAATCCATCTAGCATTGTGTCAGATAGAGATACGAGATTCACTTCGAGATTTTGGGAGAGTTTGCAAGGTGCCTTGGGTATGAAGTTGCGGTTGAGTTCTGCTTATCATCCGCAGACCGATGGACAGACTGAGAGGACGATTCAGTCACTTGAGGATCTTTTGAGAGCTTGTGTGTTGGAGAAAGGAGGAGCTTGGGATAGCTACTTGCCTTTGATTGAGTTCACTTATAACAACAGTTTTCATTCTAGTATCGGTATGGCACCGTTTGAGGCATTGTATGGTAGGCGGTGTAGGACACCATTGTGTTGGTATGAGCCGGGAGAGAGTTCTGTGGTTGGACCCGAGATCATTCAACAAACCACTGATAAGATTAAGATGATTCAGGAGAAGATGAAGATTTCTTAGAGTCGTCAGAAGAGTTATCATGACAAGAGGAGAAAAACACTTGAGTTTCAAGAAGGAGATCATGTGTTTCTTCGAGTCACTCCGATAACTGGTGTTGGTAGGGCGTTGAAATCGCGTAAGTTGACACCGCGTTTCATTGGTCCTTGTCAAATCTTGTAGAGGATAAGAGAGGTAGCCTATCGGATTGTGTTGCCACCGTCGCTTGCTAATCTCCATGACGTGTTCCATGTATCTCAGTTGAGGAAATACATTGTGGATCCGTCTCATGTAGTCCAAGTAGATGATGTGCAGGTGAGAGATACCCTGACTGTGGAGACATCACCTATGCGGATTGAGGATCAAGAGTCGAAGCAACTTCGAGGTAAAGAGATCGCGTTGGTGAAGGTCGCTTGGGGAGGACCGGCCGATGGAGACGTGACTTGGGAGCTTGAGAGTCAGATGAGGGAGTCATATCCCGAGTTATTCGTTTGAGGTAATTTTCGAGGGTGAAAATCTTTTAAGTGGGTGAGAGTTGTAACACCCCGATTTTTATTAATTAATTATTTATATTAATTATTGAGTGATTTTATTAAATATTGATTTATGTGATTTGTCTAATTTATTTGAAATATTTGATTTACATGAATTACTTGATTTAGTGAATTTATATGAATTAATTGATTTATATAGTTTATTGAGTTTATATAAATTAATTGGTTTATTTAATTTGTGTGAATTAATTGATTTAAGTGATTAAATTGAAATATGTGATTTAATTTATTATTTGAAAATAAATTGAATTGTGAAATTTATCTAATTATTTATTTTAATTAGATTGTTAGTATTTAGTAAAATATTTAATCTATTATATTTTATATGATATTATAGTTGTTGGAAATTAATGGGCTTTGAGGGAGGTGTTAACAGTAAAATTAATATTGGTGAGTTAGGCCCATTTTATTGAATGAATAGTAGGGTTTAGAGAGTTAGTAAGAGTTGAAGGAGTGAAAAAAAATCAGAAAATTAGAAGAGGAAAGTGTAGAAGAGGAGAAGAGAAAGGTGGAAGAGGAGAAGAAGAGAAAACTATAGAGCAAGAGCAAATTCATCAAGAAATTTAAGGTAAGGGTGGGTTTTTCTCTCATTATTGGAGTTATTGGGTGTTGATTATTGGGTAGAAATGAGGTTAATGAAAAATCCCCAAACTTTTTCTATGAAACTGAAATTAATTAGGTTAATCATTATTTCTGAAATTATTAATTTTGGATGATTAAAAATGAATTTTGGTACTAGTTTAGAGACTCATTTGATATTTGAGGTATCCATTAAAGTTAAAGGAAATCTGGAATCATTATATTTATTTCCACAGTAGCGACATATAATTAATGAGAATTAAAGTTTTTCGCCTTATTTCACATCATGAAGTGCCACGCTTTAGTTCTGTTAATACCCTGTTTTGCACAGTAACTAGAAATATATATACGGTAGTGATTTAAGTTGGACTTGTAGTATGGTTTTCATTTTGCTTTGAATGTCGTGTGAAAAATGACCATGTGTCAAAACACACATACTGTTTATACATCGATTGCTGAAAACCTTACCTGGCATTATTGTCATGACTCATGAGAGTTTAGTAAGTATTGTTGTGGAGTGAGTGCTGGCAGTTGACACATTAAATTAAACATAAAAATTCAACCTTGCAGAGAAAATCACTTATATACCACTACTTGGTGATGTCAAATAGTGGCTCGTTAACATTATATATTACTCACGCTGGGATTAATAGGGAATAGCCCTTCTAGTTATTTAATAGGTGCATCAATGTATTAAGTGGCCCACCTCTAATTAATTGGAAATGAAAATTGTGAATTCACTTTCCCTAATTATTCATGCGCAGGGACTATGATATAGTAAAAGTAATACCTTACACTTCTATTTAATTCCAAGCCATTTAATAATAATTCTATATTTAATTATTATCATCGTATTTTATTTTAGTGAAGAAACAAACATTGGGTTAATTATTGAGGATAATTAATTTCTCCATCTCTTTTATTGGGTACCAAATTGATTATATATATATCTAGATATGGACTATTTAATTAAATATTAATTATTCATTTAATATTGGTTATTTATCTAAATATTAATTATCTATTTAAATATTGATTGTTTGTTTAAATATTGATTAATATTTATTGAATAGTGGAATATTATTGGATATTGGATTTAATTGTTAATGATTGATTAATTAGTCTATATTTAATCGGTAAATTGTGTTTGTGAGTTGTGATTGGATCAGACCGATCCTTGTGTATTAATTGTTGATTGTGGCGATGAAGTTTAAAGTATGAATACTTTATTTGTGAGAATGTGTTTGTGTGTACAATTGTGTGATAATTCAAGTGTGATGAATTATTGGAGATATGCATGATATTAAGATTAGAGAATGGTCTTAATTGCATATGGTTGTTGATTGCATACGCATCATTTGTGTCAAGAGACAGTGCTTGCTAGTTCCGTGGGAGCTAGTGACTTGTCCCAAACCTAGAGTGGGGTTTGAAAGCCTAGGGGACGGGCTTTTGTTTTGTTATTGGTCTAGGGGACGGACCCGGTTTAAATGTAAAAATCGAAAAAAAATAACAAGTGTTGGTACCACATGGCATGAGTTGCATTGAGTTTGCATCGAGTCGCATGGCATATATGATTGTTATATGGAAGTATGTGTGTGATTGTGACTTGTTGAGTATTGGAATGTGAGATGAATTGTGTTGATACTTGAGTGATTCTTGTTGATGAATATTGAAGTGTGGGATTGTTTGCATTCATGTTTACATGCTTTGCATTAATCATTATCTTATAATTTCAATATTGATATGAATTCTCACCCTTCTGTTGGAATGATGTTTTATACGACATCGCTCAGGTACTGAAGATTAGAGTTGCTTGCTAGTATGATGATAGCTTTTTGGAGTAGCTTGTTTAGCTTCCTTATTTATTTTGGGTTGAGTCGTGCTCTGATTATGTAACACTGGGGAACGTTTGATCATGTTTTGAGAGATACGATTGTATACTCTATTTATTTGTTAATTTGATTTGAATTTTATGGTGAAGTGGCTTTTTATGCCTAAGTTGATTTAATGAAGGAAATTTGTTTAAGACTTGAATGTGATGAGATTCTTAATGAAAGTGATTCCGCTGCTACATGCTAATGTGAAAGTTTTGAAAAGCATGAAATTACTAAAGTGTTAATGAGCATGACAGGTGTTGTAGTATGTTTTGAATATATATGTGACACCCTTTTGTGAGATGCGTGCTAATTTACTCTGATTTATTTATATATTTTCCGCGGGGTTTAGAAAGGTGTTACATTAGTGGTATCAGAGCAGGTCGGTCCATCCGGCCAGGTTGTCGAATGTTGTTTATTCCCTAGTATGCGACATGTGTGTGAAAACACTGTCAGTACACGTTTGTCTTTCTAACCTTTGTCTGCAGGAGTGGGATTGAAACAAGTGGGGGAGAATCTTGTGCTTCTCCAAGATGTTTCAAGTGTGGAGTGGTGACTCAGTGTGTCGTTGAACGCTATTAAAGTTTGGAAAAGATGGTTTATGCCCCACCACGATTGTCGGTTGTCTATTGACAAATTGAGGAACTGATCACCCTTAATCTCTTGTTGATAGTAGACGGGATCATGTTGGATGGCATAGACGTGTCTGGCGAGCTTAGATGGTGTTTGCAATGAATTATTTGGAGTTAAGCCAAGTGCTTACAGATTGTTTTGATGAGTCAGTGCAAGATAGTGCCAAGGTGTTTATGTTGCTGGAAACTTTGAGCATTTGTGAAAGTGGAGCAATTGATGCTTTACCAATTGTGCGTGACTTTCCAGAAGTTTTTCCCGAGGAGATAAGAGATTTACCGCCGGAACGTGAAGTGGAGTTTTCAATCAACTTAGTTCCTGGAACTAGTCCGGTATCGATGGCTCCATATCGTATGTCCGCATCGGAGTTGAAAGAGTTGAAGAGTCAACTTGAGGATTTGCTTGAGAATAGGTTTATTCGTCCAAGTGTGTCACCGTGGGGTGCACCAGTTTTGTTGGTTAAGAGGAAAGAAGGTTCTATGAGACTTTGTGTGGACTATAGACAATTGAACAAGGTGACTATCAAGAATAAGTATCCACTTCCGAGGATTGATGATTTGATTGATCAGTTGGTTGGTGCAAGTGTGTTCAGTAAGATAAATTTGAGATCCGGGTATCATCAGATCCGTGTGAAGGCTGAAGATATTCAGAAGACTGCTTTCCGAACGAGGTATGGACATTATGAGTATTCTGTGATGCCATTTGGTGTGACTAATGCACCAGGTGTATTTATGGAGTACATGAATAGGATTTTCCATCCTTATTTGGACAAGTTTGTGGTTGTTTTCATTGATGATATTTTGATCTATTCAAAGAGTGAAAAGGAACATGCTGAGCATCTAAAGATTGTGTTATCTGTGTTGAGAGAGAAGCAGTTGTATGCTAAACTTTCTAAGTGCGAGTTTTGGTTAAAGGAAGTTAGTTTTCTTGGACATGTGATTTCGAGTAGAGGTATTGCGGTTGATCCGTCGAAGGTTGAAGCTGTATCACAATGGGAAGCTCCGAAATCTGTTTTTGAGATTAGAAGTTTTCTTGGTTTAGCAAGTTACTATCGGAAATTCGTTGAAGGATTTTCTAAGTTATCTTTTCCATTGACGCTATTGACTAGGAAGGGTCAAGCTTTTGTTTGGGATGCAAAGTGTGAGGAAAGTTTTCAAGTGCTTAAGAGGAGATTGACGACAACTCCTGTTTTGGTTTTACCGAATTCGTCAGGACCATTTGTTGTGTATTGTGATGCTTATTTGATGGGTTTAGGAGGTGTGTTGATGCAAAATCGGCAAGTTGTAGTTTATACTTCAAGGAAACTTAAAGTGCATGAGAGGAATCATCCGCCGGATGACTTAAAGTTGGCCGCTGTTGTGTTTGTGTTGAAACTTTGGAGGCATTATTTATTTGGTACGAGATTTGAGGTGTCGTGATAGAGTTTGTGTTCCGGATATTGTTGAGATGAAGAAGAGTATTCTTGAAGAAGGACATCGTAGTGGATTAAGTATTCATCCGGGTGCTACTAAGATGTACCAAGATTTGAGGAAAGTATTTTGGTGGCCTCGTATGAAGAAGGATATTACCGAGTTTGTGTATTCTTGTTTGACTTGCCAGAAGTCGAAGATTGACCATCAGAAACCGCCGGGTTTGATGCAACCGTTATCTATTCCTGAGTGGAAATGGGATAGCATATCTATGGATTTTGTTTCTGGTTTACCTAGAACACCGAGTAACTTTGAAGCTATTTGGGTTATTGTGGATAGATTGACGAAATCTGCTCACTTTATTCCTATGCGTATGGATTACCCGTTGGAGAGATTGGCGAAGCTGTACATTGAGAGGATTGTCAGTTTGCATGGTAATCCATCTAGCATTGTGTCAGATAGAGATACGAGATTCACTTCGAGATTTTGGGAGAGTTTGCAAGGTGCCTTGGGTATGAAGTTGCGGTTGAGTTCTGCTTATCATCCGCAGACCGATGGACAGACTGAGAGGACGATTCAGTCACTTGAGGATCTTTTGAGAGCTTGTGTGTTGGAGAAAGGAGGAGCTTGGGATAGCTACTTGCCTTTGATTGAGTTCACTTATAACAACAGTTTTCATTCTAGTATCGGTATGGCACCATTTGAGGCATTGTATGGTAGGCGGTGTAGGACACCATTGTGTTGGTATGAGCCGGGAGAGAGTTCTTTGTTTGGACCCGAGATCATTCAACAAACCACTGATAAGATTAAGATGATTCAGGAGAAGATGAAGAATTCTTAGAGTCGTCAGAAGAGTTATCATGACAAGAGGAGAAAAACACTTGAGTTTCAAGAAGGAGATCATGTGTTTCTTCGAGTCACTCCGATAACTGGTGTTGGTAGGGCGTTGAAGTCGCGTAAGTTGACACCGCGTTTCATTGGTCCTTATCAAATCTTGTAGAGGATAAGAGAGGTAGCCTATCGGATTGTGTTGCCGCCGTCGCTTGCTAATCTCCATGACGTGTTCCATGTATCTCAGTTGAGGAAATACATTGTGGATCCGTCTCATGTAGTCCAAGTAGATGATGTGCAGGTGAGAGATACCCTGACTGTGGAGACATCACCTATGCGGATTGAGGATCAAGAGTCGAAGCAACTTCGAGGTAAAGAGATCGCGTTGGTGAAGGTCGCTTGGGGAGGACCGGCCGATGGAGACGTGACTTGGGAGCTTGAGAGTCAGATGAGGGAGTCATATCCCGAGTTATTCGTTTGAGGTAATTTTCGAGGGCGAAAATCTTTTAAGTGGGGGAGAGTTGTAACACCCCGATTTTTATTAATTAATTATTTATATTAATTATTGAGTGATTTTATTAAATATTGATTTATGTGATTTGTCTAATTTATTTGAAATATTTGATTTACATGAATTACATGATTTAGTGAATTTATATGAATTAATTGATTTATATAGTTTATTGAGTTTATATAAATTAATTGGTTTATTTAATTTGTGTGAATTAATTGATTTAAGTGATTAAATTGAAATATGTGATTTAATTTATTATTTGAAAATAAATTGAATTGTGAAATTTATCTAATTATTTATTTTAATTAGATTGTTAGTATTTAGTAAAATATTTAATCTATTATATTTTATATGATATTATAGTTGTTGGAAATTAGTGGGCTTTGAGGGAGGTGTTAACAGTAAAATTAATATTGGTGAGTTAGGCCCATTTTATTGAATGAATAGTAGGGTTTAGAGAGTTAGTAAGAGTTGAAGGAGTGAAAAAAAATCAGAAAATTAGAAGAGGAAAGTGTAGAAGAGGAGAAGAGAAAGGTGGAAGAGGAGAAGAAGAGAAAACTATAGAGCAAGAGCAAATTCATCAAGAAATTTAAGGTAAGGGTGGGTTTTTCTCTCATTATTGGGGTTATTGGGTGTTGATTATTGGGTAGAAATGAGGTTAATGAAAAATCCCCAAACTTTTTCTATGAAACTGAAATTAATTAGGTTAATCATTATTTCTGAAATTATTAATTTTGGATGATTAAAAATGAATTTTGGTACTAGTTTAGAGACCCATTTGATATTTGAGGTATCCATTAAAGTTAAAGGAAATCTGGAATCATTATATTTATTTCCACAGTAGCGACATATAATTAATGAGAATTAAAGTTTTTTGCCTTATTTCACATCATGAAGTGCCACGCTTTAGTTCTGTTAATACCCTGTTTTGCACAGTAACTAGAAATATATATACAGTAGTGATTTAAGTTGGACTTGTAGTATGGTTTTCATTTTGCTTTGAATGTCATGTGAAAAATGATCATGTGTCAAAACACACATACTGTTTATACATCGATTGCTGAAAACCTTACCTGGCATTATTGTCATGACTCATGAGAGTTTAGTAAGTATTGTTGTGGAGTGAGTGCTGGCAGTTGACACATTAAATTAAACATAAAAATTCAACCTTGCAGAGAAAATCACTTATATACCACTACTTGGTGATGTCAAATAGTGGCTCGTTAACATTATATATTACTCACGCTGGGATTAATAGGGAATAACCCTTCTAGTTATTTAATAGGTGCATCAATGTATTAAGTGGCCCACCTCTAATTAATTGGAAATGAAAATTGTGAATTCACTTTCCCTAATTATTCATGCGCAGGGACTATGATATAGTAAAAGTAATACCTTACACTTCTATTTAATTCCAAGCCATTTAATAATAATTCTATATTTAATTATTATCATCGTATTTTATTTTAGTGAAGAAACAAACATTGGGTTAATTATTGAGGATAATTAATTTCTCCATCTCTTTTATTGGGTACCAAATTGATTATATATATATCTAGATATGGACTATTTAATTAAATATTAATTATTCATTTAATATTGGTTATTTATCTAAATATTAATTATCTATTTAAATATTGATTGTTTGTTTAAATATTGATTAATATTTATTGAATAGTGGAATATTATTGGATATTGGATTTAATTGTTAATGATTGATTAATTAGTCTATATTTAATCGGTAAATTATGTTTGTGAGTTGTGATTGGATCAGACCGATCCTTGTGTATTAATTGTTGATTGTGGCGATGAAGTTTAAAGTATGAATACTTTATTTGTGAGAATGTGTTTGTGTGTACAATTGTGTGATAATTCAAGTGTGATGAATTATTGGAGATATGCATGATATTAAGATTAGAGAATGGTCTTAATTGCATATGGTTGTTGATTGCATACGCATCATTTGTGTCAAGAGACAGTGCTTGCTAGTTCCGTGGGAGCTAGTGACTTGTCCCAAACCTAGAGTGGGGTTTGAAAGCCTAGGGGACGGGCTTTTGTTTTGTTATTGGTCTAGGGGACGGACCCGGTTTAAATGTAAAAATCGAAAAAAAATAACAAGTGTTGGTACCACATGGCATGAGTTGCATTGAGTTTGCATCGAGTCGCATGGCATATATGATTGTTATATGGAAGTATGTGTGTGATTGTGACTTGTTGAGTATTGGAATGTGAGATGAATTGTGTTGATACTTGAGTGATTCTTGTTGATGAATATTGAAGTGTGGGATTGTTTGCATTCATGTTTACATGCTTTGCATTAATCATTATCTTATAATTTCAATATTGATATGAATTCTCACCCTTCTGTTGGAATGATGTTTTATACGACATCGCTCAGGTACTGAAGATTAGAGTTGCTTGCTAGTACGATGATAGCTTTTTGGAGTAGCTTGTTTAGCTTCCTTATTTATTTTGGGTTGAGTCGTGCTCTGATTATGTAACACTGGGGAACGTTTGATCATGTTTTGAGAGATACGATTGTATACTCTATTTATTTGTTAATTTGATTTGAATTTTATGGTGAAGTGGCTTTTTATGCCTAAGTTGATTTAATGAAGGAAATATGTTTAAGACTTGAATGTGATGAGATTCTTAATGAAAGTGATTCCGCTGCTACATGCTAATGTGAAAGTTTTGAAAAGCATGAAATTACTAAAGTGTTAATGAGCATGACAGGTGTTGTAGTATGTTTTGAATATATATGTGACACCCTTTTGTGAGATGCATGCTAATTTACTCTGATTTATTTATATATTTTCCGCGGGGTTTAGAAAGGTGTTACATTAGTAGTATCAGAGCAGGTCGGTCCATCCGGCCAGGTTGTCGAATGTTGTTTATTCCCTAGTATGCGACATGTGTGTGAAAACACTGTCAGTACACGTTTGTCTTTCTAACCTTTGTCTGCAGGAGTGGGATTGAAACAAGTGGGGGAGAGACTTGTGTTTCTCCAAGATGTTTCAAGTGTGGAGTGGTGACTCAGTGTGTCGTTGAACGCTATTAAAGTTTGGTAAAGATGGTTTATGCCCCACCACGATTGTCGGTTGTCTATTGACAAATTGAGGAACTGATCACCCTTAATCTCTTGTTGATAGTAGACGGGATCGTGTTGGATGGCATAGACGTGTTTGGCGAGCTTAGATGGTGTTTACAATGAATTATTTGGAGTTAAGCCAAGTGCTTACAGATTGTTTTGATGAGTCAGTGCAAGATGGTGCCAAGGTGTTTATGTTGCTGGAAACTTTGAGCATTGGTGAAAGTGGAGCAATTGATGCTTTACCAATTATGCGTGACTTTCCAGAAGTTTTTCCCGAGGAGATAAGAGATTTACCGCCGGAACGTGAAGTGGAGTTTTCGATCAACTTAGTTCCTGGAACTAGTCCGGTATCGATGGCTCCATATCGTATGTCCGCATCGGAGTTGAAAGAGTTGAATAGTCAACTTGAGGATTTGCTTGAGAAGAGGTTTATTCGTCCAAGTGTGTCACCGTGGGGTGCACCAGTTTTGTTGGTTAAGAGGAAAGAAGGTTCTATGAGACTTTGTGTGGACTATAGACAATTGAACAAGGTGACTATCAAGAATAAGTATCCACTTCCGAGGATTGATGATTTGATTGATCAGTTGGTTGGTGAAAGTGTGTTCAGTAAGATAAATTTGAGATCCGGGTATCATCAGATCCGTGTGAAGGCTGAAGATATTCAGAAGACTGCTTTTCGAACGAGGTATGGACATTATGAGTATTCTGTGATGCCATTTGGTGTGACTAATGCACCAGGTGTATTTATGGAGTACATGAATAGGATTTTCCATCCTTATTTGGACAAGTTTGTGGTTGTTTTCATTGATGATATTTTGATCTATTCAAAGAGTGAAAAGGAACATGCTGAGCATCTAAAGATTGTGTTATCTGTGTTGAGAGAGAAGCAGTTGTATGCTAAACTTTCTAAGTGCGAGTTTTGGTTAAAGGAAGTTAGTTTTCTTGGACATGTGATTTCGAGTAGAGGTATTGCGGTTGATCCGTCGAAGGTTGAAGCTGTATCACAATGGGAAGCTCCGAAATCTGTTTTTGAGATTAGAAGTTTTCTTGGTTTAGCAAGTTACTATCGAAAATTCATTGAAGGATTTTCTAAGTTATCTTTTCCATTGACGCTATTGACTAGGAAGGGTCAAGCTTTTGTTTAGGATGCAAAGTGTGAGGAAAGTTTTCAAGAGCTTAAGAGGAGATTGACGACAACTCCTGTTTTGGTTTTACCGAATTCGTCAGGACCATTTGTTGTGTATTGTGATGCTTATTTGATGGGTTTAGGAGGTATGTTGATGCAAAATCGGCAAGTTGTAGTTTATACTTCAAGGAAACTTAAAGTGCATGAGAGGAATTATCCGCCGGATGACTTAGAGTTGGCCGCTGTTGTGTTTGTGTTGAAACTTTGGAGGCATTATTTGTTTGGTACGAGATTTGAGGTGTCGTGATAGAGTTTGTGTTCCGGATATTGTTGAGATGAAGAAGAGTATTCTTAGGAAGGACATCGTAGTGGATTAAGTATTCATCCGGGTGCTACTAAGATATACCAAGATTTGAGGAAAGTATTTTGGTGGCCTCGTATGAAGAAGGATATTGCCGAGTTTGTGTATTCTTGTTTGACTTGCCTGAAGTCGAAGATTGAGCATCAGAAACCGTCGGGTTTGATGCAACCGTTATCTATTCCTGAGTGGAAATGGGATAGCATATCTATGGATTTTGTTTCTGGTTTAGCTAGAACACCGAGTAACTTTGAAGCTATTTGGGTTATTGTGGATAGATTGACGAAATCTGCTCACTTTATTCCTATGCGTATGGATTACCCGTTGGAGAGATTGGCGAAGCTGTACATTGAGAGGATTGTCAGTTTGCATGGTAATCCATCTAGCATTGTGTCAGATAGAGATACGAGATTCACTTCGAGATTTTGGGAGAGTTTTCAAGGTGCCTTGGGTATGAAGTTGCGGTTGAGTTCTGCTTATCATCCGCAGACCGATGGACAGAATGAGAGGACGATTCAGTCACTTGAGGATCTTTTGAGAGCTTGTGTGTTGGAGAAAGGAAGAGCTTGGGATAGCTACTTTCCTTTGATTGAGTTCACTTATAACAACAGTTTTCATTCTAGTATCGGTATGGCACCGTTTGAGGCATTATATGGTAGGCGGTGTAGGACACCATTGTGTTGGTATGAGCCGGGAGAGAGTTCTGTGGTTGGACCCGAGATCATTCAACAAACCACTGATAAGATTAAGATGATTCAGGAGAAGATGAAGATTTCTTAGAGTAGTCAGAAGAGTTATCATGACAAGAGGAGAAAAACACTTGAGTTTCAAGAAGGAGATCATGTGTTTCTTCGAGTCACTCCGATAACTGGTGTTGGTAGGGCGTTGAAGTCGCGTAAGTTGACACCGCGTTTCATTGGTCCTTATCAAATCTTGTAGAGGATAAGAGAGGTAGCCTATCGGATTGTGTTGCCGCCGTCGCTTGCTAATCTCCATGACGTGTTCCATGTATCTCAGTTGAGGAAATACATTGTGGATCTGTCTAATGTAGTCCAAGTAGATGATGTGCAGGTGAGAGATACCCTGACTGTGGAGACATCACCTATGCGGATTGAGGATCAAGAGTCGAAGCAACTTCGAGGTAAAGAGATCGCGTTGGTGAAGGTCGCTTGGGGAGGACCGGCCGATGGAGACGTGACTTGGGAGCTTGAGAGTCAGATGAGGGAGTCATATCCCGAGTTATTCGTTTGAGGTAATTTTCGAGGGCGAAAATCTTTTAAGTGGGGGAGAGTTGTAACACCCCGATTTTTATTAATTAATTATTTATATTAATTATTGAGTGATTTTATTAAATATTGATTTATGTGATTTGTCTAATTTATTTGAAATATTTGATTTACATGAATTACTTGATTTAGTGAATTTATATGAATTAATTGATTTATATAGTTTATTGAGTTTATATAAATTAATTGGTTTATTTAATTTGTGTGAATTAATTGATTTAAGTGATTAAATTGAAATATGTGATTTAATTTATTATTTGAAAATAAATTGAATTGTGAAATTTATCTAATTATTTATTTTAATTAGATTGTTAGTATTTAGTAAAATATTTAATCTATTATATTTTATATGATATTATAGTTGTTGGAAATTAGTGGGCTTTGAGGGAGGTGTTAACAGTAAAATTAATATTGGTGAGTTAGGCCCATTTTATTGAATGAATAATAGGGTTTAGAGAGTTAGTAAGAGTTGAAGGAGTGAAAAAAAATCAGAAAATTAGAAGAGGAGAAGAGAAAGGTGGAAGAGGAGAAGAAGAGAAAACTATAGAGCAAGAGCAAATTCATCAAGAAATTTAAGGTAAAGGTGGGTTTTTCTCTCATTATTGGGGTTATTGGGTGTTGATTATTGGGTAGAAACGAGGTTAATGAAAAATCCCCAAACTTTTTCTATGAAACTGAAATTAATTAAGTTAATCATTATTTCTGAAATTATTAATTTTGGATGATTAAAAATGAATTTTGGTACTAGTTTAGATACCCATTTGATATTTGAGGTATCCATTAAAGTTAAAGGAAATCTGGAATCATTATATTTATTTCCACAGTAGCGACATATAATTAATGAGAATTAAAGTTTTTCGCCTTATTTCACATCATGAAGTGCCACGCTTTAGTTCTGTTAATACCCTGTTTTGCACAGTAACTAGAAATATATATACGGTAGTGATTTAAGTTGGACTTGTAGTATGGTTTTCATTTTGCTTTGAATGTCGTGTGGAAAATGATCATGTGTCAAAACACACATACTGTTTATACATCGATTGCTGAAAACCTTACCTGGCATTATTGTCATGACTCATGAGAGTTTAGTAAGTATTGTTGTGGAGTGAGTGCTGGCAGTTGACACATTAAATTAAACATAAAAATTCAACCTTGCAGAGAAAATCACTTATATACCACTACTTGGTGATGTCAAATAGTGGCTCGTTAACATTATATATTACTTACGCTGGGATTAATAGGGAATAGCCCTTCTAGTTATTTAATAGGTGCATCAATGTATTAAGTGGCCCACCTCTAATTAATTGGAAATGAAAATTGTGAATTCACTTTCCCTAATTATTCATGCACAGGGACTATGATATAGTAAAAGTAATACCTTACACTTCTATTTAATTCCAAGCCATTTAATAATAATTCTATATTTAATTATTATCATCGTATTTTATTTTAGTGAAGAAACAAACATTGGGTTAATTATTGAGGATAATTAATTTCTCCATCTCTTTTATTGGGTACCAAATTGATTATATATATATCTAGATATGGACTATTTAATTAAATATTAATTATTCATTTAAAATTGGTTATTTATCTAAATATTAATTATCTATTTAAATATTGATTGTTTGTTTAAATATTGATTAATATTTATTGAATAGTGGAATATTATTGGATATTGGATTTAATTGTTAATGATTGATTAATTAGTCTATATTTAATCGGTAAATTGTGTTTGTGAGTTGTGATTGGATCAGACCGATCCTTGTGTATTAATTGTTGATTGTGGCGATGAAGTTTAAAGTATGAATACTTTATTTGTGAGAATGTGTTTGTGTGTACAATTGTGTGATAATTCAAGTGTGATGAATTATTTGAGATATGCATGATATTAAGATTAGAGAATGGTCTTAATTGCATATGGTTGTTGATTGCATACGCATCATTTGTGTCAAGAGACAATGCTTGTTAGTTCCGTGGGAGCTAGTGACTTGTCCCAAACCTAGAGTGGGGTTTGAAAGCCTAGGGGACGGGCTTTTGTTTTGTTATTGGTCTAGGGGACGGACCCGGTTTAAATGTAAAAATCGAAAAAAAATAACAAGTGTTGGTACCACATGGCATGAGTTGCATTGAGTTTGCATCGAGTCGCATGGCATATATGATTGTTATATGGAAGTATGTGTGTGATTGTGACTTGTTGAGTATTGGAATGTGAGATGAATTGTGTGGATACTTGAGTGATTCTTGTTGATGAATATTGAAGTGTGGGAATGTTTGCATTCATGTTTACATGCTTTGCATTAATCATTATCTTATAATTTCAATATTGATATGAATTCTCACCCTTCTGTTGGAATGATGTTTTATACGACATCGCTCAGGTACTGAAGATTAGAGTTGCTTGCTAGTACGATGATAGCTTTTTGGAGTAGCTTGTTTAGCTTCCTTATTTATTTTGGGTTGAGTCGTGCTCTGATTATGTAACATTGGGGAACGTTTGATCATGTTTTGAGAGATACGATTGTATACTCTATTTATTTGTTAATTTGATTTGAATTTTATGTTGAAGTGGCTTTTTATGCCTAAGTTGATTTAATGAAGGAAATTTATTTAAGACTTGAATGTGATGAGATTCTTAATGAAAGTGATTCCGCTGCTACATGCTAATGTGAAAGTTTTGAAAAGCATGAAATTACTAAAGTGTTAATGAGCATGACAGGTATTGTAGTATGTTTTGAATATATATGTGACACCCTTTTGTGAGATGCATGCTAATTTACTCAGATTTATTTATATATTTTCCGCGGGGTTTAGAAGGGTGTTACATTAGTGGTATCAGAGCAGGTCGGTCCATCCGGCCAGACTGTCGAATGTTGTTTATTCCCTAGTATGCGACATGTGTGTGAAAACACTGTCAGTACACGTTTGTCTTTCTAACCTTTGTCTGCAGGAGTGGGATTGAAACAAGTGGGGGAGAGACTTGTGCTTCTCCAAGATGTTTCAAGTGTGGAGTGGTGACTCAGTGTGTCGTTGAACGCTATTAAAGTTTGGTAAAGATGGTTTATGCCCCACCACGATTGTCGGTTGTCTATTGACAAATTGAGGAACTGATCACCCTTAATCTCTTGTTAATAGTAGACGGGATCGTGTTGGATGGCATAGATGTGTCTGACGAGCTTAGATGGTGTTTGCAATGAATTATTTGGAGTTAAGCCAAGTGCTTACAGATTGTTTTGATGAGTCAGTGCAAGATGGTGCCAAGGTGTTTATGTTGCTGGAAACTTTGAGCATTGGTGAAAGTGGAGCAATTGATGCTTTACCAATTGTGCGTGACTTTCCAGAAGTTTTTCCCGAGGAGATAAGAGATTTACCGCCGGAACGTGAAGTGGAGTTTTCGATCAACTTAGTTCCTGGAACTAGTCCGGTATCGATGGCTCCATATCGTATGTCCGCATCGGAGTTGAAAGAGTTGAAGAGTCAACTTGAGGATTTGCTTGAGAAGAGGTTTATTCGTCCAAGTGTGTCACCGTGGGGTGCACCAGTTTTGTTGGTTAAGAGGAAAGAAGGTTCTATGAGACTTTGTGTGGACTATAGACAATTGAACAAGGTGACTATCAAGAATAAGTATCCACTTCCGAGGATTGATGATTTGATGGATCAGTTGGTTGGTGCAAGTGTGTTCAGTAAGATAAATTTGAGATCCGGGTATCATCAAATCCGTGTGAAGGCTGAAGATATTCAGAAGACTGCTTTCCGAACGAGGTATGGACATTATGAGTATTCTGTGATGCCATTTGGTGTGACTAATGCACCAGGTGTATTTATGGAGTACATGAATAGGATTTTCCATCCTTATTTGGACAAGTTTGTGGTTGTTTTCATTGATGATATTTTGATCTATTCAAAGAGTGAAAAGGAACACGCTGAGCATCTGAAGATTGTGTTATCTGTGTTTAGAGAGAAGCAGTTGTATGCTAAACTTTCTAAGTGCGAGTTTTGGTTAAAGGAAGTTAGTTTTCTTGGACATGTGATTTCGAGTAGAGGTATTGCGGTTGATCCGTCGAAGGTTGAAGCTGTATCACAATGGGAAGCTCCGAAATCTATTTTTGAGATTAGAAGTTTTCTTGGTTTAGCAAGTTACTATCGGAAATTCATTGAAGGATTTTCTAAGTTATCTTTTCCTTTGACGCTATTGACTAGGAAGGGTCAAGCTTTTGTTTGGGATGCAAAGTGTGAGGAAAGTTTTCAAGAGCTTAAGAGGAGATTGACGACAACTCCTGTTTTGGTTTTACCGAATTCGTCAGGACCATTTGTTGTGTATTGTGATGCTTATTTGATGGGTTTAGGAGGTGTGTTGATGCAAAATCGGCAAGTTGTAGTTTATACTTCAAGGAAACTTAAAGTGCATGAGAGGAATTATCCGCCGGATGACTTAGAGTTGGCCGTTGTTGTGTTTGTGTTGAAACTTTGGAGGCATTATTTGTTTGGTACGAGATTTGAGGTGTTGTGATAGAGTTTGTGTTCCGGATATTGTTGAGATGGAGAAGAGTATTCTTGAGGAAGGACATCGTAGTGGATTAAGTATTCATCCGGGTGCTACTAAGATGTACCAAGATTTGAGGAAAGTATTTTGGTGGCCTCGTATGAAGAAGGATATTGCAGAGTTTGTGTATTCTTGTTTGACTTACCAGAAGTCGAAGATTGAGCATCAGAAACCGTCGGGTTTGATGCAACCGTTATCTATTCCTGAGTGGAAATGGGATAGCATATCTATGGATTTTGTTTCTGGTTTACCTAGAACACCGAGTAACTTTGAAGCTATTTGGGTTATTGTGGATAGATTGACGAAATCTGCTCACTTTATTCCTATGCGTATAGATTACCCGTTGGAGAGATTGGTGAAGCTGTACATTGAGAGGATTGTCAGTTTGCATGGTAATCCATCTAGCATTGTGTCAGATAGAGATACGAGATTCACTTCGAGATTTTGGGAGAGTTTGCAAGGTGCCTTGGGTATGAAGTTGCGGTTGAGTTCTGCTTATCATCCGCAGACCGATGGACAGACTGAGAGGACAATTCAGTCACTTGAGGATCTTTTGAGAGCTTGTGTGTTGGAGAAAGGAGGAGCTTGGGATAGCTACTTGCCTTTGATTGAGTTCACTTATAACAACAGTTTTCATTCTAGTATCGGTATGGCACCGTTTGAGGCATTGTATGGTAGGCGGTGTAGGACACCATTGTGTTGGTATGAGCTGGGAGAGAGTTCTGTGGTTGGACCCGAGATCATTCAATAAACCACTGATAAGATTAAGATGATTCAGGAGAAGATGAAGATTTCTTAGAGTCGTCAGAAGAGTTATCATGACAAGAGGAGAAAAACACTTGAGTTTCAAGAAGGAGATCATGTGTTTCTTCGAGTCACTCCGATAACTGGTGTTGGTAGGGCGTTGAAGTCGCGTAAGTTGACACCGCGTTTCATTGGTCCTTATCAAATCTTGTAGAGGATAAGAGAGGTAGCCTATCGGATTGTGTTGCCACCGTCGCTTGCTAATCTCCATGACGTGTTCCATGTATCTCAGTTGAGGAAATACATTGTGGATCCGTCTCATGTAGTCCAAGTAGATGATGTGCAGGTGAGAGATACCCTGACTGTGGAGACATCACCTATGCGGATTGAGGATCAAGAGTCGAAGCAACTTCGAGGTAAAGAGATCGCGTTGGTGAAGGTCGCTTGGGGAGGACCGGCCGATGGAGACGTGACTTGGGAGCTTGAGAGTCAGATGAGGGAGTCATATCCCGAGTTATTCGTTTGAGGTAATTTTCGAGGGCGAAAATCTTTTAAGTGGGGGAGAGTTGTAACACCCCGATTTTTATTAATTAATTATTTATATTAATTATTGAGTGATTTTATTAAATATTGATTTATGTGATTTGTCTAATTTATTTGAAATATTTGATTTACATGAATTACTTGATTTAGTGAATTTATATGAATTAATTGATTTATATAGTTTATTGAGTTTATATAAATTAATTGGTTTATTTAATTTGTGTGAATTAATTGATTTAAGTGATTAAATTGAAATATGTGATTTAATTTATTATTTGAAAATAAATTGAATTGTGAAATTTATCTAATTATTTATTTTAATTAGATTGTTAGTATTTAGTAAAATATTTAATCTATTATATTTTATATGATATTATAGTTGTTGGAAATTAGTGGGCTTTGAGGGAGGTGTTAACAGTAAAATTAATATTGGTGAGTTAGGCTCATTTTATTGAATGAATAATAGGGTTTAGAGAGTTAGTAAGAGTTGAAGGAGTGAAAAAAAATCAGAAAATTAGAAGAGGAAAGTGTAGAAGAGGAGAAGAGAAAGGTGGAAGAGGAGAAGAAGAGAAAACTATAGAGCAAGAGCAAATTCATCAAGAAATTTAAGGTAAGGGTGGGTTTTTCTCTCAATATTGGGGTTATTGGGTGTTGATTATTGGGTAGAAATGAGGTTAATGAAAAATCCCCAAACTTTTTCTATGAAACTGAAATTAATTAGGTTAATCATTATTTCTGAAATTATTAATTTTGGATGATTAAAAATGAATTTTGGTACTAGTTTAGAGACCCATTTGATATTTGAGGTATCCATTAAAGTTAAAGGAAATCTGGAATCATTATATTTATTTCCACAGTAGCGACATATAATTAATGAGAATTAAAGTTTTTCGCCTTATTTCACATCATGAAGTGCCACGCTTTAGTTAAGTTAATACCCTGTTTTGCACAGTAACTAGAAATATATATACGGTAGTGATTTAAGTTGGACTTGTAGTATGGTTTTCATTTTGCTTTGAATGTCGTGTGGAAAATGATCATGTGTCAAAACACACATACTGTTTATACATCGATTGCTGAAAACCTTACCTGGCATTATTGTCATGACTCATGAGAGTTTAGTAAGTATTGTTGTGGAGTGAGTGCTGGCAGTTGACACATTAAATTAAACATAAAAATTCAACCTTGCAGAGAAAATCACTTATATACCACTACTTGGTGATGTCAAATAGTGGCTCGTTAACATTATATATTACTTACGCTGGGATTAATAGGGAATAGCCCTTCTAGTTATTTAATAGGTGCATCAATGTATTAAGTGGCCCACCTCTAATTAATTGGAAATGAAAATTGTGAATTCACTTTCCCTAATTATTCATGCGCGGGGACTATGATATATTGAGTATCATGAGTAGGAACAATGCTATTTAGTAAAAGTGATACTTGAAATGAGAAAATGATTGGATATATATTCATTAAATGCAGCGCATCCCCAGTACTAGATTTACTGAATTTAAAAGTAATACCTTACACTTCTATTTAATTTTAAGCCATTTAATAATAATTCTATATTTAATTATTATCATCGTATTTTATTTTAGTGAAGAAACAAACATTGGGTTAATTATTGAGGATAATTAATTTCTCCATCTCTTTTATTGGGTACCAGATTGATTATATATATATATATATATATATATATATATATATATATATATATATATATATATATATATATATATATATATGTGCATATATATATATATATATATATATATATATATATATATATATATATATATATATATATATATATATATATATATATATATATATATAGATATGGACTATTTAAATAAATATTAATTATTCATTTAATATTGGTAATTTATCTAAATATTTATTATCTATTTAAATATTGATTGTTTGTTTAAATATTGATTAATATTTATTGAATAGTGGAATATTATTGGATATTGGATTTAATTGTTAATGATTGATTAATTAGTCTATATTTAATCGGTAAATTGTGTTTGTGAGTTGTGATTGGATCAGACCGATCCTTGTGTATTAATTGTTGATTGTGGCGATGAAGTTTAAAGTATGAATACTTTATTTGTGAGAATGTGTTTGTGTGTGCAATTGTGTGTTAATTCAAGTGTGATGAATTATTGGAGATATGCATGATATTAAGATTAGAGAATGGTCTTAATTGCATATGGTTGTTGAGTGCATACGCATCATTTGTGTCAAGAGGCAATGCTTGCTAGTTCCGTGGGAGCTGATGACTTGTCCCAAATCTAAAGTGGGGTTTGAAAGCCTAGGGGACGGGCTTTTGTTTTGTTATTGGTCTAGGGGACGGACCCGGTTTAAATGTAAAAACCGAAAAAAAATAACAAGTGTTGGTACCACATGGCATGAGTTGCATTGAGTTTGCATCGAGTTGCATGGCATATATGATTGTTATATGGAAGTATGTGTGTGATTGTGACTTGTTGAGTATTGGAATGTGAGATGAATTGTGTGGATACTTGAGTGATTCTTGTTGATGAATATTGAAGTGTGGGATTGTTTGCATTCATGTTTACATGCTTTACATTAATCATTATCTTATAATTTCAATATTGATGTGAATTCTCACCCTTCTGTTGGAATGATGTTTTATACGACATCGCTCAGGTACTGAAGATTAGAGTTGCTTGCTAGTACGAGGATAGCTTTTTGGAGTAGCTTGTTTAGCTTCCTTATTTATTTTGGGTTGAGTCGTGCTCTGATTATGTAACACTAGGGAGCGTTTGATCATGTTTTGAGAGATACGATTGTATACTCTATTTATTTGTTAATTTGATTTGAATTTTATGGTGAAGTGGCTTTTTATGCCTAAGTTGATTTAATGAAGGAAATTTATTTAAGACTTGAATGTGATGAGATTCTTAATGAAAGTGATTCCGCTGCTACATGCTAATGTGAAAGTTTTGAAAAGCATGAAATTACTAAAGTGTTAATGAGCATGACAGGTGTTGTAGTATGTTTTGAATAAATATGTGACACCCTTTTGTGAGATGCATGCTAATTTACTCTGATTTATTTATATATTTTCCGCGGGGTTTAGAAGGGTGTTACAGGTTTCCCTTGGGGCATGCCTCCGAATTACACTCCTTAGCTTGCAAATAATGGTAGTGCCTTCATGCCATATCAGCCTTTTGTTGCACCCATGCCTAATTTGAATGTTGCCGCTTATCCATGGGTCATGCCTACTCCAGTCCCGCCTCTAGTGGCGAATGATGATCCTGAAAATCTTCAGGCTCAAACTCATCAAACCACCGGATTGGTTGATACTGAAACTCCCGATGAAGAAGAGTATGTGTATAGAGGTCCTCCTATTCATGTTCCGGTTTCATCTCAAGTTGCTCAAACTGCTGTTCAGAATGTTCATCCTGGGATGTTCTATCCTTGGGCATCTTCCTCAGCTGTTGGGGTACCCCCTCCGAATTATCTGTATGGTGTTCCGATGGGTCAGAATGCTGGTCAGATGGTTAATCCTAGTTTGGTTTATCCTTCTTAGTTGGCTACTCCGCAGGTGAACGCTCCTGCCGCTTCTCAGCTGCCAAATCCTCAGATTCTTGTTAGGCCCACTAATCAGAGTAAATCTGTTGACTACAAGTTATTGAAGGATCATATCAGGGCTATTGAAGGGTTTTCCGTTTTTGGCATGGAGGCCAAAGATTTGTGTTTGGTTCCAAATGTTGTGTTGCCACAGAAATTCAAGATACCTGATTTGCCAAAGTATAAAGGCTTGAGCTGCCCGCGTAGTATATTTGTGGGTGGGCTTTGATACACGGATGTCTCACCACCCCAGAGGTAGAAGGCGCACACTGCACACAAGAGGTCTGGGGTTCGAATCCCCCTCGCCCTAGACCCCTTTTTAATGTTTTTTTTCATTTTTTATTTTTTTTCTTATTATTTTTAATGATTTGGAAAATTAATAACTCCCTCAATTTTAATTATTTTTTATTGGTTCTTTTTGCAAAAAATATAAAAATGTTGAAATATTTCATTCCACAAAAAAAAAACGAATTTATATTATTTATTTAATATAGTTGGTATTTTTATGAATAAATTCATTTTTAATTGTTTTTAAACATTTTAAAAGTGAATATTCATCTTGAAAAATCAAAACCAAATGAGTTTTAATTCATCTTGTGATTAAAACCTCATTTTTCAAACCTTAACCAAAAATTACAAGTTGTTTATTCAAGCTTATTTGGTGTTTTATCATTTTTTATTGATTTTCTTTAAGAATTTACTTTTTAAATGATGAAATTAGGGTTTTGATTGATTCCACCCTCATCAATCATTTTCAAACACTCTTGGGCCTCTTGAGAGAGTGTAAGTCCCATCCTTTCATAAGTGAAAACCTTTTTGGGCCTCAATGTATTGTATAAGTCCCGATACTGTCAAAAAAGTTCGGCACGATCGTCGCCTTTTTAACAAAAACCATGGGCCTCTCCTTGAGCTGTAAGCCCCATTACTTGTACAAAAATAAATCTTTGGGCCTCTAATAGAGTGTAATACCTAATCCTCTTTTAACAAAAACCATTTTGGGCCTCAGATATTGTATAAGTCCCTATGCGTTAAAAGAAAACCTCGGCACGATCGCCTTTTTCAAACAAATCATCTAGGCCTCTCCTTGAGCTGTAAGCCCCATCCCCTTGTACATAAAAAACTTTTTGGGCCTCACATATTGTATAAGTTCCTCTGTACAGTTTTCAAGACAACGGTGCGATCATCGTTAAAACTTGGGCCTCTCCTTGAGCGGTAAGCCCCAACAATCTTTTCAAAGCACTTTCTCCTTTGATTTTGAATTCAAATATACGTTGTTATCAAAACTTTCCTTAATTTCTTTGTTGAACAACTACACTACAACATTTTTGACTTTAGGCAACGGAAGAATAGGCAACGGCTGAAAACCATCGCTTAAAGATATAATAGAGTGCGCCTTTTTAAGTGTTGACTAGAATCTATATTTTAACTAAAAGCCGTCCTTTATTTACTTTATACTACGATTTGAAAAATGTGGACATTATATAACCGTAGCATATTCCTTTTTCCCCACAGTTATGTAAGCGTGGCAATCTCTTATTTAAAGACAATAAACAGAAAACACAGCATATTGCTAAAGGCTACGGTGTTTTAGTTTTTATTTTAATTTTGAATTTAAGTTATTTACTTTGAAATAAATTTTGAATTTAAGTTATTTGCTTTGAAATAAAATGTAACAATACGGGATCGAACCCTGTACTCGTGGGTTGTAATTTTATTTTTCATTTTACTAATTTATTGTTTTTTAATTTAATAAGACTCTAAAACACAATTTAATAAAAATTACAATCATGGGATTCGAACCAAAGTTTCGCTGTTCAACATCCCACATTCATTACCACCAAACCATGAATGTTCTCATGTCAAAATTTAATCCTCACATATATTTATATATTTAATATATGTGTTTTTCTAAAACACTTAAAAATAGTTTCATAAACTTGAAAAAACCCTTAAACATAAAGTTGTGATTTTTTCTTCTTTCTTTCTGGGCAGAGAGTTGCGATTTTCACCATTGTTCATAGTAACAAATTTTTTACATGCATTTAGAGATTGAATATGATTTCAAAGATACTTAGTGAAGGTATGGTTTGCTTGCGTTTTGATTTTCCTAAAGATGTTTCTTTTGATTTTGGGATTTAGGTTTTATTCATTAATATTGTCCATGAAATCATTTCTGATTTTGTTTGTTTCAATTTTGGGATTTAGGTTTCGTTCTTTTTATTTCCAAACTTATCTTTTCATTTCTTTTGGTACAGTTAATTCTGCAAATCGATTTTTCCTTTCTGGTTTTGATTTTTCAATCGTCACCTAATTTCTCAACATCCAAACAGGTTGCATAGTTTCATTTCATTTTCGTTTAGTGGATTTTGTTGCGCCTCCAACCATGAATGCTACCGACAACTCATCAATTCGTTTTTCTTTTTCACTTTCTTTTCAATTTATGATTGTTTGCACAACTTACCATTATATATCAGTAGAACAAACAAATGTTAATGGTTTATATGGTTTTAGACTTTAAAATAAAAATCATGTTACCATTTTTTTATCAATTTCCTTTAATTTTAATGTTATTCTAATACTTTCTTTAAACAAGGTTCTTAAAGACTACCTGGTATGGTTAATTGAGGCACAACAATTGTTATTGCAATGTTTGGAGGCATGTTATATGCTGGTAGTAGGGAGGCATCTTCTTCTGTTGTAAGTTTATGACCTAATGCTCTCAAATTCTGCTTCAATATTAATGACACTATACTTTTTTTTATTGATTAGTAAGAAATCTCATAGTGTATGTTCAACACAGAAAAGTTCTTAAAAATTTTAAAGTAAAGACAATAGTGCAAGCATAAGTCCTCTTTTTTTAAGGATAGAATTATATATTATGTAGTTTTTTGTTAGTTTGGGAGTCCGTGTTTCAACTTTCCACTCCCAATCGACATAGTTCTGGTAATTTATCTTTCTTTCGACTAATTATTCATACTTTATATTTAAATTTAATTTTTGTTAATTTTGATACATTCATGATTCCTTAGCGAGTTCTTAAGCATCTGCTTTTAATTATTTCTAAATCTCTGTATTAGCTTTAATTGATGTTTGGTGTAAACTTGTTTGTTAATTAATTAATTAATTAATTAATTTGCTTCTATATAGTTTCATTGGTTGGATACATTAGACATGGTTCTGGAACTTCTTTATAGATAAGGACTTGTTACCTCTGTTTCTGTGAATTAATTAGTTGGATAGATTATTAATGTTCTTATAATTGGCACTTTGTTTTTTCTTTTTCTATTCTCATTTAAATTGTTCATTTTATATAGTTGATGTTTATTATTCAAATTTCATCAGAAGCAAATATTGAAAGTTTAGTCTTTGAATACGCATTCAGTTTTTGTAGTAAGAGTTAAGAAATATGAAGGATTAGTGTTACTGTATCTGAGAACTAGATCAATGACTTAGAATCTGTGTGATTGAGCGAGATATATTTTCTTAGGTAGTGTGCATTCTAGAATTGGATCTGGTGGCTCGAGGCTGCTCTGCTTGCGTGGGCAGCTATTTTTCAGTTTGTCTCTACTGACATTTTGATTTATCGTGCTACAATAGGTCTCTTCTGTTTATGAGGATTTTGGCCGCTGGCTGGTTGTGTTTTCCAGAGTTGGTTTTTGATTGGCTACAAGGTTTATTCATCATTGCTTATGGTTGAAACGACTGGAATGTGGACATATTCCCAAAAATGTCACAATGGCTATATGGGGTTTTAAGTTTTCCTTATGCAAAATTTTGCTTGAATTTTTCTTTATGATGTTTGATAAATCACTTGAATGCTTGTTTATATTCCTTGCCAAATGTAATATGCAATATAAAGTGCTTCTTCTACTCCCAATTATGAACATTAATTTAGTACTGATCATGGGTTTTTTTTCTTCTGGTTTAGTGATGTTGTATTCATAGTATGTTATGTTTTGTATTAACACTTCTCTATTTTATGGTTGCCAGGGTACTATTATTCTGCACATGGGTATGTTTTGGAGCATGACATTAGGGATATTCTATTGGAATTTTATCAGGGTACTGTTATTTGCAATGTGGGTATGTCTTGGAGCATGACACTGGGGATATTCTATTGGAATTTTTCCAGGGTACTGTTATTTTATGTATGTTTATGCATACTATCCCATTACACTGTACTTTTGTGCGACTCTATTAGTACACATCTTGTGTTAGAATTTTTTTCTTTGAATATAATTTAATGATTGAAAAACATTTATTAGTCCATTGATATTATGTTCTATGGAATTGAATATTGAAGTCCCTTATTCAAGGTATATATGGTTTGTTAGCAATTTGCCAATGGTGGTTCGATTAGTGTTACTTGGTGTAATTTGTAGTTTTGATCATGGCTACTATATCATTTTCGATCCCTTGGTGCGCATTTAAAAATTTTGGTTATTTAAAAAAAGGAAAGCTCGAGTATATTTGGTTTTAGGCACTTTACGTATGTTTTGTTGAAATTATAGATTATGCTACGGTTTTTATTTGTTGCTTATTAATAACTGTTGCCTTTTCATTTGTTTTGGGGATTGTTATTTTATGTTGTTACTTAAAAACCGCGGTATAAAACAACAACTAAAACCGTGGACTTTTAATATTTTAGGCGACAGTGTTTTAAATCCGTGGGTAAAAATTAAAAAACCGCGCTCTAAAGGAATAGGAAACGGCCGTTTATTCCACGCCTGGAAAACCGCGCTCTAAAGCCTTAGGCAACGGTTTTTTACCTTAAGAGGATGGTTTTCCATTGTTGTCTAAACCCATTTTTGTTGTAGTGCTAACAAAACAACATGGAAGCTCTACAACGGGTAAGTGTTTATCCGCTTTCATTTACCGCTTTCATATATATAACTGTATTGTGGGGCTGCTTCACTGTAAGTCTTCTTTCACATCCTTTATATACTTGTCACATATCCACTGTGTAATACTAGTATAGTTATTTAGAGTTTTCCCCGGCAACTACGTCTAAAACTAGGTAAATCCTGTTGGTCAATCTTAAATACAAACAAACTAGATCCCCTATAGGATTCCAGATACAGTCTTTCCTCCTCTTGGGGTTAAACAATATGGAACAAAGAGAAAGGCAGTATTCTCGGTGAACCTTTTCTCAGACTGTCACCCTTAGAAATTGTCAAAGAAACGCTAACTCCCCATAGATGATCTTTTCTCCGTGAATGGCATCTCTTGAGTTTCTTCCAAATTCTCGAACTTTCCTGGAATGATCTCTTCTGTGTGAATTGCATTTCTTGAACTTCTCTTGGTTTGGGGACCCACAGGCTTCCTAAAAGCAGCCCCGCCTCCTCTTGGGCGTTGTACAAGGACCCTTCGGCTTCTTAGAAGTTCTCATGTCTTCTCTTGGGCTTAATACAAGGACCCTGATGACCTCTTAAAGGTATAAGACAGAACTTAGTCATCCTTTGTTAGAGCAGTCTTTCCAGCGTCAAAACTCTGGCCATTTTAGGGTTGATACTCATCCCTTAATGCCTGTGCCTTTTCTTGGGCATTGTACAATAGATAAAACTCTAGACTTGGACAGTCTAAGCCTCTTGGGTCTCAAAGACATTCTCAAGTTTGTTTCAAACATAGGAAAAAATACCGATCACTCTGAAACCCGGTCTCTCTCATGAGAGTTCCCCATACTTGGACCCGCTTCAGGATCTTAATAATCCTCAGCAATAAGACAACTTCCTCTTGGGCTTTGCACAAATGATTCTCCCTAGCGGAGCTAACCTTTCCAGACTCTCTTATTGAGTCAACCACTTTTAGCCTCCGTCTTGGGCTTTGTACAAGACATATAAAACACTCTCTTGTTGAGTATAAAAGACTCTCTTGTTGAGTCAATCTCCTTTTAGCCTCAATCTCGGGCTTCGTACGAGACATCAAATCACTCTCTTGTTGAGTATAAAAGACTCTCTTGTTGAGTCAATCAATCTTCAGACTCTCTTGTTGAGTCAATCACCTGTTCAAGACTCTCTTGTTGAGTCAACTCTTTTAGCCTCCATCTTGGCCTTTATACAAGACACATAAAAGCACTCTCTTGTTAAGTCAAACTCAATTCAGCCTCCATCTTAGGCTTTGTACAAGATACATATAATTCTCCCCAACGGAGTCCAAAATCCCTTTTAGCCTAAATCTTGGGCTTTGTACAAGAAAGAAAGAACATTTCCCCCAGAAAAGTCAACTTCTAGCCTCCTCTTAGGCTTTGTATAAAGAAATCCCCGGTTGAGTCAATCAACCTTTTAGCATCAAATTTGTGCTTTGCTCACAGCATACAAACATCAACAATCCCTCTTTAGAGATGACAAATTCTCTCTCAGTCAAAACCCTTTAGCTTTATATCTTGGGCTTTGAACAAGATACAAATAACCCTTCAGCTTCACATCTTGGGCTTTAAACAAGATACAAATCACCTTTAGCTTTAATCTTGGGCTTTGAACAAGACACCAAAACACCTTTTTCCTCCTGTTGAATAGGAGGAACTACGATCGCTCTGATTTCCCTGTTTCACGGGAATACGTAGACATAAGATTGCAAAATATTAGCGAGCATACTAATAAAAAAACCCAAAGTCCACTACCTCCATACATCAACCAAAGAAAACCAGGTCTAGTATCCTAACCAAAAGCCTCCCGTACAGTCAATCCACTTCGTTCTTAAGCAAGTAACTAAAGACATACCCCCTTTTTTGATAGCATCTGTAAACCAACAGTTTTGACTGTTTAATCTCAGTTTGCAAGCAGGGTTAATTGGAGACATCTATTCCCCTTCCTTAATCAGCTTAACAGGATAACAAATGAATCGAACTGTAGTACCAAAGCAATAGTGATTCGAAACCACAATAATCGCGCTACACTACCTAGTTGTACGCAACCTAAATCACTCGTCAACATTATCATGTATCTCTCACACAGAGGTTATCTCTAACACAGAGTGAGACAACGACCGTATTACTCACATCGGCGGTCTCTCAGCGTAACACAAATAACACAGAAGCATTAAGTTCAGATACCCAAGTGAATATTAAGCCTAAATCTATCTCTAGAATCTAGAACCTAATAGATGTTCATCCTAAATCCGGATTCAACCCGTCCATGTCTGCAACAACTCAAACCTAAATAAAGAAAGCAACCATCAACATTAATTTGTAAAATGAGTTTTATACAACACCATGAGCAATAAATATACATATAATCAAGGTAAACTTACATACAAACTCACAACAAATGGAAATTACAAAGGGAAGAGATAAGAGGAATCAAAATCTCTCGCGGTGTCAATCACGATCCAAGAATCATCCACCCCTAATCGTCGAGTTGAAACCTCCATTGATGCTTTTCTAAGCTCTAAATATCAAAAATGAAGGTTTGATGAATTCGAAACAAATACCCCAAAACATAACCTAAAAAAAGTGTTTTTACATCTTTAAATGTGTTTTTGCCCAGACTAATTCGCCCGACGAAGTAACGGTTCACCCGACAAGCAAAGACAACATTTTCTACTACTTCTGCCTTTCGTCTGGCTCGCCCGGCGAGCTCGGGGCGAGAGCTGACAGTAACAGAAAAATTCAGCATCTTGTTTTCTTCATAACTTTCAAACCGTAACTCTGTTTGAGACCCGATCAGAAGCATCGGAAAGCTTATTCAATGCTTTATCAAACAATGACTAAATATCAATGCTTAAATACCTACAAAAATGAGATAAAAACAATTAAACTCAATGATATTTACACAAAAATACTAGTATACACTAAATATACACTTTTACAAAACACGACATTTTGGCACTTATCAAGAGTATCCATTGTATCTTGAAAGGTTTTAGAAGGTAAAGCCCACAAACCCCCTTATACAAAAAAATGAAGTTTTTAGGATAACTTATAACCAAACAACGAAAGGAGCTTGAAGCGGTTAGTCTTAAAACCAAACAAAAGCATGCTAGAAGCAGTTCGTCTTCATATAAAATGGAGATTTTACACAGGCCGATCTCGAACCAAGGCGTAGTTTTGAGTTGACTATCTTCAGAACTGAACTGAGGTTTTACACAAGCTGACCATAAACTAAACTTGGTTTTTTATTAAGTTGATCTCAAACCTACTAAGTTTTTATTTCAGACTGAACTCATAAATCAAGAGAGATTTTACACCAGGTTAATCTCAAACCACTAGAGCTTTTAACTAGTCTGAGCTCAAGAACCGTTGTGGAGATTTTTACTACCTGACTTCCATGAACCAAAAGAGAATTTTTTCCATGGCGGAGCTCACGAACCAAACGAAGACATAAACAAAACCTCAAAAACATACAAGAGATTTGTTAATGGTTTAGATCCTAACCAAAATAATAACTTCCTATGGAATAATTATTTACTCAAGATAAAATTCAACTCTTGGTAAATTTACAATAAAGCCCTCACACAAAACAAAGTTCCTCATTGAACTCAAGAATGCTCTCAAAGCATTATGACTTAAATATGTGAGAAAAGTATGAATGATTTAGAGAGATTTTGAGTGAAAAGAAAAGTACTATCTTCACATTTACTTTATGATTTGAGATGATAAATAAGCTTCCTATTTATAGACTAAGAATTGGTGTGAATTTGGAATTAATCCATATGCCAAATAAATTATCTAATCGATTAGGCATTGAAAATAATCAATTATTGCTGCCCAAAATGGAAGGTATAGATATAGAGTCATTTTCAATCATTATAAGATCATCATAATTGATTATCGACTCAATTCTCCATCATCTAATCGATTATACAGTTGCAAAAAGTCTCATAATCAATTGAATAATTTCCCAACCTACTGACTAGGCTCAATTTTTTTTGGTGATTTTAATTAAAAAAAAGAGAGGCTTAAAAATATTTTTAGTGTATGTGATTAAGCCATAATACATCCAGAAACGCCCTTATTTCTTTACAATACATTGATCACTCATTAAGACACTATCAAACGAGATTTCACACTTCCTCACTTTCATACTCTCAAGCTTCAAGTCTAGACATTATTATATTTGAATTTAACATCAAACAAGAGCCTTAAATCTTCTTGAAGAAGCTTGAGATATCTTAATATTAATTACCATCATCTGAAAGTTTGACAGTTAAATTACCAGTGATGATCAACCTGGAGTCTTCACTTGAGAATCGTTGAACTATAATGTTGACTTTAAAACAAAATTGATTTAGGAGGATAACTTGACCTGCCATCTTATGCATCTTTGACCGCGTGAGCTAACTTCAGCAATTGCTTGACTTCAAGTGTTGTCATCATCAAAACCATAACATCGTTAAATCTAGGCAACTACTGATTGATGTTGCAGTCCTTATTAGTACCATTTTAGTTATAATGATTTTGAATTTGCGTGTATATGCAATTATTTGATTTATCGTGTATTTGTTCTTTGTCAATTGTATGAATATGCATTATTGATGTAATTAATGCTTGTAATTCATTTAGAATCATTTGTATTTGTTTTCTTCGGCTATAACTAGTTTTGTACCTTTAAGAACCTCTTCATTCATTGGTTTAGTAGTTATATCTAGGATAATGCTCTTTTTTTAGCCTAGTTATTTGTTTTGTATCAATGTATTAAGTATTGCTCGAATCACA
This sequence comes from Lathyrus tuberosus, assembly GCA_022829125.1. NCBI lineage: Eukaryota > Viridiplantae > Streptophyta > Magnoliopsida > Fabales > Fabaceae > Lathyrus > Lathyrus tuberosus. The sequence continues at coordinate 309,762 of JALAZF010000199.1, read as the reverse complement.
AGTTAGAATTCTTGAATCAAGGTTGCAAAGACATTTGATTCGAACCATTCATAAGTGTGACTCGAATCATGAAGTCTTGTGAAAGTTGGGAATTGGCTCTGTCTCATTTTAGTCGAAATATAGAAGAGTGTGATTCGAATCACAACTCTACTTGACTCTAATAATAAGAAACACATGACTCGAAGCATGGCTTTATTCCTTTATTTCCAATCTTTGATTTAAGTTATTGTTTTTTTTATTCAAATCATTACTTTATGATTTGATAAAAACTCTTGGTCTTTATTTTTTTTTAGAATGTCTACATTCTTGCACCATAATTCTCATATCTCTTTTGTTTTTTGTTTATGATAGAGAGAGTGTATTCAAGTGATAACATCTCTCTGGAAATTGTGTGGTAACATAATCTCTTGTAAAATTATTGTATGTTTTTTGTAGTAGAACAATAAATCAAGGGAGAGAGAGAGAGGGAGAGGGATAAAGAGAGATGATCAATCAATTGATGAAATTGATCAATCTCTGAATAGTCACCAAGAGCCTAGAAACCTTTTTTTTGTGCCAAAAACCTTGAGAGAACCAAGTGTGTGTTCTTCATTCACCAACACCTATCTCTTTATTGATACCTTCTGATTATCCTCTTAGAATGTGGACCTTATGAGAATGAGCTATGTGTGTGTGAGATTCTTCAGATAATATTCATCATCTTCAACCTTTGTCAAAAACCATTGTTATGGATATCAAACTCTAAATATTGAGTGTGAGAGGTAGACTAAAGGTACATTAGGGAATATAATGTTTTTCTTTGATGTTATGTTTTTGTGTATAAGGAAGAAGAATCCTTTCTTGGACATGGATTGTAGTGTTGTGTACTCTCTTTCTCCCATATATCCCTTTAATTTTATGCATTTGTTATGTAAATGTTACATCATAGCATGGTATGTATGTCATCTAGGTTAGATCATGCTTATATCGATTTCTTATGTAAGCATAGGTATGTGTTACATCAAACCTATTGAATCATATTCAAGTCAATTATCATTAAAAAACATGTATATGTTGGGATATTAAATTACTTGGATCAAACAGCTTAAATTATTTAATTTATTTATGTCTTTGAAAGGATCATGTTTTTAGTGACACCATTGAAATATCTTGGTTAAAAATCATATTGATGAGCTTCTAATCTTCCATCTTATTTTGTTTTCGCTTCCGCCCATAAAACTATGATTTTGTGTTATAAGTTTTTGAAATTGTTTTTAAAGAGGATTGGTTCATTCAACCCCCCTCCCCTTTCTATACCATTTCTTATTTGTATTACCAACCAACAAGTGGCCTCAGAGCAAGGTTTTTGTATCGGGTCTAAACGACTTCAAAAGTTGGGAATATAAATTCATTTTGATCCTAAAAAGTTTATTTTGGAAGCTTTCTCATCTAAGTAGAAACCAAGCATGTTTCATTGATTTCCTAATGATTGAGTCATCGTTGACTAATCAATTTGGAATAATGTCAAGTAATTATCTACTAGAATTTTATATTATCGTTAATGGAATTAAGAAATTCTCTAAGTTTGATTCATCCAGGATTGAACAAACAAAATTTTAAGTTGTGTGCAGGATTGACCAAAAATCTAGTGTTATGTCCTTTATTTTGTGTTGATTAAAAGCTAAAAATGTACTATGATGTGACAATTATTTTGAGTTATGGAGTGTCGGGCAAAGAAAGAAGAATCATCTCCTATTTACCTACTATTCCAAGGTCGTTGTGAAAGAAGATGAAGACAAATTATAAAAATTGGGAATGTTCACTGATTTATCAACCAATTACCAAAGGAATCAATGTATAAAGTTTTGAAAGGGTCGTATCATTGTCAAAGTGTTGAATGAATTATCTAAGATTGTCAACCATTTATCCAACAATGAAGTGACTAATAATTAGTTTATTCCTAAATTCTAATCAAAGATAATCAAAACATTTATTGTACGAGTTAATCTAGTGTCTTATGAAGGAGTGTCTGATAGTGTATTTCATATGCATAAAGGAGTTGTATCCATTTTTATATGATTGATAATATTTTGCCTTTGATATATTTGTTATTATTTAGTAATCATTTATGTGTGTAACAAGTTAATCATACACCGCCAAAATTGGTATGATCGTTCCAACCTCCTTCATTCTTCTTGTAGTATGCTTATTTTTTTATTACTTTTATGTGCTAAATGTGATATTTGTGTGAAATGTGTGTATGTGCTATTTTTTCAATTTATGTTTCATTCATTTGAGCGCATTGCGTATCTATTTATTATTTCATATGAGCATTTATCATTCATTCACAAATTAATCAAATAATTTTGATTCATTTCATTAAATATCTTTTCTTTCTTTTTTTAACTTTACATTTCATTAAAGTTTGTTTTTCTTATTAAATTTGCATCTTTTCATTTTAAATATTTTTCAAAAATGTCCTTCTTGATTCGACTCAAGTTAAAGCACGTGACTTGAATCACAAATGCCAAAATTCTAAAGGAAAATGCACCTATTAAAATTTGATTCGAATCAAACTTATTTTTTATTCAAATATGGCTATTTTCCTCTAAAAAATTACTTTATTCGACTCATGCCTTACACATGATTCAAATCCTAGTTTTTGAAATCCTTTTTTGAATGTGTGACCATTCGCTACCTCCTTTTCAAACCAACTCACTTACTTTCAAATCATTGCATGCCATTTCGTTTTATCTTAAAACCCATCTTCTCAATTTTGAAAATTTCATCATCATCATTTATTTCATTTCATAACAATTATCATCTCATTTCATCGCAACCCATCTTCTCCAAGACCTTCAATCACCATCATCACCAAGAGTTCAAATCAACAAGCTTGTTGGGTATGAATATGAAAGTAGAAAAATAGTCTAGAAGGGGGGTGAATAGATCCAAATTTAAAAATTCAACCGCCGTTTTCCAAAATCAAAGTGTTTTAAAAAAAAGTTGCGAGCGGAAGTGTGTGTGTGTGTGTGTGTGTGTGTGTGAGAGAGAGAGAGAGAGAGAGAAAGATAGAGATGGCACCAAGATTTATAGTGCTTCAGCGTTCGTCCTCGCTTTACCTATGTGCACTCTTCAATGGTTTTCCATTGGAACCTGTATAGTTCCTTGTTATTTGACAAATATTTCAAAGAGTTCATACAATCACCAATCCATAATACAACTAAGAAAATAAATCTCCTAATTTGGATCTTGCCTTGTATACAACACGCTTGCCAAACTCTTCCCGTAATCTTTACTCGAATACGTTTCTTGAATCTTCCAATAACATCAATTCTGCTCCAAGCCTTCGTGTGTAGCAATAAACCCCTTGATCCTACTGATTCCTTAAGAAGTGAAGTTGACCTAAGATTTGAGAAGAACTCCACCTTATCTCTAGCCTTCCACACAGTTACTACTAAGGCAAATCTAGAGAGAAGAATCTGCTTCTTTTCACTGGAATTTGTCACCACAATTGACAATCCCTCAATTTTGCTAACAACCTAAAAAAGTCAACAAGATCTCTAAGAACGATTAGTTTCAAGTACGCGCCCCCTTAAGTCAATCTAATAACTCTTGTTATCAAGATCTTAACTCAATTGAAATTGAAGATGTAATAATTTTGCAGCAAGACTTTGAACATTCAAAATAGAGGAAATTAATTTTCACTAAAAATCACACTGAAAAATATGTTCAAAATGATAGATGTTATGATGAGACATAATAACAAAAGGCTTTTATATGTGCTTGAGATTAAGCACACAAAATGGTTGAAAAAGTTAGTTAGGTTCAAATCAAGAGAAAAATATGATTTGAATCAAATGAGCAAAATGAAGTGGAATGGAAGAAATAACTGATTTTTGAAAATATTACCAGTTAATTCGGATCAGACAAAGAGTGATTCGAATAAAATGCCACGTGATTCTAATCATGTTTAAAAATTGATTTGAATCAAATGACACAGAACTGAAAAAGAATTTTAAAAAATGAAATTGATTCGAATCATGTACAAATATTGATTCAAATCAAATTAAACAGAATCTGTCCCCAGGAAAACGATCAGAATCAAGTGTAAAATTTGATCAGAATCAAATGACTGAGTATCACTTCTACCTAATTTGATCAGAATAAAAAATTCAATGTAAAACAGAATTATTTGAATCAATATTGTAAAATTTCAAATTTTCAAATTTTCAAAATGACTTTGAGATTTTAATTTTGAATCAAAGTTTAACCAAAATACAAAAAGATTTCATTCCACTAATATATGCTATTGATAAAAAAAACATTTTGATCAAGATCAAATCTAACCAAAGTGTTATGCATGCTAAAAAAATGAATCATTTCAAACTCGATTATGAGAAGTCCAATCATGAATGAGACTCAACGAATCGAAATAAAATTAAAGATGAATGCGATAAGATAGACAAGAAAATAACCGGATATAGAAGCTCTCCCTAAGTGAAGTAGGGACATGCAACAACAATCTCCCTCTTTTATTATGCTTGACAAGCTTTCACTTAGAATTCAATCGACCTTTGAGTACAACGTGTATGTCCCCCCTGAAACATTGCACAAACTACTCATATCATAAACATGCATAAAACAATTTTAGACTCATTACAACTTCTTCCCCTTTGACAACATCAAAAAGATATAGTTCAGAATACGTCTAATACCAAGGAAACAACAACTAATAGATAATTCCAAAGAACAATCATTACACCATTGCATCTACACCTTTTCACTCCACGGTTCCTCAGACTCGTCGAATAGTAAGAAACTACTTTACTTAACTTAGATGAAGATGACATATTTCTGAGATGGGTGAGGGAGACGAATAAGAAGAAGAAGAATGATAGGAAGGAATAAGAAGAAGAAGATGAAGACGGTGAACAAAGGGATTAGGGTTCACACTTTATTCCTCTATTATTTATGATAACAAAACAATTATTCCAACTCAAACTGACGTGGCCATGACAAGGATCCCAGTGGTATGCCACATCACCCTCCGTTAGAGGAAACTAACGGGAAGAACCATTTTTCAGGACGGAAAACTTTATGGGGACCATTGTTTGAAGAAATTTTTTTGAGGGATTATAATTGAAAGTTGCCATATTTATAGGGACCTCATACATATTTAACCCTAAATTGTATTACTCATTGAATACCTCGATTTTTCGTAGGATTCATAATTGTCGATTGACCAATTCTATTAAAATCATTGACTTTTTACTTTGATTTTGTTTCTATTCGACAACTCCCAAAATTTGCTAATAATAAATATACACAAGTGAAATAAATCTTATTTTCAAAATCTTTTTTTTTTGTCAAAAAGTTAACTTCGAGTAGCTATTTTTTAAATCTTATGATAAAAGTATTTTAACTTTTAGTTAACTTTTTTAAAATTAGTTTACCTACTAAAGTTTAGCTTTTAGATTAAAAAAAATTGTACTTATATTTATTGCATATTTACGGTCTTTTATTACTAGCATCCAAACGGGCACGGTTTGTCCGCTTTTATAATATACACATGCGTTGAAACATAAACATATTAACAATTAACAAATAATCATATAAAATAAACATCAATGAAACAAAGTAGGATTGAAATAAACATTACAATTAACAAATAATCATATGAAATAAGCATCTCTCCTCTCTTCTTAGTTATTGATAATTAAAAATTTTAATACATAGTAAAAATTATTTGTTATATGGTATGGGTACTGTCACACCTCGAAAAAATCGCTTAATCGAAGACACGACCCTTCGCGCGAAAGGCGCGGAACGGTTCGACATAGTCACCACCGAACTTTATTTATCCCAAAAGAGGGAAAGGAAAATATCGAGAAAACCTTTAAGGGAGGATAAGAACATGGTCGTCGCAACCACATTCTGGGTTCGGAAGTCAGTTACGTGAGGGGAAGGTACGCGCACCCCCTCACATTCGTTGTACTCAACGGGAACCTCTTGATTCAAATCGCGATACTCGTTAGCTAAGCTTGTTTGTTTTCTTCTCTATGATAAATGGAAAACGGTAAGATAAAAGGGAAGGATGCTAAGGGGGAATGGGTGGTTTAAGGATAGAGTGCTCGGCAAGATCATCACAATCTTGTGCCTACGTATGCTCATTCGGACGAGAATAAGTAATCAGAGCAATCGTAGTTCGACTACGGGGTTTGACGAAACAAGATGGAAGTATGGAAAAGGTGAAAAAGAAAAAGTGTGCTCGCCAAGATCATCGCAATCTTGTGCCTACGTATCTTTACTCGAACAAGAATAAAGAATCAGAGCAGTCGTAGTTCGTGGTAGGATCACGAAAAGAGGAGAGTTGGTTTGTTTTAAAGGCGTCAATTGCTCACACACGAGTAAGAGAACCCGCACCTAAACAACTGAAGAGAGATCAAGGACTTGAACCCCCATTTTTCACCTCGAAAAAGAGTTGCGATAGTTGTAGTCATTTTTTAAGTTTATTTGTGAAAATCCGCTTGACGTTGGATCAAGGGTTTATTTGTATGCGAAGAGGTTAGAAAAGAGTTTGGTTAGAGGTTAGTTTGAAAATGGCTCGACGACGAATCGAGGGTTTGGTTGAAAAGAGGTTGTTTTGAAAATGGCTCGACGACGAATAGAGAGTTTGATGAAAATGGGTGTGAGAATCGATCCTAGTCCCTAGGGGTGCTCCTAGTAACGAAACCACGATGAATTGTGAGAGTGTGTGCATTAGGTTGATGTGAATGCTAATGAGCAATCGACTTATGGAGGGTGTTTTGAAAAAGGGGGCTCGATGACGAATCGAGAATTAGTTTGAAAATGGGTTGCCTATGCTAGTCCCTAGGGGTGCTCCTAGTAAACAAACCACAATCAAAGAAATAACGAATGCATACATCAGAATGGGAAGCGGGGTACATGTAAAGTACAAGGGATAACATGAAATAAAAGGTCTCATTGTAAGGTAGCCCAAGAGAAAGCCGTGTGTGTGCAAGGTGTCCTAAACTAAGTCTTGAGCAAGAGTCGGACAAAAGCTCCAAGCAAAGGATAGTAACCAACAGTCCACCAATTAGTGTTTTTTATTGTTTTGATAATTGTTAGTGTGTTTTTGAATATTGTATGAACAAAGAAAATGGTTAGATGAACAAGATATGAATATGATATGAACAATGATAATAAGATAATATGAACAATAATATAATCAAGATAATATGAACAAGATATAATATTGGCATAAAAGTAAATCAAGATAATATTGACAGAAAGGTAAAGTTAGTTGTTAGTTGATTAGTTGTTAGGAGCAAATCATACGGGACATGTAGCGCTAAACCATCGTAGCACGATCTATGACGAAGATCACACTATAAGAGGATGCGCAATTTGATCTTTGTGCTAAAACATGATGGAGAAATGATATTGAGGATCATTCTCCAATTGAATCGTGCCACACAAAAAGAAAAGGTGACAATCTCGTCTTAATCACAAACTTTCGTCGATTAATCGAAGGTAACCTATCACGATCTCAAAGTATAGAAAGAGATCTCAATGATCACTCACTACAGATTTGAAATAATGAAGGTTAATCGCTTCAACCATCAACATTCGTGAATAGAAAGACTTCATCGATCGAAAATAAGAAGAAGATAAAAGAAGATGCGAAATGAAGTGAAAATCGAAATGAAATCGAAATGGTCTCGTCTTAATCAAGATTTAATCGAGAAATCAATAATCTATGATATTTGACTTTCATTGACCAATAAAAAAGAAAAGTGGCCTCATATTAATCAAGATTGTAAATCGATTTGAAGAAATCAACTAATCATGATTTTTGTTTTATCATTGGCCAAAAAATAAAGCGAAATCGAATAGAATGTTAAAATGAAATGGAAATATAGAAATGAAACGAAATCAAAAAGAAAATAGGAAATGAAATCCCAAAATTAAAAGGTGAAATCTAAAGAAATTACGTTTTACCTTATAAACAAATATTGAAAAATCAAAACAAGATAATAAAATAATAAAAAGAAAAAGAAAAAAAGCAAAAAAGAGAATGGAGGGGTGTAGGTTGAATGATAGTGTGAGGAGACAAGATCAGATGGGCTTAAAGCCCATATCATCATAAAAGGAGCAACTGAGTGGCGGTGAAGTTTTTCTTGTGGGTGTGTGGAATCAAAAAAACGGACCCTAAGACCCAAGTCCAAGAAACGGGAAATCATCATAGAATGTGGAACATCTACATATCTCACCGTTTTCTGTGATTTATTTGAGAAACACAATTAACATAAAGTCAAAAGCATCGGTCAAAACAAGGCAAAGTTCCAAAATAAAGTTCTAATCTGAATGAGAAAAACCAAGGATGAAACAACAACAACAACACAATGCATCAACCTTCAATGTCTCTTCGTCTTCATCCTCTATTCGTCTCACTCTCTCCTTCTGGTTCTGTTTCGATTTCCTCTTCCCTGTGTTTGTTTCGAAATGGGTTCTACGTTTGGGTTCTTTTCACCTCCTACCTCATCTCTTTTCGGTTCTGTTTCAGATTTTGGTTGATTTGTGGGTTGTGGTTGGAAAACGGGTTTGAGAATAGGTGTTGGTTTGGAAACTCTCTTTCTCCGGGTTTTGATTTAGAGTGTGTGAAGGGTTGCTATAGAGATTCGTTTGGGTTGTCGTTGAAGTTGAAAAGGGTGACGGGTGGTTGAAGGAATATTGAAGGTGATTTAAGGTTGTATGAAGGATTGATTGGAGAAGATGGAGAAATGGTTTAGTGAAGGAGAGGTGGAGAGGATTTTCTGTTAGGATTTTAGTAGAGGTTTGTTGGCATTTTCAAGCTTCCAATCAGAGTGAGAGCAGGGTCGATTTTATAGGAGTTGAAGAGGGGTAGAATGGGAATAGGTTGAGGAATTATAGTTGTGATGCATTTGTGACTGATTTTTCCGTTTTACATAATCTTTTCCATGCGTATTTTCCATTTTGTCGCGAATGGTTTTGGACCGTTTTGCGGTAGCAGGCTGCTGAAGGTGCTGCGGTTTGTGTCTCGCGTGGTCACGAAAACGTACAGGTTAGTTTTGGCAAATTGCAATCCGTTGATGGGTGTGTATGGTTTGCGTGGGACCATGGTGTGGTAATTGCTTTGTTATGGTTTTGCATTTGTTTTGCTGTGAATCGTGGAAAGCGGGGTGTACGTGAATCATGGTTGGCCTGCGTGATGAGTGAATTGGTTGTGTGCGTTGTGGTCATGTGTTGCATAATGGCTGTCCAATGCTTATTGTGGCAGAAAAATTGTTGTGGTGCAAGCTTGATGAGTGTTATGCTGCAGGATTCCTATCAAAAAAATTTTTTTACGTTGCTGTTGGTTGTGTCTTGCCATAGGCCGTGTGAATGATGTATATTAGCTCATGTTGCTTGTTGTAATTTTGTGCAGGTTCATAAACAAGAAAGATGGTTCATGACTTTGGCTTGTGTGGGTGATGGCAAGGTTGATAGCTCATGATGGTTCTTGGCATGGTACGGCTCCATCCAATCATGGCCATGTACTGAATTTTGGAATACAATTTTTTGTAATTTTGCCATGTAATTGGACTAGTGAAATGGGCCTAATAATATAGGTAATGTTTTATTGAATTCATGATCCAAACCTTTTTTTGTGGACACTTTTTTTTGTATGATAATGGGTTTGAATTTTATTTTTGTAACCTTTCTTGTAATGGGCTTTAAGATGAATCAATGATTTTTGAAATTTGAATATGGACATTCTTAAAAAATGAAATCCCTTGTCATGCTACTTCACAAACTTGCATTTACGATTTTGAGTGCCCTTGAGAAAGCCTTCATGATTTAGGATCTAATATAAGCTTGAAGAAAAAATGCTCGTCGTAACCAAAGTCTTGACTTAATCTTGAGAATGAACAACCATGAATCAATCTCAAATTTTTCTTGAACTTTAATGGAGTCAACTTGAATTCTCTATTAAAATGAATAAAGTCTTGAATCACTTCTTGAAATTATGATCAATCACCACTGGATCATGTACTTTGAATCCATTAAACCTCGAATTCACTGAATCAATCTGAACTTAACCTTGAACTTAGCCCCTTAAATCATGATGAACCAAATCTTTCAACCTGCTTTGAAATTTGAACTAGGACATGAAATATGAAACTCAACCAACTGCGCGAAACCCTAGCTGGAAGTGCACTGAATTCTGATGATTATCAACCATGAAGCACTATGAACTTGACACAGCCTGATAACAAACCCTAATTAGGAGTTCAGACCCACACCACTTAAATCATGCATACCCTGATCTTGATCAAGCAACAAACCCTTGTCTGATCATTGAACCTTAACCACTACAACAACCAGAAACAACACACATTCTTTTTTTGAATTTTTCTGAATAATGGTTTGTGGATGGAAGTACAGATGAAAATATACACAGGTAGGACAAATTTGGGGTATGACAGATGCCCCTATCTAATTGGCTTAAACCGAGCAAGATGAACTGCTACGACGTTCGTTCTTTCGAGGTAGAAGTCAATTAGATATGAAGAAGACCACAAATTTGTCCGAAAAGAAAGAAAATGATGGGGGGTTGAAATGATGGGGGGTTGAATACACTAAAAAAATAGTATTAAATTAACATTATAATGAGGATAAAGCAATGGGAAAATTATAAAGAGTGACAATAACACAAAAACAACAGTGTTTAGCAAATCAATTTTGCTTTAAAACAATTAAGAAAATAGCAATTAATTTGTGTGTAGCTTTGCAAAATAAAAGCGATAAAATTTTGAAAAGATGTAAGGACAAAACCTAGAAAAACCCAAAAAATTATTAAAATTATAAAAAAAATAAATTAACTGGGCAAGAATGCCTAATAATAAATGCGTTAATTAAAATAATTATATACCTTTTAGAAGCAAAAATAATTAAAATATTGTAACAAAAATATTTTTCTTCAGTTGCATTTTCATATGTGTGATTATAAATTGAAATAGAAACTGCAAGTAGAAAAGTTATGAACCTTCATTTATTGAGTTAAGATTGATTTAAGACTATCAAATAAAATATTCAACAAAAAAAATTAATATGACTAATTGATATGTAACACCTTTATCTCCTATTCTTATCTCCTCTTTTATTCTCTTGTCAACTAATGTTAATCGATAGTACACAATATATCTTTATTTTATCTCTCTTTTTAAGTCTGCACTTTGATTTTACTTTTGCAAGAAGTGTCTAATTATTCCCAAATCAAAAGTTTCAAATATGCATTTATATGTATCTGCTCAATTTTAATATAAACGTGATATATATATATATAATTTAAATGCCATTCTCTCACACACAAACATAATTTTAAATAAAATATTGCATAATGAGACAGGAACATAATATATAAGGGACTATCTTGAGTTTTCAAGATATCTGATGAAATAATACATTAGGCTGTCAAAATCAAAGAACTTAACTTACCATAGTCATGTCATGGTGTGTTAAAATTAATGGTAGCACGTATTATTTCTTCCATGGATTTTTTTTTTCACATGTTTGTGAATTTCAGCCATAACGTGAATGTTTTCTTAGTCTGGGTGGGTGTGATCTTGATTGGAAATAAGCTTCATCTCCTCTTCAAGAATAAAAAGATCATTGATCAAAATTGAATAAATGAAAAAATTATAGAATGGAAAAAATTTCAAAAATATAGTATGTTGATTAAGAAAGAGATGAAATTTAGAAAAAAGAAATAGGAGAGGTTTCTTAACTTGTCACAATCGGCGGTTAATGGAAGTTATAGATGTAAGTTTTTTTGTGAGAGATAGAAGTTAGTTATTCAATTGGTAACCAACAAAAGTTACCAACCACTCGAGTTATTTATAAAAAAGATAAAGGGCAATTTTGGAACAAAAATAAGCCACTTCAAAATTTTGTATTCCCTTTATATATACTAGCGTCCAGCGTGCCCGTCTGTCCGCTTTTATTAATGCACAGGCGGGTCAAAATATAAACAGTATTTTTTATGTCTTTATATTTATTTTAATTAAATCATTTATAAAATAAAAAAAAAATAATATAGTGAAAAAGATATTCAAACCACCATATAGCAGTTAATAGAAGAGAAGTTAGATTTTAAAACAAAAACTAATTAAAGAGAAGTTGAAATTTAAAACAAAAACTAAAAAAGGTATAATATGAAGAAAAAAATAGGCTACACCAAATGCCACGTTTTTCTTTTATATATAATATAGATAATTATAGATAATATTAAATAACGTCTTTTAGATCTTTCCAATACATATATATTTTCATAAAAAATAAGTTAATAATATTCACTTATTAAGGAAAAAATAGTTTAGATATCTTTATTATTAATTTTATCAAAACTCAAATATTTTGAATTAATGTTATAAAAAGTTTTATATTGTCAATCTATCATTCTCTTGTGACATTTTATGGATAATTAAAATAGAAGTCAAACATCTAATCACTATAATTAATTAATTATGTAAAAAAAGTTATAGACATTGTATATTAATTAAATTTGAAATATAATAAAATACTTTGCAAATAATCATTAAAATAATTAACTTATAATGAATTTAATATTTCATATTTATAAAATTCTAATGTTTTTTATTTAAAATTATTTGCTTGTCTAAATAGGTATATTTGATTATTTTATTTTTTTGAATAATCACTTAAATGAAAAATCTTGAATTAAAAAAAGGGTTAAATATGTTTTTAGTTTCTATAAAGTTTAAAATTTCATTTTTAGTCCCTCCTGGGTTTTGACAACGGTTTTAGCTGGTTTTGGCAACGGTTTTTTTGTAAAAACCGTTACCAAAAGGTAGGGAAGGACTAAAAATGAAATTTCAAACTTTATAGAGACTAAAAACATATTTAACCCTTAAAAAAATCAAGTAACCATAGAAAATGACAATTCTAACAATACTTATTTCTATTAATATATAATAATACCTTTTCAAAAAAATAACATTGATTAGAATCATAACTAATATGCATACTATCTCTCACATGGAAAACACTAAGTTTGCAATTCAATGTAAGAACGAGTTGGAAAGATGAAAATTGAGCAAAATAAAAATTTAAAATGCAGCAGCATAAATCAAGTAACCATAGAAAATGACAATTCTAACAATACTTATTTCTATTAATATATAATAATACCTTTTCAAAAAAATAACATTGATTAGAATCATAACTAATATGCATACTATCTCTCACATGGAAAACAGTTTGCAATTCAATGTAAGAACGAGTTGGAAAGATGAAAATTGAGCAAAATAAAAATTTAAAATGCACCAGCCGGGAATCGAACCCGGGTCTGTACCGTGGCAGGGTACTATTCTACCACTAGACCACTGGTGCTTCGTGCTTTTAATATGACAATTAACCCTTATAGTGTTTTACGTTGATGGTGACCTTTTAAAAAACAACACAATGACTACTATTTTAATTTAATAAAACTGGAATTGGGTAGAAAATTGAAATGTATAACAATATTGTGTGGCAAATAAAGTGAAAAGTATAACTTTTATAAAAAAAATAGATATGAATATATTCTCTTTTCAAAGTTATGTGTTTTAAATATTCTTCCTTCCACCAACTTTAATCAAAATAACTTAAGGCACAATGTATAGTGAGTAGTGGATGATGATAAGATAATAATAACAAAGAAAATAATAGGGATTAGAGAAAAAGTAGATTAAAAAATATACAAATGTTAATCATTACAATATTATTCTACTCATATCTTTTACTAGTTTTATTCTCTTTTTACTTGTTACTCCCTCCGTCTCATAAAAAGTGTCATATTTGAGCAATGCGCGGTTCTTAAGAAAATGATTAGATGTGTTGGTTGTAGTGAAAAAATTAATGTCATTTACTAAAATACCCCTATTAAATGTAGTTGATAAAGTAGTTGAATAAAGTGAAATTTAATAAATAGGGGTATAGTAGTGAAAAAATAATTATTATTATAATATTGATAATGTAAATGGACAATTATTTTGAGATAAATAAAAAGTGCAAATGAGACACTTTTTATGAGACGGAGGGAATATAAGCAATTGTGCCTGCACTTACCAATAGCCATTCATAAAGCACAAACAAATGGCAACCCTTGTTTTATGCACCCAAGAAGTTGGTATCTATTCTTCTCTTAATAAAACTTTCTTTATATTAATAATGGATAATAATAGAGTTTAATCAACATGCATGGTCTAAATAAAAAATAAAAAATAAAAAATAAAAAATAAAAAATGAAAGTTCCTTGTTGCTTCTATTTTATTTCAACAATTCAATATATATAGTATTAGTAACACTATAGCACCAAAACTTGTTATCTTCCCCCTAGCACAATGCACTCTACCTACTCTTCACTTCCCTTTCTCGCCATTTTCCTTTTCCTACTTCCTTCTCTAATCCAATCTCAAATGTGCCAAAGAAACTGCGGCAAACAGCCTCTCCGGTACCCCTTCGGAGGCGGCCCCGGCTGCGGCGACCCTCGCTTCCAACCACACATAACATGCAACCAACAAAAACTCACTTTCACAACACACACAGGCTCCTACCCCATCACCTCAATCGACTACACAAACCAAATCATACACATTTCAGATCCCTCCATATCCACATGTTCTTGCACCTTACCTAGCAAAGGCTTCGGCTTAGATTGGAACGCGCCGTTCACCTTTGACGATAGCACCGTTTTCGCTTTAGTAGATTGCTCCATGAACTCATCATCCATATGCAAATCAAGAAGTTATGATGATGGAAACAATGCTAAGCTTCAATGTGATCAAAACACACAAATTTGTGATGTTATGTATTCTTGTAGACCTATTAGTACTAATATTAATCTCCCGATTTCGACGTGTTGTGTTTATGCTCCGGTTAATCTCGGTCCGTCTTTTGAAATGGATCTTCAGAAGCTTCAATGCAGTTCTTATACAGGTTTTTATAATTACAATGATCAACAAGTTGATCCTGAAAAGTGGAACTACGGAATTGCACTTAAGTATAAGTTTAGTGTCACAAATGATTATCCTAGCTCATGTGAAGCTTGTGAAAGAAGTTATGGATTTTGTGGATATAGTGCAGCTTATAATTCATTTTTATGCAACTGTCCTAATGGAATTAACACCACTACAGATTGCTTCTTCATATCTTATAATCATGGTTTTAGAAATGGTAAGCAAAATTATCATTCTTTTAATTGCACCAATATGTGATAGGGTCAAAATCGTCTAGTGTATGACATTGACACATGACACTGACACATTGACACATGTTATTAGTATCAATACTAATAACGATACATGTAATTATATTCGGTTGCTTTAATTTTTTAATTTTTTTAATAATGTCGGCTGGTTAATGTTATGATAATGAAGTTTATTTTACTATTAATTTTTAATGATTTGTTTTGATCTCTATGTTTTTTTAGGGTTTGCTTGGTTGATCTATGTTGTGGCATGGTGTTTGGTTGGGCTCATCTTGTAAGTTATGGATGGTTACTTCAAGAATGAAGTTGATGATCACGCAAGATTGTAAAGGGTTTAAAAGCTTTGAGTGTATGGAATTTTTATGTGGAGAACTATGTATGATTAAAAGAATTAGGCCATTTATTTCTTGTGTCCTATTGTGGCAAATGTGTGCCAATGCAATTTGTATTTGACTAATTTGAATCTTATGTGTTTTTTATGTTATAAAGTCGGTTAAAAAACTAAAATTTGCTCTTTATTTATTAGAGATCAAAATGAGTTCTAAATATTTCTTTTGTCACAAAGAGTCTTCTTTCACCTTTAGAATGCTAGAAGCATTGATAGACCGATGGAATTGGGTTCCAAATCTTATGGCTTTTAAATCTATCCATTAAAGAAGAATCTATTCCTTTGTCGAACACTTTTTTCTTTCTACTTTATATGTGCCTGCAAATTTATTCTAAAGTGCATTGGCATTTATTTAGGAAGTTTCATCTGGAAAGCACCATTTTGCTTATGTGAGACTAGCAATTTTCGATAATATAGGGTTTTTCCTTGAAGAAGGAAAACATTTTGGTATAAGGAAAAAAACAGTTAATTGATAACTTCACTTTATTTATATAAATATTTTGTAATAATATAAGTAAATTAAATATAAAAAATAAAGATATTTAAGTATTATCATGATTTTCATATTATATTTAGAACCCAACTTAACTAACAATTTAATTAATGATTTACTAGTTTGATATAATTTATTCTTACAAAACTGAATGACTAGTAAGATGTGAGATGTTATTTTATATAAATTTCTTTTAGGTTCTATCTATAACTTAATACACCTCTCACGCTTAATAATAGTAGGTTTGATGTGTCCATATAAATTGGGAATTGTCTATGGTTTGATTTATAATCTTTGATACCATATTATATTATAATTTAATCTAGATCATTTCTTAATACACCACTCAAGTTTCTTATACACCACGTGAAATTTCGTTTTTGCCCTCCAGTTCCGGATGTGCACATCCGGACGCACCGTTTTTTTAAAAAACGTTGCCTTTTTCCGGATGTGCAAATCCGGAATGACAATTTACACGTATTCCGGATGTGCACATCCGGAAAAATGGTATATTTATTTTAAAAAATAATAATAATATGTATTTTAACAGAGTAACGATCATTCAGCAATCGTGACAAACATGACCACTGTAACCATAAATTATGTAACGCCCCAGTTTTGGTTAGTTTTATTTAATCGAGTCGTTTTGATTATTTTATTATTATATTATTTTATTTTTTACTTTTATTTGGAAATATGTTATTTTTCATTGTTGGGATATTTTATCGCGTTTTGGGAATGTTTGCGAGATATTTGAGTGTAGGGGTAATTGGGTCATTTTGCTTTACGCGTATGGCTCAGGGCAATACGCGTATGGCCAGGAAGATTGCAGAATTGTGTTTTTTTGGCGATTACTTTTTTTGTTCAGTCCGTAACTTGTGTTCCGATTATCCATTTTTTAACATTCCTGGTATCGTTGAATAGCTATTGAACTGTACTTTCTTATGATGATGGTTTTGAGATTGTTGACCGATTTAATTAAGTCGGGAATTTGGAATAGTGTCGTTTTGTCGACTTTTACCGTTTCAATTGTGCGTAATTGATGTGTTATCATGCAATGTGCTGGTGGTATATGTTGTATGACTTGTGTGCTGATTATATGAGGTGAATGCATGTGTTTAAATGTTGTGATGAGGGTTTGTGGCCTTATGGCAATTAAATGCATTGTTTTGGGCTTGAGTGCAAAGCATGATTATTGTTGATTGAGATGATTGCATATATGTGTGCATTTGAATGTCATGAGTCATTGTATGCCAAGCATCATGATATGCATTCTTGTGATGTCGTGTGCCCTAGTGGGTGTGAACGACGAAATGATTCCAGAGGGAATCCGCTGTAACATCGTGCGCCTTATACAAAGAGGACCTAAAGCGATGATTATAGACGATCGTGCGCCTTATACAAAGAGGACCTAAAGCAATCCATAAACGTCGTGCGCCTTATACCAAGAGGACCTAAAGCGACGGGGAACATCGTTTGCCTGACGGGGAGTTACACTAAGTAACAAGCGATGGTTCCAATAGTTCTTGAGTGAACTAGTGTTGAGATGATGGATGGATGGTACCGCATTGCATTGCATAGAGTCGTTGTGTCGGTCTCTGTGCATTTGCATAAATCATGAATGGATTGATTTTGTGTGGAATTATGATTGGAATTAATGAGTGGTGTATGTATATGTATATATATATATATATATATATATATATATATATATATATATATATATATATTGTGTTGGTGATAATTGTATTGTGCATGATTGATATGCATTGGTGATGGATATATGAGATATGTGTTGTGTTGTTTAGCATTTGAATTCTGGTGTAAGTTGTGGTGAGAATATTTTACGAGTATATTTTTGTGGTATTATATAATTATATGCAATTATATTATGATTGTGTTTCACACCCTTCTGCTGTTTTAATGCTCTATGAGGCATTGCAGATTAGTTTGCTGGAGGTCTTTTTGTGAAGCTTAGGTCTTCATTCTTTTGTCGGTCGGCTCTGATATGTAGCACCGGGTAGTCGGGGAGATCGTTGTGACTTATGTGTATATGTATAGATATCTTTTGGATGGTATATGTATGGATCTGTGTATGACAGACAAACTCTTTATGTGATATATATATATATATATATATATGAGATTCAGTTGCAGATTTTCTGCTTTTATTCTGTATCTGAATTGTGGGTAGTAGGAACTAAGTTCCTCTGTTAATTGCTACCTGATTGTTGCATATCTTTATGAGCAGGTTTATTGTGTTTTGTCTCAATTGATGTGACGCCTTCGTCTATGCCATGAATGTTTAATTATACTCTGATGAAATTTTTATCGCTTTATTTATTTGGGGGTATAGATTGGGGGTGTTACATTAAGTGGTATCAGAGCCAGTCCGTGTCAGTTTGTGTCAGTCCTTGTCGGTGTTTGTGTTTGGATGAGCTGTTTACTTAACCATAGTTGTTGTTATTGGAAATGAACAGAATATGGCTGGTAGGAATGACGCTGCTTTGGCTGCTGCTATGCAAGCTATGGCTCGGGCTGTGCAGGGTGCACCTAATGCTGCTGGGAATGATGAGTTCAGGAAGAACAAACCGCCTGTCTTCAAAGGGAGGCATGATCCTGATGGTGCTCAGATTTGGCTGAAGGAGATTGAAAGGATTTTTCGAGTGATGGATTGTGCTGAGGATTAGAAGGTGAGACTGGGTACTCACATGTTGCAGGAGGAAGCGGATGACTGGTGGGTTAGTACTCGTCAGTTGTTGGAAGCTGCAGAGGAAGAAGTCACTTGGGCTTTGTTTAGTATTGAGTTTCTGAGGAAGTATTTTCCCGAAGATGTTAGAGGAAAGAAGGAGATAGAGTTCTTGGAGTTGAAACAAGGTAATATGTCTGTTGTTGATTATACTGCAAAGTTTGTGGAGCTTGTGCAGTTTTATCCACATTATGCTGAAGCGACTACGGAGTTTTCTAAGTGTGTGAAGTTTGAGAGCGGATTGCGTCCTGAGATTAAGCAGGCAATTGGTTATCAGAGAATTCGAAGGTTTTCGGATTTGGTGGATTGTTGTAGGATTTATGAAGAAGATAGCAAAGCTCGTTCTACCCACTATAAGAGTGTGAACGAAAGGAAGGGGAAACAACCGTTTCGTAGTGGTCCGTATGTGACACCGGCTGATAAGGGTAAGCAAAGGAGTAGTTTTGAGAAAAGGCCAAGTGGAGGAGGAATGTCTAATTCTCCGAGATGTTTTAGGTGTGGTGAATTAGGACATCGTCAGTTTGAATGCAGAAAAGATATGAGAAAATGTTCCAATTGTGGAGGTTTAGGACATGTAGCGACTGAGTGCAAGAGGAAGAATGTGGTGAAGTGTTTCAACTGTGGTGAACCTGGTCATATTAGTACAAAGTGTCTGAAACCAAAGTGTTAGATGTCAATCATGATATATATTTATATGAATTACTTGGCATTTTTCATTTCTTTTCATGTGGAATGTGTTGATTTTAGTGAGGAATGGTGTTGTTGTGCATTCATTGAAATATACTTGTGGTGCTTGTAATTTGTGTGCTAATGTGCAGGAATAGGCATAAAAAGATCAAGATTGTGATACACAAAGATTGGAAGCAAGTTACCATTGAAAGAAGAAATCAACAACAGCATTCGCTAGGCGAGTGTTGGCGAAGCAGCCAGCGAAGGTTCGCCTAGCGAACGTTAGCGAGTGTGCCAGCGAGGGGTGGCAGAAAGTATGCAAAAACCTACAGTAGGAAAACTGGGTAAATTCGCTGGGCGAGGAAGCCAGCGAATGCTCGCTGATGTGTTCGCTGGGCAAAGGTGCCAGCGAAGGGTGACAGAAACATCCACTTTTGAAAACACCCAAACTTCGCTGGGGCAAATGTGGTAGCGAAGGCTCGCTTCGCGAGTGATTTGGTTCGCCTAGCGAACCCACGATAATCCTTGGGGGCGGTTTAAGTCTGAGGCACTTAAAGTGCCATGTTTTAGTTCATTCGCTAGGCGAATGAAGCCTTCGCTAGGCGAAGGGTGCTGAGATTTTAAGTGTATAAATAGATTTTCATTTGTTGTAAAGAGGATCTCTTGTCCATTTTAAGCAAAAGTCATAGTTTTCAGTATTTTGATCATCAAATAGTGGATTTTCACTTGGAGAAGCTGAAGTCGCATCCATTCTCAATTATTCGTTGTGGATGCTCATTCATCTCCTCTCTTTACTTGTCATCAAAGCTACCATGAGAAGTGGTAGCTAAACACTCAATGTTGAGGTTAGATGTAGTTGATCCTGATTTTATGTATTGCATTTGATCTTTTGTATATGAACAAAGTTTTTGATCAATATAGATGATGTTGTTTTCTCTTAATGATCCATGTGTGATTTGTATTGCTCTAGACATAGATTCTACAAATCATGACCTAACAATTTTATCTCTCAAAAACCAAACTCTAGACATAGATTTGGGATTTGCTATTCGCATTGTGTTGATCTTAATGATTGTTATTTAGATTGTTAGCGTGAACGGTATAAACAACGATACTCATGACTTCGCTTTAGACATAAACTTAGTCGGGAGGATACGCGGTTGTATTGGTCAGAAACCGAGTTCATATGCTTGATTATTTGGTTATACGTAAAAAGGATAAGCGAAACCTAACCTTAACATGCTTTTATCAAAACTTTTACAAACTCTTTGTCACCAATTAATCTTTGCTACAAATTAATGTTAACAATAATTAAGAACCTTTTGAAACCATTGAGCTTAAAGTATCGCGACTATTGAATAACACGCATCAAATATCGAACAATCCCTGTGGAGACGATTAAAAACAACCCCCATTATTACTCTACTAACAAAATGGCGTCGTTGCCGGGGATTGTTAAGTGATATTACAAGCATTGCGATAGTTGAGCTATTTTAAGCTTGTTACCATTTTCTATCTTGAACTTGTTAATTTGTTTTGTTTAGTGTGCAGACTTAGTTTATGCGAGGGGAACTACCGGCGGACCAACTTCTTTTCGATCCTGAGATTGAGAGAACCGCTTGTAGAATCAACAGCAGAACTAGACGAAGGAGGCAGCTAGCAAGACAAAAGAGGGAACAAGAGGAAAGTACTTCTACACCACCACTTCCACAAATACTTCCAGTTATGGAGGCAGATCCACCACCACCACCACCTGCTTCTAGGCCATGCACAAATAGTCCGAGACACAATGCTCAGTTCGCTCTCCATGCACATAATGGTCGTCATTCTGAAATGAAGACCGGTATTCTCCAACTGTTATATCAAAGTCCATTTACGGGTATGGATCATGAAGATCCTTTTACCCATCTGACGAAATTCTATGAAATAGCGGGAGCGACTGGTGCACCTGAGGCAGAAGATGAGTCTCTATTCAAGAGACTATTCCCGCATTCTCTCATTCGGAAGGCTAAGGAATGGTACCTTGATCAGTCAACGGCCATAATGACGGATTGGAATGCATTGGAAGAGAAATTTTTGGAGAGATTTTTCCCTCACACTCGGTTTATGGAAGCAAAGACCGCCATCGCGGTATTCACACAAGGAGCCAATGAATCTTTCAACGAAGCTTGGGAGAGGTTCAAATCAATGTTAAGAAAGTGCAAGGGCCATGGTTTTGATGAATTGTCATAAATTCATATATTTAGAAATGGGTTGCAACTTGTACACAAGACCTTGTTGGATGCCACCGCTGGTGGATCCTTGTTAAGCAAAACCGCAGCAGAAGCCACAACTATCATTGATAAGATGGCCTTGAACGATCATCAAGGTAGTCACAACCGTGGACCTTCTCAACGAACTCCGGGAGTGTTGGAATTGGGAAGAAACGATGCTATCCTTGCGCAGAACAAATTATTATCACAACAGGTTGAGTTGTTGACTAAGCAAATGTCTAAGCTGCCGCAACAATTCAAAGAAAATCATGATTCTTCAAGTAAAAATGTGCAAGTGTTAGTTTGTGAACTATGTAGAGGTGACCATCTGACCGATTATTGTCCTCCCGTTGTGGAGGAAGTGAACTATGCGGGAAATCAAGGATACCAACCCCGACCTCCGTATCAACAAGGCAACCAAGGTTACCAACAACGGGCTAACCAAGGTAATCAACAACCATGGAGACCGCAAGAACCCGGACCATCAAACCGTCAACAATACCAAAATTACACTCAACCTCCGCAAGCTCCCGTTGGAAATACGAAGATGGAAGACACTCTCACACAATTTATGCAAATGGCAATTTCCAATCAAAAGAATACCGATGCGGCCATAAGGAATCTTGAAACACAAGTCGGGCAATTATCAAAACAATTGGCCGACCAACAAAAAGGGCACTTTACGGCAAATACGCTTCCGAATCCTAAAGATTGTAAAGCAATTCTCACAAGAAGTGGAAGAGAGATTGACATGGGTGTAGGTAAAAGAGTAGTGGAGGAGGAGGTTGTAGTTGAAAAAGAAAAAGATAATGATGAGATTGAAGTAGAAAAAAATGTTGAGGGTGTTTTAGTTGAAAATGAGAAGGAAAAAAGTGAGAATGAGAAAAAAATAGAGAGTGAAGAAAAAGTGAAGAGAACTAGGAAGGGAAAAGAACCAGTGAACAATATTCCGATCCAACATATACCATATCCTCATGCTCCTACAAAGAAAGATAGTGTGAGGCACTATTCTCGGTTTATGGATATTTTCAAATAATTACAAATAAATATTCCATTTTTCGAGGCTTTGGAGCAAATGCCTAAATATGCGAAATTCATGAAGGATATCCTCACGAAAAAGAAGAGGTATACGGATCATGAGACGATTATGGTAGATACTAGCTGTAGCGCCATCATTCAACGTACTCTCCCGAGGAAAGAATGTGATCCGGGACGAGTCACCTTGCCGGTTACTATAGGAAACATCTATGTGGGCAACAGATTGATTGATTTGGGCTCTAGTATCAACTTGATACCTTTGTCGATTGTGAAACGGTTAGGACACATGGAATTGAGGTCCACTCAAATGACGTTGCAACTCGCAGATAAATCCACTACCCGTCCTCACGGTGTAGCGGAAGATGTGTTGGTCAAAGTGGACAAATTTTTGTTTCCGATAGACTTTGTTGTCATTGAAATAGAGGAGGATGAGGATGCACCTTTGATTCTTGGAAGGCCTTTCATGAAAACTGCCCGAATGGCAATTGACATGGACGATTGTCTCATGAAAGTGAGAGTCCAAGATGAAGAGGTGTGTTTCAATCTTTATGACGCCATGAAGCACAAGAAAGATAAAGGTGATTGTTTCCGAATCGATGCAACGGAGGAAGTGATTGTTGATGTTACAAAGCAAATTCATGTCATTGATCCTTTACAAAGAGCTATGGATGATTCCTTGGAAGTATTCTCGGTTGAAGAAGAGCAAGCTCTTGAAGAGTGTTTGTTAGAGCTTGAAGCTTTGGAAGAATTGCAACCTTAGGAGTATGAAGAGGACATTCTAAAAAAAGTGGTTAATGATGAACAATCCAAACTTGAACTGAAAGTGTTACCTTCAACCTTGAAGTATGCTTTTCTCGATGACGGTGGTAATAAACCGGTGATCATAAGTAGTATTTTATCTGAAAACGAGGAGAGTCGCTTAATTCAAGTGTTGAGAAAAAAGCAGGATGCAATGGGATGGACGTTGTCCGATCTCAAAGGCATAAGCCCTTCATATTGCATGCACCGTATATTTATGGAGGAAGATTTTAAACCGGTTGCTCAACCTCAACGCCGGTTAAATCCAATCATGAAAGAAGTGGTTAGAAAAGAAGTGGTAAAAATGTTAGATGCCGGAATGATTTATCCCATTTCTGATAGCCCTTGGGTTAGTCCGGTGCATGTGGTACCGAAAAAAGGCGGATTAACGGTGGTCCGAAACGAGAAAAATGAGCTCATTCCAACAAAAATCGTTACCGGGTGGAGAATGTGCATCGACTACCGTAGGTTGAACAAAGCTACGAGAAAAGATCATTTCCCTCTACCTTTTATGGATCAAATGCTCGAAAGGCTTTCCGGTCAACAATTCTACTGTTTTTTGGATGGTTATTCGGGTTACAACCAAATTATTGTGAACCCGGAGGATCATGAAAAAACCGCTTTTACATGTCCTTTTGGAATCTTCGCTTATAGGAGGATGCCGTTTGGATTATGTAATGCACCGGCGACTTTTCAACGGTGTATGCAAGCGATATTCTCGGATTTGATCGAAAAGACAATTGAGGTCTTTATGGATGATTTCTCGGTTTTTGGACAATTGTTTAATATTTTCTTGAAAAATTTGGATACGGTGTTGGAACGGTGTGTGGAAACCAATTTGGTGCTTAATTGGGAAAAATGCAACTTTATGGTGAACGAGGGAATTGTGCTCGGTCACAAAGTTTCTTCAAAGGGCCTTGAAGTTGATAAAGCCAAGGTGGACGTTATTGAGAAATTGCCACCACCGATGAATGTCAAAGGCATAAGGAGCTTTCTTGGACACGCCGGGTTTTACCGTAGATTCATCAAGGACTTCGCAAAGGTCGCAAAGTCATTGAGCAACTTGCTCGTCCAAGGTAAGATTTTTTATTTTGACGAGTCTTGCCTTTTTGCATTTAATTTTTTAAAAAAGAGTTTAACTATCTCACCGATAATCGTTGCACCTAACTGGAAATTGGATTTTGAATTAATGTGCGATGCAAGTGATTATGCGGTTGGGGCTGTTTTGGGTCAAAGGAAAATGAAAGTTTTCCACGCGATACATTATGCGAGCAAAGTTTTAAACGAGGCTCAAATTAACTATGTAACAACTGAGAAAGAGTTGCTTGCCATAGTGTATGCGTTGGAGAAATTTCGTTCCTATTTGATTGGTTCACGAGTCATCGTTTACACGGACCACACGGCTATAAGGTATCTGCTCACCAAGCCTGATTCTAAGCAGAGGCTTATTCGTTGGATCCTTTTGTTACAGGAATTTGATCTTGAAATTCATAACAAAAAAGGATCCGAGAATTTGGTGGCGGATCACTTATCCCGCCTGGTAAACGTTGACATGACCAAGGGTGAATGTGAAGTCAAAGAGGAGTTCCCGGATGAAAAATTGTTTAGGGTGCAGGTTAGACCGTGGTTCGCCGACATGGCTAACCACAAAGCCGTCGGATTGATACCGGACGGTCTAACGCACCATCAAAAAAGAATATTTTTGTCGGATGCCAAGTCCTTCATATGGGATGAACCTTATTTGTTTAAACTTGGTGTCGACAACCTCTTAAGAAGGTGTGTGTCAGTGGAGGAAGCCACAGATATTCTGTGGCATTGTCATAACTCTCTGTATGGAGGACACTTCAATGGGTTAAGAACGGCCACTAAAGTCCTTCAATCGGGCTTTTATTGGCCGTCTTTATTCAAAGATGCGCATGCACATGCCCTAAGTTGTGACAAGTGCCAGAGAAGTGGAGGAATTTCACGGCGGCATGAGATGCCTTTGATAAATATGTTAGAAATTGAAGTTTTTGACTGTTGGGGGATCGACTTTGTCGGTCCATTCTCATCTTCATTTTCTAATGAATATATTTTGGTCGCTGTTGATTATGTGTCTAAATGGGTTGAGGCGATAGCTTGTGCTAAAGCCGATGGTAAGACCGTTGTGAAATTTTTGAAAAGAAACATTTTTGCGCGTTTTGGTACTCCGAGAGTGTTGATAAGTGACGGAGGATCTCACTTCTACAACACCCAGCTTGACAAAGCTCTGGAGCAATATGGTGTGAAGCACAAGGTTGCCACACCATATCATCCTCAAGCTAACGGTCAAGCGGAGGTATCCAATCGTGAGATAAAGCGCATTTTGGAAAAAAACTGTTTCGACCTCGAGGAAAGATTGGGCGAACAAGCTGGATGATGCTTTGTGGGCTTATCGGACCGCTTTTAAGGCTCCGATTGGTCTCACACCGTTTAAAATTGTGTATGGTAAGAATTGCCATCTGTCGGTGGAGTTGGAACACAAGGCGTTTTGGGCCTTAAAATTTTTAAACTTTGATCCAACTCTTAGCGGTGAAAAAAGAAAAGAGCAATTACACGAATTAGATGAATTACGCCTCCAGGCGTACGATTCCAATAAACTGTACAAAGAGCGTGTAAAGTCTTACCATGACAGAAAAATTATCATCAAGCAGTTTGAGGTGGGACAGCTGGTCCTTCTCTTCAATTCTCGGTTAAAATTGTTTCCGGGAAAGTTAAGGTCTAAATGGTCGGGTCCGTTTCGGATCCGAGAAATCAAGCCTTATGGAGCGATTGTAATAGAAGACACAACAACCAACAAGAATTGGACTGTCAACGACCAAAGATTGAAAGTGTATCTTGGAGGAGATTTCAAGCGGAATCCCGCCATTGTTCCTTTCCGCGATCAGTGAGATTGCAGTGGACCGTCGAGCTTAGCCGACGTTAAACAAGCGCTTGTTAGGAGGCACCCCAACATTGTAAGTATTATTGCTTATTTCTGTTTTAAGTGTGTTTGGTTTTCATTTTGAAGACTTAAAAGATGTGGTAACTTTTGAAAAAATTTTGAAAATTCTGGGCTTGTTCGCTGGCGTTCGCCTAGCGAGCTGGGGCGAGAATTCGCTGGCATTCACTTCGCGAACCCAGCGAGACAGTCCAAACTCTTTTACCACATCAGTAAAAATGAATTGTGGGTGGGCCACCCAATTGGGCCCAAGACCCATTTTGAATCTGAATTGAAGGGGGAAAACCCTAGTTCATTGGCCACCATTCCCATTTTCCACCGTATTTGTTTTTTTTTTTCCTCTTCTTTCCTCTCAAGAGCTTGGCAACACTTCTCTTTCCACTTTCCATTCACCCTAATCTCACCAGTACCGTGCGAAATTCAGGTTTGCACACTCTTTCATTATTTATTTCATTATGCATTGTTTATGTTCATGATAGATCAATTAGGGTTTTGGAAATTTTTGGAACCTCTGTCATTTTGTTTATGGACTGCATGTTAGAAACTACCTAGGCATTATGGATAGAGTGATATTTGGAAAAAAGAGATTGTTGTTGAACTGGTTTTGATATTGTTTTTATGCATTTTCGCGGGTTCCCTGCTTTGTTCGCTTCACGAGCCTGCGCGAGCATTCGCCTAGCGAATCTGGGGCGAGTGTTCGCCAGACTTCGCCTAGCGAACCTGTGCGAACAGATGCAAATTTACAATTTTTTTTATGAAATACAAGTCTCTGGCTGGTTTGTTTTGTTTCACTAATGCGTTTGTTTGGTGTTGTTTTGTTTTATTGTTTGTTATGTGCAGATGGCACCAAAAACGGCAATTCACGCGGCAAAGAAGCGAAAGGCTTCAACCTCTAGACAGGTGCCCGTGCGTTTTGATGAAGACAGATTTAGAGGAGCTAAGCAAGCAGCCAGATACGAAACCCTTGAGAGAAAACACATCTTGGCAGAGAAAAGATTCCTACTTAGTGACCATGGAAGCTACCGGACTATTGATGCTCTTTTTGTACAAAAGAAATGGGATCGTTTAATGATGCCTCTGGATGGGTACAACGCTGAAATAGTTCGGGAGTTTTATGCGAATGCCTTGCCGGATGATGGAGAGAGATTTAGTTGGACCTCATTGGTTAGAGGGGCTGTGGTGAGATTTGATCGGAGGACGATCAACACTGTTTTGGGAGACCCTTTGCCATTGGTTGGTACTGAGTTGGATGCGTACCATCGCGACTTGCATCTCCACCGAGACATTGAGAAGATGACCCGGGATTTACTTCTTGAAGGTAAGGAAGTTGTGCAGAATTCATCCGGGGTGCCGATTAGATTCAGAAGGGTGGACATGCAGTCGTTGGTTCAGCTCATCTTGTTGTTTGTACTCACCAACATTTCTCCAAGGTCGCATCATAGTACAGTTCCAATTGCTCTTGCTCATCTTATTCACAGCATTCAGATGAATGTGCAGATTGACGTGGCCCGCATCATTGCGGATGAAATCAAGGCAATTGTGTTAAGTGGTTTGGGAGGTACTGCGGCGCGCAAGAATGCCCCGCTTGCTTTTCCATGTCTTATTATGTCCTTGTATGCTCACTCTGGTGTGGATATCCCAGCCCGCAGACAGGTCACTATTCCATCTTCTATTGATGATAGGTATGTGGATAAGTTCTGTAAGGCTAGAGGGGTTGTTGGAGAGTCTTCTAGGGCTGGTGCTGATGATGCAGCTGAGGCTGGTAGAGGTTCTGAACCGGCGTCGCCGGCCTTTTATCCGTATCAGCAGGAGATCTGCCAATATAATTGGGATTGGATGGCTGCCCAGCAGCGTGCCATGACTGATATTCATGATTCTTTGCAGGTTCTCCAATTGCAGATCCGTGACCCTTCTACTGAGCACATGATGATGTCTAGGGAGCAGTTCCTAGCACATGCTGGTTGGCCTGAGGCCAGGCCAATTTTAGGAGGGGGTGAGGACGATGCTAATGATGAGAAGGCTGGCGTGGAGACTGTTGGTGACAATGACGATGAGGAGGAGGCTACTTCTGCTGGCGGTGATGAGGACATTGAGGTGTCAGATGAGGATTGATTTTTTGGATCTTAGACTTGTGCACTTCCTTTGGTCACCAAAGTGAAGTTTTCTAGTATTTATTTTTTTTCCAGCTTTTACTAGTCTATTGTATCCACATAGTGGAATATTTTGAATATTGTTGTACTTGTACCCTAGAGGTACTCTTTTGGATATTGTAGGTGTTTTTACACCAAGTACTTTATTATTATTATTAGTAATGTTAAGTGTTTTTAGTAAAAAATTTTGTTTTCGCTTTTACTAATAATTTGTGTTTTTTTTAATTATTGTATTAAGTGTTGAGTTCTTCTGTTACGAATGCTCAACACTTAAATTGTTAATATGTTTGTATTTTAATGTTCCTTCTTTGATGATGGAATTTTTGGAAGTTAGGTTGGAGACTCTTGATTTTAAAGGAAGATTCCTCCAAGATGTGAGGGCTATGATAGTATCTTAAGCATTGTGTTGCGACAAGGTACATCGTTACCTAGTTCGAGAATTTTGTATGTTTTAGAACTTTGTGTCTTGGTGCGATTGAAAATGTTGTTTCATGTTACAACTTCCTTTGAATGCATGTGTCATTTTAGGATTAAAAACCATTAAAGTGAGAAGCCTCCAAAGTGTTACTATATGTTTAGGATTGATGATGAATGTTGTTTTTACTTTTAATTCATGCCTTATCTTGTGACCATGTAAGTTTGTGGAAGTAGGAGAAGTGATCAAGGCACTTGTTGAAAGTGAGCACAACCATGTCCATATAGTAATTCACCCGTGAGGAGTGAGCATTTGGTAGCCCCGTTGAGCCTAAACAGTTTAGAACTCAGTTTAGTGATGAACTTGTTTTATGTATATAATGTGCAAGTTTGGTTCATCATTGAATTTGGTGAGTTTCTAACATTTTCTTCTTGAACCTTTGAAAATTGTATACTTTGATTTCCTTGCCTTAAAAAGCAAAGAGCGTTCACTTTAGGTTGAGTCGAAAATGAGTTGGGGAGAATAAAAAGAAGATGGGTGCATTACTCCAAATTTTGAAAAAAATTTAAGCAAGCATGTAAAGAAGAAAGTGTGAATGTGTTGTACCAATGAGAAAATGCTTGCTTGAATGAAAAAAAAAGAAAAGAGAAATTCAATAATTGTGGACGGTAGTTTGTGAAGGTGGAATGAAAAAGTGGTGAAATGAAGTTGTGTTGTGTGAATATGTGTTTAGTGAATGTTCTTTTGCTTCGGCAATTTCGTTTCAATGGCCATTAGAAATGTCCCTTTTTGTTTACCCGACCAAGCTACAACCTTGAAGTCCTTAGTGATCTTTTACTTCCATGATTTCTTTTGTGTTCATTGAGATATGGTATGAATTGCTTAGTATTTGCATCATTGGTCATTTGAGTGTAATTGTCCCGTGCTTGTATGCACGTTTGCCTTCAATCCTTTTTCGAAGAGGAGTGTAGAATGACATGTGCATGAGGAGTTAGTTGTCTCTTGAAACATTGTTTGGAATTGTTTAAAGAGTCAAGTCTTTTACATTTTAGGTTCTTGAATTGGGTAATTGTTGCATTGTTGTGATCGTTGTTTAGTTGAGCCGTTTTTCGCGTCTTGGGTGAACCAAATCCTCGAGCAAATCCTCGTGAGAGGCATACTTTGCTTGAGGACAAGCAAAGAGTTAGTTGGGGAGAGTTTGTTAGATGTCAATCATGATATATATTTATATGAATTATTTGGCATTTTTCATTTCTTTTCATGTGGAATGTGTTGATTTTAGTGAGGAATGGTGTTGTTGTGCATTCATTGAAATATACTTGTGGTGCTTGTAATTTGTGTGCTAATGTGCAGGAATAGGCATAAAAAGATCAAGATTGTGATACACAAAGATTGGAAGCAAGTTGCCATTGAAGGAAGAAATCAACAACAGCATTCGCTAGGCGAGTGTTGGCGAAGCAGCCAGCGAAGGTTCGCCTAGCGAACGTTAGCGAGTGTGCCAGCGAGGGGTGGCAGAAAGTATGCAAAAACCTACAGTAAGAAAACTGGGTAAATTCGTTGGGCGAGGAAGCCAGCGAATGCTCGCTGATGTGTTCGCTGGGCGAAGGTGCCAGCGAAGGGTGGCAGAAACTTCCACTTTTGAAAACACCCAAACTTTGCTGGGGTGAATGTGGTAGCGAAGGCTCGCTTCGCGAGTGATTTGGTTCGCCTAGCGAACCCACGATAATCTTTAGGGGCAGTTTAAGTCTGAGGCACTTAAAGTGCCATGTTTTAGTTCATTCGCTAGGCGAATGAAGCCTTCGCTAGGCGAAGGGTGCTGAGATTTTAAGTGTATAAATAGATTTTCATTTGTTGTAAAGAGGATCTCTTGTCCATTTTAAGCAAAAGTCATAGTTTCCAGTATTTTGATCATCAAAGAGTGGATTTTCACTTGGAGAAGCTGAATTCGCATCCATTCTCGATTATTCATTGTGGATGCTCATTCATCTCCTCTCTTTACTTGTCATTAAAGCTACCATGAGAAGTGGTAGCTAAACACTCAGTGTTGAGGTTAGATGTAGTTGATCCTGATTTTATGTATTGCATTTGATCTTTTGTATATGAACAAAGTCTTTGATCAATATAGATGATGTTGTTTTCTCTTAATGATCCATGTGTGATTTGTATTGCTCTAGACATAGATTCTACAAATCATGACCTAACAATTTTATCTCTCAAAAACCAAACTCTAGACATAGATTTGGGATTTTCTATTCACATTGTGTTGATCTTAATGATTGTTGTTTAGATTGTTAGGGTGAGACATCATCTAACGGTCTAAACAACGATACTCACGACTTCGCTTTAGACATAAACTTAGTCGGGAGGATACGCGGTTGTATTGGTCGGAAACCGAGTTCATATGCTTGATTATTTGGTTATACGTAAAAAGGATCAGTGAAACCTAACCTTAAAATGCTTTTATCAAAACTTTTACAAACTCTTTGTCACCAATTAATCTTTGCTACAAATTAATGTTAACAACAATTAAGAACCTTTTGAAACCATTGAGCTTAAAGTATCGCGACTATTGAACGGCACACATCAAATATCAAACAATCCCTGTGGAGACGATTAAAAACAACCCCCATTATTACTCTACTAACACGAAGCAAGCTCCAGCTGGTGGGAAAGTTTTTGCATTGGCAGGAACTCAGACTACTAGTGCAGATCGTCTTATCAGAGGTACTTGTTTTATTAATAATACACCTTTAGTTGCTATTATTGATACTTGAGCGACTCATTCGTTTATTTCGTCTGAGTGCGCAAAGCGTTTGAATCTTGTGTTGTCTTCGATGGGTGGTGAGATGGTTATTGATACTCCAACAATGGGGTCAGTAACTACTTCTTTGGTTTGTTTAAGTTGTCCTTTGACCATTTATGGTAAAGACTTTGAGATGGATTTGGTGTGTTTGCCGTTGGAGGGTTTAGATGTGGTTCTGGGAATGAATTAGTTACAGTTTAATCGGGTTCATATTGATTGTTATCATAAGCTGGTAAGATTTCCTTCTCTTGAAGAAGACGAGGAATCGAGTTTCTTATCTACCAAAGAGTTGAAGAATCTTTTGGCGGATGAAGCTCAGTTGTTTGGGTTGTTTGCATCGTTGACAGGGGATAGTCAAGTTTCACTTGATGTGTTTCCAGTTGTGTGTGAATTTCCTGAGGTGTTTCATGAGGATATTTTGGACTTGCCTCCAGAGAGAGAGGTGGAGTTTTCTATAGATCTAGTTCCTGGCACTAGACCTGTTTCTATGGCACCTTATCGTATGTCGACATCTGAGTTGGTTGAGTTAAAGAAGCAGTTGAATGAATTGTTAGAAAAGAGGTTTGTGAGGCCAAGTGTGTCACCTTGGGGTGCTCCAGTTTTATTGGTGAAAAAGAAAGATGGAAGTATGCGACTGTGTATTGATTATCGCCAGTTGAATAAAGTGACGATTAAGAATAAGTATCCTCTTCCAAGAATTGATGATTTGATGGACCAGTTGGTAGGTGCGTGTGTGTTTAGTAAGATTGATTTGAGATCAGGTTATCATCAGATTAGGGTGAAAGAGGAAGATATTCAGAAGGCGGCCTTTAGGACACAATACGGTCATTATGAATATTCTGTGATGCCGTTCGGGGTTTCTAATGCGTCAGGTGTGTTTATGGAGTATATGAATCGTATTTTCCACGAGCATTTGGATCGATTTGTTGTTGTGTTTATTGATGACATATTAATTTATTCTAAGTCCCGGGAGGAGCACGCGGAGCATTTGCGTGTGGTGTTGCAAATTTTGAAGGAAAAGAGACTTTTTGCCAAATTGTCCAAGTGTGAGTTCTGGTTGTCAGAAGTGAGTTTTCTTGGGCACGTGATTTCAGGTAATGGTATTGCTGTGGATCCATCTAAAGTAGAAGCAGTTCTACAATGGGAGGCTCCTAGATCTGTTACTGAAATTAGAAGCTTTTTGGGTTTAGCTGGTTATTATCAGAGACTCATTGAAGGTTTTTCTAAGCTAGCACTTCCTTTGACCCAGTTGACTTGTAAAGGTAAAGCGTTCATTTGGGATATTCGGTGTGAGGAAAGCTTTAGTGAGCTGAAGAGAAGATTGACGACAGCTCCGATTTTGATTTTACCGAATCCTAGTGAACCATTTGTGGTGTATTGTGATGCGTCTTTGATTGGTCTAGGTGGTGTGTTTATGCAAGGAGGTAAGGTTGTGGCTTATGCTTCGAGGCAATTGAGGATTCATTAGAAAAATTATCCTACTCATGATCTCGAATGAGCGGCTGTGGTGTTTGTATTGAAAATTTGGAGGCATTATCTCTATGGTGCAAGATTCGAAGTCTTTAGTGATCACAAAAGTTTGAAATATTTGTTTAATCAGAAAGAGTTGAATATGAGGCAACGGAGATGGTTGGAATTTTTGAAGGATTACGATTTTGGCTTGAATTACCATCCTGGTAAAGCTAATGTGGTAGCCGATGCATTGAGTCGAAAATCGTTGCATATGCCCGCTTTAATGGTTAAAGAGTGGGAACTTTTGGAAGCTTTTAGGGACTTGAGTTTGGTGTGTGAAGTGACATCCGACAGCGTGAGGCTAGGTATGCTAAAGGTTACTAATGATTTTCTGTTGACCGTAAGCGAGAAACAGAAGTTGGATGCGAAATTTGTGGATTTGATGTTGGTTGGAGGAAAAGATGCGAGTAGTGATTTTAGAGTGGATGATAATGGTGTTTTGAGGTTCCGAGGTAGAATTTGTATTCCTGATGATGCGGAGTTGAAAAGGATGATTTTAGAGGAAGGACACCGGAGTAATTTGAGTATACATCCGGGAGCTAATAAGATGTATCAAGATTTGAAGAAGATCTTTTGGTGGTCTGGATTGAAAAGAGATGTGGTTCAGTTTGTGTATGCGTGTTTGACGTGCCAAAAGTCGAAAGTGGAACATCAGAAGCCTAGTGGTTTGTTGCAACCGTTGGATATTCCTGAGTGGAAATGGGATAACATTTCTATGGATTTTGTAACAGGGTTGCCAAATACACTGAGGGGACATAATGCTATTTGGGTGGTTGTGGACAGACTGACTAAATCGGCACATTTCATTCCGATTGACATCAGTTTTTCCTTGGAGAGGTTAGCTGAGATTTATATCAGTGTGATTGTGAAGCTGCATGGTGTTCCGTTGAGTATTGTTTCGGATCGAGATCCGAGGTTTACCTCGAGATATTGGGAAAGTTTGTAAAAGGCCTTAGGTTCTAAGTTGAGATTGAGTTCGGCTTATCATCCTCAGACGGATGGACAGACGGAGAGAATGATTTATTCATTGGAAGATTTGTTGCGGGCTTGTGTTCTTGAACAAGGTGGTGCGTGGGATAGTTATCTTGCGTTGGTGGAATTCACGTATAATAATAGTTTCCATTCGAGTATTGGAATGGCACCTTTTGAAGCGCTATATGGACGAAGATGTCGAACACCGTTGTGTTGGCACGACTCTGGTGAGAGTTTGGTGGTTGGACCCGAATTGATTCAACAGACTACAGACAAGGTGAAAATTATTCGTGAGAAAATGAAGGCTTCTTAGAGTAGGCAAAAGAGTTATCATGATCGAAGAAGGAAAGATCTTGAATTTCAAGAGGGCGATCATGTATTTTTGAGAGTTACGCCGGTAACGGGTGTGGGTCGTGCATTGAAGTCGAAGAAGCTTACTTCTCGGTTTATTGGTCCTTACCAGATATCTGCGAGAGTGGGTGTTGTGGCTTATCGGGTGGCGTTGCCCCCGAATCTGTCGAATTTGCACGATGTGTTCCATGTTTCACAGCTTCGGAAGTATGTTCCGGATCCGTCGCATGTGATTCCGATGGATGAAGTTGAGGTAAGGGAGAACCTTACGGTGGAGGCATTACCAGTGAGACTTTTGGATCGCGAGTCGAAGCGGTTAAGGAGCAAGGATATTGCACTTGTGAAAATAGCGTGGGGAGGCACTGCTGAGGGAAATTTGACTTGGGAGTTGGAGAGTCGGATGCGGGAGTCGTATCCAGAGTTGTTCGTCTCAGGTAATATTTTCGAGGACGAAAATTCCTAAGTGGGGGAGAGTTGTAACGCCCCAGTTTTGGTTAGTTTTATTTAATCGAGTCGTTTTGATTATTTTATTATTATATTATTTTATTTTTGACTTTTATTTGGAAATATGTTATTTTTCATTGTTGGGATATTTTATCGCATTTTAGGAACGTTTGCGAGATATTTGAGTGTAGGGGTAATTGGGTCATTTTGCTTTATTTTCTTTAAGTTAGAAAATAGAAAGAAAAGAGAGAAAAATAGTAAGGAAAGAAAAAGAGAAGAAGAAAAAGGGAAATAAGGAAAAGAAGAGAAGAAAAAGAGAGAAAACTTGTGGATTAAGAAATCGATCAACCGACTTTCAAAAACACGATTAAATCGGGTAAGGGTGCAAAACTCGATTATCTTATACTTGTGTTTGATTATGTATGTATGTTTTTGGTTGATATTGGATTGAAATTGAAATATAGAGTAAAACCCATAAATGTTGGAATTGTTAGAAATTGATATAATTTATGTCTGAAATCATGTTTTAGTGTCCCTTATTGCTGATACATGATAGATACATGTTGTTAGGTATTCTATTGGTAATTTTTTGGTGTTTAGGTGAGATTGGGAGTGAGTTTTTGGTGAATTTTCGCAGAAAAATATGCAGGAAATTTCTGGTTTTTCCACTGCCCATACGCGTATCACTCAAGGCAATACGCGTATTGGTTAAGGCAATACGCGTATGGCATTGAAGGAGTGAGGGCAATACGCGTATGGAGTTCCATTTTTCTCGGCCATCTGCCCATTTGCGTAATGGTACGCGTAAGGTTGAGGGCAATACGCGTATGAAGTGAGGCAATACGCGTATTGGAGTTTTTAGTGGGATTTTTAGGAGGAATTGGTCTCTGCCCATACGCGTATCAAGTTGGGCAATACGCGTATGGAATGGGCGAGGGAGCAAGGCAATACGCGTATGGCTCAGGGCAATACGCGTATGGCCAGGAAGATTGCAGAATTGTGTTTTTTTCGCGATTACTTTTCTTGTTCAGTCTGTAACTTGTGTTCCGATTATCCGTTTTTTAACATTCTTGGTATCGTTGAATAGCTATTGAACTGTACTTTCTTATGATGATGGTTTTGAGATTGTTGACCGATTTAATTAAGTCTGGAATTTGGAATAGTGTCGTTTTGTCGACTTTTACCGTTTCAATTGTGCGTAATTGATGTGTTATCATGCAATGTGCTGGTGGTATATGTTGTATGACTTGTGTGTTGATTATATGAGGTGAATGCATGTGTTTAAATGTTGTGATGAGGGTTTGTGGCCTTATGGCAATTAAATGCATTGTTTTGGGCTTGAGTGCAAAGCATGATTATTGTTGATTGAGATGATTGCATATATGTGTGCATTTGAATGTCATGAGTCATTGTATGCCAAGCATCACGTATGCATTCTTGTGATGTCGTGTGCCCTAGTGGGTGTGAGCGACGAAACGATTCCAGAGAGAATCCGCTGTAACATCGTGCGCCTTATACAAAGAGGACCTAAAGCGATGATTATAGATGATCGTGCGCCTTATACAAAGAGGACCTAAAGCGATCGGATTGTGCGCCTTATACAAAGAGGACCTAAAGCAATCCATAAATGTCGTGCGCCTTATACCAAGAGGACCTAAAGCGACGGGGAACATCGTTTGCCCGACGGGGAGTTACACTAAGTAACAAGTGATGGTTCCAATAGTTCCTGAGTGAACTAGTGTTGAGATGATGGATGGATGGTACCGCATTGCATTGCATAGAGTCGTTGTGTCGGTCTCTGTGCATTTGCATAAATCATGAATGGATTGATTTTGTGTGAAATTGTGATTGGAATTAATGAGTGGTGTATGTGTGTGTATATATATATATATATATATATATTGTGTTGGTGATAATTGTATTGTGCATGATTGATATGCATTGGTGATGGATATATGAGATATGTGTTGTGTTGTTTAGCATTTGAATTCTAGTGTAAGTTGTGGTGAGAATATTTTACGTGTATATTTTTGTGGTATTATATAATTATATGCAATTATATTATGATTGTGTTTCTCACCCTTCTGGTGTTTTGATGCTCTACGAGGCATTGCAGATTAGTTTGTTGGAGGTCTTTTTGTTAAGCTTAGGTCTTCATTCTTTTGTCGGTCGGCTCTGATATGTAGCACCGGGTAGTCGGGGAGATCGTTGTGACTTATGTGTATATGTATAGATATCTTTTGGATGGTATATGTATGGATCTGTGTATGACAGGCAAACTCTTTATGTGATATATATATATATATATGAGATTCAGTTGCAGATTTTCCGCTTTTATTCTGTATCTGAATTGTGGGTAGTAGGAACTAAGTTCCTTTGTTAATTGCTACCTGATTGTTGCATATCTTTATGAGCAGGTTTATTGTGTTTTGTCTCAATTGATGTGACGCCTTCGTCTATGCCATGAATGTTTAATTATACTCTGATGAAATTTTTATCGCTTTATTTATTTGGGGGTATAGATTGGGGGTGTTACAAGTTATATATCCAAAAAAGGCACTGTGAATATCCGAACTCCCAAATCTATCCTCGAAGATTGTAGGACAAATCAATATCAACAGTAAAACATTACTTCTTTGACGTTATCCAAGATAAATGACACCAGAGTCGACACAAAGTTGGTGGTACTCCTATTACCACTTGCAGAACCAATTGACTGACTTTGGGTCACAAGATACAGAGGAATTGTTTCTTCTCAGGTTCATTGCGGTGAGATAATTCAAGATCTCTTTAAAATAACAGTGGATCCTTAGAAGGGAAATCGGCCCGCTGGAATGATAAGATAATTTTGTTAGATTTGTGTATTCCTCATGATAGGATAATTCAGGGAGTGGCGTGTGGCTTTCTATAAATCAACTGGGTTTAAGCCTAAAAGGATTATATTTTACAGGTTCGCGTTGGTTTTTTCTAAATGATACTTACTGATGGCTATTGATGTATATGTATATATTATAACTTGTATATTAATGATACAGTTCCTCTTGCTTATTATGCACATATGCTAGCTTTCCGCCCTCGATACTGCATAAGTGAAGTCAAAAATTCTGATTCTGGTTCTGCAAGTGGTAATAGGAGTACCACCAACTTTGTGTCGACTCTGGTGTCATTTATCTTGGATAACGTCAAAGAAGTAATGTTTTACTGTTGATTTTGATTTGTCCTACAATCTTTATATAATCCTTTTAGGCTTAAACCTAGTTGATTTATAGAAAGCCACACGTCACTCCCTGAAAACCAAAATGGTAAATAATAATGAGTTATTTATGCATTCAAACACTTTTCTTGTATCGTGTACGTTAGTAAGTACTCTCATTCTTAACCTTTCACCTTTCACTCTGTAATGCATGTTTACTTCATTTACATTGACTAAAGATCTTCATCACGCTATCAAGAATCTCTCCGCTGAACTTTATGCTAAAGATGTTCATTTTCGCATGGAGCTTATTCAAGTACATTTAACCTTTCATGATGCATTCATGATGTTAAATGATAGTTGTTTATATTCATGACCGTAAATCTGTTGTTAACTTTATCAGAATGCCGAAAACAACCATTATATTGATGGAGAGACTCCAACCCTAGAGTTTGTTATAACTTCTGATGACATTACTGCTACTGGTGCACCAACCACATTACTTATTTTCAATAACGAAATGGGTTTATCTTCGAAAAATATTGAGTCCATCTGTAGTGTTGGAGGATCAACAAAGAAAGATAACAGGAGCAGTGGTTACACTGGAGAGAAAGGTACATTCTCAGATTTGATATGTTTTTAATCTCATTCTCATTAGAATGTATATTAACTTGCGATATGGAGAACAAAGTTTTCTATTGCAGAGATACGGAGAACAAAGTTTTCTATTGGAGAGATACGAAGAACAAAGTTTTTTATTGGAGAGATACGAAGAACAAAGTTTTCTATTGGAGAGATACGAAGAACAAAATTTTCTATTGGAGAGATACGAAGAACAAAGTTTTCTATTAGAGAGATACGAAGAACAAAGTTTTCTATTGGAGGGATACGAAGAACAAAGTTTTCTATTGGAGAGATACGAAGAACAAAGTTTTCTATTGGAGAGATACGAAGAACAAAGTTTTCTATTGGAGAGATACGGAGAACAAAGTTTTCTATTGCAGAGATACGAAGAACAGAGTTTTCTTTTGGAGAGATACGAAGAACAAAGTTTTTTATTGGAGAGATATGAAGAACAAAGTTTTCTAACCCCTTGACTCAAGATCTTCATCATGCTGTCAAGACCTTCTCGCTCCCCTAATTCGAATGTATATTAACTTGCGATGATATATTAACGTATGCAACCAACCGACAAAACCGATTTAAAAAAAATAAAGTTATGCTATTTTCCAGATATGCAGATCCGGAATTTTAAAAAATAAAGCTATACTATGTTTTCGGATGTGCACATCCGGAACACATCAGCGTTTTTAAAAAAAACGGTGCGTCCGGATGTGCACATCCGGAATCTGGGGGCAAAAACGAAATTTCACGTGGTGTATAAGAAACATGGGTGGTGTATTAAAAAATGGTCTTAATCTAACTCATATCTGACTTTCAAGGTGATAGATGATGACATTTGATTAATGTAGCGGTGTAGTAATATCAAGAAATTTTGAAATATTGATCTCGAGGATTACATTATATATAGGGTTTGGTTTAAAATCAATTGAACAAAAAGATATTTGGAAATTTGAGATTGAGTTGTTTTTAACAATTAAAATTAAATAAAATTTAACAGAATAGAAAATAATATGAGAAAAATATGTCAAGGATGAGAGTTTGATCTCGAATCCTTTTGTTATCTTAAATTGACCCTGTAACAACTAAACTTTATTCCTAATGATCACTTGTTCTCTAGATTATTTGTTCCTAATTCCTTAGTGAATACATATTTGAATTTTAAATTGATTCATGTGTCTATTAATCAATCATAGATAAAACTAAGCATGTAGTTATCAAGAACCATTTAGGTTTCCAATTGATATTCCTAGACCTAAGTGATAACTAATCAAGAATACTTTTATCAAGTGTTACCTATTAAAATTCCTTTCTAATTGTTAACCATAGAACTATTCACAATTGATCACAAAGCAAAAAACATTAAGAACAAATAAAAATAATCATAATAGAATAAAATACTCGATCATTCCAATGATCAACTTAAAATATATAATAAAATTTATAAACATTACACAATTATCACAATGAACAAAGCTTCCATGAAAAAATATGTTGAATTAGTACTTCTCGTTGTTTCTATCGTGTTTGTCTTAATTTGATATGATATTTTATTGTAAAAATCCAACAAATCCTAAGAAAATTGTTGGGGGAGATTTTCACTAGGGAACATTGAACATTGTGGGACTTTCCTTTCTAGAGTAAGACCTTTGTGAGAGACACACCACATACTCACCCAAAACCTTAAGGTGATAGGTGTGTGGGTTCTCCCACTTATAAATGCTCTAGTCACCACATTCATATCCAATGTGGGACTATTATCCACACTACTCACACTTATTACACTTAACACTCCCCCTCAAGTGTGAGTCTATCCACAATGCTCACTCGAACCAAAGGCTCATGATACCACTATTGGGGGATGGAGCATTGAATATTGTGGGACTTTCCTTTCTAGAGCAAGAGCTTTGTGAGAGACACATCGCATACTTACCCAAAATCTTAAGGTGATAGGTGTGTGGGTTCTCCCACTTGTAAATGCTCAAGTCACCACATTCATATCCAATGTGAGACTATTATCCACACTACTCACACTTGTTATACTTAACTAAAATTAGGTTTCATTCATTTAGATATAGATTTGGGCGTTTTGGGGCATTTGACTCTTCCATACACATTTGGAAAAGCGTTTGGACAGAGGAGAAAAAATTGACCCTTTGACTTTTTTATGAAAGTTGTAGCTCTAGGTGTTAGCTTTAATTGTCGTTGGTCACACGTCAATCAGGGTTATAAAACTCTATATATGATCAAAATATCACACATACATCACGATGTAAAATGTGCTTAAAATAGATTTTGTGAATCCTTCTAAACTTTGTCGCGTTCCTTTTTCTACAATGGTCAAATTGCATGATATTTTGAGTGTTGAATTTTAGCACTTCTTCTGCAAACTCTATTGGAATTTTCTATATATATTTTCCATGAAGCCAATGTTTTCCGCAAATCATATCCTCTTCTCCCAAATAATGATCTCAACCTATAGTATGTTGATTTTACTAGATTTGTAATAGGTAGTTTACGAGAGGTCTTAGGCATCGATTTCATTAACTCAATAAATTTTATCGTCATGCGTATTCATTGCCAATAATTCCCACCCAAATCTGAGTTTTCTCTTTAACAGAATCACCAAGCCCATCAAATTAGAAATTCATACGATCCTACGAATAGATCGCGATTTTGACTTCCATAAATATAATAGTTTGATTTGAATTGATTTTTAATAAAAAAAATTGTTTATATCAATGAAATTCACATCTATTTAATTTTTAGTATTTTTTCATAAATAGAACTAAAACAGACTAACCAATTTAATTTAATCTGGTTTGGCTCGTGGTTTGAAACACTTCATTTTTACAATGGGTCCCTTTTCTCATGAGTAAGGCCATCAAAAAATCAAGGCAATCTCTTATCACAATTTCTCTTTTATTTGATAAGATATAAAGCTGACCATGATTGCTTGCAGTCAGGGAACCACACTTTCACATAGTCAGGACAATATAGGCCATTCGATTTAAATCAAATAGTGCAGATTTTACATCATTAAACATATAAAAGATTGTTATGAGAGAAGAATGGATAAAATCACACTCCAGTTAGCATTTGATTGCAGGGAATCCATTTCAATATAAAACACATGTTTCAAACCATTCTGGATAATAGTACATTGATTCTTAGAGATGATGTTTATATCAACTTTTTTATTAATAATTGGTATAGTGATCCTTGATCATTATTCTAAACATTCGCTTTTAACAATCTTCATCTTCTCAAAACCAAAATCAAAGACTTCATTTGTAGGTTAAACAACAAAATTCTCAACTAGACCACTATTATAAGTTGGATTATCTCAAATATTTTCTATTTCAGTTTGTGCAAGTATTTTTAGAAATTTTAATAGTTTTTTTTAGTAGTTTTGCGGTGAACATTGGCAATTTCTTTGCCTTGAATGTCTAAGGAGTATTGAATATTGTGGGACTTTCTTTTTAGATTGAATATTGTGGAACTTTCGTTTTAGAGCAATACTTTTGTGAAAGACACACCACACATTCATCTAAAACCTCAAGGTGATAGGTGAGTGAGTTTTCTCACTTATAAATGTTCAAGTCACCATATTTCCAACCAATATAGAACTATTACCCACACTACTCACATTTTGCATTATTGTAGGTACATCATACACGGATACACATGCAAAATCTAAGTTCATGATATTTGAATTTGATCTATCATGAGTCACCTATCATTTTGATTATACGAACAATAACTCAACATTGGTTTTTTTGAAGTATATGATTTGTGTCTATAAATAGGAGGTTTTGGGTTTCGTCCTGAGAGATTTTGAGGTCCGTCCATGTTTTTTATTAAATAGTCGATGAAAGTTAAGAATCTTTTAGTATTTGTTTTTAAAATGAAATTTTCGTTAAAAAAAGAAATCTACATGACAAACGCTTTTTTTACCAGACACCAATGATGTAGCAATGAATGATGATATTAAAAAAAAAACTTTCAAATTCCAAAATAATTCATTACGTCACATGTCAATAACTGAATGAATAAATATTCAAGGAAGCATATAAAATTGATGAACACTCGGGTATTCTTAAATTTAAGTGGGTACCGGTCCTCTCATTCAATAAAACAATTTCATTCAATGCATATCATCTTTTATATATATTTAATTTAAAAATAAATTAATATTTTAAATTATTTTATACTAAAGGTAATAATATCCAATTATTTATAATGGATACCTAAGAATTTGTATATAAAATAACCCACCCAGAAACATTTTAGATCAATGCTTTTGCCATATGCACCATAGCATTTTAATTAAATTAAATACGCTAAAATATAGATAGCCCTGCTAAACATATGTCTCTCCATGTAAAATCAATGACAACCACATGTTTCTAAATAAATATTTATAAAACAATATATAATACATAAACAAATATTGTTTTAAAATATTTTATTTTATAGTAAATTATTTAAAATAAATAATATTATTTTAAACTATTTTGTTTTAAAATGTTTTATTTTAAAATAAATTACTTAAATGATACATCATAAAAATTGAAAATTATTAAAAGGAGAAAAAATAATTTGTTTTGAAAAATAATATTTTATTGAGTTTTGTCATTTAAAATGTGTTTGAAAACTCAACATTTAAAATTGAATATTCAAAACTATTTTTCAGCAAAATATTTTTCAAACATCATTTAAAATGTGTTTGAATACTCAACATTTAAAATTGAATATTCAATATTATC
Source organism: Lathyrus tuberosus (assembly GCA_022829125.1). Classification (NCBI taxonomy): domain Eukaryota; kingdom Viridiplantae; phylum Streptophyta; class Magnoliopsida; order Fabales; family Fabaceae; genus Lathyrus; species Lathyrus tuberosus. The sequence goes on along the minus strand of JALAZF010000199.1, from coordinate 265,930 downwards.
TTTCAATAAATATTTTTCAAAGATCGTATAAATGTGTTTGAATACATCATTAAACGACAAAACTCAATAAAACATTATTTTTCAAAACAATCCATTTTTTCCACTAATTTTTTATATTGTATCATTTAAGTAATTTATTTTAATATAAATTATTTTAAAGTAATATTTATTTATATATTATATATTATATATTTATGAAGATATTGCAGTCTAGTGTCACTTTTTAGATTTTTATAGTTTAAACATCTCAAATTTTAAAAAATAAATAAATAAAATATCAACGTGAATTTAAAATAATTAATTAAGTTATATCACTGGTGTCACGTTAATCAATATTTAGAACGTAATTGCTTTTTTAATGAAAACTTGATGTCATAGATAAATGCCAAAAGATTCTTAACATTTCAGACTATTAAAAAAAAACTCGATAATTTATATAGACGAATCATATATTTAAGTTTTTTTTTATTATCATTTTTAGTGTTTGGTTCATTTGACCGAGTAATCCGGTTTGAAGGTTAGATCTGGCATTAAAAAGTATCGACTTCTTTTTTTACCGTAGTTGCCAGTTATGGAGGATTGAACAGTGGTTTTTTTTATAAAATTCAACATCAATCACCATTAAACTAATTAATGATTGGTTATCTAATAACAGTGTTATATTATGATAGAATTTACATTTAAATTATCCCAATTTTTTGTTATTTAAAATAGTACTTGTTTTCAAAATTATTTATTAATAAAAATTTATCTCTATTTAAGTGTGAAATCTTTGAATAGACGTTCTCATTTTTCTATATCTCTTTATAAACCTTTAACAAATAAATTTTTTATTCACGATCTATTACATTTATAGATGATTTTTCAAAAGTATGTTAAGTGTATTTGTTAAAAAATAGATTTTCTATTTGTCATTTTGTAAAGTTTTTTTTATATAGTACAAAATCAATTCCGAATAAATATTCAAGTTTGTAGATGGCATTAAATACTTCAACACTAATATAGATGATTTTTTTCATAAAAATGAAATAATTCATCAAAATTCATATTCTAAAACCCCAACTACATTATGAAAGTACCTTAATTTTTAAAAATAAACTCTCAAATTATTTATAGGATAAAACTTTTTTAACTACTTCGTATTTGATTAACATAATATCATTCAAAATCTTTAATTTTCAAACTTCAATTAGTATTTTTAAAGATTGTCCTTAATTTTCAAATTTCGATAACTATTTTCAAAGATTGTTTTTCTAGTAATTGTGTTGCAAATAATTTAGCTTTTAAAAAAATTAGATGCACATTTTGTTAATGAACACAAAAATGTTGAAAATTTTTAACCAATTAAATGTGTTTTTTTTTGGATATTCTCCAATACAAAAAGATATTAACGTATCCATTCACTCCTCAACACAATTTTTTGGAATCAAAAGAATGATATTGAAATTCATGTTAGGAAGAATCCATCCTTTGAAAAAGAATTTCAAAACTGCCTTATGCATATTAACTTAGAGCATTTCTTAATACACCACTTAAGTTTTTTAGGCACCGCATGAAATTATTTTTTTGCCCCCTGATTTCAGACACATCCGAACGCACCAAATTTTTAAAAAACGCTGAAGTGTTCCGGATATGCATATCCGGAAACAATTCTGATGTGCACTTCCGGAAGGATTTCTTATTAATTCGCGCCAGACCTTCTTCCTCCCCCTCATTCTTCACTATTTCATTTCCAAACTCCCTCAAACCCTCTCAAACTCTCAAATTTTCAATCACCTCAAATCTCGATTTTTTACTCTCGAGTTCGGCACAAAGCAACATCTACAACGATCAAGAGACTCTAAATCCTCCGTATCTCATTTTAATCGGTAAGTTTTCAAATTTTAGAGTTTCGGAGTAATTTTCGAGTAATCGATCTAGAGTAGATATTTAGGTGTAGAAATTGTTAGGTTGTATGAATAACATAGGTTAGAGACAATGTAGGTCTTTTTTACTGCTTCAAACGGACGATCAGGGCATTAAAATGTCCTTTTGCATGTTACAGTGGACATGACTGCCATTTTTAAACTTCAAAAAACGTACCGAATGTGCAGATCCGGAAAGATTTTAACGTTTAGTATTCTGAGTGTTTCTGGATGTGCACATTCGGAAATACCCAACGTTAAAAATTCTGTGTCATTCTGGATGTGCACATCCGAAAGACTATTTTTTTATTATTTTGTTTGTTTGTTTGTTTTTGTTTAATTATTTAAAAAAAATCTAATTTATTTATTATGCTTTGCAGATTAGATGGCTGGCAGAGACGATCGTACCATACATGGACGGACAGCTCAGCACGCATCTGTCCGACGTGAGCGGATGCAGTCTACAAGTGAGGGACATCCTACACCACATCCTACACCACAACCATCCACATCACATGTTCAGGCCACTTCCAGATCTCAGGTACAGGCCACTCCCCCTTCAGCCGTCGATTCTACATTTCGTAGGCGTCGCATTTCTACTGGTAGTTCATCAGGGTCCCAGCCTGCACGCAGACGTCGTCGGGAGACTCCAGCTCCATCAACTGCTCCTCCTCGTTCCCCTATTCATGTTCCTGTTCCAGAGGATGATCACCCAGCACATGATGGTGTTGACGCCGATGACGATTTCGATGAGCTAGGCGGTTACCCCGGGGGACCGTTTGATATGTCCCTACTCGTGGGGTACTCTGAGCATACTGCCAGATATGTCTGGCTAGGACAGGTAACCTTTTTCGGTTTATTTATAGAATTGTTTATGTTGAAAATATGTTAATTTGTAAGATTGTTTTATTTGAAAATTTTCAGGCGAAGGGTCCCCAGAAGTTCTATAACCATGGGGGAAAAGTTATAGACATGCTTGAGATGCTGCCAGAGGCTGAGTGGTTCACGTCTGCACTTGCTGCCTCTGGTCTTGGAGGCCTGTCTAGGATTGGGAAGTCCCAGATCCAGTACGGTATGCTGATGGCCTTTATTGAGAGATGGCACCCTGAGACATCCTTATTCCATCTACCATACGGCGAGATCACGATCACACTCGACGACATCTCGTGCCTTTTACATCTACCGATCACGGGTACCCTTCTCCGTCACGGTAGGATGTCGAAGGCGGACGACATTGAGTTGCTGATTACAGAGCTTGGGGCTAGCGCAGAGGAGGCAATTGCGGAGGTGACCCAGTTGAGGGGCGCACACGTCCAGTTCTCCTTTTTGATACACAGATTTGGTGAGGAGCTTGACGAGGCACGACAGGCAGAAGGGGATGCAGATGAGGTGGAGCTCCACAGGCAGCGTGCCCTGAGATGCTACTACTTGTTTTTGCTCGACACGCAGGTGTTTGTGGACACCAACGCCTATTATGTTGATATCGTCTACCTCAGGTACCTTTCGGATCAGAGAGAGATCCACAGGTACAACTGGGGGGCGGCTGCGCTGGCATACACCTATTCCAGGCTCTCTGATGGTTGCCGCTGGGCAGCCAAGACTGTGGCAGATGTGCACTTCCGGAACGCATCAGCGTTTTTAAAAAAATTGGTGCCTCCGGATGTGCACATCCGGAATCAGGGGGAAAACCGGAAATTCAGGTGGTGCCTAAGAAACCTGGGTGGTGTGATAAGAAATTCTCTTAACTTATCACTTGCTCTTCTTTTTCTTAAACAAAAACTCAAAAGACAGTTAACGCAACTTTCTTCAAAATAAATTGTTCAAAATAAAAAGTCTTGTTAAGAGTCTCACATCGAATAATTTACGACTTGAAAATATATTTATAAGTGGGGACAATCATCACCCTATTAGCCGATTTTGTAGGGTTGAGTTAGGTCCAACCACACATTCGTAAGATTGTATTAGAGTCTGGTTTAAGATCCATTAGATCACCCACTATTTAATTCCACACCTCATACGCAAATTCTGGGCGTGAGAGAGGAGTGTTAAGAGTTCCACATCAGACAATCTATGACTTGAACTTGTATTTTGTAAATTTCCAGTGAAGAAATACCATAAATTTTAAAAATTCTGGTACTTTCTTGGAAAACCCAAAAACCATACCGAATTTTTTTGAAATTTCCAGAAAGCTACTAAAACTTCCGAAAATTTCAAATTTTCTGATATACAGGAAATTTTGCCCATACTCAAAATTTTCGGTAGTGCAAAAAAAATGTTTTACTTGTGTGGTCCAAAGGTGGCAGAGTCTTCTAGAGATTCATGTATAGATTTTATGCAGTTCTTCGCCACTGACGCGATATGTTTTCTATGTAACAAGCTTAATTTAAATATTTTTCCGTCTCTATGATATTGATAGTTTACATTTTATATATTTTAAATGACAGATATTTAAGTCCAGGTCTGAAGTATTAGTATGGACACAGACTATTGATAAACAACATGGTATTATTGTTGTGAATGTTCGTTCTAATACTACAAATGGGAAGCGAGGTAGGAAAGATAAATTAATTATAGGTTGTGAGAGAGGAGAAAACTACAAAAGGAAGAATGCATCTGAAAGCAATAATTCCTCATAAGGCATTTATAGTATGAAATTTAAATGTCCTTTTAGGTTGAGATCTGTGCCAAGTGGTAGCGGTTGGAAGGTGATGATTAAGTGTGGGTTACACAAACATAAATTGTCTAAGGATTTAGAAGGTCATGGCATATTGAGTTGTCTAAAATATCATGAAAGACAGTTTGTGAATGACATGACGAAGTACAATATGGCTCCAAGGTACATGTTGCTGCTTTGAAAGACAAAGATCCAAAAAACCTCATCAATGTTACCCTGATGTATAAAGCTAGAGCTACATACAATGCGAGCAAGAGAGGTCCATTGACGAAAATGCAAATATTGTTGAGTCTTATTCATAAAGAAAAATACATGTGTTGGACTAGAAATAGGGAAGACTCAAATGTTGTTGCTAATATCTTTTGGACACATCCTGATTCGGTGAAGTTGTTAAATATGTTTCATTTGATATTGATTTTTTATTGTACATACAAGACAAATAGGTAATGAACATATGTTAATTTTTCATATCTTTTGGACATATTTTAATTTATCAAGTTTTTTTATCACGTGCATCATAATCATACAGGTACCGACTACCACTGTTTGAGATTGTTGGTGTTACGTCAACAAAAGTTGACGTTTTTTATTGACTTTAGCTATTTGGAAGATGAAAGGGAGGAGAACTTCAAATGGACATTGGAGAATCTCAAAGATTTGTTCTCTTCCAAAAATTTGCTACCGAATATTGTAATGACGGACCGGGAACTTGCGTTAATGAATGACATGGAAGTTGTGTTTCCAAATTCAACTCATTTGTTGTGTTCGTTGCATATTTCAAAAAATGTTAGTATGAAATGTAAAGAGTGTGTTAAATCAGAAAGACAAGAACATGTCATGGATCTATGGAACAACATCATGTATGTTAATAAAGAAACTGAGTTTTTCGAACACTTGAAGCACTTTGAGACTGTTTGTGTTGATATTCCTTTATTTGTTAAGTATGTGAGTGAAGCATGGTTGACACCTTATAAAGAAAGGTTTATTGCTGCTTGGACTAACAGAATCGCTCATTTAGGGAACACAGCAACGAACAGGTACACAGACGTCATTTTGATGTTATTACATTACTAAACATAATTTAACATGTATTTCTAATTATGGTTTTTAGGGTGGAGTTTACTCATTGAAGACTAAAAAACATGTTGACTACAAACCGGGGAGATTTATGTCTAAGTTGGGATGATGTGAACACCATGTTGATGTTGCAGCTAGGTTCAATCAGAGTCTCGTTGCAAAAAAATATTGCCGATATTGAGCATCAGTATTACACTCCACTCTATACCAACTTGCACGGTTTTATTTCAAGACAGTGTATACATCACATTGGAAAGGAACTAGAAAGGGAAAAATTTGTTGGTGCAAGCCAAGATGCATGTGGTTGTTTCATTAGAACAATACATGAGTTACCATGCGCGTGTCAACTTGTCGCTTTCCAAATACAAGGAAAACATGCTCCTTTAGAACCAATTCATGTTTTTTGGAAAAAATTACACATTGAAGAGCATCATGTCAGTCATGAAGAAAGTGGTACACAATTGGATTTAAAAGCAGAGTGTGAAGAGTTGAAGACATATTTTAGTACTTTGGATATTGTAGGCAAGAGGGTGTTGAAGAAGAAGGTTTAGAAACTAGCACATTCATCCAAAACTTCTATGTGTCCACCGCCGGTGAAGTACAAGCCAGAGAGGGGAGTTAAGAAGAGTAGAAAGGGTCAAGAGAGTGATGTGCATGATGATCTTTTACAGTGGGAATATGGTGAGGGCTCGCAGGAGATTCAGACTACAAAGAGATCATGAACAAAACCAATTGGAAGTCAACCGTCAAGTATGCCAGCTAGAAGTCAATCGTCCGCTGCATCTTCGAGAGATGTTTACTTGTCTCAATTTCCTGACTTCTTACATACATACATTAATGGCATTGTTGATGTAGGTGACGATGGAAATTATGGTTTTCGGGCTATTGCAACTTTACTTGGATGGGGCGAAACTTCATGACATTTGATTTGGACGCAGTTAGATACTCAAGTTCGTCAACACCCTTAATTGTTTTCCAATTTGTTCTATGACACGGTCTCTACAGTTAGGAATGTGTTACGAGTAGAACACTTCGGTGTGCAGGGTATTGATAAATGAATGACGATTCTTGATATGGGTTACCCTAATGTTTGTAGATACAGTGTGGTATTTCTCTCCCTGTCAAAGAGACTTAACATCACATTTTCCCTCCTACCTTAGCTCCACCTTTGTATACAAGCAGACATAAAATCATTGATGTTGGTTTTGTCAACAACAATTATTGGGTTCAGGTAAAGTTGAAACCTGATTGGTCATTGTCTTTCATCACTAACCGTTAGAGACAGTAATGTACTGAAGATGCAAAAACATGAGAATCAACATATACATGACGCATTAGGCACTGGGAAGATGAAGTTAAGAAGTCATCTTAATTTTCTTTGTATTCTTGTTGTAGTACAGTTTTATTATATGTATATATTTTATTGGATAGTTTTTTTTTATAGAATCAGTTACTCTAGAAAAAAATATAATTTTCGCAAATTTCCGATAAATATTCAAAATTTCGGTAAGACCGAGCATATTTCAAAAATTTTAATATTTGATGAAGGGGTGTCAGGTACAACTAGGTGATGGCGAGTTAAATGATACAATCCTCACCCTATTAGCCGGTTTTGTAGGGTTGAGTTAGGTTCCACCACACATTCTTAAGAGATTTATTTGACGCCAACAAAGTATATATATCTTATCAGTCATACCTTCCCCAAAAAAGTATGAGGATTTCTTAATGCACCCTATATGTTTCTTATGCACCACGCGAATTTCCAAAAATGTTCCCCGTTTCCGAAGATGCATCTCCGGACGCACCCCAACATACACTCAACAAATGTCATTCTGAGTTACGCCTTTTTTTTGTTTACTTTATTTAAGAGATGCATTTTCGGAATATTTTCGTAGTTACATTTCCGTAACACATGCACATCATTAGCATACCAAAACCATGTAATTTTCCAAAATGAAATTAACATTCATAGCATAAAATAAGCATTACATATATGATTTCAACATAAAATGCAACATTACTCTTTAATATCCAGGTGGACGCTTCAACATCTTCGCAATATCTTCAACCGATCTTGAAATCGTCGCTTTCAACTCGAGCGGAACTTTTGTTTCGAAATGGAAATATGTGTTCCACATAGCCCTTACATCTGCTTGCGTCTTGAGCTCAAATTTGCTGAACTAAATCTTTTCTCTGTTGTCAATCGACGGTGAACGGTACTCGAACTTCACAATCTTTTGATAATCTCCGTAAGGTATGAGATGGTAGATTTCGTCTTTGATATCTTCAAGGGAGGCGAAATCGGTGAGCTTAAACGTTCGCCCAAGTGTAGAGCTGAAGAAAGAGACATTTGTGACATACCAGTTGATGTTTATTTGTGACATTTGAGACATTTTCGGTTTGCGTTAAATAAAACATAATAGTACCTTAATTTATAGAAGTCATATATCAATATGGACCATTCAATAACGGACATATTGATTTCGACGATATATCTCCGGAACCGCACCATATTATCTTGTTCCGGAGATGCATCTCTAGAACTTCTCATGAACCAGTTTCAAAATAGAACCCTAAAACAAAACCTATTTTTTCATTTACAAAAGAATAATTGTTGTTATGGGGAATATAAAAAAAAATGTATTAAGACATAATATGAACAAATGGTGAATATATATAATATTTCATTTATATTGAGACACAATTACATACACTTATTTGTCCGATTAAACAAGAAACTAAAACAAATCGAAATATATGTTGCCGACTAAATCTATGAGTGGTATTCCCTTGGACTTTTGTGCATTTGATTTTTTTCAATGTTGTTCAATTTCTCAAATTCTTACATCTTTTCCATAAAATGATCCGACCATGTCTCGACTTTTGTGGTTGAATGAGTCATCCACTTTGGTGATTTAAATGGTATAGGACATCCCGGTTTCAAGTAAACTTGAACAAAATGCCTTGATTTTGAAAGCCACCCAATACACATGATATGATCATTTGGATTTTGAGTCGAGGCGGTTCGCAGTGGGAAAAAAGTTTCTGAAAACCCGTATCATGTCAGGTCAACGCACACTCTATCATATGCATATGCTATTAGGTGACCCATTTTCAAGCAGCGCATTCATTTTGCCTCCGGTGCCGGATTGCTAAGGCAATGAACAAAAGACTCATAAACTTCATCGAATTTTTCTTTCTTTCCATACAACCGTGTGTATGATTCTTTATGCGTCCTCAACTCTTGATATTTGATATATGTTCAGGTCGTTTCCGTTTCAATGTTGCAAGTATATTTTTTGGTTGAACCAAATTCAAGGTCATGTCAGCTACGCATTCCTTCTCTACCGACAGGAGCCGACACACACTAGGATGGTCGGCTAATTTTTCACACAAATCATGGTTATGCAAACCACATATCACATTAAATCTCCAATTTTTGTTTGCCAACATGTAACCACGCACCTTAAACGGACACTCACATTTTCTTGAACCAGTGTCGTCTCTTTTAAAATTCTGGAGAGGAGTTCTATATTTTCCGCTTCTTTCGCGCGTCATTGTCACAAAAATGCATCTCTTATCCGAACCATTGTCGGACCTTCTGATAACCACACCAAATCCAAGTTTAGATGCCTCCATACAAATCCATTGAAGCATTTGATCATGAGATTCAAGCTCTTACTCGTTTTTAAATTGGTTGCCAACATCTACCGTCTTCACAACAACACCTTAGACATTTGGAAAAACAATTTGTTTTAGGAAAACATCGGGGTGCACATCTAATGAAAACAATTAAAACCATAACTGCCTATAAGCAAACTTAAAAAATGAACACAGACAACTTCCGCAGATGCATCTCCGGACAAGTTCATGCTCGTTCCGCAGATACATTTCTGAAAATGATGATATTTTTTTCAGAAAAAAAAGCTTGATTAATGTGAGCTATGCGGTGGAAAATGAAGGATCTTTACCTGAAATTCTATCTTCTTTTCCTCCCTATAATATGATGAACCAAAAGAATAGAGATTTGAAGTGAAAAAATGGATTAAGAATCGAGGATTTTTTGGTGAAGAGTTTGGTTGGAAAACAATAATGGCAACAATGGTTGTGTGATCATGCAATTGTTTCTTTTATCAGATTATTTCTGAGATGTACTTCCAGAATTTCTACTGAACTGTCAACAATTAACATATTTCTTAAAATGTTTCGGAGATGCATCTCGGAAATAAAAACAACCCAACTTATAGGGCGCTATTCAGAATGAACTGGGTTGAGTGTGTTAGAGATACGTCCGGAGATGCATCTCTAACATATATGATCCTTTTTTAAAATTCGCATGGTGCATAAGAAACATATATGATGCATTTAAGAAATCCTAAAAAATATAACAACTTAAAATATATGAAAGATCATATAAAAATGAAAATGAAGTGAAAGAAAAAAACAAATTTTATTCAGCTTCCTCTACAGTCTACACTACAAATACAACCCATTGATTTGATCCTTTCATCAATCGCTGTAGTACCCAACTTTCACTCTCCCTCTCTCCCCCTCAATATATAATATATATGTAACATGCCTAGACTATCTATTCTATTCTTTCAGGTGAGAGAATGGTTCATTCAAATAAGGGCGAAAACAACGAACTGATAGGTTGAGCAAAACCGCCTCGAAAGAAGGCTAATTTACATAACTTAACATCATCATGACATTGTAACTTTCCTAGATGTGGTGGTTCTGTCTTTGTTATCTCATGTTGCAGCAAAGTGGTTTACCTTGATGTTGCAATTTATCCCACATGCAGGTCATTTGTCTCGGCGATTGGTAATGTGCGGTGTAGTATTCTTCGATGCAACCGAATTGGCAGAACTTGAAACTGTGAACATATTCTACTTCTTTTGAGCTGTTGAATTTCTCTACCCACATTCCCATGCTCACGTCTTCCATTTTAAACAACTGCATTGAGTCAGTTAAATTAGTTAACGGTCAAGAGATTTTCGCGGCGTGTATCAGAAGATTCAAAACACAGACTTACTTTTAATCTTTGCTGTTCAAATTCAGATACAATGAACTGAGCAATGTCAGATGAGACGATGTAACCTGGACCGTTAGCATAGGGAGGATACTCTTCCTCTATCCATTCCTAAAAGTTCAAAAAAATGAAAATAACAAATTAAACAGTCAGCTATTATAGAGAGCTTATGGAAATAAGCTGAAAACAACATATAAACATGTCATATGCTCTTTCCAAACATCTCACAAGTGTTTTTGCTGGTAGATAAGTTCAAATAAATCAATTCAAACAGGCCTATAATATGCAATAGGTGCAGAAAGCAAGCAGAGAAACCAAAAGAGAAGTTATACCTCGTAGGTTACAGCCCATTTCCCATCGCGAAGAGGCCTGTGGTGGTAATTCATATTTCCCATATAAAGGCTTTCATCACTGTCGAATTCTCTTGTCTCGCTTATGATAGAATCCACTCTAACAAATGTGTCATCATCACACTTCATGATATATTTGGCAGCCACGGTGCGAATCTGCGACAAACCGTGTTGGTCAACAACCAATAATATAGCAAATTACCAATGTATACAAATACGAATAAGCAACATTTTTCCTCTCCCATCACTTACCCCGTATTCACATATAGCTATAGTCTTCAAAACAACAAGGTCATAATGATCCATGTACGGGACTATAATAATATCGCCGAAATACTCAGCTTCTTTCTTTATTTCCACGTTTATATCTTTCCTTGCATGCTATCATATGCAAAATGGAAAAAAAGTAAGATCAGAATATTGTGTAAACTATTTGTGGATTTTTTTTTATCATTATTTGTGGTGGATAAGATGCGGCCACTCTTACCAAGGCTACAAAAAACCGAGCCACAATGTGTGAGGATTTGATTAGTTTATGTTGCATCCATGACTTCCTCACTGCCATACGTTCTGCAAAATGGTTTCCAGCAGAAAGGATACCAATGAAAAGCTCGACATTCATGCCAAGAATAGGTGGAGCCTTCCATTGAGGAAGCAATTCAAGATGCATCTGCGGAGCAAAGCTAGGATGTGATGTAGGTAACGAAGCAGCATATATAGAGTGCACATCGACGTCCCCGTTTATTGATAGTCCGGTAGCATCCTCAAGAGCAAAGCCCTGCAAAATGTGAATACAACATAAATACATAAAGACATTCATGCATTCGTGCAACAAGAGATATCAAATACAGTTGTTATTTGAATATCAAAATACAGATACTGCAAATGTTGTGTTCTCTCCGACTTTTGTATCTTCTACAACTTACACATGTTTCAAAAATACACACAAAAATCAAAAGACTGTGTCTGACATCAAAATTTGTACTTACTGTGCGATACGGAAAGGACGTCACATGCCTCCCATCCACAGTAATATGGTAACCTTCCAAGCCAGCACTTATGGTGAGAACAAATAACTTCCCTTCAGCAAAAGGAAATGGCCAGTCCACATGAACGACTTTTTTCCGACCCATTAGTCTGTTCAACCACCATGTCGCCTTCCACTCTTCTGATCGGTTATCGTCATCGTGAATCCATTTTTCACATTTCACCTGTCCATCAACTTCATAACATGACAAAAATCAGCATTGAAATCAATGTCCCTTGTAACAAGACACATACAACAACAACAACCAAGCCTGATCCCAATAAGTAGAGCCAGCTACATGGATCAAATTTCACCAAAATGTTTTATCCAAGACCATGTTTCTATACAGTTCGTTAATAGTTTCTCTTATAATTTTTATAGGTCCTCCTCTTGCTCCTTTAGATGTTTGACTCCTCTCCATCTAATCTACACTCCTTAAAACAAAATATGCACGTCTTCTCTCTCTACATGCTCAAACCATCTAAGCCTACTTTCTACCATTTTTTCTACTATAAGTGCTACCCCAATACACTCTCTATAATAATGTCATCTCTAATCTTATCACGTCTAGTATTTTCACACACTCGACCCAACATCCTCATCTTTGCTACACTTACTTTATTTCCGAGTTGATTCTTAACTGCCCAATGATTGTTTACATCCTATTCTATTTCTCCATCGTTTTGTATTACAGACATAGAAGGAGAAAAATATGAAACAAACACTCAAAATGTAATCATTAAAATAAGAGAATGAGTGAATAATATCAATGAAACTTGAACTTGATCCTCAGTCATCAAACACTATAATATTACATTATCACCCAATGATCTGCGTCTTTTGAAAAGTTGGACTTTTGAGATAGAATTTACCGAAAGTCAAAAATAATAATCACCCAAATTTTTTTCATTAAATTGAGTCGGCTACATGTTTTAATCGGTGCCATAAGCCCCTATCACAAAGTCAATTACATGGATAAGTCAAAGTCACACATTCCTATCACTTCTCAAGTCCAAAGATAAACCATTCTCCTTTAAATGCACCTTAATTGTTTGACATGCAATTTTCTTTAGTCTATGTCTATGTCTATGTCTATCTCTAGCTATTGGACTATTCTTCATTTGACCAGAAACTCCATATGGCGGCTAAGTGTTTTCCAATAACCCCAAACCGCCTAAGACAACCCTCCCATCTTTTTTACAATTGAGGGCCAAACCAATTTTATCACTAATGATTTTATTTGTGAAATTGTAAGACTATACTACTTCCATAGAAACACATGATAATCAATCTCCTTTCTAATGAAAAACCTCTTATCCAAAACTCAATTGAAAAACATGAAACATGGTATTGAAAGAGTTGATAACATGACTCTCCCTAGAAAGAAAGAAAACTAAGTTCGGTTCCTGTGATCACCCATTCGGGCAGCCTAAACCCGTGTAAGAAAATCAAAATGTCCTCACACCGACTTGAGGATCAGACTTATCGCGGCCTTAAAGGCCTAATCTGCTGGGATAACGGCACTAATTGGCATTGAAAGACCCTAATTCAAGTATAAAACACAAACACAAACACATGCATGTATATAAAAAAGGACTTTTCAACCTTACCAGTTTCCTCATCAGCACGAGACTTCCATCCCTCACACCTAAGAGCAGTACCCCATTGCATCCTATAACAAGTATTCTGCTCAATAACAGGCTTCCCACTCCAATCCCCTTTAAGCCTAGGATTAAAATGCAATATCTTCGGTGGCTCTTCATTATCAACCGCTTTCAAACCCTGCAACTCCATCATAAACTGCGAAACCATCACAGGCTCGTCACCATCTTTCACAACCCCAATCTTCGAATCAATCTCCCCATGAGCCCAACGTGGTGTCCCCACAACAGTCACATGAGACCAAAGTGTCAACCCACAAGGCAAAACCATAACCCCTTTCATCTTCTCTCTAAACTCAAACCCAGAAACTGAAACCGAATTCAAACAAGTATCCGAACTGTTTTCGACTCTAAAACCCGAAAAGCTCTTAACTTTACCACTCTCAACTTCCTCCCATAACTTCTTCCCTGAAATGTAAGCTTGTTTTGCTACCTTCTGAAGCTCTGATGCACCATCAAAGCTCTTGTTGAAGCTCAAAGTTGAAACTTTCTGTAACCGAAACCCAAAGGGTCGAATTTCTTGATGGTTTTGTTCTGCCAAAAGCGGCATTGAGTCGGTGAGAAACCCAATAGCAACTTTTTCTGAACCAACCCCTGCTTTGAAAGCTAAGGGAATTTCAAAGCTCATGAAGAGCATGTAGATAAGCATCAACAACGTGAAAATTTGAATCAGTGTGAGTCTATTGGATAGTGTACACAATTCAAGCTTTACCTTCTTCATCTTTATATTTTGGTTTTAACTTTAACTACAAAAATGGAAGAAAAATTTTGAAATTTTGAAGAAGATGGAATCAATAGGTTTGTTGAAAACTGGAATTTGGGAAAAAGATTGAAAAATGGTTTCTTGTTGCAGTGACATGAATAAATATAAATGCAGAGAGAACAGAGAAGAGAAAGGAAATGAAAATGAAAGCTTTGATATGCGTTTCTTATTATTGTAGTAACTTGGAAAAGTTATTTTAAGGAAAGTGTAGTTTAGAAATATAAATATTTGACTCTAAAAGATTTATATTAAAAATAATGTATTCAACTTTTCTAGAATTTTAAAATTATTAATCTCAATACAAAATTTAACTTTTTAGCATTTTATTATTTTTATTTTTAGCTGTCTTCAATAAGATGAAAACTTTTTTATTTTAAATGTTTCCTTTTGATTGATTTCCTCTCATTTTGTCTTTCTTTTTAATACTTTTTAAATAAAGTTTTAGTTGTAAAAAAGACTAATGTAATTAAATATTTCTTTTAAGGTAACTCAATTGATAATTATGTAAGAATATTAAATATAAGAGGGCTTCCACTTATTATTTTTAAAAGATGAAATTTTAACTGCTAAATTATTTAATAAAGAAAATTATTCTAATTATAATGTTCTTTAACACTTGTTAGGTGAGTCTTATCAATTGTCAAAACAAAACATGACTCAAAATTTTAATTATAAAAGAATATTCCATATAATTATAGAAAAGAAAGAGTTTAAGTTATTTCTGCTCTGTATTTATTATAAGGAAAAATTTTGTTTTTTACATACATTAAATAATCAAAGTATATGGACTATATATGAATTAAATACATTGATTATTTAGTGTATTTGAAAAATATTTTTTTTTATAATAAAAAGAGGAGGAATTATTAATGATATTCTTTCATCAAAAATTATATATGGACTAGATATATTAATTATTTAATGTATTTAAAAAATAATTTTTTATCTTATAATAAAAACAGGAGAAATTATTAATGATATTCTTTCATCGAAAGAGAAAAGGAAAAAAAAATTGAACAAATCAATTAGTTAATTAAAATTTTAAACTAACATTATTGGATGGAAGTTTGGTGGATATCCTTTCCGAGGGGTATTCGTTTACATAATTTAAGATTATGGGTTCATATAGGGTAGTTATGAAAAAATTGGATCAAGATTAATGTCTACAATCTAATTTACACAGAATTAGGTCAGACTAGATTTTTTTTAAATAGAAAATGCTTAGAATTTTTTATAAATTTATTTAATTAAAAAAGTTAACCCACATGATATAAAAAAAACTTTTTAAGTCTATCAAACTGATCTATTTTAATATATATGAATAGTTTTTTATTTTGTATTTTGAATTAAAATACAAAAATAAAGTTTGGATATCTTGAAGAACATATGAAAATAAGCTCAAAATTTTTTATAAACAACGTCATGAATTGTTTTCATAAGTTCTCCCAAACAAAATAGTCTCATAAAATGTAACTAGATAAGATTAGATAAGTTGATACAAACAAACATTTAGTTTCATTAGTCTTTTAATATGTTTAAACATTAGTTAAATTGCTTATTTACATATATTCAAATGAAATATGCATTTAAGTAGGATAATAGGTCAACCAAGCCTTCGAAAAGGTCAGGCTCAAGGCTAAAAATAAGCTATGACAAACTACAAGTCAGACTTAGGCTTTGAATTTTTTAGTAGACCAGTCATAGGCTTGGCGAACCCTAACTCGGCTCAACCTATTCTCACCCCTAGGAATTAGCTAATGGTGATTGATGTTTTCTTTTTCCTAAAGTGAATGTACAATTTTTAACAACCATCTCATCATATTAATATACATTCTACTCAGTTGTAAAGCAGGCGTAAGAAGTAGTATACCCCACAATAATTTCAAATTTGAAAAAGTGGGGTTAACTGAACCAGGATTTAATGATTTTGAAAACAAACAATAGTACAAGTATTAGGACAATAACAGTGTAGGAAAACTCGAAACTCGTTGAGAGATATAACTAGGTAAAGTAAAGACGAATGTCACAAATTGATAAAAGAAATAGAGAAACTTATAAGGAAGATTGAAAAAGTTTGTTACCATGTTGATGCAAAAAAAAATATAAATTATTTGTTCAACTCTTTGAAGACCCAATAATTCCCTTCTTGTTCATGGTGGTCTACTTTGGAAACAAAGAGCCACAACACACTGGTACAAAAATGGTGATCTTGATACTCGATTCTACCATGTTGCAACTGTTGAACCTTGTTTTGAAGGTGATATGCTTTTAACAAAGACAACAACTTTTGTTGGACTTTTGATTATGATAACTAATTAATTATTACTTCAATGTCTTCTAACAAGTCAAGCATAAGTGGTTAAGCGGATAAAGATGCAAACCTAAGTATTAAGGTTTGATGGACTTGACTATCTGAAGATAGAAACCTAAATAGAATATAAGCTCAAGCCTCATCTCATATAAACTCAAGTAAGTGTCTACAAAAGAAAGCACGTGACAAAGACTTGAAGTACAAGAAAGGTCTACCTTAGTTTGAATGAATGTTTTGTAAAGGCAAAAGAGCATTCTCATAAAAATGTGTGGCTAAAACACACACACGCACGCACATTAAAACTTATTTTCAAAATGATTTTTCTCAAGATAATATTTTTTAAAATATCTTAAAGTTGTGTCCGATGAATTGGGAGCAGTTAGTATTGTTATGGGCAAAGTTTTGTCATTTCTAATAAATTGGAGCACATATCTAATTGATTAGATATGTTCAAAATTTAGCTCTAAGTAATTACGACAATGCCTTAATGATGTACAACGGCTAGATATCTTTTCTTTACTTTTTGAAAATGGTAATTGATTACCACTAAAGTTTCTAATTGATTAGCATTAGGTTCTAATCAATTATATTGTCTTAAAAAGCATTAAAATTAATTTCCTTTTTGAGTCAACCTATAGCCTATAAATAGATATCCCATTCCCTCATTTCATTTCATCCAGAATTGTGTTTTGACACTTTTAACTCTCTCTAAAAAATTTCTTTTACTTTCTCTCACTAATATTTTAATTGAAGTGCTTATTTGAAAAATTCCTTTTGTGAGTGAGGATATTTTATAATTCTGGAAGGTTAGAATTGTAAATTCACTAAGGGATCTTTTGTACACACCTTGATTGAATATTATCCATTTAGGAATTGTTTGGGTTATAAGCTAAATCTGTAAAAGCTTTTGGTTTGGGGATTGTGTGATCAAACCCCTATTTATGTTCAAGCTTAACCCGTGATTAAAATCTTAATAGGCTAGAGATTAGCCTGTGGCCAAATCTCATCGGTTCTTGGTTAGCCAGTGATAAAACCAAGGTTAGGTTAAAGCTTGGTCTGTGATAAAAGCTTGGATAAAGTTCAATATTAGCCCGATATTAAAATCTTCCAAGTTATTGGTTAACCCGTGTAAAACCAAGGTTAACAATTTGTGAGCTTAGCCTGTGGTAAAAGCTAACAAAGGTTTTTTAGAAGCTTAAAGACTAACCGCTCCAATATTCTCGTGGAAAGAAGACTAACCGCTTCGATCTACCATTTGTGGAAAGAGGAATAACCGCTTAAATCCATCATTTGGAAGAGAAGACTTAATATCCAAATTCTAAGTCTTACTGTTTAGGTTGGAAGTCAACCATTTTTCCTTGTATAATGGGGTTTGTGAGTTTTACCTACTAAAATATCTGAAAGTTTATTAGATACTCTCAAGATAAATTCTTGGGGAAAGGAGTAGGTCGTTTTCTTATTTGGCCAAACCCCTGTAACGCTTGGTGTTCCTCATTTTCCCTTAACTCTTTATTTTCCGCAATTTATATTCCGTAATTTATTTTTTCGTTGCTTAATACTTGTACGTTTTTCAAAATGTATTTCAACTCTAATTTTAATCTGCAAAGTTTTTCAAAACCATGTTTTTTTGGGACCATACAAATCACACCCTCTTGTGTGGGAAGTCACATGCTTAACAAGTGGCATCATAGCCCAACTCCTATTTAAGGACTAATCATCTCAAGAGGAAGATGACTTTCAACAAGAGATCTTTTCTAAACTCACCACCACTTTTCAATGATAGTAGATTTAATATTTGGAAAGATAGGTTTAGAATTTTTTTACGAAGCATAAATCATGAGTTGTGGGAAACAATAGTCAATGGTCCGTTTATCCCTACTCATAAAGTAAATGATGAAGTGGTAGATAAACCCAAGTCCCTTTGGACAGAAGAATAAAAGAGAAAATTTGAGATAGATTTTAAAACCAAGAACTTTATAATAATGTCTCTAGATGATAGTAAACTTTATTATATTTATCATTGTAAAACCACCAAGGAAATGTGGGATAGTCTTGAAATGATATATGGAGCTCTTCCAAGTATCGAACAAGGGAAGATGAACACACGGGGGCAAAGAAAAACCTACCACTCTTGTATGTTTTCCAAATTTTAGGAATATTGAAAAGTGTGATGGAATTTCTATCACTAACAAATATCTAAGAGTTAAGAATTGGAAGTTTAATCCAACTCTTAAATCAAAAGATGGGAACCTTCATGAATTTCAAGAAAAATCAAGAAAGAAGGAAATTGTAGAGAAATTCAACGAATTATTTCAATTACTCAAAGATGAAGGAATACAAACCGACGAATCATAATTATACTTCTATCATACAACTGTGAGGGCAAGTTGTCTCTATACTCAGTTTTAATGATGTCAAAACATTTATGTGTAGAATAGCATATCATGTCTACCACATATATATATATATATATATATATATATATATATATATATATATAATACACATGTAGGTTCATATAGAATGCATACTATGTGTTTTTAAATGTGTTTGATCATGTTGATAATGTTGTATGTGCATTAGGTGTTGATAGAAACCTTTAGAAATGTCGAAATATTGAGTTTTGCAAGTTTTAAGGGTTTAAGTCGACTCACAACCCTGTTCTGGTCGACTCAACTACGTTGCATTTCTTAGAGTTAGTAGCTGGAGAGCTCGCGTCGTCCCTCCGGTCGACTCATATTGTCTGCATTTCAGATTGTCAAAAACTGGGAGGTTTGCGTCGACGCATGTTCTGTTTCGGTCGTCGCAAACATGTTGTTTTTGCGTAGTTGTAGTAACGGGGTCGCTCAGGTCGACCCCCCATCTGCATAGGTCGACCGTTCGCTAGTTTTTCACTATTTTTCTGATGTGTTTTGATTTCAAATGTTTGTTATTCTTGTTACTTAGTTATAGCATCATATATATATATATATATATATATATATATATATATATATATATATATTGTTTTGGCTCATTTTTACAAAAACGAACAAGAAACGTGAAATAGGCACTGAATTTTCTCTTCATCTTCATCTTCAACCTTACATACTCTAACAACTACAAATAACCATTTTTGTTAGTGTTGTGTATTTTGTGAAGTGATAACGTTCAGACTTAGGTGTGTTGTATCCTTCGTGCTGGGTTGAGAATCAGTGGGTGTTTCTTGAATAAAACCCTAGGTTTTGTCCTCCAAGAATCCGGGTGATTTTGGGGGTTTTTGCATAAATCGTTTCTCTACAGGGATTCAACCGTGCGAAGGGGATTGAAGAATGGATCGTTCGGTCAGTCGAGTAGCAACAATCGGAGGATCGTAGAAGAAAGATTTGGGATCGAATTGTGGAAGATCGAAATCGACCGAGTGAAGGGGATTGAAGAGCTGCGGGTTCTTGCAATCGAGTAGCGTGAGACAGTGATTTGTCCTACCAAATTCGAGGCACTTGATTCATCTTAAATCAAGGGGAGAGAAGACTTTGCATCGACATTAAAGACGTTTGAGGGTTTGGTGTATCAGTTTTCTCTTGTATAAACAATTTGCAACCGTAATATATACATATCACAATTCCATGTTCGAAATTGGGGGCAGAGGTACCCTTAGCGATGACGATAGGGGAACTGCCTAAACAAACCGTGTTTGTTCTCTCTTTCCCTATACTTTTAAATTTTTTATATTGATTAAGCTTGTGAATTATCAATTGATTGAAAATTTCTGGTGTAGTGTAGTATAGAGCTGAATAATTGATTTGTAAAAACACTACAATCCTTTGGATTGTATTTGGATTAGCTCTACACTCACATTGCTTTGAAATTTACACTTGGAGTGCCTTGCACGCCAAGTGTTTGATAAATTGATTAAGCACAAGTTTCTAAAGCACTTTATGAATTAAGTTTGTTGTATTCACCCGTTGGTGATTGGATAATATCAAGTGCATATATTTGAGTTGATTACATTGTGTATTGTTAATTCTGTTGTGTTTTTCTCCTCCGCCGCATCATTCGTAGTGGCTTTACGTATATCCGATTTTTCTAGTAGTGGTTCGTTGTAGACGAATTGATTCAGTGGTTGCTTCCGCATTAAATTTTTAAAACCAATTTTTGGAACACCATAAGCGTGTAATAAATTGTGGGGTCTATTCAACCCCCCTTCTAGATCTAAGCCATCGTCTAACAAGTGGTATCACGAGCTCCGGTTTATCTGGTGCTTCGATATAATTTCTTAGAAAATGGCGAACGAACCTAAAGGGACTTATAATAAAGCTCCAGTTTTTACAGGCGAGAATTATAGCTACTGGAAAGATTGTATGCGCGTGCATATAAATTCCATTGATCGGAAGGTTTGGAATGTTATTTTAAACGATCCTATGGAAATAACAATGACCGATGAAAATAATGTTGTTGTACCCAAGCCAGAAGCACAATGGAATGATGAGGATGAGAAAAAGTATAGCTATGACTAGAAGGCACAGAATATTTTGATCTCCTCTTTGGGAGTTGACAAATATTATCGAGTCTCTCACTGTACAACGGCCAAAGCCATGTGGGATGCTTTACAAGTAGCCCACGAGGGCACTAATGATGTGAAAATGGCCCTAATCAACACATAAACGCAAGAGTTCGATCTCTTTTACATGAAGCAAGGGGAAACCATTGCTGACATGCAAAAGAGGTTCACTCATATAATCAACAAATTACATACACTTGGTAAACCAGTTCCCAACGAGGTTGCTACTAATAAAATCTTGAGGTGTCTTAACAGGGAATGGCAGCCGAAGGTCACCGCAATCAAGGAGGTCAACGATCTAACTACTCTAGATGTCACGACATTATTTGTCAAACTCGATGAACACGAGCAAGTGCTCATCAACTTGGAAAAACATGAGAAGAGTGTAAAGAAAGAGAAAACAAAGGAAACAAAAAAGAAGTCGATAGCTCTTAAGGCTTCTTGTTCAAAGTCCACATCTCAAGAGCAAAGTGAAAATAAAACCAACAATGATGAAGATGATGATTCGAGTGATGACATGGGGCTATTTATGAAAAGATACAATAGGTACATTCGAAAGAATGAAATTCAGCACTCGGATAAAAATCTCGTCAAATTTAGAAGGCAATCAAAAAATGAAGGCAACAAGAGTGGCAAGTCGAGAGGATCTTGTTTCAACCGTGGAAAGTCCAGGCACTACAAGCCGGATTGTCCATCACTCAAGAAAGACAAGGATAAGGATAAGAGTCGTCAACACAAAAAGTCAAATAAATCTAGACGAGCGTATATTGCTTGGGAGAGCGATAGCGAGTCAGAAAAGATGACAGCTCAAGTGACAAAAGTGAATCCGTCAATCTTTGTCTTATGGAACGTCAAAACAAGAAGAAAGAGGTACAACGTCTTGAGACCACCGAAAGAAGATGGGTTCTGGATAGTGGTTGCTCAAGACATATGACAGAAGACATATCTCTTTTCATCGACTTTGTGGCGAAGAAAAAGGGGTTTGTTACCTACGGAGACAACAACAAGGGACAAATTCTCGACAAAGTTAGTGTAGGTAACCCCTCATCTACTACTATCTCTGATGTGCTTCTAGTTGAAGGCCTTAAACATAACCTTTTAAGCATTAGCCAATTATGTGACAAGGACTATAAAGTATCTTTTTCTAAGGATTGTTGCATGATTGAGAATAGTGATAAAAAGGATGTGTTTAAGGGCTTGAGGGTGAATAACGTCTATAGCTAGACTTAAATGAGGTATCGTTGAATGACGACAAGTGTTTAGTCACCATGAGTGAAGATTCATGGTTATGGCATAGACGGTTGGCGCATATCAATTTTGACTTGCATAATAAAATAGTCTCTAAAGACCTAGTCATCAGTTTGCCCAAAATCAAATTCACAAATGATCACCTTTGTGATGCTTGTCAAATGAGGAAGCAAACAAGGATCTCAATCAAATCTAAAAACATTGTTTCAACTATGAGACCCCTTGAGCTCCTCCATATGGACCTCTTTGGACCATCTAGGATCAAAAGCCTAGGTGGTAACTATTATGGTTTTGTGATAGTCAATGACTTTTCTCGGTTTTGCTGGACTATTTTCTTAGCAAACAAGAGTGATACCTTTTCGGCCTTTGAAAGATTTGCCAAGTTATCCCAAAACAAATTAAACACGAATATTGTATCAATTAGAAGTGATCACGGGGGTGAGTTCGAAAATCATTTTTTTGAAGCATTTTGTGAAAGCCATGGAATTAATCATAAGTTTTTCGCACCACGTACCCCTTAACAAAACGGGGTTGTGGAATAAAAATAGAATTTTGGAAGAATTAGGACGGACTATGATCAATGAGAGTGGACTTCCAAAATACTTTTGGGCCGACGCCATAAGTACAGCTTGTTATGTTTTGAATAGGGTGCTCATCCGACATATTCTAAACAAGACACCGTATGAACTTTTAAAAGGGAGAAAGCCCAATGTCTCTCACCTTCACGTTTTTGTTTGTAAGTGTTTCGTGTTAAATAATGGTAAAGAGACACTTGGTAAGTTTGATGCTACGGCCGACGAGGGTATTTTTCTTGGATACTCTCAGTCAAGTAAGGCATATAGGATTTATAATAAGAGATTACATATTGTTGAGGAGTCGGTACACGTTACTTTTGATGAGTCTTATCCGAAAAATGTCGGAGAAGGTAGTTCTTTTCATGGTGCAGGTGTATCTTCAGAGGACATACTCAAGGACACTGATAAAGGAATTAATCAACCTGAAGTAGTGCGTAATGAGGAGGAAAAGGATCACCAACCTATGAAGAGTGAGGAGGATCATCCATCTAATAAAGATGACCTTCCTCCGGCTTGGAAGTCTTCCAAAGACCATCCCATCGACAACATTCTAGGTGTCATCTCTAAGGGAGTAACAACCTGCTCCAAGCTAAGTAACTTCTATTATTACTCTGCTTTTGTTTCGTAAGTTAAGCCTAAGAACTCTAAAGAGGCCTTACTCGATGAGCATTGGTTCTTATCTATGCAAGAAGAACTAAGTCAATTCAGGAGAAATGAGGTTTGGGACCTTATCCCCCCTCCGCGAGGCCATCGAGTAATCGGAACCCGATGGGTGTTTAGGAACAAGCTCGATGAAAATGGAGTTATAACTCGAAACAAAGCGCACTTGTAGCGCAAGGGTATAACCAAGAGGAAGGAATCGACTATGAGGAAACTTATGCGCCGGTTGCCTGACTCGAGGCTATACGCCTTTTACTTGCTTACGTTTGCACTAAAAATTTCAAACTATTTCAAATGGACGTTAAAAGTACTTTCCTTAATAGATACATCAATGAAGAGGTTTATGTAGCCCAACCTTCGGGTTTTGAACCCCATGAATATCCCGATCATGTTTACAAACTTAAATGTGCTTTGTAAACAAGCCCCTAGGGCTTGGTATGAACGTCTAAGCTAATTTTTACTTGATCAAGGGTATTCAAGAGGCAAGGTTGACATAATCTTCTTTATTAAACGTCAAGGAAAACATTTAATCTTGGTACAAATTTATGTTGATGATATAATTTTTGGGTCTACTAACATGACCTTGGTCAAGGAGTTTTCTAGTATGATGCAGGGTGAGTTTGAGATGAGCATGATGAGGAAGCTTAACTATTTCCTCGAATTGCAAATCAAACAACTCGAAGAGGGCACGTTTGTGAGTCAGACGAAATATTGTCTTGAGCTTCTCAAACATTTTGACATGGTAAACTACAAGGCAATTGATGCTCCGATGCCTACATGTGCTAACCTTGATCGTGACGAGAATGGTAAGGATGTAGAGGTAAAGAATTATAGAGGTATGATTAGATCTCTTCTCTATCTTACCGCATCACGACCCGACATTATGTTCATTGTTTGTATGTGTGCGAGGTATCAATCACGTCCCAAGGAATCTCATCTGAAAGTCGTTAAGCGCATACTTAGATACCTCTCTGGTACTCCAAAGTACAGGCTTTGGTATTCCAAGGGTAGTTATTACTCCTTGGTTGGCTACTTCGATTCTGACTTTGCCGGGTGCAAATTCGATAGGAAAAGCACTAGTGGCACATGTCATTTTTTCTCAAATTCCTTGGTGAGTTGGCACAGCAAAAAGCAAGTTTTCGTTGCTTTGTCAACATCCGAGGCGGAATACGTTGCGGCCGGCAGTTGTTGTGCTCAAGTTCTATGGCTTAAGCAACAATTGCTCGACTTCAATTTAAAACTTAAGCGTATTCCTATCTTATGTGATAACACAAGTGCCATTAATTGGACCAAGAACCCTGTATTGCATTCACGCACCAAGCATATCAAAATACGTCATCACTTCCTTAGGGATCATGAAGAGAAAGGTGATGTGTTCTTTGAGCATGTTGACACTAAAAATCAACTTGCTGACATATTTACAAAACCACTCGCTACAAAACCTTTCTTTCACATCCGTAGATAACTAGGCGTTCTCGACATCTCAGATCGTGCTTGATATTTCATAAATATATTGGCTCTCAAAATACATATGTGCTTGTGTATGTCTTTTACTAACAATATAAAGAATTATTGAGCTATATGTGAGGGCATTCTTCGTCAATCATGATTAAGGTAATATCGTTCCTCTTTTAAAGTGGATGCACCATGTTGAGTGTTGAAACTGTTGTTTATTGCACAATTAAGCATATTTTATCCATTTAAATGTTTGATATTTGTGTTGGCTTCTTATTTATCCAAAGTTGTTGCATAAATGACACATATATATGGTTTTTGCATTGTTTCACTGGTTGAGTCGACCTAAACAGGGCTCCGATCGACTCACCAATATGGAAATTATTCACGTTTAGAGGCTGGGACGCTCAGGTCGACCCTTTGGTCGACTCAAAGCGTTGTTATTTGTTATTGTAGAAAATACACAAGTATGCGTTGACGCACACACGTCAGCGATCGACGCATCGCTGACGCATCCTGAAAAATTCTTGGGTTTCACGATTTTCTTTGACCCATTTATTGGTTTTATGCTTTTTATAATTCTCTTAATTGTCATTATCACATTATGATTCATTGCATTAAGTCATTCTCCTCATCTTCTCCTCTTCCCTAAAACTCCATAAACAAGCCCTAACCCCAAATCTCTCAACAACCACTTTGGGTTTCTCATCAAATTGGTAGAATTCAGTCACTATTCATCCTTCTCAAGCATTTATCTCAATGGTTTCTAGAAGAATCACTCGCAAAAGAGTCACAAGGGACCCATAATCTCAAGCTGGTACTTCTTAACTTCCTCCTAGTCCACCGGTAACACTTTCATCTCTTGTTTCTGATGAATTTAGTGAAGGTGCGAGAAAGACACAAGAAAGGGGGAGGGGGTTTGAATTGTATATTTACTCTTTTAACAACTTTTTGCTTCTTGTCAATAAGACACTTTACGTTACATCAGAGTTTGTTGAGAGACTCTGACATGCGAAGTTATATTCAGACTTGACAATGCTTAGAGCATGAGAACCAGTAAGAGTCTGAACACTATGTACATCATTCAGAACTTGCAGAGCGGAAGCTTATTAGAGTTGTAAGGTTCTGACTTGCTTATGTAAGGTTCTGATCCTCAACATAGAAACATAAACAAAGACATTAAGCGTAAGAATAAAGAACACACTATATATCCTGGTTCACCACAAAGGCTAATCCAGTCCACCCTCCCCAGGTGATTTCTCCTTGAACACAAGGTCTTAATCCACTATAATCAATCTTGATTACAGATGCACGAGCACATAGCTGGTGACTAACAAACTGCACAGCCACACTGTGACTAACATGCAATGAACCGTTTATGGATTCAACTTAATGAATATAATGAACATTGACCTGCAGGTTCCAATCTCGCAAGATCTACTGCTAGGCTTTCACAGCTAGACGTTCAGGGATTCATCGCAATGAATATAATGCTACTGACCCTATTTCAGGATTTACCACAATGACATCTCGCCATTGTCTTCTCGGGTCTCCGGTTACACTGACCACTCAAGGAATCCTAATTCACCAAGAATTAGTTAACAGGAGATTACATAGTTGCTTCTTAACAAGCAGACAACTCCTAAGTTTAAGTACAAAAGAACACACAAATGTTCAAGCAAGATGTGAGCAGCAGCTCCTTGCTATCCTAAGAAACTACAAAGATGTATAATGATTTGACAGTTGTTGACATCTTATAGATCTTCTTCTTCTTCATCTTCTTGGGTGACCAAGCTTTGAGCAACAACTCCTTGCTTCAGATCTTCAATGTAGCGCTGACGAGAAGGTGGTTGATGACTTGACTGATCTTCAATGTTGTCTTCTTCATTAACAGCTTCTGTTCCAATTTGTTGTTGTTGTGTTGAATATTAATCTTAAGCTTCCAACAATAATTGTCATGTGTAAATGATGATAGCTTTTGATATTTAAGTGTTACAACAATAACTCATCATTGTTGCTATCTTCACACAATGACTTGGTCAATTCATGAATGATACATCCAATTGATGATCAATGGAATCGACACCTTCAGAAGCGAGAACTCTTTCCTTTAAATAGCCCAGTAGAAATATAGCCATTTGAAATATTGTTGGCTGTTGGACAAGAGACATTGTGTAATAATTAGTTGTACTAACACATCTCCTTTTTGCTGTGGGAGAAGTGACGGGATATCTTCTTGAGCAGTGTGTACAGTTATTCACAACAGTAACATTTGACTTCCAAACTTCAGAGGCTTCTGATGGTAATTTGATGAAGCATGAGTAGATCCTTCTTGATAGGATATCTGATATGTCAAGTCTTCAGTCATTTGAAGAAGTCCATTAGGCATCAGTCTTCAGAACTTCAACACTTGTCTTTAAGAACATTATCCTTTACTACTTCAAGTCTTTTGAAACTTCAAAACTCGTCCATTAGGAATCCGTCTTCAGAGTCTTCAGCACTTGACCTTTGGAACTGTGATCTTCAGAACACATAAGTCTTCAGAGTCTTTCTACACTTGGTCTTCAGAGCCTTCCGCCTTCAGAACTTCAAGTCATGAGAGTCTTCAGCACTTCGGTTCTCTTCTTCAGAAGCTTCGCTATCTTCAGAATCTTAACCACTTTCAGAGAGCATCCACAAGAGCATTGCAACAGCAATATGGGCATCCTTGGATCTAACTGATCATGATCAGATACAGAAGCATTCTTGCTTCTTGCGACTTGTGTTACACATAGTAACTTCGCATATAATCATTTTCGCTCATCTAGCTGGTGCTTGTTGAATATGATATCTTCTATAATTATGATCTGCACACAACACACGTTAGAACATAAAATAGTTCTTTCATAAATACGTATTGTTATCATCAAAACATAGATTGACTTGTAGAGATAATTCTTGCTCTCACATTTAGTACTCTATATGAGAACAAATTGAGCAAACACTCTATTGTTAAGCAATATGTTTACTACCATCGTGCTGCTGAAAGAATGCATATAGAGGAAGTCATGGAACTGTTGGATTTTCAAAATTTCAGAAAATTTTTAGAATGTGATACTAAATACAATGAGGACTTAGTTCAAATTTTCTACACTGGTTTGATGGGTAAGTTTGAGGGTTATATGTTTAACTGTAATCTAGGGGATAAAGTTGTTACGATAAAGGACTTTACTTGGAGGGATTTATTTAGTATGCATGTGCTCAATGCTGGTCCTGCAGAACATGCAACTGATACAAAGACTATTGATAATTATAACTTTAAGAGTGCTTTGAACTCTATGCTGAAGAAATCGTATTTGGAACAAGTTGTGAACAGTGATCTGTTTCTGAAAACGGTGACAATCGGGCGTTTGAAACCCGTTGACAGGATTCTGTAGTGGATTGTATCACATATTCTTCGACTCAAGAAAGGCGGATATTCTAGGGTTGATAAGCTTGAAGTCCACTTGATGTATATTCTGAAAAAAAAACAAAAGCAGTTGGCCTTATTATTTTACAAGCAGGATGTACGCTCTGCGTGACTTCAGTAGAGGGACCGCGTTGTCTTACGCCTCCTTCATCCAAACTGTGCTCAACCATGCAGAAATCAGTGTTCCTGGTCTTTCGTACAAATCTCTCACCACCGACCAAGAATTTAGTCAGAAGACGTTGACCATGATGGGGCATGTCTGGGATATTAAAGAGAAATGGTATCGGTATATTGTGAAATCAAACACCTCAGTTTTGCAGGAATCTGATGAGAGTGATGAAGAAGAAGACGAGGAAGAAGAAGAACAAAGTGGAGACGAAGAGGAAAATCCTACGGATACAGGTATTGATGATCAAAATAAAAGTGCGTGGATGCCTCAATCATCTACCATGGAATCTAAGGAAGACCAAGGTTGGGGTCAATGGCAACATACCAGTATATGGATGCCTCAATCATCAACCATGGAAACTGAGGAAGACCAAGGCCGAGGCCAATGGCAATATACTGGTTGGACCTCTCTTGGTCCTAACTATATCCCATCGACTCATAGTTTGTGTCGTAACCCAAAATTTGACCTCCTTCTTTTACCTTTTTTGCACGAGCATAAGCATTCGCATCGTTGGCATACGCATTTCGTATTTTTTTTCTCTTTGATTTTGTTGCAGGAATATTCAGGTTTTCCAAGCCCGATTAATCATATCCTCACAAGGTCATCACATCATCAAAACAAGCACAAAATGAGGGGTTCTATGCCAATTCATAATACAAGAAGTAGAAAATCGAAGGCAGGACCACAACACCTTTTTTTAGGAAAATTGGGCATATTTTGGCCTGGTTAATCGATTAACCATTTGCAGTGCAATTGTGTTAATCGATTAACACAGGAAGAATAGGCACAATCTGCTGTTTTTTCATGACAGCACCCTTGCACACACTTTGGTCTTGGATTCTATAGTATTCTAGCAGCATGTGGAATATTCTAGACATCTCTAGACATTTCAAGGCTATTCAATTCATTCCAAGTGCATTTATTCTAATGCTTCACTTTAAATTAAGTGCACCATGTTCCTTGTTTTCCAAGTAATGTGGATCTTTGGATGTTAGAGTTCACCTTGGGATTGTTACCGAGTTGGTCCTAACTAACCGAGTTAACCGCCTTGACTCGGTGAGTCAAGCCCAACTAACTCCTAGCCTAGTTCCAAACCCAAAGTTAAGTCCAAAGCTAATTCCAAACCTCTCACACTCCAAACCAAAAGTCTATACAAACACACCTTCACTCACTTTTCTAGGGATCCACCATTTTCATCCATAATTTCTCAACCATTCTACACATTTCACTCTCAGTTCTCTCACATTCTCTCTGATTTTTTCTGCTACGTCTTCATCTTCATCTCAATTCTCTTCCAAAACCTCACCAAAGCTCTTAATTCTCCATTGAAGAAAAAGTTACTTTCACCTTGAAAGTGCTTTTTTCTTGAGCTTAACCTTCATTGTCATTCCATTATACTGGTTTTTGTGGAGTTTCAGTAGCTTTTAGATTCATCTCAAGTGATTGATTCAAGCTTCTTCGATGATAATTCTCATTTTTGAGTTTTCGTCGCGATTTGATCGGTTTCGATACGTTTCGTCTATAATTGAAGATTCCTCTGGTTTTATTCGATTATCTTCATCAAGATCACATTGCAACATTTACCAAGGCACATCTCAGCCTTGTAGGTTGGTGGATCTCATTAATTTTACTAGTTCGATCGTTTTCGTATCATTCACGATGTAGTTTCGATGTTTTTTTGCATGTGAATTGATTATGCCATTGCTTGATCCATGATCTTGATTGTTTAATTGATTCTATTGTTGATCATTTGCTGCTTCTAAACTTGATTTTTCGTGCATAATTGTTTGCCCTAGCATTGGAGTGATTTCATAATCAAAAAGTTGGCTAAAAGCACTTTTCAAAACTGATTTTCTGCTCCCTGTCCAGTGTTAATCGATTAACGCTTTGCAGTGTAATAGTGTTAATCGATTAACCAGTGTTTTTTTGCACTTTTTCAAGTGTTAATCGATTAACACTTTGCAGTGCAATAGTGTTAATCGATTAACACTGAACCAGAAGGCCATTTTCTTGCATTTTTTAGTGTGTTTGCCATGTTTTCTTCATTTTAACTTCCATTGATTGTCATGCTTGATTTTATGGATGTTTAAGTGTCATTTAACTTCTGTTTGAAGCTTATTCATGAACTTTTGTTGCACACTTATGATTATTCAAACTGTTCATATTTTTGGCATCATGTGAATATAATCATTCTCACATTTCTCTTTGATCACATAACATGACTTTGTGTCACATATTTGTTGATCAATTGGTACTGTTTTGTACTCCCTTTCTTGGTTTTGCATTAAGTTCATTCTTCATGGATGAGCTTAATCTTGTATAATCAATAATTCACACCTTTTGCTTTAATGATTTTCCACTCTCTTTGGAAAATTGTTAGCATGGGATTTTCCTTTGATTAATTGATTGAAACCATGTTTCAAATAGTTGATCTTCCCCTTCCCTCTCTTTAGGCTTCCTTTAGAGCTTTCTCTCTCGATCCCCCGTGGAATTGAAGTTTCGTGCTACGACCTACATCAGAGCACTGTACAAATTGAAATTGTTACGCTGTCCGTTTTACCACGCAGGAGCACTGTACAACTTGGAGTTGCTGAGCTGTCCGTTTCAACTTCTGCCTTACACCCTATGTGTTAGAAAAGGAATGAGAAGGGAGAATTCCTACTCTCATTCTGACTACTTCAGGTAGGGGACGAATGACCCTGTGCTTGGCTTAGTCATCTCTATCTCCAGGCGGCAGTGTGCTTTCTTTTCCCAGTCAGGTCGATCCTTGATCACTCCTATCTCTTTTGATCTCTCTTTTAATCAATCACCTTCGTGGTTAAGATCCTTTGTTTATTGGGTTAGCAAGCTCCCTTTGTTTCAATACCTTTTGCTTTTCTTGCGGTCAATCATTGCTCTTTGATTCCCCAGAAGAGTCTCAATTCCTTTCCTTTCGGTTAATCACAGTTTTCCTGTTAAAATACTGAAACCCTTGCGGAGTTCACAACCTTCTCTTGGTTCTTCTCCTTTTTGTTTGGTTAATCACTGTCTGTCAGTTAAAACACCAATGTTTACACTCCTTCTCAGTTAACCACAGTCCGTCTGTTAACATACTAAGTTCCTTGGGTTAATCACCTCCTCTCGGTTAATCACCCATTTCTTCAATTAACCAAAGTCTGTCTATTAAAGTATTGAAACCCTTTTGAGTTAATCACCTTCTCTTGGTTAATCACTAATTCTTCTAGGTTAATCACAATGTTCTATTAAAAAACGAACCCCAGCGGTTAGCGACCTCTTTTGGTTCAATACCCTCCTTCGTTGGTCAAGTGTTGTTTGTTCAGTCAATACCAACATCCCTTTTTGGTTACGACCTTCGATCGGTCTTACACCCGTTTTTCTAGTTAACCACAGTTTTCTCTGTTAAAACCAATGCTTCTTTATCCCCGCAGAGTTGCAATCCTTGCTTTCCTCGGTTAACCACTGTTTATCAGTTAACATACCGATGTCCCCTCAGAGTCAAACACCTTCCCTTGGTTCAGCACTCTCTCTTCTGGGTTATCACAGTCCGTCTGCTAACACCAGCCTTTTTTCCCCACCGGGTCTTACTCTTACTCTTCGGTTAACCACTGCCAGCCAGTTAATATATCGAGTTTCCTATTTCTCTTGGTTGTGACACCATCCTTTTGTTTGCTTCCCAGTAGGGTTGATTACCCTCTGTCCCTAGCAATTCTTTATTATTTTTCTGTTCCCCCCAGTGGAGTCCTTTCTATTCATTTTGCTCTTACTTTCTTGGTTTCAACACCAATTCTCTTTGTTATCACCAGCGGAGTTTCTTTCGTTTATGGTTTTGACCCCATTCCTTTTCTAGTCTTTTACTGTTCAGCTTTTCCCCAGTAGGGTTTTCTTTCACTCTTGCTCTTGGTCTTTGACACCACCTATCTCTTTCTTGTTTTGTTTTCCGTTTGGTTCCCCGAACTACGGAAGCTCTGATTCTGCATTCTTTTGAATGTATGATACGTAGGCACGAGATCACGATGATCTTGGCGAGCACACTTCCACCTTTTTTTCCTTCTCCCTTTCTTCCTTCCTTTCTGTCCCCTGGTTCCATGAACTACGACGCTCTGATTTCCTCATTGCACTATGAGGGTATGTAGGCACGAGGGCCCTAATCCTCCGCGAGCACTTTCTTTTCTTTCTTTCTTTCTCCCTTCTCTTCTCTCCCATTTTCTTTTAGCTAGAAGCCTTTAGATAGATAACCCATCCAACCCTAGAAGCAAGCGAAATGGTTCCCGTCGAGTACGATGGATGCGTAAGGTGCTAGTAACTTCCTTTCGAATAACCGACCCCCGTTCCCGTTTCTCTTCCCCTTGGGTTTTATCAATATTTTCCCTGTCCTTTGGGACTAAATAAAGTTTGGTGGCGACTCTGTGTTATCTTTGAGTGTGCGATTCACTCGGGTATAAACCAGCCATCTTCAGTTTGGATCACCAAGAGTCCTACTTTACACCTCCATCTTCTGCGCGTCCTAAACAAAATAATGAGGAACTTCTTGAGCTTATGAGGAACATGCAGCTCCAACAGCAACAATTTGCCACAGAGCAAGATGAACGTTTCACAGGACTGCAAAATGAGCTTCACACTCACACCAACAACTTCGAAACTTTTGCTACCAATGTAATGGGAAGGTTCAACACCATGGCTGAGACATCTGCTAACCAAAACTGTGCCCTTACAACTAGTTTCAACACTCTGAACCAAGCTGTGTTGGAATTGACTGAGCAATTAGACATACAACCTCCACCACCACCTCATGATCATCATTATCGCGAAAGAGGCCATCACTTTAGGGGGAGGAGACCTTGAGGATTTTCTGTTGCATCTCATATCATCTATGCTTGTGTCATGTTGTTTTGTTTTTCTTAATGACTCTACTATGTGTTTTTTCATTATGTGTTGTCGTTTCCTTTTAGTGGTTTTGTACTTTTTTATTTCCAGCTTTCCTATACCATGACAATGCACTGCACCATATCATGTGTTTATTAAGCATTTTGGCTTGTTATTGTTATTGTCATGTTTTTATTTATCTTACTATGTTTCTCATTAACAAGCATTTTATGTGGATGTGTGTTAATGGTTACGTGTTGCAAATTCTGTAAAAATGCCAAATTCAATATTGTATCTTTGATCTATTATTTCTTTCTTTCTTTTTTATGTTGTCAAACGGGGAGAAAAAACCGCAAGCAATAACATCTATTGAGATTGATCAAACAACAACGGATGCATGAAGTTAGGGGGATGATGATACTCCAAGCTTGCCTTTTTGCTACTGTTTTGCCATCATAAAAAAGGGGGAGTATGTGAGGGCAAGTTGTCTCTATACTCGCTTTTAATAATGTCAAAACTTTTATGTGTAGAATAGCATATCATGTCTAGCATATATATATATATATATATATATATATATATATATATATATATATATATATATTACACATGTAGGTTCATATAGAATGCATACTATGTGTTATTGAATGTGTTTGATCATGTTGATAATGTTGTATGTGCATTAGGTGTTTATAGGAACCTTTAGTTATGTCGAAATATTGAGTTTTGCAAGTTTTAAGGGTTTGAGTCGACTCACAACCCTGTTCCGGTCGACTCAACTATGTTGCATTTCTTAGAGTTAGCAGCTGGAGGGCTCGCGTCATCCCTCCGGTCGACTCATACTGTCTGCATTTTAGATTGTAAAAAACTGGGAGGTTTGCGTCGATGCATGTCCTATTCCGGTCGATGCAAACATGCTGTTTTTGCATTGTTGTAGTAACGGGGTCGCTCAGGTCGACCCTTCATCTGCATAGGTCGACCGTTCGCTAGTTTTGCACTATTTTTCTACTGTGTTTTGATTTCAAATGTTTGTTATTCTTGTTACTTTATTATAGCATCATATATATATATATATATATATATATATATATATATATTTGGCTCATTTTTACAAAAACGAATAAGAAACGTGAAATACACACTGATTTTTCTCTTCATCTTCATCTTCAACCTTACATACTCTAACAACTACACATAACCATTTTTGTTTGTGTGGTGTATTTTGTGAAATGATAACGTTCAGACTTAGGTGTGTTGTATCCTTCATGCTAGGTTGAGAATCAGTGGGTGTTTCTTGAATAAAACCCTAGGTTTTGTCCTCCAAGAATCCGAGTGATTTTGGGGGTTTTTACATAAATCGTTTCTCTACAGGGATTCGGCCGTGCGAAGGGGATTGAAGAACGGATCATTCGGTCAGTCGAGTAGCAACAATCGGAGGATCGTAGAAGAAATATTTGGGATCAAATTGTGGAAGATCAAAATCGACCGAGTGAAGGGGATTGAAGAGATGCGGGTTCTTGCAATCGAGTAACGTGAGACGGTGATTTGTTTGACCAAATTCGAGGCACTTGATTCATCTTGAATCAAGGGGGGAGAAGACTTTGCATCGACATCAAAGATGTTTGAGGGTTTGGTGTATCAGTTTTCTCTTGTATAAATAATTTGCAACTGTAATATATACATATCTCAATTCCATGTTCGGAATTTGGGGCAGAGGTACCCTTAGCGAGGACGATAGAGGAACTACCTAAACAAATCGTGTTTGTTCTCTCTTTCCCTATCCTTTTACATTTTTGATATTGATTAAGCTTGTGAATTATCAATTGATTGAAAATTTCTGGTGTAGTGTACTATAGAGCTGAATAATTGATTTGTA
This sequence comes from Lathyrus tuberosus, assembly GCA_022829125.1. Lineage (NCBI taxonomy): Eukaryota > Viridiplantae > Streptophyta > Magnoliopsida > Fabales > Fabaceae > Lathyrus > Lathyrus tuberosus. The sequence continues at coordinate 230,297 of JALAZF010000199.1, read as the reverse complement.
AAAACACTACAATCCTTTGGATTGTATTTGGATTAGCTCTACACTCAAATTTCTGCTGCTTAATAATTGAACATTTTTCAAAATCTCTTTTAAATCTGATTTTAATCCACAAATTTTATCAAAACCATGTTTTTCGGGACCACATAATTCATACCCCCCCTCCTGTGTGGGAAGTCACATGTTGGACAGTAGTAATCTCTTAAAGGAAAGTCAACATTATCACAAGGTTGGCACATACTAATTGAGAAGTGTGTACATCGACAACTTATATGTGTGTGATGGCTCGAGAGTATTTTACAGAGCTATTTTAGAAGAATCCAAGCTTGTGGAAGCAGAATTTCCATTCTTTAGTACTCATCATCTCTTTGGCGGATAATGAGTTATTGATGAACATACTATTTATCATTGAAGAATTTAAAGATGTCGTTTTTCTATGCAAATTGAGAAACAACTTTGAAAGGATAAGAATGATTGTCAATGAAAGACTAGAAAGTGATTTCCCTTTGCAATGTGTTGCATAAAGTGATTGCAAAAGTTATTGCAAAACATATAAAAAAATTCTCGATAAGTGCACCTTTGATAACCAATCATCCTTTGCTCATGGGAGATCTATTTTCTATAATGATATGTAATTTGTTGAGTTTGTGCATTATATGAAGTCTAAAACTAGAAACATGATTGGTGTTTAGCTCTTAAACTTGACATAGGAAAAGCCTATGATAGACTTAACTAAAACTATATTAAGGATGTTCTTATATATATATATATATATATATATATATATATATATATATATATATATATATATATATATGGATTTAGTCATAAGTGGATATGATAGATTATGTATTTTGTGGGAATTATGGATTACTTTGTAGTTGTGAGTGGAAATAAGGTGTGACCTAGTATTCTGGGATGTAGTTTGATACAAGAGACCATCTATCTATGTACTTATTTATTCTTTGTTCTAAAGGCTTCTTACTGCTATTTAAACAAACAAGAGCTAGGGAGATTTATGATATCAAAATTTGCAAGAATGTTATGATCATTTCCCATATCTTTTTTTATATATTGCTTCTTATGCTTTAGAGTTGATGATAACGAAGCGAATATGTCAACGCTAAAACGATGTTTTGTAGTGATCAATATTATTTGATTGTAAATTTAATATATTTTTTTTTCAGTAAAGTAGCCTAATGGTTGAAGTTTCACCTTTTAAAGGAAAATAAGTATGATGTCGCGAGTTCAAATCTGCGACTCTACACTTCTTTTAAAATAGAAAAAAATTCTCTATTAATATATCATATTAGTTTTTCATACAGGTATTGAGCCTGGATGAATAAAGGAATTTCCTCTATCCAAATATTCATTTAATTCATACTTTATTTGCTAGTTAACATGTGTACGATGGAATCGTTTTGTCTTCTTGTATGCACAATCCTATCTCCTTTGAACCCCTTCGGCTTCCTTTTAATGTTGTTACACATCACACAACTCCTATTTCAAAGTTTATCCTTGTCGTTCATCATTCTCACTAAGGTTTCATTGTCAGATTCAAAGACAATCCTTTTGAAGCAGCAATCCATTGCAACCTCTACAACCATTTTGAACACATAAGTCTTTTCCTCAAAGGATCTTCATTTCCTATTACTCTTTCCATTGCTACCTCCATCATCTCTCTGTTCTTATTTCAATATATGACACCAATACCCCAACTTCTTTTCTGCTTGAGAGAAGCATATATATTGGCTTTAATCCACCCTTTCTCCATTTTTCGCCATTGGGATTCTAGTAAGTATATATTTCCTTCATACTAGTTGTTTTATGTATTTCTTGTTTCCTCTTCATTATGATTTGTCTTTTTATTCCCGATTTGCCCAGATTTGTGCTGCATAGAGATTGATTGGTTGAGCTTCTTGAGGGATTATAATGCATTTTAATGGCACTGTCATACCCCAAATTTTGACCACCAATATTTCCCATCATTGTTAGGATCATTACCACAACATGGATGTGCCATCATGCCTCATCAATATCCTCGGAGATGTTTGAGCATTCACCACAATCAAGAATTAAGGTTTCAAGCCCTCTCAGAGCCTTAGACAAAGGATCAATCAAGAAATGACATGATCTTCAACTTGTCTAATCTCTCAAACAACTATAAAGGATCAAGAGGACTCCCACATCAAGATTCGAGCACAAAGTTGCAACATTCTAAGTGGATCAAGCCTCAAGATCGCCAGTGCCACCAAATTAGGGTTTTGGTTGACCAAGGCCTCCAGATGGAATATTTCTTCTGAGCATGAGCCATTGCTTCAAAGCACAACCCAAGATACTCCAAGGGACCTCATGGACACAATCATCAAGTCAATTTAACCTCAGGGGATGCATTTACCAAAAATCAGGAATTAGGGTTTCTTGACCTAATTCACCTCTAAGTTGACTTTTGGGACAAAACAAGAGCCAAGACCTCAATACATAGTTTAAGGGTCTCCAATACACTACATTGATCCATTTGTAGCAATGGAGTGATCCAAGAAGCTTGATTCACAAGTTTCAATTTCATCAGGACCACCGTTAGGGTTTCGAGGAAAAAGTCAACTGTGCCTTTGACTTTTGACCAAGACATGCTCCCAAACCTTGGGACATGATTCAATACACCCTATAACACCTATGGAATATATCCATTAGGTTTGATTTAGGTCAAGGACTTGATTTCACAAAGGATCGCACAGTTTGGATTTCATCCGATAAAAAGTCAACTATGCACAAAATCAAGTTTGACTTTTAGGAAATTTTCACAATTATGGTTCCTTGACCCTAAAACAATGTTAATATGTGATTTGAATCATCATTCATCAATAAAAACCAAAGAAAATGAGTTAACTTGTAAAAGGGGTAACCATAAAAAACTTAGAATTTTTCTAAGTTATGGAACAAAGTGGCTAGGGTACCAATTTCCAAGGACCATAACTTGAGATCCAAGCAACCATTTTGAATGGTACAAAGCTGGATTTGTAGGTCTTGCTACACTCTAAAAAAGCTTCAACTATAGCTCATTCCAATTCCTCATGGATTTTTAGTTATGGAGTGATCAAAATGGCTGAAAACATGAAATTGGTACTTTTCCAACACTTAGTGAAATTTTCACTAAGTCAAAATCTGCCTTGCTTTTTCCAAAATGTAGGGGAAGTTTTCATCTTAATCCAAGTCAAACCAGGTCTAGGGGTGAACATCAAAGTTAAAGTATGCCATAAGGGTTTTCCAACAAGTACCAGATCATCTCCAAATTCCTTTTGAGCAAGGAGATACAACCCTTGGAACATGGCATCATGAACTGGTTTTTTACAAGGCAGAATTTATGCATTTGGCTCGATTTGTCCAAATCTGATAAATCCAAGCCTTGTCATCAATTTGGACACATATGAGGATCAAATCCAAGGGGGATGATCTGATCTCCAAGCCTCCAAAGTCCAAGAATCTATAAGTAGCCATGCCAAACCTAAAAGAGCTAAAAAGTGCCAAGACTCCAATTTTGTTCCATGCCTTTAATGAATGCATCAAGGTGGCATGAACTGAGCCTATTCCAACTGAATTTAGTCCAAACTTATCCCTGAACCAAAGCTACAAAGCCTGTGCTCTAATCTCAAGTCAATGGCTAGAGGAGACTTGAGATTCCATTTGATCATAATTGGCCACATGCCTGTACCAGTTGCCATTCACTATTGATGCCAAAACAAACTTGTTGCACTATAAATAGACATCAATTGTGCTCAGTTTGAGTACACCAAAGCACCCAAACTGATGCTTTCCTCAAAATCACCACTTTCACTCCAATTTTGCATTCTAACTCAAGTCACTATCGGGTTTTGAGTTTGAGAGCAATTCCAACCAAACCAATCACACACACACACCTCACATATAACATATAGAAGTGATCCATAACACAAAATCACATTTGGAACATCAGATTCTCAAAATCACCAGCTAATCGCTCAAGTTTTTGACAGATTTGCAGTTGGGGTACCATTTCAAGTTCCAGATCATTTCCATTCATTCCAAGAATTCAAACACAATCCTTGGCACCTAGGGGAGTTGTCCAGATTATTGGAACCTATCTGTAACACCTCTAACTCAGAACTCGATCACCAGCTGCAAGAGGTAAGCATGAAGTCTTCAAACTCCATGATGCATGCATATTTTACTGCACAATAATTTTGCCATATGTTCCTAATCATGTATGGAGTGATAACCCTCAATCAATTGCCATGAATCAGTCGTGTATGGAATTTCAGTGTGTTCATGCTAACATTAGGGTTCTTGAGATTTTCTCATGATTTCTCCCTCAATACTCAAAATAAATGCAATTAATCTATATGGTTGTGATCCTTGTTCCAAAAACGAGCAAGATTGGTACTTGAATCGTGCAAAACCATTGAGAAATCATGGAGAAAAGTGAGAAAATGCAAATCTGGAAAAACAGAGGGCGCTTGCAAGAACTTGCTGTTCTTGATGTCCTTTTTCAAATTTTTAAATATTTGAATATTTTGTTTTTTTTGTTAATTGATTCAAAAATTAATTTCTCTCTGAATATTTATGTTTTTGAATTGATTCTTTTTCTCAAAATTCACTAAAATGTTTAAATATTTTATTTTACAAAAAAATCTAATTTATATTATTTATTTAATATAGTAAGAATTTATGTAAATAATTTCATTTTTTTTGTTTTTAAACATTTTTAAATGAAATTCCCACTTTGATCTTTCAAAACCAATTGAATTTCAAACTCTCATGTAATTAAACATGACTTTTCAAAATATTTTTCAAGTTGTACAAATTATTTTTGAATATATTTGGTATTTTATATCATTTTTTCATTTAATTTCCTTTGAAAAATAATATTTTTATTTAAAATTAGGGTTTCCTCTTGATTTTAAATTTTAAAACACTTTTGGGCCTCTTATAGAGTGTAAGACCCAATCCCTTTGTAAATAAACCTTTTTGGGCCTCACACATTGTATAAGTCCCTCTGTATATTTTCAAAAGTTCGGCGCGATCGTAGCCTTTGTAACGAAATCAACTGGGCTTCTCCTTGAGCTATAAGACTCATCTTTACTCAATTTCAAACTTTTTGGGCCTCTAATAGAGTGTAAGACCCAATCCCTTGTTGTACAACAATAGCTTTTTGGGCTTCAGTCATTGTATAAGTCCCTCTACGATTCTCAAAATGACGGTGCGATCACTGTCTTTCATTGGGCCTCCCCTCGTGTTGTAAGTCCCATCTTTCTTTTTCAAAACCTCTTTGGGCCTCTCCTTGAGTTGTAAGACCCAACCCTTTTGTAAATAAACCTTTTTGGGCCTCAGTCGTTGTATAAGTCCCGATGCGATATTCAAAATAACGGTGCGATCACTGTTAAACCTTGGGCCTCTCCTTGAGTATAAGCCCCAACAATCTTTTCAAAAACAACTTCTCTTTTGATTTAGATTCAAATATACATGTTGTTATCAAAACTTTCTTTAATTTCTTTGAACAACTAACAATACAGCATAGAAGCTTGCTCACCTGTAAGTTTTAACCGCTTTCATTTACTCGCTTTCATATATATAACTGTATTGTGGGAAGCTGCGCACTGTAAGTCTTCTTTCATATCCTTTTAAATACTTGTCATATATTAACTGTATATATACTAGTATAACTATTTAGAGTTTTCTCCGGCGACTAGGTCTAGAACTAGGTAAAGTCAGTTGGTCACTCTTGGATACAGTCAAAACTAGATCCCCATAGGATATCCAGATACAGTCTTGCCTTCTCTTGGGCTTAAATAATGTGGAACAAAGAGAAAGGCAGTATTCTTCGTGAAGCATTTCTCAGATTGTCACTATTAGAAATTGTCAAAGAAATTCCACTCCCCAGAGTTGATCTATTCTCGGTGAATAGCATCTCTTGAGTTTCTTCAAACCTCAGAACTTTCACTAAATGATCTATTTTCGGTGAATAGCATTTCTTGAACTTTTCTTGGTTTGGGACCCACAGGCTTCCTAAAAGCATCCCCGCCTCCTCTTGGGCTTTGTACAAGGACCCTCTGGCTTCTTAGAAGTTCTCATGCCTTCTCTTGGGCTTAATACAAGGACCCTAAAGACCTCCTAAAGGTATAAGGCAAAACTTAGTCATCCTTTGCTAGAGTGGTCTTTCCAGTGTCAAATCTCAGACCAATTTAAGGTTGATACTCATCTGTTAAAACACTCGCCTCCTCTTGGGCATCATACAAAAGATAAAACTCTTCCACACCTATAGACTTAGACAGTCTAACCTTGAGTCTCAGATATTCTCAAGTTCCCTACAAACATAGGAGAAGCCCCGGTCACTCTGGATAAATCTCCAGTAGGGATAAAACCCCGTCTCTCTCCTAAAAAAATCCCCAGCTAGGGTCAAAAGGCTGTTAATAACACTATCTCAAATCAGAACCTCAAGGTATCTGATACCTCAACTCTTCTGTAACCATCAACAAGAGTAGGTTCCCCATTTGGACCTGCCTCGGGATCTCAATAATCCTTAGCAGAAGCTAGCCTCCTCTTAGGCTTTGCATAATGACCTTTCCTCAACGCAGTTAGCCTTCTCTTGGGCTTTGTACAATGATTCTCCCCAGCAGGGCTAACCTTTTCATACTCTCTTGTTGAGTCAATCACCTTTTCAGACTCTCTTGTTGAGTCAATCACCTTTCCAGACTCTCTTGTTGATACAATCACCTTTCAGTACTCTCTTGTTGAGTCAACCTTTTAGCCTCAATCTCGGGCTTTGTACGAGAGAGATAAAAACACTCTCTTGTCGAGTCAATTGTTCACAGCCTCTTCCTAGGCTTGGCATAAAGATTTCCCCTAGCAGAAGTCAGCATCCTCTTAGGAAGAATGATTTCTCCGGCTTGTTTAGCCATAATCCTGGGCTTCGTACCTGATAGATAAAAGCACTCTCTTGTTGAGTCAAACCCTTTTAGCCTCAATCTTGGGCTTTGTATAAGACATAAATCTTCATAACCTTCTCTAAAGCTTGGGACAAGTATCTTCCCTAGTGGAGTCAATTCCTATTAGCCTTCTTTAGGCTTCGAGAAATAAATTCCCTAAGCTGAGTTAAACCCTTTTCAGCCTCAATCTTGGGCTTTGTACAAGACAGATAATACTCTCCCGCAGAGTCAAACTCAGTATAGCCTCAATCTTGGGCTTTGTACAAGACACATAAAAATATCCTCATCGAGTCAGTTAAATTTCTCATTTCAGCCTCAATCTTGGGCTTCGTACAAGACACATACAAACCTCCCTGACAGAGTCAAAATCCATTTTTAGCCTCAATCTTGGGCTTTGTACATGACAGATAGAACATTTTCCCCAGAAAAGTCAAACTTTTAGCCTCCTCTTAGGCTTTGTATAATGATATCCCTAAAGAATCAGTCTTTTTTTTTCCTCAGTCTTGGGCTTCGTACCAGACATATAAACACTATCTTGTTGAGTCGGTCATCTCCAGCCTCCTCTTAGGCTTTGTATAAGGACTTCCCCAGTGGAGTCAATCAACCTCTTAGCTTCAACCTTGGGCTTTGATCAAGGCACACAAAAATCAACAATCTATTCAGAGGAAGTCCAATCCCTCTTTAGAGATGACAAATTCTCTCTCAGTTAAAACCTTTTAGCTTCAATCTTGGGCTTTGAACAAGACACCAAACATCTTTTTCCTCCCTTAAAATAGGAGGAACTACAATTGCTCTGATTTTCCTGTTTCTTTAAATGGGAATACGTAGGCATAAGATTGCGAAATCTTAGTGAGCATACTAATAAAAAACTCTAGGTCTTCATACCAATCAAAACTTAGGTCCAGTACCTTACCAAAAACACCCGAACATAAAAAAAAACTCACTCACTCTCTCATACTTCCCAAGAAACTTTCCCAACCCATTAACGGATAAACACCATCAAGTATAAACCTAAAGCTAATATCCAGTGGATAACCACATATAGGATGGGTAATTGACAACTCCCCATTGTATAACCTGACCCCGAACTCCACAATCTCTTTAAGCGTTTGTTCAGTTAAACATTCGCGTGCAAGTTAGCTTTAGATAGCTTCCCTTTCCCTTCCAGCTTCACGGGATAAATAAGAAATCAGAAAGTAGCACCCCCTCCTCATTGTGGGCAGAAACCCAAAAACTCAGCGATAAGGTGGTCGCGTCACCGACAAAAATCGCTCGCTACAAAAAAATGATGACTCTGCTAGGGATTCACTATATGATCTATTTAACCTTAGTCATCATCGTTCCCATTTTCCAACAAAAAACTGGCGACTCTGCTGGGGAGTCACTGTATGATCTATTTTACCTTAGTCATCATCGTCCCTATTTTCCAACAGAAAAATGGTGACTCTGCTGGGGAGTCACTGTATGATCTATTTTACCTTAGTCATCATCGTCCCCATTTTCCAACAAAAAAATGGCGACTCTGCTGGGGAGTCACTGTATGATCTATTTTACCTTAGTCATCATCGTCCCTATTTTCCAACAGAAAAATGGCGACTCTACTGGGGAGTCACTGTATGATCTATTTTACCTTAGTCATCATTGTCCCCATTTTCCAACAAAAAAATGGCGACTCTGCTGGGGAGTCATTTTATTTGTTTAAGACTAAGATTAGCTCTTAAGAGGTCTAGGATGTTAGTTTTAGGGTGTGTGTATATATATATATATATATATCGCTTTTCCTAATTGATATCCGTGTTTACTTTTCTGCTAATGGAACTGCGGGTGATGCCACATCTGGAAAGTTTGAGTGACACATAAGATAAGTGATGGCATTAGACGGATAATCTTACAGGGAGTGACTCCCAAATAAGAGACCCCGGTAGACCAGCGAATCAATGGAGATACCCTTTGCGGATTCAATGTCTAAACGACTTCGGTTGTTGAAAGCAGATTGTTCGATTGTGGTATCCATGAAACTGAGGATTTAGTAGGCTGAGACCATGTTACTATTTTGTAGTGCGGAAGCTATCGGAAATAGTTATCACACAATACTACCCTCATTTGAGATTACTTTAAGATACTGCAGCTCGCTCGGGTGAACCAACCTGCTGTTGTTATCCCAAGGGGGGAATGATTTTGAGTACAGGTATAAAAATTCACCAGTACAACCATTGGGGATGGGTAGAGCCATGACTTCATGACACTGAACCTTTTACCCCATGTTTTTTCTATGTTTTTGTGCTGCATTCATGCATTCATTTCATTAAAAAACTTTAAACAAAGAAAAATCTTCTCTTCTAGTCTCTCTTTTTCAAATTAAACTAAGACAATGATTGCAAATATCAGAGAGAAAGATTGCGTTATGGATTTCGGTAGAAGGAAGACTCACAAGTACACCTTCAAGGTTCCAAAGTTAGAGGATTTGAGAGGGTTGGCAAGGATGATCACCAACCCTGATGCTTTCAGAGCTAAGTACGGAGGACTGGTGTCTCTGTTAAGGGTCTATGTTATTAAAGGAATCCTGGCTACGCTGATTCAGTTTTACGATCCAATCTATCACTGTTTCACATTCCCGGATTATCAACTAGCACCAACACTGAAGGAGTACTCTCACCTGACTGATTTACCTATCACTGACCAAGCTCTATTTTCTGGACTAGAAGAAATTCCAAAAGATCAAACCATTGCAAGAGCTATCTATTTGGATGAGTCAGAAGTCAGGACTCATATGACCATTAAGGGTGGAATCCAAGGTTTACCAGCCAGGTTTTTGACAAAGAAAGCTCTGTACTTTGCTAGTATAGGGAACACGATTGCTTTCGAGAGTGTCTTTGTTCTGCTCACCTACGGGTTATTTCTGTTTCCCAACATTGATGACTTCATTGATATCAATGCCATTAAGATTTTTCTAATTGGAAACCCTGTACCGACCTTGCTTGCAGATGCTTATCATTCTGTACTCTTAAGGAATTTGTACAGCGGAGGAATGATCACATGCTGTGTACCCCTACTATACAAATGGTTCACTTCTCATTTACCCAAGTCTACTGCTTTTTGGGATCATAAGAGTACTTTGTGTTGGTCACAGAGAATCATGTCTCTTACCAACTCTGACATCGATTGGTACAATTGGATCTATGACGGGATAAGAATCATTTACCGTTGTGGAATTTTCCCTAATGTACCCCTCATAGGAATTAAAGGAGGGATCAACTATCATCCAACTTTAGTTCGTCGTCAATTTGGATACCGGATGAGACATGTCCCGCGTAATGTTCATCTAGAAGGTCTTTTCTTCAAGGAAGGAGAAAGTGACAGGGCACTAAAGACAGAAATAGTGCATGCCTGGAAACATGTTCATAGGAAAGGAAGAGAGTCTCTAGGAAAATCAGACTGTGTCTCTGTGGAACCTTATCTCCACTTGGTACAAACTAGAGCTCTCAAACTGAGGATGCCTTGCCCTCGTCAAGAAGTTCTTCCTTTAAAGGAATTTGTCCTTTATTTTATGTCTGATACGGAAAAACTCCAGGTCACCCTCAACAAAGTTCAACAGGAGAAGAAGTCTTGGAAAAATAAGTACCGTATTCTCAATGTGGAGTGTACCAAAATATAACAACTTTTAAAAGAAAAAGATGCTCTGATCAAGATTTTAGAGCAACATGCTATAGAAAATCAAGATGACCAAAGGAATTTGCTCGCTCCTTTCACTTGGCAAAGAAATGACAACCCGACAACGGCTAAAGAGCCCCGATCAAAGAAAAGGAAAGTACCAGAACCAGCACCTGAGCCCTCCTCAGAGAGGACTCAGGATCCACAAATTTAGACATTTCCTTTTACAGCACTTTGTAAATTACTGTATTTCCATTTTCGCAATCTTGGAATTCAATAAAACGGGGTTTCCCCACTGCATGATATTTGCAATCCAATTGTCGATGTTTCCTTTGATTAAAAAAAAACAATTAATATAATCATTGCATATCATTCATCTTTCTCACATAACGCATTCTTCTTACCTACGAATCTCACGTTTGTATCTCGATTCTAGAGTCAAATTGTCTCATTCGTACAATACTCGGGCCAATTGACAAAAGAAAATGGATAATCTCGAGGAAGAGAACAGAGAGTTGAGAGAAGAAATCGACGCTCTGAAAGAAGATCTGAGGAAACTTCACGATGACATGCAAGCTCTGGAAGCAGCTCAGATACAAAGGACTGTGATCTCAGAGATCACATCGACACCCATAGTGGAAAAGTATGATCCTCGGTATAACATGCCTAAAATCGTCCCTGGGGCATGCCTATTAACTATATCTCGGAAGGATATATTCCGCCAATCACGGAAGATCTGGAAACTACAGCAGGAGCCACTGGGCCTGAAGGTTACAAACTTCGGGAGAGCGAAAATGCAAGAGGCATGACAGCAACTCTTGAAGGTTACAAACTTCGGGAGAGGGAAGCACCAAGAGTCACTTCCGTAATGACTATACCACCACCCGTGGTACTCACTGTCCCGGAAGGGCAGATTCCACAGATACTTTCTGGTGGAAACGAAAGTATGTACGACAGAATAAATGAGTTCCAGGAACAATTCCTGGAGATCCAGAAGGAACTGCATGCCATTCGTGGTTAGGATCTATTCGGAAAGGACGCTGCAAACCTTTGTTTGGTCCCCAATGTGAAAATTCTGCACAAATTCAAGGTGCCCGAATTCGAAAAATACAGGGGCAACTCTTGCCCTCAAAGTCATTTGGTGATGTACGCTCGAAAGATGTCAACTCAGATGGAGAACCAACAGCTACTGATCCACTATTTCCAAGATAGTTTAACCGGTGCCACACTCAAATGGTACATGGGTTTGAACCGCACTAAGATCGTCACTTTCAGATATCTTGGCGCTGCCTTCGTTCAGCAGTATAAGTATAACCTAGACATGGCACCAGACCGAGATCAACTCAGAGCCATGTCATAGAAAGACAAGGAAACCTTTAAGGAATATGCTCAGAGATGGCGTGAAATTACTGCCTAGATTTGTCCACCTCTTGAAGAAAAAGAGATGACAAAAATCTACTTGAAAACCTTGAGCTCATTTTACTACGACCGAATGGTCGCCAGTGCGCCCAACGACTTTACTGAGATGGTGGGCATGGGAGTTCGTCTTGAAGAAGCAGTCTGAGAAGGACGTCTGGTTAAAGATGTTGGACCATCAAGCAGTACTGAAAGACATGGTATTGCTCTCCCTAAGAAAAAAGAACAAGATATTGGCAATATCTCTCTCGGAAAGCAAAGGCGACGGTACCAACCAGTAGCAGCTATAAATCCTGCTATTAATCCTGCGCCTGTTCCTACGTATCAACCTCAAGTTGCTCAGAGCCAACCGAACCAACAACAATATCAGCAAAGGACGCAACAGCCTCTTCAGCAGGCTCGTCCTCAATACAACAACAACCGTACAACACGACCACCAGGGTTCGACCCTATAACAATGTTGTACGCATAACTGTTTCCACTACTACTGGTCAAGGGGCACGTCCAAAACAGGGCTCCTCTTACAGTGCTGGAGAATCCATCTTTTTGGTTCAAAGCAGATCAAACTTGCCTTTACCATCAAGGAGGACTAGGGAATAACATAGAAAACTGTCTCAGCTTCAAATTTGATGTGCAGAAGCTTGCCAGGAGCGGGGTCTTATCCTTCAAGGATACAAATCCAAACGTTCAGACAAACTCGTTGCCTCAACACGAGAAAGCTGCAGTAAATTTGATAGAGGAAGAGTCTAAGCACAGCTATCAAATACACGATTAACTCTTATTGGGAACCAACTTGGTCAAGATGCATTGCAGACAGAGTGGATACGGTCACGTACCGTCTCATAACTATCACCAATGTGATATCTGCTCTAAAAACGATCAAGGATGTTCTGTGGTGTAATCAGCTCTACAGGAACAGATGGATCTCGGATGGATCAAAGATCACCGAATTCGTGAAGTCAACATGACTTATGCAAGTTCCAACATCATTCAAAACCACGACATCCATACAATGAATGTCAACTTGGTGGCAATGCACTCAAGGTAAAGCCAACATCATAATCTACCACAACACGATTATGATTCCTGTCTGATCTACTCGGTAAACAATGAGGGATGCTCTTTTGCACAAGAGGCCCTCCAGCGACAAATGGATATTAGATGGATTCAGGATTACCACGATAGAAGTCATTATCAAGTGAATATGATTCAAATTTTTGATATTCGCCTGATGAATACCAGCTTGGTGGAATTACACGCTAAGCAAGTTTAGCTCGGTTTTCTGACTTCGCATGAATATCATAACTGTAAAGTGTGTCGTGAGAGTGACCAAGGATGTGCACTCGTTCAAAGAACACTGCAACACTTGTTAAACCACTGGTGGCTTCTGATCTATCTAGATGAAGACACACAACAGGTCAGTATGATTGATGGGAACCCTACTAGGCATCAGAGTCAGGATGTTCGATCAATGGAAACAGATCTAGTAAGGTTACACTGCATAAAAAGCGGACGTGGTCGGGTGCCACCACACAACTATGAGCGCTGTAGAGTTTGCTCGGAGAATAACCAAGGATGCTACCTCGTGTGAGCAGCCCTTCAAAGTCAGTTGGACCATAAAGAGGTTCAACCATGCTCAAGCTATGGTTCGATTAACATAATGTCAGACTATCTTCCCAATCGAGGCAAAGAAGTTGTCTTGATCCCTAAACGAGAAGTAGCCAAAGATGTGTGCGCCATAATCCTTTTACTCCATGAATCGAGAGTTCCTCTTGATAATGGAAAGGTTCTCAACCTCGAACCAATTGAGGCCGGCTACGATGGTTAAAAAAATCAAAAGGCTCCTGTAGTTATCTATCTTCCAGGACCAGTACCGTACAAATCCGATAAGGCTATCCCTTACAAAAACGGTACAACAACAATTGAGAAAGGAAAGGAAACTCTATTACCCTCCGTTGTGAATATTGCAAACATCAGTCGAGTAACACGGAGCGGTTGAATCTTCAACTGAGGAGTTGGAGAACCTACCAGAGAAAAGGAACCTCAAGCAGAAGTTCCTAATCAACCAGTCGATCAGTCCAGTGATCCCGACCTTTCAAAGAACAATGATGAGATGTTGAAGCTCATCCAAAAGAGTGAGTACAACATTGTTGATCAGCTGTTGCAAACTCCTTCAAAAATCTCTGTGTTATCTCTATTATTCAGTTCCGAAGCTCACAGGGAGGCTCTATAGAAAGTCTTAGAGCAAGCCTTTGTGGAACAAGATGTAACAATAAGACAATTCGACAACATCATCTCCAACATCACTTCCTGCAACAACTTGGGATTCAGTGATGAGGAACTGCCGGAAGAGGGCCAAAATCATAATATGGCACTCAATATTACAGTCAACTGCCAGAACGATGCTTTAGCCAGCGTACTGGTAGATACCGGATCAGCTCTGAATGTTATTCCAAAGTCTACTCTAATGCGACTATCATTTTAAGGATCTCCGATGAGAGGCAGCGAGGTCATCGTCAAAGCATTTGACGGATCCCGAAAAACGGTTATCGGCGAAGTCGACCTTCCCATAACTATCAGTCCTCACACTTTCCAAGTCACTTTCCAGGCCATGGACATCCAGGAAGCATACAGCTGTTTATTAGGAAGACCTTGGATACACGAGGCTGGGCCAGTCACTTCGAAACTTCACAAGAAGCTGAAGTTTGTCAAGAATGACCAACTGGTCACAGTCTGTGGAGAGCAAGCCTTGATCGTGAGCAACTTATCGTCATCCATTTGTGTAGAACCAGAGGAGGTTATTGGAACCCAGTTCCAGGCACTTTCAGTGAGCCATGACAACCAATTAAAAAAGGGAACATCGATTTCCTCGTATAAAGATGCTCTCGAAGTAATCAAAAATAACAATGCAAAAGGATGGGGACAACTTGTCATTCCTACTGATAACAAGACAAAGAAAGGTCTTGGTTTTTCCTCAACCTGTACCCAGACTGCTACTAACGAAGAAAGTCTTCATCCCATTTAGAACTTCTTCCACAGTGGAGGTTTCCTCCACCCAGTGTCTTAAGAAGTACATACCATCAACGAGGGTGATTCCTCTGATACATATGAAGAATGGAAGTCCTATCTTAACGAGGACGGTTATATGTCTCAGGAAGAGGTGCCTACGCCATTTTACTATCCCGTACAGAGTCCGAGATATATACCGAGGTCAGATGTCGAGATGATATATGGAGATTGTGATCCAGAAGGATGTTGTGCTCCACCAAACTCATTAGAGGAGGACACTCTGATGAAAGACAACTTTAACCATGACTATTATGGCCCAATTGATTGCCTGCCTATCTGGCAGCCGTACCCGGGAGACTTGGGGCAAAAGAGTCAGCCGAACGATGCATATCAGCTGAGCATCATTGAAAAGAATACCTGTGTCTTCACCGAATCATGGGATCATTACTCAGGACACTCAGAAGATATCCAGTATAACGATGAATTTGCAAAGATTTTCGGACAACAGTTCCTTAACTACGCTTTTCCCGAGGTCAACGTCATCGAAAGGGATGACTCCTCCAGTTCCAAAGAAGTGTGGGACACCCTGGGACAACCGAGTGACAAATACAACTTCATGGTCAAGTACACCACTCCTGAAAGATCTCGTATCAGGATCGAAGACATCCATCCAACTGGATGGGAAGATCCCCTTGAGAGTGTAAACACTGTGCAATATACAACTGAAGAATCCTCCTACGACAACTCTGCCTAGGAGACAGATTCCAACGATCCTGGTCCACCAGAAATTGTAACACCCCCCAATCTAATACCCCCAGGCTATTAAAGCGGTAAATAAAAATTCGAAATTTCATCAGAGTATATTTAAAAACATGGCATAGACAGAGAGCATCACATCAATTTGAAACCCACATAACATACAACACCTGCTCATTAAGATATGCAACAGTGGGGTAGCAATCAACAGAGGAATTCAGTTCCTTACACCCACATTTCAGATTTTAGAATAAAAGCGGAAAATCTAAAACTGAATAACATATATACATTATGAAAGTTGTCATACACCAAGTTATACATGTACAAGTCAAAAGGCATATATATACATGATACACCAATAATCACAACACGGCCAGCCTAACTACCCGGTGTCACATATCAGAGCCGACCGACAAAAGAATGAAGACGCAACGCTTCACAAAAAGACCTCCAGCAACTCTAATCTGCAATGCCTCATAGAGCATTATAAAACGGCAGAAGGGTGAGAAAAACAATCATAATACCGTTGAGTAAAATTATATATTAACACAAAAATACACAAGTATAAAGTTCTCACCACCAATGCACCACAATCGAATAAAACATAACACAGTACAATTATCAGGTATTCATCACCAATACACGTCAATCACCCATAATACACTCCTCATCAACACAATTATACATATTCCATCACATTATCACATTCACAATTAACATACACATTTAATCCATGATTATGCAAATACACAGAGACCGACACAACGACTCTATGCACATGCCATGCGGCACCGACTTCCATTGTTTCTCATGTCTCATCACCAGTTCACTCAGGAACTATTGGAACCATCGCTCGTTACTTAGAATCTTAAGTAACGCCCCGTCGGGCCTACGATGTTCACCCGTCGATTTAGGTCCTCAGGCATCGCCTCATATTTTCGAGGCACACGACGTTATGGATCGCTTTAAGTCCCATCACGGGCACACGATCGTCTACAACCATCGCTTTAGGTCCTCAGGCAGCGCCTCATATTTTTGAGGCACACGATGTTATAGAAAATTCCCTCAGGAATTAAACCGCCACTCAAGACGTTTCCACAATACATATCATGATGCTTGACATACAATGACTCATGGCATTCACATTGCATACATACACACCTTCATAATCATGCATTTATCATCAAATACCACACATAGTATTTTCTTTCCCTTAGGCCACAAATCATCATCCACACAGGTATTCTTACCCCAACACAGCACACAATCCATACTACATTCATATTAACAGTACAGCGTACATTACACATCAAATTCACACAATTATAACAACAAAAGTCGACAAAATGACACTATTCCCGATTTTTCGACATAATTAAATCGGCTAACAATTCCAAAATTCTCATCATCCAAAAGTACATTTCATAAGCTTCCCAACGATATAAATATCACTCAATTCGGAAATACGGTTCGAAAGATATGGATTTTAAAAAAAAGGAAAAATTGTTTTCAAAAACAACCAACCGCCCGGCGAAGCATGCTCACCGCCCGGCGAAACGCGCTTTGCCTCTGCTTCGCCCGACGAAACACAGGCGATACCAATCCCCCAAAATAATTCAAAGAGGCAGAAGCTTGGCACCTCTGCGCCTCTCGAACCGCCCGGCGAAAAGAACGCATCGCCCGGAGCTCAGGGCCTTTCGCCCGGCGCTCTGCACCAGAAGCAGAAAAATTCTGCTGCGTGAACACTGTTCCATACCTCCAATTTTTCCCATTTTCTTCCCCAAATCATTTCCAACAGCAAAACAATTACTAGCAATGGTTCATACACATACATAGATCATACAACACAAATTATATCGAATTCCGTCCGTGAAAACATCGATTTCTACTCGATTACACGATTTCGACCTATATCCGAAAAACTACCGAACGAGACAATACAACATGCAACCGCACATACATAATCATACACAACAATAAGATAATCGAGTTTCACACCCTTACCCGATTTAATCGATTCCTAGAACTTGTTCTCTTGATTTCCCAAGCTTTTTCTCCAATTTCTCTCTTTTCTCTCTTCTCCTCTTTTCTTCTCTTTTCTTCTTTTCTTTCTTTCTTTTCTCTTCTACTATTTTTCTCTCTATTTCTATTTTTCTTTTCTTTACTAACTTAACAAAATACACCCAAATGCCCAAAATACCCTTACACTCAAATATCTCGCAAACGTTCCCAAAACCCGATAAAATATATTCACGACGAAAAATAACATATTTTCACATAAAGTCAGAAATAAAATGATATAATAATAAAATATTAAAAAACGACTCAATTAAAATAAAAGACCAAAACTGGGGCGTTACAACTCTCCCCCACTTAGAAATTTTCGTCCTCGAAAATCTCACCTGAAACAAACAACTCTGGATACGACTCCCGCATCCGACTCTCCAACTCCCAAGTCAAATTACCCTCAGCAGCGCCTCCCCACTCCACTTTCACCAAAGCAATATCCTTGCCTCGCAACTGCTTCACTTCGCGATCCAAAATACTAACAGGTAAAGCCTCAACTGTAAGGTTCTCCCTTACCTCAACCTCATCCATCGGAATCACATGTGACGGATCCGGAACATACTTCCGAAGCTGTGAAACATGGAACACATCATGCAAATTTGACAGATTCGGCGGCAACGCCACCCTGTACGCCACAGCACCCACTCTCTCAGATATCTGGTAAGGACCAATAAATCGAGAAGTAAGTTTCTTCGATTTCAAAGCACGACCAACACCCGTTACCGGCGTAACCCTCTGAAATACATGATCGCCCTCTTGAAACTCAAGATCCTTCCGTCTTTGATCATGATAACTCTTTTGTCTACTCTGAGAAGCTTTCATTTTCTCTCGAATAAACTTCACTTTCTCTGTAGTCTGCTGTACCAACTCCGGTCCTACCACCGTTCTCTCACCAGATTCGTGCCAACACAACGGCGTTCGACACCTTCGTCCATATAATGCTTCAAACGGCGCCATACCAATACTAGAATGAAAACTGTTATTATACGTGAATTCTATCAACGCAAGATAACTATCCCACGAACCACCTTGTTCCAAAACACAAGCCCTCAACAAATCTTCCAAAGACTGAATCGTCATCTCCGTCTGACCATCCGTCTGCGGATGATAAGCCGAACTCAATCTCAATCTTGAACCCAAAGCCTTCTGTAAACTTTCCCAAAATCTCGATGTAAACCTTGGATCTCGATCAGAAACAATACTCAATGGAACTCCATGCAACTTCACCACCACACTGATATAAATCTCAGCCAACCTCTCCAAAGAAAAACTGATGTCAATCGGAATAAAATGAGCCGATTTAGTCAGCCTATCAACAACCACCCAAATAGCATTATGCCCCCTCTGAGTGTTCGGTAACCCCGTTACAAAATCCATCGAAATGCTATCCCACTTCCACTCAGGAATATCCAACGGTTGCAACAAACCACTAGGCCTCAAATGCTCCACCTTCGATTTATGACAAGTCAAACAAGCATACACAAACTGAGCCACATCTCTTTTCAAACCAAACCACCAGAAAATCTTCTTCAAGTCTTGATACATCTTATTCGCTCCAGGATGTATACTCAAATTACTCCGGTGTCCTTCCTCCAAAATCATCCTTTTCAACTCCGAATCATCCGGAATACAAATCCGTCCACGAAACCTTAACACACCATTATAATCCACTTGAAAATCACTATTCGTATCTCCTCCCCCAACCTACATCAAATCCACAAATTTCAAATCCAACTTCTGTTTCTCACTAACCGTCATCAGAAAATCATTAGTAACCTTCAACATCCCAAGCCTTACACTATCCGAAGTCACTTCACATACCAAACTCAAATCTCTAAACGATTCCAAAAGTTCCCATTCCTTAACCATCAAAGCCGACATATGCAACGATTTCTGACTCAACGCATCAGCTACCACATTAGCTTTACCAGGATGGTAATTCAAGCCAAAGTCGTAGTCTTTCAAGAATTCCAACCACCTACGTTGCCTCATATTCAATTCCTTCTGATCAAACAAATACTTCAAGCTCTTGTGATCACTAAAAACTTCAAACCTCGCACCAAAAAGATAATGCCTCCAAATCTTCAACACAAAAACCACAGCCGCTAATTCAAGATCAAGAGTAGGATAATTCTTCTCATGCACTCTCAACTGCCTCGAAGCATAAGCTACAACCTTACCTTCTTGCATCAGAACACCACCTAGACCAATCAAAGAAGCATCACAATAAACCACAAATGGTTCAGTAGGATTCGGCAAAATCAAAATCGGAGCTGTTGTCAATCTTCTCTTCAGCTCATTAAAACTCTCCTCACACCGAATATCCCAAATGAACGCTTGACCTTTACAAGTCAACTGGGTCAAAGGCAATGCAAGCTTAGAAAACCCTTCAATGAACCGTTGATAATAACCGGCCAAACCCAAAAAGCTACGAATTTCAGTAACAGATCTCGGAGCCTCCCACTGTAGAACTGCTTCTACCTTAGATGGGTCCACAGAAATACCGTTACCTGAAATCACGTGTCCAAGAAAACTCACTTCCGACAACCAAAATTCACACTTGGACAATTTTGCAAAAAGCTTCCTTTCCTTCAAAACCTGCAAAACAATACGCAAATGTTCCGCATGCTCCTCGCGAGACTTAGAATAAATCAATATGTCATCAATAAATACAACAACAAATCGATCCAAATGCTCGTGGAAAATCCTATTCATGTATTCCATAAACACACCAGGCGCATTAGAAACCCCGAACGGCATCACTGAATATTCATAATGACCGTATCGTGTCCTAAAGGCCGTCTTCTGAATATCTTCTTCCTTCACCCTTATCTGATGATACCCTGACCTCAAGTCAATCTTACTAAACACACAAGCACCAACCAACTGATCCATCAGATCATCAATTCTCGGGAGCGGATAATTATTCTTAATCGTCACTTTATTCAACTGGCGATAATCAATACACAATCGCATACTTCCATCTTTCTTTTTCACCAACAAAACTGGCGCACCCCAAGGAGAAACACTTGGCCTTACAAACCTCTTCTCCAACAAGTCATTCAACTGCTTCTTCAACTCTACCAACTCAGATGCCGACATTCTATAAGGTGCCATAGAAATAGGTCTAGTACCAGGAACTAGATCTATCGAGAACTCCACCTCTCTCTCTGGCGGCAAGTCGGAAATATCCTCAGGAAACACTTCAGGAAATTCACACACAACAGGAAACACCTCAAGCGACACCTGACTATCCACGGCCAAGGATACAAACAATCCAAACAACTGAGCTTCCTCCGCCAAAAGTTTCTTCAACTCTTTGGTAGATAAGAAACTCGAGTCTTCGTCTTCCTCCAGAGAAGGAAACCTTACCAGCTTATGATAACAATCAATATGAACCCTATTAAATTGCAACCAATTCATTCCCAAAACTACATCCAAACCTTCCAACGGCAAACACACTAAATCCATCTCAAAGTCTTTACCATAAATGGTCAAAGGACAACTCAAACACACCAAAGAAGTAGTTACTGACCCCATCGCTGGAGTATCAATAACCATCTCACCATCCATCAAAGACAACACAAGATTCAAACGCTTCGCGCACTCAGACGAAATAAACGAATGAGTCGCTCCAGTATTAATAATAGTAACTAAAGGCGTACTATTAATAAAGCAAGTACCTCGAATCAGACGATCTGCACTTGAAGTCTGAGTTCCTGCCAAAGAAAACACCTTGCCACTAGTCGGAGCTTTCTTCTGATTCGGACACTTCGAGCTAATGTGACCAGGTTCCCCACAGTTATAACATTTCACCACATTCTTCCTTTTACAATCAGCCGCAACATGTCCTTCACCTCCACAGTTAGAACACTTATCCAAATTCTTCCTACACTCGGACTGACGATGTCCTAATCCACCACATCTAAAACACCTCGGAGCATTAGACATACCACCTCCACCTGACCTTCGATCAAAAGTACCCCTTCGTTTACCTTTATCCGCCGGTGTTACATACGGACCACTACGAAACTGCTGCTTCCCTTTCCTGTCACTTACACTTTTGTAGTGAGTAGATCGAGCCTTACTATCCTCATCATAAATCCTACAACATTCCACCAAATCAGCAAACCTCCTTATCCTCTGGTAACCGATCGCCTGTTTTATCTCAGGACGCAATCCACTTTCATACTACACACACTTAGAGAATTCCGCGGTCGCTTCAGCATAATGAGGATAAAACTGCACCAGCTCAACAAACTTAGCGGTATAATCCACAACAGACATATTACCTTGCTTTAGCTCCAAAAACTCAATTTCTTTCTTTCCTCGGACATCCTCGGGAAAATACTTCCTTAGAAACTCCCGGCTAAACACTTCCCAAGTGATCTCTTCGTCCTCCGCAACTTCCAACACCTGACGAGTACCGACCCACCAGTCATCTGCTTCTTCCTGTAACATGTGAGTTCCCAGTCTCACCTTACTGTCCTCATCACAATCCATCACCCTGAAAATCCTCTCAATCTCTTTCAGCCAAATCTGCGCTCCATCAGGATTATGTCTCCCTTTGAAGACAAGTGGCCTATTCTTTCTAAACTCATCATTCTCCCCAGCATTCGGTGCACCCTGCACAGCACGAGCCATAGCCTGCATAGCAGCAGCTAGAGCAGCATCGTTCCTTCCAGCCATATTCTGTTCATTTCCAATAACAGAAACTATGGTTAAACCAACAGCTCAACCAACCACAACGACCAACAAGGACTGACACAACTGACATAAACTGGCTCTGATACCACTTAATGTAACACCCCCCAATCTAATACCCCCAGGCTATTAAAGCGGGAAATAAAAATTCGAAATTTCATCAGAGTATATTTAAAAACATGGCATAGACAGAGAGCATCACATCAATTTGAAACCCACATAACATACAACACCTGCTCATTAAGATATGCAACAGTGGGGTAGCAATCAACAGAGGAACTTAGTTCCTTACACCCACATTTCAGATTTTAGAATAAAAGCGGAAAATCTAAAACTGAATAACATATATACATCATGAAAGTTGTCATACACCAAGTTATACATGTACAAGTCAAAAGGCATATATATACATGATACACCAATAATCACAACACGGCCACCCTAACTACCCGGTGTCACATATCAGAGCCGACCGACAAAAGAATGAAGACGCAACGCTTCACAAAAAGACCTCCAGCAACTCTAATCTGCAATGCCTCATAGAGCATTATAAAACGGCAGAAGGGTGAGAAAAACAATCATAATACCGTTGAGTAAAATTATATATTAACACAAAAATACACAAGTATAAAGTTCTGACCACCAATGCACCATAATCGAATAAAACATAACACAGTACAATTATCAGGTATTCATCACCAATACACGTCAATCACCCATAATACACTCCTCATCAACACAATTATACATATTCCATCACATTATCACATTCACAATTAACATACACATTTAATCCATGATTATGCAACTACATAGAGACCGACACAACGACTCTATGCACATGCCATGCGGCACCGACTTCCATTGTTTCTCATGTCTCATCACCAGTTCACTCAGGAACTATTGGAACCATCGCTCATTACTGAGAATCTCAAGTAACGCCCCGTCGGGCCTACGATGTTCACCCGTCGCTTTAGGTCCTCAGGCATCGCCTCATATTTTCGAGGCACACGACGTTATGGATCGCTTTAAGTCCCATCATGGGCACACGATCGTCTACAACCATCGCTTTAGGTCCTCAGGCAGCGCCTCATATTTTCGAGGCACACGATGTTATAGCAAATTCCCTCAGGAATTAAACCGCCACTCAGGACGTTTCCACAATACATATCATGATGCTTGACATACAATGACTCATGACATTCACATTGCATACATACACACCTTCATAATCATGCATTTATCATCAAATACCACACATAGTATTTTCTTGCCCTTAGGCCACAAATCATCATCCACACAGGTATTCTTACCCCAACACAACACACAATCCATACTACATTCATATTAACAGTACAACGTACATTACACATCAAATTCACACAATTATAACAGCAAAAGTCGACAAAACGACACTATTCCCGATTTTTTGACATAATTAAATCGGCTAACAATTCCAAAATTCTCATCATCCAAAAGTACATTTCATAAGCTTCCCAACGATATAAATATCACTCAATTCGGAAATACGGTTCGAAAGATATGGATTTTAAAAAAAAGGAAAAATTGTTTTCAAAAACAACCAACCGCCCGGCGAAGCATGCTCACCGCCCGGCGAAACGCGCTTTGCCTCTGCTTCGCCCGACGAAACACAGGCGATACCAATCCCCCAAAATAATTCAAAGAGGCAGAAGCTTGGCACCTCTGCGCCTCTCGAACCGCCCGACGAAAAGAACGCATCGCCCGGCGCTCAGGGCCTTTCGCCCGGCGCTCTGCACCAGAAGCAGAAAAATTCTGCTGCGTGAACATTGTTCCATACCTCCAATTTTCCCCATTTTCTTCCCCAAATCATTTCCAACAGCAAAACAATTACTAGCAATGGTTCATACACATACATAGATCATACAACACAAATTATATCGAATTCCGTCTGTGAAAACATCGATTTCTACTCGATTACACGATTTCGACCTATATCCGAAAAACTACCGAACGAGACAATACAACATGCAACCGCACATACATAATCATACACAACAATAAGATAATCGAGTTTCACACCCTTACCCGATTTAATCGATTCCTAGAACTTGTTCTCTTGATTTCCCAAGCTTTTTCTCCAATTTCTCTCTTTTCTCTCTTCTCCTCTTTTCTTCTCTTTTCTTCTTTTCTTTCTTTCTTTTCTCTTCTACTATTTTTCTCTCTATTTCAATTTTTCTTTTCTTTACTAACTTAACAAAATACACCCAAATGCCCAAAATACCCTTACACTCAAATATCTCGCAAACGTTCCCAAAACCCGATAAAATATATTCACGACGAAAAATAACATATTTTCACATAAAGTTAGAAATAAAATGATATAATAATAAAATATTAAAAAACAACTCAATTAAAATAAAAGACCAAAACTGGGGCGTTACAGAAATCAGCGTTATTTCTGAAGACAAATCAAGAAGGAAAGTACCAGACTTTGTGATTCACCGAGGAGTTCGCCGCCAATGGGTTGCTATCAACGTTCCAAAAGTCGTTCATAAGTTTAAGTAATTGTCGTCTTTACTTTAACCTTTCACCCTGCCCAGGTGAAACAGATGTTTTGATAGGGCTCCCTTTCTGTAAATGTCTCTCTTTGCTTCTCCCAAAGCAACTGAGTTCTGTTTTATAGGGCTGTAGTTTCAAGAATCAACAAGATCATAAATAAAATAATGTTGTTGTGTAATTTCCACATTTATTGTTGTTTTCTCTTTTCGCTTTTTCAGAAAGTGGTAATCCTAAAAACAACTCAAATAATTAAAAGCGAGCATTTTTCCAGAAATTACACTACATAACACTCTTGCATTCTCTCTATCTCTTCTAAAAACAATCATCACATCATGCAGATTGCTTGTTTTAAACCCCATTGAAACATACGATCCAATGCCTTCTCCCAACTTTAAATTCCCGGTATTCGAGGCTGAAGAAGAGAATAAAGAAGAAATTACAGAAGAGATCTCCCAATTACCCAGATAGGAGGAAAGGTCCATTGAACCTCATAAAGAGCCGTTAGACGCGGTCAACTTAGGTTCAGAGGAAGAGAGAAAAGAAGTCAAGATTGGGGCACTGCTCAGTCTGAGTGTCAAAGAAGGATTGATAAAGCTTCTCAAAGAGTTTTCCGATGTATTCGCTTGGACCTATCAGGACATGCCAGAGTTGGATACCAGCATCATGGAACATCATCTACCGTTAAAATCAGAATGTCCGCCAATAAAACAAAGGTTGAGACGGACTCATCTAGACATGGCCATCAAAATCAAAGAGGAAGTACAGAAATAGATTGACCCGAGTTTCCTCGCCACATCAGAATATCCTAAATGGCTAGCCAACATAGTACCAGTTCCGAAAAAGGACGGAAAAGTTAGAATGTGTATAGACTACAGGGATCTGAACAAAGCAAGTCCAAAGGATGAATTTCCCTTACCACACATTGACATGCTGGTAGACAGTACAACAAAGTTCAAAGTAATCTCCTTTATGGATGGATTCTCAGGATATAATCAAATCAAAATGGTGCCGAAAGATATGGAGAAAACTTCGTTCATCACCCCATGGGGCACCTTTTGTTACAAGGTAATGCCGTTCGGTTTGAAGAACGCCGGGGCAACCTATCAAAGGGCCATGACTACTCTGTTTCATGACATGATACACAAAGAAATCGAGGTATATGTCGATCATATGATTTCCAAATCTAGGACAGAAGAGGAGCATGTGACCTACCTGTCAAAACTATTCGAGCGTATGAGAAAGTACAAACTCCGCTTGAATCCCAATAAGTGCACCTTCGGTGTCTGTTCAGGGAAACTGCTAGGGTTCATCGTCAGCCAAAAAGGAATTGAGGTTGATCCTGACAAAGTCAAGGCCATTCAAGAAATGCCTTCTCCAAAGACTGAAAAACAAGCCAGGGGATTCCTGGGACGTCTGAACTATATTTCTAGGTTTATTTTCCTCATGACCGCGACATGTACGCCAATCTTCAAATTACTCAAAAAGAATCAGGACTGCATTTGGACAAAAGACTGCCAAATCGCCTTCGACGGTATCAAGGAATACCTGTTGAACCCACCAATTCTATCACCTCCTGTAGAGGGGAGACCATTGATCATCTACCTAACAGCCTTGGAGGACTCAATGGGTTGTGTACTTGGCCAACAAGACGAAACCAAAAGGAAAAAATCTGGCATTTACTATTTAAGTAAGAAATTCACCGACTGCGAGACTCGGTACACTATGCTTGAGAAAACTTGCCGTGCTCTGGCTTGGGCAGCCAAATGTCTTCGCCAGTATATGATTCGTCACACTACTTAGTTAATATCCGAAATGGATCCAATCAAGTATGTCTTTGAAAAGTCTGCTCTCACGGGAAGGATCGCCCGTTGGCAGATGTTGTTATCAGAATACGACATCGAGTACCATGCTCAGAAAGCCGTCAAAGGAAGTATTTTAGCCGATCATTTGGCTCATCAACCGATTGACGATCAAGAATCAATTGGATTTGACTTCCCTGACGAAGATGTTATGTATTTGAAAATGAAAGACTGCGATGAACCGCTACCCAGTGAAGGGCCATAACCAAGTTCCCAATGGGGACTAATCTTTGATGGAGCTGTCAATCATTATGGAAACGGAATTAGGGCAATCATCATAACACCTCAGGGTACCCATATTCCTTTCACTGCCCGACTGACATTCAAGTGTACAAACAACGAGGCCAAATACGAAGCTTGTATCATGGGTCTCGAAGAAGCGATCAACTTAAGGATCAAGAACTTGGATGTATATGGCGACTCAGCCCTAGTTATCAATCAAATCAAAGGAGATTGGAACACACACCAATCAGGACTGATCCCTTACAAAGACTACACGAGAAGACTGTTACCATTCTTCAACATAATTGATTTTCACCATATCCCTCATGAAGAGAATCACATGGCTGATGCATTAGCCAATCTCTCTTCCATGATTAGTGTAAGTCAATGGAACGATGTACCTAAGATTGACATAATGCGCCTTGAATGGCCCGCTTACATTTTCACAATCGAAGCAGTCATAGACGACAAACCATGGTATCACGATATCAAATGCTTCCTTCAGAGACAAGAATACCCACCTGGGGCATCCAGAAAAGACAGAAAAACCCCCAAAAGGCTAGCAGTCAGCTTCTTTATGAGCGGTGATACACTCTATAAGAGTAACTTTGACATGGTCTTGCTCTGATGTGTAGACAGACCAGAAGCAAACATGCTGATAAAAGAAATTCATGAAGGATCCTTTGGCACTCATGCCAATGGACACACATTGGCGAGAAAAATTCAAAGAGCAAGATATTATTGGTTGACAATGGAATCCGACTTCTACAAGTACATGAGAAGGTGCCACAAGTGTCAGATATACTTAGACAAAATCCATGTAACGCCAACGCATCTTAAAGTTCTTTCTTCCCCTTGGCCTTTTTCCATATGGGGAATTGACATGATTGGCATGATCGAACCCAAGACTTCAAACGGACATCGGTTCATTCTAGTAGCCATTGACTACTTCACCAAGTGGGTTGAAGCCGCGTCATACACCAATGTAACCCGACAAGTGGTAGTCCATTTTATAAAAAATAATCTCATATGCCGTTATGGTGTTCCAAGCCAGATCGTTACTGACAATGGATCTAACTTGAACAATAAGATGATGAAAGAGTTGTGTGCCGAGTTCAAGATCGAACACCATAACCCATCTCCCTACCAACCCAAAATGAACGGAGCGGTAGAAGCAGCTAATAAGAACATCAAGAAGATTGTTCAGAAGATGGTTGTAACCTACAAAGACTGGCACGAGATGTTACCTTTTGCTCTTCATGGTTATCGGACATCTGTCCGCACTTCAATAGGGGCAACCCCTTTCTCTCTAGTATATGGCATGGAGGCAGTGCTTCCCATAGAAGTAGAGATCCCATCAATCTGGGTATTGATGGAAGCTAAGCTAACAGAGGCTGAATGGTGTCAAAGTCAACACGACAAACTGAATCTGATTGAAGAAAAGAGAATAACGGCTCTACGCCATGGTCAGTTGTATCAGCAGAGAATGAAGAAAGTGTTTGACAAAAAGGTCCGACCCCGTGTCTTCAGAAAAGGAGACCTTGTGCTCAAGAAGATACAATCCTTTCTCACTGATTCCCAGGGAAAGTGGACTCTGAATTATGACGGCCCATACGTGGTCAAGAAAGCTTTCTCAGGAGGTGCCTTGAGACTCGCAACCATGGATGGAGAGGAATTTGCCTACCCCAAAATGTTGACGTAGTCAAGAAATACTTCGCCTAAACAAAAAAAAAGATATGACTCGATGGATTAAAAACCCAAAAGGGCGGTCCAGGAAAAAATTAGAGACATAATCAAAAATTATCCCGATGGATTGGAAATCTCAAAGTACAATCCAGAAAAAAATTAGGGATAAATGGCAAGTAACTACGTTCAACAAAGGTGCAAATCCCCTAGCAGCAGTAATGCCATCCATCAGGAAAACTCCAGTCAAGGTCATCTTCGACAGAAGCTCAGGGTGTCCAAAATTCAAAGTTGGTAGAAGGATAGCGGTTGTTATGTTTCAATGTAGCCCTTTTCCCTTAAATTACCATTTTCTAAACTTTGTAAATACTCCATGGAATCACGCGTTTGGCTGATTTCCATCCTATCAATAAAATTTGAGCCTTAATGCTTTTGTTTGTAATTCTTATTTGTTTTAGCTTTACAGAACGACATTTTAATATGATCAACGATTCTTGAAATAAAACAAAAATGAATTTACTTGTCAAATTTTCTGCTTTTAAAATAAAGATGGAAATTCTTTTGACAGTTGAACATCGAAAGAACATCGATCGCTACTCCAAAAGCGATTAAGCTTCAAATTGCAGAATCAAAGTACTCCTTCTCAAACCAGTACGCCTGAATAAAGGATTAACTGTATCAGATGCGAATATTCCATTTGATATCCCCGACAGAGTTCTTACCTCCTAAGCCCGACCAACATTTTTCCACGCGGGAACTACTTTTTCCTAAGCAAGGCAGAATTGCTATCTTGAACCGAAGATACTTCTTCGTCCCCCACAGTGGCCGAGTATCCAGTCGTGTTCATCCACTAATCTGTATGTCGTGTCAGTTTTGTCAGCATATACATACATACATCATGCATTATTGATTTACATTCATATTCATGTTGCATCACTATCACTCTAGTCAGTCTTGTTGCCAAGAGATAAAGGTCCTCTCACTCGAGTTGTCAGTTATTTCCTCGTCAGAGAATGTTTTGTCTGAACCACCTTTCTCCTCGGTTTATTTCTGGGATGGAGATGGTCTCCGACCACTTTGATAACTTGAACCTATGAAAAACAAGAAAACTTTCGACAAACGTCAGTCTTCACCATTGAAGATGATATGCTCGCTTTCCCGGATTAAGGAAAATCCCCAAAGAAAGTCTCTTAATCAAAGATTTGGCAGTACAACAGTTTCTCTCTGGATAATTTGCTGACGAAAAGGTCATCAGCACCTCAAAGTTGGATTGCATCACATTGCATTTCTTCGAAAAGATCTCGAGGAAAAGTATGATGTAATATCCCCAAGCAGGAAACTGTCTCTCAAAAGACTCATTTTCCCCAGTAGAGCCCACAAATGGTGTCTCTAACAGAGAAGTTTGTACACCTCTACAACTCAGATGAATGGGTTTCCCCAGCAAGTCTGACACCAAAACTTTTTCCCATCAAATGGCATCTCCCCAGGAAAATTCGGCGAGAAGTTTGAGGAAAACCGCTACAAATAGCGTCCCTTGTCAAGAAAGTTTATTGACAAAAGAAACTAAGACCAGTTTCGTGGCTCAAGACCAGGATCGAGGGGAAGTTTATATCAGAAACTGAGACCAGTTCCGTGGCTCAAGACCAGGATCGAGGGGAAGTTTATATCAAAAACTAAGACCAGTTCCGTGGCTCAAGACCAGGTTCGAGGGGAAGTTTATATCAGAAACTGAGACCAGTTCCGTGGCTCAAGACCAGGATCGAGGGGAAGTTTATTTCAGAAACTAAGACCAGTTCCGTGGCTCAAGACCAGGATCGAGGGGAAGTTTTACCTTTTCTAAGCATCATTGCTTAGCAAAAGAAGATGGATGAGCGAACTGCCATTCATAACCACCATCAAAATTTTGGGTATTCCGATATTTAATCCTCTTGTACCCCGAATGCCCGAATACCTTCGCCATTCACACCTTCGGGTCCAAGAAGATTAAATAGGGGCATCTGTCATACCCCAAATTTTTACCACCAAGATTTCCCATCATTGTGAGGATCATTACCACAATATAGATGTGCCATCATGCCTCATTAATATCCTCAGAGATGTTTGAGCATTCACCACAATCAAGAATTAGGGTTTCAAGCCCTCTCAGAGCCTTAAACAAAGGATCAATCAAGAAATGACATGATCTTCAACTTGTCTAACCTCTCAAACACCTATAAAGGATCAAGAGGACTCCCACATCAAGATTCAAGCACAAAGTTGCAACATTCTAAGTGGATCAAGCCTCAAGATCGCCAGTGTCACCAAATTAGGGTTTTGGTTAACCAAGGCATCCAGATGAAATCTTTCTTCTGGGAATGAGCCAATGATTCAAAGCACAACCCAAGATAATCCAAGGGACCTCATGGACACAATCATTAAGTCAATTTAACCTCAGGGGATGCATTTACCAAAAATCAGGAATTAGGGTTTCTTGACCTAATTCACCCCTAAGTTGACTTTTGGGATAAAACATGAGCCAAGACCTCAAGACATGGTTTGAGGGTCTCCAATACACTACATTAATCCATTTACAGCAATGGATTGATACAAGAAGCTTGATTCACAAGTTTCAATTTCATCAGGACCACAATTAGGGTTTCGAGGAAAAAGTCAACTGTGCCTTTGACTTTTGACCAGGACATGCTCCCAAACCTTGGGACATGATTAAATACGCCCTATAACACCTATGGAATATATCCATTAGGTTTGATTTAGGTCAAGGACTTGATTTCACAAAGGATCGCACAATTTGTATTTCATCCGATAAAAAGTCAACTGTGCACAAAATCAAGTTTGACTTTTTGGAATTTTTCACAATTATGGTTCCTTGACCCTAAAACAATGTTAACATGTGATTTGAATCATCATTCATCAAGAAAAACCAAAGAAAATGAGTTAACTTGTAAAAGGGGTAACCATAAAAAACTTAGAGTTTTTCTAAGTTATGGAACAAAGTGGCTAGGGTACCAACTTCCAAGGACCATAACTTGAGATCCAAGCAACCATTTTGAATGGTCTAAAGCTGGATTTGTAGGTCTTGCTACACTCTACAAAAGCTTCAACTACAGCTCATTCCAATTCCTCATGGATTTTTAGTTATGGAGTGATCAAAATGGCTGAAAACATGAAATTGGTACTTTTCCAACACTTAGTGAAATTTTCACTAAGTCAAAACCTACCTTACTTTTTCCAAAATGTAGGGGCAGTTTTTATCTTGATCTAAGTCAAAACAGGTCTAGGGGTGAACATCAAAGTTAAAGTATGCCATAAGGGCTTTCCAACAAGTACCAGATCATCTCCAAATTCCTTTTGAGCAAGGAGATACAACCCTTGGAACATGGCATCATGAACTGGTTTTTTACAAGGCAGAATTTGTGCATTTAGCTCGATTTGTCCAAATCTGATAAATCCATGCCTTGCCATCATTTTGGACACCTCTGAGGATCAAATCCAAGGGGGGTGATCTGATCTCCAAGCCTCCAAAGTCCAAGAATCTACAAGTAGCCATGCCAAACATAAAAGAGCTAAAAAGCGTCAAGACTCCAATTTTGTTTCCAAGCCTTTAATGAGTGCATCAAGGTGACATGAACTGAGCTTATTCCAACTGAATTTAGTCCAAACTTATCTTTGAACCAAAGCTACAAAGCCTGTGCTCTAATCTCAAGTCAATGGCTAGAGGAGACTTGAGATTCCATTTGATCACAATTGGCCACAGGCCTGTACCAGTTGCCATTCACTATTGATGCCAAAACAACCTTGTTGCACTATAAATAGACATCAATTGTGATCAGTTTGAGTACACCAAAGCACCCAAACTGATGCTTTCCTCAAAATCACCACTTTCACTCCAATTTTGCCTTCTAACTCAAGTCACTATCTGGTTTTGAGTTTGAGAGCAATTCCAACCAAACCAATCACACACACACCTCACATATAATATATAGAAATGATCCATAACAAAAAATCACATTTGGCACATCAGATTCTCAAAATCACCACCCAATTGCTCAAGTTCTTGACAGATTTGCAGTTGGGGTACCATCTCAAGTTCCAGATCATTTTCATTCATTCCAAGCATCCAAACACTATCCTTGGCACCTAGGGGAGCTGTCCAGATCATTGGAACCTAGCTGTAACACCTATAACTCAAAACTCGATCACCAGCTGCAAGAGGTAAGCATGAACTCTTCAAACTCCATGATATATGCATATTTTACTGCACAATAATTTTTCCATATGTTCCTAATCATGTATAGTAATCAATTGCCATGAATCAGTCGTGTATGGAATTTCATGGTGTTCATGCTGAAATTAGGGTTCTTGAGATTTTCTTCTGATTTCTCCCTCAATACTCAAAATAAATGCAATTAATCTATATGGTTGTGATCCTTGTTAAAAAACTAACAAGATTGGTACTTGAATCATGCAAAACCATTGAGAAATCATGGAGAAAAGTGAGAAAATGAAAATCTGAAAAAATAGAGGGCGCGGGCAAGAACTTGGTGTTCTTGGCGCCCCTTTTCAAATTTTTGAATATTTGAATATTTTGTTATTTTTGTTAATTGATTCAAAAATAAATTTCTCTCTGAATATTTATGTTTTTGAATTGATTCTTTTTCTCAAAATTCACTAAAATGTTTAAATATTTTATTTTACAACAAAATCCAATTTATATTATTTATTTAATATAGTTAGAATTTTTGTAATTAATTTCATTTTTGTTGTTTTTAAACATTTTAAAATGAAATTCCCACTTTGATCTTTCAAAACCAATTGAATTTCAAACTCTCATGTAATTAAACATGACTTTTCAAAATATTTTTCAAGGTGTACAACTTATTTTTGAATATATTTGGTATTTTATATCATTTTTTCATTTAATTTCCTTTGAAAAATAATATTTTTATTTAAAATTAGGGTTTCCTCTTGATTTTAAATTTTAAAACACTTTTGGGCCTCTAATAGAGTGTAAGACCCAATCCCTTTGTAAATAAACCTTTTTGGGCCTCACACATTGTATAAGTCCCTCTGTATATTTTCAAAAGTTCGGCGCGGTCGTCGCCTTTGTAACAAAATCAATTGGGCTTCTCCTTGAGCTATAAGACCCATCTTTATTCATTTTCAAATTTTTTGGGCCTCTAATAGAGTGTAAGATCCAATCCCTTGTTGTACAGCAATACCTTTTTGGGCCTCAGTCATTGTATAAGTCCCTCTACGATTCTCAAAACGACGGTGCGATCACTGTCTTTCATTGGGCCTCCCCTCGTGTTGTAAGTCCCATCTTTCTTTTTCAAAACCTCTTTGGGCCTCTACTTGAGTTGTAAGACCCAACCCTTTTGTAAATAAACCTTTTTGGGCCTCAGCCATTGTATAAGTCCCGATGTGATATTCAAAACAACGATGCGATCACTGTTAAACCTTGGGCCTCTCCTTGAGTATAAGCCCCAACAATCTTTTCAAAAACAACTTCTCTTTTGGTTTAGATTCAAATATACATGTTGTTATAAAAAATTTCTTTAATTTCTTTGAACAACTAACAATAAAGTATGGAAGCTTGCTCACCTGTAAGTTTTAACCGCTTTCATTTACTCGCTTTCATATATATATAACTGTATTGTGGGAAGCTGCGCACTGTAAGTCTTCTTTCATATCCTTTTAAATACTTGTCATATATCAACTGTATATATACTAGTATAACTATTTAGAGTTTTCTCCGGCAACTAGGTCTAGAACTAGGTAAAACCAGTTGGTCACTCTTGGATACAGTCAAAACTAGATCCTCATAGGATTTCCAGATACAGTTTTGCCTTTTCTTGGGCTTAAACAATATGGAACAAAGAGAAAGGCAGTATTCTTCATGAAACTTTTCTCAGGCTGTCACTATTAGAAATTGTCAAAGAAATTCCACTCCCCGGAGTTGATCTATTCTCGGTGAATAGCATCTCTTGAGTTTCTTCAAACCTCAGAACTTTCACTAAATGATCTATTCTTGGTGAGTAGCATTTCTTGAACTTTTCTTGGTTTGGGACGCACAGGCTTCCTAAAAGCATCCCCGCCTCCTCTCGGGCTTTGTACAAGAACCCCACAGCTTCTTAGAATTTGCCATGCCTTCTCTTGGGCTTAATACAAGGACCTTAAAGACATCCTAAAGGTATAAGACATAACTTAGTCATCCTTTGCTAGAGCGGTCTTTCCAGTGTCAAATATCAGACCAATTTAGGGTTGATACTCATCCCTTAAAACACCCACCTCCTCTTGGGCATTATACAAAAGATAAAACTCTTCCATGCCTATAGACTTGGACAGTCTAACCTTGACTCTCAAAGACATTCTCAAGTTCCCTACAAACATAGGAGAAACCCCGGTCACTCTGGATAAATCTCCAGCAGGGCTAAAACCCCGTCTCTCTCCTAAAAAATCCCCAGCTAGGGTCAAAAGGCTGTTAATAACACTATCTCAAATTAGAACCTCAAGGTATCTAATATCTCAACTCTTTTGTAACCATCAGCAAGAGTAGGTTCCCCATTTGGACCTGCCTCGGGATCTCAATAATCCTCAGCAGAAGCTAGCCTCCTCTTAGGCTTTGTATAATGACTTTTCCTCAGCGCAATTAGCCTCCTCTTGGGTTTTGTACAATGATTCTCCCCAACGGAGCTAACCTTTTCAGACTCTCTTTTTGAGTCAATCACCTTTTCAAACTCGCTTGTTAAGTCAATCACCTTTGCAGATTCTCTTGTTGAGTCAATCACCTTTCAGTACTCTCTTGTTGAGTCAACCTTTTAGCCTCAATTTCGGGCTTTGTTCGAGACAGATAAAAACACTCTCTTGTTGAGTTAATCTTTCCCAGCCTCCTCCTAGGCTTTGCATAAAGATTTCCCCTAGCAGAAGTCAGCCTCCTCTTAGGAAGAATGATTTCTCCAGCTTGTTCAGCCACAATCCTGGGCTTCGTACCGGATAGATAAAATCACTCTCTTGTTAAGTCAAACCCTTTTAGCCTTAATCTTGGGCTTTGTACAAGACATAAATCTTCATAACCTTCTCTCAAGCTTCAGACAAGTATCTTCCCTAGTGGAGTCAATTCCCCCTAGCCTTTTTTAGGCTTCGAGAAATAAATTCCCTAAGCTGAGTCAAACCTTTTTCAGCCTCAATCTTGGGCTTTGTACAAGACAGATAATACTCTCCCGCAGAGTCAAACTCAATATAGCCTCAATCTTGGGCTTTGTATAAGACACATAAAAATATCCTCATCCGAGTCAGTTAAATTTCCCATTTCAGCCTCAATCTTGGGCTTCGCACAAGACACATACAAACCTCCTCGGTGGAGTCAAAATCCCTTTTTAGCCTCAATCTTGGGCTTTGTACAAGACAGATAGAACATTTTCCCCGAAAAGTCAAACTTTTAGCCTCCTCTTAGGATTTGTATAATGATATCCATAAATAGTCAGTCTCTTTTTTTGCCTCAGTCTTGGGCTTCGTACCAAACATATAAACACTCTCTTGTTGAGTCGGTCATCTCCAGCCTCCTCTTAGGCTTTGCATAAGGACTTCCCCAGTGGAGTCAATCAACCTCTTAGCTTCAACCTTGGGCTTTGATCAAGGCACACAAAAATCAACAATCCCCTCAGAGGAAGTCCAATCCCTCTTTAGAGATGACAAATTCTCTCTCATTTAAAACCTCTTAGCTTCAATCTTTGGCTTTGAACATGACACCAAACATCTTTTTCCTCCCTTAGAATAGGAGGAACTACGATTGCTCTGATTTCCCTGTTTCTTTAAACGGGAATACGTAGGCATAAGATTGTGAAATCTTAGCCAACATACTAATAAAAAACTCTAGGTCTTCATACCAATCAAAACTTAGGTCCAGTACCTTACCAAAAACACCCGAACATCAACAAAAACTCAATCACTTTCTCATACTTCCCAAGAAACTTTCCCAACCCATTAACGGATAAACACCATCAAGTATAAAGTGAAGCCTAAAGCTAATATCCTGTGGATAACCACATATAGGATGGGTAATTGACAACTCCCCATTGTATAACCTGACCCCAAACTCCCCAATCTCTTTAAGCGTTTGTTCAGTTAAACATTTGCGTGCAAGGTTAGTTTTAGATAGCTTCCCTTTCCCTTCCAGCTTCACGGGATAAATAAGAAATCAGAAAGTAGTGCCCCCTCCTCATTGTGGGGAGAAACCCAAAAACTCAGCGACAAAGTGGTCGCGTCACCGACAAAAATTGCTCGCTACAAAAAAATGGCGACTCTGCTGGGGAGTCATTGTATAATCTATTTTACCTTAGTCATCATCGTCCCCATTTTCCAACAGAAAAATGGCAACTCTGATGGGGAGTCACTGTATGATCTATTTTACCTTAGTCATCATCGTCCCCATTTTCCAACAGAAAAATTGAGACTCTGTTGGGGAGTCACTGTATGATCAATTTTACCTTAGTCATCATCGTCCCCATTTTCCAACAGAAAAATGGCGACTCTGCTGGGGAGTCACTGTATGATCTATTTTACCTTAGTCATCATCGTCCCCATTTTCCAAGAGAAAAATGGCGACTCTGCTGGGGAGTCATTTTATTTGTTTAAGACTAAGATTAGCTCTTAAGAGGTCTAGGATGTTAGTTTTAGGGTAAATATATATATCGCTTTTCCTAATTGATATCTGTGTTTACTTTTCTGCTAATGGGATTGCGGGTGTTGCCGCATCTGGAAAGTTTGAGTGACACCTAAGATAAGTGATGGCATTAGATGGGTAATCTTACAGGGAGTGACTTCCCAATAAGAGACCCCGGTAGACCATCGAATCAATGGAGATACCCTTTGCAGATTCAATGTATAAACGACTTCGGTTGTTGAAAGCAGATTGTTCGATTGTGGTATCCATGAAACTGAGGATTTAGTAGGCTGAGACCATGTTACTATTTTGTAGTGCGGAAGATATCGGAAGTAACTGTCACGCGATACTACCCTCATTTGAGATTACTCTAAGATACCGCAGCTCGCTCGGGTGAACCAGCCTGTTGTTGTTATCCCAATAGGGGGTCAATGATTTTGAGGACAAATAGAAAAATTCACCAGTACAACCTTTGGGATGGGTAGAGCCATGACTTCATGACACTGAACCTTTGACCCCATGTTTTTTCTTTGTTTTTGTGTGCTGCATTCATGCATTCATTTCATTAAAAAACTTTAAACAAAGAAAAATGTTCTCTTCTAGTCTCTCTTTTTCAAATTAAACTAAGACAATGATTGCAAATATCAGAGAGAAAGATTGCGTTATGGATTTTGGTAGAAGGAAGACTCACAAGTACACCTTCAAGGTTCCAAAGTTAGAGGATTTGAGAGGGTTGGCAAGGATGATCACCAACCCTGATGCTTTCAGAGCTAAGTACGGAGGACTGGTGTCTCTGTTAAGGGTCCATGTTATTAAAGGAATCCTGGCTACGCTGATCCAGTTTTACAATCCGGTCTATCACTATTTCACATTCCTGGATCATCAACTAGCACCAACACTAGAGGAGTACTCTCACCTGACTGATTTACCCATCACTGACCAAGCTCCCTTTTTCTGGACTGGAAGAAATTCCAAAAGATCAAACCATTACAAGAGCTATCTATTTGGATGAGTCAGAAGTCAGGACTCACATGACCATTAAGGGTGGAATCCAAGGTTTACCAGCCAGGTTTTTGACAAAGAAAGCTCTGTACTTTGCTAGTATAGGGAACGTGATTGCTTTCGAGAGCGTCTTTGTTCTGCTCACCTACGGGTTATTTCTATTTCCCAACATTGATGACTTCGTTGATATCAATGCCATTAAGATTTTTCTAATTGAAAACCCCGTACCGACCTTGCTTGCAGATGCTTATCATTCTGTACACTTAAGGAATTTGTACAGCAGAGGAATGATCACATGTTGTGTACCCCTACTATACGAATGGTTCACTTCTCGTTTACCCAAGTCTGCTGCTTTTTGGGATCAGAAGAGTACTTTACGTTGGTCACAGAGAATCATGTCTCTTACCAACTCTGACATCGATTGGTAGAATCATTGACCGTTGGTGGATTTAATTCTAGAATTTCATCTAGGGCACATGGGGTTGCATGTGATTCCCATATTCATAAGGTTTTGTCTAGTAGGTATAGAGTTATTGACGATTCTCCATACTAGCATTTGTTGTATGTGGATAGTTTGGCTAGCCCAAATCTTTTTCCAACCTTGTTGCTCTTTATCTTTATTTGACACCCCTGCCTCGACATCTTGGCTACATTTTCTTATCTTGTAATACCTAGATTTCATATTGTAATAAACATTTTAGTTGTTACCCAACTAATGATGTATTTGTCTTCCATTAAATGTAACAAAATATTTACGATTTTTACTGTATCAATTTTGTTAAGATTTTTCTGAATAGCTTGTTGGTTCCAGCAATTATTTTCTGCGTAAATTAGGTCCCAAACTTTAGTTACCCTTGTATCCAAGGGTTTCCATGTTAGGACTTTAAACCTGCATTGACTTAGAATCTGGTTATCTCTCAACACATGCACACTATTATTGTTACCTATGATCTAACATATGCCTTTTTTAAGGATCCAAGTATTGTTCTAAATGCTTCTCCATATGTAGTTAGGGTGTCTACCCCTTTTGGTTTGAAGAAAACCATCTTTAAGGAAGTACTTAACTTTGAGGATTCTCACCACAAGAGAGTTGGGGTTTGTGAGAATCCTCCACCCTTGCTTAGCTAACATAGTTAAATTGAAGTTTCAGAGGTTTCTAAATCCTAGACTCTCATACTATTTAAAATTGTGTAGCGTGCGGTTTTTGTCGGTGACACGACCACCTTACCGCAGAGGGTTTGGGGTGCTACTTTCTGATTTCTGTATTTATCCTATAAAGCTGGAAAGGAAAGGGAAGATATCTAAAACTAACCTTGCATGCAAATGTTTTCTTTAACAAATGCTAAGAGATCAGGGAACGGGGCCTGGTTATACAAAGGGAAGCTATTAACACCCAGTGCATCTATGGTAATCCATAAGAACCTTCTTTTGCATGTATTTCTGTTAACTTTAAATGATTTCTCATGTTTATCTGTTGTGGCTTGGGAAAGTTTCTCCTTTGGGAGAATTGAGAGAATTCTTTTGTGGTTTTCGAGTTTTCTGTTGTTTTTGGGAAGGTACTGAACCTAAAGTTTTTGATTTGTGTGCTCGCTAAGATTTCGCAATCTTATGCCTACGTATTCCCATAAATAGACTTGGGAAATCAGAGCGATCGTAGTTCCTCCTATTCTATGGGAGGAAAAATATTTGGTGTCTTGTTTAAAGCCCAAGATTGAAGTTATTTATGTATTTGTGTCTTATTCAAAGCTCAAGATTGAAGCTAAAAGGGTGATTGAGAGAGAATTTGTCATCTCTAAAGGGATAATATCTCACCTATTCATCATAAAATGTCAGGTAATTAGTTATAAGGGAAATTACTTTAACTGGGATATGTAGAATCCAACAATGCCATAATTTCCTTTATAAGAGAGGTATCATGAAGGAAGAAAGCTTTAACTCAGTGTAGAGCAATGCCACTTTTTCCTTTATGAATCTTTCATGCTAAAAGAGGGACATTGGTTTGGATGTTAGGGATCCAGAGGCTTGCCACTTACAGCAGTTAGATGAAAGAGAGATTTTAGCCAGGATAAGGGAAGGACTCCAGCTTGGATTTTGAATCAACAAGTGTGCCACTTACAACAATTATCTGGAAAAAAGGTTTTGATTGTTTGTTTTGATATGTGATGTATAGAGGAAATATCCTCCTGCAAAGAGGACTCATGGTCTCATCTGAGGGGGGGTGTTGATTTTTGTGTGCCTTGATTAAAGCCCAAGGTTGAAGCTAAAGGAAATGAGTTCACTAGGGAGGGTTTTATCTGTCTTGTACTAAGCCTAAGATTGAGGCTGACTAAGGAATTCTTATATGAAGCCTAAGAGGAGGCTATCTCTTACTGAGGATTTGTGGAAATACAGGAGCAGGTCCAGATAGTATTGGGGAAAATCCAAAGGGATTTACTCTTGCTGGAAATCAGGGAAGAGTTGAAGTATCAGATGCCATGAGGTTCTGATTCTATTAGGGATTTGTTGATTTTTCAACTGACCCTGGCTGGGAAGTTTCAAAGTGAAAGTTAAGCCTTGTTGGGGGGGGGGGGGGGTCAGGAGAATTTAAGGTGAGTTTGGAAACCTTAGAGGTTTTTAACTCTGTTGGAGACTGATGTATTGGTAAAATAGTCAGGGTTTACCTTATGCCTTTAGGAAGTCTGAGGGTCTCTGAGTGAGATCCAAGAAGAGATGAGGCTTTCCAAGTATTATTTGAATGAAGCCCAAGAGGAGGCTGGGACTATCCAAGTCTCTTAAGAAGAGATAGACTCTGGTGTAGATAGGGGTCTTTGTA
Organism: Lathyrus tuberosus; assembly: GCA_022829125.1. NCBI lineage: Eukaryota > Viridiplantae > Streptophyta > Magnoliopsida > Fabales > Fabaceae > Lathyrus > Lathyrus tuberosus. The sequence continues at coordinate 188,954 of JALAZF010000199.1, read as the reverse complement.
TGATGCCCAAGAGGAGGCTGTTGGTTCTAGAGATGGAGAACAACTCCTGACTGACAGGATGTTCTGGAAATTTGACTCTCTTGGGGATTGAACTAGTAGAGATGACTAATTTCTTATCCTATGATTTTAGGAAGCCTTTGGGTCCTTGTACTAAGCCTAAGACGAGGCTGGGGAACTTCTAAGAAGCTTGTTGGTCCTTGTACTAAGCCTAAGAGGAGGCTGTGGATACTTCTAGGAAGCCTGTGGGTTCAAGCCTAAGAAAAGTTCAAGAAAGTTTTCACCGAGAATTAATCCTTTCTTTGTTGAACAGTTCTACGATTTGAAGAAATTCAGGAGAGGTTTCACCGGGAATAAATCCTCTCTGTGGGAAATAAATTTCTTGTATACACATATATTTCTAAGTTTTGACAGTCTTGAGAAAAGTTTCACTGGGAATAATGCCTTTCTCTGTTCCATATTGAATAAGCCCAAGAGGAGGCAGACTGTATAGGGAATTTCCTATGAGGGAACTAGTTTTGACTAAGTTAGAAAGTAACCTCTGGTTTGACCTAAGTGTAGACCTAACTGCTGGGGAAACTCTAAATATATATGCACAAGTATATATATACTGATAAGTGAATTGACAGTAAATATATACAAATATGCATTGAAAAAGATGTTGGGATTTACATTCTGAGAGGAGGCCCAAGTGTATTGTGATCTGTTGTATTGACTACAACTGTATGATTAGGGTTTTAAGAAATTGAAGAAAGTTTTGAGGAAATTTTGAATTTGAATTTTAATTAAAAGAAATTTGTTTAAAAAGAAAAGAAAGTTTGGGGCTTATAACTCAAAGATAGGACCAAGTGGTCTAAGAGTAGTTTCATCGAAAATAATGCTCCTCTTAGTACCAGCTTTAAAACAGACAGATGATTTTGAAAACAGAGGTATGGGGCTTACAACTCAAGAAGAGGCCCATGGAAGTTGTTTATTGTTTAAAACCAAGTTTTTGTACAAAAGGTTTGGGGCTTATACTCAAGGAGAGGCCCAGTTGACTTATTTGAAAACATCGATCGCACTGCGATATCGAAAGACGTTGTGGGACTTATACTATAGTAAAGACCCAAAATTGTTTTTGTACAAAGAGGGGTTGGGTCTTACACTCTTATAGAGGCCCAAAAGTGTTTGTTAAGAAAGAAAAATGGGGCTTATACTCAATGAGAGGCCCAAATGATTTATTTGAAAAGGCGACGATCGTGTTGCGGTTTTGAAAACCACACAGGGACTTATACAATGATTGAGGCCTAAAAATTATTGACACAAAGGGATAAATTTTACACTCTATTAGAGGCCCAAAAGCTTATTTTTATACAAGAGTTAGGGCTTATAGCTCAAGGAGATGCCCAGATAAAAAACAGCAATCGAACCGTTTATCGTATCGGGACTTGTACAATGACTGAGGCCCAAAAATTGTGTATTTACAAAGGGGATGGGTCTTACACTCTATTAGAGGCCCAAAAGTGTTTCAAATGAAGTCTGAAAAAATCAAAATTAAGAAAAACCCTAATTTTAATTTAAAAATATAATTTTCAAAGGAAATTAAATAAAAATATATAAAATATCAAATATATTAAAAAACAAGTTGTAAACTTTGAAAAATATTTTGAAAAATCATGTTTAATCACATGAAAACTTGAAATTCATTTGAATTTGAAAAATCAAGGTGGAAATTTCATTTAAAAATGTTTAAAAACAAATAAAATGAAATTATTTACGAAAATTCAAGCTATATTAAATAAATAATATAAATTTGACTTTTTTGTATAATAAAATATTTTATTATTTTTGTGAATTCTTAAAAAAAGAACCAATAAAAAATGATTAAAAATGAGAGAGAAATTAATTTTTGAAATCAATTAATAAAATATCAAAATATTCAAAAATTTGAAATTTTGAAAAAGGCGTCAAGAACCCCTTGTGTGGTTCGCGCGAGCTCTGTTCTTGCAGATTTGCACGATTCAAATATCAATCTCACTCGTTTTTGAACAAGGATTCCAATGGTACCTATTAATTGCATTTATATTAAGTGTGGAGTGAGAAATCAAGTGATGAACACTTGAACCCTAATTTCTGGAAGAACACTATGAAATCCTATACACGATAGCTACGAGGCAATTGATTGAGGGGAAACACTCTACATAAGTTCAGAAACATGTTTGTAACTTGAAAACACATTTATGATGCATGAATTATAGAGTTTGAGAGTTCAGGCTTACCTCTTGCAATAAGAAATCGAATTCTGATGTAGAGGTGTTACAAATGTTGTGTGATGATCTGGACAGCTTCAATGGACTTAATGTAAGGTGTTTGGAAGCTTGGAATGGATTGAAAGCACTTGGATCTTGTTGTGGTACCTCAACTGCAAATAGGCCAAAAAGATTGAGCAAATGGATGGTGACTTAGTGATTCTGGTGTTCTAGATGTGTTTTGAGGTTATGGATCACTTGTATATGACATATGTGAGGTGTTAGGGTGGTTGGTTTTGATGGAAATGCTCTCTATTTGAAAATTCAAATGTTACTTGCTAAAGAAGCATTTTCTGGTTTTGTAAGAGTGAAAGGAAGGAAAGTATGATTTGTTATGCTATGGTGTACTCAAACTGATAAGAAAGAACCTCTATTTATAGTAGAGCAACTTTGTTTTGGGAGCAATAGTGATTGGAGGCTGGATCACTCCATTATCCATTGAACTTTGTCATGTAGCCAAAGTCTCCTCTAGCCATTGTCTTGGGTCAATCTTCCAGGCCTATGGTCTTATGATGCTTGAGTTCATCTTGACTCATTTGCAATGTTGTAGACTGATACATGCCAGCTCCATGCACCCCTTAAATACTTCATGATAAATTTGAAAGTTTTGGATTTTGAACTTTGAATGTCACATGCCTAAAGGATGAGGTTTTTGACTTGGTGGCCTTGTGATCAGATTCTTCATCATTCAAGTTGATTTTGGACAGAAATGAAATGATGCAAGTGTCCAAAATTGGATCAAGAAATCGTGGGAACCAAGTTATGTTTCATGCCTTTGTGTGGGCAGGGTGAAAAATGCCATTTTTTTAGGCTTATAACTCCTTGCTCAAGTTGAATTATGAGAGACTCTTGTACTTTTTGGAAAGCCCCTTGTCGCTCCCGAAAGATTCGCATCCAACGGTACAAACGTGAGAGTGGCGCTGAAGACACAGAGTCACCAGCAATGTGTATTTATCCCGAGAGAGGGAAAGGAAACACTGCATAAACCTGAAGAGAAAGGGGGAAAGACATGGTCATCGTAACCATAGTCAGGGTTCAGGAGTCGGTTATGCGAGGGGAATGTGTTAGCACCCCACGCATCCATCGTACTCGATGGGATCCACGCTTGTTGTCTAAATGGAGGGTGAGTTGTCCTACTATCTATGGCTGAACAAAAGAAAACGAGGATGGGGGTGACTAAGACGGACTCGGTAGGACATATTCGATGCCCTAGGCCTACGTACTCCCCCAGTGCAATGGGAAAGTCAAAGTCAACGTAGTTCGGATGGGAACTGTGGGGGAAGGTTGTTCGCTAAGACAGTCGTTGTCTTGTGCCTACATATCCTTAATCAGACGAGAGAGAGGAATCAAAGCTAATGTAGTTCGTGGGTACGACCACGAATGGGTAAGTGTTTTTTACGTGAGCGACGAGCTCTTTTCTGAAAATGAAATTTGAAACCCAACAATCCCGAAGGATAAAAAGATTTGAATTTGTTTTTTGTTTTTTAGACAGAAGTGTTTTCTTAAGTTAGTTCATAACTTGCATTGCACCAAAGTCTAGGACACAGGGACGAATACTTAACGAATCGTCCCAAGACAGGACGCCCGCTAAGCACTCTAGAAAGATGAGAGTAAGCCCTTCATTTCTCATTCCCTATGCTTAAGGCTCGTGCGCAATACACTTTATCTTTATTAAGTGTTTTCAAGAAGTTTTGAGATTGTAAGAGAGAAGACCCAAAGGAAACTCTAAAGGGAAACTAAGAGTCCTAATGTTATCATGCATGGGTGACCTATGGTTAGTGAGGCTTAGGAGGGACGACTACCTAAAACCTAATGCTAATCATACTCCAAGCTTAATCAAAAATTAAGTTGGACTAGGTAGCTCTAAGGGGAGAGAATCCAAGACTTAAACAAGTCTTGAGATTCATGGGAGAAAGAGAGTGAAAGAGAAGAAACAGCACCTACAACTGCACACTTACTTCAGAACAGCAATGAAATCATGCACATACACCAAACAACATTCAACAGCATGAAACTCAGCATGAAAACAGGTGTAAAAAGGTCAAACAGCATACATGTACACATGGACAGCACATATAACAGCACTTTATGCAAAACTCAGATGTGAAATTAGGACAGCATGCACCACATTTGAATACGATTCAATCAAGGCAGAGCAAACATGCATCAAACAACATACATCGTTCAATTAATCATGATCATAAACAAACCACACACCATGTTGAATAACCTTGCAAGCATCATGGAAGGATGCAACATATAGCATATGATCAAATGAAACAAGTATGCACATCATGAAATTGGATACAAGTAAGTATGCACAATCATCATCAATCCAGCAGCAATGTACAATGAACATGATCAACAAGTGAGTGTGCGTATGTGTTTATAGCATCAAGTGTTCAGCAACGCAAGCATACATATAAACGATGAAATCCAAGCATCGCGTGTCGGAGAAATGTGTTCATGCAATAGTGTGAGGTGCAACAGCTCAAGAATAATCCACAAATCATCAACATATTAGTCCATGAAGTTTAGGCATGCATCGGATCTCAAACAACCAAGAAAATGCACTAAAATACACATTCTATCCCAGAGTAACCGGTTAACAAACGGTGAGTAACCGGTTACTTAGTTGAAAATCAGACCATTTACGCAAAAAATACACGGAGTAACCGGTTAACAAACGGTGAGTAACCGGTTACTCTGGGACAGCAGTCAAAAAAATCTGTTTCAAAAGCACTTTTTAGCATCAAACCACTTATCCAATTATTTCCAAATGATCATACAAACACTCATGCACGAAATTAAGCTCATGAACAACAATCAAACATCATGCAAATCTATTATCATCAACATTCATGATCAACATCAAGCAAAAGCATCAACAACACATGAAATCAATGGATCTGCATTGCAAAAGCTATGATCAATCAAAATCAATTATAGATCTAGGGAAAACCAACCTACAAGGCTGAGGTTTGCCTTGGTGAATGTTGAGAACGAAAATTGATGATCCAAACAAGAAATCCAAAGATCTATGTGATGAACTTCAAGATCCAAGCAAGAACAACCAAGATCCAAGCTAGAACAACTCAAATAATGAAAAGCTGCTCCAAAAGTGATTCCACACTCCAAAACAGTAGCAAATCCAAGATTCTTTCAAGAATTGGTGAATGGATGGTGGTTTAGTTTCAAGATCAACAAATTCCAAGGTGAAATTTGATGAACTTTGATGATGAAACTTTGAGTGAGGGTTGTGGAGAATGAGAGAAAAGTTGAGAGAATTGAAAGAATTCTGAAAATTGGAGAGTGAAAATGATCTAGGTCCCCTCTTGGTTTGGAATGAATTGGTTTAAATAACCCCTAGGTTAGGAGTTAAGTTTGGGTTTGGAGTGAGGTTAAGTGAGTGGAAATTGGGGTGAAAAATGGATTAGGAAATGAAATGAGGAATTAGAGTGGAAAAATGATGGAGAGAATTTGAATTTTGGGTGGAAAATGATGAAAATATCAATTCTAGATCCTTCCCCACGTGCACATGCCAAGCACATGATCACAAATGATGCAAACTTAATTTTTTTCAAACTTGGCTCAGAGTAACCGGTTAACGAACGGTGAGTAACCGGTTACTCAGTACAAATTTTGAATTTTGGCGCCTTTTGGAGGGAAACTTGGAAAAGCGACTTCTGATAGCTGTTTTGAACCCGTTAAACCTCCGAGACCCAAAACTTGATATTGCTATTGAGTAACACCTGAAAAGAACACAAATTCCTGCTGACACCTCAGAATATCCTGCTGAAATAATAATGCCTGATACCGGATCGCTGGATTAGAAAATGACAATTGAAGCTCCTGATTATCAAAATGCCTAATGAGCAAAATGAATGCTCCAAAAGACCTTGAAAACCATCTGCTTGCCCCTGAATACTGCTGAAAATAATGCCGGAGCTGATAATGCCATGAGCTGCTAGAAAATACCTTAATCCCATGCACAAACGAAACATGCAAATAATGCATAAACGACGATGCAAACGAAATGAAGCATAAGCCAGTTAGGTTAGAAACAAAAGGGCAAATTTTGAGGTGTTACAGCTGCCCCTATTCAAACTTATTGGATCTGAGAGTATGAAAGCAAAGGGCTTTCAGACAATCGGGATACACGGAGATTGAATACCAAAAGAACCTGGAAATTTGCAACCTGTGGGGATCAAAGGTAAGTGTTTGCCAACCGAAAGTGGACTTAGACGCAGTAGATACCAACCAATAGTTGGGATAAAAGAAGGGTACCAACCAATAGTTGGGATAACCAAGAAAAGATACCAACCAATAGTTGGGATAAAGGGAGGGTACCAACCAATAGTTGGGATAACCAAGGAAAGATACCAACCAATAGTTGGGATAAAAGAAGGGTACCAACCAATAGTTGGGATAACCAAGAAAAGATACCAACCAATAGTTGGGATAAAGGAAGGGTACCAACCAATAGTTGGGATAACCAAGGAAAGATACCAACCAATAGTTGGGATAAAAGAAGGGTACCAACCAATAGTTGGGATAACAAAGAAAAGATACCAACCAATAGTTGGGATAAAGGAAGGGTACCAACCAATAGTTGGGATAACCAAGAAAAGATACCAACCAATAGTTGGGATAAAGGAAGGGTACCAACCAATAGTTGGGACAACCAAGAAAAGATACCAACCAATAGTTGGGATAAAGGAAGGGTACCAACCAATAGTTGGGATAACCAAGAAAAGATACCAACCAATAGTTAGGATAAAGGAAGGGTACCAACCAATAGTTGGGATAACCAAGAAAAGATACCAACGAATAGTTGGGATAAAAGAAGGGCAGCAACTAATAGTTAGGATAACCAAAAGAAACATACCAACCAATAGTTGGGATAACGAGGACGGCCGAAGGCGAACTCAAAAAGATGGACTTTCAAACCCGAAATAAGTAGAATCAATGGATCTACAAAGATGAATCCGCTGGGGAAGAGAGAAATCTAAACAGGCAACTCTGCGGGGGGAGCGTAAGGAGGACCGACAAGGAGGACGAATCCACTGGTTGCGGTGTGATGTTTGAACAAAATCTCATGAATCATGTTACTTTCTGCTGGGGAAAGAATCGGTAAAGGATACCAAACCTGGCCTATGCTTCGAATATATATGTTTGAATTTTGCCGTAATGCTCCATATCAATGAAATGCTACGCTTTTGGGAGGATGCCATGCAAAAATTCTTATGCAATGCAAAAGAGGCGTCCCAACAAAATAAATGCTGAAGACCAAGGCAGCTCCCCTGGGGATGACAAACTAGATTGTCCTCTGAAATAAGAGACCCTGCTGAGAAAAGACTTCACTCTTCCGAGGAAAATACTGATCACAAACTCTGCTGGAGATAAAAACTCCGAGAGAAAACCCACTCTGTTGGGGATGATAATGAAAATTGAAAGTGAAACCCAAAGAGAAACTTTCTTCGCTGGGGATCACCAATGACTTCTACCGAAGATAGAACTGAAAATCTGGATCTGAAAACCTGCTGGGGATGTCAAATGCCGTTGAACAAAACCACCATGAAGATCATCACCAAACTCTACTTGGGGAGACGAGTTGATAATACCGAACCTGCTTAGGAGGTGCTCTTACCTTTACCCCGCTGGGGCATATCAGTCAATACCAGCAAATCTGCTTGGGGAACGGTAGATGATGACGTCAACTCTGCTAGAAAGTAACATCAAGCTTACCCATCTGAGGGGACTAACTCATACAGTTGCTGGTGAGCAAAATACTTCTTGATTAGCTAGGTGCTCAGATCCTGTGGGGAAAATAACGTCTTTACCCAAAGAAGATATTCCATAAGTCTCCTGCCGGGGATGCATAAACATCAACTTCTGATTGTCTGCTGAGAAAGTGATGTATCTATCACAACTCTAGCTGGGGAATTAATCTTCAGTACTCTGATAAGGAAGATAATTCTTGACACTCTGGCGGGGAAAACAACAACCTGCTGAGGAGGATGAACTTTTCAATGTCGAGGAGAGTAGCTCTGCTGGGGAAGGACCAACCTGTTACCCTGCGAACAAAACCAACAGAAAGTCCTATATGCAAAATAGCAACTTTGATCACCATCACAGCGACCCTTGCCTAAGCAATTACCACTATTTTCCAATATGCTTCGCAAAGCTCAACATTTTTGCATGCAATGTTTATCAAAATATCGGACGTTTTCACAAACAAAACAACAAAAGGAAAAACAAGAATGAAAAGCTCTCTGAATAAAATGAGAATTTTATTGAATGAATTAGCCTGTAAATAGGCATTTACATCTGGAAGCAATTCCTGAAAAGAGGTAATTGCACAAAAAGAAATAAAAGAAAATACACATGTCGGCAATGTGGGGAATAGACATCCATCATGATTCAATTCAGCTATGACCCAATGTGCCTCGCTTATCCGCAGATGCTTTGGCCTTCAAAAAGACTGACTAGACTGATTCCTTTCCTTCGAAATTTCCGTATATCAAAAGTGTTCACAGATCGAACGCAGATCATAGCCTTTGCTTTTAAATTCCCTAACTTTTGCCTGGATCGCCCTTTTCGGGTTTTCAATCCACCGGTATACCCATTTTTGCCAAAGTTGTCTTTTCAGGTTTTCAACCTTGCGGGTTTATTCTTTTCTTTTTTATCCCTAATTTTTTCCCGAACCTTTTCTTTTTATGGTTTGCCGGGATGCCCCTTTTTTGCCTGGACTTTCTTTTTGTGTCCAGCGGGTCTCTTTTATGCAAAGCATTTTTTGACTACATCTGCGTTCACAGGGGACGTAAAATCTTTGCCATCCATAGTTGAGAGTAATAAGGCTCCACCAGAGAAAACCTGTCTTACTACATATGGCCCTTCGTAGTTTGGAGTCCACTTGCCCCTGTGATCTGTTTGAGGAGGAAGGATCCTTTTCAAAACCAATTCACCAGCCTGAAAACACCGAGGATGCACTTTCTGATCAAAGGCTTTCTTCATCCTGCTCTGATACAACTGACCATGCGCGATGGCTGCCAATCTCTTCTCTTCAATAAGGCTAAGCTGATTCAGTCTGGAACGCACCCACTCAGCTTCATCAAGCTTCACGTCTGCCAGAATTCTTAAAGAAGGAATCTCAACTTCTAATGGTAGAACTGCTTCCATACCGTATACCAATGAGAAAGGAGTTGCCCTATTTGATGTGCGTACCGAAGTACGATAACCGTGTAATGCATAAGGCAACATCTCATGCCAGTCTTTGTAGGTCACTACCATCTTCTGCACAATCTTCTTGATATTCTTATTTGCTGCTTCAACAGCCTCATTCATCTTCGGACGATAGGGAGAAGATTTGTGATGCTCGATCTTAAAGCTCTGACATAGCTCCTTCATCACCTTGTTATTCAAACTTGAACCATTATCAGTAATGATTCTCTCCGGGACTCCATACCGGCACATGATGTCCTTCTTGATAAATCTGGCTACCACTTGTCTGGTGACGTTGGCGAACGAGGCTGCTTCCACCCACTTCGTGAAGTAATCGATGGTAACCAAAATGAAACGATGCCCATTGGAAGCAGTATGTTCAATCTTTCCGATCATATCAATGCCCCACATGGCAAAGGGCCAAGGCGATGACAGCACATTCAGAGGAGTAGGTGGTACATGCACCTTATTTGCATAAATATGGCATTTGTGACATCTCCAGGCGTATTTAAAATAATCAGACTCCATAGTCATCCAGTAATACCCCGCTCTCAACAGCTTTCTTGCCATAGCATGCCCATTGGCATGGTACCGAAGGAACCTTCATGATCTTCCTCCATTAACAGGCCTGCCTCGTGTTCATCAACACAACGTAGCAAGACCATGTCAAAGTTTCTCTTGTACAACACGTCATCTTTATTCAGAAAGAAATTTCCCGCTAGCCTCCTCAGAGTCTTCTTGTCCTTGGTAGATGCCCAAACTGGGTATTCTTGACTCTTTAGAAAAACCGTAATATCATGATACCAAGGTTTGCCATCTGATACGCCTTCAACTGCAAACACAAAAGCTGGTCTATCCAGACGCATGATTCTGATCGAAGGAGTTTCATTCCAACGATTCACCTGATACATCGAAGACAATGTTACCAATGTATCGGCCATCTGATTCTCCAACCGGGGTATATGATGGAAGTCAATTATGTCAAAGAACGGTAACAACTCCTGGCATAGTTGTTATAAGGCACCAAGTTCGCTTGACGAGTTTCCCATTCTCCAGTGATCTGATTAACTACCAACGCGGAATCACCATAAACATCGAGATTCTTGATTCTCAAATCAATCGCTTCTTCCAACCCCATAATGCATGCTTCATACTCCGCCTCATTATTGGTGCATACGAACACTAACCGGGCAGTAAAAGGTATATGGGAACCCTTTGGAGTCGTGATGACTGCCCCGATTCTGTTACCATATAAATTAACAGCCCCATCAAAGACCAGCTTCCATTGGGATCCAATTTCAGGTCCTTCATCAGGTAGAGGCTCTTCACAGTCTTTCATCTTCAGATACATGATATGCTCATCAGGAAATTCAAACTTCATCGGTTAATAATCCTCGATTAGTTGTTCAGCGAGATATTCTGACAAAACACTTCCCTTAATGGCCTTTTGGGAAACATATTGAATATCGTATTCTGTTAGAACCATCTACCAACGGGTTATTATTCCAGAAAGCGCCTGCTTTTCAAACACATACTTGATCGGATCCATCTTCAAAATCAAGAGCGTTGTGTGGTTTAACATATACTACCTCAACCGCTTAGCTGCCCAAGCGAGTGCACAACATGTTTTCTCCAGCATTGAGTACCTCGACTCACAATCAGTAAACTTTTTACTCAGATGATAGATAACATGCTCTTTTCTACCTGACTCGTAGTGTTGACCGAGCACACACCCCATTGAATTCTCAAGAATCGTAAGATACATAATCAATGGCCTTCCTGGTACTGGGCGCATAAGGACCGGAGGTTCCTGCAAATATTCCTTTATTCTCTCTAACGCCTTTTGACAATTCTCATTCCACCTGACTACTTGATCTTTTCTTAACAATTTGAAAATTGGTTCACATGTGGCTGTGAGATGAGAGATGAACCTAGAAATGTAGTTCAATCTCCCTAGGAAACCACGAACCTCTTTTTCTGTTCTCAGTTCAGGCATCTCTTGTATGGCTTTTACTTTCGCCGGATCAACTTCAATACCTCTTTCGCTGACAATGAACCCCAGTAGTTTTACAGATCTCACCCCGAAGGTGCACTTGTTCGGATTCAACCTCAGTTTGAACTTTCTTAACCTTTCAAACAGTTTCTGAAGATTCACTAGATGCTCTTCCTCAGTTTGTGACTTTGCAATCATGTCAACAACATAGACCTTAATCTCTTCCTGATGAGGGAGAATGACCTTCTCCTCTTGTCTCAACAGTCTGGCCAATTCCTCGGGTAGTTCACAATCTTCGACAGTCTCTTCTTCAGCCTGATAAATGGGATTGTCGAAGTCATATCGAGCCATAGTTGAATCATGAGTGGTGAAATATGAACAAGGAAACCTGCATGATTTATGATTTATGTTTATTATGTATGCAACAAATAGAAACACATTGCCATTTTGATGTGATTTTTATGCACAGAATAAAAATAGAAAAACAGAGATAAAAAATATTTGAATGTGAAAACGTCCTTTATTAATGATGGAATAAACACGCAAAAAGTTAAAGCCCTACAAACAAGAATCACTACGTCTTGGGCAGAATGTAGGATTAACATAGCAGGAAAATAGAAGCAATTACTCTAAGCCGGTCACTTGAATGACTTTCTCTGATGTCCAATTGCAAAGGCTTTGACTCGGTGTACAGGGGCGAATCCAACTATCCATGTCATAGTCACTGTCCCCATCTTCGTCAATAACATTAACCCTATCGAAGAACACACCTGCGCTGGTAAAACAAACTGGACCATAGAACTTCGGAGGCTCTTCCTGACGCCTAAGTGGTTTGTACCCTATCCCATAAGTGTTCCTCTTCTCTTGAACTTCAACAACTTGGCCCCACCTTTGTGAACTTCCAGCTTCAACCACGACCCTGGCATCTTTGAATGAAGACATTGAAACCTCAGGCCGATTCATCACTGCAGGCTGCTCTACCACTTTAGACTGGATAACACTCTTAGGAGGTTCATCAAAAATTTTTACTGTCTCGAATCCTTGGCACAAAGTCTCGTGTATCCCACCATCAACTTCTACATACTTGAAGGTAGACAATTGGCTTATCATAATGTCTTCCTCCCCACAAACTGTTACCGCATGACCATCCACCATATATTTCAGCTTCTGGTGTAGCATAGATGTCACAGCTCCAGCACTGTGAATCCATGGGCATCCCAATAAACAACTGTAGGCCGGCTGGATGTCCATGATGTAAAAAGTAGCATCAAAGAACTCTGGACCTACTTTAATAGGTAGCACAATCTCTCCAAAAACGGACCTTTTTGACCCAGAAAAAGCATGCACCACCAAATCACTTGGTGTGCATATCAACCCACAGGTATCCAGCTTCATCAATGCTTTCTTGGGAAGAACATTCAACGAAGACCCAGTATCCACAAGTACATGAGACAACAATGACCCACGACACTCAACAGAAATATGCAAGGCATTGTTGTGGTTTCTCCCAACTAGAGTCAGATCTAAATCAGTGAAACCCAAACCATTGCCAGCGTTCACATGCGATACAACCCCTTCTAGCTGATTGACAGATATTTCTTGAGGAACATAAGCAGCGTTCAAAACTTTCAAAAGTGCATTTCTGTGAGCTTCTGAACATAACAACAGAGATAGGATGGAGATCTTTGACGGTGTTTGGTGCAATTGATCAACAATCTTGTAGTCGCTTTTCCTGATAAGCCTCATAAACTCTTCCACATTCTCTGAAAAAGAGTTGTCAGCTGGCTTTACTGTAGAATCACTCACTACTGGTGTGTGCACGGTATCATCCACGACCTATTTTCCCTTGTCTTGTCTAGAACCACTGGGTTGACCATCAGCAGGGATAAAGACCCTACCACTCCTTGTAATAGCATCAGTTTCAATTTTACCCTCAGGACTGGAATTTGTTGCCGAAGTCTCCACCAGTTCATGCTTCTGCCCAATAACAAATACACTAGCATCATAATTCCAAGGGATGGCTTTGGTACTTTCATACGGAATAGGTTTAGGACCTGAAATAACAACCGGCGCTGGTCTCGCTGGCCCTGATATTATAAATGTCTTGAAAGGAATAATAATAGTAGCAACATCATCATTAACAACTTCTTTTTGCTGATCACAACAGTCGAATTGCAAACATCCTTCATCAATCAAACCCTGAATCCCAGAGTTCAGTAGACCACAACCATTAATCTGTACCATGCACTCTGGAAAATTTTCATCACAGCCGGGAAATACCCCACCTTTTAGCAGCCTGTCCTTTACTACCTTCAACGGTGTCTTCAACTCATTCACATTCATAACCAGGTTCAGAGACTCACACTCTTCTATCACAGCATTAACCCCTGGCCCACCATGGTTAGGCATCGGGTTCTGCACAACATTAGGTCCATCATTAGCGAAACTGATAGCCTTTGAATCTACCAAGTCCTGGACTTTATGCTTGAAAGCTTTACAGTCCTCAAGATGATGCTCAGGTGCCCCAGAATGAAAATCACAATGGGCGTTAGGATTGCACCCGGGAGGCGGAGTACCAACAGGAGGAGCCAAAGTTCTCTTTTCAACTAACTTCAACTGAAGAAAATGCTAAAACAATTGTGAATATGGTAGAGGTGGAGTATCAAAGTGTCTATCAGCTGTTCTCTGTCTCGCTTGATACTGGCATTAAACTCAGTTCTGTTGTTGAGGCGCTACTTGAGGTGGAAGTGCTGCAGGAATAATCACTGAGGCCACCTGCTGATTATAATTTTGTTGTTGCTTCCCTTTTCCCCGATAGGATGATACATAATTAGTTTCCTCCTTCTTTTTATAGTTCACGTACGGTCTCTTCCCTTGACCAAAAGATGATTCCTCACTGTCTGAGACCTTCCCGGCTTTAATCCCATTTTCTACCATCTCTCCCAACATGATCAAATCTGTGAACTTGCCTAGCGCACAAAGCAACAATTTCTCATAATAATGTTTGGGCAAGGTGTCCATGAACATTTTCAACATTTCTGTTTCCAACATTGGCGGTTGCACCCTCGCCGCCAACTCGCGCCATCTCTGCGCATACTCCTTAAAGGTTTCACTATTTTTCTAGGACATGCTCTGTAGATGTGTACGATTGAGAGCCATGTCGGTGTTGTATTGATAGTGTTTGATAAAAGCCCCTGCCAGCTCTCTCTAACTACGAACGTCTTTCCTCTCTAGCTGCATATACCATTCTAGGGATGCCCCAGATAGGCTATCCTGAAAGCAATGCATCATCAACTTCTCATTCTTTGCATGAGCAGCCATTTTACTTGCGTACGCCCTCACGTGAGTCCTTGGGCAAGTCATACCGTTGTACTTTTCAAAAGTAGGAGTCTGAAACTTGTGTGGGATAATGACGCCTGGAACCAGCCCCAAATCATCCAAGTCCATGCCCAGGGTATTTTGATCCACAACCCCCTTCTACTGCTCTTCAATCAGCCGAATCCTTTCATCATTAACAACAGGGATACCAGCATCCATGCTTCGCACAGAGAAAACATCGTCTTGTTGGTCATCATAGTGATGGCCATGAACTGCACAAATAGTGCTTCCTCCTCCTACCAAAGAAGGAATTGGCACTCCACCTTGAGCTCCATTATGAACAACATTTCCATTACCAGCTCTGCCAAAAGGAATAACATGACTATGAGCACCGCCATGTAGAACACCGTTCTTGTCAACTCTTGCCACAAGAGGTTGCACCAGGGTCCTGAGCTCTTGTTGCCCTTGTGCAACTCCTTGCATCATCTCCATGAATTGGTCAATACGTGCCTGCATGGCAGCCATTTCCGCTTGTCCATGATTCTCTTTTGGTTGGACCGGGTAGAATATCGATGAATACGTTGGTCGACAATCCTGTCTGAAGAAAGGAGAACACAAGAAAACCAGAGATAAACCTGTTATGCAAAAATGATTATGATTATGCAAATGCAAATGCAAATGAACATGTTTGAATATTTGCAGGGCGATCCACCCCTTGATTCCAGTTTAAAGATAAGATAGGATGAAACTGCTGCTCATATATAAATCAGAGAAAAATCACTGTCAGAGATTACAACCCAAAATAACATAATAAGTCTGAAACAAAAGAAGCAAAGATCCCAGCCAACAATCCTGGTGGTGATCCAAAATACAAAGGAAACCAAATTACAGAGTATCATCAATACGTGAGTTCTCTTTAACCATCATGATCTTGCACCCTTTGAGGACCACTGCCTGAGCTAGAGCTTTCTCCCCTAGACCTCTTCACCTCCGCTCGTATCTTCAGCTCTTATATGGTTGCTATGGCTTCATTGGGTCGTTCCTCAACTACGTGTCTTTGGAACGTCCCTGATAAGATCTCCTCGTCTTTCTTCCTGAGCTTCAACTTCAGATTCTCAATCTGCTCCAAATACTTATCCTCTTTCAACCTGTTGGCAGTAATTGTTGTATTCCAACAGTCACGGAACCTGTGAATTCTTGACATAGCATAAGCCAACTCTTTCTTTTTAGACGAAAGGACCTTGCTAACACTTTTCAACGCTTGAGCCAATTTCTCTCTGGCTGTGGCTTCTTTAGACAATTCTTTCTCCTTCACAGCCAAAAGTTCTGATTTCAACCTGGCAACATGGATAGCTTCGCCTTTTTCGTGCTTCAACTGACCAACCTCTCTGCCCAACTCACGATTCTCCTCTCGGAGTTTCTCCTTCTAAGCCCATAACTTATCATACTTCTCTATATCAACAGTCGTGGGAGCCTCGATCATCAAAGGATACAAAGGTGGTTATACCGGGAAAGGAAGAAGCTCCTCTTCTGCTCTTTTCTTAATCCACTCTTCGTAAGAAGGAAAAGCCCGGTTATTACATTTCCCAAATGAAGTTTTTCCCTTCTTGGTCACCTGCTTCCAAGCATTCACAATCTTCCTTATCATCTCTTGATCCCCAGTACCATTGAAGAATAAGGACTCTCTGATATCTCGCTCTTCGGGTGGACCTCTCAAAGGATAACCAAACTGCCTGATAACAAGGGAAGGATCATAGTTAATTCCACCTTTTCTCCCTATCAAGGGTACATTAGGGAATTCTCCGCACTTGCAAATAATCTCCATCCCTAGCAAGTCATGGTTGAACCAAACAATGTTGTCAGCAGTCAAGCCCATTAACCTCTTTGACCACTTCAGAGAATCTCTCGTATCAACGAAAGCGCCAGCTTCGGGGAGATGACTCAGAAACCAAGTAGATAAGAGTGGTGCACAGTAACTCACAGTTCTTCCACGCCTATTTTCATTCTTGTAGTGGATTGAGTGATACACATCACCTAGCAAGGTAGGTATAGAATTCTTTGAAATAAAGATTTTGTCAGCATGCATATCCACCAGATCAGGCACATTGGGAAACAGAACAATCCTATAGATGCACATAGCCAGAATAGCCTGGAAAGCAGTCCAATTCCTCTCCTTAACATTTATGCAAGCTTGATCAAACAAGAACTTCAATAAGAAACCCTAGCTCCTTGTTTCTCCACAATATTACTGCTCAGAGTGGATTCACCAATATGAAGAGAAATGGCCATTTCTTTTATCCTGGGGCGTTCTTCAGAAAAGAATACTATGTCATGCCTGATGGGGATTCCCAAAATAAATGAGAACTCCTCCAACGTTGGAGCCAAGATATAGTCTAGAAAAGTGAAGCAACGCAAAGATGGATCATAGAACTGAAGAAGTGTATGAATGACATCCTTCTCATACTTGGAGATACTGTAGACAAACATCAGAAGTCTCCCATACTCTCCACCGAACTCTGTACGAACTCCGGGACCAGCCATACTAATCAGCTTGTGAATCAACGTCAAGGTCGGGTCTGGGAACGAATAAGCAACAGTCTTCTTTCTCTGGACATCCATGCTAAGGCAACCTCGTAAAACCGGAATCAAGAGTAAGATGCAAACCCTGAAAAATGTCAAACATGTTAGAATGCAGGAAAAATGATATGCACATGCAAGCATGGGATCAAGGCATCACTACTGGATGTGCTGTGCTGTTAACTGAACGAGAACCACAACCCAGAAAACCAGAATTCTAGAATACCGAACCACTGAGATAACCAGAAACCCAGATAATCAAACACTGCTGAGAAATCCAGAAAACCGGGTAGGTTGAAGGTTTCGGTTACCTGCAGACCTGCAAACACCCATCCCATCTCTCATGAGGGTTCTAGAAAGGCGAGGATCCTCAATATCACGGGCTCTCAGGTCGAGAAATGATGATACGTTCACCATTTCTGGTTTGGCATCATCATCAATCGAGGAGGCCTCAACTGATTCCCCTCAAAGATAAGGTCATCCTATGTGAGTCCCTCAGCATTGGGTCCTCAGATCGACAAGTGTAATGGGTTTGCCATTTCTGGTCTGCCATTATCACAGGTCGGGAGGAGAGGCGCAACTGAGGTATCGGAGAAACGGTCACCAGAGTCGACAGCTCTCTAGATCGACACCCTGAAATGCACAAGACACATACGTCAGAATGCGTCCCAAGATAGTCTCGTCTGGTTGTGAATTTCGTGAACACACAAACGCACCAAGATGGCTCGTAGGTCCCACTACTCTCCACTCTAGTCCTAGGGTGTACTCAAGCATGGGTATTGGGCTTATCTCTCAGAACAACCCAACATGCCAAACAGAAACCAGCCAGCACAACACAACAATATCCAGTATGACAGTAATAAAATGAAATGCAATGCAATAAAAGCTGTAAAACAGTAATATACAACATAATAAAGCACAACAAATAAACACCCAACGAAAACAACAAACAAGCGCTAGGATTGACTCGCAAAAGGGGATAGACCAGCAAGAGGTCAACCTGTCCCCAACAGAGTCGCCAGTTGTTGCTCCCGAAAGATTTGCATCCAACGGTACAAACGCGAGAGTGGCGCAGAAGACACAGAGTCACCAGTAATGTGTATTTATCCCGAGAGAGGGAAAGGAAACACTGCATAAACCTGAAGAGAAAGGGGGAAAGACATGGTCATCGCAACCATAGTCAGGGTTCGGGAGTCGGTTATGCGAGGGGAAGGTGTTAGCACCCCACGCATCCATCGTACTCGATGGGATCCACGCTTGTTGTCTAAACAGAGGGTGAGCTGTCCTACTATCTATGGCTGAAGAAAAGAAAACGGGGATGGGGGTGACTAAGATGGACTCGGTAGGACATATTCGATGCCCTAGGCCTACGTACTCCCTCAGTGCAATGGGAAAGTCAGAGTCAACGTAGTTCAGACGGGAACTGTGGGGAAAGGTTGCTCGCCAAGACAATCGCTGTCTTGTGCCTACATATCCTCAATCGGACGAGAGAGAGGAATCAGAGCTAATGTAGTTCGTGGGTACGACCACGAATGGGTAAGTGTTTTTTACGTGAGCGACGAGCTCTTTTCTGAAAATGAAATTTGAAACCCAACAATCCCGAAGGATAAAAAGATTTGAATTTGTTTTGGGTTTTTTAGACAGAAGTGTTTTCTTAAGTTAGTTCATAACTTGCATTGCACCAAAGTCTAGGGCACAGGGACGAATACTTAAAGAATTGTTCCAAGACAGGACGCCCACTAAGCACTCTAGAAAGATGAGAGGAAGCCCCTCATTTCTCATTCCCCACGCTTAAGGCTCGTGCGCAATACACTTTATCTTTATTAAGTTTTTTCAAGAAGTTTTGAGATGAGAAGAGAGAAGACCCAAAGGAAACTCTAAAGGGAAACTAAGAGTCCTAATGTTATCATGCATGGGTGACCTATGGTTAATGAGGCTTAGGAGGGACGACTACCTAAAACCTAATGCTAATCATACTCCAAGCTTAATCAAAAATTAAGTTGGACTAGGTAGCTCTAAGGGGAGAGAATCCAAGACTTAAACAAGTCTTGAGATTCATGGGAGAAAGAGAGTGAAAGAGAAGAAACAGCACCTACAACTACACACTTACTTCAGAACAGCAATGAAATCATG
This sequence comes from Lathyrus tuberosus, assembly GCA_022829125.1. Taxonomy (NCBI): domain Eukaryota; kingdom Viridiplantae; phylum Streptophyta; class Magnoliopsida; order Fabales; family Fabaceae; genus Lathyrus; species Lathyrus tuberosus. Next base: position 169,424 of record JALAZF010000199.1, on the reverse strand, counting down.
CACATACACCAAACAGCATTCAACAACATGAAACTCAGCATGAAAATAGGTGTAAAAAGGTCAAACAGCATACATGTACACATGGACAACACATATGACAGCACTTTATGCAAAACTCAGATGTGAAATTAGGACAACATGCATCACATTTGAATACGATTCAATCAAGGCAGAGCAAACGTGCATCAAACAACATACATCGTTCAATTAATCATGATCATAAACAAACCACACGCCATGTTGAATAACCTTGCAAGCATCATGGAAGGATGCAACATATAGCATATGATCAAATGAAACAAGTATGTACATCATGAAATTGGATACAAGTAAGTATGCACAATCATCATCAATCCAGCAGCAATGCACAATGAACATGATCAACAAGTGAGTGTGAGTATGTGTTCGTAGCATCAAGTTTTCAGCAACGCAAGCATACACATAAACAATGAAATCCAAGCATCGCGTGTCAGAGAAATGTGTTCATGCAATAGTGTGAGGTGCAACAGCTCAAGAATAATCCACAAATCATCAACATATTAGTCCATGAAGTTTAGGCATGCATCAGATCTCAAACAACCAAGAAAATGCACTAAAATACACATTCTGTCCCAGAGTAACCGGTTAACAAACGGTGAGTAACCGATTACTAATTTGAAAATCAGACCATTTACGCAAAAAATACACGGAGTAACCGGTTAACAAACGGTGAGTAATCGGTTACTCTGGGACAACAATAAAAAAAATCTGTTTCAAAAGCACTTTTCAGCATCAAACCACTTATCCAATTATTTCCAAATGATCATACAATCACTCATGCACGAAATTAAGCTCATGAACAGCAATCAAACATCATGCAAATTTATTATCATCAACATTCATGATCAACATCAAGCAAAAGCATCAACAACACATGAAATCAATGGATCTGCATTGTAAAAGCTATGATCAATCAAAATCAATTATAGATCTAGGGAAATCCAACCTACAAGGCTGAGGTTTGCCTTGGTGAATGTTGAGAATGAAAATTGATGATCCAAACAAGAAATCCAAAGATCTATGTGATGAACTTCAAGATCCAAGCAAGAACAACCAAGATCCAAGCTAGAACAACTCAAATAATGAAAAGCTGCTCCAAAAGTGATTCCACACTCCAAAACAGTAGCAAATCCAAGATTCTTTCAAGAATTGGTGAATGAATGGTGGTTTAGTTTCAAGATCAACAAATTCCAAGGTGAAATTTGATGAACTTTGATGATGAAACTTTGAGTGAGGGTTGTGGAGAATGAGAGAAAAGTTGAGAGAATTGAAAGAATTCTGAAAATTGGAGAGTGAAAATGATCTAGGTCCCCTCTTGGTTTGGAATGATTTGGTTTAAATAACCCCTAGGTTAGGAGTTAAGTTTGGGTTTGGAGTGAGGTTAAGTGAGTGGAAATTGGGGTGAAAAATGGATTAGGAAATGAAATGAGGAATTAGAGTGGAAAAATGATGGAGAGAATTTGAATTTTGGGTGGAAAATGATGAAAATATCAATTCTAGATCCTTCCCCACGTGCACATGCCAAGCACATGATCACAAATGATGCAAACTTAATTTTTTTCAAACTTGGCTCAAAGTAACCGGTTAACAAACGGTGAGTAACCGGTTACTCAGTACAAATTTTGAATTTTGGCGCCTTTTGGAGGGAAACTTGGAAAAGCGACTTCTGATAGCTGTTTTGAACCCGTTAAACCTCCGAGACCCAAAACTTGATATTGCTATTGAGTAACACCTGAAAAGAACACAAATTCCTGCTGACATCTTAGAATATCCTGCTGAAATAATAATGCCTGATACCGGATCGCTGGATCAGAAAATGACAGTTGAAGCTCCTGATTATCAAAACGCCTAATGAGCAAAATGAATGCTCCAAAAGACCTTGAAAACCATCTGCTTGCCCCTGAATACTGCTGAAAATAATGCCGGAGCTGATAACGCCATGAGCTGCTAGAAAATACCTTGATCCCACGCACAAACGAAACATGCAAAGAATGCAGAAATGACGATGCAAATGAAATGAAGCATAAGCCAGTTAGGTTAGAAACAAAAGGGCAAATTTTGAGGTGTTACACCCCTATAACATACTTCAACTTTGATGTTTAACTTTGGTCTTGATTCATCTTGGATCATAATGAAAAATGGCCTCAAAGTTAGTGAAAATCCAAAACAGATTCTGTCCAAAATTTCACCAAGTGTTGAAAAAGTGTTCATTTTCCATTTTTTGTGATTTTGATTAATCCATAACTCAAAATCCATGAGGATTTGAAATATGTTGTAGTTGACAATCTTGAAGCATGTAATGAGAGATTTCATTTGAGCATTGGATGGAATAAAAAGGTTACTTGGATCACAAGTTATGGTCTTGCAAAGTTGGGTAGAAATCACTTTTTTCCATGACTTAGTGAAAATTCAAGTTTCTTATGGTTGCCCTTTTTTTTTTTTTTTTTTCAAGTAACCCCACTTTTCTTGATTTTTCTTGATGGATGATGATCCAAATCATAAGTTAACGTTGTTTTTGACTTAGGGAAGCCATGTTTGTCAAGAAATTCAAAAAGTCAAACTTGATTTTTAGGCACAGTTGACTTTTTGTCAGATGAATTTGAAACTTTGTGATCCTCTATGAAATCAAGTCCTTAACCTAATTCAAACCTAATGGATGGACTCCATAGGTGTTTTAGAGTGTCTTGAATCATGTCCCAAGGTTTGGGATCATGTCTTGGTCAAAAGTCAAAGGTACAGTTGACTTTTCATCAGAAAACCGTAATTGGTCCAGATGAACTTGAATCCTTGTATTGCTTATGAACCAAGTTCTTTGAATCAATCAAATCTTGTAAATGGATCAATATGATGTATTGGAGTTCTTTAAAATACTTCTTGAGGTCTTGGCTCATGCCTTGCTTCAAAAGTCAACTTAGGGGTGAATTAGGTCAAGAAACCCAAATTCCTGATTTTTGATGAATGCATCCAATGAGGCTATTTTGAACTTATGATTGGGTACATGAGGTCCCTTTGAGCTTCTTGGATCATGTTTTGAAGTTTTATCCCATGCCCAGGTGAAAATTTCTCTCTGGAGGCCTTGGTCGACCAAAACCCTAATTTGGTGACACTGATGATCTTGAGGCTTGATCAACTTGAGATGTTGCATTTTCATGCTTAATTCTTGATGTGGGAGACCTCTTGATCCTTTAGGGATGTTTGAGAGGTTTGAAAAGTTGAGGATCATGTCCATTCTTTATTGATCCTTTATATAATTACTCTGAGAGGGCTCAAAACCCTAATTCTTGATTGTAGTGAATGCTCAACAATCTTTGAGAGGATTGATGAGGTATGAAGGTACATCCATATTGTGGTGATGATTTGCACAATGATAGGAAATCTTGTGGTTAAAATTTAGGGTATGACAAATGCCCCTATTTAATCTTCTTGGACCAGAAGGTATGAATGGCGAAGACGTTCGGACATTCAAGGTAAAAGAGGATTAAATATCGGAATACCCAAAATTTTGATTGTGGTTATGAATGTGTAGCAGCTTGCTCATCCTTCTTCTTTTGCTAAGCGATGTTACTTAGAAAATGGTGAAACTTCCCCTCGATCATGGTCTTCAGCTATGGAACTAGTCTTAGTTTCTTGAAGAAATAAACTTCCCCTCGATCCCAGTCTTCAGCCAGGGAACTGGTCTTAGTTTTATTTTTTGAAATAAACCTCCCCTCGATCATGGTCTTCAGCCTTGGAACTGGTCTTAGATTTTTTAATAAACCTCCCCTCGATCATGGTCTTCAGCCATGGAACTGATCTCAGATTCTTGAAGAAATAAACTTCCCCTCGATCCTGGTCTTCAGCCAGGGAACTAGTCTTAGTTTCTTCTTTTTTTTTGAAATAAACCTTCCCTCCATCCTGGTCTTCAGCCATGAAAATGGTGTTAGTTTCTTCTGAAATAAACTTCCTCTCGATCCTGGCCTTCAGCCATGGAACTGGTCTAAGTTTCTTTTTGTCGAGTTCTTCCCTGGATAAGGGGTGCTATTCGTAGCGGTCTTCATCAAACTTCTCGCTGAGTTTTACTGGGGAGACGCCATTTGATGGAAAAAGATTTAATGTCAAACTTGCTGGAGAGAACCATTTGTCTGAACTACAGAGGTGTGCAAACTTCTCTGTAGGAGATGCCATTTGTCGACCTACTGGGGAAAACAAATCTCTTGAGAGATTGCCCTTTGCTTGGTGATGTTACATCATACTTTCCTTCGAGACCTTTCCGGAGAAATGCCATGTGATGTAATCCAAATTTAAGGTGCTGATAACTTCATTGAAAATAATTTTTTGGAGAGAAAATGGCGTATTTCCAAGAGTCTTTTGTCGAGAGGCTTTCTTTGGGGATTTTTCCTTAATCCGAGAAAGCAAAATATCATCTTTAATGGTGAAGAGTGATGCTCTAAATGTGTATATCAAAATGGCTTCTTGTATTTCAGAGGTTCAAGTTATCAAAGTGGGCGAGGACAAACTCCAATCCAGGAATAAACTGGAGAGAGATTGTTTTGAAGGTACATTTTCCTGATGAGGAAAGAACTTAGACCAGAATTTTGTCCTATCAGACGTAGAAAGGAAGATTGACGACTCTATTGAAGAAAGGACACTTATCACTTGGGGATGAATACGACCAGAGTGATATTAATGCAACATGTTATGAATATGAATCAATTATGCATGATGTATGTATGTTAATGCTGACAAAACATACACGACATACAGACTGGTGATTGTTCAACTGGATACTCGGCCACTCTGAGATATGGGGGCATCACTGGAGATTATTTTGCTTAGGAGTAGGGACTCACGCGTTCATTCCGGTTTCCAGAGATACAAACCTGCTAGGGATAGAAATCCGCTCTTATTTTTCATGGGTGGATCCTACTGGGGAGAAAAACCTATCATTGGTTCTCAGAGGTAAGAACTCTGCCGATTATGATAAATGTGTCATTCTGGCTGAAGTAGTTGGTCCTTCATTCAGGATGTATTGATCAAGAAGAGTACTTTGATTCTGCATTTTGAAGTTAGAACATTACCGGAGAAGCAACCGATATTCCTTTTTGTGCTCATTAATAAAAAAGAAATTGCCATCTTTGTTCTAAAAGTGGAAGTAAATTTGACAAGTAAAATTCATTTTTTGTTTGTTTCAAGAATCGCGGATCATATTAAAAATGTCACTTTGCAAAGCAAAATAATTGAGAATTGCAAATAAAAGGCACACAGGCTCAAATTTTATTAATAGAATGGCAATCAACTTAACACGTGATTCCATGGAACATTACAAAGTTTAGAAAATGGTAATTTAAAGGGAAAAAAGCTACATTGAAACATAACGACCGCTATCCTTCCACCAACTTTGAATTCTGGACATTCATGAGCTTTTATTGAAGGTGACTTTGACTGAAGTTTTCTCGACGGATGATGTTGCCTCTGAGGAGCCAATCTTGTCGGATGTAGTTACTTGCCATGAATCCCTAACTTTTCCCTAGATTGCCTTTTCGGGTTTTCAATCCATCGGGATGATCATTGTTTATGTCTCTAATTTTTTCTTGGACCGCCCTTTCAGGTTTTCAGTCCAACGAGACGTTTTTTTTTTTATTTAGGCAAAGTATTTCTTGACTACATCAACATTTGTGGGGCAGGTAAACTCCTCTCCATCCATGGTTGCGAGTCTCAAGGCACCGCCTGAGAAGGCTTTCTTAACAACATAGGGGCCATCGTAATTCGGAGTCCATTTGCCCATGAAATCAGTGAGGAATGATTGTATCTTCTTGAGCACGAGGTCTCCTTCCCTGAAGACACGGGGTCAGACCTTTTTATCAAAGGTCTTCTTCATTCTTTGCTGATACAACTGACCATGGCATACAGCCGTCATTCTTTTCTCTTCGATCAGATTTAGTTCGTCGTATCTGCTCTAACACCATTCAGCTTCTGTTAGCTTGGCTTTCATTAAGACTCTTATTGATGGTATCTCTATTTCTATGGGGAACACTTCTTCCATGCCATATACTAGAGAAAAAAAGGGTTGCCCATGTTGAAGTGCGGACAGATGTGTGATAATTGTGAAGAGCAAATGACAGCATCTCATGCCAATCCTTGTAGGTTACAACCATCTTCTGAATGATCTTCTTGAAATTCTTGTTAGCTGCCTCTACCTGTAACACCTCAAAATTTGCCCTCATGCTTTAGCTTTAACTGGCTTATGTTTCATTGCATTCTTGCATTATCATCTTTGCATATCATTGGCTATTAGCATGAGATCAAGGCATCTAAGTTAAACCAAGGGAGCCTTGAGCCTCAAGATATCTTAAGAGATTCATCTCCTTATCATATGCTCAAGTTTGACAAGAAACTTCAAGTGGATCACATTCTCCTAACCAGTGCAAAATTAGGGTTTTGAGATTCTTGAGTATAACACCCCAATGGGCAAGATCTTTGAGCTTTTACCATCTACAAATGGCATATATCATCATTGTTTGAGAGGACACACATCATACTCAGAGGAATTTGGATTTGGAGGATGTGCTGATTCCTCCTAGACTGAGGGCACCAAAGCTAGGGTTTGCCATAAAATCAGTTTATTTCTGATTTTTGGGCAATACTTGATTTCATAGTATTCCTCATGTCCCTAAGTGTCTAAGATCGAAGAATTATCCATCAATGTGGTTTAGAAGGGCTTCAATTGAGCAATTGATTGAAAATCAGGAGAATTGGGGAAAAGTCAACTGTGCAGAGGAAAAAGTCAACTCCTGACTTTTTGAGGTCAAATTCATGTTCCTCAAGTTCATTATGTTCATTGATGAAGATTTGATCAAGGAATGTCTAGGGTTTCATCAAAAACCAAGAAAGATTCAAAGTTGCCAAATTTAGAAACTTAGGGTTTCCATTTATGGCAAGTTTTATCAAGTTGAAGGGCTCACTTTAAGCTATTCTTTCTCCATGTTCCAAGCTCCAAATTGAAAAGTTATGGAGGCCTATCAAAAGTTCACATTCCAAGCTTCAAAACCATACCAAGAACATCCTCATTGGATCAAAATTGAGAGAGATATGATGGATTAAAGTTGAGACAAATCAAGGCAAAATGGGAAGTCATGACCAGTCAGCACACAATTATTTTCACAAACACTTGATGTGCATGTTGTGTCCAAGTTCAAGGGAAAATATCTCATTGATGGAGGCTTCAATTTGAAAAATGTTCAACATCAATATTGTTCCCCTCCATCTCCTCTTCAACTTTGGTGTTGAAAGATTTTTCATCTGATCATTCATTAGGGAGATGTAGTAGCTCAAAGTAAGGACTCTAACTATTTCATCCATATGCGCATATGGTAGGGCACGACCAGGTCAGGATGACCTGCCAACACAGTTGTGTACAAGCATCTTCATGAGACCTTTCAAGCATGTTAGAGGCTCCATTTGTAATTGTTTTGAACATCAATATTGTTCTCCTACATCCCATCTCTCCAAATAACCAAAAACCAACCATTTTCATTCATTGGTTCATGAGATTCAATGCTCCAAAGTCATCATCCCCACACCTGACTTGCTTCCATGCCTAGTAAACCAAACCAAGATAAAACCTTGTTCTTTCTTGTTCATCATGCACATGCTGAACCTCATGTACCATACCATGTCCAAAACTTTGCCATTTCAAGCCAAACCAACTCTTATCCACATACATGCTCATGTAATCTCTTTGCCTTAATTGTCCAAACCAAAAAAAGGAAGCTTGTAGGATAAGCATCTACATTGTACAAGCTGCAGCACCATTGCATCACCACCTCTCATCATTAATCCACACCATGATATCATGATCCTCTCCTCACTATAGCAAATAACCCAACTCGAGCCATAACCAACTTAACTCACTATCAACTCAGTTAACTAAGTTTCTAACTGTTAACCACAGTGGTTAACCCTAACCTCACATATAAATACAAATCTCTAACTGAATTGAAAGGAACTGGTTCATTCTTCCTTCTCCTTCAATTTTCACACACTCTCTCTCTGAGATTTCTCTCTCTCGAAACTTCATCTTCATCCATATTCTCTGCACATTGTTCCATTCTTCTTCATCAAGAATCAAGGAAGCATTGAGGCAACCACTGCATCCTCCATTTCCACTTCAATCTTCATCTTTCATCAGTGGATTTTCAAAGAATTTGAGGTCTCATTAAGCCTTTATTTGGCCAAGCAACAAGATCCAAATAATAAGGAACCTCACCTCTGGTTTTCTTTGATCCAAAGCTTCATCAAAAGCACAGGTTTCATTTCAACGTTTTTGCCCTCTTTTTGCTCTGATTTAGCTTGTTTTTTATTGTTTTGGAGCTCAATAGGAGCAATGTGAACATCCGGCTAGTTGATAGATACCTTAGGTGCTTAGTTGAAATTTTTAGGGCAAAATGTTTCTCTTTGATTCTCTCTGTATGTGAATTGTTTGTGATTTTTGGACCTGGATTTGTGATCTACAAGTCGAGAGGATCATTTTGATATATGATCTGTGCATTTCTGTGACGTTTGAAGCCTGAGCACGGTGGAGACTCGCCGGAGAAGACGACCGGAGTCTTCTTCGGCCACCTGAATTCATGAACCTTGCATAAACCCTAGGCTTCTTCAGTTTAAATCCCAACCGTTTGATTCTCCTGGTCCAGTGGACATGAATGTGCCAGCGCATTAATGAATACACTCCCATGCACGTGCCTCTTTTTCTGAATCTTATTTGGATTATTTCCTCACGTGTGTTTAAGGCATCATAGCTTAACATGTGATTTCATCATTAGCCACAGGATGTGTTTACCTTGCCTGGTCATCATATTTGACTGGATCAAATGGTTCTCCTTGAGTCAAGATTTTGACTGAGAACATGTTATGCGCTGCAGGCTGGCAAGTGCGTTGGGCTTTGCATTTTTGATATTCACACCCCTTGTTTATGAGCCCAACGTGTATTTGAACTGGATGTTTTCTTTCGTTGCACCCCCTGGCCTATTTCTTTGTTTTTTTTTTTATTTTCTTTTCATAATTGTTTCATTTTTGTTTTTTAAAATTACTTTTATGCATTATAAAATTCCCAAAAAAATCATGATGCATTCTTAGGCATTTAAATAATTTTTGATTATTTTTATTTCTGATTTTAGCACATTTTGGTATTTCTCCATGAATTTCCATTTAATTTCTTTTTTATGTGCATCTATTCATGACACATGCTTCATTCTTGAATTTTTTGACACACCTATGATCTGAATTTTCACATGCCAATTGGTACATGCTTGTAGGACCTCATAAGGCACTTTGTGTAATTTTTGTGGATTTTTGGGATCATTTTTTTATTGATGTTTGAATGTCCTATTTGTGCCTAATGTTTGTGTCACTTAGGTGAACTTGTGAAGCATGTTTTGGGGTGATCCTTAATGGTTTTTGAATCATTCTTTTGAGGCATGTTAACACACTAAATGTACTTTAAGATTCTTGCCTTTTTCAATTTTCATTGTTAGTTCTTGGATTGGCTGGAATTTTGGTAAAACAAAGTATGCTCAATGTTGATGTCAGGGTGGTGATGTTGCAACATTGAGTCTTAACACTGGGCTGTGTTAAGTGTTTAATTGCTGAAGTTTGGATGTCTCATGTCACATGCGATGTTGTGACATTAGATCTGCATAATTAATAACATCAGGTTGCGATGTTGTTAGGGTTTGCGTGTTAGCTGGAATTGTGGAGAACAAGCTGTCTCATTGGATGTGAATATCTTGGGTTAGATATTTTCGCTGCATAGGAGATCTGGTGCAGATTTGTAGGAGATTTAAAAGGTTGAAGATTTGAAAAGATTTTAGGAGAAAATCTGTTTTGAAGATTCAGTTTTAAATAACAAATCAAGTCAGATATTGTAGCAGTCTAAAGCCCAATTCAAGTAGCTATATAAAGCGCACAAGACCAAAGGAAAAGGTACAGAAATACAGAGAGAAGATCAAGAGCATAGGCTGAGTGTCTTGAGTATATTGTACGAGTTTTGTCTACAGAATTCTAGGTTGAATTGCTGAGTCATTTTCTGTCCTCTCTTAGAAGCTGTGGAGCAATAGAGAGTTATTACTTGATCAAAGTTGTGAAGTAAGATCAAGGTTGCTCAAAGAGGTTGTTCCTTGAGTATTGTTTTAGGGATTGAGTAGTGTTCTCATATCTAAGTGGTTTCTTAGGTAGAAAGTCACTAGTAGGAATTAAGTTTAGGAGATTGTCAACTGGGTTGTTGAGTCTGTAAATTAATTCTACAAGTAGTGAATTTCATCCCTGGCTTGGTAGCCCCCAGACGTAGGTAGTTAGATCGAACTAGGTGAACAATTTGGTGTGTTATTCTGCTGTTTATTTTGTCCATTATGCAGAGTGTGTTGTTGTTACATCGCACCTTAACATCACACGTCTGATACCAGAATTTTAATTGGTATCAGAGCAGGCATCCTGTCTGTCTCTGGGTGAGATCTAGGGAAGTTACTTTCTGGTGTAAAGATGGACAAAGAAGTTGGAGGATTCGTCAACAGACCCCCTATTTTGGATGGATCCAATTATGACTATTGGAAGCCAAGGATGACTACTTTCTTAAAATCCTTGGACAGCAGGGCATGGAAGGCAATTGTTAAAGAGTGGAAAACACCTGTTGTGTATGAGAAAGATGATGCGGGCAAAGATAAAGAAGGCACCTCAAAGCCAAAGCCTGAAGAAGAATGGACCAAGGAAGAAGATGAGCTTGCCCTTGGTAATTCCAAAGCTCTAAATGCCATCTTCAATGGAGTGGATAAGAATATTTTCAGGTTAATCAATACCTGTGAAGTTGCTAAGGAAGCGTGGGATATTTTGAAGGCGACACATGAAGGAACATCTAGAGTGAAGATGTCTAGACTTCAGATTCTAACATCAAAATTTGAAAGCCTGAAGATGAAGGAAGATGAGACTATTCATGACTTCCACATGAATATTCTGGAGCTAGCTAATGCATCCAGTGTTCTTGGTGAAAAAATGTCAGATGAAAAGCTTGTAAGGAAGATCCTTAGGTCCCTTCCTAAGAAGTATAAGATGAAGGTAACTGCCATTGAAGAATCACAAGACATCAACAAGATGAGAGTTGATGAGCTCATTGGATCTCTTCAAACTTTTGAGCTTGGGTTGAATGAGGAAGAACCAGAAAAGAAGCCAAAGAGTATAGCCTTGGTGTCAAATGATCAAGAAGAAAAAGGAAATAATTCTGAATCCCAGGAGGATATATCTCAGGCCATAGTTATGTTGGGAAGACAGTTCAACAAAATGTTCAAGAAGATGAACAATAACTCCAGGCCTAATGTCAAGAACATATCTTCTGACATCAACAAGTCAAAAGAGAAGGATGAAGAGAAAATTGCCCAAGATAAAGGAGTTCAGTGCTTTGAGTGTGAAGGGTATGGCCATGTCAAGAAAGAGTGTCCCACCTTCTTGAAAAAGCAGAAGAAGGGCATGACAGTTTCCTGGTCTGACTCTGATAGTGAAAGTGAAGGTGAGTCAGCAAAGCATGTTAGAGCTTTGACAGGAACTGTTGTTTCTGATGATGATTCTAGTGATGGAGAAATAACCTTTGAGGAACTAGCCTCTACTTATCAAGAGCTTTGCCTAAAGAGTGCTGAAATCTGTCAAGAAAACAAGAGTCAAAAGGAACAGATTGCTCAGCTTGAGACTGTTAAAGCTGATTTGGAAAACGAAGTCTCACTGGTCAAAGCTCATCTTGAGCAGATGACCAAATCTGTTAGGATGCTGAGTTGTGGTACAGACACACTTGATAAGATCCTTCAGACAGAGAAAGCTGCTGGAGATAAATTAGGTATAGGATATATGGCAAGCACTTCAGGAACAAAGGAGGAGGTGTCCCAACCAATGTCTCAAACAAAAAGACAGAATCCTACCCCTAAGAAGATTGTTTAGCCTCAGAATGTTGAGAAAAAGAATGGTACCCATCAGAGGAAGATGCAGCTTCGAGGAGCTAGTCAGTATATGCCTCCACAATATCATAGGAGCATGCAAGCTGCAAGGTTCAAACAGAACATGTCTCATCAGATGTCTCAACATCAGGAAAACTGGTATGGATATGGATACAACAATGCTGTGCCTCATCACTATGGAAGAAGGAAGCCTCATCACCATAGGAGACAACCTAGGAGACAGCGTCCTCAGTACAGAAGAAGACAATCCAACTATGGTAGAAGGAGACAACATTATGGGTGGCAGCCACAACATTATCATGGTAGAAGACATAAATAATTTAGAGATGATAGAGTAAGATGCTTCTATTATGGCAGGGTTGGACATATGCAGGCCTCGTGCTTCAAACTCCATGGTTATCCAAATTCAGTTCCTCAAGCCAGACAGAAGGAGGTCAGATCCAAAGTTGCTAAACAATGGGTTCCTAAGGCCCAGGTCACGTGTCTATTGGCTCATACCTCAGATGGACATTTTGCCATGGATGCATGGTACTTTGACAATGGATGTTCTATGCACATGACTGGATCAAAGGAGCAGTTGGTGGAGTTTAATCCTTGCCATGCAAATAAGGTTGTGTTTGGCAATGGAGAAAAAGGATAGTAGAAGGAATTGGAAGAGTGAAGAATCTTGATGGTCTTACTCTTGATAAGGTGATCCTTGTCCAAGGTTTGAATGCAAATTTGATTAGCATAAGTCAGCTATGTGATGAAGGTTACAAAGTTAACTACACCAAAGATGAGTGTGAGGTATCTAATGATCATAATCAGGTTGTTATGAAGGGTGCCAGATCCAAAGATAACTGCTATCAGTGGATTCCTCTTGAAGTTAATTCAACTGATGATGTTCAAGTTGATGTTATAACATCAGACCATGACATCAGGTGTGAAAGGATACTGAAAGGTCACTCAGAGTTAATAAGTTCTGGTGTGAATCCTTTTAAATTTTTAAAAGAAAAGTCTCTATGGAGGGAGAAAATTAGTAATTGGTCTTTAAGAGGTACTCAAAATCAGGCGCCTTACCATATTGATTCTATATCAAGATTCATCAAAGTGTTCTCTTCTCAACGGTTCATCTCCCTTAATCTCAACAGAATAGAAAAATCTTCTCTAAACCTAGTCTGTTACAAAGGAACGATGTCTTCCCCATCCAAGAACTCTGATTCTCAAAGACCTGCGCATGTACGAACTAGGGTTTCTTCGGAAAAAGAACTTGCTGACAAAGAACACATTCCTATGGAACTCCCAGATTCAGGTATCTCTAAACCTTTAACCAAGTTGAATAAAACTGAAACTAGGTCGTCATCTTCTCAAGCTGTTGAAGAGAAGTATGATGTGGACATGCATTTGGAATAGATTGCCGCCAAAATTCTTGAGAAGGGAATACGTGTGAAAGGGATTTCTGTCCCTTTAAGGCAAATGCCTGCTGAACATGTGGACTCTCAAAGTGAGGACACAAATCATCACAGACTGGCCTTGTCTGTAATTCAAGACGCTGAAGGTGGTAGTAAAGAAGAAGATCTTGAAGATACTGATGTCATCCCTGATGTCAGAACATCGTCCCCTAGGGATGATAGTCACAGTTATAAAGGGAAGGATTAGGTTGAGGTTATAGATGTTGAGGACTCATCTGATAGCGATATCATTGGTAATGCGATAGCAAGAAGAAGGGAGGATAGGAAAGGGAAAGGAGTGGAGTCACTTCCTAATGAAAATATGGTCAAGGATAAGAAAAGGACTTCAGTTGCAGACTCTCCCAAATCATGGAGCAAAGTTGCCATATCTGGCAAGAAGAGGAGAATCAGGGAAGAATCAGATTCAGAGTGTGACGTTCAAGACATCAACCCTGTGATGAACAGAGCTGCTGATCAAGTGCTTGATAACATTTTTTTTCAATGTGCCAGAAGTGCATCCATGTGGAATTGTGTGACCCAAAGAAGGATAGCTCTGGAAAGAGAGCTAGTAGCAGATGACTTAGAGTCTACTGGAATTGTAGATCTAATTAAGTTTGCTGGTCTCATAAGGACTGTGTCAGGATTGACTAGTTGCTATGATAGACTGGTCAGAGAATTTATAGTGAATATCCCTGAGTCTATTGATGACAGTAAAAGTCTAACCTTCAGAAGAATTACCGTTAGGGGTAAGTGTATCTGGTTCTCTCCTAAAGTGATCAATGCCTAATTAGGAAGAAGCAAGGAAGATTATGGAGAATTAGAAGTTTCTAATAATGTTATCTGCAAAGAAATCACAGCTGGTCAGGTAGAAGTTTGGCCTTCAAAAGGGAAGTTATCAGCAAGTTTACTAAGTGTGAAATATGTTCTTCTTCATAGAATAGGTGTTGTTAACTGGGTTCCTACTAACCACAAGACCTCTGTTTCTGCTGGTTTGGGCAAATTAGTTTATGCCATTGGAACAAAGAGACTAATTGATTATGGCTCTTACATTTATAATCAGATTATCAAGCATGCTGCAACAAGAGCTGTGAAATTGCCTATTGCATTTCCATCCCTCATTTGTGGGATAATTCTGTCTCAGCATCCTGGGATTCTTCACCAGTATGATATTGTGTGTAGAAGGAAGCCTGACTTGTCTTTTCATCAGAAGCTGTTTGAAGGAAAACATGTTGCTGATCATGTCAAGGCATCTCCCTCAACATCTACTCATCATACTCATGTCGAGACTGATATGATTTCTGAACTAGAGGAAGCCTGCAAGGAGTTGGATGAAGTCATCAGAGTGAGTACTGAAAGAAAGCAGAAATTTGAAAAACTTCTCATGACTCTGAGATTGGCAGAAAAAGAAGATGAAGCAGTCAATGCTAACAATAATGATGATTTTGAGGAGCCAAGTTCAGAAAAAGATGCTGATGATCTCAGCTCAGATGATTAAAGCTTTTAATGTTTTTCTTAGTTAGTAGTTTTAATTTTGATTCTTTGTTTTTGTTTCTGCACTATTGTGCATGGTTTGTATCATGAATATTGTGCTGTATATGCACCCGTTATATTGTTTTTCTATTCTATGATTTGTTTTGCCTGGTTACTAACTGTGAGACTAACAATGAGAGCTAGGGTAGTACTAATTGTAGTTAATAGGGCTCCTGATTGAAGATTGTCTAATTGTGGCTAAAAAGGGGGAGAAGTAGCCAAGAGAACCTAGAATATCAAAGAGTACAAAGGTCAGTGCCAAGAGTACAAATGTCTAATACTGTCAAAAGAGGAGTGCTTATTGCTGCTAATGTTGAATTATGTACAGCTGTTTGAAGATTGGTGTTGTTGAAGATGGTGCTGCAACAGAGTTTTGTGAAGCCTTTATTGAAGATGCTGCTGCTTGATGTTTTAAAAATTATTGAAGTTTTTCCGCTGCTAAAGTCTCTGAAGGTGCAGAGATTGTGTTAGCAAAAATTAGCCAAAGGGGGAGATTGTTAGTTCTTGGATTGGCTGGAATTTTGGTAAAACAAAGTATGCTCAATGTTGATGTCAGGGTGGTAATGTTGCAACATTGAGTCTTAACACTGGGCTGTGTTAAGTGTTTAATTGCTGAAGTTTGGATGTCTGATGTCACATGCGATGTTGTGACATTAGATCTGCAGAATTAATAACATCAGGTTGTGATGTTGTTAGGGTTTGCGTGTTAGCTGGAATTGTGGAGAGCAAGCTGTCTCATTGGATGTGAATATCTTGGGTTAGATATTTTCGCTGCATAGGAGATCTGGTGCAGATTTGTAGGAGATTTAAAAGGTTGAAGATTTGAAAAGATTTTAGGAGAAAATCTGTTTTGAAGATTCAGTTTTAAATAACAAATCAAGTCAGATATTGTAGCAGTCCAAAGCCCAATTCAAGTAGCTATATAAAGCGCACAAGACCAAAGGAAAAGGTACAGAAATACAGAGAGAAGATCAAGAGCATAGGCTGAGTGTCTTGAGTATATTGTACGAGTTTTGTCTACAGAATTCTAGGTTGAATTGCTGAGTCGTTTTCTGTCCTCTCTTAGAAGCTGTGAAGCAATAGAGAGTTATTACTTGATCAAAGCTGTGAAGTAAGATCAAGGTTGCTCAAAGAGGTTGTTCCTTGAGTATTGTTTTAGGGATTGAGTAGTGTTATCATATCTAAGTGGTTTCTTAGGTAGAAAGTCACTAGTAGGAATTAAGTTTAGGAGATTGTCAACTGGGTTGTTGAGTCTGTAAATTAATTCTACAAGTAGTGAATTTCATCCCTGGCTTGGTAGCCCCCAGACGTAGGTAGTTAGATCGAACTGGGTGAACAATTTGGTGTGTTATTCTGCTGTTTATTTTTTCCATTGTGCAGAGTGTGTTGTTTTGACATCGTACCTTAACATCACACATCTGATACCAGAATTTCATTCATGTCTTCTTAATATGATCCTTATAAATTCATAAATGAATGCTTGTTTGTGTGGATTTTAGAGATCATATGCTAGGGTTTTGATGGACATTGTATGCAACCCTCTTTGACAATTGTTGAGACTTATTGACACATGTTGTATGAACATTATAGGTCATTTTTCTCATGTTATAGGTCATGTCTTGTCCATCTTGAATTGAGTTATGTGCACTTATTCAAACTTGAATTGTCTTGTGGACTTGTGTTCCTTCCTTTGCACATTTTTGATGGTTTGTTTTCACAAATGCTTGTATGATCTTATACACCCATGAAAACATGATTTCACTTCTGTTTGTGATTATTCTCAACCATAAACCATGAATTCTAATTGCATCTTGCATGTTTCATAAGTTCATGAACACTTAGCATTTGTTTGAACTTGTTTGCACCTAGTTTGCTTCTCTTCTTCAATGTGCTTTAACATGAGTCTTGTATGAACTTTGAATGCCCATTCTTGCATCTTAAATGTCATATGCTACTGACTTGCATTCATTTCTATGCTTGTTCATCTTGCATCTTCCTTCTTTACTTGTGTTACAAGTATGCATAAATGTATGAACTTAAGTGTTGTTTGTTTTCACTTCTTTTTTGCTTAATCCTTTTCAATGTTTGCATTCATGAATCACATGCTATCTTAATGACATCTCCATGCCTTATTAAATGTCATTCACTTCTGACCTTGATGTTTATGTGTGCATTTATTCATGTTCGTGATTCATTTGCATTCATCTTGCATAGTTAGTGCATAACTTGTAATTGTATGATCTCTTGATGCATGTTTCAACCTAGTTTGTCTTCATTTGGCATGCTTACCTTAGTAGGATCCCTTGGTATGTACCTAATGACTTTAAATGTTCCTTAACTCTTAGGAATCTTCCCTTTTGGTTTAACTTTGTTTGCTTTTCAAGTTGTCTTCTTAAGACAACTAGTTTTGTTTGGTTTATGTTCTAGCACTTACATTCATTTATTGTGATCATTTGGTACTAACCTTTTATGTAGGGGCAGAGGTAAGGTGCTTGAACATGTGGATGGTTATCCATGTTCATTCCTTCTTTCATCTCTCATCCATCTTACTTGTCTTTTCCTTTTGTGAATAGCATGATATAATGTTTTGTGTACAACTTTCTCACACCCTTTGGGATCCTAGCTCATCCTTAATTTTTGATTAAGGTGAGGTAGGATAAGCATTAGGTAGTGCTATCCCTCTCTCTTCTTTAGACTTAGGTTGTTCTTAAACCTTGACCTTGGGGCCATCTTTTGCATGATAACATTAGGAACAATTTAGAATTCCCCTTAGTGTTTTCTTTCCTTTGAGTCTTCTCTTATCATCTCATAACCTTTCTAAAACACGTAATAAAGGATAACGTGTATTGCGCATGAGCCTTATATATGGGAAGTGAGGTATGGGGGATCTCCCTTTATTCTTCTAGGGTACTTAGTGTACGTCCTGTTGGGGACGATACGTAAAGTATTCGTTCCTATGTTGTAGACTTGGGTGCAATGCAAGTTGCAAACTAACTTCAATCCTCTTCTTATCTAAAAAACACAAAACAAATTCAAAAACCTTTTTCATCCTTCAGGATCGTTAAGTTTCAAACCTTTTTCAGAAAAGAGCACGTTATTTTCCGTCTCGTCGCAAACAGGCATCGACCCTAACTGTCGGACGCTAACTTAATGTCGCTCATAAAAACACTAAGACCTCGTTAGGTCGAACTAAGACTGCTCTGATTTCCTCCTTCTGGTTAGATTGAGGATACGTAGGCACAAGACGACGATGTCTTGGCGAGCAACCTCCCCCTTAGTTCGTGTTCGAACTACGTTGACTCTGACTTTCCCATTGCACGAGGGAATACGTAGGCATAGGACGACGATGTCCTATCGAGTCACTTCTTTTTCTTTTCTTCTTTGTTTCTTTACTCTTTTCCGTTCCCGTTCTTTCTTCTTTCCAGTAGCAGTGGAGCTCTAGATGACGACACCCTTTGATCGAGACAACAAGCGTGGATCCCATCAAGTACGATGGACGCGTGGGGGTGTTAATACATTCCCCTCGCGTAACCGACTCCCTTACCCGTTTCTCTTGGTCGTGAGACCATGCTTTTCCTTTCCCTCAGGTTTACGCAGTGTTTTCTTTCCCTCTCTTGGGATAAATACACATTGCTGGCGACTCTGTTTCCACGCCACTTTCGCGTTTGTACTTGGATGAAAATCCCGGGAGCTACACTACCGCTCTATTCATTTTGGGCCGGTAGGGAGATGAGTTATTGTGTTCGATCTTGAACTCAGCACACAACTCTTTCATCATCTTGTTGTTCAAGTTGGATCCATTATCCGTAATGATCTGGCTTGGAACACCGTAATGACAAATGAGATTATTCTTGATAAATCAGACCACCACTTACCTGGTTACATTGGTGTATGACACTGCTTCGACCCACTTGGTGAAGTAATCAATGGCTAGTAGGATGAACCGATGTCTGTTTAAAGCTTTGGATTCAATCATGCCAATCATGTCTATTCCCCATATAGAAAAAGGCCATGGAGAAGAAAGAACCTTGAGATGCGTTGGCGGTACATGGATTTTGTCAGCGTATATCTGACACTTATGACACCTCCTAATGTACTTGTAGCAATCAGATTCCATTGTCAGACAATAATATCCTGCTCTCAGAATTTTTCTTGCCATTGTGTGTCGATTGGCATGAGTGCCAAAGGATCCTTCGTGAATCTCTTTCATTAACATGTTTGCTTCTTGTCTTTTTACGCATCTGAGCAAAAACATGTTGAAGTTTCTCTTGTAGAGTATATCATTATTTAGGAATAAGTTACCATCCAATCTTCTGAGAGTCTTCGTATCTTTTCTTGATGCCCCAGGCGGGTATTCCTGTGTTTGAAGGAAGCATTTGATGTCATGATTCCAGGGTTTGTCGTCTATGACGGCTTCAATCGTAAGATGTAAGTGGGCCTTTTAAGGCGCATTATGTTGATCTTGGGTACATCATTCCATTGGGTCACACTAATCATGAAGGATAGAGTAGCCAATGCATCAACAGTGTGATTTTCTTCACGTGGGATATGATGAAACTCGATTATGTTGAAGAATGGTAACAACCTTCTTGCGTAGTATTTGTAAGGAATCAATCCTGATTGATATGTGTTCCAATCTCCTTTGATCTGATGGATAACCAGGGATGAGTCACCATACACATCCAAGTTCTTTATCCTTAGCTCAATAGCTTCTTCAAGACCCATGATACAAGCTTCGTATTCGGCCTTATTGTTTGTGCATTTGAACGTCAATCTGGCAGTGAAAGGAATATGGGTACCCTGAGGTGTTACGATGATTGCCCCAATTCCATTTCCATAAGCATTGACGGCTCCGTCGAATATTAGTCCCCATTGGGATCCTGGCTCTGGCCCTTCGCTTGGTAGCGGTTTATCGCAATCTTTCATTTTTAAGTACATGACATCTTCGTCTAGGAAGTCAAATTTGACTGATTCTTGATCATCAATTAGTTGATGAGCCAAATGATCGGCTAAAATACTTCCTTTGAAGGCTTTCTGAGCATGGTACTCGATGTCGTATTCCGATAACAACATCTGCCAATGGGCAATCCTTCCCGTGAGAGCAGGCTTTTCAAAGACGTACTTGATTGGATCCATCTTGGAGATTAACCAAGTAGTGTGACAAATCATGTACTAGCAAAGACGTTTAGCTGCCCAAACTAGAGCGCAGTAAATTTTCTCGAGCATAGTGTATCGAGTTTCATAGTCCGTGAACTTCTTGCTTAGGTAATAAATGGCAGACTCTATTCTTTTGGTCTCGTCTTGTTGGCAAAGCACACAACCCATGGAGTCTTCCAAGATTATTAAGTAGATGATCAATGGTCTTTATTCCATAGGAGGAGACAAAATCGGTGGATTCAACAGATATTCTTTGATGCTGTCGAAAGCTTTTTGGCAATCTTCTGTCCATACACAGCTTTGGTTTTTTCTGAGTAGTTTGAAGATCGGCGCGCATGCCGCGGTCATGAGGGATATGAATCTTGAGATATAATTCAGACGTCCCAAAAATCCTCTGACCTATTTTTCAATCTTTGGTGAAGGCATATCTTGAATAGCCTTAACTTTGTCGGGATCAACCTCAATTCCTTTTTGGCTGACGATGAATCCTAAGAGTTTTCCTGAGCGGACACCGAATGTGCACTTATTAGGATTCAAGTGGAGTTTGTATTTTCTTAGAAGCTCGAATAACTTTGATAGGAGCTCCACATGCTCTTCTTCTATTTTAGATTTGGCAATCATGTCATCGATATAAATTTTAATCGCTTTGTGCATCATGTCGTGAAAAAGAGTTGTCATGGCCCTTTGATAAGTTGCCCCTGCATTCTTCAGATCGAACGACATTACCGGAGAAGCAACCGGTATTCCTTTTTGTGCTCATTAATAAAAAAGAAATTACCATCTTTGTTCTAAAAGTGGAAGTAAATTTGACAAGTACAATTCATTTTTTGTTTGTTTCAAGAATCGCGGATCATATTAAAAATGTCACTTTGCAAAGCAGAATAATTGAGAATTGCAAATAAAAGGCACACAGGCTCAAATTTTATTAATAGAATGGCAATCAGCTTAACACGTGATTCCATGGAACATTACAAAGTTTAGAAAATGGTAATTTAAAGGGAAAAAGCTACATTGAAACATAACGACCGCTATCCTTCCATCAACTTTGAATTCTGGACATTCATGAGCTTTTATTGAAGGTGACTTTGACTGAAGTTTTCTCGACGGATGATGTTGCCTCTGAGGAGCCAATCTTGTCGGATGTAGTTACTTTCCATGAATCCCTAACTTTTTCCTAGATTGCCCTTTCGGGTTTTCAATCCATCAGGATGATCATTGTTTATGTCTCTAATTTTTGCTTGGACTGCCCTTTCAGGTTTTCAGTCCAACGAGATGTTTTTTTTTTATTTAGGCGAAGTATTTCTTGACTACATCAACATTTGTGGGGCAGGTAAACTCCTCTCCATCCATGGTTGCGAGTCTCAAGGCACCACCTAAGAAGGCTTTCTTAACAACATAGGGGCCATCGTAATTCGGAGTCCATTTGCCCATGAAATCAGTGAGGAATAATTATATCTTCTTGAGCACGAGGTCTCCTTCCCTGAAGACACGGGGTCAGACCTTTTTATCAAAGATCTTCTTCATTCTTTGCTGATACAACTGACCATGGCATACAGTCGTCATTCTTTTCTCTTCGATCAGATTCAGTTCGTCGTATCTGCTCTAACACCATTCAGCTTCTGTTAGCTTGGCTTCCATCAAGACTCTTATTGATGGTATCTCTACTTCTATGGGGAGCACTTCTTCCATGCCATATACTAGAGAGAAAGGGGTTGCCCATGTTGAAGTGCGGACAGATGTGTGATAATTGTGAAGAGCAAATGACAGCATCTCATGCCAATCCTTGTAGGTTACAACCATCTTCTGAATGATCTTCTTAAAATTCTTGTTAGCTACCTCTACCTGTAACACCTCAAAATTTGCCCTCATGTTTTAGCTTTAACTGGCTTATGTTTCATTGCATTCTTGCATTATCATCTTTGCATATCATTGGCTATTAGCATGAGATCAAGGCATCTAAGTCAAACCAAGGGAGCCTTGAGCCTCAAGATATCTTAAGAGATTCATCTCCTTATCATATGCTCAAGTTTGACAAGAAACTTCAAGTGGATCACATTCTCCTAACCAGTGCAAAATTAGGGTTTTGGGATTCTTGAGTATAACACCCCAATGGGCAAGATCTTTGAGCTTTTACCATCTGCAAATGGCATATCTCATCATTGTTTGAGAGGACACACATCATACTCAGAGGAATTTGGATTTGGAGGATGTGCTGATTCCTTCTAGACTGAGCGCACCAAAACTAGGGTTTGCCATAAAATCAGTTTATTTATGATTTTTGGGCAAGACTTGATTTCATAGTATTCCTCATGTCCCTAAGTGTCTAAGATCGAAGAATTATCCATCAATGTGGTTTAGAAGGGCTTCAATTGAGCAATTGATTGAAAATCAGGAGAATTGGGGAAAAGTCAACTGTGCAGAGGAAAAAGTCAACTCCTGACTTTTTGAGGTCAAATTCATGTTCCTCAAGTTCATTATGTTCATTGATGAAGATTTGATCAAGGAATGTCTAGGGTTTCATCAAAAACCAAGAAAGATTCAAAGTTGCCAAATTTAGAAACTTAGGGTTTCCATTTATGGCAAGTTTTATCAAGTTGAAGGGCTCACTTTAAGCTATTCTTTCTCCATGTTCCAAGCTCCAAATTGAAAAGTTATGGATGCCTATCAAAAGTTCACATTCCAAGCTTCAAAACCATACACAGAACATCCTCATTGGATCAAAATTGAGAGAGATATGATGGATTAAAGTTGAGACAAATCAAGGCAAAATGGCAAGTCATGACCAGTCAGCACGCAATTATTTTCACAAACACTTGATGTGCATGTTGTGTCCAAGTTCAAGGGAAAATATCTCATTGATGGAGGCTTCAATTTGAAAAATGTTCAACATCAATATTGTTCCCCTCCATCTCCTCTTCAACTTTGGTGTTGAAAGATTTTTCATCTGATCACTCATTAGGGAGATGTAGTAGCTCAAAGTAAGGACTCTAACTGTTTCGTCCACATGCGCATATGGTAGGGCACGACCAGGTCAGGATGACCTGCCAACACAGTTGTGTACAAGCATCTTCATGAGACCTTTCAAGCATGTTAGAAGCTCCATTTGCAATTGTTTTGAACATCAATATTGTTCTCATACATCCCATCTCTCCAAATAACCAAAAACCAACCATTTTCATTCATTGGTTCATGAGATTCAATGCTCCAAAGTCATCATCCCCACACCTGACTTGCTTCCATGCCTAGTAAACCAAACCAAGATAAAACCTTGTTCTTTCTTGTTCATCATGCGCATGCTGAACCTCATGTACCATACCATGTCCAAAACTTTGCCATTTCAAGCCAAACTAACTCTTATCCACATACATGCTCATGTAATCTCTTTGCCTTAATTGTCCAAACCAAAAAAAGGAAGCTTGTAGGATAAGCATCTGCATTGTACAAGCTGCAACACCATTGCATCACCACCTCTCATCATTAATCCACACCATGATATCATGATCCTCTCCTCACCATAGCAAATAACCCAACTCGAGCCATAACCAACTTAACTCACTATCAACTCAGTTAACTAAGTTTCTAACTGTTAACCACAGTGGTTAACCCTAACCTCACATATAAATACAAATCTCTAACTGAATTGAAAGGAACTGGTTCATTCTTCATTCTCCTTCAATTTTCACACTCTCTCTCTCTGAGATTTCTCTCTCTCGAAACTTCATCTTTATCCATATTCTCTGCACATTGTTCCATTCTTCTTCATCAAGAATCAAGGAAGCATTGAGGCAACCACTACATCCTCCATTTCCACTTCAATCTTCATCTTTCATCAGTGGATTTTCAAAGAATTTGAGGTCTCATTAAGCCTTTATTTGGCCAAGCAACAAGCTCCAAATAATAAGGAACCTCACCTCTGGTTTTCTTTGATCCAAAGCTTCATCAAAAGCACAGGTTTCACTTCAACATTTTTTCTCTCTTTTTGCTCTGATTTAGCTTGTTTTTTATTGTTTTGGAGCTCAATAGGAGCAATGTGAACATCCGGCTAGTTGATAGACACCTTAGGTGCTTAGTTGAAATTTTTAGGGCAAAATGTTTCTCTTCAATTCTCTCTGTATGTGAATTGTTTGTGATTTTTGGACATGGATTTGTGATCTACAAGTTGAGAGAATCATTTTGATATATGATCTATGCATTTCTGTGACGTTTAAAGCCTGGGCACGGTGGAGACTCGCCGGAGAAGACGACCGGAGTCTTCTCCGACCACCTGAATTCATGAACCTTGCATAAACCCTAGGTTTCTTCAGTTTAAATCCCAACCGTTTGATTCTCCTGATCCAATGGATATGAATGTGCCAGCGCATTAATGAATACACTCCCATGCACGTGCCTCTTTTTCTGAATCTTATTTGGATTATTTGCTCACGTGTGTTTAAGGCATCATAGCTTAACATGTGATTTCATCATTAGCCACATGATGTGTTTACCTTGCCTGATCATCATATTTGACTGGATCCAATGGTTCTCCTTGAGTCAAGATTTTGACTGAGAACATGTTATGCGCTGCAGGCTGGCAAGTACGTCGGGCCTTGCATTTTTTATATTCACACCCCTTGTTTATGAGCCCAACGTGTATTTGAACTAGATGTTTTCTTTAGTTGCACCCCCTGGCCTATTTCTTTGTTTTTTTTTAATTTTCTTTTCATAATTGTTTCATTTTTGTTTTTTAAAATTACCTTTATGCATGATAAAATTCCCAAAAAATTCATGATGCATTCTTAGGCATTTAAATAATTTTTGATTATTTTTATTTCTGATTTTAGCACATTTTGGTATTTCTCCATGAATTTCCATTTAATTTCTTTTGTATGTGCATCTATTCATGACACATGCTTCATTCTTGAATTTTTTGACACACCTATGATCTGAATTTTCACATGCCAATTGGTACATACTTGTAGGACATATTAAGGCACTTTGTGTAATTTTTGTGGATTTTTGGGATCATTTTTTTATTGATGTTTGAATGTCTTATTTGTGCCTAATGTTTGTGTCACTTAGGTGAACTTGTGAAGCATGTTTTGGGGTGATCCTTAATGGTTTTTGAATCATTCTTTTGAGGCATGTTAACACACTGAATGTACTTTAAGATGCTTGCCTTTTTTAATTTTTCATGTCTTCTTAATATGATCCTTATGAATTCATAAATGAATGCTTGTTTGTGTGGATTTTAGAGATCATATGCTAGGGTTTTGATGGACATTGTGTGCAACCCTCTTTGACAATTATTGAGACTTATTGGCACATGTTGTATGAACATTATAGGTCATTTTTCTCATGTTATAGGTCATGTCTTGTCCATCTTGAATTGAGTTATGTGCACTTATTCAAACTTGAATTGTCTTGTGGACTTGTGTTCCTTCCTTTGCACATTTTTGATGGTTTGTTTTCACAAATGCTTGTATGATCTTATACACCCATGAAAACATGATTTCACTTCTGTTTGTGATCATTCTCAACCATAAACCATGAATTCTAATTGCATCTTGCATGTTTCATAAGTTCATGAACACTTAGCATTTGTTTGAACTTGTTTGCACCTAGTTTGCTTCTCTTCTTCAATGTGCTTTAACATGAGACTTGTATGAACTTTGCATGCCCATTCTTGCATCTTAAATGTCATATACTACTGACTTGCATTCATTTCTATGCTTGTTCATCTTGCATCTTCCTTCTTTACTCGTGTTACAAGTATGCATAAATGTATGAACTTAAGTGTTGTTTGTTTTCACTTCTTTTTTGCTTAATCCTTTTCAATGCTTGCATTCATTAATCACATGCTATCTTAATGACATCTCCATGCCTTATTAAATGTCATTCACTTCTGAACTTGATGTTTATGTGTGCATTTATTCATGTTCGTGATTCATTTGCATTCATCTTGCATAGTTAGTGCATAACTTGTAATTGTATGATCTCTTGATGCATGTTTCAACCTAGTTTGTCTTCATTTGGCATGCTTACCTTAGTAGGATCCCTTGGTATGTACCTACTGACTTTAAATGTTCCTTAACTCTTAGGACTCTTCCCTTTTGGTTTAACTTTGTTTGCTTTTCAAGTTGTCTTCTTAAGACAACTAGTTTTGTTTGGTTTATGTTCTAGCACTTACATTCATTTATTGTGATCAGTTGGTACTAACCTTTTATGTAGGGGCAGAGGTAAGGTGCTTGAACATGTGGATGGTTATCCATGTTCATTCCTTCTTTCATCTCTCATCCATCTTACTTGTCTTTTCCTTTTGTGAATAGCATGATATACTGTTTTGTGTACAACTTTCTCACACCCTTTGGGATCCTAGCTCATCCTTAATTTTTTATTAAGGTGAGGTAGGATAAGCATTAGGTAGTGCTATCCCTCTCTCTTCTTTAGACTTAGGTTGTTCTTAAACCTTGACCTTAGGGCCATCTTTTGCATGATAACATTAGGAACAATTTAGAATTCCCCTTAGTGTTTTCTTTCCTTTGAGTCTTCTCTTCTCATCTCATAACCTTTCTAAAACACGTAATAAAGGATAACGTGTATTGCGCATGAACCTTATATATGGGAAGTGAGGTATGGGGGATATCCCTTCATTCTTCTAGGGTACTTAGTGTACGTCCTGTTGGGGATGATACGCGAAGTATCCGTTCCTATGTTGTAGACTTGGGTGCAATGCAAGTTGCAAACTAACTTCAATCCTCTTCTTATCTAAAAAACACAAAACAAATTCAAAAACCTTTTTCATCCTTCAGGATCGTTAAGTTTCAAACCTTTTTCAGAAAAGAGCACGTTATTTTCTGTCTAGTCGCAAACAGGCATCGACCCTAACTGTCGGACGCTAATTTAACGTCGCTCATAAAAACACTAAGATCTCGTTAGGTCGAACTAAGACTGCTCTGATTTCCTCCTTCTGGTTAGATTGAGGATACGTAGGCACAAGACGACGATGTCTTGGCGAGCAACCTCCCCCTTAGTTCGTGTTTGAACTATGTTGACTCTGACTTTCCCATTGCACGAGGGAATACGTAGGCATAGGACGACGATGTCCTATCGAGTCACTTCTTTTTCTTTTCTTCTTCGTTTCTTCGCTCTTTTCTGTTCCCGTTCCTTCTTCTTTCCAGTAGCAGTGGAGCTCCAGATGACGATACCCTTTGATCGAGACAACAAGCGTGGATCCCATCAAGTACGATGGACGCGTGGGGGTGCTAATACATTCCCCTCGCGTAACCGACTCCCTTACCCGTTTCTCTTGGTCGTGAGACCATGCTTTTCCTTTCCCTCAGGTTTACACAGTGTTTCCTTTCCCTCTCTTGGGATAAATACACATTGCTGGCGACTCTGTTTCTGCGCCACTTTCACGTTTGTACTTGGATGAAAATCCCGGGAGCGACCCAACCGCTCTATTCATTTTGGGCCGGTAGGGAGATGAGTTATTGTGTTCGATCTTGAACTTAGCACACAACCCTTTCATCATCTTGTTGTTCAAGTTAGATCTATTATCCGTAATGATCTGGCTTGGAACACCGTAACGGCAGATGAGATTATTCTTGATAAATTAGACCACCACTTACCTGGTTACATTGGTGTATGACACTGCTTCGACCCACTTGGTGAAGTAATCAATGGCTAGTAGGATGAACCGATGTCCGTTTAAAGCTTGGGATTCAATCATGCCAATCATGTCGATTCCCCATATAGAAAAAGGCCATGGAGAAGAAAGAACCTTGAGATACGTTGGCAGTACATGGATTTTTTCAGCGTATATCTGACACTTATGACACCTCCTCATGTACTTGTAGCAATCGGATTCCATTGTCAGCTAATAATATCCTGCTCTCGGAATTTTTCTTGCCATTGTGTGTCCATTGGCATGAGTGCCAAAGGATCCTTCGTGAATCTCTTTCATTAACATGTTTGCTTCTTGTCTTTTTACGCATCTGAGCAAAAACATGTTGAAGTTTCTCTTGTAGAGTATATCATTATTTAGGAATAAGTTACCATCCAATCTTCTGAGAGTCTTCCTATCTTTTCTTGATGCCCCAGGCAGGAATTCCTGTCTTTGAAGGAATCATTTGATGTCATGATTCCAGGGTTTATCGTCTATGACTGCTTCAATCGCAAGATGTAAGTGGGCCTTTCAAGGCGCATTATGTCGATCTTAGGTACATCGTTCCATTGGGTCACACTAATCATGAAGGATAGAGTAGCTAATGCATCAACCATGTGATTTTCTTCATAAGGGATATGATGAAACTCGATTATGTTAAAGAATCGTAACAACCTTCTTGCGTAGTATTTGTAAGGAATCAATCCTGAATGATATGTGTTCCAATCTCCTTTGATCTGATGGATAACCAGGGATGAGTCACCATACACATCCAAGTTCTTTATCCTTAGCTCAATAGCTTCTTCAAGACCCATGATACAAGCTTCGTATTCGGCCTTATTGTTTGTGCATTTGAACGTCAATCTGGCAGTGAAAGGAATATGGGTACCCTGAGATGTTACGATGATTGTCCCAATTCCATTTTCATAAGCATTGACGGCTCCGTCGAATATTAGTCCCCGTTGGGATCCTAGCTCTGGCCCTTCGCTTGGTAGCGGTTCATCACAATCTTTCATTTTTAAGTACATGACATCTTCGTCTGGGAAGTCAAATTTGACTGATTCCTGATCATCAATCAATTGATGAGCCAAATGATCGGCTAAAATACTTCCTTTGACGACTTTCTAAGCATGGTACTCGATGTCGTATTCCGATAATAACATCTGCCAATGGGTAATCCTTCCCGTGAGAGCAGGCTTTTCAAAGACGTACTTGATTGGATCCATCTTGGAGATTAACCAAGTAGTGTGACAAATCATGTACTGGCAAAGACGTTTGGCTGCCCAAACCAGAGCGCAGCAAGTTTTCTCGAGCATATTATATCGAGTTTCATAGTCCGTGAACTTCTTGCTTAGGTAATAAATGGCAAACTCTATTCTTTTGGTCTCGTCTTGTTGGCAAAGCACACAACCCATGGAGTCTTCCAAGATTATTAAGTAGATGATCAATGGTCTTCATTCCATAGGAGGAGACAGAATCGGTGGATTCAACAGATATTCTTTGATGCTGTCGAAAGCTTTTTGGCAATCTTCTGTCCATACACAGCTTTGGTTTTTTTTGAGTAGTTTGAAGATCGGCGCGCATGCCGCGGTCATGAGGGATATGAATCTTGAGATATAATTCAGACGTCCCAAAAATCCTCTGACCTATTTTTCAGTCTTTGGTGAAGGCATTTCTTGAATAGCCTTAACTTTGTCGGGATCAACCTCAATTCCTTTTTGGCTGACGATGAATCCTAAGAGTTTTCCTGAGCGGACACCGAATGTGCACTTATTGGGATTCAAGTGGAGTTTTTATTTTCTTAGAAGCTCGAATAACTTTGATAGGTGCTCCACATGCTCTTCTTCTATTTTATATTTGGCAATCATGTCATCGATATAAATTTTAATCTCTTTGTGCATCATGTCGTGAAAAAGAGTTGTCATGGGCCTTTGATAAGTTGCCCCTGCATTCTTCAGATTGAACGACATTACCTTGTAACAAAAGGTGCCCCATGGGGTGATGAATGAAGTTTTCTCCATATCTTCTGGCGCCATTTTGATTTGATTATAGCCCGAGAATCCATCCATGAAGGAGAAGACTTTAAATTTTGTTGTGCTGTCTACCAGCATGTCAATGTGTGGTAGGGGGAAGTCATCCTTTGGACTTGCTTTTTTCAAATCCCTATAGTCCACACAAATTCTGACTTTGCCGTCCTTTTTCAGAACTGACACTATGTTAGCTAACCATTGAGGATATTCTGAGGTGGCAAGGAAACCTGCATCGATCTGCTTCTGTACTTCTTAATTTTGATGGCCATATCTGAATGAGTCCTTCTTAGTCTTAGTTTTACTAGAGGACATTCTATTTTTTAGTGGTAAGTGATGCTCCACGATGCTGGTATCCAATCCTGGCATGTCCTGGTAGGACCAAGCAAACACATCTGGAAATTCTTTGAGAAGTTTTATCAAGCTTTCTTTGATAATTGGACTGAGCAGTGCTCCAATCTTAACTTCTTTCTTTTCTTCTTCTGAACTCAAATTAACGGGTTCAAATGACTCTTTATGAGGCTCAATAGACCTTTCCTCTTTCCTGAGTAATCGGGAGATTTCTTATGGAATTTCTTCGTCCTCTTCTTCTTCAGCTTCAAATACCGAGAATTCAAAGTTGGGAGAAGGCATTGGATCTTATGTTTCAATGGGGTTTAAAACAAGTAATTTTCATGACGCGATGGTCCCTTTTTTTAGAAAATACAGAGAGAATGCAAAAGTGTGTGCAGTGTATTTTTCTGAAAACGCTTGTTTTTATTTTGGGTTGATTTTAGGATTACCATTTTCTGAAAAAATGAAAAGTGAAAACATCAATAAAAATGTGGGAATTCAGAATGACATTATAGATTCATGATTTGTCGATTCTTGAAATGCAACCCTATAAAACAAAACTCTACTGCTTTGGGCAAAGCGGAGAGGGACATTTACAGAAAAGTAAGCCATATAAAACATCCATTTCACCTGGGCAAAGTGAAAGGTTAAAACAAATATGTGGCAATTACTTCGACTTATGAACGACTTTCGGGACATCGACTGTAACCCAATGGCGACAAACTCCTCTGTGAATCACAAAGTCTGTTACTTTCCTTCATGGTTTGTCTTCAGAAATGGCACTGATTTCTGGCGGAGTAGGATCATTGGAGTCTTCCTCCCATGCAGAGTTATCATAGGAGGACTCTTCTCTCGCATCTTCCATAATGCTTTCACTCTTAAGAGGATCTCCCTATCTAGTGGCTGGATGTCCTCGTACCTGATGCGAGAGCTTTCAGGAGCTGTGTATTTGACTAGAAAGTCGTACTTGCTGCTTGGCTGTCCCAAAGTATCCCAGGTTTCTGTGGGTATAGATGAGTCATCTTCCTTAATGACATTGACCTCAGGAAATGCATAGTTAATGAATTATTGTCCTACAATCTTTGCAAATTCATCACCATGGTGTCTGACATTTTCGGAATGTTCTGAGTAAAGATTCCATGAATTTATGGGAACATGTGTATTCTTTTCAAGATTACTCAGTTGATAGGCATTATCCAGCTGCCTCTTTTGCCCTGAGTCTTCCGTGTATGGCTTCCAGATAGGCAAGTCATCCAGGGGATCATAATAATCGTAGTCAAAGTTTTTTTTCATCAGATTGTCTTCCTCTAATGAGTTGGGTGGAGCACGGCATCCTTCGGGATCATAATCTCCATAGATCATTCTGACTTCTCATCTTGGTATATATCTTGGGCTCTGCTTTGGAGAGCAGAATAGTATGTGTGTTTCTCCATGAGATATATAACCTTCACCGTTGAGATATGACTTCCACTCCTCATCCATATCAGAAGAGTTGTTCCCATCGAAGGTGTGGACTTCTTGAGATACTGGGTGGAGGAAGCCTCCGCTGTGGAAGAAATCCTGAATGGGACGAAAACTTTCATCCTTCTTTGTAGTCTGGGTTAAGTCCGGAGAGAAACCAAGACCTTTTCTTGTTTTATTATCAGTAGGAATTACAATCTATCCCCATCCTTTTATGTCACTATTCCCCATCATTTTAAGAGCGTCTTTATATGAGGAAATCAATGTTCCTTTCTCTTGGTGATTCTCATTGCTCACCGAGAGTGCTTGAAATTGTGTTCCAACAATCTCCTCTGGTTCTACACAGGATAATGATGATAAGTTACTTACGATTAAAGCTTACTCTCCGTATATCGTGACTAACTTGTCATTTTTGACAAACTTCAGCTTCTGGTGAAGTGTCGAAGTGACTGGCCAAGCCTCGTGTATCCAAGGTCTTCCTAATAAAAATTTGTATGCTGCTCAAATGTCCATGACCTGAAAAGTGACTTGGAAAGTGTGAGGACCAATGGCTATGGGAAGATCGACTTCGCCGATAACCGTTTTCCTGGATCCTTCAAAGGCTTTGATGATGATCTCGCTGCCTCTCATGGGAGTTCCTTGAAAAGATAGTTGAACCAAAGTTGACCTTGGCATGACATTTAAGGATGAATTTGTGTCTACCAGTACACTGGATAAAGCATTGTCCTGGCAATTGACTGTGATATTGAGTGCCATATTATGGTTCTTGCCTTCCTCTAGAAGTTCTTCATCACTGAATCCTAAATTGTTGCAGGAAGTGATGTTGGAGATGATGCTGTAAAATTGACCCACAATCACATCTTGTTCTACAAAGGCCTATTCCAAGACTCTCTGTAGAGTTTCTCCGTGAGCTTCTGAACTAAGCAGGAGAGATAACACAGAAATTCGAGACGGAGTTTGTAATGCCCCAAATAATTATAATATTTATTTATTTAATTATTATGATTATGCGGTGTTTTGGTGCTTTGTGATGACTTTGTGACGTGGATGAATTAAGTGATTTTGTGGGGTAGCCTTGAGTTAAGGGAACATGGAGACCTTAGAATTATTAATTTAATTAGATTATTTTATTAATAATAATATTGAAGTAATTTGAATAATTAGAATATTATTTAGATTATTATTATTATTATTGTTAATTAAAATAATTAGGAAGTCATTAAGGGTTAGACGGTAATGTAGGGAGATTAGTGGAGGATAAGTTGGTAAACAGGGATTAAGGCCCAAAAACCCATAGGTTTAACAAAAGAGGATTAGAGGGTTTTGAGATCAGAATTTTGCAACCCTAAGGAGTGACTAGAGATCTGAGGAAAGGAGGCTAGAGTGTGGAATCAATCATAGAACCCCGGAGAACGAAGAATTCTGCTGAAATTTCAAGGTATGGGGGTAATCCAGGTTAATATGTTTGATATGGGTTTAAGGTAGAAGTAACCATATGTTTTCATTTTCTGATGAATTTGTGTGGATCTGTGATGAATCTATTGAGTATTTTCGTGATCTGATGTATGTGATTTTTATGACGAATCTGGTGTAAATTTCTGTGTTTTGGATGTCGAACTATTGGTTGATGCTGTGACGAACCTTGAATAACCCGATCTGTAAATCGAACCTGATAATAACTAAATTCAGACTTAGTAATTAAGCATAACTGATGTAGATGATGAATTAAGATGAATAACATTGATCTGGGATGAATCGGAGTTGAATTGAGACTATTTCTAATGGATTAAAGGTGCTGGAAGGAGAAACTTTGTGTTCAGATGCGATTTCTGAGTTTTGGAGGAGTCTCTGGTGATACGCGTATGGAAGAAGGTGAACGCGTATGAATGAGGGCAATACACGTATGAGGGGAGGCAGTACGCGTATGGGGACATTCCCAAGGTGATACACGTAGCGTACACACCTGTTCCCAAGGGCTGACACGACCCTCTGTTGATTTGTGTATCATACGCGTAGAAGAGTTGGGCAATACACGTATTGATGATGGCAGTACGCGTATGGGATTGAGGAAACGAGTCTTACGTGTATGGGCTAGCCAGTGTGCGTAAAGAGATCTGAAGTAGAATGGAGAGGAAAAAATCCTCTCTGCTGATATGCGTAAGGGATGGGCAGTACGCGTACGGGGTGGCGTGAATTGAAGCCATACGCATATTAGGGAGGTTCATACGCGTATGGGCAGAGACATGTGCAGAATTTTCCGTTCTTGCGATTTTTGTCCTGATCTCGCTTGTAACGTGGTTTCCTTGAGACATGGGGTTATATTGATGTAATAAGACACTAGTAATCCAGTAATAACGATAAATAGGATAAAAATTGGGAATTTATGTGATGAACTAACTATGACGCATTGTGAGTTATGATGATGAACTTTGACGAGTGCGACTTGGTGTGTTGTTATGATGTTTTATTTGATGATGAACTCAAGAATGATGATGCAGCCATGACGATTTTATGAAGATGTTTATTATGACAATTTTGCATCATGCATTCATGGCATAGTAGGACTTCGTTCCATTTGGTGGCTTCAATCCCATTGTGTGGATTGAAGTGTTTTTATGACGTGCTCCAGTTCTTGTGTAGAATCGATCCTATTGGTGGGGATCTTTGGAGGGTGATGACCCAGTGTCCATCGATTATGACAATGTTGGTACCACATGCATGAGTCTGATGTTGCATTGCATACTATATGGCATTGCATGAGATTGTTGGGATTAATGTATTCTTGAGGTTATTGATGCTTTGATGTTGTTGTGCTGTGCTTTATCTTTTACGCATATCTTTTATATTAATTTCGTGATTACTCACCCTGCCTGTTTGAATGTTGCCTCCACGTGGGTAACATGCAGGTGATCAGGTTTAGCTCCTTTGGCGCATGGAGATTTATTTTGAAGCATTTTGATTTCTCCGTCGATTAGAGGGTCTTGCTCTGATATGTAACATCGGGTCGGGACGTTTGAGTCGAACGATTTCGTTCTTTCGTTTTGTGGACATGATGTTTTTCATGAGTTTTATTTAAGAAGTTTTGAATTATAAAAGTTTTTTTTAAACTTGATTTTCCGCTGCGTGGTGTTTAATTAACTTATGGTGGTAAAACCCGTGTGACGGGACAGGTGGTTATTATGATGTTTTGTGACGATATGTGATGCCCTTTTTGGGATGTTACTCTGATTATTTTTCTGTATTATTGTGTTGTTTTGTTGGGTAGAAAAAGGGTGTTACAGAGTTTGCAACAATTGATCCACAATGTTGTACTCGCTTTTCTGAATGAGCTTCAACATTTCATCGTTGTTCTTCACATGTTCCGCATTACTGGATTGACCGTCTTGTTGGTTAGGAACTTTAATTTGAGGTTCCTTTTCTTTGGTAGGTTCTCCAACTCCTCTGTTGAAGATCAGACCGCTCCGGGTAACTCGACTGATGTCGACAATGTTCACAACAGAGGGTAATGGAGTTTCATTTCCATTTTTTATGGTCGTTGCACCGTACTTGTATGGGATAGCCTTTTCTGACTTGTACGATATTGGACCTGGCAAGTAGACGACCACAGGGACTTTTTAGGCCTTTTGACCGTCGTAGGCAACCTCGATCAGCTCTAAGTTTGGAAATTTTCCATTTCCAAGAGAGACTTTTGACTCATTGAGCAGAGGAATTATGGTGCAAACATTCTTGGTTATTCCGTGATCGGAGATTATGACAGTGTTTTTATTTTGAACATGGAGGTAATCTTGTATCATGTTGATTGATTTAGAATTCAAGCATGGTTGAATCTCCTTTCAGTCTAATTGGTTCTGGAGGGCTGCTCGTACGAGATAGCATCCCTGATTATTTTCCCAGCATATTCCACAACATTCATAATTGTGAGGTGGTACCCGACCATATCCGCTTTGTATGCAGTGCATCCTTACTAGATCTGTTTCTAATGAGCGAACATCACAACTTTGATGTCTACCAGGATTCCCATCAGTCATGCTAACTTGTTGTGTGTCTTCATCAAGGTAGATCGGAAGCCACCAGTGGTCCAACAGATGTTGAAGAGTCCTTTGCACAACCGCACACCCTTGGTCATTTTCGTAGCCTTCTTTACAGTCTTGATAATCGTACGAGGCCAGAAAACCAAGTCTGGCCTGTTTGGCATGTAATTCCACTAGACTGGTATTCATTAAGCGGATGTAAAAAATCTGAACATTGTTAACCTGATAATCATTCCTTTCATGGTAGTCTTGGATCCATCCGAGATCCATTTGGCGCTGGAGGGCCTCTTTTATGAAAGAGCATCTCGAGTTACCCTTGGAACAGATTGGGCAAGCGCTATAAACGTGTTGCAGCAAATTGTAATACTGACTTTGTCTTGAATGCATTGCCACTAAATTGATGTTCATTGCACATATGTCATGGTTCTGAATAATGTTTGGATGTGCATTGGCCATGTTTACTTCAAGAATCCTGTAATCCTGAATCCAACCCAGATCCATTTGTTTTTGTAGAGCTGCTTGTACTATGGCACACCCTTGATTGTTCTTGGAGCAGATATCACACTGATGATAGTTGTGAGATGGCACGTGGCCGTACCCGCTCTGTCTGCAATGCATTTTTACCAAGTTGGTTCCCAGTAAGCGTACATTGTGAATTTGATAAATACTGCCAGATTCTCTTTCTTTCAAATTTACTATAGTCTTCTCATGTTGTGGTAATGGATTCGTCTGAACATTTGGATTAATATCTTTGAAAGATAAAACCCCGTTCCTGACGAGCTTTTGTACATCAGACTTGAAGCTGAGAAAATTCTCAATGTTATGTTCCGATCCTCCTTAATGGTAAGGGCAAGTCTGATCTACTTTGAACCAAAAAGGTGGATTTTCTGGTACTCTGAGAGGAGTCCTAGTTTGAATGTGCCCCTTGGCCAGTAGAAGTGGAAATAACTTTGTATACAACATCGGTATAGGGTCGAACCCTGATGGTCGTGTAGTACGATTGTTGTTAGTATACTGTGTGCGAGCCTGCTGAAGAGGTTGTTGCTACCTTTGCTGATAGTGTTATTGATTTGGTTGGCTCTGAGCAACCTGAGGTTGATATGTCGGAGCTGGAGCTGGGTTGATAGCGGGAGTTACTTCTGCTACCGACTGATACCTTCGCCTTTGCTTTCCTAGAGAGATATTACTGATATCTTGCTCTTTCTTCTTTTGGAAAGCACTACCGTATCTCTTAGTATTGCTAGATGGCTCTACATCTTTGACCTATTGTCCTTCTCGGGCTGCTTCTTCAAGGCGTACTCCCATGTTTACCATTTCAGTAAAGTCACTGGGCGCACTGGCCATCATTCGGTCGTAATAAAACAAGTTCAATGTTTTCAAGAAGATCTTTGTCATTTCCTTTTTCTCGAGAGGATGACAGATCTGGGCAGAGATTTCACGCCATCTCTGAGCATATTCCTTAAAGGTGTAGCGTGCAATTTTTGTCGGTGACGCGACCACCTTACCGCAATGGTTGGAATTGGGTGCTACTTTCTGATTTCTTATTTTTCCTATGAAGATGGAAAGGAAAGGGAAGCTATCTAAAATTAACCTTGCACGCAAATGTTTTCTTCAACAAATGCTAAGAGATTGGGGGGTCCGGGGTGAGGTTATACAAAGAGAAGTTGTCAATTACCCAGTGTATATATGGTTATCCATAGATCTTCTGTGGCATGTTTAAATACTTTCTGGTGTTTATCTGTTATGGGTTGGGAAAGTTTCTCCTTTGGGAGTGTTGAGAGAGTGTTTTTGTTGTTTTTGGGTTTTCTGTTGTTTTTGTGAAGGTACTGGTCCTAAGGTTTTTGATTTGTGTGCTCGCTAAGATTTCACAATCTTACGCCTACGTATTCCCGTAAAGATAACTGGGAAATCAGAGCAATCGTAGTTCCTCCTATTTTATGGGAGGAAAGATGTTTGGTGTCTTGTTTAAAGCCTAAGGTTGAAGCTGATTGAATATTTTTGTGTCTTGTTCAAAGCCTAAGATTGAAGCTAAAGGATTGACTGAGAGAGAATTTGTCATCTCTAAAGGGAGATACCTCACCTATTCATCACAAATTTTGGGAATTTGATTATAAGGGAAATTCCTTTAACTGGGATATATGAATCCAGCAACGCCATAATTTCCTTTATAAGGGTGATGTCATAAAGGAGGAAACTTTAACTCAGTATTGAACAATGCCATTTTCCCTTATGAATCTTTCATGCTAAGAGATGGACATTGGCTTGGATGTAAATAATCCAGAGGCTTGCCACTTACAGCTGTTAGATGAAAGAGGAAGTTTACCAGGATAATAGAGGGACCACAACTTGGATTTTTGAATCAACAAGTGTTCCACTTACAGCAGTTATCTGGAATTAGGGTTTTTTGATTGTTTATTTTGATATGTGATGTATAGAGAAATGTCTTCCTACAGAGAGAGCTCTTGACTTCCTCTGAAGGGATTATGCTTTTATATGTGCCTTGCTCAAATCCCAAGGTTGAAGCTAAAAGGTTGACTCTACTAAGGGAGTTTTATATCTGTTTTGTATAAAGCCCAAGATTAAGGCTGAAAAAAGATTGACTCTTCCGGGGAATGTTTTGTCTGTCTTGTACAAAGCCCAAGATTGAGGCTAAAAAAGAGATTGACTTCACTGGGAAGAGGTTTTATCTGTCTTGTACAAAGCCCAAGATTGAGGCTGACTCTATTGAGGAAAAGTCATTATATAAAGCCTAAGAGGAGGCTGGCTTTTGCTGAGGATTATTGAAGTCCAGAGACAGGTCCAATATGTGTTGGGGAATCAACTCTTGCTAGGGATGCTTTTAGGAAGCCTGTGGGTCCAAACCTAAGAAAAGTTCAAGAAAGGTTTCATCGGGAATAAGTCCTGTCTTTGTAGAACAGTTCTAGGATTTGAAGAAATTCAAAAGAGGTTTCACTGGGAATTAGTCCTCTTGGGGAATTGAATTTATTGTACACATATTTCTAAGTTGTGACAGTCTTTAGAAAAGTTTCACCGAAAATAATGCCTTTCTCTGTTCCATATTGTATAAGCCCTAGAGGAGGCAAGACTGTATCTGGATTTTCCTACGGGGAACTAGTTTTGACCGTGTTGAAAGAGTAACCATTGGTTTGATCTAAACCTAGACCTAATTGCTGGGGAAAACTCTAAGCAAGTATGTACAAGCATATATATATATATATATATAAACAAATATGTTTTGAAAAAATAGTGGAACTTACAGTTGTGCAAGCCCAAACATAATAACTACAACTGCATGGTTAGTTATTCAAGAAATTGAAGAAAGTTTTGACAAAACTTTGAATTTGAATTTGGATAAAAGAAAGTTGTTTTAAAAGAAGTTTGGGGCTTATACTCAAAGAGAGGCCCAGATGAATTCTTTTGAAAAGACGACGACCACGTCATGGTTTTTAAAACCACAGAGGGACTTATACAATGACTGAGGCCCAAATTATTGTATTTACAAAGAGGATGGGTCTTACACTCTATCAAGAGGCCCAAAAGTGTTTTAAAAAGAAGAAATATGGGACTTACAACCAAGGGGAGGCCCAAATGATTTTTTATTAACATGTGACGACCGCGCCGCGGTTTCGGAAAACACAGCAGGACTTATTCAGTGACTGAAGCCCAAAAATTTATTTATGTGACAACGGATGGGTCTTACACTCTATTAGAGGCCCAAAAGTGTTTTGAAAATTGTTTATGAGGGTGAAAATAATTAAAACCCTAATTTGATTTTAAAATGTATTTAATTTGAGTAAAAATTAATTAAAATTATCAAAATTATCAAACATGTATGAAAAACAAGTTGTGATCTTGGATTAATGTTTGAAAAATCAAGTTTTATCCATAGAATGATTTGAAAATCATTATAATTTGAAAAATCAAGAGAAAGAAATATTTTTAAATGCTTAAAAACAAATAAAAATAAATTCTTTACAAAAATGTTAAATATATAAAATAAATAACATTTTTGTGAAATTTTTGTAGAATAAAATATTTTAACATTTTTGTGAATTTTGAAAAAAAGAATCAATAAAAAATAATTAAAATTGAAGGAGAAATTAATTTTTGAAGTTGTAAAGAAATTGTAAATAAAATGTGAAGAAATTAAGTGGTAAAAAAAGAGATGGCCCTCCCAAGGTTTGAACCCACGCCCTTGGGGTGGAGGGTTTAAAATTTACTAACTGGACTATGTACGTGTGGTGATAGAGAATGAGAGGGAGTGAATAATATGTGAAAAATCTTTTGAAAATGGTTTTAAAAAAAAAAAACCAAAAGGTCTTGGCGAGAGGGATTCGAACCCTAGACCTTTCGCTCGCTACACACACAAAACCAGTTTATCAACCACTGGGGCGCAATGCTAATTCAAATATATAGTGGCAATGAAATAATATATAGTAAAACTATATTTGATTATGAAGAATGGCGCCATGGCCTTCATCTTCAACCTCATGCCAAACCAGTTTTGGCAACTTTGCAAAACCTATGCTATCTCACTCGTTTTTTGATCATTTTGAAAAATGTAAAAACAAAAATCGTGTATTTTTTAACAAGGAACATGATGGTGGTCTTTAATTCCATTTAAATTAAGTATAGCAAGAGATATCATGTTAGAACCAGATGAACCCTAAAAAATGCAAGAACTAAATGACATCTTATACATGCAAGACAAATAGCAATTGATTGAGGGTTAATGATCTATGAGCCACCAGAATCATGATGATAACTTCAAACAATATTTATGATGCATGATTCATGGAGTTTGAAGGTTCAAGGCTTACCTCTACAAGAATGAATCGAATTCTACTTTGGAGGTGTTACAGATGCAAGGTGATGATCCAGACAACTTCAATGGACCTCAAGGAATGTGTTTTTGTGATTGGAATGACTTGAATCCCTCTGAATTGAGTAGCTCAAATCCAACTGCAATTTATGACGTGTTTTGAGAAAATGGGGTATGACTTAGTGATCCTGATGTTATAGATGGAATGTAAGTGTTTAGATCACTTCCACATAGTGCATGTGAAGTGTTTGAATGCTTGGTTTGGACAAAATTGCTCTGATTTGAGAATTCCAAACTTTCACTTTTTAAGGACTTAGAATTTGGCAAGAAATAGGATTCGTGAGAAAACAAGCATTGTGGTTATTTTGATAAGTCATACATGTCCTCTATTTATAGTAGAGGAAGTTTGTCTTGGATGAACATCTTTAGATTGAAAGATAAGATCTTGGTTCAATGGTTTTGGAATGGTATCTGAAATTCTGGCCTATGCAGATAGCAAATGTCCTAACACATGTCAAGACATTGTGCTACATAATCATTTAAACTCAGAGGCACAACAGTAGTCTGATACCTTGAATATCAGAACTGCACAATCACAGATGTTACGACATCTGATCCAACATGTTTATCATGAACCCTAACAGAAAACGTAAATCTGCAGAATGATAAAGAACACAGTAATTGTTAACCGAGTTCAGTGCAACTCACCTACATCTAGGGGATACCAATCCAGGAAGAAGACTCCACTATCTGTAGACTGTTAGAAAGTTAAACTCCCCCGTTTACAACTTTATACCTAACATCTACCCAATGAACATCTTTACTAAGGATAAACTCAAACATTTAATACCCTGATATGAGATACCCCACTCACTTCCTGTAATCACCAACTGTGATTTCTACATCATCCCTGTCAATATAGAAATCTGTCAAGAATAATTGACAAACAAGCTAACTCGGATTTGCTTAAAAGCTTCATCCAAGAACAATACACAATCCAATACCTCAAGGCTTATGGATCTGTGTGACACCTATATCTACCATAGTGTATCAATTTATATAAAGGGAGACTTACAACCTAGAGAGCCAACGACTCTCAAAACCCTAAACCCTTGTTTCTTACGCAAGAAAGCAAGGTTACAAAAGGCGTACTAAGGAATACTCAACACCTAGGTCTATGTATTCTATTTATAGTGTCTTCTGCAGTCTTGGGCTTCAATCTTCAGTCCTTGATCCATGCAGCAATTTCTCCTTGAGTGTTGCAGCAGATTAAAAACTAACTTAAGCCATTCAGTCCAGGATGTCAAGATGCATGTTAATATATCTTGTTCGACATCACGTCTTCAGCATAATTACTTAGCTTGATCTCATTGTTGAGTTAACAATTATGTTTTACCAAAATTTGTTCAAAACCCCAGAGCTTTCAATCTCCCCCTTTTAGGCAAATTTTGGCTAAAACACGTATGCACGGTAAACTCCAGATCGATGGTGCATGCAGTGAGGACTCCAAATAATTTCAAGGCCTATACCTTACCCGTGATGGAGTACATGAGAAAGAAGATGCAAGACGCTCCCCCTCAAACCATGAACCAATACTTGTCACGAAAGGATAAATCTTCCTCTTAAGAGGCATAAGAAAACCATTAGGAAAAAGCAGTAGCAATACCCTTAGCAGCAAAGTACTTCCTTGGGCAACTCAGAACACAGGACATGACTGTGTTCATAACTCAGATCACAAGACACAAAAGTCCATTTGAGAGCTGAGACCCAGAATGTTGTAACATCCTGCTGAGCATTTTTGACAAGCTGCTTTATCAGACGTGAGATTCTCATGAGAAGATCAGACCATTTCTCCCCCTTTTTAGACACAATTTGGCAAATATTACCAAGGTATATCCAGATCCAAAGAATTCTCACCCAGAACCTTATATAAGCCATAAAGACAACGGTAAGAGTGATACAGCGATGAGTAAGATGAATTTTGAGATCCCCGAATTTGAATTGTATCAACCACTACCCGGTCTTTATGTCTTTATTCGTTTTTGGACAGATTCTTCTTGAAGTACAAGTTCCAACACATGTGAATGTATATTCAAGGACAAGATTTTACACGTCCTTCTGACAAGTATACACCCTAAGCATTTTCCCAAGACGGAATCAATAGCTCTGTCATCAGACTGTCAGAGATTAGACACCCTTTACTGCTATGACGTCCTCAACCAAGTCACACCCAACAATGTTTAAAGAAAATATCTGTATTGAATATAATCTTCACAGTTTTGTGATCA
The DNA here is from genome assembly GCA_022829125.1 of Lathyrus tuberosus. Taxonomy (NCBI): domain Eukaryota; kingdom Viridiplantae; phylum Streptophyta; class Magnoliopsida; order Fabales; family Fabaceae; genus Lathyrus; species Lathyrus tuberosus. Next base: position 126,692 of record JALAZF010000199.1, on the reverse strand, counting down.
CAGCCTGCAGAGAGAAATAAATTCCCCCAGATTCAGTCAATGATTCTTAAGTATCCAATAAGAACCATATCTCGTGCACTGCCAAGTCTCCCACAACTTGCAACAATACAACAATGTCAAGACATCCTCCTTGACATCTCTGCTTGCTTGACGCACAAATGCAAACTGGAACTTCAACTGCATCCTCGCGGTAATTCATCTTAGATCAAGGGCATATCCCCCTATCTAAGGTAACTAGTGCTCCTCCATAGAACACCTAAGCTAATGAATGGAAAATATAAGACGCATCTTCATATCTTCAAGAGTGCACCCTTAGTTCAACTTACCAGCTGAACACAATCATTATCTCTCTTATTGCTTCCTCTGACAAGAAACAATAATCACTCACACAAGATCACCATCATACTACCCGTGAGGAAATGTATACTAACCATAACAAACTCTTGGCTTGAGATCAAAGTCCCATTGATCCCCCCTATCCTACAACCATCTACACACCACACGAACTCCTCTTGAATTCTCGTGTATAGACCTCCAGCTGCTTGAGGCATAAACCAATTGAATCAGAATGCTTCACATTCCTCAAAGAGATGCACATGGCCCTTTAGTTTGTTATAACGATGTCAGTTATCGTATGCATGCTCCAGAACTTCACAGTTGCTAAACTGATCCACTACTAGCATGACTTACAGCCAGGGGCAACATCCCCTTCGCAAGATTTTCCACCGACTTCACCAAGCCAGCAATAGAGATAGACACCCCACAATCCAAGACCATCATTCCTTATCATTCTCCCATATGATAACCTGGAATACTTCTGATTTTCTGGTGAATATCCACTTCTGAACGCATCAGAAACCAGACCTTCATGCAATCAACATATGATCCACTCCAGTCTTCTCAAAACCTTACATCACCAGGACAATTCTTCTACTCCATCATTCTCCCGTATGACAATGTAGATACTTCTTAGACACGATGCAAGTAACCAGTTCCTCACAGAACCTGAAATCCTTCACCAAGAATAACTAACCCAAAGAAGTTCTAACATCAGTTATGTCATCTTCCACACATCACAGACACCACACATCATGGTTCTTGATATGCACCATCACTGGACTTACTATCAGCATAGTAATCCACACTGAAGATCTTCACACAACATTGTGCCACCAGCTTGAACAAAGAGAACTTCAGAAACCCAGAGAGAAATAAACTCTCATCTACCAAAAGAAGGTATGCTTCCATTCTCAACCCAAAACTTCTGCCACAAGCTCCCAGAGAACCAGAACCTCCTTACAATTTCAACTAACTACTCTTCTGTACAAGAGCAATGAGTTTCAAGCATCCTGCTTGAATGCACACAATGAAACCAACCAAATGCCACTTTTTGATTGATCTCAATCTTCTTCAGAATTCCCACAAGATATACTAATCCACTAATGAATTCAGACCTTCAAGTCACATGAACTACTTGCCCCATAGCAAGACATCTTGGATCCACCAAGCCTCCTAGTCATGTAACATCTTCCCATCCATAGCTCCCACAAACTACATGAGATAGACCTTTTTGAAGCATCCATAACTTCCATTCTCCTGTAGATCACCTTATCTTAAGCTGATGTGCCACACCACCAGCTGAGACCTCTGGTGTTGAGCTAGATGTCAGAACATTTTGATATGTCATCCAACTGTTGAATTCAGCTCCTCCTTCTGCCACTTAGAAGAACCTCGTCCCTTTGCAGAACAAGAGTTCCATGCTCTCATAGACTTGATTCAGTAACCAAGTTTGAGTAGACAACTTCCATCCTACTTTGAAACTCCAAAGACTTCACGCCTGCCACGTCTGAATCTTCAGAAAATAAGTAGTTCAAGACTACCCCATAGCCATACCAAAGAATGCCACTTTCCTCAGTAGAGCCGTCAGTAGAAAGCCAGAGATAACTGCCACTTTTTCTCGACCTTCACAAACAGAGCAAGATCCATGCTCCAAAGCACCTAGATCAGAAATAAACTGATCCAAGTTGTAACCATCAAGATTATGATGTCTTCATCTTCATCTTCAACAACCTTAAAGTCTAGACTAGTTTCTTGCCAGGAAACTCTCCAAGAACACATGCTTCTGTCACACCCGACTGAAGCCACTTCTTAGGTCACCACCTAAGACTAAAACAGATGCTAAAGCATATGCAGTACCCCTCCCATGATTCTGCACAAACTCTGATGATGAGATGTTCCAACATCTTGTTGAACATCAACAATCTTGACTTTCAAGGATAATCAATTAAATACTTGTGGATTCCACAAATAGCAATTGATCTTAAATCCTTATCCAATAACCCTTCTTCACTGCTGTAGCTGAGCTCCACCAGATCATGTCCTGAACACTTATAAAGTATTCAATCTTTTTGCAAGTATCTTATTCAAAGGACAATGTTGAGATACCAAGGCTGCCACCCTTGACTCAAGTAACTAAGACTTTCTCTGAACAAATATTATTTACCTTAACAATTCTTCAATCAGATTGGATCCACTCTTAGGGTCAAAAGAGATGAATCCTTCCTTGCTGTTTTTGGATGGTGAAAATAAATCACCTCCACTTTCTTCAGATTGTGTTTCAAAGAAACACCTTCTAGTCAGAAGAGTAACTAGAAGACTCCAGATACACGACATAGATGCCTTTATGAGTGGACTTGAGAGGATTCTCAAGTATCTTTGACAACCTAGCTGACCAATAATTTATCAAACTCCTAGAGCAAGAACCTGATAAACTTAAACTCAACTCCTCTCCTCTTCAATTGACTTCAGCTGCACCAAGAAACCAAGTTTCCAAGTACCAAGTCATCATACCAAATATCTAACCACAACTCCTTTCACTCCATCGCTCCCGACTTTGGAATAAAAGAATACAGATATCTTCAAATATAGAGGCCTTCCACCAACTGTCTTCAGCAACAACTCTAGAATCCCATAATTCTAGAGGTCTTCCATCAGAAACACATGCAGCGGAACCACCAAGGAACATATCCTTCTTGCCCTAATAAGATGTCACAACATCCTATAAGACACACCAACAAGAGAACTATCCACTTCTCTTGTAGTTGTTGTAGAATCTCCTCAGCAACATGAACAACCTCTGGGTTGCTCCCTTCGATCCAGAACATCCATCTCATCCATTAATACCCTTGAGTATGTCTGAGTTGATCGATCTGATCTTCAAAACTCCTCCTTGTTTAAACGCCAGAAAGTATCTCCCAAAGATCTCATCCAGAACCAGACAGGATGCCTGCTCTAATACCAATTGAAATTCTGGCATATGCAGACAGTAGATGTCCTAACACATGTCAAGACATTATGCTACATAATCGTTTAAACTCAGAGGCGTAACAGCAGACTGATACCTTGAATATCAGAACTGCACAATCAGAGATGTCACGACATCTGATCCAACATGTTTATCATGAACCCTAATAGAAAACGTAAATATGCAAAATGATAAAGAACACAGTAATTGTTAACCCAGTTCGGTGCAACTCACCTACATCTAGGGGATACCAATCTAGGAAGAAGACTCCGCTATCTGTAGACTGTTAGAAAGTTAAACTCCCTCGTTTACAACTTTATACCTAACATCTACCCAATGAACATCTTTACCAAGGCTAAACTCAAACGTTTACAACCCTGATATGAGATACCCCACTCACTTCCCTTAATCACCAACTGTGATTTCTACATCATCCCTGTCAATACAGAACTCTGTCAAGCATACTTGACAAACATGCTAACTCGAATTTGCTTAAAAGCTTTATCCAAGAACAATATACAATCCAATACCTCAAGGCTTATGGATCTGTACGACACCTATATCTACCACAGTGTATCAATTGATACAAAGGGAGACTTACAACCTAGAGAGCCAACGACTCTCAAAACCCTAAACCCTTGTTTCTTATGCAAGAAAGCAAGGTTACAAAAGGCGTACTAAGGCATACTCAACACCTAGGTCTAAGCCTTCTATTTATAGTGTCTTCTGCAGTCTTGGGCTTCAATCTTCAGTCCTTGATCCATGCAGCAATTTCTCCTTGAGTGTTGCAGCAAATTAAAAACTAACTTAAGCCATTCAGTCCAGGATGTCAAGATGCATATTAAGACATCTTGTTCAACATCACGTCTTCAGCAGAATTACTTAGCTTGATCTTACTGTTGAGTTAAAAATTATATTTTACCAAAATTTGTTCAAGACCCTAGAGTTTTCAGTATCATTACCCCTAATGCAAGGTACACCAAGGTGTCCAAATAGATCAGCTACTAATTGACCAATTCCACATTCCTCAGTCATTTTTGTTGTTGTTTATGTGAGCATCTTGACTGAGGGATGTCCTTTTGTTGAATGTGCACTATTGTACGTAAATGCCTTTGAATTCAAGGCATAATGTGACAAAAACCATTACTCCAAGTTGAAAGCTTTCTGGACTCCTTGACTCAAATTTGCAAGTTTTGTCTTGATTCCTTCTATTATGCAATGAATGTGAGAGGCATTGATCATTGCTCTTGACAAGAAAAATCGTGTGTGTCAAGTAATAACCAAAAGTAACAAGGTGTATTGCAACTGTCATAATCTCTTGCTAAATTGGAGTTATCTCATGCTCTTGGGTTCTTTGGAAAGCTTGTATATCCTACTTTAACTTTGATGTCCACCAATGGTCTTGGTTCATATTGGTTCTTGATGAAAAATAGCCCTAAAGTTGGTGAAAAACCAAGACAGATTCTGTCCCAAAATTTTCACTAAGTGTTGGAAAAAGTGGTCATTTTCATGTTATTGTGATTTTGATCAATCCATAACTCAGAATACAAGATGATTTGGAATCTGATGTAGTTAACACTTTTGAAGTATGTCATGTAAACTTTCATTTGAGCTTTGGATGAAATAAAAAGGCCTTGTGGTTTGGGAGTTATGACCTTGCAAAGTTGGTACAAAATCCATTTTGTTTCATAACTTAAAAAAATTTAAGTTTCTTATGGTTGCCCCTTTTGCAAGTAACCCTATTTTCTTGATTTTTCTTGATGGATGATGATCAAAACCATACATTAACATTGTTTTTAACTTAGGGGAGCCATATTTGTGAAAAAATTCAAAAAGTCAAACTTGATTTTGGGCACAGTTGACTTTTTGTCAGATGAATTCCAAACTGTGTGATCTTCTATGCAATCAAGTTCTTGACCTAATTCAAACCTAATGGATGAACTCCATAGGTGTTTTAGGGTGTCTTGAATCATTTCCCAAGGTTTGGGAACATGTCTTGATCCAAAGTCAAAGGTAAAGTTGACTTTTTCTTTAAAACCCTAATTGTGGTCAAGATGAATTTGAAACTTGTGAATCAAGCTTCTTGGATCAATCCATTGTTGTAAATGGATCAATGATATGTATTTGAGGTCTTAAAAACATGTCTTGCTCCAAAATTCAACTTAGGGGTGAGTTAGGTCAAGAAACCCTAATTCCTGATTTTTGATTAATGCATCCCCTGAGGCTATTTTGACTTGATGATCGGGTTCATGAGGTCCCTTTGAGCTTCTTGACTCATGTTTTGAAGTATTGGCTCATTCCCAGATGAAAATTTTCATCTGGAGGCCTTAGTCGACCAAAACCCTAATTTGGTGACACTGGCGATCTTGAGGCTTGATCCACTTGGAATGTTGCAACCTTGTGCTTGATCCTTGATGTGGGAGACCTCTTGATCCTTCATGGGTGTTTGAGAGGTTAAACAAATTTAAAATCATGTCAATTCTTGACTGATCTTTTGTCTATATGCTCTGAGAGAGCTCAAAACCCTAATTCTTGATTGTAGTGAATGCTCAACAATCCTTGAGAAGATTGACGAGGTATGATGGTACATCCATATTGTGGTGATTATTTGCACAATGATGGGAAATATTGGTGCTCAAAATTTTGGGTATGACAGATGCCCCTATTTAATCTTCTTGGACCCGAAGGTGTGAATGACAAAGATATTCGGACATTCAGGGTGCAAGAGGATTAAATATCAGAAAACTCGAAATTTTGACTGTGGTTATGAATAGCAGTTTGCTCATCCATCTTCTTTTGCTAAGCAATGTTACTTAGAAAATGGTAAAACTTCCCCTCGATCCTGGTCTTCATCCACGAAACTTGTCTTAGTTTCTTTTGAAATAAACTTCCCCTCGATCCTGGTCTTCATCCATGGAACTGGTCTCAATTTCTTTTGAAATAAACTTCCCCTCGATCCTGGTCTTCAGTCACGGATCTGATCTCAGTTTCTTCTTGTCGAGTTCCTTCCTCGACAAGGAACCTTATTTGTAGCAGTATTCATCAAACTTCTCACCAAGTTTTTACTGGGGAGACGCCATTTGATGGAAAAAATTTGATGTCAGACTTGTTGGGGGGACCCATTTGTCTAAAATGCAGAGGTGTACGAACTTCTCTGTGGGAGATGCCATTTGTCGACCTACTGGGGAAAAACGAGTCTTTTGAGAGACCATTTTTCACTTGGTGAGATTACATTATACTTTTCTTCGAGATCTTTCTCGGAGAAATGCCATGTGATGTGATCCAATTTTGAGGTGCTGATGACTTCATTAACATCGAATTTCTTGGGAGAAAACCCGATGTATTACCGAGAGTCTTCGGTGAAGAGGCTTTCTCTGGGGATTTTCCTTAATCTGGGAAAGCGAAAATATCATCTTCAATGGTGAAGAGTGATGTTCCAAAGGTGTCTGTCGAACATCTTCTCGCCTTTCGGAGGTTCAAGTTATCAAAGTGGTCGAGGACAGTCTCCAATCCAGAAATAAACTAGGGAGAGATTGCTCAGACAATACATTTCTGGATGAGGAAAGAACTGACAACTTCATCGGTGAGAGGACAATTATCACTTGGGAGTGAGTATGACCAGAGTGATATTAATGCAACATGTATATGAGTATGAATTAATTATGCATGATGTATGTATGTTTATGCTTACAAAACAGACACGACATACAGACTAGTGAATGAACACGACGAGATACTCGGCCACTGTGGGGGATAAAAAGTATCATTGGTTAAATGACAGTAATCCTTTCTTGCTTATGAGGGGTAGAACCTACTGGGAAGAAAACTCTTAATTGGTCTTCAGAGGTAAGAACTGTGTCGGGGATATCAGATGGGTCATTGCATCTGAAATAGTTGATCCTTCATTTAGGTGTACTGGTTTAGAATGAGTACTTTGATTCTGTATTTTGAGGTTCGATCATTTTCGGAGAAGCCATCGATGTTCCTTTTTGTGTTCAGTAGTCAAAAAGAATTACCATCTTTATTTTAAAAGCAGGAGAAAATTTGACAAGTAAATTCATTTTTGTTTTGTTTCAAGAATCATTGATCATGTTAAAAATGTCATTCTGTAAAGCAAAATAAATGAGAAGTGCAAATGAAAGCACTGGGGCTCAAATTTTATTAATAGAATGGTAATCATCCAAGCGCGTGATCCCACAGAGTATTACAAAGTTTAGAAAATGGTAATTTAACAGAAAAAAGGCTACATTGAAACATAACGACCACTATCCTTCTACCAACTTTGAATTCTGGACATTCTGAGCTTCCGTCGAAGGTGACCTTGACCAAAATTTTCCTAACATATGACACTACCGATGGGGATCTGAACTTTGTCAGACGTGGTTACTTGCCATGAATCCCCAACTTTTGCCTGGATTCCCTTTTCAGGTTTGCAATCCATCGGGATGATTTTTACTTATGTCTCTAATTTTTTCCTGGACCGCCCTTTTGGGTTTACAATCCACCGAGACATTTTTTTAGGCGAAGTATTTCTTGACTACATCAACATTTGTAGGGTAGGTAAACTCCTCTCCATCCATGGTTGCGAGTCTCAAAGCACCGCCAGAAAAGGCTTTCTTAACAACGTAAGGGCTGTCATAATTCGGAGTCCATTTTCCCCTGGAATCAGTGAGAAATGGTTGTATCTTCTTGAGCATGAGGTCTCCCTTTCTGAAGACACGCTTTTTGTCAAACGCTTTCTTCATTCTTTGCTGATATAGCTGACCGTGGCATAAAGCCGTCATTCTCTTTTCTTCGATTATATTCAGTTCATCGTGTCAACTTTGACACCATTCAGCTTCTGTTAGCTTAGCTTCCATCAACACCCTAATTGAGGGGATCTCTACTTCTATGGGGAGCACTGTTTCCAAGCCATATACTAGAGAAAAATGGGCTGCCCCTGTTGAAGTGCGGACAGACGTGCAATAACCATGAAGAGCAAAGGGTAGCATCTCGTGCCAGTCTTTGTAGGTTACAACCATCTTTTGAATGATTTTCTTGATATTCTTGTTATCCATTTCTACCGCCCCGTTCATCTTAGGTCGATAGGGAGATGAGTTATGGTGTTCGATCTTGAACTCAGCACTCAACTCTTTCATCATCTTGTTGTTCAAGTAGATCCATTATCAGTAATGATGTGGCTTGGAACACCATAACGGCATATGTGAGTGTTCTTGATAAATCAGACCACTACTTGTCGGGTTACATTGGTGTATGACACAGCTTTAACCCACTTGGTGAAGTAGTCAATGACTACCAGGATGAATCGATGTTCGTTTGAAGCTTTGGGTTCAATCATGCCAATCATGTCGATTCCTCATACAGAAAAAGGCCATGGAGAAGAAAGAACTTTGAGATGCGTTGGCGGTACATGGATTTTGTCAGCGTATATCTGACACTTGTGAGACCTTCTCATGTACTTGTAGCAATCAGATTCCATTGTCAGCCAATAATATCCTGCTCTTAGATTTTTTTTGCCATTGTGTGTCCATTGGCATGAGTGCCAAAGGATCCTTCGTGAATCTCTTTCATTAACATGTTTGCTTCTTGTCTGTCTATGCATCTGAGCAAAACCATATCAAAGTTTCTCTTATAGAGTGTATCACCATTCAGGAAGAAGTTGCCATCTAGTCTTCTGAGAGTCTTCCTATCTTTTCTGGATGCCCTAGGCGGGTATTCTTGTCTTTGAAGGAAGCACTTGATATCGTGATACCATGGTCTGTCGTCTATGACTGCTTCAATTATGAAGATATAAACGGGCCTTTCAAGGTGCATTATGTCAATCTTAGGTACGCCGTTCCATTGACCTACACTAATCATGGAGGATAAAGTGGCAAATGCATCATCCATGTGATTTTCTTCTCGAGAGATGTGATGAAACTTGATTCTATTGAAGAATGGTAACAACCTTCTCACGCAATCTTTGTAAGGAATCAATCCTGATTGGTATGTATTCCACTCTCTTTTGATCTGATTGATAACCAGGATTGAGTCTCCGTACACATCCAAATTCTTTATTCTTAAGTCAATTGCTTCTTCGAGACCTATGATACAAGCTTCGTACTCGGCCTCGTTGTTTGTGCATTTGAATGTTAGTCTGGCAGTGAAAGGAATATGGGTACCCTGAGGTGTTACAATGATTGCCCCAATTCCGTTTCCATAAGTGTTGATGGCTCCGTCGAAAATTAGTCCCAATTGGGATCCTTGTTCTGGCCCTTCACTGGGTAGCGGTTCATAGCAATCTTTCATTTTTAAGTACATGACATCTTTGTCTAGGAAGTCAAATTCGACTGATTCCTGATCGTCAATCGGTTGATGAGCCAGATGATCGGCTAAAATACTTCCATTGACGACTTTCTAAGCATGGTACTCGATGTCGTATTTCGATAACAACATCTACCAACGAGCAATCCTTCCCGTGAGATCAGCCTTTTCAAAGACGTACTTGATCAGATCCATTTCGGAGATTAACCAAGTAGTGTGGCAAATCATGTACTGGCGAAGATATTTGGCTGCCCAAGCCAGAGCGCAGCAAATTTTCTCGAGCATAGTGTATTGAGTTTCACAGTCAGTGAACTTCTTGCTTAAGTAGTAAATGGCAGACTCTTTTCTTTATGCCTTGTCTTGTTGGCCAAGCACACAACCCATGGAGTCTTCCAAAACTATTAGGTAGATGATCAGTGGTCTTCCTTCCACTGGAGGAGACAAAATCAGTAGATTCAATAGATATTCTTTGATGCTGTCGAAAGCTTTTTGGCAATCTTCTTTCCATATACAGTTTTGGTTCTTTCTGAGTAGTTTGAAGATCGGCGCGCATGTCGCGGTCATGAGGGATATGAATCTTGAGATGTAATTAATACGTCCCAAAAATCCTCTGACCTGCTTTTCAGTCTTTGGAGAAGGTATTTCTTGAATGGCCTTGAATTTGTCAGGATCAACCTTAATTCCTTTTTGGCTGATGATGAATCCCAAGAGTTTTCCTGAGCGAACACCAAATGTGGACTTATTAGGGTTCAAGCCGAGTTTGTATTTTCTCAGACGCTCGAATAATTTTGATAAGGGTGTCACATGCTCTTCTTCTGTTTTAGATTTAGCAATCATGTCATCGATGTACACTTCAATCTCTTTGTGCATCATGTCGTGAAACAGAGTTGTCATGGCCTTTTGATAGGTTGCCTCCACGTTTTTCAGACCGAACGACATTACCTTGTAACAAAAGGTTTCCCATGGGGTGATGAATGAAGTTTTCTCCATATCTTCTGGCGCCATTTTGATTTGATTATAGCCCGAGAATCCATCCATGAAGGAGAAGACTTTGAAATTTTGCTGTACTGTCTACCAGCATGTCAATGTGTGGTAGGGGAAGTCATCCTTTGGACTTGCCCTATTCAGATCCCTGTAGTCTACACACATTCTGAATTTTCCATCCTTTTTCGAAATTGGCACTATGTTGGCTAACCATTGAGGGTATTTTGAGGTGGCAAGGAAACCTACGTTGATCTGTTTTTGCACTTCCTGCTTAATTTTGATGGCCATATCTGAATGAGTCCTTCTAAGTCTTTGTTTTATTGGCGAACATTATGCTTTTTAGTGGTAAGTGATGTTCCATGATGCTGGTATCTAACCCTGGCATGTCCTGATAGGACAAAGCAAACACATCTGGAAACTCTTTGAGAATTTTATCAAGCCTTCTCTGACAGTTGGACTGAGCAATGCTCCAATCTTAACTTCCTTCTTTTCTTCTTCCGAACCCAAATTGACCATTTCCAATGGCTCTTTGTGAGGCTCAATAGACCTTTCCTCTTGTTTGAGTAATCAGGAGATCTCTTCAAGAATTTCTTCGTCCCCTTCTTTTTCAGCTTCAAATACCGGGAATTCAAAGTTGGGAGAAGGCATTGGATCATATGTTTCAATGGGGTTTAAAATAAGCAATTTCAACTTATGGACGACTTTCAGGACATCGACAACAACCCAGTGGCGACGAACTCCCTTGTGAATCACAAAGTCTGGTACTTTGCTTCTTGGTTTGTCTTCAGAAACAACGCTGATTTCTGGCGGAGTAGGATCATTGGAGTCTTCTTCCCATGCTGAGTTGTCATCAACGAATTCTTCTGCTGTATCTTCCATAGTGTTTTCACTTTCAAGGGGATCTCCCTAACCAGTTGGTTGGATATCCTCAAGCCTGATACGAGAGCTTTCGGGAGCAGTGTATTTAACTAGGAAGTCATACTTGCCGCTTGGCTGTCCTAAGGTGTCCCATGTTTATGTGGGACTGGATGAGTCATCTTCCTCGATGATGTTGATTTCAGGAAATGCGTAGTTAATGAATTCTTGTCCTGCAATCTTTGTGAATTCATCATTGTGGTGTTGGACATATTTGGAGTTCCCTGAGTATAGATTCCATGACTCTGTGGAGACATGGGTATTCTTTTCGAGATTACTCAGTTGATAGGCATTATCAGGCTGACTCTTTTGCCCCAAGTCTTTCGTTTACGGTTTCCAGATAGGCAAGTCATCTAGGGGATCATAGCCACAGTTAAAGTTACCTTTCATTAGATTATCTTCCTCTAATGAATTGGGTGGAGCACGACATCCTTCAGGATCACAATCTCCATAGATCATCCAGACGCCTGATCTTGGTATATATCTCAGGCTCTGCTTTAGAAAATAGAATGGCATGTGCGCTTCTTCCTAAGACATATAACCGTCATGGTTAAGGTAAGATTTCCACTCTTCATCCATATCGGAGGAGTCGTTCCCATCGATGGTGTGTACTTCTTGAGACACTGGGTGGAGGACGCCTCCATTGTGGAAGAAATCCTGAATGGGATGAAAACTTTCGCCCTTCTTGGTAGTCTGGGTACAGGTTAAAGAGAAACCAAGACCTTTATTTGTCTTGTTATCCGTAGGAGTTATGATCTGTCCCCAAAATTTTATGTCACTACTCCCGATCACTTTGAGAGCATCTTTGTATGAGGAAATCGACGTCCCTCTTTCTGATTGATTCTCGTTGTTCACCTAGAGTGCTTGAAACTGGGTTCCAACAACCTCTTCTAGTTCTACACAGGAGAATTATGATAAGTTTCTCACAATTAAGGCTTGCTCTTCGATAGCGTGACTAATTTGTCATCCTTGACGAACTTCAGCTTCTGGTGAAGTGTCGAAGTGACTGCCCCAACTTCGTGTATCCAAGGTTTTCCTAATTGAAATTCTAGCAATGCAGACATCAGATGTCCTAACACATGTCAAGACATTGTTCTGCATAAACATTTAAACGCAGAAGCATAATAGCAGACTAATACCTTGAATATCAGGACTGCAACAACACAGATGTTACGACATCTGTTCCAACATGTTTATCAGGAATCCTAACAGAAAAGTAAATCTGCAGAATGATAAAGAACACAGTAATTGTTAACCCAGTTCGGTGCAATTCACCCACATCTGGGGGATACCAATCCAGGAAGAAGACTCCACTATCTATAGAATTGTTGCAAAGCTAAACCCCCCGTTTACAACTTTATATCCTAATCTCTACCCAATGAAGACTTTATCAAAGAACAATTTCTTTGATACGAGATACCCCACTCACTTCCCTTAATCACAACCTGTGATATCTATATCATCCCTGTCAAATACAGAATTCTGTCAAGCTTTCTTGACCAACACGCTAACTTGGATTTGCTTAAAAGCTTCATCCAAGAACAATACACAATCCAATACCTCAAGGCTTATTGATCTGTGCGACACTTATATCTGCCACAATGCATCAATTGATACAAAGGGAGACTTACAACCTAGAGAGCCAACGGCTCTCAAAACCCTAAACCCTTATTTCTACACAGGAGAACTAGGTTACAAAAGGCATATAAAATCCTAGGTCTAAGTCTTCTTTTATAGGCTTCAGTTTCCTTGGGCTTCTAAGCTTCTATTTATTTCTTCCTTGATCCATGTTTTTATTTCTCCTTAAATCTTGTAACAAATTTAGAAACATCCTGCAATATCAGATCAAGATGTCGAGTCTTCATGCTGTGACATCTCCTTCGACATTTTTGTGTTTGGCAGATTTCTTGATGTTGAATCCTTTTGTTTGATAATGAGTTTTACCAAAATTTAAGTCAAATCTTTAGAGTCTTCAATTTCCCCCTTTTGACAAATTTTGGCTAAAACTCATTTTGTACAGTAAAGCCAGGATACTCCTGAATTCGTGTCAACCTGAATAACCAACTCATAAGCATTAATTTAAGACTTCTGAGACTGAGATTCCAGAAATCCTAAATTAATTTTTTCTTATGTTGGTGTACATGAGGAGGAGGATAAAACTCCCCCTAAACTCATGACTGTGTTCTTAACTCAGGACACAAGACACAAACGACACTTAGGACACGAAGAACTGGGACAACAAAAACACTGCAGAAACTTCTTTCTCCCCCTTTTTAGCCAAAAATTAACAAAAGTGTCTAGAGCAGCTTCATATCCGGATATAACTTATCCAGACCCTGACAAGAAATGCCCCTTTAAGTACCCAAGTACTCACATAAGAATCATCGAACCATTGGAAATGACAATAGTTAAGTCAATTAAAGCATTAATAGATCACCATCCAAAAGGAATTCCAAGAACGAAGAACATGTTTTGCATGCACAAATTCTCCACCGTCCATGACAAACCGTCCACACAAGCACATAACCAGAGAAACATGTCCTAAACAATGTTTTGACATCATTAATTGTCCAAGTTCTCCTTCTGATTTGACAAGATCATGACATCTTCACAGGATTATGATCACAGTCTGTAGAGAAAAATAAATTCTCCCATATCTAACCAATGATTCTTAAGCATCCATTAAGAACCATGTAATTTGCACTGTCAAGTTTCCCCCAACTTGCAACAGTACAACAATGTCAAGACATCATTCTTGACATTTCATCCTCCCAGGATGGAAAAACAATCACAGCTTGCTTGACACACAACACGAGCTTGATTCAGAACTGCACCCCTGCAGTAATATATCTTAGATCAAGGAGAAACTCCCCCTATCTAAGATAACCAGTGCTCCTCCAATGAACACTTATGTAGACGAATGGAAAACATAAGACACACCTTCATGTCTTCAAGAGTGCACCCTCTGTTCAACCTACCTGCTGAACACAATCATCAACTCCACTTATTGCTTCTTCTGACAAGAACCAATAATCACTCACACATGAACACTATCATGCTTCCCGTGAGGACACATTAGGATCACCATCCTAAATTAACAAACTCTTGGATTAAGATCAAAGCTCAATTGACCCCCCTCTTCTTGAACCCATCTATACACCACACGAATTCCTCCTGAATTCTCATGTATAGACCTCCATGTTCCTTGAGATAAAATCCAATTGATCTGGAATGATCCACATTCCTCAAAAAGATACCATACCTCTTAGTTTGTTATCTTCTTAACGATGTCAGATATTGTATACATGCTCCAAAACTTCTCAGCTTTCCAAATTGATCTACTTCTCTCTAGCATAACTCGTAGCAAGGGCGATATCCCCTCCACAAGCTTTTCTACTGACCTCAGCAAGGCCAACAAATTTGATAGACACTCTACAATCCAAGACAGTCATTCCTTCATCATTCTCCCGTATGATAACTTGGAATACTTCTGATCAACTGGTGAATATCCATATTTAGACTTCCATGCAATCAACACATGATCAACTTCAGTCTCCTCTATATCATTCTTCCAAGGAAGTTCTTTTACCCCATCATTCTCCCGTATGACAAGATAGATACTCCTTAGACACGATGTAGGCAACAAGTTCCTAGACTAGAACTTAAGAATCTTCCTCCAAGGATAACCAACCCAGATAATGTCCTAACATCAGTTAGAATATCCTTCACACATCATAGACACCACACACCATGGTTCTTGATATGCTCCACCACTAGACTTACTATCTTCATAGTAATCTAAACTGAAGATCTTCAAACAACACTGCGCTACCAGCTTGATCGACAAGAATTCCATAAGCTTGGAGAGAAATAAACTCTCATCCACCAAAAGAAGGCATACTTACATCCTTAACCTAGAACTTCTACCACAAGCTCCAAGAGAACCAGAGCCTCCTTACGTTTTCAACTAACTACCTTTCTATCTAAGAGTAATCAGTTCCAAGCACATTTCTTGAATGCACACTATGAAACCAACCAAATGCCACCTTTTAATTGATCTCACTCTTCTTCAGAACTCCCACAAGATACATTGATCCACCAATGAAATCTGATCTTCAATTCACATGAACTACTTGCTCCATAGCAAGACATCTTGGATCCACCAAGCCTCTAGACATGTAACATCTTCTCAAACCACAACTCCCGCAAACTGTATGAGATAAACCTTTTTGAAGCATCCATAATTTCCATTCTCCTATAGATCACCTTATCTTAACCTGATGTGCCACATCACCAGCTAAGACTCTAATGTTAAGCTAGATGTCAGAACATTCTGATATGATATCCAACTGCCGAATTCAGCTCCTCCTTCTGCCACTTAGAAGAACCTCCCCCCTTTAACAGAACAAGAGTTCCATGCTCTCATAGACTTAATTCAACAACCAAGTTACCTCTATCCTACTTATCACATATATTTCCTTCAAGCTCACACTTTGATGAATAACTGCTTTGAAACTCCAAAGACTTCACACCTGCCACGTCTGAATCTTCAGAAGATAAGTAGTCATAGACTACACCATAGCCATACCAAAGAATGCCACTTTCCTTAGTAGAGTAGTCTGTAGAAAGTCAGAGATAACTGCCACTTAACCTTGACCTTCAAAATGAGCAAGATCCCATGCTCCTCAGTACCTAGATCAGAAATAAACTTATCAAAGTTGTGGCACCACCAGATGCTTCCAGTAACCTCTTGAACACACCTGATACACTCCAATACTCTTAGATAAGAAATAAACTGATCCAAGAACTAACCATCAAGATTATGATGTCTTCATCTTCATCTTCAACAACACCAAAGTCCAGACCAGTTTCTTGCCAGGAAACTCTCCAGAGATCACATGCTTCTGTCACACCATAATAAAGCAGATTCTTAGGTCAACACCCAAGACCAAAACAAATGCTAAAGTGTATGCAGTACCCCTCCCATGATTCTGCACTAACTCTGATGATGAGATGTTCCAACATCTTGTTGAACATTAGTAATCTTGACTTTCAAGGATAATCAATTAAATGCTTATGACTTCCACAAATAGCAATTGATCTTAAATCCTTGTCCAATAACCCCCTTCACTGTTGTAGCTAAGCTCCACCAGATCACTTCATGAACACTTATCAAGTATTCAATCTTTTGCAAGTATCTTCTTTGACAAACAGTGTTGAGATACCAAGGCTGCCACCCTTGACTCAAGTAACTAAGATTCTCTCAGAACGAACCTTATTTACCTCAACGATTCTGAGAACTCCAATCAGATTGGATCCACTATTAGGGTTAAGAGAGATGAATCCTTCCTTGCTGTTTTGGATGGTGAAAATAAATCACCTCCACTTTCTTCAGGTTATGTTTCATAGAAACACCTTCTAGTCAGAAGAATAACTAGAAGACTCCAGATGCACGACTGAGACACCTTTATGAGTGGACTTGAGAGAATTATCAAGTATCTTTGACACCCTAGCCGATCAATAATTTATCAAATTCCCAGAGCAAGAACTTGATAAACCTAAACTCAACTCCTCTCCTCTTCAACTGACTTCAAACTGTACCACGGAACCAAGATTCCAAGTACCAAGTCACCATAACAGACATCTTTCAACAACTCCCTTCATTCCATTGCTCCCGACTTTGGAATAAAAGAATGCAGATATCTTCACATATAGAGGCCGACGATTGAGACCTTCCACCATCTGTCTTCAGTAACAAATCTAGAATCCCATAATTTTAGAGCTCTTCCATCAGGAACATATGCAGCGGAACCACCAAGGAACGGGTCGTGCTTGCCCTAATAAGATGCCAGAACATTTTATAAGACACCCTAACAAGAGAACTAGCCACTTCTCCTGCAGTTGTTGTAGAACCTCCTCAGCAACATAAACAACCTATGGGATGTTACCTTCGATCCATCCCATCCATCCCATCCATTAATACCCTTGAGTATGTCTGAGCTGATTGATCTGATCTTCAAAACTCCTCCTTGTTTAAACGCCAGAAAGTATCTCCCAAGGATCTCATCCAGAAACAGACAGGATGTCTGCTCTAATACCAATTGAAATTCTGGCAATGCAGACAACAGATGTTCTAACACATGTCAAGACATTGCTCTACATAAATATTTAAGCGCAGAGGCATAACAGCAGACTGATACCTTGAATATCAGGACTGCAGCAACACAGATGTTACGACATCTGTTCCAACATGTTTATCATGAATCCTAACAAAAAAGTAAATATGCAGAATGATAAAGAACACAATAATTGTTAACCCAGTTCGGTGCAATTCACCTACATCTGGGGGATACCAATCCAGGAAGAAGACTCTACTATCTGTAGAATTGTTACAAAGCTAAACTCCCCCGTTTACAACTTTATATCCTAATCTCTACCCAATGAAGACTTTATCAAAGAACAATTTCTTTGATACGAGATACCCCACTCACTTCCCTTAATCACAACCTGTGATATCTATATCATCCCTGTCAAATACAGAATTCTGTCAAGCTTTCTTGACCAACACGCTAACTTGGATTTGCTTAAAAGCTTCATCCAAGAACAATACACAATCCAATACCTCAAGGCTTATGGATTTGTGCGACACATATTTCTGCCGCAATGCATCAACTGATACAAAGGGAGACTTACAACCTAGAGAGCCAATGACTCTCAAAACCCTGAACCCTTATTTTTACACAAGAGAACTAGGTTACAAAAGGCATATAAAATCCTAGGTCTAAGTCTTCTTTTATAGGCTTCAGTTTCCTTGGGCTTCGAATCTTCTGTTTATTTCTTGCTTGATCCATGTTTTGATTGCTCCTTAAATCTTGTAACAGATTTAGAAACATCATGCAATATCAGATCAAGATGTCGAGTCTTCATGATGTGACATCTCCTTCAACATTTTTGTGTTTGGCATTTTCTTGATGTGAGGACCGATGGTTATGGGAAAATCAACTTTGCTGATAATTGTTTTTATAGATCCGTCAAAGGCTTTGACGATGATCTCATTGCCTCTCATCGGAGCTCCTTGAAATGATAGTCGTACCAGAGTTGATTTTGGCATAACATTTAAAGATGATCATGTGTCTACCAGTACGATGGCCAAAGCATCGTCTTGGCAGTTGACTGTAATGTTGAGCGCCATATTATGGTTCTTGCCTTCTTTCGGCAGTTCTTCATCACTGAATCCTAAGTTGTTACAGGAAGTGATGTTGGAGATGATGCTGGAAAATTGTCCTACTGTAACATCTTGTTCCACAAAGGCTTGTTCTAAAACCTTCTGTAGAGCTTCCCTGTGAGCTTCTGAACTAAGCAAGAGAGATAGTACAGAGATTTGAGACGGAGTTTTCAATAATTGGTCCACAATGTTGTACTCTCTTTTTTGGATGAGCTTCAGCATTTCATCTTTGTTCTTTACAAGTTATGGATTACTGGATTGACCGACTTGTTGATTAGGAACTTTTGCTTGAGGCTCCTTTTCTTTGGCAGGTTCTCCAACTCCTTTGTTGAAGATCCGACCGCTCCGGGTAACTCGGCTGATGTCGTCAATGTTCACGACAGAGGGTAATGGAGTTTCTTTTCCATTTTTGATGGTCGTTGCACCATACTTGTAAGGATAGCCTTATCTGACTTGTACGGTATTGGACCCGGCAGGTAGATAACCACAGGGGCTTTTTGGTTTTTCTGACCGTAATAGGCAACCTCGATCAGTTCCTAATTGGGAACTTTTCTGCTATCAAGAGGGATCTTCGATTCATTGAGTAGAGGAATTATGGCACAAACGTCCTTGGTTATTCCATGTTTGGAGATTATGATAATGTCTTTGTTTTGGCCAGGGAGGTAGTCTTGTATCATGTTGATCAACCTAGAACTTGAACATGGTTGAATCTCCTTCCAGTCTAACTGATTCTGGAGGTCTGCTCGTACGAGATAACATCCTTGGTTATTTTCCCAGCATACCCTACAATGTCCATAATTGTGCGGAGGTACCCGACCATACCCGCTTTGTATGCAGTGCATCTTTACTAGACCTGTTTCTATTGAGCAAATATCAAGACTTTGATGTCTATCAAGATTCTCATCTGTTATGATAATCCATTGTGTAACTTCATCCATGTAGATCGGAAGCCACCAGTGGTCCAACAGATGTTGAAGTGTTCTTTGCACAAGCGCACACTCTTGGTCGTCTTCGCAACATTCTTTACAGTCTAGATAATCATGTGAAGCCAGAAAACTAAGTCTGACATGTTTAGCATGCAATTCCACTAGACTGGTATTCATTAAGCGTATATCAAAGATCTGAACCATATTGACTTGATGGTCATTTCTTTCGCGGTAGTCTTGGATACATCCAGATCCATTTGACGTTGGAGGGCCTCTTGTATAAAAGAGCATCCCTGATTGTCTGTCGAGCAGATTGAACAAACGTTGTAATCGTGCCGCGACAGATTGTAATACTGACTTTGTCTCAAATGCATTGCCACTAAGTTGACGTTCATTGCACGGATGTCTTGGTTTTGAACAATGTTGGGATGTGCATTGGCCATGTTTACTTCATGAATCTGTTGATCCTGAATCCAGCCCAGATCCATTTGTTCTTGCAGAGCTACTTGTACTACGGAACACCCTTGATTATTTTTGGAGCAGATATCACACTGATGATAGTTGTGAGATGGCACGTGTCCGTACCCGCTCTGTTTGCAATGCATTTTCACCAGATTGGTTCCTAATATGAGTACATTGTGAATTTTGTTAGTTCTTTAATTTTAAGGGTTGGCATTAAATTTGTAAAACAAATAATAGCAGCAATATGTTAGATAGGATAGCTTATCTTGCTAAAGAAGAACATGTTGAGCTGAAGTAGTTTCAAAATTTGGAACAACATGTCGTATCAAGATGTCCCATGCAGGTTCATTCGACATCGCGCCAGAACTGAAGAGAATTTAGAATTCTGTTATGCCTTAACAGATGCAGAAGATTCAGGAAATAATATGCAATGTCTATGTGGCGCTGAATTAAAAGGTCTGAAGATTCAAGTCTGAAATTGAGAAGAATATTGGAAAATATACACTTTCTAAATATGGAGATATTTTAGGAAGTTATAGATTGAAGTCCTAATTTGTAGCAGAAGTTTCTGCTGACTTGTAGCAGCTCGTTTGCTGTGCTTTTGTAGGCCCAAATCCAGTTGGGAATAGGTTATATATAGATGTTTTGTAACCTAGTTTTGTAACGCAACCAAAGATGTAAAAGTTCTAGTATTAGGGTTGGTTCATGTACCACTCGACCTGTGAGTTGGACAGTTTGTTAGTGTGATCCTCGAAGCTGTTAAGTAAGAGGAGTATTGTTCTTGGAGGACGCTTTTAAGTAACTCTAAGTTGTGCCTTGGAAGGGAGTCTTCCTTGTTGAATCGTTGTATAGGTAAAGAGCCGTTGATGCAGTGGCGGATTGTCGACTGCTAGACATCATTGTGATGATTGGGAGTGAGAAGTGTTTCTCATATCTAGAGAGGATCTAGGTAGAGGGGTCATTGGGTAGTGACTGAGTGATAAGCTGTAAACGGAGAGTTTAGCTTTGAATTGATACTACTGATAGTGGACTTCATCCCTGGCTTGGTAGCCCCCAGAGTAGGTGTGTTAAACCGAACTGGGTTAACAATTCTGTGTGTCTTGCTTTATCCCTTCAGTACCATGATTATTTCTATATACCTTGCCCTTTGTGATCATGTCAGACCAGATGTCGAACGGCATGTTCTAGGACATCTGAATTCTGCACATGTAATAGAATTTCAATTGGTATCAGAGCAGGTCATTTTGTTCTGTATCTGGATGAGATCCGAGGGAAGATACTTTCTGGTTCTTGGTCAAAGTAGAAGCCTTCTACTGAAAAGGTCATATAGGAGTGAGAATGGTCCCTAGAAGTGGGGGATAGACCATTCGTGACAGGCAGTGGAATGTGCTGAAGGCTTGGAGGTTTAGTTGAAAAACTGTTGTGGTGTGGTTATGTTAAGTTTGATTTATTTTCAAACCTGTGGTATTGTGGTGTCACATTGATTATGATGCTAGGGCTGATATGTGACACCTGAAGGTTTTGAGGAGATTGTGTTTTGATCCGCTGCGTAGCTATCTGAAAAATCCTGAGGTTGCATTTGAGAAGGTTGTTCTTCTCTAAATATATATACTATGGCGATGGGATATATGCAAGACTGCTTCAACTTACTTTGTCAACAATACTTGAAGAGTATTGTTCAAGTCCACTCATAAAGGCACTGATAAGTGAAGTTGTAAGGAAGAGAAGTAATTTACTTTTGCCTCTATTCCTAAAAGGGCTAATCTCCAGTCTTTGATCTCTTGATGTGTCCATTGGAATGATGTCCTATCTTGTGTTAGAACATCACGTCAGAATTGTTCTGAATTCTGTTGTCTGAAGGAATGGCATAGCAGATGCTCTGGGTGCTAAACTAATGTGATTTGATCACATGAGTTTGGACTCTACTCCTGATCTGGAAGATGAGGCATCTGGGTGGTATGTCTAAGAAGGTTCTGGCCCTGGAACTTATCTTAGATGTGTGAGTTGGTCAAGGTGGGATCAACATGTTATTTACTCTTGAGGTCGGTTTTTTTTTGTCCTTGCTGCAGGAGTGGAGAACCTGAGATTTCAAGAAGTATTTTCGCTAGCAGACTTCTTGGACATGAAGGTCAAAGATCAGAGAGGCATGATTTATGTCTGGAAGTATCATCTGTATGATTGTGTGAAGCTAGTCTAGTACTGACTGTGTGTGATTCAATCATAGCCTGTGCTGCTGTTAGAAGTGATTGATTACAGATTGGAGAGTTAGATGAGAGAATACTACTCTCATGCTTCTGTGATGTGATGGGTTATGATGGTTGTGTCTGGTCCCGAGGCTTAAAGAGGGAAGTTTGGTGATTCGGTTTTGGAATATGGTGTTTTTCTTAGTGCAACTAGACTCTGCTCATGATGTCAAGACTGATGTCTTAACATCTGTTGACAGAACATTCTGTTCAGAATGTTTTGGTGTGTGTCTCCTGAGATCACAAGTCTCTACCTGATTTATGTACTGATGTAAGGGTCAAGCAGTAGGTGAATGTGTTCAGCAGGTGTGTTGAACAGAGAGTGCGCTCTTGAAGACATAAAGATGAGTCTCATGTTCTCCATTCATTTAAGGTATTCTCCTTGTAAAGGAGTACTGGTGGTCTTAGATAGAGAAAAGTTGATCAGATTGGGATCATGTGAATATTGGTACAAGTGGTGATTGTGTTTAACTTGTGAGTTGAACAAAGAGTGAGCTCTTGAAGACATGAAGATGCGTCTTATGTTTTCCTTTCTTCAAGGTACGAAGAAGCACATGTTATTCTTGATAGGGGAGAGTGTTATATTTTTATGCAGCTGGACGTGTGATGTAAAGAGGGAGATAGATAATTCTGCAGCTTTTAGTGTTGACACTTATTTTGAAGGAAACTAGGATTTTACATACACGAGGATTAAGTGTGCTGTGATGTGTGTTGTGCAGTTGTGATCCTTATTGCGTTTGTATAGTTTAATGGAACAGAATTAAAACAGAAATTTTTTGAATTTTTTGAAAGCATACAAGATTTGTAAAAACACCAAACAAAGGGTCTAAAGGTTATCCCAACCCCCCGAATCAAGAAAAGTCCTTCAATCTTCATCCCATTCATCATCAGAAGCTTGAAGCTGCACTTGGTTCTTCTTGATTGTCTTCATCCTTGTCTCTGATGTCTTTCTTGTTCTCTTTGCTCCTGAAATTGTACCAGTGGTGGACAATGTTTGGTCCTTCAACCTCTGTGGATCTGGTTTCTCGACTTCTTGCATGTGATTCCTTTTTGCATCCTTACTAGACTGACTCATGGCTCTATCTGTGATGCGATGTTAGAAGCTAAGAAGCTTGGTTTTTATACTGCATATAGAGACCTTGTTTGTATCGCCCGACCAGTCAAAGTAGTCTTTCTTGGGAATCTGTCACATTGGATACCAGAACTTCGTGTTTGGTGCCTTGGTAGAGGTTATCTTTTTGTAACTAAAAGGATGAGACTAGGTCCTGTCTGATTGTCTGATGTGATTCACTCTAGTTTACCTTCGGTATAGCTGTTGATAGTGATCAAGTGGTTGTGACTACCTGAATGAAATATAGAAGGTATGTTCTTTTGTCTTATGCTGATGTCCTACATATTGTCATAACTTTGGTGTTTGTTGTGTACCATACTTGTGGAGTTGGAAGAAGCAGCATTATCGTCCGAAGTGGCAGTTCTGACATAATGTGGATTAGAGTGGGCAGACTCTGGTCTAGTTGGTAAGTAGTTCTGGTAATACATGACTACTCTCATGTTGAAGACTTTATTAGGAGCTTGTGAATGTAAGGACAGAAGGTTGTTTTCAGAATGGCTGAAGTTAAGGTGGGTTCTTCTAATACCAGTATAAGGTGGTGGCAGCTCTTATCTTGTGTTGCAAGTAATCTAAGGACAATGGCTATGGGGCATTTGAGAAATGTCATACCAAATGGGCTTTTGTTTATTAGACTTGGCAGACCATGTATCACCATGGTGAAGTCTTGCTCAACATATACCAGAATGTGGCATTATTGGTATGATATCATAAAGGGAATTAAATGTTAAGCCTATCACTGCAAGTGTACTGATTTCGGTGTAGCCTGTGGGCTGTTCAAGTTTGTGCAGTGTGATGTCAAACATCTTGATGGGACATATCATAGCTGTGTGAAGTTAGTACTTATGCAGGAGAGGTCTGAAAAGCAGAATTGGTGTATCTAGGTGACTTTATTTTTTTCTGCTATTTTAAGAAGTCGTCTCAGTATCCATTAGATAAGAAGATGTGTTTGTATAAGTCTCTGTGGAGTCTTGGGTTGATAATTTTATGAGCAAGTAGATAAACTGTTTTGGTAAGATGTCAGAACATGGTACAGGACATGTTTCTCTTGAGCCAAACAAGGAATTATTCTGGTCGGTAGTGCAAGGATAAGGTGAAACATGTGTCTCTGCCTATGCATGGAGCGTTATTGGCTCAATTTATGGTAAGATTCAGTTAAGAAACATTTAAGGCAGTCAAGGCAGTTTTTGGAAGGTAGGAATTGAATATTGAATGGAGTTTTTGGTACCTAAAATAGCGTTTCTTTGACCAAGAACCTTGAAATATTCAAAGCTCGTTAACTCCAAAGTAACTGATCAGTTATTTATAGGGGTTGTTCTCTTCTCCTTCAGCCAAGTGAGGGTCCTTGTTTTTCAAGTATTATGGCGTTTGTTCGTATTTGGGTAAGCATCACTTGGGTCTGGTTATGTGAGGGCCTTCTTTGCCAATTTTTGGCTAAAAAGGGGGAGAAAGGGTGCGTGAAATGGGTTGTGCAGATGCCTTGTCTGGAGTCTGGAGTCTGGAGTCTAGAGTTCCAATGCGCAGAGATGTCGAAGAGGGTGTCCCTTTCTTGAGTTGGTGCTGAGTTCCTTGTGACTTGTGTCCTGAGTTATGAACACAATTGTGACTTGTGTTCTGAGTTACCTGGGTTGATAGATTGATACTTCTTAAGGTTCATCTTATGCCACAGGTCGACTGGGGGCGTCTGATCAAGTAAGGTGTGCAAAAATCTCTTATGCCACCATTGGTCCTTTGTGACAGGACAGATGTTTCTTTTCTGGAAGAGTCTTCTACAATTATCCAGGTCTGAGCTGGAAGGAAAAAGAAATGTGTGGTATTAAGGGGGAGTCAGATATCTTCTTCCTCATGTACAACAGATATCTTCTTCCTCATGTGCACCAAATGAAGGTGATTCTTGAAGATTTGTCAAACATGATGTCCTAACATCATTCAAGTATTCCCATGAAGATGATTCTCCTTGTTTGCTATTCTCAGTAGCTACTGATGGCTACTATTAGGTTCAGTAGTTACTGATGACTACTGTCAGTAGTATAGAATTGTGATTGCTGCTGTAATCTGAGTTGTAATATTTATGTATTTGTTTTAGCCAAAATTTACCAAAGGGGGAGAATGTTAGTTCTTTAATTTTAAGGGTTGGCATTAATTTTGTAAAACAAATAATAGCAGCAATATGTTAGATAGGATAGCTTATCTTGCTAAAGAAGAACATGTTGAGCTGAAGTAGTTTCAAAATCTGGAACAACATGTCGTATCAAGATGTCCCATGCAGGTTCATTCGACATCGCGCCAGAACTGAAGAGAATTTAGAATTCTGTTATGCCTTAACAGATGCAGAAGATTCAGGAAATAATATGCAATGTCTATGTGGCGTTGAATTAAAAGGTCTGAAGATTCAAGTCTGAAATTGAGAAGAATATTGAAAAATATACGCTTTCTAAATATGGAGATATTTTAGGAAGTTATAGATTGAAGTCCTAATTTGTAGCAGCAGTTTCTGCTGACTTGTAGCAGCTCGTTTACTGTGCTTTTGTAGGCCCAAATCCAGTTGGGAATAGGTTATATATAGATGTTTTGTAACCTAGTTTTGTAACGCAACCAAAGATATAAAAGTTCTAGTATTAGGGTTGGTTCCTGTACCACTCGACCTGTGAGTTGGACAGTTTGTTAGTGTGATCCTCAAAGCTGTTAAGTAAGAGGAGTATTGTTCTTGGAGGAAGCTTTTAAGTAACTCTAAGTTGTGCCTTGGAAGGGAGTCTTCCTTGTTGAATCGTTGTATAGGTAAAGAGCCGTTGATGCAGTGGCGGATTGTCGACTGCTAGACATCATTGCGATGATTGGGAGTGAGAAGTGTTTCTCATATCTAGAGAGGATCTAGGTAGAGGGGTCATTGGGTAGTGATTGAGTGATAAGCTGTAAACGGAGAGTTTAGCTTTGAATTGATACTACTGATAGTGGACTTCATCCCTGGCTTGGTAGCCCCCAGAGTAGGTATGTTAAACCGAAATGGGTTAACAATTCTGTGTGTCTTGCTTTTATCCCTTCAGTACCATGATTATTGCTATATACCTTGCCCTTTGTGATCATGTCAGACCAGATGTCGAATGGCATGTTCTAGGACATCTGAATTCTGCACATGTACCAGAATTTCAAATTTGATAACTGTTGACAGGTTCTCCTTCTATCAAATTCACTGTAGTCTTCTCATGTTGCGGTAATGGGTTCGTCTAAACATTTGGATTGGTATCTTTGAAAGATAAGATCCCGTTCCTGATAAGCTTCTGTACTTCTGACTTGAAGCTGAGACAATTCTCAATGTTATGTCCTGATCCTCCTTGATGGTAAGGGCAAGTTTGGTCTGTTTTGAACCAAAAACGTAGATTTTATGGTACTGTAAGAGGAGTCCTGGTCTGAACATGCCCCTTGGCCAGTAGAAGTGGAAATAATTCAGCGTACAACATTGGTATAGGGTCAAACCCTAGTGGTCATGTAGTACGATTGTTGTTGTTGTATTATGGACGAGCCTGTTGAAAAGACTGTTGCGGCCTTTGCTGATACTATTGTTGACTTGGTTGACTCTGAGCAACCAGAGGTTGATAAGTCAATCCTGGCGTCGGATTTATAGCGGGAGTTATTGTTGCTACCGGTTGATACCTTTACCTTTGCTTTCCCAGAGAGATATTACTGATATCTTGCTCTTTTTTATTTTGGAAAGCACTACCGTATCTCTTGGTACTACTGGATGGCTCTACATCTTTGACCAATCGTCCTTCTCGGACTGCTTCTTCAATGCGTACTCCCATGTTCACCATTTCGGTGAAGTCACTGGGCGCGTTGGAGACCATTCGGTCGTAATAGAACGAGCTTAAGGTTTTCAAGAAGATCTTGGTTATCTCCTTTTCCTCAAGAGGGGGGCATATTTTAGCGGTAATTTCATGCCATATCTAAGCATATTCTTTGAAAGTTTCCTTATCCCTTTGTGACATTGCTCTGAGCTGATCCATATCTGGTGCCATGTCCAAGTTGTATTTATACTGCTAAATGAAGGCTGCCCGACATCTTTGAAAGTACTGATATTGGTGCGGTTTAAACCCATGTACCGTTTGAGTGCGGCAACGATTAAACTGTCTTGGAAGTAATGGATTAGTAGCTATTGATTTTCTATCTGAGTAGACATTTTTCGAGCGTACATCACCAGATGACTTTGAGGGCAAGAGTTGCCTTTGTATTTTTCAAAGTCAGGCACCTTGAATTTGTGTGGGATTTTTACATTAGGGACCAAACAGAGGTCTGTGGTGTCTTTTCCGAATAGGTCTTGACCGCGAATGGCATGCAGTTCCTTCTGCATTTCTAAGAATTGTTCCTGAAATTCATTCATCCTTTCGTACATGTCTTCGTTTCCACCAGAAATTGTTTGTGGAATTTGTCCTTCTGGAACAGTGTGTACCACTGGTTGTGGTATAGACATAATAGCGGTGACCCTTGGTGCTTCAGTGCCCTGAAGTTTGTAACCTTCAGGAGTTGCTGTCGCAACCCTTACATCTTCACTTTCTCGAAGTTTGTAACCTTCAGGTCCAACAGTTCCTGCTATGGTTTCTAGGTCTTCAGTAACTGGTGGGATATATCCTTCAGGTATAAAGTTGACAGGCATGCCCCAGGGGCAACCCTTAGGCATGTTGTACCGAGGATGATTCTCATGTGTCTCCATTATGGGTGTAGATGTAATCTCTGAGATCACAGTCCTTTGATGTTGTTGCTCCTGAGTTGCGGCCAGGGTTTGCAAGTTGCTGTGAAGTTTTTCCAAACTTTCCTTTAGAGCGTCGATTTCTTCTCTCAACTCTCTGTTCTCTTCCTCGAGATCGTCCATTTTCTTTTGTCGATTGGCCCGAGTATTGTATGAGTGAGACAATTTGACTCTAGAATTATGATACATACGTGAGACTCAGGGATAAGAAAAATGTGTTATGTGAGAATGATGAATGCTATGCAATGACATGTTTTTTTAGTTTTTGTTTTCAAAAGAAACTTCAACAAATAGATTGAAAATATCACACAGTGGGGTAAGACCCTTTTTTTTATCGAATTAGAAAGATTGCAGTATTTTACAAAGATAAGTACAGTATTTTATAAAGTACTGTAAGGAAAATGTCTAAGCTCATGGATCCTGAGATATCTCTGAAGAGAGCTTAGATGTCGGTTCCTGTATTTTCCTTTTATTTGATCGGAGTTCTTCAGCCGTTGTCGGGTCGACGATCCTTTGCCAAGTGAAAGGAGTGAGTAAATTTCTTCGGTCTTCCTGACTTTCTATAACATGTTGCTCTAATATCTCAATCAACGCATCCTTCTCCTTTAACAGTTCCTAAATCTTGGTACATTCCAAATTAAGGATTTGGTATTTGTTCTTCTAAGAGATTTTTTCACGTTGAACTTTGTTGAGAGCGACCTGGAGTTTTTCTACATCAGACATGAAATAAAGGACAAATTCCTTTAAGGGAAAAAATTCTTGATGAGGGTAAGGCATCCTCAGCTTGAGGGCTCTAGTTTGCACCCAGTGGAGATAAGGCTTTGAAGAGGAACAATTTGGTATTCCCAGGGATTCTCTCCCTTTTCGGTGAATATGCTGTCAGGCATGCACTATTTCTTTCTTTAGTGCCCTGTTATTTTCCCCTTCCTTGAAGAAAAGACCTTTCAGATGAACATTATGTGGGATATTCTTCATCGGGTATCCGAGTTGACGGCGAGCTAAAGTTGGATGATAGTTGATTCCTCCTTTAGTTCCAATGAGGGGTACATTGGGGAAATTTCCACATCTGTAGATGACTTCTTTCCCCTCGTAAATCCAGTTGTACCAGTCTATGTCTGAATTAGTAAGAGACATAATTCTCTGTGACCAACGTAGAGTACTCTTGTGATCCCAAAAAGCAGCAGACTTTGGCAAATGAGAAATGAACCATTTGTAGAGTAAAGGTACGCAGCATGTGATCATTCCTCCGCTGTACAAATTTCTTCAATGTACAAAATGATAAGCATCGGCGAGCAAGGTTGGTACGGGGTTTCCTATTAAGAATATCTTAACAACATTGGTATCGATGAAGTTGTCAATGTTGGGAAAAAGGAATAACCCATATATGAGCAGAACAAAGACGTTTTTGAAGGCAGTTATGTTTCCTATACTAGCAAAGTATAGAGCTTTCTCCATCAGGAATTTAGCCGGTAAACCCTGGATTCCTCGTTTAGTGGTTATGTGAGTCCTAACTTCTGACTCATCCAAAGAGATTGCTCTTGCAATGGTTTGTTCCTTTGGAATTTCTTCCAATCCACAAAATAGAGCTTGATTAGTGATAGGTAAATCAATCGGGTGGGAGTACTCTTCCAGTATTGGTGCAAGTTGGTAATTCGAGAAAGTGAAGCAGTGGTAAACCGGATTGTAGAACTGTACCAGTGTAGACAGGATCCCTTCAACCACGTTAACCCTTAACAGAGACAACAATCCTCTGTGCTTAGCTCTGAAAGTTTCGGGATTGGTAATCATCCTTCCCAACTTTCTTAAGTCTTCTAGTTTTGGAGCCTTGAAGGTGTACTTGTGTGTTTTCCTTCTACCGAAATCCATAACGCAACCTCTGATATTTGCAATTATTGTTTTAGTTTTTTTTATAAAAAGAATTTTTTTCTTGTTTGAAAAAAGATTTTTAATGAATGCATGAATGTAGCACACAAAAACATTTGAAAACATGGGTTCAAGGGTTCAACGTCACGGGCATGGAGTCATGGCTCTACCCATCCCCAAAGGTTGTACTATTTTGGTCAATTTTTGTACCTGTAGAATGGGTTCTAAAAGGTTCCCAAAATCATTGACCCCTCCGAAGGATACCAACAGCAAGTTGATTCACTCGAGCGAGCTGTAATATCCTAGGATGAATCTCATTTGAGTGTAGTATCGCGTATCAACTATTCCCGATAGTCACCGCACTACCAAATGGCCATATGGTCAAATGTCTACTAAATCCTCGGGGTTATAGGTGCCGCACTAGGATAGACAATTCTTTCACGACAATCGGTCATTCAACATAGATATTTATGCACGAGTACCTTGACTGATTCGGTGGACTGCCAAGTTAGCTAGGTCGGGATTCACTCCCTATAAGCGTTTCCCGGATATGCCACCACTTATCTTAATGTTCTCTCAAACTTTCCACACGCGTATTAATCGCATTCCCAGTTGACAGAAAATTAAACACGGGTATCAAGTAGTATAGCAGTAAATGATATATATATATATATATATATATATAGTATAGAAAATGCCAAACAAAACCTAGACCTCTTAGGAACTCTAATCCTAGGACTCCCCAGCAGAGTCACCATTTTTCTGTAGCGTGCGATTTTTGTTGGTGACGCGACCACCTTACCGCAATGGTTGGAATTGGGTGCTACTTTCTGGTTTCTTATTTATCCTATGAAGCTAGAAAGGAAAGGGAAGCTATCTAAAACTAACCTTGTACTCAAATGTTTTCTTCAACAAATGCTAAGAGATTGGGGGGTCCAGAGTCAGGTTATACAAAGGGAAGTTGTAAATTACCTAGTGTATATATGGTTATCCATAGATCTTCTGTGGCATGTTTAAATACTTTCTGGTATTTACCTGTTATGGGTTGGGTTTTCTGTTGTTTTTGTGAAGGTACTGGACCTAAGGTTTTTGATTTGTGTGCTCGCTAAGATTTCACAATCTTATGTCTACGTATTCCCGTAAAGATAACTTGGAAATCAGAGCAATCGTATTTCCTCCTATTCTATGGGAGGAAAGATGTTTGGTGTCTTGTTTAAAGCCCAAGGTTGAAGCTGATTGAGTATTTTTGTGTCTTGTTCAAAGCCCAAGATTGAAGCTAAAGGGTTGACTGAGAGAGAATT
Organism: Lathyrus tuberosus; assembly: GCA_022829125.1. Classification (NCBI taxonomy): domain Eukaryota; kingdom Viridiplantae; phylum Streptophyta; class Magnoliopsida; order Fabales; family Fabaceae; genus Lathyrus; species Lathyrus tuberosus. Next base: position 95,317 of record JALAZF010000199.1, on the reverse strand, counting down.
TGTCATCTCTAAAGGGAGATATCTCACTTATTCATCACAAATTTTAGGAAATTGATTATAAGAGAAATTACTTTAACTGGGATATATGAATCCAGCAACACCATAATTTCCTTTATAAGGGTGATGTCATAAAGGAGGAAACTTTAACTCAGTATTGAGCAATGGCGTTTTTCCTTATGAATCTTTCATGCTAAGAGAGGGACATTGGCTTGGATGTAAATAATCCAGAGGCTTGCCACTTACAGCTGTTAGATGAAAGAGGAAGTTTACCAGGATAAGAGAGGGACCACAACTTGGATTTTTGAATCAACAAGTGTGGCACTTACAGCAGTTATCTGGAATTAGAGTTTTTTATTGTCCATTTTGATATGTGATGTACAGAGAAATATCTTCCTACAGAGAGAACTCTTGATTTCCTCTGAGGGGATATTGTTTTTTTATACATGCCTTGTATAAAGCCCAAGATTGAGGCTGAAAAGAGATTGACTCTTTCGTGGAATGTTTTGTCTGTCTTGTACAAAGCCCAAGATTGAGGATAAAAAAGAGATTGACTCCACTGGGGAGAGGTTTTATCTGTCTTGTACAAAGCCCAAGATTAAGGCTGACTCTATTGAGGAAAAGTCATTATATAAAGCCTAAGAGGAGGCTGGCTTCTGCTGAGGATTATTGAAGTCCAGAGACATGTCCAATATGTGTTGGGGAATCAACTCTTGTTGGGGATTTGAAGAAGAGTTGAAATATCAGATGCCTTTAGATTGTGACTCTGTTAGGGTTTTACTGATGGTAAAGGTTTTAAATTGAGTATGAAAACCTATGGAGGTTTTAACTCTGCTGGAGATTAGTGTGTTGATGAAATGATCAGGGTTTTTCCTGTTCTTTTAGGAAACTTGAGGGTTTCTTTGAGATCCAAAAGGAGATGAGACTTTCTAAGTCTACTGGTATGAAGAGGTTGACTCTTAACTGGAGGATGATCTTTGTATGATGCCCAAGAGGAGGCTAATGTTTTAAGGGATGAGAATCAACCCTAGAATGATCTAATGTTTTGGAATTTTCACTCTCCTGAGGATTGAACCAGTAAAGATGACTAAGTTTTGTCTTATACCTGTAGGAAGTCTTTGGGTCCTTGTACAAAGCCCAAGAGGAGGCTAAGAACTTTTAAGAAGCCTGAGGGTCCTTGTACTAAGCCCAAGAGGAGGCTGGGGATGCTTTTAGGAAGCCTGTGGGTCCAAACCTAAGAAAAGTTCAAGAAAGGTTTCACCGGGAATAAGTCCTTTCTTTGCAGAACAGTTCTAGGATTTGAAGAAATTCAAAAGAGGTTTCACTGGGAATTAGTCCTCTTTGGGGAATTGAATTTCTTGTTCACATAATTCTAAGTTGTTACAGTCTTGAGAAAAGTTTCACCGGGAATAATGCATTTCTCTGTTCCATATTGTATAAGCCCAAGAGGAGGCAAGACTGTATCTGGATTTTCCTATGGGGAACTAGTTTTGACCATGTTGAAAGAGTAACCACTGGTTTGATCTAAACCTAGACCTAATTGCTAGGGAAAACTCTAAGCAAGTATGTACAAGCATATATATAAACAAATATGTTTTAAAAAGATAGTGAAACTTACAATTGTGCATGCCCAAGCATAGTAACTACAGCTGCATGGTTAGTTATTCAAGAAATTGAAGAAAGTTTTGATAAAACTTTGAAATTGAATTTGGATAAAAGAAAGTTGTTTTAAAAGAAGTTTAGGGCTTATACTCAAAGAGAGGCCTAGACGAATTTTTTTGAAAAGGCGACGATCGCGTCGTGGTTTTGAAAACCACAGAGGGACTTATACAATGACTAAGGCCCAAATTATTGTATTTACAAAGAGGATGGGTCTTACACTCTATCAAGAGGCCCAAAAGTGTTTAAAAAAAAAGAAAGATGGGACTTACAACCAAAGAGAGGCCCAACTAATTTTTGTTTAACATGTGATGATCGCGTCGCGGTTTCGGAAAACACAGTGGGACTTATTCAATGACTGAAGCCCAAAAATTTATTTATGTGACAAGGGATGGGTCTTACACTCTATTAGAGGCCCAAAAGTGTTTTGAAAAATGTTTATGAGGGTGAAAATAATTAAAACCCTAATTTGATTTTAAAATGTATTTAATTTGAATAAAAATTAATTAAAATGATCAAAATTATCAAACATATATGAAAAACAAGTTGTTATATTGGATTAATGTTTGAAAAATCATGTTTTATCCATAGAATGATTTAAAAATCATTTTAATTTGAAAAATCAAGAGAAAGAAATATTTTTAAATGCTTAAAAACAAATAAAAATAAATTCTTTACAAAAATATTAAATATATAAAATAAATTACATTTTTGTGAAATTTTTGTAGAATAAAATATTTTCACATTTTTGTGAATTTTGAAAAAAAGAATCAATCAAAAATAATTAAATTTGAAGGAGAAATTAATTTTTGAAGTTGTAAAGAAAATGTGAAGAAATTAAGTGGTAAAAAAAGAGATGGCCCTCCCAAGGTTTGAATCTACGCCTTTGGGGTGGAGGGTTCAAAATTTACCAACTGAGCTATGTGCGTGTGGTGATAGAGAATGAGAGGGAGTGAATAATATGTGAAACATCCTTTGAAAATGGTTTTAAAAAATAAAACCAAAAGGTCTGGGGCGAGGGGGATTCGAACCCCAGACCTTTCGCTCGCTACACTCACAAAACCAGCTGATCAACCACTGGGGCACAATGCCAATTCAAATATATAGTGGCAATGAAATAATATATAGTAAAACTATATTTGATTCTGAAGTATGGCGCCATGGCCTTCATCTTAAACCTCATGCCAGACCAGTTTTGGTAACTTTGCAAAACCTATGCTATCTCACTCGTTTCTTGATCATTTTGAAAAATGTAAAAACGAAAATCGTGTATTTTTTAACAAGGAACATGATGGTGGTCTTTAATTTCATTTAAATTAAGTGTAGCAAGAGATATCATGTTAGAACCAGATGAACCCTAAAAAATGCAAGAACTAAATGACATCTTATACACGCAAGACAAATAGCAATTGATTGAGGGTTAATGATCTATGAGCCACCAGAATCATGATGATAACTTAAAACAACATTTATGATGCATGATTCATGGAGTTTGAAGGTTCAAGGCTTACCTCTGCAAGAAGGAATCGAATTCTACTTTGGAGGTGTTACAGATGCAAGGTGATGATCCAGACAGCTTCAATAGACCTCAAGGAATGTGTTTGTGTGATTGGAATGACTTGAATCCCTCTGAATTAAGTAGCTCGAATCCAACTACAACTTATGATGTGTTTTGATAAAATGGGGTATGACTTAGTGATCCTGGTGTTACATATGGAATGTAAGTGTTTAGATCACTTCCACATAGTGTATGTGAAGTGTTTGAATGCTTGGTTTGGACAGAATTGCTCTGATTTGAGAATTCCAAACTTTCACTCTTTAAGGACTTAGAATTTGGCAAGAAAGAGGATTGGTGAGAAAACAAGAATTGTGGTTGTTTTGGTGTGTTTTGATCAGTCATACATGTTATCTATTTATAGTATAGGAAGTTTGTCTTGGATGAACAACTTTAGATTGAAAGATAAGATCTTGGTTCAATGGTTTTGGAATGGTATCATTACCCCTAATGCAAGGTACACCAAGGTGTCCAAATAGATCAGCTACTAATTAACCAATTCCATATTTCTCAGTCATTTTTATTGTTGTTTATGTGAGCATCTTGACTGAGAGATGTCCTTTTGTTGAATGTGCACTTTTACACATAAATGCCTTTGAATTCAAGGCATAATGTGACAAAAACCATTACACCAAGTTGAAAGTGAAATTCTAGTATCAGACGTGTGATATTAAGGTGCGATGTCACAACAACACACTCTGCACAATGGACAGAATAAATAGCAAAATAACACCAAGAATTGTTGACCCAGTTCGGTTACAACCAACCTACTCTGGGGGCTACCAAGCCAGGGATGGAATTCACTACTTGTAGATATAATTTACAGACTCAACAACCCGTTGACAATCTCCTAAACTTATACTCTACTAATGACTTCCTACCTAAGAACCCACTTAGGTATGAGAACACCACTCAATCCCTTACAAACACTCAAAGAGACCACTTTGAGTAACCTTGATCTTACTTCACAGCTTCGATCAAGCAACCACTCTCTATTGCTTCACAGCTTCTAGAGAGGACAGAATACGACACAGCAATTCACCCTAGAATTCTGGTTATACAACTCATACAAAATACTCAAGACACTCAGCCTCTGCTCTTGTTCTTCTCTCTGTATTTCTGTCGCTTTTTCCTTTGGTCTTGTGCGCTTTATATAGCTCCTTGAATTGGTCTTGGACTTGCTACAATATCTCCCAGAATTGTTATTTAAAACTGAATATTTAAAACAGATTTTCTCCTAAAATCTTTTTAAATCTTCAACCTTTTAAATCTCCTACAAATCTGCACCAGATCTCCTATGCAGCAGGAAATATCTATCCCAAGATATTTGCATCCTATGAGACAACTTGCTCTCCACAATTCCAGCTAATACGCAACCCTAACAACATCACAGCCTGCTGTTGTTGATTCTGCAGATCTAATGTCACAACATCACCTATGTGACATCAGACATCCAACTTCAGCAATTAAATACTTAACACAGCCCAGTGTTAAGACTTCAGTGTTGCAACATCAGTACCTTGACATCAACATTGAACATACCTTGTTTTACCAAAATTCCAGCCAATCCAGAAACGGAAAAACTTCAATCAATAAATCATTTTGAAACTCTTATCAGTAGCAGTTTGACAATTTTCATAGTCTTCATCACTTGATCTACTGCAGCACCATCTTCATTATTGACAACAGCCAATTGGTGCTCCCCCTCAAAAATATGAACCAGCATCACAGCTGTTCTGTAGCTCACAATGTGCAGCACTTCTCCTCCTTGATGTCTGCTTGGCTGCACTCTTCAAATGCTATGATATCTTCACTAGCTCAGTCAAAACTCCCCCTTAATATCTGCATCACATTAGCAGTATTTGGCTATTTTCTCCCCTTTTTAGCCACAATTAGGCAAACTTCAGTTAGAAGCCCTATTAACTATAGTCAGTACACCCTAGCTCTCATTGTTAGCCTCACAGTTAGCAACCAGGCAAAACAAATCATAGAAGGAAACTAAAAACACAAACAGGTGCATATAGCAGCATAGTATTCAAGTTACAAAACCAAGCACATTAAGTGTTGAAACAAAGACATAAAATAAAGCTAACACTACTAAATAAGAAGGCAAACATTAAAAGCTTGAATTATCTGAGCTGAGATCATCATTATCTTCTTCATCACCAGGTCCATCATCAACATCCTTCCTTGTGTTGGCTGCTTCACCTTCCTTTGCTGCCAATCTCAGTGTCATGACAAGTCTTTCAATTTTTAGTTTCCTTTTATTACTAACTCTTATGACTTCATCTAACTCCTTGCAAGCCTCCTCTAGTTCTGTAATCAACCCAGTCTTGGCTGGTGACTATTGTGATGTTGAAGCAGATGTCTTGACACTGTCAGGAACATGTTTTACTTCAAACAACTTGGAATGAACTGACAAGGCAGGCTTCCTTTTGCAAACAACATCTGAATGTTGTAGAATTCCAGGATGTTGAGACAAGATAATCCCACAAATGAGAGAGGGAAAAGCAATGGGCATCTTCACAGCATTTGTAGCAGCATGCTTAATAGTATGATCATAGATGTAGGAGCCACAATCAATTCTTTGCTTTGTCCCAACTGAATAAATTATCTTCCCCAATCCAACAAAAATTGTGGTCTTGTGACTAGTAGGAACCCAGTTGACAACACATATTCTATGCAGAATGGCATATTTGACACTCAACCAACTGGCTAACAGCTTTCCTTTTTCGGGCCAAACATCTACCTGACCACCAGTGATTTCTTTGCATATAACATTATTGGAGACTTCTAATTCTCCATAATCTTCCTCACTTCTTCCTAAGTAGGCATTGATCACTTTAGGAGAGAACCAGACACACTTACCCCTGATGGTAACTCTTCTGAAGGTTAGGCTCTTGCTGTCATTTATAGATTCAGGGATATTAACTATGAATTCTCTTACCAGTCTATCATAGCAATTATTCAACCCTGACATAGTCCTTATGAGACCATCACACTTAATTAGGTCTACAATTTCAGTAGACTCTAAGTCTTCTGCTACTACCTCTCTTTCCAGTGATATCCTTCTTTGGCTCACACAATTCCACATGGATGCACAGTGAGATGAGTTGTGATCAGGCACTTGATTAGTAGCTGGGTTGATGTTTTGAGCATCACTCTCAAAATCTGACTCTTCCCTGATTCTCCTCTTCTTGCCAGACCTGGCAACTTTGGTCCACGATTTGGGAGAGTCTGTAACTGAAGTCCTTTTCTTATCCTTCCTTCTTCCAATTCTATCATTATCAGATGAGTCCTTAATCTCTATAACCTCAACCTGTTCCTTCCCTTTACCCCTGTGACTTTCATTCCTAGGGGACGATGTTCTGACATAAAAGCTGACATCAGTGTCATCAGGATCTTCACCTTCAGCTTCTTGACTCAGGGCATGTCTTTGAAGATTTTTGTCCTCACCTTGAGAGTCGACTTGTTCAGCAGGTATTTGCCTTAAAGGGACAGAAATCCCTTTCACCCGTATCCCCTTCTCAAGGATTTTGGTGGCAAGCTGTTCCAAATGCATGTCTACATCAAACTTCTCCTCAACAGCTTGAGAGGATTATGACCTAGCTTCAGTTTTATTCACCGTGGTTGAGGGTTTAGGGTTACCTGACTCGGGAAGAGCAATAGAAATGTGTTCTTCGGAAGAAACCCTAGTTCGTACCTGCTCAGAGTTCTTGGAAGGGAAAGACATCGTTCCTTTGTAACAGACTAGGTTTAGAGAAGAACTTTCTATTCTGTTGAGATTTAGGGAGATGAAACGTTGCGATGAGAATGCTTTGGTAAGTCTTGATGTAGTATCAATATGGTAAGGCGCCTGATTTTGAATACTCTTTAAAGACCAATTACTAATTTTATCCCTCCATAAAGACTTTCCTTTTAAATAATTTACATCAGGACTCATTAACTCTGAGTGACATTTCAGTATCCTGATGTCATAGTCTGATGTTATAACATTAACTTGAACATCATTAGTTGAATTTCCTTCAAGAGAAACCCACTGATAGCAGTTATCCTTGGTTCTGGCTCCCTTCATAACAATCTGATTATGCTCATCAGAAACCACACACTCATGCTTAGTGTAGTTTACCTTGTAACCTTCATCACACAACTGGCTTATGCTGATCAAATTTGCATTTAATCCACTGACAAACAGAACATTGTCAAGTTCAGGTATACCATCACTTTTCACTTTCCCAACTCCTGCAATAACACCTTTTTCTCCATTGCCAAAAATAACTTCAAGAGGGGGGCAAGGTCTAAATTCAGCAAACATGGATCTACATCCAGACATGTGTTTGGAACACCCACTGTCAAAATACCATGTTCCTTCTTTAAACTCTCTGTCAGCCATGTGAGCCAGTAAGCACTTCACCTTCTCCTTAGGTACCCATTGTTTAACAACTTTGGGCCTGTACTCTCTCCATCTGTTTTGAGGTTGAGGGTATCCATGTAGCTTGTAGCAAGAGTACTGCATATGTCCAAATCTTCCACAATAATAGCATCTCACCCTTTCATCTCTGAATCTTCTGCCATGATGAGATTGCTTAGGCTGCCAGCCATAATGTGGTCTCCTCCTACCATAGCTGGCCTGCCTTCTATTATGTTGGAATCTTCTCCCATAAGAAGGCTGAGAACGCTGTTTCCTGGATTGTCTCACATGATGGTGTGGCTTTCTTCTTCCATAGAAATGAGGAACAGCATTGGTGTATCCATATCCATAACCAAACCAGTTGTCCTGATGTTGAGACACCTGATGAGACATGTGCTATTTGAACTGAGCAGCTTGCATGCTCTTGTGGTATTGTGGGGGTATATAATGACTAGCTCCTTGAGGCTGCATCTTCCTCTGTTGGGGACCAGTCTTCTTCTCAATCTTCTTAGGTTGTGAAACATCAGCTTTCTTAGGGGTAGGATCCTGCTTCTTTGGCTGATGTTGAGATAAAAGTTGTGACACTTCCTTCTTTGAACCTGAAGTGCTTTCTTCTGAAGTTCCCTTATCCTCAGCCACATAACCTATCCCAGCTTTGTCTCCAGCAGCTTTTTCTGACTGAAGGATCTTATCAAGAGTATCAGTACCACAGCTCAACATCCTAACAGACTTGGTAATTTGATCAAGGTGAGCTCTAACAAGCACCACTTCATTTTCCAGATCAGTCTTTTCATTCTCTAGCTGAGCAATCTGTTGCTTGTGGCACTTGTTTTCTTGACAAATCTCAGCACTTTTTAAACACAGCTCTTGATAAGTAGATGCTAACTCCTCATAAGTTACTTCTCCATCACTAGAATCATCATAAAAAACAACAGCTCCTGTTAGGGCTCTAACATGCTTTGCTGACTCACCTTCACTTTCACTATCTGAGTCAGACCAGGAAACCGTCATGTCCTTCTTTTGCTTTTTCAAGAAGGTGGGGCATTCTTTCTTGACATGTCCATACCCTTCACACTCAAAGCACTGAACTCCTTTATCTTGGGCAGTTTTCTCTTCATCCTTCTTGCTGGTGTCAGAAGTCATGTTCTTGACATTAGGCCTGGAGTTATTGTTCATTCTCTTAAACACTTTGGTGAACTGTCTTCCCAACATAACTATAGCCTGAGATAGATCCTCCTGAGATCCAGAACTCTTCCCTTTCTCTTCTTCACCATTTGACACCAGGGCTATACTCTTTGGCTTCTTTTCTGGTTCTTCCTCATTCAACCCAAGCTCAAAAGTTTGAAGAGATCCAATGAGCTCATCTACTCTCATCTTGCTGATGTCTTGTGATTCTTCTATGGCAGTAACCTTCATCTTATACTTCTTAGGAAGGGATCTAAGGATCTTCCTTACAAGCTTTTCATCTGACATTTTCTCACCAAGAGCACTGGATGCATTAGCCAGCTCCAGCACATTCATGTGGAAGTCATGAATAGTCTCATCATCCTTCATCTTCAGGCTTTCAAATTTTGATGTTAAAATCTGAAGTCTTGACATCTTGACTCTAGATGTTCCTTCATGTGTTGCCTGCAAAATATCCCACGCTTCCTTAGCAACTTCACAGGTGTTGATTAACCTAAAGATATTCTTATCCACTCCATTGAAGATGGAATTTAGAGCTTTGGAATTTCCAAGGGCAAGCTCATCTTCCTCCTTGGTCCACTCTTCTTCAGGCTTAGGCTTAGAGGTGCCTTCTTTATCTTTGTCGGCATCATCTTTCTCACACATGACAGGTGCTTTCCATTCTTTAATAACAGCCTTCCAAGCCCTGCTGTCCAAGGATTTTAAGAAGGTGGTCATCCTAGGCTTCCAATAATCATAATTGGATTCATCCAAAATAGGGGGTCTGTTGACGAATCCTCCAACTTCTTTGTCCATCTTTACACCAGAAAGTAACTTCCCTAGATCTCACCCAGAGACAGACAGGATGCCTGCTCTGATACCAATTGAAATTCTGGTATCAGACGTGTGATGTTAAGGTACGATGTCACAATAACACACTCTGCACAATGGACAGAATAAACAGCAAAATAACACCAAGAATTGTTGACCCAGTTCGGTTACAACCAACCTACTCTGGGGGCTACCAAGTTAGGGATGGAATTCACTACTTGTTGATATAATTTACAGACTCAACAACCCGTTGACAATCTCCTAAACTTATACTCTACTAATGACTTCCTACCTAAGAACCCACTTAGGTATGAGAACACCACTCAATCCCTTACAAACACTCAAAGAGACCACTTTGAGTAACCTTGATCTTACTTCACAGCTTCGATCAAGCAACCACTCTCTATTGCTTCACAGCTTCTAGAGAGGACAAAATACGACACATCAATTCACCCTAGAATTCTGGTTATACAACTCGTACAAAATACTCAAGACACGCAACCTCTGCTCTTGTTCTTCTCTCTGTATTTCTGTCGCTTTTTCCTTTGGTCTTGTGCGCTTTATATAGCTCCTTGAATTGGTCTTGGACTTGCTACAATATCTCCCAGATTTGTTATTTAAAACTGAATATTTAAAACAGATTTTCTCCTAAAATCTTTTTAAATCTTCAACCTTTTAAATCTCCTACAAATCTGCACCAGATCTCCTATGCAGCAGGAAATATCTATCCCAAGATATTTGCATCCAATGAGACAGCTTGCTCTCCACAATTCCAGCTAATACGCAACCCTAACAACATCACAGCCTGCTGTTGTTGATTCTGCAAATCTAATGTCACAACATCACCTATGTGACATCAGACATCCAACTTCAGCAATTAAATACTTAACACAGCCCAGTGTTAAGACTTCAATGTTGCAACATCAGTACCTTGACATCAACATTGAACATACCTTATTTTACCAAAATTCCAGCCAATCCAGGAACTAACAGAAAGCTTTCTTGACTCCTTGACTCAAATTTTTAGGTTTTGTCTTGATTCCTTCTGTTATGCAATGAATGTGAGAGGCATTGATCATTGCTCTTGACAAGAAAAATCGTGTGTGGCAAGTAATAACCAAAACTGTTTTGCAAAACAGTTTGTAACAAGGTGTATTGCAACTTCCATAATCTCTTGCTAAAGTGGAGTTATCTCATGCTCTTAAGCTCTTTGGAATTCTTGTATATCCTACTTTAACTTTGATGTCCACCAATGGTCTTGGTTCATCTTGGTTCATGATGAAAAATAACCCTAAAGTTGGTGAAAAACCAAGACAGATTCTGTCCCAAAATTTTCACTAAGTGTTGGAAAAAGTGGTCATTTTCATGTTTTTGTGATTTTGATCAATCCATGATGATATGGAATCTAATGTAGTTTAAACTTTTGAAGTATCTCATGTGAACTTTCATTTGATCTTTGTATGAAAGAAAAAAGCCTTGGGGTTTGGGAGTTATGACCTTGCAAAGTTGGTATCAAATCCATTTTGTTTCATAACTTAGAAAACTTTAAGTTCCTTATGGTTGCCCCTTTTGCAAGTAACCCTATTTTTCTTGATGGATTATGATCAAAACAATACATTAACATTGTTTTTTACTTAGGGGAGCCATATTTGTGAAAACATTCAAAAAGTCAAACTTGATTTTGGACACAACTGACTTTTTGTCAGATGAGTTCCAAATTGTGTGATATTCTATGCAATCAAGCTCTTGACCTAATTCAAACCTAATGGATGGATTCCATAGGTGTTTTAGAGTGTCTTGAATCATTTCCCAAGGTTTGAGAACATGTCTTGGTCCAAAGTCAAAGGTACAGTTGACTTTTTCTTCAAAACCCTAATTGTGGTCCAGATGAATTTGAAACTTGTGAATCAAGCTTCTTGGATCAATCCATTGTTTTAAATGGATCAATGTGGTGTATTTGAGATCTTCAAAACATGTCTTGAGGTCTTGGTTCATGTCTTGCTCCAAAAGTCAACTTAGGGGTAAATTAGGTCAAGAAACCCTAATTCCTGATTTTTGATGAATGCATCCCCTAAGGCTATTTGACTTGATGATTAGGTCCATGAGGCCCCTTTGATATTATTGACTCATGTTTTGAAGTATTGGCTAATGCCAAGATGAAAATTTTCATCTAGAGGCCTTAGTCGACCAAAACCCTAATTTGGTGAGACTGGCAATCTTGAGGCTTGATCCACTTGGAATGTTGCAACCTTGTGGTTAATCCTTGATGTGGGAGACCTCTTGATCCTTCATGGGTGTTTAAGAGGTTAGAAAAGTTGAAGATCATGTCAATTCTTAATTATTTTTTGTCTAAGTGCTCCGAGAGGGCTCAAAATCCTAATTCTTGATTGAAGTGACTGCTCAACAATCCTTGAGAAGATTGATGAGGTATGATGGTGCATCCATATTGTGGTGATGATTTGCATAATGATGGGAAATCTTGGTGGTCAAAATTTGGAGTATTATATAAGGTTCCTTTATCCTTTTGTGACATTGCTCTGAGCTGGGTATCTGGTGTCATGTCCAAGTTGTATTTATACTACTAAACAAAGGCTGCCCCAAGATCTCTGAAAGTATTGATCTTGGTGCAGTTTAAACCCATGTACCGTTTGAGTGTGGCACCGGTTAAATTGTCTTGGAAGTAATGAATTAGTAGTTGTTGATTTTCTGTCTGGGTAGACATTTTCCGAGCGTACATCACCAAATGACTTTGAGGGCAAGATTTGCCTTTGTATTTTTCAAAGTCAGGTACCTTGAATTTGTATGGTATCTTTACGTTAGGGACCAAACAAATGTCACCGACGTCTTTACCAAATAAGTCCTGACCGCGAATGTCATGCAGTTCCTTCTGCATTTCCAAGAATTGTTCCTGGAATTCATTCATCTTTTCGTATACTTCTTCGTTTCTGCCAGCAGTGGCCTGCATAATCTATTCCTCAGGGATAGTGTGCACCACTGGTTATGGTATACTCATTACGGCGGTAACTCTTGGCAATTCGGTGACCTGAAGTTTATAACCTTCATGAGTTTCTTCTATAACCCTTGCATCTTCATTTACCTGAAGTTTGTAACCTTCAGGTCTGGCGGTTCCTGCTACGGCTTTCGGGTCTTCAGTGACCGGTGGGATGTATCCTTCAGGTATAAAGTTGAGAGGCATGCCCCAGGGAAATCCTTTAGGCATGTTGTACTGAGGATGACTGCCAGGTGTCTCAAATGCTGGTGTGGATGTAATCTCCGAGATTACAGTCCTTTGATGTCGTTGTTCCTGGGCTGCTGCCAGGGAAAGCATGTCGTTGTGGAGTTTCTCCAAACTCTCCTTTAGAATGTTGATTTCTTCTCTCAGCTCTCTGTTATCTTCCTCGAGATCGTTCATTTTCTTTTGTCGATTGGCCCGAGTATTGTACGAATGAGACAGTTTGAATCTAGAGTGCAACACATATGTGAGACTCAAAGACAAAGATGTGTTATACGAGAATGATGAATGATATGCAAAGTATGTTATATTTTTCAGTTTTTGTTTTCAAAAGAACTCTTAACAATTATATTGCAAATATCATATAGCGGGGGAGACCCTTTTATTGAACTCGAAAGATTGCAGTATTTAACAAGGAAAAGTACAGTATTTTACAAAGTACGATAAGGAAAATTAGGCCTATGGATCCTGAGTTCTCTCTGAGGAGAGCTCAGATGCTGGTTCCTGAAATTTTATTTTCTTTGTTCCTCCTGACTTTCTATGGCATGCTGCTATAATATCTCAACCAGGGCATCCTTTTCCTTTAGCAGTTCCTGAATCTTGGTACATTCCAAATTAAAAATCTAGTACTTATTTTTCCAAGAGTTCTTCTCGCGTTGGACTTTGTTAAGAGCGACCTGAAGTTTTTTCGCATCAAACATGAAATAAAGGATAGATTACTTTAAGGGAAAAACTTCTTGACAAGTGTAAGGCATCCTTAGTTAGATGGCTCTAGTTTGTACCCAGTGGAGGTAAGGTTCTGCAGAGATCCAGTTTGACCTCCCAAGGGACTCTCTCCCTTTCCTGTGAATATGTTGCCAGGCATGCACTATTTCTTTCTCTAGTGCCCTGTCATTTTCTCCTTCCTTGAAGAAAAGACCTTCCAGATGAGCATTATGTGGGATATTCTTCATCGGGTATCCAAGTTGACGGCGAGCTAAAATTGGATGAAAGTTGATCCCTCCTTTAGTACCAATGAAGGGTACATTGGGGAAATTTCCACATTTGTCGATGATTTTTATCCCGTCATAGATCCGATTGTACCAATCTATGTCGGAGTTGGTAAGAGACATAATCTTCTGCGACCATCGCATATTACTCTCGTGATCCCAAAAAGCAGCAGACTTGGGTAAGTGGGAAATAAACTATTTGTAGAGTAATGGTACACAGCATGTGATCATCCCTCCACTGTACAAATTCCTTAAGTGTACAGAATGATAAGCATCCGCGAGTAAGGTTGGAACCGGGTTCCCAATTAAGAATATCTTAACAACATTGGTGTCGACGAAGTTGTCAATGTTGGGAAAAAGGAATAACCCATATATGAGCAGAACAAAGACATCCTCGAAAGTAGTTATATTTCCTATACTAGCAAAGTATATGGCTTTCTCCATCAGGAATTTAGCTGGTAAACCCTGGATTCCTCATTTGGCGGTCATGTGAGTCCTGACTTCTGATTCATCCAAAGAGATTGCTCTTGCAATGGCTAGGTCTTTTGGAATTTCTTCCAGTCTAGAAAATGGATCTTGATTAGTGATAGGTAAATCAATCAGGTGGGAGTACTCTTCCAATGTTGGTGTAAGCTGGTAACCTGGAAAAGTGAAGCAGTGGTAAACCAGATCGTAGAATTGAACTAGTGTAGACAGGATCTCTTCAACCATGTTGACTTTTAAAAGGGTCAACAGTCCTCCGTGCTTAGCTCTATAAGCTTCGGGATTAGTAATCATCCTTCCCAATTTCCTTAGGTCTTCCAGTTTTGGAACCTTGAAGGTGTACTTATTCATTTTTCTTCTTCCGAAATCCATAACGCAACCTCTCTCTTATATCTGCAATTATTATTTCAGTTCTTTTAGAAAAAAGATTTTTTCTTATTTTAAAAAGGGGTTTTTAATGAATGCATGGATGCATGAATGCAGCAAACAAAAACATGTGAAAACATGGGTTTAGGGGTTCATTGTCACGAGCATGGAGCCATGGATCTACCCATCCCCAAAGGTATGTACTAATAGGTCAATTTTTGTACTTGTAGAACGAGTTCTAGCAAAGGTTCCCAAAATCATTGACCCCTCTTAGGGATATTAACAGCAAGCCGATTGACTCAAGAGAGCTGTAATATCTTAAGATGAATCTCCTTTGAGTGTAGTATCGCGTATCAACTATTCCCGATAGTCACCGCACTACCTAATGGTTTATTGGTTAAATGTCTACTAAATCCTCAGCTTCAAGGGTAACCCAATGGGATAAAACAATGCTTTCACGACATGCTCGTTCAACATTGGTAAATCCACGCGGGCACCTCCACTGATTCGGTGGACTCTCAAGTCAGCTTGGTCGGGATTCACTCCCTATAAGCCTCCCCGAATATGCCACCACTTATCTTAATGTTCTCTCGGACTCACCACATACGTATTAATCGCATTCCCCCAGATAACAGTAATTTAAACACGGGTACCAAATAATATGACAACAGATGATATATATATATATATGTATATATATATATATATGTATATATATAAGAAAGCAAGTAAAATAACAGAAAAATAAAAGCAAAGCAAATCCTAGACCTCTTAGGAACTCGAATCCTCTATCATCCCCAGCATAGTCGCCATTTTTCTGTAGCGTGCGGTTTTTGTCGGTGACGGGACCACCTTATCGCAGAGGGTTTGGGGTGCTACTTTCTGATTTCTGTATTTATCCTATGAAGCTGGAAAGGAAAGGGAAGAAATCTAAAACTAACCTTGCACGCAAATGTTTTCTTTAACAAATGCTAAGAGATCGGGGAACGGGGTCTGGTTATACAAAGGGAAGCTATTAACACCCAGTGTATCTATGGTAATCCATAGGAACCTTCTTTTGCATGTATTTCTGTTAACTTTAAATGCGTTCTCGTGTTTATCTGTTGTGGCTTCGAAAAGTTTCTCCTTTGGGAGAATTGAGAGAATGTTTTTGTGGTTTTCGGGTTTTCTGTTGTTTTTGGGAAGGTACTGGACCTAAAGTTTTTTTATTTGTGTGCTCGCCAAGATTTCGCAATCTTATGCCTACGTATTCCCATAAAGAGACTTGGGAAATCAGAGCGATGTTAGTTCCTCCTATTCTCTGGGAGGAAAAATATTTGGTGTCTTGTTTAAAGCCCAAGATTGAAGTTATTTATGTATTTGTGTCTTATTCAAAGCCCAAGATTGAAGCTAAAACGATGGTTGAGAGAGAATTTGTCATCTCTAAAGGGAGAATATGTCACCTATTCATCACAAAATGTCAGGTAATTGGTTATAAGGGAAATTACTTTAACTGGGATATGTAGAATCCAGCATGTAGCGAGCGATTTTGGACGTGGTTCTTAAGCACTGTCGCTCTGGGGTTACTACAGGTTGATTCATTTTTTATCCTATTGAGCTGACTAAGGAAGGGAAATAGATGTCTCCAATTAACCCTGCTTGCATAGTGAGTTTAAACAGCGGTCTGTTAGGTTACGGATGCTATATGGTAATGGGGCCTTTTTCTTCTTACTTTGTTTAGAACGAAACACCGGGAATGTTCATGGGGAGTTTTGTTAGGATGCTAGGACTGATGCTTTTCATTTGATATATGAAGGTACAGGATTTGGGGCTTTGGATTAGTGTGCTCGCTAAGATTTTTATTTCAATCTTATGCCTACGTATTCCCGTTTACCGAAACAGGGAAATCAGAGCGATCGTAGTTCCTCCTATTCTATGGGAGGAAATGGTGTTTTGGTGTCTTGTTCAAAACCCAAGACGTGAAGCTGAAAAGGTGGTTTATATCTTGTTCAAAGCCCAAGATGTGAAGCTGAAGGGTCTATTTGTATCTTGTTCGAAGCCCAAGATGTGAAGCTAAAAAGGTGTTGTCTTCAGAGAGAATTTGTCATCTCTAAAGGGGGTCTGTTTGTCACAACTGTTGGGTGACTGACTATAAAGAAGGATTACTTTAACCGGGATATGTGAATCCTAGCAATGCCATAATTTCCTTTATAGGGGGTTTTAACCTGGAAGAAAAGACTTTAACTCAGTGTAGAGCAATGCTATCTTTCTTTAGGAATTTCTCATGCTAAAAGAGGGACAGTGGCATGGATGTAAATAATCCAGAGGCTTGCCGCTTATAGCGATTATTTGAAAGGAGTTGTTGATGTTTGTATCCTGTGAACGAGGCACATGCTTTGATGCTAAAAGGTTGATTGACTTAACCGGGGTTTTTCTTATACAAAGCCCAAGAGGAGGCTATTGACCCAACAAGAGAATGCTTTTGTGTCTCGTACGAAGCCCGAGAGGGAGGATAAAGGTTGACTCAACAAGAGAGTCTTTTTATATATGTCTTGTACGAGGCCCAAGACGGAGGCTAAAGGGGTCGACTCAACAAGAGAGTCTTTTGTACTCAACAAGAGAGTGATTTTGTATCTCGTACGAAGCCCGAGATGGAGGCTAAAGGTTGACTCAACAAAAGTGTCTTTTATACTCAACAAGAGAATGTTTTTGTATCTCGTACGAAGCCCGAGAGGGAGGCTAAAGGTTGACTCAACAAGAGAGTCTTTTTGTATCTCGTACGAAGCCCGAGATAGAGGCTAAAAGGATTGTTGTTTCAGTTGAGTGACAGGTCCAGTAGGTTAGTTAAAAGAGAAAATTAGTTCTTATAAAGAGACTGATTAAAGGTAAGGCTATGCTTTGAGATTGATCAGAGGATCAGGGTTATTTCCTGTTCTTTAAGGAAATGGGGAATCCAAAGGGTATTGGAGACTGTCTGAGTCTACTAGTGTTTTTCCCTACTTGAGAATGCTTTCAAGACTCAAGGAGATTAGACTGTCCAAGTCTAGAGTTTTATCTTTTGTACTATGCTTAAAGAAATAGTAGTAGTACGTTCACGGTAGAAAGATCTAGTCTTTTTGAAAGACTGTTCTATTAAGATGACTAATTTCTATTCCTATACCTCTAGGAGGTCGTCGGGACAATTTGTACGAAGCCCAAGAGGAGGCTGGAAACTTTTAAGAAGCCGAGGGACAATTTGTACAAAGCCCAAGAGGAGGCTCTCTTCCCGAAGGAAGAATCCTTATACGAAGCCTAAGAGGAGGCTGTGAATACTTCTAAGAAGCCGTAGGGTCCTTGTACAACGCCCAAGAGGAGGCGGGGATGCTTTTAGGAAGCCTGTGGTTCCCTAAACTCCGAGAAATTCAAGACAGACTATTCACAAAGAATAGATCAAGCCAGGAAAGTCTGAGAATTTAGAAGAAACTCAAGAGATACCATTCATGGAGAAAAGATCATCTCTGGGGAGTAGATTTTCTTTGACAATTTCTAAGAGTGACAGTCTGAGAAAGGGTTCACCGAGAATGCTGCCTTTCACGTCTCCATATTGTTTAACCCCAAGAGGAGGGAAGACTGTATCTGGTAATCCTATGGGGATCTAGTTTTGACTGTATTTAAGAGTGACCAACAGGGCTTAGTTCTAGACGTAGTTGCCGGGGAAACTCTAAATATCTATACTAGTATTACACAGTTGATATGATTTTATGAAAGAAGACTTACAGTGAAACAGCCCCACAATACAGTTTATATGTATATAAAAGAAGATAACGAAAGCATATAAACACTTACTCGGTTGTAGAGCTTCCATGCTGTTTGGTTAGTTGTTCAATAAAGAAAGATTGAAAACAACAGTATATTCAAAATTTAAAGGAGAAAGTATTTTGAAAAGATGTTGGGGCTTACAACTCAAGGAGAGGCCCAAGGTTTATCAGTGATCGCACTGTCGTTTTGTACAGAGGGACTTATACAAGTGACTGAGGCCCAAGAAAGGTTTTCTGTACAAGGGGATGGGTCTTACACTCTCTCAAGAGGCCCAAGTGTTTAAAGAAAAAGAATGGGGCTTACAACACGAGGGTAGGCCCAGATGATTGGTTTTTTTATTGGTGATCGCGTCGAGGTTTTCTTTTAACGCAGGGGGACTTATACAATGTCTTAGGCCCAAAAAGTTTTGGTTAAAAGGGGATTGGGTCTTACACTCTAATAGAGGCCCAAAAGATTTATTTTTGTACAAGTGGTGGGGCTTACAGCTCAAGGAGAGGCCCAGGGTCATTTGTTTGAAAATGGCGATCGCGCCGAGATTTTTGAAAACGCGGTGGGTCTTATACAATGCATTGAGGCCCAAAATGGTTTGGTTTTCAAAGGGGGTTGGGACTTACACTCTAATAGAGGCCCAATGATTTTGAATGGGTCTTATAGCTCGAGGAGAGGCCCAGGGTTTGTTTTTCAACGGACGATGATCGCGTCAAACTTTTTGAAATACAACGGGACTTATACAATAAGTGAGGCCCAAAAATAGGTTTGTATTTACAAAGGATTGGGTCTTACACTCTATTAGAGGCCCAAAAGTGTTTGAAATTATTTGATGAGGGTGAAAATCAATGAAACCCTAATTTGTTATTCTTTAAAAGTAAATATTTAAAGAAAATCAAATAAAATACCAAATAAGTTTGAATAAACCATTTGTGATTTTTGTTTAAGGTTTGAGAAATGAGGGATTAATCACAAGGTGAATTAAAACTCGCTTGGTTTTGATTTTCAAAGTAAATATTCACTTTTAAAATGTTTAAAAACATTAAAAAGGAATTTATTCACAAAAATACTAATTATATTAAATAAATAATATAAACTTAATTTTTTTGTGGAATAAAATATTTCAACATTTTTGTGATTTTTTGCAAAAAGAACCAATAAAAAATAATTAAAATTGAAGGAGTTATTAATTTTCCAATTAATTAATAAAACATGAAAATATTGGAAAAAATAACAAAAATGTGAGAAAACACAAAATGGCATGGGTGGGGTTTGAACCCACGACCTCAAGGTTATAGGGCGCGCGCCTTACCACTGGGGTGGTGATACATCCATTGATTGAAGTGAAACCACAAATATACAAGGCATGCCTTGTTTTCTAGGCCTGGCCAAGGCAAGGCAAGACAAGTTTTGCCATGAAACGGGAAGGTCCATAACTTTCTCATTTTTTAATGGTTGGGGACAAAATTTATATGCATCTGGCCTAGAATTTTACAAGGAATCCAATGGTAGTGGTATTTTTTTTCAGATCATACTCCCTCCTCAAAACCCGATAGTGGTTTTGAAAAATGCCTATAATTGCATTTTCTATGCTACACTTTGATACATGCATGAATTACATGATGAATTGGTTCAAACACAACATATATAACATGTATGAGGTGTGTATGATCAGTGGACTTCAAAGCAATGCATATTTTGGAAAGTTCAAGTCATGATGCTTACCTCTTTTTGAGCTTTTGGAGTTTTCTGTGCAATCTGCCAAACTTCTTGTTCCAGAAATGGTTTGATGCTTTTGACACTCTCAAATGATCCCTTAGAAGCTTTGAGGATGGTTGGAATCAGCTGGAACCTGCAAAAACACAAACTGGCCCTTTCTTGCAAAAGGGGTTAAAATGACCAAAATAACAACTCTCTCAAATGGTGTTCCAGATGGGGGGAACCATTTGGGACAGTTCAAGGATGTTATTTGGAGTGTGTTTGAGGTTTTATCTGGTTTGGAAAGTGACTGAATCAAAACATGGCTTGAAAAATGCACAAAAGGCCTATTTTGAGGTTTTGAGAGGTGACTTTGTGATTTTGGTGTTACAGGTCACTTTTGATAGTTTGGATCACCTACATATGATGTTTATGAGGTGTTAGGATCATGAGTTATGATGGAAATGCTCTCTAACTCAAAAACTCAGAGTTACCTTGCTAAAGAAGGCATTTTGGCCTAAAGAGGGGGATTTTGAGGAAAGCATCTGTTTGATGGCTTTGGTGTACTCAAACTGGGCATAAATGAGCTCTATTTATAGTAGAGCAAGTTTTTTTGGGATCAATAGTGAATGGCAACTGCAACAGAGGTTTGGCCAATGGTTGCACTTTGGAATCCAAGTCTCCTCTAGCCATTGACTAGAGGTTAGGGCACAGGGCTGTGGTTCCCTTGGTCTTGGATAAGTCTTGACTGAATTCAGTTGCAAATGGCTCAGTCCATGCCACCTTGGTGTATGCATTGAATGCTCCAATCCAAAATTGGAGTCTTGTCCCTCTTTTAGGCAATTATAGCTTTGGCATGCTACTTCTTGTTCCAAGGACTTTGGAGGCTTGGCTCAGTGTTTGTCCCCTTTAGATTTGATCCTCAGATGTGTCCAAAGTGATGACAAGGCTTGGAATTATCTGATTTTGCCAAATCGAGCAAAAATGCAAAATTCTGCCTAGCCTTGGCAGTTTTCAGCAAGGCATATTGCCATTGTCATATCTCATGGCCCAAGTGGAATTTGGTGATGTTCTTGGCCATTTTGGAAAGCCCTCATATGATACAACAACTGTTTGATCATATTTGGTTTTGATACTTTTTGGATCCAAGTGAAAAATTCCCCTACATTTGGAAAAAAGTGAAGGCAGATTCTGACTTAGTGAAAATTTCACAAAGTGTTGGAAAAAGTGACATTTTCACTTTTTGTGATTTTGATCATTCCATAACTCAAAATCCATGATGAATTTGTAAGGAGGTCAGTTCAAAGCTTTTGTAGAGGGTAATGAGAGCTACAAATCTAGCTTTGGATGGGAAAAAATGGCCTTGTGGTTTAGGAGTTATGATCCTTCAAAGTTGGTACCCTTGCCACTTTGTTTATAACTTAGAAAATTTTCTAAGTTTTTATGGTTACCCCTTTTACAAGCTATCCCACTTTTCTTGATTTTTCTTGATGAATGATGATTCAAATCATACATTAACATCATTTTAGGGTTAAAAAACCATTTTTTTTGAAAAATCTCAAAAAGTCAAAGTTGACTTTTGTGCACAGTTGACTTTTTGTCAGATGAATTCCAAACTGTGCGATCCTTTAGGAAATCATGTCCTTGACCTAAATCAAACTTGATGGACATGTTCCATGGGTATTATAGGGTATATTGAATCATGTCCTAGGGTTTGGGAGCATGTCCTGGTCAAAAGTCAAAGCTACAGTTGACTTTTTACTCAAAACCCTAACGGTGGTACTGATGAAATTGAGACTTGCTGCTCAAGCTTCCTGGATCAATCCATTGTTAAAAATGGATCAATGTGGTATGTTGGAGACCCTCAAATCCTCTCTTAAGGTCTTGGCTCATGATTTTTCCTAAAAGTCAACTTAGGGGTGAATTAGGTCAAGAAACCCTAATTCCTGATTTTTGATGTATGCATCCCCTGAGGTCAAATTGACTTGATGCTTGGGCCCATGAGGTTCCATGGAGTATTTTAGGATATGCTTTGAAGCATTGGCTCATGCCCAGAGGACAATTTCCATCTGGAGGCCCGGGTCGACCAAAACCCTAATTTGGTGACACTGGCGATCTTGAGGCTTGATCCACCTGGAAGGGAGCAGCCTTGTGCTTAATACTTAAAGTGGGAGTCCTCTTGATCCCTTGTAGATGTTTGGGAGGTTAGAAAAGTTGAATATCATGTCATTTCTTGATTGATCCTTTGTCTAAGAACTTTGAGAGGGCTTGAAACCCTAAATCTGATTGTAGTGGATGCTCACCCATCTTTGGGGAGACTGATGAGGTATGATGGTTCCTCCATATTATGATGATGATTTTCACAATGATGGGAAATCTTAGTGGTCAAAATTTGGGGTATGACACAGCAATGCCATAATTTCCTTTATAAGAGAGGTATCATGAAGGAAGAAAACTTTAACTCAGTGTAGAGCAATGCCACTTTTTCCTTTATGAATCTTTCATGCTAAGAGAGGGACATTGGCTTGGATGTTAGGGATCTAGTTGCTTGCCACTTACAGCAGTTAGATGAAAGAGAGATTTTAGCCAGGATAAGGGAAGGATTCCAGCTTGGATTTTGAATCAACAAGTGTGCCACTTACAACAATTATTTGGAAAAAGGTTTTGATTCTTTGTTTTGATATGTGATGTATAGAGGAAATATCCTCTTGCAGAGAGGACTCATAGTCTCATCTGAGGGGGATGTTGATTTTTGTATGCCTTGATTAAAGCCCAAGGTTGAAGCTAAAGGAAATGACTCCACTGGGGAGGGTTTTATCTGTCTTTTACTAAGCCCAAGATTGAGGCTGACTGAGGAAATTCTTATATGAAGCCTAAGAGAAGGCTATCTCTTGCTGAGGATTTGTGGAAATCTCGGAGCAGGTCCATATCGTATTGGGGAAAATCCGAAGGGATTTACTCTTGCTGGGAATCAGGGAAGAGTTTAAGTATCAAATGCCATGAGGTTCTGATTCTATTGGGGATTTGTTGATTTTTCAACTGACCCTGGATGGGATGTTTCAAAGTGAAAGTTAAGCCTTGTTGGGGGGGGGGGTTCAGGGGAATTTAAGGTGAGTTTGAAAACCTTAAAGGTTTTTAACTCTGTTGGAGACCGATGTATTGGTAAAATAGTTAGGGTTTATCTTATGCCTTTGGGAAGTCTGAGGGTATCTGAGTGAAATCCAAGAAGAGATGAGGCTTTCCAAGTCTTATTTGAATGAAGCCCAAAAGGAGGCTGAGACTGTCCAAGTCTCTTAAGAAGAGATAGACTCTGGTGTAGAGATGGGTCTTTGTATGAGTCCAAGAGGAGGCTGTTGGTTCTAGAGATGGAGAACAACTCCTGACTGACAGGATGTTCTGGAAATTTGACTCTCTTGGGGATTGAACTAGTAGAGATGACTAATTTTTTATCCTATGCTTTTAGGAAGCCTTTGGGTCCTTGTACTAATCCTAAGAGGAGGCTGGGGAACTTCTAAGAAGTCTGTTGGTCCTTGTACTAAGCCCAAGAGGAGGTTGGGGATACTTCTAGGAAGCCTGTGGGTCCAAGCCTAAGAAAAGTTCAAGAAATTTTTCACCAGGAATTAATCCTTTCTTTGTTGAACAGTTCTAAGGCTTGAAGAAATTCAGGAGAGGTTTCACCGGGAATAAATCCTCTCTAGGGGAAATAAATTTCTTGTATACACATATATTTCTAAGTTTTGACAGTCTTGAGAAAAGTTTCACCGGGAATAATTCCTTTGTCTGTTCCATATTGAATAAGCCCAAGAAGAGGCAGGCTGTATAGGGAATTTCCTATGAGGGAACTAGTTTTGACTAAGTTAGAAAGTAACCTCTGGTTTGACCTAAGTGTAGACCTAACTGCTGGGGAAACTCTAAACAAATATGCACAAGTATATATATATATACAGATAAGTGAATTGGCAAGTATATATACAAATATGCATTGAAAAAGATGTTGGTACTTACATTCTGAGAGGAGGCCCAAGTGTATTGTGATCTGTTGTATTGACTACAACTGTATGATTAAGGTTTTAAGAAATTGAAGAAAGTTTTGAGGAAACTTTGAATTTGAATTTGAATTAAAAGAAATTTGTTTTAAAAGAAAACAAAGTTTGGGGCTTATAACTCAAAGAGAGGCCCAAGTGGTCTAAGAGCAGTTTCACCGGGAATAATGCTCCTCTTAGCACCAGTTTTAAAACAGACAGATGATTTTGAAAACAGAGGTATGGGGCTTACAACTCAAGGAGAGGCCCATGGAAGTTGTTTATTGTTTAAAACCAAGTTTTTGTACAAAAGGTTTGGGGCTTATACTCAAGGAGAGGCCCAGATGACTTATTTGAAAACATTGATCGTACTACGATACCAAAAGACATTGTGGGACTTATGCTATAGTAGAGGCCCAAAAATTATTTTTGTACAAAGAGGGATTAGGTCTTACACTCTTTTAGAGGCCCAAAAGCGTTTGTAAAGAAAGAATAATAGGGCTTATACTCAAGGAGAGGCCCAAATGGTTTATTTGAAAAGGCGACGACCGCGTCCCGGTTTTGAAAACCACAGAGGGACTTATACAATGACCGAGGCCCAAAAATTGTTGACACAAAGGGATGGGTCTTACACTCTATTAGAGGTCCAAAACTGTTATTTTTATACAAGAGTTAGGGCTTATAGCTCAAGGAGATGCACAAGTGTAAAACATTGATCGAACCGTTTTAAAATGAGGCGCAAAAATTGTGTATTTACAAAGGGGATGGGTCTTACACTCTAATAGAGGCCCAAAACTGTTTCAAATGAAGTTTGAAAAAAATCAAAATTAGGAAAAACCCTAATTTTAATTTTAAAAAAATACAATTTTCAAAGGAAATTAAATAAAAAATGATATAAAATATCTAATATATTCAAAAACAAGTCGTAAACTTTGAAAAAAGTTTTGAAAAATCATGTTTAATCACATGAAAACTTGGAATTCATTTGAATTTGAAAAATCAAGGTGGAAATTTCATTTAAAAATGTTTAAAAACAAAATAAAATGAAATTATTTACAAAAAATTCAAGCTATATTAAATAAATAATATAAATTTGATTTTTTTTGTAGAATAAAATATTTTAATATTTTTGTGAACTCTTAAAAAAAGAACCAATAAAAAATGATTAAAAATGAGAGAGAAATTAATTTTTGAATCAATTAATAAAATATCAAAATATTCAAAATTTTGAAAAAGGCGCCAAGAACACCTTTTGTGGTTCGCGCGAGCTCTGTTCTTGCAGATTTGTAAAACCTCACTTTCTCCCTGATTACTCAATGGTCTTGCACGATTCAAATATCAATCTCACTCGTTTTTTTAACAAGGATTTCAATGGTACCAATTAATTACATTTATATTAAGTGTGGAGTGAGAAATCAAGTGATGAACACATGAACCCTAATTTCTGCAAGAACACTATGAAATCCTATACACGATAGCTATAAATCAATTGATTGAGGGGAAACACTCTACATAAGTGCAGAAATATGTTTGTAACTTGAAAACACATTTATGATGCATGGATCATAGAGTTTGAGAGTTCAGGCTTACCTTTTGCGAGAAGAAATTGAATTCTGATGTAGAGGTGTTACAGATGTTGTGTGATGATCTGGACAGCTTCAATAGACCTAATGTAAGGTGTTTGGAAGCTTGGAATGGATTGAAAGCACCTGGATCTTGTTGTGGTACCTCAACTGCAAATAGGCCAAAAAGCTTGAGCAAATGGATGGTGACTTAGTGATTCTAGTGTTCCAGATGTGTTTTGAGGTTATGGATCACTTGTATATGACATATGTGATGTGTTAGGATGGTTGGTTTTGATGGAAATTCTCTCTATTTGAAAATTCGAATATTACTTGCTAAAGAAGCATTTTTTGGTTTTTTGAGAGTGAAAGGAAGGAAAGCATGAGTTGTTATGCTTTGGTGTACTCAAACTTATCAGAAAGAACCTCTATTTATAGTAGAGCAACTTTGTTTCGGGAGCAATAGTGATTGGAGGATGGATCACTCCATTACCCATTGAACTTTATCATGTAATCAAAGTCACCTCAAGCCATTGACTTGGGTCAATCTTGCAGGCCTATGGTCTTCTGATGCTTGAGTTCATCTTGACTCATTTACAATTTTGTGAACTGATACATGTCAGCTCCATGTACCCCTTAAATGCTTTATGACAAATTTGAAAGTTTTGGATTTTGAACTTTGAATGTCACATGCCTAAAGGATGAGGTTTTTGACTTGGTGGCCTTGTGATCAGATTCTTCATCATTCAAGTTGATTTTGGACAGAAATGAAATGATGCAAGTGTCCAAAATTGGCTCAAGAAATCGTGGGAACCAAGTTATGTTTTCATGCCTTTGTGTGGGCAGGGTGAAAAATGTCATTTTTGGAGGCTTATAACTCTTTGCTCAAGTTGAATTATGAGAGGCTCTTGTACTTTTTGGAAAGCCCCTATAACATACGTCAACTTTGATGTTTAACTTTGATATTGATTCATCTTGGATCATAATGAAAAATGGCCTCAAAGTTGGTGAAAATCCAAAACAGATTCTATCCAAAATTTCACTAAGTGTTGAAAAAGTGTCCATTTTCCATTTTTTGTGATTTTGATCAATCCATAACTCAAAATCTATGAGGATTTGGAATATGTTGTAGTTGACAGTCTTGAAGTATGTAATGAGAGATTTCATTTGAGATTTGGATGGAAGAAAAAGGTTACTTGGATCACAAGTTATGGTCATGCAAAGTTGGGAAGAAATCACTTTTTTCCATGACTTAGTGAAAATTCAAGTTTCTTATGGTTGCCCCTTTTGCAAGTAACCCCACTTTTCTTGATGGATGATGATCCAAACCATAAGTTAACATTGTTTTTGACTTAGGGAAGCCATGTTTGTCAAGAAATTCAAAAAGTCAAACTTGATTTTTGGGCACAGTTGACTTTTTGTCAGATGAATTTCAAACTTTGTGATCCTCTATGAAATCAAGTTCTTGACCTAATTCAAACCTAATGGATGGATTCTATAGGTGTTATAGAGTGTCTTGAATCATTGCCCAAGGTTTGGTATCATGTCTTAGTCCAAAGTCAAAGGTATGCTTGACTTTTCCTCAAAAACCTTAGTTTGGGGTCCACATGAATTTGAATCTTCATATTGCTAATGAACCAAGTTCTTTGTGTCCATTTGAACTTATAAGAGGATCAATATAAGATATTTGAGGTCTTCAAAACATTTCTTGAGGGCTTGGCTCATGCATTGCTCCAAAAATCAACTTAGGGGTGAATTAGGTCAAGAAACCCTAATTCCTGATTTTTAATGAATGCATCCTCTGAGGCTATTTTGAACTTGTGATTGGGTCCATGAGGTCCCTTTGAGCTTCTTGGATCATGTTTTGAAGTTTTGGCCCATGCCCAGATGAAAATTTCTCTCTGGAGGCCTTGGTCGACCAAAACCCTAATTTAGTGACAATGATGATCTTGAGGCTTGATCAACTTGAGATGTTGCATTTTCATGCTTAATTATTGATGTGGGAGACCTCTTGATCCTTCATGGATGTTTGAGAGGTTTGACAAGTTGAGGATCATGTCCATTCTTGATTGATCATTTGTCTGAGTACTTTGAAAGGGCTCAAAACCCTAATTCTTGATTGTAGTGAATCATCACTAATCTTTGAGAGGATTGATGTGGTATGAAGGTACATCCATATTGTGGTGATGATTTGCACAATGATGGGAAGTCTTGTGGTCAAAATTTAGGGCATGACAAGGCCCAAAAGAGCCGCTATAAATACATCTCCCTGAGGGGAGAAGGGGGGATAGATCTTAACTCATACATATCACACCATACATAGACTTATACCTAAACTCACTATTCATATACAAAGCCTCTCACCTCACGTGATCAGGCCCATTAAACCACTATAAAACACCACCGTACAGGGCTTCACATCATAGTGGGCAAGCCATAACCACAATACAACACAATATATCTACTAAGGCCTCTGAGCATCCATACCCTTTGCTTGGGTGACATGCACACCTGTAATTTTTTGCCAGTACAATACCCTTGAGCTCTATATTGAAAGAATTATCTTTTCCTAAATTCATAGTGAAACCACAAAAAAACTGCATCTTTATCTCTAAAAACACTAACACAGGTAGCATGACCTAGACAACCTAAGACTGCCTCATTAGTATCACATTCTATCCAAGAAAGATTAGATGGCATCTAAATCACTTATCTAATTGAAGGAGTTTTGAGAGGATAAATGGTAATGCAAAATGACATAAGGATCCTAAAGTCAAATATGGTAGAATAAGTAGTCAATTTAGCAGCATTTCTTAAAATATGGGAGGTTGCATTGACTCAAGCCTTAGTATTTCTGAGGTTAGGCCTGACATTTGGAGCTTAATTTATATTGTAGTAAAGGGAATTCATAATCTTTATGACACATGCATCCACGACTAACTTGCATTTGAGGCCTCAACCTCTATTGCAAATATTCCAAATATGAGATGGATTTTTCACATAAATTTGGAGACAGAGGATATTGCCAAGCCAATTCCATAAATTAATGTAAAAAAGGAAATCAAAGAAAATATTAGCAAATGATTCAACTCATGCTAGAAAAAGATTAAAAATTGAGAAAAAAATGAAAGCCCCTAGACATGAGGTTATCATCAGTTGAAACTTTGTCATGCATTAGTATCCACACTAGAATGTGTCTATTTGAAGGAATAAAACAGTTCCAGAGAAGCTTGGTCCAGGAAAAAAATTGAGTAGAAGGAGAAATTTTGACATAAACTTCTTTGTGGATAAGGTTCCAAAAATGGAATGCTTCCAAACAAGATTGTTAGAACAATACTCTAAAATAATTATGGCCTTGGAGATAATGTTCATGAAATCATGGAAAGATTGTTTTAGGGTCAAAGTCAGTTTCTAGTTGCCATTGAGAATAAAATCCTAAACTTTGAGATTAGAATCTTGCATAATATTAGGAGATTGAAACACATTCATGAGAGAAAGATCACACCACTTATTTGAGAAGAAATTTATAGTAACCCCATCACCAAACAGCCAAACAAAGTCACCTATAAGTCTACCAAATTTATCCTTGACACTACTCCAAATTGACAGAAAATATGGTGTGTGATGGCTCTTATTGACATTAAAATTCATGTCTTTGAAAAAGTACCATTCCTCCTTGGAGTGCATTAAATACCAAATCAACTTCAAATAAAAGGCCTCATTAAGTTTAGATAAACTTTTAAGACCATGTCATCCCTATGTGTCAGGTCTAGAAACCCTATCCCTGTCACCAATTTTATTTTATTGATGTCATCACTCCATAAGAAGTTTCTCATCCATACCTCAATTTCCTTGATAAGAGAATTAGGCAAATAATATGTGAGAATGATATGGAGAATCATACGTTGGATCACACTTCTCAACAATTAGGCTATACTAGCTATTGAACGAAGTGAGACCTTCCATCTTTAGAGTTTGACTTCACTCTTATAAGAAATAGGTCTTAAGTATATAACCTTAGGCTTTTCCTTGAAGATTCAAACCCCAAGATAAAGAAAAGACAAAGTTCCAATAGTAAAACCAAGTTTGGAAGTGATTCCATGATTTCTCTAATTAGAAATTGAACCACCATATACAATGGATTTTGAGGGATGCATGTTTTTACCATATGCACTAGAATATCTATAAAAAAGATGGATGCGAGTATCAATCTTTTAGGACTTGCATTTACATAAAATAATTAAATCATAAGCATAAATAGTGTGATAAATGAAAGTCACCTTTTAGGGGTCTGTTACTAAATCCAACTTGCCTTGAGCTACAAGTTTTGTGACCCCTCTAATTAAAACTTCTTCAGCAATATAAAACAACAACGGAGACAAATGATCTCCTTGTCTCACCCCTTTGTGACATTGAAAATAGCCATTATGCACCCCATTGACGTATAAAGACAATCTAGCTAAGTTGAGGATGGTTTCAACCCAACCACCAAACTTGGGGCAAAATTCAAATCATTTTAGCACCTTCAAAAGATAAGAATAATCCAAAGTGTCAAAGGCTTTAACAATATCCACTTTAAGAATCAAGTTCCTCCCATATGACAAATGTTCCCCCTTATGAGCTTGACATGAACAAATCTTTTTTGCTCTTCAGAAATGAAATTTGGCATGATAGAGGCCAGTCTATCAACAAAAATTTCGCAAATCACCTTGAACTTGTAGTTATCCATAACAATTGGTTTATATTATTCTACAACAACAATATTCTCATGTTTAGGAATCAACACTATAATGTTAGCATTAAATTTTGGAAAGATCCAATTGATATAGAAAAACTGAAGAAACCTATTTATGACATCCATCTTGATTATTCCCCAACACTTCTAGAAGAAAATAGCTCAAAAGCCATTAGAGCCCGAGGCATTATCTACATTCATGGGAAAAAATAGCATGTTTGATTTTCTTATGAGTTTGCATCATGGGAAACAAGTTGTTTATATGGTCAGAGGTAGATTTGGGGATCACATCCTCAATTAGGTCATTATCTTGCTAGTCATAAGAAGAAGCAAAAAGGTTAGAGAAATGTAAGACCACATGTTCATCAATATGGGATTGGTATGTCATAATATGATTATTCATTCTTAAAGATGTTATTTTCTTGGTTGAGTTATGAATCTTTGCAATATTATAGAAGTATCTAGTATTTCTATCACCCTCTAAGGTCCATTTAACTCTGGATTTCTCCCTCCAAAAGGTTTTTTCAATATATAAAGCTTGCTCTAACTTAATTTGAGCTTTGCTTTTTCCAGTTTAAGAGAGATTCACTTTGACTGTTAGAGTTTATGGTGTTTGGAATACTAATGGGGATATCTTAAAATTTTTTGGAGTTCATTATGGACATTATCTAATATCTGTCTATTTTAACTTTTTAGCTTGTCGATAAGAATTTTCAATTTTTTGTTAATAATATACATGTGGCAGCCTATGATGTTAGTACTCCAATAATCTACAATAACTTTGTAACAATCAGGATGTAGAGACCATATGCTCATAAACCTGAACTTAAAAATATGTATGCAATTAGTGGTTTCAAAATCAATCAGCAAAAAGAAGTGGTTTGATCTGACTCTAGATAATGTTGAGCAAGAGTCAATTAAGCAAACATTAAACACTACTATGTAAAATTCATTTCACAACGGTTGGAAAAGAGATACCACCATGCCTGGCCAACTGTTGTGAGTTAAGGGGTGGTTGTATGTATGGTGCTTTCCACCATAGTCGTGCGACCGTGATTATAATCTATTTAGCGCGCTACCTATCACAATAGTTACTTCAAACAACTGTTGTGATATTCTTTAATGCATAATATTTAACAACAGTTTTTCTAAACCACGGTCGTGATATATACACTGAGTTTATTATAAATTATATGTAATACTTATTTCACTAATGTTCACTAAACATATAACCTTTCAATATGATCTTGAACACTATAATATGAAAATTAAATTATATTAGAAGAACAAGTTACATGTTCAAAGCTAGACAAGAATTTTTCAACCTTATCCGCATTTTTCTCTTTAACGGTTAGAACTTGGTTTAATGCTCCTACTTCTTCAACCTCCTATTCCTTCATATCTAGTTCATTTTGTAAAATATTACTTACTTTGCAAACAAAACTAGAGGTGGAGAAATGGGCGGTTGATGAACTAAAAAAATTAAACAAGTTATAACGATTAAAGAGCAAAATGCAGATAACGGGCTGAAGAATTGTTGTCTAGAATTGAACATGTAACTTGTTTTCTAATATAACTTTATCTATCATATTATAATTTTCTAATGTAATATGAAAAGTTATATATTCGATAAGGGGTTGGAAAAACACTCAAACCACATAAGATATAATAAACTCATCTTTTAAACAAACATTAACAACAACATTCATCAAGAACAAGCCTTAAACAACATACAAGATACAACAAACAAATCTTATTAAAAACAACAAAATCATCAACACATATCATAAGCTACATATAACATACAATTTTTATTAATAACAACAACAACAACATATCAGCTCATAGAATGTTTCAGAAACGTACATGTCCCATAATGAAATGAGGATGAAGCTGGAGTGAGCGCTATAAACTTGTGTTAATTTTGAATGGATGTCATTCTAGATCTTTTACACAAGTTTACAGCGCTCACTTTAGATTCATCCTCGTTAATTTTTTTTCATTCACCATCTTTACCTATAAGTCAAAACAAGCAGAAAGTTTAAACATTATGAAACAAGTTATTGAAACGTAAACAATAATACATAAACAGATTTTGAAACATAATCTATTGTGAAGACGAACCTGTAAGGTAGCTATTTGCTAAGATTTGAGAGATACGAGTGACAAAGATGTTAGGGTTTTGTTTTGAGAGATACGGGTGAAAGAGATGTTAGAGTTTTCTTTTGAGAGAGACGATTGTTATGTAGTGAAGCGAGAAATAATTTCTCTTATATATAAATATATAACACCTTTCACTACGGTTGATAATACGAACCGTGATTAAATGATTCAACCTTAAACCATGGTTCATTATAAGAACCATGGTGATATACAAGGTTAAATCCATTATGTCACAATAAATAAATAATTGTTGGTGTTGAGATTCAAACCCTTTCACTCTAGGTACATTTCACCGCGGTTATTAACTATGACCGTAATGAAATGTTTTTTAATAAATAACTAAAAAAAATGTCCAAAAAAGCATTATTACCACGATCAACAAGAAAACTGTTGTAACATAGTATTCCGATCTATTTTGTATCAGTGAAAGAAGGAAATGCAACATATACATACATAATTTTTAGGTCAATCCCACCGAAAAAAGAAAGTATTTTTTTTAATTGAATTCATGTGTGAACATAAGAATATATTTAATTTAAAAAAAATTATTTTCTTTATATTTTTAACTGTATTTATAATAATGGTTTTGTAATGTTTTAAAAGTATTTCTCTTTTATTATATTATTTATTAAAGTGAAAAGTAATAAATTGTTAGAACTTAAGTGTATTTGTTGACAATATAAAATAGTTTAACCCAATTGTATATTTGAATTTTTTCATTTAAATATTTATTTAACTCTTTTTAGAAAATCAATATAAATATATTTAAACTATAATTTTTAAATATACGTTTTTGTTAAAAAAAAGTTATATCATCACATATAAATTAAACTTCAATTGGTGTTTAATCTTTACTTATTGTTTTCAGATTCGAATCTGTCTTTTGTAATCGGACAATAGTATTCCTAATACTCTTTCAATAAAAAATTTTATTACATAAAAGAAAAACAACTATTAATATAGTAATAATTTAAAATGAGAAATATAAATAGAGAAAATAATTTATTAAAAAATTACAATAATAGATATTTAACATGTTAATAAAAACAACAATTAGTGTTCTGGACTGGGCCGGGGCATGCTCATCAGTCGAGTACGTCCAACCCACAAGGCCTGGGATAGCCCAATAAGGACTCCTAGCAAGACCACTGTCGAGCACAGGCTCACCTCCACAGGGTCGGACACACGCCTAACCTCGGGTGTGTACGGCACTCACAACATGGACCATCTCTAAGCCTCCCCGGGCTCGTCTCTCCTCGACGCTCATGTGCTCCTCCCCGAGAGGAGCCATCTCCGCGCACAAGTGAGTCCTCCCCGCGAGGACACGTCTCTCCCTGACACGCAAGACTCCTCCCCACGAGGACACGTTCTCTTGTAACTCCCCACTCCCGAAAGAATTGGTTTGCCCTACTTCCGGAGATTTAGGGACCGTTACACCAGGGAGAATACCACGTGCTGGTCTTCACTACGCCACGTAAGCCCTGGCAGTTACTTGGATTGGGCTTGGAAATCCAGCCCAATGTAAGTAACCATTGGCCCCGCACTGGGGGCTCTCTATAAATACCCTCTCACTTGAGAGGGTCAGGTTACTCACATCTTTACACTCTAACATTCTTCTCTTGTACTTGCTTTTTCTCTGACCGTTACCTTACTTGAGCGTCGGAGTACCTTGCAGGTACACCCCCCGCCGTCTTTCAACCTCACCGGAGATGAAGCCCATACGACGTTGTTAGCCACCAGATACTGTCTGATCCAGGTACGATCAGTGACACTGTTTGGGGGAACCCTTTGCTTCCCTGTTTTTCCTCCGATAAACCAAAGCAACTCTCATTCATCACCATTATGGCCGACAATCCGTCCGCTAACAAAGCTCTGGACACCGTCCTCACGCAACTTGAGAACGGGAACCACCGCAAAGATGTTGCTGCCCTCCACGTCGAAGAAGACGACGTGAGAGACGGGCATACCGCCTCCCCAGACTCCCAAGACGTGGCTTACAACGCCGCCTACCAAGACGATCAGCAAGCCATTTTTCAGCCAGTTGCTCCTCCGCCCAATGCAGACGCGAGCACCGTGGCCCTATTCGCCTTGATCAATCAGACCAATCAGCTGATCGCGCACCAGAATACCAGAATTGAAGAGCTGGAGCAAGGGCGGGCACGTCGATCTTCCCCGCGAAGACATCGCCGTCCACCATCGTCGTTCCCCTTCCTCGCAAAGGACTCCTTCAGACAAGTCTCGGACCCCCTCGCCGGTGCGCGAGGGTCGTCGGCCACGTCTTGAGCGCCCCCAGTCGACGATCTCCCAGAAACGCCCTCGTTCCCCGCCTCGGAAGGAACCCAGTGCCTCTACCACTACCAAGAAGTCCAAGCAGACCGAAGAGAGGCCGAGGCACCGTTCAGGGAACTCCCCTCCACGGCATCGGCGATCCCCTTTGATGTCCCCGACAGGAAGTGACGACGACGACCAGAGGACCCCTCTGTTGTGGGAGATCATGAACGCCCCAATTCCTGCGGGCATGAAGAAACCTCCCCATCTGGGGAACTATGACGGCCTGTCCGACCCCGACGACCACGTCAAAAGTTTTGAAGCCATGCTCGACTTTAGGAACGTCAGAGGAGCCATCAAGGGCAGGCTTTTCCCCACCACTTTGAGGAAGGGCGCCATGACATGGTACAAGGGTCTGGCACCCGGGTCGATCACATCCTAGAAGTAACTAAGACAACGTTTCACCAAACATTTCACTGCGTCTCGTCGACACCCGAAGACGGAAGCTGCCCAAGAAAGCATCTTCCAGGGGAAGAATGAATCTCTCTGGAACTACATTGAGAGATTCAACAGAGAAGCTGTCGAGGTCCATACGACCGACGACATGAAGAAGTATTTGATTATCCACGGGCTACATTTTGGATCTGACTTTTCCAAGTCCGTGGGCCTCCGCAGACCCCGCCGTCTGGAGGATCTCCTCCAACGGGCTCAGTCGTACATCGAGCTCGAGGAGTCGGAGGCAGCACAGATCGCCCTTGAATCGATACGCAAGGAAGGCTCCCGCGGCCACAAAGAGGAAGACTCTCCTCCCCGACGAGGAGGAGAAAGAAAGAGAGACAATGGCCCCGGCGATACTCGTGAACAGTGAGGACCAGCTGGCCGGTTCACGGAATACACCCCGCTCAACGCTCCCCGCGCGCGTATCCTCTCAGAGTGCCAGAACTCAGAATTTGTGAAAGGAGGAGTCCGCTTTCCAAAGCCCACTGCCCCCAAATCAAACGTTGACAAGTCAAAATACTGTAGGTTCCACCGGAGTCACGGGCATGTAACAGAAGACTGCATCCATCTCAAGGATGCAATTGAAATTCTCATTAAGGAATGGCACTTGAAGAAATTCACCCAGAAGAATGACACTCCTCGTCCCAGCTCCAGGGAAGCCCAGAACATCGAGGAGACAACACCTCCTCCCGACGAGAGTCGGCTTCAGGTCGCCCTCAGTGTCACTCGACCCGAAGATTTCTTTGTTCCCCCAATCATTGAAGGCCAAGAAGCAATTCGCAACATGTGGGCGACCTTCCCCCACGAGGACCACGTCACTGCCCGTAGCACCTGGGAAAGCTTCCCCAGGGCGATGGTCATCTCCGGGGGTGGTCCCGAGAAGTTGTCCGTCGGATCGATCAAGCAGAAATTTAACGAGCTGGAATCCGCAACGTCGGCGAAGATAACCACTCTCGAGAAAGTGCGGGGGAACTCCAACCCTATCACCTTCTACCTCGAGGAACTCCCTGGGGGAGCGCCAAACGCCACTATCTCCCTCCTGGTCAGGGCACAAATGGCGAACTTTGACGTTCGAAGGATCCTCGTCGACCATGGAAGTTCGGTCAACATCATGTATGCCCATCTGTTCAGAACCCTTCAGCTCGACGAAAGACATCTGACCCCGTACGTCGGTTCAGACCTACAGGGGTTCAACAGAATCACCACCAGACCATGGGGTTACGTGGAGCTGATGGTTACATTCGGGGCCGAAGACACTGCCCGACAGGTGAAGATCCGTTTCCTGGTGGTCGAATGCGCATCCCTTTACAACTGCATCCTCGGGAGAACCACCCTGGCTGAACTTACGGTGGTACCATCAACGGTCCACCTCAAAATGAAGTACTACACGACCAGGGGACGAGTGGTGACAATGCACGGGGACATCGACGCGGCCAGAAGATGCTTCGACGCCGTCATCAAAGGCATGAGCTCCATCGGCGCCAAACCCAAGACCGTGGCCAAGCCACCCCAGGATGCCGAACAGGTACCTCTCCCGCACGTCAATGCGGTCGAACTCGACAGCAGGTTCCCAGGAGAACCCGATGAAGACGGAGCAGAAGACCCCGACCTCCAAGTGGAAAACAACGGGCGCCCTCTCCACCCAACGCGCCCCATCCCCGACGGAGACTTTGAGCTCGTGGTACTCGGGGACGATCCAGATCGAAACGTGAAGATTGGCACCGGAATCCCCGACCTGGCGAAGGAGCAGCTGAAGGCATGTCTCCAGGAGAACACTAATCTGTTCGCATGGAGCGCCTCCGAGATGCCTGGCCTTGACCCCGAGGTGGCTTGCCATCAGCTCCCAGTAGATCCAGCCGCTAGGGCCATAGCTCAACGTAGGCGTAGGCAGTCTCCCGAGAAAGCGGAGGCTACTGAAAAAGTTGTAAAAGACCTCCTAGAGACAAATTTTATTTCGGAAGCCAGATACACAACCTAGCTGTCCAATGTTGTACTTGTTAAAAAGAACAATGGAAAATGGAGGATGTGCGTTGATTATACTGATCTTAACCAGACTTGCCCGAAAGACTGCTATCCCTTGCCTAACATCGACCAGCTGGTCGACAATTCTGCAGGTTACAAACTATTATCCTTCATGGATGCATACTCGGGATACAACCAAATTCCCATGGACAAGGTCGACAAACAACACACGGCTTTCATGACAGTGCCGGGCAACTACTATTACAATGTGATGCCCTTCGGTCCGAAGAACTCTGGTGCGACCTACCAATGGATGATGAATAAGGTTTTCCGAGCTAAAATCGACGACATGCTCGAGGTCTACATGGACGACATGATCGTCAAATCAGCGGAAGAAACCGACCATGCCGCGCACCTCAAGAAGGTGTTCGACACAGCGAAGAGGTGCCGCATGAGGTTCAATCCCGACAAATGTACCTTCGGCTTTCGAGCAGGTAAGTTCCTCGGATTTTACCTCATAGAACGAGGAATCGAGGCCAACCCCGACAAGTGTAGGGCTTTTTCTGAGCTCCCTACTCCGGACTCAAAGAAGTCGATACAATCATTGAACGGGATGCTCACCGCTCTCTCCCGCTTCGTCGCCAAGTCTGCACAATACGCGCTCCCATTTTTCAAACTTCTTCGACAAAAAGTGGAGTTTGAATGGAGCGAAGAATGCGAACAGGCGCTCCTCCACCTAAAACAAGTCTTATCACAACCCTCGATCCTCTCACGGCTTGAGGTCGAGGAGACACTCTTCTTGTATCTTGCGATCACGAGTGAAGCAGTCAACGCCGCCCTCATTCAGGAAACCCCGAACGGGCAGAAGCCATTTTTACTTCATGAGCAACGCCCTCCAAGGCCCCGAGCTCAGGTATCAGCAGATAGAGAAAGTCGCCCTGGCCCTCGTTACCGCGGCCAGAAGGCTACGTCACTACTTTCTTGCCCACACTGTCGTCGTAAGGACCGAACAGCCTATAAGGCAGCTTCTGGGACGACCGGATATGGCGGGGAGGATGCTCAGGTGGTCGCTCGAACTCTCCGAGTTTGACATCCAATACGAGGGAAGGAAAGCCCTGAAGGCTCAGGTATTGGGCGACTTTGTAGCGGAGATGACCGTCTCGAAACCTTCGACCAACGGATCCCAGAGATGGGCGATCTATGTCGACGGAGCATCCAGCCTGAAGGGAAGCGGGGCGGGCATCATCCTCGAAAATGAGGAAGGCATCCTGATCGAGGTATCCCTCGAACTATCCTTCCCGAAGTCGAACAACCAAGCGGAGTACGAGGCTTTCCTCGCCGGACTTCGGCTGGCCGAGGACCTCGACGCCAAGGAGGTCAAACTCTTCACCAACTCCCAGCTCGTGGCCTCGCAAGTCCGAGGAGAGTACCAGGCCAAGAATGACAACCTCATAGAATATTTGGCCTTAGTGAAAGAAAATATGAAAAAGTTCATCTCCGCGGAAGTAACTCGCATCCCCCGCGAGCACAATACCTGAGCAGACGTCTTGTCCAAATTGGCAAGCACGAAGAAGAAAGGCGGGAACAAATCCGTCATACAAGAAATACTCTCTCGGCCGAGCATCGACAAACCCACTCCAGTGCCGGACATAAACGCCATTGGTGACAACAATTGCTGGATGACCCCCGTGTACGGGTACCTCACGACGGGAAAACTGCCCGAAAATCCCAAAGAAGTCGGAATGATCAAGCGGCGGGCATGCTCGTACATGATAGTCGAGGATAAACTCTACCGGCGAGGGTTCTCTATCCGCCTCCTCATGTGCGTCGAGGAGACCAAGGTCCCCGGCATCCTCCAAGAAATCCACGAAGGAATCAATGCACAACACCTCGGCGGGCGATCGTTAGCCCGTAAGGCTCTTCGAGCAGGGTATTACTGGCCCACCATGCAACAGGACGCCAAGGAACACGTCAAGAAGTGCGACAGATGCCAACGGCACGGGGACATGCACCTTGCTCCTCCCAATGAGCTCAAAACACTATCCTCCCCGTGGCCGTTTGCGTGGTGGGGGATGGATATCCTCAGACCTTTCGTCCAGGGGTCATATCAAAACAAATACCTCATCGTCGGGGTGGATTACTTCATGAAGTGGATTGGGGCGGAAGCGTTGGCCAAAATCACGGCCTTTAACATACTACGTTTTTACAAAAGAAATATCCTCGCCCGATTCGGCGTGCCTCAAGCTATCGTCACCGACAACGGAACACAGTTCACCGACAGGAATTTCCAAGACTTCGTCACAAAACTATGCACGAAGCAACACTTCACGTCGGTCGAGCACCCTCAAACGAACAGACAAGCTGAGGCGGCGAACAGGGTGATCCTCCGAGGATTAAGACGTCGACTAGGCGACGCCAAACCACGGTGGATCGAGGAGCTACACAACGTCCTCTGGGCCTACCGGACGACCCCGCACTCCACAATCTGGGAGGCCCCCTTCAGTCTGACCTACGAAACCGAAGCGGTGATTCCCGTGGAGATCAGGGAACCCTCGAGGAGGACAGAAACCCCCCTCGACGTGGACGCGAACCACGAAGCCTTGAGGGAAGAGCTCGATTTTGTCGAGGACATACGTTTAGGCGCTTCTCTCCGAGAAGCTTCACTTAAGCAGAAAATAACACTACGTTATAACGACAAAGTTATCAAACGCGATTTTCAGGTGGGCACCCTCGTCCTACGAAGAAACCAGAAAGACTCACGAGAAGGCAAACTCGCCGCGAACTGGGAGGGCCCGTACCGCGTCCGCGCAAAAACGGGGACAGGAGCCTACTTCCTCAAAAATCTGCACGGGGAAGAACTTGCTCGACCATGGAACACTGAGAAGCTCAAACAATACTACAGTTAAGCATTGCCCGCGACTCACTAGCACCGCGCTTACGGGGACACACTAAGGTACGAGCGCGACACCCCTATACAAAACACGATGATCAGAGACCGCGTTGTGTGTGCGCGAGGACCTTTGATCCCACGGGGATACCTCGATCGAGCTCCGCCTTCGTTGTACCGATTAGGCAGAACACCTAGCTCGCGATGGGAAGTTCACGCCACGAAGCTAAGACCTCGATCGAGCTCTTAGCCTCGTTGAAGTTCGGAATACGTCTCCGACCACCCGACCAGCTCTCCACGCGGTCAGGAACTATCAAGGTCGAGCAAATCCCAAGGTCTTTATTACTTAGACAAAAATAAAGTATAACAAAAGCAATAACATCACACACAATTAAAACAATACAAACAGCGCACTAGCAGATAAACAAAAATGTATTAAAGCGGGCAGAATCCCATTGTACAAATATTACAATCCGATGTCAAAAAAGCCCCTGGCACGCAGGCCGGGCAGAAATATACCAATAAATAAAAATGGCTCTCAGGCCGAACAGAACGGGGAAGAAAATCCTACTCAGCGGCGGTCCCTTCAGGCTGCTCGGGATCATGGACCTCGTCGACTCTCATCGGCTGCACGATCTGACTATTGACCACCTCGTAGTCGGGGTCGATCCCCTCGGTCGAAAGGTCGGGGTTGAGGACCCGAAGCTGCTCCACCGCGTTCTTAAAACCTATGCCCGCTACCGCGAGATTGTCTTCCTCGGCTTCCCGGAGCTTTGCTATCAGCGCTGCCCGTGAAGTCAGCAACCTGTCTTCCTTGGTTTCCTCCTTAGCGGGGCGGACAACCTCCTCCTATTCAGTGTTCCTCGCCAAGAGACGATCCCTCTCCTCCTCGACACCGGCGAGACGTTTCCGCTCTTCCTCGGCACTCTTCAACTTTTCCTCCAATTTCTGTTGAAGCTTGACCTGGGCCTGGTTCTGGCTTTTGCAGTCAGCCAGCTCCTTACCCACCTTCTCCATTTTGGCCGAGATAGACTGGAAACTTTCTCGCAACTTGTTCAGCTCGCTTGTGGGGCACGCCTCGTCATTCAGAACCAAGGCAGCCGCGCAAACCCGCATCACAGCAGACACATCCTCCACCAGCATCCTTCGTCGAGAAGCCTTGTCGACGCTTAAGATGGCCTGAGCTTCGGGGCCGCCCATGCATAGAGAATTATTCCCCATAAAGAAGTTCGGCCTTGTGTGACAAGGCGGCAACACAAATTTCACGGCAGGGGGGCTCTCGTGCTCGGTAAGGTCGATTTCCACTGTGTTTGCAAGCCGTTGCCTCTTCGGAGAACTCTGAGGGCTGAGGGAATCACTGTCCTGGTGAGAGCCAGAGGAACCCCCGGGCGTCGGGGTGGGAACGGGCTCCTGGACTCGGAGCTGCTCGACGCGACTCTTGCCTCCTTTCTTGGCAGCGTGTTTGGCCTTCAACTTTTTAAAACGCTCCTCACCATTCGACATCTTTCCTGCAAAAAGAAAATAAACATGTCAGTAAACCGGAGGTCAATATACGAAGAAAAAGTAAGTCGAAGAGGATGACACCACCTAGCAGCTCGAGAGCATCCTTATCGGAGAACGTTTCAAGGAGGGCCCTCGTATTTATCAGGCGACGTTTCGTCAACACCTGCCCGTCGTCCCCCCGGACGAATTCCCCGTTCATCATCACGAACTTGCCCCTATTAAAACTGTTGACGAACGCTACTATCTGCTCGTAGGCTAAGCGATCCCCCTAGTCGAGACGGCTAGGCCTGACCTTGTAGCTGTCTGTTATGTACTTGAAGTGTTCTTCGGTCCAGAACAACGGAAACCGGGGCACGAGGGCCTCCTCTCGCCACCCATCTACCTCCTCGACAACCCGACGGTACACTGTGTTTACGGCCTCATATGTGATTGGCCTCACGAGGTAGTACCGGTACTTGAAGTCTTGCACGGAGTCCAGGTAAGTGTGAAACAGGTTGTTCACCTGTTTAAAGGACACCCAACTGTGCCTACCGTCGACGGCCTGTCGCTAAAGGTGGAAAATGCGGAAAAACAAGGGCACGGTCGCCCCGATCTGCAGATATTTGCACACTAGCTCGAAGGCCCTAATGAAAGCAAGAGAGTTGGGGTGGAGCTGGGAAGGGGCCAAACGCAGCCAGGTAAATACGGCCTGCTGGAAATCTGTGAAAGGCAGATGCCACCCCGCCTCGTCGAACATAAACTCATAGACGGGGAACCGCATCCCGCTGTATGTCGAGCAGATCTGATGATGTGCCTCCGGCCTGAAAACGTTCCATGACTTCGACGAGCCCACCAGACGGTGCTCGACAGTGCAGAAGATGTCGTCCTCGTCCCCATCGACGAACAGAGACATCATGTTTACGGCCTCCTCGCAGGCCCATTCGTCGGGCGAACTCTCCCCGCCGCTGGTTGTCTCTGCCATAGGGGAATCAGGCCCGTCGTAAATATCCAAAGATCCATCGGCCACGGGCAACACGTCCATTTACCTTAAAAGCAGAAGGAAATGGTGAATTCGATGACCCGTATCAAATCCACCCTTCCACCGCTGATCAAGTGAAAGGGCGAGGAGGGAACGTCGGGGAACACGAACCCGCGACCATCATCGATTCCGCGAGGGGCGACGTTGGGCGGGACCCCGAGAGATTCTACCCATGTCCCCGAGACAAACTTCGGTTCCCCGGGGATCCCGTCCTTGTTCCCCGGGACGTTCAACAAAAGAACTGAGAAACGTTCATCTCACGACCCCAGGATATTCTTCATGTCCTCGGGGATTTCATCATCCCTCCCCGTGAGATTCAACGACTAAACTATGAAATTCTGCCATTTTCGCCGGATATTTCGTGAATTCCATGTGAACTTCACCAGTCCACCATAAGATTCACCCTATAAATGCAAACGAAGGGAGGGAAAAGAGAAAAACTTACTTGTAAAGCACTTCCGGTAGGGTTCCGGCACGGCAATTGGTGGCGGCGCGCGGTGGCAAAACAGCGAAGGAATAGAGAGAGGAAGTCTGAGCGAAGGGAGAGTAAATGGTGCAAATGAAACGAGGTGAGGCCTATTTATAGGATCCTCACGGAATTCGAAGAGTTTTAGACTACTGGAGTACGCTACCCTAGCCTAGTCGCCCCTAGGCAATGATGGCGTCTGACACGCGACACACGTTTCCCCACGCACGTCTTTTCGTTTCCCAACGAGCGCCTTCCCATTTGCCTCGCTTCATACTTCTCATATCCACGCGACGTCGCGCATCCTCGGTCAACCCATCCCGAAGGATCGATTTATCTCTCCCCGGTTGACCTACCGCTCCTCGTTAGCATCCCTTCCTCGACGAGTCCTCGACATGGCTAACCCTTAAGTCATCACTCTGATGCTCAGAGCAACGACTTGGGGGGATCCTGTTCTGGACTGGGCCGGGGCATGCTCATCAGTCAAGCAGGCCCAACCCACAAGGCCTGGGATGGCCCAATAAG
Source organism: Lathyrus tuberosus (assembly GCA_022829125.1). Taxonomy (NCBI): domain Eukaryota; kingdom Viridiplantae; phylum Streptophyta; class Magnoliopsida; order Fabales; family Fabaceae; genus Lathyrus; species Lathyrus tuberosus. The sequence continues at coordinate 51,558 of JALAZF010000199.1, read as the reverse complement.
GACTCCTAGCAAGACCACTGTCGAGCACAGACTCACCTCCACAGGGTCGGGCACACGCCTAACCTCGGGTGTGTACGACACTCACAACATGGACCATCTCTAAGCCTCCCCGGACTCGCCTATCCTCGACGCTCATGTGCTCCTCCCCGAGAGGAGCCATCTCCGCCCGCAAGTGAGTCCTCCCCGCGAGGACACGTCTCTCCCCGACACGCAAAACTCCTCCCCGCGAGGATACGTTCTCTTGTAACTCCCCACTCCCGAAAGAATTGGTCTGCCCTACTTCCGGAGATTTAGGGACCGTTACACCAGGGCGAAGACCACGTGCTGGTCTTCACTACGCCACGTAAGCTCTGGCAGTTACTTGGATTGGGCCTGGCAATTCAGCCCAATGCAAGTAACCGTTGACCCCACGCTGGGGGCTCTCTATAAATACCCTCTCACTTGAGAGGGTCAGGTTACTCACATCTTTACACTCTAACCTTCTTCTCTTGTACTTGCTTTTTCTCTGACTGTTACCTTACTGAGCGTCGGAGTACCTTGCAGGTACACCCCCTCCCCCCTGCCGTCTTTCAACCTCACCGAAACTGAAGCCCAGACGACGTTGTTGGCCATCAGATACGGTCTGATCCAGGTACGATTAATTAGTATTTTGTTGAACTAATTTATTTGATTTTGAAATGTGAATCAATCATAATCATTAAAATATATTTGACTTTATTAGTAAATAATTTTAAAAAACAATTTTATTCAATTAATTGTAACTTATTCACAATGTAAATCTTTTGCACCAATTGTCTAATAGAGTACAAATTAAACTCAACTCTTTCCTTGAAAAGATTGAGAGAAGAAACTTGTGGATTCAAATTTTCCTTTTGTGGGATAGCCACTAAGTAGACAAGTGGTGATGCATGGCACACCTCATTCTCCAATTGACAAATGGGTCGGTGGCTAATTTTTTATTCTTTCTCAAGGAACATAGATAGATTCTTGATTCAAGCATACTACTATATATTCCTAATAAAAAGAAATACGTAATTTCTCTTACTGTAATAAAAAAAAAATACATCTATTAAAAAAAGATTGAAAATTCTACTATACGTGGAAGAAGTGGCAATGTGATTGAACATAAAAGGAAAAGAATGAAAGATAGAAATGGAGGGCTATATGAGTTGAAGTGTTAGACCGTTCGAAGAATGATAATGACTTGATTTGATGTGGTCTCCTAGTGACTTAGTAGTCGGTAGATTATTCAATATAGTGGTCCTACTTGCTTCTAAAGTGTGAATTCAAATAAGTATGTGTTTAAATTTTAAATGTATCAATTATATTGAAAAATTAAAGTTAGTTTATTATAGATTAAAAATATTTTATTTTAATATTTAAAAAAATTAATTTGTAATTTAAAAAAATAGTAATTTGACTTAAATAATTTTTTAATCTATGTAAATTTACGTGTTTTTCGTCTCTGTATTTTTTTTTCTGAAAATAATTCTTAAATCTATAATTCTTTTGGTTTTAGAATCTAAAATTAAAATCTGCAAGAAAATTAAAACAAAATACATATAAAAAATTTGCGGATTTTAACTTTAATAATTAAACTCAAATGAAATTTAACATTTAGAAATTTTATTTAATGAAAAAAATACAGAGATGAAAAATAAAATCACGCCAAATTAGGGGGAAAAAAATATTTAAGTCATTTTGATATTCAGTTTTTTCTTTAAACCTGGATGTCATGGTCCATTGAGTAATTACATTGATAAATTTTTTGGTCCCAACTTTGATGGGAGTACTAATGGTTCAACAAGACATATTATCGGACTCGAATGCCACTATTTGTTTCGTATGGTTTTCAGTGTGTTAGACTATTTAGTGGATTAGAAATCAGGTTTTATTCAAAGATATAATTGGTAATCAAGAGCATATGACGATTAAGGTGATCTAAATTTCCTGAGGTGACTTAGAGTGTTGTAATCAATCTAATGCTAAATGTACTTATTAAGATTGGTTTAAATTAGACAATATTATTAAACAATATATTTATATTAAAAAGTAAAGGTTTTGCTCTGCTAGGGTTGCCAACCATGGACAAACGTGGCGTCGGTCGGCCAAAATCTCAGGCGACGACGTCCCGGAAAGGAGCAGAAAGAACCATAATAACACAAGCAAACATCGAACAATCGGAAGGGGATCTGAATCAAGAAGAACCAAACATAACTGATGAGAATAATCACATGCTCAAACCTACCATTGAAACTCAACTGGACGCACAGATACCAACCCAACCGGCTATGGAACTCAACGACAAATCTCCACCACCTAAGAGCAATCTGGGGGAACTACCAAAACCTTGGGTCGATGTTATCAAGGGGAACAAGACACTCAACAAAGGAATGGCAGTGGAATTCATAGCACCAGATATCACAAACGGCGAATTGGAGATTAAGATCGATGAATCGGATGTAGAGGATGAACTGGATTTCTGGAGCAATGCAATGATCCTTTTTGTCCTAGGGGATTCGCTCTCAATGAATGCTGTTAGAAAATTCATGGAAAACTCATGGAACTTTGTCACAATGCCTGAACTATACTACAATGATTAAGGTTATTTTATAGTTAGATTCAACAACAAGCAAGATAGAGAAGATGTTATGGCAAAGGGTCCATATTTTATATATGGAAAACCGGTGTTCATAAGGATCTGGAGCCCTCATTTCGAAATGAAGGATGATCTGCTTCGTGTTTTACCTCTATGGGTTACTCTACCAAGTCTCCCTCTCCATTTATGGGGTGAAAAAAGCCTATCCAAGATTGCGAGTGCAATAGGAAAACCAATAACAACAGATGAATGTACAGCCAAAAAGCTACGTATCTCTTATGCGCAAATTCTGATTGAAGTGGACATCACGCAAAAAACTAAAGATGCTATCAACATTAGAGATCATACCGGCAAATTACTTGAGCAGAGGATTGAATACGAGTGGAAACCTACGTATTGCCAAAGATGCTTGAAAATTGGGCATGACTGTGACCTCAAACGGAAGCCTGACAAACCAGCCAAAGTATGGAAACCGGTGTCTCATAAACCACCAGTACAGGAGCAACCCCCTAAGGAGAGAGCAACACACAAAGTAGACAACCAGGAGGATGCACAATCTCATGAAATCTCTGCAGAGAAAAGAACACCTGAGCAGCCTCCACAGAATGCTGAATGGACAATGGTGGGATCAGCAAGTAAATGTGATATGGGAAGACAAGGTATGAATACCCCCCAACCTAGTGCATTTATCAAGTATAATAATTCTTTTACTCCCCTTCGAATTGGAGAATGTTATAAGGGAGAGAAATATCTTGAGTCATGATAACTAGCTGGAACGTTAGGGGCATGAATAAAGAAGCAAGGCACAGGGAGATAAGCTCCTATATCTCCACTTTCAATGTGTCCATATGTGCCTTGCTGGAAACTAGAATAAAAACGCATAAGGCTGATAGGATTAGGAAATTTTTTGGTTCTAATTGGAGTTTTGTTGATAACTACGACCAACATGAGAATGGTAGAATTTGGATCCTTTGGAAGCACAATACAGTTAACTTGAAAGTCATCTCCACCCATGCGCAATTTATCCATTTAGAGGTATACAATCTTGACTTAACCTACCTGCAAGCCATTACAATTATGTATGCATACAATCAACTTGACCATAGGAGAGAGCTATGGAAAGACATAGGGAAGTTATACAACCCTGCTATGGGCCCCTGGATAGTAATGGGAGATTTTAACAATGTTACTTCATGCCAAGACAGAGTTGGAGGAAAAAAAGTGACTGAAGCTGAGTATAAGGACTTGAAAGAAATGATGCACAATATTGGATTGTTTGAAGCTCCAACAAAAGGCCCCTACTTCACCTGGACAAATAACCACACATCAGGGGTCATTTACTCTAGAATAGATCGAGTGTTGGGCAATGCAGAGTGGTATAAAAAATTTCTTAATGCAACTATTGAGAACATGCCTCACAATATATCTTATCACACACCAGTAAAAATATGGCTCCCAAACCAACAGAACAGACCTCCCACGAATCTTTTTAGATTTCTTAACTGCATAACCCAAGATGAAGCCTTTCTACAAACAGTGAGAGATAGCTGGAAGATGGATACTAGGGACAGACCTATGCAAACACTTTGGTTCAAACTGAAGAGGCTCCAATCCAAACTGAAAGTTATGACTAGAAAAGTTACATATAACCAACTTCAACTAGCCCAATCAAGAGTTGACCTTCATCAGATGCAAGAGAGACTCCAACATGACCCTTTCAATGACATTCTGATACAGCAGGTTAAAGTTTGTAAGGAGCAAGTTATACAACTTAACCAAGTAGAGGAAAATATTCTGAAACAGAAATCAAAGATAAATTGGCTTCAGCTAGGGGACAACAATAATGCATACTTCCATGCATTGGTTAGAGAGAAAAACAAGCAAAAAGGGTTGTATTCTCTCCACTAAATGGATGGAAAAATTCTCACAACCCATGAAGATATTGAAAATGAAATTATGAAGTTCTACACTGATCTTGTAGGTACACAGAACAAGACTCTTAAAAGCATAGACATCCCAACTATTAGGGAAGGCAAAACACTCAGCAGACAGGATGCTCAATCTCTTATCAGACCAGTTGATGATAAGGAGATTTGGGAAGCTCTCTCTAGTATTGGAGATACAAAGGCACCTGGCATTGATGGGTACAACTCACATTTTTTCAAAAAGACTTGGCAGATTGTAAAATATGATGTGAGAGCAGTAGTAAAAGATTTCTTTGATGGCAATCAAATTCACAGTGCATTTAATTACTCTCTCATTACTTTGATCCCAAAGACCTCTGAGGCAAAGACAATTAAAGATATGAGGCCCATAGCTTGTTGTAGCACGTTTTATAAAATCATCTCCAAGATTCTCACTTCAAGACTTGGTTCAGTAATTGGTAACATCATCTCAGAGTCCCAGTCGGCTTTCATTCCTGGTAGACTAATTCAGGATAACATTATCATGGCTCAGGAGTTGGTTAGAGGTTATAACAGAAAACATATCTCCCCCCAGGTGTATGCTTCAACTAGATATACAAAAGGCTTATGATACCTTAGATTGGCTGGCTCTGAATCAGATCATGAAGGAACTAGGTATTCCACTTGTTTTTATTAATTGGATAATGAACTGTGTTTCTACTGTCTCATACAGGTTTTCAATTAATGGTTGCCCCTCAAAATTACTTAGAGCTAGAAGAGGACTGAGACAAGGTGATCCTATTTCACCTCTACTCTTTGTAATGGCAATGGAGTACATACATAGACTGCTTCACACTGTGGAAAGAACCCCTGATTTCAACTACCACCCTAAGTGTGAAAGGCTCAAACTTATTAACTTATTTTTTGCTGATGACATCATGTTATTCACAAGAGGGGATGCCATATCTTTGCAACTGAGTATGCAAAAAATTCAAAACTTTGCAGCAGCCACTGGTGTAACACCCTTCTACCCCACAAACAATTTTAGGAAAACACTTAATATTATCAGAGTAAAATTAAGTAAGAAAGGTGCCACATATATTCAAACAGCATTCAAAATCATTGTCATGTCCCGTAACACGGGTTACACATTCTTAATAATAAAATCAACAACTACGCAGCGGAAATCAACTTTTTATGTCATTTCAATAAAATACTTCATACTAAATAGATCTGAATCAAATCATCACCAACAATGTAAAAATTCAATATAAAACAAAAGAACGCGAGGTTAACAACAAATCTCAACCCGATTTTACATGACACAGAGCAGGACACCTCTAAACTAAATAGCGATGACGACACACTTCAAGGCTACATTCCCCATCGTCGCGAATCTACTCCTGGTTATCTGCAAGTTACCCACATAAGAGGCAACATTTCCAAGCAGGCAGGGTGAGAAATCACAATTCATTATAGTAATATAAGTACATGGAAAATGAACAGGAAGGCAACAAAAACATCATAGCATAGCCAACAACAGCATCATAGCATAATCAATCAACAACATCATAGCATAACCAACCACAACATCATAGCATAATCAACATCAACCTCATAGCATAGTCAACAACAACATCATAGTATAATCAACAACAACGTCATGATATAATCAACAACAACATCATGATATAACCAACAACAACGTCATGATATAATCAACAACAACGTCATGATATAACCAACATCAACATCATAGTATAATCAACAACAACATCATGATATAATCAACAACAACGTCATGATATAACCAACATCAACATCATAGTATAATCAACAACAACATCATGATATAATCAACAACAACATCATGATATAACCAACATCAATATCATAGCAAAATCAATATCAACATCATAACATAATCAACATCAACATTATGACATCCACAATAAAACGTACATATTATTCGACAATCAACTCATACACATGCAATGCCACTTAGAATGAAATGCAACCTCATCAGAAACATGCATGTGGTACCAATTCAACGTGTGATAAACACTGGGCCATCAACCCTCCACAAGGGAGCACAACATAATCAACGTATCACTCCAATCCATACAATGGGATTTAAGCTACCAATGGACCAAAGCCCCAACATAAAATGCTATGAAATGCAATTATGCTAATTCTCCTCAACTCATCAAATATCAACGTGTGCATCATTCATTTCATATTCAACAATTAATCATCATCCATCATGTTTTATCATCCATACAGCAGCAAAACAATAAGGCAACAACAATCAGCAAGAGAAAACATTAAAAACGGCTAAAACAGTTGTCTGACACGGCCGCCCGTGTCCTGTGACACGGCCCGTGTCAGAAGGCCTGCACGAAAAATCCAAACCAAAAAAAATTATAGCAGAAACAGAGGCCTGACACGGCCGCCCGTGTCCCGTGACACGGCCCATGTCAGAAGCTCTGTAACAAAATTTATTTTTTCCTCCAACCAGCAAGCTGACACGGGTGCCCGTGTTGTGTGACACGGCCCGTGTCAGGGTGCGACAAAATCCTATTTTCCAAAAAGTGATTTTTCTGCTGCGTTTTCGACTCTGAATACCCCAAAAGTCAGGTTTGTCCAATACGAAATTTGATCAAAGGACTCACACAATGCACATACATCAAATACACCAATTGTTTCACTCATTCTCATCACAACACTCACTCCTAACACAATCTATATCATCAAACACCACCATTGTTCAAGAATTCACAAAACCTAATCTATTCATAAGCCAATTCCTACAAAATTATAATAAACCGTGAAAACTCCCCATACCTTAGAGTAATCCGAAGCTTTATCCTTCTTTCTCCCAGATTCTCCTAGCAATCCTCCAAAACCCTAGGTTTTCTCTTCCTCTTCTCTTCTTCAGTGCTCTTCACAAAAATACGATCGGTTAGGAAATTGATCGATCTTTTTTCTTTAGTTACATTATCCCACTTTATGAACTTTCGACTCTACCCTTACTCCTTTTCCTTTATGACCACCTTGCCTTTTTTTTTTAATATTTTTAAATAATAAATAATAATCTAAATAATACATGATTATTCACTCTATTAAAATTATTTAAAAATACTCTTTTAATCCATAATTCTCCAAATTACCAAAAACCTCTTAATTCCTTCTAATTTAATTAAATAAATAAATAAATGATTAATTTAGATTTTTGGGGTGTTACAACTCTCCCCTACTTTATGAATTTTCGTCCTCGAAAATTTACTCGATACAGACTACTCCAGATACGTTATCACCTCCGACTAATCATATCTCATGCCACGTGTGGCAATACCACGAATAATGCAATACAACAATACACCTTATCAATGCCAACGACAAAAAGATGAAATGCTCACGCGATGTACTCGACGACTAACTCAAAACACCGAGAATAATCAGGTTAGGAACACACAGGTTCACTATGAACCAGAATACAACACGATCGTTACCATCACCATAAGAACCCTCCCCTAACTCCCCATCATAGGAATTAGCTACTCGCACTCGAACCATCGCCATAGGTAACGAGGCAACAACAAAGGTAAGAACACAAAGGCCCAAAGCACGATTTCAACATAACCAACTACCGACATCGTTGATACCCACATAAGAACCAACTGCGCTACCCACGCTTTCGCCGTGCACTCTGAGTACTCGCAACTATATAATCTACCAAGTTTACATCAACTTCCGACCATCAAAGCAGACATAAGAAAATACCTTTCAACTTAACTCATCGAAAATTCCATCCAAACAGGCATTCTATACTCTTGTGATTACTGAATACTTCGAACTTAGATCCGTAAACAATACCTCCGAATATCCAACACAACTACAACTGCAGCCAATTCCAAATCTTGAATAGGATAGATACTTTCAAGAATTCCTAATTATCGTCAACATAAGCTACAACTTCACTACCTTGTATTAACACATCATCAAAATTCATCTCAACGCATAACAATCTCACCACAACATAAGGATACATGTGTCCAATTAATCTCAACAAGAAAGAAAAATCATCTTCCAAACAGAGCTTAACACCCAATAGCCATAGATTTAGCCTCAATAACTTACACTTAACATGGCATATTAACCAAACCAATCAAACAAACTAATTCCTCAAGTCCTACTCATACTAGCACAATTCTCCAAAATCCCTCATCCGAATTAACACAACCACTCAACTTCATCTTTACAAATCATAATTCACACCTTGCTAACTCAGCATATAGCTTCACTTCTTTCAATACTTGCAACTCAACTCTCAAATACTCTACGCGCTCTTCTTCTGATTTTATAAAACATCAAAATATCCACAACGAACACCAGTTATAACTTATCCAAACAAGTATGGAATATACCATTCATATTTCCATATATACACTTTAAGGCATACCAGCCATTACCCTTCTCGATCCGACATCCTTGGTCAAAGCATAGTCTTACATTACCATTTACTTCCTACTTGGTTTATCTCTACAGTTCTTCAAGTCTCATGTCAGTCGAATTCTCGATCCACCATAAACCAAAACCCAAGTTATCCAGAACACAATTGTGAGTTTCCAAACTACTCACTGATCAACTCGCAACCTCATACTAACATCCTCAAGTTCGCTTCATTTCCCCTATATAGGAATCTGCATCGACAAATCAAACAATTCATAAGCACTTGGCTCAACCCCAAACAATTCACTGTGCATACTATTCTAGTTTGCAAGACACATCTACTCCATCCAACATGATTCCTTCGACTATCAACAAGAGATTAAGGGTGATCAGTTTCTTAATTTGTCAATAGACAGTCGGCAACCATAATGGTGGCATAAATCATCATTACCCAACTACAATAACGTCCTTTACCTTTTTCTTAAAGTTATCTAAGCATACTCCCCCACCATCTCGCTAAGGCTTACAAACGTTTTTCTTAATTTTCTTATTTTCCGTCTCCTCAATGATACGAAAAGTCCAAAATCCAGTACATATTCTCCTATACAAGTTAGTTGCACAACACAATCATTAAATATCCTTCTAATACCAGAAACGTTACTACATCACGTACAATCCAAATCGACCCACTTCAGTCAAAACATTTATCTAAGTTTAAACTTTTGACGACCCTAACCAATCCTTCATCTTCCTTTTTAATCTCACAACTTCGATGATCCGCATAATTTCACACTTGATCATCATTCCAATCACAATCTCAACAATACCATCTCATCATCTGGTTGGTGATATAGCTTCTCAAAATTTCCGACTCATCTCGACACATCTCGCCAACAACACCCAATCCACTTTACTATTTAACATCCCTCAAAGATTTCTATACTTTAATCATTCTCAACTATCATGCGCCGCACTTCCATGTGCCTCTCCGATACTCTTCTTCTTATTACTAAACATTTTATACTTGACTTCATCTTACTATTTCCAGCAAGAATTTTCCAACTTCAAACACAATTATCTTCTTTAATACAGACCTCCCAAACACAAAATTATATTCCAAAATGAATGGAATTTCACGTAGATTCCAGAACTTCAAGAATCGCTCAAATCTGAATTACGAGTAAAAAGTTATCGTCCTTGCAATGAGACTGGTCAAGAAATCCCGTATACAACTTCCACCAAACAAAATCAGCATCAGACCCAACTATTCAAACGCGTCTTTATCTCTCCTCAAAAACATGCCGAAGACAAAATTTATATGCAAACTGTAGGGAATTTCGTAAACTTTCCGAAAAGTCTAGAATCGCTTTCATCGGAGTTAGGAGTAGAAAGTTATGCCTCTTTTACTGAAGGCTGTTCCATAAATGTGAAAATAAAAAACCGAAATTGGTGAACATGAGTTCTACCTCTTTCAATTGCTTCCAAACCCTTCCAACAATCCTTGTTTTTCACCCAACTATGAAAATCATCCGACCTCACTCCAGATATACTCCACTTGCATATCACTATTCGTCACATTGCCCTCTCTTCTCCGAGAAGCAAACATCAATCATACTGACTCCTCCTCGTTCAAATGTCTCAACTGGACCGACAGATAAAATCATGAGTCCATACTCTCGTCGATTCGTAACAACACAGTTCTGACAACACTTGTACTCCTGCAATCAATATCACCTTGATTCAGCTCCTCATACCAGAAACATCTCCGGGAAGCAAACTTCTCCCACACTTGTTTCAAACCAACACTGGGAGCCAACGGTTAGAAAACGAACAAGTACTGACAGTGTTCGACACACTTGTCGCGTACCAAGGGATAAACGACATTAGACAACTTGGCTGGACATACCGACCTGCTCTGATACCACTAATGTAACACCATTCTACCCCACAAACAATTTTAGGAAAACACTTAATATTATCAGAGTAAAATTAAGTAAGAAAGGTGCCACATATATTCAAACATCATTCAAAATCATTGTCCTGTCCCGTAACACGGGTTACACATTCTAAATAATAAAATCAACAACTACGCAGCGAAAATCAACTTTTTATGTCATTTCAATAAAATACTTCATACTAAATAGATCTGAATCAAATCATCACCAACAATGTAAAAATTCAATATAAAACAAAAGAACGCGAGGTTCACAACAAATCCAAATCCGATGTTACATGACACAGAGCAGGACACCTCTAAACAAAATAGCGATGACGACACACTTCAAGGATACATTTCCCATCGTCGCGAATCTACTCTTGGTTATCTGCAAGTTACCCACATAAGAGGCAACATTTCCAAGCAGGCAGGGTGAGAAATCACAATTCATTATAGTAATATAAGTACATGGAAAATGAACAGGAAGGCAACAACAACATCATAGCATAGCCAACAACAGCATCATAGCATAATCAATCAACAACATCATAGCATAATCAACCATAACATCTTAGCATAATCAACATCAACCTCATAGCATAGTCAACAACAACATCATAGTATAATCAACAACAACGTCATGATATAATAAACAACAACATCATGATATAACCAACAACAACGTCATGATATAATCAACAACAACGTCATGATATAACCAACATCAACATCATAGTATAATCAACAACAACATCATGATATAATCAACAACAACGTCATGATATAACCAACATCAACATCATAGTATAATCAACAACAACATCATGATATAATCAACAACAACATCATGATATAACCAACATCAACAACATAGCAAAATCAATATCAACATCATAGCTTAATCAACATCAACATTATGACATCCACAATAAAACGTACATATTATTCGACAATCAACTCATACACATGTAATGCCACTTAGAATGAAATGCAACCTCATCAGAAACATGCATGTGGTACCAATTCAACGTGTGATAAACACTGGGCCATCAATCCTCCACAGGGGAGCACAACATAATCAACGTATCACTCCAATCTGCACAATGGGATTGAAGCTACCAATGGACTGAAGCCCCAACATAAAATGCTATGAAATGCAATGATGCTAATTCTCCTCAACTCATCAAATATCAACGTGTGCATCATTCATTTCATATTCAACAATTAATCATCATCCATCATGTTTTATCATCCATACAGCAGCAAAACAACAAGGCAACAACAATCAGCAAGAGAAAACAGGAAAAACGGCTAAAACAGTTGTCTGACACGGCCACCCGTGTCCTGTGACACGGCCCGTGTCAGAAGGCCTGCATGAAAAATCCAAACCAAAAAAAATTATAGCAGAAACAGAGGCCTGACATCGCCGCCTGTGTCCCGTGACACGGCCCGTGTCAGAAGCTCTGTAACAAAATTTATTTTTCCTCCAACCAGCAAGCTGACACGGGTGCCCGTGTTGTGTGACACGGCCCGTGTCAGGGTGCGACAAAACCCCATTTTCCAAAAAGTGATTTTTCTGATGCGTTTTTTACTCAGAATACCCCAAAAGTCAGGTTTGTCCAATACGAAATTTGATCAAAGGACTCACACAATGCACATACATCAAATACACCAATTGTTTCACTCATTCTCATCACAACACTCACTCCTAACACAATCTATATCATCAAACACCACCATTATTCAAGAATTCACAAAACCTAATCTATTCATAAACCAATTCCTATAAAATTATAATAAACCGTGAAAACTCCCCATACCTTAGAGTAATCTGAAGCTTTATCCTTCTTTCTCCCAGATTCTCCTAGCAATCCTTCAAAATCATAGGTTTTCTCTTCCTCTTCTCTTCTTCAGTGCTCTTCACAAAAATGTGATCGGTTAGGAAATTGATCGATCTTTTTCCTTTAGTTACATTATCCCAGTTTATGAACTTCCGACTCTACCCTTACTCCTTTTCCTTTATGACCACCTTGCCCTTTTTTTTTAATATTTTTAAATAATAAATAATAATCTGAATAATACATGATTATTCACTCTATTAAAATTATTTAAAAATACTCTTTTAATCCATAATTCTCCAAATTACCAAAAACCTCTTAATTCCTTCTAACTTAATTAAATAAATAAATAAATGTTTAATTTAGATTTTCGGGGTGTTACAACTCTCCCCTACTTTAAGAATTTTCGTCCTCAAAAATTTACTTGATGCAGACTACTCCAGATACGTTATCACCTCCGACTAATCAACTCTCATGCCACGTGTGGCAATACCACGAATAACACAATACAACAATACACCTTATCAATGCCAACGACAACAAGATGAAATGCTCACGCGATGTACTCGACGACCAACTCAAAACACTCAGAATAATCAGGTTAGGAACACACAAGTTCACTATGAACCGGAATACAACACGATCGTTACCATCACCATAGGAACCCTCCCCTAACTCCCCATCATAGGAATTAGCTACTCGCACTCGAACCATCACCATAGGTAACGAGGCAACAACAAAGGTAAGAACACAAAGGCCCAAAGTACGATTTCAACGTAACCAACTACCGACATCGTTGATACCCACATAAGAACCAACTGCGCTACCCACGCTTTCGCCGCGCACTCTGAGTACTCGCAACTATCTAATCTACCAAGTTTAGATCAACTTCCAACCATCAAAGCAGACATAAGAAAAGACCTTTCAAGTTAACTCATCGGAAATTCCATCCAAACAGGCATTCTATACTCTTGTGATTACTGAATACTTCAAACTTAGATCCGTAAACAATACCTCCGAATATCCAACACAACTACAATTGCAGCCAATTCCAAATCTTGAATAGGATAGATACTTTCAAGAATTCCTAATTATCGTCAACATAAGCTACAACTTCACCACCTTGTATTGACACATCATCAAAATTCATCTCAACGCATAACAATCTCACCACAACATAAGGATACATGTGTCCAATTAATCTCAACAAGAAAGAAAAATCATCTTCCAAACAGAGCTTAACACCTAATAGCCATAGATTTAGCCTCAATAACTTACACTTAACATGGCATATTAACCAAACCAATCAAACAAACTAATTCCTCAAGTCCTACTCATACTAGCACAATTCTCCAAAATCCCTCATCCGAATTAACACAACCACTCAACTTCATCTTTACAAATCATAATTCACACCTTGCTAACTCAGCATATAGCTTCACTTCTTTCAATACTTGCAACTCAACTCTCAAATACTCTACGCACTCTTCTTCTAATTTTATAAAACATCAGAATATCCACAATGAACAACAGTTATAACTTATCCAAACAAGTATGGAAAATACCATTCATATTTCCATATATACACTTTAAGGCATACCAGCCACTACCCTTCTCGATCCGACATCCTTGGTCAAAGCATAGTCTTACATTACCATTTACTTCCTACTTGGTTTATCTCTACAGTTCTTCAAGTCTCATGTCAGTTGAATTCTCGATCCACCACAAACTAAAACCCAAGTTATCCAGAACACAATTGTGAGTTTCCAAACTACTCACTGATCAAATCGCAACCTCATACTAACATCCTCAAGTTCGCTTCATTTCCCCTATATAGGAATCCGCATCGACAAATCAAACAATTCATAAGCACTTGGCTCAACCCCAAACAATTCACTGTGCATACTATTCTAGTTGGCAAGACATGTCTACTCCATCCAACATGATTCCTTCGACTATCAACAAGAGATTAAGGGTGATCAGTTTCTCAATTTGTCAATAGACAGTCGGTAACCATAATGGTGGCATAAATCATCATTACCTAACTACAATAGCGTCCTTTACCTTTTTCTTAAAGTTATCTAAGCATACTGCTCCACCATCTCTCTAAGGCTTACAAACATTTTTCTTAATTTTCTTATTTTCCATCTCGTCAATGATATGAAAAGTCCAAAATCCAGTACATATTCTCCTATACAAGTTAGTTGCACAACACAATCATTAAATATCCTTCTAATACCGAAAACGTTACTACATCACGTACAATCCAAATCGACCCACTTCAGTCGAAACATTTATCTAAGTTCAAACTTTTGATGACCCTAACCAATCCTTCATCTTCCTTTTTAATCTCACAACTTTGATGATCCGTATAATTTCACACTTGATCATCATTCCAATCACAATCTCAACAATACCATCTCATCATCTGGTTGGTGATATAACTTCCAAAAATTTCGGACTCATGTCGACACATCTCGCCAACAACACCCAATCCACTTTACTATTTAACATCCCTCAAATATTTCTATACTTTAATCATTCTCAACTATCATGCGCCGCACTTCCATGTGCTTCTCCGATACTCTTCTTCTTATTACTAAACATTTTATACTTGACTTCATCTTACTATTTCCAGCAAGAATTGTCTAACTTCAAACACGATTATCTTCTTTAATACAGACCTCCCAGACACAAAATTATATTCCAAAATGAAGGTAATTTCACGTAGATTCCAGAACTTCAAGAATCGCTCAAATCTGAATTACGAGTAAAAAGTTATCGTCCTTGCAATGAGACTGGTCAAGAAATCCCGTATACAACTTCCACCAAACAAAATCAGCATCAGACCCAACTATTCAAACGCGTCTTTCCCCTCCTAAAAAACACGCCGAAGACAAAATTTATATGCAAACTGTAGGGAATTTCGTAAACTTTCCGAAAAGTCTAGAATCGCTTTCATCGGAGTTAGGAGTAGAAAGTTATGCCTCTTTTACTGAAGGCTGTTCCATAAATGTGAAAATAAAAAACCGAAATTGGTGAACATGAGTTCTACCTCTTTTTCTTCCTTCCAAATCCTTCCAGCAATCCTTGTTTTTCACCCAACTCTGAAAATCATCCGACCTCACTCCAGATATACTCCACTTGCATATCACTATTCGTCGCATTGCCCTCTCTTCTCCGAGAAGCAAACATCAATCATACTGACTCGTCCTCCTTCAAATGTCTCAACTGGACCGACATATATAATCATGAGTCCATACTCTCGTCGATTCGTAACAACACAGTTCTGACAACACTTGCACTCCTGCAATCAATATCACCTTGTTTCAGCTCCTCACACCAAAAACATCTCCGGGAAGCAAACTTCTCCCCCACTTGTTTCAAACCAACACCGGGAGCCAACGGTTAGAAAACAAACAAGTACCGACATTGTTCCACACACTTGTCGCTTACCAAGGGATAAACGACATTAGACAACTTGGCCAGACAGACCGACCCTGCTCTGATACCACTAATGTAACACCCTTCTACCCCACAAACAATTTTAGGAAAACACTTAATATTATCAGAGTAAAATTAAGTAAGAAAGGTGCCACATATATTCAAACATCATTCAAAATCATTGTCTTGTCCCGTAACACGGGTTACACATTCTTAATAATAAAATCAACAACTACGCAGCGAAAATCAACTTTTTATGTCATTTCAATAAAATACTTCATACTAAATAGATCTGAATCAAATCATCACCAACAATGTAAAAATTCAATATAAAACAAAAGAACGCGAGGTTAACAACAAATCCCAACCCGATGTTACATGACACAGAGCAGGACACCTCTAAACTAAATAGTGATGACGTCACACTTCAAGGCTACATTCCCCATCGTCACGAATCTACTCTTGGTTATCTGCAAGTTACCCACATAAGAGGCAACATTTCCAAGCAGGCAGGGTGAGAAATCACAATTCATTATAGTAATAAAAGTACATGGAAAATGAATAGGAAGGGAACAACAACATCATAGCATAGCCAACAACAACATCATAGCATAATCAATCAACAACATCATAGTATAATCAACCACAACATCATATCATAATCAACATCAACCTCATAGCATAGTCAACAACAACATCATAGTATAATCAACAACAACGTCATGATATAATCAACAAAAACATCATGATATAACCAACAACAACGTCATGATATAACCAACAACAACGTCATGATATAACCAACATCAACATCATAGTATAATCAACAACAACATCATGATATAGTCAACAAAAACGTCATGATATAACCAACATCAACATCATAGTATAATCAACAACAACATCATGATATAATCAACAACAACATCATGATATAACCAACATCAACATCATAGCAAAATCAATATCAACATCATAGCATAATGAACATCAACATTATGACATCCACAATAAACCGTACATATTATTCGATAATCAACTCATACACATGCAATGCCACTTAGAATGAAATGCAACCTCATCGGAAACATGCATGTGGTACCAATTCAACGTGTGATAAACACTGGGCCATCAACCCTCCACAAGGGAGCACAACATAATCAACGTATCACTCCAATCCGCACAATGGGATTGAAGCTACCAATGGACCGAAGCCCCAACATAAAATGCTATGAAATGCAATGATGTTAATTCTTCTCAACTCATCAAATATCAACGTGTGCATCATTCATTTCATATTCAACAATTAATCATCATCCATCATGTTTTATCATCCATATAGCAGCAAAACAATAAGGCAACAACAATCAGCAAAAGAAAACAGCAAAAACGGCTAAAACAGTTGTCTGACACGGCCGTCCGTGTCCTGTGACACGGCCCGTGTCAGAAGGCCTGCACGAAAAATCCAAACCAAAAAAAATTATAGCAGAAACATAGGCCTGACACGGCCGCCCGTGTCCCGTGACACGGCCCGTGTCAGAAGCTCTGTAACAAAATTTATTTTTCCTCCAACCAGCAAGCTGACACGGGTGCCCGTGTTGTATGACACGGCCCGTGTCAAGGTGCGACAAAACCCCATTTCCCAAAAAGTGATTTTTCTGCTGCGTTTTCGACTCTGAATACCCCAAAAGTCAGGTTTGTCCAATACGAAATTTAATCAAAGGACTCACACAATGCACATACATCAAATACACCAATTGTTTCACTCATTCTCATCACAACATTCACTCCTAACACAATCTATATCATCAAACACCACCATTATTCAAGAATTCACAAAACCTAATCTATTCATAAACCAATTCCTATAAAATTATAATAAACCATGAAAACTCCCCATACCTTAGAGTAATCTGAAGCTTTATCCTTCTTTCTCCCAGATTCTCCTAGCAATCCTTCAAAACCCTAGGTTTTCTCTTCCTCTTCTCTTCTTCAGTGTTCTTCACAAAAATACGATCGGTTAGGAAATTTATCGATCTTTTTCCTTTAGTTACATTATCCCAGTTTATGAACTTCCGACTCTACCCTTACTCCTTTTCCTTTATGACCACCTTGCCCTTTTTTTTTAATATTTTTAAATAATAAATAATAATCTAAATAATACATGATTATTCACTCTATTAAAATTATTTAAAAATACTTTTTTAATCCATAATTCTTCAAATTACCAAAAACCTCTTAATTCCTTCTAATTAAATTAAATAAATAAATAAATGATTAATTTAGATTTTTGGGGTGTTACAACTGGCCTAAGCATCAGCAGAACCAAAAGTAAACTCTATGTGGGAGGAGTGGATGAAGTAACAAAGGCCCAACTCTACCAAGTCACAGGGTTGGCTGTTGGTGAAATGCCCTTCAAGTATCTTGGAGTTCCTTTAAGTACAAGAAAACTTACAATCAAGGACTGTTAGCCAGTAATAGATAGTATGCTTGCTAGAATTCATCATTGGAGTACCAAATTCCTATCATATGCAGGGAGAGTGCAGCTTGTTAAGAGTGTCCTTTTCTCCATAGCCAATTACTGGATGCAAGTATTCTCTCTTTCCAAAAAAGTCATTCAGCATATTGAAGGTTTGTGCAGGAGATTCGTGTGGACAGGTAGGGAGGAAAATAGTAAAAAAAATTCCCCATTGCTTGGGATCATGTGTCTGATTCAATTTCAACTGGTGGCAAAAATATCATTTCACTCCAAGAATGGAACATGGCAACCATTGGGAAGTTGCTATGGAAACTGTGGACAAAGAAGGATGTTTTATGGATCAAGTGGCTACATACTTACTACATCAAAGATCCAATATTGAGCATTATGCACCCAGCCAGAACTGCTTGTGGATTATTAGAAGCATATTCAAAATTAGAGACTGCTACTAACTCTGTTGTTTGGCATAGGATGATAAATGCATACCGATATGATACAAGACTGATGTACCAGCACATGAGAGGAGAAAAACCAAAAGTAGAATGGAGAGGCTTGATGTATGGCAACGTGGCAAGACCAAGGGCGACATTTACCACTTGGATGACATGCCAAGGAAGACTCATGACAAAGGATAGGCTTGCTCGATTTGGAGTTCCTACTGATGGCAAGTGCATGTTCTGCCCTTATCAGAAAATCAATACCCATATTCTTTTTGAGTGTGTAGCTACTCAGCTCTTCTGGAAACGGGTTATGCATGAATTCAGTATACTCGTGACTGCTCATGTCAATATAGACTTTGCTTGGATAGTTAAGGCAACTAAAGGCAAAGGACCAAAGGCAAAACTGATGAAATGTATTGCAGCTGAAAACATATATCACATATGGACTTGTAGAAATGCTTGCATCTTCCAACATGGCAAACCCGATGACCTGCAAAGTAGCATAGTTAAAGAATTAGTGGTTCACAAGGTTGAAACAAATAAGAAGATACTAGATTACATCCATAGAAATACATAGGTGATTACAGTTTGATTTTCTGTTGTTAAATAGTCTTTTTGTAGCCTGGATCACTTTGATCGGCATTTTGTACTTACTGTAACACCCCCTTTCTATACCCCCAAATAATCAAATAAATCATTTAGGCATGTATTGGAAATTTCATCAGAGTATAATTGTAAACACGGCATAAAAAGGCATGTCACATTATGCTTGAAATTAAAACATACAACACCTGCTCAACAAATGATATGCAACAGTGGGGTAACTTTCAACGTAGGAACTCAGTCCTTACACCCACATCTCAATATTTATAATAAAAGCGGAAAATCTAAACATTGATAACACCAAACATATATACATTATATATATATATATATATATATATATACCTCAACAAGTATGATACAACAACATCAGTCATGGTATATACATAAGTCATCAACCAGATACATATGCAAATGTATCACAAAAAGGAAATCAAAAGCATCCTAGCTACCCGGTGCTACATATCAGAGCCAACCGACTAACGCGGACATGAAGCCGCGCTTCACAAAAAGACCGCCAGCAAGCCTACTCTGCAATGCCTCGTAGAGCATTATAAAACAGCAGAAGGGTGAGAAATATTATCATAATAACGTTGCATATAATTATATATCTCAACATATAATACACATACCACATTATCACCACAACTCATCACTATGCATGCATATATACATATAACACCAAGCATATACCATAAATCAAATACAAGGCATAACAATCCGTAATTAACGCATCCTTCACATAGGCATGTTCATTCATGCTCAAATACATGTATCACCAATACATCTCAATTCATCACCATTCATTCAACATAAACACACATACATGTTTATTCACCAATGTATCATTACAAAGATACAACTCTTATCGCCATTCATCACCTCTTACTCAATATACATCGCAGGGCATATATATATATATATATATATATATATATATATATATATATATATATATATATATATATATATATATATATATATATATATATATATATATACAAAACCAAGCATATTCATCACAATGCTTATCATTCAACATAAATACATATATTCATGTTCATTCATCAATGCACATATACAAAGATGACCAATGCAAATCATAGAGACCGGCTCACGACTCTACGCAAATGCAATGCGGTACCGACTCATTTCATCTCAAGTTCAATTGAAGAACTTATTGGAACCATCGCTCGTTACTTAGTGTAACTCCCCGTCGGGCATACGATGTTCACCCATTGCTACCACCTCTCAAAAGGCTTACAATGTTTATGGATTGCCCCCACCTCTCAAAAGGCTTACAATCCGATTGGTCCCACCTCTCAAAAGGCTTACAATCGTTTGTAATCATCGCCCCCACCTCTCAAAAGGCTTACGACGTTACAACGGATTCATCTTAGAACCCCACAATGCAAGAATGCACATCATGATGCTTCACATACAACATGACTCATAACACTCTTGACATGCATACATATTCACAATATAGTCATGCATTCATCACACACAATCCACATACATTCACATCAATTGTGTCAAACGGCAACCGAATGTTTTCACAAATAACCAATTCGATTTACGGTTTACCGGAAAAGTCGGTTAAAAGTCGGCTAAAAATAATAGTTTTCTGCACCAAATCATAGAACATATTTTTAGCTTCACATCCATATAAAGAACACCTCAATCGGATAAACAACGCAAAAGATATGGACATTTCAAAATAACGCAAAAACATAAACCGGAGGCCGGACACAACGAAACGTTTAGAAAATACTGTTCCGATTGGACCAGGTTCAGACCTCAAAACCATTTTTCCTAGAAAGAACATCTCATTAGCTTTCCAACGCTTCGAACGGGGGTCAAAACCGACTTACGGTTCAAGAGATATGAATTTTCGAAGTTTTGCCAAAAACCAGAAAATGCCCTGCGGGCTGCTACGGATTTCGGCTATTTTGCCCGAAAATCCGACCGATTCAATTATTTTCTTCGAAACAAACACATACGCGCAACCACCAAATACATAAGAACAATTTAGAACACATAAACGAAATTTCTACGACGTTCGATTTTTCGATTAAATTTCAACCTTTCAAAAACCCGAATTTTCAAACATCACCAAATCGAATAAAAAGCACGCTATACGACGACCTAACCTTCCTCAATATAACTACGTAATTTATTTCAAATTCTAACCGTGAAAACATCAGTTTTTATCGACTTTATTCATTTCGACCTAAAAGGAAAAATATATGAAAACGATCCAAAACAACCGAAACGAAACCATACATAATCGTATACAAAGTTAAGATAACAATATTTCATACTCTTACCCGTTCGATTCGAATCCTAACCGTTGATTTTGATGATTTCTAGCCTTTTTCCCACTTTTCTCCTCTTGTTCTTCTTTTCTCTTCTTTCTCACTTTTCTCTCTTTATGTTTTTCTTACTAACTTTCTTTTCTATTTCTTTCTTATACTTTCTTTTCTTAAAATATCTCAAATACAATATCATATTCTATTTCTATTACTATTCACTCAAAATATCTAACAATTCATATTCTCACAAATACCCTTAAATCATTCCTCACTTAAATTCTAACTTAACAATAATTATGAAATGTCTAAAATACCCTCCAATCTAATTTCCCCCGAAAACTCTCAAAAACGGTAAAATAATATAACACGCCAACATATCAGATTAAAACACCAATTTCACAATAACATTATTATCACCCAAATTAAATAAAAAACTCAACAAAATAATACAAATTAGCACAAAATGGAGATAATTAAAATCGTGTCGTTACAACTCTCCCCCACTTAGACATTTTCGTCCTCGAAAATATGCTAAGCACGAACAACCCCGGATACGGCTCTAGTATCCGACCAACCAACTATCATGCCAACAAAAGGCACACCACGAATAACACAAACAACAAAGCAGCACACTAACAGCAACAACAATGACAAGACAACGACCACGACAACCAAGACAAGATGCAATGCCCATACAATGCACTTGACGACCAACTCAAAGGATAACCAAGATACAAACACCCAAGTTCACTCTTGAACTAGAACACAACAAGATCATTACCAACACCATAGGTAACACTCTCCTAATCCCCCATACAGAGGAATTAGCTACTCGCACTCGCACCATCACCATGGAAACGAGGCAACAACACAGGCAAGAACATAAAGTTCCAAGACACAACATTACCTTAACAACATCCACAAAACCAGAATACCTGCATCCTTGTCTCACAACAACCAATACAACAATTTCACACTTCCGCTGCGCACTCTGATTACTCACAACTAACAAACCACCAATTTCATAATCAACATTTGACTCTTGTACTATACACCAGAAAATCATAGTTTACTTTTTATATACACCACTTCTCTCTATGCGGTATTAGCTTACACACCAAACACACTCCTCTGAATAATCCAATTCAAATTCATAACTCGTTTGGAATTCCAACCATCATTGTTGTCTCATACTCTATTCCTTTGGACCAAACAGGTACTCTATCCTCTTGCGATTACTAAACACTCCGAACTTAGAACCATAAATATAATACTTCCATATTTTCAACACAAAATCGCTGTAAGCAATTTCAAATCCTGAATAGTATATATCCTTGTATGAATTCCTCAAACGGTTTATTAAGATCAGGCAAAATCAAAGCCGGAGTCGTAGTCAACTCCTACTTTAGCCCTCTAAAACTCATTCGCAATGAACATCCAAAACAAATGACTCGCCCTTTGCAGGTCAACTGAGATAACATAAGTGCTAACTTAGCAAAGCCCTCCATAACCTGTGATAACAACCAACCAAAAACTAGAGCTTCTAATCTCATTAACCAACTTCGGAGTCTCCCATCGCAGGACTGCATCTACCTCCGATTGATCCACAAAAGTATTCTCATATGAAATATCATGACCAAGAAACTCATCTTTATCAACCAAAATCCACACTTTGATAACTTATCTTAAAGCTTCATCTCTTTTCAACACTTGCTACTCACCCATAATGGTTTCCTTAAAACTCCTACATTGATACCTTAAGCTCAAAACTCCTTAACGCATTATAACTCTGTGTTTTGCTTTCCATAGCATCCATACAAGTATACACCACATACTAGCTATACAAATCAATCATCCATCCTCTTCATCTTCAGATATACGAATCTGTACCAAATCATCAAAACAACTATAAGCACCTGGTTTAGCTCCAAACCATTCCCCAAACATACCATCAAGCTGGAAAGAAACGTCTACTCCATCCAACATAATTTCCGTCTGCTATCAACAAGAGATTAAGGGTGATCAGTTCCTCAATTTGTCAATAGACAACCGACAATCATGAGGGAGCATAGACCATCTTTACCAAGCCATAATAACATTCCTTGCATCTTGTGCACAAAACCACACAAGGCACAAATCCTTAATTGACATAAACCTTACCTCCGCATTCCCTTCGGAATCGGGAACAACACTGTCCAAGCAACACATACAATCGTACAACCAACGGCACACTGAGCCAACGCTCTACACCTGAAGTCACTTGGAGAAGTACCAGCTTCTCCCCCACTTATCTCATTCTCAATCCTAAAGTTAAAGGATTAGAAAAACCAGAGAGCACTGATAGTGTTCCACACACCTATCACGTACTAAGGAATAAACAACATCGACAAACACACAACAAGGACGTAGTTACCGACCCCGAAGCAGTCATAAACAAATTCAAACACTTAGCGCACTCATGGAAAATAAACGAATGAGTCGCTCCCATATCAATAATAATAGCTAAAGGCGTACTATTAATAAAACATGTACCTTTAATCACACGGTCTGCACTAGTAGTGTCTGACCCTGCCAATGCAAACACCTTTCCGCCCGCTTGAACTTGTTTCGACTTAGTACACTTCATACTAATGTGACCTACTTCTCCACAATTAAAACACTTCACCATATTCCTCCTACACTCAGCAGTAGAATGCCCAATACCTCCACAGTTAGAACATCTCCCAACGGCCTTCCTACACTCAGTTGCTTTATGACCCATTCCACCACAATTGAAACACTTAATGAACCCAGAACTTCCTCCTCTAGATCTCTTATCAAAGTTTCCCTTATATTTACCCTTATCAGCGGGGGTCACATAAGGTCCACTTCTAGCTTGCTGTTTCCCTCTCCCCTCATTCACACTCTTGTAATGTGTAGAACGAGCTTTGCTATCTTCCTCGAAGATTCTACAACATTCGGTCAAATCCGAAAACCTCCTAATCCTTTGATATCCCACAGCTTGCTTAATCTCAGGACGCAAACCATTCTCATATTTAATACACTTTGAGAACTCAGCAGTAATTGCAGCATAATGAGAATGAAATTGAACCAATTCCACAAACTTAGCAGTATAGTCCACCACTGACATACCGCCTTGTTTCAATTCCAGGAATTCCATCTTTTTCTTCCCTTTCACACTTTCAGGGTAATACTTCCGCAAAAACTCGGTACGAAACAATTCCCAAGTTACCTCTTCATTATCCACCTCAAGAATTTCACGCATACCGATCCACCAATCGTCGGCTTCTTCCCTCAGCATGTGAGATCCAAGCCTCACCTTATTCTCTTCCGCACAGTCCATGACTCTGAAGATTCTTTCAATTTCTTTCAGCCAAAGTTGAGCACCATCGGGATCAAATCTTCCTTTGAAGACCGGTGGTTGATTCTTCCTGAACTCTTCATTAGCACTTACATTCGGCGCACCCTGCACTGCCCTAGCCATTGCTTCCATAGCAGCAGCCATCGCATTATCGTTTCTACCAGCCATATTCTAATCATTCCCAAAAATAACAACAAAGGTTAAACAACAGTTCAACCAACACAACAACGAGACAGACACGACTGACTCAACCTTGGCTCTGATACCACTTAATGTAACACCCCCTTTCTATACCCCCAAATAATCAAATAAATCATTTAGGCATGTATTGGAAATTTCATCAGAGTATAATTGTAAACAGGCATAAAAAGGCATGTCACATTATGCTTGAAATTAAAACATACAACACCTGCTCAACAAATGATATGCAACAGTGAGGTAACTTTCAACGTAGGAACTCAGTCCTTACACCCACATCTCAATATTTAGAATAAAAGTGGAAAATCTAAACATTGATAACACCAAACATATATACATTATATATATATATATATATATATATATATATATATATATATATATATACCTCAACAAGTATGATACAACAACATCAGTCATGGTATATACATAAAGTCATCAACCAGATACATATGCAAATGTATCACAAAAAGGAAATCAAAAGCATCCTAGCTACCCGGTGCTACATATCAGAGCCAACTGACTAACGCGGACATGAAGCCACACTTCACAAAAAAACCGCCAGCAGGCCTACTCTGCAATGCCTCGTAGAGCATTATAAAACAGCAGATGGGTGAGAAATATTATTATAATAACGTTGCATATAATTATATATCTCAACATATAATACACATATACCACATTCTCACCACAACTCATCACTATGCATGTATATATACATATAACACCAAGCATATACCATAAATCAAATACAAGGCATAACAATCCGTAATTAACGCATCCTTCACATAGGCATGTTCATTCATGCTCAAATACATGTATCACCAATACATCTCAATTCATTACCATTCATTCAACATAAACACACATACATGTTTATTCACCAATGTATCATTACAAAGATACAACTCTTATCGCCATTCATCACCTCTTACTCAATATACATCGCAGGGCATATATATATATATATATATATATATATATATATATATATATATATATACAAAACCAAGCATATTCATCACAATGCTTATCATTCAACATAAATACATATATTCATGTTCATTCATCAATGTACATATACAAAGATGACCAATGCAAATCATAGAGACCGACTCAGGACTCTATGCAAATACAATGCGGTACCGCCTTATTTCATCTCAAGTTCAATTGAAGAACTTATTGGAACCATCGCTCGTTACTTAGTGTAACTTCCCGTCGGGCATACGATGTTCACCCATTGCTACCACCTCTCAAAAGGCTTACAATGTTTATGGATTGCCCTCACCTCTCAAAAGGCTTACAATTCGATTGCTCCCACCTCTCAAAAGGCTTACAATCGTTTGTAATTATCGCCCCCACCTCTCAAAAGGCTTACGACGTTACAATGGATTCATCTTAGAACCCCACAATGCAAGAATGCACATCATGATACTTCACATACAACATGACTCATGACACTCTTGACATGCATACATATTCACAATATAGTCATGCATTCATCACACACAATCCACATACATTCACATCAATTGTGCCAAATGGCAACCGAACGTTTTCACAAATAACCAAACAATTCGATTTACGGCTTACCGGAAAAGTCGGTTAAAAATCGGCTAAAAATAATATTTTTCTGCACCAAATCATAGAACATATGTTTAGCTTCACATCCATATAAAGAACACCTCAATCGGATAAACAACGCAAAAGATATGGACATTTCAAAATAACGCAAAAACATAAACCGGAGGCCGGACACAACGAAACGTTTCGAAAATACTGTTCCGATTGGACTAGGTTCAGACCTCAAAACCATTTTTCCTAGAAAGAACACCTCATTAGCTTTCCAACGCTTCGAACGGGGGTCAAAACCGACTTACGGTTCAAGAGATATGAATTTTCGAAGTTTTGCCAAAAACCAGAAAATGTCCTGCGGGCTGCTACGGATTTCGGCTATTTTGCCCGAAAATCCGACCGATTCAATTATTTTCTTCGAAACAAACACATACGCGCAACCACCAAATACATAAGAACAATTTAGAACACATAAACGAAATTTCTACGACGTTCGATTTTTCGATTAAATTTCAACCTTTCAAAAACCCGAATTTTCAAACATCACCAAATCGAATAAAAAACACGCTATACGACGACCTAACCTTCCTCAATACAACTACGTAATTTATTTCGAATTCTAACCGTGAAAACATCGGTTTTATCGACTTTATTCATTTCGACCTAAAATGAAAAATATATGAAAACGATCCAAAACAACCGAAACGAAACCATACATAATCGTATACAAAGTTAAGATAACGATATTTCACACCCTTACCCGTTCGATTCGAATCCTAACCGTTGATTTTGATGATTTCTAGCCTTTTTCCCACTTTTCTCCTCTTGTTCTTCTTTTCTCTTCTTTCTCACTTTTCTCTCTTTATGTTTTTCTTACTAACTTTCTTTTCTATTTCTTTCTTATACTTTCTTTTCTTAAAATATCTCAAATACAATATCATATTCTATTTCTATTACTATTCACTCACAATATCTAACAATTCATATTCTCACAAATACCCTTAAATCATTCCTCACTTAAATTCTAACTTAACAATAATTATGAAATGTCTAAAATACCCTCCAATCTAATTTCCCCCGAAAACTCTCAAAAACGGTAAAATAATATAACACGCCAACATATCAGATTAAAACACCAATTTCACAATAACATTATTATCACCCAAATTAAATAAAAGACTCAACAAAATAATACAAATTAGCACAAAATGGAGATAATTAAAATCGTGTCGTTACAACTCTCCCCCACTTAGACATTTTCGTCCTCGAAAATATGCTAAGCACGAACAACCCCGGATACGGCTCTAGTATCCGACCAACCAACTATCATGCCAACAAAAGGCACACCACGAATAACACAAACATCAAAGCAGCACACTAACAGCAACAACAATGACAAGACAACGACCACGACAACCAAGACAAGATGCAATGCCCATACAATGCACTTGACGACCAACTCAAAGGATAACCAAGATACAAACACCCAAGTTCACTCTTGAACTGGAACACAACAAGATCGTTACCAACACCATAGGTAACACTCTCCTAATCCCCCAAACAGAGGAATTAGCTACTCGCACTCGCACCATCACCATGGAAACGAGGCAACAACACAGGCAAGAACATAAAGTTCCAAGACACAACATTACCTTAACAACATCCACAAAACCAGAATACCTGCATCCTTGTCTCACAACAACCAATACAACAATTTCACACTTCCGCTGCGCACTCTGATTACTCACAACTAACAAACCACCAATTTCATAATCAACATTTGACTCTTGTAATATACACCAGAAAATCATAGTATACTTTTTATATACACCACTTCTCTCTATGCGGTATTAGCTTACACACCAAACACACTCCTCTGAATAATCTAATTCAAATTCATAACTCGTTTGGAATTCCAACCATCATTGTTGTCTCATACTCTATTCCTTTGGACCAAACAGGTACTCTATCCTCTTGCGATTACTAAACACTCCGAACTTAGAACCATAAAAATAATACTTCCATATTTTCAACACAAAATCGCTGTAAGCAATTTCAAATCCTGAATAGTATATATCCTTGTATGAATTCCTCAAACGGTTTATTAAGATCAGGCAAAATCAAAGCCGGAGTCGTAGTCAACTCCTACTTTAGCCCTCTAAAACTCATTCGTAATGAACATCCAAAACAAATGACTCGCCCTTTGCAGGTCAACTGAGATAACATAAGTGCTAACTTAGCAAAGCCCTCCATAACCTGTGATAACAACCAACCAAAAACTAGAGCTTCTAATCTCATTAACCAACTTCGGAGTCTCCCATCGCAGGACTGCATCTACCTTCGATTGATCCACAAAAGTATTCTCATATGAAATATCATGACCAAGAAACTCATCTTTATCAACCAAAATCCACACTTTGATAACTTATCTTAAAGCTTCATCTCTTTTCAACACTTGCTACTCACCCATAATGGTTTCCTTAAAACTCCTACATTGATACCTTAAGCTCAAAACTCCTTAACGCATTATAACTCTGTGTTTTGCTTTCCATAGCATCCATACAAGTATACACCACATACTAGCTATACAAATCAATCATCCATCCTCTTCATCTTCAGATATACGAATCTGTACCAAATCATCAAAACAACTATAAGCACCTGGTTTAGCTCCAAACCATTCCCCAAACATACCATCAAGCTGGAAAGACACGTCTACTCCATCCAACATAATTTTCGTCTGCTATCAACAAGAGATTAAGGGTGATCAGTTCCTCAATTTGTCAATAGACAGCCGACAATCATGAGGGGGCATAGACCATCTTTACCAAGCCATAATAACATTCCTTGCATCTTGTGCACAAAACCACACAAGGCACAAATCCTTAATTGACATAAACCTTACCTCCGCATTCCCTTCGGAATCGGGAACAACACTGTCCAAGCAACACATACAATCGTGCAACCAACGGCATACTGAGCCAACGCTCTACACCTGAAGTCACTTGGAGAAGTACCAACTTCTCCCCCACTTATCTCATTCTCAATCCTAAAGATAAAGGATTAGAAAAACCAGAGAGCACTGATAGTGTTCCACACATCTATCACGTACTAAGGAATAAACAACATCGACAAACACACAACAAGGACGTAGTTACCGACCCCGAAGCAGTCATAAACAAATTCAAACACTTAGCGCACTCATGGAAAATAAACGAATGAGTCGCTCCCATATCAATAATAATAGCTAAAGGCGTACTATTAATAAAACATGTACCTTTAATCACACGGTCTGCACTAGTAGTGTCTGACCCTGCCAATGCAAACACCGTTTCGCCCGCTTGAACTTGTTTCGGCTTAGTACACTTAGTACTAATGTGACCTACTTCTCCACAGTTAAAACACTTCACCATATTCCTCCTACACTCAGCAGTAGAATGCCCAATACCTCCACAGTTAGAACATCTCCCAACGGCCTTCCTACACTCAGTTGCTTTATGACCCATTCCACCACAATTAAAACACTTAATGAACCCAGAACTTCCTCCTCCAGATCTCTTATCAAAGTTTCCCTTATATTTACCCTTATCAGCGGGGGGCACATAAGGTCCACTTCTAGCTTGCTGTTTCCCTCTCCCCTTATTCACACTCTTGTAATGTGTAGAACAAGCTTTGCTATCTTCCTCGAAGATTCTACAACATTCGGTCAAATCCGAAAACCTCCTAATCCTTTGATATCCCACAGCTTGCTTAATCTCAGGACGCAAACCATTCTCATATTTAATACACTTTGAGAACTCAGCAGTAATCGCAGCATAATGAGAATGAAATTGAACCAATTCCACAAACTTAGCAGTATAGTCCACCACTGACATACCACCTTGTTTCAATTCCAGGAATTCCATCTTTTTCTTCCCTTTCACACTTTCAGGGTAATACTTCCGCAAAAACTCGGTACGAAACAATTCCCAAGTTACCTCTTCATTATCCACCTCAAGAATTTCACGCATACCGATCCACCAATCGTCGGCTTCTTCCCTCAGCATGTGAGATCCAAGCCTCACCTTATTCTCATCCGCACAGTCCATGACTCTGAAGATTCTTTCAATTTCTTTCAGCCAAAGTTGAGCACCATCGGGATCAAATCTTCCTTTGAAGACCGGTAGTTGATTCTTCCTGAACTCTTCATTAGCACTTACATTCGGCGCACCCTGCACCGCCCTAGCCATTGCTTCCATAGCAGCAGCCATCGCATTATCGTTTCTACCAGCCATATTCTAATCATTCCCAAAAATAACAACAAAGGTTAAACAACAGTTCAACCAACACAACAACGAGACAGACACGACTGACTCAACCTTGGCTCTGATCCCACTTAATGTAACACCCCCTTTCTATACCCCCAAATAATCAAATAAATCATTTAGCCAGGTATTGGAAATTTCATCAGAGTATAATTGTAAACACGGCATAAAAAGGCATGTCACATTATGCTTGAAATTAAAACATACAACACCTGCTCAACAAATGATATGCAACAGTGGGGTAACTTTCAACGTAGGAACTCAGTCCTTACACCCACATCTCAATATTTAGAATAAAAGCGGAAAATCTAAACATTGATAACACCAAACATATATACATTATATATATATATACCTCAACAAGTATGATACAACAACATCAGTCATGGTATATACATAAAGTCATCAACCAGATACATATGCAAATGTATCACAAAAAGGAAATCAAAAGCATCCTAGCTACCCGGTGCTACATATCAGAGCCAACCGACTATCGCGGACATGAAGCCACGCTTCACAAAAAGACCGCCAGCAAACCTACTCTGCAATGCCTCGTAGAGCATTATAAAACAGCAGAACGGTGAGAAATATTATCATAATACTGTTGCATATAATTATATATCTCAACATATAATACACATATACCACATTCTCACCACAACTCATCACTATGCATGTATATATACATATAACACCAAGCATATACCATAAATCAAATACAAGGCATAACAATCCGTAATTAACGCATCCTTCACATAGGCATGTTCATTCATGCTAAAATACATGTATCACCAATACATCTCAATTCATCACCATTCATTCAACATAAACACACATACATGTTTATTCACCAATGTATCATTACAAAGATACAACTCTTATCGCCATTCATCACTTCTTACTCAATATACATCGCAGGGCATATATATATATATATACAAAACCAAGCATATTCATCACAATGCTTATCATTCAACATAAATACATATATTCATGTTCATTCATCAATGCACATATACAAAGATGACCAATGTAAATTATAGAGACCGACTCACGACTCTATGCAAATGCAATGCGGGTACCGACTCATTTCATCTCAAGTTCAATTGAAGAACTTATTGGAACCATCGCTCGTTACTTAGTGTAACTTCCCGTCGGGCATACGATGTTCACCCATTGCTACCACCTCTCAAAAGGCTTACAATGTTTATGGATTGCCCCCACCTCTCAAAAGGCTTACAATCCGATTGCTCCCACCTCTCAAAAGGCTTACAATCGTTTGTAATCATCGCCCCCACCTCTCAAAAGGCTTACGACGTTATAACGGATTCATCTTAGAACCCCACAATGCAAGAATGCACATCATGATGCTTCACATACAACATGACTCATGACACTCTTGACATGCATACATATTCACAATATAGTCATGCATTCATCACACACAATCCACATACATTCACATCAATTGTGCCAAACGGCAACCGAACGTTTTCACAAATAACCAAACAATTCGATTTACGGTTTACCGGAAAAATCAGTTAAAAGTCGGCTAAAAATAATATTTTCTGCACCAAATCATAGAACATATTTTTAGCTTCACATCCATATAAAGAACACCTCAATCGGATAAACAACGCAAAAGATATGGACATTTCAAAATAACGCAAAAACATAAACCGGAGGCCGGACACAACGAAACGTTTCGAAAATACTGTTCCGATTGGACTAGGTTCAGACCTCAAAACCATTTTTTCTAGAAAGAACATCTCATTAGCTTTCCAACGCTTCGAACGGGGGTCAAAACCGACTTACGGTTCAAGAGATATGAATTTTCGAAGTTTTGCCAAAAACCAGAAAATGCCCTGCGGGCTGCTACGGATTTCGGCTATTTTGCCCGAAAATCCGACCGATTCAATTATTTTCTTCGAAACAAACACATACGCGCAACCACCAAATACATAAGAACAATTTAGAACACATAAACGAAATTTCTACGACGTTCGATTTTTCGATTAAATTTCAACCTTTCAAAAACCCGAATTTTCAAACATCACCAAATCGAATAAAAAGCACGTTATACGACGACCTAACCTTCCTCAATACAACTACGTAATTTATTTCGAATTCTAACCGTGAAAACATCGGTTTTATCGACTTTATTCATTTCGACCTAAAATGAAAAATATATGAAAACGATCCAAAACAACCGAAACGAAACCATACATAATCGTATACAAAGTTAAGATAACGATATTTCACACCCTTACCCGTTCGATTCGAATCCTAACTGTTGATTTTGATGATTTCTAGCCTTTTTCCCACTTTTCTCCTCTTGTTCTTCTTTTCTCTTCTTTCTCACTTTTCTCTCTTTATGTTTTTCTTACCAACTTTCTTTTCTATTTCTTTCTTATACTTTCTTTTCTTAAAAGATCTCAAATACAATATTATATTCTATTTCTATTACTATTCACTCAAAATATCTAACAATTCATATTCTCACAAAAATACCCTTAAATCATTCCTCACTTAAATTCTAACTTAACAATAATTATGAAATGTCTAAAATACTCTCCAATCTAATTTCCTCCGAAAACTCTAAAAAACGGTAAAATAATATAACACGCCAACATATCAGATTAAAATACCAATTTCACAATAACATTATTATCACCCAAATTAAATAAAAGACTCAACAAAATAATACAAATTAGCACAAAATGGAGATAATTAAAATCGGGTCGTTACACTTACCGTTTTTTGGGTTAATATATTTCTTATTCCAAAAAAAAAAAAGATTGGTTTAAATAGCCTATTGATTTTCTAAAATATGAGTTTAGGGTTGTAGTTTGATGATTTGGCTTATGACTTGTATAGTTGAATTGGTGCAGTTCTAATATACCTCTTTTAAATATAAATATATACTATTGCTAATTTAAAAAAACATATTATCAGACATGACAAACAGGACATAGAAATAATAAAGTTAAAATGTTTAATTCTTCAACGCATAGTTTTTTTTTGGAATTATAAGAAATTAGAAACAATAAAATAAAAAGAATTGAAAAGTTTTAAACATATATTTTAAATAATAAAGTATAAACAAAAATATTAATGTATTTTTTTTTTTATAGAAATTTTGTTATTCGGCCATACGACCGACTAATCTAAGAGAGACCAATCTCACAGTCCACTAGCTGGGGCTCCGTTTAAGACCTTGCGACCGACTAATTCAAGAGAGACAAATCTCACCGTCCACTAGCGGGGATCCCGTTTAAAACCGGAGCTAAGCACCGTATAACTGACCAACACAAGAATTGATTGCATCTAATAGAATTCGAACCTGAGACCTTGAGAAAAACACACTCTTAAGACTCAAATCTCCACCACTATGCCAACCCTTTAAAATTTATTAATGTATTAATTGACATGACATAATTAAGGACGGATTTGAGATGGATATTAGTGTTCATATTAACTATCTCATTCTTATCTTTTAAAATTAAAAAAAAAAAAAATCAAATTCAAATTCAAACCCAATTAAATAGGTTTTTCTCATCAAACACGGAATGGGTTCATGGAAATACTCGCGGATTGGAGTTTTGTTGACATGTCTGCATATTATGAATCATCTTGTTATATAGTCCTCCTCGACAATATTTTGTTTTTCCTCTAAGATAATTTTTGTTCTTAACCCGCAAAATACCAAAGGTTAAAAGCAGTTTCTGAGATTGACTCCAAAACCTTTTTTCCCCTCTTTTTCAGTCATTTTCCACAACCAGTTTCCGGCAGGTATCGAGCAGTAATGGTCGAACTGCATGTCAACCATCCTGAGAACAGCGAAACCTCATCGAACGGGCGCGTCACACGGTGATCGGCATATGGGTGATGCAAAACGTCCTCAGCATCCATTCGATCAAGATACACTCTGTAGGGGTCGGGCACCTGGTTCCCTCTGAGTAGGAGAAATGCAGCAGCACGTGGCATATCCTCAGTGTACCCATCGACACTCCCCCAACCAGTAATGTTGGGAAAGTGCTGTAAAATCCACGCCTGAAATGGAAAACATAACATGGGTGTCAAACATTATAATGAATATAGAAAGAAAAGAAATGAAAAAAATCACTTAGAATATTAGATTGTTACCACGTATAGTGTACAGCTGCCTACCATAGTCTTGGATGCCCAGAGACAACCATCAGAGCCTAGCATAGGTGTATGCCAGCGCAGCTGCCCCCCAGTTGTACATATGGATCTCTGTCTGATCCAAAAGGTACCTGAGGTAGACGACATCAACATAATAGGCGCTGGTGTCCACAAACACCTGCGTGCCGAGCAAAAACAAGTAGTAGCATCTCAGGGCACGCTGCCTGTGGATCTCCACCTCAGCTGCATCCCCTTTTGCCCGTCGTGCCTCGTCAAGCTCCTCACAAAATCTGCGTATCAGAAAGAAGAACCGGACGTGTGCGCCCCTCAACTGGGTCACCTCCGCAAGTGCCTCATATGGGTTAGCCCCAAGCTCTGCAATCAGCATCTCCACCGCGTCCACCTTCGACATCCTACAAATGAAAATATTTTCAACGTAAACAATTCTATAAATAAACCGAGAAAGGCTACCTATAACAACCCAATTCCCATCGCGAATAAATAACATATAATAAATATCAGAGTAACTAAAAATTTATTTTTCCGACAGAAACAGGGATGCCACATTTAAAGAAATAAAATACAATCCCTGCTCAACATTTTTGATACATAACACAAAGAGAAACTTTTCCTTACAAAAGGATGGTCAATTATGGAATAAAGCGGAAGGATCCATAACCGACTTGTTTTACAAATAAATGGTTTTAGAACATCAAAATATAAATACAAAATAATATTTAATATATTCAACAAAAATATACATATAATAAACGTTCCCCGACTCCCGTGCTACGTATCAGAGCAGACACCAAGACCGACAACGGAACGGAGGACTAATCTTCACAAAATCCTCCACGCCTCTAAAGCTGACAATCTGCACTATGCCATAAAAAGCATATTCCAGCAGAAGGGTGAGAAATAACAACTATAACAAGATTGCATAATAATATGCCACAACACAGATAATTCACATATGTAATATTTCTCACCGCATACATCACATACTAACACATATAGCATGGCACCAATACATAATATATCACACATAATAAATCGAATCATGATTTTCCACACATAACACATCCCTTCACAATTCACACCACAATTCATCCCAACTCACTCATATACATCACAATGTATATATCTATACGAAACCAAGCATATAATCATGCATATTCCATTAATTCCATACTTCCACAAAGCATACTTTTCCATAATCATTCATCAATGCAAATATACAAAAGATGATCAATGCATACCATAGAGATCGACCAACGACTCTATATAGATGCAAATGCGGGTACCGACTCAATTGGTGATACATTAGTCCCCCAGGAACTCTTGGAATCATCGCTCGTTACATAGAGTAACTCCCCGTCGGGCCTACGATGTTCCCCGTCGCTATAAACCACTATTTCAGGGCGAACGACGTTTATGGATTGCTTTCTACCACTATTTCAGGGCGCACAATCCGATTGCTTTCTACCAGTATTTCATGGCGCACAATCGTCTATAACCACCGCTTTCAGTCCTCAGGCAACGCCTCATATCTTCGAGGCACACGGTGTTATAGAAAATTCCCTCTGGAATCATTCCGTCACTCAGGACGTCACAACAATGCATATCATGATGCTTGGCATACAAATTACTCATGACATTCACATTGCACCCACATACACATCCATAATCATGCATAAATCAACAATTACCACGTATCGCATTTTCTTGCCGTAAGACCACAAATCATCATCACAACAATATCACGTGCATATTCATTTCACAACATGTCACCACATGCATTTTCATTACAAACCACAAACCACAACAATTATGCAATCACAATCACTTCCACAAGGAATTCACATATCAAATGCTACTCACAACACATCATTATCGCACATTGAAATCAAAACCCAAAACACACATTTATTCCTCCATAACACCACAAACCATCATCACCAATACTTATCATATATATTCACATCAACACAATTATTGTCATAAAGCCACAAACCATCAACAAAGTATTCCACAACAACCAATTATCATCAAAGAATCATCACACAAGTCATACAATCACTTACCAAAGCATAACCCACAATATTGAAAAATAACACCAAAGTCCATAATTCGTTTTCTCGGAAAAGTCGGCCAAAAATAATATTTTTCATCATCACTAAAAAGTACTCCTAAAGACCTTCGATTCGATATAAAGAACTCTTAAATCCGATAAACGACGAATAAGTTACGAATATTTCCAAATAACGCAAAACATAAACCGGACGCCCGACACTACGAAACGGTTCGTAAAAACTGTACCGATTGGGAAGGATTCAGACCTCAAAACTATTTTTCCTAGAAAAAACATCTCGTTAGCTTCCCAACGCTTCGAACGGGGATCAAAACCGACTTACGGTTCGAGAGATATGAATTTCCGAAAATCGCACGAAACCAGAATTTTCACACTAGCAGTCGTGTCCGTACGACTGCGTGAAAATACACCAGTTCGGGTTCAGCAGTGATTTTTGGGGCGTTTTCGCCCGAAACCCGACCGATTCAATTATTTTCTTCAAACAAAATACATGATAATCCTCCATAAATGTATACGGACGTATTAGAATAAAAAATTACGCGATTCCGCGACTTTCGAAAAACACTATTCCGGAACCTAAAAACGCCAAATTTTCAAATATCAACCGATTTTAACGAAACGAGTTTCTATAACGTCGGCCTCACTTCACTCGACTAAACTACGCAATTTATTTCGAAATTCATCCGTGAAAACATCGATTTCTATCGATTTCCTACAATTCGACCTAAACGGAAAACTATAAGAAAATATCCAAAACAATCAAGAAAACATACACATATACATACACAAGCAAGATATAATTGAAACTTCTCACCCTTACCCGATTAATCGCGATTGAAACGGACGAATACTCGATTTTCCTCTTTTTCTCTTTTCTCCCCTCTTCCTCTTCTTTCCTTCTCTTTCTCTTCTTTCTTCTTTTCCTTTTCTTTTCTTTTCTCTTTTTCTATCTTTCTATTCTATTTAAACAAAATATCTACCCAAATGACCAAAATACCCCTCATCTCAAATATCTCGCCAACGCTCTCAAAACGCGACAAAAGATTACAACATTGAAAAATAACATTTTGTCAAATAAAAGTCAATAATAAAATAATATAATAATAAAATAATCAACTAAACTCGATTAAATAAAACTGACCAAAACTGGGGCGTTACAATTCTCCCCCACTTAGACATTTTCGTCCTCGAAAATCTACTGAGACGAACAACTCCGGACACGACTCTCGCATCCGACAAACAAACCAACATGCCATCAAAAGGCACACCACGAATAACACAACAGATAAACACCTTGCTAACCGTAATTACAACAACACGATACGACGACAACAACAACGACAAGATGCAAAGCCCATACAATGCACTTGACGACCAACTCACAACTCAAGGAAAACCACGATACCAACACACAGGTTCACTCTAGAACCGAAACACAACAAGATCGTTACCCTACTCTAGGTAACACTCCCCTAATTCCCCACACAGGAATTAGCTACACACACTCGAACCATCACCATGGAAACGAGGCAATAACACAAACAAGAACACAAGTTCCACGACACAACATCGATTAAACAACCTCCACACAACCATAATACCAACATCCTTGTCACACAACCTTATTACAACCATGCTACGATTCACCAATCGAACATATAACCAAAACATCCATTTACATAACAGCCCATGAATAACATTTAAACCTTTCACTTATCACTTCCATTTTGAAAAGTTCAATGGTCTCATCAGTCCTACATATTCCCAATGTTCAACCTAAGAAATCTTACAAGTCACACACTTATATATGAAATGTGCCACATCACGCTTTCGATGCGCACTCTGATTACTCGTAACCATCAAAACTACCAATCTCACGACCAAAGTCTAACTCTTCCTCATATTCTCCAAAAATCACTGTTCACTTTTAATATATCCAACTTCACACTCTACGGTGTTATCTCACGCACCAGACACAAGTCTCTAAACTGCTCAAATAATTCTAATTCTCGGACCATCAAAACAGACATACACTAAAACTTTCGACTTAACTCATCCGGCACAACCTCGGCTTTTCCCAAAGAATAATCCAAGCCAAATTCATAACTCATCACAAATTCTAGCCATCCTCATTGTCTCATACTCTATTCCTTCAAACCAACCAAGTACTCTAAACTCTTGTGGTTACCCAACACTTCGAGTCAAGAACCATAAAAATAATACCTCCAAATTTTCCAACACAATACAACCGCAACCAATTCCAAATCCTGAATAGTATAGATCCTTTTATGAATCCTCAATTGTCGTAAAGCATAAGCCACGACTTTACTCCCTTGCATTAACACACTGACTAAACTCATCAAAGACACATCACAATACCTCACAAACGATTTATTAGGATCACACAGAATCAAAACTGAAGCCGTATACCATTTCTACTTCAACTCACCCAAAACTAACTCACAACGAACATCCAAAACAAACGACTCATCCTTTGCAAGCCAACTGAAATAACAGAAGTACAAACTTAGTAAAGTCTTCCATACCCTACCGTAACAACCAACTGAGCCCAAAAGTTTCTAATCTCCTTAACCGACTTCGGAACCTCTCATTGTAGAACTGCATCTACTTCCGATGAATCCACAACAAATATCATCCTCAGAAATAACATATCCAAGAAAACTAACCTTTTCAACCAAAATTCTCACTCGGATAGCTTAGCATAAAACTTCGCCTCTTTTCAATACTTGTGATTCAAATCTCAAACACTCTATATGTTCTTCCTCTGGGTTTATAACAGATCCGAATATCCTCAATCAAAACCAATACGAACTTATCCAAATAAATATGAAAGATACGATTCCTCTACTCCACAAACATTACAGACGCATTACTATCACCGAACAACATCACTGCACATTGTAATGTCCAACCAAACTCCAAAAGATAAAAATTCTTAAAGCTCTTGCAAAACTTTCCACTGGGAAACTGGTTACTCACACACAAGCTTAACCGAGTAATTAACAGCCTAATCCGATGGTAACAACACAAACAAGTCACATCAAATCGATCAAAGCCTTCACTCACACAATTCAATATCCTTATCAAACGTTCCAAACAATTGCAATTCCACTCAAACTCAACCAAACCATTCCAGTTATCTGTTCATGAAAGTGGTCACTTATTCTCAATCGTTACCTTATTCCACTATTAGCAATCCATACATACTTTCTTCGCTTAACAGTCCAAATTCCATAAATTCCAACATGTAGCAATAACCAACCAACAATAACTCTTAAATATTACATCCACACTTAGGGGTTCTCTCAACATTTCCCATTATTTCTCTAAAACTCCAAAGACTCCAAACCTCACTAGAACTCTAAGTTTTACTTTTCATAGTCTCAATACCAATACCATCATCTCCATCATACTTGTTATTCCATTCAATCATCAGTTCCTTGTATTACTATCAATACTGGGGCTCTCTAAGACAACACACTAGGTTTCACAAATCCCTTTTTCCAGCAAATCCTTCAACTGCTCTTTCAATCTGAGTTTCGCTTCCTAAAAGTTCTTCTACTTATTTAGCATATCCAAACCTTAAATCCTTACCTTCGTCAAATTTGAGTTCACACTTTACTCTCTGAGAACAACCATTAACGATACCCAATCGTTCTCTCCCAATGACTTCCCAACTGGACCAACATATCAAAATCTCTAATCCATTTCACACACTATCAAAGCCGGAAAGACACGCCTATTCCATCCAACATAATTTCCGTCTGCTATCAACAAGAGATTAAGGGTGATCAGTTCCTCAATTTGTCAATAGACAGCCGACAATCATGATGTGG
Organism: Lathyrus tuberosus; assembly: GCA_022829125.1. Lineage (NCBI taxonomy): Eukaryota > Viridiplantae > Streptophyta > Magnoliopsida > Fabales > Fabaceae > Lathyrus > Lathyrus tuberosus. The sequence continues at coordinate 10,015 of JALAZF010000199.1, read as the reverse complement.
CATAAACCGTCTTTACCAAACTATAATAGTATGTCTTGCATCTTGTGCACAAAACTACCTAAGGCATAAACCTTACCTCCGCATTCCCTCCGGAACCGGGAACCACACTGTCCAAAGAGCACTTACAATCTTGCAACCAACGGTACACTGAGCCAACGCTCCACACCTGAAACAACATGGAGAAGTACCAACTTCTCCCCCACTCATCTCAAACTCAATCCTGAAAACAAAGGATTAGAAAACCAGAAAGCACTGACAGTGTTCCGCACACCTATCACGTACTAAGGGACAAACAACAACGACAGTATTCAACTGTCACACCAACTAACTCAACAACTTGGCCGGACGGACCGACCTGCTCTGATACCACTTATATAACAACCCAATTCCCATCGCGAATAAATAACATATAATAAATATCAGAGTAACTAAAAATTTATTTTTCCGACAGAAACAGGGATGCCACATTTAAAGAAATAAAATACAATCCCTGCTCAACATTTTTGATACATAACACAAAGAGAAACTTTTCCTTACAAAAGGATGGTCAATTATGGAATAAAGCGGAAGGATCCATAACCGACTTGTTTTACAAATAAATGGTTTTAGAACATCAAAATATAAATACAAAATAATATTTAATATATTCAACAAAAATATACATATAATAAACGTTCCCCGACTCCCGTGCTACGTATCAGAGCAGACACCAAGACCGACAACGGAACGGAGGACTAATCTTCACAAAATCCTCCACGCCTCTAAAGCTGACAATCTGCACTATGCCATAAAAAGCATATTCCAGCAGAAGGGTGAGAAATAACAACTATAACAAGATTGCATAATAATATGCCACAACACAGATAATTCACATATGTAATATTTCTCACCGCATACATCACATACTAACACATATAGCATGGCACCAATACATAATATATCACACATAATAAATCGAATCATGATTTTCCACACATAACACATCCCTTCACAATTCACACCACAATTCATCCCAACTCACTCATATACATCACAATGTATATATCTATACGAAACCAAGCATATAATCATGCATATTCCATTAATTCCATACTTCCACAAAGCATACTTTTCCATAATCATTCATCAATGCAAATATACAAAAGATGATCAATGCATACCATAGAGATCGACCAACGACTCTATATAGATGCAAATGCGGGTACCGACTCAATTGGTGATACATTAGTCCCCCAGGAACTCTTGGAATCATCGCTCGTTACATAGAGTAACTCCCCGTCGGGCCTACGATGTTCCCCGTCGCTATAAACCACTATTTCAGGGCGAACGACGTTTATGGATTGCTTTCTACCACTATTTCAGGGCGCACAATCCGATTGCTTTCTACCAGTATTTCATGGCGCACAATCGTCTATAACCACCGCTTTCAGTCCTCAGGCAACGCCTCATATCTTCGAGGCACACGGTGTTATAGAAAATTCCCTCTGGAATCATTCCGTCACTCAGGACGTCACAACAATGCATATCATGATGCTTGGCATACAAATTACTCATGACATTCACATTGCACCCACATACACATCCATAATCATGCATAAATCAACAATTACCACGTATCGCATTTTCTTGCCGTAAGGCCACAAATCATCATCACAACAATATCACGTGCATATTCATTTCACAACATGTCACCACATGCATTTTCATTACAAACCACAAACCACAACAATTATGCAATCACAATCACTTCCACAAGGAATTCACATATCAAATGCTACTCACAACACATCATTATCGCACATTGAAATCAAAACCCAAAACACACATTTATTCCTCCATAACACCACAAACCATCATCACCAATACTTATCATATATATTCACATCAACACAATTATTGTCATAAAGCCACAAACCATCAACAAAGTATTCCACAACAACCAATTATCATCAAAGAATCATCACACAAGTCATACAATCACTTACCAAAGCATAACCCACAATATTGAAAAATAACACCAAAGTCCATAATTCGTTTTCTCGGAAAAGTCGGCCAAAAATAATATTTTTCATCATCACTAAAAAGTACTCCTAAAGACCTTCGATTCGATATAAAGAACTCTTAAATCCGATAAACGACGAATAAGTTACGAATATTTCCAAATAACGCAAAACATAAACCGGACGCCCGACACTACGAAACGGTTCGTAAAAACTGTACCGATTGGGAAGGATTCAGACCTCAAAACTATTTTTCCTAGAAAAAACATCTCGTTAGCTTCCCAACGCTTCGAACGGGGATCAAAACCGACTTACGGTTCGAGAGATATGAATTTCCGAAAATCGCACGAAACCAGAATTTTCACACTAGCAGTCGTGTCCGTACGACTGCGTGAAAATACACCAGTTCGGGTTCAGCAGTGATTTTTGGGGCGTTTTCGCCCGAAACCCGACCGATTCAATTATTTTCTTCAAACAAAATACATGATAATCCTCCATAAATGTATACGGACGTATTAGAATAAAAAATTACGCGATTCCGCGACTTTCGAAAAACACTATTCCGGAACCTAAAAACGCCAAATTTTCAAATATCAACCGATTTTAACGAAACGAGTTTCTATAACGTCGGCCTCACTTCACTCGACTAAACTACGCAATTTATTTCGAAATTCATCCGTGAAAACATCGATTTCTATCGATTTCCTACAATTCGACCTAAACGGAAAACTATAAGAAAATATCCAAAACAATCAAGAAAACATACACATATACATACACAAGCAAGATATAATTGAAACTTCTCACCCTTACCCGATTAATCGCGATTGAAACGGACGAATACTCGATTTTCCTCTTTTTCTCTTTTCTCCCCTCTTCCTCTTCTTTCCTTCTCTTTCTCTTCTTTCTTCTTTTCCTTTTCTTTTCTTTTCTCTTTTTCTATCTTTCTATTCTATTTAAACAAAATATCTACCCAAATGACCAAAATACCCCTCATCTCAAATATCTCGCCAACGCTCTCAAAACGCGACAAAAGATTACAACATTGAAAAATAACATTTTGTCAAATAAAAGTCAATAATAAAATAATATAATAATAAAATAATCAACTAAACTCGATTAAATAAAACTGACCAAAATTGGGGCGTTACACTACCTCTCCTAGCCAGACATATCTGGCAGTATGCTCAGAGTACCCCACGAGTAAGGACATATCAGACGGTCCTCCGGGGTAACCGCCCAGCTCATCGAAATCATCATCGGCGTCAACACCCTCATGTGCTGGGTGATCACCCTCTGGAACAAGAACAGGAACATGGGAACGAGTCGGAGCAGCTGATGGAGCTTGAGTCTCCCGACGACGCCTGCGTGTGGGCTGGGACCCTGATAAACTGCCAGTAGAAACGCGCCGCCTCCGAGATGTAGAATCGGCGGCTGAAGGGGGTGGCATGTACCTTTGATTTGGAAGTGGCCTGAACCTGTGATGTGGATGCTTGTGGTGTAGGATGTTCCTCAGCTGTAGGGGCTACCCCAACTCCCTCTGCGCCGGAAGCCTCGGCTGTAGACTGCATCCGCTCACGTCGAACACATGCGTGCTGAGCTGTCCGTCCATGTATGATACGATCGTCTCTGCCAGCCATCTAATCTGCAAAGCATAATAAATAAATTATAATTTCTTAAAAATAATTAAACAAAAACAAATAAACAAACTCAAAAAAAAAAGCCAAGTGTCTTCCGGATGTGCACATCCGGAAATATGCAAAATATTTAACGTTGGGTGTCTTCCGGATGTGCACATCCGGAAGGACACAGAATTTTTAACGTTGGGTATTTCCGGATTTGCACATCCGGGAGCACTCAGAATATTTAACGTTACAATCTTTCCGGATCTGCACATCCGGTACGTATTTTGAAGTTCAAAATGGCAGCCATGGCTACTGTACCATGCAAAAGGACATTTTAATGCCTTTATAGTCCGTTTGAAGCAGAAAATAAGACCTACATTGTCTCTAACCTATGTTATTCATACAACCTAACAATTTCTACACCTAAATATCTACTCTAAATCGATTACTCGAAAATAACTTCGAAACTATAAAATTTGAAAACTTACTGAATAAAATGAGATACAGAGGATTTGGAGTGTCTTGATCGTTGTAGAAGTTGCTCTGCGCCGAACTCGAGTGGAAAAAATCGAGATTTGTGGGATTGAAAATTTGAGAGTTTGAGAGAGTTTGGAAAATGAAAAAGTGAAGAATGAGGGGGAGGAATAAGGTCTGGCGCAAATTAATAAGAAATTCTTCTGGAAGTGCACATCAGAAATGTTTCCTGATATGTGTTAGAACAACATAAAACATAAAAGCATAATTTTGAAGGTAGTAACAATGGTGGAAAAGAAACTTGGGGAAGAAGATGAATTGAGAGAGAGAGAGAGAGAGAATTAGGGTAGAGAGTAATATTGATGATGAATTAAAATTGGCATTAATTGGAATTGGGAATATACAAAGAGTATTTATACATTGAGAGAATAACAAAATAAAATCTAAAAATACAACTAAAGTGGCACTGCTGTTAATTCTGTTATTTTTGGAAAACTAACAGGTGAAACCGATTAGCAACATATGCGTAATCGATTACGCTTGCTGAATTTCCAAAAATCAGATTTTTAACAGCTCACAACACACCACCTCACTTTAGTTGCTCCAAGTTCATCATGCTCAAGCTCTTCAACAGTCTCTTGAACACCTCATTTGTCACACCCTTGGTCAACAAATTCGCAACTTGGTCCTCGCTTCGGCAATAACTCAATCTAAGCTTTCCATCATCGACCAATTCTCTCAAGTAATGAAACTGCATCTCAATATGCTTGCTCCTTCCGTGTGCAATCGGATTCTTCGCAAGGTTTATCGCGGAAACATTATCCACAAACAATGTGGTGGCATCATCATCACCACATCCCAATTCCTTCATTAGATTCACTAACCACATAGCTTGGCAAGCACTCAATGATGCCGCAATGTACTCGGCCTCACAAGAAGAGAGTGCTACAACCGGTTCCTTCTTCGAACACCATGAGATTGGTGTACTACTGAACATAAAGATGTAACCTGCCGTAGATTTCCGATCATCTTTATCTCCGCACCAATTAGAATCGGTGTAGCCAAGTAAAGTACATTTGCGGCCCATATCCGATGTGGGAAACAAAATACCACAACCAAGAGTACCCTTCACATATCTAAGGATCCTCTTGACCGCTGCCAAGTGAGACACCTTAGGTCTCTCCATGAATATACTCGCAATACCGACACTAAAACCCAAATCCGGCCGAGTATTGCACAAATACCGTAACGATCCAATTAAACTCCGGTAAAGTGTTGGATCCACATCATCCTCATCATCACTTTTGGACAGCTGAACTCTAGCTTCACAAGGTGTATTAGAAGCATTACAATGCTCCATTTCACACCTTTTCAAGATATCTAGAGCATACCTTCTTTGATGCATAAGCAGCCCCACTTTTGACTTGTGAAACTCTATGCCAAGAAAGTACCTCATGACACCAAGGTCCATCATCTCAAACTCACTCATGAGCTCCACTTTGAACCTTGAAATACTCTTGTCATTGCTGCCCGTAATCAAGAGATCATCAACATACAAGCAAAGTATAATAACACCGATCTCACATAAACACCATGTTCGGATACACACCGTTTGAAACCGATGTCAATAAGAAAGCCGTCTATACGTTTGTTCCAAGCTCTCGGAGCTTGTTTCAAACCATACAACGCCTTGTGCAGCTTGTAGTACTTCTTCTCTTGATTTTTTATCACGAAACCAGGTGGCTGCCCCATATAAACCTCCTCATCTAAAGGACCATTCAAAAACGCAGATTTCACATCCATTTGGTAAATCACCCAATTGTTGCTATGCGCAATTCCAACAACCAAACGAATAGTCTCCAATCTAGCCACCGGTGCAAATACCTCCTCGTAGTCTATCCCCTCACGTTGCAAGAACCCTTTGGCAACTAATTGAGCTTTGTACTTGATTACTTCACCTTTGGGATTTGCTTTGACTTTATAGACCCATCGCACACCAATCGGTTTCTTTCCATGTGGTAAATCGACCAACTCCCAAGTACCATTTTTCTCAATAGATTCCAGCTCCTCTTTCATTGCACATATCCATTTAGAATCACTTAAAGCTTCCTCCTCATTTACTGGTTCAGATTCGGCCATAAATGCAAAATGAACAAAATCACCATCATTGTTCACTTCATTATCTTGGAACCTCTCACAATCTCGGAGTCTATGAGGCAAGGCTCTTTGCCTCACTGGTCTACCATTATTCACAACACCATTTTCCGCTTCAGTAGGTGCAGGTACAGCGACATCGGAACTCTCAGCATCAAACAAATCAACAAACTGCTGCTGTTCAGCAGGGTGTAATCGGTTAGCAACATTTGGGTAATCGATTACACCTGCTATTTCAGCAGTTTTTATTTCGTCAAACAGCACGTCCCGGGTTATCACGATTTTCCGATTCCTCTCATCAAACAGCTTGTACCCTCCAGTAGAGTGATATCCAACAAATATCAATTTCTCACCTTTATCATCCAACTTCTTTCTAAGTTGATTCGGTACATGACGATATGCAATCGATCCAAAAACGCGCAAATGATCCACACTTGGTTTGAAACCACTCCAAACCTCTTCTGGTGTAATCTTCTCCAGCTTCTTAGTAGGACACCTATTCAACAAGTAGGTGGCTATAGACACGGCCTCACCCCACAATTCCTTAGGCAATTTCTTCCCACAAAGCATACTACGCACCATGTCATTATTGTACGATTTTTCCTCTCGGCAGCTCCGTTTTGTTGAGGCGTATATGGAGGCACCACCTCACGCACGATACCCTCAAGATCACAAAACTTCACAAACTCACTAGAGGTATACTCACCTCCACCATCCGTTTTGAGAATTTTGAGCTTCCGACCGCTTTGACGCTCCACCATGGATTTGAAACTCTTGAACACTCCAAATACCTCATCCTTCCTCTTGATAAGATATGTCCAAAGCTTCCTACTAAAATCGTCAATAAAAGTAACAAAATATCGATTGCCGCCATAAGTCTCTACTTGCATCGGTCCACAAACATCGGAATACACCACCTCAAGTAAGCCTTTGGTTCTTCGACCCGCATCCTTGCTAAACACATTCTTGTGTTGCTTACTCGTCACACATTCCTCACACAATTCTGTCGGAACACTAATGTGTGGCAGCCCCGTTACCATTTCACTTTGTTGCAACATTTTGAGATCCCTAAAATTAAGGTGACCAAGACGGTAATGCCATAACCACTCATCTCTACTTGCCACGGTAGCTAAATAACGATGCTCCATAACCTTTAACTCAACCTTAAAAGTTCTGTTGGCAGCCATCAGCGCTTTTAGAATCAACACACCATTTGAATCTAAAACGTGTAACATCTTGTTCTCCAACCGAATTAAGTAACCTCTTTCAAGTAATTGGCCAATGCTTAAAAGATTACACTTAATTCCCGGTATGTACAAGACATATTTGATCCTAGAATGTCCACCATTCTTTCTTCCGATCAAAACATCTCCTACCCCTCCGGCTCTTAAAGTGGTGTCGTCGGCAAACTTGACTTTACTCTTTGCCGCTTGATTGATTTGCACAAACCAATCCTTTCGACCTGTCATATGTGTTGAACAACCGGAATCCAAGTACCACTCGTTTTTACTTTGAACTCCATCACCCATGGTAAGTAATGCATTTTGACCCGAACGCATTTTTCCGCCATTTTCTGACACAGTACAGCTGCTGTCCCGTAAACTGTCATCACAGTAGTTGCTGCCAGCAGCATCAACAATGCCATAATTCTCTTCCGTAATCATCACAAGAAGGGTATCTTCATCGTCTACCTCTTCCCTAGCAACCTTAGCCTCATCCGCATCCTTTTCCTTGCGTTTTGAGCGACATTCTTTCGCAAAATGCCCAAGCTTTTGACAATTGTAACACTTCACAGAACTTTTGTCAAACGGCTTGTGGGTGCTTTGATTACCCTCTTTGGAGCTTCCTCCACCCTTTGAATTTTGTGGAACTTTTCCACCAAAATTATTCTTATTTTTAGAAGTTCACTTCCCTTTCGATCTCTTGTTCTTCTCATGTAAATGCGCTTGCAAAGCGATCTCCGCTTTGGCTTTGTCGACACCTCTCTCATCCATCCTTTGTTCATGCGCCTCTAACGAACTTTGTAACTCATCTTTGCTCAAAGTTGTTAGATCCTTTGACTCCTCAATAGCCACAACAATGTTATCGAAACGTGATGTTAACGAACGCAACACTTTCGATACAACATTCTGCTCAAGGATCGTTTCGCCACATGACTTGATTTGGTTGACTAACCGGGTAATGCGCGTAATGTAATCGTTGATCGTTTCTTTGTCCTCCATTTGCGTTAACTCGAATTGACGTTTGTAAGTTTGTAACCTTACCACCTTCGCTTTGACGGCACCGGCATACGCTTTCTCCAAGATTTCCCATGCTTGCTTCGCGGATTCACAATCACCAACCTTCTCGAAATTGTCGTTATCAACACACGAATGAATCAAGAATAGAGCTTTGTAATCCTTCTTCTTTTCTTCCTTGTATGTAGCCCTACGAGCATCGTTAGCATCTGCCCCTAACGGTGTAACTCCATTGATGACGATCTCAAGAACCTCTTGATAACCAAACAAAACCTTCATTTGTTAGTTCTTCGAATCAAGAATTGGGAGATTGGTGGGAATTCGATCATTGGAAACGGTAGCCATTGTTGTTGCAGCAGATTAGGATCAATAACCAGAGCTCTTGATGCCAAATGTTAGAACAACATAAAACATAAAAGTAGAATTTTGAAGGTAGTAACAATGGTGGAAAAGAAACTTGGGGAAGAAGATGAATTGAGAGAGAGAGAGAGAGAGAGAGAGAGAGAGAGAGAGAGAGAGAGAGAGAGAGAGAGAGAATTAGGGTAGAGAGTAATATTGATGATGAATTAAAATTGACATTAATTGGAATTGGGAATATACAAAGAGTATTTATACATTGAGAAAATAACAAAATAAAATCTAAAAATACAACTAAAGTGGCACTGCTGTTAATTATGTTATTTTTGGAAAACTAACAGGTGTAACCGATTAGCAACATATGCGTAATCGATTACGCTTGCTGAATTTCCAAAAATCAGATTTTTAACAGCTCACAACAATATGCATATCCGGAACACATCAACGTTTTTTAAAAAATTGTTGCGTCAGGATGTGCACATCCGGAAACTGGGGGCAAAAAAGAAATTTCACGTGATGCTTAAAAAATTTGGATGGTGTATTAAAAAATGCTCTTGTTTAAATCTTTCACCACTAAGTCATTAGATTTCCTATTATATTTTATGAAATATTCTTTTATTATATAAAAATTGAGCTCTTATTTTTCTACATATAAGACTTGTTTTAAAGGCCAAAAAAATTTGAGACACGCGATAGCCTCACTCGTTTGGAGCTTGGGCCGGCCCTGCCTCGACTTTAAGAAAATCTTCTCTAATTTAGTTTCAGCCAAGCCAATTTAAAAACATATGCTATCCACTAACCGATTCTATTTATTGAAGTGTCAAAAAGTCATGATACCAAGTCTTAACATTGTATATGCTGTCTTTTATTACATCCACATTAGATAATCCTAGTCATTAGGTTCTTCAATTGGGAATTGGTAGGATTATCTCATTATCATAGAGATTAAAGGTTTCATCTATAAGTTTAGTGTTCAACTTGTTGGTATTATGAAGAATAAGGTCTCTAACTTTAAATACATTGGAATCTAATGGTTTTCATATTATGACTTTAAAGTAGTCTTGATAGGGTAGTTAGTAGTCCTCCCAAATCTTAATCAAGTTATCATTTCCAATTTTTCAACTACAACCCTATTTAATAACCCAACAAGTTTGATAGATTATTTTCC